>OY759250.1:7649503-17649503 GCA_963662185.1 Eilema griseolum
GAAATCAACAAAACTACAGATTCTAGTATCTATCTAACTCAGCTTACCACTTATCAGTTATACAAACAGTTTGCTCTTTTTTAATCCATGAGTAATCGTGCATACGTTTAGTAAAACTTGGTAAGTAGTGTAGCTGTTCCAAGAGCCTTAATGAACGTTAACCGACTTCGTAGTCACGCAATGTTTAACCAAGGTAAAAACAGAAGGTTGTGTGAAACCTATTATTTTGTTCACATCTCCTTTCTGGTACAACATCCGCAATTGAACAAGGTTTTTGATTTATTTTTTATTTAATTAGAAGAGTGAGGAAGCTTGTTGTGTGTAAGGCCAGGATGGAGAAAGGCGTTAGTATTTTATTGTTTATATGTATTTATTTGTACATAGGTTACACTAAAAGTTTCCGGAACTGGCCACTTACATAAACAATATTTAAAAATTTATTACAACATTTGAAAATAGAACTCTTTGGCTGTAGAATACAGTTTGTTTCATCTGCCTGTCTTTTGTTTTTACCTTGTGGCGCCATTTAAAAAATTGTGTGTCTGCATCAATATGGATTTAACTAGGGAAAATTTTCGTAGTATGATTTTCTACGATTTTAAGTGTAATTTGACGGCTCAACAGAGCATCGCTCGGCTTGAAACAGCTTTTGGCGATGAAGCTCCATGCAAGACGACTGTTTATAGCTGGTTTGCAGAATTCAAGCGTGGTCGTATCAATCTCAGTGACGAATCTCGCGATGGTCGGCCGTCCACCGCTGTGACCAACAAAAACATCGATGCTGTGCGCCGTATGATTGAAACAGACAGGCATTTGACCTACCATGAAATTCGCGCATCCTTAGAAATAGGCATGAGTCAAATACAATCAATCCTACACAAACATTTGGGTGTGAGAAAGCTGTGCTCGCGGTGGATCCCACATAACTTGACCGAGGATCAAAAAACGGACCGCGTCACTTGGTGCAGTGCCATGCTTACCAGATTCAACGAAGGTGCGTCAAATTTGGTGTGGGACATAGTAACAGGTGACGAAACATGGATTTATTGCTACGATCCCAAAACAAAGCAGCAATCGAGCGTATGGGTCTTTCAAGATGAGCCGAAACCAACCAAAGTGGCGCGCGTGAAAAGTGCATCTAAGCGGATGATTGCTTCTTTTTTTAATAAAACTGGACACGTGGCTACTGTTGCTTTAGAAAATCGTCGTACTGTGAATAGTGACTGGTACACGACCTTTTGTTTGCCGGAAGTTATTGACGAACTCCGTAAAAATAACCGTAAACGCCGTATCATCCTGCACCACGACAATGCTAGTTCTCACACGGCCAGACAGACAAACGACTTTTTGAAGGCGAAAAATGTAGAACTCATGAGTCATCCTGCATACAGTCCCGACCTGGCACCTTGTGACTTTTATCTGTTCCCAAAAATTAAGAACCAATTAAGCGGCCAACGATTTTCATCACCAGAAGAGGCTGTCGAGGAGTATGAAAAACACGTTTCAGAGGTCACCACAGAGGAGTGGCACAAAAGTTTTCAAAACTGGTTTGATCGAATGAAAAAGTGCATAGACGCCAAGGGAGATTATTTTGAAAAACAATAAATTAATTTTGTACCTTTAATAGTATTTTTTCATATTCATTCCGGAAACTTATAGTGCGCCCCACGTATTTACGAGCTGAATTAATTTTTGGATCGGGAAAATTGTTATTTAGTTTTTGGATTTACAGTGTCTTCTAACGTGTCCAGTTTTCAATAATAACGTGGGGCTAAAACGACGAAATATGTGTCGAATAAAATACACTTGTGTTGAACCGATCATGCAATAGCTTACCTTGAATATTGCGAAGTTTTCAATTATTACAATTGACTAATATTATTGTTGTCGTAAGTAATTGTGTTAGTAATAGTATTCTATAATGTCACACGTAGGAAAGATAAGATATCTATTGTACAATGTATACGTGACTTTATACATTCATCACTTGTTCGGATATGTACAACATTAAATACTTCGTGATGTATATTTACCAGTAGAATTTGGACCACCCCATCTCTTACTATGCGGTGTTGTACAAGGCGACTAAGGGATAAGACTGTTTAACATCAGACAGATATATACAGCCCAGACTCAACCAGAAATGCATGGCTCGAGGCAACAATAGTGCCCGGAAAACGGCAATAGGCTCACTCCCCATTACGTGAGACCGAATACAATGATAGTGAAATGTGGGTTTTAATTCACCTCTGCCTAACCCTCCGGGGATAAAGGCGTGATTTTATGTATGTATATTTACCGATATTTAAGGGCAATGGAACTCAGGGAGGTAAGTCTGTATTCATCATCAGATCAGGGGTCTAAAAAGGTCACAATGAGCTATTCCGCTAAAAACTAGTAACTTTAGGAATTTCTAGTGGATCTCAATAGATTCTTATATAATTCTAATTACAACGATTCATTTATCATCCAGATTCTAATTTCATGTAAATATTGCCACAAGATAAAATATTACCTTAATACGATTCCAATAACGTGGCCTTTTTAGACCTCCAGATCAAAAACTGTCTATTTTTCATTACGTAAATTGACATTCTTGTTTAAAGAACTGTTTCATTTTCGAGCAAAACCGTGAGTCTGCAATACTCAGTTGAACCACAAATTCTCATGATTCATAAACTTAGTCAGACAGAATAAATAGACTGAGCGTATTATAAAACGTTGCTATAACGTAACAGAGTTGTCAGTGTGTTGAAATGGATGAAATCATGAGGATAGAAACAACAATTCAACCGGAAAAAGATTTCGGTAATTCTACTCTTTTTTATCGATGCTATTTTCATTACAAAGTTGCTAATATCTGTTTTTTCGGACATTGCATGCAACTATTGACGGTAGCCTAGTGGTATGGGTAATGGAATGCTGAGACGAGGTCTCGGGATCGATCCCAGGTTTTACCATGGCACACACCTATGACTTTTCGATGCTTTTCGAAGTTATGTGTGTATTTATCGCAGGTATATAAGTGCCCCGTTAATAGCAATAGGTTCGCCACCTATTATATTGGGACCTAACCATAAACTGGCGAAATGTGGGTGGCTAGCACCTCTGCCTACCCCTTCGAGGATATAGGCGTGAGTTTATGTTATGTTATTGGACGGATTTTGATACGAAATGATGAACACACTTTTGAATGATGAAGGCTTAGATTTAAAACACGTTATTTTAATGACGGAGTGTATGCCGAAATTTTTTCCATACCACTTAGGTGGCAGATAAGGACAGGGCCCACCTGATGGGAAGTGGTTACCGTGGCCTGTGCACTTAAGAAACCTTCTAATGCCCCTCTTGAAGAACCCCATATTGTAGGCGCTTGGGACAACCACAGCAGGGAGTTTATTTCACAGCTTGGGTGTGCGGGGGTTCAAATCCTGCTCAGTGCAAATATTTATAGGCATGAATATGTATATTTGCATTGGTCTGGGTGTTTCTGTATGTATTTAAAAAAAAAAGTTTCTAAGTATGTTTATCCACATTCTGGATTCCATAACACAAGTTAGTTAAGCTACGCTTACGATGGGTCTAAATAGCGTTGTGTGGAATGTTGTAGAATATTTATTTATTTATTATTATTAAGTCTTTTGCTAAATTGTGGTTAGCCTTTGGAGAAAGGAAGAGTGGTAGGGCTTCCGGCACTTAACAAACCACATACGTAAGTACGAAATGCATGCTACTAACGTAAATGTTATACGAGATATTGCTACTTCCTCGGTTAGCGCGCGTGCGCATGATGTATAAAACACAGAACTGACAGCTACACAAACATGCCTTGACGCGAGGCGAATAAGGAAATTTTAGGAATGTGCTGGAGTGAACAAAAGGGACGAATGAGGAATAAGCCGCCAAAAACTTAGTATGTGAAGAGTTGTTTTGAAAATACCATAACGACTAATTGTAAATTTTAAAATGATTTTTGAACGAAAGAAAGACTGTTTTAATCAAGAGATACGTTCCAGTAAAGAAGTTCAAGTTCACTGTCTGTATGCGAATTTTTCTGTAACAGAAACCTTACTACTAGGATGACAGGATCACAAATACAATGTATCGCCATCTCTTTTTCCAACGAATGCAAGACAAAGATGGAACAGTATCTATGTCTACAGTATTTTTCAATCCTGTCGGTTTAGGTATTACAGGTATTTGTAACCTGTCATTGGTGCTTAAAATCTAGAAATGATGTATCGTGGGATAACTTCCTTAGCACAATATTTCATAACATAACATAAACTCACGCCTATATTCCCCGAAGGGGTAGGCAGAGGTGCTAGCACCCACATTACGCCAGTTTATGTTTAGGTCCCAATGTAATAGGTAGCGCGCCTATTAGCATTAACTGGGCCCTTATAAACCTGCTATAAATACACACAGAACTTCGAAAAGCATCGAAAAGTCATTGGTGTGTGCCATGGTAAACCTGGGATCGAACCCGAGACCTCGTCTCCTCGTACAATATTTCAATTAAAATAATTAATGATTGTTTAGTAGTAAGTAAAGTACAGAGAGTAGGGTTGAATTCACACATCGTCTATTACCCCAACTATTATTCTATAAAAAAAGGACATAAAATCAGCAATTTTTAGAGCATCGACCCCAAAACACACAAAGTCTTTAATGGTCTTGTTAAGTCTGTCTGGCTGTCGGTCACACATCGGGAACGCGATGTGTTTGAATATGATAAGGGACTGTGTCAAGTTGGTTCAGCCACTTAAACAAACTAAACACAAACATAGATTGTTTGTTTTCCACTATCATAACAAATATGGGAAAAAATCAACGGTATGGCGAAACAGTATGTGAAAAGGCGTATCAACAGTAAACAGTGAAGTAGGATTGTGGTACACTTGAACTATGTAAATAGTAGTCTAACTAGGAGGATTTTTCTGTGTCAATTCAGGACAGGATACAGGGTAGTAAGAGATGTCACTCGTATTGACCTGTTTGCTTTTCAAAATAGAACTTATTATAGCAATTAAGAATGAAAATATCTTCTAAGGAACAATTCTAGCTTCTCCCCCTTGAATAAATGTCTTCGTACATTCTGCCACTTTCAATCTATTACACAGACATTACAAACTTTATAGATACACCACCATATTAGGTGATGGCTTCTCATTAGACAACCGGATGATGGTACAAAACTACGGCACGTAGGAAAGAAAGTTGGTGTAACCAGCGGTGCAACAATCGGAAACATAAAATAAACACCTCAACAAAGTCTAGGGAACAAGATGACCCCAATTATTTTTTTTTCGTGTAAATCTTGTTTTGCAAATAACTGGCAGCAAATAAATAAAAATAGAATAAAGTAGATTACAGAGTTGTTCGAAATTTAAAAATAAATTTAAATAAGTAATGATTTTCGAATATGGAGGGAAAACTTTTAAAAGTGTTTGATTGTGCAGTTTCTCTGAGGCAAAATAAAAAAATTTTTTTTGATTGTAAATAACGTTTATTATCAATAATACGTCTTTTACGTATGGTTTGTGCATTTTTGTGACTGTAGTCATCATGTCACGTCGTCATTTAAGTCGCGAAGAGATGTTAAGGGCTGTTGGTATGCTGCAAGCTGGACGAACTCAACGCGACGTAGCGGATGCTGTCAACACCCAACCAAGCGTAATTCGCAGATTATGGGCACGCTACAGGTCTAAAGGGGATGTTGCCGAACGTCACAGGGGACGAAATAGGGTTACTACCCCGTGACAAGATCGTTTCTTGCAAAATTCCGCAAGGCGGCAACCCACGATTACTGCTCGTCAGTTGGTCGCAGGCCTCCAGTCTCAGCATCAAGTGGTTATTAGCGATCAAACTGTCAGAAGAAGACTAGACGAAGCCAATCTTTATGCTCGCAGACCGCTTAGGGTTCCAGCTCTTCGACGTGGAAATCGAGGTCGTCGCTTATTGTGGGCTAACGCACATTTACAGTGGACCGACCATCAATGGGCACGGGTTCTGTTTTCCGACGAATCTTGCTTCGGTTTTCATCCTGATTCGAGAAGAGTGCGTATATGGCGAGTTCCTGGACGTCGGAGTCGTCTCCAGAATCCGCAAGAAGTTCATCCTTACCAAGGTGGAACAATCATGGTATGGGCTGGAATTCGCCTTGGTGGAAGGACCGACCTCGTTTGGATACGGGGCAATTTGAATGCAAACCAATACATTCAGGAGGTTATACACCCCATGGTAATCCCTCATCGACAGCAGTTCGGTCAAGATTTTATGTTCATGCAAGATAATGCACGGTCACACACCGCGAGGGTAGTGGTCAATGCGTTAAGCGAGCACAATATGACGACGTTGGAATGGCCTGCTCAGTCTGCCGACCTCAATCCCATAGAGCATGCCTGGGATTTGCTTGGGAGAAGAGCTTTCAGTGATTCTTTGGAAAATCTGAACACTGAAGAACAACTTTTTTTACACCTTCGCAGTGTATGGTGCCATATTCCACAGACGATGATTGACAATCTCATACTAAGTATGCCACGCCGTTGTCGAGCTGTTGCTAATGCTTTAGGAGGTCCTACAGATTATTAAAAACGTTTAAAGTACGGTTAATTACTGTATTTCTTACTACCTCGTTATTTTTGTGCCTAATCATAGAAGGTTGTAATACTCAATATTGGCACTATTCAATTCTTTCTTAAAAAAAAAAAAATTGGTATGAAAATGTTTTTATTAAAATTAAAATTAAAAACGGTATAAAAATACCCTTCTATTGACATAAAACACTCACTATTACAAGAAAGGGTTTTTAAATAAAAACTAGAAATGTCCTTGTTCCCTAGACTTTGTTGATGTGTGTATAAACAGAACCTGAAGACAGACAAGGTTTAATTCAAGTAGCGTACTACGACTATTATTGTGCTAACAGAAATCTTGTTGGATAGAACCCGTGTCAAACCAGATAGGTATGTGTACATACTTACTAAATCTTTGGAGACCAAGTAAATGAAATTTTAAATATCGAATTAATTATGTTTTCTTTACAAGTGTAGTACTATGCACTGAATTGATTTATTTAAAATACTAATTACATTTTTAACAATAACGTACTTTGAATGATTTATGAAAGAAAATTGTCAATTTATTTACTATGTTGAAATGTTTACTTTCTTCTTAGCGCAGTTACATAATAAATAAATACAAAGTAGCAACTAGTGGTTTTTTCATTTTGTCAA
The DNA here is from genome assembly GCA_963662185.1 of Eilema griseolum. Lineage (NCBI taxonomy): Eukaryota > Metazoa > Arthropoda > Insecta > Lepidoptera > Erebidae > Eilema > Eilema griseolum. The sequence goes on from OY759250.1 coordinate 7,656,742, forward strand.
TATAAAAGATGTAGATTTTTTTTGTAATATCAATTATTCCCAATCGTAAAAACTATAATTGTTGCCATTACAGCACCCAGCGTAATTATAATAATATCATTTAAATTACAGCAAATATTATTCACAACGTACAATTGCTTTTCGTTTATAGCTGCAAAATAATAAAAAAATAAACTGCTTTTAATAAATAGAAGGGTGTCCGCTTTCGCTTACGGAACTTAGTTCCATAGACAAAAGTTATCATTTAACGAGTGTGCAGTGACACTTATATAACAAAATTGTTTTGCGTACTGCACAATGTTACGAAAATAGACGAAGCTAATCATTTTCTGTTCTTCCGTCCAATCGTACGGTGTTACATGCTACATGCGAATACGTTCTGAAACATCTGGAGTATGACTAACCGGCTCAAACTTGACCAATCTGAATATTTTTTTCGAACAATCATTCAGTTTGGTCTGAAGTGTCCAGTGACCAAACGATTTGAACGTAACCAAATGTGGATCATTTTGGCAGATAATTATCAACTTGGGTCTGGGTTATTGGAAAATTTTGCTAGGAATGTGAATGGCTAGAAGTCGCTCTTTAAACGCCAGTTTACTGATGTTCAGTCAATTTTTTTTATACCACTTGGTTGGTAGACAAGCACACGGCCCACCTGATGGAAAGTGGTAACCGTGGCCTATGGACGTGTGCAACACTGAGGGAATCACACTCGTGCTGCCAACCCTGTAAGCACAAGAGTTTCTGTGCCGTCAGTGTAAAATACGAAGTAGGACCAGCGTTTGGTCTTCCCACTGACAGCACAAAAACTCATGTATGTAAAAGTATCACGATTTGGACTCACAGTCTCATTCATTTTGTACAAATTATACCCTATTGTAACCTGTATCTAACTAGTGTACCGATGTACGTAACCTAACTAATAACCAAATACACTGACGATGTGTCTAGTTAACAATATAATGGTAAGTCTGAAATCGTTCTAACTCGCTTTATCTCTCTAGAGAAGATGAGCAACAAGATTCGTTTAGAAAAAAAAAGAACTATCTTAATGTAAATCCAAAGGCACGCCAGCGTTGACCAACGGTATTCTGGTGCGAGAAATTAAAAAAAAACTATTGTAGCTACCACAGGTTGTTAAACTCGACCTACGTCATTTATATGAATTTTACAGAAAATTAAGCATATATTTACATAATCTGTATATCAAAACCTGAATGACTGTAAGTTGTAGATGGCGAATGTATGAAATGTTTATATTTAGAAATTTTGTAAGACCTTCCCAGTCATCAGTTGGCTGATGATTTTGTTAAACAAATCCTCATAACTATTAAGGAATAGTTATGAGGATTTGCTGAAAGTAAGTTATATAAATATTTTATATAATAATATTTTATATAAAATAATAATATATAATTACTTTACATAAATTAGTAGGTATTGTTCGTATAAACAGTATTACAATAGCTCCTTAAGGTATCCACAACTTCAAAAGAAACTACAGTTAGATGTTTATAAAAGTGGCCCACAGATCTTTGAGTCTGTGACAAATTAAGATTAATTTTACATACAAAGGCTTATCAAAGTTCGATTTTGGACCTTGTGACAGCTAGATGTACATTAATAAAGGCCGCAGAGAGGCACATTGTGCACAAAAAGTGACCTGGTCCGGATAACAAGTGACTGCAACAGTGTAGCGGTACATTCAGATTAAATTTTTTAGACTCGATGCTTTTGAGAGGTATTGTTGGTTGATATTTAATTCGTATGTGATTCAGTTGGTTCCACGAACTGATGAGCAAATCTTTTTTTGACATGAGTGTGGTGGAAAGTTTTGCTGATCATTTCATTTTTTTATTTATTTTGCAATCCTATTTTATACTCTTGTAAAATATTAGTTTATTTATTGTTGAAAGATACAAACTAATATTTTACAAGAATATAAAATAGAATACAATAGGTTTAATCATCGAAAAATTCCCTTTTTATACCACTTGGATGGCAGATAAGAACACGGCCCACCTGATATGGACATGTGCAACACAAAGAGAGTCACACTCGCGCTGCCAACCCTGTAAGCACAGGAGTTGTTTCTGTGCTGTTACTGTAAAAGACAAAGCACAACAAGATTTTGGTCTTCCCACTGACAGCACAAAAACTCTCCAGTGAGCTTTGGTTACCCTACTCACCACTAGGAACACAACACGAGGTTATAATGTCGACTGGTAATGTGCCCAAAAGGCTGGCGGCATTGCTCCGTTGGATGGCAATGCTAATCCGTTGGGCGAAAATGAAGCCAGCCCTTTGATCACGCGTAGCATCGACCTGCCGCTTTGCTATTTCTTTGTACCGCTCGCTCGGACCCCATGAAACCAGCGTTCGCTGATGAATTCAATAGAAACGGTTATTCTTAATTTAGGTGTGTATGCTTCTTGAAAAGTATTGATTTATTTACTATCATACCCATTTGATGTTCTTTGAATAGTCAACGGATATGTTTAGTATTGGCAACAGTCGTGTGTGTCGTGACATAGTAATTAAGTCGTTGAAATGAAAATTAAAAATGAAATTGTAAATGATGTAAAGATGTCGGTAATTTAAAAAAAAACTTTTATTAACTTGGTCTTGGTGTGGACACGACGGTATTTCCGTCCAATTGAGCAGTCCGACTGGGGAACTACCTCCGCCCTAAAGAATACCGCGGCCATAATAACCTCGTGTTGTGTTCCCGGCGATGAGTAGGGTAGCCAGAGCTCACTAGAGGGTTTTTGTGCTGTCAGTGGGAAGAACAAATGCTTAAATCTTCCTTCCTTAACTGTCTTTTACAATGACGGCACAGAAACTCTCTGTGCTTACAGGGTTGGCAAAAATAGTTTTACTGACATTAAAATGGACTGTGAAGATTATATCGTCAATTTAGTTAATACTAAAAAAACGTTTTTAAATATAAACAGCAGGTAAAGTTAGTCAAAATTATTTTCACTTATATTGTCTATTCAGTAATAACATAAGGAGGTAGGACACGGCGGTATATCCGCCCGATTGAGCAGTCCGACTGGGGAAGTACCTCCGCCCTACAGAATACCGCGGTTATAATAACTTCGTGTTGTGTTCCCAGCGGTGAGTAGGGTAGCCAGAGCTTACTGGAGAATTTGTGCCGTCAGTGGGAAGACTAAAGACTTGTCCTGATTTGTCTTCTACTGACGGCACAAAAACTCTGTACTTACAGGGTTGGCAGCGCGACTGTGACTCCTCTGGTGTTACAGACGTCCATAGGCCACGGTAACTACTTTCCATCAGGTGGGCCGTGTGCTTGTCTGCCAACTAAGTGGTATAAAAAAAAAAAAACCTAAAGAAAGTAGACAGAATCCACACTATTAAGTTATAAATGTCTGTTTGTTACTTTCAACAACAAAACCTCAGAACTGATCACTCAATTCAGACAGATCCAACTGGTGCTAATTGAGAGATGACGCACATATTATGCCCCGCGGTTTCTCCTAACACAGTAATCATAGCATATTAGAGTTGATGGATCGACAATACTTTACATAAGAGTACAAACAACATAAACAAATGAACAAATCAACCATTAGGAATATCGCAATCAAAGTTACCGAAACAGTTATATCACAAATGCATTTAGTTTGAAAGTAAGTTATTAGTTACTAGCTTATGCCCGCGGCTTCGCCCGAATGGCGGTTAAACGCGACTTTTGATTACATGTCTTTAGTTCTACTCAACTGGTTCTGATCAAAAAAACATTATATTTTAAGTCTGATCAAGACTTTTCGAACAAAATTCTCATCAATTCGATACAGTAAGTTTTGCGACCATTGTGAACAAAATAGACATGAATTCCAAAAAAATATATTTTCGTGTTCAGTATCGTTATTTGTGTGGTAACGGAGAAAGAATACAAGTATCACCATATTATCTCGTCTGAAGGGTGTCGTAAAAGACGACTTACGAAAAAATACGCCGACAATTTCACTGCGAGAAAAGGAAAAGGAACAGACAGAAGAAACAGTAGACCAAAGTCTCCCAACATTGGGAGAGGCCTATGTCCGGCATTGGACTGCGATAAGCAAATTGATTGAAATTGATATCGTTAAAATGTTTGGGTTATGTTATTAAGCCAATTTTTTTTTAAATATCTTCAATATACAGACACAACGACTTTACAATTATATATCATAGTTATTACATACGTAGCAATAATAACTCATAACCAATCACTTAATAGTTAAGAGATCGGTTGGGAATTAAAATTTAGAAAAAAATGAAGTGTTTATTTAACACAAAGCGGAATAAATGGCGACGAAACGCACGCAGGGAACTGGGGCGTGAAGAGAGCGTTGCGATAGCCGGATCCAAGCCGAATTATGCGCAGGCGCATATTCTATAAGTGACTACAAGATATCACCTGTCGAAAAGTTTATGTTTTAGTTTGACTATAGGAACCACTATGTCACCTCATTAATGGAGTGTTGTAGGTTCGATTTTAATGTTAAATAAGTAGAAAAAACTGGCATCTAACTAACTTCCTACAAGTTTGAGTCATTTAAACGGATCGTGTGGTTACAGAAAAAGAATACAAGTATTATGTACCACCCCATCTCATCCGAAGGGTGTCGTAAGAGTCGACTAGAAAACTCGAAATACAACCTTATGCCAATCCGTTTGGTCAGCGTGGAAACAGAAGGCCAAAGCCTCTCAATATAATATAAATATAAATATTCTACAACATTCTACACAACGCTATCTAGACCCATGGTAAGCATAGTGTAACTAGCTTGTGTTATGGAATCTAGAATACGGATAAACATACTTAAATACTTTTTTTTTAAATTTATACATATTATACATAGAAACATCCAAACCAATGCAAATATCCATATTCATGCCTACAAATATTTGCACTGAGCGGGGATCGAACCCGCGCCTTCTGCGTAGCAGTCGCGTTCACTACCGCCACGCCACAAAGGCTGTCATATAATATTGGGAGAGGCCTAGTTCCAGCAGTGGACTATGATAGGTTTAATTGATGGATTGATTGATTGAAGCGGGTTGTGAACAGTATGTATTGACAACCTTAAACTGAGGTTCACTATTTTAGCATCAATCATTGATTTCATTCATTTCTTTTAGACTTAACTTACAGTACAGCTTCTAACTATTAGGTGGTGTGAGGTCATAATGACGTGTCCTATCAAAAATACTGTTCATTAAGGAACTATAATATTGTACAATAAAAGTTATTGCACGATTATATTCAGTCAATCTAATAAAGAGATCTGGCGAAACCAAGTTATACCTACAAATGGTAGGTACATTTAAATTTGGAACTATAGCTTGAATAAATAAATAAATAAAAAAAAGTTTAAAAAAATAAAACGTTAAACAGGCAGTGTTATTCAAGAGTACAATCTATCCTTGCCTCAAATTTTATACCGATCTCGAAAAAATACTACTTTTAAGCAGAATCGCTCAATGTGACCTTTTAGTCACATTGAGCGATTCTGCTTAAAACTAGTATTTTTATCAATTTCCAGTAGATCTTAATATAGTAGATTACCATCAAATTAATGAAATGGTCTCTTATATGAGCATAATTACAAAAATTCTGTTACAAAGCAGATTCTAATTTCGTAGACAAAATATTTTCCTAATATGATTCTAATAATGTGGTCTTTTTAGACCTATCGTTCAACTGTTCTGGCATGATTGAGTAACAACCATTCATACATCCATCATATCTAGTAAAATGCGGGAATTCACTTTACGCTGGTACAGTGGTACCATATATATCCAAGTACTTTCCCAATATAGCAGTGCTAATACGAACGAGAATTCTCTGCAGTTTCAACTGGGTACAGTGAGATCACGATTATTTTTTTATATTTATTACACAATTTCAATACACAATCATCGGTAGCTTAGTGGTTAAGGAGTTGGCCTTACAATCGAGAGGTCCCGGGTTCGAACCTTGGCTACTACAGTACCGACATGAACCCACTCCTAACACAAGCAATTTAGCTTAGCTGGAGTGGTTAGAGGGAATATTAGTAAATTCGGTTCTAATATTCTTTAAAAAAATATATATCTCTATCCTTTTCGCACATATAATAGCTTACAAAATGATCTATCTGCGCTTACTCAGTTAGTGCTCTATACGCTTGGTTGGTTAATGCATAAAAACTTACTGCGCATCCAATTAACATCACAGTTTTTATCATTTCATACGAAATTATTAAATTAAACTTTATAATAGGATTCAGTTTTCAAGAATGGCTACCTTTGCAATATAATATTGGTAACTAACTAAAGCTATTGGTATCCGTTGAAATAATTAATACCTGGTAATCCATTCTGTGGTTCAGTTAGCTACCGATACGACCAGTAGGTGTGGTCGTACCAAGCTTGATATTATAAGTCCTGCCTCTTTAAACCATTTGTGGTGAAATTAATTGTTGTACAAGTCTTATTTAGGTTAGTCTGAGGTGTTAACTGAAGTATTATTAATAATAATGGTCTTTACTAAACTCGATAAAACATACTCTAGGTTGAAGCAGTGACTATAGATTATAGAAAGGAGGAAAAAATCAGGACGTAGAATTTGAATTCAGGTTTTGTGGAATTTCTTTGGAAAATTCAGATTCTTATGAACATAACATAACATAAACTCACGCCTATATCCCCGAAGGGGTGGGCAGAGGTGCTAGCACCCACATTTCGCCAGTTTATGTTTAGGTGGCGGCGAGGCTATTGCCATTAACCGGGCACTTATAAATTTGCGATAAATACACACATCACTTCGAAAAGTATCGAAAAGTCATTGGTGTGTGCCATGGTAAAACCTGGGATCGAACCCGAGACCTCGTCTCAGCAGTCCATTACCCATACCACTAGGCTACCGCGGTTTATTAAAATCAATAATAATATTATAAATGCGAAAGTAAGTCTGTCTTACCCTTTCACGCCTAAACCACTGAACTAGACTTTGATGAAGCTTGATGACAGAGATAGATTAGAACTTGGAGAGGAAATAGGCTATGTGGCGGGCAACAGCTAGTTTTTTATAATACCTAGAATAATTTTCATCCCCTTAATGCTGTTGTCCATAAATCAGAAGAATTTTAGGCTAGTAGGTAGGGTTGATTTAGTGCCCTGGGTCGGCCGGGGTGCGAGGGATATGCCTGTCAACCTCACCTTCGGCAAACGTAAAAAAAGGGTTGATTTAGTCAGATGTAGCCCCTGTGGTGCTACGTCGATAAAACGTAGATTTTGTTGATGTGACACCATTCCTGACACTAGTAATTAGCTGAGATGAAGCGAGAATACCTATCTACTACCACCCTATTGGCTGGTGTCCTACGAATATCTATTCTTTAAAGAAACTAACGCAATAGAAATTGATATCTGACGCGCGCACTTTATCTTTAAAACTCCATATTTCGTCAATGTGTAGAAAGGCCAAGACCGAGCGTTTGCATTAATTTAACGACATTGGATACGCGCCAAGTTCAGTCTTAATCATGCTAATTAATGCGACTGACTGAAAGTTAATTGTTAGTAAATATGTATGTGGTCCATGACTCACAGGGTTGCTGCAAACTTGCTGTATTTTCTACCACTATTGTAGCTTAAAATTTTGGGAGATTTTATGGCACCACCAAAATCGCGCCACCAAGATAAACTCAGCGAACGGTGCACCTGCTGCAGATTTTTATCTCAAGATTGGGAAGTCAAACGGCATAGTGGGAAGGAATAATCCCATTTAAAATAGATGGATTTCAAAACTACCCTCATGTTGGTTAAAATTACAATAAAGTTGAAAACAAGCATTTATTTTTCATTTAAAATAAACATTGATACGATCGAAATGCTTCTAAAATATCTTAATGCATTGTTATAGTCACTATAAATCACAATAGTTCAATTAGTGTCAATAAATCAGAATAAGCAAGGCTATTGGGTCAGTAAGCCAGCTATCTAAATCGAATACGAATCGAATAGCGAACTATTCGATACACCATCGTGTTTATATTTAGTGATGTGCTTACTAAACGAACGATTAATGACTAAAGGGCGATTCAGTATATCGTTAAAATTTATTGCATTATCAGTTTTCTGTTTCAAATTGTTTTAATGGTAGCATTGCCCTTAATCACTATTTTTGGGCTGCCAAGATACAATTATTTTTAATCGTGAGTTCAAGTCAAGTGCAATTTGAAATTTAGCCAAAAAAGAAAGTTGTTTTGGTTATAGTTTTAAACTGTTTTGATGAACTATCAACTATTTTCTCGTAAGATATTTAACTACCGGTATGATCAAAATTGGATAGGTTTATGAATAACTTAGCAATGTAATTTTAACATAAACATTTTTTATCGTTTGTACAACTTAATTACATCGTCAAAGCCTACGAGGAAATGGATGAGGTGGGATAGAAATCTGTTAAATCTAATTTATTTACACTCGAATTGTATTATCAAACGTTGATTCCGATTGCGATCGAGAGCTCTCGGGTTCGGAGCCTGGTTATGACACTACTGACCGGAACTCACTTCTAAAATAAGCAATTAACCTTAGGAACGGTGGTTAACGGGCATACTAATAAATTTTAGTTAGCAGCATTCTTTAAAAAAAATATTTATAAATCACAATAACGTTAGTTCCGTATTAGTTTAAGAATATTTACCAATGTTTCAATTGTAGTGATGTAACTGACTCTTATTTCAATAACCAATCACACATCATAAATCTTTAACAATCAATATTTTCTCCACACCAAATTTCACACTAATAAGGCCGTGAAAAATCTGTTAGAAAGTTATCTTATAAGATAAACGTCAGCTGTCAATCAATACGCATCAACTATCAGTAACAGATGGGCAGTCCACTTTAGGGCAATCATTTCACAAGGCTTGTCAAAGAAAGTACCATAAACGATGTGCATATGTGGAATAAATTATACGCTTCGATATTTATGACACTAATAAAGTTATTTATACGACAGAACATCACTATAACAGAAGGCATATAGGCTGAAGAAAATATCGAGATACACTTTAAGTGATTGTCGAAGATTAGCGCGATTGTGGATTATATATCTTTGATAGGGATATTCATTACTCTTATTGTTTGATGATACAACAGGTATTATTTCACAGTGACCATAAATCTATTAGAATTAAATGTCAAATTCAATTCAACCAAAATGCAGAATGCGAGACGTGTTTTGTATTATCAATCATGTTTTTCAAATATGCACCTACTTAAGAGGGAAATAAAGTACATAATCCGATAAGAGATATAGGGAACTTACCTATTATTATGTATCATCCCATTAAACGTGAAATGCTGTTTCCATCATCGTAGTCCAAATGGCGAAGGCAAGAATCCAATGTAAATTCATTAGTAAAAAATATGTACTTTAAAAATATTTTTGTACTTCGTTTTTTAAGAGCACTTATTACAGGTCACTTAGTTGTTCGATTGTTCGTCTAAAACATATGTCCTTTTGGTATAAAAACTAGTTTCAAACATGCAAGGTGGCCATTAGATATACAATGTTAGGAAAAAATCATGACAAGAATCGAAACATTCCAAAACCGTAAAACATTTTTATCGACACAGCATTAACAGGGTCGTTCTTAGGTCAATACTAATAAAATAAAAAACATGCATGCGGGTGTCTGGCTACAATTTACTTCATATTGAACTTTATTTACATGATTATAAAAGACAACACGCAAGGATGCATTTTACAGGCAAAGGGACAGTATTTTTATTTTATGGGCCATGTTTTAATTGAGTCAATTTATTAACAAAAGATCATAAAGATCGTTATGATCTATTGTAAATATAAGATATTATGAACAAAAGCAAAAATAAAAAGAGAAATTATGTTATGCTACGGCAGCACGAGAGAACAGAAAATAAGTAGAAACGCAATGAAATTGAGACTACAAACGAAAAACACCGCAAGCCACTCATAAAAAACTAGACGATTACTGAACGACCCACATATTTTAAAGCTCAAAGTCATAAAGAAAGCAATTATGTCTAGAAATTGCAGTAAAATAATGAATTTCACCAATGTCAGTAAATGCTTCTAAGCGAATAATTGTCTGGTGTCATAACAGTCGAAAGTTACCGATTGGTTAAAAAACGGAAAACGAAACACAAGAAACTGTGGCTTTCAATTTAAGATGAATCATTAGCGTCACTTGTCCGGTTAAAAACAAATTTTTCAATCCTCTTATAGATATAGTATAGCCGATGATAGACTATTTCAGAAGTCTAATATTAATAATAATTATTAAATAGTCTCAATAGTCAACAACAAGACTTGTAAATATTAATTTCAGACGACAGGCTGAGAGTTGAGGGATCTTCGATTTTCACTTTCTTTCATGGAAGTAATAAATTTTCATGTGACATCTTGGACACTTGCCATTTTTCGTTTATGTAACTGATGGTATACTTAACTAATCATAGCTTCGATACACACTTTATGAGTCAGAGGAAGTGTCAGAATAGAGCCACTACATTTATTGTAATCGAAAATAGACAAAAAGTACCTACTGAAGGTTCAGGTGAATTGAACTATCTGAAATGAGATTGGGAGTTAGATGAAAGAATTTGCTGAGAAGATGCAAAAAATATGGCCAATGAAGTCACGTATACAGATGAAAACGAACTCCACGCTTGAATTCATCTGTACAGACGGTAGTGGTAAGATAATAAACTTTAAAGTATTTGCTACAGACACAGTAAACGGTGACAGATAAAAAATATAAGAGACAGGATGTAGAAATAATATTAATATTAAAATACACAATGCTATTGGTACTATTTCGTAGTAAATTATCGGCGCTTGTAAAGCTGCCCACACAGTGACAAGATGTTTACATCCATTATGTGGGGGCTAACCACTATTAAGTGGTGCCTATGAAATGAAGACTATAAATTATTATTAGCTTCAAACACGACAAAAAGTGATGTAAATACTACGGATGAAAATACAGCTAATCATTGATATAAGTGCTGATAAATATTAGGAAGTATATCGAAAACTAGTCACAAAATTGTACTAAAAGCCAGTTAATGGTCAACTAGATATTATGTTAATTGATGCACTGTGTAAATCTCTATAAGGTGCGTTCAGGATTCAAGTAACTTCGAATCAGAAAGTTGCTACACATCACACTAAACGGTCAAGGTGAATCGGTTAAGCGTTTCGATAGATAAATACAAGATGCAAGATATGATATCTAACTGAAAGTGATATGATAACAAAGCCATCCTTATTAAATTATCGGTGACAATAATAACACTATTAAAATAAAACAAGTGCGAATGAAATGACTCGAGAAGAAAATTGAATCACAGTGTTTGTAAGAATACCTATAGATGCAGCGAAATTCGTTCACAAGAAAGACGCCCGCATATAAGTCTGGATAACCACAGTCGAACCACACTCGCAAACTGGTTTTGGTGCACTATTATTATTAAAGGCTCGTGCCAATATACAGGCAGAAACGTGCTCCAACACAATACAGTATACAGTTAGCAAAGAAGTATAAAGAAGTACATTCAAGTTTAATTCACGGAAAAATTACTACAAATTATTATACCAAAAGGACATAACACTCGAAATGTCTTAGAAAATCCACACGGTGGTATTTTTCATTTGTTTCAAGTTCTTCAAATACGTATTTTCATGCATACACTATCACATCCATTAATTACAAGGCACTTTTCTTAATATTAGGTTATAAAAACAGTCAAAAATTTGTTAAAATAAATTCTCCGAGTTGAGCGCAACAAACTGCCTGCGTCAGTCGGCCGTGCGCTGAGCCGGCGACTCGCAAACTGTTCCGTACCGTTTCAAACTAAACGTCAACGGACACGCGGAGTGCGCCCTACCTCTCCGTCTCCCTCACCAACTGAGAATCCATCATGCGGGAACGAGACAGCCTCGACTCAAACGTCGCTCAAGTCTTATCGCAGGATAAACTTTACAGCGACGTGAATAGTTTCCGAGCATTAGCCAGAGAGGAATGGGGCGATTACTTTTTTGTGTATTTGGCAGGACTTTTTTCTTGTTGAATGTTAAGTCGATTTGAACTTCTATTTTTGTTATTGGGGCGCGGCTGACCGGGACGAGAGGCACGAGACACAGACTTGATTCTCAACAAGAAGGCGTGGAGTGACCAAGGTTTCTCGGAAGATTGGTTCAAACTTTAAACAATGATACATGTAGTCATAATTCCTATCCATAGCTCTGAGCCGCGTCGTTAAAAATGTAACTTAAAATTAGATTGGTAAGTAGGTACTTACTCGAATAAAACTAAACTATTCGTGAAATCTCGCAACCACTCATAACTCATAATCTATAAGTGGCTGAAGGTATTACGCGACCTCAATTCGCATCTGCTATCTAAAAAGATCTTTAGTTAGATATCGATCAAACAACACGCCGTAAACCATGTGCAACAGAATTACATGAGAACATAAACGAATTTGGTGATGTAAATAATAATACAAAAATAACAATACAAATTTAATATTTATAAATTATTTCTTGATTTGTTTATTAAAATAACATTTTTTTTTCCTAATTTAAGTAGGCTTCTAGTATAAATTGATTATTGATTATGTTCTATGAATAAATATAGGTAAAAAAAAATATATAATAATACAAAAATGAAATAAATATTAAGTATGAAAAATTTAATTTAAAAAAGTTAATAGGTGTAGACGAATGATTGTGTATGGCGTTAAAATATATTATGTAAGATCAGAATATATCAATATTTATCTAACATTAATTTCAATTGCCTCTGAAATGACTAACGAAGGAATAAAATGTGAAAAAAACGTTGACCTGATTTTGAACAGAAAGTAGGTATTACAGTAGCCGACATAAAACTTAATACAATTGTCTAACAGATAAATAACAACAGTAATTATATTCAATATCAGTTCTCTCCTAAATTAAGTATGCAACAAAATTGACTAACATAAAAGCATAATATAATAATTATAGTTAAATCAAATGTAGTAACAGTAGAAATAAATCATGTTTTAATTAATATTACATTATTTATATCTCGACATTACCCATTTTCTTAGAAGGAAAAACAACGACAAATAGCTTTCATTACACAACTGTTTTACAGACATGAAATCACTGTTACCGAATCGGAATCAGAACTACAATCCAAAAGAGTCAAGCAGATTCTAATCTCATAAACAATTATTAAGAAAATTGCCTCGGAAATGTCGCGTGGAATATTGTCTGAGAGAAAATCGTAATTGGCGAGATAGACACTTTCTACAACGCGTTACATATCGTGTAATACGCCGGAAACATCACCCATGAGATAACTATCCAAAAAAAACACAATGATAATAACCTTTCAATTGAATAATACCGATTAGTTGTAGTCAGTCGCAAATATAATGAAATTGCAAAAACGTTTTGAATTAATGCCCAATTTAAGAAATCATTTTCGAATAATACATCCGCAATTTGTGTTTTTAAACCTTATCCATTTGACAGGCGCTAGATTGAAGTGGTTGTGAGAACAAAAGTTTATGTAATGTTTTAAAGTGACACAGCTACTTGGCTTGTATAATTTTTAAAAGCTTTTTATATGCTTAATATATTAAAGAAAGCAAACGGCTTGAAACTTACTTCTATAAAAACATACTAAGTCACTTCTCGTACATCACAAGTATCACTTTAAAATAGTAGAAATGCCATTCACTTTAACCAATGACATACAAAAACATGAATTTGCATGTATTTTTATTGAACAACTTGATAACTTACTAATAAGCCCGTAATTATGTATAGTAAACACATTAAGCACACAGGTTATACAATTGAACTAATACGTACATTTCGTTCTTATTTTTTGCCTTACCAAGTGAGCCAAGAAGTCGAACATGAAATGTTTTATTGTTAAATAGATAAAATAAACAAGTTAAAATGACAGAAGAGGATTGACCATCGTACTTTCTAAGAAAGAGAGCAAAACTTTTGAATGCAAAGATTGATGCTTTAACATAAATCTGGATCGAAGCACAAAGAGTGCGATCGCCAAAAGAACTACCAAACTTTCTCTTGGCCCTTCAAAGTCGAGAAGGTCTTCAACAGTTTTTGTAAGAACTGTTCTATATTCATTATAAATGTAATCGATCTGCCGGTAGCACTCTATACGAATGCAAGATAAATAAACTGTTGGTGTTTTTATTTCTTACAAACTTTTCCAATAAGATTCGAAATGGATTAAGTAAAATCGTTTGGGAGATATCGAAAAATTTAAGAGTCACACAACAAAATTATTTCACATCAATGTACAAGACGATTAATCAATCAATAGTATGTAGATCTTAAAAGGACAACTTTGAAAACGACAAACATAGAACTGAGATTTGAAGGAAATCCTGGATATATATTTGTTCTGTTTCAAAGTTTATTTATCGCAGGTTTATAAGTGCCCGGTTAATGGCAATAGGCTCACCACCTAAACATAAACTGGCGAAATGTGGGTGGGCTAACACCTCTGCCTACCCCTTCGGGGATATAGGCGTGAGTTTATGTTATGTTTTTCAAAATTGCCCTTACCATAATACCGTTAGAGTGTTTAACAAAAGTATCAGTGAATGTAGCCTAGATTACTAAACGACCCATAAACAAGTTTATCTCAGTTCGCAGTATTATGAACTAGGCTATGTACTAAATGGAACAGACAAAGAAATTCAGTGAAAATAGAGTAATACTGAAGCATAGGCAAAAAGTAATAAAAAAATTGGCATTCTCCCGTACTGATATCATGTTAAACGAAGTTGCCAAGTTAAGAAACCAATGAAAAGACTAAACTAAAACAAAAGCAAAGAATGTCCCAAGCAAAACAGTTAAAAATAACACTTTCCAATGCAAAGTGACAAAGAACCCTTCGACATTAGCTAATGTCAAGCTCAAACGAATGGTAAAAGCACTTCACACTTCACCAAATTTGGCATCTGTGATTTTGTTGCGTGCGTTTGACAGAATACAGTTTCATCTTAAGGCTTAAACGATATTCTTATGCGTGTCTTAACAAAAGAAGTACACAAAACAATGAACAATAATTCAAAAGCCTATTCTTTGTAAAACGTGCGCGTGCGTTTCAAGACATGTAATTGATTTTTAATGCGAGTGATCCAGTCCTTACGTAATGTTTCATGTACTCAAAGGTTCTAGAGAAATTTATGGTGTAAGTGTGAGATTTATTAAATAATTAACCCTTGGTTGACTCTTGCACCCAGGCTCATGTACTTCCTTCCTTGATTAACGAGGAAGTTTCAATGATGGATAAATATACAATCTCTATAGCAAGTTAATATAAATCAATCAATCAATCAACAATCAACTAGCCCATCGCAGTCCACTGCTGGACTAGGCCTCTCCCAATGTTGGGAGGCTTTGGCCTACTGTTTCCACACTGGCCAGACGGGTTGGTACAGGGTTTTATTTGGAGTTTTCCTTCTCTCGCAGTGATATGGTTTGCGTATGTTTCCGTTAGTCGCCTCTTACGACACCCTTCGGATGAGATGGGGTGGTGATACTTGTATTCTTTCTCCGTCACCATACGGATGATAAATCAATGAAGTTCAATTTCATTCTTCTATTAATCTTTAGATTAATAGAAGAATTTAATAAATTTTGTGAGTGATATGCATAGTCTTATAACATCGACACGATAACTTAAAACTTGAAAACCTCTCCCACTGAGTGATATCCCACTCCCTCGGGTGGTGAGAGTATCCGTATACATTGGTGCTATCAATAAACGAACTCCTGGTTTCCATAGATTTTCCATAATGATTATGGCTATATTTTGACCATCGGGCATACAACAGTTATCATAATTATGCATGTATTTAATAAATTTACCGATTGGTTCCGTCTGCATCCAAAATGACAAGATGCCTTACTCTTTGATTAAATCGTTGTTGAGGCTAGAAGAACTTAACCAGGATTGTCCGAAGTACTTACGCGCCTGAGTACATCCGTTCGTATGTATACTAGTACAATAATCCCTCATGGGAGGTTACGCATTTGATTTCACTAATTTTCTGAATGGTTAATTCGTAGTGAAAATAATGTAGTTGAAGTACTTTGATAAAAGTTATTCCGAGTTTTTTGACAACTTTACAGAGCACATCGAATGGAATTAAAATGGAAAAATAATACATTCCATTGTACTAACTCTTTTATGATTCGCCCTTGATTTTATATTGACTGATAACCTTCTTTAGCCTAAATTCTAGCAATCTTCTAGTCGGTTTCGATTCTTCTTTCGCTTATGTGCAAATTCTAGAATATTCTAAATCGTGCTTAACTAACTTAGAAGTTTAACTTGTTAAAACTATAACAGGCAACTTTTCAAATGCTCCATTCAAAGCTCACTTTCCCATTTACATTAAACACCTGTGTATTGTAGCTATTTATCAAAGACTGGCTAGCTTCCTTAAACCGTGTTAATGGACATTATCTCTTCATTTATATCGAGGTACAATTATAAGCCCTAGCTTCCTCGTGTTGTAAGGTTCTTACACGGAGATAAATATAAGATGTACGAACGCGATGGATATATGTAAAACGGTAACTTTCTAAGCAATTTTATGCAAATTATTGATTGTTGAGTAGAAATTTATGGCCAACGGTCTATTGTTGGGTGATGAAACAAACGAATGTAGTGGTATTCGACAAACATTTTGTGGTAATACAAACTTGTGGTAAACTAACGTATTGTACAATGCACAATTTCCTTTATTTTGACATGTGATGTAGTTGTATTAAGAATACTATTGTTAGTCTCTGTTTGAAATATTGACTGTCTTGACAGTTAACTATTTATAACAGAGATCGTATTGCGAGACAGTAGTTACAGGCAATCGTTAGTGTTGACAAGTAAGGCTTCTCATTGTTAAGGCTTTCAGACCTAACGAAATCCGCACATCATATGAAGGGATTCTTTGAATTTTTATACACATAAGTAGAAGCTTAAAAGGCAATTTTTCTGATGAAAATAAAGGCTAGTATAGCTCCTTCAGCATGGAACAGTGTTCTGTATCTCGAGTCATTTCGAATGTTTACAGATACACAAATCGCAAAAATAAACATCTTGCAAGAGACAATAATGTTTATTTGTTTTTGGTTATAGACCACCACCATATGTAATACAGCCTTGGAAATCCTAATGATTTTATTAATATAATACATGGTTATTTTGTTTATTTCTCCAACTAGGTCTCTCTGATCTCACCTTATCCTTTCCCTAACATGATCGTATTTATGTAAACTTTTTGCACTTAAGTATAACACTTTACAGTCATAAACAATATTGAAAAATATAATTTACCGTTTCATAATTTTCATGGTTGTCAGCAGCTTCTATATTGCTCAGAGACGTATTCAGAGTAGAAATTCAATTGTCCAGAGCTGATCCAGGTGACTTTGGGGGCTATACAACTCGAGTACCATTGTCATCATTTGCAGCATATGCATCAGAGTGACCATAAGACCTCTATCGCTGTCATCATTCCCGGTTGTATCCATATCTCAATTTAGCTTATTTCCGTAAGACATGTTGTACATCTGCAACAGTGTTGCAGTGTTGTAAGCTCCACCCACACGTGCCCACGCGCATCTAATGATGCACAAATGTTGAAAGGTCTAGCGATTATTTGTACACAATTTCATTACACAGATAACATAAATCTAAGTAATGGGGTAGCCGTGACTTACACAAGACGCAGCTTATTCGTCTATGTAACGTGTAATGAGATAGCATATTCGATTTCAGAGAAGGGACTAGTAACTGTCCGGCCAAGGGCATTCTCATAGCATCGTCATCATCTTAGCCTTGGTACCGGTTCCTTCCGAGGCTTACACATCAGAGCCGAGAGTCCACTTCACCTTCTTCTTTTGATTTAGACTATACAACTCTTACGGGAGCAGCTGCAGTCTGTAGTCCCTGTAGCCTGCACCAGAGCCTGATCCATCAATCAGCAGGTGCAATGGTTTGCCCAGAAGGTCTTTTTTATACCACTTAGGTGGTAGACAAGCACACGGCCCACCTGATGGACAGTGGTCACCATGGCCTATGGACATTTGTAACACCAGAGGTGCCACACTCGCGCTGCCGACCCTGTAAGCACAGAGTTTCTGTGCCGGCAGCGTAGAAGACAAAGCAGAACAAGTATTCCCACTGACGGCACAAATTCTCCAGAAAACTCTGGCTACCCTACTCACCGCTGGGAACATAACACGAAGTTATTATGGCCGCGGTATTCTGTAGGGCAGAGGTCTTGTTTGTTGTGCGAAACTTCAAACCATAAAACTTCATGTAGGAAATAGGTTCAAATATTTTTTTAAAGATATAACAAAACGTTGATTAGCATACACGGCGGTATTTCCGCCCCGATTGAGCAGTCCGACTTTGGAAGTACCTCCGCCCTACAGAATACCGCGGCTATAATAACTTCGTGTTGTGTTCCCAGCGGTGAGTAGGGTAGCCAGAGCTCACTGGAGAACTTGTGCTGTCAGTGGGAAGACTAAAGGCTTGTTCTGATTTGTCTTCTACTGACGGCACAGAAACTCTATACTTACAAGGTTGGCAGCGCGACTGTGATTCTTCTGGTGTTACAGACGTCCATAGGCCACGGTAACTACTTTCCATCAGGTGGGCCGTGTGCTTGTCTGCCAACTAAGTGGTATAAAAAAAAAAAGGCAGTGGGATTTGATGGTTTGTAACTACATTACTTATATCAATCAGCCTATTCACTGTCACTGTTTGACATATGTGTGTTGTAGCACCCGGTATTCACACATATTTGCGATTTCTTCCCACAATTATTTCAATAAAATTACCCAACACTAGGAAATACTATCCATCATCGAAACAAACTGTTCCCATCACACTTATTGTAGGAAAACGTATTTCCTATTTTCCAATAGATTCCTTTCCCGCAGATAACAATTCGTTGTCTAACATTGCCTGAAGGCGGTTTTATTCCATACAACCTGTATTTTGCTTCTAATTTATGTAAACTGTATTCCCCATAACGTTCAGAATGATTTATAGAGTAAAATTGATGTAGACAGTGGTTTATTGAAAGTATAATTAGATCATTGGTAGTGTCTAGGCTAATCCTTCTTAAATTGAAGGCAGATCGAAAGAATCATTTTTCAATATTACGATAGCGAATATTTCTGTTGATCATGAATTTAATTAACATTTTTTTATTATTATTACAAAACTGAAGTTTTTGATAACCGCTCGCTCCTATGCATTGCCCTAAATCATACAGCTACCACTAGAAATTTTTTTATCATTAGAAACTAGAGGTAATCGTTGACTTATACATACGCATGTAAATCAGATTGAAAAGATTTTAAAGAAAGGACCTGTCAAGAGTATCCGAAACCGGCGAACATATATGAAAACAATTACGAAAGTAGAAAAAGCGAAAGATCTATGCCAGAGTCGTAGTAGGTGCAAAACCTGTACTCTCTGCCTACCCCATTGAGAAAGAGGCGTGACTGTATGTAAGTACGTAGAGGCATTTATTACTTACAGAAAGAAGAAATAATCGATTAGCATGTGCTATATGTGTCCTATTTTATTCTCTCTTGATTTCTCGACACACTGTCACACTTAATAACTCTGCAACTCTCTGTGCGACTGTTTATACAACAAAATATATTTTATTCCAATATTTGAATTTCAAATTACTAGTTCCAACACAAAACTGTATCGTACAGTTTATTTCAAACGTTATAATAACGATAAGGAAACTCGGGGTGATCATAAATCTCCCGAGGCGTTGTCGCTTCGTGTGAAATGACCCGCGCAAGCGCAGAGTGGGTGTTGTAGACTTAGGAACACTGCGACAGGTGCGCGTGCGCCTCTAATGTTGTGTTACGGTCAATTAACTGATAATTCTGTTGTAGATATTGGAACTAGTTTATGTTTCACTTAAAGGACGGCTTAAACTATTTTGAGGAAGGAAAACAAATATAATACAAAATGCCGGATATCGACTTATGTTGATTTCCCCGAATAGCATCAGTCAAAAAAATTTATAGGTGCCTTCGTGGATTAGGATAGTTACTATTCGAGTAGGTGCTCTACAGAGGACTACATCATTTTAACTGATCCCTAAAACATGAACTTCCTAAGCTCTACGCCGTGATCTATACACGTACATTTTGTTGTTTGTCCCTAGCCCACAAACCTATTGCCGTCAGCGAAATACTTTTACATGGGATGTATGTTTGATATAGAATAGAAAATATTACTATCCCAAACTGACCCTGAACGATGCATATAATGAAGAAATGAAATGATTCATTCAAGTAGTAGTTGTCCTTTAAAACTGTTCTATAACATTGTAAGTACTATCATGTTCTAGAATATCAACATCAACGAGTGACATAGACATACACTCGTAAATGATCATTGAACGAGTTACAATAACCAACAAGATTCAATTTAGAAACCGCCAGAGTTCACATCGGCGCACCCGGTCGCTACAAGACAATGACTCCCGACCTGACTGCATTACATTCATTGTTGAAAAATTTAGTTCCCTTGTTATTTTTTTTTATACCACTTAGGTGGCAGACAAGCGCATGGCCATGGGAAAGTGGTTACCGTGGCCTATGGACGTGTGTTACACCGGAGAAGCCACACTCGCGCTGCCGACCCTGTAAGCACAGCCTTTAGTCATCCCACTGACAGCACAAATTGTCCAGTGAGCTCTGGCTACCCTGCTCACCGCTGGGAAGTACAACACAAAGTTATTATAACCGCGGTATTCTGTAGGGCGGAGGTACTTCCCTAGTCAGACTGCTCAATTGGGCGGAAATACCGCCGTGTCCTACCTCCTAGCTAATAATTATACTCAAATTAAGCTAAAAACCTTTTAACTTAATAGTTAATGGCTAATCTAGAAGTGCTTATGCAAATTGATGAATTATTTTTGCATTAAAATTGTTAGTTCTTGGGGAAAGTTATAGGATATCTGAAATCTAAGCCATAAGCTACCTATTTTATTGGATAAGAGTCTTAGGTGTCTAAATATGTACCAATAAATGCAGAGCAACAACAGATTTCTTCAGAGTATTCATCAGAATAGCCTGGAGAAATCTAGAATCTCTCCCAATCGTAGATATTGATAATAATGGTGTTTACACCATAAGTTTCCTTTTGATACCCTGCAGCATTTTGAGATAAGCTACAATAATTTTGTAAAGAGAAAATATTGAAATACAATTTTGTATAACAATAAAATGCCAGAACATGGTCAGTTACAATGGTATGATGAATAAAATCTACTAAGTTCAACATGTCCCGGACAAATCACTCTGCATGCAAAATGTCTGAGATACTGTGCCATAAATTAATCAAACTCATAATATTAATATGTATTTGTTAATTCCTTTTTATTTTGTGGTATGTATATGGTGGTCTTCGTAGATTTCGTGATGAAACCAATCTCACCTGCAAGCCGCAACCCCTGCTGTTTAACGGATGACGCTCTGGCACAGGTTTTCTTCTCAGGGTTAGAAAGCCAGGTCGTAGTCACTTCTTTAAAAGCCGTATGAGCCAAATGAAAGGAAGAGAAGGCGTAAATGGAGCCCATAGTTTTCACTATGGAGTTACTATGTGTATGTATGTGTCTACACTATGTGTGTTGTGGCGATGCCACATGTACCCAGCGCCATCTAGCGACAGCAATCAGAACTATTATGTAACTACGAATCCTACATCGCGCAAATAAGGTTCTCGCGCTGGTATAACACATGTACATCGTCCCAACGACAATCGTTGGGCCGCGGCTCGCCAGGTGTGATCACCTTGCCTGGTCGGAGGATCCTCCCTTTGTGTTGAAGGAATATATCACCTCGTTCCTCCACAGTGGTGACCCCGACGTGATCTGATCACGTAACCTTCGTTGAACATATCATCAGCATTCTCATTGCCACATGTGTATTTGTTTATGTGTATACACACAATAAGTAGTGTAAAAAAAACCCGGATGGTTGTTTTACTGGTACAGGATTAGTATAAACACATATAATCACGTCTTTATCTCCG
Source organism: Eilema griseolum (assembly GCA_963662185.1). NCBI lineage: Eukaryota > Metazoa > Arthropoda > Insecta > Lepidoptera > Erebidae > Eilema > Eilema griseolum. The sequence goes on from OY759250.1 coordinate 7,678,917, forward strand.
GTGGGTTAGGTAGAGGTGAATTAACACTATCATTTTACCAATAATTGTATTCGGTCCCACGTAATAGGGGGTGAGCCTATTACCGTTTTCCGGGCACTATTGTTGACTCGAACCATGCATCTGAGGCTGAGCCTGGGCTGTATATATCTGTCTGATGTTAAACTGCCAGTCACTTAATCTCCTTGTACGACACCGCATGGGAAAAGATGGGGTGACCCAAATTCTACTCTGCCGGAAATCACGCGGCTAAATCTTTGGCGGCTAAGGCTTTGTATAAATCCTTAAAGCATATACTCCTATTTATCATAAACTGTTACCAACTGTGACTGTTCGACATACTAACCTACTTCCAAGCATTCCAAAATATTTATGGGTCGTATTCTTGTATTACAATAATGGATTGCGACATACTATTGTAGTGCCAGTGTATTGGCTGTTAGAGCTATTCGTGTCAATCAGGACTTTTAGAGTTTGCTTGTATCAGGCCGTGCCCCTTGTCGTTTTTTTCTTTTTTTATACAACTTAGGTGGCAGACAAGCACACGGACCACCTTATGGAAAGTGGTTACCGTGGCCTATGAACGTGTGTAACACCAGTGGAGTCACATCCGTGCTGCCGACTCTGTAAGAAAAGAGATTTTAAGTGCCTTCAGTGCAGAACACAAAATCAAGACAAGCCTTTGGTCTTCCCACTGATAGCACAAAAACTCTCCAGTGAGCTCTGGCTACCCTACTCTCCGCCGGGAACACAACACGAGGTTATTATAGCCGTGGTATTCTGTAGGGTGGAGGTAGTTCCCCAATCGGACTGTTCAATTTGATTGAAGACACGATTTAATCAGATGAGTGGCAGAAACGAGATCAGTCAATGGACGAATTTTAGGAGAATGTTACTTTATACTCGAAGTATGCCTTTTTTAGGTGTCTTTTGACGATGGAATGGAAAAGGCCTCTTTTGTACGCACTTAGCCTCCATTTTGGGCCATTTTGCGTACAGAGTACTGGCTAGAGCAGCCAGCCTAGCTCCGCCCAGAAATGCAGAAGCTTACTGGGGGCTTCACAGGCTTCGCAGAGCGTTTTTTTGAGGATATTACGGGGTGCTACGGTCGCAGACGACATATCCGACAATCATAGATTATATCAAAAGAATCCTGGCGCGTCATGGCCCAGATTTTCTCGCGACTTGGGCACTAAATATGTGCCCCAGAGTACATAATACTTTTGACGACAACTGAAAGTCAGAGAGAGTGTAGTCTCGAAATAATACGAAAGTTTGTTTGTTCCTTGCTCAATCGCGTAAACCGTAAAAAATTGGCTTAAATTTTGCACACTTCTAGAGTAGCGTGGTTCCCGTCAGAGTAGAATTTGGAGCACCCCATCTCTTCCCATGCGGTGTCGTACAGGGCGACTAAGGAATAGGGCTTTTTAACATCAGACAGATATATACAGCCCAGACTCAGCCTCAGATGCATGGTTCGAGTCAACAATAGTGCCTGGAAAACGGCAATAGGCTCACCCCCTATTACGTTGGACCGAATTCAATGATAGGTGTAATGTGGGTGTTAATTCTTTTTTGCCTAATGCTCCGGGGATGAAGGCGTGATTATATGTATGTATGTATGTATGTACAAGTAGAGAACGATTGGAATTAACATCCGATATGTTTTTATACAGGTCAATTTGACTTCACCTCGCCTGATGGTTAGCTGATCCGGGGAATAGTGGACCGTGGGAACACGATCAGCATTTCAAGTTGGTGGAACCACGAGCAAAGAATAGCTTCTGATATATTGTTATACTAAACATTTGTATGGAGTTTTCTACCATAAATTTCCCAGATATGGCAGTTCGCCTGTCACCCTAGCAGAAGCAGGCCGCGGCGGCGGTTTACCGGGAACGAGTTGGGGACTCTGTAGTCCCCACACACCCGAGAAGAGGGCCAGATCGTCAGAGATGGCCCTGGGTCGGCCGGGGTGCGAGGGATATGCCTGTCAACCTCACCTTCGGCAACCAAAGCGACCTGCAGGCGGTGTGCGTTTTAGTCGGTTCGAGTCCGACATAACCTCTCCCTCCGGCTCCGGTGGGGAGGTATCCGTGGGATTTTGCGCACGTAAAAAAAAAAAAGATATTGCAGTTATATTTAAAAGCCTACTGGTTAAAAGCGCTAAACTTTCAAATAAACAAAGAGATTTGCTGTATCGTGGGCGTTTCACGACCAAATAAAATCAAGTTAACTGAGCAATAAAAGTTACAAGATTAACGTAGTAATAAAGCTTAACATAACAAAGGTTCTTCTTTTAAAGAAAGAAAGAATTCTGTATTATCTGTTAAATTATACATTAGCCTAGATTAACTTTTAAACTTTTGCGTAACATGATATAAAATAATGTATATGTATTATTTAAAATATATTATATAAAAAAATGTCACCACGCTTTTCTGTCGGATAAACCAGACAGTTTGCTTATACTCGTAGAATTCCACACTCGCAGTGTCTCACTGTAAGTGTGGTATGTGACGGTACATGGCGAAAAGAAAATATTTAAACTATCAAGAATGTGCGGGTAGATGAATAACCTACAATATTAATATTGTATCCATTAGCCTGTATTAAAGATTAGTCTGTAAGCAGATAAGCTGTGAGATAAACTATAGAAATTTTCAGCGACAGGGCTAATCTGCAATGCAAAACCACATTTCGCCAGTTTATGTTTTTAGGTCTTAATGTAATAGATGGTGAGCCTATTGCTATTAACCGGGTACATATAAACCTATGATAAATACACACATAACTTCGAAAAGCATCGAAAAGTCATTGGTGTATTCCGTGATAAAACCTGAGATCGCACCCGAGACCTCGTCTCAGCAATCCATTGCCCATTTATATATGTTTATACCAATATGAGGCCACAAGGTACTGCAAATACATATATACTGTCGATCATTCCTCGATTTAGCATAGTACCTGGTCGCAATAGTGGCTTTCCGGAGAGTCCGGGGTAGTTTACGTCTTCGACTCCTTTTCATTAGACTTATAAGACAGACGTTTACAGAAGCGACTGCCTTTTGACCTACATATATATCACGCCTTTCACCCTCCAGGGTAGTTGCTTGTCGTCATCTTCAGAGATAAAAAAATCTAGTCACGTTTCGTTAATAAACGAAATAGTTGCGATTACGATGTCAAAAATAAAAGGCGGTAAAGTAACGGGTTTGCAACGCGCTCGTAACACCAAGTGTTGCAAACGTTCAATAAGTAAGCTACGGTGACCGCCTTTCTTCAAGGAGATCGTTATTTGCCACCTAAGTTATACAAAAAAATGGAACCCATCGATTTGACCTTCCACCTATAGATAAGATAAGATAAGTTTTATTGACAAATAAAAGAAAACAATTTAACATTAGTCCATCAAGCAACACTTAGAACACTTCAAGCTTAACATGTCTAGCCGCAACAGCCATCAAGACTAGCCCCTCCCGTCCCCGTCCTATGAGTTCACGTCGCACGTAAGTTGCGTTGGTTACTTGAAGTTGCAAGTTCACGATTGCATATATCGTACATAATGGCCGGCAGTTTGTTGCTGACATATTTCTTGACACCAAGTTACACAGTTAAATCATTCATGATCATCGTCATCACAATGTGTTTTTTCGACGAGGTATGACACGACGGTATTTCCGTCCAATTGAGCAGTCCGACTAGAAAAGTACCTCTGACATACAGAATACCGTGGCCAAAATAACCTCGTGTTGTGTTCCAGTCGGTAAGTAGGGTAGCCAGAGCTCACTGGAGAGTTTTTGTGCTGTCAGTGGGAAGACCAAAAGCTTGTCCAGCTTTGTCTTTTAGACTGACGACACAGAAACTCAGAGCTCACATGGTTGGCAGTGCAAGTGTGACTCCCTTGGTTTTGTACACGTCCATAGGCCACGTTAACCACTTTCAATGAGATGGCACACAGTGCTTGTCTGCAACCTAAGTGGTATAAAAAAAGTGTTAATCACAGTTGCATCCAAAGTTTTCACATTGAAGCCCTGAATTAACTCTTCTACAGATACTTTTAATTTAGTTTATCTTGGTTTTTATGTAAAGGACTGTCATCTGAACTGAACCCTCCAGTCTCAGAAGAAAAGCCTGCGCCAAAACCTCGTCCAGCACTCAACAGGTATACCAGGGTCCCCATTTTACTAAGTTTATATTATTATAAAAATCACTGGCATACCAGTGGCACTGCAAGAAATATCATTTAATTTTAAGACTTTATAGATATACCCTTAAAGTCCAAAAAGAAACGAAAAAATGTTCATTACATTTTATGTTACCATTTAATTTTAGACAAGATGCCATTTAATTTCAGAATTTAACAACATGAAGGTAAAGTCTAAAATCAAATGTCAATTTTAGCAATGTCTGCGGCATGGCAGTGGCTTTAACATGACATAAAATTAGCGGAATCAGGGCAATTTCAAGTGAGCTTCATCATTGTCTGAGACTTTTTCCTAACTCAGTTGTGGTCGGCTTTCCAGTCTAACTGTGATTCGGCTAAACTTCCGTGAAGCGTCTGCCACCTGACCTTCACAGACAATTGGCGATATCGAAGTTCTTATAGTCATCACAAAAATATTCGTATTGACAGTTCACGCCCATGAAGTTTTCTATTTTTTCCGATCGGAATGTTCTAAAGGTAATAAATTTTTTCATTTATGTTACCTCTTAGCTAAGTACTGTGCATAACGATTATTTCATGTTGTCTACAGACTATTAATAATCGGTTAAGGAAAATAATAATAATAATATTTATTAATTACTGTAGTACAGCAGGTGAGCTTGGACCACAATGCCGTTAACAATGGCAGCAGTCTTCAATATGGACATTGGAAATATAATAATTATAAATCCAGGTGACGATGAAATTGTTATAAAAATATTGAATTAAGGAAAACTGACCATCCGTAACATTGTATAATTTGTAAATACACATTTTAAGGACTAAATACCAAGCGGTTCCAAGCGGTTCGGAGACTCCTTTCTTTGCCACACCACGAAGACCTCCAATTCATTACCAACTCACGTGTTTCCTTCTTCCTACAGTCCCGGGTTCTTTAAGCGGGGCGTATAAAAGCATCTGATAAGGCCGCCAAACTGAGCGCCACCATTGTAACATTTTTTATAGTTCGTAATGGTGACCCTCTTTCCTGAGACTTTAGCTTACCATCAGGCGAGGTGAAGACAAGTTGGCGTGTCCAAGATAAAAAAAAATACTACTCTTGACACCAAAAATCTTGGTGGAGCAGCTTTTCTATTTAGCCAGTCAGTATTCACCCTACACCCGACAGATTGTTTCAGACTTGAGAGTCACGGGTCAATTTAACGGTTTTTGTTGGAATTAGGGAAATCAGGCGAGCGGTGGTGCGCGCAATCGCGCGGTGTCGCGGGGGCGACACGGTAGGACGCGCCACCGATCACTTGGAACGGATGTGGTGCAAGGGAGAAGCAGTCACGATTCAATTAAATTCAAAAATAACAATATTTTTTTGTACACTTCTACGATTGAGGTTAGACCAGACAGTAATTTTATTATAAATATAAGTACCGAATTTGGTGACATTATTGATCATTGCTCCGCTGCCTTAAGTAATAGCGCGATGACATATAGCCTAAAACCTTCGTCAATAAAAAGTTCTAATTCAACACAAAAAAGTTCTAATTTTCCAATTCGAATCAGTAGTTCTTGAGATTAGTACGCTCACAAACAAACTCTGCAGCTTTATAATATTAGTATAGATTGTAATACGTTTATTCAACAAGAACATAAAAGTTATAGATAGCTATTATAAAATCTAAGAATACTTGGATGATAAACAAGCTTGGAAATGAGCTGTTCGCTCAACTATGCTGCTCAAATAAATTATTGTATTTAGATTAAGTAGACTAAGTGTATGTTTGTAAATAGACCAAAAAAAAAAAGAAATGCCCGCTGAGTTTCTTGCCGGAGTCTTCTCAGGTCGGGGCCGCGTTTCGAACCGGTGGTCCATGTACTAAACTGATATTCATGTTCCTTTTTTGTTGACGTTTTGTAATTGCCGATATAATGGTCTATACAGAATAAATGATATTTGACTTTGACTTTAGATAGTCTTTTAAGAACGTTTTGCTGTATCTAATCATAACGGTATACCGGCCATACCTGTACCTACTCTTACAGTCCTTCTCAAAAATGTACTTTGTATAAAGTACAAAATAACATCAGGACAAGATTATTAACATTCAGAACCATAAAACAACCAGAACATTTTAATTAAATTTAATATTTTGAATAGTATCCCTTCTTATAGCTCAGTCCCTATACCAGGAAACGAGAAACCTGATTAAACGATAGGTACCATCTCAAGGACACTCAAGTAATTATAATATCCGTCTCTCTTATCACTTGTACTACATAATTATACACATTAGGGAGCAGGCGTCCGGCGATAAAGTTAGTGTATAAACAAGTTCGGTCCTGAACCAAACATTGTTGACTTATCAAACCCGATCCGTATCCTCATTTACACAAGGAACTGAGCTACTGTCTATTCAGTTCTTCTAAACCCGGTTTAACGTGAGCACAAAGTGTGCTTTCTATACAGACCTATTATTATAATTATTTGGGGTGCATAATTACTAAAACTTACCCGTTGCTTACTTAGAAAAATATTCTCTATTCAACAGAATTCCAATGAAGAATTGAAGAATTTGAATTTAAAGTGGTTATCTGGTTCAAAAATATTCCAAAATTTTAGATGTAAATTTCAATTGCGATCATTATCTGCTTTGATTACAAAAAAACTTGACTCAAGTACATTCTTGGTCGTGTTACTGTTAATGAACTTGATTGGAGTTGAATGTGACCAGCCTAAAACTCGGCGACAAGTATATTGAATCAATATTTTATCTACTGAACTTAAAATAACCTGTAAATTTAAATAAAATCGAATCAACAAACAGAATGGGATTTGAATTCATTACCAGTCCCGCTCTGGAAGGAATAGTCTGTCCAAGTTAGTTATATGGTCCTGTCATGGATAACCCCTTATCTCTTTAATGCTCAATCAAGCCAATGTCTTAAGCATTTTGCTGCACCTGATGTTTAACGGATGAAGCTCCGGTTGGAAGTTTAGAAGTTGAAGATCAGACAGCAGTCAGTTAAAAGTCAACAAAATCAAATTTTAGATATTACTAAGAGTACGGACTCCAAAATCCAAAATCCAAGATGCAACTAGGATTGGCGCTTGAATAAAAAAAATAACGTTATTTTTTACAAAAATATGTACTTCAATACACTTATATCGATACACTTATACTAAAAGCCCCCACTAAAGCCGTTCACGAATTCGTACTTACAATAATCCCTTCACAAAACAATAAACAACAATACTATTATAAGATTTTAATCAAACAATACCTACATACATAGTTACACAGATAATCGTGCCCTACAAATTAAGAACATTTATCTAAGTGTTACAATCTAACCCTATCTCCGCTACAGTAACATAACTAAACTACGGTACAGCTGTCATCCAGTCCAATAGTACCTTTGTTCAGTTTCACTTTATTTAACTGTGCAGGGTTAAGCAACAATGTTGCCTTTCTGCTAAGATTTATATATAACGTGGCCTCGTTGGTGCCTAAATAAGTATGCGGTCGTATTCGCGTGCTATCGCGACTTGGTTCGATTCCCGTTTGTTAGGATAAGCTGTTTTTGAGGTATTATTCTTAAGAAATGGAATCGGGCCTTTTAGAATTAAGGCTCGTTCGATATAATGTACACAAAATAACAAGAAATAATGATGAGTTGTATCCAAAAATTCTGCCCAAGTTTCTGGTCATTTTGAACAGCGAAACCAAAATAAATAATATGGAAAACTTTTGTTATTACTTTACTGAATCACAAACAAACTCATTTTGCATTTACAATATTGGTCAGTCATTCAAAACAGATCGTAAATACCAGATTACGATTGCATTACTTTGTTGGTTGTACCCCATATATGGTTTGCTGCTACAATGCCTTCAAGTCAAAACCGCAATAATCATTAATTTGAAACATTCCAATTTCAAAATAAACAAATTTATAAGTAAATTAAGAAAGACTTATGTCGAGTGGATATCGTATTGAATATCGGACCTTGCAACTCCGGAACTGAGGATTAGAACAACATCCGACATACATAGATGTTGATATTTATAACGGATGTCGCGGTTACAAAGAAAAAGTTTTGTCAGAATCTGTTTACTTTCGTACGAAAGTTGTAAACAACTAAAACTCGAATAAGTTCTTTTAGGAGGACCCCTTAAGTAAGTTTGTATTTCCAATGTCCGAGGTAGCACGAAATTTCGGACTTGTTAGAAGTAGTATATAAGGTATTAGTGTCATTAAAAATAGACTACTAGTTAATTAGAGTACATTGTTATAGGTTATTTTAAAAACAACGACGATTGATCCAACAACATAATGGAATTATGTTGCTTCCATAGATAGTATGTCGTGTGTACGAGTATAATATGTAGCTTTTGCTTGATTGGTTTCTTTTTAAACCACTTAGGTGACAGACAAGCACTCGGCCCACCTGATGGGAAGTGGCTTCTGTGGCCTATGGACGTATGCACCACCAGGGGTCTGACACTCGCGCTGCCGACCATGAAGAAACCTTCTGATGCCCCTCTTGAAGAACCCCATATTGTAGGTGCTTGGGAAAACCGCAGCAATTAGGATACAATTTAAACACATCTCACCTACACAAGAGAGTATACAAGGTTACAACTCCTTAAGCATATCCTATAAAAGATAATAAGCCCGGAATTTCTTGCTAAGTTGGCTTTTTTTTTTTTTACGTGCGCAAAATCCCCACGGATACCTCCCCACCGGAGCCGGTGGAGGAGGTTATGTCGGACTCGAACCGACTAAAACGCACGCCGCCTGTGGGTCGTTTTGGTTGCCCGAAGGTGAGGTTGACAGGCATATCCCTCGCACCCCGGCCTGCTAAGTTGGCTTGTGGCGTAGAGGTGTTAAAAATATATTTTCTTGTAATACCAGTACCAATATCATCTTCTGGATCAGCGTGTTGCAACCTTATCAAATAATCCATCTACTTACCCTTCTCCGTGCCCGAAAAGATCAATTGCACAACATACCTGAAACAATGAAAGTAATTATTAGTATTGTACGATAGGATCTATTACCATGGGGGTTCCATGCGCTTGCGCAAGACACGTGGGCGAATAAAACGAATGGACACTGATAATGAATATTCAATTAGATAACGCGGCTTTTTTAGGGTCCATAATCACTAAGTGTTTTTGGACACATGAATGGGAAATTCGTGTCTGTCAACATGGTTATAAGTTTTAACTTAGTTAGCTTCAATTTGGAAGCAATTTATTACTTACATTTGGCTAAAAGGAGCGTAATAAAAGTTACTACGAGAACGGACAGTTAAGAAAGACATTGTTTACCGTCGTAACAAACAAAATAAAGTTGAAATAATTATATAGTGTGGACATTAATGAGCTGTTCTATTGTAGGTACTTTTTTTTTTTTTTTTACGTGCGCAAAATCCCCACGGATACCTCCCCACCGGAGCCGGCGAAGGTGGTTATGTCGGACTCGAACCGACTAAAACGCACGCCGCCTGTGGGTCGCTTTGGTTGCCGAAGGTGAGGTTGACAGGCATATCCCTCGCACCCCGGCCGACCCAGGGCCATCTCTCACGATCTGGCCCTCTTCTCGGGTGTGGGGACTACAGAGTCCCCAACTCGTCCCCGGAAACGGGGAGGCGCGCTACGCGCGCCACCGCCGCGGCCTGCTTCTGCCAGGGTGACAGGCGGCTCCACCTGTCACCCCCAGGCCGGCGCTCATGGGGGGATTGTAGGTACTATACCTAACTATCATATCCATTTGATTATAAATAAATATATAATACATACATACATACATACAGAGGTGAATTAACACCCACATTATAGGTATTTAAACTATCATGGTCACTCACATCAGTATCAAAATAATCGGGATACTTACCACGTTGCATTGTATTGAGTTTCCGATATTTCGTATCAGTTCCTCCGTGTGCTTGCAACAGCGCCGAAATATCGGAAACTCAAAACAATGCAACATAGTAAATATCCCGATTATTTTGATACTGATAACACCCACATTTCACCAATCATTAAATTCGGTCCCACGCCCCTATTAACAAAAAATAAGGTGAGCCTATTGTCGTCTTTCGGGCACTATTGTTGACTCAACCTTTGATCTGAGGCTGAGTCCGGGCTGTATATATCTGTCTGATGTTAAACAGCAATATCCCTTAGTCGCTTTGTACGACACTGCATGAGACGTGAAATACTTATAAACATGAGATAAATAAAATAAGAGTAAATGTTATTGTTTAAAAAAGTACATATTATTATGTAAACATCTAAGCAATAACAATACTTGCGTAGTCATGTTTTCCTGCTGGTGTAGCGACAATCGCATACTTTCTGAAGCTACTTTTTACCCGACTACAGCGAAGTATGTATGTATGTAGGTTCATCTGTTCCCTCGTAGCTCCTGAACTACTAATTAGAACTGTACAAATGAGGTATCCTTAAAAGCGTCTTGGTCCTGGTTATAGACTATTATGACGTATCACGCAATCTAACTGATTTTTCAGTAGTCGGGTTTTAGTTTTAAACTTTTTTGTACAATTAAAGTTCTTTCAAAGTATTTGCCTGCTGTCTTGGCACAAATAATAATCAATTTCATTGCTGATTATTCTGTTGTAACACCGTGCACTTGGTATAAATCTTAGTCCTCATTTCATAATGAACCGGAAAACTAACATCAAAAGCTGTATGCAATAGTTAAGAATATATCAATAGATGCATAATAAGTTGTTACATAATAATAACACAATGGATGGTAATATACAATCGACGTTTGAACTGTGAAGTCGAGGCGACCGGCCATTATCCATCATCTCAGATTCCTGTTAGGGTTACCAACAAACTCTAAACTAATATTGAAGAGAAAATTTTATGAAATATAGGCTTGCAACGAATTGCTACCTTCGCTAGGAACTTGTTCACTGGCCTATAGCCATACCAACACTTACGGAACTCAAGCCCGAAAAGTTCGTCTCTGGGGACGAGTTGAGGACACTGCGGTTCACACATCCGAGGAGGACCAAACCGAGATAGATGGCCTGGGTCTGGGTGCGAGGGATATATGCCTGTCAGTCTCACCTTCGGCAACCAACAACATCAACAACGACCCACTGGTACCGTGAGTTTTAGTCGGTTCGAGTTTTTTTTATATCACTTAGGTGGCAGACAAGCGCACGGCCCACCTGATAGAAAGTGGTTACCGTGGCCTATGCACATGTGTAACACCAGAGAAGCCACACTCGCGCTGCCGACCCTGTAAGCACAGAGTCTCTAGGCCGTCAGTGTAGAGGACAAAGCAGGACGACATAATCCTGTCTATTTGTATGGATTTTCTTTATTTTTATTTAGTAGCTTGCTGTTGACGAACTTAGATGTTATACCTTTCTAAAAATGGAATGTATTTTATTCCCTTCTGGATGTAGCCGCTGAATTTTGACAAACAAAGACTCATTTTATTTATGTCACAAAGCGATCTTTCTAGAGGGTAAAATTAATTGATGGACGTACTTACTTACGAAGATCAAGCCTGAATGGTTTGTGACAAGGCGGAGGTAGTGTTAATTTTTTGTCCACACCGTCTTGGCTTTTAACGTCTAAAGAAAATACAATAGCGATTGTTCTATAGACGAACCAAATAGCTCTCATTAAAGTGATCTGTCTTCGAAATATAATAATGCATTGTCATCATCATCAGCAAATAAGTTCCACTTCTGAGCGCGGAACTGTTAATATAATGAAAGGTTAAGTGAGATCGGAGGTGGAAGTGAGGTTTATGTAGAGGTATAATAATTAATTAACAAGCCCTTATCAACAACAGTATTAGTAAGGTACTAGATTTGTTATGGATGTAAGTGAAAAATAATATATTATATGGAATAAGCATTCGAATCAGACTGGAGTTAGACCACAGACGGCAGATAATGCTTCTGTTCACATTAAAATGGCGAGACACCTCAGATTGGTTTCTTCCCGCTTGTATAATTCCCACAGCTCTTTACATTTAATTAGCGGTCAAATGTCGTTACTCCATAACGTAAAACATATCTCACAATTCCATTTTATTAAAAACGGATACCAAATTTCTTAATTATCAAAAGAAAACACATTTAAATTTTAACTAATATATCAGCTTTCAATTTTATGAAAAATCAAATCACATATATATAATATAATTTGCAGAATTATGTAACATTAAGCATGTTGCTCAGACTTTCTTGATGTTTTTTTTATTTTTTAAATAATATAAGAACCGAAATTACTAATATTCCCTTTAACCCCTCCAGCTAAGCTGAATTACTTGTGTTAGGAGTGGGCTCACGTATAAAAAGATACGCCATACCATCGCCATACAATAGAAAAAGGGAGTAGACGGTTTTCTTTTCGTATGTATTTGCCAATAGGTTAATCCTATACATGATTTAAATTCAAATTGGATTAGTAACGTAATATTTACAGTAACAGATTTTTCATGCAACTACTAATCTCTCATCTACATGAATTAAAATGAAATTAATTTTAAAAGTGATTTGGTTTTGACAGAACTTATGATCCGACTATGTAAAAGCTGTGCATCATTCGCATAAGCGTCCGGATTTTGTTCGCATGTGTATCGAAACACATACAATAATAATTTCAAGTTTATAGAGAACCCTCGGTGCGCAAGTACAACTCGCATTTGACCAGCTTTTTTAAATTGATGCGTTTATTATACCCGTAAAGTGACCCAAATATCACCATATAATCAACATTATTCTTCTAAAGAGCAACGGAAGCTTATTATACCAACCTTTTAAATTCTCCTTTGACATGATAACATTTTTACAGCACTTTGAATTAATTTTACATAAATTCCGCCCTTTATATTAACTATACCGACACCAGCGCACGAATTCCGGTCACAATGAATAATGATTGGAGATGTTATTTATTGAGGTACCGCGTTCGATTCCGTGTTGAAGTTTCTCTTGTCATATTGTCCGATGGATGGATGGCGCCCCGCCCGTGGGTGGGACCACATGGTCCGACAGCTAGAATGTATTAATTTCTTGAAGGCTTTTGTTGTGGTGTTGATTAAGTTATAACTTATAATGGTTGCGTGATTGAGGTTTAGGCATATAGGAAATTGTTTGTCTACCATTAGAAATTGCAAGTTAATTGTACTTTTTCTAGGGACTATCTAGTTTAAGCTAGCGCAAACTTTCCGTTTGTTTTCACGAGTACTTTCAAATCTGTTAGCACTAACCCGCGAGTATAAGTGCACTTTTCAAATTATTGTATATATAAGTACTTACAATACAATTTACAGTATAACAAGCAATATCATATGCAATTCATTTGTAAGTAATTATTATAGTTTAGCACACTGTAAACATGTCACAAAAACAACATTACATTTGGTAACCCAAATGTAATGTTTGGTTAAACTTTAAATCAAACCAAATAATTCACAATTTGAGGCGTTTACTTTTAAGCCCACTTTTTTTATACCACTTAGGTGGCAGACAAGCACACGGCCAACCTGATGGAAAGTGGTTTCCGTGGCCTATGGACGTGTGCAACACTAGGGAAGTTACAATCGCGCTGCCGACCCTGTAAGCACAGAGAGTTTCTGTGCCATCAGTGTAGAAGACGAATCAGGACAAGCCTTTGGTCTTTCCACTGACTGCAAAAAACAAAAACTCCATAGTGACTGTTTAGTTAAACGTTAAATCAAACCACATAATCCACAATTTGAGGAGTTTACTTTTAACCCAGCTAGAATTCCACTATCCATTTCAACCCCAAATCAGCCCCAACGTTTAAAATCTTTATCTATTTATTATCATTAGACACATACAAATTTTGAATTCGGTTAAAAACTTTTACATACATACATATTACATATAATCACGCTTTAAGGAGAGTTAGGCAGAGGTGAATTAACACCCACAATTCACCAATTAATGTATTCGGTTCCACGTAACAGGTGGTGACCTCATTGCCGTTTTCCGGGCACTATTATTGACTCGAACCATGCATCTAAGACTGAGTCTGAAAAACTTTTACCTCTGCCTAACCCTCCGAGGTTAAACGCGTGATTATATGTATATCTGTATGTAATAGTTTTACTAACATGTCTGTGTCGTGTCTGAGTTTCGTTTACATTTGTAAATTAGTATAACATACCTAGTTAGCAGAAACACGTGAATAAAGTAAACTCAATGCAAATATTAGCAACACGAATAGATTTTGAGATATTGTTATATAACACCAGCTATAATTGAACTTGACGCACTTATGTGCGAAGTACAAAACTATGCGAAAGTACGAAATTACTTACGAATTACATTGTAGTTAACTTTACCGTAAGGTGGTAATTCATTTTATAGTACCTGTGTAATTTTAAATTGTAAAAAGGTAATGAGGAGAAACGGGGTGTGATCGTGATGTTATTTCTACACATTGGTGAAGAGTACTCTTTTGCTAATCTTTTGGAATAGATCAAAAGGTACATGACACCGCAGGAGGTGTTAAAGGGTCTAAGATCCACATTCCAGAACGATAGTCAATCCTGAATCTTAATTTATAACTAGTATTGAGAACAGATTACATTCTAAATGACAGTTCTAATGTCTTTGTTAGAGTCTTTGTTGTGAATAGTGGTTTTCGGCAGAGTAGAATTTGGACTACCGAATCTCTTCCCAAGCGGTGTCACAAGGCGACTAGAGGATAGGGCTGTTTAAGATCAGACAGATATATACAGCCCAGAGTCAGCATCAGATGCATGGCATGAGTCAACAATAGTGCCCGGAAGACGGCAATAGGCTCACCCTTTATTACGTATCATTACCAGCTCACGTGTTTCCATTTTCCTACAGTCCCGGGTCTTGTCACATGGTATGTGTAAGTAATGGTGATCCTCTTTTCTGAGACTTTGCCTTCAGCTTACCATCAGGCAAGGCGAAGTCTAATTGACGTGTCCTATATAAAAAGAAAACGTGGAACCGAATTAAATTATAAATGAAATGTGGGTGTTAATTCACCTCTGTCTGACCCACCGCGGTTAAAGGCTTGATTATATGTATGTATTCACAAGTGAGCGTTGTTTTGGAATACGGTCCTTTGTAGGTAAGTAAAAGATACGAGTAGTACTATGGACCTATCTTTCGGGATAGATAAAAAAGGTACAAGGCGTGTAGTATGACACCGCAGGGGTTTTAGAGGGTTTTAATACGTAAAAGACACACATAACCTCGTGGGTTTCGTACATCGCATGGTATGCAACCGGTATAGCCCTGACTAAACAAAAAAAGGTTGTGTAAAGGGTTGAAACCGGCTATCTTTGGATCGAAAGTTCAGCGCGTTCGTTACTACTACTTTATCAAATCAATGTATAATGAATAGATAAGACGATATCAGTTTAATGACATTTTAAGCATTTAGTATGATAACTATTCAAAATCGATTAATAGAAAAAATTGGAACGTCCAGGCGGGATTCGAACCCACTATTTTTCCCTTACATCTAAATAGATCGCGGGTTACAATCCCGCCTGGACCGTTTAATTTTTTTCTGTCTTAATCGATATGAGTTTAATTTACATAAATAAATAGTAGATTTTTTGAAAATCTAGGTAGCCTAATCTTTGTGGTTTTGCTTTTGACGTGTGCAATTCAGTTGTAATGGAGAAGTTAATTAAAAAAAGCTATTGAGAATCTACCTTAATGTATCTCTGCATCACCCTAAGGTTGACTGTTAGATAATGCCTTTGGCATTAAGTCCGCCTTTGTACAAAATTACTGTGCATAAAGTAAAAGAATAAAAAAATTGTGGCACGCCAGGAATTTTCGATAGAAGTGAAAACAGTAAATTGTCACAAATTGTCAAATAGGGTGTATTACCTATTTGACAATTTGTCGAATATAATTTAAAAAAATAAGTAACTTGTGAATTGCTTCGTCGTGACGTTGCGAGTTCAATAAGTTTAGTACTCTCAATTCTTCTTTTATGAAAACTGTTCAACACGCCTCAAAAATATCAAATAAGATTCATTATGTGCAAATACGCGAGCATCACAGTGTAAAATAAAGAGCCAGAGACACGTGATCGGCCCCGAACAACCTTTAAGTCGATAATAATGATAATCACGCCACGTCTGTCCATAAGTATCACAACCTACGTTGGTTGCAGAGCTAGGACAGAGGTGAATACACGTAGGGGTTAGCAGGTCAGCGACTAATTCAGTCTTATAAATTGCGATCGAAGAAAATGGTGATAAGTTAACATTTTATGACGAGAAGTCGATAAAAATAGGTCACATTATTTTGAAAGTCTCGCATCCAATAAACAGCATTTTCTGCGCAACATGTGACGCTCAACAAGTTCGGCAACGTTGCACAACACGTGCGACGTTGTCAGTTGCAGACAAGCACACGGCTCACCTGATGGAAAGTGGTTACCATGGCCTATGGATGTTTGTAACACAAGAGGAGTCACACTCGCGCTTCTGACCCTGCCAGCACAGATTGTTTCTGTGCTGTCAGTGTAAAGGACTGACAGCACAAGCTCTGTCTATCGTACTCACCGCTGAGAACACAACACGCAGTTATTACGGCCGCGGTATTCTATAGGGTGGAGGTAATCGTGTCCTACCTCCTCATAGGCATAATAAGGTATGTAAAAGGACGGCAGCACAAATGTGACAACACTGGTGACGCGACTCAAAGATCCTCAAAAATTTACAAAGAAACGAATATTCGCTGTCATGTAAGTACATCCTGTTTATAAACCCTGACATCCTGTTTACAAGCCCCGTCATAACCACGCAATAATAATAATCGCCACAAAATGCATTGTAACTTTGACATAACATATTTTTACGTAATTGGACAGTGACTCGAACCTGTCTTATGACCTTTGAACGTTATTTTACAGAGAATACGAGCATAATATAATGAACTTGTTTATACCACTATGATGCGTGAGTATATGTGATTGTCATTTCTTTGGTATCACACCAGTGGACCGTCAAGATTTTAATATTTTTCTCACTTTCCCACTCTTAATTATGCTGTATTTACATGTTTCATCATTGTGATAACGTATAACGCTGTGTTCCGATTGCATCCAAGTTCTTCACCTCATAGCGCCTGGTCCGTCTTCCGACATCGCCTCCTTGAAGGGTATTGGTCATACCTAGCAATGTTAGGAGGTAGGACACGTCGGTACTTCTGTCCAATGGAGCAGTCCGACTGGGCAATATCGCGGCCATAATAGCTTCGTGTTGTGTTCCGGTGAGTAAGGTAGCCAGAGCTCACTGGAGAGTTTGTACTGTCAGTGGGAAGACTAAAGGCTTGCGCTACTTTGTCTTCTACACTGACGGCAAAGAAACTCTGTGCATACAAGATGTGTGGAGTCACACTCGCGCTGCCGACTCTCGTGTTACACACGTTCATAGGCCACGGTAACCACTTTCCATCAAGTGGGCCGTGTGCTTGTCTACCATCTAAGAGGTATAAAAAAAGCCCACCATTCTTGGTATTTACATGACTAATTTCGCTAATATATCTTGCTAAACTTTAAAAATTTTAAGATGTGCTTTCAGAAATAGTTACTGCATTTTAACGTCACAAAAACAGCGCTAACAGACAGAATTATCCGATGTTAATAAAGATATCACGCGTAACAACGTAAACTTTTAAAAAGTAAGAAAGTTTCCAGTTCACTGTTGATGGTATCGAGATGTTTATTTTTCACATAAACGTGCGGCAAATAATAATTACATAATTATAACAAGAGAAGAGTAAATGTCACGTGTGTTTATCATATTTTTATTTGACTTTTTACCGCTAACTCTCTTGCAATGAATATAAAGTAGTTATTTTTATAACAGGCCAAATAATTTGCTTTTTTAAATTTAATTTGGAAAAGTTTACATAAGCGAGATTTCTCAGGCTAGGTTTCTGTTCCTATAATGGACGCTCGTTTTGAGAGCTAGTACCTATAAATCTACGAAAGTTCACAATATAAGCGTTCATAGGTTATAGGAACCGCTACCTATCTTCTTTACAGTATAAAATAAATCTAAATTAAATGATTTATTTCTACATTTTCCAACCAGTGGAAAATATAAACACGTTGAAGTTTTTCACAATACAGCATACTGCGATCTTTATACCACTTAGGTGGCAGACAAGCGCACGGCCCACCTGATGGAAAGTGGTTACCGTGGCCTATGGACGTGTGTAACACCAGAGGAGCCACACTCGCGCTGCCCACCCTGTAAGCACGTTTCTGATCTTCAGTTAGACACGTTTATTTGTATGCTTTTAAGGATCGGTATTAAATACTCTCAGTTTTCCAAAGACGATTAAGTTCTATAATGGCCATGAGCATCTATTCAATACAGTTGGTAATCAATAGGGTACTTATAAGTGATAATTTATTGATAAAATCGCTAGATATCAAGAAAGCTCTGTACAAATACATATTTACATTAATTTATTTTATAACTGTTCCTATTTGTACGTAAATTAATTTAAATAAAAATAAAAAAGTGTGTGATTAAAAGCAATGAATCACATGTGCATTGCTGGGACAGGAGGTTAGCAAGACTACTTGCTGTCAAAGTAAAGAGGACAAGACTCATTAAGGTATATTGGACCCTCTAAGAGACTAGGTACACCGCGGAATTCAAAGTGCAAGCTTTGGATATAACCACGATGATGATGCACATGAAAAAAAAAATTGCTACATTGTGTCTTATTTACAGCATGAATATAGAGAACTGTTTACTATTTTAAATTAATTAGGTACTTAACAGGCAACGACGAGTTGGGGTGTCTGTGGTCCCCATACCCGAGGAGAGAGCCAGATCGAGAGACCTGGGTCAGCCGATCCAATACTCTGTTGGACCAAACGCAATAGGACCGCTACGCAAAACGACAAATATATGTATATTTGAGTCATACATAATTATATTCACTCAGTATTTCTCAATGGAGTATGCAGAGATAACATATATCTTCACTGGCCACAATCCTGGCGAATACCTTTCGTTTCTTCTACTTTCGTAATTATTTTGCTTTGATACAGAATTTTATTCAAATCCGTTGTACGACTTGATCGACGATAGCACAGTGAGACGTTTGCGTATTGTCAATATTTTTCGTCAGCCACCTTCGTCGGTACTGATAAAAAGTGAGCGATTGACACGGGTGTTGACAGGTGCTTGATTTATTAATCTCAAATGAGAGAAAGGCAATACAAAATAGGCAATGCAATCAACAATTAAATAATAACATCCTTCGTTTTGAGAAGGAAACTCTTGACAATTTCGGCATGGTACAGAAGAAAGCCTAATTTAGTAAATGCCTAATTCAAAGGAACAGACATATAGACAGCTTTCTATTTAGTAGGTCTCAAAAATACCTCCTCTAAAATGTCCTTTGTTAACATACATCTTACTAGCGGCTCAGGCCTCGATTTCAGCTGGGAGTAAATTCATAAAATAATCCTATTCGAACTTTCCGAACCTTCACCCCCTATTTTACCCAGTAGTAGTGAAATTTTAAAGAACAGTGATATAGGTGTACATTTATTACGAACCAGAAGCAGATATATGTTATTTCATTCCTCTTCAAAAAATACAGCTTTTTCATGTAACCGTTCATCGCCTATTTTACGCGACGGAAAGTTTTCCAAACAGGGTGTCCCCAAAAAGAACAATAATAGACGCCTGTACCGCCTAACACTTTATGGGTAGACAATTTACTGTTGCACACTAAAGGCAACTATTACAACCAACGCTCACAGAGCTCATAAGGGAATGACATATGGCTTAGGTCGATGCAAATTGGAAAGTGTTTTCGATGAGGCCCTTTGTGGCTCTTGTAGTGTTGGTATCTGCAGCATACACTGAATATTCGTCTTTGTGATAAGTCGGGTAAACGTGTTCCGACAATTGGTTACATCTAGAAAGGCAGCTAGCGGTGGAGTGTCGCAAGCGATCGCGCTGCAGATAGTTAACGCTAAGGATGCCGTCACGACATACACGAAGAGACAGACTTTAGGTAATATACATTAGTGTACATAGATTTTGTATAAACTAGGAAGAAAAGATACTTTTGTAGAGGCAAAAATAGGGTTCAGGAAACAATGATATGATAGTTACAACACGATGTCGTGTAAATGAAGTGTTGTTTGAAATGTTTTCGGTGTTAAATAAAGAGTTGACTTGTATGTAAAACTTGAAAAGACAAAAAAAACTACGTTTAAAAAAAAACAACTTCAAAAACTAAAAACTATAAAATAATATAATATATATAAGAGAAAATATACTGAATTTACAGATTTATTGATCTTTTAGAAATATCGAAGAACATAGAGAAGAAGACGGTTAAAAACACACAAATGTGTATAAAATTAACTATGTCATATTTTTGTGGGACCAAATGGCAACAATTCTGCATCAAACTAAGAATCTCGTAAATTGGATCATAAATCGCAGAGTAATCGGTGTACATACATGGAAAAATCAATCGATTTGAGAACCTCCTCCATTCGGAAGTCGGTTACCAAAATTAAGAATAGAGGAATAGAAACCAAAGAGATGACAAGATAATACGAAGAAAAAATATCTGGAAGTAGATTTTCACAGAAAACGACTGTTAAGTGCGCGTAGTTAATATAAGATACAAAGTAAACCACGATGTATAAGATACAAAGTAAACCACGATGAATTATGGATAGGTAAGTCAATTCAATTTGCAATCTTGTGTAATACACCTCTGACTAATTCAATTAGGACATTAATTTTATTATGATTGAATACACTATGGATGTCCTAAAACGAGAGCCTTGCAATCGTAAAGCTCTAATTATATTTCTATTAGCATAATTGTGTTGATTCTCTTGTCACCTTTTTAGTCAAGGACGTTACACGACCAGCGAAGGCTATTAATATGAAATACCAACACGAATAGTTTCTGTTATCATTATATGAAGCTTTTCTTGTACAATAAAGATAAGACTAATGCATAGAGCAACAACGTGTAAATTTAAAAACGACGCTCTAAAAGTCACGACAAGAGAGTAGTTATCTAAGTAAAATTTACATAAATTGTTTCCTAACAGATGTGTTGCTGGTTAACTTTAAGTCTTTAGTTTGAGGTAGGTGCCACTTGTGTTATAGTTTGTATTGTGAAGAATTATTGGAGTTCACATCTCCTTTAAATCGTCAAAGCTCGTCAGAAATAAAGTAACCTCATTGCGCAGACCCTCAAATTTTGGAATTGCATTCCTACCTTTTACTTAAGTGAATCAATCAATCATTCAATTAGCCTACCGGAAGGCAGGGAATCGAAAAAAATGGCACAAATTGGGAGAGGCCTATGTCCAGCAGTGGACTCAAATGAATACGGTAGAAAATTATTCAGAATAACTAAATAAGCTTTTGCAGGGTTGTCCCTAAACTATGGTAACCGCATTTTACATGAGATGCAAAATTATGAAGTGCAATGGAATTACTTGTTTCATTGTGGAGCCATTCATCTATTTCACCATGTAAAAAACGGTAATTAAATAGCGCTACTTGAAAAGTATTGTACAATTATACTTCGGCTAGAATTTGAGCTCCTTGCAGAGGTCCAATTGTCCTTAACGTGTCAGTAATATCTATTGTATCGTCTATGCCCATAAACACTTACAACAGCTTAGCATCACATGAGCTTTGAACTTGGAACTTTGGTACCTTAGAAGTATGGGAAAGAATTAAAATGAACATGTACAGGTTTATATCAAGTGAAACCATGAAAATTTAACAGCATTGAAATTTTTGCCAACCCTAATAATTAAAATGACAACTCGTTTCGTAATCAACGAGACAACGATACTTAATATAACGTTGAAAGTGAAGATGGCGAGGTCATAGTGTAATTCAGAAAATAAAGCGACTATTATAGAGGAACTTGCAGGTATTATAGACAACAGCTGTACAAATAGCACTCCGCAATCTCATAAGACTTCATGCATAAACACAGTCGTTCGCCTTTGATAGTTAACCGTTTAAATAATACACTGAATGTTTGTAGAATCTATAAAGTTTATCGATTATAGTAATGTTATCTTGATAGGCAATTGTACTAATCTTATAAGTATTAAAATGTGAAAGTTTGACTATGTTTTCACTGAATCAAGCAATCAATCAGCAAGCCGTTCTGGCTGGACGGATTTAACTACGTAATTTGGCACACAGAACATGATGGGGATGCTATTATAATAGAAATAGGTTACCATGGAAACAATAAAACTATGAACGCGAAAACTATATACTTATAAAAATTCTAGTTAATAGTTTGTATGAAATATAAACAGAGCCTGTAACTAATTGGGCTCGGAGCTTAGCTATGTAAATTTAGGAACTCAAGTGCAAATTTGCATTAATCTAGGTAGGTCAGTTTAGACAAAGCGTGGTCTATTAGTCGGTCAGTCGAGGTTTAGATGTTACGAGACACGCCTCACGATTGATCTATTTGACTCCAACAGTAGCAAACTAATTTACATTTACTGTCGGTGTCTTGTGTCTTTGTTCTATGAATAATTTTGTTACATTTCATTTTATTTCTCCCTGCAACAGTCTAAACTTGGGGAAAATAATGTCTTGTTATACAATCAGTGTCAGAGCGATCTTATTTTTTTTATTTTTTTATACCACTTAGTTGGCAGACAAGCACACGGCCCACCTGATGGAAAGTGGTTACCGTGACCTATGGACGTCTGTAACACCAGAGGAGTCACAGTCGCGCTGCCAACCCTGTAAGTACAGAGTTTTGACAACAAAGTCTCAAAATGATCTTTTATTATTAAGATATTAAGTAAAATATTTAGTTAAAGTCAAACTGAGTTATTGATTTAAATTGTACCAAAAAAAAGGTTTAAGACTAAAACCCGATATTTTCTTCCTTTATATATTTTTTTTTTTTTACCAATTAGTTGGCAGACAAGCACACGGCCCACCCGATGGGAAGCAGTTACCGTGGCCTATGGACGTATGCAACACCAGGGGTGTCACACTCGCGCTGCCGACCATGAAGAATCCTTCTTATGCCCCTCTTGAAGAACCAATATAATAATAATATAATATAATATAATAATACTTAATAGAGCGTGATTTCCATAGTCGGGTTTTAGTTATAAACTATTTTTTTATTTATATTATTTTGGGGCAAGCGATAGATATAGTTTATACATATTTGAAATATGCTAATTAAGCTCTTTTTGTGGATACCAAACACGACATATTTGTGTCAAATTTATTTTTAAACACAGTACTTTATCACTGCTAGAGGGCGCCACTTTAGATTTAGTGACACGTTATATAACCTATAACCAGCGGACGACTAAGACGCTTCTAGCGATACCTCATTTGCCCAGTTTCAATAAATGGTTGAGAAGCTATGAGGGAACAAATGAACCTACATAAATACATAAGTGCAAACATATACATATAGCCTGTCAAAATCATAACCCTCTTCTTACTTCACCGTAATCGGGTAAAAATCAGAAGAATCCGTTAGCAGGAAGGAGGGAAAACCAACGCATTAAGATCATTTTGAGTACTTTGTTCATTACGATCTATCTGATGCTGACTGTACACATATTAAATGTGGGAGTATCATATCGATAGAATTAAATCACAACAGACAATAAACATTGGGAGGTATTCACAATGATTAAGAATTCCATTCATTTGTAACTATTTAAAAACACTTTGATGTCACAACTAAACATAAAAAAGAAACTATAGATATTAATTACCATTTCGACATACTCCCTTGTATTATATTTACTTCCCACTCATAAAAACACAGCATTTACATATGATACCTTTACCTACAAATACAAATACGAAAACACAAATTCAATACCAAAAGGTAAACAAAGTTGTAATTATCGTTGTAACAAAAACCTTAATTCACAAAGCAAAAATACACAAAATGGTGAATCCCCACTCTAGTATAATCATAGTAATTTTATGTCATATCTCGGCTATTGCAATTATAACGGGAAACGTGATTCGTTGGCACCGAACCGAGTCCATGTGACATATGCGTGAGTGCATAATCATATTGTGTTCCTATTTTGAATAACGGAAAATTGCTGTGTGAATAGT
The DNA here is from genome assembly GCA_963662185.1 of Eilema griseolum. Lineage (NCBI taxonomy): Eukaryota > Metazoa > Arthropoda > Insecta > Lepidoptera > Erebidae > Eilema > Eilema griseolum. Next base: position 7,703,257 of record OY759250.1, read on the forward strand.
GAAATGCCTGAATAATAGTCGAGTGGTTATTTGTGTCAGATCCAGTGATAATTAGTGGAAAATTTGTATTGTCACTTTGTATCAGTTCATCAAAGTGATCAAAAATATGGTTATTTATGTATATTTAAAGCTAATATTAAACTGGACAGTTTGTTTAGTAATGAATGTTATACATAGTAAATCTAGTCTTGTTTGATTTAAATCAGACATGATTTTATATTGACAATGGTGATAATAGAAATTTACAAATCAAATATAAAAATGGAACAGACGGAAACCAGGGTGGGCATCACCTGACAGAAGTTCATAAAGAAATCCCAAGGCCCGTAATCTAAAACGATACCTGTAGTACCTAGGGATCCCAATCTTCCAGTTTCTTGGTTTTAAAGGATAAGATATCATAGATTGGTACATTCCAATGAACCTATGGACAAGTATTAAAAAAATAAATGGTGCGCATGCATCATTTATTAACTTGACGGATCTTCTTGTCAGCGCACAAGTAGAAGTCATAAAAGAGAATTAATGCAGGCGGGACAGGAAGCGCACACAATTGTTAGCACCGGATATTTGTTCGAAAAGGGTCCCGACCTTGTATACAGTTGTCAAAGTATCGACAAAACTAAGGTCAGATCAGATCAGTAGGTAGTTTTAACGACAAGCTTGGTCGATAAAATAAGATAAATTTATCGAATAGCAATATCGAATAGACAGTTATTATGACAAGCGTAATAGTAAATAATATGGTGGGTGGTAATTCTAAGCAGAAATAATAAACATGTTTTACAAATAATGAACACGTTGTCAACGTAGCTTATAACTGAGATATTCTTATCACATTGTTAGAAAGTATAGCTAAATCAGTCAAATGATTAATATTTATTTTGTGTTTATTATCACGATCTTGTAATTTATCCACAGCTGATTAAACTGTGGGTTTTCAACAATTTGTAAACTGCAGATAAGAGCAAAAAAAGCAAGACAGTCGTTGCGTCAAAAAATCACATTCAATTCAATGGGGCTATAGTTAGATTAATGAAAAACCACACAAACCAGTTAAAAATGTAAAGAACAGTAAACTTCATGTTAACTAAGTTAAAAAAATTAATATAGCCCTCAAAACTACAGAAGGTGCGTGCAGCATTGCAGAACAACTTGCAAAATTATAGCAATTTCCAAACAGCCGTAATTCTGCACGAAAATGAAAATAAACTCAGAGCTTATGGTTTGAACGGGAAGGAACTAAAACGAATAATTGTTAGTGCCGAGGTAATTGAAGGTTTCGCTACAGGATTACTAAGAATTGAACATCCGAGGATTTTCGAGTAGCAAGCAAATGATGAAACAACAATTTCTAAGGATAAGAACGTTTTTATATAATAATACATAAACTATTTCAGTAATAATAAATTAGATAATAAGATTACAATAGGAATGCAATATGTATATTTAGTATATACATATAATTGCTTAGGTAATTTCAAGGAAGTTTTGGCTACGGATTAAATTAGTAGGTAATAATTTGTAAATAATTAATAACAATACTTTATAGTAGTCATTTACACGTGCAACTTTTCTAGCTCTTCATATTGAAGAAACCTTTTATATGGTCAGGCATTTCGCATATTTACACGCAAGTTTAATAGACAGTAGCTATTCCAGAAAGTAAATAATAATATCCTCTTTCTTATATAACTACATACATACAATCAGCCATTTATCCTCGGAGGGTTAGGCAAAGGTGAATTAACACCCACATTTCACCAATAATTGTATTTCGTCGTAATTGGGGTGAGCATTTTGCCGTATTCCGGGGACTATTGTTAACTCGAGCCATGCATCTGATGCTAAGTCTGGGCTGCATATATCTGTCTGATGTTAAAATGCCCGATCTCTTAGTCGCCTTGTACGAATTCTACTCTGCCTCGAATTACTTAGAAATACTTACCTGAATTATTTAGAAATAATTCATTAGTAAAATAATAAAGAAAGTATGAAAGGAAAGAGAATAGGGCTCCAGTCAATGAAGCCCGCACAAACCATACCTATCATTTCCTGAATGCTGTACAGCACAATTATGTATCAATTAAATTCAGCTAGTTATTACTAGAAATTTCCTAGACTTTATGTAACGTTTGGATTATAGGGCTGTTAATAATTATCGAGATAACATAAAAGCAAAACTGGGAGTGCTAACTATTGTCGGAAAATTAGAAATAGTTGCTTTTTTAATACCACTTAGGTGGCAGACAAGCTCACAACCCACCTGATGGAAAGTGGTTACCGTGACATATGGACGTATGTAATACCAAAGGAGTCACACTCGCGCTGCCGACCCTGTAAGCACAGAGTTTTTGTGCCGTTAGTGTAGAAGACAAAGCTGGACAAGCCTTTAGTCTTACCACTGACAGCACAAACTGTCCAGCGAGCTCTGGCTACCCTACTCACCGCTGGGAATACAATACGAAGTTATTATGGCTGTAGTATTCTGTAGGGAGGTACTTTCCCAGTCGGACTGCTCAATTGGACGGAAATACCTCCGTGTCCTTTAAAACGTATCTCGAATAAAACTTTAAAAGTTGGTAACATTAATATAGTAGAACAAACAGTAATCGAGGAATCGGACAGGAAGACCATAGATGGTAGCGAAAGTATAAATAAAATACACTGTTTACGGAAAAAGACAATGATGTTGACGCTGATACCGATGATATAAAAACATTGATTGAATCTAGCTTTCACAAACACGCAGGAACGTTATCATTACGTAAGTATTTTTTCTTTTCTACCATATTGTGGTTGGATTCTTGTCAAATTGAAGTCTGTTGAAAATTATTAACAACCACAAAAAACAATTGAAAATTATTAAGCATATTTTCAAATTGTCACTATAATTAGTTCATTTTGACAGTCAGTGTGTAAAGCCGCATGGTTCCCGGCAGAGTAGAATTTGGACCACCACATCTCTTCCCATGCGGTGTCGTACAAGACGACTACGGGATAGGGCTGTTTAACATCAGACAGATATATACAGCCCTGACTCAGCTTCAGGTGCATGGCTTGAGTCAACAATAGGTCCCGGAAAACGGCAATATGCTCACCCCCTATTACGTGGGTCGAATTCAATGATTGGTGAAATGTGGGTCTTAATTCACCTCTGCCTAACCCTCCGGGAATGAAGGCGTGATTATATGTATGTATGTATATGTGTGCAAAAAATCTATACTATCTTAGCTTTTTAGCGTAAATACGGTAACATTGTTTAGCGACACTACTTCATCCTCTATCTCTTCTTTATAGAGAAGTGCACACGGACATATTAGGCACCGCTGCCCTAGGTTTATTTCTGCTAGGGCATTTACGAGCCCCAACTGTGACCTCCGCCAGCTGATGTACATTCTGCGGCACAGAAGAGTGCTATTTCATCTGCTGTTACCTTGCTTGTAGTTAGAAAATTTTAAACTAAATAATGTACGCACATATCTCCTAGGGTAAGTTACTATTCTGTAAATAGTAATTAACACGCGACACAATCTGCACGTAAACCTAACGTTTGACCAAACTGAAATATGAAGGGACAGCTTACTGAATTCCTTACTAAGTGTAAACGCTAAATAGTAACACTGACGTAATAGGAAATACACTTGTAATTTATCCGGCAGGCGATTTACCCCGACAATTCGATCATGGTAGTGTATTACAAATTAAATTTTGTTTAATCTAGCATGAATTCAATTACAGGATACATTGGTAACCTTTATTACCTTATTGGCTATGTGTATCTACCATCAACCCTATGTATACATTACTAGTTCAATATTTTATCAGCGAAAGTAGCTTTCGCCTTTACGATTTAAACACTGCATCGATTGACAATTAAACTAAGATTAGTTTTTAAAAGTAATCACCGCAGAAAATGAATCGCTATTATTGTCACGTGTATGGAATTTGAACAGTAGTTGCGAAAGTCCTTATGGTTCAATGTAGAATTAAGCTAATGTAGCATATTAAAAACCATTTCTACTCTCTATAGCATTCCAAAATACATGTAATCAATCTTTATAACATATACCTACATTTGATTATGATAATCAATAGAACAGAAGCAACATTCTTGCAGCTAATATCGATTAAATCTAATCGATAGATCGTCTAAAACAATTTATGATCTCATTAAGCCAGTTAGCTACTTACTATTCTAAACCTATAACAACGCCAATATGTAATATTATAATATGTACTACATACGATAAGATCAAAGCATTCGGCTATAATATTCATCAAATAGCTAACGTTAAACCTACATTGCAAGGGTAGACTTAACATGTACAGTTTGACAAATGGAATAATTGCATCTATTATGAACTATCTACATGTGCTTCGTGGAGCATTTGAATAATTCAAAGCACGTATAACCGATATGCAATACGATACCAACTGTATCGATTTCGCTTTCAGTAAAATACGAAGTGAATTCAGAGGAAAATACCATTCTGAATAAAGCAAGTGAAACGTTCAAGAAGATAAACATCAATAATAATAGTACAGTGTAGTAGGTACTCCGAGCGAACAAAAATATCCAACCTAAAGTGTCGAACACAATAATTAAATAGAACAAACACAATAAATTATTTCTAGTGTAATAGAGTAAGGCGTAAACGGCGTGAAAGTTAAATTAATTAATGTAAGTACAGCATTAAACGAGCTATCGACAGTTCACAAAGATAACAGAAATAATGTTGTTGTTCGTAATAAAGAAACTGTATATAATATTTACGATGCAACTTTTGTGTAGTACAACGGATTAAAACAAATCTATAGAATATAAAACCGGTTAATATTAGTAATATTGACTTTGAATTACTACAGTGTGTACAAGAATTAGAATGAGTGAAGGTGCGAAATTGACGAAAGGTAGACAATAATGTTTAGAAAATACATACCGACTTAATAATGCAAGAAATAGAACTTTCACAGATTTTAGATAAGCATAGTTACAGTCAAATGACAAGCATAGACGTCTCAGTTAGTGGATTTGCTTTTGAATCACATTTAAACGTAACAAAGGAGAACGTTGTACTTAAACTTAATCAAGGTTTAGATATATTTACGATGGAGTTATTTCGCTTAATGAGCATTTTCACTTTCGATCTGAAGCTAATAAAGCTTATTAGAAGTAGGAATACCTTTAACCTTTGTGTTGTTTATAGTTAAAGGTTGGGAATAACAATATAACACATTCATAAAAGGGAAAATATAGGAAATTAGAAGCTATTGTTTGTCTACTATGTAGCATGGTACGTTTTCTTTGTACGACACAGTATAGACAGTATATTTTGTGGTCAAAAAAAAATGGCGGTTTCTGTCAAAAAATTATACTGTTGAAGATCTATTGAAATTTGACCTATTGTCGCTTGTTATAAAATGGAGGAAAGGTGTAAGCTGTGTAAGCTTTCCCAGTTCGACTTGATACAGCAATTCGCATGGTTTAGGAATCTTCTAGCATTCGGTAGTTTTTTAAGTATTGATGACGGGTTCAATCCCAGGTTTTACTATGGCACACACCAATGACTATTCGATACTTTTCGAAGTTATGTGTGTATTTATCGTAGGTTTATAAGTGCCCGGTTAATGGCAATAGGCTCGCCACCTATTACATTGGGACCCAAACATAAACTGGCGAAATGTGGGTGTTTAGCACCTCTGCCTACCCCTTCGGGGATATAGGCGTAAATTTACGAATGAATGAATGCATTTGAGCCTTCTTCGATCACAAGATTTACACTTTGACTAACTGTTAAATTTGTTTCCCCGTGTACTGTAAAACCATTAAGCCACTGCAACCATTATCATTTTGAAGGTAATTTTGCACCTCCTATTTGTTTTTTATATCACCAACCAAGTAAATATCTTCTTAGCACTTTACGATGTAATGGTTGTCATAGAAAAGTAAGTTTATATGTGTTATTTGCATAAAAACGTTCACTACAATAACGAATTGAAAGGTATGCATCTCATTTTTTCCCATACAACTTGTACGGGGATAAGTCAAATACCTGTCGGCACGTATTCCTATTGATGGAATGATATAAATACCTACAACACATAATTAGATGGTATGCGTAACATAAGAGAAGATCGAAAAATTTCAGACACTACTGTTTTTTCCTACCGCAGTTGTGATATTAAACTAAAACAAAAGCACCGCTTAGTACTTTTTTATCTGGTCTCGTTCTCTTCTTTTTCTTTCTTGACTTGACCAAGATTGGGTAAAAACATCTAAATGACGAATACATCACTATAACAATGTTTTGTAGTGAAAGTAGAAATGGCAAACGACTATTTCCTAGTATTTGAGGTGAACGTTCCTGATGGGTACCGCATATGAAATGTTTGACCCTACAACCTTTAGTGCTATGCGATAAAGATGCTACCGCAACGAAAGACTCCTACAAAGGGGAATTAAATTAATGTTTGATGAGAACACCTCATGCATTATGTTTCATTCGTTTAAATTTGAAATCTGCCAAGGGAAGTACAAACTTACAAAATATTGTTGGTGGTAGTAGTGGAAACCCCAGAGGTATTCATATTTTGTCATTTTCAGAAACTATACTGTCTCTAATATCCCCGAAGGGGTAGGCAGAGGTGCTAGCACTCATATTTCGCCAGTTTATGTTCAGGTCCAAATATAATAGGTGGCGAGCCTATTGCCATTAATCGGCCACTTATAAACCTGCGCTAAATACACACATAACTTCGAAAAGCATCGGAAAGTCATTGGCGTGTGCCATGTTAAAACCTGGGATCGAACCCGAGACCTCGTCTCAGCAGTCCATTACCCATACCACTAGGCTACCGCGGTTATTATTATAGTCATTGACGCTGATTAAAATAGCTCGACAGTTACGTGGTCTGTCGTTCGATTTAAATGAGAGTGAATTTTCGTTACTACTGAATAGAAACAAAACATAACTGCCAAAAAAATTAAATGATCAAAAAAGAAAACCAATCAAACAAACATATGTATAAATGTTTTATATCATCAGGAAAACGTATTTAAGATCTATTTTGAAGGATAATACGGAATACCAAAATTTTCTTTTTCATCACGCAATTTGAAAACGTGGTCAGACTGAATTTGGCCCCAGAAAAGTTATTAATCATTTTGTATCTACTATCTACAACCGACTTTGGACCTAAGCTTGACTGAACTCATTACGGTTTAATGTTTCATAATAATCTGTTCTATATTAAGTTTATTGCCGAGGGCTTCATAGCTTATTGTGGGGGCTTTTCGCCACAATATGTTATCAATGTTGCGTACTAACCACTTTCTTGGGCTTTCTAAATCCGTGCGAAGATTAGCACGCAAGTAAAATACGACTGGTACCTACCACACGGAAGTTAATGCCCTGGTGTTTTCGAGATGCTATCGGAGAGACGCGCGAGAAGTACACATTGTCCGTGCTTAGAGGGGTTTTTAATATGTGACTTTGATTATATGGACAGGACGTCTTAGAAAATTAAGGTGCAAGAATGCTATTGTTGTAGTTCTAGCCTCTTGAATTGAAAGTCGTGATATATTTAAATTGTATTACTATGTTCCTTACGAATTGCTTGTCCATTGAGAGACAATACATTTAATTTATGTATTAGTTATGTTTTTTTTTTAATTTCGGGATGCGAGGGACATGTCTGAGGTAACCTCACCTCCAGCAAATTACAGTCTATACAGTCGGCGTGCGTTATAGTCGGTACAAGTCCGACATAACCCGCCGGCTCCGATGAGGGGAGAGGTGGGGATTATTACGAACATTTTTTTTTTTCAACACATTATAAGACATAAACTAATATAATAAGATATTTACTAAATTTGTTTTTAATATCTTGGTGCGTTCATAATATGGGGTTCTTCAAGAGGGGCATCAGAAGGTTTCTTAATGGTCGGCAGCGCGAGGGTGACGCTTCTGGTGTTGCATACATTCATAGGCCACGGTAACCACTTCCCATCCGATGGACGTGTGCTTGTCTGCCACCAAGTGGTATAAAAATAAATAAATCAAGGATTCAATCAATGGGACGTTAGGTAAGCTATAGAAGCATCATCACGGTGGATGATGCTTCTATAGCTACGAAACTTATAAAAATGACTCGGACTGGGTTGTTTTTATTTACCGCTTAATAAAGGTGATGCAATCGAATCTAATCAGTTTATTCTGCACGATAAAAATATTATTGACTGATTGTCTGTTCCACATTTATGCAACACTCCTTGTTCACGTTATCAGTATCTTTTGACAGAAAATGGCAATAAACTGAAGTAGGTGTCAGCTGTTTACATTTGTTGAAGGACTGATGGTAGCCAACGCAGAAGGTAACCTTGCAACTCAGAAAAACATTCGCGAGAAAAATACCCACAAGTGTTGTTCTGGAGTGAAAGAAATGGAGGGAAGGCTTCTGTCAATTCAGATAGCAGATAGACAGAAAAGAACAGACATATTGAGCCCGATTTTTGATGATATTAGCAGATGTTTGCGAGATTATGCCGTGCTATATCATAGTATTGCGATAATCTTATTAGGAAATATGAAATTATGTCTCAACCTATGATGGATTTTCAAGGAGGCGATCGCAGCCTTAGAGCTCATGACGCGTTAACCCGATTTGTATTACCTCTCTACTACAAGTTCTAAAGGTTTGCTACCAGGTAAAAAATCATAGTATTTGTTTCACATTTCATAACACTTTTCAAAATTTAGTCACACGTAATAAAAACTCCATATATGAGAACGGCGCAGTTAAAACCACGCTATTTTCTAAATCAAATGTCAATGATCTGTCCCACTAAACCCTTTTAAACACAGTAAATCTTATCGATGGCATTATATTGCTGGAACGCTACTTGGCACATTGTACCTATCTACGGCCTCCAGAGGGCGATACTATCGCGCGTTGACGCCGCAGGAGAAATATAGCGCGCGCGCAAGCTCACATCTGGGTGCCTGCATTATGAAACTGCAATGTACAACGTTCCTCTTGATGCTTTGCATACTATTTCTGGCTCTAGAGAGAAAATTATTATGTTTTGCCGAGGACAAAATACAGTGTGCAGTGAAGTCAAGCGTGTAAATGTTTCAAATTAAGTTTGTGGATAGTTTAGCAGTCATGTAAGAACGTGCCTTATTCTAAGTCACAACTTGTGAAATTATTCCTTTGTTTAGATGATGTAGACACAACAAATTTACCCAGCGGCAATATTTTAGCTTCCCATGTCATTGATTGGTTCATACTATTTCGGATTCTCTTTGTTCCTGATGTAAGGAATGCATTACTAAAGCATTAACGAAGTGTAGCTTTACGCGATTTAAATGAAAAGGTTAACTATAATTAAAGTGTGGGTTGAATTTTGAAATTTGTTATTTTTATTTTAATGTTGATTGTGTTCTCATATGTAATACGACACGGCCTGAGTAAAGTTACCTAGATCACGAGATTATTCGTTACCAACAAATTATCACGTTATTCATAAATTGTTTTGATAGACGCGACACTTGGTAAATATTGTATTACAATTTAGCACCTACTCCAAAAAGGAGACTGCAGCTTGGTAACAGCAAAGGATTTGTAGATAATATGATTGGATACGAAACTAAAATACCTTATCACCCATCGAGTACCTATCATGAGTTTTAATGTTAAAACACCTTTACCTAACCCTACGTAAATAATACGCGCGTTACCGAATAAATATGTTATAGACGCAGGAAGTCTTAATCTTAAAGCTCCTTTGCCTACCTCTTGGAGGATAATACAAGCGTAAACATACAGATATAGGCGGAGTATTAGACATCTGTGTACCCAACTAATCAACGTCGAAATAAAAGTAAACCGCTACTTTCTTATCAAGACAACGACAGAATATTTGAGAATTAATTGCGTACCTACTTACTTTATTTCAATAGCGGACCTGATCTATCTGTCTCACATAAATCAAATGCGCACGCACATCATCATTAAACAAACTTCGCCATTCGCCTGAGGGAGCGAAAGTAGGGGCTACCGAAGTCGCCCGAAGTGGTCCGATCTAACTCGATCTTTGCGCGATAAGTTCATTAATCACTTACACTAGCAGCCAAGAACAGTTTCCTGCGTTACATCGCCAGCGCCTGCGATTAACTGTTATTGCTTTCCAATATTGCTAATAATAATGAGAAATTAGTTCGTGTTTGTTTAAGATTATTAATATATGGTGGCTGTCGGCGTAATGTGATTAAGACTGCCTGTATAAATTAAAACAATGTTAGGGTTAAGTTTGCTTTTTCCGGTAACAACTTGCACGATTTTCTCGAGCTATTGTGCTGTTACACTGCTAAATCATTCGAAAGCCCTCATGTTTCATTTTACGATACTCATAATTTTATGTGGGTATGTATATGGAGCATAAGTTATGTATGTATTCTGTGCCACGATACAATTCAGAGCCTAATAAAGCGTTTATAGTATTAATTCAGTGAGGATTGCCATCGGTGCTATTTACCTTGTGCATTATTGCAATATATGTAGCCCTTACGTCTTACATCTTACGTTTTACGTCTCACATCACATTTCAATACTTCTTATTATAAATTATCGTATTATTAATTAGGTAGGGGGACTACCATAAAACGTAAGTAGGTATATCTGAAGTTTTGATCATGACAATGAAAAGCATTATTTTATTCCGCAATCAGGCCCGAATACGGCAAATGATTCGCGAGAAGTCCCAATACCTAGTATAATTATGAAGTGATACTTCGTTCAACCCAGACCTGACGAAAAGAAATATGAAGTAACTTCATTGTATCTTAATACCTGAGGGAGGTTATGTCAGACTTGAACCAACTAAAATGCACGCCGGCTATGTGGGCCATAGATTGCCGGGGATGAGATTATTTGAGACGGCCCTCTTCGGATGCCCATCTCCGCGGGTAATATTAATTACTTCTTTCCTTCAAGTTTCCTGTGGGTCTGAAGTTTGCGTCTGCGTTTCATGGTAACCCCCCTCTTGTATAGCACAGCAATAGGTATAAACGCATCAAAATTGCATAACACCTGTCTATCACAATAAAACTTCTTGTATGCTAACCCTAAGTGCACGTAACTTCGCGTTATATGTACACACTCGTTAACAAAAGGAAATACTTTATGCATTTTGCGGTAAGTAATTTCCTTTGTACGGTAATTACCAAGTAGATTTAAAACCTCCACGATTATCATCAGCCAGCAAATGACTGATGTCTGGTCATCAGACAACAATCTCAAGTGATTAGCAAGGTTTGTTTCTATTGTACATTACACTTGGGGCATGGAGAGTGCGGAGCCAAGTCAACCTCACCTGGAAGCCTGCCATCTGCTGATTAACAGACGAGGTTCTGTGCAGTGTGTTTGAGGACCAAACAGCTTACGCTTCCGAAATAGTTGAGAAAGACAAATCAAGAGAGAGTATGTCCCACGTTTATTTTGCGGGAACGTCTAAGACATGTAAGAGGTCCCTCAATGAAATTATGCTAATCTTGGTGTGCCAGCAACCCTAGGTATCACTTCTTGCCGAACCACGTTGTGTGGAGCTCCCTTCCGGAAAGTGTATAAAAACTACTAATGTGAATGATTTTAAAATAGACTTGATAAACATTGGACATGCAAAACAAAAGTGCAGTGACATACACGCATCAGCTTATGCTGCTAGTGTATTAAATAATAATAATAATTAATGTGAGCATAGTTTAGGTCCAAATGAACTTTGAACTGTCTGGCGTTCAGACCCGTTACACGAGGCCTGGTACTTCAACGGCATAGTAACATAATTATAGAATACGATTACGTAATTCTCGTAATTATAATTCAATTGAAAATTATTTCTCAATTTTATTAAGCAAGGGAAACTTAGAAATTAAATTACTACATGGGCAGGGTAATCTCATGTTATTTTGTAATACAAAATACATTACTACGAATCATATTGGTTTTAGATGCATACATACTTATACAATTACAGTGAATCATTAGGGACATGATACCGGCAAACATCTTGAACATAAGTCGGTGTACTGGGGGAACGTTTGCACATGTGCACTACGCGGACCAAATAACCAATAAAAGCACTGATCAACGAACGACGCGTGCCTGTGATTGGTTGAAATAGTGGATTGGCTGTGATGATATTATTGGTGCAAGAAAACGTTGAGTCCACACTCATCCACCAAAGAGATATTACACACATTATATAATATTACGTTATAAGATAATTCATCATCTTAGCGCTAATCCCAGTTGCATTCGAAGGTCTGTGGGTTTGGCTGATTATCTATATTTTCCATAGAGCGACTACCTTTTAACCTTCGCTACTTTTTAGCGATATCGAAGTATTGCAGGTGAATAGAATCATTAAATAATTAAATTAAATTACAATCAAAAAAAAATCCCACTTTTATATACGTATAATATTTTTAATATGTACAGCCAGTCTAACAATCATTGGTTGTACAGTACAAAAAGAAAAATTGTGCTCTTTACAAAGAAGACTTCATTACTGGATAAAAATGGACATGGTAAGTGCAGAAAGAGTTTAAGTGTCTGTTTTACTTCAAGAGAAAATAGACAATAAACTACAAGCTACACTTGGCTGCTACGAACTTGCAATTTCATTTATCGACCAAAAAAATATCTGAAAATTTCGGATATTTCCGTTTTCAACTCACAAGTTGCACTCGTTTGCGTGGGACTATGTTTTTCATTCAAAATCTTATTTAGCTCCGTACAAGAATAATTAATAGATCAATTACAAAATGCAATCCAAATCCAAAAACGCAAGTTCAAAGTAACCTTTTTAACCGTAAAAAACTTTACTACGCTCAGCACAATAAACACATGTATTATAAACTCATCACAAACCAAATATGGCGGGACGTTAATAAATTGTAAATATATAACAAAAATACACAACGTGTAAGGAAGTCATCAAATTTCAACGTACCACGGATTTATTTCAGTCTCTTTGATGGGTGGGAGTTTTCTATTACTTACATAATTTCTGGGACAGAAAGAAAGTTATAACAACATAAATTTTGATCGTTATTTTTTATAATAGCATATAAATAAATAATAGTTATGATGGTATTCTAATTGAACGAGCCAGTGAAACGAGAGAGTCTCCGTTTCAACGAACTTTTGTCAAGAGCTTTTTTGATAGGTGGGGAAAATGTTAGAGTACCTAAAGGGTTGCCGTGTTACTTATGAACGAATCTTGATGATTTTCGACTTAAAGGAAGGACATGATGCTTCGCAGGTTGATGTGAAAAAACGGTATGTATAATGCATATATCATTATTGTGTATAAATTAGAGTAGGTATTATCCTTATGGTTAATACCTAATTAATTCTTCCGCCTACCTCAATGCATCTCTGCATCACCTTAAGGTAGATTGTCGGATAATGCCTTTGCAATGAAGTCCGACTTTGTACAATACACTATGCAAAAAGTTTAAATAAATAAATAACGTATTTTTTTATATACCACTTAGGTGGCAGACAAGAACACGGCCCACCTGATGGGAAGTGGTTACCGTGGCCCATGGACTCGTGCAACACCAGGGGCGTCACACTCGAGCTGCTGACCCTGAAGAAACCTCCTAATGCCCCTTTTGAAGAACCCCATATTGTAAGCGCATGAGTAGACCGCAGCAGGGAGTATTTTATAGTTTAAATAATACACGGGAAATTGGTAGGTTTTCCGTGAGTGCTTTGGCTGGGTCAAGGCGACTAAGGAATAAAGCATTATAGTATCTATGAATCTTCCGGACCTTTTGTTTAGTTGGAGTCAGCGTTCAGTATAATAACCGAACATCAATTTATGGTGCAACGCGAAGAACATCCAGATGTGTCTGTAATTAACTTGTGTGTGTGTGTGTTGGTAGGTAATTATTTGTGTAATCGGTGTTACACTAAAATAAAAGGATTCTTTCTTTCTTATCCATATATTCCGTGAAGCGATTGGCTTCTCTGATCTCCACAACTCATCCGCGATATTGAAAGAGAATATACTAGGAACTAGTTGATCAGCAGGTCTAAAAATCTCACTTTATTGGAAAATAATATCCTAATACGATTAGGATATTATTTTGTCATACGGCAATATTTACACGAAATTAAAATCCGCTTTGTAAATTCATTGTTGTGATTCAGCCAATATGAATAGACATTTTATGAGATTTATAGAAATGTATTAAGATTTACTGGAAATTCATAAAGATATCCGTTTTTATCAGAATCGCTCAACCTTCAACCAAACAAAAAGCCGCGGTAGCCTAGTGGTATGGGAAATGGACTGCTGAGACGAGGTCTCAGGTTCGATACCAGGTTTTAGCATGGCACACACCAATGACTTTTCGATGCTTTTCGAAGTTATGTGTGTATTTATCGCAGGTTTATAAGCGCCCGGTTAATGGCAATAAGCTCGCCTCGCCACCTATTACATTGGGACCTAAACATAAAATGGCGGAATGTGGGTGCTAGCACCTCTGCCTACCCCTTCGGGGATATAGGCGTGAGATTATGTTATGTTATTTTATGTTTATGTCGCTCAATGTGGCGATTTTAAACCATTTGGTTACCGAGCTTTTTGAAGCTCTAACTATCTCTAACGAATACTACAATGAACATAGGTCTAGGACCGACGCCTATGCTTTTCGAGACGCGGATGCTTTCCGAGACACGTTGTTACAATGTAAATGTCAATCCATAAGCAATAAGCTTTCATGTGATACCTAGATCGATGGTCCCAAATAATAGATGGCGCTGTCACAAATTGTCTAGCAGAGGTTAATTTTGACGTCGTGCGACCTTAGAAAGTTGCCGCGAATGACTGCGCCTGGGCATTAGTCAATCAAGACAAACGGTTTGACTACCAGGATATTATGTTAAAGTTTTAAAGAGAAGTTGTTTCGTCAATTTTAATGGTCTAGTGGTTTTTTTAAAATTAAAATATTTAAATTAAAAGCGTCGGCAGCTTAGTAGTTAATAGAAAGGTTCCGGGTTCAAATCCTGGCTAGTACACTATCGACGTAAATCTACTCTTAACACAAGTAAAGCACAGCTGGAGGTGTTAGCGGGAATATTAGAAATTTCTGTTCTAAAATTCTGTGAAAAAAAATTCGCATTGGTTTTAGAATTCGTTTTTGTGTCACTAAGGTACCAAGTAACAAATGACGGTACGGTGCACCTGTTGTGCTACATCAACCCTG
The DNA here is from genome assembly GCA_963662185.1 of Eilema griseolum. NCBI lineage: Eukaryota > Metazoa > Arthropoda > Insecta > Lepidoptera > Erebidae > Eilema > Eilema griseolum. The sequence goes on from OY759250.1 coordinate 7,718,538, forward strand.
GTGTAGCAAACTACATGCCTTAACCAAGATCATAAAAATTCCTGTAAACACTACGAGTAAGTACCTACTTAGGTACGTGTATTATAGAACGCAAAATGTTAAAGTTAAAATTACGTTGTTAAAACTGAAGTATTATTTTTCACCATGCAAGAGAGTAACGGATCAATATTAATTGAATTATTGTATGGGGAATCATTACAAGCGTAGCAGAAGGAGCTTCCTTCGATGTATCTACTATTTCTGTGGAGGGTCACCCCAAGAGCGTTCGGTACCAGAAGTGGCGCTTAGAAAATACACCTCCGGCCAACTGCGTAAAATGGGGTTACCTAGATGCGGCGGGTGGTGGCTGTGAGTACACCTCTGCTGTCAATGGACCACCTCCTGTCGTGCCCACTGTGCTCCTACACCTTTACAATTGCTGACCTGAATGAAGAGACGGAAAGTGCGGTCAATGTCGCCGAATTTTGGGCTGGGCGCATTTAGGTTTTTTTTTTTTGAATTGTCACGAAGAAGAAGAATCACAAGCGTTGCTCCCGGTAACATCTGAGGCTTTCACTTCGATTCCAGACTATGTTTTTGTTTATGTATATTAATTTAAGGGTCGATCGAAGATCAGCTAGACCCGCAGTTAGACTGGAAATAAACCCAATAATCCGAGTTGAAAGTTTCAGATGCGACTGGGATTAACGATAGCGAGAAAATGATATTTATTTAAGGTTCCAAGAGTGTTTATAATCTTTTTTAGACATATCTATAGTTATAATTTCACTGTGGATATGATACGACCAAAAACCTATTATAATGTAAGATAATATTAAATGAATGCTGCGTGATTCCCGGCAGAGTAGAATTTGGACCACCCCATCTCTTCCCATGTGGTGTCGTACAAGGCGACTAAGGGATAAGGCTGTTTAACATCGGACAGATATATACAGCCCAGACTCAGCCTCAGATGCATGACTCGAGTCAACAATAATGCCCGAAATACGGCAATAGGCTCATTCCCTATTACGTGGGACCGAATAAAAATATTGGTGAAATGTGGGTGATAATTCACCTCTGCCCAACCCTCCGGGGATAAAGGCGTGATTATATGTATGTATGTATATTTAATGAATATGCATTATATCAACACTATTACCAATCTGAATATTTCAAATCGCGGTACCTTAAGTAACGGTAATGTGAGCCTACCTTAATGCGCATCAGATAAAGGCAATTTGTACTGTTACACATAGATAGATGGATTGATAACCTAACCTTTGATCACAGAACTCGGATACCGCTCTTACTTTTGTTACGCTTTCCGTTCCGAAGAAATTTGGACACGACCGGCGGATAGCTTATATCCTGTAGCTTGTTTTCTTTTTACAAGACTATTGACTTTAAGGAGGTAGGACACGGCGGTATTTCCGCCCGATTGAGCAGTCCGACTGGGGTAGTACCTCCGCCCTACAGAATACTGCGGCTATAATAACTTCGTGTTGTGTTCCCAGCGGTGAGTAGTAGAGTGGGTAGCCAGAGCTCACTGGAGAATTTGTGCTGTCAGTGGGAAGACTAAAGGCTTGTCCTGCTTTGTCTTCTACTGACGGCACAGAAACTCTGTACTTATAGGGTTGGCAGCGCGACTGTGACTCCTCTGGTGTTACAGACGTCCATAGGTCACGGTAACCACTTTCCATCAGGTGGGCCGTGTGCTTGTCTGCTAACTAAGTGGTATAAAATAAAAAAAATTGACTTCTAATTTTCTTAAAAAAAAGTATAAACCACGCATAAAACTGCAGCTCGCAGCTTTTTAAGGTTGATCTCTAAATTTACTTTCGGAGGGGTGATTCTTGCCGACATAATACTCAATCTAATGTCTGTTATTTAGAGTTGGTTTTATTCAAAAATATATTTCGGTAAAAGCTTTAGCAACTGCGTTATATAGGAATTTCCGCCATGTAAATCTTTTTATAAAAAGTACAGAGAGCCTAATGTTTTCTCACCTATTCGGTCACGTTGAAAATTATTCGACTAAATCGAAAAGTGACGTCATACTTTTATATTTCATCCCATGGAACTTTTGACGTTTAATAAAACGGAACTGATTATACTTGACAGTCAAGTACCCTACTGCCGTCAACCGACACTTTCTGACCTAAAATAAATAATACTTCTAGATATTAGAAAAGTGAGTCTTGTCAGACGATAAGGGCAAGTTGTATGATCAATAACTGTGATATAATCTTGCGATGATCCGATAACCTCTATTACATAACTTTGTTATTAGCTCTGTGCTTTTTGGGTCAGTTTAACTTACACCATTATTTGCTTTCTCAATAGCTTAATAAACACATGCTGCTACCTATAGAAATATATTTTGGCCAAATTGTAATATACCATGTAAAATTTTAGCATTTTTGTAAGAGTATTTTTTTGTCATTCATTTCATTCATTCATTCAAACTAAATGCAGTAGATGACATGATATTTGCAGGAAAAAATGTTGTAGAATACCTTCCAAAAAGAAACTAAAGTAGATCTTACAGATTACTGTGTCTGTGGGTAGAGCGGAAACGTATTTTTGTAAATGTTGTATTTTTGATCACTTAACTACTTCAAATATTTTTAAACTAGAAAAAAAAAGATCTATAATAATATTAACATTATGAACTATGTAAGAAGGTTTGCTGAGAGAAAACTCAATATTGAGTTAAGCTCGCCTTTGTACACCAAGATGTATTTTTGTGATTACCTGTTGATATATTATTTTCTTGTGTACAATAAAGAATTAAAGAAAAGAAAGTTAAAAAAGAAGGTAGCTTTTATAAATAGTAAAAGGCTATTATTTATTCAAGTTCATTTTTTTTTTAAGTTCAAGTTTAATATAGCATGTAATAACTTAAAAGATCTTACAATGTACACTGTGTACACTACATTACAAAAGACACAACTTATCCGCCAAGAATACATCCCATAACTCCATAAGCCACGAGCTCTCGGTCACGAAGGACCCTAATTAAGGGCATCTCTCCATCGCCGGCTGATTTATAGTAGTCATTAGACGTTGTTACCGCGTCACGACGCCACCGAGCAATGGATGAGATACAATAGGAATATATCACACGATTGTCATTGAGAGCCTCGGAGAATAGATGGTAATTTGTGGCTTGTTTACGAAGCTTAAATGTTAGATGTCTTCTGTGATACATACATTGTTACATACGCTTACAGATTAGATATATCCAGAAGGGTCGAGGGAGCAATATACGTTAACATTTTGCCATTCGTATTTTTAGTCACGAAATAGGATGAACGGGGCCACTGGCACTTTGGGTGCTAATATTTACAATTTAATTAATATAAAAGGGAAAGGTATTTTTTTTTATACCATTTAGGTGGCAGACAAGCGCACGGCCCACCTGATGAAAAGTGGTTACCGTGGCCTATGGACGTGTGTAACACCAGAGAAACCACACTCGCGCTGCCGACCCTGTAAGCATAGAGTTTCTGTGCCGTCAGTGCAGAGGACAAAGCAGGACAAGCCTTTAGTCATCCCACTGCCAGCACAAATTCTCCAGTGAGCTCTGGCTACCCTCACTCACCACTGAGAATACAACACAAAGTTATTATAACCGCGGTTTTCTGTAGGGCGGAGGTACTTCCCCAGTCGGACTGCTCAATTGGGTGGATATACCGCCGTGTCCTACCTCCTACTATTATATTCTTTACTAGCTGATACCCGCGTAGAATTCTGTTTCCATTCGCATTTGTGTGACTAACTTAATTTTTTTTGTTAAAACCTATCGTATTACTTTTGAAGCATAATGAAAATAAGGTGCCGACTCTGTTGAGCCGTAATCGAGTTTATGTTTAACAACATACATTTTTATTAAGTAATTCATCTGCCCATCTAGCTAGGATTTACCATTAGCTGTTCTTATTATATATTAGCCTTACCTTACGTTTACCATTAGCTGTCTCCATGATGATGATGTGAAGTCAAGATTCAAAGCCATAAATAATCACAGAAAATAATTTCGGCGTTATCCTAATACATATTACTTACAGATTACATAAAATACAAAACGCCAAGTGAAACACATTCGTAATCTAATACGCGAATACCTCTACTCTAAACTCTAATGTTTTACATTTTAATCTAGTTTGGAAAAGGATAAAAATATTAGTATTTATTGGTATTAATTCCATGGTAATGGTATTTATTCCATGAAATAAATACCACGTACCAAAGTTCTACTAGATACAAATCTATACTAATACCTATTATAAAGAGGAAAGATTTGTATTTTTGTATGTAACGAATAAACTCAAAAAGCACTGGACCGATTTTAATCATTCTTTTTTCATTAGAAAGCTACATTCTTTGTGAGTAACATAGGCTACTTTTGATCCTGATATTCCCATGGGATCAGGATTTACGCGGGTGAAACCGGGGAGCGGTGCTAGTGTTAAATAATTATAATCTAGTTTACACCGCAAACTACCCAGATTACTGGCAGTATAGTCCATACACTGGTTGTCTGGAAGAGATTGCAGACCGCGATAAGACCGCTCATTGTACACAAGACAAAAACGATAGCCTGTCTAGTGATATAAGTATTATACAGATCGTTATATTGATTTTGGCAAGCAGAAAAAGTCACCAGTATGTTCTACATAAATGTGTGTGTAACAAAACTCGTTTCCTCACTCACACACACTTATACACTTGCAAATTACAATTGATTCAAAACCATTCGTATTTATTTATCATCAGTTACACTTTTAGTAATAACAATAACTCATAAAATTCTTATTACTGGTAAATGAACGTAGTTTTTGTCTAATTCTTGTAAGTCTCCGTGACCCTGGGGTTTACAGATTCGCTTTTTAAGAGTTTAAATCCTGCAAAGTTTTAAGTTCGAATCCCAGTCAAATTTTACTTTTTGAACTTTCAAATATTTGTATATCTTCATATTAATTACTTACCTATTAAGGGAATGTTGAGGTAACATCACAAAAGTATCTTGATATTTTAGATTTTTTTTTAAAGCAACTTAAAGCAACAAATCAGTACTATTTTTATTATTACTGAGCGAGTATTGTTGCAGACACATTGCATTAATGTTTCTCGTATTGGAATTTATGCTACCCTCATTCTCATGATTAAAATAACATGATAATTTTATTTTTAACTGTCAACAATTGGATGCATTGTGCTTTCCACGCGGTTAATTAACAACTTAAGCGTTCTTTAATATCACAAACAAAATAAAGAACAAAAACAAAACTATTCATTAACGTAAACGACTACATCAATATAGTTGCGGTTCGAACTCGCTACCTTCGAAATGTCTTTACGCCTGTAATGCCACTAAACTACGTGAGCCTGTGCTAAAACGGTGAAATTTACCTTCTCATTCGATGGCAGGCAAATCACTCACACATATTTAATCGTTCACGATTCACGGTCATGCACGATGGCACACATAAACGTATAACACTAATACGCCTGTAACGATGACGCACACATGTGACTTCAAAGCAATGAGTTATTGTTTTTGACTGTTCACACACATAATGTTAAAACATAGGGTGCTTCCACTTGACCCAGATCATAAATAGATTTTATTAGATGGATAGGCTATCGTTTTTGTCTTGTGTACAACTGTCTAACATGTATGTACCCATCGTATGTGTCCTATGTTTGGTGTGCAATAAAGAGTATTTATTATTAGTACCTAATCGAAATTACTAGTATTCACTCTAACCCCGTCAACTAAGCTAAATTTCTTTCCTTTCTCGTTTGGAGTGGGTAATGTATTGCTCAGGATTCGAACCCGGGATCTCTAAGCTACCCTTGCTTCTTCTATACATAAGATTACTATAGTATAAATTATATACGTTAGAGCCAGATCAATTAAATAAACTCAAAAATGAAATAGATATTAGTACGATTCTTTCGATTTTTTGAACCGATTCAATTTTTTTTGAACTGATTAAATTTTTTTGAACCGATTCAATTTTTTTTGAACTGATTAAATTTTTTGAACCGATTACATTTTTTCTATCTTAATCGATTTGAACAGTTAGCAAATTAGATACTTAAAATTTCATTCAAATACTTGTCCTTTTTGCGGTATATTTAATTGTCAGTAATGAAAACAGTATTTCGCCGAATTCAACTAACATGGCCGTGTGGTTACCGGCGGAGTAGAATTTGAGCCACCCCATCACTTCCCATGTGATGTCGTGCAAGGCGACTAAGGGATAGGGCTGTTTAACATCAGACAGATATATACAGCCCAGACTCAGCCTCAGATGCACGGTTGAGTTAATAATAGTGCCCGGAAGACGGCAATAGGCTCACTCCCTACTAGATAGATAGATAATTTTTAATTGTACACCAACAGATTTACAGTAGGACAAGTAGGTAGCATGTATACAGTTCAATGTACAATGGGCGGCCTTATCGCAGATGCGATTTCTTCCAGACAACCTTGGGATGGACAGTAATGTTATAAAATTAAAAATATGGTGTAGTTATCGGCTAAACTAAAATAGATAGATTATTGAAAACAAACGAAAGACAGAGAAGTATAAGTAAAATAAAATTACGTGGGACCGAAAACAATTAGTAGTGAATTGTGGGTGTTAATTCACCACTGCATAACCATCCGGGGATAAAGGCGTGGTACATATAAGTATGTATATATATCAACTAACGTTCATCTTAAATACTAAACTGACCTTATGCTCGGTGAGTTTCCTCAACAGTTCGTGGTAAGGCTCTCCTCTCGCGGCAGCTACGGACAGAGGAGGCAGTCGGTCCTCCATGCGGTGCAGCCAGCGGCGTAGACATCGCAACTCGTGAGCTGTGTCTGACAAAACATAAGCATGTCAAAATATAACGTGACATGAAAATGACAGACTCCGTGGCGAGGCGGTAGTGAACGCAACCGCTATGCAGAAGGCGCGGGTCCGATCCCCACTCAGTGCAAATATTTGTATGCATGAATATGGGTATTTGCATTGTCTCAATCTATGTATAATATGTATGTATTTACAAAAAAAAGGAGTATTTAAGTATGTTTATTAGCATTCTAGATTCCATAATACAAGCTATGCTTACCGTGGATCTAGATAGCCGTGAACTGTGTAGCATATTGTAAAATATTGTAGAACGTAATCCAAAAAATAACATACTCAAAAAATTTAAAAAATTTGTGGTAAAAAAAAATCTAATGTTGAAAATCTGTATACTTAAGTTGAGCATTTGTTTGTAGAATTCTATATTGAATTACGAAAAAATTATTATCATATAGCTTACTAGCTGACCCGCGAAAAAAACATAATATGCCTGCAATTCATTAATTTTCAAATAATGTATGGGAATTCGCTGGATTTGTTGACATTTAAGGTTATTGCTCCGCTCCCTTGAGTAGTAGCGTGATGATATTTAGTCTATAACCTTCCTCAATAAACGGGCTATTCAATAAAAAGTTCAAACCAGTAGTTCCTTAGATTAGCGTGTTCGCGCTTTATACAGTTAGTATAGATTTTATTAAGAGAATATAAAATTGGATTGGGCTACAGAATTGGGCATATTCCAGTAGTTAAAATAAATTATTTAAGTGAGCTTACTAAATTAAGAATGGTAAAAGAGTGATAAAAGTTGCGTTGGTTCTTATTTTATCGTTTTATTTATTTTTAATCATGCAACCAACTGACAATAGTAAATAATTTGACTATTAAATAATATGACGTCACGTACCGGTTTGATGTTTCTTAGTAAAAAGTTACAAATTTGACTAGTCGTACTCAGTCAACTACCCGGTCCTATTTGAATTGAATACAGCGCCATCTATATGTTGAGTCTCGAACGATTAAAGATACCTTTTAGATTTGGAGACAAGTGCGTAATGTAATTGTTTAATCAATAGATGGCGCTTATACTAAAACTGATTTGGCGGTTGAAATCTGCTTTCTTGTGTTTTGGTAAATATTTTATTTTGGGGAATTAGTGTCAAACATACTAACCAACTGTGTCAGAATTATCTCCCTCTCGATACTGCTGCTCAGGACTAAGTAGCAGTCGGAGATTCTCCCATTTCACATTTAGATGTTCTACTCGCCACGTCACCTGCGAAATAAAAATCAAAAATACATCCGATGCTAATCAATTTGCATGTTATTAACATGTTTAAAAGTAGCTCGTGAGGTGTGTTAAATATAGGCGTGATCGTGAGGAAATTTAGGGTTTAAATCCCACCATAAAAAAAACAACACGAATATACAAATAAAATAACTTTTTCACATGAATTGAATGTCATATTAAACATTGTGTTACGATTTCTGGCGGCATTGAATTGTAAATCTTGAATTCAGAATAGGGCGCTGAAACCAGATAATGAGATAATGAATTTTGAGACCCATCTCTAATGGCTAATAATATTGTTAATATTAGGGTTTTTATTATCAATGACAATTTTTTTTACATAGCACACTGTCGTCTTTGATTGGTGCGTAAAATGATGACGTTCGTCATCATTTTTTGTCGCCATTTTACAGTACGAACAACATATCTATAGTTTATGATACTTTATTGTATGTATAGCAGTTATTGAGAGTATATTTCTTAAACGCCCGTGGTGAAAGCAGTAAGCACATAAGCAAATAGCGGGCAAGTCTCTACCTACCCCGATGGGAAAAAGGCGTGAGTGTATGTATATATGCGTGTGATGCGTGTACTTACTTCAGCACTGACTTCAGGTATACGTTCAAGTATAGCGTTAGCCTGCTCGATAAACTTCGCGCGGCGAGGTTCTACTGACAACAGCTCGGTCATGCGATTCTGAGGAGGAAATGTACAATCTTGTGATGTTCGAAAAGTTCATACTAAACAATACACAATAATTAACTGTAAATATGCAAATGTTGACACATGTATTATCAGTTTTCTTTGATCCAATGGATTGTCCATCTGTTCAAAATGAGACCAGAATTCACCTTTTTTTTATGGTACCTCTTAGGTGGCAGACAAGCACACGGCCCACCTAATGGAAAGTGGTTACCGTTGGCCGATGGACGTATGTAACACCAGAGGAGTCACACTCGCGCTGCCGACCTTGTAAGCACAGAGTTTCTGTGCCGTCAATGTAGAAGACAAAGCAGGACAAGCCTTTACTCTTCCCACTGACAGCATAAATTCTCCAGTGAGCTCTGGCTACCCTACTCACCGCTGGGAACACAACAAGAAGTTATTATGGCCTCGGTATTCTGTAGGGCGGAGGTACTACCCCAGTCGGACTGCTCAATTGGGCAGAAATACCGCCGTGTCCCTACCTCCTTATAGCAGCTACATTGATAGCCGCCTCAGTCTCCTCATCTATGCTGGTAATGGGCACAGCGAGCACTATAACAGGTGGTCCATTGTTTGTGAACAGTATATTTTTTTTTTTTTTTTTTTTTTTTTTTTATATAGGACACGCCAACTTGACCTCACCTCGCCTGATGGTAAGCTAAAGGCAAAGTCTCAGGAAAGAGGGTCACCATTACAGACACTAAGTGCTACAATGGTGGCACTCAGCTTGGCGGCCTCATCAGATGCTTTTTCACGCCCCGCTTAAAGGCCCCGGGACTGTAGGAAGAAGGAAACACGTGTGCTGGTAATGAATTCCAGGTCTTGGTGGTGCGGCAAAGAAAAGAGTCTCCGAACCGCTTGGTTCTTGCTCGTATATTCTGCACAGTGTGAGGGTGATATCTAAGGCCTGCACGTGTTGTCCTATGTAGGAAAGGAGATGGTGGGATTAGTTGGAAGAGCTCGTCAGAACACTCACCGTGGTAGAGACGGTAAAATACAGCCAAGGAAGCAATATCTCTACGCATCTGCAAAGGCTCGAGGGTGTTCGTGACCTCAGGGTTCCCAATAATTCGGACCGCGCGTCGCTGCAACCTGTCGAGAGCATCTAGTAGGTATTTCGCGGAGCCATCCCAGAGATGCGAGCAGTATTCCACGCAGGAGCGAATTTGTGTCTTATAGAGAAGACACCGCTGCTCCGGCGTGAAAAAACGTCTCACTTTGTTTAGGAGTCCGAGTTTCCGCGAGGCTGTTTTGATGATGCTCTCGATGTAATTTCTGTTATTCAGTTTGCAGCGAATATCCATGCCTAGGATATAGAGATTGTCCTGCAGTGGAAGTGGCGTGCTCTGAAGAGTGGGAAGGGGAAGGAAAGAAGATACCTTTGCTGTGAACGCACAAGCCTGCGTCTTCTTGGCATTGAACTCGACCATGTTCTCGGAGCCCCATTGAGAAATGTGATTCAAGATCCGGTCCAGTTCAGTGACAAGAAGCTGTCTTTTTTCCACGATATCAGACTGTTTGGCCGCAGGTTGTCCGTGATAACTCCCGTGTACGGTGCTATCGTCTGCATAGCAATGTATGCTGCCGGTGGACAGCATGTCGTTGATATGCAGAAGAAAGAGAGTGGGAGATAATACAGACCCCTGCGGTACGCCAGCATTTATTTGCAAGAACTCCGAAGCCCGTCCATCACAGAGGACGCGGATACGGCGCTCCTGCAGGAAACTAGCAATCCAGTTGCACAGTCTAGGAGGCAGACCAAAGGCTGGTAGCTTGGAGAGAAGCGATTTGTGCCAGACTCTATCGAAAGCTTTGGCGATATCAAGACTAATTGCCAGTGACTCGCCGTGCTTGTCCATAGCCTCACCCCAAAGATGGGTAACGTATGCTAGAAGATCACCCGTTGACCGTTTCGGCCTGAAGCCATATTGCCGGTCATTAATTAAGGAGTGATCCTCTAGGTGACGCATGAGCTGTTTGTTAATGATGTGCTCGAAGACCTTGCACAGCACTGAGGTGACGGCTATGGGTCGATAGTTGGCTGGCTCTGAGCGATCCCCCTTCTTGGGGATCGGCTGTACATTCGCCTCTTTCCAAGCCGAAGGCACTGTACCCGAGCTGTAGGACAGTCGGTACAGCCGCGTAAGCATCGGAGACAACTCCGCTGCACATTTTTGTAAGACCACCGCTGGAATACCATCCGGGCCACTGGCTTTCCGGACATCGAGTGATTGAAGCACCGCACGAACATCGCATTGCCTGATACGTATTTCAGGCATTACGTGGTCACCATTGGGTAGTGTCGGCGGCTGTATACCGCAATCATCGACTCGGGAATTGGCCGCAAAGAGATTTACTAGCATATTGGCTTTCTCTTGCGGTCCATGGGCCAGGGATCCATCAGGGTAGCGCAGCGGTGGCAGCGAAGGCTGACAGAAGTTGGCCTGCACGGCTTTGGCCAGTCGCCAGTATCCACGGCTGCCCGTGGGATGTGCCACTAGCTCTTGACCAAGCCGCGCAATGCGCAGGGCATCCGCTTTGACGTAAGCCCTCTTGCAGACCTTTGTGGCTCTGTTGTACGCCGCCTTGAAGTGGCTCACATTGGGATCGTGCGTGGCACGCGCCCTCACCCAAGCGCGATACGCGGACTGCTTTTGATCAACAGCCCCCGCACACTCGCGCCCGAACCAAGGGCGCACTCCTCGGGCACCGGTGACATCAGTGTACGGAATATAGTATTCCATACCCAGACCGATCTCACCGGCAACAGCAGTAGCACAATCCGAGGGTTTCTTACCTTCAAAGCAGCGTTCAACCCACGGGATGGACGCAAAATAGTTGCGCAGCCCATCCCAATCTGCTGACGAGTAGTGCCAGAGACGCCGCTTCCCCTGCACGGGTCGTGAAGGCGCTATAATTGGCACCTTGGAGCAGACCAGACAGTGGTCGGAATTGCCTAAAGCGGCTTGTACCGAAACACTGTACAGGTCTGGGTGACTCGTCAGCAGAAGGTCTAGCAGAGAGGGTGCTAGGCCCGACCTTCTTGGTATTCTAGTGACCTCGTGTACCAATTGGGTCAGGCCATGCGCCAGAGCAAATGCATGGGCGGCTCTTCCCGCATGGTCTGTTTTGGAGGAGCCCAACCAGGTTTCGTGGTGGGCGTTAAAGTCCCCCAAAAATACCACTTCGGCGTTCGGAAACCGTTCCTGCGCATCATCTGCCGCCTGACTCAGATATTCAAAGAGTCGAGTTGTCTCAGCATCTCCTGTATGGGAACGGTAGAGGCACACATAGATCTGACTCGTAGAGCCATGGTCTACGTGTACCCATAGGGTTGAAAAGGATGGGTCCTCAAGGCAGCGCAAACGGCGACAACAAACATCCGCCCTAACAAACACGCACACCCCGGCTTTTGCACGGAAATTTTCCTCGATAACATAGCCGGGGTAAAGCAAGTAGGTCGTGTCATCAGGGCGGCCTATTTGTGTCTCCGTGAGAAAGAGCATATCTGGTTTCGCCGTCTCAAGGTGTTGGTGGACGGCGTTGAGGTTCGCATGGAGTCCACAGATGTTAGTGGACTCCACCTCAAATAGCGAGCTTGTGGGAGTCTGTAGAGCCGCTGTGTTGCCCAATACTCTTAAATGCGCTGCCATGATGAAAAGGAGAAAAGGGCGTGAAAAAAAGAGGTGATTGTCGTCGCAGCACCGCGTGACAAAGTGCGGGATATTGGTTTTGTCTATGATTATGAGGCATGGCGTGAGCCGACACGCCGTACGGAAGGGCCCCCGTACCCCCCCGAATATGGTCGCCTGGCCCCCACTTCCGGTCACCAACCGGCACGACGAGCCATACCGGGATTATGCGCGGTCTGGTGAGGCAGCCTTCCAGGGTGGTTAGTCCCAGTTGGGCCTCTGTACTATACCGCGGGCGGCCAGCGGCACCACCGTTTCTACGGGTCTCCCTGACCGGCGCGTCGCCCCGCACCATCCTCACTAGACTACGCCAAGACCCACTGGTCCCACTAGTGCTGCAACCACCATCACCCCTACCCGGCTATGCATTTGCTGATCCCTGAACGCAATCCAACCGAAATTGAATTACTATGAAGGGTTTTTCGCAATATTGCACGGTGGTACCAACCCGGTCGAAATTTGTGACAAATTTGTGCCGTCAAATCTCTACCACCGTCCTGTCCATCATTATGGACAGGACTCTTGACTGTACAAGTGAAGTTTGTTATAGCTAGCTTAGTTAACTAAGCATCGAAAGCTTGGTGAATACCGACGACTTGCGGTCGAAATGTCCCTGGTTCAATTCCTGGCCCTTACGCTATCGATATTTACAATCCTAATAATCTCATTTAAATAATTTGTAGTCAATTTAGATTCTGTAATAACTGACCGTCGAAAAGATTCGAATGCGGTGCTCAAAATAGGCAGTTGGCAATCCTGTTCCATATATAGAGGAAGCATGGCCTCAAGCTGTGATAGACTACATCGAAAGCGTTAGCAATATAAGACAGCTCATTACACAGTATGATAGTTCAGAGTCTCAGCCTAAAGTTTCGGTGAAACTTTCGGCCTGAAGCAATATTATTACAAACGGCATGGGTTTTGTAGCTTCCAGCAGTATATCTTAGGTAGCCCACAAAACCGACCACTCTAATAGCAGTACTTGTTGTTTGTTGTCAATTTGTCATCTTATTGTGGAGGTCATATGGCAGTCGCTTCACAAAAAATATCGACCCCAAATGAGTTTGGAAAAGGCTCAGGGAATGACGAAAATGATGATCCTGCACTTATTTAGATCCAAAATAAGCGATGCGTAATATATACATATATATTTAAACACGAATTAACTCGGTTGTAAATTATATTTTTTTTAATTCACTTGGGTGGCAGACAAGCACACGGGCCACCTGATGAAAAGTGGTTACGGTGGCCTATGTAACATCAAGTGCAACACCAAGATAGCCACACTCGCGCTGCCAACCCTGGAAGCACAGAGTTTCTGTGCCGTCAGTGTAAAAGACAAAGCAGGACAAGTTTTTGGTCTTCCTACTGGCAGCACAAAAGCTCTTCAGTGAGCTCTGGCTACCTTGCTCACCGCCGGGAACACAACACGAAGTTATAATGGCCGCGATATTCTGAAGAGCGTCAGACCAAAAGCTTATCCTGCTTTTATACTGATGGCACAGAAACTCTTGTGCTTACAGGGTTAGCAGCGCGATTGTGACTCCCTTGGTCCAAACACACGTCCATAGGCCACGGTAACCACTTTCCATCAGCCGATGATTGCCTGCCAACCAAGTGGTATTATTGTTTTTTTATTTAATTAATTGGTTTATCGACTGACCATTCTCAGTTTCCTGTTAGACACGTTCTCTCGACTAGAATATATCTCTTCCTGGACGTGTGTCAGCCACTGACACAACTCGCTGAACTCTGACGTCAGCTGGTTCAGTGACCATTGCCGGTTGAAGCCTGACGTCGGGTTTAATAGCCGGGGGCCGTTGGCTGACGCGTTGTGGGACTGGAGTTCGCTATTCGCCTCCTGGAATACAAAATATAAAGTTTATATATATTATTCAGTGTCTCTCATAAATACCAACACTGTACTACACACTGTATACGTCGGGACACTTATTTTGGACCGTGCGTGCGATTGTTTTGTGAAATCTATGCTAGGTGAACTTGAGCTCGTCCACCGTAGGTGCACCCTGTGCTATCCTCAAGAGGTACCCAAGAAACGTATAATATGCGTATAGAGTACATTTTAGGTCCAAGATACATGTCCCAAGCAATATAGGTCTCTATCAGCATCCTCAAGACCCAAGCCACCTGCACCTGTAAGTTGGTGCACCTGCCAAATAACGGACGAGGCTCTGCAGGTTTTCCTCTAAGACTTGGGAGGTCAAACAGCATACTCACCAGAAAAACCAACGTACCAGACAAAAATGTCATATGAAGCTTTCAAATTCAATCTTTGGGCGCAATTAAGAAATAGCTATATGGATGATGTGCTTGAAAATTAACAGAAATACAGAAATTACTAGTATTACCAGTGACCACTCCAACTAAGCTAAAATTACTTGTGGTATAAGAAGGTACACGTCTGTAGTTTAATAGCCAGGAATAGAACTCGAGACCCTTTGATCTTAAGGTAGGGTGATTTGTTAACGACTAACTACTGAGGTTTACAACTTCCAAGTATCAATTTAGTATTAGTTATCCGGATATTTATCATGTTTTATTGTTCTATGTTTCCGATACTTTGGCGCTGGTGCAAACACCATGAAGTCAATACAACATGGTAAATATCCCAATAACTTTAATACTAATATGAGTGACCATAATAGTTTAAATACCTATATTTCAAGCATCTATTTCCTTCAAAGAATCTCATTTTCCTTATGTTATTGACCGTAATGACAGTACAAGAAGCTCGTGAAGGGTATGAGGATAGAAGCAGATGGAGGGCTGTCATCACTGCCTAAACTGGAGGGAAAAAGGCATAAGCATACATATTTATGTACTTATTTACCTTACAACTGTCAATGATCTGGTTGTCCATTATATAATCGTAGTGGTGCTGCAGCAGCGGCCATAGATCGTCGCCGGCGCTGCCACCACTTGCCGCTGAGCCCCAGCTTCGACGCCAAGCTTCGCGACATGGTTCCTTTCTGAAAAAAAAATTGTAGAGAAGATTAGTATGGCGAAGATTAAGAGAGGCCTACGTCCAGTAGACTGTCCAGTGGACTACAAAAAGTTGGCAATAAATAGGCTATTCGACAAGGTCGTCCGTTCCAATACCGCTTAATATCTTAATTTTTGCTGGAAAAAAAATGCCTTGCAAGATAGGATATTATTACCTAACCGAACTGAAACTATGACTATTCATTATTTTTAATTCCCAAAGTAAGTTAAATATAAACAACCTAATTCAGTTCCAATTTTTAACATTTTGGATTCCTTATTGCATTTCAAATCACTTTTATTATGAACTATACACATATAAACGCAACGTGGACTGAGATAAATGCGATATTCTCTTGCACACCATACATTTGCACTATGCGCAGCTGGCGCGTGACGTCACTCGCAGGTACGATTTTGTATGGAGCGTTTTCAGCCGGTTTGGGAAATTGAATTTTCAAAATCAAATACCTTTAAAACTATTTGACATAAGAAAATTTCTCTTTAGCAGTTGCATTATATTATACACTTTTCACCAATCATTGTATTCGGTCCCACGTAATAGGGAATCCCAATACCCCATACTAAGACTTTGCCTACAGCTTACCATTAGGCGAAGCGAAGTTTTTGACTGACGAACATTGACGTGTCCTAATAGTCATGAAACTGTGCAAAAATCAAACTTCTAAATCAGTGCAATCAAAATATATTGCGATTTACGCAGCTTAAGTTACGGAACCCTTGATGCGCAAGTCCGAACTCATTGCTTTTCTATGTAATATATAATGGTTGCCTGGTAGAAATCACTATTGTGCGATAAGGCCTCCAATTGTACCCTCACTATGTAGTATGTTATGTTTGTATAAAATTTTACTATATTCTTGGTGTACAATAAAAATATATACTAATGCTACCACAACTACTAAGTACTACTTCAATTATCGATCTAGAAAAAAAATTGCGACGATAGATTAGTTAATTTACCATTGTATTAACTAGTTTCTCATGATAGACTTACATTGTATATTTTTAACTGGGTCAGTATGGCGAAAGTTGAAGAATAGTGCAATACTTAATGGTATTTTAAAATGCATTATGCGATTTTTTATTCAATTGTTGTCGTTGTTCTAATTTTGGGCCAAATGTGTCCAGAGTACTGGTCAGTCGTTACTGGCCAGTACTCTGGACACATTTGGCCCAAAATTTGGCAAAAAAATTGAGTCGACACAATTTTTTTTCTATTATTCCACTTGGGTGGCAGACAGGCCGGCCCACCAGATGGAAAATGGTCACCGTGGCCTATGGACGTGTGTAACACCAGAGGAGTCACACTCTCGCTGCCGACCCTGTATCCATAGAGTTTCTGTGCCGTCAATGTACAAGACAAAGCAGGGCAAGCCTTTAGTCTTCCCACTGACAGCACAAACTCTTCAGTGAGCTATGGCTGCCCTACTCACCGCTGGGAACACAACACGAGCACGAGATATTCTGTAGGGTAGAGGCACTTCCCCAGTCGGACTGCTCAATTGGACGAAAATACCGCCGTGTCCTACATCCTAAAATCATTGGTCACTTAGTTAAACCAACGTACCTAATAGTTGAAACGTTTACGGGGTCTGAGTATATTTGTCAGAGGCTTGTCCGTTTGTTAGCCGGTGCACGGCGTGCATTTGAGAATATGATGGTAGCTCCCTATGAGAATAATATAGTATTATTTACCTTTTCTTGGTGAGACTGTGGTATGGCCGCTCGATTTGATCGCAGTGGCCGCCAGGTGGCGCGGGCGCGCTCCTTAGTGATGACAGCGAAAAGCTGCTCTTCATGGCGGAGTGTTCAAAGCCTGAAAATGCATAAAATTTATCATTTAAATGTTTGTCAATTTTGTAAAAAACGTACATGCATGCGATAAATCGCCAACGGATAGCCCTCGCTGGACCCGGTAGTTATGTCGGATTCGAACCGGCTAAAACGCATGGCGCCTGTGAGTTATTTTTGGTTGCCGAAGGTGAGGTTGACAGTCATATCTCTCGCAACCTGGCCGACCCAGGGCCATCTCTCTAGATCTGGCCCTCATCGGGTATGGAAACCACAGAGTCTCTAACTCGCCCCCGGAAAAGGGGAGGCTGCCTCTGCCAGAGTGACAGGCGGCTTGCAATAGAGATAAGTATCTGAGGTTTAGATACAGCTATTGCCGTGTTGGTTTTCGAAACGATTCATGCTTATTGTTGTCATTGTAGTGTTATACCCAGTTGCATTCGAGGTTGATTGAGATTGACACAGGCATATCCCTCACACCCAGTCTGACCCAGGACCGTCTAGGGCCCTGGGTCCTCTCAACTACGAGGGAAGAGTCTGCGTCTGAGCCTCGTGCATAAACCAGTAGGTGAAGTTGGCTTGGCATCAATGGTTTGGGTGGTATACTTCGTGGATTTTATTTTGTTTTTTATACCACTTCAGTGGCAGACAAGCACACGGCCCACCTGATGAAAGTGGTTACAGTGGCCTATGGACGTTTGTAACACCAGAGGAGTCACAGTGGCGCTGCCAACCCTGTAAGTACAGAGTTTCTGTGCTGTCAAAGTAGAAGACAAAGCAGGACAAGCCTTTAGTCTTCCCACTGATAACACAAATTCTCCAGTGAGTTCTGGCTACCCTACTCACCGCTGGGAGCACAACACGAAGTTATTATAGCCAGGGTATTCTGTAGGTACTTCCCCAGACAGACTGCTCAATTGGGCAGAAATACCGCCGTGTCCTACCTCCTAATAATAGATACATAATATATACCTATCTAATATTATATATTAAAATATTAAAGTTATACTCACTTGTAGACATCTTATTCGTTTTTCTGGCGGAACTTCTAATAAAATCAATTTAATTGTAAATCAATATTAGCGTCCCAGAATCGTTTGTACTGCGTTTTCAATTTGTCAATTCCTTATTCTTTGTACTTCAAAATCCGATTCTCAACTGTGTTGTCTTAGTAATAAGTTTTAAAATTGCTTCCTTTAAATAGTGCTATGGCGACTAGATTCGTTATCTAATATTAATAAGTACAATAAATATTGTGTGGTATCATGTAATCTTGCGAGACTCATGAATTTGTAGGGTGCAGTTTATTTTGGTTGGTCTTTCGGTGGTCACATTTTGGGTGGCGGTTCTGTTTTCCTTTCCCGCGTAGATATTTGTCGGTCGGTCCTGAAATTAAAAGAAAAACTAGAATTAAAAACTTTGTACGGATACAGTCAGCAACAAAATTGCTGGGCGCTACCTAAAATACAATATATATATACCTATATACCTTGGAATTAAAAATATTATTGATTAATAAATAACATACTAGATAATACCATAAAATCTATCCATTTCGGGTATAACCCTACAAGAATGAGTACACAGTACCGTATTTGTTTGTACTCGTATATGTTTAAAAGGAGTTTGTTTGATACATAATGTCAGAATTTTAAAGCCAATGTTACCCATTGAAATAAAACTGTTTTCAAAGAAATTCATTGTGATTTATTTTGTGTATCGTATTATTTACAATGATCCTTTTAGGTTCCTACTGAACACTAAACACTGCATACATACATGGTTCTAAGGTAACCCCTTTATACGCCTCGAAGGGGTAGACAGAAGTGTAATAACACCCACTGAAAAGCTAATTTTATTTCGATGTCAAGAACCATTTTTGTTTTAAATTGTGTCATACAACCCGGAATATCGATAGAGCCTTATCGGTACATTAAAATTAGCTTTAACATTGACTTGACATGTCCGGTGAAAGCCTAGCTAGACCTACTTTGAAATTCTGTTCCCACGATCCCCTATTTAGTTTTCTACAAGCAAATCGTAATGTAATTATTTTCACACCATTGCACATACAGGTACTTTGGAAAGATAACTCAAAATGTACCGTTATAAAACTTGTAATGCTCAAATAAATTATAAACTATTAACACCTGTAAAGCTGTTTTATGTATAAATAATAAAATAATGAGCTTTCAATTGGAGTCGACTAGCAGTTCGTAGCTATGCCCGCGTGCTATTCTGGAGGTCTAAAAAGGCCACATTATTATATACATACATACATATAATCACGCCTCCATCTCCGGAGGGTTAGGCAGAGTTGTCACCCATATTTCACCAATAATTGTATTCGGTCCCACGTAATAGGGGGTGAGCCTATTGTCGTATTTCGGGCCCTATTGTTGACTTGAGCCATGCATCTGAGGCTGAGTCTGGGCTGTATATATCTGTCCGATGTTAAACAGCCCTATCCCTTATTCGCCTTGTACGACACCACATGGTAGGAGATGGGGTGGTCCAAATTCTACTCTGCCGGGAACCACGCGATCTATCGTATTAGTATAATATTTTGTCTTGCGGCGATATTGACACGAAATTAGAATCTGCTTGGTATCTAACATAACATAAACTCACGCCTATATCCCCGAAGGGGTAGACAGAGGTGCTAGCACCCACATTTGAAAGTTTGTTAGGTAGTAGGTGGCGAGCCTATTGCCATTAACCGGGCACTTATAAACCTACGATAAATACACACATAACTTCGAAAAGCATCAAAAATCGAAACCGCAGTTCTGTATCTGAATTGTTGTAACTATATGAGTGACCATTTAATTAATTTTATTGTAATTTATTGAGTTCTACTGGTAATTCATATAGATATTTAAGCAGAATCGCTCAATGTGACCATTTTAGACTTGCAGGTTCAGTTCCCACAAATCATAGGAACCTATTTCAGGAATAAAAATGTGTTATTCTACACTGGAATTTATTCCGTGTACTCATTTTCAACCAAAACGATTAGATAACAAACATCTTTGCAATATTTCATAATTAGTAATAGTACTTAGTATAATAAAAATACAATAGAATAGTTATCTAAATCACCATATTAGTCAACAATTAAATGGGAAAAGTTGTTAGAATAGTTCAGCTATTATTGTACCGCTAGTCATGTCAATTCAATAAATGATGGCGAAGAATCTCAATCGACATGTCAAGAGGCGCGTGTGAGACAGCTGGGTCAAGGGCTCGATGCAGAAGACGGTGACATGGCACGCAAGTCTTCCATTGGTATTAAAATACAACTAAAAATACTGACCCTAAAACCCAACTCTATTGCTACTCTAATTCGAAATTGATTTAGAAAAAATCGGTTCATGCGAGATTCGAACCCACGATATTTCCCTTACAGGGAGAAAGCTCTGACCACTAAGCCACAGAACCTTCGCCTGAAACCATCCAAACTCTTCTATACATATATCCGTCTTACCTATATCTTAATTAATTTGAACAGTTAGCATACTAAATGCGTTAAAATTTCATTCAATAGTTCAAAATTATTCAGTAATCGATAAAAATAGTTTGACGTGAATCCTCATCACTCAATGGATTACCTTAACCCAGTACGTATACCGGGATTCACGTTGGATGATGATGATTATGATGATGATGATGATAATAATGATGATGATGATGGATGTAAGTCCAGTTTAGTAAAAAAAGCTATCCATAGACCAAGGCATGATTGTTAATGCAAAATATAATTTATTATTTTATTAAACCGCGGTAGCCTAGTGGTATGGGTAATGGACTGAGACGAGATCTCGGGTTCGATCCCAGGTTTTGCCACGGCACATGCCAATGACTTTTCGATGCTTTTCGAAGTTATGTGTGTATTTATCGCAGGTTTATAAGTGCCCGGTTAATGGCAATAGGCTCGCCACCTATTAAATTGGGACCTAAACATAAACTGGCGAAATGTGGGTGCTAATACCTCTGCCTACCCCTTCGGGGATATAGGCGTGAGTTTATGTTATGTTATTTTTACATAAGAACAAGTACCTAACATGAAAGATATAACTTAAACATACTTAAGTTTGCATGCTATGAAATTTTAATTTAACCTCAGTAATTCAGCAATAACCATCCGTAAAGATATTTGAATTATTAAAAATCTATAGAATAATGGTTGTGTTTACTTATTCTATAAAATAAATTTGTAAATTTGTTCTCCAAAAAAACTCATTAAATGAAGTTAATTCAAATCGTTACATTTTGAATAAATGATTAGTAAAAGATTTACAAAAACTGATAATAAAAACTGAAAATGTCTGACTGTAGTACTCTGGCACTAAGAAAATACGTGATTATAATTCTATTAAATAACTTCTTGAATGCACATGTTGTTTAGTTTATTTTACAAATATTTAAGTAATTTTAATGAATTTCTCGTATCATCAATCACTTGAAACGCAAGTCAACACAATGAAATGCACCCAAACAAAGAAAACACATTAGTTTTACATAAACATACCACAGTAAACGCTCTCCGATACTCACAATATTGACAAAGCGAGCCCTTGTCACATGAGAAGCAAATACTTTCACCGAAAGAGATCAATTGTTTTCACCGAAGATCGTACGTCACTAAGGGCGAACGGCACGATTGACGGTAGAAAGCTGCAATTTTCTTTCGTTTCACACCAATTTGCACATTTACGACAAATCATCGCTGCCGTACCCGCCGGCGAGTTATTAGACGTTCAAGAACAATTGAGCCTCTATTAAACGAGAATATTCCTAGCCTCCGTTCCAAAATGTAGGCTGTTCAATGTCGAAAGCAGTAAATGCCGATATATGGCGAGACTTATTTATTTACTTTTTTTTTATATACCACTTAGGTGGCAGACAAGCACACACGGCCCACCTGATGGGAAGTGGTTACCGTGACCTATGGACGTATGCAACACCAGGGGTGTTACACTCGCTCTGCCGACCATCTGCTCTGCTTGGGAAAACCGCAGCAGGGAGGTTATTCCACAGCTTGAGTGTGCGTGGGATGAAGTTTCTTTATTATACGATTATTTATTCATTTCTCTCATCTACATCTATTTTACATGAGTTCCGTTCCCGAAATAGTTATTAAGGACTATACCAAGTTAGTTACAGCCAGATCGAGCAACAACTGACTGAAACATCATGATCTTCATTCCTAAAACCGATTAAATATCGCCTTCCTACCTATAATTTCAATGTCCTACTCCAATTTCCAATTTTCCACTCTTAATCCAAAAGTTGGCGGTAATAGGCGTATCACACGCTGCTGCCTGTCTCAAATTAGTGATCTGGTTAGATCGCCCTTTACGATATGGTTAATTTTAAATTGGAATAATGAAGGACTCCCCCTACCTGTATGTATATTCAAATTTATTTATTTCGTACATAATAAATATTATAAGAATAAAGTACAACCAATACACGCCAATGGCATACAAAATATTGAAATTAAATAATTTAAAATAGATAAAATGCAGATTAAAATTAAGTTTATTAGCTTAAAAACGTAATTGCAAAAATGTCAGCATAATCATGTCCATGGAAAAATTAAAATATTAAGTATTTAACGTAATTAATTTTAAATTATTACCTTGACTCAAATTTGAGTCAACGTAATAATTTAAAAAAGAAAGAATTAAAATTGATCGTTTAGGTATTTATGCACAGGAAGCCTAATGGTATGGGTAATGGACTGCTGAGATGAGGTCTCGGGTTCGATCCCAGGTTTTATATATTCCCATGGCACACACCAATGACTTTTCGATGCTTTTCTTTTCTTTTTTATCGCAGGTTTATAAGTGCCCGGTTAATGGCAATAGGCTCGCCACCTAAACACAAACATAAACTGGCGAAATGTGGGTGCTAGCACCTCTGCTTACCCCTTCGGGGAATATAGGCGTGAGTTTATATTATGTTTTGTTATAATAAGCTTTGGCACATAGTAATTTGAAAAGCTTTGATTTTCAAATTACTATGTGCCAATATATATATTCAAAAATATTCTTACAATATTTAATGTCATCTGGAAATTTATTGTATATTTTAGGTGCCATTTCATATTTTATAAGCTTTGATGTACCAAATTTTTCAATGGGTATACCAAACATAACACTGTTAACAAGTAGCTACATTTTCTATAAATCTTCTTCTACTTAGCTTCAATCCCAGTCACATACAAAACTTTCACCTCGGGTCTGGGTCCACTCTTTCCAGTCTGATTACAGATTTATTTAATCTTCGATCTTGCGTAAATAACACACACATTACCAACACATTTTTATTGATCAAAAATATTTATATGAACTAGAATAAACATTGCTGTTTAAGTAAACACAGTTCACTTTCTACGATCGATAAACGCGGTTCATACTGACCCCCGATATTGTGAGACATAATCTGTCTACTGTCCTAACGGTGAATGTATTATGGCTTGTGGCTAAAATTTATGGTGCCCAGATAATAGTAATGGTGGCCTGTCTCGTACAGTTCGAAAATTCATTTTATATCTAGACCTGTCTATATTTTTTGAAGACAACTTCTGTGTTAGGTGGTTTCTCTTTGTCGATTAGAGAATAGAGTACAGTCGATACCAGCGGTGAAGGATGACAATTTTAAAAAGGGTAACTGGTGGACAAAAGTCTTACGTCGATCTAGTTTGTCATGCACCATGCTACTCATTGAGGAGCCGGTAGTAATCGGGTTATAAGGGACCTTCGCCACTGGTTGACGCAATATTTTGGCACAGACATTCCTCTCTCGGCAAAAAAGTGGAAAGTTCTTTATTGGGCCTTCCACTTAGATATATTCAAACCCCAAATCGAACATTTACTTGGTTTAATGAACTTAAACTTTTTACAAAAAAATGTGAGCAGAATAGTTAACATCTTTTAGACTTATTTAGCAGCAAAATACATACATACATACAGTCACGCATTTTTCCCAGTGGGGTAGGCAGAGACTACTGTTGCAGCAAAATATGGTGTCTTAATATCCTTATGAACAATTTTTTAAGTATGATTAAACCTTAATCAAGTTGAACAGAAATATTTTCTGAAACAGAAATTATTAGAAAACTTGAAAGTAAATAATTCCACACAATCACGTAGAACAATATTGAACAACACGAAACTAAACCAACTAAAATTGAGTCAATATGGTCAGGATTCGTATTGATCACGTACAAGGAAATGTGTGAAACAGAACACTTTCGTGTAATCAACCAAAACAAGTAAATTTCTAATGTCTATATGATTAACAACGGTAAAAGTACAGATGCGTTCTGACAGATTAAAGATGAATGAGTTATTTAATTCAACACCGAAGAAAGTACAAAGTTATTTATGTGCGGAACTTAAACAAACAATGTAATAAATGTTATGAACTTTCAAGAAACCAAAAGTTAATAAAGTAACTACGTTATTATTATTATTTTTCATATATAGGACACGTCTATTAGACTTCGCCTTGCACTGATGGTAAACTGAAGGCAAATTCCCAGAAAAGAGGGTCACCATTACTTACACATACCGTGTGACAATGTTGACACTCAGCTTGACGGCCTCATCATATGCTTTTTCACGCCCCGCTTAAAGGACCCGGGACTGTAGGAAGAAGGAAACACGTGAGCTGGTAATGAATTCCAGGCCTTAATGGAGCGACAGAGGAAAGAGTCTTCGCACCGCTTGGTTGATTTAAGGTTGATTTAGTAATTGGTAAGTTCCAAGGTCATTTAAATAATCATGGAAAGATATAATTAGATGATAGATATACTGTGATATGTGTGTTACAATAAAATTAACTTAAACTATTTCCTTTTGAGGGTCGCACACTTAAATTTATATGTACCTATATGTATTTTAAAGTTAAAGTAGGGACAAGATAATAGGTCACTTTTGACAGATGTCAGTTTTATATTCATAGTGAGGTGACCTGCTTAAAAACATCGATTAAATGAATGAATCGAATGAATCGATACCGACTTGAAACATATGTGAATTTTAAAAATGATCATGCGAATTCCTGTCCCATTATTATTTTTTCTTTCATAAATTAAAGGAGCAAAATAAGACAAGTACCTACGTAATTTAACAAAAAAATTGCTTTTATTCACTTGAACTATCGGAACTGCTATCTTCATCACTGCTGTCAGCACTCAGAGATATTATTAATTCATTTTCAATAATATTGTCTATTCTCACATCTCGTTCAAAATCTTGTAAAATTATTTTCTTTGTCTTCTCCACGACTTTTCGCCAGTCTTCTGTAGTGACTTCTGCACATGCAGTTTGTAGCAGAGTCATCATTTTAGCAGTACTGAAGGGTGGTTCAGTATTGTTCCGCGCTGCATGACCCTTTATTTGTGCCCAAATAAGCTCGATGGCGTTATACTGGCAATGGTAGGGAGGCAATCGAATAACTTCGTGTCCATGCTCTAGGGCTAGTTCATCGATTACATAGCGGAGCTTGGACGGCTTAGTTGCTTTTACCAGATTTAACAACTCAACTTTTAATAAAGTTGGACTTGCCTCCACACCATTTCTTACCAGCCACGAGACAATTTCTTGCTTTTTATTTGCTTGAGTTGGTGGTTTATCAACTTGTACAGAATGATACGGAGCATTGTCCATTAAAATTTTCGATGGGTTTTCTAAGCTGACTAGCAGCTTCTCAAACCACTTTTTAAAAACATCAAAGTTCATTTCCTCATGGTAATCTGTTGTAGTTTTAGAGGCGAATGCGAGGAGGCAGTCTGGAATAAAACCTTGAGAAGCTGATCCCGCGTGACATATAATAAGTCGGGCTCCTTTTCCCGATGGAACTTTTGAGGTGGAAGCCGCTGTATCATCGGTCCATGTCCGCGCAACCGTATGGTTCGCATTCAACCATGTTTCGTCAATAAACACGACATTGTCCCAATCCGTAATTTTATTTACCTGACGTAAGAATGTTATTCTCTTCAAAATAATATCGTAGCGTTCTAGCAGGATTTTCCGCTTGTCGGATTTTTTAAATCTAAAGCCAATCAATTTCAAAACCTTTGATAGAGACGATTTGTCTCCAAAAAATAAGCCTGCGCCTTTTAACGAACTCAATAGCTTTTCCCGTGTAGGATATTCTTTTCTCGAGTAATATCCATAAATGTGGTTGCGAATTGCAGCAGCATCAAAATTATCAACGTCAACAATTTTCTTGTCTCTCTTTCGTTTTTTCGGTGTACGTAAAGTATTATCTTCTGAGCCTGATGGTCCGTATTTCTCTTTCAGAATTTGAGTTACTGTCTTCTTCCCTATTCCCAATGCTTCAGCAACGCGTTCTCTCGGTGGTTTCAATGGTAAAAGAGGCCCATCGTTAACTGATTCACGTCCAAAATAATTGTACAATTTCAGCACTAGTTCGCGAGATTGACTGTTTAGAGTTTGCCCCCGTTTCGACATAGTAAGACTGTAATGTTTTTCTTGTTTAATAATCGTTAAGCAATCGGAGTCCAATTTATAGCCAGGTAAACGTAGTCAGTAAGATCAGTTCAATGAAAAAGCCGGATCAGAAGAAAATAACAGAGAGCACACCAAAAACGCACAGTCACTTCGCACAACAACAAAAGACTGCGTCATCATCATGTTATGGCGACATGACATGCGTCATCGACAGGCACTGGTGATGCCAGCAACATCCACCTAAATTGCACCCAACATCAATGACCTTTCTATTTAGTTATTTTTTTGTATTTTTATAGTTAGTTAAAAGAATAATAAATATGTATAATTAGGTTTTATTATAATCACAACGTGGTTATAAATTTATGGTGATTTTTCTTCACAAGTAATCATTGCATTCGATTCAACTTACAATCCTATCAGCTTTCGATTTTTAGAGTAACATCCCTAGTGTTTAAAAAGAAAAAGGGTTGACTGACGCAACATTGTAACGACGTTCAGTTCTTTAGATCAGAAATTGTTTATTATGTTTAGAATGGTTTATTAGTGAAAGCCAATCGTAAAATTACTCGTATCGGTCATTATTACAATAAATATGTAAACGTTATTGAAAAAAGTTAAGCAATTGTGCAGTTCTTATTTTATGCCCGCCGTTACAAGGTTACGTTGTTGAATTTTGATGAAATGTCAAAAGTGACCTATTATCTTGTCCCTACTTTAAGTACTGTAATCTATGTCGATGTGTGCGAAACCTTTAAATGTGTTTTCTTTCTTTCTTTCCCGAAGTTTCGGTTACTTTTCAGCAGCCATGGTTACAGGTAGACTAAGATGATGGTTGTCTCAAGTCTTGAAGTTATCCATCAAGGTACTCGTATCTTAAATGTCGGCTACCAAATTGGTGCACCTTGGGACGATTTTGTGAAAAAGTTTCCCGTTCAAATTATATCAATCAATCAAGCCTATCGTAGTCCACTGCTGGACTGGCCTCTCCAAATCTTGGGAGACTATGGCCTACTGTTCCCACGCTAGCCGTCTGGCTAGCGTGGGAACAGTAGGCCAAAGTGTTGTTGGGTTGGTACATGGTTTTATTTAAAGTTTTCCTTCTCTCGCAGTGATATCGTCTGCATATTTTTCCGTTAGTCACCTCTTACGACACTCTTCGAATGAAATGGGGTGTTGATACTTGTATTCTTTCTCCGTCACCACACGGAACCGAATTATACAATTTTTTTTTAATGGTGCAACACCACCGACGACGTCCCATCCTCTGCTTGAACTGTTTCCCGATGACTTCTCAAGGTATATGATAACAAAGATTTTGGGGTGTGGGTGGTTGTCCCATTTATTGGTCTACCTATCAGCTCAGAATGTCACCAGTCGATATCTGTTTTATTTTCACTAACATTGTTTAGATATGAATGATAAGATAAATAAGAATGTCCGACATGGTCAATATAGTATTTTTATGTAGGTAAGTACAGTCAATAACACCATTTGTTCAAAGTTTTACCATTCAAACTGTTCAATAAACTATTAAAATAAAACTAAAAGAACTATACAACTTATAGCTAAAAATAATTAAAATGCGTTGTGAAATTCCTCCGTATCGGCTTCTCTTTCAGTTTCAATGTTAAAACTTAATGGTATATGGTAAAAATAATTAACAGTTAAGTTGTAATTTAGTTGTAATTATGTAAATTAATTATATGAAAAATAAATATAATGAATGTTTAACGTTTGAATAAATGTTTAACGTTTGAATGAATGTTTAACGTTTGAATGAATGTTTAACGTTTGAATGAATGTTTAATATGACTCAGAGATCGCGTTAATCCGTCGCCGTCAGTCATGGTTGCTAGACGAATATTTGTGACATTCCTTACAAATAATTGGAGTCCTAAAAGATTCGAAAACCTGGTATAACTACAGAACTACCATATCGCCACTGGCTTAAGGCATATCGGAGAATGACCTTCGTCCCCCATGAGTGCGTTCCTGGGGATGACAGTGGAGCTGCCTGTTATCCTAGCACGCGAGTTGCGCGCCTCCCCGGGAATTAGATGAGGACTCCGTGGTCCCCACATCTGAAGAGGGCCAGCTTGAAAGAGTTGGCTCTGGGTCGGCTGGGGTGCGAGAAATATACCTCCGGCAACTTACAACCCTCAGACAGCGTGCGTTTTGATTTTTCACACGATAAAAAAGTAGCTTATGGAGGTCAAATAACAGTTGCTTGACGCAAAATATCGAAGTTCAGACGTTTCGAGGCACACGGACCGTCGACCCACCGACGCCGACCCTGAGTCGAGAAGAAGATCGGTGAATGACAAGTTTATGGAGTAAAACTACTTCTGTCCCTGACTGTACATATTCTATTCCGTTACTTTATCGCACCGATGTAAGCGTCCACTACCAAAACCGACTCCATAATGTGTATTAAGGTTGTTTAAAATTACACACCGATCAATCATTTGGCTACTAGAGAGAATGGAATTAATTAATGGACGCCTCGAGGGTTCAAGTGCCATCCGTGGTTGTAATTTATGAGTATAATCTGCGTTTGTCTTGTGAGCTTTCGAAAGCTTTTAGTTAGTATCAAAATAATCGGGATATTTACCATGTTGTATTGTTCTGAGTTTCCGATATTTCGGCGCTGTTACAAGCACCATGATCACGGAGGAATAATGGTGCTTCCAATAGCGCCGAAATTTTGGAAACTGAACAATATAACATGTTAAATATCCCGATTACTTTGATAGTAATATGAGTGACCATGATAGTTTAAATGCTTTTAGATAACTTTTTTTTTTTTTTACGTGCGCAAAATCCCCACGGATACCTCCCCACCGGAGCCGGTGGAGGAGGTTATGTCGGACTCGAACCGACTAAAACGCACGCCGCCTGTGGGTCGCTTTGGTTGCCGAAGGTGAGGTTGACAGGCATATCCCTCGCACCCCGGCCGACCCAGGGCCATCTCTCACGATCTGGCCCTCTTCTCGGGTGTGGGGACTACAGAGTCCCCAACTCGTCCCCGGAAACGGGGAGGCGCGCCACCGCCGCGGCCTGCTTCTGCCAGGGTGACAGGCGGCTCCACCTGTCATCCCCAGGCCGGCTTTTAGATAACTTGGTACTGAGGGGAAAAGTAAGTACAGAGAATGTCTCGGGTGTGGGGACTACAGAGTCCCCAACTCGTCCCCGGAAACGGGGAGGCGCGCCACCGCCGCGGCCTGCTTCTGCCACGGTGACAGGCGGCTCCACCTGTCATCCCCAGGCCGGCTTTTAGATAACTTGGTACTGAGGGGAAAAGTAAGTACAGAGAATGATTTGAACTAGTCAAGACTGGGAGCGACCCCACTGGGCCTGATATGCTCCAATGGGCTCCAAAATTTAAGCCCGAATATGCTTGAATTTTAAGAGAAAACTCACCTAAAACACGACTGTGTTAGCAGTACATCATGATAGACCCCAAGGTAGTGGAATTGAATAACAAGACATTGTATTTAGTAAGTGCCTAACATTTTTCTCATGTCTTCTTAGGAAATACCAACTTGATTGGTGTATATTACCTATAAGTGTTTACGAAATTGGGGCCAGAGATTTAAAAATTACTAGTATTAGTAACAAATTTATTTAATAGCTTTCATCAAATAACTTCTTCAACTAAAGAACCGTTCGTACCGTCAGCGTAAAAACGATCTTGACAACAAAGTCTCAAAATGATTTTAAAATCAAGCTATTAAGAAGTATCATATCAATCAATGAATAGATTAGCCTATCCCAGTCTACTGCAGATCGAAGGCTTCTCCCAATGAGCGTCATGTAAAACAGTTTTATTAATTTAAATTGTTTTATTGTCCGAACTAAAGGTGATTGCCAAATATAAGAACAATCAATCAACAGCAAGAGGGAAAGTACTTTGAGGAGAGGAGTACTTTGAGGACATTTATCAAGAGTACCCGAAAACGGCGAGCATGTATGAAAACAATTATGAAAGTAGAAGACGCGAAAGAGGTATGCCAATATCGTGGCTAGTGGAAAACTGTAGTCTCTGCTAACCCCACTGCACTGAGAAAAAGGCTTGACTGTATGTATATGTTGATGCTGAGCGTACATCTACAATATAATCTATCATTATTTCTATTCGTAACATCTTTTGACCACAATACGCGTGCACTTAATTAAAAAAAAGACTTATTTATTTATCTAAAAGTAAGATGTCGGTGTTAATAGTTCTCATGTTCCCATCATTCCCATTCCCAAAGCACGGCCACAGACAATAGGCGGTGATTTCATAAAAAAAAAAGTTCTTTTGTTACCTAGCTGGCCCTTAATACGGCCTCCGGTGTTACTATGGTGTGGGTTAAGTTAGAAACTTTATGATATAATATATAAATTCGCAATAGGTACATTTGCCTTTTTTTATATTAAAAGGAGTATTAGAATCAAAGTTACTAATATTCCCTCTAACGCCTCCAGCTAAGCGAAATTACTTTTGTTAGGAGGGTTTCATGTCGGTAGTGTATTGGCTAGGATTCGAACCCAGGACCTTTCGATTGCAAGGCCAACTCCTTAACCACTGAGCTACCGACACTTGAAATGTATAGTCTGTTAATTTACCACGACTCCAGATGCTGAGAAACCCAAAATGATGGTCCCAATCTTCACGATCTTGACAAATGATTTCACGCTATGCTTAAAGAACCCGAAATCGTAAGAAGATGAAGGGAAGAAGAGTAAGTTATTTTGCAATTTTTTGAAATAGCCCAGTCATATTAGGGCTTTCACCTCGGAATGAAAGATAATAAGCTGCAAATTGGTATGAACCTTTGTTTTGTCATTCTAAATGTTGTCTCAAAAGTCACAATCGTTATCGTGTCCGCGTCTCAAGATATTCAAGGTCAAAGGTCACAAAAATCGGTTTTTCGCGAATATCTGGCTTCCTATCGGTTAAATGAGATTTGCATTTATTATAAAAGTTGTAGGCTATAAAATTCCCTACAACTTTTGTTTAAACTTTTTTTTCATACGACCAACCGTTTTGAAGGTAGAGCGCGAAGTGCACATCGTACAGTCATATACGGCCTAATGCAAGGTCAATCGTGAGTTATGGTTATCAGTACGTTATAAAGTCAATTATTTACTTGGAAATTATAATTATTAAACAATGCCTATTATTTATGTACTAACTATTAATTATTTATATTTAATTAAAGTAAGTAACTTGATTATTTATATATAATTATTTATATTTAACTATTTAAGTATAAAATATTATTAATTCTGGATTATATATTTTAGTTTTATTTTAAGTTAAAATGATAGTAAGAGTATATATTTTACACATATTTTTATTTATTATTAAATACGGCATAATATACATTTATCAAAATGTGAGTTCAAATATCAAAAGTATCTTTGTTGATTTTAATTGTAATGAAATTGGAAATGGAAGCTAATTATCTTCTTCTTCTTCGTCGTCTTCTTCTTCTTGTCGCTCAAAAATGTTCGATTCATTGTCATCATCCTCATTATCTGTCATGTTCATCTCCAAACCTTCCAGAATATCGGGATCATATGTATTTTCTTCATCGGGATTACTTGGATACAGTGAAGCGTTGAGGCAAGCTTGTCCGTTGCACTGGCCGCAAGCTAAAGAACATTGTAGCCCTGATTTTCTGCATCCACAGCGGGAACCACAACCATTTTTGCAATTGCAAAATATTACGTTTAGTAGTTCGGCTGGTGCTGGAGGTAATAACGTTCGTATGGGCTCCAGGATTTCATTTTCAAGCATCCAGCCCCATTCTTGAGGTTCTAAGTCCTTCCCTAACCACGTTTGAATCTGGTAGTAGACACGTTTTATGTGTTGATGAGCTGCTACACTTGTTGGTGGAAGTGTTGACAGTTGTACAGGTTTATTTAGTTTTGTAAATTTGATGAATTGCGTGTAGCGGAAATGATCAATGTTGTCCTCAGATTTTGGAGCATTATATAATGCCAACAAGATGCGAACTCCATTTTCTAATAATGTTTGTTTTGGGCAGTTTTCTTGTTGAAATACTTCCACCAGTTTATCTAAATCAGGAATTTTTTCCAATGCTCTAGTAACAGTTTTTTTTCCTTTTTTAAATAGCGCAGAAGTCGTGTCACAGCCACTGAATGCGTGTAAAAATAAAATGTGCTTTTTAGTACGAGGATATTGGTCAAAACTTTTAGTAGAATATATTTGTGTTTTGACATTGCCTTTGCCAACTTTTTTCAAAAAAATTTCCTGATGATGTGACTGAGTACGTCCAATTAAAATAACGAGCAAATCGATATCTTCTCCTATGATGACAGCAGTCTTTTGATGTTCTGATAATGCAATAGCTGTGTCAATGATGAGAACATCAGCATCATCTCTGGCTTGTTTTGTTGTGATATTAACAGTTTTAAATTTTTCAACAAGCATGTCGATAAATTTTTTTTTATTAGACCGATTTGATAAAAAAATTTCTTGACTGATTGGCACAACCATTGTTTCGTCAAAACAAACTTCATATGATTTTGAAAGTGCAGCAGTTCTTCTTTGTTGTTCCAGTGCTTTAATATTTTTACTATAGTCCGAATATCCGTCAAATACAACAACAATTGCTGAGCCATAATGTGTTTGTAAATATTTAATGTACTTATTTAAAATAATAGAGAAAGTATCGTCTTTGCTCCATACGACGCGATGCAGAAGAAATCCACCATCGATGAGGTATGTTACATTATTTTCATCAAGATCGATAACGACAGGCATCATATGGTCATATAATGTTGCTTTCGTGGTTTTTCTCATGCCATTACTATCAAATAAAGATGTCGGATACGGGCTTAGTTCATACTGAAGATATTCTTGTAAATTACTTTCAAATTTTTTGCTTACAGTTATTCTCTGGAAAAGTAACATTGGATCTATAGAAACTTTACAATCATTAATTTTGACAGATTTGTTAATGGCTGAAAGCGGTAAAACCTTATCGACGCGTTTTAACTTTATTTCGTTGAAGTTCAAACCAGTTATCTTTACCATAGATTGCAATCCGATTTCATGGGCTCGGTGACAATTAATTTGGTCATTTCCAACGATTCCTGAAGCTAAGGATACCAACTGATTCGTATTTGGAAAGGGATTATGAAGCGTAAACCAACCAACCAGTTCATTTACATCAGTATCATCCCTTTTTATTCGTGAATCTCTAGCATCAACATGTTGGTCCACAGAATCGAAAGAAATGTTACAAAACCGTTCAATTTCTTCACAAATTGTATTCGTGGCATACATAGCATATACCCACTTACATAGAACACTTTCTTGTGTACTTCGGCCTCGAGATACTCCTCCTTCTGTCTTCATAGATTTCATCAGACTTTGCTCGATTACCATGTCTGTCCATGTACCAGAATTGAATTTTTCTGTTCGTTTTACAGTAAAGAATCCGTTTTTAAAGTTCTCAAAAGCCTGTTGATCCATTGTCTCCTCAAGTTTTAACATATCTTGAAGATACAAATGAGCTGATTTCGCATATAGGAAATGACCACCAGCATGAAAATAGGGCAGCATTTTTCGCACTGCATCCAAATGTTCTTGAAAAAGTCCCAGCCTTTCAGCGCGAATGAAATCTAGGGCTATTGATACCATTTCAAAATATTGCACCCATAACTGTGCCGTGGGACCTCGAGCTTTTAATTCTTTTAGTTTATCCTGAAATTGATCAATTAACGAGTTGGAGCTGCTCGTACATCCTTCAACATCTTCGTAGGAAACATCGCGACTAGTTATCTGTTCAATTAACTCATCTAACACACAATTTTCAATTTTCATCTCTTCAAAAATCTTTATTGATAATGCAAGTCGTAATAATATATGGCCTCTGATACTTCTTGCATAAGCGTGACCATTCAACATTTTGTCGACCGAATTTGTAGCATATATTTTACTTAAAGCTTCCTTGAGACCACTACCGTCCATTACATGTCCTATGCATCCAAGAAAAGACATGAGCATATGAAATCCTCCAAGTTTGACAACTGTTTTAGACAAGTCTGAGTTTGCATCTGACGCAGCAACCATTTCACGTGCTTTTGAGTACAGGGGCTGATCAAATGTAATTATGCACGTTTTTTGTTGATGTGACTTGGCAATATTTATAGCACTATGTAAAGTTGTATAAATTGTGTCTAAATTACTGGCAGGATGATCAATGAAAGGTAGAAATATAACCTGAGAAGTTGAAAAATTTTGATTATTTTTCGTAAGTTGTTGAAGATAGCCATTCCACCCTGGCAACGGTGAAAGATTCTTCCATTTTCCGTATAACCACAACAAATCAACTGCATTAAATTTTTTTTCAATCAGTACTTGATCATCATGTAGATTTTGGACTTGAATCTTGCTGTACCCAGGTACAACTGGCTTTTCATATGCTAAAAGAGATACATGTGATATTGCTGCTAACTCTTTTGCACTCGGTTTAGTTGTACATTTTTTTATGCGATCATCATAAATTACAGCATCTTTCGGAGTAATTATTTTTATCATTCCCATAACGTGAAGAGTATTATTACCGTCAAGAGTACTGACATTAATATCTGCATTGTCTCCAACATATTGTACCAACGCACCAGACTCTGATGGTAAAATACGAGGTTGTGGATGGTAAACTGCTGAAACTTCATACTGTATGGTATTACTATATGATGCAGCAAATCCTAAAGATGATAAAACATCCAACAATTTTTTAGACCCATATCTTCTGTGAAGAAATACGGAAAGGCCCAACAGTAGCTGTGATGAAAATGAACGTTCTCGTATCGAAGCCATTATTGCGTGGCTAATAGATGTGCATTTCGTTTTTAAATGATCTACTTGTCCTTTTCTATTTTTTAATATCATTTCTTCCAAAAAATGTGATAATGTTTTTGGTATTTCTTCATTAATACAATCTAGCATTTTATTCGGAGGTGGATACGTTTTTGTTTCAACTACAGATGATCTGATGTCTTCCCTAATAATAGCCGCAGCAGCTTCTACAATCCGTAGACGTTCTTCTACAGGAGTACTTTTTTTATTTTCGTACCAAGCTTTTGATAATACGTTAAGCTGTGTATCACGGAAAGATATAATTGTAAATGATCCAATTTTTTTTGTGATTATTATATCAGTTAAATACTTTTGTTGTAATTTTGTAATAATTGTCTTATCGTCAGGTATGTATTCCGTAGGGACATCTTTAAGTTCTTTCAAAGTAAATTGAGAATCTTCATTATTTTCTATATAATAAAAAATCTCCTTCATTGCTTGAGTGACTTGATCATCTTGGCGAGGCTTTTTATCTGCAGATGGTACTCGGGTTAAAAAGTTGGTATAGCAAATAGTATGATACTTTGCTTCAGCAGCGATCAAATCATACTCGTAATATATACGTTCCTTTACTAATTCTCCTAAGGAATCGTTTCGTTCTTCTGCTCTCTTAATTACGTTGTCTTTGAATGCAAGAGTACTTACATTACTTATTGTCCGTCTATACTTTAATTTTTTTTTCTTTTCTGCTATTTCATCAGCTTCTTGGCCACAAAATAAGCATAACTTTCCAAAATCAAAGACTTCATTTCGTTTTTTACGAGGTGCACTTGACGTTGAAGGTTCACTCTCATCTGTGCGTCGTTTTGATGCAATAATAACATTTTTACTCGTGTACACTTTTCGACACTCGGAATGCACATTTACAGAACTTAAAGTATTTAAATAGTCTATATGTCCATCATTTCTTTCAATACTTGCAGTTTTTAAATTTTGTAAACCACGTACGACATTCACAGAAACACCTTCTGAAAGTTTCTTATCACATATAAAACACAAATCAGCCATAGCTCTTAAAACCGTACGTCCGTAGTTGCAACGGTACAATTTCAAACTAACGAATAACCTTGACTCATACAAAGTGGAGAGAGTGGCCTTGAATACTATAGAACATCTGTCCCGGCAATGAATAGAAAAGGGCATAGGGTAGGGACAAGTATTTCCAGGTATATAAGTATTGAGAAATTTACGCGTTTTAAAGAAAAGATATATAATGTCGTGTTAACTTAAAATAAAACTAAAATATATAATCCAGAATTAATAATATTTTATACTTAAATAGTTAAATATGAATAATTATATATAAATAATCAAGTTACTTACTTTAATTAAATATAAATAATTAATAGTTAGTACATAAATAATAGGCATTGTTTAATAATTATAATTTCCAAGTAAATAATTGACTTTATAACGTACTGATAACCATAACTCACGCTTGACCTTGCATTAGGCCGTATATGACTGTACGATGTGCACTTCGCGCTCTACCTTCAAAACGGTTGGTCGTATGAAAAAAAAGTTTAAACAAAAGTTGTAGGGAATTTTATAGCCTACAACTTTTATAATAAATGCAAATCTCATTTAACCGATAGGAAGCCAGATATTCGCGAAAAACCGATTTTTGTGACCTTTGACCTTGAATATCTTGAGACGCGGACACGATAACGATTGTGACTTTTGAGACAACATTTAGAATGACAAAACAAAGGTTCATACCAATTTGCAGCTTATTATCTTTCATTCCGAGGTTGACCCCTTTTTTTACCTAATATGACTGGGCTAAAAACAATTCTTTACGAATACTAATATGGGTTCGAAAACTCTACCGCTACGCCTCCGTGGCGCAGCGGTAGAGCATTCAACTTCTATGCAGGGGGCGCGGGTTCGATTCCTGCTCCGTGAAAATATTTGTATGCATGAATATGTATACTTGCATTGGTCTGGGTGTTTCTATGTATAATATGTATGTATTTACAAAAAAAAAAGTATCTAAGTATAATATAGTATGTTTATTAATTTAGGTATGTTTATCCACATTCTAGATCCCATAACACAAGCTAGTTAAGCTATGCTTACCATGGGTCTAGATAGCGTTGTGTAGAATGTCCTGGAATATTTATTTATATTCTTCAATAATTAAATAATTTATATGAATTTTAAAAAATGTTAAAGAAAGCATCAGACAACAGAAAAAAATACTCCAACATGCTTATACAGCCAGCATCGGATCGATCTTGACAAACAAATTACTTTATATTTTTTACCGTAAGGAAATCCCCTTGGATACCACTCCGCCGGATTCGGTGCCTTAGGCCATCAGTTGCCGGAGGTGAGGTAGCCTTTCATCATATCCCTCGCGTACCCCGACTGCCCCGGCGCCATTGATTCTGTACCCCCTCTCTAGGGTGAGAGAGCCTATTGCCATATACCGGTCACCATTTATTGACTCGAGCCATGCATCTGAGGCTGAGTCTGGGCTGTATATATCTGTCTGATATTAAACAGCCCTATCCCTTAGTCGCCTTGTACGACACCGTATGGAATGTTAAACAGCCTTAGAAAAAATAACTAGAACCTAAAACGAAAAAAATAATTCCAGGACATATTTCACAACGCCATCTAAATCCAAACTAAGCATGGCTTGTATTATATGAGTTTTAGAATGCGAATAAACACACATATATACTTACAATCGCTTTCTCTTCTATTTTAGACTATGCCTCAGGTTATATCAGATGCTGTTATTTTCAACTAATGTCATAGATAAGTTAACGAAGTGCTTGTTATCATAAATGTTGTGGCGAATACCGCGCCCGCATGCGTTGACAAGAGAAAGGTGGTGGACCATAGAGAATGTTCGCATTCTCCTTATTAATGGGGAAATTCCACTAAGTTACACTGGCAATGAAGTGTAATAAATAATATGGTAATTAATATTTTTAAGTTCCGACAGGTCATTTAAAAACATATTTGATGACTTGTCTCCTTGTAAGTTACGAAAATACCTTTTTTTTTTACGTGCGCAATATCCCCACGGATACCTCCCCACCGGAGCCTGTGGAGGAGGTTATGTCGGACTCAAACCGACTAAAACGCACGCCGCCTCTGGGTCGTTTTGGTTGCCGAAGGTGAGGTTCACAGGCATATCCCTCGCACCCCGGCCGACCCTGTGGGGACTACAGAGTCCCCAACTCGTCCCCGGAAAAGGGGAGGCGCGCCAGGCCTGCCAGGCCTGCGCTCATGGGAGGCGGAGGTCGTTCATCGACCTCTGACGCCCGAGTTGCCTTCGTACGCGGGCAGTTTGGCTTGCGATCCTTCGTCGCAACCGCTACCGAAAAAAAAATACCGTACCTATCAGTATTATTTTTACTTTAACTGCAAACCATAAACCAGATCTATATTTTTTATTATATTCAATAGCAAACAGTAATACCTATGTGTATTTAATCGAAAGATGATTAATATCTAGCATCGTAAACGATCCAATTGATAAATATAAAAAAATACTAGAACTTGTTTCTAGGTTGTCTTTAATTTAATGATTTTTTGGAAAGATAACATTGATTACAACAATTAACTAATACTTATAATGACAACAAAATGTGGTACATGATTATAGGCTAATTGACTAATTATTTTAATTATTATAAAATGACCACTATTTAATAATATAATGAACTGCTTAAGTAAAATATTCTTACGAAAAATAGTTTTAAACATATTTGATTTAGAAAATTCAATTTTATCGCGCCTCCTGAATACGCTCTATATTATATCTACATCTACACTACTATTATAAAGAGGAAAGATTTGTACCGATTTTTGTATGTTTGTATGTTTGTAATGAATAGGCTCAAAAAGTACTGGGCCGATTTAAAAAATTCTTTCACCAATAGAATGCTACATTCTTCCAATTTGACATAGGCTACATTTCATTTTGAAAAAAATTAGGGATCCTTGGTAAAATTTGAACAATGTAACCGAAGGTGTAGAAAAATGAGTCTTAAAATGTCTTTCGTCGAATGCGCTGCCGAAACTATTAGCGATAGAACAAAATAATGTACAACAATATTGAAGAACATCATAATGTCTAATAAAAACTCCGCGGTAGCATATGTCCAACTATTGTAGTTATGTCACTACAACAACTTTTTTCATTTTAAACATTAATGAAAATGCTAACCAAATTCAAACCATGCTATTTATGTGTTTATATTAATCCTTATCCAAATAAATTATTTTATGGTCAAGACCATTTAACTACCTATAAAATAGTTTTTAAACTATTTAAATTGGACTTTCCATTCAAAAGGTATTACGAATTAAAAAATTCAAACAGTAAACAAAACCGCCATAGCGCCCTGGCCGTTGTTTGAGATGCAGTCTGAAAAGCGCGCCGGGCATCGCGGCGGGCGGGGTGGAGGGGGCACTGAAATACAGGAGTGGGGTGTCTACCCCGTGCGAAGCCGGGACGGTCTGCTAGTATATTATATACAAAATCGTACTTGCTAGTGACGTCACACGCGATTCGCGAAGAGTGCAAATGTATTGAGTGCAAGAGAATTTCGCATTTATCTCGGTCTACGTTGCGTTTAGACACATATAGTTCTAAATGAAAGTAGCGGTAGCCTAGTGGTATGGGTAATGGACTGCTGAGACGAGGTCTCAGGTTCGTGGCACACACCAATGACTTTTCAATGCTTTTCGAAGTTATGTGTGTATTTATCGCAGGTTTATAAGTGTCCGATTAGTGGCAATAGGCTCGCCACTTATTACATTGGGACCTAAACATATAGGCGTGAGTTTATGTTATGTAATAAAAGTAATTTGTAATTTAATGAGGCAGTTAAAAAGTTATAATTTGAGACTGTATTTGATTGTTTATATTTTGACTTACTTTGGGAATTAAAATAATGAAAAGACATAGTTGCAATTTAGTTAGGCAATATCTTATTTTGCAAAGCATATTTTATGGCGAGGGATATGCCTGTCAACCTCACCTTCGGCAACCAAAACGACCCACAGGCGGCGTGCGTTTTACCGGTTCGAGTCCGACATAACCTCTCCCACCGGCTCCGGTGGGGAGGTATTCGTGGGGATTTTGTGCACGTAAAAAAAAGAAAAAAAAAAGCATATTTTATGATAACAAACTAACATATTAACTAATATTGGGAAGTATCGGATGACCTTGTCCAATAGCCGACCACTTCGAAGCAAATGGAGGTTATGATTTTGACAGGCTATGTATGTATGTGATGTACGTCCGTGGTATTACAGTGATTTTCCTTTAGTAGAATTGAGGGCCTGGCCGATACCGCATTACGGGATCCTCAAAGGTTTCCAAGATAATGATCAGTGTTTTGGTTTAGCAGAACCAAGACCCAGGTGTAATAATGAAAAATACTGTGGAAAAAGCACAAATGTCTCAATATGTGTAACAACAAATTCCACCAATTGCCATCAATCAACAGTATAAATAGTCTGAACATTCTCTAAACATATTCACATACATACATAGAGTAGAATTTTAACCACCCCATGTCTTCCCATGCGGTATATACAGCCCAGACTCAGCCTCAGATACATGGGTCTCAGATACTCAGATACATGACCTCAGAGTCAACAATAGTACCAGGTATAAGGCAATAGGCTCACCAACTATTAAGTGGGCCCGAATTCAATGATTGGTAAAATGTGGATGTTATTTCACCTCTGCCTAACCCTCCGGGGATAAAGGTGTGATTATATGTATATATGTATATCTTTCCTCAAGATCTAATCTAACCCTATACCAAATTTCATCAAAATCGAT
This sequence comes from Eilema griseolum, assembly GCA_963662185.1. Lineage (NCBI taxonomy): Eukaryota > Metazoa > Arthropoda > Insecta > Lepidoptera > Erebidae > Eilema > Eilema griseolum. The sequence continues at coordinate 7,760,082 of OY759250.1, forward strand.
TCAGCAGTTTAGGCGTGAAAGCGTAACATACAAACAGACAGAGTTACTTTCGCATTCATTATATTAGTATGGATTGGTTATTACAGTTCAGTTCAATATGGCGATGTGATACAAAAGTACTTAAAAGTAAATATGAGTGAAAACAACTTCAACATTTCCTATTGAATATCAAAATATGTCTACAGGTGTCAGTGGAAGTGGGTTAACGGCTTCACAAAAGCGTGAAACTGACTGTAAACTTTCAGTAATAGTTGAAAGAAAGGAAGATCGACGAAGTCCTCAAAAGAATTATTCACTTAGTAGATAGGTATAACAAACAGTATTGTTATACTTGTGAATATATTTAGAACAAACGGCACAGAAAACCTACACGCCATCCAGTCAATAATCTTTTTAAAAATAATATATCAATGATACATAATATTCACACTTGTACATTCCCAAAGGGGTATGCAGAGTTTTCATTAAGACACCACCTATCACCAACTAGTATTTTCGGCTTCACGTAATAGAAGGTGGGACCTATTGCTGTCAAGCAGGCATTTAGTCATGGACTGTATGTTTATGTTTATTTTAGGATGAAGAAAAGCCCTTTCCTTTAGTCGTCTTCTACGACACATATATACATAAATATACATATAATCACACCTTTATCCCTGGATGGTTAGACACAAATTTCACCAATAACTGTATTCGGACTCACGTAATAGGGGGTGAGCCTTTAGCCGTATTCTGGGCACTATTGTTGACTCGAGCCATGCATCTGAGGCTGAGTCTGGACTATATATATCTACCTGATGTTAAACAGCCCTATCCCTTAGTCGCCTTGTACGACACCGTATAGGAAGAGATGGGGTGGCCCTAATTCTCTGCCGGAAACGACACGACACCCACGCCATATCCTAGTGGTGAAGTCGCTGGAAACCGGAATGGAAGCAAATTGATTTGCATGCTTTTCTAAATTATATCATTTATTAATTAACCCTTTTTATCATTATGTTAATGTAACAGTTACATGCACTAATGTCGCATTGATAAATTACCCTCTTGTTAGAAGTATATTAAAGAACCATTATTAAAATCGGATGAAATGGAAAATATTCTAATTTGACTGGACATGTGGATACATTTCCCAATATGCGCTCGTAGCAGAAATAGTAGGCTCGTCTTCATTTTTACCATGGCTGGACATAAGTCTCTAATCTAACTGGATCTGGATGGTCACACAGATAGATTCTGATGTGGTATAACATATACGCTATGTATCCCGGGTATAATTGAGTATTAGACTGAATAGTCAAGTTAGTTACCTTTCAATAAACGTCAAAACGGTTAGTTTTAAAGAAATTTGTTTAACATAAATTATTGTGACGTCATAATATTCAACAAATTATATTTTTATAGTCATATCAGTTACTATTATTGGTGGAGTGGATGATTAAAAGTAAATCAAAAACAATAAAATAAAAACCGATGCAACTTTTACCCCTCTTTTACCATGCTTAATTTAATAAGTTCAGTTAAAAAATATATTTTAGCTACGGGAAAATACTCAATTTCCTGTGGGTTGAGGCAGTAATGCGGTTTTTGCAATATTTGGTACACAAGCAATTTCGATTAATAGCATTCTCTAAATAATACAGGACCTTTCAATTTTGAACAGATATTTATTAAATTATGCATACAGAGAGTGTATTTTACACAACACACCACTGGTGTTTTCACTTCATTTCTTTCATATACGGTTACATTTCGGTATCCAACTGTTGTGCGGTAGGCTTGCCACAATCACCTCTACTGGATCCTCCCTGACTGGTTCCTGCTGCTGTATTAGAGTTCCTTCTGCTATCACAACCATTAACATGTGCCCTGTCACCACTAAAGGTCTTGCAGCAGCAGCTACTTCTTCAAACCTCATAGGCACATAATATCTGCAGCGATTGCAGATCGTCCAGATCGACCACTTACTGCAGTTATAAGACCACAAAATATTTTAAATACTCCTTTTATCTCTGTTACATCAAATTCCACATTAGGTGGTATTGGTTTGGGGGAAGTAGTGAAACCAATAACAAAAGTGCAGATTGCATGTTTCCATCTTCTGTTATGAACGAATCTTGTATAATTTTTGGCCTTAGTGATGCCTCCACGATTTTTTCCACGTAATACACCTCTAATACCATTTCGAAGTTCATCTCCACCACGATAACGCTTTTCAGTTCTTCTTTTTGTATTCAGCTTGGGCCTTACAGCAACTTCATTACGAGTATCTGCGGATCTTCTCCAGGTCCCGAATTTCCGGCCAGCACTGCATCCACTTTGCGTTATCTTATCTGCTCTAATTATATCATCTAAAGCTATTTTTAACTGATTTAAGTGACATACCATTGTGTATTCAAGTATCTTGATTCCCGTCCAACAATACTAGTTTGGAAAAAAACTAATAGAATATGCCAGAACCGTATTGCACGGAAGCTAAGTTACAAACGCTGTGCAAAGTATTGTGACTGCAATGTAAGTTACAAATTACTAAAGGGAATTACTATTATCACATAGTTAAATAATGATTGGCCATTAAATAATGAAAAATTATTAGTAAATTAAAATACCTCCGCTACTATTACTACTAATACCACTAAGTATTAATTGGAAACCGATTAACTCATTGCAAGTTTTCCGGCAGAGTAGAATTTGGGCCACCCCATCTCTTCCCATGCGGTGTCGCAAAGGCGACTAAAGGGATAGGGCTGTTTAACATCAGACAGATATATACAGCCCAGACTCTGCCTCAGATGCATAGCTCGAGTCAACAATAGTGCTCGGAATACGGCAATAGGCTAACGCCATATTAGGTGGGACTGAATACAATTACTGGTGAAATACATACATACATACATATAATCACGTCTTTATCCCCGGAGGGTTAGGCAGAGGTGAATTATCACCCACATTTCACCAATATTTGTATTCGGTCCCACGTAGTAGGGGGTGAGCCTATTGCCGTATTTCGGGCACTATTGTTGACTCGAACCATGCATCTGAGGGTGAGTCTGGGCTGTATATATTTGTCCGATGTTAAACAGCCCTATCCCTTAGTCGCCTTGTACGACACCACATGGGAAGAGATGGGGTGGTCCAAATTCTACTCTGCTGGGAAATGTGGGTGTTAATTCGCCTCTGTCTTACCCTCGGGGAATAAAGGCGTAAATGTATATATTGCAAGATAGACAAGGTGACTCATCTTAAGACAAACCTGTCCTGTATTGCGTAACCTTGAAATGCATCAACCTAATCTACTTAGTTAATTAGGTAGTAAAATAGCCACTTAGTAAATATCCCTTTAAAGAAGGTACTTCATTAGAATAAAGTCCAGGTCTTTTATTGTTATAATGGCAACTCATTAACTAATTATGTGATTAACAGTTCCCCTATAGTAATTGGCAGCTACAAGGTGTATATAAGTCAGTCGTGGTATCAACCCTTTATTCAGTTTCGTACTAAGTCGTCGCGGCAGTACAGCTACTTACAAATTCTATCTAAATCTTCCACACTAGTTTTGTTGGTTTATTTTAGTTTAAAATTTATTTCGATACACGATGATGGATCAACTCAAAGTGGCCTTGGATGAGATAGTTAAATCATATAAGATCAAGCAATCTGGAGGCGAATTTGGGCGAAAGTTTAAAATCAAGAAAACATTTGGAGGAAACCATATTGGTGCTGGTCGTCGTAGCGGTATATTGCAAGGACAAAACCGTGGGCGCATCACTAAGCAAGCCAATTATTTAAGGGCTGTGCTCCACAGAAAGTGGAAATATATTATTTGGCGAAGTTTTGTTGCGGATTTGCACCAGAGAAATGCTGATGCTACCATTACTCCCTGGCAAAAAGGAGTACCTGATGATGAAATTGAAATAACGGAAGACGATTTAAAGGAAATGTATGTTATATACTGTTCGATCAAATGCATTTAATTGCGGGTGGATTAAAAACAGAGCAGCAGGAACCAGACAGGAAGAACCCTATGGAAGTGATTCTGGCAGGGGCCCTGAGCCTACGGCAGAACAGCCGGATACCAAAATGGACAATCATGTGAAAGAAATGAAGTGACAAGAACAGTGGTATTTAGTGTAAAAGAACAGTGAGGTTTTATGTAAAAGACAATGTTTTTAAATGGAATTTAATAAATAACTGTTCAATATTGACATATGTTGTTTTATTCGAAGAGTACTAGTAACCAAATTGCTCGCATACCAAATTTTGTAAAGACTAAGAGGTAGGCATCCAAATAGGTACGAAATGATTTTTATTAAAAGTTCGTTATGGACTGGGGCTACAAAAAGAAAATAACAATTACCAAAACGTATAACTAAAAGCCCATTTATAAATTCCATTTATAAATCAGTTTGATGAGGTAGCCTAATAACTGCATCAAAACATGGCCCCATAGTTAGAGGTTCGAGTAAAAAATATCAGTTACCGTAACAAATAAAAAAAGATTCATTCTTGAATCCAGTTCTCGTTGAATGGACTCCCTAAAAGGATAGAGCAAATAAAAACGGTGGACCGGCGCACGCGCAACGTCCATGACCTGCTCCTATCGTGGACAGTCGTATTACCCATAATAGCGGCCGAGGTGATGCATATTGGTAGTAATTTTTTGTTATATGACATATTAAACATTACATACATACATATAATCACGCTTTTTCCTCAGAGGGTTAGGTAGATCTGAATTAACACCCTTATTTCGCCTTATCCCTTAGTCGCATTGTACTGTATGACTCAATATCCTAGGTATGGATGTTCGCTGCAACCTAAATAAAAACTACAGCGAGAGTATCATCAAAACAGCCTCGCGTAAACTCGGAGTCCTGAACAAAGTGAGACGTTTTTTCACACCGGAGCAGCGGTGTCTTCTGTACTTGATACAAATTCTCTCATGCGTGGAATACTGCTTGCATCTCTAGGATGGCTCAGCAAAGTACTCACTAGATGCTCTCGACAGGTTGCAGCAACGTGCGGCCGGCATTATTAGGAATCCCGAGGTCACGAACACCCTAGAGCCTATGAACGACGATAAAATACTGCCAAGGAATTCATTACCCGCTCACGTATTTTCGCACATATATAATAGCATTTTGATTATAACATATTCTGTGGTATTATTAAGTTAGAGTACTACCTAAAAAATTAAGTTTGAAACTAAAACCCGGCTACTGAAAAATCATGCTCTAATTAAACAGGAAAATATCAGTCAATGTGCCTATAACCAGCGGACGACAAAGACGCTTCTAACGATACCTCATTTGTCCAGCTCTAATATGTGGGTGAGGAGGCTGGGGGGGAATTATGAACTTACATACACACATTCATAGCCTGTCAAAATCATAACCTGTATTTTACCGTCTGTACCATGGTGAGTGTTCTGATGAGCTCTTCCAATTAGTCCCACCCTCCCCTTTCCTACACAGGACAACACGTGCAGGTCTTAGATGTCACCCGCACACGGTGCAGAACATCCGATCAAGAACCAAGCGGTTCGGAGACTCTTACCTCTGTCGCACCATTAAGGCCTGGAATTCATTACCAGCTCACGTGTTTGCTTCATCCTACAGTTCCGGGTCCTTTAAGCGGGGCGTGAAAAAGCATATGATGAGGCCGTCAAGCTGAGTGTCACCATTGTCACGGTATGTGGAAGTAATGGTGACGCTCTTTTCTGAGACTTTGCCTTCAGCTTACCATCAGGCAAGGCGATGTCTAATTGACGTGTTCTATATTTAAAAAAAACCCTTCTTTTGCTTCGCCCTAGTCGGATGAAAACTAGAACATATGCTATGCGTCGATACATATAAATCAATCTAGATATTATTCCAAATAGCTTTAGCTTTGTTTCTTACAGACATCTGAGAGTGGCTATACTTACTTATAACTTTTTTGATTCAATTTTGAGACTTACTTACCTAGATTGGTGTAGTGAGCTAGAACTAACGTAATTGTAATTATTTAAATAGTGAAAAACTAGCGCTAAAATTGTTTATAACATAGTAATTATAATCTAAAGACCATTTGTAAATGGCACGTAATTGTTAGGAATAGTAGTACTTTTTGAAGTTTTTAATTTTACCTTTATGAATGTATAAATAAGATTCTAGATAAATTTTTCTATCACATTTAATTCAAGAAAGAAAGAAATTTAGCGAGCATACAAATAAAAGAACTGCCTAGTATGCTCACTATCTCTCCAGCTAAGCTATTTTTTTAAATTACGTGTAATTTCACGTCAATAGTGTAATGCCCAGGATAAGAGAGAGAGAGTTTCACCATCGACTCCTTAACCACTAATCGGTCTGACTAATGCTACGAGTCTCACATTTTCCTCTTCACATCAAGCGGACACTCCCAAGATCTTTCATCATTAATTTCCGACAGTACAAGTTTCCACCCAACAAATCGCGTTTTGATGGGTTGAAATGGGTCCTGCGTGAATCACCGGCCAGTCTCGGTCCCACCCGGAGCGTTCCACAATGGTGTAATTATTTACCAGATCAAAGGATACCACGCGTAGCAGTTGCTAGTGTGTAATTGTAAGGATTCTGTTTATACAGGTGGTAGTTTATTTTCACCACTATTATAATAATAATAGATTTCTTTCTAGTACAAATATTGTTATTCGTTGTCAGTTTACGAATGACACGATTAATGATTTGTATATGATGATAATACTACTAAATTTATGCAAGACAATGCAAAAGATAGAGCCAGTGACGAAAATTCAGCAGTAAAAAAATACTGCAAGTTTGTTCAGTGGCCTACTGAATTGTTAAGGAGGAAAGTGGATTAAATGATTAGTAATATACGCCTATGAACGTAAAGATTTACAGTTTTTATATTAAAATATACAGTTAAATTTGCAATGGCAATAGAGGAGCCAGTGACGAAAATCTAGCTATAAAAACTTACAGTCCGTTTTTATCTGCAGCTGATTTACTAAGGAGGACAGTTACGTGCAAAATGTAATTAATATTGTAACCTTGCATGCAACTCAGCAGTGGCATGTCCACCATTGATGTCGTTATATTTACACGAGTCACAGTGATGAGAGATTTGAAATAACATTGCATAATTTATATCAGGCAATGAGACATTGTATCAATGGATGATTGACGTAACATAAAACTGTAAAGTAGTAAACGGAGAGAGAGAGAGAGAGAGAGAGAGAGAGAGAGAGAGAGAGAGAGAGAGACGGAGTCTCGGTGTTAATAACAATATTTCATTGTAGAAAAATAGAAACTATTAATGACTTTAATGCTATTTTTATGAGATTCATCCTTCCTAATAGTTCTTAGTTAGAAGAAAAACAATTATTCATACAAAGGTACAATAAAGTCTAACTTTCACAAGTACGTCGTCGCTGATATTAAAGCATACACATCTGATACTCTAGTATCCAAGACTCAATACGGCAAACCGATTAAGATGTCCATCTAGATAGCAAGAGTTATTGCTTGTACCCACTTCGGCTATACACGGTCCGAGCCAGCCAGGACATAATTTTATAGGTCTAACATATCGGTACATGAATAGGCACCTTTAGTTTCTCAGCTAGGATGATAACGGTCAACATTATTATGATCTAGGCAAAAGCTTTTAGACTTAAGTACAATAACACCTCAATTCAATTCTTATTGACTGGCTTTTGTGTGTTGCCACAACTTGCCAATATTAGGGGGTTGGGATACCACAATATTGTTACTTGATTGGAAAGGTGTTTTACTGACTTAGTGATAGTCAAAGTAAACGTTATTTATCCTGAACCATGAAAACGACGCTTAAAAAAGCTCAAAGGAAGAAAGCAGGGTGAATAATGTTCACCTGTCCTGATAAGGCTGACTTTTTGTGATCATTTTGCGTGAATATTGTGCGAGGAGCCTAATAGAGCTAACAGTTAGTTTCTGAGCTTATAGCCGTCTGTATTTTAGTCTCCTGGAAAACCCCCCACCCGTCTGTCGGAGCCAGCGGTGGTCGTTATGTCGGACTCAGGCCATTAGTTGCCAGGGATGAGGTAGCCTCAGGAATACCCCTTGCGCACCCAGACTGACTCAGGGGCATGGAAGGCCCCTCGGGTATAAGGACTACGGCGTCCCCATCTTTAGCCAGAAAAGGGGGAGTTCCGCCGTCTCGGCCTGCTTCTGCTAGGGTGATAGGTGGCTCCTGGAGGACAGAGATCGTTCAACGACGTCTGAGTCGCCTTCGCGCATTGCGGACTGTGCGGGTCGGGAGGGACCTAAGTCTTCTCTAGCACCGCTACACCGTCTCCTACTCGAGCATTAGCCGTCTGGCCTCACAATCCCGAGAGCCTTGATCATCAATCAACACGTGTTTGCAGGTAAATAAAGTTGGATTGTTTGAGAAAAGTACAGTAATTTTGTACAAGGAACCTAAGAAATTCATGTTGATATGAATCTAAGGGCTATCGCAGCATCAATCATAGTTCAACCCTGTACTCAACTCTTTGTCCGTAGGTCAACATGAGGTTAATATCTTATATTACACAACGTAGGAACATCCTGTATAGATGTTATCATTTTTAGAAATAAAACTTGTTAAGCAAGACGAATCCTTCCGATGACGGTCGAAGATGACCGAACAAAAAACGAATAATTTCTTCCGAAGGAATGTTATACTTACCCTGTTTCTAATCGAAACTTGGGCACCGAAACTAAACTTACAGATGATATCTTGACTGAATCCTTTACGTTACCTTGCTACATTTTAAAAACAAAAAAAAGGTTGTTTTTTTTTTCGTTTTAATTGCTACAGGTTTTCCAGAAACATTATTAAATAGATTTTGAAATGCCTTAACATTTCCACTATACAGATTTCATTGTACTTTCGTAAATAATTAATCAATTAAAGGGTGAACACATAAATATAAGTGGGTATTAGCCTCCTTCTTTGTATTATACGGTATTTATTAAAAATATAATGAAAGTTTAAAAAGTCCACAACTAAAACAGGCAAATGAGATCATTTCCATTATATCGTAAAAAAATATCGTAAAAATTCAATTTGTTTTTAATATCACGCTAAATTAAATATTATATTAAACATTATGAGGCATAATAATTTTGTTACAAAAAATTTTGAATGTTACAAAAAAAGTTAGCAGTACCATCCCGGAACTGTGGTACAGTCGTGTACAGATCACACGCGAGTAATTTTATCTGCATGCGTGTATTAGCACAGATAAAATTATATACGAGCGACTTACTACTTCGGAGACTGAGTAGTAATTTTTTACCATTTTTCGCGTCTAAAAGTTATTTTTTTAGGCGACCTCTGTGGCATGTCGTGGTAGAACGTTCGACAAAACGCAGTTGGCGCGGTTTCGATTCCCGTTCAGTGCAAATATTTGTATGCATGAATATTTGCGTTGGTCTGGGTGTTTCTATGTATAATATGTTTGAATTTACAAAAAAAAAAGTATTTATTTTTTATAGTTTGTTTGTTTTTAATACATTTTTTATTTAGTTTAGCCGGTAACTACACCATATCTTTTGTTTTCACAACATTACTGTCCATCCCAAGGTTGCTGGAAGAAATCGCTTCAGCTATAAGGTCGCCCATTGTACATTGAACTGTCTATATACTACCTACTTGTCCGACTGTAAATCTGTTGGTGTACAATAAAGAATTATCTATCTATCTAGGTAGCTATCTAAGTAAGTTTATTCGCATTCTAGATTCCATACCACAAGCTAGTTAAGCTATGATTACCATGGGCCTAGATAGCGTTGTGTAGAATGTTATGGAATATTTTATATTTTACGCTATCGCATTTTGTTCATTTGTATTTAACTTTGTTAGGACAAATATTTTTATATACTGTTCTCATTAGTCGATTTTAAGTAATGACCCGTCCCGTAGGTATTGCCCGTAATCTAAATCAGGGATATACTGGTAGCTACAGGTACGAATTCTGGGTTAAAAGCTGTTTAAAATTCAGTCTGAATCTAATGTCAAAAACAATCACAATGTTGTTTTTGATCTTTGTTGAAAATTGTATTACGAGAGTATAGTTTTTGACATTTGGGAGATCAAGACTGAATTTTGAATAGATTTTTATTATGGAAATTGGCCCTCTGGATTAAGATACAAGATTAAGATATAGATGGGTATAAATTAATACTTTTTTATTGTGCACAAAATTCCCACGGATAACCCCTACAACCAGAGCCAGCGGGGGAGTTTATGTCAAAACGCACACCATCTGTGTGGACCACAGTTTGCCGGAGGTGAGATTATATTATCAGAGACATACTCGAACAACGGCTGGCCCAGGTCAGAAGAGACGGACCTCTTCGGATGTGGGGACCATCTCGTCTCAGGGAGTATGAATCAGTACCAATTAAAAATGGTTTTAAAAAGTTATTTTTATTTTTATTTTATTATTAATCACACCAACACTGACACTACCTTTACAGGGGAAACCTAACGTGAGTTATGTTTTCTGACACTACCTTTCACTAGTTAATTAAAAGCTACTAAATTACACGCGTACATGTAATGCTGTCAAAAAAGAAAACAATGTCAAAATATAAAGACATGTCTCGAACTAATAAGAACATTACCAATCAATCTAGTTACGAAAACAATACATGTAAGTAGAAAATCATTAAGTGGACTTTCACAAGCAGTGGTTACTGTACTAAGTATTACGATCGTTTAGCGTACAGACGCTACGAAAATAGATTGAAAATACCAAGTTTACAAGACATTTGAGTTTATAGCTTAGAACTTGCTATCAATTGGCGAAAATAGATAAATTAATAATTAACATTCTTGAATATGCAGAGCGTCATTTACATTAAAAATTTTATTTGTGAATATGGTCCATAGTTGTGATGTAACGTGATAAACATTTGAAGGTTCAGCATATTGTGCCCATACAAATTACATGTATATTTAATACTAGCTTCGCCCCGCGATTTCACCCGCATAAATCCTGATCCCATGGCAATATCGGGATAAAAAGAAGCTTATGTTACTCACGAAGAATGAAGCTTTCTAATGAAAAAAGAATTATTAAAATCGGTCCAGTACTTTTTGAGTTTAATCGTTACATACAAAAATACAAATCTTTCCTCTTTATAATATCAGTACAAATGAAATTTAAATTAGACTATTATCAAATAGTACATAGATTCATATTGTACTAAAAATTTTTGTCACTATAATCATGCATTGAAAATTATTTAATCATTAAAATATTCATATAAGCCAAATCAAAATATTGTCAAAAACATTCATATTAATTCAAATCACATTAAATTTATTACTAAATTTATTCTATGTCAAACACCATAAAACTATAATTAAAAAATCATCAATGTCATAATAACATTTCAAAATCAGTATGTCCTTTAATTTCTTTTTAAATATAGTCTTATATACTTAAGTCTTTAAGTGCATTTGGTATTTTATTATAGATATTAAAGGCTAAACCGTACATTTACGTTAAAGAACATTGCATTATGAATTCTAAAATGGCGGCTCTCTCAAGCAAAATAATATCCCCTAATAAATAATCAAGTTTAAATCGCATCATGTTGTATTTTGCATAGTTTGTCAGAGTCGGTTGTTTTCTTTTTGGACCACTAATTTTTATTATTTTTTCTACAGGTTTCGGCCGTATGACTTCATCCCGCAGAATGAGAAGAATCTGTAAAGGAAGTCTAAAGAGTGAGGACCGCTATTATCGTCAATAATAAATGATTGATGGTAAAATTATGGCCTCAATAGATGCTCAACATTTGATAATACTATCAGCTTTGGAAAACACACCTAGGAACACATCGCACGTAAATATATAAACACAATCTCATCACAGGACGGAAAGAGCAATTTATAATATGAACATAATTTTTCCCTTATCAAAAACATCGGGGTTGTCATAAAACAATATGGCACTCACGAGCTGGGTCACAATAGGTCACGAGGGAAAGCATGGAAACATTGAATTATGTAAATGAGCCATAGATTTAATTAATTTCCAGAACTACAGCAGCGACAGAGTTATAATAAGCATCAGTCAAAGCGTACTTTCTTTGCGAAATATCACAGGGGTCATCCCTAACAAGTTATTGAGCTCGCTTCATTAAAAAGGAAATTATAAGTGAGCTAAACAATTCTGCACGCGACTGTACCAAAACATAAAGTCCAGTCCACACTGCGCAGGCAGTAGCAAACAGCCACTTGTAATAGAAAGCTGCCATCCATCTTCATACATCGTCCAATCGCCCACCATCGCCATACAAACGGTTAATTACATACACACACCAATTAAACGTCTAATGAACCAATTTTATGGTTAATCTTATTTCTATGGGGCCTTAAATTGACTCAATTTGAAGGGGCTAATTAGTTGTTTAATGTTTGAGTAGTTGTGACTTCAAATATAATATAATATAATAAGTGAAATTGAAAGTTTGTATTTACCATAATTACAGACTTCACTCAGACGTCTTCTTTTTAAAAGACTTGCTTTAATGTCGGCACGAAAAAAGTTAAATCTAGGACAACTCTGGTTCATGTACTTATATCATTACTGACATTTGCTGAAATCCTTTGTAAGGCAGCAAACAGCATACGATAACAACAGATAGTCATGTTTTGTTTGCTGTGCAGAATATACGAGCAAGAACCAAGCGGTTCGGAGACTCTTTTCTTTGCCGCACCACCAAGACCTGGAATTCATTACCAGCACACGTGTTTCCTTCTTCCTACAGTCCCGGGGCCTTTAAGCGGGGCGTGAAAAAGCATCTGATGAGGCCGCCAAGCTGAGTGCCACCATTGTAGCACTTAGTGTCTGTAATGGTGACCCTCTTTCCTGAGACTTTGCCTTTAGCTTACCATCAGGAGAGGTGAGGTCAAGTTGGCGTGTCCTATATAAAAAATAAAAAAAAGCTATTCCGTGTGATACTACCAACAATTTATACTGTTAATTGATGGGACTTGGTGGAATTTATTGTTACGCATATTGAGAACACACTTGTACTCATTACCAGCTCACGTGTTTCCTTCTTCCTACAGTCCCGGGTCCTTTAAGCGGGGCGTGAAAAAGCATATGATGAGGTCGTCAAGCTGAGTGTCACCATTGTCACACGGTATGTGTAAGTAATGGTGACCCTCTTTTCTGGAACTTTGCCTTCAGCTTACCATCAGGCAAGGCGAAGTCCAATTGACGTGTCCTACATAAAAAAAAAAAAACTTACCGGTTTCCCCTTAAAGGGTTGCAGTGAGGCGAAACGGTTCAGACCCAATCTTCTTCTTCGAGTCAATGGCTAAGTCTGACTTATAATGGTCTGGTATTTAAATTTTACTGAGCCAGAACTTGGTAACAGTAATAGCACTCTTCGTTGCTTTACACAAGTCGTCGGTAGTGTAAATGAAGGTGCACATCGAGCAGGAAAGCAAATGTGATATGATCTGCGATTGAACCCTGCAGTCGCAGGATTCTTGCGATCAGTCGATAAAGCCCCATTTTGCCTTATTTTCTTTGCAGCGGCTTAAAGAATTGGGTCCGCCGGCGGTTTAAAGACTTCCAAGCTAGCCACTGGAGATGGAATCCAGCCGGCAGGTATTCGCTTAGACTTAATAATAAATATGCTCAGACCTAATAATAAATACTATGGAAAAGGTACAAGTATTACTAATGGAAAAGGTACAGGATTCTTGCGATCGGTCGATAAAACCCTATTTTGCCTTATTTTCTTTACAGCGGCCAACTTGGATCCGCAGGCGGTTTAAAGACTTCCAAGTTAGCCACCGGAATCCAGCCGGCAGGTCTTCGCTTAGACTTAATAATAAATATGCTCAGACCCAATAATAAATACTATGGAAAAGATACAAGTATTACTATGGAAAAGGTACAGGATTCTTGCGATCGGTCGATAAAGCCCCATTTTGCCTTATTTTCTTTACGGCGGCCAACTTGGGTCCGCAGGCGGTTTAAAGACTTCTCTAACTTGGAATACTGCCTACTGGAAATGGAATCCAGGCGGCAGGTCTTCGCTTAGACTCAATAATAAATACGCTCAGACCCAATAATAAATACTATGGAAAAGGTACAAGTATGTTCATAATAGGTATATATTATACTGACAAATTTAACTCTTATATAACAAGATGTAACAAATAGTTGACTATAAAAATATGCCATAACTTAATAGCAGTACCGATAAATATCTATAGCTTTCTAGTACATTATGTTTCACATTCCCATAGACCTCCCACACACATTACAACATATTGTCACGCTGACCTCAGCGACATCGTCATATAACAGTCTTTGTCCGTTGCCAACAGCCACCTCCAGCTCATTAAAGATACTTATTCGTTGATTATGAGTTTTTACTCTCAAGTCTGTCGATTAAGATCTGCGTGCTATGGCGTACTAACTGAACTATTTTTGTATTGAATAGTCCGTTTATCAAGGAAGCTTATAGACAGAAGCAGGCCGCGGGCAGAAGCAGGCCGCGGCGGCGGCGCGCGTGGCGCGCCTCCCCGTTTCCGGGGACGAGTTGGGGACTCTGTAGTCCCCACACCCGAGAAGAGGGCCAGATCGTGAGAGATGGCCCTGGGTCGGCCGGGGTGCGAGGGATATGCCTGTCAACCTCACCTTCGGCAACCAAAACGACCCACAGGCGGCGTGCAGACGCGACCGGCTCCGGTGGGGAGGTATCCGAGGGGAGTTTGCGCACGTAAAAAAAAAAAAAAAGGAAGCTTATAGGTTACAGATCATCACGCTATTGCTTAGGGGCACGGAGCAGTAATCATAAATGCCATTGTCAACAAATCTAAGAGATCCCCAATAAATTGCGGTGCCATGTGGTTGAAGTATGCCATGGACGAAGCAGGCGAGTCGGCTAGTACTATATCGTTGTAGTAAAAGTATTGTAATCACCACAGATTATCCACGAATCCGGTTCTCATGCCGGTGAATAAATATGATTGATTATGTAGCGTTAATTGTGCGCAACCGCAGAGCAAATATCTATGTGCGCAATTATTGACCCAGATCGAGGAGATGCGTACATGATAAATATAAAACAGTTACTTACTCCAGTAACTTACTGCGAAATTTAATTAAGCACCTTCGTTTTTTTTTCCTATTTGTATCATAATCGGAGGTTTAAACTTTTTATCTATCCCATCAAAATAAACGGGATATTTACCATGTTTCATTGTTTTGAGTTTCCGATATTTTGTCGCTGTTTTCTCTGTTCACCGCCACTACTCCAGTTCCTCCGTGATCATGGTGCTTGCAACAGCGCCGAAATATCGGAAACTCAAAACAATGAAACTTTGTAAGTACATATCCCGTTTATTTTGATACTGATGTGAGTGACCATGATAGTTTAAATACCTATATTTTTATCTATGTTTTGGAGTAGGTAGAGTTAATTTTCGATTTAAGCGCATTGGTTTGGATCCTCATCTCACCTACATTCCCATTGGAACGTAGGTGAAATGGACTCACGGAAATTTACGCATGTACTGCGTGTAGTGTACTTATAACAGTAAAACAGATCTCGTTCGCCAAAAAGTGCGAGAATAGGATGCCACTGGGATTGACGCTTCAATGAGAAAGTATATTACTTGGGTATTCTACCTGTCAAAATCCTCAGTCTCCAGAGAGAATTACTGTATTATATATATAAAGAATTACGCTGTGTCATATAAACTTTTTTGTTACATAACACCAGTAACATTATTTTAAAATAAAATCAGTAAAAAGAAAGCATGTCCTTCACATTTCATCATCCATGTAGTTTAACTCAAGTACATTTAATCTAGAGATTGTAGATTAAATTCATTGAAGCACTCTTCAAGCAGGAGAAACTTAGAATTAAACACTTTACGTCCATCAAGCTAGTCAACACCGGTAGTGTGTACAGTCAACGTCAGAACAATCTTGACTAAGAAGTCTCAAAATGATCTTAAAACCGCCGTATTAAGAGCAAAACAAGCTGTTTTATTGATTCAAATTGTATTATTGTCCGAACTAAAAGCGGTATTTCCGTCCAATTGAGCAGTCCGACTGGGGAAGTACCTCCAACTTACAGAATACAGCGCCCATAATAACTTCGTGTTGTGTTCCCAGCGGTAAGTTGGGTAGTCAGAGTTCACTGGAGAGTCTGTGCTGTCAGTGTGAAGACTAAAGGCTTTCCCTGCTTCGTCTTCTACACTAACGGCACAGAAACTCTGTGCTTACAGGGTCGGCAGCGCGAGTGTGACTCCTCTGGTGTTACATACGTCTATAGGCCACGGTAACCACTTCCTATCAGGTGGGCAGTGTACTGGTATGCCACCTAAGTGGTATAAAAAAGGCTGCACTAAATATCAGAACAATCAGTTAACAGAAAGGAGGGTTTCTCCTGGCACATTAAGATCATTTTGAGTAGTTTATTCGTCAAAGTCGATCTGGTGCGACTGTACTCAACACCGGTAGTGCGTACAAGAAGCAATCGCGTTATGTAAACAGAACATCTTGAGATCAAATAATTTGCTAGAAATTTACTCTTGTATGAAACTTTCCGCCTGCATTACTCTAAAGTTATGCTATTAAGTTTATTTAAAGTGTTGAAATTCTCCTCATACGTGGATTATTACGGTCTATGAGCGCTTAGAAGACTTAGAACTAGAGGTATGGAGCCCCACAATTGTAGGGCCCGAGTCAACTTCGCCTGTGAGACGGTACACCTGCTGATGAAGGATGAGGTTGTGGCGCAAGGTTTCCTCTTGGGGTTATGAGATTACACGACATTTAATTTATAAGTAGAACCTTTTGAAAGTGGTTTTATTTCAATAAATTTTTGCGAGCAAGTAATGCTCGTGAAAGAGGAAGCGGGGGGAACAACGAAGGATCGCAAGCCAAGCTGCCCGCGTACTGAGGCAACTCGAGCGTCGGAGATTAATGAATTACCTCCATGAGCGCAGGCCTGGGGGTAAAGAAATGGCCCTGGGGTGGCCGGGGTGCGAGGGATATGCCTGTCAACCTTACCTTCGGCAACCAACAACGTGTCCGACATAACCTCTCCCAAGTGATGGCAATCACGGCTCTTTTGTAAAAAGCTTTTGTTTCACCCTAGTGTTTTCTTAATCACGGTATTTTAAACTGCTCAGTTCGAACAATTAGTATTAATACTAAGTGTACCAGCTAGGATACTCTACATATTATGTGTTTCAAATGTCTAATTAACTTATCTTCTCGATTACTTTTTTATCAAGATTTTCCAAACGCGTTTTATACTCTCTGAAAGCGACAGTAAAAGCTTGGTGTTGACTCTTGACATACTCTACAAACTTGACGTGATGACATGGGTGTCACTTTTAAAACAAGCATTGATACTCTCAACAGATATTGCGTGTGCGCATTATATACTATTCAAGTGAAACCGAGTGCGGAAGTAAGTGCTATTGGCCAAATATGGTGAAGGCTTTTACTTGTTAAGTATATGTACTGTTAATATATATTATATTTTTATAGTGCTTCATACATATAAGAAACATCCGTTAATACAAGTACAATACAACCTCACGTGCTATGCGGACGACAAGCTAGTGACGGCGAGCGGGGCTACACACCGCGAAGCGATCCTGAGGGCCACGACCGCGGTTGCTCAAGTCGTGGAACGGATCCGGCGGCTGGGCCTTGAGGTGGCTTTGCATAAATCCGAGGCCATGTTCTTTCATGGACCTCGGCGCACGCCACCACCTGGTTCCAGTCTCACAGTGGGAGGCACTCTCATCGGCATCAAGCCCCAGATGAAATATCTGGGGCTCGTGCTCGACGGCCGGTGGGACTTCGGGAAGCACTTCCGAAGTCTGGGCCCCAAATTGGCGGGCACAGCCAACGCTCTGGCGCGGCTACTGCCCAACCTGAGGGGCCCGGAGGACTCCTGCAGGAGACTCTACGCGGGTGTCGTGCGGTCCATGGCCCTGTACGGGTGTCCCGTGTGGGCAGACACCCTGAGTGATCGGCACATGCTCCTGCTGCAGCGTCCGCAGCGGAAGCTGGCGTGCCGCATCATAAGGGGGTACCGCACGATATCATTTAACGCGGCGAGTCTCCTCGCCGGATCGCCACCATGGATCCTGGAAGCGAGATGCCTTTCGGCGTTATACCGGTTCCGAAGGGCGGCGCGGGAGCGGGGTCGCGATCCCGAGCCCGAAGAAATTCGGGCCGTGAGATCCCGGCTCCACAGGGAAATGGTGGCGGAATGGGAGAGACGACTTGGGCAACCAAGCGCAGGGCACGCCGTAGTAACGGCGGTAAGACCCATCATGGGGGAGTGGCTAGAGAGGCCACACGGCAGCCTCTCGTACCGTCTGACGCAGATGATCACCGAACACGGGTGCTTCGGAAAGTATCTGCGTCGGATGGAGAAAGAGCCAACGTCCGAGTGCCATCACTGCGACGCGAGCGAGGACTCAGGTCCGCACACGCTCACCGAGTGTCCGGCGTGGGAGACGCCGAGGCGGGAGCTTGTGGCGGCCCTGGGAGTGAGATTTCTCACGCTCTCCACCTTGCTCGCGGCGATGGTCCGCTGCGCGGATGCGTGGGCGGCCGGCGCCTCCTTCTGCGAGCAAGTAATGCTCGTGAAGGAGGAGGCGGGGCGGGAGCGGCAGCGGGAGCGACGAAGGATCGCAAGCCAAGCTGCCCGCGTACGAAGGCAACTCGGGCGTCTGAGGTCGATGAACGACCTCCGCCCCCCATGAGCGCCGGCCTGGGGGTGACAGGTGGAGCCGCCTGTCACCCTGGCAGAAGCAGGCCGCGGCGGTGGCGCGCCTGGCGCGCCTCCCCGTTTCCGGGGTCGAGTTGGGGACTGTAGTCCCCACAACCCGAGAAGAGGGCCAGATCGTGAGAGATGGCCCTGGGTCGGCCGGGGTGCGAGGGATATGCCTGTCAACCTCACCTTCGGCAACCAAAACGACCCACAGGTGGCGTGCGTTTTAGTCGGTTCGAGTCCGACATAACCTCCTCCACCGGCTCCGGTGGGGAGGTATCCGTGGGGATTTTGCGCACGTAAAAAAAAAAAAAAAAAAAGTACGATACAACCGTAGCGCCTTGGGGCCAGGCCCGCTATGTTAGAGGCGGATGGAAATTCTACTGGATTTTTGTACATACTACTAAAACAAGCACACTGCACACGGCGAGGAGGTAGGGCACGGCGGTATTTCCGCCCAATTGAGCAGTCCGAGTGGGGAAGTACCTCCGCCCTACAGAATACCGCGGTCATAATAACTTCGTATTTTGTTCGCGGAGTAGGGTAGCCAGAGCTCACTGGCTCCGTACTTACAGGGTTGGCAGCGCGAGTGTGACTCCTCTGGTGTTACAAACGTCCATAGGCCACGGTAACCACTTTCCATCAGGTGGGCCGTGTGCTTGTCTACCACTTAAGTGGTATAAAAAAAGCGAAGAAACTAAAGTAAGCACTATTATAAGAGGAGAATAGAGAATGATAGGAAATAAATACCTAAAGGAAGATCCACAATCATTAATGTACGTAAATGAGAATCGCATGTGTCACACACAAGCTCCAGTAGCTTTTTAAACTCTGTATTCTGATAATTATATAAATAAGTAATAATAAGTACCTACCTACGTAACTGTATGTAAGTTATACTTAAGAGTAAGTTATGGGTAAACGCAAGTTAGTACAAGTGATTCCCCGGTTGAACAAGCTCAATGTGTTGGGAAATGTAGGTATATATCTACCAATTTTTCATTCAATATTTTAAATTTTTGTATTAGCATGCAATCTTAATGATTTCGATGACCTGATTCATATTCGAATATTTCTCCTGACCTAAAAAAGTCAATTACTTTTTGAATATGAGTGTACTACAAAATGAAGTTAATTAACACTTTTCTTTTCTACAAGCGCAGAAAACGAAAGTGTATGAACAATACTTATTAAACGATCCATTGAAGGGTCAGCTTTACGCACACATGCATGCAATCTATTGACAAACTTTGAGAAACGTTTAGGTAAAAATATTTCATACGATTTTGAACTTTGTCAGCCTGTAATACGGTCTAGGGGTAAGTTATGAAATGAGAAACTTCGAGGTCAAGGTACACTGACGGTCAGCAATGTTCTAGAAAGGTATCTAATTTTTGGTTACAAAGAAATGGTTCTTGATATCTGTTTACATACAAAGTGGTATTAGGGTCGAGATAAAATTTTCTAGCGCGTTTATTAGTGGAATTTAGGGCGTACAATTTTTTTATGAAATGGTGTTCAGAAGACCGATCTATTGCTGCGTGTTTTCTGGCAGAGTAGAATTAGGGCCACCCCATCTCTTCCCATGCGGTGTCGTACAAGGCGACTAAGGGATAGGGCTGTTTAATATTAAACAGAATATACAGCCCAGACTCAGCCATAGATGCATGGCTCGAATCAACAATAGTGCCCGGAATACGTCAATAGGCTCACGCCCTATTACGTGGGATCGAATACAATTATTGGTGAAATGTGGGTGTTAACTCACCTCTGCCTAACTCTTCAGGGGTAAAGGCGTGATTATATGTATGTATGTAGGTATGTGTATGTACAGAAGTCCTCACCTCGTAACATTATAATACTAAATCCAATAAACTAAATATAAAAGTACCAAATGCGACTTTTACTGTATTTCACTTACAAATAACATTTCAACTGAAAATTGCGGTAAAATGGAATAAGGTGTACATAAATTAATGTGCGTAAGAGATTATGGCTAGCAGTCTTATTACAAAACACGGACTAACTCTAAAACCAGGTTTAAATCGTGTTTAGACCATGATCTAAAGATTTTTTTATTACAAAAAGGGTTTTATTACTAAACCATGGACTATCTCTGGTCTAAAGATAAACCTACGTGACCCCTAGTTTAACGTTGGTCTAAAGTGTAAATCACAATAATAATATGTCAAACTTGCCATTTTGAAGTTAGCCGGTTAGCGTCAGATAAATTCGTTTACTTTCTTATAATACTATGCTCGTAATGGATATTGACGCAGTTGATCTGATGGATATCGCAGATATTAATATCGTGGAGTCATTGGACATACCACGCTTACCTAACAGACATCGTATTCCAGTAAACCCCTTTATTACACGTCCATAGATCTTCCAATATCATACATAACAATCATTGCTAAATAAAGGCATCATAATGATATTTTAATACAAAATAAAGTATAACTATTATTCATAAAATTGAATTTAATGAAAATGTATTATCTATATCCTTTTTTTCACCATTTTTAGTAAATATTATATAATGATTTCAGATAATTTTTGTTTTCGGAGGAAACGGAACGTTGCGATTGAATGGTATCATAATGAACGAACAATAGTTTGAGTAATCTGTGGTTTTATTTAGGCCAAGGTTTAAATTATGGTCTATGGATTATTCAGCTTTTGTAATAAGGAGAAGTTTAAACCATGGTCTCGAGATTAAGCCTAGACTTTATAGTTTAGGTTTAAACCTGACTTAATTCCGTTTTTTGTAATAAGACCGTAGGAGCCCAGAGTCCGCTTACTTCTATTTAGGAATAGTTTATACGGCTTTTATGGGAGTGAATACCGTCTGACCTCCCACGCCGTGAGGTCCGTGGTCAAAAAGTGGTCTGCACCAGAGCCTCGCCTGTGATTCAAGTGTGAACCTAACCGCCTAGTTGTTAGGTGGACTGGGGCCCCGAAGCTCCAACTCAGGTCCCTGTAAATCTTGGCAAGATACAAAAACTACTACAAAAATACCCTACCTACACAAGTATTTCCATAGAAAAAAATCACTTTCACCTCAATCAAAGTAGGTAGGGTTGTCACTAAACGACCTTTTATTACCAGGAAATTATGAAATATGGATAAAGTTAAGTTGCATTTGCCGGTTAACTGCACGGAGACACGCGAACTTATAAATTGTACACTACTTACCCTCTGAATATTAACGAGTCGCTAGATATTCAGTAGATAGTTGTGTGCCTGGATTATTAGCTGTGAATAAATTAGAAGTTAATGACCAGGTTTAGATATTTTGAGCATGCGCAGCGTTCCAGACGTGCATTGAATTGAAACGATTGAGAAATTATGAAGGAGTTAGTTTATTTATAGGGAAATTATAAAATAATAGTCGTTAGTGTTTAATTTCGGAATATACATGCTGGTTCGGGCATGTAATGCGTAGGGATGAAAATAATGTCGTAAGGAAGGCACTAACTATGGAAGTGGATGGCTACAAGAGGAGAGGGAGGTCTAAAATGAGGTGGATGGAGTGAATGTTGAAATGATTGCAACTAGAGATGAATGGAAAAAGAACACATGTTGCGCCGACCCCAAATAATCTTGGGATAAGGGCTTGAGGCTGATGATGACATCCGGCAGTCAGCAAGTTGTAAGTAAGCATATAAATCGTAATAGGATATGAGTTACCGTTGATGCTAACAGTAAAATTATAAAAATAATTTGTTATTCTTGCTCTAAGTTGTTTTTACAAAATTATTTAAATATAGGCACATTTTGATACGTACTTGAACTATTTTTAGTGTTTTAATTATGATGTTTTTAGTATTTAGTTAAAAAATATAGAGCCGACTACAGAATAAAAAGCCATGTTAGAATTAGTTAATTAAGTTGCTAGTGATAGCCACAGCATTTCCGGAAATAAAAATTACTAATTCAAAAATATCGAGATGAAGTTACTAAAATTACTAGTAACTTAATATAAAAGTGCTCGAAAACTTTACCAAAAATAATTTCACTATCAATAACTGGCGCTGTTGCAAATATCGGAAACTCAAAATAATGAAACATGGTAAATATCCCGTTTATTCTGATACTGATTTGCCACTGATGTAAAAAAATAATTGCTTAAGATTCCCACACACTCGCGATTAGTACTAGTGGAAGGAAGAAGTAAAAAATAATTACACAGGATGACCACAAACTTGCTACAATTGCCATTCGCGATTATATATAGAGGCAGGACGTCAAAAAAACCACACAATTGTTATTCGCGACAAATTTGACAGGAAAAAGAAAATGAATAACTCAGAATAGTCACATTCGTGTAGGGAACCGGTGCTGGTAGTCAGTTTAATAAACAGAAATTAGGCTAATTCTTTTATTTTTATATTTGACGCTTTATAAGTGCCATTAATACGGTCTATACATAATTAATGGTTTAGCAGTAGTAAACATTTGTGACTAACTAGCAGCGATACGAACAGAAACGAAGATATAATAACATTATTGACTTCGAAACAATGTTGTAATTTGCTAGCAGCTGCTGTTGTCGTAAGCCAAGGTACTCTTAGATAATACGTATAATCACGCAAACATACGTAGGCTATTGGAAAAAGCATCGACAACCTACACAACGGTGAAGTCATCGCGCATCACTGTGCGTTGAAGACAGCTCCGTCCTTCGTCTCTAGTATTAATGACTAACCAGTAACCACACTAGGTTTCGTCGACTGTTTCTGCATCTAATGACCTGACCACACTCTGTAGGGATCGACAAGTTCCACAATCCCCATACAGAGTAAAAGCTTGTGTGATTACTTTTGATACAGTGTGCATACGACTGCGACAATTTTCTAGTTATCTTTTTAATTTCAGAAAAACATAGCCACCACGAATAGTCCGTGTGTGACAAGCCTAAATATAGAAGCATTATGATGAAATCTTATAACAGATCATAGTCTAAGCTATAACTATTCTATGCCATAACTATCAATTTAAATGAAATGAAATTCGCAATTTAAATTAAATACCGATTCGAAACGGTTACGTTGATCTCCGAGACGCATTTGAAACACCTTGTTCTCAAGAAACATCTAGAAAATACCGGTTTCGATGAAACAATAGTTTTTTTTATCATGTAGCTTCACTGTATCACGAAAAAAGATCTACTACTGTATTTTTAATGTTTATAACATTTTATAAAATATTGGAGATATTAATTTAAAATTAACCGTATTTAATTTTAAAAATGTGAATTCATTTTTTTTTCAAATGCTTGTCTATTTCTTGCGACGGACGCAAAACTACTGAACGGCTTTTAAGGCAGTTTTTCTAATAAAACTGTTTTTGTCAGACTTTAATCTGTCGTATGTTTGATCACAATTAGTCTCTTTCCTTTGTCGCACTATTAAGGCCTGGAATTCATCACCAGCTCAAGTGTTTCCTCCTTCCCGGGTCCTTTAAGCGGGGCGTGAAAAAGCATATGATGACGACGTCAAGCTGAGTGTCACCATTGTCACATGGTATGTATGAGTAATGGTGACCCTCTTTTCTGAGACTTTGCCTTCAGCTTACCATGAGGCAAGGCGAAGTCTAATAGAGGTATCCTAATTTTTTTTTAAATGCGCCCACTATATGGCGTTCTTCAAGAGGGGAATTAGAAATTTTCTTCAGAGTCAGAAGCGCGAGTGTGACGCCCCTGGTGTTGCACACGTCCGTAGGCCACAGTAACCACATCCCATCAGGTGGGCCGTGTGCTTGTCTGCCATCTAAATGGTATAACGTGGGCGGAGTCTCGGGTACCAGTTAGTAGTGAATAAAATTACTATAATGGGATGTTTTTCAGAAAGTATCTATGATGGCGCTACTAAAGCTGATGTCCGTGAAAAATGACAGTTTTATAATTTTATGCATTTTAGATAGAGGTGATTTGGAGATTTAATCATTTCGGTGAAATGTAATCGATTTTAAAAGTCTAAGAAGAAATATTTTACACATTACTACTTTAACGGACAGGAATTGTTTTTAAGTTGTTAGGTTGAGCCGAATATCGAAGTAACCATGCTGCAGAAATTACAGCCTGGTTTCCGGCAGAATAGAATTTCGACCACCCATTTCTTCCCATGCGGTGTCGTACAAGGCGACTAAGGGATAAGATTGTTTAACATCAGACAGATATAAGTAATAAAGATTTCCCTTGGATACAACTTATAAATAAGACATTACCTCACGTTTATATATTTGCCGAAATTTGCGTGACATTCGCCACAAGCACGCAATCTCTACAGTTGCCGAATTTTAAATTAGCTCTATACTGTATGGCGTTACAATCACTTTTTAATGGTAATTTGCCGTAACAACCGGTGTTTTAATCGTGAGTTCAGTGAATAGTTTATTACGTAATAAGACAAAGAACTTCGCCATCTACAAGGAGGTTGAATCTTGAGGAAAGGAACGTGGTTTGAATAGAAATTCATTCAAAATTCCTTTTAATGGTATGACAGTATACTTGTATATGTATATATGTTGTATAAACTAAATCAAAATAATAATTGAAGAGGTAATATATTATACACGAAGGTATTCCCGTCCCTGTTGAGCAGTCCGATTGGGGAAGTACCTCCACCCTAAAGAATAACACGGCTATAATAACCTCGTGTTGTGTTCCCAGCGGTGAGAAGAATAGCCAGAGCTTACTGGAGAGTTTTTGTGCTGTCCGTGGGAAGACCAATGGCTTATCCTGATTGTGTCTTCAGTACTGACGGCACAAAAACTCTCTATTCTTACAGGGTCGGCAGTACGGGTGTGACTCCCCTAGTGCTGCACACGTTTATGAGTCGCGTTAACCACTTTCCATCAGATGGGCCGTGTTCTTGCACCATCTAAGTTGTATAAAGAAAAACAAAAGAAAAATATTTTTTCCTCCTCCTAATTAACACTGAGTACCTTTACAGCCTATTTAGAAGAGTAGTAACTCACTCAACCTATTAGAGAAGAACATTCCTATATTTTTAAATGATTTTATGGTAATCATGAACAATGAACATATAAAAAAAATTTCAGTCGTCAGCAATTACAAATTATCTCGTACGAAATTTCGGCGAGAAGACCACTTAAAACCGCTGAAGCAATGCTTCCTAGCGGAACCTGCATATTGTGAAATTCAGCGCGAGTGTGACGCCCCTGGTGTTGCACATGTCCATAGGCCACGGTAACCACTTCCCATCAGTTGGGCCATGAAATCATGTAGGTACGGCATTCCTCTAGTTACTATCATATTCAATCTGACACCATCACCCACCCATGACTATCTTATACAAAACTTAACTAAAACGATTTAAATCCAAAACTTTTTAAGTAACATCACCAATTCACGGGAAAATTACTTAAAATACTGTCATAAAAAATGCATAACAATAGTTTTACTTTCAACATGTGATGTCGCTTAGGATGTTTTACGTTTCAACTGTCGGCATGCACTTAAAAAGACCCTTATAACAAGGTTCATGACCTTACTTGGACATCCGACATCGTAATTAAGAATCATTTGAACAAACTCAAGTTACACAATGACTGCTCAAAATAATTGTGTCATGATGTTCAACAATAAAGTTATTATTACGGTAAACGGTACATTACTTCAACTTATGACACATGTTTAATGTTTTATAACGTATAACTTTCTTTATTGTATTTAATGAAACCTATTGATAATATGATTTCCGTATTAATAAATATGACTCTTGTAAATTGAACTATCCTGATACAATTTATACTGGTAATAACAATTATAGTACAGGTCTCAAATTTGTGAAACATTCTGTCTCATCAACTGACTAAGAAGTAAGTACCTATATTTTACTACACTAGCTGAACCACCCCGGCTTTTCCTGTGGCATATTTGAACACGTAATTTTTTAAGTCTTCAAATAATGTATGGACATCTACCGGATTTGTTCACATTTATGATCACTGCTCCTCTTCTTTAAGTAGAAGCGTGATGGTATATAGCTTAAAACCTGCGTCGACAAACGGACTATTCAACACATAAAGATTTCTTAAATTCGAACCAGCAGTTCCCGAGATTAACGCGTTCAAACAATAGATGTGTAGTTGAAGGTAGCTAGGATGAACTGAATGAGGAAGATGAAGGATTGAGAGTATCTAATGGCGTACATTATGAGATGCTTGTGCCCAACAGTTCATAGCAATCCTGGTGAGGTCTCATATACCCTGTCTATTTGTACATACATACATATAATCAGGCCTTTATCCCTGGAGGGTTAGGCATAGATGAATTGACACTCACATTTCACCAATCATTGAATTCCGTTCCACGTGATAAGGGGTGAGCATATTGCCGTCATTCGGGCACTATTGTTGACTCGAGCCATTTATCTGAGGCTGAGTCTGGTCTGTATATATCTGTCTTATGTTAAGCCCAATCCCTTAGTTGCCTTGTACGACACCGCATGGGAAGAGATGGGGTGGTCATGTATCTGAAAAAGCCATTAATGCAGTGTTTAAGAAATGGCAACTAAGGTTCTAAGGTCGTCACAGTAATCTACTGCATGATAGTCATACTGCTACTTATTATTTGACACAAAAGTCGCATACTTATCCATTCATTTATATAAAATAATATTACTTTGCGGACATAAATGTGGGTTGTGCGTTTACCTAACAGAAATATGTGCTATGAACATCTAATATCAGTATATAACGCATAACTGTTCAATGTTTCAATCTATACTATATATATATATATATATATATATATATATATATATATATATATATATATATATATATATATATATATATATATATATATATATACATATATATATATATATATATATTATAATATATTAATATTATAAAGAGGAAAGATTTGTATTTTTGTATGTAACGAATAAACTCAAAAAGTACTGGACTGGTACTTTTCATTGGAAAGCTACATTCTTCGTGAGTAACATAGGCTACTTTTTATCCCGATATTCCCATGGGATCAGGATTTACGCGGGTAAAACCGCGGCGCGGTGCTAGTAAATAAATAAATAAAGTTCAGTGTTTCCTTCTTCTTACAGTCCCGGGTCCTTTAAGCGGGGAAAAAGCATATGATGAGGCCGTCAAGCTGAGTGTCACCATTGTAACACGGTATATGCATGTAATGGTGACCCTCTTTTCTGAGGTTTGCCCTCAGCTTACTATCAGGTGAGGCGAAGTCTAATTGACGTGTATATAAAAATTACCATCAGGCTTGGCGAAGTCTAATTGACGTGTAAATCATGGATTCAAGTCGAGACCACGGGTTGCAGTACCGAAACGTCAGCAGAAATAGTAAGTTCCATGATTTTATCGCGAAAATTCCCGAACCCTTGTATAATTATGAATTCACACCGCGATAGTTTAAAAATAATAAAAGAGAACAAATGCCAAATTGAGAGCAAGGTTAAGGAGTGTTGCCAATGATAAGCTTAAATTTTATGTTTCCTTTTACACAATGTTGATTTTAACAAGACGTTTATTGGAGATTTAGTTTAAGAGTTATAACCAGTAACACATCCACAAATGGTACTTCTAATCAGTAGCGTATCATCTGATATGGGTCTACCAATCCTGTTGCTTTTTATGTGTTTCGTGCTACGAGAAGGTCAGTTGTAAGTTGTTAACAAACCATGACGATGATAACGTAGGTATCTTAGACTACAGGTGGGCCGTGTGCTTGTCTGCCAACTAAGTGGTATATAAAAAAAAAAAACTACATACAAACTCTATAAACATAGTAAGTGAAACTACAATGCGGCGTAAAATATATCTACTGCTTTGGTACAAGTTGACATATACAACCATCCCATAACATGTTCACATTGACAGTTTTAAGCACAATATTTATATTAGTTGAGTTAAGCTAGCCTTTGTACATTACATCTCTTTTTCTGTATAAATGTAATTTTGTGTGTGTATACAATAAAGTATATTTAAGCTGTGTCAGACCAATGCTAACTGTACCTATTTAAAACTGTATTGTGTTGCGTTTTGTAAGTTATATTGTGTCTTTTTTTATACAACTTTGGTGGGAGACAATCACACGGCCCACCTGATGGGAAGTCGTTATCACGATAACCACTTCCCATCAGGTTGTGTCAGGCCTGGTGTTGCATACGGCCATAGGCCACGGCCTATGAATGTATGCAACACCAGGGGTCTATACAATATATGGCCTGGGATAGGTATGCGAAATTGTAAATCCCCATAGCAACTTATAATAATAATAATAATATGTTTGTTTATTTAAGTAACACAGACTCATTTTTATTGTTAGTTACAATTCTCTTATTCTATGTTAGTACAAATTGAGCTTAAAAGATTTAGTTACTATCTATGTATTCAATCACCAGTACAGGCTCAACACCGATGTGGAGAGCCTGCAGCAGTGATTGATATATGTACAGTCAAGTCTACTGGCTATACACGCCAGGATTCTGTTGGGGCTGACTCGCACACGACGCACCAGGGACGCACACCGTTTCCGCATGATCGTGTAAAAGCAGTCGACACGTGCCTCCGCAAACATCCCTGATGCGCTGCAATACCGAGGCAGCCCCATTAATACCCGGAACGCGTTATTGTACTGGATTCGAAGGGAACTGTATGATTTTTTGGTGTAACTGGACCACAGATTGCACGTGTACAAGGATGTGCAGTATGCGCGAAATAAAGTTATTTTAATATCAGTTGAACACCTTGCAAATCTGCGAGCAATCATGTTTGCCCTTACCGACAGCGCCCTTCGCTCCCTTTCAACGTCTTCATCATCCTTGAGGTCCGCAGTCAGTACATGTCCCAGATATTTAAATTGGTACACTCTGTTTAGTGGTACTCCACTCAACAGTACTTGTGGTACATCGGTACATTTTCTGCCGGCCCCAAAGACCATGACTTCACTTTTTTTCACATTATAAATTAGGCCATGTGACTCCGCATAACTTTGACAAATAGTCATCATTCGCCTTAGGCCACATATCGAGGCACTTAGCAAGGCCATGTCATCTGCGTAACTAATATTATTAAGACATATGCCATCTATGTGACACCCCACCCGTTCCCTGCTAAGTGTCTCAACAAGCTCGTTCACATACAGGTTGAAGAGCGTAGGTGAGCTTATCCCCCCCTGCCTCACACCGCACTCCAACCGGTACCTGCCCTAATCGCACCTGCCCATCGCACCTGATTGGTCTGACTGTCATACCACGATTTAAAAGTGTTTATCAAGTACGAAGGGACACCCGACTTCACCAGTTTTCCCCAAAGAATGTCATAAGAGACCCGATCAAAAGCTCGGGAGAGGTCAAGGAAGCAAGCGTATACAGGTGTTTTTCTATTAACGTAATACCCGACAGTCCACTTAAGAGCCAGTATCGCACTTTCTGTAGATAGACCTGCCTGGAATCCAAACTGATTGTGGTGCACGTGGATATATTTATTAAGCTGATTATTAAGTAGACTATCGAATACTTTCGCGATTACAGTCGCCAGGGAAACAGGCCTATAATTATTTAAATCAGAAATGTCACCCGTTCTATTCTTTAAAATGGGTGTCACCACCGTCCTCGTCATTGGACTAGGCAGGTAAGCATGACTCACACACAGATTAAATAACATGGCTAGTACTCTTGGTAGATGAGGGCCCGTATTCTTCAAGTGCTCAATACTTAGATTATCATAACCCGGGGACTTGCCTCTAGACATAGTACTGATCACTTGCCTAACCTCTTTGGCCGTGAATCGCGTTCCCAAGTCATAATCTTCCATCGTATCCCGCACCATCCGTGAGGAGCCCAGCAGTGAAGTTACTTTAAATTGATTCTTAAAGAGCTCAGCAATCTGTAACGGCTCACTACAGTCATTGATGGTAGCAGGGAGGCCAGGCCTATAGTTTAGTTTGTTCGTCTGTTTCCAGAACGATCTGAAGTTCTTGTTGGAATGATGTGAAGCCAGAATGCCAATTTTTATTTGCTCTTCGTGACGTTGGCACCACTTTAAACGTGATTTAAATACCTTTCTAGCTTCACACATCTCGTTAAAGATGGGGCCATTAGGCTTACCTAAATTCACCCATTGAGAAAACCTCAACCTGGCCACCCCGTATGCCTCACCCACATGCCTATTCCATCCTACCACTACCTTACTTTTCCTTGGTCCCCCTCGCCTCTGATTCCTCCTCGCGGACTCACTTAGGGCGCACACAATGTCGTCATACAATTTATCAATTATAGTATGATGACTACAATCCCTACATATAGCATCGCAACATTTTCTAACACTATCTGGGAAATCAACCCTCCTTAGCTTCTCATGACAAGCCTTTGTAAAGCTTAGTATTTGTTCGGGCGTACGTTCTCCCCACACAACTGAATTAAAATCAAATTTTTTTTTTTTTTTTTTGGTAGCGATTATTCACAGTCATTACTATTAGCAATAAGATTTATGCTTATCAATAAGAATTTAATATTTTTATAACAATAATAGAAGTGTGTGTCTGTTACGCAATAGCAGATATTTGTAATGTTTTAAAGTAAAATGTAAGTGAAAGCTTCAAAAATAAATATTATTACTTTCAATTTCTCACTTCTTAAGTATCAAGTTAATGATAAGCAAAACGGAAATAATAAGATAAGCATAAACAAGGTAAAGTGTGAGAAAGCGGACCCTAGGCTCCAAAGTGCAAACATTGAATACAGCCGGGACTGACGCTGTGATGATGATGATGGTGATGATGATGATGATGGTGGTGGTGATGATGGTGATGGTGATAGTGATGATGATGAATAACAAAGCGGAATTAAAATCCGTACGCCAAATCTAGTGATACCCAAAACCGAGTGAATTGGAGGAGGAAAAGCCGGAAGGCGGACCCTGGGTTCAAGGTGAAGGTCTCGGATGCAATCGAGAATAAACTCTTTATGATAATTGGATGATTGAAAGAGTAAAGAGTAAAGAGTTATATATAATATTAACTTCCCTTCCTTCCTTAGTAAAGTAAAGTAAGATAAATAAATTCAAAACATGCAAAAATCAATCAAAAATAAAGCAGTCTAAAATTAAGAAACACATCTGATTGGACATTTAAATGTTTTAAAATTTGAACAAGTTCATGGGTAGGTATTCGGGACAGCTCAAGGCATCGTGAAAAAGCATCTGATGAGACCGCCAAGCTGAGTGCCACCATTGTAACATTACTTAGTGTCTGTAATGGTGACCCTCTTTCCTGAGACTTTGCCTTTATCTTACCATCAGGCGAGGTGAAGTCAAGTTGGCGTCGTTGGGTCACTTTTATGGTGGCACTTCATTTGGCTATTTGTGTTTGCTATTGAGAGTTTGTTGATTTGCAAAATATTTAACGCATACGTAAACTTGCAAATATAGACAAACACAATGTACTTCACAAAAAAGTATTCACTTCAATGAGGCGTCCCATGTGAATTATTACATTTTGCCTACTGTTAAAAATACTCCACTGGGCGTAAAGAATTAAAAATTAAAACTAAATAACTTGTCAGTTATACGTATTTGGTACTGGACATTTTTGTCAAATAGGCAATAAGGCAAATGCTTTGTCAAATACATTAACCACACTTGTTAATTGTTTGTCAAATATGTTAAATACGCATAATATTACGCGGAACAATAAATAATTGTATTTTGTTTAGTTTAACAAGAGGAATTAACAAGAATATTAATTATGTCTTACCCACGTTACAAGAGCACTTTAAATAATGCATTGTAAGTACGTTTTGTTGCATAATTCTATACAGTGAAGACGCTGAGACAGAACTTAATAGCCGTAGAAAGGCAGCACCATAAAATAGCACTATCACGCTAAGAAATGCCAAAATAACAGTTATTTCTAACTCAACAGACATAAATTCTAATTAAAATGAATTACGGCTTCGTTCTCCATAGCCCATTGAGTATCGTCGACACAATTTTGGCATATTATCGTAGCCGTATTCACACGTAACAATGGCTGGTCGTCATGCTTACAAAAATATTCTTATTTCGTATGCAAAGTGTCAAGTTATGTGTTCAATAAATTCTTTATTTGGAAGTGTTTATGCAATCAGAATATATTATTAATAACATACATATATGATTTCTTAGTAATCACAATACTTAGTTCCTGCTACTCAAGCAAAATTATGTTCCTTTATATATTTTAGAGTTGTATCTATCTGTCTGTCAGCGTTTACTTTAGCCGCATCTACTAGAAATATGTTACAAATCCCGTTTCACCTTCCATATAAAGTACGTCGTATGTAAATTAATCACCTGTTTTTTGCAAAGTTTGTAACTGTAATATTTATTTTTATAAGTAAACTATATGAAAAGAATCAATATGTGTCCAATAAATGATAAATCAATTTATTTAATTGCAAGAATTTGGTACAAAAGGTGTTACAATATTATGTTAACAATATTATGTCACCTTAATCCTAAATAAATAATACGATGTTAAGACTAATCGAATAACCCACCCCTTATCGCCCCCGGTGCAAAGGTGCCCATCACACTTTTTTGTTTCCACACTGGATTGCAATAGCTAGCCCCTGCATCAAGGACGAACGAGAAGGAATTTGATTTAGATGTAGGTTTCTTGGCTTCATTTCTACTTCTCTTTAAGGCTTAGATTTGTGAACTAAGAACGGCTGTCCTTGAAATGTCCGTAATGTAATCCCACGCGTTATGACCCGACCAGCGTAATCGAATTATTTAGGTTACAAAACATTATAACCGGTTTCGTTGAGAACGAAAAGGATTCGCGAAATGCGCGCGAAGAACTACTTTATCGTTGTTTTTTTTTCAAACCGGATAGGAGCAACACTAAGACTACGTTCATTATACGTACTGCTAAGTGCTATCACAGTCTAACGAACTTTTTCATACTGCTATAGAGTGGAATGCCCCTGAGTTTGTATTTCCGGAAAACTATACCTTTGGAGTCTTCGAGTCTATAGTGAATAGGTCGCTTCTAGGCAAGCGTAGGAGGTAGAACACGACGGTATTTCCAACCTCTTGAGCAGTCCGACTGGGGTAGTCCTACGCCCTACAGAATACCCCGGCCATATTAACCTCGTGTTGGATTCTCGGTGGTGAGTAGGGTAGCCGGAGCTCCCTGGAGACATTTTCTGCTGACAGGGAGGACCAAAAGCTTGTCCTGCTTTGTCTCTTACACTGACGGCACAGAAACTCTGTGCTTACAGAGTTGGCAGCGCGAGTATGACTCCTTTGGTGTGGCGCTCGTCCATAGGCCAAGGCTACCACTTTTAATCAGGTGGGCCGTGTGCTTGTCTGCCACCCAAGTGGTACAAAAAAAAGAAAAAAATAGCGTGCTCCATCATCGACCACATCTTCAGTAACTGAGCGACGCACACACAAGCGAACAAGTGATTAAACGCAGTCGTTTAAGAAATCTTGATAATGTTGATAGAAAAGTTCTCGTACAAGTTTCACCAACAATGTCGTCTTAAAAGCACAGATCCCGTTACTTACTACCAAATGTATGAGAATTCCCACAATTCATTTAAATATATAAAATATTTTACACCTAAGTGTAACTCCATTAGTTATGCTTACGAAATCCTAAACAAGAGTACCTACAATATTTCGGCGATTGTATTGCATGGTTTATATACCGTTATAATTATTAGGGTTGGCAACACAATTATTGTGGCGGGTACCTAGAAAACTATTTTGAAGTTTCTTTCGAAAGTAAGCTTGTAAACAAAACGTTTAGAGATAGGCCCAGTAAAAACAATAACACTTTACACAAAGTACTTTCAAATAGCAAATCATTTCGTATCTGTCATGTTTAAATAAATATTAGACTAAGAGAGATTGCTGCGGTGAGTTCGCGTCAGTGAATCACCGGCCTCTGACCGCAGTTTTGCAATAGATCGCCACATGATGGAGCAAGCTACTTTCTGGTTTCCAGTACATCGGTGAATCGATTGTCATAAATTGATTTTTAAAACATCATGAAGAGAAAAGACTTTATGATAGAGTAAGGTGGGAACAACCAAGAAGCGGAGTTAGAAATGGCACTTTCTTTTTTATTGTGCTTAAAATCCCCACCGCCGCGTGTCCCGGCAGAGTAGAATTTGGACCACCCCATCTCTTCCCATGCGGTGTAGGAGCGACTAAGGGATAGGGCTGTTTAACATCAGACATATATATGCAGTCCAGACTTAGCCTCAGATGTATGGCTTGACATATGCCTCGCACCCCGGCCGAGAATATAGGAGCTGTCATTTAAGGATTCATACAGACAAACACTCGTACCAACATTATTCTATTTTTTGCAGATACAAACTCTAAAAAATACAGATCAGAACCGGGCTCCGAGGCGAGATCTGATGTTTCAGATGCCATTGGTACACCGTCTTTTATGAGGATGATGACTGTTGCTTCGATAGCTCTTAAAAGCAAAACACAGGAGCTGGTTTATAATTATGTACTTGATACTTTAGAAAATAATTACGTCCGTTCGGTACAAAGGTTTTGAGCGAAGAGACCAACGAGTTTTTGTGTTGCCATTGCACAAAATAAAAACTATAAGATTAAAAGGTAAATTTAGTGTTGCTATCCGCAACAATGACGTTAGTAATTTCCAACTGTAATTTTTTTTCTAAGAGTGATAACAATAAATACATAATAAAATGTAAAAGAAATGTAGTAAAGAGAAGAGTGGCTGTCGCTATAACGTGGCTTAATCCCGTCCTGAGAGTGTGGTTGTTAACCTGATGTCTTGTATACACACGTTACCCCATTCCTTTATAAGCAGACACGGTATTACGCTTCTCTTAAATATCTAACTGCGGCTAGAATTGTGAGCGAGATTTATAGAGTAATAAAACTTCACTAGGCTATGAATGTAAACGTTAGGTATACGAGTCAGGCTAAGTGCAATCTATGAACCTGCTGTTTATGGTTTATATGTACAGTATATTTATTATATTTTTTATAGGAGGTAGGACACGGCGATATTTCCGCCCAATTGAGCAGTCCGAATGGGAAAGTACCTACAGAATACCGCGGTTATAATAACTTCGTGTTGTATTCCCAGCGGTGAGTAGGGTAGCCAGAGCTCACTGGAGAATTTGTGCTGTCAGTGGGATGACTAACGGCTTGTCCTGCTTTGTCCTCTGCACTGACGGCACAGAGACTCTGAGCTTACAGGGTCGGCAGCGCGAGTGTGGCTTCTCTGGTGTTACACACTTCCATAGGCCACGGTAACCACTTTCCATCAAGTGGGCCGTGCGCTTGTCTACAACCTAAGTGGTATAAAAAAAAAGAATTATGTGAATACTGAGCTTTACGTGATATGCCCAAATAACATAATACATCAATTAAGATAGAAAAAAAATTGAATCAGTCGAACCCCCGATTTATCCCTTAAAGGGGGAATGCACTGACCTCTTACCCACCGAACCACGCCTGAAATCATCCTAATCGATGTGAATAGTTACCATACTAAATGCTTTAAAATGTTATTCAACAGCATTCGGACATGCAATGCGTAGGGATGAAAGTAATATCGTAAGGAAGGCACTAACTATGGAAGTCGATGACTTCAAGGGGAGAGGGAGGCCTAAAATGAGGTGGATGGACTGTGTGAATGATGATACGGTTAAGAAGAGAGTGAATGGTGAAATGACTGCAACTAGAGATGAATAGAAAAAGAATACATGTTGCACCGACTCCAAATAAACTTGTGATAAGGGCAGGATGATGATGATGATGATGATGATGATGATGATGACGATGATGATGAAAATACACTTTTTACTTTCTTCGTGTTCTTAAGGTTAATCCAGATTACATGTTATAACATTATAAACTACATAATACGATCACATTATTTAACTTTTTTATACCACTTAAGTGGCAGACAAGCACACGTCCCGCCTGATGTAAAAGTGGTTACCGTGGACTACGAACGTGTGCAGCACCAGAGAAGTCACAGTCGCGCTGCCGTCAGTGTGGAAGACAAAGCAGACAAGCCTTTGGTTTTCCCACTGACAGCACAAAAACTCTCCAGAGAGCTTTGGCTACCCTACTCACCGCTGGTTATTATGGTCGTGGTATTCTATAGGATGGAGGTACTCTCCCAGTCGGACTGCTCAATTAGACTGAATACAGTCGTGTCCTACCTCCTTGAGTACTTGAGCACATTGTTATATGTCATAACATACATATTGTCCACACTAATAAAACATGTTACACAATCTGGTTTTATATTATAACATATTTTGTGATGTACTCTGGATTCCTTTATAAAATTTTGTTGTATTAAAAGCGTTCTGTGAATTCTGCAATTCGACCAGCGCATAATAACACTACCTGCTTAATTATAGTTGCGGCGCGCTATGATGGCCGTTTTGACACTACTGGTTTTGCTCGTTTTCTCTTTTTTGGTACTCTTAATATTGGACAACGCATTGTTAGACGAATAATTAAAGAAAAATATGGCGACTCTGGCACAGAAGAAAATAAAGTTCACCCACCAAAAAAGAGAAAACGAGCAAAACCAGTTGGGTCAAAACGGCCATTATAGCGTGCCGCAACTACAGTGATGTCACCTGTACCTTTGATTTTAACAAACAAGGAAATCTGTAACAAATATATCTGTTATTTCAGTAAGTATTCTTTCGACAAGCGTAGTTCCGACAGTTCTTTGAATTGACAGATGCTTGCATAACTCTTCATGCGTGTACAGCTTTTACGACTAAAACCTTTACAGTATTCCCTGAATACTTACCATTCAATGGTTGAAATAGTTTTACTATTACGTTTTGTGAAACTACCCGCTGTTTCGATGACATATTCTATCTCGTTTTCGCAGACCATACATTATCTTCTATCTCATCTTATCTATTCCAATTTTAAATGAGCGAATATAATTCGAATTGAGAACCCTAGTACACGCGATGTCAAACGCCAGTCGTAAAACAAAAGCAACCTGACACCGCTTGACATACTCCGTGGACAGATACCCGCTGTGAGATGGTTTCTAGAGCGAGTAGCGATACGTACGCTCTGAAGAACTTTTTAATTTAACCAACACGTTTGTTAAGATCCGTTTGCGTAAAGCTTTTGTTTGTGTCTGTACCTGTTCCTTTCTGTGTAAAGAAATAAATATTCTAGGACATTCTACACGGCGGTATCTAGACCAAAAGTAAGGATAGCTTAACTATTTTTTTTTTCTTTATATTACTTAGGTGACAGATAAGCATACGGCCCACCTGATGAAAAGTGGTTATCGCCAGGGGAGTCACACCCGTGCTGCCGACACTATAAGAACAGAGTTTCTGTGCCGTCAGTACAGAAAACACAATTAGGGCAAACCTTTGGTCTTCCCACTGGCAACACAAAAACTCTCCAATGAGCTCCAGTGAACCCTACTTACGGTTATTATAACTTTTTTGTGTGCAAAATCCCCACGAATACCCCCACAATTGGAGCCGGTGGGAGAGGCTATGTCGGAGTATTATAACTTGTATTATGAGTTCTATAATGCGGATAAACATACTTAGATCCATTTGTTACACAGGTACATAGAAACACCCAGTCCAATGTTAATCTACATTTTCACGTATGTAAGTATTTGCACTGAGCGGGAATCGAAACAGCATGCAGAGCAGAATCTCTGACTTTGCTTAATGGAATGGAGCTAGTAGGACTAGGTGAAACAAGATGTCATTTTGCTTACTTTTGCTGACAAGAGGGAGGGGGGTTAAATAATTGTAATGAATCTGTTTATGTAATACTTGAAAGGCCTCAAACAGCGTGCATTTCAATATGAAAATCGTTTCTTTTTTTATACCGCAACCACGTCGTAGTATTGCCACTTAAAAAGCATGAACGTGAGTCACACCAAAGAGTTGCAAGTGTTGTATGTCACGGTAACCGCTTACCATTAGATTCGCTATCATATGCTTATTTGCGACTTTATTAGTATAATAAATCTGAACTGACAGTTCAATGTACCTCAGTCATTGTTTACGTTACTACATTGTGGCGCATTTTGTCATGGCCGTATTTGGTTTTATTGTCTTTGCGTATTATTTATACGATGGATTATACTTTTGAATGAAATTTTAAAGCATTTAGTATGCTAACTATTCAAATAGATTTTATATACTATCCAATTCTATATGTGTATAGAAGAATTTGGATGGTTTCTGGTGAAAGTTCTATGGTGGTTATGTTAGGGATTATTCAACAATCTAAAAAATCCACGAATTTCTTTAAGATCGCAAGAATAAATGCTAAGAAAAATATTAATCCATATACAATAATGTTTACGGGAATTAACGACGAAATTACACTGGCCGTGGTCCTAAGTCTTAAGCCTTGTGACCACGGCCGGTGTTATCTGGTCAAAATGTCAGCAATATTTAATAAATCCTTACTACGTGACGTAAGCTAATCAAAGTATGTATGTACCTGTACTATGATTGCGTTAATTCCCGTAAATATTATTGTATATCATGGACCGCGAAAGTTTAAAAGTAAGATATTAATCCCTCAGGAGTAAGTATTGGACTGGATAAAAAAATACGTCGGCAGTCGAACAGGAGTGATTGTTTTGGCTTTTATGAGAACGACAGCTGGCTGAGCTAGAAACCTCGAGTCTGCACCAGAGTCTCATCCGTTAATCAATAGGTGCAATGACTTACAGTTAGTTGTCTTAGGACCCGAGATCTTGATGAGGTCTTATGTACTACCGAGAAAGAAGGGTTTGAGAAATATGCAAATCTTTCTTAAAAAAAGTCTATTAGAAATTCGTCATATTCCCTCTAACACCTCCAGCTAAGCGAAATTACTCGGTTCGAAACCGGGACCTCTCGATCATAAGCCTTAACCACTAAGCTACCGACGCTTTCTTCTACGATCTTTTGTACCTACTAGCAGACATATTCATTATAAAGAATGAATTAGTACCAGTTTCATAAAATACAATTTTTGTTCGAAAACAAAACAACTCTAGTCAAATTAAGTAAAGTATTATTAGCACACGTGTGCTAATAATAATAATAGCTTACAGTCTTCACAATTTGCCAAAAGAATCTGTATCCGAGATGACGGCATTCACTTATGGTCATTATTCTGGCACTTTATATAGTATAAAAATAGAGAACACTATGTTTAATCAAATTTTCAAGCGGGCCTATTCGTACGGAACTTTAAGCTTAAAAAAAAGTATTGTACCGTCTTCGGAATAAATATATCCCATAGCGTCAATTACCCTAAACTTCGATCTGTCATTGCGGATGTTTTATGGTAGGCCTACTGGTTATACATAAGCTAAGCCACTTTTAACCACTTACAGAGACATTAAGTTGTAAATGAGTCTTCTAACATAACAAGGAACATAAAGCATGTACAGTTCTCTCAAACGATGTATCAATCGGTGACCATTTTGAAACCACCGTCACAATGTTCATACGTTCTTTGCCTACTTATCGAACAGTGCCGTTACCGAACTACGCAGAATGTTAATGAGTGTTCGAAATTCAAAAGATCTGTAGTTTTTATTGTTGGTGCTGCCAGTGCCATCGCTTAAAATATTTCCCACGAATATAGCATTCGAAATTTAAATATGAACCCATGACTTAAACAATAGGTTTGTGTGTTGCCAACATATAAATTAGATGTATTAAAAGGTAGTCTTATTTAGAAAATGTTCATAAAACCAAGTTTCTTCAAGTAATTAAGTAATTATTTCTTAGTAAAGATTGCAGATCATATGGAAGAGAAATCAAATACAAATTATAGGTGTAAATTCAAGGAGCAATTGTGTCCAATGACAAAGCTGTGATTAAGTATCGTTCTACATCACACTTGATCTAATTTCGCATTGTTATGCAGTTTACTTTTCACACGCGGTTCCGTGAAACGCTATGCGAAAATTAGGTATGTGTCACGGCGAGAATACTGAGAAAGTGCACGTGTACCATAAAATTTAATATCTCTATTGTAAGCAACTATTTGGTTCAAGATAGTTATTAAAAATAGATACTATGATAGTAGATATGATATTTGAATACTAAAATTCTCATGAACAAAGAACTTTTCGTTTTCTTTTATTACCTTAGATGTCCACTTAGTACCTAAATATTAAAAAAATTAAAAGATGGGTATCAATAGTCAACCTGTGGGAATAGCGAATAAGCCATGCATCTAGATTATTCTAGATGGTGATAATATGAACACAAACGAAAACGTAAAAAAACTGGTAAATTGAGAGTGTATATAGCCTTACGAGTATACCTATTGTATATGTAGAACGTTGACTACTACGTATGTTCGATTCCCGCTCAGTGCAAATATTTGTATGCATGAATATGTATAGTTGCATTGGCCTGGGTGTTTCTATATATAATATGAATGCATTTACAAAAACAAAATATCTAAGTACCGCATTCTAGATTCCATAATAGAAGCTAGTTAAACTAGGCTTACCATGGGTCTAGATAGCGATGTGTAGAATGTTGTAGAATATTTATTTATTTTATATTTATATATGAGTATGCGTAGTTTTATGTTACTATATATATACATACAAATACATAAACGGATAAGCTTTCCAGGTAGGGAGACAGGTAATCAGGTATTATAGTACAGGAGAGATCCACTCTACCTCCAATTCTATCCCCTTTTTTTCCTCATTCACATTTTTCTCCCTTACCATATGCCCTCTATGCGCGTAACATTTTTGGTGTTGCAAACTTTCATGTCACCCATTTACCTGCCATGAATTAAGCTGCCTGCTTGTTTAGTAATAATATAAAAAAATAAAAACTAATCGACAAATAGATAGGCAATAATTAACAAAATATTGTATCTAATCTATTGCTACGCAATATTTAATACCTTGGAGTAATTAAACGTATTAAGATAAAATTAGTACGTCTGTTTCAAAACGGAAATGATAAATGAATAAAACTATAAAGGAAGGAAATACAAAGTAATTTTGGTGGTGCAGAAGACAAAACACGTTAAGAGTGAAATTTTGCACTTGGCATATTTGTCTTCTACTCAATCATCATAGGGTTCATATTTGAATGTACATAATTTTGCACTTAGCATGTTTCTCTTCTAGAGTTACAAAATAAAATTCGATAGTATTGAATTTTATTTTGCAACTTTTTGCCTTAGAAACGTAATGAAGATTAAGAGAACGTAATGTGCTTATGAGAAAAGGCATAATTGCAAGGCTGTTTTAATTATTATGGCAATTTATTAAGTTAATCGTATTAGGTATAAGTTTATTGTAGATATTTCATTAATTTATTTGTCCGTGAAGGAAGGCATTAAATTGAAAATGAGTTATAACCGAATAAGGACTTTTTAAATGTATGGGACCTTCCACGAAATTATACTTCGCCTACGATTCAATTCTTAAGACACATTAACGCAAACAAAGATCATCAGCAACTGAGTACCAATTCTGGTTACATTCAAAGAGTCATGGAACCCAGGGTCCCTTCTCCAAATCCTTTATTTCATGTTTGATTTATCTTGGCTTTACTACCGTCTGATCTGATTATCGTCGACTCTCCAAGAGGAAATCCTCAGAACTTAACGCAAACTTATACTCTTAAACTTATAACTCTTCCGCGATACTAAATATATTATTCCATACAGCCAGTCAAGAACTACTAAATATTATACAGATAATATAAAAAAAGAAATATAACACCAAACCAAACAATAGCTATGAAAAAAAAACATTATTCTTGCATTCCAAATTCAAATATTTTATCTTTAGAACATGTTTAATTCGCACCGCGCTCATTCATATGTACCGTATAGTGCCGCCCCAATTTCAAAGTCAATTAGCTACTCAAGTGAGTCTAGCTCGCGATTTCTCGACTATATCGATTACCTAACTCGGTGGTTGCATCTCGATTACCTCACACGATTGCGGAGGTCGCCATGTGTCGCGCTGGTAATACAAGTTACCGCTTTTGTTTAGGCCTTTCTGGAACGTGATTACTACAATATGTAACTAGTTTAGGCTTAATAGTCTTGACACCCACGCGGACTAAGAAGTACCTTGGTTTTATACTGGTGACATACTTTTTAGGTAGAAAATGAGATAAGTTTGTCAAAAGTTTGTTAGAGTATTCATTTCAAATATTCAATTTAGACACTGAAAAGAATACACGAATATCAAAATTTAACAATGTTAAATGTCAGGAAATATTATAAAAAAATATTAAAAACGCAAGGAAGTAATTGATCAATTATTACAAAAGGTTAAGTCTATTATTGTTATATTTACTTACACATTTAATTAACAAGAATCATATCACAGGACAATAGTGAAACCAATTACCTGTAACAAAAATAAAATTTATTAGTGTGCGTAAATACAAAAATTACTTTAATAAAGATTCACTACATGGAGGTTTTAAATGCCTAAGTAGGTACTACAGATTAGGTAGTCTTGGGTAATCTGTATCACTTGGTTCGCTTGCAGTTAACCGTTCGAAAGTGACACGAAACAATCCACATGAATAAAAATGTATTGTGATTTCATTATCTTTTGTATTTTTTCTTATTGTTTTATAATTTTGAATTTTAAAAAACTCAACATTCTGGACAGTAAGTCCCCTAAAAGTCCTTTTCTACGGTGATCCACAACACACCACCAAAACCTTTTCTAGGTCAAGTCACACCTGCAGAAAGACGGACGAGGCTCTAGGACAGACTTTCCTCTCGTAACGTGTGTAACACCAGGGGAGTTACACCCGTGCCACCGACCCTGTAAGAACAAAGAGTTTCTGTGTCAGTGTAGAAGAAACAATCAGGATAAGCCTTTGGTCTTCCCACTGACAGCACAAAAACTCTCCAGTGTGCTCTGGCTACCCTACTCACCGCCGGGAACACAACAATATTTATTTAAAAAAATGTTCACTATCGAGTATTACTTATGATTATAATTTATATATTAACAACTTGATTAAACTTTAAAGTTAACTTATTACGTCACAATGCAGTCGCTCCTATAAAGATCTTATAAGCCACCATACCACAAGGAAGAGATGGAGTAGGAGTTCAGATATTGCTGTACTGTGTATAGCTGTTTTAAAAAAATGTTTTCTTTCTTTCTTTCTATCTTTGAGCAGTTGACTTAGGGCTCTAAGGTGAAAGCCTCGTATGCAAAAACGCTAAGATGATGATTATGGTACATGACTAGCATCTACTTTTTTTCAACAATAAAATTTTAATGAAGTTACTGTCTAAATTAAAATAAATATTCAATACTAATAAATTTGATGAAAGCATTGAGCTCTGTAGAAGATTGACAGCATACAATGATTGTCTATGTCTTCCCCGGGGTAATATGGCGTACTTCCGGTTGCTTTCTAGCTAACAGACACACATAATAATACTCATTTATCATTATCT
The DNA here is from genome assembly GCA_963662185.1 of Eilema griseolum. Classification (NCBI taxonomy): domain Eukaryota; kingdom Metazoa; phylum Arthropoda; class Insecta; order Lepidoptera; family Erebidae; genus Eilema; species Eilema griseolum. Next base: position 7,804,367 of record OY759250.1, read on the forward strand.
GTTATCTTAGCTGTGTTCGTAACAATATAGTCTGTAATTATACGACCTGGAAGTGCATAGATAGTATCGGAGATGTAATTGCAAGATGGCTGTTTTAACAACGAATTATTTTTTTATACTTAAGTTGTTTGCAAACTAGATTATGAAACTTCATAAATTAAATAGGTCTGGTTACCAGCATAATTATTTTACACGAAGTCTTCAGAGTAAAGAGGCCCTAGTACGAGTAGATTGGTTCTCTGATTGGTGGATTTCAGCTTCTTCGACGGTGTAACACTCCGTGGTTTCTTCAACATCCAATAAACGCTCATTACGCATATAGATGTGGTCAAGACATATACTGATACAAGATTATACTACGTCATTGATCGCGTCGTCGTGGTGTAAGTTTGGTTTACCCGCATTTGCCCAACGAGTTTCAACATCAATTCTAAATGTCTTATTCGCCTTATATTTTATTATAGTTTACCACAAAGTAAACGTTACGGTTGTAAAATTGGAACGTGACCGATAAAGAGCCATAGGTGCGTCCATTATGACGTGTGACCTAAATATTTAGTTGATGAAATATGGGTGTAATACCCCATTGCACCCTCTTCGTAAATATATGTGTACCTATTAAGATGTGACGGTGAAGTTTTTTGTTATTTTTGTGATTGATAAAAAATTGCCTGAGTTTGTGCCCCTAGTAGTTCTAATGGGAAAGCTATTAAACAGAAATCGAAATTAAATTATTAATTATTAGTAAAGGAAAGGGAAACTTCAATTAAAAAGAAGCATCATTAGTCCAAGAGACAACCTTCACTTAAGTTAGTGCGATTAGCTGACATTAGCAAGACAAGTAAAACAATTTGAGTTCACTAAAACGATTAAAATCTCGTTACTCTGTACTTTTAATCATTACTTCGATTCATCTCGATGCAGATTTCTTTTTTTTTATTAATACTCTTTACACTTAAACATTTTCTACAAAGGCGGGCTTGCCTAAGGCGTTTCCTGTCAACTTTGAAATCAAAACATCTGTCAAAATTACGCGTCTGTCAAAGACTATTAAGTTCATTAATAATAATAATACGTAGCTTATAGATTTCTCCTATTTATTAATGTTTCTTGTACACAAATACACAAAGGCTATCGAGAATTAGGCATTTTCTATCTGTCAGATATCAAAATAGCTGTCATACTTTGACACATCATGTCAAAGTATTAGATTATCGTTCAGATTAAAGTTAATATCTTAGTGCCAACTACCTATTACTTTCGCCTCGTTATCGGAGAATCTTCGCAGTGTCATGACCTTTCAAACCAAGTAGAAGTCTTTAAACAGACTGCGAATTCAGGTCAGCCGGAGCTATGTAAAGTCAGACTAGGTGGGGCGCTTTCAGGAGAGGCGAACCCCCGATGTGAGTGCGGATTTACTGAACAGGTCATGACCTCCATCGTGATAACTGTGCAAACATTAGATATCCCCCTGATACTTTTTTACTCTTCTAAATACATAGACCGTTGATTATAATTAATATAGGAAGGCCTGGAAGCAGTGGCGATAGGTACTTATTACACAATTAAAGCTGGTTTGTCTTTGCAGAAATTGTAGAGACCAATGGATCACATAGTGTGTGAGAAATTAGATTGCGGTGAAAAAAATCCATCGGTTTCCTTTTTCAAAATTTTTACCCTTCGCTACTGCTTGGAATTCTAAATATGGGTCAAACTAGACGTCAACGCATATTTAACATTCCTCCATCAGAAAATACTGAGTTTAAAATTCTTCAAGTTATTTTATTATCTTTAGCTTACCGCTTCCCTTTCCGAACTGAATTTCAACAAAACTAATCCTCCGAGTTCGTTCACCCATAATGGGGTAAATAATCTTAAAATCACAAGAGATTTACGCGTAACTGTTTTTATAACCTCTTTCGAACTACTTAACTTGAAAGGTGATCAATTCACACAACAGCCGTTTCCGGATATGTGTTGAAAATACAAACAAAGATCTCCCTTTGTCTTCGTGCCGCCTTACATTTGCACAAGAAACGAGTTCGGCCTACCAACATGTTTAAACTACTTGACTCCCTCCTTGAAAAAGATCCACACCATCAAATTATTGTACAGAGTTAATTGAATTTCATAGACAATTATTGTACATCGTGTCGGTGTAGTGTTGTGCCGATTACCAGCAAGTTTTTGGGTTTGATCCTATGAAACAATCTATATGATTAGTAGATTTCATTTCTCTTTCTTGCATCGAACACGAACGCTTTAAGACATCATGGTAAGCCCTCTGTAATCATGTTGTATTTTGAACATAAGATCACAAACTGTCCGCAACGCGGTTAATTCTCTCACGTAGAAAGTTTTTGTCATAATACACATTCACATATAATCAAACAATATGTTAATTTGTTTACTTTGTTTACTATTATTTTATGGAACAGCGGTAACGAGAGCGACTACTGTGCATACGGTCTCAAGTTTTATTTTTAGAACTAAAGTGTTACTTAACATTCACGATAGCATACATAAGCACAATTGTATGCCTTGGCAGTAATAAGGAAGTTGAATATTATAATAGATATGATGTCAGTTCAAGTCAAATTCTTACACTATACAAGCTATTCAGAACAAAAAAAAATGTCACGGTTTAAGGTGAGGTACAGGACGTAGAAACTAGAATGAGATAATGAATTTTGACACTGGATATATAGGCACAGTGGTTTTTTTGTAACGTCATTTGTATGACAGGTACAAAAAGTGGCACTTTCATCAACTAGTGGTCTTAGACGGTACTAAATGTTTTGTTCCGTACAGCCAGTCTAGAAGTACATAGAAGTCATTGCAAATTCTTTGTCTTGTTAACATAATCTACAGTGAATCTTAAATATTATAACAGGTTTAAACGTAAAAACTTGTAGTTCATAGTTTGTCGCCTCAAAACTGGTTGAAGGCTGTCAGTATTTTTTCAAGTTTGCAAGAAATATAAATAAATATGTAATTTAAGTATGAGAACTTGAACTCCTTAGTCTGAACTAACAAAAACGCTATGTTTGGAGCATCTCTTTTTATGCTTTTGAGACGATTACACTATAAACCTGTAACTTCGGAGTTTAGTCAACCTAACCTGCAAGTCGGATCTCACTTGTTGTTTGATAGACAAGACACTGTCGTAGGTTTTCTTCTCGAAGTCAAAGGGTCTGAAGACGGTCGTTCTCGAAAAGCCAAAATAAACCAAATCATGGAGAGGAGTAGAAGAGCGGATCCCGGACTACAAATGTAGGTTTTGGGTGCTACCGGGGTTGGCGTTCAAATGAAGAAGAATTTGTTTTTGTAAGTTGAAGTATTTTATTAGTAACTTACGTGTGTTAGAATATAATTATCTTTTAATTTAACTATTAATATGCATAACTATTTACGAGCTCAAGGATTGTGAATCATTTTTACATTATCTGTGATAATTTTATTTTTGTCTTTGATAATGTACCCAAATCATTCGATTTATTCATTCATTTCATATACTCATTCCTTGAAATCTTTGAAGTAACTGTCACTTTTCATTTTTCCGCCGATAGATGTGTCTTTTGGCGCCAATACCAATTTCGATAGATTTTTAACCAAAGAACGAGGGGTCAACGCACTCAGTTTCAGGATTACTTGCCACAAACTGAGTGCGTGCATCTTTAATTTAAAGAAATTAATTAAGCATCACATTATATTATCAAAAAAAATAGACTGAGTAGTAATACCTGTCCATTCATTCAACTTTTTCAATAATTTTACCGAATTCAAACACGTAATTGTCGAGTTATTTGACCTTGTCATCTGAATATGAGCATAAAGGTTTAAATTCCAAGGTATTCGTTCACAAACCACGTGCAACGGTTGCTGACTCACCGTCCACGGAATTGTGGTTAAACGTGTGCTGCACACATTCAAGATGGTTTCATATTGTTCATTGATACTATACATAGTACATTTTTTTTTTATACCACTTAGTTGGCAGACAAGCACACGGCCCACCTGATGGAAAGTGGTTACCGTGACCTATGGACAAATGTAACACCAGAAGAGTCACAGTCGCGCTGCCAACCCTGTAAGTACAGAGTTTCTGTGCCGTCAGCAGAAGACAAAGCAGGACAAGCCTTTAGTCTTCACACTGACAGCACAAATTCTCCAGTGAGCTCTGGCTACATAGTTCTGTTATTATTCCATTAAGCAAGCAAGCTTTCCTGGGTTCGATGTAAATCGGTAGTCGTTCCCATAAAGCAAAGATAAACCAGTAATGGGTAAAAGAGCGGACTCCAGGTTCCAAGGTACAGGCTTTTTTTAATAAGAATATTAGGGCCGAAATCACTAATATTCCCTCTAACCCTTCCAGCTAAGCTAAATTGCTTGTGTTAGGAGTGGGTATTCGTCAGTAGTGTAATGGACAGGATCCGAACCCGGAACCTTTCGATCATAAGGCCTAATGCAAACCTCTGGGTTCGAATAAGAGAATAGACCCCGGGTTCTTAACTACAAGCTTTGGATGTATGTATGATAAAGATATATTTATTCATTCTTTTTACGATTAAGCCATCAGCTGTCATTTACACCTATCACAAGTTCATCCAAAGTTTAAAAGCTATCTGTTCAAAATGCAGAGATCACATCTAGCGATAGGGACCACCCATTGTACATACTATTTAATTGCATTTGGGATTAATTCAAAAGTTACTATTGAAGTACCATAGAACGTACCAGTCACGGTGCTCATCCATTAATCCGTCACTGGCTGTTGCCCACGGCTATGAAGCCGTGGGCAACAGTTAGTGAGCTAGTGGGCAACGCGAATGATCGCGTTGTAAACCATTTCCGTTCCCGCAATATACTGAAACAAAAATCAGGCAACGTTCTCTTGGTGCCTTGTCTTTTAACGTTCGGTATATTTTAACCAATTTACACAAAACCCCGACAAATTGTACATAAACATTGCTTATTAATCACAATGATTATTGGTACCATGGTGTACCATGGTGAGTGTTCTGATGAGCTCTTCCAATTAGTCCCACCCTCCCCTTTCCTACACAGGACAACACGTGCAGGTCTTAGATGTCACCCGCAGACGGTGCAGAACATCCGATCAAGAACCAAGCGGTTCGGTGACTCTTTCCTCTGTCGCATGATTAAGGCCTGGAATTCATTACCAGCTCACGTATTTCCTTCTTCCTACAGTCCCGGGTCCTTTAAGCGGGGCGTGAAAAAGCATATGTCGAGGCCGTCGAAGCTGAGTGTCACCATTGTTACATGGTATGTGTAAGTAATGGTGACCCTCTTTTCTGAGACCTTGCCTTCAGTTTACCATCAGGCAAGGCGAAGTCTAATTGACATGTTTTATAAAAAAATCGCATGAAAATTAGTCCAATAGTTTTACGATTAGTTGGGTCTATAAAGCTATCTTCACAGCTTTTGGGTTTGCTAAATTAAGAGCCATCTTTGAAGCATCATATACATCTGCAATATTAACTATCAATGTTGACACTTTCTTTTTGTCATCAGGCACGAAGTTATTTTTTTTTTATACCACTTAGGTGGCAGACAAGCGAACGGCTCACCTGATGGAAGGTGGTTACCGTGGCCTATGGACGTGTGTAACACCAAAGAAGCCACACTCGCGCTGCCGATCCTGTAAGAGCACAGAGTTTCTGTGCCGTCAGTGTAGAGGACAAAGCAGGACAAGCCTTTAGTCATCCCACAGACAGCACAAATTCTCCAGTGAGCTTTGGCTACCCTACTTACCGCTGGGAACACAACAAGAAGTTATTATAACCGCGGTATTCTGTAGGTTGGAAGTGCTTCCCCAGTCAGACTGCTCAATTGGGCGGAAATACCGCCGTGTCCTACCTCCTATTAAAATGTAAACAGACGTAGGTAAGCTCATTAATTATATGAATAGTGAAGTCTAGCTTGTTTATTTCTGCGTGTTTCAATGTTAATGTGCCAGTTAAACAGGTTTTTATAGTGAGTGGAATGTGATTAACACATACTAAAAGTACATGTGGACTTATGCTGAATTTATTGTTCATTATGTAAATGGGGTACTGGAGTAGGCCTTCAGGGACTATCTTTAGCTTTATATCTAAAAAGTACACACATCAACAAAGTCTAGGGAACAAGGACATTTCTAGTTTTTATTTAAAAACACTTTCTTGTAATAGTGAGTGTTTTATATCAATAGAAGGGTATTTTTATACCGTTTTTAATTTTAATTTTAATAAAAACATTTTCATACCAAATTTTTTTTTTTTTTAAGAAAGAATTGAATAGTGCCAATATTGAGTATTACAACCTTCTATGATTAGGCACAAAAATAACGAGGTAGTAAGAAATACAGTAATTAACCGTACTTTAAACGTTTTTAATAATCTGTAGGACCTCCTAAAGCATTAGCAACAGCTCGACAACTGCGTGGCATACTTAGTATGAGATTGACAATCATCGTCTGTGGAATATGGCTCCATACACTGCGAAGGTGTAAAAAAAGTTGTTCTTCAGTGTTCAGATTTTCCAAAGAATCACTGAAAGCTCTTCTCCCAAGCAAATCCCAGGCATACTCTATGGGATTGAGGTCGGCAGACTGAGCAGGCCATCCCAACGTCGTCATATTGTGCTCGCTTAACGCATTGACCACTACCCTCGCGGTGTGTGATCGTGCATTATCTTGCATGAACATAAAATCTTGACCGAACTGCTGTCGATGAGGGATTACCATGGGGTGTATAACCTCCTGAATGTATTGGTTTGCATTCAAATTGCCCCGTATCCAAACGAGGTCGGTCCTTCCACCAAGGCGAATTCCAGCCCATACCATGATTGTTCCACCTTGGTAAGGATGAACTTCTTGCGGATTCTGGAGACGACTCCGACGTCCAGGAACTCGCCATATACGCACTCTTCTCGAATCAGGATGAAAACCGAAGCAAGATTCGTCGGAAAACAGAACCCGTGCCCATTGATGGTCGGTCCACTGTAAATGTGCGTTAGCCCACAATAAGCGACGACCTCGATTTCCACGTCGAAGAGCTGGAACCCTAAGCGGTCTGCGAGCATAAAGATTGGCTTCGTGTAGTCTTCTTCTGACAGTTTGATCGCTAATAACCACTTGATGCTGAGACTGGAGGCCTGCGACCAACTGACGAGCAGTAATCGTGGGTTGCCGCCTTGCGGAATTTTGCAAGAAACGATCTTGTCGCGGGGTAGTAACCCTATTTCGTCCCCTGTGACGTTCGGCAATATCCCCTGTAGACCTGTAGCGTGCCCATAATCTGCAAATTACGCTTGGTTGGGTGTTGACAGCATCCGCTACGTCGCGTTGAGTTCGTCCAGCTTGCAACATACCAACAGCTCTTAACATCTCTTCGCGACCGAAATGACGACGTGACATGATGACTACAGTCACAAAAATGCACAAACCATACGTAAAAGACGTATTATTGATAATAAACGTTATTTACAATCAAAAAAAATATTTTTTATTTTGCCTCAGAGAAACTGCACAATCAAACACTTTTAAAAGTTTTCCCTCCATATTCGAAAATCATTACTTATTTAATTTTTTTTTAAATTTCGAACAACTCTGTAATCTACTTTATTCTATTTTTATTTATTTGCTGCCAGTTATTTGCAAAACAAGATTTACACGAAAAAAAATAATTGGGGTCATCTTGTTCCCTAGACTTTGTTGAGGTGTTTATGTCCGGTTCTTTTTGCTCATCGCTAGTTTAAACATATAAGAAGAATTAAACCATGAGCTGTTCTGTGTTTTATGAGCAACGGTATCTGTAACCATATCATCGTTGGTAGCACAGTGGTTAAGGCAAAAATTCTTACTATCATATGATATACAATAATGTTATAATAATCAAGTTCTAATGTAATTCGCTGAGTTTCTTGCTGGTATCTTCTCAGTAGAACTAATCTACCGAACCAGCGAAACAATCATATTCCAATGGTTTATTTTTACATTATTTAATATTTTTATATTATTTCTTGACATACATAATTGTAAAATGTTGACGTTCATATGTGCTCTTTATGTGCCTAAACTGAATAAATGAAATTGATTCTTTGATTGATTCTTTGTTAACGGGGGGTTACATACATACTATTTTTTATATTTTTACGTGCGCAAGATCCCCACGGAAACCCCCCTGACCGGAGCCGGTGGAAGAGGTTATGTAGGACTCGAACCGACTAAAACGCACGCCGGCTGTGGGTCGCTTTGGTTGCCGAAGGTGAGGTTGACAGGCAAATCCCTCGCACCCCGGCCGACCCAGGTACATACATACTTTTGATTTACTTGACGTTTCGACCATGTTACACCGGCCATGGTCAAAGGCTGAGTCACAACTACCGCCGTAAACATTATTGTATAGGTACTAGTCGTTTAATTTAATCAGCAGTTGATTTGCTCTTTGCTCACTCAAAGACAAAATAATCCATCGAAGTAGCAATAGTAGAAACGACATCAATATCCTTAAATGAGAATTTTCTGAAGGTGGACAAAGACAAACACAAGTACTTACATAAATTTGAATTGGCCTCTGTGATTACCGATATTTGATTTCACAATAAGGTCTATGTCCCAATTGACATTACTTAATCAGTTCTATTTGCTATCGTTCTCTATAACAACATATATTTGGTATTTCTTTCGTATGTCAAGTTTTGTACACAATTTTTTATCAATCAATAATAGGTACACAATTCAATTCATTTATATATGTAGTTCCATAATGTTGTACAACTGTACGACATTATGGAACTACCTAGTCTAGCCATAAATATCGTTACGAAGAAAAAACATTTTCTTTATTGCAAATAATATTTATTACTTTTACAGTGTGTTAGTTTAATACATAAATATAAAACATGGTGTTGTTAAGGGATTTAACTACCTTCTCAAGAATGGCATCTTGATACACTTGTGCCGATGTTTTGATACCTTTTTCGCAAAAATATGGCTCGGTCACTCCTTCATAGCTAACACCCCACCAAACCATCACTGAAGTCGGATAATGCCCACGTTGCACTCTGTCGACTAATTGGGAAGCTTCCTTAGAGCTTTGAGCATAAATACGGTCATTTTGTTTGTTTAAATGTTGCTCAATTGTAAAGATTTTCTCATCCGTAAACAAAATTTTTCTGTGACCTCCCTTTACGTACCGCTTTAGTTGCTTCGATTTTACCACCCTATTCTTTTTTCAATTATCAGTTAAAAAATGACCAGTGCGTCTCTTATAGGCTGCAAGTCCTAAGTCATCTTTTAAAATGCGCGACATGGTTCTGGGTGCTATCTTCATCTCCCGAGATAAAATCTTTTGCTTTCGGACAGGATTTCTTCGAATTCTTTCCCTTACTGCTTTGACCACCTTTTTCGTACGAACGCTACGTGAACGGCCAGATCTTTTTCTGTCACAAACAGAGGAGGTCTCATTGTACCTATTAACAGCCCGGTACACAAACATTTGACTAATACCAAGCGTATGGAGAGTTTTAAAAATTACATTCGGCTCCATACCAACTTTGTGTAATGCAATCACAGCGATTCGGTTTTCTTTATCACCCCACTCCATTTTAATATAGCAAAATATTGTACAATGTATTGGCACCAAAATTAGAAAACACAATGAACAATCGTATAAAAATGACAGATTCCAAATTCAAATGTAATATCTTTCTTATTTTAATTGTAAAAGTATTTATGGCCAGACTAAGTATATATAAATGAATTCAGGTTAAATTTTATTATTATTATGTTACAATTATGGACTCTGTCGGGCACAGCACAATGCTTGGAGAGTGGAAGAGCCTGTCATACTTATTACATTAAATTACATTCGATTAAAATATAGAAAAAATTGAATCGGTCAGGCGGGTTTAATTCATTCCATTACTATTTGTTTTATTTATTATGTGAGTAGACTTCACCTTGATGGTAAGCTATAGGTAAAGTCTCAGTCAGGTAGGAAAGTCACCATTGCAGGTACAAATAAATAATGCTACAATGGTGGCAGTAAGCAGACAGATATTTTAGGACTGCAAGTTTTCGAAAGTGTTCGGCGCCAAATAACAATTCCAATTTTATTTATTTCATCTGAATATTATTATTACTAAAATAAGTTACAATCAATATGAGAACATTTTAATTAACATTTCTTATCAATTAAGTGATAATTTAACAAAAACATTTTGGCGTGGTTGTCGAGAGTTTGACAAACTTCTTCCGTACACTTGTGGTTGAATATCGCTGCTTTCCCAAATATAAAAATTAATTAAGTTTACACACTACGAATGCTTCGAAAATTGGGTCGCCAGCATTGGTAGTCAAGGTTTATCGGATGCTCCTGAGATCTGGGAAAAATTACCTATAGAGATTTCAGTCGGTTCGCTGCTGATATTACTATTTCATTATGACTCCAGCGGGGTAGTATTCGGAAATAATCTCACAAAAAAGAAAGGGTTATTACAAGAAATATAGCTATACAACTTACTATTTGCTATCCTATTTTATCGTTCAGTAATAAAATCTCGTATGTTGTACTCAATAGTGTCTGATTCCTTAGTCACAATGTGGATGAAAGTGGTACTGTAAAATTTATTTTCAAACTTCTCATCCGACATGTATTTTCTTAATGAATATATTTATTGGCATCGCCATTCATCGTGGTAATGCCGCTAGCCTTTTGGGCAGGTACCATCGGTGCCTAAAGCTGTAGTCTCCCACTTTTTCTCTATTTCATTTTTGTATTTATTGCATAGTTAGTATAGTTTTGTATAAATTTTATAAGTAATTGCATATATTATAACAGCATATTTTATGTACCTAAACTGAATAAATGTTAGTTCTAAATTACCTAACTGACATTATCTGGTATGACACATGACGTAACCAGCCCTGTAAACTGAACGATGACACTATCCACCCTGCGTTTGCCATCACACACACATGCACACAGAGAATCCGTAGAAATCACATCTACGTGATACAGTTCTATATTTAGTACAACCCCTGAAGTTATCTATGCAAAACTGAGTCAGTATGCCAGTATGGTAATATTAGAAAAGAAGTAGGTTACGCTTTTTTAAAAGTAAGTAGAGGCAGTGCATGTCCTTGAAAGAGATGGCTCTGGGTCGGCCAAGGTGCGACGGATATGCCTCCGGCAATCTCCGCTCTGGCAACTTAAAACCCTCAGACGGCGTGCGTTTTAGTCGATTAGAGTCCGACATAACCTCTTCCACTGGCTGTGGTGGGGATGTATCCGGGGGGACTTTTCACACGATAAAAAAAGGCAAAGCATGTCATACAAAAACTAGCCTCATTAAACTAGTTGCTAATTAGAATGTATAGGTACGGTATATTAGCAAAGACTAGATCTGCAAACACGAACCTCAACTATTTCGATAAGTAGTTGACAAAATCCCATATCACATTATTGGAACTAAAAATTACCGTCACAGAAAAAATCCACACTAAAATTATTAATTCTTAAATGCACTAAAAAAGTAGCGATTGCATTTTTTATCTGTTGGATATCCGATTACAAGTTTCAGGCACATCTCTAAACTGCAATAAAAGTCACCATACACATCCATTAGGTAATCTGTGTCCATACGAGTTGACCAAATATAGAACTAATAAATAACAGCTATAATAGTGATGTTACTCAGTCTTTTCCCGACTTTAATGGAGTGAGATGGAGGTCTTTAATGTCACGATAATAATCTTGAAGCGTTTGACGTGTGATGGTCTCGTCAGCACCTTGGCAGTTCATATCCGCCCACGTCTAAGTATACTTTCGTTTAGATAATTATCCTATATATGCATCGAAGCTTGATTCTTTTGTTCCTGTTTATGTTGCATTTTATAATCAGTAGGTAACATAGCTGTATGGAAAAAAATTAGTGATATTCAAAACTGGAATGCCTCGACGCGTCTCCGTCTTAGGAAGGCCACATACCAGAGCAGCATTTTGCTGCGCACAATGCAAATTGCAGAAAAAACTGCTTCTTGACAAGACATGTCAAGAAGTATTTGCTACAGTATGTAGGCAAATTTGTTGTTTTGGTGCATTTGGTGTGTTAAGGTGGCAAGGTAAGGAGAGCCTCTATTTATACTGTTGATTAATGGCACTTGGTGGAATTAATTGTTACACATATTGAAATAATATTTTGAAATAATTTTTCCAATAATAAAAAAATACTGTGGAAGTAGTACAACTTTATTTGAAAATGTGTAAGACAGCCACCCTAACCGTCTCTACTACGATTCCAATATCGCAGACTTAACATCTGAAACAAGAAGTCAAGAAAGGTTCAGTTTGACGAATTTAAATTGGATCCCGTATACTGATTATATGATCCAATAAACTGTTGTGCTTGCTGAACTTGAAGGTAGTGAGAACAAAAAGTGCAATCAACAATTAATCCAAAACAAAATGAAGTACAAAACAGCTAAGTCTGAACAGTCGATAACTCCCAATGGATGCTTATCTGTTCTTAGTTAAACTAAATCTTACACAACGACCGATTCAATTGGCAAAATCGCATCGCAATAAGGCCCGGGGTACACAGAGTGAAAGTACAATTATCACCTGTTGTAATATTGCCTTTGCAGGAATTGGCTGTGTGTCCTGCGGCCTTATTGGCTCGGTAATCGCAAGCAATCAAATTAATTTCTGTTTGACACCTTTTCCTGTTATCTTGGAGTATGTGATATGGGCTTGATATTATAATTTGTAGGTAGAGACTGTGATTTAGTCAGATTATTATGATATATTTGTAATGAAATTTAACACGTGTAATAGGTACAGGTATAGGTATGTACATCCTGTATGGAAGATAATTGTGAAGTGACTGTTAAAAGAAATATCAAAATTAAAATCGTTATTTTAGACTTAAATACCTATTATATTTGACAGAACTCTTAGTAAAACTCATGGCAATAAAAATGAAATTAACATTTTACAAGAAAAAAAAATTATGCATTTAAGATATCATAAATTCTACTCCCTACGCATTCTTGTAAAATGGTAATTTGAAGAGAAAAGCCTATATAAATGATAGCATATTTTATATGCAGACGATGCATAATATAATATGTATTCAAATACCAGTATACGGTGACATTTTCCGGCAAATTAGACCCTATCATGAAGTGTAATAAAGAGACCTCCAATTTTAAGCTGTGATTGTAAGTCCTAAACTTGTATAGGACCTTAATAGATGCTGGCAACCATTATTCCTCTTTCTCCATCTAAGGTAAGTAGGGTAGCCAGAGCTCACTGGAGAGTTTTCGTGCTGCCAGTGGGAAGACCAAAAGCTTGTCCTGCGTTGTCTTTTACACCGACGGCACAAAAAAAATTTCTGTGCTTACAGGGTTGACTCCCTTGGTTTTGCATTCGTCCACATGCCACGGTAATCACTTTTCAATAGGTGGGCCGTGTGCTTGTCTGCCACCTTAGTGGTATAAATAAATTAAAAAGCGCCAATACCTTGAATATTGACTTTACCAATTCAAAAATGTCGTCAATGCTTCTATTTGATCAGATATTTTAGTGTTAACCTTTTATAGTAAAAAAAACTGTTTGCAATAGAAATTGTTAAATTTCTAATGCTGCGAATAAAATTCGCAAATAAAATACAACATTACACTGTTTTAATAAAAACCAACACATAATTCACATTATTTCCAACCCTATCCTCTCAAAATCTCACGACTACAATTAATTTATCTTCACTGCCCGCAAACACCTTACACCACTTCAGTTCTGCTTATATTATCAGAGTGACATATCTCGAGTTGCCTCAGGGCACCCTTCAACCTGTCCCTAGAACTTTATTACAAGTACTATCGGCAACATTATACTATCCATTACTTTAAGTTCACTAAGTTCCCGACCGCAGCAGGCCGTGGATTGCGAAATTGTACAGAACACGATCAATGGTCCAATGGTGGTAGGACACGTGACTGAACAATGAAACTAAATCACCGTATTGTTATATTGTTTATAGTATTATCGGTAAAATGGAATAACGCTCAATTCTTAATGGTAATATAGTATCTATAAATATTTAGGAGTAGACACTACAATTAATACTAATAATAGAAAATATCTCATTATATTAAAAACATGAAAACATATAGACTGCGGTATAATATGCAATACACTTTGATTGATTAGATATCAAAGGAGGTAGGACATGACGCTATTTCCGTCAAATTGAGCAGTCCGAATGGGGGAGTACCTCCACCCTACAGAATACCACAGCTACACAGAATACACCCTACAGAATAACAACATGAGTTGTGTTCCCGGCGGTGAGTAGGATAGTCAGAGCTCACTGGAGAGTTTTTGTGCTGTCAGTGGGAAAACCAAAGGCTTGTCCTGCTTTGTCTTCTACACTAACAGCACGGAAACTCTGTTTTTACAGAGACGGCAGCGCGAATGTGACGCTTTTGATGTTGCACACGTCCACAGGCCACGAAAACCAATTTCTATAAATCAACTAATCCTAGTTACATACCTTGTAATTTGGATCTCAGAGTATACTTCTAAAACTTCGGCTTTACGGTAGCGACTAGCGTCTAACCTGCCAACTCCGAGAGAAAAGTCTACGCCAGTAGACAGATGTCATCTTTCCACCTGCTAGGATCCTAGCCTATGTCTTTCGCTTTTTCTACTTTCATATTTGTTTTCATGCTATAAATACACGCCAGTTGCGGTCCCCGATCTGTATACGTATTTATAGTACGAAGATATATCTTACCATATGAAGAAATGCCCGAGGTGCTGTCTAATAAACATTACTCTCTCCGCCTACACTTAGCAAGTGATCACGTTATAGATTAAATTCGATAAATGTGATACAGTAAACGCACAACAAGACAGGCTCGTGATCTAGTTTGAATTATCTGAATTTTTAATCTTTTGCTAACTCATCACGAGGTCTTACTCCTTCTCTAGATTAGGTTTACTGTACTTGGTGTTACTGTAACCATTTCAATCAATCAAACAATTAGATTATTGCAGTCTACTGCTGAACTTAGGCATCTCCTAATGTGCACCGCAACCAGTTTGCTACCTTTCTCAGGTCGTCAGTCCATCTGGTTGAGGAGCGTCCCCTGTAACCATTTACCAAAATATAATTGCGAGCGAACCCTAAAGTCTTTGTTAAAATCCTGAGTCGGAAAAGTAATCAATAGAATTTCCACACCCGTCGAGATTATCTGAATGCTACTGCTACACCCTGTTTACAGCCAAAAGTTCAACGATTACGAAACTGGCTTTAATCTTTGTTCGACATTTTCACAAAAAAGTAAAGTAAAACTAGGACCAATCCTGTGAATTTGCTTACCCTATTATGTGCACCATTGTTTGTTTAATGTACAGGGAATGTTTTATTTATGAGGGGATGCGACACTGCCTGTCGGCGTCAGGTGGCATCTAATGGTGGGAGCTGAAAAACGGTGCTGTGATGGATGGTATTCATCTCAGTGTGTGCCGAGACTCCTTGTAAATAAATAAAAAATATATATATATATTTTGACGACCTCCGTGGCGTAGCGGTAGAGCATTCGACTGCTATGCAGGGGGCGCGGGTTCGATTCCCGCTCAGTGCAAATATTTGTATGCATGAATATGTATATTTGCATTGGTCTGGGTGTTTCTATGTATAATATGTATGTATTTACAAAAAAAAAGTATCTAAGTATGTTTATCCGCATTCTAGATCCCATAACACAAGCTAGTTAAGCTATGCTTACCATGGGTCTAGATAGCGTTGTGTAGAATGTCGTGGAATATTTATTTATTTATTTATTTATTATATATTTCTAAAAAATATAGGTCGCAAAATGTCAGCTTAAATAGTAGGTATTGCTGCTTCTTGATGTGCCTATCACTATAGATATAATAAAAAATATGCTATACCAGTTGAGTAACAATAACAAAAGATTGTCTAACAGACCTACTGATATCATTACGGCATCGTGAGAAAAACATCGGCCGGTCGTCCTGTCGAAACCTTTTAATACAACAGAAGGTATCGTTAATTTAACAAGTTAATAAAATTTTATTATGAAAGCATGCATTTTTCCCATACTTATATAACTGAAGTTTTACACTTTGTTTCTTTGCTTTTATGTGGATCCACTTTAGAAAAGCGCGAGCCAAATCGAAAACAACCGTGTAAATTGGAATAAACAACTTTATTGTTGTTCATCTAGTCTTATACTGTACATACATACATACAATCACGCCTTTATCTCCAGTGGGCTAGGCAGAGGTCAATTAACACACACATTTCACCAATCATTAGATTCGGTCCCACGTAATACGGGTGAGTCTATTGCCGTATTCTGAGCACTATTGTTGACATAAGCCATGCATCCGAGGCTGAATCTAGGCTGTATATATCTGTTTGATGTTAAACAGCCCTATCCCTAAGTCAAGTACGACACCGCATAGGAAGAGATGGGGTGGTCCAAATTCTACTCTGCCGGGAACCACGCTTAAACTATAGTTGGCGCTATATGGATGTAAGTAAGAGCGTCCATCTTGGATTGTTTACAGACTGAATCAGATCCATATTAGCCACAATATAGAGATCTATGTGTGAACGTGAATGTGTTGTGCATAAGCATCGAAAAGTGCAGCGTATGAAACCAGACATTGATTTGAGACCTTGAAGTTTTAGAAACAATAGGCACGTCAAATTACTTGTAGTTTCTTCTGCTTTTTAAGAAAATAATTTCGAGCTGGAATTCAATTTATGCATAAGGAATATTATTGTAAAAATATTTCTTATCAAAGTAGCATTTATACGTTACGGTGACGATCCGTCACGTCTGAAGTCGTTATGGTTCTATAATAGACGCACCTTCAATACATTCTGCAGTCACAGTAAATCATCAACGTGCGTTTTCTAGGTTCAGCTTTTGGGTAAGAAAATTGATCAGTCTAACTAAAACTCAGACAATGAAACTTAAACCGTATGTTCTTTAGAATTGGTTTGAACTAAGGATTGTATCACCTGATAGATTATGTTAGTCTTCATTCGATTGGATGCTTTACGTGGGCTATATTGAAGCTTTGCCCTATTTCAAAGATTCGTTTAGTTCAGTTAATTCTCAAAACGGCAAACGCTAAAGAAGATTTACTTTCAGCAGTGTTAGTAGTCTCATTTCTTGTTTAGCTCCTGATGATGTCCTAAGTGGAGGTAAACACGTATCGCAGTTCCATTTGTTGCTAGCTGAAGATTGTGAATTAAGGGTGGGTCACACCCTTGGTTGTTCACCGGCGTTGGGGTAAATAAACCGAGGGTGTGTGGCAAGTTTCCCCTTATCAATAATGATTTAACAATGGATTTCCGCCACGTACACCTAATTCAATTTATCTAATGGTTAGATAGTTTTCTGTGGTCAGCAATCGGTCAATAAACACTCACAAGGCTTGCAACACTGACTCACGTGTTGCCCACCCTATCTATTGTCCCTAAAAGTGGGTAAACATATTCACTAATGGGAAAATATTATACAAGTACTGCTCGTTGAATGTGTAACGATTCGATAGCATCGACTAAGTATTTCTTGACTATTCGATGTTTATCTCTGACCAATTAACTTTGATAGAAACAAGTTGCAACGCCGGCCATGCCCTTTTATTTGATTAGTTAAAATATGTGAAACATAAACAACTCATAGGTATAGGAAGAAAGTGATGAATCGATAATGACCTTGTAAGTGAAATCGATATTAATTGCAGAAGATGGATGTTCAATCCATCTTCTGCAATTAATATCGATTTCACTCTTTCACACATATGGCAGAGGGACTGTCTTATAAATTACATGACATGTGTAAGTTGTAAATATTTTTAGTAATTGAGTCAATGCGGGTTATAGCTTTCAGATTTTTTACGACTAAATGTAATGACAAGTCATGTTCTTTAATATAGTAGGTACTATGGGCTACGTATAGAGCTCACTGGAGAATTTGTGCTGTCAGTGGGAAGACTAAAGACTTGTCCTGCTTTGTCTTCTACACTGACGGCACAGAAACTCTGTACTTACAGGGTTGGCAACGCGACTGTGACTACTCTGGTGTCCCATAGGCCACGGTAATCACTTTCCATCAGGTGGGCCGTGTGCTTGTCTGCCACCTAAGTGGTATAAAAAAACGTTTTGCCAAAATTTTCATTTATTTATAAACCTTGTCTTAACCACTAGTCGGGACACGCTCAAATCCTTCTCAAGTATTGATCTGAAAAATATGACTCATCTCATAACTATCCAAACGACCAAAGAATATTGATGAATATTGAATATCGATCATAACCGACATATTACGTCAAAGAAATCAGACTGTTATACATAATACCGATCTACAAAGGCAGTGAGAGTAGGAAAGAGGAGCCTAACTTTACCCGTCCATTTAAAAATTGATTTGATTACTCTTATGAATACTGATACTTAAATTTTTATGCTTCCATTACGTAAATTTGCATCTGTATTACTTTCACTGGTGAGAAAATTGTGCAATACCGTTTAACCTAACACATCTGAAGGAAGCTGTTAAAACTGGGCTGTTTATGGTTTCCTAAATAACAACGTGACTTTGTACCGCCTGTGTCCAAACCGATGTTTATAAAGCAGCCAAGTTGTTTGAAGTCATGATATAAAATGAAATTTATGTTCACGGTGGAAAACTTACAACACTGCGATTCAGAAAGATAGTACAGCGCCATCTAGTTATAGCACAAAACAATATTGTTAAACTTTTGATTTTTATTTATATAAACTACCAATACCCGTGAGACATAGATACATTTGAGTTCAACTCATTTAAGCAACTCTTTGAAATCCTTTTGTATTATCCTCAAAAGAGAATCCAGCGAAGTAATTAGGGTTTACAGGATTTCCGCTCGTCACTCCTAAATGTACCAAACGAGAGTGTATCTTTATCAACCAGTCATTATACGGTATTAGTCAGTCACAAACCGGATAGCCACTGACAGGTCTGAGGTTTGGTTTTCCTGATGCATTTATTTTTACATCTTTATATGGACATAGCAACAACGTTATATTTGGACGGGTAGGAAAATACTTACGTATTAACCTTCTATGTAACCCCAAAGTTCAACAACCAGCATTTTTATACCACTTAGGTGGCAGACAAGTACACGGTCCACCTGAAGAAAAAGTGTTACCGTAGCCTATGGAGATTTGCAACATTAAGGGAGTCACACTGATGCTGTCAACCTTGTAATGGCTTGTAAGAACCTTTTAATGCATTTGTTGAAGACCTCATAAATAGCTTGGGAAAATCACAGCAGGGTGTAATTCCAGAGCTTGATTTCTTTTTCTACTTCTATTTCGTTTTTGTAGATAGATAGATAGATAATTCTTTATTGTACACCAATAGATTACAGTAGAACTTGTAGGTAGCATGCATACAGTTTAATATTCAATGGGCGGCCTTAACGCTGGTAGCGATTTCTTCCAGGCAACCTTTTCTATTTCGTCTTGATTCTTTCAACCTACAGAATTCAAAATTGAAGTTACTAACAGGAGTCAAAATCATATTACCAACCATCCGTCTCGCTCCTATAGCAACTTCTTGACGTAAGAAGAAGGGGTACAATAATACTCGAGTACGCGTGTGACGTACCGTGACGCACGACAGCGTCAGTCTCGGATTAAAAAATACATATAGTGAGCGCCTAATATAATAATGCTTTTTGTCAATATTTTATTTTAATAAGTACTAGTGTGTGATTAGCATGGTTGGCACAACTCTATTGTCGTGCTAGCCGGGCGCACTTGAGTCTTTGACCAATGAAGTGAATCGCTTTGATTACATATTTCCTGCTATTTTTTATTTAGGACACGTCAATGAGACTTCGTTTCGCCTGATAGTAAGCTGAAGGCAAAGACTCAGAAAAGACGGTCACCATTATATGCATATACCGTGTTACAATGGTGACACTCATCTTGACGGCCTTTTCACACCCCGCTTAAAGGACCCGGGACTGTAGGAAGAATGAAACAAGTGAACTGGCAATGAATTCCAGGCCTTAATGGTCCGATAAACGAAGAGTTTCCGAACCACTTGGTTCTTGAACGGATATTCAGCACCGTATGCGGGTGACATCTAAGCCCTGTACTTGTTGTCCTGTGTAGGAAAGGAGTGGGTGGGACTAATTGGAAGAGCTTATCACAAAATTAGTATTTTATTGTTCGAACAGAATCTAAACGTTTGAGTTTTCCCTGCCATGCTGCAGCTTCAAGGACTGTTCTTTAGCTCTGCTCTTCAATGTGATAAACCAGTCTATATAACATAGATCTCTTGACATAGATTACCAAGAATATTGTTTAAAACCACTATTTTTAAAAAATAAATGCTTTCTTTTTAATTTTGTTCACTACTAATGCTAATATTTCACGGTTTCAATTATACTCCTATAGTATACTCCATTCACTGTAAATCGGTACTCATTGCGAGAACTGGGTATCTATTAGACTTCAATGGAACCGGTATTTTCCTAATTGCTTTGGAGGAGGTAGGATATGACGGTAATAAAATAAATAAAACCTATTATTCCCTAGTATTCCCGTCCAAATTGAGTAGTCCGACTAGGGAAGCACCTCCACTCTACAGAATACCACGTCTATAATAACCTCGTGTTGTGTTCCCGGCGGTGAGTAGGGTAGCTAGAGCTCACTGGAGAGTTTTTGTGCTGTCAGCGGGTCAGACCAAAGGCTTGTCCTGATTTTATGTTCTGCCACTGAAGGCACAGAAAATCTCTGTTCTTACAGGGTCGGCAGCACGGATGTGACTCTACTGGTGTTACACACGTTCATAGCTCACAGTAACCACTTTCCATCAGGTGGGCCGTGTGCTAGTCTACCACCTAAGTTGCATGAAAAAAATTTAAAAAAATGTTATCTTAATGTTAAAATTTTCTATCTAAATAAATTTGCTTTATACTGTATTAATAGTTATTAAGGAAGGATAAAAACCAAATATACAAATTCGCTACCGCCTGCATCTAATATCCTGTTTACGCCAATAATTCATATTATTGCAAATATCATGGAATCATAAATATCTAAAGCAATGAATTTCAAATGTCGTACTTGAAATGTTTAGATGTCTGAATAGATTAAGTGTTCATTAATTTCCATCGTAAACAGGCTTCCTGTTGAAAACAGCAGTAGTGTAATGGCTTCTGGCCTCGTGAGCTTGTCAGGTTCTGCTTAGATAGGACGGGGTTATGGACCATCCAACTCCAACTACTTTGTTCAACTAACTGACCTATGGGTCTATACCCGGGTCGTGGTCCAACTATATACATATACAAAAGTTGGCCTACCGTTTCTTTTCATAGACCCATGGTCCAATTTACTGAATTTTATTCCGAAGAATTTCGAAAACAATATGATCGTAATCTTTCTCGTACTATTTTAATTAATACGAAAAAAGAACAACATGGCGCGCATTGAAATTCTAAAATCAAAACATTACCATACACGCGAGCGCTTCTTACAAATTCTTACTTACATCACTTTACGAGCTCCAAGAAAAGAAAGAATTAATTAGTAATCCTCTATTTAAATTACATAATTTCTTTCACGATCTACAGAAATGGCCAATCACTTTTATACTTTTAGTGCGGAGTCGTCACAGTCGCGTCTTTTACGGCTGTGCTGTAAACAGAGCAATAAAATAGAACTTTAAATTAAGGCGGGTCGTCAAAGATCTTACGTATACTAAACTGATTGTAAAAAATAATAAAAAATAGTATCGCGAAGGACCTCTAATAGAACACGACTTTTTTTCTTTTGACATTAACCAAAAAGGTGCGTATATCTCTATAAAATATAGACAAATAGATATAGATTATAGATAATATTTATCTACATCCTATTCGAAATTCAAAATGTATTCCCGCTACACCCAGGAACCGTGAATACCGAGACGCTATAGGGGTAACATTAATATGGATAAGGATATCATTAGCGACACCAATACTGTTTGTATTGACCTACGGCTCAAATTATGAGCTCGATAATTGATTCGAAGTCGGTTGAAAACTGATTTCAGTACATAATTACATGTAACTTTATTCTACACAAATCATATTAGAAAATTTTTACAGTTTATTTATTTTGAAGTTGGACCTCACCTTAAATAAAAGCTTGGAGTGAAAGGCGCATGAATAGATGCATTATTTCCAAGAAAGTCCTTTTAATAGAAACAGTTAAGCTAGATGCTGATTGTTTAGCTCTAATTTCCATAAAACGTACAAATACAATTAGTACCTATGTAATTGTTACACGTAGATGAACTGGGATACGAAACCATGATTGTAAAACATGATCTTTTAAGGGCTTGACCTTCCTAACATTTAAGAAGAATTCTTGCCGAATTGCCGATATATATTGGTATACCGTAGAAAGAATACCATGAGGCGAAAACGGTCAGGTGGAAAATAAATTACAGTGGAAAAGTACAAAGTGTCTTATTCAATAAACATTTAACTGAACTTATTAAATTAAAAATGGTAAAATAGCGGTAAAAGTTGCATCCGTTCTTATTTACTTTTAATCATTCACCCAACCAATTATAGTAAATTACTAGACAGTCGTGTACCCAATTGTGTGATATTCATAAAACAACACGTTCCTTTCACAATTACAAAACACATTACCGGTCCGTTAAAACATAAACAAACAAAAGAGAACATATCAAGTAAAGTGTAAAACACACAATCATTTGAAATCCAAATCGCATCGCGCGGCGTGTCATGCCAAACACTAAGTAATTCCGCCACTACACGTACAAGCAAGTAATTAAAACAAAAATACTGGTTGCGCAACTATTATTACTCAACTAAGCTATGGACACTAGTCTGGACATAGGGTTGTCACGCATAAGTTGTAAAACATGCTAGTATAATCTCATTAAAATCATTAGCTTCTGTACTAGACTTGCTGTATGAAATAAAAAAGTTTGTACCGCGAAATACTACATAGCAACATTGCAGGACCTACATAGTTTTCATACAGGTGACGTATAAAAAAGATGCTCTATCGTTATAGGGGTAGGTGTCAAAATTCCTTACCTCATTTATCGTCCCATTTCAAATTCCAAATTCAAAATTCATTCCTGCCTCACTCAGGTGACATAATTTTTGTACTGAACGACATTATCTGGTATAATATATATAGAACTCATTTAAGTCGATTATTTATTCTTTAGAGGATTTTTAGGGTACTTTGAAGAATTCCGCGAAACCTCAGTTCATCCTCGTCCTAGCGTTAGTCCCGGTCCCTTTCGCGGCCTTCACTCGGTGTCGAGAATACGTTTAATTATTATGAAGAAACATTTGTACCTGTGGTGGTGAATGACCTCACCACAGCTTGTTCAGTTGAAGAGTTTGCAGTACGCACTAATTAATTAACCTCTAGGTTACACGTGAGTGCACTTTTGGTGTTGTGTTGAGGGCTTATCATTTGCACACCTTAATATATTAGATATGCTACTTACTTGATGTAATTAAAGTGTACCTAGTTGTGTACAATATAATAAGTGCATTGTTAGGTTGATGGTTTTTTTCTAGTTTCATTCGAATTTTAAACATTAATATTTTAATTTCAAAACAAGATACTACTAATTACGATTTACGAGTCACATTCGTGATATTTTCGTTTCGATTCGATTCGTTATTAAAGGATGTTATTACGCTCTAGGTAGCAAGAGCTAGTTAACGGAAATAGACTAACTTCTTACAACTTAAATCAAACATATGATTAAGCGTGCGTAGTCAAAACTCAAAATACATTTCAAGTCTATAATATCAGGTAATCCAGATATGGATACGTGTATAAAAATACTAGAATAATCTAACAGAAGCGAAATTTAACAATGTCCCGTCATCCCGGGTCCTTTTCACATGAAAGAAGGAATTCACACAATTTTAATAAATAATGTAGGCATCCTAGGCCTACTACATTAAATAGGCACGCGCTTTGCTTGTGTGTCAACAATTTCAGTTTATTTTGAAATTGGAATAAGACATTCTTTTTTCTAAAACTGGAACCCGTTAATTAATACAGTTAAGTATTCAATTTAGGATAAGAGACCAAGGGCTTTAGGCGTCCCTAATAAATGTGTTCACGTTTCTTCTTGGTTATGGGCGAGTAGGGTCGTCCGAGCTCTCCCGAAAGATCGGTTAACATAATGTTTATTGACAAATTTAGTGACATTAAAAGAATAATAAGAGGTATATTATTAACTCTGTGGTGACAACCCTGGATTAGTGCTTATTTCTAGGCACCGTTACCCGCTTACCATTAGGTTGTGTTATTGCTAGTTTGTCTACATAGTATTAAAATATAAAACACATAGGAAGAGGTTAATATGTCGACATTTGACATGGATACCACACTGCAATGCATTTTTTCATCTTGGTTGAATATTCACGTGTATTATTATGATACAATACAGGAAACCATAGTACAGCATTCTATTTTCTTCGTAATGTTTCTAATTTGAGTATCTGGATTCTAGTTTTCTTTTAGGTTATGTTTTGAAAAAATTATAGATCAGAAAGAACTTGCAATGATAGTAGGAGAAGCTAGCGAGGTGGGTAAGGATAAAAGCAGTAGTGTGCTAGTAGTAGTGCTGGGAGACCCAGGAAAGGGAAAGTCATGAGTTTATATATTACCTAAAACATCAATGAGCACGGATTACAAGAATAAAAAAGTCAATTTTTGCTATACCTCTTTACATACATATAAACACCTCTTTATCCCCGGAGGGTTGCATGGGGGTGATGTTCCGTAACAGAGGTGAATTAACACCCACATTTCACTTGTTTCTTTATTTCAATTGAAATAGCATATAAACTAAAGATATTGTTCATAAAAATCGCAAATTAAGGTTCTATTTTCAGGATTGACAACCCTAAAAATAGGTAACAAAAACGGCCATGACTAACAGAATCGACTTTAAAACCATTAAATGAATCGATTCCATGGTTGTCGTGAGAACACTTAGAGCAATACGAACAAATATTGCGACACGGTACACGTGGGCTTGATAACAAATATAGGTTACTAACTATAAAGGTGTCGTACACATAACACATTAGAGTAGCTAGGTGCGAGCTAGAAAATATTCAATACTGTCTTTTTTTTACGTGCGAAAAATCTCCACAGATACCCCCAGCACCAATGGAGCCGGTGGGAGAGGTTATGTCAGACTCGAACCAACTAAGACGCACGACGCCTGTGGGTCGTTTTTGGTTGCCGAAGGTGAGGTTGACAGGCATATCCCTCGCACCCCGTACACCCCAGGGCCATCTCTCTCAATCTGGCCCTCTCCTCGGATGTAACTCAATACTGTATTAGAAATGTATGTTGTGGTTAATGGGGTCAAAATCTTTTAGGTTCAGATAAACCACACCTGGATCAGGTGACAAGTAAGTCGGTGTCCCTGCTAAACAATAGAGGATGCCTGATGCAGGCGTTCCTGATGGGGTTCTCCGGATCTCGGACTCTAAGGGCGGACTTGGGATGCAATTGGTAAATAATTATGAGAATGATGAAGACTCGAATGTGCTCGAGGGATGTTTGAAAGAGTTGATGACAAATTATGGAAAGCAACTATGAGCTGAAATTAGTATTAAAGTTATCGGGATATTTACCATGTTGTATTGTTCTAAGTTTTCCGTGACCACGGTGCTTTTTTTTTTTAAGTGCGCAAAATCCCCACGGATACCTCTCCACCGGAGCCGGTGGAAGAGGTTATGTCGGACTCGAACCGACTAAAACGCACGCCATCTGTGGTCGTTTTGGTTGCCGAAGGTGAGGTTGACAGGCATATCCCTAGCACGTGATCATGGTGCTTGCAACAGCGCCGAAATATCGGAAACTCAGAACAATACAACATGGTAAATATCTATAAAACTTTAATACTAATGTGTGTGACCAGGATAGTTTAAGTTCCTATGAGCTAAAACTTATTTTAACTCACAGCTGGACCTAGGTTTAGTTTAGTAGACCTGGGTGTTTCTTGGTTTGGTTTAAAGATTGATGGTATGGTACACATTGAGATCTTTCAATATGCGCCATAGCACCCAAGCCTCCGCTTTCCATACTAAATAATTTTAAGCCAGACCGGTTAAAGCCACTGTAATTTATGAGAGATAATAATGTCTTCATTACTTTTAAAATAATTTCATAATTATTATGTCGTACTGAGTATACATTGCAAGTCATCAGTATTTTTTTAAATCAAATATTTATAGCAATCTGGAGAGAACCCTTTCAACCCATCCTCGAAGGTGTCTTTGAAACAAACATCATAAAACCATGTAATTTTAAATTCGCATCGCGTATCGAAGTCGCGTGGGAGCCTGTCGGATTAAAAACACGAAATGAAGCTTTCAACCGCATGGAAAATCGTTATAATTGACATAATATCGCAAGTCACACGGTAAAGCAACACCTAGCTGACGACTTCGATTAATCGTAAGTCACTTTCTATGAGTAGAAATCCCCAAGGGGGTTATCCCCGGTGGAGCCCGCGCAGATGGATATGTCGGACTCAAACCGAAACCTCACTCCATCTCGGGTCTTCACTTGGCTAGGACGAGGTAGCCTCTGACATATCCCTCACTTCCTGGCTGACCCAGGGCCATTGAAAAAGTCAAGTAAGCCATTCAATAAAGATGGCACCATACATTAATTTTTTATCAACGTTTAGTAAGACACGTAATTAGAAAGATAAATAATAGACGCGACTAAGACTTTCATACTCTTTCTAACCATTTCTATTTAGGGTATTGGATATTACGGGAACGTCTATTATCTGGCTCTTAAACCTTGAAAGGGAAGTCTGCACCACAGCCTCGTCTGTTGTTTGGCGAGAATACCAGCTGCCAAGTGATATTGGCTGAAAATTTTGGTAGGATCTCATTCCAATTGTCAAAATACTTTTGTTATTAGATATACCTCTGTACATACTTTATCTTATATCAAAAATTTACCCTATACGCGCAGTATACGTTTCTTGGTTGTCTTTTAAGGAAAGCACGGGATGCGGCACCGGTGGACGAGTTGAAATCGTCAATCATTCGGTTCTCATTTGTCTCGGAACTTGGGTCTAAGATATGACCATGACCATAACCTGAGACATCATAACATAAACTCACGCCTTTATAGGCTGAAGTGCTAGCACCCACATTTCGCCAGTTTATGTTTAGGTCCCAATGTAATAGGTGACGAGCCTATTGCCATTAACCGGGCACTTATAAACCTGCGATAAATACACACATAACTTCGAAAAGCATTGAGAAGTCATTGGTGTGTGCCATGGTAAAACCTTGGATCGACCCCGAGACCTCGTCTCAGTCCATTACCCATACCACTAGGCTACCGCGGTAATACCTGAGGTATACAAATATTGTAGCTAATGTGTGTACGTAGCTTTATGGCTGTAAAACTTTTTGATAAATTATCGTCAAGCTACGACTTTATAGTGTTCAGTAGGTAAAGTTGAGTGACTGGTTATCAGTATGGTATATAGCCTTCAAGAGATTGTTACCTCATGTATGTAGGTCTGTTACAAAACGGCATACATCATAATTCACTATCATTTATATGTGATAAAAACAAAGTAAAATGGGACTATGTAGGTTAGTTGGAAAACGTGTTAAGTTGAGTAGTAAAGTTATTAAGTTTTATTGACGTTAGTTGCACTCACTGGAGAAACTTAATATGTTCCAAGTTTTCATTGGGTTGATATTGTAATTGTTGTAAATCAAGTATAACATTGATTCCTTGACCACAACCACTCTTATATTTCTTGAAATCATTATAAAATTTAGACGTTTAGACGTAGAATCAAAGAGTATCAAAGAATCAATTTAATTTATTCAGTTAACGCACACAAAGAGCATATATGAACGTCAAAATTTTACAATTAGGTTTGTCAAGAAATAATATAAAAATATTAAATAATGTAAAAATATTCCATTGAAAAATGATTCTTTCGCTGGTTCGGTAGATTAGTTCTACTGAGAAGATACCAGCAAGAAACTCAGCGAACTATATTAGAACTAGATTATTTTTCTTTTTTAAATTTGCTTTAGTTTACAATTTATTTTGTGCGAGCAAGCAAGAGACTTATGTTGACCACGCATTAACATCATTAAGGTACTCATCCACTTTATAGTAACCTTTACTCATTAAAATTTTTTCACTTCTATTTTATTTATTTAATGGCATATTAATCAACTCCTGAGGAATTTTATTAAATATTTTTATGCAGCTGCCTACAAATGAATCACCAACCTTGTGAAGCCTAAGCTCTTTATGTGCCCAAACGAATAATCGAAATTAATTCTTTAATTGATTCATGACTGAGTTGCGTATCGACCATTGCATTTGATAAATCCCTTTAATATAACTTAAGAGTACCTAGCGCGGTAGTCTTTCTTTTACCTATCCCCTGCCATTCGTGAGCATGGTAGGTTATCACTTACTACCAGATTGGTAGAAAATTAGTTTTATTGCTATTTTAGTACGTCCTTACTCTTTTTTTATACTTAGGTGGCAGACAAGGAAACGGGCCCACCTGATGGAAAGTGGTCAAAACCAATAGAGCCACACTCGCGCTGCCAAGCAAGCTGCAAGCATTGAGAGTTTCTTTACCGTCAGTGTAAAAGACAAAGCAGGACAAGCTTTTGGTCTTTCTACTGACAGCACAGTGAGCACTGGTTCACCGCCGGGATTACTTAATAATTAATTACAAACGACACCCTACAAAACGCTATCTGGACCCCATAGGAAGTATATAAATATAATTTGATTATTATATAGTAGATTCTAATTTTATGCCTTTACTTATTAGTTATTATTGATACCATTACCTATCCATTCTGTGATAGTTATTACGCTATTATTAATGACATAATTTCATAAGTCATTAAATATCTACGACTTATGTCGTAAAAAGGTCAATTACCTAATGAAATAGTATTAATAAATTAGTATCGAACGTTTACAAAACTCATTAAAAATAGAAAAAACATTCAATGGCAAAAAATTGTTTCATTGTAGTTGTAACACAGCAAAAACACATTGGTACTCGTGATTGTATATCGTAATTAAGGTGGTTAAATGAACTAGTGATAACATTTATAACATTAAGCAAACATTAACATTACAATTAATATTGATTCGCAACTTTTTTTATAGGTATGTAATTCCTGCATATGTCCCTGGGTCAGGCAGGGTGCGAGGGATAATATCTTAGGCAACCTAACACCCCGGTATCTGAAAACCCAAGACGGCGGGCGGTTTTAATTAGGTGGAATCCAATAAAAGCCGTCGGGCGGTGGGGATATACGAGGGTATTTCAGCTAGCTAATGGCTGAATTCTAATTTCGCTGTTGCCATATACCTATTCAGTTATTTATTGTAATCTAGGCGAAAGTTTTAAAAGGCCAAAGACCTACACAGGACAACACGTGCAGGTCTTAGATGTAACTCGAATACGGTGCAGAACATCCGATCAAGAACCAAGCGGTTGGGTGACTCTTTCCTCTGTCGCACCATTAAGGCCTGGAATTCATTACCAGCTCACGTGTTTTCTTCTTCCTACAGTCCCGGGTCCTTTAAGCGGGGCGTGAAAAAGCATAAGATGAGGCCGTCAAGCTGAGTATCACCATTGTCACATGGTATGTGTAAGTAATGGTGACCCTCTTTTCTGAGACTTTGCCTTCAGCTTACCATCAGGTAAGGCGAAGTCTAATTGACGTGCCCTAATTTAAAAAAATAAATAAAAAAAGGACCAGAAGCTTGTCCTGTTTTGTCATTTACGCTGACACAGAAGCATAGAGATGCTTACTATGTTGGCAGCACGAGTGTGACTCCCTTGGTTTTCACGTCCATAGGCCACGATAACCACTTTCCATCAGGTGGGCCATGTGCTTGTCTGCCACCTAAGTGGTTTAAAAAAATCAACGCCGTATCTAAACCACTACGGCTATAAACTTGAAATATTGGCAGTTAATAATTTTATTTTAAGTTGCAATACTTCCTAAGTGGATGCAAAGAAGCATATTTGGCGTTTCACCCCTAAGAGGAAACAAATGTGTATTGTTTTCAGTGCGAACCCGTACATATTTCACAGTGAAACAAAACCCACAGATGATATTTCCTTTGTAGTTTCACAGTGGCGACACAGATGTGGTCAAGCTCTATCGACAAAAAGAATCCAGTATTGAACGAGCAACTGTACTGTCGAAGTTCGTCGAACAATAACTGATTCCGTATGTGCCACTTATGCTAATCGTTACAATTCCTATTGTACTCAACAATCTGGTCAGATTGATTTAAATCTAGTTTACATACTTTCTAGCAATAAAGACTTAACGCTACGCTAAACGCTACCGTTAACAAGTCATTACGGTCCCCAATCTTACGATTGGGGACCGTAATGACTTGTTAATGATATTAACCTTTTTATAGGTAGCTAAATAATAGACATATATTGGGTACACTATTGTACTCAAAAGATATTGGTATAAGAGAATATAAATAACCTTTTTATTCAGATCCATCCGAGATATTGATTAGTTCGCCCTTTTTTCACATATTTTTCGACACAATTTCTAAAAATTGGAATGACTGATTTCATTCCAATTTTTAGAAATTGTTTGCGTTGCAAATATTTGACAGTACCTACTGTACTTAGATATGGGTACCCCAAGTTTAGAAGGCAAATGTTTTATCAACTATGGCACATATTGGGAGAGCCGTATTACTAGCAATAGGTTAATTCATTGATTCAATGTACTTCGATCAGAAAGAAAGAAAGAAAATGTTTTATTTTGATTCTCACAGTGTGTTACTTGTGTACTATACTTACAACCAACCTTAACCTAGTTATACTCAAATAGGAATACTTAATCACTAGACTATCAAATATGATAACTTAGATTTCTTTAAAAACAAACGGAAAGATCTACTCACATTTCTCACGTAATATTCGTAGTCTACTAGACTACTTTAGGTGAAGAATGAAGTTGAAAAAAATATCTGTCAATTCACACGCTACCATTAACGTCATAATTGACGATACATTATTCTTAAGATCAAGTTGGAATTGATATAACTGAACTTGAGATGAAATGATTCCTAATTTTAGTGCTAATTGTGAGTTTGGTGAGTTGGATTGGTTTTATGTACACTTTTTAAAGTGTACATAAATCCTATCGACTTTACCTTCTAAAATAATTTGAGCACATATATTGCCTATGCGGATCCGGAAGGCGGAGGATCGGAGAAAATAGCGCACATTGGGAGAGGTCTAGGTCCAGCAGTGGACTGCGGTGGGCTTATTGATTGATTGATATTGCCTATGTTCGTAAAGATTTCATTGATATTCCAGGATGTGTATCAAGACCCAAAATAAGCATAGTTTGTACTTTGATTTTTGGCACTATAAGCAATTTTTTCGCAAGTATAAGTACTTTTAACAAAAAATCTAATTGGGATAACAAGTCTTGCCACTACAAAACGAGTTGAGTTTTTGAAAATTACGACCATTTGTGTAAATTCCAACTATGTAGTCCTATGGGTTTCCGCTTACAAATTGTAGAACTAGAAAATAAACCCTTACTAATCTAAAACACAATATTGACATAGGTGAAATCTCAAATTTAAGTTCTCACAGTAATTAAAGATCTGATTGAAAATAAAAGATTGATTGCGTTGGCGCCGTTTCCGATATCATAGACGCTGTGTAATGGTAATTGTATATTAATAGGGGTATCAAGTTCACTATGTGATAATACTACAATGTAAAAAAACATACAGTGGGTCAAAT
This sequence comes from Eilema griseolum, assembly GCA_963662185.1. Classification (NCBI taxonomy): domain Eukaryota; kingdom Metazoa; phylum Arthropoda; class Insecta; order Lepidoptera; family Erebidae; genus Eilema; species Eilema griseolum. The sequence continues at coordinate 7,836,306 of OY759250.1, forward strand.
CTTTTGATGTTTCCGTTAAAGTCGATAGCGCAAGAAACCGGCCGTTTGAAGTTGACACCCATTTTAACTTATCAATCTACAGTTTTCGATTAGGTATTATGAAGTCAATAGCTTTTTTAACAGAATACAATTAAGGGACATGTAGAACAGGTAGTCCCATTGTCACCAGGTCAGGATCTAATGATAGGATTCGGAAGAAATCGTAGGAACTCAAATGTTATAGGCACATTAATCTAAGTATTTTTGTTATAAATCAAGAGTGACATTTTTTAGATCGGTTCAAGGTTGATTCGCTTTTTAAAATTAACTATTTTAATAAACATCTAAAAAGCCTTCGAAATTAATAGACCCGGTACAGTAGGAATGAAGAATTGACCGCAGGTCTCCACAACCACAGTTGGTGGGAACATGGTAGACACATATTATCTCGTTAATTGGTTAATCATTAAAATTACTTCTTTAAAACACCGGTATCTGTATCAAGTTACTTAATGAACTGTTCGGTTTATGCTAATAAGGTTAAACAAAAAGGTTTTACCACCGTGGGACTATACAAAGACTACACAAAAGTATCAAGATACATTAATATACAGGATGAGTCTATTGTAATTAGAGTAAATTAATTAATACATTTGAAGTGGCCCTAAATTGATGAAAAGGAATTATTTTTCTTTTTTTTTTGTTATAAAACGTGGGACCGAATTTAATGATTGGTAAAATGTCGGTGTTAATTCAGCTCTGCCTAAACCTCTGGGGATAAAGGCGTGATTATATGTATATATGTATAAAACTTTTCTGGTCATAATAACTTGAAATGTCATTAATTACGTAGTTCAGGCACTTAGAACGGTGCTTAAACCAATTTAACATATTTTTCCATTATTTCGTTACTTTTTCAAGCCTCACCGCTCAATTCTATCTATATTCCTCTCACTGACTGCCTCTTTGGCGTAGCGGTAGAACGTTCGACAGCCACACAGGGGGCGCGGGTTCGATTCCCGCTCAGTGCAAATGTTTGTATGCATGAATATGAACATAGCATTGGTCTGGGTGTTCTATGTATATGTTTGTTTTTATTAAAAAAATATATCTAAGTATGTATGTCCGCATTTTAAAACAAGCTAGTAGTAGGGTAGCCAGAGCTCACTGGAGAATTCGTGCTGCCAGTCTAAAGGTCAGACTAAAGACTTGTCCTGCTTTGTCTTCTACACTGGCGGTACAGAAACTCTGCGCTCAGTCGGCAGCGCGAGTGTAGCTTTTCTTGTGTTACACACGTCCATAGGCCACGGTAACCACTTTCCATCAGTGCTATATGTGCCTGTCTGCCACCTAAGTGGTATAAAAAAAAAGTTAAGCTATGCTTACTTTGGGTCTAGATAGAGATGTGTAGAATGACTTACAATACAACAACAATACAATATCACCTGCCTGCCCTTGTCATAATTACTTGTAGTCGGCATAGCATTACATTCTTGTGAGATATCTCCTCAGTCACACGCAATCCAGTCATCTCTTCTTGGGCCTACCTCTCTTACTAAATCCTTCTTCTTTCATACCTTGAACCTTTTTCACATTACTTTCATCTCTTATATACTACGACAGTAGGTCACTTTTCAATTTTTCATTACGTACAAGAGGGATTTTATCAATAAACGAGGCGGGGCTGACCGAAATAGTTGCTAATTTCACTTTCAAGTGTTACTTACGCACAAAATAGATTGAACCCAATTGAGACCAACAAAGTATTTCATTCAATCGAACCGGTCCTCAATACTGAATGAGTAAGTAAACACTTTCGTTTACATCCTATTAACCTCATAAGACTGGCGCACTTATAATAATGTGATTTTATTAAATACCACCTGTGCCATGAGCCCATAACTCCATCAGCTGTTAAAAAAAAAAGAAAAATGCGGGGCAGTCGCCGATAGAAGTGAAAAGTAACTTGTGAATTGTATCGTCGTGACGTCAGAATGGGTGCATCATAGGCTTATAGCTGACTTGGCGCGTTCGGTGACTAGACTACCCAAGTGTTAGCGGTCGAAGATCCTAAAGATTTCACATCAAAAAAACTTTCTAAGGAGATGTACGGAATCCAACTAAGATATCCTCATACGCTATTCGGAACACCTGCTGATTGAGGAGTCAGGCTCTTCATTTCTAACACCTAATGTCGAAGTATCTCTACTTATATCATTTAGATCATTATTTGCTCGTGCCAGAACCTTGTATGGTTTTTACAGGTGTACCGGTTGACAGATGTAATTGTCATGGAAATCGATGATCATGGTGGGATCTCATAGACCTAAGCTACTTAGCTCTTCATCATCATCCTCCTGCTCTTATCCCAAGTTTATTTGGGGTCGACACAACATGTGTTCTTCCATTCATCTGTAGTTGCAGTCATCTCAACATTCACTCCCTTCTTAACCATATTATCTTTCACACAGTCCTTCCACCTCATTTTATGTCTCCCTCTCCCCTTGTAGCCATCCACTTCCATAGTTAGTGCCTTCCTTACGACGTTACTTTCCCTACACATTACATGTCCTAACCAGGACAAACGATTTCCTCGTAGCTTTTCCGTGATTGATGCTACTCTCAAACTTACTTAGATCTTAATACTTAGCTGTTGACTACTAATACATACATATATTCACGCATATAAATCCCCGAAATGGTAGCATCGGTGTATTAACACCCACATTTCGTCAACTGTGATTTTCAGTCCCACGCAATAGGGAGCGATTCTATTGCCGTCAAACGGGCACTTTGTCATGAGCTGTTTTGTTTCCTGTCGGATGAAGAACAGTCCTATCACTTAGTCACCTTCTAGTCCTCATACGACACCCACGGAAAGAGATGAGGTGGCCCTCTTCTATTCCACTTCAAACTTGAACATATGTAGTGTGTACTTTAATCTATTCAGTTTACAATGTGATGTAGAAACTGACGCTAAAATGAAAATGTATACATTAATTTTTATAAACATTTAGTAACTGCATACTTGACCTAGATAAAGAAGAAATACATTCAACTTGTATCAACGGACACTCCAATTTTAATGTTAAAATACCAATTTTAAAACGGTTTATTACATGTAAAGAAAACAGTAATTTAAGCCATAGGACTTTAGTAGAACAAAAATCTAGATAGACCGCAAACAATGATTTCTAAAACAATCATTTAACTGAAACCTTAAAGCTTAAAGTTCACAATTAAATGAATAAGACCTCATTTCATCTTTTTATTCAATCTACAAGATGTCATTTAATTTTAGCAATAAAGTCTATGATAAAATGGAATTGTTTGCAGCGTCAGTGGTTTTATTATGATTTTTTTATTAAACTAATAGAATCAACTATACAATGAGGTAGGCTACCCTACTCACCGTCGAGAACACAACACTGGGTTATTATGGCCGCGGTATCCTGTAGAGCGTAGGTACTTCCCCAGTCGGACTGCTCAATTGGACGAAAATACCGTCGTGTCCTACCTCACTTCGGGTTTGAGAAAATTAACAAGTACCGCCACATTCCAACAGCAGTAAAAGAAAAACGAAAGTATTAAGTTTCTAATACCTCCAGTGACAGAGCGGGGTTGAAAGTTCAAATGTCTGTAACGATATCATCGCACTATATTTCTATTCCATATTATCTGATCCATGAACTATAAACAACAGTGCCAATTCTGTTGTACCCCCTAGACTAGTAGGAAATATGTTTTACAATAATAATCATTTATTGCTAGGAACATAATGTAATGATTTAATTTTACAAATTTTTAAGGATATTATATGATTCACATTCGAAAATCACTTACTCTGTATAAACTGTTAGGGTTTCACTTCCAAAACTTCAAAATCTTCTTCATCATATTTATGTTTTCGTATCACTTGGCAAAGTCAGTGTGACTACTTCATAAACTGTATGACCTGTTCTTCATAAATCCAATTTGTGATAGACAGTGTGGGGGCTAAATATGACAATACTTTTTGAGTTATGTTATTATAGATCATTAATGTAATCTACCGCTGTTTGTTTATCCAAATAAATGAAAAAATGAAACGGAAAACTATTATCTCCAGAAACTCTGTTTCACTTGTGTTAAGAGTACAGCCACAATAATTAATGAATAATTAAACTATTGGTTTTATCTTTTATATGGGACACATCAATTAGACTTCGCCTCGCCTCTGTGGTAAGCTGAAGGCAAAGTCTCGGAAAAGAGGCTCACCATTACCTACATATACCATGTTACAATGGTGACACTCAGCTTGACGGCCACATCATATGCTTTTTCACACTCCGCTTAAAGGACACACTTAATAACATTTAGCTTTTTGTATGTACTTTTCCTTCCAATAAATTTTAACTATGACTTCAAATCTAACACTTCTCAGTGAAAACTAGTGTGAATATACAGACACATGGTTTTACGAGTTACTAGGAGGTAGGACACGGCGGTATTTCCGCCCAATTGAGCAGTCCGCCTGGGGAAGTACCTCCGCCGTACAGAATACCACGGTTATAATAACTTCGTGTTGTGTTCCCGGCGGTGAGTAGGGTAGCTAGAGCTCACTGTAGAGTTTTTGTGCTGTCAGTGGGACGACCAAAGGCTTGTCCTGCTTTGTCCTCTACACTGACGGCATAAAATCTCTGTTCTTACAAGGTCAGCAGCACGGATGTGACTCCACTGGTGTGTAACGTTCATAGGTCATGGTAACCACTTTCCATCAGGTGGGCCGTGTGCTTGTCTGCCACCTAAGTTGTATAAAAAAAACATATTTTAAATGAGGAACACTGTACTGTAAAACAACACTTTATACATTTTAGCTTTCTACATACCTTCTCCATATTATCTTTAACTGTGCCAAATATCACACTCGTACGTGCGCATAAAATGCTTAACAGGGAAAACAAAGATTGCTCATCACGTATTTCAGATGGACATGTAAGCGTTGAATGTGTGTACTCAATTGACTTATTATGGTGGACTCTCTCTAAGAAGGATTCCTTGGAGGTGGAGTAAAAAACGCCTGTATTTTAGAACGATACTCAGTTCTGAATCTAGATTTATGACTAGATCTGAGGAATTCGTCCTCACATATTGCGACCTGAGACGGTGCGCAATGTACGGTAAAAAAGAAACTTTATCCCACGCACACTCAAGCTGTAGAATTACCTCCCTGCTGCGGTTTTCCCAAGCACCTTCAATATGGGGATCTTCAAGAGGGGCATCAGAAGGTTTCTTTATGGTCGGCAGCCCTGGTGCTGCATACGTCCATAGACCACGGTAACCACTTCCCATCAGGTGGGCCTTGTCCACCTATGTGGTATAAAAAAAACAGATTGCATTCTAAATGACAGTTAATTATAATTCATTTACGACTGAGCGTTGTTCAGGAATACAGGCCTTTTTTTTTTAAGTGCGCAAGATCCCCACGGATACCTCCCCACCGGAGCGGGTGGGAGAGGTTATGTCGGACTCGAACCGACTAAAACGCACGCCGCCTGCGGGTCGCTTTGGTTGCCGAAGGTGAGGTTGACAGGCATATCCCTCGCAACCCGGCCGACCCAGGGCCATCTCTCACGATCTGGCCCTCTTCTCGGAATACAGGCCTAAAACTATTTTAGTCAGCTACAAGAGAATTGACCCCATAGTTTTCTACCAGACCAAGTTTAAGGTTGCGAATCGAGAGTGAAGTTTTTTACATAGAGGTTTTATTTTGTACAACAAAGCCATTGGCCTCCAAGAACCAACGTGGCGGCGGAGCTCACGCTGTGAACAATATCTTTGCGAAAATTATTCAAAGGCGGGTTTACTTTCGCTATCACAAGACTGAAGATGGCCGCTGCGATTACAGTACGCGCAATTGAGGACTGTTTAATTAAATGTGAAATATTATACGAATATTGGTTATAAATCATTATTGTCATTAGTGGTATGGGTAATGGACTGCTGAGATGAGGGCTCGGGTTCAATCCCAGGTTTACCATGGCATACACCAATGACTTTTCGATGTTTTTCGAAGTTATGTGTGTATTTATCGCATGTTTATAAGTGCCCGCTTAATGTCAATAGGCTCGCATCCTATTACATTGGGACCTAAACATAAACTGGCGAAATGTGGGTGCTAGTACCTCTGCCCACCCCTTCGGGGATATAGACGTGAGTTTATGTTATGTTATGTTGTGTAATTAATCAAATTTGAAACATGTAAATTCCTACTATATATTTCTGTTTAAGATCCATTTCCATTTCGAGGCATGTGATTGAGCATACCAATTTGATAAGCATCAATTCAAAACGTTAATCCCATAGCCGCATTATGGTGTAATTCGAAATTGGTGCGGTAGATGGTAGGTACGCCTCCAAAGGTCTAAGTTCACCTTGCCTATTACAAGGTTAAAATTGTTTGGTAGCGCCATCTTAGTATAGAGAGTACTTTCCGAAACAAACATACATATAATCACACTACTATCCCCGGAGGGTTTGGCAGAGGTGAATTTCACCAATCATTTGCGAAACGTATGATCGACGCTTCTCGTGACCAGAAGGCTGGCCTCTTCTGAGGTCAGAGAATAAGCATTGCCATACAACGTGGCAATGCTGCCAGTCTTCTGGGAACGCTACCACAAGAGGCATGCGATGCGGAGGAATTCCACGACGCATTTTAACCTTTGCTTCATCTCTATTAGATATTGATAAATATTTACTTACTATATTATTTCTGTATGTGCGTGTGTATTTTGTGGCTAAACGTTAAAACTTTTTAACCAATCATTGAATTCGGCCCCACGTAATAGGAGGTGAAACCTATAGCTGTCTTGCGGGCACTATTGTTGACTCAGCCATGCATCTGAGGCTGAGTCTGGGCTGTATATATCTGCCTGATGTTAAACAGCCCTATCCCTTAGTCGCCTTATACGACACCGCAAGGGAAGAGATGGGGTGGTCCAATTTCCAGTCTGCCGGGAACCACGCGGTTATCACTTTTCAAAACGGGTGGATCAAATTGTGAATGGAAGCTACTAGATAGCTTTTGTTATTCTAGCTCTAAATGATCTGAATATGCGTTGGATTTCTTGAATAATGGAGATTTTTTGCTGTCAGTGGGATGACTAAACGCTTGTCCTGCTTTGTCCTCTACACTGACGGCACAGCCACTCTGTGCTTACAGGGTCGGCAGCACGAGTGTGACTCCACTGGTGTTACACACGTTCATAGGTCACGATAACCACTTTCCATTAGGTGGGCCGTGTGCTAGTCTGCCACCTAAGTTGTATAAAAAAATAAATATTCTAAGACATTTTCTGTTTTAAATTTATACAGTCACTAAAAATAAAAATAAAAAATAAGAATTAACATAATATATGTATTAATCAACGAGTGTGAACGGGGACATAATATCACCTCTGTCATACTTCGTTTTACTTTTGACATCGCGTTGGTGTTGAGATGACATATCTGCCTCATTTATAACGAGAACTAGAATTTGACAATATTAGTAAAGACAAATTGCTGAACCAGTCACCCAAACTAATATTAGAAACGCGAAAGTGAGTTTGTTTGTTTGTTACGCTTTCACGTCTTGACTATTAAAACGATCATCATGGAATTTCGCACACAAGGCAGAAAAGGACAAAATATATGGTGTATATATCTAGGGTATTTGTCAAAGTTAGGGGGGGGCATAATTTTTATGTAGGCTTTTCTGTATTCCTCGTAAACAAAATTTAAATATCTCCCATATGTTACAAGCAGTTTTTTGCCTTAAGTAATAGATAACGAATCTTTTGAAAGCACAAAAACTTTCCAGTGAGCTCTGGCTACCCTACTCACCACCGGGAACACAACACGAATAATAACCCTGTGTTGTGTTCCCGGTGTATTAGCCGTGGTATTCTGTAGGGTGGAGGTATTTCCCCAGTCGGACTGCTCAATTGGGACGGAAATCACTGAAGGAAAAAGTCAGCATTCGTGACCAGACATATACCCACGACCCGTCCCTTTTTAGAAGGATACTCTGAACAACCAAAAATATTGATAAATGGATCCTGTGTCGTTTCAAGACGTATGTGTATGACCTAAACATACTTTAGCGCAGGTTACTTTTTTAGCCGCGTCGTTCCCGACAGAGTTAGAGTAGCAGAGAGTATCGAAAGAGATGAGGTGGTTCTACTCTGCCGGCGACTAAGAGACAAGGCTGTTTAACATCAGATAGATATATACAGCCCAGACTCAGCCTCAGATGCATGGCTCGAGTCAACAATAGTGCCTGTAATATGGCTAACCCCCTATTACGTGAGACAGAATTCCTCTTTTTTTTTATACCACTTAGTTGTCAGACAAGCGCACGGCCCACCTGATGGAAAGTAGTTACCGTGGCCTATGGACGTGTGTAACACCAGAGGAGTCACCGTCGCGCTGCCAACCCTGTAAGTGCAGAGTTTCTGTGCCGTCAGTAGAAGACAAAGCAGGACAAGCCTTTAGTCTTCCCACTGACAGCACAAATTCTCCAGTGAGCTCTGGCTACCCTACTCACCGCTGGGAACACAACACGAAGTTATTATAACCGCGGTATTCTGTAGGGCGGAGGTACTTCCCCAGTCGGACTGTTCAATCGGGCGGAAATACCACCGTGTCCTACCTGGTGCTTTACCTCTTTACTTTGCTTATATATAGGACGCGTAAATTAGACTTCAACTCGCCAGATGATAAGCTAAAGACAACATTTCAAGTAAGAGGATAACCATTATAGACATGTAGCATGTTACAATGGTGGCACTCAGCGTGGCGGCTTTATTTTAGTGAAATGTGGGTGCTAATTCATTTCTGCCTATCCCTTCGGGGATAAAGGCGTGATAATATGTTTGTATGTATGTATGTATGTAATGTAATGAATAAAACCCACGGGCTAAGACTGACAGGTAGAGATTGCATTCTACGGTACGCTACACGCATTTGATATTCATAAAATTTCAGAAATACTTTTCATACATGCTAATATTTATATGAGCAGTTACAACATACTACGCTAGAGATAATATTTAAGCAAAATTAGTTGTTATTTTGCTACGTCTGCTTAAAATTTTGAAAGGGATATTGAGTTCCGATTTGAATTGTGCTATACATATAAGCTAGCTGATCCGGTAATAATTGTAATTTCATTTTTTTATACCACTTAGGTGGCAGACAAGCGCACGTCCCAGCTGATGGAAAGTGGTTACCGTGACGTTAAATCTACAAGAAAGAACTTCAAATTGTTATTTAGAACGACTTTCTTCAGCGCATCATCTGTCGGAAATGATATTTCTAAATGAAATGTGTAAAAGTAAATATAACGTTAGTCTAGTGTACTAGGAATGATTAATGAACACTAATGAACACGTTCACCGGCGCCGGCGCCGAGCGCTGTTTGTACGATGCGCTTGCGCACGCAATCTCGCGGACAAGTTATACTTTCTGCGAGAATATCTTTATTGTTATGAATATGCGTGAGAGTGACGTAATAAAACTTTAAACATATTCATTCATTGTGTTACGCAGATTTTTTAATGTTTAGATGGTAAGAGGAGGTCGGCAGCGCATAACGATTTTAATAGCGCATAGATTTCTCATTTGAATTTGGAACGTCCGTCTGGGGAAGTAGTTCCAACCAACTGGAAACAGATGTTAGACAACACTGTTGATTTCAATCTTCTCAAATAGAAGATTAAGCTTTGCATCAATTTTTTTTATATCACTTAGGTAGCAGACAAGCGCACGGCCCACCTGATGGAAAGTGGTTACCGTGGCCTATGGACGTGTGTAACACCAGAGAAGCCACACTTTCCAATGGTTTATTTGTACATTATTTAATATTTTAATATTATTTCTTGACATACTCAATTGTATAATTTTGACGTTCATATGTGCTCTTTGTGTGCCTAAACTGAATAAATGAAATTGATTCTTTGATTCTTTGATTCCTGTAAGCACAGAGTTTCTGTGCCGTCAGTGTAGAGGACAAAGCAGGACAAGCCTTTAGTCATCCCAATGACAGCACAAATTCAAATTCAATTCAAAACACCAGTGGAGTCACATCGGTGCTGCCGACCCTGTAAGAACAGAGATTTTATGTGCCCTCAGTGCAGAACACAAAATCAGGACAAGCCTCTGGTTTTCCCACTGACAGCACAAAAACTCTCCAGTGAGCTCTGGCTACCCTACTCACCGCTGGGAACACAACATGAAGTTATTATAACCGCGGTATTCTGTAAGGCGGAGGTACTTCCCCAGTCGGACTGCTCCATTGGGCGGAAATACCGCCGTGGGCTACCTCCTCATTCATCTTATTCATTTTTTTAGACTTTTGAAGCTGAATACATTTTTTTTTTCTACGTTACCTACTATGCTTGAACAAGTAATCTGTAATAAATACCTTACTTAAGTTGTTTTAAGGTTATAATAACTTACGTAATCACAACTGGCTGGTAATGAATGAACGCTTACCTGTAACGGAAAATGTTAATTATTAATAAAATACAAAGTTTAATAAATATATATAGTAGAATACACTTCGATCAATAATAAAATGTCAATGAAAAAAAATCATAAATGTTCCAGTTTTAAGTAGGTTGTTCATCACCATACTTTACGTTATATTCATTTGAAATAGTTACCCTATTCTATCTTCCACAATCATTCAACTGGTACTCCCACTGTCATACCACAAACACTGTAAAAAAATGCATTAAATATTAGACTATATGTCTCTTTCTTTAACTCTCTGTTTCCTCTGTCACACCATTAAGGCCTTCATTACCAGCTCACGTGTTTCCTTCTTCCTACAGTCCCGGGTCCTTTAAGCGGGGCGTGAAAAAGCATATGATGAGGCCGTCAAGCTGAGTGTCACCATTGTCACATGGTATGGGTAAGTAATGGTGACCCTCTTTTCTGAGACTTTGCCTTCAGCTTATCATCAGGCAAGGCGAAGTCTAATTGACGTGTCCTATATAAAAAAAAAGTACACTTTTTCATTCATTCAGCAAAAAAAACCTTCTCATTTTGGACTTTAACCGAATTGCTTTAAAGTCTAAAATAAAATTGATTTTTTAGCAGTCGCCGTGGTATTACAGTGGTTTTGCTTTAGCAGAATCAAGGCTCAGCTTGCAGGTGAGGTTAGGCTGGCACCAAAGGTCTCGATGGGACCCTATAGATCCAATACCTATTCTTTAACCGTAATCTGTAAACCAATTTGCAAACATTGGTTGTATACCACACACACCAACAATGAACGCAATCAACTAGAGAACACAATGCGAACTACTGAATTAGTAGATTTAGTAGCTGACCCAGTTTTCTTTGAACCAAGCCAGCTTTTGTTTAGGCTTCTGTAATTGATTACTGTATGGAGTTTTTTGTTCGAGTCTCTTGATATAGTTTTATCTAGCATTCTAATTTATCAAAGGTTTTGAGGGCATGGTCCCTTTACTATTTAATACCTTGGTATTAAATAGTAAAGGGATTAAATACTACTAATACCTCCTCAAGGCTCTATACTGGATCCTATCCTATTCATAACTTTTATAAATGATCTTAAAGATTTTAAAGACAGCATCTGGTGAAACAAAACTGGTTGTCTTCGCTGATGACACAAATGCAATCATATCCGCTGATGATTTGGACATTCTCAAAACAACAGTCAATGGGGCCCTAGACATATTTTACAACTGGTTTTCGGCAAACAGTCTTAAGTTGAACCCTAATAAAACTCAACTTATTCTGTTTAAATCGACGGCTCAAAACAAAGGTTCAATTGATTGCATTTTGCAAGGTGTAAAAGTGAGTTCGGTGGCCGAGGTTAAGTTTCTGGGCGTGTATGTCGATGAGTTCCTAAATTGGAAAGAAGAACTTAGAAAACTAGACACATCTATTAGTTCGGCTTGCTATGTTCTAAGAAGTCTGCGCGATGTTGTTAGTTTGGAACATTTGAAAATGGTCTACCACGCCTTAGTCGAGTCTAAACTTAGATACAGCATTCTTTTCTGGGGTGGAAGCTACGACTGCAACATGAAGCGGGCTTTCATACTTCAGAAGAGAGCGATACGCACGATGGTCGGTATAAGACAAGATGAATCGTGCAAAGAATACTTCCAGAAACTTGGTATTTTAACGGCTCCCAGTCTGTACATTCTGGTGCTCTTGACAAATTTTGCCAAGCACATTCATGAATACGAATCGGAAGACGAAAGGAAAGTCAGAGAGAGTACGCGCAGGAAGGATTTCCAGACCAAAATTTCTCCTCATCTTAATATTGTTAGGCATAGCACAATTTACAACTTCATAAAAATATACAATAGGTTGCCCTTAGACTTGAAAGTTCTTCTTTATAAAAAAAGAGTTCGAAAAAGAATTAAAAGCGTATTTATTTAAAGGGTGCTACTATTCGGTAAACGACTTGTAGGTTTAGATTGTTATGTTAAGTATTAGTTTTATTATCTTGACTTTTTGATGCTACACAATTATTAATTTTGACATTATTATGTATTTGCTATGCTGGTTTTTTAAATTAATTATTATTATAAATTATTGTTGTTAGTCCTTTAGTTCTTATCTAATTAGTTTGTATTAGGTGACATAATTGCTGTATACCATATTATTTGACATGTACCTACCATTATAACTATTTATTTATAGAATTTGTTATGAACCTATGTAACTATCATGCAGGACATAATTGCTGATACAATTACTGATGATAATTGCTGGTTTAACACTGACATTATTATTTAACTATTAATTACAAACTCATATACCTAATTGATAAAATGTTTAATTTGCATGTACTATTTTATTGTTAATTATAGGAAAATGTTTCAAACACAATGTAAGAATTGTTCATGAATAAATAAATATCAAATATATCAAATATTGGGAGCAATTAAAGTCTGACCTCCAAATCCGGCGAAAAACTTTCTGTTGAAGTTGGTTCGGCATCGAATGTCTTTGCCTACCCATTGCCGCCATCAAAAACATTTAATCAAATCTGACAAAGCAAAAATTAAAATAATAAAAATTACGAAACTATTTAAAATAGGAATTTTTTTATACCACTTAGGTGGCAGACAAGCACACGACCCACCTGATGAAAATTTGTCACCGTGGTCTATACGTGTGTAATACCAGAGGAGTCACACTCGCGCTGCCGTCCCTGTAAGCACAAAGTTTCTGTGCCGTTAGTGCAGAAGACAAAGCAGGGCAAGTCTTTAGTCTACCCACTGATAGCACAAAATCTCCAGTGAGCTCTGGCTACCCTACTCACCGCTGGGAACACAACACGAAGTTATTATGGCCACGGTATTCTGTAGGGCGGAGGTACTTCCCCAGTCGGACTGCTCAATTGGACGGAAATACCGCCGTGTCCTACCTCCTTAAGAATGTTGTATCAATATGAATTATGTAAAAGTACGAGCCTAAATTAAAAATAAAACAATCACCTTGAAAAACATAACACAGCGTTAACGATGTGATTACGTAGGTCAGTGCTTCAGGTTTACATAACAATCCAAAATAAATACAACCCAACATCGATATTTAAGTGTTTATTTTAACAGCACATGTAAAATATAGGTATGCGTACGCGCATCTCTAGTTAAGTACCGTTCACCATCAGCGCAACGACATCACACACTCACACAACGCAACACATGTGTGGGCGGTATAAACAAATCAACGCTTGCGCACTTGTCAATCACCTGTCTTAGAACACTTATAGTTACTACTGGAACTGTCCGTACGAAAATCAATAACAAATGATATTATTTTCGCCTACGGCTTGGACTATTAGAAAACTTTACATATCAAAAGCACTGTCTTAATAAGTGAAATAATTATGCATTGTCAACGGTGATGTGAGCGATGTTATATGTTATATAGCTTGCGCAAGAAAACTGGTGGTAGAGATTTGACGGCACAAATTTGTCACAAATTTCGACCGGGTTGGTACCACCGTGCAATATTGCGAAAAACCCTTCATAGTAATTCAATTTCGGTTGGATTGCGTTCAGGGATCAGCAAATGCATAGCCGGGTAGGGGTGATGGTGGTCGCAGCACTAGTGGGACCAGTGGGTCTTGGCGTAGTCTAGTGAGGATGGTGCGGGGCGACGCGCCGGTCAGGGAGACCCGTAGAAACGGTGGTGCCGCTGGCCGCCCGCGGTATAGTACAGAGGCCCAACTGGGACTAACCACCCTGGAAGGCTGCCTCACCAGACCGCGCATAATCCCGGTATGGCTCGTCGTGCCGGTTGGTGACCGGAAGTGGGGGCCAGGCGACCATATTCGGGGGGGTACGGGGGCCCTTCCGTACGGCGTGTCGGCTCACGCCATGCCTCATAATCATAGACAAAACCAATATCCCGCACTTTGTCACGCGGTGCTGCGACGACAATCACCTCTTTTTTTCACGCCCTTTTCTCCTTTTCATCATGGCAGCGCATTTAAGAGTATTGGGCAACACAGCGGCTCTACAGACTCCCACAAGCTCGCTATTTGAGGTGGAGTCCACTAACATCTGTGGACTCCATGCGAACCTCAACGCCGTCCACCAACACCTTGAGACGGCGAAACCAGATATGCTCTTTCTCACGGAGACACAAATAGGCCGCCCTGATGACACGACCTACTTGCTTTACCCCGGCTATGTTATCGAGGAAAATTTCCGTGCAAAAGCCGGGGTGTGCGTGTTTGTTAGGGCGGATGTTTGTTGTCGCCGTTTGCGCTGCCTTGAGGACCCATCCTTTTCAACCCTATGGGTACACGTAGACCATGGCTCTACGAGTCAGATCTATGTGTGCCTCTACCGTTCCCATACAGGAGATGCTGAGACAACTCGACTCTTTGAATATCTGAGTCAGGCGGCAGATGATGCGCAGGAACGGTTTCCGAACGCCGAAGTGGTATTTTTGGGGGACTTTAACGCCCACCACGAAACCTGGTTGGGCTCCTCCAAAACAGACCATGCGGGAAGAGCCGCCCATGCATTTGCTCTGGCGCATGGCCTGACCCAATTGGTACACGAGGTCACTAGAATACCAAGAAGGTCGGGCCTAGCACCCTCTCTGCTAGGCCTTCTGCTGACGAGTCACCCAGACCTGTACAGTGTTTCGGTACAAGCCGCTTTAGGCAATTCCGACCACTGTCTGGTCTGCTCCAAGGTGCCAATTATAGCGCCTTCAAGACCCGTGCAGGGGAAGCGGCGTCTCTGGCACTACTCGTCAGCAGATTGGGATGGGCTGCGCAACTATTTTGCGTCCATCCCGTGGGTTGAACGCTGCTTTGAAGGTAAGAAACCCTCGGATTGTGCTACTGCTGTTGCCGGTGAGATCGGTCTGGGTATGGAATACTATATTCCGTACACTGATGTCACCGGTGCCCGAGGAGTGCGCCCTTGGTTCGGGCGCGAGTGTGCGAGGGCTGTTGATCAAAAGCAGTCCGCGTATCGCGCTTGGGTAAGGGCGCGTGCCACGCACAATCCCAATGTGAGCCACTTCAAGGCGGCGTACAACAGAGCCACAAAGGTCTGCAAGAGGGCTTACGTCAAAGCGGATGCCCTGCGCATTGCGCGGCTTGGTCAAGAGCTAGTGGCACATCCCACGGGCAGCCGTGGGTACTGGCGACTGGCCAAAGCCGTGCAGGCCAACTTCTGTCAGCCTTCGCTGCCACCGCTGCGCTACCCTGATGGATCCCTGGCCCATGGACCGCAAGAGAAAGCCAATATGCTAGTAAATCTCTTTGCGGCCAATTCCCGAGTCGATGATTGCGGTATACAGCCGCCGACACTACCCAATGGTGACCACGTAATGCCTGAAATACGTATCAGGCAATGCGATGTTCGTGCGGTGCTTCAATCACTCGATGTCCGGAAAGCCAGTGGCCCGGATGGTATTCCAGCGGTGGTCTTACAAAAATGTGCAGCGGAGTTGTCTCCGATGCTTACGCGGCTGTACCGACTGTCCTACAGCTCGGGTACAGTGCCTTCGGCTTGGAAAGAGGCGAATGAACAGCCGATCCCCAAGAAGGGGGATCGCTCAGAGCCAGCCAACTATCGACCCATAGCCGTCACCTCAGTGCTGTGCAAGGTCTTCGAGCACATCATTAACAAACAGCTCATGCGTCACCTAGAGGATCACTCCTTAATTAATGACCGGCAATATGGCTTCAGGCCGAAACGGTCAACGGGTGATCTTCTAGCATACGTTACCCATCTTTGGGGTGAGGCTATGGACAAGCACGGCGAGTCACTGGCAATTAGTCTTGATATCGCCAAAGCTTTCGATAGAGTCTGGCACAAATCGCTTCTCTCCAAGCTACCAGCCTTTGGTCTGCCTCCTAGACTGTGCAACTGGATTGCTAGTTTCCTGCAGGAGCGCCGTATCCGCGTCCTCTGTGATGGACGGGCTTCGGAGTTCTTGCAAATAAATGCTGGCGTACCGCAGGGGTCTGTATTATCTCCCACTCTCTTTCTTCTGCATATCAACGACATGCTGTCCACCGGCAGCATACATTGCTATGCAGACGATAGCACCTTACACGGGAGTTATCACGGACAACCTGCGGCCAAACAGTCTGATATCGTGGAAAAAAGACAGCTTCTTGTCACTGAACTGGACCGGATCTTGAATCACATTTCTCAATGGGGCTCCGAGAACATGGTCGAGTTCAATGCCAAGAAGACGCAGGCTTGTGCGTTCACAGCAAAGGTATCTTCTTTCCTTCCCCTTCCCACTCTTCAGAGCACGCCACTTCCACTGCAGGACAATCTCTATATCCTAGGCATGGATATTCGCTGCAAACTGAATAACAGAAATTACATCGAGAGCATCATCAAAACAGCCTCGCGGAAACTCGGACTCTTAAACAAAGTGAGACGTTTTTTCACGCCGGAGCAGCGGTGTCTTCTCTATAAGACACAAATTCGCTCCTGCGTGGAATACTGCTCGCATCTCTGGGATGGCTCCGCGAAATACCTACTAGATGCTCTCGACAGGTTGCAGCGACGCGCGGTCCGAATTATTGGGAACCCTGAGGTCACGAACACCCTCGAGCCTTTGCAGATGCGTAGAGATATTGCTTCCTTGGCTGTATTTTACCGTCTCTACCACGGTGAGTGTTCTGACGAGCTCTTCCAACTAATCCCACCATCTCCTTTCCTACATAGGACAACACGTGCAGGCCTTAGATGTCACCCTCACACTGTGCAGAATATACGAGCAAGAACCAAGCGGTTCGGAGACTCTTTTCTTTGCCGCACCACCAAGACCTGGAATTCATTACCAGCACACGTGTTTCCTTCTTCCTACAGTCCCGGGGCCTTTAAGCGGGGCGTGAAAAAGCATCTGATGAGGCCGCCAAGCTGAGTGCCACCATTGTAGCACTTAGTGTCTGTAATGGTGACCCTCTTTCCTGAGACTTTGCCTTTAGCTTACCATCAGGCGAGGTGAGGTCAAGTTGGCGTGTCCAATATAAAAAAAAAAAAAAAAAAAAAAAAAAAATAACTAAGCTTCTTGCAAGTTTTTTTATTGAAAGGTCGGAGCTAGTAATTTTTGATCGATCATAGCTCTATAATGATAAATTCAAACTGCTTGTTATGTTTACTTAATGGGTGAATAATTTATTCCTTTCTAAGTTTCTATTGGAATTCTGTTCTAATAATACACATAGGCACAAGAGTCACAGCTATTAAGTGAAGACAGTTAGAATATTTAGGAGATTGACGAATACCCACCACGATCTTGGGACTCAAGCTAACCTCAGCTGCTAGCTGGTATACCTGCTGATTAATGGAAGAGCCTATGACGCATTTTTTTTTCTTAGAATTGTGAGGTCAAACGGCCAACGCTCCGATAAAGCCGAATAAGTGAAATCAAAAGAATGAGAAAGAGACTATAAAACAAATAATAAAACAACATTTTTACTTTAAAAAGCAGTATTCTGACTTCCTCTTCTTCGAGTCAATGGCTAGGTCTGGCATATAATGGTCTAGTATTTAAATTTTTGGACCCAAAACTTGGCCACAGCAACAACGCTCTCCGTTGCTCTACATAGGTCGTTGGTAGTGCAAGTGAAAGAGCATATCGAGAAGGAAAGCAAATGCGACATGGGTTGCAAGGAGCCTCCCCGCGGCGCAACTGGAAGCAGCTAGACCCCGTCTAGGCTGACCAATCCTATCACCACAACGGCTTAGTCATTTACTGGTAATGGTCATGTATCCCCAACTAAAGTATTCTGACTAAAAAGCAGTAGACTGCTATACTGATGACGATGACATGAAGCAAGATGAAACTTCAAACAAACGCATAAAACGATATTCGGTCGTCTCATTGGATTACTAAATACAATGACAATTGTATTCTTCAATGTTATGCAACATTTCACAATAGCGTATTACTGAACCTTACTAAAAACATTTTGTCATTTCCACTCCCGCGCATCGCTGGAGACAAGATGGCGGTAACAGCTGTTCGAAATTTGAATCAAGAGCAGCCGAATCACGATTTTGTTGACCTTAGTAAAAAACACCTTTATTAAATTGTGCCAACGCTGTTTGAATCAGATTAAACGCATTTATATTCATCAGTGAAATGCTGCGTAAATCGGATAACATTGGTTCCGTGTTGTAACTTCGAGTACGATCCCAGGTTGGGTTAAAAGTTATCAACATTTTCTGAAACAAAATTCTTAGAGGAAGTACGTAAGTAAGTAGGATCCCGTAAAATAGGGGACTGACTCCCCTGTAATCTGGTTTCGAGCAATATAGCAAGAGAACTTGCCTATACAATATAAGCAACTTTTACCTAATTAAAGCTAGTTACTAATTAAAGAGGCATACATTTTTTTTACCTCCGAAACTCAAACCAAAAATAAGATGTTCATTTTCTTTATTTCGATACTTAAAGTATAATGATATGAATTCAATACTACTGATGAGAGAACCATGTCCATTCCCATGGCCAAGGACAGGTGTTTAAGGCGATAAAAATAAACCTGTATACGTCCTTTTTATTTAAAAGTTGTCTACCTTATCATCGAAGAATGTTTAAAGTACCTATGACGTAATTAAAGGTGTGACTTCTAAATCGACGGTTAAAGGCTAAAGATAGTAACTCAACTAACAATGACAGTTGACAAGAAAATCTCTTTTCATTCTAGTGTTTACGATGTCGTTAACGATATTTTTTGTTTGAATTTTTGATGTCGCTTGTGCTCTTTTGGCTTTCAAGTCTATCAACCGTCGATATGAATATTTATTTAACAAATAATGTTCAAACGAGTTTTGATTTATATTCACGCAGCCGTGTTTAGAATATAAAACCAAACATTGATCTAAAATCCTCATAAAACGAACCACAAGGAAGTGCATTTTTATGTATTTATATTTGTATTTAATATGTGGAAAACCAAATATTTCAGAATAGCCAACAGAGATAGTAAAAAAACTTCCGGGTTAGGATATGTTTTAAAAATAAATAATGTTTTATAGCCTGGTTCGGTGGCGCACTAGAAGCTGTAGAGGCTGTCGAGTATGAGGTTTTTGGTTCGTTGCCACGGTCGAGTTGAGTTATTGGGTGTTCGATTAGAAAATTCTCAACATGACTATGGTCTGGTAATGGATCATAAAATATAGCTGACGAAATGTGGGCAATTTAAGCATGCATAGCTCCCAGTCTCGGTCATAGGTCATTGGAATTCCCGGGACTTTCCATCCTTTTACTACTGCTTTTTTTCTTTGCAAGAATTTCAGATGGAGAACTTAAAAAAAAAGTTTTTTTTTCTGTGCGAAAAATCCCCACGGATTCCTTCTGCCGAAGCCGGTGAGAGAGGTTGTCGGGCTCGAACCGTCTAAAACGCACGGCGCCTGAGGGTCGTTGTTGGTTGCCGAAGGTGAAGGCATATATCTCGCACCCCAGCCGACATAGGGCCATCTCTCTCGATCTGGCCCTCCTCGGAAATAATATACATAGACCGTTCCTTCACCTTGTAACATTACAATAGGTTAATGTCCTAAGTCATTGAATTCTTACCAATACTACTTAATTTCTTAATATTTTATCTAAAAATATGCATAGTAAACTAAGATATTGCCTTATTAAACTGAAAATATGACTAACCTTCCTTCTTCCTACAGTCCCGGGTCCTTTAAGCGAGGCGTGAAAAAGCATATGATAAGGCCGTCAAGCTGAGTGTCACCATTGTCACACGATAAGTGTAAGTAATGGTGACCCTCTTTTCTGGGACTTTGCCTTCAGCTTACCATCAGGCAAGGCGAAGTCCAATTGACGTGTCCTATATAAAAAAATAAAAAAAAAAAAAAAAAAAAGAGGTCAAAATATAAACAATCGCGAAATTGAATTTTTAAAATCAAATATCTTTGAAACTTATTGTCATAAGAAAATTTTACTTTTACAGTTCATTTTATTATTATAAAATGTACAGTTTACGATAATTAAAAAAAAAATTGGACACAACCCTATTAACTTTAAATTCTGATTCATAATATGTAACAAAATAATAACAAGATTACTCCAAGCATTAGTTGCTAGTTCAAAGAAAAGTAACAAAATCGACAGGTGTTGCCAATAATACTATTAAGCAATATCTAATCAATGAATTCATCAAGAATTACAAAATACTTAGTAGAAATATTCATTGATTAGATATAGATACCCCGTAATTCATCAAATATTATGTACAAATGACCTGCTTATCTATTATAGAAATATATTTGAATCTATTTCACTAGTCAATGCTTTTTTTAACTTAATTGCAGTTCAAAGATAAATAATGTGAATTGGAATTAGAGATACACATATTGGGAACTCAGTTGTACTTTTCCACAGTATTTTTTATTGTTATTAGACCTGACCGGTTTCGTCTTACGGCATCCTCAGAGGTTTAGGTTTAGGTTTGACGACCTCCGTGGCGTAGCGGTAGAGCATTCGACTGCTATGCAGGGGGTGCGGGTTCGATTCCCGCTCAGTGCAAATATTTGTATGCATGAATATGTATATTTGCATTGGTCTGGGTGTTTCTATGTATAATATGTATGTATTTACAAAAAAAAAAGTATATAAGTATGTGTATCCGCATTCTAGATTCCATAACACAAGCTAGTTAAGCTATGCTTACCATGGGTCTAGATAGCGTTGTGTAGAATGATGTGGAATTTTTTTTATTTTTTTATTTATTTTTAGGCGAAATGGGTCAGGTCTAATAATAAATAAAAAATACTGTGAAAAAATACAAGTGAGTTCTCAATATGTGTTACAACAATGAATTAGAGATACCCAGAATTTGCATAATAGTTTAGTAAATCGCATCAAATAAATGCAACATTTACACTAGCATTGATTTGTTATCTAATCTCAAAATACAATTTGATAGTTATAATATGCATATAACACCATTATATAGCACCATTAAGTCCTCAAATTCATAACCAGCTCACGTGTTTCTTTCTTCCTACAGTCCCGGGTCCTTTAAGCGGGGCGTGAAAAAGCATATGATGAGGCCGCCAAGCTGATTGTCACCATGTTAATGGTGACCCTCTTTTCTGAGACTTTGCCGTCAGCTTACCATCAGACAAGGTGAAGTTTAATTGATATGTCAACTTTAAAATAATAAACATCAGTTTTACCCTATTAATGTGAATGACCATGTCAATCTCAAATCATACATTTCCTGTTGACATTTGCAAGCTTTGTTTATCATTTATAAGCCTGTGTTTCGTTAATTGCTATTCTACTACATCAATCATAATCAAATTAAAAATGACGATTTATTAACGATAGAATATAATCAAATCAATAATTACCATAATTATAACAATTTTTTTTTATACCACTTAGGTGGCAGACAAGCGCACGGCCCACCTGATGGAAAGTGGTTACCGTGGCCTATGGACGTGTGTAACACCAGAGAAGCCACACTCGCGCTGCCGACCCTGTAAGCACAGAGTCTCTGTGCCGTCAGTGTAGAGGACAAAGCAGGACAAGCCTTTAGTCATCCCACTGACAGCACAAATTCTCCAGCGAGCTCTGGCTACCCTACTCACTGCTGGGAACAAAACATGAAGTTATTATAACCGCGTTATTCTGTAGGGCGGAGGTACTTCCCCAGTCGGACTGCTCAATTGGGCGGAAATAACTATTTTGATATGTTTCCAAAGAGGTACTCATTAGATACGTGACAAAATCATTAATTGCAATTTTCCCTAATATCTTGTGTTAGTTCCCAAGCTTTCCCGTTCAGACGGGTTCGTATGATTTATCTATAATACAGATATCTATAAAAAACAACTTTACTATCTATGGTGAACGAAACTAGGGCATAAAGTCTCACGAGAACTTACAGACAGTTTCTAATCAGAAATTTCCTATCGATCATATAAATTATTGATTCTTTCATTATTTACTAGTTTTAGATTTCTAATCTCGCCGCGTGGTTCCCGGCAGAGTAGAATTTGGACCACCCCATCTCTTCCCATATGGTGTCGTACAAGGCGACTAAGGGATAGGGCTTTTTAACATCGGACAGATAAATACAGCCCAGACTCAGCCTCAGATGCATGGCTCGAGTCAACAATAGTGCCCGAAATACGGCCATAGGCTCACCTCCTATTACGTGGGACCGAATACAAATATTGGTGAAATGTGGGTGATAATTCACCTCTGCCTAACCCTCCGGGGATAAAGGCGTGATTATATGTATGTATGTACGTGTAGATTTCTAGAATACCAGTAGCGCAGTCCTAGTGAAGGCAGCTACTGCGCATAAGGTACCAGGTTTGATGATGGGGAAATGTAGTATTATTGGATTTATCTGATAGAGAATTCTTTAGATATAAAATTCTTCGCTATATGTCACGTGTGATAAAGATCCTAAGATTGTATTCTTCTCTTTGTTGTCAATAGCTTAAATGTCTGAATTTCCATAATTAATGGGTCTTTTTCGTTTTCAATCTCAACATTGAGGAGTTTCTTTTACAAAAAATGTTTTTTCAGACTTTGTATGTGTTACAAGGAAATTTAATACTAACTTTATCGTCTAGTTCCCATCAGGAACAAGTTTTTTCACACATAGTTACGTCGGCTTTGCTTCAGCGCCCACCAGCCCTTTACTTATGAATGCGAAGTCCAATTACACGTTCACTAGCATCGTGGCCGTTCAAATGAAAGAAACACCATCATACTAACGGACCAGTGCATCTGATACAAGCTTTAAATGGTCAACACACTCACAATTTACCATAATTAGAGATTTCACGCGATCCGTGACAAAACAGGGATGCGGAGTTTGTTTGCGTATTCGTACACTGAGATTGAAAAACTCGTTCAAATCGTTCGGTCGATTTATAATTACAGCTACATAACTGATGTACATTTATACTTAAGAAATAAATTATACACCTCATATCCGAAGCTATCACCACGGAGTCTGGGGACCGCTTTTTCCAGTCTAACTGCGGGTTTGGCTGAACCTCGATATTTTCGGCGGTTCGGTCACTCTTTCCTCTGTCGCGTTAAGGCCTGGAATTCATTACCAGCTCAAGTGTTTCCTTCTTCCTACAGTCCCGGGTCCTTTAAGCGGGGCGTGAAAAAGCATATGATGAGGCCGTCAAGCTGAGTGTCACCATTGTCACACGGTATGTGTAAGTAATGGTGACCCTCTTTTCTGAGACTTTGCCTTCAGCTTACCATCAGGCAAGGCGAAGTCTAATTGACGTGTTCTATATAAAAAAAAAATCCATGCAGTGACTGTCATCCGACCTCCACATCCCATTGGCGATATCGAAGCATTGTAGTTAGACCAGACCAGTTGTTGAAATTATATACATACGAAGGGAAATTAATACCTTGAGAATATTAATAAACATGTACAGGGGAAATTATACCTCGTGCAAGGTGAACCGCCATGTAACCTCGGGAAGCACGTAGGCATTGCCCACCTGTTCTAACAAACGTTTATAAACAATTTAACCCTAATACCAACTAAATATTGCAGAAATACTATCTGCCAATCTAAAGTTCCCAGTTCACACATAAAATGTTATCATAAAATACTAGTAGGTACAACATTACGGCTATGTGGCACAGAAATATAATGTTCTTGCAAGAGTTGAAATTGAGCAAATACAACTGCAAGCAAGTATACAACCAAATGGACGATAAGCGATAACCATTACCTATGAAAACTTGCAGTACCAAAGGTTATCTTACCCTTAGGGAACCACACACAAAAGCAGCATTAACTACGCTCAAAGTTCTAATCAATAGATCAATGTAGGTGCTCCTACCATCACCACAACCAATCCCTTACAGCGATAACGCATTCTCCTGCAACCTGAATTCGTTCTTCTCTGAACATTTTTATAAGACCAGTCTTTGTATCTTTCGTATTTCTGCGTAACCTGCTATTATGATTCTTATTTCATCACGATACTAACTGACATACTTTTTAAATGTTTCTCTACACCGTTTTGTGATCATCAGCGTAATGTGTACGAATGTGACTGGTTGCCATTGATAAATACCGTAGTGTGAACGATCGCTAATTAGTAGCATTTGACAGTAATTCGACAACCGGTCTCATGACACAGAATAGGGAAGTTAGAAGGTTAAGTGTGAAATGTATTAATTAAGATACGGGTATTACTCGTTTCGGATTGATTGTGAGAATTATTAGACATTCCGGTGATAAATTTTAAGGAATATGCAATGGGAACTGAAAATTATAACAAGTTCTACATTTCTGGCCTGGCAGACCTCTCTCGGCCCCAACGGTATTTGGAAGACATTCAAGAGACAGAAATTCAAGGTGTGTTGATTTTTAAGAATGAATGTGCCTACTGTATCAAGCTGATATTCATCGATTAAAATGTGGTAACGCAGTTTAGTCTGTCTTAATAACAATTCCAATCGTTGGTGAAATCCGTTTTAGCATTAAGGTAGTTTAACATGATGACCTATTAAAATTGGTGCAACGTCCGTGCAATGATCACGAATTCAAGACCCGACCTTTTTGAGGTTTAAAGAAATTAGTCTCTAAATATATTAGAGACTAAAATTTGACTTTGCATGTCTACCGAGTGACTTCCTTAAAAATAATAAAACAAGAACTTAAACAAAAGTTGTGATCACCAAAAATTTAAGGATTTCTCCCATCACTCTCTACACAAACTCTTTATTGTTATCATGCGCGTCTATGCTAGAGGCATCTTATCTTATGTGTTTATTCTATGATTAGATTTTTGTGGAATCCATTAACAGATATCAGAAAGTAGGTTATGTATAGTAGCTGCTATAAAACACCATGTAGGTACTTATCTGTAATATGAATACATACATATATTACATCCATATATTGAGACTTCTATTTGGCCCTTGACAAGGTAACCTTGAGAGGAAAGCCTGCGCTAGAACGTCATCAGTCAATCAGCAAGTAAGCAAAATGACGTGGCACCTCACCCGCCACAGTATATATAATTATTTTGTTTTTTTTTTATTTTCTCTGTTTGCGTTCTGTGTGGTTTTTTTGTACTGTAATACTGTGTAACACAATAAAAAAAATTTTCTTTCAAGTGTAACCGACTTACAGGTTGGCTTGCGTCAAGAACTTGGTGGGACTCACTAGATTTTGACGCAAGTGACAAATACTAAATATTATTTCAACAAACAATGCACTACGCTATTAAAATGTTTTAATGATTATTGGAATAAATTGATACGTGACTTTGCATTGAGGAAGATATATTTCAGACCACCATACGTACTGCTAACCACAGTCTTAACAGAAATTGTTTTGTTTATAACCAGCTGTAAATGTAAATGACATTTGTTTATACTTGTTGTTAAAACCTCCAGCGACTAACCACAAGATATAATTAAAGCAGTTGACATATTTTCAGAGCAGCCACGTCATATATTAATGCACAATTTCCTACATATAACTATTGAAGATGTTGACATTACTTCGTGTGCCAGCTGTTGTTTTGTTGCGTAATGTTTTGCACAGAACGCCATGTTTCCTCATAAGGCTGCGAACTCAATGTACGAATTTTACACGTGTCAACTGTTACCGCGTGGTTTCCGGCGGAGTAGAATTTGGACCACCCCATCTCTTTCCATGCGGTGCCGTACTAGGCGACTAAGGGATAAGGCTGTTTAACATCAGACGGATCGGACGGCCTCAGATGCATGGCTCGAGTCAACAATAGTGCCCAGAATACGGCAATAGACTCACCCCTATTACGTGGGACCGAATACAATTATTGGTGAAATGTGAGTATTAATTTATTCACCTTTGCCTAACCCTCTGGGGATAAAGGCGTGATTATATGTATGTATATATAATTAAACTCTCGACATTTTTTTTTCCTTGTGGAATCAACCCAACCCCAATTAAACACGCATTCTCACTCAAACTTATCAGTATAGTTTATATATTGTGTTAGGAGAGTTTTTATACAGATGGTCTGCAATTTTACCATCACAAGTCCACAGTCCTAGTCATCAAATTATTTCAGCTTTTTTTAGCATTCCAAGAACGAAAGAAAGCAACTTTTCCACTGCATAACCGATTCTTGAAATTGTGGCCTTTTGCGACGCGTAATTCGGTATGTGAGTTCTCATCTTAAAGACGATACATTAAGTGGAAAGCTCATCGTGCCATCAGCCGACCGGATATTAACTGTCACGTATTGATCACTCTTCTTATTGATACTTTCATACTGTAAGAAAGTGTTCTAAACATATTCCCCTCAAGTAACATAAACTGCTGTATAGCCATTAGTGTTTTCAATCTTCATAAAAGTTCGTTCTATGAAAATAAATGACATGGCATAATATGTTTGCAAAATCATCATTCACGACTTATGTAAAGAAAATCCATAAAAGCTGATTGAATTTCTATTGAATATTAATAAATTTTACTAAGTGTCTGTAGTCATTGTGAGAAACGTTTCGCTCAAGGGCTGAATTAATTAATTGATTCTGAAGATTGTGCTTTTGGACACATTACCACAGGGTCTAACCACAGTCAACGTTTGCTATAACAAGCTGCTCTTGCCCGCGTGGTTCCACCCGCGTGTTCCTGGTCTCGTTCCCATTGCTTCCCGATAGTGTGATGATATATAAGCCTATGTCACTCACAAATAATGTGGCTTTTTATTTTTTTAAATTCAAAATAGATTCAGTAAATCCAGAGATTACCTCCCCGCCCCTCTAAAACTACATAAACTCACAAACTTTACCTCTTTATATAATACCTAATATACTAACTATTACGTACAAGTCTATTAAATCCAACAATTCAATCATGTAATGATTGCAAAGTAATACTTGCAATTCCTGCAAAGGGTAAAGAGACGGAAGCTCCTCTGATCTTGCAAAAAAGTATAGAGAGGGAACGGATCTTTGGTGTTGGTATGGAGGTACTACTATTCTAAAATAATCCTACAGTCAAACTTCAACAATACTGCCGATGTAGAACATAGAAAACGAGCGTAACAAATGCAGCTGCTATTACATCTAGCTCTTAGGCCTGCATTCCAGAACAACGCTCAGTTGTAAATCGAATGTCACAAAGATATTAGGACTGTCGTCTAGAATACAATCTTTCCTCAGATCTAACGATACTTAGTTCTAAATCGAGATTTAGAACTAATTATCGTTCTGGGCGTTACTGATGCTAGCTGCCTATTCCGGGGACGAGTTGGAAACTTTGTTGTGTTGGCACTAGAGGACGGCCAGATCGAGAGAGATGTCCCTGGGTCGGCTGGAATGCGAGGAATGTGTCAGTCAATCTCACCTTCGGCAACCAAAAACGAGCCACAGGCGCCGTGCGTTTTAGTCAGTTGGAGTCCAACATAACCTCTCTCACCGGCTCCGGCGGGAAAGGGACATTTCACACGTAAAAAAGTATCGTTCTGGAATACGGGCTTTGAATTTTTATTGCCAAATCCAAAGTAGCAATTATTAATGGGTGCCAACAATACTTGACAGTAATAAATTAAATTTACATTTGTTATTATAAGTTCTTGGAGTCGTGTTGCTTTCCAAAGAACATTCTCACCCACATGCTACTTTCCTATTCATGTCGAACTAATAAATAAGATATTTATTGTACCTTAATTTACAGCAATGAAATGAATCACATACGAGATTAAGGTAGCAATTAATAATATACTAACTGGCCAATAAATTAGAGAACGGAAATTTAAACCGTTTAATTGTATCGCCCACCGGCATCCATTGGACGAGTGTTACACAATAGTAACAAAATTTATACTTTAATTATTGCAAGGCCAAGGGCAGTGACACATCCAGCTTTAATTAGTATTGATGTCCATTCAGCTTTCTATTAAACTCAAACTTTAATAAATAATTTATATAGATTACAGGAACCCAGGTTTTACCATGGCATACACCAAAACTTTTCGATGCTTTTCGAAGTTATGTGTGTATTTATCGCAGGTTTATAAGTACCCGGTTAATGCGCCTCCTTCTGCGAGCAAGTAATGCTCGTGAAGGAGGAGGCGGGGCGGGAGCGGCAGCGGGAGCGACGAAGGATCGCTAGACAAGCTGCCCGTGCACGAAGGCAACTCGGGCGTCGGAGGTCGATGAACGACCTCCGCCCCCCATGAGCGCCGGCCTGGGGGTGACAGGTGAAGCCGCCTGTCACCCTTGCAGAAGCAGGCCGCGGCGGCGGCGCGCGTGGCGCGCCTCCCCGTTTCCGGGGACGAGTTGGGGACTCTGTGGTCCCCACACCCGAGAAGAGGGCCAGATCGTGAGAGATGGCCCTGGGTCGGCCGGGGTGCGAGGGATATGCCTGTCAACCTCACCTTCGGCAACCGAAACGACCCACAGGCGGCGTGCGTTTTAGTCGGTTCGAGTCCGACATAACCTCCTCCACCGGGTCCGGTGGGGAGGTATCCGTGGGGATTTTGCGCACTTAAAAAAAAAAAAAAAAAAAAAAAAAAAAGTACCCGGTTAATGACAATAGGCTCGCCACCTATTACATTGGGACATAAACTGGCGAAATGTGGGTGCTAGCACCTATGCCTACCCCTTCTGGGATATAGGCGTGAGTTTATGTTATGTTACAAAATAACACCTACATAAAAGATGAAAGCTCCATTGATAGTATTTGTTAGGACAAGTTAGTGTGAAAAGAATTAATACATACATCTATACATATAAATAAAATTGGAGTGTCTGTTTGTAATATTGAAATAACCGCTTTTTACTACATGCAAATACATCATACATGTACATACACCAAAATAATATTTTTTACAATTTTTGTCTATCTGTTTGTTCCGGCCAATCTCTGGAACGCCTGGACCGATTTAAACGGGACTTTCACTGACAGATAGATGATGTAACAAGGTATAACATAAGCTATCCCGGGGAATCGGAAAGCATAAAACATTTTCACCGCTAGTTGTCTATAAAACTGATTCCTTCTATCGGTATATCATTATAGTGTTAGTTAATTCGGTGGCCTGATGGCGATATGCGGACCTAGACGCATCTTTGAAGATGATGATCATGATGACTCATCATGGCATGACGACGCCCACTTGCTTTGAAATCGCGAAAAAGTTTAAGAAATGGTAATAGAAAACAGAAAGGATATTAGTATCAAACAAACCTTTGATAAGTATAAGCAGCTACGTCTACAATTCAGCATAATCGTAACAAATATTTGCAAAAAAACCAGATGCATTTCATTCCATAGTTGGTAGGACGCCAAGGTTCTCGCATACCAGTCTGAAAACTGGTTGTGGAATTCGTATTTGCATTTTAACATACGTTATACAGTTTCAGCTACCATAAGTACGAGTTCAAGGACTATTTGAATCAAGTAATATTATTGTTTAACCATTACTAAGTGTTGTAAGTATCGCCAAATATCTTGAACAAAAGTCGAAAATTTCGCGCAAGTCATATAGAACATCTAAAAAAATCCGATCTGATATCATTGTCGGACGACGATAGCCGATATCCGATATCCGCCACCATGTGTATATATATCCGATAAAATTGGTCCGTTACGTCAAGGCTACATCCATTTACTCGATAGAACAGATTCAAAAAAATTAAACCATTAGGTCAACCACAGACTTCTTTGAAATTTCTGCCATTGAATATGACATGACATTTGTTTTTTATTATTATTTTGCTGTTATGGTGTGTATGACATTGTATGTATGATATGGGGCAAACACAGAGGTGAAATGTGAAAGACAGGTACATATTTCACATATTTTACTACTTTTTTTTTTTTTTTTTTTACGTGCGCAATATCCCCACGGATACCTCCCCACCGGAGCCGGTGGAGGAGGTTATGTCGGACTCGAACCGACTAAAACGCACGCCGCCTGTGGGTCGTTTTGGTTGCCGAAGGTGAGGTTGACAGGCATATCCCTCGCAACATATTTTACTTCTTGTTGGCTATTGGATGTTGGATATCGGAGCCGCCACCGATATCGGCTCGGATGGTGCGAAAACGCTCTTATGATATAAATTGAACTTGAGCCCTAACGACAATCTAGCTCACACGATAATGCATACCACATTTCCATAAAAAGCGTACTTATGCAAAGCAATATCACATCTATGAAATAGCTTGGAACGTTTTTTCTTTGACATATTGATGTACTATACGACGTTTTGTCCATTAACCATGTGTATTCGCAGTGTAGATATTGTGTACGATATTTAAAAATTATAGGGGATAGTTCTATTTGCTCTGAACACTTATCGATCGGGTTACACACCCGGATATGTAATAAGGTTGCATTTTGTACAACAAATGCAGGGCACTTCGACTGAATTTGTCAGTTTTTCTTGTAGATTAAATGGTGATTTTTTTGGAATACGTTGTTATGGCATCAGTCCTTTTATCTTCCCTATTAAACCAATGCCTAGTCATTGTGGTCTAATCTTGGTCTATCTCAGATTCATGTCCCTCTAAAGGTTTCTGAGTGAAATTGTTTTAACGATCAGGCCGCCATTTTTATTAGGTATGGAATTATTTACCTATAAATAGTTAAGTTGATTTATGTCATATCATTGTATTCACAAATGGGGAATATTGCATCGATTGAGCTTAAATTTTGACAAAATAAATATACGCACTTCAGAGATGTTTTATAGCTCTTTTCCGCGTAGGTATAGAATAGAATTCAAAGAGGACTCTTTTGTCCGCACCTAGCCTCTGTACTTAGGCCGTTGTGCGTGAAGGGTACTGGCTAGAGCAGCCAGCCCAGCCTTTTCGGGTCTCGCAGAGCGACTTCACTGTGCCAAGGATTTGAAATCGTTGGGGGGCTCTGCCTCGCATTCAAGTGTTACGCGGGCGAATAGTACTACAATTTTTACGACTTTATTCCCGGGTGAAGCCGGGTCTCCGGTCACCAGTTATGTACATTTTGATATATATATATATATTTCAAAATATACATATTTGTTAAGTTTATTTTATCCCTGTCTAGCGTCCACGCGCCTGGTATTATAATCACGTTTAGTGTCACAAGGGTCATTCTCATTATACGATTATAATAATATTATAGTTATGGGACATCCCATGGATAAGAAAATTACATTACTAATTGAAAGACTCCATCTCCAGTGAACGGCCCCCTGCCATTTCAATTCTTTCAAACAAATCATAATTAATTTACTGAGCATTTATTTTGATACTTTTCTATTACACTATAAATGAATGAAATTGATGTCTAATATTGTATATAAAAGAAAATTTAATTATGACAGTTATTTAATTATTGCACAATGTATAATGAATGTGCCCTGTTCAGGGTTCAGAAGGCAGTCGCACACACAAATATGTTGTGGGAGGCTAATTTTGTCATAGGCACAATACATTCTACAAATATCCTACAAATATTCTACAAATACTCTACAAATAATCTACAAATATTCTACAAATATTCTACAAATATTCTACAAATATTCTACAAATATTCTACAAATATTCTACAAATATTCTACAAATATTCTACAAATATTCTACAAATATTCTACAAATATTCTACAAATATTCTCCAAATATTCTACAAATATTCTCCAAATATTCTACAAATATTCTACAAATATTCTACAAATATTCTACAAATATTCTACAAATATTCTACAAATATTCTACATATATTCAACATATATTCTACAAAGATTCTACAAATTCTACACAAAGCTATCTGGACCCAAACTAAGCGTGCTAACTTTTTGTCTCACGGACCTTGGGCTCCGGGATAAAACTGATGATGACAATTAACCTTGACAATAAAAAAATCATAAAGTAATGAAGACAATTTACTTCCAGGTATGATGATACAATAAAAAAAAATCAAAGACAAAACGATTGTAACTTTCCAAATAGGAAAAATCAATAACTACTATGTTGTTTACACGCAATTTGGTACTTATAATCAGTTATATAGTGCTTGCTAAGTGCCAATATCCGTTCTAATCCCTTCGCGACATTGACACATTAAACCCGGTGCTAGTTCACACATTGAACACAGTGGAGTATTGATTTTGAAACAAGTACCGTTGTACACTTATGAAGGAGAAACGGCAAACTTTAACGACTTAACCGTTTGTCAACACGGCTAGTTACTTTGAATATAAATGAAATTCTAAGAATAAATATAGTAACTGTTCATATATTAATAGTATTTATTGATGACCTTGTTAAAATTTATTTAAACTGCTAGTTTACTGCTGCTGCTGCTGCTAAATAGAAACGGCCGGGGTGCGAGGGATATATATCAAATAATCTGACCTCTGGCAACCTGCGGTCTTGAACCCGATATAACCTCCCCTATTGGCTCCGGTAGTGGGGGGTATCCGTGGGAATTTTGCACAAGTCAAAAAAGTCAAAAATCATCTATTCTGTCATCTAGACCATTATATTGGCACTTACAAAACGTCAACAAAAAATTAACATGAAAATCAGTTTAGTAAATTGACCACCGGTTTGAAACGCGGCCGCGACCTGAGAAGACTCCGGCAAGAAACTCAGCGAGCATATCTTTTTTTTGGTCTATTTACAAACACACACTTAGTCTACACAATAAGAAAGTCTTGAATAGAAGTGAGTTTACGTTATTAAAGGAATAATAATATATTCTTTATTAGTATAATATATATACCTACATTCAACATAATTGTGTAACAGTAGATATGTGTGTGAAGCAAGGTGTGAGAAGCCGTCATGGTAGGGTAGCATCTGTAATGGCGACCAGTTCTATGGACTGCACCTAAACTTGTTGTCAGGCGGGTGTAGTGATACAGGGTTAACCTAGTACTAGTGCCAAAGCAGTCCTCTGTCATTTAGCTTCCAATAATATTTTTATATTTTTTAAGGAAAATCGTGCACCAATTTTTATTAAATTATCATATAATTATAATTATTCAATTATTAGATATAACATAACAATATACATAAACTCACGCCTATATCCCCGAAGGGATAGTCAGAGGTGCTAGCACCCACGTTTCGCTAGTTTATGTTTAGGTCCCAATGTAATAGGTGGCGAGCCTATTACCATTAACCGGGCACTTATAAACCTGCGATAAATACATACATAACTTCGAAAAGCATCGAAAAGTCATTGGTCTGTACCATGATAAAACCTGGGATCGAACCCGAGACCGCATCTCACCACTAGGCTATCGCTGTTCTTAATAAATATGACGATCTAAGTATTAAAAAAAAACCCGAACAAGTAAAAACTGTACCTAGTATAGGTACAATGAGATTGCCTCTCTCTACAAAGTATCAACAAGGTGACACCATCTGGTATACGAAAGTCAGTAAGTATAGAGGTGACTGGGTTACACCCTAGCATCTGGCAGTATGGCAACAGCCTCCCCTGTGACGTACGGAACTTAACCTCGATGAGGTGGAAACTGTAGGAGCTTCCGGAATCAAAATATTCCGAAAAAAAAACTGATATCAGTAACCATCATTCTATAGACACATAGAAGGTACCGTAACAGAATGCACATTTAAGTCGAAATTTCACGTGTAAAATTACTGTGATCAAGTCGAACTAAACGTTGTCACGTCTTTGAAAAAACGTGAGAGCCCCGTTTAGTTGGTGATATCCGACAAGCATTGTCGTTTAACCAGACAGCCTTTCCAAGTCCAATTGTAACGCAATTTCGTTGAAATTTCAATTAAGAAGGTTCTAAACGTTTAATTGACGCTACCCTGTTGGGTAGCGCCTTCTGGATGACCAGAAGGCTGGTTTATTCTTTGGCATTCAACGTGGCAATGCCGCCAGCCTCTTGGCCACCCTCCCGGTTGACCTCGATGGGGAGGAATTCTTTAATGCCTGAACCTGTAGGTTTGTATAGATATTTTCTGTATTGTTTTTATATTTTAATTTAGATAAATCCCATTTACATTATGTGACCGATTAATAAATATTCGTAATAATAAGGTTGCAAAGTTAAATTTAAACGAAAGAGTATTAGACAGGTCTAGTGTTCAACTGATCAACCAAGATAATACCATACTAATATTATAAATGCAAAGTTATTATCTGTCTTTTAAACTATCGCGTTCCATGATATACAAAAGGTAATGTTAATGGGAATGAATTAACGCGATCATAGTATAGATACAAACACCTTTGGTTTGCCTGAAGTTTCGGCCAGGTTACACCGGCCGTGGGCACAGGCTGACTAGCAAAGCAAAAACCAAAGGTATGTATGTGCCTATACCATGATCGCGTTAATTCCCATTGACATTGTATACTGTCTGTCTGTCTGTTAAGCTTTCACGTCTAGACCACTGAACCTGTTTTGATGAAATTTGTTACAGAGATAGATTAGACCTTATAACCGACATCCAGTCAGGCGGAGCCGTGAGCTACAGCTAGTTTCTCAGTAACGATGTCAAACATAGGTGCAGTAGATAATTGGATTGTTATATCCTCAGTATTGCGACAAGAAGTAGAAAAGCAAGCAATACATCAAAGCAATTAAACCATCATTACACAAGCAGTTAGGATCTCAAGACAGAGTGAAATGGCTGCGCGTGAGTTGCCTAATTACAGGGAAACAAGCGCTTATTAGGAACCAGGGGTCCGCAACCTCGGGCTTGTGTAACAAAAGTTTGATGCTACCGAACTAATTACAGAGATTTTGAAAGGAGAACAAAAGGTATCCTCGATTTTACGTGAATATTTATTTAATTTCTCATCATTTTTTTTTTTAAATCAGCAATAATACTGAACTAGGTCAATGTTGTAATGTTTATTCCAGCGATTAATGATAAGATGATGAACCAAAAGAATTACAATCGTTCTACTTCTTTCCGATTTTCAAGAGCACCACACATATGACATATTAAAGTAAAAGAACACTGTCTCTGAAATGATATCATCTGCAGACTGCTCTTGACAGATGGCGGAAGTCCAGCCATTACACTACCGACGATAAAATTATGATCCCACTCCTAATCCTGCTAATATCTCCTGTAAAACTTGCTTTAATCTTGGTAGTGGGAATACCAGTAATTTTAGATATTATCTTTCTTTAAAACATATATTTTAAGGTCATTACAAAAAAAAGAATGCACTCAATGAAATTCCATTTATGAATGAGTCTAATAGGTTAATAAAAATGTTTACTACCTCAGACAGACCCACCGCTGTGCTTCGTCACAGTGGTGATGCATAAATCGTAGAAGAAAGTGAGATTCACAGTTGAATTGACCCTAGGGCTATTAGATTCATTTATTCGGAACGATGAGATCAATTTTTTGAGCCTATTAGGTACAGTCGGAGTATTCCAAAATATGCCACAGGCGAAAACGTGGCGGTTCAGCTAGTAGTAGACTTAATTTATCAAAGGACCTTAAGAAGGGTATTAGGAACCTACATACATATATACATACATACATACATATAATCACGCCTTTATCCCCGGAGGGTTAGGCAGAAGTGAGATATTACCCACATTTCACCAATAATTGTAGTCGGTCCCACGTAAAAGGGGGTGAGCCTATTGCCGTATTTCGGGCACTATTGTTGACTCGAGCCATGCATCCGAAGCTGAGTCTGGGCTGTATATATCAGTCCGATGTTAAACAGCCCTATCCCTAAGTCGCCTTGTACGACCCCACATGGGAAGATGCCGGGAACCACGCGGCCTGACTATACCTATACTGTACGATATATATACCATTTCTGTTCATAGCTTATGTCTTAAAATTATCAACCTAGATTATACATCGGCCCCTGATAAGATACCTTGTAGTCTCAAAAGCCTGAATGCCAACTCAACACCGTGCCTTCCGTGATTGGTACGATGATATACCACTTTACTTGTGGAACTGCTAGACCATACCTAGTAGTTCCCTGCCCTACTTTTTCTACAGCATTAAAATAACTAAAATGTTATTATGACGCTAACACCCATAAGAAATGCGTAATCACTTTTAAACACTTATAACTTTCTTGCATTCCACACATTCAACTGTGCGTAAATTTCATTCATAATTTACGCACTTAGTATGTATACCTCACGCATATATATGTATAGTATATATATATATGCGGCTTGTATATACGTATATAAACCTCGGGCAGTATTGGGCACATTTTAATTGCAATAAATCCGACTGCTGTCTAA
Organism: Eilema griseolum; assembly: GCA_963662185.1. Lineage (NCBI taxonomy): Eukaryota > Metazoa > Arthropoda > Insecta > Lepidoptera > Erebidae > Eilema > Eilema griseolum. Next base: position 7,873,017 of record OY759250.1, read on the forward strand.
AATCACCACCAAATCCGGCAAATTTCCATACATCATTCGAAAACTAAAAAAATACAGGCTCAAAGGGGTGATATGAAGATTCAAAATATGTCACGAGCGAAGCCGGGGCGGGTCAGCTAGTTTGCATACGATTTAGTGTCTTATCTATATGGTTGCGCCGATGTAGAAGCTGTATTTCTTGACGTGGAAACACACTCTTTCTATACCCGTCTCCTCTCCCGCACTAACCATAGAATAGTACTAGATAGCTTCCGTCCGCCATTTGTGATATAGACACTCAGTCTCGCTTTGAACTAGCCAGCGTAAGGACGGACCGCGCTCGCGTCTCTCAAAAATGATTAATATTTGTTACATTTTTACCGCTTCATAGACCTTTACCGATCGGATTGTGCCTCTCGTGTGTTCCTCAAGTGATCTAGTGACGCTGACGGCAGCTCCTGAGCAAGGAAGAGAAGATCCGTGTACCGGCTGCGATGAAAACACGTGTGTCGTGAAGGTTAGTGCATCCTCTCCTAATTTCTCGGGTTGCATTCATTGCTTGGATCACGCCCGCGGCAACCCGACCACCTGTCTTTGTGTGTAAAGCGTCAATGGAACAGTTAGCTACATCCCCGCAATACAGTCCACTACCGCACGTGGCCAAGCGCCACCATTTTTGGTCCGGATCGAGCCGGATTCTTAGCCGTAGTTCGTATTTTGTTATTATTCTAATGGGAATAAGCGCACCGCACCTAAGTGCCTGGTTATTTTAGTAGAAAACCCCGCATCCAGACATTTAGGCTTAGAATTTGTTGTCCGTTCGCCGCTGGCTCGCATTGTACCTACCTAATACATAAATAGGTTAGGTAGCGTATCAACACTCAGTCGTAGTTCACAATTTTCGCACCGCGCCTAATTACCTAGTTATTTTAGTAGAAAACCCCGCATCTAGGTATTTAGGCTTAGATCTTAGGTATACTAGACACCCTAGTGCATAGGCACAGTGTAATACCTAACGCATTTGGCTTTGTTTTGTTTTTTTTCAATTACGTCGTATTTGCCTAATACCTGCGTGGGTAGACACGTGGTTGTACCTACCTCGCTCGCATCTCATTCCAATTCATACGAAAGTATTTTAATTTGAATAGATATTACGCAATACTTAATCTCTGAAATAATAGTTGAACCTAGACAGCGACCATCGCGTAGGTACGACCTTGTTGCTATGCGCGTTTGTTCAAGCGTGCATTCACAGTTGTAAATACCTACCCGCCGCCTCGCTGCTCTGTACCGCTAGGATTAAGTCATTTCATATTTGTTGTTTACCGCACTTTAGTTTGAGATTTAATTGTAAACATGTCCCCAAAGGTTGATAAGACCGGTAAGGTTCAATTGAAACTTATATACGCTAAAAAAGAAATGATTTACTCTCGCGTACAATCGATTTATGATAATGCACTTAAAACCTCTGATTTGGTCATCAGAGATTCGTTCTTGTGTTCTATAGAAAACTTAGATAGTCTACGCGCGGATTTCGAAACCTTAGTACATGACATCAACGTTTTAGAGTTGAATTTGAATCCCGATTACTCAGTGAGTTATCAAGCCTTGTCGTCGTTTGACGATTTGTATTGTCGTATCAAACGCGTCGCTAGGAGTTTGGAGAAACCGGCTGACCTACCCAACCCCACTCGCGACCGACCTAAGTTGCCACCAATTCAAATACCCGAATTTGATGGTAACATTCGCAATTGGTGTCTATTTATAGATAGTTTTGAGAATACAATAGATAAGAACGATTCGTTGACAGATCACGAAAAATTGCATTATCTCGTTGAAAAATTGACTGGTAAAGCTATAACCGTTTGCGCTGGAATTACGTTTAGTGCCGAGAATTATAATTTAATTTTAAATACTTTGAAAGCTAGGTATGAGGATAAAAGATCGGTAGCTAACGCCTATTTAGATCAGATGTTTGATTTGAAATCTATTACGGCATGTAACGATCAAAACTTAGAGAAATTTCTAGATACTTTCGCGTCAGCTGTTCGCGCCGTAAAGAACCTAAAGATCGATGACCTCTGCGACTTCGTATTTTTGTATATGGGTTTAAGGAAATTAGATTCCGAAACCATTCGTTTGTTTGAGTCGGATCATCGCGGCAATAAAATTCCTAAGTTCGAAGACTTAGAAGGTTTTGTTCGCGAGCATATAAAAGTATTGCAACGCTCTTCATCGAAACATGAAGGCGCGAAGATAGTTGTTGATTCTGCACGCAAAGTAGATGCGTCATCGAAGTCACTGAGGTCAACTCATACTTATGTTAGTACCGCACCAGCACATGTACAATCACCTGTTTGCTCTTTGTGTAGCACTCATCATTCGCAACTGTACAGGTGTCCTGGTTTTCTGAAATTGTCGCCTAGTGATCGTTATAAATTTGTTCGCGCTAATAATTTTTGTTTTAATTGTCTCGGTACTAAACACCGCGTTGTTTTATGTAATAGTAGAAATAGTTGTCGCAAGTGTCAAGCGAGACACCACACTTTGCTTCATTTTGAGAATAGTAATGCCGCATCCAATGTGAGCACGGTTGGCTCGTCGAGCGGTGACACACGGCAGCCTGCGCCGCAGCCGCAGCCCGCGCTCGCGCGCGCTCCGGCCCGCCCGGTGACCGCCGCGGATGACGTCACCTTGTGTTCGTTCTCCGCTAGTGCTGCACTCACTACTGTGTGTCTTGCGACCGCTCGCGTTGTTATTGTTGATGCATTAGGTAAGCCGCGCATTGTTCGAGCGCTGTTAGATGGCGCTTCGCAAAGTAATTTCATTACTCAAGATTGTTGTCGGCGTCTTGGTTTCAATGTTGATAAGCGTTCAACCCGCTCAGTGGTGAAGGGTTTTGGAAGCTTACAGTCAGCTGTTCGTGGCACCGTTAAAACAAGGTTTAGATCTCGTTTTAATAATAATATTTGGTTTGACATGGATTCGCTCGTTATAGATAGAATAGCTGAACAGTTGCCTACCGTCCCGGTTGACACGTCTTTATTAACGAAATTTAAAGACTTGCCTTTAGCAGATGAGACTTACGCTGTTCCTGGAGTCGTCGATATATTGATCGGCGCTTCGATTCTCCCGCACCTCCAGTTATCACGTAAGGTTCAAGGGGGACCGACGTACCCCGCTCCGCACGCACTGGAAACAGTTCTTGGTTTTGTTATAATTGGTTCCGCACCCGCTTCTATAGATAGTTTTAGTCACTCGACTGCTTCGTTCTGTTGCACCGTCGAGCCGCCACTGGAGTCTACCATCCGCAAGTTTTCACTCGGTGGCTCCCGTGTATCCGCTGAAAAACGCTTTCTTTGTTTGGAACGAAAGATGCAGGCGTCCCCAAAGTCGAAGCGGGCCTATGATGAGGTTGTTAACGAATATTTAGATAAAGGTTACATCTCACCTGCGCCTGCGGACACTGGCGGGACCCAGCCTTCGTACATTATCCCGCACCGCGGAGTTATTAGAGAAGATAAGCTTACTACTAAAACTCCGTGTAGTTTTGGATGGCAGTGCTAAGACTAGCACTTCCGTGTCGCTTAATGACATAATTGTAAATTTTCGCATTAATATTAGTAATTTTTTAGCTTTTAGGACTCAACAGTCGCTTTGTGTTGGGCCCACTCTTCGCCCCATCGTTGGGACACATTCGTCGCTAATAGAGTGGCAAAAATTCAATCTGAATTGGCGCCACATAATCTCTTTCACGTTGCTGGCACCGACAACCCAGCCGATTGTCTCTCTCGTGGATTGCTTCCTTCGCAAATTTTGGATCACCCGTTGTGGTTTGGTGGACCGTCCTGGATTCATGCCGCGTTAGATGGGTGGCCAGTTAGTCAATTCAATCCCACTACGGTTTCCGAACCACCCGAGGAGAAGAAGCACTCGCTTGTTGTATCGGTCCCGCGTGAAGAGACCCTTATTTGTTGTTGGCTAATCGCGTCTCGTCTTGGTCGAGACTGTTGCGTTGTGTTGTTTGTTCGCCTCTGCCCTCTGCCTAGCCAGCGGTAGGCACGAGCTCCAATCTAGGTTTATATTTTAGTTGTTATTTCCCAAACCTAGATTTAGATTAGACTTTAGATTTGTTTCGCATTTGTCGTTTCGAAGGTAACCCTTCAAGCCGGGGGGAATGGTTGCGCCGATGTAGAAGCTGTATTTCTTGACGTGGAAACACACTCTTTCTATACCCGTCTCCTCTCCCGCACTAACCATAGAATAGTACTAGATAGCTTCCGTCCGCCATTTGTGATATAGACACTCAGTCTCGCTTTGAACTAGCCAGCGTAAGGACGGACCGCGCTCGCGTCTCTCAAAAATGATTAATATTTGTTACATTTTTACCGCTTCATAGACCTTTACCGATCGGATTGTGCCTCTCGTGTGTTCCTCAAGTGATCTAGTGACGCTGACGGCAGCTCCTGAGCAAGGAAGAGAAGATCCGTGTACCGGCTGCGATGAAAACACGTGTGTCGTGAAGGTTAGTGCATCCTCTCCTAATTTCTCGGGTTGCATTCATTGCTTGGATCACGCCCGCGGCAACCCGACCACCTGTCTTTGTGTGTAAAGCGTCAATGGAACAGTTAGCTACATCCCCGCAATACAGTCCACTACCGCACGTGGCCAAGCGCCACCACTATACTAATATAATAAAGAGGAAAGATTTGTATTTTTGTATGTAACGAATAAATTCAAAAAGTACTGGACCGATTTTAATAAAAAAAAAATTATTAGAAAGCTACATTCTTCGTGAGTGACATAGGCTACTTTTTATCCCGATATTCCCATGGGATCAGGAGTTACGCGGGTGAAACCGCGGCGCGGTGCTAGTACACTATATAATAAAGGTTAGAACCCCGGTAGCCTAGTGATATGGGTAATGGACTGATGAGATGAGATCTCGGGTTCGATCCCAGGTTTTACCATGGCACAAACCAATGACTTTTCGATGCTTTTCGAAGTTATGTGTGTATTTATCGTAGGTTTATAAGAGCCCGGTTAATGGCAATAGGTTCGCCACCTATTACATTGGGACCTAAACATAAACTGGCGAAATTTGGGTGCTAGCACCTCTGCCTACCCCTTAAGGGATATAAGCGTAGTTTGGAAAAAAAATTATAATAAAGGTTACACCTTTTCTTTGTAATTCACATGTTGGTCCGTTGATTTATTATCTTTATCTCACCTATCACCAACAGCTATATCATAAAAACAGAGCTTACTTAACCTGGTTTCTAAACGATCTGATTCATCAAACAGATTTCCAACACATAATGAATGTCGCTGATTCACGATGGCAAATATGCAAAAAGCGCTAACAAGTATTCTATACATGTTTGAATGCCTACAGGCACATGCCTAATGAGAGGATGTCCGCAGGACAGGTTGAAGAAGTCATGGAGGTACTGAGTCATGATTTACTGAGACTGTTTAGTTTTCCTGGTCAAAGCATTTTCATGAGTGTTAATTATAATTTATTAGCTTGTAGCAGCAATGCATTAGAATAACAATTAAGGAATAATCGGTTGAATTTGTTCAATAGTTTTTTAAACAATTTAACTGGTTATTTGTGAGTTTGTTTTAAAACTATCATGGTCACTCACATTAGTATTAAAGCTATCAGGATATTTACCATGTTGTATCGTTCCGGAGGTTCCGCCGTGATCATGGCGTTTGCAAAAGCGCCGAAATATCGGAATCTCAAAACAATATAACATTGTTAATATCCCGTTAACTTTAATTCTATTATTTATGGGTTGTTCCTTCTTCATACCATGATAACTCAAACCGTTTCGAAATTTATTAGGTATTTTTATTTTTTTTTCAAGTCACGGCACTTTTATTTATTTTCTCAGGTTATTTTTATATTTATTTGTATATTTTAGACATTTAAATCGGCAAAGCAACCATAAACCATTCAAGCTGTTGCCCAGTTACCCATACCTATAACCATTCGCAACACCAAAAGATTTTTTTAATTAAACGGAGAGCTCAGTGTAACTGAACGAGGTTTGTCGAATAAAATATAGTGTGATTAATATGTTTACCTACACTGCTTGGACGCTTGAGGTTTGTAAATTGTGTATCGCAGCTTTCTACCAGAGGTAAGTAAACCTATTAATCAATGAAGCCAAGATCTGCTAATATAGTATTGATGATGATTGAAGGAGGTCTGTAGGTACTTATAACGGAATTTTGAAGAACTACATTTATTTTCTCTATAGCGTTTTTCCGGTTACGTTCAAAGTTTGCACTTAGAAGCTGAGGTTCGCTGATTGATTTTTGATTGGTATGTTGGATTTTTCGGGAGGTTCTACCATCTGATCTCTCAACGCCGAGAGGTAGGCCTATCTCACTAGTCTCATCTGTTGTTCAGCAGGGCCACCTACCAATTGTGGGGTGGTGATGTTGTCTTGTACCTAAAAGGTATTGGTAGGGAAACCTAGAGAGCTACAAATTTGTGGTCAGAAAATAGCGGTTACGCAACACTACTCCTTAGGTAGGATCGAAGTCATGGCAAAAATATATTTGTATTTATTTGCAATGTAAATATACAATACAAATACATATGTAAATATACAATACAAATACATGTGTAATTTGACAAGCATTCTATTCGAATACTTTAACAAACTATATAAATGTTTATAACAACGCAATTTTTAGTAAAATAATAATTACTATTTTTAATAACAAAACAGTAATTAATGTGTTATTGTACTCATACTGTTACAACATAAAAGCATTATCCTAATGACCTGCACATTCTCTTCGTAACATAAAATGCTAAAAACAACTCAAGTCGACATGTTTGAGAACTTCCTTCGATTAAACACTAGATGATGTAATAAAACACAAAAATAATGACTTTCAATCAACGAGGTGCAACATGCAAGCGCTTGCGCACCGGAAAAAGGCGCGACAGTTGAACTTTCGGCCAATCAGATCGTGTGATATCATGCATTCGAGCCATTGACTCTAATGCGAGCGGACGTGAACGTGCGTGACTCACTAAGTAAGTGCGATTAAACGCTTTTGCACCTGCATTATTTACATAAAATAACATCCAAAGACTAGATGAAGAAGGCATACAAATATTTCCGTGCTAAGAAGGTATCTTTTTTTTTTATAACATGTAGGTGGCAGACAAGCACACGGCCCACCTGATGGCTAGTGGTTACCGACGTATGTAACACCAGAAATACCACACTCGCGCTGCCGACCCTGTAAGCACAGAGTTTCTGTGTCGTCAGTGTAGAAGACAAAGCAGGTTGACAGCACGAATTCTCTAGTGAGCTCTGGCTACCCTACTTACCGCTGGGACCACAACACGAAGTTATTATGGCCGCGGTATTCTGTAGGGCGGAGGTACTTCCCCAGTCGAACTGCTCAATTGGGCGGAAATACCGCCGAGTCCTACCTCCTAGAAAATAATATCTAATTTAGGTTCCAAAACGTGTGTAGAAAATCATATGCGAATGTATTAAGATAAGGTTTTCGGTTATGACATAGTTTCATCTACACGTAAATTAAAATAATATAAATCAAAAGTAAGATTGCTATTTCAGATATTAATACAACCGATTCCTTGACCAGATAACCGGTTATATTAACCCCATTAGTCCTCTTCACGGGCAATAAATTCGCAATCACCATAACACAAACAGATCTACAGATTCGGTAACAGATTTGGTGAATACATGGTGAATACCGGTTAATGCGACTGTCGTTATAATCAATGTCAGTGTACCGAATATTTTACCATAACATAAGAAAATGGAGGCGGATTATGTACCGAATTACGTAAAGTAATAACACTATTAATTTGCATATTTTTATCCTCGCTCCAAAGCACAGAAGTATATCACGCAATCTCACGTAATTTTTTAACGTCCCTTGTATGAATAATTAATATTTATTAATGCTTTTGTGTATAAAGGTAAACATATAATCACACCTACGTACCCATTTGCTATGGAGGGTGAGCCCATTGCCGTCTTCCGGGCACTTTGTTGACTCAAGCCATGCATTTGAGGCTGAATGTGGGCTGTATATTTCTGTCTGATGTTAAACAGCCCTATCTCTTAGTCGCCTTGTACGACACCGCATGGGAAGAGATGGGGTGGTCCAAATTCTACTTTGCCGGGAACCACGCGGTTATTTAAACCACAAGGAAAGGTAGGCCTTTCTCATACCATACTTCAAGTGACCATTTTTGTACCATACTGCGGTTCTCGAATTAGTCGAGTGTGGTAATCTGATAACTTACTAAACTTTTCTTTTTTAACGTGCGAAAAATCCCCACGGATACCCCTATGCCCCACTGCCAGAGCCGGTGGGAAAGATTATGTCGGACTCGAACAGACTAAAACGCATGACGCCTGTGGGTCGTTTTTGGTTGCCGAAGGTGAGGTTAACAGGCATATCCCTCACATCCCGGCCGACCCAGGGCCATCTCTCTCGATCTGACCTTCTCGTCGGGTGATAACTTACTAGACTAGAACTAGACAATTCATATTAATTGTTAGCAACATAGCTTTCCTTTAACTTTTTTGTTTCTAGCTACGAAACCAATTTTTTTTTGTACCACTTAGGTGGCAGACTAGCGCACGGCCTACCTGATGTGGAAAGTGGTTACCGTGGCCTATGGACGTGTGTAACACCAGAGAAACCACACTCGCGCTGCCGACCCTGTAAGCACAGAGTTTCTGTGCCGTCAGTGTAGAGAACAAAGCAGGTCAAGCCTTTAGTCATCCCACTGACAGCACAAATTCTCCAGTAAGCTCTGGCTACTCTACTCACCGCTGGGAACACAACACGAAGTTATTGTAACCGCGGTATTCTGTAGGACGGAGGTACTTCCCCAGCAATAATACAAACAGATCAATGATACAAAATATTGATTGAACTGAACATGTTCGTATCTTTTGATAACTCAGGTTCTTATATGTACTCTAAAGCGGTCAAAGCAAACAGAATCTTCGTATGTCGAGATAGAATATATAATAGACTGCATGTAGTGATGTGAAATTTCTGCATGTAAGGTTGCAGAATAAATGTTTAGCATACGTTTTCTCTAATACCTGAGATATAGGCTAGAGAAGGGCTCACACAGATTAATCAGCGGTAACAACGTCGCATGGCTGCTTTTAGTAAAACAAATCCGATTTAAAGATTAACCTTTTCCGGTTTTAAACGTGTAAGTACTAAATACGTTAAATTTTAATTATAACCGGTTAACTCTTTAAGGTACTATCTGTTTCCTTATTAGTGACACACAAATAAAGGAACAGGCAGAAACGTGACTGAATAACCAGTAAAGATTTATAATACACTAGCTGCATGCTAGCTGCATGCTAGCTATAAAAAACCGCTGCCTTGCATCGCCTTCGTAAAATACTGATCCCTATGCTGTGAAATACAGGTCTTACCACAAACTCCCAAGGAGGACTAAATCGAGAGAGATGGTCCTGGGTCGGCCGGGGTGCGAGGGATATGCCTGTCAACCTAACATCCGGCAACCAACAACGACCTACAGGCGCCGTGCGTTTTAGTCGGTTCGAGTCCGATGTAACCTCTCCCACCGGCTCCGGCTTATCCGTGGGAATTTTTCGCAAGTTATAAAAAAAGATCTTACCACTAACATTTGCCGTGATAGAAAGTAGCTTATGAACATAACCTATCTTAGTGCCAAATTTCATCCAGATTCGTTCAGCCATTTTTGCGTAAAAAGTAACAAACATCCCTGATCAGAAACGAATACATTAATCTTTACACTTTTTTACACTGTATGCTGGACAGTCAATAACCCTATTAAGTAACTGAAGACGAAGACAGGATATCCACAAATTTAAATACAGTTACCATAATTTTGTGGCTGTAGGAAGGATGTGGAACCAAAAATATAATTTGCAGAATATCTTATAGGTTCATGCCTCCTTATTGATTTCATGACATAAGTTTTACGCACGATGACCAGGTCTTGAGTTTGATTTCGAGGTCGGGCAATGGGATTTGGGGTTTTTTTTACATTCTCAATACCGGATAGACGTTTCGTAACGTGATCAATAGAAGGCAATAATCTTTGAGATGTAATTTAAATGAATTTAAAATGTAAGTAGTCAAGTTAATCGATAACTGTGGAACTCTTGATAATAGTACCTACTGGTCAAAAGCACTCGAAACCAACTTGTATGATAGGTTTAAGAAGAGTAGACAAAGCTCGTTTAAATGCGTGAACAGACAGAGGCAAGTTGCATCCTACCTGCTATGCTGTTGTTATTTTTAAACTATCGCCGTGTGAAATCATAATTAAAAAACTGTTCGACATTATTCGCTATTAAATCATGGAACTTACTATTTTTGCCATTGCTATACTGTTTTATTTTAAAACGTAAGTAAATGTCTGAGGAATACCTTTTTCTGGAAATTAAGGATAAGAAAACCTGGGCCAGAGTCTCGTTTGTAGATGGACATAGACAATAAGCAAGCATTTAATTTATAATTGGCGTTGGTACAAGCCCAAACTCCTAAGATATTGGTAGGAAGGGCTCCCGTGTGACAGTCCTTATGTTATACACATTCACGGTAACCTCATACCATCTAGTGGACAGTTACATAAGTAGCACAAAAACACCATAATCACGATCACGTGTAAAAAAAGTAGACCTTAAGAACGTTGATTATTATTTATTTTCTGTTCATTGTTATATTATGTTAATGTGCTTCTTACGAGATTAATGGTTTCCGTGATTCAAATTCAACTATGGAACGTAAATGAGCGTAATTTACAAGCCACGTAGTTTTTAAATAAACATTTTTTTATACAACTTAGGTGGCAGACAAGCACACGGCCCACCTGATGGAAAGTGGTTACCATGACCTAAGAACGGGTGTAACACCAGTGGAGTCACATCCGTGCTGTCGACCCTGTAAGAACAGAGATTTTGTGCCGTCTGTGTAGAGGACAAAGCAGGACAAGCCTTTGGTCATCCGACTGACAGCACAAAAACTCTCCAGTGAGCTCTGGCTACCCTGCTCACCGCCGGCAACACAACACGAAGTTATTATAACCGTGGTATTCTGTAGGGAGGAGGTACTTCCCCAGTTGGACTGCTCAATTGGGCGGAAATACCGCCGTGTCCTACCTCCTCAGAAACGTACCTTTAAGCTCGCATTCTGTTAATCAGGTGGCGTGATGTTATAATGTTTACAGTAGTTAATTATGTGGTTTGTATTTAACACTGGATAATATTATTTTTAAGCTATCGCGGTGTGAATTCATAATTATACAGCGGTTCGGGACTTTTCGCGATTAAATCATGGAACTTACTATATTCGCGATTAAATCATGGAACTTACTATTTTCGCGATTAAATCATGGAACTTATTATTTCTGCCGACGTTTCGGATGCGTTGCAGCACCCGTGGTCACGGCTTAGTCACGAAAAGTCCCGACCCGTGTTATAACACTGAATAATGTAATATTATTTTGTATATTCGAGAGTATGGTACTCTTTTTTATACCACTAAGGTGACAGACCAGACAAGCACACGGCCCACCTGATGGAAAGTGGTTACCGTGGTCTATGGACGTTTGTAACACCAGAGTTTGTAACACAACCCTGTAAGTACAGAGGTTCTGTGCCGTCAGCGTAGAAGACAAAGCAGGACAAGCCTTTTAGTCTTCCCACTGACATCACAAATTCTCCAGTGAGCTCTGGCTACCCTACTCACCGCTGGGAACACAACACGAAGTTATTATAGCCGGGGTATTCTGTAGGGCGGAGGTACTTCCCCAGTCGGATTGCTCAATTGGGCGGAAATTTTCGTTCACGCAGGAACTTCTGTACCATCATCGCATATTTGAATGGTTGTATTATTATAATACAGTCGATTTAGGAAAGAAAAATAAAAATGTGCATTAATAATATCGTTGGGTGTTTGTTATCACTTTTCATATATAGCACTAAAATTTTATCTTTATCTACTACACTTAGATAATAATAAATGTCAAGGATTGAAATGTATTTGCCTTGTTGCATATAAAACCAAACTTAGACGATTCATCCTTTTAACTATGTATATAACGATCAATAGATAAAAAAAATAACCGTGTGCTTACCTTGGTCTATGGACGTGACGCCAACCCTTTAAGCCCAGAGAGTTTATGTGCCGTTAGTGTGGAAGACAAAGCAGGACAAGCTTTTGGTCTTCCCACTAACAGTACAAAAACAGTCCAGTGAGCTGTGGCTACTTACTCACTGCCGGGAACACAACACGAGGTTCCTTCTGGCTAGTAATAAATAAGTGTATATACGCAAATCTAGCTATATAATAATTTAAATTTAATTTTCAATTGTTATGAAACCAATAACCTCAGCAATACAAACTATTAAAACACACAGAAACTCTGAGTTACACTACAGGGTTGGCAGCGCGACTGTGACTCCTCTCTGGTGTTACAAACATCCATAGGCCACGGTAACCACTTTCCATCAGGTGGGCTGTGCGCTTGTCTGCCAACTAAGAGGTATAAAAAAAAAACTATTGTAAATATGTTAAAACCAATAAGTAGTTTTCATATTAATGATGATAGTAAAAACTAAAGAATGTGTGCTTACGTATATTTTGCTTGTTTGCCCTCAAATAACTTTCATTCATGAATGGCTACAGTACCAAACGTGGCACAGATTATTATCAATGGAGACAGTGATATAAACCGCAATTACGGTTTAATGTAGTTTTTAAATTACCGCAATGTGCCGTAATAGACCATAAAACGTAACTAAATTAATATGTTTCGTAATTTATTATTATTACCAAATTATTATTCGATTTAAAAACATAATTAAGTATCTTGAAAATTTCAGTACTTACATAAATAATAAGAACGGGATTATGTTGTACATAGTACAAGCCGTCATAAATATTTCATACATAATATAACTTGAAATTACATATCTTTATTTGTAGGGTAGGGCGGGGCTAGTTGAGCAAATTTTTACTTGAACGGATGTAGCTGCTTAATGATACGTCTCAATAAATTGTTATGCGGCTTGATGGATTTGTTGTTTATCGCTTAACAAAAGTGTCAATAGTATTTTTTTGTAATAAGTAAAATTTAAGAGCTACAGCTGTTTTAATGCAGAAAGTCAAGTACGCTCAATGTACCCCATAGGTGGGGTAAGTTGAGCAATGGTATGGGGCAAGTTGAGCACTAAGAAAGTATAATGAAACTATAGGTTCAATGTTGACTAGTGATGAAATAAAATAAGTGTTTAACAATCAGTTCTTTATTTATAGTCTTTTAGTGACAAAGACAACAAAACTTATAGTAATTTTCTTTGAATAATTAACCAAAAGTAGAATCAACAAAACAATAACGTAACGTAACGGAGCGAGCAAACGCCCGTGGTTTAATAGGCCTTGCAGGGAAGCTAGAGACCGCAAGCAATCTGCATACAAGGCTTGGGCCTCGGCTCTTACCAATAAGGATCCGAACATCGCTGAAGTGAAGCGGAATTTATTAGCACATTCGTAGGCAAGGCGACCGACATCTTTTGGAGAATATCTGTAGAAGATTGATGCCATTTGTAGCAAGTATTTTTTCAATGAATCTTCCTGTGTAGAAGAAAATACTTGTCTCGGTGTTGCATAGCCCATGGATGAATCGACACCTTCATTTAATTTTTGTCAAAGTCATCCGTTTGATACCGAATTCTGTATCGGTGGCATTAACACTTTTACCTTCATCGTTTACAGCCTTTTGCAGCATTTTTTAAATATTCAGTAGTGTTAGAACATCTTGTAGTCCGCATCCTAACAAAAAATAAAACATTTATTAGTTTAGTTGTTTTAATCATGGGGTAAGTTGAGCAACTATGCTCAACTAACCCCAACCCAGAATTTCAAAATAAAAGTGATTTTATAAAAAAACCGTGAAAATTATACCCAGAACCTCTCTGCATATCAAAAGTACGATAATTATATGGAAGATTAACACTTACCTGAATAAATACAAATAACATTTGACTAATACAGACGAAAACTTGCGATAAATGACGTTTTTACTTTTTGGTCTTAAAATAAACAAAACGTCCGTGCGCCTCACTCGCTTACCCAGCGGCCACTAGCGATCGCGTGATGTTTACCCCTCCCGCGCCACCCTCTTTCCGCCATACGATGCCAATACGTACGGTGAATAGTTTTCGAGATATTTCGATTGCCCAACTTGCCCCTATGCTCAACAAGCCCCGCTCTACCCTACTACTATTTGAATGAAGAATAACTATAAATAAAAATCCGGTATAAGCAAGAATGATACGGATAGATCCGTTAAATTTCCGAATAAAAATTGATATTAAATAAAATATAAAAGAAATGTTTCGATTTTGTTGGTCTAAAAATAATATATTACACAGAAGTTCCCCAAAGTCGTTCAAACTTAGAAATTCAAATATGCGAGACAAGCACGCAGTAACAGTATATACATACATATAATCACGCCCTTATCCCTGGAGGGCTAGGCAGAGGTGAATAAACACCACATTTCACCAATAACTGTATTCGGTCCCACGTAATAGGGGGTGAGCCTATTGCCGTATTCCGGGCACTATTGTTGACTCGAGTCATGCATCTGAGGCTGAGTTTGGGCTGTATACATATATCTGTCTGATGTTAAACAGCCCTATCCCTTAGTCGCCTTATACGACACCGCATGGGAAGAGATGGGGTGGCCCTAATTCTACTCTGCCGGAAACCACACGGCTATATAATATATATATATATATATGTGTTTACCTATATGACATCAAAATGTGATGCCGTTAGCTTATTGATAAAGATATGAAATAATAAAACATCATTTCAACCCAAGCGTTTGTTCTCGACATAATGATAATAATTTGAAATGTACAAGATTATAGTATAATGAATTTATAGCTAATTGCATCCGCTTACAACGAATGGCCATAAACTCCAGATTTCCTTCCTTTAACTCTTATTTTATTGAAGTACATCGTCGTGATGAACAGTAATAAAAAAATAGTTCAGAAAATACAAGCAAAAAACTTGGTTCATTCTAGGTAATTTGTTATAGACACGAAATACGGAGCTTCAATCCTGTTTAACCAAAAGTTAGCTAGGAAAACTACAGGTGTAAGGCACAAGACAAAGAGGCAGGACGTAGGAATGATGATGGGACGTCCGCGTCCCATACTATTAATAACTTTTCATTAGAATGCCAAATAGAAAAGAGGCATATGCCAGTGTCTCATCTGCATTCTGTTTGTTTGGCATGGCCACACTTCTGTACATTTTGAATGAAATTATTGTAAATACGGGACGCGGGCGTCCCGTACTTTCAATAAACCACTTAGGTGGCAGACAAGCACACGGCACACCTAATGAAAAGTGGTCACCGTGGCCTATAGACACGTGCAAAACCAAGAGAGCCACACTCGCGCTGCCAACCCTGCAAGCATTGAGAGTTTCTGTGCCGTCAGTGTAAAAGACAAAGCTGGACAAGCTTTTGGTCATTCCACTGACAGCACTAAAACCCTTCAGTGATCTCTGGCTACCCTACTCCGTCGGGAACACAACACGAGGTTATTATGGCCGCGGTATTTGTAGGGCGGAGGTTCCGCAGTCAGACTGCTCAATTGGACGGATACAAAAGACAAGGCATATGTCCGTGTGTCATCCGCATTCTGTTTGTTTAGCATGGCCAAACTTTGAATTAAGTTATTTAAAGGACGAGACGCGGTGTCCCGCGACTAAGACTTAAGGAACTTCTAGAACTAAACCTTCATTTACAAAACTATTTTAACTTAAACACTAACGTTACTCGAACCGCGACTTTGTATTAGTAATACCACGTAAGCTGCAACCACAAAACCAATAACTAAAACATTCCTACAATTTCAAAACAACCAAGGTGCAGAAAGCTGCTCAAATTTATTTAACCAAAGGACCATAAACATGTTCGAAGATAAGTTTGATTTACCGTTCTCCTCGACTTTACAGAGTTTTAGCTCCACACCCGTGATGAATGATGGGATACCGTTGAATTATTTCTATTAACACCAAACACCCGATTTCCTAACACCGGGCTTATGCAATACTAATATCTTTTGTTTTAGCGATACAATGTCTGTCATTTGCTGTTATAGTTGCATCGCTGTCTGATTTATGCTGTAAGATAAGATAGAATGATTAATGGAACTCTAATTTCACGTAACACTGTATACATACCACAAACTCAGGCCTTTATCCCCGAAGGGGTAGGCAGAGGTGCTAGCACCCACATTTCGCCAGTTTATGTTTAGGTCCCAATGTAATAAGTGTCGAGCCTATTGCCATTAACCGGGCACTTATAATCCTGCGATAAATACACACATAACTTCGAAAAGATTCGAAAAGTCATTGGTGTGGTGTGCCATGGTAAAACTTGGGATTGAACCCGAGACCTCGTCTCAGCAGTCCATTACCCATACCACTAGGCTACCGCGTTTTTTTTAACACTGTATGTACTGTACAAATCTTATAATTCATTTGTAATATTTTATTCACATTATTATATAATTTCACAGCAAAATAAAACACTGAATCAGAATTAGTTATTTGCATAAAGTCAAAGCTAAAAGAGAATAATTAAATATAAGATTAATAAATGCTAAATTCGTCTTAATAATAAAACATTCGCTGGGATATTTACTATATTCTTTAAGGTGAGTATTTTAAATACTATTAATGGAAATTACCATGTCAATTTCAAATCATGAATTCGTCTTATCTAATAGGCAAAGATGTTAGAAGCTAACAAGTCACGATTGTTGAGTGGAGACTCTAGAAAAACAAAGAAAAATGTAACCAGATACAACAAAAATAAAATTACATCAAACACGTTCACCTCGGTTAGTCAATTCTAGAACGTACTTCTATCTATCCTTTCATGTTAAAGTTGAATTAGTAAAAAAAACTATTAAAACTTAGTGAATTGTTTTCTGTCTAGTAAAGATAAAAGTTGAAAGTGGTTAGCAAATGCAAAATAGCAGTTTTACTTCAGTCAGTAACGATAACACTATTCGGAATTAGTTTTGTTTAAACGTAAATGTTTCCAAGTTAATAAGATTGTTAGCTTATATTGTGAGAAGCATTCTTTAGCCACTTCATATAACCATTATTAAGTAGCCTAGTGGTATGGGTAATGGACTGCTGAGACGAGGTCTCGGGTCCGATCCCAGGTTTTACCATGGCACACACCAATGACTTTTCGATGCTTTTCGAAGTTGTGTGTGTATTTATCGCAGGTTTATAAATGCCCGGTTAATGGCAATAGGTTCTCCACCTATTACATTGGGACCTAAACATAAACTGGCGAAATGTGGGTGCTAGCACCTCTGCCTACCCCTTCGGGAATATAGGCGTGAGGTTACAATAACACTATTCGGAATTAGTTTTGTTTGAACGTAAATGTTTTCAAGTTAATAAGAATGTTAGCTTATATTGTGACTCTTAAAATAACCTTTATTAAGTTGAAGATTAATAGGAGAAGAATTCTTTGAGGATAGCCAAAGTGGTAACGTTCAGTGAGTCTTTTCGCTCCTTCTACTGTTGATAGGCCTGTCAGGTATTTTATTCAAAGTGTTTTTTTCTAAATAGATTGAAAAATTATATTATGTCTCATTAGATTGTTTCTAAATAAGCATCTGTCCCACTAACACAGATAGGATGTTACATTTCTCATGTTAAACAAGAACGAGATATAAAAATGTATGCAAAGGTAAATAATGTTCCTTATTTTATGACAGGCGTCAGGTTAATACGGCTGTATATCACGATTTCTCTACATGTATATGACAATGTAATACACGTTTCAACAGCAGACTTGGCTATAAACATATTTTCTCCCTTATTCATAAGTCATAGTATTTATTTTGTGGTGTAGATATTATTTCTAGGATGCTATTCTATTTAGGATGCTATCAGAATTCTTACGAAAAAAAAGGACAATATTTTTCTCAACTCAGGAATCAAACCCCAAAATCAACATTAAGAATGCACATCACACTCAAGTGTTAAGGTAAAATTATGCTACGGAAGCGAACAAAGCTAAAACAATAACATAATCTAGAAGTATATTGTATTTCATTTACATGCAGAAATGTAATGGAGTCAAATCGTACATATGAAGCAATTTGTCTTGCACGTCCGTGTTATAAAGATATGGTTTACTGTATTTACAATTTTATTATGACGTGCTATCACAGTATTATAAACCAGAAAAGCAAAATATCTAAACAGTTCTTCATACACGCCAATTCTATAATAATATTGGCGGTACTCCTCGACACGGCACTCATTGTGAGGAGATTCCTCTCTCTGGAGCCCTAACCACCGCTAGCTTGGTCCCTGTACCCGATGCCGGTGGAGCACAATTTTTAATATTTTTAAATAGATTTTTTTATATGTATTTAAAAATATAATTTATATGATGTTTACTGTAATAAAGATGAATAATAATAAATATTCTACATTCTACACAACGCTATCTAAACCTATGGTAAGCATAGCCTAACTAGCTTGTGTTATGGAATATAGAATGCGGATAAATATACTTAGATACTTTTTTTGTAAATACATACACACTATACTATACATAGAAACAATTGCCATATGCAAATAAAGCACGACAATGGTTGCAAACACATTGATATAATCGAGGCTTGAACTAAGAGATTTGACAATGTAGCTGGGGTACCGGTTGATGCTATCATAGTTCCTTGAATTGCAAAACCAAGTTCACTTTCATTTGTCTCCGTCATACAAATGCACTTTGAAGAAGTTGATCTTTGATTGGATGTCGATGTTTAAGTGCACTTAGATTAGTGCTTCTACTACCAAGTGTAATTAGTCATTAAATCTTCTTTGTCACAACAGACTTCAATGAGTTATCACAAGTCTACTTCGATTGATGACGTCGTGACATTACATACATACATATAATCACGCCTTTACCCCCGGAGGGTTAGGCAGAGGTGAACTAAAACCCACATTTCACCAAACATTGAATTCGGTTCCACGTAATAGGGGTGAGCCTATTGCCGTCTTCCGGGCACTATTGTTGACTCAAGCCTGAGGCTGAGTCTGGACTATTTATATCTGTCTGATGTTAAACAGTCCCTTAGTCGCCTTGTACGATAGCACGGGAAGAGATGGAGTGATCCAAATTCTACATTGCCGGAAACCACGCGGACGTGGTATTGATTAATGTTACTACAAATCAAATTAGGATAATATTTTGTCTTGCGGCGATATTTACATGAAATTAGAATCTGCTTAGTAACTGAATTGTTTTAATTCTGCTCATACGAGTGCCCATTTGATTATTTTTTTAAGAATCTATTGAAATCTACTGTAAATAAATGACGATGCTAGTTTTTAGCAGAATCGCTCAATGTGACCTTTATAGACCTACAGTCTCAAATCTAGAATCTCCAATAGAATTTAATCATGTTTCTTGCTAATCCCAAAGTTGCAAGTTCTAGTGAACCCACTTAGTTTGTTGCTTAGTCAATGAAAAAGTCAATGTTATTAATAATGGCATATACTGGTCTCTTTCAGTACTACAATTTCTAATACAACGTTAGTATTCTATGAATTATAAATGATTGTAAACATCGATCGAAAGCCTTGTGGTAACAAGGACATAACTATTGGTTCCTATCGATCTATTAAATACAGGTACGAGCTAGCTTTCGCCTTGAAAAGGTACCCCAGCTATTTGTTGTAGTTGAAACAACTAAAACCCATATACAACTTTGAAATACAGACTCATTAACCCTCGGTAGATCCTGCCTAATGACTAGACTGGTTGTGCAGAAGAAAACAATTTTTATATCTATTTAAGATCGCGTCCCAACTATGAGGGTGTTTATTAATCAGCGGCGCGGGAGCGGGGTCACGATCCCGAGCCCGAAGAAATTCGGGCCGTGAGATCCCGGCTCCACAGGGAAATGGTGGCGGAATGGGAGAGACGACTTGGGCAACCAAGCGCAGGGCACGCCGTAGTAACGGCGGTAAGACCCATCATGGGGGAGTGGCTAGAGAGGCCACACGGCAGCCTCTCGTACCGTCTGACACAGATGATCACCGAGCACGGATGCTTCGGAAAGTATCTGCGTCGGATGCAGAAAGAGCCAACGTCCGAGTGCCATCACTGCGACGCGAGCGAGGACTCAGGTCCGCACACGCTCACCGAGTGTCCGGCGTGGGAGACGCCGAGGCGGGAGCTTGTGGCGGCCCTGGGAGTGAGGGTTCTCACGCTCTCCACCATGCTCGCGGCGATGGTTCGCTGCGCGGATGCGTGGGCGGCCGGCGCCTCCTTCTGCGAGCAAGTAATGCTCGTGAAGGAGGAGGCGGGGCGGGAGCGGCAGCGGGAGCGACGAAGGATCGCAAGACAAGCTGCCCGCGCACGAAGGCAACTCGGGCGTCGGAGGTCGATGAACGACCTCCGCCCCCCATGAGCGCCGGCCTGGGGGTGACAGGTGAAGCCGCCTGTCACCCTGGCAGAAGCAGGCCGCGGCGGTGGCGCGCGTGGCGCGCCTCCCCGTTTCCGGGGACGAGTTGGGAACTCTGTAGTCCCCACACCCGAGAAGAGGGCCATATCGTGAGAGATGGCCCTGGGTCGGCCGGGGTGCGAGGGATATGCCTGTCAACCTCACCTTCGGCAACCAAAACGACCCACAGGCGGCGTGCGTTTTAGTCGGTTCGAGTCCGACATAATCTCCTCCACCGGCTCCGGTGGGGAGGTATCCGTGGGGATTTTGCGCACGTAAAAAAAAAAAAAAAAAAAAAAAAAAAGGGTGTTTATTAATCACGTCATGTTTTTTAACAATTTTTTAACCCCCTCCTCCATGGTGATACCTGGTGAGTTATCAGGCTTCAACCCCCCCCCCCCCCCCCCAAACACGTGTATTTTTTTGGTACAAGTTATTTAAAAAGAAACAGAATATTCAACGCTTTTCTGTACTTTTTAATGAATATCATTAGCTAATTCATTCATTTCTTAATAGTTTCGTAATGAATCGATAGTACCTAATGGAAATAGAACAAGAAAATCTCACTTGTGGTCTCATTTATAGACCAAAATCCTGAGAGCACGAGAAGAAAATGAAAAATCTTAGAATTTGCACTGACAAAACGCTAAGCATCCAAACATTCAAAAATGTTAATTGAAATCTAGTTTCTCTTCACGGTTAATAAAGAAGGGTTTCACGTAGGTACATCAGTATCTTACCACCTTTAAAGGATTAAAAGTTCAGATATTTCCAAATAGATATCATTTTTAGGGTTCTGTACCTCAAAAGGAAAAAAACGGAACCCTTTTATGATCACTTCGTTGTCCGTCTGTCTGTCTGTCTGTCAAGACCTTTTTCTCAAGAATGCGTAAGGGTTTCAAGTTGAAATTCATACCACATAACATAATATAAACTCACGCCTATATCCCCGAAGGGGTAGGCAGAGGTGCTAGCACCCACATTTCGCCAGTTTATGTTTAGGTCCCAATGTAATAAGTGGCAAGCCTATTGCCATTAACCGGGCACTTATAAACCTGCGATAAATACACACATAACTTCGAAAAGCATTGAAAAGTCATTGGTGTGTGCCATGGTAAAATCTAGGATCGAACCCGAGACCTCGTTTTAGCAGTCCATTACTCATACCACTAGGCTACCGCGGTTTACGCACTAGGATACATACATACTCATGTCTACAACGTCATGAAACTGTAAAAATCAAACTTCTAAGTTAACACATTCAAAATATATTACGGTTTATGGAGCTTAACCTACGGAACCTTCGTTGCTTGAATCCGACTCGCCTTTGACTGACTTTTAAACTGTCCATCTCACTACCATGCTGATCCAATCACTCAACAAAATTAAATCAAATATAGTCAAGCCAAGTCAGGTAAACTATGCTACAACACAGGTTTTACTTGAGTGTGTTAGTTTGCCTAGAGACATGAATTCTTACAACTAGGCAATATTTATTTATTTATTTCTTCACTTCTCTGTTATAAGACTTGGAATGTCATTGGGTTATGACATCATAGTCATGAGTGTACACTTCCTTTTATGGACAGACAGCTTACCTACGGTTGAAATATTAAATTTTTACAACACGACCCCTATGGTAATAATAATATTTTAAATTAGGACAAAGCTTCGTATATATTCGATGCTTATGGTAATAAAAACAATAATACGTAATGTGACGTTATAGTGATATAAACACCTCAGAACTATAAGTTGGATACGCGATACTATGTTCCAGCTTCTAATCTTATTAAGATTCAAACTCTTTTATCTATGTCAACTACGCCCGCAGCATTTTAATGAATAACTAATCATACAAAATATCTCCGAAGTTTTGATTAAGTTTTTGCCAAATGTTGCCAGTGTAAATGTTGGAGTGGAAGAAATTCTAGTATCAAGAATAAAATAACCACTCATGAATTACATAATACAAGATCATAATAAAGAATAAAGAAGAATGCCAAAAGAGGAATATGTGCGAATGTATCTAGATGTGCTAAAGAACAAAACTACAGAATCAGAATAACAATGTATTAATTTAGTTACTATTTATTTATTTCTCAAGTAAAGAATCTTGATTAGATCAAATAAAGAATGTAATAACATGCTGGCAATCATATTTCTAATGTACTTATTAAAACATAATTGTCACACAATTGTCATACACAATATCATAACGTGTGATTTTATATTTAAACTTGAACTTAACACATTCAAAGATAATAATTCAAATTCCATTAATAAGTATAAAGATATTCTTTATAGAAAAACATTAAACATACACGTAAATATCACGACCAACAATATTTGTTGTGTTCGTGACGCTAAGGTCACGGGTATGAGCATCGATGTGACTACAGAAGTACACACAGCACATATTCAATCGCGCTCAGGTCAAACTCTCTAGGTTAAAGCACTGCTTTACTAATAACTAAGGTTCGTATTCCAGAACTATACTCAGTTCTAAATCTCGATTTATAACTAGATCTGAGAACAGATTGTACTCTAGATGCCAGTTCTAATGACATTGTCGATTCACAACTGAGCGTTATTCAGGAATATAATACTAATAATCAAAAAGTCCAAAATAGAACTTTACACTCTGATTAATGAACTCAAAGAGATTGCTGATTTCAAACTGCAGTGAATGCTAATATTTTAACTGTATTAATAACTGTTTCTTTCTGCTTTTATAAGATAATTTGTAATTATGCTACTTTATGAGTTTGTTTGCGCTTAACGGTCTAATACTAATGCACCTATTCTAACAAAGTTTCCAAGTTTCCTGAAGAAAGAATATTCGGTATGCATAATATCACGTTTTGTAACTACGTAAGCAACTATTATGTATCATATCTTCGTATTATCGATGTAATATTTATAAATGTATTGTATTTCGTAGACAAGGTGCTATTTTATTAGCCGTTCTAGGAATTCTACGCTAGCCATTTAACGCTTATGTCTGTAAACATCACTGGTTAACTAACATCACTGGTTTCGCCAGTGATATTAGTTTATCCTGTCAAAATGGAATTCTGCTTGAAACATATTTTATCCAGAAAGTCTCAAATCAGCGAAGAAACAGCGCCAAAATGATTTACCCACCAGACATTTGGTCAAGATAAGAATGTTTTACATTTCAAAAACGACGTGATGACGAATACGTCAAGTTCATATTTGCTTAGTTTGGGAATTTGTTATCCAAAGTTCAAACAAGTTTTTTATACAACAGAGCAGTCTGTCGTATCGGCTAGCTGCGATATTCCCTCAGAGAACAATATATTATTACTATAACATTAAAAGTGAACGGATTTCTCAAGTTCCAGTTTAGCCCACTTGTTCGCACTGATTCGCAATTAATAAATAGTTTGACCCACTATCGAAAGGTTTAAACTGTCGAATCATTCTACTCATATTAATTAATAGCAAATGTTCTATAAGCTTGGTGATACGAACTTCCATAAAAGGCGCATCACGTTCGTCGTGATGAATATGCGTGCCAGTTTGGTAATAAACTTATTAAAGTTGCTTTCTTCTTTACGGTTTCAATGTCACAGTCGCATTTTGATGTTTCCGTTCGCTATTATTGACTGTCGCACATTCGCACAACGTCGAGCAAAGCCTTTTACGGAAGTTTGTATGACTTGTCATTGAATTAATTGTGTTCCTATAGCATCAGTCACCGACCTTCGCGATAACCGGCGCGTTTTGTTAATTGTGTATAACTTATTATCTTTACAACTTCATTCAGAATACAAGATCAAAGAACACTAACAACTGGAAGTAATTCCTGTCAGCGATATATCGTAGCGCTAGTCAGACTGAATGACTTACCATAAATCAAGCTCTGGACGGGGGAAAGCACTGTGTATCAGTACTCCGGTAGTCACATGAACTCGATAACAAAACCACTTTTTGTATCACGTTCAGTGAAACGTAGCGCAAGTCTCGAATCAAACGGCAAATTTAACACTTTCCACAAAACACATGCTCCATTCCACAACACTGATAATGCACAAATCTGCCGACTCCGCAACACTTAAAGCTTGCACACGTTTCTTCACAGTTATCTGTTAAGACGGTAGCGTAACAGAGTGAAGCAATGGCACTGCCAAATCGCAATGCGAAATTTAGGCGTTCACAAAATTGTTCGCTTAAAAGCGACAGTTAAACCAACTTTACCGGTCTGAAACGTTCCAAATTCGTATCGGAAAGTCAGTTCCGTTTGTAACGGCGACACTTTGAACAGACGAGTGAGCTGCGCGGACAGCGCGAGCAAACTGAGGTACTGTCGTGCGCAACCACGCGACGCGTCTAACCGAGCCGAATGGACTTCAAACTTTTACCCGACCGAATCAAAACCACGCGCCACCGTATACTACAGCCTCGACTAAGTTAATTTTTAAATCAGAAGGTTTACTAAGTTGCAAATAAACTTGCATGTTACATACATGGGCAAGTTAACAGAACAAGGCTCTCAAGATATGACATTCATGAACGTACGCAACGATTACACAGCGAGGTTTAATCAAGCGAACTGATATGATACATCGACGTGTTTCTGACAACAGAGAACAGATAAATAAATTAGTGGATACTGATTATCTGTTAGATAACGATTTAAGTAATGGTGAGCTTGATCGGAAACAAGAATACAATTGCATTGTGTATATTTAACGGTATCAAGCATACCATGAATTATTCACATCAACCTGAATTCTTTTTTAAGCCAAATGCGGATATAAAAACTTCAAACAACTGAGAGCGTAACATTCCTTAAGAGGATGGAATTTGATCTTTAGATCTTGATTAAAGTGGAGTTTGTGTAAATTGAGGCAGACTTGATAAAAATACACGAGACGATGTTAGCCATCTAATCTTATTCTGTTGAACGAATATATAACAGGCGCCAAGAACACTCAGCTTAGATCAAATAAGAATTGTGTCAAATAAAATTTCAACGTAGCAATATCAAAATCGTTTGATGCTACTTCATTGCTTATTGTCTCTGTACTTAACATTACACCTATTACATTTGCAGTGTCTCTGTGTTGTCTGAATGGTTGCCTAATATGTGTGTGTTTATATTATGCCGCCAGCCTTCTGGCCACCCTCCCGGTTGACGTCGATGGGGTGGAATTCTTTGACGCCTGAACCTGCAGGATTGTTTAGGTATATTCAGTTTTTTCTTTTTTTAAATACTTTAATTTAGATAACTTCCGTGTACATTATGTAAATATTAATATTGTTAAAATAAATAACTACTCATGCTAATTACTTTTAGTGGTCCTAGAACAGCTAAAAATGCTGCTAAATCAGTGAAACGACATTTAGCAATTAACACTAAAGCACTGCACACAAGTAATGGACTGCTGAGACGAGGTCTCGGGTTCGATCCCAGGTTTCATGGTAAACCTGGTACACATCAATGACTTTTTAATGCTTTTCGAAGTTATGTGTGTATTTATCGCAGGTTTATAAGTGCCCGGTTAATGGCACCTACATTGGGACCTAAACATAAACTGGCAAACACATCCGAAGTAGGTGTACACTTGAGAGCATATATCTCTAAAACCTGAGAAATAGACCTGATTTTTTTTTGTTTTTTTTTTATACAACTTAGGTGGCAGACAAGCTCACGGCCCACCTGATGGAAAGTGGTTACCATGACCTATGAACGTGTGTAACACTAGTGGAGTCACATCCGTGCTGCCGACCCTGTAAGAACAGAGATTTTGTGCCGTCAGTGTAGAGGACAAAGCAGGACAAGCCGTTGGTCCTCCCACTGACAGCACAAAAACTCTCCAGTGAGCTCAAGCTCAAGCAATATCATGAAACACGTAGGTAGGTATTAACAAAACCGGTAAGCTTAAATAAAAGTATTGAAACTAGTAAATTATTCAAGTTCTAGACTACATTTGCATGTTCTCTGTTTTAATGGCTGTGTCCTAAATAAAAAGCGTTTAGGCTAATTCATTATCATCATCATCTTAGAATTTATGACAAAGTGAGCTCTGTAGACTATTGACTTTTATCAGCTGATAGTCGAATCAATATATACATGTATTTGACGGCTGACAAATCAGTTTAATGCGCCTCACGATTAAATTAAAACTGAACTATTAAGAACAACGGAACCCGATTATAACATGTATCCGATTTTAGTTGTCTTAATTCTACTATATTCTATCTTATTACTCCTGTCTCTTCACTTGACTATGTCTAATCTCAGAGTAAACCTATACAAGAAGTCCTAGCTTTTTATTTATAATATGTCTGCTTTAAGTACCACCTGACCTGATACCGTTTAAACTTATAGTAACTAAAAAGTCTGTAGTCTGCGAAGACTCCTAACTATATCTGATACAGGTTTTAAATTAAAAGTGTAGACTAACAGACTAATAGTCTAGCAGTTATATTTAAAACAGAGCAATCAGTAATTAAAAACTGCAATTATCGAACTGATAGGGACCTTAATTATTTGATTACTTTATTGAATAACTGACGCAATTAAAACGTAAATTTGAATTCATTTATGAAAAAAGAATTATTTTACAAGACAAAAACAAAGATATGAGGAGAAAAAGATTTTTTATACCACTTAGGTGGCAGACAAGCACACGGCACACCTGTTGGAAAATAGTTACCGTGGCTTATGGTCGTGTGCAACACCAAGGGAGTCACACTCGCGCTGCCAACCCTGTTAGCACAGAGAGTTTCTGTGCTGTAAGTGTAAAAGAAAAAGCAGAACAAGCTTTTGGTCTTCCCACTGACAGCACAAAAACGCTCCAGTGAGCTCTGGCTACCCTACTTACCGCTGGGAACACAACACGAGGTTATTACGGCCGCGGTATTCTGTAGGGCGGAGGTACTTCCCTTGTCGAACTGCTCAATTGGGCGGAAATACCGAACGATGCATTATATACAAATAAATACAATTTAAGTGTCTGTCATTTTTAAATTAATGTACATATTATAATAGATTTAATGTGTTTAATATTTTATTTTCACAGAAGCCATTTAATAAGCATAACATATTGCATTCATATACAGTATTCTAATTATTGCATTCATTTATATACAGTATTATAATGAAAAAAAAATCAATAACTCCGATTGAATGTTTGTTGCCCTGTCTATCTGTTAGTTTTGGTAATCTTCGAAGTGGCTGCGCCAATTTAAGGCTTTTTCATATTATATTTTTCTGTTGAAGTTAGTGCCTACTTAAATATACTTGTGAACGTCCTGTCCAAAAATTATAATTATGATGATGAATACCGTAGTAATGATTCGATTGGAGTTTTAAAATAACGTAACATAATGAGGATCACATCGCGGTGAAGTATTTTAATTGCACGGGTCAAGCTTGTCAGATTCACCGCTTCCAAAAAGTTAAGCCTCTTTGGTTTCTCAGAGGGCATACAAAGAACAGGTAATAAATGGACTGTTCAAGAATTACGTAAGTACTTAAAAGGGGTAAGAGGGTCTTTATATTGCTTATTTTTGATCACGTGGGGGTGGGAAGTCTAGAAAATGATTAGTAAACAGTAGTTTTTTCTTTTTTCACACAATATACCATGCATGACCCGTCATACATTACCTAAAAACATGTAAAGAAATATGCATATAGGTACCAATATTTAGCCCCTCAGACAATAATTTCTACGTATGACTAGACAATCTGTTAAGACCCAAAATTGTGTTGCGATTTCTTACGAGGCAGGAAAAATAGCTTGAAACGGGACACAGAATCTAAATAGACGAGTTAATGAATTTTGACAACGATAACGCCTTTTTACCTGATTACGGCAAAATTAAAGAAGGGTTATGAATTTGACAGACTATTATCTATATATATATTCATCTGTTCCTCATAGATTCTCCTCTACTTATTAGGTAGAACAGGATTATTGGATTGCACGCTGATTATGGTCGACACTACAAATGCTTAATCTTAATTTTTTTATACCACTTAGGTGTGGCAGACAAGCGCACGGCCCACCTGATGGAAAGTGGTTAACGTGGCCTATGGACGTGTGTAACACCAGAGAAGCACACCACACTCGCGCTGCCGACCCTGTAACCACAGAGTTTCTGTGCCATCAGTGTAGAGGACAAAGCATGACAAGCCTTTAGTCATTCCACTGACAGCACAAACTCTCCAGTGAGCTCTGGCTACCCTACTCACCGCTGATTTTTAATGTTTTTTTTTAAATAATTTTTGTAATGTTATATGTCAGCTAAATAAACCATATATAATATCCGCTTACAGGTTCCTCTTAAACCAAAGACACTATCTATAGGTGCATTTATAAGTACAGTTCTAAATAACAAGTATAATTAAATTGCATGCAGATCTGTAAGCCCGCAGCTATTGCGACGGGATTCTTGGTCCATGATCATGGGAATGGACACTCAGGTTTCCATAACTGGTTTTTGTGAATAATAACCGAAGATTTCTTACCCCTAGAATCATTTAAATATCAAGGTTTGAGCACGAGACTGGAACAAATTAATTGTGTGTGTCTGTGATAAAAATCAAGTTAAATAATTTTGACTAATGTAGTTTTTGTAGCGAAACTTCTGATACAGAACATTTTTTTTCTCTTTTATGTTGTAGTTAACATTGATTATGCCTTATGGTTATGTCATAAGCAATTATATTATCAAAATTATGCTAAGTTCAAGTAGGTACTTAGTATTCACAGCTTAAATGCGTCCTTGGCAACAATAACAACTAATTTCCATTTTTGACTACCTAGTAAACTTAGATACAATATGGGGTTGCCCCTTGCGTCTACAATATCTTCAAAAGGTGCAATAGTAGGTTTCTTCAGGGTCGGCAGCGCGAGTGTGACGCCCCTGGTGTTGCACACGTCCATAGGTCACGGTAACCACTTCACATCAGGTTGACCTAAGTGATATAAAAAAGAAAGCTACATTTTACTTATGGGCAAAACAGTAAATTATTAGTAAACTTTTATGAAATAAACAATTAAGACGTCATAATTCTTAATTGGCAAATAATTTTCTATTATACGTTTGGTGGATGATTAAAAATAAATAATAACGATAAAATATTATCAGACGCAACTTTTACCGCTCTTGTACTATTCTTAATTGAATAAGCTCAGTTAAATATGCCGGCGGGCGACGCGACGCGACCTGACGCGCCTCCCCGTTTCCAGAGACGAGTTGGGGACTCTGTAGTCCCCACACCCGAGAAAAGGGCCAAATCGTAAGAGATGGCCCTGGGTCGGCCGGGGTGCGAGGGATATGCCTGTCAACCTCACCTTCGGCAACCAAAAACGACCCACAGGCGGCGTGCGTTTTGGTCGGTTCGAGTCCGACATAACCTCTTCCACCGGCTCCGGTGGAGGATCTCCGTGGGGATTTTGCGCACGTAAAAAAAACAAAAAGGTCAGTTAAATAATAACTACAGGAAAGTGCTAAATTTCGGATAATGTGTTTAACAAGGGTTTGTCCTGGTTCGAACATGTAATGCGTAGGGATGAAAGATGGCCTATGGACGTGTGCAACACTGGAGGAGCCACACTCGCGCTGCCGACCCTGTAAGCACAGAGTTTCTGTGTAGAAGACAAAGCAGGACATGCCTTTAGTCTTCCCACTGACAGCACAAATTCTCCAGTGAGCTCTGGCTACCCTACTCACCGCTACGAACACAACACGAAGTTATTACGGCCACGGTATTCTGTGGGGCGGAGGAACACTGCTCAATTGGGCGGAAATACCGCCGTATCCTACAAACCAAAGGTATGTATGTAGCTACATCATGATCGCATTAATTCCCGTTAACATTATTGTATAACATGACTTTTAGTAAGTTACTAGTTCATTGTCAATAGTGATTAAATTCCCATGCAAATCAGTTGGTAACTTACGATATAAAACCGTTTATGATTTTTAATTGACATGGTTATTGCCTATGTAAATACTCAATCCATGAACATAAACGGTTTTATTTATTTTATTTCTTTATAAACATTCTTTCAAATGGCAATTAAAAATTATAAAAGTAATAAAACCGCTGATAATTAATTTATTAATATCAAATTTCGCTTTAATACCTACGTATTTAAATGATTACTGATTTAAACAGATTATTAAAAAGTAATAATAAAATACCAAATAATTACTAAGAAACCAATTAATTTACAAATGTTTCTGAAATTCCAATAGGTGTGCGTGAGCGTGTCTATTTCATGTTTTGATCATGATAAACTATATGCACATGTATGCAATGTTATTATAATCAAGTGTTTCAGTTATACACAATACATGCAATTATACACAGAAAAACTTGCAAAAGCAGTCGGATTGGGGGAAGTACCTCCGCCCTACAGAATACCACGGTCATAATAGGTTAGCCTAGCCTAGGGTAGCCAGAACTCACTGGAGAGTTCTTGTGCTGTCAGTGGGAAGACCAAAAGCTTGTCTTGCTTTGTCTTTTGACTGACGGCACAGAAACTCTCTGTGCTTACAGGGCCAACCCTGTAAGCACAGTGAGTTTCTGTGACGTCAGTCAAAAAGCGCGAGTATGACTTGGTGTTGCACACGTCCATGGACCACGGTAGCCACTTTCCATTAGGAGGGCGGGCCGTGTGCGTGTCTGCCACCTACGTGGTATAAAAAAAATCCTAATAATCTAAGTATGTACTTTTGTTGGTCCGTATCACAGATAATATAATTCTTATAGTCCGTATTCAGAGAAAGGTCACATCAAGATTACCTAGTTCGTTTGTAACAAAGTATAATAAAAGACTAGCCAGGATCAACTGAGTGGAAATGCTTGGTTTCTGTCAATCCCAACAGGTACGGTGTATGCATTGATTCACACATGGTGATACTTGTATTCTTTCTCCGTCAGCAAATGGATAATGATTAAGATTAGGTCATTATAATAGTATAAATTCGTAATTAAAGCCTTATTTCTGACGGTGCATGCTGTTATACATTGGCTGACATGAGAATATCTGTAATTACAAGCGCAGGCCAAGTTAATCGGTCAATCTCCGTAGATAAACATCTTAAGGCGAGCTATTACTGTCGCTGTTTATTGAGCCTATTCCATCTATTATAAGTATAACCGAACAATAAATCTCGATTTGATTCGTAAATAGTATTCATTCGAGACAAAACCGCGTTGGATTTCTTGAAATGGACATTGGTATAAATGGAATTGTGAGTTTATTGTATTCCTAATATTCCTATTCCAAAATATAATGCAGCAAGCTCTCTGTTTTCGAAATATTATACTAATGTACATGGGATTTCTCTCAATTAAAATATAAAAACAATACAGAATATACCTATACAAACCTGCAGGAATCAAAGAACTAATCCCCATCGATTTCAAACGGGAGGGTGACCAGAAGGCTGGTGGAATTGCCCCGCTGAATGGCAATAACAATCCTTTGCGCAAGGCATAAACCAGCCCTCTGGTCACGGGTAGCGTCAATTAAACATTTAGAAATGTCTCTAAACAAAAAACGGGCACATGGACCGCATGATCTCAGCGTCTCGACCCCAAACCGCTCAAATATGTAATTACCACTTATATTACTATACTTGCGCCGTTTGAGGGTCTCTGCCGATGCAGCAGCAGCGCAGGCGCAGTCTGCAGTTCCTGGAAGATGTGAAGGCGTAATGCTTTCCCTTCTGCTTTAGTAATGGTGTCCCTTCAATATTTCAAGCTGATCCAAGGCATATGATTGACTCAAGCCAGCTTGAGATCTGCAAGCTGAGTACACCTGCAGATTAACGAATGAGGGTGAGGATTTTTCTATGTGTTTAGTCTCGGGGGTCAAATGGTAGTCGCTCCCGTAACAGTCAAGATAAATTGTAAACAAAACCATATTTAAAAAAAATGTAGTTTTAATATAGTTCTCTGAGTTTCTTGCTGGTATCTTCTCAGTAGAACTAACCTACCGAACCAGCGAAATAATCATTTTCCAATGATTTTCCAAAGCCTATTTAATATTTTTTAATTATTCTTGATATTATTATAAAATTTTGATGTTCATATGTGCTCTTTATCTGCCTAAACTGAATAAAAGAAAGTGATTCTTTGATTGAACAAATTGAATCTTGGGAAGGAGTAACAGCAGAACGGATCCCGGGCTCCAACTGGCAAGCCTTGGATGCAACCAGGATTGTCGCTCAGATGAACAGGGTACAGTCGCACCTCTTTCCCATATGGTGGACAAAGATCACATATTTCCACTTGCTAGAATTATTTTTTTTACTTTTAAATGTACATGCTGCTGCATGACTTGACCTTTAAACTAAATGTATTCTGTTAAGAACACTGACAATACCGATTTGATCCAATGTACCTAAGTGTTTGTAAAATGGAAAGAATGCACGGAATTCCATTGTTGTGCAGATGCAAAGTGTGAGATCAAACCACACGGAGACAGCATAGACCATGCTATTTCTGAAAACTTCTACACAATGTGCAAAACAAACCACTTCGTGAGATTGTTATGTTCGAATTCATTTGACAAAATTCCACAATTAGATTTCTCGTAAGTCTGAAATTTTGTCAAATGATATTTAATTTTAACCTGTACATTTAAAAAAGTTAACCTACTTTATATAAGTGGGTTTACTTTTTTTAAATGTATTAGAATTGGCATCGCCATTCAGCGTGGTAATGCCGCCAGCCTCTTGGGCACGGTACCAGTATAGATCGATGGGGAGGAATTTTTCGATGCCTAAAATTACAGTCTCCCTCTTTTTCTCTATTCCATTTTTGTATATATTGTATAGTTAGCATAGTTTTATATAAATTTGTAAGTAATTGTATATTATAATAGAATAATTTATTTGGTCGAAGCTAGACAATATCAAACACAATGCACTTAACCAAATACTTAAACAAATAGTGAAGATTAACATGGTTATGTATCTATTCACCTACGGTAATTTTAACTACAGTCGACTCAACTACGGTCAATTTCTAAGTTAAAAACGCATAAGCCGGCTGTCTCTGAAAATCAGCGCTGTCCGCCTGCACACAACGCAGCATTAAGTTGAGAGGCGGCCTTTAATCTACTTGACTATTGTAACATATTACTGTACTGTGTTTATTTGTTTGAAGCTAAGTAAAATAAAAAATGTTTCTTTTCTTTTTTTCTATCACAATTGGATAACTCGACTACTGGTTTTTTCACCTACTATTGATTAAACTGTTTGATTGCACCATTTGACGATCAGTGTTGGGTATTTTTTTTTATTAAAAAATAAAAATCCCGACTTGGTGTCTGAAATATCGAAACAAGGTAAACCTGTCTGCTGTCTAAAAGATCGAAATAAGTTTTTTTTTAAACAGGTGTTACACATTTGCCAATCATATACCAAAAGAAAAAATAATACCGCCTGCTTTCTAAATTGTTTCAATCTTTTAGACAGCAGTAAGGTTAAAATTTAACCAGCACTTTTGACGATGCTTCTAATAGTAGCTTAACATATTGGTGATTTCAACCAGTGGAAGCTCACCTATGATATCAACTTATTTCTTTTAAAGTGAGTTCGAGTGAGGTAGCACCCGGCGATATTTCCGCCCGATTGAGCAGTCTGACTGGGGAAGAACCTCCACCCTACAGAATACCGCGGTTATAATAACTTCATGTTGTGTTCCCAGGGGTGAATAGAATAGGATAGCCAGAGCTCACTGGAGAATTTGTGCTGTAAGTGGGATGACTTAAGGCTTGTCCTGCTTTGTCCTCTATATTGACGCCACAGAAACTCTGTGCTTACAGGGTTGGCAGCGCGAATGTGGCGCTTCTCTGGTGTTACACACGTCCATAGGCCACGGTAACCAATTTCCATCAGGTGGGCCGTGCGCTTTTCTGCCACCAAAGTGGTATAAAAGAAAAAAAAACACTTCTTCCAACGGACTGATGAGAGGAGATCATTAGGAATTAGAGAACATGATAAAATTACATGAACGAGATACAGAAGGACTACAAATAAGCCCTAAACTAAAAAACAATTCCAGTTTTTTATCAAGATCTACTTACTTTCTGTAAACTAGCGAATAAAACTAATTTATCAATTATTAAATTTCTATATTAGGAGGCGGATTTCCAATAAATGCATGATAATTATCTCCGTGCAAGTAATAATTAATTAATATTGTACGATTTGCATGCAGCTCTGTTCATATAAATACCGTACAAAATTACATGGTACCCATTAATGACAGCTTACGACGAGATAAAATCGGAATTACTGATAAGGATCACTACAGTCACTATCTATAGAGAAACTATAATTTGCTAACTTTTAGAATAATACATTTTGATTACAGATAGACAACTGTAGGTATTTAAACTATCATGGTCACTCACCTTTATCATGGAGGAACTTGATCAAGGTGCTTGCAACAGCGCCGAAATATCGGAAACGCAAAACAATGAAACATGGTAAATATCCCGTTTATTCTGATACTGAAGATAGACAACTCTCGTTTAAAGGTTTAAAAAATATATAACGGCGATATTTCAGTAAAATATTGAGTTTGTAGCATTTGTCTAACTAAGCAATGTCCCAATCAACTAAATCTAAATAAGTATATTAAGTTGCGACTATTGGACTATTCCCGTGGTGATGGAAGAGTCCAGTAGTCGGGATGACAACCACCTAGCCAAAGCAACCTAGCTCAAAATATAACATAAACTCACGCCTATATCCCCCAAGGGTTAGGCAGAGGTGCTAGCACACACATTTCGCCAGTTTATGTTTAGGTGCCAATGTAATAGGTGGCGAGCCTATTGCCATTAACCGGGTACTTATAAACCTGCGATAAATACACACATAACTTCGAAATGTCATTGGTGTGTGCCATGGTAAAACCTGGGATCGAACCCGAGACCTCTTCTCAGCATTTCATTACCCATACCACTAGGCTACCGCGGTACTAGCTCAAAGAATTGACAATACAGATAGTGTGTAGCTAACCTGCTAGGAACGCTACCAGTAGGCATCGATAATGAGAAATCTCCGTTGCTTAAACTTACAGCATTACTTTTCTTCACATAAAATGTTATGATACGGAAAATTCGTCAAGCATGTATAACATAGGTGTCAGTAAATCTATAACATTTAATGACATTTTAAAGCACATTTTGAACGTAGCATTCCTCTTCAAACCGTGAAACCACTAATCAAAGTACATCAATGTCACACAGAGATGTAGCAACTGACGTATTACTTCACATATACCATAGCTTAATGTATAAGATGAATAAACAAAATGAAATCAGTTAACCAAATATAGTCTTAGACCCTTTGCAGTCTCTGTCACAACTACATCAATACCACTATTTCTATTGATTCGTTTACAAACAAAGCCGAGTTCACATATGTTGTAACAAGGGTGATAATAATCTCTTGATTAACATTAATTTACTCCATAGTTTGTGTGCGTAAGTTGCTCAAAGAACGCCGTCGTAGATGCGCCTGCGCTAGGGTCAAGGCTATATGGTAGGTAGCAAATGTATTATTACACCACGGTATCATTTAAGAAGATAATAATAAGTACCTAATTTCTATTTCAGATTTCACGTTAGAAAACATTGATTATATTATAAAACGTTTGATCACAATATTAAAAACCTTTTTCTTATGTTTTATTGTTAGGTAATATTAGTAAACTATTATAAACAAAATTGTTTGTTAACAAAAATTGTGAGAAAATAAAACACTTGTTAAAAATGTCTCGATCTTAATGTAGCAAACAGATATGGCACTTATTTACATAAAATAAAAGCTATTGCAATGTGTATATCTTGTTCCATTTCCGTGCCTCGACAAATCCAAACTGCGAGACGATGAAATGTTTTCAATAATGTTATTAAAATGTTTATAAACATTTTTCATCAGTGTAAGAGCAGTAAACACATCTAACAATTCCAAACAGAATGTAACAGTTCTAACGTAATGTTTTGTGTTTGAAAATTTAATGTTTGTAAACATTTGTTAACCCGTTATAACCTTATACTTACATGTACAACAGACTAAATAATAGTATTAAGCATGTACTCTTATACAATCATCATCGAGAGACTCATGTACTCGTGTTTCAGAAGTTCAGTTGGTTAGCACATTCCAGCTGTAAGGGACTAATCCTGGGTTCAAATCTCGTCTTTTTTCATTTGATTTTCATTAAATTTACATTGAATTTGAATAGTTTTTGTTACTTGGACCATTTTTATTTTTAATATATATCTATACATATAAACGACATCCCCTACTTATTTTATTTGCTGACGATACTTCGTTAATATTTAAAATTAAAAGGCAACAAAATAATCATTATGAAGTGAATGGTGCATCACAAGAGTGGTACATTGGTATAGTACAAATAATATTTTCATTAATGGGAACAAAACTAAATGTATTAAATTTAATCTATCTTACACAAGTGGAAATCAATGTACAACTCAATGGACAAGTGTTGAACCTTGTGGAATGGACAGTGTTCCTAGGCTTAGGTATTGATGCTAAAGTACAGTGGGGATCACATATCGAAAAAATAGCCAGTAGATTAAGTTCGGCCTCATGCGCTGTAATAAAGATTAGGACTTTGACAGACGTGGATACTGCTAGAATATTATTTCAGCTATTGTCATAATATTTCAACTATTTTCATAATATTTTAATCATAGTAATTTAGTATTCAACACGACACGCGCTAGATAACAAACATTAGCATAAAAGCACAATAACATCAATATGTGATTGGATTGAACAACAAATAATGACTTTGAAACTGGTCCGATCGAATTAAGGAAATGTTATATAAACAGAAACGAACTAGAAGTGTTATGTATAATCAGAATATCGGCGTTAAGTGGCTTAACACCGTTACTCGCCACTCGAATGTCATAAAGTGTGTGAAATTTAATATAAAAATTATTCTATTCTCCATTTAGATACTTCAAATAGGTATAGAATACGGGAGGTCGAAACATGGACACTGATTACCGTGGGATATGGTCTTGTGCAACACCATGGGCCGCGCTGCCAACCCTGTATGAACCTTTTAATTCCCTTCTTCGCTTGGAAAAATCAAGGTAGAGAGTTCATTCCACAGTTTAAGCGAGCGGGGGATGAAGTTTCTTTCATA
This sequence comes from Eilema griseolum, assembly GCA_963662185.1. Classification (NCBI taxonomy): domain Eukaryota; kingdom Metazoa; phylum Arthropoda; class Insecta; order Lepidoptera; family Erebidae; genus Eilema; species Eilema griseolum. Next base: position 7,910,799 of record OY759250.1, read on the forward strand.
CCTTACTGTGCGTACTATTTCAACTTTTTGCTATTTCCACGAATTAAATTCAATCGGTGGACAATGCCCGCGGGCAAACGTAGCGTAGGACGCCCAACGACCAGATGAAAGGATGACCTCATCATCATCAAGGTCGCCGGGAAGCGCTGGATGCGGACTGCTTTAGATCGTTCATCTTGAAAGTCTATGGGAGAGGCCTATGTTCAGCAGTGGACTGTGTGAGGCTGATATGATGATGATGATGTGGACCATGGAATGAATTGAGGTTGACGGCCTCTGTGGCGTAGCGGTAGAACGTTCGACTGCTACGCAGGAGGCGCGGGTTCGATTCCCGCTCAGTGCAAATATTTGTATGCATGAATATGAAGGTATATTTACATTGTTCTGGGTGTTTCTATGTATAATAGGTATGTATTTACAAAGAAAAAAGTATCGAAGAATATTTCTAGATTTGATAACACAAGCTAATTAAGCTATTCTGACCATGGGTCTAGATAGTAATCTGTAGAATGGTGTAGAATATTATTATTTATTATTAGTTGTGCTTAGAGTCACTTTGAAGGATAATTAAACTAAACAGACACCCAAAAAAACACATAGTACATATCCTGATAACTCTAATACTACCAGTTAATATTTTACTATTCACTGTCGCAATCATTTAACCAACCAAGATAGCATTGTGGGTTTAGTCTTCAATCATTGTTTTACAATAGATTATCGACATCTGGGGCCTGATCAATGCAGTAACATCAAATATGTAGGACAGAAGGCCATTTCACACAGCTTCCAGGCAGTAGGCGTGAGCAAAAACCAGTCATTACTAAACGGCTGATTAGTAAAACACGATAGACAACGTACGTAAGACAATACGTAATCGTTTTTGTCGGTAACGCTGAAGACTCGACTGATACAAGTTCAAACGGATCGCATGCAACCGCATATTACGTCAAACAATAGCCCGGTGCGGTACTACATCGTGCTCTCAAATATACCGTTAAATTCATGACAGACACACTTCCTGATGATAGAAAATTGAATTTCTATTCAAATTGTTGTTTACTGCAACAATATCTTTAAATTAAGGTGTACATATAGGTCTCACTCACCAAGACCCTCGGTGCCAAGCTAACTTCGCCTGTATACTGGTAAACAGGCTGGACAGGATTGGAGACGAGAGGTCGATCAAAGCCGATTGATCCAATGTTTAGCAATCACAATGAATCAATCAGAGAGTTTTTGTGCTGTCAGTGGGAAGACCAAAAGCTTGTACTATTTTGTCTTTTACACTGACGGAACTGAAACTCTCTGTGCTTACAGGGTTGGCAGCGCAAGTGTGACGCTCATGGTGTTGCACACGTCCATAGGCCTCGTTAACCACTTACCATCAAGTGGGTCGTGTGCTTGTCTGCCACCTAAGTGGTATAAAAAACGTATATGTATATGATGTATACCACCAACCATTACATGAACTAAGCATTTAAAATTGTTTATAAATAACATATATCTTGTAAGTGCTGTTGCTAATAAAATAAGTAACATACAAACAGTAAAATTCAAGATTCCAAGCCACCATTACATGCAAAACGGTATCCTGGGAGCGGCCGCATCGTGTTATTACTACGCCGGCAACTGATCAGATGACTTCACGGTAAATAATAGTATTAGAACATTTGCACGTAGGTATGTCTTCCTAGTGAACGTATAGAATAGTAACGCGTCAGTACCTGCCCTTAGTACAAGACTACGAGGTTATAAGTTACTAAAAGGATCATCATCCCTACAAAGAATATTTTAAAACAAAAGTTTCATTGTAAACTACTTAACAGAAACATTTTAACGAACCATTAAGGCTACTTTTCATCTCCATTACAAGAATCTGAAATCAATCAACTAGCCCATCGCAGTTCACTGCTGGACTAGGCCTCTCCCAATGTTGGGGGGCTTTGGCCTACTGTTTCCACGCTGGCCAGACGGGTTGGTACAGGGTTTTATTTCAAGTTTTCCTTCTCTCGCAGTGATATTGTTTGCATATGCATCCATTAGTCGCCTCTTACGACACCCTTCGGATGGGATGCGGTGGTGATACTTGTATTCTTTCCCCGTCACCACTCGGAAAAAATAAATCGCAAATAAAAAGAATCTGAAAACCAGCTACTTTTTTTTTATTGTGTGCAAAATCCCCACGAATACCTCCACCACCGGAGCCGGTGGGAGAGGTTATGTTGGACTTGAACTGACTAAAACGCACGCCGACAGTTGGTGCCACAGGTTTCCGAAAGTGATATTATCTGAAACGTATCCCTCGCACTCCGACCGGCGTAGGACCGTTTCTTATGAGACGGCCCTCTTGACTATGACGGAGTCCCCATCACGTACCCGCTTATGAGGAGGCGCGCTTGGCGCACCGCCGCGACAGCCTGCTTCTGCTAGGGCGACAGTCGGCTCCACCCATCACCCTCAAGTGAAAACCAGCTATGTTGCATTTAAGCACACCGCCCACCTGATGGAAAGTGTTTACCGTGGCCTATGAACGTGTGCAACACCAGGGGATATACCCTCGCTGCCGACACTAACCGTAAGCACAGAGTTCCTGTGTTGTCAGTGTAGAAGACAAAGCTGGACAAGCCTTTGGTTTTCCCACTGACAGCACAAAAACTGTTCAGTGAGCTCGATTATTATGGCTGCGGTATTCTGTAGGGTGGATGTACTTCCCCCGTTGGACTGCTTGATTGGACGGAAAGACTGTCGTGTTTGTAAACTACAGTTTGTTAAGTTATAGAAATTAGTTAGCATACTAAATGCTTTAAAATTTAATTCAAAACTATACATTAATAGTGTGAAACTCGCCAAGATATTTACCATGTTTATTATTTTCGCTGAATAACGGCGCTGTTACAAGCACCATGGTGTACTAGTTTACAGTACTATTAATGTGAATGACCATGTCAATCTCAAATTCTATACTTACATGCACTTGCGCCTTTTTATGGTAATCATACCATCCATGCTCACTGCTGTGACTCCTGCACACTGTTATCAACTACAGTGACCCACTAAAACATCAAGCATGACATCACCATTAAACCTGACCAAAGTTCACCGAATCTATAACTAATTTGCGTTTATCGGTAACCAAATGCTTCTTAATCTAACTTTATCCGATTACGACTATTACCTCAAAGCACTGAATAGATACTAGCACTACGTTTAATTGCTAGTAAATTGACCAGAATATTGATTTTAAGTCAACTGGACTTACTTTATAGGTATTTAAACTATCATGGTCACTCACATCAGTATCAAAGTAATCGGGATATTTACTTTTTTTTTATACCACTTAGGTGGCAGACAAGCACACGGCCCACCTGATGGGAAGTGGTTACGGTGGCCTTTGGACGTATGCAACACCAGCGGTGTTACACTCGCGCTGCCGACCATGAAGAAACCTGATGATGTCCCTTTTAAAGAACCATGTTGTATTGTTTTGAGTTTGCGATATTTCGGCGCTGTTGCAAGCACCATGATCACGGAGGAAGTTCCTCCAACATGGTAAATATCCCGATTACATTGATACTGATGGATTTACTATGTCCTATCATGTCTTTTTATTTTTTTATAAATTAAATGGCTTTGCCTTCCCTTTTTAAAGATAAAAAATGTACAACTCCGGGAACCCCAATTTAACCACCTTATATTTAGAGGTGTTACATGTGAATTCACAATTTGTCAAAAGAGGTGTCGGTAACGGTGTTGCGAGTTCAATGATTTTTTCTATTCTATTTCCAAAAATATTCTATGAAACATCCCCAACGTGCCTAAAGAAGTATTCACTTTAAATATGTTATTAAAATAATTTTAAGTTACTCTATTACAATAAGACTTGTCATGGATTGGCTAGAAATGCGACATGGCAGCCTCTTCTAAAGTGTTTCGCGTGCTACTCTCTATACTGAAGGGGGTCACGGTCTCCTACACACCATTCCAAGGTTGTCTGCTGTTTCATCGACGGCTCAGGTCCATAAAGGTTCAATATACATCGGTTTTGCCAAAGATAAAAATAAATAACTTCATGCCCCTTAAATATCAAATACAGGTTTGTTAAAACTCTGTATTGAAAAAAAACCAGCGCACAAATTGTTATAATGTTAGCTCAGAACTTTGATTAAAATCATTGTCTTCGCGTTGCATTGAAAGTAATTGAACTATGAATCAATTTTAAAAATAATTGTCCATTGTCTGGTTGCGCTTCAGTGTGCGATGATACACTTGATTTTAAATTAACAATAATGAAGTACATTAAATATTAAATCACTTTTTATAATATGCAAAGTAATAAAACAGATTTCACCTCACCTAATACCAGCTGGAGGTAAAGTCCCAGGAAAGAGGGTCACCTTTTAACACTTCAACAATGTTACAATGGTGGCCCTCAGCTTGACGGCCTCATAAGGCCTTACGGCCTGACTGAAATAGTAGCACTTTCTTGATGCTTCTTTTATCTACCTATTATATTTTAAAACTGGAATGAGTATATCTTAAGTTCCTTCCTCGACCATGACAGGTCATATACATGCAACAATAAGGCTACTGCTATTTAACCTTCTCCTTGAAATTCAAAAATTATCATGTATGGATCGGTCTGACGCATCATATATTAAGTGCAGTTGATGATGATGAGTAGATGTTTTTAAATCGCTTATGTATCTACTTTTAGATATTAGCATCAAACAGTTTTAATAAAAAAAAATTATACCACTCAGGTGGCAGACAAGCACACGGCCCACCTGATGGGAAGTGGTTACCGTGGCCTATGGACGTATGCAACACCAGAGGCGTCACACTCGAGCTGCCAACCATTAAGAAACCTTCTGATGCCCCTCATGAAGAACCCCAAATTGTAGATGTTTGGGAAAACCGCAGCAGGGAGGTCATTCCACAGCTTGAGTGTGCGTGGGATGAAGTTTCTTTCATCGCGCACAGTGCGCACCATCTCAGGTCGCAATGTGTGAGGATGAATTCCCTGCCTATGGCGAGAGGTGCAATGATAGAATGTAGCTGTGGGCATCATGTCAAACAATTCATCTGAGCACAACCCATTGTATAGGCGGTAGTCCCTCCTAAGGCTAAGAGGTTCCACACTACCTGCGAGTATGGTATTGTCAACCAGTCTCAACGCCCGTCTTTGCACCGAGTCGAAGGGATCAAGCTGGTATGCAGGCGCTCCAGCAAAAAGGTGACAGCAGTATTCCATATTTAGTAAGATAGTGTAACAAACCTAACACAATTCTATTTGCTATTTAATTGAAGGAATTTCTCGCTACGAAGGCAATATTTCAACTGCAATTATAATTTTATGGGACCACCTTGGAGATAATACAGAATCCAACATAGAAAGTATAATTACATCGGATCATGATAAAAAAAGTTACGCGCGAACAAAGAAACAAATATACTCGCAGACTAATCGAAAACCTTTCTTTTGGAAGTCAGTTAAAATTTTCTTGACCCTACGAAATTGTAGCTATTCGTCGTGTAAATGGATAATGGCTATATTATACATCTTAAGCCGTACGAAGCCTATACAAGCAGCTGGTGGTACAACTTGGATATTAAGACAATTCAAGGAATGTATTAATTTTATAAATATGGCTACGATAGTCAATATTTTTTCTTATCTAGGACACGCTAATTGAAGTTCACCTCGACTGATGGAAAGCTCAAGGCAAAGTCTCAAGAAAGAGGGTCACCATTACAGACACTAAGTAATGTTACAATGATAGCACTCAGCTTGGAGGTCCCATCAGAAGCTTTTTCATGCCCTGCTTAAAGGGCCAGTGACTGAAGGAAGAAGGATCCAGGTCTTGATGGTGCGGCAAAGAAAAGAGTCTCCGAACCGCTTGGTTCTTGCTCGTACATTCTGCACAGTGTGAGGGTGACATCTAAACCCTGCACGTGTTGTCCTGTGTAGGAAAGGAGAGGGTAGGATTTGTTGGAAGAGATCATCAGAACACTCACCATGGTAGATACGGTTAAATACAGTCAAGGAATACCACTTAGGTGGCAAACAAGCCCACGGACCACCCATCAGGTACTTATCTGCCACCAAAATTGTTTATAAAATAATATTTTTTATTTATTGATTTATTTATTTTACAGGTAACAACTTACCCAATGCGGACCACAACACGAAACACATGAGTTCTAGAAATACCCGCGAAAAAATTCAGTAAACAAAACTTTTGCGACAAAATGCTTTCAACAATTCTAATAATGATCGTCTACAAATGAGTTTGATCGACAATCAAATTCTTAATATCTCAGACATTCGCACGATCGGCCTAGTTCACTCGCGGAAACCGAAGTTTCACCAAAATTGGTAACATCTTGATTCAATACAGATTCCCAACAATTACTGGGTGGTTTTGTGTAGATTTTAGCGGCATCATCCTTTATGGTTCAATTAGTACGATCCTTATCGTATTAAGATCTATTCTATCTGACTTTTGTACTTTTCGTACCACTTATTATTTCTCTGGCAAATAGTTTCAACAATTTTGAATCATATCGTCAATTGCATTTCTGTTATTTAGCTTAGTTTCTATTACAGTTTTCTGGACTAAAAGTAAGTAAAGAATTTCTGTTTTACCACTATGTTGGCAGACAAGCACACGGCCCACCTGGTGGAAAGTGGTTACCGTGGCCTATGGACGTGTGCAACACCAAGAGAGTCACACTCTAAACGCGGTACAGAAACTTTTGTGCTTACAGAAGCACAAGAGTTTCTGTGCCATCAGTGTAAAAGACAAAGCAGGACAAGTGAGCTCTGGCTACCCTAATCACCGCTATTCTGTAGGGCGGAGGTACTTCTACAGTCGGACTGCTCAATTGGAAGGAAATACCGCCGTGTCCTACCTCCTCCTAAAACAACAACACAGCAGTACTGCAGTAGAGGTCGAAACTTTGAATCCATTGCGTACAGTGCTAACGTACACCCACTATTGACGAGAGAAGGCTTTAAAAAATACTAATAGCATCTGACAACAGTTACTAGGTGATAATCACTTTCATAACTATTTCCCGGTTGCATCCAAAATTTGTATACGGCGTCCTAGATCCGCGTTTGATTGGTAGGTATGCTTTTCTGGGTGTGAATTCCGTCTGACCTTCTCATTCCCGAAAGGAAATCCTGCTTCAAAACCTCCTCCGTTGTTTAGCAGGTCCACCGGCTTGCAGGTAGAGTCATCGTAGACACAGAGGTTATTAGATTCTCTTTACACAACCTCCTCACTTACAAATAACGTTTCTAGCTATTTAATATTCTAGCTGTATGTTCATTTTAATGCTTAATACTTGGTTCGTAAAGTTCTTTAAGCGTTGTATTTTATAGCCTAAGAAATGTTTCCTCAATAAACAGGCTATCTAAATTTCAAATGGAACGGTGGAAGTTCATTGAATAAGTAGCATAAGCACGTTTTAACTTTATGCTATACAAACTCTACTTTTATTATATCGACGACCTTTGAAAGGAAAAAGGGTGTAAGCGTTATCGATATTTCATAGAAAAAAAGGTCCTAAACCCCTCAAAAACACTTTACAACACTCTTACGCCCTTCAACCGTCGATAAGTGTTGTAGGTTGAAGCAGTTTTAGGCTAGTTTGAACTTTAGTAGATTGTGTTACTTCTCGCACTCTATGTTAAAACAGAATCCTGAAAAATAGGTACTTTTATAGTGACCAATTTCTGGTGAAGACCCTAGGAACGTTAAGAACGTTCCTAGGGTCTTCACCAGTTCGGTTATTTTTTTATTTTATTTATTAAATTGTTTGTCGATTCTTAGTTATAGGATCCCAAGATGGAAGACTATGTGGTTTTACCCGCTTCGATACTGACATATTCACTTCCTCGCTTTTTATTTTATACATTTTAGTTATAACATAAATATGTTTTAACCTTTTAATTTCCTTAATTTTGATACCCTATAGAGTGAAAATATTTTTGACAACATGCATTTTGACCTGAAGATTCAATATATATAGTTCTTTATTTTTCGAATTTTATATATCCAAAAATACTTGGGCGATGAATACCTTTAATTTAATATATCAATCATTGAAATCATCATATCAATCATCATCATCATCACATCAATGTGGTTCAGAAGATATGAGGTAATAAAGAATATTACAAACATACATACAAGATACGTGGGAAAAATATAACCCTTCTTGGCAGTCGGGTAAAAACTTAAAGAATAGGATTTAAAAATACGAAAATACTTACTTTTAAAGATTTGCGCAAATGAAGTTACACGCACAGCCAGCATCTTATAAACTACTTAATACAGTATAATTATTTGAAAAATAAACAATTATGGCAAGCAGGTGCCGCTCATACTTTATGATGCCAAGGTGTGTCTATTTCTGGCTCAAAATTCCTTTAGACATAAGGTGCAACATCTTGCGTTTTTTTAATGTTATTCATTCGTTTTAAGGCAGCAAATTAACATGTAAAGATGTACAATATTATTCTAATTAAAACATTTGGTAGTATATTTTTATTTTAGTTTGTATAACAACGATAATTTATTAATTGCTTTTGTATTCACTGATTATGCGAATTTAGTAAAAAAATTTTTTTTGTGTCTGACTTGTGTATTTATTATCTTTTTTGTTATATCCTTTCCTTAAAGGAGTATATTCAACGGCTTTACATATTCATGTATTCGTTCTACCGTTACATGATTAATCTAAGCAGTTACGTTATCGTTTCACACAAAAAGTCGATTATTGTATAGTAACACTTAGGCGTTAATTGCAAACTCTATACCCAGACGCAGCAAGTTTAGTGTCATTTCATACGTACATACACATATAATCACACCTTTATCCCCGGAAGATTAGGCATAAGTGAACTAACACCCACATTTGACCAATCATTGAATTCGGTCCCACTTAATAGGGGGGCCTATTGCCATCTTCCGGGCACTATTGTTGACTTAAGCCGTACATCTGAGGCTGAGTCTTGGCTGTATATCTGTCTGCTGTTAAACAGCCCTATCCCTTAGTCGCCTTGTACGACACCGCATGGGAAGATTGAGTGGTCTGAATTCTACTCTGCCGGGAACCACGCGGCATTTCTAAACGGCATAAAAATGGCTGCTACTTCGGTATAAGTTGATTTAAACAATACATCCCATGACATGCTCACATTGACAGTTTAAAGAACAATATTGACATTAGCTTATTCACATAAAACGCATTTTCTCGCCCTTTTTGTTATATATTTTATTAGTACGGCTGCGTCTAAATAGTATATGGTCTAAGCTTACACAGAAAAGTCGAGTTTATGCGAAAACGACAGCAAAGCAAAGATGTATCTATACGTGCGACTTTGCTTGTAGGTATTATGACTTACACTGAATGTCTTTTCTATGTAATTTCTACCTTAGGTACATATAAAAAGTGAACGTCACGGTAACACCGACATACATGAGGTCTCGAGTTCAATTCCCGGGTCTAACAAAGTGTTAGAAGGTTTTCCTGCCAGATGTTTTTTAAGTAGCATTGTATCTACAATAAATAATGATGAAGATATCTAGTGAAATAAGGTTGAATAAGACTTTGGTCTTTGCCGAATAATTTAATCGTTTTAGATTTTTATTTTTAGAACAATTAATAGAATGATAATTTTTACGTAGTTTTACCCACAACAAGAAAAATATCCGCTCCAATAAACACTTATTGGAGCATAAATACTGATAATATAGTGTGATAAATTACATAAAGAGAATATGCCCTTAGAATATTATTATGTTTACCTCGTAGGTAGGTATGTGTGCTGTATAGTTCTGTCCGAGTCCACAAACCGGCAAGGTTAACCACTAATTGCGACCATTCTAGGTATTTCACTGTTGCCAGCCATCTTGAAAAATAGAATATTTTTGTTGTGTAGTAGGATCGACCTGACTTAGGTATACTTCGGGACATATATTTTGGACCCAAAATGTGTTCTATACGCGCAGTCCTCGTGGACAAGCTCAAATTCAACAAAATATAGATTAATAAAATCCACGCGCGTCAGGGCCTCGTTTGTCTCTCGATTGGTTCAAGATACGTGCCCCGAGGTTTAACTGGGATATACTCCTTTACAGAAACTCTTGTGTTTACAGGGATGGCAGCGCGAGTGTGACTCCCTTGGCATTGCACACGTATTGACGTCGCACGGCCCACCTGATGGAAAGTGGTTACCGTGGAACTACTTTCCATCAGGTGGGCCGTGTGCTTATCTGCCAACCAAGTGGTATAAAAAGAAAATACTGGATGCGGAAGGCGGGGGCACAACTATAAGTTAAAATAAAACATATTTTTTCTAAATTTTTTTGATTTTAATAAATAAATAAATATTATTTATACTGTTAATTGATGACACTTTGTGGAATTTGTTGTTACACATTTTGAGAACTCACTAGGCAGTTGCTTCACGGAAAACCGTGAAGTTCAGCAAAACCCGCAATTTGACTGAAAAAAGCGGAGCCTGACTCCGAGTTGAGAGCATCGAAAGCGATTAGAATTAACGCTAGGATGGATAAAAAAAAGATATAAAAAGAAGTAGCCTCAGAAAGATTTGTGAACTGCATTTCTTGTTATTAGGCCACCTTAATCGCTTATTAGGTGTCAACATATCAATATGGAACCTGACAAAGGTACAAGCGAGTACAAAACTAATCATGTACATATAGATATATTTCTAGTTATGCTAATCTGTTGTGCGTATTGAGGGCAGACATCGTTTTGATGACATGAGCAGTTGTCGTGACAGACAGTCAAACTTGTATTACATATAGATGACATAAACGACAAGTACTCAGTCGCCCTTAGAAGTTACTAAATACTAAATTTATGTATGTGGGACATACTATAAAGTTTGTGTAAGTCATAAGTATTTGTTATATGCTCAGTGCTCACGCCTCAGCTACTCAAAAGTATACTTTTCCCAATTTCATGCTGTTATTGAGAATTTCTGAACTCCTCTATCAGACTCATATTCCTTAAACTTTAGCTTACCACCAGCTGAGGTGAAGTTATATTGGCGTGACATTTATAAAAAGAAGCTTACGTAGTTTCACTCGGGTTCGGGTCTGAACTATGTACTGCTACACAAATGTGTACATTTGCAACAAAAGGTGTTCAGTGCACTCAACTTGTCATGATCTTCATGATCATGCGATAAATCAGTCCCCGGGTGTCGTGAGCGTTTTGTGTCGGTTTTCGTGATCGAACTTTAACCGTTCGTAGCAAGTGACTTATGAATAGCAATCTTAATAAGAGATCAGTAAAGCACCGAACCAATGTTGAGCAAGAGTTCTTTAGACAAATGGCAATACATTTTTAGATTGGAATAGAATAGATTAGATTGATCAATGTATGCGATCGATTAACATAACATAAACTCACACCTATACCCCCGAAGGGGTAGGCAGAGGTGTTAGCACCCACATTTCGCCAGTTTATGTTTAGGTTCCAGGTGGCGAGTCTATTGCCATTATCCCCGGACTTTTAAACCTACGATAAATACACACATAACTTCGAAAAGCATCGAAAAGTCATTGGTGTGTGCCATGATTAAAACCTGGGATCGAACCCGAGACCTCGTTTCGGCAGTCCATTACCCATACCACTAGGCTACCGCGGCTTTTTTTCAGGGATTAAGATAGGAAAAAATATTAATCAGATCAGGCGGGATTCGAACTCACGATCTTTCTCTTACAGGGGGAATGCTCTGACCACTGAGCTACCGAACGTAGCTAGAAATCATCCAAATCTATATAGGACGATAAGGTACCGTGTAAAACGCCGCCGATTGAGCAAAGAGATTAGGTAGGACACGGCGGTATTTCCGCTCGATTGAGCAGTCCGACTGGGGCAGTACCTCCGCCTTACAGAATACCGCGGCTATAATAACTTCGTGTTGTGTTCCCAGCGGTGAGTAGGGTAGCCAGAGCTCACTGAAGAATTTGTGCTATCAGTGGGAAGACTAAAGGCTTGTCCTGCTTTGTCTTCTACTGACGGCAGAGAAACTCTGTACTTACAGGGTTGGCAGCGCGACTGTGACTCCTTTGGTGTTACAGACGTCCATAGGTCATGGTAACCACTTTCCATCAGGTGGGCCGTTTGCTTGTTTGCCAACTAAGTGGTATAAAAAAAGAAAAACGGCTTCAATGCACAGGAGCTTTTTTTGTATCGCTCCTCATATTCACAATAAATTACCTAAAGAGCTAAAAGATCTGCCGAATATAAATCTCTTTAAAAGAAGGTTGCAGCAGTTCCTGGTCCATAAATGCTATTATTCACTGCATGAATATTTAGAGGATAAATGTAGCGAAATATAATAGTTTTTTTAGTCAAATTTATAATATTTATTCGTAGGTATTAATCGTTGACATACTTATTAATCATATATTTTGATATTAATTGTTATACTTGAAATTATTAATTATGCTATACTTATTATTGTTTTACTGTAATATTTAATAAAAAAAATTGACATTCTATTATTGTATGGTAATTTAACTTTTTAAAATTTGCACACCTATCAAAGGTAATAAGCATAGCATTGCACATATTATATAAACTACTGACCAACCCTATGTACCTATCTTATGCGAATAAAAAATGATTTGATTTGATTTGATGATTTCCGTCTTATGGGGAATTATCTTCATCGATTTGTATAGTTAGCATAATAAATGCTTTAAAATTACATTCGATGTATGATGTAATTACGTTGACTACTACGATAACGTCAAAATACGTGTCAAACCCATACATTCATTTTTCTATTCTACAATAAGCCGGCCAACGAATAGCTCCTACAATAAGGGGTTCTTCAAGAAGTGCATTAGTTTTTTTCGGGGTTGGCAGAGCGAGTGTAACACCCCTGTTGTTGCATACGTCCATAGACCACGGTAACCACTTACCATCAGGCGGGCCGTGAGCTTCTCTGCCATTTAAGTGACTTAAAATAAGCTACGTGTCTAGGGAAGCTGATGGGAAACAATATCTTGTCTGCAGTAAATATAACCGTGCAGTAGATATACCGCGGTAGCCTAGTGGTATGGGTAACGGACTGCTCAGACGAGGTCTTGGGTTCGATCCCAGTTTTTACCATGGCACACACCAATGACTTTTCGACACTTTTCGAAGTTTTGTGTGTATTTATCGTAGGTTTATAAGTGCCCGGTTAATGGCAATAGGCTCGCCACCAATTACATTGGGACCTGAACATAAACTGGCGAAATGTGGGTGCTAGCATCTCTGCCTACCCGTTCGGGGATATAGGCGTGAGTTTATGAGTATGAGTGTGTAAATATAACCTTTATGTTAAACATATTTTTTTTAATTTGAAGTCAGTTAAACAAATCATCGACCTCTTACCGGAATGGACTCAACTTTTAAAAACAACCAATAATAGTAAAGAAACCATTAAGTGTAAATAACCGAAAATACCAGTTTAAAAGGTTTGATAAGACCCGAGTTGACATTACAAAGGACATGAACACAATAAGATTATCATGATACATGGTGGAACAGTAAGAAAGTTTAGGCTTAAAACAATGGTTTGTACCCAAAGCTATCGGAGTAATAAGTACATTAGGCCGGCAACTGACATGCGGTATGAGAGTTTACGTGGTCTATGAAATTACACGACTTTTCAAACTCATAAACGCAATTTTTTTAAGTATATTAGTTACTGAAATTACTAATATTTCCTCTAGCAAAGCTAAATTGCTTCACATCTTCAGGAGTAGGTATAATGGCCAAGATTCGAAGCCAGGACTTCTCTATCGCAAGGCCGACTCTTAACCACTAAAATACTTGAATTGAATAAATTGGTATTGTGGCTTAACTGTATACGAAATACAACGGTTTTAGTCAGGTGGTTAACCTTTTCAAAAAACCATTTACAAACTCCATCAAACAATTTAACAAAACCGCTACAATCCTGCCCACACATAGGTAGGTTATGACATGACTTATTAAACAGATTCGTGAGTCTTAATGGTATGTACAAAAATTTATTCATAATACAAATAGCCAGGTTGTACAGAAAGAAAATTCCAGAAACTGTAATTTTCATTGTATTGAAAAATTCTCAGTGAAATAGGCGCGAGATGTGCATATATAGGTATACATTTCATGCTAGCCCTTCAGGGATTATACAGAGATGAGTTGCACAAAATACGTTTAAAAATACAGAATTTTTACAACTTTTTTTTCATCGATGTTCATTTGTTCACACTCACCTTCACAATCATTACAGATAATCTTACTAGCACATACATGATTACAAGCACCGAAGCACATGACACTCGCTATAATTACAAATAAATCAAGTATTATACATAACGACTGATCACTGCTACCTATGTAACAGGTTCATCCTAGTGTAGGTAGCAGAGCCCATCATATTATAATTGTGAATATGACTAAATATAATGTGCTTAAATTGTATCACTATATAGCAATTATGTCAAAGATTTGTTTTGTTTGTGAAATAAATAAATTATAAAAAATTATAAATGTTTGTGCGTCAATTTTTTTTAGCCTTTTTTAAGGGTTTGGACATTTCGATAGTCTCTTTTAGATACTTTGATAATTTATAGATGAAAGACAGAGCAACTCTAATATAGGTGCTTTGTTAGTTCAGTCTGACGTAGTGACTACCGAATGTCAGGTACTGGCATAAGACTACCTATACGCCGTTAAGTCCACTTTCCTCTCAAGAACTTAGTATTATCTAAAATCGAAGATGATGAATGGCTAAAGCGCAGCGAAGCGTGGAACCTTGTATCGAGATCTTGTCTCGTCGCTGTCTGAATATATCGATTATGATTGTGCTACATTGCCGAACAGACCAGATTCGTAACAACCGATACGTCAGCTTATTATACTACCTACTATCCTTATCAATTTCAGAAATCTGAGGTTATTTCTAATACGGTTTGTCGGGTGAAACTACAAATAAATCAGAATGCGAAACAATTTATTATCCACATAAACATTTTACATACAATCACGTCTTAGGTTTAGGCAAAGGTGAATCAACACCCACATTTCACCATCATTGTATTCGGTCCTACGTAATAGGAGGTGAATCTATTGCCGTTCTCTGGGCACTATTGTTGACTCGAGGCATGCATCTGAGGCTGAGTCTGTGCTGTATATATCTGTCTGATGTTAAACAGCCCTATCCCTTAGTCGCCTTGTACGACACCACATGGAAAGAATTAATTGATAGGGAGGAATTAATTGATGCCTGAACTTAAATTACTCCATAGGTTCAGTCAGGCATCAATTATTGCCTTCCTATTGATGTCAACCAGTAGTAAGACCAGAAGGCTTCCTTTGCGTTAATAAAACTAGCCTTCTGGTGCCTGGTCACAGTTAGCATCAATTAGAGGTTTAGAAGTCTCTAATTACACATTGCCCATTGTCGAATAGAACTTTATTTACATAACAAGCAGACATGAAGAGGAATATTTTTATATTAGAACTGACTTTAAAATAGCAGTTGAATTTTAAACAGTTTGTTTCAGTAATCAAATGACTTGATATGGCATTGTAATCGTATCCATCTCAAAACTCAGTTATGTATAGATTTCAATCGCGCTTTAACAAAATTAATTCAACGTGTTCAGTACAAAGAATTACCACTCAGTAAATCTTTTATCGTCATTCATATAGAACATAAAAGGTGTTGATGTTGTAACTCCCTAACATCCATCAGGTTTTTATTATACCATGCTCTCAAACTCACTCAGTACTATTCATAGATAAGCCAACCAACCTACTTCTGTTCCCCATAAATCATTATTATCTCCTTACACTTCTTTCTTTATATTCACATATTTTTTTATACAACTTAGGTGGCAAACAAGCACACGGCCCACCTGATGAAGCGTGGTTACCGTGACCTATGAACGTGTTTAACACCAATGGAGTCAGTCATCGGTGCTGCCGACCCTGTAAGAACAGAGATTTTATGTGCCCTCAGTGCAGAACACAAAATCAGGACAAGCCTTTGGTCTTCCTACTGACAGCACAAAAACTCGCCAGTGAGCTCTGGCTACGCTACTCACCACCGGGAATACAACACTAGGTTATTTTAGCCATGGTATTCTGTAGGGCAGACATATCAATATAGGTGAACAGTGAATCACTTTAATAAAAAACATAAGGTCACACTTTAAAGAAAGTGAAAGAATTAGATTGTGAATCAGCTCGACGTCTTGGATTGCATAAGCGTCTGTATGTCAACCATTGTAATAATGTTTTGAAATATCTTCACCAGTCGATAACGGTTGGATTCTAAAAGTTAATAAGTACGAAATGTATATATTTCAGCAGCAGACAGCGCAAGGGGCAAATTTTATAGTCTCCCACTGACAATTATGTCTTTAATTCATATCATATTCATATTCATAACTCACATTCATGAGGAGGTAGGACACGAGGGTATTCCCGTCCGAATTGAGCAGTCCGACTGGGGAAGTACCTCCACCCTACAGAATACCACGGTTATAATAACCTCGTGTTGTGTTCCCGGTGGTGAGTAGGGTAGCCAGAGCTCACTGGAGAGTTTTTGTGCTGTCAGTGGGAAAACCAGAGGCTTGTCCTGATTTTGTGTTCTACACTGAGGGCACATAAAATCTCTTTCGTTCTTACAGGGTCGGCAGCACCGATGTGACTCCACTGGTGTTACTTACACACGTTCATAGGTCACGGTAACCACTTTCCATCAGGTGGGCCGTGTGCTTGTCTGCTACCTAATTTGTATTAAAAAATAATAACATCATGAAGAAAATCATCAAGTCAGTCATGTCATCATGAAAAAGTTTCGTAAATGTATTAAATATCTTAATCTCATGCTCGTAAACTTTATAATCTAACTTTAAAAAAGCAACAGCATAGAATTATAGCTGCATTCGCAGGAAGGAATAAAAATAAAACTTGCGTTTAATATATTATTTAATCAAAACATACCGTAAACGAGAGTAATACAGGAATAGAATCAATTCAAGAACGCGGAAGATATGAAGCAGACTACCAAACAAACTCTAACTTGACGTTAACACAACACAGGCAAGTAATGGACTCGATAAATCCAACTCTGTGCCAATGAGAGTTATTGAACTTAGAAATGTCGCATGACGCATATATGATATGTTTAAAGATATATACTAACTACTACTACCATGCCGCGTGGCCACCCACATTTCACCAATAATTGTATTCGGTCCCATGTACCTAATACCTGAATTTTTCAGTGGCTACTATAATAGATATCAATAAATTTGGCTAAAACCATTTAAAATATGTATAATTTTAACCAAAACGACAGGAAATCGGCTTCCTTAATTATAACACCACATTCTAATTTCGGAGCACAAAATTGTGTTACATAATCTGTTGAAGCTGAAGCACTGAAATAAATTCGCCTCCAGAGACATCAGTTTGGTTGGTAAATAAACAAACATTTTGTTTCAACAAATGTATCCGATTTGTTAATGTTTTCCTGGGATAACTATCAAAATCCTGCATTCAGTTTTCAGCTGTTCGCCTAAGCTCCAAATTTTTGCAACTTATTTTGAGTACATCCACTAATCATTCTGGGTAATTTGCTAGTTAAGATCGAATTAATGCTGATTGTACCTATCCAAATCTATTTTTAAATTGTGCCATAATTTTTTTTTCTGCTTTACATCAATTAATCTTTCAAAGATTAATTGATGTAAAGCAGAAATAAAAATTTCTATACAAATATATAAATTACTATAAATTCCTAATCTTACTACGATTAAATAATCGATAGACTTAAAAAAATAAAAAGTTTGTGATAGGTAATCTTACTTTATTGTATTAGACGTCAATTAAACTTATCCTTTTGCAGAAGCGTCAATTTAGTTAATCTTTTTGCTTATGCGTCAGTTTAAATGATCTTTTCGCTTAATTTACGCACATCTTGAAAGTCGAACATTTATTGAGAACTCCTTTTTTATCGAGACACAAAAAACTGACACATTGCATAATATTATGAAAGTGTATATCAAAATTTTCGTAAAACTGCGTCCTGATTATGAATAGTTTCCATTTTGCTGACGTAACACGATGCGTCGCCGCAGATTCAAATTTCCTTTTTGATTGACGTTCCCATTCAGCTTATTAAACATCACGCTGTCCCTTGAAAGGGTCAGTAGGCATTTCGATTAACCTCTACTTCGAAACAAACATTCTAAATAGGATAATTTATGAACCGTCTCGCTAGATAGTGATTTGATATTGCTGTATGACATGTCGAATGTATTCATCACAGTAATATGATTAGCTTACATAACGTTATTACAAATGGCGTTTTGATATGAACGAACAGCAAACCTATTATGTAGATTGAATAAGCTGTTATTTACGACTTTATTCGTAAGTTAATGTTGCATTAAGTGACATCTTCAAAACTTATTCGGGCTTGCCTATAAATGAGTGATAAATAAATTAGGTAATACGATTTATTTTTGTTTGACAGGCAAAAGTCATGTTTTTTTTATCTTCGCCAACTTGACTTATGATGGTGGTAAGCTAAAGGCAAAGTCTCAGGAAAGAGGGTCACCATTACAGACACTAATTAATGTTACAATGGCGGCACTCAGTTTGGCGACTTCATCAGATGCTTTTTCACGCCCTGCTTAAAGAACCCGGGACTGTAGGAAGAAGAAAACACGTGTGCTGGTAATGAATTCCAGGTCTTGGTTGTGCGGCAAAGAAAAGAGTCTCCGAACCGCTTGGTTCTTGCTCGTAAATGATGCAATGTGTGAGGGTGACATCTAAGCCCTGCACGTGTTTTCCTATGTAGGTATATTAAGAGTATATTTAAAGAGCTTTAGAAAATTCTTACATAGATAATATATTTACGGCAAGGACGAACTAGTGTCTGTAGTTCAGTAGTGTTCGGGATAGAAAACAAAACACAAACCTTAACACGTCGACCACTAATTGCCTAATTGACTATTATGTCAACATTTTTAGTATCGTAATGTTGAATTAGAATGACGGATGAAAATTTAAACACTTGATTTTTTAGCTAAACAGTCTTATAGACTGTCAATGGGAACTTAATGGGTTGTACATTTACGAATGTTTAATTACATAAATCAGAATAATTGAATTTAAATTATTTGACAGTGCGTCACTAGTTATATGTAGCCTGATGATGTATGCCTCTTAGGTGAGATATTCTCAGATTTTAGAGATTTTGGAGATTCTGAGTAGATTGGAAGAGTAATATTATATGATTGAAAGTAATCGAAATTTTATATTAATATTAATTATAAATAAATCCGGAACTCAAGTATACAATCAATTTAAGTAAAGATGCTTTTGAAACATATTACTCTTCTAATTACGAACTTATTTAAATATGAATTATCTAAAAAACCATAAATTTAGGTGTCGACAAATTTCCACCATTAATATCGATTGGCAGCGTGCCCATAAGCAGGTTAGCGGCATTCGAATTATTTTTTAAGTTGCGGTTTAAACAATAAAAATAAGTGGGAGGAGTAGGATTTCCGTTAAAACGTCAATAATTTGGAAAATTATATTCAATATCTTTACATTTTCATCTGAGACTACTGCAGCAGCGATGGGTACAAATTTTGAAAAGGGAAGCCGATGAAAAATGTTTACCTCGATCTAGTTTGCCATGCACCATGGGATCCATTGGCAAGCGTTATAGGGTCCCCTCGTCACTGGGCTTCTGTGAAAAATAGTGCTCAAACCTCTTCTACAGCCTGGTTACAGCTTAGTTAGGTATTACTTTATTTTGTTTTCTACTACTACTAACGAGGTTACTGTCTCATTTTCTTTACCTAGCAGTTGATATCATGCCAGTTCAAGCATACTTTACTGTTCTCTCGATACAATTGCAGTTAAATCAATCAGATATTGTAAAACATATCGATTGTCCAGAAGATAAACAGTCTAAGTGAAAAAAAATTGCACGTACAATTATGAACTCTATATTGATGGTATTCATTACCAGCTCACGTGTTTCCATCTTCCTTCAGTCCCGGGACCTTTAAGCGGGTCATGAAAAAGCATCTGATGAGGCCGCCAAGCTGAGTGCCACCATTGTAAGATTACTTAGTGTCTGTAATAGTGACCCTCTTTCCTGAGACTTTGCCTTTAGCTTACCATCAGACGAGGTTAAGTCAATTTGGCGTGTCCTAGATAAAAAAAGACAAACAGGCATTTCTTTTCACTTAGTATGTTTTTCTTATAGAGACCATCGATATATGGTAACCAATGTAACCATCCACATCTAAATCTGTCTCTGTTCCATTAATCACGGATGTAGCCTACTTTTCAGTGACGAAATTTCCAAAGAATTTATCATCGCCAATTAGTCCAACTTCCGCGTTCAACAGCTCTCGACTTGTCAAATTATAGACGAGACTCGACTAAAAAATAAAATAACACTTCAACATCCCGTTTCCTTGATATTAACAAAGAAAACAGAGTTAGAAAAAATATTATTAAGTTTGGTAGAACTAAATACAGATCGTATAACAACGGTCCTAATTTATATTCTTGAACATCTGTCATAAATCAAAACTATAAAAAGTCGCTTTAATGTTATATTATAATAACTACTAATAAATAATACAACCAAAATCATTAATACAAATATAGTTTTTTATACATAATATATAGGCCAACGGTCGACGACACAAAGCGTAGTTTTTTTTGTATTAGGATGTTTCATTATATTTTTTTTTCAAATAGTTTTCATTTAACTTATACTCCGTAGTAATAATTTTTACTTCTAGAAGTAAAAATTATTACTATCAAGAAGAATCAAAGAATCAATTTCATTTATTCAGTTTAGGCACATAAAAAGCACATATGAACGTCAAAATTTTAAAAATAAACCATTGGAAAATGATTCTTTCGCTGGTTCGGTAGATTAGTTCTACTGAGAAGATACCAGCAAGAAACTCAGCGAACTACATTAGAACTAGATTATTTTTCCTTTAAATTTGTTTTGGTTTACAATTTATTTTGTGCGAGCAAGCAAGAGACTTATGTTGACCACGCATTAACATCATTAGGGTACTCATCCACTTTATAGTAACCTTTACTCATTAAAGTTTTTTTCACTTCTATTTTAAATTTATTTATTGGCATATTAATCACTTCTGGCTTTCAATGACTACTTACTACCTTATCATGTCAATAGGGGTAGAGGTTTAGGAGTAATTAGGCGTAGTATAGACCCATCAAATGATCGATGGATCACGTGAAAGAAGCAGTGATATAATAAGCTGTTTTAAAAGAAATTCCTGCCGCGCATGTTCAAATAATCTCTACAAACTGATTCTTCAAAAATGGTATAAAACTAAAAATGAGGAGTACAAAAAGATTTAGTGCAAAGAAGAACTACGAGTTAATCTGTATATCCGCTAAATGTAATGAAGAACATTTTTTATTTCATTATTGCTTGCGTATCACTTCGTGTCAAAGACAAAAGCGTCAATTTAATCTTCAGCGTTTATTTGATCATCCACGTAGATTTCAAGCATTCAAATAAATTGTTAAGACAATGGGCGTAGCAAATTTAGTAACCCCCAATAACATACAAATACAAAATATTATTTATATATTCATATCAATCCATGTACAATTATTATCAAAATAATCGAGATATTTACCATGTTGTATTGCTTTAAGTTTCCAAGTGAGCGACCATGATAGTTAAGTACCTATTTGTACAATTACTTTTTAAAATTAAATTAATAAATAATGTCATTTCGTGCATTTCATTGTTTTTCGTTTCAACATTGAAGAGTCGCCATTCCAAATACAGTTGATTCTAAAATTAGCAAAATACGGTCCCAATTTTGTAAGAAGGAATTCCAGTTCTTTGTGAAGATGGATTCACACAAAGTATTTCAAAAATATTAATGTTAAACATACCCATAGAATTAAAACCTCCTGCTTTTTGAAATCGGTTAAAAATTATGACGTTAATCGAGTACATTTAACACAAACACTTATGTCATTAAATATTAATTGTAGTTTCAGTTCAAAGAAGCACAAGGTGCAAACAGATGATTCTAAAAGGGCATCAGCAGTCAAAACAAATTCTCGACATAGCTAAGAGACACGCCACTTTGACATACCGGGCCAAAAATAACGAGGCCCTGTTAACGGCGTGAGGGCGGTAATGACCTGTTAAGCTAGGGGCATTTGAGATTAATGAATGTACCTACTGAATAAGTGATTTGCTACTAATCTGTATATTAAAATCACTATTATTATAAATAAGAAAGGTTAGATGAATGAATATTTATAACGCAATCAAGACAGAACGAGTGTACTGAATCTAGATGTAATGTGTCTCTTCGAATAACAACTATGTCAAAGTTTTTAAAACACAATCTATAGAACGTTTACCCTGCTCTATACCTATGCGAATAAAATGTGAAGGTTTCTCCGATAGTCAGGAATCAGGTCGTAAATATAATATAAATAATAAAAATTACAATGAAGATACTTAGACTATAAACGATTGTTTTTTACAATCTCCAATCACAAACGACCGCATGTGACTACTCAGTGCACTCGAGCAGTCCATGATGTACTTAGTAAATAGGTCGTAAATATATTATGAATAATAACAAATTACAACGACCGCGGTTGCCTAGTGGTGTGGGTAATGGACTGCTGAGACGTGGTCTCGGGTTCGATCCCAGGTTTTACCATGGCACACACCAATGGCTTTTCGATGCTTTTCGAAGTTATGTGTGTATTTATCGCAGGTTTATAAGTGCCCGGTTAATGGCAATAGGCTCGCCACCTTTGGACCTAAACATAAACTGGCAAAATGTGGGTGGTAGCACCTCTGCCTACCCCTTCGGGGATATAGGCGTGAGTTTATGTTATGTTATGATACTTAGACGTTAAACGATTATGTTTTAGAATCTCCAATCACAAAATCCAGTCATCAACGACCGCATGTGACTGCTCAGTGCCCTCGTGCAGTCCATGATGTACTTAGTTTCGTATCCCTTATGTCCTACTTCCAGCACTAAAGACGATTTGAATAAAGCCACTGACAGCGCGGTTGAGTTGGCACAATTTTATCGATGAACTATTTGGTGCCAGCAGTGAATAATTGACACAAGAAGAAACGCATACCTTACTGAAATAACTTCATCCAAAAAGGTGTCATCATGACTTCTCACCTGAAACAAGACATAAAAGAAGATTAGGCTTCTACAACAAATAACTTGAAATTAATGTACACAAGACTTTGCCTCTCATTGGATTTCAATTCCTGTTTGGGTTGTTGGAAGAGAACTCAACCTTGAGTTTAGCTCACATTTGTACATAGTATTTAACTTAAATGCCTTATAAGTGTACAATAAATAATAAATAAAATAAATACAAATGAAAGGCTATGTTTGGGCGCAGTAACATACATCTACGCGTGTGGAGCCAGCGGCAATAGCTAGTAGTTAATAAACAAATCATAAATGTAAATTCTTAAGGTGGATTTAGACTAAACGAGCGGGTGCTCATTCTATTCCCTATCTGTCAAATTATTTTAGTGTAAACAGTGACCGTGTGAGTGATATGCCAAAGGTTACCTAACCCCCGGCAACTGATGGCCTAAGGCAGCCGTGGGTTTTACTCGGTCCGAGTCCGACATAACCACCCCCACCGAGACCAGCGGATGGGATCTGAGCGGATATTCACACGTTAAAAAAAGTGTAAACAGTGACAGAATATTCGTTTGTTGTTCTTCCTTTGAAAATAAGGTTTAGTTTACATTAAAATATTAAAAAAGAATGCTCTTGTTCTAGTTTCTAGCTCTTTTTTCGTTTGGACTAAATCCACCTTTACATAACAAAAATAAGTAAACAATCTAATGTAAATTCTACTGTTTTTTTATAACAAACCACTAGTTTAATTTGCATGCATATATATTTATTGCGTTAACGAAACATACTGCCATGTCGTGAGGCAGGCAGGACTTATTTGTTGTGCACTGATCGTAGAAGGAACCACGTATATATATAATATGTTTCAATGCATTTTTTATACCACTTAGGTGGCAGACAAGCACACGGGCCACCTGATGGAAAGTGGTTACCGTGATTTGTAGACGTGTGCAACACCAAGGGAATCACACTCGCGCATTTCAATGCATTTCCGATTTGTGTCGAAATATGAATACCCTGCTTGCAACTCATTGAGCACTTATTATTTCAGAGTAAAATTCCGAAAGTAGTTGTACTAACAAGTGACTAGTCGCTGACTTGAGGCTTCCTTAATAATCAACAGTGTTGGAAATACCAGGAAGGAATGAAATTAAAAAGTTAAATTATGGCACGCTCTGCGCTCGCTTTCTTCATGAGTATTAAATAATAGTGTTATCTAAGTACCTACCTTTTCTGTTTACGGAAGTATAAAAAACAGCCTAATGAGCTATGTCTCAGTCATATTTAATGAGGTCTAGTGTCTGGCTGTAATCATGTAGAAAAAATATAACGTTCAAAATTAACACCGCCAAATATTTATGTAGGCAAAAATACAAACCAAATTCGATAAGAGAAGTTCAAGATAGGCAAGATCGTAAGTTTCGCATAGCTTCGACACTGTGTACCTATGATCGGCCAGCTATTTAATTTACACATGCATACATACATACATACATGTGCCTGAACACCCACCTTTCACCAAACATTGAATTCGGTCCCACGGAATAGGGGGTGAACCTATTGCCGTCTTCCGGGCACTATAGTTGCCTCGAGTCATGCATCTGAGGCTGAGTCTGGGCTGTATACATCTGTTAACCCTATTCCGTAGTCGCCTACACCTCATGGGAAGAGATGGGGTGTCCAAATTCTACTCTGCCGGGATCCACGCGGGCTAATTTTATTTACACGAGATACGTTATCGTCATTAATTATCAAATTTTGTGGAAAGGCGATATAGTTTAGATGTGGAAGACAAAGGATTACGTACTATAAGCATTGAAAGACACAGTGTTTTTTTCAACGTGCGAAACATCCCCACGGATACCCCCCATCGGAGCCGATGGAAGAGGTTATGTCGGACTCGAACCGACTAAAACGCACGCCACCAGTGGGTCGCTTTGGTTGCCGAAGGTAAGGTTGACAGGCATATCCCTCGCACCCCGGCCGACCCAGGACCATCTCTCACGATCTGGCCCTCTCCTCGGGTGTGGGGACCACAGAGTCCCCAAAAGACACAGATAATGTGTAGTGGATTGCAATAGACTAATTGATAAATTGATCTAGTTATAGCACGTGTTCAGCGCTAAATATAGCCTTATAGCTTCTGACCCTGTGCGCATATGAATTGACCCTAACTCAGAGATTGATTGGTTCAAGCGTGGTTCAAACTTAGAGAAATGAATGACATGACCAAATGAGACTACACTTTTTTTTAAATCATAAATGACATCATTCTTCACGTTATTTACAAAACAAGTAATTAGCTCAATGTAACGAAGATAACTCGACATTAAATTATGCTTTCTATGCTCATGTTTGCGGTCGTTTTTTGACAGTTCCATTTTGACAGCGACAACACGAACTAATGTGACAGCCATGTGAACAGACTACGTTTAGTTTACAGTTCATTCCCAAGCGTCATTTTATATATTCGTACAAGAGTTTGTTTGACAGCTGTCTTAATAACTTTGTATTTAAGATTTAATGAGTTGAGATGATATCTGATATCATAAGTAACAAAAGTTTTCGAGGCATGTCATTGATGGCCGACCGCACCAATTTGATTACCATCAATTCTAAAATTATCCTATAGCTGGTGCTGCAAGTAATGACATTTTGATGCAATTCAAAATTGGTGCGCTAAATACCCAGCTCCAATATTGTTTTCTTAATTATTATTTTTATACTACATAGGTGGCAGACAAGCACACGACCCACCTGATGGAAAGTGGTTACCGTGGCCTATGGACGTGTGTAATACCAGAGGAGCCACACTCGCGCTGCCGACCCTATAAGCACAGAGTTTCTATCCCGTCAGTTTAGAAGACAAAGCAAGACAAACCTTTAGTCTTCCCACCGATAGCACAAATTCTCCAGTGAGCTCTGGCTCACCGCTGGGAACACAACACGAGGTTATTATAGCCACGGTATTCTGTAGGGCGGAGGTACTTCCCCAGTCGGACTGCTCATCTGGGCGGAAATATCGCCGTGTCATACCTTTTTTTTATACCACTTAGGTGGCAGACTAGCACACGGCCCACCTGATGGGAAGTGGTTACCGTGGCCTATGTACGTTTGCAACATCAGGGGTGTAACCACGAAGAAACCTTCTGATGCCTCTTTTGAAGAACCCCAAATTGTAGATGCTTGGGAAAACCGCAGCAGGGTTCGCAATTGTGAGGATGAATTCCAAAGAACCAAAGAACCTCCTACCAAACCTTAATTGTTAATTCCCTATGTTCCCTAATAACCCTATGAGATACCCACATGAAATACAAAATAAAACTGCCTCCAGGAAATATGCTATAGTTTTGAAGTTTTCATGGAATATCTTTGGTTCTATTCAACAAAATTAGATACATACATACATATAATAACGCCTTTATCCCTGGAGGGTTAGGCAGTGATGAATTAACACCCACATTTCATCAATAATTGTATTCGGTCCCACGTAATAGGGTGTGAGCCTATTGCCGTATTCCGGGCATTCTTGTTGACTCTAGCCATGTATCTGAGGCTGAATCTGGGCTGTATATATCTGTCTGATGTTAAACAGCCCTATTCCTTAGTCGCCTTGTACGACACCGCATGGGAAGAGATGGGGTGGCCCTAATTCTACTCTGCCGGAAATCACGCGGCAACACAAATTAATAATAATATAAATAATATTATCCCGGTGTTCCCGGGAGATTTCCCAAGCAACAGCTAATACCTAGCATATATTTCTTACTTGAGCAACCACACATAGTATTGTACAATTTAAAACAGTGCATTGTTATAACTATTGAGAATTTATTAACCCAATAATTTATTAGTATGACTTTCCAGTTTCTTTCTACATACTAACACTTACACTTTAATAATTCGCCTCCAGCACAAGTGTAATGATTCTTCCACCCATTAACCACGGTCCACATTCACCTGAACTATCAATTTGTCGAAATCGCTCACTCCTTTATTGTGCGCACGCGTATTATCAATAACTATGATAAATCGATCTAATAGATTGTTTTATCTTACGTAACGCAATAAATGTAGATGATCTTGATAACTTATAAGCGAAAGTTTTATTTTATAGTGGCCCTAAGGCACTTTTCTTAACACTTATGGTAATAACTAAATGCCATGTTAGCTGTAATCAAAGTATCTAATATAGGTAATACCTTGTAATTAGTTTTAACTTCGCGGAGGTGCGAGGATGTATCGGGATTATATCATTTCTTCCAGTGAGGAAATCATTCCATCCTGCAGTTAAGTCAGTAAAACAAGCACATGGTGTTTAGAAACTTAAGAAAGCCATTTTTCGGTAATAGCTTGTCGTCATCATCATCATTCAAGCACCAATACCGGTTGCATGCATGCAACTTGCACTTTGGAGGATGCAACTTGCGGTTCACTATTATGCCAAAAAAAAATTATGCATAAATAACATAACACAACAAACTCACGACTATATCCCCGAAGGGGTAGGCAGAGGTGCTAGCTTATGTTTAGGTCCCAATGTAATAAGTGGCGAGCCTTTTGTCATTAACCGGGCACTTATGAACCTGCGATAAATACACACATAACTTCGAAAAGTCATTGGTGTGTGCCATGGTAAAACCTGGGATCGAACCTGAGACCTCGTCTCAGAAGTCCATTACCCACACCACTAGGCTACCGATAAATTTCATTAGTCTAAATTACCATATGAAAAAATATTTTATAGTTTCTTTTTTATGCAAATGGATAGTGAACCGCAACTTGCACTTTGGGTTCCCTCCCAACTTCCATTTTTTGGTTTATAAAGCTTTCAACATATGTTAGACCCCCGAACCCTGAATGAAAAGCTTAACGCCAGAGCTTCATCAGTTTAATAGCAGGTGTGTGCCCGGCTTGCAGGTGAGGTTGGATCTAGGTAGGTCTTATTCGTTTTTTTTTTAATATTTGGTTTGACTACACCCCGCTAGACGGTAAAAAGCTGAGGTGCAGTTTAAAAGACACGGACCACCACTTCCGATATTATTGAACTTAAAATGGTGGTCCCTGCCTTAACGGCCTTGATAGATACTGCCCCGCTTGAAACACCCGGAAATTTATAAAGGGAGAAAATACGTGTGCAAAAAGAACATTCCAGTTCTTTATCGTGCGGCAGAAGGAGGCCTCAAACCGTTTGGTGCGGGAGGTATAGATTCCACCGTGTGTGGGTGGCACCGCAG
Organism: Eilema griseolum; assembly: GCA_963662185.1. Classification (NCBI taxonomy): domain Eukaryota; kingdom Metazoa; phylum Arthropoda; class Insecta; order Lepidoptera; family Erebidae; genus Eilema; species Eilema griseolum. Next base: position 7,939,318 of record OY759250.1, read on the forward strand.
GCCAGCACGAGTTGTTCTGGACAGGAAAGGACGTTTTACTACCCAAGTAGTGGAACACTACATAAGAAAACAAATTGCAGCTACTGTTTCATTGTAACCTTGAGAAAAATGGAGTATCGTAAAAAAATACAAAACAAGGCATGTGGTATGTTGTTATTAGCAGTCCTGCTAGTAAAAATACACCTGCAACAGCATTACAATTCATCTCACAATGGTTACAATTTATTTTTTACTGACCCTAGCTTTCGTCGCCATCTGTCATTTTGTCATGTTTGACATTTGCGAGTGCGCAGTGACACCTGTGCGGTCTGAAATGTCACGATCCTGCGCAGGTGCGTGTGTTATTATTAAATAGATGCAGCACCAATTATACGATGCAGTATAACTTTTCTCCCTATTTAGATGTGGGTAGTACGAACAAAGTACTCAAAATTATCTTAATACCTTCCTTTTGACTGTTGTTGTTCTGATATTTGGTACTTTTAGTTCGGACGTTAATACAATTATATATTTTTTAAATACAATATGTCAAAATAGTTCAACAAACAATGTTTAGTCCATGTACTAATCAAATAACCCGCCCCTGATCGCTCCCGGTGCAAAAGTGCCCATAACACTTGCTGCGTTGCCACGTTGGATGGCGATGAACAGCCTTTGGACCAGGAACGACCCGGAACGAGTGTCACCGGTCGCCATTTAAATCAATAAAACAGTTTGATTTGCTTTTAATCCAGATATCCATCCATATTATCCAGATATGGATCTTGTTATCTGAAATAAATGATTTGATTTGATTTGATTAATACCTTGGTATCATTTGTAATCAAGATGAGACTTTGTAGTCAAGATCGTGCTGACGCATTTCTAACCCCTCGTTTTCACTTAAGTATAAAACTTTTATTTGACAAGTTGGTGCAATATGTCACAGGCTTCAGTGTGAACGCAAATATGTTTTATACTTGTTTACTACTTGTGGGCTATACATTCTATGTGAACGAAAAAGTATCTTAGACGTACTTGTATAAAAGAAGTATTGTGTTTGGACTAGTCCTCTACAAGTCCAAAAAAGTATTGTATCAAACAAGTTGTAAACTTGTTTCTTGATGAAAACGAAGGGTAGGAAAGTTACCAAACAAATCTGGAGAAGCTTCTAAAATTAAATCGTTTCGATAGAGACTAGTGAATGTGATGCTGACGACGATGCCGAAAAAGTTAATCTTAACACGCGGTAGCCTAGTGGTATGGGTAATGGACTGCTGAGACGAGGTCTCGGGATCGATCCCAGGTTTACCATGGCACACACCAATGACTTTTTCATGCTTTTCGAAGTTATGTGTGTATTTATCGCAGGTTTATAAGTTGGGACCTAAACATAAACTGGCGAAATGTGGGTGCTAGCACCTCTGCCTATCCCTTCGGGGAATATAGGCGTGAGTTTATGTTATGTAACATATGAATAAAAACAACTCGTAAGGGTACATAAGGCAACACAGAATATTATAAATCATTTCTGAACTGATAAGACAATGCTTTCAAGTCACGTCGCAGAGCCTCAAGCTTGGATTTATCCAAAGAAAGTCCAAAAGACCTAAAACGGAAAACGTTTATCCCTTAAACGTTTTGATGGCTATCATATCTACTACAAACTGTACTTTCGCGGGCAAGGCACACATCGCGCAGTCGTGATCCACCTAAAGCGGTGAACACATTTGATGATTAATCTCCCCGCAATTTAGATGTCGTATGATACGAATTGTTATGAACCCTATATAATAATAGTTATAACAACATAAACTCACGCCTATATCCCCGAAGGGGTAAGCAGAGGTGCTAGCACCCACATTTCGTCAGTTTATGTTTTTAGGTCCCGATGTAATAGGTGGCGAGCCTATTGCCATTAACCGGGCACTTATAAACCTGCGATAAATACACACATAACTTCGAAAAGCATCGAAAAGTCATTCGTGTGTGCCATGGTAAACCTCGGATCGAACCCAAGACCTCGTCTCAGCAGTCCATTGCCCATACCACTAGGCTATATAATAATATAAACCTATTTAACAGCGATGTGGCTGAAACTTAGCACCGAGAATTGAGATTCAACAATAAAATTAGATAATTTTCCAATTCAAAATCCACGGGCATCTCAGAATATTCTGCGACGGGAATCTATGAAATGTGGTGTGTAATTTAACTGACAAAGTTAATTACACTTCAGACATTAGATTTCAGATAAAACTTCCTTTATCTGAAATTTAATGTACACTTCACACCCCCTCATTACTTTAACTGCTTCTCTGCTACTCTAAGGTTTGCTGGGAGAGAACTCATACTGAGTTAAGCTCGCCTTTGTACATATTTCTGAAATATATTTTTTTGTGTATGACCTCTGTACTGATTGTGTGCAATAAAGAATTAAATTAAATAAAGTATTGAATACACACACACTCTTTCCTGTGCAATCAATATTTCTTTAGAACGAGTAACCTCTCGGGATCAGGGGGGCCACAAGCCGTCACACATTTAAATTGGGAGTTCGGAAGCTCATGCTGTATAAATTGGAAGAAACTTAATTGTAATTATATTTATCAATGTATGGTTAGATATTATTATGGGTATGTATATTTTATTTATATATTTAAGTATATATGTATGCATTAATATATATTTTACCTAGTTACCTTTCATAATGCACCTACCTTGTTATTCTCTGCACCACCTATTGGGTTGAATGGTAGAGAATGCCTATGGCATTAAGTCCGCCTGTGTACATTTGTGCATGAAGTTTAAATAAATAAATAAGTTTTGTTATTTTTGTACCCCACAAAGATAGAAAATAGTAGATAATAGGTTTATCGTAAATACATATTTCTCCACTAAACTGCTGCTGTGGAAGATGGTATGCAGAAATTCACAACCACACACACAACATACATCCGTTACAAGGCGATGATATATATGTGTATTCGTATCAACAACTATCTATATGTAGCAAAACAATGAGTCGGCTGTTTTTTTTTATATACAACTTAGGTGGCAGACAAGCACACGGCCCACCTGATGTAAAGTGGTTACCGTTACCTATGAATGTGTGTAACACCAGTGGAGTCACACCCGTGCTGCCAACCCTGTAAGAATAGAGATTTTATATCCCCTCAGTGCAGAACACAAAGACAAGCCTTTGGTTTTCCCACTGACAGATCAAAAACTCTCCAGTGAGCTCTGGCTATCCTACCCACCACTAATTTAGAAATTTTTTACCCTCTCCAGGCCTAGACATATAACATGTAAAAATATAATAGTGAAACTTAAACATGGAAAATAAAGTACAATGTAAGAAATACTCGCATGTCTTCACTGCCTAATACAATACAATGCAATAGCTTTCTCGTATATTGCAAACGTCTAAATTGGAGTCAAATACGACGGTTCTGTCATATCATCCAACATCTCACGTCAACGGAGCAGTTTCGCTCATGAGTTCAGGTTTAAAACGGGAGAGTTCAGTGCGCATACGTGATGTCGTATTCACGATGACAGCATAAGCGATTAGTTTTGTTTATAACTTCTTGATGGGCTTATTCCCAACGGCCAGCGCCCAAACGTCAACCGCCTATGGTCGTTGATACATTTTAAAAATTGTTTCAACGGCCCCGCGTGGGTGGCGGTTGGCAACAGAAGATGCACAATTAAATTGGTTGGATTCGAAACCGCGATCTTTCCCTTACAGGAGGAACGTTCTGATCACTAAGCCACAGAACCTTCAACCGAAACCATCCAAATTCTTAATATAATACATATAATTACGCATTTCACCCATAACTGCACTCGGTTCCACGTAATAGGGGGTGAGCCATATTGCCGTTTTCCGATTGTTGACTCGAGCCATGCGTTTGAGGCAGAGTCTGGGCTGTAACAGCCGTACCCCTTAGTCGCCTTGTACGACACCGCATGGTAAGAAATGGGGTTGTCCAAATTCTACTCTGCCGGGAACCACACGGCTATATATATAATTAACATACATAATTTACTTTTATTCTCAAATGACCCAAGGACGACTGTTCTTAAAAATAAAAACCTTTAGCTTACCATAAGACGAGCTGAAGACAAATTGATGTAATAGTTATACATAAATTAATTATATATACTACATATAGCTTACAACTGCGGGGCCGTTGAAACAATTTTCAAAATGTTGTCTCAATGACCACCGGCGGTGGTGTTTGGGCGGTGACCGTTGCGAATAAAAGCCACTTGATGACTAGATAAGTTTGTTGTTACCTTATCAGCTGCTATTATATTAATTAAATATTCAATTAATAAAGCTCTATATATCCACATAACATAACATAAACTCACGCCTATATCCGCGAAGGGGTAGGCAGAGGTGCTAGCACCCACATTTCGCCAGTTTATGTTTAGGTCCCAATGTAATAGATGGCGAGCCTATTGCCATTAACCGAGCACTTATAAACCTGCGATAAATACACACATAACTTCGAAAAACATCGAAAAGTCATTGGTGTGTGCCATGGTAAACCTGGGATCGAACCCGAGACCTCGTCTCAGCAGTCCATTACCCCATACCACTAGGCTACCGCGCTCTACATATCCATGTGGCGATATGGAGGAAGAATACAAGTATCATCATCGTATTTTACCGTCTGTACCATGGTGAGTGTTCTGATGAGCTCTTCCAATTAGTCCCACCCTCCCCTTTCCTACACAGGACAACACGTGCAGGTCTTAGATGTCATCCACACACGGTGCAGAACATCCGATCAAGAACCAAGCGGTTCGGTGATTCTTTCCTCTGTCGCACCATTAAGGCCTGGAATTCATTACCAGCTCGCGTTTCCTTCTTCCTACAGTCCCGGGTCCTTTAAGCGGGGCGTGAAAAAGCATATTATGAGGCCGTCAAGCTGAGTGTCACCATTGTCACACGGTATGTGTAAGTAATGGTGACCCTCTTTTCTGAGACTTTGCCTTCAGCTTACCATCAGGCAAGGCGTAGTCTAATTGACGTGTTCTATATAAAAAAAGAGGTGACTAACAGCAAAAATCGCACACATCACTGCGAGAGAAGAGAAACTCAAAATAAAACCCTGTACCAACATCTGGCCAGCGTGGAAACATCAGACCAACATTGGAAGTGGCCTTTGTCCAGCATTATTCTGCAATAGGCTAGTTGATTGATTGAAGAGAACCTATTTTCTTTTTCAAGGAACTACAATGTGGAGTCGGCAGCGTGAGTGTAACGGAGTCCTCTTATGAGCTATACCCTCCTCTCCTTTTATCATTAAACTTTTCATGCGAGTCCACCGTTATTAAATGCAATTTTTTAGATAAACTAATTTATTTATTTTTAACATAAAACAATAATTTACAAATAAATAATAATTTACAAAGTTCTGTTTATTATTACAAATAAAGGTTATGTATTATATAATTATAAATGTATTATAAATAATTATGTAAAAATTAGATAGGTAGGTACTTTTTTTTATACAACTTGACAGCACAAGAACTCTCCAGTGCGCTCTGGCTACCCTACTCGCCGCCGGGAACACAACACGAGGTTTTATTATAGTCGTCGTTTTATTAGAGTGTTCTGTTGGGTGGAGGTACTTCCCCAGTTGGACGGGAACACCATCGTGTCCTAGGTACCTCCTCCGGCATCATTAGCAGTATCCGGCAATACATTTATTAGGCTGGAGATTTTATTGGTAACTAACTGCGCTTAATTTCATTTAACCTATGTTAACATATTTCACTCAATTACTTTCATTGAATGCGTATAACGGAATAAATACATAATTATACTAGAATATAATTAATATACAACGTGTTACAGAAAGGTGTGGTCATATTCGAGGGACGCATTACGTGTGATATAAATAAATTTTCCGCGGGAGTATAAACACCAATTTACTTTGTATCACGTAGATAATTAATTTTCTTTTTTATCGACCATGTGTAAGCTAGTGGAAATTGTCGACAAACGCACAACACTAAAAAACTAACCAGGGCTGCAGCAGCTGCAGCGCGCTGTTACAAAGGAACTCTACGGTTTGAACCCGAGTAGGTTTACCAAACGATCGGATTTGATAGGCCCTGTCTCAATATCATATTACTTACTTTGTACCTAAACAAATTTTTTTTATATCGGGCAAAGAAATTCTGAAACAGCTTAAACTTGTTAAAATAGTATTAAAATAAAACAAAATTTACTTTTAGCAATAATAAAACATTTTTATGTTCCTGAAATCATCCATGCTAAATGTAAGACTTGTCTCAAAGATACCTTAGGTAAAGGTTAACCTACATTCAATACCAGGAGTCGTGGACTATCGAATTTCCAGCCACGCCCCTTAATATTAAACTAATTAAAATTGGTTCCGTACCCAATTTTATTGAAATGTTATGCAAAAAATAAATTTTCGGTTTTTATTCAACTTCGGTGGCAGACAAGCACACGGCCCACCTGATGAGAAGTTAAATAGAACAAAATTCCAAGTTGTTGGGTAGGTACACGATAAATAGAGATGCTTGGTTGCGAATCTCCGCAGCGCAACTGCGCGTGAAGACGGCAGCACACCTCCTCTCCCAAAATCCCGACCGAGGCAGGAATGCCCCTGTAAAGGGATGCTGGGTGACTCTTCATGTGTACCTGAGTAGTATAGGACACAGTGGAGAGCAGACAAAGCCTCAAAGGGCTGGTTGAGGAGCCGCCCCTTTTCAGGGTAAGATGAGGATATCGTACTTTTCCATACGGAATTAACATGGCAACAGGTTCGAAAACAGGGTTGTTTTCCTCTCGCATCCCCGCACGCTCTCGTCCTTCGAGACCAGCAGGAGGTTGGACAAGGCGGTATTTCCGCCCAATTGAGCAGTCCGACTAGGGAAGTACCTCCGCCCAACAGAATACCGCGGCCATAATAACTTCGTGTTGTGTTAGGGTAGCTAGAGCTCACTGGAGAATTCGTGCTGTCAGTAAGAAAACTAAAGGCATGTCCTGCTTTGTCTTCTACACTGACAGCACAGAAACTCTGTGATTACAGGGTCGGCAGCGCGAGTGCGTTCCCTCTGGTGTTACATACGTTTATAGGCCACGGTAACCAATTTTCATCAGGTGGGCCATGTGCTTGTCTGCCACCTAAGTGGTATAAAAAAGCAGCATCCGCAACACTGTGATCGTTACACGTTTGCCTTAGTTTGAGTTACGTAGTTATTTATTATCGGATTTTTTTGAGATTTGTTTGTTCGTTACGTTTGGGAAACCAGGTGTCATGATAATGCGCACAATGGCGCACAACATAAATAACGGCAGTGTACAAAAATGCACACAGAACTTACTAAGGTATATCATGTCGTACCCGGATAACATAACTCTAAGAGGTCCTTCATAAGTGTTCGTTAAAGTAACATTCATTGCGGTACCCTAAACTATTTCATAAAATTAAAATATCTTCTCTTTCACTCCAAATCGCCACGCCCTTTATTATGATTGGTTCCGTACCAATTTTTATTTAATACAAAACCTTTCTTAAAGCATAAAAAGGTATGGTAAAGTGAACAAAAATATGTTCAAATACCAGGATAACATAAAATGTAAGAGTCGTTTCTTCAAAATTTTTGAAACAAGATTTTACGGTACCCTAAAATAATTGATACGATAAAATCATTTGTTATTTTTTTCCTATACCTAAATAGGGTGAACTGACTAGTATTCGACCATGGTCACAATTTTATTATTTTCTGCATTCTTAGTATCGGATGTATTTCTACTGAATTACATACTCTTTTTTAATAACAATGTTGTTCAGTCAGTGGGTCGTATGTTTGTTTGCCCACCCGTTATTGAATGATACGAAAATCACGGCGTCGAAAAAGTTGTCTCTTACATAACAACAGACAACGAGTAGATTGAATAGTAGCTGCGATTTTTTTTTCAGAGTAAGTACATAACTCTGGTTTTTATTAAATTTGAGCGCGATAGTCCATTCATTGTCCAACCCAAACTCAATGCGAGGGGGTTTCTGCACTTGAAAGAAGCACAAAGTCATAGTTGAAAAATCCAGATTTAAATATTAAAATAAAATTTTTAAATGGACGTAAACCTGTACCTCTACCCTAATTTCATAGGTAATACGTTCGGCCGCGGAGTCCTTTGATGAGACCGCGATGCGTGGCGGCGCTTTTGACACGGACAATCGGTGCCGCCAAGGACATAATATTTGGCGCCAAAGTGCTTAAAACAGTAGGCATCAATGTTGCCATAACTGATTTTATAAAATCTGTAGATGGCATGTTAAAAATAGTAGAAGCAGCGTAGATTTCAAATGAAAAAGTGGTAAATTTATTAGTAGATTAAAATGTATTTTTACGCGTTTATGCTTTTTAAAAGATAGAAGACGAAATCCGGTTCGTTTGTTTTGCGTCTTGTCACCCGCAGAGTAGGTAAGTCTTGTCATATGCAAAGAAAAATATCGTGACAATTTTATGTATTACTTATTTCCTGATTCCTCAACTTTTTCTCCTCTTTCTACTCTGGCTCTATCTCCTCTCGGTATGATTAAAACTTGTGATTTTCAGTAGAAAGGCCGACCTTAACCACTGAGCACGAAGCTATCATTTACTTTTCAGTTCAGATTTTTAGCGCGAACAGATAGCAAAATGTACCTAGGCAATGTACTTTTTAGTAGAAATAGAATATTGTTCTGAACAAAGGGATTGATTTAACCATTAATTAGTTAACTGCAGGTTTTTCAGTCATATTTACCTTAAAAATGAAAGGAAGGTCTGTGGATTTTTCAAAATTCTACGTATTAAATTAGATAATTAGAATTAGATAGATTAATGGGTGGCAACATTCGTATGTACCTACTTGTGCCGACTTCTTTTCTGTAGGTTGTTTACATGTTTATTTGTAGACTAGTTGTTGTTCTGTTGTGCAGTGAAAATGTCGGTTTTTAGTAATAGCGAATATTAGATGATGCTTTGTGTTGGCGCAGCTGATGGTAGCTTGCGAAAAGCTCGTCGGCTGTACAGTGAGATATTTGTGGACGGAAGACTAGAGGGTGACCGTCGGCGGTTTCCCTCTTTGGAGTGTTTTAAGAAGATGGTGAACCGCCTTCAACACACTGGAAGTTTTCGTGGCGACCTTCTACGACGCCCACTGCTTTAGACGATCGTATTCTCGAACATTTTGAAGTAGACCCGAGTACGAGTAGATACCCGGCGAGCTGGAACGGTTATCGGAGTGAAACCCGTTCATTTCAAGGGGGAAGTTCGCGCGTATTTAAAGATGCGTTTTGATCAGAGGATTGGGCGTGGCGGTGAAGTGAGAGTCGCTTGCCCGGCGAGGTCCCCGGATCTCACTCCGCTCGACTATTTTCTCTGAGGTTACGTGAAGAAAAAGTGTACAGTACAGCATGTGACAGCAGAGAGAATATGGAAGCCCGAATATCAGAGATTTACGTAGCGTAACCCCAGATATGTTTCGAAGCGTGCGTGGTAGCATGTTACGGCATCGAGCAACGAGCCGTTGCGCGTTGCTATAATTTTTTAAACGTAGGTATGCCTTGGAGTTTCACGCATACTGTGGCGTCATAAACTCCATTCATGTGTACATGTACTCGTTATGTTTTTGTGGCCTACATAAGTGATAGTTTAAACTCCTTGTGTCGCGATCGTGAAGTGATAAATTAGTGCGTTCTTATGACTGTACCAGATCAGGTACATCACCGTTTCGCTGTAAGGAGAACACGCCCCGGTAAGTGATAGTCAAAATATCTCTGATGTAACCTGTATCTAACTATACCTACGCTTGGTAGGCCGGCTACCAGGCGCACAGCTGAGATTAGAGATTTTGCAGAGGTTATTGAACTCAATTGAACTTATCGCGAAAGAACAAAATACAATAGTGTTGTGACCTACCGCTTTTGCTAAATATCGAAAATTTTAACGAATTTAACAATTTTGTAAGACGACTAACGATGTCATCACTTTATTACTATTTGTACATTGGCCGGTGCATATCGACTGGTTATCAGGCATGTGTAACGACCCTTAAATATGACCACACCTTTCTGTAACACCCTGTAGAATAGACTTATAAATACATAAGTATAATTTCATTGAGTAAAATGTAACAACTCAGTTTAATTGAACGCATGTTCATTGATTAAATCCAGCCTAATTAGGCACTTAAACTTGTACCACAATGTACAATGTACATATACCTAATGTAAAAAATTGTGTGTACATTAAATTAAGCTCGAATTTATTTGAGACTTATTTATCTAAACGCTTATTGAATTTATGGTAGTCCTGTATTTTATACAAGTATTAAAAATTAACGCTAATAATATTAATAATCCACAATGATTGGTGAAATGTGGGTGTTAATTCACCTCTGCCTAACCCTCCGGGAATAAAGGCGTGATTTTTTTTTTATACCACATAGTTGGCAGACAAGCACACGGCCCACCTGATGGAAAGTAGTTACCGTGCCCTATGGACGTCTGTAACACCAGAGGAGTCACAGTCGCGCTGCCAACCCTGTACGTACAGAGTTTCTGTGCCGTCAGTAGAAGACAAATCAGGACAAGCCTTTAGTCTTCCTACTGACAGCACAAATTCTCCAGTGAGAGTGATTATATGTATGTATGTATGTATGTATGTATGTATGTATGTATGTATGTATTTCTGAAGTCAGCTTCGGTTTCATAGTTCATAAAGTTATTTTTTATTATTTCAGACAAATATATTTGGGCGAATGCAGACTGGCCACATAACATCTAGGAGGCAGGACACGGCGGTATTTCTGTCCAATTGCCCTACAGAATACCGCGGCTATAATAAGTTCGTGTTGTGTTCCCAGCGGTGAGTAGGGTAGCCAGAGCTCACTGGAGAATTTGTGCTGTCAATAAGAAGACTAAAGGCATGTCCTGCTTTGTCTTCTACACTGACGGCACAGAAACTCTGTACTTACAGGGTTGGCAGCGCGACTGTGATTCCTCTGGTGTTACAAACGTCCATAGGCCACGGTAACCACTTTCCATCAGGTGCCGTGTGCTTGTCTGCCAACCAAGTAGTATAAAAAAAAATACACTAGACACACCACAAAATGGCGTGTTCCATTTTTTTCACAATTCCTTCAATATCGGTATCAAATCGAAGAGCTTGACTAGTAGAAACAAGTGTAAAATAAAAATTGATTAATAATTTAACAAACCCCCTTTTAAAATTTTTTTTTTGTAAATTTTAATTTAAATACCTTGATAATAATAAAAAATTACCATCAAGGTATTCTACTTCCCAATTATAATAAAATATATGCTATTACAAATAATTTACAATTATTTATAAGGTATTTTTGTATTTATTTTGTTTATTTTATTATATCCTAAAAAGATTTACTTAGAATAGCTTAACACATTTAACTATTTACGAAGTAACAAAATAAACATGAAATAAATACTTTGCAGGGTGAATATACACAAGAGATTGGCTAAAAATAGGTACTAACATATTTAGGCATCACCAATCAAACCAGTGTTTCGTCTTCGTTATAAGCAGCCTGTATAATAAATTTGTATCAAAATAAACGGGATAGTTACCATGTTTCATTGTTTTGAGTTGCCGATATTTCGACGCTGTTGCAAGCACCATGATCACGGAGGAACTGGAGTAGTGGCGGTGAACAGAGAAAAGTTTTTTCCTAGAAGTAATTATATCGATCTACCCTCTTTCGAGTTCTTTTGCTACGCGTATCTGCACTGCTATTGGTTTCACTCTCACTACAAACTCGAACCCGATCTCGATCATGTTCACGACACACGATGCTTACTATATCCACTCGTGATTTCGTTTTGGCTTGATCCCGGTTGTTTTTGCAAAGACGGACCACTGGATGCCAGACGTTTGGCAGTTGAAACCCATCCTCACGATTGAAATTTTTATACATTTTGATTTCAATCGCTTCCCTAACCAGTCTTGGTATATAGTGGCGTTCTGTCGAGAGCATCTGAGGGTTATGTAGCTCGATCCAGTGGTTCATACCGGACTCTAATTAATGTTGAGCGATTGCAGATTTATGCGGTTCATTTTGATACTGATGTAACCATGATAGTTTAAATACCTATATTGTATAATAAATTTATTTTAATCTCAAAAAATACATGTGTCAATCTTCTCCATTAGCTTCATTTCATGTCATTAGCAATCGATAACTATTTACTATAAGTAGATAGTAAAGTCGCAGTAATATTTGACTGATAGCACTTAAGTATGGTATGTGGGCATGATCTTTACATTTCCCTTCTTCCGGGGTTTGTGTATACGATAACATAAACATAATAATAATAGCAAATATCTCGAACGCTACGGCAAACATGAAAACAATAGGTGCTATTTTGGAGTCGTAGCACAATCCAACTATAAAATATATTGCAATAGCAGTCATAATTACAGCCATAGCAATGCCTATACCAATGAAAGCTTTTATCATTGGTGCATTCGTATCGTAACATTGGTAAAAACTCATACTTGCTATAGGTGCGACACTGCCAATTTGTAAGACAGCTATTATATAGCAGCCTATTTTCAATGAAATACAGTAACAACATTTCCTCACTACGCAAGTATTAAATGTGTCCATCTTCGATTTTATTGCCTCAAACCTTCGTCAATACTTTGAATGGTGGATTAAATTGAATTGAATCAAATACGTTTTTTGTAATATTCAAGACCAAGTCAAAATTCGTCCATAGATGTCATTCGGAATATAATCAATGCCATAGATAGATGGATCTTGATCATAGGATCTACCTATCTATGACGGCTGCCAAAAAAGATTCGTTCAAGCTTCCTCCTACATTGTCTGTGCTATCAACTACTATAAAAACTCCTTCTCCGAGCAAATAATTAATGCTCGTGAAGAAAGGGAGGCGCGGCGGGAGCAGCAGCGGGGGCGACGATGAATCGCAGCCAAGCTGCCCGCTTACTGAGGCAACTCGAGCGTAGGAGATCGATGAATGACCTACGTCCCCCATGAGCGCAGACCTGGGGGTGACGGGTGGAGCCGCCTGTCACCCTAGCAGAAGCAAACCGCGGGGGCGGCGCACGTTGCGCGTCTCCCCATTTCTAGGGACGAGTTGGGACCCTGTGGCCCCCGCGCCCGAGGATTGCCAGATCGAGAGAGATGGCCCTGGGTTAACCGAGGTGCGAGGGATATACCCGTCAACCTTACCTTCGGCAACCAACAAGGAGACTCGCCAACCGCGTCGCCCTCGAACGTAGGCGGCTCAGGCGTCAGAGGTCGCAAGTAGTAGGTAGTGTGCAACACCAAGGAAGTCACAATGGCGCTGCCAGCCCTGAAAGCACAAGAGTTTCTGATCAGTCAATGTAAAAGACAAAGCAGGACATGCTTTTGGTCTTTCCACTGACAGCACAAAAACTCTCCAGTGACAAACTCTCTGGCTACCCTACTCACCACCGGGAACACAACACGAGGTTATTATGGCCGCGGTATTCTTTAGGGTAGAGGTACTTCCCTAATCGGACTTAAATTTCCAAAACTGAATAACTTATTACCGAATAAACACGGAGCATGGCTCTTTACTCCCTTTGACAAGCTTGATGTACTTGTGCTGTTACAGTGGAGTCAGTCAATGTATTTATGAGCGCATTATAATAATTATTTTCCAAAGAAAGGGCCAATCGTCATAAGACGTGCACAATCCCTGACAATTTTCTAAAAAATGCTAAAAGATTCTCATGAAATTTTGTGAGTTTTGGGTAGGTCTGAGAATCGGACAACATCTATTTTTCATCCCCCTAAATAATAAGGGTTGTCCTCCCTTAACATTATATGGCAAAACAACTTTTGCCGGGTCAGCTAGTCAGTATATAAACAACATCTATTTTTCATCCCCCTAAATGATAAGGGTTGTCCTCCCTTAACATTATATGGCAAAACAACTTTTGCCGGGTCAGCTAGTCAGTATATAAAAACTGAGTTGTTGGCGGAATCGTTGGGATCGCCATAGAAGGAAAAAAAAAAGATACTTTATCATGTGATAATGAATAGGTATGCACTGACTTTGTGTATATCTTGTATATAAATATATGTGTATATCCAATGTTTGTATGTTTATACTTCTAAATACGTAGAAATTAATACATAAATATACTTACAAAATTTTTAACCACGGTAGCCTAGTGGTATGGGTAATGGACTGCTGAGACGATCGCCACCTATTACATTGGGACCCAAGTATAAACTAGCGAAATATGGGTGCTAGCATCTCTGCCTACCCCTTCGGGGATATAGGCGTGAGTTTTTTTTTTTATTTTTTTTTTTAATTTTATAGCTGCAAAGACAAAAAGACTTAGTTGCTTTTTTATTTTTTATAAATCCTTACATTTCAAAACCCACCTAATATATCTACTAAAATATTTAATCGCTGCCAACTATTAATTTAGGTTTTTAGTCACGTCGAAAACAATAAGCCTTAAATTAAAGTATGTACTTATCACAAAATATTTTTGTATTTATTTCATGTTTATTCTATTGTTTTGTGAAAGATTTTAGTTGGAATGTTAACACATTTCTAGCTACTTTTGATGGCGAATATACACAACAAAGAAAATAGATATTAACATGATTTGTGCAACTTTTATGCGTGAATATATATAAATAAAGAAATACTCCACAAAATTTTACACAACACTATCTAGACCAGCAAAAGCATAAATTAATGTGCATAAACATACTTAAATACTTTATTTTTGTAAAAACATACATAGAAACTCCCAGACCAATACAAATATACATATTCATGCATAGTAGCTTGTATATTAGATTTATTTTGTTACAAATAATAATAATTACTATTATATCGTCGAAAATACATTGGGTATCGGGTCCATATTTGTCATTTCCACTCGATAACTATTTACTATAAGTAGATAATACAATCTCAGTACTATTTGACTGATAGCGCATATGTACGGTAAATCATTCGTTCTATTCGATTCGATCGACGATTACATTTCACTTCTATCGGGGTCTCTATATGCAAAAAAATATAGACACTCAGATGCATGTCTCAAGTCAACAATAGTGCCCGGAATACGGCAATAGGCTCATCCCCTATTACGTGGCTCCGAATGCAATGATTGGTGAATTTCAGGTGTCAATTTACCTCTGCCTAACACTTCAGGGCTAAAGGCGTGTTTATATGTATGTGTGTATGTTAATTAGTAATTAGGCCAGTCTATTTATGAGCTCATTCAAGTAAAATCACCAATGGCGGACACTATACGGACTAATCAAACTTCACACTATAAAAATGTACATTTATTTATTAAACATTGGTTGTTACATACTTTTTAACTATTACAGTAACATTTAACATTAAGTTTTGCAGATAAATACTTCAAAAACTGAGATATTTTACACTCTCTCATTTTTTCTTTATTATTATACACTTTGTCGTAAGAAACAGTAGTGAACAATCATTTAAAACTGTTAGAAAATCTAACCAAAAAACATAGGCAATGGTCTAAATAGGTCAACAACATACATACATATTTATAAACATCCATACTATAATTGATAATAATCGTAATTAATAAAGAAAACATCACAACGTACCCTTGACAATAATCTTAAGAAACAACAGTCCCACTTCAAAATTTGCTTGCGACAGTTTTGCGAATTTTTAACATGCCTTATTGATGCCATACGTCTTTTAAGTCAATAATCTTGTAAACCAAATGTTTGCTTTTCTTAAAATAAAAGGTTTTTCAAAAGTGTCCACCATTGGATTGGGTTAGTGTTCATAATTGGTGGCCTTACCTACCTTATAAGCCTTTTTTTTAAAGTAACGTCATAATGAGTCAAACTTACACTTTTGTTTTTGTATTTATTTCATTTTTATTTTATTATTTTGTGATAGGTTTATTTTGAATGCATGAAGCTATTTATAGGGGCGAATATGCGCAACAAAGATTGGCTAAAAGTACTATCAAATTTGTGTATCATCAACCAAATCAGTGTTTCGTCTTCGTTATAAAAAGTTTGTACTTAATTCTTTATTGCACACACAGTACAGAGCCCAAAAATAAAACAGTTCAAGGAACACGTACAAAAGAGAGCAAGTACTTATAATAAAATTATTTTAAAGCGTATTATCATACTATAATAGGTATAATATCATCATCTAAAATGCATGTGTATTTTTTTTATATCGCTTACGTGACAGACAAGCTCACGGCCCACCTGATGGAAAGTGGTTACCGAGGCCTATGGACGTGTGCAAAACCAACGGATTCATACTCGCGCTGCCAACCCTGTAAGCACAGAGAGTTTCTGTGCCGTTAGTGTAATTTGACTTTTACACTAACGGCACAGAAACTCAGGCTTTATCCTCGTCGTGCCACCAACTTGTGCCACCAGTGGCACGACAAGGAATTGTCATTCCTCATCGTGCCATTGAATGCAGATACATGCAGGGATGGTAGCTCTACTTAATTTCCCTTTAGATATTACTCAATAAATAATAATAATTGTCTTTAACACAATTTTCCTGTAACTGCAACTTTAGTTTTATGTAGCGATAAAAATACACGAAGCACATACTCTTGCAATTAACTCAGACAATACTATTAACAAAATTTATAATGATACTTTAGTCCCGTTACAAGATAAAGGCTATGATTTTATTTCCAAAGTGCCATCTCTGAATAGTTGTAAAACAGCAATGTATAATAAGAGAAATAAGTTTTTAGGAGTTTCAAAAACTATTTTTCGTAATTTAGAATAAGTTGAAATCCCAAAAATATATTTACCTTATCTGCTTGGAGACTATTATAATGGAAGCTCCCGAATTCTGGTATTCATTTCAAAAGTTCCTTTAGTTTATTCGTTACTAAGTGACAAGAAAGAAGCGACATATTTTGCACTGTTCAACATTATAACATCACAAATACCAGGATGGAAACCGACTATAATTCATGTTGATTTTGAAACTGCATCTACAAATGCAATTCGTAATTTTTTCAATGACATTACAATAAGATGTTATTATCACATGACTAATAGTTTATGGAGGAAGTTCAAATCTCTGGGAATAAAACAAAAAATTGAAAAACGAGTCGTACTCGTAGGGCTTTGTAGTGCGTTACTTCTATTGCCGCGAGAGATTATTCCGGATGGTTGGAAATATGTATATACAAAATGAATGTCCGGACTTATCAAAAGTAAATAAATTTATAAACTATGTGCAAAAATATTGGATGAAAAATGAAAAATTTATTGACGAATGGTGTATATACTCGGAACGCCACCGTACCAATAACGTGGTTGAGGCCTGGAATAGTAAAATCAATAGGACTATTAATAAAAATAATGTGTCATTGACCAGGCTATTAAATGCACTGCAAAATGATGCCGCATGTTCAAATTTCAAAAAAATGCAGTTTGGCCTAAATATTTCTACTGGCAGACTGGCCCTGCACCAAAAAAAAGATGAATTTGTTTTACAGACGCAAATGGAATTAGTAAACCACATTATTAGTATAGGTCATTTTTTGGTAAAACTGAGATAAGTTTTTGATTTAGTTAATGTAGAAGTTGTGATTTTATTTTTTGTTATAGTATGTAGGACACGGATTGATTAAAACTAATTTTGTTAATAGATTTTTTTTATTACAAGTAGAGCAACAATCATTCAATATTCATTCAGTGGTACGACGAGGAATGACAATTCCTTATCGTGCCACTGGTAGAACAAGTGGGTGGCACGACAAGGACAAAGGGGAAACTCAGGACAAGCTTTTGGTCTTCCCACTGACAGCACAAAAACTTTCCAGTGAGTTCTAACTACCCTACTCAATCTTCTCCATTAGGTATACTATACATGTCCATATTTCATTTTCACTCGGTAACTATTTACTATAAGTATATAGTACATTCTCAATAATATAGAACAGATAACGTTTGCCCAACGCCAATCGAAATTATGACGATGTCTACATTTCTCTTTTAACAGAGTCTGTGAATGCGATAAACCGTAAATAAGAAGAATACCAAAAATCTCAATTAATACGCTAAATATAAAGACAACAAGTGCCATTTGGTGGTTGAAGCACAAACCGAACATAAGATATATGGCAGATATAGTTACGATTATACCTATAGCAGCGCTTACACCAAAGGCAGCTTTTATCACAGGTATATTCATATCGTAACAATAGTAGAAACTCCAAACAGGCTCAGCACTACAAACTTGGAGGACTGCTATTATATAGCAGCCTATTTTCAATGAAATACAGCAACAACATTTTTTCACTACGCTACGATCGAAATCTTCCATGTTCGACTTTGTGCATCATCTAAACTTTCAAGTGAATTAAACAGAAATGAATCAAGTTTTTTGTAATATTTTCAAATTCAATACGTTATCCATCCATAGATGCCATACGAATGTCATAGAGAATATTGTCAATGGGTAGAAAGCACGGCACAGATAAGTTTATTCTGTTCTGTGGTAGAAAGCAATGTCATAGATATAGATGAAATGGACTATGAGGTTGAAACACAAAAGATATTGTTCTAACTTCCTCCTATTATTATTTTGTAGTAAAATTTCAAAACAAGTTCAAAAGTCAACGAAGAAAACCCTATAACAACTGTAAACAAAATGACCACAGAGTACAAAATGATAATTCATCACGATTAACACAGCATTTGTCCTGGGAGCATCCAAACCGTGTACTTTGGAACCCGAAATTGCACTTAGCAGCTTTAGAAAAAAAAATTACAGTACAGTACCGGGGCCTTTAAGCCAGGCGTGAAAAAAGCATCTGATTGTAACACTTAGTGTCTGTAATGGTGACCCACTTTCCTGAGACTTGAAGTCAATTGACGTGTCCTATATAAAAAAAGTGGTAGAGAAGCACACGACCCACCCGATTGAAAGTGGTAACCGTGGCTTATGGACGTATGCAAAGCCAGGGGCGTCACACTCGCGCTGCCAACCCTGTATGAACCTTCTTATCCACTTCTCGAAGAACCGCATATTGTAGCCCCTTGGAAAAACCACGGCTGGAAGTTCATTCCCCAGATTATAATGCAAATGCAACTGTCATAAGCATGGTGTCATACATACACAGATTATAGCTACAAAGTGATTCAGTTACATACCGAAAGATGAATATTAGAAGTTTAGGTATCAGGTATTGCCTCACCTTCATCCTGCTGCAGTTTTCCCATGCGCTTACAATATGGGGTTCTTCAAGAGGGGCATTAGAAGATTTCTTCAGGGTCGGCAGCGCGAGTATAATGCTCCTGGCGTTGGACACGTCCATAGGCCACGGTAACCACTTCCCATCAGATAAGCCGTGTGCTTGTCTGCCACACAAGTCGTATAAAAAACTCTTTCGCAATAAATTTCCACTTGTTTGACCGAACCGTTTAATTTAACGGTCATCAATAATGGTTTTACCTATAACCTTCAATTGATCAGTCGCAGCCGTTATGGTAAAACGTGAAAGTGCACTGAAGATAAACACTCGTAGCTGTAAAGTGATAGTTGGTGTTTAGTAAATATATGGCACTAATTCGCAGGCAGTAAGCAAATAGTCACGAAAGAGTGGTTGGATGGCGAACAAGCCGGTTTATTTATGATCAGCTGATTGTGATAATAAAGAAATGTGGCGCTCCGGAAATGCTGACAGAAGTGAAAATATTCTGTATGAAGAGTATTGTAGAGTTTAGTATTATCCGTGTGGTGACAGAGAAAGGATACAAGTACCCCATCTAGTCCAAAGTAGTCGAAGTGGTCGTAAGAGGCGACAAACGGAAAAATTCGCAGACGATATCATTGCGAGAGTAGGAAAACTCGATATAAAAACCCTGTACCAACCCGTCTGGCCAGTGTGGCAACAGTAGGCCAAAGCCTCCCGATATTGGGAGAGGTGTATGTCCAGCAGTGGCCTGCAATAGACTAATTGATTGATGAAGAGTACTTATCTACTTCACAAAAAAGCACTCCATGCACCTTTTTATAGTTTTCACTCCTAATGGTGTCGCATGTGAATTATCATGGCAGCGTTCGCATAACGCATTCACTAGTTCACCCTCCAAGTCAAACTTCTTTAGGCCACAAAAAAAGTTATATCTGATAACAGTTATAACACGACATAGGACACGACGGTATTTCCGTCCAATTGAGCAGTCCGACTGGGGAAGTACGTCCGTCCTACAGAATACCGCATCCAAAATAACCTCGTGTTGTGTTCCCGGCGGTGAGTAGGTCCCGACCAAAATCTTGTCCTGCATTGTCTTGTACACTGACGGCACAGAAACTCTCTGTGCTTACAGGGTTGGCAGCGCGAGTGTGACTCCCTTGGTTTTGCACACGTCCATAGGCCAGTGTAACTTTCCGTCATATGGGCCGTGTGCTCGTCTGCCACCTAAGTGGCATAAAAAAAAGAACCATTTGTTTGTCAACAAAACGGTATTTATGAAAGATATCGAGCGTATCGCAAATTGTAATATATTTGCTGTAGAATCTCCGTTAACAAGCTATCCAATAGCTTATAAATAACAAGCTCTTCATCAATTTCAATTCACATTTCAAGTCTTGATCGTAAGCTCCCGTTAATAATTTCTCTCAAAACAGCATCATTCATCCCAGTCTGCTCACAAATCCTATTAGAACTTCAACATTTGCTAAGTTTATTGGTACATTGAGAGATATTTCTTAGTTGCAACAAGTTTGCGGAAGTAACATGGGCTATTGCAGTAAAAGGAATATAAGGCAATTAGGCAACTATTGATATAATTCAGAAATAGGGTACCTAACCGAATTACTTTCGTACGGAAATATCTACACATAATAGGTACCATTGGTATTATATGTACACACTATTTTGAGGGTAAATAATAGATGATATAACAACAAAATCTCTAATATTCACAACATATAACAACGGAACCTATTTTTTTATTTAATTTAATATAGCCATTAGTTAATATAATGAACGATTGACATAACTTTAAAATAACTAATTTTTAAAAGAAAATCATACATTAAATATAAAAACGTTCAAAAGATATAAACCATTCAAAAGATATCAAAACTTATTTGCTCCTATTTCTGGGTGGTTTAAAAAAAATAACCACGAAGTCTAAGGCGGGAGCGAAGCGGAGCAGATGGAGCCCTGCTCCGCTTCGCCATCCTTAGCCTTCGTGGTTATTTTTTTTAAACCCTTAGCCTTTTTTTTTTAAATCCTTAGCCTTCTAACCTAACCTATCCGAGGCGGGGTGTTAACCATAATGACGTTTTTTATATATATTAAACGTTAGACCTAATGATTTTTGATTAAATAAATAATATATACATATTAAACATTAGACCAACTGATTTTCGACATATTTCGACATTTATATAAACATTATATCAAACAATGTTATACTAATTAAGTAAGTTTTAGAATAAATAAATGTTATATGTAAAGAAATGATATCAATAGTTGGCATATCTCACGTTTATTATATTTTATGAATGATAAAAATGAATTTAGACCAAATGAGTTTATACGTTATGAGACGTATCCCTATTTTGACATTATTATGTATTTTAAGTTAACATTATTAACCACTATCAATGTCAAAATAATGTTTTAAGTTTCCGATATTTCGGCGGTGAAATATCGAAAACTCAAAACAATGCAACATGGTAAATATCCCGATTATTTTGATACTGATGTGAGTGACCTTGATAGTTTAAATACCTATATTTACTACTATGGAGTATTTCAAACACATGAAATATTTACCGACAAAACTGTACCTAATGTATTGTATAATAATAATCACTGAAACTGCAACAAAAGCCTAAGATCGTGATCGATATAGCCTTCAATCTTAAAGTTGCTCGTGTAATCCAATAAAGGCGTGTAGCGTGTCTAAACACCGTGTAGTTAAAGCTTCAGAGTAAACCACATGGATAGTTTCCGTCAACCAATGAACATTGCTTTCTCCAACCTACAAGATAGATACAGTTTGATTTGAATACGACGTATTCATAAAATATAATTTATTATCACATATATATCATTACGCTCAATATATCACAAAGCTCATTAAATATATCATTAATGTCACACGAAAAGGCGCCACACTAAAGAGAGTTTTGGCCAGTTACAGCAACTGCGTTTTGGAGGAGAAATCCGATACCCATAGTTGACTTGACTTTTATTAAGAATTATAAATTAAAGAATAAATTAGAACACTTAGAAACATTTTGAATCCTAATTGTCACAAATATCAGTAATTGCCAAATCAGTTGAATCGGTTACATGCCCGTACGACCTCAAATTTTGGACCTCCTATTAATGGAGCCCTACGGATTACGGGTGGGATAGAGTCCAAACTTTGAAGGTACTTACTTATATTCGTTGCCGGTAAATCATCGTTTGAGTATAATAAATGCATATTTGATGCACAGACTTGGTTTACAGATTTTCTATGAATCTGTGATTTAAATGGAATAATCAGATTTCTATTTATTTATGGGATTTACAATAATCAAACAAATTTATATTTACCAATCATATTTTGTGATGTAATAAAAACGGTGGTCTACGTGTTCATAGTTTTAACACTCCAAATAGTCTTAAAAGCTGAATTGAGAACCTCCTCCTTTTTAAAGTTGGTTAAAAATCAAAATATTTGTACGCATAAATAAAATTTTAACAAAAAACTTAAACCGACTTCTAGAGACAACGAGGCTCTGAAAAGCGAAAAATAAATGAATTTACATATTTACTGATCTATTTGTCGTCGGTGCCAAACTACCAAGATAAAATTCCGTTCATAATTGGCTTTGATATTGCGTAGCAAACATACATTTAAAAATCTATCTGATTGAGAACCTCCTCCATTTTTAAAGTCGGTTAAAAATCGAGCTTAAGTCAACATGAGTCCTCTTCCAGCAAACCTTTGAGCACACCTTTACTGGGATCTAAAAATAAATGTGCAATATTAATTTTCATCATGCACCTAACGAGAGTCCATGGCAGCGTTCCTTCCATAATGTATTTATACACTATCCCTAGCCTGGAATGCGATCCAACTAGTCCGCCATTTGCAATATTTGCATACGATACCCATTCATTAATCAGTTCTACCCTGTTTATTTGTATTGCACGGTTGTTTTATTGAAAATGTTATTTGAGTTGATTATGTTTTAGTGAGCCACTTTATCAGTATTGAATTGGCTGGGTAGATCGAAGAAGTGATAAATTTAGGACTACTAACACCACGCAGTTCAAAGATATGTAAATACTCATTTTAATATCATTGTTGTTTTAATTTCATTATTTGTTTTGTCATATTGTGTTCTGTGCTCGTGCATCTCACATCACAGGGGATCCTAATGTGGGATATAGGGCTACAACCTATGTATTTCATTGATTTCAAAGACAACAAAACATTATTATTATTAATAACATGATCGCGTTAATTCCCGTTAACATTATTGTATGTTAAGACTAGTTTAAATTAACGGTTTTTTTATAATTCAGGATAATTCCAATAATGTCGTCGAGTCGATCTACTGTTAGATAATAAAGTTGAAAACTACCCAAAGCCTGTTTTTTGTTGGATCCCAGTTCTCTCCCAGGCCCATGTTAACATCACCTGCAAGCTCGCAAACCTGCTCATTGACAGAAGAGGCAACGATGCTTATTTCCCTTTGGGGGATGGAAGGTCAGCGGCAGTCACTCCAATAAAAGTCATTAAAAACGGAAAAGTAGTATGCTGGCTTCGTGCTCCATGGCGAAGGTCCTGGATGCAATCGGGAACATTGCTAAGAAAATGATAATTGTGGACTACCCAGGACTTAAGCTTTTGTGTATTATTTTATATTTGAACTAGCTGTGCACAGGTTTCACTCGCAGCACTCGATTCTATTCGGGGTGGCTGGCTTTTTTTTCATATTGCTCGGCATCTAAGGGTCTTCTTAAGAACTGGGAAATTTAATGCAAAATGTTTTTCAAACCCCACAGGTAGTTCCAAAGGTGCTATCTTTCAAACAAACAAACTCTGCAGCTTTATATTAAATTAAATTAAATTAAATAGAGTTTATTTCAGGCAAATAGCCCATAGTTACATTACATTCATAGTGTAATACATCAAAATCAAAATCAAAATACATCAAAATTTGTCAGTCATTTCATAATATAATAAAATTCATATTCGTAAATATGATCAAACACCGTGCGAACTATTTCATTGCAAGAGGAGTGCAAACGTTTGTGAAAAGAGGTTTTCAACCCTCTCAACAGCTCCCCCATATTTTTAATACTGTACTCGTCGAACATGCCAGACGCGCTACACCGCCACGGCAGACCGAGCATCACTCTGAGAGCGTTGTTATATTGTACACGAAGAGTGTTGTAGGCACCCTTCGTGTAGTTGCTCCACAGTTGACTGGTGTAGAACGCCTGGCAGTAAGCCTGGAACAAAGTCAGCTTCGTCTGACTCGAGCATTGCGCAAACCGCCTCGCCAACATGTTACTGCGAACTGAAAGGGCTCGCCGCTGTCTTTCAAGATCATCGTCATCGTCAAGGGTACTGTTGACTATGTGTCCCAAATATTTAAATTTAGAGACTACACTTAAGGAGCTGTTACAAAGACTGAAGCTAGGTATCCTTTCCGGACCCCGCCTGGATTTAAAAATCATGACTTCTGTCTTTTTTACATTATAGCTAAGACCGTGTGCGCATGCGTACTTTTCACATATGTATATTAATTTACGAAGCCCCGCGGGGGAGGGGCTCAGCAACACCATGTCGTCCGCATAGCTCAAGTTATTGACGCATACGCCTCCGACGTGGCAGCCGACCCTCGTGCTGCTGAGCTCCTCCATCAGCTCGTTTGCGTAAAGATTGAACAGTACCGGCGAAGTCAACCCGCCCTGTCTAACACCACAGTCGAGTTTATATACTTCAGAAAGTGCTTCACCCCATCTCACTTGATTTTCTTGTGTATTATACCAATATTGTAAAAGATTGGTAACCTGTTCTGGCACCCCGGTACGTCTCAACTTATTCCATAATATAGAATAATCTATTGAATCGAAAGCGCGACTTATATCCAAAAAACAACCGTATACAGCAGTATTTTTAGATGTATAGTACTTCACAGTATTTTTTAGGGCAAATATTGCCAGATCTGTGGACATACCCTTACGGAAGCCGAACTGTGCATTGTTTAATGGAATATTATATTCATTTAAATGTGTGCTTAGCATTCGCTCATATACTTTAGAGACTATTGTTGCAAGTGAGATAGGTCTGTAGTTTGAGGCAGTAGAAACGTCACCGGTTCTATTCTTTACAATTGGAACTACAATAGTCTTCATTAATTCACTAGGGAGATAACTATATTCAATACATAAATTATAGATCTGGCTAAGTTTTTCATACAATACGCTGCCTCCGAATAACACATGTTCCACGCTGAGGCCGTCGTGGCCGGGTGACTTGCCTCGCTTCATGGTTCGAACACAAGTAAACAACTCATTAGCCGTAACATACAGGTGCCGTGAGTCTCCGCATGCACCACGGGGGCGTGGTGCTGCGGGGGGCGCGGGTGCTTGCCCCGGACATGGCGGCCCCAGTGAAGCTGATTTAATATGTTGACGAGATAGATGGTCACCTGAAGACGGTATTGTGGGCCATGGGTAAGCTTTTAGGTATTTTTCGCACAATGAGCTGTAGTGACGCGTTTGATCGGGCGTTCTAGTACCCCACAAGACCCTGTTCCTACGACCAACACTCTGGTCATAAATTTTAGGTATCACCATGTCAACGTCATACTCAAGGACAAGAGGAAAATGATCAGAGTCAAAAACAGTATTAATTACATGAGCACCTGTAAACATACGGTGAGCGGCCTGTGTCGCAATACAATGGTCAATCCAGCTAGTCGTGTAATGAGCATAACTGCGATACGTATAAGTTTTCGACATTAAACCTAGTAAAGATGTATCAACACATACCCAGTCCTGATCTTCACAATACGTCCTCAACTCCGTTCCGAACATACTATTAGAACGCGATAAGTCCGCATTAAAATCGCCAATACAGATAACACTTTCGTCACTACAGTCCGTCAAATCTAAGAAGTACCGTTTGACAGTTCTGACAATTGAATGATAGGGATGGGATGAAAAAATCGATTACTATAATATCCGAACTTTAAGAGATCGATTACTATAATATCCGAATTTTAAGAAATCAATTGTTATAATTAAATAAAATAAATGTTTAGGATATTTTTTTATTCACTACTAGTACTAGTATCGTCGTCTTCGTCAT
Source organism: Eilema griseolum (assembly GCA_963662185.1). Classification (NCBI taxonomy): domain Eukaryota; kingdom Metazoa; phylum Arthropoda; class Insecta; order Lepidoptera; family Erebidae; genus Eilema; species Eilema griseolum. Next base: position 7,965,722 of record OY759250.1, read on the forward strand.
CATCGTCATTTAAATTAATGACCAGTTGATTGTCCATTACATTATCAAAGTGTACGTCTCTTTCGAAGTCGTCCATTATTATTTTCTTTGTTTTTTGTACTACTTTACTCCAATCTTCCTGTGTAACTTGGGCACATGCTTCCTTTAATAAACCTTCCATTTTCTTGACACTGAAGGGTGGTTTTGTGTTGTGTCTTGCTGCATAACCTGTAAAACAATAATGTAACTATTTGATAGCAGACGAAAACCATTGTTTAAATTATAAATGTTAGAAGTACTCGTGTTATTATTATAATATTATAAAATATTACCTTTAACTTGGGCCCAAATCAGTTCAATGGCATTATATTGGCAATGGTACGGAGGAAGTCGTATGACTTTGTGCCCGTGCTCTTCGGCCAATTGGTCAATTACATATGTCGGTTTTGGTGGTTTATGCAATTTCACTAACTGTAATAATTCAGCTTTTAATAGTGACATGTCGGCATCCACTCCTTTTCTTTGCAGCCATGCCACCAAATCTGCTTTCTTATTGGCTGACGTAGGTGCTTTATCAATTTGCACAGAGTGGTATGGGGCATTATCCATTATAATTGTGCTGTTAGGAGGGATATTCTGTAATAAATTTAAGAACCACTCTCGGAACCTTACTGCGTCCATTTCTTCATGATACTCTTTAGTGCTTTTGGATTGGAAAGCTAATAAAGAGTTTTCCACGAAGCCTGTAGACGCTGACCCAGCATGGCATATTATGAGGCGTCCACCTTTTCCTATCGGCACCTTCGAGCACGAAGCTTCAGAATCATCAGTCCATGTTTTCGGCACAGAATGGTTGGAATTTAGCCAAGTTTCGTCCAAAAATATTACATTATCCCAGTTTATAATTTGTTTAACTTCGCGCAGGAATGTTAGTCGCTGCATAATTATGTCATGTCGCTCCATAACAATTTTTCGTTTGTCAACTTTTTTGTATCTGAAGCCAATTCCTGTTATTACCGTTCTCAACGACTCTATGCTTCCCTTATACAGCCCGGCATCTTTTAAAGTTGCACATAACTTTGCCAATGTTGGAAATTCGCCTCTTGTAAAATACCCGTATATATGGTTTCTAATAGCATGACTATCGAATTCATCGATGCCTGTCACAGGTTTATTTCTTTTTCGTTTTTTCGGTGTGTGAAGTACGTTACTGTCACTCCCCGAAGGCCCATATTTTTCACTTAATATTTTGCCAACGGTGCGGCTACCAATACCGAGAGCTTCACCGACGCGATCCCGAACTTGTGTAACTGGCAGTAGAAGTCCACCATTTTGAGATTCACGCTCAAAATACTCGTGTAATTTCACCACCAATTCACGAGCCTGGCTGTTCAAAGTACGTCCTCTTTTCGACATTATTAATAAACACTTGCTTAGTTCGGAGTCCAGTATAAATATTGCCAAGGTAAACGGATAAAGAATGATCAGTCCAGAAAAGTAATAGCCAAGTCACAAATTGTAAAACACAAACGAGAAAGCAAGTACGCGCACAGTCAGCTTCCAAGATGGCGAGAGACTGCTGACGCCGAACCGACCGAGCGGACCGCGTGCGCTTGTAGTTGGCAGTGTTGCCAGAAAAAAAAAATTGTAGAGACTTGGACACCTGCGATTTTGCCTATTGACCTAAAAATAATTAAATTAATTTATTTTAGGGTATCTGTGTATTCAGTGCATTATGCGGTCGCGCAGTAACGTCGTTAATTTATAACATCAGGCAACAACATTTTTGTGAATGGGTTCTACATACCTTATTTTTATTAGTTTTAGACGTAGAAATAAGACTTAGAAGAAAAAATTGTAATTGTAAAATCAATGGATGTGCTTGTTAAAAATTTGTTTATTTCTCTGTAATATGCAAACCCATACTATCATACACAAAAATAAATGTAAAAAACACTATCCCTGACTCCATTTACTATTTCGACAGCGTTAGCGCGAGAAACCCCGACTTATTTGGGCGCGAAAATCAAAAATCGACAAATCGCTTTCGACAACTTTTTAAAGAAGCAAATATATTTGATTTATAAATACGTATTTTTGGTGAATGGGTTTTATCTCATATTTTACGATTACATAACTATTTAGTTATGTAATCGTAATATGTGAGATAAATCCCATTCACATGAAAAAATATTTGTTTGGTTGTCAAGTGTAATTTGTAAATAATACATTCGATTTTTCGTATATGTAAACGATTTTTTTGCATACAAGTGTATCCGAAGAGTCGCAACACTACGTGCAGTGACCTAACTACGTAACTTTGTAATGCGGTCAAGAATATAACTATTAGAAATTATTTACTGTGTAAATATGTGTTATTTTGCTTTGTTTGAAAGTTTTCAATTACATTTAGATATTAAGAATTGTACATTTTTAGATACAATAATGAAATCTTTCTAAATTCATGGTTTTATGAAAAAGGTTATCGAAACTGAATAATGTACGTATGAACAAAGTTGTTTCGGTTTGAAAAATATGAAACGTCAAACGGTACCTCTTAGATTTGATGGACTGTATTATCTTCTATCACTGCACTAACGACGGCTAAACACTGAGTAAACAAAGGTAGGTTGTCCAAGTGTTGTACAGGCATATATACAGACATCACGATGTAGCTGCGCTCAGCTGACGCGAGCTCCACTCGCACGGCGGCAACTCGCGTTGATCCGGTATCAATCGGCTTAACGCAGGCAAACAGCGCCCTTCTCCATAGCAGGGCCACACCTCCATGAGCTGCAGCTCTTCCTCTGAGTACACCCGCAGTTGTATCGACAGCGGAGACGCCATGGTAACCAAATTCTGGATGTATGGTTTGCAAGAAGTCTATCTCTTCTGGTATAAGCCAATGTTCTTGCAGAGCTATGAAATCGTGATTCTTACATAGGTCCCGCACATGCAGGTAGGTACGCTTGATACCTTGACAATTAAAAGTAATAATGTTGGTTTTCACCATCCTTCTCTTCGTAAGTAGGTGGGTAGGTAAGCTGCAGCTATTCGTTAGCAAGTGGATTATGATCAGCGGAATGCAAACGATGTCTATTCTTATACCTTCTGTATACAACTCCAGACGGCCACAGTTGTTCACATAAAAACGTCGACTCCTCAGACCGATTTACAGTTATTTTAAAAGACGAGAAATTCGTCTTCTTAAATGGTATCAATTTTTCAATGTTATTGGCCGATGATCCGCTTTCCAGAAGAAAATCTTTGATGTCAGCCTCTGTTGTATCCGTTTGAAACCGCGATATGTACAAATATGTCAATCTGGGTATCACCTTTATTTTATCAGACAGCTTTGCCTGTCCTATCCTATTACTATTATTCCTTCTAATAGGCCTAAACTTTTTATTGACTACTGTCGTAAAGCTGTCTTCTATGATGGTATTTTCAGACGGGTTCAAAGTAGGTGTAGGGCTACTCGTTGCGCACGGAGTATGACTTGGTCGTGGGTTAGATTCCGCCCCGCACTCCTCACTATGGGTCAGCGGGCGCTTCTTAGCAACGGCGCTGTACAGAGGCGCCGTCGGTCGTTGAATATTACTGTCCAGGTCTACCCTCACCTCTTGTGAAAAATCTAACGAAGGTTTTGTGATTTTTCTCTTTTTCTTTGGTTTCTGTCTCTTATTACACACTGCGTCAGTACTATTCTGGTCAATTTCTTTTATTTTATGATCCTGTAATGTCTGTAATTGCTCCCGTATATTTGAGATGTCAGCTGTTCTAACGTAGTCACTCTGTATTTTAAATATCTCTTCTTTAAGTCGAAGTATGTCTTTTAGTATAGCAGTTGCGTCAATATGATCAAAGCTGACCGGAGGTAGTCGATGTAGGTCTTTGGCCACAAAGACGGGTATTTTGTCAGCGTCAGTTTCTTTCAACACATTCACAATGTCTTGCAGGTTTCTTTTCTTTTTCCCTTCACCCTTTCTAGTACTTCTAAGAAGAGAAAGTTGCGTTAAAATCTCTCTTGCTGCCTCAACATCTTTTTCAACAAATCCGGAATCACAAATTTGTATCAAACTGTCTTCGTTCATTACATCACTTTTACACTGTATAAAACAGAGAAGCTCATTTATAATCAGCGTTTGCTGACTCGTCATGATGATTTTCACAAAATATCATTAAAAATTTAAACATGAATCAATAAATCGCATAACGAGTTGATCGTGAGGGTATATCGTTCCGGCGCGTGTAACATTAATTCGCACAGTGTGTACGACCTTGCGCAAGCACAGCGCGCACGCATATATAACAGTATTAGTATAAATATTGACATAACAACACAACATTTTAAGAATAACATAATCTTAAAATTTATGTACACTATATAAAATGTACAAGCTATGCCTGCGGCTCAGAGAAGAGTAGATTTACGCACATGAATCAACCACGCATCGAATATAAAATAGTTATTAACATTTTAATCTCTATATATGAGTATAATAAGTCAACTAAAGCTTTTGAAAACAAAATCGTTCTTTAAAACTGTCTAGTATTCTTTCGATGATTATTTTTTAACAAACAAACATTCAGCCGTCTATATTTATACTATTATAGAATATAAGATCAAACGAACTTCTGGAAGTGAAGTTCGATCAATATTATATGAGTCATTTTATTCGAAGATATAACCATGTAGTCCTTTTAGCCTACAAGGCAGATGTCGCACGTTTTTAAAGAAATCGATAATTCAATCGATTACACTTTCATACTTTTTTTTTTCTTTTACATCGCCACTCTACGGCCACCGCCGCTAGCTGTCATTCTTTAGAGTTAATAAACTTTGATACTGCTGATTGGAGTGGGTGGGTTGCTATATCTTCGAATAAAATGACTCATATAATATTGATCGAACTTCACTTCCAGAAGTTCGTTTGATCTTATATTATATTTCGTCATTTTATTCTTCAGATATAACCATGTAGATGTTTAGAGTATAAGTTAAGTATTGGGTAAGTACCTATGATTTTGTAAATGAAATAAAATATAGGTATACTGTATCAGTAACAAATGTCTGTTTTTATTTATAATTATCATTAGAAAAAACAAAATAACAACTTGTATTGTACCTCTTATAATAACAAAAAGTTTCACAAATTTTCTTAAATTAGGTTCATAATAATAATTTATCACAATTAAGTATCATCGATGTAATCAATCGAGCATACGGTTCTCGCAAAGATACCTTGATCAGTTAAAGGGCGATTGTAGAATCTGGCGAAGGCTGATGACGAATTTGACCAGCCAGCCGTCCTGCTGATCGTATCTACCGAGACACCAGCGAAGGCTGACGCGGAGGTGGAGGCGTGGCGCGTGCTATGCGCCCCAAACACCGTCACGTCCACGCCACTCTCCGCTAGTGTCTGCTTGATCCAGCGACCAATCGTTTGAGAGGTGACTTTCCTATAGGGCCTCTTAAATGTCAAGAGAAGATTGTTCATACCGGCGGGGCGCAACCCCGCGGTGGTCTCACGATAGTCGTCGAGTGTTTTCGCTGCACAAATGGCCGGATTACCCACAAAATACGGTAGGAATAGCAGTGGTTGGCTTCTTCCAGCCGCTGACGTTTTAATTATATCAGTGATCGAAATGTTTAACCCAGAGGGGGATTGCCTAATATTTTTTATATTTATAAGGGACAGAGTCTGGACTCGATGCCCGGTGCACAATTGCACAAAGCCAATAAGATAGTAAGCTTTTTAGTTAGCTTATCTAGCGTAATATTGGTATTAGGGTACCAATTTGATACGTGATGTAACACCACCTGGGGGTCCCAATACACGTATACTTAGGGCGCGACGGCTTTTTCTTATAAATGCCTTTCAGTAACCGCTTCATTAGTTCATCTGACCCTACGTTATTCCCCAGGAGTAATGTTAGGGCAGATCGGTGGCTATTAATAGTGCCATATGAAGCACCTTTATTAAAGAGATCGACCAAAAAAGTGATAACGGATGCTACGGTAACATAGAAAAAATTTAAATTTTTGTCGTTGCAAAACTGCCACCATAGTTTGTATGTCACGGAATACTGTTTTAGTGTGCTTGCAGATAATGAGGCTAACATCAAATCCAAGGCTACGTCCGGGGTCTCGCGTCTCATGAACGCGAACCTGAGAGCGTCGCGGCCCCCAGGGTAAGGCTGCCGTGCAGCGGGTGCAGTGTCCTTTCGAGATTCCTCGTCAGCTTCTATATTATCGCGTGTGTTAATATACGACGCGAAGAGGTAAATCTTTCGCTTCTCACACCATTGCCAAATTACCTTTGTTAGGTCGTTGAGGTGTGGAAACTGTACTCCCCCCATTCGGTTGATGTAACTAATCGCTGTTGTGTTGTCTACCCTGAGCAAAATAGAGCAATTAGAAACTTGTTTTGCAAAACATTTCAAAGCCATTAGGATGGCAAGTAACTCCAAGTAATTTATATGGTAAGACGATTCTTCGTCCTTCCACCCTCCATTGGCGCGGTTGCCTTGACAGAAAGCACCCCAGCCCGTCCTGGAGGCGTCTGTGTAAATCTCTAGCTTAAAAAAATCTTGTAGTCGCATAGGGTTGCAAGACGTTAAGTTTTGTTGCCACCACTGCAAGTCGGGTAAAATAGATTGGGGAATATTTATTTTAGCCTCGAAGTTTCCGTGTTCTTGAAGAGCAAGAAACTTATGCCGTTCTAGGGATTTCGTATACAGCCAGCTATACTTAATGGCTGGGCATGCCGCTATTAGAACACCAATTAGTTGTGAAAAATCTCTAATTGTACATCTGGGCAAACGCATAAATTTCCGTAATAAATTTGATATGTTATTGACTTTGTGAGGCGGTAGACTAAGGGTTAAATTGACTGTATTGAATAAGAAACCTAAAAAACGACATATTTTTTGTGGTTTCGGTACACTTTTTTCGTAATTAATTATGAACCCTAAACATTCGAGCAATTGATAGGTCTCCTTAACGTTAGTATAACATTCTTCGAGAGTGTCACCTATACAAAGTATGTCATCTAAATATATGACAGACTTATAACCTTTGCTTCTCAAGAACGTAATCACTTCTTTCATCAATTTTGTGAAGACTCTCGGGGCATCGGATAGACCATAGGGCATGGCATTAACCTCATACTCCGTTTCTTTGAATTCAAAACGTAAATACTTACGATCTTGATGCCGAATAGGTACCAAGAGGTAGGCTTCCTTTAAGTCCACCGTGGCTAAGTAACCGTCTTGTGGTATGAGCTTAGACGCTGTCCTATGGTCCTCCATCTTAAAATGAGTTTTAGTGACAAACTTGTTTAAACCTTTGAGGTTCAAAATAAACCTTTTACCCCCGTTTGGTTTAGGCGCTAAAAAGATTCGAGATAAGAAATCGCCGTCAGTACGATTACAGATTGAAATGGCGCCTAAGTCTAAAAGATTATCTATGGCTAAAGACATGTCCTGCTCGTCACTAGCAGAGAACTGATTACGGAGGGGAAATGGTTGCACTACTTTCTTATCGAATGGTATAGGATATCCATTGGATATCCACTCTAAAATAACCGGATTATCGGTAACATGTAACCAACAGTTATGGAAGAAGCTAATTCTACCAGCATGATGTACCTTTATTGCTGTTGATTGGTGACACGTTGTTTGGCTTGGCCTGACGATGACTTCGTCTGGGCTGGGGCTGCCAGGAACCTGCCTCGGTTCGCTGGCCCGCCTCTCTTCGCCCCCCCCTTTCCTCCCCTCGAGGAGTAGCGAGGAGGGCCCATCCAGTTTCCCGACGAGCGTGAACGGCTAGATGACGGCTGGGATTGAGATGAAGAATTCGGCTTGGGCGTTGGGACAGGTTTCTTTATCTCTAAGCCATGCTTTTCGATAATCTTGGAAGCTTTTATTTGGTCTGACAACTTGTTGCCGAAAAGCATGTCGTCGCGTTCAACATCTTAAATTACATTCAAGAAGGATTTATCCAGGCCCGGTGTGACGAACTTCTTTCTTGCCTCACCTTCTAAGAAATGGAGGTCGCACAGCAAACGGCAACCGTCACTCATATATTTGATGACTTTCAACCTGTTCGATTCGCTATCTAAAAGTAGACCTAGTCCTTTGTTGATGGCTGTCACACCCAGTCCGAGCTGCTGCTGGACCCCTTCAACCCTTTTGTCGCGCATTCGCGATGCGTCCGGCACGGCGGCTGATATTTCGGGATTGAGTACAGGTGCTCTCAAAAGAGCACAGTTTTCAGGAACTAAGTACTCCTTGTACAGTTTATCCTTAGTTTCCTTATTCAGCCCCTTGCGTAATATAGGCTGCCAAAGCCGAGCTAGATTCTCGTGAATTTTGGGACCGAACTTCGGTACTTCTGGCGTAGTTTCGCCTAAGGCGGACAGTATTTCGGGATCTAATACGGATACGTCCATGGGTTCACCTGACGCGGCGGGTTCACCTGCCGTGGTTGAGTCATATGCCGAGTTGTCATTGGGTAGGGCGTCTACCTCCACATCAACTTGAACGACCTCGTTCGTTGTCGGCTCCTCAATATCGCAATATCGAAAGCGAAAAATTTGACCGCTTTATTGAGGGTAGGATATAAATAAATCGGGCAAATGTTCCAGAAGGAACATTATACCCCATATGGTTCAAACAGGATAAAATGCCATCGTGATAACCCACGGTTAACCTCCAGGCTCTATTAGCTACCATCGTGACGACCCGCGGTCGACCTCCAGGTGCAAAATACCAATGTGACGACCCACAGTCGACCTCTAGGTAAAAATGAGTACGTACATTCCGTACGCAAATTATTAATTAATCAAGTAATTTACCTGATTTTTGCTCCGAATCTGACGACGAAACAATCCTTCGAAGACGTCGCCGTTGTGACTTTTGTTCCAGTCTTTGAATTTTCCGACGATATCGTTCAATTTTATCATCCCGCTTTCTTTTAGGCATGGTAAAAAAAAAAAATTTTTGATTTTAAACTAATGTAGGTACGTATTTTTCTTAACAAAAATGGTGCGTGCGCACGCTGCCTCGCACGAAAAAAGAATGACAGCTAGCGGCGGTGGCCGTAGAGTGGCGATGTAAAAGAAAAAAAAAAGTATGAAAGTGTAATCGATTGAATTATCGATTTCTTTAAAAACGTGCGACATCTGCCTTGTAGGCTAAAAGGACTACATCGTTATATCTGAAGAATAAAATGACGAAATATAATTGTACAATAAGTGTTGTCTGTTCACTGGAGATATTAAAAAAGACTGATCATTATGAGATAGGGAAATGTATGTTAATATTTTCATTACTGAAAACTAACTAAGTATAAAATAAACAACCAGCATAATCCATTCTGGATTATGCTGGTTATTGCAATGCAATTCTACGCAACCAGACTAAATTAAAACCATCTGCACAGTGCACTGAATGAATCCTTTTACTTTTGTTTTCCCATCGCGTCCTCTGTAATAAAACAGATAATGCAACTTTTTGTTGTCTTGTGATCATATCTATATAATTTCCCGCCTTTTCTTTTCTTTATTGCATAGAGTAAGCTGGGATAACTTGAATGACAACGCAACTCGCGATCCTGTGGTTTTTGTTACAGCGGCAGAATAAGTGGTTTCATTGAGGCTACCGTTTTTTAAAATGAAAACAAAAGTTGGCGGTCATTTCCATAGAGCAATAGCTTTTTACTTTTACTGTGTTCCCGTAGACTATAAATTCTTTCTCAGAGTTTTTTTATAGAATGAAGAGTGAATACAGTGACTCTGTACAAAAAATAGGTTGCGTCCTTTACGACGTAGTGTGAATCAGTATAGAACCTCGTAAGCAATTAAGAAGACCAACCGATTATATTCTGACTACATAACAAGTTGCGCCGCTCAAAATATAGTAGCCTCGAAGGAAAATTGATATACAGTCCACCTTGGCGGGACAATCAACCAACGAGAATTCATATATAAAGCTGAAAAATAATTACATAAACATAGTTTTCTTCTCTAGTCTACACATAACACAGAACCAGCTCCCGCAGGTGTCATACAAGGCGAATGAGAGATATCCGCAGTAGGCTGGTTTACTTTTACTGCGCATATGAATATAAATAATAAATATTATATCTTGATACTATTACGCTAATACGCATATATGGTTACGATTGCCGTTTGTAATAATTAAATAAAAAAATGTAATAAAAAAAAAAAGAAATTGAAGTAATCTTCTTACCGTTTTTCCTTTCCATACCTAAGTGAATGTTACTGTATAATATATCAGCAAGTATATCCAACTTATATTCTTTTTTCAATCTGAATCGAGTTTACCTAACACAAGAAATGAAAAGGTTCGAAGCTTAATTATGATTTCGATACTTTAGAGCTGGGTCAAAATAATAACAATAAATCGCTACGACATAAAAGCCCTATAACACGACACTTTTCCCAGCGGAAGACAATAATGACAATCATCGCCTACTAAAGATGACAGTTACATGTTGCTGCAGCCGTGTGCAGGCACACCTACGCGTGTGTGTCATTTGTTCTGATTAGTGATAAAAACATGGGGATAAGATAGCCTATCGAGCTGAGAGCGAGCGAGATACCGCCGCTGACACTCACAGCTGCATCTCACTCAGGCTCTTTTTTTCTCTTTCTTTATAGCGTCCCATGCCAAGTCGCGCGTATCATGGGAGCGGTATAAAGCTCGCGGTCACACTATGAGTGAAATCTTGGTTGCATCCTACAGTTCGGATTCCGGAATCTGCTCCTGGCACTCCTCCCATCAACAATTTGATTTCCTTTGGTTTCTTTTTGACCCCAAGAGGAAAGTGCGAAGAGCCTCTTCCATATCGGCTAACAGATTAGATCGTTCGGGATATAAGGATTAGTGGAATCCCACATATTACCTACGTTATATTGATCGCAATTGGTAGAGTAGGACTGTAGATACGACTAAAAATTGCAAGAGCTGACATACACGCGGAGAAACCACGGGCATCAATTAGCAGCGTGGTTTCCTGCAGAGTAGAATTTGAACCACCACATCTCTTCCCATGGGGTGCAAGGCGACTAAGGGTTTAACATCAGACAGACATATACAGTCCAGACTCCGCCTCAGATGCATGGCTCGAGTCAACAATAGTGCCCGGAAAACGGCAATAGGTTCACCGCCTATTACGTGGGGCAGAATACAATGATTGGTGTTCATTCGCCTCTGACTAATCCTCCGGGATAAATGCGTGATTATATGTATGTATGTAATATAAGATCACCGCCGTATCCACATTACGTGCATCACCACCATGGTCCGTAAGCGCAGTTACATCATAATTGGACACCTACGGAACAAACGAACGGCTCGGAAGCTCCACACTATTCCATACATATTCATTCAAAACTGGTAAGTAACATAATTGCGCTTTATGAGTCAATAACAAACTTCGAGGTACACCCTACGGAACATAACAATGTATTTTAAAATGGAATTATAATAATAATGGGAGTATAATAATCCCGTCGAGCATTACTAAGGTAATACGGTTGTTAATTTAGATAAATTGGTTCATTGGTTGAATGGTTGATCCCATTCAGTTGGAAACTATTGTGGTTTAGTTTTATGTGTATGAGCGGTATCCAGTACCTTCACAGTAGGTACTGTTCGGAAGAAGAGACAGTGTCGTAGAGTATGCTCTCTATCCAATCACATTTCCAAAGAGCTAAAGACTAGCCAGAATATAGATCTTTTTTCCGACACGGTGGCAAATCTGAGTTGCAAATACAAATTTGTGAATACAGTACAGCCATGCTTTTGGCTGGATCAGAAGGATTATTATATCGAGGAAGAACCACCTGTTCACCTATTTTTTTTTTATATCAAGGTCATGTAACAGTGCACTATTTTTTTTATCTAGGCCTCGCCAACTTGACTTCACCCCGCCTGATAGTATCTTGGTGGTGCGCCAATTAGGGAGATAATGAAAGGAAATGACGATGGGAAAGGGACCTCCTTTTCTTCAATTTACTTAAATACAAGAGAATAACGAAAGAAACAGGATATAATAAAATTGAAATGACTTCAAAAATAGAACATACATCATCGTAAAACTCATTAACGTCCTCCACCCAAAGTGACACTCCTTAAAACCATAATGGAACAGGATTTTAAAAGGATTTTCTTTAATCACCTCAGTAGGAGGGTGAACACGATGTTTTTACAGCCCTCATTAAAAGGTACAGTCAGCGTACAGGTAGCTGAATTCCTTCAGTGAAACTTTTATCATCAAGTATTATAATTACTACGTATATTTTATACCATTCCAGAACAAACTTTCAGGATAATCCTTCGACCTACTTTAATTTATCTCTGCATCACCAAAATGTTCACTGTGAGAAAATGCTAAGTCCACCTTTGTGTGAGCAGAAAGTAAATAATTAGAAAAATACACACATCAACAAAGTCTAGGGAACAAGGACATTTGTAGTTTTTATTTAAAAACCCTTTCTTGTAATAGTGAGTGTTTTATATCAATAGAAGGGTATTTTTATACCAATTTTAATTTTAATAAAAACATTTTCATACCAATTTTTTTTTTTTAAGAAAGAATTGAATAGTGCCAATATTGAGTATTACAACCTTCTATGATTAGGCACAAAAATAACGAGGTAGTAAGAAATACAGTAATTAACCGTACTTTAAACGTTTTTAATAATCTGTAGGACCTCCTAAAGCATTAGCAACAGCTCGACAACGGCGTGGCATACTTAGTATGAGATTGTCAATCATCGTCTGTGAAATATGGCTCCATACACTGCGAAGGTGTAAAAAAAGTTGTTCTTCAGTGTTCAGATTTTCCAAAGAATCACTGAAAGCTCTTCTCCCAAGCAAATCCCAGGCATGCTCTATGGGATTGAGGTCGGCAGACTGAGCAGGCCATTCCAACGTCGTCAGATTGTGCTCGCTTAACGCATTGACCACTACCCTCGCGGTGTAAGACCGTGCATTATCTTGCATGAACATAAAATCTTGACCGAACTGCTGTCGATGAGGGATTACCATGGGGTGTATAACCTCCTGAATGTATTGGTTTGCATTCAAATTGCCCCGTATCCAAACGAGGTCGGTCCTTCCACCAAGGCGAATTCCAGCCCATACCATGATTGTTCCACCTTGGTAAGGATGAACTTTTTGCGGATTCTGGAGACGACTCCGACGTCCAGGAACTCGCCATATACGCACTCTTCTCGAATCAGGATGAAAACCGAAGCAAGATTCGTCGGAAAACAGAACCCGTGCCCATTGATGGTCGGTCCACTGTAAATGTACGATAGCCCACAATACGCGACGACCTCGATTTCCACGTCGAAGAGCTGGAACCCTAAGCGGTCTGCGAGCATAAAGATTGGCTTCGTGTAGTCTTCTTCTGACAGTTTGATCGCTAATGATCGCTGAGACTGGAGGCCTGCGACCAACTGACGAGCAGTAATCGTGGGTTGCCGCCTTGCGGAATTTTGCAAGAAACGTTCTTGTCGCGGGGTAGTAACCCTATTTCGTCCCCTGTGGCGTTCGGCAACATCCCCTGTAGACCTGTAGCGTGCCCATAATCTGCAAAAATATAATTGGGGTCATCTTGTTCCCTAGACTTTGTTGAGGTGTTTATGTTAAAAAAAAATAGATGTTCATAGAATAAAACTTGGTACTTAAAGCAGTTTAGGTATTTGCAATTGATATCGGTTCCTATCAACGGTGAAGTCAGCTCATACGCTATATTTGAAGAAAACTGTTTTTTTATACTACTTAGGTGGCAGACAAGCACACGGCCCACCTGGTGGAAAGTAGTTACCGTGGCCTATGGACGTGTGTAACACCAGAGTAATCACACTCGCGCTGCCGACTGTGTAAGCACAAAGTTTCTGTACCGTCAGTTATTTTTACGAAACGCCAATTTGACTTCACCTTACCTGTTGGCAAGCTAAAGACAGTCTCCGGAAAGAAGGTCACCATTACAGACACGTAGCATGTTTTACCAAATGAGATTTAATGGCTAAAATGTGATAGCGCGGAATAGCCAGAATCGGTTAAGAAGCTAGATTTTAACAAAACTGAATTGTAAGATTTCAGTAAGATTCATGAAGAATTCGTTCAATGTGAGTAATGTAACACTTTGTTATTCTGTGCTTCAATACATCTTTGCGCGTTGAGTTTAGGATTTGATCTTTATTTGGAACGGCCGGGTCAGTGAACCGACTCAAATAGTCCTACAAGGCCATCGGTATTGTCCTCGTGGCAACCAATTGGACGTTCTATGAACTGTATGGTTTAATCAAAGAAACACTGTTTACCTGATCGAAATGTATAGTGTTTAGATTTATTCCTAATTCCTACTTTAACAAATGTATAAAATTGAATTCGGATGCGACGGAAGAAGAAGTCAGTCAGTACTATTGTGTGCTACCATGACCGCGTCCGATAATATAGAAAAAAACTAGTATTGCTGAGGTTAGCATTGCTATTAATAAGGAGCGAATTTGCGAACAAGTAATGCTCATGAAGAAGGAGCCAGGGCAAGAGCGGCTGCAGGAGCGAAGTATGATCTGCCCCCGTGAGCGCAGGCCTAGGAGTGACGGATGGAGCCGCCACTACTAGGCCTGCGAAATTGGAAGTGTCTGATTATAATTCGCACAGCTATATTTTAAATTTGACACTATTTTACGTCGACATTCAAATATCCTGAGACATTAAATTAGACTAGTTAACAATATGTATAAAAGTTATTAATAATTATAAATAATGGCATAAATAAATCGATATTGAATTAATGATACATGTAAGTACCTAGGTACTAACCATATTCTTAGTAAGTAAAGTGACCATATTTAAAATTTAATTTGTACACCATGTTAAATGGTGCACTGATATTTAATGTTAATATCTTTTGTAATACCTATGTTTCACAAATAATAAATAAACTAAAATAAATAAAATAAAATATCATCATCTGTTAAAATCTGTAACTCGCACCAGGGACCTAACTCTCGTAACTAAAATCTGTTCAAATTTTATCTCAATCCAATTTCAATCACCCAAATGTCAAACGATGTCAATGTTCGATTTAGAAAATTATGTTACGAGATTACCGGTTTTGACATTTGGAAGATTGTGATTAGATCAAGATTGAATTTTGAACAGATTTTAATTACAAAAGTTGGGCCTCTGGTGTTTACCATACCCACAGAAAAAGATTATTCTGTTACGTGTCATTTCAAGACAAACATTCAGATTGATATTCAACAGTGGACCTCTTCCATTTTAAAGAGCCAGATTTCAACTAAGATAGCTATTTAAAAATAGTTTTTCTTTTGTTATTGGATGCTATAATGGCATTAAAAAAATCACAGTTGTAAGAGAACTTGAATACTTGGTATTGATTTCAACTTAATCCACACATTTCCGAGAAAAAGATCTTGAGAGACAGATAGACAGCCAACGAAGTGATAAGGCTTCCGTTTCTTCCTTTTGAGGTAAGGAACCCTAAAAAATCGATGAAAGATTTAGATAGCTACACATTTTACTCACTTAGTAATTTTTGTTTAAATAAATACAAACTCATAAGTTTGATGTTACACATCTGCCAAGCATCCCATGACAACTCACATTTTAGTCATAAGAATTTGAGATGTGTTTATAATACAGTCACATTTCTTAAGCCATTAAACTTGAGTCGGAAAGGCGTTTAACGGGCAGTTTTAGCACACATAAACAAGGCATTAAAATCTTTTCTATGTTACAGAATCTCGTAAGATTCTGTTAATAGTAAATCCTCTGGTTAACTGCTTCTCGGTATTGTTTATTGAAAATAAATCTATTAGATTTAACGTTCAGTCTTTACCTAATTATTATCAGTTACCCTATTCCCTGTAAAAATAAATAAAATATACTTACCCCTATAATGCAAAGATAAAAATGTGATTTAGACTTTAATCGTTAAAGAACGATGGCTTAAGATTGGTGCTTACTGGTACAAATCAAACATCATCAATTTAGTCACTGCCGTACTAAATATTGTGAATAATTTGAAAATCCATCGGCTCTATCATTTTATCGTACTTATCGTACGATGTTATTATTTTTCTTTTAAAAATCTTTAATTCAAATTTTACACTCGCGCTCACTGGAGCATTAGTGATGACACTAATGACAATTATGAGACGTGGAAAGACAAAGAAGAGTGATAAGAGATGTCTTTGAAGAATTTTGCCATTGATATTAATAAGTCACAGCAAGCAATAACTCTTAATATATAATAAGACACCTTTTGCGCTTTCTTTCTATTTAGGTATATAATTCTTGCCTTAGGTTGCTTATGTATAAGCTAGATTATTACTATCAATTTATATTTGAAAACAAACCAGTATTAATAGTCAATACAAAATTACCTTCGGAGTCATTTTACACCATAATGGCGATAATAATAGTGTATCAGAGTTGAGATAATGTTGAACGCACGAAGCGTAAAATGAGGTGGAATGAGGCGACTGTTCGACCACCGCGCTCCGGGCCGGTGAACCATGGCCCGAGATGACTTCATTGTTCCTGGTTTTAAAGTGTTGTCCTATGAGAAAATAAGCGTTGTATGTACACTTATGCGAGGTTCAATGCCAGTAAGGTTACAGTAAAGAATCTCAGCAAAATGTCCAATGAATTTTATATGCCCGGGAAACCTGTTGTAAGGTTTTCTGGTAGGTAATTTTTAGTGACATCACGAGTTCCGAAATAAAAGTTTATCAGAGTTGAGATTTTAAAGTGTTGTCCTATGAGAAAATAAGCGTTGTATGTACACTTATGCGAGGTTCAATGCCAGTAAGGTTACAGTAAAGAATCTCAGCAAAATGTCCAATGAATTTTATATGCCCGGGAAACCTGTTGTAAGGTTTTCTGGTAGGTAATTTTTAGTGACATCACGAGTTCCGAAATAAAAGTTTATCAGAGTTGAGATTTTAAAGTGTTGTCCTATGAGAAAATAAGCGTTGTATGTACACTTATGCGAGGTTCAATGCCAGTAAGGTTACAGTAAAGAATCTCAGCAAAATGTCCAATGAATTTTATATGCCCAGGAAACCTGTTGCAAGGTTTTCTGGTAGGTAATTTTTAGTGACAGCACGAGTTCCGAAAAAAAATCGCGATAATCGGTAATTGCAAAAATACATGATATATGGGGTTCGTATCCTGGCCATTCACTACCGACGTGAATCCACTCATAAAACAAATATCAGTAATTTCGGTTCTAATAATCTTTTTTTTTTAATATTTGAGTAATAAAATTTAATTATTTTGACATGTAGGTATAAGTATTTTGAATTTTCATACACAAATACCCGGAACAACCCTCAGTTGTGAATGGAATCTCACAATGACATTAGTACTGTCGTCTAGAATACAATTTGTCCTCAGTATATTCAGGACTGAGTATCATTTTGAAATACGGGCCTTATAAAATATTTAGTCTATTACTTACTTACTACAGACATACCTAATCAAACTCCCCATATTACGTATTCAAGGATAGCTGCTGTACCTGTAAAACAAACAATATGTTTAAATTATTTAATTATCGAACAGAGACCAAAACTTCCTAAGGCAATAAAACTTACAAGCGTAAAATAATGAACGAGATTATTTTAATTAATTGCGTAAGGTAAAAAATTATGGCAACTCTGTTTTATCACAGACAACATCAAAAAGGTGAGGAATTCATGATTTTTTATTATCTGTACAAGGTACATAATTTATATATAAAGAAACGACCGCAACGGTCATAATACTCATAACGCAAACAGTATATTACCATACCATAAGGTGCTAAATATATTTCTATCTAATATAAGAGATGACCGGAGCTTTGGAATCTTGCCAACAGCCAGGGTATTTCTAGACACGCCTTTTAAGTGTTTTATTAATCTGCCCTAAAGTTATTCGAAGCTTAGACGTACTACGAGAATGCCGGTACTAAAGACTGTATCACAAATGAAAATATACAAGTTATTTGACGTGCACTGCCCTTTTATAGAAGAGATACGTTATGATTTATATTAGAAATGCATCGTTGTATGTAAGTAATGTTTAATGTGGAAGATAATTTAATGAGAAATTATTTGTGATTAGTTTAGTTGGGTCATAACGTGCATTAGTTTTGTCGTCACTCGTTGAATATAGCGCGTTCATAAGTGGAACGGAATGTAGGTAGGTATATAAAGTTATGTCCAAGTTTGATTTCATCATGAATTTTATTTTCAAGATGTTTTATTCTCATGAGCTACCTCGAGTTACCTACTTCTTCTCGTGTCAATGATTCACTGCTTAAATAGTTCTTGAGAATATCGACTTACAGAGAACAAATTGTGTTTGTGGTTGGTTGTAACTTATATTTAATTTTCTATCTAATAAGTGTTAGCTTATGGGTCTAGGTAGGTATATATGCCCAAGACATTTTGGCTTGGCGTCGTGTAAGGTGACCTGTGTACAAATGGGAACACCGGCATAGTCGCCTAAAACCTTCCAAGTGGAGGAAGAAAAGCCAGAAGGCGGTTGAGCTCCGAGTTCACCCTGGCCACGAATACATTCAAGAAAATATATCTCCATAAAAAAGTAAGTCAACCACTAAAGTAGGTACTTTTAGTACCCTACCTGGCAGAGTGAGCCTATTCGTGAAGCATCTTTTACTACACTCCAGTACCCCACTTCCATTTCTAAGTGCCATACAGTCTCTAGTAAGCCGTTATATTTCCTCATACGGCTGACTTAATTTTAAGGACACAGCTGTTGTTACGTAACTAATGACATTTAGCAGCCCTGCATAGTACAAACTGCTCTCACACCTCCGTCTCAGAATAAACACAATACTTATTAGAGAACCTGCTGGATATTGTGACATACATGTTTACAGAATACCATAAGCATTTGACTATAAAGAAGTGCTGTAAACTTCGAGAAACGTCAGTTTCGTTTCCATCTAGAGTCGTAAATGTTTTCGTTTCGAGAAAACGTGAAACGTAAAACCTATATATGTTAGGTACTGTGTGGACAGAAGTTTTCTCACTTGCCGGAACGAATTGGAACGGTGATAACCTAATGCGCTATCATAATAATTACGCCTTGTGGGTGTCGTAGAAAGCGACTGAGGTAATCTTCCAGGTAATGGACAGCGCCATCTTTCTTTTCTGATACTAGGTACTAGTGACTAGAGCAGCTATGCAAGTATACGGCCTACTTTATGATTACCAATAATACTATGAACTGCACTAAACCGGAATAAAAACGAAAGGAACTTAAATTCCAAGTGTATGAGATCTTAAATATCTACACCTTTAGGACTCAAGACAACCGCACGCGCTAATTGCTAGCAGGTAGACGTGTCGATCGGATGAATATCTGGCGGAGACTTCCCTCGAGGATAAAAAATAGATCAACGGACCCAGAACAAGTTGTATTTTATCAGTGAAAACTCATCAAACTCAATTATCCTTTATAGGTATTTAAACAATCATGGTCAGTAACATTAGTATTAAAGTTGTCGGGATATTTGTCATGTTGTATTATTCTGAGTTTCCGATATTTTGGCGCCGTTGCTAGCACCATGATCACGGAGGAACTGGATTATTGGCAGTGAACAGTGAAAAAGTTTTTTCGGAGTAAATATATCGATCTAAAAGAACTCGCAAGAGGTTTTTTTAGAGTTCAATTACTAACCGTATCTGCACTACCACTGGTTTCACTCTCGCTACAAACTCGAACAATACAAACATGGTAAATATCCCGATAAAGGGCAATATTCAAAACTGGCCTCCCATGGATACGATATACGCAAATGTATAATCATGTTTCATTTTTGACGAACTAATAATGATTTCTTGGAGTATCAACATATATCTTTAAATAATTAGTAGTTAATCAATTAGTTCACTGAAATATACATTCTCCTAAACCATATACATCTTTCTCCTTTCCCTAATACTAAAATGTTGCCAGTTATAATAAAGATCGTAATACTCAGTATTCTTTTTTTAAACTATCGTTTTTTTTTAGAACAACAGCTAAGATATAGACGACTATTGTACTCCATGGAGTACAATAGTCGTCTATAGCGTCTATAGTAGCCATGGCCTTGAGAGACAACTGTACATACAGTGTATTATCTAGGGCACATACATGGCCCTACACGACCTATGTAGTATAATCAGTATTGGGCCTAGACTACACTTACCGCTTTCTAGTTAATCGTCCATCTGTACATGTCAAAACAGAATTACGTTAACGAAGACGTTTTCAATCTAAACATATCTTAGTACTTCACTATGAAGTCTATTACAATGCAGGTACAATCACCCGCAGAAGTTGTTATAAGAAACAATCTTAGTACATATTTTCAATAAAGTTTTATTCATTTTTATTTATATAATTAAAACATAAATACACAAAACAGACCCGCGATTATATCGCGTCAAACAACCCACTACGCATCGTTCCCGGCGCAAAGGTGCCCATGATGCTGGCTGCGTTGCCTCGCTGAATTGCAAAAGCCAACCATTGCCCCAGGAACGAGCCGGATCGGAAGTCACCGCCTTGGTCGTGGATGCGGCGGTAAATTTCCGCGATCAACCTCTTTATATACTTATATTATATTTTGAAATAAATCTGTTAATAATATAATTTATTGTTGTATCAGGATTTATGAGTGTATGATATGAGGTTTCAAAATAAATGCAACGGGCGAAACCGGAGCGGGTTAGCTAGTCAAATAATACACCGGCAACTCCCGGTGTATTATTTTACTAGCGGTACATTTTTTTATACCACTTAGGTGGCAGACAAGCGCACGGCCTACCTGATGGAAAGTGGTTACCGTGGCCTATGGGCGTGTATAACACCAGAGAAGCCCCACACGCGCTGCCGACCCTGTAAACACAGAGTTTCTGTGCCGTCAGTGTAGAGGACAAAGCAGGACAAGCCTTTAGTCATCCCACTGACAGCACAAATTCTCCAGTGAGCTCTGGCTACCCTACTCACCGCTGGAAACACAACACGAAGTTATTGTAACCGCGGCATTCTGTAGGAACTTTAGGAATTACAGGTTACCCGACACCTGGAACCTGTTTGGGTTCATAAAATACGCGTCTTTTGAGGATAACGCATCAAGGCCTGGTTTCACTCGCGACTTGAGTTCAAAATATATGCCGGTACCTATAGCGTGCCTGGTGAGTTGAGAAAATGTATAAGAAAGTTGAACTATATTGCAACCGTAGCGAACTAATTCGTCAGTTGAAGGGACAGGTAAGTCACAGCACAGCGGGGATTCATCAACGAAATATACTTTTAGAAGACGCAAAGATACGCTCGAATAAGCTAAATTATAATCTTTAACGTGAAAAAATTACAGGTAATCAACCAGTTAATTTATGATGATTTTTTTATCGCTAAGTAGTTATTGGTATATTTACTTCTATGTACTTATAATTTTATTCTTTACTGCAGTAGTAGTAAGTAGAAAATAAAGACTGGAGTTTTTGTGCTGTCAGTGGGAAGAAAAAAGGCTTGTCCTGATTTTGTGTTCTGCACTGACGGCACAGATAATCTCTGTTTTTACAAGTTCGGCAGCATGGGTGTGACTCCACTGAAAGAAAGAAAGAAAGAAAGAAAGATCCGTTTATTATACACACACATACACAGGTCACGGTAACCACATTCCATCACGTGGGCCGTGTGCTTGTCTGCCACCTAAATAGTATAAAAAATTGTATTGCTATTGTTTTTTTATGAATTTAATTACCTTTCTAGAATAACTCATTTCAATTTCTATGCAAAAAAGGCATTTAAATGTGTTTATCCGCATTCTAGATTCCATAAAACAATAGTTAAGCTATGCTCATGGGTCTAGATAGCGTTGTGTAGAATGTTGTAGAATATTAATTATTATAATTGGAATTCTTTTTCCTTCCATTTACATTCCTTCTATTGAAACTTTTCAGCTTCCAAAAGTCTTTTTGTAGATTTACTGGCGTTAACCTTACTTGAGACAGCTCATCCAAATTAATATTTTTTATAATTTTATTTTCATAGTGTAATCCTTTTTTTTTTTTACGTGCGCAAAGTCCCCACGGATACCTCCCCACCGGAGCCGGTGGAGGAGGTTATGTCGGACACGAACCGACTAAAACGCACGCCGCCTGTGGGTCGTTTTGGTTGCCGAAGGTGAGGTTGACAGGCATATCCCTCGCACCCCGGCCGACCCAGGGCCATCTCTCACGATCTGGCCCTCTTCTCGGGTGTGGGGACTACAGAGTCCCCAACTCGTCCCCGGAAACGGGGAGGCGCGCCACTCGCGCCACCACCGCGGCCTGCTTCTGCCAGGGTGACAGGCGGCTTCACCTGTCACCCCCAGGCCGGCGCTCATGGGGGGCGGAGGACGTTCATCGACCTCCGACGCCCGAGTTGCCTTCGTACGCGGGCAGCTTGTCTTGCGATCCTTCGTCGCTCCCGCTGCCGCTCCCGCCCCGCCTCCTCCTTCACGAGCATTACTTGCTCGCAGAAGGAGGCGTCATAGTGTAATCCTAGTTATAACTGTGGGGTCACCATGAGGTGTTAAAACTCAGTCGATCGTATAAGAAAGGATGGAGCTATTCATCTTAAATAACTCCATCCCTCTTTCTCCCTGTATCCCCACTGAGTCCAGGAAGAATGGGTAGACCCAAGAAGACCTGGTTGAGGTCGTAAATGGTGACATGCGTGCAAATGGTCTCAACAATGGACGCCCAAGATTGTGTGAAATGGAGGAGAACTAGCTGGAAGGCGAACTCTGAGCTCCAAGGTCACCACAATGTTGAGCTCCATCCCTCTTTCTCGCTCGTGTTAACTTACCATGGTAAACTACAAACCTTCGCGTTCCTTGATATACAATAATGTTTACGGTAATTAACGCGATCATGTTATAGGTATATACATACCTCTGATTATCCTGGCGCTTCGACCAGGTTACTCCTGTAACCACAGCCAGTGTAACCTGGTCGAAACATCAAGCATGGAATACTGATTCAAAAATTACGCCCAGAAAATAGAAATATCTTATCAACCATTTGCATGTCCCATATGAAAACGTTACACATAACATAACAATTTCCCTGGGTCGGCCGGGGTGCGAGGGATATGCCTGTCAACCTCACCTTCGGCAACCAAAACGACCCACAGGCGGCGTGCGTTTTAGTCGGTTCGAGTCCGACATAACCTCCTCCACCGGCTCCGGTGGGGAGGTATCCGTGGGGATTTTGCGCACGTAAAAAAAAAAAAAACACATAACAATTTTAGTAAATAAGTATGTTAAAGCCCTCCTTTAGCTTATTAAAAGGTAACTTAATAAATGGGTGAAGCAAACCATGCAAGAATAACATAATTTTGGTGTTAACCAAACCCTGTTTATTGTGCACCCCATGTTACTGACACCGGTAAGCGGTTTACTAATCTGGGTAGCCATTATATTATAATTATGATTAAAGTTATCGATACATACATATATTCACGCCTGTATCCCCGAATGGGTAGGCAGAGGTGCTAACATCCACATTTTGCCAGTTTATGTTTAGGTCCCAATGTAATAGGTGGGCGAGCCTATTGCCATTAACCGGGCACTTATAAACCTGCGATAAATACACACATCACTTCAAAAAGTATCGAAAAGTCATTGGTGTGTGCCATGGTATGACCTGGGATCGAACCCGAGACCTCGTCTCAGCAGTCCATTACCCATACCACTAGACTACCGCGGTTAGGTAAAGTTATCGAAAAAAAAAAATTCAAGTTATGGAGAATTAATTTTCAGTTCCGCAGAAACAGTTGTCATATTCGATTATGATAGAAAAAATTTAAACGGTCTATACGGGATTCGAACCCACGATCTTTCCCTTGCAGGGGGAACGCTTTCACCGACAGTACCTATAGTTCATACGAATATCGGTAGATGGCTCCCACTGTCGCTGATAGACGGATATATGTAGTGTTTCTGGAAGCAATATCTCTACGCATCTGCAAACGCTCGAGGGTGTTCGTGACCTCAGGGTTCCCAATAATTCGGACCGCGCGTCGCTGCAACCTGTCGAGAGCATCTAGTAGGTATTTCGCGGAGCCATCCCAGAGATGCGAGCAGTATTCCACGCAGGAGCGAATTTGTGTCTTATAGAGAAGACACCGCTGCTCCGGCGTGAAAAAACGTCTCACTTTGTTTAGGAGTCCGAGTTTCCGCGAGGCTGTTTTGATGATGCTCTCGATGTAATTTCTGTTATTCAGTTTGCAGCGAATATCCATGCCTAGGATATTGAGATTGTCCTGCAGTGGCAGTGGCGTGCGTCTTCTTGGCATTGAACTTAACCAGGTTCTCAGAGCCCCATTGAGAAATGTGATTCAGGATCCCGTCAAGCTCAGTGACAAGAAGCTGTCTTTTTTCCACGATATCAGACTGTTTGGCCGCAGGTTATCCGTGATAACTCCCGTGTAAGGTGCTATCGTCTGCATAGCAATGTATGCTGCCGGTGGACAGCATATCGTTGATATGCAGAAGAAAGAGAGCGGGAGATAATACAGACCCCTGCGGTACGCTAGCATTTATTTGCAAGAACTCCGAAGCCCGTCCATCACAGAGGACGCGGATACGGCGCTCCCGCAGGAAACTAGCAATCCAGTTGCACAGTCTAGGAGGCAGACCAAAGGCTGGTAGCTTGGAGCGTGCGCAAAATCCCCACGGATACCTCCCCACCGGAGCCGGCGAAGGAGGTTATGTTGTACTCGAACCGACTAAAACGCACGCCGCCTGTGGGTCGCTTTGGTTGCCGAAGGTGAGGTTGACAGGCATATCCCTCGCACCCCGGCCGACCCAGGGCCATCTCTGAGTATGGGGACTACAGAGTCCCCAACTCGTCCCCGGAAACGGGGAGGCGCGCCAGGCGCGCCACCGCCGCGGCGGAAGAATTTGTATTATCGCTTAGTGGTCAGAGCGTTCCCCCTGTAAGGGAAAGATCGTGGGTTCGAATCCCGTATAGACCGTTTAAATTTTTCTATCTAATCGATTTTGAATAGTTAGCATACTAAATGCTTAATAATTTCATTCAATAGTTGTCATGTCATATCCTTGAAATGTTTTAATCCCAACAGCCACGTTAGACCCAATACTGCCTTGACTGGTGATCGTTGGGATACAATTATACCTATTATATGATCCAGTGAGTCCTATATATGTATTGGACTAAGTCGATTATTCAGTTTCAACAGTTTGAAGATTAAAGACGATACATGAGAGATATACGATAAATGTTAGTATCAACCGCTATCAAGGTGAACTTTTATCAAATACTACATACATACATACATAATTATAATCACGCCTTTATCCCCGGAGGGTTAGGCAGAGGTGAATTAACACCCACATTTCACCAATAATTGTATTCGGTCCCACGTAATAGGGGGTGAGCCTATTGCCGTATTCCGGGCACTAATGTTGACTCGAGCCATGCATCTGAGGCTGAGTCTGGGCTGTAAATATCTGTCTGATGTTAAACAGCCCTATCCCTTAGTCGCCTTGTACGACTCCGCATGTGAAGAGATGGGGTGGCCCAAATTCCACTTGTCGGAAACCACGCGGCATAAGAGATATAGATACGAAATATGTTAGTATCAACCGATACCAGAGCTACCTTTAGATGAACCTATTTTATTAAAGCAGACTTAGATTATCTCAACACAGCTTTAGATATACAACTGTACGCAGCTCCTTGTTTCAACATATCCAAAGTTAAACAAACTAGTTGAAAAGATAGTAGATGAAGCACTAAAGATTGTAAACATATCTACGTAATCTCGAAACTAAGTTATGTATCTCGAGTGCTATCACTAGGCCACTGGCTCTCGAAGTCATGTGTTGAACAAGCACAGTGCGAATAACCACGTTTTGTATTCGTATAAATGCGTATTGTTCGCCAAAATATGTGCCTCTAAAAGACAAACATAGATCTAATCACTATCAACAATGCCTATTAAGTGGCACCAGGAAAATATGCAGGGACTAAGTTTTTTTATTCGCAACTTGACTGTTTATACATTCAGATTTGCTCAAAGATAAACGATGTTGAAAAAAAACTGCGCGGATGGATGGTTATGCACGCGAATTCATTATTAACTCAGAAATGTCAAATGCATAACATTCGACAGCATCCATCTAAAAACGTGTAAAGATAGCTTTCAGATGCTATATCTGAAAGTTATCTTTTCAAAACATAGTAGGTAGTAAGTCCTAAACTAACTACTGATCACTGAGTACCATAACTCAATATTGTAGGTCAAATTCTTCCCACAGAACGTGCAAATGTTACAAAGGCTCCAAATTCCATACAACATAAAGAGGTTAAGCAGCTTCATTATTCACAAACCGCTACGGAACCAAAGACATGCATGCACCTTGGGATCCAGGTCATATGACCAAGAGTAAAATTTGTGATGACTATGGTGGTATGGTGAGCCGTAAGAAATATTTACGTTAATACAGTTATAGATGCAAATGCCTAGCATATCGTTGATGGTCCACATTTCTTTTCTCTAAATTTAAAAATACAATTCCCACACTATGGAGTCCGTGTCACCATGAGGTGCTAAACATACAATTAACGGATACGCGGTACTCCCATACTCCAAATAATTCTCATTTATTCACACAACTAATTCTCATAGCGGTAGATTTTAAGGTGATCGGTTTAACTGCTACGTCATGTATGTGACATTTCCACGACAAAGATGGAACCCCTCTGATATTAGCCCCATTATAAGGTCGTATACCGATAGGTCCAACTGTTGTTCAGGCCTGGGGGTGACAGGAGGAGCTGCCTGTCACCCTAGCAGAAGCAGGCCGCAGCCTTGACGCGTGTTGCATGCCTCCCCTATACCGGGGATGAGTTGGGGAACTCTGTGGTCCGCACACCCGGGGGGTCCATCTGTTGGTTTAGCTTTTAGCTAAAGCTTATCAACAGATGGACTTATCGGTTACACCAAACAGACTCTTGCGATGTCACCTTGAGAGGAGAAGAGAAGATATAAACCAGAAGAATGAGAAAAATGACAGGAAATCTTGTAAACAAAAAGGCATTTTATCGATGATATTTTTTTTTTCCTAACATTATCTTGGGTGCATGGGGTTCTACTAACCTCATCTGTAAGCCAGTAGGCAAACCTGCTGATTAATGAACGAAGCTTTAGTACAGGTTATCTTGGTCATGAGGTCAGAATTAAATCATATCCACGTCATTCAAAATCAGATTAACTTCTACCGCAACCGAAAGAAAAAGCAAACTATCGAAATTTAACGTCTCATATAATTCTTATAGTCACAGATAATCGATATTTTATTAAATTCGGATGTCGATCAGACGATGTATTGAAACTCAACGTACACTAATAGTATCAGAGATAATCTATTATGATTTCTACGTAAGTAAATGCGAGATTGCATCGTGACCACTCTGCGTGAGTTTTCACACTGACCGATAGCCACAAGGAAGCAAATTCTATGTCAAATGTGGTTGGGCATCGTACATATTAAACCCTAGCAATGATACTTTGAGATAGCTGGTGTTGACTAGTTCTTTGTAGGGAAAGAGAGCAGGGCATTTCAAATTATTATAAATTACACAAGTCGATATTGGAAGAGAGCTCAGAGAATAAGTTGATAAAGATATAGTAGCTTAACATTTTAGGTAAAGAATAGGCACCAATGTCTCATTATGTAATAAATCTCATCAACTTGTTTTAGGATCATATAGTTCTTCAAATTCTCCAAGATGAGATAAAATGGAAAACTTTGTCGATCGTGTTGCCAATGTGTTTGCAATAGTCGCAGTAATGAAAAATGCCACATTGGAAAAGTCATCCCTCTCAACGCAGCGTTAAGTCATACTGTATTATTTAGAAGTAAGAGTATTTTCCCTTTTTTCCATATTCCCTTTCAATATTCTATGAGCCATCACTCATATTTTACTAGTACTTTAGTTGCCCTGAAATACTGTTCAATATTTTACGACCCTTTTATTAATAGAATGTCGGCTTGTCATGGATGTTCCTGATATCATCAGACATTATGTATGTGTATTTATCGTTAAACGCTGACAAAAATCTATTATTAGACTATTTTACGTGGGTAACTTACAAATTACGTATAACTTACGCATAAGTTTTGTTATTTAACTTAAGACTATTCTTTAAAATGGACAAGTTCTTTTTTACTCGTTGTTTTACACGATTGTAACAAATTAGATACTTGTTAGTTAGAGTTGAAGTTTTTGGGATATTTACCATGCTATATTCATATGTTGCAAGCACCATGAAGTAGCAAAAGAACTCAAAACAGGGTCGACCAATATATTTACTCCTAAAAAACTTTTTCACTGTTCACCGCTAATACTCTAGTTCCTCGGTATTCTTGGTGCTTGCAAAAGCACCGAAATATCGGAAACTCGAACAATACAACATGGTAAATATCCCGATAGCTACCTTTATACCAATACCTATATTAGTTAGATTTTTAACTCCTCCAAAGTAACACATACCAGCTTCCAGATTTATATCATTTGATGTTTGTTAGAAGCATTGAGAGTCCTAATAACCTAACAGAATTGTATTTATAGAACATCCTACCGATAAGCGGGCCGTTTTATCGAGTCTTATAATCTTAGTGCATAACTGAGGAGGTAAACACTGGAAATTAATGTTAAAATGAGCTTTATGCAAGACAGCATCAATAAAACCGTTCAGCAAATAGCAGGTAAGAGACGCGGGCAGCGGTATTATTAAAATATAAAGTAGAAATTCAAAACTGTGATAAAGGTAATCGAAGAGTTTGGATTCACATTTTATTGTTACAATTGGAAAGAATATTCTGCATGGTTGATATTGTGAAAAGCAGCAAAGCCAAGCCTTGAAGGAAAGTGTCTGACTCATTTAGGTTTAATTTAAAAATTCTTACCTATTTTAGAGTATTTTAGAACACCTTTTCAGCCTGCTGTTGTAGCTCACTCAAGTGAGGTACTTACAACGACATTAAATGACAGAACGTTTAGCTTTTTATATTTTGTATATTATTTTTTTATTTTTTTTATACCACTTAGTTGGCAGACAAGCACACGGCCCACCTAATGGAAAGTAGTTACCGTGGCCTATGGACGTCTGTAACACCAGAGGAATCACAGTCGCGCTGCCAACCTTGTAAGTACAGAGTTTCTGTGCCGTCAGTAGAAGACAAATCAGAACAAGCCTTTAGTCTTCCCACTGACAGCACAAATTCTCCAGTGAGCTCTGGCTACCCTACTCACCGCTGGGAACACAACACGAACTTACAAGCAATTCAAAAATAGTGTAAGAAATCTAAATATATAAAAGCTAAATACTACTCACTGAATAATTACGAAATCTCAGAAATTATAACACCTACAACCTTGACATTCGACAGCTAGGTTCTTTATAAGGTGTAAACATCCGCTAAGAACTGATTTTACGAAAATCTACCCCTATGGAGGAAAAACCGGTCCACGCGTACAAAGTCGCAAGCGTCCGCTTGTATTAACATGAACACTAAAAACCTTACAAAAACAGCAACTGAGTAAGAACAAGTACAGTGAACCACAAAAGCTTTTAATTTTCCAATAAAGGCCGTTGTACCAAGGGCTTAGCGCCGACAGCTAACCATAACAGATAACTGTAACGCATATTGGCCATAACCTTTAATAAGGCCCCAATACCCGCAAACCGTGTAGTTTCCACACTTAATTCGACTTAAGAAATAACCGCGATGTTAGCTTGCGGTGGTACCAGCAATCAATAAATTTACGCGAACTCGGAAACTCTCTTTGTTCATTAGGTCTACCGCAGTGAAGTATTAAGTACTATTTTACTGTTAGCTTGTACGACACCGCATGGGAAGTAATGCCACGCGGTATACAAGGATGTGATCAAAATACTTTCATTAGCATCGCATTAGTCCCAGTCGCATCTGAGGCTCTCACGTCGGAATTCTCAAAATTCTTTATATTAAGTGAAATAAAATGAATCTAGGCCGTTTCAAAAGAAAATATGCTACAATAACGCAAAGCTATTCAAGTGTTTTCTACACAATACAGATTAAAATTATGATTATAATGAAATTAAGACTATACAAAGTCTAAATTTCAATCCAAAAACTTGTGCAAATAGAAAAATCAAGAAGCATTAATTTAAACTAAGTACTTAATAACTATTCAAAGGAATATATATTAGGTAATTATAGTAGTTAGTTATATTAATGCATTAGCCTAAAACAAACCTGTCGTCATACATTTGGAAATCCATTCAGTTCTAACAATAAACAACACATTATATTACATAACATACCTAACATAACATAAAGTCACGCCTATATCCCCGAAGGGGTAGGCAGAGGTGCTAGCACCCACATTTCGCCAGTTTATGTTTAGGTCGCAATGTAATAGGTGGCGAGCCTATTGCCATTAACCGGGCACTTATAAACCTGCGATAAATACAAACATAACTTCGAAAAGCATCGAAAAGTCATTGGTGTGTGCCATGGTAAAACCTGGGATCTAACCCGAGGCCTCGTCTCAGTAGTCCACTACCCATACCACTAGGCTACCGCGGTTTTTCACATTATATTCTAGAGCAATAAACAAATAATATTTAAAAAGGTCAAGCAAATGCTATAAGACCCATAAACTTTATACATACTAGACACCATTAACAAGAAAATAGTTCACTATGTCACACACTGACCAATAGGAAATAGATATACATTCTAACAGCTTAATTAAAGTTCACATTCAGTGCAACATGAACATAAGAGATCTATAATCAAAATTTAACTCATAATATCAAAATTATACAACCATATTCGGTTTCATAGGCCTACATAAGCTGGAATGCAAGTGAACACTGATAAATTAACATAAGAATCGAGAGGTAACTGTTTGGCCAAATACATAATTCAGTGATATTTTAAAGTTATGGAATTGGTTACTGACTGCAGGTTTTAAAAAAATATCTTTGATATCTTTGGTCATGAATTCTCGAATATTGTGAAGAGACCATTATCGAAGAAGGTTACAAGGTGTAATCCTACAGATTCTATATTCATTATACATTTACTTGCGACTGACAAAATTGCTGCGATTCTTTCGATAACAGAACTCATTAATGAAAAGATGAAGATAGTTAATTAAAAATAGCTAAAAGATTCTAATGACATTTTCCATCCAATTACCGATTTTACAGTTGCGTCGAAAGTTTTCACTTTGGAACCAGGGGGTTGGACTGATATCTCGGCTTTTCCAGGAACTGTCGATTGCCATCTGACTTCACAACCTTGAGAGATTTAAACAGAATATTCCAGTTCCCCGCTGTATATAGGTCTTTGACGATCAGCGTCGTAGCTCCTGGTTATCAGCCTTCTGCGTTGGCATCAGTCCCTCGAATTACCACTAAATTGGTATTGCTTATTCCGCAATTTTAATTCGTTATACCGCTAAATGATTGGATGATTAATCATATTTTTATGCTTTTACAAAAAGTTAAAAAAAAGTGTAAGTATCACGTAATAGTGTAACTTTCTAAGCTAACACTGCCAAATTATAGACAAATAATTATATTTAGATATTTCACTTCACAAATTGGTGAAAAAAAACTCTTTGAAGAAGCTCTGATGTAAGCTGTGTACGATTTTTTACTAGTCTGGATGTATTCTGGTAGCACGTGACAGCACAAGTTAAATGCAATTAAATTTTATACCTATGTACTGGCTCTGTAAGGGAGTTACTATTACCTCCAATTGACATTTATGGCTTAATTCGACCCTCGGGTCAACATAAGGCGACAAATATTTTATTAGTTAGTCACCCCTTGGAATGGGGTTGCTTGACTTGCATGGTTGGAATTATTGCAAGTGAATTAACTGTAAATGTGAGTGAATTTTTCACCTTCATGGACCTATTTGATCAATCTGTAACCTGTAAGATAGCTAAAAAGTATGATTAACATTTTCCTAATTTGTTTATTTCTATAGCTTACACGAACCAGGTACGAACGCTTGGACCATAAACCACAAAGGATATTTCGATGAGTTGACTTTTCCAATAAAAATAAGTTAGAGTGACAGACTTTTCAAAGGGAATTGAACAAGAAAGTACAGAAGAAACTATTTCACGTACACGTACATTGCATAACGTACAATGTCTCAACTTACATGAAGTGACGAATCGTGAAGCGAAACAAATTATTTGTTCAGTTGAAGAAATTTTCTTTTCGCCATTTAATACAAAGGGATGATTCGTAGTGGTATTTTGTAACGTTCGAAGAAAATGTTACGGCAATTTACGTACTTACCGTGTTGTATAAAGGGCTTACTACCTTTATGTAATAAGGTATGTGGGCATACTCCATGTAGTACGGAAATCATTTAACTTTAATGATATACTGCAACTGCCATATGAAGTTTAAAAACAAATAACTGAAAATGGTAATGAGTATTGTGTGACACGCTTGCTCTATAGCGTGTAGGGAAAGATATTTTTTTTTTAATCTGATTTTGGGGGTTTTTATCTACATAGATATGTCAACCCCATCGTACCCTGTACCAGTAACACATTCTTTGTTGCTTCCTTCCAATTGTTTCCAGCTCACGCCTAGTCTAACCTCACTATTTTGAACTGTTGGCAGATGTGACATAACCTTCTGGCCTTGTCAGAGGTTGGCTCGGAGAGCACAGACTGAACCCACCCCACATCTAGCCCATTCAGGTTCGTAGGAAAAGATGAGATGAGATAAGAAGAAGAAGTTTCGAGAACTTTTATTTTCGATAAAGACTCACAAAGGTTACACGCAAATAATTATATTACAAATTCCAAGACTGTGCAGACAATATTGCGATAACATC
Source organism: Eilema griseolum (assembly GCA_963662185.1). NCBI lineage: Eukaryota > Metazoa > Arthropoda > Insecta > Lepidoptera > Erebidae > Eilema > Eilema griseolum. Next base: position 7,998,720 of record OY759250.1, read on the forward strand.
TAATATTTACTATTGAATGTAAATTCTTTATATTATTCGTTCTCACGAAACCAACTGAATGAATAAAACAGTATCCCAGTAACCTGGATGTTAGTGCTAGGCAAACTAGACCCAACGGGATATCTAGTTGCTATACCACGGCAAAAACAATAAGACGAAAAGTAATTTACATGTAATCTACCGCTTCATAACCCCTTCTGTGGTCTGCTTGCTATCAAACAACTGTTCGATAGTAGTTACTATTGAAAGATTGGAAGTGTTCTTGATTTGTGAGCAAAAGCAGCTCACAAATCCATTTATTTTAAGTCCTATTCATTTTATCTAGGTATGTACATTCGACATAATAGTTGCTGAGCGCTAACAAATTTACATACATACATACTTAAAAAAATAAATGAATATGTTAAAAATTAACACGTTTCAATTTTTGTTTAATATTTTTTATGTAAAGTTTTTTTATATAGAACACGTCAATTAGACTTCGCCTTGCCCGATGGTAAGCTGAAGTTAAAGTTTCAGAAAAGAGGGTCACCATTACTCGCATACACCATGTTTAGAACTATAGTGGTCGGTTACTAGGAAATTGCGACTATACAATACACCTACAATATGGGGTTCTTCAAGAGGGGCATCAGAAGGTTTCTTCATGGTCGGCAGCGCGAGTGTGACACCCCTGGTGTTGCATACGTCCATAGGAAACGGTAACCGCTTCCCATCAGGTGGGCCGTGTGCTTGTTTGCCAACTAAGTAGTATAAAAAAAAAATACTTATAGATATTTCCTTTAAAGTCCAATAAAAGCAAAAAAATAGTGTTTTGTAATAAACTCTATTCTATGCTCATTGAGATAATATGATGAATTAATAAGCAATTTAATTTAAAAAAATGAAGAGCCCATTTTTGTCATAAATTAAACATATCTTCATATGTAAATAATTTACACACAAATTATACTTACTATAGGCAAAATTTTGAATTTTCACAGCAATATAATGAACAACCATGTTTATATTCGCGTCTCAAATTGTAAAACATTCTTCCAAAATAGTGTGTTGTTTGCACATGTGTTGCTTCTAACGATATTTAGCAATAGTTTGTATTCAAAAGGGGGCAACATCAAACAAACTGGACTGTATTCACCACTGAAACTATAAATCTAGACAACTGTGTAAACTCATATTGGGTACATTTACCTTTAGGACATTATTCTTTGATATTTTTGTACATTTATTAAATGGATGGTATTTAAACGTATATCAAAAAGAGTACATTTTGTACAACAAAATAATCCAAATTCACATCAAAAATACTGATTGAGCACCAACAAACTACTGCAAGTAAGTAGTTAGTTAGCAACCAACCAATTATAAAAAAAATTACCACAGAGAGTTAGTCTTCTAACCTAACCTATTCATTTCGGGGTGGGTGGTGATCATTCTGAACTTAATTAGATGCACAATTAGAATTTTTACTGAACGCGAAAATATTATCTTTATTAAATTACCATGTCATATAACAAATTAAATTTCACACAGCCAGGCTCTGTGGCGTCCGATCCCCGCTCAGTGCAAATATTTGTATGCATGAAATATTTGCATTACCAATGCAAATACCCATATATTTGCATTGGTTTGGTGCCTCGGAGTGCACGTTAAACCGTCAGCCTCGGTTGCCATACGAACATCTATGGCAGTCGTTACGGGTAGTTGGAGCCTTAAAAAGTTCAACAACTGGTCTAACAATAATAGACTAGTTGTTGAACTTTTCTATACTATAATATAATATTATAAAGAGGAAAGATTTGTATTTTTGTATGTTACGAATAAACTCAAAAAGTACTGGACCGATTTTAATAATTCTTTTTTCATTAGAAAGGTACATTCTTCGTGAGTAACATAGGCTACTTTTTATCCCGATATTCCCATGAGATCAGGATTTACGCGGGTGAAACCGCGGCGCGGTGCTAGTTAGTAATATTTCGATATCGCCTTTGGTTTGTGGAGGTCAGATGGCAATTGTTTCACGAAAAATATCGAAGTTAAGCTAAATCCGCAGTTAGATAAGTAAAGTGGACTACGAGGTGAAAGTTTCGTATGAGACTGGGATTAACGCTAGGATGAAGGTACCAAATAAATTTCACGATAGTTAAAGAGGCCGGTTACTAATTTGAGCCTCCATGATTTTTTTTTTACTGTATTTATTTAGTTTATTGGTTAGTTCCTTATTGTACTTAAGCATCTCTCAGAATTTTCTTATGGAAAATAGAAGATAAAACTCATTTCAAAATTCGTGGCGCGCAGCCAACATTTTATAAAATTCAAACAAAACACAACTAAAACGCATCAGGGTGGGATTCATATTTAGATATATAAAACAAAAGCAAACAACAGGAAGCTTAAAAATGCACAATTTTATCTCATCTCGTCGAATTCAATTTAAGTAAGAATAACAAAAAACAATACCCATGTAGACATCTCAATTCCAAAAATTTGTAACTGCGGTCCCAAATTACGCCCCTGAGGGAACCGAGCTAACAAAAAATAACCCCTCGAGATCTCGTGAGTGATAATATAGGGAAGGTTTAACTTTTTACTAACATATGTTATTGTCAAACAACAAGCGGACATTGACACCGTACCAATACGGTATTTATGTAATTAGTCATCAACGTTCCATGTTAGGTGATTTACTTAATCAAACACTTTAGACAATTCCGTTAGCCAATGCAATATGTAATCAAGTAAAACACCTTTTTGATGCCGATCAGTTGATTTTCATCACATATCTCATCGAATATGAATATAAAATACATATAATAGGCCATAGATTATCAAATTCTATGAAGATTACAAATAAAAGTGAAGAAGAACGCATTCCTCGAAGAATATATTCCTAATTACGTTCAAGTATTTTTTGTCAAGTCACGATTCTGTTGGGAACTATTCGTTTTTTGGAGTCATTATAATGACATGTAATGATTACCTCTCCCTTTATACGAATTCCTGTCTCCTATGAGTCCCATAGTTGATGAATAGTTAACGTAAGCAAATTATTTAATGTTATGATTATTATACTCGTATGTGGTTAGCTTCTATTTTGCTTCTAATGCAAGGCCGCGAATTGTACTTTAAACTGTATATACTTATCTCAACTGTATTGGTAATCTATTGGTGTACAATAAAGAATTATTGAACCATCACACCCCACGCAGCGACAGCTTTCGCCGCTTGCAAATTCTTCCAATACTGTGAAATGGACACTGATTAAGGTTGTGTTTCCAGCGTAAATGTGCGAGGTAGACAAATAGATAAAATCACCAATACGATTACTGCGCTTGCCGAAAACAGAATACCTCTAGTGTCCTTTCTAACAAACCCATACCTAGATACTTCATTTCCTACACATCAAAAGGCAAGATTATGTTCAGATGCTTGTATGAGACTTTATTAAAAGGATAATCTTTAGCTATACGTTATAAGTATCATGTATGTCATCCAGTGTTATGATTGAATATCATTCGACAGCAATCACAATATTTGATACCACAACAAAAGCATTCACAAATACAACAACACGTTGAAATATACCTGTTCGAACCGACAACACTCGTTAGCGGGCCATAATAGCAGGTTGTCGTGCACTTCAGCCATAGTTTGATTAAAAATTAAGCCATTACTGGTCATTAGGTAACGCACGTCTGAATTTAACAGTTCACTTTCTTTTAAAAGCACGTCATCGACGTCAATTGTTTTGTTAGAGACGATTTAGAGAGGGACATTAGTTTGATTTGAGATTGACACGGTCATTCACATTACTAGTGTAAAACTCGCCGGTATATTTACCACGTTTATTATTTTTGCTGAGCAACCGATATTTCGGCGCTGTTACAAGTGCTATGATCACGGTGTACATTAGTAAAGAGACATTAGTTACCTATTGGTACACATACTTTTTTGACACGGGTTTTGACACCGTCTAAGTATTATAGGAAAATCAAATAAGTTAATGCAAGATTAAAAATATATAAATGACAACATTGTTAAGTATGTGTCTTAAGGTACGTCAGTTAAATAACCATTTTATATAGAACTAACCATTACCCCATGAATCTACTTGGCAAGTGGTAATGTCAATTTTCAAATAAGCTTTATAAAGCAGCATAAATAATACCTGCAAAGCTCCCATCATTGCCTTTCTGTTTATAGAATAGCGTTCAAATGAAAAATATGATCATAATAAAATGACTGATTGGCTAATTAAAGTAAATATGGCTTCTAATCTTCGATCATTAAATAGCAATAAAGTATATTGCTTAATGACCGCAACAGACAGTACATTAGATTGGTTTTTACTATAATGATGTTAAACAAAATTGTAAGCTACTCGTATATATCTTTATTAATCTTATTCTGTCCTCCGTGATCTTTATGCAAAAAACATTATTGCTATTAGAAACGATTAGTCCAAAAAATATCCACTAATAAGACCTTTCAACGGTTTTGTTACAGGTTTTTGGACGAGCTACCAATTACGCCAATTTGCAAAACGCGAGCGGTCAAAGGATCATAAAATACAATAATATAAAACAAAATATCTGACAGTTCGAAATTCAATTAAATATAACTGTCACACAAATTGACATTTAGGGCGGGCCTGCACAGCATGGCACAGGCAGCGGTCATTATGCCTACACTGTATACAAATAGAACGAGAAAACATTCCACTTTCGCCGTCATTCCCTGCACCCTGTGGCTTTCTTCTGTCAATCTTTATAGTTACACTTAATTGGTGCAATAATCCAACACACAGTAGGTACTTAATGTTGTTTAGTTTAACCTGACAACGAATTCATTAACCTTGATTATTTTTTAATATAATTTTTACTCAGGCCCTTGTACTTAATTTGTATAAATATGACATTAATTTGACGAATTGAGAAATGGTAGTATTAACCTTCCCAAGCCGAGCCTTCTCTACACTAATAGTTGTAATAAACAGATATAATAAATCAAATGGCTTCTGAATACGAAACGATGTTGCGTTTGCACAACCTCATCAGATCCTATGATTAAAGTACATGACAAGTAATAATGACAGGCTTTTATTCACCTATTACTCAATTCTATTACAGCAAAAATCTTTTGCAATACATCTAAATAAATTATAAGATTATATATTTCCCGTAGCGCCGTTTGTATTAGGAATTGCTTTTTTTTACTTTTCTAGTTTTGAGTGAATGTTCTGTTACTCTTTCTCTTTACAGAAAAACAATTGGTCGTTTCTTCCTAGGTGAACGAAAGACCGACCGACTAACAAACATATTACTACTAAGAATTCATTCTTATTTGTTACGAGTCCTTTTTTAATATCAGCATCTTAGTAACTACCTAAATTTACATGGCTTCTTAGCACACGACATTAAACATTATTTATAAACAGTACATACATAGATCACAGTAAACAAATAATCCAACTCAAACGACTCCCGCAGCGCCATTTTATAAAATTAAAAACTAACATCGACTAACCACAGATGACCTCCCGCAAACATTTAAAAAATGAACAGAATGGTTTCACCGTATGGTTAGTATTCAACGTCATAAACTCAGAATTTCTGTCAGGCACTATTCCCAACGATATCCAACACAAGCTATATTTAAACAATTTCATCTTATCGTACACAAGTGACCATTAAACTCCATATTGACCTGTATACGTAGACACTAGTAGTGGTACTACCGATTATGGTATGTACCTACCCACGCACTCGTTCTTACGATTCAAGACGACAATGGTAACTACTATAACGATATTGTGTCATTACAAGATGTACCTATAGCACTTTCAATAAAATGTTTGCTTATTATACATAGATATTAATTGTTAGACGGAAGTATTCGGAAGGACTAGGTAAGTAAATTTTCTGCGAAAGTACATATGTAGAAGGTTTTGATTCTTAAGGTTGATCTACAGATGCCATAAAAGAACAGTATTATTATTTTGGATATTAGCCGGTTCGACTAATGAATATTTCCTTTGAGTAAAAGCGATCTAAACCTTTAACCCTACGAGGTAAGGGCACATAACCGCGATTTGGAAATGATTTAATTTGATATGAACTACTCCAATGTACCTGAGGTCGTTGTAGATGGTACACCTCTAAGTTGGGTTACCAAATTTAAATACTTGTGTCATTGGGTCATCAGTCTGAAGGTCAACGAAGATATTGAGAGAGAGCGCAGGTCGCTGTTCGTTGCAATATGCTGATCCGAAGGTTTGCACGATGAACGAACGCAATAAAAATTCTGCTTTTCAAAGTATTTTATACATCTTTTTACTCGTGTTGCCCTTGATCAAATTTTAGACAGCGGACATAGAGTGACTTGCAATAATATAATATCTAATGCGTTTAGGATACTATTGAGGCTGCCTCGGTGTTGTAGCGCATTTGGTATGTTTGCAAAGGGATACACAACTGACTTATACGCCATAATAAGAAAGTGCACCGCTTCCATGCTCGCGAGACTCCGCCATAGAACCACACCAATGGCCTCCTAAGCGTATTTAAAGATAGGTGGAACTCACTCTTTTTTATACCACTTAGGTGGCAGACAAGCACACGGCCCACCTGATGTGGTTACCGTGGCCTATGGACGTATGCAACACCAGGGGTGTCACACTCGCGCTGCCGACCAGTAAGAAACCTTCTGATGCCCCTCTTGAAGAACCCCATATTGTCCCTTGCTGGGACACTGGGTGAAGAAGAACACAATATTTAGATAAATGTATAATTAAATTATTACTTATATTACTAGCACTAGAATATATTTTTTCTTTGTAACTAGCACTATGGACTCTGCAATATGTTATTTGATGATTTGATAATGATTTAGCGCCGTATTGGACATAAGAGTAAACGTACCTAAACCAATTTGCCGTTTCGCCACTCTGTAAGAAACATATAACTGTATCTACTATGGGGTATGGGGAGATTGAAAACCGTCCAAGCCAAACATAAAATCTTACATATATACCGAATAATCCTTTGCTGAGCTGAGCTTCGATTTGAACAATTTTGGTACATAAATACACTAAAAATCACAACAACTGAATGAAGAATGTGTACCTATTAAAGTGCCTAGCTCAGTTTCTCCATATGCGGCGTATTGATTTTTACGTACGACCTTGTCTTTAACAGATACCGACTTATGAATAAAGAATGAAGCACTGCAGCAAGAAAGGCATTTCACGGAACGGGAAGGAATGGGTTATTCTGTTGAACTTTCGACCTTTGACAGTTTTTAAAGAACAAAACCCTACAGGGGACCCATTGGTGTAGATGAATTATAGATGCGTATGTATGCGTACAATGTGACCCTTACTTGAAAGTTTTACATATTAAAGAATAAAATAGAATAGAATAGATCTTTATTTGCTAGAATATTGTGATAAGGAATGTGACAAATTATGAATTATGACTAGGTATATTATGTTCTGCCTAAATTGGGCATTCAAATTTTCCTTATTATAAAAAACACTTTGGCGTACAAAATGATACGAAGTCAAAAGGAAGCTTATACCACCTAATTACACTTTTATCTATACTCTTCACATGTTATTCTTCTATGGATAAAAAGTCTGTAACGGAATAAAAACATTTGTTTAGCAACCAGTCTTTTATAAATTTCTTGTATGGTAAAGCTTTAATTTCACTTGGTACACAATTATAAATATATCCACACATACGACAGGCACTTCTTTTTATATAGTGCAGTTTTTGGTACCTTTTTCTTTACGTGCGCAAAATCCCCACGGATAACGCGTGAGTCGCGTGTGTTTTTGGGGTATATCTCCTTTATAGGTATTTATTTATTATTTAGGTACTTATTTATTTAGGTATATCTCCTTTGCTCATCTCTTTTCATTTGTACAGTCCCGATCAAGACATTGGAAAAGTGTGTTATTGCAGCACTTAAAAATTCGTACTTATTTTATAATAGTGATAGTAGAATATCTATTATATTAAAAGTATTAAGATAAGACGATGTAGATCGGATGCGAGCCATTTATAAAAATATTCCTGTTCTTCATAAATTATTTTTAAGACCATCATCTTCCAGGCTTTTTTCCCAGAGGTCGGATTTAACATACACACATACATATAATTACGCCTTTATCCCCGGAGGGTTAGGCAGAGGTGAATTAACATTCACATTTCACCAATCATTTTATTCGGCCCCACGTAATAGGGGGTGAGCCTATTGCCGTATTCCGGGCACTATTGTTGACTCGAGCCATGCACCTGAGGCTGAGTCTGGGCTGTTTATATCAGTCCGATGTTAAACAGCCCTATCCCTTAGTCGCCTTGTACGACACCGCATGGGAAGAGATGGGGTGGTCCAAATTCTACTCTGCCGGAAACCACGTACCGTACCGTACCGTAATTACAATATCTATTTAATTAAAAGTATTAAGACATGATGTAGATCGAATGCGAGCCATTTATAAAAAAATCCTGTTCTTCATAAATTATTTTTAAGACCATCATCTTCCAGGCCTTTTTCCCAGAGGTCGTATTTTCAGTCTAAGAAACAGCCAAGTTTAGATATTTTTATTGAAGATACTGCCATCTGACTGATTCTGTAGTTAGACCTGCTGTGCAATTCTCTAAGCATACAGCGTTGAGCACAGCGCTGCGACAGCCTTGATAGATTATCATTGGTCGGACTGAGTGACGTCACTGGTGATCGACCAATAACAATCTATATTAAATTGTCGCAGCGCTGTGCTCACCGCGGTGTGCTCAGAGAATTGCAGGGCAGTTACCGGCTTTATAGAGCTTCAACTACCTGCAACGACTGCAATAGATGTATGGCAACCGGGACCAACGTCGACATCTTAATTTTTTTTTTTATACCACTTAGTTGGCAGACAAGCACACGGCCCACCTGATGGAAAGTGGTTACCGTGGCCTATAAACGTTTGTGACACCAGAGGAGTCACAGTCGCGCTGCCAACCCTATAAGTAGAGTTTCTGTGCCGTGTGTTTGTGTTTCTTAATACTCTATAACGGACGGAGGGGCCTCAGTGCGTTAAAAAGGGTCACCCATCCAAAGGCTAACCTAGCTAGCATTGCTTAACTTTGCAGTTAACCTATTTTTTTACTACTTAGGAGTCCCTCAAGGATTCCGGCGATTTATCATACATCTACAATATGTACAGTCAACGACAAAAGTAACTTAACAAATTCTAATTTATTGATCACCATTACTAGTAAACCGTTCATAAATAGCGATTTAAGCGTTGTGTAGAATGTTGTAGAAAAAACACGAACTATATTAACTTTGTACTCGGGGGATTCTAAAACGACTTTTAGATTTACTATCTCGGTACATGCATTCCAATGTTAAAATAGATTTATAAATATTTTTTTTTTATACCACTTAGGTGGCAGACAAGCGCACTGCACACCTGATGGAAAGTGGTTACCGTGGCCTATGGACGTGTGTAACACCAGAGAAGCCACACTCGCACAGCCGACCCTGTAAGCACAGAGTTTCTGTGCCGTCAGTGTATAGGACAAAGCAGGACAGGCAGCGGGAGCGACGAAGGATCGCAAGCCAAGCTGCCCGCGTACGAAGGCAACTCGGGCGTCGGAGGTCGATGAACGACCTCCGCCCCCCATGAGCGCCGGCCTGGGGGTAACAGGTGGAGCCGCCTGTCACCCTGGCAGAAGCAGGCCGCGGCGGCGGCGCGCCTGGCGCGCCTCCCCGTTTTCCGGGAAAGAGTTGGGGACTCTGTAGTCCCCACACACCACAGAAGAGTGCTAGATCGTGAGAGATGGCCCTGGGTCGGCCGGGTTGCGAGGGATATGCCTGTCAACCTCACCTTCGGCAACCAAAACGACCCACAGGCGGCGTGCGTTTTAGTCAGTTTGAGTCCGACATAACCTCTCTCACCGGCTCCGGTGGGGAGGTATCCGTGGGGATTTTGTGCACGTAAAAAAAAAACAAAGGACAAAGCAGGACAAGCCTATAGTCATCCCACTGACAGCACACATTCTCCAGTGAGCTCTGATCTTAATCAACTTTTGTCGTTGACTGTACATACTTCGGTCTATATTTCCTTGATATGCACAAAGTAATGTATGTAGGTCATCCTATTGTGCGTGAATATGAATATATGTACACTTCGGTTGCACCACAGATAATATAATATCATTGTTATAGTTGCACTTAGACTAATTAATCAGGAAACGTAAAGTAACTTGTTATGATTTGATTCCCGGCATCGCGTGAACGTGTGGCATATTGCATGTTTATTGGTAGTAAATATGCCGTGACGTAGGCCCTCGGCGTAGGGTATTATTTTTATAAGGGTGCTTCGGGTATCATTGACCTTTTTAGCGGTGTTTACTTCCTATTTAATGTCTTGTGTATCTGTGTTTAGATAGGAAAAATACTATTTTCGGAGTATTATGTTCTGTTTAGTAGCTATTCTTGGGTATTTAGTAGTTTTATCAATAAAAGAAAATTGAAATAGATTGTTCACTAAAAGTCACGTTCTATTAACCGACCAGAAATTTTTTGATGAATGTGATAAAATGATGAATTGATGTGTTTTAAGAAAATAGACTACATAAAAAAATAATTCCAAATTATGAAATAAAAATATGAAATAAATAAAAATTAAATTTAAAAAAGGATTCCCGGCACCAACTTTAAAAGAAATTGCAGGATCCTAACTAACGACTAATGGATTCTGCAATTTCTTTTAAAGTTGGTGTCGGGAATTCTTTTTTTAATTTAATTCTTCTCAAAGCTGCAATGTAAGAGCCAGCTGCTGCAGCTGAGTCTAGTGCCAGGTGAAAGATATTTGCACCAAATACAGCAACTATTGCTGGCTTGTCTCGTCTTGTCCAAAATAGTACTCAAACTCATAAATGTGACCTTTAATTTTTTCCACTCGAAAGTTGTACAGGAGAGCTAAATTGTTTTTATGCACTAGACAGGTATGTATATCACCTGCTGATGATAAAATTTTACCTTAATTAATGCTACAATGCAAAATACAACTACTGGAATTACACCAGCAGTTGTATTTTGCATTGTAATTCTTTATTACACAAAATTAGTACAGAGTACTCCGGCAGAGTACACAAAAAAATATATATCAGAAATATGTACTAAGGCGAGCTTAACTCAATATGAGTTCTCTCCCAGCAAACCTTTAGAGTAGCAGTTAAAGTAATAAGGGGATGTGTCCAATAAATTTCAGATAAAAGATGGGTACCTAAGCAGGTACCTACATATATATATATTCATAAACATGCATACATACATACATATACACATAAATACATACATACATATACACATAAATACATACATACATAAACATAATGCATACATACAGATACATAAATATTTTCAGACTACATTATTGTGATACGAAATGTTCCTTTGTTCTTCTCCTAAAGATGTCCAGAGTATTACTACCGCGAATGGCGTGAGGTAGTGCATTCCAAAGACGTACAGCTTGCACCATGAACGATCCATCATAGCAGCAAGAAGTGTGAGTGGGTGTGCAAAGCAGCAGAGAGGAAGAATGACGACAGTTGTATTTTAGGTAGAAGGCGTTGTTATAGTTCTTTCGCCTGCCAGTACAATAACTCTACGATAGCTCTAAGGTACGACGACCTTAAACGCAGAAATACCTACTGTGTTACTGAAACTTTACAAGCTTTTATGATACACGTTCACGTACCGTTCAGTTCCCATTTTTGGTGGTGTTTTAACCAAGCACATGATACAATCTATGAAAAAGTGCCCGGGTGAAAATGAGATCGCCGCCGCCTATTTTATGCGATTGGGGAAATATGGATGTTAATTTGAATAATCTTCTACCTGCCTCTTCGGCGTCAAATCTGAATATTTATGGAAGTGTGTATGTTGAAAATATTGATTGTTCTTTGTTTCAATCTCAGCCCCATCTCTTCCCATGTGGTGTCGTACAAGGCGACTAAGGGATAGGGCTGTTTAACATCAGACAGATATTGACAGACACAGCCTCAGATGCAGGGCTCCAGTCAACAATAGCGTTGTAACAAATACAACCGGAAAACGGCAATAGGCTCATATTACATTACGTGGGACCGAATACAATAATGGTGAAATGTGGGCGTTAATTTACCTCTGCCTAACCCTCCGGGGATATGGCTTGATTATGTATTTATGTATGTATGGTGACATAGATATCAATCTTTCTAAGAAAACGTCAACGGTATGCTGTATTAGGGGAAAGTAGGCATGGTACAAGTCGTGTTTCTACAATATGAATCTGGATTACAGCCATTTTCGGCAGATCTATGGCCATTGAAATGGCTTTATAGAGACGTTCCCATATCTAGCTATGTCTAATATCTCAAGTTAATCTGGTTGCTGTCCATGTTATGCGAAGTTAAACCATTTATTTATGCCACCAATTGTTTCGCAACACTATTGTTATTTAGTGCACATCATGATTTTGATATTTTACGTTTGAGATCTATGCGATGTGTTGCGAAATTTGGGTATTGTTGCTATAGAAAATCTCGTAATCGATTCGAAGAGATGTACGAATTCTGGAACACTAGGTAGGTACATGAAGCCAATATTGCTTAACCTCGTAATGTTAAGAACGGTCATCCACTTTAAGATTGACCTGACTAGTATTGTATAACATTACAATATAAACGGATTATAAGCCATCCTAAAACTGACCTACAGGACTGTGGAAAAGCAGAAATAATTCAAATTTTTTTTCGGCCTAAGCCAAGTTTTACATTCACTTTAAATTATCAATCAGTATACTATCGACAGGGTTTGTCCTGCGTTTGTCCAGGCGTTTGTCCTGGTTCGGATATGTAATGCGTATAGTATATATATATATATATCGTAAGGAAGGCACTAATTGGAAGTGGATGGCTACAAGGGGAGACGGAGACCTAAAATGATGTGGATGGAGTGTGTGAATGATGATATGGTTAAGAAGGGTGTAAATGTTGAAATGACTGCAACTAGAGATAAATGGGAAAAGAACACATGTTGCGCCGACCCCAAATAATCTTGAGATAAGGACAGAAGGTTGATGATATTATCGACAGGGTAGGCAAAATCACACTTCGCAACTATTCTATCACGTGATTTATTGACTGGATCTCATGATAAGGCGTGGGTACCTAAAATTGTGATTTCCATACCATTTCCAGGTTCGACCAAAGTGCTCTATCAACTAGGTTCTTACTCAGGATGGTCTCAATAGCAGTACATACGGAGTAAGTTTGGCAATATTTTCTTTTATTACGTCTTTACATAATCATCATTTTAGTGTGGTACCAGATTACTTTCTCTTTCTCCTATCGATTTGGCTCTTACTGCTTTTATAGGAAATTCTAAGATAGAGCCTTATCCATCAATCAGCAGGTGGACAGGCTTGCAGGTTAAGTTGACCTCAAAGATCTTAATGAGCCTCATATACCTAGATTCCGTCAATATGGGTATCAAATGAAAGGGCTTGATTAGTAGATCTGTTTAAGTGCAAAATAAATTTTATGACCAGGGATTTCTAAATTTAAATTTTTAAAATCACCGGCACAAGAAACATTCTCCAAAAAGATGGGCCCTAACTGAGAAAGCACTCCGCCATATTATCTGAACGATACAAGGTGACATGACAATGCTTGAATCAAAATATAACTAGGTACCTATATAGCGAGGGATATGCCTATCAACCTCACTTTCGGCAACCAAAACGACCCACTGGCTGCGTGCGTTTTAGTCGGTTCGAGTCCGACATAATCTCTTCCACCGGCTCCGGTGGGGAGGTAATCCGTGAGGATTTTGCGCATGTAAAAAAAAGGTATCTATATAAAAGTCAAAGCGCTAACCAACAATATATTTTCAACTTTTTGAAAAATATTTTTTGTGACGGGGTTTTTATTATTATGTCGGATCAAATATAATATAACAATACCTTCCAAAAAATTATAGAACTTGTGAAGTCTAAGTCCTTTTTATTTTTTTAACTTACTTAGTGCGGAAATGCCCTAGAATAAACGCCAGAGCCGTGGTGTGGTAATGTTGAACTCGAACCGAGTCAAACCGCACGCTTACTTGTTCTTCAGTTGCTGGAGGTGAGATAATCATTAACAATTGAGTCGTCCGACTGGGGAAGTACCTCCGCCCTACAGAATACCGCGGCCGTAATAACTTCGTGTTGTTTCCAGCGGTGAGTAGGGTGGCCAGAGCTCACTGGAGAGTTTGTGCTGTCAGTAAGGCTTGCCCTGCTTTGTCTTCTACACTGACCGCACAGATATTCTGTGGTTACAGGGTCAGCAGCGCGAGTGTGACTCCTCTGGTGTTATACACGTCTATAGGCCACGGTAACCACTTTCCATCAGGTGGGTCGCGTGCTTGTCTGCCACCTAAGTGGTATAAAAAAAACATATCTCGTACCCCGGCCGACCCATAACCATCTTGGGTCACGAAACCAAGTTTCTTCATAATTTATTTTCTACACAGTACCTAACAAAAATGATAATTAGTTTCTAATACGCACAAGTGTTAAAATGCCAGAGGTGCACGACCGGGGATCGAATTCAAAGCTGCCCGGCGTGAAACACTAATGAGTAAACTAACTTTTAAAATTGTTCATGAAATTCATTAATTGAGGTTTTTAATTTAATTATAGACGTCACGCGATTTATAGTAAAGCTGAGCATGCATTTTTTTATACCTATTAGTTGGCAGACAAGCACAAGGCCCACCTGATGGAAAGTGGTCACCGTGGCCTATGGACGCATGCAAAACCAACAGAGCCACACTCGCGCTGCCAACCCTGCAAGCATTGAGAGCCCCTGTGCCACCAGTGTAAAAGACAAAGCAGGGCAAGTTTTTGGTCTTTCCACTGACAGCACAAAAACCCTCCAGTGAGCTCTGGCTACCCTACTCACCTACTCCGGGAACACAATTTCTTTAATACTACTAATGTAGCAACATGGATCACCGCGCCACCGATGGTAAGCGGTTACCACTGTAAGCTGAACGTCGTATAATCACAATTTCTAGCTCGAATTAATCACATAGAAAGGAAGTACATATTGTTACGTGCACGGGGTACAATTAAATGCCGTTTACTCAACGAAGAGATTTATTAGCTCACCACAAACTAGACAATTAGATCACTAGTACACACAGTACTTCTTCAACAGTTCCAGTCGCTCAGTAGTTCACAGTAGTCCACAGTCGTTGCTCAGGTCGCAGGTAGAATCTTCTTCGGTCGCTTAAGTTCGCTGTGTTTGTTGTCGATCTCAAAGACTGAATGAATCGTGTTGCTATGCGAGCATGTTTTTATACCTCTCAATTAGGAGGATCGAATTATCTAGAAAGCTCGCGAGCGACAAATACCTATTCTTTGATCTTGCCGCCGTCGCTGACCTTCCAGTACATTCTCGATATTTACCTATTGTTTATTTTTATTCAACAAAGTCTGTAGGTACTCGTAGGTAGGTTGTGACTTTTTGTTGACGATTCCAGATTTTTCTATGCTATTCGGTAGAGTACCTCGTCACTAACAATGCGTTTTTATTTCTTGAAGATTCGATTATTAGTTTTCGAGATATAGACGGCGGCAGTCGTAACAATATCTACTACCTCCATGGTGCTATATTACGGCTTTTTTATACCACTTAGGTGGCATACAAGCACACTCCCACCCTCCCCTTTCCTACACAGGGCAACACGTGCAGGTCTTAGATGTCACCCACACACGGTGCAGAATATCCGATCAAGAACCAAGCGGTTCGGTGACTCTATGTGTATGTGTAAGTAACGGTGACCCTCTTTTCTGAGACTTTGCCTTCAGCTTACCATCAGGCAAGGCGAAGTCTAATTGACGTTTCCTATTTAAAAAAAACACGGCCCACCTGATGGGAAGTAGTTACCGTGGCCAATGGACGTACCTATGCAACGCCAGGGGCATTACACTCGCGCTGCCGCTTTGCCGTACTCTGATAAAAAATTGTATAAATAAACAACCTATTTACGACTGTACCTACTGAAATACAGGTTCAATAGATTTAATGTCTTATTGTTTAGTTAGTTATCCATACTTGTTTGTTTTGAATATCAAATGTAAATAACTCCAACACGCGCATTGTATTCATAACAGGAGATATCTACGTACTTGAGGAACGGTAACAGGACAGAGAATACTAAACAACAGTTCTGAGTGCATTAACATTTGATTTTAGCTAGCTTTAGATTAACAAAATTCAGTCATTTGACCATTTTTAAGGCCGAAGTATAGGAGGTAGGACACGGCGGTATTCCGACTGGGGAAGTACCTCCGCCCTACAGACTGCGGTTATAATAACTTTATGTTGTGTTCCCAGCGGTGAGTAGGGTAGCCAGAGCTCACTGAAGGATTTGTGCTGTCAGTGGGAAGACTAAAGGCTTGTCCTGCTTTGTCCTCTTCACTGACGGCACAGAAACTCTGTGCCTACAGGGTCGACAGCGCGAGTGTGGCTTCTCTGGTGTTACACACGTCCATAGGCCACTGTAACCACTTTCCATCAGGTAGGCCGTGCGCTTGTCTGTCACCTAAGTGTTATAAAAAAAGTAGTGCTTGAATTGCTAATATACCTGATGGACTGCGGTCTGGCGTATAGGAATAAAATATTTGCTTAATAATGACTTCTATTACAGGACAAGCTGTGTAAAAAACAGGTGTCAGGGTTCCTGGGAGACAGCAAGCGGTTCGAAGATCCTTTCCTTTGCCGTATCACCAAGACCTGGAATTCATTACGGAGGCGTGAAAAAGAATCTGATGAGGCCGCCAAGCCGAGTGCCACCACTGTAACATACTTTTTTTATACGTGCTCAAAATCCCCACGGATACATTATTGAATTAATATTTTTATTAGAATGAAATTTTAAAGCATTTAGTATGATAACTTTGGGGACTCTGTAGTCCCCACACCCGAGAAGAGGGCCAGATCGTGAGAGATGGCCCTGGGTCGGCCGGGATGCGAGGGATATGCCTGTCAACCTCACCTTCGGCAACCAAAGCGACCCACAGGCGGCGCGCGTTTTAGTCGGTTCGAGTCCGACATAACCTCCTTCTCCGGCTCCGGTGGGGAGGTATCCGTGGGGATTTTCCGGTGGGGATTTAAAAAAAAAAAAAGTATGATAACTATTCAAATCGATTAAGGAATAGAAAAAATTGAATCGGTTCAGCGGGATCGAGCCCGCGATCTTTCCCTTACAGGGGGAACGCTCTGACCACTAGGTACGCCACAGAACCTTCGCCCGAAACCATCCAAATTCTTCTATGCGACAGCCTCTGTGGCGTGGCGGTATTGAACACGACTGCTACGCAGGAGGCGCGGGTTCGATCCCCGCTCAGTGCAAATATTTGTATGCATGAATATGGGTATTTGCATTGGTCTGGGTGTTTCTATGTATAATATGTATGTATTTACAAAAAAAAAAAGTATTTAAGTATGTTTATCCGTATTCTAGATTCCATAACACAAGCTAGTTAAACTATGCTTACCATGGGTCTAGATAGCGTTGTGTAGAATGTTGTAGAATATTTATTTATACATATATTCGTCTTACGGCAACCGTGGGAGCCATCTACCAATATTCGTACGGCCGTTCGAATCCCGCCTGAAGCGATCCAACTTTTTCTATTTCGTAATATTTATTTATTGCAAATTCTTTTTTTTATACCACTTAGGTGCCTGCCTTCACCTGATGGAAAGTCGTTACCGTGATCTATGGACGTGTGTAACACCAGAGAAGCCACACTCGCGCTGCCGACTCACAGAGTTTCTGTGCCGTCAGTGTAGAGGACAAAGCAGAATAAGCCTTTAGTTATTCCACTGACAGCACAAATTCTCCAGTGAGCTCTGGCTACCTTACTCACTGCTGAGAACACAACACGAAGTATAACGACACTTTACTCAGTTGCAACTTGAATAGTTGGCAGCTTTCAATTGGATATCAGTTATCATAGAAGAAAGAAATAAGAAAGAACCAGCATAAAATATGTATCCGCAAACATGAACATGCGTACATGCAGGAAGGTCACGTCTTCAAAGTACCAATTGGTACTAAAAGAACTAAACAATCAATAGAAGTATTTGTTGAAAAAGTTTTATTCAAAGTGTTCTTTTCTAACTCACAAGACACTTTGTTGCAATATAATACTGGATCGTAAAACTGATAATGTCGTCTGACAGCATCTTAAACAAGAAAGTTCTAACTCTTTTGTTTCAGTGCATGTTCTTAGTGGTGCATAAAACTTTCTTAACGGATGCCTTACTGTGTCAACGTTGTATATCTTTTTGCGGATTAAAACGACCAATGAAAGTGCAGCAATATAATTTTTGCATACTACCTAATATGCTGTCATATTGTAGCATCTAGTGTGCAGGGGCCTATAAAATCCTTTGATATTCATTTCGATTCATTCTGTGCATGTGATTTTCAAGTAATATTAATGACTACAACATACAACAACTACATACAAATAATCACGCCTTTATGCAGAGCTGAAATAACACCCAAATTTCACCAATAATTGTGAGCCTATTGCTGTATTCCGGGCACTATTATTGACTCAAGCCATGCATCTAAGGTTGAGTCTGGGTTGTATATATCTGTCTGATGTTAAACAGCCTTATCCCTTAAGCGCCTTGTACGACATCGCATGGGAAGAGATGGGATGGTCCTAATTCTACTCTGCCGGAAACCACGGGGCAAATATTAATGACAGGTGTATTAAACGTATCACTATAAGAATGAATATACAATTATGTTTACGGGAATTAACGCGATCATGGTATAGGAACATAAATACCTTTGATTTGCCTGACGTTTAGACCAGGTTACACTGGCCGTGGTCACAGGCTGACTCTGAATCTATACTAATATTATAAAGCTGCAGAGTTTGTTTGTTTGTTTGTTTGTTTGAACGCGCTTTGTTGGAACTACTGGTCAGATTTGAATGATTCTTTCAGTGTTGGGTAGTCCATTTATCGAGGAAGGTTTTAGGCTATATATCATCACGCTACTACTTAAGGGAGCGGAGCATTGATAATAAATGTTAACAAATCCGGCAACTTTTCATACATATTTTGAAGACTAAAACATACGGGCTCAAAATATACCCCGGGCGAAGCTGGGGTGGGTCAGCTAGTAATGAATATAATTGATAAGAATGAATGCTCCAAATATTACAAGTTTCTATAGAATTACGAGAATAATTACACATACAACCGTATTCTATACTGTTCAAAACCAAATACAGTTTCGAATGATCGATGTACGCTGCCATAATTAGCTTCGTTAGAGAACCAGTACTGTTCCATATCAATTAAAAAGAAAGATATAATTAGATTATAGTAAAAGTACCTATATATAGTCGGTCATGTGTATAGAACATTGGCCTTGCCGCGTTGTTAAGTGCAACGCCTGCCACATAATTACAGCCCGACTGGTTGCGCAAACGTTATCCGATCAGACGCCATTATCAGACTTATACAATTCAATTATAGCAGAACTCTTTGATAGAAGGGAGCTTACAGTATGTACCTACCTATTTGTCTATAGAAAAGTTTTCAGTTATATGTTTGAAACAACAATCTTAGACCTTATACTATATAGGCATAGATTTGCTAACAAAATACATGGCATTATTTTGTGAGAGTAAGCTAATGTTAATATTGTTCCTTAAACTGTCAATGTGTGCATGTCATGTGATGATGTGTATATGTGAACTTATACCGAATTAGTAGCCATTTTTTACACAGCATATTTATGACACTTGCTGCGTCTATTGTTTGTATTTAGTCTAAGAGAACCATATTGTTAAATTTATACGAGGGTGACAATGAAAGTTCTTAGGAAATCAAAAACAGAACAAACTAGCAAGTTATTAGTTTTATTATATCTATTCAAAATAGTGTGTGTATGATGTATTGATAGTGTGCGATGTATTGATGTACAATACATCGCTGCATCGGATAGAAACACTGAGAAAAGCACTTTGCCCACTCGTCCTTAGGGGCCTCTTCGACGGCGTTTTGAAACTTTAAACCAGTTGTAAACAGTGGCACAAGATGGGGATTCATCGTGAAAGGTCAATCGAAGTCTATCATAACTTTCTTGTTGACTTAAATGATATCGAAAGTCATAAAAATCATTGCACGAAAATTTTCTCGCGTTACATTCATGCTGACGTGACACAGACAATTTTTAATTTGCCGCCAAATCGTAAAGAAATGACAAATGAATATAATAAATATACAATAATGATGGCAAAGAGTTCCATTTTCAAAATTTGAACTTATTTTTTTATTATTTCGTTTACACTTTCAGTGTCGCCCTCATAGAAGGGGTGGCATTGCATGCAAGTCGACCCAGACAAAATCAATACCTGTGAATGTTTCAAAATTGTCGGAAGGTCGAATCGGAACTCCTGACAGATTTAGAATATACTAGCAGCCTTAACTCGGATCACTAGTTTATCTTTGACCAATGAAAGACACAAATATTTGACACGTGACCAAGATTTCCTAGTAGATTTTTTCTGGATAACTGAAACTCGTTGAACAAGAAACGTCTACGTTACAATAACGTTAAACGCATTATTTACAAGTTAGAGGAACCACATAGCATTTCTAGGAATAAATCCGCTATACCAAGTTCTAAGTTTATGGTGACTGAGCAAAGTTTTATTGAATGGATACAGCGGAAATAATTATGCAAAATACAAAGAATTCGTTCGCCTTCTTATCTAAAAAAAATCTTGTGTTAACTTCTGAATGACTTATATTGTTATGCTAAAAACAAAAGATTTACTTACCATTTTGCTAACTTGCAAACCTTCATAATAATGAATACTTATGCTTATTTAATCACATAAAATACAATGGTAGGAATATTTCGTACTTAGTTGTGAGTGTTGTGACCAAGTTCAAATCCCAAAGGTCGTAACACACATGATAGGTACTAGATACTTTCAGAAGTTTCCGCGAATATCACTCATTGAAATAAAACCACTTCATAACGGATCTAATCGCGATTTATTTCGTATTATTTACATTTAGCTCGACGTTTCGTCACACACAAATAAAACCATGCTAAATAAGGCTAAACGGAAATAGATTTTTTTCAAATAACGAGTGAAAGAAGTTTATGCTTGATTATAATCGCATTCGGTTTCCCAAAAACATAAAACACGCAAGCGAAAACAAGACATGTCATCACCCCACCCTTTTGCCGTCACGAGAGCCGCGACCTGAACTTCTTGACAATTTTAATGACGTCTATTGCATGCCATATTTAGAGAATGACATAAAAATGTAATAATAATTGAGAGAAATAGCAGGTGATTCATTTATTCCTCAACAGTGTTCTGTTACTTCGATGATTTTTCTTGGTAACCTTGGCCTGATCCTGAAGCATCAATGAAAGTCACTACTCCTTTGGATATACAAAGACATGCACACACACATTATAATGTCTATTATATGCTACATGCGAGCATGCGAGCTGTAATTTCTGGCCCTTCTGAGGCAGCATGCTTGCGGATTGTAAATCAGATATACGCACGAAAGGGTTTACATCTGTGCATGTGGGCTATTATACCCGTACTTATATGTATTTTTGTTCGTGGTGGTTAGGTAAAAATCTTCTGGGATACAGTTTGATAGGATTTTAACCTAAGCACCAAGGCCAAAATAAAGTACGCATAGTTTAATTATGATTTTATTGTTGTTTTATTTTGATTTCAATCCTAATTAATGGGAGGCGTTAGTTCCGTAAAAAAGCATTAAAAGTCTTCATAAATTATAACCGCATGCACTTTTGGGTCTACACACCATCGCGTGCAACTAACTCCACGTAATGAATCAACAAATTGTATTGATTATGAGCCATCGAATTATCTTTTGTTTGTAGTTCTTTGTTGTAATTACTTCTTTATATATTATCTTTGTCTACACATCTTGTCAAGTATTGATATCCAGCTTTATTCTTCGTCTAATAATAGAATAATTACCTTGATGAGTGCTAGGCATGACATGACTTTGTTGTGTAATTAAATGTTATTAAACGAATGCTTGTAACAAAAGGTGTCTAGGGCCGCCATAAACCTTAAATACTAAGCAACTTAAGTTACCTGCGAAATTGTGTGTGAAAATTTACTACATAGTATTTTTTTATCGACTTCTGAACAAGGATATATATTAAGGAGATATATATTTCTATATTTTATGTACGCGCATTTACGTTATCTGTTGATGGATACGTAAGTACAATCATGAATTCGTTCAACATTGTTACAAACATGAGAATAACACCTTCCTTTCCTAGGAACATCGATTCGATGATAGAAATTTCAAGTTACTAATTCTTTAACTTGCTAACTAAAATTATTCTAATTACACTATTTAGAAAGTTAAATAAGATTTGTACAATACATAAATAATAACAAATGAAATTTAATACTAAAAACTATTATTAGGTACTAAAATAAACTATAATAAAAAATTACACACAATGCGTCATGAAATTCTTCCGTATCATCACCGACAGTTAACATTCCCAAAAGGCTGGCAGCATTGTCACGTTGAATGACAATGTTTATTCTCTGTGTAAGATAATAATAAGCCTCCTGGTCACGCGTAGCGTCGATCAACCACTTTTCCTAATCTTTGTATACAAAACGGGCAATTGGACCCCATGTGCGCAATGTTTGAACCCCACAGAGTTCAAAACCTAATCACTTGTTAGGTTTCAGTATTTATGTCGTTTGAGGTTTTCCGCAGATGCAACAGCGCCGGCACTGCCTGCTGTGTTTGGAAGATGTGAAGGCGTACATTGCGTCCCTCATCAAAGTTCCAAAAAAAAAACAAATTTAAGTCTTTCGTAACAAATGCAGAATGTGTGTGTTAATTTCGTATTGAATCGGCATGGTTTCCGTAGTGTAGCGGTTATCACGTGTGCTTCACACGCACAAGGCCCCCGGTTCGATCCCGGGCGGAAACAGTTCTTTTTGTTACTTTTTAAATACATCCGTAATTTATACAAGCAAATGGGAACAAAATCTTGCAGGAATATGTTGTAAATAACGAAGCATGGTCAATAGTTTTGAATCGTGATAATGATGCGGAAGAACGTTGACAATGTACCAAACAAGGGCTGGAAAACGCAAGTAATTAAGCTTAGAAAGTGGTACAAAACTGGTACAGCACGGGATTGGTTAGTTTCTAAATTGACCGGTGTAGACGGAAGGTCGCCGACCTGTTGATGTCTAGGGGAACTGCCATCTGTAAACTGACCCAGATTCTCCATATAACAATCATCTTATCTTTATCAGATAAGCGTGTTTCGATTTGTCAAGATATTTCTTTCTTCCTGAAGGTGAGTGCCATTACTTTGATGTTTTTAATAAGCTATTGATTACTCCTTATATTGTTCACATGCCAGTTATTTTAGAAATTTAGGAATTACTACACGTAGGGGTATCATGTGTAAGGATTTTAACTCTGGCTGTGTCTTGCTTAGTTAGGTACCGATGGAATGGCTGTTGACGATGGAACACGGCTGTCCTTGAGGATTGAGGAGTCCCTAGTTAAACCTTTCTGGAAACACAGACTCTGGTAAGAAGTTCCACTCGTTACAACCGCCTCAAGATTGCATTTACTACGAGTGGAATTCACCACTGAGTATTAATTTTCAACTAACCAAAGTTTTCACGTGTTACTCTATGAAATACATCTAGTAAAATATGGTAACGCAGTTTAATTATCCTTGTACGGGAATTATTTATACCATTGGTGAAATCCGCTATTAAACTGCATACAATTTTATAGACCCTATTCCCTATTCCTATACTGACATCGACTAACCAGTAAGTCCTGCAACTCGAATATTGTTTAACAGAACAACTGCAGTTATCGACTATAATAACCCTGGTTCTGTTAAAAGACACTCTGTTAAGTCAGCATCAGATCAATCTTGACTATAATACCTATCTATAAATGATCATATTCCAAGGTAACTAATTTTTTATTTTTTTTATATAGAATACGTCAATTAGACTTCGCCTTGCCTGATGGTAAGCTGAAGGCAAAGTCTCAGAAAAGAGGAAACTATTACGATAAAGTCATGTTCTATTTAACAATCAGTCAACAGGAAGTGGGGAAAACAAGGCAATAAGATTATTTTGAGTACTGTGTTCGCCAGGATCGATCTGACGCTCACTGTACCTAGGCCAGTAGATCTTTTATCATAGTTATCTAAAAATGCGCTGAAAGTAAAGTTCAGTGACACTTCAATCAGGTGTAGCCACTCCCGCTTCTCATTTTACGATACAATATTTCTATTATACTCTTCCGCTTTCGTATCGTATCTCACACGTGTTAATGCCATACAATACACTATGTTAGTCACGCACCTTTAAAATCATTAAATACATCGTAATATCACAATAGTGAATGTAAATAAATGCCAGTTTAAATGGGTTATTATCACATTTTGTATGATGCTAATCATTGCAAGTTACAACTTTTGAGACATTGATATTTTTTTAAGGACCCTCACTACATGGATGACTTGCCTAGATTTTCAGTAGGTTGTTCTAGTTCTAATGAATGATAGCTTTGTGTTGTTATTAATCTGCTGACAGCATCAGTGGACCAGTGCATCATGCTATTTTTACCTAGTAATCTGACTGAAATTTTGTCTCAAAAGTTTGGCTATATACGTCATCTAACTTTTGCCTGTCAACCTCACCTTCGGCAACCAAAGCGACCCATAGGCGGCGTGCGTTTTAGTCGGTTCGAGTCCGACATAACCTCCTCCACCGGCTCCGGTGGGGAGGTATCCGTGGGGATTTTGCGCACGTAAAAAAAAAAAAAAAAGATGACCGACGACAGTAAGATTTTAATCGGTTCGAGTTTCTACCCACCTCATCGTAACAATAAAAGTACTTACGACGTGTGATTTACATCAATATAATTTAAAAAAAACACATTAACAGGTAAATTGATCTACACTAAATCACCGTATAATTCAAATATTTCTAGGACGCTTCAAAGCTTATTTAGTTCAAAAACAAATCCTCCATTCCAATGGTGTTACGTTCTTTGTGAGTTGTAAGCTGTCATTTGTGATTGGATTATCGGCCATTGCCCTTAAACGCGGGAACGGTAACTCACCCAAGGTGCTAGTAAGCTAATATTGCTAGTAAATGTGTCAAAGTATGTATGAGATAATACTATTATAATAATATAATATAATAGTATTGCGTACCTGACGTAAAATTAGATAATCTTCTAAGTACAAAGTCAGACACTGCACCGAGGTGAGCTAACATTTTCATACTGACGACATCTGCATGGTCCCAGTGCCCACCAAGACCTACGGCGTCAAGTCAATTTCCCTTGTAAGCCGAAACATCCTGATTGACGGACAAGGGTGTTTCTGGCTCAGGCTTACTTCTCGAGGTTGAGAAGTCGGACGACAGTCACGCCCATTAAAGCTATATAAGTTTTTTTTTATTTATACTAATAAACAATCTTGTAGTCTGCGGTAGTCGACATGAACAAATTAGTCATTCATTCCAGGGCAACTGTATACGCTTTTTAAACAAGCTCCCTAATTAAATTAGGGATTTACCTGTGTATAAATTTAAAAATATAGTTTAACGTAAATTGCGTTTAAGGCTAAAAAATCCAAGAATACTTGGATGATAAACAAGCTTGGAAATGAGCTGTTGGCTCAGCTATGCTACTCAAATAAATTTTTGTATTTGGATAAGTAGAAGAAAATTGACCCAAAAAAAATTCCCGCTGAGTTTCTTGCCGGAGTCTTCTCACGTCGGGGCCGCGTTTGGAACCGGTGGTCCATATACGAACATCTATGACTGCAATGCTTCGACATCGCCTTTAGGTTGTGGAGATCACATGGCACGCATGGTCGCTTCACGGAATATATTCATACATACATATAATCACACCTTTATCACCGGAGGGTTAGGCAGAGGTGAATTAACAGCCACATTTCACCAATCATTGAATTAACGTAAAAGGTGGAGTGCCTATTGCCGTCTTCCGGGCACTATTGTTGACTCAAGCCATGCATCTGGGGCTGAGTCTTTGCTGTATGTATATACGACTGATGTTAAACAGTCCTATCCATAAGTCGCCTTGTACGACACCAAATTCTACTCTGCCGGGAACCATGCGGCAAAATATTGAAGATCAGCCATATCCGCAGTTAACCCCAGACTCCAACTATATTAGCTTTGCCTTGTACAGCCACCTATATAATTTAATTACCTACATTTGTTGTTGTCTGTCCTTTTTCTTCATGGAGAGAATACTACCATATAATAAGAAATTAAGGGCTGTACCAAATAGGGGGGTTGTATGTACATTATGTAAGTATTTACAACAAATGATCTATGTACCTTGATCCACATACTAAAACAGCTGATTGTGAGACAAGTATATGAAGTTTCAGCCAAAATATTGATTTAAAATCTTAAAATTGTTACATTACATACATCCGGACAGTGTAATAAAAGCTCCTAATGTAATTTTTTTTAAGTAGACTTGATAAACATTGGACAATCAAAACACAAGTGCAGTAATATACACGCATCAGCTTATGCTGCTAGTGTATTAAATAATAATAATAATTAACAATACAATAAGACAACATTCAATTTACAATAAAATACACTATCGTAAAAGCTTCAGTTCATTTCATTTACGAGAAAAAACTGTCTGGATGAATTGAGAGTTATTGCACAATCCCTGATGTGCGAGAGTTATTTATTCTGAGTTTGGAAGAACTTTTTCAGTTCAATATTATGTCTTCCCATCAAATTGTCATCTACATACAATTATGTGAAGAATAAAAATTATTTTTCTTAGTTTTCTTCCTTTCTTTCTTTCTTCATTAGCACTGCAATATAAGTAGAGCAGGAGTATATTTTTAAAATAAGAAGACTGTTGTGATTTTTTTTTTTAATATGCCGGTAGTTAGACAGACAGTGGATGATATGTCCACAAGCCAATTTGATGTACAATCTGAAAAAGCTATATTCCATTCGGTTAAGTATTTAACTAAAGGTAAACAATCTTTCAGCAACTTTTTATAAAACACATATTAAACCAATAGACTAGACTAACTGACTAACTAGCGGTTCAATTTCAGTTGTTAGTCTTTAAATGAGTTGCTTAACAGAAAAATATTGATAAAACATTTTAAAAAAGCACATGAAGATTGTTTATGTTAAGTTAAGTTCCTAGTCAAATGGAGTATAGTTAGCATAGACAAGCTGCTATGCTATAGTGCAAAACATAAGAGGCCTCTTTTCAGCAGTGGGCTGTGATCGGCTTATTGATTGATTGTAAATATCAATGTGGGATCAGAACTGATAAACAATAAATTTAAAATAGTTTTTACTGTTTTCCATCCAGGCAATAATAAGTTGCGTTATTACGAAAATTCTACTGAGTTTCATGATGCTATTTTCTCTTAGCAAACATTAAAACAGTAGTCCTAAATATAAATAAATCCCTATTTAAAAAAGTTGGTCATATGTTCACAATTCAAGTTTTAAGACTATTAAGTTTATATTTTTAATCTTGATAAGTGAATGTCATAACTTTCCACAGTTTAAAAATATATAAGTAGGTAAATACTTCAGATAAAAAATATAGAATGTAGATATACTTTCATTATGAACAACTAAGTGAATAAGTACTTAGTTTTTTGGGGGTGTGTGTATTAAAATTATTAAAGTTCTACAGTACTGCTATCACAGCAACTGTTTTTATTCTTGCAGTTGAGCAATATGAATGATCACAACTATTTGTTTTGATACTTCATGGAGATAAGTTGGTTTTACTTATTGGAAATATTTAAAAATTTTCAGAACTCATCACTTAATTTATGTAACTTATACAACTTACTTAACTTTAAATAATGAAAGAAAAAAGTCGCATAAATTATAGTTGACAACTTGTGGTGGCCAGTTACAAAGCATGCGTCATTTATAATCAATAAATAAATGAAGGTGGACTGCAGTTGCAATTTTATTGCATCAACTTCCAATCTTAAATGAAGATGTGAATTACCGTAGCATTTCACATATACGTAACGGTATTATTTATAAGTATAATTACGATTGAAAAACATTACACTACAGGTATTGCACTTTTTCTTGGGCAAAAGTATTGACAATAACAATAACTCACCGAGCGACAGGTGTAATGAACGTAACATGCAATTTCAGATGAGTAACCAACAATTGAATGTTCACAATAACTTAAAAACACATCACTAGACACAACGAACAACACACATTTTATTCAAACGGATCGTATTGCCTTTTTGATTCACTTGAAGTACAATAAAGTCAAAAGTGCATTCAATAACACAAAAACTAACTTCTTTGCTTTGCAGACCGCCCGCGCCGCACGCAAGCAGTTTTAAATCTACCAATATTTGCAATATGTATTGAAAAGTGAGCGTTATTAACTACGCTTAGGAACTATTTTTGATTGCTTGTAATAAAGTTTAACGTGCATACAACCTTTTGTCGACGCAACAACAGTATGTACAAATAATCAAAACTTATTCATACATAATATTTCTTCCATTTTTTAATACATTACATTAAAAGTACAACATAATTCTTCCTTTATTAAGTTCCTTTGCCAAAAGTGACTTGTTCAAAACAAAATTTAAAGTTACCTCACTCTAACTTTAGTAACTTTAGTCACCATCTATTGGACAAAAGAAGCAACATTTGACATGAAGTACGATTAATTATTGCAGAGGATTTTATTGAATACAGAGTACACAAAAGGGCAAAGTTTTTAGTTTATAAAACCTACTCAAAGTTTGCAACAAATCCGTAACTTTACGGACATTGTGCAAAATTAGGGCAATAATAGGCACAGAGTAGCGTAGGTAAATATTTAATAATCTATAACCATACCACTATACTTCTTTCTTGTGGACTCCAGTCAATGTCACTAGATGCTCTTATAACTTGGAAATTTTCTAGACTCAAAAACCAGTAGAAGTAGAGACAGCGTCTCACACCTAGCTAACTAGATATATATCCTCTGTAGATCTCTAAACACTAAAGCGTGAAAATGCATTGAGGCCGTCCAGGCCCCTCTTCCCCACTGGGCACTATGGGCACGTGCCCAGGGCCCCGCGATCGAATGGGGCCCCCTAGTTCCTGCCAGATTACCAAATGATAACCGATATTTAGGTATTACCGAAAAACATTAATTTTGAAAAATCTGATGATAATGACTTACTACAATACCTACGCTTATTATATTAGCTTTAGTTTGCCGCATGCGGATAGCTATCTATACCTTGTACAACATAGCTTGAACTTTTTGACAGATGGGTCAGTGATGGGAAACAGAAAATATCTATTGGTGTAAAAAATGTGTTGGCTAAATATGTGGCTGTATGTATGTTTTAAACTATTCAAAATAAATAAATTCATTCGTCAATCAATTTTATTGCACTAGACATAAAAACATTGGGTAGGTACCATTGTTTTCAGTTTTTCTATTTAAATTTTACTTCGAAGCAATAAAAACCACTTAAGACTTTCGGAAAATGCTTGAGTCCTTAACAGGTACTCTTATGTTGTGTGTCTATTCTTATGATTATTATCAATTTTTAATATTATTAAAATAAGAAAATATTGTTCGTCGTTGCAAAGTTATATCGATTTCAGATTTGACATCCGTCAAAAAGAAAGATCAAACTAATAAATAAACAGGGTATAAGTACTCCACTCTCTCTCAAAAATGAGTTTTTCCGATATTAGTATATTTAGGTTAATTTAAATACCTATATGTAAGTATAAGAATACAATTAAAAGAAAAATTATTAAATTAAAAAAAGAAGAATTATTTGATGCGGTGTGGTTTATGTCTTTAAGAAACCTATTCGAACGTCATTCGTAATACCAAAGACAAAAAAGGGGAATTCCCGACTCCCGATCGTCGTTTGACTTGACGAACGGGAATTCCCTTCAAGTATTTGTCTGCGATGTTGTGGCGTTTGTTTTGTTTGTAGTTGTTAGTTTGTTACTGACTGTGCTTGAGCTCTGACAAAAAAATAGTATTGTTTGATTAAATCGTCGTTTGTCTGTTTTGTGTTAGCGAATATTTTCGTTATAAAATTAATTAAACACTGAATTATAATATAAAATGTCGAAACGGTCATGGGTAGTTCTTCGAAGACAAAATTTTCTATTTCTGTGGGTGTATTTCTGTAACCAACTAACATAATTGCCTGTGAATTTTTGTTTTGGATACTTTAGCTTTGTCTCTAACTTGGTCAAATGATATTTTAGAAATAGTTGTTGTCTAGGTACAAAATAAAAACATTTGAACTATGTTCTTCTGATTTATATGACGCGTCCGTTTGCCATTTTCCGGAAGAAAATGTTTGATCTGGCGTTTTTCATTTGACAAATTCACATAAATAATATTTTTTAAGGAAAGGAAATGAATTGTCCTTTTATAAAATAATGCGTTGTAGTTAAAACTACTTATACTTTTTTTATAAATAAGTAAAACATAAGTGTCCGGCGTATAATACTGACTAATATGGTGCAAGCTGCGCTTGACCATAGTTGACCGGGTAATACTGCTAGGAGAGTGATTTTGCGCGCGGGAGGAACCAATCGTGCAACGAACAAGCTAGGAGGTGGACATGCGGCTGGCAGCCAGAGAACCTGGTGATACGAAGGTAAATATATGATTCATCTGTGCTTGGTTCAGGTGACATTCTGATTACAATGCCTACTTTATCAGATTTATTTTATTGTTTTAAAACCTCAATTTGCGTTTGCCGTGATGCTTTTAGGTAATATTTTAATGTGGAATTTTTTTAATACTGAAGCCTGTATGAATATGGAGTTATGCATAATTAAAGGCAAAATCCTGATTCCTCTGTGCCTGCTTCATATGGTCAAAACACCATATGGATTAGAAAGGAGCGGTTTTATAGCGTCAATTTGCTTTTATACATACATATGTATTAAAGTATAGCTGCTACAAGTGTATAGCCGCTTATAGAAACTCTACATTTTATGGTCCTTCGAGCCGGATTCTGTTAAACCTTATACTTTCATTGGTACATAGTTTAAATATTTTAATTTGCATTTTTGTTACATTGTACTATAACTATTACGCTATTAATAAAATGGCAATTTTAAGATTAATTTTCCCTAATAAAAACGTGAAAAGTTATTTATCTTTAAATATCTGTATTA
This sequence comes from Eilema griseolum, assembly GCA_963662185.1. Classification (NCBI taxonomy): domain Eukaryota; kingdom Metazoa; phylum Arthropoda; class Insecta; order Lepidoptera; family Erebidae; genus Eilema; species Eilema griseolum. The sequence goes on from OY759250.1 coordinate 8,030,101, forward strand.
TTTTTTTCTTTTAATATTGTAGTTGTTGTACAATGCTACGACCTGGAGGTAAAAAAGGAGAAAAAAGTCTGAGAGAACGCGTTATGGAAAACATGAGAAAAGATCCAGACAAGTATACTCTGTGCAAATTTAAATTAAAGAAACATATTTGAAAAGAAAGAGAGAAGGTTCTTGCAGAATTTAACACCTAAACAAGAAAAAATAGCTAGCTAATGAAGGGTTGATCATCAGCAACCTTGGACCACTCAGATTCAGACGATCGGGGTTTTTCTTATATTTAAACGGACAAAAGTGTCTGACACCATTGGGGAAAATACGATCACTCCATCTTCATCGAAAAATTCAGGATCTTGTCACCAAGAAATTTTTTTGAGGATGAAATTGAAAGCAGCTCGCTCCCTTGCAAAAAGTCAAGAAAATATTTCTTTTAGTAATGTTATTAACTTTCTTACTTGTGTATGTTTGTTTTGATACCAGACACACGATACATTACTAAGACTGATGTCAAGTGCCATTACTAGAATTAGTTTATACTGTGATTTTTTAATTGTAAAATATTTATCTAATTGATAACAGCTATTTATTTATCTATATACATTTAATGTATATTATATCTATGTTAATATTTACATTAATAAAAAAACAAAATTAAAATGCGTCGTGGAATTCCTCCGCATCGCATGCCTCTTGTGGTAGCGTTCCCAGAAGTCTGGCAGCATTGCCACGTTGTATGGCAATGCTTATATCTCTGACCTAAGAAGAGGCCAGCCCTCTGGTCACGAGAAGCGTCGACCATATGCTTCGCAATCTCCCTGAAGAGATTGCGGGCGCTCGGACCCTACGGCCCAAACGTTTCTACTCCAAACGGCACAAACTCATAATCACCAATGAGATTAGAATACTTGCGCTGCTTAAGAGTCTCTGCAGAAGCTGCAGCAGCACCAGCACAGCCAACCGTGCCAGGTATATGGGTCTAATTGATTAAGTATTAAAGTTTTTTATTTAAATTTTTTGTTTCTGATTTATCTGTTACCAATTCTGATTCCTCTGGGCACAAAATATTTAAATGTCGATATCTTGAAAACTACTGTATAAAAATGAGTCCCTCATTCAAATATATGATCTTTGGAATCCATATTTTCATATGGATATGTGTTACAAAGCTTATAGTGTAATTTAATTTTGGCCAGATGAATCAGTTGAAGAATGAAATTTCGAAGAAATACCCTCATATCCTAGTGGATCTGAAAAAAGGAAAAAAGCTCTACATCAGAAAGAAGTAATTGAAAAGTTACCAAAATTAACATCATATTTTACTACTACTACTGGAGAAACTTCTGTAAGTAGCAATCAATTCATAAAAATGTTCCACATGATGACTCAGCTCAATTACAAATTGCGGGAATTTCTAAACCTTCATGTTCCAATTTTGAAAAAGAGATTGAATCAGAAAGCGACTATTCCTACGACGAAAGTGCAACGACTTCAGTAACTTCACTAAAACCGACAACTCCAACTGTGTCAATTGAACAGCAGTTTTCCAACACAGAAGAATTAATATCGCACGATCCCGCCGATTATTTTCACGAAAAGTATGTTGAAATAAATCGCGAAATTTTAATTCGTAAGGGACCAGTATATTTTCAAAATAAAGATTCTGACTTTTCCGAGGCATCCAGAACCTACAAAGATGGTAATAAATTAGTGACGAGATATTTCAACAAAGCATTATTTATTCGCAAATTAAAGAACAATGAAAGCGTCGAAAGAAAATGGTTGCTGTATTCGCCTTCCAAATGCTCTGTATTTTGTTTTTCATGCTGCTTATTTAACCCAACTGATGTTAATCTTTGCTCTCGGAATGGATGTAATGATTGGAAGTATATTAATCACATAATTTTAACACATGAAAATAGCCCAGCGCATAAGCAATCTATGATGACTTATCTGGCACGAAGTAAAGCGGTTGGTAGAGTAGATATAGAGTTATTATCTCAACATCAAAAGGAAGTGGATTACTGGAGAAACGTACTTAAACGGATTGTAGCTGTTGTAAAATTTTTGGCATCGAGAGTGCTTCCATTTCGCGGCGACAATGAAATCCTAGGATCTCCAAACAATGGAAATTATTTGGGTTGTGTGGAATTATTGAGTGAATTTGATCCATTTCTTGCAGATCACTTAAAAAAATTTGGGAATCCTGGAAAGGGTAACATTTCTTATTTATCAGCAAATATCTGTAATGAGTTTATTGAAGTAATGGGAAAACAGGTTCTAAAAAAAATTATAAATGAAGTTAAATCAGCAAAATATTTTTCCATAAGCGTTGACAGTACGCCCGATCTGTCTCATATTGACCAGCTAACTTTCATCATTCGATACGTAAAAGACTGTGTTCCTGTTGAAAGGTTTTTGAAATTTATACCTATTAAAGAGCATAAATCTAAGTATTTAGCGGAGACCATCTTAAATTTTTTAGAGATACATGATATTCCCATAAAAGATTGCAGAGGACAAAGCTACGACAATGCTTCAAATATGTCGGGAAAGTATAGTGGTCTACAAACAAGAATCAAGGAAAAATGTGAATTTGCCACCTTTATACCATGTGCAGGACATTCACTAAACTTGGTAGGTGTCCATGCTGCTGGGTGTGTACCGGAGGCATCACAGTTTTTTGAAATAGTTCAGAAAGTGTACAACTTTTTTTCGGGCTCTACCCACAGATGGAATATATTAACAGAACATTTAGGTTCAAAAAAAGTTGTTAAGAGTCTTTCACAAACCAGATGGTCAGCCCGAGCTGATGCAGTAAGTGCTTTGCATGGGGGTTATAAAAGAATATTAGAAGCTTTAATCACCATCGCAAACGATACTGAAAAGGCACGAGAAACAAGAGACGAAGCCCTTAGTCTGTCTAGAAAAATGGGAAATCTAGAATTTATTATACTGACGGAAATCTGGAGCACCATATTGGAAAGAATAGACAAAACAAGTAATTATCTTCAGAAAGAAACAATAACACTGGACGTTGCAACCAATTTGTTGACTTCACTTTATGATTTTATTACTAACCTCAGGGATAAATTTGATAACTTCGAATCATCTGCCAAAGAAAATAACCCAGAATCTGACTACAAAGATCTATCTCAAAGAACAAGACGTAGAAGCTCACGGCTGATTTTTTTTGATGGCTCTGCGCCATCAGTCCAATTGAATGGAAAAGAGCGATTCAACGTAGAAACCTTTCTCCCAATAATCGATACCTTGAGTGTTCATCTAAAACAGCGACAAAGTTCATATGAGACCGTCAGTCAACGTTTTAGTTTATTTTTTCACTTAAAAACTCTGAATTCCGAAGAGATACGACAAGGATGCAAAGAATTTTCTCAAATCTATCACGAAGATGTAAATGAAAAAGAGTTAGAAATAGAATGTCAACATTTAAAAGAATACTTAAAAAATGTTCAGAGTGAAAATGAAGCATCTAACAGTGTACAGGAAGTATATAATCTATTAAAGCAAAACAAAATTGAAGACACATTTCCTAACGTAGAAATTGCATTGAGAATATTTTTAAGTATGATGGTAACTAACTGCAGCGGAGAACGCTCCTTCTCCAAATTGAAACGAATAAAAAATGAATTAAGAAGTACAATGCTTCAAGAGAGATTAACTAGTTTGTCGCTGATGTCCATAGAATGTGATATTCTCAATACCATAGATTTTGAAGATGTGATTAACGATTTTGCTCATCTTAAATCTAGAAGGGTACCTTTGCAATCAACATAGAATTAATCTAAGGATTTTATGTTAAGCGAGTTACTTTTGTAGATTATTTTTTATATTTCCTATTTTTTTATAGTTAGTAACTAAATAAAAATAAATTTAGAACCTTGTTTGTCTTTCTTTATCTATTGTAACTAAATAGTGTTTTCTCAAGGTCCTAGGGGCCCCATGATCCTAATGTGCCCAGGGCCTCAAATAGTTTAAAGACGGCCCTGAGGCCGTCGAGATAGATCCTCGATAGGTATATGCTTTTAAGGGCCGGCGCCCACTGCCGGCATGGCACGGCATGGCATGGCAAAGGATTTTATTACTATAGGTACAAATTCGTATCAGAATAAACGGGATATTTACCATATATCCCGTTTATTCTGATACTGATGTCAGTGACCATGATAGTTTAAATACCTATATAGGTACAAATTATTTTCAATCTTATTTCAGTGCCTTTAGAATTCATTACAAATAGATAGATAGATAATTCTTTATTGTACACCAATAGATTACAGTAAAATTTGTAGGTAGCATGCATACAGTTTAATGTACAATGGGCGGCCATTATCACTGGAAGCGATTTCTTCCAGGCAACCTTGGGATGGACAGTAATGTAATAAAGCAAAATATTTGGTGTAGTTAGCAAATAAACCAGAAACAAGGTGTATTAAAAACAAAAAGAAAGAAAGACATGAGAGAAGTTCAAATAAAGTAAAATAAATATACTTACAACTTTAGCACATAAGTAGATATACGAAGTAGATAGTAGATACATAGGTACGTACTAATAAGAAGGAGAAATAGTGAGCCTATTAATTGTGAGCTGTCACAGTGTTCAAAATGATAGTAGTCCTTTACTATTCTTTTAAATACGTTTAGGGATTTTGCTCGTCTGATATTCAATGCATCCATAAGCGCATAGCCTAGACTGAGAATGACTTACCAACAAAATCAGTTGAATGCATTTTACTTTATTTCGTCAAACGATGCCACATTCCGTTTGACTGCCTTTGTGTCGTAGCGTTAGTGAACGCGGCCGCTACGATCGGGTTCCGCGCGTGTTCAATCCCCGCTCGGTGCAAAATTTGTAAGAATGAATATTTGTATTGGTCTGCGTGTTTCTATCTTACTAATATTATAAAGACGTGTAAGTATGTGAAGATGTTTACATATTTGTCTTTCAAGTAAAATCTACTGACTGGATTTAAATGAAAGTAGGTACACATATAGGCTATATTATCAGCGATGAACGGGATCAGAATTCCACGAGAGCGGAGCCGTGGGCAACGCGGATGTATAATATTAGATATGTTTTTTACAAAATAAATTGTATGCAGTATGTTTATAGGCATTCTAGAATTAATAACACAAGCTAGTTAAGCTATGCTTAGGTACTTTGGGTCTAGATAGCGTTGTGTAGATTGTACTTAGTTGTTGGTAGCAAATCACTTAACTTCTCAAATTTATCATACTTAGTCCATTAGGTAATAATCATAAAATTTTCAAATGTCACCATTTTTTTATCTTATTTTCCACAAATTATACGCCCAGAATCGTCTTTTTCTTAAAGTTCTTATTTGTGTCTCTTCATTTTCAGCTGCTGCTTGCTGCTATTAATACTAAATCCTAGTCAACCAAAACAACACAATGACACAATCACACAACCAACTTCGAATGCACGAAGAGCAAAACTGATGCTAGAGTAGCTGGGCTTTACCGTGGCATACCGCGGCATGCCATGCCATGCCGTGCCAGCAAACGTGTCAACGTTCTGTCAACTTTAGTATTCTGGACTTCGCCTAAGCTCCCTACTATTCTGATGGTCTGTCAATTGATGGACTGTTAGATAGACAAGTCCCAGTGGTATCTGAGTCCGAGGACCTCTATATGAGGCGCTGCGTGTAGTTGTGTAGTTCTTTGCTTTTAGACATTATGGGTAGGTACCTACTCTAAATCCTTTTAAGACCAGCTCACGCTCCCAATGCTACTACTGATGCTAAGCTGTCAAGTTGTAGTCACAACTAACACTGTACTTTTTTTACGTCCGCAAAATCCCCACGTACCTCTTCCTGCCGGAGCCGGAGGAAGAGGTTATGTTGGACTCAAACTGACCAAAAGGCACGCCGCCTGAGGGTCGTTTTTGGTTACCGAAGGTGAGGTTGACAGGTATATCCCTCGCACCCCGGCCGACCAAGGGCCATCTATCACGATCTGGCCCTCTCCTCGGGTGTGGGGACTACAGAGTCCCCAACTCGTCCCCGGAAACGGGGAGGCGCGCTTCAGGGTGACAGGCAGCTCCACCAGTCATCCCCAGACCTGCGCTTATGGGGAGCGGAGATCGTTCATCGATCTCCGACGCCCGAGTTGCCTTCGTACGCGGGCATCTTGGCTTGCGATCCTTACAACACTGTACTAGTGGAGTACTTACTAAAGTAAGTACTTGCTTGGACCATCGTCCGAATAAGTAATTACACATACTGGCATGTTATATGCCCACGCATGTCCTAAAAATATTAGATCTATCTCGTTTGAATAATACATAGCAAATTATTTGTAATTATGTTAATTTCACCAAAACTCGAATACCTCAGTATCTTTTGGAAAATGGTTACAGGTTCAACATACAAGATGGTTGTACTTTATGGGATAGGTAGGTTTATAAAAATATATTTTACCAATTCTTTTATTCACTACTAAATATTTAAACAACGTAAATAGTAAAATTTTATCCTAATTGAGTTTTGGGCGTGCTGAAGGTGCGTTTTCTGGACGTCTTCTTACGTGCCAATTGCAACTGCTGTAGCTGCGTATTTACTTCGGCCCAAATGTCGTTCTGGTCTTCCACTGGTACAGTGTTCCTGTAAAACAGTAATGAATACTGAATAAATTAGGGTTATTTAAGCGGAATGTTTATGTATATCATTCATTTCAAGTATCTTCTTCATCCTAGTGTTATCTCAGTCGCATCCGAAGACCTTGGAGTCTGGGGTTCGCTTTTCCAATCTAACTGTGGGTTTGGCTGAGTTTTGATATTTTTTATACCAGTAACCCACCATGATACAAAATTTATTTAGTTCTAATCAACCTGTTTTACCCAGTACATTATCAGGTACACAGTACACTTATTTCTCCAGAGTTTCTTTTACCATTGAAATAACAGTGAAATCTGTCATGTAATCAAAAAACTACTCGCATCATTGAGAGAGTGTACTTTGCCATTCTACGGGAGAAGTTCCTGAAAGTGTGATTTCCTGGGGAAACCTAGAAGAAGGTTTGCACCCTAACTGCTCCCTGTATCTATTTCAAAATGACATAACATAACACGCCTATATCCCCGAAGGGGTAGGCAGAGGTGCTATGACCCGCATTTCGCCAGTTTATGTTTAAGTCCCAATGTGCCTATTGCGGTGGCGAGCCTATTGCCATTAACCGGGCACTTATAAACCTGCGATAAATACACACATAACTTCGAAAAGCATCGATAAGTCATTGGTGTGTGCCATGGTAAAACCTGGGATCGAATCCGAGACCTCATCTCAGCAGTCCATTACCCATACCACTAGGCTATCGTGGTCTGCTATCAAAATGATTACCTGTATATTTTCATCAAGTCATATTTCTCCCATGGTGTGGCTCTTAACTTCCTTCTGGTTCTATCTTTGAACTTCAGGTATTCCTCAATGTTAGAAATTCCTTTCAATTCCTGCCTCTCCCACCTTTCCAACCAAGGTCTTGGTTTAAGTTTCACCTGTAATTTATCTCTGTTTTAGACACATAATGAAATAAAAAAAGAGATTTCAAAATGCAACTTAATGACAACTTATAATTATTTATTTTGACGGCCTCTGTGGCGTTTTAGAACATTCGATTCCTTTACAGTGCAGATATTTGTCTGCACGAATTTATATATTTGCATTGGTCTGGGTGATTCCATATAATAATGTGTATGTATTTACGAAAAAAAAAGTATCTAAGTATGTTTCTTCTTTGAATTTTCATTCTAAATCCCATAACACAAGCTGGTTAAGCTATGCTTACCATGTGTGAACTAGATAGAATTGTGTAGAATGTTGTAGAATATTTACTATTTTTTATTCTTCTCAACTCAACTCTTGTAGTGTTATCCAAAGTAAGTATAAGAAACAATGTAGTAAAGCAAAGTAGTTTTTTTTACCACTTAGGTGGAATTGTCTGCCACCTTATGGGAAGTGGTTACCATGGCCAATATAATAAATTGTAATCTTTTATACTTTTAAAAGCTCATTCCTATAATAAAACTACATACTTTAATTCTACTGGCAAGCATATTTGCTTGTTTGAATGGAGCAGTTGCATCACATACCGGGTGGAAATCGAACTTACAATTTGATTGCTTGAGAAATTTTAATTGAAAGATAAAAAAAAAATAGAACATTTACTTTTACTGGATTAACAGGTACTGGTGTTCCTTCAGGCATTATTTCAGGATCCATATCAAATGGAAATGTGCTGTACTCGGGCAGAGCGTCTCTCAGGTACAGAAGCTTATCATCAAGACGCTTTTCCAGACGGAGAACTTGAATGTTCAGTATTGTTGGGTCATACATGTCATACCTCACCTGGAACACATCAATATGAAAATGAAAATCTACTCAAAAGCTACTGACATGTTGGACTAAAATAATACCAATTAAGTAGCAATATATTCATTAAAAATTTACTTCAAAGTGGCAACATTATTTTGAAATGTTTGAAGATTTCCCTCTAATTCTTTACACTGCAATTACTCAATGGAATTGAGTAACATTTAGAATGACATTCTACTATTTCCATTGAAAAATAAATAATTAATCAACAACATGCAAAGTATTTTTTTGTTAGGCATCAAAGATAATTTTAATTGTTGAATTTACTGAAACAATTTTTGTTTTTATATAGGACACGCCATCTTGACTTCACCTCGCCTGATGGTAAGCTAAAGGCTAAGTCTCAGGAAAGAGGGTCTCCATTACAGACACTTAAGTGTTATATTGGTGGCAATTATACAATTTCTATTTTACCTCAACACCCTGATGGTCAACAACATTTCTTAGTGTAAACTCAGCTCTGAGGCCGCAGCCCTTCCTCTCAATACAAATGCCAACAAATCTGTTTGTCTTGCCTTGAGCATGTGGATCTGCTATAGTCACAGCTAATATTGAACCTGAAATTCAATTTTCAATGTCATTTTGGCGACATTTCTAACTTATTTACATTTATTAAAATCTGAATACAATTTTTTTTTATACAACCTAGGTGGCATACGAGCACGGCCCACCTGATGGAAAGTGGTTACCATGACCTATGAACACCAGTGGAGTCACATCGGTGCTGCCGACCCTGTAAGAACAGAGATTTTATGTGCCCTCAGTGCAGGACAAGCCTTTGGTCTTCCCACTGACAGCACAAAAACTCTCCAGTGAGCTCTGGCTACCCTACTCGCCACCGGGAACACAAGACGAGGTTATTAGAGCCGTGGTATTCTGTACTTCTCCAGTCGGACTACTCAATTCGGACAAGAATACCATCATGTCCTACCTCCTCATAATTAAATCACAATGAGACATTAAAACACTTAATAAATATAAATCACTAATATTATAAATGTCTCATAAGCACTCATTATGTTATAAAATGTCATAAATGGAGTCCATAGCAATATTTATCAGTCTAACAATCAACCACTACTGGACATAGGCCTCTCCCAATGTGCGCCATTTCATCCAATCCAATATAACTAATTAATTTTTACTAACCAACATAGAACTCTGGTATATCAATGTTATTACGCCGTTTCAGCATGTCAGCTCTTTCAAGCTTTTCCCTGAGACTATTCCGCCACTTAGGGTTAGGATCAGGTAAAAATTCAGGATAAATACGCCTGTACGCCAAGTTTGGATTGTTTGCATTGAGACGGATTTGTGAAAATCTTGGTTTTGCTTCCACTTCCGGCGTCTTTGGCGTTTCTTTAACATCTTCAGGTAATGTAGACAAAGCTCGACAATCTGAAAATAATTTCGTAATAATTTGTATTTTCACACGTTTGTATAATGTAATAGATAAATTAGGTTTTTTATATTTATTTTATTCTAACCTCTTCTGATAAACCATTTGGCTACACATAAAATATCACTAGATCTCCTTATGGCCAGAGCCATTATGAATTTTCGTGATTTCTACAATAAATCAACAGGGTCAGAAGACCTTTATTCACTTAGAATCATAACATAAAACAAAAAAAATATGAATTGATTGGAATTGAATTCCTTCCTCACACTTAGTTTGACACTTGATAGTTGACATTAATGACTGGTGACAGCGAACGGGGGGTTCTGGGGATTCCTCTCGGGACTCGGGAGTAATTATAGTATTCTTATCTTACAAATTTCGGATGTATATAGACAACTTATTTATCATTTGAATATTTAACGTGTTATATATTTAAATTATGCATTAAACTAATACTTACCGGAAAGTTATTATGTAGCTATTAGTCATGTGTTTTAGTTTAGTAACCACTTACGAACCACTGCACTACACTATAATTCACTTTATGTCACAACACAACAAACGTCAACAACACGAAAAATCGATTGCCCTATTTATTATTTTTTATTGAAAATATCTGTAAATTCTAATTTATGTCCTCAATCATGCAAAAGTGTAATGATGACAACATTCCTTTAGCGGATGATGACCCACAAGTGATAATTAACGATGAAATAGAAAATAACCATTTAGATCATGGTCGTTCAATGGATTCATTGCCGAGTTCCTATACTGGCGGTTCCTCTAGCCCTGGCCTCAACGGTCCGCCAAGTTTTGAACCAGATTCTGGGATTGATGAACAAGAAGAAAAAGCGCGACTCATATCTCAAGTCTTGGAATTGCAGAACACGTTAGATGGTAAGACATTGAGTATTGTGTTTAAACAATGAATAATAGGAACTATCATAGTGTTTTACTCACCAGATTTGTCATCATTAGTTCCAAAAACAGTAGTTCTAAAAAAGTAATTTTTGTTTTTCACAGATCTGTCACAAAGGGTGGATTCAGTCAAAGAAGAGAACTTGAAGTTGCGCTCAGAAAATCAAGTTTTAGGGCAGTACATTGAAAATTTAATGTCGGCATCATCAGTTTTTCAATCAACAACACCAAATATACATAAGAAGTAGACAAAAGCTTAAGAACTATATATTGTATTGGAGCTTACCTGTAACCTAACATTAAACCCTGAGTTACTGAAAGCAGCAAGTGTCTACCCACCTACTATCTCTTCAGATGGCAATTTGTTTCTTAGATAAATATGCTAGATCTGAACTATAACTTTCTATTGCTAGAGTGGTTTCTCTAGTAAAAAGTAGATAATAAGAGAAAAAAAAATTTTGACTATCTCATGTTGATCTTACAGAGTATTTATACATTAATTATGTTTCTTAATCTCAAAGCTAAGGTTCTGTGTATTGCCTTTAAAAATAATGGACGCTTCAAGAGTTATTGTCTAGTAACTACATGTATTGGACATACAATTTATTATTTGTAACCCATAATTTTCATCAAGGTCTGATACATGTAATTGACAAGTTGCAGACATGACAAGATAAGAGGTAGGACAGGACAGTATTTCTATCCAATTGAGCAGTCCCACCTGGGAAGTACTTCTGCCCTACAGAATACCACAGCCATAATAACTTTGCGTTGTATTGCCAATGGTGAGTTGGGTAGCCAGAGCTCACTGTACACAGTATGTGCTATCAGTAGGAAGACTAAAGGCTTGTCCTACTTTGTGTTTAACATTGACACCATAGAAACTTTCTATGCTTACGAGTGTGTCTCCTCAGGTGTTGAACACGTCCATAGGCCACCGTAACCACTTTCCATCAGGTGGGCCGTGTGCTTGTCTGTCACCTAAGCGAAAAAAAAAAGAAAATGTCATAGACTTCAATATGAATGCTAATGTGTTTTAGACTTATAAACAACTTTTTATACATACTACTTATGTAAACGAAAAAGTGTCTGAGACAGATGCACTACATGTATAAAACAAGTAATTACATTTTCATAAGTTTTCTGCAAGTTTTGTATCAAACAAATTTACAACTTGAATATGAGGCACTTGAAGCAAGGGGTAACAGGAACATAAGTAACTGGGTGGTCAATATACCATTCCATTTATCCTTGTCCCTATGGACTTACTTGTGGAGTCATGAAGAATAATTCCATGTGCATACATACATTTAGTCACACCTTTATCCCCGAAGGGTTAGGCAGAGGTGAATTAACACCCATATTTACAGGCATATTTGCAGGGGCAGGTCAGGAGCACTCTAAACTGACGAGCATGCATGAAGAATGTAATGAGAGTGAATGAAGCGAGAGTAGTATGTCAGGATCGTAGCAAATGGAGATCCGTGATCTCTGCCTACCCCTATGGGAGACAGGCGTGATTTTATGTATGTATGTATTTACCAATCATTAAATTCGGTCCCACATAATAGGAGGTGAAGCGCTTATCCTCTTCCGGGCACTATTGTTGACTTATGCCATGCATCTGAGGATGAGTCTCGGCTGTATATATGTGTCTGATGCTAAACAGCCCTATCCTTTAGTCGCCTTGTACGACATCACATGGGAAGAGATGGGGTGGTCCAAATTCTACTCTGCCGGTAACCACGTGGCTTTGGCCAAAGTGCGGCGCCGGCATGTGGAGTCTATCAAATGGGATAATATAGCTTGCTTTCATAAGATAGGTCTATCTAGTGCAAATTACTGGATCAATGATATAAGAAATGTTATGAAATATGAAACTGCCTTCAAGTAATATGCTTATGCCCTGAGATTATAGTATTTTTTTTTATAAATCAGCTTTGCTTATAAAGCACTTGAGTATTAGGTATATTAGAATAATTAAAAAATATGATTTAAAAAAAAATATTATGCCGCAAGCTACACAGCTAAACTATTTACTATTATATAAATGCAATTCTATTTTTATTTTATCATTCACATTTACACATTCCATATTAATATTGTTGAACAAAAAACAAATCTCAAACAGCTCTCTGAAACATTTCTGTAAAATATTATTTGAACTGAATGTTTTATATTTAAGCTAATGGATATTATAAGTTATATTTCACTGAAAATGCCTTATTTATTTCTAATCCAACCCATACAAACTAACTTTTATACATATTCTCAAAATCTTGATAGATGCTTAGTAATTAGATTCTTATCTAGCCTTCAGAGTAAGTTATAATTGGGTATTTGACTGACTAAAATAGTCAAATTAGTTACTTTTTTCTAAATATCAAAACGGTAAGTTGGGAAACCTGTTAATTTATTGTGACGTCATAATATTTAATAGTCAATTCATTTACTATTATAGGACGGATGGATGATTCAAAATAAATAAAAAAAAAACAAAACAACTAGCCCATCGCAGTCCACTGCTGGACTAGGCCTCTCCCAATGTTGGGAGGCTTTGGCCTACTGTTTCCACGCTGGCCAGACGGGTTGGTACAGGGTTTTATTTCAAGTTTTCCTTCTCTCGCAGTGATATCGTCTGCGTATTTTTCCGTTAGTCGTCTCTTACGACACCCTTCGGATGAGATGGGGTGGTGATACTTGTATTCTTTCTCCGTCACCACACTGATAAGCTCAGTAAATGTCCAGCAGAGGCTAATTATTAATTGATACACGCCAATTGCAAGTAAAAATTCATACATACATATATGTATATACCTACCTACCTAAACACTGACCGGGAATCGAACCCATGACCTCTGGTTAACTGCCAATATTCTGTCATCAAGAGCTTAGTAAGATATCCCTTCGAACGTTTATAGAATCCTTTGTTAGAAGCAGAGTATGGAAACTAGTTATAATGTATGTAGATCAATGATTTAAAGCAATTTCTAAGAAGTCTGACTATTGAAGGCGTCAAACAAAAAAACATCCACCAATTTGCGTCATAATCGGTTTAAAAAATTGGCATAGAACCGACGTGTGAGAACTATGAGTTGGCTTCATCGCCGCACATGCATCTTGCATGCAAGACAGTTAGAAACAACGCTGTGATCGCGTGAAAAGCGCGTGACTCCGTGACGTGCGTCTGGGAGGCCGTATGAAAATTCTTAGGGCATTTTTGGGTAGTTGCAACTAAAATGGGTAGTGAAACGACATTTATTTTATTGACATTAAAGTTATTTTAATGAAGATTTTAGCCTTCCATGGCATATACCACATTGCTACGGTGCTTCTTCTTTCTTATTATATTGTTTATACAGTACAGATTGCATCTAAAGCTCGCACTTTGGACCTCGATGTATGGTTTTCTATTCTTTTTTCTCCCCTCCTTCATCATGTATTGATTAAACTTACATAGACTTTTATGGGAGCGACTACCGTCTGACTTTCCGACTTCGAATGTCGAAAGGTATGCCCCTTCAGCAGGTGAGGTTGGCTTAGGTCCAGACCAGAATATTGAATTCTATGGTCTCGACTTACACTGGCAAACTAAACGCAAATATATATAAAAACGGATGCGGAGGAATTCTACGACGCATTTTAATTGTTCTTAGCTATAAGTTGTATAATAGTTATTTTATTTTTATTGTATTTAATATTTATAAATTATTTAATATTATTTCTGTATAGATTACTTAGAATTGAGATATTGTTTCTATTTTATATTCCATGTCAAATATGTATAAAATAATACGTTATTTAATTAAAATACTTCTTAGTACCTACAAGTCCTAAAAAAAAAAAAAAAAAAAAAATTAAATAAGTTATATAAAAACTAAATTGTTATTATTATTCTAGTTTTTATTTTATATTATTTCAGTATTACCACTCGAAGATATAGTAACCATTTTAAGTTTAAAACTTACATCATTTTCACCATGTGGGTGAGTACTAAATAACATAAGTTCATAAAACTCAAGTCACATAATACATCAGGCTTATCGGGAAAACACGATAAGCATAGTGGCCTTACAATTATTGCGTTCTCTTTCTGACGTACCAAACGTTTAGTTATTGATTATATATTTCTATCTTTGTCGCACGCAGTGTAGTGAAGGCATCAATTCAAGTGAAGTGAGAATCGAGAACGAAGAAAATGTATTAAAATTTTTAGTCGTGTTTTGACAGTTGGCCGGAGAGTGTTGTAAAATTTTACGAAAAATACAGTAAATATATTTGAAAATGCCGAAGAAACTGAAAGTAGTTGTGAGATCTCTATACTCACATGAAATTAGGAAAGATGTGAGTTTGGAGTCTTTGCAATCACTTAAATTAGAAGATGCCTGGCCGTTTATCAGGGATGAAATTGAGATCGAAATCGGTAGTAGTCAGTTGGTGTGTATTCCACATATTACTGAAGCAGACCTATATAACGTTACGTCTTTGTTCGTTCCAAATGAAAAGGAAACCAACGGTAAAATGTTCACGCCTCTTGGTGAACTTGTGAAAAATATAAATAAGGATAAATCTGATGCAGACTATGTGCAGTGGCTGGAAGAAGGCAAATTTCAGGACGACGAGTTCAAATTCCCACACGAAAGTGTAAAGGTACGGTGTAATATTTTTAAATAATATTATTTACTATTAAACTATGTTGGTGTCAGGACTCCTATCTTCTGCAGTTTAACGACTGTATAAGGACGAGCGAAGGTCATACATCTTCGCTCGTCCTTATTTATGATTTCCACAATAATACCAAAATGACGTCGTTGTAGGCTTGTACAAAATTACAAATTCTAGAATAGTCCTAGTACCTAGATCTATTAATAAATTTAATTATATACTTAAAATAGTTAGGATATATAGTAATAGTAATCCTATCAATATGAATATGTACTCAAAATCACAGTAGAATAGAAGTATTATCCTTTATACTAACTTTGAAGAACTTGAACAGGAACCATGTGATCACCTTCTGTTTTCAACCATACACCAATTTACAACAACTAGTAGTTTAATTTGTAAAAGAATCAGGTTCTATATTATTGTGGATTACTTTAGCTAGTATATTTTGGTATCACAATATATATATTATAAATATTATAATATGGGTTTATTAAATACTCAATACAAATAAAATTACGCTTTCCTTTTTTTTTTCTATCAATTAAAGTCTACTACTGGACTTAAATAAATAAATATTTTGCAAAATTCTACACAATGCTATCTAGACCCACCCTAAGCATAGCGTAACTAGCTAGTGTTATGGAATCTAGAATGGGTATATACATACTTGATTCTTTTTTTTGTAAATACATACATAATATGCATAGAAACACCCAGACATATTCATACGTACAAATATTTGCACTGAGAGGGTATCAAACCCGCTCCCTCTGCTTAGCACTTGAACATTCTACTGCTGCGCCACAGAGGCCAGCATAGTCCCTCCTGTATCTATGGCAATTAGTTCTATCCTATATAGTTGTCCTCTAAAATTTTTTGTATAGCATGCATGATTTATGTCATGCCTTGACCTACAACAACACTTCTATGTATAATATTAACATCAAAGAGTTTGTTTGTACTTTATACTCTAGGTGCTAAGTACATGTTTTATTCAGTATTCATATGTATGTTACTGGAATACTTAGCATGTGTTGAATATTAGTTTAATTAATAAGTAAGGTCATATTAGTAGTTATTATCAATATTAGTGTTTGTCCATTGGTGAGAATTCTACTGTAATTATTATGTAATATCAGCTGTTCACTATGACTCAGTTGCATAGAGTGAAAATTTTCAAAAAGGAAATTGGTAGATAAATAATCATACCACAATCCAGTTTGTCATGCACATCATATGAAAACCGTCTGGTAGCCGGTCATAGGACACATGAACATCAATCAACTAGCCCATCGCAGACCACTGCTGGACTAGACCTCTCCCAATGTTGGGAGGCATTGGCCTACTGTTTCCACACTGGCTAAACAGGTTGGTCCAGGGTTTTATTCAAAGGTTTCCTTCTCTCGCAGTGATATCGTCTGCGTATTTTTCCGTTAGTCGCCTCTTACGACACCCTTCATATGAGATGGGGTGGTGATACTTGTATTCTTTCTCCGTCACCACACTGATAAAGAGAGACATGACTAAAAATTTATTGCAGAATGGACATTTAAATGAGTGCAGCCATGGGCATTCCAAATATTTTATACTTTTTTATTGAGCTTGCAATAAAGCTGATCCAACCGGCTCAGTTAACTTTACAACTTTGAGCCTTTTGCAAATATATTGTGAATATAATTATAATCTCATAAGAATTATGTTTTTTGTATTTATACTGATATAATATATGATATAGATTATTTGCATTAATGTTGATAGGCTGCCGCTGGTAACTATGATATAATTATGAACATTTTTACAAGGTAATAAAAATAATAATATGAAAACAACACAATACATGTCAATACTAAAACTAATAAAAACTATAAACATAATTATATGTAACAATTTTTTTTTTATAAAAAATTGGCATTGCCTCATCTGTGAATCCCACTTATAGTAGGGCCCACTTATACACCCCAGTTAGTTCATATTACACATACAAAAGTCACACCTCGTTCCGTTTCGGGTAATGGGGTAGGCAGAACCGACATCTTTCCACTTGCTACGATCTTGGCATTCGCTTCTTTTACCTGCATAATTGTCTTCCTTTGATTATTTATATAATCAATGTTGTCTTCATACATGCACGCCAAGCACCGGTTGCCGCTATTCTTGTCCCTTATTTCTCATAACTTCCCGATCAGATTGACATACTTACGCCTGAGGCGACCTTTACTGGGTTGCCCATTCACTTTCCCCTTAAATCTATTTCGACAATCTGCTTTTGTTCATCCTCTCTGCGTGTCCTACATCGTCTGCTTGTCTATCAACATCCTATTAATCATCATTATTTTAATGGCAAAAGGCTCGCAACCTATTACATTGAACCTAAACATAAGCTGGCAAAATGTGGGCGCTAGCACTTCTGCCTACCCCTTCGGGGATATAGGCGTGAGTTTATGTTATGTTATCTTAGAACACGGAGTCCACTTTCGGGCTTCTATTTCTCGGCTTTTTATGGTCTGTGGTATCGATGGTAGTGTAATTCGTAACATCATACTATCCTTATGCTTATTACTCCTTACTAATATTATCTGTCTGTCTGTTTCACATCTAAACCATTAGACCGATTTGGATGAAATTTGGTACAGGGTAGACTAGAGCTTGGCAAAGAAATATGTTTGGTCACAATAACCGCCATCCGAACGGGTTGGAGCCGCGGCATCAGGTAGTAGCTAGTAGATTATTACATTTATATCCATACGGAAAGATTTTCAAACTGATAGCGTATCGACCGCCGCAATCCCTCCCGTCCTCTATTGTTCTGTGGAATGAGTACTAATGAGTGAGAACAATGCCATGCAACCGCCGAATGTAGTGAAAATGCACAAATTATTAAACATAAATAGTAAATAGTGCTCTGAAGGTTCTTCAAGCAGTTGTAAAGAAAAGAGAGTATTTAAAAATATCTTAAATTTACTAAGTGAGAGGATTATGCTTAGAAAATGATTCTTTGAGGTGAAAATTATCTTTAGGTACATAAAAAGGAGTAATATAATTCAAACCTCATTTGATGTTAAGTGGTCTCCGTTTTCACCGTCTATCTATTAATAGAGCACGATTATACTTGAAGTCGATATTAATTGAGAGGTTTTTCCCGGTCGAGCCGGTTAGATGCAAGATCCATATTTTTTTGGGGCCCGAATATAGTGCCCGGAAAAACATGGATCGTGTTTCTAACATTTACAATAAATATTTTTTAACCGCGGTAGCCTAGTGGTATGGGTAATGGACTGCTGAGACGAGGTCTCGGGTTCGATCCTAGGTTTTACCATACACACCAATGATATTTAAATGCTTTTCGAAGTTGTGTGTGTACATTGGGATCTAAACATAAACTGGCGAAATGTGGGCGCTAGCACCTCTGCCTACCCCTTTGGGGATATAGGCGTGACTATAAAAAAAATATTTTTTTACACTTATTATCGATGCCATCGAATTTCGCTTCCTAATTAGTTTTACAAGGTTTAAACATTGTAACAACTGCCTTTTCTATGGATAACAATTCTACCCGATCGATGACAATTTGGTGGTTTCACTAGGTATCTATCGGGCTTAAAAACTGTTACCAATGACTCATTGAGGTCAACAGCCTATTATTATATGCAAAAGACGTGTCGTAACTTAGCTCAGCTGCGACTAAAACATGATTTACGAACTGATAAATAAACCTAATAATAAAAGTTTTCGAACCGATAAAATCGTTTGAGATCTACGGGACGGGTCGACGGGTACTTACCTAATCTTTTTTTATTCAGATTGGACACGTGAAAATATCCAGTAGGTACCTCTCATATATATTAATCTGTCAGGCCTTCAGTCAACTCTAAATCTTATTTGAAAGGTTTACTTAATGACAGTAGAGAGAGAACATATGAAATATATAAGGATTGTAGGCTCTAGCAGTTTAAAAATTAGATTTTTTCCGACTCCTAAAATACATTAGTTGTTGAAATTCTATCACACATATACGCAACGCATGCATGTAATTCCTAGGTCTGGGTATGAAAGATATACATGCCGTGGCCGGGGCATCCTCCTGATGTTAAAAATGGATTGTAACCTAACCAGCGTTTTTATGAATCAGTTCATAAGGAAACGAGTAAATTTCAGACGCACTGGTCAGCTATATGGATGGCTGACTCATCTTTTAATATCCGTTTTTCATTGTTGCAGATTACACTGCAAGATGAAGCAATCAAGAATAAAGTTAGAGTCATCATGATCAATTTCTCCAGGTGTACTGTCCCAAAAGGCAAAGATCTCGTTAATAATATCTACTTGGACGTCGAAAATAACAAAGGTACCTCTTTTCTATTATTTTTCCCCGAGTAAACGAGTAGTAGAGAATGCGGGGAAGTCCCCGAAAAGGACGACGAGAGTGACGAACGTGGACACAGAAGTCCCTCGTCTGATCAGGCGTTTTCTAGAAAGTAAACAAGCTTTATTTACGTGCGAAAAAATTTCCACGGAACCGACTAAAACGCACGGCGCCTGTGGGTCATTGTTGGTTGCCGAAGGTGAGGTTGACAGGCATATCCCTCACACCGCGGCTGACCCAGGGCCGTCTCTCTTGATCTGGCCCTCCTCGGGTGCGGGGACCACAGGGTCCCCAACTCGTTCCCGGAAACGGAGAGCCCCGCCGCCGCGGCCTGCTTTTGGGTTATAAACAAGCTGAGCATATGGGAATTCCCTGCAATACAGAAGGGTATTCCCCTGTTTCGTCTTCTTTCATCAGCATTCGAAATAAACTGTATGTTTTAAATTAGTCCTAATTGTAAGAACGACATGTACTGATTAACCCAATTGTGACGAATACTTATAAAATTTTACATATTATGTTGTTATCAAACTCATCGATCCCCTAAGGCACCAATTAAATAGCTTACCAGAACAAATGGTGCAATAATATGTAAAAAAGAAACCCCTTTATAAAAAGTTTACAAAGCCATTTTCTAAACCATTTAGATAATTGTTTTGTCTCCTTCCACTTGAATCCACAATCTCGATCCACATGTGGATCTGGGGATACTTATTTTTCCACTTCAATCCACCGGTGGAGCCATGGAACCTTTTAATTCCTCAAGAATTCACCAGTGGATTCATTAAATACTTTTTCTTCCTCATTAATCCACCGGTGGATCCTTGACTACTTTTTCTTCCATATTAATCCACCGGTGGATCTGGGGATATTTTTATTCCTTTTCAATCTACCTACCTACACAATGGCATGGTTATAAATTCATTATTGTTCTCTATTAAGTATTTTGTTTAAAAATAACAGTGTAATTGTGTTCCAAGGTTAACATTACCACAAAATAAGAGCATTTAGAAATGGTGCAATTATTTGGCGATGTTCACATTGGAGGAAAATGAAATGCATTATTGTTATGAAATGTGTGTGAGTACCTCGGTAGCGCTGTGCCACGAGAGTAGGACTGCCGCCCCGAGGCCGGCATGGTTCGATTCCCGGGTCGAACCAAATATTTTTAGAATGTTTATTTTGGACTTTGGGTATTTATGAAGAATGTCGTCCTATACCGAGCATCTATCAAGAATGTATAACGAATGCTAAAAATAAAGGAAGAAAGGAAAGGCTATGGGGCTATTAAAAACAAAACGTGGCAAATAAATAGTCGCACTTTCTGCAGCTTTGCCACTTACTCCAAAATCTCACCTAACAGACGGGTGGTTATACATTTGCACAGAAATCACAAAAAGTGAACAGCCAAAACTGATTGAATTTCAGCGATTTATGAATAGGTTTTGGTTAAATGATCATTTTTTTGTGCAGATGTGGGCGATCGCCGAAGAACGGCATCGCACCAATAATTGTGTTGAGGGTTTTAACAGAAAACTTAACAAAGAGTTAGGGCGAAAATATTCCAACTTAATAAATTTTATCCATATATTAAAGCAAGAGGCAAAATATTGCATGTTATGTGGAACAGATATTATTAAAAATAAACGAAAACTTCAGAATGTCGATAACGACAAATTTATTAAAGAATTCTAAGATGAGTTAAATGCCGGTGAAATACGCGTTGGGTTATTTTTAGAGAAAGTGAAGTAGATGATATTGTTATCATCGTTGTCTTGTTGTTGTTATTGTTATGTTGTTGTTATCAACAGTTAATAACTCTTTTGTGAGTTTTGGCGTGCATTTCTACAACATAATTCCGAAGGATATCATGACTTTACCTCTGTAATAAAATAAATTTAAAAATTCTGTTAAGAGTAATTTATTAGGAACGGGCTATTACACTAATAGTTATTATATAGATGACACAGAAGCATGGAATTCAGTTTGAAGATCTTCTCTGAATATTTTGGTAGTCAGCAGATTGGGGATTCAAGTGGCATAGAAAAATCATTCGTATTTTTGGATCCCCTCGCTTGTGGATCGAAGTGGCATATAATAATTGTGTGTATTATTCGATCCACTTGATGGTGTATTCAAGAGGAATTAAAAGTATCCATGGATCCATCGGTGGACTCAAGTGGAAAAATTAGTATCCCCAGATCCACATGTGGATCCAGATTGTGGATTCAAGTGGAAGGAGGGATTGTTTTGACTAGGTAACTATTTATGTTGTGTATTCAGTACTTGCAACTTACAATAGGCAGACTCCCGCTCGTATAAAAACCATTCTGATTTAAGCGAGTGGTTTAAGTTAAATTAATGTATTTATGTAATGATTTGAACAATAAATAAAAAAATAAAAAACGTCAATAAATTAATAACAGGTAATAATTTATTTTTTAGATTTGAAAGGCAAGAAGTCGGTGTATATGATCACAAGTGTCCTGATGGCAAAAACTATCGAGTTCAGAGTGACCCGAGGGACTTCTTCTAGAATATTCCACCTTGGTAATGCATCTCCTCTGGTATTTAAACTTGAAGAGTTCGTGATTGGAGAAGATGGAAAACTCACTGCCAAGGTATGTAAAAGCTATGATAGTATTGATTTAGTTAGTTACATTTTCTTATATACCGGATTAGACCACAGTGGGTCAAGAACATTGGCCCATAAACGACACAAACAGACCTCCACCTCCATTATTACGTGGAAGTCTGTGAAACTGAATGTTGAGAGTGAAATGAGGGTGTTAATTTTCCTCTACTTAGCCCTTCGAGAATAAGAAGCGTGATTATATGTAATAGTTAATCTCTTAGCGACGAGGAAGTAATTTAGTGCTAATGAACTGTAAAAAAGTTCAAAAGGAAACGAGTTTAATTTTTTACGGATCAAAGAGTGACGAATTATACATTCGTAATCGTAATTTAATGTCTGTTAGGTAACGTTCTGTATCTAGAAAATACTTACTTACGTATACATGTATACAAACTTTAGTTCCGTTTTTTTTAGACTTGTTATTAGTCATGCCGTTGCAGCTTCTGTACAAAAAATAATGACCTCAGACAAGGTTAACGTTTCAGAGTATACAACAATATTGTTGTTGAAAATTGCCGCGTGGATTCCGGCAGAGTAGAATAAGGGCCACCCCATCTGTTCCCTTGCGGTTTCGTACAATGCGACTAAGGGATAGGGCTGTTTAATATCAGACAGATATATACAGCCCAGATTCAGCCTCAGATGCATGGCTCAGAGTCAACAATAATCCCCGGAATATGGCAATAGGCTCACCCCCTATTACGTGGGACCGAATACAATTATTGGTGAAATATGGGTGTTAATTCACCTCTGCTTATCCCTAGATATAAAGGCGTGATTATACTACACTACATAACATACATTACTTGTTAAATTTCGATATGGATAAAGGGGACCATTGAAATGCCGCATTGAATTACGCGAATCTGCTGCTTGAGTCAGCAGCTGTCGTATGCAGCCGGCTTCAGAACCATAGACAGAATATTAGTCTGAAGTAATCCTCCCTCATAGACAAGAAAGTAAGACGATTTTCTACCCCCTGCATCTTGCAGCAAAGGCTGTCATCTAAACCATTATTGTTGCACGGTTGCAATATATATTAGACAAGGAAGGAAAAAATATATATATATTTTTTTTTTTTAATTTTTTTTTTATGGTACATAACTAGGCATTTATACAAATAACTTAAATATTACGTACAAAGGCGAGCTTAACTCAAGATTGAGTTCTCTTCCTGCACCCAGGAGTGCACAGAGGAATTGCAATCCACCCGGGTTCTCCAGCCAGCTCTGCTCGGTGGAGTGGTCGAGTCCCTGTTCCCGGCGCGAGCGGAACACATTCCGCCGCAGATGACTCCGCCACTTCGGTCGCCTGTGGCGCCCAGTGTGGTAGTTGACGACGAAGCTCCCGAGGTCACTTGGGTAGAACTGGAGCTGGCGGTGCGAAGGCTTAGAGCCAAGAAGAGCACCGCCCCGGGACCCGACGGCATTCCAGGCCGCGCGTGGGTCCTAGCTCTGGGAGAAGACGGTCTCGAACCCCGACTGAGAGGGTTCCTCAGCGCATGCTTGGAGCGGGGCCAGTTTCTGAAGATGTAGAAGACGGGGAAGCTGGTCCTCATCCGAAAGGAGGGTCGCCCGACGGACGAACCGTCCGGCTACCGGCCCATTGTGTTGCTCGACGAGGTGGGCAAGCTCTTCGAAAGAGTTATTGCGAAGCGCCTCGTCGAGCACCTCTCTGGTAGGGGGCCGGACCTGGCGGATGCCCAATATGGCTTCCGCCGGTGGCGGTCCACCGTGGATGCCATCATGCGCGTGAGGACTTTGGCGGAGGAGGCAGTTGCCCGGGGTGAGGTGACGTTGGCGGTGTCCTTGGACATCTCCAACGCGTTCAACA
Source organism: Eilema griseolum (assembly GCA_963662185.1). Classification (NCBI taxonomy): domain Eukaryota; kingdom Metazoa; phylum Arthropoda; class Insecta; order Lepidoptera; family Erebidae; genus Eilema; species Eilema griseolum. The sequence goes on from OY759250.1 coordinate 8,054,325, forward strand.
CCTTGCCCTGGAGTTGCATCAGGGAGGCACTCGTGTACCACGGTGTGCCTCTCTACCTCCGCCGCATAGTCGGGGCGTACCTGACGGAGAGAGCCGTCATCTACCCAAGTGCGACCGGCGTCGGTCGGCGTGAGATGTCGTGCGGTGTTCCACAGGGATCGGTCCTTGGGCCGCTACTGTGGAACATTGGATACGACTGGGTGCTTCGCGGTGAGCTTGCGGACGGCGCCGCCGTCACGTGCTATGCGGACGACACGCTAGTGACGGCGAGCGGGGCTACATACCGCGAAGCGATCCTGAGGGCCACGACCGCGGTTGCTCAAGTCGTGGAACGGATCCGGCGGCTGGGCCTTGAGGTGGCTTTGCATAAATCCGAGGCCATGTTCTTTCATGGACCTCGGCGCACGCCACCACCTGGTTCCAGTCTCACAGTGGGAGGCACTCTCATCGGCATCAAGCCCCAGATGAAATATCTGGGGCTCGTGCTCGACGGCCGGTGGGACTTCGGGAAGCACTTCCGAAGTCTGGGCCCCAAATTGGCGGGCACAGCCAACGCTCTGGCGCGGCTACTGCCCAACCTGAGGGGCCCGGAGGACTCCTGCAGGAGACTCTACGCGGGTGTCGTGCGGTCCATGGCCCTGTACGGGTGTCCCGTGTGGGCGGACACCCTGAGTGATCGGCACATGCTTCTGCTGCAGCGTCCGCAGCGGAAGTTGGCGTGCCGCATCATAAGGGGGTACCGCACGATATCATTCAACGCGGCGAGTCTCCTCGCCGGATCGCCACCATGGATCCTGGAAGCGAGATGCCTTTCGGCGCTATACCGGTTCCGAAGGGCGGCGCGGGAGCGGGGTCACGATCCCGAGCCCGAAGAAATTCAAGAGCAAGACAAGCTGCCCGCGTACGAAGGCAACTCGGGCGTCGGAGGTCGATGAACGACCTCCGCCCCCCATGAGCGCCGGCCTGGGGGTGACAGGTGAAGCCGCCTGTCACCCTGGCAGAAGCAGGCCGCGGCGGCGGCGCGCGTGGCGCGCCTCCCCGTTTCCGGGGACGAGTTGGGGATTCTGTAGTCCCCACAACCGAGAAGAGGGCCAGATCGTGAGAGATGGCCCTGGGTCGGCCGGGGTGCGAGGGATATGCCTGTCAACCTCACCTCCGGCAACCAAAACGACCCACAGGCGGCGTGCGTTTTAGTCGGTTCGAGTCCGACATAACCTCCTCCACCGGCTCCGGTGGGGAGGTATCCGAGGGGATTTTGCACGGATTTGGGGGATTGCGCACGTAAAAAAAAAAAAAAAGAGGAATTGCAATCCAATGAGAGGCAAATTCTTGTGTACATTAACGTCAAGATGTAATTATGTGCGTAGGTATACAGAACGTATACACCTGACAAAAGGCATTACATATAAATGCAAATAAAACCGTTAAAGACTTACATACATATGTATACAGAAGTCATAAATATACAGAATAAAGAATATAAGTACATACATACTTGCATATTCATAATCACAGGAATATGATGTATTTAATTCTGCTATGCCATAGTGATTTGTAAATAATGTAACACAAACCGCTCATACGTGATACCATACGATTATCCGATGCGATAGAGGCTCTAGTTAATTGTGACTGTGACCTACATTCGAGCTGATACCAGTACGGTCTACGGGCGAATATATGAACTATGGATATATGTATATAAGTATACTATGTATGTGGATTGCGCTAAAACGAAAACGATTGATGTGAAAACCCGAAACGTTTATAATTTGTTTTTCACGTTACTTGTTTAGTTTTTTTAAACTACTATTACTGATACAATCAACCGGAGATCAGAAACGGCAATTTTATTTCCCATCCATTACTCTATGCTTTCTGTAGAAAAATGTCAATATGATGGACAAAATAACATAAAAATCCGATGTATAATTTAGTGAATATAACCATTTACATATAATTACATAGCGAAACTGGCGAAATGTGGGTGCTAGCACCTCTGCCTACCCCTTCGGGGATATATTCGTGAATTTATGCGTTTATGTTATGCTACATAGCGAGAAGCAACAACAACTATTAGATTATACGCAATCTGTAGATACGTATATTAAAATAACAATGGTTTATTACTTATTCGTATATATTATTTTATTTTACTTACTTTTCTCTCTTTCTTTTGTTTCAATACACTATCTATTCAAGTTTAGTCGGTAACTACACCATATCTTTTGTTTTCATAACATTACTGTCCATCCCAAGGTTGCCTGGAAGAAATCGCTTCAGCGATAAGGCCGCCCATTGTACATTGAACTGTATAGATGCTACCCCTACTTGTCCTACTGAAAACTGTTGGTGTACAATAAAGAATTATCTATCTATCTATTATTCGCTGAGATTAAGTTAGTCCGATTGTGATAAATTCTGTCAACTCACCTATATATGCGCTAAAGGCGTAGACACTTAGCATAATAATATTCATTTATGAATCCGTTAGGGCCGTCTGGCACCCGAATTAAAGGACTTTTGTCGCGAAAATTCCCCTGCAAATCCGTGATAAAATACTTTCTTATCAAAGTCAAATAAAAAAATTACCTATTATTATTATCATGGTGCTTGCAACAGCGTCGTATCGGAAGCTCAGTACAATACAAAATATCCCGATAACTTTAATACTAATGTGAGTGACCATGATAGTTTAAAAACCTACTTTTATGTAAAAACAAATAAAGACTCGATAAGATACAATTGCACGTAATATTTCATTTTTCTATTGCTAAGAGATTAACATCATAAATCTTGTAGAGATTATGATAATACTTCGGTCATATCATTTATTAGCACTAAGTGATATTAGATTTGATGATTTCATAATTGTTTTTGTTTAGATTCATACTCTATGGTTGGGTCGTGGTCACCGATCAAACTTCTAAAATAGTCTTTCTCTCTCTCATCCTTCCAACATCATTATCTAACGAAACTCTTAGTTGCATCCGTAACTTTCACTCAAGATCCTGGGCTCACCTCAATGTAATACACACGTTATTATTGTATAGTCTCTAGAATAGTAATAATAACAGTCTTCACAAGAACCTTCAAGATTATCCTTATTAGTAACAGTGTCTATAAAAGTAATAATTTACCACAAAAAAACATTAACGTCATCTTTAATATGAGATCTACTCACTTAATGTGACCGAACTTGTATAATGTATACTTTAAAGCAAATTAAATAAATTCGCTTGATTACAAATTAAATTAAATAACTAACATAAACATCTGCTACAGTGTCAATTTTACTACTTATTTAATTGGATGTTATGGCGTTATTAAGCCATGTCTAGCAGTGGACTGGTATTTAATTGACTAATACTAGATTTCAGCAGAACTTCAGGCCACGGTAACCACTTTCTATCAGGTTGGCCGTGTGCATGTCTGCCAACTGAGTAGTAAAAACGCCAGTCAAGTGCGGGTCGAACTTGCTCACCGAAGGTTCCGTACAAAATTGCATTCTATTTCAAAATTTTATAGACCTGAGTATGTTATGAATTTCAACTTGATACCTCTCCACACGTTCTTTAGAAAAAGGTCTTAACAGACAGACAGACAAACTACGAAGTAATTCTATAAGGGTTTCATCTTTTGTCGGCGGTTAGAACTCTAAAAAACTTTTCAAATGTTATTTTTATTGATTATCTCTTCTATTCTTTATCTACTGCCAATGACTAATATAAGTAAGGTACAGATTTCTGCTCGCTATTGTAATTTAAAACTGAAGTCCTTGGCATATTGACTATGTGACCTTACTATTGTTTGTTTTGCCGCATAATGTATTCGGTACAATAATCGTGACGATCTAACTATCATTCAATATATATATATATATATATATATGTAGTACAGGATTATTTCTTTTGTGTTTAAGAGCAATATGTAGTACTGACTTGATCTTGAGTCTTAGATGATCTATATGGTTATCTTGAACACCGACGAAAATTTATAAATCATTCTACCAATCCCGAATTTATCATGACTGTATTTGAATACTAATATATCTCTGATTTACCAATATCCAATTTTATATAGAAAAGATATGCTTTCCAATAACGAATGGGCAACGGCAATATGAAATATATTTTAAAATCTTTACTCGATTGCTGCGCTACTGACACAAATTCTGAACCCTAACTATCCTTCAAGAGGATGAAAGAGTTTATTGTTATACAGAATGTTTTTTATTGTGCGAAATATCACCACGGACCAACCCCCCCCCCTCCCCCCACTGCCGGAGCTGGTGGGGAAGGTTTTGTCGAACTAAAACGCACGCCGTCTATGGGCCGTTGCCGGTTGGCAGACTTATACCTCGCACAACGATTGTCTCAGGGCCATCTCTCTCGATCTGGCCACCACGGAGTCCCCAACTCGTCCCCGAATATGGGGAGGCGCGCTGTACACGCCGCCGCTGCGGCCTGCTTCTGTTAATTTATCTCCAGATAGGTACATTTATATTTTATGAAAACAATCGATGTATTTACCTACGTGTTTTCTGCAATATTTATCTTGAAAGGATAAAGTGACTGATTAGCAGCATTAACTTTGCTGATAAAAGGACAAAGAAACGCGTGCTCTATCTGTGCTAGGACACTATGAGTTACCTTTATCAGTACAGGTGGAAGTGTAAATGACTAAAATAAATAAGTAACAAATGAGATGTTAATATGACACAGTCAGGACAGGCCTGGTCATATCCAGCCCACGTAGCACAGAACTACAGCTAGAGGTTCCATTAGTTCGTACCATTTTCAATACAGGTAACATTTGTCCCGATTCCAAGGATAACATTAATGAACTTAGTGTAACTTTCACACTATAACTTATAACGTGACTGATATTTAGAAAAGCAAAGAGGCACATGGAATGTCAAAACAATTAGCCTATTGCAATGAAGTGTTGGACATAAGATTCCTCTAATGTGTTTTCCCATTTAATTCCAGTCTATTCTAGTAACCTACTTCTGCCAGGTCGTTTGTCCATATGGCCGAGTTCCGAATTGGTTTTATTAACAATTTACTACACTTTTTTGTTTTGTTTGTGACTTCGATTGCAGATGACCTAAACAAACTTCTTATACGCTTCGAGATCGTATACATGTCACGTAAGTGTTTAAAGGAAGTTGAATTTAATCACGTAATTCAAACTCTTTCCATTGTGTGCTGATGTATGTTATTTCATTGAAAACTGACGATATTCTGGTAAAGATACATATTAAATGCACTTCATTCTATAAATAACTAGTAGCACTCTTGAATTTTCCTAGGAATGTACAATAACATTATTGTTGGTTGGTTTGTGTAAGTGGATTGCTTGTTGGTGTTATCACTTCAACTGTTTACGACAGTTTCCTGAAAGATATCCCTTAGAATTACAATAATACATTCAATTACAGCACGAATGAAATTATACTGTTTGGGGGCTATGTCATTTAAGAAAGTTATGAAGGATCCCTTTAACTTACGTATTCTTATTAATAAACGTATATTTGATTAAAATTGCAACACAGATCAAATAATGCTGAGTATGTAAGCGCCAAGTATTCTCAATCCAATATCATCATCCTAACATTAATCCCGATTGCGTCTAAAGCTTTGAAGCTTGGATCTGGCTTTCTTGCTTCCTCTAATCCACTTCACACGATCCTCTGTGGCGTGGTGGTAGCGAACGCGACTGCTACGTAGGTGGCGCGGGTTCGATCCCCGCTCAGTGCAAATATAGTTAAACTATGCTTACCATGGGTCTAGATAGCGTTGTGTAGAATGTTGTATAATATTATTTATTATTTATTTATTGACATGCATATTGTCTTTTATGACAGCTAACCAATATTTTTGAGTCTTCCTCTTACCAGTGGAAACGGCATTATGTTAGACCTAGACCTAAAGCCCGTAGCTAAACAAATACCTACCTCATCTAAAGCGATTTTAATTTGGCAAATCGCCCGTGTTAAGTGTCTGAAACACCTCATTTCAAAAATGTCGTAAATAATATTGACTTTAAAACGAATACCATTGCCAATATTGATACCTACTAATCCAGAATCGTACTTCATTATTGGCAAAGGATTCCAAATCTCACAATTAAATCTTTATAAACTGCAATTTTACCTTGTAGTACCGTTTATACATGAATCATTTTCGTGTGCACTCATCCTGGAAGACATGTAGGTACATATATCGTTTTTATGCCTGTCGAATGCAGTATTTAGGACAGGCCAAAATAGTCCCCACTGGTGCTCTCTGTACGAAGTTTCTTTCCTTGATAAGATATCACTTATCTTAATACTTTATCTGGCAATGTAGGAGTCCCTTCGAGCAAAATAAAAAGAACAGTCCCCATTATTCCCATGCCGCTCAAATGTGTGAATATTATAGACTGTACGGTTAACCTCAATAATAAAGACAAAAGGAATTACCACTTCCGTTGCCAAGGTGCACCACATCGCTGTACCACATTGTTTTCTAAACAATCAACTTCAAATTAACCTACATAAATCACAAAGAAAGTTAATCATTTTTACATACTGCAGTTGTACATATAGTACGTATTATACAAAACAACTCAATTTTAAGTATGCATACCCGCCAACACATAATGAATGCACGCATAACGTTCTTTCTGGCTTTGGTACAAAATTAGGTCGTAGCGAAGGTGAAATTATTCGGGTGAATATTTATACAGGGTGTTACAGAAAGGTGTGGTCATATTTAAGGGTCGTTACACATGCCTGATAACCAGTCGATATGCACCGGCCAATGTACAAATAGTAATAAAGTGATGACATCGTTAATCGTCTTACAAAATTGTTAAATTCGTTAAATTTTTCGATATTTAGCAAAAGCGGTAGGTCACAACACTATTGTATTTTATTCTTTCGCGATAAGTTCAATAGAGTCCAATAACCTCTGCAAAATAATCTCAGCTGTGCGCCTGGTAGCCGGCCTACCAAGCGTAGGTACAGTTAGAAATAGTTTACATCAGAGATGTTTTGACTATCACTTACCGGGGCAGGTTCTCCTTACAGCGAAACGGTGATGTATCTGATCTGGTACAGTCATAAGAACGCACTAATTTATCACTTTACGATCGCGACACAAGGAGTTTAAACTATCACTTATGTAGGTCACAAAAACATAAGAGTACATGTACACATGAATGAAGAGTTTATGACGCCACAGTATGCGTGAAACTCCAAGACATACCTACGTTTTAAAAATTATAGCAACGCGCAACGGCTCAAAATGACCACCTCGTTGCTCAATGCCGTAACATGCTACCACACACGCTTCGAAACATATCTGGGGTTACGCTACTGAAAATCTCTGATATTCGGGCTTCCATATTCTCTCTGCTGTCACATGCTGTACTGTACACTTTTTCTTCACGTAACCTCAGAGAAAATAGTCGAGCGGAGTGAGATCCGGGGACCTCGCCGGGCAAGCGACTCTCACTTCACCGCCACGCCCAATCCTCTGATCAAAACGCAACTTTAAATACGCGCGAGCTTCCCCCTTGAAATGAACGGGTTTCACTCCGATAACCGTTCCAGCTCGCCGGGTACCTACTCGTTCTCGGGTCTACTTCAAAATGCTCGAGAATACGATCGTCTAAAGCAGTGGGCGTCGTAGAAGGTCGCCACGAAAACTTCCAGTGTGTTGAAGGCGGTTCACCATCTTCCTAAAACACTCCAAAGAGGGAAACCGCCGACGGTCACGCTCTAGTCTTCTGTCCACAAATCTCTCACTGTACAGCCGACGAGCTTTTCGCAAGCTACGCCAACACAAAACATCATCTAATATTCGCTATTACTAAAAACCGACATTTTCACTGCACAACAGAACAACGACTAGTCTACAAATAAACATGTAAACAACCTACAGAAAAGAAGTCGGCACAAGTACCTACATACGAATGTTGCCAACCATTAATCTATCTAGTTCTAATTATCTAATTTAATACGTAGAATTTTGAAAAATCCACAGACCTTACTTTCATTTTAAAGGTAAATATGACTGAAAAACCTGCAATTAACTAATTAATGGTTAAATCAATCCCTTTGTTCAGAACAATATTCTATTTTTACTAAAAAGTACATTGCCTAGGTACATTTTGCTATCTGTTCGCGCTAAAAATCTGAACTTAAAAGTAAATGATAGCTTCGTGCTCAGTGGTTAAGGTCGGCCTTGCTACTGAAAATCACAAGTTTTAATCATACCGAGAGGAGATAGAGCCAGAGGAGGAGGAAAGGAGGAAGGGGAGAGAAGTTGAGGAATCAGGAAATAATTAATGCATAAAATTGTCACGATATTTTTCTTTGCATATGACAAGACTAAGTACCTACTCTGCGGATGACAAGACGCAAAACAAACGAACTTTTCATCTTCTATTTTTCAAAAAGCATAAACTCGTAAAAATACATTTTAATCTACTAATAAATTTACCACTTTTTCATTTGAAATCTACGCTGCTTCTACTATTTTTAACATGCCATCTACAGATTTTATAAAATCAGTTATGGCAACATTGATGCCTACTGTTTTACGCACTTTGGCGCCAAATATTATGTCCTTGGCGGCACCGATTGTCCGCATCAAAAGCGCCGCCAAGCATCGCAGCCTCATCAAAGGACTCCGCGGCCGAACGCATTACCTATGAAATTAGGGTAGAGGTACTGGTTTACGTCCATTAAAAAATATTTTAATATTTAAATCTGGATTTTTCAACTATGACTTTGTGTTGGCGCGATTGGCCACGTGCGCTAGTGGACTGTATTGCGGGGAAGTAGCTAACTGTTCCATTGACGCTTTACACACAAAAAGACAGGTGATCGGGTTGCCGCGGACGTGATCCAGGCAATGAATGCAACCCGAGAAATTAGGAGAGGATGCACTAACCTTCACGACACCACGTGTTTTCATCGCAGCCGGTACACGGATCTTCTCTTCCTTGCTCAGGAGCTGCCGTCAGCATCACTAAATCACTTGAGGGACACACGAGAGGCACAATCCGATCGGTAAAGGTCTATGAAGCGGTAAAAATGCAACAAATATTATTCATTTCTGAGAGACGCGTGCGCGGTCCGCCTTTACGCTGGCTAGTTCAAAGAGGGAGTGAGTGTCTATATATCACAAATGGCGGACGGAAACTATATCTAGTACTATACTATAGGTAGTGCGGGAGGGGAGATGGGTATAGAAGGAGTGTGTTTCCGCGTCAAGAAATACAGCTTCTACATCGGCGCAACCATTCCCCCCGGCTTGAAGGGTTACCTTCGAAACGACAAATGCGAAACAAATCTAAAGTCTAATCTAAATCTAGGTTTGGGAAATAACAACTAAAATATAAACCTAGATTGGAACTCGTGCCTACTGCTGGCTAGGCAGAGGGCAGAGGCGAACAACCGGGCGCAGATACGATCCGGTTGTAGTTTTAACCCGTACAACACGAGTTACCCCGCGGGAATAGGGAAAAACTTCCTCTACTACTCCTAGAGGCCAATGTAAAGGAGGTGCATTCCCAGTCATAAGGACTACCACCGTACCTACAGTAATTGGGTTAGATGGAGTATTCCATCGTCATCAACATCTATTCCGGTTAAATATTTTAGCGTACTTAAATCACCGGTCAACTATATGACCGCGCGTAGATAAAATTCTCAAAATCGGTCTATACAAACAACACAACGCAACAGTCTCGACCAAGACGAGACGCGATTAGCCAACAACAAAATAAGGGTCTCTTCACGTGGGACCGATACAACAAGCGAGTGCTTCTTCTCCTCGGGTGGTTCGGAAACCGTAGTGGGATTGAATGGACTAACTGGCCACTTATCTAACGCGGCATGAATCCAGGACGGTCCACTAAACTATAACAGGTGATCTAAAATTTGCGAAGGAAGCAATCCACGAGAGAGACAATCGGCTGGGTTGTCGGTGCCAGCAACGTGAAAGAGATTATGTGGCGCTAATTCAGATTGAATTTTTGCCACTCTATTAGCGACGAATGTGTCCCAACGATGGGGCGAAGAGTGGGCCCAACACAAAGCGACTGTTGAGTCCTAAAAGCTAAAATTCTACTAATATTAATGCGAAAATTTACAATTATGTCAAATAAATTACCTTAAAGATTCCGACCACAATACAAAATGTCATTAAGCGACACGGAAGTGCTAGTCTTAGCACTGCCATCCAAAACTACGCGGAGTTTTAGTAGTAAGCTTATCTTCTCTAATAACTCCGCGGTGCGGGATAATGTACGAAGGCTGGGTCCCGCCAGTGTCCGCAGGCGCAGGTGAGATGTAACCTTTATCTAAATATTCGTTAACAACCTCATCATAGGCCCGCTTCGACTTTGGGGACGCCTGCATCTTTCGTTCCAAACAAAGAAAGCGTTTTTCAGCGGATACACGGGAGCCACCGAGCGAAAACTTGCGGATGGTAGACTCCAGTGGCGGCTCGACGGTGCAACAGAACGAAGCAGTCGAGTGACTAAAACTATCTATAGAAGCGGGTGCGGAACCAATTATAACAAAACCAAGAACTGTTTCCAGTGCGTGCGGAGCGGGGTACGTCGGTCCCCCTTGAACCTTACGTGATAACTGGAGGTGCGGGAGAATCGAAGCGCCGATCAATATATCGACGACTCCAGGAACAGCGTAAGTCTCATCTGCTAAAGGCAAGTCTTTAAATTTCGTTAATAAAGACGTGTCAACCGGGACGGTAGGCAACTGTTCATTTATTTTATCTATAACGAGCGAATCCATGTCAAACCAAATATTATTATTAAAACGAGATCTAAACCTTGTTTTAACGGTGCCACGAACAGCTGACTGTAAGCCTCCAAAACCCTTCACCACTGAGCGGGTTGAACGCTTATTAACATTGAAACCAAGACGCCGACAACAATCTTGAGTAATAAAATTACTTTGCGAAGCGCCATCTAACAGCGCTCGAACAATGCGCGGCTTACCTAATGCATCAACAATAACAACGCGAGCGGTCGCAAGACACACATAGTAGTGATTGCAGCACTAGCGGAGAACGAACACAAGGTGACGTCATCCGTGGTCACCGGGCGGGCCGGAGCGCGCGCGAGCGCGGGCTGCGGTGTGTCACCGCTCGACGAGCCAACTGTGCTCACATTGGATGCGGCATTACTATTCTCAAAATGAAGTAAAGTGTGGTGTCTCGCTTGACACTTGCGACAACTATTTCTACTATTACATAAAACAACGCGGTGTTTAGTACCGAGACAATTAAAACAAAAATTATTAGCGCGAACAAATTTATAACGATCACTAGGCGACAATTTTAGAAAACCAGGACACTTGTACAGTTGCGAATGATGAGTACTACACAAAGAGCAAACAGGTGATTGTACATGTGCTGGTGCGGTACTAACATAAGTATGAGTTGACCTCAGTGACCTCGATGAGGCATCTATTTTGCGTTCAGAAGTAACAACCTTCTTCGCGCCTTCATGTTTCGATGAAGAGCGTTGCAATACTTTTATATGCTCGCGAACAAAACTTTCTAAGTCTTCGAACTTAGGAATTTTATTGCCGCGATGATCCGACTCAAACAAACGAATGGTTTCGGAATCTAATTTCTTTAAACCCATATACAAAAATACAAAGTCGCAGAGGTCATCGATCTTTAGGTTCTTTACGGCGCGAACAGCTGACGCGAAAGTATCTAGAAATTTCTCTAAGTTTTGATCGTTACATGCCGTAATAGATTTCAAACCAAACATCTGATCTAAATAGGCGTTAGCTACCGATCTTTTATCCTCATACTTAGCTTTCAAAGTATTTAAAATTAAATTATAATTCTCGGCACTAAACGTAATTCCAGCGCAAACGGTTATAGCTTTACCAGTCAATTTTTCAACGAGATAATGCAATTTTTCGTGATCTGTCAACGAATCGTTCTTATCTATTGTATTCTCAAAACTATCTATAAATAGACACCAATTGCGAATGTTACCATCAAATTCGGGTATTTGAATTGGTGGCAACTTAGGTCGGTCGCGAGTGGGGTTGGGTCGGTCAGACGGTTTCTCCAAACTCCTAGCGACGCGCTTGATACGACAATACAAATCGTCAAACGACGACAAGGCTTGATAACTCACTGAGTAATCGGGATCCAAATTCAACTCTAAAACGTTGATGTCATGTACTAAGGTTTCGAAATCCGCGCGTAGACTATCTAAGTTTTCTATAGAACACAAGAACGAATCTCTAATGGCCAAATCAGAGGTTTTAAGTGCATTATCATAAATCGATTGTACGCGAGAGTAAATCATTTCTTTTTTAGCGTATAAAAGTTTCAATTGAACTTTACCGGTCTTATCAACCTTTGGGGACATGTTTACAATTAAATCTCAAACTAAAGTGCGGTAAACAACAAATATGAAATGACTTAATCTTAGCGGTACAGAGCAGCGACGCGACGCGAGCGATACTCTGCAGGTAGGTAGGTACTTACAACTGTGAATGCACGCTTGAACAAAACGCGCCTAGCAACAGCCAGATCGTACCTACGCGAGCCAGACCGCTGTCTAGGTTCAACTATTATTTCAGAGATTAAGTATTGCGTAATATCTATTCAAATTAAAATACTTTCGTATGAATTGGAATGAGATGCGGGCGAGGTAGGTACAACCACGTATCTACCCACGTAGGTATTAGGTAAATACGATGCGAGCTAGCGGCGAGCGAACAACTTAATTGAAAAAAATAAAACAAAGCCAAATGCGTTAGGTATTACACTGTGCCTATGCACTAGGGTGTCTAGTATACCTAAGATCTAAGCCTAAATGCCTAGATGCGGGGTTTTCTACTAAAATAACTAGGTATTTAGGCGCGGTGCGAAAATTGCGAACTACGACTAAGTGTTGATACGATACCTAACCTATGTATGTACTAGGTAGGTACGATGCGAGCCAGCGGCGAACGGACAACAAAATCTAATCCTAAATGTCTAGATGCGGGGTTTTCTACTAAAATAACCAGGCATTTAGGTGCGGTGCGCTTATTCCCATTAGAATAATAACAAAATACGAACTACGGCTAAGAATCCGGTTCGATCAGGACCAGAGAATGGTGGCGCGATTGGCCACGTGCGCTAGTGGACTGTATTGCGGGGAAGTAGCTAACTGTTCCATTGACGCTTTACACACAAAAAGACAGGTGATCGGGTTGCCGCGGACGTGATCCAGGCAATGAATGCAACCCGAGAAATTAGGAGAGGATGCACTAACCTTCACGACACCACGTGTTTTCATCGCAGCCGGTACACGGATCTTCTCTTCCTTGCTCAGGAGCTGCCGTCAGCATCACTAAATCACTTGAGGGACACACGAGAGGCACAATCCGATCGGTAAAGGTCTATGAAGCGGTAAAAATGCAACAAATATTATTCATTTCTGAGAGACGCGTGCGCGGTCCGCCTTTACGCTGGCTAGTTCAAAGAGGGAGTGAGTGTCTATATATCACAAATGGCGGACGGAAACTATATCTAGTACTATACTATAGGTAGTGCGGGAGGGGAGATGGGTATAGAAGGAGTGTGTTTCCGCGTCAAGAAATACAGCTTCTACATCGGCGCAACCACTTTGTGTTTCTTTAAGTGCGGAAACCCCCTCGCATTGAGTTTGGATTGGACAATTGAATGGGCTATCGCGCTCAAATTTAATCAAAATCAGAGTTTTGTACTTACTCTGAAAAAAATCGCAGTTACTATTCAATCTACTAGCTCGTTGTCTGTTGTTATTTAAGAGACAACTTTTTCGACGTCGTGATTTTCGCACCGCTACATAAACTAAATATTTTTTATACTACTTAGCAACAAGCATACGACCCACTGACTGAACAACATTGTTATCTATTAAAAAAGAGTATGTAATTCAGTAGGTAATACATCTGATACTAAGAATGCAGAAAATAATAAAATTGTGACCATGGTCGAGTATTAGTCAGTTCACCCTATTTAGGTATAGGAAAAAAAAAAAATGATTTTTTCTTATCAATTATTTTAGGGTACCGTAGAACTTCTTGTTTCAAAAACTTTGAAGAAACCGCTCTTACATTTTATGTTATCCTGGTATTTGAACATATTTTTGTTCACTTTACTATGCTTTTTTATGCTATAAGGAAAGGTTTTGTGAAAGTTTTGTATGAAATAAGAATTGGTACCGATCGGAACCAATCATAATAAAGGGCGTGGCGATTTGGAGTGAAAGAGAAGATATTTTAATATTATGAAATATTTTGGGGTACCGCAATGAATGTTACTTTAACGAACTCTTATGAAGGACCTCTTACAGTCTATGTTATTCGGGTACGACATGATATTCCTTAGTGAGTTCTGTGTGCATTTTTGTACACCGTCGTTGTTTATGTTGTTGTGCTCATTAACATGGCACCTGGCTTCCTGGCTTCCAAACATGTTATCCGGGTACGACATGATATTCCTTAGTGAGGTCTGTGTGCATTTTTGTACACCGTCGTTGTTTATGTTGTTGTGCTCATTAACATGGCACCTGGCTTCCTGGCTTCCAAACATGTTATCCGGGTACGACATGATATTCCTTAGTGAGTTCTGTGTGCATTTTTGTACACCGACGTTGTTTATGTTGTTGTGCTCATTAACATGGCACCTGGCTTCCTGGCTTCCAAACAATAACAATCCTCAAACAAAATCCGATAATAAATAACTGCGAAACTCAAACTAAGGCAAACGTGCAACGATCACAGTATTGCGGATGCTGCTTTTTTTATACCACTTAGGTGGCAGCACGGCCCACCTGATGGAAAGTGGTTACCGTGGATTCGCGCTGCCGACTCTGTAATCACAGAGTTTCTGTGCCGTCAGTGAAGAAGACAAAGCAGAACATGCCTTTAGTCTTCTTCCTGATCATTACCAGGTGCTGTGTTAACAGGTGTCCGGACTTGTCACCCCTACTCCTGTTCTCGAAAAATCAACCAGCACTTTGAGGCTTTGCGTGCTCTCCACTATGTCCAATGCTAGTCAGGAACACATGAAGAGTCACCCAGAAACCCTTTACAGGATCATTCCTGTCTCGGCCGGGATTTTGAGAGAGGAGAGAGGTTCTGCCGTATTCACGCGCAGTTACGGTGCGGAGGTTCGCAACCAAGCACCTTATGTATCGTGTACCTACCCAACAGCTTGGAATTTTGTACTATTTGACTAATAATTGTAACTTCCCATCAGGTAGGCCGTGTGCTTGTCTGCCACCTAAGTTGTATAAAAACCGAAAGTCTATTTCTTTGCACAACATTTCAATTAAATTGAGTACGGAACCAATTTTAATTAGTACAATATTAAGGGGCGTGGCTGGAAATTCGGTAGTCCACGGCTCCTGGTATTGAATGTAGGTTAACCTTTACCTAAAGTAACTTTGAGACAAGTCTCACATTTCGCATGGATGATTTCAGGAACATAAAAATGTTTAATTATTGCTTAAAGTTAATTTTGTTTTAATTTAATACTATTTTAACGAGTTATAAGCTGTTTCAGAGTTTCTTTGCCCGATATAAAAAAAAATAGGTTAGCTAGAAAGTAAGTAGGATGATATTGAGACAGGGCCTATCAAATCAGATCGTTTGGTAAACCTACTCGGGTTCAAACCGTAGAGTTCATTTGTAACAGCGCGCTGCAGCTGCTGCAGCCCTGGTTAGTTTTTTAGTGTTGTGCGTTTGTCGGCAATTTCCACTAGTTTACACATGGTCGATAAAAAAGAAAATTATTTATCTACGTGATACAAAGTAAATCGGTGTTTATACTCCCGCGAAAATTTTATTTATATCACACGTAATGCGTCCCTCGAATATGACTACACCTTTCTGTAACACGTTGTATACTTTGTTGGAATTAGAATTTTGACTAAGTATTATTGGCCAAGTATACCTATACAGTTCTGTCTGACGTCTTCCTATCACAATAAAAAGCAGTGAAAAAAAAGTAGGTACGCAGCTGTGGAATATTCACATTTTGATGTTAATAAATGGGTCTAAGTATCTAAGTTAATTTCTTTTTAGAGCCCACAATACAAGCTATGCTAATTTGGGTCTAAAATTCTGAATATAGCTGTATAATACACGTGTCCTCGAATATTACATTATTATCATGTTCTGTATTATATCATTCTATTTACGCTTTGTGCACGACTTAAAATGTGTTAATTGTTATGTTGTATAGTTCCCGGCAGAGTAAAATTTGGACCACCCCATCTCTTCCCATGTGGTGTTGTACAAGGCGACTAAAGGATAGGGCTGTTTAACATCGGACAGATATACAGGGTGTTACAGAAAGGTGTAGTCATATTTAAGGGTCGTTACACATGCCTGATAACCAGTCGATATGCACCGGCCAATGTACAAATAGTAATAAAGTGATGACATCGTTAATAGTCTTACAAAATTGTTAAATTCGTTAAATTTTTCGATATTTAGCAAAAGCGGTCGGTCACAACACTATTGTATTTTGTTCTTTCACGATAAGTTCAATTGAGTCCAATAACCTCTGCAAAATCTCTAATCTCAGCTGTGCGCCTGGTAGCCGGCCTACCAAGCGTAGGTACTAGAGATAGGTAACATCAGAGATATTTTGACTACCTATTACTTACCGGGGCGTGTTCTCCTTACAGCGAAACGGTGATGTACCTGATCTGGTACACCCATAGGAACGCACTAATTTATCACTTCACGATCGCAACACAAGGTGTTTAAACTATCACTTATGTAGGTCACAAAAACATGAGAGTAGGTACATGTACACATGAATGAAGAGTTTATGACGCCACAGTATGCGTGAAACTCCAAGGCATACCTACGTTTAAAACGGCTCAATATGACCACCTCGTTGCTCATTGCCGTAACATGCTACCACGTACGCTTCGAAACATATCTGGGGTTACGCTACTGAAAATTTCTGATATCCGGGCTGCCATATTCTCTTTGCTGTCACATTCTGTACTTTACACTTTTTTCTTCACGTAACCTCAGAGAAAATAGTTGAGGCCTCGTCGGGCAAGCGACTCACTTCACCGCCACTCCCAATCCACTGATCAAAACGCATCTTTAAATACGCGCGAACTTCCCCCTTGAAATGAACGGGGTTCACTCCGAGAACCATTCCAGCTCGCCGGGTACTCGTTCTCGGGTCTGCTTGAAAATGCTCGAGAATACGATCTTCTGATGCAGTGGGCGCCGTAGGAGGGCTTCACGAAAACTTCCAGTGTGTTGAAGGCGGTTCACCATCTTCCTAAATCACTTCAAAGAGGGAAGCCGCCGACGGTCACCCTCTAGTCTTCCGTCCACAAATCTCTCACTGTACAGCCGACGAGCTTTTCGCAAGCTACCATCAGCTGCGCCAACACAAAGCATCATCTAATATTCGCTATTACTAAAAACCGACATTTTCACTGCACAACACAACAACAACTAGTCCACAAATAAACATGTAAACAACCTACAGAACAGAAGTCGGCACTAGTACCTACATACAAATGTTGCCAACCATTAATCTATCTAGTTCTAATAATCTAATTTTATACGTAGAATTTTGAAAACTCCACAGACCTTCCTTTTATTTTTTAGGTAAATATGACTAAAAAACCTGCAGTTAACTAATTAATGGTTAAATCAATCCCTTTGTTCAGAACAATATTCTATTTCTACTAAAAAGTACATTACCTAGGTATCTAGGTACTTAATAAAAACAATGATTTTATTTTCTTAGATTTTGCTATCTGTTCGCGCTAAAAATCTGAACTTAATAGTAAAATGCTACTGAAAATCACAAGTTTTAATCATACCGAGAGGAGATAAAGCTAGAGGAAAAGGAGGAAAGGAGGAAGAGGAGAAAAAAGTTGAGAAATCAGGCAACAATTAATACATAAAATTAACACGATATTTTTCTTTGCGGATGACAAGACGCCAAACAAACGAACCGCTTTTCGAACGAACGTCTTCTATCTTTTAAAAAGCATAAACTCGTAAACATACAGTTTAATCTACTAATAAATTTACCACTTTTTCATTTGAAATCTACGCTGCTTCTACTATTTTTAACATGCCATCTACCGATTTTATAAAATCAGTTATGGCAACACTGATGCCCACTGTTTTACGCACTTTGGCGCCAAATATTATGTCCTTGGCGGCACCGATTGTCCGCATCAAAAGCGCCGCCACGCATCGCGGCCTCATCAAAGGACTCCGCGGCCGAACGTATTACCTATGAAATTAGGGTAGAGGTACTGGTTTACGTCCATTAAAAAATATTTTAATATTTAAATCTGGATTTTTCAACTATGACTTTGTGTTTCTTTAAGTGCGGAAACCCCTTCGCATTGAGTTTGGATTGGACAATTGAATGGGCTATCACGCTCAAAGGGCTATGTCCAAAACTGGCCTCCCATGGACACGACGTACGCAAATGTAGCTATTGATCAATAATCATGTTTAATTTTTACCGAACTAATAATGATTTCTCGGAGTATCAACAAATATCTTTAAATAATTAGTATTTAATCAATTAGTTCATTGAAATATACATTCTCCTAACATGGGTATAAATCTTTCTCTTTCGCTTAATAATAAAATGTTGCCAGTTATAATAAAGATCGAAATCGATTTTTATTTAAGACATATGAATATATCGATAAAGAGTAATGTATGGGACACCGGAGTTTGATAAGGAATTGATAGATTGACTACTTGATACTTAAAAAAAGATACATAAACTAAATGATATTGAGTAGGTACGCGTTGACTGTGACGCTTGCGGTTAAGCCCGCGTGGAAGTCGATTCTACTCAACGATCAAACGTAAGATTCGATGACGAAAACGTAAAAATATATGTAAGTAATTATGTATTATATTCGGTTAATTATGAGCTCATTTATTTATTTATTAGACTTCATGCACAAGTAGGTACCTAAACGGACTTAATGTAGCAAGCATTCTCTATCAGTCAACCTAAATACTAAATAGTGTATGTAAATACAATTAAAATATAATATAATAAATACAATTATTATTTTTTTGTATAGATACGAGAAAGTAGGAAAGAAAGATAGATTCACAACTCAAAACAATGTGGCGTCGTCTCGTCTTTGATCAAACATTGTTTTTATAATAATGAAACGAAAACTTTTAACTCAATACAAAAACGAATTTATGTTTAATCGATTGAACTTGTGTTTTTATACTTATGGCAACTGGAAAGAAATCCTATAAAATGTCATTCGTTTGTCATCTTGAATCGTGAATACCTACATTTTTCAATTTCTTGCGAAAGCCAATTCTGTTTTTAAAGTTAATATTATTGGCGTGTGGTACATACAAACTTAAATAGGTCCCTAGGGTTAACCCATCTGTCCAATTCCAGGATGTTTTAATAACTTATGACTCTGAATAATAAAGAAATGATGAATACAACTAATCTTTTAACGAAAATTGACGAAATACTCTGGTCAATAAATAATATAAATGATGAATTCTGATACAACCATATGATGTTATTTTATTTCTTACTAGTATGACCTACCAAACCCGTATCATATTTGCCCTATTATTATCTGTCCATACCAGGCCAAGTGCTCATACAAGTTGGACAATGTCCTTTAATCAAAATCAGAGTTGTGTACTTACTCTGAAAAAAATCGCAGTTACTATTCAATCTACTAGCTCGTTGTCTGTTGTTATTTAAGAGACAACTTCTTCGACGACGTGATTTTCGCAGCGCTAAATAAACTAAATATTTTTTTATACTACTTAGCAACAAGCATACGACCCACTGACTGAACAACATTGTTATCTATTAAAAAAGAGTATGTAACTCAGTAGGTAATACATCTGATACTAAGAATGCAGAAAATAATAAAATTGTGACCATGGTCGAGTATTAGTCAGTTCACCCTATTTAGATATAGGAAAAAAAATAACAAATGATTTTTTCTTATCAATTATTTTAGGGTACCGTAGAACTTCTTGTTTCAAAAACTTTGAAGAAACCGCTCTTACATTTTATGTTATCCTGGTATTTGAACATATTTTTGTTCACTTTACTATGCTTTTTTATGCTTTAAGGAAAGGTTTTGTGAAAGTTTTGTATGAAATAAGAATTGGTACGGAACCAATCATAATAAAGGGCGTGGCGATTTGGAGTGAAAGAGAAGATATTTTAATATTATGAAATATTTTAGGGTACCGCAATGAATGTTACTTTAACGAACTCTTATGAAGGACCTCTTACAGGCTATGTTACACGGGTACGACATGATATTCCTTAGTAAGTTCTGTGTGCATTTTTGTACACCGTCGTTGTTTATGTTGTTGTGCTCATTAACATGGCACCTGGCTTCCTGGCTTCCAAACAATAACAATCCTCAAACAAAATCCGATAATAAATAACTGCGAAACTCAAACTAAGGCAAACGTGCAACGATCACAGTATTGCGGATGCTGCTTTTTTATACCACTTAGGTGGCAGCACGGCCCACCTGATGGACAGTGGTTACCGTGGATTCGCGCTGCCGACTCTGTAATCACAGAGTTTCTGTGCCGTCAGTGAAGAAGACAAAGCAGAACATGCCTTTAGTCTTCTTACTGACAGCACGAATTCTCCAGTGAGCTCTGGCTACCCTACTCACCGCCGGGTACACTACACGAAGTTATTATGGCCGCGGTATTCTGTAGGGCTATGGGACTTCCCCAGTCGGACAACTCAATTGGGCGGGAATACCGCCGTGTCCTATCTCCTGCTGGTCTCGAAAGTGTGCGGGGATGCGAGAGGAAAACAACCCTGTTTTCGAACCTGTTGCCATGTTAATTACGTTTGGAAAAGTACGGTATCCTCATCTTACCCTGGAAAGAAGTAGCTTTCAACCGCCGCCACGGGATTACCAGGTGCTGTGTTAACAGGTGTCCGGACTTGTCACCCCTACTCCTGTTCTCGAAAAATCAACCAGTACTTTGCGGCTTTGCGTGCTTTCCACTATGTCCAATGCTAGTCAGGAACACATGAAGAGTCACCCAGAAACCCTTTACAGGATCATTCCTGTCTCGGCCGGGATTTTGAGAGAGGAGAGAGGTTCTGCCGCATTCACGCGCAGTTGCGGTGCGGAGGTTCGCAACCAAGCACCTTATGTATCGTGTACCTACCCAACAGCTTGGAATCTTGTACTATTTGACTAATAATTGTAACTTCCCATCAGGTAGGCCGTGTGCTTGTCTGCCACCTAAGTTGTATAAAAACCGAAAGTCTATTTCTTTGCACAACATTTCAATTAAATTGAGTACGGAACCAATTTTAATTAGTATAATATTAAGGGGCGTGGCTGGAAATTCGGTAGTCCACGGCTCCTGGTATTGAATGTAGGTTAACCCTTACCTAAAGTAACTTTGAGACAAGTCTCACATTTCGCATGGATGATTTCAGGAACATAAAAATGTTTTATTATTGCTTAAAGTAAATTTTGTTTTAATTTAATACTATTTTAACGAGTTATAAGCTGTTTCAGAGTTTCTTTGCCCGATATAAAAAAAAAATAGGTTAGCTAGAAAGTAAGTAGGATGATATTGAGACAGGGCCTATCAAATCAGATCGTTTGGTAAACCTACTCAGGTTCAAACCGTAGAGTTCATTTGTAACAGCGCGCTGCAGCTGCTGCAGCCCTGGTTAGTTTTTTAGTGTTGTGCGTTTGTCGGCAATTTCCACTAGTTTACACAAGGTCGATAAAAAAGAAAATTATTTATCTACGTGATACAAAGTAAATCGGTGTTTATACTCCCGCGAAAATTTTATTTAAATCACACGTAATGCGTCCCTCGAATATGACTACACCTTTCTGTAACACGTTGTATACAGCCCAGACTTAGCCTTCGATGCATGGTTTGAGTCAACAATAGTACCCGAAATACGGCAATAGGCTCACCCCCTATTACGTGAGACGAATACAATTATTGGTGAAATGTGGGTGATAATTCACCTCTGCCTAACCCTCCGGGGATAAAGGCGTGATTATATGTATGTATATAATACCAATATATAACAATATAATAACAAACTATACATAGTCATAGTAAAAACAGTAGGTAGTGTAGGTAGAAGATTATGACGAATAGAATAGCTAATAATAATTTGATATTTACGTTTTTACCATGTTGTTATCAGAAAGCCTCGCGCTCTGATATGGTAAAAACTCCAATCACCCATTATATGTAATCATAATAGAGCATTTCCTTATCTGATTATATTTATAGACATTATATCACTTGATTATTTTAAGTACTCTCTATCTATAATACCTAGGTAATTTACCACTCGCAGAATACATAGTAGTCTAACAGGCCGCGGCGGCGGCGCGTCTGGCGCGCCTCCCCGTTTCCGGGGACGAGTTGGGGACTCTGTAGTCCCCACACCCGAGAAGAGAGCCAGATCGTGAGAGATGGCCCTGGGTTGGCCGGGGTGCGTGGGATATACCTGTCAACCTAACCTTCGGCAACCTAAACGACCCACAGGCGGCGTGCGTTTTAGTCGGTTCGAGTCCGACATAACCTCCTCCACCGGCTCCGGCGGAGAGGTATCCGCGGGGATTTTGCGCACGTAAAAAAAAAGTCTAAAATTCAAAGTAAGCAAGCAAAGTACATATAGACTCTTTTCTCACCACTAACGATTAGCAAGATAAGATTGGGGCTAGAAACGAATTGCAAGTGTATAGTTCAGATTTATTTGAGTGTTCAGATGCGACAGGGTAAGTATTTTCACAACACCGGCTACTAGCGGCAAGGTTTCATCAGTGAAAAATGAAATAAAACTAAACTGGGTTTTACTTTAATCGATAAAATTTATTGACTAACATGATAGGTTATCATGTCAAAAATTTGGATACCAACTTTCTACATTAAGAATGATAGGATACTAAAATGTTTGGTGAATTCAATCTGTGTGAAATCAACTCTGCATGTAGCAAATGCAAGTTCGATCACCGAGGGATCGCTGACCGAATTTTCTTTGATAGCTCCGTTAATAATAAAGTTCTTGCTGGTATACAGTATAAATAGTGAGCGATCAACACTAACTTAATAACTATTTATTTATTTATGCTTTATGCACGATGTACATTGGCGGACTTAATGCCGTAGGCATTCTCTGCTAGTCTATTTTGGTGGTGCAGTGCTAGTACGAGGTATAAGAGATGCGTTTGGTTCTATAAGGAGATTATGTATTATGACTATGTTATGTAGGTAAACCTTTTATTAACACGGATCCTATATTTACTGTGCTTTTCTTGGGTTAGTCTGAAACTTTTAAAAATGCTATTTTAGAACCGAAAAGAAATTGGAAGAATCGCGAAGCGTAAAGCTTGCTACTCGCTTTCTCATCAGCGGTGGGACAGCAAATGTCTATACTTTTTAATGTTATTTCCCGAATCTTTAAGTAACATTTGTATCCATAAATATTTTCCATCAAATCATGACTGTTTGCTGTTTACACATAGCTAAAGCTTTGACACACATTTTAATGGTAAAAAATATTTAATTACGTAATAGTTGTTTAAACAGCCTTTTACCCTCGACCATCACCATTGTGGAACATAGTAGCCATAGCACATGCGTCACTTTATCCTTCAAAGTTCTTTGATCTCTTATGTCATTCGTAAAATCTATTTGGAGCACACGCGTTGTGTTGTGGCCGAATGGCTTGGCAGATTTGGATATTTTTTTGCTGACAATTATTTACAGGAGAGTAACGGCTAAAGGTTTTTTAATAATACATTCACAGATAGTATATGTACTCCTAGATTAATCTATTTTTTAAATTAACATATTGGGGTACCTAATTTGCCCCCAAGTAAATATGACTCATATTTACACCCACCCTTACATTCATTTATTTACTTGACCTGGCACAGAGGTTCACTCTCAATTTTCACTTTCTCCTACATACCTGTTTTCTATACAATAATGTTTACGGCAATGAACGCGATCCTGGATCCTAGATTTGCGTGGATCCATGATCGCGTTAATTCCCGTAAACATTACTGTGTATCATGGAACGCGATACCTTGACAGCTCTAATTGGAAAATAATAAAATAACTGTTGCTATATTTTCCTACAATGTCCTCTGCAACTAGAGGACAGAGTGTGTCTCACCTTTGGCAGTGAGTCTACATCCTTATTGCATTGCTAATAGCTAATATCACAGTACCAATTTATGTACAACGTAAACTACTACATATTTATGTAGTAGGTCTGTACGTTATATTATGAGATTCTCTTTCACGGGCTTGCGAATCTTGTTGTAAATTTAAATCGCAGCGCTCCATAACATTACTTTGTGAATCATCGTCTGTTCAGGATGTTTGTTTGAAGTCTCGAAAGTTTCAAAACAATTATTTACCAGATTAGTAAAGCACTCGTCCAACGGTTGTTACTTGTTAAAACTGTTCTAACGCGCTACTTCCGTTGTAGACTAGCCGGTCTATTTGTATCTTAGTTCCAATATGTTAGTACTTGTGCATACAGGCTGGTATACATATGCCAAGAGGTGTGCCTCGATATTACAGCAATGATTGGCCAATTGCCATTCCTTAAATAACAGCTAACCTTAAAAATATTTACGAGACACATCAATTAACATTTTGGCTAACTCACTTGATATGGTACACATCTCTAAAGCTAAGAAGCTCTTGAATAAATCGTCATTATGATTCCAGATATTGTCTATTTCAGGCATTTGTTTATTACCCACATGTCTGGTTTTCCTTTGCTTGTTTCAACTATTTGTGATCAGCGCAATCATTTCATCTTTCATACATTATACGTATCTACCCCTTGCCAGGCCATCTTTCACAGAATACATTCATGATTGGGATCCATGTTCTGGTATTGCCCTATTTGTGATAACACTCCATAGGTCCCGTCAATTACCTTTATCCAGTGTTGTATCATATAGCAGTTAGTATCTGTACCTGCCATTGTTCTCAGTATAATCTGAGTATCATGCGACGTCGTCGAGGACACGCAATGTTTCGTTTCTTGTCTGAAATTGGGAATTCGCCTTGTGAAATAGTCATCTCCACCAGGGAACCTATAAGCTCTGTCTTAATAAAGTATAAGCGTAGTAAGAAGGATTAATGCTTAAACTCATCTCAGCTCAAAGAAGTTCAAATCAAAACCCTTTCATTGGGTTACATTATGGTTAAAAGGTTACTCACGCCCTGAGCAATTAATGAAAATAAAGTTTAGTCTTACCACTCCTGGGAATGCCAGGATTCATATTACTGCTGTGAATAAAACCAGCCTGCGACGGCAATAAGCTCTCGACTTCAATCTATTGTCCGAAGAACCGGTTCGTGGGGAAATGTAGGTATTATCCTTATTTTAACATTTTTGAAGGTTAATTTAACGTTTTGGAAACAAGGTTTACCTATAAGAAGGGACTTTAAAAATGATTAGTAGGTCCTTAAATTTTCTCGCCAGGTTATGTATGGAGTCGAATAGAGTCATTGAAATGGTTTATAAATGTAAACAGCTAAGAGTAACTTCATAAAAAATAGAAAAATAGGTTTTATATTTGAACCAAAACAGCGATGATAGACTGTTTATTAATGATATAAACACCTCAACAAAGTCTAGGGAACAAGATGACCCCAATTATTTTTTTTCGTGTAAATCTTGTTTTGCAAATAACTGGCAGCAAATAAATAAAAATAGAATAAAGTAGATTACAGAGTTGTTCGAAATTTAAAAATAAATTTAAATAAGTAATGATTTTCGAATATGGAGGGAAAACTTTTAAAAGTGTTTGATTGTGCAGTTTCTCTGAGGCAAAATAAAAATTTTTTTTTTTGATTGTAAATAACGTTTATTATCAATAATACGTCTTTTACGTATGGTTTGTGCATTTTTGTGACTGTAGTCATCATGTCACGTCGTCATTTAAGTCGCGAAGAGATGTTAAGGGCTGTTGGTATGCTGCAAGCTGGACGAACTCAACGCGACGTAGCGGATGCTGTCAACACCCAACCAAGCGTAATTTGCAGATTATGGGCACGCTACAGGTCTACAGGGGATGTTGCCGAACGTCACAGGGGACGAAATAGGGTTACTACCCCGCGACAAGATCGTTTCTTGCAAAATTCCGCAAGGCGGCAACCCACGATTACTGCTCGTCAGTTGGTCGCAGGCCTCCAGTCTCAGCATCAAGTGGTTATTAGCGATCAAACTGTCAGGAGAAGACTATACGAAGCCAATCTTCATGCTCGCAGACCGCTTACGGTTCCAGCTCTTCGACGTGGAAATCGAGGTCGTCGCTTATTGTGGGCTAACGCACATTTACAGTGGACCGACCATCGATGGGCACGGATTCTGTTTTCCGACGAATCTCGCTTCGGTTTTCATCCTGATTCGAGAAGAGTGCGTGTATGGCGAGTTCCTGGACGTCGGAGTCGTCTCCAGAATCCGCAAGAAGTTCATCCTTACCAAGGTGGAACAATCATGGTATGGGCTGGAATTCACCTTGGTGGAAGGACCGACCTCGTTTGGATACGGGGCAATTTCAATTTTCAATTCAGGAGGTTATACACCCCATGGTAATCCCTCATCGACAGCAGTTCGGTCAAGATTTTATGTTCTTGCAAGATAATGCACGGTCACACACCGCGAGGGTAGTGGTCAATGCGTTAAGCGAGCACAATATGACGACGTTGGAATGGCCTGCTCAGTCTGCCGACCTCAATCCCATAGAGCATGCCTGGGATTTGCTTGGGAGAAGAGCTTTCAGTGATTCTTTGGAAAATCTGAACACTGAAGAACAACTTTTTTTACACCTTCGCAGTGTATGGAGCCATATTCCACAGACGATGATTGACAATCTCATACTAAGTATGCCACGCCGTTGTTGAGCTGTTGCTAATGCTTTAGGAGGTCCTACAGATTATTAAAAACGTTTAAAGTACGGTTAATTACTGTATTTCTTACTACCTCGTTATTTTTGTGCCTAATCATAGAAGGTTGTAATACTCAATATTGGCACTATTCAATACTTTCTTAAAAAAAAAAAAATTTTGGTATGAAAATGTTTTTATTAAAATTAAAATTAAAAACGGTATAAAAATACCCTTCTATTGATATAAAACACTCACTATTACAAGAAAGGGTTTTTAAATAAAAACTAGAAATGTCCTTGTTCCCTAGACTTTGTTGATGTGTGTATATATCCAACAAAATTTTAGTGATTGATACCATTCCCAGAAGCTTGAGAATGAGGAATGATGTAAAATTTATTGACAGGATGTGACGTTGGATACTAAAGTATAAATATACAAAATTAAACACTTGCGATTAATTAAGAATTTCAAATATTCCATTGTGTAAACTTAACTGCGTAGTCTAATAAATAACCTAGTGAAGTTTTAAGGTCCACTGGTGAAATAAAATTCAATCAATAGAATATAATAATATTAATTTGTCGGGACCCAAAGTCACCCGCACCTGCTAATCGGTACATCTGCTGAATACGGATGAGGCTAATCTCGGCCTTCAGGGTTGGGATATCAGACGGCAGATAAAAAATAACAAAAAGTCGGATCCTGAGCTTCAAAATTAATTATTTGGAAGTAATGTAAATGGGAAATCACTCGCAGGATAATGGCTTTTGTCTGCTTACGAAAGTAGTAATTTGATTGAAGTCTGCACTGGTTGAAAAGCAATCAGAAAGTAATGGTCTTATACCCCTGGAAGAACGATCTTCACTGACCTGGACAAAGAATGAAAAGAAGCTAGCACTAGATAATAATTTATGTTTGTTGTTCAAAAATATTTTATTTAGGTACTGTTTTATCGGTAATTCTGTATTCCGTCACATATAGATACAAGTGTAAATTATATAGTATATAGTGAAAATTTGCAATGTTATTTAACAAAATAATGCTTAAAAGTAGTAAATTTAAGATACCAAAAAAAATAAGAATTCGTCAATTTAAGTGACGGTCAATGTATACGGCGAAAAAAAAAAAAACAACAAAAAGTGAAGGTTCCACCGAGATTTGAACTCGGATCGCTGGATTCAAAGTCCAGAGTGCTAACCATTACACCATGGAACCGGACAACTCTCGTGTCGAATTTTTGCGGTACTTTCTAAACTTGTTTTGGACCCCATTTGCGGAGTTCTAATTGATTAGTACTGCGATTTAGTATGCGCTTGTACTCAATTATTTTTTTATGACTTACATAATATTGTTCTGTCTAAATTTAATTGATGACTTCACAACAAAATTACGGTACACAGAGTAAATCTACTGAACACGTACACAAGGCGCGGCGTGCTTTACTTATTAATTTTTACTGACCTTTTATCTATTAAAATGTAATATAGGTACTTACATAATAGTATAAACCGATTAGTATTGAATTAAGTATTTATTAAGTGTATTATCAGATTGAATGTCAGTAATATTAGAATACTCACTTTTGTTATCGCCATTAGCGTTTAAACTGTTTATTAATCTTGCTTAAATATAGAAAACAGAGAACGGCTGGCGCCATATACCGTTGTTTAATTGTTTCTCATTAACTCTATAGTTACTCTATTGTTTCTCATGAACTCTATAGGTACGTAAACTACTTTTCAAACACCGTCTCCCATCCACACGTCTAACATTTATTTCTCTTTTTTTCAGTTGCCAGTCGCAATAAAATCCAAGGCTCTTCAGTGGAAAAAGGTGGACTCATCGGACCATCTATACATCCCAGACAAGCCTGCTGAACATTCAGCAAAGTCAGTAGGTGAAGCTTGTAATGCGTAAATTTAGACAATCCCCACCTTTTGAAGCACGCTTGGACCCATACGTGACGCTAAGGATGACATGGAACAAGAAAATTGTATGTGGTACGTGGAACTAAGAGCCAGGATTTTGTGTAACCTGGTACGAGTTTGGATAAAAATGGTCATTTCCAACTAGATCGAAAAAAATTCTATGAATTTATTATGTAAGAATTGAGACCATTGATTTGTACCTCTTTCCTGAGGTTTTGCCTTTAGCTTACCATCAGGCGAGGTGAAGTCAAATTGGCGTGTCCTAGATAAACAAAAAAAGTTAATTCAACAATGTATTTAATGTTATAGGTGTTCAATGCTGAATATACCTATATATTCTAAATATATACCTACACTTTATAAAAATGAGAAAATACTGTAGTTAGTATTGATATTAATTTTGAGTTAAAAAATAATTAAAATTCAAAATTTTAGTGACATTTCGGATCGCCTACACAAAATTAATATACACTCTGCTTTCATTATTCTTCGGTATTGCCTATTCGTTCCAAAATCCACCAATGCCCTACGATCAACGCCATTTTTTAAACATATAACAAATTTGATAAAAATGGACAAAATTATAGAAAATACCCTTACCAAAATTTTAAATGTGGCCTTGGATGACCGAGATTCACTACAACTACTATTGGGCTCGGTATTCGCAAAATTTCAGATTTCAGCTTACCAGCGTTTCTGTCTTCAGTCCACAGTACAATTTCAATAATCGTAAGAAAATGGTTTCAATATATTAAAAAAAAACGATGACATTTTAAAATAAAATAGATAAGAAACTAGTAAAATACTTGCACCTACACTAGTTAATTCTGAAGTATTGTGTAGGACTGATGCAGTGAACGCTTGGGAAACTGCATGTCCAAACACCGATCTCCCAAGGAACCTTTTCTCACAGCGTCAGTGGGACGGGCCGCACTGCAACTTAGTTGAAAAAAAAAAACTAAATACATGTTCCAATGCTGCTGAGCGTGCCCGTTTACTGGCAGTTGGAGTGTGGGAATCGGGTCTTTGGCTACAAGCTCTTCCGTCGTCTAACGTAGGGACTATGTTAGATGACACCACCTTCCGCATCGCAACTTGTCTCCGTTTAGGTGCGCCGTGTGTTTCTACGCATCAATGCCGTTATGGAGAAGCCGTTGACAGACTCGGACACCATGGCCTGTCGTGCTGCAGGAGCGCTGGGCGAATTCCACGGCACGCCAACTGTACTTGAACCAAACGGTTTGGCGCGTGACGATGGCAAGAGACCGGATGGCATGTCGTTAATGCCATGGAAGATGGGTAGGACTCTGGTGTGGGACGCCACATGCGTTGATACCATTGCTCCTACCCATATGACCAGCACGGCTGGCTCTCAAGCGGCGCAAATATTCCAATCTCATCGGAGATTATGAATTTGTGCCGTTTGGAGTCGAGACTTTGGGGTCATGGGGTCCGAGCGCTCGCAATCCCTTCCATGAGATTGCGAAGCGTATGGTCGACGCTTCTCGTGACCAGAAGGCTAGCCTCTTTTTAGGTCAGATAAAAAGCATTGCCATACAACGTGGCAATGCTACCAGTCTTCTGGGTACGCTACCACAACAGGCATGCGATGCGGAGGAATTCCACGACGCATTTTAATTGTTTTTAGCTATAAGTTTTATAATACATAGTTATTTTAGTTTTATTGTATTTAATATTTATATATTATTTCTTGACATGATTGTAAAATTTCGATGTTCCTAAACTGAATAATATAACAGAAATATTTTTCAAAATTGAATTTGCTATATGATTTTATGTTAATAACATCAATATGTTAAAATTATTTTCTTTTGATTTCACGAGGTCTAGGTGAAGCCTGATTGGTTAGATGACAACTGTATTGTTTGTACTTAAAATACGTATATTTAAATACCTAATGACTTTTTTATTTGTGATGATTTTTAGTTATGCATGCACTATTAAGTATGTAAAATATGTACTGTTTAGTTTTTAAGTTATGACATTATCAATTTAGGTTTTTAAGATTACGTACACCCAATTACTCTTTTATACCTTGATTGCATATGAGTCGGCTTAATTTAAACGCATAGTACATACTAGAGATGCGCCGAGTAACACTTTTGCCGAGTAACGAGTACCGAGTTTTACTCGGTTCAATTTTTTTTCGACCGAGTACTCGGCCGAGTAACTCGGTTCAATCAAATTCCCATTTCGCACGCGTAAACACGTACAAACAGGGTCGTGCCTGTCGAGCGGCCGGCCCGTGTTGATGCACCCCTCACCCCGCCAACACCAGTCAGTTTACAACTAGCAGTCGCTTGATAGCACAGAATACTTTATTAAATATGAGAATAATAATGCTTGATAGTTTGCAAACAAATACTGCATGTTGCGCGTCATAGGAAATAAATAATTTAAAAAGATTGTCAATTAACGATTGACTGTGTGTAGTACGTGATCAGTGATTGTTGACAATGATTTCACGTACCTAAACGATACCCAATTTGTGTGTTTTACGACGAGTTTATAGAAGATAAAGCAACAGTAAAATGTACTCTAGGCAATTCTCTTATTTCACATAGTGGCTTCTACGACGGCAATGTTAAACCATGTTAAAATAAAACATATAGTATACAAGTAATTTACTACTCATTCATTAGCATAATTTTGATTTCGATTATATTAATTGAGATTGACATAGATTTCCTAAATTAGTTAGGAATACTTTTTGATTAACACTGTTATTTTAATTATATCTACCTAAATATATCGCTTTTCTAAAACCGAGTATACTCGGCATTCAAACCGAGTTACTCGGGCCGAGTACGAGTATCTAATACCCGCCGAGTACGCCGAGTACCGAGTATTAACCGAGTACTCGGCCCATCTCTAGTACATACTATGCCCAACCCTTCGGGGATGGATAAGAGTGTGATTATATATATAGGTATACACCCTTATAGAATGCAGTGAAGTAAAAAACATACAGTCGGGATCAAAATTCGATAACTACTATTTTCAGATTTTGAAGACTAGTTTGGAGAACAGTAATTTAAATTTCTTAATGAAAATGCTCTCTAAGTACTCAGTGGGCACTATTTAATTGTTTCATGTATAGTTTTCATTAAAATATGATTAATAATTATTAATTCAGTCTAGTTGCAATTATCATCAACTTTTGACGCTGACTGTCTAAAACCTAATGAGAATGACTTATTTTTGAAAAAACGTGATAATTGAAACTTGGTCTGATATGTTAATGTGATGGAATTGGTGGAAGTGGGTACTTAGCTTTCTATAAACGTCTCGTACACGCGTCATTTGTCAGACAACTTCGCCATTATGGTTTTGTGTACCTAACACAGTAGCATAACATTGGCACGTGTCCTAATATGTAGTAGGTATGTCCCCCTAACGTGTTGTTATATAGCTTCTTTAGGCTACACTAGGTTGACAGTAATGATTCATGTATGGGCCCCTCAACATAGGTGTATAGCACTTAACAGAACTTGGCATAATACTTACCGATTTATCACTAATAATAATGATACATAGCAAAGACTTAGCAACTCGGTTTACAAACTAGGGAATGGCTTATCATTCTTTAGAACGCACCTTGTTAATAATAACACTAACGAACTTAAAAATAGAAAATTGTCTATGATTTCATAGTTATATAAGAGCACTAAATAGAATTTATTTAAAAAATATAATTACATATTAAAATTTGTAATCAAATTTAGAACTTAGTTTTTAACAACCAGTAAATATTTTATCCGATTTATTCGTATTTTTATTAGTATTTCGATTTATTAGAAAAATATTCAAAATTTTCATGGCTATGATATTAAGTAACTCCCAAAATGTGAACAGTTTCTCAGTAGAAAGTGCAATTTTTGGCCTATTAAAATAGATTGCTGTGTAGACAAATTAGTAGTGCGCTGAATGATGAATTTAATCGGCATTATTACATTCCAAAACATCTCATTTATTTGCGAACAACTCATGCACACGTGTTACAGTGCAACAGCCTGTGATTTATTTTGTGTTTATCACAAGTATTGTTTTTAAGTATTTATATATATTTAAACCATTTTATTTTATTTAATTTGTGATTTCTATGTGATTTTTATTTTGTGTACCTATTTAATCCTTAATTTGGTGTTCGTTGGCGAATATACACAATCAGTAATAAATCGTGTCTTAATGAAAGTGTTGTTTTATTTGAATATAAGTAAAAATAATTACTATATAACAGTGTTGGGTAAATTTTAATTGCAATTAGAAATATTCGCAACTAAATTTATCTTTATCTTGAAAAATAAAAATCTCGACTTACTGTTTACAAGATCGAAACAATTTTGAGAGCAAGCTGTAGGTACCCTATTGCCAATCATAAACCGAATGAAAAATTAATGGGTACCGCCTGCTGTCAAACTTTTTTCATCTTTCGGACAGCAGTCGGGATTAATTGCAATTAAAATTTTCCCAACACTGCTACACAACATGTGAGGGGCATGTTGAGAAAGAAAAGGGGAGAGGATCTCATTTGCACAAGGCGACATTCGCATCACCAAGTCAAAGAATACGTAGTGCTATACATGCAGAAATAAAACGATAGCATATAGAAAAATGACATTATATTTAAGTACTGACTAAAGTGTTCATCTATGTAAGGTTTCAATGATGTAGAAACGACGTACGGCAAGGTGGAGGGATAGGCATAACATGGATAAGGCGTGGATGAGATTTAAATTATATAGAAGAGGCGATGAGAGACTACGATCCTTTAATGTATCATCCATGATACAAGCTGACTTAATTGACATAGCATGTCTGCATCGGAAGACGAAGATAAATAAATAAAATTCTAGAACATTCTACAATGCGCTCTTTAAAAGCCAAACAACTATGTTCGATTTTTTTCCACTTAAATAGCAGACAAGCACATGGACCACCGGATGAAAAGTTGTTACCGTGGCCTATAGACGTGTGCAACATCAGAGGAGTCACACTCGCGCTGCCGACCCTTTAAACATAGAGCGTTAGAGCGTTTCTGTACCGTAAGTGTAAAAGACATAGCAGGACAAGCCTTTGGTCTTCCCTCAGACAGCTCTAAACTCCAGTGAGCACTGGCTAACCTACTCACCGCTTGGAACACAATAAGAGGTTATTATGGCCGTATTCTGTAGGCCAGAGGTACTTCCCCAGTCGGACTGCTCAATTGCACGGAAATACCGTCGTGTCCTACCTCCTCCAACATAGTTAGATATATATTTTTCTTGTAACATACCTATATATTGTGCAAGGAAACATCTAAACCAGATCAATGCAAATTGCTTTGCGGCAACTCAATGTGCACGTGTGCAGACGTGAGGAATAAAATAGTGTACATACTTTTTTTTACGTACGAAAAACCCCCACGTATTCCCCCCGCCGGAGCCGGTGGGAGAGGATATGTCGGACTCGTACCTACCGACTAAAACGCACGGCGTCTGTGGGTCGTTGTTGGATGCTGAAGGTGCCGTTGACGAGCATATCCCTCGCACCCCAGCCGACCCAGGGCCATCTCTCTCGATCTGGCCCTCCTCGTGAGGGGTCCAAAGTGTCCCAGTCTTGTCCCCAGAAACGGGGAGGCCGCCGCGGAACAGTGTTCATACTGTATAACAGGCGATGTGATGTGCCTCTTGTATGCAGCTTGCATGTCGCTCCACTCGCGCCTGCTCTCGACGCTGAACAGACTATGTGGCATGCCAGCCTATGTCTACTGTATCTTATTATATGAAACGTCGTTTTCGCACATATTGTATGTAAACGTTATGAAGCACAGGTACGCCGCATTAATGCCTGTCCCTCACCATTGCCATACGTGGTTTCTGTATATTACTCCGCAGGTTAAACATTACTACTTCAATCTGCACCTGGATTTCGTCGAATTTCTAGAACCACTCTATTCTAGTTGTTAAGAATGAGTGATTCTATGTAACTTTTGGCGTTTTAAGTACCCTGATATTGAATGTTATACCTACTTATTATAGACAAAAAAAATAAATAGTAAAGAATTGCTATGTTAAACTTGCAGCCACTTCATATAATATCAAATTGAATAATTGAATGTAAGTGAAATTAACTTAATTTCTTTAACGATTAAAGATTACTCAATCGAAATGCACATGCCAGAACCTTGGCCACAACGTAATACAACCATAAAAATGCCACATAAAATGGTAGTTTATTTTGGCCACAGATTTATCTACATCACTTGTGTTGTGAATTTAATATAGTCAACTGAGAAATTATAATATTGATGTATTACAATATTTTCAAGGCAAAGATTGTTTCTAAATTCCATAGTATTCAGTAATTTTTGTTGTTGACAGGTCCCTTTATTTTTACATTTTATGTACTCCGTTGCTTAAAAGCAATATAAGTGTGGTTGTTATACAAAATGGGCAAGATGTGAAGATCAAATAATAATAATAAAAAAGATATATTTCTCTATGCATGTCTATAACTAATACTTTTTTATAGTCTTTCTGATAAGCGCCATGCGTTGTCTGTGTGCTTCTGTGACAGCAGCGCGTTTGTATGGTCGGAGTTCGTCGTTACCAAAACCTGGGATCCACATGTTCCATTGTCGTTCTGTAAAAATAAACAAACATTTATACATATATATTGTACAAAATTAATAGAAGAGCAAGTACTTTATAGACAAGGGTGCAAGGGAACTATTTTATTGGGTCACTGCACACCCTAGCATTCAACCTCGCCCCCGCCAAGGGGGTGGTTAAATCGAACTTGAATCGACCAAAAATCATAATGCCAGAGTTAACTATTAAGACAGAGTTTAAAGAAGAATATCAGAATTAACATTGAAACTAAATCTTTCTCAATTCTGAGCTTTTTTTTAAATCTGGTTTTTTTGGGAGTGTTTTATCTACACAGATATGTCAACCCCATCATACCCTGTACCAGTAACACATTCTTTGTTGTTTCCAGTTCACGCCTAGCTTAACCTCACTGTTGGAAACTGTTGGCATATGTGACTAAATGATATAGCCTTCTGGCCTTGTCAGAGATTGGCTCGGAGAGCACAAATTGAACCCAACCCACAACCAGCCCATTCAGGTTCAAGTCACTCATCAGTAACACCCTCTCAGCTACATTCTGATTCTAAGCTCAGCTAATTCTGAGGTTATAAATCATAATATGTATAAAATAACCAACCTAAGTGTAGTTGTACATCTCTCAATTCGACATTAGCGGCATGTCTGTGCTTTGCAACAGAGCAGGAGGCACTCAGGGCTGTGTCTATGAAGTCATCTGCCAATTGTAAGAGCATTTCTTCCACCTCTTCGTCTAACTGCACTGTAGGGTCCACTTCACGGACTAGCTCTTGTAAACGTGGCCTGCTGAGCAACTGAAATTGCAATAATAACTTATTGATACGCAAAAGTGCAACAAATATGACATCAGCCTATGAGACAGCTGGCCGAAGCCAAGCCATCATATTGTCACAGCCGATCATGCCAAAATGCCAATATTTGATTCAGAATTATATTGTCAATAGCTACCAAAGCCAGCCATTAACACCCCTTTTTAAAGTTATATTTTCATTGTTTATGGGGTTCAAAGGAAAGAAGTACAAAAATATTTAATAAAATTCCTCAATTTATTTAGTGGCATGTTAATCAAATACATGCCACTAAATAAATTTAAAATAGCAGTGAAAAGAAGCTTTAATGAATAAAGGTTACTATAAAGTGGATGATTTCAATGTGTGGTCTACATAAGTCTCTTGCTTGCTCGCACAAAATAAATTGTAAACAAAAGCTAATTTAAAACAGAAAAATAATCTAGTTTTCTGAGTTTCTTGCTGGTATCTTCTCAGTAGAACTAACCTGACGAGCCAGCATAAGAATCATTTTAAAATAATTTATTTTTGCATTATTTAATATTTCTATATTATTTCTTGACATAATTGTAAAATTTTGACATTCATATAAAGAATTAATTTCATTTATTCACTTTGTGTCAAAGACAAAATGTCCTCTGTATAAAGTCCCACAAGATTCAACAATTAACAGAAGTTATCAGGTATGGATGTAATGTCTATTGCTTTGTGTACTTAGCTTACAGTTGTTCAGCGAAAAGTAATAATAAGGCCAATTTGAATTTCATATTCTAATTGACTTCAGGTTACAATAAAACTACATTCCATAAAGACTTAAGTGGAATATGAAAGTTACAGTAGCAAATTGCGAAATGTAGGAGAAAAAATGACCCTATTTTAAAATTCAATGACAACTATGGTATAACCTCACCTGTGAAGTTTGATCCCCTGCTCCGCTCTGGCTAGCTTTAGCACCAACTTGAGATTGTGTACCCATAGGGCTGTTCTGTGAAGGTGATCCCTGTACGGCAGGAGCCTGCAATTGAGGACTTGGCAGTGGAGTGTTCAAATACTGAATAGCACCTTGATTGATATTTCCTATGGTAGGCATGTTTGGCGCGTTATTAGACATGATGATTAAGTCAGCTTTGAGTTGAAATAATAATTAGGTATTGCTTTACAAATTCCCGCAACTTCTTTATTGTGATTGTGTAAAATTTGTTGCAAAACAATGCTAATGTGACAACACTGACAACTGTCAAAACTATATTTGATTTTACCACAGACTAAATAAAGGTGTCTTTTTTTATGAACAAAATGCTTTAAGCGGCTTATAGGCTTTTTGCTACTATATAATTTTTTCTCAGAAAACAAGGCAGTCTCATTTGAAGTTAGAAATTAATGACCCTAAAATAGAAAAAATGCAGTTAGCATACTAAATGCTTTTAAATTTCATTCAATTAATGGCCCTTTGCTTCCAACTTTTATTTATTTCCTTAGAGGTCTTTAAAAACTGCCCTTCAATGCAATAACGCCCACTAGCCAGTGTTACCATTTACCGAGTCTAGTCTTAACTCTCGGCTAAAGTTGCCAGTCCAAACTCGGCTTTCCTGTCTAAGTCTAACTGCGATGGGACTGAACTTCGCTATTTTCCTTGAAGCGACTGCCACCTGACCCGAAGTTATGTAGTTAGCGAAATAGTGCCGAAAATAAATCATCATTTAATCGAAGGCGCTAAATGACAGGCAGGATGTGTTTAATATTAAACAAATCGTGAAACTTAAACTTATTTATTATCTCGCTTTGAGTTGTCCCCGGTGCACTGGAAGATTTCCGTGACACCACGCTATATCGAATGTACCCTGCGTACTTGAACCTCCGGGTCTGAGCAGGTCGGACGGTAAGAGACCGGACAGGCTGACTTTGGTGCCCTGGAAGAACAGCAAGTGCTTGCTGTGGGGCCCAATTTGTGTCAGCACTGTAGTTCCCAGCCATCTTAGTCGCACCATCCACTTCCCGTTGGCCGCCGCGAATGACGCCAGCTTGAGGAAGAGACTCAAGTGCGCTGAGTTGGAGCCACTGCAACATTTCGTGCCAGTAGACTTGAAAAAACATCTTATCACCAAAAAATGCTAAATAAATTTTGTCGGGAATTAACATCTGATCCTCGTATCTGTCAGAGATATTATTAATAATCTTTAATACCTATACAAGCAAAACACTGTAAAAGGGTCCTTTTTTCCCACTCCTTTTAGTATGTCCATCTGCGTACCTTAAGGAATAACTGCACCGATTTTAAAAATTCCTATACTATTTGTTGAAATGTAAATAATACCAAATAAATAACTTTTACTTATTTATTATCTTATTTTTTAAAGTTTACGAAACTAGTCGACTTCATCAAGTAGAGACGATATATCTGAAAGGTCTTCTTCTTCAAAAACAAATTTATTTGCTGACATACCCTTCGCTTTCACTTGTCTCTTCAAATCTCTTATGGCGAAGAAAATGTTCCAGTTATGATTATTTAGGAATCTGAAAATATAACATTCATCTTAGTCTGAAACTAAAACTCTATCAGTCTTTACGAAAGGTGGAATTTCACTGATAAAATTATGAGAAACTATTGGAGTAAGTAAATAGGAGACAGCACGAATAGTTAGCGTCAAAAGTAATGAACAATAAAAAAAACATAAAAAATTGGATTCTGAGTAATGTTATTAATTTTTTAAAGCAACAAAACACGGCAATTTTCGCACATCACTTTCACATCATCACACATCTCTAGAGTATTCAAATTATTATATTTCTTATCACAGGGCAAAAGCATATTTTAATCAGTAACCGGATTTTTTTAAAGAAGAGAGAGAGAGAGAGTGGCGATAAGATCGGCTTGCTTCGGTACCATAGAGCGTGCGTTGTCTCTATCGCACAAGCCACGTCTACAGTTTGATATCTATCTAGAGTAGTTGAAACTGCGGTAATCGTTCTAAAGTTAGAACATCATGTATATAGAGCAAGTAAACTTACAACTCCGCTTCCGATTTCCTCAGCTGTGTAATATGTTGAAACATTTTAAATATGGCTTCCTTTTCTTCATTAGTAGGATCAATTGGCGTCAAGGTGTTTATATTCACAAATGGGGTCTGCAATCAAGTCATCAAGAATTATTACATACACATATAATCACGCCTTTATCCCCGGAGGGTTAGGCAGAGGTGAATTAACGCCCACATTTCATCAATAACTGTATTCGGTCCCACGTAATAGGGGGTGAGCCTATTGCCGTTATTAACTATGGAAATAAATAAAATAGGGTTGCCTGTAACATTAACATAACAGTTTTTAATTAATACATATTATGAATGTTATAAAATACTATTTATACTGTTGATTGATGGCACTTGGTGGAATTTGTTGTTACATATATTGAAATATAATACTTGTACTTTTCCAAAGTTTTTTTATTATTACACCTGACCGGTTCCGTTACTAAAATTGCGTTCTTGTCATGTAAAAACGTAATTTTGAATAATTTAATGTCTGTATAACGGGTCATCTCCGAAATTGACGTGATTTTTACTGTAGATAGCTGATGTTATTAAGCATGACTTGGGTTACTTTCTTTCTTCTTATATTTAAAGGTACCGCGTCAAAAAAATTAAAACCCAGATCAAAGTCTACGCGAACGAAGTAGCGAGCACAGCTTCTAAATAAAGGTACATTGCCAAGTTGTTTGCCGGTCCCTAATGAGTAAAAACTGAAGTCTGATAATAGTTACCTTAAAACTGTTTCTGATCTGCTCATTAGTTGCCAATCTTATGTTCATCATTTCATGTTTTATTTTGTACATGGACATATTATTTTCAGTGTGGATAGTAAAAAGGAATGTTCTTCTAAATTGAAATATGTTTTCTGTGGGATTTGTTTTGCACACCAATTCTTTGAATATACCATCTACCACAATCATTAACACCGATTTCTATAAAAAAAAAAACAAAATGATATTTTTTTTTATCGCACAACTTCTTTTTTCTACAATTTTGTAAGTTTCCCATTATAGTAAACTTGCAAGTTGTATTCTTTATCCATCCATACTGATACTAATATTATAAATGCGAAAGTAACTACCTGTGTGTCTGTTTGCCTAAACTACTGAACCTATTTTGATGAAATTTGGACTAGGGGTAGATTAGACCTTCAGAAATGACATAGGCTATGGTTGGTCGCGATTACCTACATCTATGCAAGTGGAGCCACGGGCAACAGCTAGTTGAAAATAAGCTTGTAGACATGTAAATTGTAAAATACAATTACAATTTGTAGCTTTTATAGGATCTAGGTCTAATTACTGAATTTCGATTTCACCATCCGATTGTGGAGGTCAGGTGGCAGTTGCTTTTCAGTGCGCTTATCTTGGACATCGAACTGTAAGACGAATAACTAAAGAAAAATATGGCGTCACTGGCACAGAAGAAAATAAACTTCACACACCAATAAAGAGAAAACGAGCAAAACCAGTCGTGTCAAAACGGCCATCATAGCGTGCCGTAACTATATGTTACACGTGATACACGTGACACAGTCGACAAATAGTGCTTGACCATTCTTTAATTTCATTAATGTCTGCGCTCTTCTCATTTCCACTGGCAGTTGGCAGTTAAACTGAAAGCAACCTGACTTCTCTTTTATGAGTTCTAGTAACCGAAATTACTAACGTTCCCGCAAACTCTACCAGCGAAGCTAAATTGCTTGTATTAGAAGTGGGTTCACATCGGT
Source organism: Eilema griseolum (assembly GCA_963662185.1). NCBI lineage: Eukaryota > Metazoa > Arthropoda > Insecta > Lepidoptera > Erebidae > Eilema > Eilema griseolum. The sequence continues at coordinate 8,095,402 of OY759250.1, forward strand.
AGTGTACTGACGGACAGGATTTGAACCCGATCTTGATCGTAAGGATGACTCTTCAACTACTAAGCTTGGTAGCTTGCAAGTTGAATTTAAAGAAGGAATAATAATACGATAAGTATACCACTTACGTTATGACAGAGCACATCAACAGTAAATGTGCTCAGGTCGTGGACAGTTTCCGGCCATCTAGTGAACAGCAACACAATTTTATCCTGACCCTTATATGTTCTGTATTTGACATTTCCATCAACTTTCGTTCTATGAAATGGATTTAACATGTTACGATGTGAGTAACCATAGTGTTCTAATAACTTCTCTTGGGCTGTAATATAATAACATTTTTTTTTGCAAATTGATCAGATTTTTAAATTTTGCAATTAAGACGTATATTTATTATTAAGGCAATTAAAAATTCTTCTCTTTTCCACTATATAAATTTTAACTTTTTCATATCAATTGATTATTTCAGAGCCTGGAATTTTCAAGCACAGGAGAGAAGCTACAATAAAATTATTGAAAAAGCAGGGGCTATGTCTCCCCTGGCCAGGAGAGTCACGGCCCCTATCAACATTCCCTTGTTTTCCCTTGGGGCGATAAGGCCCCATCGTCATCATGAAAATTAGACTTCTGACATGAATTCTGACAACAGTGTGAAAAATCTAAATCTGTTGCACATAGTCAAAGGTTGCTCCCAGTTTGGAGAGTATTTTATTTTATTAATTAGTCTCAACTCAACAATCCACTACAGTCAGACAAAATCCTATCACACAAATCAAACAATTGACGGAAGGTCTAGGATCGCCACAGAACCCCTTGTGGTGCACATGTTTATAGGTTACGGTAACCACTTTCCATCAGGTGGGCCGTGACCTTGTCTGCCACATAAGTTGTATTAAAAAACTTCAATTTGTTTTCTACTACACATCTACAGTCCTGACATTGATTCATTCTGTTTTTTTTCATTCTCTCTTTTCTCTCCCTCATTCATTTCACTTGAAAAAATACAGACAATTTCTTACAAGGGTTTAAATCAGCTGATATTGTGAGTGTAGGCTCATCTGCATAAAAGTAAGGAATTCGTTTAAATCCTTTTGTAAAATCAAAATTTGCAAAGTAATTCGTAATGAAATTCTCAACAACTGTTTTTGTTCTTTTGTCAGGTGTGGCAAAAAAATTTTTGAAGAAAGGAATAATGATGCCATGCTGGTTGAATTTCACTCCATCCTGTAATGGATAAAAATATATAATATAGATATAATCTTTATTGTAAAAAAAATTCAAAATAAATAATAAATGAAATTCAGATAAATCAGTATAAGGCCTAGGATACAATTGGGATAAATAATGATACATAATGATGAAAAAGTTACATACCAGTTCAATTAACCTTGGAAACTTAATAGCTACATTCTTAACATATGATATTGGATCTAATTCTTCACACAAAGGGTTTCCTTCTATCCAGAGTTTCTCAATTTTACTGCTCACCCTTTGTAATTCTTGTAGGGATGGTATCTGAAAGTATTGATATTTTTTTTTACAAATAAATATTCTTAGATATTCTACACAGTGCTATATATTATAATCATCTAGCAAACACAGGTTATATGGTTCTGTTTTAAAAAAAAAAAAACTTCTGTTCTAAAAAAAACAATAACTACTTTTTTAACTAGTTATTTTTTCTAAGTTGGTTAGCAAGATCAGTAGAGCCCTAAAAACAGGATCAATTTCATAATGTGTTTTTAATTTAATACACAAATACTTACATTGTTGTAACTTAAGTCAACCGCAGTCAAATCGGATTTTATAAAAAAGTTCAATATATCAACTGGTGCTTGACTGAAACAAATAAACATTCAATAGCATTTTTATATGTAATATTCAATTGGCTTTATTAACTTTAATTTGAAGAAATTATGGCTATTCTTATGATTTTTTATGCCTCTTAGGTGGCAGACCTGGCCAGGCACCTGATCAAAAGTGTTTACAGTGGCCTATATGTGTGCAACATCAATAATGTTACACTGGGGCTGCCGACCCAGATTGATTGCAGAAGGCTTAATAAATTAAAAGAATAAGTATATTACCTAAGATTGTTATTCCTTAATATTAATTTTTTGGTGTCTCTACCCATTCGAAGCATCAATATCTTAAACTGCGAGAGGAGTGATAACTTGTAGAACCATATTTTATTGTTCACAAATTCTGAAACATAATGTTATACTTACAAAAAAATCTGTGTAATATATTTTATTAAAATAGCTTTGTAATCTGCTTGGGTTTGTGCTTTGATGGTTATTAGATAATCTAGAACAGACTATAGAACTGAACAAGTTTTTTTATAAACGATACCGATTTTGTGCGCAGTTAGATGCAATCCGATATAAATATAATTTTTTATTAAAAAAAGTGGAAACAAACCTGGATCTTCACACAAATTTGATAAATCAAGCTCACATTTTTCATTAAACCGGCGACATACCACACTAGACACAACCTCTTCAATAGTAATAAATCGTCCAAAAAAATCCGTTGCTGTTTTATCATTAAACAAAACATCAACATTGAACATGTTTCTACTGTATGGAAACATGAAATCAAACTTTATGAGTTTCAGTATAAGGTTCAAATTAGATGTGTAGAAAGATGTGAGTTCACCCTGAGATGTGCAGTTTACTGGTATAAATGATGTTCCATAGTATGAACTTATTACATCAAAGATCTGTGATAAGCTGTCTTGCCAATTGTGTATCTATAAAAAGAAGCGTATATATAGTTTGCAGGCCCTGTTGTCTTTGCCTACCCCGGAGGAAATTAGGCGTGAGCGAATGTATGTATTTACCTAAATAGTTTATTGTTAGAAAGCTATAGCAATCTGTTATCAGATATACAGAAAGCACTAAAGAACCGAATCACATATGAAGTAAATTCGACAAATAATATTACTTTTTACACTTATACCATACACACCATTATCTTATGAAAAGACTGATTTGCGGTCTCTTCCTCATTAGTAAGACAGTTCTCAATACAATCAAGAATGACCGGCGATACTGTAGTTCTGTTGAGTAAAAACCTCTTAAATGTCTCCATTAAATATTTTTCGGTAGCCATGGTCATGAATAAAGTTTACTTTATTTAATAATTGATCTGACTAAACATGGAATATAATATCAATACAATAACATCAATATTTTGATTTGTTTTGCTTGCTGAGTTTACAGAGTAAGTAAGGATGAGTTGCTGTCAGTCTGAGACAACAGAAAGAACTGTCAGTTGTCAGTATAAAGCTTAAAGTACCTATTAAAGTAGTAGCAAATACAAAAATGTACTTTGTGGTAGCATTAACTATGCTGCCAGCTCGGTTTAGTCAGAAGTTACCGGAACCAGTAACAAAAGCCATCGCATGATCGCATGGATCTCCTATAGATAAAGAAACAACGCTATCTAACCAAACATTCTGGGAATACTACTCTACACCCAGCTTCAAGCAGAGCAAATAACATAATACTTTTTGTAACCCCAAAAAAAACAACAATCTATATTGGAAACCTACTATATAAAACATATTTTTTTTTATCTTTTTAATTGGGCACACTGGTTGATGCTTGTCATTTCGCTTCGATCCAATGACATCATATCACATCACAATCATCACATTGATAATATAAAGTTCATATTCATTCATATTAATAAGGTGACGTTTAGTGTTAATATTGTCAACGAAGTATAGTTTTTTTTAATATTTACGTGTAAAACAATTCAATTAAGTCGATCAGCAATACAAAATAATGAAGACTGCAATTCTTCCTCTTTGCAAGATTGCACTGTTTGTATTGATTTTCATGAGTATTATATCTCATGTAGTGATAGGAAGTTCTGCACCAAAGAAATTGCAAATTGGAGTTAAAAAGAGGCCCACTGAATGTCCAATAAAAAGCAAAAAAGGAGACCTTCTCCATATGCATTACACGGTAATTATCTGCTATTTTCATTTGTAAATGTTAAGTACTTACCTACTTCACTTACATTTTCGTCTAGTAATGAGATTCAGTTATTACAAGTAATAAATAATTTCATTCGGTATCACTAAAAATGAAATACAAATTATGAAATACAGACATCATACTTCTATAAAACAAAAAACCCAGTGGTTCAGGATTTAGTGTTGATAAATGAGTATGTCAGTTATATTATGTATAGAAGATGTTAAAAGCAGTAATCCTGGACATTAATATCTTTCCTGTTTGGATATTAAACATTTTAGTACATACACCTTAAAATTTGAATGATTTTTATTCACTGTGTTAGCAAGTATGTGATTTTCTCTGAGATCTGTAGAGCCTCAGGTACAACCAACATCCAATGCTACAATGGTTGAAATGATTAGACCATTCCAGTGTAGTTGTTGTTTGTTATGAGTATCTTACAAAGAATCAAGTTCTTATTTAATGTGTTTGGAAACTATTCATTATTTTGGCTTCGCTTTTTCAGGGTACATTGGAAGACGGTACAGAATTTGACAGTTCCATTCCCCGAGGTAATCCTTTAACCTTTACCCTGGGTTCTGGTCAAGTTATCAAAGGATGGGATCAAGGTTTAATAGGAATGTGTGAAGGGGAACAAAGGAAACTTGTCATTCCTCCTGAACTGGCTTATGGTGCTGCTGGAGCGCCCCCTAAGATACCCAAATCTGCAACTCTTACATTCCATGTAGATTTAGTGAAAATTGAAAGAAAGGAAGAATTGTAGTTTTAACTTAGCAATAAGTTCATTTCAACAATTTTGTATATTTTAAGTCGATCAATTATTTACTTGAACAATATTATTTACATTTTTTCAGGATTGTAAGAAATACATTTTTTTTTAGACTTAATTTTGTTGCTTATTTATTTTACTGAAATTCATACCTCACTAAGATCCATCAAGCCAACTCCCACTTGCATGTCGGTTCGAGGTGGAAGCCTCGGATGCAATGCAGCCGGGAGCAACACCGATGTTGAGCATCAAAACAAAATAAATAAATATAAATATTCTACAACATTCTACACAATGCTATCTAGACCCATGGTAAGCATAGTTTAACTAGCTTGTGTTATGGAATCTAGAATACGGATAAACGTACTTAAATACTTTTTTTATTTGTAAATACATACATATTATACATAGAAACACCCAGACCAATGCAAATACCCATATTCATGCAGGGCCGTCTTTAAACTATTTGAGGCCCTGGGCACATTAGGATCATGGGGCCCCTAGGACCTTGAGAAAACACTATTTAGTTACAATAGATAAAGAAAGACAAACAAGGTTCTAAATTTAATTTTATTTAGTTACTAACTATAAAAAAATAGGAAATATAAAAAATAATCTACAAAAGTAACTCGCTTAACATAAAATCCTTAGATTAATTCTATGTTGATTGCAAAGGTACCCTTCTAGATTTAAGATGAGCAAAATCGTTAATCACATCTTCAAAATATATGGTATTGAGAATATCACATTCTATGGACATCAGCGACAAACTAGTTAATCTCTCTTGAAGCATTGTACTTCTTAATTCATTTTTTATTCGTTTCAATTTGGAGAAGGAGCGTTCTCCGCTGCAGTTAGTTACCATCATACTTAAAAATATTCTCAATGCAATTTCTACGTTAGGAAATGTGTCTTCAATTTTGTTTTGCTTTAATAGATTATTATACTTCCTGTACACTGTTAGATGCTTCATTTTCACTCTGAACATTTTTTAAGTATTCTTTTAAATGTTGACATTCTATTTCTAACTCTTTTTCATTTACATCTTCGTGATAGATTTGAGAAAATTCTTTGCATCCTTGTCGTATCTCTTCGGAATTCAGAGTTTTTAAGTGAAAAAATAAACTAAAACGTTGACTGACGGTCTCATATGAACTTTGTCGCTGTTTTAGATGAACACTCAAGGTATCGATTATTGGGAGAAAGGTTTCTACGTTGAATCGCTCTTTTCCATTCAATTGGACTGATGGCGCAGAGCCATCAAAAAAAATCAGCCGTGAGCTTCTACGTCTTGTTCTTTGAGATAGATCTTTGTAGTCAGATTCTGGGTTATTTTCTTTGGCAGATGATTCGAAGTTATCAAATTTATCCCTGAGGTTAGTAATAAAATCATAAAGTGAAGTCAACAAATTGGTTGCAACGTCCAGTGTTATTGTTTCTTTCTGAAGATAATTACTTGTTTTGTCTATTCTTTCCAATATGGTGCTCCAGATTTCCGTCAGTATAATAAATTCTAGATTTCCCATTTTTCTAGACAGACTAAGGGCTTCGTCTCTTGTTTCTCGTGCCTTTTCAGTATCGTTTGCGATGGTGATTAAAGCTTCTAATATTCTTTTATAACCCCCATGCAAAGCACTTACTGCATCAGCTCGGGCTGACCATCTGGTTTGTGAAAGACTCTTAACAACTTTTTTTGAACCTAAATGTTCTGTTAATATATTCCATCTGTGGGTAGAGCCCGAAAAAAAGTTGTACACTTTCTGAACTATTTCAAAAAACTGTGATGCCTCCGGTACACACCCAGCAGCATGGACACCTACCAAGTTTAGTGAATGTCCTGCACATGGTATAAAGGTGGCAAATTCACATTTTTCCTTGATTCTTGTTTGTAGACCACTATACTTTCCCGACATATTTGAAGCATTGTCGTAGCTTTGTCCTCTGCAATCTTTTATGGGAATATCATGTATCTCTAAAAAATTTAAGATGGTCTCCGCTAAATACTTAGATTTATGCTCTTTAATAGGTATAAATTTCAAAAACCTTTCAACAGGAACACAGTCTTTTACGTATCGAATGATGAAAGTTAGCTGGTCAATATGAGACAGATCGGGCGTACTGTCAACGCTTATGGAAAAATATTTTGCTGATTTAACTTCATTTATAATTTTTTTTAGAACCTGTTTTCCCATTAGTTCAATAAACTCATTACAGATATTTGCTGATAAATAAGAAATGTTACCCTTTCCAGGATTCCCAAATTTTTTTAAGTGATCTGCAAGAAATGGATCAAATTCACTCAATAATTCCACACAACCCAAATAATTTCCATTGTTTGGAGATCCTAGGATTTCATTGTCGCCGCGAAATGGAAGCCCTCTCGATGCCAGAAATTTTACAACAGCTACAATCCGTTTAAGTACGTTTCTCCAGTAATCCACTTCCTTTTGATGTTTAGATAATAACTCTATATCTACTCTACCAACCGCTTTACTTCGTGCCAGATAAGTCATAAGTCATCATAGATTGCTTATGCGCTGGGCTATTTTCATGTGTTAAAATTATGTGATTAATATGCTTCCAATCATTACATCCATTCCGAGAGCAAAGATTAACATCAGTTGGGTTAAATAAGCAGCATGAAAAACAAAATACAGAGCATTTGGAAGGCGAATACAGCAACCATTTTCTTTCGACGCTTTCATTGTTCTTTAATTTGCGAATAAATAATGCTTTGTTGAAATATCTCGTCACTAATTTATTACCATCTTTGTAGGTTCTGGATGCCTAGGAAAAGTCAGAATCTTTATTTTGAAAATATACTGGTCCCTTACGAATTAAAATTTCGCGATTTATTTCAACAAACTTTTCGTGAAAATAATCGGCGGGATCGTGCGATATTAATTCTTCTGTGTTGGAAAACTGCTGTTCAATTGACACAGTTGGAGTTGTCGGTTTTAGTGAAGTTACTGAAGTCGTTGCACTTTCGTCGTAGGAATAGTCGCTTTCTGATTCAATCTCTTTTTCAAAATTGGAACATGTAGGTTTAGAAATTCCCGCAATTTGTAATTGAGCTGAGTCATCATGTGGAACATTTATGAGTTGATTGCTACTTACAGAAGTTTCTCCAGTAGTAGTAGTAAAATTGATGTTAATTTTGGTAACTTTTCAATTACTTCTTTCTGATGTAGAGCTTTTTTCCTTTTTTCAGATCCACTAGGATATGACCGTTTCGACATTTTATATTATAATTCAGTATTTAATTAATTTTATAACGAAAATATTATTTATAATAATAATATTATAATAATATAAAACAGACAAACGACGATTTAATCAAACAATACTATTTTTTGTCAGAGCTCAAGCACAGTCAGTAACAAACTAACAACTACAAACAAAACAAACGCCACAACATCGCAGACAAATACTTGAAGGGAATTCCCGTTCGTCAAGTCAAACGACGATCGGGAGTCGGGAATTCCCCTTTTTTGTCTTTGGTATTACGAATGACGTTCGAATAGGTTTCTTAAAGACATAAACCACACCGCATCAAATAATTCTTCTTTTTTTAATTTAATAATTTTTCTTTTAATTGTATTCTTATACTTACATATAGGTATTTAAATTAACCTAAATATACTAATATCGGAAAAACTCATTTTTGAGAGAGAGTGGAGTACTTATACCCTGTTTATTTATTAGTTTGATCTTTCTTTTTGACGGATGTCAAATCTGAAATCGATATAACTTTGCAACGACGAACAATATTTTCTTATTTTAATAATATTAAAAATTGATAATAATCATAAAAATAGACACACAACATAAGAGTACCTGTTAAGGACTCAAGCATTTTCCGAAAGTCTTAAGTGGTTTTTATTGCTTCGAAGTAAAATTTAAATAGAAAAACTGAAAACAATGGTACCTACCCAATGTTATTATGTCTAGTGCAATAAAATTGATTGACGAATGAATTTATTTATTTTGAATAGTTTAAAACATACATACAGCCACATATTTAGCCAACACATTTTTTACACCAATAGATATTTTCTGTTTCCCATCACTGACCCATCTGTCAAAAAGTTCAAGCTATGTTGTACAAGGTATAGCTATCCGCATGCGGCAAACTAAAGCTAATATAATAAGCGTAGGTATTGTAGTAAGTCATTATCATCAGATTTTTCAAAATTAATGTTTTTCGGTAATACCTAAATATCGGTTATCATTTGGTAATCTGGCAGGAACTAGGGGGCCCCATTCGATCGCGGGGCCCTGGGCACGTGCCCATAGTGCCCAGTGGGGAAGAGGGGCCTGTATTCATGCATACAAATATTTGCACAGCGGGGATCGAACCCGTGCCTCCTGCGTAGCAGTCGTATTCACTACTGCCACGCCACAGAGGCTGTCAAAACAATGATGATGATTTTAATTTAGCAAAATACAATCACAAAAATTAAGTCTCCTGAAAAAAAAAAGTTGCTCAATGAGCCAAATCATACATTTTCAAATAACTTACTACTCTATGTTTACCGTATAGTATTATTAATCTGTGATTCATATTACGTCAAAATTTGTCAAAATAAATGTCAATTTTTCCGAATTGGATTTGCGAAGTTGTGCTATTATAGTGGGTGTATTTACAATATCTTTAATTCGCCGGTGTTGTTATCTGATGGTTAGAAATATTCAGTGGTCTGGTGATAGTTTAATAGACTAATCAGCATTTAGCAGCTATGGTTAAAATAATATTTCTACACCCGGATTTGGGTATCGGTGGCGCCGAACGATTGGTGGTTGATGCTGCGTTAGCCTTCAAGAATAAAGGCCACGATGTTGCTTTTTACACCAACCATCATGATCCCACACACTGTTTTGCCGAAACGAGAGATGGAACATTTCCTGTGACCGTAGTAGGAGATTGGATACCTCGATCTATCTTCGGAAGATTCAAAGCAGCTTGTGCCTACGTACGTATGGTTTATGCCGCTGTGTACATGTCATGGTACGTCATACCGGTCGAAGAGCCAACGCTCATATTCTGTGACCTGATTTCTTTGTGTGTTCCATTTTTAAAGCTGGCCAGAGGACCTTTTAGAGTTGTGTTCTACTGTCACCATCCTGATAAACTATTGACCTCAGAGGGAGGTTTACTTAAAAAGATATATAGAATGCCTTTAAACTGGTTAGAAGAGCTGACAACTGCACAAGCAGATAAAGTCTTGGTCAATAGCAAGTATACAGCAAGAGTATATCAAGATGCATTTCAAAGAATTAAAGATTTACCTGACATCTGTTATCCCTCTATAAACACTGAATACTTTAGAATGACTGTACCAAAGCCTTTAAAAGAGGTAGTTCCTGTAGGATCAGATAAATTTGTTTTCTTGTCCATAAATAGGTATGAAAGGAAGAAGAACTTGCAATTGGCACTGAGATCCCTGGAACATTTGAGACATATTTTAAATGAATCTGATTGGAGTAGAGTGCATTTGATAATGGCAGGTGGATTTGACCCTATAAACCTGGAGAATATGGAGCACTATATTGAACTTACTGACTTGGCTGCCGAGTTGGATGTTGAAGATAAAGTTACATTTATGAAATCTCCTAAAGATGATGAGAAAGTATCCTTATTGCATTACTGCAGGGCTCTAGTGTACACACCTTCTAATGAGCACTTTGGTATTGTTCCTTTAGAAGCCATGTATTTTAAGAAGCCAGTGATAGCTGTGAACAGTGGGGGCCCAACAGAAACTGTTGTAAACGATGTTACAGGATTCTTGTGCGAACCTACAAGTATATCATTTGCTAGAGCCATGAGCATTCTAGTCATGAACCCAGAATTGGGTGAAAAACTTGGTGAGGCGGGCTTAAAAAGATTTGAATCTAAATTCTCCTTTGATGCTTTTACTGAACAGCTGGATGGAATATTGACAAGGGAAAGACAGATTATCTCGGAAGTAAGGGCTATTGAGGATGAAAATAGGAAGAGTAAATAACATAATGCCAGCACTCCAACAATATGTGATATTGTTTGAGTGTGCCTACCAAAGATTGGAGATTACATAGCATATAATCGGGGAGCATACTTTTAGTACTAGAAGCACTCTATTGACTAATCCTTAATATAGATAGGGTGCTCGTAGCACTAAAAATATACTCCCAAACTCAATATACCAATAATTAAACTGTTGTGCTCAATGGCTCCAGAAAGTCCTTGAAAAAGTTCTAATAATATTATTAAGTGTCATGTTTGAATCCATTAATATAAAGATTTCTATTCTAATTCTATATTTAAATGTTATGTAAATTATGTATAAAGCTTACAACATAAGAGTAGCATTCAATATTTTTGTACTATATAAATATTGATTATTATTAAGGCCCAGTACCCAGTGTGCAGCTAGTTAAAAGGCAATTTGTCCAGATTACAGCTTCAATTTGTATTGTTCTTTCTCAGGTTTATAGCATTTATATTTAACAGGGTATAGAGGAATCACAAAACACATTTTGATTATTATTTTTCTGTCAAAATGAACTTAACTTCCTTTTTTCATTCATAAAACTTTTGATCCGAGATTACAACAAGTCACATTCCACCAAGTCGAAACTTTGAATTAAATCCCGAGCTAAGTCATTGGCGGAAACATCGGAACCGCCAGAAGGAAAAATAAGAAAAATAAAACTTCCTTTTTCCAAGCAATATGGAGTTCTATAGGAAAGGCATTAGAAAGATCCTATAGGGTCAGCAGCATGAGTATAACACTCCTGTTGTTGCACCAGTTGCACACTTCCATAGGCCTCAGTAACCACTCTCCAGCAGGTGGGATGTGTGCCTATGAATTTCAATTCAACAATGTTAATATCTTGTAACCAATTAGATAAATAGATACATACATATAATCACGCCTATATCCCTGGAAGGTTAGGCAGAGGTGAATTAACACCCACATTTCACCAATAATTGTATTTGGTCCCACGTAACAGGGGTGAGCCTATTGCTGTATTGCGGGCAGTATTGTTGACTCGAGCCATGCATCTGAGGCTGAGGCTGGGCTGTAATATCTGTCTGATGTTAAACAGCCCTATCCCTTAGTCGCCTTGTACGACACCGCATAGGAATAGATGGGGTGGCTCTAATTTTACTCTGCCTGAAACCACGCGACAAATAGATGATATAACATATCTTCAGAACATTATGACATACTTATATTTGAATACTCATTTCTTGTAAAATCATTGGATATAACTTAAAAAATAAATTAAATTTAGCAAACAGCTTTATAAATGCTTCGGAATTTATATCTTATTTCTTCTTTCTTAAGTGTTAATGCAATTTATTATATGATGCCAATTATATTTTTAATAATCAGCTGTTATTATTTTGCCAAGTTATTAATTCGGTCACTGATTTAAGTAATATTTTATTCTGGTAATATATTTATCAAATGACCTTGTCAACTTTATAATACTATTGTTATTGTTCTTAAATTAAAGTAGTATTTAGTACTTCGCTGGTGTTTCAAACCGCATTTTTTTTCTATTTTTCCCTTGCTTAGATAATTACACTAGCTTATAGTAAAGTTATAGCAAATAAACCAACATTTAAAATTGTGTTGAATAGAATGTGTAAACTTTGCAGTGTAGGAAATAAGTTGTTAATGTTAAAGAATAGCTTTATTAATATAGCTGTGATGTATGTAGGTCTGTCCGTTCAGGATCAAAAGTAGATGATCATTTTTAGATTTAAAGTTAGTTTCGGAGCCAAGCATTTTTTCATATTGATACTGTTTAATGAGCTCTATTAAAATACGATGAAACTTTGATTGAGGAACTTAATTACTAATTTTCATTTAGATTTTGTTACGAGAACTGTGCAATCATCATCCACTTTTGATGCTGACTGTACTTGAACTCGTCTAAAAGTCATCAATAGGAAAAAGTCTTTGTGTATTTAATATGGGAGAGGTTGTGCGCCCGCGTTCGTTCCATTATTGTTAAGGTAGTGTGGTATGACAATTTGGTGGTCTTGGTATAGTAATTTGGTCGTCTTGATATTTTTCTTTTCTTTTCTTTGCCGCTCCACCAAGACCTGGAATTCATTACCAGCACACGTGTTTCCTTCTTCCTACAGTCCCGGGTCCTTTAAGCGGGACGTGAAAAAGCATCTGATGAGGCACGCAAAAAAAAAGTTCCTCGCCGTAAACGATAGACATCGCGCCGCAAGTATCTCGTACGGTTACATACTCAAAGGCACGAGTAGATAGCTCCGCCCGATTGTGAGAGGGGTTACTTTTTGGATACAAGAAAGCAGGGGTCCTCTGTCTATGTGTAGGTACAGTGTTAAATTAGTTGATTTATTATCTAAAATAAGTTCTTAGAATAGTCTTGGAAAAGAGAATTGATCTCTGAATATTGATGTTCTGGTAATTTTACTGTCAATTGCAATTTTATAATCTGGTTGAATTATGATTTTTACAGAGTTTATACAATTGTAAAGTAAGCAGGGTTGTATTACCAGTATTAGGTTCTACTATGTTAAAAACCTCTTGATTCTATACTTACCATTTAACTTTTAAATCTGCAGATAATTCAGCTTTAAACAATAACTATTTGAAGTACTTAGATATTTTTTGTGATATTGCTAAATTAAGATTTAAGTTTGAAGATCCATATGTTTACCCAGTTTTCCCTTTGTCGTTTATCAGAACTTATTCATCACTTTAGCTGGTCTCCAATTTTGTAGCATAGCACCTGGCCCTCAATCTTCTGCATATACCTATCCCGTCCAATCGACATACCTTTAAGGGTCACCAGTCTATAAAAGCACTATTAGACAATCCATGTGTAAATTGCAGTCTTCCTAATTATATTATTGCGATCCGCGGGATTTGTCCCTAAACTGGATCACGATAATATTAAAAGTGATATTTATTAATTGTCTAATATAGATTATTATTGCAATTAATCAACTGTATCAATTCTAATTCCCGCATTGTATGAATGATTTAAGCAATTTTTTTAAGCCTAAGATTACGTGAAACGAATTGCATTTAAGTAATGTAATTCTATTCTATTATAATCAAAAAATTAGCCATGTTGAATATTTGTACATAAATGTGTTTGTTTGGTCATTATTTTTGTTGTTAGCTGATTTACAAATAATAAATAATGAAACTAGATTTTTTATTTTATTTCTTAATAGCTATTGCCCGCGACTCCGCTCTCGTTGCAATCTGATTAAGTTTATGCAACCTATGGGACTTTATTGCAGGTTTAAAAGGTGGCCGAACTAAATAGCGACTCTGTTAACACCGGTTAAGGTAAGCTAAATTACTTTTCATCTAGTAGGTTTGCGTCGATATTGCTGACCAGGATTCGGCTCCGGGACATCTTGATGGAAAAGTCCGAGAGTTTAACCATTAAACTACCCATGCTTAACTTCCACTAACTTAGATTCTGGTTGAAGAAATGAAAAGCTGACATAAATATGTAATAAATATTTATTTGAAGTCTTTTTAAGACCAACTTTTAATACATAGTAAAAACATTATACTATTATTATTATATTCTCAGTGCATTTAATCACAGCAAAAAGGTTATCCAGTTAAAATTATGATCCATTAATCACGTGCTAGAGAGCCGTGGCTTAACTGGCTAAAATTGTACCCACAGGTAATAAACGTATCTATATGATTGTCTCTCTCTAAACTACTTACATAAAAAGAGAGCACATAAAACAAAATTTGGGTCTACTTATGCAAACGGGAACCAAGCCCTTCCATTCCAATCCTATGGGGACCAAAAATACCTGCAAAACTAATGTTTGTTTACGTTTTCTAACCAATGTTTTTTTAGTTATAATCAATATGAAATTCAAACCTGTTTGTTTAGTTATAATAAAATTGAAATTATTCGTTTATGAAAACATGGTGCTACTGAATTGTGTCCCTAGGTCGACAGGTTAGCGTTTTAGAGTTTTAGGGAAGAGAGATGAGATTTTATATAGATAGATGAAAAAAGAGATGTGTTTATTTAGAATGCAGTTTTCTTTAGCCCACATAAGAACTTAATAATTTTTAGCCTAGTTTTATTTTTCCAAATCACTTAACCTATTCATATTAGGTAATGTACCTATTGATGCTGTCCCCGATCACGACACGTGTATGGATTGGTACCTATTTGCATAAGTAGGACCATTAAGTTAATTTGTAGAACGCTTAATTAGAACGAAATCATTCGTAGAGAGTCTTATCAATGTTATCATAGACTCTGTCGGCGTTTTCTTGCGGTAGTGGGTCAATGATCTCCAACTGCAGGTCATATTGCTGGTCCAGGCCCATGTAGCTGTCGCTCATTATGTATATTGTGTAGATTACGCGACCTGAGAATTGATTAAATATGTAATTATATTTATATGTAATGGTGTATTTACTGGATGTATAGTGTATTTAGGTCGCAGTCCAACGCCAAATTTTTTATCATGGGGTTAATATTTGGGGTAAGAATCTCCAAATCCGAGAAGAGAAGTAGCCTCTGGGAATTCTAGTCGCCATGCTAGTATAAACCCGAAGTAAGTTTACAGACGAAAAGTAAAAAACAAAGAAAAGTAAAAAGTACCGAACCGTTGAATAATTATAAGTAAAAAACAACTTCAGCAATGATCCGATATTTTTTTTATTATTAAACATCAGGTTCTTTAAGTACTTATTTAAAAAATATTGCAAGATTTTGATTACGTCATTGACTTATATGAACTAGAAACCTTATTAGATGTTATAAATAAAACTTTCACGAGTCGTAGGTATACGTAATGTGATGTGTATGTAACACATCTTCATCATTAAGATAGATGACGCACATTATGAAGTAATACTTTTGCTTTTGATATTTATTTCTTATACATGCATAAAAATCTCGTTTAAAACTATTCAGTTAATCAAATCACCCGAGGAGGGCTAGATTGAGAGAGATGGCCCTGGGTCAGCCGGAGTGCGAGGGATATGACTGTCTACCTCACCTTCGGCCAACAAAAATGACCCACAGGCACCGTGCGTTTTAGTCGGTTCGAGTTCGACATAACCTCTCCCACCAGCTCCGGTGGGGAGATATCCGTGAGGATTCTTTATACCACTTAGGTGGCAGACTAGTACACGGCCCACCTGATGGGAAGTGGTTACCGTGGCCTATGGACGTATGCAACACCAGGGGTGTTACACTCGCGCTGCCGACTATGAAGAAACCTTCTGATGCCCCTCTTGAAGAACCCCATATTGAAGGCACTTGGGAGAACCGCAGCAGGGAGGTCATTCCACAGCTTGAGTGTGCGTGGGATGAAGTTTCTTTCATACCGCACAGTGCGCTCCGTCTCAGGTCGCAATGTGTGAGGATGAATTCCCTGCCTACGGCGAGAGGTGCGATGATAGAATGTAGCTGTGGGCATCATGTCAAACCATTCATCTGAGCACAAACCATTGTATAGGCGGTAGAACACACACAGCGAGGCAAAGTCCCTCCTAAGGCCACGTAAAATTCCACGTAAAAAAATAAGTTGAGATAAAATCTAGTGTAACAAACAAGTTGTGCAACCAAAACATGACATAATAATTACAACTTACCTCTAGTAGAAGGTGTATAGAATGTAACTTGCGCCGTCCCTTTAGGAGAGACTCGCTTCAGCGCATGCAGTTCCCCATGATCTATGTTCCCAAGCGTGACGAACCAGCCTTCGTTCTTGCCGCGAGGGAAGCGGGGGCAAAGTACATTGTTGGGATTACCACCTCGACGGCGCATTTCTAGGAGCAGCGTATATTCCTAAAAGATGACAATGTGATAAAATCATTTTGAATCAAAGAATCAATTTTATTTATTCAGATTAGGCACATAAAGAGCACATATAAACGTCAAAATTTTACAATTATTTCAAGAAATATTATAAAAATAATAAGCAATGTAAATAAACCATTGGAAAATGATTCTTTCGCTAGGTTAGTTCTACTGAGAAGATACCAGCAAGAAACTCAGAGAATTATATTAGAGCTAGATTAACTTTCTTTTTAATATGGTTTTGTTTATAATTTATGTAGTGTAAGCAGGCAAGAGACTTGGGTTGACCACGCATTTACATTATCAAGATACTCATCCACTTTATAATAACCGTTTTTTATTAAAGATTTTTACCCGTCTATTTTAAATTTATTTAGTGGCATGTCAACCAAAGGCAGGTTGTTGAGGAATTCTATTAAATATTTTTATACAATTGCCAACAAACAAATCACCAATTTTATGAAGCCTGAATTGCGGTACAACATGATTGTTCATTTTCTCGTATTAAAATCATGTACGTCAAACGGCAAAACAAAACGAAATAGGTTAGAAATATTTTGTTTATATGCCTTATTTACAACTCATTGCCAGTGTCGATTATAGACCTACCTCATAAAAACAAATGTGTTGCATGACATAAATGGTTGGTGGACGAGACTTTTTATACAGTGGAAGAATTTTTAAAGAAATATGCATGTCATTCGTACCACTGCAGAAATGCGTTGTAAGGGCTGCGCGGCGCGGCTGCAATATTTTTTTAGTTGCTTTGTATACCTAATAATCTGTGTTTGCATGCAAACTTTATGGCGAAATGTGCTTGATCTTCCTATATTTTATTTCCATCTTTTGTTGTACCACATTACAAGCAAATGGATAAATGAATTGAATTGAATTGACTCTTAAATAATCCAAAACGTCGAAGCACAGAATTTGGAGCTTCGTTAGATGTTTTGACAGAAAATAGTAGCTCAGGTAATTTTGTTATATTTTTTGTACTATTTTTTGTATTGGCAGATCTCTGCTAACCTCTTAATAAGCATCTATCTGTATTACTTACTCGTAATAGGAGCCGAATGCGGTGTCCTAAACTCTAGTATGTCATACTAGGGAACGGATGCATTTACAAGCGATATTATTTTAATTTCGTTACCTGATCGGCGTGTATGGGCATCCACTGGTCTTTAGAAATCGGTTGTTTGACAAGTTTGTCTTGTTCTCGGTCACCATCGAACCATAGCCCTCGCACGTGTACCTTTACGTCCAGCGTCGGCAGCTCACAGATAGCCTAGAGAGTATTACAAATGTTATACAAGAAGTTCGTATATATTGCGAGCTGCAAAGTTGAAAATTTTGCAGCTCGTAAAATATAAGAATCTATGTATACTGTATAAAATTGTTAAAAAAGAGTAATAAAAAATAAATAACAGAACCGCGGTAGCTGCTGAGACGAGGTCTCGGGTTCGTCTCGGGTTCGATCCCAGGTTTACCATACCAATGACTTTTCGAAGTTATGTGTGGATTTATCGCAAGTTTATAAGTGCCCCGTTAATCCCGGCAATAGGCTTGCCACTTATTACATTGGAACCTAAACATAAACTGGCGAAATGTGGGTGCTAGCAACTCTGCCTACCCCTTAGGGGATATAGGCGTGAGTTTATGTTATGTTATACAGAAGTTCGTATATATTCCGAGCTGCAAAGTTGAAAATTTTGTAAGAATAATACATAAAACATAATTTTTATAAGAGTCTATGTATATAATTAGTTGCGTAATTTTAGTTGTAGGTAAATAAATAAATATATCACAACATTCCACACAACGCTATCTAGATCCTTGGTAAGGATAGCTTAACTAGCTTGTGTTATGGAATTTAGAATGCGGATAAACGTACTTAGATACTTTTTTGTAAATACATACACATACATACATACATATAATCACGCCTTTATCCCTGGAGGGTTAGGCAGAGGTGAATTAAAACACACATATCACCAATAATTGTATTTTTTTTTACGTGCGCAAAATCCCCACGGGTGCCTCCCCACCGGAGCCGGTGAAGGAGGTTATGTCGGACTCGAACCGACTAAAACGCACGCCGCCTGTGGGTCGCTTTGGTTGCCGAAGGTGAGGTTGACAGGCATATCCCTCGCACCCCGGCCGACCCAGGGCCATCTCTCACGATCTGGCCCTCTTAATGTTAAACAGCCCTTCCCTTAGTCGCCTTGTACGACACCGCATGGGAAGAGATGGGGTGGCCCTATTCTACTCTGCCGGAAACTACGCGGCAATATATAAACATCCAGACATCATACATACACATCATATATATCTAAACATCCAGATCAATGCAAATATTCATATTCATGCATACAAATATTTGCACTGAGCGAGAATCGAACCCACGCCTCCTGCGTAGCAGTCGAATATTCTACCGCTACGACACAGAGTCCGTCGTAGGTATGTTTATAATATATAGTCCTGTAGTTAATATAATAATGGTAATAGGTATTTATTAATAAAATTTTGTGATTGATTACTAATATTTTTTTGTCATGGTTGTTTAAATTTGCAATTTTGAGGATTTTTTTATACCACTTAGGTGGCAGACAAGCACACGGCCCACCTGATGGAAAGTGGTTGCTGTGGCCTATGAACGTGTGTAACACCAGAGGAGTCACAATCGCGCTGCCGACCCTGTAAGCACAGAGTCTCTGTGCCGTCAGTGTAGAGGACAAAGGAGGACAAGCCTTTAGTCATCCTACTGACAGTACAAATTCTCCAGTGAGTTCTGGCTACCCTACTCACCGCTGGGAACACAACACGAAGTTATTATAACCGCGGTACTCTGTATTCTTAATACATACATATACGCTATCCCCGAAAGGGTAGGTAGAGGTATACTAATATAGTACAATAGTGTATTGCCATCAAGCGAGCATTTTGTCATGGGTTGTTTACTGTCGGATGGAGAAAAGCTCTATTCCCTATCGGCTTTTACGACACCCATGGGAACAGATGCCCGATGCTACTTCTAAAAATTGCATATATAAAAATAAATGGCCCACTATTTGATATCTCAAACATACTTACTCTATGTATTTGTTCAATCTGGTTCTCCTCAAACTCTCTTCTCAAATACTTCGCCAGAAGCTCATAGTTTCTCATACAAGCTACCTTCAACCCATTCAACATGGTGCAGGGTTTATTGAGGTCCTTGGTCATATGTGAGAACATATAAAGGTGTTGCGAGTCTACGTGCGGTAACGTGGTCAGGGGCGAGTCCACTGGCCAGCGGGCTTGTACGATAGACTGCATTAGTATCTGGCAGGATAAACATACGGACAGCCAGCCGTTTTCAGCTGATGTGTCTATCATTGCCTGTGAAAGAAATAAATAAAGATATTATATTAATGTATGTTCACGCATTTTTAAGCATTGCGTTAGATATCAATCGATGAGTTCTTGTTGGACAAATGTCTTTATAGTGTGACTGATCTTATAATTTTTAATTTATTTTTGTGTTTTAAATTGTATGACATTTTTTATTTATATAATTCTTGATTATTTTTGTGTTTTGAATTTTATGACATTTTTTATTTATATAATTCTTGATTATTTTTGTGTTTTAAATTATATGACATTTTCATTTGTGTAATTGTTAATTATTTTTGTGATTAGTTGTTTGAAATTTCAAACACAATGTAATATTGTTTATTGAATAAATAAATCAATCAGCAAATATTGTTTATTGATAATGATAAAAAAAAATTTACTCGTCAAATGTCTTCTTTATGCTGATGATCAGGTTTTACTGGCGTCATCGGCAGATGAGTTGCAGGAGATGGTAACAACTATGCATGAAGCTTTTGAGAGGAAAGGAATGAAAGTGAATGTTAGTAAGACAAAAGTTATGGTTTTTGAAAGAGATGAATGCGTGACAGAGTGTAGGATTTGTATAGATGGAGAAAAAGTGGAACAAGTGAATGAGTTCATATATTTGGGAACATTGTTTACGAGAGATGGAAAGCATGAAGAAGATGTTGAAAGGAGAGTGATGGCTGGAAATAGAGTGAATGGGGCACTACACAACTTTATGCGCAGCCGGAAAGTGTCCAAAAAGGCACGACTGGCTGTACATGGAGGAGTATTGGTGCCGACTCTTATGTATGGTAGTGAAAGTTGGGTGTGGCAGAAAAAGCATCAGAGTAGAGTGAATGCAGTAGAAATGCGTGCGTTGCGAAGTATGTGTGGCTTGACCTTGAAAGATAGAGTGAGAAATAGCGTGATAAGAGAACGATGTGGAGTGATAGAAGATGTAGTGATGAGAATTGAGAGAGGAATGTTGAGATGGTTTGGTCATGTTGAGAGAATGAATGAAAGAAGACTAACAAAACAGGTGTATGAGGCGAGTGTGGATGGTAACGTCGGAAGGGGAAGACCTAGGCGCACATACCTGGACCAAATCGGGGAAGTTTTAGAAAAGGGGCAGGTCAGGAGTACTCTAAACCGACGAGCATGCATGAAGAATGTAATGAGAGTGAATGAAGCGAGAGTAGTATGTCAGGATCGTAGCAAATGGAGATCCGTGATCTCTGCCTACCCCTATGGGAGACAGGTGTGATTTTATGTATGTATGTTGTATGTATAAAAAATGCAATTTGTTTTCGAAATCGCCTCGATGAGGTGCTGTCTGATTTCTTTAATAAGGATTTTAGCTTTTTTGCGTTTTGAAATTGTGCAAAATATTTGTTAGAATTCGAAGGTATGACATTGTTTGCCTCCAACATATTGACGTGAATGCTATTTATCTATAAAAATAAAAATCATCTCAGTGGGTAGCCCGGTTGCATCCAAAGCTTGTATTTTAGTTAGTTTTGTAAACATGTATCGGATTCCGTTCCTTTCATTTAATTTACCCCATTCGTGTGAGTGACACTAACGATTAATTTCAAAAAAATACATGTTATTTTTTCGAATTTTAGTCGGTTGGATTATCGGCTGTGGCAACTGAGTTTTCGAAAATCTATGAATGCAGTTTTATTTCTTTTAAAAAATAAGGGACTGTTCCCTTTGAGTTAAAATTATCTATCGCTAGTATTTAGAGTACTTTCCCTCCAGGTAAGGTCGAAATCTTCCACCCTGTATAATTGAAAAAAGTCAAATGCAAATAGTCATATGATTCGAAAAATTCTTCTATTTCAGAAAGTAAGCGTTCAAAAAATATTTTTACCTCAGTTTTATCTGTATAAATTACCTGAATAATCCTAATAGTTTGGTCGAGCACAGACTTGGTGTCTGTTGCATAATCTGTGTTGGGAAGCTGCACTCTCGTCATGTGCGCTTGCAGCAACAAAAACGCTTTCACATGCGACGAGTCCAAGGTTAAGGGGTCCACTGGCAGGCGACAGTGCTGGGCTAGGTCGCTGGAAGTAAATTGGCACCAGTTGGTCAATTATTCCAAATATTTTAGACTGGCTTATGCCCTTGTCCTTGCCCACGATTCCGCTCGCATAGATGTCGTTTTTCAAGACTTTTGGTCATAATATCTAATAAAAAATATTGTACCCTTTTGGGAGTGCCGATAGAAGTGAAAACAGTCTGTTGTTAAAAAGTAAAAATAGTTATTTCACAGAAAAGTGCACAAGTGAATTGTCACAATTAGTCAAATAGGTATGTCGGCCGTATTGAATTTGAAAAGTAACCTGTCAATTGCATTGTCAGTCGGCTTGTGTTCGTGTCAGAATCGGATCCTCTCATTTTGAGGACAACGTAAACGGACGTGACGACGCGAGTCTCATAATTTTTGCTCACCCGAAATTTTCTATGAAAACTGTTGTACAGTTTTCATTTCAGCTTCAGCTTCACTTCAAAAACCAATTTAAATCCGTTCACTAGTTTTTTCCTATGCGGTGCCGTACAAGGCGACTAAGGGATAGGGCTGTTTAACATCAGACAGATATATACAGCCCAGACTCAGCCTCAGATGCATGGCTTGAGTCAACAATAGAGCCCAGAAGACGTCAATAGACCCACCTCCATTAAGTGGGACCGAATTTAAAGATTGGTGAAATGTGGGTGTTAATTCACCTTTGCCTAACTCTCCGGGGATAAAGTATAAGTATATATGTAACAAGCAAACAGACAAGGTTTAAAAG
This sequence comes from Eilema griseolum, assembly GCA_963662185.1. Lineage (NCBI taxonomy): Eukaryota > Metazoa > Arthropoda > Insecta > Lepidoptera > Erebidae > Eilema > Eilema griseolum. Next base: position 8,118,144 of record OY759250.1, read on the forward strand.
GGATATTTCACGCAAACGGAGCCCTGGGCTTCAGCTAGTAAGGGGCCGTTCAAGTATTACGTAAGAATTCAGATTGATTACAATTATTTAATCCCCCTCCCACTTGTCAGCAAAAGTAAACAAATCTCTTAAAATGTTTACGTAAACATAAAAAAAACATATGCATATTTCTTTTTTTGGTTAAATGTAAGGGTAATGTTATATTATGTGTGAAACATAAATAATATTATATATGAACTAGCTGTACCGGCAAACGTTGTTTTGCCATATAATGTTAAGGGTGGACCAACCCTTATCATTTAGGGGGATGAAAAATAGATGAATCGATTCTCAGACCTACCCAATATGCTCACAAAATTTCATGAGAATCAGTCAAGCCGTTTCGGATGAGTTTAACCACAAACACCGCGACACGAGAATTTTATATATTAGATAATTATTTAAGCAATGTAATGACCCCCCCCCTTCCTCCCTCTAGTGCTTACGTAATACTTGAACGGCCCCTAATACATGACATGCTGTGGTAAAATATGAGTGTACCCGTTGAGTACATCCTCGTTGTGTCGGACGGGCAGCGTGGCGTACTCCTCGCTGTCCGCCAGCACCCGCAGCAACTCGTCCACGTTCAGATTGCTGCGCAGACTGCGGTTGAAGTGCGCCATCGTCTTGTACGACAGGTAGTAGTACGACGCGATACGACCCATCCACGTGCAATGGACGGTGCGCTGGTCCTGTTGATATATACTGTACTTTAATTTTTCGATAACATATAGGAGGTAGGACACGGCGGTATTCCCGCCCGATTGAGCAGTCCGACTGGGGAAGTACCTCTGCCCTACAGAATACTGCGGTTATAACAACTTCGTGTTGTGTTCCCAGCGGCGAGTACGGTAGCCATAGCTCACTGGAGAATTTGTGCTGTCAGTGGGATGACTAAAGGCTTGTCCTGCTTTGTCCTCTACACTGATGGCACAGAAACTCTGTGCTTACAGGGTCGGCAGCGCGAGTGTGGCTTCTCTAGTGTTACACACGTCCATAGACCACGGTAACCACTTTTCATCAGGTTGGCTGTACGCTTGTTTGCCACCTAAGTGGTATGAAAAAAATATAGGGATAGATTTAGATTTTATATAGAATTGTCGCGTGGTTTCAGGCAGAGTAGAATTAGGGCCACCCCATCTCTTCCCATGCGGTGTTGTACAAGGCGACTAAGGGATATGGCTGTTTAACATCATACAGATATATACAGCCCAGACTCGGCCTCAGATGCATGGCTCGAGTCAACAATAGTGTGTCCGGAATACGGCAATAGGCTCACTCCCTATAACGTTGGATCGAATACAATTATTGGTGAAATTTGGGTGTTAATTCACTGTGATACCGCGATGCGCGTTCTCCTTTCCGGGGGTAAGATAGAGGCACTGTGGTTCCCACATCCTAGGGAGGCCATCTTAAGATGGCTCTGGGTCAGCCGAGGTTCGAGGGACACGTTTTAGGCAATCTTACACCCCGACATCTGAAGATTTGAGACGACATGCGGTTTTAGCTGGTTCAAGTACGTTCCCACTCTCCCCAGACGGGGAAGGTTATCCGAGAGGTTTACTGCATGTTATGTGACGGGAATCTGTTGTAGAAATATTGTTAAAGTGTTGAGCCTGTCACCTCGAATTCGTTGTATTTTACCTTCAAATGATTTACTATTATATAATAGATGGAGAATGAAGGGGTTTTAATGTCTTAAGAACGGTCACCCATCCTAAGACTGACTTGATTAATGTTGCTTAACCTTGAAATATGTACCACTTAACCACGAGCCCCACAAGAACTTGATGGATTTTACACAAAATGAATAAAAATCAATCTCTTACCTCCTCAATCTCCACACAGTTAGCGTTAACGAGAACATCTACAGATGTCTGCACCAGGTTCGAGAGGTAATAGTTGACATCTTGGGGTTCCACGCTCTCCAGGTTATAGTAGGAGGGGTTCTTGAGCAGGCGCCGGAAGAAATACGTCCAGGTTAAGTAGTCTAGGATGTCTTGTTTTGTGTTCACGGTACCTTTAATAAAAGTTTAGTCTATTCACCAAAAATATACATATATTAGTAACAACAAATGTGTACATATTGTTCCTTTTTTTGTACCTGAGATAAATCTCCGCGTGTAGTTTATGTCGGACTCGAACCGACTAAAACGTACAGCACCTGTAGGTCATTGTTGGTTGCCGAAGGTGAGGTTGGCAGGCATATCCCTCACACACCGACTGACCCAGGGTCATCTCTCTCGATGTTGGGAAATTTGTATTGTTCCTGCAGACTCGATAATGGTCGATACCGATATAATTTTTAGACAATCTTTAGATTAAAACAGCGGGTGATCATGTTTGATGGCGATAGGATCATTAAAAATTGCTCCCTGTGTAGTATTGGAGACACTAATTTCAATTAAAAAAAACATTTTGTACTTCATATTAGTATTTGGTAACCTTTTGTTTTAGGTTAGCCTAGTGGTATGGGTAATGGACTGCTAAGACGAAGTCTCGGGTTCGATTCCAGGTTTTACCATGGCACACACCAATAACTTTTCGATGCTTTTCGAAGTTGTGTGTATTTATCGCAGGTTTATAAGTGCCGAAATGTAAACTGGCGAAATGTGGGTGCTAGCACGTCTGCCTACCCCTTCGGAGATATAGGCGTGAGTTTATGTTATGTTATGTTGTTTTAGGATTCGATATCAATTTGCCTGACCTAGCCAGAAATTACTAATTACTAATTAGTTATTAATTAATTACTAGTTAGAACAGAAAATACCAATATTACCTCTCACCCCTCTAGCTAAGCTAAATTGCTAGTGTTAGGAGTGGGTTCACATCGGAAGTGTAATGGCCAGGATTGAAACCCAAGACCTTTCGATCGTAAGGCCGACTCCATAAACACTCAGCTACCAACGCTTCGACCAACCGCAACTGCCTACCTACTACCAGCGAGGCAGTTAATTCACTGTTAACCGCTTCAATCAGGAGAGGCTCTCCTGGAGAACAACATTCCTCTACCCTTAAATTACATAAATAATACCTTGGTAACTTACCGGCAACAATCTCAGCGTTCAGATGGTCAGGCAGCACTTCCAATAAGCTGGACTCTACCGGGAATGGTTCGTACAAGAACTTCTTGTAGAAGTTTTTCTTTTGGTCGTGAACTAAAACCACGGCTACTCCTTCGTTGTCATACTAAAATGTAAAATATATTTAATTTTGTATATAGGATAATGATACATACACATAATTCATTTGAATTAACACCCACATTTCACCAATCATTAAATTCGGTTCCACGTAATAGGGGTGAGCCTATTGCCGTCTTCCGGGCACTATTGTTGACTCAAAGCCATTCATCTGAAGCTGAGTTGGTCTGTTGTCTGATGTTAAGCAGCCCTATCCCTTAGTCGCCTTGTACGACACCGCATGGGAAGAGATGGGGTGGTCCAAATTCTATTCTGCCGGAACCACGCGGCTTAGGACTAGGAGAGTTTCTGTGCCGTCAATGTAGAAGACACAATCAGGACAAGCCTTTGGTCTTCCCACTGACAGTATAGCAATGAGCTCTGGCTACTCTAGTCAACGCCGGAAACACAACACGAGGTTATTTTAGCCGTATGGTATGCTGTAGTGAAGAGGTACTTCTCCAGTCGGACTGTTTAATGAGGACGGGAAGACCGTCGTGTCTTACCTCCTTGAAGTATAGTTAAGTATACTAACTTACCTGTGGTCTACCAGCTCTCCCCATCATTTGTAGCACATCAGTGATAGGCATATCGACGTAGCGCTTCTGTTTGCCATCGTAGTACTCCGTGCCTTTCACAACTACTAAATGAGCTGGGAAGTTGACTCCCCAGGCGAGTGTTGCTGTACAAATGAGGACCTAAAAACGATAAAGTAACTCAGTAAACTTTTAACACAAAACGTAGCTACCGAAATGTATGTATGGCTGAGGCGGGAACTGTCTCCCCGTGCTTCTTTGAAGCTTACCTAGCAGAGAGCATAGAAGGTGAGGATAGAATGCTAACAGCTTTTTGGACATAGGCCTGGGGGCGATACGCAACGGCCTCCACTTTTCCGGGGAAGGGTTTTTGAAAGAGTTCTTAAGCTATCTGAGATACCTCTTAACACATCATTCTTTTTATAGTGTTCGTATTTTAAAAATAATGTACTGATATATGTCTATCGTGTGTTGATTTTGATTTTTGATGGAATCTTCTGAATGTAATACTGTATACCTATATATTTTTTAAAACATATTTCTTCTCATCATTGTTTGTTTTCTTACGAAGGTTCAACACCTCATCTAAATCTAACAAGGATGGGGTCATCTAAAAATCGTAGATAACCCAAGGTCACCAGGGATACGAGAAAAATGCCTTATTGTGTAACCTTCTACCCTAGTAATTAAGACTCGAGACGGGGTGCGGTTTTAGTAGGCTCGTATCCAACCTGCCCGACTTAATCACCTCCGATGACCGGTGGCAGTGGTAGGCATGGGGATTTCTACACGAAAAAAACTATTAATATACTTCAGTCTACCCCTTTAGAGATACAAAGACTTAAAGGGAATGGTAAGTTATGTTACGTACCTGTATTTTCTGGTTAATAAACAATTCTTCAACAGTAGTCCTGTCTCTTTCGTGTAGACCAGCGTGATGTATCCCGATGCCGAAAGCGAGCGTCAGTTTTAGATTAGACTCTTTAATGTTAGCCAGAATCTGTTCCATCTCCGACTCTCGCATGTGCAGCCATTGCTTCGGGTTTTCTTCGGCTGCGAGGTACGCGATCAGATCTAAAGCTGTTAGTCTGGAAAGAAAATAATTTTATAGCTATCAAATGTATCTATTCTACTACGTAATTGTAAAGTGATATGTACAGTTGAGATATATAAAAAAAAGGGTTAATGTTATATTAACGATACTGAACACAATTTTTAAGGTTCCGTACCTAAAAAGGAAAAAAAATGTAACCCTTATAGGATAAGTTTTTTATACGTCTTTCTTTCTATTAAGACCTTTTCTCGGGAACACGTGGACGCATCTAGTTAAAAATGTATACCACATACTGAAATTTTGAATCAGTTCAGGCGGGTTATGATGGAAGATTTGGATGATTCCTGGTGTGGTTCAGTGGCTCAGTGGTCAGAGGATCCCCCCCTCTATCGATTCGCATCCCGCCTGAAAAGATTCAAGTTTTTTCCTCTATTAATTGATTTGAATACTTTTTTTCCCGTGCGCTAACTCCCCACCGATACTTCCCCAGCGGAGCCGGTGGAAGAGGTTATGTCGGACTCGAACCGACCAAAACGCACGCCGCCTGTGGGTCGTTTTGGTTGCCGAAGGTAAGGATGACAGGCATATCCCTCACACCACTGCCGACACAGGGCCATCTCTCACGATCTGGCCCTCTCCTCGGGTGTGTGGGGACTACAGAGTCCCAAAATCGTCCCCGGAAACGGTCAGGCGCGCCGCCGCAGCGGCCTGCTCTGCCAGGGTGACAAGCGGCTCCACCACTCACCCCCAGGCATGCGCTCATGGGGAGCGGAGGTCGTTCATTGACCTCCGACGTCCCGATTTGAATAGTTAGCATACTAAATGCTTTAAATTTTTTTTCAATAACGCCTGTAAAATCTTGAAATTTTAAGTCAACGAAATCAAAATTTACTGCGGTTTATGTAGCAGTTCGTAACTGAATGAAATCCTCGGTTGGCTAGGCAGACTCCCATTAGGCCGGCTTTTTAAAATAAATCTTCTATGTTGTTGTCTCGCGATGGATGCAAAAGCTATGGATTTAGACGCGGTATTTTTTATTAGAAATTTTTGGTCAGACTTAAAATCTTACGCAAATAGATCAAAAGCAGCGAGAACCGACATCCAATCGGCTCTAATAAGATGGTATACCTAGTCTGGCGGCGACTGGACACGAACACGAGCGAGGGGGCGCAGGGCGAGTGCGTGCGTATCGCCTGGAACGTCGGCTTGTTCATCGTCAGCATGCGCGGGCAGTAGTGGCGCCCGGGGTGCCCCGAGATGTGCACCTGCAACAACGAAACAAACAAAATTTATTGTTTGTGCAACACAAACATACTTAAAACTAAACAGTGATATTTATTATATTACCTATTTAGTACTTGTATTGGTACATTTAGGTTACACCAAGAATGGGACCAGTTCAGCATAATGCTGGGCACGACGTACCCAGTGCTGGTTATCAACTGGCCCCTAGTCAACACCTGCACCATAACACACAATACATTTATAGCTTATATTCTTGCAGAAATTATTGTACAAAAATTGTGAAATGAAATAAATATTAAAAAAAAAATATAATTCAGTGAAATTATAAAGCATTTAGTATATACATATATATAATAACGCCTTATCTCCGGAGGGTTAGACAGAGATGAATTAATACCCACATTTCATCAATCATTAAATTCGGTCCCAAGTAATAGGGGGTAAGCTTATTGCCGTCATCCGGGCACTATTGTTGACTCGAGCCACGTATCTGAGGCTGAGGCGTTTAGTATGCTTACTGTTTAAATTGATTAAGATAGGAAAAATGTAATCGGTTCAGGCGGGATAGTTCGTAGTATAGGTAGATGGCTCCCACTGTCGCAGCAAGAGGAATATATAGAAAGATTTGAATGGCTTCAGGAGTGGTTCGGTGGCACAGTGATCAGAGCATTACTCGTATAAACGAAAGATCGCGGGTTCGAATCCCGCCTGAATTTGATGATTGAATTTCAATGTTCGATCTTCAAAATTGTTTTACGAGAATACCGTTTTTGATATTTGGATGATTGAGATTAAATCAAGTCTGAATTTTGAACAGATTTTTTAACAAGTTCCTCTGGTTAGTAAACCTGTTCTTGGAAGTAAAGTCACTCCCAGTTCGTCGTTACTGTACGTACCTCTAAAGGCACAGGTCGTACTGATGGCCTGAAGTTATACAACCCCATCTCGCCGATGTTCAACCAATTGGCCAAGTCCTTAGCGTTCGCCAGGGCTGTCGACAGACCGATGATGCGGAGTCTGCGGGACGTGTGAGACTCGATGAAGTTTGTTCTGTAAAAATAAAAAAGATTTGACGTCACGGATGAATTACGGCTGCAGAGCAGATATCTTCCTGGATTTTTTTTATACCACTTAGGTGGCAGTTAAGCACACGGCCCGCCTGATGGAAAGTGGTCACCGTGGCCTATGGACGCGTGCAAAACCAAGAGAGTCACACTCGCGCTGCCAACCCTGCAAGCATTGAGAGTGTCTGTGCCGTCAGTGTAAAAAACAAAGCAGGACAAGCTTTTCGTCTTTTCAATGACAGCATAAAAACCATACAGTGAGCTCTGGCTACCCTACTCACCACCGCGAACACAACACAGATTATTTTGGCTGCAGTATTCTATAGGGCGGAGGTACTTCACCAGTCGGACTGCTCAATAGGACGGAAATACCGTAGTATCCTACGTGCGTCTAATCCTCCTCCGTCTGATTATCGGTAAAGGTGTATTTATCAGACCTGGGATCTCTGATACCATTAGTCATGGTCAGTAGTTCGCAAGTATATCGTGCGTGTATATTATAGGAATTGGGCCACATATAGACCGTGAGCGTGCCACAATGGACATTCCAATGTGGCATATGCTTCGCTTACTTAAAAAAAATATCCGGCTGAGGAAAATATACGCGCTTTCAATAGGCGCAACTGTTTCTGGTCCCTTTTATTAAATAGGACCAAAAACAGTTACCGACAACTTGGTAAGTGTGAATATCCGTGAATTTTTCTGGATGTTTGTTACTCAATCACACTCACAGGGCTGAACGGAGCTTTTTTTTATACCACTTAGTGGGAAGCTGTTACAGTGGCCTATCGACGTATGCAACACCAGGGGTGTCACATTCGCGCTGCCAACCATAAACCATCTTCTGATGCTCCTCTTGAAGAATTGAAGAGCTTTGAGAAGCATTGAAGAGACGGAAATTTGGTGCTTTTTAGGTTTCCGTACTTAAAGAGGAAAAAACTAAACCCTTATACTTAGTATCACTTTGTTGACCGTCTGTCTGTCAAGATCTTTTTTCTCGGGAATGTGCTACCTGCAACCTCTTACAGCTGTGTTAAAATCGAACTTCTAGGTCAACGCAACCACGAAATATTACCGTTTATGTAGCATAAGTTCATCACTCGATTGAGTTTTGTACGGAACTATCTTTTTTTTCAACACTGCCATGACTTGCCAAAACAAGATCAGACTTCCAAGCGAGCGGAGCCGTGGGCAACAACTAGTAATATATGACTTACCTGGACACAATCACCTCCAACACCGGCCCTCTGTCCTCGCCCAGCAAGTGTATCTCGTCGATAACAATGAGGGCCACGTCTCGGACGTAGTTCCTGGTCTGCCAGGAGCGACTGATGCCGTCCCACTTCTCCGGCGTCGTCACGATCACGTGAGAGTTTTTGATCGCTCGGATGTCGGGGCTTACGTCACCTATAGACATTTTGAGATCAATATTTCATACTTGATGAGCTATCAAAATTAATGTTTATATGCGTTATATTATTATATATGTTTATATGGTGACGGAGAAAGAATACAAGTATCTCTACCCCATCTCATCCGAAGGGTATTTTTTTTTAATCTAGGACATGCCAACTCGACTTCACCTTGCCTGATAGTAAGCTGAAGGCAGTCTCAGGGAAGAGGGTCACCATTACAGACACTAAGTAATGTAACAATGGTGGCACTCAGCCTGGCGGCCTCATCAGATGCTTTTTCTAGGGGTTTTTAAGCAATATTAATTACCGCAGTTACCAATATTCCATCTAACCCCTCTTAGCTTAAGGGGTTGAACAGAATAATAGTAATTTTTGAAAAATAGACTAAATGAATAAACTCACTAATAATAAATTTAAAATTGCATTTATTGTAGTGTAGCATGCCTTTATTTTTTTATGTCAACGACCTCCCGAATAAGGCTGCAGAATCCTCTAAGGATCGCGACCCACAGATTGTGCTGTACTAACCTGTTAATTCCACGACCTTCTTGCCCAGTCTCTCTTCGAGTCTTATTTTCCAGTCTTTTATTCGTTCTTTTACAAGTGCTTTTAGGGGAGCAATGTAAACCACCTGAAATATTTATGTTCGTGTTATTTTTGTACTCAAAAAGTTTACAGAAATGCTTGTGTTAAGTTACAAGGAGTGCTGGGTACAATCAGCATCAAAATACATTTATATTATATAGCTAGCCGATCCGCCCGGTTTTGCTCGCGTAGCATACTTCGAAAACCTGTATCATCATTTTAAACCATGAATATATACCCATAATTTATTATTTTAAAATTATGAATCTGCTGGGTTTCTTGACATTTATAATTACTGCTCCGCTCCTTACAGTAGCAGCGTGATGACCTATAGCGTGATTCCTCGATAAATGGACTATTGAAAACAAAAATAAATTTTCCATTCGAACTAGTAGTTCCCGAGATCAAAGCGTTCAACCAAATAAACAAACTACGATAACGATCATTCTATAAATCGATTAAGAGATAGAAGAAATCGATCGGTTGTTCGATTGCAACATCAATCATTGGTTCCGATAGTTCATACGAATATCGGTAGATGGCTCCCACAGTCTGTCGCCGTAAGACGGATATATGTATAGAAGATATTGGATAGTTTCGGGCGAAGGTTCTGTGGTTTAGTGGTTAGAGCGTCCCCCTTGTAAGCGAAAGATCGCGGGTTCTAATCTCGCCTGAACCGATCCAATTTTTTCTATTTCTTAATCGATTTATATAGTTAGCATGCTAAATGTTACGACCTCCGCCCCCCATGAGCGCCGGCCTGGGGGTGACAGGTGGAGCCGCCTGTCACCCTGGCAGAAGCAGGCCGCGGCGGCGGTGCGCCTGGCGCGCCTCCCCGTTTACCGGGAACGAGTTGGGGACTCTGTAGTCCCCACACACCCGAGAAGAGGGCCAGATCGTGAGAGATGGCCCTGGGACGGCCGGGGTGCGAGGGATATGCCTGTCAACCTCACCTTCGGCAACCAAAGCGACCCACAGGCGGCGTGCGTTTTAGTCGGTTCGAGTCCGACATTACCTCTCCCACCGGCTCCGGTGGGGAGGTATCCGTGGGGATTTAGCGCACGTAAAAAAAAAAAATGCATACTAAATGTTTTCAAATTTCAGTCAAAACGATCTTTCTGTTCTTTACCTTGCATCCCGGATACTGATTAAACACTCTGAACATGGCTACTTCAGCTACTATCGTCTTGCCCGAACCGGTGGGCGCTCCCAGCAATACATTATTGTCCGTATGGTACAGACAGTGGAAGATCTGTGTCTGTATGGGATTGAAGTGGCTGAAATTGTACAGCATTTCGTATGAGGGATCGTTCAGGGCTGCCACTGGAAGCGGTTGAAGTTCTTGTAGATCTGAAAGGTATATAAAGCTTTAGGCATATTTTTTTTGTAGTATATGACAAAGCATATTCAGTTGGGTTCAAAACTATATTCGATATAATATGCAAAACAATATTGTAACACAATTTTCGGATTTCTGAATGTCAAATTCAGTAGGAATTGATTAGAAGGCGGAGACGGCAGCATGATTTGTGCCTCTCCGGCTTTTTCTGGGGAAAAAGCGCCGTAGTCTTACACCCGATGGGGCCTTCTATAATCCTGGGTCAGTCAGGGTGCGCGAGGGATATGCCAGAGGCTACCTAACCTCTTGCAGTTGATGGCCCAAGACGGCTGTGCGGTTTTAGTCGGTTCAAGCCTGACATAGCCACCTGGAACTTTTAACATTATGTGTATATAATACAAACACAATCTCTTCTGGTAAAATATATTATACCTGTGTGAGGTGGATGCGTTTCTGGCAGAATCAAATGTTGGAATGTTAGAGGCAGTACACTTTCGGATCCAAGCCACCTGCAAATCATACAATCGATATGATATTAAGATTTTTTTTTATTAAAAATTGAATGTTTAACACTTAACGAATCTGTTTCGACTGGACGCAAAAACTACCAAACGAATTTTGATGCAGTTTTTTAATTAAAAAAGTATTGATCACAATTTATAAATATTCTAGTACAGATGGGCATAGTCCAGTATTTAAAAAAAAAGGAAGACCTCACCTTTCTGATGTCGCCCTGATGTAATACTGAGGCGGCAACGGTTCACTGATTGGTATAGTGATGACTAGCTCTTGTGGTTCTCCCGTTATAACCTGAATAGTTAGATTAAAAACGTATTGCAATAGGCTCGAGTAACAGTAGTGCCCGGAATACGGCAATAGGGTCACCCCCCATCACGTGGGACCGGATACAATGATTGATGAAATGAAGGTGTTAATTTATCTCTGCCTAACCCTCCGGGGATAAAAGCGTGATTATATGTATGTATCTTAAAATATTCGTTTAAAGTACTGCATAAATGGAGTATTACAAGCGACGGTAACTTAGTGGTTAAGGAGTCGGCCTTACGATAGAGAGGTTCTGGGTTCGTCGGACATGAACCCACTCCTAGCACGGGCAATTAAGCTTAGTTGGAGGGGTTAGAAGGAATGTTAGTAATTTTAGTTGCTAATTTTCTTTAAACCAAAAAGATAAATATATGAGTATTCACTACTCAGGCGGAACCATCGTTCATTGTTTCCGATAGCTCGCTGATACCTGATTATTGGTAGATGGCTCCCATCTCCGTCCATGATAGTTGTATAGGAGAATTTCGAATGCTCAAGACGTGGCTTAGTAGCTCAGAGTGCATTCCCCCAGTAAGGAACTGATCGCGGGTTCACGTCCCGTCTGAGTAATCACTTTTTTCAACTTAATATGATTTAAATAGTTAGCACCTGTAAAGTAAATACCTGTTTCTTAGTGATGAGAAAGTACTCATGATAGTACATAATATCTGTGTCTGGATCTTCAACCCATATCCAGAACGCTTCTGGAGCTTTGCCGTGGTATTTGTCGTTCCATCTTTAAAAAAAAAGGTTTTTTTTATTTTTGAGTAGTGAACCATAAGTTTACGAATATGTATTTTTTTATACAACTTAGGTGGAAGACAGGTATACGGTCTACCTGATGGAAAGTTTAGTTTAGTTTTTTATGTCATTAACAATTTTACATTGTATTGAGATGTTGTAGCTTAAAATTAACTTAGTCTAAGGGCGGTACAACAAAAAAAAAAATCCAACTTCCATAAAAAAAAAAAAAAAATTAAAAAACAATGGCTATAGTTGCATGTCAAGAAAATTCAAATTAAAAATTATGTTGTCAAGTTCAATAAAATATTTAAGGTTATTATTATTTTTATTAACATGTAAACTAATGTAATAAGATATAAACTAATATTTACAAGAATATAAAATAGGATACAAAAGGATCAAATTAAGCATCGAAGAATTCCTCCCCATCGATGTCGACTGGTAATGTGCCCAAAAGGCTGGCGGCATTGCCCCGTTGGATGGCAATGCCAATCCGTTGAGCGAAAAAGAGGCCAGTCCTTTGGTCACGCGAAGCATCGACCAGTCGTTTTGCTATTTCTTTGTATAGCGACCGTGCGCTCGGACCCCACGAACCCAGCGTTTCAACCCCAAACGGCTCAAATATCTAATTGTTTGTAATGTTATCATATTTTCGCCGTTTGAGGGTCTCAGCAGATGCCGCAGCAGCACAAGCGCAATCCGTCGTACTTGGAAGATGGGAAGGGGCAAGGGTGTCGACGCATGTTGCGTCCCACACCAAAGGCCTACCCATCTACCAAGGCACCAAAGACATACCGTCCGGTTTCTTGCCATCCTTGTGCACCAAGCCAACTGGTTCAAGTATAGCTGGAACACCAGCGGTGACAAGAGCCCGGCGGATAATGTCATTTAAATGTGCATGACGTGACATGCGGCCTGCGCTCCTGCCGCATGATAGGCCGTGATGCCCAAGGCTGTCGACTGCCTCACCACAGTGACATCGATGAGGAGAAACACAGGGAGCACCCAAACGAAGACAGGCTGCAATTCTAAACGTCGTGTCGTCCAACATGGTGCCAATGTTGGACGACGGAAGGGCCTGAAGCCACACACCAGATTCCCACTCTCCCACAGCCAGAAGGCGAGCACGCTCTGCAACATTAGAGGACGTACTCTGTAACTGTTGTCGTAATATGCTGCAAAGCGGCTCATCCCAATGTCTCTGGGAGCCTAGGTTGGTGGGCAAAACAGTGTTTGGGCAAAACATTTTCCAAGCATTTATAGCTTCGGCTTTGCCTGGCACTTCGGAATAAACCAGTGTGGGTATCAAGATTTTCCTGGTTAATTCCTCTGTGCCATGAATCGAAGCTAAAAAAGCTGGTAAACTTACATCGGAAATTTTACGAACACCGAGCCCACCCCAGCGCACCGTGAGCGATGCTTGGAGCCAGGCTCGGTCGTTCAAATCTACATTCAAAATTTTGCATAGGGTATTTTGAATAATTTTGTCCAACTTACCTAAAAGTGCCAAATGTTTAAAAAATTGTGATGATCGTAGAGCATGAGTTAATTGAGGGACGAAAAGACAATATCTAATAATGGTAAAAGCTGAATGTATATTAATTTGGAGGAGTCGGTCCGAAACTTCATTAAAATTTAGAATTTTATCCTCAATAAAGGCATCATAGGCTTCTTCAAGAATCGGGGCCCCTAGGAGACGGAGTGAACTTTTATCTAACACTTTCAAATTAGGGGCCAAAACATTAAATCTCGAAATTGCCAAAGATTTGTTAATATTACCGTTAAGGAAAATTTCACATTTTGAGGGATTTAGTTCTAAACCAATAGTTTTAAATTTATCTTTCAGAAAAGCCAAATCTCGAAGCACTGTGTCTATATCCCCTCCTAGAGTACCGTCATCAAGATACCAGATGTTAAATTTCGAATTTAGTTGCCGAATGATTGGATGTATTGATAAACTGAAAATGAGTGGCCCAAGAGGGTCGCCTTGTTGACACCCGACCGCCGACTCTAAAACATTTTCCTTAAATAGTAATTTGGAAGGGTGTCTGTAGCACTGCCAAAGAAATTAGATATTATTATTATAGAAGATTATTATTTATATTATTAGCAGTCATAATTCAATTAAATTACAAAATAAAAACGAGAAACGAAAAGTCATTGCTTGCATCTTCTAACATGTTATTTGTGGTAACCTTTAATTCCTGTCCATCCTAAGGTTGCCTGGAAGAAATCAATTTTAGTGATAAGGCCGTCCATTGTGCATTTAACTGTAACTTTAATTATGTCTGTAAATCTTTTAAAATATTGGTGTGCAATAAAGAATTATCTATCTATCTAACCTATGGACGTGTGCAACATCAGGGGAGTCACACTCGAGCGGCTGATCCTAGAAGAACAGGGTTTCTGCGCCGTCAGTGCAGAAGACAAAGCAGGACAATCTTTAGGTTCCCAATATAGCCGATAAACCCAACCCACATCATATTTAGCCACTTGTCGCGTGGTTTCCGGCAGAGTAGAATTTTGACCACCCCATCTCTTCCCATGCGGTGTCGTATAAGGCGACTAAGAGATAAGACTGTTTAACATCAGACAGATATATACAGCCCAGACTCAGCCTCAGATGCATGGCTCGAGTCAACAATAGTGCCCGGAATACGCAATAAGCCCCTATTACGTGGGACCGAATACAATGATGGTGAAATGTGGGTGTTAATTCACCTCTGCCTAACCCTCCGAGGATAAAGGCGTGATTATATGTATGTATGTACATCATATTTGAGCTGATTCCGAACTACAAGCTGAAGGCATCGGAAACGAGGCCTTCAGCTAGCTAGATCCGAGGCTAGTACTGGGACTCACGGTAGGATATAAGTACTTACTTAAAATTAGGTGTAATAGTTAGTCGTATCCTGAGAACAGTTCTTGTGATGGGATGCAGACTAGCTTCCATTTCCAGTAGAGGGAATTCATCTGCGCATTTTTTCAAGTGTCGACCGTTTTTGGGATTGCGGATTAGATCACCTGTGTTTTAAAAGGTTAATTATTTTGAGGTGACAATTTTTTTTTATACAACTAGGTGGCAGACAGGTATACGGCCCACCTGATGGAAAGTGGTTACATGAACGTGTGCAACACCAGGGGAGTAACACCCGTGCTACCGACCCTGTAAGAACAGTTTCTGTGCCGTCAGTGCAGAAGAAACAATCACGACAAGCCGTTGGTTTTCCCACTGACAGCACAAAAACTCTCCAGTGAACTCTGGCAACCCTACTCACCGCCGGGAACACAACGCAATGTTATTATAGTCGTGGTATTCTCAATGGTGGAGGTACTTCCTCAGTCGGACTGCTCATAGATGAAATCATAGGCAGGAGTTAGTGTATGTATATGTACCAGTCGCCTGTCACCCTAGCAGAAGCAGGCTTGAGCAGCGGCCCCCCTTTCGGAGGCAGGATAGAGACACTGTGGTTTTCATAACCGGGAGGCCATCTCGAAACCGGTGATGTCCCTGGATTTGCCAGGGTACTAATATACATATATTTCTCAATCTGACATCCCGGCATTTGAAGATCCGAAAAGGCGTGCGATTTTAGCTCTCCGGTTATCCGAGCGGATATCCGCACGACAAAAAAAGGTTACTTGTAATAAAGCACAAAGAAATTCGCGGGCTCTGTCGAAATAGCTCACGTTAAAGCATTTCAAAATGTATAAACGTTTTACCCAATTCCTTCCAATCCATATCCCTGATCTGATCGGGCTTCAGCATTGGGTACTCAATATGTTTCAAGGTCTCGATAGTGAAGCAGTTGAACTGTCTCATGTCGCTGTAGAAGTCCCACATTTGCAGCTCTAACATCTTAGCCATTTTGAGATATAAGCCGGCCATGTATGCGTTGTTTTTACGAAGGGTTATTTCGAAGAGGGCGCGAATGATGCGGACTGCATTCTGTAATTGGTAGAGTTATTTTTTCAAATTGAACGCATGATACTATAAAATTATAATAATTAATTCATAAGTTTACATTTCCTGAATTTTCTTTTCATTAAATTCCTATGGTTGACCCTATCGATGTCATAAAAGTACAGAGTGTTATTTGTCGGATTTTAGCTGATTCGATTACCGAGTGTGGTAAGCGAATATCTGAAAAGCTATGAAGGTAGATTTGTTCCTTTTTTTAAATAAAGGAATGATTCCTCTGAGAAAAAAATGCTAGTAGCTAGATAGTACTTTCAAAAAGGATCAAAAAGTTCTGTTTATTGTGAAAAGTACCTGGCTAATGTAATTAAGATCAGACTGCAGCGAAGATCCATTGACGCGCCCCCTTGACAAGTACGTCTGGAGTAGAATGTTAATCTTCCAATGTATGTCCTCGGGTACGTCTTCAATACGCAACTCACAGTAATGGTCTTTAAGTTGCCATAGCTCTGTCAGTTCCTCTTTGCGTACCTAAAACATAGCAGTAAAAAAGATTAAGAATTCTTTATAAAATTACATAAGTTTGTAACTTGTGAGTTTATCTAAACAAATACATTGAAATGAGATGGGAATTTGTCTGTAAATTAATGTTATGATTAACGTCTTATGATGCATATGAGTGTACGTAAAATAGTGATGACATTTAAAAAAAAAATACGATCTCGATGAAAATAGATTAAAAAAAATCTAAAATGTTTGTCTATCCATTCTTTGTTGGTTTGTTCCGGGTAATCTCCGATGTGGCTGATTTTTACACATTTTTTACTGCACACTGATGATATTATATGCGTAAATTGGCTTTTTATTCTAGAAAAAGTGTTAGCGCCTTTTGAGAAATTCGAAATCCGTTTCTAAGTGAGTAAAAAAGAACAATCTCCGCTCTATTTCAATTTTTTGCACTGGTGACTACCACTGCATTATAAGTCATTCACAATTTGATTGCATTATGTGTTGATGATGGCCACAGAATTGGTCTTTACCAGTTTTACTTACTTTGAGCTGCTGAAAATCGGAACACCTAGTTAGCATCTCCAGCACGTAGCCCTGTGTCATCGACTTGCGCACCATCGAGTTGAACACCTCCATTGTTTCACATGTTATGTAGTAGTGGCTGGCAGTTCGGCCCAAATCTAGATTTGAATAATATTTTGGTTAATTATAGGTTTAATTTAAGTACAGGAAGCTTGTGAAGTTTGTACTTATAGAAGTACATGGCGAGCTTTTTTTTACCACTTTGGTGGCAGACAAATACACGGCCCACCTGATTGAAAATGGTTACCGTGGCCTATGGACGTGTGTAACACCAGAGGAGACAAACTCGCGCTGCCGACCCTGTAAGCACAGAGTTTCTGTGCCGTCAGTGTAGAAGACAAAGCAGGGCAAGCCTTTAGTCTTCCCACTGACAGCGAAAATTCTCCAGTGAGATCTGGCTACCCTACTCACCGCTGGGAACACAACATGAAGATATTATGGCCACGGTATTCTGTAGAGCGGAGGTACTTCCCCAGTTGGACTGCTCAATTGGGCGGAAATACCGCCGTCCTACCTCCTTCAAAAATGCTGCTGCTGTCTCTGCCTACCCCGGGAGGGAAAAGTGTATGTATGTACAGATATTGTATATGGTTTAGTTGTATATGCAGTTGAAGCGAGTGCAGTTAGTAGTTGGTCAACAAAAACAGTTGGGTAAATATGTTATCTTCACCTCACCAACCTTATGTTTTTGTTTAGGCAGGAAAAAACTACCTCCCGCATTTCGCGGGCTCGGGGAAGCCGCGCGGGTATGTGGGACTCTCACCACAATAAAACAACCTGCCGTGTGCCATACGCCGCGACTTAGTGAGTGAAATACTACGTACTCGTCGACGGATCACCTAAGCGTTGACCCGCAAGGTACGGTGCTGGCCCGTCTTCTGATTGGGCGATGTCCATACACACCAGGACATCACGGCTACCACCCTACCAACTTAACCTAACCAAGTGTCCAAGTCAAACTCACCTGCTGATTAGTGGAACGTCTTTCGTCTCGGAATTGCGGTAGAACATCAGTTTCTCAAATTATAAGATCAATCAAAGATAAGTAATAACTATAACCCTTTGAGGATGCCGTAAGGCGAAACCGGTCAGGTTTAATATATATTAAAAATAATGTGGTAGTATAAGTGAGTTTCTCAATATGTGTAACAACAAATCAAATCAATAAACAGTATAAATGGTCTAATAACTATAAGGCTGCGCCCACGAAATCAGCGGTGAGGCAAGGTAAACAGAGCGAAATAGAACTCAGCGGTGGTCTGTTTCTTTAGAACCTGAATTTCTAATCTTATACAAGTTTTGGTTAACAGCACACTTCTATATAAATATTTAAAAAAAGATTCAGATTATAATTACCAGTAATATTAAGATCTCCAGTGCGCTCGTTGTAACGTATCATGTGAGTTTTGTCCAACTGCATAGCCGCAGCTGTGATCAGTTCTCGACGCTTCGTTTCCAACAACGGCTCTTCTTGAACATCACTGTATGTTA
This sequence comes from Eilema griseolum, assembly GCA_963662185.1. Taxonomy (NCBI): domain Eukaryota; kingdom Metazoa; phylum Arthropoda; class Insecta; order Lepidoptera; family Erebidae; genus Eilema; species Eilema griseolum. The sequence goes on from OY759250.1 coordinate 8,136,674, forward strand.
GACCATATACCTGCAATTTGAAAATGCATGTTATGTGTGAGTTTCTTGTAGGTATATTGTGGGTTTGCCTACTAATGCAATGCTGTTACGTACCTGAGGATTTATCCTCATTCTGACGAATAAGTAGGTGTAACTCAACCATTCCACTGCCTCGTCTATATTTGTTACTGTACCGAGAGCGACCTGGAAATAAGAGTATAAAGCTTTATGGATCTTGCATAAATGAATATGTACGTTAGGGAGTTACCTGTGGATAAATTTTAAAATGTAGTTAAAAGTAAATTGTGTCAGAAAGGCTATTATAAAATCCTTGAATACTTGGATGATAAACAAGCTTGGAAATGAGCTGTTCGCTCAACTATGCTACTCAAGTAAATTTTTGTATTTAGATTTAAGTGTATGTTTGTAAATAGACCAAAAAAATGCCCGCTGAGTTTCTTGCCGGAGTCGTCCCAGGTCGAGGCCGCGTTTCGAACCGGTGGGCCATTTGCTAAACTGGTTTTCATGTTTTCTTTTTTATTGACATTTTATAAGTGCCGATTTAATGGTTTATTCTTGCAGAATAAATGATTTTTGACTTTGACTATATCTTCTGGAATGTTATCTGAAGTTAAAAATACGAACCTCAGCATTCAAATTATCCGACAGCAAATTAATAAAGTTACTCTCAATCGGGAACTGATTGGTCATAGACTTCAAGTAATGTGTCAGTTTATCATGTGTGGTGATGATAATTCCGGTGCCTGACGTGTCGAACTGTGGGCGACCCGCGCGACCAAAGATTTGGAGAACGTCCAGAATGCTCAAGTCTACAAATGTGCCATGACTTTGGTCGTAGATTTCTGTACCCTGAAATAAAAAAATATCTTTTTTTTTAGGTAAAAGCAGAAACTAACATGTGCGACTGTCCTATGAAAATATATTTTCTTAAACAAATATATGTAGCCAGTGTGAGTATAACAAAATTTGTGTCAATGTTTAACATACCCTGATGACAACAGCATGAGCCGGTAAGTTCACGCCCCAAGCAAGAGTGGATGTGCAAACTACAACTCTTATGAAACCTTCTGCAAAATATTTTTCTACCATATTCCTGGAAAATAAATATATATACTTTTTAAAACTCTTGTAAACATTAAGCCCTTGTGGAGTGGGCAGACACAGTGGGCGAAAGATATATCATCAAACATATGAGTGTATTTTTATTTTATCAAATATATTACCTATCACTTCTCAGCATACCCGCATGATGACAAGCAAAACCACTAGCAAATAATTCAGACAACACTTTATTAGGGCTACTGCTTATAGCTTTTCTTGCTTTTAAAAACGCCCCAGAATCCTCCGGCTCGAAGTGTTTAAGATGACCTTTCTTTTGGGCTATTTCTTTGAGGACCATTGCAGTTTGATGCGTAGCGTTCCGAGCGTGGACGAATACCATTACTTGATGACCTTTTTGTACCATATCAACGGCTTTATCATAGCATATCTCGTTCATTGTTTGCATCTGTCGAAAATATTAAAGTAGGAACTTATGAATTTATGAAAATGTCATTCGGTCGAAAAAATACCCCGATGGTGCTTCTAATCTCCTATGAAAATTGATTAGAATGTACCTTTCATTTTGAAGAATATTATTAAAGTTTGTCAAGTATAACCCCTAAAGAGAAAGGTGCAATGAACGCTAAGGAATTTTAAGCGAACGCTTCTTTGTTTTTTCTCTACCTATTAAACTAAGACCGGTATTCTGTTAATTTACTCCAAGACCTTCGTTTATAAAGCCGTCATTAGCATTTCAGTATAATTAAGTACCTGTCTTAAGTGAGCGCCTCCTCCACTACCGCTTTCTTTAACACCAATGAACTGTTGTTCCAGTGGTACTGGACGGAACCGAGAATCGAAGAAAAATAGCCCGATGTTTGGATTCACACGTAAAAATCTATGAAAAAAAAATTGAAATGAATGACGTGCAGAAGAAGGCTGTAAAACAGATATTTAGGCAAATCTATTTACCGCCTGCGTATGTCACTGTGAGCCCAGCCGAACTCAGATAACACAGAGAAAGATAGAAAAAGAGAGAGGAAGAAAGAGACAGAGAGAGAGGATGAAAGAAAGAAAGGGAGAGAGATAGAGAGAAATAAAAAAGTGAAAATAATAGCGACATAGTTTGAATTTGATAGATTTTTGCTATATTACTAACCTGGCAACATCTAGATAGTTAGGCAGGGTAGCAGACAGACCAACGATTCGTATCATGTTCTGTGTGGACTCCACCTGTCTCAGTGTTCTAGCGACTATGGCCTCTACTATCGGCCCTCGATCGCCGTGCAATAAGTGAACTTCATCTATGATTATAAGTTTTACTATTGATGCTAGTTCAGTATCAGCTAGAAGAAAATTGTTTAAGAATTAGTATGCTTTGAATACTAGTAAAGTACGTATGTAATACGAGTATACCATAGTCGAAATCATTTCATATGTGCATTTTAACAGATGGACTAGACACCAGAAGGCCATTTTTCTTAATAAAAATATTTTCGAAATCTAGTTCCGATCTACTCTCAATCACCAAAATGTCAACAATAATTACGAAGGCAATGAAAATTGCGTCACGAGAATCTTGTTTTTTACATTTGGGAGATTCAGATTACATCGAGACTGCATTTTAAATAGATTTTTATTACGAGAACTGGCTCTTTAGAACGTACGTTTTGGACGATTTCACCGAAACAAAACCATTCTAATTTGAGTTAAGTAAACATTTTTTAAAAAGTTGTTAAATAAGCATGTTTTGTAAAAAAGAAATACGTTTTCCATTGAACACATTTCGTAAAGGCATCGGTCGCTGTATTAGTCCTTAAACTCTTGCTATTTGTAGATATATACTTACTGGCTCCCTTCCGAGTGACAACATCCCATTTCTCAGGCGTAGTAACAATCATCTGCGTCTGTTGTACCTCCGTCTTGGTTAGCTTCATATCTCCGGTTAACTCACGGACTAAGATACCGAGCCCTTTGAGTCGCTTGCCGAAACTAGCTGTCATTTCAGAAGCTAAAGCTTTCATTGGAGCTATGTAGATTATCTGTTGAAAAGTAATTTTATCAGTTGTGAATGACGACTTCTATAGTACCGTCGTTAGCTGTTGCAACATCAAAACACACATCATTATGACGCTCCTCAAGATCACCGAGAGCGAGCGAGACAGATAATAAAAAGATTTAGACAAGTCAACTCCGATGAAAACGGTCGTACTATATTTCTAGCAACGAATCCGTGTATACTGACCTTGAATTTATTCTTCATAATGACGTCATTCTCTATATGCTGCTTTATCTGATGTACTACAGTCAACAGGGCTATGTTAGTCTTGCCGGCGCCTGTAGGAGCACATATAAGGAGGTTCTCGTTGGTATTGTAGGCCGTTTGGAATACTACCGACTGTATCCTGTTCAGTTCTTTGATGTTCTCAAAAGCCATTTGACCTATCTGTAAATAATGTCAACAATGATTTTTGGTAGTACTATTTGGACATAAGATGCGTTTCGTAGCTGTTGATTTTTGTAGGATACAAGACTTCCCTTCCCTAGGCACCACCCAATTAATATGACATGCAAGGCAATTACGTTGCCGATTACCGATACCTATCGGAGGCTTGTTGAATGTCTCGCCTTGTTCCAAGATCCCAGGCACTCTAGACTTATGTGATATTAAGAAAGATAATTTTAGGATGGGAGTGTACCTTACATTTAGAAAGGAAAGGAAGCGGGAATAAAAATTCAAGTTTACAATAAAACGTTAAAAAAAATGCTCGATGTCGAATATATATATTTATAATATATGATATATTTTCTCGAAAGTTCTAACATGCTATTACCTCATCTAATTGTGCAATAGGCACACGCTGGTTACCGACTTCAAGTGGCACTGGATCATTCTTCGGTATTATTACTTCTTCATATTCTTTATTGTCTTTTCTTATAGCGCTTTCTGGTAGTATTAATTTTAGGCCTGATACGAAACCTGTCAAACAAATTGCGTAGTGAATTTCAATTTCTACATTTTGTAATTTTAATTTAGCGTATATTTATCATTACTAAACTATACGCTTTTATCTTTTCTGTATATGATGGGCAGGACCATCCTAATGTTGTCTGTAAGAAATAGGTCAAACTTTTTCCGTGCGAAAATTCCCTCGACGCCCCCCGGCGGTGGGGCTGGTAAATTTCAAACTCGAACCGACTACAAACGCATCGGAACTGAATCTAGCGTACTAAGTTTTTGGTATAATATTGTTTTTGAGGTGATTTGAAAAAAAAAAGATGTCTATCAATTTATTCATGATTTTATTTCTAAGCTGATGGGTTTCCCACTTGACTAAAATGAGTAATAAATATGTTATATACCTATACATTCTAATTTTTACAATTTATACACCACAAATAGGGAAATATACGATATTTGTTTACTTGCACTGTTTGCAATTAAAAACTATTGTCGTTCACTTCAACAAATATGATGATAGGTGTAAGGTGGGTATTAATTTACATCTGCCTAACCATTTGGGGATAAAGGCGTGATTATATGTATGTAAATATGTATTTATTATATTGAAAAAAAAAAAGTGTCTTACCTGCAGAGTTCATAGCATTGATAGAAGAGTCGTAAACATTTGGATACTGGACTTTTGCTTGAAAATATGAGATCTTTTGTAAAATTGGGTCCACATTATTTGATGATCTTGCTGATGCAGAAAATGGTACCACAGGTTTTGATAGTTCTGCTAACCTGTTTGATTAGAATTTTAATATATTTGTAGCCATATAAGCAAAATCGATCCCTATTAGATGATTGTTTTAAATTATAGGAAGTATTTATTAATATATGGAGCAATCAAAATACTTCATCCGCCAACATTGTTAAAGTAACAAAATGGAACAATAAAAAAAAATTAGGTCAGAAAAAGAAATGTTTAAAATTTGGATGATATGACATACTACTAACATGATAATTATTATATGTATAATAGGGTTGTGTCCTATTTTTTACTATTATCATAAACTGTACATTTCACAATAATATAATGAGCTGTAAAACTGAAACTTTCTTATCACAAATAGTTTTAAATATATTTGATTTTAAAAATGCAATTTCTCAAGCCGCCCTAAAACGCTCCATACAAAATCGTGGCACGTGCTGACGTCACAGCGCGCTAGCGCGTAGTGAAAATGTATGGAGTACAAGAGAATATTGCACTTATCTTTTTTTTTTAAATGAAATGAAATGAAATATGGTAGGTACAGGGTTTTAAACATAAATCAGCCTACGCATATCTCAGCCTACGTTGCGTTTACACGTAAACAATGAATAATGAGATTGATTTGAAATTTAATAAGGAATCTTAAAAGTTGTAACTTTTGCTTTATTTCGATTGTTTATATTTTGACCTATTTTGGAAATTAAAAATAATGAAAAGTCATAGTTTCAGTTTAGTTAGGCAATATCTTAGTTTACCAAGCATATTTTTAGATAAAATACTATGACATTAAGTAGTATTAGTAAGAATTCGATAACGGAGGATACTACCCCATTGAGTATTAAAGGATTCCCTGGGCCTTTTCTTTGAGCTCAGTCTAACTTCAAAATGGATGTATTTCACCAGTAATGCTGCCCAACAGAATCATTATAGCAGCTGTGAGATATGAAGGTGTGTAACTAATTAACAATATTACCTTTTCGCCCTCATTTGTGCGATATTTATTTCTTGTTCATCTTCATCTTCATCGTTCTTTCTGTTCTTAGTCTTCTTTTCCTCCTTTCTGACCAGTTTAGCAATCATTTTTTCTTTTTCTGACAACACTGATACTTGGCAGAGGTACTGAGGCATTTTGTTATCTGGTAATGTTGCCGCCACTAAAAAAAAATGCGAGTATAGTTTAAATATTATTTTTTTGGTGTAGACACACAATTGAGAGGTTCCAGGTTTGAAGTCTGGCTGCTTACAACATTGACATGAACTGATGAGCCCACTTCTAGCACCAGCAAATTTTTATTTTTTTATACCACTTAGGTGGCAGACAAACACACGGCCCACCTGATGGAAAGTGGTTACCGTGGCCTTTAGGACGTGTGCAAAACCAAGGGAGTCACACTCGCGCTGGCAATATTGTAAGTACTGAGCAATTTAGCTTAGCTTGAAAAATAACGAGCAAAAGCGTACTAAACAAAGTTAAGGTAAGTAAGCCTATATTGGAAATAGTCGTGGACCGAAGAGGAAAGATGATTGGACACCTGAGAAGACACAACTTAAAAAATATTTTATAAGGGCAGGTAGAAGGAAAGAGGTAGACTAAGAGGAACGCTTATGGCGCAGATAAAGGAAAAAATACAAGTCGCGGCATATCAGGAGGGTTGACAGAGAGAAGAGTGGCGATTACACCGACGACAAGAGCACAGTTTAGAGAAAGAGGAGGGGTTTGGAGGAATATTAGTAACTTTGGTTACAAATATTTATTTTTTATACCACTTAGTGTAACGACGCGCTCTGCGAACGTCGTCACACCGGTTTTAATTCTATTTTTGAACGAAAGGTTTCGGAGCGCGGAGTGAATGACATTTTGACGTGTCGCTGTCAAAGCACCTTTCTTCCTAGCGTTGAGACTGATGGTCGATATTCATGGCTTCGTAACTTAATTTCAATAAATCTCATAAAAATGAGAGTATTTTGGCCTAAAGGATAATAGTTTGTGTCTTCACAACTATCCTCTTGTGGAATTATAGTTTATTTCTGGTGACTTGTCATTTTTTGATAGGATTCATTTTGATGGATTCGCCGCGCTCCTGATTTGAAAAATAATTGTTAAAATTCTGTTGTTTCAGCTCTTAATCTGAAAATATTATGATTTCTTTTGCTATTGGCATTGTTCCAGCAAATTAAGGCGGTAAGTTGCACAAATTTATAAAAATTAGGACCTCGTGCCCATATGGGAGTTTGTTCTAATGACATGCAATTTTGTTACAGGTTTCCAATTGGAACCGCCTTTGTCTTTGCCTTTTTCTTTTTCCTTTGGACTTTTTCTTTGGACCTTTGTCTTCGGACATCTGCATTTCCTTATGGAGGGTTTGGACTTTTCGCCTCAAACCTGGATGTACCGCATGGGCTTACACTGAAAACTTCGCCTGCTACGAGCTTTCTCGCTGCTGTGTTTACATATACTCGCCGAGGGATGCCGTGAGCTTACTTTAATTATATTTTAAATCTAAACTTCAAAATAACCTAAAAGTGCATTGGTGACATAGAATCATATTGACATAAGATCATTTTGACCTAGCTTATAAAACTCTAATTTTAAATTTAAGGTTAGATATACATTAGGAATGTATCCTTGCAACTATTTCTGAATGCACACTGGAGTGGACAATAAAACCTTAAACCTCACAGTTTGGTTTCATTTAGCTCACCTCCGGAAGATTAAAAGTTTCCAATATCCGCTGATTATCTTAGGCATGTGTATCTCCAAGGCGCCCGAACTTTTATGGTAATGTACTTACAAACCAATTTTATTTATATTTCTTTTAAATAGGAGATTACACACTTACTTTTTTACATTGTCACATGACACCCATTTTTTAATTATTACAATTGGCACTCGCGAACAGGGACATGACAGTGTGCATATATCTTTATTCCTTGTCACCTTTGCATTATTTTTTACCTTATCATGTTAAGAACAGTGTTTTCTTCATGTATTTTACTGTTACATAACTGTGTATTACAGTAAATCTTTGTTATTGTTTACTTTGCAAAACTAATCATACTACAAGTTAGTACTATTGTTTGTATCTCTCAATTACAGGTGAATGTTTCAATTTGTATAACATGGTTATTGTTATACTTGTTTTATCTTATATAGCTTTTGTTTATTACAGGTAAGATTTTCCACTTAGTAATATTATATAATTACTAGTTCTTAACCTTTATTCACATGTGTGAAAACATAGTAATATTTGAATATTTGCTGTTTACCTTAAGTAGACATAAATAATTTATTTTGTGAATCACTAATGCATTTTTATCTTTATAGGCATTTGACCTAAATAATTTTTGCAACAATAACATTCCATTCTATGAGTTTGTTTGACTTTTGAGTTTAGCGTTTTGCTATCAATGCAATTAACTTCATTCATAATTTAATTAACTTTAATTAGAAACTTTAATTGATACTTTAATTAGAAACTTATAGTGTATTTAATACAACTTTTTATTAGATTTTCACATCCTTTTATAAATCAGACATGGATAAGGAAATACAGGTCCCGCCTTTGTTTGAGAATGTTGTTGGTGATGTTCCGGTTGGTGCTTCTACTCATGAGATGCCTCATGTCATGGCTGATTTGTCTGAAGTTGGTGATCATAGTCGGAGAGCCGCATCTTCATTTAATATGATAAATTTTATTCAGGTTTGTTAGATAGTGGAGCTTGTAGTTGTGTACTCGGTTCTAATATTCATCAAACATTTTTGCAATTAGGTTATAAATTTAAACCTTATAAAGGTAACGCTGTTACTGCTGATGGTTCTGCACACAATGTTATTGGAACTATGGTTTTACCTATCACTTGTGATAACTTAACTCAAAATGTAGATTTTTTGATAATACCTTCTTTTAAACCTTCAATTATTTTGGGATTTGACTTTTGGTTGAAATTTAATCTTGCTAAAGACTTATGGAATAATATTACTTTTGAATATGAATCCACTACTTGTGTAAATGCAGTTACTTCTGTTTCTGAACTTTCTCCTTCTGAGAAACACGAGTTAAATAAAATTATTTCACTTTTTGAAAATATTTCTTATGAAAAGAGAGGCTTAGGTCTTACTCATTTAGTTAAACATAAAATTTTTGTTTGTGATAATGGAAGCCAATTTACAGCTAAGCAATTTGTAGATTTTCTAAAAAGTTATAATATTAGTAAAATATTTTATAATACTTTATATACACCTCAAAATAATCCTGTAGAGAGATATAACAAAACAGTCGAAACATGTATTTCTTGTTTTGTTAAAGATGATCATAGAACTTGGTCAAAATATTTGCCTCATGTTCAATTAGCTTTAAATAGTAGTGTGAATCTAGCTACCGATTTCACTCCTAATTTTCTCATGTTCGGTAGAGAACTTATTTTTGATGCTTCATTGCACCGTTTTAGTAATTCTTTTGATAACCTCAATCAACTTGATGTTGTTGATAGGTCTTCATTTGCTTTTTCACTTAAATCACTTAGTGATATTTTTATAAAAGTTCAAGCTTCATTGCTTAAAGCTTATAAGCGTAATGCGCGTTATTATAATATAGGAAGGAAGGTCATTTCTTTTGAAGTGGGAGATATAGTGTGGAGGAGAGGTTTTGTGCAGTCTAATGCTCCTGCATTCTTTTCGGCTAAGTTAGCACCTAAGTTTGTTAAGTGTGAAATAATAGATAAAATTTCCTCTAATGTTTATGTTTTAAGGGACCTTAATGGAAACTATACTGGTCGTTATCATATTAAAGACATAATTAAATATTAAAATTATTCTTGTTTTGGCAATGTCTATCTTTGTCTTTGGTACTTTGTTTGAAGTATAATCCCATTGTAAGGAGATGTTTGTGAGGCTAAGGGATTTTGAAAGGAGATGTATGTTAGGAACTTCACAACAATTTATTAATTTCAATTTTAGTTTCCTTCAGGAATAACTTAGGTCATTTTAGGACTAGTTATTGTGTAACTCTACTCCATATTAACAAATTGTTCCACATCAAAAGATCTTATATTTTTATTTATCTTTGTTGTATAGGATTATTTTCCTGTATATATTTTTATACACTTGTATATTTAATATTGTATATTTTGTACAAATTTAGGAATTTGGTTTCTACTCTAATATAGGAGTGAAATTTAATATTCATTTTCTACATTAAATTCACTTGACTTATTTCCACTCACTTAGGGAATGGAAAATTAAGTTTCTTGAACTTTATTTTTGTACAGTTCTGGGTTATTTTCTTAGTATTAAGATTCTCGGATTGGACGCATTTTATGCAATTTTTACACACCTTGTTATACCATTTTTTGGGAAACTTGTGTCTTACTGGACTTTACAATTTTTTGTGCTATTGTGTTTCATACACATAGTCACACCTTACGCTTTGCGCACGGGAAGCTGGTGGTGTTGAGCCGGTCGTAATTGTCGTTTTTCTCTTTTTGTACGATTGTGTTTTTATACACATTGTTACAATTTCTTATGCGGTTGTGCTCAGAAAGTCAGTGGTGTTGTACTGGTCACAATTGTCATATTTTCTTTATATTTTGCTTGTGCTCGGAAAGTTGGTGGTGTTATGCCGATCACAATGCTTATAAATATATTATTACGACACTTTTGTTGTGATTTTGTTTTGACGTTTTGGATGTTGGAATAGGAATTTGAAGTCGGCGGCTTTTCAACCTAACCGACAGTGGGAAAACTTCATTGTTTTTACCGATTTTCTTTCAGATTCGGCAGCGTTGGTGCTTAACCGATATCTTGTTAGTTTCATATTTTTGTTTCAGGAATAGCTGGTATAGAGTCGGTGGCGTAGGAGCTCAACCGCACTTTTGTATTGATGCTAGAAGGCTGGTTAAGATCAAGGATTAGATTCGACGGCGTTGGTTGCCTAATCGATATCTGGAATGGAATTGAGTAGGGATTGTTTAATTTGTTTTATTGAAGGATTTATTTTCACTTTTGTGTTGAAATAAGTTTTTACTCTTTTCTGAGTTTGGTTTCGGTTATTCCATTAAGTTGGATAGTGTCCTTTGTTTCCATTTGAAACTGGAAATTCTTTTTCAACTTAATTCTTTACTTTTCGAGTGTTTTCACGTTCTTTGATTTTTAGGAATGCTTTCCCATTCTTTAATTTATAATTATTTCTGCAATACCCAATGCAAGATGCTTTCGCATTGCCTTTTTTGTTTATTGAAAAATGTTGCATGACATTTTGTCTTTTGAGGTTTTTTGGAATTTTGTTCTGGACTCTCATAATTTTCATTAGAAAAGGAAGTTTCCTTCTTTCTTTTTTCTTTTTGGGGAGGGATGTAATGTAACGACGCGCTCTGCGAACGTCGTCACACCGGTTTTAATTCTATTTTTGAACGAAAGGTTTCGGAGCGCGGAGTGAACGACATTTTGACGTGTCGCTGTCAAAGCACCTTTCTTCCTAGCGTTGAGACTGATGGTCGATATTCATGGCTTCGTAACTTAATTTCAATAAATCTCATAAAAATGAGAGTATTTTGGCCTAAAGGATAATAGTTTGTGTCTTCACAACTATCCTCTTGTGGAATTATAGTTTATTTCTGGTGACTTGTCATTTTTTGATAGGATTCATTTTGATGGATTCGCCGCGCTCCTGATTTGAAAAATAATTGTTAAAATTCTGTTGTTTCAGCTCTTAATCTGAAAATATTATGAATTCTTTTGCTATTGGCATTGTTCCAGCAAATTAAGGCGGTAAGTTGCACAAATTTATAAAAATTAGGACCTCGTGCCCATATGGGAGTTTGTTCTAATGACATGCAATTTTGTTACAGGTTTCCAATTGGAACCGCCTTTGTCTTTGCCTTTTTCTTTTTCCTTTGGACTTTTTCTTTGGACCTTTGTCTTCGGACATCTGCATTTCCTTATGGAGGGTTTGGACTTTTCGCCTCAAACCTGGATGTACCGCATGGGCTTACACTGAAAACTTCGCCTGCTACGAGCTTTCTCGCTGCTGTGTTTACATATACTCGCCGAGGGATGCCGTGAGCTTACTTTAATTATATTTTAAATCTAAACTTCAAAATAACCTAAAAGTGCATTGGTGACATAGAATCATATTGACATAAGATCATTTTGACCTAGCTTATAAAACTCTAATTTTAAATTTAAGGTTAGATATACATTAGGAATGTATCCTTGCAACTATTTCTGAATGCACACTGGAGTGGACAATAAAACCTTAAACCTCACAGTTTGGTTTCATTTAGCTCACCTCCGGAAGATTAAAAGTTTCCAATATCCGCTGATTATCTTAGGCATGTGTATCTCCAAGGCGCCCGAACTTTTATGGTAATGTACTTACAAACCAATTTTATTTATATTTCTTTTAAATAGGAGATTACACACTTACTTTTTTACATTGTCACATGACACCCATTTTTTAATTATTACATTAGGTGGCAGACAAGCACATGGTCACCTGATGGGATGTGGTTAACGTGGCCTATGGACGTATGCAACACTAGGAGCGTTACCCTCGAGCTGCCGACTCTGAAAAACTTTTATAGTCGCTTGGGAAAAACACACCAGGGAGTCCATTCTACAGCATGAGCGTGCGTGGGATGAAGTGCCTTTCATACCGCATAGTGCTCTCCGTTTCCGCTCACAATGTCTGAGGACGATTTACCTACCTATGGCGAGTGGTACGATGATAGATTGTAGCTGTGTGCGTGTGATAGATTGTGAGTGGCATCATGTCAATCTATTCTATATAAAGAATCATTTTCCAATATTACTTTTAAAATATTTTTTGACACAATTGTAATATTTTGACGTTCATATGTGCTCTTTATGTACCTAAACGGAATAAATGAAATTGATTCTTGACATAATTTGTACTAGTTCGAGTACAAGTTATGTCGTGAGGTAAAAATGTGTACCTACATTCTGTTAATGATGGTCCAGGGGGTGGTGCTTTCAAACTGTTAATGATATCCTGTCTGTGTTCCAATATCTGTAATATAAACTCGAACTTATCGAAGCCGAGTAGCTCGAAGAGATCATTCTGCATTTCCTCGTTAGTCTTGCTTGAATTCAAGAAGGTAATCACAGATTGTAAGATATCGCCGCTAGATATACCCGATGTGTTCTCATATAACTCTTTGACTTTCGTTTCTAGCCAGGTCTTGCCAAACTGTAAAGAATGTTGCAACATTTTTAATAAAAGAAATGTTTAATTTTATATTTTATATTGCCCATAATGAGTTTGATTCAGAGGATGATTAAAAGTGTAGATAGTTTCCGATAAAGCAGTTTCCGTAAAGGCTTTTTGTTAATCCCTTCATTGGTAATTGGGATTGCATTTACCTGTAATATCTACTTTGATATACCATTGTGGAGGAGTGGAGGAGGTAGGACACGGCGGTATTTCCGCCCGATTGAGCAGTCCGACTGGGGAAGTACCTCCGCCCTACAGAATACCGCGGTTTTAAAAATTTCGTGGTGTTCCCAGCGGTGAGTAGGGTAGCCAGAGCTCACTGGAGAATTTGTGCTGTCAGTGGGAAGACTAAAGGCTTGTCCTGCTTTATCTTTTACTGACGGCACAGAAACTCTGTACTTACAGGGTTGGCAGCGCGCAGTTCCATGAAGCGACTGCCACCTGACTTCCATACCCAAGGGCGATATCAAAGCAGCGGTTAGACCAGTTGTTGGACTTTTTTAGGGCTCCAACTACCGGTAACGACTGCTATGGATATTCGTATGACAACCGGGAAAGACGGCTTAACGTGCTCTCTGAGGCACGAAAAATAATTTTGACTCTCTGGTGTTACAGACGTCCATAGGCCTGTCATGGCATGTCTGTCAACTAAGTGGTATAAAAAAAAAACCATTTAGGTGACAGACAAGAACACGGCCCACCTGATGGAAAGTGATAACCGTGGCCTACGGATGTGTGCAAATCCAAAGGAGTCACTCGCAGAGAGTTTCTGTGCCGCCAGTGTAAAAGAAAAAGCAGGACAAGCTTTTGGTCTTCCCACTGACAGCACCAAAACTCTCCAGTGAGCTCTAGCTACCCTACTCATAGATTTATAAATTACTATATGCAGTATTTTATGGACAAATACTTTTATCTATGATAAGATTTGATACAAATTAGGTTATAGAGATTTGATATCATTGTTTAAACAGATACTTATGAGTGATTATAACTATCTAGTAACACATAAAAACTAATATCATCTATACTCATTTACATAGGATAGTTATATAAATAGAGTGTGTGGGTAGGGTCCCCACTTTTAGTCTCTGAAGTCATATGTAATCTGCTAGCCAGCATATCTAGGAACTGGTATAGACTTTTTCAAAGTTGAAGATGGCAGTAGCTCCCATAAAATCTAATTCAGAAGACAGAATAGGTGACCAGAGAACCCCAAAGTACAAGCTTCAGATGCAACCTGGACTAATAATTGATGACGATACATATTAAATACTTACTTTAGACTCTACCACTGGTTTTGCCTTTATCACAGTACTTTCTTTAGGTGTACTATCAGTATATTTCATTGAGAAGTCAGTAACAAATACACTAGCAGTGGCCGGTTTACTTGTCAACTTGGCTAGGGGTTTCTTAGCAGGTTTATATGGTATGTGGTGGCATTGAATGTGGTCACCCCATATCTTTACATTCTCTTTGTTTTCTACCTCTTCTGTTTTAATGTATTCCTTTGTATCCTCATTTAGTTGTTCTGAGATTTTTGTTACTACCTGTAACCATAACGAAGTATAATAGCAGTTTGATTTCTTCTTTCATTCAAGCAGTTATATAAGCATTGTATAACGTGATAGTAATGTATAATAAACTATATATTTATGAGAACATTTTCTTAAATGTCCATATAAATCTTTGATGATGCCCATCATCATTCATATGGTGAAACCGGTCAGGTCTAATAAAAAATACTGTGGAAAAGTACAAGTGTATTATCAATATGAGTTTTACGTTTAGCCCAATATTTGGGGTCCTTTTCAGCAGACATGTATGATGTTCACGTAAACTTTAACTATCATGTAATACTTATAAAGTAAACGTAAAGTTTAAGAACAATGGAATTCACTATTTCACCCATTGCTCACAATCTAACCAGATTGGAAATTTTTGATAGATATGAAGTGTTTCCTTTACTTGTAGTCTTTGAATGTATGATATGATGCTCACCATTACGTATCCCAATACTCACTCACCTGACAAATCTTATTAGCTGTTGCTGATACAACTGTTCCAAAAGTCTGTCTAAGTTGTGATAGATTCTTAAGCATAACTATATCCTGATCCAGAAACATTCGAAGTGTAAGTACTGCAGCATCTTCTATGATTTCATCTGGCTGGTCTCCAGTAAGGGGTTTACAGGCATCTTTTAATTCATCAAATAATTTCAGTATCTCAATAAAATTTGGCTCATTTTGCTTTACATAATTGTATATATCTGAGTATGATTTGAATCTAAAATAATAGGAAATGATTTATTGATGAAATTTAATAACTTTTTTTTCGAGATTTAAGCAGTGAAGTAATTAATTTCACTGCTTAGATCTCAAAAAGAAAAGTTGTATAAAAGCAGAGATTATTACTTATCTTCAGTTTAACATACATACATATAATCACACCTTTATCCCCAGACGGTTAGGCAGAGGTGAATTATCACCCACATTTCACCAATAATTATATTTGGTTCCACGTAATAGGGGGTGAGCCTATTGCTGTATTTTTATTTTTATTGTTCACTTGAGCCATGCATCTGAGGCTGAGTCTGGGCTATCTGTCCGATGTTAAACAGCCCTATCCCTTAGTCGCCTTGTAGGACACCACATGGAAAGAGATGGGATGGCCCAAAATCTACTCTGCCGGGAACCACGCGGCTTCAGTTTAAACATAGTTAAAATATATAAAATATATATATTTTTCCTTAAAATTTCAATTACAGCTTAACTTTTTAGAAAATACGTATTCTGTACTGTTGATGTATTATTTTCTTGTGTACAATAAAGAATTAAAGAAAGAAAGAAATATGAATTACTTGGGTAAGTTTTTCTTCCTTATTTGAATTGGTTTAGTAGGGTCTACAGTAGGTTTCAGGCATCGTGGTTTGTCGAGTTGTGTATGAGCCCTAAGGGCTCTAGTGATGCGGGGTAAGTCAATCACAGTCGTCATTGTCTGCGAAATTAAACAACATAACATAAAAAATGTAATAAAAATTGTATAAACATTACAGCTGATTGCTCAATGTTATGAAAATACCTGATCGAAATTCAGCGCACCTGTTTTTAGATAAAATGCACTAATACTTTTATAATAAAGTATGAACGAGAACCACTTAAACAGTAAAAGCCGGTTAAATATTTAGAAGGGGTTTGATTTCTTATAAATTTTGATTTATTAAATTATTTAGGAATATAATTAGCGTCTACATTCGCACACTCGACACGTAAAAAAGTGCAGTAAATGACAATTTTGACCAATTTTGACAATGACATGAATTTGACATTTGACAAAAACTTCAGTGTTACCCATTTTCATTTGCTGATTCTTCTATTCCTCTCGATTGCAAACTGCCAAAATCTTTGAACGTGGTTTAAAAGTTCCAAAGCAAAAAGTGAAACTATAATTATTTTTTTATACCACTTAGGTGGCAGGCAAGCACACGGCCCACCTTATGGAAAGTGGTTACCGTGGTCTATGGACGTTTGTAACACCAGAGGAGTCACAGTCGCACTGCCAACCCTGTAAATATAGAGTTTCTGTGTCGTCAGTGTAGAAGACAAAGCAGGACAAGTCTTTAGTCTTCCCACTGACAGCACAAATTCTCCAGTGAGCTCTGGCTACCCTACTCACCGCTGGGAACACAACACGAAGTTATTATAGCCGCGGTATTCTGTAGGGCGGAGGTACTTCCCCAGTCGGACTGCTCAATTGGGCGGAAAAGTATTAAAGATTTATAAGTAGATATAAAACAAAATATATTTGTAATAGACGACCGCTATATATGTATAGTGTGTCCTTCGCTTAGGAGCGCCGTGTGTTTCTCCCCATCATTGCTACTCGTCGTTTCATTCATTGTCGTTGCTACCTGGGAAGATGGGTAGGCCTTTGGTGACGCACGTGACGCTCCGTCACGTGCGTCGACACCTTAGCGTCTTCACATCTTTCAAGCACAGCAGGGAGTGCCAGCGCTGCTGCTGTATCTGCGGAAAACCTCAAAACGGCGCACATACTGTAACCTGACAGGTGATTATGTTTTTGAGCCGTTTGGGGTTGAAACGAAACCAAGTGCCTATTCACTATACAAAGACTTGGCAAAGCGGCAAGCAAAGCGCTACGCGTAATCAGGCTGGTTATTATCTTGCACAGAGGATAAGCATTGCCATTCAATGTGGCAATACTGCCAGCCTTCTGGGTACCTTATCGGTCGGTGATGATGCGGAGGAATTTCATGACGCATTATGTATGTAATTTTTTATTTATTGTACAGTATTTTAGTACCTAATAATAGATTTTAGTTAAAAATTTCTTTTAAATATAATATTTATATGTTTATTATTACTAGTCCTGGAATGTTACTATTTTATAATTAAAATCAGACTCCAACGGACCACTCGCTTAAATTTTATAAACATGTATTGTGTGTTTTGAGATGTATATTTTTAAACAACTTTCTCTCTATGTTCTTTGATATTTCTGTCGTTTATGAACCAATTTTAAAATAATTCAAGGTTTGGCATAATTCAATGGTAATCTCATATAATATTCATATGTACTAGACCTTGGACTCCGGAGATGCACCAGAGAACTCCTCGAAATCAAATAGGAAATGGGAAATGATTGCTTTTTAGCTAGTTTCAAGACGATCTTGTGATACGGCGCATAATGTCCCCTATATTAGGATAGTTAAGGGCGTGCTAGAATTACTAAATTTTGAACTATGGAGGCAGGTAACAGAAATTCTTAATGATGTAGCACAAACGTCTCGTTTAAATTATTTAGAGTATGAATTTGAAAATAATGGTCGATATGCTGTACTTGGATTAGACCCACTAGAAAAGGGAACAAAATAAATAAAATTTTAGAACAACCTATATTACAGTCTGGAAACGGACTGGCTAAAACTAAAAGCTGTGAAATAATAATAAACTTAGTTAAGTTTATTAAAATAACATAATAAAGATAAGAGAAAAATTACTGAATTTACCTACAGACTTACTGGTCTGTTATAAGTCGGTGCCTACTTTGTCTGCTTTACCTGAACTATTAGGTATAGTGCAATCAATTGAAATAATTTGACCTCTCGGGGTAGGCACCAGCTTCTATAAAAAAAATCTGTTAATTCTGTACCTAATTTTTCTCTTATCTTTATTATGTTATTTTATAGCGTGTTCCTTGGTGTCGATATCTCCAGCAATGTCCAGTACTGGAGTCATTTGGAGGACAAGGTTATGTTGGCATCAAGGAAACTGGGAGGTACTTAACAGGGCGAAGCAGTACTTCACTGCGGGGCAGCAACTCCTTCTTTATAAGGCACAGGTCCGGCCCCACATGGAGTACTGCTGTCACCTTTTTGCTGGAGCGCCTGCATACCAGCTTGACCCCTTCGACTCGGTGCGAAGACGAGCGTTGAGGCTGGTTGACAATCCTATACTCGCAGGTAGTGTGGAACCTCTTAGCCTTAGAAGGGACTTTGCCTCACTATTCGTGTTCTACCGCCTATACAATGGTTTGTGCTCAGATAAATTGTTTGACATGATGCCCACAGCTACATTCTATCATCGCACCTCTCACCATAGGCAGGGAATTCATCCTCACACATTGCGAACTGAGACGGTGCGCACTGTGCGGTATGAAAGAAACTTCATACCACGCACACTTAAGCTGTGGAATGACCTCCCTGCTGCGGTTTTCCCAAACACCTACAATGTGGGGTTCTTCAAGAGCGGCTTTTAAGTTTCTTCGTGGTCGACAGCGCGAGTGTAACACCCCTGGTGTTGCATACGTCCATAGACCACGGTAACCACTTCTTATCAGGTGGGCCGTGTGCTTGTCTGCCAACTAAGTGTTATTCTAAGTGTTATTAAATTACGTAAGCAATAAAGGGGGAAGGCGGGTATTTACATTGCTTATTTGTGATGACATGGAGATGGGGGGGAGGGGGTCTAGTTAATGATTCCGGAAGCAGTGGTTATTTACTTTTTCACACATAATATATAGCATGCATTAGCCATACATTAACCTAAAAAAACAAACATGAAAAGAAATATGCATAGCTATAAAATAACATAATAAAGATAAGAAAAAAATTAGGTACAGAATTTACAGATTTTTTTATAGAAGCTGGTGCCTACCCCGAGAGGCCATATTATTTCAATTGATTGCACTATACCTGATAGTTCAGGCAAAGCAGACAAAGTAGGCACCGACTTCTAACAGACCAGTAAATCTGTAGGTAAATTCAGTAATTTTTCTCTTATCTTTATTATGTTATTTTAATAAACTTAACTAAGTTTATGATTATTTTACAGCTTTTAGTTTTAGCCAGTCCGTTTCCAGACTGTAGGTAATATAGGTTGTTCTAAAATTTTACGTAATAGGTACCAATGATTACGTAACTAGGGGAGTCTAGAGTTTTGCTTACCTACTTTTGCTGACAAGGGGAAGGGTGGGGTTTAAATAATTGTAATTAATTTGCTTGCGTAATACTTATACGGCCCCTGAGGATCAAATTATCAATTAGAAAATCATCATCATTATCCTAGCCACAGATCCTAGTGATGAATCACCTCGGCTCAGTGTCCGCTTCGCTTTTTATTGTGTTTGAATTGTATGGGAGCGACATGTCTCGTCCGTCAATAGGCAGGTGTATTTACCTAGATACTAGCTTGCAGGTTAGTTTACCTTAGACTCCGAAGGTCTTTGTCCTCAATCCTCATATAGGAACATCCATGGTCATCCACCCAGTTTGGTACTTCAAATGAAACATTTATTTCAGTTACAACATTTTTATTTCATTTAATTATATATTATGACCATAATGCTTACTCCTATGGCTTACCTACTTATTAATGTTGTTTAAAACATATTTGCTTAGACTCGTACCGTCAAAGTTGCTTCTATTAAACAACGCCATAAGTAACAGCCAAGTTAGTTTCTATATATTCGATACATAACATACATTCTGGTGTGTTTTTATTTTACCTTACAGTGAATGTTATTTTTGGTCGCCATTTCTGAAACACAACACGCTTTATAATGAATTAAAAAAAAAATTGATGATTGTTATCACTAGTAGGCATTTTCATAAAAATAGTAAATCCATTAAATTTTTTTTTAAATATGTTCCTAGATATGATGACCTTAGTCTTGTACTCATTTTCCCGCAAATTCATAACTTTCCTATGCGCGTATATTATGAGTTTTGATCGATGGATTGAAATAAATAGTGATGTTATTTTAATGTTTTGATGACTATACAGAAAGAAAATTATGTATTTGATAAATTTAAACGTAGTTGTGTTCCAAAAAGGAGACGGTATGCTTACATAATATCTAGGTACTCTCCTAGTGAAACTGTCAACAATAACGAAGTGCATTATGTACTATTATTAACGTCGGTCTCCATACATGATATGAATATGTATGTACGAAAACCCGATCTTAATAATTCTAGCACGTTATATATTCATCCTATGCGCCTAGTACTGGCCAATCATCCAATACTATCCACTCTAACAGCGTCCGCTGTGTTATGGGTGACACGCATGCCGTCGCCCGCACTGCGTATTGTTTAGCGGAAATTGGGATTTTTTTTTGCACGAAATTCGTATTGAATTATTATTGCACGAAAAAAGCGCCAGCCTGCGTGCACACGCATGAAGCAGCGCACGGTCTAATCTGTAATTGTAAATACACCATTACATTTGGTCGTTGTACATACATGTAACAAAATATCGTGATACTGTGCTGTATTGATTACGGCAAACGCAGCGGCTCTGTGCAGTTTGACATGAACGTGCTTTAAAAAATGCCATTACAATTTTCCACGCAGTGCACGTTATCCGACCAAATGGAATAGTGTCGTAATTATATGAGTAATATAACTAATTAGTGGCTATTTGAAACATCTAATTTTACCTAGTGTGATTTTTTACAATTTCTAACTACAAAGCTGTTTTTACATACATTAATACACACACAGTAAAAAGATATTTAATGCATTACCTATATGTTGTTATACAGGATAGGTTACATATTTCTTTAAAAATATTGGCCAGTTACGATTACAATGTTATGTAATAACGCAAGATAGCACAAGTCCTTAATATACTCTAATTTACTGTTACTTAAACAAACAACAATTCGAATAAGTACAAATTTTCGTTTTTAAAGATCACGGTTATAGATTATAACTATAAAAGCATTTAAAACATAGTAAGTAAACAATTTACTAAACCGCTGCAGTGCTAACCTGGGCCCAATATATGCTATGCTATCAAAACAGTAGTTACATTTTACATTTGCCTTTAATATGGAACTTTGAATATAGAAATCAGCCCATAAGTATAGTCCATTTCAAAAATAGACTGACTTATATATAAGTTGTAAATAACTATTTCTTATAACACCTATAAAGTGGTAAGAATAAGCTGCTAAACATGTTTGTATAGGTAGACAGTAGATATTATCAAATGTCAACAACTTGAAAGATAAAAGAAGTACAAAAAGTAATGACCAAAAATAAATTTGTCAAGAAATTTGGTCCAAATGGAAAAAAATACCATCATTTATATATGAAACTGTCTATTTTCGAAAAAGTAAAATATATTCAAGATATTACTGTATTTTTTGATAATTCTTATCTAATAGCAAATATTAATTTCTGTGGTAAATTTTTTAACAAAGAAAGATCATCTAAAAATACTATATTTCGTTACTCAGAGCATTTTGTGAGTGATAAAAAAGAAATCATGTCATAAGACGCGTGATTTCAAGATTCACAAAAGTATTGATAGGATAAATAGGTTGATATTTAGGAGGCAAAACATCGGATATATTTCTTGTGATATCATCCAAAGGACATTCAGTAACAATACTAATTTCTAGAAAAAAAAATGTTTCAAAGTTCTTTTGTTGATGTTAAATCGGCAGCTGCGGATGTTATGTCATCTGTAAATAAAATTCATAATTAGGTAAATTACATACAAATTATTAATTGTATAAATCGTCAAAATATATCCCAAGTATGGAAAAGACTAAGATAGTTTTCCGAAAAAATACGTTAAGCGTAAATTAGCCACGCAATTCAAAAAAGGCAGGTTTAATTAACTAAAGGACCTAAATAATAAAAATTAAATAAATCTCCGTCCCAATACACAAACTCCAAAAAGTTGAAAATAAATTGTGTTAGCCCTATAACTTTGATATACCTAGTAATATATTGATTCAAGCGATGTCATGTCGGTGGACTGTAACCTGGTAAAGCACTCCGTCATATTATTGGCAGGATTCCAGGTCCCCCCGACAATACAACGCGAATCAAAATATTACTAGGTAGGTATATCAACTATATTATAAGGCTAACCAACAAAATTTATTTTCAACTTCTTGGAGAATGTTTTTTTGGGAATTTTTTACAATGTTTTATTTATGGATTATGACAGAATAAATTGTATTTAACTAGGTGACAAACCACAAAAATGGCAAGACCCTGGCATAATTACCTGTTAAAATTCGTACCTTGATCTTGATCCTGCTGACAGTGATTTACAGACCTAGAAATTATTTCAAAATGATCAGTACCAGTCACAAAATCATAATATTCGCAATCAAAAACGGACGCATCATTTGGTACAAATCACAAAGTGCAAGTTTATTTATTAAAACAGACAACACAATTATTGTAAAATTAGTTATTTTGCAATTTTTACATCACGCGGACAATTTGTTGGACACGTTTTAAATCATATTTTTTTCAAATCGTGTGAAATATTTTCGAATGATTAGGTACATTATAGGCTATTCTGTTTTTGTTTTATTATGGTTCCATCATTTTTGGTTCGTAGCGGATTTATATATATAGATCCCGCAATACCACAAGTCATAGAATTACTTAAAGCGTCGAAAGCGTCATTGAGCAATTACATATTTAAGCTTTTTGTTTATATGTGTAAGCATCTTTGTTTGATTCCAGACTTAATTATTTTTCAATTGTTGTATAAGATAGATCTTACTAACGTATATTTTATTAGAAACAATAACTAAATCGGGGGTAAACCTGGATAAAGCATCGCATTCCTGGATTGAAGTAGAATAACTTTTTATGTCAAGCAATTTATAGGATCTAGTAACTAATTTTCATTAAATTTTTGGTAAGTATGTTTTAAAAGTATATAATTAAAGAGCATCTCAGACACAAGAGAAACACATTTGCAAAATAAAGCTGATTTCACACACAAGTTAATATTCACATCAGCAAATTGCAAATCACAATACTAATGTGGTGTAAGTATAATTTGAATAGTTTCTCATAGTCAATACAGAAGTATCTAAAGTTAGACTAGTTTTGCATAACATGTTAATATGTTGTAAGTACAGAATTCACACGTATCTGCGCAACAATGTTTCAGAATGATGAAGCTGTGTAAACTATCACTGATGTGAACGCAAACTTAGTATGAGTTGAAGAAGTTCAAAACGCATGAAACATTCTTCGACAGAGACAGATATACGAAGTGACTATAAACAGAAAAAGCCAACACTTATCATCAACAACGACAAACGATACTCTCGGCCCACTTACCGAAATAGGCTTAGTATAACGTAACAAAATTAACAAAATACTGTATATATACTAGTATTCATTAATATTATAACAAGTAACTTCTAAATGAAACTTCGGTTACCGAAACTTGTTCACACAAAGTTGGCTGAAAATGTGGAAAAAATAATGATATGATTAGTCTAAAAAACTTAATATGTGTAAAAAAAAGAAACTGTATAATGTTGCAGTATGAAATTAATTATGCATTGTAAAATGAATGTTTATTGCTTAAACTGTTTTAAAAAAATGGGACGGCACCTTGCGCTCCAATTTGACATAATCATATATTAAATGAAGCTTACGGTCACCTTATTGCAAGTGTTTAACGAAGCGTACTGGGAGAAGTATTTGTCTTATTGAAAGATTTCCTAATGTTTCTTAATAAAACGTTATAAATAGACATTCTCGCAATTTCAGTGCCCTAAAGACACTGTCACATAGTGCGCCTCTACGCGTTAACATTGATTTTGATCCGTTCTCACAAATATGAAATACTGCAGGCAGGAACAACGAGCAAACGTTATGAAAAGTGAATGAGAAACGGGAACAATATCCTAAACTGCTTCACGATGCATGGTAAAACACTGTTTTTTACTGCTACTTACAAAAAGATAACAAGGTACTTTCAGTTAGAATGGATCATCAAAATCAGAGGTTTGGAAGTTGGTACTACGAACCACCAAGATCACCCAAGAGTGTTTATCTTAAAAAAATAACTCACCGATGATTAGAGCCAAAATTATGATGCCAATGACAGCTGCAATTATCATCATCTGCAATATTAATACAATATGTCAATATCATACAGATCAAATATAACATTTTATTTTTATTTTATTTTATTAGGTACAAAACAGATAACAGATTACATAATTCGATATAACATCTTCAAGTACACTTTTTAAACCTGAAATCTAATTATATTTGTACACAACGTTCAAATGTTAAACAACTTCGTTAAGCCAGTGGTATATTCATATGTATACATACACACAATCAAATTATACCGTAGGTTGGTCGGCTACATTGACACAAATCTTCAACAGAAAAAATATATAAACAAAACAAAACGCTAACATTAAAGATGTTTTTTAAAAGTACTGAAGCTATCAAAGAAGATATCAAGTTGAGTATAAACCCTATTATATAGACTACACATTTAATGGAGCGGGTTATTCTGTGATACATTGTTTTTGCACAGCGGTATAACAAATAGCTGCGAAATGCGCACAGACCGAGTAGGCACTTTAAAGCTTACGTAGGTGACAAGATTACAATCCAGCAAGCCATTCACGATCCTGTATAGAGTACACAAATCGCCCGTCCTCGTCCTCTTCTCCAAACTCATTAACTCAAAGGTTTTAAGCCTGTCTTCATTTATGAATATTTTACGTCTAATGCCATATTTTGTACACAGAGTCTTGATGAAGCGTTTTTGGATTGCTTCAATTTTATTAAAATGAACTGCATATATTGGAGTCCAAACAGAAACGCAGTATTCTGTAATACTTCTCACTAAGGTACAATACAGGGTTTCACATTAAAGCATTTCGTTGCGACAGATGAGGTTGAAAAATAAATATTAGTTGTCTGTCTAGTGGTATCTTGTAGCTTCTTGAGCGCTATCTTAATACCATGTAAGACAACTGGCAAGCAATTACCAACGTCCTTAGGTAAATTATCTTTTGTGATGATTGTCTTTCAATTTACGATACTAAGATCTACTAATCTATCATTGCCTATTAGAATGTTCATATGTCACAGTCGACTACACATATTGAGCAGAATACTGAATTGTATTGCAAATTACAACAAACAATTTCTGTGTTTTGAGAGCCGAAAGAGTTAGAAACATGTAGGACTACCCCAAAACCGGGCAATATCGATTATTTGGAACAGGAAAAAAAACGCCCTTTACATGGTAGAGTATTTTGCTATCCCGGTGAGCCTATATAATACAAGAAATATGATATGATTTTGAGTGGTAATTATTGCACTTTTCTCAATTTTTTTGTTGGTTAGTGTACAACTTTACTGAATACTTCTTCTAAGTGTTCAGTAAAGTTGTAGAATTACACATTGTTCAAGAGTGTTCACGTAAAACATTGCGAGAGTGTTCACTCCAATTTATTTTCTTATTTTTTTTCTCTTTCCTAATTTTTTGCATAAAGATGTATCAGTTTTTTTCAGGTCAATATATTTCGTACGTTACCTTTAGATTTTGGAGCCAAAATTTGCTTTTCAGTTTTCCAGCCTGTTGTTCGAACTGTGATGCTCCCTGTTGAAGCGCATCTGTAAAGAAGAAATATCATACCTATAATACGGGCCTAAACCCTATAAAAAGGAAAATAAAGACAAACAATATTTTCAATCGTCACCAAGTAATCATCAGCCTCATAGCGATTTCATAGTCTCGTCATAATTTTGCATTTTGTATCCGCGAGTTCGCTTATAATGCTAAAAATGTTAGTGACATAATTAAGTAGTTCGCTCGTTCGTTCATGATCTTATTTAAATAGACTGTTGAGACACACAATGCCTGCTATTGATTTGTAATTATCCCTTCAAACAATGTAAACAAAGCACACATTGGCTGTCTGTGCTTGAAGCCATATCACATAGCTAAAGTTTAATCTTTATTCCGACAATCATGTATCTAGTAACGGCCGAGGAGGCAAGGTCGAAAATTATAGGCTCTGAACATAGGTATTGACTCAAGGAAGGCCCAGCTGTCACCATGTAGGTCATATTGTATAGGTAGGTACCTACGAATGTTCTGCATATTGCTAACGTTAAATATTTATTATTCTTGCACATTACGTCGGCTGTGGCTTTCTCATGAAACGTTAGTAAGTACTATATGTACTTACTAACGTTTCAAGAGATACTTATTTTTTGTCGTATGAATTAAACCGCGTGTCGCGTGGTTCCCGGCAGAGTAGAATTTGGACCACCCCATCTCTTCCCATGTGGTGTCGTACAAGGCGACTAAGGGATAGGGCTGTTTAACATCGGACAGATATATACAATATTGCCCGAAATACGGCAATAGGCTCACCCCCTATTACGTGGGACCGAATACAATTATTGGTGAAATGTGGGTGATAATTCACCTCTACCTAACCCGCCGGGGATAAAGGCGTGATTATATGTATGTATGTATGAATTAAACCGTGCGCTTAGTTCTATAAATAATTCAACGAAGCTATTTTAAATTCTGGGATAGAAGGTTTAACTAAAAATAACACTTAATCTAAATTAACACTTATCGATGAGTAGTTATCAAATATATCCCCAGTTGAGTCAGCTTAATCTCGCTACGAAAAGTATCGACTACATTACTCTTTTCTCACCTGCTCTGTCGTCCAGTTCCGAAAGCTTCTGATCACGTTCCAACACCTTCTCCACGTTTGTTTTCATAATATCCACCACCTGTAACATAACAATTACTTTTAGTTTGTTTAATGTAAAAAATATTTCTAACCCTTTTTTAAAGACGGACGGCTGAGAGAGGGTAGCTGTTGTCTGGTTTTATTTTTTATTTTTTATATAGGACACGTCAATTGGACTTCGCCTTGCGTGATGGTAAGCTGAAGGCAAAGTCCCAGAAAAGAGGGTCACCATTACTCACACATACCGTGTGACAATGGTGACACTCAGCTTGACGGCCTCATCATATGCTTTTTCACGCCCCGCTTAAAGGACCCGGGACTGTAGGAAGAAGGAAACACGTGAGCTGGTAATGAGTTCCAGGCCTTAATGGTGCGACAGAGGAAAGAGTCTCCGAACCGCTTGGTTCTTGATCGGATGTTTTGCACCGTGTGTGGATTACATAAATGGATCTCGATGCGGAAGTTACTGAGAGAAGGAAAACTCGAAATAAAATCCTGTACCAACCCGTCTGGCCAGCGTGGAAACAGTAGGCCAAAGCCTCCCAACATTGGGAGAGGTCTATGTCCAGCAGTGAACTACGATAGGCTAATTGATAGATTGACTGATGATATGATACATATAAGTTTAGTTTATACACAAGTTGGTGGGAAAAACCGACCTACGATTACAAGTTAAAGACCTACAGAATACCGCGGCTATAATAACTTCGTGTTGTGTTCCCAGCGGAGAGTAGGGTAGCCAGAGCTCACTGGAGAATTTGTGCTGTCAGTGGAAAGACTAAAGGCTTGTCCTGGTTTGTCTTCTACTGACGGCACAGAAACTCTGTACTTACAGGGTTGGCAGCGCGACTGTGACTCCTCAGTTGTTACAGACGTCCATAGGTCACGGTAACCACTTTCCATCAGGTGGGCCGTGTGCTTGTCTGCCAACTAAGTGGTATAAAAAAAGGGCAGTAAAACATGTAAGAATTGAGAATAACAAGACACTCCCTTTACCTGAGTCGCGAGATAAACGAGGCCCCGCCCGGCGCGCGCGGACTGTTTTGTAATAATCTGTTTGGTGATTTATAGGTTATAAAGGTAATTATAGGTGAGCTCTTCACCTAGTACCACGTGCTAACCCCGCAAAAGACACCTAAGGTATGTGTACTGTGGCTATAGCTGATATATAGTATATACATTGACCGGACGTCCAACGCGATAAATACGAGTATGTTATAGATAATAAACTCCTTTATTTATTTCGTCTCACATTATTTTAGATATTCGCAATCATCCATAATAAGACTACCGATAGAACATCAACCAACCCTTCTTCATTTTCTAGAGGCGTGTTGCTCAAGAAATGACGTAAGCAAGACTTCCTGCGTACGACAGTGACGTCAGAGGCTGTACTTGACAAATCCTTCACATAGCTTCGAGTAATAGAGCGATAAAACGTTTCATCAACGGGTATAATCGAATTGAGCGACAGAAACTTTAATTTCATAGGAACTTTCTTCGGCTGACTTCCACCTTTTAGGATCCCCAATTTTTCTCTCAGCCGTTCCTGAGGCCATCACTGCTCGAAAGCAGCTTCTCCTTGTCGCTCACGAACGTTTGAAAGGCCTTTCCGCGCACGTTGCGATTATCTTACTGCGCATGTGCTTCACATACTTGCTGCGGACCACCCCCACTTGGCTCTGTCCCGAGGAAGTTTCGTTCTTCGACGATGCCTTGAAATCGGTGGTGGAGTCAGTATTGAACGTTTCCCTAGATGGTACCCAGTGGAGTCAGGCGGCTCAACCAATCCGATGTGGTGGTCTTGGGGTGCGTTGCGCGCAGGATGTCGGTCTGCCAGCTTTTCTGGCGTCGGCACATGGGGTTGGTAGCCTCGTTACTAATTTATTGAATCCTAATGGTGACGGGGTGATCATACCTTTTGTGTCGGATGCTGTGTTAGCTTGGTCGGCCCTCAATGCGGGCGCGTCTATCCCTGAACCAATGAATCTTCAGCGAGCGTGGGATGATGTGGGGGTGAAGCGACTCCAAGTTCAATTATTAGAGGGGGTGACAGGGGCCGATAAGGCTAGACTGCGGGCTGTGTCACAGCCTGAATCTTGAGCGTGGTTACAGGCATTGCCGTCCCCTCACCTAGGCACCCTGCTTGACGACGACTCTCTGCGTGTGGCGGTGGCTTTCCGCCTGGGCTGTAAGGTGTGTGAACCCCACATATGCACCTGCGGTTCCACAGTGGAAGCAAATGGCCATCACGCTATGAGTTGCCGACGGTGCACTGGGAGGTTTCCGCGACACCACGCTCTTAACGATATCGTCCGCAGGGCCCTTGTATCCGCAAACGTCCCCTGTGTGCTTGAGCCTCCAGGTCTGAGCAGGTCGGATGGTAAGAGGCCGGACGGACTGACTTTGGTGCCCTGGAAGAACGGCAAATGTCTACTTTGGGACGTAACGTGTGTCAGCACGGTAGCCGCCAGCCACCTTAGTCGCACCATTCACTCCGCGTCGGCCGCTGCGGAAGACGCCGGCTCAAGGAAGAGGCTTAAGTACGCCGACTTGGAACCGCTGTACCAGTTCGTGCCAATAGCGGTGGAGACTCTGGGGAGTTGGGGCAAGGAAGCTAAAAGCCTTATTAAAGAAATCGGACAGAGGCTCATCGAGGCGACCGGTGACACTCGTTCCGGGTCGTTCCTGGTCCAAAGGCTGTCCATTGCCATCCAACGTGGCAACGCAGCAAGTGTTATGGGCACTTTTGCACCGGGAGCGATCAGGGGCGGGTTATTTGATTAGTAGTTTTGACATATTGTATTGTAATAAATGTATTCGATTTCATAGGTTTTTGTTTATTGTTTGTTGTTCCAACTAAGCATTATGAGGATAATATTATTGAAAGGGTGAGGTCTGGGTAATTCCATGACTTGGAATGTAGATAACATTGTTGGTCTTGGTCGCCATATGAACATTTATGGCAGTTGTTCCGAGTAGTTAGAGCCCAAAAAAATTCAACTTGTCCAAGTACAGAACTTCGATATCGCCAATTGATTGTGGAGGTCAGATGGCGGTCACTTTACGAAACTGGAAAGCTGACATCTAATGTGTTGGGAAAAGACTCAGACAAATAAGAAAGAAAAGAGAAATTCATCTTTCCATCAATTTTAATACCACTAAAAATCCATTATATTAGAGCTCAGAATGGCATTCTGAGAAGTTTGGAAATGCTACATGGTTCCTGAGGAATAGTGAACTGCACGAAGAGCTCAAAATAAATACAGTTAGCGAAGCAATAAAGATATTCTCAGCCACCTACAAACAGCGAATAGCTATGCATCCAAACCCCCTGGCTGTAGAACTCACGAACATAAACTACGTCAAGCGGCTAAAAAGGAATCACATAATCGAGCTAGATTCGTGACTGAAGGAGGAAGAGATCGAAGGATTCCTTTTCCCCAAACACCTACTGACCATACTCATCTGCTCATAGTTGATAAAAAAAGGACTGATCGCAGATTAAAGCAAAAAAAAAAGAAACCATTATTTTGTTTGATTAAACTAAGCCCCACGGTGGGACTAGGGCTTAGTTTACTCAAGAAAATAACAGATTTTTTATATACATCTGAGAATACCAAACATGTCACTCACAGAGCCTAACAGAGTTTGAAAAAGCATAAAATTTTATCTAAATGAAATTGGAGAACTTGAAAAAATATCAATTTGCGTCAAAATATAAAAACACCTGCCAACCTGCAAACTGACAAATTTTAACTTTGGCATGTAATAAAGCTGAATAAATATCACAACCATTTTCAAAATTAGGAGTTTCCTGACACGTAACCTTTTGTAAAGGTTACTCCGTAAGGGATGCACAAGTTTCAGGGTAAAGTTAACTTCGCGTCAGCATTTACCGAAATAAGGTTGGGTGCAGGACACGTCACCTTTTACATGACATTTTTATGGACTACGGCTCTGATGTTGACATGTTAGCTCATATATACACCTACCCCAAAAATATTTGTTATTTTCTTTATTAAGTTTGTCTCTCTAATTTGTAGCTTTTACCTGTTATTTGGGAGTCTTCTTAAGCTTAATTTCATGTGTTTGTCGGTGACTACGTTTATTTTATTGCGGTTATAAGATACGCCGCGTGGTTCCCGGCAGAGTTGAATTTTGACCACCCTATCTCTTCCCATGCGGTGTCGTACAAGACGACTAAGGGATAGGGCTGTTTAACATCAGACAGATATATACAGACCAGACTCAGCCTTAGATGCATGGCTCGAGTCACTAATAGTGCCCCGAATACAGCAATAGGCTCACCCCCTATTACGTGGGACCGAATACAATTGTTGGTGAAATGTGGGTGTTAATTCACCTCTGCCTAACCCTCCAGGGATAAAGGCGTGATTATATGTATGTATGTATGTATGTACAGTAAATATTTTTCTTTATTTTCAAATGTACAAAGTGCTATTATGTAGGGTTTTACTGATAATATTATAAATCATAATAGACATTCGTTGGCGGAAGTGCACGTTGGCATTTTTGAATATCCACGTTTGTATAAAGCAATATGTACAGCCTATTCTGTGGCGTTAAATTGTTCACATTACCATTCGTCAAGCCCTAGAGTTTCCCAAGCTGTAAAATTTTACATTTATTTTATCGTTGGCCCATTTAATGTATTGTCTTTCCCCAAACAAGTATCTAAAAGCAAAGCATGTTACCTCATCGACTTGCGCCTGCGACTGTTGCAGGCGACGTTGAGCGGCAATCTGTTGGGGTGTTTTTGGTCCACCCACGGGCATGTCGCCGTCTCCGACCGGCGCCAATCCGCCTTCCGACGCCCTGGACAAAAAAAAAACAACTTAGAAAACTCATTGAACACTCGAGCTTGAAGCGATTACGTACACATTTTTGAAGAGAAAGCATTTTTAAGGGCGTCTAGTTCACATTTTAAAATCGGAAAAATCTTTGAACAGCGACACTGTTACCGTTACCGACACTTGTGTAAATAAGTATCTAGATATATTGGGCTTGTTTACAGGAGAGTACAGGTTTTTATTACTGTCGGGCTCTCGGAGCACCACAGCTTTTTATTAAACATTTTATAAGCTTGGGTGTGATATATTTTATTGGACAATGTCACCTGCTTTTTCGGCACATGGTATCGATCCAACCATACCCATGACCTATATCTGTCAGGACACTTTTCTAGAAGCGAGATAATAAAGTTAAGTGTTCCAATTCAGAAATCTGTGCGATAAGGCCACCTATTGTATTATCATAGTGTAATTGTACCATATATTGTAATGTGTTTTTATATGTTCTGTTTGTAGCTCAGCGTTTGCTGCGTAGATACACTTGACCTAAGTGATCAGATATTTTTGGTTAGTTGTTTGTATAGAAATTATTGCAAAGCAACTGCTCAGATATTAACGAGGTAATGAATGTTCAGATATTAGTGGTAACTTGTAGTGAAGGTAACTTATTGACATTTTAAATTGTTCAGAAGTATTTGGTCACCTTGTCTGCTACAATATATCTGATGGCGACTGTACCATACAATAAAGAGATATTTTATTTATATTTTAGAAAAACTGCTTTAAAATAAAGCAAATTAATTAACAAAAAAGGTAATTAAGTGACGTCATTATCCACGTGGAAAAGATTTCAACTGAGGTAGTGTTGTTATACAGACTACGGAACCGATTGTGGACCTAGAAATGAAGAAATTTTTTATCCTGGAGGAACGTACAGGGTGCACAAGGATCTACCTTGGTTCTGCAAACACCCATCAGGCCCAAGTTATAAGTCCACCTATAAATCAGTGCACTTGCTAAACATTGAACGAGATTCTGGGTGCTTTCCTTTCAGGGTTAGGAGTAAGACGGTATTCTTTTCAGGAAAACTCGAGCACTTAAGACGCAATTTGGTGATCGCTATGAGAATGATGATATTTTCTAGAATTATGGACCATGATTATGAAATCATGGTCATAATGTTATGTTATTAACGCACTGACCACTCAACCAGCATAATTCTATAGGAATATTTTTCAGGATGTGAAACTCAACATAAGAATTCTACTTCGGAGTGGCCTTTAAGGAAAATATGCGAGGAAACGATATCGAAATTTGACAAAATAAAACCTACTAGTTGACAGTGATATGACAGAAAAATATATCTAACCATAGATTAATTAAACTCTGTAGCGACAATCAATGATAAATAAGGTTATTTCAAAAGCCAAACAAATTGAATTTAGAATCAAACGGTTCGTAGTTATCCATAGTTTTCATAATGATGCTGCGGTCAAATACAAAAAGATGGTTCTAAACCTCCTAACAAGGAAGCGGAATCATTGGGTTTGCTCGTGATTTTGATCTTCATTGAAGGTTATTAAAAAATCAACAGCAAGCCTACAAACCTACAAGCTTTTGCAGATAATATTGTTCTATTTAATTCAATTCTTGATTAATGGCTCTGTGCTTTTTGCGCCAATTCCGCCAATGTCCCATAGTATTGTTCTATTTAGATAGTATAGCGATAATAGTGCGTCATTTGACCTTTTTTTGTAATGTGACATTTAGAAATAAACTAACAAGCAAAGTGAAGTGGGTTCCAAGTTTAAAAAAATACTTCACGTTTAGTTGGGCTTCAGTACCGTGTTACCCAGATACAGAGAATTGAAAAGTTCCGCTGAAAGCCAGAATTAAGCTTCAATACGTGGATGCGATCGATTCGCAATAGGGTTGTACCGTATTAAGTAATTGATATTTTTTTAAGTTAGAAGGTTTTTCAAACGGATTTAGATTAGTTTTTAGTTGTAATGTTGATAAAAAAGGATGAAATATTAAGTAAGAGATTGAGCGAATACAAACACGGATGAATATTGATTAAGATAAGGAGATTTAACGCGATGAACACAGCAACATCTGGAACCTAAACAACGGATAAGTTTAAAGCGCAAGCTTAAATCTCTGGTTTGAGTAGCCAGGTGGTAGTGACTCTCGTAAAAGTCATCGAAACAATCAAAAAATATAAGCGGGTCTGGGCAGTTACTAGATGATGATGATAATGATAATGATGATGATGAGGACTTAACAATCCAAGAAAAGCATTCATGTTATCGTGAAGCTTTGGTGAAGTAATAAAATCCAATAGTGTACAAAATATGCACATTATTAAACGATAATTCGCTTTTTGTTTACGTGTACCTTATCTAACGTAGAATGATACTTAATATTGCGTATTCTTTGAGTGTAAACCATCTTGTACAAAATACAAGGAAAACGTCACCTTTATTACATAATTTTTACATTAAATTTCCGAGTAAGAAAGTTTGTGACATCTCATTTTATTTTGATGGACTTTTTTGAGGATCTATTTAATTTGGTAACGTTTGTAAGTGAATTATTCTGCCTCATTTATGAAACACGTAGCATGAGGAAACTCCAAAAAAATCTAATTAAGTATAATCTTTATGTAAACTTTTTGAAAAGTATATTGTAATCCTTGGTAACTGACTTAAAAAGAAGAAGGTTATCATTTCGATTGGTATTTTATGACATTAGGATTTTGTTTCAATTTACGTGATTCTTCTTTAGTTTGATGCGGAATACTTGCCATTTGGTCTCCTAAAATTTTTTCTCGATGTCGTCAAAAAAAGTTATTGAGACAGCCCTATGTTTGATTTATTCTAACAAATTTCTACGAAGCTTGCCTCCGTTATTTCAATATTTACTTTGCTCTTATTTATTTGAGAGGAAAATTTCCTACTGAAATAGAATATCCGTTAAGAAAATCATCTAAACGTGAAGATTTCGAACTCGGAAGGTTTCGAACAAGAATACCTTCGTATTCTTTTCAGAAACCTTATTTGGTTATATATATATAGTTATTTGGATTAGACACTATTGTGTCTAATCCAAATAACTATAGGTTATTCATTACCTTGCCTACCTACAACATATACATTTATGTCTTTTGAGATGCTTCTTGCAGATATTCACAACAAGAGCACACGTGAGAACAAAACTTCTGTGATTCTCTAAAATCCAATAGAATCAATCAATAATTAAAATTGACAAATTCATTTCATTTCATTCATTACGTTTCCTGATTTTGAGATTGAATTATGTGAAACCAGTCAATATTTATATAATCTATAAGCTATCAATTTCATCAATTTACTTAAATTAAAATAGACAGCTGTACCTAAATTCATTAGGCCTTTTCCAATATTAGGAGACTTTGGCCTACTATTTCAAGCTGGCCAGACGGGTTGGTACAGGGTTTTATTTCGAGCTTTCCTTCTTTCGCAGTGACGTCGTCTGCGTATTTTTCCGTTAGTCGCCCTTACGACACCCTACGGTTGAGATGGGGTGGTTGATACTTGTATTCTTTTTCCATCACCACACCAATAACGTGAACTTTCTTTCTTTTTCTTAAAAAAAAAAGAATATTAGCAACCGAAATTACTAATATTCCCTCTAACCACTCCAGCTAAGCTAAATTGCTTGTGTTAGGAGTGGGTTCACGTCGGTAGAGAAATAGCCCGGATTTCAACACGGGACCTCTCGATCGTAAGACCGACTCCTTAACCACTAAGCTATCGACGCTTAACTCAACAGAAACCAATTCCTATCTGCCTATTAAAAAACATATTTAAAACTAATCTTCTTTTATTTGTGTATGAACCCCGTGAGGGACTGTGTCGCAGTTGATAATATATTTTATGATATTTGTTCAGCTGAAATGAGGTCCGGATGGGCTCTCATTTTATAGTTGATTTTCCGGCGGGTGAACCCTTTTTACCTTTTGCCCGAGAAATGGATATGAATGTGACTGTTGGAGTCTCTGAGACCCTTATATGTAATCAACGAAACTTGTAGAAAATCATACCTTTAGTCCCTTAGTATTTACATTTTATGTGTCGATATTTTTAAAATTAAATGCCGTACCGCTCAGGCTACTGGAATTTGTGTGTGATACATGCGATTCTCATTTACGTACATTAGTCATTGTGGATCTTTCTTTATGTATTTATTTCCTATCATTCTCTATTCTCCTTTTAAAATAGTGCTTACTTTAGTTTCTTCGCTTTTTTAAACCACTTTGGTGGCAGACAAGTACACGGCCCACCTAATGGAAAGTGGTTATCGTGGACTTTAGACGTGTGTTACACCAGAGGAGTCACATTCGCGCTGCCGACCCTGTATGCACAGAGTTTCTGTGCCGTCAGTGTAGAAGACAAAGCAGGGCAAGCCTTTAGTCTTCCCACTGACAGCACAAACTCTCCAGTTAGCTCTGGCTGCGCTACTCACCACCGGGAATACAACACGAAGTTATTAGTCGCGTAATTCTGTAGGGCGGTGGTACTTCCCCAATCGGACTGCTCAATTGGACGGAAATACCGCTGGACAATTTGAATTATTCTGGGACATACTCTTCAAATATTATACTTTAAGTATATCATTGCAATAAAATAAATGAAAAGAATTTCAAACTCATTAAAATCTTCTCGAAATATGTTCAGTGATACGAAAGGTTAGCCTTATTGGTGAATTCATCAAAGTTTATTTAGAATGGTCTACGAGATCTTCAAACAATACAAAAGATAATTTAATTCACCCGAAAACAGAATTTGCCGGTAAATTGTATCCGTTTCCCGTGTTTGATGTTGGCTGACATTCTTGTTACAGTATTATTGTCGCGTATTTAGGTACTTCGTGTTATATTTGTGTACTGTTATATAAAAATCGAAATCGAGAAAATCGAGACACTTTTCTTTGCCGTACCACCAAGACATGGAATTCATTACCAGCACACGTGTTTCCTTCTTCCTACAGTCCCGGGGCCTTTAAGCGGGGCGTGAAAAAGCATCTGATGAGGCCGCCAAGCTGAGTGCCATCATTGTAACATTTAGTGTCTGTAATGGTGACCCTCTTTCCTGAGACTTTGCCTTTAGCTTATCATCAGGCGGGGTGAGATCAAGTTCGCATGTCCTATATAAAAAAAACAACAAAGTGATTATTATATTTTGTGAGACCATTGCTGCGACACTTAATGAAACTTCAAACAACATAAATAGAAATATTGTTTTTTTTTATATAATTTAGGTGGTAGCCAAGCACACGGCCCACCTGATGGCACTACTTTCGTTACTAACATGTGCTTTATGTAGATAAAAAATCTTTTTCTTTTGAAACATTAATTCAGAAGCACTATATTAGATCATATTGTCTGTTTCGGTGTAAGGTTAAGTTCAGTTTCGGGTGTGCGTTGTTTTAAAGACAATTGTTTTATATAATTTCGTTTTACAGAAAATGTTTCGCATAATTTCGTTTCATAGAATAATCAATATACAGAATACTTACTTTAAAGATTTTTAAATCATTGATTTTTGTTTTACATAAAATTTAACATTAGAATAACAAATAAAATATTATTTATCATACATACATACATAACCTACATTGTTTATTTAATATAAAACTTATTACCAAGACTAACATATTATCAAAGTGACAGTTTCTAAACGTTTCAATTCATACCGTTGATAAAATGCATACCCTCATATAAAATTACAACACCGCGTTGACAAAAATAATACGGTTAATTTCTTATCAAGCAGGAAAACAAACTTTAATACAATAAACGATTCTGGGTGGCCTAATTCTAGGTGATTAAAAAAAATAACCACGAAGGCTGAGGCGGGAGCTCCGCTCCTCTTCGCTTCCGCCTCAGCGTTCTAACCTAACCTACCAGATTCGGGGTAATCTGAGTCGGGGTGTTAACTATAATTACGTTTTTTATACATAATAAACGATTTTGGGTGGTCCTATTTCTGGGTGGTTAAAAAAAAATAACCACGAAGGCTAAGGCGGGAGCGAAGCGGAGCGGAGCTCCCGCCTTAGCCTTCTAACCTAACCTATCCGAGTCGGGGTAATCAGAGTCGGGGTGTTAACTATAATGACGTTTTATTAACAATTTGATTTTATTTTATTTTACAGAAGAATTCAAGCAAACAAATTTGTAACAAAATATCCGAAAGATAAAAAATTCTATATTGATATGAAATGTATTATAGCACTTAGTTACTTGGAACATTCAGAAATACCTATTTATTTTGAAAAATTAATGGAGAACATGGAAGATGACGACAGTAAAATCATGGCAAATTGGTTTCAAGAAAACTATGTTTATGGCACAATAAGTAGCCAACCAAAATATTCACCTGAATTTTGGAGTTGCCATGAATTAAATACTATGAAAATACCAAGAACACAGAATGCAGCTGAAAGTTGGCATCATAAAATCAATACTTTACTTGGTAAACCTAATCCCAAGACCTACCTGCTCATTAAAGAACTGATTAAAGAAACCATGTCAAACACGGCTGAGATTGAAAAAATTCTATGTGGTAGCCCACCAATACCTAAAAAACGAAAGTACTCAGATAAAGATGATCGTATTGATGTTATTTTACAGCATAAGCAAAATTATTCAGAAATTAAATTACTACAAGCAATCGGAAAAAATTTAAAATTGTAAAAGTTACAGTTAAAAAAAAATGTGATTTGGAAAATTATAAAGGTGGTTTAATATTCTTTAAAAAATAATTCTACAGTTTGATAAGTTTGTTAAACAAAAAAATGTGATTGAAAATTCATTCAATTGTGTTTCTGTGAAATATGTTTCATTGTAGTGAATTGTATTTGAAACAATAATATTCGAAATAAAAATATAAGGACCAAATATTATATGAAACATTTTCTGTGAAACGAAATTCTATGAAATTTCTTTCTGCGAAATAAGGGGCTCCCTTCAGTTTCGGTGTAGTTCAGAACAAGTTTCTAAGTTTCAGAAACTGCGGATAAGTTCACTTCTATCACAAAACTCAACATGGCATATTTATTCATTTTATTCATAATTGGTCTATATTGGTATATATATAATTTATATATACATTTATTATAATGACTTTTCGAAGTTGAGTATATATTTATCGTAGGTTTATAAGTCCCCGGTTTATGGCAATATGCTCGCCACCTATTACATTGGGACCTAAACATAAACTGCCGAAATGTGGGTGCTAGCCTCTGCCTATCCCTTCGGGGATATGGGCTTGAGTTTATGTTATGTTTTAAATATAAATAACCAAATTCATTGCTGTAGCTAAGTAATCATTGTAAGATATTCATGAATTAGATACAATAAAACTAAAATAACTATTACACAACTACTAACTTATTATAATATAATAATTCGTGTAGTGACGGTGAAAGAATACAAGTATCACTACCCCATCTCAACTTAGAGGTGTCGTTAGAGGCGACTAACGGAAAAATACGCAGACGAAACCACTGCGAGAGAAGCAAAACTCGAAATAAAACCTCATCTGGCCAGCGTAGAAACAATAAGCCAACGCCTCCAAACATTAGGGAGGTGTAAGTCCAGCAGTGGATTGCGACAGGCTCATTTGATTGATTGATTGAATATTGGTAGGAAGTAGAACAACAATTAGATCAGTAGATAAACACCTCAACAAAGTCTAGGGAACAAGATAACCCCAATATTTTTTTTCGTGTAAATCTTGTTTTGCAAATAACTGGCAGCAAATAAATAAAAATAGAATAAAGTAAATAAAGTAAATTTAAATAAGTAATGATTTTCGAATATGGAGGGAAAACTTTTAAAAGTGTTTGATTGTGCAGTTTCTCTGAGGCAAAATAAAAATTATTTTCTTTGATTGTAAATAACGTTTATTATCAATGATACGTCTTTTACGTATGGTTTGTGCATTTTTGTGACTGTAGTCATCATGTCACGTCGTAATTTAAGTCGCGAAGAGATGTTAAGGGCTGTTGGTATGCTGCAAGCTGGACAAACTCAACGCGAACGTAGCGGATGCTGTCAACACCCAACCAAGCGTAATTTGCAGATTATGGGCACGCTACAGGTCTACAGGGGATGTTGCCGAACGTCACAGGGGACGAAATAGGGTTACTATCCCGCGACAAGATCGTTTCTTGCAAAATTCCACAAGGCGGCAACCCACGATTACTGCTCGTCAGTTAGTCGCAGGCCTCCAGTCTCAGCATCAAGTGGTTATTAGCGATCAAACTGTTAGGAGAAGACTACACGAAGCCAATCTTTATGCTCGCAGACCGCTTAGAGTTCCAGCTCTTCGACGTGGAAATCGAGGTCGTCGCTTATTGTGGGCTAACGCACATTTACAGTGGACCGACCATCAATGGGCACGGGTTCTGTTTTCCGACGAATCTCGCTTCGGTTTTCATCCTGATTCGAGAAGAGTGCGTATATGGCGAGTTCCTGGACGTCGAAGTCGTCTCCAGAATCCGCAAGAAGTTCATCCTTACCAAGGTGAAACAATCATGGTATGGGCTGGAATTCGCCTTGGTGGAAGGACCGACCTCGTTTGGATACGGGGCAATTTGAATGTAAACCAATACATTCAGGAGGTTATACACCCCATGGTAATCCCTCATCGACAGCAGTTCGGTCAAGATTTTATGTTCATGCAAGATAATGCACGGTCCCACACCGCGAGGGTAGTGGTCAATGCGTTAAGCGAGCACAATATTACGACGTTGGAAGGGCCTGCTCAGTCTGCCGACCTCAATCCCATAGAGCATGCCTAGGATTTGCTTGGGAGAAGAGCTTTCAGTGATTCTTTGGAAAATCTGAACACTGAAGAACAACTTTTTTTACATCTTCGCAGTGTATGGAGCCATATTCCACAGACGATGATTGACAATCTCATACTAAGTATGCCACGCCGTTGTCGAGCTGTTGCTAATGCTTTAGGAGGTCCTACATATTATTAAAAACGTTTAAAGTACGGTTAATTACTGTATTTCTTACTACCTCGTTATTTTTGTGCCTAATCATAGAAGGTTGTAATACTCATTATTGGCACTATTCAATTCTTTCTTAAAATTTTTTTTTTTTGATATGAGAATGTTTTTATTAAAATAAAAATTAAAAACAGTATAAAAATACCCTTCTATTGATATAAAACACTCACTATTACAAGAAAGGGTTTTTAAATAAAAGCTAGAAATGTCCTTGTTCCCTAGACTTTGTTGATGTGTGTATATTATTTGTGGATTCCAAAAATACCACGAACAGGACAACCTCTATTTACAGCAAGATACCTGCGAAGATCCGATTAGAAAATGTTACCATATTTAGGTGTAGGTAAGCTAATAAAAACTTTACCAGATAAGGCTTAATATACCATTGACGAATTCCTCAATGATAATTCTCTCGCATGACATTGAAAAATAATCAATATTTTTTAAAGCTGAGGGCCTTTATTTTTCAAATAGCGTTGTTTACTTAATTGTTTAGCGCATATTTACGCTTATGTTTTTATTTATTTATTCATTTCAACAATGATTATTACCAATTGCTTTACATATTACACATTTATCATATTCAATCTAATATCTCATTCCATAGAACATCTGTGTCTGAATCTGAATGATTGTGTCTGATTAAGGAGGTAGGACACGGCGGTATTTCCGCCCGATTGAGCAGTCCGACTGGGGAAGTACCTCCGCCCTACAGAATACCGCGGTTATAATAACTTCGTGTTGTGTTCCCAGCGGTGAGAAGAGTAGCCAGAGCTCACTGGAGAATTTGTGCTGTCAGTGGGAAGACTAAAGGCTTGTCCTGATTTGTCTTCTATGGACGGCACAGAAACTCTGTACTTACAGGGTTGGCAGCGCGACTGTGACTCCTCTGGTATTACAGACGTCCATAGGCCACGGTAACTACTTTCCATCAGGTGGGCCGTGTGCTTGTCTGCCAACTAAGTGGTATAAAAAAAAAACTTAATATCCGTATTTATATGAATGTTACTGTAAATTTAATTTGTACACCAAATTCCATGATAGGACATAGCGCACTTTAATGTTACCTAGAATAAGAACTGTACACAAACCTAGGATCCACAAATAAATAAATTGAATTGAAAGGAAAAGTTCATCTCTATAACTTCGAGAATGAGAAGAGTTCGTGATCCGTATCGAATACTCTATCTGCAATAGAAACAATAAAAATGAAGGAAAACACAATTATAGCGATAGGATTGGGTGTCAATCATAGCAGGCATCAATAAACATTTTAGCTATGGGTTAGTTCGACCCCGGTATAATATAAGGTTATCTATCTAGTTAGTACTTAGTAATACTTACGGTAGGTACTTAGATAATATTGTGCTATGTTTGGGCGTAGGTACTTAATATCTATTTCTTGTATCTGTATAAATACCCGTTTGCTATAGGGATAATACTTTGTGCGTGAATTATCTTTTGAATTAAAATATGTTTTTTCCAATGTTCTGCAAAAATTTGTTAATTTTTCTTTGATAGTTTTTTTTTATACCACTTAAGTGGCTGACAATCGCACGGCCCACTTGATGGAAAGTGGTTACCGTGGCCTATGGACGTGTGTAACACCAGAGAAGCCACACTCGCGACAGCCGACCCTGTAAGCACAGAGTTTCTGTGCCGTCAGTGTAGAGGACAAAGCAGGACAAGAATTTAGTCATCCCACTAACAGCACAAATTCTCCAGTGAGCTCTGGCTACCCTACTCACCGCTGGGAACACAACATAAAGTTATTATAACCGTGGTATTCTGTAGGGTGGAGGTACTTCCCCAGTCGGACTTCTCAATTGGGCGGAAATGCCGCCGTGTCCTACCTCCTCAGAAGTATTAGACGACTACAAAATGATGACTCAAATCAGAAAAGTCGTTCTCAAGCTACAAAACAAACAAGGATAAGTACATTTTTAATTAATCGATATAGATTATACTCGTACATACAATTGGGTATCTGACAAATTTTGGATACCTATCATGAAGGTGTAGAATTTAATCCACCATCGGTTTTTATAATATTCTTGCTAAATATATTATTATTTATTAGTAAAAAGGTAAGCCAGCAAATTATGAACACAGATAGTCGAGACGGGACCATTTTGCTTTTACCACTTGCGTCAATTGAGTGACGTCACGTGAACTTTCAACTGATGATACGCCCGCGTTTTGCTTCGTTTAACATACAGATTAAAAAACTTTATTTTGTAAAAATATTTTTTTACAATTCATATTTGAGTGAAATAAATATATACAACAATAAATATGTAGATACAATTATTATTTACATAATATGTTTTATTATAATATAATATATTTTATCACATCCAATATATTTCATATTTTATTATAAAAGTTGTCAAATACCCAATAAACTCGTTCAGAAAAAGAAGAACATGGTTGTGAGTACGCTTAAGCCAAACAAATTGTTGTCTTCCGGATCAGACAAAATTTTATATCTTTTGACGTGAAGTTATTTCATCAAAGAGGCTGTCGCTTACAAAGGGTTTAATTATGTCATCAATTTCCCGAAATTCCAAAATATTGAACTGTCTTGTGGATGGGGGAAGCAAAATTTATTTATGTAAACGCGCCCTTCTGGGCTTGACATTGACATTAATAAAGTGATAGGAAAATAGTTTGTGAAGCTATACAAATAAAACAAAGATATTATTTTAATACCTTCAATTGCGTTACTCTTTTACTATGAATATCAGATATCAACGTTCTCTCTGCTAGCCTGTGACATTTCAAGGTACGCATCAAGATATACGTTGCCATATTTCTACGCCGCAAACAGTCATCAGTTTAAATCGATAGCAAGGGTCAGGGCGAGAACGATCTATGAACCATGAATATATTATCTAATAACAAATCCACATGCAACTGCGTGCACTGTTATGCACTCAATTATACAATAAAAATCAAAGTTCCATGATTTAATCGCGAAATAACCCGTACCGATGTATAATTGAGTATTTGTAGTTCAAATGTATTATTGAACGTAT
The DNA here is from genome assembly GCA_963662185.1 of Eilema griseolum. Lineage (NCBI taxonomy): Eukaryota > Metazoa > Arthropoda > Insecta > Lepidoptera > Erebidae > Eilema > Eilema griseolum. The sequence continues at coordinate 8,180,614 of OY759250.1, forward strand.
ATACATACACAATTGAACCAATAAATGAACTTAATTTAAATAGTAAAAATACATATAAAATGAATACAAAACTATGCTAACTATACAATATATTTATACAAAAATGAAATGGAGAAAAAGAGGGAGACTGCAACTTTAAAATTTATTTGACTGAGTTTATTAAATTAGGAATTATAAAAGAGTGGTTAAAGTAGTGTCAGTATTTATTTTATCGGTTTAAATTTATTTTTAATCATCCACCCAACCTTTATAGTAAATTATTTGATTATTGAATATTAAGACGTCTCGATAATTTATTTCATACAGGTTTCCTTATAACTTACCGTTTTGACGTTTAGTAAAAAGTAACTAATTTGACTAGTCAGTCAAATACCCAATTATGAATTCACACAGCGATAGTTTAAAAATAACAAAAGAGAAAATATCAAGAATCAGATACCAAGTTTTTTCATTTGTTTTGAAGGTCTAAAAGGTCGAGTCAATTCAATCAACTCGAGTCAAAAGTTAGAAGTTTCAGGTCATTCGATTACCTTACTCAATTAACTTACGAAGAGTGTATGTTTGTTGATTTGTTGATAGCACGCGATATGTTATATGTATATAGTGTAGGATACACAGTCCTAGTAATATAATATTATGATGAGTAGAATCGCACGGGCTCACTACTACACTCAATAGCGGTCTGTATGTGTCCCTGTGTACGGATACCCCCTCATCTGTATTGTCAATGGTCAACTCCCCAATGACAGCTAACCTCACTATTGGTGTACGTGAGACAGTGTATATATGTATTCCATAGATACAAACACTACATATAGGGTATAGTTAATCATTTCACTAATCCAAAGATAAGGTTCTAGTAGAAACCAAGTACCCATCAATGTCTGCCAGGTCTTGGTGCAGTCACAGAGATAACAGTATACGTTTTTCATATATTACCGTGCTGAAGACATTTGCTTCTTTTAAGATGCGATTTAAATAAAATAAATAAATTTCTAGTTAATACCAATATGCTACACTTGTCTCGCTTAGAATTTAGTTAATTCGGTTTAAAACATTATAATTATCGTTTTAGTATTCATTTAGTACACTGAGTGCCGCCATTCAAAGCGAAAGTCTGGAACCCACATAGGGACACTTCGATGTCTGTCTGTCAAGACGGTTTTCTTATTAATGCGTGAAGATATCAAGTTGAAATTCATACCACATACTCAGGTCTGTGACGTCATAACGAAATTGTGCAAAAACGAAACTTCTAAGTCAACGCAATCAAAATATACGGTTACTATAAGTTCGTTCATGAATCCAATTTTGTATGAAAACCTCGCACTTGACTAGCTTTTTTTTAAATAGTTTAGTAAGTTACTTGTATTCCCATTAACGCCTCCAATTAAACTAAATTGCTTTATTAGGAGTGGCTTCACATCGGTAGTGTAATAAGCAATTAATATCAATTATCAACTTTATTTCGTTCTTTCGTTAAAGCTCAAAAATAATGTAGCTACGTGTTAAATACAGCCAGATATTTATAGTTTACGATTAAATTAAAGTTACTTAGTACATACTCGTCACAATTATTCAAAGAGATCCATTATTCGATAACAAATGTCAAGGCTATTGTCATACCATTACCAATGGCATTACTGTCGTAGTTTAAACCACAGATAAAGTATTACAGTTATCTATTCATGTGGTTCAAACGTCACAATAATAAAAGGGTATTTTTTTATCGTGCGTATATCCCCACGGAAACCTCCTCGCCGGAGCCAGCGGGGATGGTTATATCAGACTCAAGTCAACCAAAATGCATGGCCCACTCTAGCTCCGTTTGATCCAGGGCCATCGATACCCCCCTCGGAATAAAAAGGGTCTAGACAGAACACATGAAAATTAATTAGTTGGCGTGACCAACGAGACTCTGGTAATATTTTTTCGTAAACATGCCCTAAATTTTGTTTCTAAAATATTCCCGGGCAAAGCAGGAGCCCATGCAGTTAGTTTATTATATTTTACTTGAAATTGTTGGTTTCTCTTGGATTCTCTTGGTTACAGAAACCGTTAATTAAAAGAATAAAAGAACATAGAATGTCTTTGAACTTTTGCAAATGGCTGTCATTTTCCAACAAAAGTTTCTCTTTTGGTTTATGGTCTCCTTAATTGTTCTATTCATAATGAATGTTATTGATCTACTAAGGTTTATATTGAGGATTTGTTACACATAATTAGTTTGCTCTTTAGTTGATAAATAAATAAAACGTAATTTGCGACAGATTTAGCTATTGTCTTTGTTTAGTAAAGTGGTCGTAGGTTCCCAATTACTTAGTGATTATATTAGGTTTGTAGAAGTATCTTAATGATCTTCTAAAACCTATTATTAATTCATTTCAAACAACATCTTTAGCAATCATAACAACATCTATAGTGGTATCAATTTTGTGAACTCAAGGATGGCTCCACGGTCCCTTCAATATTGTCAAATAGTGCTAAATTTGACGGGTCGTAAAACCTCTTGTAAAACAGTATACATTTGACATCCCCTAGAAGAGGGCCAGATCGTGAGAGATGGCCCTGGGTCGGCCGGGGTGCGAGGGATATGCCTGTCAACCTCACCTTCCGCAACCAAAACGACCCACAGGCGGCGTGCGTTTTAGTCGGTTCGAGTCCGACATAACCTCCTCCTCCGGCTCCGGTGGGGAGGTATCCGTGGGGATTTTGCGCACGTAAAAAAAAAAAAAAAGTATACATTTGACAGTGACAAACGCAATTGTGATTTTAGCCATTTCACGCATTCGTTGTTCTATACGCAAGTATAACTAGCCTTATTCTATTTTCCCCATAGTCATGTCCTCAATTCTACTAAAACAAAACCACTGTCATACCACAAATACTGCAAAAAATGGCATTAAATTTTAAGTTTATTTGTATTGTTTTAAAGTCCAAAATTAAATAAAAACACTTTTTCATTTGCTTTACAAAAAATCTTTTTATTTTGGACTATAGCCGTATTGCTTTAAAGTTTAAAATGAAATGTATTTTTTCATAGTGTTCGTGGTATGACAGTGCTTTTGCTTTACCAGAATCAAGGCCCTGTTCTGTCCCTTTTTACTTCTGTTCGGTATAATTTCTCCATACATTTCATCAATCACGTGTTAATAAATCAATGTCCATATTGTCCATCAGAAAATTCATTTTGCTGTTACACGTTTTCAGTTCAAGGACCTACATTACACATGTCATCGACACGATAGTCACTTAATACAATTAAAGTCGTAATGACCACGCCACAACCACTTCTGAACTACGAACAATTAAGTACGTTAGAATGTATTTTATACATCAAGATGTTAGACAATTTAGTAAATTGTCTAAGTTTAAGCTCGAAACACAAAAGTAGTAAGCGGCGTAAATAGAAAAGTAAAGACACTCCCATCAATTAACATAATCGATTTTTCTCGACCGTAAGGCCGTTTTTACATTATCCGATTCAATATCGGAATCGGATGACGATATCCGATAGCCGATAACAAGTGGTTTTCAGATATATCCGATAAAATCGGACCGATACAGCCATTTGTTCGAAAGCACAGACTATTTAGAAATGTTAGAGATGAAAAACACTAGCAAAATCCTGCAAGAAATTTTCGACCTTATTGACATGACATAGTATGAAGTTTTTTTTAGACGTGTTAGTGATCTTTGTCATTTATTGGCGCGGAAAGATACGTAATTAAAATTATCATTAAGGCCGAAAGTCGCTTGTAATTGCTGATTTAGTCTCTGTGTAAAGTTGTAGTAGGCTCAAGTCATATTTAATGATCCGATATCGGACGAATCCAGCGGTGTTGGCTCCGATATCCGATATTGGGTCGGACAGTACGAAAGACAAAAACATCTTTCATACATTTTACTTCCTGTTGGCTATCGTCGTCCTACACCGATATCGGACCTGATAATGTGAAAACGCTCTTAGAATATTTTAAGCTTTCATCGTCTTCGTCAGGGTCGAAATGTGAACGTACTTTAAATGGCGTTTAAAGTTTATATTTCGTTATTGTTTGGCATTGATCATTCTTTGAGTCTCATCCCAACTCAGTTGAGGTCGGCTCTCTAGTCTAACTGTGATGGCGCTTTCGATATGTACCATTTGACATCCACAACCTATTGTCGATATTGCAGTTCTATAATTAGACTAATCGAGTTTTTTGAGGCCCAACTATCCGTAACAGCTGCCATAAATTTTTTTTACACCACTTGGTTAGCAGACAAGCACACAGCCTGATGGAAAGTCGTTACCGTGGCCTATGAACGTGTGCAACACCAAGGGAGTCATAGTCGCGCTGCCAACCCTGTAAGCACAAGAGTTTCTGTGCAGTCAGTGTAAAAGACAAAGCAGGACAAGCTTTTGGTCTTCCCACTGACAGCACAAAAGCTCTCCAGTGAGCTCTGGCTACCCTACTCACCACCGGGAACACAGCACGAGGTTATTATGGCCTCGGTATTCTGTAGGGTGAAGGTACTTCCCCAGCCAGACTGTTCAATTGGACGATAAGATGTTCGTACGGCAACCGGTGCTGGCGGCTTAAGGTGCTCTCTGAGGTTTAATATCTACCGTATTATTATTTATTTGATTAAAAATATGGTTAAGGAAGGTTTGAACTGTGCTCTATACTTTTGTAGGTATTCTTTGTTTTATGGAGATCCCATAACATAAAAGACCGCTACAACTGTAGAATTCAAATTCAAATTCAAATTCCTTTATTTGCGTGTAATGTATGTAACAGGATACAATCCCTATAAGCTCTAAATTATCGATACGCCACTGTGATTCTCCAGTAAGTTAATGCAGATAATATCTCGTAGTCTGAGCCCGCATGTTCTTTGGCCCGGTTCGTGATGTGAAATTTAATGAAGGTATTAAATAGCCGTTTGGCCATAAAAGCGGGTGTTATCATTTTGCCGATGACGTTCCACGTTCAAACGTTTTAGGGATTGGTTTGTGACGTACTACTTTTCGTGATTGAATTTAATATTACAGGATCGAGGGAGTTATTTACATGCGATTTAGTTTTAAATAGAAATGATGAAATCTTTTTATCAAGGATTCTCTTCAAACAAGCAATTGTTTTATTCACAAGAACTCAGATTCTTTTATTTTAGGGTAGTTCTGATTTTATAGACTCGTTGAAATAACATTTTTTAACGGATTCTATTGTTTTTTTTTGGTTTTGGTTGCTTTTCAACAGATTACGAGTATTTCAATGAGTGATATTTACGTAAACTTCCGACAGTGACAGTATCATTTACAAAGACTGTTAGCCTACACAATCATGTTCTATACAAGTTGGTTGGTTTTTTCCAATAGAAGTCTGAAAAACCCAAGTTGCCATGTACAAAATAAATAAATATTCTATAATATTCTACATAACGCTACCTAGACCCATTGTAGGCGTAGCTTAACTAGCTTGTGTTATGGAATCTAGAATGCGAATATACAACATACTTAGATACTTTTAAATAAATCAAATGTTCATTTCGATTTGAGGTTAGAAGAGTTAACCGAGTATATTTAAATTTTCGTGTATAAAGTATTTGTTAAGCTAATCAATTAGCCCAACGCATTCCACTGCAGGACATAGGCCTCTCCTAATGTTAGGAGACTTTGGCCTACTGTTTCCACTCTGGCCAGACGGGTTGGTACAGGGTTTTATATCAAGTTTTCCTTCTCTGGCAGTGATATCGTCTGCGTGTTTTTCCGTTAGTTGCTTCTTACGACAGCTGTCGAATGTCATGGGGTCGTGATACTTGTATTCTTTCTCCGTCCTGTAACAATGCTAAAATGGCGTGCCCTAATTAACCCGGGATTGTATGAAACGGGAAACATTTATGTAGTACTTAGTAAAATAAGCCATATGGTATGAGGATGAAGTTGGTTAAAATTAGTAAAAGAGTTGCTGTAGCGTTTAAAAAGGAACGATTAGCAGGCAAAAAGACTAAGGTAAACGCTTACCATTTGTTTGTAAAGCAATACTAGCCAGGTCAGTGTTAGAATGGGTGGCCGTTCTTAGAGTATAGAGGTCCGTCCAGGTCGCCACAGTCTTATTATTTCTTACAGTCGGCCGAGTTAGTACTTGCGCGTGGCAACTATGAGTACAGGTGAAGCAAGCTGCTGGGTTGTTGAAACTACGTGAGTTTGCGCTCTCTAACCTGAAGTCGGTATGTTGCCGACAAGAACTTTTTAAAGTGACTTCAAAGAAGGACGGTTCTCAATTCGTCGGAATCTTTCCTATTTTTTAAGCTTTTTATTAATTTGCAATGTATTTCATGTATTTATGTATGTTTGTCAACCATATTTGTTCGGGTCAAATCTTGCAACTAGATTTTTTACTAATACTTTCCATTTGGATGGTAATGTATTCATATGGTACCTCGAAGGAGTTCTGGTGATGGAGTAGGAAAGTAACCAAAGGCACTCAAAAATTAAGTAGCATTTTGTTGTGACAACCATGACCCTTGAAGGCGTAAAGAAGCCGAACTACTGGTAGGAGTGGTGGGCTTATAGATAGAAATATTGTGGTCCTGCAGTGAACAAATTAGCCCCTTGTCGTGACAAACGAACATCCGTGGTTTTCGTTTCAAAACAGCCATTTGAACATGATTGAGTATCAAAAACTCAAACATTCAAACATCTTAACAAACCGGCACATCATATAGTAGAATAAGTTAGTAATATAGGACATATAGGAAAGGTTGGTGATTCATTTGTAGGCAGCTGTATAAAAATATTTTGTAAAATTCCTCAGGATTTGATTAATATGCCAATAAATAAATTTAAAATAGAAGTGAAAAAAACTTTAATGAGTAAAGGTTACTATAAAGTGGATGAGTAACTTAATGATGTTAATGCGTGGTCAACATAAGTCTCTTGCTTGCTCGCACAAAATAAATTGTAAACCAAAACAAATTAAAAAAAGAAAAATAATCTAGTTCTAATGTAGTTCGCTGAGTTTCTTGCTGGTATCTTCTCAGTAGAACTAATCTACCGAACCAGCGAAAGAATCATTTTCCAATGGTTTATTTTTACATTATTTAATATTTTTATATTATTTCTTGACATACCTAATGGTAAAATTTTGACGTTCATAATGTGCTCTTCGTGTGCCTAAACTGAATAAATGAAATTGATTCTTTGATTGAATAGGTACGATTTTAGAAAATGGTGTAGTAGATTACAAGATCTACCCGCTTTAGGCGCTGAAGCTGAGTCTCACTATTGTGACATGGTATATGTAAGTAATGGTGGTCCTCTTTTCTGAGACTTTGCCTTCAGCTTACCATCAGGCGAGGCGAAGACTAATTGAGGTGTCCTATATTAAAAATATTAATTTTGGTGTCTGGGTAGACATTCATGACACCAAAATTAATTTAGAATAGCATTTATAGTATAGTCACCATCATTCCAGCAGTACTTTGGAGCCTGGGGTACACTCTCCTAGGCATACTCCTCCGAAAGTGACTTATTCTGGCTATTACGGGAGCGACTGCAGTCTGATCCCTTAACCCAAAGAGGAAAGCCGTTCGTTGATCAAAAGGTGTACCAGTTAGTGAGATTGGCTTGGGTCTCAGAAACCTTAGTAGAACCATACACCCAACATTTATGTGTCGTAAGCATACCGCTAGATTAGATTTGAAGATAATAACTCAAAATTCAAATACCTGGACGTAGAATTCAATCTATAACTAGAAAATAAACGTTAATAGGTCTAGAAAAATATATCCTAAACTAGTATTGAGAACGTAAACTTGGATTCAAAGCATATAAGTACCACTTAAAACATATCTACAGTCACCATATATACGTATATATCTATAAACCATTGTAGGGCGTCGATCGAACAATGCACAAAATAACTACGAGCATAGGGTTCTTACTTCAAACCGAACGAGTCAGTAAAATAATTCAGAAGAAAAGTACTTACATTGTTCTTCTCTGCTCGGTTCTGTTCTCTCACAAAAAGATGAGTCAAGTAGGCTCGTCTATCGATTAACCGCACTTGTATTTTATCACTAAATTGTCTTTCACAATTTAAATCCGAACCGCGTTACTTCACTGCTCGACACCAAATGAATGTAATTTATGAATGGAAAGCTCTCACTAGGTTTTCTTGGAAGTATATCGGGCGGTATCTATTTTTAGTCACACCTTTTACAGACAATTTTCTCTAAGACTAAACGATATTCCCGCCCCTGAACACACACAGTGATTTGACGTATGAACTAGTGTAAAAAGACGCCGAAACTGTGCTGTAAAATGCGTTTTTTTTATCAGAAAATATAGACAGAAAGTGGAAAACCTTCCGCGACGAGGTTTCCCGATTTGTATGGGAGAGGGCGCGTCTGTGCTCTCCATAATAGGCACGTATTGTCTAAAAATATCAACTGTGTTATATGTAGTACTATTTTAAACTTTATTGCTATCGCATACAGTCTTATTTCCATCGGTGGGGTAATGTAAGGGTGCATCAATGTGTGCGTTAACTTGAGGGTGTGTGCGCTAACTTATTAGCGCATGCGTGGTGTAGATAGTGAGATGGCAACAAAAATCAATCCGCGTTGGTCGTGGGTGTTATGTAATGACTGAGACATGTATACATCGACAACCATACTTACCCTTAATTGCTATAAAACTAATAAAAAAACTATAGTTATCGTGAATATGATGTAGAGAGAAAGCGACATTCTTAATTAGAATACCTATTAATCTTACTTATCTAACTTGACTCTCTACGAACTATGTATTAATAAAACAAGGGTAGAATTATTCTATAATAGAGAATGTATTTGCGAGCGTAGGCGGACGCGTGGGAGGCTTTATTAAACATAATTCCGATGAAACCTTTATAATACTTTGTCTAGAAAATACACATTTTTACAGCAATATTTTTTATCATGATTCCAAGAATATCTGTCTGTAGTATAAAATGTTAATACATTTTATACACCCACTTACAGAATATTAATTCGGGTTCTAATTAGTGGAACGTGTATCATAAAGTATTTGTAATTTTGTTTGTTGGATGGACGGTATTTTAATTGTAAATGTCGGAGTTTATTATACTTCGCTTAGTAATAACTAAATGTGAAGTGGCGTTGGCCAGTTTGACCCTACTTCATTCAATTAATGAAGAACTAGTGCTATGGGTTCACATCATTAAAGAATGATTTCCGTGGGTTATTTGGCAGGGTAGTTGAGTGGTTCACGGCAGAGTAGAATTTGGGCCGCCCCATCTCCCATGCGGTGTCGTACAAGGCGACTAAGGGATAGGGGGCTGTTTAATATCAGATAGATATATACAGCACAGACTCAGCCTCAGATGCAAGGCTCAGATGTCCGTAATACGGCAATAGGCTCACCCCCTATTACGTGGAACCGAATACAATTATTGGTGAAATGTGGGTGTTAATTCACCTCTGCCTAATTCTCCAGGGATAAAGGCGTGATTATATGTATGTTTGTTGTGGACACTACGCCACCGAGGTTGGTGGCGTAGTGTTAGAGCATTCGGTTCGATTCCCGCTCAGTACAAATATTTGTATACATGAATAATATGTATATTTGCATTGATCTGGGTTTTTCTATGTATAATATGTATGTTTTTACAATTTTTTTTATACCTATTATATATTAGAACCACCTGGCCTCAGCAGATCCGACGGCAAAAGGCCGGACGGTATGACTCTGGTGCCATGGAAAAATGGTAAGTGCCTTCTGTGGGATGCCACGTGTGTCAGCACGGTTGCGCCCAGTCACCTGAGCCGTACTGTCCGGTCTCCGGCAGCTGCTGCTGAGGACGCAGCGGATAAAAAACGAGAGAAGTATGCGGCGTTGACAGAGCAATATATGTTCGCTCCCTTTGCGGTCGAGACAATGGGTAGTTGGGGTACCGACGCCAAGAATCTGGTGAGCGAATTAGGGCGCAGGTTGAGGGACAAAACCGGTGACTCCCGCTCCGGCTCGTACCTGGGGCAACGGTTGGCCATAGCTGTTCAACGGGGCAATGCCGCCAGTGTCATGGGTACCTTTGCACCAGGTACGATGAGGGGCGGGTTAATAGATTAGACTGTCACTCTGACTGTACAAAAATGTGGACAATATGTTAATTGTATAATGTAATAATTAATTTTTATATATTGGCGTACTCTAATTTCTAAATTATTGTAAATCTAATTTTAAGTGAACTTTATGTTTTTATGAGAAATAAATGACTTTTACAAAATAAAAATATCTACAGTCCGTCAAATCTAAGAAGTACCGTTTGACAGTTCTGACAATTGAATGATAGGGATGGGATGAAAAAATCGATTACTATAATATCCGAACTTTAAGAGATCGATTACTATAATATCCGAATTTTAAGAAATCAATTGTTATAATTAAATAAAAGAAATGTTTAGGATATTTTTTTATTCACTACTAGTACTAGTATCGTCGTCTTCGTCATCATCGTCATTTAAATTAATGACCAGTTGATTGTCCATTACATTATCAAAGTGTACGTCTCTTTCGAAGTCGTCCATTATTATTTTCTTTGTTTTTTGTACTATTTTACTCCAATCTTCCTGTGTAACTTGGGCACATGCTTCCTTTAATAAACCTTCCATTTTCTTGACACTGAAGGGTGGTTTTGTGTTGTGTCTTGCTGCATAACCTGTAAAACAATAATGTAACTATTTGATAGCAGACGAAAACCATTGTTTAAATTATAAATGTTAGAAGTACTCGTGTTATTATTATAATATTATAAAATATTACCTTTAACTTGGGCCCAAATCAGTTCAATGGCATTATATTGGCAATGGTACGGAGGAAGTCGTATGACTTTGTGCCCGTGCTCTTCGGCCAATTGGTCAATTACATATGTCGGTTTTGGTGGTTTATGCAATTTCACTAACTGTAATAATTCAGCTTTTAATAGTGACATGTCGGCATCCACTCCTTTTCTTTGCAGCCATGCCACCAAATCTGCTTTCTTATTGGCTGACGTAGGTGCTTTATCAATTTGCACAGAGTGGTATGGGGCATTATCCATTATAATTGTGCTGTTAGGAGGGATATTCTGTAATAAATTTAAGAACCACTCTCGGAACCTTACTGCGTCCATTTCTTCATGATACTCTTTAGTGCTTTTGGATTGGAAAGCTAATAAAGAGTTTTCCACGAAGCCTGTAGACGCTGACCCAGCATGGCATATTATGAGGCGTCCACCTTTTCCTATCGGCACCTTCGAGCACGAAGCTTCAGAATCATCAGTCCATGTTTTCGGCACAGAATGGTTGGAATTTAGCCAAGTTTCGTCCAAAAATATTACATTATCCCAGTTTATAATTTGTTTAACTTCGCGCAGGAATGTTAGTCGCTGCATAATTATGTCATGTCGCTCCATAACAATTTTTCGTTTGTCAACTTTTTTGTATCTGAAGCCAATTCCTGTTATTACCGTTCTCAACGACTCTATGCTTCCCTTATACAGCCCGGCATCTTTTAAAGTTGCACATAACTTTGCCAATGTTGGAAATTCGCCTCTTGTAAAATACCCGTATATATGGTTTCTAATAGCATGACTATCGAATTCATCGATGCCTGTCACAGGTTTATTTCTTTTTCGTTTTTTCGGTGTGTGAAGTACGTTACTGTCACTCCCAGAAGGCCCATATTTTTCACTTAATATTTTGCCAACGGTGCGGCTACCAATACCGAGAGCTTCACCGACGCGATCCCGAACTTGTGTAACTGGCAGTAGAAGTCCACCATTTTGAGATTCACGCTCAAAATACTCGTGTAATTTCACCACCAATTCACGAGCCTGGCTGTTCAAAGTACGTCCTCTTTTCGACATTATTAATAAACACTTGCTTAGTTCGGAGTCCAGTATAAATATTGCCAAGGTAAACGGATAAAGAATGATCAGTCCAGAAAAGTAATAGCCAAGTCACAAATTGTAAAACACAAACGAGAAAGCAAGTACGCGCACAGTCAGCTTCCAAGATGGCGAGAGACTGCTGACGCCGAACCGACCGAGCGGACCGCGTGCGCTTGTAGTTGGCAGTGTTGCCAGAAAAAAAAAATTGTAGAGACTTGGACACCTGCGATTTTGCCTATTGACCTAAAAATAATTAAATTAATTTATTTTAGGGTATCTGTGTATTCAGTGCATTATGCGGTCGCGCCGTAACGTCGTTAATTTATAACATCAGGCAACAACATTTTTGTGAATGGGTTCTACATACCTTATTTTTATTAGTTTTAGACGTAGAAATAAGACTTAGAAGAAAAAATTGTAATTGTAAAATCAATGGATGTGCTTGTTAAAAATTTGTTTATTTCTCTGTAATATGCAAACCCATACTATCATACACAAAAATAAATGTAAAAAACACTATCCCTGACTCCATTTACTATTTCGACAGCGTTAGCGCGAGAAACCCCGACTTATTTGGGCGCGAAAATCAAAAATCGACAAATCGCTTTCGACAACTTTTTAAAGAAGCAAATATATTTGATTTATAAATACGTATTTTTGGTGAATGGGTTTTATCTCATATTTTACGATTACATAACTATTTACTTATGTAATCGTAATATGTGAGATAAATCCCATTCACATGAAAAAATATTTGTTTGGTTGTCAAGTGTAATTTGTAAATAATACATTCGATTTTTCGTATATGTAAACGATTTTTTTGCATACAAGTGTATCCGAAGAGTCGCAACACTACGTGCAGTGACCTAACTACGTAACTTTGTAATGCGGTCAAGAATATAACTATTAGAAATTATTTACTGTGTAAATATGTGTTATTTTGCTTTGTTTGAAAGTTTTCAATTACATTTAGATATTAAGAATTGTACATTTTTAGATACAATAATGAAATCTTTCTAAATTCATGGTTTTATGAAAAAGGTTATCGAAACTGAATAATGTACGTATGAACAAAGTTGTTTCGGTTTGAAAAATATGAAACGTCAAACGGTACCTCTTAGATTTGATGGACTGTAAGTATGTTTATAGTCATTCTAGATGCTAGACCCATCACACAAGCTAGTTAAGCTATGCTTACCATGGGTCTAGATAGCGTTGTGTAATTTTTTATTTATTTATTTTATTAGTGACAAAAAACAGATATGCGCTACAATAAAATCTTAAAACTCAACCCTCGCTCGCTCCTCAATCCAAAAGAATATCTTGGAGTATTTATTTGTTTGATGTAGTTGAGTGTTTGACTGGGATGCAAGTTCGAATCCCATTGCATGCGATACAGTTAACGCATTCATTATACCTACAGATAAGAAGATTCCCTGACTGAGTCTGGTAAGCGTCATCATCACTTACCAGCCGGTGAGATAGTGGTACACGTTTACGAAATAAGTATACAGTAAAATATAGTAACGTACAAAAAGAAACTAGCCTGTACTAGAAAAGGTATGAAAACCTTTGCTTGATGACATAGAGTCCTCTTACCAAAAGCAGTAGAATACTCGTAAGTATGTCGCCAGAATTGTTTCTTTTAATACTCTATTAACCATAGTACTATATTCACCAGGTAATGAGGGATGGCGTGCCACAAAAAGACCCGTGCTGCTTGTTCCTTTACACGCTTAATCTAATGTCATTAAACCTGTATTGCTGGTCCACCAGTTTCGAGTACTTCAGAGCCGTAAATTTTGACATGAGCGGTGAGTAGGGTAGCCAGAGCTCACTGGAGAATTTGTGCTGTCAGTGGGAAGACTAAAGGCTTGTCCTGCTTTGTCTTCTACACTGACGGCACAGAAACTCTGTACTTACAGGGTTGGCAGCGCGACTGTGACTCCTCAGGTGTTACAAACGTCCATAGGCCACGGTAACCACTTTCCATCAGGTGGGCCGTGTGCTTGTCTGCCACCTTAGTGGTATAAAAATAACATGATTTTGTCTCTAATTTTCAAATAATATACAAGTAACTCACCAGTCATCAGATCACATCAGTTACCAAGTTATTAAGAAGAAACATAAACATAACATACCATATTAGCTTTGATATCTTATCAATTCTTTGTCTACCCCCATGCGAGAGAAAATTAATGTGAGGAATATTAAATATAGGTAAGTTCAAGTCTTGTCTTTTAGCAGAATTATAGGTACGACTTTGACTGCTGTGTAGGTGTTTTTTTTGCGATGATTATAATTTTTCTTTTATTTTTATTTATAAGATTTGTAATGTTTTTTACTGAAGAGAGAATCATTAAATAGTAATAAAAAAAAATGTAATGTCAGCTTATTTCAAAATCTTAAGGGATCGTTGTGATAAGTAATACCGAAGGAATAAGCCATTTTCACTTACAAACATTATAAGCTATATAGCCTTTAAAGTAGTAAGTAAGCTCCAGTGAGAAATGTTACCTATGAGAAATGTAACTTATGATTGTCAAGGACGTAATGTTTTTTTTTTATACCACCTAGGTGGCAGACAAGCACACGGCCCACCTGATGGAAAGTGGTTACCGTGACTTATGGACGTGTGTAACACCAGAGAAGCCACACTCGCGCTGCCGACCCTGTAAACACAGAGTCTCTGTGCCGTCAGTGTAGAGGACAAAGCAGGATAAGCCTAGTCATCCCACTGACAGCACAAATTCTCCAGTGAGCTCCTACTCACCGCAGGGAACACAACACGAAGTTATTATAACCGCGATATTCTGTAGGGCGGAGGTACTTCCCCAGTCGGACTGCTCAATTGGGTGGAAATACCGCCGTGTCCTATGTTCTACGACATTTTAAACAACGATATCTAGACCCAAAGTTAGCATACTTTAATTAGCTTGTATTATGGATCCAAGAATGCGGATAAATAGACCTTAGATACATCTGTGACAGTCCGACTACCTCTAACTTTACAGACTTACGAGAATATAGATAAACCTAAGAAGCAAAACCTTCTCTAAATTCAAAATATAATAAACCTTTAGTTACCGGTTCTTGATATAGGAATATAACTAAAAAGGAACTAGCTGACGCGGTAGTTTAAAAAATAGGGATTGGTGATAGAAACGAAGAGAGTGGGTAGAAGAGTGGGACGACCAAAGGCTTGTTCTGCTTTGTCCTTTACACTGACGGCACAAAATCTCTGTTCTTACAGGGTCGGCAGCACGGATGTGACTTCACTGGTGTTACACACGTTCATAGGTCATGTTAACCACTTTCCATCAGGTGGGCCGTGTACTTGTCTGCCACCTAAGTTGTATAAAAAAAAGAAAGGTGAAAATTATATACATACATGTAATCACGCCTTTATCCCCGGAAGGTCAGCCAGAGGTGAATTAGCACCCACATTGCACCAATAATTGTATTCGGTCCCACGTAATAGGGGGTGAGCCTATTGCCGTATTTCAGGCACTATTGTTGAATCGAGCCATCTGAGGCTGAGTCTGGGCTGTATATAATATATCTGTCCGATGTTAAACAGCCCTATCCCTTAGTCGCCTTGTACGACACCACATAGGAAGAGATGGGTTGGTCTAAATTCTACTCTGCCGGGAACCACGCGGCCTGGGTGAAAATTAAGGATTATATTATTTATTTTTAAAATAGATTCATAATAAAAAAAACAATCACCCGTTTCAACTTAGGGTCTAAAAACACTAACACAAGTAAGAATTGCTCGTATTTAGTTTGATGACAGATAAATGAATCGTTTTACATTTAAGTTTATAAGAAGCAATTGAAACTGGAACACGCATCAATTAATCTAATTCCGGAAGTGAGATACGGAACTTGGGCCAGGTGCGTCAGCCTGCGCCTGCGCAATCAATGTCAATCTCGAGGCAAACCGGCCCATTCCTCAGGTGTCAACAAGCGTCTGGTCGCGTGATGCAACAACGTTTAGTTGTATGCGTTGTTATGCGAATGAGTTTTGTAGTGGTTGTACACTGCAGTGCGACTTTTGTGTATGTAGTTCGATGTCCGGGTCGAGCAAAACCTATGATGCCAGTTGTATCTAGTTTATCCTTTGAAGCTCGCAGTCCGTTCGTGTCCGTTAGTATAAAATTGATTTTGAAAGTAAGAAGCACGTGATTTTGTATGCCTGCTTCTGATGGTTTCCAGTTGCCGCGTGGTTTCCGGCAGAGTAGAATTAGGTCCACCCCATCTTTTCCCATGCGGTGTCGTACAAGGCAACTAAGGGATAGGGCTGTTTAAAATCAGTCAGATATATACAGCCCAGACTCAGCCTCAGATGCATGGCTCGAGTCAACAATAGTGCCCGGAATACGGCAATAGTCTCACCCCCTATTACGTGGGACCGAAAACAATTATTGGTGAAAAGTGTGTGTTAATTCACCTCTGCCTAACCCTCCAAGGATAAAGGCGTGATTATATGTACGTATGCTTCTGATGGAAAATAATGGAAACGTATATCATCGTTTTCTAAAATAGTCAAACGACTGCACGTATTTTTATGAAGGTTGGCAAAGGATAGAAATATTACCGAGGTAGTAGTTTAGGAGGAGGTAAGACACGGCGGTATTTCCGCCCAATTGAGCAGTCCAACGGGGGAACCGCGATAATAATAACTTCGTGTTGTGTTCCCGGTGGTGAGTAGGATAGCCAGAGCTCACTGGAGAGTTTTTGTGCTGTCAGTGGGATGACCAAAAGCTTGTCCTGCTTTGTCCTCTACCCTGACGCACAAAATCTCTGTTCTTACAGGGTCGGCTGCACGGATGTGACTCCACTGATGTTACACACGTTCATAGTTCATGGTAACCACTTTCCATCAGGTGGGCCGTGTGCTTATCTGCCGCCTAAGTTATACAAAAAAATAAAATATTTTGACAAAACTACTTTTTCGGTAAAGCTTCTTAGAAGCGCATTACCGTGATCTGTTGACCTTTATAGATGTCTCAGGAATGTTCTACGATATTGTAAGCATAAGAACAAGCATATTGCGTTGTGCAAGTAACCTCCGCGAAGAGTGAGGTTATAAGGTGACCTTGACTTCAGGTGGGTATGAGATTAGCACTCTGGATTTTTTGTCTGTATCATCGGATGGTCCCACGTAAAGGTCATGAACATAATCTGATATATTATAAAATAAAAGTATGTCATTTCAATGATGTCATATCTTTATGAATTGTGAAAGTAGCTCCTACGTAAATACGTTCGTCTAGACTAGTGGTAGGCAAACTTTGTTAATGGGGGGCCAGAAAGTTTATGAAATTTCAATGGAGGGCCAGAATTACAGGAAAAAGGAATTTGTAACCTCTGGTTGCGCCGGTTTGCCGCATAATACAGTCCACTAGCTCAGGTGGCATGAGAATCGCGCCACCACCCTCCAATCACAAAAAGGAGACTAATGTTGTTGATTGACACCTCTGCCTACCCTTTCAAGTATTTAGTATTAGTATTTTTTTCGGACACGTCAATTGGACTTCACCTTGCCTGATGGTAAGCTGAAGGCAAAGTCCCAAAAAAGAGGGTCACCATTACTTACACATACCGTGTGACAATGGTGACACTCAGCTTGACGGCCTCATCATATGCTTTTTCACGCCCCGCTTAAAGGACCCGGGACTGTAGGAAGAAGGAAACACGTGAGCTGGTAATGAATTCCAGGCCTTAATGGTGCGACAGAGGCAAGAGCTCCCAATAATGCGGACTGCACGTCGCTGTAACCTGTCGAGAGCATCTAGTAAGTACTTTGCTGAACCATCCCAGAGATGCGAGCAGTATTCCACACAGGAGCAAATTTGTGTCTTGGATAGAAGACACCGCTACTCCGGCGTGAAAAATCGTCTCACTCTGTTCAGGACTCCGAGTTTTCGTGAGGCTGTTTTGATGATACTTTCGATGTAATTTTTGTTATTCAGGTTGCAGTGAACATCCATACCTAGGATATTGAGATTGTCCTGCAGTGGCATTGGCATACTCTGAAGAGTGGGGAGGGGAAGGAAAGAAGATACTTTTGCTGTAAACGCACATGCCTGCGTCTTCTTGGCATTGAACTTAACCAGGTTCTCAGAGCCCCATTGAGAAATGTGATTCAGGATCCCGTCAAGCTCAGTGACAAGAAGCTGCCTTTTCTCTGCAATATCTGACTGCTTGGCCACAGGATGTCCATGATAACTCCCATGTAAAGTGCTATCGTCTGCATAACAATGAACATTGCCGGTAGACAGCATGTCGTAGATATGCAGAAGAAAGAGAGTGGGTGATAAGACGGACCCCTGGGGCACGCCAGCATTTACCTGCAGAAACTCCGAAGCTCGTCCGTCACAAAAGACGCGAATACGGCGCCCCTGCAGGAAGCTAGCAACCCAGTTGCACAGCCTAGAAAGCAGACCAAAGGCAGGTAGCTTGGAAAGAAGCGATTTGTGCCAGACTCTATCGAAAGTTTTGGCGATGAAAGTATATTACTGAAGTGAGTCTCACTGTGTGGTGTGGTCTCGGTGTGGTGACGGAGAAAGAATACAAGCATCACCACCCCATCTCATCCGTAGGGTGTCGAAAGAGGCGACTGATGGAAAAATAAACAGACGATATCTCTGCGAGAGAAGGAAAACTTGAAATAAAACCCTGTACCAACCAGTCTGGCCAGCGTGGAAACAGTAGGCCAAAGCCTCTCAACATTGGGAGAGGCATATGTCCAGCAGTGGACTATGATGGGCTAATTGATTGTTTGATTGATTGACTGACTGAAGTGAGTATATGTAAAAGAACATGATTATATTAACAAGGCGTACGAGCAAAAATTGTCAAAATACAAATTTTATATCTGAACACGATCCAACAATTTAAGTTATAACAAAACTCTGCCCTGGCCTTTGGCGGACCAATTCCGAGCAGTTAATTCATGCATGATGACAATTTCGTGAATGGGTCGAATACCGGGGAATTTCTTTCTGAAATCCTTTGAATTTCAAACAATGAAGGTCATTCACAAAATGTTCGCAATACATCTAATTTATGACAACAAGCGGTTCTGCGCTTGACAACACTAACAACAGCGATCGCGCTGGTTGGATTCCCACGCAATGCAAAATATGCCGTATTATAAGATTAAAATGTAACATATAACTCTGTACTTACAGGGTTGGCAGCGCGAGTGTGACAAACTGGTGTTGCAAACGTCCATAGGCCACGGTAACATTAGGTGGGCCGTGTGCTTGTATGCCACCTAAGTGGTATAAATAAAAATACAATAGGAAACTTTTTAGTAATAAATCAAATGAGGGTTCATTTGGTGGTTTTTACAGCATTAAAAAAAAAATATTTCACTTCTTCGCTGGGCGCTCAAACAGCGTATGTAGAGATATCCTCACCACACTCTCCATGTCTTGTCTATGTGACTTGTGACATTTAATTAAATGTTACAGTAGTAGTGGAGAGGGCGCTTATACCTGGTTGCAAATTTAAAACTTCTAATGACGTGAACCATCAAGTTTTTACATCTGTTTTTATATATAATAGTAAAGTGGTCGTGTCTGTACATTGGAGATATTAAAAAGATAACATAAGATAAAATGCGATAAGATGAGATGAGACGAGACGAGATGAGATGATATGAGATGAGATGAGGTGATATGAGATGCGATGAGATGAGGTGAGAGGAGACGAGATGAGACGAGAAGAGACGAGATGAGATGACATGAGATGAGATGAGATGAGATGACATGAGGTGATATGAGATGAGATATTCTTTATTGTACACCGTAAAAGTATTATTTGATAATTCTTTTTTATAAAATACACAACATACGACCTTATCGCTAACATCGATTTCTTCCAGGCAACCGGCAAAAGGGACTTGGGTTATGTTATACACACATCAACAAAGTCTAGGGAACAAGGACATTTCTTTATTTAAAAACCCTTTCTTGTAATAGTGAGTGTTTTATATCAATAGAAGGGTATTTTTATACCGTTTTTAATTTTAATTTTAATAAAAACATTCTCATATCAATTT
The DNA here is from genome assembly GCA_963662185.1 of Eilema griseolum. Taxonomy (NCBI): domain Eukaryota; kingdom Metazoa; phylum Arthropoda; class Insecta; order Lepidoptera; family Erebidae; genus Eilema; species Eilema griseolum. The sequence goes on from OY759250.1 coordinate 8,200,606, forward strand.
TTTTTTTTTTTGAGATAGAATGGAATAGTGCCAATATTGAGTTTTAAAACCTTCTAATTGATTACATTAAATAAAATATGCTATTATAATACACAATTACTTACAAATTAAAAACTAAAAACTATGCTAACTATACAATATATACAAAAATGGGACTGTAATTTCAGGCATCAAAAAATTCTTCCCCATCGATCTCTACTGGTACCGTGCCCAAGAGGCTGGCGGCATTACCACGCTGAATGGCGATGGCAATTCTTTGAGCGAGGTAAAGGCCAGCCTTATGGTCACGGGAAGCGTCGATTAGTCGCTTCGCTATTTCTTTGAATAGCGCACGCGCGCTTGGACCCCACGGACCCAACGTTTCGACTCCAAACGGCTCAAAATTATAATTACCAGTTAAATTGGTATATTTGCGCCGTTTGAGAGTCTCCGCTGATGCAGCAGCAGCGCATGCGCAGTCCATCGTACTTGGAAGATGGGAAGGCGCTAGGGTGTCGACGCAGGTTGCATCCCACACCAAAGGCCTACCCATCTTCCAAGGCAACAACGACATACCGTCCGGTCTCTTACCATCGTCGCGAGCCAAGCGAACAGGTTCAAGTATAGCTGGCACGCCGGCGGTGACAAGAGTTCGACGGATAATGTCGTTAATGTTTGCATGTCGGGACATGCGGCCTGCGCTCCTGCTACAAGACAATCCGTGATGTCCAAGACTATCGACAGCTTCTCCACAGAGACACCGATGCGGAGAAACACACGGTGCACCCAAACGTAGGCAAGTCGCAATGCGCAATGTTCCAATGTTGGGCGAAGGAAGTGCCTGGAGCCATACACCAGATTCCCATTCACCCACAGCCAATAGGCGAGCGCGCTCAGCAGCGCTGGTAGCTGTACTGATTAAATGTTTTTTAACACCAATAGTGAGCGGCTCATCCCATTGCCTTTGGGAAGATGGGTTGGCGGGCATGGCGGCAGTTGGACAAATCATTTTCCAAGAATTTACAGCTTCGGCCTTACCTGGCACATCCGAATTAATCAGTGAAGGAGCTAGAATTTTCCTGACTAATTCTTCAGTGCCATAGACCGACGACAAAAATGCTGGCATACTTACATCTGCAATTTTGCGAACGCCGAGGCCCCCGAGACGAACTGGAAGGGACGCCTGAAGCCACACTCGATCGTTCAAATTTATATTTAAAATTTTGCATAGAGTGTCTTGCAGCACTCTATCCACTTGACCTAAAAGTTCCAAAAATTTAAAAAGTTGAGTTGAACGCAGGGCATGTGTAAAATTTGGTACGAAAAGACAATGCCGAATAATGGTGAAAGCTGAATGTATATTAATTTGGTACAATCGCTCCGAAACATCACAAAAGAAATTTATTTTCTCTTCCACAAAAGACTCGTAAGCATCTTCAAGAATTGGCGACCCAAGGAGGCGGAGAGAACTTTTTTGTAAAACTTTTAAATTTGGAGCCAAAGCATTGAATTTTGAGAGTACCGAAAGATTGTCAATTTGATCACTGAGAAAAATTTCACATTTGGTGGGATTTAGTTCTAGGCCGATTGAACTAAATTCTTTTTTTAGAAACGCCAAATCTTTTAACACCTTTTCTAAGTCGCCTCCGAGAGTTCCATCATCTAGATACCAAACGTTAAATTTGGAATTTAGTCGCTGAATTATAGGGTGAATAGCCAGGCTGAAAATGACTGGTCCAAGAGGATCACCTTGTTGACACCCTACTGCTGAATTTAAAATATTTTCCTTATAAAGCAATTTAGAAGGATGCCTATAGCACTGCCAGAGAAATTTAAAAATTTTGGGGGTTTCCAATTTGGCCTGTGTCAACAGAGTGTCTCTATTAACTGAGTTAAAGGCATTCTATGATTAGGCACAAAAATAACGAGGTAGTAAGAAATACAGTAATTAACCGTACTTTAAACGTTTTTAATAATCTGTAGGATTTCCTAAAGCATTAGCAACAGCTCGACAACGGCGTGGCATACTTAGTATGAGATTGTCAATCATCGTCTGTGGAATATGGCTCCATACACTGCGAAGGTGTAAAAAAAGTTGTTCTTCAGTGTTCAGATTTTCCAAAGAATCACTGAAAGCTCTTCTCCCAAGCAAATCCCAGGCATGCTCTATGGGATTGAGGTCGGCAGACTGAGCAGGCCATTCCAACGTCGTAATATTGTGCTCGCTTGACGCATTGACCACTACCCTCGCGGTGTGTGACCGTGCATTATCTTGCATGAACATAAAATCTTGACTGATCTGCTGTCGATGAGGGATTACCATGGGGTGTATAACCTCCTGAATGTATTGGTTTGCATTCAAATTGCCCCGTATCCAAACGAGGTCGGTCCTTCCACCAAGGCGAATTCCAGCCCATACCATGATTGTTCCACCTTGGTAAGGATGAACTTCTTGCTGATTCTGGAGACGACTCCGACGTCCAGGAACTCGCCATATACGCACTCTTCTCGAATCAGGATGAAAACCGAAGCGAGATTCGTCGGAAAACAGAACCAGTGCCCATTGATGGTTGGTCCACTGTAAATGTGCGTTAGCCCACAATAAGCGACGATCTCGATTTCCACGTCGAAGAGCTGGAACCCTAAGCGGTCTGCGAGCATGAAGATTGGCTTCGTGTAGTCTTCTCCTGACAGTTTGATCGCCAATAACCACTTGATGCTGAGACTGGAGGCCTGCGACCACTGACGAGCAGTAATCGTGGGTTGCCGCCTTGCGGAATTTTGCAAGAAACGATCTTGTCGCGTGGTAGTAACCCTATTTCGTCCCCTGTGACGTTCGGCAACATCCCCTGTAGACCTGTATCGTGCCCATAATCTGCAAATTACGCTTGGTTGGGTGTTGACAGCATCCGCTACGTCGCGTTGAGTTCGTCCAGCTTACAGCATACCAACAGCCCTTAACATCTCTTCGCGACTTAAATGACGACGTGACATGATGACTACAGTCACAAAAATGCACAAACCATACGTAAAAGACGTATTATTGATAATAAACGTTATTTACAATCAAAGAAAATAATTTTTATTTTGCCTCAGAGAAACTGCACAATCAAACACTTTTAAAAGTTTTCCCTCAGTATTTGAAAATCATTACTTATTTAAATTTATTTATAAATTTCGAACAACTCTGTATTCTACTTTATTCTATTTTTATTTATTTGCTGCCAGTTATTTGCAAAACAAGATTAACACGAAAAAAGAAATTGGGGTCATCTTGTTCCCTAGACTTTGTTGAGGTGTTTATTAACGATACTGAACACAGACTTTTTCTCTTTATTTGATCGCGATGGGTGCGGACGGATTTTGATGCAATTTTATTATTAAAAAGGTCTTGGTTAGACTTCTAAATCTAACGTTTGTTTGATTTCAATCGATTGAGTGTAACCGGTGCGTGATATGACAAAAACACGCGATAACCGACTTCCACTATAAAACTATAAAGATATAAAAATATTTTATAGTTAGTACTGCAGTGTAAGTGCAATCACGATATTATTTTTATTTATATAATATTGATATGAGAAAAACACTTTTTTCTTCAAAAATATAATGTTTTAAGATGCATATTCTTTATTAATAAAAAAAATTATTTGTTTGTAATATTAGTATTAAAGTGTTTGTAATATTAGTTTTAGTCATTATTGTAATGTAATGAAACAATATTATTGTTACTGCTTGACTGCAGGTAAGAATTACAGTAACAATTAAAATACATGTTGAGTTAGTGATTCATTCTGATGTTTTACAGTATATTTTGTAATGTTTAGTATTTTTAATGCTTTACTATAATTAAAGAATTACATTTTTTCCAGTGTTAATTTTAATTCCACTGACATCGATCTCACATTTTATTCCGGTAAGTTATGTTCGTTAAGTGATTTATGTTGATATATATGAGATGTGTTAATATAAGTGATATATGTTTATATATGTTCATAAAGTGATAGATCTTTATATGCTCCTCGACAGTAGTTCATGTTCGGTATGACCAATGTTTTGCACTAAATCAAACCACATAAATGGCATTTATACAGAATAATGAGATTTAATTTACAAAGGCGAGCTTAATTCAAAGTTCTTTTTCAGCAAAATTCAATTCAGAATCCTGTAATGATAATCACACGACCTGATTACTAAGTAATACTAATTTAACTAAAATGCATACAAATTTAAAATTTTTAGCCACTGCACTTTTGTCTACTTGCAGACATTTGTAATCATACATGGATTCCAGAATGCGCCCAAGAGTGGGATTATGACTATAGATTATTTATTGACGAATGTGATGTGTATGAATACAACTGCGATTATGATAGAAGTAAGTATCATGTTTAGATATAACAGATTCTATTGTTATATTCAAGAGCATTAACAGTACCTTGTGAGAGTACAGTTATAGTGGATAGAACAGACTAATTTACCACTTCAAACATTTTATACGGTTATTAGAATGAGGAACGTTGGGAGGGTCTTTACTGGTTTATACTTGAAACTTCGACGCCTACTTCAAATTATTGTCACATTTACCAGCTCACTAAAGATTTTGTTTCTTTATAGATTACACAATAACCAATTACTCAATGTGTTTCACATACACTTGTGCGCCTTTGCCGACATGTCCAGCTTGCCCATCATGTAAGGCTTGCAGGATGGGAAACTGGGTGTTTCGTGACGGCAGAAAAATGTTTTACGATCCTATTGTCACAATACCCATGCACAAGAGTCGAAGACATCATGATCATTTCGGGCATGAAGGGCATAATCATTTTGTAGAACATATACATTTACGTAATGGTAAACGGGGATATGGTTTGCTACAAAATGATTTTGGTGGGGTCCCACGTAAACCTGATCGTACTCCAGGACCACACAGAGACGGAAGAAGATATAGAGTAAAAGCGGGACGAAGGCTTCGTGAAAGGACCAAATATAGAAAAACACCTAAGAAAACGAAGAAAATTTTTAAGAAAAAACCTATAGTGAAGACTAAACAGACGACTAAACAGGTATTTATTTTATTATTCAACTTTTCTTCGTTGATATTAAATCACTATACAGGCACTTGGTGGAATTTGTTGTTACACATATTGATAACTCACTTGTACTTTTCCACATTACTTTATTACTTATTATAACTGACGGCATTCTCAAAGGTTTACAACATAAAACCTTGTAAACCTTTGAGGATACCGTAAGGAGAAACCGGTCTGGTATAATAAGTAATAAAGTAATGTGCAAAAGTACAAGTTAGTTATCAATATGTGTATTAAGGTTTAATTTCAATCAAGCTGACTTTTAAATTTTTCACAGTACAGAAAATAGTTGAACACTTAAACTAGATACTGATTTATCTCCAATTTGTGGGACACAGTAGTTCTATTTCATTGTTGACTGTATTACTATCAAACTGAAAAGTGTCATTTCTATTCCAAAGTCCCCAACGTGACATACCTGTGTAAGCTACGTCTATTTATAACCTTTCTAACATGACACCTTTCTAACATCCTAATCTCTTGCTTGCTCTCACAATATAAATTGTTAACAAAAACATATTCATAAAAAGATAATCTAATTCTAGTATAGTACTCTGAGTTTCTTACTGGTATCTTCTCAGTAGAATTAACCTACCGAACCAGAGAAAGAAATTTAAAATACTTCGTAAGATAATTGTAAAATTTTGATGTGCCTAAACTGAATAAATGAAATTGATTTTTTGATTGTTCTTTGCTAGCCGGATAGGACTATTCAAGGACCTTCATCGAGACTGCTCAAAATAAACAAAACAATATTTATGACACTTTGACCAATAACTACGTTCACAGTTAACCCTGCGACCGCATTTGAATTTTTATGTATAATGTCTCATCAGTATCGTGACTGCGTTAGTCCCGAGGCCCACTATTTGTAAAAAGATTTGAAACTATTTTTCTGGTTGCGATCTCGCAACCCTCCTAAGATATGTATGCGCCATAGCAGGTCTAACGCCTAACCCGAAATTTCTTGGTGAAGCCCCTAAAACACCGTTATTTATTATGACAACAACTAAATTAATTAATATTGATTTGCAAATTTATATGCCTTTTTTGCGATGTTTAAAATCTTTTCTTAATATTTTTCAGATTATCGAGACTGCGACTATGGTTTCAATGTTATATAGTAGTAAATTAACTGTTTTGAGAAATGGCAAAATGTTTCAGAAAGTCATCAAGTACTTCTCCCCTCTTAAGGTTGCGTTAATGAAGTCTGTTAATAACAACGCAACAACGCAAGATTCTGATTATTTGGAAAAATAAATGAAATGATTTGTTTTCCTCGTTTTTGTCAGACTTTCCTTTATTGCAAGAGGACCTGGAATGTTCTATCCCCCCACACATCTTCGTTCCTCCTTGTGAACTTGAATAACGTTTATTTAGTCGAAGAAGGTAGTTTCGCCGAATGTTTTAGCGTTCTTTGTACCAGTGCAGTACTCAGTAAAAGTAGACGAGTCTGGATTATTATAAAGAGATAATTATAGTAAAGAACAATTCCAGTTTCACCCTTCCTCATCCTCATCCTCCTTGTGCAAGTCACTTACAAGAAGAGGGAATTTACAAGGTGACATTTTTTTACGTGCGCAAAATCCCCTTGGATGCCCCCCCACCGGAGCCGGTGGAAGAGGTTATGTCGGACTCGAACGGACCAAAACGTACGCCGCCTGTTGTGGGTCGTTTTTGGTTACCGAAGGTGAGGTTAACAGGCATATTCCTCGCACACCAGCCGACCCAGGGCCATCTCTTTCGATCTGGCCCGCCATCTCTTTCGATCTGGCCCGCCATCTCTTTCGATCTGGCCCTCTCCTCGAGTGTGGGGACCACAGTGTCCCCGACTCGTCCCCGGGAATGGGGAGGCACGCGAGGCACGCTGCTGCCGCGGCCTGCTTCTGCCAGGATGACAGGTGGCTCCACCCGTCACCCCCTTCCAAGGTGGCCTTGTCATCAGGTGGGTACGCAATCAACACACTGAATTTTTTGTCTATGTCATAAGATGGTCCCAGGCAAACTTCATGAAAGTAATCTGTTATAAAATAAAAGTCATGCAATGTCATATTTTTTGAATTGCGCAAGTAACTTCTACGTAAATACGTTCCTCTAGACATAATACATGAATATTAGAGCAAGCACCACGATCACAGAGGAACTGCCTAAATACCCACAAAACATTAATCTTAGCGTAGCGTGGCGATAGAGCATTCGACTGCTACGCAGAGGTCATGGGTTCAAATTCAACTTACTTTAGTCTAAACTAACTTTTAGACTCTCGCGTTCCATGATGTACAATAATGCTTACTGGCCCAAACCAGTCTCTCTTGTTCTGGTGCAAGCTTTGTTGATCAGACAGCAGTCGCTCTCAACTAAGTCAAGATAAGCGTATGCAAGAGACATATTTGGAAAGCGGTTATCCATGTGGTGACAGAGATAGAATACAAGTATCACTACGCCATCTCATCCGAAGGATGTCATAAGAGGCGACTAGGGGAAAAATACGCAGGCGACACCAATGCGAGAGAAGGGAAATTCGAAATAAAAACCCTGTAGCAACCCTGCTTGGAAACAGTAGGCCAAAGCCCCCCAACATTGGGAGAGGCCTATGTCCAGCAGTGGACTGTAGTTGGCTAATTAATTGAGTTGGAAAGCGGACTCCTAGTTCTGAAATACAAGTGCTTTAATGCAACCGGAGTTACGCTGTGATGATAATACACATCTGTATACCCATTCGAGGTGCAAAAATCCACAAAATAGCCCACGCTCACCACAACCACCTCTTTTTTCACGCCTTCTCTCACCCAAAATCATGGCAGCGCAATTCAGAGATCCAGGCAACACAGCAGCTCGTCACACTCCCAAAAGATTGCTATTGGAGGTGGAGTTCACTAACATCTGTGGGCTCCACGCAAACCTCAACACTGATGCGTAGAGATGTTGCGTCCATGGCTGTATTTTACCGTCTGTACCATGGTGAGTGTTCTGATGAGCTCTTCCAATTAGTCCCACCCTCCCCTTTCTAAGTAATGATGACCCTCTTTTCTGAGACTGCCTTCAGCTTACCATCAGGCAAGGAGACGTCTAAATGACGTGTTTAAAAAAAAAAATTGAAATCTGAACACGATCCAACCATTAAACTTCTAAAAATGTTGGAGTTCGTAGGAAAACGTCGCGGAAAACTTTACCCTAGCCTGTGGCGGACCAATCCAAGCAGTTCATTCATTTATGATTACATTTTCTTGAATGGGTCCAATTTCGAGAAATTTCATTCTGAAATCCTTTGAATTTCAAACAATGAAAGTCATTCACAAAAAGTTTAAGGGCGAAATATAATATTTTTTAATGATTTGTGACGATTCGCGGTCCAGCTTTTGACAATAATATCAATAGCGATTGCTGGTTTGATTCCCACCCAATGTATGTCTGATTGTACGTTAAAATATATGATTTAACTTAAATTAAACGCAGTCATTTTTAATAATACTTGAATGTATTTTATTATAATGTATTTTTTATTTGTATCCAGTGGGCTCACTACCTCCATCACTAATGCAGAATTTCTGGAGCAATCTGGTTCGATGTGATTAGGAGGGGCGTGTAGTAGGTAGTAGAGGAGTGACCTCTCCTCTACTACCTCTTGTACCTCGTTGTAAATTTAAACTTCTAACGGTGTGAACGATCAAGTTTTTACGTAAAGATATAAAAATACTTTATAGTAGTACGGTGCTAGTGCAATCATACATTGATCTAACTTTTATTCGTATAATATTGGTATGAGCTATATACCTTTTTTCTATGAAAAAATGTTTTAAAATGAAAAATAAAAGGCAGATTTTTTACAGGACATCGTATTATTACTTATTAGTTAGTGTAATAATTGTAATGCAATGAAACAATATTATTGTTACTGCTTGGCTGCTGGTAAGAATTACAGTAAAGATTAAATACATGTTCCTAATCGAACTAAATTTATTCATTCTGATATTTATTTACGGTATTTTCGTTTTGTAACGTTTAGGTTTTTAATGTTTTATTGTAATTGAAGAAAATATATTTTTCCAGTATTAATTTTAATTCCACTAGCATCAATCTCTCATTTTATTGAGGTAAGTTGATTTATATGTGAAGTACAAACTAGTGACAGTTTATTTTCATAACATAATAGATTTTAATGTGCTTCTCTATACCACATCATCTTAGATATCACAGGGGCGTATGACCAATGTATTACACTAAATTAAATACCGAAATAATAACAAATTAAATTCAGAATCCTGTTATAATAATCACGCGGCCATATACACACAGTGCAGGCTTAATTTAACATCATTGAATATATATTTTAGCGAGAAGTGGACGACTGTTTACTTGCAGACCTTTGTAATCATACATGGATTCCGGAATGCGGCCAGGTGCTGGATTACGACTTTAGATTATTTATTGACGAATGTGACATGTTGGAATACAACTGCGATTATGATAGAAGTAAGTACCAATGTTTAGAAATATTTTTCATCTATATCGTAGTGCTAGACAGTGATAAACGTTGGTAGGGGCTTCATATATTTCGATCTTGATTAGCATAGTAATCATAACGATCTTAATACCTTGGTATTAGGGCACGCCGTAGTAACGGCGGTAAGACCCATCATGGGGGAGTGGCTAGAGAGGCCACACGGCAGCCTCTCGTACCGTCTGACGCAGATGATCACCGAGCACGGATGCTTCGGAAAGTATCTGCGTCGGATGCAGAAAGAGCCAACGTCCGAGTGCCATCACTGCAACGCGAGCGAGGACTCAGGTCCGCACACGCTCACCGAGTGTCCGGCGTGGGAGACGCCGAGGCGGGAGCTTGTGGCGGCCCTGGGAGTGAGGGTTCTCACGCTCTCCACCTTGCTCGCGGCGATGGTTCACTGCGCGGATACGTGGGCGGCCGGCGCCTCCTTCTGCGAGCAAGTAATGATCGTGAAGGAAGAGGCGGGGCGGGAGCGGCAGCGGGAGCGACGAAGGATCGCAAGACAAGCTGCCCGCGTACGAAGGCAACTCGGGCGTCGGAGGTCGATGAACGACCTCCGCCCCCCATGAGCGCCGGCCTGGGGGTGACAGGTGAAGCCGCCTGTCACCCTGGCAGAAGCAGGCCGCGGCGGTGGCGCGCCACGCGCGCCTCCCCGTTTCCGGGGACGAGTTGGGGACTCTGTAGTCCCCACACCCGAGAAGAGGGCCAGATCGTGAGAGATGGCCCTGGGTCGGCCGGGGTGCGAGGGATATACCTGTCAACCTCACCTTCGGCAACCAAAACGACCCACAGGCGGCGTGCGTTTTAGTTTGTTCGAGTCCGACATAACCTCCTCCACCGGCTCCGGTGGGGAGGTATCCGTGGGGAATTTGCGCACGTAAAAATAAAAAAAAAACCTTGGTATTTTCTTTCTTTTTTTACTAATCCTCCCTTCCCAATGACTGATTGTTCTGACATTTGGTTCGGACGATAATAAAATTTAAATCAATAAAATAGTTCGGTGTTAACAGCATTAGTAGGTATTTATATAATTTTGAGAGCATTGTTAGTCAAGATCGATCAGACGCTGATTGCACTATGTCACCTATACAAGTTCACTAATGATTTTTGTTTCTTTATAGATTACACAATAACCAATTACTCATTGTGTTTCTTTCACTCATTCACTTGTCCGCCTATGCCGACATGCCCTGCTTGCCCATCATGTAAAGCTTGTAGGATGGGTAACTGGGTGTTTCGTGACGGCAGGAAAATGTTTTACGATCCGATTGTTACAATACCCATGCTCAAGAGTCGGAGATTTCATGATCATGACGGGCACGAGGGTCATAATCACTTTGTAGAACACATACATGTACGTAATGGAGAACGGGGATATGGTTTGGTACAAAATAGTGTCCACGCAAATAGGGTCGCACGTTCACCTGACCGAACAGCAGGACAAGGCCGACCAGGACACAGAAACTTCATAAGATATGGGGTAAAACGTGGAGGAAAGTTTCGTAAAAAAGCCAAAAATAAAAAAACAATTAAGACAAAGACGAAAAGTACTAAGAAAAAACCAAGAATGAAGACTAAAAAGACGACTAAACTGGTTTATATTTTATTATTCTACTTTTAATTTATACAGTAGACTTCTGAAGTTCTTACAATTCGAAGAAATAGTTGAATACTATTGATTTATTGCTAGTTTGTCTTGGGCAACGGGAGTTATATTTCATTTTTAAGTATGTCACTATTCAACAGAAAAAGTATAATTTTGAGTCCCCAACGTGGCATACCTGTACAAGTCACGACTGTTTATTATTCATCTTTAAATCCTTGAATATGACAGCACGCAACGCTCTTTGCTGACCATTAACTAGGTTCCCAGTTTTCCCTGTGAATTGTATGTAAATTATTATGTATATCATCATGACAACATTAGTCTTTTGGTCCACTAGTTTTAGAGAAAGTTGGTATGATTTATCATGATTTGACTTTGACCTCCCATTCCCGTCTGTCTGCGCCAGAGCCTGCTAATTAGCAGGTGTAACGTTTATCAGGGGAGGTTGGCGTGGCTCCAAAGTTTTAGTGTAGCCCCAAAAAATTATTTATTATGTATACGAACATCTGTGGCAATCGTAATGGGTAGTTTGAGCTCTAAAAAGATCGACTAGTCAAATACCAGTTGGCAGTCGCTTCGCGGAAGAAGGCTCAGAGAATGGTGTTGCCTCATTTGTATTGTTTTAAATCTTTTCTTAATATTTTTTAGATTATCGAGACTGGAACCATGGCTCCATTGATGTTTAGTAGTAAATTTAGCTTTTTGAGGAATGGCGAAATACATCACAAGGTGGTCAAGTACTTCTCTCCTCTTCAGGGTAGAATATTTAAACTTGTTTATAACAACGAAACTACACAGAATTCTGAAAATATGGAAAAATAAATGAAATTACTTGATTGCCTGGTTTTTATCAGACTTTTCTTTATCGCACGATAAGGGACTGGAACGTTTTATTCATATACATTTCACCTACAAACTCACCAACTTATGAAAGCTCTTTCTTTAGCCTAAGTACATAGTTCTGGCGACCGCTTCACCGTTCTTAGTACCAGTGCAGTAAAAGTGGATGGAAGTGTACGGATTTGATGTTTCTGGACTATTTTAAATAGATAAATATATTAAAGCACAAAACTCCAGCCAACCATGCAGCATCAGATAAACATCGGGAGCTCTAAGAGTTTATAAGAAAAACACTTGTGTAATTTTTTTTATCACATTCGTTAAATTTCATCGTCGTTTTGTCGAAACAGCCAACACCCACTTGGAGCTTGTAATAACAATTTGATTGATATTGGGAATATTTCTAAAAACGTTCTAAATACGTTTGGGTTCGTGGTGTTTTTTCTTTCAGTTAACATGTAGAATACATACATATATGAAGCACATTCAATCAAACAATTTTATATACTTTATAACATGAAATAAAAATCTACGATAAGAGCTGTAATTTCTTTTTCCGATCAATAAGTTTAGAGAGTACATAAGTACGTAGATTGTTCACAAGTAACAACGAGACGTAATACTAATAATGATAGAAATTTAATCTATTTGGTTTCGAAAAGAGAAAAGTTTAGCATTATGATTGAAGTGTTATTTGCATTGAGTAAGTATTTATAATAAAAAGACACAAACATAGAGCTGCAGGCCGTAGACCGAGCGGTCTACGGCCTGCAGCATGAGTCCCAAATCTCAATATATTCAAATGTATATTCATGCCTATTTCCCCGGATGGTTAGGCAAAGGTGAATTATCACCCACATTTCACCAATCACGTGTTCTGTCCCACGTAATACGGCCTACGTAATAGGGTTATTGCAGTATTCCGGGTACTATTGTTGACCCAAGCCATACATCTTGCTGAGTTAGGGCTGTATATATCCGTCTGATGTTGAACAGCCCTATCTCTTCGTCCCCTTGTACGAGACCGCATGGGAAGAGATGAGGTGGCTCAATTTCTACTCTGCCGGGAACCACGCTGTCCTAAATTCACTGCGAGTAAAAGGAAAAAATGTTACTTACTTTATTACCCAAAGCCTAAAAGTTCGGTCGGGCTGAGGTCTACCTTTAAATTCAGCTGAGTCCTTATCAAAAGATGTACCTACACAACAGCACGATGAGCTGAAGGTACACTTTCTTTTAATGACTAGAACAGACTCAGAATTTCTGCGATAGATATTTTTCATGTTATTTGATATGTAGCCTCAGTCTGAAATAATCAGAAATTTTGTAAGGGCATGTATTCTTCACGTTCAAAGTAATCTGGTGTAGTAAAATTTAAACCAAGTCATATTAGTATTAGAAGTTAAGTAACTTATTTCAATTTACCTCTTTCAGTTGCAATTTCAATAAAAATCTCAACTCAACACTTTATTTATACGGTATAGTACAAATATCATACTTTTATGGAAGTTTAATATTTTAATCTGTCTAACAAAGCTCGAGTAGCTTATGGAATTTGATGTTCGTTGAATTTATTGACCAGAGTTTTTACAGCCAGCCCCAAGTTGTGAATTGGCCAACAAATGCAATCATACATGGGAATCATTATGTGGACAAGATCAAAATGAGTTTACTAATAGGCTATTTGTTGATGAGTGCGACATGCACGAATACAATTGTGATAATAAAAAAGGTAAGGTCGTGTTTATAAATATTGTAAATACTACATACATACATATAATCGCCTTTATCCCCATAGGGTTGGGCAGTGATGAATTAACACCGTCATTTCACCATCATTGTATTCGGTCCCACGTAATAGGGGGTGAGTCTATTGCCACATGCATCTAAGGCATAATCTGAGCTGTATATATCTGTCTGATGTTATGAATGAATGTCCATGCACTGTTCCGCCTCTGATCGCCCCCGTTACAAAACTGCCCATGAAACTTGCTGCGCTTCCACGCTGGATGGCGATGGCCAGCCTTTGCCCCAGATATGACTCGGAACGAGTGTCACCAGTCACCTCGATCTTCCTTAAATTTTGTTCAAATTATAAATCAGTTGTCATTGCATCAATCATTTAATTAGCGAATCATTATCCACTTTTGGACAAAAACCTCTCGCAATGTGCGCCATTGCACCCAGATCATCTATTTATCTGACTAAGAGGCATCTCATTTTCCGTTTACAGACTCACGGTCGCCACTCTAGGACAGGACTCGTTTGATTGGACGATGTCGGTAATGGTGTCTGTAATGGCGACCCTTTTTCCTGAGACTTTACCTTCAGCTTACCCCTTATAACAATAAAGTGGGGTCGTTATCCCTAAAAAATATCATTTTTTTTAATCAACTTTCAATACAATCTTCCTACTGAACAGTATTGTTTCATTCTGAAAGTCAAATAAAATGAACAAAATACGTAATAAAATGTTATGCAGAGAATATTTATCAGTAGTTTAATAAATTGTACTTTGCAGCCTTCATCCAGGTAGATTTGAAGACATGTTCATATAAATGCACACAAAAGCAAGCCCGGACAGATGGCTCTAATCTAAGGCGATTTCATAACAAGTCATCTAGATTTGCATCTGTGAGCAATCCTACAACTACTTCTGTAGGAGAAGCTACAACCAAACAGTGATATCTCAAGACAACACGACATGATTATGAATAACTATAAAAAATTGAAAATATCTAACATCATTTTCAATTCTCACCTCGCCTGATTTAGTTAATTGGACACTTGTATGTGGAGAAAGAGTGGTTGATCGAAAGACGAATAATGGTGGTGTGTTTGAAAGAATTGCGCTAAAATCGTTTGGTCACGTACTAGACGAATGGCAAATCAGTGTGTTTCCGTCTTCCTATAACCCCGGATCTTTTAGGCCGAGGTGTGACCAAGTTTAGAGACTATCAAACTAAGGAATACTATTGCAGTATTATTGGAATCTATCATGGTGACATTGTTAAAACTTCTTTACTTACTCTACTCACCACTAGGTAGGGTTAAGTTATATTGACATGCATAGTAAAAAAACACGAACAATCAAATAAATATAGCAAATCAAATAAAAATATCAAATAAAAATAAATAATGTAAATAGATAGGCCAGTGTTAATTATCTAGAGGAACATACACCGACATAATTGCTGTTAGTTTGAAAAAGAAGTATAGGTTTAAATTACCTGAAAAAAAATACGGGAGTATGTAGAAAGCATATGAGGTGTAAGTAAGAACAGATGAAAATGGTAGGCTGATATGTCTACTTGCTTCGGAGACTAAAAGGCAAAAAAAGGCTTTGTAAAAATCTAATACCAAAATTAAGCCCTTTGCGTACCTACTGGATCACTATTAAGTAATCTGTAAATATTATACTTATTAATTAATGTGAGACAACTTCATTAAATTAAAAACTAAAACATTACAATTAATGCATTATGTATTAGAAGTGTAATTAATTATATTTTACAGCCTACGTCCAAGCAGAATTGAAGACCTGTTTGTATAAATGTACAAGACAAGTCTTGGCAAGTACATCTAATAGTAAATCATCCGATCCTCCAACCACTTCTATAGATAAAACTACAACCACAGTTACTGCAGAAACGACAACTTCGCAAGCCACTACACTTTCTGATGAAACCTCTCACTTAGAGATTAGTCAGACAACACCCACGGAACCAGATACAACCCAATTGACAATGACCACTATAGATAGCACCACAACCACTACCACGATAGAAGAAACTACATCTCAAGCCACTACATTGACTGAAGAAACTTCTTCAGAACATTATATTTCTAAGCCAACTGAGACTCAACCATCAGTCGTTGATGAATCTGTTACAGCTTCTCCAGAAACCAGTAGTATAGTTACTGATGAAACAACTACTGTTGAACATACAGATTCAGCAGTCAATGATAGCACATCAGCTCAACCTGAGTTACAAAGTGAGGCAACTACATTTGCTACAAAGCCTACAGAAGAAATTATTACAACAAGACAAGCAAGTAAAAATTGTTCTAGTTATACAGAAGATTGCTTTGTGCCTTCAACTTGGGAGACTACTCATCCCTCAGAAAATAGAGATTTTTATCAAATACTAAGAGAACGATTTGGAGACAAATTTAAAATTATAAGGGATCCAATATATTTTCCGAAGCCAGTTGAAAGAACCGGTAGAAATGTTAGAAGAAATGGTGAAGTGTTTATAGCCGGCCATCACAAAGAGACGAATAATAACAATTATTTCGTACATTAAAACTCCTTATGAAACAATAAAAAACCTGTATCAATGCCAACCAACATGGATTCGCACACCCTAAAGCCAATAGCATATTTTTGCCAAAAGCATATCCGAGGGTACTTGACTCATCCAGAATTGATTCATATATGAATCTGCAATTTTAAGATCTCTTTCCATCATCACGTATCTTATCATTTACGAAAACAAAACGGGGCATATCGATCTAGAGAAATGTAATCCTGTACCTACGATCTCTTGATGATTCTCCTATACTTGCAAGTAGGTACTATCACAATACTTGAAAGGTCATCGCAATAAGAAAATAGCATGGCAAGATTTAGATCTGTTAGGTACTCTATATATGGAAACAGCATCAAAGTAGAAAAGACTAAGTCCCACCACGACGTCTGACAGGAGTGAATTATTATCCTCTACCAACCTTTAGTGATATCTATAGACAAACATGGCCTGGAAATGTTGGCATAGGAAGAAGACGAAAGTAGCTTAAATAAAAGATGATCTGTATACTTTTTACATAAACCACATATTCTTTTAAAAAAAGTGCGCATAGCGACGAGGAAATTGCATGTATTTTTGCTACCTTGGAGAACATTATTATTTGTAACGATTTCATGCGGCGTGGGATATGAATTTCAAACAATACTAATTGCAGCACTTACTACCAATTTGTCTACAATAACTGTATCAAATTAGTTTGTTTTTGACAAAGCAGCTTACTCTAGATAACCGAGATTACTAGTGGTGATATTCTCACGAAATGTCTGCAGTGGATATTTTAATTATAAAGGCTACTTTGTATTTTCCAGAACCTTTAATTTGCTATTATGTTCGTTATTTAAGGTCATATAACTTATATTGGTTTGATGTATTTATTGATGGTAATTGATGGTAATTGATTAATTGATATTGTAAGAATTTGAGGTACGCTCTTTTAATAAGCGTTTGTTATAGTTTATTGTTAAAGTCTTATCCATTATTTCTCAATAAACGCTGTCGCGATATTTTAGTAGGAGTACTAACTGCAGATAATAAAATAGTTTCGTAATATGTCTAAGCTTTACAACAACGCGATCCTTTGTTAATTATTATAATGTTTTCACGCCCAACGTAATACACCATTACATTCATGATTTATCTTCAGATATTGATCTAACTTTTATTTTTATTTAAGCTTGATTGTACTTGATAGGCAAAGTTTAAGGTTAATATCTGAATATAGTGCAACCTGTAAAAATACTTATATATTATGTTCCATGTTATGTTTATATACTTTTAGGTTGACTTGTTTCTAATAAAATCTTTTAAAGTAATCTTTGCCCACTAAAAGATATTTATTTAAAATTAAATATCTTTTTAGATTTCAGCCTATATTAAAACTATCATATCGTTTTGAGTCATTTTCGATACTTCATAGTCTCTAAAAAAGTCTTTATTTATTTAATGGGACTAAGTATATCTACCGTTCCAGTAACATTTTTATTAAACGAAACTTCTGGTAGAATTCGTTATTTAGACAGTCCAAAAAGAAGGGATATCGTGTAGCTATCAGTGGATACTGCAGCTTCCCGTAATGTCATCAGTCTTAGCAAAACCAAAGTTGACAGCCAGAGTATGCAACAGTTGAGAAACGATCAACAAACGTGACCGTACAATAAATAAATAATACGGATTTTTATGATTTCTCCTAACTCATCGAGAGCCTTTGAAACTCTCGAGTAATTTAATTAAAACGTGAATCTGTAGATGTTTTCCACGAACCGTTACATGTGCTGAAATTTTCAGGCACATTCTACTGTAAAGGTAAAGTTTTGTACGCTTACAGTTTGCAAAAGTTCAACGAGATTCGGTTTAGGGACCATTGAGCTGGATCCGTTGCGTAAATTTGTAGTATAAGTATACGTGATCAAGGAGATGAATTAGATTCCCAGGAGCGTAGAACGAAATAATTCATCTGAATTCGGCTGCTGAAAAGAACGGTGGGAATATTGCTGCTGGGCCGTTTTTCCCACAGCTCTACTCGTTACATTGCGACCCAGGCAATGTTAATTCTGATTATCAAAAATGTTTATCTAAGAAATATTGCATTTGAGGATTTCACTTCGGAGCCCTGGGTCCAGTTATTTCTTCTCATTTCTTAGATTTCGCTTATAAGGCTTTTTGAAATCAATCAGTAGAGGTATCAATGGTCATGTAAAATTTCATGGGTCTCCCTGGAGATCATACAACATCCGATCATCACATCACCGTGTGTTAAGTTACGTTTCTTATTTACTGAATAACATGATGGCTCCTTCTCATGCACAGGTGAAATGTCTGACTCTTAATAACTAATATAAATGTCTTTGATTTGAAGTTTATAAATTGTGTAAGTGGTTCTAAGAGTCCCATATTTCCTAACAACGGTTTAGCAAACTGATTTCAAGCATTCTTGTCTAAAACGGAGCGATGTTACGAAAGCTTCAGTTTACTTAAATCACGTAAGGACCATTTATAAGTAAGGACATTATTTTCATTTTTGTGGTAGACTACACAATTCAGACTAATTTTAACATTTAAACGTTGAGGTGTCGCGTCATACTCAATTTTTCTTTTTTTTTAAACTATGTTCTGGAAACCGTAAGTACCTACTAGTATTCCCGCTATCTCCATCAGCTATGCTAAATTGCTAATGTTAGGAGTGATTTCACTTTGGAAACGTCATCCCGTTGAAATCGATGAGATCGATCGATGGCCATATCCATGATTTGAACTCAGGACCACTCGAACGTAAGGCTGACTCTTTAACTACTAAGTTAAAGTTGAAACAAAACGCTTAGGCATTTTTTAACGGATATACTGTTTGTTAGCAGTTTTACAATCAAAAGATAAACATATTAAGGTGTACTTACTAACATGAGTAATCAAGTTGACATCGAATTGAAATACCTACTGATGAAATTACAGCTAAACTTTGGCTGAAACCTGTGAACAAATTCAAATAATAGTCCCTCAAATGTACAAGTTGACGAGTGTATTCCTACATATACCTTTGCAGATATTACTCAGCGCGAGATCAATACATTCCCATCTGATACAAAAGCTTATCAATCTCAAGAACTGGAAAACTCAGTTAGCTGAACTAGCAGCTCACATGACGGAATTAGTAAACAGCAAATAGTATTTAGAGAAAGACCTAAAAGAAAATGGAAATTTTTTTTAAAGAATGGTGCAACAAAGAAAGTAACAGAGTAACTAACAGCTTCTTTTGACAATAAAATCTTCAAAATGACTAATATATTCGTTAGTAAGTAGCTAAAAATAGAAAAGTAGATTAAAAATAGAAATTGCTCAAGTATTATTGCTTCGCACTGAAGTATAATAATACGGAACAGGAGACAACATGACATAAGGAAAAATGTTCACATTGAGAATTTTAAAATTCTTACAAAAATCCTATAAATTCTCAACACGTGCATACGTAAAGCTAGCTGTACACACTGGCCCAACATACAACACAGCAGTTCAATGCATTGACGATACCAAGCTCAAGTATACAGTAACGTACATTGGACAATATTGACTCAACGTGTACAGCCAGCATAACATGTTGTAATCTCAGCTTAAAGGAGTACATCGTTTGACCTGGATTCCGCTCTCGTAGTCGCCAGGTACATCGTAAATCTACCATTGTGTAGTACTGTGCACGTTATTACGTAAAATGCAATACAATTCGCTGGATCTTTGTAGTTCATTTTTAAAAGGAACGGTAGGTTGAATTGCTCTTCTGTGAGATAAAACTACGATGCGACTATTGTAAATTACGTTTAGGTACAAAATTATATGTACTCTAAGTGACTCCTAATCTATACTTATCATTCTCTCTTATTGTTATATTTAAATATGGGGTCATTTTAAGTTTTAATTTTGACTATCCGTATTTCTTATGAACATAACATAACATAAACTCACGCCTATATCCCCGAAGGGGTAGGCAGAGGTGCTAGCACCCACATTTAGCCAGTTTATGTTTAGTTCTCAATGTAATATGGCGAGGATATTGCCATTAACCGGGCACTTATAAACCTGCGATAAATACACACATAACTTCGAAAAGCATCGAAAAGTCATTGGTTCTTATGAACATAATAATAGTTTTCTCCATAACCCGTCCAGCTTGCTTGTGTTAGGAGTGGGTTCCCATCAAAAGTATAATGACCAAAATTCGAACCTGGGCTTTCTTGATCATAAAACCGACTCCTTAACCACTAAGCCACAAATGCTATGAGTTGAAAACCTCGAATGTAACCGGGAACAACGGGAGGATGATGATCATATAATACATATCTGTTCAGTTAAGTCACATGCGTGTTTACTACCGTAGTAGTATAAAAGGAAATACAGTAATGAACTTGGTGTTAATAGATAACAGATCGTATTACTAACTCGGAAGCTATGAACATGTACGGAAATGCGTACGCGCAACTCGAAGGCAAAGCAAGTCGTTGTCAATGATCTAACTGAACTAATTACTCATAGATAACGACTTCTGCATACATTGCACACAGCTGATAGTCTCATATGATTAAAGCCGTGACCTTGTTTAAGACATTATAACAAGTTATACATAAATATGGCACTTGAGCGCCTCAGTTGAATCTACTAAAATTCTTTCTGATAAGTGATAGCTCAAGTTGTGAGTAATAATGTAATATTACAGATTTTGTAGTAGAAATTCTGCGGGTGGAAATGACCACAAAGCTGTTTTATATTTTAAATTAATATTTGTAATATTTAACGTTTTTGTATGAAAATGTTTGCATTTTTTATAATGTTAAATTGATGAAAAATTGTGCTTAATTTGAAATTAGAATTTGACACATAAATGTGGCCTTTTTAGACCCCTGAGTCTTCTTAAATATCCTTTTAACTAAATTGAGTTTATACCATTTTCATTTTATTTTTCATTAAAAATACTACACCTATAATAAATATCTGTGAAATATTTCCGATATAGGCAGCAACTGTCAATAGGAGCACAAATTCAATTTTATCGGAAGCGAGGCTTGGCGCGGAAATGAACGCGCCTGCAGGCTACGACGCAAGGCGAGCAACGCTCATTCAGGCTTAATTGTCTATTGAGTGCATTTTAAGTTTAACGGAGTTATACGCTAAACTCTCTGGGGATAAAGCCTTAATTAGAGTCACAGTGTTGTCATGTTCGATATATGTTATTATTATCCATTAAAAAGGCACAACTATTGTCAATTTAAAAAAAAAGGGTCGTTTAAAAAAATAATTTAGGAGGTAGCATACGGCGGTATTTCCGCCCAATTGAGCAGTCCTACTGGGGAAGTACCTCTGCCCTACAGAATACCGCGGTTATAATAACTTCGTGTTGTGTTCGCAGCGGTGAGTAGGGTAGCCAGAGGTCACTGGAGAATGGCCCTATTACGTGGGACCGAATACAATGATTGCTGAAATGTGGGTATTAATTCTCCTCTGCCTAACCCTCTGGGGATAAACGCGTTATTATATGTATATTTGTAATACTGAGTTTCCCGGGACGTCCACGGATTTCCCGGGACTGGCATGGTCTGGTACCGGGCAATCTGTATCCCTCCTCTGTCCCGGGAATTTCAAACACTAGTTGCCATAAATAATAACAGAGTTTAAACTACTTGATATTTTTTTGGCTCCATCTGGTTACCATTGCACAGTCACATCTGCATTAACATTAGATATACATAGTATTAGAGGTACTTAAACTATTACGATTTTACAATTGCATCATCTCGTCCTCGGCATTAATAAAACTTATCATCTGAGAAAATCGCACAACAAAACAATGTTCCAAGGTTTTATATTGAAGAGTAAACTGAAATTAACATCATATCTATTATGTAGATACTATCTATCAGATAATAGTGAATATTATATCGGCCCTGTTTATGCCGGAGGATATCGCTGTTTAATATTTTTTACTTGTATCTCTTTGTTGTGGTCTGTGAAGCAACTATGTCGGAAAGGGGCTTTTAACGGAGGTCTATTTTTATAATTATTTAGGTGGCAGACAAGCACACGGTCCACCTGATAGAAAGTAGATACCGTGACCTATGAACGTGTGTAACACCAGGGGGGTCACACCCGTGCTGCCGACCCTGTAAGAACAGAGAGTTTCTGTGCCATCAGTGTAGAGGACAAAGCAGGACAAGCCTTAGGTCATCCCACTGACAGCACAAAAACTCTCCAGCGAGCTCTGGCTACCCTACTCACCGCCGGGAACACAACACGAAGTTATTATATTCGTGGTATTCTTATGTCATGGTAACCACTTTCCATCAGGTGGGACGTGTGCTTGTCAGCCACCTCAATCAAAGAATCAAAGAATCAATTTCATTTATTCAGTTTAGGCACACAAAGAGCACATATGAAAGTCAAAATTTTACAATTGGATATGTCAAGAAATAATATAAAAATATTAAATAATGTAAAAATAAATCATTGGAAAATGATTCTTTCCCTGGTTCGGTAGGTTAGTTCTACTGAGAAGATCTGGTATCTTCTCAGTAGAACTAACCTACCTCAGCGAACTATATTAGAACTAGACTATTTTTTTTTTAAATTTGCTTTAGTTTACAATTTATTTTGTGCGAGCAAGCAAGAGACTTATGTTGACCACGCATTAACATCATTAAGATACTCATCCACTTTATAGTAACCTTTACTCATTAAAGTTTTTTTCACTTCTATTTTATTTTATTTATTGGTATATTAATCAAATCCTGAGGAATTTTATTAAATATTTTTATGCAGCTGCCTACAAATGAATCACCAACCTTGTGAAGCCTAAGTTTTGGTACAACTAGTTTATTTTTTGTTTCTCGTATTAAAATTGTGTACATCAGATAGTTTTGCGAAAATATTTAGGTTTTTTCGTACATATAAGATATTATCATAAATGTATTGAGAAGCAACTGTTAAAATATTAATTTCTTTGAAAACTTCGTTTAGCGAGTCACGGGGTCTGAGGCTATAGATCGCTCGTTAGTTGTATAAAAAAAGGGTAGTTGAATTTTAGTAAATTATAACGAAAAACAGTCACACATTTCAATGTTCCATTTCTCTAATTTTTCGATTAACAGTGGTCATGACGTAATATCATATTCTGTATGATTAACGGTGCCCAATTCAAGTGTGTATTTTTTTATTATATGAAATATTAATTCCATTTAAGTAGTGAAATATAGATAAGCCTTTTAATCAAAGCGGTTTGATGCTAGGTGACGTAAATTTACTGTCATCATTGCAATTCAATATTATATTGCATCTCGCAAATCGCAATGTGCGCCATACGACCCTGCGGCATTCGGTCTATCCGAACTCTATTTTTCAGTCAATATCGCTTTTGGATTATGAAGGTGGTCAGATGACAGTCGCTTCACGGAAAATATTGAAGTTCGGTCAAATCTGCAGTTAGACTGGTAAAACGGACCCCAGACTCCAAGGTGAAAGCCCGGGTGTGACTGCAGTTAAGGCTAAGATGAAGAAGACATTTTTCAGTATATCAGTCGATTTCCGGTAAAAGAAAAATTAAATTTACTATAAAAGGAAAACATGAAAGAGATAATTTAAAATCTAGACTTGTTCAAAACAATTATAACTGTTTGAACCCGATAAGGCCGCTATCTAAACATAAATGATGCATATCATTCTTTAAAGGAGCTGACTGCACATGGCGCTTAGTAAACGTTTATGGAGGGGAGGCAGAGATAAATAAAATATATTTTAATTTATGTTTAAATCACAAGGTGAGTGATAGTGCCTTCCATTTTATTTTGCAAAATATTTTGAAACTGTTCAGTCAGGTGACTCGCTGTGGCATTCAGAGATTCGGTCAAGTACGAGGTTATTACAGACGCTCTCTTTGTTTTAATCAGACATAATAACTTGCAAACATATCATACATGGCGCTATGGATTTAGTTGATGGCTGTTGACAGACTAATTAAATACTAATACAATAGGGTAATTGACTGTCAAGTCCAAGGTGTAAGGTTATATCTACATAAGTACATCTTCTGTCACAATTTGGGAGGAAGAAGCTACAAAGGTTTGTCTTATTAAGGCCCTTCTTACATTAGGAAACTAGAAAGTGACGAAACTTCAGACAGGTGTTACAATAACGTGATTAGAAACTTGTTAGCAACTCGAAGTTCGCACATTACGCTATAGAAAACTAAGATTTTTTACATTATACTATAATTTGCATCGATATTCATCAATTCGAATAATCCTTCTCTGTCACAATCAAAGAAAGAACTGGAAGAACAAGTTTTTATGTAGGTTGGTATTTGCATTTTTTAGGAAGATCCCAAAGCGGCAATGCCGTTTCGTTTTCAATATCGTGTTACTAAGAATTTCCCTATAGGAAAATATAATATTTTGTTCTACTGAACCGCTACTATTGCCTCACAAGTTGTAATTAAACTAGAAATTCTAATAGCTATTGGTAAATGTTGAAGCCAAGCAATAAAAAGGTATTTCTTCATTCCTGAAAATTTAACGGTCCTTGTGCTCTTCGAAATGTTGTAAGATCAAGATTAAATAAGCCTAAATATTCTATAGCTAATACGCACTTTTTCTATTAATAAGTAGTTATGACTATACAAAAAGCTTCTATTGATAATAGGTGCTATTGAAGAACGGCAGACGATAACAATTTTATTATAGTGTCTCTGACCAGTTTTCATACAAATATTTTATTATAGTACAGTTATTAATATTTTTTTGCGAAATATTGGTAGTGCAAATTAACTAATCATTTGCCCATGACTCTCCCATCATATTACCCCGGAAGAACATAAGTAACAACATTCAGACCTCAGAAGGTTACTTGCCCCGGCTATATATTGGTAGTTTTGTGTGCGCGCGCGCAGTTACCGCTTGCTGTGCCGTTGACATTGAAGTTAGTCGTAAGTGTTACGTTTAAATGTTACATCGTGGTAAAAATAAGTGCTACATGTGTTTTAATGTTTTGTGTGTGATCGGGTTTTGTTACTATTAATTTAAAAAAAACGGTTTGTACATAGCCTAAATGCGTATTTTCCATCGTGTCAGGAATTTGCTCTCATTTTTGGACATTGAAAATCATTATTTACCTAATCTATTTTTTATTTATTTTTTTAATGCCAATTGAAATAAAATAGTTTAAAACCTCTCGATTTTTTAAATCAGTAAATAGCCAGTGTTACTCCACATTTTAATGATACCTGATATTATATACTATTATTATTTGTTTACGTTATTTAAGCGATTAGCTATCTATGAACACATATAAACATATAGATAGGTTCGTTATGAGTATTTCAGTTTTTTTTTCTTGGTGGACCACAAACGCCAGAAAATGGGTATTTTTCAACCCATTTTCCATAAAGTTAATAAGTATACCACTTTATTAGTAAACCGCAGATGGCCTTCGTTAGTAACCTTTGAATTCATTTTCATTCGCAATATTTGTCTGTAGGTCCGCCTTTAAAAGTTACATAGCATTTAACAGTCTGCAAGAAATGATTTATATCAGTCAATAATACTTGACGAGACAATGACCTTTAATTCTCGTATCGAATAATTCTGCGCGTGTTTTTGTCAGTAAAATTTTATACCACTGCCATTTATAGTTTAAAATTGGAACGTACCTATGAAATCAAGGAAGAATTTTTTTTATTACGATTAATCAATAATCTATATTATTGTGAGGAACCAAACTACACCTTTCATTTCTGCTCGTCTAGGACAGGATTATAGTTATTTATATTCTAATTTTAATCATATTACAATTTTTCCGTCCAATTGAGCAGTCCGACTCGGGAAGTACCTCCACCCTACAGAATACCCCGGCCATAATAACCTCGTTTAGCCAGATCTCACTGGAGGGTTTTTGTGCTGTCAGTGGAAAGACCAAAAGCTTGTCCTGCTTTGTCTTTTACACTGACGAAACAGACAGAAACTCTCAATGCTTGCAGGGTTGGCAGCGCGGGTGTGACTCTCTTGGTTTTGCACGCGTTCATAGGCCACGGTGACCACTTTCCATCAGGCGGGCCGTGTGCTTGTCTGCCAACTAAGTGGTATACAAAAAAATAAATAAATATGAAACCTTTTATTATGGATAAATTTTCATGCAGAGAATCTGCGAAACATGTCGGACCTTATTCGTTTTTGTAACTTCATTGTAACATATCATATTTCGAGCAATAAAAATGATTTACTTCACTTTAGTCAGTAAAAAATATTGTACGTACCATAGCGTTTGGTGGTAAAATCATTATTTAGTGAACTGACATTTTCAATTGAATGCAACGTGGTGTACTGTATCATAAGTCCCATTGCAAAGACTTTGATTGTACAAAGTATCTGGTCAAAGCTTAAGGATTGGTTTCGTAGGCGTCATGGTAGCATTTTCAATCGCCTGATACCGATATTAACCAGACGAGAACTTTAATTTCTTGAGAAAAAATTAAGAAATAAAAGTCTACAAATAATATTTTCACAACAGTTCTGTAATGTCTTGATAGTCTCGCAGTTGTGAATGTTTGAAATATCAATCAAAATTATCTAGGTCATCGCTATTATTTATACTAAATCAAGTTTTAAATGTTCCAATTGGTTCATCAACAGGATGTTTACTTAATGATTACAAAATATGTTTGAGATTTCACTACTAGTAGACTGTTCTGTAAGTCAAGATTCAACAATAATTATGATTAAAAGTTTGAGAAAAAATAATCAGAAATTGAAAACTCTGTCCATACACCAAAACCATACTTAGTCTGAATCTGACAAACAGAGGAGAAACAAGCTGAAGTATTTATTTAATGTACTGATATATATAAATAAGTGTAATTATACAGTTTACTTTTTAAATAACTTCATTAATATTTTGTAATGTAAATTTTAATGCAATCTTATCGCAAATTGTGCCAGAATAAATTATCAATTTATATCTTAAATTAATGCCAGTAACTCTGTGTGTAAACATTTTACTAAGGTTGTTCTATATTAATCATTATTTCTCATTTATCGTTAGTTATGTAATGACTTAAAAGATTAGTTTCAAAACTATTTGTCCACACTGTGTGAGGGACTTGTGCGTAATGTTTATATAATTTGCAGCCGTGTGATTGCAAATATGCTAAAAAACTACATATTGAAATCGTTGCTGACATCAGTGCTATTTATTATTTACTATTAAGCACTATGGTTAAAAAATGACAAATACATATTTAGAGGAACTTGTGTTAAAATGATCTATACAGCCTCATTTTTAATTGAAAAAGGATTAGGTATATAATAAGTCAGGGTCACTGTCCTAAAAAAATAGTGAGTTTGAAGTCACAATGAGTAAAACAATTATATTGAATTTAAAAAGGAGTAGGTCTGATAAATAACATATATGTGCAAACAATGAGTTGCAAACAGTTTGCTGAGTTAGGACACGGCCTATCAACTGAGTTTACAATATAAAATTACTGTTCTCTGACATTTCACGATGGGATTACAACCTACGCACAGAAAATTGTATCAACTTTTGATGTTGCAAGATCGTAATTAATTTTCAGACTAGCTTGAGGGTAAATTAAATTAAAATAGAAAACGTTTGTTTATTTTAAGCGATAGCATTTGACCTATCGTAATTGAAACATATATAATGATAGTGTTAATTCTCGCGCGGTAGCCTAGTCGTATGGGTATTATTACTGCTGAGATGAGGTCTCGGGTTCGATCCCAGGTGTTACCGCCATGGTACCACACCTAGTCGTATGGGTATTGGACTGCTGAGATGAGGTCTCGGGTTCGATCAGAGGTGTTACCAATGAAAAAATTAAACTTTTTGATGCTTTTCGAAGTTATGTGTGTAATTATCGCAGGTTTAAAAGTTTTAAACATAAACTGGCGAAATGTGGGTGTTAGCATCTCAGCCTACCCCTTCGGGGATATAGGCGTGAGTTTATGTTACTTTAATTGTCGCAAGATATAGCAGAATTTGGACCACCCCATCTCTTCACATGCGGTGTCCTACAAAGCGACAAAGGGTAGGATTGTTTAACATCAGACAGATATATACTGCCCAGACTCAGCCTCAGGTGCATGGCTTGAGTTTTGGCTCACCTCCTATTACGTGGGACCGAATACAATGATTAGTGAAATGTGGGTGTTAATTCATCCCTGTCTAACCCTCTGTGGGTAAAGGCGTTATTATATGTATGTCTAGATAAAAAGAAGAAATTACTCCTAATTTAAGTGAAGGCATCTTTTTACTTCATCAAGGATTGCTTTCAGATTCAAAGTTCTGTATTTACAAAGAACATACTTAAGAGCATCGTTATATAAAAGTGCACGCAGTTTATTTTTATTTTTCAATTTACAGATCACAATGCGTTACTTAATCATTGCTACCGTTGTCTTCGCCGTGGCCCAAGCAAGGCCTGGGCTATTTTTCGCCCCACCGGCCTTCCAGCCCCTAGGCGTGCAGTACGCATCGTCAGGACCTGGAACGGTTTATCCTCACCCTGCAGTAGAACTGAACGCTGCAAGTGAAGCTTTATTACCCAGAAGTCTTTTGAAATCTAGAGACTTTTATGATAACCCTGCTATCGCTGCTGGACTCGCCAAGGAGTCATGGTTTACGAAAAAAGAGATGCAGGTTGTTGAACGAGAAGCTGAGAAGATTCCCCGTCAAAGCATATACCATATTGTGAAGAACGCAGGATTTTTGGATCGACACTAATACTTACGGTAGAATAAATCTGTTATTAGCACCCGTCCTTTTGTTGGCACTGTTAAATAAGTAAAGGTCGTATTAACTCCTTCAAGAATCTAGGGGTTAAGCCAACCTGCAAGCCAATATACCTGCTGATTTAAGTTTGAAACTCAGGCATAGGCATTATTTTCAGGGTTAGGATGCGGCCTTAAAAGCTGTATATGTCAAATCTAATATAGGAGAAGGAGTCAACAGACCCTGGGCTGTCAGGTGAAGGCTTCGAATGCAACCGGAAAACACTTTTTTTACGTGCGCAAAATCCCCACGGGTATCCGTGGGGATTTTGCGCCGGAGCCGGTGGAAGAGGTTATGTCGGACTCGAACTGACCAAAACGCACGCCGCCTGTGGGTCGTTATTGGTTTCCGAAGGTGAGGTCGACAGGTATATCCCTCGCACACCGGCCGACCCATGGCCATCTCTCTCGATCTGGCACTCTCCTCTGGTGTGGGGACCACAGAGTCCCCAACTCGTCACCGGAAATGAGGAGCGCGCCAGCCATGGCCTGCTTTTGCTGGGGTGACAGGTGGCTCCACCCGTCACCCCCAGGCCTGCCCTCATGGGGGCGGATTCATCGACCTCCGATGCCCGAGTTGCCTTCGTACGCGGGCTTGGCTTGCGATCCTTAACCGGGAACCACTGTGAAATTAGCGTGATTTTTTGTTATCAATGACAAAATAAACTCTTATGATTAGCTTGTTATTGTCACTGATAACAAACAAAAACTTTGTTTTCTCCTTTGCAGAAGTGTCAACAACTGAACCGGTGACAATGATAGGATAGTTTATCATAAGCTTTAGGTTATAAGTTTCTTCAACCATGTAATTGACCATATTACCGCCATTGTGGACCGCAATGCGCTGATTTATTACTAATGGCAATACTTCGGCACCTGTTATTATTAATGTTCACTGTTACTAAGTTTAAAAATTTCGTGAAACCGAATGTATCCCATATCTCGGAAACTACACGACAAACTTTATTTAAACCAAGGTTTGTTGAAAATATTTTAGAGATTTTACAAATTTGAAATTTCCACCGTTTAGTTAATTTTATTAAGAAGGGCCTTAAGAAGCGTCTATCTCTCTAAATATCCTAACGCCTTTAATAAAAGAAAATATTTTGTAAATTCGATTAAGATAGCAAAAATTGAAACCGTCCAGGCGGGATCTGAACCCGCGATCTTTCGCTTACAGGAGAATGCTCGGACCACTAAGTAACCGAACCTTCGCCTGAAACCATCCAAATTCTTCTATACTTTTATATTTGTATCATATACATACAGTTCGTACAAATATCGGTAGATGGCTCCCACGGTCGCCATAAGACGGATATGTTTAGAAGAATTGTGATGGTTTCGGGCGAAGGTTCGGTGGCTTAGTATCAGAGCGTTCCTCCTGTAAGGGAAAGATCGCGGGTTCGAATCCCTTCTGGACCGTCTCAATTTTTTTTATCTTAATCGATTTTAAATAGTTAAACTAAATGCTTAAAATTTCATTCAATAATTTTGTAAATTGTTTATAAATAGTATTAGGCAGTCTTGTAACTAATACCTAAGTTTCTTTATATAATTTAATGATGTTTTGTTTGTAAATAGTTTTCTAGATGACGCTAAGGCTGAATTCTCTAAATTCGTTTACGTACCAATGTACGTAAACGAATTTCCACTAGAAGAACTGGGTTTGCACATTTTATTCACAAGAGTTAAACATAAGAACGCAATAGTTTTCATGTTTAACTCAATGAAATGTGAATAAAATGTGTAAACCCAGTTTAAATCGAACTAACGCTTTTATATCAGCCGGTGAAATTCAGCCTTAGCTTCGAGTGATTTTATAGCCGCTTCAGAGCGAAATATTTTGGGCAGTCTCGATAGCGAAATCGTCTGGAAGTATTAATTTGGCGAAACTTCAAAACTATATCCAAAATCTTTTGCTATGTAACGAACATAAAATAAACGTGTTTAATATCAATAGTCGTTAAGTATCGTGTTGGTGACAATATAATATGGACATCAACGATGGATTATGTTGCCTTATAATTTTAATAAAGCCATTTCTGTAAAAAATGCTTGGTACAATTAGTTTTATTTAGTACAATATTATGTAACCTTAGTCTATTTGGGTAAAATTTAATTTACTAATAGTTAGGACCTATATTCTCATGTATATAGAGTAGTTATTTAATGATTTTATATGTACGTTTGAATTGATTCTAAGTCATTATTAGAACCTATATTTAAATGAAATTCATGACATAAAGTTCATTTAAATAAATACAAATAAATTCAAATGTTTAAATTAAATTGAATAAACAGTAAGAAGCAAAAATAAACGATTCTAGAGTGTGTTTTTAGACTTAGTATTTAATATGTGGCTTACTAAGTTACTTACATACTTATCTCCTTCCTTCACGTCTATGTTCCTGAAGGAATACGTGTATTTCGTAATGTATATATACACTTAAACACTTAAATAGTATCTACATATTTATTAGAAAAGAAAACCCATAACGGATTTATTTTAATAACTTACTTTTAATAAGTTATTGTATAATATGCAACTGTAATGTTCAGAATTCTAGTAGTAAATTACATAAAACTCACTTTAGGCGCGCATCTTATTTTTTTAATGGTAAAAATATAAATTAAATTTAAGATTAATTGTAATATTATAATTAATGTGCAATCTTATTATGTATATTATATATCAATGTTTGTAAATAGATATTGATTGCATTCAAAATTGAATTAATTTAATTTATTTCTGTAATGATGCAATACTTCTGGTATTAATTTAAGTGTAGTAATTGTGATCTCGAACAATATGTGCTAATAGTAAGTTATTGTTCTGTTTAATAAAGTATTTTGAATATAAAATGTCGGTTTTAAATTCATTTATAAATTGTTCTTTTTCTGAATATCACAATCCGCGCCGTAAAGTGGTTTCTTGAAGCTTCTACCCCGTTTGCAGGTTACCCAGCATTCGTACCTTGGTTTCTGAACGAAATCTGAAAATTAAAAGTAAACTATATTGTTATCTTTGAGAATTTGACATTTGTATTTCTATGATTACTCTACATGTTGGCGAACGAGTAGGGCGTGGGTTCGTGCCATTCTTGATTAGCGGCGGGGCGTCGCATCGGAAGGATATGTTACCCAACGAGTTCCCCACTGTGTTCGCCAACGTGTAGAGCGATCATGAAACTAAAGTGTTGTTTAGAATATCCTAAAATATCGATTAGGATAAAGAAAAAACTGAATCGGTTCAGGCTTCAGGCGGGTTCAGACCGTCGCCGTAAAACGAATATATGTAACACTGATATCAAATTCTTGGATGGATTCGGGTGAAGGTTCTGTGTCTTAGTGGTCAAAGAGTTCCACCTGTAAGGGAAAGATTGCGGGTTCGAATCTCGCGTGAATCGATTCATATTTTTCTGTATCTTAATCGATTTGAACAGATAGCATACTAAATGCTTTAAAATTTCATTGTAATATCCTCATATATCATATCCTAGAATATCATAATATCCTAGAATATTTTAAAGAAATGCCTTAAATTGCTTACAAATTAACGTACTAACGTTAATTTGTAAGATTGTTAGTTCAGTCGTTACACGAGAATATTTCCTTAATACGCTTAATATTATTATTGCCAACCATCACTCAAGTTGTTTATTTCAAATGCTGTCAATAAATTTGATTCAATAACATCATTAACCTCACATAAAAGCGTATAAGTGTTTGACATCCATAAGCTACTTAGTTCAAAACTCAAAGGAAATAAGTAAATGAAAATTCATTGATTTCCTTTCCTTCAGTATACTTTTGTTCTTTATTATTTGTACGAGTGCTACAAAGCCCGATTGGCGACGGTGTGGGTGTCAAAGACCAAGGAGGGGAGACCTCAAAGGATCTCATACTTATACGAGACTTCTATCAAACAAGGGGTCAGAAAATTCTGGTTTCAGACGGTCTGAAGTGACTCTTCAGTTAGAAACTGATAGGACTGAGTTTACTATGATACACTGAGATTATATGTGTAGAATCTGACGATGTGTTTTCAAGAATGCGTTGTTTGTTTTATAAATTTTGATCTACATTTTTTTTTATACCACTTAGGTGGCAGACAAGCACACGGCCCACCTGATGGGAAGTGGTTACCGTGGCCTATGGACTCGTGCAACACCAGGGGCGTCACACAGCCGACCCTGAAGAAACCTCCTAATGCCCCTTTCGAAGAACCCCATATTGTAGGCGCATGGGAAGACCGCAGCAGGGAGTTCATTCCACAGTTTGAGTGTGCGTGACGTCGTTGTCTTCTTAAATAAATTATTTTGCTGCAGGCATTAAATAATTCAGACTAGTATAATAAATATAATAATTATTATTATGTTATCTTGGTTGCATAAAAAAAATGCATTTTTGAGCCTGGGGTTTCATCAACTACGTTTTGTTCGCTGTTTGAGGTTTATCTTAGCTTTTACTTGAACTTTTGATTCGCAAAATGAAGAGGAAAGTCTGCACTAGAGTTCCGCTGTTTAATCGGCAGGTGGAATAGGTCGCTGGAGAGGTTGGCCCTCCAAAAGGTAGGTATGTTTGGGGTCCACACACTCATATATATTCACATCCTGTCATAATTTCTTATTTCTTTATAACAATCTAAATAATAATAAATATGATTTTCCCATCTTAACAGTGATGTCACTTTGTATTATAATTAAACATGCATGGCTGAATATTTCTGATTAAAACCTTTAAAAAAAAAACTAAATAAGTTTTAAGAGTTAAGCTCGACTTTGTACAATATATCTCATTATTTTGTATAAAGGTCATTTTCATCGTTCCATTTTCGAATACAACGCCCAGACTGCTGACGTAATCAATGCTGCACTTAGAGTAGAAACGACTAACGAACCAACCAAAATAACGTACGATAGCTTATTAAGACGATACCTATAGTGAATTAACGGGGTTAGTCACGATTTTTTTTTCCAGGGGGGAGTCAAGAATGGGGGGACATTCTTGACTCCCCCCTGGAAAAAAAAAATCGATTTTAAAATAGTATGATGCTAATTCAGTTCTTGCTAACAAAATATCAAAAAAATAATTTTGGAGTAATCGCTACTAATCCTAGGTGTTATCACTTTGAGCAAAACAACAAAATGAAGCTTAATTTAATTCATGAATGTTAGTTACAACACTAACGTTTCGTAAAGTTTACGATTTATCAACAAAATTGAAGAAGCCTCGAATAAACCTCGACATTGGGCATACGTCATAGCTCTTACGTAATGATAATACATTCAAGGTTTGTAATAGTATTCTATTCTATAGTTACAAAACTATGAATATTTCTAACAAATAATAAATAAAAGACAAGTCAATTATAATGTATAAATGTAATAAATTACATTATTAAAAGCCTAGTGGTATAGGTAATGGACTGCTGAGACGAGATCTCGGGTTCGACCCCAGGTTTTACCTTGGCACACACCAATGACTTTTCGAAGTTATGTGTGTATTTATCGCATGTTTATAAGTACCCGGTTAATGGCTATAGGCTCGGCACCTATTACATTGGGACCTAAACATAAACTGGCGAAATGTGGGTGCTAGCACCTCTGCCTATCCCTTCGGGGATATATCCGTGAGTTTATGTTTATGTTATAATAATATATCATCTGAAAAGTCGAATAGACCCATCTTTATACTAAAATATTATTTTGTTAGCAAATCACATCGCTAATTTCAAGTAACACAGAAATCCGGCACTGGATGAAATTAGAATTGCAAGATTCCAGTTTGTTCCCACAGGACAAATTAAAGCATTTAAATTATTCTCGAACGTCGACGAGACTATTGTGAGAAACTTCAGTTGTTTTTAAAACAAAGATAAAAGAAAAGGTCCAACGATAAAATACTGAGATTAGAGAACGAAACGATCACACGAATAGCAACTCGAATAAACCTCTCGATTTACAAGGAGACTCGGAATCTATATCATTAAAAGGTTGTTCAACTGGCTGAGCACATCAGCGAATTTGCGGGGTAAACACTTGCGATACTGTTTGAAATTGCGTATTTACTTTGTTGAAATAGAAATTCGTTTTGAGTACACGACAACAAAAGTGGATTAACCCATACAAGTTTATAATACAGTCGTGCATATAAAAACATACGATTCTTTTTTCGAAATCGACATTCAAATGAAATACGCACTTGAACTTGATTTTTAATATAATAACACTCGTTTACTTCGGAAGTAACTAGACCACATTGCTCATTGTGAATTCATGGTTAAGTACTGTTTCTTCTTTAAGAACTGATGAAGCAAGAAGCCGATATAAAAAGTAGGTACATTTTATTTTAATTCATAATAAACATTAGTAGTATAACACATGTCTATTGATTAAAGATTTTGTCAATGTCGTAATCTCTGTGAGCTTACTACATTATTTTCAAACCTATATTCCCCCCCTTTATTACGTATAAAGGGTAAAGTACATGTACATATATGCATACATATAAACACGCCTTTATCCCCAGAGGGTTAGGCAGAGGTGAATTAACACCCACATTCCACCAATAATTGTACTCGGTCCCACGTGATAGGGGATGAGTCTATTGCCGTATTCCGGGCACTATTGTTGACTCGAGCCATGCATCTGAGGCTGAGTCTGGGCTATATATATCTGTCTGATGTTAAACAGCCCTATCCCTTAGTCACCTTGTACGACCCTGCATGGGAAGAGATAGGGTGGCCCTAATTCTACTCTGCCAGAAACCACGCGGGAATGGTGACCCCGACGTGATCTCAAAGTACATACTTATATACAGAAAAGGTACACACTTATCTGTTTAATCATTCAATATCTTATCACTAATCACGACAGAGGCCTTCGATCAAAATATAATCTTCTTTCACGTTGTGACCTCTGGCCACCTCTTCCAGCAACATGATACGTTCGATTTATTGATTTGGTTGGAGATAAGACATTGAACTCGAGTCTATGTCACCGGATATTTCTAAGGCTACTGCTACTAGGGATATTTGCTCGACAAATATCGCCTCTACAAGTAGTAGGTTTATGGTTTAAGTGTCTTTATGAAAAAGGTTCCTTACCTTTTTTACTGTCACAATTGAACTCATGCATGTCACAAACATCGATGTAAGTCCTCATCTCACCACAAGAGTCTATCCCGCATACTGGTACAGTATCGTGACGGCATATTTTCGCTATGTTACATTCTTCTTCTAGCTAAAACACAGATATATTCAATTTAGATTGTAAAAAGAGAAACGACTTACTTATTCCAATCTCAATAGATTTGAATACTTAGTATACCATATATACATAACATAAACTCACGCCTCACGTCACTGGCAGAGGTGCTAGCATCCACATTTCGCCAATTTTTGTTTAGGTCCCAATATAATAGGTGGCGAGCCTATTGCCAATAACCGGGCACTTATAAACCTGCGATAAATATACACATAACTTTGAAAAGAGTCGAATAGTCATTGGTGTGTGCCATGGTAAAACCTGGGATCAAACCCGACACCTCGTATCAGCAGTTCATTACCCATACCACTAGGCTACCGCACTGGGGTGCGGGTTGGGTAACCTCCACGTTGGCTTACCTGTTTCTTTTCCCTCTGGACCGCGGTCCTGGGGAACGGAAGCGGGGAGGCTGGTGCACCCTGGACGACGGTTAGTAGACTCTGACTCCAAGGAGAAGGAGCTCTGCTAGCCGTCGACCAATAACCCGACAAGTCCTTTTTAGGGCTAGCTGACCCTGAGGGGGTCGTGGTATGGCGGACCTGCAAGGCCCGCGGGAAGGGATTCGTAGAATCCCAAACAGCCCTTTTTAGGGCTAGCCTGTCGCTCCCGGTATCCCTCTGCTTTCAGAGGGGACATGGGGGCGACACAAGGATCCATGGGATCCAGGGACGGGCCGGCCTACTGCTCGCGCAGAGGCTGGCAGGCATTCGTGCCACCGTCGGTGTTGGGAGAGTTGGCTGCTCTCCCGCGTCGCGTAACCTCCAGGATATCGACAACGACCTGAGTGCTAGCCACACTTGGGAAGCCGATATCCTGAAGGCCGCGGGGCTTGCCTTAATTGGCCGGCCCGCGACAAGGAAAAGTCTTGAAAACCCGACAGCGAAGTCGCTTAAAACCTGTGGATACCTGGGGAACTCCACAGTATGTACCCCGCTTCCTGGAATGAGCGTCACCCAGGAAGTGTAGTTTAAATCGCGTCAAACTCGTGGGATTTACATGGAAAATTCATTACCCTTAAAACCCAAACCAAGCGGAACAGTCTGCGCGGAGGTCGCGCAACACCACGACGCGGAGGTCGCGTCCCAAGCCGCGGTGTCGGAGGAATTCGACACCGCCACGGAGAAGAGTAGGGCGAACAGCCCAGTGGGCCTACAGACCCGGAAATCTGTACGGCGAAAGAGGAGATTCAGGAAGAAGTCTCTTCCTCCTCCTTCACCTCCACCACAGAAGACGGAGTCGGACTTGGAGCTCACCTTGACCGACTCCTCTTCCACTAGCAGCAGTCAAGACGGTGACGTAACGCTGCATCCACCACCGCCGAAGCAGCTAGCGGTCAGCCGCACGCAGCTGCAGCGGGGTGATAGCCTCAGGGCCCCGGAGGATGTGGAGGCGCCGCCGAGTTCCTCCACCTCGGCGGCGTCCTTACCCTTACCTCGCGCCGACACAATGTCGAAGGAGGTAATAGAAGCCCTAGAAGGTTGGGCCGGGGCCCGCACCGATTCTCCAACGCCGGAGGAGCACCGGGTCACGCAGGCGACGACGCGGCTTGTCGAGCTCTTTGACCTCCTGAGGGCGGAGCTAGCCGAACTGCGGATCGACAGGGCTCATTTAGGCAGGAGGCATGTGGAGCTCCTGGAGAACAATGAGCGGATGGCGGCCGAATACCGCAAGGAGATGGGGAGGATGACGGCCGAACTGGCGAGCCTCCAAGCGGTCGTCGCTGGGCTGCCGGCGGAGCGTGTGACGCGGTCGGCGCGGAGGCGACTGGTGGCGCAGCCAACGCCGCCGACGCGGCCGCTGTTGCCCGTGCGGTCGAGGTCGCCGCTGCGGCCGGAGTCGCTGGCGCAGCCGACGCCGTCGGGGCGGCCTGCGCGGCCGCTGTTACCTGTGTGGTCGAGGTCGCCGCTGCGGCCGGAGCCTCTGGCGCCGTCGGAGTCGCCGCAGCCGGAGCCGCCGAAGTCGCCGGCCCGACCAGTCCAGCCGGAGTCGCCGGTGCTGCAGCCGGCTCGGCCTGCGGACCCGTTGGCGCTCTGCATGGCGGCAATAGCTGCCATGGAGAAGCGCCAGGAGAAGGCGCTGGCGGAGCAGCGGGCGTGGCGGGTGGCGCAGGAGGAGCGCACCCGGAGCTGGCTGGAGTCCATAATGGACTCCAGCCGCCGACCGAGCCTGGCGGCTCCGGCCGGATATGCCGGGGCGGTTAAGAGGGGCCCCACCTGTCCGGTAGTGGCGGGGTCCCCGCAGGGGTCGGCCAGCAGCCCGTCCGCTGCGTTTGCCGCCCCTGCCGCTCCGCCCGCTCGGGCTGCTCTCGTTGCGGGGGCTGTGAGCCCCCCCCAGGATGCGCAGGTCGCCCGGCCCAGGGGAAGGGGAAAGGGGAAGGGCAAGGGGAAGAAGTCCCCAGCCCTAGCCCCGGCCCCAGCTCAGGCCCGAACTTCGGCGGGTATAGCCGCCTCGAGCTCCTCGCCGGAGGGGGGCTGGGAGGTTGCCGGCGCCTCAAAAAAGCGGCGCAAGGCGAACCGAAAGGCCGGGAGTGCCGGGGAGGCTGCGCGTCCCCCGCTCAACCGCCGTCGTCCTTACGATGACGGCGGAGGCGGCGGATAGGGGCGTGCAGTACGCCCAGATTGTCACGCAGGCGATAGCCTGCGTTGACATGAAGGCCCTCGACATGCCGGGCCCTATCCGGGTGAAACCCACTCGGACGGGTGCTCGGCTACTCGAGATCCCAGGCGCTTCGAGCGGTCCCCAGGCTGATGCCCTAGCGGCTAAGCTTAGGGAGACGCTTGACGCAGCCGACGTCCGGGTGTCCAGGCCCAACAAGTGCGCAGAACTGCGCATTTCGGACCTGGACGACTCCATCACGGCGGAGCAAATCCGCCTCACCGTGGCGGAGGCCGGGGGCTGCCCCCTAGATACGGTTAAGGTCGGAGCGATCCGCTTCGGCCGCCGTGGACTGGGGGCGGCAGTTGTCGGCTGCCCCATCGCAGCAGCCAAAAAGGCTGCCGACCGGGGGGTTCCTCGCCGTTGGAGGCGTGGTGCGGGTGCAGGTCCGGCTCCTGCAGGCTCGACCGACTAGGTGCTATAGGTGCCTGTCGGTCGGCCACGTGGGGGTGCAGTGCACGGCGGCGGTGACGGTCGGTGACCGCTGCTTCCGCTGTGGCCAACCCGGCCATACGGCCGGTGGATGCGAAGCTCCGCTGCACTGTTTCAGGTGTGCAGCGGGGGGCAAACCGGCCGACCATAGGGTTGGCAGCAAGGCCTGCACCGGGGGGGAGCCGAAGCCGCAAGGCGGGAGCTCGTACACGTCGCCGCTGTTGCCGATCCGTACACCCACCGGCACCTGGGGCCTGCCTGGGTGGTCGACCTGGACGGGTCGGCGGCACTGGTGTACAACGCCGCTATGGGTGCCCCCCCCCCCCCCCTGTTGTCGTGGCAAGGGAGCATGGCATCGTAGCGGCGCGTGTGGGGGAGATTGCGGTCGTGGCCGTCTATTTCACGCCGAGCCTACACCGACGCATAGGGGAGTACCGGCAGTCGCTGGAGCGACTGACCGACGTCGTCAACGCCTGTCATCCTCATCCGGTTCTTGTGCTCGGGGACTTCAACGCCTGGTCAGTGACCTGGGAGTCCCGGCACACGAACCCACGAGGTAGGGCTCTGGAGAGCTGGGCCGCTAATCACGGTCTAGTTCTCCAGAATCGCGGGGCCGAAGCCACGTTCGTGACCGCGGAGCGCAGTTCGATTATCGACCTATCGTTAGCAGGCGCTTCGCTGTCGCCCCGTGTGCGGGACTGGCGTGTTGTTGTGGGGGTGGAGACACTGGCGGATCACCGATACGTTCGGTTTGATGTCTCCCCCCCCGCGGGTGATGCGCCGGTCATACCGGCCCCACGTGAGCCACGCTGGGTGCTTGGGAGACTGAATCGGGAGGTCCTCCTGGAGGCCGCCATCGTACAGGCCTGGGCCATTGCGCCGGACAGGCCTGTCGATATCGACGATGAGGCGGTGTGGTTCCGGGAGGCCATGACTCGTGTCTGCGATGCGGGTATGCCTAGGGCACCACCCTATAGTCCGAGGCGTCGGGTCTACTGGTGGTCTGCGGAGATCGCGAGGCTACGGCAAGCCTGCGTGATCGCGCACCGCCGGTGGACCAGACTCCGTAGGAGGCGTAGCCGAACCGCAGATACGGAGCCCCGAGTGGCGGAGCTTCATGTGGGATACAGGGAGGCCAGAGATGCCCTCCGAGCGGAGATTAAGCGGGCGAAAGCCGCGGCTTATAAGGAGCTCATGGAGACGCTGGAGCGGGACCCATGGGGGCGGCCTTACCTTATGGTAAGAGGAAAGCTGCGCCCCCGGGCCCCGCCGTTGACCCGGGTTCTCCAGTCAGCTCTGCTCGGTGGAGTGGTCGAGTCCCTGTTCCCGGCGCGAACGGAACACGTTCCGCCGCAGATGACTCCGCCACCTCGGTCGCCTGTGGCGCCCAGTGTGGTAGTTGACGACGAAGTCCCCGAGGTCACTTGGGTAGAACTGGAGCTGGCGGTGCGAAGGCTTAGAGCCAAGAAGAGCACCGCCCCGGGACCCAACGGCATTCCAGGCCGCGCGTGGGTCCTAGCTCTGGGAGAAGACGGTCTCGAACCCCGGCTGAGAGGGTTCCTCAGCGCATGCTTGGAGCGGGGCCAGTTTCCGAAGATGTGGAAGACGGGGAAACTGGTCCTCATCGGAAAGGAGGGTCGCCCGGCGGACGAACCGTCCGGCTACCGGCCCATTGTGTTGCTCGACGAGGTGGGCAAGCTCTTTGAAAGAGTTATCGCGAAGCGCCTCGTCGAGCACCTCTCTGGTAGGGGGCCGGACCTGGCGGATGCCCAATATGGCTTCCGCCGGTGGCGGTCCACCGTGGATGCCATCATGCGCGTGAGGACTTTGGCGGAGGAGGCAGTTGCCCGGGGTGAGGTGACGTTGGCGGTGTCCTTGGACATCTCCAACGCGTTCAACACCTTGCCCTGGAGTTGCATCAGGGAGGCACTCGTGTACCATAGTCGGGGTCACATAGTCGGGGCGTACCTGACGGAGAGAGCCGTCATCTACCCAAGTGCGACCGGCGTCGGTCGGCGTGAGATGTCGTGCGGTGTTCCACAGGGATCGGTTCTCGGGCCGCTACTGTGGAACATTGGATACGACTGGGTGCTTCGCGGCGAGCTTGCGGACGGCGCCGCCGTCACGTGCTATGCGGACGACACGCTAGTGACGGCGAGCGGGGCTACACACCGCGAAGCGATCCTGAGGGCCACGACCGCGGTTGCTCAAGTCGTGGAACGGATCCGGCGGCTGGGCCTTGAGGTGGCTTTGCATAAATCCGAGGCCATGTTCTTTCATGGACCTCGGCGCACGCCACCACCTGGTTCCAGTCTCACAGTGGGAGGCACTCTCATCGGCATCAAGCCCCA
The DNA here is from genome assembly GCA_963662185.1 of Eilema griseolum. Classification (NCBI taxonomy): domain Eukaryota; kingdom Metazoa; phylum Arthropoda; class Insecta; order Lepidoptera; family Erebidae; genus Eilema; species Eilema griseolum. The sequence continues at coordinate 8,242,456 of OY759250.1, forward strand.
GACGAAATATCTGGGGCTCGTGCTCGACGGCCGGTGGGACTTCGGGAAGCACTTCCGAAGTCTGGGCCCCAAATTGGCGGGCACAGCCAACGCTCTGGCGCGGCTACTGCCCAACCTGAGGGGCCCGGAGGACTCCTGCAGGAGACTCTACGCGGGTGTCGTGCGGTCCATGGCCCTGTACGGGTGTCCCGTGTGGGCGGACACCCTGAGTGATCGGCACATGCTTCTGCTGCAGCGTCCGCAGCGGAAGTTGGCGTGCCGCATCATAAGGGGGTACCGCACGATATCATTCAACGCGGCGAGTCTCCTCGCCGGATCGCCACCATGGATCCTGGAAGCGAGATGCCTTTCGGCGCTATACCGGTTCCGAAGGGCGGCGCGGGAGCGGGGTCACGATCCCGAGCCCGAAGAAATTCGGGCCGTGAGATCCCGGCTCCACAGGGAAATGGTGGCGGAATGGGAGATGCGACTTGGGCAACCAGGCGCAGGGCACGCCGTAGTAACGGCGGTAAGACCCATCATGGGGGAGTGGCTAGAGAGGCCACACGGCAGCCTCTCGTACCGTCTGACGCAGATGATCACCGAGCACGGATGCTTCGGAAAGTATCTGCGACGGATGCACAAAGAGCCAACGTCCGAGTGCCATCACTGCGACGCGAGCGAGGACTCAGGTCCGCACACGCTCACCGAGTGTCCGGCGTGGGAGACGCCGAGGCGGGAGCTTGTGGCGGCCCTGGGAGTGAGGGTTCTCACGCTCTCCACCTTGCTCGCGGCGATGGTTCGCTGCGCGGATGCGTGGGCGGCCGGCGCCTCCTTCTGCGAGCAAGTAATGCTCGTGAAGGAGGAGGCGGGACGGGAGCGGCAGCGGGAGTGACGAAGGATCGCAAGACAAGCTGCCCGCGTACGAAGGTAACTCGGGCGTCGGAGGTCGATGAACGACCTCCGCCCCCCATGAGCGCCGGCCTGGGGGTGACAGGTGAAGCCACCTGTCACCCTGGCAGAAGCAGGCCGCGGCGATGGCGCGCGTGGCGCGCCTCCCCGTTTCCGGGGACGAGTTGGGGACTCTGTAGTTCCCACACCCGAGAAGAGGGCCAGATCGTGAGAGATGGCCCTGGGTCGGCCGGGTTGCGAGGGATATGCCTGTCAACCTCACCTTCGGCAACCAAAACGACCCACAGGCGGCGTGCGTTTTAGTCGGTTCGAGTCCGACATAACCTCCTCCACCGGCTCCGGTGGGGAGGTATCCGTGGGGATTTTGTGCACGTAAAAAAAAAAAAAAGGCTACCGCACTAAAATACTCAGTATACCAGTTGCTTTAAATTTTCATTAAATACAAATTTATTGTTCGATTACTCCACATTTTCATGATATAGTACAGACGTTTTATTATGTAGTAGTATATAGGACACGGCGGTATTTCCGCCCAATTGAGCAGTCCGACTGGGGAAGTACCTCTGCCCTACAGAATACCGCGGCTATAATAACTTAGTGTTGTGTTCCCAGCGGTGAGTAGGGTAGCCAGAGCTCACTGGAGAATTTGTGCTGTCAGTGGAAAGGAACTCTGTACTTACAGGGTTGGCAGCGCGACTGTGACTCCTCTGTTACAAACGTCCATAGGCCACGGTAACCACTTTCCATCAGATGGGCCGTTTGCTTGCCTGCCACCTAAGTGGTATAAAAAAAATTTTTGATATAATGATGATGATGATTCATATAAAATATGCTCAAGTCACCTACCTTCGCACTATCCACATGGGCAGAAATGTCTTTTACAAAAAGCGATAACACTTGAACAAAAATAATTATGATTTTAAACATCGTTTTCACTTAATCGCGATAAGTCGGAATTTATGTACATATGAGTAGACAGGGTATGACATCTATATTAGTAGTTTGTCAAAAATACATGATTCTATGATATGCGGTTCAAGGAAGATACTATTTAGCTTAATCAGTATGAAGTCAGTGATCACGATTATAGTCAAAAAAATCACTTGGATTTAGTTTAGTTTTATTTTTACCACTTAAGTTTGCAACACTTAGTTACTGTTTATTTCACTATTTTATTCAGTTATTTCCTTCGATATTTATGACTTTGCTTTTAAACTATTTGATCAAACAATAAATGCATAAAAAAATTGATAGGGCTGCAAAAAAGATTGTTAAGTTTTGCCTGATCTCGGCGATCTATATCAATATAGTCTAGTTTTCTTCTTAACAGTTCCTAAATGTTACCGTTTCTATCTTTGCAAGACAGGGTTATGAGTTTGTGTCCCTTTTTCCACTAACCCCTGCTAATCAAAGAAACACGTAATTCCACCTTGATAAAAAAATTGCTGGTATCAGAAATACCTATCTGCCTATAAGAAAAATCATTGCAACTTCGGTTGCCCATGTTACGCCATAAATAGATTTTAGTCCAGCACTCCAGATTACATAGATATAGCTTCTCCTTATTCCGCAAGTCGTCTTCAAGGTATATTATATAATAATTTGAACAGGCGTTATATGGCGACATAATATTTGTATAAAATAATAATTGCATGTTTAGATTTCTATAACTTCTAAATTAGACTATAGGTTTTTCAAATCTGTATTCACACGGCAAATGTATTATCTGTTTTTGATTCTGTATACGTATGAGGTACTTTTCTTATGCTAGTACAACTCTCGATAATATGCTGTATATATAATATGTGTGTGATATCTTTTATGGATGGAGCTAAAGGCAAAATCTCAGGACAGAGAAGCACCATTATAATCACGTAGCATGTTACAATACTGGCACTCAGCCTGGCGGTCTCGTCAGATGCATTTGTATCTATTGCATAAATGTTTTCAGGAGCCATAAAACATTTCCATGTTTATATTGAAAAAGGTTGTATGTAGAAGGTGCGCGTAAAAAGAACCGCGGTAGCCTAGTGGTATGGGTAATGGACTGCTGAGACGAGGTCTCGGGTTCGATTCCAGGTTTTACCATGGCACACACCAATGACTTTTCGATGCTTTTCGAAGTTATTTGTGTATTTATCGCAGGTCTATAAGTGCCCGGTTAATGGCAATAGGCTCGCCATCTATTACATTGGGACCTAAACATAAACTGGCGAAATGTGTGTGCTAGCACCTCTGCCTAGCCCTTCGGGGATATAGGCGTGAGTTTATGTTATATTATGTTATGCAGAAGGCGCTGGAGCAGATGATGTGACAGGAAAGGACTATGAAAATCAGTGGATAGTGATAGCTGATAGACTGTATGTAAAAATAAAACTCTTGCGATTTAAATATTCAATATAATATTCTACTTTAATCTACTCGGTTTCTGGTTAATGTTACAATCTGCCCTGAACTCTGGCTTTTTGAACGATCGTCCTCGCTTGCATGTCACCCAACATTCGTGTATGGGACGTGATCTGAAATCTGAAAGTGTAATTTCTTATGTAAAAACCTACGTCTAAAACCCTAAAACTTTGAACCCACATGAAACATGAAGAAAAGACTTTTCCACATTTAGATAGTATCAAGAGATTTTTGATTACTTCATTAGGGTTTAAGCTGTTGGGGACTCTGTAGTCCCCACACCCGAGAAGAGGGCCAGATCGTGAGAGATGGCCCTGGGTCGGCCGGGGTGCGAGGGATATGCCTGTCAACCTCACCTTCGGCAACCAAAACGACCCATAGGCGGCGTGCGTTTTAGTCGGTTCGTGTCCGACATAACCTCCTCCACCGGCTCCGGTGGGGAGGTATCCGAGGGGATTTTGCGCACGTAAAAAAATAAGAAAAAAAGGGTTTAAGCTGATTGATTTCGGTGTCGATAGCAGAGTAATGCGTTCAGTTATACCGAAGTTTCGGTCCATGCCATAACTTCGGTGAGCACATATTTAATAAATATTTAATTTAGTTTAGTGGTTATCTCCCCGATGTTTTAGTAAGAGGCGTGAGAGTTTCGGCACCAATGCTTTATTTTCTGTTAAAATGTCAATTTGCGGCTAGAATTTTTTATCATTGCTGCGTGGTTCCTGGCAGAGTAGAATTTGGGTCACCCCATGCGGTGTCGTACAAGGCGACTAAGGGATAGGGCTGTTTAACACCAGACAGATATATGTATACAGTCCAGACTCAGCTTTAGATGCATTGCTCGAGTCAACAATAGTGCCCGGAAGACGGTAATAGGCTCAACCCCTATTACATGGGACTGAATTCAATGATTGGTGAAATGTGGGTGTTAATTCATCTATGCCTTACCCTCCGGGGATAAAGGCGTGATTATATGTATGTATGTAATGTTTTGTTTGGTATGTCGTTTTATAACCACCTTAATTGTTACTTACGTTTTTTTTTATAGTTAGTAGATTAGATCCAGATCTATCAAAATATGAGCAGATTTACCTTTCTTACTATCACAGTTAAACTCGTGCATATCGCAAGTATCTATGAAGGTCCTCATCTCGCCACACGAGTCTATTCCACACATTGGTACCTTGTCGTGGACGCATAAGTCTGCCACTTTGCACTCCTCTTCGTTCTAAGAAAAAGTAGTATTTTATGAAAAGGAGATATGATATTTTGCATAGCAACAGTTTTTGCGTGGTTTCCGGCAGAGTAGAATTAGGACCACCCCATCTCTTCCCATGTGGTGTCGTACAAGTTGACTAAGGGGACTATAGCAGTATGACATCAGACAGATATATACAGCCCAGACTCAGTCTCCGATGCATGGCTCGAGTCAACATTAATGCCCGGAATACGGCAATAGGCTCACCTCTTATTACGTGGGACTGAATACAATTATTGGTGAAATGTGGGTGTCAATTCACCTCTGCCTAACCCTCCAGGGATAAAGGCGTGATTATATGTATGTATGTATGTATAACAATTTGCCTATTATTGAGCGGCACTTTGGTACAAAACGTAACGTCACTAACTACCTAGGTATACCTAAACACCTGTTTAGTGACACCGCGCGCTATGATTATGTTACAATGTAAATTGTAGGCTTAGAGTTTCTAGCAAATCGCTAAACATTAATTTGAACTAAGGCTGCATATAATATCTATACCTATTATCTAGAAATCTCAAAGTTCGCAAAGTTTAAGCTTAAGCGTTTTAAGATGTTTACCGCGCCAGAAACTCGTATATATATTTAAAATTTAGGGTAGTAAGAATCATATTTGGCCCACTTTATGGCCAAAGATTTTATTAGACTACAAAATACATAGAATAGACAGCTCCATCATGTCATTCCCAAAAGAAATCGTTTCACATTTCTAATAGAGTATCTCTAATTTCATAATAGGCTATTTGACTGATTTTGGAAAACCATTTTATATGATGCCTTATTACGTTATAAACATACTACATAAATATTTCTGTAAAAAAACAATGCATTATGTTTAAAAATCAATGATAAAGTTTAAATTTTCAAGAGTGCGCGAAAAACGCTATTCTTCAAAATGGCGTCGTGTGACGTCAATCACAAGTAAATAATATTCACTATATAGAAGACGTTTGATAACAACAGGTGCTACGTAATTTCAAATTTTCAACATTTAAGTGGGAAATGGCGTATAATTATTGGTGTGTAGTGCCACAGTGCACAAATACGTCTATAAGAACCCCAGAAAAAATATTTGTTTCTGTTCCCAACGATCCTAAGAGACGAAAAATGTTAAATAACTCTAGAATTTTTTTAATTTATAGTATAATCTCCACTCGTCTCAGTCCTTAAAGAGTTATGTTGTTGAGCTAAGTTGAAGTGTTTAGACCAGATTATTTATTAAGAGGAGCGTGTCATTGGCGAGGGGAGAAAATTTTCAAAAGGGAAGCTGGTGGATAACAGTCTTACCTGTTATAGAATATCCATAGCAATTTTGCTTTTTTCAAATGTGTATTATTTATTAGACTATAAAATATCAAAATATCTACCACAGCTTCTCTGTAGAGCAAGCCGGCAAGAATCTAGCTATAGGGACCCCTCACCATTTGTGTGTATGAGAGATAAACATAAATGTGTGTGAGAGAGATAGATAGAGACTGTGTATTTATTTTACTGAATTTTATTACTTAGTGGATCAAATTACTATTTATATTAGGCATTACAAAATGATGTTATGTGAAGTGTACATAAATCAAAAGTTTTATTATTATATTTTCTAAATAAAACAAGAAATATAATTGTTTTTTATTTGAGTACACAATGGTGATACCTAGTAACAACATTCGCCAATATGTTATATATGACTTCACCTCACTTGATGGTAAACTGAAGACACACATACCATGTTTTTCTCAAATCATACCATTGTGGTACTGTACGAAATTAGATATATATTTTTATTCAAAAATTAACTAGCTTAGGAATTAAATTATTAACATAATTCATAGTTGTGAGTCATATATTACTAAAATTATGTCTACATTTTTGTTCTTGTCGAACTGGCTTTCGGCCACACAAAAATAGCACTTTTGCTTGCCCTTTGCATACATTTGTAATTGTACCTGTGCCTTACATTTATCTGCGATGATACCATTTTAAATAACTCATCTTAGTTTTTGCCTTGTTAGGTCATTTAATTTCAATGACTGCATCTTCAATTAAGCCATCAGGAGATGATGCAAATATTGGATTTTCATGGCATAAATAAAGCCCACATGGTTTTCTTCTTTTTTTCAATTTTTTTTAAAATTCTTCATCCTTTTTTTTAATTTTTTACTAATAATCTATCGGACAGAATGTTCCAAGGTTCTGCCTCTTTTCATGGCTGCAGTGTCAGGTATATTAGCACTCATTATATTAGCTACCAAAGCACCATTTGGTGTGTTACAAACACTAACTTAATAAGTCTTAGAAGCTGTGATACGGCCATATCTCATCTCATGCCATAATCTGCTCTCGCTCTGCGCCCTTGTTGCTTCTTCTATTGTACTTATGGTATTGGCAGTCAATGTTGTTTTTAATTCCTTTAACAGTTTGTCTGCATCTGCTTGAATTTGTTTTGGTTGGTTCATTCTAAAATGATGCAATGAACACTTCATAACTTTGTTAGGACAAAAATCTTCTTGGTGTTTTACTAATTCACAACTATCAATTTTCCTCTTCTTGGCTACTGAAATAAATTCAGTATAAACTATTGGATTACCAGGTCTATGTGGTACTTGTTTGGTTGATATCTCTTGCACAGTAATATATTTCGGAGTAGTTGTTACTTTAGACAAAGTAGGCTTTCTCCAATAGCAATCAACCCGAAGTAGATGCTGGTTCTTCAGTGCGACGATGGACCCACATCAAAAAAGCAATGGCATGCTTACAACCTCCAGCAGAAGCAGCACAGTTATGGCAGTGATAGCTAACGATTTCATTATCATTTTCGTTAATTATCAACGTCACATTGTACGGTTTGTTCCTCACTTTATACTCCGAGCACACTTTACACTAACTATGCAAACACCATTTATTCTAGATGCAATTGAACGTAGCCAATAGCATCATCTCCACAGGACTCCCTTCCAGACCTGAGTAACAAAACAAAACATCATAAACATCATCAACAAATAAAAACATTACTATGTTTATGTCAATGTAACCTAAAATTTCATTTTATAAAATTTAAATGACATTAAGGTTTGAAAATGAATACGTATTTAGATACTACATGATACTTACTTGGCTGTTTTTACATTTTTAAGTTCAACAGCATGGAAATCAGTATTGTGTTTGAAGGACAGTGCAATCTTAAAGGCGTCCACTTTAGGAAGTTGCTGTTATCAGCTCGCACAAAATTTGTGTCCATTTTGATAATTAAAACAAACTATATTATAAACTTAATCACAAATGACCATTAAACTCTCGATAATCAAAGTAAAAACCGAATTATACACCGAAACAACGAAAAGCGCATACAATCGAAGTGCTATTTATTGGGCAGTGACGTCAACAGTACTTCTGCCCAATCACAGAGCGTTTTCATCATAGACAATGAATCAACAAAATATTATATTTTTATATTCGAAATTCTCATATAATATACATATTAGAGGGTAAATTATAGTCTCATAGGTCTTTTTCCGTTATTTTCTGATAGGATGACCATAATTTGTGGTATATTTTGAATGTTGTCAAATAGCCTATTGTTGTTGTTACTTTGAAGAATAAATTGTATGTATTATGTAAGTATGTCTCTCTTAGCTCGGATTTATGTTCTTTGTTGTAGGTTATTACTATATTAGCGGCTCTATTATTTTTTTTCTTTTTTAACTTGCGCAAAATCCCCATGGATACCTCCCCACCGGCGCCGGTGGAAGAGGTTATGTCGGACTCGAACCGACTAAAACGCACGCCGCCTGTGGGTCGTTTTGGTTGCCGAAGGTGAGGTTGACAGGCATATCCCTCGCAGGGGCTGCTCTAAATCTAACACTTTTAAGTACTGATCTAAAAAACTCTTCGCTTCGATAACCCCCATCCAGCAGCTAAATTCTATTCCGATATTGCAAGTAATAACGATGTTTTCCCAGAAGCACCTACTTCGGCTCATAAGAAAATATGATTAAGCAGATATTACCATGAATAAGTAACTTAAAGTCGGAGATTACTCGGAGGTGTACGATAATGAATGAAATAACACGGAGGAGAGTCCTTACTAATAAATATGTAAAGAGGGTGCGTGTTGTGTATTCAAGAGCTGTTCATCCGAACTTGTTTGTAAAATATCTAGCAATGGAAGGGTTTATACTCAAATTGTTTTACAGAAATATATTGCTTGTATTACAATATGAATTTATTGTAATTTTGAAGTTAATTTTATATTTGTCACGTTACACATTTTTGTCACTCACATTTTAGCAGCTATTTTCATGCAGTGAATATTTACTGGAGAGTTTTTGTACTGTCAGTGGAAAGACCAAAAGCTTGTACTGCTTTGTCTTTTACACTGACGGCACAGAAACTGTGCCGTCTGTGCTTACAGGGTTGGCAGCGCGAGTGTGTCTGTCACGATTGTGACTCCCTTGGTGTTGCACACGTCTATAAGCTACGGTAACCACTTTCCATCAGCTGGACAGAGTGCTTGTCTGCCAACCAAGTGGTATATTTAAAAAAATACTATCGGATTCAGACCAGAAATTTGTTTTGGTATGCTCATGAATTCCTACAAGGAACATTCAAGTCTTATTCATGGTCTGACATTTAATATCAGACTGTTGAAGTAATTTCGGTAATAGAAAATAATGTGGTCTTCCTGTATATTTGTGTGAGAGAGTTAAGACTTAAGATGTGTTTCGGATGAGAGTGTTGTTGTGTCTTCACGGGGCGATGTGATCGCGAAGCGAAAAAACCCTTATTTTTTTGTAAACATCAAAAGTAACAACACCGTTCTCTGAATCTTACTGAATAAATCTATTTGTGCGAGGAAAGGTCCCACTTATTAGACTGTTGTTATTTGGCATGGAAATCACTACAGATACTTTTCACGATTTTAGAGTACAATTATATTACCTAAATAGTCGGGATTACTTACCTTAAAATTCACAATATAGGGAATAAATACTCTCTAAGGCGTATCACCAAATTTCACTTCTGAGAGTCAGTCATAAATTATTTGTGAGCCGAAGTTATTGCCAGACAGTGCACTAACTCATCTATATTATTAATATCATTAAAATTTTGCAATAGTTACAAGGACTTACTTTCAAAGTTTCACTGTGGCCACTTATTGATGTTATCAAATTCACGATGACCGCTAGAATTATAATATTCCATTGTTTATTTAATGTATAGCTTGCGAAACAAAACTGAACATAAATAAAATTATAAACAGTTTTAACGAAGCGTAGCATGTAATATGAGTTCTAGAGGAAGTGAACATTCAAGACATTTTGGTCTTGGTCTTGCATGTCCATGTTTCGATATAAATCTATAATATGTAATTAACGAACATTGGTAAATATATCACGATGAAACTTACCCAATAATATGATTAGCATAATGCTGCATCATAACTGAAAATACATCATATAAGAATTGTATTTGAAATAAGAAATAACTTTGATTTTCAATTTTATTGAATGTATAAAATTTACAACTTTATGCTGCCGCTGTAAAAGTGATGCAAAATTTAATATAATTGGTTACTTTTGATTGGGTAGGCACACTTCAAAGTAAATATTGGATGTTATTGCAGTCTGATGTTACCCGATTCCACCACCCAACTCCTTAGGGTTCGGACACACGTCATCTTCCTTGACATGTCTGAAAACTATAATATACAAATTAAAAATTAGTACTATTTTATAGAAAGACTATAGTAACCAAGGTTTTTGGGCTCAAGCCAACTTGTTGGAGTGCGCTGGAAATGACATAAGTATGGCGCTACCTTACACCATAGTATCCATATCATAGTATCTGAGGGGATTAAACAGCCCCTGAGACGCGGCGGGTTCGATTCTCACTTAGTGCAAATGTTTATATGCACTGGTATAGGTGTTACTGTGCCTCAAAACCTCTATGTCAGACTTTATATAAGGGAAATGGTCAATACAGAAGGGCTGATAACCCGTCAGGACAACGGAGATGAGGTGACATTATTGACGAGTCTTACCCATATTATGTTCACACGCGTACTCATAAAGGTCGCAAAGATCCAGGAAAGTCCTCGCTTCGTTGACAGACTTGCCGCACGCGATCACTGTATCGTGGAAGCACATGTATGCGTGCTCGCATAGTTTCTTTAGTTCCGACTGCAAAACAAAGGTGTTTTTAAAAAAAAAGAAACAGAAAATTGGTTTAAGTATGCGGAACAGGATATCGTGAGAATTGCAAGACCAGAGCGCGTAGTTGCTTAGAGGAACACCTCCAGACTGAGATCGGCCACGGCTTCAAGTCGCATCCTGGCTCTCGATTCTACTAAAGTAAAATGACTGTTATACCACAGACACTGCAAAAATGGTATTCAATGTTAGTCGTTATTTCTATAAGGCTAAAGTCCAAATTAAATAAAAAATGTTTCATTCAGTCTGCAAAAAACCTTTTAATTTTAGATTTTAAACTCATTGACTTACAGTATAAAATTAAATGACTTTTTTTTATCAGTGTCTGTGGTTTTGCTTTAATAGAATCGAGGCCCTTTTTTTTTTACGTGCGCATAATCCCCACGGATACCTCCCCACCGGAGCCGGTGGAGGAGGTTATGTCGGACTCGAACCGACTAAAACGCACGCCGCCTGTGGGTCGCTTTGGTTGCCGAAGGTGAGGTTGACAGGCATATCCCTCGAGAATCGAGGCCCTGGACTTTTCCTATTTAATATGAAATTAAAAACTGAATAAGTCAAGTCAAAAGGTGGAGACCTAATTAGAACTCGGGCTCCGGTATGGAATCCTCGAATATATTTAACGAAGAACAAAGCTAAGATTATAATGATGACACTCTAAAGACCCGTATCCCAGATCGATAGCTACTCGGTCCTGAAGATCGAATATAACTAGTACAAACATACATACAATCACGCCTTTATCCCTGGAAGGTTAGGCAGAGGTGAATTAACACCCACATTTCACCAATAATTGTACTCGGTCCCACGTAATAGGGGGTGAGCCTATTGCCGTATTCCGGGCACTATTGTTGACTAGAGCCATGCATCTGCGGCTGAGTCTGGGCTGTATATATATGTCTAATGTTAAACAGCCTTGTACGACACCGCATGGGAAGAGATGGGGTGGTTCTAATTCTACTCTGCCGGATACCACGCGGCATATAACTAGTACTGAGGATAAATCTGTCTTTGACAATGAAAATCAAGATTTAGGATTGAGGATCGCTCTGAAATACGAGTCTTTTTAACAGTGCGAAAAATGATTAAAACGCACGTCGTCTGTGGTTCGTTGCTGGATGTCGGAAGTGAGGTTGGTAGGAATAACGCACGCACTGGAAAACGAGCCTAAGTCTAAGCATTTAAACTATACTTTATACTGATAAATACTTTATTCATAGAACATAATCAATAATCAATAATCAATTTATACTAGAAGCCTGCTTAAATTAGGAAAACAAAAAATTGTTATTTTAATAAACAAATCAAGAAATAATTTATAAATATTAAATACAATAAAAATAAAATAACTATTATACAACTTATAGCTAAGAACAATTAAAATGCGTCGTAACTTACCATATGGCTTTTATCACCCACAATATGACAACGAGCGACTATAATTACTTGTAGAACTAATAACAATACGTATTTAATTATAAACATTGCTATCTTTAGTAAACACCGCGCTGTTAATCCAAACGTCTTCTATCAACATGGTACCAGGGGCCTATAAAGTGTTGGAACGTGAAACAATAGCGGGATGTTTGTCTAATCAAACGCTTAAGCTAATAGCAAATTGTTCTATTGTATTTAGCTTACTGATGAATTCGCTAGAATTTGAATAGAAAATTGTATCTAGGTAACATATGCCGGATCTTAGGTGCCTCTTGATATTTTTTCAGAGGTTTACATAGATACATCAGGTTAGAAGTACTTTAAACACGATATAACTTGAAAGGTTTAACGACAGTTTACGAAGCTTTTGAAAGGTTTGATTACAATAACACACGGTGTGGCATTCTTTCTTTCTACCTTGGCTGTTGGTAGAATAACAGATGAGATGGACTCAGGGTTGGAAACTATAGCAGCGTAAACGTGAAGCTAAAGTCAAGACGGGCATTGGAGGTCTTGACTACGTAAGAAGGATTGCATTGGTCCAAAATGAACATTACAGGACTACTGGTTGATTGCTACTCTGATTATTCTGAATTAAGATACTAAGAATTAAGGTATTTAATGAATAAATCTGTTGGGCTATGAAGGCAATAGGTGCGATAAAGTGGGTAGTAAGACGTCCTCCATATACAGTTCTCATAAAACGAAAGATAGTTTATAGATTTTGTCTCGTAATCCTATAAAACGACCCAGCTTGTCTAAATCTCAGACGAAAAGAATTATTATTTTATTATTCTTTTCGTCTGAGGTCTAAATTAACCAACCGAAGCCACAACCGCAAGCACAGGTATCGATTGTAAGAAGGAATGCGACAGGTTAGCAGGTATTTTGCTCCGCTGTTAGTTATAACATGGTTACCGAACTGATTTTGGAACCATGTTAAACTAATTTTTGAAATTGATCCTTGTAAACGCCTGTACTTGTTACAAAACTGTGCGTAAGCTTTGAGAATTTTAATTTCTCAATTCAGAAACCATTCAATAGAGATTTTTATGTGATCATTTTCAATGAAACCGCTTTGTCGTGTCCTCATTGAGGTGTTTTCTTTACAAGTTTCCTTTTTATATTCAATAAGAATATGGAAGCCTGTGTCACGTTTTAATATCATCTTGGAATCTTATTAAAAATAATATTTTTTCTATTTCCTCTAGAGACGAAGGCAACATCAAAGCAAGCACAAATTGACAGAAATCTTTGAAAATATTTCAGTGATATTAGCTTTTTGATGTAATAAAATGATGATTCGTTCTTTGAAATCTAATTTAGACCCATAAAGAATATATTTCTTATATACTTGCTGAATTTATTTAGTGCGAGCTTTTTTCCTCAGTTTCATTCGCGGGTAATGAAATTTGATCTACCTATCTACTTTTACGCTCCAAGGCCGTGAATTAGTTCTCCTGACTTATTTATATCAATTAATGAGTAGTTTTTAAAGTATCATGGTCACTCACATTAGTATTAAAGTTATCGGGATATTTTTTTTTTTTACGTGCGCAAAATCCCCACGGATACCTCCCTACCGGAGCCGGTGAAGGAGGTTATGTCGGACTCGAACCGACTAAAATGCACGCCGCCTGTGGGTCGCTTGGTTGCCGAAGGTGAGGTTGACAGGCATATCCCTCGCACCCCGGCCGACCCAGGGCCATCTCTCACGATCTGGCCCTCTTCTCGGGTGTGGGGACTACAGAGTCCCCAACTCGTCCCCGGAAACGGGGAGGCGCGCCAGACGCGCCACCGCCGCGGCCTGCTTCTGCCTGGGTGACAGGCAGCTCCACCTGTCACCCCCAGGCCGGCGCTCATGGGGGACGGAGGTCGTTCATCGACCTAGTTATCGGGCTATTTACCATGTTGTATCCCAATAACTTTACTAATAATATGGTACAAGTGTATAATGTTGGTGATTACCGTTGAGGCGCTATTGAGACCCAGGCCGTAAGGTGAGAATTTTGAGTGAGTCGAGGACGGTAATCATCAATACATACATACGTGTATTCTAAGACGTTTTTCAACACACTTGCGTTGAAAATATTACTAAAAAATCATTTTATACTCTCATACTGAAATGTGTACATTAAAAAATGAAAAAACATACATACATATAATCACGCCTTTATCCCTGGAAAGTTAGGCAGAGATGAAATAACACCCACATTTTACCAATAATTGTATTCGGTCCCACGTAATAGGGGGTGAGCCTATTGCCGTATTCTGGGCACTATTGTAGACTCGAGCCATGCATCTGAGGCTGAGTCGGGGCTGTATATATCTGTCTGATGTTAAACAGCCCTATCCCTTAGTCGCCTTGTACGATACCGCATGGGAAGAGATGGGGTGGCCCTAATTCTACTCTGCCGGAAACCACGCAGCAAATTATATGATATATTTAAATACGAAGTTGCATAAAATGAGCAAGCAGTAGATATATTAACTTATTTGTAGTATTAAACATGAACTTTTTTTAAAGACAAAGCAACTCAACCAATAAATTAAAAAAAAAGATAGCTATTGATGTATAAGCCACTTGTGCATTATAGCAAGGAAAAGTCACAGTTTGATTATGGGTTCCATTATGTACCTAATTGCGGTGAAATTAGAGCTGCTTTATGAGCAAGTGTGTTGAAAAATAAAATATTTAATAGAGTTTTGTTAATTTTTTTTTATACCACTTAGTTGGCAGACAAGCACACGGCCCAAATGATGGAAAGTGGTTACCGTGACCTATGGACGTCTGTAACACCAGAGGAGTCACAGTCGCGCTGACAACCCTGTAAGTACAGAGTTTCTGTGCCGTCAGTAGAAGACAAAGCAGGACAAGACTTTAGTCTTCCCACTGATAGCACAAATTCTCCAGTGAGCTCTAGCTACCCTACTCACCGCTGGAAACACAACACGAAGTTATTATAGCCTTAATTACGAAAGCAGGCTCATAAAATATAATGTTCAAAAGTTGGAAACCCGTCGCATATATCTTGATTCAGTTCATCTTTATAAAATAATTCACTCGAAACTGGATACCCCTTACTTGCTCTCCCAAATAACTTTCAACACCAGACACAGCGCACGCAGATCTAATCATACAAATCTTTTTGCTTTACAGGTTTATAAAAACAACATATCTTTCTATAACCCCCTGGTCAGGATGGCCCGTCAGTATAATGATATGGCCAAAAATAACTTAGAACTTGATATGTTCGCTAAAATCGCAACCTATGTTAGTTCACTCAAGAGTGTCCTCTATTCCACACCCAAGCCCAACTATGTTACTAACTAATTGCTATAAATATGTGTATATATTACTTTGAATAGTTATTAAGTACTTAGTGTTAATTAATTCTTCTGGGTTTTCTATTTGCACAAGTTTTTGGATTGCAATTCAGACTTTGATTGTATAATCTTAATTTCATGATAATCACAATTGTAATCTGTGTTGTGTAGAAAAAAATAAAATAAAAATAGCCACGGTATTCTGTAGGGCGGAGGTACTTCCCCAGTCGGACTGCTCAATTGGGCGGTAATACCGCCGTGTCCTACCTCCTCACTATAATAACTTCGTGTTGTTGGCCGTGTGCTTGTCTACCAACTTAGTGGTATAAAAAAAAAAATATAGCCACGGTAATCTGTAGGGCGGAGGTACTTACCCAGTCGAACTGCCCAATCGGGCGGAAATACCGCCGTGTCCTACCTCCTATGATTAAATAAAATATAGTAGGAAAGTAGTTACAAAAATGGTTACCAAAGTACTGTAACAACTATTGTACCATATTCTGGCAAACAAATATTTGATTTAATTTGATTTATTTTCATTTTTATTATCATATATTCATTCCATAAACTGCTTTCTGTTGTGTGTAAAAGGCCCTATTTTTGGGCACAAGCCAAATACAATTGCGAACAGGCATACTTGCTGTTGAACGGATGAGGTTCTGGCCTAGACATTGCACTTAAGACTGAAGTTTCTCTTATAAAAATTGAGATGAGGATGAGAAAGCGTAAAAAAGTTGAACTTAGGTTGCAAAGTCGAAGGTTAGAATGCAACCGGGGAGATCATGAAAATGAGCAACACATGTCAAAATTGCATTTTATTAAAGTCTACTGTCAAAAATTTTACAGTATCGTACATAGACTGTGAAAATAAACAGTGTCACCATAGAAATACACATTTATACATGTTTAAATATTGATATAAATAAATTGATATAATATAAAATGAGAAATTATTTGATTGGATATTCTCAGTCATCGAAATAGCTGTTGGTCGGTCGACGTGATGCTGTCAACAGGGATCGGTCTTCTGGGCATGACGTTTGCCTGTAATCTGCAATACATAAAAATTATACAATGAAATAAAGAATGTACAGAAATAACATTTTTCATAAGGATTGCCAGCAGATCTCATAATACCGAGAATTACCTAACAGCAAAATATAGCTTCGTAGAAAATGCTCATGGCATCTTTGTACAATTATATTTTTTACAAAAAGCTTTTAATCTTTTATCTAAAGAAGAATTTTCCATCAAAAGAACCTATCATATTACTATGATATCCACCTATGTAGATTGATAGATGCGATAATATTCCGTCGATTCGATCCGAAATAAAATCTACCTAAGTTAGTGATAAAGTCTTTTGTCATATTTTACGACATAAGAAGTTTGATCTAAACTCACATCAATATCGTGTGATCGTGTCGGTGCACTGTAGGTACTTAATCGAGTGTCAATAATATAACTGCATGACGCCCGGGCATCCACCCCATGTCCTACTTATAGTTTACGCTCGACAGCTGACGTTTCCTATTACTGTTCTCACCGATACCTAGTTCAGAACTTTCTATAGTTTTAGATCACGAGAATGTGTTTATGATAGGCTTTACCAAAATGAGAATTCTGGATTTTTTTTTCGGTTTGGTAGAACGAATGAAAATCACGCCTTTTTGGAAGTAATTTGAGGTAAGAAAATGTCAGCCAAAGAACGAAACTTTAATCTAAAGTCAAGCTTTCTTTCTACGAGCTGAGAAACTAAAGTTTCTAATATATATATAAACTGAAAATCTATTGAATTTCTAAGCTTTGTTGAAAATTCTATAAATGTTAAAAACAATTTTCCCTTCACAGTAATTACATATATTGCAAGTAAAATAAAAGCTTGTAAAAGTCAAAGGATCTAACAATTTTCATTTTAAACTGATCATATATATACGGCGTTTTGAATTCCACTCGCTTCAGTCAGTCTGTCTATAAACCTGACTGATTAAGAACAAGATTGTTGATCTTCTGGCTGGAAATAAGAAAATCTCTGTTAAAATCGCCCTTTAGACCGGATGGTGACTTATTGGGCTACCGTCATCCATACAACAGGTTACAGGACGTGGTAAAGATCAGTGATGTAGGTACTTACTCCTTCTTCTAATGCAGTTGTAATCAAACATATCGCATAGGTCTCTGAAACCCATGATGTCTCCTGCGTGTGACAGCCCGCAGACTGGCACACGATCGTGGTTGCAAGCTTTCGCCATGCTGCACCATTTGGCTCCCATCTGGTGAACAGTACAATATCCCTATAGTACGAAGAGTGCGATATAGTCAGGGTCTACCTAGGCTAGGGTTGGAATAGTTTAAAAGTCAGCTCTAACTTTTACATGCGCAAAATCCCACGTAAAAGTTAGAGCTGATGCCTCCCACCGGAGCCGGTGGAAGAGGTTATGTCGGACTTGAACCGACCAAAATGCACGCAGCCTGTGGGTCGTTTTTGGTTGCCGAAGGTGAGGTTGACAGGCATATCCCTCGCACTCCGGCTGACCCAGGGCCATCTCTTACGATCTGGCCCTTTTCTCGGGTGTGAGGACTAAGTCAGTTCTAACTGATATCACTAGACATAAAGTTTTGAAATTGTAATTCCCTTGAACCAGTATTTAGCCTTGAATGATATATTGTTTTCCCACGTAACAGACCCTATATCTTCCCGTGGGTGTCGTAGAAGATGTCTAAGGGATATATTCTCCATCTGACAGTGAACAATACAAAGTGCCCGCTTGACGGTAATAGGCTCGCTCTCTATTACTTATATGGAACCGAAAATTATAGTTACTTAATTGTGCGCGTTCACTATCATTTTCACACGCCTGCCTAACCTTCTCAGTTGAATTCTCATCAAAAAAAGGAAGTGAAATGCTTACCCCTTCATTCAACTGCTTTTGCGCGGCCAAATCGTTCGTAGCATTGACCCTTCGGCGGCAACCCCCCTCAATAAAAAATAGAAATCATTCTTGAAGCAGAAGTGCAGAAATAGATAACATGGTTCAAGGAAATTACACGACGTCATTCTGTGATATCTCTCCCTGATGTTGTGACGCAGTTGAGAGAGGCTTATGTATTTCATTAAACTGTGCTTACAGCTAGCAGTGGACTATGGTCGGCTGATTGTAACTTAAATGTCTATTAAAAAGTAGAATCTAAATATGATATTTTGTATATTTGAAAATGCATTGAGTTTGTCAATTATTAAAAGTGAAGGAGTAGTGATTGAAGTACTATGTGGAGTAGCTCCTGTTTGCTATCTTTATTTTTTCAACCGTGTGAGTCAGAAATCAATTAATCTGAAAATCAGGCTTACTGTAATACGAAATCGTGTAGGACAATGCTTTTATACTTTAAAAATAAAAGGAAACTTTTTTAATAAAAACCGAGAAGCCTCTCATAAAACATCTAATAAACATTGCCATAAAATATCAATATCACATCAGGGATTTTCAGGAAGGCGAGTGAAAATGTTAATTCTAATATAATGAGTCCGAAAATTATGGAAATAGCTTTTACCTTGCGACCCATTGCGACGTCTTCATTGTCCCGTTCCTTTGGAGGCCCGTGGGCGGCGCCCATTAACAGAAAACAGCTGAGCAGACCAACTGAAATATATTAATATTCATCTATTTGTGATATAACTACTGATTCATGGATGAGGCTCTTGAGATTTAGAAGATAAGTGAAATAATTATGAAGGAGAATGAAAATGTTTGTATAGGGCCTTCGGAGCCGAGTTAACATCAGCTGTATAGGTTGGCTGGTTCACAATATAAGTCATACCTATAAGATATATCAAATGAGAGAGAAGGATTAAGCAGGTCGCATCCAAAAAACATCCCTGTCCCATTAAACTTCGGAAGCAGGGCGTATATAGCTAAGAGTATTAAAAATATCAGACATAAGAAATGCAATCATGCATTTTCGAACTTTATATTAGAAAACTTAAAGTTTTCATCGTAGTTCGTCGAAGTTTTCTCGTAACGTAAACTGAGGTTTCATTTCAGAAGTTCAATCGCTCTTATAACCTCATTCCCTACCCGTATTTGTTCGGCATATATTATAATTTCAACATAGTTTTATGACACAATGACTCGTCGCTACTAATATTTTACTTAATTAGATTTATGATCAACGGTAGGAAAGAACCTGACTTGCTTGAGAGAAGTCTACGTAATTTAAGAGAAATATGTATATACAAACCGTCTGGGACAGACTGGATGCGGAAGGCAGAGGATCGGATAAAATGGTGCACATTGGGAGAGGCTTTTGTCCAGCAAGGGACTGCGGTGGACTAATTGATTGATTAGTATATAAACCGTCTTTATCCGAAATGAAACCGAAAAAATATATAAATCATCAAATTTCAACATTTATTATTCTTAAGTATAATTGTTTGTGTATATGTATCTACCTATTCCTTATTCATAAGTATTCTACTCCTAATTGGGTGTACATATTTAGTGTCTAAAGGAACTTGGGGTACTTTAATAATTTCAAATCTGTGTGGCAGGCTTCGTCATTCTTCCTTCATGGACATCTCTCACGAAGTAGCTGCTTAACATAAAAAAGTATCCAATTGCTCCTGACGTAAAATCGTTAGCAAAATGAGAGTGTATGAGTATAACGTACTTACCTCCTCACTAGCGCGTCAGTATAGGCATCAATAAGTTTATAATACGAGATAATTTATTGAATTATGAAGTAACAATTTTCGATATGTTAACGGAAATTAACGCGATCCACCATACCTTTGGTTTGCCTGATGTTTCAACCAGGTTAAACAAACCGTGATCACAGGCTGACTTAGTCTTTGACTTTTAATTCCCGTTAACAATATTGTATATCATGGAACGATAGTCTAATAGTTAAGAATATTCGATTTTCGAAGCTACATTTTTTATAAATAATAATAATACTGATCGCTATAAGCCTAAGTTAACGTTAAACGCCTTACGACATATAAACATGTAACCCGTCGAATGTAAGTATATCTTAGAGGTACTTTTTAAGACGGATATTTCTATTGCTAACTACTTAAATATTTCTCAGTCTCAATGTTCTTGAACTTCTTATTTTGACTTTATTCTTAGTACATAATATTTTATAGAGTCTCGAACTATAAAGTACTGGTTAAAAATGAACAAACTTACCTATAATTTGATTTTTCAACGACATTACTATCAGCTTAGCTGAATACAAAGTTACTGAGACGAGAGATACACAAGGAATGGCTTAACAAACTTGTGTTGTTTACGCACCGTCCTGATGTTCCTCTATTGTCTATTTTATAAACTAAACTTCCTGATTTCTATGTGAAGCCGTTGTTTACTTTTTAGACGACTACAATGAAAGCTATTGTAGGAACCAGGATACCCGATAATAATTATGTTATGTAGCCTAGTGGTATGGGTAATGGACTGCTGAGACGAGGTCTCGGGTTGGATCCCAAGTTTTACCATGGCACACACCAATGACTTTTCGATGCTTTTCGAAGTTATGTGTTTATTTATCGGAGGTTTATAAGTGCCCGGTTAATGGCGATAGGCTCGCCACCACATTGGAACCCAAACATAAACTGGCGAAATGAGGGTGCTAGCACCTCTGCCTACCCCTTCGGGGATATAGGCGTGAGTTTATGTTATGTTATGTTTCCACGAAAATCAAGTATCCAATAATAACTGCTTTTTTGCAAATATATAAAACACTAGACCCTTCCTCCGTGGAGAGCACGGTAGGCAGTCGGTCCCAGTTGCCATAGGATTATCTATGGCAGATGTTACGGGTATAAGGAGCCTTAAAAAGTCCGAATAGTCTAAATACAGAACTTCGATATCATACAATCATGTCTCCATCCCCGGAGGGTTAGGCTGAGGTGAATTAAACCCCACATTTCACCAATCATTGAATTTGGTCTCACGTAATAGGAGGTGAGTCTATTGTCGTCTTCCGGGCACTATTGTTGACTCCAGCCATGCACCTGAGGCTGAGTCTGGGCTGTATATATCTGTCTGTTGTAAAACAGCCCTATTCCTTAGTCGCCTTGTAGGTACGACACCGCATGGGAAGAGATGGGGTGGACCAAATTCTACTTTGCCGGGAACCACGCGGCTTCACGGTATCGCTTCACGGAAAATATCGCAGCCGCTTCAGTTAGACTAGAAAGTAGACTTCATCTGAGCTAGGAAAGGCTCAGATATTGATGATAAAATACTAGTTATTTACCATCGTGAAGTGAAATTCTTGGTTTGATTTCCGGTTTAAGCAAAGTGCTAATTTTGAAATAAATAGGTACCTAATATGTATTTCTAAATTTTAAGTAGCGGCACGGACATTGAAAGCGCTGGATGGTAAAGGGCTCACTCTAAATCCCCGCTAGGTGGCGCTGTAGCCTGACAGTCCCATTTTTATAAGCTCCGTAATAAAAAGTTCGAAAAAAATTATAAACAAGCTATATTGAAATATACAAGTGCGCAAATAAATAGTGAAACAGTTAACGCGTATGGATTGATGTTATCCGAGTGTTGAGTGATCATCTGACAAAGACAAAAACTTTGAATCTGTGCATTACAGTTGGTACAATAATTGGAATTCCTACGATCTATTCCAATATAAACTTACAGTGTTCATGTGCCTAGAGAATCAGTTGCATACAATCAGATGAAACGTTAATTAATCATTACAAAGTGATAAGATACATCATATAAATAAAAGGAAAAAAAACGAGTTCTTATTCATTGTGCGGGTGATTACAAACTTCGATTGTTCTTATTGTGCTTCATACATAATATAATAATACAATAAACTTACAGTGTTCATGTGCCTAGAGAATCAGTTGCATACGGTCAGATGAAACGTTAATTAATCATTACAAAGTGATAAGATACATCATATAAATAAAAGGAAAAAAAACGAGTTCTTATTCATTGTGCGGGTGATTACAAACTTCGATTGTTCTTATTGTGCTTCATACATAATAAAATTATATACCTACCCGAAGTCAGCTGCCAAACAGCTGAGTGGGTCTATTGTACGCAGCGACATCTATCTGTTACACTATTAAATAGGTCATTTTATAATTGCGAGTTAATGCAATGAACTGCAAGGCGTGTGGCCGGTTCATGAACAAAGATGGCGCTGTCTGTGCCACTTGCTCACATTCGTACCATCTTCTATGTGTGGGTGGCGCGAAGGCAGCTAGACAGCCTAACTGGTCATGCCCGGAATGTCAGAAAAATAAACCGAGAGATAACCGACCGGAAACCCCTGTAAAAAATACCGTAGATACGGGATCACCACCGGGTATGATCGGCAAAGGGATGTCGTCACAATTTTTGGACGTCACGACTGTTGGCAATGTATCGAGTCCGGCTGATGTAGCACTAGAGATACGATTATTACGAGAACAAATGGCACATATGCAGGAGGAGTTGAAGTTGCTCCGCCTACTGCGCGAGGACATGCAGAAGATTCGGGCAACGCTTAGCGAGAACTCTTCTCGCATTGACTCATTGGAGGATAGGGTGGGCATCCTTGAAGTGAAAATTGAGAAGGGGACGGATACACCGGGGCGCCTGGAAAATGTAGTGGAGGAGCTTAAGGCAGAGTTAAATGAGCGGGATCAGCTATTATTGGCCAATGATTTAGAGATATCAAATCTGCCAGAGAGCAATGGCGAGAACCCTGTGCATATTGTCACATTAATAGCCACTAAGATGGGGATGACCTTGGATGAGCGAGACATCGTGTGCGCTGAAAGAGTAGGTCCAAGGATCTTGGGCGGCGGTGGCAGCAGGAATGTGTCGTCCGGTCGCCCCCGCCCCCGCCCCCTTGTGGTACGGCTGGCGCGCAGATCGGTACGAGACGACCTGCTAAAGAATATGCGTGTACGGCGCGGAGCAAATACTGCGGACTTCGGCCTCGGAGTGACTCCCGGCCCATTCTACTTGAACGAGCGTCTGACCAAATTTAATCGGCAACTACTATTCCGGGTACGCGAGGTGCGTAAGAGGTTGCAGTGGAAATTCGTCCGGACCAGGAATGGGCGTATTCTTGTCAAGCAAGATGAAGGAAAGCCCACGTTCACTATACGAAATGAAGTAGAAATGGGGCGGGTTTTTGGCGTGGGCTCTGTTTGACTCTTCGGATCTCAGGTGCATCCATATAATTAGTTTTTTAATAAATATTCCATGGAGCGAAGGGAGAGGTAACGTATGCCCTTGCTGTTACACATCACTTGAAAGACAGTGTTTAATGGTCATAAGCTACATTCAACGGGTAATAAACGAATCTATGATGTTAGCCACACTAAGTCTATACAGATATAACAATGTACGTCTATGTTGCACGCATTTAAGCTTGTTATTATATAGTGTAAACAAACTATTAACGAGTTATGTTGGGCCGAATGTACCTGTAGGCTCGGAGTGTCGGTGTGGAATGTGTGTATCGATGAGTCATCGTCGACGACCGAGCTATTCTTTCCTTGTCTATATTACCTTATTCTGTGTTGATATTTATTTGCAACTTCCAGTGGCAACTGTTATCTGCGTAATTATTCGTGTGTATAATATTCTTTGGTCTGTTTTATATGAGTGTGTTTCAATATGCAATAATGTGTACATAAATTATGGGTATATGTATAAACATAAAAATTGCAATGGCTAATAAATTTTTCAGAGTCGGACTGTTCAACCCGGGTTCTTTGGGTACGAACCATACAGATATATTAGCAGCGATAGACCGTCATCAGGTGGACTTATTGGCTGTAAATGAGACGTGGCTTAGGCAGGGGGAAGAGGGGCGTGAATATTAGAGAAGGTAGTTGCGTCACAACTTAGAGATTACTTGGAAACGCGAGGTATATTGCCAGATGTACAGTCGGGCTTTAGGAAGGGCCGTGGAACAGCCACAGCAGTTTTGGATGTTACTGATAATATACTAGCGGCTCAAGACCAGGGGAAGGCCACTATTCTAGTGTTATTGGACTTTTCCAGGGCGTTTGATGGTCTGCACGTGTCTCTCTTACTTTCTAAGTTAGCGTTCTATGGATTTGACAGTGATACAATACAGTGGTTTAACTCCTATTTAACTGGTCGGATGCAGTTCGTGGAAACCCGGAGCAGTGACGGATCTTCACTACGATCCTCTGTAGCAACAGTGGATAGGGGTGTGCCGCAGGGGTCAGTTTTGGGACCCTTGTTGTTCATACTATACAGTGCGGACATTGCTCAGGTTATTGAACACTGTCAATTTCATATATACGCAGATGATGTACAAATTTACTTCTCCTTTAAAGCTTCTGAATTCCAGGAAGCCATAAGGAAGGTGAATGAAGATCTGAGCAGTATTCATCAATGGGCCCATAAAAATGCCCTCGTACTGAATGGTAGCAAGACAAAGTTTTTAATATTAGGCTCTAAGGATCAAATCACACGAGTAGGTAATTTAAATCCCTTAATTTACATTGATAACGTCCAAATTGAGCGTGTAAGTGAGGCTAAAAACTTAGGTTTATTAATGGACGAGAAACTTAGATTCGAGCGTCATATTGCGGAATGTGTGAGGAACTGTTTTTACAGATTAAAGCTGCTGTATAGAATGCGAAGTTATTTAAGTGTCGAACTCCGTGAGAATTTGGTTGATACCTTGGTGCTATCCAAGTTCAATTACATGGACGTGGTCTACGGCCCGCGACTGCTAGCAAAAACGGCCAATTTAATACAGAGGGTGCAAAATGCGTGCGCTCGCTTTTGTTATAATATACCGCCTAGAAGCCATGTGACGCCATATCTGAACAATAACAACAAACTCAAAATGAAGTACAGGAGGGAGTTACACCTAGCAACTGTTCTTTTTGGCATTGTCAAGACAGGAAAACCTTCTTACCTGTACTCTAAACTGAAATGGCTAAATGAAAACAGTAGGTATTTGACAAGAGCATCGCGCATAAACCTACATGTTCCAAAACATGCAACTGCGGCATTTCAGGGAGGTTTCAGATATCGAGCGAGTAAGATATGGAACAATATTCCTCCGCCTCTTAGAAGGCTTGCCGGCGTACATGGTTTCCGAGTTAGGTACAGAAATATCCTGCTCATTGACCAAAAATCAACCTGACTATGTATATGTGTATGTGTGTATGTATGTGTGAATGCATGTATGTATGTTTGTATGTATGTGTGAGTATGTATGTGTGTATATGTATGTATGTGTGTATGTATGTGTATATATATATATATATATATATGTGTGTATGTATATATATGTGTGTATGTGTATATATATGTATATATGTGTGTGTGTGTATATATATATATATTATCATATTATAATAAATAATACAAAAAAAAAAAAAAAAAATAAGAAAGCGAATGCGGCAGTTGCGTTGTTAACTGGAGGTGCAAGTAATGTTTATCTTGAATTTGTTGTTAGTTAAGTTTGTTTTTGTGTTGTATTTGTCTTTTTGATATCTATTGTAATTGGATTCGTGTCATATATAAATTTTTACTGTTCAGTATTGTGCACTCGTGTATCCTGTATTCTCGTGTGTGAATGTACGTGAGTAGGTGTGTAATGATCTTTTTATTTATTTATTTAATGGTAATACAGCATGCTACCTAGTTAGGATTGGGCTTCAGTTGAAAACCAGCGCTGCAGATTGTACCTACCCAATCTGTAGCAGTAGCTGAACTGTGGCCTTTTGTACACACACTCCACACTGACATATGAAGGGAAATGAAGTTTCATTGTGAAGGTCATATTACAAAGGTACTTTTATTCTAGTGCAGCAACCCGTCGGTGTGCGTCGGGGTATCTATATTTTATTGTGTGATGTGGTAGGTGTGCGGTGCAGGGGCTTCTCGGCGCGGCCCGGCTCCGCCGCAGTAATGCTTTGTTACATTGCGCCGCAGTAGTATTATAACACTCTCAATAGGAAGAAAAAATTAAAAAAAAAAACACGTATGCCCCGCGGGTCGGAACAGACAATACTGTCGCAAGCGTGCGCTGTGTGATGGTGTTTCGCTGTGGCGGGGTGCGGTCGGGTTGGCGCGGGCACGGCATTCCTACCTCATATACCTAATTATTTGTATCGTACTGTTTATGTTTTTACTTGTTTGTTTTTTTTTTTTAATGTGCCGATTGTGGATTTCTTTTTTTTTTATTTCATGTTTTTTTTTTAATGTGTTGTGTAAGTGTGTATGTGTGTGTATAATAAACGGATCTTTCTTTCTTTCTTTCTTTCTTTCTAAATGGGTTCGTAGTTAAACAGTAACCGACAAAGTTAACACAGTGCCAAGTTAAGCAATACTAGCTAGGTCAGTTTGAAGATGGGTGGTCATTCTTAATTCATTGAGAACCCTCTATACCTCGGAGAGCGTCGGTCCCGCTTATCATTTGAATATTTATGGTAAATGTCATTGCAAGTTAGAGTAGTTGAAAAGGTCGACAACTAGTCTAACTATATAACTAGGTATCGGCAGTGAATTGTAGAGGTCTGTACCCCTAGCACGAAAAACTATTTTAATAGTAACGTAAACGTATCGAGCGAATGGAGCATTGCGATTGGCAGGCTTCATACATACACAGGTTAACAGTAGGCAGGCAGCCAATCGCAATGCTCCGTTCTCTCGATACGTCTACGTTACGATAGCTTTCGAGCTCGGGTACAGTCACTTCACGAAGTTCGACTTTTTTAACGTCAGTCTACCGATCCTAACGAATTGAGATCAGGCTTAATGTATGATGATGACAGGGAAGTTTCTATTGATGCAATCAATCAATTAGCCCAACGCAGTCCCCTGCTGGACACAGGCCTCTCCCAATTTGCACCATTTTATCTCATCTTCTGCATTACGCACCCAGTCCGTCCCAGCCACCTTTTTCAGGTCGTCCATCCATCTGGCTAGGGTCCTATCTTCCGTTTGCCTTCTCGCGGTCTCCACTCTAGGATTCGTTAGCTCCAACGGCCATCGGTCCTTCGACAAACGTGGCCAACCCACTGCCAATTCAGCTTGCTAATTCTGCGACCAATGTCGGTAACTTTAGTTCTCTGCCGGATAACCTCGTTCCGAATTCTATCCTTCAGAGAAACTCCAAGCATAGCTCACTCCATAGCTCGCTGCGCGACTTTTAAGCTATGGACCAGCCCCACTGTAAGTGTCCACGTTTCGGCACCGTAAGTCATAATAGGTCTATTGATGCAAATACAAGTAAATATTAATACCAGCCCTTAGTCAGCATTACTAACAACCCTAGATGTCACTTAATTGTGCGTCAGTGTTGTCGATAAGAGAATTCAGGCGCCAAAGTGTAGCGTAGATAACCACTTTCACTTGAACCCCCTACGTACCCTTATATTCAAATTTTGTGTATATCTTGTAAGTATCGAAGGGTCTTGTGACTTTGGTGGTCATACCCTCGTGCACAATTTCTGAGAAATTTCTGTTTGTCATGAGATGAGTCATTGTCAGACTGAACAATATTTCTAGGAACGAGATATTTTAGAGATAGAAAAGATTTTATAGATAAGTCTAAAAGGTTTGATAAATCATTATCTCAGACAGAATATTTTTACACAGCCTTGGCCAATTAAACCATGACAAAGTACCCGCTTGACGGCTATAAGCTATGTTACATGAGACCGAAAAACATATTTGGCAAAATGTGGGTGTCAAGTCAATACACCTCCGCCCACGCCTTCAAGTATTAAGAAGTGAGTGTATATAGTATATATATGTATCCTAACCGCGGTAGCCTAGTGCTATGAGTAATGGACTGCTGAGACGAGGTCTCGGGTTCGATCCCAGGTTTTAACATGGCACACACCAATGACTTTTCGATGCTTTTCGAAGTTATGTGTGTATTTATCGCAGGTTTATATGTGCCCGGTTAATGGCAATAGGCTTACCACCTATTACATTGGGACCTATACATAAACTGGCGAAATGTGTGTGCTAACACCTCTGCCTACCCCTTCGGGGATATAGGCGTGAGTTTATGTTATGTTATGTAATTATGTTATGTTTCCTCGAAAATCTAGTATCCAATAATAATTGTTTTTTTGCAAATATAAAACACTAAACCCTTCCTCCGTGGAGAGCACGGAAGGCAGTCGGTCCCAGTTGCCATAGGATTATCTATGGCAGACGTTACGGGTATTAGGAGCCTTAAAAAGTCCAAATAGTCTAAATATAGAACTTCGATATCATACAACCACGTCTCCATCCCCGGAGGGATAGGCACAGGTGAATTAACATCCACATTTCACCAATCACTGAATTGTGAAAATTACTGAAAATGTGGGTGCTAACACCTCTGCCTACACCTTCGGGGATATAGGTGTGAGTTTATGTTATGTTAAGTTATGTAAACTATGGATGAATAAAATAGTGATAAGACCATGACTAATCATCGTTTTCATCATAGCGTAAATTTCGGTGATATTCAGAGCTGGTACTTTGGAGCTTGTGTTGCGATTTTATAAATCAAATCATAGGGTTTGATTTATTTTGACTTTACATACATACATAATACAATCACGCCTTTATCTCCGAAGGGTTAGGCAAAGGTGAATTAACACCGACACTTCACCAATCATTGATTTCAGTTCCACGTAATAGGGTCGACCCTATTGCCGTCTTTCGGGCAATATTGTTGACTCGAGACTTGTATCTGCGCCTGAGCCCTATCTCTTAGTCGCCTTGTACGACACCACATGGAAAGAGATGGGTGGCCTAAATTCTACTCTGCCGGGAACCACGCGGCTTTATAATAAGATAAGATAAATCTTTATTGTACACCAATAAATTATAGTACTAATTACGATAATTACGATAGAATCTCAGGCCGTCGGCATGCGGGGTGCGGAAGATTCTTGAAACACATGCCACAGAGGCGGCACGGCAAAAACCGTTCACATCGGAGGCGGGGCGGGAGCGGCAGCGGGAGCGACGAAGGATCGCGAGCCAAGCTGCCCGCGTACGAAGGCAACTCGGGCGTCGGAGGTCGATGAACGACCTTCGCCCCCCATGAGCGCCGGCCTGGGGGTGACAGGTGGAGTCGCCTGTCACCCTGGCAGAAGCAGGCCGCGGCGGTGGCGCACCTGGCGCGCCTCCCCGTTTCCGGGGTCGAGTTGGGGACTCTGTAGTCCCCACACCCGAGAAGAGGGCCAGATCGTGAGAGATGGCCCTGGGTCGGCCGGGGTGCGAGGGATATGCCTGTCAACCTCACCTTCGGCAACCAAAACGACCCACAGGCGGCGTGCGTTTTAGTCGGTTCGAGTCCGACATAACCTCCTCCACCGGCTCCGGTGGGGAGGTATCCGTGGGGATTTTGCGCACGTAAAAAAAAAAAAAACCGTTCACATTAGGCGTTAGGGCCCGTATGCTGGGTACGAGAGATTTCTGTAATGCATGACATAGGGTCCGCTGAAGAACAGCTTACATTGGTCGTCGTAGTCCTCTACTAATACTTTGTATCGACCGAGTTATCGACCGACTAATTTAATTGCCCATTATCCCGAATGCGGCAAAACCCTGCACGCATTGAATAGACCGAGTTATCGGCCGATGAATTAAATTGGTCGCTAGTCCGCGTGAAAAATTTCAAAATACAAGCAAGTTAAGTTTTGCTACCATGTGTCTAGATAGCGTTGTGTGGAATGTTGTTGAATCATTGTAGAATATTTGTTTATTTATGTATGGTACCAGCTAGTAAATGAGCTTAAATTATCATCATCATCATCATCATCCTTGAATTAGTCCCGGTCTCCTCCGACCGAGGCGTTCACCTCGGTGTCCGGAGTCCGATTAAATAATGACTAAATTAATTCATTATCGAATTAGCCCGTATAATTCGATACAGTTGGTGCAGTGATTTAATACAAGAGAGGCGTATCGATGTCCCTGATTCAATCACACCGTACATAATAACTATAAATCATATTGTACAAGTAAACTACAATTAGAATCTTGATCCTTTTGAAAGAATTTGCGAAGAAGATGGATAATGGTTTCTCGATGCTGTTTACATTTCTAATTGTTGCTGGAAATCTTTTCAACCTTTTTATTAATTTTAATGATAAACCTAGCATAACTAAAGTAAATAAACTTGATAAATGTACAAAATTCAGACACAATTGTATAAATTGTTAAATGAAATGAATGAAGATTATAAAATTAAATTGCATTAAGCAGTTTAAATACAAGTTAATCTTGGCTTATTTATCTCTTTTAAATAGGTGAAGGTTTTAATAGGTCAAGCGTGAAAAAACATCTGTCAAGGCTGTCAAGGTCAATTGAAGGTAGGACCACCATTTGTGGATTCTTAGCATCTATAATGGTGGTCCTTACTATTTGGGCTTTACCCTAGCTTCTTACCGTCTAGCGGGGTGTAGTCGATTGAAAGGCTACATAGAAAAATATTTATCAATAAAAGCATAGCAAACCTTACCAGATTAGTCCTTAAAACGAGTTAATATTATCAACAGCAGTTGTGTTTTAATCGATTAATCTGCAAGTAACCTTTGGAACTGCAGTTATCCTAATTGCAAGTGAATATTAAGTGGAGCTATAAAGGCAATTTAAATCAACATGATTAAAACTCTGCTAGCGAATGTTTTTCAACTACCATCTAGCTAATTAAATATTAATACTAAAATCGATACTATAAATGAACATAGCAAATATCCCGTATTTGCTATGTTCATTTATAGTATCAAGTTTCCAATATTGTTTTGACACTGATTGGTTGTTCTAGTTAACAGTCATCGTAGTTAAAAACTTTGGATGTCTTTTATACCACTTAAGTGGCAGACGCAAACACCTCACTTGATATGAATCGATTATCCCGGCAAAGGTCGCGACAAACACCAGGGGCGCGGCTAATATGTCAACCCTGTAAAAACCTTCTAGTGCCCTTGTTGAAGAATCCTATATTTTAATTGTTTAGGGACTTAATTCCCTCGTTGCCGTCAACTAGTCGTTGTTTTGAGATACTGTATTACTGTTTTTCTCATCTTGAGAGCACTTCGCAGGCTTACCATAGGTAAGCCGTAATGAGTGTCATATTCACCTCTTCCTGTCTTGTGATGCAACTGGGACCGATGAGGTTCATTAATTTGAGCAGTCAAGTTAAATATGCAATCGCAACGATCAAAACTATTATTACCCGTATTCAATTACGAACACTATAAGCAGTGTCACCGTGGAGGGTGACAGTCCTTACCGAGCTAGATCTCAAGTGCACATCATGAGGCCTTTAGTTTTATGTAAGCTGGTTTAGTAACATTATATACACAACTATGTTTATTGCAAATTATGATGTTAAAATTCAATTTAGAATAATAATATCATTAAGATTTGATTACTATATTAGATTTTATATTTTCAGCTTTTTCAGTCTTGATAATGGCTCTACAAGTAAAAACGGAATACGTGGACGCTATTGAAAATAGGAACATTTTAGATGACATCCTAGTACACCCTATACCAGCACCAGAATCCACGGTGAGGATATCTATTTACATTATATTGAATTTATTAGAGGTTACAAAATAGCTAGTTAAGTGTGTTGTAAGTAATTTTAATTTTTTACCAAAAGGTTAACAAACGGGAAGTACCCAAAGACAGTCTAGAAAATTTGGATGAATTCCTAACAGAAAAATTAACGCAACAATCTCAAGCTCTTGAGTATATAACCATAAAAATGGATCGTCACGAAGAGACAATTAGACAACTCATTGAACATTTGAGTAAATCTCTTGAAAAGCCTAAGTTACCTGTAAAAATTGAGATTGACAAGAAAAAACTGTTCATTAATAGGCGCAGTAATTCAGAGTATCAAGAACCAGAAAATCCCATATTAAGATTAGGGAAAAACATTCCAATATATGGAAAACTAGTGAAAGACTTATTTATGAAAGAAATTCAGAGTGATACGGATCCTACACCTCTTGTAGAAAGGAATCCAGATGACCATAGCTCAGAGGTGAGTGCGATGGAAATCTCTTGATATACAATAGTTATGCTTCAAGAGATGAACGCACACTTACCTGGTAGTTTAACGTTTGATAATAAATAGGATATTTTCTCAAATAGTGTTTATCTATTTTCCTTTTGCAAGTCAAGTTTACTGAAAGATAGAGGATTTGGTGAGAAGGAATGTTTATTATCAATAATTAGAAATCAAATTAAGGACAAGTTTTCTATCTTTTCAGTATTCTCGGCGGTCATTTGGCGGTAGTCCTGGAATAGATCCAAGTTTGACTAAAAAAGTTGAATTAAGTCCTTGGTGCGAGGCAGCAATGCTTTGCAAAAAGACAGGAGAGTCTATTTGTGGATTTGATGATAATTATGGATATGGCAAATTTGATGACATTTGCCACATGCTGCATGTGAACTGCTATTACAAATATAGTAAGTACATAAATGTTTATATATTTGGATTTCCATCCTAAAAATCTACCTATTACCTACATATATGACATTGTAATATTTTTTTTATTCTTTCAGATTTTGTTCTGGCACATACTTGTCATCCGACAATATGATGTGTCTAAAGCTATGTATTGTAATTATAAATTCACATTATATTTATTAAGTGTATATTTTAGTTTCATTATAGTTATCTCCTTGTGCAGCCATTCATATTGGTGGTATGTCTTTACATTTGGCTTTGTTCGTTTTCACAAATTCTGGAAAGGTAACAATAAAGTCATAATTTATATTTATTTTCATAAGTCAATTCCTCTTCAATATCATCTGGGTA
Organism: Eilema griseolum; assembly: GCA_963662185.1. Taxonomy (NCBI): domain Eukaryota; kingdom Metazoa; phylum Arthropoda; class Insecta; order Lepidoptera; family Erebidae; genus Eilema; species Eilema griseolum. The sequence goes on from OY759250.1 coordinate 8,275,783, forward strand.
TTGTTCCCGCTTACTTCGTATTATAAGTTATTATTGGTGCGACGGCTGTCTGGTCGTTGTTCATCAGGATATCTTAAATATATTTCGGATGGGAGATCTACGTACTAGTAAACCAATTAAAATAATCTCAATAACGTTTACATTATTCAAATTTTATAAATAGTAACCAGTGAATCTTAACATAGACACATATAGAAAGTGGCCTCTTACGAACAACGCCATCTTGTGGTAAAAAAAATCATTACATTTCATACCACTCGTACATAGAATGATCGCTTTTTCAGATTTACAGATCCTGATCTATGTTATATTGTCAGAATCTTAATATTAAATATATTTATTATATTATCTTTATTATATTCAATATTCACAAAAGAAAAGTAAAAATAATTACAAATGATTATAGATGAATGAACTAACAATCCCATTTTTAAAACTTTAATAAAAGATACAAAAGTGCTTACTGGTTTTATATTCACAGTTAAATTCCAAAATGTCACATTTATCCAAAAACCATCGAATTTCATTAGTAGATTCGATGATAGCGCATTCTCGTTTCTTATTGTGCACACACCCTAAGAGCTGCAGGCAAGGTATCTGCAAGAGAGGAATGTATTAAGAGTCATCAGTATCAAATCAATAAGAGGGTAACAGACAATCTTACTTTTGGAAGAATTTTAGTTTTGAATGTAGAACTAAAAAAAATGGATGTATGGAGGCTCAACCAAGATCATATCCAATAGTTATCCTACTTCAACTGCCTACTATCCTACTTCAACTAATATTATGAATGTGAAAGTTTGTGAAGATGTTTGGTTGTTTGTTATTTAATCACACACTAACGGCTGAACGGATTTGAGTGAAATTTGGTAGAGAGATAGACTATAGTCTGGATTAACACGTAGGCTACTATTTATTATCGGGGAAATAGGTTCCCACAGGCTGTGGGAATAAGATCAAAATTATATGTGAGTAAAGCCGCGGATTATAGCTAAACATGTAGTCGTAAGAATTACACTAAAAAGTTCAGTTTATGTCGATTTTTATGAAAAAAATTCAAGCAAGTAGACTATGCAAGAAGACTAAGAAACTTACTCCTTCATAGTTCTTGGTTTCTGTGTAATTTAAAAGTAACGAAATCAGTAAAATTAACATTTTTATACATAACTTGTTCATGTATGAATTTAATACAGGTAATCTAATTGATAAACTTAGTTTATTTTTGTATGTATAATTCAATACAATTGTAGCAATGCTTATATACATATTGGGTAATATTTGATTATAAATATAGAAACATCTTTTAGTTTGTTGGTTTGTATATTATTATTTTAGTACATAAAATCATCAATAAGTACTTCAGTGTGCCATTTTTATTCACTGAAAGATGAAGCAAGTATTGGAATAATTAAGAATTTCATAATTGCTTAAACCGCATACAATTAAATTTGTAAGTAGGGATATCAGAAAGAAGTATTCGGTTTAAATGGCAAAGAGCTTGTGGAACAAGATTCTATCGACTTTCCCTGAAATTTTATCGTTTATCGAAGTGTCTATAAATATGATGGAGAGATTTATTAAGATTTAGGATGAAGAATATTTCCTTTCCAAACTCCCATTAAAATTCTTTATTGGCGCATTATTTCGGGAATATAGATTTATGAACTGTCCACGAACCTAATCCGCTTCCTTTTTACCAGCCTGAAGCGTTATTCGTTTGACCTTTAATGTAGGTAAGTATGTCCTCCAATGTTCCCAGCAATCTACAACCGATTTTGATGAATGATCTATCGTTAAATTCACCTTTGTTGCACAAATGTCACTGGATAAGGTTGAGAAAATTATAAAACGTGTATATAGTGGGAACACCTACTATCACGAAACTGGCTGATAGATCGATAGATCAGTAGACCGATAGATCAGTAAACCATCAGAGCGTCATACTTGTAGACCGGCAAAACGTGGTAGACCGCTCATTAATCAGACACTTATAAATATTCGCCATCGGCCGTGATCAACATTCCCCAGTTATTCGTGAAAAAGGATTTTACAAACACAGTCGCGCCATTTAGTTAGTTTTCAAAACAATATTTTATTGCTGGATATATTTCAGTTGCACAATAAACAAAGAACGATAATAAAGTAGCATATCGTATTTTTAAACAAAACGTTTTGAAATGATTTTCGTTGCACTCACATTAGGTAAACTTTGTATATTGATTCAAATTATATTTAGGTTAAGAACAAGTTTATTCACTGCTACGTTTCTATGTGCTGTAGCGGTAGATTGTTCGCCTAAGTCGGAGGGTTCGATTCCTGCTAAGTGAAAATATTTGTATATAGCAATATGACTTTTTTTTACGTGCGAAAAATCCCCATGGAAACCCCCACCACCGGAGCCGGTGGGAGAGGCTATGTCAGACTCGAACCGACTAAAGCGCACGACGCTTGTGGGTTGTTTGTCGAAGGTGAGGTTGACAGGCATATCCCTCCCAATGCGCACCGCGGTCGCGGCCTGTTTCTGCCAGGCTACCAGGCGGTGTACTGTATTGGTGTTTGTATTTGTATAAGAAAATGCATCTGATTGTATTCGCTTTCTACATAGAAATCATGACATAAGTTAGTTAAGGTCTAATACCTTAACTAACTTATCGTCGACATTACTTTCGGTGTAAATAGCGTTGTGTAGAATATTTATTTCACCACCTTGGAGTCGCGTATGTTACATTACCTCAAGTAAAATTTACCTTACAGGCATAATACTCTTGGCGATTAACGCCAATACAGTAAATAAAGTAAGTACCTACCTAATTAATAGGCATGATGGCAGTAGCTAACCCCTCGTTTACACCTAAGTATTAAACATGTATTTGACAAGTTACAATATGTCACAGGCTACAGTGTGAACGCTAATGTGTATTATACTTATTTACAACTTGTTGGCTATACATCCTATGTGAACGAAAAAATATCTGATATACATATATAAAACAAGTATTGTGTTGTAGTCTTCAACAAGTCTTCAACAAGGTTTTTATAAATAAGTTTATAACTTGCTTAGTGGTAAACAAGGGGTAAGAATCACTAAAATTATGATTTTAAATAATTATATAGGACAGAGAGATTCTAAAAAAATCGCTTATTTTTAAATTAGATTATTTATATCAATAAAAATTTAATTATGAATCACAACAATCCGCGATATTACACATATCCGCCTTTTTTATAACGACATTGTTTCGTTATAAAAAAGGCAGGTCAAGTGCGAGTCGGACTCGTGTACCGAGGGTTCCGTAACTTAATGATCGTAATATATTTTGCACACTTTCAAGACGTTATACAACTGAGTAAGTGGTATGAATTTCAACTTGAAACCTCCATATATTCCTGAGAAAAAGAAGAAGTCACAAGACAGACAGACAAACAACGTTTTCCTTGTAAACTTAATTTATTTGCAGAAATAGGATTTATTTTGGATAAATTAGATATAAAATAATATTATGAAGAAGTTTTCAAAATTCTTCATCATGCTTATTATGGATAGATTTAGGTATTTTTTTAATTTTCCATCCATATTTACATATCGACGACGTCTCCTGTGGCCTACAGGTAAAACGTTTGACAGCTACGCAGGGGGCGCGGGTTCGTTTCCCGCTCAGTGCAAATATTTGTATGCATAAATATGAATACATAAAGCCGCGTGTTTCCCGGCAGAGTAGAATTTGGACCACCCCATCTGAAGAGATGCGATGACGTACAAGGCAAATAAGGGATAGGGCTGTTTAACATCAGACAGATATATACATCCGAGACTCAGCCTCAGATGCATGGCTTCAGTCAACAATAGTGCCCGGAAGACGGCAATATGCTCACCCCCTATTACGTGGGACCAAATTCAATGATTGGTGAAATGTGGGTTCACCTCTGCCATGAATTGGCATGATTAAAGGCATGATTATATGTATGTATGTTTATATGAATAAATACATTGGTCTGGGTGTTTCTATATATGTATTTATTCGCATTATAGATTCCATAATACAAGCTAGTTAAGCTATGCTCACATGGATCTAGATAGCGTTGTGTCGAATGTAGTAGATTTTTTTTATACCACTTAGGTGGCAGACAAGCACACGGTCCTCCTGATGGAAAGTGGTTACCGTGGCCTATGGACGTGTGCATATCCAAGGGAGTCACACTCGCGCTGCCCACCCTGTAAGCACAGAGTTTCTGTGCCGTCAGTGTAAAACACAAAGCCGGACCAGTTTTTGTGCTGTCTTCCCACTGACAACACAAAAACTCTCTAGTGAGCTCTGGCTACCCTACTCACCGCCGGGAACTCAACACAAGGTTATTATGACCGTGGTATTCTATAAGGTGGAGGTACTTCCCCAGTCGGACTGCTCAATTCTACTGAAATACCGCCGTGTCCTACCTCCTCAAGAGAATGTTTATATACTTGCATTTCTACATCTGGAGTAACTAAATACTTCAGTAACAATAAAAATATTCCAGTGCTACATCGCAAGGACGTGCATCCACAATTCTATTGAGAAATGTGGTGTCAATGCAAATGGAAATCTGAGGAGGTTCTTCGATAGCTGTGATATGCTAGAATATAACTGTTTGTTTGATACGAGTATGTACTATTTTCATTTCTTATTTATTCGTGTAGTTAGGGTGAAATAATACAAATATCACCACCCCATCTCATGTGAGAATGTAGTAAAAGTTGATTAACGAAGAAGTACGCAGACAATATCACTGCTAGAGAAAGAAAACTCGAAATAAAGCTCTGTACTAATCCGAGTAGCCGGCGTGGAAACAATAGGCCAAAACCTCCCAACATTGGGAGACGCCTATGTACAGCATAGGCGCTATGTGTGTGTGAGTGTGTGTGTGTGTGTGTGTGTGTGTGTGTGTGTGTGTGTGTGTGTGTGTGTGTGTGTGTGTATGTGTATATGTATGTACCTATATGTGTGTGTGTATGTGTGTGCGTGTGTGTGTGTATGTGTGTGCGTGTGTGTGTGTGTGTGGTTAAGGAGTCGACTTTACGATTAAGAGGTCTCGGGTTTGGAACCTGGCATCATTATAGAGTAGTGTTCCCGGATGCATCCGAATCTTTCATCTTGGAGCTTGGAGTCACAAAAATTCAATATTATAAAAAAACATTATTCAATATTCATTTATTCTATAGTTACTATCTAATGAACACATTACAATACGATTTGGTGATAATTTAACAACATAGTTTGATGAAGTCTGGTACCCAAATTAAGATTAACCCTCTCAAGAGAAAAGTGGCATACACTTTCTTGTTATTTCACTAAAGAATGAGATACATAAACGAAAATAGATGCAACCTGGTCTCGTAGGTATTACGCAACAATATATTCACGAGTTTCTATTTACGTCCTACATTATTCTATTTCAGTGTTCACAAAAGTTGCACTAAGTAGTTGTAAGGACCTGCCTCCGATTCCAGCAGAAGCGAAAAAAGAACACAATATAACGGAGTCAGATATGGAAAGGAAAGGGAAAAATCCTCATTAAATAAAAAGATGACTCTTGAAAGTTGTTTTCATTTGAGTATTTATACTTGCACCATTTTCATTCATCTCTATCCATAAGAGGTTTTATGAGAGCGACGGCCGCCTAACCTTCTAAACACGAGAGGAAAGACTGTGCAAGAGTCTTCTGTGGTTTACCGTTTCGTCAAAAGTCTAATCGAAATTCGATATCGACTCTCAGTCAACGAGAGAGATAATTTGGGCTTATCTTTGTATTATACCTATTATTGTGTATTGAATTAAAAAGTAAGTAAAAAGCATGTACTGTTGGGGTGAGAGAAGCATGTAACTTCAAAAAGCATCGAAAAGTCATTGGTGTGTGCCATGGTAAAACCTGGGATCGAACCCGAGACCTCGTCTCAGCAGATAAGAAATGGCACACATTGCATTTTAGGTAGGTATGCATGACTTTTGTTATCTAAATGTTTTAAAGCCAACACTTGTGTAACTTTTCAGTACAACGATATGATGAACATAAACATACAGAAATTTATATATTTTCTCCATTTCTTTTCGTCATAAAGTTTATGTAAACAAATCAAATACAGGATTGCGATATTCCAATATTATACTGTAGTATTGTATATTATTACAATATGATATTTTCGCTGTTGTGTGAAATATGTTTACAAAATCGATGGAGTGGATGACGGGAGATTCAAATATGAATATTAAGATTTACCAAACATCATCAGTGACTGTGTTTAATAAAATATTACGTCCAAATTACAACGTGGCATAATAAATAAATCAGAAAGATAGACATGACGCCACAATAGTAGTGCTTTGGTTGAATTATATTTTATTTTGAACAAAACGGTAAGTAATATATCTACATACGTAATACCACGAACAGTCTTCTTAATTATCAATGCGATCAGTCAGATAAGATCTAATATAGTTCAAAACTAGGATTTTTTGAATATATTTTTTCATAAGTATTACACATATTGGCGTCTCCCCGTTTCCGGGGACGAGTTGGGGACTCTGTAGTCCCCACACCCGAGAAGAGGGCCAGATAGTGCAGAGATGGCCCTGGGTCGGCCGGGGTGCGAGGGATATGCCTGTCAACCTCACCTTCGGCAACCAAAAGCCACCGACAGGTGGCGTGCGTTTTGGTTGGTTCGAGTCCGACATAACCTCTTCCACCGGCTCCGGTGGGGGGGTATCCGCGGGGATTTTGCGCACGTAAAAAAAAAGTATTACACATCTTGTGAACACAACACATAGTTTGTACTTTTCAACAGTATTTTTTATTAGACCTGACCGGTGTCGCCTTACTGCATCTTGACACAGAGGATGACTTACAGAGGACCTACAGAGGATGACGGAAGGCGAAACCGGTCAGATCTAATAACAAATAAAAAATACTGTGGAAAAGTACAAGTGTATTCTCAATATGTGTAACAACAATTTCCACCAAGTGCCATCAATCAACAGTGTAAATTCTCTTTATACTGTTGATAGACTTGTAAAGACTATTTATTAAATAGTCTTTACAAGTACTATTTTCAAGCTCATAATGAAATTAGCAATAAGCTATAGGCTATAAGATTTTATGCTAAAATTTCTGACTCCAAAAACTCGATGGGATTAAAAAATGTCGAAAATCGATCGATACCAGAATTATCATAATTTGTAAACTCAATAGCTACTTAATAGGCCAAAGGACAGAATGTGAAAAGATCATAGCGTCAAGCTGAAATAGATTTGCTTAGATAAAGTTAGAATTTAAAGAGGCAGTAGAGTCGACCACAAGTACAGACAACATCAGATTGATATTCACCAGCAAAGTACTCAAAATGGTCTATAATAGTTATCACAGTGCTCAAACAGACAGAAACTGATGGTGATCTTTTTTATTAAACTCTGGCAAAGACTCATATTGGGTCGCTACATCTGAATAAGTATTAATTAAAAAAATGGTAGTAAAACGAATGTAATTTAACACTGCATATTGGTTTCATTAATTTAATAGCAAATGTAATAAACGAAAATAATACTTAAGAAAATGAACACCATTAATTTAATGTAACAGTGTTCGTTTGTTTTTGCGTTGTGAAGTTTATAAAACGCAGAGTGGTGGTAATGTGTCTTAGTGATACGTGACAAAAATTTGTTCATCGTAGTACCGATTAACGAGAACCCGGGTTAATTAGTTTATATCCTTTATTTCGTAAACAGCTTTGTAGTTAGTTAGTTCATTAGTTACTGGACATAAAAATTAGTGCATATTGCGGTATTTTTTGCGAAAAGGCGAAAGCCTTCGTTCACGTCAGCTTAATTTAGGCTGCAGTCAGGAGGATGATCAATCAATTTCACTCTAATTTTAATATTAATAACTTTAGTTATGTTTATTCTAATTGAATCGTACATTCACAACTGTTACTCTATAAACTAAATGACTATTATTGTAATTTTAGTTTAAGGTATATAGAGTAAAGGCATTAAATTGCAAATTGTGTGTCATCAGCATTATACCTACAAGCACCGTGTATGCAAAATAGTTAATCTTTCATATTTTAGAACTAGCCGTGGGAGAAACACAAAATACGTTACAAGCAATAAAATCTAATTAGCGTGTAATGAAAAAACAATGGGAGTAATAAAAGTGTGCACTGCGTTTTGTAAGTAAAATACAATTTTTTGTAAGAAGGAAATAATGGAATTTAACTGTGGAAAGAAGTGCGGTTGCATTTGCAAATGCTTTTCATGCACTTTTTTACACAAAGGATATATCTTCGTTTCTATAACCCCAAAAATGTGTACTCATTTCCAAGTTTTTCCCAACTAAGTTGAGGTCGGCTTGCAGCATATGCAGGTGTGATTCCCAGTTTTGAGGGCTATGAGATTTATGTATTTTTGTCTTTAATTTTTACAGTGTTCGTTTTTTATTTACACGAAGGCCTAAGCGGAAAGATTGAGAAAGTCGTAAGTATTTTTTGTTCCTGACTATTTCCTAACGTTCCAGTTTTATAACTTGAAAAAAAAAATTGTTTATCCTGGCTTTTGCGTTACCATTTTATTAATATTGAAAAATGTAAAAGTTTGTGTATATTATGAGGGTATAAAATCCAGGGCCCTCTAATTTGAGCTGCATTTGATATGTTGACGTTGACGACACAGAGATGGCGTGCGTTTTAGTCGGTTCGAGTCCGACAAAAAAGGGTAAAAACAGGAGCTTTTCGTCGGAAATGGTAACGTATCAGAAAGTATCTTACGAAAACCGAATGCTGTTTTAACAGGTCTGAATATAACGTATCAGTATGTATGAGAATATTAATTATGATTGTAGAAGAAACGAAAGTTGTTTGCCAGGATTGTAGCAAATCACTATATATGTGGTTTTCGCATATCCCAATCAAAACGAGGCGCGATTGTTGTACCTGTTTTCTATAGTGTAGTTAAGTTATGGAGAAAAATGCACCACAGGTGACGATTGCATCAGGCAGAATTACTGATCCCCATAGGGAATTTTTCTGCCGTAAGTCAAAAGAATGCAAAGGTGCAGAAGAAAAAGTGTGCGGCTATGACGAGTATATACCATATCTAGCTGTGTTTGGTGACATATGTACTATGTACAGAGCAAACTGTATGGGTGTCGGTGGTTAGTAAACTTTTTTATTTATATAATTTAGTGTCAATTTTAATTTCTAGCTTACCACAGCTTCTTTAGTGCACAGCGATTCGTTTATGTACAATACTATGGCTATGTAGTGAAATTTTACAGCATTTTTTTAAAATATATATACTTAGACTACGTAAATTAGACTTCTCCATGCCTGATGGTAAGCTGAAGGCAAAGTCTCAGATAAGAGGGTCAATATTACTTACACATACCATGTGACAATGGTGACACTCAGCTTGACGGCCTCACCATATGCTTTTTCACGCCGCGCTTAAAGGACCCGGGACTGTAGGAAGTTAGTATGCTATCTATTCAAATCTTTCAAGATATAGAAAAAAAAATTTCGCTTCAGGCGAAAGATCACATCAGTATCAAAATAAACGGTATAGTTACCATGTTACCATGTTGCAACAGCGCTGAAATATCGGAAACTCAAAACAATGAAATATTGAAACATGGTAAATATCCCGTTTATTTTGATACTGATGTGAGTGACCATGATAATTTGAATACCTAGAAAGATCACGTGTTCAAATTTCGCCTGAACCGATAATTTTTTTTCTATGATTATTTTAATCGACTACTAGTTACGTTTTAGTGCATGAATAAATCTAATCAATGCATTTATAGCTGTTTCACAGAGACATTTATACTAAAAGTCTTTGCGGCAGTCTCTTCACAAGTGAAAAACGTTTACATGCCATACTATTATATACCCTCTTATTTACAACAGACACTAGTACTCAACTACAATATTCCAAACACAGAACAGTTAAAGGAGGTTAGAAGGGCCTTGTGGGCGGGGAAGGCGCGCCGCGCATATGAGCTAATGCTCATATCCCACCGAAATTTACTTAACGGCCAACACAGTCGCGCTCTTATTGTGACAACGTAAGAAGCTCCGCGAAAAAATAGAATTATGCCGTCTTACGCTATAATAACGTGTCGGAAAAGAAGCCAAGTGTGTAGTGTAGCCCAAGAAGGGATTTCTTTTCATCGGTAAGTCAAAAAACCTTAAAGTACAAGTAATATTTGTAATTATTACAAAAGTATTATGTAATTTGTAGACAAAAACGACATAATCGCAAACTGATACAAAATTATACATTGCTTGCAATACATGAGTGCCATCGTGTACTACGTGAGCGATCGCGCAGTGTATAGGGTTCTTTGCGAGAATCGCGTGTGCCGAGCTAACGCTTGCAATGCCGCGATATCCATGCGTATCGATAGTGTTGGACAAAATGATCCGTTATAAACACTGTCGATATTAAGTACGTACACAAATTATTATTATCAGTAATATTGTAATCAAAATACATTTGTTTATTACCGTCAATAATAATTGTAAAATTTTGTTTTATGTCAGCCGTTTATATTAAAAATACATTTATAATTTAATTTTAGGTTTCCAACAAATCCAGATATTAAAAAAATGTGGATTGAGGCTACGGGTAGAGCTGAATGGATACCTACTAAATGCAGCACAATTTGTTCGAAACATTTTGGAGACAATGATTATATAATAAAAAAATCTGGAAAAAGATACTTAAAACCAGGTGCTACTCTCCGCACAAAAATATCGTTGTACCTTTTTCAATAAGTAGTGCGTAATTTATTCATAAAACTATACATATGAATTAAATCGAAGTGTTTGCTTGTAATGTTAAAACAACAGTTTTGTATAAGAAATGCATATGAGTATAACCATTGATTCGGATATTCTCCGAAGTGGCGGAACCGAATTTAACATGATTTTGACAGAAGATAGTTGATGTTATAAAGCGTTACCAAGGCTACTTTAATTTTGGAAAAGTTTAGCATTCTGCGCAAAAAATTAAGAACCTATATCTAAGTCCACGCGGACAAGGTAGCGACAACAGCTAGTATTCTATAAAACTTTATTGATGTTTTTGTGTAGTACTTAGCGTAGCCTTTTGTGAATATTACTATCAATGCAATTACCCATATTCATGCATACAAATATTTGTACTGACCTGGAATCGACCCGCGTCACCTGTGTATCGGTCGCGTTCACTTGGTAGTGAACGCGACCGATACACGGGTGGCGCGGGTCGACCACGACCGCGGCCACAGAGCCTGGTTGTGTTCCTCTGTTCCACATATCCCTACTGATCTATCCCTACTGGTAGTTAATAAAGGATTTTTTTCCACATTTAGTTACTAGAGGGGTATTGTGTATTTACATTTAGCCAGACGGCTACTACGGCTACTTTTCACCTACTTTGTCAAAATACAAGAATTATGATGAATTGTTGATGTTACTAATAACGCAGAATGAGCTTACTCAATAAAGTTCACGACTTGTGTAAATTTCAGATAGTATCAAAATTACGGAAATTTTATCGATATCGAAAATCGACCTTTGGTCACCGTAACATATATGAGAAATTTTTATTGCTTTTGTGCGTGTGTGAGTACACGTCAAATGCAGTATTTGCATTAGTGTGACAACCAATAGCAAACTCGTGATTTGAGTGTGCTGATTTATTTGTGTGCGTAAACCACGTCGTATTGGTCTCTTTTTTATAGTGGAGTTAAAGAGTGGGAGACAAGCGGCGACACGCGTCCTAATACAAATTAGGAACTATTTCCTTTCTAACCTCCTTTAACTGTTCTGTGATTCCAAAGACGTCAGATGCGTAATATATAAGGACATGCTCTATATCTTTTAAACTTCACCAAGTTTAACCATTGTTGACATTTATTAATCAGACAAAATAAAGATTTGAGCTTGCATACATTCGCATAGAGCAACATCCACTGCCAGAATTTCAAGTTTATAGGACCAGAGGTCCAGGCCATGCTTTGATGGAAAAAGTAACATTGCTCATAACAGTTTTGACTTCTATAAATTTTAAAATCGTGATATTTCCGAAATGGGGTTTTTTTTGAGCTAGGACACGCCAACTTGACTTCACCTCGCCTGATGGTTAACTAAAGGCAAAGTCTCAGGAAAGAGGGTCACCATTACAGACACTAAATAATGTTACAATGGCGGCACTCAGTTTGGCGGCCTCATCAGATGCTTTTTTACGCCCCGCTTAAAGGACCCGGGACTGTAGGAAGAAGGAAACACGTGTGCTGGTAATGAATTTCAGGTCTTGGTAGTGCGGCAAAGAATAGAGTCTCCGAACCGTCTGGTTCTTGCTCGTATATTCTGCACAGAGTGAGGGTGACATCTAAGCCTAGCACGTATTGTCCTATGTAGGAAAGGAGAGGGTGGGATTAGTTGGAAGAGCTCATCAGAACACTCATCATGGTAGAGACGGCAAAATACAGCCAAGGTGATCCGTACAAAGACTACAACTTTGTCCAACCTACTTTTGCGATAGCACTTGCTGTTTACGAGTAAAATGCGAGAATGAGAATACATATAATTTTGACCTTTGACCTTGAATAAAAAATAATGCACAAGTTCAATCACTAGAGACTTTTGATGTTTCTTGTATTATGATGTATTCAAGACCCCTGCCAATTTTCAGCTGTATGCAAATTTATGCAAGCTTACCATTTTATTTCTTCTATTTTGACTGGGTTATATATCCAAAGATATCTATCAATTATCACAAGACAGACTTAACGAGCATGTATATTTTATATTCATAAAAATACTTTTGTTTGATTAGAAAATTCTTTGTGTAATCAAGGTAGGTTACGAGTAGATAGATGAATGTATTTATTGAAAACCCATCCAAGTGCACAACAAATCAGTGAAAGTAAAGAAAACTATTAACAATTTCCTCTACTTTCTCTCATTTGTTTATCATAAATTTTATATTGTACAATGTATTCATTTATACGATTTTTTTTTTAAATTTTTAAGTCAATTTCAATATTTTTGAAATATATTAAATACTTTCTTTGTTTTCAGGTTGATTTAAAATAGAATGGTATACTTAATTATAATATTACCTTAACTATTTAACTAATTCTATCTTGTTGTAACATGTTCTTAACTTTAAAATGCACTGCTTATTTAGGTATATAGAGTTCTCAAATTCGCTAAAAAAAATGTTTTTATACGACTTACATGGAAAGTGGCTACCGTGATCTATGGACGTGATCAATATCAGAGGAGTCACATTAGTACCGATCCTGTAAGAACACAGAGTTTCTGTGCTGTTAGTGCAGAAGACAAAGCAGGGCAAACCTTTGGTCTTCCCATTGACAGCACTAAAACTCTCCAGTGAGCTCTGGTTACCCTACTCACTGCCGGGAACATAACACGAGGTTATTATGGCCGCGGTATTCTTTAGGGCGCAGGTACTTCCCCAGTCGGACTGCTCAATTGGAACGAGAATACCGCTCTGTCCTACCTCCTCATATGCATTTATAAACAGTTAGTATATTAAATAAGTATATTGGTTGTCTGATGGTAAGCGGACGCTGAAGTCAGCGGGCTTTTGCAACAATACTTATTTTTTAAATTACTCCTTAAGTATATGTCTTACTAGCGGTTGCCCACGGCTCCGTCCGCGTGGATATCGGTTAACGCGACAAAATATAGCCAATGTCCTTTTTCAACGTCTAATCTACCTCTATATTAAATTTCATAAATTTCAGTTCAGCGGTTTAGGCGTGAAAGCATTACATACAGACAGACAGACAGAGTAACTTTCGCATTTATATTAGTATGAATGAAAATCAAGCAAAGAAGTTTTTCGTATAATATGAATGCGACCAGTTTAGTCTTAAAAGTGCCGTTAGGTACTGAGCAGTGAACGGATGAGGTCTCTCTTCATCTTGGTGTTGGACCTGGTTGCCTTGAAGTCTTGCTTCGTATTTCAGCTTTTAAAAAAATCTGAATAGCGCCCTCTTACGAGCTAATACCGTATGATGTTGATGTTCCAAGCCCGTGACAGGTTCGTCAGTGACATTGTTGGTGTACCAGCCGGCAGGTTAGGATGCCATGGAAGTCGAGAATATTAGTAGGGCTATGTAAAGGAGCACATCATTGTGCATGTGAATCTTCAAACCAAATTATAGAACACGCCTGTAGAGAAACGTATCCACGTGTGACGTGGGGTCCTTTTTTATATAGTACACGTCAATTAGACTTCGCCTTGCCTGATGGTAAGCTGAAGGCAAAGTCTCAGAAAAGAGGGTCACCATTACTTACACATACCGTGTGACAATGGTGACACTCAGCTTGACGGCCTCATCATATGCTTTTTCACGCCCCGCTTAAAGGACCCGGGACTGTAGGAAGAAGGAAACACGTGAGCTGGTAATGAATTCCAGGCCTTAATGGTGCGACAGAGGAAAAGTCACCGAACCGCTTGGTTCTTGATCGGATGTTCTGCACCGTGTGCGGATGACATCTAAGACCTGCACGTGTAGTCCTATGTAGGAAAGGGGAGGGTATATACGTAAATATGTAAATATGACAATAGTTATTATAGTGTGTTAACTTGCGTGGCGATGAGATACTGTACTGCGTAAATACTACATACACTTACTTATACTGCATAAGTGGTTACCGTATTATTTATATACATTATTTTATTTCATTATTCATTTATTACTGCACAATGGTACAACATTCTCCTTATGTGACAATGATTTGTGAGTGCTGTGGCAATCGTACTAGGTGACCCTGTGACACGAGTGACGCCACCTTCCTTGCAGTCTGCAAGTACCTAACTAGCTACTTCACTTATAATATTATTTTTTGTATAACTTAGGTGGCAGACAAGCACACGGCCCACCTGATGGAAAATGGTTACCGTGGCCTATGGACACGTGTAACAGCGGAGGAGCCACACTCGCGCTGCCGACGCTGTAAGCACAGAGTTTCTATGCCGTCAGTGTAGAAGACAAAGCAGGACAAGCCTTTAGTCTTCCCACTGACAGCACAAATTCTCCAGTGAGCTTTGGCTACCCTACTCACCGCTGGGAACACAACACGAAGTTATTAGTGTCTGAGATTACATGATTATTATTTTTGTATTCTGTAAGGCGAAGGTACTTCCCCAGTCGGACTGCTCAATTGGGCAGAAATACCGCTGTTTAAATTAAAGTATCGCAATTGCACAAGTTCTATAATACCTACTTACCTATCATACTGTTTATACCTTTGTACTAATGTATACTTAAAAAGAACTTCAGTAGTACAATCCAATTTTCTTTAACAAAAATATTTAGATACTCTTATGTTTTATTTCAATATTACTAAGACCGTACTCATGATTAAAGATGTGTATTGTTTCAGTTTTCTTTCAAGTGCAAATGATAGTGTGCGAAACGAGGATGGCCTATGATAAAGCACATCCCAATGAAACCTTCGAGTACATCCATATACGTCCAACTGTGACAGACTCACCACTTGATTTGAGGAGTGCAACCAAGCCAACCAAAAAACCTGGTTACATATTACGAAATAGCCGAGTGAAACTTGTAAATCTAGAAGAAATAAATTAAACATGAAACGATGCTATAGTTTTTTTATTCATTACGATAGTTGTCTGCATCTGGTATCATCATCAATGGTTTCTGCTCAGATTGATTGATTGACATGAGATTGTTTGACATGATGCCCACAGCTACATTCTATAATCGCACCTCTCGCCATAGGCAGGGAATTCATCCTCACACATTACGAACTGACACTGTGCGGTATGAAAGAAACTTCATCCCACGCACACTCAAACTGTGTAATGACCTCCCTGCTGCGGTTTTCCCAAGCACCTACAATATGGGGTTCTTCAAGAGGGGCTTCAGAAAGTTTCTTCGTGGTCAGCAGCGGGAGTGTAACACCCCTGGTGTAGCATATGTAAATAGGCCACGGTACCCACTTCCCATCAGGTGGGCCATGTGCTTGTCTACCACCTAAGTGGTATAAAAAAAAGTAACAAATTTTCCTGACTTAGTACGTAACAAAAAATTATACAGTGAAACTGCTATCTGGCTGGCAATTGAATCAATTGCAAGCACACAAAAATCGTTATAAGACGTTTATTACCAGATACCAGCTCACGTGTTTCCTTCTTTCTACAGTCCCGGGTCCTTTAAGCGGGGCGTGAAAAAGCATATGATGAGGCCGTCAAGCTGAGTGTCACCATTGTCACACGGTATGTGTAAGTAATGGTGACCCTCTTTTCTGAGACTTTGCCTTCAGCTTACTATCAGGCAAGGCGAAGTCTAATTGACGTGTTCTATATTTAAAAAAAAGGTATCTGGATAAACCTATGCTGCATATTGAATTTATTAATTGACATTCCGTCGTTTCATGTTCTCGCAAAAAATTGCAATTCTCATACTCTCACGGAATTTGGTTTTCATAGCGAGGTTTATAGTACAAAATAAAAATGATTACATTGCCTGCAGCAATTAAGTATGATTATTTTAACTTGACGTCGACGACATCTGACATATCTATCTTATTGCTAATTTATTTTTTTCGTTTACAAACAGACGCCTGGCAAAAAAGTGGCATATTACTGTCACAAGCGCAAGTCTTGTGTTCGAGGTGGCGTTAGTGTGTGTGGTTTTGACAAACACGAAAAACTCACCGCAGAATTTCCTGATATCTGCATTTTCTACTCAGTCAACTGCTTAAAGCAAGGACGTTTGTATACCTTCCATATTTTCTTTAGATAATAGAAAAAGTGGTTATCTCACCCTTGGCAATTGATGACCCAAGACGACGTGGGGTTTTAGTCGGTTCGAGTTCGACATAACCAACCCGAAATGGATATCCGAAGGGACTTTCGCACTATACAATATTAAGGAGGTAGGACACGGCGGTATTTCCGCCCGATTGAGCAGTCCGACTGGGGAAGTACCTCCGCCCTACAGAATACCGCGGTTATAATAACTTCGTGTTGTGTTCCCAGCGATGAGTAGGGTAGCCAGAGCTCACTGGAGAATTTGTGCTGTCAGTGGGAAGACTAAAGACTTGTCCTGCTTTGTCTTCTACTGACGGCACAGAAACTCTGTACTTACAGGGTTGGCAGCGCGACTGTGACTCCTCTGGTGTTACAGACGTCCATAGGCCACGGTAACTACTTTCCATCAGGTGGGCCGTATGCTTGTCTGCCTACTAAGTGGTATAAAAAAAAAATTAAGATTTTTTACTTTTCTTGTACAATAAAGTTTAATTATTAATGACAAATCCTAAGAATTTTTATTTATTTATTTATTCAACTTTATGCACAGTAATTTTGTACAAAGGCGGACTTAATGCCAAAGGCATTATCTAACAGTCAACCTTAGGGTGATGCAGAGATACATTGAGGTAGGTGCAGTGCACTATGACTACAATAATAATACATACATTATACATACACACTATAATACATAAGAAATTCATAATGTTACTGTAATGCTATATGGCCTGATAGTAATGCATGACTGTTAAATAAGAGGACGCAGTTTCAACTCCCGTTCAAATATTCGTATGCATTTATGTATGTATGCATTTTAGAAGGAGGTAGGACACGACGGTATTCCCATCCGAATTGAGCAGTCCCACTGGGGAAGTACCTCCACCATAAATACCACGGCTATAATAACCTCGTGTTGTGTTCCCGGTGGTGAGTAGAGTAGCCAGAGCTTACTGGAGAGTGTTTGTGCTATCAGTGGGAAGACTAAAGGCTTGTTCTGATTTTGTGTTCTGCACTGAAGGCACTTAAAATCTCTGTTCGCACAGGGTCGGCAGCACGGATGTGACTCCACTGGTGTTACACACGTTCATAGGCCACGGTAATAATAAAAATTGTATTTGTATATTTACACTAGTCTGGGAGTTTGTTCTCCACAACTGAGTGGTAATCTCGAAGTTCTGTAGGTATACTAGTCGAACTTTTAATTGTCGAATCTTTTAACGACTGCCATAACCGGACTGACGGCGCAAGCAAATATTAAGATTTTTTTTTAATGAGCTTCATTTTCGAATGAAATTCCATTTCATTTCATTTCAACATTTGCACTGAGCGAGAATCTCACCACCTATTTGTTTGCATGAATTTTTATTTACGGGCGCAAAATCCCCACCGATACCCATTTTTTTTACCCCGAAAGTTTCATTAGGATGTGCTTTGTCATAGGCCATCCTCGTTTTGCACACTATCATTTGAATTTGGAAGAATACTGAAACAATACACATCTTTAATCATGAGTACGGGTCTTAGTAATATTGAGACAAAACTTATTACGAAGGGCTATCAATAAACTATGTCTTCTGCCCACTTCAGAATCGAAAGATGACAACAAACCAGAGGGAGTCGTCTCCAGGCTCAGAGAATCTAAATACTTTTGTTAGAGGAAATTGACTTGTACTAACTGTAATTTATTTTTAAGTTTACATTAGTACAAAAGTTTAATTAGTATGATAGGTAAGTAGGTATTATAGAACTTGTCCAATTGCGATACTTTGATTTAAATAGCGGTATTTCTGCCCAATTGAGCAGTCCGACTGGGGAAGTACCTTCGCCCTACAGAATACCACGGCCATAATAATAATAATCATGTAATCTCAGACACTAATAACTTCGTGTTGTGTGAGTACCCAGCTCTGGCTACCCAGAGCTCACTGGAGAATTTGTGCTGTCAGTGGGAAGACTAAAGGCTTGTCCTTCTTTGTCTTCTACACTGACGGCACAGAAACTCTGTGCTTACAGGTCGGCAGCGTGAGTGTGGCTCCTCCGGTGTTATATATATTTATAGAGGTTATGTCGGATTCGAATCGACTAAAACGTACGGCACCTGTGAGTCGTTGTTGATTGCCGAAGGTGAGGTTGACAGGCGTATCCTGGCCTATTATTACATATGCATGAATATTGAATATGTCTATTCGTGTTGGTCTGGGTAAATAGATATTTGCTTAATATTGGAATATGGAAAGCCGTGTGACTCCCGGCAGAGTAGAATTTGGACCACCCTGGATAGGGCTGTTTAATATTAGACCGATATATATAGCCCAAATTCATCCTCTGATGCATGGTTTGAGTCAACAATAGTGCCCGGAAGACGGCAACGGCCAATAGGCTTACCCCCTATTACGTAGGACTGAATTCAATGATTGGTGAAATGTGGGTGGTAATTCACCTCTGCCTAACCCTCCGTTGATAAAGGCATGATTATATGTAGGTATGTATGTAAACAGTCGCGTTCATTGCTCTAATATTCTTTATTGTATTGCAGGATACAAACTAATACAGACGAATGTTTGCGTCCCAAATATAACATACAGTTCCGAAATGGTTACCAACACGAATGGTGAACCAGTTCCGTTCTTCATGACATATCTGCCAACAAGATTGCCGAGGATGGCCTATGTGGAAGAGCCCTTGTTTACACTGAACCATGTTACTAGAGCTATGTCAGCCGTTACAAAGAAAAATAATGTAAAAAAGAAAACCGTGCATGAGAAATTACTAAGTTTTTTTACATAACATAATATAGATATTTTTAAGCTCTTGATAACAATTATCGAGTAGATTTTAATCTGGAGACAGTGGACTTACTTAAATAAATATATGTACATACATAAAATACTGTAATAATTACTAACCTTAACAAAGGATTTAGTGAAAAAAGGCTTTAATTGCGAGTTTGTGCATTTTTTTCATATAGGATTCGTTAATTTGAGTTCACCTTGTCTGATGGTTAACTGGGCAGTCTCAGGAATTTTTGTTCAGTCAGTCATAAATCGGGTCCCCGATTCTGCATATTTTATGCCACAATAAAACCACCGTTATACTACTGATACCACAAAAATGACATTAAAATTAAGACTTTATGATAATAGGCTTAAAGTCCAAAACAAAATGAAAAGAAGTTCATTACATCTTTTTATTTACTCTACAAGATGCCATTTAATTTTAGTTGGTAAGACAATTGTTTTATTATGACATAAAAGTAGCAGAAAAGGGGGGCCCAGGTATGATCAATAAATTCTATTATTCTCAAATACTCAATACAAACATTAATTTCTATAATAAAAAATAGATCATATTATTGTTTATAAAACTATAAAAAGGAAACTGAAATTTTGATCAGAAGTAAATAAATTATGACACCACGGTGTAAGCCCGCCATCTATCGTTCTCTCTCTGTACTAATTTCTCCTTTAGAAAGTGTACATTTGCGTTGAAGGAGGCTTCACTGGACAAGTTTCACTGGCTTTCAACGAGTGTTTTATATTTACCGCTAGATGGAACTACTTTGGAAAAGCAATAAAACACGAATAATATTTTTTCTTATGCTATATAAATACCATTTGATCTCTTGGTATGTAAAGGGTTGACAGCATGAGTGTGACTGTTATGTTGTTGCGCACGTCCATAGGCTAACGTTTTCCACTTTTCATCAAGTGGGCCGTGTACTCGTCTGCCATATATTTATAGGTTATTAATATATTAAAAAAATATTTATTGGTTATTTGTGATACATCCACGGCTGTTTAAATACGTAGGTATAATTTTTTTAAGGATGCCAGATTTGATTAAGGGTACTAGAAAAATGTGGCAAAGAGTGCTTGCGAGGCCTACTGTTCGCAGAACTACTAGTTTGTATGTCAACTTTACCGGCACCGATTGCCGTATTAACCCTGAGAGGAACGGGTTCATGAAAGCCTCGTCCTTTAGCAGATGTACCGACTAGCTGGATATGCTGGATTGGCGCTTAAAGAAGTTGGATGGACGGGCCTGTATACAGTGTGAATTGACGACCTCCGTGGCAAAGCGGTAGAACATTACATTGCAATGCAGGGGGCGCGGGTTCGATTCCCGCTCAGTGCAAATATTTGTATGCCTGAATATGTATATTTGCATTGGTCTGGGTGTTTCTATGTATAATATGCCTGTATTTACAAAATAAAAAGTGTCTAAGTATGATTATCCGCATTCTAGATCCCATAACACAAGCTAGTTAAGCTATGCTTACCATAGGACTAGATAGCGTTGTGTAGAATGTCGTGGAATATATATTTATTTTCTTTTTTTTATTTTATATATAGGACACGCCAACTTGACCTCACCTCGCCCGATGGTAAGCTAAAGGCAAAGTCTCAGGAAAGAGGGTCACCATTACAGACACTAAGTGTTACAATGGTGGCACTCAGCTTGGCGGCCTCATCAGATGCTTTTTCACGGCCCGCTTAAAGGTCCCCGGACTGTAGGAAGAAGGAAACACGTGTGCTGGTAATGAACCAACAACACCAGGTCTTGGTGGTGCGGCAAAGAAAAGAGTCTCCGTTTTCCTCTTAGATTGTATGTATCTAGATTATTGCTAATATACCCACATATATTTGCACTGTTTTCGACCAGATTTCACCAACCGTGGGCATTAAGAAATTCTTGATAATAATATTGGAGCCTGTAAAAAGTAACCGCTTGATAGTAATAGTCTCATACTACCGTGTCGGGCAAGTTTCAATTACAATAAAAGATAAAAATCTAAACTTAATATCTAAAGAATCGAAAAAAGTTATCCTGACTGCTGGATAAAAGAACGAAATAAGTTTGATAGCAGACTGTACCCTATTGTCAATCATAAACCGAAAGAAAGATAAATGAGTACCGCCTGCTGTCAAACTTGTTTTGATGTTTAAGACAGCAGTCGGTTTAAATTAAAAGTTTAGTTACAATTATTAAAAACTGCCCAACACTGTGCTAAACTTATATAAAATCAAGCGGCCTCTGTGGTGTGGCGGTAGTGAGACTGCTACGCAGGAGGCGCGGGTTCGATCCCCGCTCAGTGCAAATATTTGTATGCATGAATATGGGTATTTACATTGGTCTGGGTATTTCTATGTATAATATGTATGTATTTACAAAAAAAAAGTATTTAAGTATGTTTATCCGTATTCTATATTCCATAACACAAACTAGTTAAACTATGCTTACCATGGGTCTAGATAGCGTTCTGTAGAATGTTGTAGAATATTTATTATTTATTATTAATATTATTAAAGCGGACGAGGGAGTTTAATATTTCTGCTAACCCCTCCAGTACAAAATATATCTCTTAGATATATACCCAATTGACATTGATGGGGAGGAATTGTTTGATGCCTGAATCTGCAGGTTTGTTTAGGTATATTCTGTAAGGTTTTATATATTAATTTAGATAAATCCCAAGTACATTTTATAAATAAAGGCTCTTAGATTGTGTACCAGCAACTGCAATACAACGTACGACTGACAACTGATATACATTTACTAATTTTCCAAGTCAGATGAGCTTGTTCTGTGTATAATGTAATCATTGAAAATGCACAAGAATTTACCGTCTTCCGCCTAACGGAACAGAACTGATTTGTAGCTAGAAAGGGGCCACAGACAGACTATGACCGGAATAGGAAAGATTGGCTGCCTAATTATGTATCCTTTTTGCATTTACGAGTTTGTCTTTAGTACTGCCCGTACCGACGTGTTTAGTTAGATTCCATAAAGCCTTGAACAACTTCAACAAATCTAAAACAAAACTTTTAAGATTAATATTTATCGTTGTTGATTATAATACTCCATTGTAATACTCGATTTTTTTTTATACCACTTAGGTGGCAGACGAGCACACGGCCTGATGGAAAGTGGTTACCGTGTCCTATGGACGTGTGTAACACCAGAGGAGCCACACTTGCGATGCCGACCCTGTAAGCACAGAGTTCCTGTGCCGTCAGTGCAGAAGACAAAGCAGGACAAAGCAGGACAGCACAAATTCTCCAGTGAGCTCTGGTTACCATACTCACCGCTGGGAAATACCGCCGTGTCCTACCTCCTAGAAACCGAATTGTGTTAAACAAATCTTTTAAGATGATAATTTTTTCATATATACATATAATCACGCCTTTATCCCCGGAGGCGTAGGCAGAGGTGAATTAACACCCACATTTAACCAATCATTAAATTCGGTCTCACGTAATAAGGGGTGAGACTATTGCCGTCTACGGGGCACTATGTTGACTCAAGTCATGCATCTGACGCTGAGTCTGGGCTATATATATCTGTCTGATGTTGAACAGCCCTATCCTTTAGTCGCCTTGTACGACACCGGATGGGTGAAAATGGGGTGGCCCATATTCTCTACTCTGCGGCGTTTTTTTTTTCATTTTGATTTATAATACTCCACTTTTATCATCTTCTAACATAATAACTACTAATATGATTGTATCATCGGAGCACTGGTTTCTGGTTGCTTGCAAGATGTTCAAATTATAACCAAATTTGTAAAAATAGTCACCCCTGAAATACAGGGGGCATTTTTACGCAAAAAAGTTACTAAAACCCAACTACGTAATTTTAGTCTATGACTGATCATATTACTAACCAACACTGATCGACACTGATCAACACTCATCATTCTCGGAGCCTTTGGCATTCTAGTCTAACAGTGATGCGGCTGAACTTCAATATTTTACTTGAAACGATTGCCACTGATAAGGATTATAGGAGGTAGGACACGGTGGTACTGCCGCCCAGCTCAGGTGGGCTGTGTGCTTGTCTGCCACCTAAGTGGTATTAAAAAAGACTCAGCATTCTCTGAGCCTTCGACTTTACATGAAGAGGACATTTTCCTTGAAGCGACTGCCATTCACAAACAATTGGCGATATTGAAGTTCTATAGTGACTAGATCAACTTTGATCAACACTGACCAAACAAAATAAAATATTTCAGTAAACTAAAACTCTTACTTATTACAATTTGTGTTCTAGTCGCGTGGTTCCCGGCAGAGTAGAATTTGGACCATCCCATTTCTTCCCATGCGGTATCGTACAACACGACTTAAAGATAGGGTGTTTAACGTCAAACAGATTTATACAGCTCAGACTCAGCCTCAGATGCATGGCTTGAGTCAACAATAGCGCCCGGAAGACGGCAATAGGATCACCCCCTATTACGTGGCACCGAATTCAATGATTGGTGAAATGTGTGTGTTAATTCACCTCTGCCTAATCCTCCGGGGATAAAGACGTGATTATATGTATGTATGTTCTAAAAACTAAACGCTACTAGTGTGTAACAATGACACGTGGTTTACCAAACAACGTGCATTGCTTTTAGTTAAACTGTCGCTTTACATCCTATCTGATGAGATAACACGCCCACGTTTCACCTGTCGTTCCCACGGCACATTGTGTTGTACTACCCTCGTATATAAGGAAAACTTTTAGAAAAAAACTTAGAAAATATTAACATTTATCATGCCTATTAATCTACATTAAAATTTTGCAGAGCATTTAGTTTTAATGAAAGTTAATGTTCCTTTGTCGTGGACAAATACGGGCGAAACAGGATGTTGTGGAATATTTTCTCTTGTGTTAAGATTTATTATAGTCGCTATTTTTGAACGATTAGAGAGCTACTGCTAGCTGTTGCCTGTAACTCCACACGCGTGGCATTTTGAGCCCGTTCCTATGTCTAACAGGAACCTTATCTCAGGATAGATACCTGTGCTTTTTTCATAGAGATAGATTATAGTTTAAATTAAAAAGTTCTGGAATGGTGACCGCGTACAGGCAAACGTAGTGTAGGACGCCCAACGGTCAGGTGGAAGGACGACATCATGAAGGTCGCCGGGAAGCGCTGGATGCGGTCTGCTTTAGATCGGTCATTCTGGAAGTCTGTGGGAGAGGCCTATGTTCAGCAGTGGACTATGTGTGGCTAACATGATGATGATGATGATAGTTTAAATAAATAAAATAAATTATGATCTTTATTTTATTCAGATTTGTTCAAACGTAAATTCAAAGGTAAAATTATCTTATAAATTACGATAGAGTTCGTTAGAAATCGTTTTATTCAATTAGTAACGATAATAATTAATATACAATTTGTTCATTATCAAAACACAAATACACAAAATTGACTCGCGATCATATCGCGTCGAACAACCCACTCCGCATCGTTCCCGGCGCAGAGGTGCCCATGGTGCTGGATGCGTTGCCTCGCTGAATCACAAAGTCAATAAATGATATTCGCATAAACGTAACGTCAGTATCATACATTCAAACTTTCACAATTTATATTTATGCCAGATAGGGAATATTTACACATAAGGATATTTACACATATTATACCTATGGTATGTAGCAAAAAAAAACATCAACACGTAGCACAATGTAGTCGCTGTGTTAGAAGTCTCTACTTCCTAACAGTAATAGGTCTCGTGAGAAAGTGTTATATTTTTGTCCTTATACACAAAGTTCTTGAGGTGTACACGGTCTTATAAGGACCGTCATTATACCTTTTCTACAAACCCGTTGCTTTTCGAGGGCCTCTAACTTGCTTTTAAACAACCTAATACGTCTTACGTGCGCCATTAGACTTTTGAAACTTTTCTCTTTGAACTTTTCTTTTTCATAAACTAGCTGTTGCTTGCGGCTTTGCCTTCGTGAAATTTTGATCAAAGTCCTCTGGATTTATTCTGTATTATATTATCTGTTATAATAATATTATCTGTATTCTGTAAAACGTCAGTAAAAAAGGAAACATGAAAACCAGTTAAGCAAATGGACCTCCGGTTCGAAACGCGGCCCTGAGCTGATAAAAATCCGGCAAGAAACTCATTTTTTTCGATATATTTACAAATATACACTTTTTTACAATTTTAGGAGGTAGGACACGGCGGTATTTCACGCCTAATTGAGTAGTCCGACTGGGGAAGTACCTCCGCCCTACAGAATATCGCGGTTATAACAACTTGCGGTGAGTAGAGTAGTCAGAGCTCACTGGAGAATTTGTGCTGTCAGTGGGATGACTAAAGGCTTGTCCTGCTTTGTCCTCTACACTGACGGCACAGAAACTCTGTGCTTACAGGGTCGGCAGCGCGAGTGTGGCTTCTCTGGTGTTACACACGTCCTTAGGTAGTACTTTCCATTATGCCAGATCCGTTCAGCTGTTAGAGCGTGAATGCATAACCAACATCCAAACATCTTCAGAAACTTTCACATTTAGAATACTAGTAGGATGGTAACTCCACCCACTCTCTTTCAGGCTCTCTTTCAAGCTATGAGTGTGATACCAACACAAACTAATTTTAAAAGTCTTAACACTTTGTGCTTTAGGTTTTGAGGTTTTAAATGATCAGTTTCTTGACACTATCGAAAACTGATTACTCTACTATTCATGAATCAAAAGGGTGGATTTTCATGAAAAGTTTGATTACAGTAGATGAAGCTCGTGAAGTGTATAAGGTTAGAAGTAGATGATGGGTTGTTGTCTCTACCAACCCCGGAAAGTAAATATGTTTATAATGTGTGCAGGAATATACATGTGTATTTATTATTCAATGCAGGTTTACACGATGAAGATCAAAAGCTTTTTAACAGTCTTATCGACAAATCGAATTCATTCTTCCTTTAACGCATCCTCTGAAGTAATTATAACAAAAGATACAGAAACTAATAAGTTTCTCTTCCCTATCGGTATATCGATGTTATCGATACACCGTTATGACACCCCTTTGTATTAACGATAAACATTATCACTAAATTTAAAACGATTTAAATTCAGTTGCGTTTCTTGGCACGTGTTAAGAAATGCGTGCGTTTAAACAATTAGAATTGGAAAGGGTAAAAATGAATAATATTGTTTTACTAATTTCCGATTCAGGGTGTAAGCTTAAGTCGTGTATATCCACTGAACACGTGGCAAATGACATGAAAATCGTGCGTGCGTATGAATGGATAGAGCTGGTCTATGACGATCAAAATGTCGATGTTCTATTTAGTGTTTGAAAAATTATTTCAGAAATACATAACTAGTCTGCATTCTCATAAATACATATAATCACACCTTTTTCCCTGGAGGGTTAGGTAGAGGTGAATTTACACCTACATTTCACCAATAATTCAATTCGGTTCCACGTAATAGGAGGTGAGCCTATTGCCGTTTTCTGGGCACTATTGTTGACTCGAGTCATACATCTAAGGTTAAGTCTGGGCTGTATATATCTGTCTGATATTAAGCAGCCTTATTCCTTAGTCGTGTTGTACGACACCGTATGGGAAAAGATGGTGTGGCCCTAATTCTACTCTGCCAGAAACCACGCGGCCTTCTCACTTTGTATAATAAGATATATTAAGTAGGTATAAGGATTTTCTACGCACTCAAATTATGCCAAAAATGTAAGATTTTGCTTATTACGAGTAATTGGAACGTTTCTGTCAATGAGGTATTAACTAATTAAAAATAAACAAATAAAATAGTCTTAAAACGAACCTTTTTAAACAAAGTCATAATAGTCCTAAACAGTACCTATATATGGAATTAAAACTAACTCTAGTCTTTATATGTCCTAAACTTTATTGTAATTATAATTTTACAGATTTGTACTTAATTTTTAATAGCAGCTTGAAGCGAATTGATAACTTTGCTAACTTAACTAACGTCGGCAGAAATAGTAAGTTCCATGATTTAATTCGCGAGAAGTCCCGGTACCTTGTATAATTATGAACTTAACTAAACTTAAAAACCTATAGTTTATTTTGTCAAAATAATATTACTTTCTTATTACAAAATATTATTTACTTTTTTTTATAGTATGAGCCACAGTTAGTGAGTCACATCACTACAATAAAGCTGTCGAGTCGTGCACTACCCTGTCGATTGTTTCCAATATCGGCTCCATTTCGATTAACACGAATATAGCAATCGTCTTCTTTGATGATAATCTACTTTGTATGCAGCAAGTGTGTCGAGGTGGGTGAGGGGCAGCATTTTTGCGCCCTCATTATAATAATTATTATCATTTTGCTTGAGTTTTTGACCGCTAATGTGTTGTAAGGATTTAGGAGAGCGCACGTGATTGTTCTTTTATGGTAAACAGTGAACAGTTTGGTTATTGGAAGGCTTTTTCTATTTTTAAATGATTCTATCAAATTTCTTCAAGATTCTATCAAGTTTCTTTGCTATTATTTTATTATTAACACTAATTTCGCAGGTGGTAGTTCCATGGTTAAACATGTAACGTACTGTACATATTTGCTGATTGACAGATGATATTCTGGGATAGGTTGTCGAAGGAGAAGTAGTAGGATGGATCCTGTACTCCAAACTGCGTTTTAGATGCGGAATCACTTTGCTATAAGTCATTAACATACATTATTCTTACGTAATAACTATAATACGATAATTATACCAATATCCTATTAACGTCCCACACAGTTCGTCCAATAACTTAGTGCACAGAAAGCCGCTACATCTAACAAACTGGACACTTAATCCATAAACTGACAATTGAACGTGTGATATAATCCGCTCGCGTTGTTATTTTCCTTTTTAAACGGAATCCAGGATGTAGGGGTATATTTGCATGAATATTTATTATAGATATTGTCGGTTCGCCGTAAACGCCACTTCAATACATTTTTATCTGACACGTTTGAGTTATCATGTTCGTATTGAATTGTAATGACAAAGAGGAAATCTTGAGTAGCAATCTTATTAAAATCGAGTAGGTACATATTATTCTAAATGTCATGTATTTTTTAAGAACTCAATTCTAATCTACTATTATATTTCTTTTTAATGGCCTATGTCTGTACCGTATATTGCCAAAATTTATATGACCAAATGTGTGAAATATGTATTTTAACATAGAGACATGATGAGCAGAACTCCACTTTCTATTCAAGGAGTTAAATTAAAGATAGTTTGTTTTACTTTAAATACTAACATATGAAATTTTGCACAAATATTCACACATATTCACCTCATCGTTAGCTCCATGGGGCTTTCATGGAAAAAGAGATTTCGCTTGTAAAAAATCAGAAAAATGTAACGATAACTCCAGGAGTAAATAAAAAATAGACTCCCTCTTATTCTTTATTTACATACATACATGCATTTATTAACGCCTTTATTCCTAGAGGGTTAGGCAGAGTTGAATTAACACCCACATTTTATCAATAATTATATTCGGTCCCACATAATAGGGGATGAGCCTATTGCCGTGTTCCGGGTGTTGTTGTTTTTTTATTTTTTATTTATATTTTTTATACCACTTAGTTGGCAGACAAGCACACGGCCCACCTGATGGTAAGCGGTTACCGTGGCCTATGGACGTATGCAACACCAGGAGTGTCACATTCGCGCTGCCGACCATGAAGAAACCTTCTGATGCCCCTCTTGAGGAATCCCATATTGTAGGCGCTTGGGAAAACCGCAGCAGGGATGTCATTCCACAGCTTGAGTGTGCGTGGGATGAAGTTTCTTTCATACCGCACAGTGCGCACCGTCTCAGGTCGCAATGTGTGAGAATGAATTCCCTGCCTATGGCGAGAGGTACGATGATAGAATGTAACTACGGGCATCATGTCAAACAATTCATCTGAGCACAAACCATTGTATAGGCAGTAGAACATACACAGTGAGGCAAAATCCCTCCTAAGGCTAAAAGGTTCCACTCTACCTGTGAGTATGGGATTGTCAACCAGCCTCAATGCCCGTCTTTGCAACGAATAGAAGGGGTCAAGCTAGTATGCAGGTGCTCCAGCAAAAAGGTGACAGCAGTATCCCATGTGAGGCCGGACCTGTGCTTTATAAAGAAGGAGTTACTGCCCCGAAGTGAAGTACTGCTTCGCCCTGTTGAGCACTCCGAGTTTTCTTGATGCCAACTTAACCTTGTCCTGCAAATGACATCGGTATTGGACGTCACTGGAGATATCGACACCAAGGATCCCGATACTCGAGGAGATGGTAAGCGGTGTGTCCAGGCATTGCGGCACAACAATGAAGGGGGTTTTCTTAGCGGTGAATACACATACTTGTGTCTTAGTGGGGTTGAATTGCACGGGATGTTTGTTGACTCGAGTCATTCATCTGAGACTGACTCTGGGCTGTATATATGTATCTGATATTAAATAGCCTTATCCCTTAGTTGCATTGTACGACACCGCATGTTAAGAGATGGGATGGCCCTAATTCTACTCAGCCGGAAACCACGCGGCTATTTTTATTTAATCCTGCAGTTTTAGGGTTTGTCGGTAACTTTGTTACATTTACGTTTATTGCATTTTGAAGTAACTTAGAAGTGTTATAACTTACATAATTGCTTAGGCGATAACGTTCGAGGCTGGTGTCAATGTTGAATAGATAAAGATTTATGTAGTTTGAGATACCTCACTTGTAACATTGGGACATAAAAAATACTAGGTATCTAGCGTGTTGGAATGCATACCAGTCATAGCTGCAAATAAATATGAAACTACTATTATACTTTGAAAAACCAGATTGTGAATTTAGTTTTAGACTTTCTCTTCTTTGTTATACCACGTAGGTGGCAAACAAGCACACGGCCCACTAACTAGTTTAATGTTATTTAAAATTCACAAAGTGAAATATGTTGGTATTTCTGAGTAAAGGACGAAACTTATGTTATAAATGGCGTGCCATATTTCTCTCTTTTTATGATGCCAAATTTTTATTCTTGTATGTCCTTCACCAAGGTGTTGCCTAAAATCTTAAAATTCTTTACACTACGAATCATAATCCATAATTTGTAAAATCCAATATTTACATACATGCATATAATCACACGTTTATCCCCGGAGGGTTAGGCAGAGGTGAATTGACACCCACTTTTAATCAATCATTGAATTTGGTCCCACGTAATAGAGGGTGAGCCTATTGCCGTCTTCCGGGCACTATTGTTGACTCAAGCCATGCATCTGAGATAGAGTCTGAACTATATATCTGTCTGATGTAAAACAGCCCTATCCCTTAGTCGCCTTGTACGACACCGCATGGGGTGGTATATTTATTCTCAGCAAAGTTTATATTTTGTCACAAAAGTTTGCCGCCTCCCTCGAGACAATATTTTGGCTATCACTTTGCCGACAAATACTATTATTTTGACGATAATTTAACACCCATTTGAAAACTGCTCTTCTTGTACTATAAAATATAAAAAAAAAACAAATATTACGACAAAGATGATTTTGAAATTCTTTATTAAATTTTGATTTATGTTCCTATTTAAATGTATTCCTTAATTAATGACCGGCAATATGGCTTCAGACCGAAACGGTCAACGGGTGATCTTCTAGCATACGTTACCCATCTTTGGGGTGAGGCTATGGACAAGCACGGCGAGTCACTGGCAATTAGTCTTGACATCGCCAAAGCTTTCGATAGAGTCTGGCACAAATCGCTTCTTTCCATGCTACCTGCCTTTGGTCTGCCTTCTAGGCTGTGCAACTGGGTTGCTAGCTTCCTGCAGGGGCGCCGTATTCGCGTCCTTTGTGACGGACGAGCTTCGGAGTTTCTGCAGGTTAATGCTGGCGTGCCCCAGGGGTCCGTCTTATCACCCACTCTCTTTCTTCTGCATATCAACGACATGCTGTCTACCGGCAATGTTCATTGTTATGCAGACGATAGCACTTTACATGGGAGTTATCATGGACATCCAGCGGCCAAGCAGTCAGATATCGCAGAGAAAAGGCAGCTTCTTGTCACTGAGCTTGACGGGGTCCTGAATCACATTTCTCAATGGGGCTCTGAGAACCTGGTTGAGTTCAATGCCAAGAAGACGCAGGCATGTGCGTTTACAGCAAAAGTATCTTCTTTCCTTCCCCTCCCCACTCTTCAGAGCACGCCACTGCCGCTGCAGGACAATCTCAATATCCTAGGTATGGATGTTCGCTGCAACCTGAATAACAAAAACTACATCGAGAGCATCATCAAAACAGCCTCACGAAAACTCGGAGTCCTGAACAGAGTGAGACGATTTTTCACGCCGGAGCAGCGGTGTCTTCTATACAAGACACAAATTCGCTCCTGTGTGGAGTACTGCTCGCATCTCTGGGATGGTTCAGCAAAGTACTTACTAGATGCTCTCGACAGGTTGCAGCGACGTGCGGTCCGCATCATTGGGAATCCCGAGATCACGAACACCCTAGAACCTTTACAGCTGCGTAGAGATGTTGCGTCCATGGCTGTATTTTACCGTCTGTACCATGGGGAGTGTTCTGATGAGCTCTTCCAATTAGTCCCACCCTCCCCTTTCCTACACAGGACAACGCGTGCAGGTCTTAAATGTCATCCGCACACGGTGCAAAACATCCGATCAAGAACCAAGCGGTTCGGAGACTCTTTCCTCTGTCGCACCATTAAGGCCTGGAATTCATTACCAGCTCACGTGTTTCCTTCTTCCTACAGTCCCGGGTCCTTTAAGCGGGGCGTGAAAAAGCATATGATAAGGCCGTCAAGCTGAGTGTCACCATTGTCACACGGTATGTGTAAGTAATGGTGACCCTCTTTTCTGGGATTTTGCCTTCAGCTTACCATCAGGCAAGGCGAAGTCCAATTGACGTGTCCTATATAAAAAAAAAAAAAAAAAAAAGTATTATGCTTTCTAGAGACAAACACGGCTTGCTATCTCTAAAATTGTTATGTGCAATTTTATGCAAATGTCACATGTCCTTACATACATAAATACATAATCACGCCTTTGTACCCGGAGGGTTAGGTAGAGTTGAATTAACACCCACATTTCACCAATCATTCAGTCCCAAGTAATAGGAGGTGAGCCTATTACCGTACTCCGGGTACTATTTTTGACTCGAGTCATGCATTTGAGGCTGAGTCTGGGCTGTATATATCTTTCTGATGTTAAAGAGCCTTATCCTTTAGTCACCTTGAAGCGATGGGGTGATCCAAATTCTACTCTGCCGGGAACCACTCGATCCTTATGTCTACTAAAACAAAACTCAATTCATGATTTTACATCGCAACCTCTCAAATAACTGTTCTTATTTTGTATTTTTTTGACAAAAATATACAAACGTTTTACCAACAGCAGACGTTGCGACTCATATTGATATTTGGCAAACGTACTTTTCATATAAAGCATTCAACGTCCCAAACGATTAGAATACGTATAATATGTTTACAAAATGGAACTTTTTGGTGCATACAAATCTGCGATTTGCTCTTCAAAATAACAGTTTAGCGATATATATCGATTGGTGACAGATTTATGAGAGAGACGAGACAGTTGCGCTCTTTTTCAAGCAGTCATTAAAGTCACTACGGAATAATAAATTGACAGGGTAAATGATAATTTGATAAATAAGTTATAAATTAATTTAGTTGATTTGCAAAATGAGAAACAAGGAGGTAGGACACGACGGTATTTACGTCCAATTGAGAAATCCGACTGGGGAAGTACCTCCGCCCTACGGAATACCGCGGCCATAATAACCTCGTTTTGTGTTCCCGGCGGTGAGTAGGGTAGCCAGAGCTCACTGGAGAGTTTTTGTGTTGTCAGTGGGAAGACCAAATGCTTGTCCTGCTATGTCTTTTACACTGATGGCACAGAAATTTTCTGTGCTTATAGGGTTGGCAGCGCGAGTGTTCTACCTTTTTTTTCAATGTGCGCAAAATCCCCACGGATACCCCCACCACTGACGCCGGTGGGGGAGGTCATGTCAGACATGAACCGACTAAAACGCACGCTGTCAGTGTGGGCCGCAGGTTGCCGGAGGTGAGATTACCTGAGACATAGATAGATAGATAGATAGATAATTCTTTATTGCACACCAATAGATTACAGAAAAACTTGTAGTTAGCATGCATACAGTTTAATGTACAATGGGTTGCCTTATCGCTGGAAGCGATTTCTTCCAGGCAACCAGGCTTCCTCGCACCCCAGGGAATGTGTCTACCTTGGTGTTGCACTGGTCCATAGGCCGTGTAAGCACACACACAAGCGTCCGCCACCTAAGAAATGAGATAGAACCATGTATAGTCACGCAAAATA
Source organism: Eilema griseolum (assembly GCA_963662185.1). Classification (NCBI taxonomy): domain Eukaryota; kingdom Metazoa; phylum Arthropoda; class Insecta; order Lepidoptera; family Erebidae; genus Eilema; species Eilema griseolum. Next base: position 8,309,711 of record OY759250.1, read on the forward strand.
TTCATAGTAGTCAGTATCATATCATAAGTAAATAGGATTTCACAGTCTACAATACAGCAATGCCTGCGGAATACCCTTGGTGTTGTAAATATTCATAGGCTGAAACTAGCCGATGAATGAACGCCGCCCGCCTGCAGCCCGAGCGCAGGCCTGGGGGTGACAGGAGGAGCCGCCTATCAACCTGGCAGAAGCAGGCCGCGGCGGCGCTTCCCCGTTTCCGGAGACGAGATTGAGACTCTGTGGTTCCCACACCCGAGGAGAGGACCAGATCGAGAGAGATGGCCAAGGGTTGGCCGGGATGCGAGGGATATGCCTGTTAACCTCACCTTCGGCAACCAAAAACGCCCCACAAGTCGCGCGTTTTTGTCGGTTCGAGTCCGATATAGCCTCTCCCACCGGCTCCGGTGGTGGGGGTATCCGTGGGGATTTTCCGCACGTAAACAAAGGCTTAAACTACCTACATACTACTGATACTCCACATTGTGTAACAGTACAAATCGGTGGTTGAGTAAAACCTGGGATATAACCAAAAGTCGTGAAATCCAAAATCCGGGCGGTAAAATCTCGGACTACTTATAAATAAATTTTCAAAACTGAAAATAACTATAATCCTCCTAAATGTCCCCTACACCTAAACAGTGAATATAATTTTTCAGTGTTAACTCATATTATACAAGCGGTTATGTTGGTATAACTGGCTAGAGTGTTTCCTTGGCACTTTGCCAGACCCCATTTTGTGGTTTGTATGCAGATACTTCAAAGTTATGTGCCCTGAAATATTTTAACGAATTCCCTTTCATAATCATCTTGACATAATATTTTATGAAAAACGATTTTTCATCATTTTAGTTTTTTTCGGTTACTGCCAAAATATCTTTTCGCTTACAGGTAATGTTTTCAATGTATGTTGGTATGGAGAGCAATTCCATCCATAATTGTTTTTTTGTCTAAATAGTATTATCCGGGTGATGATGAAGAAAGAATACAAGTATGACCACTCCATCTCATCTGAAGAGGCGATTAATGGCAAAATACACAGATGATATCACTGCGAGAGAAGGAAACCTTGAAATAAAACCCTGTTCCAACCCTTCTGGCCACTGTGGAAACAGTAGGCCGAAGCTTCCCAACATTGGGAGGGGACTAGTCCAACAGCGGACTACGATGGGCTAAATGATTGAGTATTATGTAGAATATCGCAGAATATTTATTCATATATTTTTTGTATGTTAAAATAAGTTAATCTTTATTTACATATTATAACGATTAATAATTAAATTAATTAATAATCGTTATTATTCATTGATTAAAAATAGAACTTAATCAAACTACGTAGATGCATGTTGTTTTGCATAAAACTACTCATATTATAAACATCATAGGTTAGAGTTAAACTCCGTTTTTGAGTTCACTAGAGACATAAAAATAGTGGGTAATGAGGACAGCGAGATCATCATCCTACACCTACCTATGCCAATTCCAATGTGACAACAAAAATATAAACTTACAGATTATTCTTACAAGTCAAGTCCTAAAAAAACTCAAATGTCAAAATAATAAAATAAAAAAATAAACTCACGCCTATATCCCCGAAAGGGTAGGCAGAGGTGCTAGCACCCAAATATTCGGCGTATTATCAAATATCAAATATTTTGATAATACGCCGAAAGCAAGATCCACAATTGTAACTTAATTTTTTTACCTGAACAGATGTCCAGGTTAAAGAATTCCATAATGTGAAACAGTTGTATCGGTTGTACCACATTATGGAATGTAATAAATGTATTGAGTATTGAGCAAAACAGCGGGACAGGCAGTTCTAAATTCAAATCACAAGCACCGTATTGACTGGCTCAAACTTTGCAACAGAAAAGCAATTGTTGTCAACCCCCACGTAGGTAGTTTACGGCCCGTTTAAATAAATTACCCGGTGGGGAGCTCATTTCCCACGGCTGGTGTGATCGGAAAACCTTATTAAGGTATAATTTATTAATTTGTTTTCCGCTAACGAGTGCGCTAATGCGAACCGGTGTGCCTCCCTAACATGCAATGTTTTATGCAGTAATGAAGCATTTAGTTTTATTGAACATCGGATATTGGTAGAAAATGTCTTTGGGCTGAGTAACTGTCCTTAGCGATTGATGAATTCTGTATTAGGAGCCTATAAATAGTTATTTATAGTACTGACTACAACTACCTAAATAACCTTTATATAAATGTTACAACATCTTTATTGAAATATATTTATCATAAATATAAATGACTGATTTCGCCATGCTTTCTTTGCTTAGGTGTTTTACTGTGGTTCGAACCACACAAACACGCATCATAATTTAATAGACCTTCATTGTTCATAATGCAATAATACCATCCACCTTAAGACACATAATTAATTATTAATTCTATAAATGAACATATTACCCACATCTTGATATTCAAGCTATCATAACATAACTCGGTACACAAATAGAAGAACAAAAGCCCTACAACACCACAAATATTCATAAAGACACAACTGAACAAAACATTTGTATATCAATAGGTTTTGAATTTTTCATTGCAATTTTTTCTAATTTGCTAACTATAGGTTGCTTGACTTTTGTATCCCATTATATCGCGTATAGGCTTAGGATAGAAGATCACGTATATATCCTAGCCATCAATAATTCATCGAGGTACAGTCCGACAGGCTTGAAATAACAATGGTTCAGTTTTACTATAGCTTTGTGCGGATAGCGTTAATATAGAGGCGGCTAGAGATTTTAGTAACTTCATCTGTTAATGATTACGTAGGTACACGTAATTTTGAATGATTTTTACGAAGATGATTACAATCTTACAGCTTGTATGGCGTGGTGGTGGTAAACACGTAATGTAAACGGAATAGACTCATCATACGTGTTTGTAAGGATTTCGAAATTGTATGCTATATTTGGAATGCAAACATTCGTTTGTATGAGCTTTTTTTTTACGTGCGCAAAATTATGTCGGACTCGAACCGACTAAAACGCACGCCGCCTGTGGGTCGTTTTGGTTGCCGAAGGTGAGGTTGATAGGCATATCCCTCGCACCCCGGCCGCGTTTGTATGAGCTTGCTGTATCCTGCAATACTATAAAGAACAGTAAATAGAGTCAAGACAGACTCTGTAGTAGTGAACTCTACTGCTGCGCAGGGGATACGCGTTTGATTCCCGCTCAGAGCACATATTTGTATGCATGTCTATTTGCTTTAGTCCTGAATATTTCCGTACCTCGGAGAGCACGTTAAGCCGTGGGGTCTCGTATCTTTGTTACGTGTAGTTGGGGACCTAGAAAGTTCAAGAATTTGTATTACTGCCATACTTTGATATCACTTACAGGTAGTGGAGGTCAAGTTCATGTATGATATAATAATAATAACGTATCATATGAGGCGTCATGGTTTTTAGAAAAATATTACAGTTGATGGTCTTTAAAAATATTTTACGGGTTTGTATACTTATACCAAGATAGATGCAATGCCAAAGGCATTATCTACTATCGAATCATAGACGAGTCTACAGATAAGATGTGAAAAAAATTGTGTACAAAAAATCGTATAACACACCTACCTAATCGTATACAAAAGCATTACCTTCTCACATCCCTTGAGTTTATAATTTACACCACACAAGATCGGGCTTAGCTTTTGCCTGATTGACAGCCAAAGCGCCACCAGTGTACTCAGACCTTCCTTACCCTTCAATGCACTTCCACCATATGCAACTCTTGCCACCTTCACGGCTCACCTTAGAGTGGTCATTTGTTAAGCGTATTACATCTATTAAGAGGTTCGACGCTTGTATTTATAATGTAAATCGCACGCATTAGACATTTAAATATAATTCGTCGAAACTTATGCAAGTACGGTCGGAGCAGTTAATGGGTGGGCATTACGAGTAATGCACACTCTCGAATAATATGCGTTTTAGTTACAACGCATACAAATACACATGTTATCTCAGCTCAGAAGAACTAGCAGAAGTGAATGATGAACACTCATAGTTTTTATTAGTAATACCTAATATGACTATTTTGGTTATTTATTCCTACACTTAAATGAGAGTTTCAGGTGTCCAAAAGAAATCTTTGTAACTTATCTGGCAAGAGTATTTCCTAAAAAAAGGGCTGTCCCGGGTTTAAATTCTGTACGATTTAAACTATACTGTTGGATATCAGACTTATTTCTTAGTTAGTCGTGAGTGATACCATAACTGGATAGTTCTGGATAGTCTTCTTTAGTTCGATTTCCAGATAGCGTCCAAAGTTTTATCTTTGGACTCCGGGGTCTGCTTCCTATCCGTAGCCAGAAGGTACCTGTAACCTCTCAACCTCGAAAGAAAAGCTAGCCAGCGTCAGAGTTTTGTTCGTTGTTTAGTACTCGTAGGTGAGACTAATGGGTCAGTAAGGTGTTGATAGGCCCTTGCCCATACAAGCCTTGAACCATACTTACGGAATTCATATGTACTTGTTTTTTATTCCAGCGTAGACCACGTGCCAAAATGTTTAGTATTGAATTAGGTTTCGTAGAAAAGATCTATCTAACGGTGATAATGTAGACGCAGATGGCAAGTGAAGCTACTGTGAATAATGAATAAGTAAATGAATTCTCCAAAGTCAGAGTTTAACGACCGTAAGTTATGAATTAATCCTCCTACCCAATATCCGTAGATTTAAGAGGGTACCTGTACCTACCTCTTGAATTTAAGATATTGGGTGGCCGTAGTCTCTCAAAAAAAATCATGTAGGTATTAAGATTAGGTTTTTATACTCTCGCATTCATCTATTTAGAGGTAGGCAAGCCAGAGGTGTGTTATTGTATTTATTATACCGTTTTCAATGTAGTGACCCTATGATACTGTAGTGAACTTTGACTATTTGGCTTCTCCTTTTAGATTTATTCATTATATTTATTTTTTGAATTATTCGTGGTGACCTTGGCACTGATTCAATTTCTCGGTAGGGTTTTGATATGAGTTCTTCTGTTATTCTTCTTTTGAAAAATACTTTGTAAAATACATACACAACTTCAGCTAACTTTTTAAACGTAATAGGTTCACCTATCTCTCTTTGTCGATAGAAAAATTTCTGGTTGAAAGAGGAAGAATTGTTGTTGGTGCCTGTACCACTGATAAACTAAAAATTTTGTAATAAAACTACAATTTATTTGTAACTTAGCATTTCTTTATTTTCCTTTTTTTCTTTCTTTCAATTTTACACTTACGACAAAAATAAAATAAATTTAATATTTACATAAATGCCACTTATTTTACAAAACATATTTACATGCAACATAAACTTAACTATTCCTTTGGAATGCACAAATATTTGGACGGAACCATATTCCAATACTTACCTTATTAAGTTATATTAAAAATAGTTTAAACTAAAATACTGTTATATTACTAAATTTGAGCTAAACATTGACGAAAAATATATTTAACAATGCTTTAAATGCGTACAATAGGAAGAATGTTACTAAAACTACTTTTATATTTATAACAAAAGACCGTTTGTGTTCACACAACCTTGGAAAAACAACTTATAAAAATGTGATAGTTTCAACTCTTTTGAATATAATATGAAAAAAATACACTCAATACCTAGTAAAAGACTGCGTTCCGAATGGTAAAAGTATTTTTTTTCCAAAGGTCGTACAGATTCGGTTTATATGCACTGTTATAGATGACACGAATAAAATTGTGTGATGTATAACAGTATATCACATCATGTTGTACATGAGACGAAAGAAAAATTGTAAAAAATAATAAACCCTGAGAGTGTAAATCATGTTATCGTTATCGCTTGCATGAATTATATCAAACACGATTTATATGTTTTGTTTTTGCAACAATGAAAATATATTCTATTATAATTTAGGTATAATAATAAAATTGCACTTAAGAAATGATTAAAACTAAATGAAATCAAACCACCGTAGACCCAATGAATAAAAATCGATCAAAAATCAAAACTTACTTGAAACTGAAATTATTTGTATTTTATAATTTTATCTTGCTACGTTCTAGTACTGCAACACGTATAGTTGCCGACATACGGCGGCGAAGGAGTTCAAATCCAATCAAATTCATAGATTATATTAAACAAATTCACGCGTGTCAGGACCTCGTTTCTATCGCACTTGGGGCCAGGATATATGCTGGGAACTATAGACTAGTTAAATAGAAACCGTAGCTATAGTAGACTCATAGTAGTAAATATAATAAGTTGACTTTTTGACCCATTTTCACTTTAACTTTTGTAAGAAAGTTGTTGATGTGAGCTTTCTATTTAAGTAATTAAACAATTATACTGTAAAGTTTATATTGAAAAGATTAATAACGGTAGTTAAGACTACTTGGACAGGTAATTAAGACTCGCAAAGCCGTTGTAAGTTAATATTACGAATCACATGAAGGTTGTGAGTTCATATAAGGACTACTGTATTTAACATCTTACAGCATTATTAGTTAATACTGAAAAAAAAAACAACTCTCGAAGTTATTTAAATATTTTAGTACCTATTTATTTTTTCTACAAAATTGAAGTCTTAAGTAACCATTGCCCTTTCTGGTGGCATCGGTACCATATGGTTATAGGTGAACCGTTGGGAATAGTCTGGTAGTTTCAGTGTGGTATCCGACCAAGGTGGGCTTGGGTTCCATCGGTCCATGCCGTCGGTTTCGTCCAGGGTGAGCGGTGGTGGTGCTAGCCGCATCCTTTTTGCACTTGGGTATTCCATTCCTGTATGGAAAGAACTGGGGTTCAGTATAATAATACATTTTATTGCAATACCACTAATAAATAAATCGTATTGTATTTGTACATTAATTTTATTCTAATATCAGACATACGTTGACAATTAATAAAAAAGATCATTAGTTTAGTCTTAATCTTCAAAATACTTAACACCATATGCAATTAAAATAAAGCACTTAAATAAAGATACTATTTCCACACTTAAATAAAGATGTTTTTTTTAAGTGTGGAAATCCTCCCGGAGCAAGAGGGGGTGATTATATCGGACTCAGACCGACCAAAACCATAAGGTAGTATAAAGATATTGATAAGGGAATTGTAAATTTTGATGGAAGGACATATGTTAGTTAAAAATCATTTACTTTAATTATGTATGTATGAATATGTGTATCTGTAAATTTGTAAGAGCGTGTGTGTTTGTATTTATGCGTATAGTTTAGGTAAGTAAATTAGAAGTATTGTTTTCATTCATTTGTCTTCCTTATTGATGAGCTCATCAATGAGGAAGACAAAAGTTTTGTATGTAGAAGTAGAATAAAACCTAAAAGAAATTACCTTCCACGGCAGTACTAGTGCAGGGCTCCTGGACATGGTAGTTCACTCGCGGATACTGCTCGTAGTATTCCCTCTTGCCGTGATGAGGGTACATATACATGTTGCTGTTGATGACTATGTCTGGCGGAGGGTCGTAGTGGTGGGGAGACCTGGAGACAATTTGATAGGCTTAGTTGTTGCACTAACATTCATACATTGACTGTATATAATTTTGAATTATTAGGCTAATCTGATGATGAGATATAATGTGGAACCCATTAACTGATTGGACACTAGCACATAATATTCTCACAGATACCCAGCCGTAGCCGGCGGCGGGAGAGGTTATGTTAGACTCGAGCTGACTAAAATGCACATCGTCTTTGGATCTTTGGTTACCGGAGGTGAGATTGCGCCGGCGATATATATCTAGCACCCCGCTCGACCCAAAACTATCTTTTTCAAACTGGCCTCCTTTGGGTGTGGTGCCACTTTCTTTTTAATGTGCGGAATTCCACTCGGATACCCCCGTCGAGGCCAGCGGGTAGTTATTTCGGGCTCGAACCGTCCGAAACGGCCGTCTTGGTCCATCTGTTACTGAGGGTGAGGTAGCCTCTGGCATATCCCTCGCACACCCCGACTGACCCAAGGCCCAGGGACCCAGGCCATTATGCCACAAAACTGTACCAAATTTTGTCTTTCTGTATCCATTTTCTGTGTACATACAATAAAGAGATATATTATTATAATTATAATTATTATAGAAGGCCGGTGTCGAGGCCACTGTTAGTAAATGTAGTTTTATTCAATTTCTTTTAGATAGGGTCTCTATTGATTATTTTTAACAGTAAAATCTACTATGGCCTTCGCAACTAATTGCCACGCGCTCGTAACTGCAATTCTTGTCTTTCTCTTCTCGCCACGCTTGACGATTCTTATTCTCTTTCGACGAGTTAAAAATGTGTAGTTATAAAGAGTGTTTTTGACAGTCTACCAGTTGGCCGGTGCAGACAAAACATGGCAAGATGGGACTTTATCTACTGCGAGGCCCAATCTCAGTCCATGTCACATTTGCTTTCCTGCTTGATGTGCCCCTCTACTTGTACTACTTCACCGCTGTGGCTAAGTTCTGGGTCAATAAATACCAGACCATTATATGTTAGACCAGCCATTGACTCGAAGAAGAAGAAGACAGTCTACTTTTTTTTAAAATGCCTATCAATCATAAATATATCTGCTTAAGTCGTTTTATTTCTAATATCTACTAAAATATTCTATTAGAAGTAAGCAATAATTTCCATAGTAAACACCGTACGTCAGAATGAAATACATCAAATAACAAACTATGGACACTCTTAACCCTTTTCGACTTAGTATTTTCATATTTGGTTTACATCGCAATTTAAGGTTAGCATTTAAAAAAACTGGGGTATGACGATTTGAACTCTAGCGCTATAGCCTTTAGGTGTATTATGTTAGGAAGCGATGGTAAAATATTGTTTGTAATAGCGACCTCACAATAAATATGGTAATGAAAGGTGTCAAATTACGCGGACGGACAGACGGACGAACGAACGGACGGGGTGATGATTTTCTTATTTATGATATTCCTTCGGTGTGACATGACAGATACAAATTGTGAGTTCGACCTTGTGCTTGTTGTGTTTATTTTTTAAATATATGTGTGGTTTGTTGATTTACTTTAAAATTTTAGCATACTTATGTATGAATACAGATTTATTAATATTGATATTTGCTATGTGACCAAAATTGTAGCCAAAATATAGCTAGTATAATAATAATTCATGCAACAAAATAATGGTTTAAATTGATATCTACATACTTTACAGTCATGAAAATACAATACCTAGACCTATTAATACTATCCTATTTCCTACTATCCTAATAGTCCTAGTAGTCGTTACACTGCATACAACAGTGCTCGTAACTGCCATAAAATTTGTATGCCTCAGCATTGGTCAGCGCTGTTTGGTAAAAGTATTTTCTCCATGGCTCCTCGCTTGTACAATAAATTACCACGAAATATTTTAGAAGTGGAAAATACAACTACTTTTAAAAATTATGTATTGCACTTACTTATAACGAAAGCGTACTACACTATTGACGAATATTTGAATGACAGATTGTAATGAAAGTGACTATATTGTATTACAACTAATTAAACTTATATACTATTTAATTTAAAATTTTGACATAGCTAAACCATTTAACATTATTAAATTCGAAATTAATTGCGTTATTAATCAGTAGCTACTCCTATAAAATGTATTTTATTTTTAAGCTTATATTGTAAATTTGCATGCCTTTTAGGTGGAATGCGGAATGATCAAACTTTTAAACCAATGTACCAACAATTTGTACCTGTGTTCGCAAATAAAGATGAAATTGAAATTGAAATTGAGTTCTACTAGTAATACAAACGAGAAAGTTAGTAAAGATGTTTTGTATTGTATAACAGTCATGTTATAACGGCTGAACAGACCTAGCTGAAATTTGGTACAGTACAGGGATAAATTACGATCTAAAGTACGGTAGATTACGGGCTACTTGTTATCGGAAACAGAGTCAAAACTTTATTTGAGCTAAGCCCCAGGCAACAGGTAATTAGCACAATAACAAACGCATACTAATATTCTCCTTCTTTATACAGGTTGATTAAAAATAACTCACCTTTCTTCACTAACTGTTGACTGAGGAGAATGCGTAGAATAATCCACTGGACCTCTTTCTGAATAAACTCTCTCACACCCACTATAATCCTCCATGGACTTTGGTTGAACGTACGCAGATACATGGTACCCAGTGTATTCCAGTTCCTGGTTCTCTACATAGGGGTATTCTTGGTATGGATCTTGGTAACACTGGTCTCGTCTGAAGAACTTCTGGCACCGAGGATCTAGCATCCCGCAGGGCTGATTTTGATAACCATAATACTGGTATAACCAGGAGTTGGCTAACATTATCGTGGCTTCTTCTTCACTGTATATAAAAAAATAAACTATTAGTTCGATATAGAAACAAAAAGAGATAACTAAGACATGGCTCGCGGAATAAGCAAATTGAAGTGGCAATAGGCTGGCTACTTCTGTCGAAGGACCGATGGCCGTTGGAACAAACGAGTCCCAGAGTGGAGACCGCGAGAAGGCAACCAAAAGGTAGGACACCCCCTAGCCAGCTGGACTGACGACTTGAAAAAGGTGACTGGGGACAGACTGGATGCGGAAGGATAGTAATGGGTGGATAATTTCATCTAATAATGTAATTCAAAAATGCAATATAATAATGAATTTTGTGTAATTGTAATTCACTAATCTAAAAATGTATAATAATTATATAATAAGGTATAACGTATCATTTAAATTGAAACTGACTAGATGCGTGTTATTAAGAAACAACATAATAATATTATTGCATGCAAGAATTTATTTTAACTTTAAAGTTTAAACCTAACCTTTAAACATTATTTTTGCACACAGAATACGGTGAAACATGCTAATCAAAATAACAACCTATTACCATTGTTAAACCATGTTTCTTGCAAATAAAATTTCTTTTTATTGATGAAATTTAATATATTCCTTCGCTCTTTTATAGATAGATATGTATTTTAGAAAAAAAATGACTTAAATGCAATATCAGTACTCAATTACCTTAAAATTTGATTAGTAGCAACAATGAACTGCCTCGGCGTGTCTGTTGCATCTTTAACTTGCAACACGACGTGTACCCAGAGGAACTGACCAGTGCGTTGCTGCAACTTCACAAGTAATATGCAACACTTGTCTTGTTCCGATTGTGTTACTGCAACAAGTAATGCAAATTTAGCTAAACTATTGAATACATTCAACTATTACGGAAATTATGTTATAATTGTGAAAATTTGTGAAAATGTTTAGTTGTTTGTTTTTCAATCACGCTATAATGGCTAAACGGATATGGCTGAAATTTAGCATAGAAATAGTTTATAGTCTGGAATAATATATACATAGGCTTATGTACTGGGAATAGGTTCCCACGGGTTGTGAGAACGGGATAAAATTCCAATACAAGTATGTAGTTTGTAGGGCGTAATCAGAGTAACTATTATTCGTAATCTACTAGTTTTCTAAGCCTGAAATGATTGTACCTCTTTAACACTATAGACAAGAACATACAGTAAGGTACGTTGTGGTAGAAAATGAAGATTAGTCTCATTAGAGACCAATGTACTAGATTACAATTCATCGATACAGTTATTGAATAAGACAATTTGTACTTTTTCACTATATTTAAAAAAACAAAGTACAAAGTGTCTTATTCAATATGTTTACCAGGTTTCACCAAGTGTCATCAATCAACAATCATTGATACAGTAGACAGAGGTGAATTTAACACCCACATTTCACCAATAATTGTATTCGGTTCCACGTAATAGAGGGAGAGCCTATTGCCGTTTTCCGGGCACTATTGTTGACTCGAGCCAAGCCATAAAGGCGTGATTATATGTATGTTCGTATGTATTGATACAGTATTAATATATTAAGAATGTCGAAATTAAAATAAAATATCTACGAAATAAAAGTTAAATGTAATGGTAAGTGGTCCGAATAATTGGCCTGTCACTAGTTGATTGATTTTCTATTCAACAATTAACTCTCTGAGCAGTTCTTGTTGAAGAATTCACCAATGTACACTTTGGCGTCTATCAAACCTATTTCACTTCTGCGGTTTTTTAAATCTTAGCTTTTTTATATTATGCTTTAGAAAGTACTGTATTACTATATACAGTGGGATTTAAAGAGTGTAATTGATTTAAAACTTCTTGGATAAATGTCTCCGTATCTACTACAACGTCTCATTTGGCTCAAAAAGCTCAAAACGTCGCAAAAATTTGGAAGAAGTGATGACAAAATTCATGATTTTTAAAGTAATTAGTATGCCATGCTAACTATTCTATCAATTTAGAAAAAAAAGGAAATGAAAAAGCGAATGCTCAAGACGGGATTGAGCCCGCGACCTTACAGGGGGAATGTTATTATCAACTGAGTTAAATTAACACATCTTAAGTACTCGAAGTTCTCATATACAAGTCGCGATTATTGTCACGGGTTCATGTCCTGTTGAGCATTTGCTTTTTGCAATCGAAATTGATGATGACAGAACATTAAGAAGACTATCGAAAAGATGATCAATACTTACTAAGTCTATGTTTACTCTGTGCTTCTCGTAAACTATCCCAGTGCATTAGCTGGTACCAAGAAACATCAACTAATTCAGATTTCTTCCAACCTAAATACCACTCGCCGCTGAAACAAAACAAATAAAATAAAATAACTTAAGACTATTAACACTTTTGTGGTTGTTTTTGTAATAAATAGACGTTCTTGATGGTTGAGATGGCGTTAATGAAATTACTGTAGAATATCTATTCAAATCGATTAAGATATAGAAAAAATTAAATCGATTCGAGCCCGCGATATTTCCCTTACAGGGGGAACGCTCTGCCAACTAAGCCACAGAACCTTCGCCCGAAATCATCCAAATTCTACTATACATAAATACATCCTACGGTGAATCTTGTAGATCTAGCCAAGTTTCAAAATAATAGCACTGTATAATGGAGCTTTTCAAAGATAACTAATAATATATGCCTAAATGCATCCAAAAGGTCAAACCACACTTTTTTTTTACATGCGCATTATCCCCACGGATACCTCCCACCGGAGCCGGTGGAAGTGGTTAAGTTGGACTCGAACCGACCAAAACGCACGCAGCCTGTGGGTCGTTTTTGGGTGCCGAAGGTGAGGTTAACAGGCATATCCCTCGCACCCTGGCCAATCTCTCTCGATCTAGCCCAACTGTGTCTATACAGTATCTAATCAAAGCTAGTATACAACTAACTGTATCCTGACGAAGCTATCGACCTCAGGGGTCACAGAAGCTCACAATCGACAGTCATGCTTGGTCACTACTAGGTCAGACATAAAAAAGCATTAAAACTTTTCCAACTTCCTCGCACTTAGCATTTCACTATTAATCAAATTAATCAGTTCTTAATTAAAAAAATAATTAAACGTATGTCAATTAATAGTTAAGTTATAATAAGTTAATAGCAAATAACTTTTTAAGTTGTTTCATAGGGCAATAATCAATCTTGTTCACATAATTGGTCAAAGTAGGTATACCGTTATGCACTCACTTAAATGTTTAGTAGTACCAATCTAGTTTTTACTAAATTTATTAGTTTAAACATAAGCTTCCCACCTTATATCAAGAAGGTACTTCGGCCTATATACGCTAGCAAGTAAGTATAAATAATTATTCTTGAACCTCGTTAGTATAGCAACTAGTATCGCTAAATTCTCACACAGTATCACATATCACATCATAAGAAACTATGACCTTGACGTGACCTTAAACCTTATTTTCTACCATTTTCTTTTCTACTATTTATCATCAGCTTAGCCGCGTATACAACAACGAACTTCATAACACTTACTTGGTATCAACGTGGAGTATTTTCATATCCATTGCATGAACAGTTGTGAATACGTTGGTAGCACCGTGTACCACGCATTCGCGGGTTTCAGGCATTGCAAGAGGTGTGCATACGCATAGGAACACTGGCTCGTTCCGACTACACAACGGTAGGTAGGAGACATAATGCCCGCGGATAAGGACTACCTGAAAATTTTGTAAAGTTACTAAAACTGACCTAATCCAACAAAAAAATGAAGTAAACGTGACTAAAATAAAGAGTACATTTGAAACCTCGAAATACGTAATATCGGTGTTAATAAAACCAATGATGATGACCAAATACCGAAGCTTAAAATCCCGAATGTTCATTTGACCGGGAATTCTAAATAACGAAGGTTCAATCTCCCAAAGTTAATAAACCGAATATCTGATTATATAATTTTTTTCTCTTTGAACTTGAGGTTAAACCTTCAATTGGAACTATTCGTGAAATATACTAGATTTATTTTTGTACTATTACTCAGGTGACCAAATTAGAATAGAATACAAGGTTGTGAGATTGACTAAATTTGAAAGCAACTTTATTATGCCCTATTTTTTATAATTTGTAACTGTCGAATTGTTGAACAACACCAAATAATTTAGTGAGTATCCTGTAAGTATTGAATATATTTAATTACCTTTTGGTCACCAAATCTCATTTGTCTTCTTGCATTTCGCGACACATTCATTCTACAGAAGAAATGCCTATTCTTTGGTACATTTTCAGTCTCTCCATTGCCGCCTCTGTTTAGTTCCATTTGAACAGTCTGGTGGTCTTGTCTATCTATTATATCATATACACTATCACCGTGTATTAGTAAATCCTCCTAAAAGTGAAAAAAATGTTTTAATAACATCTCAATTTGACCTTGAGTCCTTTAGAATGAATGATGAACGAAGAGCGTCAAACATACCATTGAATGTCCTAGATATTCCGCTGCATTTTCTGATATATACAGCAGTTTTCCATTCTGTGTCATCATCATCATAAAACCATTCATTGCCTGAAAAAACATTGTAAACTAAGTTTATGTGTTTTTGTCAAACGGTCGTAAACTTGAAAAAATAAAATAAAACAAACCTTTGAAAATCCAATATTAGGTGTGGGAGTTGGTTGTTCCTGATACTGATAGCTGAAGTCGTGACTCTTGAACACTAAAACAGAAAGAAAGACGGTATTATGGGTGAAGTAATAGCAACGGTAGATAAGATAGCGAACTAAATGCATTTTAAACGTCTTAATACGCCGTTTCGTGACTGAAGGTGAGTTGACAAAAAAGTTTTGGGAGACGACGTACGGAGATGAAGGATAACGGAGGACGTGATGAGCCTGGCCAAAGATGTGGAGCATGAGAACTTTACGGGGAAATCTTACATGGAAATGAAGAGGGACTTGAGAAAGCACGACTTTGTTCAAAAGTGACCTAGCTTTGTAGATATTTGATGATACACTTGACATGGTGTATGAGAAATTGTTTTGATTTTTACCCGACTACGGCAAAACAAAAGGAGGGTTATCAATTATTGTTTAACATGACTACAGTTTGTAAAGTTATTGTAGATAAAACGTGGGTAATTAAATTGATCTGTAAATGGTAGTTTATTATCAACAATATTTACTAATATAAATAGTTCTGATAAAATACTATTATATATTTAATATATTTCGTAAATAGGTTTGACGTATGTGAGGCTTAACTTGAGTGTTTTATACAAATTCTGTCCTGCCGTTCCCCTGAAGTATTTTACATACATGACAGACAATATGTGGCGGTAACACATCTTGTAGTTGCTTAAAGTCACCTAATTAATATTCAAACGCATTTAAAGTTCAAAGTTTAACGACTACTTAAATCTTTAAACTATATAAAATTAAAGATAAGTGGATTTAGGTGTTACTCATACCTTAGAAGTCACTCCCGGTGGGATTCATAAAATTTTTAATTGTGATTATAATGCATTCTTGTTGCTTTTTATTTTAATTATTGGTAGTGTAACAGGCATTTACGTACAAAATATTGTGAAAACTAGATCAGACCGGTGTTTATATGTACAATCAATCTATAAATTATAATGATCCTTTTAAACGGCCTATTGAATAATATATACATACATACATATAATCACGACTTTATCCCTGGACGGTTAGGTAGAGGTGAATTAACACCCATATTTCACCAATAATTAGATTTGGTCCTACGTCATAAGGAGTGAGCCTATTGCCACCTACCGAGCACTATTGTTGACTCAAGCCATGTATCTGAGGCTGAGTCTAGGCAGTATATATCTGTCTGATGTTAAACAGCCCTATCCCTTAGTCGCCTTGTACGACACCGCATGCGAAGAGATGGGGTAGTCCAGATTCTACTCTGCCGGGAACCACGCAGCTACGGCAGGTTGAATTTTATGTTTGTCTCAATTCTGTTTTGTCCAACGATTGTTTGCTTTTGTCAATAATAATTAATTTTACGTCAAATAGTCATGTCTTAATAATGCGTTATCTAATCGGCATTGTTTTTGAAGAAATTTTATGTCAGCGTTACATTACATCCACAAGAGTTACAGGATTGATTCCTTGATCACACAAAATGTTGTACATATTATAATGTATGCCTTCTACGGGGACAAGTTATTACTAATATATATTGGTATGGTATCCATCACAATACCCATGGATCTACACGTAGCACAATACTTCCAATAATAACTAACTGATTGTAATTGTGTGCTATTGAAGGTATTGATGTATGACGACTATTACTTTATCTCATTTCTCCTTTGAATGTAAAGACTGATCTCGTAATTGAAAAACCCATCAATTTTAATCTAGATTTAGTTTGAACATGGACCGTGCTTTATATGTTTTAAATTGGTTGATCGTTTTCTGGAGCAGTATCATTTGAACTTAGATATTTTGGTAACTACACTTAACTTAGGACATCGAGTAAAAAATTGCTCAATAGCTTAGAACCACAGTACAACATAAACTGATGGTATGGAATCTCCATCTCTTTAATTATTGTTTTTATACCACTTACGTGGTAGACAAGCACACGGCCCACCTGATGGGAAGTGGTTACCGTGGCTTATGGACGTATGCAACACCAGGGGTGATACATTCGTGCTGCCGAGCACGAAAATCTCTTCAATCATCCAATTTTAATTTCAATCAATCCTTCTCTAAGTATATGTAATAATGTAATTTTATAGGTAGGATAAAAAAAGCGTAAAACTATTTTGTTATTCTTTTTCATACTCGTATTGCACGCTATACACATGTAAATCTTCTCGCTTTAACGATTCATGTGAAATTTGCAATGGAGATCTGAGTTTAAAACATTGCATACGTAGTCGAGTTCAAAAATAACCCACGGATAAAACCGTTAAACAAAACCAGTTATTAAATAAACTAAATGTAGATTCAATTAAGTTTTTGCACTATAAATCATAATTAGGTATAATATGACTAACAAGCTAGATAATCGTCATCGATCTATTTAATCCTGACCTATAAGTTTAGTTATAAAGCCTTTATAGACTGTCGCGTGGGTGTGCTGGGAACATTCTATTGTAATGACTAATATTGAATGTGGTTCACGGTTCTCATTGAGCCGATATTTTGTAGAGGTTATGATGATTATGTACCTACTTGGACATGTTTATTAGTCGGTGTTCTGGTTATTTAGTCGCAACAATCACTGTGGTCGTTATTTTGTCGGTTTATTGATTTCAAACATTATCAACATCTTGTCAGGAAATACGTAATTTTCTTGATTTTTTTAGTACAACTGTTATCAAGAATTGAATGCTTAACACCAGTGTTGTTTTAAAAGAAGAGAGAGAGAAAGAGAGAGAGAGGGGGAGAGAGAGAGAACTAGGAACAAAATAAATAGAGGCATAAATTAATTGGCACTTTAATAATACATTACTTATTAAAGTCAATAATAAGTGCCAAAGTGGTACTTCCCCAGCCGACCTGCACTGTAAAAGAGACTCCACTAACATTTCAGGCATTCAATCCAACCTCATTTGGCTGGCGATGAGGTTTTTTTTGAATATTGAATTCTGTATAAATATGTCCTCTTCGGGGTAAGGAGGTCAGGCGGTTGTCGCTTTCATAATGTATATTAGCACATTCACTGTGGATCCTGATAAGCCTCGAATAGAAGCAGGATCAGGTCAAATGATGGCGATGAGTAGGTTCATCATATATACACTCACGATATTTTCCCTCCAGAGTGGGCAAAGATAACAACCCTTCATCTGTTACTATCCTTACACACTTCAAGAGCTTCCACGTCATTGAACAGATGATTAGTATATGTAAAATAACGTACCTTGCTGGAAGTAATTCATCTTCCTGACGTAGACACAAACTAGTGCCATGAGCTGTAACTGTGACAGCCGCTGCCTCGTGGACGGAGGCAGTGGCAGTAAGTCCCGGAGGTTTGAGATTTCAGCATTGATAAGGTCACGTCGCATCTTGCTTGCGCCTTTTGTAGATTTGGTTGGTTCGAATCTAGACAATAGAGAAAATTTATTTAGATTGTGTATGTGTAGAGATTTATTGTATTATCTGATGAAGGATGATGAGGAAGGTCTTCCAGTATAAAATAACTATGTGATGTGAGGTAACCTGCTAGATAACAGGTAGTCAATTCCCGCTAGAGTTCCTAGAGAGAACCTGGGTTCCCTTACAATAGGCTCCCGTGACGGAATCCCGTTTGGTTCTAGTAGGTTCGATTTCGACATAGCCACCTGAATTTGGATCACCCCATCTCTTCCCATGCGGTGTCGTCCAAGGCGACTAAGGCATAGAGCTGTTTAACATCAGACAGATATATACAGCCCAGACACAGCCTCAAATGCATGACTCGGGTCAACTATAGTGCCCGGAATACGGCAATAGGCTCACCCCCTATTACGTGGGACCGAATACAATTATTGGTGAAATGTGAGTGTTAATTCACCTCTGCCTAAACCTCCGGGGATAAAGGCGTGATTATATGTATGTATGTACGTACTTCACTGTAAGCCTCGTAGAGGTGGTACTGTGTTTCCTCACGAAAGAAGTGATGAGTATAAGATAGTACCTTTCTGCATTCAATAGTGAATTTAACATTATTGAGAAATACCTGGTTAATGTCAGTAAACTTATCCTCTTGTTAAAGGGGACGGAAAATATGTTGATGATACAGCTTCGCCATACCTTCGAGATACATAAATGTAAAGCTACAGGTATGTATTATTTAAAAAATACGGTACTTATGATGGATTTTTTAGACAACCATTTAACGAAGCCGATGTGTCGTTTTATTTACCTACTATTGTAAAGAGATCACTCACGTAGTGCCAACCCTATGTATTTTGATTAAAATACGGTACTTGAATTTGAAGTGACATCGCTATATATACTTAGGTGTAGGTACATAGTCACGTCTAACACAGAGCACAGAGTATATACAGTGCCTACGTCATCTAGCGAGGATATACACATTCTCGTTATGTATTGGCGAAGGGTGAACGTTTTTAGAAGAGAAGCCGGTGGAAGAAACTTTCTTCGATCTAGTTTTAGCTCTAGGTCTAGATCTACTTCTAGATCTAATAGGCCGGCAGGAATAAGGTTATAGAGACACCTCGCCACTAATGTAAAAAACCCTTCATTTATTGTACACATTTTATAAAAACACATATTAAACAAATAAACTAGGCTAACTAACTAACTAGTGGTTCAGTTTCAATTTCAACAGAAAATGAATAATAAACTGTTTCTTTTTTAAATAAAACGTTAAAAAGAAACATCAAGATTGTTAACGTTTAGTTAAATAGCTACCAATTGGAGTATAGTTTATTCTTAACATGCGCATTGCAATCAAACTTTTCACTATTAACTTAACATCTTATTTATCCGAGTGCAATTATGGTTGCACACCCATAGTACTCCTCGCGTATGCAACGAATTGTGCTCGGAAGCTCAGAGTTCATTCTTCTACCGCTGCATTTTCATCATTCGGTTTCTTTTGAGCCCAACTCCCACCAAGAAAGCCTGCACTAATGTAAGTACCGATTTGTAGATAATGATGCCTTGAGTCCCGAAGACCTCGTCGGAGCGTCTTACATCCTTTTTTTGTTCTCCTTGTAGTTTACGTGTACATATGCAACTACTTACACATTCATAGGGAACAAACATACAAAGAAATATACATTTTATAAATATGTACAGCAAAATCTAAGCAAAACTATTATAAAACTTTTCCTGCTTTACTAAGAAGAGATTTCTTTCACTAGTAGGATGTTAAAACAATGCACGGATGCAATGTTCCGGACAGGTGTCCCTTGTCATTCACGTATTACCATAGCATCTCTTACAAACGTTGTGTAATCGCCGCGCCCGCGCCGACAGCGCGCATGTTTTGATTTATTGTTAAGTGTTTTCTTCAAAAACCTTTTGTACTTATTTGTAGTGTTATGTTATGTTATGTTAATATTTTGGCAAAATTTGTACTGTGTTTTTTTATGAATTTAGCTAACAAAAACATACGGACACTTAAAATAAAAATAAGCTCATACAGAATGTTTTTTTTTTGTTTATAAATAGAACCCGTCAATTAGACTTCGCCTTGCCTGATGGTAAGCTGAAGGCAAAGTCTCAAAAAAGAGGGTCACCATTACCTACACATACCGTGTGACAATGGTGATACTCAGCTTGACGGTCTCATCATATGCTTTTTCACGCCCCTCTTAAATGACCCGGGACTGTAGGAAGAGGGAAACACGTGAGCTGGTAATGAATTCCAGACCTTAATGGTGCGACAGAGGAAATGTTTTGTATATTTGTATGTTTGTTACTCAACCACGCTCGAACCGCGGATCGGATCACGCCTCTAAACAAGTGGCAATTCATTGACCAGCGAATTGTAGAATAGAATGACGAATGTCATTTATGTAATTTGGTACAGGAATAACAGACTACAATCTATTATTATTAATATTAAAAAATATTCATTCCCATGATAGAACGGGATCAAAACTGTAGGGGACCGTCCACGGTTTCGGTTGCATCAAAAGCTTCATCTATGCTACTCAAGCCCATGGCAGAGGCAGGCGGCAACCTCACGTGCGGCAACTAAACACGATCCATAGGCGACATGCGTTTTAGTCGGTACGAGTCCGTCATAACCTCTCCCAGCGGCTCGGAGGGACGGGGGTTGTATCCGAGGGGATTTTTCGCAAGTTAAAAAAAATGCTACTCAAGCAAATTATTGTATTTAGACTAAGTAGTCAATGTTTGTGAATAGACCAAAAGCCGACTGAGTTTCATGCCGGTATTTTCTCGGTCTAGGGCCGCATTTTGAACCGGTGCGGTGCCGGTGGTCCAATTGCTACTATGTCTTAATTTTTTGTAATTTGACGTTTTGCTAGTTCCATTTTAATGGTCAATACAGAATAACTTATTTTAACTTAGATTTTGACTTTACTCTGGAGGTTATGGTCTGCTTTCATACTCGTTCGATTCTACTTGGCATGGAATCCTCGGTAGTGGTAGCATGATTACCTGTACCACACAATATTTCAATATTGATTTAAATGAATAGGTACTTATTTCAATACAATTATATTATTACGGAAGACAGCATTGCAGTGGTTCCCGTATCGCGTATACAATGAGTTATTATGTCAGAATAGGTAATATAATATTGCAAATATAAGTGACACTCAAGTCACGTACCCACAGGAAGTATTGATATATCGCATTGGTACGTTTCGTATGATTTTCCCTACATTTTATAAACAAAACGTTGATGTTTATGACACTTTCCGGCAGGTCCAGGCAATATCATAATTTGTTTACTGGTAAATAACTTGTTTCGGGTTCGCATGGGAATATTTCGGCACAAAATCGGCAGGATAGATAAAAGGTATAATTCACAATTCTCATCTACTCGATGAGAATTGTGAATTGTATAAGGACAGAAGCAGATGGTGAGTTGTTGTCTCTGTCAACCCTCCAGGATAACGGCGTGGGCAATATGGGGTTCTTCAAAAGAGGCATTAGAAGGTTGCTTCAGGGTTGGCAGCGCGAGTGTGATCCCCCTGGTGTTGCACACGTCTATAGGCCGCGGTAACAATTTCCCATTAGGTAGGCTGTGTGCTTGTCTGCCACCTAAGTGGTATATAAAAATTTATATATGTCTATGTATGACTAGTAAGAGTTTCCAATTTATCACTTCTCAATTATGAAAAATACTGAGTATTTGGAATAACTTGAATGTGCCTCAAGCGATACTCGGAGGTATGTAGCTATTGTATTATATACTAGCTGACCCCCTCCCCTCCCGTGGCATTTTAAACCTCATATCAAATGTTTGAGCCCATATTTCTTTAGTTCTCACTGCTCCGCGTCCTTGAGTAATAGCATTATGATATATAGCCTTTGCCAATAAACGAACTATTCAACACAAAATAATTTTTCAATTCGAACGAGTAGCTCTTGAGATTAGCGCGTTCAAACAAACAAACAAACAAACTCTTCAGCTTTACAATATTAAAATAGATACACCTATATTTAATTAATAATATTTTTTGATCTCACGTTAAACCGTTAACAGTATATTGCCGTCAACAGGGTACTTATTTCACACTACATAAGAAATTTTAAATATAAAACCTAATAATATTTTAATCGATCCGTGTATCGAACTCAAGACCTCAGACACATCAGCCCCACACTACTTAGCACTGTGCCACCGGTATAAATAAAAATGAACAGAAACAATTGATGCGAAATAGAGCGATTATATCGTGTGATCTGACGTTAAAGTTTTTATGTAACCAGCGCACGCGCAGGATGTGTTGATTTATTGCCTCGGAGACTGTAGAATGCAAAACGTTTTTCTGAACCCGTTTTTAAACTTGTTCGTAAAAAGATTGACTGTTTGTCCCATAATAATCAACACTAAAATCGTCCGATTTTAGATAATTATAGTGATGATTATTACCTTCCTCTGTGGCTTAGTGGTGGAATGTTTGAAGGCTACGCAGGAAGCGCGGGTTCGATTCCCGCTCAGTGCAAATATTGGCATTGAGTGCAGAGCCATATATAGCCAATATGTATATTTGCATCAGTATCAAAATAATCGGGATATTTACCATGTTGTATTGTTTCGAGTTTCCGATTTTTCTTCACTGTTACAAGCACCATGATCACGGAGGAACTCCCATGATAGTTTAAATACCTAAAATGTATATTATACACATTGGTCTGAATGTTTCAATTTATATATCTATTAAAAAACAAGTATTTAAGTATGTTTATCTGCATTCTAGATTCCATACCACAAGCTAGTGAAGCTATGCTTATCATTGCTCTAGATAGCGTTATATGGAATATTGGGCGAAAAAAAAACTAAAATGACAAGGAATTTCTTATTTTCAGGTTTCTTTTTTTTTATACTTATTTTACAAATCGGAAGCAGCACCGAAAATCCTTCAAATATCCGTAACTTTCTCATATTATAACTCATTCTAACATTTTTTATTTTTAGTAAGTAGGTATTCAAGTCAAATGGCTAATTTTAGAGCTGACTTCAGCCACTGTTTAATACTAATAAACCAATTGGCATGTAAACGTACACAATAATCGTATTATAACATAATTAATTCCAACAAAATCTATTATCTACGAGAGAAAAAACTTGAGGAAGTGTCTTTCCGTCCGTTCGTAGCATGTTAACATGCGCTTGAGCACCCGACGCGCCGCAGAGCGCATGCGCTGCCCTTTCATCTCACCTGGGAGTCCTTTTTATACCTCCCCACTTTTTTATTTGAGTGATTAGATTTTTTCGACCATCGTTAAGTATGATTGTGGGAACGATGGTCAGTGTTATTAATTCGATTGAATCGATTGTTTGTTTTCAATGATCGATTGGCGTAATAGCGAATAAATTTGATGATTAATCGATTTTCGTGTGTGTTCTCAGCGTTGGTTGAGTATATTTGGCATTTTATTAAACAGTTAAATTTATTTTATTTTTAGGAGGTTGCACTAAACTTTAGGGCTCAAGCCAATATCACCTGCTACCCAGTACACCTGCTAATTAATGGTACATGATTTGGTGCAGGATTTTCTTTCACAAGCCGTAAAAGCCGTTCAAACCAAACTAATATGAGGAAAAGAGTAAAGCGTCCCCTTCATTCGAGATGAAAGTGTTGTGGAGGAACGAGGTGATATGTTCCTCCAACACAAAGGGAGGATCCTCCGACCAGGCAAGGTGATCACGCCTGGCGGGCCGCGGCCCAACGATTGTCGTTGGGTTGATGTATACATGTTGTCCCAGCGCGAGAACTTTACTTGCGCGATGTAGGATTTGTAGTTAGGTAATAGTTCTGCTTGCTGTCGCTAGATGGCGCTGGGTACATGTGGCATCGCCACAGTCTCTTATGCAGTCGGATATAACTATGACATATTGATGAGTTAAAAAGTTAGACTGGCAAAGCGGACCCTAGAATCCAAAGTGAAAGCTTCTGATGGGAGTGGGATTAACGCTAGGACTAAGAAGAAGATGAAGTTGATGAGTTAAATTTATGGATAAGAATTAAAAATAAAAGGACAGAAAAACAAAGGCAGACTTCGGACTCCTCATATGCACAGTTTGGCAGCTTAACCAGTGGCTCAAGTAACGGTAAGCGGTTACAAGTTTTTAAAGACATTATTATCTAATATAGTTAATTAAAAATATAATACATATCATCCTTGTATAGAGGTTCGGGAATTTCCGCGATTAAATCAATAATTTTTATGTCGATTTTGTATGCATCTTTATATTGGGAATTTACTGATTTTAAATTCTTGAAGATCATTTTCAGCTTTTTCTTGATTGAATTGACAGTTTTTGTAATTTGTCATTTGTAAATAATTTTGTTTATTTTTAAAAATATTGCTAATTCAAGTTATAATAATAGCAACCATATCGTTTAAGGAAAAAAAATGTCATCATATCAAAAACATCTAATTATTGGCAACAAAAGAACACTACAGCTTTTCATTAAAAAATGATATATAAGTAGTAACTTAACATTGAATAAAAATGTCTCATTAATTTTTTTGTCACTTCACGTGACCCCTCTTCCGCTAAAGGAGACCGAACCTTTATTTTTTAAATATATCGAATCAAGAATGTATCTATAAAATCGTTTACACGTCGGGCCACAAAAACTAGCATTCCTTACATACTGTGGCGTATAATGACGCGAAGACTTCACGCCGATTGTGGAAGTCGACCGTTTAAATTCTTCCGTAGTACATTAACTGGACATCTGGTGGAGCGTGGCTGATGCAAATATAGGAAGAATACACTGTCGTGGTGTGGATATGAATAGCAATGTATTTTCTGCTTGGTGTCACACTTCTGTAGCTTTTTTGCGAGTCGGCAGATACAGTATGTGCTTGTTAAGCTAACTACTTTCTTAGTCAACAATTCTAGCCATCAGATCTATCCCCTTCCTAAACACACACATAATTACTAAGATATAACATAACATAAACTCACGCCTATATCCTCGAAGGGGTAGGCAGAGGTGCTAGCACCCACATTTCGCCAGTTTATGTTTAGGTCCCAATGTAATATGTGCAAGCCTATTGTCATTAACCGGGCACTTATAAACCTGCGATAACTACACACATAACTTCTAAAAGCATCGAAAAGTCATTGGTGTGTGCTATGGTAAAACCTGGGATCGAACCCGAGACCTCGTCTCAGCAGTCCATTACCCATATCACTAGGCTACCGCGGTGATATATTAAGATATACTCATCATCATTCTTTGAGCCTTTCCCCAAACTGAGTTGGAATCAGCTTTCTCTCAAAATACTCATTCACCATTTGTTTTCAGTCTTTATACAGTACACTAGTTTCCTCTACTCTCCTTAACCTTTTCATGCAAGCCCGCTGGTTCAAAGTTCTCCTATCATACCCTTTTTAAGATACTACTAATATTATTAGTTTCATTCTGCAAGGTCAACTTGTTGCCTTATATCACCCACACCGTACTTATTAGTTCAAAGCCCAGCCAAAAAATATAAAATTTATGAAACGAAATGACTGAAAAACAGCGCTAAGAACATCCGTAGCAATAACGTGGTTCTAGATTTATAAGCACACTAATATTATTTTTTTGCATTAATTGCTTTTCTCGTATAAATCTTTACTATAAAATGTTTATCTTTTTGACAATTTTTATTTTAATGAATAATTTATCATTATTATTCCTTTTTATCTTTACTTTTACTAACTACAGTTGTGGTTGATTGACGTATTGAATTCTCTTTCAAATTATCATCTCACCAATGCATGTTATTAATTTGTTCTAAGGTAATCACATAATAATAAAAGAACAGTGACAAGAGTTCGTGTAACACGATTCCCTTCTGGTGTCCCAGTCTTCAACTTAGGTCCGAACGTCCATCCTGATGGAAAGTGGTTATCGTGACCTGTGGACGTATGCAACATCAGGGGTGTCACAGTCCTACTGCCGACACTGAAAGAACAGAGAACTTCTGTGTCGTCAGTACAGAAGACACAATCAGGACAAGGCTTTGGTCTTCCCACTGACAGCGCAAAAACCCTTCAGTGAGCTCTAGCTACCCTACTCACTGCCGGGAACACAACACTAGGTTATTATAGCAGTGGTGTTCTGTATGGCGGAGGTACTTCCCCAGTCAGACTGCTCAATTGGTACGGTACAATGCCGTCGCGTCCTGTATTATATATATATTATATATCTATTGATATATATTGATTTTAAACTGTTTACAGAAAAACTATTCTCAAAGTCAATGCTGTTTGAAAAATCCTTCCCTCCTTCCCCTTTTTCTCGTATTGACTATAAAAAATTATGCTGAAGAACTGCAGGTTTCCCTTACATTAAAAAACAACGCCATGTGTTTTATAAATATACTCGATGCAACTGTAGAACAATTGTCATACGTACTTGGGATAACCAGAACTATCTAATCCGTAAATCGATAATACACGTGTCGAGCATCTTAATTACGTAGTATGCAGCCTTTCTAGGACCTTTCTAAGGAGCATACATATGCCTTGAAATGCACAGCAATTGATAGTTAATGAGAAATTGATACTGTAATAGGAATGTTAGAGGGATTTATGTGTTAACGTGATTATATTATAATAGGTTCTTCACAGCTGGCTGAATAATAATGATCGTTGAGAAAACAGTTTAACACTATGTCTTGATATGGATGATAGATAGATTTACAGTATGACAATTAGGTAGCATGTGTATACAGTTTAATGTACAATGGGCGAGCTTATCGCTGGAAGAGATTTCTTCAAGACAACCTTGGGATGGACAGGTAATGTGATAAAAACAGAAAATAAGGTGTAGTTATCGGATAAACTAGATACAAGGTGTATTAAAAACGAAAATTAAGAGGGAGGGAGAAGTACAAATAAAGTAAATATATGACTTTATTTTAGGTATTATAAACAAACACAACTTTAACACACAATTAGATATTTAAGTAAACAGTACATACTAACATGAATCGAAAACAGCAAGTGAGCATATAAGCGAACTGTCACCGTGCACAAGTCGACAGATAATGGTCCCTTACCATTTTTTAAAGAACGTTTAGGGATTTTGCTTGCGTATGATGCTCAAAGGCAAAGAGAGAGGTGCCTAAATTGATTAATAATAGAACTGTATGATTCAATTAAAAAAAAATTGTTGCCGTCGGGTTTTCTTGCTAACCAAACTGAGTCACCGAACATTTCGTCCGTGAATTTTTGGTGAATATTTTTTATACAACTTAGGTATATACCGCGGTAGTCTAGTGGTATTGGTAATGGACTGCTGAAACGAGGTCTCGGGTTCGATCCCGAGTTTTACCATGGCACACATCAATGACTTTTCGATGCTTTTCCAAGTTATGTGTGTATTTATCGCAGGTTTATAAGTGCCCGGTTAGTGGCAATAGGCTCGCCACCTATTAGATTAGGACCTAAACATAAACTGGCGAAATGTAGGTGCTAGCATCTCTGCTTACCCCTTCGGGAATATAGGCGTGAGTTTATGTTTTGTTATGTTATGTTACAACTTAGGTGACAGAGAAGCCCCGGCCCACCTGATGAAAAGTGGTTACCGTGATCTATGAACGTGTGGAACACCACCATCCGTGCTGTTGACCCTGTAAGAACATAAAGTTTATGTACCGTCAGTGCAGAAGACACAATCAGGACCAGCCTTTGGTCTTCCCACTGACAGTACAAAAACTCTACAGTGAGCTCTGGCTACCCTACTCACTGCTGGGAATACCACACGAGGTTATTATAGCCGTGGTATTTTGTAGGGTGGAGGTATTTCCCGTCGGACTGCTCAAGGGACGGGAATACCGTCGAATCGTACCTCCTTTCATTCAAATCAAAGTGGGTATGGTAAATAATTAATTACATAAATATCAGCTCTTTGAAGTGTTACGCGGACAAAGATTGATTGCAGTTAAGTTATATTTATACAGAGTTAAAATTAATACCTTTTGTTTGAAGGCCTTTACTATTGTAAAATAAGTAAAAGCGGGAAATTGAGAGGTAGTAAGTCTATACTATAAATCAATTTCCCCTTAAATTCCCATTTTAAATGTTATATTTTAATTATTATGAGTCCCACCCTCCCCTTTCCTACACAGGACAATACGTGCAGGGCATATGGTGCAGAATATTCGATCAAGGACCAAGTGGTTCGGAGATTCTTTCCTTTCTCTCACTAAGGCTTGGAATTCATTTCCAGCGTGTTTCCCCGTATTTCCTTCTACCTACAGTTCCGTGTCCTTTAAGCGGGGATTGAAAAAATATGATGTGGATGTTAAGCTGAGTGTCAACATTATCACATGGTATATGTATGTAATGGTGACCCTCTTTTGAGACCTTCCCTTCAGCTTACCATCAGGCAAGGTAAAGACTAATTGATGTACCCTATTTAAAAAATATTCACCACCGCTGGCATGTGAGATTATGTACCTAAGTAATATTTATATTTTAACTTTTCTAAATCGTTTACATTTACATAAAACATTAAATTACTTATATTTAAAAAAATGTCATGAAATGTCAAAATGTAATTAATGTCATAATAATCATAGAAAAATACCTAGAGACCTCTATAAACGATTAAACCTACCCTCCACCTTGAGGTTGGCAGAATCATCGGTACCTATGTATATATAAACTGATGCAAGGAGCCATTTGAATATAATAATAAGAAGAATCATAGAGAATTTCAGTGTCCATAACATATAAATGTTGAGGAATTATCAATTGCTATTTAAACTATCATGGTCCCTCACATTAGTATCAAAATAAACGGGATATTTACAATGTTTCATTGTTTTGAGTTTAAATTTAAATATTGGAAACTCAAACATGGTAAATATCCCGTTTATTTTGATACTGATTATCAATTGTTTTTATCATGTCATTTTATTTGAATTAATTACCAACGAAAAATTGAATTAATCATTAGTATTTTTTTTTTTAGATAGGACATAAGATGTAGTATACGAGTATAAAGTTTGTTCTATGTAACCCAGGGTCCGCTTACAGTCTGTAATTGGTATTTCCACTTTTCAGGCTGTGACTGTCGTGCCGTTGATATGCATAAGGTGGAATATTGGATGCTATAGCGCACATTGGAAGAGATCTATGTTCAGCAACAGTCTGCAATAGACTAATTGATTGATAGATACTACGCAGTAGTTCTGTTTTTTGTGAGACTTCACCAAGATCTTCGTGAGTCAATCCTACAGCAAAGCTATATTTCCACCTTCTCTTTTTAACATACTCCCAAAATTCCTATTAAACTCAGGTACTTAAGGACCAAATCAATACGTGTCCAGTTGACGCCAATTGGCTCACTTTATGAATAATCATAGTGTGAAGTAAAGTTACTGGAGGTGCTCTACATGACCTTGTTGTTTGTTAACAGAATTGGATTCTGCAATAATAAGCGTCAGTAGCTTAGTGGTCAAGGAGTCGGCCTAACGATATAGAGGTCTCGGTTTCGAATCCTGGCCATTACACTAGCAACGTGAAGTAGTGATGCACTACTAACACAAGTAATTTAGCTTAGTTTGTGGGATTTGAGGGAATATTAATAATTTTGGTTCAAATATTCTTTAAAAAAATCAATTCAGTCAATAGGGGTTGAGTCTTTTTTTTAGCTTACACAATAATGAGGCTCTTTTATCAAAGAGTTAAACGTTTGCACTTTTACAAACTTTGTTCTATACTTCATTTTTGATGTGACAACACCATTATCGTATGTTTGATTACAACTGAATTTGTAGTTATGTGTGTTTGTTAAGCGAATGTGTAGTGATTTTTTTCAAATTGTAATGCTTGTTATAAAAATATGATCTATCTCTATATAATAAACTCATCCGTCTACGTTTTTTGTAATGTGGGTGTTAATTTACCTCTGCCTAACCCTCTGGGGATAAAGGCGTGATTATATATATGTATATTATTCTTTATATTGATAGCAAAATTTCCTCAGTGCCAACTACAACCTGAATCTGATAAAATGGTTCGAAAATTAAAAGACCTACATCACAAACCTTAATTTTTGCACAAATATGTATACACTTGTTTTGTCAAACTGTTCACTTATAAATAGAATACGAATGAAAAGACACATCACGATTCTCTACTACGTAATAGTTAGAAGTAGTGTGTATTACTTACAAGGTTACTGGTAATTACCTAACTTTTGTCCCTTGACGTCACTTAACGCCGTTGAATTCATGTATACAGTTATAGACCTTTTTAACTGTATGTATAATGCCCATATTAGGATGTATATTTTGAACGGTACGAAACAAAGTGTGAAAATTATTTGTTTAGCATTAACATTATAAAAGGTACCGGTTTTAGGCGGTTGTAAAATATTTTACAGGTAACGAAATTTTACGCCTGAAAAAATGTAATGTATGATATTTGTTGGGTAAAATATTCTTAACATAACATAACAACACCTCTGCCTACCCCGAAGGGGTAGGCAGAGGTGCTAGCAGCCACATTTCGCCAGTTTGTGTTTAGGTCCCAATGTAATAGGTGGGTACTTATAAACTTGCGATAAATACACACATAACCCCTCTAAAAGCATCGAAAAGTTATTGGTATGTGACATAGTAAAATTAAAAACTATGGTAAATATTCTTAATTATGAGAGAAAATGGTTTTATAACGTTAACCAGTATCTATTTGATATTGATGTAGTAAGTAAAGAAAATATATATATATTTTTAAAGAATATTAAAACCGAAATTACTAATATGCCCTCTAACCCCTCCAGCTAAGCTAAATTGCTTGTGTTAGGAGTGGGTTCACGTTGTAGTGTAATGGTCAAGATTCGAACCCGGGACCTCTCGATCGTAAGGCTGACTCCTTAACCATTAAGCAATTTCGGCAAAAAATATCCGAAGTTCCGAGGCAGGTTAAAGAAAATTTAAAATAATAACTTAAAAATGGTTGAGTATCATGTAATTGTCAAAATCAATTATCTATTTACGAGAAATAACAGAAATAAAAAATATTTTTTTTTTTTACATTAAACATTTAATTTCTAATAACAATTTTATTTATTATATTTTTATAAAAGAAATAAATATTATAATAAAGTAAAAATAATAAAAGTCAACTAACCTTAAAAACATCTTGAACACCAAAAAAACTTCTCCAAAAAACTACCGTAAGTCACTTGTATTGTTACACAAAATAAATCAGTTCATTTTAAATTAATTTAAATAAAGCATACACGACTACACGGTTTGAACGTCAGAGACCTAATGATAACTCAATAAAAACAACCCTTCACACTTTACTTCACAAAATTAATATTATAATGTAACAATAAAATAGACGATAAACCGCACGTGGTTAGCATTATTCAACACCCATACGAACACACACATGGGTTTTCATAATACACGTAAAAACTATTATAATTTAAAACTAACGTCTTCGCGTCAATTTATGCGTGAGCTTTTTATTGGAATGAGATTAAGGTTCGATCCTGAAGCTCCGATACTTCCGTGCGCCGGCGCACCGGGACAACGACTATAAAAAGCAACTAAGCCTCTCTTTCCCGCGAGCCTTATTTTCTTTTTTACGTTGAAAAAACATGCGCCCGCGCCTTAACGAATCCCTAGGCGTGGTGGGGACTGCTCTTATTTCAAATTTTCGAGACAATTTCGTCTTGTCATTTTATAAATGTACCAGTAGCGTAATTAAGAAAAAGAATTCTTTTGAAGGTTTTACTTTGAGTTTGTCGCATAACGAGTGCAAGAGGGACGGATAGATATTTGTATGGCGCGTTTTTCCAGCATCACTCGTTGTTTCGCGGGAAAGAAATGGAAACAGTCGTTTGTTACTTGCTTCGCTTTAGATTAATGAGTTCGAAAGAGACGTAGGTAATGGTGCAGTAATTACTGTTGTTTCACATAAACGAGACGATACTGTAATGATTGGGCGCAATGACAGTTATTGATATTCTCGTAATAAGCGTCGATTTGTCCGCGGTGAGATTTGCTGGATAGGTGGGGTGCGATGTAGCATCTAGATCGCTAATGTTAATTAGAATTTAATGACAGCTCGCTGAAGTTCGCTGTTTTGACGCCAGCGAATAGCGTGTAGGTATGTATTATTATGTAGTTAACAAGTACTTGTTACAAGGAGATATATAATTGTGATAATTATTTAATAGCAGTGTTAATTAACTAGACTACGTATGATACATATGTTCCTATACATGTAACACGTTTGATAAAACTGAGAGAATTGTTATTTTGGTTTTGGATAAATCAGCTAGTTAGCTAGCTCTGGTAGTTTTGAGATATTCGGAAAAATGGTGAATAGTGTGTTGTGGCTCAGATTCTGCATGTCCTTGCCTGATAGAGTGGTAGACAATAGTTGGGCAAGTACCACCTCGCTTAATTGCTGTAGAGAACTATCGTTCTCTGAGCGTTTTCCGAACTTAATTGGGGGTCGGCTTTCCAGTGTAACTGTGATGCTGCTGACCTTTGATATGTTCCGTGAAGCGACTGCTATCTGACCTCTACAATCATTTGGCGATATCGATGTTCAGTTCGATGGTTTCGTCTCTTCCTATTCTTCTTCTCCTGTCTATCTTTTCTTCTTATTAAAGATATTTTTTATTCAAAAATATAATTGAATAATATACTTAGGTGGTGGTAAATCTGCCATGGCTTCCTCAATCAGTCAATTTAAATTCTTTAAAATAAACTTAACATGATTTACTGGACAGTGGGTAGCCAGACTATATATATGCATTAAACTCCTACATACAATCATTTATACTCACGCCTTATTTCTCTGGGGTAGTAGTAAGATAGCAGCCATCTGTTTCTGTTCTAGTAGCTTCACTCAGTCAGTTCAGTTTCCTTATTGATAAGGAGTTGCATCATAGCAGTCCTAATGTTTTGACTATGCAATTCCGTCAGTTTTTCGAGAGGTTTTAAACTGTCCTTTTTCACCCTTAGCGTTGGAATAACCGCTTTCTATCAGCTAACCCGTACGTTTATTTACCATCTAAATTGTATGAGAATCTTTCGAATCCTTTTAATTTACTGATCTTGTTTAGTTATTAGCTTTGGCCACGCTTTAAAGAATTCAATGTGTGTATAAAAGTTTCGAGACGAGCGTTGCGCCCGCGGCGCTTGGCGTGTTACGCGGATAAGCACTGTAATCTTGCCATCGACTTGCTAATGTGGGAACTCTGACGTGGTAATTAAATTGTGAGAGATTTTGATTTCAAAAAAGGAACAATATTTCGTCGGATTCTTTTTTCAAACCACTTCAAAAAAATAACCGTCTCAAAGTGAGATTGCAGGAGCAGCATATAGTTTCAACCAGCGTTAAAAAAGTAAGTGTCTTAATTTGGTGCGAGGGATATGCCTGTCAACCTCACCTTCGGCAACCAAAGCAACCCACAGGCGGCGTGCG
Organism: Eilema griseolum; assembly: GCA_963662185.1. Classification (NCBI taxonomy): domain Eukaryota; kingdom Metazoa; phylum Arthropoda; class Insecta; order Lepidoptera; family Erebidae; genus Eilema; species Eilema griseolum. The sequence continues at coordinate 8,343,583 of OY759250.1, forward strand.
TTTTAGTCGGTTCGAGTCCGACATAACCTTCTCCACCGGCTCCGGTGGGGAGGCATCCGTGGGGATTTTGCGCACGTAAAAAAAAAGTGTCTTAATTTGAATTTCGTGTATTCTTTTGTGTTTTTTCGCATGTAATTATTTATTTATAAACCGATTTCAATGATTTTTTATATACAGCCTGTCATTTGACTTTACTGGATGGTAAAAAGCTAGGGCGAAATCCAGATGATCAAGCAATCAATCAATTAGCCTATCGCAGTCCACTGCTGGAAAAAGGCCTCCACCAATCTTGGAATGCTTTAGTCTACTCTTTGTACGTTGGCCAGACGGGTTGGTACAGACTTTTATTTGAAGTTTTCCTTTTCTTGCAGTTATATCATCGGCGTATTTTTTTAAAATTCAGTATACTTCCAACCGGCAATAACGCTTAGATCATGGACTGGACTATTGATTATTATTTATATTTCTATGTGTGGAAGATTTCTATATATTTATTATATGTACATACATACATACAATCACGCCTTTATCCCCGGAGGGTCAGGCAGAGGTGAATAAACACTCACATTTCACCACGTAATAGGAGGTGAGCCTATTGCCGTCTTCCGGGCACTATTGTTGACTCAAGCCATGCATCTGAGGCTGAGTCTGGGCTGTATAAATCTGCCTGATATTAAACTGCCCTATCCTTTAGTCGCCTTGTACGACACCGCATGGGAAGAGATGGGGTGGTCCAAATTCTACTCTGCCGGGAACTACCTGTATGTGTTGTGTACGTAAGATATAAATAGGTAGTAGGTAGGACACGGCGGTATTTCCGCCCAATTGAGCAGTCCGACTGGGGAAGTACCTCCGCCCTACAGAATACCGTGGCTATTATAACTTTGTGTTGTGTTCCCAGTGGTGAGTAGGGTAGCCAGAGCTCACTGGAGAATTTATGCTGTCAGTGGGCAGACTAAAGGCTTGTTCTGCTTTGTCTTCTACACTGACGGTACAGAACCTCTGTACTTACAGGGTTGGCAGCGCGACTGTGACTCCTCTGATTTTACAAACGTCCATAGGTTCCACTTTCCATCAGGTGGGCCGTGTGCATGTCTGCTACCTAAGTGGTATAAATAAAAGGGAAAAAAAAGTAAAAAATAAAATAAAAAAAGTGATTGAAAATTACACATTTTACTTAATTGGGCACCATTGTACAAAATACACACAAACCATAGTTTCTTTGTTACTTCATTTCTAAAATTCCGAAGAACAGGTGCCATCCAATACTTGCACTACTATCGTCAAATGACCAAATAATATTTGTTCACTAGTTAATATTGTATAAACGCGCTAAAAGGTTCTGTCCGACTGGACCGTAACAGTGCACGAGGCTTCGGCACATCAAAGGTGATAAACATTGTCAATATGCTGTAACTAGAGTTCTGAGTTACGATGGGAAGATAATTGCGTGTAGGTTGTGGTTTCATAGTTTTGAATTTATACATAGCTATCGATGTATTAATATAATATTATTCATAGCATTCAGAATTATCAAGCGTTTTGAGTAATTTGAATAAAAATATATATCTATGATAGAGATTTTTTATTTACTCATTTACAGGTCAGTCATGTACAGATCAGTTGCTTAAAGATTGTAGGAGATAGGACACTGCGGTTTTTCCGCCCAATTGAGTAGTCCGACTTGGGAAGTACCTCCGCCCTATAGAATACCGCAGTTATAATAAGTTCGTGTTGTGTTCCTAGCGGTGAGTAGGGTAGCCAGAGCTCACTGGATTATTTGTGCTGTCAGTGGCATGGCTAAAGGCTTGTCTTGCTTTGTCCTCTCGCGAGTGTGGATTCTCTGGTGTTACACACGTCCATAGGCCACGGTAACCACTTTCCATCAAGTGGGCCGTGCGCTTGTCTGCCACCTAAGTGGTATAAAAAAAAAGATCAGCTATAACTGTCAGCCATAGACGTTTCAAGTTAACAGATTTGAACATTAATTTAAAAGACATTATTTTCACGGTCGTGACCCCCATAATGGGACAGTGACCTTAAAGAATAATAGGACAGATAGGACATTTAAGAAATGTTACTTGCAATAGTAGTTTATACGATTGGTTTACGTAGCCAATACCCTTAAAAATAGTGGCCCTTTAAATATTTTATTAGTAAGTAATCAATAAAAGTGATATATTATTTATTAATCTGTAGCAGAGATATGATAAGAGCTGTGATATAAGAACCACGTAGCCAATAAAGGAGCCGAATTAGTAGAACTATTTTAAATAGTGTCCTTTTTATTTCAACGGCGGGGTCTAAATATCTAATTCATTCATATATAATAGAGCGGCACGTAACGTCCGGCGCATTCGGCGGCCAGGAGTCGAGTGACACGGTGTCATTAGCGCGCGACTCACGCGCAGGTTAAACTGCGCCACGTGCTGCGCCTGCGCCGACAAACGGCCCGCGCACCCTCTGCGTTTCTACAGGTTGTAGCAGTCTGTTTGTCATGTAGCTTTGTTTACTTAGGAACAATTTCAATAGAATTTATATAAGAAATTATGTTGGCAAATTTGTTTGGGGCGTTTGCCGGTTTCTACAAAGTAGTTTTGTCATGTTTTAGATAATATTTTAATATAACATGTATTTTAATATAACAATATCACATCAATTTCTATTTGTTAATGAATATCAAATTTTTCCCGTTTTCTATGGTTTCAAAGTGCATATTTTGGAGGCAATTGAAGAATTGCTATGAGGATGATGAACTTGATACGCCTTGTCTTTAATTGAAAGCCAACGGCAATACATTCTAATTGTCTTCAAAACCTTTTTATAGGACAATTTAGTTATATAACAGTGTAGATCAATATCTAGGCCTGAAGAAGACTTGAACAATTACAAGTACTCTAGACAAGTGGCAATACCTTTGTAGAATAAATTGATCAATGTATGGGATTGACATACGTTGACGACTGTCATTATGGCCAAAATATATGTCAAGCCCATACATCCATCTAACGATATGTATAGGGGCAGTACAGATTAACCATAATGAGATACTTCTAATACCTACAAAATAAACTAATATTAAGATTGAGCATTAGTGTAAACCCTGAGAGGTTTGTACAAACCTTACAAGACTAACGCTACCATGAAACTTAGCAAGCATAGGCTTTGAGTTCAAGACGAAGGCGTCAGGTTAAAAAAAACCTACTTACCGCTCATCATCAATTTATACAACACGCTGTATAAACGTCCGAATGACGACGTATTTAACAATAACAGCAGGGAGGTCCGTGTAAAGACGCCGGCATGACCGCCGAAATCACGTAGCGATCCACCCTAATGTAAACAATAGACAAAGAAACCGACGGTTATTAGGATACGCGATAGTATCGTAGTTTGGGTACAGTTGGGTGGAAAATTTTGTAGTGGGTGCTGCTGGTATGCCCCATCCCAGAGATTATGAAGGGTACAAAAGAGTTATCATTTGCTTGTAACGAGGCTTGCAGTGTCAACCTCGCACAATTTGACTTGGATAGAACAGTTTAGAAGGCTAAAGCGGGAGCTACCACATATGTTCCTGCTCTTTAGCTCTGTGTGTTGTGCTCTTTCCTGAGACTTTGCCTTTAGCTTATTTCAATCAATCAAATCAATCAAACCTATAGCAGTCCACTGTTGGACATAGGCCTCTCCCAATGTTGGGAGGCTTTGGCCTACAGTTTCCACGCTGAACAGACGGGTTGTCACAGGGTTTTATTCCAAGTTTTCCTTCTCTCGCAGTGATATCGTCTACGTATTTTTTCCGTAGTTATTTATAACCACTTAAACCCCCAAAGAAAACGTCCCAGAAATCCAATTTTCGGGATTTTCAACTTCGGAATTTTGACCTTTGGGGTCAAATGAACATTCAGGATTTTGAACTTATAAACAATAGGAACACATATAACCTACAATATGGGGTTCTTCAAGAGGGGCATCAGAAGGTTTCTTAATGGTCGGCAGCGCGAGTGTAACACCCCGGGTGTTGCATACGTCCATAGGCCACGGTAACCACTTCCCATCAGGTGGGCCTTTGGCTCATTCAATACTTACAATAGCGTAAATGTTTCATATAGTAACTAACATTTACTTAATTATTCCGTAACAAAAATATCATTGAGTTTTATAACTTAGTCAAAACTTTTCTAATAGGGACACTTCTTGTTCATTAATTTATTTAACCGACTGTACTTCGGCGTCCGTCGGTATACCAGGAATCCTCGCTTGCGTGGCAGGGTGGTGCAATGATTTTGTCAGTCGTTTTTCACTAAACAGGTCGTTAAGATACTATCGAGCTGGATTCAGATTAGAGTCAACGAAAGTTGCTAATGTAGTAGCTAAGTTTAAATAATTTATTAGGCTCTTTTCATTTCTAAGTGTCCTGTTTGTGCTGGTGGTTTTCTATCTGTGAAGCAACCCGATAATAGCTGTAGGATATTTCTATGGAAGTCAACTGTGTGAAATCACACGTTTTGAGGAGGTAAAGTTACTGAATTGGGTCTATTTACTAATATTGATGAGGCAAAAATATTTGTAAATTGAAATGAAAAAAAGACATCTAAGTACCTATTTAAAAAATCTATTTAAATTGAAAGCTTTTAAGTTGTGCAATACATTGTTGTATTACAAATACACCGTAATTATAACTGGAACAAGCGAAGCAAGGTATCGCCGTAAAGCTATTTGCTTCTCAAGTTCTTCTGTACAACTTACAATTATTTTATTAAAATGACAATGATAATTTTCTTACGTATTTAGACTGTTTATTTTTGACAAAGTACTTTCAATAATGATGATAATGATGAAGTTACATTTCAGACGTTTTGTAATGTAATATCATGTTAATTTTGTAATATTATTTGAAATTAATAAAAATGTTGTAGGCATAGGGCCTGTATGTTCAGTCAAAATACGCAGTTAGATTGAAAAAAAACAGATGCCAGACTGACCCGATGAAAGCTTCGGGTGTTACCAGGATTATTAAAAGGATGAAGATTGTAGACATAGGATAGTATTAGACACACAATAAATATCTATTTATGTTTGCTATTGGGCGTTTGTTGTATTTTGGCAAAATATGTATTTGACGTACAAATGTAAAAGTACCTACTTCAAGGAGGTGTCACATGTGAATTGTTACATTGTGTCTACTGTTAAAAGTTACATACTACTGGCCGTACAGAATTTTATAAAACCAAATATCTTGTCAATTGTACGTATTGAACATAACATAACATAAACTCACGCCTATATCCCCGAAGAGGTAGGCAGAAGTGCTAGCATCCACATTTCGCCAGTTTATATTTAGGTTCCAATGTGTGGTGGGGTAGGTGGCGAGCTTATTGCCATTAACCGGGCACTTGCGATAAATACACACATAACTTAGAAAAACATCGAAAAGTCATTGGTGTGTGCCATGGTAAGCCTGGGATCGAACCCGAGACCTCGTCTCAGCGTCTCTATTACCTATACCACTAGGCTAACTACACTAGGTTAAATAGGTAACAACGCCATGCTTTGTCAAATATGTTAAATACGCATATACAAATGGCCATGTGTCACCATAAAACCTTACCCAAGAACTGGGCTATAAAATGCAGAATGAGATACAAACAACAAATTCTTCAGCTTTATTATTAGTATTTTATACAAGTATGAAACGGAAGAAAATTAATCGAATTTGTAGACTCTAATTTCTTACCCGATGGGTGGAGAAAGTTTCGAATGCTAAAACGATTACTGTCTCTTTAGCAAGTGATTTAGTGGTAAACTTTATAATTGGATTGCAATTGTAATTTGACAGTGAAAGAGTGTGTAGATAGATCTCAAGAACAGTAACGGAAGCGTAATATTAAATTAAGTGTATTAGTAATCAAAACTACTGGTATTCTAGGAGGAAAATCCCCTCCTGGGTCGGCCGGAGTGCGAGGTATATGTCTCAGATAATCTCACCTCTGTCAACCTGCGGCCCACACAGTCGGCGTGCGTTTTAGTCGGTTCAAGTCCGACATAACCTCACTTACCGACTTCAGTGGTGGGAGTATCCATGGGCATTTTGCGCACATTAAAAAAAGGAGGAAATCTTTTTTTTTTTTTTATACCACTTAGTTGGCAGACAAGCACACGGCCCACCTGATGGGAAGCGGTTACCGTGGCCTATGGACGTATGCAACACCAGGGGTGTCACACTCGCGCTGCCGACCATGAAGAAACCTTCTGATCTTCTAGTTTAGCTAGATTGTTTTTGATAGCATTGAATTCACGTTGAAAATAACAGACTTTGATCCTGGAACCGGATAAAACAAAACTATATAAAGTGATTTCTAGATATTAGTATATTCATTATGCGTGTTATACTTCAAAAACATTTTTCTCAAAATAGACAGCCGAACTACATACATCAACATCACCCTTGTAGGGGATAATTTTATAATCTTTAACTCAGGCCGTTAGTTACAAGGTAAGTAAAACGGACCTCACTTAAGATGCATTTTTAACCACAGGGTTGCCTCAAATTTGTAATTTTATTTGTTGTAACAAAATTGAAAGATTACAAAGCGCGGATTAGGATTACTGGTTTTTGATTGAGATCAATTTAAAAGGTTTTTGGTGTTTCACAGAATATTAAAAAATTCGCATTTAGATGATTCACCTTAATCGAGCTTATGCTTTTGAATTCTGTAATTTTTGTTTTCTGAATTAGTATGAGTGTGATCAACGGTGTTCATTATGAAATTATTTCTGTATATTATTCGATTTTATTATATTACATGTGAATTGTAAATTAGGGTTCGCTTACTGGAATCAAAGTGGAGTTTAATAGGTTGTGGCGTGGATTATTGTTTCAGCACATTACCAAACGTGGCAGCACATTTACTGCAATGATTATCGCTTATATAAACCGGTAAGCTGGTCTAGTGTCAATCAATCATATAGCTTTTTGGTATGTTTGGAAACTACTCCATCGGGGTCAGTGATAGAGTGGTAATATCGAAAACGAACCGTCTGGAAACACTTGGTTTTCTGTTACTACAGCTTTTTTAGAAAAACTCTCGAGGAACCTCAGCGGACAGTCACTCAACTTATTTATTTACATCTGGCTTACTTTAATATTTTTTTTCTTTGTGTTTAACTTTATTTTTAATTAATATTATAAATCTCGCCGGGAAATTTATTAAGTTTATTATTTTCTCTGAGTAACCGATATGCCAGCGCTGTTACAAGCGCCTCAGTAAACAGTTTCGGCACATATTGATAACTCACTTGTACTTTTCCACATTACTTTATTGCTTATTACACCTGACCGGTTTCGCCTTACGGCATCCTCAAAGGTTTATAATGACATGTCATCCTCAAAGGTTTATAATGACATGTCATTATAAACCTTTGAGGATGCCGTAAGGCGAAACCGGTCAGGTGTAATAAGCAATAAAGTAATGTGGAAAAGTACAAGTGAGTTATCAATATGTGTAACAACAAATTCCACCAAGTGCCATCAATCTACAGTATAAATAAACAGTTTCGGGTCTTGTAAATACACGGATCCAGTGATCTGATCTGTGATTGCAAACCAAATATTCAAAATCTGTGCGTGTCGATTCAGTAAGTGTTGTGTCGTGGACGTGATCGAGTACAGTGCGAGAAAGTGGACAGTAGTAGGGGCGATAGGCGTAAAAAGCTAGTGCGGAAGAGGATAGACCGATATGGTCTGCCCAATAACAACTAACTCGGAGGTCGGTAGTGCACCGTGATCATGGCGCTTGTAACTATCTATATCGGTTACTCAGAGAAAATAATAAACATGGTAAAAACCCGGCAAGTTTTACACTAATAATGTGAATGATCATGTCAATCTTAAATCATAAATAAAAACAAAATTTAATACAGAGTTGTAAAATCTTGAAATCAACTTAAAACAAAATATAAATAATGGAAATAGTTATTAAATCACAGGAATAATCTGTAAGAAAATTTCGGCAATTTCATAGGTAAAGACCTAATATAGTTTATTTTGTTTTACATCGAATACATTTGTTACAATACAATATATTGTAATACAATCATAAATTATTTTTAATTGATTCTTGGGGACCATGGCTACACATTAGTCTATATCAGGCTTCTACGTTTGCCAAATATTTATTAATCGAAATGTCGGCTTCAGAGAGAGCAATAAAATGAATGAGTTGAACTTTAAGTTTGCAAGTGGTCAGTGAGTGACAACCCTAGATGTGGTCGCGGGGTCGTTGGGCGTGGCGTGTAGATGGCGCGATTGTAGAGTGTGCGTCCGTCCTGTTTACCTGCCTGCTCCGCAAACAAAAGGCAAAGAAGTCCTGTTCGATACACTTTCCATATTACAGCGTTACTTTATTTAATTAATATATTAAAAAAAAATCAAAGTAGTTGAACTGCCTTGATGGGTCATCATTATGGGGTCCTGGGCCTGGGTCACAGAGTAAAGTAAAGGGTTATTTGGTTTTCCTATAATTTTTTTGTAGCTATGTGAAGAGTGTATTCGTACCCGGAATTTAGTAAAAGACTTGTTTATAATTGGATAAAATTCAAAACTAATAAGTAGGGATGCAAACGTATTAAGGAGATAATTCCTTTGAGCACAACCAGTCATACACCGGCATTGAGCTTATGGCACTGGGGCATAGTTATAAGAATTTATAATTTATAACGAGCATTTAAAGTTTGATGGTTTCCCTTGGTTATAATTTTTTATATATTGTCAATTTGACTTCACCTCACCTGATGGTAAACTGAAGGCAAAATCTCAGGAAAGATGGTCACACGTACAATAACCGTGACCAACTGTTTACATTTTAAAATAGTAGGTTTGATAATGACTTAAAAGAACCCAATTCTTCGTTTATAAGTGTGATAATCACCACCATTAGTAGTTTAAAACTAGCCTGGGGCTAGTAAGCACTTTGCTGCTCGGAATTATCGCTCCTTTCGACAGTTAGGTGTGTGACATCCCAGCGTCGCTAGCCCTCGGCGAGGTACCTCGGGCTGGCCGTAGGAAAAAAGGTATTTCTTAGAAATAAATAAAACAATGTTATTAGATATGAATATGGAAGTAATTCAAATAAATGTATACCAAATACGTATTCCTATATAATAAATATATAAGAATACGTATTTGGAGTGATCAATGTTGTTGAAATATCGGTCGAAGACGATAAAAAATTCAGCATTATTTCAAATTATCATTATAATTTAAAACTTACTCCCTCTTTCCTCTAAAGCTACCTATTTTTAACATATTACAAGAATTCGTGGAGAATAAATTAAGCACATCAATTTGCACAGCACTAATACGTTTAGCACCAAAATTAATCCCCAGCGGATGTAGAATAATTTTGGTGCAATTCAAAATTCGTGCACCCAATGGAATTCGCCGATCTCGTAACCTCTACGAAAATTTCTACTCGAAATATCCTTGACCCCGCAATTCCACCTGTTCCAAACCTGACCTCAAATCGGCCTAATCGATGAAATCGTTGCGCCCGCGCAGCCCGTCCGGGGAAGAGGAAAGACGGAGAGGGAAGGGGCAGGAGGTCCGTGATTTAATACCCCACTCGCTAATTATGGCTTGTTCAAATTGTACCTTTCTCACGGGCTTACTCAGACCGGTTACACTCTGAACTAACTCGAGTTACAGCTTTTTTTATAATTTTCATACATAAACACTTCCGATTACATTTTATATTGGATTATAATTGTGGAATTATTGTAGGAAGTGATTAATATTTATAGATTCATTATAATAGAACTTGTGTTTCACATGCACATTGATTGGGAAGTGTGAAGTTCAGATATAAATATAACGACCTATGATTTATCATTTTTAGAAGGGCTTTCTCAAGCATCTTGGCGGTAGGAAACAGAAAATTTGTTTAATTGAATTTTTTTTTTTTTTTTTTTTATCTTTATTTTATTTATAGAGGGCTTGGTACACATAACATAGTGACCATGTCGCCCTCGTAATACATCTTATAGACTATAATATTATAAGTACCTTAAGATCTAACCCTTATTCCAAATTTAACTAATTTGTATAGCTCTTTGGCTTTTCTGGAATCTGGTTGGCTCAAAACTGTATTGCATCAACCTACATCAATAAGACAATCAATACTATTAGTGACAATGGTACTTCTTACTGACTCGTTCCGGACGCACTCCATCAAGATATGATATACATCTTCGATCATACCACACTCTGTGCAGTTCGGAGACGCAGTCTTTTTGATTAAATATGCAAACATGTTGAGTGGAATGTGTCCGGAACGAACTCTGAAGGCCGTGACCAAAGAGCTTCTGTCTAACGTACATGATTCGAACCAAGGACCGTGAAACGGCACTGAGCGAATGGTCTTATACCATATTCCCTTGCTCAAAGAAAGATCTGTATAATAGTCGCACCATAGTTGGAAAGTGTTCTTTTTAAGGATTGGGAGGTTTAATTGAAATTGTATTTTATTTTTACAGTACTTATCATTATAGCATCGTTTCGTCGATGTCTTGAATTCTTGAGTTCTTGAATGAAAGTCAAGAGTTACCCCAGGTACTATATCCTACTCAATCTCTTGATTGGACTTACCTGGTTTTTGACGGAAGCGACTGTTATCTCATCTTTCAACTATAAGAGGAAAGCTGGCAGGTGGTGTTACCTTGGTAGGTCCCCCATTACACTTTTACGACCAAGTTGACTGAGGTGCCATACCGCCTAATGGAAAGCGGTCACGTAGTTAGCAGGGGTGTCACATGTTACCGCAAACCGCATATCGTTGTAAATGTATAGTAGGTTATCAAATCAAAAATTAGTTAACCTATCGCAATCCAATACTGGATATAGGCCTCTCCCAATATTGGGAGGTTCCGGCCTACTGTTTCCACGCTGACCAGACGGATTGGTACAAGGTTTTATTTGAATTTTCCTTCTCTCGCAGTGATATCGTCTGCGTTTTTCTCCGTTAATCGCCTATAAAGATTCCTTTCAGATGAGATAGTGCGGTGATACTTCTATTTTCTTATCGCCAATGACGTCATATGAGTCAGAAGTAAACTCATTTCTAGTACAGAATGTGTTTATATCTAAGAACAGAGTTCCTCTTCTTTCATGCGGGTTTTTATTGGAGAGACTCTACTCGAAGAGGAAATTTCCGAGAACCGAACTCATGACCTCTGACTTGGCAGTTGAACGTTATACCGTTATGCCTCCAACTACGATAGCAAAAATCGTAGTTTTATGATTTGCATCAAAATTGTTTGTCGGCATTTAGACAAACGTACAATCTCCTTCTTTTTGTAGTCGGTAAAAAGTAACAACTACATATAATAAGCTTTCATCTTTTCTGGCTGCTTTTTGATCGAACTAAGAAAAAGAATCATGCATTCAAAATCCATACTTTTTAGGCGAACTTTTAATCCACGATTATTTTCGTGCCATACTATCTAAGATGAGCCGATCTGCCGGTACGTTACTGCATTCGCTATACTTATTCTGTCTGCCCAACCTGTTACCCGGTCAACCTTCGAGCTGTAGCCTTCTCGTTTCTATCCGTGTAACCTCCAATACATCCTTCTTTGTCTAACGATCTCAGGTCAGGCCGAAGCACATTAACGTAATGATACTTAAACACATATTTAAGTAAAGATTCTTTTTGTGTTAAAAAGTTGTATGTCTGTGTGTAGACTGGTATTTTATAATTTGTAGCGCAATGTAATGTTTTATTGAGATAGTGGACTAGTAATTGGATGGAATTTCTTCGTGGTTTATAGTATGTAGTACTTTGGTTTTGTTGCTGAGTCATCATTCTTTTTTATTTTTCTTAATAAACATTGCTGTATCTCCTTAGGTTTAAAGTGCTTTTCATTTGATTTTGTAGGACGTCCATTCCTCAGCAAAACAGCAGTTAATCAGCACTATAGCGCAGTCTTCTGATGATGAACTGGATTGGTATTTTTGATTGCCACCTGCATTTACACAATTTTTATTTTTTTGGAGTATCCGATATTTCGCTATATTACAACCTTTTTGTCTTTATACAACTTTGGTGGCAGACAAACAAACGGCCCACTTTGTGGAAGGTGGTTACCGTGACCTATGGGCATGCGCAACACTAGAGGACTCACACCCGTGCTGCCGACCCTATAAGAACGAAGAGTTTCTGTGTGGTCAGTGCAGAAGACACAATCGAGACAAACCTTTAGTCTTCGCACTGACAGCTCAAAAACTTCTCAGTGAGCTCTGGCTATCCTACTTACCGCCAGGAACACAACACCTATAGTGTAACAATGTTGCACCTTTAGACGAGCTTCAGCAGATACAGCTACTATCAGAAGCTAGTCTTTTGTAGTTATAAGGATAGAGATGAGTCTTATACAAGTTTGAGCAGGAAGTGGTTTTTATGGAAATAAGAGAAGAGAAAAAATATTAATAGATATTATATATTATTAATAGATTGTATCTTCTTTTATATTTGCATAAAAGAAGATATAATCTTCGCGATCCTGCCAATATGTATTGATATGCAAACGTGATTCGTACCTGTAGTGACGGCTGAACATGATAATAGATCGCAAAGTTATTGAGTGTCTTATTCCTGCATTATGGTGGCACTTGACATGGCTATTTGAATTTGCGTATTTGACAAACATTGCCATTTGACAAAGTAATGATTGCCTATTTGACAAATATAGCCAATAGGGAATACGTACAATTGTCAAACTATTTAGATTTTTCTTTAATTCTTTACGGCCAGTAGAGTAAACTTTAACAGTAGACCAAATGGGGCAATTCACATGCATGAAGTAAATAGTTTTTTTGAGAATTAAATTGTATTCATCTGTATTTTCATGTTTGCATATACGTCAAATATTTAGCCAAATATAAGAAACGCCTAATAGTAAACACAAATATCCATGTGAACAGTCACTATTAGAAGTGAGATTAATCTTTTGTAAGTATGAGAAGGTGATAAATGACTGATGTATGTAACTCTCAGAAGACACATCAGTTTGATGCAACTGTGAGAAGATAGCTGAGTTTTCGGAAAATATGTGAAACGAGGTGGATATTATGTAACTATGGGAATAGTTAGGTTTGAACTTTTAAATTAATCATGCAGCAGTGGTTGGTATGATTAATTTATTTCAACGCCTTGGTTTGTCTATCGGGCATCCGGGTTCATCGTCAATATGTGTAAATACTGTAAGTAAAACAAAAAAAGCAATGGTTAATCATTTTAATGTGAAGCATCAAGTTTTTTCGTTTGTTTCTAAATTCTGTTACTGAGGACACACACACACGCAATAAAATAAAAGAATATCCATTGAAACGAATGCAATTAGGGAGGCTGCACACCAAAGTAGTAAGCAGCCAGTTTAGTTGTTTTGCAATTAGGGAGGCTGCACACCAAATCAGTAAGCAGGCAGTTTAGTTGTTTTGCAATTAGCCTATACAAATACTTATATAATACGCACACACGAGAAGTAAAAGAATTGAGTAAACGTAATAAGTAAGCAATGTCTGCTGAAAACTCCCTGCTTACTGCTTTGGTGGGCAGCCTCTCTTAATTTTTTAAATGTTCCACAAATTTATCGGTGCAAAATACGCATACAATTTCACTTCGAGAGAAGGAAAACTATATATATACACTTGTAACAGTGGGTCAAAACCTCACAATATTGGGAGTGCCCTATGTCCAGCAGAGGACAGCGATAGACTAACTGATTGATTAATAAAGAAATTACAAGAATTCAACTTCATCATTAACGTGAACTTACCAAAAGTCGTATCACATGCATATTCTAGCATGTCGCACAGGTCTAAGAAGGTTCTCTTGTCGTCTCCCATTCTGCCACATACTGCTATTGTATCATGGACACATGACTCTGCCAAGATGCAAAATTGTTCCACTTTACTCTGCAAGAATAGCATTACTTTTTAATCGAGAATGTTGTAGATACCAGTAAATATCTTGACTATAGTCGCGTCACTTTTACTCCACATGCGCAGTATAACTCGTGGGCATTAACATATGGCATCCAAACGTAACAATAACAAATCTCAAATAAAATGCGATTACAAATAACTACGAAACTCAAATTAAGGCAAACGTGCAAAGGTCACAGTGTTGCGGATACTGTTTGTCTCGTAGGACGAGGACGGGGCCTCGCACGGGGATGCGAGAGGAGGGTTGTTTTCGAGTCAGGTGCCATGTTAATTCGCACGAGTTGTAAGCGTTTTTTGAGTGTACTTTGAGGATAGCACGGGGTTTTAAGGTGGTAGAGGAGCTCAAACCCACCAATTATAGATAATATCTACCAATCTACGTGCGCCAGTATCTATCCATTGGGGTCAAGATAAATGTCGGTAACTCTAAAGTGGTATGATAGTACCCAAAGTATAAATTTGTTTTTCTTCAACTTACCGATGGCGTGGACATATAAGAAGGTACGTGACACTGGACTGACCAACATTTAAAAATCATTAAAAAACTACCTGAAATCAAAAGTTTTGTTCAATAAAAATACATTGCGGGAATGACCTGGATTGCTTATATGCTCCGTAGTCCTAGGAGGTCGTGGACATCCCAAGCAGACATTTATATACATATATAGATGGATGATCATTGCAGAACTGAACAACGCCTCATACATACATATATGTATACATAAATCTACACGAAAACCCCGACTAAGTTTGAATAGAAGAAGAATGAAAAATATTGAAAAAGTAGTTCCACTTAATAGGAGGCGAGGTTACTGTCGTCAAGCAGGCACTTATGCATGGGCTGTGTATTTATTGTCGGATGGAGAAAAGCCTTACGTACTCGAAATATATTTTTAAATATCCGCTTAAGAATGTCAAGTCTTCAGATGTGATAATGAAACAAGACGCTTCACTGTTATAAACTTATTGTTATATAAGTGACGAAATATTCAGTATTTGAATAAACAGTCGCGGTTTACTGTAATCTCTCAATAATTAACCGGTTTCTGTGAGTAACCTTTGTTTAAAAATTAATTCTGGAAGTTTAACATACAGTTCTTAAAAACTAAATTAGGTACCATAAAGTCTTGGAATTCTTTACCAGTTTGGGTTTCCTTCTTCCTACAGTCCCTTTAAGCAGGGCTGTCAAGCCGAGGCCTATCATTGTAAGATTGTGAGTGCCTGTAATGGTGACCCTCTTTCGTGAGCTTACCACCAGGTAAAGTGAAATCATACCCAATATATAATTAAATATATAGTATCAAGCTTATATAATGTTATTGACTGTTTTTTACTTACAATATACGAATGTTTGATCTATTCTAACCCACATTGCGATGCAGCCGGAATGCGTGTAATGATAATATCCGATATATTCTCCGGCCAGGTAACACAAGTATGTCAAAGTGACATGTTTGTATGGTATAGAAAGGCTAAACTCAGGGGTGCACAATCACTCACAGGACTATTTTTTTATTTATTTATTTAGTTAGTTTAGGCTCAGGTTTAAGAAGAATGTAGGAATGTGTTCTATAGTTCATGATCTTAGGATCATTTATAGAAGTTTGTATACTATAAATACATTTATTAGACTATGTAGGTGGTACTTATTAATTCATATAATAAAAACATCTTATTTTCTTCTGATTCTTTCTCTAGAGGTTTTAAGTGAAAACCTTATAGCAAATCTAGTAATTTTGTTAAATGTATCGATCTCACCCGTAATACATTGACCAGTATCTTCAAAAGACCAATATAGAGTACATTTTGTGACGTGACTGGCGACAAGATATGCCAATCACTGTAACAGCAAAAGGCCTATAAAAACATTACTTAAAGGACGAAGTGAAAATTCGAAGTAAGAGGAGATATTTATTTATTATTTCACAGGTGACTTTATATTTACTATAATTCGCTAGTGATTTATAGCTTTTTTAAAAAAAATATTTGTTTGAGTGGCTGTGTTCTTAAAAGTTTCGTTACAAAAAAGATCATGTTCAATAGTACACATAAATTAATATACCTACTGCTTGCTCATTTTATGCGATTTCGTATTTAAATAGATAATTTCAACTTGTACGTGTTTATTGATTAAAACTATGCCATAAAAACAGTTCATTACATTTTTTTTTTACGTGCGCAAAATCCCCACGGATACCTCCCCACCGGAGCCGGTGGAGGAGGTTATGTCGGACTCGAACCGACTAAAACGCACGCCGCCTGTGGGTCGCTTTGGTTACCGAAGGTGAGGTTGACAGGCATATCCCTCGCACCCCGGCCGACCCAGGGCCATCTCTCACGATCTGGCCCTCTTCTCGGGTGTGGGGACTACAGAGTCCCCAACTCGTCCCCGGAAACGGGGAGGCGCGCCACGCGCGCCATCGCCGCGGCCTGCTTCTGCCAGGGTGACAGGTGGCTCTACCTGTCACCCTCAGGCCGGCGCTCATGGGGGGCGGAGGTCGTTCATCGACCTCCGACGCCCGAGTTGCCTTCGTACGCGGGCAGCTTGTCTTGCGATCCTTCGTCGCTCCCGCCCCGCCTCCTCCTTCACGAGCATTACTTGCTCGCAGGCCAGTTCATTACATTTTGCCAACTGGACATTTACTAATTGTTTCTCTAAATAAACTTTTTATCTATGTAGGTACCTACATAGATAAAAAGTTTGTTGTTAATGTACTAGTAATTGTTGTTCTTTGTTAATGTACTAGTAATAGTAGTTAATGAAACTGTTGCATAATAAGGGTTCTTAATCTAAATACGTGCAGTTTCGTACACTTTTTATCTAACATAATAACATTATATTTATATTAATATTTATTTAATAACATTAGGTATTTATGTAAAATTACAAACATATTTTTAGCGCTCAAAATCCACCACAGACTACCTATGTAGAAAAACGCATTAATACCTCCTTGAGTCCAGTTGAATTTGAATGGAAATGAACAAAGAAGTTTGCTTTTATTAATTTATTTTGATACTCATTGCGTAAACAATATCATTAAAGTTGTTTTAAATTTTTAATATTTACATTTCAGTATGAGCGTAAATAAAATGTTTTTATTTATTTATTCGCAAGTGTGTTGAAGAACGTCGTATGATACACGTGTGTAAGCAACTCAAATAAATAAAACTAAAAAAAGCTATAACTCACTAGTGAATTATAGCAAGGATAAAGTCACTAGTGACATTAGAGTCACTTTATGAGCACGTGTGTTTAAAAACGTCGTATGGTACACGAGTGTATTGATGATTACCGTCTTCGGCTCTCTTAAGACCTTCGTTTATCGGCTCGGGTCTCAATGGCACCTTAGCAGTAATCATCAACTTCTCACACTCGTACCATAATATACTATTACAGTGGAGCCCTATACATTATACAATCGTAAATGTTGTTGATACTATTTTATTCCCATTTCATTTAAGTGTAAAAGTTCATTGTTACAGAGTCTAAATATTGCACACCCCTGACAGATGGTTAATGTTCCTGTAGGTTGGAACATATAGTATCTGTTGTATCATAATTTCCTGTCCCACAGCCATAGTTTTGGTTGCAGAATGTAAACAATTGACGGCATTGTCCTACTAGAAACTTGTTGTTGGCTTCTCGGAGTGATCGTACGCAATATGATATTTAGAAATGTTTTCACAAGTAAGTTATGGAAATAGTTTTAATGGTTTTTCTTTTATTCTATATTCTTCCTAATTATAAAAGTCATAATATATTTTTATAATTTATTAGTATTGTAGTTTAAAATAAAGGTTGAGCATACCAGGACGTGTTTTCAACTTAGAGCTGCTTTGTAAATAAATCTTTTTCAATATCGTCTCAGTGTTGAGTCTCAGTCGCAGCCGAGGCTCACTTCGGAGTTCTGTGTTTGTTTTCCAGACATTTTCTTCTCATTTTTCTAAATCTACTGTTTACTGCCATTTCTGTCACAAATCATTCTAAAGATAATATATATTAAGTACATCGTAAGTAAAACATTTTCCTGGTCTAGCCGATGTAATTTTACTGTGAAAAGTATACTTACAAAATATAATTTAAAACGCGATTACATTACAGGTTTAATAATAATTCAATTAGCTGCAGAAGTCTGGTCGCACGTTGAAATTGAAGCTGAAGATTACTTCTTCCCTCTAGAACCGGTGAGACTGTAATTACTTATAATTCATATCACTTGTATTATATATTTACAAACATTTTACGTAGAAAAGACTCTTATCTCTTATAATAGATACTTATTACCTGCTTAAATATTACTTCTAACCTTTCCGAATCTCGTAGAATAGATTAAGTAAGATTAAATGCCGTGCTCCAATTAGTAAAGAGATGTTAGATGACACTACCTTCCGCATCGCAACTTGTCTCCGTTTAGGTGCGCCGTGTGTTTCTCCGCATCAATGCCGTTGTGGAGAAGCCGTTGACAGACTCGGACACCATGGTCTGTCGTGCTGCAGGAGCGCAGGGCGAATTCCACGGCACGCCAGCCTCAATGACATAATCCGCCGTGCTCTTGTCACCGCCGGTGTACCAGCTGTACTAGAACCAAACGGTTTGGCGCGTGACGATGGCAAGAGACCGGATGGCATGTCGTTAATGCCATGGAAGATGGGTAGGACTCTGGTGTGGGACGCCACATGCGTTGATACCATGGCTCCTACCCATATAACTAGCACGGCTGGCTGTGCTGGAGCTGCTGCTGCTTCTGCAGAGGCTCTCAAGCGGCGCAAATACTCCAATCTCATCGGAGATTATGAATTTGTGCCGTTTGGAGTCGAGACTTTGGGGTCATGGGGTCCGAGCGCTCGCAACCTCTTCCGTGAGATTGCGAAGCGTATGGTCGACGCTTCTCGTGACCAGAAGGCTGGCCTCTTTTTAGGTCAGAGAATAAGCATTGCCATACAACGTGGCAATGCTGCCAGTCTTCTGGGAACGCTGCCACAAGAGGCATGCGATGCGGAGGAATTCTACGACGCATTTTAATTGTTCTTAGCTATAAGTTGTATAATAGTTATTTTATTTTTATTGTATTTAATATTTATAAATTATTTCTGTGTAAAGAGATTAAGTAGTATTAACCAGAAAGGCTCTTTGCTCTTTATTCAATTGTTATTCGAGAATAAAATAAAGAAAAGTTAAGAATTACAACACAAATCAGTTGAATATTTCAGCACAGCTTCTGAGAATAAAACCCAGACTTGTGCTTGACACAGCTCTAAGAAAAACTAGGTCAAGAGGTTTTAAGTGTTATAACTATACAATAGTTCTTAAAAGTCGTTATAAAACCTACTAGGCGTGCACTTTGCCTGAGACAACGTTCGTGTAAACTTTTTTATACCACTTAGTTGGCAGACAAGCACACGGCCCACCTGATGGGAAGCGGTTACCGTGGCCTATGGATGTATGTAACAACAGGGGTGTCACACTCGCGCTGCCGACCATGAAGAAATCTTCTAATGCCCCTCTTGAAGAACCCTATATTGTAGGCGCTTGAGAAAACCGCAGCAGGGAGGATTTTTGAAATTTTTGCATTGTTATTTTAAACTTATCAACTTTATAGATTAACCTTAGTGTTTATGGGTACTTTTATTCTTGATAAAGGAACGCATTAGTTAGAAACATAATCTTTAACATGTTTAATTCATCAGGTTATAAATTTCTGCAAGATGGCGGAGCAATGTCAGCACGATTTCGTGCCGATCTGCGGTCAGGACTCGTTGGGTATCACGCGGATGTTCAGTGACAACTGCGACCTGTTCGAGTACAACTGTGATGAGAAGAAACGTATGTACTCTTTTTTTACTGTATGCAAAATCTCCACGGATACCCGGACGGTTATATCGGACTTCAACCGACTAAAACGCACGCCTACTGTGTGGGCCTCAGGTTGCTGGAGGTGAGATTAAACGTATGTACCCTGATATTGTCAGTCAGCTCAATTGTCAGCTTAAAACATGATTTTTGAAAAAAAATCTTATGAGCACTGGAAAATGAATGTGAAAATTGAAGATTCGACCAAATAGTACACGTAGTTTTGAAAATTGATACAGTTATTCCCTAAGGTACCCCGAAGCACATACTTAAAGTCCCCGAAGGTAGGACACAAGCCAGCATGGCGGCGGTAGGGGAGGGGAGAAAAGTACCTACTTATTTCAGTCTTATGTTTGTATATAGAAAATTACTAATAATATCTCTTTAGTTACTCATTATTACATTATCTATCTACGTCAAATTTCCTATCAATTATTTCTAGACATTTTTAGTGTGATCAATACCTAATTTAATAACTATGAGAGGACAAATATAACAAAGCTTATAAACAAAAAGAATATTCAAACAGTACATTATTACATAGATTCTAGACGGGACTCGAACCTGCGACCAGTCCCTTACAGGGGGAATACTCTGAACGACTGAGCCACATGAGCACGTGTTGAGCCTTATAAGCATCATTTTTATAAAAACTGTATGTAACCGACTTCAAAAGGAAGGAATATTTACATTAGCATTTTACGTAAGAAGTATCCACACGGATACCCCCCCCCCCCCCCACCGGATCCGGTTGAATAGGTTATGTCGAACTTGAACCGACTAAAACGCACGACGCCTGTGGGTCGTTTTTGGTTACCGAAGGTGAGGTTAACAGGCATATCCCTGGCCTACCCAGGGCCATCTCTCTCGATCTGGTTCTCTCTAAGGGTTTGGGGACCAATCTCTAATTAAAATAGTTTGATTTAACGATCTGAAATTGACATTTTCAATATTAAACCTTCCACGAAACTACGGGTCATTCACATTCGCACGATTACGTCACAAGTGTAAAAAGTAAACTTCGCATATCCATTCACGACTGATTTATTCACAAATGAATATGCAAAGTTTTTAACTCAGAGTTTTCCGAATTATGTCGGTCTTTTGACGAACATCAAAGTCCGCAATTTCGGACCTTACATAGTCACCTACACATTCGGCACTGGCTTGCGAACACGACTACAAAAGCTACAAACATTATTTCTAAATTTTTAAGTAGACCGAAATACCTAGAAATAACTTTTAAACTATAGCATTCCATGATATACAATAATGTTAAACGGGAATTAACGCTATCATGTTATAGGTAATACATACATACCTTTGGTTTGCCTGACGTTTAACATTATTGAAGTACCTAGTATCAAAGTTTTGGAGATTTATTGTCCACAATGTTAAGAATCCAATGCAGTGAGAAGATGACAAATAAAAATATATCATGTTGATGTGTTTTTGCAGAATACCGCCATGTGAAATTACTGGTATGTCAATACGAGGCAGCTGCAGCGCCTATTATGGAGTAAACAGATACCAATGTAAGTTAGTACAATAGATTTAATTTCAGATCTTTGAAGAGAATATTTCAAATCATATTTTTTGTTCCAGACTCCTGCAACCAAATATGGATTTTATTTCAATCCAAAGATAAAAATTCGTTCACCGTTGCTAGTTAGTTAATGAATTATATAATTAACTGAAAACGAAAGAAACTGGTTTTATTTTTTCTTGGTTCCTTTCATTCTTACAGCCGCTATTTATCGTATCTATCCTTTGTAAGCAGTTATCTTTAAATGGTATAGTAAAAAATGATACAAACCCTTATAAAGGACCTAGTAAAAATAACTACACAGAAAATACTCTATAGTGATTTATGAGCATACGTGCACTTTCTGATTGGGATAGGGTATTTTATTAGTTATTTTATGAATTTAGGTTTAATTGTTTACATATAAAACTAACACTAAATTCATGCAAAGACATACTTGATAATGCATGTAAACTTCGCTTATAAATATACACAAAAGAAATGATAAGTAAGTTTACAATTCATTTACACATTCTCAACGACATAATCCGAAGGGCTCTAATATCGGCGAATGTACCATGCGTGCTGGAGCCCCCGGGTCTCTGCAGATTAGACGGTAAGCGACCTGATGGTCTCACTTTGGTGCCGTGGAAAAACGGCAGGTGCTTGGTGTGGGACGCCACATGCGTCAGCACAGTCGCGGCCACGCATCTTGGTCGCACCATCGGTGCCCCGGCGGCGGCGGCTGAGGACGCCGCGAGCAAAAAAAGGGCGAAATACGCCGCAATGGAGCCACAATATTATTTTGTGCCCATTGCGGTGGAGACTATGGGCAGTTGGGGGTCGGACACGAAGATGTTGATCGCGGAAATTGGCCGCCGCATCCACGACCATGGCGGTGACTTCCGATCCGGCTCGTTCCTGGGGCAAAGGTTGGCTATTGCGATTCAGCGGGGCAACGCGGCCAGCATCATGGGCACCTTTGCGCCGGGAACGATGCGGAGTGGGTTGTTTGACGCGACATGATCGCGAGTTTGTGTCGTGTATTTATGTTCTAATTATTTTGTCTATTTGTAATTGATAAGTTATTCATTTACAAAATATATATTCTGATTAATATTAAAAAAGTGTCTAGAGCTGCATTGGCTCTAGACACTTTTTTAATATTATATACTTAATATATATTTTAAACTTAATCTTAAACCAAAAGCCAGCAAAACCATCTTTGAAAATCAGTGAAACTCGTGAGAATTGACCTAACCTTACCCAAAGAGTAAAAGTAAAGATCAATTGCAATTGTTGATAGTCTTACACACCCTTGCACATGGGGAATTAGCACCTAGCACTAGTACAGCCCTTCTAAATGGGGAATGGTGTGATGGCGAACTGAGGAAGTCTGGAGGGTACACGTAACCGGAATATATCAAGCAAGTGGGGACAATCAATTTTCGTACCGATGACTTTACAAGCGAACAGTGTCTGCGATTAGCAAAGGTTTTCAATTGGAATTTGTTCAGACGGTTTTTATATGAACATATTTGCTGACCAAATCATTGGCAAACGCAAGATGCCAAACGAAACGTATCTGGACACGTTCAATACGCAGTAAGATCGTGACATAGTGTGGCCACCATACAACATAGCTATACTCAAGGATACTACGTATAAGGCTTTTGTAAAGTAATATTTTCGTTTTGTTATTTCGAAATCCTTTGCAATTCCTTAAAAAAAAAAACACACACACACACACATTTCTATTTGCTACGATCCTGGCAGACGCTAACTTCTGTTAGATAGGACATCTTCTGTAACCAGCTTATTGCCCAAAATTCAAGCGTGCCTAAAAAGTTTTCACTTCAAAAATAAATAATGATTACTTAGTAAATCTGTGCTCATATGTCAAACTATAACAAGTTGCAATTATGTACTCATAGGTCACAACAAAATAGGTACTTAAAAAACGAACTGAACTATTTTCGAACGTACTCGCTAAGTCAAACACCGAACAGAAGCGCGACAGTGCATCTGCGCGAGCGCAAACATCAGTACGAAAGCAAACTCTTCATGTTTGACGTCAGACGCCTACGACTTAGTTGCATATTCTAAGAATTACTTAAATATACACTCGGTTATGATGTTATTGCTAAGGTTTAGTTAGCTCAAGTGAATAAGATAACAATTTTTGCTTGGCGGACTTCTTTAACATACATTTCAGAGTTCTGGTCAATGATAGTCATTTTTAATCAATTTCAAGCGCATAATGAAAATTGGAGCAAATGAGTTATATAGTGGAGACCACGAGAAGGCAAAAGAAAGGTGAGACTTCCCCTAGTCAGAAGGACTGACGGCCTGAAAAGTTGGGAGGTGGAAGATTGGGAGCAATAAGAGAGTTATAATCCAGCAGAGGACTATAATATTGATTCATTGAATGGAAATTACTAAGAAGTAATGGAAGTTGCTCCACAGAAAAATCGAAGTTCAGCCTCATTGCATTTAGACTGGAATAAGCGGACCCGGGACTCCGTGGTGAAGGCCTCATCAACGACCAGGATTAACGCAAGGATGAATGGAGAATGTTTAGAAAGATCATATGGCAACTTTAGCGCCGTGTGACCTCTCAACAGCTGTAATGGCTTACAGGTCAGGTTGGCGTGGACTCTTAAGACCTTGATGAGCCCCCTGGTTCCAAATGTATACTCATTTTACCTTTAATAAAGACTAAAGTTTACAGTAGTTTTATTGACATATTCCTATCGTACTTTAAATTACACAAATAAACGATCTAACTGAAAAAATAAATATTTTATTCCAAAGAATGAGAAACAAACAGGTGCCGCACCAGAGGTGGCACCAGGACATAAAAACGTTATGGATCCCTTGAATGGGGCTGACAATGCACATCTAAACGAGCAAGTACTGATAGCTAGTTTTATGACTTTTCAATTCACGACCTACTATGAGAACTCGATTAAAAGTAAAATCTCGATCAAAAGTAGAAGAAATCGATTAAAAAGTATATTTAAAGTATAATTAAAAGTACATTTGACTGACTAGTCACATCAGTTACTTTTCACTAAACGTCAAAACGATAAGTTACAACGAAACTTGTATGAAATAATTTTTTGTGACGTCATAATATTTAATAGTCAAATCATATCCTATTATAGGTTGAGTGGATGATTAAAAATAACTAAAAACGATAAAATAGGAACAGACGCAACTTTTACAGCTTTTTTACCATTCTTAATTTAAAAAGCTCAGTTAAATAATTTATTTTAACTATAGGAAAATAACCAATTTCACTTCCCTTGTCTATTATTGGGAAAGTGGAAAGTCTAGTATTTTCAAAAAATGGTTTTCTATTAGACCGGCTTAAGATTCTCAGTGAAATAAATAGGATGTAGCTGCGATATTTCTTATAACTTTATATTTCGTTCTGTTCTCCGGAACAAACCAGTGTAAGTCACCTCTGTCCTGTAACCCAATGTAAATTTATTTAATTTCATTTATTTATTTTCTCCTCATCACTATCTTTAAATTTTACCAAATATTTTTTTTTAACAATAAATTAGACATTTTACTCTGTTGTATAGTAGAATGGTTGTATATATATAATGCTCAAGACGTGACTCAGTAGCTCATTGGTCAGAACATTCCCCTGTAAAGGATTGGTCGCGGGTTCAAGTCTTGTTTTGAGCATTTCACTTTTTCCAATTAAATTGATATGATTTTACATCTAGATTTGGTTTTATTATTCAGTTTCTGACGAACAGTGCAACTATCGAGACCATCTACTTCAGACGTACACAAACAACTTCTCACTAAATTCTCACCAGTATTCATGGTACCTGCTGCCAGTATACGCATGCGTCTTCATGAAGATAACAGAGCAAAGTGCTCTTGCGCTGTTCCTAGTACGCCTGCGTACAATACCCAATTAATAACATCGGCTGATATCGGCTGTCTTCGGCCGTTGTCGGGCTGTCGAAGCCACTTAGACTGCGTTCCTTATAAAATTGAAGAGTTAATTGCATATGAAAGCTTGTTTAAGATTCTTCCATTTCTTGCACTCGATACCAGAGTGGTGGATTTTTTACCACTTATGTGGCAAACTAGAACTCGGTCCACCTGATGGAAAGTGGTTACCGTGGTTTGTGGACGTGTGCAACACTAGGGAATTCATTCGTGCTGCAGATCCCGTAAGAATATTTTAATGCCTCCCTTGAAGAATGCAATTTTTTGTTCCTAAAACTGGACTATTATTTGGATCCTAAAATGGTGGAGATTATAGACTAAAATGATCTTTAAATCATGTCTTGTAAAAAATGAGACATTGTAATGAATAAAGCAATAAGTGCGTTGAACTACATAATATATTCAGTGTATTATGGTATTGTGCTGTTTACAGAATACTTATTTATTACCGTAATATAAGATTTATACGAATATTCAGAAATAAAGCTATCCAGATATCTTATGTTTATTGTAGTGAATATTTATTATGTATGGGAATTTAGAATGTGTATATTTATATTTAAATTTTTCTAAGAATACATATTGTTTATGATATTACATAAAAATAGGATATAAGTTTATTAATAATAAAAAAAAATGACAAAAATAGTGGTATAAAAATACTCCAATCAGTTTGGTACTTAACTAAAAATAAACAATTTTATGTGTCTTTTTAATATGCTTTATTATATGCTTTTTTTAAAC
Source organism: Eilema griseolum (assembly GCA_963662185.1). Taxonomy (NCBI): domain Eukaryota; kingdom Metazoa; phylum Arthropoda; class Insecta; order Lepidoptera; family Erebidae; genus Eilema; species Eilema griseolum. The sequence goes on from OY759250.1 coordinate 8,369,680, forward strand.
CAGAGCTCACTGGAGAGCTTTCGTTCTGTCAGTGAGAAGACCAAAAGCTTGTCATGCTTTGTCTTTTACAACGGGACAGAAACTCTTGTGTATTTTTGTTGGTAGCGCGAGTGTGACTTCCTTGGCGTTGCACACGTCCATAGGCCACGGTAACCGCTTTCCATCAGGTGGGCCGTGTGCTTGTCTGGCAACCACGTGGTATAAAAAATATAAAATAAAATAACTCAGTTTGTTAATATTTTTAGAAACTCATTTCAAACAATAAAAAAAGGAATTCAACCAGTAGTAAATCATTTAGTCTAGTTTATTTGTGTAATATGTATTTTTATAAAAAGTCGGTACAAGATTGTTTACGTCTAGTTAAGTACCTAAACGAATGAAGTATATGTAGGTTCATCTGCATTGTAGACCCACAATATAGGCTAGTTCAGCTAGATTACTTTGACCGTAGCCGTAGATAGACTGTCTTAAAATATTTTACTTATGTATTCAATAATTAATTCTCTTATCACTCCTATGGCATAACACTATGTTTAACAAATCTCCACTAAATATGGTGACTAGGAAGGGAATTATCAGCGAACATTATAACTGTTTGTTTTAGTGCTTTCTTGAATGAACAGTGCACCGTAACCGAGGTTACGATAAGATACGTTCAAATTATTATTCTGATATGTCTCCCAGTTTATTGGAGTAACCTTTCTATAATGGTTTCTTAAGGAAATGTTCGAACTGAAAACTTTCGCACGATATTCGTACCGTCAACGGAAAAAGTAGCTTTTTATGCCACTTTTCTTTGCGGTGAGAATTCGTGCTATCAGTGTGAAGACTAAAGGCTTGTCTTGCTTTGTCTTCTACACTGACGTCACAGAAACTCTGTGCTTACAGGGTCGGCAGCGCGAGTGTAGCTCCTCTGGTGTTACACACGTCCATAGGCCACGGTAACCACATTCCATCAGGTGGGCCGTGTGCTTGTCTGCCACCCAATTGGTATTAAAAAAAAGGATATAAATTTAGGTTGCAGATAAACACACATCCCCCTGATGAAAAGTGGTTATCGTGGCCTATGCATGTGTGGAACACCAGTGGCGCCACACTCGCGCTCCCGACCCTGTAAGAACGCTTTTTAAGGAACTACATATTATTATTCTTATATACATCATAAAAAATAAATAATTCATCATTGTGGCTCTTAATTCACTCATAAAATAATTAACAGCATATAAATATAGTAACTTTGTTCTTTACTGATTATAAAACTAATTTGTACGTCAATAATAATTATTACAATTTAAAAATTTCGTGATTCAGCGAGGCAACGCCGGCTGTGTCGCGATTCAGCGACTGTCATGCCACCAGTATCATGGGCACCTTTGCGCCGGGAACGATAAGGGGCTGGTTATTTGACTTGACATAACATAAAAAAGTCTGTGATTGCAAATAATGATGTGACATTTGTATTGTTGAATAAATAAATTTAAAATAGGATTAAAAAAAGGTTTGTAAATATTTTTGTGTTAATCAACTTATGTGGGTGACTGTACTTTCTATATTGAATCTGTAAGATCATGTTCAAACAATAAACATTATAGTTCACATCAAGAGATTATGCAAGACTTAGTAAACTTAGGATGCAATGCCGTTATTGTAATTGTTTCACACGGTTACAATATTCATGGTTCAAAATTCATGATAGTGAATATTTATATATTTTTACTATTACATGCATATAATCACGCCTTTATCCCCGGAGGGTTAGATAGAGGTGAATTAACACCCACAATTCACCAATCATTGAAATCGGTCCCATGTAATAAAGGGTGAACCGAATGCCGTCTTCCGAGCACTTTTGTGTGAGGCTGAGTCTGGGCTGTATATATATCTGTCTGATGTTAAACATCCCTATCCCTTAGTCGTCTTGTACGACACCGCTAGGGAAGAGATAGGGTTATCCAAATTCTACCCTGCCGGGAACTACGCGGCATTTTCACTTTTAGGGTAATAACACATGTATTAGTCCCTGATCACAGATAATATAAGCTGGTCAAAACATCGGGTAGTTCAAAGCTATAGACACCTATGCCATGAGTGGTTCTGGTTACCGAGTCACCGACCATTAAATTACTTATCCCGACTGATTCATCAATGGGGAGCCTAAAATGTTGAGGCTATAAACTTCAAATTTTAGCAGTTGATGAATTTATTTATTTATTTTAGCAGTTGATGAATTTAGCTAAGGAAATATTTTTATAAAAATTTAGGGAGTAAATACAATTTTTTTCTTGCGAATTCGCAAGGTCGTTAGGTATAATATCATGATATCGTCTATACAATATGTACCTACATTTAAAAAAATAGAGCACTTAAAATTGCATGTTAAAAGACCCAAGTAAAGAAAATGAGACGAGTTCAGAATCTGATTCTAGAGATCATTTTTGATAATATAAATTTCTAGACAAAAAAAAAATAAACATTGACCGTCCGATGAACAAGGGTACCTACCCTACATGCTTTGGTTTTTTATATAAACACCTCAACAAAGTCTAGGGAACAAGATGACCCCAATTATTTTTTTTCGTGTAAATCTTTTTTTGCAAATAACTGGCAGCAAATAAATAAAAATAGAATAAAGTAGATTACAGAGTTGTTCGAAACTTAAAAATAAATTTAAATAAGTAATGATTTTCGAATATGGAGGGAAAACTTTTAAAAGTGTTTGATTGTGCAGTTTCTCTGAGGCAAAATAAAAATTATTTTTTTTGATTGTAAATAACGTTTATTATCAATAATACGTCTTTTACGTATGGTTTGTGCATTTTTGTGACTGTAGTCATCATGTCACGTCGTCATTTAAGTCGCGAAGAGATGTTAAGGGCTGTTGGTATGCTGCAAGCTGGACGAACTCAACGCGACGTAGCGGATGCTGTCAACACCCAACCAAGCGTAATTTGCAGATTATGGGCACGCTACAGGTCTACAGGGGATGTTGCCGAACGTCACAGGGGACGAAATAGGGTTACTACCCCGCGACAAGATCGTTTCTTGCAAAATTCCACAAGGCGGCAACCCACGATTACTGCTCGTCAGTTGGTCGCAGGCCTCCAGTATCAGCATCAAGTGGTTATTAGCGATCAAACTGTCAGGAGAAGACTACACGAAGCCAATCTTCATGCTCGCAGACCGCTTACGGTTCCAGCTCTTCGACGTGGAAATCGAGGTCGTCGCTTATTGTGGGCTAACGCACATTTACAGTGGACCGACCATCGATGGGCACGGATTCTGTTTTCCGACGAATCTCGCTTCGGTTTTCATCCTGATTCGAGAAGAGTGCGTGTATGGCGAGTTCCTGGACGTCGGAGTCGTCTCCAGAATCCGCAAGAAGTTCATCCTTACCAAGGTGGAACAATCATGGTATGGGCTGGAATTCGCCTTGGTGGAAGGACCGACCTCGTTTGGATACGGGGCAATTTGAATGCAAACCAATACATTCAGGAGGTTAAACACCCCATGGTAATCCCTCATCGACAGCAGTTCGGTCAAGATTTTATGTTCATGCAAGATAATGCACGGTCACACACCGCGAGGGTAGTGGTCAATGCGTTAAGCGAGCACAATATGACGACGTTGGAATGGCCTGCTCAGTCTGCCGACCTCAATCCCATAGAGCATGCCTGGGATTTGCTTGGGAGAAGAGCTTTCAGTGATTCTTTGGAAAATCTGAACACTGAAGAACAACTTTTTTTACACCTTCGCAGTGTATGGAGCCATATTCCACAGACGATGATTGACAATCTCATACTAAGTATGCCACGCCGTTGTCGAGCTGTTGCTAATGCTTTAGGAGGTCCTACAGATTATTAAAAACGTTTAAAGTACGGTTAATTACTGTATTTCTTACTACCTCGTTATTTTTGTGCCTAATCATAGAAGGTTGTAATACTCAATATTGGCACTATTCAATACTTTCTTAAAAAAAAAAAAAATTTTGGTATGAAAATGTTTTTATTAAAATTTAAATTAAAAACGGTATAAAAATACCCTTCTATTGATATAAAACACTCACTATTACAAGAAAGGGTTTTTAAATAAAAACTAGAAATGTCCTTGTTCCCTAGACTTTGTTGATGTGTGTATATATCATCGTCTACCTAGATTCTATGCTTTGGTTTTTTATATATATATCATCGTCTACCTAGACGATGATATATAAATAAAAAACCAAAGCATGTTACGAATAGCGACGATGTTTGTCTGCTGTTTTTGGTACAGTTTCAAGTTATATGTATGTTTGTATGTGTCTGTGTGTATGTATGGTAGTGTATTTGTACAGTTGCCGGCGTGGCGGCGCGCGCACACTCGCTTCACCTATTACCATATATGTGATAATGCGGTTGAGGAAGCTGCCGAATTTTGACCAAAGCCGACAGGTGACATTGCTTTTCACGTGTTAAACTCGCGATGACAGATGAAAATCTCGTCCCGTTCTTTTGTATTGTGTGAAAGAGAGAGAGAGAAAGTCATAAGACTAATATTGACAATGAACTTGGAATGACCAGTGATCGAGTTACAGTTCTGTAAATGTTTACAGAAGAAAGTTATGTCTAAAATAAAACACAGTGCAACCAGTTGCTATAATTGAAGTACGTAATATACTTACAAGAATTTACTTAGTAAGTAATAATAAGTTATTTAATGAAATTTTAAGCATTTAGTATGCTAACTATTCAAAATCGAATAATATAGAAAAAATTTAAATGGTCCTTACGGGGGGAACGCTCTAACCACTAAGCCACCGTACCTTCGCTCGAAGCCATCCAAATGCTTCTTCTATACATATATGCGTCTTTGTATAAACCGTTATTTGTATAACAACCAAAAAATATTTGGATATTTGTAAGTAAGTATACGAACGAAAAGTTTTTGAGAATAAATACTACAATACTAAATATATCATTACTAACATAATATAAATGGAATTACAATAAGCGTGGGTTTATTATAACAACATATTATTATTACAATAATTTTCAGGCTTGGTACGTTTTGTAATTTACGTCAGCGTTTTTCAGGTGTGGTTTGAATCATGAGCTTTCCCGGATTCTACGTGAGGTCCATAAGCTTAACTTTTCCACGTGGTATGGAGATTCATAATTATTATTGCGTTATTCTCGGTGGCGTACGAGGCCGATACTTCGGAGTACGGGGTTCGCTTTCCGGCCCTTGATTGTTGAGTGGCCCATGTGGCATGATGATGACTGTTTACATACATATAATCACGCCTTTATCCCCAGAGGGTTAGGCAGAGGTGAATTATCACCCACATTTCACCATTGAATCGAATTCAGTCCCACGTAATAGGGGGTAAGCCTATTGCCGTCTTCCGGGCACTATATCTGTCTGGTGTTAAACAGCCCTATCCCTTAGTCACCTTGTACGACACTGCATGTGAAGTGACGGGGTGGCCCAAATTCTATTCTGCCGGGAACCACGCAGTTTGAACAGGACTGTTTGAACTTATTTATTAGCTAATAATATTTTTAGAGAGAGTTTATCAGGTGTTGTAACGTCTTATGGTTCCAGTAAGTAAGATCTGGATAAATTCTCATCGAAATGATTTACAATCATAATTTAATTATATCATTTACGCGGCTGCTACTCAGGAGGCGAGGGTTCGATCCCCACTCATTGAAAATATTTGTATGCATGAATATGGGTATTTACATTGGTCTGGTTATGCTTCGAAGATCGCGTTAAGCTGCCGGCCCTGGTTGCTATACGAACATTTATTGCAGTCGTTACGGGTAGTTGGATCCCTAAAAAGTTCAACAATTGGTCTAACTTCAATGTTTCGACATCGCCTTTAGGTTGTGGAGCTCAGATGGCAGTCGCTTCACGGCAAATATCGAAGTTCAACCAAATCCGCAGTAGCACTGGTAGAGTGAATCCCAGACGACGAAGTGAAAGCTTCGTATGAAACTGGGATTAATGCTAAGATGAACAGATTTATATCCGATAGTTTATATAGTCTTTGTGAGATTACCCCAAGGACTAGACTTGCTTTAGACATATAGACCCTTAGGTAGGTACACATCTAATGTAATAGTGTTGCTTTTAAAATACAGTACCACAAAGAGCGAGGGATATGCCTGTCAACCTCACCTTCGGCAACCAAAACGACCCACAGGCGGCGTGCGTTTTGGTCGGTTCGAGTCCGACATAACCTCTTCCACCGGTGGAGAGGTATCCGTGGAGATTTTGCGCACGTAAAAAAAAAACAGCACCGCAAAATGTTTTTGTGCTGTCAGTGGGAAGACCAAAAGCTTGTTCTGCTTTGTCTTTTACACTGACGGCACAGAAACTCTGTGCTTACAGGGTTGGCAGCGCGAGTGTGACTCCCTTGGTGTTGCACACATCCATGGGCCACAGTAACCACTTTCCATTAGGTGGGCCGTATGCTTGTCTGTCAACCAAGTGGTATAAAAAAACAAGCGATTTATAATCGCTACCTTCTTTAAATTACGCCAAATCCAACAGCAAGGCGCTACCTCCTTGTACCAACAGCTTCACGTAAACACTCGGTCGCCTTGTTAACCTAAAACGTTAACAAGGATCGGTTAACACTTAGCCAGGCCATGTTAACTTGGTGGACAATGTACGGATTTGTTTACAGCGCCTAGTTGCGGGTTAAGTGGGCTAATTGTTGATAGAATGTGGGGTGACCTCGGAGGTACATACACATTTTATATCTTAGCGAGAACGTATAACCCTTTTGTGTTAGGGAAAACGTGCTTTAATAATCCCCGGTAAAATTGCATTTCTAGGCACTTTATCTTAACATTCTTAGCAAAAACTTAAGTGAGGTTCCATCCTTGCCTAAGTTGTGTGTCCGGGTTCACGTTCCTACTTTTCTTAACTGACTTGAGACTACCTAAAATTCTAATAATGTCGATATTCATTATCATGGAACAGGAAATATTCTAGATAGGACACGTATATGAGGTTGGACACGGCGATTTTTCCGTCCCAACTGAGCAACCTGACTGAGGAAGTACCTCCACCTTACAGAATACCACAGCTATAATAACCACGTGTTGTGTTCCCGGCGGTGAGTAGGGCCAGAGCTCACTGGATAGTTTTTGTGCTGTCCGTGGGAAGACCAAAGGCTTATCCTGATTTTCTATTCTGCACTGACAGCACAGAAAATCTCTTTTCTTACAGGGTTGGCAGCACAGGTGTGACACCCCTGGTATTACACACGTTTATAGGTCACGGTAACCACTTTTCATCAGGTGGGACGTGTGCTTGTCTGCCACCTAAGTTGTAAAAAAAATATCAGCCACTTGAACAACAAGAAAACAAAAGTGTTGATAATTACATTTTGAAGAGACCAACGTCTACCCTGAAAATTATATTTTTCATTATAATTTTTTTTATTTTTGAAGTTAGTAAATTCTTTATTAATCAAAATGGTTCAACAAACAATGCTTAGTCCATGTACTAATCAAATAGCGCACTCCTGATCGCTCCCGGTGCAAAAGTTCCCATAACACTTGCTCCGTTGCCACGTTGGATGGCGATTGACAGCCTTTGGACCAGGAACGACCCCGAATAAGTGTCACCGGTCGCCTCGATGAGCCTCTGTCCGATTTCTTTAGTTAGGCTTTTAGCTTCCTTATTATAAAATATCGAAACCTATTATTTGAATCAAAACAAATCATACCAGAACCCAAAGGGCCCATATCTCATGTATAATAATACTGATTACATTCAAACAATACATAATGAAATCTTTACAAATGCAAAATATCGCGCTGTGGAGTCCCATGGATTGACTCTCGTTAATTGTAAAGTCTGCGTAATTAAAAGTACGATTGAAATAAATAAATGCATTAGACGAGTGAGTTACGATGCCTCGAGGAGTCCTGCTAATAAAATAAATGAAGAGTCGGCACTGGCCCCGTAGAACCACCATTGGTATGAAGAAAAACATATAAGTCACTTTTTCGTAGAATTCAGTCACAGATGTTTGAGGATTTTGAAACAAATCAGAACAGATATTTAGCAAACATAATTGAAAAAAAAAAGAAAAATACGATTAACTCTTAATTTATCAAGTCATAACTGTCGATTCATCAAAAGTAACCAAAATTCAAAGTTAAGATGATGTTAATTAAGATGATTTATGTTATTTTTTCAGAATAAGTTAAAACAATTGAAAATCGGTTCTTTGATGCCTGAATATACAGGATTGTATACCTGCTGCGAAATACTACTAACTGATTGATCACAAAATCTCAGAAACTATATAAAACATCAATAATCTTGAAATCTGCCAGGTAGGTTTTTTAAGGGTGTAGACATTCGCCGAGAACTCCACCCCTAAGGGGATAAAACGGATCAAGCCGTACGAAGTCGCAGGCTGCCGCTAGTATTCAATAAAAGAAATTCAAATTCCATACTTACATCACTTCCGACCGCGCGTGTGGTGCGCAAGAGTCGGTGCGGGCCGAAGCAATTGATTAGCCGGCTCTCTTTGTGCGCCGCGCCGATGCTCACAACAATTTGCTTGCGGCCCGACCGCCCTAATTTTAATGGCCTTATAAAATTTATATTTAATGTATTTATCATCTGATGGATTTATATGGATGTGGTGCGCTCATATGAGTGATGGATAATAAGTGCTATTTGATGAACTATCATTATGGCCCATCTACACTGATTAGTTTTTTAAGATTGAAATATGTAGGTTTGTTTAATGTGTACGTTTAACAAAATAGTCGTAACCTTTGTGACAAGTCTTGTGTACACAATTTTTTCGTATTAAAGCTTACACTTTGGAACCTGAGGTTGGTGTATTTTTTATGGGAGTGCTTACCATATGACCTTCCAATCCCATAACGGAACGTCTGCAAAGAGCTTCATCTCTCATTTATCAAGTACACGTACTTACAGTTGAGGTTTATTTTTTTTACCACTTATTTGGCAGACAAGCACACGGCCCACCTGATGGGAATTGGTTACCGTGGCCTATGGACGTATGCTACACCAGGGGTGTTACACTCGCGCTGCCGACCATGAAGAAACCTTCTGATACCCCTCTTGAAGAACCCCATATTGTAGGCGCTTGGGAAAACCGCAGCAGGGAGGTCATTCCACAGCTTGAGTGTGCGTGGGATGAAGTTTCTTTCATACCGCACAGTGCGCACCGTCTCAGGTCGCAGTGTGTGAGGATGAATTCCCTGCCTATGGCGAGAGGTGCGATGATAGAATGTAGCTGTGGGCATATATGTCAAACAATTTATTTGAACACAAACCAAATTTTACAGGCGGTAGAACACACACTGTGAGGCACACCTGTGAGTATGGGATTGTCAACCAGCAGGTTGGTTCAGCTCCCAATATTTTAGTGGGTCCCAAAAATACGCTATTGTATTAAGTGTTAATATGTATTCATTTCTGTATAGATTATCTAAACCTACTAGAATTAAATTTTTGATGTATAAATTACGTGTTCACAAAACTCACTTAGTGTGACGTCACAAAGCCCGCTCCACACGTTTCTTTCGCCTTATTTAAGCTCATTATTGTTTTGTTGTCGGCTCGGTACACATGCGGTGTACTAAACGCATACTGTGGCACCTAGGTGGCTTCAAGCCGAGCTCTGACATCGTTGTTGATAACTTCTTGTTGGATAAAAATGATTGTGGAAGAGACTTTGGATTTATTAGTACCCGCGACTTAAGTCGCGTGGGCTTATTTCCGGGTTAGTCTTGATTACTCTGACAATGTTCAATTATAATAGCGTGATAAAATGTTATTTCAAAACCGAAAAGTGTCGGGGAATCGATAACGGGGAGAATCAAGACTAACCTTTAGTTCCGGGTTTTAAGATCTTTGTGATAAACTCAAATCCTTGTTCTAAAGTGAAAGTAACCTAAGTCCTCAAATTTTATTAAACATCCAAAATTTTTGGTTTACGTTTTTGAATTCCCATCCACGTCTTTGGGTATGAATATTATGTGTACATAACAATTGGAAATTTATGCTTTGTGGGGTAAAATTGTCACACCTATAAAAATGGCACGCAGAACTGAGGTTTATCACGCAATTCCCCAGAATTGAAACAGAATATACAACCAGCTGTCGGTATAATTAAAACGTTTCACAAATTTATGAATATGGTATTAAGTAATAAGTATACGACACAGGGTCACCTAGTACGAGTGCCACAGCACTCCTTGGATATTATATCTCTAATAGATCTTTGTCACCTAAGGAGAATGTTGTACTATTTTACAGTAATAAATGAATTATGAATTATGATTCTAGGAAGCAAAAAAAAAATGCCTCGACTAAATAAATGAATAATAGTTGTTTAAACTACTCAAGGCACATTTAACGTATAAACCAATGAATTAAGTAACCATTTAACAGTATTTAACTATTCAAATCAATTAAGATATAGAAAAAATTGAGACGGTTCAGGCGGGATTCGAACTCGTGATCCTCCCCTTACAGGGGGATCGCTCTGACCACAAAGCCACAGAACCTTCGCCTGAAACCATACAAATTCTTAAATAAATATGTCCGTCTTATGGCGACGGAGCATCTAATTAAACTTATATTGCATTAGCCTGAAAATTATAGTTAGCGAAGTGTGGGTGTTAATATACTTCTGTCTATCCTTTTTGAAATTACTGGCGTAAGTATAATATACGTATGTAAATATGTACAGCTAAGCGAATTTTTTACGTTTGTCTGGTCTGAACTCCAAACAGTTTCAATCTTGAAGTAAATACCTACACCTGTCCCCCGCACACGCAAAAACGCACGACGCCTGTAGGTCGTTCTTGGTTGCCGAAGGTGAGGTTAACAGGCATATCCCTCGCACTCGGCCGACCCAGGGACATCTCCCTCGATCTGGCCCTCTCCTTGGGTACACCTGTCCCCCTAGACAAGTGGCAACTTGATGAGGCCGTCAAGCTGAGTGTCACTATTGTCCCACGGTATGTGTAAGTAATGGTGACCCTCTTTTCTGGGACTTTGCCTTCAGCTTACCATCAGGCAAGGCGAAGTCCAATTGACGTGTACTATATAAAAAAAAAAAACTGTTTTGAGGAAAGTTGGACATTAACTAATGTCATAGGCTTCGTGTTTCAATTCAACGTCACTGTCAAGCCGGTACTCATCTCCTCAATGACGAATGAGGCTCAACACGACCCCCCCTCTCTCCCTCCTCCTAGACAAGCGGCAATTCGTTGATTCGAATGATGAATATATGGGGTTTGACGGGACTCTGCGGAGCTGTTTGTCAAAGAAGTCATCTCTACAGTAAAGATATCATTTTATTCTACAAAATACCGGCCAACGAATGGCCTCTTGTCTACAAGGGTCGTCAAATACGTCAAGATATTCGTAATTTTATATAACTTTTGACTTTAATGATATAGGCAGATATATTATATACAGAAGCATGGCTCAAGACAATAATAGTGCCTGGAAGAGGGCAATAGGCACACCCTCTATTACGTGGGACCGAATTCGATGATTGGTGAAATGTGGGTGTTAATTCACCTCTGCCTAGCCCTCCGGGAATTGAGGCGTGATTATATGTATGTAATAATATATGTAATAATTTTGGACTCTAACAGCATTACTGTAAAGTCTAAAATCAAATGATATTGTTAGCGGTCTCAGTGGTATAACAATGGCAATGACCATGACAATTATTATGACATAAAATTTGTAAAATCAGGGCCCTGATATAATTATTCCATTAGATACAGTATATATTGATATAAAAAAATATTCTGTCGTGCTTAATTACGGTTTTAGTTTCCATTAATAAATCAATGGTTCAAGGTTGAACAAGGTTGTGATTTTATGGTGAAAGTACAACTATCATAGAAGGTATGTTCTTACCTTTGTTTTGTTAAACTCAGATAAACTTACACATGTTGTTCTTAATATGTGTAAGTTTATCTGAGTTTAACACTTGTACTTTTTCCATAGTATGTGAACCTTTGAGGATGAGGATGACAAAACCGGTCGTCTACTAAAAATACTCTGGAAAAAGTGCAAGTGTCTTTTTAATATGTGTAATAACAAATTCCACCAAGTGCCATCAATCAACAGATGAAAACTGATGAGACTGATGAAGACAGATGAAGTTATTCCATGCTTTATATACCACAGATAGATCTAGGTTAAGTTAAGTGGGTTTTCTGCAGAATGTTTCTCATTAGATCATTAAATACTTATCACAAAACTTGGTCAGAGTTACCCAAAATGACTATAGTTGTTGTGTTATGTAATTGTGTACCTATGTAACATTTTGCATCAATAAATATTTTTTCATTTTTCATTTTCATTTTTTCATATACAATTATAATAAGGTCTCTCTTTCCTTGGTTCATATATAAAAAAAGAAAACTTTCTTACATGTAGCGTTAAAAACTATGTAAATTATGATTTCATTGTGAATCTAACATGTAAAACTAACTTGAAAATATGATCTTTGATTTTCAGATTTAAGTTAAATAAGCAGTAAGTCATGTTTTACGAATAATGAATGAATCATTACAATGTTTAAATTGTAAAATTCTATATTAATCCACTGAAGTAACGATAAAAAATGGTAGGAAGGCCTCCAGCTGTCTCATTCAACGTAGCTGCTCCTTAAAGACGTTACGCGATATTAACAAAGACAGTGGTACTTTCATATTCGTACTGGGGAAAACAAAGCATCTAAGAACATCTAAGAACTGTCAACACTGACCTAATCATTCCTTAATTATATTGTATTTTGTCTGTGCCTACCTTGGAGAAAATTGGCGTGAGCATATGTATGTATGATTGGTTTTATTAAAAACAATATGTAAAGCATCTGACGCTACTTACAAATACTCTCGATAAAATCCTAATACGAGTACGTATCTATTTAGACTGAGCGTAAATGAAATCTCGCTGCAATTCTATAAATAAGCTCTTTGATGCAAGTTCATTGAGGATGCGACACGTGCAAAGGCCCACGGACCAACCCCACGAGTGGGCAGCAATCGATGGAAGTTGCACACACGCAGTAGCTCGCGCATGCGTGATGCGGACGCTGGACAAAGTACAGGTGAGAACAGCGAGCGTTTCTGCGAAATTGTGGTGTAGATAGATGTTTTTTTGTATTCATTGCTCGAATTGTTTTAAGTGCAAGTTTTTGTTGAGTCAAATTTGTACTAAGTACTTGGGCGCTAACGTTATTTTTCATTCTTATGTGATCGTTGTGGGACATAAATAAATTTCCAAAGTTGTTTGTTGACTAGGATAAAAATTAAAATATACAATACTTATGCCGTATACTAAAGCTCTATTTATTATATAATTATCTATTTACTACATTGTATATATTTCCTAAGTAGTATTTGATAAACGTTTTAACATTATCGAGAGTATTTTACACTTTGAAAGAAAAGTGATTACGACACATTTGGCAGACTCCATAATATTATATCTAAATTGTCTATAAATAATTTAGTGTACATTTAGTAATTATCTTTAAAAATATTATAATAAATGATTTGTTTGGTTCGAAACTTCGCTCGAGACACTGCCTACTCAGCAAGACATTTTGTGCGCGAGTATACTGCGGCCTGTTTCAGTCGCACTTTGCGGCACGGACGCCTTACTGAAAGCTCGCCTGAAGCTCTGAAGCTAACGGTGCAACAGAATTATTCGAATTTCGAATTATAATTCATATATTTTTGAAGTGAGTGCACTCAAGGACAAAAATGTGAGTTTGCCATTTATTTTTTGTATCATATTATTTTTTTATAGTTTATTTAGGAGTATATTTAAAAAATGCTAATAGCGGTGCAGTACAGGTGTTTGTTCCCATTGCGACTTTTTTGTTCGTGCATATTTTATTGATGGGATATGTTTAAGGTTTCTTTGTCAAAACTTTTCAGTAAATGTGTGATAAAATATTTTTGGGGTGTGAAATATTTGTTTGATTGCTTGTTTGATTTTCAAAGTCGAACTTTAATTAAGGACTGCTAAGTTATGTTATTTAATTGCAAATTTTTTCCCATGTCTGTATATTCTCATAGAGGCAGGTAGTAATGTATTCAGTTAGGTATATTTTGCTAGCTATAAATTTTGCTATCGTGTTAATATCAGTCTCTACCGGTTTCGTAGTCAAGCTTCGTACAGCACTAACAAACGTTCAATAGTAAACTTTGATTGACCCTGAATGGAACCTTGAACTTAACGAATGAATAATAAATTCCGTTTTAGCCATAAAATCAAACTTCATTAAATAAAATAAGTACTATGAGCAAGGGAGACGCTGATGTAATGTTCAAAAGATACGGTGACCGGCTTTCCATCAGTTTAGGCGAATGCTAGTTTGCCATTGTAGTACATACTTATAACCACGCCTTTATCCCTGGAGGGTTAGGCAAAGGTGAATTAACAACCACATTTCACCAATAATTGTATTTGGTCCCACGTAATAGGGGGTAAGCCTATTGCCGTATTCCGGGCACTATTGTTGACTCAAGCCATTCATCTGAGGCTGAGTCTGGGCTGTAGGTATATATCTGTCTGATGTTAAACAGCCCTATCCCTTAGTCGCCTTGTACGACACCGCATGGGAAGAGATGGGGTGGCCCTAATTCTACTTTGCCGGAAACCTCGCGTAAGCTATTGTAGATAGCAACCTAGTTAAACTATCTTTATCCAATGTCTCTCAGGCCGTATTCAGGCCATCAGACAGGCATATACGTCAAATCCCCATATATTTGTCATTCTATTCTACAAAACGCTGGCCAACGAATTGCCACTTGTCTAGAAGAGAAGAGCAGATCGTCTCATTATCTTCACAGTGATTTTCCAGTTCCGTCAAAGATTGTACTATGGAGCCCTGGTCAGCTTAATGTTTTTGATTAGTATGCCTGCTTTGCTGTCAGTCACTGCCACCTGAGCTGCCATCTATGTCAGAACTGCCATTTATCAGGTTCACTGACTAGGAAGTGAGTTTAGCTTGACCTCAGAAGGTAATAGGGCCTGTACACACTTTGACCAGATCCTCTGTCATTGCCTTACATGCCCTGCCTAAGGATCTAATTAAGGATTAGGTAATTTTATCATCGCATACTTTATGCACAATGTTCATTGGAGAACTTTATACCATAATACTATTGTGTAGTGCAGAGTTAGTACAAGGTAGGCGCATTTAGACTATAGCTTAATTACATATCCTTTACTTTTCGATCGCATTTTTGTGTGTTTTTTTTTATATAACTTAGGTGGCAGACAAGCACACGGCCCACCTGATGGAAAATGGTTACCATGACCTATGAACGTGTGTAACACCAGTGGAGTCACATTCGTGCTGCCGACCCTGTAAGAACAGAGATTTTGTGCTGTCAGTGTAGAGGACAAAGCAGGACAAGCCTTTGGTCGTCCCACTGACAGCACAAAAACTCTCCAGTGAGGTCTGGCTACCCTACTCACCGCCGGGAACACAACACAAAGTTATTATAACCGCAGTATTCTGTAGGGCGGAAGTACTTCTCCAGACGGACTGCTCAATTGGGCGGAAATATCACCGTGTCCTACCTCCTCAAACCATGTAGTTTTATCTACTTCACATGTTTATTTATTTTGTGTGTGCGTATGAAAGTGCGTATGCGTGTGCGTGAGCATGTGTGTTTATGGTGTGTGTGTGTGTGTGAGTGTACTGTGTATATGTGAGAAATTAAAGTGTAAGTCAGATGCCGAAGTGACTACCATATTATCAAATTATATTTTAATATATATTAATTTAATTCTTCTGTATCATATGATAACATTTGACAAGTAACCATTCCGTACCCGTGGCATTACATTCCAGCTTATTTAATGGAAAAATAGTTAATTCTTTATTTGTTTTATTATATAAGTATGGTCCCAAGAAGCTAAAGGACCTTTGAGTGAAGCTCAGTTTTATGGGATGAGCGTACTCGCAGACTTTATGTTTACGTCACTTGCCTGAATGTTCGTATTATAAGTACTTAAGGAGTGTTGCTCCAAGATAGCCATGAGTATGAAGAACTGTCTGACTGAGAGAACCTGGCAGTATCCATCTAATAACACGGTAGTGTATAACGATGTTTTAAAAGTACAGACTTTTAAAATGTATCATTGAGCGCCTTCGAAGGTAATTAAGTAGTGAGTCTTACCCCAGCTGAGAATGCAGAATGTGATTAGTGGTTCACAAAGGAAACAATACATTTGTTTCAAGAGCGAAATTTTAACTTCATGCCAAAGAGTAGAAAAGGTATAGACTTACATATACACCTACATACCCATTTTTCTTTTTAATTAAACTTTTTGCACAAATACACAATGATAAAAAGGCGGATTTAATGCAACAGACATTTTATACCAGTCATATAAATTTGTATAATATTATACATAAACATAAAACATCTCACGTGTACAAATTTAAGTAGAATTAAATATATTAATATTGCTAACTGCTACAGATCACGGCATCATATCGGTAATGAACATTAAAAATAAATGTTTGAAATTTGTGGTTAATTGAAAAGTATTTTCGTTGTACTATTGGACTCGTTCTTTTATCGTTGAGAAATAATAACTGAGGCTAAATTTCTAAAGTAATTATTCATTAAATTTAAATGAAATTGAATACATAATAACCAAAGACAGTAAAAGGGTCATACCTCGGCAGAGGAACCCTTTTTACTTGGTTACTATTAGTTGTAGCTTGGCAACTCCGGGCCACCTGACTTTAGCACTGAAATACTTTATAAGTAACTCTTTCAAATTACATATGATTGAGATTCAAAGGCATCAGTAGCTTAGTGGTTAAGGAGTCAGCCTTATGATCGAGAGGTTTCGGATTCGGATACTGGCCTAGATTACGCTACCAAGGCGACGTGAACCATTTCCTAACACATGCAATTTAGTTGAGCTGGAGGGATTAAGGGCGAACACTAGGAATTTCGGAGGCAGCCTCTGTGGCTTAACAGTAATGAAAGATTCAAGATCGCCAATGGTTTGCAGAAGTCAGATGGAAGTCGTTTCACGGGAAGTACCTATCAAAACAATTTGAATTTCGTTGGGACTCATCAAGTACATTGGCAATTGGGTCCCAATCAAACACCCCAAAGTCCCAACGAAATTCAAATTGTGTTACCAATGTGACTACTCAGTCACATTGTTAACACTGTGATTCCAATTAAAATATACGAACTGAAATTTCTAAGCTCTGATGTTTGATGTGAATTTTATTGTACCACTCACTACCGTAAAAATAAGTATAACGTAGTTATTTTTCTAAATCCTTAAAAATATACACTTAACACGATGGTAATCGATCACCGTAGCTAATTAAAACTTTGTGCTACGATTTCAGAAACGTACTTTATAAGTTGTGGTCTTTCGGTACGAAATTGAAAAAGGTACAATACAAATTAACTTTATATTGTATTCATGAGTCTCAGGAGGGACTTTCCAAATCTTGTTAAGTTTTTACTGAAATTCCAGCGCGGAAGGCACATTTTGTTACCGCAAACATACTTAAGTACCTCTTATCATGATGTGATTGGTATACTGATTCGCCAATCAATAAAAATGTGTAGCTAAAAGAGATGCTTAGATGATTCAGACTCGTGTAGAGTATGTTTAAGAGTATTGATGAAACAGACTTATTAAACAAGTGTGAATGGATAACCCGGCATAGGTGAATAAGATCGAGGTTTTGATAGGCCATAGGCCTCTCCCAATGTGCGCCATTTTCTCCGATCCTCCGCCTTCCGCATCCAGTCGGTCCTAGCCACCTTTTTTAGGTCGTTCATTCATCTGGCTAGGGAGGGGTCCTACCTTTCGTTTACCTTTTCGCAGTCTCCACTCTAGGACTCGTTAACTCCAACGGCTATCGGTCCTTCGACAAGTGTGGCCTGCACACTGCCACTTCAACTTGCTTATTCTGTGACCTATGTTGGTAACTTTAGTTCTCTGTCGGATAACCTCGTTCCGAATTCTATCCTTCAGAGAAACTCCAAGCATAGCTCGCTCCATAGCCAATGAACATTTAATTTTGGACTTTAAGAATATAGAAATAAAATGTAAAATTCAATGTCATTTATTGCAGTGTCTTTAGTATGACAGTGGTTTTGCTTTAGTAGAATCGAAATCCTGCGTACATTAAAAAAAACATTTATGAAAGTAGAAGAAGCGAAAGGTGTATGCTAGTATCGAAGCAAGTGGAAAGATGTTTTCTCTGCCTACTCCAATGGAAAACGGGCGTATGTGAATTGAAGTAAAGAAAAATAAAAGAAGTGTAGCAGTTAGTACTGCATAGCCTTGAAAGAAATCACTTCGACTCCTCTAGTCTAGGCCACTGTCATTGATATTATCGCTAGCAACATGTTTTATTCACTACATGGCTAGTTAATGGCATATAATTGTATATTCAATAACACTGGCAATCGATAGGCCAAATGGCACATCGCCAGCCGATGACGTCATCCACCAATGATACCTTTGGGCTTATCCCTTTAATGAGGGTAGTTTGAATAAAATGCGGCTTTTGTGTTAATGATCGGTTAAGTAAATTACGTGTAGGAATAGGAATACAATGTAAGCAGTCAAGGGAGCATTGCCCTCTAAGTGTTACTGTTTTGATTTTTGTTCCAAATCTGGAATTTAAGTTGGGTCTTGGCAGCCAAGAGTTTTATATAACAGTCAGAAAACTGGGTTATGTTGACGCCATACTGCCGCATAGGAAGCTGGATCTCTAGATTCATACATTATATAATTTTGATATGGGTATGATTAGGCAGTATAGTATTATTAAAGCATTATTTTTACATTTGTTAAATAACATTTACTTAATTTGAAATAGATATTGGTTCATAAATTTACTACTTTTTGTAGGTATACTATATATAATTGTGACAAAAAGACAAAACGCGGCATTGATAAAATGTGTGTATTAATTCACCTCTACCTAACCCTCCGAGGATAAAGGCGTGATTGTATTATGTATGTATGTGAAGTCAAGATAAATGTGGCTGTTAATTCACCTCTGCCTAACCCTCCTGCGATAAAGGCGTGATTATATGTATGTATGTATGTATTTTACCAATCATTACATTCAGTCCAACGTAATAGCTGGTGCGTCTATACTATTTTTTGATTCGGGCCATGCATCTGAGGCTGAATCTGAGCATATTCGAGCTGTATGATGTTAAACAGCCCTATCCCATACTCGCCTTATACGACATTACATGGGAAGGAACCTATTCTAAAGATTGTAAGGTTAGATTGTGACAAAATTTAACACAGGAATTTTAGTCAAGCTATTCATAGTCCTCTAGCTAACGAGGCTAGAGAGGCTTCTTACTACAGTGCTTTCCTATACCAAACTATTACTCTAAACACTAGTAAATCACTGCTAGTGATGAGGCCGATCATTGTACATTTAACTATAACTGTAACTATGTACAATCTGTAATAATATTGGTGTGCAATGAAAAATCATCTATCTATCTAATATATCATAACATTTATTTACCTAAATAATGAGAATAACAACGTTTAGTAATGCAATAACTATTGACAGCTGCCAATTCTCACTGCTGAATATATACTAATGTGTCCTATTGTAAATCTGTTGGTATCACGGATATGTTTGGTGTACAATAAAGTATTATCTATCTATCAATCTATATTTTACAAGGTGCCTGTCCACTGTTATACAATCGGTTCTATGTAGTAGGCAGCGAGTCTTCTGCTGTCAACTGGGCTTATTGCAAGAGAAGTTTCATGTTTCTAAATATAGGACACGTCAATTTGACTTCAACTTGCCTGATGGTAAGCTGAAGGCAAAGTCTCAGAAAAGAGTGACCCTCTTTACCATTACTATTTATGTAGTCCACGTCTGTATGAGTTCACATAGCCTAAGCTAAAGAGGATTGAAGGATCACCATTGCTAATTAAGTAAGTAATATAAAGAAAGCTAGAACCCTCAGTTTGATGGCCTAATCGGATACTTTTTCACACCCCGTTCAAAGGACCCGGGAACATTCCTGCTTCCTACATAGGAAGCAAGAAGTCTGATAGAAAATGTCACTACTCGTTTATACCACGAAACAAGTTGTAAAACAAGTTGTAAGCTTGTTTATAAAAAACTTGTTGAAGACTTGTAGAGACTACTCAAAATACAATACTTGTTTTATACATGTATTTCAGATATTTTTTCGTTTACAGAGGATGTATATCCAAAAAGTTGTAAACAATTATAGAACACATTTGCGGTCACTCTGTATCCTGTGACATATTGCAACTTGTCAAATACATGTTTTATACTTAGGTCTAAACGAGGGAAACTTTTCAGTTAGCATTTAGCTAGTGCTTGAGTCACATTAGGGTCGCGTGCGTTTAGCTCGTACTACTAGTTTCTGTAAAAGATAACATCTCGCTGAGTATATTCTAAATTACCGTGATTATGGTTACTAACTTTTGTAACATCATGAAAGTTAAACACGCACATATCACGTCATTTTCAGTTTGGTGTGGTATTTTTAATTATTTTTAAATGGGTGACTCGAAATGACGTGATGAATTTCCGTCCGAATTGAGCAGTCCGATTGGAGAAGTACCTCCGCCCTACAGAATACCACGGCCATAAAAACGTCGTGTTGTGTTTTCGGCAGTGAGTAGGGTAGCTATAGCCAGTGTTGACTGGAGAGTTTTTGTGTTTGTAGTAGGAAGACCAAACGCTTGCCCAGCTTTGTCTTCTGCACTGACGGCAGAGAAACTCTATGTTCTTACAGGGTCTGCAGCACGAGTGTAACTCCCCTGTTGTACACGTCCATAAACCACGGTAACTTATTTACATCAGGAGGGCCGTGCGCTTGTCTGCCACATAAGTTGTTAAAAAAAAGAATGGAATAACTTAGTTAAATAAAATTCGTGCTCAACCTGAGAATTGAATTCGATTGAACCATTGCACACTGCACGACGTCCAAAAGGGAGACATCATTCTAAATTGTAGGTTTTGAATTAACATACATAAATTGCTAAAATTGATAAACGCATAAAATACTCACGCCTATTTCTCTCCAGGGTAGGCGAAGACGACATTCTACGATCTGTTTCTATCCTTATATACTTCACGAGCTTCCTTTACTGTCATTAAAATAATGAAATAATGGGATGTTCCATATTTATCACACTAAAACTTATCCTTTATTCAGAAACAGTCTCATCACACCCTGTATATGCTTAGTAAATAATGTACTTGCAGTTAACTGTTAGTATCGGCTATCCAATCATCCGAAACCACAGTTTCTTCCCAATCACCGAATGCTTGTTTTTGTTATTCATACTTTTTGTTTTCTTGTATCTACTATTTTGGTTTATTTATTTTATCAAGTGACGTGACTCTGTACTCTACTGTTACCTCTTTAACCATTTTTCTTAGTAATCTGCAAAAAATTGGGTAAAAAATTTCACGGATCCAATTTTATTTGACTATGCACTATTCGTTTTAGGCAACAACAGGGTGAAAAAGGAATCTGAAAAATATCTAATCAAAGCAACGTTCTTGTCTCGTTATAAATTGATTGACAGTTCATTTGTTTTTTATTTACTACACCTGAAACATGAGATAGTGAAAATTGCCTCGAAATATCTACAATTTAGATTGGGAATAAGAAAATGAAAGGATTGAAATAACACCAGTTTTTAACAGATTCTATCACGATTCATTTGCCATGAGTTTGTTATTTACATTTAGTTTGACGATTCGGCTACATTTCATCATCATGGTTAAAAAGTAGTTTTATTTCAATGTATAATGTCAGCATCAGATCGATCTTGATGAGCAAAGTGCTTAAAATGATCGTAATGCCTTGGATTCCCTCTTTTTCACTGACTGATTATTCTGTAATGTGATACACACCTTTAGTTCGGTCAATAATACAATTTAAATCTATAAAACAGTTTGCTTTTGAGATTTTATGGTCAAGATTATTCTGACGCTGATTGTACAGTAAAATGGTCATAGTATACGAGATGGATGATCATAATAATGATGGTATTAAAAATATTTATAGACTTAATTTTTAATTGTGGACATTACAGGGCAGCTGAAGGTAGTACCCCAGGAGGATTAGCGCCTGCAGAGCCTGAGGTTGGTCCTGATGGTGAAATTATTGGAGGACCACGCACACCGCAGCAGATTGCGGCACAAAGGCGACTGCAGCAGAGTCAGGCGCAAGTCGATGAGGTGACTTAAGACACTATTTTATATTTAGAAGGGAACATTGTCGGGAAGTTCCAGTTTGAATTTTACACTAATATTTTATTTAACTAAACCAAAGATACTAGATACCCTACTAATGATGCAAGTACGATTTATCATTTAAAATCGTTCATAACCACATAGTTGGTCTTAATTATATTACAACGTCTCCCTGTTTCTGGGGACGACGAGTTTGGGACCCTGTAGTCCCCGCAGGAGGGCCAGATCGAGAGAGATGGCTCTGGGTCAGCCGGTATGCGAGGGATATGCCTGTCAATCTCACCTTCGGCAACTAACAATGAATTACAGTCGCCGTGCGTTTTAGTCGGTTTGAGTCCGACATAACCTCTCCCACCAACTCCGGCGGGGAAGGTATCTGTGAAGATTTTTTCGCACGTAAAATAAAGTCATATTGCAAAGTAGAAGTTATAATAGAGTTAATGTCCAATGAACTATGATACTCTTTTCAGGTGGTCGATATCATGAAAACGAACATGGACAAGGTGTTGGACAGAGATGTGAAACTATCAGAGCTTGACGACAGAGCAGGTAAACAGAAAACGGAGTCTTGCAGCATTACAAATATAATATTAGGAACTAGCCCGCGGTTCCACACTCATGGAATCCTAATCTGATAACATCATCCCATGGTACCCTATTCCTGGAATTAATAATAGCCTTAGATTTAGATTAAAAACTTCTGTCAGTTATGATCAGTCGTATGAACGTGATTGAGTAATAAATATCCAAAAATCTTCACATTCTATAATATCAGTAGGATTAGTAGGATGTCTTATAGCAAGCTTTAAGTACTAATCACATCACGATTATGTTGTTTTAGATGCGCTTCAACAAGGAGCATCACAATTTGAACAACAGGCAAAGAGTTTGAAGAACAAGTTCTGGTTACAGAACCTTAAGGTATGTACAGACAATTCTATTAAATATAACTTGAGTGTGTGTTCTTTTTTCTACCCACTAATATTTATTCTGGTTTCAACCCAGAAATTATCCCGTTTCTTGCCTTTGATTCCTATGCAGTTTTCTCCAAACTAAGTCTTGAGTATCTTTAAGCAATACAATTTTATTTAAACTTGTCTTATGTTACAGATGATGATAATAATGGGAGTGATTGGAATTGTAATAATAGGCCTACTGTTTGGTAAGTCCCCACATTAAAAAAATATACAATCGATGTTGTCAAGTGAAGCTTAGCGGTTAATAGAATGTTATGTGTATGCGAAGATGATAGAGAAAAAAGAGAGATGATACTTGCCCCAATAA
The DNA here is from genome assembly GCA_963662185.1 of Eilema griseolum. Taxonomy (NCBI): domain Eukaryota; kingdom Metazoa; phylum Arthropoda; class Insecta; order Lepidoptera; family Erebidae; genus Eilema; species Eilema griseolum. The sequence goes on from OY759250.1 coordinate 8,393,276, forward strand.
AATAATTAGACAAAAAAAGTTAGACTGAAAAACATACTATAACAAACAGATCAAATGCTATTTTTAATGAAAGGATAGTAATTCAATATGAATTTTTGTCAGTACTGTTGTTTGTATATTGTGAAATACTTAAGAATCTTGAATACATGAAGTATTAAAGATTGTGATGTTTATTGTTAAAAGATCGATATCATTTATATTTCTTGGGATAAATCAAGTTTCATCTTTCTCTCTAACTACGTATGTGCAAACATTTATTACTGGCTATTTAGTTTGCATCTGAGAACGTTTCCCCAGTGTCTAAATGTTACTTGTTCAGGGTTTAAGAATGTTTTAGTACCTATTCTAATCTAAATTTTAGCACAATCAGCTTATTGTTTGTTCAATCAAAAACTGTGACTTAGCTTCCTTGTTAGCGGGTTGTGAAATGTTGGCTGTCTATAAACCGAGTGTTCACATGTTTGATTTGCATGGGAATCCGTTGAAGTTGAAATTACATGAACTGAATCATTTGTAATTATTTGGGCAATATTTTATAGAAAACTTTGAATCTATACAAACTGAATGATTCATCAATGCAGAGACCTTCAAGAACTGCTAGGGTTACAAATGTGAAATTTTTGCAATTAATGTCTTTTTTCTATGAAAAAATTATGGAAATTTCATCCCAATGTGGTAAAATAAGAGATGAACAGGGTGTATTAAAGTCCGTCTAATACAAAGTTCGTAAGTATTGAAGAATTTCATGTAATTTTATATACTAGTATTTTATTTGGAAAACATTTACAATAATTGAACCTGGATTGAAATTAGAGGTATGATTATTTAACATACCCCTAAATGCCCGCTGTGTTTCTTGCCGGAGTCTTCTCAGGTCGAGGCCACGTTTCGAACGCACCGATTCACACCGATGGTTCATTTACTTAAATGATTTTCATGTTCCTTTTTTATTGACATTTTGTAAGTGCCGATTTAATGGTCTATGTAGAATAAATTTGACTTTGTCATTGTTTTACAAATTTATACCGGAGTTGTGCAAATGTACCTAATAAAAAATATATGCTAGTTTTCTGATTTTCAAAAGAAATATGGGTAGAATAATCAGTTCATTTAACTTTACTTCCCACGGATGATGCAAAGACAGCCAAGTCGAACATCGGATTGCGTAGCGTGTAGTCGCTTCGAAGCACATGTTCTGCTTATGGCTGTTTGCAGGTGATAACATAAAACAAATGTTTGGTTAGTTCGGTACCGAGGCACGCCGACTACGACCGGGACTCAACCAACCCCGGCAATTCTCGGCAATAACACTATGCCAGCAATTACTAACCATTGTAAGTAATATACCTGTCTTCTTCTTCTTCCCCTTCCGACTTTTGCATGTGTTTTAGTGCTTGTATGGATTGTTGGTAGACATTAGGTTAGTGACTATGGTAAGTATGTTTCAAAACAATAAATACTGAAAGGTAGTATGTTACATGAAACAGTATAGAACAACACAAAATCAATAATTACTGTCAATACTGTCATTCGATTGATAGGAATTCTCAATATTTATTGTAATAATCGTTGTAATTGGCTCTAAATATAATAATCAATGAAGTTAACTATTATATTTCCAATTAATAGTTTCATATATCGTACATTTGTTTCTTGTATGATTAAACAAAAGATCAAAATTTTTACAGTAATATTTTAGTCTGAGAAATATTAACACTTAAATTACATTTATAAAAATCAAATGAATTTGACGCAATCATTCTTATTTCAGCATTACAAATTCTTTCACCAATACATTTAGGATGCTTACAAAACAGTAAACTCATAAAACAACATAAACCAAACTCACAAAATTATCCCATCACACCACGATCATCATACATCATGCTAACATCACGAACACTAGTATTGAGTGAACATAGAAGTAGATAGGCAATGTAGAATATTTAACCCACTTTACACAGGTCATATTTCAATTTTTAACCTACTTTACACTGGTCATGTTTGAATTTTTGAACCCACTTTACACTGGTCATGTTTCAATTTTTAAACCCTCTTTACACAGGTCATGTTTCAATTTTTGAACCCACTTTACACTGGTCATATTTCAATTTTTGAACGTGAAAGTGGGTTCACACAATGTTCCAATTTTGACACTAAACTACACTTTTAATAGTCTCCGTCAACACGCATGGTTGCCTCTAACCAATCACATTTGTCATTTACAAATTGACACCTCACATGAAATGCTAAACTTGTCAGATTGACACACCACCTGAGTGCATTCTTCTTTGTCTATATGTCTTCATTGACATCATAAAAGATAGAAGCAAACATCCTAAGATGGCCCTTGTCCGGCGTATTTCAAAGAATTGCCCCACGGAGTCGATACCTTTCCTCTTTCGCGCTACTACATGAATATATTTCTACATGCGGCAAGTAAATTCTTACATGATCGGTAGCACGAATGTGTCCATAGTCCATTTCCATCGGTTGGGCTGTGTGATTGTGTACCACCTACATAAGTGTAGAATAACCTTTCTACATCAGTTTTGTGCATCACTATAAGTGATATAGTTGGAAGCTTAAGCGGATGCTCAACGTTAAGTCTTAACTATTTTTTTAATAGTTTTATTTCAAAATCAACGTATCTAAGCATGAGAGTGCATTCAGGTGTGGCATACATTTCAACGTCTTTCTGTTTCATCTCAAGTGTAAGTACACACCTTACCTACATTTGAAGGAATGAAAAGATCTAATATTTTGTAATTGACTTGTTAATAATAAAATATTATATTATTTTCAGGAAAATACATGTAATTTACTCACTCATCGCATCCGTTGGGTTCCACTTCAAATGGGAAGCTAATTTAATAGGAATATTATTAACTAAAATATTATATTATATGTGTTATATATTTAAATTATTTAAATTTTATATTATACGCTCTAAAAAAAAATCAACGAAATACACATTCCATTTTAATAATATTATTGGAAATCAAAATGGAACTTACATAGATTATATAAGCATATTAATTATTATTTAATTATATATATTTATTATATAATTATTATTTAATTGTAAAAGCAAAGGAAATAATTTCTTTACTTTTTGAAAACTCCACTTATGATGCTTATCGTTGTGAAACAAACTATAAGTTTTAATGTATACAAGGATTAGATTAAGGTTATAAAATTTAAAAAAAATTGCTTAAATTATATCTGTATTAATCTATAGATATTAAAATTGAAAGGTATGGCTGTCCGTAAATTTATTTGCGTGCCTTGTAGATACTATTTAGGATCCTGTTTCTACTGCATAATGTGTATTTCTAATTGAAAATAAATCTAATAATATATATCTGTCGTATGTAAATGCTCATGAATTTGTAAATGATATCTTCCAGATGTAGTGGAATCTTTCTGATATTGTAAAATAGTTCTATTATTCGTAATATTATCCTACCAATAAAGGAAACTTAATAATAATTACTTACTAATAACTATTAACAAATAATTAATTAATAAAAACTATTATTCATTGATTATTCATTAATAATTACAATTGTTAATGGTAATAATTATTATTATTACTTAATGATTATCTCAAAAATATATGTTATATCTTCATTGTTGAACATCAAATCACACAATGGCAACGGTAGTAAATGGAATTGAGCGGATAGAAATAAAAATATAAAATATTAATAATTTATTTTAGCTTATTTCATATTTTTAAACTGATCTTATGAGATTAGGGTCGTAAATTAGTTGATAAATTATTTCGAAATGCCAATAGGTAGTATCAATAGCGTCTTAGGTGTCAATTATTTGCATTAGCACAAAATATTAGCTGCATTATGTCAATTAAATGACTAGTTTATGAGTTTAATTTTAATATACACAAATAATGAAGACAGCACTTATAATATTCAAAATTAAATTTTCTTTACTTTAAGGCGTTTAAAATGTGATATGTAAGGGCCTGCGCTCCTTCGTGCGTGAGCCTATTCGGGCGCCTGTTTTGGGATGAATTAATTTGCACAAAATCGTGTAAGAAAATATATTTTACACGATTTGCACGATGTGTCTATGGGCGCCCGCGTGCGTTACGCAAGAAGCAGCGGAGGCAGTAAAACCTGTAATTGCTTACAGATTTTGAGGAAGCCCCATTAGGTCGTATTTTACTCAGTCGGATGAGCTTTACTCAATGTCAGTTTAGTTTACACTTCAAATAAAGATTGTGTTTCTGTCTTTGTGTATGTGATTGTATTTTCTCTTTACGACAATGTAAAATTGTAAGCAGTTACAAATCAAGGTGCCACTGACAATATTAGTTCTTTTATAAAAAAGAGTGTGATAATTGAAATGAGAATTTGAATTATAGAATTATAATTATTTGATTATTCGATGTTGTTCTTATCGCTTGTCTTTTCAATGTAGTTATTAATAATTACTTGACTACAAGACTTAAGAGGGAAGTTATAAGACAAAATTTACTATACACACAGTAGTGAATTTAAAATATATTCTATCTATTTCATAGATTATCTATCTCATAGGATATCTAATAGAATTTCTGGTAAAGTGTGTCTATACAAAATCTTGTATCATAAATTCTATTTGCCCCATTTCGGGTTGTGATGTTTGTGTATAGTTGCGTTGAAGAAAACAATTACAAAAACATAAAATGTTTTCGAATTGTTGTCTATTACGCGATATCGAATTAGCGTCAAAATCTCATTTGCTATTGTCATTATGACATTAATTCAAAATTTACTATTTATCAAATGTTGCAGCTTGCAACTGAAATAAAAGCCTAGAGTTTGAATGTAACCAAGAAACTTAATATTAATGTATGTATAACATAATTGTTCAAAGTTACACCAAATTACTACATTTGCCTACAATTTTAGTAATTACTTTTCAGTTTTAAAATATCACGAATTTGGCGTGTTACCACTAATGCCACTAAGCATTATAAATGTTGTAATTATTATTATAAAATTTATGTAAATGAAATTATTGATTATATAAAAATGTGATGAATATATACAGTAAAAAACATTTTTTAATTTTATTTCTTAATACTACAAAAATCTTTGAAAGGAAGATAATTATAATGTACCTTTGTATTAAAGACCCAAGTAGGTACAATACCTACTTGGGTCTTTAATTGTTCAACAACTGAACCATGTAAGGAAAAGTTAAATTTTAAAAGTCGACCATTTTTTAAATTACAGGTTGTAAATATCGTAGTGTTATAATTGGCTAATTCTTAATATAAATGTTACCTATGGGTCATCATCATCTTCATGTAGACGTGTTTTCCTTCGTCTTCATGTAAGGTACCTATCTACCTTACATGAAGACGAAGGAAAACACGTACGAAAATAATTATCCCTAATTATTTTCGTAGTTACCACTAAAACCTAAAACGTAGGTACTAAATTATGCTATGTTATATAATATATTTATACTGTACTAGCACCCTGCCACGCTTCGCTGTGGCACATTGTGATTGAATAGTTGATCGTTAAAAAACTGTACTTTCGCGGTCGCGGATATGTGAATGATGCAAAAATTTGATGAAAATAATCCTTGATGTGGATTATATATCATGCTAAAATTTCAGCTCGATCGGTGCAGAACTTTTTGAGTTTTTGAAGCCTACACAAACCAACATAACATTTTTATATATATAGATGATTATGTTTCTGTCTGTCTGTCTGTCAAAATCTTTTTCTCAGGTATGTATGTATATTCAGTTGAAATTTATACCAAATACCCAGGTCTGCAACACCTTGAGGCTCCAAAAACATTAAACTTCTATGTCAATGTAACACAGTAACCGCGACTCCATCTTCCTTATTCGAGCATTCCATATTTGAAAATTAATAAAATTTTTTTTTTCGGTAAGCGCTCTGCACTCAAATGTATGTGACCTATTTTAAAAACTAGTTGATTTATAGGTTGAAATATATCTATTTAATCATTAATCGAAATTTGAAAATTATAAGATTTTGACAGAACTTCTAATTGACTATGAGCATGAATATTCTAATGAGCATCCGGATTCTGTTGGCGCATGTAATACCTAAAATAATTATTTCAAGTTTGTTGGGAACACTCTGTGCGCAAGTCCAACTCGTACTTGCCTGGATTTTATCTGTATTAGTGGACAAAACCTAATTATCAACATGATTAAAGTGTGAAATATGCTGAATAAAATTACGTCATTTTGTAAATTAATTGCGTTATTTTTATGGATTAATTTAATATAAAATATATATAGTAGTGTAACAAAAACCAGGAAGATTTGCTCGCACACTATTATTCGATTAACGTTCATAATATTCAGAGACATCTTTAAGCTTTTGGATGCCTTGGGCACTTTTAGATAATGGAACTTTTAGTATTGATTGAAGAATTTACTTAACTGATTTATAGACCGCATTTTCAGTGGATAGCGATTCGCAGTTACGTCGAAAAGCAGAATAAATTAGGTACCTACATACTGATCTACTAGCTAAAAACTAAATATGCAATGAATGAATCGCTATACCGCAGAATCATAAAACGCTGTACATCTAAAATGCAACTTTTGAACGATTTTTTTTTAATGTGTTATCTGTTACGTAACTGGTAGAGCAATATTATTTTTAAGCGGAGGATCGGGTGCTTTGGCGTTCATTGGGAGAAGCATAATATATATCCTATAGTGGACTGCAATAGGCTAATTAATCTATTGATATGTTAAAATATGTCCTAACCTCAATGATATTTTATAAACTATAAATATGTTGTCAGTTCTCTAAAATGGCCACAAAAAGTGATGACGACACTTTTCGCACCATTCAAAGACGCAACAGTGCGCTACGAAATAAAAAGCCACGAATAATAAATTCGTTATAGTAATAATTTAAATTGATGTAAATAATAATGTAATTTAAATAATTTAATAATATTGACATATTATTAGTAATTAAGCTAATAAGTCGCCATCTTCAGCATATGACGTCTCTATTAATTTTATACGCCATTGTCTAAGCTACCATAATTTATTATAATAGCAGACTCCGATTCGGGAACTAACTCTTGCACAGATTTCATTGTCTAGAAGAAAAATGCCCTAAAAGAATGTTACTTTCTCTGGGATACTTCTTCTAGGGCCCAAATTGCAATATAATTATAAACTTCAAGTATGGTGACGAAGCATGTGTAATAAGATTACCCGTACCAAACTTAACTAACATCTAGCAAAAATAATTCTTAATACATTTAAAATAAACACTCTTTTACTATATCATTTTTAATATGTACCTGCTAGGTTTGCAAACCATAGACTAGACCATAGAGAATGATGTGAGAGCTTGCTAGCTTTCTCTTTGATAGCTAGCCGCCATTTTGAGTTACAATAATGGTCGATGTGACGTGAGTAATGCTCTAGTGTCGTTTAAAGTTAAGTAATGTTGCTGCTTAGTACTATTAATACAGGTTAAATGGGTTAAAATCAATGAGGTAATGGTGAAAAATGGTAATATTAATATATCATTGATTTTGAAAATGGGAATACCTCTTCTTAGTATTCTGATTCAAATATTTAAAAGAAGAAGAAGATTTAATAGCCTAGTAGTAAAGAATCGGCGTTACAATCAGAAGGTACCGGGTACGAACCCTTCCCATTATACTATGGACGTGAACTCGCTCCTAACACAAGAATTATTTAGCTTAGCTGGAGTAGTTAGGTGAATGCTACGAATATCTAAAAAATTTGGTTAGTACGGTTTAAAAAATGGTGATTTTTAATGTAATAAATGATAATGAATCGGGGGAGCCAGGGCTCTTTTTTATATATTTTTTCAATCTACTCTCAAACTAGTATTGAGGTTAGTAAAAAATCTGTTTCATTTATTTATTTTATACTTATTAAGTTCGTCTAAGTTACGTTCATCTAACCATATACCTAAATATATTCATCACTTAACAGCTAACTTATTACCAATCCACTAGAAAGCAGTGTTGTATTTCCAATCCTCTCATTCCCCATACGAATAAACCACATCAAGATTGAAACATCAACATCGACAACTTGACTAAAGACATACGCAAGTCGAAGGGTCCCTTTCTCGTTGTAATTTCAACCGCATATAAAGTGATGCAAAAATGGACCGAGAGTACAATATTTCGTTCAACGGACAGCCAATTAGTTTCCCTGTGGGAACTGTCTAGAAAACAAAGCGTGTTTTGTTACATACAACTGTTCTTAAATTGCGTTCGATAATTACGTACTATTTGTTCTCGTATGGGAATTACTCGAACGTTTTTCGTTTCCATTGTAGCTTTTTGGTTAACCTCTATGAAAAAGTGTATATGTCAGTCGTAGAGGACTTGGTGTAAAGTGAAGGAGTATTGAATATTGACACTAAAATCAATTCGTTTGTTAATTTATCACTATTTATGGATTTTTTTCTATTTTTATTTATTTATTAATTTTGTTGATTGTTGTTTGTAGTTGAAAGTAGAGAAGAGAAAAAAAGAGAAGCAGAGAAATGTTTCCAACTCTCGCTTAGTGTAATCATATGTAAATACAAATTTATTAAAGGACAAAAAGAATAAAAAAACTAAGTAAATCACAACACAATACTCACAAACGCTTCGTACTGTTAGTTAAATATGGTATTGAGCCCGATATGAGTTCAATGAGTCAACAGAGTCCCAGGTCCTTTAAGCGAGGCGTGAAAAAGCATCTAATGAGGCTGCCAAGCTGCCTGAGACTTTGCCTTTAGCTTATTATCAGGCGAGGTGAAGTCAAGTTGTCAAGTTGCGTGTCCTTTATTTAAAAAAAACTTAATATCTTGTTTCCGTAAGACTCAATGATATAAATATACCAGTTTCTGTATTTTTGAGGAGGTAGGACACGGCGGTATTTCCGCCCGATTGAGCAGTCCGACTGGGGTAGTACCTCCGCCCTACAGAATACCGCGGTTATAATAACTTCGTATTGTGTTCCCAGCGGTGAGTAGGGTAGCCAGAGCTCACTGGAGAATTTGTGCTGTCAGTGGGAAGACTAAAGGCTTGTCCTGCTTTGTCTTCTGCTGACGGCACAGAAACTCTGTACTTACAGGGTTGGCAGCGCGACTGTGTTTCCTCTGGTGTTACAGACGTCCATAGGTCACGGTAACCACTTTCCATCAGGTGGGCCGTGTGCTTGTCTGCCAACTAAGTGGTATAAAAAAAAAAAAACTGATAAAGATCTGTAAATAATCATCAATAATTGTTCAATCAAAGACCCTCAGCTCTAAGTATCAAATTAAATACGTGAGATTATGTCACTCACTCAGCATTTTTCTTCACTCACCTTTAAGTCGAACGAAAGCTAGTAGTAGTGGTACTAGAATCATAATGCTCGTAGATCTGAAAGAGACGGCTACGAGATATTGAATTTAGTGTGAACACTTGGAGCATTATTTAATTGCGTGTCAGCGCGGCGCCTGCCCGGTGAGAGGTGTTACATAGTGGGCAGGGTTTCCATTGATATAGAAAAAAATGTATTTAAGTCTAATCCTTAGCTTTGATTTCTGATGACTTATGACTCATTATGACTCATGAAATGACCATAATTTACACGTAGAAAAAGGGCTTTGCAACAGAAAATCAAAAAATGGTTAGTTAACAATAAAAGATGCTTAATTTAGTGAATAACGAGCAAAACGAGCCTGTGATAATTTAATTTCGTATAAAAGGACTTTGTATTTTCATGATAAAACTAAAGTTGTCTGTTTATGTAATTATTGTATTTATACCAGCTAAAACAATCAAGCACTAATAAAATTACATTTCAATTAACACAATACACAAGCTCCAGCATATGATCTTCTAATTGACCGTGCGAGCGAAGCGAACGTAGGCTCCGTTTCGATAAGGTGGACTTTGCTTTTGGGCGCATTTCTTAACTGATTTTCACTAAACTTGGCACATTTATGTTCTTTAATTTAAAACATAACTTTTATCCAGAGCTTTGACTTTTGGCTGAAATATCAAGGACATGACTGTTGTGAAAAAGTCATGCATCGTAAAGAGCGAACTTCGTCATAAAATAAGATGAGAAATTGGGGGGAAATTTGCTGAAGCGTTTTTTAAGAACGTATCGTCATTATTTTTTGCTGAAATATCCAGGGTGTTTTAAGAAGATACGTAGTTATCGTTTTTTAAGGATGCCAGATTTGATTAAGGGTAACTAAAATGTGGTAAAGGGTACTCGCGAGGTCTACTGTCCACAGAAATACTGGTCTATTTTATTGATCTGTTTTATAAATACTAATTACCGAAAATTTAAAATATGTTTTCAGATATATAGCTGATTTTAAAGTTCACTTAAAAAGTAATGCGTCCCAAATGGCAAGGCAAAAAATTATTAAAATCAAAAACATAATTTTAGTTCAACTCAGTATGCCTCAGTATTTGCACTAGCACAGTGTGCTCTGATAGTTCGCGGTAATGGTCCTGTCAGCTGTTTGAAGAGCACATATTGTTGTTTATTTTTACAGTTCTTGAAACCTGCACTGGACGGATTTATTTATTTTGTCCTAACAACCTCGCACCCTAGCCCTGTGTGCATTATAATGAATACTCAAAAATGTATTGTTTGTATTCGAAGTATTTCTATAAGATGCTTTTACGAGTTTTGTCTTCTAGATTTCTAGCTTTTATGGGAGTGAATGCTGTCTGACCTTTCAACCCCGAGAGAAAATACTGTATAAGAGCCAGGTCTATCAAATAGTAAGTATACCGACTAACAGTAGAGGTTGGCTTGGCCCCATAGATCTTAGTGGGCACTAAATACATATTCATTTTTACCCCGCTATCATCATCTGAGCCTTTTGCTCATACAACTTGGGGTAGACTTGCCAGTCTAAACCCTCGTTTTCACCTAAGTATAAACATGTATTTGATAAGTTGCAATATGTCATAGGACTCAGTGTGAACTCAATTGTGTTTTATACTTGTTCATAACTTGTTGGCTTTACATACTTTTGTACGAAAAATTGTCTGAGACAGTCTCAATACATGTATAAAACTTATGTATTGTAACTTGATTAATCTTCTACAAGCCTTCAACAAGTTTTGTATCAAACAAATTAACAACTTTTTTCTTAGTGGAAACGAGGGGTAACTGTGAAATGGCCAAGCTTCGATATTTTTACCCCCATTTACCTCGGTATATGATCACAAAAACTTTCAATTATAACCATACCTGTGCATGAAGACTATGAATCTTCTCTTCTAAGGTACGTTTATATTGTACCCGACCTTAATACCTTCCTAGTTACAGCCTGTAGTGGTTAACCGTTCCATTATTTCCACGGTTACTCATCATGTCTGCACAGATTACACGACGTGTGGCCCATAGGTAAGGGCAAATTGCGATTATTACGTTATATCCTAACGAGGTGTTTGAGACTCCCCCTGTAATATGAACGGCCGACAGTTTATTGGATACGGAGTTATTATAGTATGTGGTGTGAGACGTTTTCTAAAGACTGGCACTGTGTTATGATTTTCTAATTTTGCATTTGAAGTCTATAGTAGTTATAATGATCAAACACACAAGAAACCGATTTAGCATGCTTCCCGACCACATCCAAAGTTTCACCTCAGAGACCAGGGTTCGCTTTTTCTGGTATAACTTTTTTTTTTTTTTTTTTACGTGCGCAAAATCCCCACGGATACCTCCCCACCGGAGCCGGTGGAGGAGGTTATGTCGGACTCGAACCGACTAAAACGCACGCCGCCTGTGGGTCGTTTCGGTTGCCGAAGGTGAGGTTGACAGGCATATCCCTCGCACCCCGGCCGACCCAGGGCCATCTCTCACGATCTGGCCCTCTTCTCGGGTGTGGGGACCACAGAGTCCCCAACTCGTCCCCGGAAACGGGGAGGCGCGCCACGCGCGCCACCGCCGCGGCCTGCTTCTGCAAGGGTGACAGGCGGCTTCACCTGTCACCCCCAGGCCGGCGCTCATGGGGGGCGGAGGTCGTTCATCGACCTCCGACGCCCGAGTTGCCTTCGTGCGCGGGCAGCTTGTCTGGCGATCCTTCGTCGCTCCCGCTGCCGCTCCCGCCCCGCCTCCTCCTTCACGAGCATTACTTGCTCGCAGAAGGAGGCGCCGGCCGCCCACGCATCCGCGCAGCGAACCATCGCCGCGAGCAAGGTGGAGAGCGTGAGAACCCTCACTCCCAGGGCCGCCACAAGCTCCCGCCTCGGCGTCTCCCACGCCGGACACTCGGTGAGCGTGTGCGGACCTGAGTCCTCGCTCGCGTCGCAGTGATGGCACTCGGACGTTGGCTCTTTCTGCATCCGACGCAGATACTTTCCGAAGCATCCGTGCTCGGTGATCATCTGCGTCAGACGGTACGAGAGGCTGCCGTGTGGCCTCTCTAGCCACTCCCCCATGATGGGTCTTACCGCCGTTACTTCGGCGTGCCCTGCGCTTGGTTGCCCAAGTCGTCTCTCCCATTCTGCCACCATTTCCCTGTGGAGCCGGGATCTCACGGCCCGAATTTCTTCGGGCTCGGGATCGTGACCCCGCTCCCGCGCCGCCCTTCGGAACCTGTATAGCGCCGAAAGGCATCTCGCTTCCAGGATCCATGGTGGCGATCCGGCGAGGAGACTCGCCGCGTTGAATGATATCGTGCGGTACCCCCTTATGATGCGGCACGCCAACTTCCGCTGCGGACGCTGCAGCAGAAGCATGTGCCGATCACTCAGGGTGTCCGCCCACACGGGACACCCGTACAGGGCCATGGACCGCACGACACCCGCGTAGAGTCTCCTGCAGGAGTCATCCGGGCCCCTCAGGTTGGGCAGTAGCCGCGCCAGAGCGTTAGCTGTGCCCGCCAATTTGGGGCCCAGACTTCGGAAGTGCTTCCCGAAGTCCCACCGGCCGTCGAGCACGAGCCCCAGATATTTCATCTGGGGCTTGATGCCGATGAGAGTGCCTCCCACTGTGAGACTGGAACCAGGTGGTGGCGTGCGCCGAGGTCCATGAAAGAACATGGCCTCGGATTTATGCAAAGCCACCTCAAGGCCCAGCCGCCGGATCCGTTCCACGACTTGAGCAACCGCGGTTGTGGCCCTCAGGATCGCTTCGCGGTGTGTAGCTCCGCTCGCCGTCACTAGCGTGTCGTCCGCATAGCACGTGACGGCGGCGCCGTCCGCAAGCTCACCGCGAAGCACCCAGTCGTATCCAATGTTCCACAGTAGCGGCCCGAGAACCGATCCCTGTGGAACACCGCACGACATCTCACGCCGACCGACTATGCGGCGGAGGTAGAGAGGCACACCGTGGTACACGAGTGCCTCCCTGATGCAACTCCAGGGCAAGGTGTTGAACGCGTTGGAGATGTCCAAGGACACCGCCAACGTCACCTCACCCCGGGCAACTGCCTCCTCCGCCAAAGTCCTCACGCGCATGATGGCATCCACGGTAGACCGCCACCGGCGGAAGCCATATTGGGCATCCGCCAGGTCCGGCCCCCTACCAGAGAGGTGCTCGACGAGGCGCTTCGCAAAAACTCTTTCAAAGAGCTTGCCCACCTCGTCGAGCAACACAATGGGCCGGTAGCCGGACGGTTCGTCCGCCGGGCGACCCTCCTTTCGGATGAGGACCAGTTTCCCCGTCTTCCACATCTTCGGAAACTGGCCCCGCTCCAAGCATGCGCTGAGGAACCCTCTCAGCCGGGGTTCGAGACCGTCTTCTCCCAGAGCTAGGACCCACGCGCGGCCTGGAATGCCGTCGGGTCCCGGGGCGGTGCTCTTCTTGGCTCTAAGCCTTCGCACCGCCAGCTCCAGTTCTACCCAAGTGACCTCGGGGACTTCGTCGTCAACTACCACACTGGGCGCCACAGGCGACCGAGGTGGCGGAGTCATCTGCGGCGGAACGTGTTCCGCTCGCGCCGGGAACAGGGACTCGACCACTCCACCGAGCAGAGCTGGCTGGAGAACCCGGGTCAACGGCGGGGCCCGGGGGCGCAGCTTTCCTCTTACCATAAGGTAAGGCCGCCCCCATGGGTCCCGCTCCAGCGTCTCCATGAGCTCCTTATAAGCCGCGGCTTTCGCCCGCTTAATCTCCGCTCGGAGGGCATCTCTGGCCTCCCTGTATCCCACATGAAGCTCCGCCACTCGGGGCTCCGTATCTGCGGTTCGGCTACGCCTCCTACGGAGTCTGGTCCACCGGCGGTGCGCGATCACGCAGGCTTGCCGTAGCCTCGCGATCTCCGCAGACCACCAGTAGACCCGACGCCTCGGACTGTAGGGTGGTGCCCTAGGCATACCCGCATCGCAGACACGAGTCATGGCCTCCCGGAACCACACCGCCTCATCGTCGATATCGACAGGCCTGTCCGGCGCAATGGCCCAGGCCTGTACGATGGCGGCCTCCAGGAGGACCTCCCGATTCAGTCTCCCAAGCACCCAGCGTGGCTCGCGTGGGGCCGGTATGACCGGCGCATCACCCGCGGGGGGGGAGACATCAAACCGAACGTATCGGTGATCCGCCAGTGTCTCCACCCCCACAACAACACGCCAGTCCCGCACACGGTGCGACAGCGAAGCGCCTGCGAACGATAGGTCGATAATCGAACTGCGCTCCGCGGTCACGAACGTGGCTTCGGCCCCGCGATTCTGGAGAACTAGACCGTGATTAGCGGCCCAGCTCTCCAGAGCCCTACCTCGTGGGTTCGTGTGCCGGGACCCCCAGGTCACTGACCAGGCGTTGAAGTCCCCGAGCACAAGAACCGGATGAGGATGACAGGCGTTGACGACGTCGGTCAGTCGCTCCAGCGACTGCCGGTACTCCCCTATGCGTCGGTGTAGGCTCGGCGTGAAATAGACGGCCACGACCGCAATCTCCCCCACACGCGCCGCTACGATGCCATGCTCCCTTGCCACGACAACAGGGGGGGGGGCACCCATAGCGGCGTTGTACACCAGTGCCGCCGACCCGTCCAGGTCGACCACCCAGGCAGGCCCAAGGGGCCGGTGAGTGTACGGATCGGCGACAGCGGCGACGTGTATGGACCACTGTGCCATGCTCTGGAGCAGAAGACCCTGAGCATCGGCACCGTGGCCCACGTTCGCCTGCAGGATGCGGAGCTGGGGATCCATTATGGAACCATCTCCGCATCCCGCCGCGAACTTTGGGTGGAGCCCCCGCCTTGCGGCTTCGGCTCCCCCCCGGTGCAGGCCTTGCTGCCAACCCTATGGTCGGCCGGTTTGCCCCCCGCTGCACACCTGAAACAGTGCAGCGGAGCTTCGCATCCACCGGCCGTATGGCCGGGTTGGCCACAGCGGAAGCAGCGGTCACCGACCGTCACCGCCGCCGTGCACTGCACCCCCACGTGGCCGACCGACAGGCACCTAAAGCACCTGGTCGGTCGAGCCTGCAGGAGCCGGACCTGCACCCGCACCACGCCTCCAACGGCGAGGAACCCCCGGTCGGCAGCCTTTTTGGCTGCTGCGATGGGGCAGCCGACAACTGCCGCCCCCAGTCCACGGCGGCCGAAGCGGATTGCTCCGACCTTCACCGCCTCTAGGGGACAGCCCCCGGCCTCCGCCACGGTGAGGCGGATTTGCTCCGCCGTGATGGAGTCGTCCAAGTCCGATATGCGCATTTCTGCGCATTTGTTGGGCCTGGACACCCGGACGTCGGCTGCGTCTAGCGTGTCCCGAAGCCTAGCCGCTAGGGCATCGGCCTGGGGACCGCTTGATGCGCCAGGGATCTCGAGTAACCGAGCACCCGTCCGAGTGGGTTTCACCCGGATGGGGCCCGGCATGTCGAGAGCCCTCATGTCGACGCAGGCCCTCGCCTGCGTGACAATCTGGGCGTACAGCACGCCCCTCTCCGCCGCCTCCGCCGTCATCGTTAGGACGGCGGCGGTTGAGCGGGGAACGCGCAGCCTCCCCGGCACTCCCCTCGCAGCAGCCTCGGCCTTCCTGGCCTTTTTGGCTGCCTTCCGGAGCGCCTTGCGCCGCTTCTTGGAGGCTCCGGCCACCTCCCAGCCTCTCTCCGGCGGGGAACTTGAGGAGGCAATCCCCGCCGGGGTCCGGGCCTGCGCTGGGTCTGAGGCTAGGGCTGGGGACTTCTTCCCCTTGCCCTTCCCCTTCCCCTTGCCCTTGGCCCAGGCACCCTGGGAGCTCCCATCTCCCACTTCGAGAGCGACAGCGGCTCGAGCGACCGGAGCGGCAGGAGCGGCAGGCGCAGCGGATGGGCTGCAGGCCGGCTCCTGCGGGGCCGCCACCGCCGGACCGGTGGGACCGCTTCTCACCGCTCCGGCGTACCCCGTCGGCGGCGCCAAGGGCGGACGGCGGCTGGAGTCCATGACCGCCTCCATGAACCTCCGGGTGCGCTCCTCCTGCGTCACCTGCCACCTTCGCTGCTCAGCCAGCGCCGCCTCCTGCCGCTTTTCCATGGCGGCCATTGCCGCCATGCATGCCGCCAGTGGGTCTGCGGGCCTAGCCGGCTGCAGCACCGGCGACTCCAGCCGAGCGGGCTGTGCCAGTGACACCGGCTGCACCGGTGTCTCCGGCCGCACCGGTCGCACCGTCGGCCTTGACCGCACCGGTTTCTCCGGCCGTACCGGTGCCTCCGGCCGCACCGGCGACCTCGACCGCACCGGTGACAGCTGCGGCGCCGATGGCACCGGCCGCTCCGGCTGCACCGCTAGTCGTCGCCGCGCCGACCGCGTCACGCGCTCCGCGGGCAGCCCGGCGACGACCTGACGGAGGTTCGCCACTTCGGCCGCCATCCTCTCCATCTCTTTGCGGTGCTCAGCCGCCGTTCGCTCTACGCTGTTGAGGAGCTCAACTTGCCTCCTGCCAATTTGAGCTCGCTCGTTCCGGGACTCGGCCAGCTCCGCCTTGAGCAGCTCAAACTGCTCGACGAGGCGCGTCGCAGCCAGCCGAACCCGGTCCTCCTCTGGCGTTAGAGGTCCAGAGCGGGCCCCGGCCAGTCTCTCCAGGGCCTCCATCACGTCCCTGGACGTGGAGCCGTCGGTACGAAGCGCCTGCGCCGCCGAGACGGAGGGACTCGGCGGCGCCCCCACATCTTCCCTGGCTGAGGCCCGTGAGGAGGCGGCTTTGGTGACCCCCCCCTGCAGCTTTCGGCGGCTAACCGCAACCTGCTTGGGTGGGGGGGGACGCATCATCTCATCCCCACCAGAACTGCTGGAAGACGAGTCGGTCAGGGTCAAGTCGAGATCCGACTCAGTCTTATCTGGGGGGATGATTTTTTTTCGGCGGTTGCGCTTCCGCCGTGCAGATTTCCGGGTCTGCAGACCCACCGAAGTCTTCCGACACCGTCCCTGCTTGGGACGCGACCTCCGCGTCTTGGTGCTGCGCGACCTCCGCGCAGACTGTTTCGCTTGGTGATGGTTTGGTTTTTTTGAGTATGTTTTTACTGTCCATTCTAATCCCACGAGTGGAGACGATCTAAAATACACTTCCCGGGTGACGCTCATTCCGTGAAGCGGGGTACATACTGTGGATTTCCCCAGGTTTCCACAGGTTTTAATCGACTTCGCTGTCGGGTTTTCCAGACTTTTCCTTGTCGCGGGCCGGCCAATTAAGGCAAGCCCCGCGGCCTTCAGAATATCGGCTTCCCAAGTGTGGCTAGCACTCAGGTCGTTGTCGATATCCTGGAGGTTACGCGACGCGGGAGAGCAGCCAACTCTCCCAACACCGACGGTGGCACGAATGCCTGCCAGCCTCTGCGCGAGCAGTAGGCCGGCCCGTCCCTGGATCCCATGGATCCTTGTGTCGCCCCCATGTCCCCTCTGAAAGCAGAGGGATACCGGGAGCGACAGGCTAGCCCTAAAAAGGGCTGTTTGGAATGGAAGGGATTCTACGAATCCCTTCCCGCGGGCCTTGCAGGTCCGCCATACCACGACCCCCTCAGGGTCAGCTAGCCCTAAAAAGGGCTTGTCGGGTTATTTGTCGACGGCTAGCAGAGCTCCTTCTCCTTGGAGTCAGAGTCTACTAACCATCGTCCAGGGTGCACCAGCCTCCCCGCTTCCGTTCCACAGGACCGCGGTCCAGAGGGAAAAGAAACAGGTAAGCCAACGTGGAGGTTACCCAACCCGCACCCCAATTTTCTGGTATAACTGCGTCATGACTGAAATTCTATATATATATATAGTAGGGTAGCCAGAGTTCACTAGAGAGTTTTTGTACTCTCAGTGGGAAGACCAAAGGCTGTACTGAGAGCACATAAAATCTCTGTTCTTACAGGGTCGGCAGCACGGATGTGACTCCACTGGTGTTACACACGTTCATAGGTCACGGTAACCACTTTCTTTCTTTCTAGGTGGGCCGTGTGCTTGTCTGCCACCTAAGTTGTATAAAAAAAATAAAGTGACTGCCACATCAATTCATTGGTGATATCGAGGATTTGTAGTTAAACTGATTATTAGGTATTAAAACTTCACTGCTACGAATCAATAATGTCAAAAAAAGTCATTCAATGTCCCCATAGCACGGTTTGAATAGTTGTTGTTCACATAATATCAACCACAAACAATATTTATTTATTTATTTATTAACATAAATTGCAAATACAGGTAGGTACAGGATGTCATGTTCTTAAATTAAGGTAACACTGTATTTAGCCTTGCGGCATGCAATATTTTAACCTTAAAAGTTAAGACATATAAATGTAACACATTAACAGCAAATAAATTAACATATCAATCAAATTATAACTTATATACATGCTAGTTCAAATTACAATCATTCAAATAATCATCCACACAGAATATCATTCAGTGATTCGAATTGTAGTTCGAATAATTCATAGTATGAAACGACTAAGAAGCCTACGTGATTTTATGCGAAGTGAATTATTGTAAGTATTTAAACTATCATGGTCACTCTCATCAGTACCAAAATAAACGGGATATTTACCATGTTTCACTGTTATGAGTTGCCGATATTTCGGCGCTGGTTCCTCCGTGATCATGGTTCTTGCAACAGCGCCGAAATTTCGGAAACTCAAAACAATGAAACATGGTAAATATCCCGTTTATTTAAATATTGAATTATTGTAAGCTTCCAATGATTTAAATCAAACAAAAATTATACCCACGTTTCATTCACTATAGATATTGCTAATTGGTTGCGCCGATGGTAGAATTTGTATTTTTTTGCTCAATAGTAGTAACTCAAGTCATTGACACTGAAACACACGCTTCCTGTACCCATCTCCCTCCCGCGCTACCTTTTAAAGTGAGATAGCAATAGTTTCCGCACCGCTCAATTGTCAAAATAGACGCATATTGACTTCCGCTTTGAACTAGTAAACGATGGCCTGCGGCGCGCGCGTCTCTCAGAAATTAATAATCTCCTGAGCCAGGAAGAGAAGATCGGTGCAACGGCCCAGCCAGCAAATGACAAAACAGCACGTGGCGTAGTAAAGGTTAGTGCATCCTCTCCTAATTTCTCGGGTTGCATTCAATGCCTAAACCACCTCCGCGGCAACCCGATCACCTATCTTGTTTGTTGTGTAAAGTGTCATATGAAACATGTTAACTTCATCCCCGCATAATACAGTCCACTAGCTCAGGTGGCATGAGAATCGCGCCACCATTCTTTTTGGTCCTGGTCGAGCCGGATACTTAGTCGTAGTTTCGCATTTTGTTATGTTATTATTCTATTGGGAATAAACGCACCGCACCTAAATACCTAGTTATTTTAGTAGAAAACCCCGCATCTAGGCATTTAGGTTTAGATCTTAGGTATACTAGACACCCTAGTGCATAGGCACAGCGTAATACCTAACGCATTTGGCTATTTCAATTTCTGGGTTGTCCGTTCGCCGCTAGCTCGCATCGTATTTACCTAATACCTACGTGGGTAGATACGTGGTTATACCTCGCTCGCATTTCATTCAAATTCATACGAAAGTATTTTAATTTGAATAGATATTACGCAATACTTAATCCCTGAAATAATAGTTGAACCTAGACAGCGATCTAGCTCGCGTAGGTACGATCTTGTTGCTATGCGCGTTTTGTTCAAGCCGGCACTCGCAGTTATAAGTACCTACCTACCTACGGATATCGTTCGCGCCGCGTCGCTGTACTGTAGGTACCGCTAAGATTAAGTCATTTCATTTGTTGTTTACCGCACTTTAGTTTGATATTAGTTGTAAAAATGCCCCCAAAGGTTGGTAGTACCGATAGTAAAGTTCAACTGAAACTTTTATACGCTAAAAGAGAAATGATTTACTCTCGTGTACAATCGATTTGTGATAATGCACTTAAAACCTCTGATTTGGCTATTAGAGATTCGTTCTTGTGTTCTATAGAAAACTTGGATAGTTTGCGCGCGGATTTCGAGTCTTTAGTACATGACATCAACGTTTTAGAGTTAAATTTAAATCCCGATTACTCAGTGAGTTATCAGGCCTTGTCGTCGTTTGACGATTTGTATTGTCGTATCAAACGCGTCGCTAGGAGTTTGGAGAAACCGTCTGACCGACCCAATCCCACTCGCGACCGACCTAAGTTGCCACCAATTCAAATACCCGAATTTGATGGTAACATTCGCAATTGGTGTTTATTTATAGATAGTTTTGAGAATACAATAGATAAGAACGATTCGTTGACAGATCACGAAAAATTGCATTATCTCGTTGAAAAATTAACTGGTAAAGCTATAACCGTTTGCGCTGGAATTACGTTTAGTGCCGAAAATTATAATTTAATTTTAAATACTTTGAAAGCTAAGTATGAGGATAAAAGATCGGTAGCTAACGCATATTTGGATCAGATGTTTGATTTGAAATCCATTACGGCATGTAACGATCAAAACTTAGAGAAGTTTCTAGATACTTTCGCATCATCTGTTCGCGCCGTAAAGAACCTAAAGATCGATGACCTCTGCGACTTCTTATTTTTGTATATGGGTTTAAAGAAATTAGATTCCGAAACCATTCGTTTATTTGAGTCGGATCACCGCGGCAATAAAATTCCTAAGTTAGACTTAGAAAGTTTTGTTCGCGAGCATATAAAAATATTGCAACGCTCTTCATCGAAACATGAAGGCGCGAAGAAAGTTGTTAGTTCGGAACGCAAAATAGATGCGTCATCGAAGTCACTGAAGTCAACTCATACTTATGTTAATACCGCACCAGCACATGTACAATCACCTGTTTGCTCTTTGTGTAATACTCATCATTCGCAATTGTACAAGTGTCCGGGTTTCCTAAAATTATCGCCTAATGATCGTTATAAATTTGTTCGCGCTAATAATTTTTGTTTTAATTGTCTCGGTACTAAACACCGCGTTGTTTTATGTAATAGTAGCAATAGTTGTCGCAAATGTCAAGCGAGACACCATACTTTACTTCATTTTGAAAATAGTAATGCCGCATCCAATGTGAGCACAGTTGGTTCGTCGAGCGGTGACACACGGCGGCCTGCGCCACAGCCGCAGCCCGCGCTCGCGCGCGCTCCGGCCCGCCCGGTGACCGCTGCGAATGACGTCACCCTGTGTTCGTTGTCCGCTAGTACTGCGCTCACTACTGTTGTCCTCGCGACTGCTCGCGTTATTGTTGTCGATGCATTAGGTAAACCGCACATTGTTCGAGCGCTATTAGATGGCGCTTCGCAAAGTAATTTTATTACTCAAGATTGTTGTCAACGTCTTGGTTTCAATGTTAATAAGCGTTCAACCCGCTCAGTGGTGAAGGGTTTTGGAGGTTTACAGTCAGCTGTTCATGGCACCGTTAAAACAAGGTTTGGATCTCGTTTTAATAATAATATTTGGTTTGACATGGATTCGCTCGTTATAGATAAAATAACTGAACAGTTGCCTACCGTCCCGGTTGACACGTCTTTATTAACGAAATTTAAAGACTTGCCTTTAGCAGATGAGACTTACGCTGTTCCAGGAGTCGTCGATATATTGATCGGCGCTTCGATTCTCCCGCACCTCCAGTTATCACGTAAGGTTCAAGGGGGACCGACGTACCCCGCTCCGCACGCACTGGAAACAGTTCTTGGTTTTGTTATAATTGGTTTCGCACCCGCTTCTATAGATAGTTTTAGTCACTCGACTGCTTCGTTCTGTTGCACCGTCGAGCCGCCACTGGAGTCTACCATCCGCAAGTTTTGGGAAATTGAAGAGGTCAATGTCCCACCTATCCTAAGCCCTGATGACAAGATGGCTGAGGAGATTTATTGTCGCACGACTACTCGCGATGAGCAGGGTCGTTATGTTGTCGCGCTCCCTTTCAAGGGAGACATTTTTTCGCTCGGTGACTCCCGTGTATCCGCTGAAAAACGCTTTCTTTGTTTAGAACGAAAGATGCAGGCGTCTCCAAAGTTAAAGCAAGCCTATGATGAGGTTGTTAACGAATATTTAGATAAAGGTTACATCTCACCTGCGCCTGCGGACACTGACGAGACCCAGCCTTCGTACATTATCCCGCACCACGGAGTTATTAGAGAAGATAAACTTACTACTAAACTCCGCGTGGTTTTGGATGGCAGTGCTAAGACTAGCACTTCCGTGTCGCATTAATATTAGTAGAATTTTAGCTTTTTCGGACTCAACAGTCGCTTTGTGTTGGCCCACTCTTCGCCCCATCGTTGGGACACATTCGTCGCTAATAGAGTGGCAAAAATTCAATCGGAATTAGCGCCACAAAATCTCTTTCACGTTGCTGGCACCGACAACCCAGCCGATTGTCTCTCTCGTGGATTGCTTCCTTCGCAAATTTTAGATCACCCGTTATGGTTTAGTGGACCGTCCTGGATTCATGCCGCGTTAGATAAGTGGCCAGTTAGTCAATTCAATCCCACTACAGTTTCCGAACCACCCGAGGAGAAGAAGCACTCGCTTGTTGTATCGGTCCCGCGTGAAGAGTCCCTTATTTTGTTGTTGGCTAATCGCGTCTCGTCTTGGTCGAGACTGTTGCGTTGTGTTGTTTATGTAGGCCGATTTTGAGAATTTTATCTACGCGCGGTCATATAGAGTTGACCGGTGATTTAAGTACGCAAAATATTTGCCCGCAATAGATGTTAATGACGATAGAATGCACCTTCTAACTCGTCACGCTCTTTTAGATAAATTAGTCCAATCGTTTTGGAATCGTTGGAGAACCGATTATTTGCACACGCTGCAGTCGCGTCAAAAATGGAATACTCCATCCAACCCAATTACTGTAGGTACGGTGGTAGTCCTTATGACTGAGAATGCGCCTCCTTTACATTGGCCTCTAGGGGTAGTAGAGGAAGTTTTTCCCGATACCCGCGGGATAACTCGTGTTGTACGGGTTAAAACCGCAACCGGATCGTATCTGCGCCCGGTTGTTCGCCTCTGCCCTCTGCCTAGCCAGCAGTAGGCACGAGTTCAAATCTAGGTTTATATTTTAGTTGTTATTTCCCAAACCTAGATTTAGATTAGACTTTAGATTTGTTCCGCATTTTTCGTTTTGAAGGTAACCCTTCAAGCCGGGGGGAATGGTTGCGCCGATGGTAGAATTTGTATTTTTTTGCTCAATAGTAGTAATTCAAGTCATTGACACTGAAACACACGCTTCCTGTACCCATCTCCCTCCCGCGCTACCTTTTAAAGTGAGATAGCAATAGTTTCCGCACCGCTCAATTGTCAAAATAGACGCATATTGACTTCCGCTTTGAACTAGTAAACGATGGCCGGCGGCGCGCGCGTCTCTCAGAAATTAATAATCTCCTGAGCCAGGAAGAGAAGATCGGTGCAACGGCCCAGCCAGCAAATGACAAAACAGCACGTGGCGTAGTAAAGGTTAGTGCATCCTCTCCTAATTTCTCGGGTTGCATTCAATGCCTAAACCACCTCCGCGGCAACCCGATCACCTATCTTGTTTGTTGTGTAAAGTGTCATATGAAACATGTTAACTTCATCCCCGCAAAATACAGTCCACTAGCTCAGGTGGCATGAGAATCGCGCCACCACTAATAAAAAATCGATATAGACATCAATTAACCGGGGAGTTGGTGAGGTATTTATTTTTGATTCTTAATCCATATGATTTAGAATGTTACCAGAAAAACATAAGAATACATTACGTAACACAGGAATCAAATACGAGACCTATTGTGCAACAGTAGCATCATTCACCGCCACCGACACAGAATTGGGTTGTTCTGCCTTCATACCACGAGGATTCATACATTCCTAATTCATACCAATAGCCATTCATTTAAGTCATACCATTTTATTTATTTTAAAAGGAAAATAATTGTCTGTGATATTTGACATTCAGATAGGGCTATTTAACATCGGACAGATATATACAGCCCAGACTCAGCCTCGGATGCATGGCTCAAGTCAACAATGGTGCCCGAAATGCGGCAATAGGCTTACCTCCTATTACGTGGGACCGAATACAATTATTGGTGAAATGTGGGTGATAATTCACCTCTGCCTAACCCTCCGGGGATAAAGGCGTGATATATGTATGTATGTATGTATGATATTTGACTTGACACATGCAAGAAGTAAAGTGAAAATACTTATACTTTATTACATTGGTAAAAGCAGGCACAGTTTGGTCGGATAGTTAACGAAATTGTTTTATATTATAAAGACGATTCTATATCATATAAGGGTTTCATACAGTAAAAGCGTAGCTATTACACCACTCTATAGTTTATAGCAATTCCCGTGGTTCGCGTGGTTCCCGGTAGAGTAGAATTTGGACCAGCCCATCTCTTCCCGTGTGGTGTCGTACAAGGCGACTAAGGGATAGGGCTGTTTAACATCGGACAGAGATATACAACCCAGACTTAGCCTCAGATGCATGGCGGGAGTCAACAATAGTGCCCGAAATACGGCAATGGGCTCACCCCCTATTACGTGGGACCGCATACAATTATTGGTGAAATGTGCGTGATAATTCACCTCTGCCTAACCCTCCGGGGATAAAGGCGTGATTATATGTATGTATGTAATTATTAATTCCAAAAAAAAAACGCTGAAATTTATGAAGCAATTAGTATGCTAATTTTTTCGATAGATTTAGTATCAGGAAATGATATCGCTACACCAAATTAATCTTTATTGATAGCGCTATAGCTCTATCTATAAAGAATAATTTGGCGAATCAAATCGGCTGACAACCAGACGAATAATTATTTATTTTATCAATATTATGAACTTTTTATTATTATGAACTCGTGAACACATTGCAACCTGTGACGGTACGCACTGTGCGGTATGAAACAAACTTCATCCCACGCACACTCAAGTTGTGGAATGAACTTCCTGCTGCGGTTTTCCCATGCGCCTACAATATGGGGTTCTTCAAAAGGGGCATTAGGAGGTTTCTTAAGGGACGGCAGCGCGAGTGTGACGCTCCTGGTGTTGCATACGTCCATAGGCCACGGTAACCACTTCCAATCAGGTGGGCCGTGTGCTTGTCTGCCACCTAAGTGGTATAAAAAAAGAACCAAACTGTTTGGTTGTATGACATAGATCCCATTCTACTTCCTACCTACACTCGTAATATAATAAAATTGAAACTTGGTAAAGATATCCGGATATTTGTTGTTTAATCAAGCTTTAACAGAGCTGAACGGATTTTGCTGAAATTTGGCACTTTGATAGATAACAGTCTGGTATAACATATGATACTTTTTATCCTGAAAATAGGTTCCCATGGCTGTCGGGAACAGAAACCGAAGTCCACGCATCCGAAGCCACGGGCAACAGTAAGTATGCCATATTTTTCATCATTCAGTGGATAAGCAACCTAACTTTACAATCACAACACAATCACGGTAAGCGTATCAGCCGCCGACAAGAGCCACAATTGCTTACATTATTGTAATACAATCCGTAATGCACTTTATATTATTTATCGTTGTAACCGGCAAAAATAAAAGGTGCTGGCAAAGTACGAAGTCAATTTGTTGATGGGATTTTAGAACATGGAGTTGTTGTAATTGACTTTCTAACATAGCTTTTTGTCTTTTATACTAATATAAACACACATTATCCTGCTGATGGTAAGAGGTCACTATGGATTGTTAACGCTTGAAACAATAAAGGGTAGCACTCTGAGGTTGTTGCTAATAGAGAAGAGAGGAGGTCGTTAGGAGGTAGGACACGGCGGTATTTCCGCCCAATTGAGCAGTCCGACTGGGGAAGTACCTCCGCCCTACAGAATACCGCGGTCATAATAACTTCGTATTGTGTTTCCAGCGGTGAGTAGGGTAGCTAGAGCTCACTGGAATTTTTGTGGTTTAAAGGCTTGCTGTTTTGTCTTCTGCACTGACGGCACAAAAACTCTGTTCTTACAGGATCAGCAGCACGTGTGCGACTCTCTTGGTGCAGCACACGTCCATAAGCCACGGTAGCCACTTGCCATCAGGTGGGCCGTGCGCTTTTCTGCCTCCTAAGTGGTATAAAAAAGCAGGCACAGAGTATCCTGTAACGTGCGTCTTTGAATAAAATTATAAAAATGCAAAATACTTTTTATATTGTCTTTTACTATTTGGATACCGCAGTAGTTAAGTGATTGGAACTTCCACTTGGTGCACTCATAGACATTGTAGCACCACACAAAAAAAACAGATCCTACAGTTTAATCAAAATAATGATGCATATACAGGTAGCTAACAAGAAAACACAAACACATACGATGTTCCTATTCAAATAGTAATTTCGTCATTGTCTGATAAATTAAAATGATCTTTATCATTTAATTGTTTGCTGAGAGATAGCACTTTGTATTGTTTGTGTATCACTACTGTTAGAACTGTAGGATAAGTTGGTCAGAGGCCAAGCTGCTTTTGTGGCCATTAAATCAACGTTACAATAAATATGGAAGTATTTTACATACATATAATCACGTCTTTATCCCCGGATGGTTAGACAGAGATGAATTAACACCCACATTTCACCAATCATTGAATTTGGTCCCACGTAATATAGGGCGAGCCTAATGCCGTCTCCCGGGCACTATTGTTGACTCAAGCTATGCATCTGATGCTGATTCTGGGCTGTTTATATCTGTCTGATGTTAAACTGCTCTATACCTTAGTTGCCTTGTACGACGTTCCAAATTCTGCTCTGCCGGGAACCACTCAGCTTCCACCAGCTATTTTATGTCAATTCAAATTAATTTATTTCAGAAGAAACAGAGAAAGGTGCAACATTTAACCCTCAATATTTTTGAATCAGATGTGAGCTTTTACCTCACAAAGTATTTTCGTAAGTCCATGCTACATAAAATCCCGGTAAGTATAATTTTTCTTACCCTGGAATCCTAATTTTGGTCGCTAGTTTTCAGGCCGCGTGAAACCTATATGGACAATTAACCCTAACATGCGGTAGGTGTGATCATTCTAGAATGGCATGAATATAATTTATAACAACAGTTACCCCACTCTCATTATCAGATTTCATGAAATTACCTACTTGTTTCTGTAAGTAAATATCATAGGATGTATTCTAATGAAATGAAAACAATGCAACTTACATGTTGCAAATTATGAGGGTTCAACGGTACAAAACCATGTTAAATATTTACCCATAAATACTTGTGGTACTACGAATGGGGAAAGTTCCCACGCTGACATTATAGTATCTTCTGTGAACCTCAAGTACTAAATAAATAGCCAGAAGTATTTTAGTAGTGGCTGAACATGTTTATATACAAACTAAAAAGATTTTATAGATAAAAAGAAACAAAACTTAAGTAATTTTGTCTTTCAGTTGGCCCTACTACTAGTATACAATAGATGTGAATAGAATGATAAGCTTTTATTTAGATAATGTTGATAATAAATAATTGACTTGAATATAGATATTTTAGCAAAAATCAAAAATAAAACAATAAGAAGCGCACAAAAACAAAAAGAACAAACAGAAACTAGGAATTAAAAAAAAAACATTTTTATTTATATTTTATATATTTGTTAGTCACTTTTTCTTATTGCGATATGACTCGTCCCAGTAAAAAAAAAGTTATTGGGTGATTCATATCATGTTTCATACCATTCTGATTCATACCATACTGATGATTCTGTTTCATACCATACTGAAACGAAAGAAGTGATATTGAGCGAGTCAAACGTGGTATGAATAACTCGTATCATAAAAACAATTTAAAATTAATCAACAAATTTAGCAATATTTTTTCATTTCACCTACCTACCTACAATCTTAGAGTATACTATGTATACTATGTATACTATTTATACTATGTATACTATGTATACTGTGTATACTATGTATACTGTGTATACTATGTATACTGTGTATACTGTGTATACTATGTATACTGTGTATACTATGTATACTGTGTGTACTATGTATACTGTGTATACTATGTATACTGTGTATACTGTGTATACTGTGTATACTGTGTATACTATGTATACTGTGTATACTATGTATACTGTGTATACTGTGTATACTATGTATACTATGTAAAACTTATGTATCCTCTAAGCCTACAATTTACTAATAAACAAACTCACAAAATTTTCATCTGCCCAGCATCCTAATCTTCATAGTAACCCTTCGCTGGATAAAATCCATTTAGTATTTACTATAACGACGCTACTATTAGGGCTAAGTGCCCCTGTTTTGTGGGACTACAGGCTTAGCCGCTCGCGGGTTAAGTGGGCTCGTACAATAAAATTTTAGTACTACCAGACGACGGCAACAATTGTTATAACTAAATTGACTGCTGCAGTTGCAGGGTTATGGTATAAAAAGTATTTGTTGTGACTGTACTGTGGCTGTATGCGGTTATTTTTAACGTCAAATGACATGTGAGTTTTGATGTCACTGTTATTTCTCGAACTTAAAGTATTAATAAAAACCGGTACACTGTTGTTTGACGAATGAGACTCTGGCGTAGGTTTTCTTCACAGGGCTGAGGGGTCATATGGCAGGCACTATTGCAAAACCAGAGCTAAAGTAAATCAAGAGATAGAGTAAAAAATGCGTACTCCGGTCTCCTAAGCTTTGGATGTAACCCATGGACTAACGCTATCAAGTATGGTGATGCTGATGTGCCTTAAAAAATAAAGTAGGACACGGCGGCATTTCCGTCCAATTGAGTAGTCCAACTGGGGAAGTACCTCCGCCCTACAGAATACTAAGGCCATAATTCCGAAAGGGTAACGGTAAACACCGGTAGCCAGAGCTCACTAGAGAGTTTGTGCTGTCAGTGGGAAGAATAAAGGCTTGCCCTGCTTTGTCTTCTATAATGACGGCACAGAAACTCTATGCTTACAGGGTTGGCAGCGCGAGTGTGACTCCTCTGGTGTTACACACGTCCATAGGCCACTGTAACCACTTTCCATCAGGTGGGCCGTGTGCTTGTCTGTCACCTAGTGGTATAAAAAAAAACAAATTTTAAACAATTTTCACATCATGAAGATGTATTCACTTTCCCCAATATTGAACTAAAACATATTGTTATAGCTCATCGACGAAGACGAAGTATATGCTGATATACCAACTTGACACATACCTCGTTATTTTCTTCAATAAACAACTTCATCTAGTTGAGAAATACGGTGTTAATTAAAAGTTTTAACGTTCACCTATTATATTCTTGTCTCTTGCTAACACGCTAGGATCACATGCTCTGTTTCATTTTTATAACACGGCGGAGGCTTAAAGAAAGAGGTTAGCAACATTTTGTTGAAATAAAAAGTTGTGAAGAACAAAAGTTTTTGAAATGAAAACTTCTTTATGGGCGTTGGGATTTTTCGTAGAACGTTTTTTGAGATAGAAAAAAAACAATTGATTTATGACAGTATTACCTACAGTGAAATCAATAAATCTGTAAAGTGAAGGAGGCAGCCACTTTCTTTTCAATAATGTCAAATCATGCTAAATTGTCATTGATTCCTAATAAACCAGTACGTATTTGACAGTGACAGCCGTAGTTGCTATTTTTGACATTTCACGGAATTGTTGGTTTTGCTGTGCACCTCTTTTGCAAAATAGTGACAATTCACCGATTGCGCCAATTTACAAGTAACACCTCTATATATAAGTGTCTACATCATTATATTGGCCAAGAATTTTTTTTAAATATTCCACATGTACCTGCTTTATGCTATATGTGGTTGAATAGTAATAGTAACTCGTTTGTGACGTACTCGTAATCCCGAGGGTCACCGGCAAGATGATGATAATAAAAAATATATTTAGTAATGATGAATAAGAATTATGAGCTGCATCAAAAGAAAATATAATATAGTTGATACAAGAAAATTATAGAAAACATATTTTAAAATACTCTCAGTAACATAGGTCTCATATTACTAGAATTTTTGTTACTGAAGAAAAAACAATAATCACACATATATTTATATTAATATAACAAACATTGAGAACACACCTGTACTTTTCCACATTATTTTTAATTGTTATTAGACCTGACCGGTTTCCCTTACAGCATCCTCAAAGTTTTTTTTGTGGTAGTCATGTGTGTCTCAATATATGAAACAACAAATTCCACCAAGTGCCATCAATCAAGTTTAAATAATATTAATATAACCAACCTTATAAGAAATTGTAAATTTAATAAACAGTTGCTGTTCCCTGCATTCCCAGTATGAGTAGCCGCATTTGCACATTCGATAACATCGTCAAAGTGACATAAAATTGTACCGGCAGCGCTCAGAATAGCTACCTCCGTGTATTGGACTTTGTATAAGTGCGTACAAAAGTGCTAAAAGATAATTAGGCCATAATTATGAGTGCTTTAAATTATGGTAGGACACGGCGGTATTGATCAGTCCGACTGGGGAAGTACATTACGCCCTATAGAATACCGCGGCCATAATAACTTCGTGTTGTGTTCCCAGCGGTGAGTAGGGTAGCCAGAGCTCACTGGAGAGTTTGTGCTGTCAGTGGAAAGACTAAAGGTTTGCCCTGCTTTGTATTCTACACTGACAGCACAGAAACTCTGTGCATACAGGATCGGCAGCGCGAGTTTGACTCCTCTGGTGTTACACACGTCCACAGGCCTTCATGTTCTTGTCTGCCAGCTAAGTAGTATAAAAATTTTTTATAGAACTCCGATCTTTGATTTGTTTAAGTAAAATTCTCCCGTGCGATTCCGTAGATGGTAGCTAATGTTAAGGTTATAGGTACCTAAATATGTATAGAAATGTATCAATTAATCAATTAGCCTATCACGGTCCACTGCTGCTCATAGGCCTCACCTTATGTGCGCCATTTCTCCCGATTTTTCACCTTCCGCATCTAGCCTATCCCAGCTAACCTTTTCAGGTCGTCACAAAACTGTATACACTTCAAAAATTCAAAAGTTCTGCAATGATTTAGGTTAAATTTTGACATGCTATACATCCACTTCAAGGTTGGTTTTAATCTATTATTTCCTGTAACTTTCGTCTTTATAGGATTAAAAATTATCGGATTTTTTTTATTCCCTGATAAAGTCAGGGCCTTTAAAGCTTTACCTATACGTATTTTATCGTAAATAATTTTACATACATTACCTACTTAATTAGATGAAATTTGATTGACAAGTGACAAGTGGCAATTTGTTGGCCGATGTATTGTGGAATAGAATGACAAATGTATGGGATTTGACGTTTATAATAATAACAATAATTAAATTTTAAATTCAATATTATGACTTGCGTAGACAACTGTAATATGCGTCAAATTCCAAACATTTTACATTCTATTCTACAATATTATACACCCGTCAACGAAAAATTCAATAGTGAATAAACGATAAACTTGATCGCGTAGTCTCAAAATTCAAGTCCAGCAATTTATGTCTAGCCCAGGAATTTCACTTATGCGCTTGCCTGTACTCTATCCCTAGTTATAGTTCTCGTTAGGTCACGTTTCAGAGACAAAGCATATAGGTTTTATGTCTTAATTTAGAGAGTCAACTTAGCTATTAATATTTATATGGAATTCTTTCAGTTACAAGTCTATAAAATTGAGTTATTGACAAGTTTTGCTGCAGTTGGTGTTTTGATCGTTCATTGATATGATCTGAGTTGGCACTCGGGTCAGAAGCTAACACTTTTGCCCGTTCTGTTTGAATGTATAATTTCCCTGATTTTATTTTTGGATAGTTAGTATTTCAAAAGTAATAAAAGAAATAATCCTCAGTGATATTTATTCAAAAAGTAATAAATATGATCAAGATAGAAAAAATTGAAACTGTCCAAGCGGGATTCGAACCCGCGGTTTTTTATCAGGGGGAACGCTCTGACCACTAAGCCACCGAACCTTCGCCTGAAACCATTCAAAGAAAAGGGAAAGATCGCGGGTTGGAATCCCGCCTAAATCGATTTTGAATAGTTAGCATACTAAATGCTTAAAATTTCGTTAAAAAGTAATAAAATGTTAATGGACACAACAAAACATTTGAAATAAAATTCTTTTTACCTAATATTTTATGCCAAATTAATTAAGTGTATGCCAAACTATATCATATTTTAAAACTGCCTTCTTTCAAAAATGTTACCTACAAAAACTAGTCATTCCAGTTGATGACTCTTATCACCAGAAACTTAACACAATGTAAATGTATTTCGTTTTTGACATTTTCTGTTTAAGTGTTTAGTTCCTTTAGTACCTATTGCATTACTATACATTTGAGTTAACATTGTTGTAGTAATTGGACGATATTAGTTGAATTAAACAGGACCGAAGCTATACAGCTGTCGTGTTGCAGCTAAATATGAAAACGCCTCAGCAATATCGAAGTTCAGTTTAGTTCATAATTGTATAACGCTGTCGGTTTAGACTACATTGCTTGCATTTGATCTTTGATCTAAGATAATGGACTTTAGGTAAATATTAAGCTGGATACTGTGTCCATTGTTCGAGAATAATTACTTTTGGGATCTGAACTATTTATTTATTTCCATTTAGGATCAAAAAAGGTTACAATACGGGTACTTTTTTCTTTGCCCCGGTAAAAACCAGTATTATTTTTACCGACACCACACATTAAAATTTCTTTAATAAACACGTATCGAGGTCATCAATCTAATATCATTATTATTGGTATCTATTCAATAAAATCAAAAACCACTTTTTTTTTACTTGCGCAATATATTCACGGATACCCCCCGCCGGAGCCGATGGAAGAGGTTATGTCGGACTCGAACCGACCAAAACGCACGCCGTCTGCGGGTCGTTTTTGGTTGCCGAAGGTGAAGTTGACAGGCATATTCCTCGCACCCCGGTCGACCCAGGACCATCTCTCACGATCTGGCCCTCTCCTCGGGTGTGGGGACTACAGAGTCCTCAACTCGTCCCCGGAAACGGGGAGACGCGCGATGCGCACCACCGCGTGACAGAGGGTGACAGGCGGCTCCACCAGTCACCCCCAGGCCTGCGCTCATGGGGGGCGGAGGTGGTTCATCGACCTCCTACGCCCGAGTTGCCTTCGTACGCGGGCAGCTTGGCTTGCGATCCTTCGTCGCTTCCGCTGTCGCTCCCGCCCCGCTTCCTCCTTCACGAGCATTACTTGCTCGCAGAAGGAGGCGCCGGCCGCCCACGAATGAAAATCACTAGAGAATAAAATAGTTCTTGAGTGATATCATAAAGGAAATTCCCTCAAATGTTTCGACCGGGCCCGCAATTCTAATGACGCAAAACCACTGTCATACCACGACACGGCAAAAAATTACATTAAATTTTAAACTTTTATTTCTGTGATCTTAAAGTCTAAAATAAAAAAAAGTTTCATTATACTTTATCATTCGCTCTGCAAAAAGCCTTTTAATTTTGAACTTTCAGCACATTGCTTTAAAGTCTAAAATAAAATGGATGTTTTAGCTGTGGTTTTGCTTCAGCAGGATGAAGTGAGTCTGAGAGAAATGAATGATAGCTGAAAAGAGGATTAAAACAAGGTTCTAACATAATAATCACGTATCGAAGAACTGGAAACAGGACCAAGCATTCCTGCCACCCAGCTGTCTCGTATCATTAATCAAATAATCTGTATTATATTACTTACTGATTAATTACACCAGGTGTAAGTCTTAATTGCAAGCCGGCAACATGAACTTTGTCATTGCAATTTGCAACGCCCTACTCTAAATTGAACGATATATCTTATCTATCTAATATTTGTTGGTAAATTGTGTTTGAAATTCAATTAATTTTACTGGACACTGTTGTGTTGTGAAGGAATTGTTATTGCTTATAAATTCATAGTGAGGTTAGGGTAAATTGTTCTGAAACGTACTAGTTGCAGTATCAAACAAGCTTTCTCAGGTCGAGCACGGTCCACTTCTAATAGGAAAAAGTAATAAGATATATAGCATGACAATCAAAACTTATGATAAGATAACTTTCTTGGTTGATTGTCACCTAACAATAAAAAAAACTGAAAACCTGATATTCGGCTCAAAAAAAAATTACCTAAGCACTTCAGTTTTGATAAAAATAAACCATAGGTACCTTAATATTATTAGATCCGTTCAAAGCAATTGTTAAAAGAACACTAAAAAAGTATTTGATATACACTTAGCTGAAGAACTAGCTAAAAGTATTCAATTCTACTTCACATTCAGAACAGAATTTTAACCTTCCACTTGCTACATAAACTTCGACAGTGGACGTCAATAAATAATCACCCAACATTGAATAGAAAGCCTTACTTAGTTAACACTTAAAATACTCGCATCTTGGTCCATAAGACCGGATAGTTTTGGAGTACCTACACATAAATAAATGGTTAACTAAGACGTTGGAACACACAATTTTATGGTGCTCGCTCTGTTCTGTACTTTATTGTGCACAGATTTACTTGTAGATCGGTTGTAAACGAAGGCGCATTCGATTTACTGAAGGGAAATGGTGTCAACTTTATTTTGTAACGACAGTTGAAAGGTCTTAGGTGCGAATTTCCTTTTGATGAACGATCGGCTTTTGTGGGTTTAAGTGAGTATTGGAATAGATCAGGATTAAAACTGTTTTTAAAATGTGAATATTTCTTGACATATCTTTGGGACTGAACTAGGCCAACTAAACGTAGGATAGAAAACATAGTCAGATTAATGTGAGTTATTGCATTTCTGCTTTCACTGTACAAAGTACTCAAAATGATCTTAATGCCTTGGTGTTCTTCCTTTCTGTTATCTGATTGTTCTGATATTTAGTACACACCTTAAGTTCGGACATTATTACAATTTCAATCACTTAAACAGTTTGATTTACTCTTAATACCCTGGTTTTAAGATCATTTTGAGACTTTGTCTTCAAAATCGTTCTGAAGTTAAGTGTACAGACGTTAGCTTACGAAAAAATATTACTCATTAAATGTACATTTATCTTAAATGAAGTTGAAGTTATTTTTAAACGAATAACAAATAAATAACTATATTCACATGTTTTATAGACGTACTGACAATGTCAGACATGTGCCACGTGGATAATGTAAAAATAATTTATAAATATGTTCTGTTTTCACACACCGCAGACTCGATTCCGTTCAAGACCGAGTAAAAACCAATAAAAGAACAAACAAAGGCCTCGGCGATCGCCTACAGTTATTTGTGCGCACATAATATTTGTCTTCATACAAATTATGACATTGCCGCACAAAGGGTTAAGAAATTAACCCGCCGTTTACGGTCATCCTTTTAACTCCAAAACATTAATTATAACACCTCTTTAGGGTTAAATTTATCTTGTTTTGTTACTCATTACTTTGTTTTAGAGTTTTTTTTTATGGGAAAGGTTGCCCGTTTGTATCTGGCATTTAAAATGGGCCATTCATTGACCAATTTATTTATATTATTCGATGTAAGAAATTTTGCAGTAGTTATGTACAATTTTTTTTTGCTTTCCTGATTATCCTGCGAATAATATAATTAAATGACGATGATATTAACGTGAAAATGTGTGAGCACGAATAGATTCTTGTTAATCAGTTTTTGTCAGTAGGTGCAACCGCACCTTTCACCGTTCAACCGAATGGATCTAGATAAATTTAGTAAGTACAAAAATAGATTATAGCCTGGAATAGCATATAGGTTCCCGAGAGTCGTGAAAATGGTTGGAGTTTTTCAAGCACTTCATTATTTTCTATGAGTTTGACATGATGTCATACAATGTTGCAGTTTCAAATCAGTCAGCTTACATGTTCGCCGTTGAATGGCTCCTTAATGTGTGTGATAATTTATTGCTAAAGGCGGTTTTTATGTAACCTTTAAAGGCACGTGGTATTTTAAGCCGGTACGTTTCAATCTGGGAGATCTTGGCCTGAGCTCGTGTTTCTTTGTGAACTATTTGCTCTTCTTTTCACCCTCCAATTCAAAGTTATTAGAATCGATTTTGCGATTAAATTGTACAATGATTTAGCTTACGGTTCATAATTTAGTACTTCTTATATTTTGTTTGTTATAATATTTAATTTCATTTTCTATTTTTAATATAGTAGTTCAATATTAATAAAACTTTCTAAATAAAAGCATTAATATTTGTTTATAAGTGATTAAGTAACAATAATAGTGTACTCTGGAGTAATAATAATATGAATGTCAATTTGAAATAAGAGTCTAGGTATACTTTATCAAAAAACAAAAATATTTCAGCTGTCAATATTGTAGGAAAAAAATTAAAATTTCTCCTTCCGAGTTAATTCTAACTCACTCTTTTATCCTCTCGCGGTTCCTGGCAGAGCAGTGTAGAATTTGTATGGTATGAGTCGACAATAGTGCTCGGAAGACCTCATATTACGTGGGACCGAATTCAATGATTGGTGAAATGTGTGTGTTAATTCACCTCTGCCTAACCCATCGGGGATAAAGGCGTGATCATATGTATGTATGTAGATGAGGCAAAGTTTGACAAAATGTTTGAGTTTTATTTTATTTTATAAATCACAAGCACACGGCCCACCTGATGGAAAGTGGTGAAGGTAAATTCAATATTTATTGACTTCGTAGGTATAGATTTAATAATTAATAATTCAATGATTTGTGCTGAGATACCATTTTCCTTATCTATAACAGTAGGCGTGAAGACCTAGAAATATAGTTCAATCAGTACTTCGGTTTTCCTTATAACAATGACCACAATAAATTTCAAAGAATAATATACTCATCATCAGGTAAGTTCACAAAAAGGAATTAAATATAATTTATTCATTGATATCAGATTTCCTTTGACTCTAATCGTATTATTAAAACAATTATTATCCGATTCTACGTATAATTTAAATACAATGAGGATATGGCGCTTACAATTACATCTGTGAAGAAATAGTATGATTTATTTATTTCATTGTCTTTTTGTTTTACGAATCAATTATTATGAAACTTGTCCGGATATCCGAACAAATGCTCAACATCCGATGATCAAACTTAACCCGAGCAACGAATACTAAAGACATTATTCCATTAATTATTTTTTACGGGCTTTTAGGTTATACATATACTTCATAATTTATTTTCATAAATTACTCTAATTACATAACATAATATAAACTCACGCCTATATCCCCGAAGGGGTAGGCAGATGTGGCAGCACCCACATTTCGCCAGTTTATGTTTAGGTCTCAATGTAATAGGTGGGCGTACCTATTGCCATTAACCGGGCACTTACAAACCTGCGATAAATACGCACATAACTTCGAAAACCATCGATTAGTCATTGGTGTGTGCCATGGTAAAACCTGGGATCGAACCCGAGACCTCGTTTCAGCAGTCCATTACCCATACCACTAGGCTACCGCAGTTCCTATCTCGCCTCACTCTAATTATATTCACCATTTAAAGAAATCTTAGCTCTCCGAGAAATTAACTCCTTTTCTTTTGTATTTTAGATTACTTTTATTTCTGAATCGCAAATAATAATTATATTGATGAACCTATATGATGTTTTAACCACAAGAATTGTGCCAAAGGCGTATCTCAGCCTTCTTTATCTATCACATTGTAAAAAAATCAAGGATAAAGTATTTTGACAGAGTCTAAAACCCTATAAAGGTGAATAAGATACATTCAGTATTTTCCTTTGAGGAAAATAATAAATGGAAAATGAACAGTGGATTTATTACCATTTTATACTAAAGAATGATATGCATATTTAGAAGTAAGTGGAATACATGAAGTTCCCAGTATACGATACAATAAGTGGGTACCTGCGTCATAAGTATGATGAAATTGCAAGAAAACTTACAGCCATCCTAACATTTAAAACGGTGGAAAAACGCTGAAAAAAGAAGATTAAGAAATAATAAAAGAATAAAATTGAAGCCAATAGGAGTGGATAATTTAGGAAGGTGGCCAAAACCCTTGTAAAATAATTCGGAAACAGGCTTATAGAGGCAACCAGTGATTCCCATTTCGGGGCGTTCCTGGTGCAAAGGCTGGTAATCACAATCCAGCGTGTAAATGCAACGAGTGTAATTTGCACTGGGAACTAGAGTGGTGAGTTATTTAATTAATTTATTGACCAAAGTGTATAGTATTATAATTATATAATATCTATATAATTTAACTATATATTACTGTATAGGATAGTTGTTCCTGTATAAGGTACATTTTCTCTATAATATTACACTCAATAATGCACCACTGCGTCTTTCTCTGCATCACCTTTGGTTGACTGGTATCAGTCTGCCTATGTACTCATGCATAAAGTTAAAAATAAATAACTAAATAAATATAGTGATTTAATGTATACGTTTATATTTAAATTAATACTGTCGGCCTAATCAGACGAGGCCGTGTATTTTTCTTTCTATGGCCTTCCTCCGTAATCTTGCAATATTAGAGAAGGGGGTTTTCCCACCTGACGATGCTTATCTAACTCCAAATTTGTCCGGGCAATTTCGTTATCACCAGTGTAGATCTATTATTCTTTTTGTAAACATTATATTTCGATTTGAAAATACTGATGAAACAAAACTAAAATTATAATAATGAAAGGACCTTTGAAAGCAACCGCATCGGCAACAACTGTGCAAATAATAATTATTCTAATAACAATAAAATGCCGTCGGAAATGGCGCCGGGCGGCTGTCGGGCAACAAAAAAGGTATAAATCAAAACGAGGAAGGAAATAACTAATGTACTGGAAAACCAAGAAGTCATTATGGCTCGTGCCTTTAATTACTCATATTTCAATACAAAGAGCAATTTAATTTTTCGTATGAATAATGCAAAAATATATTTGTCTACTTATACTTTTTTTAAAGATCTAAATATACGATACATGTAGTATTTCTGATTTTAAGAATGCTTTAATTACTTTTTTCTTAAATTCAGATTTACTGGAATTTTAGTGTGAATTCCAAAATAAGAATTATGTAGCTTCTCGTCATGCAGATAACCATAAGAAATTTATAGTTAAGCTCAAATAAAGTTGGAGATTTAAGAATTGTTGTAATTCTGCTTGTCTGAATGACCATTTTACGAATTATTTAGGAATCTATTGAAATCAACTGGAAATTTACTAGTTTTAAGCAGAATCGCTCAAAGTGACCTTTTTAGACCCGCAGTACTGCGTAAATATATTTTTACCTCGTTTCTATTTATTTTTGCTGATTTTGACTGATTGCAATATATATTTTTATACCTATCTTTACTATAAACATTTCTACTTGTTTTTTTTACCAGCTGAATGGCAGAGCATTTTAGGGTTCTCTAATCAACATCGATTATAAGCTATTTATGAGCTTAATACATAACACAATGCAATCGCAAATTGTATATTGCGTTTCAAATGCAATATACAATTTGCGATTGTTGTGAACAATATCGTATGTATTTATTATTGTATGTATTGATTTATACATCGCAATATCTTTACAACAAATCAATATTTTATATGCAGCCCATTGACATTTAACAACGTATCGGGAACACACAATCAATATTATTATACGGCTTGGTGCCAATAATATCGGTATCATATCGTCTTATGTGCATTTTTTATACTTGTGACGTCTGCAATATAAATGACAAACAAACAAACGGTAATAAATGAACGATTCTGAAGCTTTAACCTCAGTAACTCACGCGTTTACATGACATGCGCTTCTACACCGGACGTTAATGACTTTTAAACTTGGATTAAATTGTAGATGGATTCGATGTTTGAATAAGGAACGATTAAACTTGTTTATATTTCATGATTTTCTAGTATCTTAGTAAAATGTATATTGTTATAACCGATCCCAGACCCCTCAAAATCCTAACCTCGTTTCCGCAGCTCCTGGGAATCTATTCTAGGGATAATAAGTAGTCTATGTGTTAGGTTATTCCAGACTATCATCTATCCCTCTACCCAATTTCAGCCATATCCGTTCAGCCGTTTCAGGGTCATTGCCTAACAAATTTCTAAACATCTTCGTTAATTTTCGCTCATAATATTAGCAGGAAGAGTAAGTAGAATTAGGAAATCCTATTTATGAGTTTCGTTACTTTAAGCGTTAGCTAAATTGTTTCTAAAGAAGATAATAATATTTTCCTAGATATAGACGGAATATTTATGGTATAATTTTATTTCGAAATGAAACAATCTAACTGACCTAAATTTCTGACAGTGTAACAAAAGTACTGAATGTATTTTTCAATATTCGCGAAATTAACGTAAAATACTCAGTTAATTAGGCGCCATTTTTATTTCCTTTCCAGTAACTTGGTAATCTAAGTCACATACTCATTTTATAGCGAGAAAATGTTAATAGAACAACACAATAGATTTCTGCGGCTGATACAAACAGATTGATATCACAATGAATAATTATCGACGCCAGCTTAAAACTGATACAGACCAATTATTAAGAATATACAGATGTATTTGTTGTGAAGTAAGCAGAGGTAAGGCTGCACGAGCGCTGCTGTAAGAGCGGACGATCATCTTAATTGGATAAGAGCATAAGGGTACTAGATAGATAAATAGATAGATACCTAAATGTTATTGTACACCAATAAACTACAGTTCATTTACCAACAAATGTGAATTATGTAAAAATGGCGGCTTTGTTACTGCAAGTGATCTCTTACGGGCATCCTTTTAATTATCTTATGGGTACTTATTAGTATACTTTTTTAAATAGATGCTTCTTTTAAATATGAGGGCGAGCTTAACGATATAATAATTGTAGTAGATGGTACTTGCGTTTTGTGAATTTCAAACACAACAACCACAGCCATGATAATCATCAAAAATTGGTCAAATGTATCATCAAATCGTCAAAGTTTATTGGAATAGAATGTACAATTGCACACAGTCGTGCATTCTTCTAGTTGTATAAAACATTACAAAACTCTGTGTCCACTGAGCCTCAGAAAACACTGAATGGTTAAAAACTTATTTATATCGAGAACTACCTAACAATGAACAGTATCCTTTCAATTTCCATTAATACCTCTACCTAATAAAGACCACTTATTACTTTATTTATAAACAGCACAACCTATTAAAGGTTGATTATTGAAACTGTCCTTTCCATAACCGCTGACATTGCCACCTAGCCTTACATCTAATACGGATAAACTGTGGTAATTAAGTCAGTATAAATAATAATACAAATACATTAATGGTATTGAGTAACGTGGCGATAATAACCATGAGATATAAGGCAGAAACGTGTGTTCACATCGTGAGTCTCATTTGTGAGTATCACTACTCATTTTCATCGCCTTAGAGGTCACTTATAGGCGTTTGATGATATTATTATGAATGATTTATCTTCGGCGATAACAATATTAGGTTTCGTAATAAATAGTAAATAATTAGTAAAACAAAAATGCACCAAATAGATTCGTTATTATGTCGTGTCTGCATCGTTCCCGGCGCAAAGATGCTCATGATGCTGACCGCGTTGCCTCGCAGAATCGCAATGGTCATCCTTTGCCCCAGGAACTAGCCGGAGCGGAAGTCACTGCCTTGGTCTTGGATACGGCGGCCAATTTCAACCTCTTCGTCTCTGACTCCCAACTTTCCATACAAATCTTCGTCTCCACCGCAATGGGCACGATGGGGATAAGTGAATTTATTGTTCTATCTTGAGTGCATATTGGCCGTGAGCCAAGATATTGCGAACTAAGAAAAAGTTCCCAGTAGGTAGTCCTCCGAGCTTTTTTACAACTCAGTTGGCATCAGCTTTCAGTCTACAAAATGGCCATCAGCAATTGCCATCAGACCTCCATAACACACTCTGATGCCATTGAAAGTCCAGGGTAGACTAAACTATCGGAATTTTTAGTTCTGCAACTGTCTGAAACTGACGCCATAGATATTCGTATGGTAACTTAACCGACAGCTTGACGTACTCTCTGAGATATGGAGGAGTCTCAATGTGTTAAGAACGGTCACTTATCTTGCGTATATTATCAGTTAAGAAAGACATTACCTCTAATATCTTTCAGCAGTAATCATATTGGGTACGCATTTTACCTAAACATAAATATATACCGTGAAATGTTCTTACTTAAAGACTGCAATCTATATCTTTAGAATATCATATTACTTTTCTGCTATACACTTGCAAATAGTCTACCAGCGTTAGATAATTTAACGCGGTTCATTAATTGTGAAGGAAAATGTCTTCGCAAATAATGATATTTTACTGTTGGAAGTTTACGCTAATATATAAATAAAACCACATTTTTAGAGGACCAGCAGTCCCGCGACCATGGCGGTTGAATAGTATATATATAGTCCGAAATAACGGGTCAAATGTTAATAATACTAAATAAATAGCGATAAAAAAGTGGTTTTAGTTCAAGGAATAAAACTTTTGTTTTCACATTAATTTGATCAGATAAATCAGATAATAGGCATTTTTAAGCTTCCTCTGTTGCTATACAGAAACATTGTCTCTCAATGGATGCTCGCCTACTTGTATACGTTCAGACCACCAACACCGGTACGGTAGCCCGAGGTCGCGAGTTCGATCCACACAGGCCGCACATAAATATTACTCGTATACTACAATCCCGGTCATTTTTGTCTTTATTTATTGAAAGCGCTACCATTGTCATACAGACGTGACCTCTTTACATTTACTCGGGATATAAAGAACAAACTTTATGATTATAGGAACAGATTTTACAATATTGTTGAGGGCGTACTTGCCTATAAGTTATGCAACTTTAGGATTAAATACCTTCTGATTTGATTTTGATCATGCGAAAGAGGGTAGACCGATACTATCTGCCAAATAACAACTAGCTTGACAGTCGTCAGTACATAGTGATCATGGCGCTTGCAACAGTGCCGAAATATCGGTTACTCAAAATACATGAAAAATATGGTCGGTGAGTGTATACTATTAATGAATTAATTAAATACTTCCAGAATAAAAATTTATTCACTAATAATGATAAATGACTGAGTTAGACGAGTTGGTAATTTTGGCAGCAATGTGAATTGATTGAGATCCCTATTTTAAATTCACTCCATAAGTAATAGGTTGTATATTTTAACAACAAATTCACTTATATAAATAATCCTACAGATTTATTCTTATCTTAATAAGGTGTTATTTATAAAGCTAACTAGATTCTTGTTCCCATTGATTTTATAAAAAGTACCAATGATTCAATTTTATTCACTCCAGCTGCGAGAGTAACTTTGTTACGTCTTACAGCAGTACGCGTATGGTGTGACGAGACAGGCGCGAAGTCGGCATCTCTGTGACGAGTCCAATCAATTTGTACGAGCACAATACGCAATACATCGCCGCCAAACTAACTGGCTCACACCGAGGGAGGTTGATTCTGAAAATCTTGTGACAAAAATGTAATTTAATAATATTTTGTAGGTAGTAACTACAGGATGTTTGGTGACGGAGCTGCGGAGGAAGATTAAAGTATCAACACCCCATCTCACCCGACGGGTAGATATCGTAAGAGGTAACTAATGGAAAATAAGTGACATTGATTATGTGATATCGTCTGCGTATAAGAAAAAGAGAAGAAAAAATCGAAATAAGACCCTGTACCAACCTAGTCTAGCCACCGTGGAAACAGTAAGTTAAAGCATTCCAACATTGGAAGTGGCCTGAATGCAATTATATATATAATTTCGTCTGCGTATAAGAATATATACTCTTCCTATAGTTTAATTGCACTTAGGCCGCTTCCAATGTTGGAATGCTTTAACTTACTGTTTCCACGGTGGCTAGACGGGTTGGTACAGGGATTTATTTCAAATTTTCCTTCTCTTCTTCTTATACGCAGACGATATCACATAATCTATGTCACAAGTCAACCTCACCTCTGAGGTTACTGTTCTTTTGTAGGAAATTTGAAGCGGATGAAAAGATGCGATTTGAAAGTACAGTTGCTACCTAGTGGTTAAAGGTGGTCTAAAGCATGTAGAGTAGTTTTGGTAGGTATCATTAGAACTGTCAAATTGAGGGCAAGTAGGGTGATTTTATTTTTTTATACCACTTAGCAGGCAGACCAGCATACGGTCCACTTTATGGAAAGTGGTTACCTCATCCTATGGACGTGCG
Organism: Eilema griseolum; assembly: GCA_963662185.1. Taxonomy (NCBI): domain Eukaryota; kingdom Metazoa; phylum Arthropoda; class Insecta; order Lepidoptera; family Erebidae; genus Eilema; species Eilema griseolum. Next base: position 8,437,773 of record OY759250.1, read on the forward strand.
TAACACCGCAATAATTACACATGCGCTGCCGACCCTGTAAGCATAGAAAGTGCAGAGGATAGAACAGGACAAGCCTTTAGCCTTAGTCTCTTGGAACACAACACGAGGTTATTATGTCCGCCGTATTCTGTAGGGCGAAGGTACTTCCACAGTCAGACTGCACAATTAGAAGGAAATACCGTCGTGTCTTATCTCCCACCTAAATTACAGTTTTTCGATATTGCTAACATTAAACTAAGTATGTAGGTATAAGAATAATTTGGATGGTTGTGGGCGAAGGTTCTGTGGCTTCGTGGTCAGAGCCTTCCCCCCGCCTGAACTGATTATTTTTTTTCTTTATCTCAATTACATAAATTGGCATTATTTAACTACTTACCCATTATCTCTACTTATCCCATCAGTAAAGAGGTGTGAATGTAAATATATATGTAAAATTACACCAAAATGTGTGAGAGCATGTTAAAATCGAAAAGTATAGTTGCAGAATTTCCACATCACTCCGGGTGCTCATACAAGATGCATAGAGGCGACGCGAAGCTCCGCCGGAGTCGACTGTGTCGCGCCGCTAATGAACGCGCTAACTCATTATCGGTGCGTAACGAGCCCACACACTGAATACCGCACACATACAATTGATTGATTGGTAGGAAAATCACAGTTTTGTTAGTATTTTCTCGATGAATTACTGATGTAGACAATATTTTCGCGAGGCATGGATGTTTGTAGCAAGTCGATTTATACTTTTTTACACGATACTTTTAACAGTGTTGTTTAGTTGTATTGTTTGTCAACTTTTGAACGAATACCTTCTGAACTCGTAACCCCGACACGAAAGGCTGCCCCAAACCCTCGCCCTAATAAGCTCACCCATTAAGAACTATTAATTTACTTGGGTATCGAAGGTATTGTTAGCGTCCTGTACGCCCTTTTTTAAGCACACATAGTCTCAACAGCTCATCATCCCGGTACGAATGCTGTCCATCATATACAACAATATAATGAAGTGATGTGCACTGTGCAGTGCTGGTAATCCTATAGTTTTCTTTGACACTCGCAAGTGTAATTTAATGTTTTAAAAGGTTACTCTTGTCTAAGTCTTAATCTTAACAAATAACTAAGTATAAGTAACTATCAATCATACTATTTATAGTATGATTGATAGTTACTTATTAGTAGATAATTATTTGTAATTTTCCTAAAAAATAACAATCGCTGAAGCATCGCGTACCAGTTGCCAACAAAGTATTATCACTGCCCTGTAGCTGACTCTTGCTGTTTGGATAAAACAAAACATACATACATACATACATAAATGTAAGGCAGAGGTGAATTAACACCCACATTTCACCATCATTGTATTCGGTCCCACGTAATAGGGGGTGAGCCTATTGCCATTTTCCCGGCACTACTGTTGCCTCGAGCCATGCATCTGAGGCTGAGTCTGGGCTGTAAATATAGATCTGTCTGATGTTAAACAGCCCTATCCCTTAGTCGCCTTGTACTACACCGCATGGGAAGAGATGGGGTGGTACAAAATCTACTCTGCCGGAAACCACTGCAACAACAAAACATTTCTAGAATATATTGTTCTCTGGTTGCCTATGTTACGAAACGAAGAAAAAGATTTCATAGTAAATATACCAACAAGATAAAAGGTTATTATAATGGCGGAAGAGCATGCAACCTTTACGACTTCTATAGTAGTTTAACGCAATAGCAAACACAACAGCTCATAATAACACTGTACATAAATAACACATGCATCGGCAGTAAATTAGATGCAAAAGGAGACTGTTATTATCGAGCTGTTAGCAAAGAATTATGGCGTATAAATATTATAATCCGAGTTCGTATAAACTCGTAATAAAATTCACTTACGTCTAAATTTCAATGGCTATAATGTTCTAGTCAAACTAAATAATATCGGGCGCTGTGTTAGCCCAGACTTGTCTGATAGTGGAAACATACAGATTGAAAATTGCATAACCAAGTATAGCATTCACTTTAAATAACATTAGTTCAATTAAAACCAAGGTAGGACACGACAATTTTTCCGTCATAATTGAGCAGTCCGACTGGAGAAGTATCTCCACTCTACAGAATACCTTAGCTATAATAACCTCGTGTTGTGTTCCCGGCTTTAAGTAGGGTAGCCAGAGTTCACCGGAGAGTTTTTGTGCTGTCAGTGGGAAGACCAAAAGCTTTTCCTGATTTTGTATTCTGCACTGACGGCACAGAAAATCTCTGTTCTTACAGGGTCAGCAACACGGGTGTGTCTTCCCTGGTGTTACACACGTTGATAGGACCACTTTCCATCAGGTGGGCTGTGTGCTTGTCTGCCACGTAAGTTGTATAAACCAAAGAAGGCAATTAGCATAGTCCGATAACCTTGTGTTAGACCAGGTTATCGGGTCGGGGTGCGAGGGATATGCCTGTCAACCTCACCTTCGGCAACCAAAGCGACCCGCAGGCGGCGTGCGTTTTAGTCGGTTCGAGTCCGACATAACCTCTCCCACCGGCTCCGGTGGGGAGGTATCCGTGGGGATTTTGCGCACGTAAAAAAAAAAGACAGGTTATCGGACTATATAGAATAAATAAATGAAAAATATATGTACAGACATATGGCGGAATATCAAGGTACGACCGTTTCGTAATTGAACTGAGTTATGAAAAGGCTCAGAGGATGAGTCTGGTTAAAATTAATTTGAAATTCAGTGATTTAGGACGGGAAGTCAAGCCCGGATAGTGTCTTTTCAATGAGAATATTCTATCAATCAGTACAGACATTTTGAAATTCTATGATATATAACGCTTCAAAATTCAATCACTCTATTTGTTCTAAACTCTAAAAAACCTATTTAATACGAGCAAGTTAAGGTACACTCTACATTAGAGGTTATGACAAAAGTTCGCTGAAATGAGCGTCAGTATGTTTCCACTACAGCTCGTCTCGTTGATCCATAGGTGGTTCTTACGTTGCATAATATCAGTAATTTCATCTTATCAACTCGTCCCAGGAGAGAAAATGAGGATGTATACAGCTCCGTCGTAAATAAAATTGCTGTCCAGCATGCTCCATGGTTTTGTTTTACGTATTTATGATGTGCTTAAGTGCTAAAAGTTATGATTGGCTGTTCAAAATTTCTTTGTTCTTGAAGTTAAAAAGTGTTAAAAGGTGTTGTTTTGCTATCGAGATTATTACTTATTTGTATTACAGAGTAGTTACCAGTGCTACAGTCGATAATACGCGTCTTACACTTATACTCTCGTGAGACATAAGTATCCGCCTACCATCCCACCTACTTACCACTTATTTAATTTGTTTATTTATTTAGTTATAAAGAATTTTAGACTTAATGAAAAACAATATATTTAAACAAAGTATATGTTAACCTAATATTCAGATCACACAACGTGTATTTTATTTATTTTATTGTTGGTTTTGCAGACTTACTCTGCAAAATAACAGTAGATTGTACTTATGACAAGGGAGCAAGGTAATATTTTTATGGCGAGGGCGCTACTTTGAATCATGAAGGAACCGAAGGATTCTAACGTAGAATCCTGAGAGCAGCGAGGGTCTCAAAGTACGTCGCCTGAGGGAAAAATAATTTACTCTCAAGTCATATACTCTACTTTTCATCAACTTTCTGTGAGAAAATATGTACTGACTACAAGAAAAGAGACAATTATTGAATAAGGTACGTTTCCAGTTTTCTTATCTTTAAATATAAAGTAAAACTAAAAACGCTGTAGGAAACTACAAATACCTAATTCAATATAAATGTAACAAGTTCCAACAAGCACCATCAATCTCCAATATAAACAGTAAGTAATACGCACGCTTTTTTTTAGTTAGCATGGGTCCCTGCGCCGCCGTGCGGCCATCACCTAACAACCAGTAATGCATACAATTTGCATTCGATTGCTATGAAATGATATACATTCTAATGTCAAAACACTTTTCTGCCTGCTAAAAAGTCATTAACATAAAAAAGCTATTTCACTTCCGCTTATAGAGGAACAAAATGACACTTTTTGAATAGAAGAGATGAAAAATCTTTTCCTCGACTGTGTTACGGCGAGGTAAGATTCTCGTAAGAGGGCCAGATCGTGAGAGATGGCCCTGGGTCGGCCGGGGTGCGAGGGATATGCCTGTCAACCTCACCTTCGGCAACCAAAACGACCCACAGGCGGCGTGCGTTTTAGTCGGTTCGAGTCCGACATAACCTCTCTCACCGGCTCCGGTGAACATTATACCTATTGGGTACGAAAATCGAACTTGAGACCAGTCATATATTATTGTATCACCACAATTACTGTATCACCACCGAAGTTGTTTTAGTAGACATAACATAACTTTTAAAATTGAGCTTAACAACATTATAGCCTTTGTTACATGGGTATACATACCTACAGTGAAATACTCAGAGATCTATCAAGCAATATCTCTTACGATAACATTCCATAAGGAACATAACATTGTTTCGAGAAGACAGGGAACAGGCGTGGATGTAAAAACGCTATTGTAATATGGTGAGGAAATGGAAAGTGGCATGGTGTGCGTAACGCGAGGCTACCCCGTACGCGCCGCTATGCGATATGAGCTAGAGATGGCGTGAACCGGCTGGAGAATATATCGATATTACGTGTTATCGAAATTACACATGCACCTACCATACGTGGAAGGAAAAGTGTGATGTTCCTGCGATCAAGTTAGGTGTTTACGCTTATGAGGTCGCTTGCCACCGCTATCTATCCAACGATTGAACTTTGATTTCTAGATACTGGAGCGGTAGCCATAATTCTGTAGTATTTAAAACTATTGTCGTTAAATGGTACATCATGGTAGCGCCATGGCTGTTTTCAAATTCAAATTCATTTATGAGCAATGTGGTTACAAAGATGTCAGGTCCAATAGTTTTGTGCGGCATATTTACCATTTTATGGCATGCAAACATTTTATTACACATCATTACGAATACAATCAATAAATAACATTAGTTCAGCATATGTCCTATAAGTCAATTGAAATTCTAAATATTAGTCACAAAAATAATGTCAAAACATAAAATGAAACAAACAAGTCATTAAAATTGTGAAGAATGGTACATGTCAATATATTACGATAAATTAATAATGTCGTAAATGGGTTGACTCAATAATGTGCTAAAAATACTCATAGTTTACCCTTACAATTTTCGAATTCCTCTATCGTATAAAAGCATTTTTTTAGGAGCCATGCTTTCAAGTCTTTCAGGAATTTAGAGGTTGGCAGTTGCTTGAAACTTTTCGGTATAGCATTATAAATATTACCACACATCGCAAAATGGTTTTTTAGGTATAAAGCTGTATTAGGGTAAAACAATTCTATCCTGATTATTTCCATTCCATTTACATCCAGTTTATTACAATTAAATGCCACTAGATGGCGTCTTGTATTCGTAATATAATTTTTTAGGCCTTTACGGCCATTCAAAAATTGCCATAGCGGACGGTATTTCACGTCCACACGGCGGGGTATTGGTAAAGTTTTCAACTAGCAATAATCGCACCTCGGATAAACCTCATTGGTTACGATATTGCCTCTGCGCAAAGTTAACATTTTTAGGCGCGCTGTGACTATATATACTGCCGGTGTGAACGAAGCCATAACGCGAGCTATTTTTACCATAGTCGCCATCTACCGAGCGCAAGGGAACTGAAAATCTATCAGAGGAAGTTAATTTAATCTGCTTGAATCTTCTGGTATTTATTTTACATATAGGTATTACTTCTACTTTTTGAGTATTAATATTCATGTAGTTTAATTTCCATTTTTTCAGTAGATTTTTTTTGATGATTTTATTATTCATTTATTTTAAATTAATTAACATGTTAAGTATATTTAACTTGTTTATTTATGTTCCGAGTTTTTTTATTTCTTATATTTTTATTATTTATATCATTTACTATTTAATGTAATTTATTAAAAAAATATACAAAATTGTGTCTAACTTACCAAAAGTGATTTAACTTTTTTTTTCTTTTTTTGTTAAAATTTACAACTATAATTACAGGCATATACTCAATGCAATAGTACAGCAGTTTAAGTAGAAGTATATAATAATTTAAGTTATACTAAAAATATGAACATTTTCTCTTAATCCATATGAAAAGTTAGCACCACAAAACAAAGTTAGAACATAGAATAGAACAGAACGTTATCCACAGTTTCAATTTCAATAATTATAAAATATGTATATTCTAATCGTAAGTAATAGCACAGATAATATAATATAATTCTTGTAATACTCGATTATAAACATTTTTTTTTTATCAATTCAATACAAATTAATATTTTCATCTAAAATATTTGTCGATATTTAAACGCAACACTATGATATCTCATATGTTTTGTTGCTTGTGGAGTGTACAATGTGCGTTGAATACTTTGGCGCAGGATAAAACAATTCAATATGCGCGTGCCTTTACTGCCACCGACGCATAATACGCTATTTTTGCCGGAGATTACCCGATTACTTTAGTTGGATATTGGATTGGATTGAATTATAATTTTCCGCACTCATAACTTTCTTTAATGATGCATTTATTTTGGAATGTGGCTTCTAGGAGTGCTAGAGCTTGTTATCTGTCTGAAGGGTGGAACACTTTTTGAATAAAATCTAGCTTTTTACTTTGTTAGCTGTTATATTATTATTTAAAGGTTCTTTGAGCTAAAATTGACAAGATGTGGCAGGAGTGTATATATCTTATCTTAGTATCAATGCTAACAGCGGACTGAAGACTTAAACAAATTTACCTGAACTTTTCATAAAAGTATTGTAAGGTTGTGGTGGCAGATTTAAGTACAGACGATTTAGCTCTTCGTCTTGCTTATCATTGAGAAATATGTATTATAGTGGGCTTTCGAATTCCAGACAATAGTGTCTGGAATGTACAGTATCCTGGAAAAATTATAATATTTTGCCAAGATATTGTAATTAGCAAATATTCAAAGTTTGAATATTCCCTGTAATTTATAATGTGAATGTAATTAAACAAATAAGTCGCCAATGTCAATCAGATTGCTGTGTACTGTTTACATGTTATAACACATAATTATGTTACTAAAACGATAACGAAACCTTAAAAAAGTGTTAAATGACAAATCTTTGATTACCAGCCAGTTCTTATAAAACCTCATAAAGCTTTCATTCACAAACTTTTATCTCTTTTTTAATCCTTTTTTTCTCTCTTTCTCGTCGTATCTAATTGTTTGGAATCCAGCTGGCGCGCGAAGCGTTCGAAGCACGTAACTGTCACAGTCCGCTAGGTGGCAGCAATGTGCTTGTCACCGCCGCCATCTTTGTTTAATTAATTTCACGGTTTCATTGTTATGAGTAGTCTTTGAGAGCTAATTAAGATAATTTTGAGTTGTTTTATCTTCGTTTACATAAAATTTGAATAAAAACTACGCGGTGGATTTTAGATGCTAAAATGCATGTTCTAAATTTTTTTTATTTCTACTTTATCGAGTAGGGTATCAAAATGAAGAAAATTAGAAAGTGTCATATCATAACTAAAAAGTTAAAAAAAATTTTTTTATTAAAATAACAAAACCAATTGTTTTTTTTTTTTTCGGTTTATGATTGGTAAGTGGGTTGTTGTAACAGTCGTGTTTTTTTTTAAATAATTTATTTTATTCTTTATCTAACGCAAGAACTTCATGTCCTCTCCCCTTGGCAGTGGTCCATTTGCTAAACATAAGTCAAGCTTCTTGTGTTTTATAAGTCCCGTTTCATAATTCATAATTCATAATTGATGTATTGCGTGGATCATAGGTTAGTTACAATGGTCTTAAAATTATGGTAAGTGCGCTATGTCCTACCACAAGTGGTGTACAAATTAATCTAAGTAAGCAAGTAGTATAATCAAATAATCAACTAATCAACTTAAAACAATATAAAACATCACACCATAGATTAACAGCAAGAATCAAAAAATTAATTGTCAACAAAGCTTTAAAGGTATATTCGATTATCACTCGATAATAATATATTTATCATCATCATTATACCACCATTCTCGATGGCATTCGTGGCTTGGGGTCCAGAGTTCGATTACCCCTTCTCCTCCTTTCAATTCTGCTTGTACGGCTTTTACGGGAGCGGCTGTCGTCTGACTTGGAGAGAGAAGCCTGAGCTTAAAAAAATCTTTCAGGTGAGATTGATTTGGCCTTGAAAGTTTTACTACTATTTTTATCCACAAACTGTTAGCTAAATTTCCAAATAACAGTTCAGTGCTAACATTGTTCAAGACATTAAAAAAATCTATTCATCATTTTCTATACAGTTTACAAAAAAGGTATTAAAACACTGTCATCATTCCTAAAATATAGATAATGTTACTTAAAAAGTTCACTTCCGAAATTCTTAAAATACCAATGCGTTTCTAACTAAATCGATACGATGCGTTCAATCCGTATTTGAAAACGTACCAGGCTAAATTGACCTTCCTCACTCCCTTTTCCACCAAGAAAGACAACTACTGAGACGTAATTCAACTGTTCTTGGAGCTTTATATAAATTGGTGACTTCAAACTATAAAAAGATGCTCAATTGAGATAGAGTAAAATGCTTTACAAACCTTCACAAAACCTCTATAGGAGATTCTTAGAATGCCTTTTGTAGGGAAATAATATAATTTGGCTCGTTGGTAGCACAACCTTTGACAGAATGTACTTATGTCACTAGTACGATAGCGTCTATTTAATCCATTTTCAGTTGTACAAAAAACATACAGAAGTCACAGCTAGTTGAAACGTACACACACATTGATATAAATCTACTTATGGGAATCTCAGCGCGCTTCGATTGTCTCGCTAGAATCGAAATTTCTTGTATTTTGTCGATATGACCGCTTGTGAGTGAGGGTACATTTTCACTTACTGTATAAAGTCTACCGTTTGTATTTGATAGTGGCTTCTTATCATCATGTTATTAAAGATGCAATAGGCTATTTGACTATTTTACTGTCGTAAAAGATCCCTCTATTATAATATAATGAACTCCTAAAGAGAAATATTCCTACGGACAACAGTTTTAAGCCGGAAAGACTCCATACAAAATCGTATTTGCGAGTGACGTCACATATCAGCTGTGTGTAGATTTGCACTACGTGAGCGTAAAGAGAATATCTCATTTATCTCGGCCCACGTTGCGTTTACATGATGTGTATAGTTTTTAATAAAAGTAATTTGAAATGTAATGAGTAATCCAAAAAAATATAATTTTGACCTTAATTTGACTGTTTATATTTTGACTATGGGAACTTTGGGAATTAAAAATAATATTTTCCAAAGTTCCCATAGTTTCAGTTGCGTCAGGCAATTTCTCTATTCATCTATCTATCTATTCCATTAAAAAATTAAGATATTTAGCGGTATTACGAAGAATCGGACGACCGGCAACCTTGTCAAATAGTCTATTGAAGAGAAAAGGTGAATAATAGACATAAAACCAAGACTTCTGGCACTATCACATGAAATGTAGTGGGTTGACACTTTAAATTATTAATTTCAAATAAGAGGAAGGTGACATCTTGATCGAGTATGTCGTTATTTTTTACAAACATATCCTTTTTTACACTGAATATTAGCAATAAAAATTACCAACCCTTACAGTCAACCTAAATTGCTTGTGTTTGAAGTGGGTTCATGTCGGGAGTGTAAGAGCCAGGATTCGAAACCGCGCCCTCTCGATCGCAAGGCCGACCACTTAACCACTAGCCACCGACACTTCAAATACTTACATAATTATTATACATAGAAAAACCCAAATCAATATCCTTTAGGTCCTCATGTCAACATATCTCGTTTCCTAATGCGCCAGTCAGCACATTCTGTAGGTACGTACTCCACAATCCTAAATATACATTTTCATGCATACAAATATTTGCACAGAGCTCGAATCGAATCTGTGACCTCTACCTTAATAGTCTAACACTCAACCAGTACACCATTGGTCATCAAAGTGACGATGATGAATAACCATAACAGACAATATGAGGTAAGAGATTAGATCTGAACTATTTCCTACTCTACTTTCCAAGCGCTTGTTATCAAGAAGGCAGTAAATCTGTAGCCATAGCACGAGGCTACAAATTACGCTCAATATCAGCGGTGATACGCCCGCGTATCGGTTGCTATGGCAACGGCCGTGAGAACACCGCGGATACCGTGCCCGATGACCTTTTACAATGGTCAATTGACTACAGGGTGAGTTTGTTTAGAACTATGAATCTGGTAATAAAATCAATATTGGAATTCTAATAATAGTAGTAGCAATATTATAAAATGAGAAAGGTTGTGAAGATGTTGAAATTAATATTTGGATGTTTATTTTTAATTTAAGCACTAATGGTTGAACGTACACTGTAAGTGTGATATGTGATGGTACATCAATCAATCAATCAATCAATTAGTCCACCGCAGTGCACTGCTGGACATAGGCCTCTCCCAATGTGCGCCATTTTCTCCGATCTTCCGCCTTCCGCATCCAGTCTGTCAAAGCCACCTTTTTCAGGTCGTCCGTCCATCTGACTAAAGAGGGTAATACCTTTCGTTTACCTTCTCGCGGTCTCCACTCTAGGACTCGTTTGCTCCAAAGGTGCATAGCGAACCGAAAATAACGAACCTAATAACTACCTCACGGACTCGAAGACGGCGGGCGTGCACCACTGAGCCAGTGAGCCTGTGACCACGGCTGGTGTAACCTGGTCGAAAGGTCAGGTGGATCAAAGATATGAATGTACATATACCATGATTGCGTTAATTCCCTTAAACATTATTGTACAACGGCTGAACGGTTTTGGTTGCAGTTTGGTACAATAATATATATTATTGCCTGGAATAACACATTGGCTATCTTTGCAGCAGGAGTAACGGGATCAAACGGAAGACACCACGGGTCTCCATCTAGTCCCCGAGTATGGGGAGGGGCGGCCTGTTAAAAGAAATCAAAACGTCAGGATTATTTTAACACAAGTAAGGATAAATAGAATCCGTCAAAAATAGGTATGTTTCGATTAAGGTATAGAAAAATTGAATCAGTTCAGGCGGGATTCGAACCCGCGATCTTTTCCTTATCTTACCCTTTAAGGGCAATATCGAGGGTTCGAATTGAATAGTTGCCCGATTTGAAGAGTTAGCATACTAAGTGCTTTAAAATTTCATTCAATAGGTAGGTACTTTTATTTTAATATGTAACATTCGCGTAAACTTCCAACAATATCATAATATTGAGTTTCGAACGCAATACAGTTAAAAACATCAAGCTGTATCATTTGCACACGCGGCTTTGTGCACTGAACCAAGCCTTTGTTAAATAAAAGATCAAGAATCTTTTATTAGTGTGAAACTGAAACTTTGCAGCCTTTCCAGTGTGCCTTAAGGTGCCATAATAATCATCATTAGCATTAGTGTTGATCCTGATTCTAGACCTTCACCTTGCAATCCAGTATCTACATTCTACATTTTTTAACTAATTTGATCAATAATAATACATAATGAGAGCCTCTGTGGCGGGACGGTAGTGAACTTGACTGCTACAAAGAAGCGCAAGCGCAAGTGAGCAGGACAAGCCTTTAGTCTTACCACTTACAGCATAAATTCTCCAGTGAGCTCTGACTACCCTACTCACCACTGTGAACACAACACGAAGTTATTATGGCCGCGGTATTCTGTAGGACGGAGGTACTTCCTCAGTCGGACTGCTCAATTGGGCGGAAATACCGCCGTGTCCTACCTCCTGCTAAGCAAAGCTCCTGCTGGCTAAGCTAGCTGTTTACTTTGGTCTTGTCCTGCCTGGGAGAGCACGTTAAGCCGTCGGTCTCAGTTGTCATACGAACATCTGTCAGTCATTACGGGTAGTTGGGGTCTGAAAAAGTCTGACTGCAATATTTCGATATCGCCAATGGGATGTGGAGGTCAAATAGCAATCACTCCACGGCAAATATTGAAGGTCAGCCAAACCCTCAGTTAGACTGGTAAACCGGACTCCAGACTCTGAGGTGTAAGTTTCGGATGCAACTTGGGTTAACGCTAGTATGATGAAGGAGAAGAATTAATTAAGAGTGTAGATCCATGAAGACTCTTGGAGCTAGCCAACTTCATCTGTAAGTAGGTACATCTGCTGATGGATGGAAGTGGATGCCATGTGGAGTGGCTACGTGACAGAACAACAATGAAAGGAAAGCATACGCCAGAGATAACTATTAAATAATCCATAACTAGTAATATCTTAAAATAAAGTATTTTTTATACCACTTTGGTGGCAGACAAGCACACGCCCCACCTTTTTTTTATTTTTTTTTTATACCACTTAGTTGGCAGACAAGCACACAGCCCACCTGATGGGAAGCGGTTACCGTGGCCTATGGACGTATGCAACACCAGGGGTGTCACACTCGCGCTGCCGACCATGAAGAAACCTTCTGATGCCTCTCTTGAAAAACCCCATATTGTAGGCGTTTGGGAAAACCGCAGCAGGGAGGTCATTCCACAGCTTGAGTGTGCGTGGGATGAAGTTTCTTTCATACCGCACAGTGCGCACCGTCTCAGGTCGTAATGTGTGGGGATGAATTCCCTGCCTATGGCGAGAAGTGCGATGATAGAATGTAGCTACGGGCATCATGTCAAACAATTCATCTGAGCACAAACCATTGTATAGGCGGTAGAACACACATAGTGAGGTAAAATCCCTCCTAAGTCTAAGAGGTTCCACTCTACCTGTGAGTATGGGATTGTCAACCAGCCTCAATGCCCGTCTTTGCAACGAGTCGAAGGGGTCAAGTTGGTATGCAAGTGCTCCAGCAAAAAGGTGACAGCAGTACTCCATGTGAGGCCGGACCTGTGCTTTATAAAGAAGGAGTTGCTGCCCCGCAGTGAAGTACTGCTTCGCCCTGTTGAGCACTCCGAGCTTTCTTGATGACAACTTAACCTTGTCTTGCAAAATAAATGACTTCGGTATTGGATGTCACTATACACATACTTGTGTCTTAGTGGGGTTGAATTGGACTAGGTTTAGTCGTCCCCAATCGGATACTCCAGAGAGAGAGTAGTCTCGATTTCAGACACAAGTTGTTCGCGACTCTTCTCCACCTCGGACTGAGGGATATTTGCACGGCCCGTGTAACACGTGTCCCCGGTACTGTCGTCCGCATAACAATGAATGGAGCCATCAGACAGCATGTCATTGATATGCAGCAGAAACAGCGTCGGAGACAACACGGAGCCTTGTGGGACACCAGCGTTTATGTTCATGCGGTCCGAGCAGCTGCCGTCGACGACGGCTTGGATGCTTCTGTTGGACAAAAAGCTGGAGATCTATTCGCACAAGTAAAATGACCTTTGTGCCAGACCCGATCGAAGGCCTTCGCTATATCGAGGCTGACCACTAGACCACCTGAAGGAAAGTGGTTACTGTGGCCTATGGACGTGTGCAACAACAGAGGAGTCGCACTCATGCTGCTGACCCTGTAAGAATAGAGTTTCTGTGCCGTCAGTTTAGAAGACAAAGCAAGAAAAGCATTTGGTCTTCCCACTGACAGCACAAAAATTCTCCAGTGATCTCCGGCTACCTTACTCACCGCCGGGAACACAACACGAGGTTATTATGGCCGCGGTATTCTGTAGCGTGGAGGTACTTCCCCAGTTGGACTGTTCAATTGGTCGGAAATACCGTAAAACAAAGTCATTATCTAAGTTTTAGTAGGTATTACAGGTAGATTTACAGGTAATTGTCCGGGTAGTGACGGAGAAAGAATACAAGTACCACCACCCCATTTTATCCGATGGGTGTCGTAAGAGGCGACTAACAGAAAGGTACGCAGACGATATCACTGCGAGAGAAGGAAAACTCGAAATAAAATCCGTGCCAACCCATCTGGCCAGCGTGGAAACAGTAGGCTACAGCCTCCTAACATTGGGAGAGACCTATGTTCAGCAGTAGATTGCGATGGGCTATTGATTGATACATAGTTGAAATATTATCCACTTAGCAGAAAATGGATGAAATTAGGTATTATAATATATATTTACTTCAATAACAAACACTCTTGAATAAATCGTAACTTTTTACGTAACACAAGATCAAGTACACAAAAAAGTCGTATTTCAATACACATTTATTTATACTTTTAACCCTGAACTTGATTTTTTTTTATAATGCATGCAGCGCAAAAGCGACCGTCAATGAAATCTTTATAAATCGCACCGAGGTAATTTAGTTTATTTTTTCTTTTTAATTTTCAAGCAACATCTGTAATAACATTATACTTTTTATTTTCATTTCTAAGATCAGTGCCATTTTACCGGAACATAGGGTCAATGACATATTATTATAAAGTTGATCTATATTTCACAAAAACTAAACAATTCGTCCAAAAAACATACTACATTACATCTCCCTCTACGAATTTAAGCGCAGCTGTTTACGTTAGAGTGAAAGAGATGCGTATAGTTTGTGTGTGTAGCGTTATAATGGGCCGGCTTTCGCAGTGATCCGTGACGGCGACTGTTCGTTTTGAAGTAGAAATGACAATGCGGCGTAGTAGCGACAATGTTACTGTCTCGCTCTGCCGTCATTTTTTCCTATCGAATGTTGACAGCTGATGACGCAACACTTGTACTATTATCAAGGCTGCCTATTACCAGGGTGTTAATTTAGGTACATATGGTGTCAAATTTTGACATGTATCAAAGTTATTGCTCACTGAAATAATGTTTTTTTTTCACGTTTTCGTCACGATACCATTAGTACTTTATAGATACGCTTTTTAAATGTTAAATTGATTTATTGCTTGACGTCATTAGTATCTAGTGTTCTATATATTGTTAGTGTTAGTGTGTGTTTTCTTTTGCATACGATCTTGTGGTTTTAAGTTCGATTTCTAGATTACGAAAAGCATTAGGTAACTATTGTGTTTTGTCATCACCAGTTTTTCAGAGGTGGTATGTGTAGTTTATAAATTTAGTACTAGCTGGTTGATACCCATAAATAGTATGTTTTATTATACTATTAGGGCAAAAAAGGCAGTTAGACCACCAATACCTAGTGTCATTCCTAATTTGTAGAATTTTTTTTGAAATACAAACTCCAGTAAAAAAGTAAATAGCAAAATGCACGAGTAAGAGTGAAGACCTTGGGAACTGTCACAAATCATAAGAAATAATACAATCTAGAATCAATGTATAGCATAAATTTTGTGTTCTGCACTGAGGGCACAAAAAATCTCTGTATTTACAGGGTCGGCAGCACCGATGTGACTCGACTGGTGTTACACACGTTCATAGGTCACGGTAACCACTTTCCATCAGGTGGGCCGTGTGCTTGTCTGCCACCTAAGTTGAATAAAAAACATTTTATTTAGTTTATTATAGGTTCTATAATTTTAATATAATATAGGTAGGTACATAGATATAATTATGTTATGTTCTGTTATGTTAAAGCTGGATATTGTGAAAGACGATGATATTTTTTTTAATAAAGGTCACATCAATATGACTTCACCTAGCCTGATGGTAAGCAAAAGGTAAAGTTTATTAGGCATGTATATCTAATTGAATCAGCTTTTAGCTAAAAAATCTGTTTGTTACGTCCATTATGTAAAATATTATTACAAATTTTTATGACAAATTTTGAAGAGCGTTGATGTCTTTATTATGATGTAATGAGAGTTACTAAAAAGTTTTCACAATTACTTTGTATTTATATTCAGATTTTTTATATTACTTCTGTGGTAGACATGACCCATCTGATGGAAAGTGGTTACCATGACCTACGTGTGCAACACCTGGGGGTCTTACACTTGTGCTGCTGACCCTGAAGGAGCCTTCTAATGTCCATCTTGAAGAACTTCATATTGTAGTTGCTTAGGAAAATTACATGTATATGTTTTATATATCTAGTGATATAGTGGTAATAGTAGATGTCAAGGCAAAAATTATTTGGGGCTGTTTAACATCGGACATATTTATACAGCCCAGACTCAGCCTCAGATGCATGGGTCGAGTCAACAATAGTGCCTGGAATACTGTAATAGGCTCACCCCCTTTTACGTGGCACCGAATACAATTATTAGTGATATGTGGGTGTTAATTCACCTCTGCCTAACCCTCCAGAGATAAAGGCGTGATTATATGTATGTAGGTATGTATTACTACTAAGAAATGGGTGTTCTGTCTACCCCATTAGATATACAGCGTGACTATATACAAAATAAATTAAAATTTAAAGAGACATGGAATCAAATTGATTTACCTCAGAACTAATGAGTTGATTAATGAAAACGGAGGCCGGAAATTAACGAATTGCTTAATTTGGAATCATTAAACATAATTACTTAAAACTATAAAATTTTCTTGTTTGTAATAATGTTTTTAAACAAGAAGCTTCAAACATCACAATTTAGCAAATAAACTACTGAATGAAAAGAAACGGTACAAAAGCGAGTCGGACTAGCGCACCGTGGGTTCCGTAACTTAAGCTGCATAAACCGCAATATATTTTGATTGCGTTGACTTAGAATTTTGATTTTTGCACAGTTTCAATACTTTACAGACTTGATGATGTGTTAGACATTTCAACTGTATACCTTGATGCATTCCTGATAAAACAGGGATTTCAGGGTTTCCCTAGTTTAGGAGGCAGGGTTAATATTATTTATGTCACCTTTCATTATAATATAAATGTTTCTGTAAATACACCTAAGGACCCATTGTAGAAAATGTACCTGTATCAATAAATGATTTTTATTTTTTATTTTTATTTTTTTATTTTAACACACACAGACAGACAGACAACGTAATGATTCTAAAAGGATTCCGTTTTTTCTATTGAGCTACAGAACCCTAAAAATGCGAATCAAATTTGTGTATGAAAGGTTCCGTACGGTTTTATCCAACACAGCAACAACAGTGAGGGATATGTCTCCGGGAACTTCACCTCTGGCGACCTACGACTCACAGATGGCGTGCGTTTTTTGTCGGTTCAAGTCTGACGTAACCTTTCCCATATTTTTAGGGATCCTTGGAGATTTTTCGCCCCATAAAAACGGTTTAGCCGATGGGGTGGCCTTAATTCTACTCTGGAACTACCCAGAGTAGAATTTAGGCTACCCCATTTCTCCCTACGCAGTGTCATTCAAGGTGAATTGGAGATAAGGCTATTTAACATCAGACAGATATATACAGCTCAGATTCAGGCTCAGATGCATGCCTCGAGTCAACGGCAATAGGCTCACCCCCTATTACGTGAGCAGTCCAACTGGGGGGGTACCTCCGCCCTACAGAATACCGCGACCATAGTAACTTCGTGTTTTATTCCCGGCGGTGAGTAGGGTAGCCAGAGCTCACTGAAGAGTTTTTGTGCTGTCAGTGAGAAAACCAAAAGTTTTCCTGCTTTGTCTTTTACACTGACGGTACAGAAACTTTCTGTGCTTACAGGCTTACAGCGCGAGAGTAGCTTCTCTGGTGTTACACACGTCCATAGGCCACGGTAACCACTTTCCATCAGGTGGGCCGTGCGCTTGTTTGCCACCTAAGTGGTATAAAAAAATGTCTATCACGGTGAGATATATAAACAGGCTGTCAGGCTTCTTTACTGTCCTCCAATTATATCACGAAACACGTGCACTACAGATGTCTAGCGATTCGTCAATGATAAATTAAATGCATTTTACAAAAGATAAAACTATTAC
This sequence comes from Eilema griseolum, assembly GCA_963662185.1. Taxonomy (NCBI): domain Eukaryota; kingdom Metazoa; phylum Arthropoda; class Insecta; order Lepidoptera; family Erebidae; genus Eilema; species Eilema griseolum. The sequence goes on from OY759250.1 coordinate 8,455,512, forward strand.
AACCTTAATGGGTACTTTATAATAGATCCTTTACTTTCTAACACTTAACAACAACTGATATGATTAATAAGAACGGACGCCCTTCAAGCAACAAATCATCTACAAATCAATCTATCGCTTTTAACACCAACACGTGGCTAAGAGCATTACACAACATCACACAATACATTTTCATTGACAGAACTAGGCACTTCAACAACACAAAAAGCCTCTAGTCAATTCACTACGGACCATAAGACCCGTATTCATAATACGATAGAATAATCCCGTTCCAAAAAATAAACTAGCCCGTCAAAATTAAAAACAAAACTCATAAGGCCAGTCATCAACATCAGTCAACGATGATGCGCTGCACCGTTAGCCCGTCAACAACCAGATCTACATATCAAGAGTCCTTTCCGTGAGAAAATCTTTTGGAATCATCGACAGTTCTAATACATCCTATACTGTGTGTTGGAGGCTGTGAGCGAAGGTTTCATAGGTCGAAAAGCGCGCGAACGCAGTGTGGCGCCGATGCCCGCGCGCATAGCACGCTCACACGACCGCGCGTGCGCAACACGCGACCTGTCAACCGTTGACAGTTCCGACTTTGAATTCGGACCCGCCAAATTGACTTTTTACGAAAATGGAACGGATGACTTTGAACTTTTTCGTTGTTGACTTGACTTAAGGTTTTTTTCTTATCGTAAGTAGTGTGTAAAAGGTGCAGTGACTATAATACATTTTCAATACTACTCTAATGTATGCCAATATTTATTCAGAGTGTTCCAAATTCAGTGCTAAATGTTTCTAAGGTCTGCTTGAAATTCTTCAGTGGTCACAAGGCCTTAAGTTTTGACTCGTTACAAGTGTGAACTGAAGAGGTGTAAACTGATGAATTTGTTGAAACTTGTGCATTGAAGTATTATTTAACTATTCAAAGATTTTTGTTACATATTTGGAAACAATAGCATTGTTTAAGGATTGCTACACTTGAACTTTAATTGGTAAGACATCTTTATATTGTTATTAGTGTTTTATTGTTGTATTTTAAGTGTTTTATTGTTTAACATCAGACCGAAATATACAGCTCAGACTTAGCTTCAGCCTCAGATGCATGGCTTGAGTCAACAATAGTACCCGGAAAACGGTAAAAGGCTCACCCCCTATTACGTGGGATCGAATACAATGATTGGTGAAATGTGGGTATTCATTCACCTAACCCTCCTAAAGTCGTGATTATATGTATATATGGTGATCTTTTATTGTATAAAATTATGTACTTTGCTATTCATTTAGGATTTCTTAAGGGTGTGACTTCATGTTTTTCACGATCAATCATGTAATTGCCTATAATCAATTACTTTCTGATAATTAGTCATCTCCATTACAACCTGTGCTTACAGGGTCGGCAGCGCGAGTGTGGCTCCTCTGGTATTACACACGTCCATAGGCCACGGTAACCACTTTGCATCGGGTGGGCCGTGTGCTTGTCTGCCACTTAAGTGGAAAAAAACCTTTTAGGTCTGTCGTAATATCATGTCTAGTCTTTGTTTTTTTTATACTTTATATCAACAGCCAACAGACAGATATCAAGAGTTGAAAACAACTTAAAAAGTAGTTAAAAAACTTAATGTTGCTGTATTAATGAGTGGTACTGTCACCTACAATATATAAATTAGAGCATTCTCCCTGAGAAGGTCACGTGTTGAAGTCTCATCTTGTATTTCAGATTACTCTTGTCGATTTAAATTGAATATGATATGGTGTTTTGTACTTCTACTTTAATGTTTATCACATTAGAGATGCTACATGTGTTATCGACCCATTTAACATTTTCTTCAAATAGTTTTGGTGACCAGAAAAATAGGAGGTTCTCAATTTGATTGGTTTTTTTTTTTCAAGCGAAAATTTCTTATGCTGTGTTAGGTATTTCCCGTAGAACCATTTTTAGAGATGGGGAAAAGTTCATTGAACTTGTGTCACGGTTACTGACACGTTTTTGACAGATTGTGACATCTAGATAAATATATATATCTAGATATATTGACCAAGTCTTCACTTTTGGAGCGTCACTTTTTTCTTTTGACCGCAATTCATAGTGTGGTACCTACTCTCCACTCTATCCTGCCTCGGCTCTAAATTGGAATGGGATATCCCGTTATCACTTAAACGAATTATGTTTTCAAAACTACTCTAAGCTCACAACTGAGTTTTTACATCAACCTGAATTTCGTAGGGGGCAGAGATAATACCGCGGTAGCCTAGTGGTATGGGTAATGGACTGCTAAGACGAGGTCTCGGGTTCGATCCCAGGTTTTACCATGGTTCCATGAACTTCATTGTGTAAATGATAACGAAATTTTGTTCTACTTGATCACGGTTACTCTCGCTGATGCAATCTGCTCTAAAATCAAAAGTTAAACGGAAACAATAGCGTCGGATACTTTTACGATGCTGACTGATGATATCAAACCCACACGCATTTTTTAGATACTCATTAGATCTTCCAACTCTTATTTCACTTTTGATTTTTCTTAGTTAGGTTAGTAAGGAGGTAGAACACAGTGGTATTTCCGCCCAATTGAGCAGTCCGACTGGGGAAGTACCTCCGCCCTACAGAATACCGCGGCTATAATAACTTCGTGTTGTGTTCCCAGCGGTGAGTAGGGTAGCCAGAGCTCACTGGAGAATTTGTGCTGTCAGTGGGAAGACTAAAGGCTTGTGCTGCTTTGTCTTCTACACTGACGGCACAGAAATTCTGTACTTACAGGGTTGGCAGCGCGACTGTGACTCCTCTGGTATTACAAACGTCCACAGTCCACGGTAAACAGTTTCCATCAAGTGAGCCGTGTGCTTGTCTGCCACCTAAGTGGTATAAAAAATAGTTGTATTTCTTAACATGGAGAAAGAATGGGGAAGACGGAGGATCAGATGCTACAATGCATTTTGAGAGAGATCTATGCACCTAAAAACTTTTTCTCTGTTCACCGCCAATACTCCAGTTCCTCCGTAATCATGGTGCTTGCAACAACGTCGAAATATCGGAAACTCGAAACAATGCAACATGGTAAATATCCTGATTATTTTGATACTGATGCGAGTGACCATGGTAGTTTAAATATCTATAGTTTTTAAAATGTCTTTAATTAATTAATCAATATGAAAAGGCTTTAGACGTACTCGAGGTATGTATGGCTTACTAACAAGTTTAGCAAACTAACTTATGAAACTTAATAGGTTATGTTATCTTCTCTCTCCTAGACTAATCGATCGATTTGTAAAAAAATACATAAAGATAGCCAATTAACCTGAGGTAGAACATAAGATACTTTTTATTTAAGATTTGTGGTGGTGTTTGAATGGTGTTATAGATGGAATAATATTAGTTACTTAATCACGTTAGACATTATGGTTGCTGTCACTAATATTAGTCCGGTCGGTGGCAAGTGGATAATCAAAGTGACCATATGGTACACGACCATAGCCGACTGTATCCAGGTCTATTATTCTTTTGAAGAAGTTACTACTGTTCCCCTTCCCCTCCCATCTTTGGTCAATGATATGAGTAGTTTTGGTCATATAGTATAAGATTTTGAAGGAGTACTGGCACTTTGGAGCTACCCATGGCTAGAATTCTTACTATGGACGTATCTAGTTAAGTTGACTTGTTTATGATCCTAGTACTTTCACGAGGGATTGGAACCCGCTACCTCCGAATTGCAAAGTTCACCGACTCGGCTATTACGCCAACACTGCTATTTTAACTAACCTCATAAATTGAGGAAGTTCTCAATTCGACTGAATTTTTAAACATCATATCAACAAGGAGGACATAGATGTGTCTGTAGATCATTATACCATGTTAGGTACAGTTCAAGATAGTGCAAAGTCGGAAAGTGATAATCTGTACTATAACAGTAACCCTCAGAATTAAACTACAAAAGCGTTTTGTGCGTGTCTGTACCATTTAAATGAGACTTTCCTTTTTTATTTTATTAGCCACGCATTGTGTACGTTTTGCTTTCGAGGAGGTGTCAAAAACACTTATAGATAAATGCGGACTACAATGCAATAGTTACAACAGAGTTGTTTAGGTCACTCACTATTCTTTCTTCGGTATAACATTGAATACGTATGTTGGTTTTTTTATTAATAAGGTAGGCAACTAGCACATGGCCCGTCTGAAGGTGAAGGCCTATATACGTGACAGATTCTGGCATAAAAGTACCCGCCTATTAATTTCATTCCACTGGAAGAAGAATGAGATTGAGCATTTTTTGGAGCGTTCTCTCTGCTCAATTGGGACGGTATTCCCGTCCCAATTGAACAGTTCAAAAGGGGGAAGTACCTCCGCCCTACAGAATACCATGGCTATAATAACCTCGTGTTGTGTTTCCGGTGGTGAGAAGGGTAGCCAGAGCTCATTGGAGAGTTTTTGTGCTGTCAGTGGGACGACTAAAGGCTCGTCCTGATTGTGTCTTCTGCACTGACGGCACATAAACTCTATGTTCTTATAGAGTCGATAGCACGGGTGTGACTCTTCTGGTGTTGCACACGTTCATAAATCACGGAAACTACTTTCCATCAGGTAGGCTGTGTGATTGTCTCCCACCTAAGTTGTATAAAAAAAATAACATCATGCCTTCATAGAGTAGTTAATACCGTTTGTGTTTGTGTTTGTGTTTATAATATAATACTATACGTGTGGTTTTAACCACTTTTAAAAGATTATCTGGATGAATGTGCATAAACTGTACAATAGAGATAACACTTTACAAAACTGCAGCAACCCAATCGAAAACCCAATCATACAACAGACTACGTTGATGATCTATTGTCTCCACTTGAGGATCTTTTTATTCCCAGGGAAGACTCCAGCTAAAACTAAATTAAATAACGTTTCCAATTGAAGAATAAGTTTTTTGTTCCGTACACGTCAGTAATTAGCGTGTCAAAAAATATATCACCTTTTTTTATCTGCGCTACAAATAGACACATTAGGACGTAACAAAACGTAGCAATCAGTTGTCGAAAACAACCACATATAACCATTTAAAAGTTTTTACTCTACCCACAAGGATAATAGACAATGGTACCTACTTAATTGTCATAAAAACGCGTAGAATAAACTTATAACGCTGCGTACACAGGCATATTCAATTGAATGTCAATGGTATAACATTAGACCGAGGTTACATTTTGGTTTGTAACTTATGTAAGACATAAATTGCAAAAATACCACGAATACAAAACTATCTCTTTTTTATATCACTTGCTTGGCAGACTAGCACACGGCCCACCTGATGGAAAGTGGTTACAGTGGCCTATGAACGTGTGCAACACCAAGGGAGTCACACTCGCGCTGCCAACCCTGTAAGCACAAGAGTTTCTGTGCCATTAGTGTAAAAGACAAAGCAGGACAAGCTTTTGTTCTTCACACTGACAGTACAAAAACTCTCCAGTGAGCTCTGGCTATCCTACTCATTGCCAGGAACACAACACGAGGTTTTCAGGGCAGCGGTATTCTGTAGGGTGGAGGTAGGTACTACCCCAGTCGGACTGCTCAATTGGACGGAAATACTGTCGTGTCCTACCTCCTACGAATGTACACCTGTACACAATAGACAATTCTTATAGTTTTTTGTCTCCATTATTGTTTAATACCTGCGTCAAACAAATGATACATCTGATAATTTAGGTAGTTCTTTGGTATGATGATCATGGGCAGTGTATGCTTTGAATTTTCCGAGTGAGTAATGAGTTAGGTATAATAAAATTGAGTAATATAGATTTCACCTTCTTATGACCTTAGCTAACCTTCATCTCGAAGAATTAGAACAAAACGAATAGTTAAAAGCCACATGACATAATTCATTAAGACATCATCGTGCGCTGCAGTATAGTTAATAGTCAATTTCTAAAAAATCCAACAATTCTAAATGTATCTTCTGCGTGACTAATATTCTGTTTTAATCCGACTGCCAAGAAGGGCCATAGGCTACAGTGACCAATTTCCAAAGCCTCAAATTAAAGATATTAATTGCCCAAATGTTCTTGGGTGCATAATACGTTGTCAAAAAATATTTTCACTCGAACTTATTGAGTTTGGTTTCAAAATTTAGGAAAATCGATGACAATAAAAAAAAGTACTTATGTCATTACTAAAAAGTATACAGTAAAATAATATTTATTGATAATAAATAACCCGACTGGTGCAGAAAAGATTGAATAGCAGGCGGTATACATTTGCAAATCATAAATTGGATGAAAATTAATGACTGCTATCAGACTTGTTTCTATCTTTTCAGCAGCCGTCGGGTTTTTTATTATTATTAATTTATTTTATTCACTGGTATATGGAACGGGCAATAAGCGAAAGTGTTCTTTAGCAGATTATTTAGGTTGTTCCGTCGCCTGGTGATCGAACATTCCTGTTAATGATTATTATCACTCTATGCTAATGACATAATATCTCAATCTATGATAGGTAATTGACCAGACAAGCGAAGCGAGCTATATTCTTTGTTTTGACATGGTGGCCGATTTTGCTTTTGTCTAAATGTCTATTTGTTGGCCAGTTCCGGTCGCTGGAGGGTGCATTTCATGATCGATCTTAACCAAAATTTGTACACATGTTCTTTAATTGAAAACACAACTTTTGTCGAGAGCTTTTTTGATAGGTGGGAAAATGGGGACGAAAAGGGTGTTGCTGTCTGTGAACTGATCTTGAAATTTTTTGACTGAAACATGAAAGACATGTTATAGGTAAACTTTGTTATAAAAAAAAATATGAGAAAAAAGGGGGAATTTTACTGTAGTGTTTTTAAAGAACGGATCGTCATTATTTTAGTATCAATAAACTACGGAAACTAAAAACCATGAAACATGGTAAATATCCCGCTTATTTTGATACTGATATTAGTTAATAGTATGTATAGCTCATCATTTTTCTGCCCTCATCCTATCTTTATTTTAGACTGATGCAACAAATATGGTATGATATGAATATGCTTTGTTTATTCCTGTATACTTGATCTTAACATTGATTCCCTTCCTGACCATCTTTCACATAGTTGATACAAACAAATATAAGACAACAGTTAGGGTGATCAACACTGGTGGTTTGGGATCATCAGCTCGAAAGACGTTATTGTGACTGAACTAGATAACGAGATGAGAAAATGAACGTTTGTTAATAATATACCTCACGACAATGTCCAACTTCTCTTAGGTGAATAACATGTTTGGGAAGATTTATAAGACCTTGAGAGACTCTTAGATGCAAGAAATCGGTGTTAGCCTGTGAATTGTATTATCAATACAGAGCAACTAACATCTTTAATGAAGGAAAAAAATATAAAATTCGGAAACATTCGCCAAAAATTAAGGTATTTATTGTAGCGTAGTAACACTCATTCTGTCAGAATATGCCATCTGAAAAGAAAATATTAGGAAAATAGGGGAAAAATGTTAAAAATCTTATCAATACATTAAATATCAACAACTTCAATATTTTGTCAGAATTCTTTCGCAACCAAACAGGGCAAAGTATGGTTTCATGTAGTGACCTCTATTGGGTACAGTAGTGTATGGGCGCTAATGAAAGAAGAAGCTAAAGGTGACATATTCTTAATTCTTTTCTCGACGAAAATTTGAGACGAAAATTACTCTTTCAGAGCTATTTGTGAATTGTAGACTATAAATAACTCATAATCAGGCTGTAAAACAACAAAATTGTGTGAATTAGGTAAACTTTATGCGGTGCTCCTATTAAGACTAAGTGTGTTAGTAGCTATTTAGTACCTACTCATTAGTATCATACATTTGGAACATCTTTAAAAAATCAGTAAAATTAAAGATGAATTGTAATTTTAATGTGTTCGTAATATAAAATTTAAAAATGTATAAATTTATCTATTGTTGTCGGCTCAAAGCTTTAAGATATTATAAAATATAATTTTCTGCCGTTTCTGTATTATGTTTTTAGGCTATGCATCATCCCAAACACTCCTAAGAACGCCAGACAAGTGGCAATGTAAGAGATTGTCTTTTGACAAGAAGGTACCTACTTAAACTATTGTTATTTCATTAGTCATTACTGTCAAAAAATTGATTGTAAAGTATACCAGGTTCGGTATCATTTTATTCTGTGATATTAATTCGAAATCTTCCATTTTTTAACTAATAATATAGCGCGTCGAACAGCGATCCGCCACCGTAGAAGGATGTATTGTGTCAACACCTGGTTTGGTCGTGTAGCTGTCAGAACGTTTGCGATTTATGAACTGTCATAAAGGCCTGGGATATTGTTAATTAACAGTTTTTTCTTTTACTACTTATGTGGCAGACAAGCTCACGGGCCACCTGACGAAAAGTGGTTACCGTGGCATATGGACGTATGCTATAACCAAGGGAGTCACACTCGCGATGCCAACCTTGTAAGCATATTTCCGGATAGGTACCCCAAAAATGTTATCAATATATGAACAAAGAATTGATCCTATAAGGATACTGTTTATTTACTTTTGAGGATGGAAGCTTTATGGAAACTTAAATTATGTTTTGTGAGGGATGCTAAAACGCCTGGTTAAGATGTATCGTTACGAAAGTTTTGCTGTCCTTAGTTGAATTAAATAAATATTATTGAGTTTCTCTATACTTCAATTCTGACAAAACCCTGGTTACATCAAAAGTGCGTGCTTTAAGTGCAACCGTGACTAAGACAGAAGACAGCCAACTCAACGTCATTATTAAGTTTGAATCAAATTTAAGGTGAAACCGCACTAGTGCGACAATGCAATGGAGTGGCGCGTCTAAAAATAATATTGTCCTTTGTTTCATTTTTTTTTATACCACTTAGTTGGCAGACAAGCACACGGCAAGTATGAGAAGCAAAATACACTATAGCAGCACTGCAGTGTGGCGGCGCGGCGCCTCGTGGCTTAGTTGATTCGCGTCGCGCCGCACCGCACTGCAGTTTCGTACTAGTGCGATTTGACCTTTACTGGGAAGTTTGAATCTACCATCTATTAACAATTTTTTCACATGCTGATTCATATGACTGATACATTTCAATTGCTATATGAAGTTTTTTAGAATTTATATTCTTAATTCGAAAGCAGTAGTACATAATCTACCTCATAATGACTCAATAAACGGAATCAAATCATCTTTCAATTACACACAAAAAATATGGCGCCAAATTAAAACATTAACTATGTTTGATATACAGCCTTTAATAATACAACATATTTACTTTATTGCGTTTATTAAAGTTTGTTTGGTTAACTAGCTATGATTAGCCGATTTATAACTGATAAAGTTATAAAATATAAATTTGAGGCATCTTAAAACAAATAATGTTATTGGAGATTGGACACAGACCGGTTATCGAACCGGAGAGCACCTTCAGACTGTCTTATCTCCATTTTGTGAACTTAAGTGTGTTTAAGATTAGTCATAACCCTTTCAACCCGAAGATTTTTTTTTTGCAATTCTATGTTTTTTATCGTTTGAGTCCACTAAGTAGGCGATAGAAGACCAACGAAAAATAAAATAAAAAATCTAGGTATCCTAGATTTTGCCCAATAGTACCCGCACGACCGTGAGCTCTCGGCGTAAATGCTCAATACGCACGCTCATGCTTTCTGAAATATGCAGGACGTTAATGAAAAAAAAACACATATTTTCTCATAAATTTTAATCATATTAACAAAAGTAATCAGTCTTAACTCTCTTTAATTATATTAATTCAAAAACAATTACCTACCTATATTTGGCTTCTTTTTCAAAAATATAAAAACAATCAGTCTTAATTATTCTTTTAAGTCTTTAGTGTCAAATGAGATCAATTGGCTAATATAACTCCATAAATCAACCGCGACTTATGGTGTGATAATCAACATAACAGTTTTTACCTCTAGAAAGGCATAAATATACATTGCACGTGGTGCACTTTATTTTGGACCTACTAGAGCATGTCTCCAGTTTACATACTCTTGGGGATGTAATTTCGTCATCAAAAGCTGCAAGGTGACAGTAATCATCATAACGTTTAGAAATTGAGGGAGTAGGTTGCTTAAACAGTTTGGTTGGTGGTGGTAACGACAAGTCATCCCCTGAATCATTATCTTAACTATCTAGATGTCTTTTAATGGGAGTTTGAACCAGGCTTTCAGCTACTTCTAAACGAAAATGCAATAGGTCCATGATTTTATTTTGGGGTACATTATTGGCTATACAATCATTACGATAAAGTCGCCAAGAGTTGGCCACAGCTAAATCAATGAAATGAATTATGACCTTCAAAGTCCATTTTCTCGTTTTAATAAAAGCTCGGTAATATTCAATTTGTTGATCTAAGACATCTACTCCTCCCATGAACAGCACACAGTTACCACAGTTGGTGTTAACCTTTCCAAAAGAGGAACGCTGGTAAAAAATCTATCGAAATACAAACAGCTACCAGGAGGCACAGCTTGAGCTAAATGTAAAATTACTGATGCACCTACACCCAGCTCCCGTTCTGTAAACGCTGTTCTAGCCCCCAGATAGATGTCGAAGCCGATCATTAGCCCTTCGCTGGTGGTTATAACAAAGTTTCTAAGCCCGACAGGTCTTGGCTTGTTCATGACTACTTGACGTAATACGCACCTTCCAGTAAATGGTATCATTTGCTCGTCTATTGAGTAGTTTCCTGGGACTCTCTCTAATTTACGACAGGTTTCTTTGACTTTATTTATTATCGGCTGCACCTTCCAGAGTGGATTAACCCTCAGCAGAACTGGGTTGATCTTCTGGGACTCAATGAAGAGCGCTCCTTAATGTTATAAAGCGATCACGTGTCATGACGTCAGCTATAATTGCCAACCTTGTACCTTGTCGCCACTACATATACATGAGTGGAAAACCGAAAACTCCCATATAGATGTGTAGTTCAAATATTTTTTTAATATCAACTGCAGTTGTATTTAGAACATGTCCTGTTTTTCTCATATAACAATTATTGGTACAGTCGGCACCGAGCTGATAAAAATCAGTTTGGAAGTAATCTTCAAAGTAATCTATAGGAGTACTAATATTGTGGACTGATAAGGGTTGGAAGTCGTGTTCTTTGTCGGGATAAGTTGTTTGTTTCCATATTTTGCCTCTAGATTGGCCTCTCCGACTTGGTGTAATACATGGTAGAGTACTTATTTGTGTAACTATTGATGTACTAGCGACACTTGCCTCTTGTTCCGGTTCACTAAGCTGCTGATGCTCACCTAAGTCGTCCCTATCCAAATCTCCCATTAAATCATCATCATTAAAATGTTCTTCAAAAATATCTTCAAGGTCAGAATCGTTACCATCTCCTAATATGGATAGTATAACATCCTCCGGTATATTTGCTCCTGAAATAAGTATATTGTATTGAATTTAAATTCAAAATTATCATTAAAAACAAGTAAATAATCACGCACGAGCGTGCATTTTAGCACATCAAAACATTAATGAAGACCGAACTGCTACGATCGTGCGTGTTGTTTTTAACTCCTCAAAATCAAATCAAAAACATTATCGAATCAAATACTAGTTACATAATCACTTTAATTACAGTATAATATTTTTAATATTAGTAATGAAATAACATATAATAACAAATAAGAATATTTATCTCTACGTACCTGTCGTGCTGTGAGCGCCAAAAAACGCAGCCATCTTTCCGGTCACACCTAGTGCAACTGACTGATCGTACGATGCCTATTTATTTTTTAATACAACGCGCGAAGCCCGCACGAGCGTGTGGCATAGGTTTCGTCTCGTAAAACAGATATTTAATATCTAAATATTTTTACCTCGCGCAGGCGCACGTTCGTTTAAGCGAGGGTTGAAAGGGATAAAGCATACGATAGCAAACATTTATAGAGCATTAGCTGTAGATTGAATTTGATGTTATGTTTTAGAGCTTGTTAGGAAGAATGGGTTTGTATATGCACTAAATTTTGTTAGAGCTTTTTTACAAATGTATAATATGTTACCATCAATATATAATAAACAGATAATTTTATTGTACCCAAGCACTAGTTCTATATAAAGTGGATCACGGATCACTAGTTTAAGTTAGATGCAGCGTGGTAAAAATACATACAATATACATTTTCGTCATACCATAGTACCCGTACTAACCTCTGCTTAACTCTCCGGGGATGAGATACCCATAAATTATATTTATAGATTGAACGCACTTCTAAAGCACATTACAAAGATATGCAATACATAAGTCACACTAAACTAGACGACATATGTTAACCGTGTGCTCTTGTCAGTGGTATAAGTGGTAGCATTCAAATTTACAATCTCAAATTGCAAGTCTTTTAGTGATTACAACACTATCGCATACATAACACTAAAACTTTTTTAAATGACCTGTCACTTCATTCCCAAAATATTTACCTTCACCTTAAGCCTAGATAACATCTAAAAATTTCATATTACTCTTAAACCATTTGCAACACATTCTTCGAACGCCAAGCATTCGAACTACAAACTTAATGACTCACATTTGTCTAAAGAACATAGAAATGTCGGCCATATGTCATATATCTAAAGTAGAATAAGAATTCGAGCATTACATTTCTCTGTGTTACAAGGTTAACAATCGTGGCTGTAATGTCAAATTGTAAAAATGTGCCGTGACGCGGACGGCTGCAGGAAAAATTGATTGTCTCAAAACGCGCGGCGGTTCGTTTAGAAATACATTTGATACCACTGATGGGTATTTACTGGAAGGCTTATTGAATAAATGATTTTTATTTATTTCAGTTTATATTAGTAGAGGAGGCGTAGAAAGAAATTCAGTAGTTATTCGAGCGCGTCAGATTAAGATAGGGAGGTTACTTAACATATTGACGAGTTTTGTCAGCCAATAAGAGATTTTTATATGGGTGTATACGCAAAAGAAATCAACAATTGGATTAGAATTCGTTAGTTACTAACTAATAAGTGTCCATTTTGTTTATCTGCCGATTTAAGCAAAACGCAACCTTAGGGCGTGAGACGATATTAAAGTTGCAAGCAACGAAGTCTGAATTTACGAGAACGCGGTCATTTTTAGTTTTTATTTTAAAGGTTATCATACAATAACTGAATGACAATAAATGAATGAGAATAACAATAAACTAAATGAACAATTAAATAAGACTAAAGTAATGCAAAAAGTTAAATAAGATGGATGAAATTATGTATATATTTATAATGTTGTTATGAAGACGCTTCCCCCACCACTAAAGGTGAAAACATTATATACCTTTGTTCTTGCTATCACCTAATCTACCAATTCGAATAGGTTTCCGCAACGTTCAAGTAACTACACATTTAGCATTGTCGGCTCCTCTACTATATATACTCAGTCACCCTCGGGTGAATGGGGCCCTACAATAGTCATCGGGCTAAGCAAACCAAAGGTCTTGAAAGATTTTGGTGGAATATCATACACTATCTTAGTACCTACTGCATTGCATGCAATTGGGCGCATTGGCAATCGTAAAATATTTTAGTAATACACATTCCACCTCTAGACATGCAAATTTGAATAATAGCTACTTCTTAGGAATGTAGCAATTTCGTTGTCTATAGGTAGGTACACCACTCAATGTATAGGTTAAATGTCTTAGTTATTGAATTCATTATGTATTACGGTAATTTACGACGATAATTTAGAATAGCTTACTCGATGCATGAATTATATAAGTATAAATAATAGAATAGATAATCTTTTTTTGTCGACAAAGTCGTATCTTCTAACGTATTTTTTTAAATAAATCTTCCAGCATGCCACATCTAGTCTCTCTCTATACATTTCACAGTGCATATCTAGAATACCGTTTAAAATGAATCAAAGAAGTCATGGATATTCTTCGGAACCACAGCTAAAATCAATGGCGCCCTCTGGCCTCAGTTCTGTGAAATATAAATACTTTTGTATTTTTTTTAACTTATTGAATTTTGTATTTATTTGATTTATTTTATAAAAAATACCGGTTCTGAATTATTTTATACATGTTCTTGTCTTAATTTTACATTTAAAGTTTTCACATCGGAGCCGAGGGTTCATTTACTCCTTCTCTTTTTGTTTTGAATTATGCGGCTTTTGTGAGAGCGGACTCTGTACTTCTAATTTACAATGTTTTTGATTCTACTGGAACAATCACTTTGACAATGATAGTGACTTTATCAAGGAACTGAAGATTTGATTAATGAACAAAAGAATGAAATATTTTTACTATATTAGAGTTATGAAAAGACTTTGTATATAATTAAGATCCATAAGAAAAACAATTTCCCATTGTCCACCTAAGTGACCCATAGAGGTTACTCATAGACAACAAACCGACTGATAAAGTCGTTAACAGTCTTCCAGGTAAATCTTATCTTGTTATCTTCCTCAACAGCTTAACCAATCAAAAAGACATTTAAATTGGTTATATAATAATAGTTTTGACATTTAATTCTGAACCATTGAGCGCCATCTCAGTATGGGGTCTATTTGAAGCCGACAGCTATGCGTCTCAATAAAATGAAACGTAATATACAAGTTATACAATCACCATTGTCACACGGTATGTGTAAGTAATGGTGACCCTCTTTTCTGGGATTTTGCCTTCAGCTTACCATCAGGCAAGGCGAGGTCCAATTGACGTGTCCTATATAAAAAAAAAAAAAAAAAATTAAAAATCAAAAATCAAAAAGACATTTAAATTGGTTATATAATAATAGTTTTGACATTTAATTCTGAACCATTGAGCGCCATCTCAGTATGGGGTCTATTTGAAGCCGACAGCTATGCGTCTCAATAAAATGAAACGTAATATACAAGTTATACAATCACCATTGTCACACGGTATGTGTAAGTAATGGTGACCCTCTTTTCTGGGATTTTGCCTTCAGCTTACCATCAGGCAAGGCGAGGTCCAATTGACGTGTCCTATATAAAAAAAAAAAAAAAAAAATCTGAAAAAAGCTAAGAATCAGCGTATGTCTCTATACATGAAATGGTAAGAAAATTAGTAGATTGTTAATGATTAATTTGTGTAATGTTTAGATTTTAAATGACATGAAATTAATTTAAAGCTCGGTTACCATTAAAATCTATGCTATAAAAACAGCAGACTCATAGAAAGAAAAATACTTCGTCATAATAATGAAATTATTCACAACACAAAGAATTCCCGCCGTAGAAGGTGACAAAGAACGTAAATATTTTAGAAGACAAAATATATGCGTACTCGTGGTATTTCTCGAATAACATAATAAAATATTAAGATGGAAACACAAAGATCTTTTAAAAACAAAATACCCAAGATGAAGCCCGTCGCGGATGCGAGCAAATATTTAAATTTCAATTCGAACGTCGCATATCAATGGAGAGCCATAAGCCACCGGATTTTTACTTTTTTTACTCAGCCTGCACTGAGACAATAAAGAAAAAGCCATAGGGGGAAAAAGAAAAAACAATTCGAAAACAGCATCTAGATTCGAGACACTGGCTGATTCGAGGCTGGAAACAAAAGAAGTCGGCTCCCGCCTGACCGAGATCTTGGCGTACGCGGGCGCATCTCGTTTACTTTTTATTTTCTTTTTTTTAGTTACGTTGCATCCATGTGATTTCTTTTCTCTGATGCATCACAATGAGACGGCCTATCCAACGTCAGTAGCTATTTTTGTAATAATTACATACAAGTAATAACAATGATAAGTGCCTCCACTGTTATCAAAAACATAACCTTATATTTTAATGATGACGTATAAACATCGAGATATATTAGTTAGAGTAGAATGTACTATTTTACTTACTATTTATTTTATTTACTTTAAAAATTGAATAGAGGAATTCCAATAAAAAACAGTCACTAATTAATTGATATAGTAGAAAGATTGAACCTACAGCTGTTACGATGAAATGGCTACTGCATTTGAAAATCCATATAGAAGATTAATAAAAAAAGATTAATCTCTCCGTGAATTGTGGCCAATTAAAACTCGAGCTCTTTAAACAAATTTCATTCAACTTAGAAAAAATCTACTAAGTTTATTAGTTATTATGAGCAATCGCTATAATTATCTATATTTATTACCAATGAGATTTGTAATCTTGATCAAAGGTTAGATCATCGCCGCATATATCATTTATCTGTGCATGGGAAATATGTAAAGGAACAGGATTTGATAGGATGTATGCTTACTCATCACTGCCTTCATGCGTAATACAGCGTGTTCTATGAAATGATACTAGTACCTAAAATACGATATCATATCGGGATTAGTTTATCCTGCTTAAGTATTTTGCATTGTCTGTCATCGATATAAAAGCAGCCTACATAGTGCAAATTAATAAATTGTAAAAGATTTTTGTGGAAGCAGCTCTTCTATTTATTTTAACTTTTGGAATATGGAAAATATTATTGGAATTATGTTAGTGACTTCACTGAACTACATTCGATAACAAATTGATTGTCTAATAACCTTAGCTCGATGCTCTAAGAATATTGGAAGCCATTTGCTCTCTGGCCATT
Organism: Eilema griseolum; assembly: GCA_963662185.1. Taxonomy (NCBI): domain Eukaryota; kingdom Metazoa; phylum Arthropoda; class Insecta; order Lepidoptera; family Erebidae; genus Eilema; species Eilema griseolum. The sequence continues at coordinate 8,472,047 of OY759250.1, forward strand.
TGTTGTCGTTAATAAACTCATATCAACTTTAATTGTGTTCATCTGAACACATTTAAAGTAAGTACTATTAAATACGTTCAGATAAACAAAATCTTTACAGGGGTAAATTTTTTGAATATAGCAAGAGAGAAAATGAGTAATTAAAACTTAATATTAATAGATAACAATTATTGTGATTTAACATAACATAACATAAACTCACGCTTATATCCCCGAAGGGGTAGGCAGAGGTGCTAGCACCCACATTTCGCCAGTTTATGTTTAGGTTCCAAGGTAATAGGTGGCGAGCCTATTGCCATTAACCGGGCATTGTGATTTAAGTACTTTATATTATTTACGTATTTACACTATTCTTAGTGTTTCACTCTGATTTCTAGCAGCCGTAGTTAAGGGGAGTATCTAGTTAGATACTATTTATTATTGATCTTTTACAAACATGAAACTGATTTTACAGTAACTAAAATAGTTCCCATTTCAACTTTATTATCGATAACTAATAACTGTTCCACTACACTAGTTTCATTTTAAACTATAACAAATACCACCTGGGTGCATTTAGCGTATCGTCATCTCTTTTCCTCCCCAAAAACTGTGTGTCCACAAATATTTGGTCCCGAATTCTTAACACCTACATTAGCAAGTGTTCTGAGGGATTGTTTACGTGGACAAGGCGCGGTGTGGTAAGTAGCGGTCGAATTAACACCATCACTTAGCAGTTACTTACTTACTGGGATGGACGCAGGTGGTCTTTGTTTAAATGTTTTGTTTCTTTTTATGGTATGGTATTGTCAAGCTTTTAGTAGATTAATGTTATTGGTGATAATGTTGAATTATGTCAAACTATTGACGAGACTGGATTAATGTATTGAATCAGCATTTAGACAAATATTTAAACCAACGTTGGTATATAATTTTATGAAATTAGAATTCACTTGTGCTGTTAGTTATGTTATGACAACTGTTTGGTATTAAATAATATATATAATGCATTTTTTTTAATAGTGTCTGAAGTTTACGCGAAAAGTACAATGGATTTTTTTCTGTGACAACTCGTGTAAAGGTTTTATTGTAGACTAACCAACCTAGTGCTACTATATCATACCATTCTTCTTCTTTATGACTTACATCTTATTTTTTACTTCTTCTCGTTTTAGAGGAGAGTTATTTACCTCTCCTATTGAAATTATGTTATACTGTTATATCAATTATTAATTTATTTTACTTAAGGACAACTAACCGAATGTTATTAAGTAATACACAATTAACATTTATCTGTCGAAAGCTTCTTAAAACATATCAGAAATAAAGATAAGTATTCAAATTGTCTACTAAGCTTCTTATGGAAGCTTTTTGAAAGATTTAATACCAATATAAATGATGCCTATCATATGAAATAGGTACATATTTTCGACAGATAAGTAAATTAAGTGTACTTTGATGTTTCAATTCTTTGACAAATTATTATGAAAGTGTAATTACTTTCAGTTATATAATGATTTACAATTATTTAAGTATATTAGAATAATATTTATTACAAGTCATTCATGACCAGTCATATTATTATTGATATTAATGTTTAAAAATATACTTATTATTATTAAATCATACTCTATGTGGTCTGAAACGAAACCCACATACTAAAATATATTTCCATGTAAAAGTGTTTGGCAACTTTTAAAATATCATGGTGACACTTCACTTGGCTAAATGTAACTGTTTGTTGTAATTAGCTAAACATTTGACATACGTGCAAACATGCAAATACAGACAAATACAATTTACTTCACAGAAAAGTGTTCACTTCAAGGAGGTGTTGCATGTGATTTAAGAGGCACATACAACTGACCGTACTGAATTTGAAAAAATTAACCAACTTGTCAATTTTATGTCTTTGGTATTAGCCATGTTTGTCAAATAGGCAATAACACCAATTCTTTGTCAGATACATTGTCCACACATGGTAATTGTTTGTCAAATATGTTAAATACGTAAATACAAATAGTCATGTGAAGTTCCATTATTAGGATACTTTTAATTGATCAGTTTGTCTAGACAACAATATTATTATTTAAAAATACTTGCCTTTTGTGAATAATTAAAGATCATTGTAATAATTAGTGTTCGTTTCGACGTTGAACTGGAATAGTTTGTCTAGTTATACATTGCTCGTCCAGTTTTCAATCATGTTACACTTATGTATTTTCAACAAACGATTTACAATGAACTTTACTCTAACTAACTTAACTTTAGTCGATCACTTAAACATGAAATAACACAGTTAAAGGTAAACACTTAATTATAATTGCAGTTAAAATTGTTGTAACAATTTTAAAACAAAAGATTTTTTCAAAGTTATCAAAAACATTTTGTAAGCACATTCGAAAATACGTCGCATCATTCACCCGCGCTGCTATGGATGTTACCGCGAGTTACGAACCAAGAGGCTTAAATTGGATATAACATTTTTATTTTTTGTGTCAATAATGCTTATAGGCTGATTTTTTGCAAAGATGAGTCTATCCTCAGTATAAAAGTTCAAAATAGAAATATGAAAGAAATAAATAATTTTAAAACACATGACATATCAGTTGTATATATTAACCCAATTAACAGATTGTCTAAATTTACTTATTAAAATATAATAGTTATTTTATAGCATGCGTCTATCTAATCTATTGTCAAAATAATACGAATTGTCAACAAAATAGTTGATCTGCCGCTAAAATATAGAACCGAGCGACATCGATGGGGCCTAGTTATAGGCTGATATTTTTTATTTGTTGGTATCTAACACAATTCAAATTTGATCTAACATCATCAAACATTCCTCAACATCAGAAAGCCGCATCCAAAATTTCAACACATCATTTCTCTGTGTACCTTCCATAACCTAATCGTTGGCCATTACGTTCTACCAGAACTAATTCTCTCCGCCTTATCATAATTTGAATCGACATTCTGGATGACTTTTGTATGACAAACCTCTGTTTTCTTATACGGTTATTAATTTTTGTAGTCTTCGTAGCTGTACTATGAATTTCGTTGGACTCATTACTCGGTGAAGATAGTTCACTCAACTCTATATTAGGTCAAAATTAGTATTAAGTTATAATGGAGTTTTGACACTTTGGTGTAATTGGAAGCATTTTGTAGTATTTTTTCGATATTAACTGTTGTTTTGTTTTAACTGTTATTGTTGTTTCGTTACTAACTGTTATAAAAATACTAAGCGTTGCAATCTCACTAGAGTTATCTCGTGATTTTGTTTGAGCATTTTGAATCATGGTTTCTGGATTGAGAAATTTAAGTTGAGTCTCGTCAACGCCTATATACGTACAGTCTCGTACTGCATACTGAGTATAAATAGATGTTAACTTAAATTTATCAATTCTAAAACCAACCAATATTCGTTAAAATAAACATCCTGAGTTGAAACTCACTGTACATCTAAATACAAATCGGTTATAAATACAACTGAACAGCAGTGACTATAAAACATCGATTTATGTTCAAATCTACAAATAGCTAACAAAAGACAATAGGGGTCAGATGAGAAATACTGGTGTTAACTTTGCGAACCTGAAACCTAACACCTTAAAAAGAAAATTCCGATGAAAGAAAGGTTACTGTAATTAATTACGAATGTACTTAATTGTTTCTCAAGACTTAACAATAGAACAGATTAGATTAGAGAGTTACTAATACTATTAAAGGGAGAAAATATTGTGAATATTTATTCAATAATAGACAATTCTATAAAAAAATTCAAATTCAAAAAGGCACAAAACATAGCCAATAAAACGATTAGAGCTGTCCATATGATCAGGGCTAGTCGTTGCAGGTCTAGTGCTACCTGATTGAACCGTCAAACAATTAAAGGTATTTATTGCCCATACCATAATCACTTTAAATGTTAGTAACTAAGTACTAACATATCTAACTACTAAAGTAAGTAAACTATAAATACTTAATAGTAAATGAGATTTCGCAAGAATATTCAAATGATGAATAACTTCTGCACTTTGGTTACTTTACGAAGTTCTACTTTATATTTTGGTCTGGGTTTAGATACTTAGTCCTTTATCTTTTGTACCACTAAGGTGGCAGAAAAACACACAGCCTACCAAATGTGAAGTGGTTACAGTGGCTATGGACATTTGAAATACCAGGGGCGTTACACTTGTGTTGGCGAGCCTGAAGAAACCTTCTAATACTCTTCTCGAAGAGCGCCATATTGTAGTTGCTTGGGAAAACCACAGCAGGGAGTTGTATTTGTGTTGAACATAGAAAAGTGCATCAAAGTTCTATTTTGATTATTTGTTTGTGATCTCTATTACATGATTATCACCCCTTTAAAACCTTAGTCAAAATTTAGATACATACAATCTAAGCCATTTGTACTTGATCATTATTTTTTGTTATCTGTGAACATTCCAAAGTTTCTATATTTTTCAGTTGTTTCTTGTGTAATTACAAAAAGTAAGTAAGTTTGAGTTAAAGTGAGTCTCCAATTGCAAGAATCGGAATTTTCTAAATTATTATATCACTGTTTAGTTTCCTAATAACAGCGAATAATGGCAGGTACATGTGCTAACAAATGTCACATCTAAAGTCTACTTCATATATCCTATAGCATTTACAAATACCACCACAACTCAAATAGATCATGGACGTGTAGAACATAAACCTATTTCTAAACACTCAGCTGAATAACTTTCACTTGAACAATTAATTTCAACTTATGTCCCGCTATCAAAGTCATCTGCAACCGCTCGGGTCATCTACGCATTTAACTTAAATCTTATTCCCAATAACCTATTGTTAGAACCAATATAACCACGTACAAAAGTCACGGCTCCTTCCATATTGGCATATTGCAGGCCCTACATGGTAAGGACCTAATGACCTACGACATTTCAACCAGTAGCTCTGTCTTTTTCTATCTGTACATGCGCAAAAGGGATAGATGATCACCATAATAGAATATCAGTGTTTGTTTTATTCGATTTGTAAGTGGCTAGGATACAGAATCTGTAGTTTCTCATATTGTTTCTTTAGTAGTGTGTGCGTTTTTTTGTGGAATGATAAAAGTTCCCATGGGTTTCTGATAGGAATGTATTTGTTGTAATAAAAGATGCAGCCGGACTGAGATAAAATGTTTTAGACCATAATAAGCCATGCTTGTTTTCAACTAGTTGGTATTTTGCTATTTATAAATACTTGAATCAAAACGTTTGATACTAAAATATACATAAAGATTTATATTAAACTAGTGTTGTTGCCTGCAGCTCCGCCAGTGTGGAACTCTGGTTTAGAGTTTTATTTTTTCAGATATTTATAAAAGCTGTCTAGATCGGATGAAATTGTTTGAGTAGAACCGGCGATCATATAACAGACATCAGCGTGTTCTAAGCCATTTCATTTCCATCAACATTACAAGCATTTAACTCGAAACAATTACATACACTAACATATTTCCAATAATAACACGAAAATTACACACACTAACAATTTTCCAATAACTCGGTCTAAAGTGGACATAATCACTTTAATACATGTCCTTAGTACACATCGGACTAAAATTATTGATGCTTTGAAAACTGTAATTTGTTTACGTCGAAAAATGTACGTAAAAGGTATACATTAAAATGATAATAATAATTGCATATCATGACAAGTATGGTATTTTATGGGCAATATCGGAACAATCTTTGGAGGGATTAGGTTGCATCACGTAATGAGAACTGGTGGAATGTTCAAAGCTGTCTTACTTTTAGAGAATTATAACAATAGTTTTCTTTTGTAATGACAGTTATTTCGCTAAGTGTACTATCATATATTACACAAGTACGAAATATACAGGGAGAGAAGATACATATATACATATAATCACGCCTTTATCCGCAAAGAGTTAGGCAGAGGTAAATTACACCCACATTTCACCTATCATTGTATTCAGTTCCACGTAATAGGGGGTGAGCCTATTGCCGTTTTCCGGGCACTATTGTTGACTCGAGCTTGGCATTTGAGGCTGAGTCTGGACTGTATATATCTGTTTGATGTTAAACAGCCCTGTCTCTTAGTCGCCTTGTACACCGCATGGGAAGAGATGGGGTGGTCCAAATTCTATTCTGCCGGAAAAAACGCGAATTTCTTGGATGTAGATTCTTGTGTGTCTTGTTACTTTTGGAATCATATAAAAATACAGAAACTCGACGCTATTTATTTACTATTTACTACGTTTTACAATATAGCTTCATTAAGGACCACTCTATTGCTAAAAATGATTATTTTTACAGAATCCAATCTTCAGTTCCTGATTTCCTAGATATGAGACCATTCTTAAATTACGCCCTTTCCATCAAAATAAAAATCATAAAAATCCACTCATAATTGGCGGTTCATTCACTTAAGAAACACAAAAGATACATGTCTAATTGAGTACCTTCTCCTTTATGAAGTCGATCAAAATATGATTACATGTTATTTTTTGTAACAAAATTAATTTGGCACGAGACATCATGTTACATACAGTTAATTAAACAGCTGTAAACTAACTGTTCTCACCTTACTTCGAATACCTAAGTTGATAAGGTATGTATTTCATACATAAAAACAATAAATCAATCATTGTATCAACGCAATTCTCAATGTTTGGTTAACCTTTAACATTTGCCTAACACACTATAGAATACAGCGTTATCAATACTATTACGTAAATAAATCTTGAGATTTCAAACACAATCAATCACTCATATTACACATAAAAAATACAAAATAGGTTTTATTGAACACACATAGTAAATAATACATTATTACGATATTGCCTTCAATGATTTGTTGAACGTAAAAGGCAATATGTTCTTAGCGTTTTATGAGTGCGATTTGATATACCCATGTACAGTCAGCGTCATTAATTAGCGCTCCACCCATGCCCAATTCTGGTTACTTTCTGGCGCCTGTCGATGATTGGCGTAAGTGTGGTATTTGAATGCTAATGAGTAATGTTTAACACTCCATTTGTGTTTTATATACTCCATGTGCGCTTCCATTTTTGGAAACCAGAGCCAATTTTGGCTTGACCAACCGTAAGGTGACTACGCGCGTTGATATTAGCCGACTCAATTAAGTTGGTTCCATTTTACATCAGTTATATCTTTTATGCTAACCAATTAAAGTTCACCGTCTATTCAAATTACGACAGGGTTTAGAGCTTGTTGTCAAGTAGATTAATGCATCAGTGTTTTGTTGGTTGTTCGTCAACCAATATAGCTACTTGGTTTTGTAAAGCAGGTGTGTTTGTGACGTAAGTTACAATGCCATAAATAGAGTACAAGCATTTATGCGTAGTTTAATTTTTATCTTTTATACACATCTGCCACATACCAAACTAAGGAAGGTTGTTTGACACTTGTAACAGTAATAATTGTGTGCGTAGTACTATTATATTTTCTGTGGTACAGGTATCTACAACATATCTTCAGTTCAATTTTTATGTCAATTTTTAACGACCTCCGTGACGTAGCGGTAGAACTTTCTAGTGTTACGACCGAGGTTGCAGGTTCGATAACCGCTCAGTGCAAATATTTGTATACAGAATATATGTATTTATGCATTGGTCTGGGAGTTTCTATGTACAACATGTATATATTTACAAAAACCGCTACAAGCTAGTTAATCTGTAGTTACTTTGGATCCAGATCGCGTTATGTAGAACATAAATTAATTTCTGTTGTGCAACTTTGCCATATTGGAATAAGGGCTAGATCATAAGGTGTTATAGTGTGTAAGATGTATTACGAGGGCGATATAGTCGCTGCCTTTTGTGTACCAAGCCTTCTATAAATAAAATAAGGTTTAAAAAAAATCTTTGCCATATGTTAGCCTACTCGGTTACCACTTACCGATAAGCCTCTCCTTCAATTATTTTGACATGATCATTTCAATACCATTATGAGATTCAAATCTAGAAAGCTAACATTTTTTAATCTATTTTGCCTCCAGGTGTATCACAACAGTGTAGTGTGGGTGTATCGGTGTGGCGCTAATGATGACAAGGGTGCGGGCGCGCGGGGACGCCGACCAGAGCGTGCCGATATACATAACGCACACCGCAAGCCAATATGTTTACCAGGTAAGTCTTATCTAAATAGATCTATCAAGTCTTCAACTCAGTGGCAGTATTCTTTTTTATATTTTAGTCACAACACTAGTCCGCCTTTTTTTATATTGAACACGTCAATTAGACTTCGCCTTGCCTGATGGTAAGCTGAAGGCAAAGTCTCAGAAAAGAGGGTCAACATTATTTACATATACTATGTTACAATGGTGACATTCAGCTTGACGGCCTCATCATATGCTTTTTCACGCTCTGGTTAAAGGACCCGGGAATGTAGGAATGTAGGACGAATAGGGATGACAGATGGGCGTACTGTTTTTTTAGATCACTTAGGTGGCGAACAAGCACATGGCCTACCTGATGGGAAGTAGTTACCGTGGCCTATGGACGTGTGCAACACCAGGAGCGTTACACTCGCGCTACCGACCCGGAGGTAACCATCTAATGCCACTCTTGAAAAACTCTATATTGTAGGAGCATGAAAAAATCGCAGCAAGGAGTTCATTCCACAACTTGAGTGTGCGGTAGTGCCGAGAAGCAAATCTGCGATCCACACAGAGAGAATTGAGAGATATGATGTTTATATAAACCTCCATCCCTTTATTTTATTCAATCGCTAAAATACCCTCAAGCTCACCGTAGTTCGTCGTGGTTTGTCGTATCTGTTTGGTTGTATTGTAACGATAGGTAGGTACGTCCTATATGATATGGGATATCCGATTGGATTCATTAGACCAAAATCGTTCTTGGCCTAATGGGGTATCCATGAACATTGGCAATCCTGATGTACTGTTGGGGTTAAATTCTACCCCGTATATATAAAGAGACGCACGCTGATGTGGTTTCTGGAAAAATGTAATAAATTTCTATTTTTCCAAAAAAAGTAAGCACAATCGGCTCTACAGTCAAGACTCAGATGTAAACATATCATATCATAAATATCTTAATATCTGGATACGTAACATAGGAGTATGCATATCGTGATTCATTTTTGCTGTGACGTTATAAGCTCGTCTGTTTCAAGAATACGAGAATATACCGTTACAGACGGTGGAGCACACTCGTGATTTTTGTCATCACTAATTAAACTACTAGACGTCACTTGCGATTTTAAACCATGTTGTACACGTTGGAGCTGATAGTAAGTGAGTCGTACACGAAATCGTGATATTGTGATTGATGATACGTCACGGTTAAACTGTGGCCTATATCGTGACAATTTCACTGGAAAATAACCGTATGATATGGATAATTTGATTAACAATAGCATAAAAATGTATGAGGAAAGGAATGGTGTTAACTCAGTTTTCGTTACGTCATTTGTTATGGTTCATGGATATTTATGCGAATGAAACGTATCACTACTGGAAAATATTATGCAGGAGGTTCTCAGTTGTTTTTTTTTCATGGTGATAAAATAACTCTCACATACTGTCACTGTCACTGGAGAATTTGTGCTGTCAGTGGGATGACTAAAGGCTTGTCCTGCTTTGTCCTCTACACTGAAGACACAGAGACTCGGGTCGGCAGTGCGAGTGTGGCTTCTCTGGTGTTACACACCTCCATAGGCTACGGTAACCACTTTCCATCAGGTGGATCGTGTGCGTGTCTGCCTCATAAGTGGTATAAAAAAATATACCAACGTTGGTTTAAATATTTGTCTAAATGCTGACTCAATCCATTAATCCAGGCTCGTCAATAGTTTGACATAATTCAATATTATCACCAATAAAAAAAATCAGTAAAAAGAATCCTCGCCATTGCCCATTAAAGCCCGTATTCTAGACCGATACACAGTATTGAATCTCGACGTAGTTAGTTCTAACGTTTTAGTTACAGATTGTATTTTAGAGTTAAACTTAAGTGGAGATTTTATGATTTACGTCCGTAAAAATCTCCATTCAAGTTTAGTTCTAGGCTACAATATTTACTTGATATTTCTTTCTAGTTACTAGTTTCTACGTTGTAGAATACAAACTTTACTGTCCTCTGAAACCTCTGAAATTCCACATACATAAAGAGTAAAAGTGAAAGATCCATACATTTGCATACATTGCAATATGAGGTTCGATCTGAAGTTACCATGTATAAAATCTTGTTGTGATGTATAAAAACTAACGTGTGAAAAAATCTATTACTAGTGGTAATTTAATTCAAAATCACTGTGTACGTCACAATACACTAGCGTAATCGTAGTATCGTATCGAACGTAGTATCCATGTCCCGTGTAACTATTGTGACCAGAAGTCACACTACGTCATATCATGTTACTAAAGAAAACCAGCTGAAATTAAAAGATTTCACAATTCTTACGTACGATTTATGTACTTAGAAGTTGCTAGTTTACTTTTTTGAAACGAATGGATACTTCCATTACACATAGTTGCGTAATTACATGTTAAAGTGACGCTTCCCGTCACTGGTTACTGGTAAAAAGTGACGTAGATGTTTACCAGGACTTTTAAACTTTACTTTAGCAGTTATATATAATTAGAGCTATTATCGGACGTCTAATAAAATAATTATTTAAAGTAACTCATGTTTTTTTATATTACTTAGGGGTAGGGGTACCTAGGCGAACCCATGCATATGCTTGAGGTCCAGGTTTGGTTCCCGGTTTGGGTAAATGGTTAACGGGATATTTCCAAAGAAATACTTCAAAACAGCAAGAAGTCTGATGAAATGGGGGATTGACGATAATAATAATATTATTTTTTATTTATTTTTTCTTTACGCATGATGTACATTGACGGACTTCTACCAGTCTACTATTGAGTGGTGCAGAGCTAGTACGATCATACTCTTTTACGTAGGGCTGAATACATAGTTGATAGTCAAGGTATATCAGGCTATCTGTACTAATACCCAAGTGTGGGTATAATTTCTATTTATAATACATGTTTTCCTGTCATTCTTTCCTTTCATACTGAATTTAGGTAGTCGCGGGGAACAACTAATCTATGTGTATACCTACAAATAATATGACTAAAGAGTTTGTTTTTCTGAAAGTGCTAATTTCTAGAACGACTAGAGCTATTTTCATATATAAGCCTCGTTCTTGGAAACCGAGCAAAATGTTGAAACTGAGTGTCACCATTGTCACATGGTATGTGTAAGTAATGGTGACCTCTTTTCTGAGACTTTGCCTTCAGCTTACCATCAGGCAAGGCGAAGTCTAATTGACGTGTTCAATATAAAAAAAGGCGGACTAGTGTTGTGACATTATGAAATAAAAGCGAGTACGCGAAGTGCAACCACGGGCCACAGCATTATAAAATTCAGTTTATAGTCTAGTTTGACACCTAAGTATTAATTTTATGAAGTATTCTAACATCAAATATTATCTAATTATTGAACTAGTTCCTAACACACTTAGCATCTACTACGTCACGTATGAATTTCACAATATATAAAAATTTGTCTCCATATTTGTGAATCTTATTAGTCGGTTCCTGGCGCCGTTTGGACCTGACGTATGTGGCAAATATATAAATACTGATAATATATTGATTAAACATGACCTAGTTGTTTGCAAAACTTAGACTGTTACCGTTGCCATCGTTGTAAATTTACGAGATATGTCTGTTTGTGTGGTAGCATAATGATCTATTTATAGAAGCAAAAGATATAAACTCACGTAGCTGGAGAGATCCCCATAGGCTTGTGCTGAGTGATATCCCGAAGTCCACCAAATATAATAAGAGCTGTCTTACTATGTGTGTACGAATTTTTAATAAAATACCAACGTATCTCAAAGGACTAAGCACTAGAAATTTTAAAAAAGAATTGTATAAATGGTTAAATGAGCATAGTTTCTATAGCATTGAAAATTTCTTAAACAAAGGAGTTGATGCTGTAGATAGGAAATAATATTTGCGCGCTAGTCCACCACTGGCAAAACATGCATGCTCATTTTCGTGAAATTTTTAACCAATGTATAACATTTTTTATGCAAATATTTTTTTTGATTTGATTTGAATAATGTATATTTTTACTATATTCCCTATTATTATATTTCCTATATACTCACGCATGTATATTTCGAAGGGATAGGCAAAATTACATATACCTATAGCAGTGATTGGCAATTTTTAATTGCAATTAACCCGACTGCTGCTTAAAAATAGAAACAAGTTGGACAGTAGGCGGTACATTTTTTTTTCAGTTTATGATTGGCAATAGAATACAGCCTGCTGTCAAACTTACTAGACTCTTTTAGACAGCAGTCGGGTTTACTTTTTTCACTTTTAGATGGCAAGTCGAGATTTTAATTTCTTATTATTTATTAATTGTAAATAAAATTTGCCCAACACTCACCTATAGGTAGTGTGTGAATCTAAGAGATATCCTATATAGGGTAATGGTTACAGAGACAGTTGTTTAAAAAAATAGTAACGGAAATTACTAGTTTACCTCTCCAGGTAAGCTAATTACTTGGACTAGGAGTGGATTCACTTCGTTAGTGTAGTGGCGTAGATTCCAACAGTCTAGACTACATAAAAGTTATTGTTGCTAGGTCGTCATTTCATGCATAACTCAAGCTGTTTTCATGCGTTTTTGTTCAATACAAACCACTCAAATAACGTAATGTACGTAGGTCCATTAAAGATAGGCGAGCGTACACTGCATGCGACGATATTTTTGGTCAAATATTTAGAAGTAGCTAGTCGTGCTGCCCCCTCTTGGGACATTACCAGTAAATTTGTCTAATTTCTTTGCGAACACAACGAATAAGAAATTATTCGAATCGGTAGAGCCATTCTCGAGGTTCTTTTTAGGTTTTTATTTCCAAATGACAAAGATGGTACATTTTGACTATCGTACGTTTACCACACAAGCCAGTTTACCAGTGGTATGTTGACACTCATCTCGCTAAAAATGACATAAAGAGGGTAATGACTAGGTAAGAGGCTGGTAGTATGTCTTTAATATAGTTTTGCAATTTTTTTTATTTAATACGTCACGGATTTCATTCATTCAATATACAAGGCAACATGTACTCCCAGGTCCTTGTTCCGTAGTAAAGTATGTTTAGGTAACTTATACGTAGGCAAGTAATATATAAATATAATGACTCATGTCTGTCTATTTCCCTTATCATAATTTTAGATTTTTTTTGTTTTTTTTTTGTCTCATTGACGTTTATACTGTTTGAAATTTATTTAATGTAGTTATCTATTTACACTTAATGTATTTTAAATCTATGTCTTATATTTATATATTTTTCATAGTTACTTTTTCAAACATTTTATAAATTTTATAATCGCGTCGAAGGCATAATTTTCTGATTAACAACAGCATTTACAGCTATAAAACAACAATAATAATAACCGATAAACTCGAGTTATCTCTATTAAATTACATTTATTATATTACTTTATAGTTTACACTTTAATTACCTAATTGATTACGAATAAATTAATGTATTATAGTATACTTGTCGCTATAAATTCAGTGTCTTTAATAATACGACGGTTTAAGAACGTGAACTGTTTAACTAGCTGTCGTTTATAGCACTTGAGTTATAATATTTATTTGTTTATAACAATAATTTGCTTCTAATTATGCGTAATTATACTTCTATCCCCTCGTTTACACCAAGAGACAAGTTGTAGACTTGTTTGAGATCCATCTTGTTGGGGACTTGTTGAAGACTAATCAGAACACAATTACTTGTTTTATACATGTATTGAGACTGTCTCAAACACTTTTTCAACAATTTGTATACAAGTTTAAATCAAATATTTTTCGTTCACACTGAATCCTGTGACATGTTGCAACTTGTCAGATACAAACATAATAATGTTTACGGGATTTAAGTGTGTATTATGGAACGCGAAAGTTTAAAAGTTAGTTTGTCAAATACATGTTTTTAACTTAGGTGTAAAGAGGGGTACGACTACACGATAAAGAGTTGTGCGTCCATCATCTTTCCTTGAATTAGTCCCGGTCGCAACCAAGGTCTCAGAGTCTGGGGTCCACTTTAATATGATGTGACTTAGATTCTTTGGCTATATTGAAAGCGATTGCCGTCTGAGTGGTGGTGAGTGGCCAACGCCTGACAGAGTGGTTCAGGTGGCTCAAAAATCCTCCGTCTTGATCTATCGACTATTGACAGCTGGAACCAACCATAACGTGCTCTCCAAATAAAATATCGCGCTTTTTCTCCTCCTCACCGCACACATACATACATAAAATCACTCCTTTATCCCCGGGGGGTTAGGCAGAGGTGAATCAACACAATCATTGTATTCGGATCCACGTAATCGGGGGTGAGCCTATTGCCGTTTTCCGGGCACTATTGTTGACTCGAGCTATGCATCTGAGGCGGGGTCTGTGCTGTATATATCTGCCCGATGTTAAACTGCCCTATCCCTTAGTGGCCTTGTACGACACCACATGGGAAGAGATGGATTGGTCCAAATTCTACTCTGCCGGCAACCACGCGGAAACATGCAATAGTATTGTGTTTTATTACACATATTGTCAATAATCTCGTATGAATGTGCGAAAATATGAATATTATGTACAGTTAGTCAAATGAAGTCACACTACGCAATAAGAAAATATTCGATCTCTACCGAAGTCAAAGTCAAAGTCAAAAGATAAAAAATCTTAAAAACGGAACTTACAAAACGTCAAAATAAAAATATATTATACTAGTTTAGCAAATAGTTAGCCGGTTCGAAACACGGCCCCGACCTGAGAAGACTCCCCCTCTATTGATGGTCCGTCCGCACCAATGTACGCCAACCTGTTTCGTTTCTTTAATGCTCGTTATTTATATTAGGCCGAAAGATGACTTGCTCTTATTGTCAATAACCAGCTTTTATCACTAAAGCCTTCTAAAATTATATTGGACGACATCCATTATAGAAAATGGAGTAAAAAGTTGATGGCAACAAACTATTTGGGTAATTTATTTTGTAATGTTACGGCTTTTTTTTATGTGGTAGTTGTTTTTATGTGGCAAAATTGGAGAGGCAATAGCCACTACATTTTTATAGAAGTATTGATTTTCACAGTTTAAGCGAATTGACCTCTAAAACTATCTTTCATCTTCAATCTTTCAACTTTCATTAATTTTAAAATACTAATAAGTCACTTAATAATCCAGTTAATTTTATAAGTATAGTGTGATTTTTTATTTAAAAGCAATGGTATTTTGGGTGTCCCGACAGAAAATAAAACATGGCCAAATATTTAATACCGAAAGAAAGTAAGAAATTTATATATACACAATCCTAATTCCGCTATCTGTTTTCTAAAACCTTTGTCCATCTCCTTCTCCTTTGTACATAGAGTATCCTGTTCGCTTTAGATTTGTAGAGTCCCAATTATAGCTTTTAAGAAACTCATAACGAAGTTCTGATCTTTAGCAGTATATGTAGGACTATATACTTATTTAGCGTTATATCGTTATCAAATTTTTATGAGTTTCAGTGGCATCCGAGGCTTTACCTCGGAATCCAGGGTCCACATGGAGTCACGAAAATATGCTGATAATTATATACATACATACATACATATAATCACGCCTTTATCCCTGGAGGGTTAGGCAGAGGTCAATAACACCCACATTTCACTAATAATTGTATTCGGTCCCACACAATAAGGGGTGAGCCTACTTTTTTTTTATATAGGACACGTCAATTGGACTTCGCCTTGCCTGATGGTAAGCTGAAGGCAAAGTCCCAGAAAAGAGGGTCCGTGTGACAATGGTGACACTCAGCTTGACGGCCTCATCATATGCTTTTTCACGCCCCGCTTAAAGGACCCGGGACTGTAGGAAGAAGGAAACACGTGAGCTGGTAATGAATTCCAGGCCTTAATGGTGCGACAGAGGAAAGAGTCTCCGAACCGCTTGGTTCTTGATCGGATGTTTTGCACCGCGTGCGGATGACATCTAAGACCTGCACGCGTTGTCCTGTGTAGGAAAGGGGAGGGTGGGACTAATTGGAAGAGCTCATCAGAACACTCCCCATGGTACAGACGGTAAAATACAGCCATGGACGCAACATCTCTACGCAGCTGTAAAGGTTCTAGGGTGTTCGTGATCTCGGGATTCCCAATGATGCGGACCGCACGTCACTGCAACCTGTCGAGAGCATCTAGTAAGTCCTTTGCTGAACCATCCAGAGATGCGAGCAGTACTCCACACAGGAGCGAATTTGTGTCTTATATAGAAGACACCGCTGCTCCGGCGTGAAAAATCATCTCACTCTGTTCAGGACTCCGAGTTTTCGTGAGGCTGTTTTTATGATACTTTCCGTACTCCGGGCACTATTGTTGACTCGGGCCATGCATCTGAGAATAATAATAATTATTATATTAATACATTTTAAACTCTCATTTTCATTACAAGTCCATGAAGCAACACACGTGATCCAACATTCGTATCAATCCCGTTATAATCTCGCCCATTAATCATACACTGCGGGCCAACAAATAAGTACACAATCACATGTCACATGTTTAATCCGGGCACGTGGACAGACGTAGATGGGGTTGATAGCGAATGCGACGTAAGCCGATCAATGGGTGCAGGTTTGTCGGAAAGTACTGTTGGCGAGAAAAATGTATAAATTGAAAAAAAAAGTACATATACACATATATTGAGCAAAGTCAAAAATCATAACATACCATAACATAAACTCACGCCTATATTCCCCAAATCGGTAGGCGGAGGTGCTAGCACCCACATTTCACCAGTTTATGTTTAGGTCTCAATGTAATAAGTGGCGAGCCTATTGTCATTAACCGGGCACTTTTTTTTTTTTTTTTTTACGTGCGCAAAATCCCCTCGGATACCTCCCCACCGGAGCCGGTGGAGGAGGTTATGTCGGACTCGAACCGACTAAAACGCACGCCGCCTGTGGGTCGTTTTGGTTGCCGAAGGTGAGGTTGACAGGCATATCCCTCGCACCCCGGCCGACACAGGGCCATCTCTCACGATCTGGCCCTCTTCTCGGGTGTGGGGACTACAGAGTCCCCAACTCGTCCCCGGAAACGGGGAGGCGCTCCACGCGCGCCACCGCCGCGGCCTGCATCTGCCAGGGTGACAGGCGGCTTCACCTGTCACCCCCAGGCCGGCGCTCATGGGGGGCGGAGGTCGTTCATCGACCTCCGACGCCCGAGTTGCCTTCGTACGCGGGCAGCTTGTCTTGCGATCCTTCGTCGCTCCCGCTGCCGCTCCCGCCCCGCCTCCTCCTTCACGAGCATTACTTGCTCGCAGAAGGAGGCGCCGCACGCATCCGCGCAGCGAACCATCGCCGCGAGCAAGGTGGAGAGCGTGAGAACCCTCACTCCCAGGGCCGCCACAAGCTCCCGCCTCATTAACCGGGCACTTATAAACCTGCGATAAATACACACATAACTTCGAAAACATCGAAAAGTCATTGGTGTGTGCCATGGTAAACCTGAGATCGAACCCGAGACCTCGTCTCAGCAGTCTATTACCCATACCACTAGGCTACCGCGGTTTCAAAAATCAATGTTTAAAAATATTCCGACAGTTCTTAGTCGTGCGAATATCGGTAGATGGCTCCCACCGTCGCCGTAAGACGGGTATATGTATAGAAGAATTTGGATGATTTCAGGCGAAGGTCTTAGTGGTCAGAGCGTTTCCCTGTAAGGTAAAGATCGCGGGTTCTAATCCTGGCTGGACCGTTTCAATTTAGTCTATGTTAAACGATTTTGAATAGATAGCATACTAAATGCTTTAAAATTTCATTCAAAAATGTTTATTTGTTTGTTCGTTTTGTTTTTAATACTCCACTATCCATCTGTCTGTCTTTCTGTCTCCAGACTATATCTCTAGAATCGTGATAGCTAAACGGTTAAAATTTTCATTAATGATGTATTGTACAAACGTATACAATTTACATTGTTATTGATTATTCTATAGTGTATTAATAATTTATACAGACTTTAAAAAAGATAATG
The DNA here is from genome assembly GCA_963662185.1 of Eilema griseolum. NCBI lineage: Eukaryota > Metazoa > Arthropoda > Insecta > Lepidoptera > Erebidae > Eilema > Eilema griseolum. Next base: position 8,490,111 of record OY759250.1, read on the forward strand.
GTATTTTCTTTACGACTTATGCACTCACCTGTACTTCGTACAACTGACCGGACTAGTCACACAGCGACACATCTTTGACATTTAGTTGACAGTTTGATACGACACCACTGAATGTTTAGACATGGGTCCCTCTTAATAAACATTGTTGAACTAATTATCGCATTGTGATACAGTTAAACTCATTAAGAAGTAATGAAACGGAATATTAATTAATTAGGTTGATCACTAATTTTGGAATATTGTTTTCTTCATACGATCAACAATTCTAGGAGTTTCTAAAGCTTACATTTTGGTGCTTGAACTCCGTTCTTCTACTACCCTGTTCTATAATTTTCTCTAATAAAAAAAAACAAATTCCTCACTTAGTACTTTATTTTACTTGAATTTCAAACACAGTCGCAATTCAATGGTCAGAATAAAAGTCAGAACTAGTGTAAAGTGCCAACTTATTTGTGTCGACTTAAAAATGGACACGCATAATTGCATTACGATCAAACCTAATAAGGTTCCTGGACGAGTTGTAGATTATTGTGGCGTTAGAGTGAATATTAAGATAGTAAAAATAAACTCAGGAGATGAAATATGTAAAAAAGTCCTAAAGTGTTTGGTGCCTTTAGAAAATACATACAAAAAAAAACAACTTTTAAGTTGTGAAACACTGTAAGTATAGCCATTTCTAAAGTTTTAATCCAATATCATAACATAATGATCCTTGCCCATTTCTTGCTTACTCACCTAGAACTAACAAGCGTGAAGATCGTTATTACCCACCTTAGTTTTAAATCACGCTCTAAAAAGTATTAAACAAGAAAATATCAAGCACAGTCGTGGTCGTATGGCACTTTTCTCTTAATTTATAGTTTTCTTAGACTAAATGACACACCTATTAACGATTTGTTGTGCTACATGTTCACCAGAGAAACTCATGTGCGCCTTCGAAACTGTATACAGGTAGCAGCGCACTGGAAGAACATAAATTGAGAGACGAGGTGCCATCACCACGATAGAAGAAGAAGACTGCAGTAAACGTGAAAAAAGAATTAATTCATAACGTTTTTTATCGTTTAAGATATAGATAAAAATGAACCGGTTCAGGCGGGATTTCGAACCCGCGATCTTTCCCTTACAGGGGGGAACGCTCTGGTCACTAAACCTTCGGCTGAAACCATTCAAATTCTTCTAAACATATATCCGTCTTGCGGCGACGGTTCAATTTGAATAGTTAGCATACTAAATGTTTTAAAATTTCATAATTTTTTTTTTTATGTTAAATAACAACATAGTTTTAGTCGAACATTATATTTACTAAGCAGCCCTAACATAAACATACTAAATACAAAGGTATATTCATTTGAAACGTTTTCTAATGCAACTCGTACGGAGTCTGACAGCCGTAGAAAATACACAATTAACAGGCTCGCGGGTATTATCTTAATGGATTTAATATGTACTTATTGATGGATCAATCAAAAGTCCACTCACGCCTAGAGAAGGCTTAATTGATAGATGTGTTTAGATCGAAGAAGCTCCACACTGAGCTTTTGTTGAGCCGACTTCATTGAATGTAACATTTTGATAATTTGTTTTGAGTAGTTTGTAGAGTGTAATTTAGACTTCGATTTTGCTTTGATATTTATGTAAACTCTCATGGGTATTACCGGTAAGATGGGGCTATATCATAACTTTATTAAACCGAATCATTAATCTTTGTCCGTGGTTGCAGACCTTTAAAAATTACTTCTTTGTATTCAAGGAAGACGTCCTTAAAATTCTGACTAACCTTGGTCCTCGTGAAGATCTGAAGGCTATGTTCTCTTCGATTTCAAGTCATGAATACGCAGCTATATCATCTGAAATGTAGTGAGCTACAGCCCAGGTGGGAGAAGCTCTATCCAGTATACTTCTCTATACTATATTTTAATATTACTGACACAAGCTCTTTGATCCTGCGTTTGTTTATCGATACTAAGGTTTAGATCCCACTCGCCCTGCAAAGATTCTTGCTTTTAGGTTCAAAAAGAGAGTCTTTTTTTAATTTTATTTTTATACCACTTAGGTAGCAGACAAGCACACGGACCACCTGATAGAAAGTGGTTACCGTGGCCTATAGGCGTGTGTAACACCAGACTCGCGCTACCGACCCCTCTGTGCTGCCAGTGTAGAGGACAAAGCAGGACAAGCTTTTAGCCATCCCACTGACAGCACAAATTCTCCAGTGAGTCTAACTCTAGTCTTACTCTCTCTCTATTTGATTTAGATCACTTCTCTTTAGTCTTACATTGACCTTGGACAGAGGACTAAACCTAGGTCAGGACCGTGGGACGGAAATATATTTGTATGAAATTTATCTTCGCTAAAAATTTCATTTGAACCTATTTTATCATTACCTTAGCATAGTAGACGGGGTCAAATAGTAGGTTATAATAATTGTATAGTGTAATTACAAACATAGAAAGGCCTTCATAACGTCAAAACTACTAGAATAGTATGAGCATATCAAATATGATTTATGGTAAAAATAATTGATACTCATTCTGAATGCGTATAAAATCTGACAAATAGTCTATAGATACTTGGTAAATAATGATTACAAAATAATGAAGTAGAAAATACGTTTTATGCGTTCCACTTCGTTTACGTTACGTAACCCACTTGGGGTTATACAGCCAACACACGACCCGAAAATCAGAGACGATATCGAGGAACTGCTCTCTTCTGCTGATAAGTTAGGGAAGGTATACCGCTTGTTGTCTAAGAAAAACAAAATCTTACTACAGAGTAACGTTGGAATCTAGATTAATTGTGCGAATACCATCTTTTTCTTTTTTTTTTACGTGCGCAAAATCCTCACGGATACCTCCCCACCGGAGCTGGAGGGAGAGGTTATGTCGGACTCGAACCGACTAAAACGCACGCCGCCTGCGGGTCGCTTCGGTTGCCGAAGGTGAGGTTGACAGGCATATCCCTCGCACCCCGGCCGACCCAGGGCCATCTCTGACGATCGGCCTCTCGCCCTCTTCTCGGGTGTGTGGGGACTACAGAGTCCCCAACTCGTTCCCGGTAAATGGGGTGGCGCGCCAGGCGCGCCGCCGCCGCGGCCTGCTTCTGCTAGGGTGACAGGCGGCTCCACCTGTCACCCCTCCCGCTGCCGCTCCCGCCCCGCCTCCTCCTTCACGAGCATTACTTGCTCGCAGAAGGAGGCGCCGGCCGCCCACGCATCCGCGCAGCGGACCATCGCAGCGAGCAAGGTGGAGAGCGTGAGAACCCTCACTCCCAGGGCCGCCACAAGCTCCCGCCTCGGCGTCTCCCACGCCGGACACTCGGTGAGCGTGTGCAGACCTGAGTCCTCGCTCGCGTCGCAGTGATGGCACTCGGACGTTGGCTCTTTCTCCATCCGACGCAGATACTTGCCAAAGCATCCGTGCTCGGTGATCATCTGCGTCAGACGGTACGAGAGGCTGCCGTGTGGCCTCTCTAGCCACTCCCCCATGATGGGTCTTACCGCCGCTACTACGGCGCGCCCTGCGCCTGGTCGCCCAAGTCGTATCTCCCATTCCGCCACCATTTCCCTGTGGAGCCGGGATCTCACGGCCCGAATTTCTTAAGGCTTGTGCGAATACCATCTTGTTCAGTGATGGAATAGCCCACTCTCAGCAACTGTGTAGATTCTTTTTTTTCTAACTATTAGAAGTACGTTAAATACGCTCTAAGCCACCTTGCGCGCTTTTTTGCTGAAAGGATCTGAACAGTGCCTTTATTCAAATGTTCAAGCATCACTTGTTATATAGCTTGGCATTCAAAATATTGGTATAATTTGTTAAGAAAAATACCCACCTCTGTTACTAGTACCGATATCTTTAAAGAAATAATTACATTTCAAATAGATGAAACCAATATATCAGATTGAAGTACAGGGTGTTCAGTGCGGTTTGATAACAGTCGCAATACAGTACGTTCCCACGAATGCAGATGGCCATAAATTATACAGATCCAATAAGAGTGACTATTAAATCAGGCCTGGTACGCGGAACACTATCATATTTAATAATACTGCTCTTTGCAATGAGGTTCTATATGAAAGGTTTTAAATTAGAGCATTTATTTGAACTGTGGAATTATCCACACTTAGAAAAGGTATAAGAATTCAATCTTTTAGTTCAATTTTTTAGTTAACAATATATACACATACATTGTGTTTGAACACGGTTTCCACATTATATAAAAATGGGATAAAGATAATATGTGGGATGTTAGAAGCTCATACGGGCTGGGGGGTACTTGTCAAAATGCAATATATTCTCTCTTTCAATAATCTGATGTGCTCGAGTAACTCCCAAAATTCCTTTTTACGCTCCCAAACTATAGTACATGTATGTGAATTTATTGACTTTTAAAGCAAAGCCCGAAAATTTTGGCTAGGGACGAATAAAGTCAAAATTCAAATCTATTAATTCAAAACGTCAACATTCAGAATATTCGACATAGACATTGCCTTCAGCTTACCATCAGTCAAGGCGAAGTCTAATTGACGTGTTCTATTTATATTTAAAAAAAAAAAAATTGTATTTGAATGAAATTTTAAAGCCTTTTAGTATGATAACTATTCAAATCAATTTAAGATAAAAAAAATTAATCGGTTCAGGCGGATTCGAACCCGCGACTTTTCCCTTACAGGGGCAACGCTTTGATTTTCACCTGAAACCATCCAAATTGTCCTATATATATATATATAGCCTCTGTGGCGTGGCGGTAGTGAACACGACTGCTACGCAGGAGGCGCGGGTTCGATCCCCGCTCAGTGCAAATATTTGTATGCATGAATATGGGTATTTGCATTGGTCTGGGTGTTTCTATGTATAATATGCATGTATTTACAAAAAGAAAAAAAGTATTTAAGCATGTTTATCCGTATTCTAGATTCCATAATACAAGCTAGTTAAACTATGCTTACCGTGGGTCTAGATAGCGTTGTGTGGGGTGTTGTAGAATATTTATATTAATTTATTTATATATCCAACTTGCGGCGACTGTTGGAGCCATTTACCGATATTTTGTACGAACAATCGTAACCAATGAATGATGTTACAATTATTTTTAAACATAGGTTTTTGATGACTCCGTCCAAACTATTGAATGGAATTTTAAAAATGTTGGTATTCAAACTATTCAAATCGATTAAGAAAAAAAAAAATTGAATCGGTTCAGGTGGGATTCGAATCCGCTACCTTTCCCTTACAGGAGAAACGCTCTGACCACTGAGCCAGAACTGTCTGAACCGATTCATTTTTCTATCTTAATCGATTTGATTTGATTTTCTGAGGTAGGACACAGCGGGAGAACCTCCGCCCTACAGAATACCGCGGTTATAATAACTTCGTGTTGTGTTCCCGGCGGTGAGTAGGGTAGCCAGAGCTCACTGGAGAGTTTTTGTGCTGTCAGTGGGATGACCAAAGGCTTGTCCTGCTTTGTCCTCTACACTGACGGCACAAAATCTCTGTTCTTACAGGGTCGGCAGCACGGATGTAACTCCACTGGTGTTACACACGTTCATAGGTCATGGTAACCACTTTCCATCAGGTGGGCTGTGTGCTTGTCTGCCACCTAAGTTGTAAATAAAATTAAAAAAAATTGAATTATTAGAATTACATTGTACTGAAAATAGAGTTTCACGCCATGTAACCGACTACACAGTACTTTTAACGAGTGTGACTGCAAGTGTGAATAGAAATTATATGTGTACGTAACCGATCTCAAATATAGTTTAGTACTTAATTTATCGTAAACACACTCATAGATTTGACTGACCTGACCTCTTGTCAGATCTAGATTATAACAGTTCACTTATAGAGTAATTACGGAGCAACACTTAATGCAGTGTCAGTCATTTTGATATGAGCTTTTAAATTTGGCACCAGTTTGTAAATTGTTACGTAATATGTATCTAACAATTACCAGATTAACGTATAGTAATGAATTCGGATTTTAAATTATGTGATGAGAGCATTTTTTTATTTAACTACTAACACCGCGCCGCGGTTTCACCCGCGTAAATCCTGCTCCCATGGGAAAATCGGGATAAAAAGTAGCCTATGTTACTCTACTTTCTAATGAAAAAAGAATTATTAAAATCGGTCTAGTACTTTTTGAGTTTATTCGTTACATACAAAAATACAAATATTTCCTCTTTATAAGGTTAGTATAGATTACATGGCAGCTATTTTCTTTTTAACTGACTTCCAAAAGGGGTTAGGTTCTCAATTCGTCGGTATCTTTATTATTATCATTATTTTTTATGCATGTGCTTTCGATATTTACGACGCTTATGAATAAAAATTAGTTTATTTATACTGAAAAGGAGCATGTTTTGTAATTAATATCTCAATAAGCTTATGAGCTGTGCTCTCGTTAGTGGAGTCTCTATATTTTTTTAACTTTACCAATTGAATTTGAATATTTTATATGTAAAATTTACTACAGAATATTCACTTATTGACAATGTCCTAGAAAATATCAAGAATATACTTCTAAGTTATGAAATATTCAGAAAGACAATAGATCACATCACATGGCTTAAATGAACTGCTTACATCACTAACAACTTGTAGTTATTACAATAATTGCCAACACAGAATATTCTAAGAATAAAAGTATTACCTAATAAACGTGCATTTAAACGAAATGCATACGTTAATTTAAAAAACAAAAGTGCATACAATTCTCACAAAACATCTAGTCCACAGACAAAACTCATTAACGTCAACAAAAGACCACGCTAATAACCGAGTAGACTGCAACACTGTCAAGTGTGACATAAACAAAGCCTTTTAAGCCAATTAAAAGTTAATGTTTAATACACCTTTACAAGTCAGAATCATAATGAATGACAGATCGGACTCCCAGCCATGAAATTGCGGATGTACATACAATTAGATTGTCTCATTGTGGTTCTAGTGATAAACTGTAACGGATAAATGAGTAAGACAATTTAAAAATAAACTCTTTGCACACCACAAACATATTATATATTGCTTATTTTTTTAATATTATATTATTAATTATATATCTTAATATTATATATTTCTAGTACAAAGCACTTTCTTTTAGGCACCTGAAACTTATGGTCCCAATAAGATCTTCGGGGTAAAACTAATCTCACCTACCTGTCTATTACTTAATCACGCTAAACGACAAAATAAGTCTGGATGAAATTTAGTATAAAGATAGATTATACCCTGAAAACCATACTAGTATTATAAATACCAAAATAACTCTGACTGTATGTATGTTACTCTTTCACACATAAGCCACTGAACCGATTTTGATTAAATTTGATAAAGATATTAGAAATTGAGAACCTTTTGTGATGATAACCGACACCCACACGGGCGGAGTCCCGAGTAACAGTAGTTGATAAATATCCTAATTTTTGTTCCAGAAATTGGTTTATGTGAGTCACGGGAACGGGACCATTGCTTTCAGTCGATTGTCGAGCGTCCATTGTGACATACGTCTGCATGTATGATTGCACACGTGTTTATGCTCCCACAATTATCAATTAACCTCTCTAACTCTATGATTAAACATAAAAGTAACTTTTACAGTTGATGACGTCACATATGTCATATAAACTCCATATTTATTTGAATGTCTGATTGCGCCTTTTGTGTGTCTGTATTAATATGTAAATCCGCTTTATCTCAAACGAGCTGACATAATAGTGTGCGCGAACATTTATATGCTCATTGCTATATTTGTTATGGTAGGTACTAAAATTTACAAATTGTGTCACGTAATGCTAGAGACCGACGACTGATACAAATACTTAAAAAAATGTTTAGAACAAAAATTGTGTAACAGTTTTTTTTTTATACAACTTAGGTGGCAGACAAGCACACGGCCCACCTGATGGGAAGTGGTTACCATGACCTATGAACGTGTGTAACACCAGTGGGGTCACATCCGTGCTGCCAACCCTGTAAGAACAGTGATTTTGTGCCGTCAGTGTAGAGGACAAAGCAGGACAAGCCTTTGGTCGTCCCACTGACAGCACAAAACCTCTCCAGTGAGCTCTGGCTACCCTACTCACCGCCGGGAACACAACACGAAGTTATTATACCAAGTTCGGGGGTGAGGCGGGAATGATTATTGAATTTCGCGGGAATGGGACGCAGAAACTAGATAAATGATTTGATGGATGATGTCACCTATTTGTATGCTTTTTGAAATGCCATAGTGGCACTTCACTTGATTATTTTTGTTTGCTATTGGGCGTTTGTTGATTTGACAAAATACTTAACAAAGAAAGCACTTTGAAGAGCTTTCACATGTTTTCACATTTTGTCTACTGTTAATGGTACTCTACTGGCCGTAAAACATTTAAAAATACCTCTGTGGCGTAGCTGTAGAACGTTTACTACTACGCAAGCCAATATTTGTATGCATGAGTAAATTTGCACTGGTTTGGTTATTTCTATGTATGATATGTATGTATTTACAATAAAAATAGTATCTAAGTATGTTTATCCGCATTCTAGATGCCATAACACGAGCTAGTAAAGCTAAGCTTACCATAAGTTTAGATAGCGTTGTGTGGAATGTTGTGGAATATTTATTATTATTATTATTATTATTTAATTGTACGCATTTGACGTAGGTCATGTTTGTCAAATAGACAATAAGGTTATTGATTTGTCAAACACACTGTCGTCACATGGTAATTGTTTGTCAAATATGTCAATTACGCAAATATGAATAGCCATGTGAAGTTCCACCATCTTCGTCATGACCTTAAGTAAGCCAAATCTTCAAAAACAATTTGGCTTAAAATGTCGTAAGGTCCAAAGGCGTTCCTATAATCTACATTCTGCACATGTACATATCTAAATTAAAAAATGTTTTGACTAACAAATATTGTATGACTTTTTATATTAAATCTACACTTTCATGTACACTAAACTTAGCCTCTCGTATTGCAATACCTCTGTGCACTCCCGGGTTTGCTGGATGAGAACTCAACTTTGAGTTAAGCTCGCCGTTATACATTACATCTCATCTTTTTGTATAAATGTCATTTATGTGTACAATAAAGTATAAATAAATAAATAAAAAATAAATGAACCTCCACTTAATTAAAAATTGTACGTTCTCATACACTACACTTGATGTAAGAGGCACTGCAATTGGGATATAGGATATTTTCCCATTCTAGGTGACGGGACGGGTCATCTGGTTTTAAATATTTAATAAATCTATATATTATTAATAAGATAAAATGTTTAACATCAGACAGATTTATACAGTCCAGAGAGACTCAGCCTCAGATACATGGCTCGAATCAACATGATACAATCATATTGTGTCAACAACACAATGTGATTGTATTGTATGTAATTTGTCTCTGCCTATCCCTCCGGGGATAAAGGCATGATTAATGTATGTGTCGATTAAAATAGAAACAATTTTGAATCACTTCAGGCGGGATTCGAACCCGCGACCTTTCTCTTACAGGGGGGATGATCTGACCACCTACCATATCATCGATTTGAACAGTTAACATACTAAATGCTTTAAAATTTGATTCAATATATTTGTATGTATGTTTAACCTGCGTCGGAAAATGTCAAAATTTTCTTTTACGATATACAAACGCCTTAAGTGCCTAATTACTTCCTAGAGTGTGGTTGAACAAGGCCAGGTATCTGATAATCACCGATGCTCAAGGTCTACTCCACACAAAAGGAGCTAAGTACAGTCGTCAATGTGGATGCGTAATGCGGTGATTATAATCAGGATGACGAATTCGTTTAGTAGTTCAATAGCTGAGTACATTTAATTTTTTATCTTATAAGACTTGGTACTTAATAATTATGGTTGATACAAACTGTTAAATTGTCATACCCTTCAAACTTTATTTCAAAAACGATTAAAATCTATGAATGCATTCGCAATGGTGTCTAAAGTAATATTTCCAAAAGAACATTATTCATTAATTCAATATTATTTGCATTATTACACTAACTTATTAATATTTTTGTAACAAATAAAACATTTTTTATGCCACTTAGGTGGCAGACAAGCACACGGCCCACCTGATGGAAAGTGGTCACCGTGGCCTATGGACGTTTGTAACACCAGAGGAGTCACAGTCGCGCTGCCAACCCTGAATACAGAGTTTCTATGCCGTCAGTGTAGAAGACAAAGCAGGACAAGCCTTTAGTCTTCCCACTGACAGCACAAATTCTGCAGTGAGCTCTGGCTACCCTACTCACCGCTGGGAACACAACATTTTGTAACATAAAAATGTAACGTAACCAAAAGTGCAAGTATTTATCATCTAACCGTATAAACATATACGTGGTTCCCGGCAGAGTAGAATTTGGACCACCCCATCTCTTCCCATGCGGTGTCGTACAAGGTGACTAAGTGATAGGGCCGTTTAACATTAGACAGATATAAACAGTTTGTGCTGTCAGTGGTTTACAGTGTCGGCAGCACGAGTGTGACTCCTCTGGTATTACACACATTCATGGGCCACGGTAACCACTTCTCTAAGGCTTTTTTTTTATGTGCGCAAAATCCCCACGGATACCTCCCCACCGGAGCCGGTGGAGGAAGTTATGTCGGACTCGAAATGACTAAAACGCACGCCGCCTGTGGGTCGCTTTGGTTGCCGAAGGTGAGGTTGACAGGCATATCCCTCGCACCCCGACCGACCCAGGGCCATCTCTCACGATCTGGTCCACTTCTCGGGTGTGGGGACTACATAGTCCCCAACTCGTCCCCGGAAACCCACGCCACCCCCAGGCCGCACTTCTCTGAGGCTTACCACTTAGTGGTATAAAAAAAGCCTCAGATGAATGGCTAGAGTCAACAATAGTGCCCTGAAGACGACAATAGGCCTGTTACGTGGGAACAAATTCAATGATTGGTGATTGGTGAAATCCGGGGAGAAAGGCGTGATTATATGTATGTATGTATTGACTAATTTGTAATTTATAAATAAAGATATTATTTTCCAATATAATTGATTGTATTAGTACTGTTACGACCGCCGTCGATATCTCGAAAACTAATAATCGAATCTTCAAGAAATAAAAACGCATTGTTAGTGACGAGGTACTCTACCGAATGGCATAGAAAAATCTGGAATCGTCAACAAAAAGTCACAACCTACCTACGAGTACCTACTGACTTTGTTGAATAAAAATAAACAATAGGTAAATATCGAGAATGTACTCGAAGGTCAGCGACTGCGGCAAGATCAAAGAATAGGTATTTGTCGCTCGCGAGCTTTCTAGATAATTCGATCCTCCTAATTGAGAGGTATAAAAACACGCTCGCATAGCGACACGATTCATTCAGTCTTTGAGATCGATAACGAACACAGCTAACTTAAGCGACCGAAGAAGATTCTACCTGCGACCTGAGCAACGACTGTGGACTACTGTGAACTACTGAGCGACTGGAACTGTTGAAGAAGTACTGTGTGTACTAGTGATCTAATTGTCTAGTTTGTGGTGAGCTAATAAATCTCTTCGTTGAGTAAACGGCATTTAATTGTACCCCGTGCACGTAACAATTGGTGTCAGAAGCGGAATGCCGTTATTACCACGTGAAGACGAAGGGCGTACTCCACGGACCAGACGTCAAGTGGAAATGGATGCCGCACGTCAACGAACCCTCGAAGAGGAAGGGAGTCAGGCCGATGCTGCTCTCTCGGCGGGAACTACGGCAGCACCAGAAGGAACCTCGTCAGATACCAACATGATGGCGCTACTGGTTTTTTTTTTTTTTTTTTTTTTTTTTTTTTTTTTATATAGGACACGTCAATTGGACTTCGCCTTGCCTGATGGTAAGCTGAAGGCAAAGTCCCAGAAAAGAGGGTCACCATTACTTACACATACCGTGTGATAATGGTGACACTCAGCTTGACGGCCTCATCATATGCTTTTTCACGCCCCGCTTAAAGGACCCGGGACTGTAGGAAGAAGGAAACACGTGAGCTGGTAATGAATTCCAGGCCTTAATGGTGCGACAGAGGAAAGAGTCTCCGAACCGCTTGGTTCTTGATCGGATGTTTTGCACCGTGTGCGGATGACATCTAAGACCTGCACGCGTTGTCCTGTGTAGGAAAGGGGAGGGTGGGACTAATTGGAAGAGCTCATCAGAACACTCCCCATGGTACAAACGGTAAAATACAGCCATGGACGCAACATCTCTACGCAGCTGTAAAGGTTCTAGGGTGTTCGTGATCTCGGGATTCCCAATGATGCGGACCGCACGTCGCTGCAACCTGTCGAGAGCATCTAGTAAGTACTTTGCTGAACCATCCCAGAGATGCGAGCAGTACTCCACACAGGAGCGAATTTGTGTCTTGTATAGAAGACACCGCTGCTCCGGCGTGAAAAACCGTCTCACTCTGTTCAGGACTCCGAGTTTTCGTGAGGCTGTTTTGATGATACTTTCGATGTAGTTTTTGTTATTCAGGTTGCAGCGAACATCCATACCTAGGATATTGAGATTGTCCTGCAGTGGCAGTGGCGTGCTCTGAAGAGTGGGGAGGGGAAGGAAAGAAGATACTTTTGCTGTAAACGCACATGCCTGCGTCTTCTTGGCATTGAACTCAACCAGGTTCTCAGAGCCCCATTGAGAAATGTGATTCAGGATCCCGTCAAGCTCAGTGACAAGAAGCTGCCTTTTCTCCGCGATATCCGACTGCTTGGCCGCAGGATGTCCATGATAACTCCCATGCAAAGTGCTATCGTCTGCATAACAATGAACATTGCCGGTAGACAGCATGTCGTTGATATGCAGAAGAAAGAGAGTGGGTGATAAGACGGACCCCTGGGGCACGCCAGCATTAACCTGCAGAAACTCCGAAGCTCGTCCGTCACAAAGGACGCGAATACGGCGCCCCTGCAGGAAGCTAGCAACCCAGTTGCACAGCCTAGAAGGCAGACCAAAGGCAGGTAGCTTGGAAAGAAGCGATTTGTGCCAGACTCTATCGAAAGCTTTGGCGATGTCAAGACTAATTGCCAGTGACTCGCCGTGCTTGTCCATAGCCTCACCCCAAAGATGGGTAACGTATGCTAGAAGATCACCCGTTGACCGTTTCGGTCTGAAGCCATATTGCCGGTCATTAATTAAGGAGTGATCCTCTAGGTGCCGCATGAGCTGTTTGTTGATTATGTGCTCGAACACTTTGCACAGCACTGAGGTGACGGCTATGGGTCGATAGTTGGCTGGCTCCGAGCGATCCCCCTTCTTGGGAATCGGCTGAACATTCGCCTCTTTCCAAGGCAAAGGCACTGTACCCGAACTGTAGGATAGCCGGTACAGGCGCGTAAGCATTGGAGACAACTCCGCTGCACATTTTTTCAAGACTACCGCTGGAATACCATCCGGACCACTGGCTTTCCGGACATCGAGTGATTGCAGCACTGCACGGACATCGCGTTGCCTGATATGGATATCAGGCATCGCGTGGTCACTGGCGGGTAGTGTTGGTGGCTGCGTACCACAATCATCGATTCGGGAGTTGGCCGCAAAGAGATTAGCCAGCAGATTTGCCTTCTCTTGCGGCTCATGGGCCAGGGATCCATCAGGGTTACGCAGCGGAGGCAGCGAAGGCTGACAGAAGTTGGCTTGCACGGCTTTAGCCAGTCGCCAGTAGCCACGGCTTCCCGTGGGATGCATCACTAGCTCTTGACCAAGCCGCGCTATGCGCAGGGCATCCGCTCTGACGTAGGCCCTTCTGCAGACCTTTGTGGCTCTGTTGTACGCCGCCTTGAAGTGGCCCAGATTGGGATGGCGCGTGGCGCGCGCCCTTACCCAAGCGCGGTACGCAGACTGTTTTTGTTCAACAGCTTCCGCACATTCGCGCCCGAACCAAGGGCGCACCCCGCGGTCACCGGTGACATCGGTGTATGAGATATAGTATTCCATACCCAGACCGATCTCACCGGCGACAGCAGTAGCACAATCCGATGGGTTCTTACCTTCAAAGCAGCGCTCAACCCACGGGATGGACGCAAAATAGTCACGAAGTCCATCCCAGTCCGCTGACGAGTAGTGCCAGAGACGCCGCTTCCCCTGCACGGGTCGTGGGGGCGCTATAATGGGCACCGTGGAACAGACCAGACAGTGGTCGGAGTTGCCTAAAGCGGCTCGCACCGATACACTGTACCGGTCCGGATCACTCGTCAGCAGAAGGTCTAGCAGAGAAGGTGCTAGGCCCGACCTTCTTGGTATCCTAGTGACCTCGTGCACCAATTGGGTCAGGCCGTGCGCCAGAGCAAACGCGTGGGCGGCTCTTCCCGCATGGTCTGTTTTGGAGGAGCCCAACCAGATCTCGTGGTGGGCGTTAAAATCCCCCAAAAACACCAATTCGGCATTCGGAAATCGCTCCTGCGCATCATCTGCCGCCTGACTCAGATATTCAAAGAGTCGAGTTGTCTCAGCATCTCCTGTATGGGAACGGTAGAGGCACACATAGATCTGACTCGTAGGGCCATGGTCTACGTGTACCCAAAGGATGGAGAAGGATGGGTCCTCTAGGCAGCGCAAACGGCGACAGCAAACATCCGCCCTAACAAACACGCACACCCCGGCTTTTGCACGAAAACTTTCCTCAAGAACATAGCCAGGGTAGAGCAAGTAGGTCGTGTCGTCAGGGCGGTGTATTTGCGTCTCCGTTAGAAAAAACATGGCAGGTTTCGCCGTCTCTAGGTGTTGGTGGACGGCGTTGAGGTTTGCATGGAGCCCACAGATGTTAGTGGACTCCACCTCAAATAGCAAGCTTTTGGGAGTGTGTCGAGCCGCTGTGTTGCCTATTTCCTTTAATTGCGCTGCCATGAGTTTGGGTGGGAGAAGGCGTGAAAAAAGAGGTGATTGCCGCCGCAGCACCGTGTGACAAAGCGCGGGATATTGGTTTTATCTATGAATGTGAGGCATGGCGAGAGCCGACGCGCCGAACGGAAGGGCCCCCGTACCCCCCCGAATATGGTCGCCGGGCTCCCAATTCCGGTCACCAACCGGCACGACGAACCATATCGGGATTATGCGCGGCCTGGTGAGGCAGCCTCCCAAGGTGGTTAACCCCAGTTGGGCCCCTGTACTATACCGCGGGCGGCCAGCGGCACCACCGTTTCTACAGGTCTCCCTGTTCGGCGCATCGCCCCGCGCCATCCCCACTAGACTACGCCAAGACCCACTGGTCCCACTAGTGCTGCGACAACCACCACCTCTGCTCGGCTATGCACTCGCTGACCCCTGAACACAATCCAACCGAGATTGAATTGCTATGGAGGGTTTTTCGCAATAGTGCACGGTGGTACCTACCCGGTCGAAACTTGAGACAAATTTGTGCCACCAAGTTTCTACCACCAGTAAAAGGTTTCTATGCAGCAGATGATGCAGGCGTCCAGGCAAGAGATGCAGGCTTCCAGACAAGAGACGCAGGCTTCTATGCAGCAGATGCTGCAGGCCAACCAGGAAGCCGTCATGGGTAAAATCGATGCAGGCATCCATGCACTGGGTGATAAAGTGAGGAACCTCGAAGATGGCTTGCAAATGCTGAGTAAGGAAGTGGCTTTGAAGTCTGGGACCGTGGACGACCGCTTGCAAGTTCTCGAAAAGAAGATCGTCAGGCTGGAAACCTGCGGACCTGTTACCGTGACCTCACCATCATCAGCAAAATTCGACGTACCACACTTTGATGGAACTTCCTCGTGGACAGCCTTTAAGTACCAATTCGAGATATTGGCAAAAACTAAAGCCTGGAGCAACGAGGAGTCATTTATGGCCTTGACACTTGCATTACGAGGAGATGCCTTAATAATACTGGAAAACCTGCCGCCTGAAGGAAGGACTCTGGGGTCTTTGATGGAAGCTTTAGACACACGTTACGGTGACAAACACCTGGAGAATGTCTACCGAGCGCAGCTCCGGGAGAAGAAACAAAAGTCTAGTCAAAGCCTCCAGGAATGGGCTGTAGAAGTTGAAAGACTCGTTCGTCGGGCCTACTCATCGACACCCATTATGATCGAAACCACTCTGCTGGAGGCCTTCCTAAACGGCATACGAGACGCAGAAGTGAAAACTAGTGTACAGTTGCGTCACCATCAGACCTTGAAAGAAGCACTGGCTTATGCTCTCGAGGTGGAAACTGTACGGCAGAATGCCGGAATAAGTAAGGTCAGGGAGGTCAAAGAGGTGGTTGCAGAAGAGAGGAAGCCACGGTATGTCCCAACGTGTTATTCCTGTAGAGGAAGGGGCCATATTCAATCAGAGTGTCCTTCGCGAAAACGGAGGAGGGTCACGGACTCCGGGACCCAAGTGGATCAAGAGGTTCCGTTAAACTAAATGCCGCCAGGGCCGCGGGGCGGGCGCTGGCTGGTCGACATGAGGCCCCAACCATCACCATAACTCAAGTTTGCAATGGAAATAGTTTGATCATCGAAGCCACCTTAAACAATCAACCTTGCAGTTTAACAGTGGATACTGGAGCTTCACGTACAGTTATTAGACCAGAATTGCTGAAACGCACCATAAGGTGGGAAAAACGATTTCCAAGGTGCCAGCTTCAGACCGCTACTGGCCAGCCAGTGACCGTTCTCGGTGAAACAGACGTGGAGGTAAGAATTGGCGACCAAATATACCAGCAGTCAGTGCTCATTGCTAATATTAATGATGACTGCATTTTGGGACTGGATTTCTTGAGGAACCACAGATGTGTCTTGGATATACCTAGAGGAGTGCTGAGATTCCCTGATCAGAAAGTTTGTTTACAAGGATCGCACCCGTGCTCTCTTTACTGTTTAACGGATACAACGTTAGCTCCTAAATCGGAAACATTAGTCAAAGTGAAGTTTCCCGCGAAGACTGAACAAAGAAGATGTCTTATTGTGGAAGATGCCGGCAGTCATCAAAATTTAATAACAGCAAGAACCTTACTGATACCGAACGGAATCGCTAGAGTGAGAATTCTTAACCTCAGTGATGAAATAGTTCTCCTGAAGAAGAATAGTGTGGTCGGAAGATGTGAGGAAGTAAAGTGCCTGAGGCGGTTGAACAACACTTCGACTCAACAAGGTGGTACACAAGTCTCCGAAGATCACATCGAACAACTTCTTGAGAATTCGAAGGAAAATTTAACAGCATCAGAATTGCACCAAGCCAGAGACCTGCTGCTACAATTCAGAGACATCTTTGCAACCGGGAATGACTGTGGAAGGACTGGGCTCGTGAAACACCGGATTGACACAGGTGACTCCAGGCCCATAAAACAGAGACCTCGACGTTTACCGTGGGCCAGAGAAGGGGAGGTAGCAGAAATGATTAAAGACATGGCTGAGAGCAAAGTGATCGAACCTTCTACGAGTCCATGGTCATCACCTGTGGTACTAGTAAAAAAGAAGGACGGTAGCACAAGGTTTTGTGTGGATTACCGAATGTTAAATAATGTCACTAAGAAAGACAGTTATCCTTTGCCTAGAATCGATGATACCCTGGACATGCTTAGTGGTATGAAATGGTTTTCAACCATCGATTTAAAAAGTGGCTACTGGCAGGTGGAGATCAGTCCTGAAGATAAAGAGAAGACAGCCTTTAGTACAGGAGTTGGAAACAGATTATGGCATTTTAATGTTATGCCATTTGGGTTATGTAATGCCCCGGCCACGTTTGAGCGCCTCATGGAAAGAGTAATGGTGGGTCTACTCGGAGACGTCTGCCTGGTTTACCTGGACGATGTCATAGTTATGGGACAGTTTAACTCTGATAGATGACGTGCTGTATAGGAAATGGGAATCCAACGACGGCAAAGAAGTGACTCTACAAGTAGTGGTACCACGAAGCAAGGTGGCTACACTCTTACGGCACAGTCACGATGGTGTCTCTGGCGGGCATCTCGGAGTCAAGAAAACCCTAGTTAAAGTACGACAGCGGTTTTACTGGCTTCATTGTCGGGAAGATGTCGAGGATTGGTGCCGTAAATGCACTGCATGTGCTTCAGTTAAAGGACCACCGACAAGAAGCAAAGGAAAATTGAAACTGTATAACGTCGGAGCACCATGGGAACGTATCGCCATTGATGTTGCTGGACCTTTTCCAACGACGGAAGAAGGTAACAAATACATCATAGTAGTGCAAGATTACTTCACTAAGTGGCCGGAAGTATTTGCGACACCCAACCAGGAAGCAGTCACTGTGTCAAGGAAACTGGTTCAGGAAGTGGTCTGCCGGTACGGCGCACCTATGGAGATTCACTCTGACCAAGGACGGAACTTCGAGTCTGCTCTATTTCAAGAAATGTGCAAGCTCCTTGGAATGAACAAGACCCGTACGACTTCAGCGCATCCGCAGTCAGACGGAATGGTCGAGAGGTTTAACCAGACGTTGGAAAATCACTTGGCTAAAGTTGTCGATGAACACCAAAGAGATTGGGACCAGTACATCCCACTATTCCTGATGTCCTATCGATCTGCGGTACATGACAGTATGGGACACACCCCAGCGAAAGTGAACTTTGGTCGAGAGATTAGGCTACCAGTGGATGCAATAACCGGTACGCCACCTGATAGTCCTAAGCCCGTGACGGATTACGTGAGTGAACTTCGAAACCGACTGGACGAGGTGCACAGAATAGTACGGGAAAACAATTTGAAGACAGGTGAAAGGATGAAAACCCGGTACGATAGAAATGCAAACACCAACGGTTTCGAAGAAGGAACACTGGTATGGTTTCATAATCCGCTACGCAAGAAGGGGAAATCTCCAAAACTCCAAGCTCGCTGGGAAGGGCCCTATACGGTTATTACGTGAATCAATGACATTACCTACCGCATTAGGAAGGGGGTTAGGGGAAAACCAAAGGTAGTCCATGTGGATAGGTTGACGCGTCATCATGGAACAAATGATGCTCGGGACGAGCATGACTAAGAGGGGGGTAATGTTACGACCGCCGTCGATATCTCGAAAACTAATAATCGAATCTTCAAGAAATAAAAACGCATTGTTAGTGACGAGGTACTCTACCGAATGGCATAGAAAAATCTGGAATCGTCAACAAAAAGTCACAACCTACCTACGAGTACCTACTGACTTTGTTGAATAAAAATAAACAATAGGTAAATATCGAGAATGTACTCGAAGGTCAGCGACGGCGGCAAGATCAAAGAATAGGTATTTGTCGCTCGCGAGCTTTCTAGATAATTCGATCCTCCTAATTGAGAGGTATAAAAACACGCTCGCATAGCGACACGATTCATTCAGTCTTTGAGATCGATAACGAACACAGCTAACTTAAGCGACCGAAGAAGATTCTACCTGCGACCTGAGCAACGACTGTGGACTACTGTGAACTACTGAGCGACTGGAACTGTTGAAGAAGTACTGTGTGTACTAGTGATCTAATTGTCTAGTTTGTGGTGAGCTAATAAATCTCTTCGTTGAGTAAACGGCATTTAATTGTACCCAGTGCACGTAACAGTACGATAAAAAAAATTTGCAACCAGATGCATGGGAAACAATTTAGCCTTAATTATTCCAATCCCTACATGTAAAATTGATTACTTTTTAAATATAAACAGAAAATAATACAAAAGATTTATATCAATAACTCGCGAAATAAGCGTGAAAAACAATTATAATCCAATTGAAGCTCGCGAGAGGGTGCTAAATAATTCCGCAGCGCTCGAGTCATTAGCTGACAGATAATTTTAATCTTCGATTAAACGCTAGCTCTGACAGTTGCCTGAATAATGAACGTTCGTACTTTACGGTGCAATGTTGATTAGGTGGATATTAAAATTAAGTTTGTTTTGATCGTTGCTTCTTGAGATACATGCTAGCCTAGTTTAAGAGGCAAATATATTTTTGTACATATTGATGATCAAACTTTTGCATTTTATAACTTGTAATGTAACTTTTTTGAGTAAATACATATTATTTGTAGAGGAGGTAGGACACGGCGGTATTTCCGCCCAATTGAGCAGTCCGACTGGGGAAGTATCTCCGCCCTATAGAATATCGCGGCTATAATAACTTCGTGTTGTGTTCCCGGCGGTGAGTAGGGTAGCCAGAGCTCACTGGAGAGTTTTTGTACCAAGTTTGTTTGTGCACAAAATCTCTGTTCTTACAGGGTCGGCAGCACGGATGTGACTCCACTCGTGTTACACACGTTCATAGGTCATGGTAACCACTTTCCATTAGGTGGGCAGTGTGCTTGTCTGCCACCTAAGTTGTATAAAAAAATATAATAATATTATTTTCACTGTATTCACAGAGAGATGGCCAATGGCCATATTGAATATTTATAACCAGCTCGTCCTTTTTTTTGAAAATTTCATTAATTTCTAACAATAATCTTTAGTGAATGCTTACAACTTAACAATTTTTACATACATAAATACTTATTAGATGTTGTTTTGTGATGAATTGTAACCCTAATTATCGATAAAATTAATAATAAATTAAAATAAATACGGGACGAAATGCAATCAGATGTTAGTCGTAGTGTTGCCACACGCAATAAAAAAAAATTGTGGCGTCGCTACGCCAAATAGAATACATACATATAATCACATCTTTATCCCCGGAGGGTCAGGCAGAGGTGAATTAAAACCCATATTTCACCAATCATAATATTTTTTTTTTTCATTTTTAAATATTGTTTTGTTACCGGTCCATTGATAAGTTTGTAAATTTTCAAACATATCCGCTTTGAAGTGCTCCAAATATCGTAGCAAACAAAGTTACTAAAAATGTGTTAATTTAAAGGCATAAAATATCAAAACTGCTGCCTGCCCGCATCAGTTACGGCTCTAAAAATGCAATGCAATTAAATGGCATGGTAAAACTGTTTGTGCCTTAGATTTACTTTCCAACATTTAAAAAACAAGTGTCAAGCAGTGTTGGGTCGTCGTCCGCGTACAATAGCGCCCTCATTAGTAGGCGGTCAGCATTCGCTAATTATAACAACACGGGCAAGTGCACCGTCCCTAGTGTCAGACTCTTGTCACCTGCTTGACCTAGGTACTATGTCACCGAGGAAATATCATCGAGACTTGGTTTAACTATTTTTTATTAAGTACTACATACGTAGATATTCTACTCAACCTTTACGCTAGTGAATTATAAATTAACGCTTTTTTTTTAATAACTTTACAAATTTATTTTCGTGATTATACAATATTGGTATAGGTACCTATGTACTGATCTTTTGTCTAGGCAGCATTGGGTATAATATAATAATAATAAAAAGTTTTCTTTATTAAAGTGATTCTGGCTCATTGGGTTAGTAACAATTTCTTACATGCTATGTTAGTTACAAATAATTTAAATGATAAATGTTAAATTTAAATCGGTATTAACATTATTTGTAATTATTAACAACATACATTAATATGTAATAGGTAGGTATGTATGTTATGTCCAATTAAAATAGAATAATAAATAACAGGTATGCAAATAGAAATATACGTATTATAAAATTAGTCTTAGGTTATTTTTTTGATCTGATTGCATAGGTGGAGTTTGTCTAATTTTTAACTGGTGTAAGACACTGCAACTCATATTTGATACGAGTGTTGAAGACGACTATAGCACATTTACCCTGAAAAGTTTCTAGACACTAATCGTAATTGATCGGTAGCTTAGTGGTTAAGGAGTCAGCCTAACGATTAAAAGGTCCCGGGATCGAATCCTGGCCATCACACTAACGATGTGAACCCACTCCTGACATAAGTAATTTAGCTTAGCTGGAGAGGTTAGAGGGAATATTAGTAATTTCGGTTCTAATATTCTTTGAAAAAATTTAACTAAAACCATTTCATTCTTATTTTAACACAATAGTGATATAAACCTTCTCACACAACAAAAATGCTCCACTCTTAATATTTACGGCTGACATTTGACAGCAAAAATTTCCAAACATCCCTAATTATTGCCGCCCAACTAAATATGTTCCATTAATACTGTTCAACTTTCACATCCCAAATGACTGGAGCGTGACCAGCTTACCTGGGCTTTGTAATAGTTTGTAAAATGTCCACTTATCGTGTCAGAAAGCTGCACTAAGTTGAGCACTCTTACGTAACACTCTCACAACTATATTATAAACGTAATTATCGAGTTGAGTAACAATAGCTATGGACTGATCAAGATAGGAAACATTTTGAATCAGTTCAAGTGGGATTCGAACCCTCACTCTTTCCCTTAATGGAAGACCACTGAATCACTGAACCAACGTATAATAGTATATAACCACGTATAATAGTAGATGGCTCCCACCGTCAGCGTAAGACAGATATATATAGGAAGATTTGAATGGCATCGGGCGAGGTGCATGAACGGTTAGAGAATTCCACCTGTAAGAGTAAGCTCGCTGGTTCGAATCCTGCCTGATCTGATTCAATTTTTTTGTCTATCTACATCGGCTTGAATGGTTAGCATACTAAATGCTTTAAAATTTCATTCAATAGCTGCTGATAGACGAACGAGTCTTTGGTGTTGCCTGCACCAAAATTTAGTTTCACGTTTTCTTTCACTATCAGTTCAGTTCACGCTCACATTCAGGATCTCGATATAGTGCATTTTTTCCGCCAGATGCTAATTTCCGTTCTTTAACAATACGCTTATCTGTAAATGAATGTGCTAACGTTGCTGGAAGTAAAACACGACGGTATTCCCGTCCGGATTGTGCAGTCCAACTGGGAAAGTGTGTTCCTTAGCCCTACAGAGTGCCACGGCCATAATAACCTCGTGTTCTGTTTCCAGCGGTGAATATGATAGCCAGAACTCACTGGATAGTTTTTGTGCTGTCAGTGGGAAGATCATAGGTTTGTCCTGCTTTGTCTTCTACACTGATGGCACAGAAACTCTCTGTTTTTACGGGATCAGAAGCACGAGTGTGACTCCCACAGGCCACGGTAACCATATTCCTTCAGATGGGCCATGTGCTTGTCTGCCACCTAAGTGGTATTAAAAAGAAACTCCACATTCATTCACACGCAAGCGAATAGTTCAAGTCTCCTTGTATCAAGCTGGACTTCTGGACCTATTCATTGCGGTTTCACTGTGCTGTGTGGTACCTATAAAGTAAAATTACTAGTGAACCCTGCAGGGCTGACGCGGCCGTTTCTTTGACGGTGTGCTGCAAGAGAATATGTACTGTTACAAACATTAAGGACTTATGACCGGCAAATAGCCTTTCGAAATCCACCTAGGGCGATTATAATAAAATGCTTCTGAGAAATATCACCTCTGTCACTTGTTAGCCAGTAAAGTAGAGGATATTGTTTTGCGAATAGTATTTAGGTATATTTAGTTCAAGTTATGTTTTAGGCTTTCGTTGACTTTAGGTCTCTCAGCAAGAACTTATGGAACCCTATTTTAATTTGGTACTTTTAAATTTTATTCACATAGTAATTGATTATTTTTGACATTTCATTTATTTTGCTCATATAGTTAATAGATCGTTACATTTGAAAGAGCCGTTTATTTGTGAAGAAATTGGAGGAAACCCAATTTTCGGTACTAACATTTTTGCATTTTTTTTAGGAATGATAAATCCAAATTTTATGATTTTTTTTTGTGTATGAATGAGACAACATTAAGCTAACAAACACTTTTATTATATTTTTGAAAAGTGACAGCTGTATAAAAGTAACACGAAATTTATCATCAAAATGAATATCATTGAGGAAGTACTGTTTTTGAAGATCGAATTTAATTTATCAACCGACCAATAAAAACAAAATTTGATACAGAGTTATAAAATCTTGTAACAAACACATGAATCAGTAAAAAAAATTCGGCAATTTTATAAGTAAAGACAATTAGGTATGTCTACGAATAACTTAGTTTACTAATCAGTGAAGTACCTTCACTCTGGCGTGACTTTAGATCGAGCTGAATTATCGTTACATTATTAAAGTTGCTTAGTACATGTAACCTAACTCTGTGAAACCTAAATCTCAAATAAGGAAATTCTCTTCTCTGAATCCTCTAAAAGTTCACTTCATCTACATATAAATTCGCCGTTGGATAAGTTAAAAATCGGAGTGTAAAACAAGTAGGAGTAATAAAGCTTTCTATGAACTGAGATGGTATTAAATTTATAGAGCGGCCAGTCAGATAGACCACTGGTTCTAAAACTTTCGGCTTCAAACCAATGCACCAAACACATGATAAGCTGTTCACTATCCATTTGCATAAAGAAAATAACCCTAAAATATTTTGGCACATCGTAATTTAGATTAATGATATTTACGCATAATTGTTTTGGCATAATTTATATGTAATTATGCCAAAAATTATGCTAAATAATAGTATTATAGTATATGGTTATTTTTTTATGCAAATGGATAGTGAACCCTTTCCAAGAAGCACGCGTGACACGTGTACTATGCCTCCTTTGACCTGTTAATCGCATGACTAGCTGTTCAATTTGCCACTACTAGGGCATGTGGGATATTGAACCGTTTGGATTGTTCTACTGGTTGGTCCAAGGGATTTTTTTGCCCGTGATTCTATCAAATGGAGCACGGGTAAATGAAATTTACCATATGTTGGTAAAGTATATCATAGGTTTTGGTTAAATACTTTCTAACAATTTTCTGTAGTTCTGACAAGATAGTACACGTCCAAAATGGTTTAATTTTCTATGGGACTTCCTATGTGGTATAATTTAATGTATTGTGAATCACTTCTTGTGGCGTGGTGGTGTACAAGAATTACAGTGATAAATGTGGGTGGGCTTAGTATATAATATAAATATAATTTTATTTTGTTTCAATATTTCTTTTTTGTTTTACTTCAACACATGAACACAATTTAATTACATAAAATACAAATACAAGTCGCAAAAACACATGCTGTAAGACGCGACACCTGCCGAGTTTTGCCAAATACATTTTGAGAATCGCTGAGATAGACTATGGTCTATGGTCCTTACGAGGTAATGCGAGTGGCGTGTACTGTACCACCGATATGCTGTTGCGGTTTTCTATGGGCTACCCTTAGTGTATGGTACAAAGAATAAGCTAAACCCACATTATCATAAAGTGCAAAATTCGTGACGCTGCTGTAGGTATATGGGAAACAGGCGTGATTTTGTACATAAAATCAGGCCTGTTTCCTGTTTCAGGGGTAGGCAGAGATCACGAATCTCCATTTGCTGCGATTCAGACATACTACTCTTGCTTCATTCACTCTCATTACATTCTTCATGCATGCTCGTCGGTTTAGGATACTCATGACCTGCCCCTTTTCTAAAACTTCCCCGATTTGGTCCAGGTTGCTGTATAGTATTAACATAATTGATATTATTAGGCGTAAAGACTACTTTTATTTTAGAAAAAGTATTAGGGTTTCACTTCCGTTTCGTTCCGAAAAAATAAAGCCCAGGTCTAAGCCCACGCTTATTAGGTCGTGGCATAACTAGTAGAAGTCACTAAATTCGAAAGCACATGTTTTTAATTCGAAGTAAAGAAAGCGGTTCCGGGATAGGCGAAAGCCTCAGATGCAACTGGGAACAATTCCAAGATGCATTGTAACATTGGACAATTGTTAAGCTTTTAACTTACACCACACAAGACCTGATATTGGAAAATTGTCTAAATTATTAGCTGCCTTTGTAACGGCTCGCAGCGTGGGAAAACAGACTAAGTTTTCACAGAAAATTATACCTAGATATTAACGAAAGCTGTTGCGGTCACTCATTTAGAAAATTCCGCATGCGAGTCAGACTTGCATATTACTGCCAGTGTACTCTACAGTGTGGACAGTGTACACTATCCAGTAAAAATATAAATAAATAAATCGAACAAAGAATACACGTTTAAATTTAATTTATCGTAAAAATTTATTATGAATTCACAAGTAAACATTATTTGTAAATAATGTGTAGGAAATCAAAAAATCAGAAAGCTTCAAAAATCAAATGAGAAGGCTCTGCGAATACAAGCTAGATCTTAAATGTTTTAGACTCAAATAATAGCAGTGTTTTACAGATTTATAATGACTTTTACATTTTAAATGACTTGTAAAAAAATACAGGTCGAATTGAGAACCTCCTCGTTTTTAAGTCCGTTAAAATTGTCTGAGTATCAGCGAAGAACGACAGTATCATAGATATAATCACGCCTTTATCCCCGGAGGAGGCATAGGTGAATTAACACCCACATTTGATAATTGTATTCGGTCTCACGTAACAGAGGGTGAGTCTATAGCCGTATTCCAGACACTATTGTTGACTCGAGCCATGCATCTGAGGCTGAGTCTGAGTTGTATATATCTGCCTGATGTTAAAAAGCCCAATCCTTTAGTGACCTTGTACGACGCCGCATGGGAAGAGATGGGGTGGTCCAAATTTTACTATGCCAGAAACCATGCGGGTATCAACGACAGTATCGCGTGCCAATAAAACATAAAGTCGAGTTAGTTATTGAAATCGAGAACTTCCTGAATCTTTATTTCATTAGTCTGAGTAATTAAGATACCAAAAAAAACACTTAGTTTTTTATACCACATAGGTGGCAGACATGCACACGGTCCACCTGATGGGAAGCGGTCACCGTGGCTTATGGACGTATGCAACACCAGGGGTGTTACACTCGAGCTGCCGACAATGAAGAAACCTTCTGATGCCCCTCTTGAAGAACCCCATATTGTAGGTGCTTGGGAAAACCGCAGCAGGGAGGTCATTCCACAGCTTGAGTGTGCGTGGAATGAAGTTTATTTCATACCGCACAGTGCGCACCGTCTCAGTTCGCAATGTGAGGATGAATTCTCTGCCTATGGCGAGAGGTGCGATGATAGAATGTAGCTGTAACTTCATCCGCCTGGTGATAAATGGTTACCAGTATTTATAAAGATTCGCAATATCTTCTTCGCATCATATTATATCGCAATATCGGCTTCTTACCTTCCGTCCATACTGACGTTATCCATATAATATCCTGCCTACCCTCAAAGAGTTTTAGCTCTGGTGACCTACCAATAAATACAATACTATATAAATGCTATATACCTGCGGTTTTATGTAGGGTACTTCCCCAGTCAAACATGCATACGTAAACTGATTCCTATTTCTCCAATATGTTAAATCGACTTAAAAAGGGTCAGCCTTTGTCGCTATCCAGGTTCTTTATATTTGCCAGAGCCTCTTTTGTTATTCAATAGGTGCACCACTTTTTGGTAAGTGGCACCTGAGCCCCTTAGGTCTTGGTGGGACCCCTATGCACTTCTCCAATCAGTGATTGATTCTAAATTCAACTGCTCATTCGACTGCAACCAAGGGGGTGCGGGTTTGATTCTCGCTCAGTGCAAATATTTGTATGCATGAATATGTATATTTGCATTGGTCTGGGTGTCTCTATGTATAACATGTATGTATTGACAAAAATAAGTATCTAAGTATGTTTATCCGCATTCTAGATTCCATAACACAAGCTAGGCTTACCATGGGTCTAGATAGCGTTGTGTAGAATATTAATTACTATTATTATTTACAAAAAAAGTATCTAAGTATGTTTATCTGCAGTCAAGACCCATAACACAAGCTGTTTAAACTGTGCTTACCATGGGTCCAAATAGCGTTGTTTAGAATGTTGTAGAATATTTATTTATTTATTCATAATGACCTTACTTCCTTGGTTTTCCCCCTTCTTATTGAACGATTATTCTGATATTTATTGCACAACCTTAGTTCGGATAATCATACAATTTGAATCAATAACAGTAGTTTTAAGATCATTTGAGATATTGTAGTCAATATCGTTATGACGCTGACTGTACGTTTCCTTCTTTCAAGATGGTTACTTCGATATGATTCAGATACATACGTGATCACATATAACGTGGAATTTGAAGCCGATAACTCTCGCCTAACAGCAATCTCGTGTCTAGTCATATAAATTGGGCCCCTTTGTTCTGCTCT
The DNA here is from genome assembly GCA_963662185.1 of Eilema griseolum. Taxonomy (NCBI): domain Eukaryota; kingdom Metazoa; phylum Arthropoda; class Insecta; order Lepidoptera; family Erebidae; genus Eilema; species Eilema griseolum. The sequence goes on from OY759250.1 coordinate 8,518,051, forward strand.
CACCGTGTTTTCGCTAAAATACGGAAAGCGTGAAGATGCCCTTATACATAAAATAGGTTAGGAGTTAGTGCTTCTCCGGTTGCGGCGGTAATGCATCTCGTTCCCACGATACACATGAGCAAAGGTGTGCTCCACTTGGGACTAAGTAAAATCAAGATTGCATAATATTGCGAGTCTACTGTTTGTTTTTAGGTTTTTATACATTTATACATCATTCTTTACTGTATTATTGTAATGTGGAATAGATATAAATATCCATCAATTACTTATTTTTGCGTTTGTTACACATAATACATTCCTCTATAACCAACAACACTATGGCTAATTGGTAGGTAACTAAAAATAATACACGAATATCTAATGCTGATCAGTTTTATTGAGACAAATTTAGATTTAATTATTCACATCAAAATCGAAAAGTCAGCTTACCCTTAAAAACTATAAGTAATTTGTCATTGATTTTTACTTTTTTTTACGCTAATACGAATTGAAACTAGCTACATTTTTATCCAACTACGGTGAAGTCAAAGGAGGGTTATGACCAATGGTGGTCGTGGTCACAGTAAAAAAGAGAAAACCCCTATTATACACTTAGCTTTAATTATATATCGATATAAATGAATAATAAATTCCTACTGCGGTTTTCTCATGCGCCTACAATATGGGGTTCTTCAAAAGGGACATTAGGAGGTTTCTTCAGGGTCGGCAGCGCAAGTGTGACGCCCTTGGTGTTGCATACGTCCATACGCCACTGTGAGCTTGTCTGCCACCTAAGTGTTATAAAAAAATATATTTGTCGGTGCTAAGTGGAGCAAACTACAGAAGAGCAAGGCGGCCACATCGCGTGCTGCACTATATTAGCTAATAAGAGACCCGCTCACTCACTCATTGATTTCGCTTCTTTATGCCATTGATTGAACCCTTTACTCGCATAACAAAAGATTTACAGTTCCTTTTCCGTGAGAGAATTCAAAAACTTTTACGAACTTTGTATTTAACTGCTGGAATGCCGTCGCATGGTAAAGTACCAAAATGAATAAACCTTTATGAATGTTTTGATCTCATTATTGCAAAGAAACGTGACTCTTGAAATTTTGCACAAAAATATGAAACGTATTTTTGTTGTCATTTAAATCAGCAAATAATAAGTACACGTAGCAGATTATTTAAGAGATTACAGACATTAATGAGTGGTAAATTATACTTCTGTTTACAAAAGTTAATTTATTGCATAAAACAACATTCCAAAACTAACAATAAGAGAAAATTATAGATTCGGGTACTAATATTATTATTATTTTTTTTGTTTAATATTTTCGTTTCTTTTGTCATGCACAGACTTTTTTTTTAAATATAATTTCATATACTTTTTATATATCTAATTAGATATAAAAATAACTGTTCTGTGGAAGACATGTTGTGTTTAATGGCACAAGAAATACGTAACGTAGATTAATTCCAAACATACCTACCTAACCATAATATTTTTGTAAAATTAAAACAACTACCAACTATAGGATTGGTCCAGAATCATTGAGATGTTTAATAGATAGATGGCTTTTGAATCGACCATTTACCTAGAAATCTCACATTGAGATTTTAACTTAATGTGTATACATGACTTTAATATGTTAAAATATATTAAAATCAACCCCAAACTTATTACAGTACAAGCACATACTTTATTTAGAACAAGTATCTACATCTCTACATAATATATTACGTACGTATTCTATAGTGGGGTCATAGAATTCCGACAAGATTTAGTTTGAGCTGACTTACGAGTATATCGTAAGTCAGCTCAAACTAAATCTTGTATCCATTCTCTACTGCATGATATCATAACAAAAAAAATTAAAAAAACTTGAACGAATAACAACACTAGCTACATCCAATTCGAATTATAATTTTAATCAGAGACTTCATAAGAGACACATCATGCTCGGCAACGTTTACAAGCAGTAAGGTCAAAAGGCATGCAATATCGCAACAGTATCCCATCAACTAATATAACAAGGACCATGGAATATTCAGACGGACAGATTATGGTTGTAAGGTTATAGGTCAGAACTAAGCCTTACGCGGACGGACTGGGCCTAATGCATTTGCAGTGGTCGTGGCGTGAATTGGCTTCTAACTAGAGAAACATTGTTTATGTAGTTTTAGTTTTATATGTTGGGGTTTGTTCTTAACAGTCTATCTAGGCTTGGTTGTATTTGGGTAAGTTTTTTGGTTATTATTTATTTTCACGTCAATCCAGCATTGACAGTACCTCAATTTGATTTTTTTTTTTTATTTATTTGGGAAAATAAACAGTCACACAAATGATAACAAAACATGACTTAAAATAGAGAAAGATCTTTGTGAGACCAACAACATTTTCCACATAATATTTTAACATGAAGTATTTTAAGACTAATTTGCGTTGTTTCTACTCAGTATGAAGTTATACATTGTAAATTAAATTCTTTAACACTGTAGATACTTTATTTTGGTATAATTCTATTTCCGGTAGAATTCCCATTCAATCAATCAATCAATCAACTAGCCCATCGCAGTCCACTGCTAGACTAGGCCTCTCCCAATGTTGGGAGGCTTAGGCCTACTGTTTCCACACTGGCCAGACGGGTTGGTACAGTGTTTTATTTCGAGTTTTCCTTCTCTCGCAGTGATATGGTTTGCGTATGTTTCCATTTAGTCGCCTCTTACGACACCCTTCGGATGAGATGGGGTAGTGATACTTGTATTCTTTCTCCGTCACCACTCAGACATTTCCATTACTTTGGGAAAATTAAATCGCCATAGAATTCGTTTAAAAGAGTGTCGTAAACTTTTGAAAGTTCTTTTTATTATAAAACAAAGAACAAAATATAAATAATCAATATTCCAATCAAGAATGTAAATAATCTAAAAATTGTTCGCGAAAATTCTGGTTTTACATAACCATAGCTCGTTCTGTCCTGTGAAATCTTAACTGCTACATATTTAAATAAACTAATTTAATGTCACTATAATAAAATATTACTCAAGGCTACTAATTAGATTAACAATATTCAGATATAAAAAACTAAATTAAAATATTAAATTGAATATAAAATTCAAAATTGAAATTAAACGACATTATATCATTTTCCAACCATTGATTGGCATGTAAAACAATTATATGGCAATTAAATGTATGTTGAAAAGATTGCAAATTTGATGACGAACTAATAATTTTCAACTGCATTAAACTGTTAACAAAACGTATTCTAAATTGAATCTTTTGCAAAATACTCGTTAAGAGACATCGATTATGTATAATTTGAATAAATTTTGATATCAGTCTCATAATGAACTAAACGAAATTGGTACAGTAATATTAGGTATAAAATTATTTTTTTTTATTCCAAGAATAATAGACAATCTGTTAATATTTATTGATATAATAATTCAATTAAAATTATTAAAAAGTTTGTACTGGTGGCCAGTTTAAGTTTAGTATTAAAACATGTTAAGGCCACCGTTATCGAATAACAGTTGTCCTAGCAGAAGCAGGTCCAGGGTTTCTGCCTGCACATCTCTATAAAGAAGGAGGGCAAAATCCCTCCCAATCAACACGCGGGGATCGCCAATGTTGGTGGACAAGACCGATTGGAGATATCGTCTAACTTTAATCCTTAGCTCCGATGAGGGGAAACCATAGAGGATTCCGCACTTAAATAAACCCACAGTGATCAATGCTAAAATGGTGGTCCTAAATCCTGGACCTGGAATTGTAGAAGGACGGAAACATACGGCAAATAAGTCATCTCACGCCATTCACCTCTCCCGCACTCGATCTACCGACGCGATGATGAATGGTTATATTAGCATCATAAACTAATAAACTCATACCTATATCCCCGAAGGGGTAGGCAGAGGTGCTAGCACCCACATTTCGGCAGTTTATGTTTAGGTTCCAGGTGGCGAGCCTATTGCCATTAACCGGGCACTTATAAACCTGCGATAAATACACACATAACTTCGAAAAGCATCGAAAACTCATTGGTGTGTGCCATGGTAAAACCTGGGATCGAACCCGAGACCTCGTCTCAGCAGTTCATTACCCATACCACTAGGCTACCGCGTTATTAATAAATAGGCCTACCCGCAAACTCATACCTTTCTATCATATAAGTACTAGGATAGGTATAAAGCGGAATAATAGTTGCACCAAAACTTAGGCTTCACAAAGTTGGTGATTTGTTTGTAGGCAGCTGTATAAAAATATTTAAACAAATTCCTCAGGATTTGATTAACATGCCTATAAAAAAATTAAAATACAAGTGAAAAAAACTTTAATGAATAAAGGTTACTATAAAGTAGATGAGTATCTTGATGATGTAAATGCGTGGTCAACATAAGTCTCTTGCTTGCTCGCACAAAATAAATTGTAAATTAAGCAAATTTAAAAAAGAAAGATAATCTAGTTCTAAAATAGTGCGCGGAGTTTCTTGCTGGTATCTTCTCAGTAGAACTAACCTACCAAACCAGTGAAAGAATCATTTTCCTATGGTCTATTTTTACATTATTTAATATTTTTGTACTATTTCTTGACATGACTGTAAAATTTTAACGTTCATATGTGCTCTTTGTGTGCCTAAACTGAATAAATGAAATGGATTCTTTCTTTTTAAATTTCCTGTATCTGCCTATAGATCAACAATATTTTTATTCAACGTAAAATATACGTGTTTCAAAATATTATATTATTATGAACCTGACCGCCCTACGCTTATAAGTGTGAAATCATTACTTATAATAACATAACATAACATAAACTCACGCCCATATCCCCGAAGGTGTAGGCAGAGGTACTAGCACCCACATTTCGCCAGTTTATGTTTAGGTCCCCTATGCGAGCCTATTGCCATTAACCGGGCACTTGTAAACCTGCGATAAATACACACATAACTTTGAAAAGCATCGAAAAGTCATTGGTGTGTGCCATGGTAAACCTGGGATCGAACCCGAGACCTCGTCTCAGCAGTCCATTATCCATACCACTAGGCTACCGCGACTAACCTTTTATCAACGCCTTATTATTATTTCCAACCATCAAACTTATTACCCGACACAGGGATCAAACTCGAGACCTATAAGCACTCAATACTACTGCACTATTAAGGCAGCTTCGATTAATACTTGAATCCAATTAAATCGTATTTTAGACAATCAACACCTACTTCATTTAACTCATGTCCTTAAAGCAAAGTGCTTTAAGAACGACCTCTGCCATTATGCTGGCAGTAGGTACTATTACTTCAATTACACTTCAAGGCGAGTCCAAGAAAATATTCCGCATTTATTTCTAACATAATAAAAATCGTAAAACACCGGTAATATTGACGATAAATGACGCCGACGACTTGGAAACACTAGGATATTGAAGGTGGAACCAATTTTATATGAACGTAAAACGTTTAATTGTTTATTTTATTACTTATTTATGTATTATGAGGTTATAAGTGATTCTGGTATATTTGGGAATTTGTGTGTTTCTGTTAATGTACACAGTTTTTGGAGAATTATTTAGTATAAATGTTTCCCGTTTTTTACTTTTTTATCAAATTTAATTGGTTAGTTGTACAAGAAATTGTGATTTTTTTCTTCTTTTTTTTCATTATGATGATATGTGTAAACAGTTACTTATAGCAACTACAATCTAACCAGAGGCTACTACTAATTTAACTCAATTTTTGTTTATTTTAAATTAATTTACGTATAGTGTCCATTGGCATTTATAGTCTCAAATATAAAACAATATCTATAATAATATTTCTTTTTCATTTATTAGAGTAGCACTTATAGTATTATCCTATAATGATAAATTAATAACCCAAAACTCTTTCAGGTTCGACCAAGGCAAGTCAACAAAAGGCGCGAGCAAGCTCCGGCGCGACCTGATCAACGCAGAGATCGCCAACCTTCGAGATCTGCTACCGCTGCCTCCGTCCACGAGACAACGACTATCACAACTACAGCTCATGGCTCTCGTCTGCGTCTACGTCAGGAAGTCCAACTACTTCCAACAAGGTACGTCATAACAATAAATTTTGAAGTACGGGAGTCCTCGTTCTTAGAGGTATGTGGGGTCTTCGAAGCTTAAGCCAACCTCTCTGTAACTAGGTTGCAGGCTTTCTTGTCAAAGTGGGGGCTTGCGAGAGGAGGAACAGGTTTTTAAGGGAGCGAATACAGTTCTTAAACAGTCGTTCACGTGCGAGTCGGACTCGCGCACCGGGGGTTCCGTAACTTAAGCTATATAAACAAAACATATTTTGATTGCGTTGACTTAAAAGTTTGATTTTTCCACAGTTTTGAGACGTTATAAACTTGAGTATTTAATATAAATCCACGCAATCCTCTTAAAAAGCTTGATAGAGAGACAAACAGACGGACAACAGGACTACGAAATGATTCTATAAGGGTTCCGGTTTTTGTTTCATTTGAGGTACGGTCCCCTATAAGCCCATTAAACTAATTTATAGAAAGGAGAAATAGGAGAGTGGTATCTGGACTCCATAATTACTTAGTTACATTCAAAGTTTATCTAGCTTTGGATATAACTAACTTACTGTTAAAGTATATATCTCATCTTAGCAATAGAACTAAACAGCAATTAGCTTCTTGTGAATCGTGATTCAAAAAGTTCTAAATTTTCCCTATTTTCCAATTTGCTACCATTACAAGTTATCGCTCGAGGCGTTTGAGTACAATCGTGGCATAGATTAAACATTATCTAAAAATATACTTGTTGTATTTTGTTTTGAAATGATTTCAAAAACAAAAATAGACAATAACAATATCGTTATTATTGCATAACGCATCAAAATTTGAGCTCTATCAATGCAGAGCTTGTTGAACTTTTGAAGCGTACACAGACTTGCTTAATATTTTTATACATATAAATTATAACTTCAGCAAATTAAATTTTTAGTCAATTTCAAACTTAATTTTATACAAATTACTGTCGTATTTCAACTGTCTAATTGTCTGGTCTGGTATTAATAAGTGTGGTGACGGAGAAAGAATACAAGTATCACCACCCCATCTCTTCCGAAGGGTTTCGTAAGAGGCGACTAACGGAAAAATGGGCAGACGATATCACTGCGGGAGAAGGAAAACTTGAAATAAAACTCTGTATCAACCCGTTTGGCCAGCGTGGAATCAGAAGGCTAAAGCCTTTGTCCAGCAGTGGACTGCGATAGGATTGATTGATTGATTGTCTGGTAGGTATAAAGAGACTAAATTTAGCTGGAAATATCTTCCAAACATATAGAAATGAGTCGAGATATAATTATCCTTACGAGACGTAAATAAAACATAATTACGGACGATACTGAAAGCGCCTGAGAACAGGTTTTTAATGGGCACGTGATAGTCTACTCGTCTAGTGTTTAAATGAATATGTAAAGGCCATGGGACTCTTAACCCTTTTTTGAAAACTGACTTCAAATGTTTATGTAGAATAATAAATAGTAAAAACATAACATAACATAAACTCACACCTTTATCCCTGAAGGGGTAGGCAGAGGTGCTAGCACCCACATTTCGTCAGTTAATATTTAGGTCCCAATGTTAGGTGGCGATCCTATTTCCATTAACCTGCGATAAAAACACACATAACTTCGAAGAGCATCGAAAAGTCATTAATGTGTGCTATGATAAAATCTGGGATCGAACCCGAGACCTCGTATCAGCAGTCCATTACCCATACCACTAGGCTACCGCCGAAGATGTAGGTTTATGTTGAAAATTCTACTACAAATTTCGAATCTCCAGGGCTTTGATTCTACTAAAGCAAACCAACTGTCATACCCATGAACACTACTAAAAATTCATTTAATTTAAGACGCTTTAAAGTTCAAAATTAAAAGGTTTTTTGCAGAGTGAATGTAAAATTGTAATCAAACTTAGACACTTGAGCATAAATACACACAAACGAGCTAGAAATAAGGTCTAAAATTTAATGTCATTTTATGCAGTGTTTATGATATGGCAGTAGTTTTGCTATTGTAGAATCGAGGGACAGGACGCATGCAGGCAGTTCAGTTGGTCAGAGTATTCGCACTGTGAGTTCCAGTCTTGGGTAAACTTTTTTTAAAGAAGTATTACTTTCAGCACTTGCACTTGCTCCCAGCAGTAGTAGACTGCAATAGGTGAATAAAAATGATACTTGAGTGTTGTCTGTGGGCACTCATCACATCCGACTAAATCTTAAAAAGATTTTTAATAGCCGCGGTAGCCTACTGGTATGGGTAATGGACTGCTGAGACGAGGTCTCGATTTCGATCCCAGGTTTTACCATGGCACACACCAATGACATTTCGATGCTTTTCGAAGCTATGTGTGTATTTATCGCATGTTTATAAGTGCCCGGTTAATGGCAATAGGCTCGCTACCTATTACTTTTTTATTTTTATTTTTACGTGCGCAAAATCCCCACGGATACCTCCCACCGGAGCCGGTGGAGGAGGTTATGTCGGACTCGAACCGACTAAAACGCACGCCGCCTGTGGGTCGCTTTGGTTGCCGAAGGTGAGGTTGACAGGTATATCCCTCACACCCCGGCCGACCCAGGGCCATCTCTCACGATCTGGCCCTATTCTCGGGTGTGGGGGCTACAGAGTCCCCAACTCGTCCCCGGAAACGGGGAGGCGCACCAGGCGCGCCACCGCCGCGGCCTGCTTCTGCCAGGGTGACAGGCGGTTCCACTAGTCACCCCCAGGCCTGCGAACACCTATTACATTGGGACCTAAACATAAACTGGCGAAATTTGGGTGCTAGCACCTCTGCCTACCTCTACGGGGATATTGGCGTGAGTTTATGAGTTTATGTATGAATTTTTAATGGACTCTATTTATATAAGTGGATAAGAAATTCAACTAGGTATATTAAGACATAACTATAAATTAATAGAGTACCCATAACTATTTTACCAGCCAATAAGTTTAAATCGTTCCCCAAGTAAATAAATACTAATCAAAGTCGCATCACAAATGGAAACATACCATTGATTGAGTAATTATTTTATACAAAATATACACGTAAAATATAATAGTGGATAACGAAGGTTGCCGCGGTGTTAAGTAACTAATATTACGAGCAACCTTGAATAACTTTATATTCACTTAAACCATAGATAACTATCACATGTCGATACGCTAACCGTTTAGAATCTCTCCTTCAAGCTCAATTTATCGCGTTAACACAAGGCCGAATTTCACACAGTAATACGTGCACGCAAATATCAAAAAGCAGCCTTGAAACGTACAGAAAAATCACCAAAACGCAAACAATTACGTAACGAAGACTGTGAGTTCTCACGATCGAAACAGTTAGGATGCTACTGTAGATATGAAAAAACAATAGCGTTTTGATAGGAAAATTAGAGAAAATTAGTGGTCCGAGGACCCGCTACCGACTGATGGTTATTGGGCTTAATGGTGCCTGCAGGGTATCGGGCCGGAGTTGGGCTGTCACGCCTGTAGTGCACGCCAAACAGCGCGGTTCACATGGTTACCGCTAACAAATTTAAAATATCTGACTGGATTTTTATAAATAAATTTAATCTGCTTTTTATGGGTATCAATTTAAAAGTAGGATGTAGGACACGGCGGTATTTCCGCCCAATAATTGAGCAGTCCCACTGGGGAAGTACCTTCGCCCTACAGAATACCGCGGTTAAAATAACTTCGTGTTGTGTTCCCGGCGGTGAGTAGGGTAGCCAGAGCTCACTGGAGAATTTGTGCTGTCAGTGGGATGACTAAAGGTTTGTCCTACTTTGTCCTCTACACTGACAGCACAGAAACTCTGTGCTTACAGGGTCGGTAGCACGAGTATGGCTTCTCTGGTGTTACACACGTCCATAGGCCACGGTAACCACTTTCCATCAGGTGGGCCGTGCGCTTGTCTGCCACATAAGTGGTATAAAAAATGCTGGTAAATTATCAATTCATTATAGAATATGACAAACTAATGGTCCCACTACATATGCTGATGCTGAAAATGTGGAAGACAAACAGTTGAAAAGATGACTCCGGTCTTCGTGATGGAAGCTTATAATGCAATTGCGATTAATGTTGGAATGATGACAATAATGAAATCGATGTGACAGGACAATAACATACGTCAGAAGTGGGATCGTGATTGTACAAAGGACTTTTTTTTCAAAATGCTTTCGTTCTCTGTTTATTTATTCAAGCATAACACATAAAGTAGTTTTAAAGGAGGTAGGATACAACGGTGGTCGAAGGTACTTCCCCAGTGGGACTGCTCAATTGAACAGAAATACCGATTTCTGTTCAATTGAGCAGTCCCACTGGGGAAGTACCTCCGACCTACAGAATATCGCGACCGCTTGTCCTGCTTTGTCTTTTACACTGACGGCACAGAAACTCTCAATGCAGTCGTCCATAGTTTTGCACACGTCCATAGGCCACGGTGACCACTTCCGATCGGGTGGGCCGTGTGCTTATCTGCCACTAAATGGTATAAAAAAAATAGTAGTACTAGTTTTCAGGATGCATTAAATTACTCTTAAATTGTGCATATTTGTAAATGAAAAATTTATAATGGAACAATAAGTTTCTTGTGAAGTTATATATTCAAAAGCCTTAAATTTAATATTGTAAATGTTTAGAATGTTCATCGACGGAATAGTAAATTGCGTAGCATACGTAAATAAGCTTTGACCTTTTGTGCAATGAATTCCTATCGTACGTACGTACCTCACTGTCATGTAAGCCAACGTTCGCAATCCGCTGAGATTCCCCCGGGACTACCGAGTTACAGGCTTCCAAGATAGTTTTCCACTACGGCCTTATTCTGAGATTTGACAATATCTGAGACAAAAATGTTATGACGTCTAGTAAAATCACGAAGAATGTTAAAATAATTTATTAAAATAAGTTTTTATCATTTTTGTGACATCATTTTATTCACGGTTTTCAAAATGTATAATTAACTTGTACCTAGTATATTTATTTTTCTTTTTACCGAATTCGAACATCGAGCCTCAAAGGGCGAGCTTTGGATGAAGAAGATGTGCTTCTATTATAGGACCTTGCTTTCTGTCAAATTTCATGATTCTAACTCAATGCAAAATAAACCTATAGTTGTTAATCTTTTTATTTGAAATCAATTTCAATTTAATACCTTTACGCACCCCTGAGAAAAAAGTCTTGACAGACAGACAAAGACGCGGACAATGCAGTGACCCTATAAGATCTCCGTTTCTTTTTTCGAAGAATTCTTTTTTCAGTAAGTATGTGATACCTATTTTATCATAAACAAATAAGAATACCAAAACTAAAAAAAACTATCACAGCAAATTTAAAATATACAAAACGAATAACACTTCTTTAAAATACATTTCTTTCACTAAAATAAAAATAACTTCCACCATTTCACATAGACACTTAGATTTTATTGATTTATATCCACCGACTTCCATTTATTTAAATAGAATTCATCTTAAATGTAGTGTCAACATTTTTATCGATATACAAGCTATTTAGATAAAATCGAAAGGCTTAATTTGTCACAGATAAACATTTAAATACCCCAAGATTTACGATAACGGTATCGAATATCAAGTTCTCGCTTTACAAATGCGACTGACTTTAATTAATCAATTTCTGGATCTTTTCGACTTGATTTATAACTTATTAGTTCAACTTAATGATTATAGAAACAGCTGCGTAATGATTTGCTCGAATCATTTTTGAAAAACGAAGAATAATGGGATAGTAATAGCTAAGTACCTTACAAGAAAAAAAAGGTCTTCATAAACGAAGAGAAGTTAGATAAAGACCTTTTTATCTCGTAAGATCCTTAACTGCTACTAGGTACTACTCTCTTAATAGTTATGTCAGAGTTGAACAAAATAAAACTAAACATGAAGACATCCACACCACTAAAACTTTCGGAGTCAATTCTACCGACCTACTTGTGGTGCATCTGCTAAACAGCGAACGAGGCGCTGGTACAGGCTCTACTGAAATGCAAGTTCGTATGTTAAAAAATTGATAAATTTTACTATATTCATTCTGATGTTCCTTATAATGCAATGACTACTTTCCTATTTAATTCGTGCATACTTTTGCACTGCCATTTTTGGGGAAAACCTGTAAACTGCCAACCAGTAAACAACTCACATTATTTCAAATTTCGAATGAAATGATGTAATATCGATATGTAATAATCGATAAAGAATAGGGGTCCAGCCAGCTCGATAAACGTTCGATTGTCTACGGGTCGTGGGAAACGCATTTTGCATATGATTTCTGTGCGCTCCACCCGATGAGGCCTGGCCTACCATAGTTTAAACTTCGTTGTTTTATTGGCAAACCATAGACATCTACAGTTTTATACCAGCAATGATGGGTCATAAAAATTAACTGGAAATATCATGAAGTCTAGAATTGTTTCCAAGTGTATTTTTTGTCCTAATATGCTTAGATCTTATACTATACCGCTTGTTTTATTAGTCAAACGATTATACAAAAAACGGTCAAACATAAAACTTTTGTTGGGAACTTCAAAATAAATATTTTTTTCATACTTCCAGATATACATAGATCGCATTATGGAAGTATTAGTGCTTAATAATCTAGCACTATCGATTTAGAGGCTATATGAGAGCACAACCTCACCTGCATTTAGGTGCACCTGCTAAATAATGGAGAAGGCTCTGACGCAGGCTTCCTTCTCAGGGTTAAGATGTCAGACGGCAGTAGTACCCAGAAAAGCCTTGATTGGTAATCAAATAAAATAAGTCACTTTGGGCTCCAAAGTGTAAACTGGGTAATTGCTATGAAGATGAAGTTTAGAGAAAAAAATACAAACCATACTCCCATCCCAACTCATCAACACTACACAATACACATTCACATTAACTCATAAACACAAATACAAAAAGCATTTACTCATTAATGCCAACATATTTTATACATTTAACACATGCAAATCTCAAAATAGCAAGTAAGTAGTAGGATCATGAGTCACATACTTGTTTAGTGCGTATATAAGACAATTACAATTCCCAAGTCTTATCGGTCTAAATGCTGAAATTACTTGGTCGGTGCGCCCCTCAAATTATCGACCACGCACTGCGAAGGTATTTTCTCAACAATTTTTGCATACCTCCATGGGAACTAGCGAGATCTGCTCCTTTCTTGTGCCTAATTAACCCTATAAGTGCTCGAGATCGGTTATTTGCCTTCTGTTATGGTTGTACCAATGTACGGGAGTTATTGGTTCCCATAATTTGAAGGTTCGTTTTGGGTTATTGTGATGTGGAGATGTAATTTGAATGATGTTTTCATTGTCATAAATGTTTTGATTTGTAATACCTTATAATGCTCTGATTATTTCAGTTATTATTCGATTCGATTTATGAAGTGAATTAGATGGCGATTATAAAAATATATACCATTCCTATCAAAACTAAAAAGTTTAAAGTTTAATTTTTTTTTTTTTATATAGAACACGTCAATTAGACTTCGCCTTGCCTGATGGTAAGCTGAAGGCAAACTCTCAGAAAAGAGGGTCACCATTAGGTACTTACACATACCATGTCACAATGGTGACACTCAGCTTGACGGCCTCATCATATGCTTTTTCACGCCCCGCTTAAAGGACCCGGGACTGTAGGGAGAGGAACTATATACTGTAATATATGTATATAATGTAATAATGTACTTCTTTTTATATAATGTTTGAAAATTTGCCGGATTATGATCATTGGGAATCAAGCCAAAGGTAGGCTAGTCGGTATTCCTCTCTTGGTTGTGAAGTCATACAGTAGTCGCTTCCGTGAAAGCCATGTAAATAGGAGGAGGACGAGCAGCCCGACATCAATACGAAAACCTCGAATGCAAATGGGAATAATTCTAAGATTATAATGATTAGATATCTAGCTAGTATTATTATGTTAAGTGCAAACTCGCGCCTGTCTTAAAAGTTCAATAACCTCTACAAAAACTTAAGTCGAAACACTAAAATATTCAAATAATCAGTTCCTTGGTCGTATAATTCAATGATGAGACGGACCGTGGCTCAAAGGCAATTGACTGTCGACCGTGCAAGCCTTAGGCTATCTGTTCAACTTAACGCTTAATTTCTCCATCGAAAAATTAATTGTATGTTTAAACAACATGATTGTAGGTAATTATTGCCTGTCCGTCACTCAAAATTAAAAGGTTGTTTATCATACGACACATTTTGACGAGACAGATCATTACACTTTACTTATTAAAAATACATTTATGATGAGAAGTGAAACTTGTTTTGTTTCACAAAGAACAAATAATAAAGCATCTCCACTGGGAGTCATCACCGCATCATTTCAAGGTTGTGTGATACATTGAAATAGGAAATAGGTGCGAGTATATATCCCCGGACCTTACTTACTTAGTATATAGTCCCGGGTCCTTTAAGCGGGGCGTGAAAAAGCATCTGATGAGGCCGCCAAGCTGAGTGCCACCATTGTAACATTACTTAGTATCTGTAATGGGGACCCTCTTTCCTGAGACTTTGCCTTTAGCTTACTATCAGGGAAGGTGAAGTTAAATTGGCGTGTCCTAGAAAAAAAAATACAGAAAAGATAGATTTTTAATTAGGTAAGTACTGTTACGATACTACCCCCAAGATATATAACAGGATTTTAACTTTTCAGGACGTGTCTAGGTAGTTCTGATGGTAAGAGTATTCCCCCTATAAAAGGATTTGCGGCACTGAATAATTATGACGGATATATGTAATTATGTATATAACATAGGTCTCTCCCATAGACTTCGAGAATGACCGATTTTTGATGCAGCCCGCATCTAGGGTCCGCATTAGGGAGAGGCCTATGTTCAGCATTGGACTGTATGTGGCTGATATGATGATGATGATGATGATAATTACTTATAGAAGAATTTGGATGGTTTCGGGCGAAGGTTCTGTGGCTTAGTGGTCAGAGCGATCCCCCTGTAAGGGTAAGATCGCTGGTTCGAATTCTGCCTGAACCGATTATTTTTTTTCTAATTTAAAGCGATTTTAATAGTTCGCATACTAAATGCTTTAAAATTTTCATTCAATAATTTATTTTATTGAAATCCCGTCCTGGGTGTTGACCTTTCGATTTAAATATTGTAGGTAAACGTTGGTAGTGCGAGTGTAGCCCCATGGTGTGGTAAAACTGTGATGAAATCCCCACAGGTGTGATGAGAGCCCCAGATGTGTGATGAGCAGTGTTGAGAACCCCACAAGTGGTAGCTGGAGCCCCAAATACCGTAACTTATTTCTAAAATTAACACTTAGCATTGATATTATTATAACATCACTATGTCGTACCGCAATGAATCTATCTCTAAGTCATTTAGTACTCCTATCGCTTCGCCTACATACAAATCTATTTATTACTTTTAGTTATAAACCAGTAAGTCGTTATAAATAGCACTAGATAGTGACATATTAGTTATTTATTACCCATTAGTAAGTGCCAGATGTCTATACGAAGGCTTCGAGAGACTGTTTACTTATTATCATTAGCTGGTATGCAATAAGTTTAATGAAACAGGAATTGTGTGTACCTCCGTGTAGAAATCAACATGACGGAAGTTTGGTTTTGCGTTTTTATTTGTGCCGCGAATTTGCCCGCATAGATTTAGATGTGGTTTATAAGTTATAATTATTGTACGGATCTTACTTTTTTTATCTATTTGAAAAGTAGTCTAAGTTTCTTCGTACAATATTAGTTAATTGCGGTGAAAATGCGGGCATCAGGTGGTAGGCAGTTATTGTAGTCTACATATACCAACAGAGGTTTGATTCAGACTGTGCTAAAAGATCAGAATGAGCAGTAACGTGCAGTTGCTATGGGGTTTTCGGGAGGTTCTACTAAAAAATTAACAACCCAAGTTCAAAAGAATCCCCGTATGTCGACGTGTATTAAAAAAAATACTCAAAAAATGATGTTGTGAGTTAAATCAATTACAGGTCTAGCAGATCTGGCGTTAAGGCCAACACGCGGTAAAGCATTCGTCCCTAACTCACTTAGCTATAATAATTATTATAATGGACAATTTGAGTGAGCAATTTACGATTCGTTTCGATGTGACCTTGTAAAAGAATTTGTCGGAAATTATGACTTTTGTTCGCGAAATTACGTTGGTTCATTTATGTCATCGTATAATAGTCGATTTGGTGAGAATTAGTTATTCATGTGGTGAAAAAAATGTTGATTCTGCGGTTTAATTGATGAAGATTGTTATGTAGAGAGGAGAAGGAACAAATGAAAGGAAATATAGGAGATATTTCAATTCTAGTCTGAATGGGGTAATGATGCGAAAATCCGGTGCGAATGCGAATATGTCTATTTATTGGATGGTGCCAACCCAATCTAGAACTTCGTGACCTAAGCCAACTTTATCTATAACTTAACGTGCTCTAGTGCAGGATTTCTTCTCGGGATTGGAAGTTCAGATGGTTGTCGCTTTAATCAAAACCAAAATAAAGAAATTCAATTACGGGAGACAAATAAGTAGGCTCAGATGAATAACAATACAATACCAAATTTTTTTTATATCTAGGACACGCCGCTATTGACTACACCTCGCCTGATGATAAGCTAAAGGCAAAGTCTCAGGACTCTATATAGTTACGAGTAAGGTGTTTTTTTTTGTATTAACCAGAGACCGCAAGGTGAGCTTATTAACCAAGATAAAGTATTTATTAAGTGTTAGTTATCACACATTATTTATATAATAACACTCAAATTCTCAACTCATCATAATAATTCATATGCAGATACCCTTTGATTCATCACTTTACTATATAATTAAACTTTCAAATATTATTATAAAATAATATTTTAAGTCTTGATCTTTGGCAAAGTAATTGCTAATTGATCATTTACATGTACGTACGTCATTCTAAGGTATCGTTTACATGGCTACTAAAATACAGAAAAATATCTATTATGTTTAGTCGCCATATGAAAATATATCTATAGGTATTTTAGATGCAATACTATCAAACACACTTTGCTGATCTAGTAATAGGTAGTATGGTTTTATTCATTTCACATGAACACTGTAATTATGCTTCACGAACTGCACACCCCGTGTCATTTAACATTAACATTGTATATCTTATTGTTACATATTTTTGTAAGACTTAGCCACAGTTGAATGAAATTTTAAAGCATTTAGTATGCTAACTATTCAAATCGATTAAGATACAGAAAAAAACGGCTTAGGCGGGATTCGAACCTGCGATCTTTCCCTTACAGGGGGAACGTAGCCGTAAGACAGATATATAATGTATATATACTAGCTGTAGCCCGCAGCTCCGCCCGCGTGGATGTCGGTTATCGTTTAGTGTTGAGTCAACGCTATTGAGCATGCAACAGCCAATTTTAAACCGCCAATTTTAAAGCAACTTTGCCAATTTTTTCTTATTTCATACTAACTGTCATTCCCTATTCTATCCCCTTGGGGATAGAATTAATCAAAATCCTTTCTTAACGGATGCCACCGTCATAACATCTACCTACATGCCAAATTTCAGTCCGATCCGTCCAGTGGTTTGGGCTGTGCGTTGATAGATCACTATGTCAGTCAGTCAGTCAGTCACCTTTGAGTTATATATATTTAGATATAGAAGAATTTGGATGGTTTCGGGCGAATGTTCTGTGGCTTAGTGGTCAGAGCGTTCCCCCTGTAAGGGGATCACGGGTTGGAATCCCGCCTGCAATATATATATTTTTTCTATATCTTAACCGATTAGCCACAGTCGTTGTCCATTGTATTATACTAGTTCTCGGTAGTATAAGAGGAAGGACACAGTGGGCAGAGCAAATGCGACATAACTATACATGGAACAATTTTAGTAACTCGGTTGAAGAAACGTAGTAATTGCAGAAGACTGAGCTTCTCATCTCTCTGCTTTTACTAGCGCGAATCGAGCTCATTAATTAAGGAATTAAAAAATATATTAAGAACTCTGCAACTCGATTGATATTGTACTGGTAAGTAGGTTTTATAACAGAAAAAAAAACACATTTTTTTCTTGGATGCAGCATGGTTATAAAGTCGCACATATGAATGAGGTCTTATATAATGCGACTGATGATCAAACAGGTAGTAAACTAAGATCAGATAACACCTAACCTCCAATTTTATTGGGCGTAAAATACATGTAAATATATATTTCAAAACGTTCATACATCATTTCGATAAATTTCTAAATTAAACACCGCTCCTTGATTAACGCATAGATAATTTTAGTACGCGATTCAATCGCACCGGTGTGTTTTTGATTTATTTTAAAATAATTTTGAGAACAGTGTGCATCATTTTGATAAATGTATGAATATATAAATAATATAGTAGTTTCAATTAAAAGTTTCTTACTGAAATTTGTAAGTCAATAAACTTGGCTAAAAATGGAATAAGGGTAGCAGTGTACTGTCCCACTAGTCAGAGAGAAGGCCCTGTGTCGACCGGGGTGATGGCTGGCGGATATGCTTGCCAACCTCACCTGTTGTTTTAATTCCGACATAACCTCCGGGTTATGTTGGAAGGTATCCGTGGTAATGTCGCCCAATAGTTACTTTTACGAGATGTTTTTCTCAAGGACTAACCAGTTCCTTATAATAGTATTTTTTTTAATATTATGAGGCAATCTTTTTATGTAACCTTTGCTATAACGAGTCGAACGAGGCTAGATCCGCCCCTGCATACGAGCGGGACTACATCGGTTTTATCATATATAATTATATGTTTGCATATATCTGCATATTCCTAAATTCCACTTGTTGGAACTACTATTGATAGAAAACTCACATTTCATCCTCATAAGGGGGTGAGATGTCAATCAATCAATTTTAAATCACTGGCACAGATGACTGGCAGTATAGTCCATACACTGGTAATCTGGAAGAGATCGCAGACCACGATAAGACTGTCCATTGTACAACAATCTAACATATATGTATCCATCGTATGTATCCTATGTTTGGCGTGCAATAGAGAGTATCAGTATCAAAACAAACGGGATATTTACCATGTTTCATTGTTTTGAGTTTCCGATATTGCGGCGCTGTTGCAAGTACCATGATCACGGA
Source organism: Eilema griseolum (assembly GCA_963662185.1). Lineage (NCBI taxonomy): Eukaryota > Metazoa > Arthropoda > Insecta > Lepidoptera > Erebidae > Eilema > Eilema griseolum. The sequence continues at coordinate 8,537,189 of OY759250.1, forward strand.
GGAACTGTAGTAGTGGCAGTGAACAGAGAAAAAGTTTTTTCCTAGGAGTAATTATATCGATCTACCCTCTTTCGAGTTCTTTTACTACGCGTATCTGCACTACCACTGGTTTCACTCTCACTACAAACTCAAACCCGATCTCGATCACGTTCACGACCCACGATGCTTACTGTACCCACTTGCGATTTTGTTTTGGCTTGTTCCCGGTTGTTTTGTAAATATCCCGTTTATTTTGATACTGATGTGAGTGACCATGATGTGTGTGGGGCTTGAATAAAATATTTTTCGTTCTTTCTTTCTTTCTTTAAATACCTAAATAGAGTATTTATAATAATTATTATTCTCAATGTTTACTATCTAATAGAGATAAATCATATCCAGATGCATGGAGCCCCATCAAATAAAATAAATATATTCTTTCTATCTTGACCCAAAGTAATCATAGCTTAACTACCTTGTGTTATTGATTCTAGAATGCGTATACATATACATACCTACTTATACACATTTTCTTTCGTAAATAAATACATGTTATACATAATATAAACACCCAGATCAATGCAAATAGACATATTCATGCATACAAATATTTGCACTGGGCGAAAATCGAAGGCGTAACTTCCGACGTAGCAGTCGAACACCGTTTCGCCATAGAGGTCGTGAATCAGGCACCTCCTTCTGCGAGCAAGTAATGCTCGTGAAGGAGGAGGCGGGGCGGGAGCGGCAGCGGAAGCGACGAAGGATCGCAAGACAAGCTGCCCGCGTACGAAGGCAACTCGGGCGTCGGAGGTCGATGAACGACCTCCGCCCCCCATGAGCGCCGGCCTGGGGGTGACAGGTGAAGCCGCCTGTCACCCTGGCAGAAGCAGGCCGCGGCGGTGGCGCGCGTGACACGCCTTCCCGTTTCCGGGGACGAGCTGGGGACTCTGTTGTCCCCACACCCGAGAAGAGGGCCAGATCGTGAGAGATGGCCCTGGGTCGGCCGGGGTGCGAGGGATATGCCTGTCAACCTCACCTTCGGCAACCAAAACGACCCACAGGCGGCGTGCGTTTTAGTCGGTTCGAGTCCGACATAACCTCGGTATCCGTGGGGATTTTGCGCACGTAAAAAAAAAAAAAAGAGGTCGTGAATCAAATTCTCGCATTTTACTTAGCAATTGAATGAATAAAAATTACAAAATAGTATCGTTACATTGATGGTAGTTACTATTATTGATAAAATTCATCCTTAGTAGTAGCAAATAACCTAGAAATATCCACGCTAAGGTCGCGGTATCGGCGTTTGCGCATCACTCAATGATTACACGCATGCGCACTGGTGCAGCCGACACTTAGCGGCCTATTATCGACGTATCGCAATTGTTTGTTCGTTTACGATTGCACTATAATTAGAAATAATTACCGTTTGGGGCTTGTAAATTGTAGCTGGTCTAGCCTGCCTGTGGAGTGATAATGTGCACGTTTAAACTAGTGTTTTATTTTACATATAGATGGTTGTGAGTCAAATGATATTAAGCGATATTAGTATTATTTTTTTCTTATAAAATATCGAATACGAATACTTTATTTGTATTACAATCTAGCCTTTTTGGCTAATTAGTAAACAATCAATCAATCAAAAAATTATATTATTTTATTTTATTTGAATTATGTATTTAATTGTAATTTATATTATTTAAAATTCAATTTATAAGTATATATAATTCTCATTGGACATTCAATTTAATTTAATAATTTTATTTTTGTAATGCTTTATGACGAAAATTAATTTAAATTTGTTTTCATGACATTTGTGTACTTTATCTTATGTGTATTGTATTATAATAATGATAGTAGATGAAATATGAATTTCAATATGTAATGAGTTTCTGATACTTGAAATAAATGAACTTTGATTTGATTTGATAAGCCTATCGCAGTTCACACTAGATGTAGGCCTCTCCCGATGTTGGGAGGCTTTGGCCTACTATTTCCATGCTATTATATAAGGCCTATTGTTTCCATGCTGGCCAGACGAGGTGGTACAGGGTTTTCTTTCACAGGGTTCTCTCACAGTGATATCGTCTGCGTATTTTGTTAGTTGCCTCTTACGACACCCTTCGGATGAGACGGGGTAGTTTTTCTTGTATTCTTTCTCCGTCACCGCACGGATAGGAAACAAATGTCACCTAAATTACTATGCAAATATTATTCTAAGAATGCGTCCATTCACACTTACTTAGTTTTTATTAGGGGGAGGGGGGGTTATTAACACTTTGTTCATGTATTTTTTGTTGGCAGCACTTATCACTTCATTTATTTATTCACTAAAACACTACACTAACTCGAATGGTTTCGTCCGTTTTAGTCTTCTTACTATATTAGTGATGAAGTCTGTATTCGTGAGCTTCTGCATATTTTTGTATCACTCGGTGTACGACGTCCATGTTTAGGTCTCGATCGCAGAATCTCCTATTACGTGGGACCGAATACAATTATTGGTGAAATGTGGATGTTAATTCACCTCTGCCTAAACCTCCGGGGATAAAGGCGTGATTAAATGTATATATGTATGTCGGCTAACATCTGTAATGTAATCTTTAAAAAAATACTGCTTATAATCATTCGTATATATCTTTGAAATTGTGGCTACATACGTAACTTTACTCATGATGTTTATTTTTTTTATACAACTTAGGTGGCAGACAAGCACACGGCCCACCTGATGGAAAGTGGTTACCATGACCTATGAACGTGTGTAACACCAGTGGAGTCACATCCGTGCTGCCGACCCTGTAAGAACAGAGATTTTGTGTGATGTGGTTTATATTTTAGTGATAAAGGCAACCTATAGTTCAAGTAAAGTAAAAAGTATCTCCATTTCAAAGTTCACAAACGCACACACGTACGCACACACACATACTTATAGAAGCGCACACACACTCCCACTCACTAAAACACACAATCTCAAATATAAGCTTTTAAGAGTTAACAATACTAGCGAGATTTCCAGAACTAGTATTATTATCTATCAAGCATCCTTATCACTTTTCAACAACTTAACGCTCCGTATAATATACGTACCTACAAAGTACGTTAATCCAATTAGTGTTGGCCGTGCTATGTCACATTAACATATAATTTGAATTTTAAAACAGGTTCAAAGAACATAGTAACTCGTAGTACAACTAGGTACGGACAGGTGGAAACAGGAGGTTGCTAATAGATATACATTATTTGTATACTATTAATAGTGTATTTTATATACAAATTATGCAGAGTGTAGGTATTTCAATTTATATACATATTTTAAAAGGTCTTAGTTTAGTTAGCTTTTTGAATGATTTGTCTTCGGTGTCCTAGTAAGCAACCGCGGTAGCCTAGTGGTATGGGTAATTGATTGCTGAGACGAGGTCTCGGGTTCGATCCCAGGTTTTACAATGGAACACACCAATGACTTTTCGATGCTTTTCGAAGTTATGTGCATATTTATCGCAGGTTTGTAAGTGCCCGGTTAATGTCAATGGGCTCGCCACCTATGACATTGGGACCTAATCATAAACTGGGTGCTGGCACCTCTGCCTACCCTTTCGGGGATATAGGCGTGAGTTTATGTCATGTTATGATGTCCTAGTAAGAAAATCTATTAATCGATGAATATCTGATACAGATTTGCCTGGGTTTGGGAGGTGGTAACACGACAGTTGCTTTCGTACAGGTCAAAATATAAAACAAGTAGCATTTGAATGACAAAAGATATTTGATATCTTGATGAATGAATATTCTTTTTATTTGTTCAAAAACTGTCTAATCATCTTTTTCTATCGTCTCCCACTGAAATTTACTATTAAATTGAAGATTATTAATAACATTAGCCCCGTGGTTAATGGCAGAGTATAATTTGGAACACTCCATCTTTGCCCATGTGGTGTCGTACAAGGCTACTAAGGGATAGGGCTATTTAGCATCAGACAGATATATACAATCCAGACTCAGCCTCGGATGCATGGCTTGAGTCAATAATAGCCCGGAAGAAGGCAATAGGCTCACCCCTATTACACGGGACCAAATTTGTTGATTGGTGAGATGTGGGTGTTAATTTACCTCTGCCTAACCCTCGGGAGATAAAGGCGTGATTATATGTATGTATTAACAACAAAGTTCCCATTTAAGACCATTGTTTAATAATTCTATTTTTCTTTTTAATCATATGCGTGCGGTATGAAAGAAACTTTATCCCACGCACACTCAAGCTGTGGAATGACCTCCCTGCTGCGGTTTTCCCAAGCGCCTACAATATGGGGTTTTTCAAGAGGGGCATCAGAAGGCTTCTTCATGGTCGGCAGCGCGAGTGTGACGCCCCTGGTGTTGCATACGTCCATAGGCCACGGTAACCGCTTCCCATCAGGTGGGCCGTGTGCTTGTCTGCCAACTAAGTGGTATAAAAAAAAATCACTTATTTTTTTAAGTATTTAAATCACTCAAACTTCTCTACCAATTATAATGAGTTGAAGTGTATTTTTATTTGTAATAAAAATACACTTCAACTCATTGAAAAGAAAAACTAAACACCAATCCGGTTGGCAAGCAAAGCCAGGCTTTAGACTTGTGTGTCAAGGTCACAGGCAATCTGGCTCCTATTCATACCTCTGTACACGCTCGGAGAGATTTATGGCAACATTTGTTCATATTCATATTATTACATTCATACAATTGAATATTATATTTATAAATGGCAGTACTTGTTTTTTAAGTATGTATTGCAAGCCTTGAATTTATAATAGCAGTATATAGTAATTCATAGTAGGAGTTTACGTTGGGGTTATTTTTTAAATGATACTTAAGTTACGTATTGTATCCCTAGTACCTATAATCATCATCATCCGAGTGAATAGGACCTAATTAGCGACTCTATGTCTCTATCTATCTCTATCTAATCGTCTATCTAAACAAAACTTGGCCAATGGAAAAAAAATAATCGGTTCAAGTGGGATTCAAACTCGCATTTTCCCTTACACGGACAGTGCTCTTAACTATGAGCCACTTGAGCATTTAAATAGCATACTAAGTGTCCAATAATGTTTACGGGAATCAAAGGTATGTATGTATCTATACTCTGATCCCGTTAATTCCCGTAAATATTGTATACCATGGAGCGCAAAAGTTTAAAAGTTAGTTTAGCGTACCTAGTGAGTGCAATTGCAATGTAAGAAGACCAGATTAGACGCTTTAAAATTTCATTAAATTGACATATGGTGTCTGGAAAATAAATGAACATAGGTACTTAAATAACTCTTAACATCCTCTGTGGTGTGGCATTAGTGAACGCGACTATTACACAAGAGGTGCGGGATCAATTTTCGCTCAGTGCAAATATTTGTATGCATGAATATGGCCTTTTTCATTGGTCTGGTCGTGCCTCGGAGAGCACGTTTAGCCAGCAGTCCCGGTTGTCATACGAACATTTATGGCAGTCGTTATTGGTAGTTTGAAATACTTAGATATCGCCAATGCATTGTCGAGGTCAGATGGCAGTCGCTTCACGGCAAGTTTTTTTTTTTATATAGAACACGTCAATTAGACTTCGCCTTGCCTACCATCAGGCAGGCAGGCAGCTGAAAGTAAAGTCCCAGAAAAGAGGGTCACCATTACTTACACATACCGTGTGACAATAGTGACACTCAGCTTGACGGCCTCATCATATGCTTTTTCACGCCCCGCTTAAAGGGCCCGGGACTATAGGAAGAAGGAAACAAGGCAAGTATTGAATTGAGACCTTTTTTTTACGTGCGCAAAATCCCCGCGGGTACCCCCCACCGGAGCCGGTGGAAGAGGTTATGTCGGACTCGAACCGACTAAAACGTACGCCGCCTGTGGGTCTCTTTGGCTGCCGAAGGTGAGGTTAACAGGCATATTCCTCGCACCCCGGCCGACCCAGGGCCATCTCTTACGATCTGGCCCTCTTCTCGGGTGTGGGGGCTACAGAGTCCCTAACTCGTCCCCAGAAAACGGGGAGGCGCGCCAGGCGACCATTGAGACCCTGGACTTCGACGTGAATGTTTATTTAAAAGAAATTAAGGCTAGAATGAAGAAAAAGAAGACTAGACACACTAATATATTTTACCAACCGACCGGAATTCGTACCTGCGACCTTTAACTTGACAGTCGAACATTCTACCACTACGGCATCTAAAATTATTTTACTATTAATTTGTTTAGACTTCTGTATCTGCGCTGATACTTGTGTAAAAATAAATAATCAATCTAATTTAACATTTAAAGATTTCAACGGTTCTGACGTGCGAAGTGCATTGTTTCTTATGTTGCTCATTTATTTTATATCTATAAATAATTTTATGATTGATATCTGTAATATAAATCTTGACGTCTAATGCAATGTAACATTTTTTGTCTTAGTTTGGTAATTTATATTTTAGATAATCATGCCTGTAAATCCACATTGGTTAGGCAAAGGAGTATCATATTATTAATGGCAGAGGTGCCAATTAATTTGGTGCCAAAAGATTGACAGTTAGCCGCGTGGTTCCCGGCAGAGTAGAATTTGGACCACCCCATCTCTTCCCATGCGGTATCGTGCAAGGCGACTATGGGATAGGGCTGTTTAGCATCAGATAGATGTATACAGCTCAGACTCAGGGACAAATGCAGAGCTCGACTCAACAATAGTGCCCGGAAGGCGGCAATAGGCTCACCCCCTGTTACGTGGGACCGAAAACAATGATTGGTGAAATGTGGGTGTTGATTCACCTCTGCCTAAACCTTCGGGGACAAAAGCGTGATTAAATGTATGTATGTAGATTGACAGTTGAGAAACGTGAGATCCGAGCATGGAAATCATGCTGAAACTGAGAATACAATTTCAATAAAAATCGAACTATCTGGTCCTCTTACATTGCAATTGCACTCTCTAGGTACAACTAAATAATGTACGAAAAATGCCCATGGATACCCCCACGCTGGAGACAGATTATGTCGGACTTGAACCGACTAAAACGCACGCTGGTCATAGGTTGTCGGAGGTAAAGTTGCCGGAGGTATATCCCTCGCACCCCGGTCGACCCAGGGCCATCTCTTTCGCTGCCACCGTGGCCTGCTTCTGCTAGGGTGACAGCGGCTCCACAACTAAATAGTCTAAATTTCTTCAAGTCTGCTGTGAAAAAGAGCTATAAAAGATATAGGAAAGCGGGCTCCTGGCTCCCAAATGAAAGATTTGCATGCAAACGGGATTAGCGCTCGGGCATGCATGAACTAGATCACTTACCAACTTGCGAGATGTGGTCAAACGCGATCAATGAATTCATACATCAAAAGGCCTTGAATCGTGGCCCTAAAATATGAGCAATTTAAGTTACCCTTCTTATGGGCACCATGACCTCCCCAGGCGGTAGTCCGAGCAATTTACAAAACCACATAACAAATTTACAACATTCATAATTAAATTAATTGTCAGTAAACTATTCTAGCAACTATTAATGCCTTGGGTAAGGTCGGAAATAATAATAATTATTTTTTATTCGTATCGATTGATACAATCGATTACGACATGCGTTTACGATTCGATACAATGGCCGATTCGAATCGATGAAAGACGATTGACGTGGAGAACGCACGTATATCATTATGCTCTTTTGTTGCGGGCTAAAAGTTTATCAATCATATATCATAATGTTATTGTTTTGAGTTGTAATTCATAAAAGTTCAGCTGTCAGTGCTCTGTAAAGGTAGCTGCCGTTAAGTGCTTATGTAACATAATTAATCCAAAAATGTTGAATAAATGTGAATACTGTATAGCAAGTTTTGTAAGAAGCGACAACTGAACTATGTTCGGACAATGCGTTTCAGACAATAGCTTTTTGTCTTCAGTTTCAATAATAAACTTTTTGTAATCAACATTTTTTTTTTTTATTATGATATAGACAATTTTCTGAGTTCTTACTCTAAATCATACAATGTGCATGAAATATATGACAGTGAATGATAGCAAGTAATGCACCTATGTACTTATTAATCAATTAAATTACCATCATCATCTTCATGTCAGCCACGCACAGTCCACTGCTGAACATAGGCCTCTCCCACAGACTTCCAGAATGACCGATCTAAAGCAGCCCGCATCCAGCGCTTCCCAGCGACCTTGATGTGGTCGTTCTTCCACCTGGCCGTCTATCTATTAAATAGCCTATTGCAATCCACTGCTGGACATAAACCTCTTCCAAATTTGGGAAGCTTTGGCCTACTGTTTCCACCCTGGCCAGATGTGTTGGTACTTACAGGGTTTTCATTTCGAGTATTTCTTCTTTTTTTTATACAACTTAGGTGACAGACAAGCACACGGCCAACATCACGGAAAGTGGTTACCGTGCTGCCGACCCTGTAAGAACAGAGATTTTCTGTGCCTTCAGCGCAGAACACAAAAGCAAAAAAACTCTCCAGTGAGCTCTGGCTACCTTACTCTCAGCCTGGAACACAACACGAGGTTATTATAGCAGTGGTATTCTGTAGTGTGGTAGTACTTCCGCAGCCAAACTGCTTTATTGGGACGGGAATACCGTCGTATCCTACCTCCTTCAAATCCTCTGTCGATCATAAGCACGCTCCACAAAAATAATCTAAACATATGCTGAAAACACCTTCTAAATATATTTATAGAGTACCATTTTGCACATGGTATAATTACTCAATATAAAATTTAAAGTACTCCATGACCTTAACTACCCATAAAAGTCCTCGCCTATACATAAACATACGCGATAAACTGACGCCGAAACAAAACGTCTCGTACATCAATCGTACTCATTCATGCGCGACCTTAAGCCAAGTACTCGATCTCACTTTCAATTGTTTTAAGATAAAAAAATATGTACTATTTTGTTACGGATCGAAAGGTCAATAAAACCGGTAGTGATGATTTCATCATTGCACCTTCGCACTGTCGACAGGATTTAGACACGGAAATTGAGTACCTACATATGTTTTGAACTAAATTTTGTAATATAAACGGGTACATAAGGATCAGATAGATCATGTTTTATTGATAGTATTGCAAGAAAATGTAAGTATCTTCCTAGTCGTGGGTGACCGGCGCCTCCTTCTGCGAGCAAGTAATTCTCGTGAAAGAGATGGCGGAGCGGGAACGAAGGAGATACACAAACCGCGCCGCCCGAATAGGGCCGTCTCATAAGAGACGGTCCTGCCCGGCCAGGGTGCGAGGGTATGGATATATCTCAGATAATATCACCTCTGACACACAGTCGGCGTGCGGTTTACTCGGTTAAGTCCGACATAACCTCCCCACCGGCACCGTATCCGGATGTTACGCAATTTAAAAAGAAAAAAGCATATTTATAAGTGTGATGTTTCATTCTATTTCATGAATAAACTTTTCTATATAGCCCTTTAAGATGAGCAGAGGGACAGTTTGGTTTCCTTTTGTTCGGTTTTAGATGTTAAAGATAATGTTGTGCAGAGAATCGTAATTAAACTTGTCAACCACTAAAACTGGTCCCTTTAAGACCCAAATTCTGATATTGCTATTAGTGATGCACTATAATATGCATTTAAAAATAATTTATGCCATTTTATATTTATAATGTAGTTATTACGATTGGCTTTTGTTTCTTCTGAGCAGGGTGAGGCACGTACTGGAGGAGATGAGTATTTTCTTCCACTTTAAGACTATTAGCTACGCATATTACCTGACTTTTGAAAAATAACGTCCTGAAATCTCGCCTACTACGAAGTATTTTCGCCCACTACTAGTATATACCGAAAACTTTGAATCTCGCTTCCAATATCCATGTGTAAGCGCTTTGCCATTGCGAGATTGATTGATGAATTGATTGATTGTTTCAATAAACAAGTATTTTCCTTCAATTACAACTCCATAACTCAGGTTACGCTCAAGTCATATGTCATTTGGCTTAGAAGGGTCACCATTAATACTGTATTGCGTATTGCAGTGATTTGTTTGAGGTCATGTTAGTAAAATATATTAAAGTTCTTGACAAGTTAAATGCTTTAATCCCAATACATGTGTTCAAGTAAGTTCTAAGCGATGTCGCAATTATGTATGACATAACATTTTTTAACAAGTTCGTATGTGTTTCTTGTCATAGGCCAAAGTTAGAACAGTTAAGATATTCTATAAGGTTATTGAATTTTAAAACATTCTAATTTGTCTATAGAAGATGGTATGAACACAACCCTAAGTAAAATAAAATAAAAAAAACAGTGACACTCCGGTAATACCCACAGAACTGAAAACTTGAGTTTACTTAATATTGTAGATACTTACATACACAGGTATCACATATCCCGCCTCCTTCTGCGAGCAAGTAATGCTCGTGAAGGAGGAGGCTGGGCGGGAGCGGCAGCGGGAGCGACGAAGGATCGCAAGCCAAGCTGCCCGCGTACGAAGGCAACTCGGGCGTCGGAGGTCGATGAACGACCTCCACCCCCCATAAGCGCCGGCCTGGGGGTCACAGGTGGAGCCATCTGTCACCCTGGCAGAAGCAGGCCAGGGTTTCCGGGGTCGAGTTGGGGACTCTTTAGTCCCCACACCCGGGACGAGGGCCAGATCGTGAGAGATGGCCCTGGGTCGGCCGGGGTGCGAGGGATATGCCTGTCAACCTCACCTTCGGCAACCAAAACGACCCACAGGCGGCGTGCGTTTTAGTCGGTTCGAGTCCGACATAACCTCCTCCACCAGCTCCGGTGGGGAGGTGTCCGTGGGGATTTTGCGCACGTAAAAAAAATCACCTTCGGCAACCAACAATGACTCATAGAAATCGTGCATTTAAGTCGGTTTATGTCCGACATAACCTCTCCCACCGGCTCTGGCGGGGAGGTATCCGTGGGGATTTTTTTGCACGTAAAAAAACTGAATTTCCCTGTTCCCGGTAAAGGTTCCCGACGGAGTAGAATTTGGACCACCCCGTCTCTTCCCATGCGGTGTCGTACAAGGTGATTAGGGATAGGTTAGTTTAACATCAGACAGATATATACAGCCCAGACTCGGCCTCCGATGAACGGCTTGAGTCAACAATGGTGCCCGGAAGACGGTAATAGGCTCACCCTTTACGTGGGACCGGATTCAATGATTGGTGAAATGTGGGTGTTAATTTACCTCTGCCTAACCCTCCGGGGATAAAGGCGTGATTATATAGTATGTATGTGAAAACAAAAAGGTATCACATATGAATTGTCACAATCTGTCACAAGAGGTGTCGGTGATAATATCGTGAGTTCAATGGTTTCTTCCCATCCCGAAAAGTGCTCTACGAAAATTTCCCAATGCCCCTGAAAAGACTAAAAAATAAGAAAAATAATTCACTGTCGCCTACCCCTATGAAGATAAAAAAGGCATGACTTTTTCTATGTGTATCTCTTCTTACTAACCAGCTCTAAAAACTTTCAGTACCTACGACCTAGGTTCGAACAAACTCAACATTACGAAACTGCATTCGTACAAGTGTTTCATTGAATTAACCCACGTTTGTCCGAAGCCAACGTGGCGTACGACACAACACGTGTCATTACGATACCCAATATACTATAATTAAAATTGATGACTTAATCATCTGCAGTTTCAAATTATTGATAGACTGATTAATGAAAAGAAATATCATATTTCATTCGTGTTACTTCGCAATTTTTATTTGTCAATGTTGACAGCCAATCAATGCCAAGAATGTGTGTGATTTATTTAAAAATTATGTAGAAAATCATATATGCGTATGAATGATTTGAAGGTAATTGTGGTTTCAGTGTAACGACATTGTGGTCAGATGTCAGGGACTTCATCAAAATTCTACGTCAATCAAAGCGTTAGGGGAGATGCGCTCAAAGCGGGCACCTTAACGGAAAGTTGAAAAAAATATGGTTTATAACATAGCCACATTATTTTTTGTTTTTCCCAAAGATGCATTACTAATCGCTTTCGAATGCAGTATGGTTTGATTTATCGGAAATAGAAATTTGGATGACTTATAAGCAAATTACGAAACCTCTACTTATGTCCGCTTTGCCCAATAGGGGGGCCTAAAGGGGGCACTCGTTCAGGGCAAAACGGGCATAGGTTGAGGTAAAGAGGGCATGGCACAAAATCATTGAAAAAAGACACTGTATCAGGTTTAGGTGCAATATAATGATATATAATATAATAATCTTGATAAAGTTTTATATTTCAACAAAATCAGCAACAATAATATCACAACTTTAATTATGAAACTAAACTCCGCCACTACGGTACCAATTTTTTGAAATGAACTGAGATTTACCACTTCAATAAAATCTTTATATCGTCTAATAAATTGAGCACAGAATAAACTGTTGTTTCTAACAAAAAGTTTATTGAATTTGACCTGATTTCGAAGTGAAAATGTCTTTGCTCATATTATTTTCGAATTTATGACGATTCGTATATTGCAACTCTGTTTCAATATGGATTCATATTGATACAGTATTGCAGTAAGGATTTCTATTGAAACAAGATAGCAATATGCATACTAAGTATATTCAAACCGCTGCTGTCAAGTTGAAAATCCCAATATAACGAAATCGAAGTAAATAAAATACTTTATGTAACGGGTGGGTAAAGCGGGCACGTGTCCGCTTTACCATGCCCGCTTTGCCTTTTTCGAAACCTCAAATATCCAAACAAAATTCAACCTCAAAATGTTCAAATACGCGGTATTCAGATCTACTACTTTACAGCCAGACAACCATTTAATAACTAAAACGGATTGATTATAGCATTGTAAACACCAAAAATGTTAAAACATATGATACATACCTTGCAATATTTTTCAAAAACCCACTTAAAACATTTTTTTATCGCAACTCGTAATAACGTGGTCGCAGGTGAACTGAACGAATGATGCGGGATGTGCGGGCCGAAGGGATCCCTGTGACGTGTTGAAAGCGCGCGCTTTTTTAATATGATTATATTTAAAGAGAGTGCCTGCTTTGGGCCCAGTGCACGCTTTAGGCTCATCTCCCCTATCTCTCTACAAAAGACATCAACGAACTCGGTTTGTGTGAATTCTTTTTTTTTTAATGTTGTTGGTTTGATAATAAAGATCATTTGTGCAAAGCCTTGAATTAGTTCAGTGAAGTGAGTAGTATGAGTTATAATAGATAAATAGCTTCTTCAAAATAGTGATAATGAAAAAGTATTGGATACTGTGTAAAAATATTATGATATATGTATTTTAAGTATTGATCTTGGGATCACTTATCTATATCTACTATAGAACGTTATAAAAAAATTCTCGGTAGGTAATAAATATATAATGACAGCTACTAATGGTAATTACTGGTAGGTAATTATTTATCCGAGAAGAAAATATAGGAGCCTCATTGTCATCGTCTTTTGGTGTCGGGCAAGCGGCTAATGAGATAGGGTGGTTCTCTCACTTTTCTCTTGTTCGAACTATTTTTTCCTTTTATGACTTTTACGGGAGCAACCACAAGCCGATTATGGGTTTACTATACACCAACAATGTTATAACGAATTTTTATAACATATATAGACACAGACACATATTAAATAAATTACCTAGGCTAAGTAACTGATTAACTATTGGCTGCATTTCAGTTTTTAGCCTTCACAATTAGTTTTTAGACAGCAAAATATTAATTAACTACGTTTTTAAATAATAAATTTAAAAAAAATCACATCTAGATTTCAAGATCGTTTAGTTAAGAACCAAAACGAATGGAGTCTAGTTTAACTTAAACTCCGATTATCTTAGTGGGACCCGATATACATCCCGAGAACTGAAATTGATACTCAGAGAAGAAGACTAAATTCAAACTAGAAAAAACCTATTGTGATCCTACCACCACGGTAGTAAACAAACTAAGTAAGTATACACAAACATTAATAACGTTTGGCATAACCTTCTAATCATAACTATTCAATAATAATATTTAACAATAAATCACAAACAGGTGTTTGCATTACGCAACCCAACAGAAGTTTTCCCGAATACATTCAAGGCGATTTATAAAAAATAATTACAGGTTGTGAAGACATTCGTGTGGTTGCAAGCTTCACACCTCTAGTCCCGACTATTGCATCGAACGGACTTCGTATTATTTATACTGTTATATAATTGTAAAGTAGTCATGTCTGTACGTTCAAAATATTTGAAAAAAAGACTTGAGTTATGTTCGATTTTCGATTCTGACCACATTTTTTTTGGTATTCATTTCAATTAATTGATTAATTAGCCCACCGCAGTCCACTGCTGGATATAGGCCTCTCCCAAATTGCGCTATTTCATCTGGTCCTGTCCCTCCAGCATCCAGTGTGTCCACCGTTTCATTTAATTTTGTCTGTTTGTCCACGATGTACTAAAAACTACTGAACCGATTTTGATACGGACAGATTTAAATCTTACGTTTGTTTGATGGTAACCAGATTTAGGACCAAAGAGTATTTTTCTGTCTAGCACGTCAATATGATTTCACCTTGCCTGAAGCTGAAGGCGAAGCTTCACGCAAAAGGGTCACGCCCACACCTCCAATGTTACAGTGATAGCCCTCAGCCAGATGTCCTCATCAGGTTTATTTTCGCGTCCCGCTTAGAAGAGAGGATATATGTGCAAAAGTCGCGCTAACTGACATTAGGCAGAGCCGCGGGCATAGGCTAGTTTTAATAATAGATCCCATTTATAATCGCCGTCACCGCCCAACTGTTTCTGTATCTAATTTCTAATCTAACTACAACTTAATTAATAGCCACTTGTTGAAATCGATTTCGAGTTTGATTTATAAATCGAATGACCTGTATTTATAGGGCATATCGAATCGAATCGATAAAAACGTGTGTATATGTTTAATTTTCTTTCGGTTTCTCTCGTATCCACTAGTCAAGCAAAAGGAACTAAAAATATACATTATAATCGCCAGAAGATGTTTGAAATGAAATAAAAATAGCTTTTATTTCTACTACATGCAAATTCTTAAAATTAGATGAACAATAAAATAAATAACATTAGCTTAATTAACAAACATTAACAGTAGTTGCCTCTGCTACGCTGCAGCCTTCCCCTATCCCTTTCCTTCTCTGCTTCTCTGTCGCGATCCTTTTGCATCCATCTGAGCACACATTTTTGAGTGAATATGTCTCTCTATCTTTTATATGGTCTGCCTTATTTTCTCTTGTTGTCCCTAGGCAGTCATTCTGTTAGGCATTCGACGTGCATCTCCACGTCGAATGCCTTAAGGGAAGGCAAAAAAAATGAAGGAGTTAAAGTATTGGGAAGATTTAAATGACAGCTTTACTTAACGCTAACGTAAAACCTAATCACAAGATGCCTTTCCAAGAAATTCAGGCCCATGGCCAATCTTAATTCAACACCGTTACACTACGGCTACTAAGGCTACATAGGCACTTCCATAAAGGTATTAATGAACTAAATTATTGAAAGGGGAAGTAAAGACCCCACGTTTTAAAATGCAACTGGTATTGACGCTACTTATCGACCTGCCATCAAAAATCCATAAGTTCTCACTGTGTTGCAACCTTCTACATTTGGTAGTATAAGTCAAGGACACAATGTCATCACCAATAAATGAGTACTACCAGATGTGTATTTCTTCCTGATTTTAAATATGCGTTCTTCCTACTCTGATTGGCGGTAATCATCAAAAGATAAAAAGCGTCTACCATAATATAAATTTTTCTTCAAAATAATGAAATGTCAAGGGGATTATACCGTCGTTTAGATATTAAAGATACAAATACTGTAAACACATACGATTAAAGATTGATAATGTCTTCAACGCGTTTAAAAATAATTAATGTTCCTTGACACAGTAATAGAGCGATGAGGATTACTCATATAAAAAAAAAACAAAAAGCTTTCAATTTACCAATTTGGTGTGTAATTTTAATAATAAACGCTAACATGATAATAAATGGTCGGTTAATAAATCATTTTACGGATCGCGAATGTTTTTAACACTGGCTTATTACTCATAGACATGCTTATCTGACAATCAAAATGGCATCAATGACGTATTTGCCGTTCCAAATTCGAATTTCAAATATAATTCCCGCCTTCCTCAGGCATAGTGCCACTTTTTTTTTTCTGAACAGTTTGTTACAGTTGAGGTTACATACCCTTACGACCTAACAGCTTGGACAAAAACAACCGTACAATTTCATTCGTCGTTCGGAATTAATTTGAATTTCGAATTTGGAATGAGACGCTGAAACTAGATAAATGAGTCAACAAATTTTGACATCAATGTGTACAGACATAGCATGCCTTTCGGTAATGTTGTCTATATGATTTCGGTAATGTTGACGACCTCCGTGGCGTAGCGGTAGAGCATTCGACTGCTATGCAGGGGGCGCGGGTTCGATTCCCGCTCAGTGCAAATATTTGTATGCATGAATATGTATATTTGCATTGGTCTGGGTGTTTCTATGTATAATATGTATGTATTTACAAAAAAAAAAGTATCTAAGTAGGTTTATCCGCATTCTAGATCCCATAACACAAGCTAGTTAAGCTATGCTTACCATGGGTCTAGATAGCGTTGTGTAGAATGTCGTGGAATATTTATTATTATTATTTATGATAGCTTAATAATTTTAGGAAAAGCGAATGTTTCTAATAGAGGCTTATTAATCATAGATAGGCTTAATCAAAATGGTATCAAGAATGAAATCTATGCATACTCCTAGACAAGCTGTTTAGAAAAAATACTGTATCATGGTTCAAATCAAACTGGACAAATGAATCAATGATTGTTAACACAGTTTGATACAGACAAAGTGCAACTATTTATAAAGTTATATGTCTGATAGAATTGCCGGTCGGGTTGTGGGTTTTCGCAGAACTCAATTTTTGTTCCTTACAACCAGTCTAGTAGTGTACACAGAAGTTTAGTTTGTGAGAGTGCTCGCATTTTAGTTTTCAAATTTCACAAATGTTTAAGATCCTTCATGTTACAAGCGTTCATAACTACTCCTGATAACAAAATTTCACATTTGCTACTTAATGAAAATTTCTCTCACACTCTTTCTCCTACGATACACCCAGTCCATCATCCCATCAAACACATGTCAATCGTACCGTTAATGTAAGAGCCGCTTCACACATGACAAGCCAATTTACTTGACGCATGTGAAGTGTTAATTGCGCCTGCGCAGTGTGAAGACGACCTCATCATGTATTATATTTCGTAATGTTGACATCATTAGGTTAAAGCACGTTTAGATTTATGGGCAAGGCAGGCAAATTAAGAAATGCGCAAATTATATGGTTACGTAATTATATCTTCAAGAATATTGGAATATTCGTGAGTGGTACTCATAATCACTGTTTTACCAACTTCGAAAAAGGAAGTTCTGAATATGTTAGTATTTCATTGATATTGCCTTACGAGGGCTAATGTATTAGAACGTTTGAATTAAAAATTATGATCATCAATCAATCAGTTAGCCCTTCGCAGTCCATTGCTAGACATAGGCCTCTCCCATTGTTAGAAGGTTTTGGCTTTCTGTGGCCACGCTGGCCGGACGGATTGGTGCAGAGTTTTATTTTGAGTTTTTCTTCTCTCACAGTGATATCGTTTGCGTATTTTTTATTTGTCTCCTCTTATCCCCTTCGAATCCGTCTCCACACGGACGGACGGACGAATTAAACCAGAATTTGGTTTTTCCATCCAAGATTATCAATGCCTTTCTAGATAGTGCTTGGTACCAGTTAAGCTAGGTAACTTAACTGATGAAATATTGCTTCCAGTGGGAAGGAATCACAATGCTTATATAAAACGGGTATATGTGAATTGTCAATTTGATATTATATTATTGAACTCTCTTAAGAGTATCGGTAATGGCCAGAATTCGATCCTGAGACCTCACGAACGCAAAAGTCACTTCCTCAATCGGTAAGCAACCAATGTTATGATGAATGAATACTGTGTATTTTACAAAAATAATACTAATATTACCTACAAGTGTTTTTTTTTATACCACTTAGTTGGCAGACAAACACACGGCCCAACTGATGGGAAGCGGTTACCGTGGCCTATGGACGTATGCAACACCAGAGGTGTCACACTCGCGCTGCCAACCATGAAGAAACCTTCTGATGCCCTTCTTGAAGAACCCCATATTGTAGGTGCTTGGGAAAACCGCAGCAGGGAGGTCATTCCACAGCTTGAGTGTGCGTGGGATGAAGTTTCTTTCATACCGCACAGTGCGCAGTGTTACATAATGTAAACAAAAATATACTCGATAAAATTTACCCTGACGAAATCAAAATCAAATTCACTGTTCGTCTGGCAGCACGAGTACTTAGGTTGCAAACAGGCACATTCATCCATCTGATAGGGAGTGGTTACTGTGACCCATAGATGTAACGTATAAAAAAATCGAACTCACGATCATTCATGAACAAACCTTTGCCGCAAGACCAACGGCCAAAGAAACTCAAGAAACAGCATCTAACTAACAACACAGTTCGCACACTAGCACCTAATACAATCACACACAGAGTGACAGACAATAGACTTATTTGAGAGCAACCCGAAAAGGCTTGGCACGACCCGGGCTCGTACACCTCGCAACAATTTCCTCTATAGTAATTGACTCTCGGATTTGCATAAGTGGGGTGAGTCTACCAGTTCCACCGGCCATGTATAATGGTGACAAATGTTTTTTTCTAATGCTGTTAAATCTATGTATTTATTGGGAAATGAAACTGTAGTTGAATGAAATTTTAAAGCATTTAGTATGCTAACTATTCAAATCGATTTAGATAGGAAAAAGTGAACCGGTTCGGGCGGGATTCGAATCCGTGGTTTTTCCTTACAGGGGTTATCCCTGAGCTGACCACTGAGCCACGGAAACCTAACCGAAAGCTTAATTTAGTTTTTTATTGCATACAGTCAGTACCGAAATCATACACAAAAAATATATGCAAGAAATATGTACAAAGGCGAGCTTAACTCAATATGAGTTCTTTCCCAGCAATGCAGTATTTTTTACACGGTTCGTTGGCGCTGTGCATTTATTTGATGATAGAAACGACGTGCATCAATATAATATCTTTGTTTTTTTAATTATTACTTTATCTCTTTAGATACATCGCTTATAATACAGAACTCAATTTTGTATGTTACATCAAACACCATAGCGTCACTCTTTCGAACTCCGCGAATATATTAATAATAAAACCTGAGAGATTATTTAAAGCATTTTACATATTCATCGTCATAACAGCGTTAGTCTTGGTTGTATTCAAAGCTTGTACAATAAAGCTAGCTGTCTCCCAGCTTCAAAGTCTCATCTCTTACTCTTTCTCTTGACTTTAGTGGGACTGACTACCGCTGCACTGCACAACTTCCATAGGAAACTCTACTTTACTAAGTAAAAACCTCGTCTGTTAATCAGTAGGTATATAGACTAGCTGGTGATGATGACTTGAAACCCGAAGGCACACCTCTATTTGTATTTAAAATTAACATTTTTTTTATTCAACCAAAATAATTTTAGGATCCCTCACTATTCCCATGCTTCTAAACGCAGCTATAAAAATCTTTGACCAACAATACGACATAAAGGGTTTATTATTAAAAAGCCAGCAGTGTCCGCACAGTGAGCATACTGCGGGCGACAGAAATAACTGGGCAGATTGACGAGATACATACCATTAGGGACTAACGAACATCTCAATTTAGTTAGCCACCTGCCTCGAGGCCGAGAAATAAGCTCTGCTTTATTCTCAAGGAATTCGGCGTTAGGATTGTCTCGTTTATTTAATAGAGACGTTGTTTTGGGATCGTTGCTCAAAATAAAATGGTAAGATGAATATTGTTTGAGAATTTAAATGTTTTGAAATACAAATTATATAATTACTTGTTTATAAATTAAAAGTACATCACTTTTATTATTAATCGATACAATTATTTTATTGCTGAAGAATACTATAGTAACTAAAATTAACATTATGTTCTCTGACCTCCAGCTATTTGAATCACGTCAGTACTATAATGGTCGGGGTTTGAACCCAGCACCTCTCAATTGGACAGCTAACTTCTTAAGCATCAAACTACAGACATAATAAATGTGTTTGTTTATTTAGTTAACAATTTAGAACATTTCTTCAGGGTCGTCCGTACGAATGTTAGGCATACGTCCATGGACCACGGTAACCACTTCCCATCAGGTAGGCCGTGTGCTTATCTGCTACCTAAGTAGTATAAAAAAATTACAAACAGTAGCCAGTAGCCCTATGAAAATTCACATTAAAATTGTTATAAAACTTTTGAAAACTACACGCATTAAAAAAATATCCCTACATTAAAATTCACCAGAGTAAGTACCTCGAACGCATTTCAAAACGATCACCCGTTCTAATTAATTGGAGTAACAGTTATAGGCGCACGCGCCGCCAACATTATTTATGTACCCACGCGATATTTGTGGTGATTTTTATGAGCTAATGGGCTGTTTTATAGTGGTTCAAATTATCGTGATAAATAGCTGTTAGCAGAGTACTTTGAGTAGTATGTCATTAATTAAAAAATCAATTTTTGGAGACTCGCTAATTGGCCATTTATGGTACGTTGCAAATTTTATCTAAATAAGAAGTTCTTAAGGACTGTGAATTTAAATAATAATAATAAAAATAGATTACTCAATTATTTTTTAAGACGAATATTATATTGTGCAAGTAATTTTGTTAGTGGTGTTGGTAATATTGTTGCAATTTGACATAACTAGAGATAGATTTGATAATCCTAGTTATATCATGATGACGTGATTCTCAAGAAGAACATAGGATACTTTATTTTTTCAGTAAATAAGTATTTTCCTTGATCGCAATTTGGTTTCATGAAGTGAGCTGTGAGTGTCCACAGAGCATGATTTAAAATTTTATAACACGATCGAAAACTTATAATAAAATACGGACGATAAATAAAATATATTATCAGATTTTGCCCGATTCGAGAACCGAACCTGAAAACATAATTACTAAATAACACAAGTAATCGCAAAAGATACAGTAAAAAAAATATTTTCTTCAATATTTTAAAAGAACAATACCTTATAAAGTTCGTACTCAATAATAAGTAATTTTTTTAAAAATAATTCATTCAAATTATAGAAACTAAAACATTTTCCTAAAACCCAACTACAAAGAAAAAGAATGAATACAGTAAACATCGTGTGTTGTGAACGTGATCGTGATCGAGTTCGAGTTTGTAGTGAAAGTGAAACCAGTGGTAGTGCAGATACGCGTATTTAAAGAACTCGAAAGAGGGTAGATAGATATATTTACTCCTCAAAACTTTTTTACTGTTCACCGCCAATACTCTAGTTCCTCCATGATCATGGTGAACAATATCACAATAGAGTCGAAATATCGGAATTTCAGAACAGAAGGTAGGACACGGCGGTATTTCCGCCCAATTGAGCAGTCCGACTGGGGAAGTACCTCCGCCCTACAGAATACCGCGGTTATAATAACTTCGTGTTATGTTCCCAGCGGTGAGTAGGGTAGCCTGAGCTCACTGGAGAATTTGTGCTGTCAGTGGGATGACTCATTAGCCATTGCATGGCAGCGCGAGTGTGGCTCCTCTGGTGTTACACACGTCCATAGGCCACGGTAACCACTTTCCATCAGGTGGGCCGTGCGCTTGTCGGGCACCTAAGTGGTATAAAAGAAAATGGTAAATATCCTGATAACTTTAAAACTAATATAAGAAAGTCTCTCTCACAAGTCACGTACTTAAAGCGAGTACTTAATTACCAGTGCCAGCACTTTCCGTGTTAACATAACTTAAGCTAAAGAAACAATTTGTGAAATTGTGAGACTTCCCACAACTTCCCAGTACAAATGCCCCTCATATTTGAATCACTTATACTTGACTCGAACAAATGCCCCAGGCGAGCGGTTATTATATTGATATTAGGTGAAGTCGTTTCGAGTTTTTATGGTAACACTTTATTAATTGGTAATGATCAATCTTGTAGGTATAAACTGCCTTATTAGAACGCGTTTAACTAATTAGTGGGTTTTCAAATTAGTTTCTAAATTAATTTTAGCTGACTACATATTGCTTAAGGACTTCAGTTTTCAATGTACTCGTTATTAATCATTACAATATAAAACTGCATGCAGATAGTGGCTGCGATTAAGATTATGGATCAATTCCAGAGTAGGCCAAAAGGATCAATATCCTTTTATGGGCAGGTACTGAAAAAATTTTAACAGTAAAACCCAATGGTTTTCCGTATCCACACGTAGTCTTGAAAAAGAGGCCAGATGAAGGTGATAGCCTATTCTGTGAAACTGAAAAGCTTATGAAATATATAGCGTATATTTATCAACAGGGCAGTAAGGTAAGTAACTACCTACTACTATTTACCGTTATAGTTACAGCAAAACGTTCTTAGGAGACCAGCCCTAACTTTTTAAAATATTCTGAACTTCATTCACATACACTCACCAAAAATCACGACAGAAATCGCTAAAAACCTTTCCCATACATTTTGTAGGGTATAACTTAATAAATTAAGTATAAATTATGTCGTTGCTACTACTCAAATCTCAAATGATCTATAAGAGTCTCTTGATGTTACCAGAATGCAGTTCAGAATATTTTAAAAAGTTAGGGATGATCTCCTAAGAATATTTTGTTGTAACTGTAACGGTGAAGGAAGCTGCCCTTACTGACCCGTTTCAAAATAAACCCTAAACCTATCTCCTCGAAGAGACACAGGTGTTTAAAAATGTATTTGAATGATAATTTATTAATATAAGAGCATTAATTACCTAACGTAGACTTCGAGATTCACAGAACTCTTTTAATCATTTTAAAAAGGGCTTGGCAATTTCGCATCTTGGAGTCAATTATAGAAGCTCAAGACAAACTTGTTGATATCATATTGTATATGAAGTAATATACTTAATGTAAACATTGTAGTCCCCATATCTCTCACCATCAGACGACATGACCCGCCATCGTCTTAGGCTCGCTCAGTTCAATATATTTGACTTAATTTCAACGCGTCGTTTACTCAAACTATCTTGCTGTACAAGTGATTCAGTGCGCCATTTGAGTCGCAATCGTACGCATTAGCCACTCCGAGAGCCATCCGTCTTACTTCTAGATCAATGTGTTTACTTTAGATTATTGTTACAACATGTTTATCGTAAAAGGAGTAAGAGTAAATGATTTATTTTGTCATATTGCTTTTTTATAAATAAAAACAACGATTTGCATGACTCAAAAAAAATAGCTCAACAGTTATTAGGTTTTATGCTTGAATGAATGCGGCTGAATTACGACAATATTTTGTGTACAATAAGGTTCAAACCTTATTGTACACAAAATATTGTCGTAATTCACTGCTAGCATGTATAGCTACTGGTAATTTTAATAGTGGGTTTACTTTTAAAACTCGTTATGAAACACATTGTATCAACGCTCAACCAAGTTTTAAATATCTTTGACGATACTCTACAATTAAGACAGTCAGTATCTAAATAATATTATAAAGGAAATCAGCAAAACGGATATGTATATCTTGAACGAAGACTCAGAAGTGCTAGTGTGAAATAAAAAGTTTTTCGTATATACATAACATAAACTCACGCCTATATCCCTCACTCACGCATATAAGGGGTAGGCAGAGGTGCTAGCACCCACATTTCACCAGTTTATGTTTAGGTCCCAATGTAATAAGTGGCGAGACTATTGCCATTAACCGGGCACTTATAAACCTGCGATAAATACACACATAACTTCGAAAAGCATCGAAAAGTCGTTGGTGTGTGCCATAGTAAAACCTGGGATCAAACCCGAGACCTCGTCTCAGCAGTCATACCACTAGGCTACCGCGGTTAAATGTTATTCAGTATTTCAAATTATGGGATTATCTGTAAAAATTTGAAGTAAATTTATTCTCTAATCATCATAAGTCGTGCATAAAGAATAAATAAATAAATAAAAATAAATTTCTCTAAAATGGATGTTTGTTACTCAACATCCATTTTCATACCACGGAGCAAAACCACTGTCACAGCACTGACTCTGCTAAAAAATCCATTTAATTTCCGACTATGAAGCAACGTGGTTAAAGTCCAAAATTAAAAGAGTTTTTTTTACAGAGCGAATGAAAAAGTGTATTGAAATTCTTTATTGTTTAATTTTGGGCTTTATGCATATAGAAATAAAGTCTAAAATGCAATTTTTTGCAGTGTCTGTGGTATCAGTAGTTTTGCTTAGTAGAATCGAGAGCCTGCTCAACGGCTCGACATGAAATTTGGCAAAGATATAGTTTATAGGCTGAAATATCACATATAGTTACTAATTTGTATTCTAGGATTTATGTTTTTTTTTTATAAGTGCACGTCAGTGCCTTCACCTCGCCTGAAGGTAAAATCTCAGTAACGAGGGTTACCATTACAAACACCGATAATGTTACATTTGTAACACTCAGCTTGACAGCCTCATCAAATGCTTTTTTTCACGCCCCACTTAAAGGACCTGGGACTGCTTTACGAGTCCAAGGTCAATATTTCAGGCGGATGGTGCCGTTGGGAATAGCTATTTATAAATACAGCTGGACGGTGTGAGACATATCTTAGTTATAACTTATCAGTATTCTAATCCATACTCCATAAACCCTTTTGAGATAGTTTAGAAAGTGTAAATCTCCTTACATCGAGCAGACCCATTAGAGAGGGGAATTATTCCACGATAACTTATCGATATAATCGGGTGGTCGGCCGCTTATTGTTTATCGATTCTTCCTGGCCGCCAGTCTAGAAAGTATGCTCGATACAATCGATTAATTACGAAGTATGTTTGTCCCGTAAGTGCGCAATGACATCGATTTTAATAAAGCGTAGGACGCCGCGGGGTATGTCACAACAGTTCAGAGATTAGTGTTGAGGTATTATCGCTTGTATTATATTACATCACGGATTAAATTGTTCAAATTTCATTATGATTGTTACAGATCACTTATGATCATTATGGTAAGATTGTCAGACTATCGATGTTCAGATAAGATTCGCTTCGGGGAAAAACTGCTGTATTTAATTAATTTATTGTATGTGAACTTGAACTATTTTGATGTCTCCGCCCTACAGAATACCGTGGCTATAATAACCTCGTGTTGTGTTCCCAGCGGTTAGTAGGGTAGCCAGAGCTCACTGGAGACTTTGTGCTGTCAGTGGAAGACTATAGGCTTGTCCTGCTTTGTCTTCTACTGACGGCACAGAAACTCTGTACTTACAGGGTTGGCAGCGCGACTGTGACTCCTCTGGTGTTACAAACTTCCATAGGCCACGGTAACCACTTTCCATCCATTTAAAAAACTCACTCAGAGGCACCAATAGGTATATAGCCCTACCAGCGGTGCCTGGTGGAGCCATACCCCAGTATTTCTTAAATACTCTATAGTATTATAGCACTTAAATTGTTAAATTGTTAGCATTATAGCATATAAAGTGCTACCAGAATTTGAATTTGTATGGAAAACCCCTTTATTTAAATGTTATAATGTATGTCCATAAAAGTCATAAGAGTGATACAACGATGAACCGTTGAGTAATATAAATACTTACATATAATCACCTCTTTATCTCCGGAGGGTTAGATATAGGTGAATTAACACCCACATTTCATCAATTATTTTATTCGAGCCCACGTAATAGTGGGATGAGCCTATTGTCATATGCCGGGCATTATTGTTGAGTCTGGGCTATATATATACATATCTGTCTGATGTTAAAGAGCTCAATCTCTTAGTCGCCTTGTACGACACCGCATGGAAAGAGATGGGGAGGTCCAAATTCTACTCTGCCGGGAACCACCGTTGAATAAGCGTACAATAAACTCTCAATACAGATGTGTATCAGTGTGACCGCTTCAAATCATCAATTGTTTTGATTTTACTCTCATGAATTTTAGGAGATATACACATAAGTGATCTTATAAATTTATTCAAATTGATTATGAAGCAATTTGTCAAGCATTGTAACTATGTACAGTAACCCTCGTTTGTTAAAACTGACTAGAATAGGCATACTTTTAATGTATACATATTGATATAGCTTTTTTTTTCATGCCAAGTACTAAATACAAGTTATATCATTCCGCAGGTAGGTGGTATATTATAGTTCCATGTTCTTAAAAATAAACAAATTCCTTTATTCAACATCCTATGAAATTATATAACAATATTATTTCTTGAACTGACTAAAGAAGCTGTCTCAGTGTGTGGAACGGAACATGAGTCAGACTTTCTCAGGCCCACTTCTGTGAGCATGAGGTCCTTCACTAGTCCAAGTCTCATATAGTTCTCTTTTGTTACAGTTTTCAAACGCTTTGACATCAACCAGCAACCATCAACAACCCTCAACATTGGATTTTCTAAGGTCAGTATGCAAATAAACTAACAGCAATCCTCTTAGTTCTTTGCTGTAGGAAATTCTCAGCAGTATTTCCTAACAGCAATTTATGTGACCCGCAAAACAAACCCAGAACCTTCATAGCCTTGTACGGGTGTTCCGAGTTGGCGGACACCCTGAAGGACAGGCAAATGCCCCTGCTGCACGGTCCGCAACAGAAGATGGCCTGCTGGGTCATCAGGGGGTACCGCACGATATCGTTCGACGCGGCGAGTCTTCTCGCGGGTTGCCACTGTGGATCCTGGAAGCGTGGATCCCTTTCGGCGCTATACCGGTTCCGAAAGGCGGCGCGGAAGTAGGATCACGATCCCGAGCTCGAAGAAATTCGGACCGTGAGATCCCGGCACCACAGGGATATGGTGGCGGAATGGGAGCTAAGACTTGGGCGACTAAGCGCAGGGCGCGCTGTAGAAGCGGCAGTAAGACCCATCATGAGGGAATGGCTAGAGAGGCCACACGGCAGCCTCTCATACCGTCTGACGCAGATGATCACCGAGCACAGGTACTTCGGGCAGTATCTGCGTCGGATGGAGAAAGAGCCAACGTCCAATCGATCACTGCGATGCGAGTGAGGACTCGGAGCTGCACACGCTCACCGAGCGTCCGGCGTGGGAGACGCCGAGACGGGAGCTGGTGGTGGCCCTGGGAGTGAGAGTTCTCACGCTCTCCACCTTGCTCGCGGCGATGGTTCGCTGCGCGGATGCGTGGGCGGCCGGCGCCTCCTTCTGCGAGCAAGTAATGCTCGTGAAGGAGGAGGCGGGGCGGGAGCGGCAGCGGGAGCGACGAAGGAAGCCAAGCTGCCCGCGCACGAAGGCAACTCGGTGCGAGGGATATGCCTGTTAACCTCACCTCCGGCAACCAAAAAAATGACCCACAGCCAGAGTGCGTTTTGATCGGTTCGAGGCCGACATAACCTCTTCCATCGACGATAACCCAGGTGGGAGGGTAACCGCGGGGATTTTGCGCACGTAAAAGTAAACCTAGAACCTTCATACACAGCAGTCGTACTTACATAGCATAGCTACATATATTTATATCTGTACTAATATAATTGATACGAAAGTAACTCTGTTTGTTACAATTTGACACCTAAACCGCTGAAACGATTTTAAATTTGGTACAGGAGTAGATTCGATTTTGGGAATGGATATACTGCGATAACTGAAACCTTAGACAACCACAAACCTATAATTACAAAAAAAAATACATTCAAACTAATAGAGTAACGAATCATTAAAAGGGTGCAGATAATAAGCTATGTTCAAACCTCTAGAGAAGCGCTCAAAAGGGTGTGACCTACTAATATCAGTAAATACTATTGTGTATAATTAGCGGCAAGAGCAAAAGTACGGAACACAATAACCTTAATTAATTGAACTTTACTCCTAAAGCCTTTTCCCACGCCACGTCAATTCACATTTACAAATTCTCTGTTCTTTTCAAAGTACAAACTACACCCCTCTCTCTCCCACGTGTGTTGTCAACAGCAGCAAGAAAGAGACACAAAATACATTTGAATCATTGCGTAAGGCTGTATTAGTGGGGTGTGGTCAGTTGCAACCACTCATTATGTTTAATTCTGGGGGTTTTAATCATAAGTTGGGAGCTATTTTTCATATTAACCGGTACATGTTCATTATAGAGTTTTTTTTTTCGTTTATGTGCACAATTTGAATTTATTTGTTGCATGTATAGGGTTACGTTGTTATTCCTTTTGATGTCTTGGAAATTATTCATACCATTACCATCTGTAATGTAATGTACCAGTACGAATATTTTCTGTGAAACGCTTACCACCTACCTTCTACAACCCAATGGCGATTTTTTAGTTCTATAGTAAGCCACTTTATCGGACTTTTAAGATATTCTGCAACCATCGGGACCAATGGCTTAAACCTGCATTCCGATCTACGGAGCGGTCACAATGTGTTAATAGTGGTCACCCATTATTATATTAATACTTAATAATAGGACTTAAAATAAAAACTGGATAGTTTCAATATTAAGTAAGAACGAACGAAATCCATTTTTTATAACATAATAATTTATTGACATATTTGTCATATCAATAAAATATGAAATTATTAGATAATAAAGTAGCGTCAATAACTAATAAATTAAATGAAATTAATAATTACACACAAATAAATTATTCAAGGCGAATTGTAATTCAAACAATAAACTATTTGCAAATTGATTACACACGTAACCATCAAATTATTGTTTTCCGTGAAAATTATAATTATATTTATGAATATTGAACATTGTAATTCAATGTTACACTGAATTATTTCGTGTTGAAACTTTTTGAATAAATATCATGAGTTCAAGAACTTTGCAATTGTTTTGTTTTTTATTGAGAAATTTGATACAGACGTTTAGGTAAATAATGGTTTTACCCGACAAATGATAAAGTAAAAAAGGAAGAGTTATGTGGTTGACCTGTATGCATGTCTTTCCCTATGAAATAATGTTCTCTGTAACTAAGCAGCTAAATTGAGTAATGTTGTTGTTATATTCATTTCAAATTTGAATTCTAACTAACGACTTAAGTACTACAATCTGGTTTTTCTTTTTTGTAACTTAAGTTTACTTGATAATGACCATTTTCTTTTGCAGGCACTAAACGGTTTTCTCATGATGATGACGCAGAACGGAAAGCTGTTATACATATCGGACAACGCTGCTGAATATCTTGGGCATTCAATGGTGAGTTAAATCGACTTGTAAACGTTTCTATATCATATAAGTTTACTTGCCTGTATTGGTCAAATAATAGATAGGTCATCTAGAGAAGTCACTGACGCGTGGCGTTTTCAGAATATTTTGTGTTGAAACTATTTTTAATTTCATCTATTTTCAGCTCATCATTTTCAACATTATACTATAGGTCTTAAGTCTCAACTGTCAGCCTACATGCTAAATTGAAACCTAATCAGACAAACATACTTTTGAGATCGGAACCGCCAAATGAGTACCCCTCTCTTGTCGTGTCGGTGACCTATTTAAGTACTTATTTATTGTTATGTTCTCATGTAAGTGACTGTGTATGTCTTTTTGAGAATAAATTCTTTAAACCTTAAACCTTAAACCTTTCTTGGCCAGTGTACCATCGCAAACCTACTCCTAACACAAATAATTTAGTACAATTGGAGGAGTTAGGGGGAATTACGAGTAATTATAAAATATATGTAATATTAAAAGCCCGATAAGAAATATTATCACCATTCAGTTATAGCAAAATCAATAAATACCTTGCTTTCAATTTTTGTATCGCACCGGTGGGTCTTTACAAATAAATGGTACTGCTTGACCCCAAATAGTTCCTCGTTAGAGTGCGCGAGCGCACACAAATTAATCACTATAGTTTATTGTTAGCCGCGCCCGCCGCCAAAGATACAGGTTGTTTTTCAGTAGGCTCTTTCTGATGCACTTGTACTTCGAATTAAGTATGACTCATTTTGTATTAATAAGTGCTTACTGGTTAGGCTTCTTTGTCGAGTTATATGGAGTCATTGGCGTTATTTCATAGAAAAACATGGTTAATCAGAGGAAATAAGGAGAATGAATAAATTTTTTGACATACGTTGACTACGTTTGATATACCTAACACGAAGATACTTTGAAGGAAGGTCTGCATCTAAACAAAACCGGCACTTCACAGTATTAGTTTAGTAAAGTAATGATCCTTATAATTGTCATGTTAGTCCCAGACGCATCCAAGGCTCTAACCTCGAAGTCTGGGGTCCGTCTTCTGGGTTTTACTCCTCTACTACACACGGTCTTGGGCATCCATAGCAGTGACACCTTTGTCGCGCATGTCATCTACTACGACCCCAAACTATCACTTTCACGGGTAGTATTATAGCTGACTTTGCCACTTTTATAACTTTATCAAATTAAAATTAGAATAAGAATAAGAATAATTTATTTGCCTTTAAATTTATTTATTTATTTATTACAATGCACTACAGGCAATAGTTTCTCTTAATATCTATATACTTCTCTATCTTTATAAAACTCAACATCCTGTACATGACATTTGGCAGTCGCTCCGTGTGAAAACTGGCTACTACACATGTACATACATATAATGATTGCCAGTCAATATGTTCAAATTGTGATTAATAGACCCAACAACATAACCGGGTGTCGGCATATCAACCGATAGAAACACATCTTATCTCACTTTGTTTTTTCGCCTAAGTGCGTCTGTGGCTCTGTTTTGATCAGCCTGTCGTAATGGATTAAATGCCATATACACGTAATCTTATCCGGCTGGTCGTGTAGAAATGATTCAGTGGATACCAAGAATAAAGATATTCTTTTGTTTTTTAATAAGTGGAGATTATTTTTAGATATGAATTGATAGTTACGTAGGCATTGATGAATCACTTTGAGTTATATAACTTGAGTTCGAATGGGTTTTTACTAAGGTAGCAAACTAGCTCACGGTCTATTTGTTGGTTCATACCACACTGTAGCTTTTCATCGTCGAGGTGTCGCTTGCTCGTTGCAGAGGCTAATGGCATAAAATGGGAAAGAGGATAGGGGAACAAAAGGGCAAAGAGGAGACTGGTCTAAAAGAAATCTTAAAAAGCTATTCAAATCCTAGCCCACAGCTATAAAATGCATATTAAGTAAGAGAATACTAGTTCAACACATATTTTCATACATTTCTTGACGCTTAATGCGATTCGTTATTCTGCTTAATATCCCATTTCACCATACATCGCCATCTTAAAGGTCCTTAAACAAGATTACACGACAAGACTTTTACATCGCTATCTTTAAGAAATGAAAGACCCTGATGGCAAATGACCCTTGACTGTAGATGATGCGATTCTAAAAATCTCAGTGGCATGGGAAGCTATTCAGGCGAAACTTTTCAAAACTATTTCAAAAAAGCAGATTACAGAAATATAGAGGTTGACGTCGAGTTGGAAAAATATTAAGACCCCTCCATACTCCAAGTGTGAATTATAATTACGAATGCAGTACATCTGATGTTCCCTCTTTCGCTTATTACGATTTCCCGCATAAGACGCGTTTGTATTATTATTGGGGTAATACTGTACTAGGAAACATAGTAATTGCAGCGGCTCGGCGTTCGCTTTTAAAACAAGAATTGTTATCTAAATTGCGTCCATTATTATAAAATTTGCACCAAAACTAAAACGCAACTAAAATAATACCTTACGCTGATCAATCGAATCACCAAATAATCGCATTACCTTGACTCTTTGCCAACGTTGCGTACAACGGAATATAATAAGTGCCTTAAAATAATACCTACAATTAAGTTTCGCCTTGACATCTAAGCTCCACAAATTAGATAACACTTAACTGAAACTATTTATCACTATAACTCGTTATCCGTTTAATTAAAAACCGTTGACATATCAATTATAACCGTTATTAATCTCTTAGTAAAAAGTGAAAGTGATATATTATATACGAAACTGATATATTTTCATTAATATAATGTCTTTTGATTGCAACTATATCATTCTGCTAAGTCCCTCGAGGGCGATCATGAAACTTAATCTGGTATCAATTATTGTGGCAAATGTTCCGCAGTCTATTAACCAGTGATTAATGGTTAAAAGCACGGTTTAAAATAGTAACTGTCTTAAACCTTGATGTTACTTGTTTGAAGGATTTTTTTGTTTGAAGTTTGGTGGTTACCCGGATATAACTAGTTAATGATTTGACTTAAGTCCTTACTTGGGTCAAATCGATTTCACATACTAGTAGCTCTCGGCAGGTTGCAGCAACATGCAGTCCGTATTATTGGAAATCCTAAGGTCACAAATATCCTGTAGAGATATCGTCCTTGGAAGTATATTAACGCCTGTATGTTCTGATGAGCACATCTATTTAGTCCCATCCTCTTCTTTCCTATCCTCACATCCGCGGTCTCTTTTTCAACAATAATAATGATTTTGGGATAAATGGCTAGAGGCAGAGTTAGAATATAAGGGCCAGAAAATTTATTCTCGGGGTGACATGCAGTATTAGACGAATGAACGATAGGTATATTCTACGTCCAAAAATATTAGTAACCATCCAGTCCAGACTTAACCTCAGTAGTAATAAGGTTCAAGAAAAAGTGTACGAACTGAATGCAGAGATCCTTGAAGTATCTGTGTTTGTGCATCTCTGCTTAACTTTTCTCGGATACCAGGCGTGAAATACTACCAATGAAGGAACCCTATTAGTCGTAGAACACCCATATGCAAACCTTCTCATATGAGCCACAATGCTCATAAAGAGTCCTTTATCAACCCACAATCAAAGCTAATAATGACCAAAGAATATCCGGTAATAGACAACCAAAGATAATCCTTAGTCCATCTTTTGACCATAAGCCATAACTCATCGATCGGTAGAATTCCCACGATACCGTTCTTATGAGCCCGTAATGTATCGGTCGATACCAACTATTATTATGTGTATAAAAAAACGAAATTAAGCCCTAATAATACAGAGATAAGGACCAAAATCTAACGAGATAATGGCAACCTCGGAGCAATATTTTATTGTTATTCTGCAATTAAGATTAATGATAAGACTAGACGAAGTAAGTACTTAATCCAAATATCTAGTTAAAAAAATTGTTAGCTTGAATTTAACAAGCATTGTTTGGATTCTGTACTAGTTACTTTTTTTTCTAATGGGCTTATCTAGAAATCGTCGTAACGCTAATCATAAGTAGGTACTACAAAGTCTACAAACTATTATTAGTTATCAAGCTTTTTGTGTATTTGAAATTACAAGAGTAAAAAAAGTTTGTCAGATATATATATATATAGATCTAATAATTGTTTGTATTTTTCTGTTAAACGCATTAAAGGGAATGATTTATTATGACTTTATATTTTTTATATAATATTCAAGTCATTGGCAATTGAAATAGTTAGGAAAAATTTAAAAAATCTGTCTCAAAAATCAAAACTCAGTCAGTTGGTTATCGTTTTTCTGTTTAGGTACATAGAATATGCTATTATAATATACAGATAATTATGTAATTACTTATAAAATATGAACAAAACTATGCTAACTATACAATATTTACAAAAATTAAATAATGAAAAAGGTACTCCTGGCAGTTACATGTAGTCAAAATGTTTAAAATTTATTTATATTGACTCTTGTTTGAACTAATAAACTGGTTATAGGTCCCGGGTATTCGAACTCATGTCCTCTCTATTGTAAGATAAACTCATTAACCATTAAGTCACCGATGCTTACAAATCCTACCCAGTATAGCACAGACACGAGTTCATTCCGAACAGCCCCCAAGAAAAGTGAAGACAAACTAATGACAAATATATGGGATTTGACGTATATGACAGTCGTTAACAGATGTCATAAACGTCAAATTTCATACATTTTCCATTCTATTCTACAATACGCCAGCCAACGAATTGCTACTTGTCTAGAGCAACAAGTAGCAATAGCAGCAAATTATTTATATAGAATATTAGTGCGAATACTAGAATTATGAGACGTAGGTACGTTACTGATAATCTTAAAAATGTTTTACATTAGATTTCTGAAGTAAAAGTGTAGAAGAGAATAGTATTCGGAGAGCATGTGTCTCTCCGAATACTATTCTCTTCTACACTTTTATCTATTTCTTTGCAAAAAGTACCTAAGCAGAGAGAACGATATTTTCACTCTCAGATAAAAGGCAGCGAGCCTAACACTCCTCAACTGGGCGCACAGAATCCTAAAAGTCTAGAATAATCGATTCGCTCAAATGCAAAAGCAATTTCTTCATCAATAAATACGGAACCCTGCGGTATAATGCCGATATCGTTAATTCTCCGATCAAATTGATGCGTGGGTGTGTCCTAACTGTATTCCATTGTTCATAATTTATTACGATAATGTCAAACAAAGCAGTCATTATCTCTTCCACACTCAAATAACTCATTTCATACTTTTACGTTTGTAGGAGTACCTTTTATCAGATCATTTGAACTTTAATTATTAGAAAATAAATGCTTTCTTTTAAAACTCGTGTTCACAAGCACATTCGATAACTGGTGTTGAATTATTGAGTCATTATAACGTTTTCTATTATACGCACATGCAACTGGTACTATTTTTTTTATAATAACTAGAATTGATAGTAGAGCATCAAATTTCCCGTTTGAAATTAGAGGCGTTTAGAGAAATACATATATTATTCAGTTCAATACGCCTTGGTTGCAGTTCCTATCATTGGGAAAATTAGGCTAGTTTATATAACTTTGAAGGGAATCACGGACTCAGAGAATTGTAGGAAAACAATCTACTTTTTTGACAGCGTCAGTGGCGCCGCGGCGGTGGCGATCGTGGGCGTTGGCGCGCCTCGCGCGCCTCTTCGTTGCCGGGGACGAGTTGGGGACTCTGCAGTCTCCACACCCGAGAAGAGGGCCAGATCGAGAGAGATGGCCCTGGGTCAGCCGGGGTGCGAGGCATATCCCTGTCAATCTCACCTTCGGCAACCAAAACGACCCACAGGCGACGTGCGTTTTAGTCGGTTCGAGTCCGACATATCCTCTTCCACCGGCTCCGGTGTATAGGTATCCGTAGGGATTTTGCGCACGTAAAAAAAAGCCTAAGTGGCGCGGCGGTAGTCGACGCGGCCTCTAAGCAGGAAGCGCGGGTTCGATGCCCGCTTAGTGCAAATATTTGTATGCATGGATATGGGTATTTTCATTGGTCTCTTACCGTGCCTCGGATAGCACGTTAAGCCGTTGGTTGCCCTACAAACATCTATGGCAATCCCCCCCTCCCCCCCAATCGGAGGTGGCAGGGGTGAACTGACTAAAAACGCACACTGTCTTGGATGATACAGTTGCCGGAGGTGGGATAGCCATTGACATAACTCTCACGCCCAGGCCGAATCTTCGGTTTTGTGATGGCTCCTTTGTAACAGCCTTCGCCTTACTGGATAGTACATTCATTAGAGAAACTATTAACAAAAAAAATTTCCCTAATTTTTGCAATTCAATACCTCATATTTCCAATGAAATGTTTAAATGAAATTCAATTTTTATTCTGCGTACTATACTGATTAATTCTAATAACAATTATACCTAAGCATTTGACAAATTCTACAACGAGCTTTATGTTAGCTTAAGGCAAGATCAAAGATTAAGCTTTGTGCTAGAAGCAAAGAGACATTATAATTACCAGCATACAATTATTCAAGACTTAATTAACGCCTTCGATTAATTAATTTATTATATTCGATATTCGATGGAATGCAGGATTTGCCTATATTCTCGATAGTATCCGCGTGCAGTTTATTCAACTGGTGTTGATATAGAGTGTAATCAAAGAACTCAATGAGTATCTAATTCTACATCACATTTAGCATAATACTGGTTGCATCTGAGGTTCTAATCTTTCCCTCAGTCTCTTCCATCAATCAGCAGTTATACAGGATTACAGGAGAGATTGATTCTTATTCGTATACCCCATTTGTAAAAGGATACATACAATGATTATATAAAGTTGCATTATATTGTCTTTACTTGTAAACGCGTACACATACATATAATCTTACCTTTTTCGCAGGAGGGTTAGGCACAGGGGAATTAACACCCACATTTCACCAAACATTGTATTCGGTCCCACGTAATAGGAGGTGAGCTTTTTGAAATTTTTCGGGCACTATTGTTGACTCGAGTCATAAATCTGAGGTGGAGTCTGGGCTGTACATATATGTATGATTTTAAACTGCCCTATTCCTTAGTCGCCTTGTATGACACCGCATGGGAAGAGATGGGGTGGTCCAAATTCTACTCTGCCGGAAACCACGCGGCACTCCACTTGTGTGCGCATAATATACCATTTCACATCATTCAGATCTCAGTGCGCAAATAAAACTAAGGAAATGCGTGCAAACTTCAAAACAATATGATAATTTCATCCACATTCACCGCACACGTAGCTCAAACTTAACCTATAAACAATAGTTGAACGCACAATTCAATATGCAAACCGAACAATGTAATGATAATGCTTCAGACAATGCACTTTCGTCGCTAACCACTGTATCGATTTATTGATCCTCAATATTAAATACTTAAGCAATAAAACTGACCATTATAACACGACCTATCTATACCAATCATACACTGATAACTACATCTATTTTGTATAGTAAGAGAGGGGAAAGGAAGATCTTGAAAAATTGGTTTAGCAAGTTAGGAATGGTTCTTACCTCGCCTATGCCTTAAGCAATACGGTATTTATCATTTGCCATTGTATGTGCGCCCTTTGTGGTTTTGAAGTACTAAAATGACTTAACACAAGTGATGATATGTCGTTAATGTCAATTCTTATCTTCAGATTTAAATGTCAGATGAGTTCAAACGGTCAATATTTTGACTGATTTACAACTGACATTTGAATACTTAACATTAATTGACTCGCATAATTAGTGTTAAAGTTTTATTATCCTTTTTAGTGGGTAGACCTAATAAACAATGATTTATTACAGATGCGAGAATGAAATGTAAACAGAAGTAAACTCGGTGAATACTTTTACTTTTTTGTCACTGATTCAAAATAATCTTGGCATTTTAGAAACCGGAATCCGCTCTCTTATTCGTCTTTTACATACATACATATAATCACGCCTTTATCCCCGGAGGGCTAGGTAAAGGTGATGCAACCACATTTAACCAATCATTAAAATCATTCCCACGTAATAGGGGGTGACCCTATTGCCGTCTTACGGACACTATTGTTGACTCAAGTCATGCATCTGAGGTCAGCCTCAGATGCTCAGGTCTGGGCTATATATCTGTCTAATGTTAAACAGTCCTATCGCTTAGTCGCCTTGTACGAAACCATGGGAAGAGATTGGGTGCTCCAAATTCTACTCTGCCGGGAACCGTCTTTTCCATAACAATTAATCATGATTTTTATAGCGACTGCCGTATTATCGAAAAAAGCCGGGGGACGCAATCTCAATTCCTATCATCTGCGAAATCCACTCTTAGAGTACATATCTAAGATATAACTGTTTATACTCGATCTTCCTATCTCAGAACAAAATTTAGTATTAACTTTATCCCAGTGTTATTCCCAGTCGCATCCGAAGTTTTCATCTCAAAGTCTGGGATTTTTCAATTCTAATTGCGGTATTATAGATAGATAATACTTTATTGTACACCAATACATTTACAGCGGAGACAAGTAGTTAGCATGCATATATAGTTCAATCAAAGAATCAAAGAATCAATTTCATTTATTCAGTTTAGGCACACAAAGAGCACATATGAACGTCAAAATTTTACAATTGGATATGTCAAGAAATAATATAAAAATATTAAATAATTTAAAAATAAATCATTGGAAAATGATTCTTTCGCTGGTTCGGTAGGTTAGTTCTACTGAGAAGATACCAGCAAGAAACTCAGCAAACTATATTAGAACTAGATTATTGTACAATGTACAATGGGCGGCCTTATCGCTGAAAGCGATTTCTTCCAGACAACTTCGGAGCGATATTTCCCTTGAAGCGACTAGCGACTAGCGATATCGAATTATTGCAGTTAGACCATAATGACTACCATAGATGTTCGTATGACAACCAAAACTGGTGGCTTGAGGATCAAACCAATGCAAATCATCACTCATTCATACTAATATTTGCACTGAATGGGCATCGAATAGCGTCGCATTCAGTACCGCCACGTCACAGAGGTTGTCTGACAGAACAACGTTTAGTAATATGATGTAACCAAACAGACACATGTGTGATCTAACATATTATACACATGCACCGAAAACCATCCATATCAACGAGTAAGGCTTCTATTAATCAAAGACACGTATTCATTTGTAACGCAATTAGAGTGTGTGTTTTCTCTCATGAATCATTAATCTACATATCCGGAGGCTTGTTTGTTTGTCATGCTTACGTTTGTTGAGAGCTACTTTAAACAAGAGTTAACAAAAGATGAAGCTACGATGTAATAGTTGTTAGTAGTTATAATGATAAATGCAGAATCAGGACATACACCAGCTGCACTCGCTATTCGAATTCATCATCATCGTAGTGTCAATCATGGTTGCATCATAAGTTTGCACTTTTTAAATTGAGTTCAGGATCCGCTTTCTTATCTCCTAGATACAGACATTCTCGCCCATAAACCCCTGAAAGGGTAATCAGAGGCGTTTTATGCTCACATTTCATACATACACATATAATCGCGCTTTTGTCCCCAGAGAGTTAGGTAGCGGTGAATTCACCAATAATTTAATTCGGTCTTACGTAATAGGGGGTGAGTCTATTGCCTTCTTCTGGACACTGAGGCTATGCATCTGAGGCTGAGTCTGGGCTGTATATATCTGTTTGATGTTAAACAGCCCTATCCCTTAGTCGCCTTGTTCGACACCGCATGGGAACAGATTGGGTGGTCCAAATTCTACTCTACCGGGAATCTTATTTCAACAACTGCAAATAAACCCTCTTTCCTGAGACTTTGCCTTTACCTTACCATCAGGCGAGGTGAAGTCAAGTTGGCGTGTCCTAGATAAATAAAAAAAAACAGTAAATTTGGAGGCAACTGGGAAAGTGGTAAGGGGATTTAATATTTATACGGTAGTATTCTTAAACCCTACCCATTCTATAGTCCAGATTTCGTGGAGCTTGGAAATTGAATGTAGGATCTGTCACATGTAAACCTCACTCGCTACGCCACTAAAACAAGAAAGCAAAATAAAACATATTTGAACATCATTTTAAATCAAATCAAATTTGTTAAACAACCAACCGCAAGTTGCCCGCGGCTGTAGGTATATGTTGTGGTACATCCGGCTTCCGTCATTATAGTGAGATAAATGTATTTCTTATTCTTTGTTTTTTTAAGACTACATACTAGGTAGTATTTTTGGTTACCGCTCTAGCAAACGGGAATTGTTAGATTTAGGACTGCGTTCCCGTATCAGTGGCATTCTGGAAGGGGCTTTTAGAATTCACTTATGTGTATTAGGTATTAGATAAGTGATTTAAATAATTATCATCATCATAATCTCGCCTTTATCCCCGGAGGGTTAGGCAGAGGTGAGTTATCACCCACATTTCACCAATAATTGTATTCGGTCCCACGTAATAGGGGGTGAGCCTATTGCCGTATTTCGGTTGACTCGAGCCATGCATCTGAGGCTGAGTCTGGGCTGCATATATCTGTCCGATGTTAAACAGCCCTATACCTAAGTCGCCTTATACGACACCACATGGGAAGAGATGGGGTGGTCCAATTTCTACTCTGCCGGGAACCACGCGGCATTAAATAATTATATAATGTAGTTTTCTCTGGTCCAAAGTAAGCATAGCCTAATAAACTTGTAATATGAGTTTATAGACGGCAGAATTACATTCAATAATCAATAATCTTTTTTTTTGTTCAACATGTTAAATTCTTTTTATTGTAACTACATAAAATAAACATCGAACCACTAAGAAACAAATCAAATAAACATTAATGGAAATATTTGAATAACTTACACTGGACGGAAACCAACCCGCGTTTTTTTATTTGTAATTGTAACCACATTCCATCAGGTGGGCCGTGTGCTTGTCTGCCACCTAAGTTGAATAAAAAAATTCGAATACTCAACCGTTAAACAGCCTACTACATACCACTTGGTGGCAGACAAAACATTATAAAACTAGTAAAAATTTTAGGATTTTGTATGTTTTTTTGTATGTTGGTAGTTAAAACAACAATACAAATTGAATTATACGACAAATGTGAATCATTTTCATTGCTACGAGCACTGACATATCTAATTTAATTATGTACTTGACACTGTCAATGTATTTATGTTCGTTGTCAATCAGTTAAACAAGCACTACGAGTAGTATTGATAACAAATTTTATTGCATGTAACTTGTCGACCGAATGCTCAAGTAGGCAACTCTAGTGACTCGACTAAATCTTATAGCACGAGCACACCTCTACTAGTACACAGTGTGTAAA
The DNA here is from genome assembly GCA_963662185.1 of Eilema griseolum. Taxonomy (NCBI): domain Eukaryota; kingdom Metazoa; phylum Arthropoda; class Insecta; order Lepidoptera; family Erebidae; genus Eilema; species Eilema griseolum. The sequence continues at coordinate 8,577,639 of OY759250.1, forward strand.
TATTGTAATAGGTAGTTATACAATTGATTTATTGTAAGAAATGTCGACTATGTAGATTAAATTTCAAAATAAATAATATTAATCAAGATTAGATTGTTTGTTTTATGTATATAAACGGTTGTTTGTATGTTTGTTGATGGAAAGATAAGTATGATATGTATAGTTTACATTCGAAAGCTATTGAGCCTTTAGATAAAAGCAATATTTTAAGTATTGCAATAATAGTTATAGTGTTAAAACCGATTTACAACTGAACAATAGACAGTCAGGCAATTCATCGTACATTGAAACGTTTTGCCACTGGCTTATATTTTATGAGGCTTAACACATGCTAAAGTTGCGGCACGCTATATTGGCCGTTTTGATACGACTGGATTTGCTCGTTTCCTCTATTTTGGCGCGCTTAATTTTGGACAACGAACTGTTAGTCGAATGACTAAAGAAAAATATGGCGAGATTTGCACAGAAGAAATTAAGTCGTTTCAAAACGGCCATCATATCGTTTTTTTTTTAAATTTGTACCACTACGGAAATACCGCCGTGTCCTACCTCCTTAAAGAGCTTGCCGCAACTATAGTGACTAAGGATTGTAAGTGAACGGTTTTCAAATGAAAGTAGCTATTTCGTTCACAGCTAAAAGTAAGATATGACGTGTCTTAATGTAAGCACCGCACTAACAGATTTTAATTTAGAAAACACTCAGTACAGGATTTGAACCGCTCTGATAGTCAATTTACCACTACGAAATACCTCGAATTTACCGCCCTGCAGAATACCGCGGTTATAATAACTTCGTGTTGTGTTCGCAGCGGTGAGTAGGGTCAGTGGGATGACTAAAGGCTTGTCCTGCTTTGTCCTCTACACTGACGGCACAGAAACTCTGTGCTTACAGGGTCGGCAGCGCGAGTGTGGCTTCTCTGGTGTTACACACGTCCATAGGCCACGGTAACCAATTTCCATCAGGTGGACCGTGAGCTTGTATGCCACCTAAGTGGTTTAAAAAAACTCTGCAAAAACAACAAAACACAACATATGCTATCTCTTTCTTATAAGGATATACAAAGAAAAGAAAAATGAAAGAAAAACCTAAATTGATGAAGGTTTCAAGAACGCAAATAATATTGCCATTTGCAAAGTTTATATGCTTATAAAGCCATACAAAAACAAATGCAATCGTAAATCAGTAAAATAAATTAATCTCTACACTTAAAGCTACGCATTTCCTTTCTATTTATCAATTTCTCGATGTATATCAATAAATAACGAGAAACAGATACATATAAATTACTCTAACTACGCAGAGAAACTTCCAATCTAGATGGGCTCAGAGATTCTGGCAGTAACAGATACATTACTCGCAGTTTATAGAAATCAATTCCAAAAATCTAACAATTGAACATAACTGGAGCAGTAATTCGCTGACTCATCCGATCTGAATGTTCAAGTAACGGTGATTATGAGTTCATCAGTAAGTTGAGAATCAATCGAAAACATTGATATCAATGGAAATTGAGCTAGTGATGGGATCTGGATTGATTGTTCGACTTGTTATAGATGATATTTTGGAATATAACTTTGATGTTATTTGAACACTATAAGTTAAATTGATATATTCTTAGCTCATTCGTAACATTGTCTTTTACACTGACGGTACAGAAACTCTATGTGCTTACATGGTTGGGAGTGAGAGCGTGACTCCCTTGGTGTTGCATACTTCCATAGTCCACGGTAACCACTTTGCATCAGGTCGGCTGGGTGCTTGTTTGCCTCCTAAGTTGTATAATAAATTTTTAAAACATTTCACGTCAATTCAATAAGTAAGTAGGTACATAAAACATATTTTACCCGACTGCCAAGAATGGTTATGTTTTTCGCGCGTATCTTGAATGTATATATGTAGGTAGTAATAATAATAAATAAATATTCTACAACATTCTGCTCAACGCTATCTAGACCCATGGTAAGCATAGCTTAACTAGCTTGTGTTATGAAATTTTGTATGCGGATAAACATACTTAGATACTTTTTTGTAAATACATACATATCACACATAAAAACATCCAGATCAACGCAAATATACATAATCATATTATAATATTCTTTATTACCTCATATCTTCCAAACTAAGGGACGGATTTCTTCAAATAACATACCGTTAGATTCGTCTCTGTTACCCAAGGGTTCTTAAAATGAGACGAGAAAGAAAACCAACATGGCTGCTATAATACACTATAGTTAAAATGGAAAAATAAAAAAAAATGTAGGTACTGCAATATGGGTATCAAAATAAATGGCTTATCATGCATGACCCTATTTTAATTTTTTTATCTTTTCGTACTTTTCAGCATCAGTAAGTAAGCAAGTATCAGCAAATAAGAAAGAATTCTATGATATTCTATACAGAGATAACTATCCCAAAAGTAAGCATAGCTTAGCTAGCTACTATTATTATTGGTTTTAGTATGCGAATTACTATAACTGATACTACACACTTATTCTTCTTCTACACACACATTGGCAATAGGTATACATCCATACAAATATTTGCACTGATCAAAAATCGACCCTGTTACTCCTGGATAAGCCGTCTTCTGTTCTACTGTTACCCACATATACCAAGGATTAATAAATTACGCAACCCCTCTCTCCAATACCCCTGTTAAAAACAAAACCTGGCTACGATCTTTCTAGATTTCTTCTTAGTGACATAACATTTTTTTAAACCACTTAGTTGGCAGACAAGCACACGTCCCACCTGCTGGGAAGCGGTTACCGTGGCCTATGGACGTATGCAACACCAGGGGTGTCACACTCGCGCTGCCGACCATGAAGAAACCTTCTGATGCACCTCTTGAAGAACCCCTTACATACTACCTACATATTTCTAAATATTTCAATACCATTTTTTTTTTATACAACTTAGGTGGCAGACAAGCACACGGCCCACCCGATGGAAAGTGGTTACCATGACCTATGAACGTGTGTAACACCAGTGGAGTCACATCCGTGCTGCCGACCCTGTAAGAACTGAGATTTTGTGCCGTCAGTGTAGAGGACAAAGCAAGTCAAGCCTTTGGTCATCCCACTGACAGCACAAAAACTCTCCAGTGAGCTCTGGCTACCCTACTCACCGCCGGGAACACAACACGAAGTTATCATAACCGCGGTATTCTGTAGGGCGGAGGTACCTCCCCAGTCGGACTGCTCAATTGGGCGGAAATACCGCCGTGTCCTACCTCCTGCTTCCACTATCTCTGCGTGAAAGCAACTAATATAGTAGAAACAACTCAAAAGGCACAAAGATAAATTCAATAGGCCCACCGTGGAGTCGAACTCGTATTAATGTTGTAAAATAAACAGAATCGCACAGTAATGAACATTCGCTCACTGTTTATTTATTGTATTCGGTCATTGAGAGCGAAAACGCATTTGTAATACCAAATAGCTTTATTTGGATTGGAATGGTGGTCTTACGTTTAAGGTGCTGTTCGGATACGGTGCAGTTTTTATTTTCTATACTAATAATGAAGCCTGAAGAAGCATCGGTAGCTTAGTGGTTAAGGAATCGGCCTTACGATCGAAAGATCTGGGGTTCGAATCATGGCCATTACACTAACAACGCGAACGTACTCCTAAAACAATATGATGTTTGAGGGAATATTAGTTATTTCGATTCTAATATTCTTTTTAACATACATACCTATAATCACGCCTTTTTCCCTGAAGGGTTAGGCAGAGACGAATTAACACCCATATTTCTACAATAATTGTATTCGGTCCCACGTAATAGGGGGTGAGCCTATTGCCGTATTCAGGGCACTATGGTTGACTCGAGCCATGCATCTGAGGCTGTATAGTTTGATGTTAAATAAATAAGAAACAAGTCAGTCAAGTGCGAGTTGCACTCACGCACCGAGGGTTCCGAACTTCAGCTACATAAACCGTAATATATTTTGAATGCGTTGACATAGAACGTTTGATTTTTGCACAGTTTCAAGAACTTGATGAATGAATCTGCGTATTCCTAAGAAAAAAATCTTGACAGACAGACAGATGGACAACGAAGTGATCCTATAAGTGTTTCGTTTTTTGCTTTTAGTAGGTACGGAACCCTAAAAACAGTGAATGCAGATTTTTTTTTTTTTATACCACTTAGTTGGCAGACAAGCACACGGCCCACCTGATGGAAAGTAGTTACCGTGGCCTATGGACGTCTGTAACACCAGAGGAGTCACAGTCGCGCTGACAACCCTGTAAGTACAGAGTTTCTGTGCCGTCAGTAGAAGACAAATCAGGACAAGCCTTTAGTCTTCCCACTGACGGCACAAATTCTCCAGTGAGCTCTGGCTACCCTACTCACCGCTGGGAACACAACACGAAGTTATTATAACCGCGGTATTCTGTAGGGCGGAGGTACTTCCCCAGTCGGACTGCTCAATCGGGCGGATATACCGCCGTGTCCTACCTCCTACAAAATAATAATTAATCAAAAAAAAAACAAAAAAATAATAATTATCTAAATGAAAAATTTACCATTACTTTTGGTAAACAGTAAAAAAATTGCGTCAAACTGACGTGAGATGCGGTGACCACATCTGCTGAAGAATTTTATTCAAAAGACAAAAAAGCAGTTATTTTAAACTACAGTGTCTGCATGGTTTTGAAGTGCCCGTCGCAGTCCACTGTTGTGAGTTAAATGGTATTCAACGATATTGGTAAAAATGTTTGCCATTAAAATATCGAATACTAGCTCTTTATATATATTACAATCTAGCCTTATTGGCTAGTTAGTAAACAAACAATCAATAAGGCTATGGCAGTCTACTGCTGGACATAGGCCTCTCCCAATGTTGGGCAACTTCGGCCTACACACGGATGGTATCGACTTAATTCAGAATAATTAAAACGGAACCGTTTTAATATTTTATAAACCTAAATGGTTTTAACTACTCTATAAAAATATTAAAGTGTCAGTTCTAGGTACGATAGAGAGAACGCTCTACAAAATCAAATCAAAACAATCTTAACGGATTCTCATTTCTTCTTTCCAACGACGTGCCAATTCCAAAGCCATATGTACACGAGACTATTAAAATGATTGGAAGTGATCCTTATATTCAGCTGATTTATTTTATTTCGATTAATAACTTGACCGTTGCCATCAAACCGATTTATGATATAAATTATTGAGTCATTTATATCAATGTGGTATTAATTAATGTTAGTATTTTTATCGTATTATTAGCGAAAGAGAAAACTGAAGAGAAGGCGGAAGTTCTACTTGTTATTCATTAGTTTTGGAAACTTGAGTGAGTCATATTGAACTGTATCATTAACTCAAATAAACTTGAAGCTGATGAGTGTTATAGTAGGGATATCGTTAATTTAAAACCATCATATTTATCGGTTTCTTTGCTAACTGAGAGCATAAATGACACAGCGGTTTATTGAGTGAGTAAGGTGTTGTAGTTTTCAATTCCATATGAGACAATGTAATTGTCTGCTTGTGTACATGTATTCTGTTTTGAAGGGCTCCGTAAAGATATCCAATATAGACAGCAAGGGCCAATTAGGTTCTTAAAGACTAAGTTATCGCATGTATCTTGACCCCTAGTCGCGAAAAGAACGAGGCCTTGGCACGCGCGAATTGGTCTGACATAAGCAATTATAAGTAGCTTTGCCACCGTAGCTTCCATTGCTATCTTAAAAAAACGCTTATATTTTTATTAAGAGTTCATTTTGTGAGATAACTGGACTCAAGATATATGTCGGTAACTATAACAGTGATAGGCCACGGAATCAAGCGTTCTTTTGTTTGGCTGATAAGGCTGCCTGTCCACTGAGGTGGAGAAAAGAGGTGAGGAGCGGAGCTGTGCCAAGATTAACTAATCAATATAATTTCCGTTCCGCTTCAGTGGTCAGGGCTTTGCAAACTAGTTTTAAACATCAAACATTTTTAAAACGCGGAGTAAAGAAGGGGAGCGAAGAAGCGGAGCGGGGATTTTGCCAATAAACCAATCGTCCATTGACTATAGCTCTAAAAACTCGCCGAAACTCGCGGCCTAGTTCCGCTTATGGAAAACACAGTCTGCAACTCCGCACAGCATTACTTTCTCGCTCTGACCCGCTACCTAGCTCCACATAAATGAACAGGTACAGTCCGCAACTCCACTCCGCATTACTCTCTAGCTTCGCTCCGTTACCTAGCTCCGTGCTAATGGACAGGCAGCCTAAGCCAGTCTGGATTATACCGTCTATCGTTGAGCAGGTGTACACTCTATATTAACTAAACTTACTATCATCATAATGACCATTATAGAATTTTGGTACTAACTATAAAATATGTGAAATTCAAACATGAACATTGACCAACCCATTCCAAAGCATAAGGCAATAGAACTCAATCTATTTCAATCAAAATCAAACTCAAATTTTTGAAATCAGCTGTTGGATGTCAACAAGGAGACCCTCTTGGACCGGTAATTTTCAGTTTAGCTATTCAGCCCATTATTCGGCGGTTAAATTCTAAATTTAATGTATGGTACCTAGACGATGGGACTCTAGGGGGAGATGTGGAGACAGTTTTACAAGATTTGGCATTTATTAAAAATGAATTTAGATTAATTGGTTTAGAACTAAATGACAGCAAATGCGAGATTTTTTTAAACGACGTTTCGGACAAAATTTCTACTATCTCTAAATTCAATTCCATAGCTCCCACCATCAAAATTTTAGAAAAAGACTCTTTACGTCTCCTCGGGTCCCCAATCCTAGAAGATGCCTATACCCCATTTATAGAGGAAAAAATTCAAAATTTTAGTGACATTTCGGATCGCCTACTCAAAATTAATATACACTCGGCTTTCACTATTCTTCGGTATTGCCTATTCGTTCCAAAATTCACCCATGCCCTACGATCAACGCCATTTTTTAAACATTTAACGATTTTGAAAAAAATGGACGAAATTATAGAAAATACCCTCACCAAAATTTTAAATGTGGCCTTGGATGACCGAGCTTTACTACAAGCGACTCTACCGATTCGCTTGGGTGGGCTCGGTATTCGCAAAATTTCAGATGTCAGCTTACCAGCGTTCCTGTCTTCAGTCCACAGTACCGAAGAATTAACTAGGAAAATCCTTGCACCTACACTAGTTAATTCTGAAGTATTGTGTAAGACTGATGCAGTGAACGCTTGGAAAATTGCATGTCCAAACACCGATCTCCCAAGGAACCTCTTCTCACAGCGTCAGTGGGACGGGCCGCTCTGCAGCTTAGTTGGAAAAAAATTACTAAATACATGTTCCAATGCTGCTGAGCGTGCCCGTTTACTGGCGGTTGGAGTGTGGGAATCGGGTCTTTGGCTACAAGCTCTTCCGTCATCTAACGTAGGGACTATGTTAGATGACACTACCTTCCGCATCGCAACTTGTCTCCGTTTAGGCGCGCCGTGTGTTTCTCCGCATCAATGCCGCTGTGGAGAAGCCGTTGACAGACTCGGACACCATGGTCTGTCGTGCTGCAGGAGCGCAGGGCGAATTCCACGGCACGCCAGCCTCAATGACATAATCCGCCGTGCTCTTGTCACCGCCGGTGTACCAGCTGTACTAGAACCAAACGGTTTGGCGCGTGACGATGGCAAGAGACCGGATGGCATGTCGTTAATGCCATGGAAGATGGGTAGGACTCTGGTGTGGGACGCCACATGCGTTGATACCATGGCTCCTACCCATATAACTAGCACGGCTGGCTGTGCTGGAGCTGCTGCTGCTTCTGCAGAGGCTCTCAAGCGGCGCAAATACTCCAATCTCATCGGAGATTATGAATTTGTGCCGTTTGGAGTCGAGACTTTGGGGTCATGGGGTCCGAGCGCTCGCAACCTCTTCCGTGAGATTGCGAAGCGTATGGTCGACGCTTCTCGTGACCAGAAGGCTGGCCTCTTTTTAGGTCAGAGAATAAGCATTGCCATACAACGTGGCAATGCTGCCAGTCTTCTGGGAACGCTGCCACAAGAGGCATGCGATGCGGAGGAATTCTACGACGCATTTTAATTGTTCTTAGCTATAAGTTGTATAATAGTTATTTTATTTTTATTGTATTTAATATTTATAAATTATTTAATATTATTTCTGTATAGATTACTTAGAATTGAGATATTGTTTCCCTTTTTTTTCAAATAAATAGTACAATATGGAAAAAAAAAAAAAAAAAAAAATTACAAAGTGTGAATGACGTAATTCACTTAAGAGTAGATTTATGAGTTAATGTACTCAGCTGGTTATTTTCTAGTGAAATCGTGCCGTTGGGGAATTTAGCACATAATTTACGGTACCTGCCCAATAGTGAGGATTTATGGCTGCCCACGGCTATCACACGCTGTAATCCAGCTATATGCTATTTTAATACACAATTATTTTCTTGGAATTATATTGGTACCTTTTAGTTTTAGGTACAAAAACCTGCTATTGGAGTTCAGTTTCATAGTGGTGTAGATTATTTTAGATAACTGAGGTTGCAAATAAGCAGATAGAGATCATAAGTACACAGTGCTATCTAACCTTAAAGTAAGAATTGTTTAACTAGCTTGTGTTATTGTAACTAAACCGGTTAAACATACTTAGCTTTTTTTGTAATTATGCTTGTATTTAAAAAAAATGGATCTAAGGTAAAATGTATCTATATATTGGAACTATATATTCATGCATACAAACATTTGTGTGCAATAAGCGGGAATCGAAACCACACTACTTGCGTAGCAGTCGAACGCTCTACCGCCGCGCTACAAGAAGTCAATGTTAATGGAAAGCAGATGTCTCTAGTTTTTTTTTTTAATTCGATGGGTATCACACGTACCCTAAAATATGTTCTAAATGCGGTAAAAAGTTCAATATTCTACGCAGGTGCAACCATGGCTAATAGCTAGTAGTATTTATAAGACCTACTCATACAAACTTCAAAACAGAAAACACTAAGTTGTTTTATCACATTATAAATTGTTGTGTGTTGTCTTATAAATTGTATAAAGTTTTTATTATATAAATGTATATAATAAACTAAAGACTTCCAGTGATTTATTTGATTCATGTAGATGGATCCTGATAAAGTCAATTCAAGTCAACCTTTAACATGTCTTTAAGCTTAAATAAAGCTGGATATAACATTTACAGTGTATCGTGTTAACATACACCCTATCGCTTTACTGTCTGCTAATATTCAACTAACAACAGTTATTTATAAAATTTACTTCACAATCACGAAAAATTATGTTATCAAGCTAAATTGATTACTTAAGCTGAAATGAAATAGATTGCCTGACTTATTATATTTACTATACTCTGTCTAAATTTTCTCCCAAAAAACTATTTACTTTATTCTATCACTAAAACGGAACTTACAAACCGTATTTTTTTTCTTATAGACTAATTTAGCAAATGCACCACCAATTCAAACTTTCAAAACGTTAAATTTTTTTCTTAAAGACTAATTTAGCAAATGTACCACCTATTCAAAAGATCATATTCTACATATATTCTAATAAAGAATTATAAGCTGTGAACTTCAATTGACTTCATTTCACAATTAAATACTTTAACCCGCTTTGTCGATTAACAACCATTCTATGAATTTCCCTATAAAATTCAAAACTAAAACGGCTCTGTTCCATTAATGTTCATAAAACGTTTTATAAGACATATAACCAACATGAGCGTACAATTAAAGTCGGCCAACTGAAATATTTACATAAATTACACAGTCTTAACATATGTTCGTATGTTCGTCACTCGCTGGCGAACGCCTAAAGCTATTTTACTAGAAGACTACATGTGAGCGTTTAAATCATTTTACTTTACTATTTTATAAAGTAAAAGTTCTAAAACCTGCAGGTAGGTATATGTATAGTAATTAAATCTTGTTGTTTGTTAACTTGTTACCATACATTTTGTGGATCTAAGAATGATATTGTAGAATAATACCTTTCGTGACTGATAACTGATAAGTCTTATCTCTTTTCTTTTAGCTACTTATCAGTATCACAACATTAGCCTTGGCTACATCCTAAACTTGTACTTTAGTCAGGGTCCCATCACTTGCACGAATTCACGCAACAAATACATCGCGTCTAAGGCATTGTCCTACGTAAGCGACAAACGCGACTACTCTATGCGTGGCGACGCGGCGGGTAAATATCAAATGGTCGTTGTTTTTTATTGTGTCCTACGGTGTGTCGCGTCAATATGTCGCGTGAAATATGGATGAATATATTACGCATCGCGTTGCGTTGTGGCGCTGTCGCGCTTTTCGCCCACGTAGGACAATGGTAACACTGTCCGAAATTATAGTATAGTGAGCACTAGGGAAGTAACACGCAACTCAACGCATGAAAAAAGAAATTTTATGTATTATCATCAACTCTACCAATATGCTTGATGACACAGTTGCACAGTTTTCAACTCTTGAACCGCAGGGGGAAGGCAAATTTATGTTTGAAGCTATTACGGTTTTGAAATTATTGATGCTCTTGTATGGAAGTGATGTATGTTACCAAGTATCTGTAATCTAGAATGTGCTTTAGCTATAGCAAATTAGAAAATAAGTTAAATATCTTCCCACTGAAACGATACCTACTCATTTATTGATTGTATAAATCTTTATAATATAAAAATGAAACACTGAATGTACTGCTAAGCGCAAATCTCGAGAGCAGCTGAACCGATTCGGCTAATTATTTTTTTAGAATATTCCCTGTAGTACGAGGATAGTTTTTACGGAGAGAAAAAATTATAAAATTTCCTAAAAAGACTTTTATATACTCCCATACAAAAGATTCGTAATTATACTTTAAAGTCAATTTCAACTTTAATACCATACCATAAAGTTTAAGTGTTAGTGGAGAGGTTCCGGGAAGGAAAAACAATCGTAGCAGAGCATTTAATTATTTTTTTTGTTAAATCTACTGTTAGGCGGTACGAAGTACTAGTTGTACCAAAACTTAGGCTTCACAAGGTTGGTGATTCATTTGTAGGCAGCTGCATAAAAATATTTAATAAAATTCCTCAGGACTTGATTAATATGCCATAATGTGTTAATGCGTGGTCGACATAAGTCACTTGCTTGCTCGCACAAAATAAATTGTAAACCAAAACAAATTTAAAAAAGAAAAATAATCTAGTTCTAATGTAGTTCGCTGAGTTTCTTGCTGGTATCTTCTCAGTAGAACTAATCTACCGAACCAGCGAAAGAATCATTTTCCAATGGTTTATTTTTACATTATTTAATATTTTTATATTATTTCTTGACATACATAATTGTAAAATTTTGACGTTCATATGTGCTCTTTATGTGCCTAAACTGAATAAATGAAATTGATTCTTTGATTCTTTGAAGTTCGCCGGGTCAGCTAGTAGGTATATTATAGAGTAGATAGATACCCTCTGCGCTATCACCCTCTCATACCTACTGTTGAAGATTTATAATTAAAGGCTACTTGTATTTAACTAAATCGTGAATAGTAAAGGAGTTTAAATCAATAATTGGTTCATTTAAAATGTATATGATTTACTCTCTAGTCGTGCTAATCTCTTTATTATACATACCTACTTACTGGTTTGAAAATAACTTTTAAGTATAATATTAGTTTACGGTATTAGTTATTACAGTGATTGAAATATTCCAGTAGTTTTAATGACTCAATCTCATTTTAATTATACCTACTATAACTATCATTTGAACGTTTAAAATATCTTATTGGTTTATTTATCGGGTCTATTTATCGGCCTACTTGAGGAAGCAACTAACTAACTACAAATTCTTGTGTTAAATAGCTTAAATATAAAATTTGCATAAATAAATTTAATAACTTTCACTCTGATTTTGTTCAGTTTCGGAATACCTTCCATTTCAACAATTGAATAGGTACTCCATTATCGTGTGACTGTCAGTTCAGTTTTAGGAAAAGCCTTCGAATATTATACATTTTAAAAATATTTATTATTTAATAATACTTACAGAACATCAAATGGACTTGGTTCAACCGTTTCCCGTTTCGATTCCAAAAATAAATATCAACGACTGTTTCTTAGTCGAACTTAAAGGTTGGCTTGAAATATTATTTTCTTTGCCGCACTAAAAATCATGGAATTCTTTGCCAGCTCACGTGTTTCTTTCTTCCTACAGTCCCGGGTCCTTTAGGCGAGCTTTGATAATATAGGCGTCTGTAATGGTAACCATACCATTAGATCGGCGTTTTTTTTTTACTTGCGCAAAATCCCTACGGATACCTACCCACCGGAGCCGGTGGGAGAGGTTATGTCGGACTCGATCCGACTAAAACGCACGCCGCCTGTGGGTCGTTTTGGTTGCCGAAGGTGAAGTTGACAGGCATATCCCTCGCACCCCTGCCGACCCAGGGCTATCTCTCAGGATCTGGCCCTCGTCTCGGGTGTGTGGGGACTACAGAGTCCCCAACTCGTTCCCGGAAAACAGGGAGGCGCGCAAGGCGCGCCGCCGCCGCGGCCTGATTCTGCCACCATTAGATCGGGTTAAGGCACATTGAGATAAGGCGAGGGAAAAACAAAAGATTCATACTTTGATTCATGTATTATTTCTTACCCCATACTAGTTCTCTCCGACATGAAAATTTGAAGGCGTTGAACATAAAAGATAGTGAATTTTGTTATGAATAAGAAAGTGTGTTTCTAGCATTGTCCTTCCTTAGCATTACAAATTCTATTAAAGGTCACATTCAACTATTTCTACCTGAAACGGTTCAATGTGAACTTTCCCATAAAGATAGTTTATCTTTCTGAAAGTAAAAGGACACCGTTTTCTCTTCAAAAATTACATGTTATGTGAATTGAATGAATGTGAACTGCAGTGGGCTGATTGTTTGATTGAATTGAAAAGGATTGAAGAGAAAAGATAGTAGTAATAATTATATTTATTTCGCAAGTGAATTAGACGATATAATACATTAAAGTGGACTTAAGTGTCTGTCTGTTTGTCTGTCTATTACGTTTTCACGTCACCAAATCATTTTGATGATAATTGATACAAACAAGTATAGAAAAGAGTTTAGGAAAGAACATAGGCTAAGTTAAGTCGTGATAATCGCCAACCACACGGGCGAAGCAGTGGGCAACACCTAGTTGTAATACAAAAATTGTAACAAAATAACTAAAAAAGTGTGTATGTTGCAATTATATGTGAGTATGTAGGTACTTATTATATAAATTTTATAACGAAGATAGAACAAAACATCTTCATCTTTTAGTACTACAAATAAATGCACTCCACAAATCTGTAGTCTAATTTTTTGTATTCCATAGAGTTGCCCCCCACGGGCTGCGCACGTGGGCGGCTGCGCGCGCGCACAATTATGTCTTAACGCGGAGGGCTCGCGACAGGTGGGAGGGGCGCTGTGACGCGACCTGATATCAATGTCAGGGGTGACGGGAAAGCTTAGTCTTTGTTCTAAATAGTTTGGCCTGTACTTCTGGGGCATAATATGATATTAGACGATGGTGATCTACTAAAAAGTTTTGAACCAGTTTTTCGATTATTAAAGAAAGGTAATTAAGAATGAAAGATAGAAAAGCTTGTTGTACCTATCTTTTTTTCGTCTGGTAATCAGATACAAGGTTTTTCACCGACCCATTTACTACAATGGTAGTAGTTGTAGGCTGTGGTGTAGTTATTGACAGTACAGTAATATATTCCAAGTTAAGTTCTGAGGCAAACAAAAATATTTTAAGCGTCGGAACTTAGTAGTTACGGAGGTGATCTCTCAATCGAGAGGTTTCGGATTCGAACGTAGACCATTACACTACTGATGTATGTCTGGCTGTCAATTGTCATTAGGTCAAGACGGAGGCCTCAATGGGCGACTTGAAAGCTCTATCAGTGGTTCGCTACTAACCACAAGTCTGGCTAAGAGGTCAGGCGACAGTTGCTCCAAATACAGTTGAAAATAATCAACCAAAAATTATCAAGTAAAATGTTTGGGATCCCCCAAACATTGATGTGATGCGACCATAACTGACGCAGGGACGAGTACGATGACTATGAAAATTTAGTATTCAGGTACCAGTATACAACAACTCTGACCAAATAATCACTGTAATTAGTATAGCAAAATTATAAGGTTACTGCCAGCCCTGTAACAGAACGCAACACTAGTAATCTAGAGAAAATTTCTCTGCTTTACTTTGCCGGAGAAATATGATTTAATTAAAGTTATTAAAGCGATCCTAGGTTAATTGAAATTTGTTTACAGAAAGCCAAGAAAATTAAAGTACTATTTTATTGACCCCACGTGACCTTTAGGTCGAGAACACACCCTTAGGAAGTTATAATTATAATTGTTGGTTTTGTTAATACTTCTTTTATTTTACGTAAATTGATAGATTAATTCAGACCTCTCTTTAATGAACGATTTTATTCTAACTGAAGAATAAACTGGCAACAAGTTGGAATCATAGTCCTAACACAAGTAGTCGGTCAATTTGAATTGGTTAAACTTAAAAGAAAGAACCAGCGTAAAATTGAACTAACGTGAATTGTGTTGGATGTAGTGTAATTGTGAATATCCCAATATTTACAGTTTTTCAATTTTTATTACCGTTGTTGAATGTGAATAGCTACTAATTAATGGACAAGCTCCTGATGTAGGCTTCCCTCTCGAGATTGGATTTTCTTGGATAGGGTTGGAGCATAAAATAAGAAGAAGAAATAAGCGGATCCCGATTACCAGCCAGGACTAACGCTGTGATGATGATAGACTTTACGTTACATCAATATGACAGAGCTTGAGAAAACCCAGCTAGGAATATCGACTGCCGTGTGACCATCGAACTGTCAGAGGAAATACTGCACCACAACCTCGTCGGTGAATCAGCAGGTGTATTATCGCCAGCTTATATGTTAAGTTTTGGCCCCTACGGTATAAGTAGAACTCCTTCTACCAGCATTGTTTTTTATGTTAGATAGGCTCGCATTTGCCCACTATCTCACATGTTGGTAAGTGACGATGTGGTCGACGGTGGAGCACGCTTGCCTAGAAGTAAGCTACTCTCTCTAGTCTTGAAGACATCAAACTTGTAGCTACTTGGAAACACAGATTCGAGCAAAGCATTCCACTCCTTGGTAGTACATATGATGAACGTATTTCCGAATCCTTTTGTACGTATAACGCGTTGCCGTGCGTCTGGTCATTCGATGATGGAAGGGGCTTGGAGGAGTTATGTTGTGCAACAACAGCGTATACATCCGATAGAACACTTATCTATCTATTAAATAATTATAAGTATCTCAGTATATGAATTAGTCTGCTTAGTTTATATGTGCAATCTATTATACGCTTTACATTATTTAAAAAAACATCTCGAAACATAAAATATCTGAACAGAGGTTCCCCGTACAGTACCGTTTCTAGCAACACCAACAAAAGATTTCACAGTACTCCATACGGAATGCTAATTGCGGAACCATCATCCACAGATCCGTCGCCGCAGAGTTAAAGCAAACGCTTTTATTTTTAAACTGACGTATACTTACAGAGATTGCCTCGACATTTTCATCAGTGCGCCGACCACAGGCTGTATTATTTTAATCGCAGCCGCCACCTAAGCGTTGTTTCCTCGTAAGTTCATTTTGCGTGGATGAATGGGACCGTTGCATACTGTTTGTAAGAATATTAAAGGATGTTATACGTCTAGATATGATACTCGGGTTACTATGTTATTGTAATATGTGAAGAGTATATTTAATCAAAGTTGGTGAATGAGGTCTAAGATTTTCGGGGCAGAAGCTAATCTTACCTCTACGTCGGTATACCTGTTAATTGGCGGATGAGACTCTATCACAAACATTTCTCTTGAGGTTGTAGAATCATAATGCAATTGCTCTCGTAAGAACAAACATAATCATTCCTCGAAAAGAATAGATCAGATCCTAGGCATTTGAAAGCATTTATAATACTCAGCACATTATATAGTCTTGCGGTAAAATATATAATTAATACATTTCTTTCATAGATTAGCACTATATATTTGAAGAAGAGATTTGGAAAACTTCTTTCTATATTACAATTAAGTCTTGTAATTCATAGGCCTTTTCAAATCCCAATCAATGTTTAAAATATATTGACCCTGGTGTTATTATTCACAGGAGGACCTCCTCATTCACGGAGACAGCGTGTATGACGTAATAGACAAGCAAGACCAGCAGGCTGTCAGGTCCGAGTTGTCTCGGGCACCGACTGACGGAGAAGATAGAGTGTTCCTGTGTCGCATGAACGTAGCCCGGAATGCTAGACGACAGATGCGGTTTGGTGACCAGAAAGTAAGTTCGATCTCATCTTTATGTCGGTAGCTTAGTTTTTCCAATCTTGGTTATAACCAAGATTGGAAAAACTAATAATATGTAGAGACGGTAAAATACAGTCAAGGAAGCAACATCTCTACGCAACTGCAAAGGCTCGAGGGTGTTCGTGAACTCAGTATTCCCAATAAGTGGTACTAGGAGGTTTGCTAATATTCTTTAAAATACTATAAGTAAATTGAATGCTCAGCCTGGTGACAAGTAGCCTACGCGGTAATCCAGAATATATACTTTCCCGATTCAAATTTCACTCAATCTCTTGAGCTGTTTAATCGTGAAGAATTAACAAACATGCAAACTAATTTGCAAACTTTCGCATTTGTAATGGTAGTAGGATATTATGTAAAAAACATGGTATTATATTCACTTCATAAAGTTCATCAATTACAAAAACTCAAAAGCATTAGTGAACATATGAAAGTTTGTTAACTTAGTAATTAACACTCTTCGGTTTATCATTATGGAAAGTGTTTAGTTTTTAATGATTTATTAAAATTGTAACGTCACGCCGCGTGCAGTGTGTGTCAGATTTGTAATAAAGAAGTGCTTATGTTGTAAAACTCTTTAAGATGCCATCGTACTTGTTTGATACATCAACTCTGACAATATAAGCTTTGCGGTCGTGTCTTCCGAAGAGCCTGCTTTAGGAAAAACTAGAAGGGTCTTCCCGTTGACGTAAAAACCATAACACATGCATTAGGTAGCGGTTACACTAGTGTCGAAGCTCATAGTGAGGGTTCTCACGCTCTCCACCTTGCTCGCGGCGATGGTTCGCTGCGCGGATGCGTGGGCGGCCGGCGCCTCCTTCTGCGAGCAAGTAATGCTCGTGAAGGAGGAGGCGGGGCGGGAGCGGCAGCGGGAGCGACGAAGGATCGCAAGACAAGCTGCCCGCGTACGAAGGCAACTCGGGCGTCGGAGGTCGATGAACGACCTCCGCCCCCCATGAGCGCCGGCCTGGGGGGGACAGGTGAAGCCGCCTGTCACCCTGGCAGAAGCAGGCCGCGGCGGTGGCGCGCGTGGCGCGCCTCCCCGTTTCCGGGGACAAGTTGGGGACTCTGTAGTCCCCACACCCGAGAAGAGGGCCAGATCGTGAGAGATGGCCCTGGGTCGGCCGGGGTGCGAGGGATATGCCTGTCAACCTCACCTTCGGCAACCAAAACGACCCACAGGCGGCGTGCGTTTTAGTCGGTTCGTGTCCGACATAACCTCCTCCACCGGCTCCGGTGGGGAGGTATCCGTGGGGATTTTGCGCACGTAAAAAAAAAAAAAAAAGTGTCGAAGCTCATATGACTTCTCGTATTCGTCTAGGTTTTGTTAATATTTTAAAATATTTTATTATGTCTAGACAGTGTGATGTAGATAATATATGTATGTTCAATTTATTTACAAACTAATACATAAATTATACTCACATTCTACGCAACGCTATCTAGATATATGGTAGCTTAACTAACTTGTGTTATGGAATCTAGAATGCGGATAAACATACTTAGTATTTTTTATACATTTACACTTCAACTTACAGAAAAACTTACGATTTATTATACAAAAAAATAAAATGCAAATATACATATTCATGCATATAAATAATTACACCGAGCGGGAATCGAACCCGCGCCTCCTACGTAGCAGTCAATGGTTCTACCGCTACACCGTAGAGGCTGTCATCACAAAAACCTACTATAAGCCGTATTGACCCATAGTCTATGTATACGTTTGTCATACAAAATATCTCTCGGAAATATATTTTAATAGCTATTAGCCCAAATAATCCAGTACAGCATAAACTAGAATTCCAGCTCACACTTTAGCTTAAGAATTCTTTTAACATACCACCCAAGTTACCATAAGTAAAGGTACAAGTATTCTACTATCGAAAAAAAAACATACTTTACATACTCGACGATAAAAAAAATCTAATCGAAAGGTAATAAACCGGCAATCGCTGAATAAAAGTATTAAGTTATTTCGATAAGCAATAATTATCGCTCCCAGTAAGACCTCACCATACAATATTATAACAGAAATCGATGAGAACATAATTAACAAGTTTACTTTCAAAATGTCTAAGTGAATATAAAATGTGTACGTATAAAGAGGTTACGGGCAGACTGACAAATTGATAGGCTTCGATACACTCAGGTTATTACGTCAAATTGAATGCTCACGCGCAGGAAAGCGGACATCTCTGGTGTTTAGTGTAAAGAAGATTGAACCTTATTATTAGGAAGTTATAGCGAATGTTTCGGTTAATGTTTGGTAGGATTTTGAAATCCTTCTAAATTTTAAGTTTTTTTTTTAATAATACAATTTCAGTACTACCCGAATAACCCACCCTTGATTGCTCCCGGTGCAAAGGTGCCCATCACACTTACAAGCCTCTGCACCGGGAAAGCTCCGGACCGGCAGTCATCAGTAGCCTCTGTGAGCCTTTGCCCAATCGCCTTTACAAGGCTTTTGGCCTCTTTGCTCCAGCTTCCCAGGGCTTCCACCGCTATTGGCACGAAGTGTTAATGCAGCTCCAACTCAGCGTACTTGAGTCTTTTCTTTAACGACGCGGCGACGGGAGTGGATGGTGCGACTAAGGTGGCTGAAATTTTAAGTATCAAAATTGCACGCGTACAATTTTTTTTCCCTCATAATTTCTTGTGGTATGAATGTGCAGTGCCAGGTTTATCATACTACCGTAATCGTGACTTGTAGACTTTATAAAGGGATGGTAACTATGAAGTAAGGAAAGTGAAATTCAGCTTATACATGATAAAACACTACTTAACTATATATACTTCCAGTTCAGTCCTACAGTTCAGGAGCCGCGTGGTTCCCAGCAGAGTTCAATTTAGGCCACCCTATCTCATCCCATGCAGTGTAGTACAGCCCAGACTCAGTCCCAGATGCATGGCTTGAATCAACAATAGTACCCAGAAGAAGGCAATAGGCTCAACCTCTGTTACGGGGGTCGAAAAGATTGGTGAAATATGGATATTAATTCACCTCTGCCTAACCTTTCGGGGGGTATAAAAGCGTGATTATATGTATGTACTTCCAATAATTTGGACTTCCATGCGACTACAATATGGGTTTCATCAAGAAGGGCATCAGAAGGTTCTTACGGGTTGTCAGCACGAGTGATGCCCCTGGAATTGCAGAAGTTTTTAGACAACGGTAACCAGATTCTGTCAGGTGGGCCGTGTGGGTCCCTGCCACGATGACTTTCGGATTCACGCAAACGCGATGATTCACCTTGTGTTTGATAAATATAATTGAATCTTCGAACCCAACTATCTATCTATCTTTCACCACTCAAATCACCTACTCATATTTTACATAACTAAAAGACCATAAAGTTAACAAGACGCTAACACTGAACCAACAACTTTATTAAAATTAATAATTCATTTTAAACCAGCGCATCACGATACTACATTTAGTTTTTTTTAGATAAAATTAATTACTTATCCATTCATTTAACCCTGCTTAACTGCTTATATCAAAGTGATCCGTAGCCTGTAGAGTAGCCTCTTTTCGTTGTAATTATATTGTAGCAATAAAACCATCTGATCATTGGTAATCAGCCTTATCTGATGGTTATAATGAACTAATACTTATTACTGTTAACACTTCTTGCTCGTGAGAAAAAGGCGCTATCGTTTTTGAAGACTGAGTCCCAGTTCCGCTTATAACGGAAGCTATATTAGCGTATCCACTTTTTTGTTTATAGTCTTTCTATTGCCAATTGAGAAGGATTTATGTTTCCCTTTAGTTTGGGAAATGGCTGAAAATTGAGCTCCCAGGGTATTGCTGTAAATATGACTCACGTTGGCTTATATTTTCTATACTTTTAATTGCTTAAATCAACTAAGTCATTATTTGTAATAAAGTCATTAATTGCAATAATATGAAATTTTAACTTCAATAACTAATAAGAGGAGATTAAAATTAGGTTTTTGCACACGGTATTCTCTCTTTTAGTTAGTAGTTTAGCAATCTAATAACTCATTACATATATACATACATACACATAATCACGCCTTTATCCCTGGAGGGTTAGGCAGAGGTGAATTAACACCCACATTTCACCAATAATTGTATTCAGTCCCACGTAATAGGGCCGTATTCGGAGCACTATTGTTGACTCGAGCCATGCATCTGAGGCTGAGTCTTGACTGTATATATCTTTCTGATATTAAACAGCCCAATCCCTTAGTCGCCTTGTACGACACCGCATGGGAAGAGATGGGGTGGCCCTAATTCTACTCTGCCGGAAACCACGCGGCAATAACTCATTATTAACTATTAATAAGACCATCAACGAAACAAAAATACATTATAATAAATATGAATTTGCGTCTCGTTTCTCTTTATTCCTATTGTTTTGTGTAAAACATTGAATGCTGACTGTATAATTTGTAGTGCGATTATACAATGACACTTAAACTTACACACTGTCTATCCCTAGATTTAATTATTCATACCAAGTGCAAAGAAAATGTAATATTTTGATTTGGCAATTCACTACAGCCACAAAACAGATAATAGTACCAGCGTACCTACTACAGTCTGATTTTAAACCCTAAAACATTACATTGATCCGAACTATATCAATATCTAACAACTTAGCACTCAACACTTCAACGATAAGTAACCAAACTATCATAATAATCTTAATCAATAAAGATTGTCCTATTTTCGACACCAACCCTACAAATGGCCACTAAAATACTTGATAATAATAAATGCGAACTATTTGTACGTACGTTGTTCGCAATTAATAAGCCGCACGTGCGTTGTGGGAACTATTTGTTAGGCTATGTTCCTAAGTGTTCTGTTTGATCTAGAATAGTAGATTTATGTGTCTTATTGGTAATGTTTGTCGGGAGTGTTAGTTATAAGGTGTGTCAGGCCTAAAAGCACATGTACATTGAGATTCTTGAAACTGGTGCACTTGGTTGGTTGAAATATAATATCAACGGCAATGATTCATTCCAAATTTGATTTATACATGAACAGAGACGGGAATACTTACCTCTTAGTGTTGACATTTTCAACAATTTCTGTAGGTATATTGCTGTTATTACAAGGAAGGCATCACCTATTAAAATTTCATGTTTATAGCCCCAACGTCTCGGACAATACATAAATGTTTTTTTAAAGAATATGAGAACCGAAATTACTAATATTACCTCTAACCCCTCCAGCTAAGCTGAATTGCTTGTGTTAGGAGTGGGTTCACATCGGTAGTGTAATGGCCTCGAACAGGATTCGAACTGGAGACCTCTCAATCGCAAGGCCGACTCCTTAACCACTAAGCTACCAACGCTTTAATTAATGCGGACGTTTCTATTTATTGCAGATATTTTTATAAACTTAGGTTATGTTACATTAACGATTTTGAACACCATAATATTTTTTTTGGAATACTTATCTGACTGTCTATTTGTTTGCGATGGACACAGTAACTAGAAATTTCGAAGTGGTTTTTGTTATTAAAAGATCTTGGTTAGACTTCAAAGTTAAGCAGCACCTGAGATATAACCAAAAGTTATAATAAGGAACATCCACGCGAACGAAGCCACAGGTATCCGCTAATCTATATATATAAAAGAAAGTCGTGTTAGTTACACTATTTATAACTCAAGAACGGCTGGACCGTTTTAGATGAAAATTGGTGGGGATGTAGCTTAAAGCCAGGAAGCGGACATAGCATACTTTACATCTCGTCCGGAACAGGATCAGAAATCTTTGCGGGCAGAGCCGCGGGCAACAGCTAGTTTAATATAACATTAAAGCAAGCCGATCATAGTGAGGCTCTTATTATTCTTTCTTTTCTTTCTTCTTGCCAATTTAGCAAATTTCATTTATAACTTTCTGTTATTTGTAACTATCTAATATATATATAAAATTGTTGTGTCACAGTTTTAGTGTTTATACTCCTCCGAAACGGCTAGACCGATTTTGATGAAATTTTATATGTATATTCAGTAGGTATAAGAATAGGTTTATAACTAATTTTTACTTTTTGGTCAATTTTTTTTTGTAATTTTTTATGGTGTGGAATTGAAAAATACATTTAGTCCTAAATTTTTACCCTCCTACCACCGACCCCTGTGTTTTGATAGCATTTTATATTTTTCAACCCCGGTCGATAGCTGATCAAGAAATAATTCATATGGCAAAACAACGTTTGCCTAGCTAGCTAGCTGTTTATATAGACATTATTGTCCCATGTAATCGACCACCAGCCCAGGTCCTAGGAGGCGTGACAGTGATAGTATTTTCAAAATAGTGTCTGTCGTGTAACGTACGTTCGCTTTTAGACCCTAAGGCGCAAGTACACCGCCTTGCTGAGTAAACATTAATTTGTGTGGCCCTCGAGAATGAACAAGAAAATTAATGGCATTAAGTGATTCGTAGGTGGGTTTCAATAGTTTGATACGTAATAAAAATTATATAGTACAAGATGGCAAACAAGTACACAGCTCACATAACAAGAAATGGTTACTGAATCTATAAAGACTTCATTTCAGGGTTCTCTATATGCCCAGATTTTTTTTGTTTTATAATAGCGTGATAAAACTCCGGCTCGAAGGACCAAAAGTATGTCTGCGTTGCTGAATGTGGCGCACACAAAACTTTGTTGCTTGAAATGATAAGTCACTGATAGATAGAATGAGATGCGTTTATTGTTCACTTAACTATCCCGTAACTAATGCTAAAATGGATTGATGACTGCCGGATTTGATAACGGAAAATTGTCGAGAGGAATCAAGAACAAGGGAAATTAAGCGGAGTGAGCGAAAGAGAGTGTAGAATGTAGAGTTTCGGCAACGTGGCTGATTTTGCTTTTGTCCGTGTTTCTGTTTCAGTATCAGTTCCAGTCTAGAGGCGCATTTCTTAACCAATTTTTATTGAGAGCTTTTTTTTGATAGGAGGAAAAATGGGAGAGAAATGGGTGAAAGATTTGTGTTGCGTTTATCATGAACGGATTTTGATAATTTTTTGACTGAAACATCAATCATCACCGGTTGTTGTGAAAAAAAAACATGCCTTGTGAATGACAACTTTGTTATTAAAAAAAGAATAGACAAAGGGGGTGAGTTTCCTGAAGTGTTTTTATTTAAGAATATTACGACATTATTTTTTGGTGAAACATCCAGGGCTGTTTAAAATAAGATTTCTTTTTTTTTTGATAATGGATAAAGGTACCAGAAAAATGTAGCAAAGACTGGTCGCGAAGTTTACTGTTCACTTAACTATTGGGTTAGATAGAGTCAAAAGTAAGCGGTTGATGATAATAGACACGAGTCTAGTCTAATCAACGACGATTCTTCAATGATATATACTGACGTGACTAACATAGAATAAGAGAATTGTGACTAACATAAAAATGAGTCTGTGTTACTTAAATAAACAAACTTTTTTTAATTTTTTATTTATATGCTGTAATTTACTTATAAAAAAAAAACAAATAAAACAATGCACCTACTTTGTTTTTCTCTACACCTCCTATAAGGTTGACTGGTAGATAATGCTTATGGCATTAAGTCCGCCTGTGTACATATGTGCATGAAGTTTAAATAAATATTTATTATCTAGATACGTCGAGGATAACACTTCAGTAGGTAAAATGTATTTTTCTCTGAAAAAAATATGTTTATCCTGTAAACAAATACGTTGAGACTTCAAATATTGATAAGACTCTTTATTGCCGACACCCGATGCCAAATATTACAATTAAATTATAACTATTGATCCAGGTAAGTGTCACAGAGATTCTCAAAATGAATTAAATATATTGATTTGCTAACTCTCAGCTAGAAGGAAATAATACCTTACAGTTTAATTCTCACAACGCAATACAAATCAAAAGACATTCTCGACGCAAGTAAGGAAACAAATGCAATTTCAATGATAATAAGGCACTAAATAATAGTAATTTCAAACTGAACGTTCCTTAAGAAACACACAACTAATAACAAGTTATTGAAAATATCTGACGTCAAGGAATATGAATAATAAAATAATTATGTTAGAATTACTGGTGTGAAATTGCGTAGATTTAATTTTAATATTGAGAATGAAGATAAATAACCTTTGTAATGTTTAGAAACAAATGGAACAATAAGGATTGCTAACCGTGCGCTATGCCATCTGTGGTAAATAAAACACTAATATCACACAAATAACGAAGTTCAGCCAAACACACAGCACTGGAAAAGGGGGCCCCGGACTCCGAAGCGAAAACTTCGAATACATACATACATACAGTCACGCCTTTTTCCCAGTGGAGTAGGCAGAGACTTCTATTTATCACAATCCTGGCATACCTCTTTCGCTTCTTCTACTTTCACAATTGTTTTCATACATGCTCGCCGGTTTCGGGTAATCTTGACATGTACTTTTTTCAAAATGTCTTCGATCGGATTGACATACATATGTCTACGTCAACCCCTAACGGGTTGTTCATTCACCATTCATTCGAAAGCTTCGAATTCCTCTGGGATTAACGTTAGAATGAAGAAGTAAGCAAGAACGACGGTGTATGGCGGAACTAACAAGTTTCCGAAAAAAAAAATTCAATTCAACCAATCATTATAAAGAATGATGGCCTCTATGGCGTAGCGATAGGTTGTTCGGCTGCTACCCAGAGGGCGCAGGTTTGATTCACTCTCAGTGCAAATATTTTGTATGCATGAATATGGCTATTTGCATTGGTCTGAATTTTTTCTATGCATACATTAATATAATTAAGCTTTTATCCTCGGAGGGTTAGGTAGAGGGAATTAGCACCCACATTTGACCCAACCATTAAATTCCGTCCCACGTAATAGGGGGTGAGCTTATTACCGTCTTCCGGGCACTATTTTTGACTCAAGCCGTGCATCGAGGCTGAGTAGAGGCTGTTTATATCTGTTTGATGTTAAACAGCCCTATCCCTTAGTCGCCTTGTACGTCACCACAGGGGAAGAGATGAGGTGGTTCAAATTCTACTTTGCCAAAAACCACGCGGCTCATATGTATGTATTTCCAAAAAAGAAATCTTAGTATGTTTATTCACATTCTAAATTCCATAACACAAGCTAGTTAAACTATGCTTAGTATGAGTCTAGATAACGTTGTGTAGAATGTTGTAGAATATTTATTATTACTATTTAATGACCTCAGGACCAATAACGGATTACAATCCTATATACACCGACTAAGGAAAATGATAGGAGAATCGACGGCCAAAACTATAGAAAAATTAAAACCTGCAATAGAGTTAAGATCTTAACACCAACATTCCAACAATAACGTAACATTGTGTCATAAAATATTGGCTTCGAAATGCTTTCAAATCAAATGACAAACCACAATAAATTTCGCAGATACCACAAAACAATACCAGAAAACCATTTTAATAAACTGCCTTCTTAACTGCAAGTTAGATAAATGGCTAGTAGACTTGCCATTTAGCTTGGCCACTTTACTAGCCCGATATCCCAAGTTAATGGTATCAGTTGATGAAGTTAAGAAGAACGGTCACTAATGAGGCTTATCGAGCCAGCGGCGCGATGACACGGCCGATGCCTGCGTACGCGCAACACACCGCCTTGTTAGCGGACAGGTAGGGTGCTTTGATTCGAAGAATTAAAGTAGAAAATGTTAATTGATTGGATTGATAGTTTTGTGTTTGTTGTGATAGTGCATAGGGGACGTATTACTGTTTCGTATATATATTTTTTTTTTTTTTGTACATGTTACATATACTGTATATTCCTGAAGGTGCAGGCTCCATAAATCACATTTCGTTGAGTATAATATTATTTTTTGCTCAGACAATGACCCGTTCTGTTAGTATGTATATAAACCTTAGAAACTAATATTAGTAATTTTAATAATATTATGGTTTTTATCAATTTAAGCTAGGACGCCCACTGCGCTACAGGTTTATGTAGTCGAACCCAATGTCCCCACATAGGGCAGTCGCACCGGTCAGCCATAGTGTTGAGAATATTAGTAACATGTAATAGTGATGAAGCGTTTGGTTATCAACCGATTCAATTTTGTGTGATTTCTTGCTGTACTAAGAGTTTTTAAATATAAATATTCAGCAACGCTTTACCTAAACCAGGATTACTTCTACGCTATTAAGACTTTCAGGCAATAACTAAATATTTAAATTCAGATACATTATATGAATATGTAAGATATCTGTATCCAAAATTTCTATAGTAGGTAGGACACGACGGTATTCCCATCCGAATTGAGCAGTCCGACTGGGGAAGTACCTCCACCCTACAGAATACCCACGGCTATACTAACCTCATGTTGTGTTCCCGGTGGTGAGTAGGGTAGCCAGAGCTCATTGGAGAGTTTTTGTGCTGTCAGTGGGAAGATCAAAGGCTTGTCCTGATTTTGTGTTCTGCACTGAGGGCACATAAAATCTATGTTCTTACAGGGTCGGCAGCACGGATGTGACTCCACTGGTGTTACTCACGTTCATAGGTCACGGTAACCACTTTCCATCAGGTGGGTCATGTGCCACCTAAGTTGTATAAAAAAAAGTATAAGTATATTATGTAGCTCTTAAGATACATACACTTCCTGAATTCAAAATATTTAGTCTTGTTGGTGATTTTTACTGCGACTGTTATTCACATATAGCTGTATAATATTTTTACTTCATGAAAATCACCATGAATAGTTTATTTATAATCTAAATCCTTTTGATTGAAGGGTAACAAATGGGTAAAAGAAATAATATGCCTTTTGTATGTCACTTGAAAGCTCAACTTTTAACGTTTTTATTAGAATCATCAACAATATTTTTATTGTTGTTATCATCGTTTTCAATTCGGTACTCATAAATAGTTTCTTCAACATCACTTTCCGAAGAAGCAACACTTAACATATCAAATAATTCTTCACCATTTTTACGTAGGGTAATAGCTTTCCAATACGTTAGAATTATAATACGACAGAAGGTTATCAGTGTAGTAACTAAAAAGATTACCAATACAACCCATAATATAGAATCTGTAGCAGTCCATTCATTGTTATATATAAAATATTTATCTTTTAGTAATTCATTATGTATTGTGTCTTTCTTTTGAAAAGATGTTGTGTTGCTCAACGTATTATTTATATCTTTAGCAAGATTATGGAAAACTGCATTACCAAGCCATTCAGCTAAATCATTCCTGCCTATTTGACGTAATCTGTGTTCAACTTCCATATGAGATTTTCGCTTTCCTTCCCATTTCTCTTGGCCGCTGTTCCATCTCAGGAGTAGCTTAATGCATGGTAAATCTTTAGGAATCTTCTTTTGCGAAGGGTGGAAAGCTGGCGGAAGATCGTAACTTACAAAATGCAAAGATGCAAATAATCGATGGCAGTCTTCATTGCTTAAATGATCAGATAGGTAAACGAAATCTGATAAAGTAATGTCCATTGTACACTCATTTTTAGATATTAGGATACATAAAATTACAAATAAATATTTCATGGTTGAAGTTGACGTTTCTACCAAGCTTTGCTATCAAGTGACTGAAGATAGTGACGGCCATAGATATTTCTAATAAACTTTGTTGTATAATCGAGTCTTCGTGATTATCTCTGTGACATAGTGAAATATTCTGCAATGTTGCAACTTATCACACATAACATTCATACTTATTTCGTATCTTAAAAATTCAAATCTGAAAGTATCTGAAAGCGACTGCTACGCAGGAGGCGCGGGTCCGATTCCCACTTAGTGCGAACATTTTTAAGCAAGAATATGGCTGTCTGCACGCGCCTCGTAGAGCACGAAAAGCTGTCAGTCCCGGTTATCATATGAACATCTATGGCACTCATTGCGGGTAGTTGGAGCCCCTAAAAGCCCAACAACTGATACAATATTTTGTTATCACCAATAGGTTGTTAAGTAGTCGCTTCACGGAAAATATCGAAAATCAGCCAAACCCGCAGCTAGACAGAAAAAAGTGGACCCCAGACTCAGATGTGAAAGTATCGGTTGCGACTGGGATTGATTGAGAAGAAATGGTGACAGAATCCATTAAATGGGGATTTTTTATTTTTATACCACTTAGTTGGCAGACAAGCACACGGCCCACCTGATGGGAAGCGGTTACCGTGGCCTATGGACGTATGCAACACCATGGGTGTCGCACTCGCGCTGCCGACCATGAAGAAACCTTCTGATGCCCCTCTTGAAGAACCCCATATTGTAGGCGCTTGGGAAAACCGTAGCAGGGAGGTCATTCCACAGCTTGAGTGTGCGTGGGATGAAGTTTCTTTCATACCGCACAGTGCGCACCGTCTCAGGTCGCAATGTGTCAGGATGAATTCCCTGCCTATGGCGAGAGGTGCGATGATAGAATGTAGCTACGGGCATCATGTCAAACAATTCATCTGAGCACAAACCATTGTATAGGCGGTAGAACACACACAGTGAGGCAAAATCCCTCCTAAGGCTAAGAGGTTCCACACTACCTGTGAGTATGGGATTGTCAACCAGCCTCAATGCCCGGCTTTGCACTGAGTCGAAGGGGTGAAGCTGGTATGCAGGTGCTCCAGCAAAAAGATGACAGCAGTACTCCATGTGAGGCCGGACCTGTGCTTTATAAAGAAGGATTTGCTGCCCCGCAGTGAAGTACTGCTTCGCCCTGTTGAGCACTCCGAGTTTTCTTGATGCCAACTTAACCTTGTCCTGCAAATGACTTCGGTATTGGACGTCGCTGGAGATATCGACACCAAGGATCCCGATACTCGAGGAGATGGTAAGCGGTGTGCCCAGGAATTGCGGCGCCACAATGAATGGGGTTTTCTTAGCGGTGAATACACATACTTGTGTCTTAGTGGGGTTGAATTGGACTAGGTTTAGTCGTCCCCAATCGGAGTAGTCTCGATTTTAGACACAAGTTGTTCGCGACTCTTCTCCACCTCGGACTGAGGGATATTTGCACGGCCCGTGTAACACGTGTATCCGGTACTGTCGTCCGCATAACAATGAATGGAGCCATCAGACAGCATGTCATTGATATGCAGCAGAAACAGCGTCGGAGACAACACGGAGCCTTGTGGGACACCAGCGTTTATGTTCATGTGGTCCGAGCAGCTGCCGTCGACGACGGCTTGGATGCTTCTGTTGGACAAAAAGCTGGAGATCCATTCGCACAGTCCCTCGGGGAGTCCATAATATGGCAACTTCGCAAGAAGACCTTTGTGCCAGACCCGATCGAAGGCCTTCATTTTGCTTTAATGAGAGATATTCTCATAAACTTCCGGCAGTATACTACGATTAGTTTATTACAGTTGAAATAATATGCCGTAATATCCCTTTATTGGGTCGAACACGATATTAATATACCTAAGTATATTTATACAATAGGTGCTGTATATAAGCATATCCCCAGAATAGCTTGCATTAGTAGACTAAATGCATTTTGCGCAAGCGACTAATGGACGCCCATGCGCACGAAACTGAAACACAGGTATCAACATTGCACTATCATACCAGTAATCGACTAAATATTTCATAAACACCACAATTTCATTAAAATTCTGCGATAAAATTGTATACAAAATTCTATTAGTTAGCCCTTTTTTATACCAGTTAGGTGGCAGACAAAGTGATTATTGTGGCCTATGGACGTGTACAACTTCAAGGGAGTCACACTCGCGCTGCCAACCCTGTAAGCACAGAAAGTTTAAGGTGTACAAGGCAAAACAGGACAAGCTTTTGGTCTTTCCACTGACAGCACAAAAACTCTCCAGTGACCTCTGGCTACACCACTCACCGCGGGGAACACAAAACGAGGTTATTATGACCACGGTATTCTGTAGGGCCTTTAAGTTCCAGTTAAGCACTAGTAGTTGTGCCTTAGGGTCATGATTAGATTTTCATGATAAAGTGATGGTTTAGATTCACAATTTCAAGTGAAGTCAATCTGGTTCTAAGAATGTTTTTGAAAATTTATCTTAATTAATTGGATGTCTGCTGATTTCTAGCTCTGCTTCTACAGAAAAAAATCGTAGGTAATCTTTACAATCCGATATTTTTGCACGAATCATAATTTGTACATAAAATGCAATAATAAATTTATGAATTATGTTTGTATCAAAGATTTTAGAAAATCATTAATAAATTCTTACTGAAACCTCAAACAACTTCAACCTGGTCATAACAAAAATAAAACTGAACACAATCAATTTCAAAGACAAGGCTATATTTATACAAAGTATTAAATAACATCTACAATAATATTGGCGTACTACAGAATATTAAATCGAATCAATTGAATTATTATTGCGTAAAGAATATAGCACGATGCTCTATGACGAGATGTGTTAATTCTACCTCTTTGTGTCCGTATTTCCAACATTATGAAAAGGTCGTAAACGAATTATAGAAAAAATATATACGACTTAATTGCTTTCACGATAGAGTTTATTTTTCTAAGTTATGATACTAACCTAATGTTATTAAAAAGTAAATCCACTACTATCAACAAAGACCCTTATTAGACGCATTGAATTGATGGTCTCTTCATTTACTTTATATCGGATCTCCCGGCACTATACCTAACTTGTCATTTGAGTAAATTACCTTTCAGAAGCTTTTAAAAATCTAAGATTATATTCAACACATGTCTGGTATAAAGTTATCTGTTTTTAAACCATCGCACTCCATGATAAACAATATTACAATGATGTTAACGGAAATTAACGCGATCATGATATAAGTACATACATACCTTTGACTTTGCATGACGTTTCGACCAAGTTACACCGGCCGTGGTTGTCACATAACTTGGTCGAAACTTCAGGCGGTGTAACCTGGTCGAAAGGTATGTATGTGTAATCTGGTACGCGTTAGTTCCCGTAAACAGTATAAAGGTATCTGAATCTGAATAAAAGTCACCTTGGTCATAGTGGCTATCATTTGTTTGTTAAAGTTAACTTAATTTAAATGTGTAACAATCGGGTAAACTTTCGGTGACGTCCAAAGACTGATTGACAAGTATGTATATATTTACTTGAATATTACTATTGTACACTTTAGATGGTTAAGCTTGTATGTTGTTGTTCTCCTTGTCTGCTGCCTGTACCGGCTATCCTACAGTTCGGGTACAGTGCCTTTGCCTTGGAAAGAGGCGAATGTTCAGCCGATTCCCAAGAAGGGGGATCGCTCGGAGCCAGCCAACTATCGACCCATAGCCGTCACCTCAGTGCTGTGCAAAGTGTTCGAGCACATAATTAACAAACAGCTCATGCGGCACCTAGAGGATCACTCCTTAATTAATGACCGGCAATATGGCTTCAGACCGAAACGGTCAACGGGTGATCTTCTAGCATACGTTACCCATCTTTGGGGTGAGGCTATGGACAAGCACGGCGAGTCACTGGCAATTAGTCTTGACATCGCCAAAGCTTTCGATAGAGTCTGGCACAAATCGCTTCTTTCTAAGCTACCTGCCTTTGGTCTGCCTTCTAGGCTGTGCAACTGGGTTGCTAGCTTCCTGCGGGGGCGCCGTATTCGCGTCCTATGTGACGGACGAGCTTCAGAGTTTCTGCAGGTTAATGCTGGCGTGCCCCAGGGGTCCGTCTTATCACCCACTCTCTTTCTTCTGCATATCAACGACATGCTGTCTACCGGCAATGTTCATTGTTATGCAGACGATAGCACTTTACATGGGAGTTATCATGGACATCCAGCGGCCAAGCAGTCAGATATCGCAGAGAAAAGGCAGCTTCTTGTCACTGAGCTTGACGGGGTCCTGAATCACATTTCTCAATGGGGCTCTGAGAACCTGGTTGAGTTCAATGCCAAGAAGACGCAGGCATGTGCGTTTACAGCAAAAGTATCTTCTTTTCTTCCCCTCCCCACTCTTCAGAGCACGCCACTGCCGCTGCAGGACAATCTCAATATCCTAGGTATGGATGTTCGCTGCAACCTGAATAACAAAAACTACATCGAAAGCATCATCAAAACATCCTCACGAAAACTCGGAGTACTGAACAGAGTGAGACGATTTTTCACGCAGGAGCAGCGGTGTCTTCTATACAAGACACAAATTCGCTCCTGTGTGGAGTACTGCTCGCATCTCTGGGATGGTTCAGCAAAGTACTTACTAGATGCTCTCGACAGGTTGCAGCGACGTGCGATCCGCATCATTGGGAATCCCGAGATCACGAACAGCCTAGAACCTTTACAGCTGCGTAGAGATGTTGCGTCCATGGCTGTATTTTACCGTCTGTACCATGGGGAGTGTTCTGATGAGCTCTTCCAATTAGTCCCACCCTCCCCTTTCCTACACAGGACAACGCGTGCAGGTCTTAGATGTCACTCGCACACGGTGCAAAACATCCGATCAAGAACCAAGCGGTTCGGAGACTCTTTCCTCTGTCGCACCATTAAGGCCTGGAATTCATTACCAGCTCACGTGTTTCCTTCTTCCTACAGTCCCGGGTCCTTTAAGCGGGGCGTGAAAAAGCATATGATAAGGCCGTCAAGCTGAGTGTCACCATTGTCACACGGTATGTGTAAGTAATGGTGACCCTCTTTTCTGGGATTTTGCCTTCAGCTTACCATCAGGCAAGGCGAAGTCCAATTGACGTGTCCTTTATATAAAAAAAAAAAAAAAAAAAAAAATGTATATCTAAGTGTATTTTCTCTCCCGTTATCATTCACACATTTACACCTCTTTTTTGTTCTTCACGCTCTCCTCTCGCCGGTCTGCCAGGAGAATTTCTTGTCCCAATGTACCAATTTTCAACGTCCAATATATGTCATGTTTATTTCGTGTTTGCATAAATCTATACATACATAGACATAAAATTGAAGTGTCTGTTTCTAATATTGAAATAACCGCTTTTTACTAATGCATATTAACATAAGTATACCGTACTTACACCAAAATAACATTTTCTACAATTTTTGACTGTCCATCTGTCTGTCTGTTTGTTCCGGCTAATCTCTTGAACGGCTTGACCGATTTTAACGGAACTTTCATGGCGGATAGCTGATGTAACATGGTATAACATAGGTTATCCCGGAATTGTTTACCGCGGGAATCGGGAATCATAAAACATTATCATACTGGTGAAGTCGCGGGCGTCCGTTAGTCTTAAATAATAGAAATACATAGTAACTAGCCAAGAAAAGCAGTTCAACAACGGCCCACTTACAACATATATTTACATGGAATACCATCAAATCAGAATACTCAAACATCATTACACATTAAACAATACAGTTGTAATATTGTCTGCTATCGCAAGAAATGTGCTTAGAAATGATCGGAGCCATTATTGTGAGGCAGAGTAAGGTTAGTACAGTGGAACCGATAGGTAGCGTCAGCAACGGCTTATGGAGTAAACTTATATTGAACCTCCATTTGTACTTCACTGACAGACTCCGTTAATTACGTATAATATAAGTATACTTACGTTGTTATATTTTTGAATGGGTATTCAGATTTCATTGACTATGGTTACGTTGCCATGTAATGTTTGGTGAGCTTATGGTCTTACTCAAGGCTTTCAAATGCTACTGATTGAAGAATGAGGCTCGGGCGCAAACTTTGCTCTCGGAGTTACGAGGACCCCGGGTTTTTTAAGTGAAATGCAAAGGCAAAATACAGGAGAGCTGTATTCACTGATGCAGCTACTACCAGGCAAAGTGGGTAATAAAAAATGTCTGATCATGTTGTCTCCGCCGGACTGGCTTGTCATTCGTGAGAATAAACACACTACCAGAGACCCCCAATGGCTACACAAAGTGGAAGAGTAAAAGCTGAAAAACGAACTCTGGGCCTGAAGGCATCAACTGTAACCCGAAACAATCCTAAAATAATAATTAATAATAAACCTTATAATAACTCATAATATGTGGACTTCTAACTGATACTGCTCACCGTACTAAGGAGAGTATACGTTTAACTAGAGTTGCACAAGGTTCTTTTGTCATTGTATAATGATGAGCCGAGCTGATGTTTTGTGTATCGGAATGTGCTACGATTACATTGAGCAGTCAACATACTTATGTACAACATACACTATTAACACATTGACCAACATTATAGTGAGATGTTCAGACAGAAAAAGTACAGTCAATCTTTTTCTTCTGTTTTCACTATTACAGAATCATAAACGTTAAGAGATGTATTCTGTCTGTATTAATTACAGCTACAGTTGAAATGATTAATGATTAGTAATACTTTTTATTAAGTTTTTAATATCCTGTATACTAGTAACAACTTTTTCAGACACAGTGTTAAATATTATAATGTTGAATACAGTAACTTGGACATGTTCAACAGCAGTTTGTATGCGTATATAAAAGAACTAAGAGCTATGTTCTTAACGGGGACCGAATGTAATAGTCGTTTCTTTGTGTATTTATTGCTATTACACCTGCTAATTAATGAATAATGATAGCTGCCGTCACAGATAATATAGAAACATATTATTCTTATACTGCCATGAAAGCCAAACAAAGATCCGGTCAAGTAGAAAAGTACAAGTAGGAGAGCGAAACCGTACTCCTCCTCACGGAAACCGTGAATGAAACTCGAACGAAGAAGAAAAGTTATACTATGCTACATATGTATGTAAAATAAAAAGCAAGTATGTAAAAAAATATGTGGCACACTAAATACTCCATGGTCACATACTACAATATGAAAAAGCACTCCAAGGCTCCATAAATATCTGCCAAACTAATACTTCAACGATGTTATTTCATAGACTGGCTGATGATACTAACATTGTGTCGTCATCTCTGTCAAATAAGAACTAATATAAAAAAATAAAAATAAAGAAATGACAGGTTGTTGATGGCTTTGTCGTGTTCTGTATTTGAATTTCTATTCACGCAATAAGGTCAAATCAAACAGCATTATGTAATTGCAAGCTCAAATATTAAATTCCTATTTTTATCTGTAGCAATAGCGTCAAATATGAAAGGATTTAATATAAAAATAATTAGTCCATAAGACCAGCCTTAATCAAAATTCACTTCTGTAATATTTTTGCTAATTCATATTTATATAATAGGCCTTCAAATTAGCAAAAGAAAGCTCATATACAAAAACATTCTTGCACGCGGTCTACTATTACACATTCGCAA
This sequence comes from Eilema griseolum, assembly GCA_963662185.1. NCBI lineage: Eukaryota > Metazoa > Arthropoda > Insecta > Lepidoptera > Erebidae > Eilema > Eilema griseolum. The sequence continues at coordinate 8,613,133 of OY759250.1, forward strand.
ACTCAACTAGAACATTGCCGCGATAATTTTTAACGCATTAGTACGTCAATACATGTCCAATACATCATATAAAGTATATATCTGTTCTGTTTCATAAGCGCGCACAGTCTCGAAGGTTGTATAGACCGGCCTTCGTAATTAAAGAAGACGCATCACAATTACCGTAGTTTATAGATGCCTCTAATTATATGTATTTGATGTTTTCTATACGGGCTGTGACGAAAGAAACCTCATTCGAACGGTCATTATTGGAATTAATATACCTACGTGTCAGATCGAAAGGTTTCACGTAATGATGGCCACTCGATTTTTATAGTGTCCGTGAGAACATACAAATGATATGTCTCTGTATGTGAACTTTTTGCCTAATATACTCAATGATCATTCATATGAATTTCTTTGTAATTGATACGCTTGCTAATGTGAATAGAATAGTACAATTTGTAGGCAATTATTGGTAATAATAAATTGCGGTGTCAGAATTTTTAGTGACCTCCGACTTCTATTAGTTTGGTTTTTGTTCGGCTTTGGTGTGTTATCTTCTTTCAATAGTAATTCTTCTTTTGATAGTTATGCGGGCATTATTCTTTTTGTGTTGCTAACGTAGTAAACATGATAATGATATTCTTGGGTATTGCACAACGCCATCTAGATTCAACTAAGCACAATATGAGTTCTACACATAAACGCCCTCATTTTGCCAATTATGATTTTCGGTCCTACTTTAAAGCGGTTACTTTGTTATGGACTGTATGTTTACTATCGGTTGGAGAACAGCCTTATCAATAAGTCACCTTCTACTTCATCCAAGGGAAGAGATAGAGCGGCCCTGTACTTCTACGCTGAGAACTAACATGGCAAGTTCAAGAGCGCCGATAAACATGTTCATTTTGTAAATATGTAGGTACCTACATGCAAATTTATATTAAAACACCACGATAATTTTGTGTTTTGCACTGAAGGCACAAATCTCCGTTCCTTCCTGTTACAGGATCGGCAGCACGGGTGTGACTCCACTGGTGTTACACACGTTCATAGGTCACGGTAACTACTTTCCATCAGGTGGGCCGTGAGCTTGTCTGCCACCTAAGTAGTATAAAAAAAATCTGGTGCTCGTGAAGTCTATTATCTGTCTATCTCTGAGGGTGATATAGAGTGAGGTGTGAGTCAACATCAGATTAATATTTGACTAGCAAAGTACTCAAAATGATAGTTATTTCAAAACTTCAATTTTATATTAGCTATCACAGAGTATACAGAGTGGTCAAACAACAACAACTAGCCCATCGCAGCCCATTGCTGGACTAGGCCTCTCCCAATGTTGGGAGGCTTTGGCCTACTGTTTCCACGCTGGCCAGACGGGTTGATACAGGGTTTTATTTCAAGTTTTCCTTCTCTCGCAGTGATATCGTCTCCGTATTGTTCCGTTTAGTCGTCTCTTACGACACCCTTCGGATGAGATGGGTGATACTTGTGTTCTTTCTCCGTCACCCCACGGAATACAGAGTGGTCAAAACATCTTAGCAATCAATCCTTCACAATAATGTAAGATTGTGTGTTCAAAATTATCATTTATAGCACTTAGCTAGTCAAAATCGATCTGATGCTGATTGTACAATTATTTTAGCTTCATGTTATCAATACCACTGACAAGATATCTACGTTCATACCGACCAATCTAGATAATCAGGAAATGGTAGGTAAGGACACAGGCGTCTACATATGATATATTCTAGTTTCAAAATTAACACACCATCTATGGCAATTATTGGGTTATGCAAATCTTACATCAACGTACAATAAGTGAAACTAAACTGCTAGTACATATGATTGGTCAATTAAAATGCAGCTCACAATATTACGTAAATGAACTCTGAACCGCTTCTGAGCGAATTCAAATTACAGCGTGAATTAATTTTCAAAATTATAGCCTCCATATACAACCAATCAATATAGAAAGTTAAGTGTTAAGTATTACACGACTGATGTTTGTGGTCTGACTATTTGAGTCCTGTTGTAATGGTCGTGATTCTAATACATTAAATAAATAATATAATAATAAATAAATAAAACAATTAAAAGAAATGAAATTAAAATAAGATGAAATTTCCTAATTTTGCGACGTTAGAAGTCTTCTGCATTAAACCAACGCAACCTTGCTAGGACATTCAGGTGCTGTTTGCAATAGTTTATTACGAGACCTATGCTTCTTTGATCAGAAGTCATACTACATAGGTATTATTTTTAAAAAGGAATCAAAGTATCAAAGTATCGCTATACCTATTCGTTGAATTTTTAACAGGGGCAAACTCAACGAAGCATCGAACAGAATAGTGAAAATAACAATTACATACAATATTAATCTCTTCTGGGAGATGGCGAAGCGTATGGTCGATGCTTCTCGTGACCAGAACGCTGGTCTTGTCAGACAACAAGAATTGCCATACAACATGGTAATGCTGCTGGTCTTCTGGGAACGTTACCACAAGAGACATGCGATGTGGACGAATTCCACGACGCATTTTAACTTTTGTTTTATTTAATTAATGTATATATTATTATAATAATATATAAATACAGATAAATAGATAGATAATTATAAAAGAACAATTTAAATAAGTTAAAATAAGTTAAAGGCCTTTTAGATGATGATGGGTGGTAGGAGGATGAACGATGAGCGAGAAAAGATGAATTATACGAGACTAAAACAAAAATAAAACGAATTGCTAAATATTTAAACAAATATCTGATGGTAAAATTCCCGTATAAACGTTAATTTCTCTTTTTTTTTTATACCACTTGGTTGGCAGACAAGCACACGGCCCACCTGATGGAAAGTTGTTACGGTGGCCTATGGACGTGTGCAACACCAATGGAGTCACACTCGCGCTGCCAACCCTGTAAGCACAAGAGTTTCTATGCCATCCGTGTAAAAGACAAAGCAGAACAAACTTTTTGTCTTCCCTCTGACAGTGCAAATTCTCCAGTGAGCTCTGGCTACCCTACTCACCGCCGGGAACACAACAAGAGGTTATTATGGCCGCTGTATTCTATAGGGTGGAGGTACTTAAATAATAATAATTAACTAGGTCTTTCACAAGTAACAAACATCTAGAAAAAATAAAACGTTATCCATATAAAGACTTACACATGTCGATAAATGAATTGTTCATAAATTGTAGTTGTCAACAAACAATATAAATAAGGCATTTTGTAAACGCAATGAATTGTTGTACCCTCATTACAACATTCTACAACTGGTCTTAACAGATGTCCAAATACAATGGATAAGAATTCCAAAGAATTTTAATATGTTGGATAAACTTACACCATGTGTAACAGTGCAACTTTGTAACAGACTGTAATGTCAAGCAATTTATTCATACAAATATAATAATGCGAAAGTAACTCTGTTTGTCTGTCTGTATGTTACTCTTTCACACCTAAGCCACTGAACCGATTTTGATAAAATTTGGTATAGGGGTGAGTGAATCCGTAGGCGATGCGTCTCCCCATACCCCGGGGACTAGATGAGGACTACTGGTCTCCACACCCAAAGAGGGCCAACCCTGGGTCAGCCGGGGTGCGACGGATATGCCTCCAGCAACTTCATCTCCGGCATCTTATGACCCTCAGACGGCGTACATTTTTGTCGGTTCATAATCCGCTCCAGCTCCGGCGAGAAGGGTATCCGTGGGAATTTTTCGCACACTAAAAAAATAAATAGGGGTGAATTAGATTATGTGAAATGACATAGGCTATATTTTATCGTGAAAACAGACATCCATACGGGGGCTGCCCCGTGGCAGCTTTTGTCCGTACAAAAGCTATATATTTCTATGCCCATGATAAGTCATAGACTTAGAATGTCAGAGAAATACTGCAGATGGATGTTCTAGAATTATGTATCTTTAGGGCTCAAGCCAAATTCACATGTAAGCTGGTACATACCGTATTTGGAGGGGCAGGCAGCAGTTGCAGGAAAAAAGCAAATAGGTATAAAGCATATCAAGAGAAAGAGAAAAGAGAACAGATCCCAGGCTCTGAAGTATAAATTGGAAACTTTGTTCAACCAGTTTAGATTCTTAATGATTATGCTATATGTTGTAACTCCATAAACAGTGAACACTATTTGAATTAAAAAAGAAACCAGATTTTAGTTAGCATTATATATTTGCTTACCGTGAGGTAATAAGACAGCACCAGTGATGGGACTTCGGCATTTTTTTTACCATGATACCATAACGTCTACAGTTATATATTGTTTATAGTGATAGAGCGGTGACTCACTATTCACAAACAACCTTGCCTCAGGCAGATATACGTAGATATTTTACAGTTTGTAAGAATGCATGCTGTAATGTGTCTTTTTATACGTGCGAAAAATCCCCACGGATACCTCCCCGTCGGAGTTGGTGGGTGAGGTTATGTCAGACACAAACCGACTAAAACGCACGGCGCCTGTGGGTCATTGTTGGTTGCCGAAAGTGAGGTGGACAGGCATATCCCTCGCACCCCGGCTGACCTAGAGTCATCTGTTTCGATCTGGCCCTCGTCGGAACTGTAATGTACCTTATAAAGCACATTCGTTTCAGCCTGACATTGCAATTTTGAGTGCCATCTAGCGTCTACAAGTAGGTATAACTTTATTTCACATTTATAATGGGTGGTTTTATCACGAAGAAAATTTCAAACAATTGTGCCTAATTCTGATGTTAGTATAATAAATAATATAAATAAAAAAATAAAATAAATATTCCATGACATTCTACACAACGCTATCTAGACCCAGTGTAAGCGTAGCTTAACTAGCTTGAGTTATGGTATCTAGAATGCGGATAAACATACTTAGATACTTTTTTTTTGTAAATACTTACATATTATATATAGAAACACCTAGACCAATGCAAATATACATATTCATGCATACAAATATTTGCACTGAGCGGGAATCGAACCCGCGCCCCCTGCATAGCAGTCGAATGCTCTACCGCTACGCCACGGAGGTCGTCTCGTATAGACCGTTCCGTATCGATCGTCGAGTATAGACTTCAATAACGCTGCCTGCCTTAGCCGCTAGTGGATCTGTGAGTACATCCATATATTACCGAACATTAACATGTTACAATGTCGTAAATATTTAAAATATTCATGAATAATGATCGATCGTACGAGATGTCCCCTGTTTGAATCTTGGCGATTTCATTGGCGACTGTAACCCACTCCTAACACAAACAATTTAGCTTAGCTGATAGTGCTAGAAGAATATTAGTTGGCTTTAGTTACTTACAAACAGATACCAGATAAAAGTGTTATTTTTCAGACAATACTCCGCAGTAAAATCCTTCAGTCAGTAGTTAAATAACAACAGAAAATTTAATATGCTCACACAGTATTCACACCACCTCAGAATAAACTCGAAGAGCGAGCGCAGACTTATTTAAATTAAGCCACTCATACACTTTATTCTACGGCAAAAACATTCACTATACCGTCGTTAGGCACCGCCAGAGATGCATTTATTTATGAAATGTAAATTCATCTGATTGTAATAACAAAACTGCAGCCACTGCTCTCTATATTAAGATGTTTTATTTGCATATTGTATGTTGTGAACGTGTGACCGTATGTAAAAGATTACAGTACATTAACGGATGTCTTGCTTGAAAAATGATGACGATTATGTTTCTTTCTTCGTTCGACTGTCTTATTTAAATGCGAGAGTATAAGATATTTTAATAGGAGAACTGAATGTATTACATTGAAATATGGAAATGAAATGAAGGATGAAAAAGTGCGCAGTAGATTTGAACGTTTCTTTTTTTTATTTCTCAAAAAGGGCCGTGAGAAATGGATTACGTTCAGGTTGAACCTAATCTCTTTTGCTGCAATTTGAAACATAATGTATATTTATATTTTCTAAATATACTTATCAGTAATAAACTAGGATGTAGAAACATATTCACACCATTATTTTAAATCCAAAAGTAACTCTGTCTTGACAGAGTGGCGCCTAAACCACTCTAAACCACTCTAAACCACTCTAAACCACTCTAAACCACTCTAAATCACTTTAAACCACTCTAAACCACTCTAAACCACCATAACCACCCTAAACTACTGAACAGATATTGATGAAATTTGATACAGAGATAGACTAGAGCTTGACAAAGGGCTTACGCTATGTTTGGTAGCGATAACCGACATCCAAATGAGCGGAACCACGTGAAACCGCCAGTTGGAAATAAAAAGAGGGTGAAGAAAATCAAATAACTATTTTGGTGCATTTACGCTACCATACCCGGTTCAAAGGTGTCCATCACACTGACTGCATTGTCTCATTCGTCATTCATTGCTGCAGTCATTTCATATTACTCCATAAATCCACTCAATCGAACAGTTATGCAAAACAACATTATCAAATACTCGTACAAATAATTAAGTGAACTATTCGAGTACCACATACTACAACTCAATCCACTAAATTTACATCTAATCACGTAGTGACAGTCTAACGGTGTTCGGACCACACGACCACACGCTACACGTCCAGTAGCTATCATACTAATCAGAATCCACCTACATCACTCCATTTTATCAACAGAATATCAATACTAATCAATCAACTATAATATAGTAATAATAAAATCGTAAACGACATTCGTGATCGACCGGACCGGCGCGTGCGGCACCGTTACAAAGGATAACTTTGAAAAAAAGTGTCGGAAGGTGTGTCTTGTGACGTCACTATTCGTGACTACACACGTCGGTCGTGACTCTTCTGACCAGCCAGATTGTGGTTTAAACGGTCTGCCCTCAGACGTGAGCATAGACAATAAAATAACTGATTTCTGTTAATATTTGTATTTTGAAAATACTGTTATTTTTGTTAGTTTTTTTGTAGGCAATGGAGCCACAATATTATTTTATGCTCATTGCGGTGGAAACTATGGGCAGTTGGGGGTCGGAGGTGAAGGGCTTAATCGCTGCGATTGGTCGTCGTATCCACGAACAAGGCGGTGACTCCCGCTGCGGCTCGTTTCTGGGACAGAGGATGGCCATCGCACTTCAGCGAGGCAACGCTGCCAGTGTCATGGGCACCTTTGCGCCGGGAACGATACGGGGCGGGTTCAAAATCTATGATTGCAGATAATGATTTGACGTTTGTATTTGAATTTGATTTGAATTAGCCTAAAAGACCGAATCACACAATATCACATCAAAAAAAAAAAAGTCTTGGAGGTATAAAGCGCTTCTAAGGAATTCATAAAGCTAAACATGTGAGCTGTGGCTATCTTCTGTAGGTTCGTGGTCTCTACCATTTACATCGAAGTGTTCTGTTCTGGAAGATGATTTGACTATACCTACCTGATTTGCTTGTTAAATTTGAACCTCATTTATAAATGGGTTCTAAAATGAGGTCTTATCGTTGCCTTTGCGATAGGGTCTAAGGTCGAACAGTACGTAACCATTATTACATTTTTTTAACAAGAACCAGCGCGTTAAACACAAATATGGAGATTGGCTATTATGTTTTAAGATGAATAGGCTCAGCATACATTTTTCTTTTTTGTCTATACTTTCGAAAAAATCACCGATAGTAATATGCAATGTTTAATTCAATAACTAGCGCCGCTGTCAGGGATATATCAGGTCACGAATTAATAATACTAATGACGGACCTTATCTCAGTAGAAAGTGGTTCATTGTTGACTCCTAGACGGTACGGTTCTGATGGATTTTGGCTCTGCGCAACAGATAATAAGTCACGATTGATTGTTCTATACTGTCCTCATATAGTAATGTTATGTTATAAAGTACAAGCGACAGCGATTGTGATGACATTGTCATCTACAATACTCAATAATTCTTTAACGTTATTTTGAGGCTATTTCATTAACTGTTAATGTTTTAACCACCTAACCTAAGTGATATAATTTTTTTGTTAGAACTTTACACTTACATTTTTAAGGTTACCGAAACATACATACATGTATATCTTATATTTGACTTAGAGTTTTCGAAATGGATAGTAATATTTAAATGTAAACTTGCATAGGCTAGTAATATTTTTAATATACATCCATGGTCCTGACTAAGTATGTAAGATAAATATAAATGTTACAAAAAATAAAAATATAACAAATGTTAAAACTATGACTACATTGGAAAAATTTATGAATTGTTCACGCATGTCTAATATGTCTATCAGAAAACCAAATCGCAATGACGAATACTGAAAATTCTTATCTAGAAAATTACAAATAAGTATTTTTGAAAATCTCTATTAATAATTCTTGAATACTTCGCGATTGCGATTTATAAAGACTATTATTTTATTAGTTACTGTCTGATTGTACAGTGACATTTTGTATCCTCACCCGCATCAGAGTCCATCGAAATATTTCTTAAAGACTGAGACGAACTAAAAAAATATCTCATGTTCCTGATAAACGGAATACATATTCTTATAATTTTAATTTTGAATTACCATTTACATATACTGATTTACGTACAGCATCGCCTCAATTTTATTTAATACTTTTAACATCAGTAGCCGCGTGGTTCCCGGCAGAGTATAATTTGGGCCACCCCATCTCTTCCAAGGCGACTAAAGGATAGAATTGTTTAACATCAGACACATATATACAGCTCAGACTCAGGCACAGATACAAGGCTCGAGTCAACAATAATACCCGGAAGACGGCAATAGACTAAACACTATTATTGGGGCTGAAAACAATGATTGGTGAAATGTGGGTGTTAATTCACCTCTGCCTAACCCTTCGGTGATAAAGGAGTGATTATATGTATATGTGTGTTTACAAGTAAAGACAACTTTATATAATTATTGTTTGAACTTTTATAATTGATGTTCAGTTCATAACTTAGACCACACTACGTCTCACCGTATGTTTGGGCGTATCATCATACGCGATAATCTCAATCGTATCCGGTTAATCTATCGTCGTTATATTTTGTCCGATGGGCGGACACCGTTGACGTAACCAATCGGTTTATACTTACATTACTTTTCTCATTAATCCCTTGAGTACTTGTCTGTAATCAGTTTTAATCTGGGAATATGGAAATAAGCCTTCGCACCTCCAACGGAATGGGTTGATGTAATAATATTAAAGACCTCCCATTGGACAGACGTGTTGACAGATAGCATATAAAAGGCTGGTGGATAAAAATGTATGTTGTTGAATATTAAATTACAGGCGTATTTTCATGTATATATAATAATAGAATACTTATAAATGGTGATGAGATTTTTATTTATAATTAGAGGTTTTTATTTTCATTATTTAGCTGTTGCACTCTAGGTATATTGCGTTATAACATAATAAGTCAACTAAATTATATTAAAACTTGAGTAAAAAAGAGTATCTAATAATAAATCAGTTAAATTAATATAAAAACTTACTGCAAAAATCATTTACTATCTAGACCATGGATATCCTTGATATTTTCTTGTTCAATACTTTTTAGAACGTGATTTTCGGTTTTAGTTTTTAAACTTATTTTTTTAATTATATTATTTTGGGGCATAACTACAATTTATACATATTTAAAATTTGCTAACTAAGCTGTTTTAGTTTATACTAAACACGGCATATTAATCTCAAATTTATTTTTTAACACAGTACTTTACGGCCGCTTGTGGGCGCTGCATTACATTCAGTGGAACATCATATAGCCTTATAACCAGCGGACAACCAAGACACTTCTAAAGATACCTCATTTATCCAGATATAAAAAGTAGTTTGGGAGCTATGAGGAACAGATGAAACTACATACATACATACATCGGCATCGTACATAGCTTGTCAAAATTATAACCCTCATTCAGATTAGCCGTAGTCGGGTAAAAAAGTTTTACACAAATATTTGTTCTTCCATTTATCTTTTGTCCAGCAGTAGACAGTGAACTGATAGGCTGTAGGTACGGTACCATAAGTGCGCCATAGTCTCCAATACTACGCTTTCCAATATATCCCAGCTACCTTATTCAGGTCGTCGGGTTGAGAGGTCAACCCGCAGTCGTTACTATAAAAAGTTGTACAAGACAAATCACATGGAGAGGAAGCAAGTGGGCCTCGGTTTCCGATGTGAAAGACTCGGATGCTACCAGGGATCACGTTAACACCATTTATTTCAATTCTACTAATGATTACAATCAAATAAAATAAATTCTTGATGGTTGAGTTTATCGAACTTGTAAGCAAACATACAAATCGCAAGTGAATAGGCTCTAGGCAACAGATAAAACAATGATGATGTCATACACCCACTTATTTAAGCGCCAACTTTTAAAAATCGAATGTGACATCAAGGTCGACAGCTGAAAAAGTTTTTATTACATTCCATACCGCACAACTGTGACCGACAGTCAAAGCAAAAGGGTGTGGTTCCATGACATTCTTTAAACTTTTAAGTGCAATAGTTTTGTTACAATAAGTTCACAGTTCAGCCGTTCACTGACGCGGCAATCTTCGATCCGGATCCGATTGGCCTTGGACGATATTTTATTGTATCGGTATTCATAGTAGGCATTGGTTTCATGTTTGTGTTAAGATGCGTCTCAAGCACATGTTTTAGATACCTATATTCTGAGTAGTGTCGCTTTTGTTGTTGTGATTTAGATTGTACTTGTTAATGATAGGTTTTTTGTTAGAAGTTTTACATTTTCACAGGACGATTAACGCTCAATTGGAGAAGTATATGGACTTCAAATAGCTGCCATATGCTGTATTATACGCAATTTGTGAGCGTTTTTTTTATTCAATTGACTACATACATTAGATGGTAAGAAGCTAGGATGAAGTTCAGAACATGTGGGCCACTATTTCAAATCCTATCGACCCTTTACTAACCTAATTCTGCAGGGGTTTTTGCACCCCCATTAAAGAACCCGGTATCATGGAAAGGAAGCACCTGAGCAGGCAGGCAAGGAATTAACGAACCATTTGATTTGAGACGGTATTATTTATGGCTACCGACCCGTACCTGTACCGTACGTAAGTAAAGCTATCTATGGTGCAATTGAGAAAATATTTTTCAAAAGAACATTCATTCCAATCTATTTATTTTTTACTACGAAACCACTAGGAAACAATAGGTCTGTATGAAACGATACAATTGCGTAAAACTTTAATCTCCTTTACAAGATTTATTTAAATGATGTCTGAGCTATGAGTATAGGTCAGATTGTATCGCAGCGCAAAATAGAGCACCGCCATAGTAATAAGTACGACAACTTTGTTCTCAATGTTGCTTTTGAACCTTGAAGCGTATTTACTTTTTATAATACTAGGGCAATACCACAGCAAATCAAAGACTGACTTTATTTCTTCTAAATATTTAAATTTATTTATAGAACTTTTATCCTAAGCCATGTTGGTCCAATAATACATATTGAAATAGTTACAAACTATAATCAGCTCGGCGAACCTTGATCCCTATGACAGTTCATACTAGTGACGGGTCGTGTCGATATATCGCAACTTTTTATAGGCAAAGGCGTGACTTGCATTCAGCCACATCGATAAACATGTTTTTAAAATATAATCTACATTACTATAATTATAATGCTTGTTATATTTACAAGTATCCGTGTATTTGTATATGGGGTTGCCAATATTCCGATGCAGAGGTAACATGGTCGGACTGTATAATTTTAATGTGAATTAAAATTTTAGTTATAGCAACACTATCTGATCTGTCACTACGCTAGTACTGTCAGTTCGCTACGCCAGTACGAGTGCTAACGCCTTGTATGCGCCACGTGTTTTCTTGTGTCAACGGAATCCTTTGTTTGTTACTATTGTTGTTTTCTGTTTTTGTTATTGTTGCTGTTTTGTGTTTGTTGGTGTTTCAAAATGCCGAAAAGACTGAGAAAAACTGTACTCAACAGTGAAACGCGGGAGTTTGTTGTACGCTTGCGTGACTATTTTGCTCGCGAACTACAAAATGGCGGACCTTTGTTGCCACTTGACAACGTACGCGACCGTGTTGCTGATGCTTTGGGAATTGGCAAAGCTACCGTTTCCCGAATTACAAAGGAGAAGTTCGGCGAATCGTCGATGGAGGAGAACAAATTATCAACTCCAAAGAAGAAAAAACATAATAGGGCACGACCCGTAACTAACCCCGATGATTTCGACATGGCAGCGATACGAAACCATATTTACGGCTATTATTTTCGAGGTGAACTGCCGACATGCACAAAATTATTAGCGTCGCTGAAATCGGCTGATTTATTTAAAGGTGGATTCACTTCTCTCAGACAAGTTATAAAAAAATGTGGATTTCGTTATGGGAAGTGTGACAAAAGAAAAGTGATAATGGAGCGGAAGGACATTGGATTGATGAGGTGTGATTTTCTACGACAAATAAAAAACATCGAGAACTGGGACAAGGTGGTTTATCTGGACGAAACGTGGCTCAACGCCAATCACTCAGTCTCCAAAACATGGACAGACGACACAGAGAAATCCTGTACCAAAGCACCAGAAGGCAAGGGCCAGCGTTTGATTATCTGCCACGCTGGCACAGCCAAAGGTTTTGTACCTAACTGCTTGTGGGCCTTCAAATCCGTGAAAACAAGTGATTATCACGAAGAGATGAATTTTGAGAATTTCAAGAAATGGTTCACAAAACTATTAGACAATTTAAACGAGCCCCACTACATTTTAATGGACAACGCCCCATACCACTCTGTGCAAATTAATAAAGCGCCTACCGCGAACAACAATAAAGGCGAAATAATAGAGTGGCTGCAAAACAATGGTGTGGCAGCTAATACTCAAATGCTGAAAAAGGAATTAGTTAGATTGTTGAACCTTCATAAACAGCAAACAAAGAAGAAATATTTCTTGGATGAGATGGCAAAATCAAAAGGGCACACCGTGATTCGGCTACCGCCCTACCACTGCCAATATAATGCAATCGAAATGATATGGGCGCAGATCAAAGGTGGGTTGATTTGTATTTATTTTAACATGTTTTTATTTAGGTCACTGGTGACTGTCTAGTCGGCTAGTACTATTTAAAGCTATTTTATTTCACTAGCAAATTGCATTTTTATTTTTATCCATGTGCTTATATCAATTACACACTTTTAACGTACAACATTATGTACTTATAATGTACTTACCCCGATCTCGCTCTTTGACTTTGCATCATTTTCAATCTAAACCATTATTGTTTCAGGTTGTGCAGCCAGGCTTAACACCACTCCACCATTCACAGCTAATAAAATGCTTACGTTGCTACAAGAGGCATGTAGTCAAGTGACTCCGGACAATTGGAGGAAAGTGGTTGAAAAGACGAAAAAGCTATGCTTAGATGATTGGAATCGAGACGTGCGATACGACAATATAGTAGACCAGCCGTTTATCATAAACATAGGAGAAAGCAGCTGCAGTTCGGATTCCGAGTCTGAGACGCAATCGGTGACACCATTGTCAGATTCAGATTAATGTATATTAAAAAATCATAAATAAACCGCTTTTGTTTTATTTGAGTAGGTATATACAATAAATTTGTTAAATCTCCTTTATTTTATTATCGCAAACAACTTAAATGATTATAAATCTGACACTAAGAGCGTAGGTGCTCTATTGATGTATTTTGTACACTCGTTTCCATTTTCGATATTTGTTTATCGATACTTTTCCGCACTAGTCGATATCTTCCAAACGGAGTAACTTTTGCAGGACGTCAACGTAAAGTCTGATTGAGATAATTTCTTGTAAGTGTTAATAATTATTATAATTCCAACGGGATATTATTGTAATTGCATATATCTGCCTAAAATTAATAAATATCATTTTTAGACACCGCCAATTCGATTATAATATAACGGTGACGCTACTACAAGGTTGTGTCGTGGGAATAACTGTCAGTGTCATAGGGATCAAGGTTCGCCGAGCTGATTATAAACTCAAGTACACATATTGAGAACTCACTTGTACTTTTACACAGTATTGTAAATTTGTATTAGACCTGACGGTATCCGTATGACTTACGGTATCCTCAAAGGTTTACAGTGACATTTAAGAACATTGCGACACTCAGCCATATTTTATATGTGGGTAGTTGTAAAATTATGAATACCAGTATAATTTATTTTTCCCAAAATTTGGGGAAACAATATTTAGATAGAGGGTAGAAAGATATTTTAAATTTATGAATAATTACTATTAACTATTTAAGTTACAATGTCAAAGAAATTATTATACTATAATATATAAATTTCGAATTGATAATATCAAATGAAAAATTAATAATGTATAAATAGTCTAAACTCAAGTACATGCAATTGATTAGGCATTTCTACACTTAGTCAAATCTATTTTCCATTTGTCTGAATGTAATGCAAATAAATTTTAACCAGAATTATTTTTCCTTAGCATTATGATTCCATTCACAATGTGACCAAACTATCTTTTATCACAATCTTTCGAAGACCTATTTCGACTTATTACTGCATCATCCAAAGGTGGAATCAATCATAAAAAATGCCCATGCTATTATATAATTTGAACAGAAAGTTTAAATATTATTATACAAATTTCCCAACCTGTGGTTTTCCAATATTTGGGTATGTGACCAAATTTTCACAACATGTATGGGATTTGACGTATCTGACAGTCGTCAACGCATGTCATAAATGTCAAATCCTATACATTCATCAATCTATTCTACAATACGAATTGTCACGTCTAGAAGGTGAGAAAGCAATAACAACTGTAAAAGCTCGTATAACCAATCACCTACTTTAAAAACGTTAGATATATGTCATTTAAAAAACAGCAAAAGCTGATTTTCACAACATACTCTCTTGTTCCAGGTGATACTAGTACGTGGCCACTACGTGTCGTACCTCCCCCTGTGCAGTCGAAACGAACCGGTCTTTCTGTGTGTGTGCACGCCCCTCGCGATGCCAGAGACACGAGAATGTGTGGTGCACGGTGCTACTAACGTCTTCACCACTGTGCACGCCATGGATATGAAGATACTACACATTGATACCAAGTAAGTGCAGAAGAGCAGTAACATCCCTATTTATTTACATAACATAACATAAACTCACGCCTATATCCCCGAAGGGGTAGGCAGAGATGCTAGCACCCACATTTCGCCAGTTCAAAGGTCCGAATTGTAATAGGTGGTGAGCCTATTGCCATTAACCGGGCACTTATAAGGCTGCGATAAATACACACATAACTTCGAAAAGCATAGAAAAGACATTGGTGTGTGCCATGTTAAAACCTGGGATCGAACCTGAGACCTCGTCTCAGCAGTTCATTACCCATACCACTAGGCTACCGCGGTACCCTATTTATTTATTCGTCTTTTTATCAAATAATTGAATGCAATGTGTTTTGCTTTCTAATTTCAATAATAAGTATAAGTATTTTTCTGGCTCAGTAAAGGTGTAAAATATTCGATAATCTCTCGCTGTTCCCATCATTTTGTACTGTTCCATTCATTTATATCTCTTTGACTCACTCCATCCCATGGTTGCCTGAAAGAGATTGCCTTGTGCGATAAGGCCGCTAATTGCATGCATACCTACTGCGAAACTGCTCCATATTATGTACTGTGTTATTTCTTTGTTTACTATACAATAAATAGATATTTGATAATCGATAAGATTATGTACTAATATTAAATCCTATAAGACTATCTATTAATCTTAAGATTAAAGGCAAGGGTTAGACAGGTCACTAAAACCTCAAACACACAGGTACTTTATAATCGGTGGAAAATACCGCACGCGTTAATGCGGTATCTGTTTTATAAACACTATTTATATTAGGATGCGGCTACGACGACACAGCTGCGACATATTCTATCGATAATATCGCACTTGTCTGTATGATGCTTAATATAGTTACAAATTACGTTTATACATCAATTATATCAACATATGGACAGAATAGTGAATATCGCGATGATTTATTGTTTTTCTAATCGTTACATTTAAAGCCTACGAGCAACTGTTAACAACAATGTTACGATAAAAACCCACGTCTTCTTTATCACTTCATGTTCAAGCTACCGACCGATAATATCTTAGATTAAACTTTCTAGGACATTATTTTCACATCATACTTTGGCCTCAGTTAAACATCTTAGTAACCCATCTAAACGTATCCTGCACTCCCACACATGAGTAAGGTACAAAATAAATTTAGAAGTAGGTAAAAGAGGTACCTGCATCCTTTTTTTTCAAATCAGTTTAAGATAAGATAAGAAATTATTTATTGTACACCATTGAAGTATTACATAATAACAATTTATTTTTACATAGTACACAATGAGCGGCCTTATGGCTAACAGTGTTTTCCAAGCAGCCTTTGGATAAATAGAAGCAAAAGAGATGATACAATTATTAGATCTTTCAATACTTACAATACTACAAGATCTTACAATTATTTGTTTTGAAAGAAGAACAGGAACCATTCTTTGAAATAATGGGGACTTACTTCCTTCTAATTATTTTATCTACTTAACAAATAAGTATAGACAACATTGCTCACAATCATCATCGGTCCCATCCTAGTTGCATCCAAAGCTTGCCGGTGCCTACCGCTTACACCACCGGAGCCGGTGGGCGCGGTGATATCGGACTCCAACCGACTAAAACACACGATGCCTGTGAGTCGTTTATGGTTGCCGAAGGTGTGGTTGGGAGGTATATCCCTCGCACCCCAGCCGACCTAGGGCCATTTCTTTCGATATGGCCCTGTCCTCGGGTGTGGGGACCACAGAGTCCCCAACTCGTCCCCGGAAATGGTGAGGCGTGCAAGGCGCGCCGCCCCCTCGGCTTGCTTTTGCCAGGGTGACAGGCGGCTCCAGTTAAATAAAATACTTAAATATGTCTCTTTGAAATTTATGTTTTACAACGATTTCGCATTAAACCAACAAATCAAATGCAAGCACACCTTAAACATAAACTACAACTATAAACTGAACTGACTAGAGGTTATTGCTGGACTGTGTAGGTTTGTCTTTAATCAAACACAGGTACACCATTTATTACCTATTAATATCATATATTAAATTTAAATACTATATACTTGTTCCCACCAGTAGGGTAAGCTGGTAGACAATAATAGAATAACCCAACACAAACATATTAATTACCATGCCTGGAATTTCGAAACCATAATTAGTGCTAACTTTGGTATAAATTAAAATCGGAAGATTCAACATCCAGAACGGTACTACCATTTAAAGGCGTAAATATATGTATGTGTTATTGCAATATTAACCGTACTGTAGGAGGTAGGACACGACGGTATATCCGTCCAATTGAGCAGTACGACTGGGGAAGTACCTCCACCCTACAGAATAGCGCGGCCATAATAACTTCGTGTTGTGTTCCCAGCGTCGGCCAGAGCTCACTGGAGAATTTGTGCTGTTAGTTGGAAGACTAAAGGCTTGTCCTGCTTTGTCTTCTACACTGAAGGCACAGAAACTCTCTGTGCTCACAGGATCGGCAGCACGAGTGTGACTCATCTGGTGTAACACACGTCCATAGGCCACGGTAACATTTCATCTGGTGGGCCGTGTGCTTGTCTGTCACCTAAGTGAAATAAATTTAAAAAAAAACTAAAAGTACAGTCAGTGTACCGTAGAGTGATATATTGATGGCTACAAAATAATATGCGATGATAAGTCTTATAGCACAGTCCTCCGGAATGTGCAAGTCATATTTGAAGTGCTCATTGATATTCAACAATTTTACTGTCGAAGACCATAAGAGATATATTATTATTTAGGTCATTTGGATCCTGAAGATCTTATGTGGTTCCATACTTCCAATGTTACCCCATTGTAACTGTTAAACCGCCATAAACAGTTTGCCGCATTGCTCATAGCAAAATCCTATTTACGTCCAAAGTTTGTACTTTGGAGCCTGGGATCCACTTTTTGTTTCTTATTAGCATGTTGTCTTTTTAGAAGCGACTGCCTTCTGACCACCCAACTCGAGAAGTAGGTACCTAAGCCTACGTTAGGATCTCATCCGTTGTTTAGCTAGTACACTGACTAGTGAAATTGACTTGGGTTCTAAAAGTATTATTCAAACCCTATTCATATACGTATATTTTATATATTATTAGCGTACATTCAGATATATCTTCAACATAGCCATTGCAAATCCACAAACTAGATCACCCACACCAAAACAAACACCACATAATTCTCACTGGTTCAAGGCAGTGTACACAATAAACAATAGGTAGTGTACCCAACTGTCACACTGCGCTACTGTCCATCACAGAGAGACAGATGCATGACAACATCTCTATTGAAAATCTTCATATTCATGCGTGTCGTCACTCGCGCAGTCGACTCAATGGCACGAAATAATAAGACGAACTGGATAATATGCAATGGTAAATAGTCTGTCTGAGTTGAGTACAAATAATCCGATATTTTTTGTGCAGCTGTCTGTTTGTAATGCATTTTATGTTGCGAGAATTATATGAGGACGTTGATACGAGTGTGAACATAAATAGATTTATAAAAATGTCATAAACGATGATGATTTTTTTAATAAAGACTTCAAGTAATTCTTTCAAATTCTATACATTAGAAAATCGACACTGCTGAACCACACTCAGTCATAAAAAACATTCAGCATAATGTTCTAAATAAATTGTGTTGGTTAGTCCTTTAACTTTGATATACCTAGTAATGTTTTGATTCAAGCGTTTTCATGTCGGGGACCGTAACTGATGAAGCACTTCGTCATACTATCGGAACGATCCAAGGTACACAGATTTAGGCAGGGATTTCTACTCTTCAGCCGTACGCACACTAACGTATTACCAAAACGTCTCATTCTTTGTAACTTATAAAAATACAAACATTTTCCAGTCTAAGTGAATAAATAGAGGTATGAATAATAAATCAAATTACTAAGCTGCGATACTTACACCACTGGCCTGGGCACAAAAAGTATTTTTTTTATACCACTTAGGTGGCAGACAAGCGCACGGCCCACCTGATGAAACGTGGTTACTGTGGCCTATGGACGTGTGTAACACCAGAGGAGCCACACTCGCGCTGCCTACCCTGTAAGCACAGACTCTCTGTGCCGTCAGTGCAGAGGACAAAGCGGGACAAGCCTTTAGTCATCCCACTGACAGCACAAATTCTCCAGTGAGTGCCTCTAAAGTATCTTCAATCAAAGGAATAGCCGAAGAATCTATCACATCATAAATACGATTCATTCCATTGCTTTAACAGATTCTAGAGATAGGTCTATAGTGTCATGCCACAAGGAACAAATAATGGTACCTATTGAAATTTTAGAACTCAGAACTTTACAATCCACACGATTAATACCCTTCATATTAATTCCACATTTATGCAGCAACGTTTCCATTGCACTATATTTCCGTGATATCTGTCCAAGTGTTGAAATGTAAACACAATCCTGTCACCTGCTTGGAATCGGAGGAACTTTGCATACAATGACAGCGTTACAAGCTCCTGTGCATAGCATTATACATATAGTTAGTATTAGAGCGGTACTGTGCGCTTATAGACCTTTGATAGTTAACGCAGTTTATTACTTAGTACTCACTTAAATATTACGCAGCGATTTGTCAAGTGTAAAAATAATAGCTACGAATAACATTAACTTGTTACAGTATTAACTTTTATACTGCAAGCAAGCTCATTGTTGCCGTCAAGTTATCTACAAATGTTTTCAATACTAAAGGAAACTCCAGTTTTGCTATCTGCAATGAAAAGGGAAAGATTTAATAAAAGATCGTAGTTTCCGGCAGAGCAGAATTAGGGCGACCCCGTCTCTTCCCATGCGGTGTCGTACAAGGCGACTAAGGGATAGGGCTGTTTATCATCAGACAGATATATACAGCCCAGAGTTAGCCTCAGATGCATAGCTCGAGTAAACAATAGTGCCCGGAATATGGCAATAGGGTGGTGACCCTATTGCCGTATTCCGAGCACTATTGTTATTATTGTTGTAGGGGGTGCCCTATTACTGAATACAATTATTGGTGAAATGTGGGTGTTAATTCACCTCTGCCTAACCCTTCAAGGAATAAAGGCATGATTATATGTATGTAAAAGAGCTAAATGGAAAAGGTCGAATTAATATAATGTAAGATTTTTGGATCTTCTCATTATGAAATTCAGCATACTGCTCCTTTTTTATCGGATGAAAAAACTTTAATACTATATGTATTAAAGTTTTACACAATTGAACTAATAAATAACTTAATTTAAATAGTAAAAATACTTATAAAATTTATACAAAACTATGCTAACTATACAATATATACAAAAATGAAATGGAAAAAAAGAGGGAGACTACAACTTTAGGCATCGAAATATTCCTCCCCATCGATCTCTACTGGTACCGTGCCCAAAAGGCTGGCGGCATTACCACGCTGAATGGCGATGCCAATTCTTTGAGCGAGGTAAAGGCCAGCCTTATGGTCACGGGAAGCGTCGATTCGTCGCTCCGCTATTTCTTTGAATAGCGCGCGCGCGCTTGGACCCCACGGACCCAACGTTTCGACTCCAAACGGCTTAAAAATATAAAATTAAAATCTATATTAACTAAGACGGTAACAGTTCTGCTAATTAAACTTTCAACATGGTATATCGGTTAAGTACTGTGTTTACCGTGTTCCAAGCTACCCTATCCCACTCTCAGCAAACCATTTTGACCAGCTTCTTCTCTATAGAGTATTAATCATACTGTTTCCTACGTTCACCCGGCTTCTATTTCATAACTTTTTTTTTCGTGCGAAAAAGACCCCACGTATACTTCCCTGCCGGAGCTGAACCTCTCCCGGTTATATAGGACTCGAACCGACTAAAACGCACGACGCCTGTGGGTCATTGTTCGTTGCCAAAGGTGAGGTTTACAGGCATATCCCTCGCACCCCGGCTGCCCCAGGATCATCTCTCTCGTTCTGGCCCTCCTCGGGTGCGGGGACCACTGGGTCCCCATCTCATCCCTGGAAACGAGGAGATGCGCGCCGCCGCCGCAATATTTCATAGCTATGCCACTTCCTTCCATCTATAATATACTCCCTTGTTTAACACTTTCAAATTCAATAAAAATAATACATCCAGTATTTTCTGTTCATGTGTTTTATTCAAAATATACCTGGTTACTTCCAGTACAGTATTTTACTATATTACATTATGTAACATTAACACGATGTTGATGATGCCTAACGAATGAACTAACAAGCTTATAAACTTGTACAGAAGTCTCATAAAGTAAGCTACGATTTAATAAGTTACGTCGAATGAATCACGCTCACGGATGTGTCACAACGTGTATGGGCATGTTGCTGTGAGATGATACTTCTATCTATACCTTCTACATTATACGTTTTTTAAACAGTAGGTACTAGTAACAAAAAAATACTAGCACATTATAACCCTAACCTCTCTAGGTAAGTTTAATTGCTTGTGTTAGGGGACACGTCGATAATGTAAAGAAACCCGAGTCGGAAACCCGACTCTACGAAGCTACATCTTATATATAAAATTCTCGTGTCACAATGTTCATTCTCATGAAATTTTGTGAGCATATTGAGTAGGTCTGAGAATCGGCCAACATCCATTTTTCATCCCCCTAAATGCTAAGGGTAGTCCACCCTAATTGTTTTTAACATGGCAAAACAACGTTTGCCGGGACAGCTAGTATTTTATATAATTAAGTTCCATGTTTCCAAAAATATACTTCTGAAATTCTGCTGAAAAACTGGGTGATTATAGCTCCTAACATTCCGGAATGAGAAAGAGATTATGCAAGAAATAATCACTAGGCATTTTGAACATTAATTCAATTTTTGGACCAGGCCCTCGATTCCAATAAAGCAAAACCACTGTCATACCACACACACTGTAAAAAATGCATTGAAAAGAAGACTTTATTTTATACGATTAAATTCCAAAATGAAATTACATAGAGTTTCATTACACTTTTTCATTCACTCTGCAAAACGTTTTTTAATTGTGGACTTTAATCAATTGTTTTAAAGTCTAAAATTCAATGGATTTTTTTGCAGTGTCAGTGGTATGACCTGACGGTGGTTTTGCTTTAGCAGAATCGGAGCCCGGGAAAGGTGATTTTGCGTCCCATGCAGGTCACTCATTAACTATCCGCAGATCATTGCCACTCATCTTAAACTAACCCTAATATGTAATTATCATAAATTCAAAGCATTACTATTTTTTTTTAATCTTTATGTACGGAGCTTAGCCACAACATGACTATGTCGATCCATCATAGCCATTTTGTATACAGTACCAGTAATTTTGTATATACACATATTAATACATTATACAGCTGTCACATATTCATGATATAACAAATACATGTCTTGAGCTGCATCCGAAAGAGGTCTCGTAAGAACGCTATTGCATCCTCCGATATCCATTACATTAGTTTGCATTAGGTCTGCTCTCCGCTGTTGGTTCCGAACACATTCCATCAGAATATGTTGTACGTCTTCAACCACACCACATATTTCACAGTTTGGCGAAGGTGAATTTTCTAGATGGAATGTGCCTGGACCGCAATCTCATAGCCAACACTAATTTAGACCTACTATAGGAACATTTAAGTAACATTACTATTGATTTATAGATCTGAAAATAGGTTACGAGAATTGTTAAGACTACCCACTAAGATGGTAACATCACATGTCATTAACAAAATGTCTGATTATTTGATTGTGCAACAACATTTATATACGAACACATGAAGGTTTATTTGCACCTGGTAGCCGTAAATGTTATTATGCTGTCTTTAAACACATTATGTAGATTTCAATGAGTCGGCTAGCACAGATGTAAATATGTTGAGTTAGTTATGAAGTTATTAGTGACTTGCGCTAACTGAGAATTGCTTAACATTTTAATGTGGGCACGTCTAATTCCTAACATTATGTCATACTTAGTAAAGGACATATTGTTCGTTTAGTGTACGACTGGATTTTTCATATGAGTTATGAGTCATAAATCTTTCTGTGTACATCTACATTAATTTATTTTTCATTTTGTGTTCAACTAAGCTATAGGTTTTATCTATTTTTGTATGACCTCAAGTATAAGCTCGCACATAATATGGTGCGACGGAAAAATAAATCCTAACGATTATGATAACGCACAATCGATTCAAAACGAATATATTGTGGGTGGCCAATTATATTAAAGCAGCAGGTTGTTGACTACTGGAGAGGATTAGTGCGACATAATAATAAAAACTTTATCGTCACTGTATAATACAAATCCTGCCTATTAATAAGCAAGTAACAATTTAGGACAAACTGTGAAAAAGAATACAATAAGAGAAGTTTAAGATACTAAAACCAAAAAACACAGTGCCGTTAAAAACTGACATAGTGAGAGTGGACACGACGGTATCTCCCGTCTCAAATTGAGCAGTCAGTCTGGGGAAGTACCTCCGCCCTACAGAATACCGCGGTTATAATAACCTTGTGTTGTGTTCCCGGTGGTGAGTAGGGTAGCCAGAGCTCCCTGGAGAGGTTTTGTGCTGTCAGTGGAAAGACCGTAGGCTTAAATTGACACCACTGACTTGTAGGGGCGTGAAATGTTGACGCGGCGGTCAGGGAGACCCGGTGAAACGGTTATCCGCACGCCGCCCGCAGGTTGTACGGTTCCCGAACCTGGGGATCACTTAATCTCCGCCCCAGGAGGCTGAACCAGCAGCCTGTGTAAAGTGCCCGATGCTGTAGTCGTGCCGGAGGAGGAAACGGGAGTGGACTCGGCTACAGTATTTGGGAGGGGACCGGGGGCCCTTGCTTCACTTCAAATGATTCCAGCTCCTGTGCAACAGCAGTAGCTGATGCGATCCTAGCGGGTATGGAATGCTATATTCCGAACCGCTGGATCGCAACAGGAGAGAGCAAACGCCCTTGGTTTAATAGGCCCTGAAGAGAAGCAAAAGACCACAAGCAATCTGCATACAGGGCTTGGACCACGGCTCTTGCCAATAAAGATCCAATTATCACTGAAGTGAAGCGAAAGTTGAATGCCGCCTCGAGGTCTAGTAAAAAAGCTACGGCCAGGGCTAAGTTTGAGTTCATCGGCAGAATTGGCGAGCGGCTTGCGCGGGTAGCGCGCAAGCCGCTCGCCAATTCTGCCGATTTTGGTCATTTTGGTCGCTCGCCAAAGCTGCCGAGGGAAACTTCTGCCAGTTTTGCCTTCCACCGCTGCAAAAACCTGATGGTAGTCTGGCCCAAGCCTGGCGCTAAGGAGAAAGCCGATCTGTTGGATAATCTCTTTGCGTCAAACTCGACTATGAACGACGGGAACGCCGAACCACCCATCATCCCCAGCTGTGGTGCTTCGATGACCGAAGTTAAAATCACGCAACGGGTGGTCCGGCGCGAGCTTAAGTCCCTAGATGTTCGGAAGTCGAGTGGGCCGGACGGTATACCGGCGATGGTGCTTAAACACTGTGCCCCCGAGCTGTGCCCTGTACTTACACGTCTTTTCGCACTCTCATACTCCGCAAGGCGGGTCCCGACCTCGTGGAAGACCGCATTCGTGCACCCTGTACCTAAGAAAGGTGACAGGACAGATCCGACCAATTACAGGCCTATCGCTATCACCTCCCTTCTCTCGAAGGTAATGAAGCGTGTTATTAATACACAGCTCCTGAGATACCTTGAGAGAAACGATCTACTGAGCGATTGACAGTACGGCTTTCGCCACCGTCGCTCTACCGGTGACCTTCTTGTGTATCTCACAAACCGATGGGCGCAGGCCATCGAGAGTCGGGGTGAGGCACTAGCGGTCAGCCTCGATATAGCGAAGGCCTTCGATCAGGTCTGGCACAAAGGTCTTCTTGCGAAGTTGCCATATTATGGACTCCCCGAGGGACTGTACGAATGGATCTCCAGCTTTTTGTCCAACAGAAGCATCCAAGCCGTCGTCGACGGCAGCTGCTCGGACCGCATGAACATAAACGCTGGTGTACCACAAGGCTCCGTGTTGTCTCCGACGCTGTTTCTGCTGCATATCAATGACATGCTGTCTGATGTCTCCATTCATTGTTATGCGGACGACAGTACCGGAGACACGTGTTACACGGGCCGTGCAAATATCCCTCAGTCCGAGGTGGAGAAGAGTCGCGAACAACTTGTGTCTGAAATTGAGACTACTTTTTCTGGAGTATCCGATTGGGGACGACTAAACCTAGTCCAATTCAACCCCACTAAGACACAAGTATGTGTATTCTCCGCTAAGAAAACCCCATTCATTGTAGCACCGCAATTCCTGAGCACACCGCTTACCATCTCCTCGAGTATCGGGATCCTTGGTGTCGATATCTCCAGTGACGGCCAATACCGAAGTCATTTGCAGGACAAGGTTAAGTTGGCATCGAGAAAACTCGGAGTGCTCAACAGGGCGAAGCAGTACTTCACTGCGGGGCAGCAACTCCTTCTTTATAAAGCACAGGTCCGGCCTCATATGGAGTACTGCTGTCACCTTTTTGCTGGAGCACCTGCATACCAGCTTGACCCCTTCAACTCAGTGCAAAGACAGACATTGAGGCTGGTTGACAATCCCATACTCACAGGTAGTGTGGAACCTCTTAGCCTTAGGAGGGATTTTGCCTCACTGTGTGTGTTCTACCGCCTATACAATGGTTTGTGCTCAGATGAATTGTTTGACATGATGCCCGTAGCTACATTCTATCATCGCACCTCTCGCCATAGGCAGGGAATTCATCCTCACACATTGCGACCTGAGACGGTGCGCACTGTGCGGTATGAAAGAAACTTCATCCCACGCACACTCAAGCTGTGGAATGACCTCCCTGCTGCGGTTTTCTCAAGCGCCTACAATATGGGGTTCTTCAAGAGGGGCCTCAGAAGGTTTCTTCATGGTCGGCAGCGCGAGTGTGACACCCCTGGTGTTGCATACGTCCATAGGTCACGGTAACCGCTTCCCATCAGGTGGGCCGTGTGCTTGTCTGCCAACTAAGTGGTATAAAAAAAATAAAAAAAAGTGGTGTGTCGAAAGCCTAACAGTTCATAATAAATGTAATGGAGGGTAGGCGCTCAAAAAATGTTCCTCGCTTACCTCTCGACGCTTGCAAGCTAGTCAAATTATGTAGTATGTAGTTAAATAATGTTGTTGACCAGGCGCAGGGCACGCCATAGTAACGGCGGTAAGACCCATCATGGGGGAGTGGCTAGAGAGGCCACACGGCAGCCTCTCGTACCGTCTGACGCAGATGATCACCGAGCACGGATGCTTCGGAAAATATCTGTGTCGGATGCAGAAAGAGCCAACGTCCGAGTGCCATCACTGCGACGCGAGCGAGGACTCAGGTCCGCACACGCTCACCGAGTGTCCGGCGTGGGAGACGCCGAGACGGGAGCTTGTGGCGGCCCTGGGAGTGAGGGTTCTCACGCTTTCCACCTTGCTCGCGGCGATGGTTCGCTGCGCGGATGCGTGGGCGGCCGGCGCCTCTTTCTGCGAGCAAGTAATGCTCGTGAAGGAGGAGGCGGGGCGGGAGCGGCAGCGGGAGCGACGAAGGATCGCAAGACAAGCTGCCCGCGTACGAAGGCAACTCGGGCGTCGGAGGTCGATGAACGACCTCCGCCCCCCATGAGCGCCGGCCTGGGGGTGACAGGTGGAGCCGCCTGTCACCCTGGCAGAAGCAGGCCGCGGCGGTGGCGCGCCTGGCGCGCCTCCCCGTTTCCGGGGACGAGTTGGGGACTCTGTAGTCCCAACACCCGAGAAGAGGGCCAGATCGTGATCGTGGTTACAAAAATACATATATCATAGAGTCCAATTGAGCAGTCCGACTGAGGAAGTACCTCCGCCCTACAGAATACCGCGGCTATAATAACTTCGTGTTGTGTTCCCAGCGGTGAGTAGGGTAGCCAGAGCTCACTGGAGAATTTGTGCTGTCAGTGGAAGACTATGGGCTTGTCCTGCTTTGTCTTCTACTGACGGCACAGAAACTCTATACTTACAGGGTTGGCAGCGCGACTGTGACTCCTCTGGTGTTCCAAACGTCCATAGGCCACGGTAACCACTTTCCATCAGGTGGGCCGTGTGCTTGTCTGCCAACTTAGTGGTATAAATAAAAGAGTTTAAAATAAAATAAATTATTAAAAGAAAAACCCGACTGCTGTCCAAATTATCGAAACAAGTTTGATATCAGGCTGTGCCCATTAATTTTCTTTCGGTTTGTGATTGGGAAATGGGTACTTAATAAATAAAATGTCCTGCTTTCAAATCTTTTAGACAATAGTCGGAATATTATTAAATCTCAACAAGCACTTGAAATCGGCGGACTTGCATGAAACGTTTAATTGATGATAGTAGAGGAGGCTCTGGAAATAAGTAAGGATAGAAGTAAGTGGCTTGCTGTTGTCTCTGCCTACCTCAGAGGCGAAATAGGCGTGTATGTATAGAAGTTTACATTTAGTAAGTCGCGAGGCTGCCACATTAAATTATAATAATACTAGTATTGGGGTTGTTTCGTTTCTTAAGGTTAGAATACTTGAATTATATTTTAGGTGG
This sequence comes from Eilema griseolum, assembly GCA_963662185.1. NCBI lineage: Eukaryota > Metazoa > Arthropoda > Insecta > Lepidoptera > Erebidae > Eilema > Eilema griseolum. Next base: position 8,640,724 of record OY759250.1, read on the forward strand.
ACTTTCTTTGTCTTCATAATTATTCTACTTACTATTTCTGCCGACGTTTCGGATGCGTTGCAGTACCCGTGGTCACGATTTGACTAGCTTGCAAGCGTCGAGAGGTAAGCGAGGAACATTTTTTGAGCGCCTACCCTCCATTACATTTATTATGAACTGTTAGGCTTTCGACACACCACTTTTTTTTTTTTTTTTTTATACCAGAGTATATATATATATATATACTGGGTGGCGCAAAAGTACTGGCACTAAAGAAAATACCTTTATTTTTTTTATATGACATTTTCTGTCATTCTGTTGTTGAAAATTGTGTAGTGAACAAATGTAAAATACACTGAAAATAAACATGGACCGTTTTACTCCCCAAGAACGTGGAATAATTGTGTCAATGTTCTTACGGAATAATTCATCAGTGATAAGAACACAACGTGAATTTCGTCGACGATTTCCCCACCGTCCGGCACCGATTGGTCGCACAATTCGACGCTTTGCCACACGCCTTGAAGCAACTGGCTCAACATTGGATAGACCTAAGTCTGGGAGACCAAGAACAGGCCGTTCAGCTGAAAATATCGATGCTGTGCGCGAAGATGTGGAAGAGTGTCCAGAAACATCAACGAGGCGACGTGCCACGCAATTGGGCATTTCCAGACGGACCCTGCAGCGTATTTTGGTGAAAGACTTAAAGATGTTCCCGTATAAAACTCAAATGACTCATCAGCTGCTGCCTGCTGACCACCGAGCTCGTCTAGATTACTGCCAGCGCGTCATAAACCTCAACCTTGAAGAGGATGATTTTCCTTCAAAATTGGTTATGAGTGACGAAGCGCATTTCCATCTCTCAGGGCATGTCAATAAGCAAAATACTCGGTTCTGGGGCACTGATAATCCGCGCATTATTCAAGAAACACCTCTACACCCACTAAAAGTTACTGTATGGTGTGGCATCTGTGTTGACAGAGTGATCGGACCCTATTTTTTCGAAGACGCTGGAGGCAATGCGATAACTGTCACTGGAGAACGCTACAGAACCATGTTACGTGAGTTTTTGATACCCAGTTTGGACGAATTGGGGCTGGAGCACATCTGGTTTCAACAAGACGGCGCTACGGCACACACAGCGCGCGACACTATGGACTTAGTGAGGGACGCTTTTCCAGGCCGAGTTATCTCTCGTTTTGGCGATTTGCCTTGGCCTGCAAGATCACCCGATCTGACCAGTCCAGACTTCTTTCTTTGGGGTTTTTTGAAATCTCGGGTGTATGTGAACAAGCCACAGACTCTCGCAGCTCTAAAAGAAAACATTCGTCAAGAAATAACGAACATATCGCAGGAAGTGTTACGGCAAGTTATGCAAAATGTCATAAATAGGGCTCAAATGTGTATCAACTCTGGAGGTCACCATTTAAAAGACATCATCTTTAAATCCTAATGGTACGAAATTTAATGGTACATATATACATTTAAAAAAACCTAAATCTAGTTTTCTAATTTAGAAAAATGTTATAGCCGAACCAAATAGGGTCTTTACTTTTGCGCCACCCAGTATATATAGAGGTGCGATGATAGAATGTAGCTACGGGCATCATCGCACCTCTCGCCATAGGCAGGGAATTCATCCTCACACATTGCGACCTGAGACGGTGCGCACTGTGCGGTATGAAAGAAACTTCATCCCACGCACACTCAAGCTGTGGAATGACCTCCCTGCTGCGGTTTTCTCAAGCGCCTACAATATGGGGTTCTTCAAGAGGGGCCTCAGAAGGTTTCTTCATGGTCGGCAGCGCGAGTGTGACACCCCTGGTGTTGCATACGTCCATAGGTCACGGTAACCGCTTCCCATCAGGTGGGCCGTGTGCTTGTCTGCCAACTAAGTGGTATAAAAAAAATAAAAAAAGTGGTGTGTCGAAAGCCTAACAGTTCATAATAAATGTAATGGAGGGTAGGCGCTCAAAAAATGTTCCTCGCTTACCTCTCGACGCTTGCAAGCTAGTCAAATCGTGACCACGGGTACTGCAACGCATGCGAAACGTCGGCAGAAATAGTAAGTAGAATAATTATGAAGACAAAGAAAGTCCACCTAATATATAATTCAAGTATTCTAACCTTAAGAAACTAAACAAACCCAATACTAGTATTATTATAATTTAATGTGGCAGCCTCGCGACTTACTAAATGTAAACTTCTATACATACACGCCTATTTCGCCTCTGAGGTAGGCAGAGACAACAGCAAGCCACTTACTTCTATCCTTACTTATTTCCAGACCCTCCTCTACTATCATCAATTAAACGTTTCATGCAAGTCCGCCGGTTTCAAGTGCTTGTTGAGATTTAATAATATTCCGACTATTGTCTAAAAGATTTGAAAGCAGGACATTTTATTTATTAAGTACCCATTTCCCAATCACAAACCGAAAGAAAATTAATGGGCACAGCCTGATATCAAACCTGTTTCGATAATTTGGACAGCAGTCGGGATTTTCTTTTAAAAATTTATTTTGTTTTGCAACTTTTTTTCATTTTTTGCAATTTTGCAACTGGGTTGCTAGCTTCCTGCAGGGGCGCCGTATTCGCGTCCTTTGTGACGGACGAGCTTCGGAGTTTCTGCAGGTTAATGCTGGCGTGCCCCAGGGGTCCGTCTTATCACCCACTCTCTTTCTTCTGCATATCAACGACATGCTGTCTACCGGCAATGTTCATTGTTATGCAGACGATAGCACTTTACATGGGAGTTATCATGGACATCCTGCGGCCAAGCAGTCAGATATCGCAGAGAAAAGGCAGCTTCTTGTCACTGAGCTTGACGGGATCCTGAATCACATTTCTCAATGGGGATCTGAGAACCTGGTTGAGTTCAATGCCAAGAAGACGCAGGCATGTGCGTTTACAGCAAAAGTATCTTCTTTCCTTCCCCTCCCCACTCTTCAGAGCACGCCACTGCCACTGCAGGACAATCTCAATATCCTAGGTATGGATGTTCGCTGCAACCTGAATAACAAAAACTACATCGAAAGCATCATCAAAACAGCCTCACGAAAACTCGGAGTCCTGAACAGAGTGAGACGATTTTTCACGCCGGAGCAGCGGTGTCTTCTATACAAGACACAAATTCGCTCCTGTGTGGAGTACTGCTCGCATCTCTGGGATGGTTCAGCAAAGTACTTACTAGATGCTCTCGACAGGTTGCAGCGACGTGCGGTCCGCATCATTGGGAATCCCGAGATCACGGACACCCTAGAACCTTTACAGCTGCGTAGAGATGTTGCGTCCATGGCTGTATTTTACCGTCTGTACCATGGGGAGTGCTCTGATGAGCTCTTCCAATTAGTCCCACCCTCCCCTTTCCTACACAGGACAACACGTGCAGGTCTTAGATGTCATCCGCACACGGTGCAAAACTTCCGATCAAGAACCAAGCGGTTCGGAGACTCTTTCGTCTGTCGCACCATCAAGGCCTGGAATTCATTACCAGCTCACGTGTTTCCTTCTTCCTACAGTCCCGGGTCCTTTAAGCGGGGCGTGAAAAAGCATATGATAAGGCCGTCAAGCTGAGTGTCACCATTGTCACACGGTATGTGTAAGTAATGGTGACCCTCTTTTCTGGGACTTTGCCTTCAGCTAATAATATGACATATGTATTTTTGTAACCTCCTTCAAATTCCCTTCATTTCGATCCTACTCGATAAATAAAGATAATATTTTCGCGTTCAGTAAAAATACTGATTGTGCATCTAATTAAGTTCAGAATGATCACCACCCACCCCGAAATGGATAGGTTAGGTTAGAAGACTAACTAACTCCCGCCTTATGTCTTTGTGGTATTTTTTTTTATAATTGGTTGGTTGGTTGGTTGCTAACTAACTACTTACTTGCAGTAGTTTGTTGGTGCTCAATCAGTATTTTTGATGTGAATTTAGATTATTTTATCGTACAAAATGTACTCTTTTTGATATACGTTTAAATACCATCCGATAAATAAGAATGTTTTTTGCTTTCGTCAACCCGCATTTTAGCATCAAAAATTCATTGTATAATTTTTGTTAACATATTTTGCACCCTATGACACTCGAGAGATAAATACCTTTCATTTGAAACCCCATTCATTGAAAACCATCCAACCGTAGGGCGTGTAGAGGGTAATAAAGAGAAAACTACATACATACAAACATACGCGCGTAACACTTCACCCCCGCTGGCGCAGTCGGATAAAAATTAAACTAAAATTGTAAATTCGAATGATCTTAAATGAGAAAGTGACGTGTCGTAGTCATATTCATTTACTAGTTACATAAGATAAATAAGCCTAGGATGTAACAAGTTAGAATAACTATATAGATTTAAATTTATGCAAATATCTTTAAACTTGACCTTAGAACATCACAGTTGGTTAGCTCATACAGATAGTTATTTTTTCTTTGAAATGTCAAGAGACTTGTCTAGTATCTTTCGTCAGTCTATTATTTCTAGGAGTTATAGGATAAACAACTTTATTGTTCAAAAAATAAGAGCTTCATGTTTTACTATCGAAATTTTAGATTTTAATTTTATCTCTATCTTCATTTCAAGAGTTTTCTTCTTAAAGTGGGTCATTGCCAATAGGCTTGTGGTGTGATTAACTCATTATATTTATCTAAATACTGCTGTCATTCTAAAATTGGCTGGAGATATATTTAGATAAGATAAGATGTCTAACGATAGTTATATAATTAGCTATTTAATTGAGTGCGAATTTGCATTAAAAGATTATGCCAAGATATGGTAGTACGAATTATAAAACGCTGTAGTAAGATTTTTTATTTTTAAATATAAAGTTATGAATTATTAAATATTAAACATAAAATATTAATTAAATATAAGACTTATACTGTTGATTCATGGCACTTGGTGTAAGTTATTATTGCATATATTAAGAACACTCTTTTTTTTTTCTTTTACGTGCGCAAAATCCTCACGGATACCTCCCCACCGTAGCCGATGGGAGAGGTTATGTCGGACTCGAACCGACTAAAACGCACGCCGCCTGTGGGTCGTCTTGGTTGCCCTGCTTCTGCCAGGGATATTAAGAACACTTTTCTACTTTTCCACAGTATTTGTTAAATTCAATTTTTTGGTAATAATATATTGTCTGTTACATTTTATTAATAAACAAATCAAGAAATAATTTATAAATATTAAATACAATAAAAATAAAATAACTATTATACAACTTATAGCTAAGAACAATTAAAATGCGTCGTAGAATTCCTCCGCATCGCATGCCTCTTGTGGTAGCGTTTCCAGAAGACTGGCAGCATTGCCACGTTGTATGGCAATGCTTATTCTCTGACCTAAAAAGAGGCCAGCCTTCTGGTCACGAGAAGCGTCGACCATACGCTTCGCAATCTTTCTTTGCAAGAGGTTGCGAGCGCTCGGACCCTATGACGCCAAAGTCTCGACTCCAAACGGCACAAATTCTTAATCTCCGATGAGATTGGAGTATCTACGAATTTACTTTTCTATGAGTATAAGGGAGCTGATATGTACAGTGGGTGTACGGGCATACTAAAAAACTCCCTGTCACGAACTATGGATGATTGTTTGTGAGTTGTTTTACTCCGTTCGTTGGTATGCGCCTAAATGTAAAAAAAAAATACACGCTACAAAAAGAACCCAAAGGAAAAGAAATTACAGCCGTAATCACTTTACTCTTTCTGTTGGGGCTGGGGGAAGCGCATTTATAAAATGTGGGGGCCGGAGATGTTGAACATATCTTGGGTTTGAATGACATACATACATACATATAATCACGCCTTTATCCCCGGAGGGTTAGGCAAAGGTGAATTAACACCCACATTTCACCAATAATTGTATTCGGTCCCACGTAATAGGGGGTGAGCCTATTGCCGTACTCCGGGCACTATTGTTGACTCGAGCCATGCATCTGAGGCTGAGTCTGGGCTGTATATATCTGTCTGATGTTAAACAGCCCTATCCCTTAGTCGCCTTGTACGACACCGCTTGGGAAAAGATGGGGTGGTCCAAATTCTATTCTGCCGGGGACCACGCAAGTGGAATTATAAAGAAAAAACAAGGCTAGGAGACGGTACGAAGTGCTAATATAGAGCCGTACAACAGACATGCTATCGTTCCTTGCACGCTTCAAGTCTGCTATAAAATGACTTTAGTAGCTGCTCGTAAGTCTCGTTACAGCAACTAAAATCATTTAATAGCACACTATTATTAGACTTTGCATTAATTAAGTTATGCAATAAATTAGAAAGGTTTAGGTATACCAATAAACGGGTGAACAAACAATTAAAAGTAAAACTAACATGAACTTGACACTCCACAATCTGTGCGGGTCATCGCATCAATCAATCACACCAGCCTTGAACGCTACAATAGCGGGTTCGATTCCGTTCCATGTTTGCATAATAACTAGCCTTATTTCGTATTAATTATTCCTTTTGTTAGTTCGTTATGTTAGGAATGAGATTGTTTATAATATTATTTGTGTTTTTAACATTCATTTATCTGTGGTGCTTTGTTATTAGATTGTGTCCACAATTATACTTGCATATTAAATGTATAGCATGTATGTGTAAAGCCGTGACGCATTATATTTATAGGTATGTCATGCACGAACATAGCGGCTTTCAAAAATGGCGCAAAAACTTAGTTTGGAAAATTATAGCTACTTACTAATAATATAATTCAATTATGTGAATTATATTATTATTTAAATCAATAAGATATATACAGCCCAGACTCAGCCTCAGATGCATGGCTTGAGTCAACAGTAGTGCCCGGAAGACGGCAATAGGCTCACCCCTATTATGTGGGACCGAATTCAATGATTCATGAAATTTGGGTGTTAATTCTGCCTAACTCTCCGGGGATAAAGGCGTTATTATATGTATAGGTATGTGATAGTGTTATTATTACGAATTTATTAATACAGACATTTTTTTTTCATAGAGCACTGTCGCGTCTCTGATTGGTGCGTAAAATAATGACAAACGTCATATTTTTTTGTAGTCATTTTAGTGTAGACACTTTTTTTTTATTTGCGTGCGCAAAATCCCCACGCATACCTCCCCACCGGAGCCGGTGGGAGAGGTTATGTCGGACTCGAACCGACTAAAACGCACGCCGCCTGTGGGTCACTTTGGTTGCCGAAGGTGAGGTTGACAGGCATATCCCTCGCACCCTGGCCGACCCAGGGCCATCTCGCACGATCTGGCCCTCTTCTCGGGTGTGGGGACTACAGAGTCCCCAACTCGTCCCCGGAAACGGGGAGGCGCGTCAGGCGCTCCAACGCCGCGGTTAGTGTAGATACTTACGAATAACATATCTAGAATTTATAACACTTCATTGATGGTATTCGCCGGGGAATTTTTATGATATGTAAGGATAGAAACAAATGGCGGGTTGTAGTCTCTACCTGTGTTAGCATATCTGTTTGTAACATTTACAGTTCTATTTTGAGCACTCACTGGATTTGATATCTGTTCAAAGATTCGCGATGTGTAGTAGAATCGGTTTTAAAATGAAGTGTCAATACTCCTTACACATATATTTTGGATTGGTGACATATCTGGTGCTGTAAGCATTTACTCGTAACACATTGTTATTTTAGCGAGTACGCGGTGACATAACTGTAGGAATCGACCAAGACCGTATAGTTCAATTAATCAATCAATTAGCCCACTGCAGTCCACTGCTGGACATAGGCTTCTCCCAATGTGCGCAATTTTATCCGATCCTTTGACCCCGCATCCAGTCTGACCCAGCCACCTAACGACATAGTTACCACCTGCCATTAAAACCAGAAATAACCTATTCTCAAGGAATAGCGGTGAAGGTTCTTAGAACTAAACTGTGTACTTGTAATAATATAAGTGACAAATCTAATATCTTTTGTTTCTTTTCATTTTTAGTAGCGAGTGGCACCTTGGATGGGACCGGAGTTCACTACACGGAGTCAGCTGGTACCATTTGCTACATCCTGACTGCTGTAAGGAAGCGCAGAGCAAGCATCGGTTAAGTGAGTATTGTAATATTAATTGTAGGTACATCTAGTCTATAGTGTATTAAGTGTAGCGGTCCCGGCTGTGTCAATGCCGATGGGTCTAGACAGAGGCCTATATGGGTGACTTGAATAACTCTGGCTCTGGAGGTCAGGCGGAAGTCGCTCCCAATATAACCGGCAAAAACCTACATTTTATTAAAGGGTCGGCAGCGCGAGTGTGGCTTTTCTGGTGTTACACACGTCCATAAGCCACGGTAACCACTTTCCATCAGGAGGGCCGTGCGCTTGTCTGCCACCTAAGTGGAATAAAAAAAAAGCGAACCCTAGACTACGAGATGTATGTTTCACATGGGACCGAAACAGTAATTGCGCCAAAATAAGTTAAAAATCTGTGATTTACATATCAGTCTTGTAAGTACCTAAGTAAGGCATCGAAACGCATATTCATCTAAAAAAGAGCATGCAAAAGCCAGAGCACCTAAAAAAAAGTATACCTACGAGTACGTTTTTAAAATACGCGATAATTTATGGCTTTCTCATTACTGAGTAACTCGTGTGCGCAGTGAACCCGTCAATCTCACTCACTAAACTGCGCGTTTAATAGGTTTCTAAACGACTGCGCATCTATTGTCTGTGATTAATGATGTGCCATCTCCCTGCGTCTTAGTCTACAGTCTACAGCTCGTGGGATTCGTATAATCGTCTAAATTGGTGATTTTAGTTTTTAGTGATGGTTGTAATTGGGTATGAAATAAAAATTATGGTTTTGTAACGTAGAAGTTTAGGAGAATATTAGCTACTCATAGAAATCTGATCAAATTAAATTTTAAATTGAAGCAAAACAATTAGCTTGTTTGTTGAAGTCCAGTTTTTAGAAAGCCATTTGATGGAAAACTGTCATGATGGCTGCAATACCAGGTACCCTCGATCCTGAGCAAATCCATTTTTTTACTACGGAAACTACGAAAAATCCATTTACTTTTGAACTTTACAGTCCAAAATTAACAAGCTTTTTGCAGTGGGAATGAAAAACTGTAATGAAACTATTTTTATTTAATTTTGGACTTTTAGATGAGAGAGAGATAAACTCACACCTATATCCCCGAAGGGGTAGGCAGAGGTGCTAGCACCCACATTTTCGCCAGTTTATATTTTGGGTTCCAATGTAATAGATGGCGAGCCTATTGCCATTAACTGGGCACTTATAAACCTGGACTTTTAAAGGTAATATTTAATGCCATTTTTTTTTCTGTCTCTGATTGAACAGTGGTTATATTTTAATAGAATCTAAGGTTTGGACTCCAAAGATTTACTTTTTCTTATAAATAATATTTTTGCTTTGTTTACATTATTTATAAAAAAAAGTCATCACTCATCTGCCCTTGTCTCAATAATTTATAAATTTATTTCTCTATATAAAGGCATGTCATACTAAATACATATAACGGTAAAATGTTTCCATAGATAAAGTAAGATTTCCATTGCAAGAACTAGAACAGGTAAACAACACTTGCAAAAGATTATAATAGGCTATCCGGCACATCACGAGCGATGTTTCGATAACCTACGACAATACAAAAACGTTTAACGCGAACTTATCTAAGTCAGCCCCACACGTTAGAGAAAGTCTGTGAGTTGACGCGAACGTGACAACGTGTGTGAAGAGCGCCTGTGCTGCTGAACGTGAGTGATTAAATCGAATCGACCAAATCAAGTTCAATCTTCAGTGAATTATGAATTCCACACAGAAAATAATAGTCTCACAACGGTTCTAGATTGATTCTCAGTCACGTAATTTTCACTTTGAAGTTTAAGTTCACATGCTTTTAGATAGACATTAATTATCACTTTGTTTTGCGGATCAAGAAAACATAAGTTGCCTAAAAGTTAAGTTTAGTTGTGTTGAAGTACTAAGGTAGCAGACAAGCTTACAACAAATGGTGATACCATGCCCTGCAAATGCTTCCAACATTAGAATAGAGTTGCACGCTCGTAATAAATAAATTTAAAAAATAGTACCGCGTTTATAGTTGAAGTAAATTTCTGCTAAATATGTAATAGTATATTCGATTAAGATAGAAACAATTGAAACGGTCCAAACGGTCCAGGAGCGTTCCCCCTGTAAGAGAAAGATCGTGGGTGCAGAGGGAACGCTCTGACCATTAAGTCCCCGAACCTTCGCCTGAAACCATCTAAATTCTTCTACACATATATCCGTCTTACGGCGACGGTGGGTATATTATTCAACATTACGTAGTAGTTGTTTGATGATGTAGAAATATAAGCAAAGTCGTATATCAAAACTAGTACAGCATGATGCATTTACATATACAAGTGATAAACTACTTACAAATTACTAGTAAAACTAAAATTGATTGAACAAGCTTGAGACCCGACAGTACCTGAAATGGTTGATTGAATCTGGATCTCATAACTCAAGCGGTGAACATTTAATGTAAATACACGCCTATTCCTAGTTAAAATGAGAATTAATTACTACATTTACATTCATATCATTATGCCATTCGTTAAACCATGCGTGGGCAGAGCTCAGAATACAGCTCGCAAATCAAATCCACTAAACACACATAGGCAGGAAATAAGTGCATAGACATTTTGCCGACCTACAATCCCAGCAGTCGTCAATCTTTCTAAAACCAACAGTCTAGATTGCACAAATAATCGCCTGGCATTAACCCTCATTACTCTTCAACAAACCTACTGTCATCGAGCAGATACAAAATTATTCACCTGTCACTTTGACATAAGACATATATTCGTCTGACAGAATCGACTAACGAAGTTTGTCGATACGAAAACATACTTGGTAATGCATCGTAGTCGAGTCATCATTCGAATGATTCGATAATCGGTAATGACAAGGACGGGTTGCAGCCTGTGTGCGGTGACCTTTGGAAATTGTATTGGAATTGATTTGGCGGTGGCTGCTTTGATTGTTGTATTATTAGTTTTTGTTTCCGATGTCTGATACTACCAATAGAAGTACTTACGGTATCACTGGCATTATTCTAAAAATAATTTGAATAGTGATACAGCAGTAATCTTCCTTTATTTTTGTCTACAGAATATTTATTAGACACGTAGGTACCTTATTATATTATACAGGTGTTTCACTATCTACCCATTCCAAAAACGCACAGGAAAATATCCTTTGAACCCTATTAAAGCGCCACCTACCAGGTTCAATAATCCCTATTATTAAACCTGGTAGGTGACAATGGTTGCCACATTTTTTATCAAAAATAATACTTTTAATAGACCTGATTGTTGTTGCCCACGGCACCGTTCACGTAGAATCTTGATCCCGTTCCCACCATCCATAGGAACCCATTACAAGGATAAAAAGTGCCTTTTGTTATTCCAAACTACAATTTAACCGAACCGCGGTATCCATAGAATCCATAGGAACCGCGGTAGCCTAGTGGTATGGGTAATGGACTGCTGAGACGAGGTCTCGGGTTCGATCCCAGGTTTTACCATGACACACACCAATGACTTTTAGATGCTTTTCGAAGTTATGTGTGTATTTATCGCAGGTTTAGAAGTGCCCGGTTAATGGCAATAGGCTCGCCACCTATTACATTGGGACCTAAACATAAACTGGCGAAATGTGGGTGCTTAGCACCTCTGCCTACCCCTTCGGGGATATAGGCGTGAGTTTATGTTATGTTATGTTATGTAAACTACAATTTATCTTCGTGCCAAATTTCAGTTAGAACCATTCAGCCGTTTAAGCTTGATTGTTGAGTAGCAAACATCAACAAAAATATCTCTACCTACAGGAGGTTAAGGAGTCATCGAAAGGTCCTTGGTTTGAATCCTGAATCCGGTTTGATGTGAACCCACTCCTAACACAAGCAATTTCGTTTAGCTGGAGGGGTTAGAGTAAATTTGTTTTAAATATTCTTTTTTTTTATCATTAACATTCATTAGTAATATAGAAGGATATTAGCACTAAGATGATTTGTTTATCACTGAAACTAAACGTTCAAACACTTCAACCAATTTACTTAAATCTTCTAACAAAACTGTTACTTAACTTATAAAGCTTGTAGTATCCGTCCTCATAAAATCAATTACCTTGGTTTAGTACTACATCTCCTCATAAACATAAGTAATAGTTTCCCACGTCAAAATGTACTATTATAGCCAGTCACTTACAGTCATTTGGCAATGTCAACTGTAAACACTCAGCAGGGATCGCCAACTGAACATAATTTCGTATAAAGTACGAGAATTTAATTATTTTTGCTTATAAGTAATAGTTTGCATAACCATTTTTAGACAGCATGTCCATATTATTGGTCAGATTATTTTATTTCCTATAGAATAGATTGAAGGTGAATTTTTGAATGCTTTTAATCCCGCGATATCGGCACGCACGTGGCTTGGTTCCCGTTTGCATAATTAGATCATTAAATAAATATAATTAAATATCTGTTTCTTTTTTTTGTTATTTATCTTTATACTCTTATTTTAAGTTTTCAAGTTCACGAAAGTCTATTTCTGATATTATAATTACAGGTTTTTAATTATTGGATATGAATGTATACAAGCCGCTTGGTTCCCGGCAGAGTAGAATTTGGGCCACTTCATCTATTCCCATGCAGTGCCATAGTACTAGGCGACTAAAGGATAGAGTTGTTTAACAACAGAAAGCCCAGACTCAGCCTGCATGGCTCGTGTCCACAATAGTGCCCGGAATACGGCAATAGGCTCACCAGCTATTACATGTGACCGAATACATTGATTGGTGAAATGTGGGCGTTAATTCACCTCTGCCTAACCCTCCGGGGATAAAGTCGTGATTATATGTAACTTAAAATGAAATATGATATGATTTTAATTTTCTATAAAAGCTTTTAGATCTGATAAATAACGATCAAAAATTATTAAACCTTAATATAAGTCTACGGTTGGGTCTTTTTAGATGATTAATCTTTGATTATATTTTACAATTAAACTTATTAATATTATTAATTACACGGTATCCCTGAGGGTGTATCGCATGAAAAAACCGTAATTACCTATAGATGCAAAATTAATTTAATTGAGATAATCTTGTGCGATACCAATACTCATTACCATTCTGTGTCACAATTCATTACGGATTTATTACTTATTGCGATCAGATAATATGTCTGCCTGTTAATTGTCAGAGAGCGACCAGTTGCTGTCGTTCAAATGCTTCATTTACATAATAAGGCTTTGAAATTATGGCAAACCAAGTTGTTGATGATGTCAAAGGGCTTTTCGAGGTACTTACTGCTATTAAATCAAAAGACAAGAGGCATGCCAAAGGTATATATTATTTTGCACTACAGTCGCGATATGCTTAAAGTTATGCCTTACGTTTGCGCCATTGTCTCCTAATTGGTAAAGACAATATACTGATATTAATTAGAAATCCATCTGTGTGGTGCTAGAATAAGAATAAAAGTATTACCATCCCATCTCATCCGAAGGCGAGGTGACTAACATAAGAGCGACTAATCCCACCATCTCCTTTCCTACATAGGACAACACGTGCAGGCCTTAGATGTCACCCTCACACTGTGCAGAATATACGAGCAAGAACCAAGCGGTTCGGAGACTCTTTTCTTTGCCGCACCACCAAGACCTGGAATTCATTACCAGCACACGTGTTTCCTTCTTCCTACAGTCCCGGGGCCTTTAAGCGGGGCGTGAAAAAGCATCTGATGAGGCCGCCAAGCTGAGTGCCACCATTGTAGCACTTAGTGTCTGTAATGGTGACCCTCTTTCCTGAGACTTTGCCTTTAGCTTACCATCAGGCGAAGTGAGGTCAAGTTGGCGTGTCCTATATTAGAAAAAAAAAAAAAAAAAGACTAACGGAAAAATACGTAAACGGTGATACCGAGAGAAAAAAAACTCGAAATAAAACCCTGTACTAAACCGTCTAGCCAGCGTAGAAAGTATGCCCAGCAGTAGTCTGCAATAGGCTAATCGATTGATTGAATTGAAAAAGAATTGAACCAAATAATAAATATAAAAAAAAAAATCCAGAAGAAGATTTTCAGATTCACATAGATTTTCCCGTTGGCCCCACACTAGGCAAGCCTGTCCTGTGGGTACCGTGACGTTTTCCTTATTTAATTTCAGTGCTCGGTCATAAGTTTAATAGAAGAAGATACAGATAATGGATGTGTAATAAATGTATGTAATAGTTGTATATAACTTGTACATATGTAAATATATATATTTTGCATGTACATAAATAAATAAAAAAATGGAAGTATGGAAATATATTTCCATACGAAATTCAAAAAAGTAAAAACTGCGAACGTAATATTAAGCTACCGTAACGGTATCCCATAAACAAATACTGACTGGATTGTATATAAATTTGCAAATAGCCTTTTAAGTTACATAACTGAGAATATTTCAATAAATCTAATGAAGGCAGGCCATGAATTACTTAGATTGCAAAAAAAAAAGTTGTAGCCAATTATTAATATGTACATATTGATGAATGAATATCATTACGCTATTAAATATCATGTGGTTAGTTACCCGGACTTTAGTCTGTAACTCAAGTTTATATAAAGCCACGTTCACATCAGTGCCTATAAATGATTCTACAAGAGTGCTTAATTACTTAACTTGCCTCTTAAGTTGAAATGAACTATAATTGTGGATTTAAATTTCATTCAAAGGGGTAAACTTAATCTCTGAAACGACTGATTAAATTTTGTGAAAACTATAACTGGCAGGTAGGTGATATTATGGGGTATATTTTAGACAACTTTTGGACCCAGTAGACGGTTCTGCAATTGAATTATAAGATTTTTTACGAAATTTTCCCGATCAAAACCGAGTCGGGCAGTTAGTAAAAGGATAAAGGACGGTGAAGCAACAAGACAAGTCATGAAAGGAATGTGCCGTACCTACGCTTCCAAGCAAGTAGATAAGCTTACATATTAAGCTGCGTAAGTGCAGACACTTGTTAACTAATAATATAAATTGTAATAAAACGTAGGTACAGAAAACAAATATACACTTCTACTGAGATCCGTGACAAATGCGAGTTCATAATTTTATGTGTTTTGGGTCCTTTTATCTGATCTGCTATTAGATAGCTGTAATTAATCAATGAGAAGGTAAGTAAATAATGATATATTTGAGTACGTATGTATGTATGAGAGCATATGTGTATGTATATATATTTGCCAACTGTCTGTGGTATACATATTATATGCCTTTTTATATAAAATTACATTTTCATGTACATTTTTGACTTTGCCTCTCGTATTGCAATTCCTCTGTGCACTCCCGGGTTTGCTGGAAGAGAACTCAACTTTGAGTTAAACTTGCCTTTGTACATTACATCCCATCTTTTTTGTACTCGTCGTGTATGTGTACAATAAAGTATAAATATTTCTTATTTTTATATAAGTCACGTCTTGTACAATTTTTTTCCTAAACCATGTTGAAGTTATAGTTAGTTAGCGCAAGTATGTTATGTTATACCCAAAGACCTACCACGCATAAACTACCTTCATAATTAACGTAAACAGTTAGAAACGCTTCAAAATCAAACCAAAACGTATCTATTTAATATATTCAAATTACAAGCTCACTATTTACATCTTTTGAAACTATAAAGAGCGATAGACTATTAAAATCGAATAAGTAATCGTTGAATCGTTTAGATAATTATGAATAACTTCATACAAGAAAGTTGTACAAACACAATAAAATCAACCATAAATAAATAAAACTAACAAGCGATGCTCGTATTAGCATCGTTAGTATCGATAAACACAGCAAACTGATTGCGTAAACATCGGTAATATAAACCAATACTCGAAACTTATAGTCAGAACTATCAACAAACAAACTCGAGCCATTTATGACGATTCGTCGGTCGAATATAATCAATACCATAAACGGATGCAACTCGCGCGCCTCATGATCGCCCTGTCCATTCCTGGTGAATGTAAATTACTATTATAACATCATTGTCATAGTCAAACACTTTGTTTAATTGTAGAAACTACACTTACAATTTTAAACCCTATTGGATTCTATTAAAGTTTTATTTGAGCTAAAGAAATTTAAGCATTTAGGACCTACTTATTTAGTTGAACAGATGTGTTAGATATACTTCGATAATCTTCAAATTAACATCGTTCTAATATCGACTCTATTCAATTATAACTATTCACACCGCAATTTACGATTACTGGCTGGTTATATCATGTACAACAATAGATTTTTTGTTAATATTCTATTATATTGACTTCAAAATGTTATTTGTAAGGTGAGTGCATAAAAACCTTCTAACAAAAAACCTAACGGGTATCCATTTATCTATGTGATGAATCAATAAAAAAATATCCTATGAGTTTCTTGTGTTAACGAACAAACAATTGAAAAAATGATTTAAAAAAATCTTTGCATATCAGATTCGTACAGAGTACTTTTGGTGCCATAGACAGTAGCCTGAGTACTACCTAAACCACCTGGTGCGTATGGGATACCCAGAGGTTATCTCACCCCCGGCAACTGATGGCACAAGACCGCCCGTTGGCCTCGGCGGGGGGTATCCCAGTGGAAACCCGCACATCAAAAGTACTACCTAAATCTGTAAACTGATAACCTTTTGAAAATTAAGCCTCTTACAAAACACACGGATGCATTATTATCGGTCGATAATGTGCCCGATATTAGTAATTTCATGAAATCTTTGGTTAATGCAGCGACGTGCGGTCCGCATCATTGGGAATCCTGAGATCACGAACACCCTAGAACCTTTACAGCTGCGTAGAGATGTTGCGTCCATGGCTGTATTTTACCGTTTGTACCATGGGGAGTGTTCTGATGAGCTCTTCCAATTAGTCCCACCCTCCCCTTTCCTACACAGGACAACGCGTGCAGGTCTTAGATTTCATCCGCACACGGTGCAAAACATCCGATCAAGAACCAAGCGGTTCGGAAACTCTTTCCTCTGTCGCACCATTAAGGCCTGGAATTCATTACCAGCTCACGTGTTTCCTTCTTCCTACAGTCCCGGGTCCTTTAAGCGGGGCGTGAAAAAGCATATGATGAGGCCGTCAAGCTGAGTGTCACCATTGTCACACGGTATGTGTAAGTAATGGTGACCCTCTTTTCTGGGACTTTGCCTTCAGCTTACCATCAGGCAAGGCGAAGTCCAATTGACGTGTCCTATATAAAAAAAAAAAAAATCATTTGGCAGTTCTTGGACTCAAGATCAATGTCAGTATTGAGAGCGACTTATCAATACACATTGCACTCTAAATTGAAAGTCGGATAAATATGCTGCTTTTCACCACGGAATTATCAAACGTAGTACTCGTATGTGTACAATAGGATATACCTACTACTACTACTGTTTGATAGTTACGTGTTGAAAAAATAATATAGGCTAAAAATAGTACACAAATTGCTTCCTCTATATCTTACGTAAAGATACTTTTAAAACGCTAATTTATTTCCCATATTTCTGACGGTCCGTCAAAAGATTGACTGATTGAGCTGACAACGATTACAGTGTGTATTAATACTTTATTAATCATTGGTGCTTAGGAACAGAATCTGATTTATTATTACGATGAAACTCCTCAGTGGGATACGTAATACCCACTAACACTTTCAATTTTCTTCTTTAGGTATATGTTTTATGACTTCAAGGTACTATATTCATGCATGTAACGACATTTCTGGAGCTTTCCCAATTTTCAAATTGGTGGTTCGACTAGTTGAAGTTTCCAAGTGTTCAAATTAAGTTTGACACCTGCTGTTTCATTATTATTAAAATACTACAATTCAAATACATCAAAAGACCCTAAATTTTGTATTTTTCATTGTAATTTTCTTTTACTGTATTTTTCGTTTTTTGTCTACAGTAACACAATCAGAACAAGAGCGTTCGTGCATAGCGTTGTTGCGGCTTCAGCGCCGGTCAGGACAGTTCCTCTGGGTGCACGCTGTCTTACAACTCAAAGACAACCTGGAGAACTCGCAGCGACCTGTCATCGTGTGTACTAACCAAGTATTAAGGTAAGAATTCGTTATGAATTTTATTGAATTAATAGCTTTAAGCTTTATCAGCCGCGACCTATGGCAAAGTCCCAGCTAGCTTATCGCTTAAGGTTGTTAGGTTACATCCTTCTCTATGTTTAATTAATTCAGATGTTACCCATAAAAAATAACCAACGAAGTTGTTATCGCGTTTCAGGTAAGAATTTAAGGCGATTCCACTATCGAGTTTTATACCTTATCATAACGTGATAAAACGCTATTTTGAACCAAAAAACTTATATCAGGGTTCGCGACTAACCTGAAATGGCATCTTTATCATTCAGCCGTAATTGCGTGACTGGGTAACAAATTATTAAACCTTAACAAACAAACAAAATAAACATTGACATTGTAATATTAATCGGATGGGACCTACCGGCACCAATCGAGAACAATATGCTATAATTGATTGTACGCCACCGGTGACCTCGACCATAGGCCTTGTTAGCTTATCTTTTGAAAAATTCAAACGTCACCCCAAGTGTTTTTAAAGGACATTTTTTGTTTGAACCAGACGCATATAAGATAGTAAAAAATAACAAGATCTCAACTCATACATAAAAATAACCTTTAACCACGTTCGTCTTTGTGAACGTCTTGAATCAAATTCTTGGAGACAATAATATCACTATACAAGTATTTACTAATATCACTACGTAAGATAGATATCTACTTAAATACTTGATTGCGGAGGCAGATACATCTTATGTAACATAAAGTCACGCATATATCCCCGAAGGGGTAGGCAGAGGTGCTAGCACCCATATTTCGCCAGTTTATGTTTAGGTCCCAATGTAATGGATGGCGAGCCTATTGTCATTAACCGGGCATTTATAAACCTGGAATAAATACACACTGGAACTGAAAAACCATAAGAAGAAAAAAAGAAATTAGAAGCAGATCCTGAGTACTTCTTTCTTGTTCGAGTCCGAGATTTGCATAGTAGAGTTCCAGCAGAGTAGAACCTGGGTTTCATAGTGTAAGATTTCGGAGTCAAGGTTCCACTCTACTTCATTATCTGGTTTATTTTGACTGTTAAGATGATGTCTCCCGTTTGACTCCCAGCCCCGAAAGGGGATTTCCCTTTATCCTTCTTCCCTATTTACGTTTTCCCTTCATTTTTTACGCCAGTCTTGTCAAGATCAGATCGCCAAATTGATTGAGGCTAATATGAATTTGACATTTTATTTCATTTCTTGAGTACCGCTTACAGACAATGTAATAGCATCTCGTAATTGGGGTGGAAATTGAGTTCTACGTCTACAATGCTAGTAAGTAGGTATTTAGACGACCTCCGTGGCGTAGCGGTAGAGCATTCGACTGCTATGCAGGGGTCGCCCCCTGCATAGTCGAGCATAGGGTTCGATTTCCACTCAGTGCAAATATTTGTATGCATGTTTTATTTGCATTGGTCTGGGTGTTTCTATGTATAATATGTATTTACAAAAAAAAAAGTATCTAAGTATGTTTATCCGCATTCTAGATCCCATAACACAAGCCAGTTAAGCTATGCTTACCATGGGTCTAGATAGCGTTGTGTAGAATGTCGTGGAATATTTATTTATTATTATTATTATTTATTATAAATATGTAAAGTTAGTGAATTTATGTTGTTGTAGGGGGTAATTTCTGGACCTACAGACCCGATTTTGAAATTTATTTACCAATAGAAAGCCAAATTATTCTTGAGTGTCATACAGTATATATCAACATACAACAGCGGTAACGGGATCAGAAGTCCACGCGGGCGAAGTCACAGTGAACAACTAGTAATCATATTAAATTTCTTCCATTAATCTAAGTACCTACCCCACACACGCACAGATCCCACTCTAACTGCCATTACATTAAGCAGTAAATTCACGACCCAACCAACATTATAATGGGCCATCCACATAGAATCTTGGATCCCGCTAATACGTCGAAACAAGCGGCAATTGTGCGCCGATCAAGGGTGGAATCACTTCATCATAGCGGGCGGCGCCTGCGCAATTATTGTGTTTACAAACAGGTCAGGTGTGTAGTTTTATATGACAAGGTAGGATTACGCGTGTGGGATAACTTTATTATAAGTATAAAATGTTGAAGTCTGTACTATCTACTATCTACTGTTTAGACTGTATAGGAACATCTATAACAATTGTTAAAGGTAGTTGGAGCTCTAAAAAGTCCGGCAAGAACTTCGATTTCGCCAGGTCAGATGGCAGGTGCGTCATGAAAGATATCGAAGTTTGTTCACTTCGTTGTTAAGGTTCGGGATCAAAGTCAGGAAACAGGTGCTCAAATATATTTCACTGCAGGAACTCATGGTAACGGATAGCAGGTAGCAGCAAAGTAGGCAGACAAAAGAAGAAAACGGACTGTTCTGACATTCACTATTAAACTGCCTGAAAATACATAAAATACCCCAAAATACTATATTACCATACTTATAACTCAATGTTACCTCATAAAATCCAGCGATTAAATATTTTACGCCACCGTGAATAAATTCACTCTAAATCACACTTAATGTTATATACAATTATCATTATATTCGCGAAATAGTTATCGAATGGAATACTCGATTTAAATAAATATTTACAGTTCTAGATCGTAAAAATCGATACAAATCTTCAACACAACGATTTTTCGAAGCTATCTAACGTCAATAGTAGATAATAAAATTTTATACATATTGAAATTGTTGTATTTGTTGCGAAATATCGGCCTAGAGGGTATTCGATCAATGTTAAAAACTAAAACGATAAAAATTATAACTAAATTGTAATTGCTGTTGGAAATTAAACATGCTGCTTCCGACAATGCTTTTAATTAATCATTTAAATCATTAGGGCGGTAGACCTTGGTATTGCAAGTGAAGTAAAAACTTTTAATGATATTGAAGAGTATTGACTACTTCATTGTAATTACATTGGCAGTACATATATATTTTGATCGTGGCGTGTTCGCGCCATTAGTGAGGTACTACTTCTCTTCAAACGATTGACTATAAAGGCTTGGCTAAGTGACTACCTGGATCATTTGGCAACCTGGTTATCATGGATTTTACAAACGCAGTGGACGTCACGGTGATAACACCTTTTAGAACAAAATTTGAGAGTCTGTGTATTGACGGAAAAAAATACAAGTATTCCCATCTCATCCGACAGGTTTCGTAAGAGGCTAACGGAAAAATAGTCAGAGGATATCACTGCGAAAGAAGGAAAACTCGAAATAAAACCTGTGGGAACAGTAGGCCAAAGCCTCTCGACAATGGGAGAGGCCTATGTCCAGCAGTGGACTGCTAATTGATTGATTGATCTAGAACAAAATTAAAATAATGCAAGAAGTATAAATATGTATATAAAATATTAAGAGTAGTCTGCCGCGTGGTTCCCGCTAGAGTAGAAGTAGGACCACCCCATCTCTTCCCATGCGGTGTCGTACAAGGTGACTAAGAGACAGGGCCGTTTAGCACCAGACAGATATATACAGCCCAGACTCAGCCTCCGATGCATGGTTTCAGTCAACAATAGTGCCTGGAATACGGCAATAGGCTCACCCCCTATTACGTGGGACCTAATTTAATGATTGGTGAAATGTGGGTGTTATTTCACCTCTGCCTAACCCTCTACCTAATTAAGGCGTGATTGTATGTATGTATGTATATCGTGTAATATGACTTAAGATATATAACCTCTTCTGCTCGTCCCTTTTTGAATCTTGAAAGACCCAAACCATATAATTGGTGGCAATTAGAAACATGTGTATGCAATACACTGACGACCTCTGTGGCGTGGCGTAGCGGTAGAGCTTTCAATTGCTACGTTAGAGGTTATGGGTGATGTTTTTTTCCACTCAGGTGGCAGACATGCACACGGCCCACCTGATGGAAAGTGGTTACCGTGACCCATGGTAGTGTGCAACACCAGGGGCGTCACACTCGCACCGTCGACCCTGTAAGAACCTTCTAATGCCCTTGAAAAAATCACCCTGAGAAAATCACGGCAGGGAGTTTGATTATCGCTCAGTGCAAATATTTATATGGGAGTTTCTATGTACAGTATAATTTAAGAGCATTTTATTGCGTTTCATCAATTTTAAGTTCATTCTCAGCAGTAGGTACCTAAGCTTATAATGCTTCTAGCGCACTATTACCGTACTGGAAATTCACTCTCGACGCTACAAGCACGCGTGACGTCACATAATATATTGTAAAGCCTACGTCATTGATAGTGGATACCTCCTTGGATCCACCGCCCCCATGGATAGTGCCATCACTGGACTAGATTTCTAGACGAAAAGGGCCGTTTCTTCTTCAATGCAAATCATTCCTTTTTAACAACTCATATAATCAGAACTATTCTCGGAAAATAAAATGATTATATAAATGAAAAATGGGTACTACTTGCTATTTGTACGAGCTGCTACTCGTACCGAGGTGATAAGGTGAGGTGATGCTGAATGGGTGATAATGATGTGAGACAAGGTGATAAACAATAGCTTTGTTATGTACTTATATCATAAATTAATGTCTCTATTTTGGAGTATGCTTCGGTTCTGAACACTATTTAAACATGACATCATGTGATCTACCGTTTGGGCAGTAGGTACCTAATGTCTCTTCGAATGGCATCCGCCGCCAGAGACCACTAACACCGCGATAGTGAGCTCGTAAAATGAACTTTTAAAATCTATATAGATTCTTTAATACCTATTCCAACAAACTATATTGCAACCATAGTCCATAGTCTGTGCATGACCAATGATGACATGAGTCATTCCTTTGGCGATTAATATTATTTTGGGATAGTTAGGAAACCATGTCTATTTTCATATTACTTATATGACCTCTCAAACATCATTTCTTACCAGTCAGTTTAAGAAATATCTTTCCAAGAGCATATCATAACTATAACTCCACGTATCTCTTATTCAGCTCACAACTAATTGAGCTCAAAGCCACAGTATTAACCGCGGCGATAATTCCGTGGGCCCACGGTACGCCGGACTTTGAAAAATTACAGCCATAACTTAACGCGGTCACTTACAGACTTCCCTATTGAGATATCAATACTAGATGACGTCGTACGACGTACGCCTCTCGCGCAAACACGACCCTTACTAAGGTTCAATACAAACTCGATAGTATAATCAAAAACATTTTGTAATAGAGAATATATTGAAGTCTTTGGATATATTCTTTCCAGTAGCATTCTAAAATCTATTTTTTTTTTTATACCACATGGTTGGCAGACAAGCAAACGGCCTACCTGATGGAAAGTGGTTACCGTGGCCTACGGACGTGTGCAACGCCAAGGGAGTCAACCCTGCCAACCCTGTAAACACAAGAATTTCTATGCCGTCAGTGTAAAAAACAAAGTAGGATAAGCTTTTGGTCTTCCCACTGACAGTACAAAATATCTCCAGTGAGCTCTGGCTAGCCTACTCACCGCCGGGAACACAACACGCGGTTATTATGGCCGTGGTATTCTGTAGCGCAGAGGTACTTCCCCAGTCGGACTGCTCAATTGGACGGAAATAACGCCGTGTCCTACCTCCTAGGGAAAGAATTAACAGTTTTTAGACTTCTACACCTTATTATATATGAATATTCATCATTCATGGTCTTTATTCGTCCATTATTCATCTTAGGCTATCGCACAATTTATTTCCGTTCATTGGAAGGAATCCGAAAAACTTTCGACCTGACACTCCTAATAAAATAATAATAAATATAATTAAGTATCATGTTATACCAAATCAAAGATAGGTGAAGGAAGAATAAAAGTCCGAGGTGAGAGCCTCGGATGCAACCATCAACAACGATCTGAAGACAAACAATAAGTTTCGAAATATAAAAATCATCAACATAAAGTTGCTAATTTTGAAATCTAAATTGTTTACAAAGTTGTGCATCTATTAACACAACCTCCTTACCTGGCGTCAGGCGTTTATTCTTTCTATTAAATTTAGTTCATTGTTTTGATCTTAAAACTTTCTATAAGTGAAAACCACTTGCAATGAAAGCTTTGAAATTAAAGATGAGATATTTATTAACATACCTATCAATTTAAACAGCAAAGTAAAGATCTATAAGCACGGCATTTAAATTTTACAGTTCACTTAAATTGCAAGAGCATGTCTGTTCCAATTGCCGAAATATCTCAATAAGTAGTATACATTTATGATAGTCTTAAAACGATACAGATAAAATTAAAAAGAACTCAATAAATATTTGATGAACAAAAAAGAAATGGACTCCTCATGAGTCAAGCGTAACTTGTATGTCTTGTTAATTGACGTTAATAGGTACAATCAGCCAGTGCAATTTTAGAAGGCCAATTATGTTCTATTTTGTTTACACGATTTGATTGGAGTACCCTACATTTGTATTACACTTTCTGTTGCTTTGCATATTACGTAAATACACAATTAATCAAGGAGATCACGCGTGCAAGCATGTTGATGTTTTGTAAATGTTAATGAATTAATGGCCACAAAACATGTGAAGATAGGTATTATACCCCTTTTGAAAGTACTTGAGCTCATATTAGAGCTATATTTAATAACCTGTGTATCATCGCTTCATAGACAAATTCAAACCCGTTATACTTTAGCACTCCTTTGCAAATGAGCTTATTATATAGACAGAAGTATAACTAACTAATTAATAAAGCACCTTCCAACAAATATTTTGTACTAGAATAGAAAATATTTTTTTAACAGATATGAATTTTAAAAGCATTTTTTTAATGAAGTTAACATCTTCCTGTCAATGTCCAGGATGCGGACGAATCAGGTATCTCAGTAAATGGATTACTCGCCCTGTAAAAGAACTAACGCGAGTTCAAAGTCACATTTTACCAGTTTAATTAATTTGAAAACTTGGTGATACCTCATATAATGAGATTCTGGACCCTAGTACGTACGCCGCTTCAGCAGCTTTCTAGAATTATATCGCACATTGAGCCGCTCTACATTTTTCAAATCGAGTGTAAAAACTTGATCGTAAACCATTAGAGGTATCGTAGTGAGACTTCTCAGAGAATAAATATTGTAAGGGGGTGATTTATAGAGTCGGGGCGAGGCTTGCAAGCCGATCGGCCGGCCGATGTTACTATCGGGATGGCTTGAAATATGCCTGCAAAGGGCTATTGTTGTGATGTGAGAAACGGTGTATAACAAGCGCCGCTTTTGATCGATGGGCCGGCGGATACAACCGGCTTTACTTTATAGCACGAAAATACACGAAAACTGTTACTAATTTTGTAAATTTGCTCGAGATGTATGGCGGTGGGTGCGGCACCGACTTTAAAGAAAATAAATGAGATACTTCGTTTTATATTATTTGTTCGCATGAGATCATAGCTGGCTGAGTTTAACGTGTTTTGGTTTATTTTCATGATTTAAAATATCGAATAGGCCTGAGGTTCTTTGCATAGAGAATTGGCAATTATAACTGGAATTGCTGCCAGTTTTCTTTGCAAGTGACGCGTCCAGACAGATGGGAATGAAAGAAATCAGTTGCACGTGATTAATGTGTTAGGTATATTATATTATAACATATATATATAATTTGTATATATAACGTAAATTAGACTAATGAATTTGATAAAAATAGTCCGACAGACTTATTTATTTAAAACTTTTGTTAACCTTTTTAACCAGTGCTTTTAAGAGGTAGATACCTATTTACATTATTTATTATTTAGATAACGTGTTTAAATCTCACATGCACATGGCCCACCCAACAAACAGTTAACACGACCTATGAACGCTTGCAACAGTTGCAACACCAGGTTATCAACTCCGCCTTATCACTACTTGACTTGTTGAGCGAACAGGAGAGGAAAAGAGGCAATTAGAGTATTTAAGCCTCTAGCATTTTCACAAGCCATACAAAATACGGCGTGCAACTACAAAAAGTCTAAAGTGAGAAGGTATTCCCTTTTCACTTTCGACTTTTTGTTGTTGCACACCAGTCAGTGTCCAGGTAAATACCTATGTAGGCACATACAGACGTTAGGGGCCATGTCAATCTCGACTGCAACCCGCACCTGCTGATTTAGGGACGAGACTTTAGACGCAGGCTCTCCCCTCAGGATTTAGAGACCCGGCGACAGAAATTTCTAAAAATTCTTCCCTAAATTCTACTGCCAAAATTTCAATATTGTAACCAAAGCAGTTTAATTTTATATAGACACTAGCCTTCCGCCCGCAACTCAGCCCGCTCTCGACTCTCTTATCTTCGTGTCTACTCAACCGATTGCAATTACACAAACGCGAAAGATTTTAAGTATGAACAAGACCTTTCTACATAAAAAACTGCAACAAAATCCCTTCAGAAGTTTTTTTATACCACTTAGGTGACAGACAAGCACACGGCCCACCTGATGGAAAGTGGTTACCATAGCCTATGGACGAGTGCAACACCAGGAGAGTCACACCCGCGCTGCCTACCCTGTAAGCACAGAGAGTTACTGTGCCGTCAGTGTGGAAGACAAAGTACTTCGCACTTAGTTCTTCCCACCGACGCGCGGCTTATTATGGCCGCAATATTCTATGGGGCGGAGGTACTTCCCCAGTCGAACTGCTCAATTGGATGGAAATACGGTCGAGTCCTACCTCCGATACCGGTACCTATAAATGGATAGATAAAAGTAGATAAAGGATAGATTAACTCTCCAATGCAGCGTGCTAAATTTAACACCAAACAGCAGCTGGATCAGGCATCCAGATAATAATCAGCGTTAACAAAGTCATTATGCTCAACCTACAATGACACAGAGCTGTTTATAATAATCTACGGTAGGCGCTAGTTAAGGCCTCGGTAAACTAGCAACTTACTGCAGCTCGAGGTTGTGAAGAAAGAAAGACTTATTGCTGTAGTAGATATTACCGCCTGTGTTTATAAAGATAATATTCTCATATGCATGCATGCTTTTGCTCTTAAATCTTGTACTAGTTTTTCCTTACACTCCCAGACTGTTCTAGAAGTAAATGTTTCGACCAGGTTACAGAGGTCGTGGTTACAAGCTGACAGGTGACCACAGACGGTGTAACCTGGTCGAAACGATAGACAAATCAACAAGCGGTATAACTACTACAGCCCTGTGTTTATGTAGATAATATTCTCATATGCCTATACTTTAGCTCTTAAATCTTGTACTAGTTTTTCCTTACACTCCCAGACTGTTCTAGAAGTAAAAATCATCTACGTTTCGACCAGGTTACAGAGGCCGTGGTTACAAGCTGACAGGTGACCACAGCAGGTGTAACCTGGTCGAAACGATAGACAAATCAAAGGTATGTATGTACCTATACCATGATCGCATTAATTTTGCCGTTAACATTATTGATACCTTCATGTTATTTCTTTAGCTTGTTTAAATAAAATACTAGCTGATCTGAATACACTAGCCCCGTTATTTTCTTGATACATTTAATACCAACTTGTGTAAAAGCTTGTATGAAAACTACAGCTATTCGATATTCAACTCTTGTCTTCATGATTCGGTAATTCACGCGATAAAAAGTTGCTGGTCTGTCCCTTAGATAGTAAATCTATCTGTATTAATTTTAAAGGCGAGTGGGTGACAGTCCGGCTGACCTAAACAATCAGTGGGCACAAAGGGCGGTGGCGCGGCCCTTAAGCTCTAAACTTGTTAACTGCGGTGCATGTTATAAGCATATTTACTAATAAGCTGTAAGGTTAAGGTTACAGTCTGAAACCGGGGTACGAGGGAAATGCCTCATAGACCTTAAACCCCATCTGAAGGCCCGAGACAGCGTGCGGTTTTTGTCGGTTCGAGTTCGGGGTATCCGCGGGGAATTCTGTGCGAAAAAATAAAATAGTAAATTTGTAAATTGTGTGCAACCAGCTATTCACTGTGATATCGATCACATGCCAAGTTTAAAAATAGAAATCCAAAACGTTATTAAATTCTGTGTAGTCGTTTTTGCATCTGCATAATTAAATCAATTAAATAGATACCTAATAAAAATCACTGCAGATGCATTTTCAACGACGAATCAGTTGTTACGTTATTCGATTTATATAGTAATTAAAGCAATAATAAAAAAACTAGACTTAGGCTTAAACTAGGCGCAGGGCGAACGGCGGAATATTTACAATGATAAATCTCTGCAGGTTTCCTTCCACTTTTTCGAATTCAATATTTTTAAATGCATTTGAGGAATCAGGTTCGAATGCCCAATGTCTGTCCCGTATCTATTTGAATTATTTGCCGACTTTATTTTACTACCAGATAAATGAACTTAGAATCCCACAATCACACGAAACATACCTAAATATAAGCGCAATCAAATTCCACAAGTCCAACAAGACAAACTTTGTAAAAATAAGAGGGATTAACTGAAGGAAATAGAAAGTGTACCTGGATACCTACTAAGTACAAGCCACCAAGCAATCATCACTTACTACAAAGTACCTGCTAGATATACTATTTATTCTCACAATAATGATTAGCAGATGACTGTGAGCAGAGACACAACCATTTGTAATCCCCAGTTGATTTCTAAACTAACCATTAAGTGGTCGCTTTATTTTATAAATTGAACCAAATTTTATACGGTGGTGGCTATAAATCCGCTGTGCTCACAAGCTCAGTTGCATTGTTCGCGGGATTGCGTCATTTGTCACGTTTCTGCGCTGATGCTCTTGCGCAACCTACTCATGTTACTTCGTGCTCTCCACTCACAAATACTGTTCCTTTGATAATGAGCCCAGCTTACGTGAATAACAAATTTAATACCGTAGAGCTTTACTTATAAAGCCCACTAAATCTTTTTACGGGTATTCAAACTAGAGATAACTTCTTTTATCCCGAAAAAACTAAGTGATGAAGAGCAAGCCTACCTACTTAAACTTTTTTTATCTAGGACACGCCAACTTGACTTCACTCCGCCTGATGGTAAGCTAAAGGAAAAGTCTCAGGAAATAGGGTCACCATTACAGACACTAAGTAATGTAATGGTGACACTCAGCTTGGCGGCCTCATCAGATGTTTTTCACGCACCGCTTAATTTAGCTCATTACTTCTAGACATGAAAACGTGTTTTTTACTGTGGACAAGTTCACACTGCCATGTGTCGAAAGCACTTCACATTATTTGAAAAAGTATTGTAACTATAGAGGTATGTACCTGTGATACGGAATATACGGATACGGTGAACATATTGTCAACAAATTGTCAACATGTCCGCCGCCTACGTCATGTCGTCGAGATTTATGCGTTCGCTGCGCGGAGTGCGCGGACGCACAAATTGGCGGGAAACTGGGTACTCGGACGGATACGTTGATTTCCAACATTCCATTATCTTAGTTATGCATAACAAGCACCACATTATGGAGACAACATAAAAAATATAAACTAGACTGCGAGGGAACCTTGAACATTATCTTTTAAGGATCTAAGCAGTAGCTAGGATCTACCTACGACATTTTATACTTGCTGGTAGATTATTGTTAACATTAGGTATAATTAAATGTGTGTACCTACTTACTTACATATGTACAAATTTGTGACGCTAAGATAGAACTACACAGTATAGGATTTAATTATTGCTGCAGTAGTTAAGTACCAACAATCCAACCTGCTAAATGCAATGTACAACCTGATGTAGGACACGGCGGTATTTCCGCCAGATTGAGCAGTCCGACTGGGGTAGTACCTCCGCCCTACAGAATACCGCGGCTATAATAACTTCGTGTTGTGTTCCCAGCGGTGAGTAGGGTAGTCAGAGCTCACTGGAGAATTTGTGCTGTCAGTGGGAAGACTAAAGGCTTGTCCTGCTTTGTCTTCTACTGACGGCACAGAAACTCTGTACTTACAGGGTTGGCAGCGCGACTGTGACTCCTCTGGTGTTACAGACGTCCATAGGTCACGGTAACCACTTTCCATCAGGTGGGCCGTGTGCTTGTCTGTCAACTAAGTGGTATAAAAATAATAAAAATAAAAAATGATGCGCAGCGCTTCTATAATGTAACACGCCGCCGCCGCCGTTCAAAACAATAGATGCATGTTTTAGCAAAACTACCCTACATATTGCAACTTATTTCCAGTTTCAACGCGCTATTATGGTGAGCCGTGGATGGCAAATGTTCTTTGAGTAAATTAAACTCATAATGTCGTTCGTTTTCCTTGCGAGAAGGAGCTATGCAGCTACGAAGTTATATAGGGTGTATATCCATGCATGCTCCATCCCTATGTCTCGTCAAAATACAAACGTTCAAAGCACATTTCTCTTCTTCTTTCTTCATTGAAGGCATACTACTCTAAGGGCAAGCCACAATATTACCGGCCCTAACAGACAGTGCCCTCCGCACCCTTTTTGTATCATTTTTAAGGCCGTTTCTAGTACACATGGCCTAAATAATAGGTCGTTACGTAATTAAATTATCGTTTTTTTGAAGAAATTGAAGGAAACACTATTTTCATCATATCATAACATAGAGGCAGAGGTGCTAGCACCCACATTTCGCCAGTTTATGTTTTTAGGCCCCAATGTAATAGGTGGCGACCCTAGTGCCATTAACTGGGCACTTATAAACATAACATAAACTCATGCCTATATCCCTGAAGGGGTAGGCAGAGGTGCTAGCACCCACATTTCGCCAGTTTTATGTTTAGGTCCCAATGTAATAGGTGGCGAGCCTATTGCCATTCACCGGGCACTTATAAACCTGCGATAAATACATAAATAACTTCGAAAAACATCGAAAAGTCATTGCCTTTGGGATTGGGATCGAACCCGAGACCTCGTCTCAGCAGTCCATTACTCATACTACTAGGCTACTGCAGTTATTTTCCCAATTTTCAGTACTAACATTTTTTTAGGATTGACAAATCCAAGTTTTATGATTATTTTTGTGTATGAATGAGACAACATTAAGCTCACAAACACTTATATTACATTTTTTTTAAAGTGACCTACGAAATTTATCATCAAAATGGGTAGCATTTAGGAAGTACTGTTATTGAAGATCGAATTTAATTTATCAAGCGGTCATTAAAAATAAAATTTAATACAGAGCTGTAAAATCTTGAAATCAACTTTTAAACAAAATATAAATAATGGAAATAACTATTAAATTACTGGAATACAGAACTCCTGAATTTGTTACAAAATTTCGGCAATTTCATAGGTAAAGACCTAATATTTCAAATAGGTACACTCTAGAAACCCGATTATTTTAAATTAGGTACAACTAACAGTCTGTTGTCTTACAAAGTAACTTAATGACTTCTAATGTGCATAATTTACCCACAATTCCTACGATATCTAGATGTAGTCGTAAAGCTTTTAACATGAATAAAATGTTAGTACAAGCATGCAATAAATCAGCATTAGTTCAGTGAGGTCAAGTTCAAATTAATGCAGAACGTGTGTAGGTAAACAACGTACAATTACATTTATCTGTTCGCCATTTTGATTCCTACCCTTCACATCGGATATCTTCTCCGTCTTAATGCGAATGCAAAAGCGATTTGTCGCCGTCCGACACATATCTACCTAAACTTTGATGTAGGTGCTCCTGTACTGTCGAGGGCAAAAGCAGGAATGGTACTGAATTTTATAATAATAATAATAAAAGAACTTTATTTCAGAACTTGATCCATAAACAATGTTAGTAGTACACACATAAAAACTATGTTAGTAAATAAATAAAATGTCAAACAAATAAAATAAAAAGCTATGCAAGTATACTTTTATTATAAAAGCTCTCAAAATTCATATCTAAACCTCTCTCGATCATTTTGTGTTAAACTTTTTTAATTTAGTGTTAATAGGCAATAGACCGGTAGTGACACTGGGAGTCTGCCATTTTGCCGAAAAGATTTTGCCAAAATTTCACTACCCAAACAATTGCAATATTTGGAATAATTTTAGTACGCACTTTTTAATTTCGTCAATTTTTTATTAGGCAGAACATTAGCAAGGATCATTATGAAATTTAATGAAATGATTTATTACAGCAAAAAATCTTTAGACAATAAAATTTTTGATCAAATAAAATATGGTAAAAAGCACTATTTAGTGAACAAGTTATTGTTTAAATCTTCACTACCCAAACATAACGTTTGTGTTACAATTATTTATGAAGAGATTTTTTCTAAGTAATAATTTAGTTTATGTAATTATGCGGAATATTTTTGGAAAGTGGCAAATTGATAATTTCTTTTTGGTCAAACTTAGGTAACCCAGTGACAAGGTAAAGGATAAGGAACCCTTGGGCAAGTAATGTTGCCAAGTTGCAACAATGGACAAAAAAGTGTGACTACTCAATTACAATGGGCTGGAATTCAGCTTTTGGATGAGTCCTGCGGGTCTGAAATCGTAAAAAGGTCACACATTGATATGAACTGCGCTCTATTCTGATTCCGCAATTCAAATAGTTGACAGTTTTGTATGAAAATACGTAAAATGCTTCACAAATTATGAAGTATTTTGATGTATACGAAATTAGGATCTGCTTTTTTTTATACCACTTTGGTGGCAGACAAGCACACGGCCCACCTGATGGAAAGTGGTTACCGTGGCCTATGGACGTATGCAACACCAGGGATGTTACACTCGCGCTGCCAACCATGAAGAAACCTTCTGATGCCCCTCTTGAAGAACCCCATATTGTAGGTGCTTGGGAAAACCGCAGCAGGGAAGTCATTCCACATCTTAAGTGTGCGTGGGATGAAGTTTCTTTCATACCGCACAGTGCGCACCTTCTCAGTTCGCAATTTGTGAGGATGCATTCCCTGCCAATGGCGAGAGGTGAAGGAGAATGTAGCTGTGGGCATCATGTCAAACAATTCATCTGAACACAAACCTGCTGCTTGGTACACGAATTGTTGTAATTCTGTTCAGGTTGTTATCGTTTGTAGACACACATTGCTTAGTATTTCAGATTACTTACACGTGTATAGAGTTTCAGCTTTTATTTAACCATTTCTGTAGTAGTTATGAAGCGTTTTGTACCTTTCTGTACCTTTGTAAGTCCAGAGCTAAGTCCAACTATGTGACATTTCCCTGCATTCACTATCTAAAGGTTGCAAACACAAACGCCAACTGAACTCGCGCGAAAGGTTACGTTAGCTGCAAATTCAATACTGTGTGTACACTTTACCTTACCTGCAGTCATTACAAGCAGTTTGCTTAAATGTACTTATTTCATTTTGTCCACGATTGGAGATGTATGACGTTGATAACGTATGTATGTTTGTTTCATTCGTTAGCAGACATTACCTTGTTTACTTCATTGGTTGGAGTTGCCAATGTTGTTTCTGTCAAATAGGTACAAACTTGGTTGAAGTGAGAGCAAACGATTTTGAAGAAGATAAACAGTTGTTTCAGGAATGTTTATCGCAATCCTCGATTGACTGTTCTAAGATAAGTCTTGTTCAAAGCGAAATCATCTAACCTTGCAATTTACGAATTTCTTCACAATACTTGGTTTTGGTTTTGTAATCATCCCTTGTGTTTTAGTCATTTTTATAGTCAGATAATACTCGATTCTCGTAAGCTATGCCTTCTTCATTGTAACGTCAATCCCAGTCGCATCTGAAGTTTTCACCTTAGAGCCGGGGGTCCGTTTAATCGCGGATTTGGCTAAACTTCTATATTTGCCGCGAAGCGACTACCATCTGACCTCCACAAACCAAAGGCGATATCGAAGCATTGCAGTTTAATCAGTTGATAGACTTTTGGCTATGGCTCCAGGTAACAATAGTGCTCGGAAAACGGCAATAGCTCACCCCCTATTACGTGGGACCGAATACAAATTTTGGTGAAATATGGGTGTTAATTCACTTCTGCTTAACCCTTTGGGGATAAAGGTGTGATTATATGTATGTAGGATTATATATACATGAAGCCTCAGGTGTATAACAGGTTAAATAAACTCTGCCACATAGGTCCTAAATTGTCAATGTGTGAAGCTAAGGACCTTATACTGAAGACCTTGCTTACCTGGTCTCATGAGTACACGGAAAGCTTTTTGAAACATGTGTTGTGAAGTCTAAAGTTGTATGTTTTAACCTTATAGATTGCATGTTGCATAAATTTTATGTATTAGTGTTTCTAAGTACATCAACTATATCTTACCTACTATTGTAATTACTGAATTGGAAAAAAAAAAGAAGTTTTCTACAGGACAGGCTTAGCCTAGTGCAGAAAGCTTTTGGCAATATCGGAATTGTTCCTATTCAATACTATTATGTACACACCTGGTAATCTTGTGAATAGTTGTTTGCAGTTTTGGCAAAATAAATTTTTACTTACTTTACTATACATAAGTAGGTACATATTTAATTTAATTTAATAAATATGTAAAAAGTGTCTGGCTCAAAGGGGTGACTTGAGGTATCAAAATATGCCACGGGCAAAGCCGAAGCTGGTCAGCTAGTACCTACCTATAATATACCTCTTAAAACTCTTTCAATACCTACCCATCTTACATACCGTAAGTTTGACAACTGTTTGTGTATAGAACCAATAATTTGTCCAAAACATTAGTTCACTCACACTGTGCAGAATATGCGAGCAAGAACCAAGCTGTTCGGAGAATCCTTTTTTGCCGCACCAACACCTGGAATTTATTACCAGCCCACGTGTTTCCTTCTTCCTACAGTCCCCGGTCGCCATGAGGCCGCCAAGCTAAGTGCCACCATTGTAACATTACTTAGTGTCTGTAATGGTGACCCTCTTTCCTGAGACTTTGCCTTAACTTTGTCCTAGATAAAATATTTTTTTTTAAATATCGATTTTATTTAATGTGGCGGACGCCTATTAGTGTAATGGAACAAAGCCTAAGCGCGGTTGATACATAATTTGTATGGCCTAAGAGATGGTACGGAATATAAACATTAAACTTTACTGGCCCTCTATATTGTAACTAGTAATGGCTAAACCTTGTAATAGTGTCGTCGAGACTAAAGTGAATTCTTTCCAGTTATATGCAATGGCCACTTTAAAGCTATTTTAATTGTTAGCGTCGCTCATAACTTATGATTTCTATTTTGAGTTCAAGGTTTATTTTTTATATAGGTCCAACTACTAAGGTAGCAAATAAACTTACAACCTAAAGTTAAGTACTAAAGACGATGTCCGCTGGCAACACTAAAAGTGTAGGGTCAGGTTCTAGTTGATTGGTTAGTAACTTAACCAAACGAGACAAAAAATTACATTTTATATGTTTGCTACACACAATACTACACTACCTACATACATATAGGCGAAGTTTCGAAAAATCTAATAACACCACCCAAGCCGGGAATCGATCTTGTTAGCAGTAGTACAGTAAAATTACTTAATATAAACACTTTACTTTTTGTCAACAGTGAACAAGAAGCTGCAGTGATGAAAGCCAACCCTTGGCTTTATCATTACTATGCAGTGCAATCTAAGCTGCATTATGGACTAGCTTACGAAGCAGCGACGAGAATGTATGGACCACCACCATCAGACATCCAAGTGTACCCTCCAACGATGCAATATCCAGCTACACCGCCAGTCTGTATTAATGGGAACCAGCCAGTCATGATGCCGAACCCTGGCATCCAGCCACATATTCCTCACGTCCCACCTCATTTAGCCCCTATGCACTACGCGTACGAAAGACCAGACAACGGACCTGTGGATTACTCAGTTTCCTTACAAGAAAATAGGTAAATTATTCTTCTTTCTGAAGTATCAATATTTATGCAAACGAATTAAGCTGTTGAAGGTCAAAATTCTATTAATTTCAAATTGTCAGTTCATCTAATAGCGTGGTAATGTTTAAGTATCACATATTGTGGCCTAGAAATTGTCTTACTAATTGCACACTGACCTCATACCGTTCATCAAATGTGTCGTTTACCGAATGAACACGTAATTAATTTCGTCTTTAATTGTTTTCTTGATTGACTACGACGAGTCCGCTTAGTTAATCCGACATATATTCCTGTAACTTTAGTTTGTTGTTTCAGGTATCACAATATACGGATAGAGGATACGAGGATCCAACCAAATGCTAAACGGAAAGGAAAAGCTGTTGAGGAAAAATCTAACACACCGATTACAAATATGTCTCCTAGATGTACCCCTTCAACTGTCACTTCTGGCGGGGAAACACTCATAGCAGTTTCAGCAGGGTCAATTGCTAGTAGACGACCAGGATCTAAGAACTTTAACATATCAGAAACAGAAATGGTTGACCAATGGAATCCCAGTCCCACGTGGTCGGAATCGGCTTTACAAAAAGTACCTGATGTCTGTCACCAAGACTTGAGTCCTTATGTGACGACGACACCTCCCACACCCTCTGGAACTCCTACGGCCTACACTCATAATAATTACAGTCATACGTTCGTGTTTGATTGGTCACCAGAACAATATGTTCCTCATACTAACAATAGATGTAACACTATAACTACAGAAAGTTCCTATCAACAAACCTGGAATAGGAATCAAAGGACAACGTTCGCTAACAATGTGGAGAATTCGATAGATGAAAACTCCAATCCTAATAGAATAAGTTTACCAATGAGGGTCAGCAATCCACCGCCAGCGTATAATGCATCTAGAGAGGATACGCTTAGAAGGCAAATTGGTAGGTATCTACATACACAGGGTGTATTTTTGAAATGAGGCTGTAAGGGCTGCAACCTTAACCTGTATAGTTCCAGCAAAACGTTCTTAGGAAACCATCCCTAACTTTTTAAGATATTCTGAACTACATTTAGAGATTTTCACAAAATCGTAGTCGGCAAGAAAAATGCTAAAAGTACAAAAAAATATTAAGTGACAATCGAACCTATTTCATGTGGAATCAAAAGATTTAATGAGACCATTTGAGTTTTGGGTACTAGAAACGACAGAAATAGCTAAAAACATTTCCCATATTTTTTTTTTATACAACTTAGGTGGTAGACAAGCACACGGCCCACCTGATGGAAAGTGGTTACCATGACCTATTTTGTAGGGAACAACAAAAAAATCTACTTAAATTTCAATTTTCGTCAAATGATATTGCTTCTTGCTATAATCAAAAAACTCCTTAAGATCAAGTGTTATTTAAGAGCAGTGTACGATTTTGCCTAAATCTGGGAGTGTATTTCAGAATATCTTAAAAAGTTAGGGATGGTCTCCTAAGAACGTTTTGCTGTACCTAACTATAACAGCTAAGGTCCTTACCGCCCCGTTTCAAAAAAACACCGTGTATTTCAATTCAATGAATAAAATTTTCAATAGACGATCGTATCTACTGTTCGAACCAATATTTCCTATCTTAAGATAGTTGAAATCTGTTTCGGACTGCGGCTCAGAGATTGTAGATACATAAATAAAGTAAGATAAATGCGGAGTAGCAATGCGTCTACACCACCGACACTAGATAAATCCTAACAATAAAATATACTAAATTTTCTTTTTCTCATTGTTTTAGATCATCCACATCCAGATTCTCCGGATGCCAAAAAGCCTGCATTATAACCGTAGCTTAATTTCTTTCATGTAATTTCTTTTTATAGATAAATAATGTGTTACCTTGTAATAATAAATTTTATTAATATTAGTAAAAGCTCTGGAACTCTCCTGTGATCTGTTATTAAGGTTTTGTAAAATGATTAATTGTTTGTATATACTGTCGATATTGAAGATTTTTGTACAAAATAATAGTAGATCCCTAATATTAATTAGCGTTAGGTGTCATTCACATGCAATGTGACTTGTTAGTGCATACATAATAGTGTAATAAGTGTATTATTTTGTAAATACGAACTTATCAGGTAGTTGTTTACGTATTCTGATGCCGTCCATTCCTCAGGCACGCATATTACCTATTCCTGGTTATATTCATAAATTATACACAGATTGCAATATTGCTTTTAGTACCGTTGGAATACGAAGTTGCAACTCCCTATTGAATAAAACAATAGGCGTTCTGGTTTAACTCGGTCTAATTTCTCTTTCTACCTTTCAAATACTAAAAATATGCAGCAGAATTATACATTTATGTAAAGCGCATGTAGATATTTTCTTGTTTAACAATATCCGATCTAGTTTTTTAATCCCGATATAATGCGTACTACACAATACTCGCTAAAAACCAATGTTTCCTTTGTATATGTTCTGTATTAAAAACTTTAATATAACCCTAATATTCTTTCGCGTAGAAATTTAGCGGTTAATATATTTTGAGGTATTACAGAACTTGCAAATATACATAGACTTCCATTAAGATAGAAAAAATTGAAACGGTCTAGGCGGGATTCGAACCCGCGATCTTTCCCTTACAGACTGACCTTAAAGTCACCGAACCTTCGCCTGAAACTATCCAAATTCTTTTATACAAATTTCCGTCTTACGGCGACGTTTAAAGTTTAATTCAATACATAGACTTGCTCTACCGCCACAATCGAGTAACATAGATTACTAAAAGCAAAGTCGTCTGAAGCCAACTTCCTATACCTACCTATTCATTTCATACGTTTAGGTATGTACTTGTAGCCTGTTAACTACTTATTATACTTTCAGTAAGTACTTACACCATACCACGCCCGAATACTTATAAAGATGGAGTACAGTGCAAGGTTAAATGTATTTATGTTTATTGCATAAACTGGATTAATGAAAGTAAATAATTTATTTTTGCAATACCTATTGGAACATGTAGAATTTAAAAATATTGTACAAAATAGTCTGTATATTTTGAAACAGGAGACGTATCTAGTATTAATTTATGATCACTTTATTGTTGATTGCGTTTTGTGAAGTAAAGATTATTATGATCTAGAACATTTCGTTTTCTTTTATCAAAAAACTTGGTGAAAATAAAAGAGGTAACTATTTCGACATTGGATTTTATTTTACCCACAAATACTTGCTTACAACTACTGACAGCTTAATCGGGCCTAAGCCGCATGTTCCTCAAGAGGCATAGATCTCTTGCAGTATCTTTTCTTCCATAAGGAGTCGACAGATCGTACAATCTAAGTATCAAACCTATATTGAAGCCGTCGGGGAGACATTTAATTAAAGTTGGGACAAGTTCACTGGGCATTTTTTGTAAAACTAGTTGTGCTCTATCATATCCACATTGCACAACATAGATCAGAAATTGCAAAACAAAATCTGTTTGAGGTGTGACATTGCCATTTTTTCCTGCTAATTGCGAAAATGAAGCAAAGAGAGTTTCCAGTGCAGATTGTAGAGGCTCCTTTAAACTGATTCCAGAAATACTTTGCCCTTGTGAGTAATACAAACTGCTATCAGTAGAGTTATCATTCATCCTTCGTATTTTATTACTTGAACAATGCTGTTCTACATCTTCGGAATCATCGTGACGTCGCTTTCGAGACGCTGATGGTTTGCTAGAATTACTGTGTTCGAGAGCTGCATAAATACAATAGACTACAAGTTTAGCCAATACTGTAGACTGGGGTTCTACTAAATCTTCACTCAATTTGGCATTATATAGATACTGGGGCAAAACATGGACTATTAAGGCTTCGGTACATTTTTCGATGTCCAAGTGAAACATTGCAATTACAATATCCACTGATCTATCCAGATCTTCTTGGTATCGAAACTTAAGTATTTCCTTCACTAAGTTCGTGACAAACCAGATAGGTCCAGTTGTATTCAATAGACTTTGTATTATGTGAGTAGCATCAATATGTAGGTAACCCCTGGTTTTGATATCTTCCCAGACAGTTTGCAGTTGCTCTAGAATGGGATGTCTTGAAATGATGTTATGTGAGAGTGATAAAACTTTGGTTTTTGGTAGAGAAAGAGGATAAATATCATACTGCATCTTTCTTATAATTTGACACATCAAAACACTTCTCTCTTGAAAATTATCCAATTGTTTTATCTCAACTTCACTGGGCACCAAAAACTGTTGAATCATATTAATAGGTTTTAGAACTGCATCTTGATGAACCACATTAATATAGGAACAAAGCCAAACAGCAGCACATACAGCTAGAGATGGCATTTTTTGTCTCAAGGTATCCAACATACACTTGACATCTGCTGATGACAGAGATCCTTTCTCCCAAGCAAAAAGAATTTCCTTGACCACTCCACTAACATTCATACAAAGATCATGAGGTTTTATGTTTGTATTTTTAAAATCTAACTCAGGAGCACTCAAATGGTGTATGAACACATCCATTAGTTGAGCATCACATTTCTGAAGAATTTGGTCAGGAGATTTATGAACTCCGTGATATACCATACATTCTTTGACCCATTTTTCAAAAAATGAATCACCATTTTCATCAAGTACAGCATCAGCTCCATAATCTTGAACTATTGAGCAAAGAATTAAAAATGATATGTCAAAGATGTACACTTTAGATTGAGAAGCACCTTTTTCACTTGCAGCTAATAATGCAAACTCATTAAATTTGATCAGTCGAGAGACAAATTGTTTTATTTTCCCTTCAACTATAGCAACTGCAAGGATTGTATCCAATGTGGCACCGCCAACAATTTGACACAACATCACATATAAAGACTCATGTGTTTTATGAATATCACCACCCATAGTTTTAAGTATACTAGCTAAAGTTGGTTC
The DNA here is from genome assembly GCA_963662185.1 of Eilema griseolum. Classification (NCBI taxonomy): domain Eukaryota; kingdom Metazoa; phylum Arthropoda; class Insecta; order Lepidoptera; family Erebidae; genus Eilema; species Eilema griseolum. Next base: position 8,681,387 of record OY759250.1, read on the forward strand.
AGCTCTAGTAATAAATGTTGGTACAGAACCTTGAAGTCCAGTCGGCTCTAGCTTTTGCAATTTAGTTTCCTTATTTTCTCGCTTCTGTCTGAAGTAAGCCAAATGACTTTCTGATACTATATTCAATTTCATTAGAGGTTCTAATAATGATATGATACTATTGCATGAGTTTTTGGTATCAACAATATCCAAAAGGGGGGTTGACTGTAACAATTTCTCAAAGGCTTCAATCACCTCGATGGAGTATTCGGTATCTTTGCTGGCAGTACCACAATTATTGTGTAAATAGTGGATAATTTGTGGTATCTTGAGAAAAGTAAATGCTGCCCACAAAGATTGTTTTAATGAATGTTTACTTGAATCATTCAAAGAAATAAAGCAGGCTCTGATCAGCTCTGAATACAGTCTTGATAAAGTATACCCCTTAATTCTCTGTACCATGAGAAGTTGATTAGATAACTGATACACATCAGCACTTGGATTAGCTAGTACATCAATAGCTATTAGAGCTTGTAAACAGTGTGTGACTGGCTCAGGTTTTGTATTCAATGGTGCTATTTTATCTATGTCCATATTACAAATTTTCTGTAATGTCTCATGAATAGTTACTGGCGCTTTAAATTGAGTATTCATCATCATAAATGCAGTGATCTCTTGACACTTCTTGGTCACTTCAGTATACTCATTCGGATCATTCTGCTTAGCAAGGTAGAACATTGCAAGTAAGAAATCTGTGTTCACAATAGAATTCAACAGAGATGTAGATTTCTCTAATAACTCTTGACTTTGAATAGGGTTTGATGATGGATACTTGCTGAGTGAATAATGATACACTTGCAAGAGCCACAGTATTATAGACGAAACAGCAAAAGCCAATACCTCTTCTTCCATCTTACCTCGACATGTAATGCCATCGAGAAAACTTTCCAGGAACTCCAAAAGGCTTAAAATACAATGAGGTTTATGAAACGCATCGAACTTAGCGATACGTTGTAAAACAGCGGCGTACGACACCAAATGGGATGACAGAGAATGCTTTAAGTAAGATATTACCAGTTGATTCGCTCCACAGCCGACCATGGCTTGTTGAAGAATACAATCGGCGAGGTTATACAAGTCTCCGCTGACGCCTCGTGGTAGTATGGTCTTTATGTTGATACCCCATTGTATGTCCGTCCATCGTTCTCTCCAAGCTTTGAGGATTAGCGCCTTCAGTGAGCTCGTTTTACTTGTTACTTTTGATGCGTCCATCGTAACCATATTCTCGCAAGATATCACTAGTTTATAGACTTATAGATACTTGTTTAACATTAACACTTAGTCATTCATAGTTCTTACAGTTACTAAGAAGTTGTTTGCTTTTATGTTGTATTCACATTTTAATAAAATATCACAAGTCATAATATTACTCTCGTTATGATATTGTTTCGAAGCGACGTCAACGTCAACCAACATAGTAAGCTTTCTTTCAGTAAAGTATCAATGCCAGATAATTCGTATAGAATATTTCATTGGATGAACACAAACATTGAAATTTTGGACCAATCAAAATTCAGTAACAGCACATCAGAAAACATACTGAGACATGGATAAGTTTGACTGACACTATAAGTTTAGTTTCTGCAAGTCGATAAATAAAATGATACATTTTTTTTAATCAATGTACTAAAAAAATCATATTTTCCAACGTATTTTTATATGAGTTCTTTACGAAAATATTGTATATTTTGATATTGACTTAATTATTTGTTTTTTAAGGAAATAGATTTAACGTTAGTGTGCACTACAAGCATCGAAACGAAATGTCAAAAAGTTAACCTTACTCTCGTGGATTAACCGGAGGTTTGTTTACAAACTTTGATCGTATCGTGAAGTCTAAAAAGAAAGTAATAATAGAAGACAATGAGTTTCAAAACTTATCAGGATAAAATAAATGAGGGCGACACTGTTATTCTGTATCTGAGTAACAATTTGTACGCAATAGACGTACAACGTGAAATAAAAAATAAAAAAGGTGAAATGGTAGATAATGTTTTCCAAACTCCCTATGGTGCATTGAAAGTCAGAACTCTAATTGGCACTGAATATGGAAGTAGAGTAAGTCCCAAACTACTTATGCTATTAAATATTAACTGTGATTTACATAACAAAATTTCTTCATAACACTAAATTAACCTTATCAATACAGCTATATCCATTTCAAACAAATAGTACTTTTTTAAGTTCTAAATACTAGTCGTAAGGGAATCAATATACTAAAGTGTAAATGTATAAACACAGTCTATATGAATAACTATCGGGGTATCTAATAATTTGAGCTTGCACCTACCAGTCTGCGGTTAAAAATATAGTACTTAGTAAACACCCTAAAATCCTATTTTTTCTCATGTTTTTGAGCAAAAACATTCTAGTCTATTCTATGCACTCTTACTCCTCTATTTGATTAATTTTGTTTTTTTACTTTATTTCAATAAAAAGTATTTATTTTTGTTACTTTATTATGGTTACAATATGGGTCAATATATTTTATTAAATTTTAAAGTATATTGAGAACTCACTTGTTTTATTTTTTTTAACTTACGGTATATAAAAACAAATGAAAAATAATGTGGAAATGTACAAGCGAGTTTTCAATATGTGTAACAACAAATTCCACCAAGTGCCATCAAACAACAGTATAAATAGTAATTTGAAAACTTTCCATTAGGTTGAGCTGTCTAAAGGTTGGGGCCATGTCTTACAGCCTACTCCGGAGCTGTGGTCATTGACATTACCACATCGGACACAGATTATTTATACACCTGATATTAGTATGATCCTCCTACAACTTGATTTAGTGCCAGGATCTGTTGTTATTGAAGCAGGTAAATACCTCAATCCATAGGATTAAGTTTTTGTAAAAACTTATGTACAAAGAAGAATCAATAACATTTATCAGTTTAGGCACATTATCCTTATTTTTTTTAAATAATTTTGTTTACAATTTATATTGTGCGAGCAAGCAAGAGATTATGATCTGATCAGGTATTTTAATCATTAAGATATTCATCTACTTCATAATAACCTTTTAGATAGATATGCGCAGCACCAGACCAATTTATAAAACCAACTAATTCTATTATTTTTTTATTATTATTATTGTGAGTTAGCAGGCAGGCAGTTGTGGACAACTGATAATGCCTGTATCCAGTTTCCATTTTCTTTCCTTCTATTTCTCTAGTTTGAGGAAAAATGTATCAAGTCTGTTTTTGAACTGGTTGATACTGTCAGCTGAGACTACATGTGTGTGACTGGCTCAGGTTTTGTATTCAATGGTGCTATTTTATCTATGTCCATATTACAAATTTTCGGTAACGTCTCATGAATAGTTACTGGCGCTTTAAATTGAGTATTCATCATCATAAATGCAGTGATTGTTCCACATTCTGACTACTCTGTTACTGATGAAATGTCTGTGAGGATTGTTGTTGAAGAAGCTAGTGCACAAATTCAGATGGTGTCCTCTTAGATGTGCATTCTCGTTATGAATAAAGAGGGCATCAAAGTTCTTTATATTGTAGAATCCATTCAAGATTTTGAATGTTTCTATTAGATCTCCACCATTCCTTCAGTGTTGTGAGTTTTAGTATTGACAAAAGTTCCTCATATGTCTGCTGTTTGAGATTCCTAGGTACTTTAGTAAATCTTCGTTGCACTCCCTCAAAGACAGAATTAATACAAAATAAAATGTCATGAAATGACTACTAATAATTATAGCTATGTTTTATAAATATTTGAGTATCATTTTGTGTATATGACCATTAGGCTTAGAAAGTCATGAGGCAGATAGAATGCAGAATGTGCGAAAGTATCATTTCCAACGGTTTATTAACATTATTTAATACTTTTATAATATTTTTGACTTTATTGTAATTTTTTTTTTATATAGAGCATGTCAATTAGACTTCGCCTTGCCTGATGGTAAGCTGAAGGCAGTCTTATATAAGAGGGTCACCATTACTTACACATACCGTGTGACAATGGTGACACTCAGCTTGAAGACCTCATCATATGCTTTATCACGCCCTGACATTCATATATGATCTGTGCCTAAATTGAATAAATGAAATTGATTCTGTGATTCTGAAGAATGGTGGGCCCCGTTAACAGTGTCCCTAGTGTAGAATAATATCATTTATGACAAATCTTGTATCTACGTTTCATTCTAGTATTTTATAATACTCAAATTTATAACAGGTACTGGGAGTGGCTCTCTAACACATGCTCTGATAAGGAGAGTAAGACCTCACGGTCATGTCCACACATTTGATTTCCATGAGCACAGGGCCAGAATTGCTCAGGAGGAATTTGAAGCTCATGGCTTGGGTGAATTTGTTACTGTAAGTATAAGTACCTTATTTTATTATTATTATAGTAGGGGAAGTGTAGAAGGAAATTCGGTAGTTATTTGAGCGCGTCAGATTAATTCAATTCAATTCAATTCTTGATTAATGGCTCTGTGCTTTTAGCATCAATTCCGCCAATGTCCCGTAATAGTTCATAAAATTATTAATGGCGAGACGCCAATATCAAGTTTTTCAAGAAATTTTACCAGAGCCACGTTAGCCACGCCAGTAAATTTGTTTCCGTGTATCCACCCCCACGAGATTTAAGTGGTCGATCAGGACGTGTGGTTGGATTTTAGGGGGCGCGTCATATGACATGACGACCTCCGTGGCGTAGCGGTAGAGCATTCGACTGCTATGCAGGGGGTGCGGGTTCGATTCCCGCTCAGTGCAAATATTTGTATGCATGAATATGTATATTTGCATTGGTCTGGGTGTTTCTATGTATAATATGTATGTATTTACAAAAAAAAAAAGTATCTAAGTATGTTTATCCGCATTCTAGATTCCATAACACAAGCTAGTTAAGCTATGCTTACCATGGGTCTAGATAGCGTTGTGTAGAATGTCGTGGAATATTGATTATTATTTATTATTATTATTATATTATGTTAGGGGAGGTTAGTTAAGTATTGACAAGTTCCTCCTGTGTGGGTTCGCAAAAGAAAACGATAATTGGATTAACACGTACATACATACATACATACATATAATCACGCCTTTATCCCCAGAGGGTTAGGCAGAGGTGAATTATCACCCACATTTCACCAATAATTGTATTCGGTCCCACGTAATAGGAGGTGAACCTATTGCCGTATTTCGGACACTATTGTTGACTCGAGCCATGCATCTGAGGCTGAGTTTGGGCTGTATTTATCTGTCTGATGTTAAACAGCCCTATCCCTTAGTCGCCTTGTACGACACCACATGGGAAGAGATGGGGTGGTCCAAATTCTACTCTGCCGGGAACCACACGGGATTTACACGAACGCGTCAGATTAGGTTAGGTTAGTTAGTAGACTGTTTTGCTGATTTATCCATTTAAGCGCAATCTAATGGTGTGTGAAGGTATCAAAGTTGCAAAAAATTAAGTCTGAATTCACGCGAACGCAGTCGTTTTTTTATTTTCATATTTGTTGAAAGTTACTAGTAGACCTGTGGGCTGTGGGTGCTGTGGCCCTTTTTTAGGTATGAAAAATTCCTCAGTTTTATATACAATAATGTTAATGGAAATTAACGCGATCATGGTATATTTACATAGGTACCTTTGGTTTGCCTGTTAACATTATTGTACCTGTCATGGAATGCGATAGTTTAAAAAAATACAGTTTTATAGTTCACCCGTGAAACCCTATATCGTTTTCGAAAATAAAAGTAGTATCGGTTAGTCCTGTCAAAATCGGCACAGCCGTTCCAGATATTACCTTATTCAAACCGACAGCGTATCAGGGACAGATCTGAGATAGAATATCAGCATCATTTCTATCTTTTTAACGGATCCCACAAAAGAGAAGGTTATCAATCCTGGAGTATTTCCTAATAATTTATAAATAATAGAAATTAATTGGTATGCTTTTAGGCTAAACACCGAGACGTATTGGCAGATGGTTTCGGTGAAAACTTAAATGGCAAGGCTGATGCAGTTTTCCTTGACCTGCCGAGTCCTTGGATTGGTGTTGCGCATGCACTTGCTGCCATTCAAGATCAAGGTAAGTCATTTTTGTCTTCTGCGATATTTGTTAAAAAGAATTATCTTTAAAAATATCACCGCGCCAGAAGAACTGTCTGAATCCTGTTTGCCGATAGAACTGAGCAATAAGACAAGTACCGTCTCGTCGATTGAAAAAAACTGTACTTTTGTTTTCAAGTTCAATCTGCTATATGCATCTTTCATAGTCAAGTCTCTTAGGAGTTGGAATAATAAGATACAACATTAGATATTTAAAAAGTACATGTATGGGCCCTCGAGGCAATGGGATACCCTCGATGGTCTAGAAGTCTTCCCACTCAAGACTCTTTAGTCATTAAGTCATGGCCGTACAGATATGGCGAAACACAAATCGATGCTATTTTCGGCTCCGGATTTTTTTTTACGTGGGATAAATCCCCACGAATACCCCACCACCGGAGCTAAAAGGAGAGGTTGTGACGACGCTCTGAGAATGAGATTAACAGGCATATCCCTCGCACCCCGGCCGACCCAGAGCCATCTCACTCGATCTGGCCCTCTCCTCGGCAGTGGGGACCACAGAGTCCTCAACTCGTTCCCAGAAACAGGGAGGCGCGCAAGGTTGGCTCCAGTTCAGTAGTAGGTACTACTGATTAATTCAACTGGTAGTACAAATGATATATTATTGTTTCTCTAGTATTACTAGAAAAGATACAAGCAACGAACATCCATACCTCTTGGGATCACAAGACACAACCTTAAATGTATGGACATTGTGTTTATTAGCTAGACTAACACCATTAATTTTCTATCGAGAGATCTAGTTTTGTTTGATAAAAGCACAGAAGATCTTACAGTTTATAAATGGTTTCTCGATAGCTCGATAAGCGATCGTTCGTACGTAAGCGGAAAAGCACAGATCCTTATAAATCGACGAAACAGATTGCGATCAGATTACACCGTGTCGATTATTCAGATCCGTGTGTAAGTTATTCGATTCTATTCATTAATCTGGATAGTAGGTACAGATAATGTTAATCAATGTATCGATATAAGTTCAACCTATATCGATATAACGATTTGTGTAGATTTGAAAGTACTTACTTAGTTGATCTCCTGGCAATGTGTAGGGCTGTCAATTAGACTAATTACAAGAATATTGATCTAAGAGAAAAATGCTTACAATACAAAAGACAACTGATTTTGTTACACTGTTTCCGTCACCGAATACACAGAGGTGTCGGTAGCGGTAAACTTTTTTTAGGTACGACACACATTTCTTGTATAACAGTGTAACGAAATCAGTTGCCTTTTCCCATCCCAAGAAATGAATGACGATATATACACAGAGGTGTCGGTAACGGTAACAGTGTAATGTAATCAGTTGTCTTTTCCCATCCCAAGAAATTTTTCACTACAAAACCATTTAATCGTTGAAATCGATTCATGTCGAAATATACATAGGTATGGTTCTACTATTATCTATCATCGATGCCCTAGCCAAACACCTGCTAGCTGGATACCTGTCGATAAACAGACGAGACTTGTAGCAGACTGAGAGCTGGGTTAAACAGCAATCACTTACGATAGCAAAAATTTACTAAATAATATGGGAGGTAGACCCCTGGCTCCACATTGAAAGCCTTAAGATGCACCACTAAAATAATGATGAATGCTGTTAGAAATCTAATAATATAACCAGCTAGGCGTAGCTGGAATGAGTAGGTTTTCCCACCATATGAGAGTGTCACACACCACATAATAATGTAAACATAATGACACAAACCCTGATCTCTTTGAAACGATTTATTACAGATAAATCAATCTAACTACTCTAGTTTAAGTGCCTACTTTAGTCGCTATCGTAAGAAGGAGAACAGTTTAATTACACGAGATAGTTGGCTTATCGAACCCAAGTGCATAAATCATTCGATTTAGCTATTTTCATTTAGCCAAATTCCTTTTGAGATTGCCAGTGCAAAGTAATTTCATATCAAATCTGCATAACAAAATGAGCCCTATGCTTAAGCAATTCAAACAGTTAAAAGTCATCGATGAATGGATCTGGCTGGAATTAGTCTAATGGTACAGTCAGCATCAGATGGATCTTGACGAACAAAGTACTCAAAATGATCTTAATGCCTTGGTATTCCCCCTTCCTATTTACCAATTTATATTTGGTACATACATTTAGTTCGGACTATAATGCAATTTAAATTCCTTAAGATCATTTTGAGACTGTACAGTCAATATGTGATGCCGACGGTAGATTCTAATTTCACCAGTTGACACCTGCTTATGAAAGCAATCCTTTGTTTCCTATTTCGTTGAATTTTCCCTACATTTCTAATGAAGATAAGGTATTTCCCCGACAACAATGGAAGCAAACTCTCAACTGCCATTTTCGAACTGATCTGTATTTCTAAAATAAGAGTTGCTAACCCTACAACTATTACTAATTGGTGATCGGTTATAACATAACTAAGTTAGATACGCATCGCTAAGTGGTCGCGCGACAAACACAATAACATGGCCAAGCTTATCCTTGCATTGCTTTTAATTTAGTCCATTGTCATGTCCGTGGACTGCTAAAGAGATTGGCCCAATTCTCAGAGCTCTTACTACTGATCAACTATATACGTAATATAATTAAGTAACAAAATTATGAGATTAAACCTAACTAGTACTGATACTGTCGGAAGTTTACACGTATATCATATATACATACATATACTCACGCCTTTATCCCTGGAGGGTTAGGCAGAGGTGAATTAACACCCACATTTCACCAATAATTGTATTCGGTCCCACGTAATAGGGGATGAGCCTATTGCCGACTCGAACCATGGATCTGAGGCTGAGTCTGGGCTGCATATATCTGTCTGATGTTAAACAGCCCCATCTTTTAGTTGCCTTGTACGACACCGCATACGAAGAGATGGGGTGGCCCTAATTCTACTCTACCGGAAACCACGCGGCTTAATAATTAAAATAAGAGTCAGAATTGAATCTATACCTACCTTCATAATGTAAAATTAACGCATCTGTTCAAAGATCTCACAAATATGCACACACATGGATTGCATTGAAAACTCTCTTAGCTGGCTCATACGGTGCAAACCCTTCGATCCAAATGGTTCATTCAGTATCTCGTTCCTTTGTTGTATGATAGAGAATTGACATTCATGATGTACTTTCTGAAAGGGCCTTTTTGTCCACTAACTCGAAATACCTGTTAATAAATAATTGGTCCAAACATCAAGTTTTTTGTTTTACCACTGCTGAATTTGGAGTAAAACTCATAATCAATCATATTTTACAACTTTTACTAAAAAAGCCGGTGCGAGTAGTGCGAGTCGGACTCGGGCACCGAAAATAAACCGTAATATATTTTCAATGCTCTGACTTAGAACTTTGATTTTGGCACAGTTTCAAGACGTTTTGGGCCTTTTTTTACGTGCGCCTCACGGATACATCTCCACCGAAGCCGGTGGGAGAGGTTATGTCGGACTCGAACCGACTAAAACGCACGCCGCCTGTGGGTCGTTTTGGTTGCCGAAGGTGAAGTTGACAGGCATATCCCTCGCACCCCGGCTGACCCAGGGCCATCTCTCACGATCTGGCCCTTTTCTCGTCGCGTCGGGCGCGCCACCGCCGCAGCCTTTTTAAGGAGATAGGACACGGCGGTATTTCCGCCCGATTGAGCAGTCCGACTGGGGTAGTACCTCCGCCCTACAGAATACCGCGGTTATAATAACTTCGTGTTGTGTTCCCAGCGGTGAGTAGGGTAGCCAGAGCTCACTAGAGAATTTGTGCTGTCAGTGGGAAGACTAAAGGCTTGTCCTGCTTTTTCTTCTGCTGAAGGCACAGAAACTCTGTACTTACAGGGTTGGCAGCGCGACTGTGACTCCTCTGGTGTTACAGACGTCCATAGGTCACGGTAACCACTTTCCATCAGGTGGGCCGTGTGCTTGTCTGCCAACTAAGTGGTAAAAAAAAAAAAAAAAGCCTGCTTCTGCCAGGGTACAGGCGGCTCCACCTGTCACCCCCAGACTTTATAGACCTGAGTATGTGGAATGAATTTCAACTTAATACCTCCACGCATTACTGAGAAAAAGCTAACTTGACAGACAGACGGAGAAAGTTGTGATCCTATAAAGGTTTCATTTTTTCCATTTGAGGTACGGAACCCAAAAAATAAAAATACGTATACAAATTTCGAAACGAAGTATCATTCTTTATTCTGCCAATATCAGGAAGAACGTATCTACAGGCCCATGTCTTTTAACGATAAAGGGCAAAGCAATCTCAAGATCTTGTCTTGCCCCACACATACCCTTCCAACTATAATGCACATATTTTGTAGACTATTACTATAATTACATCCAATATACTTAAGTAACTTAATCTCCCTTTCTCTCAAATCGTTCCACGGGCCTTAGAGTTCTACAAGCGCTCCAAAGACTTCCCAACATCATTATATGCTCAATAACAGATAATGTTCTTAATAGAGGCATTTGAAACATGTTACACACATATATAGATATAATTATATATTGCGTATACAAATATATGCAGGCAAATAATCGTAATATGCGGTTGACGTAAGCGTTGTGTAAGGAACATTATACATCGATATGTATAGTGAAGATGTAACTAATAGTTGACCGATTTACAGGTAATTGAAGTTTAGGAAATTGACTTACACTTGTCGCAATATTGAAATAATTATATACTTCAGTCAGGAAACTGATACTTAGATATTATTCCCACGAATAAGCAGACTACTAAGGAAGTACCGCTTATTGTTAATATTAACTAGCAGTATGCTGCATTCGCTTCTAATTTCTGCCTCTATTTAGCAGATAACTCTAAAATATTAGCACAGTACCCAAGAGTTTTTTTATGATTTGAGATTGGCATGGTCTTTCACATTAATAGTATAAAACTGTTTTTTCGGGGGGTGCGGGTTGGGTAACCTCCACGTTGGCTTACCTGTTTCTTTTCCCTCTGGACCGCGGTCCTGGGGAACGGAAGCGGGGAGGCTGGTGCACCCTGGACGACGGTTAGTAGACTCTGACTCCAAGGAGAAGGAGCTCTGCTAGCCGTCGACAAATAACCCGACAAGCCCTTTTTTAGGGCTAGCTGACCCTGGGGGGGTCGTGGTATGGCGGGTCTGCAAGGCCCGCGGGAAGGGACTCGTAGAATCCCTTCCATCCCAAACAGCCCTTTTTAGGGCTAGCCTGTCGCTCCCGGTATCCCTCTGCTTTCAGAGGGGACATGGGGGCGACACAAGGATCCATGGGATCCAGGGACGGGCCGGCCTACTGCTCGCGCAGAGGCTGGCAGGCATTCGTGCCACCGTCGGTGTTGGGAGAGTTGGCTGCTCTCCCGCGTCGCGTAACCTCCAGGATATCGACAACGACCTGAGTGCTAGCCACACTTGGGAAGCCGGTATCCTGAAGGCCGCGGGGCTTGCCTTAATTGGCCGGCCCGCGACAAGGAAAAGTCTTGAAAACCCGACAGCGAAGTCGCTTAAAACCTGTGGATACCTGGGGAACTCCACAGTATGTACCCCGCTTCTCGGAATGAGCGTCACCCGGGAAGTGTATCTTAAATCGTCTCAACTCGTGGGATTTGAATGGATACAAGACAAAAACAAAATAAAAAACCATCACCAAGTGAAACAGTCTGCGCGGAGGTCGCGCAGCACCAAGACGCGGAGGTCGCGTCACAAGCAGGGACGGTGTCGGAAGACTTCGACACCGCCACTGAGAGGAGCAGGGCAAACAGCCCGGTGGGTCTGCAGACCCGAAAATCTGCACGGCGGAAGCGCAACCGCCGTAAAAAAATCATCCCCCCAGATAAGACCGAGTCGGATCTCGACCTGACTCTGACCGACTCGTCTTCAAGTAGTTCTGGTGGGGATGAGACGATGCGTCCCCCCCCACCCAAGCAGGTTGCGGTTAGCCGCCGAAAGCTGCAGGGTGGGGGCACCAAAGCCGCCCCCTCACGGGCCTCAGCTGGGGAAGATGCGAGAGCGCCGCCGAGTCCCTCCGTCTCGGCGGCGCCCGCGCTTCGTACCGACGGCTCCACGTCCAGGGACGTGATGGAGGCCCTGGAGAGACTGGCCGGGGCCCGCTCTGGAGCTCTAACGCCGGAGGAGGACCGGGTCCGGCTGGCTGCGACGCGCCTCGTTGAGCAGTTTGAGCTGCTCAAGGCGGAGCTGGCCGAGTCCCGGAACGAGCGAGCTCAACTTGGCAGGAGGCAAGTTGAGCTCCTCAACAGCGTGGAGCGTACGGCGGCTGAGCACCGCAAGGAGATGGAGAAGATGGCGGCCGAAATGGCGAACCTCCGTCAGGTCGTCGCCGGGCTGCCCGCGGAGCGCGTGACGCGGTCGGCGCGGCGGCGACTAGCGGTGCAGCCGGAGCGGCCGGTGCCGTCGGCGCCGCAGCTGTCGCCGGTGCGGTCGAGGTCACCGGTGCGGTCGGAGGCACTGGCACAGCCCGTTCGGCTGGAGTCGCCGGTGCTGCAGCCGGCTAGGCCCGCAGACCCACTGGCGGCATGCATGGCGGCAATGGCCGCCATGGAAAAGCGGCAGGAGGCGGCGCTGGCTGAGCAGCGGAGGTGGCAGGTGACGCAGGAGGAGCGCACCCGGAGGTTCATGGAGGCGGTCATGGACTCCAGCCGCCGCCCGCCCTTGGCGCCGCCTACGGGATATGCCGGAGCGGTGAGAAGAGGTCTCACCAGTCCGGCGGTCGCAGAGGCCCTGCAGGAGTCGGCCCGCAGCCCGTCCGCTGCGCCTGCCACTCCTGCCGCTCCGGTCGCTCGAGCCACTGTCGCTCTCGACGTGGAGGCTGGGAGCTCCCAGGGTGCCCGGGCCAAAGGCAAGGGGAAGGGGAAAGGCAAGGGGAAAAAGTCCCCGGCCCTAGCCTCAGCCCCAGCGCCAGCCCGGACCCCGGTGGGGATTGCCCCTACAGGTTCCCCGCCGGAGGGAGGCTGGGAGGTGGCCGGAGCCTCCAAGAAACGGCGCAAGGCGAAAAGGAAGGCAGCCAAAAATGCCAAGAAGGCTGCGGCTGCTGCGAGGGGAGTGCCGGGGAGGCTGCGCGTCCCCCGCTCAACCGCCGTCGTGCTAACGATGACGGCGGAGGCGGCGGAGAGGGGCGTGCAGTACGCCCAGATTGTCACGCAGGCGAGAGCCTGCGTTGACATGAGGGCTCTCGATATGCCGGGCCCCATCCGGGTGAAACCCACTCGGACGGGTGCTCGGCTACTGGAGATCCCCGGCGCTTCAAGCGGTCCCCAGGCCGATGCCCTAGCGGCTAGGCTTCGGGACACGCTGGATGCAGCCGACGTCCGGGTGTCCAGGCCCAACAAGTGCGCAGAAATGCGCATTTCGGACCTGGACGACTCCATCACGGCGGAGCAAATCCGCCTCACCGTGGCGGAGGCCGGGGGCTGCCCCCTAGAGGCGGTGAAGGTCGGAGCAATCCGCTTCGGCCGCCGTGGACTGGGGGCGGCAGTTGTCGGCTGCCCCATCGCGGCAGCCAAAAAGGCTGCCGACCGGGGGTTCCTCGCCGTTGGAGGCGTGGTGCGGGTGCAGGTCCGGCTCCTGCAGGCTCGACCGACCAGGTGCTTTAGGTGCCTGTCGGTCGGCCACGTGGGGGTGCAGTGCACGGCGGCGGTGACGGTCGGTGACCGCTGCTTCCGCTGTGGCCAACCCGGCCATACGGCCGGTGGATGCGAAGCTCCGCTGCACTGTTTCAGGTGTGCAGCGGGGGGCAAACCGGCCGACCATAGGGTTGGCAGCAAGGCCTGCACCGGGGGGGAGCCGAAGCCGCAGGGCGGGGGCTCCACCCAAAGTTCGCGGCGGGATGCGGAGATGGTTCCATAATGGATCCCCAGCTCCGCATCCTGCAGGCGAACGTGGGCCACGGTGCCGATGCTCAGGGTCTTCTGCTCCAGAGCATGGCACAGTGGTCCATACACGTCGCCGCTGTCGCCGATCCGTACACTCACCGGCCCCTTGGGCCTGCCTGGGTGGTCGACCTGGACGGGTCGGCGGCACTGGTGTACAACGCCGCTATGGGTGCCCCCCCCCCTGTTGTCGTGGCAAGGGAGCATGGCATCGTAGCGGCGCGTGTGGGGGAGATTGCGGTCGTGGCCGTCTATTTCACGCCGAGCCTACACCGACGCATAGGGGAGTACCGGCAGTCGCTGGAGCGACTGACCGACGTCGTCAACGCCTGTCATCCTCACCCGGTTCTTGTGCTCGGGGACTTCAACGCCTGGTCAGTGACCTGGGGGTCCCGGCACACGAACCCACGAGGTAGGGCTCTGGAGAGCTGGGCCGCTAATCACGGTCTAGTTCTCCAGAATCGCGGGGCCGAAGCCACGTTCGTGACCGCGGAGCGCAGTTCGATTATCGACCTATCGTTCGCAGGCGCTTCGCTGTCGCACCGTGTGCGGGACTGGCGTGTTGTTGTGGGGGTGGAGACACTGGCGGATCACCGATACGTTCGGTTTGATGTCTCCCCCCCCGCGGGTGACGCGCCGGTCATACCGGCCCCACGCGAGCCACGCTGGGTGCTTGGGAGACTGAATCGGGAGGTCCTCCTGGAGGCCGCCATCATACAGGCCTGGGCCATTGCGCCGGACAGGCCTGTCGATATCGACGATGAGGCGGTGTGGTTCCGGGAGGCCATGACTCGTGTCTGCGATGCGGGTATGCCTAGGGCACCACCCTATAGTCCGAGGCGTCGGGTCTACTGGTGGTCTGCGGAGATCGCGAGGCTACGGCAGGCCTGCGTGATCGCGCACCGCCGGTGGACCAGACTCCGTAGGAGGCGTAGCCGAACCGCAGATACAGAGCCCCGAGTGGCGGAGCTTCATGTGGGATACAGGGAGGCCAGAGATGCCCTCCGAGCGGAGATTAAGCGGGCGAAAGCCGCGGCTTATAAGGAGCTCATGGAGACGCTGGAGCGGGACCCATGGGGGCGGCCTTACCTTATGGTAAGAGGAAAGCTGCGCCCCCGGGCCCCGCCGCTGACCCGGGTTCTCCAGCCAGCTCTGCTCGGTGGAGTGGTCGAGTCCCTGTTCCCGGCGCGAGCGGAACACGTTCCGCCGCAGATGACTCCGCCACCTCGGTCGCCTGTGGCGCCCAGTGTGGTAGTTGACGACGAAGTCCCCGAGGTCACTTGGGTAGAACTGGAGCTGGCGGTGCGAAGGCTTAGAGCCAAGAAGAGCACCGCCCCGGGACCCGACGGCATTCCAGGCCGCGCGTGGGTCCTAGCTCTGGGAGAAGACGGTCTCGAACCCCGACTGAGAGGGTTCCTCAGCGCATGCTTGGAGCGGGGCCAGTTTCCGAAGATGTGGAAGACGGGGAAACTGGTCCTCATCCGAAAGGAGGGTCGCCCGGCGGACGAACCGTCCGGCTACCGGCCCATTGTGTTGCTCGACGAGGTGGGCAAGCTCTTTGAAAGAGTTATTGCAAAGCGCCTCGTCGGGCACCTCTCTGGTAGGGGGCCGGACCTGGCGGATGCCCAATATGGCTTCCGCCGGTGGCGGTCCACCGTGGATGCCATCATGCGCGTGAGGACTTTGGCGGAGGAGGCAGTTGCCCGGGGAGAGGTGACGTTGGCGGTGTCCTTGGACATCTCCAACGCGTTCAACACCTTGCCCTGGAGTTGCATCAGGGAGGCACTCGTGTACCACGGTGTGCCTCTCTACCTCCGCCGCATAGTCGGGGCGTACCTGACGGAGAGAGCCGTCATCTACCCAAGTGCGACCGGTGTCGGTCGGCGTGAGATGTCGTGCGGTGTTCCACAGGGATCGGTTCTCGGGCCGCTACTGTGGAACATTGGATACGACTGGGTGCTTCGCGGTGAGCTTGCGGACGGCGCCGCCGTCACGTGCTATGCGGACGACACGCTAGTGACGGCGAGCGGGGCTACACACCGCGAAGCGATCCTGAGGGCCACGACCGCGGTTGCTCAAGTCGTGGAACGGATCCGGCGGCTGGGCCTTGAGGTGGCTTTGCATAAATCCGAGGCCATGTTCTTTCATGGACCTCGGCGCACGCCACCACCAGGTTCCAGTCTCACAGTGGGAGGCACTCTCATCGGCATCAAGCCCCAGATGAAATATCTGGGGCTCGTGCTCGACGGCCGGTGGGACTTCGGGAAGCACTTCCGAAGTCTGGGCCCCAAATTGGCGGGCACAGCCAACGCTCTGGCGCGGCTACTGCCCAACCTGAGGGGCCCGGATGACTCCTGCAGGAGACTCTACGCGGGTGTCGTGCGGTCCATGGCCCTGTACGGGTGTCCCGTGTGGGCGGACACCCTGAGTGATCGGCACATGCTCCTGCTGCAGCGTCCGCAGCGGAAGTTGGCGTGCCGCATCATAAGGGGGTACCGCACGATATCCTTCAACGCGGCGAGTCTCCTCGCCGGATCCCCACCATGGATCCTGGAAGCGAGATGCCTTTCGGCGCTATACCGGTTCCGAAGGGCGGCGCGGGAGCGGGGTCACGATCCCGAGCCCGAAGAAATTCGGGCCGTGAGATCCCGGCTCCACAGGGAAATGGTGGCGGAATGGGAGAGACGACTTGGGCAACCAAGCGCAGGGCACGCCGTAGTAACGGCGGTAAGACCCATCATGGGGGAGTGGCTAGAGAGGCCACACGGCAGCCTCTCGTACCGTCTGACGCAGATGATCACCGAGCACGGATGCTTCGGAAAGTATCTGCGTCGGATGCAGAAAGAGCCAACGTCCGAATGCCATCACTGCGACGCGAGCGAGGACTCAGGTCCGCACACGCTCACCGAGTGTCCGGCGTGGGAGACGCCGAGGCGGGAGCTTGTGGCGGCCCTGGGAGTGAGGGTTCTCACGCTCTCCACCTTGCTCGCGGCGATGGTTCGCTGCGCGGATGCGTGGGCGGCCGGCGCCTCCTTCTGCGAGCAAGTAATGCTCGTGAAGGAGGAGGCGGGGCGGGAGCGGCAGCGGGAGCGACGAAGGATCGCAAGACAAGCTGCCCGCGCACGAAGGCAACTCGGGCGTCGGAGGTCGATGAACGACCTCCGCCCCCCATGAGCGCCGGCCTGGGGGTGACAGGTGAAGCCGCCTGTCACCCTGGCAGAAGCAGGCCGCGGCGGTGACGCGCGTGGCGCGCCTCCCCGTTTCCGGGGACGAGTTGGGGACTCTGTAGTCCCCACACCCGAGAGGAGGGCCAGACCGTGAGAGATGGCCCTGGGTCGGCCGGGGTGCGAGGGATATGCCTGTCAACCTCACCTTCGGCAACCGAAACGACCCACAGACGGCGTGCGTTTTGGTCGGTTCGAGTCCGACATAACCTCCTTCACCGGCTCCGGTGGGGAGGTATCCGTGGGGATTTTGCGCACGTAAAAAAAAAAAAAAAAAAAAACTGTTTTTTCGGAGTAACCGATATTTCGGCGCTGTTAAACAACCGCCGCTGTTATGCGCATAGTCCGGTAGGGTAGACCGATACGGTCTGCCCAATAACAACTAGCTCGGCGGTTGTCAGTAGACCGTGATCATGGCGCTTGTCACAGCACCGAAATATTGGTTACTCGGAAAAAATAATAAACATGGTAAATATCCCGGCGAGTTTTACTCTATTAACCCAAGTATATTATTTCACAATCTTTGAAATTAAATCACTTGAGAAAAACATTTAAAACATAACATAAACTCACGTCTATATCCCCGAAGGGGTAGGCAGGGGTGCTAGCACCCACATTTCACCAGTTTATGTTTAGTACCCAATGTAATAGGTGGCGAGCCTATTGCATTAACCGGGCACTTATAAACCTGCGATAAATACACACATAACTTCGAAAAGCATCGAAAAGTCATTGGTGTGTGCCATGGTAAAACCTGGGATCGAACCCAAGACCTCGTCTCCGCAGTCCATTACCTATAACACTAGGCTACCGAGGCATTTAAAACATATTCAATTTTTAAACCATAAATATAAAACCAATCTTATCTCCAAAAACATTAAACCACTTATATGTTTAAACATTACTAATATCCAGCACGGGGTATTTTTAAATGCCAGGCCACTTTCCCATACCTTCGTGCGAGCTTTCAAGTAATCCACAAAGGGCACTATTTTTCACTTCTAGATAATGTCCTAGAGCAGACAGCCGAGCTAAAGGCCTGTCGTATTAAACTTTCGTCCGTTCTGCGCAGGACCACCGGGTAGAGAGAGGGTTTTGTTACACAATTTGCTAAGATACATCACAGCGAACTGTCCAACATTTGTTACTGTTTCTAAATGGTTAGATTACACTTGGCTTATGGTGGGTGTGCATTTTATATTAAGAGTTTCATATAAAAAATGCAGCGCAGATATTTTAAGTGTGTTTTTTTTATATATTTGTAACTACAGATTTCATAATCATGTCGTACTAGCTGCCGACGTTTTACCCCCTTAGGGGTGGTGTATCGTAAAATATGTTCTTAGCAGATGTACACCCTATAAGGAACCTATCTGTATATAGTTTCTAAGATTTTATGTTTGATTATATTCTATATACATCTATATCTATATCCATATTCTATATCCGCGTGGTTTCCAGCAGAGTAGAATTTTTGGCCACCCATCTCTGACGAAGGTGACGAAGGGATAGTGGCTGTTTGACATCAGACAGATATATACAGCCCTGACTCAGGCTTAGATGCATTATTCGAGTCAAAAATAGTGCCTGGAATACGGCAATAGGCTCACCCCCTAAGACGTGGGATCAAATACAATTACTAGTGAAATGTGGGTGTTAATTCACTACTGCCTAACCCTCCGGGGATAAAGGAGTGATTATATGTATGTATGTATATTTCTATATATAGCTTCTATATATAGATAGAAAGGATATATGTAACCATTGTAACAATTGAAATTTTTTGTAGTGGTTTTTAATGATGTTAAATAAAAGTGACGTGATGCACTGTAAAAATTAAGTAATTAATGTAATTGTGTCTACCAGCTAGGGTGACACAGAGATAAATAAAAAAGTTGATTATTTATCATTGATATAACAATTATAATCGATGTGAATTGCGTTACATGCATTTCCAATCGGGTATATGTAATGAACCTCAGGGGAGATATTGGTGTATTAAATAATACATTTCTGACTACCATTTCCAGAATATACCAACGTGAATATACATAAAACCAACAAAACCAATGACTAATATATCAGTCTAGCTTATTAGATGAGCATAATAACAACGGGACATTGATCTGCTTATTACAATACAAAAGTTAAGTTGTATTAGTGAACTTGAAAGAGAATACTTGGAACATTTCTCATGCATTCGTAATACTCATTGTTGTTTGGAACACGGCTGTCAATTTATTAATAGGACATATTTGGACAGAGACCGACACGTAATAAATTAAGTTATTCAAGTTAGGAATGGGACGGAAAGTTTGTTAGCTACGCTTAGGGGTATTCGACAAGATAATGTTGGGTATCGTCTGAAGATAACCTCACCTGCAAGACACCTGTTGATTGACGGATGACGCTCTCGTATAAGCTATCCTCTCGGGATTTATAGGGTCTGGCTGCAATCGCTCCCATTGAAGCCAAAGTAAACCAATTGAAGTAAGAGGAAAAAAGGCAAGTTTGCACGTTTTTTAAAGAATAGGTACCTTTTTTTACGTGCAAAATATCCCCTCGGATACCCTCACCACCGGAGCCGGTGGGAGAAGTTATATCGGACTCGAACCGACTAAAAAGCACGACGCCAGTTGTTCGTTTCAGGTTGTTGAAGGTGAGGTTAACAGGCATATCCCTCGCACCCCGGCTGACCCAGGGCCATCTTTCTTGATCTGGCCCTCTCCACGGGTGTGGGGACCACAGAGTCCCCAACTCGTCCCCGGAAACGGGTGAGGCGCGCGACGCGCTCCACCACCGCGGCCTGCTTCTACCTGTCATCCCTAGGCCTGCGCTCATGGAGGGCGGAGGTCTTTCAACGACCTCGGACGCCTGAGTTGCCTTCGTACGCTTGCGATTCTTCGTCGCTCCCGCTGCCGCTCCCACCCGAGAATACTACTATTAACCGAAATTATTATTCCCGTATTCCCCTTCAGCTAAACTAAATTGCTCGTGTTGGAATGGGTTCACGTCGGTATGGTTACAGCCATGATTCTACTCGTAACTTCGGACCTCTTGATCGAAAAACTCCTTAACAACCTGGGGTCCGTTCTCCCACTCGTACTCACCTATAATTTGATTTACTTGACTGTTACGACTGCAACCCCTAACTCCACGCTCAAAACCTTTTCAAATATTTGCAAATAAGATGTCTATTCAGACTCAAATCTGCAAACGTATCCGCAATCAAATGTCCTTAAAACAGTGTGTTAATTGCTTATTAATTGCATCGTGAATAATAGTAATGGCGCGAAAGGTTTAGGCTGTGACCTCATTATCTTCAGATTGAATTATTATCCATCGGTAGCGATAAATATGTCGATAATTAAAGGTTTACAAGCACTGCTTCAAACATTTATCATGTCCGTGATGTCAGGCGGAATCCTTCCGTGTTACAATCACGTTATTAGAAATAGTGATAACTTCTTATTTGTCTGTGTATTGAAAATAAAAAGGTGAAAACAATTTAGTATTCTTCCTACAGTCCCCTTTTTGCTGTCACCTGTCACCTTTTTGCTGGAGCATCTGCATACCAGCTTGACCCCTTCGACTCGTTGCAAAGACGGGCATTGAGGCTGGTTGACAATCCCATACTCACAGGTAGAGTGGAACCTCTTAGCCTTAGGAGGGATTTTGCCTCACTGTGTGTGTTCTACCGCCTATACAATGGTTTGTGCTCAGATGAATTGTTTGACATTATGCCCGTAGCTACATTCTATCATCGCACCTCTCGCCATAGGCAGGGAATTCATCCCCACACATTGCGACCTGAGACGGTGCGCACTGTGCGGTATGAAAGAAACTTCATCCCACGCACACTCAAGCTGTGGAATGACCTCCCTGCTGCGGTTTTCCCAAGCGCCTACAATATGGGGTTCTTCAAGAGGGGCATCAGAAGGTTTCTTCATGGTCGGCAGCACGAGTGTGACACCCTTGGTGTTGCATACGTCCATAGGCCACGGTAACCGCTTCACATCAGGTGGGCCGTGTGCTTGTCTGCCAACTTAGTGATATAAAAAAAAACAAAAAGAAGTCCCGGGTACTTTAAACGGGGCGTAAAAAAGCATATGATGAGGCCGCCAATCTGAGTGTCACCATTGATTGTATCATGTCATATGTTTGTAATGATTACGCTCTGTAAGCTGTGGTAGCCTAGTAGTTTGGGTAATGGACTGCTGAGACAAGGCCTCGGGTTCGATCTCAGGTTTTACCATGGCACACACCAATGAGTTTTCGATGCTTTTCGAAGTTATGTGTGTATTTATCGCAGGATTATAAGTGCCCGGTTAATGGCAATAGGCTCGCTACCTAATACATTGGGACCTAAACCTAAACTGGCGAAATGTGGGTGCTAGCACCTCTGCCTACCCCTTCGTGGATATAGGCGTGAGTTTATGTTATGTTATGTTACGCTCTTTTCTGAGACTACCTTCAGCTTGCCATCAGGCGAGGTGAAGTCTAATTGACGTGTCCTACTGATTTTACCTACCCCTCGTGACGTATTTCATATTGCTTACGCTCAAAAGCCGCCATTTGTACATTTTTCATAATGTTATCCGTACAAGATTTATGTTATCTCAAAGTAAAATAGGCCCTGGCTTTTTCCGTCAACATTGGCAACCCTTGTCTTTTTCATGCATGTGGAAATTTTCTCGGATAAATCGACCGGCGGGGGTGGTTGTCAGACTCGAACCGACTAAAACTGCACGCCGTCTTAGGTATTCAGATACATCCTTCTTTTTCCTCAGTACCTCATCCTTTTCCTCTATAAAGAGGAATGCGTAGAAACACTACATGTCGATAAATAATATTAAATTAAAGCTTTATAAACATTGCTTTATGCATTTATCGTTTCCACAGAGTTCTATTACAATTGCGGTATTTGAAAGTGATAACACTATTATAATATTTAATAATCATTCCTAGTTTGTATCTTTGTTGGAAAAATAATTGTAATAGTAAGAAGAATGAGGGTCCAGTTAAGATAGGTTTGTAAAACTTTGTTTGCATCGAAAGTTTGAACTTTGAAGCCCAAAATGCGTTCCTTCTCGATAAGATTTTAAATCAGACAAGCACACGGCACGGCAAGATTTGTTTTCAGGTTAACTTTTCTAAGATTTTCGATGCTTTTCGAAGTTATGTGTGTATTTATCACAGGTTTATAAGTGCCCGGCTATTACATTATGACCTAAACATAAAATGGCGAAATGTGGGTGCTAGCACCTCTGCCTACCCCTTCGGGGATATAGGCGTGAGTGTATGTTATGTTATGTTTAACTTTTCTAGGGATAACTACTGTCGGATCTCCCGACCCCGAGAGATCTTGCGTCAGAAACTCGTTCATCAATCAGCTTGCATGTATCGACTTGCAGCTAAAGTTTGCTTGGATCCTGGAGATCGTGGCGCACTATTTCTTAATCAATCAATAAGCCTATCGCAGTCGAGTGCTGGACAAAGGCCTCTCCCAATGTCAGGCGGTTTTGGCCTACTGTTTCCAAGCTGGCCAGACGGGTTTTATTTCGAGTTTTCCTGCTCTCGCAGTGATATCGTTTGCGGTTTTTTTCTGCTTGTCGCCTCTCGCGACATCCTTCGGATGGGATGGGGTGGTAATACTTGTATTCTTTCTTCATCACCACACGAGTGATTGTCCCATTTATCCCACCTAGAATCAATTCAGAATCGTTCAGAAGAGAAGCCGGTAGTAATCGAATTATTATACCGTTCGCTACTGCAATACATCATATATCTTAGTTGCGCTAACCATAAATAACTACTAAACCATATTTAAATATATCTAATGCCTTAATTCACAATAAATCATGCAAAGTTAGAGCACAGTATTATACCATGTAATCTTATTCAGATTAAACAAAGAATCTTAATTTGAATCCAAAGGCCTATTAATATTAATACTGTAAAATATACTGCCTTATTCGGAAACTGTTGATATCAAGCGGTTAAGCTTCGACTTTTGTGCTATCAGACAGGCGGATGCGAAAATAACTGGCGCCACCAAGACCTGACCTACAACCGGTATATCTGTTGTTATACAGATTAACGCATTATTTCTTCTAGGAGATGAGTGGCAGTGGCAGTCATTCACAAAAAAACCAAACACTTCTATAAAATGAGACTCTTTTTTTTTTTTTTTACGTGCGCAAAATCCCCACGGATACCTCCCCACCGGAGCCGGTGGAGGAGGTTATGTCGGACTCGAACCGACCGATGGCCGACCCAGGGCCATCTCTCACGATCTGGCCCTCTTCTCGGGTGTGGGGACCACAGAGTCCCCAACTCGTCCCCGGAAACGTGGAGGCGCGCCACGCGCGCCGCCGCCGCGGCCTGCTTCTGCAAGGGTGACAGGCGGCTTCACCTGTCACCCCCAGGCCGGCGCTCATGGGGGGCGGAGGTCGTTCATCGACCTCCGACGCCCGAGTTGCCTTCGTGCGCGGGCAGCTTGTCTAGCGATCCTTCGTCGCTCCCGCTGCCGCTCCCGCCCCGCCTCCTCCTTCACGAGCATTACTTGCTCGCAGAAGGAGGCGCCGGCCGCCCACGCATCCGCGCAGCGAACCATCGCCGCGAGCAAGGTGGAGAGCGTGAGAACCCTCACTCCCAGGGCCGCCACAAGCTCCCGCCTCGGCGTCTCCCACGCCGGACACTCGGTGAGCGTGTGCGGACCTGAGTCCTCGCTCGCGTCGCAGTGATGGCACTCGGACGTTGGCTCTTTCTGCATCCGACGCAGATACTTTCCGAAGCATCCGTGCTCGGTGATCATCTGCGTCAGACGGTACGAGAGGCTGCCGTGTGGCCTCTCTAGCCACTCCCCCATGATGGGTCTTACCGCCGTTACTACGGCGTGCCCTGCGCTTGGTTGCCCAAGTCGTCTCTCCCATTCTGCCACCATTTCCCTGTGGAGCCGGGATCTCACGGCCCGAATTTCTTCGGGCTCGGGATCGTGACCCCGCTCCCGCGCCGCCCTTCGGAACCTGTATAGCGCCGAAAGGCATCTCGCTTCCAGGATCCATGGTGGCGATCCGGCGAGGAGACTCGCCGCGTTGAATGATATCGTACGGTACCCCCTTATGATGCGGCACGCCAACTTCCGCTGCGGACGCTGCAGCAGAAGCATGTGCCGATCACTCAGGGTGTCCGCCCACACGGGACACCCGTACAGGGCCATGGACCGCACGACACCCGCGTAGAGTCTCCTGCAGGAGTCATCCGGGCCCCTCAGGTTGGGCAGTAGCCGCGCCAGAGCGTTGGCTGTGCCCGCCAATTTGGGGCCCAGACTTCGGAAGTGCTTCCCGAAGTCCCACCGGCCGTCGAGCACGAGCCCCAGATATTTCATCTGGGGCTTGATGCCGATGAGAGTGCCTCCCACTGTGAAAATGAGACTCTTAACTACGTACGAGCCTTGTTTGAGTTTGCTCTAATCAAGAAGAGACAAACGTACATATGAATATTTGCGGTGAATGCAATTCGAAACTATGTCAGAGACAGTTATTGAATGAATTGTAACGTTCTTTCTCGTTTAAATTTGGAACTGTCTGACTAGAAAAGTTCTGCCTTACAGAAAAATACTAGCTAAAAATCGCTATTTTCAATGCGAAAATCTCCATGGATACTCTCAAATCCTCATGAACCTAAGGTATAAGGCATTTTACTCGCATCCCGGTGGGATGATACATACGTATATTATGTGTTTAGACTCTGAGTGTTACTCACAGCGGAAATCACTTGTCACAGTTAGGCATGGGCTTGTTTGCTTTATAGCAGCCCGTACCTTTGTTCAATATGTCAACCCTAATAGTATTAGACTTTAATTTTATTTCACTTACACAAGCCCTATAGATTACTATGACATCAACTAGCCCTGATATTAATTTAGCTATTACTTAAAATTACAAAATTATAGGTATTATGGATAAACGTAATAAATCTGTCACAGTAAATTTTGTAGTTTACGATTTTGTTAAACAATAATTATTATATAGGTAGCGTGCAAGGAGTATTATACTTAGAATTCAATTTGTTATTAAATACGAGATTAATGGAATTTATATAAGTTTAGTGACTAACGGTCTATCTCGTTGGTCCCGCGGTTTGTACTAATGTTTTTGCGATCGTGAGGTCCTTGATCCGATTCCTACGTTAGACAAAATGCTATTAGGTTTTCCTACTAATAAGTTTTGAGCATATTCGTAGAACAGAATAGAAACCTTCATGTATACGTAGTACGGAATCTCTGAACCTCTATCCGGGCATCCCAATTTTTTTGAGAAACGCCATTCCTAACAGTATGTTTCACTTGGGCCTCTATTCTTGCTCCTTCTGCTGTTTTGTAACAGAACAAAAGCGATGTTTTTTTTATACAACTTTGGTGGCAGACAAGCACACGGCCCACCTGATGGAAAGTGGTTACCATGACCTATGAACGTGTGTAACACCAGTGGAGTCACATCCGTGCTGCCGACCCTGTAAGAACAGAGATTTTGTGCCGTCAGTGTAGAGCACAAAGCAGGACAAGCCTTTGGTCATCCCCCTGACAGCACAAAAACTCTCTAGTGAGCTCTGGCTACCTTACTCACCGCCGGGAACACAACACGAAGTTATTATAACTGCGGTATTCTGTAGGGCGGAGGTACTTTCCCAGTCGAACTGCTCAATTGGGCGGAAATACCGCCGTGTCCTACCTCCTCAAAGATGTAATTCACTATCAATGCAAAATGTCATTTAATTTTAGACTTCACTGCATAACAACAAGAGTCAAAAATTAAATATCATTTTTTGACAGTGGCTGTGGAAGGACAATAACTCTATTATGGTACAACATAGTAAAATCACGGCTCTGGTCTTAATGGCTCCAAAGATCTAAAATCTAAACAATATGCCATACACCTAATAGGTTCTACTTACTGTGCATTTTCGCAACTTGGCGACTCCAAACCAAGTACTCCTCAATATATTCACTAAAACCTGCGTTGTAATTACCTATTTTTAATTAATGACACGAATCAACACATTATTTAACGGAGTGTTTTAAATAGCTAGCAGGTGGAACGGCGGCTGAAATTTAATAAGAATAATTATCGAACATTATCATTATAGGATCAAATTATAGGTATTATTCTAGGGTCAAACCCAAACATTTTCTCACGAACTTTAGCGAATCAATGAATCATCAAATAACTAGAAACCTGTTTCAAAATATATTTATATTATACAGCGAACAGTCGGTTTATAAATAGAAGTACTAATCTTATCTATTCTCTCGTGATAAATTTATTTACTGACAAGTTTCATTTGCTAAACCACCGTCTCTGATAAGGATCGAGAATAAACTGAATGCACATTTCATTGATTTAGTATTTAATATGGGTAAATTTGAATAAATTGTTATTTATAACAAACTGCTGCCTCAGAAGGCCTAATTACATATTGGCAAAAAAGACTAATGGGCTTTCCTGTCAGGAAGTTCTCAGTAGTCCTAATTCTTATTTTTATATAGAACACGTCAATTAGATTTCGCTTGCCTGATGGTAAGCAGAAGGCAAAGTCTCAGAAAAGACGGTCACCATTACTTGCACATACCATATGACAATGGTGACACTCAGCTTGACGGCCTCATCAGATGCTTTTTCACAGACTCGGAACTGTAGGAAGAAGGAAACACGTGAGCTGGTAATGAATTCCAGGCCTTAATTCGATATATGTATTCTCAATATCATTGAAATGTATTGGCTTTGGAATGGATATGAGGTATATAAGTGGTAGAGTAACAGCTCAATCGAGAAAGCACTTTCTTACTTAATTAGAACTTAAATAGTAATATGCTGCATTGGTTATTGGTTTCAATAGCCGTAAAAAATGCAGCATGTTGCTTTTTAAGTTCTTTTCTCGTTCCCATTCACGTTAACAGCATATTATCGTCTCGTCTATTGAACATGTGCTCATTTGCTTTCTTAGTTGCAGAAAAGAAATTTGACAGGTGATTTAGAGAGCTCCTGTAATGATACATATACTACATAATTCGCACATTGTTCAGTTGCTCACCGCAAACACAACATTCGTAAACCTTAATCTTGACACGCGCTATTCAAAATCACATGCTCCAATTTCACAATAACCCAAACATATATTAGTCCATTATTAATTCTATTGCATCTAAATTGGTCTCTTGTATTCATAGTATGCCCCCTGAACTTCAATCAAATTCCGCCTAACGCGATACATATCTTATATCCTTGTTACTTCGCTTTCCTACCGAACGTGTTGTACAGACATAGCAGTGTGACATAACGTGTCCCCTTAGGCGTTGCTCACACAAAGCCTTTTGACAACCTCATAAATTTAACTGAATTAAACAAATTGGGTGTCTATTATATTTTGCATAAGATCGATATTCAAATGATGCAAATTTGTAGAAATGTAATACCAAATTGGCACGTGCGCTGAACACCAACTTGTATATGCTGTTGGTAAAGTATATTTGGTAATAAGTTCAGTAGGTATATTGCTCTTGGTGCATGGCAAATGCGTGTTGGTCAATCGTTGGGCTACTAAATCAAACGGCAGTCAATTAAGATAAAGAGGCGAACGACAGCTATGTACAATAGAGCATATGACTAATACAGTATTTTGTTTGACTAACTGAGTTACAACTGGGCCAGTTCTTGTAGTACGAAGTTTCTGTTGATATCAGAGGTTAGGTTGTTCTTGATTGGAGAAACTAATTCAGTGTATAGTTTAGTTTCCAACAAATAAAGCCTAGATTATATTAAGATAAATTCAAGAAAGATATGATGAAACCAAATGCAACAAGAGCACAAAAGCGAAGAGTTCAGATTCGTGTCAACTTTTGTTTGAAGTATTGTCAGTCAATAAGTTATCGTTATATCAATAAGGTATCTTTGTGAATATAAAAAAAACATTATTAACTATCGCATTTTTTAAATTATTGTTTTTACAATTAGTTCATGGAATTCCACAAAGATCTTTAAGGATAAAACCAATCTCACCTGCAAACGGGGACACCTGTTTATTTGCTGACGGAGTTAGAAGATCAGTCGGCAGTTGTAACTGTAAATTGGACCAAATTTAGAAAAGAAGACGTAAGAGAGCGGATCTCGGTCTCTAAAGTTCAAGCTTTGGATTCCAACAGAATTGGCACTTGGATGAAGAAAAGAAACCAATTTTAAAATGAACTAAATTCTTGCATTTGGTGATCGGATTGTGTACAGCCTAGAATGACCCATACGCAATTTTATTTCCTAGAATAGTTAATATTTCCCATAGATTGCGAGAACAGGAACAATATTTCACGCAGACGGAGCCGCTGGCAACAGCTAGTAAGCAATAAATGATTTTCAACAAAGCGTTCAATTGGCAAATAATACGCATTGAACTCAATTAAGAAACAATGTGTATCTATCAAATATTTCAATAGTAAAGGATTACCACGTCGTTAGAATTCGATCGCGTGCAAACCCATTTGAATGTATACTATTATTATGAAGTGTTAAATTTATGATCGCGTTTTGCATCCAGTCGTTTGATTGTATAATAATATTGTCACAAAATTTATTATTGCTACAGATAATTGATACCCAAGAGCCTGAGGCTTTTTACACAGATTTCTCGCCATTCGTCCTGTTAAATGTGCTGCTTTGACACAATCCTTCGTCGTAGGGACTAACTTTTGATATGAATTATGAGTTCGATCGATCGACTTGCCAATTGGCTTCATTTTGCGTTTTTAAACAACGTACCCTATATATGCGAAAGAGTAGAATGTACCAAATAGTATTATTGTGAGAAGTAGTTACGCGACAAAGACGGTTTGGGTTAAAACCACGTATTTCCAATCACGTGTATATTCCCAAGTGGTTTTCCCAAGCGACTACAATATAGAGTTCTTCAAGAAGAGCATTAGAAGGTTTTTACAGGGTAGACGACGCGAGTGTGACACCCCTGGAATTGCACGCGTCCATAGGCCACGGTAACCACTTTAGATGTCCATGGCCGCGTGCTTGTCTTTCACCTAAGTGGTATATAAAAAAATGACGAGCTTAGTATCGTAAACCAAGCACTTTTTAAAGACAGAGTTTTGATAGTGTTCAAGCAAACTATTTTTTTTAACTACTTAGGTGGCAGACAAGCACACGACCCACCTGATGGAAAGTTGTTACCGTGGCCTATGGACGTTTGTAACACCAGAAGAGTCACACTCGCGCTGCCAACCCTGTAAGTACAGAGTTTCTGTGCTGTCAGTGTAGAAGACAAGAATACAAGCAAGACAAGTAAGCTTATCTCATTTTATCTCATTTGTTTAGTTTGAGTAACTATGTATCTGAAAGAAAGAAAAATAAATAAAATTAATAAGGCAATAGTTTATCTTCTCGGTGAAATATTTGTACAGAATTCGATGTAGCTAGTCTTGGATACGTTTAATTTTAACGTTGCTATATTAAAGTTTAAACTATGCAGCAAACCTCGCCAGCTGAGCAGCTGTTTGACATTGTGCTTTGATCCACATTCGAGACCAGTTCGACTCAGTTATGCACCATGTAATATACTATACTGCATCTAAATATTAATAGACTAGCTTATATTTACGTAGCCTATTGATAATATCTATCCACATTCATACTTACTGACTTGAATTAAGGTATTTATATGCTAACTTATTCAGTAAATTGAAATTGGAAGAAGTCATTTTGATTTTAAATAGATTTGCTGTACAAGAAAGTGCTCAGCCTCATACGCGTGGCTTGAGTCCACAATAGTGTTCGGAAGACGGCAATAGACTCACCCCCTATTACGAGGGACCGATTTCAATGATTGGTGAAATGTGTGATTATATGTATGTATGTATGTAAAGTGCATATTTATGATATTCTTGGGGCTTATTCTCAAATCTGTGTTCATTCGTTTTGATTTGACACATCCTGTACATTGATCATCACCTTTCCGTTAGGTCCCAGTCACTATTATCCGAGACACTCACCTCGGAGTCTGCTTGTAATATATTATTATACTTACATTAAACTTGCTGAAGAAATTCTAATGATAAAACCAGGAGGCGGATAGAGGAACACTTCAATGTTTACTAAAATCTGTATACCTCTCGATTTTAAATTAATAAGGCAATAGTTTATCTTGTCTATGAAATAGTTGTACAGAATTCGATGAAGCTAGTTCAAAATGTCGGTGCTAGCGCCTCTGCGTACCCATTCGGGGATATAGGCGTCTGGTTATGTTATGTTATGTTTAAATTTGTTTAACTTGTTTTAATACGGTGGAGCAGGAAATATATTTTTGATCCCTATCCCGCTACGTGTATGTGTTCTGCCAATTCTGTAGTAGATAATATATACCTGAACCAAATTTCAATCAGATACGTTAAGCCGTTAGAGCGTGATTGAATGACAAACATCCAAATGTTCAAAAATTTACATAAACTTTCACATTTATTATATTCGTAGGATTGTCAAAAGCTTTACATATTATAATAAAAAAACGCAATAAGCGTGTGCAATTTCAAACTGATTTAACAATATAATGATTGCAAAGAGTTTCTTGTGAAATATAGATAAATAAAAGAACTTTAAGAGAGAAATGTAAAAGCGATTATAGATTAACATGAACACTAGAAGAGGGAAAAATAAGAAAAAAGGAACACGAACATAGAATATGCTCGATAGGAGGTAGAAGGATCCCCCGTATTAAGTAGGGTTTATTTGTACCGAAAAAGACAATCTAAAGTATATGCGGTGTCTGGCTATATAAACATTTTTTACCACATGTGGACGTTTCATCAAACGTTTTTCTTTTGTTCTAGTATATTTTTTTTTGTTATATAGGACACACCAACTTGACCTCACCTCGCCTTATGGTAAGCTAAAGGCAAAGTCTCAGGAAAGAGGGTCACCATTACAGACACTAAGTGCTACAATGGTGGCACTCAGCTTGGCGGCCTCATCAGATGCTTTTTCACGCCCCGCTTAAAGGCCCCGGGACTGTAGGAAACACGTGTGCTGGTAATGAATTCCAGGTCTTGGTGGTGCGGCAAAGAAAAGAGTGTCCGAACCGCTTGGTTCTTGCTCGTATATTCTGCACAGTGTGAGGGTGACATCTAAGGCCTGCACGTGTTATCCTATGTAGGAAAGGAGACGGTGGGATTAATTAGAAGAGCTCGTCAGAACACTCACCATGGTAGATACGGTAAAATACATATTACATATTATCTTGGGCACGTTTACACTTAATTAATGCACGGTATTTATTTAGGATGTATTTGTATATAATGTGACTATAAATGGCTCGCCATAAAACTATATTTATAGGTCGTAAATAGCTACATGTACAAGTTTCCTTAGAGAATAGGACTTAAAACTATATGCACAATTCACTTTCACTATGTCTGTGTGCTTTGGTGTGGTACTTTTCTGACACAAGTACTGTACGATAATCTCCGTCTTGTGTTAGTGAAGAGATGTCTGATGTACAACTTTATAATGTCAAGGAGTATCAAAAATACAAGTAAACTATAAAATATCAACACAACTTTTTTAAATAGGCCACGTCAATTAGACTTCGCCTCGCCTGATGGTAAGCTGACGGTAGCTTATGTAAAAGTAAAAATCATTTATTTGATGACAAGGTTGAGATACAATGTCAATTCCGTACAAAAACAGTAGCTGTGTTTATATCTCTTATAGTGGTTAAGACATAGGATTCAGCCTTATGACTGAGAAGTCTCCGTTTAAACCTGGATATTAAGTGTAATGGCCAGGTTCAAACAGAGACTTGTCAACAGACTTGTGGTTCACCTCGTCGTCGGTAGGATAGCGATCCTAACGACGGCGACGACGAAGTGAACCCATTCTTAATACAAACAATATACTCGTAGTTCAACTGGATGATTTAGTTGGGATATTAGGAAATTCGGTTACAAACATTCTTGAAAACTTCTAAAAAACTGACACGCAGATAGTCACTTCGAGTCATGCTGACCACACCAGTAATTTCCATATACATTATACATCATATGTATATATACAGCTGAGACTCAGGTAGAGATAAAAGGCTTGAGTCAACAATAGTACCCGGAAGACGGCAATAGAACTCGAAAACAATGATTAAAGAAATGTGGGTGTTAATTCTCCTCTGCCTATCCCTTCGATGATAAAGGCGTGATTATACGTATGTATGTATTGTACATCTTATTAACTACCAATAAGATAGTGGTGAGCTGTAGCTCATGAATTTCATTCGCCGTCACTAAGCGTACAACATAATAAAGCGTAACCTGTATTTAATTAATTCGTACCGCTACAAATTAAAATTTAAAATGCATTACTATGATTTATACTCAGTAATGACACTGCGAATAGCGTTAATGACACGGTAGGGTAATTGGTGTGGCAATCACCACGCCCCCAGCCTTGTAGGTGTTGACCAAAAGGTGCGGTTGGTAACCACCAATTTTAAGATTAATCTTTAGGATGTAGATGTTCGATGATATTATTTGTTCCTTTTTTTCTTATACTAAAAATACGGTGTATCTGTTGTTATGAAAATATTTTTAACGGATTTTATCGCGATTTGTTAGTAGTTATTTTATTGTTTATGCTTCAAAATATCAACATCCATCTTCTATCTACGTTTCGGTGAAAATAATACTTCTAATTAATGAAGCGAGAGTAGTATGTCAGGATCATAGCAAATGGAGATTCGTGATCTCTGCCTACCCCTATGAGCAACAGGCGTGATTTTATGTATGTATGTATGTATGAATACTTCTATTATTCTTTTCACTGAAACGTAGACAGACGATGGTAATAAAATAACACTAATTGCCATAGAGTCTGCTAAAATACTTTTATTTTGGTGTGTATTGGTCATCTTTATTATACATGCCAACAAGGATCACCCTCCTCAAACAGGCCCTCAAACTGGGGACAGTTTAAGGGCCTACACTGTTTGTTCACGCCTCGCTTGAAGGGCCCAGGATTGTTTTAAGTAAGATCCATCAAGATATGACGTCATCAGTGGCTTTTATGCCCAATCCTGCCCGTAAACCTCCTAAGCGCTAGCGCAAGTTAATAAATATAATTCGTTGATATTACCAGTCATACAGAAATAAAAATCATTAGAAGGTAATTTGCCATAACTTGGTCAGTTGAACTATAAGAGATATGACATTTGAGGCATTTATGATAACAATTGTTATATTTATTGCTTAAAATAGATCTTTGTGGGAGGTTAATAATTATTTATACTGTTGATTGATGGCTATTAACCTGATGGATATTAACCTAATGTATATTAACCTGATGGATATTAACTTAATGTATATTAACCTGATGGATATGGATAATATGATGGATAATAACCACGAATTGAAGTGAAAGTCCAATTCATACATATAAGAAAGGACTATGATAATCAGTATCATAAGTTCTGAATCTAGATCAATTGAGTTGTTTTAATTCGGATTCTGATAGGCATACTAGCTAGGCTGCCGGGCAGGTATCGAGCTTAGATTTACTTGAATAATATACACTCGTTTTATTACCTACTAGCCAATGTTGCGTGGAAATCGGTTATTAATAATAACCAACCAAATAACCAAGTGGTATAATTTTATTTTTTTATTTTTTTATTGAATTCACCTTTGCCTAACCCTTCAGGCATAAATACATAATTATGTATAAATGTGTGTATAAAAATAAATATACCACATGGTTGGCAGACAAGCACACGGCCTACCTGATGGAAAGTGGTTACCGTGACCTATGGACGTGTGCAACACGCACTGGAGTTTCTGTACCATCAGTGTAAAAGACAAAGCAGGACAAGCTTTTGGTCTTCCCACGGACAGCACAAAAACTCTCCAGTGAGCTCTGGCTGGCGGTATTCTGTGGGTTATCGCGACTTTTGCTCATATCTCCGGGTCTACTCATCCAATTATGATCAAACATGCGGCAGATTTTTAAGTCTGACCAAGACCTTTCTAATAAAAACATGAAAAAACGTTGATTCCCTTTACTATTTCGGCGCAGGGGAAAAAATATTAAACTATCGATATATATTACACACGAACTACTAGTGGCCTAAATTTAAACCCTCGACCTCTGGCTAAGGCTCGAAGCTCGAAATCTGGCTGCGGCCCGACTTTTGATAATCTCTGTCTGTCATATCCACTTCGCTGTACATTTGGCCCTGCCCTCTATCAATATATTTTATTTTCCCTATATCATTCTAAGTTTTACTGGAAGAAAATTCAATATTGTATTAAACTCGCCTTTGTACTACAATATCCTTCTAGTTTTTGTTATAAAAATGTGTTTTGTGTACAATAAAGAATATGATATGATAAATTTTGCAATTTTTACACACCTGGACTAATTTAATTGAAAACTGAACAACAATTTATGTTATTAAGACATATTTCGCAAACGTTTACGGGTAAACTTCAAACCTATTCTTACACAACCGCATGTAACAATCTCATTTTGGCGTTTTATGGCTTTAAACTGTTAGGATATAAACAAACACAAAATTACTTTATTATTGTGCTAAACAGCTAAATGATAAGTAGGTCACTACCGTCACCATCATCTTCGTGGAAACGAATTGTCCAAAATGTCCTGATTGTATCCGAGACCGAGGTGACCTCGAAACTCAAGGTTCGCCTATCAGCTTTGCCTCTTCCACTTCCATGAGACCATTTGCACGCATGTCACCCTCCACCACGTCAAGCAAGGCCTTGGCTTGACGTCAGGCTACGTCGGCTTTCTTGGGCATACTCCTTCTCAATGTGAGACTTATATATGATTGGAAATGCGTTGAACGTGCCATTTGGAGGTTTAAGTTCGAACCCTATCTATTAATTCGTCTACGAGAAGCCACTTCTGACATAAACAATTCAGTTTTACCTCGCTCAAAGAATTGGCATCGCTATTCAGCGTGGTAATGCCGCCAGTCTTTTGAGCACGGTGCCAGTAGAGATCGATGGGGAGGAATTTTTCGATGCCTAAAGTTACATTTTTCCCTTTTTTTTTAATTTCATTTTTGTTTATATTTTATAATTAGCATAGTTTTGTATAAATTTTATAAGTAATTGCATATATATTTTCTGTATTATAATAGTTTAAACAATTCAGCTAGTTAACATTTTTATTAACATCCTTGCTAAGGATGTTACCTAATAACAATGTTACACATTACTAGTAATCTTAAAAAACGAACCAATTTTAAACATGACATATGTATCGTCTCGTACATGCAAATGTAACTGCACACCTTACACAACACAATCAGTCAAACTAAAAACTGTAACATATCCCCCGGTTAATAATAAGTAAAGTATGAAATTAACACAGACATTAGGCGTGCCTTTCTCTCTTTGACCCCTTACCTTGACTCGCCGCGCCCTGCGGCTCGCATACCGAACCACACGTCACTGTGCCCGCGCACTATATTTGTTTTCTATAGCTAACATTGTTTTAATTATTATCTGTTGTTATAGTTATGATTGAGTATACCTCTTTGGTATTTCTTCTAATATAGTTGCTACAAGGTAGAAAGTGTACACATTAATCTTGTTAAGCTAATAAATATAGGCAGGAATATGGATCTAGAGAAAGTGAAAAGTTAAATTTAACCAACAAAGATATTACTGTTTGTTATTTCTTGTGTTGGCTTCTAGCAAAATCAAAGATAGATGTCAAAACATAAAAAATACATATGTTCTTTTATTTGAGGACCACACGTGCATTATTAAATTCCTGGGTAGTAAGGACCCAAAAAGTTGGTTGGGACAGACTGAATGCGGAAGGCAAAGGATCGGGAAAAATGGCGCGTATTGGGAGAGGCCTATATCCAGCAGTAGACTACTGTAGGCTAATTGATTGATTGAAGGACCCCATAATCCATACAATTTAAAGACGCTAAGTTTACCATGATTTTCAATTACATGTGCCTGTACCTACATTAGTATCCATCTTAATATAAGTGTCACAGGTGAGCCTTTAACCTGAATATAGGCTACTTTTAAGAAAATGATGATGTCATGGGTTTATGCTCTTTGTAGATAAAAATTTGGTGACAAAGTTTATGACTCGTTTGTAGGCAATTTTCTAAAAATATTTAAGTAAAATTCCTCAGGATTTGGTTGACATGCTACTAAATAAATTTAAAGTAAAAACATCTTTAATGAAAAAAACTTATGATAAAGTAGATATCTAGGTTATTAAGAATATATCTTGATGATAAAAATGCGTGGTCAACCTAAATCTCTTGCTTGCTCGCACAATATAAATTGTAAACAAAACCATATTTAAAAAAATAAGATAATAGTTCTAATATAGCTATCACCAGCAGTTTTATGCTAGTGTTTCCAGCTGGAGTTTCATCTTCTCAATAGAATAATTTTGCAATGGTTTATTTATACATAGTTTAATATTTTTATAATATTTCTTTACTTAATTGTAAAATGTTGAAGCTCATGTGTGCTCTATGTGTGCCTAAACTGAATAAATGAAATTGATTATTTGATTCTGTAGTAAGTACTAACGGATAACCAGCCGAAGAAGAGTAATAGTAAAACGTTTGTTTTATAATAGATATGGATACAAATTAAGGAGCTCAAGCCTAAAATGATCAATTCCTGGACCGTTTCCATCCTAAGCTCCCTCATCTGGCCGTCACTCACCTAGTAGGGGGCCGTCCTACACAACGTTCCCCGCCCAATACAATTTAAATTTTAGATCATAATCTCGAATTTCGAATATGATTATGCAAACTAATCAATGCCTGACATGATACACTAATCCGCAATTTGAAAAGTATGTACTCGAAGATATAATCGGCGCTCTAATTAATTAGTGAATTGATTTGCCGTAATAGCAATTTTGCTGTCGTGTTATTAAACGTTTTTAATGAACAATCAAATATCTAGATGTGGCTTAGATAATACGGTACAGAATTGACTCGCCGAGGCCTAAAAGCGTGATATCTAAATCAAATAAATTAACAACTACAAATAAGCCTTAAGCCGGATACATTATTTAAAAATAATAAATCAGTTTTTAATCAAACTTCATTAGCGGTGTTATTTGTATTTTGTTGATGTATCTACCAGGATACTGTGAAGTACTATGTTTACAAATTATGCTTTACTGTCCATTGCTACTTTTTGTTCAAGTATGTCTGGATAGTTGTTGCTAAAATGCAATGGAATACGTAACGGGAAGGAATTTTCATTAAGCGTAATTGTATCGCGAACAATGCGCGCGCACAGCCGTGGTCACGTTGAAATGATTTAGTTTCAATATGCGCAAACGTCGGTGTAAATGCGCCTGTCGGCCACTGCTTAATTTATACCGATTGGCCCTTGTTTATTATTGTACTGTTTATGTAATAAACCTAGTGATTTTGCAAGGGAATTTATTTTAATGCTGAGCAATACGTTACTTGTAATATATGGATATTTTTCTCGTTAAAGCATTTACGACGTATGGTTTGTTAAAGCTCTGTAATTTCTTGGTTGATTGACTGTTAGATTAGCTAACAAGGATATGTTATGGTTTAAAGTGGTTGTTAAACAGATGTCGAAAAAACATTATATATTCTTATCAGGATGTGGAACTATAGAATATTATCTACAGTTAATATGTGTATAAATCGCTCAATACCCCGCAGCAGACAGTTTAATAATATCGGAAATGTCGTATTCATTGTAGTAGCCGTAGTAGTTGGTAATAATAACGGCAAATGGGAAATAAAACTCGATTTCGAATAAATAATCTGACTATTTGTCGGTAAATACTTCTGGTGCTTATACGTGAAAATGTCTGTCTTCGTTGCCTCGTAAGAAAGCATAGGAACTACTGTAAGGGCAAGTTTACGTTCGCTTGAAAATAGGATTTAAAAAAAAATATATTAGAACCGAAATTACTAATATTCCTTCTAACACCTCCAGCTAAGCTAAGCTTGTGTTAGGAGTGGGTTCACGTCGGTACTGTAATGGCCAGGATTCGAACCCGGGACCTCTCGATCGTAAAGCCGAATGGTCCCGGGTTCGAATAAACCTTAACTACAAAGCTACCGACTAAGGTACCAATAAGTAAGATGAAAAATAACAATAAAGAAAGATGCGATTGTTCAGTTAATTGCCTCACGTCATTCATTCATTCAGAAACGACAGATACGGTCTTATACCATTTGGACAATCTATAACCCGCAACCGCAATAGACAGGAACTCAGGTTAAGAAGACATTCGCTTTAAAACTAACCCTTTGCGTCAGGAACAGAATACACTTGTTATTTACAATATTCCTTCGAGTTGGGTATTTTTTATAAATATATACACTTTGACTGATGATAAAATGAAGGCAAAGTCTCAAAAAAGAGGGTCACTATTAGAGGGTGATACTCAGTTTGAAGGCCTCATCATATGCAGGTCCCGCTTAAAGAACCTGGGGCTGTAGGAAGAAGGAAACACATGAGCTGATAATGAATTCCAGGCCTTAATGGTGCGATAAAAGATAGTCTCCGAACAGCTTGGTTCGTGATCGAATATTCTGCACCGTGTGCGGGTGACTACTAAGCCCTGCACGTGTTGTCCTATGTAGGAAAAGTGAGGGTGGAATTGAAAATTATATATTATAGATGTACTTATTATAAATCAGTAATTTTTTACTTGTATCTTCTGAAATACTTACATACATATAATCACGGCATTTTTCCCCGGATGGTTAGGCAGAGGTGAATTAACACCCACATTTCACCAATCATTGAACTCGGTCCCACGTAATAGGGGGTGAGCCTATTTCATTGCATGCACCTGAGACTGAGTCTGGGCTGTATATATCTGTCTGATGCTAAACAGCCCTATCTCTTAGTCGCCTTGTATGACCCCGCATGTGAAGAGATGGGCCCAAATTCAACTATGCCGAGAATGGTCTGTATTATATTTGTAATTTTTACTTACAATTCTAAACAGACAAAAGTACCTATGTTACGAAATAGATATTCAAGAAACAAAATAACTATTTAATTTGTTGATTATTAAGTATATGTCTCTTATATTCTTGTTAACCATTCCATCTAAGGTAAATGCTAGTAGGAATCTAGGTTCTATGAAGTTAAATTAATGTTTAAGGTCAGCCTCACAAGCGACCTTTATTTCATTTACTTATATGAATACTAGTTGGCCCGTCATGACGTCACTAAGGAAAATTTCTTTAAAAATAGTTTATATACTATATATATTAGCGCTACTTATTACACTATGCCTATAGGTAAATAATCAACATGCATTCCTTTGAATAAATTCAATAATTGTAATTCTACAAGGCATAAAATAAATTTTATGAAGTGTCTGGACTAATGTTTCGCATTAAATACATTTATGCGGGCAATTAATACCCGTTGTTTGGTGTTTCCCTACGACTCGTGGCGTTCCTCGGGGCTATGGCGCATACTGTGCCATGAATATGCCAAATGGATGGAAGCACGCTATCCGCAAATATTCTACACAAATTATAATATTAATTCTCTTATGAGAACTTAATATTACAATTTAGTAACGCTATAGAATTCAAGTCGATATTAATGTATTTAGAAAGTATTTAAATGAGGCTTATAAAGAGAAAATTATATGCAAAGTGTTCTAAGCTCCGAAGGACTTTTCTTTCCAAACTGATAAGAATAATGGCCACAATAAGTATTCAAGGGCAAGAGTGCAAGTTCTTACTTAAATCTGTGTTTAGGTTTAGTTTAAAAGTTATAACTTAGAAGTCGTATGTTAACTTCAAAAGTATTCTATCCTAAAAAAAATAGTTACTGTTCAGAAAACATAGATGTTCTCCGAACGGTAAGTAAGTATTTTGATAAATTACGTACCTTGCAAGTTGCCACTAGCACAGGTAAACCTGCACTAGTGAAAGATGTACAAGAAGAGATATGTCTATATACCTTTAACTAATTTGCGCGTCCCTCAATCATAACAATACATCCTTTAGCATATCCAGAAGTCTATAAGAATAAAAGAATGAAACACGATATGTAGACATATTATATTTTATTATCATAACAAAACATATTCTTTAAGCAATTTGACATTTAATGAACACTTAAATTCTTTATATTACACCAAGGAAAATTGTCATTTAATAGCTTCTTTCAAATTAAATAGACAGAAGTATCATTAGCAGGCATCAAAACCAGTATCATATTTCTATTAACATTACTAGAATAATTCTGAGTTAAAATTTTATATTTAAGATATACAATTTGTTAATTTAATAAATTAATTTATGTAACGAAGAATAACGTTCCTTATTTAAAAGTTTGTGTCTATTTATTTATATGAATTTCAAGCAAACAGTTGTAAATAATACAGTGGAATAAAATTATAATTATGCACCTGGCAAGCATCGCTCATGTTCCAATTTACGAGCAACTAATATTCAAGGTGTGATGATGATTAATAGATGGGATGCAACCATCATTAGTTTAGACAAATTAAACTGTACCAACATTCGCTTTCTGGTTACTTTAACTTACTTGTATAATGTATTTAAGGTTGTCATGTCATCACCATCTTAGCGTGATTCTCGGTTGCACCCGAGGTTTTCACCTTCCGCTTCCTTCTCCTCCTTTTAGTTTGGCTTATTTTTTTTTGTATTCCGTCCAATTGAGGAGTCCGACTGGGAGACTACAGAATACCGCGGCCATAATAACCTCATGTTGTATTCACGGCGGTGAGTAGGGTAGCCAGAGCTCACTGGAGAGTTATTATGCTGTCAGTAGGCCAAAAGCTTGTCCTGCTTTGTGTTTTACATTGACGGCTCAGAAACTCTCTGTGCTTACAGGGTTAGCTTGCACCGCAGATACGGAGCCCCGAATGACAGAGCTTCATGTGGGATACAGGGAGGCCAGTGATGCCCTCCGAGCGGAGATTAAGCGGGCGAAAGCCGCGGCTTATAAGGAGCTCATGGAGACGCTGGAGCGGGACCCATGGGGGCAGCCTTACCTTATGGTAAGAGGGAAGCTGCGCCCCCGGGCCCCGCCGTTGCCCCAGGTTCTCCAGCCAGCTCTGCTTGGTGGAGTGGTCGAGTCCCTGTTCCCGGCGCGAGCGGAACACGTTCCGCCGCGGATGACTCCGTCACCTCGGTCGCCTATGGCGCCCAGTGTGGTAGTTGACGATGAAGTCCCCGAGGTCACTTGGGTAGAACTGGAGCTGGCGGTGCGAAGGCTTAGAGCCAAGAAGAGCACCGCCCCGGGACGCGACGGCATTCCAGACCGCGCGTGGGTCTTAGCTCTGGGAGAAGACGGTCTCGAACCCCGACTGAGAGGTTTCCTCAGCGCATGCTTGGAGCGGGGCCAGTTTCCGAAGATGTGGAAGACGGGGAAACTGGTCCTCATCCGAATGGAGGGTCGCCCGGCGGACGAACCGTCCGGCTACCGGCCCATTGTGTTGCTCGACGAGGTGGGCAAGCTCCTTGAAAGAGTTATTGCAAAGCGCCTCGTCGAGCACCTCTCTGGTAGGGGGCCGGACCTGGCGGATGCCTAATATGGCTTCCGCCGGTGGCGGTCCACTGTGGATGCCATCATGCGCGTGAGGACTTTGGCGGAGGAGGCAGTCGCCCGGGGTGAGGTGACGTTGGCGGTGTCCTTGGACATCTCCAACGCGTTCAACACCTTGCCCTGGAGTTGTATTAGGGAAGCACTCGTGTACCACGGTGTGCCTCTCTACCTCCGCCGCATAGTCGGGGCGTACCTGACGGAGAGAGCCGTCATCTACCCAAGTGCGACCGGCGTCTGTCGGCGTGAGATGTCGTGCCGTGTTCCACAGGGATCGTTTCTTGGGCCGCTCCTGTGGAACATCGGATACGACTGGGTGCTTCGCGGTGAGCTCGCGGACGGCGCCGCCGTCACGTGCTATGCGGACGACACGCTAGTGACGGCGAGCGGGGCTACATACCGCGAATCGAATCGCGAAGCGGTCGTGGCCCTCAGGGCGACCCTGAGGGCCACGACCGCATTTGCTCAAGTCGTGGAACGGATCCGGCAGCTGGGCCTTGAGGTCGCTTTGAATAATCTGAGGCCATGTTCTTTCATGGACCACGGCGCACGCCACCATCTGGTTCCAGTCTCACAGTGGGAGGCACTCTCATCAGTATCAAGCCCCAGATGAAATATCTGGGGCTCGTTCTCGACGGCCGGTGGGACTTCGGGAAGCACTTCCAAAGTGGGCACAGCCAACGCTCTGGCGCGGCTACTGCCCAACCTGAGGGGCCCGGAGGATTCCTGCCGCATCATAAGGGGGTACCACACGACTCAGGTCCGCATACGCTCACCGAGTGTCCGGCGTGGGAGACGCCGAGGCGGGAGCTTGTGGCGGCCTTGGGAGTGAGGGTTCTCACGCTCTCCACCTTGCTCGCGGCGAAGGTCCGCTGCGCGGATGCGTGGGCGGCCGGCGCCTCCTTCTGCGAGCAAGTAATGCTCGTGAAGGAGGAGGCGGGGCGGGAGCGGTAGCGGGAGCGACGAAGGATCGCAAGACAAGCTGCCCGCATACGAAGGCAACTCGAGCGTCAGAGGTCGATGAACGACCTCCGCTCCCCATGAGCGCCGGCCTGGGGGTGACAGGTGGAGCCGCCTGTCACCCTGGCAGAAGAGGGCCAGATCGTGAGAGATGGCCCTGGGTCGGCCGGGGTGCGAGGGATATGCCTGTCAACTTCTCCTTCGGCAACCAAAACGACCCACAGGCGGCGTGCGTATTAATCAGTTCGACTCCGACATAACCTTCTCCACCGGCTCCGGTGGGGAGGTATCCGTGGGGATTTTGCGCACGTAAAAAAAAAGGGTTAGCTTGCAGCACGAGTGTGACTCCCTTGGTTTTGCACACGTCCTTAGGCCACGGTACGTACTTTCCTCCAGGTGGGCCGTGTGCATGTCTACCACCAAAGTGGTAATTTTTTTTATTAAAGCTGTGGTATTCTGTAGGGTGGAGGTACTTCCCCAATCGGACTGCTCAATTGGAAAGGGAATGCTTTTATGGGAGCGACCACCTGACCCCAAAAGCAAAGCCTGTGTCAAAGAGTTGAGTCAAAGCAACGTGCCTGGTTGATGTGCAGGCCTCATTCTTATACTGTGAAACCAAAATGTGTTGTTAAAATTATTGATGTTCTTATTTCCACAATATTTTAATACATCTTAAGTCGAACAGTCTTAATGTCCCTTCTGACTTCTACGGATCAATACTCCTCTCCATTTCCCATTTAATTACTCTTTGCGTACATCACAACTTGATATCAAACACTCATCATAAAATAAGGTTTGAGAAATTTCACAGGAACTTGCTCTATTCCGTGGATAGAACCATATTATCTAGCGACAGGCTTCCCGGACCAATATGCGTCCTGAGGTCGTAGCGTTGTGGTGCCCACGCTGAGCATTCCACTTGTATGTGGAGAGTGGTGTCCTTGCTGCAACCCCCGCAGTGATTGGATACGGTCTTTATGATACGAAGCAGCCTGTCCAATGAATACCTTCGTCAGTTGGTTTGCGATCGTCCATGATAGGTTTTAACC
This sequence comes from Eilema griseolum, assembly GCA_963662185.1. Taxonomy (NCBI): domain Eukaryota; kingdom Metazoa; phylum Arthropoda; class Insecta; order Lepidoptera; family Erebidae; genus Eilema; species Eilema griseolum. Next base: position 8,725,231 of record OY759250.1, read on the forward strand.
GTACGTTTGTGGCGTGCTAACTACATTTATAGAACTTAATAAATCTTAAATCCCATCTACCACGTAAAGGGTCAAGGTTTATAACTATAAACTAACTTCATTACTACCATTCTATAATTCATATTGAAAACCAAACGTATCGCGGTGCATTTAATTACACATTTTGCATGTTATTATTCATGATCAAACGAGAAACTGTCAATTAATAACAATGTAGTATAATACGCTCGCTCACTATCTGTCTTTATCTGCGTATCGTAACAAATGTCGTCTGCAAAATACTGTTCGTTTGTTGAACTCCTTAATTATCAGTGGAGATGGGATGTATTGCATCCTTAAAGGCTTAATTACGCATTACTAACGCTAAAGGCTCCGTCTAAGGGCACATTCCAACTGAGCAAATTATTTACGATTGATTGTTCAACGTTTAAATCGGGCAGACGGTTGCAGTTCATAGTGGCGGTTTTAGACAAAACGGAGCAATTTAATCTAATTTTAAAATAAGATTCTGGTGTGACTTGGTAGGTAATGATATTAAGATGTAGACAAAATAAATAATAAATAAAATAAAAGGTACCTAAACTTAGTAGTTAAAATGAGAGTGTACTCCTCTGCCTACCAATAGGGAAATTTTCAAGTGTGAGTATGTGTGTGTGCATGAATATGCTGATAAACCGGTACTGAACTGTGATGATGTTATTTCAAGTTTGGAGATTTTTTTCATTTCTCTTGCGGATCCCACACGACATCAATGAAGCCAAATTATCATAAATTGTACGTCCCATGTGCACTCGTCCTAAAGATTCCCGCTAAACTCGATTGACGCAGTTTCTATGGGTACCCATGAATGCGTGCGACTATCGATTAGAGACAGTAATTCGAGCAATAATTCCCTATTGAACTGTTCCTCGGTTAGTTAAATGAGTTTATATGTATCTACTCTGGAGCTTTCCCACTTGCTAACCCTTAAGTTTGCTATTTTATAATATAGCTTGAGTTTAATTTGCCATTTAGAGTCGCTTTATGCTTGTACTTTAAACTGGTGTCTCATTTATTTGTAAGTATTCTGCTAATTTGAACTCGAATTGAAATATCAGAGCTTAGTACCACTTAGCTATGTTCCTAATTGCATCCGAAGGCCTTCGGACCTCGGACCTGCTGGTTAAAATAGTAGACCTCGGCACAGACTTTTCTCTTGGGTTGGAGAGTTAGACAGCAGTTGCTCAGCAGCAGTTACCAATATAAATCAAATTTATTAAGATAGGAAAAAAAATCAGTTTAGGCGGTAGTTCGTACAAGTATCTGTAGATGGCTACCACTGTCGCTGTATGATGGATTTATAAAGATTTGGATGGCTTCAGACAGGGTTCGAAGGCTCAGTGGTCAGAGCATTCTTCGTGTAAGAGAAAGATCGCAGGTTCGAATCTTATCTGAACTGATTTAAAAAAAAAACATATCTTAATCGATTTGAATAGGTAGCATACAAAAGGCTTTAAAATTTCATTCAAGATAAGTCATATTAAAAAAAACTGTAAAGTGCGAATCGGACTCGCGCACCGTGGGTTCCTTAACGTAAGCTACATAAAACGTAATATATTTAAAATGCGTTAACTTAGAAGTCTTGATAGATGGACAGACAGACAGAGGGACTACGAAGAGAATAAGGGTTCCGTTTTTTTACTTTTGAGGTACAGAATCCTAAAAAGGAAAAACAAGTTTTGTTTGGAAGTGTTTGTAAGAGCTGTCTTCAGGTTCTAAAGTACACTTTACTCTAAAACTGTTTGTTTATCAGGGCTACTGGGTAATCAGGTAAAGAGGAGGTGGCACAAATAAGGATATAGAAATAAAACTGGGTTAGAGCTATTAACAGTAAAATAGGAATGTGACTCATTAAATTTTAATGACTCTTGCACAATTATAAGGTTTAAGTGCCTATTATATGGATTGTATCTAATGCAAATTAAGTAACCTGCCTGGATCAACTTGAGCTGTGTATTAAACGGAAACGATATTGATAAGCTTTGTCAGTTAGTGACGATTTGACGAAAGCGAGTTAACGCCTTTAAAACGCGTGTGTCTGCACAAACAAAAGTCTTATATAGGTAAAAAAACATCTTTGAAGAAGAGCATTATTGTATGGTATAAGTAAGTCGTTGCCTGAAGGTTGCCATGCGAACATCTGTGGTAGTCGTTTAGATGACAGTCGCTTCACGGAAATCCCGCAGTTAGACTGTAAAAAGTGGACTCCAAATTCCGTGGTGAAAGCTTCAGATGCGACTGGGATTAACGCTAATATAAAGAAGAAGATAGTAAGTCGTGAATAATACAGAAAGGGCGTAAGGCATTATCGTAAGTAACAACTCGCCTCGCTCACAGAGCGTAATCGTGTATAATACGTACGATTTTGCTTTGATTATACCTTATTCCATATATCTTTTCTGAATAAGTCACATCTAAAGCACGCAGTTGAAGTATTTAAATAGAAGAATTGAAGAAATGTATTCTCGTTTATTGAACTATATCTCATTAGAGATGTTCATGAATCAATATGTCACACTGATTTCCAATATAATTGGCATTAAAGAACCAGAGATATCCACAGTATAGTCTTTGTTCTTATTAGCAAACGTAGTCACTAAATAAAACTTGTCGACTTTAAGTAACAGAATGTTGTGTGTTATGTGTAACACTGTACTCAAAGGAGAGTGTGTGATCCTTTACCTTTTTTTATTCTTACGTTTTTGTATACGCTCATTATAAAGGTTTTTGTGCTTTTCTCTAAAGCAATATTAGAAATATATTGTTATGTAGCGGACTCAACAGTCACTGACATAGTCATGGCATATTATACTTACCGATGCCAGGCCTATAAACTAGTTGAATTAACATCATTCAGTCTAGGCGTTCTAGCATCATCCCCGTAATGGGGACGCGTGTCTAACGTCGCATAATAACACGTCCGCTCATACCGCCGGCCGTCGCGCAACTAATCAATTGGCGCGCCGCGTGATGTCTTCATCAGGCGCCTGGGGGCGTAACGCCCTGCGCTTGCACACCTAACGTAGCTTTTGTACTTTCCGCACCAATATGGTGCTTCTAGTATAATTTCATGCACTCAGAAGTATTAAATTAATGTAAACCAAATGAAATGTCTCTTGAACTTTAGACCAAATATGCTTAGATAGCACAGCAGTTGCGATAGAATTGCCATTCGTGACCTCTCAGTTAGAATTGTCTATTCAATATGTGTAGCAAGTACCACCAAGTGCCATCAACAATATAAACAGTCAATAAATACATTTCCACATTGATATCAGTAAGGCGAAACTTATAGACCATACAAAATCAGGTCCGGCATTCCATCCTATTAACATTTAACAACGTATGAGAAATAGTATCGCTTAGCTTGCGTACTTGCATGCGATTTATTTACCAATTGAGTCCCACTTAAAGGAATCACAGTGCGGGGAAGGAGCAAATTGAACAGCATCGGCAATTACCGAAGACAATGCGTGCGTGAGAGCGTTGCCTGCGTGCCCGCGAATTAGACTTGTTATCTGGACCCCTGGGTAATTAGGGAAGAGTTCCCACGCGCAACACTCGCAGGTGGATTTGGACTTGTTTTTTCTTACAAATGCGTATTGATTGGGAATAGATGTTTGTCATTTGTAACAAAAATATTAGATCCTGAGTTAGGTGAGATTTTGGAAAGGGTAATTACTACGGTCATAATGTTTAAGAGTTCATGTGGTAATTCCAAATTAAATTTCGTTCATACCATTATTTCGAACTATAATACACTATGAAACAGGAATATAAAAAATATTTCTTCAGGGATTTGCACTTATTGAGATAAAGTTTGAGATGTACAAAGTGCAGCTTGGAATAGTATAGCATTTTGATCTTATGACCCTATTAGAACCTGAATATTTAAGGGTAAGTTTAATGCATCTACACTATATTTTTATTCCCTTGTATTTATTCGCTTTCTTTCTTTCCTTTTTCTAAGAAGATTTACATATACTCCTAGATACAGTCATACCCGGCCGGAGTGCGAGGGATATGCCTGTCAACCTCACCTTCGGCAACCAAAGCGACCCACAGGCGGTGTGCGTTTTAGTCGGTTCGAGTCCGACATAACCTCCTCCACCGGCTCCGGTGGGGAGGCATCCGTGGGGATTTTGCGAACTTAAAAAAAAAAAAAAGATACAGTCATACACCTCTTTTACACTGAGGTAGGCAGAGACCGCGTGCTTTCATTTGCTATCCTGGCACAAAGTTAACCCTCTTACTTTCATAGTTGTTTTTGGATATTGTCGCTCGTGAAAAGGACAAATTTTGTTTATTTTACTAACCTATTTAAACCATTCGGGTCGATTTAAAGAACAATGGATTAGGCTACCTTACTCCAGATTTTAAAGTATCTGCATTCCAAATTTCATCAAAATCTGTTTAGTAGATTTAAACTTTATCAGTAGCTTTGATTTAGTTTTCGATTGCGTTACAATAAGCATTGAACGAATGATATCGATTATTATTACTAAAACATACATTTCTGTGGCTAGCTATAAAACTGAACAAATTGAAAATGTATGTTTAGTAGCAAGCTATATCTTAGGTAAAAATGCACTTAAGAACACGAAACAACGTGAGACTTGCGTCAACATTGTTGTAACAAAAGAGTAGTCGCATGCGCAGGTCAGGCGACATATTTGCCGCTATGCCTCGAATGCTAGAGCCTTCGCGCGCACGTGTATCTGTTACCAAGAATAGCCGCTTAATAGCTTCATGAATAATTACGCCTGAACAACTCTGGAGGGATAGGTACAGGTGTCTTAGCACTCATATTTTGTCAACAGGTTTTTCCAGACTTCCTGTTACTACTAGGATTAATTTAACAGACAAATCGAATAATACTTTGTATGGTATCGTACCCGGGACCACAAGCAATGCAGTCCACTTAATTGCTGCCTAATATCTCTTCTTCATCCAAGTACCAATCCCAATTGCATCTTAAGTATGCGCTTTGGAGTCCTGGAACCCCTCTCTAACTTCTCTTTTTAAATAGTTTGGTTTACTTTGGTTTTCACGAGATCAACTGGCGTCTTCAACTCCTAATCCCAAAAAGATAGTCTGCACCATATCCTCATCCTCACTTCGGCTTTGAAAATTGTAGTAGGGTTCAGCTATACCTACATCATCAATTTGTATTTGGAAAAGGTAACGTTTCTTTATCTTTTTGTCCCGATACGTTCCCACACCATTCATCTGATTACAATGAACATTGAAACATTGTTGCAATCCTGCAAAGTTTTCTGAATCAAAGTTAATGGAGCATTGCAACGCTATCTAGCCATTAATAAGTTATTTATTTAAAAAAAAAACAAATTAAAATCTTAGATACCGCAATCTACGAATGGCACTGCCTCTATGAAGCAAATTAAGCTTAATAAGAAAAAAAAAAGCAATGCAATATGATTGTGCACTTTAAAACTTAGTAAGGAATGCGAGTTCCTCTGTGGCATGTCGATACTGCCATGTCGAGGACGTTGGTTCCATTCCTGCTCAGTGCAAACCCTTGTATTCATGAAAATGCATTGTTCTAGGTACATTCCCTTGTCTCGGAGAGCACACTAAACCGTAATTCCGGTTGTCAAACAAACATCTATCGCAGTTGTTATGAGGCAGCATTGTAACATGGTATATGTATGTAATGGTGACCCTCTTTTCTGAGACTTCGCCTTCAACTTCAGCACCATCTGGCGAGGGGAAGTCTTAACTGACGTATCCTATATTTAAAAAGAGTCCAAAATTTGTCTAACTGTGTAACACTTCAACATCGCCAATAGATTGTGGAGATCAGGTGACAGTCGCTTCATTGAAAATCAGATTCTAGATCCGAGGTGAAGGCTTCGGATACGACTAGGACTGTCTTGGGATATAATATTAAACTCAAAAACTGCAGTCTAACCACATCTACTAGGCACGTAGACCCGTTAATATTAATTTGAATCGAGAACATTGAGAATAAATCGAGTCCGCAGATCGCATAAAGTGAATCGATTCAATTCGTGCGGTGCGTTTTTAATAAGGCATCTATTAAATTGACGAACGTGTGAATGAGTTTTATTGCCTTATCGGTTTGTGAGGCGGGAGGCATTGCCACGTCCATTAATGATTTACTACAGGTACTTGCTGTAGGCGTTTGCTTAGGAAATATGTGTAATGTTGTCCGTGTTAGTACTTACAGGAGGCTTAACGGAGAAGTGATATAAATGCGAGAGAAAAGAAACTGGCACTCCGCGAGTGCCTATAGAAGTGAAAACTTGAACAATTACCTGTGTATGTACATTTTCTATATCTAAATTATGTCAGTATGAACATTTTCTTAAAAAATATTATAATGAATTTCAAGAATTGCTCAAAATCCCCACATGTAGTACCATATTCTAGCAAATAAACTATTTTGATTTGATTTGATTTGATATCCCCCCACCGGAGCCGGTAGAAAAGGTTATGTCGGACTCGAACCGACCAAAACGCACCTGTGGGTCGTTTTTGGTTGCCAAAGGTGAGGTTAACAGGCATATCCCTCGCAGCCAGGGTGACAGGCGGCTCCACCAGTCACCCCCAGGCCTGCGCTCATGGGGGGTGGAGGTCGTTCATCAACCTCCGACGCCCGAGTTGCCTTCCTACACGGGCAGCTTGGCTTGGGATCCTTCGTCGCTCCCGCCCCGCCTCCTCCTTCACGAGCATTACTTGCTCGCAGAAGGAGGCGCCGGCCGCCCACGCATCCGCGCAGCGGACCATCGCCGCGAGCAAGGTGGAGAGCGTAAGAACTCTCACTCCCAGGGTCGCCACAAGCTTCCGTCTCGGTGTCTCCCACGCCGGTGACTCGGTGAGCGTGTGTGGCCCCGAGGCCTCGCACGCGTCGCAGTGATGGCACTCGGACGTTGGCTCTTTCTCCATCCGACGCAGATACTTCCCGAAGCACCCGTGCTCGGAGATCATCTGCGTCAGAGGTGACGCCCTATAGAAATTCACTTAAAAAATCATATAGTAAAGTATTAGTAAATGTTGAATTTACTAATAAGTAAAGTCTATTTTGTGTTTTACTTTAACTTTTTATTTTGATAAAAATGATCAAAACAAATATTAGTAAAGAACGGTTGCGTTCAAATGCGCGCGCGCGCGCGCGTTTATGTCTTTTGTATGAAACTTAAGTGCATGTTTTGATTTTCTTCGTAGATCTACCTCAATTCAATGATTTCTTCATAAAATGTTTATCAATACAAAGGATAACAGATAAAGTTGAGATTATAAAAAAAAACTCTAATAAAGGATACTATTATGGTGGACCCTAACTTTGATGACACCGTCAAACTAAGAACCATCATAGTCACGTCACTGTACACGTAATGGTGAATTAAACTCTTCAAACTTTTAGATACGAAATTGCAGTAGGAAACCCAGTTTTCAGTGCTAACATTTTTGCATTTCTTAGGAATGACATATCCAAATTTTGTTTTTTTTTTGCGTGTATGAATGAGACAACATTAAGCTAACAAACACTTCTATTATATTTTTGAAATGTGACAGCTGTAAAAAAAGTAATACGAAATTTATCAACAAAATGGATAGCATTTAGGAAGTACTGTTTTTGAAGATCGAATTTCATTTATCAAGCGGCCAATAAAAACATAATTTAATACAGAGTTGTAAAATTTTGAAATCAACTGTCAAACAAAATATAAATAATGGAAAGGGCTATTAAATTACAGGAATAACGAACTCATGAATCTGTAAGAAAATTTAGGCAATTTCATAGGTAAAAATCTAATATTATGTTGTTAATTATAAACAGAGGTGTCAGTAACAGTAACAGTGTCGCAAGTTCAAATCCCGGCTAAAAACTTATTTATATCGAGAACTACCTAACAATGAACAGAATCCTTTCAATTTCCTTGGTCTTTATTAGGTAGGGGTATTAAACCCCTACCTAATAAAGACCACTTATTACTTTATTTAAACCAGCACTTAATAACTTGATTATTGGAACTGTCCTTTCCATAACCGCTGACATTGCCAACTAGCCTTACATCTAATACCGATAAACTATATTAGCCTATTAGATGTCTTTACTTCTAAAAATTATGTGCTATAAAATGTTTGCACAGAGCGGGATTCCCCGCGATCTCCTACACCTAAAGCCATATATGAAAAAACTAAACTTAAACTAAGGCAGTCGTATATCAGGTGCGTAGTGTACGGTAGCACAACGCGACGGGCGACACCGCCGGCCGTGTCGCGTGTCGTGCCTTATACGCACTGAATGGACGCAAGTGCGTGTTCAGCTTAAACGGAACGCAGTGATGTAATTAGTATACGGACGCTTTATTTTTCTTAGGGGTTCAGGTGGAACAAAGAAAATGGATTTTTAGTAATGAGTTTTAGGTAATGTTATTTTTAAACTATCGCGATGCGAATTCATAATTATGCAACGGAGTCAAATCGTGACCACGGGTGCTGCAACGCATTCGAAAAATCGGCAGAAATTGTAAGTTCCATGATTTAATCGCGAAAAGTCCGAACATTTGTTTAATTATGAGTTTTAGGTAGTTTTTGCGGTTCCATACCTCAAGGAAAAAAGAAAACGGAAGCCTTATAGGATCACTTCGTTTTCCGTCTGTCTATCTGTCAAGATCATTTTCGCAGGAATGCGTGGAGGTATCAAGTTGAAACTCATACCACATTCTCATGTCTATAAGGTTTTTAAACTGTGCAAAGTCAACGCAGTCAAAATATATTGCAGTTTTTGAAGATAACTGTTCTACCTACAGTCCTGGGTACTTTCAGCGGGGCATGAAAAAGCATCTAATGAGGCCGCTAAACTGAGTGTCACCATTGTAACATTACTTAATGTCTGTAATGGTGACCCTCTTTCCTGAGACTTTGCCTTTAGCTTACCACCAGGCGAGTTGTCGTGTCCTAGATAAAAAAAAATAGTTATGAAACCTTTGGTACGCCAGTCCGACTCGCACTTGACCAACCTTTTTCGGTGCACGTCAATTTGACTATACATCAGACGGATAGTAAGTTATAAGAAGAGCCTTTAGAATGAGGGTCGATACCAACAGTGTTTTAAGGGAGGCCCTCACCTTGACGGCCTCATCAGAATGCTTCTTCGTATACATACATATGTACATACAATCTTTCCCTCAAACGCCTCTTTCTCTTTGGTGCAGGTGCAAAATGTAGCATTTTCCTTCTTTTCCTTTCGCTTCTTGTACTTTTTTTTTCATATATTTATTTTCGATAGATGGTTCCAATATTGCCCTAAGACATAATAATATGCAGATGAAAATTTCAGCAGTCCAGGAAATAGTTCAGTTTGTCAAAGTGTTCCTCTTTAAAATACGACTTGTTACAAGTTCAAATCGCATCAATAAATGTGTAGGAAAAATTTACCTAATATTTGCTTCTAAAATCAATAAAAAATGTACCATCGCTGACGTCACAATTGTACATTTATTAAAGGGCTAAACTTCTTGGAACCACACATTCAAACAGTATTGATGGGAGTCGGCAGATTTCCAGAAATAAATAGCTCAGTATTTATAAGGTTAACGCAAAGCGAGATCCGGCCTTTCGATTGTAATACTTGTATCACTTGTAAAATATTTTATTGTATGTGGGCGGTTCGGAGTGACCTAACTTATCTGTTGTGTTTAAGTTCTAAACGCGGCATTTTTTCATGCGGAATTCTCTTCGAACACCCCCACTGTCAAGCGGAGATGGTTATGTCAGACTCGTACTGACTTAAACCGCATGTCGTCTCGGGTCATCAGATATCGAGTGTGAGATAATCTAAGACCTCACACCTCGACTGTACCGAGGTTTCGAGATGGTAACCTCTGGTATGAGAACCACGGTGTCTCCATTTTGTCCCCGGAAAGGGCTTCGTGCCGAAGCCTGGAACCTTGAGCAACCTAATGAGGAAAAAATATTGACAACGGAAAGGTCAAGTCCGAAGAATCCTGGCTCAAACCTTTACAGATGCGTAGAGATGTTGCCTCCACAGCTGTATTTTACCGTCTGTAACATGGTGAGTGCTCTGATGAGCTCTTCCAATTAGTCCCACCCTCCCACCCTCCTCCTATACAGGGCAACACGTGCAGGTCTTAAATGTCACCCGCACACGGTGCAGAATATCCGATCAAGAACCAAGCGGTTCGGTGACTCTTTCCTCTGTCACACCATTAAGGCCTGGAATTTATTACCAGCTTATTTCCTTCTTCCTATAGTCCCGGGACCTATAAGCGGAACGTGAAAAAGCATATAATGAGGCCGCCGCCCTCTTTTCTGAGACTTTGCCTTCAGCTTACCATCAGGCTATCATCAGGCTTATATATATAAATAAAAAAATATACTCATACTTATTAAAATCTGAACCTTTTTAGGGTTCCGTGCCCAAAGAGTACAAAATAGTACCTTATTACTAAGACTCCACTGTCTGTCTATCCCCAAGCCGTATCTCGTGAACCATGATAGCTAGATAGTTGTACTTTTAATAGATGATGTACTCTGTAGCCACTATAACAGTAAATGAATATTAAAAATAGATAAAACGTAATGATACGGAACCCGATTATGATTATGAATTACAGGTTGAATGTTGACTGTCCAATCGATCTACTTCTTCTTCGAGTCAATGGCTAGATCTGGTATATAGTGACTAGATTTTCAAATGTTGTTGAACCAAAACTCCACTAGTTATATTAAATATATATCTGTTAACGTGGGCCGGACATAATTTATTCCTTTATGCATTAATTAAGTAATTCATTGCTAATTGTTAATTATTTCACATTAATTACTTAGGCAGACTTTATAAATTGTGTCTGTTTAAACATAAATTTATCTTACAATTGTTTGTGAGCAACAAAATGTTCAGTTAGACAGCAGGACAGTAATGGCCGCTAAATATGGTGTATTCAGAAATTATATGTAAACCCCGGGGCGTCCCGGGCGCCACTCCTAAAGTAATATATTGCGTCACAATCCGAGTTATTCGAATGTTAGTTTACGTAAATTTGTTCAGCAATTTGCTGTAAGATGTTTGAAATATTTATTAAACTTAGGTATTAATAGTTTTATAAGATTGAAACTATACCTAAATGTTTTAAAATTTCATTCAATAGTTTGTATGGAATCATCAGAAATCAGTGTTTAAAAATGATTGTAAAATCATTCGTTGGTGCCGATATGAGTATCGATGGCTCCCATCGTCGACATAAGACGGATATATTTAGGAAAATTTGGATGGTTGCAAACGAAATTCTGTGGCTCAGTAGTCAGAGCTTTCCCCCTGTAAGGGAACGATCGCGGGTTCGAATCTCGTCTGAACTGATTCAATTTTTTTTCTATCTGAATAGAATAGTTTTTTAACGAATTATTATCATCTGTAGCTTAGTGGTTAAGGACTCGACCTTATCCCGAGTTCGAATCCCAACCATTAAACCATCGAAGAGGAACCACTTCTAATACAAGAAATTTTGATTAGTTAAAAGAGATACAGACAGCCTCTGTGGCATGGCGGTAGTGAACGCGACTGGTATGCAGGAGGCGCGGGTTCGATCCCCGCTCAGTGCAAATATTTGTATGCATGAATATGGGTATTTGCATTGGTCTGGGTGTTTCTATGTATAATATGTATGTATTTACAAAAAAAATAAGTATTTAAGTATGTTTATCCGCATTCTAGATTCCATAACACAAGCTGGTTAAACTATGCTTACCATGGGTCTAGATAGCGTTGTGTAGAATGTTGTAGAATATTTATTATTATTATTATTTATACAAGTAACAGGAATACTAGTAACAATGGTTACTAATTGCGGCTGAACTTCGATATTTTCTGTGAAGCCACTGATCTCTACAATCCATTGCTGATATTGAAATTCTGTAGTTAGACCAGTTGTCAGACTTTTTAGAGCTCCAACTATTTGTAATGACTGCCATAGATGTTCGTATAGCAAGTGGAACCGAAGGCTTAACGTACTCCTCCGAGATATAGAGGGATCTCAATGACCTTTTTTTTTATACTTGTAATGTGTAAACCTACTCGGTTCCCAGTTAGCCACGAGTCTCTCACTTGATTTTTACTAAAATTATATACATCATTCTCTGAGCCTTTCCCAACGTAGTTGGAGACTGCTTTCTAGTCTATTATGCGGCTGAATTTCAATATTTTCTATAAAGCGACTGCCATCTGACCACCACTTGGCGATATCGAAGTTCTGTATCTGATTTTTAATGGGCTCGAACTACCCATAACGACTGCCATAGATTTTCGTATGGCAATCGGGACCGACGGCTTAACGTGCTCTCCGAGACACTACTAATCAAATACCCATATTCATGCATTCAAATATTTGCACTGAGCAGGGATCGAACCCGCGCCTCCTGCGTAGCAGCCGCGTTTTCCAGCGCCACGCCACAGAGGTTGTATTTTCTGTGCATTATAATCTATGGGATTTACATATATTTAAGACTGTCATAAACGTATTAATAAATGTCCATCCTACACATATATGATTCTACTCTATTCTACAACTGTTATGCTTTTATCGGAGTTTCCTCGGAGTCTTCAGCTCAGAAGACGATATTTTATTTACTATCGAAGTTTCCAGGTCAGTTAATTCAGCTCATTACCCATCCAAAGAAATAAAGCAAAAGTTTTTCTTTGCACGAGTGAGATAGCGCACATTCGTTCATTTTCGGATTTATAGCAGCGCCTCCCCGTTAGTTTTATCTATATCGGTGCGCTATGGAGCTATCGAGTGCGCGCACCGCCATCTGCTCGCTGTTCTACCGCGATACATACGGATTAAAATGTTAGCAACCATTTTATAAACACGCTTTTTTATTATACCTGTCGGGTATTATAACACCTCGGACAGCACGTCGGCCTCAGTTGCCGTAATGTGGCTGTATCTGTGGCATTCGTTCCTGGTAGGTTGAAGTTCGGCCGTTTCCTAGTTAGACTGAAAACTAGCCCCAACTGAGTTGAGAATTGGTTTGAAAAATGATGGCACGCTATTATAATGAATTATGGATATATGCAAAGCAATGTGTGCCTGTGAGCCAGCACACCTGTTGATTGACGGACGAGCTCTGGCGCAAGCTTTCGTTTCAAGGTTGTAGGTGGGAGGAAAACATTTACTAATAGGCGGTTTAATACGATTATAAACTGAAAAAGTAATTATAAAACAACAACACAACATCAAAATTATAAACAATTATAAGGTAAATTTACCTAATTTTAGGCCTCCCCCTTGTAGCCATCTACTTATATAGTTAGTGCCTTCCTTACGACATTACTTTCATCCCAACGCATTACATGCCCGAACCAGGACAAACGATTTCCTCGTAGCTTTTCTGTGATTGGTGCTACTCTCAAACTTCCTGTAATATATTCATTCCTAATCTTATTCATTCTTGTCACACCACACATCCATCTCAACATTCGCATCTCGGCTAAATTAATGTTAAATTACAATTACACAATTTACATTATTAAACCCTGTCTCTTATACTAAGGGATCCTGTATCGTAAGGGACATAGGCGTCAAAACAATTCTTCTTACGTAGATCCTTTTTTTTTAATTCAAGTGGTAGGTATTATACTGGGCTTTGTAAAAATACAAATGTCAAAAAACCCGCCACGTATCGTTCCCGGCGCAAAGGTGCCCATGACACTGGCGGCGTTGCCTCGCTGAATAGCGATGGCCATCCTCTGCCCCAGAAACGAGCCGGAGCGGGAGTCACCGCCTTGTTCGCGGATACGGCGACCAATTTCACCAATTAAGCCCAAAATACTAAATAAATAAAAATGAGTTATCTTAAACATCGGTGTGTATCGGGCTGGCGAGCTAATGATACACTGATTAACAATATTCGGGGCAGATAGCACTGAGTTACTTGAGGGGGGGCGGGGCGAGGGGCTGCCGCGATGTTAGATATCGCCTGCGCCAATTTATGCCAACCTCTTCGTATTAACTGATATCGCCACTAAATATGCCATTATATGCGAAACAAATAATACTCTCTCACATTTACGATCTAGATTGTGATTTTTGTTTTTATTTATTGCTGAGAAAGGAATTTGAAGGCAGTTGAGATAATATCAATATTTTCTGTAATGTTGCACTGATTGTATTTTTTTTTTTTTTTTTTTTACGTGCGCAAAATCCCCACGGATACCTCCCCACCGGAGCCGGTGGAGGAGGTTATGTCGGACTCGAACCGACTAAAACGCACGCCGCCTGTGGGTCGTTTCGGTTGCCGAAGGTGAGGTTGACAGGCATATCCCTCGCACCCCGGCCGACCCAGGGCCATCTCTCACGATCTGGCCCTCTTCTCGGGTGTGGGGACCACAAAGTCCCCAACTCGTCCCCGGAAACGGGGAGGCGCGCCACGCGCGCCGCCGCCGCGGCCTGCTTCTGCAAGGGTGACAGGCGGCTTCACCTGTCACCCCCAGGCCGGCGCTCATGGGGGGCGGAGGTCGTTCATCGACCTCCGACGCCCGAGTTGCCTTCGTGCGCGGGCAGCTTGTCTAGCGATCCTTCGTCGCTCCCGCTGCCGCTCCCGCCCCGCCTCCTCCTTCACGAGCATTACTTGCTCGCAGAAGGAGGCGCCGGCCGCCCACGCATCCGCGCAGCGAACCATCGCCGCGAGCAAGGTGGAGAGCGTGAGAACCCTCACTCCCAGGGCCGCCACAAGCTCCCGCCTCGGCGTCTCCCACGCCGGACACTCGGTGAGCGTGTGCGGACCTGAGTCCTCGCTCGCGTCGCAGTGATGGCACTCGGACGTTGGCTCTTTCTGCATCCGACGCAGATACTTTCCGAAGCATCCGTGCTCGGTGATCATCTGCGTCAGACGGTACGAGAGGCTGCCGTGTGGCCTCTCTAGCCACTCCCCCATGATGGGTCTTACCGCCGTTACTACGGCGTGCCCATATGTACCTAATCTAGTGTTGGCCCTTTTGTTAAAGTTATTAAGAAATACCAGATTTGCAGTCAGTGTAACTACTTACTTGTGGCACTTATATTTTGTTTGTAGACTTGGAATTTTAGCACTTATATTGATTAGCCGAGGAAAGTGCTAAAAATTACAAAGTATGAGACTACTTACCTACACGTTTGAAAGCTATTTTTTTTTTGTAAATTATACCTCAACGTTCCTGTTCAGCGTTTAGCGTGTTTAGCGGGAAAGGTAAACTCGTACAGCTAACTAATTTGTATTACTAGTGTTTGGCCGAAATTGCTTAAATTAGGCTTAGAAATGCTCCTCTGCAAAAGAAAAAACTAAATTCATTTTATTTCTTTCAGTACAATTTTCTTAATCTATTGAATAAAATTTTAAAGCATTTAAAGCACTGAAACGGTCCTGGCGAGATTCGAAACGGAAAGATCACGGGTTCGAATCCCCCCTGGATGGTTTTTTTTTTTCAATCTTAATCGATTTCTCAATCTTACATCGAAATCCTCACGTTATGGGTCAAATCGTAAAATCTACGTCATCAAATCATCAAACTAGAATTCACTTCAAACCAAACTTGCCTTCAGTTCTTACTTTTGTTGTTTGAAATACTCTTTATTAAACCGCAAAGAGCTCCATTGAAGAAATCTGTAGAATTTATTCAGCGCAAGATGTTATTACTTTGATAGCAAATTGAAATTCTATTATGATGGAACTTTGTTATTTATTTCCTTTGCGCTTTGCATTTGAATTTTCGTTTGAAACCAAGTGAATTTTCGTTTGAAGCCTTCTCTTTTGTTGGCATTTAAAATATCTATTCAATTTTATGAAGCATTTACAATTTTAATGTTTAAAAATAATCTTAGTGAAGAAGTTACATCCTAAGTTGTGGTTGATCCAAGTTCGGCATATTAACGTGGGTCAAATGTTCAAGTTTTTATATTTTTTTATATGGAACACTGGTTGCGCCGAAGTGGAAACTGTATTTTTGACACGGAAACCCACTCCTTTTATACCCGTCTCCTCTCCCGCACTAATCATAGATATGGCTTCCGTCCGCCATTTGTGAAATATAGACACTCAGTGCCGTTTTGAACTAGCCAGCGTAAAGGCGATCGCGCGCGCGCGTCTCTCAGAAATGAATAATATTTGTTGTATTTTAACCGCCTAATAGACCTTTACCGATCGGATGGTGCCTCTCGTGTGTTCCTCAAGGGATCTAGTGACGCTGACGGCAGCTCCTGAGCAAGGAAGAGAAGATCCGTGTACCGGCTGCGATGAAAAACACGTGGGTCGTGAAGGTTAGTGCATCCTCTCCTAATTTCTCGGGCTGCATTCACTGCCTGGATCGAATCCGCGGCAGCCCGGCCACCTGTCTTGTTTTGTGTGTAAAGTGTCAATAGAACAGTTATCTGCTTCTCCGCAATACAGTCCACTCGCGCACGCTGGCCCATGCGCCACCATTTTTGGTCCTTCGAGCCGGATTCTTAGCCGTAGTTCGTATTTTGTTATTATTCTAATGGGAATGAGCGCACCGCACCTAAGTGCCTGGTTATTTTAGTAGAAAACCCCGCATCCAGACACTTAGGCTTAGAATTTGTTGTCCGTTCGCCGCTGGCTCGCATTGTACCTACCTAATACATAAATAGGTTAGGTATCATATCAACACTTAATCGTAGTTCACAATTTTCGCATCGCACCTAAGTGCCTGGTTATTTTAGTAGAAAACCCCGCATCCAGACATTTAGGCTTAGATCTTAGGTATACTCAGACACCCTAGTGCATAGGCACAGTGTAATACCTAACGCATTTGGCTTTGTTTGTTTTTTTCAATTACGTTGTTCTCGGCTCACGTCGTATTTGCCTAGTACCTGCGTGGGTAGACACGTGGCTGTGCCTACCTCGCTCGCATCTCATCCCAATTCATACGAAAGTATTTTAATTTGAATAGATATTACGCAATACTTAATCTCGGAAATAATAGTTGAATCTAGACAGCGACCATCGCGCAGGTGCGACCTTGTTGCTATGCGCGTTTGTTCAAGCGTGCATTCACAGTTGTAAGCACCTACCTACCTACATAGTTAACGCTCGCGATCCGTCCCTACGCTGCTCTGTGCCGCTAAGATTAAGTCATTTCATATTTGTTGTTTACCTCACTTTAGTTTGAGATTTAATTGTAAACATGTCCCCAAAGGTTGATAGGACCGGTAAGGTTCAATTGAAACTTTTAAACGCTAAAAAAGAAATGATTTACTCTCGCGTACAATCGATTTATGATAATGCACTTAAAACCTCTGATTTGGTCATCAGAGATTCGTTCTTGTGTTCTATAGAAAACTTAGATAGTCTACGCGCGGATTTCGAAACCTTAGTACATGACATCAACGTTTTAGAGTTGAATTTGAATCCCGATTACTCAGTGAGTTATCAGGCCTTGTCGTCGTTTGACGATTTGTATTGTCGTATCAAACGCGTCGCTAGGAGTTTGGAGAAACCGGCTGACCTACCCAACCCCACTCGCGACCGACCTAAGTTGCCACCAATTCAAATACCCGAATTTGATGGTAACATTCGCAATTGGTGTCTATTTATAGATAGTTTTGAGAATACAATAGATAAGAACGATTCGTTGACAGATCACGAAAAATTGCATTATCTCGTTGAAAAATTGACTGGTAAAGCTATAACCGTTTGCGCTGGAATTACGTTTAGTGCCGAGAATTATAATTTAATTTTAAATACTTTGAAAGCTAGGTATGAGGATAAAAGATCGGTAGCTAACGCCTATTTAGATCAGATGTTTGATTTGAAATCTATTACGGCATGTAACGATCAAAACTTAGAGAAATTTCTAGATACTTTCGCGTCAGCTGTTCGCGCCGTAAAGAACCTAAAGGTCGATGACCTCTGCGACTTCGTATTTTTGTATATGGGTTTAAGGAAATTAGATTCCGAAACCATTCGTTTGTTTGAGTCGGATCATCGCGGCAATAGGATTCCTAAGTTCGAAGACTTAGAAAGTTTTGTTCGCGAGCATATAAAGGTATTGCAACGCTCTTCATCGAAACATGAAGGCGCGAAGACAGTTGTTGATTCTGCACGCAAAGTAGATGCGTCATCGAAGTCACTGAGGTCAACTCATACTTATGTTAGTACCGCACCAGCACGTGTACAGTCACCTGTTTGCTCTTTGTGTAGCACTCATCATTCGCAACTGTACAGGTGTCCTGGTTTTCTAAAATTGTCGCCTAGTGATCGTTATAAATTTGTTCGCGCTAATAATTTTTGTTTTAATTGTCTCGGTACTAAACACCGCGTTGTTTTATGTAATAGTAGAAATAGTTGTCGCAAATGTCAAGCGAGACACCACACTTTGCTTCATTTTGAGAATAGTAATGCCGCATCCAATGTGAGCACGGTTGGCTCGTCGAGCGGTGACACACGGCAGCCTGCGCCGCAGCCGCAGCCCGCGCTCGCGCGCGCTCCAGCCCGCCCGGTGACCGCCGCGGATGACGTCACCTTGTGTTCGTTCTCCGCTAGTGCTGCACTCACTACTGTGTGTCTTGCGACCGCTCGCGTTGTTATTGTTGATGCATTAGGTAAGCCGCGCATTGTTCGAGCGCTGTTAGATGGCGCTTCGCAAAGTAATTTTATTACTCAAGATTGTTGTCGGCGTCTTGGTTTCAATGTTGATAAGCGTTCAACCCGCTCAGTGGTGAAGGGTTTTGGAAGCTTACAGTCAGCTGTTCGTGGCACCGTTAAAACAAGGTTTAGATCTCGTTTTAATAATAATATTTGGTTTGACATGGATTCGCTCGTTATAGATAGAATAGCTGAACAGTTGCCTACCGTCCCGGTTGACACGTCTTTATTAACGAAATTTAAAGATTTGCCTTTAGCAGATGAGACTTACGCTGTTCCTGGAGTCGTCGATATATTGATCGGCGCTTCGATTCTCCCGCACCTCCAGCTATCACGTAAGGTTCAAGGGGGACCGACGTACCCCGCTCCGCACGCCCTGGAAACAGTTCTGGGTTTTGTTATAATTGGTTCCGCACCCGCTTCTATAGATGGTTTTAGTCACTCGACTGCTTCGTTCTGTTGCACCGTCGAGCCGCCACTGGAGTCTACCATCCGCAAGTTTTCGCTCGGTGGCTCCCGTGTATCCGCTGAAAAACGTCTTTGTTTGGAACGAAAGATGCAGGCGTCCCCAAAGTCGAAGCGGGCCTATGATGAGGTTGTTAATGAATATTTAGATAAAGGTTACATCTCACCTGCGCCTACGGACACTGGCGGGACCCAGCCTTCGTACATTATCCCGCACCGCGGAGTTATTAGAGAAGATAAGCTTACTACTAAAACTCCGCGTAGTTTTGGATGGCAGTGCTAAGACTAGCACTTCCGTGTCGCTTAATGACATTTTGTATTGTGGTCGGAATCTTTAAGGTAATTTATTTGACATAATTGTAAATTTTCGCATTAATATTAGTAGAATTTTAGCTTTTAGGACTCAACAGTCGCTTTGTGTTGGGCCCACTCTTCGCCCCATCGTTGGGACACATTCGTCGCTAATAGAGTGGCAAAATTCAATCTGAATTGGCGCCACATAATCTCTTTCACGTTGCTGGCACCGACAACCCAGCCGATTGTCTCTCTCGTGGATTGCTTCCTTCGCAAATTTTGGATCACCCGTTGTGGTTTGGTGGACCGTCCTGGATTCATGCCGCGTTAGATGGGTGGCCAGTTAGTCAATTCAATCCCACTACGGTTTCCGAACCACCCGAGGAGAAGAAGCACTCGCTTGTTGTATCGGTCCCACGTGAAGAGACCCTTATTTTGTTGTTGGCTAATCGCGTCTCGTCTTGGTCGAGACTGTTGCGTTGTGTTGTTTGTTCGCCTCTGCCCGCTGCCTAGCCAGCAGTAGGCACGAGCTCCAATCTAGGTTTATATTTTAGTTGTTGTTTCCCAAACCTAGATTTAGATTAGACTTTAGATTTGTTTCGCATTTGTCGTTTCGAAGGTAACCCTTCAAGCCGGGGGGAATGGTTGCGCCGAAGTGGAAACTGTATTTTTGACACGGAAACCCACTCCTTTTATACCCGTCTCCTCTCCCGCACTAATCATAGATATGGCTTCCGTCCGCCATTTGTGAAATATAGACACTCAGTGCCGTTTTGAACTAGCCAGCGTAAAGGCGATCGCGCGCGCGCGTCTCTCAGAAATGAATAATATTTGTTGTATTTTAACCGCCTAATAGACCTTTACCGATCGGATGGTGCCTCTCGTGTGTTCCTCAAGGGATCTAGTGACGCTGACGGCAGCTCCTGAGCAAGGAAGAGAAGATCCGTGTACCGGCTGCGATGAAAAACACGTGGGTCGTGAAGGTTAGTGCATCCTCTCCTAATTTCTCGGGCTGCATTCACTGCCTGGATCGAATCCGCGGCAGCCCGGCCACCTGTCTTGTTTTGTGTGTAAAGTGTCAATAGAACAGTTATCTGCTTCTCCGCAATACAGTCCACTCGCGCACGCTGGCCCATGCGCCACCAAACACTTTAATTAGACTTCGCCTTGCCTGATGGTAAGCTGAAGGCAAAGTCTCAGAAAAGAGGGTACCTATTACTTACACATACCATGTGACAATGGTGACACTCAGCTTGACGGCCTTATCATATGCTTTTTCACGCCCCGCTTAAAGGACCCGGGACTGTAGGAAGAAGGAAACACGTGAGCTGGTAATGAATTCCAGGCCTTAATGGTGCGACAGAGAAAGAAGTCACCGAACCGCTTGGTTCTTGATCGGATGTTCTGCACCGTGTACGATCGGTAAATTCATTATCGATATCATTTCGTGAAAGAACATACTGTACTCTTTGAGACATAATTACAAACATCATAATGCTACCAAAACATGTTGCTGTAAAGTAACGTCAAGACAAGTACATACATATTCAATCAATCAATCAGCCTTTTATCCTGAACTCTTTTTTTTTTTTATTTTTTTTTTTTATTTTTTTTTTTATTAGTGTCTTCTCACAGAAAGTCTCTCAGTTCAGTGTGCCTCTTGGCATAGGCCTCCTCTAACATTTTCCATTGCTTTCTATCTTTTGCAACTCTTCTCCAGTTGGGTCCAGCTGTTAGTTTTATTTCGTCTTCCCATCTTTTTGCTTGTCTTCCTCTCTTTCTTTTTCCATCTCTAGGATACCATTCGGTTAATATCTTACTCCATTTTTCCTGGGGACATCTCATTAAATGGCCTGTCCACCTCCACTTTAGTTGATCTATCTTATCTAGCACGTCTGTGACTTTTGTTTTTGATCTTATGAAGGTGTGTCTTTTTCTATCTTGCTTTTTTACGCCAAGCATGCTCCTCTCCATGGCTCTTTGGCAGTGTACTATACTGTCTCTTTGGAGTTTAGTGAGTGACCAGGTTTCACATCCGTATGTGAGGCAAGGTAGGATACAGGTATCGAAGACCTTCCGTTTGATTCCTATGCTGATGTCTATGGATTTCATTACTTCTTTCAAGGACCAGTATTTTTTCCAGCTGTTGGCTATTCTTCTATTTATTTCTTTGGTTGATTGGTCTGCATGTGAGATGATTTGTCCTAAGTAGGTATACTCTTCTACGTATTCGAGAGGGTGGTTATTTATTTTAATCTCTTGATGTATACTATTTGTTAGTAATTTTGTCTTGGTCAGGTTCATGTATAGTCCGATGCTTTCACTTTGTTTCCTTAGTTCTTCAATCATTTTCTCTAGATTATTTGGATCTCTTTCGAATAGGACGATGTCGTCCGCAAACCTCAGATGATTGAGTTTTCTTCCATCTATGCTTAGGCCGTATTGATCCCAGTCTAGTTTACGGAATATATTTTCCAATACCGCGGAGAACAGCTTGGGAGACAGTGGATCTCCCTGTCTGACCCCTCTTTAGGTGGAGGGGATACCCTGTTTCTCTAGGCTCTCCCAGATGGCTTTGTGACTGATACTGTCGAAAGCCTTGGTGTAGTCTATAAAGACCATGTACAGAGATTTGTTATACTCTTTGTGTTTTTCTATAATTTGTTTCACTGTATGTAGATGGTCTATTGTGGAGAAACTTTTCCTGAAGCCAGCCTGCTCCATGGGTTGGTTTTCGTCTAATATTGTGGTTATTCTCCCAAGGATGATTTTCGAAAATACTTTGTATATATTGGACATCAAACTAATTGGTCTATAGTTGTCTATGTCTTCTTTTGGGCCCTTCTTGTGTATTAGTATTATATGTGATGTTTCCCATTGTTGTGGAATGTATTTGGATATTATAATGTCGTTAAAGATTTTAGTTAATATCGGGATAAGTTCTTCCAAGGTTCCTTTCAATAGCTCATTTGTGATCTTGTCAGGGCCTGGCGATTTGTCTAGCTTCTGGCTAAGTATTGCATGTCTCACTTCACTAGGTAAGATTTCAGGTTCGGAACTCAGGATTGGGGGAGAGGTTTCACACCTGTTCTTGTTTGCGGAGTCTCTGTTAGAGTACAGGTTTTGGTAGAATTGTGTTGCTGTTTTGTTAATATCTTTTCGACTCGTAACGTGCATCTGGTGGTTTTTCAAGTTTGGTATCCAATTGCTTGATTCCCGTAATTCTTTAAGAGCTTTCCTGGTTCCGCCTGTTGCTACAATGTGTTTTACAAGAGTTTGGAGTCGCTTCGATTTTCTATCCTTTCTGATGCCTTCCCTTATTTTTTTACTTAGTTCAGTTATCTTCTGGATATTTTGCTTTTTCATTTTATTATTGAATAGATGTTTTCTCTCATTTATTAATAGCATTGTTGGTTCACTTAAGTTGTACTTTTGTTGGTCGGTTTTTCTAGTATTGAGACAAGTAAGGTTATTATGAAGTTTGTTGTAACTAGATTCGACCTGTTTAATATCTGAGTTTATTATTTCGCTGAGAAGTGTTACCATGGAAGTTGTTTTTGTATTGTTGATTCCTAGTGTAGTTGCAGTGGCAGTATTGACAGCGAGCTTTCTCGTCTTTTTAGGTGGGTTTATATGGAATGAAGCTCTTACCATACGATGATTTGTGTTAAAGTTTAGTCTCGATATTACTGATGTGTCTGTGCAAAATTTTGCGTGACTGCTTGTGATGTAGTCAATTTCGTTTTTATATTTCCCATCGGGAGAAATCCAGGTCCATTTGTTGTTCACATTTTTCTTGAATAAACTGTTCAAAAGTAAAAGATTATGCTCAAGTAAGAAGTCTATTAGTTTTTGGCCATTTTCGCTTCTTTTGCCATGTCCAAATTTGCCCAGCACATATTCATCATTGTTTTGTTTGGCTCCTACTTGGGCATTGAAATCTCCCATTAGTATGAGAATATTTTTTGAATGTTCTGATATAACTTGGCCTAGTTTGTCGTAGAACAGTTGATGTTCAGTTTTGTCGGCTAGTTCAGTCGGCGCATAGACTTGTATGATGGTCCATGTTTTCTTATGACTGGGTATAGTTAGGTGTAGTATTGAAATTCGGTCTGTTACCCCGATGAAGCCTTTTATATACTTTTTGAGGTGTGTTTTGACCATGAATCCAACTCCTTTTTGTCCTCCGGTTTCACCTTTATAGAACAATATGTAACCTGCATATTCTTCTATTGCTTCTCCTGCTCTTCGAATTTCACACATGCCTAGTATATCCCATTTCAGGTCCATCAGTGTTTTTTCCAGTTCTAGCTGAGCTTCTGGTGTTCTCAGGGTTCTAGTATTAAGGGTTGCAATGTATAGTTTTTTTCTTTTTGTTAGAGGGTGATGGTCTATTACTCCCTCGGTGACCAGCCGTGGTGGGAGGATAATTTGATTTTGTTGTATTAGTTGTTTGTTCTGATTTGTATTTGTTGGTTTCCGTTTCCGATCGCATTTCTTTAGTTGCTATATTTTTTCCTCTGTTGTTATAGTAGAAAGGGAGTTGGTTCTCCCCCTCATTCTTTCAAATGCGTTTATTCGGTTGTTTTTGGGTCCTATCACTGTCTGCTGTTTTCGTGGCTGTGAGTCAGCTCGAGGTGATGTTGAAGCTTCTCTTTTTCTCTTATCATTGGAACTTGTGTTTTCTTTGACGACAAGTTTATCAAATTTTAAGTAAGCAAAGTTACCTTTTTTCCTTTCTTCCATAAGCTTAGGTTGTAGTGCTTTCCTTTTTTCTATAGTTTCTTTTGAGTAGTCTTCTGTTAAATATATTTTGTTAAGTTTCTTCTTATTTTTCATTATCTCACTCTTTTTCCAGCCACTAGTTAATCCAAGAAGCGTAGGTCTTGGTTTCTCGTTTTTATTTATTTTTCCGATACGATGTATCTTGTTTACGTCGTAGTCTTTTATTGATATACCTGATTCGTCTAGAAACGTTTTTTTCAAGTTTTCGAGTAGCTCCAATGTAGACTTTTCCTTTTCAGGTAATCCGTGAACTATTATATTGTTACTTTTTTTCTCTCTTTCTAGATATTCTACTCTTCTCTCCAAGTTTTCAACTTTAAGTTTCAAATTTTTATTTTCTTCTACGATAGGTTTTAGTTTCTCATCAATTTTTTCCATTATTGTGTTACTCAACTCCACTGTTTGCTTTTCCATTTCGATTTTCATTTTATCGAATAGTAATTGGAATTGCTCTTCCATATTTATTCTGTTCTTACTTCTTACGTGTAAAGGAACGTTACGTATGTTAGTAGTTTTTAGCTGACTACACTGAGGATGTTTCGTAAATTAGTAGCTTTTAACTGGCAACATTGACTATCAGTTTTATTGTGTTGGTACCACTGCTGTATTCTATGATGTCTATTGATATAATATTTCTAACCTCAAAGTTTTGTTGATGTTGTTTTTTCAAAATTCTTCATATAATCGATCAATATGTGATGTGATTATTATTTTAAACTTTGTAACTTCACTTTTTACTGACTTGGATGTGCTTCAGTTGTGCGAACTATGGATATGATGTATTTATTATTGATAAACTTCCCGGGGCGTCAACACTATGATATTCACAATACAAGGACCGGAAACGGAAGCATACATATTACTTGCGCTTTAAAAATGCTGTCGAAGTTTTGGAGACGCAAGCTCTACTCCCAACTCTACATTGTATAGCGTTCTATATAAATTTTGATCGTAAGTTCTCTATAAAACCTACACCATAGTCAAAAGATCTGACAACACCTTAATTAAAAAGTATGATCCCGCTGTTTCGTCAGCGTGACGTAAACACGTCTATGAATAGAAACGAATTCATGAACTTTTCATAATCATAATAATCATAATTTTATTTGCGAATACAGATACAGTAAAGCTTACGGATTTGAAAGCCATGATCATTCCATATTCCATCCAATGAGAATACAATAAGAGTCAATTGATTAGCTCAAATTAATTAGCAATATCACAATTAAATTAATTAGTCATGTGAAATAATACAAGTAACATCAAAATAATCAAAATTCAGGTTCGATCCCAGGTTTTACCATGGCACACGACTTTACGATGCTTTTCGACTTTACGATGCTTTTCGAAGTTATGTGTGTATTTAACGCAGGTTTATAAGTGACCGGTTAATGGCAATAGGCACCTATTACATTGGGACCTAAACATAACTGACCAAATGTGGGTGCTAGCACCTCTGCCTACCCCTTCGGGGATATAGCGTGAGTTTATAAAAAATATATTAAAATTAAAAATTAATGTGACGATACTGACAACTCTGCCAAAGCTGCAAATTTTTAATTAAGTTTTCAAATAAAATACAATAAGCAATAGTCAATTTTCAAGTCAAGAAGAGAACCCAGAATGACATATAGTTTGCCAATAAATATAACACAAAATTTGATCACTTTGTTTTAACTAGCATAAGAATAAGTTTGGCTACATTTTGCCCATTTAGACATTTACTATTTGTGTATAAACGCAGAAAACTTAAACCTGCGTAGGCGACGCAATTTGTTTTGGATTTGTCCTGCTTGTTACGTTTCGCCTTTACATGCGACCCAGTGTACATGTTAAAAGGAAACGAGAACATAATCCCGAGAGTGTAGTAAACAGGTTAAATAATGTAATGTAACAGGTAAAATACTGTTAACTCATAGAATATATTACTCGATGGAATAGATCAGTTCGTTTACAAGATTCCAGAGTTGCTTTTGGAATAAATATATTTTTGAGGTGAAAACTCGAGGTTAACCATCTAGGCCAGTCTGGGTGCATCTTCCATTTGTGTCAGAGAAATATCACATACTGTTCTTCCTCCCTCTTGTTCTATGACAAGATTCAGAAAAAATTACACGCATCTGTACCCATTACATGATGAGGTATTTTAAAGGCCGACAACAATTCTATCCAATTTTATTCCTACTACAATCAGGAAATTGTTGATCTTTAACTTTATTGCATAAAGACATTTGTATTTATTCATCGCCGTCGTCACTGCGTCAGTCCTGATTACATCAAAAAATCTACCATAGGAAAGTCTTAAGAATAGAAGAGCGGACCCCGGGTTCCAAACGTACACGCTTTGGAGCTTGGGGTCTGCTCTCCTACTCTTTATCTTGATTTGAGTTACCTTCACATTCGAGGGAGTGACCGCCATGTAACCTCACAACCGCCCTCCGTTGATCAGCAGGCAACGCATACATTTTTTTATTATTATTATTCAAAAGATTCCAATAATAAACATCCGTAACATACAAAACAGGCTACTTTTTTGTCGACGTGTTATCCATAAAGAATCTGCTAATTATGTCGCATCTTCCTAGATTGACTATCAGTCCTATCACATATGTCCCCACCCTTTGTTAAGAACAGAATAAAGGCAATTTATAAATTCGTCTCCAACACGAGCATCATTAATTATGTTGCTGGCTGGGTGGCTGAGAAAAACTTACTCCACTCATTCCGCTATCAATACCATCATGTATTGTCCCTTTTGCTCTTCCAATTGTATCATCTTTCGCCTCAACAACATTGTGAACTATGTTCATTTTGCCTTCTCCAACTTTTTCAACCTTATGCCTCTTTAAATTAAGATCAATTTCGAATGTGAAATTTTCCAAAAATAACTTTTTTGGAAATGTGCCAATATTAGCGTCCCTTTCTATTGTTTTGTATACCAACCTCCCCGGCGTTAATGGTGTTATCTGGAGCCTCGAACGCAGGCACCTCTTCGTATATTTCTTTATCTTGTCCACTCTGTTGGCGGTTACCAACATTTTGTTTTTTACTCATTTGCTAATTTCGAAAATGAGAAGGCGTTCGCGATCACATCTTCAGTGATCGTAGATTTAGGCTCAAGCGCATTAATAAAATTAACGAATGTTTTTCAAAATTAATTGAACGCATCGTACTGGGAATTTTATTATCCTTGATCGGATGCCTTCTCGGTATTGGTCTTTAATTTATTTGAACTAAAACAGTACCTATCTTGCATTTTAATTTATTTCAGCAGGTGCATTCAGCGGTCTGAAAATGTCAGATACCACGTATTGATTTCAAATTTGATCTTGTAAATTACTTATGATGGGTTTATATTGTATTAAGATACTGACTAGACTATGAATAGCGTTATTAAAATACGTAATACACCTGCAATTTATCGTGTTTATATCTTCATTATATTTATTACAGCTTAACTAAAGCCGGTCGGAGCGCTATAGGAGTTTAATACTCCAATGTGGAATAAATGAATATCATATCGAATACAAACGGACTTGACAGAACAATCCTCACCACTTCCCATGATTGTTTACATTAAATTATAACATTGGGTTTATAGGTGGTATGTTCATAATAGTCGCGAGTTGCGGTCGGGCGAGACAGCGGCGCGAGCGCAGCCCCGGGCGGGGGCGGGGCCGACGCATGCGCGGGCCACCCCGACGACGACGCCCCACACTGCACGCGGGATTTGCACAACACCTTGACTATGTACAAATTGCAATAAAATATACATTTATTCATATTTGTAAATGGCATGTTTGTCCATCCTTTCCTGGACGGCATGGCGTTAAGCGATAGACCGCCCTGTATGCATTACCTACCAATGCTACATATTTTCTGTTTTATTTTCTATGCCATACCATATCGCTAGATAGAGGAAATAGAATATAAATTTTGTAGTATATTGAAAAGTGTCAGAATCTTTATAGGACTTACACTTACCACAGCGTTGAGAATTGTCCTCATCATCTCAGCGTTGACTCCCAGTCACATCCGAGACTTTCACATTGGAGCCCGGATTCCACTTTGATAGTACATATTATTGGTAACTTTATCGATGTAGTGTCAATTTTTTATACCACTCAGGTGGCTGACAAGCACACGGCCCACCGGGTGGAAAGTGGCTACCGTGGCCTATGGGCGTGTGTAATACTAGGGGCGTCGATGAATGACATCTGCATCGGCCTGCTTCAGCCAGGGTGACCGGTGGAGCCGCCTGTCACCCTGGCAGGAGCAGGCCGCGGTGGCGGTGCGTCTTGCACGCCCCCCTGTATTCCGGGGACTCTGTGGTCCCTACACCCGAAGACAGGGCCAGATCGAGAGAGATGATCCTGGGTCGACTGGGGTGCGAGGATGCCCGTCAACCTAACCTTCGGCAACCAAAAACTACCCATAGGCGTCGTGCGTTTTAGTTGGTGCGAGTCCGACATAACCTCTCCCACCGTCTCCGGTGGTGAGGAAAAAAAAAGGTGCATCACACTCGCACTGCCGACATTGTTCCATCTTTTGCCGCGTTAGAAAGGATAAGTTTCGATTTTCCACATCCGTTGGTAGCCCTTGGAGCCTTAAGGTAAAAAAGTTAAAATAATCGTAGCACACATCATAATATGCATTATTAAATTATTTTACAAAATACATACATAATACAGTGTATACAGTTGACGAAATCTTACATTACTCAACAAACTAAAGCTCTGATACTCATGTAACTTAATTACAATCGGATCATTGAAAGAACAATACGGTACGCGCACGAGTTGATTGCGCGGCCTCATTACATTGCGTACGCGCAGCGCTCAGGGCACACACATGTGATTTCACTGCGTTATCTCTGCTAATACATCAAGGGCTTGTCCAGTATTGTTAGTGACGCGTCTTGGGGCTATTGTGATGTCTTGTTGTGTATGCTGATACTAGGGATGTGTTGAATATATCGATATAAATGTTTTTGCATTAATTCTAGGAGCACTGAATTTTAGCTTTTATTAGTGTTTTGATAGAAAATTCTGAGGGCGACTTTACACTACACTAATAACGATTCGTTGAAGACCCTTTCATTCTCAACCTTTTTCGGGTTTAAAACTGATCCTGATAATACACGCACTCTACTCGTTACTTGTCTTTTGAAACTATTATTGACTTCTCTATCAATAATTTTTGAAATTAATTATTGGTAGAGAAATCAATTGACTCAAACTTCATCACTGCAAATACTCGTATTAGAGTTCAAAAAATCTCAATAAATCTTCATCACTCGCAGGTTACCTGCATCATTTAGCTGCAAACAATCTAAAAATAAAGTATCGATAATTCACCATCGATATGTAAGCTACAACTATTCGACAACACTATACCAAGAGTGAATGGGGTACTTATGGCACAAAGCCCTTGTTACGTAACGTCTGGTATATTGTTACACTCAGGATTAGACTTGTGTCGATGGCTGTACTAGACTTGACATTTAGATCGGTACTCTCACATCTTTAGTTCACTTACGAAATATACACTATACAAATTACTGTTTTAAATACGATGACATTTGTTAAGTGTGTACTCCATAGAACAGCGGTGTAGTATTTCGACCGTGTAGACTCTTGAAGTGAAAATACATTAGTAATAGATGTTTGTTTGTTCGTTGAAATAGTATTATTGTAATGTGTAACATTCGTGTACAAATCTTACAAAAAGAAGTTTAACATTGGGGTTGAGTTGTCACTGTGATGACGCCCTTTTTTAATGACGCACTGTGATGACGCCTTTCCAGAAATAAATCTAAAAATATACCTTGTAAAAAGTGCTTGAAACTTTGTAACAAACTTTCATCTCAGAGCCCGGGATCCGCTCTCGGTCTCTATCCATTTTTATTTGTCTTATTTTAGCTATTACGGGAGTAATTGCCGCCTGACCTCTCAAACCCAAAAGACAACCTGTAAAGCCTCGTTTGTTGATCGGCAGAAGTGCCAGTCGACTTGGCCCAAAGTCCATACGGCTTACTCAATTTGGCCAAAAAATAGGCCACATATCAGTACCTATCTGAATACATCAACAATTTCTAGGCCAGGACTATACAGTGAAGTGCACAACGGTTAGTCATCCTCGGTTGCGCAAGAGCGTACGCTGTGGGTCAGGGCACAGGAATGCCGGCTAATTGACAGATTGCTGAGGACGCAGGCTGTGTCAGTGTCGCTTAATAACAAACCTCTTGCTGCCTAACTCTTGGTTCAATGTTAAATTAGATTAGAGTCAAATTTTAGGCGATGAAACTAGGTCTTTGGCTAGTTTACTTTGAATTATAGTTATTAAAGCAAATTTCCATACTAGGAACCAGGCGCTCTCTTTGTGTAACAATGATTATTTTTGGGTTACATGGAAGTTTACTCCACGAGACTTAACTTACTTAAAATTTTATTCATCTAAGTTACGAAGTAACACGTGAATGTCATACATACATACATATACACAAAAATTCACTGTTGTAAATCCCTAAAGGGGCAGGTATTAACCCACATTTTGCAGCTATGTTTTTCAGTCCCACATAAAAGGAGGCGAGCCTATTCCCGCCAAGCAGGCATCTTGTCATAGGCTGTAGGCCTTTGTTTTTTTTTTTGCACTGGTACACTCTACTAGAATTCAGTATCATCGGTCGTGATGTACTTAAATACTTAAATTATTTATTTTTGAATATTAATAACTACGTTTTAATATTATCAATAATAAAACGTAGTTAGTTCAACTTTCGAAATACCAACTTCAGCTAATCCATTCATCAGTGATTAATTAACTTTAATTGTACATCGGGTTACTAAGATAACTCGAATGCGCTAGTCGCTATCGTATCGCCTCGACATCGAGACGACGTGACTCCCGATGCATTAAGATAGTGTATTACATATTTCGCCACCTATACGACCTTTAGAAGAACCTTTTGTAGTGACAGCCTGCGAGCAGAGTCACAAAAGTTTTGGAACACATAATATTACGAAGAAAATGCGATGGGTATCTACTTTAAAGCGTGTGAAAGATTTTCGAGCGAGATTTTGATGCTTTTTGCAAGGTTATATACGGTTATAAACATCATTGCAGTACTTTTTAGTGCAAATACAATACAACAATACAAAATTTATATTATACAATACCTAATAAGATTTACGTTTTCAACACGGGAACAATATTTCGCTAATAATCACGGTCGATAATTTTGTCGCGTAGTGTGTCAAGGCCTGAAGATTATACCCTATAATAGCTTCATTAAGTATTAAGTACAGAGCGAGTCTAAGTGCATTATGTTAATAGACATGCGCGCGTTATACCATCCAGGCACGCGATACACATTTAAAAAATGGAACAATTTGAAATTCGACCCCCGCGGTGAAGCGCCCGCGTCGCTTAGATTGGCAGAGTGAGTGACGTCCGCTGTCCTTATTGGTCGATAAGATTTGACAGATAAGAATAAGCGGGCCACATAAAAGACGATGTGTCTTTTCCTGGTCGTTTTCGACTTGTAAAAATTTCAAAACGGTATCGCGGTAACAAAAAGAGTACGCTATCTTAGTCTCCGTCCAGCCATCTCGTATCTATCACATGGGAATGAAAACATCTGTCGACATTTTGTTATGTCTGGATCGTCTTTTTACGTGCGCGCGCATTATGAAGTGGTAAGACGTCTTGGTTTTGTTTAGATTGTGTAACGCGAGGTCGATCGCCGCTGTCTCGTTCAAACTTTGTTACAAGCTCGGACTCGTGGTAACGCGGGCAGAGGAATCCTTCTAGACATTATCTCCTGTCTACTATTGTAATAAGAATTTTGAGACATGCAGTACAGTTTTAGATACACAATTGGATTTATGAGGTTCTAATTTAGATTCATCCAGTAACATCATGTATCTCATCATATTCTCAAGGGAAATCTCTCTCTTTTGAATTTTTTACAATCATAATACCAATGCGCGCGTGCTACAACTGGCCTTGCAAGACTTCTATGTCAAATATTGAAGAAGAAATGCATTATTTTTCAGGTGGCAGATTCTGCTCATTCTCCCCTTGCATAGAACAAGTGCAGCGAACATGCCTGGCGCTTGAAGAGAATGGCTTCCAGGAGGTATCTACTCTAGAAGTATTGCAGACAGAACTCAGGGTCACCAAGAGAACTATTCCTGTGAGAGACCTGTCTTTCCTCAAACAAAAGGTAAGTTGGCTAAATTCACTCAGAATAACATATGTGAGACTTTTATATTCATTAAGATCCAATCATCTCCATTCTAATAGAGACGAAGTCAAATTGAAATTTACTGTCACTCACAACCTATCTCACTCTCCAATATCAACACCAAAAAGTTAAAATACTTCTGCAGAATATGTACTATCATTACAAATGGTTAAGATTATTAAAACCAACCAATGGTCCAGTAAAAAACATCGTCAACCATTACCTACGGCTTCCTATCAATCTTGATTTGTTTTGCCAATTGTCATTTAGTCATTTATGTATGTATTAACTTGTGTAGTCGTGTAGTGATTGTGTCATGTAAAACTAATTACCTCCACAATTCAACATACATTCAAATATTCATATACAGCATAGCATAGCTCACTCCTATCTACATCAGTTAATTCGTTAATAGCTGGATCTGGGCCATACTGACCTCCCTGACACATTAAGTCAGCTAAGTTACGACGCCGCTTCAAGCCTCGAGCACACGACGAGGATCGATCAGCCACTAACGAGCAGATAATTGACAGTATCACTTGGTACACACTACTGTGTATACTTACATTTTAAGGCCATTAGACACATCAGTGATTTCATATGTATAGTTACTAATAGGTAGACATCTTCTTGACAGCCTCTGTGGTGAGGCCGTAGTGAACGCGACTGCTACGCAGGAGGCGCGGTTTCGATTCCCGCTAAGTGCAAATATTTGCATACAAGAATATGGCTATTGACAATGGTCTGGTCGTGCAGTCGGTCCAGGTGGTCATACGAACATCAATGGCAAAGTTCGAGCCCTAAAAAGTCCAACAACAGGTTTAACTGCAATACCCCAATATCGTCAATGTGTTGTGTGTGTAATATGGCACTCGCCTCTTTGTAAATATCGATGTTTAACAAAACCCGCGGCTAGATTAAAAAAAAGCGAACCCAGACTCAGAGGTCAAAGATTCGCATGCGACCTGGAATAACGCTTGGATGAAGAAGAAGAAGGTAGATTATCTTTTTGATTGGAATAATGATGTAACCGAAATATGTGTAAGCAAATTGAAAGATCTAAATCTATTTATTCGGGAAACTACTATGTATCAAGTGACTCTATCTCTTGCAAGGAACATAACACAACAAACATAAGCTCTGCATAAACATAATGCATGTCTATTAACATAATGCGCGATCTCTGCTGTGTAAAAAATGCGTTTTATATTTCAAAGAATAATTCTATGGTGATAGATGAGATGTCATTGGTAATATTTTGGTCAGAATCAGACATTCAGGCAAATACTCCTGACATTTACTTGAACAAATTTTATTCAATCCCTTTGGATCAATAAAACGCGTTCTGACATGTATTATACCTTAGATGTGAATAGGATTCCAGATATACGCAGTCTATTTGACGGGTAATTGAACTAGGGGGAAACGCGAAACACGTAGCGTTGAATGAATGCTATACCCACTATACTTGTTTTTTGTTCCCGTAGTTCATATAGATTCAGTTGATTCTCAACTGTCATTAAAAAGCTCCACTATTTCTATAAAGTATATTAGTAACCGAAACCAGGAGGGTAGCCAGAGCTCACTGAAGAGTTTGTGCTGTCAGTGGGAAGACTAAAGGCTTGTCCTGCTTTGTCTTCTACACTGACGGCGAGTGTGATTCCTCTGGTGTTACACAGCTCTATCCAGCTAAACTAAATTGCTTGTTCTAGGAGTGGGTTCACGTCGCTAGTGTAATGGCTAGGATTCGAACAAGAAACCAACCACCAGCTTAAAGTAAAGCAACTATTTTATACATCAGTCATTACCGGCAATTCCAATACACAGAGTAGTAATATTATCAATTATTATTCTTTTTTTATACCACATAGGTGACCATCTGATGAAAATGGCTACCGTGACCTATGCATGTATGCAACACTTAACACTTCAGTTAGATATTACTCAGTAAAATAAAAGATAAAAATTCTAGGATTATTCTTCATTCATAAATTCATAATTGAATTCGTGCAGAATACCGAAGCCGCTCGTCTAACGGCCTTAGATGGTTTTCGAGTGACGTAGATTGAGGTTGCAGAAAGTTGAAGTCGATGGGGTACTAGCCTGCCCATCACTGTGAGTAGTGATCGCGTTTGAATTAAATGGGGGTACTTAGGTAAACTCGTTGATTGATTGATGTAAATTGTTTGCTTACTGTGAAATATATGGGAGAATATATTATTCTACTTTCTTGGATTGCTTGTATTCAATGTTGTTTAGCTGATCTATGAGCTGAGCATTCGAAATTAGCTTTTATATACTGGTGTATTTTAAGTCTGTGGCTTCCTAACTTAACGTGCTCTCGCACGTACAAAATCCAGGCTTGTCTGCCAGCTAAGTAGAGTAAAAACAAGGCAAATTATCTGTATCAGTGATTTTAACAACTTCCATACGTGCATACTGTACAGTTCTCGTAAAGAAATGTTATCGTATTTAAATAAAGTATATATTTCAATCTGGGAGTCGTCTGTATCAGATAGAGCTTCAACACTGTATTGTGTCATTGTTAGGCGCATGCCCTTCGGCAGTTGTCACAACTAGTTGCTTCTATCTTTCATCGCAACCTGAATTGACCTGGAAATTGAGATAGTTGTGACAATTTTATTGTACTCTGTAAACACGTTTTGTATCAACGCGTGGTGTTCTGAGACATGGAGGAAATCCTACAATAAAATTATAAATATGCAAGTTTGTGAAGATGTTTGTTATTCAATCACGCTCTAACTGCTGAACTGATCTGGCTGAAGTTCTGTACAGGGATAGATTATAGTCGGGCATAACACATAGGCTGGAATGAGTTCCCATGGGTTTCGAGAACGGGACTAGCATTCCACGCAAGTGAAGTCACGGGCATCACCTAGTAAAGAATATTTAAAGTCCACCAGGTTGCAAGTACAGGTTTACCCACTTGTTAGTTTTAAACAACTTAGGACACCTGATTGAAAGTGGTTACCGTGACCTATGAACGTGTGTAACACCAGGGGAGTCACATCCGTGCTGCCGACGCTTTAAGAACAGACATTTTCTGTACCATCAGTGCAGAACACAAAATCAGGACAAGCCTTTGGTCTTCCCACTGACAACACGAATACTCTCCAGTGAGCTCTGGCTACTTTACTCACCGCCGGGAACACAACACGTTATTTTATAGCCGTGTAATTCTGTAGGCTCTGACACAAGCTTTGCTCTTGGGGTTTGGTGTTTGAAAATAAACAAAGAGAGGCCGGCTCCAAAGGATAAACTTCGAATGTAACCGGGATTGACACTCGAAAGATTTATTCGAACTCGTGACCTTTAACGTAGGACTCGAAAGGACTCTAAGGTCAGGCGGCCGGGGAGCGATATATCTCAGATAATCTCAGATAATCTCACCTCCAGCGATCTACGGCCCACACTATCGGCCGTCGCCGGTGCGTTTTAGTCGGTTTAAGTCCGACATAACCTTCCCCACTGGTTCTGGTGGGGTATCCGTGGGGATTTTGCGCACAATCAAAAAATCTACTTTATTTTAAAATACCTAAGTCTGTATTCAATTCAATCTAACACAATACATACTTAGAAAATAATTCAACACAACAATAATACAATGTGTTGCAAACGTTCTTATCAGACATGTATCCAAGTTATTACGTCTAGTTTCAAAAACACACGTTAATTAGAATCCCCAAGTTTGGAATAAATATAGTAATCAGTAAGATGTTTTTTTATCTAACGTTCATCCAATCATTATCAGATCAATAATGCACTAATATTTTTTATGACAGACCACCTCTGATCAAATTATACGGACCACCGATATCGTCATAACCGTTTATTACTATTAGATATAACCGAATCAGCATAAATAAGGTAGGGTCTAGACCATACATCAGGTTTGAATGTTATTACAAGTTCAACAAAGCATAAAGTATGAAAATTACTATAGTAACGCTTTTAAGATAGCCTTTATAATATCCTTAAATAATATGTAGGGAAAAATTTGTGACACCCTGGTTTATACACGGAATTGTAGGTTTTATGATGTGTGGTGTAGGGTTTGGAATCCTTTCTAGTGATATGTATTCGTATCGGCGACGTATCGGGTTGCGTTCGGAAACGTCACGCGCGCCGTTTGTCGCGAGTGGTCACGTTTCGCGAACGGTAGCCGAGGGCTGGTGATGAAATATAGTTACTATTATCGAGTGTCGATAAAACATATTGGTAGCGAACAAATGTGTTCTTACGTAATTATTTTTTTTGACGTAGGTATATGTATTTTTATGTGCTCCTTTCTATGAAAATGATCCAATTAGCACTTAGACTTAGTAACATATAGCTCTAGCATTAGTTTTACATTTTTCAGTATGTTACAGATATATATCAATCAATCAATCAATCAATCAATTAGCCCACTGCTGGACATAGGCTTCTCCCAATGTGCGCCATTTTCTCTGATCCTCCGCCTTCCGCATCCAGTCTGTCCCAGCGACCTTTCTTTTTCAGGTCGTCCGTCCATCTGGCTAGGGGGCGTCCTACCTTTCGTTTCGGTCTCCACTCTAGGACTCGTTTGCTCCAACGGCCATCGGCCCATCGGTCCTTCGACAAACGTGGCCAGATATATATAACATACGTATACTAAGCCATAACTCACCTCAATATCTAGAGAATAGAAGATATTTTTATACTGTGGCCAAACTTACCTGGATAGGCTGAAACAATAGCCCATCATCTACCTACTGCTATCCTTACACAGTTCTCGAGCTTCTTCTATATATTAATCAGTATTTGTTATCATACGTGGCTCTTCATTTTAGTACGCACCGACCTCTTTGTATAAAGTGTAAGTTCCATCTCTTCATTGTTTATGATACACGTCGCAATCACTTTACAGTGGAAAAAGATATCATTTCACACTAAGCTTGCGACTTAGAAATAAGATTTATCGATAAAATTATTTTGTATACGGCCGTACCTATAACAAATCCCGTGGGAAAATCAGCAATGCTTTTTAAAATCTTGCTGAAAGGCCGGGTATGCCCATAGCCATATATTAAGACTGCATTACTAGATTACATTAGGTTTTCGCATGGAGCTTTACCTATTAAGGTTAATGTGATTTATAACAATAACCAAAGTTACGATGCTCTTACTGCAGATCGAACATGTGATAACTGAGGTGTTTGTGTGTGATATGTAATGCCGGGTACATACCAAACGGTTTTATTTTATTATCTGATTTTTTTTTCAATGTACACTTCACATCATCCCCTTTCATTACCATAATTTTTCGAGAAGGTATATGTTTTCGAGGACTGTATTTCCGTCCAATTGAACAGTCCGAATGGGGAAGTACCTCCACCCTATAGAATACCGCGGCCATAATAACCTCATGTTGTGTTCCCGGCAGTGAGAAGGGTAGTCAGAGCTCACTAGAGAGTTTTTGTGCTGTCAGTGGGAAGACCAAAAGTTTGTCCGTCCAGCTTCGTCTTTTACACTGACGGCACAGACACTCTCTGTGCTTACAGGGTTGGCAGCGCGAGTGTGACTCCCTTGATTTTGCACACGCCCGTATGCTACGGTAACCACTTTTTGGTTTTACAAATGAATTTATCGTATCTTATTGATCTATAACTTTAGTCACTGACTGTTCCATTCAATGTAGCTCGAATACGTACATAATTTATGTCTGAAATATTAATATTGAACTTGTCGCCTTTGTAAAGCTTCTCAACGACCAATTTTAATACATATATCTTGCAAATTAATATCTGCACTTCACTAATAAAACAATATCGTAGTGAAATACAACTAACATACCTAACTAAGTTAGCAACAGTAGCTTTTAAATCATTCACCGGCGCAGACAGCCAGTCGCCTACTATCCCTTCTGTTTATAAATCTCTTAGAATCTTAAGCAACGTATCACGGATAAGGTTGAAAGTAGCCAATCCTGCACAATTGAGTGGTTGGACATTGATAAATTACCAAACTAGATCTTGTTAGCTTACCGCGGTATTTAACATTCATAAATTTCAGTAAAATGCATGCCGATAATATATTTTCCACCACACGTGCGTTTGCGCAGCGATTTCGATTAATGTTTGGTCAAGCTTTTGAGTTTCGTTTAGGAATTTATTATTGATAGATTGTTGAATTATTTGAGTAATTTGATTTAAGGCGCTGACAGACCTGAGATTATCTATATTAAAATTTATTTCTGTACAGATTGAAGGATACTTAACAACATATAAACATGATAAATATTTATGTGTGTATTTCCACTTTTTTTATACCACTTAGTTGGCAGACAAGCACACGGCCCACCTGACGATAAGCGGTTACCGTGGCCTATGGACGTATGTAACACCACGGATGTCACACTCGCGCTGCCGACCATGAAGAAACCTTCTGATGCCCCTCTTGAAGGACCCCATATTGTAGGCGCTTGGGAAAACCGCAGCAGGGAGGTCATTCCACTGCTTGAGTGTGCGTGGGATGAAGTTTCTTTCATACCGCAGAGTGCGTACCGTCTCAATTCCATACACATTACCTTTACAAGATCTTGACATACTTGACTTAAGGTACCGTGGCCTCTAGGTGGGGCAGAGGGCGTCCACAGTGCGTCGTCATCCCTGTCGGTCATGAGCTTCACACTTCATTTCGCTCCTAGTCATTCCGAGTCTCGCCGCTTCCGCAACAATAGTCCGCCTCCAGGTCTGTTTGGGACGTCCACGCTTACGCTTTCCTTGAGGGTTCCAGTCTAGCGCTTGCTTCGGTATATGGTTATTGTCCCTACGGAGTGTGTTGCCAATCCAGCCCCATTTTCGGCGATTGACCTATTAGTGGATAGGGGACTCATTGCAGCGATCCATAGGTTGGCGTGGGCTAGTAAATACCAAGGATTCGGCGGAGGTAGCGGTTGATGTACACTTGCAGCCGGTGTGAGATGTCTTTTGTGACCTTCCAAGTGTCGCATCCGTAAAGCAGCACGGTTTTAACAGGATCAGGATAGTAATTACAGTAATCCATATCCATTTATAGATAATGAATAAAGAATGGTTATGCTACTATAATTTTATATCACTTAGGTCCATAATCATTGTAGGTATATTAATAGTTTGAGCGGAGTCATCAAAAATCAATGTTTAAAAATATTTGCAACATCATTCATTGGTCCTGATAGTTCGTACAAATTTTTAATGGTTTCGAGCGAAGGTTCTGTGGCTTAGTGGTCAGAGCGTTCCCCCTGTAAGGGAAAGATCGCGGGTTCGAATCCCGCCTGAGCCGACTAATTTTTTTCTATATCGTAATCGATTTGAATAGTTTAGCATACTAAGTGCTTTAAAATAAACATAATATATGACTAGTATTAAACTTAATTTATACCTAAGACCCTTTTTTGGTAATAAAGTAAACCTATGCTTCACCTATCACAACCCTAATAAGGCCACCTGCGAACGAGAGCGGTACTCCATCGCAAATCAACGGGCCTAATAGCGCTGTCACCATTATAGAACGGGTGCCTTGTACCAGTCTAGTGTATGAGGGAAGTTACGTGTGCCTAATGTGGCCCTATTCTGCGTGCGGCCTTAATCTAGGCTCTAACGTTTAAATGGGAGTGGAAAGAGTATTCTTTGTTTTGAAATTTAGTACTTGTGTGTTTGAATCTTTGTTTTCTACAATAGGTATTGTTCATTGACTTGACTTTTTAAATTTCGGAACCAAGTACTTAATTGTACCTACTTATATAATACAAGAGAATTGTAATGAGACAAGTCAGTTGTGGGTGGGTCATCAATTTATTGACAGTACAAGGATAATAAAACATCGTAAACCTTAATCAAATCGGAAAAGAACCTACTCATAGTACCTACCTACACTTACGTATACCGAAATTGTAACCCTCATATATAATATTTTTATTTTTAGCGTAAATTGAACATCATGAGATTTTTTGAATTAAATACTTACATAAATCACTAATTATAACCTCAACAAGCGTCTGTCCTAATTTAGATAAGACATTATTTACAAAAATGATTTATGTGCGTCTGCGCAGCTGCGCCGAGATCCGCTCATTTCGGACAAAGCACGAATACATTCCCACATTACTTATAGATATGACTGATCGGTGTACAATACACCTTCATTGTACTATCTTCTAATATCCCTATCAGTCTAAATAGATCTAATTACGAGTAAGTGCACTACTCATGGACCGTACTAGGTTGTATCATAAACCAATGATGGAGTTGTAGAATTGTTATCCAGATTTGGACATTATTAATGAACTCTTAATAAAGGGAACTATTATTGATATGGAAAAGGTTTTATTGTGATACAGAAGGGTCCATTAGATCGGTTTATCGCTGAAGTAATGTCTATTAATCGCTGACATAATTTATAATTTCTTACATTTCATATTTTGCTAATTCACGCTCACATGCCAAGGCATCGGCACCGCACCCAATATTTCTATCGTTTCTAGCGATGCTGCGAATATTTGCTTTCATTCGGTATTCGGCAAAATTTGATTTGCAGTAAGATTAAAACGGAATTATTATTCTTTTAATTTGTAGGTTGAAAAGCCTCGACATTTTTTTGTTATTCGTTGAAGGCAGCTGTTAGTAGGCTATTATATGATATTCGGCAAATAGTTAATCCCGGGAGGAACGCCTGCGTCAGAATCTCCTCTGTTAATCAACAGGTATACCTAGAGACTATATCTTGGACTATATTATCTTGGACCTAAATCGCGAAACAAACGAGGTCCTTGCGCGCGCGGATTGTTTAATTTAATAATTTTATTTATGCTTGCTGTATTTGAGCTAGTCCACCGTAAAACAAAACACACCCAAGAAATTTACTGTACGTATAGAGCACATTTTGATCCCATTTTAGATCCAAAATAATTGACCCGAGCATCAATACATCGACTTGCAGGTGAGGTTGCCTTGGATTCTGGTTTTATTGAATACATATGTGATGGTCGTATTTGATTATTTATGCCTAATATTACGCAATTAACATGGCACCTAAACAGTGTAACAACTCCCTTAAAGTCGAAAGTTTCCAAGATTTACCATAAACAATTAAGATTAAGTAGACGTCAAGATGCTCTTCTAAATGTAGTGTTTTCATAACACGCTAAACTTACAACATCAATGTCAATAGTCAATTTAACAATTTACACAAGAAAAATACATATATACTTCAACCTAAATCTTACACAATAATATCTCTTATCTCTTAATTCATGTTGTAAGAACCCTTCAAACTTTGAGGATAGTCAATAGAGCTCAAGATTGGTGAGCCGATAAAAAGTGGAACTGACTGTATCTCAGTGACTGTCAAGTCAAGAGTTCGAACCGCACAATCAAATAGCATCTTGTTGTCATTCTTGTGACGGAGGAAAGAAATAGAATGATTCGATTGTGATTTGAGCGAGATGTGTACTCAGTGTCTTGGTGTCAAAGTGTGTTCGTTTATGATCATTAGTATAGTGAATCGCACATTAATAGTACGAACGGTAAACCTGCTAATCTAAATGCTAAGTTGGAATAGGACTTTCTTTAGAAAAAAAACTGTTATCATCTGTATTACACCGATTGTTTCGTCCCTATTAATGCCGGCTACATTCAAAGCGCTTACTTTGGAGCATGTGATCCGTTCTTATCCTACGCATACTCTTGATTATCTTGATATCTTGATTTTTACGCGATGGACGGTCATCTGACCCTTCAACCTCGACAGGAAAGTCTGTGCCAGAGCCCAGTCCTTTAATCATTAAATTTGACATTTAAGAAAACATTATAATTAAGAATGTGTATATAATTTATAGATTTTATAGTACACTTATTTTATAGTTACGAAACTAGTTGGAACTAAAAAGTGCTAAGTATATATACCTAAGTTAAAATGTGCTAAAAGTAAGCTAAAAAGCTACTTTAGTTGCTGACTGTACCAGTGTCCGTGAAGCAATGACCTAACTAGGTTTTCACAGGATCAATAAAGCATAAGTGCATTAGCATTAAATTTCGCATAGCATTCCTTGCTTTAACATTATTAAGAAAGTTTATTGTTCGAACAATATGGACAACAAACGCATAAACGTTGCTATATCTGTTCAAATAAACTCAACAGAGCACTCAAATAAATAATCAACCATCAAACATTTCCTCAACAATTAATCTGTAAATCATTACCGAATAAATCGTTCTTAAATTCCCAATCTAAACCGGAGCTGGAGCGGCGCGTGCGCATCGATAAGATCTAATCGCGCGATCGAGACGCACTCATTGTCGCCGTAGCTCTCCGCGCTCGTGTGTCCAAACATTGTCCCCTTGTACCCTGTACAACTTGATTTGAATGTTCGTTGAAATTAAAGTCAGTGAAATATAAGGTGTAACAAAAATAACTCTTGGAACTTTGGGAGGGTTGATTAATATCGGTAACTGTATGCCTGAAACAAATAAAAAACCGTATGTTAATTTTTCACTTATTACTTAATATTACAATGATGTTGTATACGCCAGTGGGGTGCGCATCTCCCAAGATTCGGCCCGTTATAACCAAGATGGTTGGTATGGCCATGGGAAGGAGGTGGGAATAGTAGACCCCCCAGCTGATGTTGTATGCTGACAGTACCATGGGGCCGCAATTCGGAGTTCGTGGCCTCTCGAGTGATGATTACTGATGTTACACGCGCGGCGGGTCATGAAACGTAATATATATGACATCCACCGGTCATTGACTTCCAAAAGTCAGCTGATTACTGCAAACCATGTACTGAATATATCGATGTGGTACGGTTAGCATAGGCACTAATGTTAAATTTTTAAATCTTTGCAGCTGAATTTTACAGAATTGGCCTACCCCATATTTTTGAAATTTATTACCTATACATATTTTACGATACCAAGTAATCACAAAAAGTTCCGATAGTTCATTTTGTTACACTTTTTATTATTTATAGGTACTGTTGAATATAATGTCCTTAAATGTCATTGTAAACCTTTGAGGATGCTGTAAAGCGAAATCGGTTTGGCCTAATAAAAATTAAACATTATGTGAAAAGTTTTTGAATTTACCAATCAGTTCCAATACTTGACCGGTAAACTAAATAGTGCCTACCTATCTGCCCAACAACCCACCAACATTAGCCCCTCTATAAAAGTAGCATTTCGCTGGTTGGCATATATACAGGCATTATTTGCTTAAAAAGAGGCTTCAATCGCAAAATTGGAACACCAAACTGTATGATGCAAATAAACCTTTTTTTCATGCTTAGTCCATGTACTAATCTGATAACCCGCCCTTGATCAC
Source organism: Eilema griseolum (assembly GCA_963662185.1). NCBI lineage: Eukaryota > Metazoa > Arthropoda > Insecta > Lepidoptera > Erebidae > Eilema > Eilema griseolum. The sequence continues at coordinate 8,769,053 of OY759250.1, forward strand.
TCCCGGTGCAAAGTGTCCATAACACTTGCTGTGTTGCCACATTGGATGGCGATGGATAGCCTTTGGACCAGGAACGACCCGGAACGAGTGTCACCAGTCGATGAGCCTCTGTCCGATTTCTTTAATAATTATTATTATTATTATATTTATTGTAAAGTAGAATGAGAAATCTATGTGATTTGACGTTTTTGACAGTCGTCAACGCATGACATAAACGACAAATCCCAGAGGTACTTTTGTCATTCCAATCTACAATACGGCCAGCAAATTGCCACTCGTCTATAAGACCAGTTCCTCCTCCATTATATCATCTTAAACAGTACCAAAGTTTACAACATAAGGTAGACTAGACATCTTCACACGCAAATTAAAGAACAACGAAGATTTAGGCCAGTGTAACACGATCCACTGTACATTGTTGTGGTATGTGACGTAACAGATATGTCGCATGTGCCGCAAGATGGCGGCGTGATCGAGGGCCGACAGCCGTGGCGAAAGGATGCGCTCGCGCCGTGAAATCGTTTCTTACACCTCACCTAACTTATATGTGTACCTACAACGATTGTTCCAACATAAATAATCTATACTAACATTTTGTTTGTTTGGTTGAAGCGCTTATCACAGGAACTGCTGGTTCTAATGGAAAAACTTATTGAATACATACATGCTGATATATAATCACGCTTTTATCCGAAGGGTTAGGCAGAGGTGAAGTAATACCCAAATTTCACCAATCATTAAATTCGATCCCACTTAATAGGTGGTGAGCCTATAGCCGTATTCCCGGCACTATTGTTGACACAAGCCATTCATCTGAGGCTGAGTGTGCTAGTCCTTAGTCGCCTTGTACGACACCGCATGGGAAGAGATGGGGTAGTCCAAATTCTACTCTACCGGAAACCACTCGGCTATTATTGAATTGAATAGTCCATTTATCGAGGGAGATGATATATATCATCACACTACTCCTCAAGGGAGGGGAACAGTAATCGTAAATGTCAACAAATCCGGTCTACCGGATTTGAAAGAATCTATTCTTTATACATTATTTGAATGGCTGTAAGAGTTGATACGGGGTTTCAAACTATGCCACTGGCGAAGTCGGGACGCATCGTCTAGTAGTCAAGAATATGCTAAAATTAGAGCAAATCGATTGTAGAATGTTAACGCAGGATTTTAGAATTTCAAATCACTGAATGTAAATTCTGACGTTCCGAGGTTAAAGGTGTCTTATAAACTATCGCATTGATCTTTTTCGATAAGTATCTATTCATAGCGAGCTAACGACACTATAAATAAACTTTCAATTAGTGCTGCATTTGCGTTTATCTGTACATAAGATCGGAATTCACATCAAACATGAGATTTGAGGTGAAGTCAGTAAATAAATTTCCTAATTAGATTTAGTTAAAAAAAAATTAACATCCAAGATGAACCTGAACTCGTGACCAGTCCCTTTCAATGGGAATATTAAGACACATCTTGGATATTCAAAATTCGCCTATACAATCGTCTTGAAGTGAAGTCTCTGAATATTTTTATAAAATTGAACAAACACTCCAAAACACTATAAAATACGAATCATCAATACTTTTAACCTTGACGTAGAAGCATCAAACAGATTCTAATCCAGATTAAACTATTACACTGCATTATTTCATTGTGTAACATTTACACAACGTAGAATTACACATTAATTGTTGCTCCGGATACTCTATAGGAGACCATACATTGGCAAATGTTCATAGGCCCCGACATCCAATACCGTTACTCCGTTCGATCTATAAATCCCAACTTGACAAAATAATAGGCTAGTCGATAGTTCGACGCCATTAACGCCCAGAGAGATATATTGAATCTACTCTTCTCAATCAGATACCTTAATAGAAGCTAGCGCAATAGAAAGTACACTTAAACGTTTTTATAACGGTCTAGAAAGTTCACAAATCTTGACTAGATAGCCAAGTTCATAAAGAAGGTATTATATTCATAATTAGCTTTTTGTCAACCCGATAGCTATTTCCCAGTTGTGCCCAAAGTTATCATTTTGGAGCCTGAGATCCACTTATTTCTCTGATTGAATGACTATCATCTGACATCCCAACCCCAAGAGGAAAGACTATGCTAGAGCCTCGTCACATATTTAGTAGATGGCACCGACTAGCAATGTAAGTTGAACCCAAAATTTTAGATAGTACCCTGTACAGCTGTTGTTCGTTATAAATAGCCCATAGCTAATTTATTAACCGTGTAAGTTAGCACTTTGTAAGGCTAAATAATACTGCCGGCCTGGGGGTGACAGGTGGAGCCGCCTGTCACCCTGGTAGAAGCAGGCCGCGGCGGTGGCGCGCCCGGCGCGCCTCACCGTTTCCGGGGTTGAGTTGGGGACTCTGTAGTCCCCACATCTGAGAAGAGGGCCAAATCGTGAGAGATGGCCCTGGGTCGGCCGGGGTGCGAGGGATATGCCTGTCAACCTCACCTTCGGCAACCAAAACGACCCACAGGCTGCGTGCGTTTTAATCGGTTCGAGTCCGACATATCCTCCTCCACCGGCTTTGGTGGGGAGGTATCCGTGGGGATTTTGCGCACGTAAAAAAAAAAAGGCTAAATAATACTAGCAAGGTCAATCTTAGGATTAGTGACCATTCCTAACAGTTGAAACCTCCCAAAGCTTCAAAGAACACGTGAAGCAATCGGTCCCTAAACCTAACTGAGGTAAAAATAGGTTTCAATGATATACAAAAATATTATGTTCGCAAAACCAGAGTTGATAGTAGCTAACCAAAATAAAAGCTAAAAGATTTAGTCACGTATATATTTCTAATGCAATGCTTAAATATCTAGTCTCGTATATACATGGCGTACTAAAAGCTATTCATGTGCTACAAACAAACATGTGAAATATATTCGTACCTAACACGTGTGTCGGAATCGACATCTACATCAATGACACGCGCGACACGGACCGAATCATAGCGGCTGGTGTCGGTTGTATGTCATAGTAAAGGCTTATTTATATAGGATTTGTAATAACTTGATAAGTATTGAGTTTATACAGGGCCTCACCTAGATGTTTGGGGCTCTTTCTAACAAGCTAACGGACTAACTAAGCTTTGGTGTAAGCTTTCTCAGACACTCCCATAAAACGAGAACTAATGTTTGTTTGACATGATACCCACAGCTACATTCTGTCATCGCACCTCTTGCCATAGGTAGGGAATTCATCCTCACACATTGCGACCAGAGATGGTGCGCACTGTGCGGTATGAAAGAAACTTCATCCCACGCACACTCAAACTGTAGAATAACCTACCTGCTCCGGTTTTCCCAAGCACCTACAATATGGGGTTCTTCAAGAGAGGCATCAGAAGGTTTCTCCAAGGTCGGCAGCGCGAGTTTAACACCCCTGGTGTTGCATACATCCATAGGCAACGGTAACCCTTTCCCATCAGGTGGGCCGTGTGCTTGTCTGCCACCTAAGAGGTACATAAAAAAATATAACCCATAAATAAGGGGCAAGGAACGAACCTTAGGTGATCTTTAAATGCAACTGAGGTTGGTACTCGGATGAAGAAGAATGACTAAAGATACATAAATGCATATAATACTTTATGGGCTATATCTTAACCGTATAATGGGTGCATACAAAGCTACTAAGGGGGAAAGGGGAAGAAATCCTTGTATCTTCCTGCCGTATCCTTCTTGCATTGATACACCGCCACCTATGACTTCAGAAACATACAGACATAAGTCTTTTATTAATGTGAACTTTTCCTTTAGATTTAGATCGGAATAGTGCACGGGACATAAACCTGCGACTAGTCCCTTACACTATCCCACTCCAACACATCTTGGATATTCGAAATTCTTCTATACATTCGTCCATTGCGCATGTATGATCTGCTTGATGTATCCGCGGTAACGACAGCATACAATCAAAATTCATATCTATTAACAGCATGCCATACATACAATGGGGCATGTCGGGATGTCGGTATCGATGTATTCTATACAAGTGACAGACGGACAGATGAACAATGAAGTGATCCTATAAGGTATCCGACATTTCCTGTTGAGGTACGAAACCCTAAAAATAAAAATACTAGTTCCTACCTAAATGTACAATTTTGAACACTTATATTAAATCATACAGATTTTTTAAAATTCACTGCTGAGCTACTCTCGCAAGAGTCCTTGCCTGGACTCTGTTGTGAACTAAGCTTTACTAAGTACAACGCTCGCAAATCGTAAATGTGAATGTCAAGGTAAGCTATCTGAAACAAATCTGTGAATTTGTGTGCTGAAATCGATTCTATCTATTTACTATAGCGTACAATTGTATGGTTTTTTTTAATAAATACTGATTTTAGAATATTTTTTAAATGTAATCGAGTTACATCGTGAGAAATTACGGATACTCATATTCGTAATTCGAATTTTTTTTAGTTGGTATTCTTTATGTCTTTTTTATAACCTTTTACATCTTACTAATGCCTATTATAGGCATAATGATCATTAGCACAAAATAGATAACATGCACTATGTAGTAAGATTCAATTTCAGATCATTTTCGGCAGCCATGGTCACGGGATGACTAAGATGGCGGGGGTTATATACATCTTAACGAAGGGGAATATTGTTGTTACAAAAACACAGCCTAAATTGCAATATAATCAGTTAAAATTTATTTTATTTTAAGGAGTAACATTGGTATATTTTTTATTATTATTTTTTTATACCACTTAGGTGGCAGACAATCTTAGGTGAAAGAAAAAAAAGACAATATTAGGTTGATCCATGGCGCTAAGTGGAACTTGATACATATTGAATACGCTTTATACTTTTCCACAATATTTGAATGCCGTGAGGTGAAACCGACAACGTTCAATAATAAAATAGTATCAAAAAGTACAAGCGTGTATTCAATATTAGGACTATAGGTATTCCCTTTGCCTAATAGAAAATGAGAATATTAAAAGACAGTAGTTTTACGCAATACTCTAACACTAAATCAGAAACGTGACTTGAGTTGTACATGTTCTATGTAGGACTTAAGTCGATGATAACAGGATCACTTTATGTTATTTATTAACACTATTTATCTGCAACAATACGAGTGATGCTTGCATCTCATCCGCGATGATCTCTGAAAGGTTGCAGTGAAAGGGTCATTACGTCATATAATTCACGGATCGTAGTCATTACATTGTAGAAGAATATTTATGAGCTGTTACTTCTCTGGCGACTTCTTCCTTACTTAACAAAAGATTTGCGACAAAGTGTCTGCTAATTGGCATTTTGAAATATTTACTTTACTAAAGTTTGGATTGATTTATTTAGAATTGATTAGGAGTAGGGTTTTCAGCTTCGTCAAGCATTCTTATTTGATTCCTCGGTCTACGTGACAATTTATTTACTCAAGATGCAGGGAAACTCACATCACTTACATTTGTACATTTTTCATAATATTTTCCGTACATGTACTGTAGTGTGTTGGTGTACAATAAAGATTATCTTATCTTAACTTAACTCATAAAGCAGGTGATTTTCATTCATGTCATATCACCAAGATTCAGAGCTCTTAGCAAAACGTAATTTCCTCGCTCCTACTAAAACTACATATTTGAATAGATTACCAGAATCTTGTACAGTGTGAACGCTTTTATTCTCAGTCATACCACATATATAGTAGTCTGCCAATATTCAAATAGGAAGCCGCCTTGCTTACTTGCTTATTCTTTTTCATGCGGGATCGAACCCGCGTCTCCTGTGTAGCAGTGGCGTTCACTACCGCCATACTGATTTATTGATATGCAATAGAATAGAATAAATAGGTACTTTAAAAACTTAAGCCTATTATAATTCATCGTCAGTTCCATCTGCCAATATAATTTTGAGCCTACTGGGAACCTTTCCGTAGAGTTTCTCAAACGATTTTACATGTAACTATTGTGTAAATGATTAACGTCTAGTGCAGTTCGTGCATCATTTGGCACGTTCATATTTATTTATGCCACTGGTTAGTGAACGGCTAGACCCGATTCACTGCTTAATCTGATTTACTGTTATAGGGATGATGCTCTGTGATATATAGGTAGTTTTAGTTTCGCAACTTCGTGTGAGACTACAGTTGGATATCACTGTGCATATTTGATTGATTAAATTGTTGGAGTAATAAATATGGAATTTAACTTTCACTTTTCATTTTCTTTTTAAAAAAACCATTAGCGAAAAAAAACATCAATAACTGTACTATTTTTCTGATTAACTCGTAATGTTTTCTTTGATGTGTAAATTTTGTTTGCTAATCTGGGCCATGTACGATTCAGACGTTAATCAAGTATGCCGTTGGTGCCTCATTGGTACACAAAAATAAATATATTATTATCTTAAGTATAGGCCAAACTAAAAATTATGAAATTACTAATGAATCTGAATGTACAAAGTTATCATTAATTTTGAGTTTTCAATAGTATTAGGTAATAGCGTAGCCATGAAAAAGTATAAACAATATGACAATATTTTATACAAAATTAGAAAAACGTAATTAAACTTATGTGGCGAACGAAAAGTGACGAAAAAGATTGAAGAGCCCTTAGCTTATTTTCAATCTTAAATGTTAACAAAAATATTATCTTTTGTGTTGAAGGGAACCATTAGAAGTGGCTGCACATCAAAACATTCATCATTCAAATAAAATTGGCCTCAATTGTACATAGATAAACTCTTCTCAGTAATGACAGGTTTGCTTTGTTACCTCGAAATTATAAAACAAAGTGTACCTTACAAAATTGTAGTTATTTTACTTGACAAACAACAACCTATAATTTCAGCCGAGCATTGCAAACGGCATTGCGTACGCCGCAAATAATTGACACAAAAAATATTATAAATAATCACATGTATACATGAAGCAATGACGAAACAAAAATCCATGATGGATTCTAACCACAGAATCGCATTAACAATTTGTTGTAACGTCCTAACTCAATAGACAAAGTAGGTACGTTACGTCTCTAGAGTTTGTTAGAATAGAAACTTATAAGTTTAAACATTCAAAAATAAAACTTTCTACAGGATTTAGGTATTTAAACTATCATGGTCACTCACATCAGTATACAATAAACGGGATATTTACCATGTTTACCATGTTAACATGGTAAATATCCCGTTTATTGTGATACTGATTTCTACAGGATTACTGGCGTGAAACTGTTTGTAATTTAAATGTTATAATGCGGCTTAAGTGTGCTTAGTGTTTCATATCATACCCGCTTAGTAGTGAAATTGACAATAATCCTACCTTAGAGGATGCTTGCGAGAAAACAACTGTCATAATTTCGATTTTCAGCCTCAGCGGTTCATTCTCTGATTAATACATCAGTCAGGACAAATGTTATCAATAAAATATATAAATATCTGCAAAATAACAACATCGTAGAAGGAATTGAATGAGTTCGGGCGTGATACGAACCTGCGATCTTTCCCTTACAAGGGGAACGCTCTGACCACTAAGCCACTGAACCTTTTTCCGAAACCATTCAATCTCAACGGATATATGTATAGAAGAATTTTATATCTTAATCAATTTGAATAGTTAGCGCAATAAATGCTTTAAACTTTCATTCAATCGTAAAAGGAATACTAGTTTTAAATCTCTAGCATTCCATTATACTTATACTACTTGTAATGTTATTGTTATTATTGTTTATCGTATTATTGTATATCGTAAAAGTAATTTGAACTATAACATAATGCCACAATGTTGCAAAATGTTTTTAACCTATTTAATTTATCGCTATTATTTGTCCTTCACTTCAAACATAAATCCTGCACTTTGACATGACTTGTTGCCCTGTCCGTAATTATTAAAAACTGAAACAAAACTAAAGCGAACCGTAAGTGAGATAGCTAGGACCTTGACTTAACAATGGTAAACCCTTTGGAATCCCATCAATTTTTAATAACTAATAAATAATAATAGAAAACTGCAGCACGAGTGTGACGCCCCTGATATTACACACGTCCATAGGCCACGGTAACCAATTACCATCATGTGGGCCGTCCTTTCTGTCACCTAAGTGGTATAAAAATACTTTTCTCGCTTAAATAAAAGTTTCTTAAGATTTGGCGTATCAATCCAAGAAATGTTTAAATGTTTTCCAAGTAGCTTAGAGACCCACTGTTTTAGGCATATAAATTGAGAATAAAAATCAAACATTACTGATGTCGCAAAATTTCTGAATTTGACCATTCGTTTTGTTGAAACCTGAGCACATATAAAGCACTGCATAACGTAGCATCGTTTGACAGCCCACTATTTCGGCTCGGTTCATTTGCGATGTGAATTTACGAGGTTTAGCCGTGGCAGGCGGGATAGAGTCGTCAGTCGCATGTAGTGCAGCGCTAGGCGATAAATTAGCGCGGCGGAGAGGAGTGTTCCCACGAACGCGAAACCGTATCAAGATGGTGGTGTAGTGAACAGCGCGCGCGCAGCCCGCCTCGAAACGGGGACACGGACGAAACGCTTTATTTCCCCGCTCGATTTATTTTCTCTATGCGACATTTTGTTACGTTTTGTAAGCTGTCACTCGGACGCTCACACTTGCAAGGGGCGTACGTTTTCAATGAATTTATGCATCTAATTTTTAATGTTGGATTAAGATTTATTTTAACTGACTAGAACTTTGTGCGAGTATGGTGTCCTTTTTTAGTTTATAGATAGACTTCTTCTTTAGGTAGTAGTTCCTCGAAGTACAAACTCTGAAAAACAATTGGTATTCTTCATTATTTTGGCTGATATCTTTTTTTTAATTCATTAAGTACATTTAGTTTATTTTTCCTACAGCATTTCAATCGATATTTTATATGCCCGATTCGACAAGATTCTCATAAAAATATGAGGAAGGTATCGTTGGTACCTCAATTACATTCTCACAGAGCATTACTTTGAATGAAATGATAATAATACACAATTAGACTAAAATATAAATTCTATCATAGTTTTTATTTTTATTTTATTTTATCTGGAAAACTTACAGCAAGTGTACAGTTCATTGTCTTAAGTAATAAAAAGCTGAACAAGTTTCCACAAGTAACAATAAAGTTTACATAAACAAGGAATGTTGAAACTTAAAACTTGAAATTTGAAAACAAGTAAGTTTGAAATGTAACTTTGATGGAATTGTTATATTATCATCATCGTATTTTCAATCATACTCAAATAATAAATAACGATGTATCCTTTCAGGAATGATTTCACTATAGTAACCCTACACAAAATAAAACCAAAAAAGAATAATTAAGAACTAAACCCCACACGAACAGCCGCATTCACCTTGAGCCCATTGAAATTAATTAATTGAATAAATATGATTAAGCACCACATCCGTAATTGTGATTGATCGTTTGTCCATAGTTAAACAATGGCATTCTTGGGCCGGATAGAAATTAAACTAACTATTAATACAATGATCACGATATGGAACTCTTTGTCTCGCTGATATGCTGGTCTTGGGGACATTGTAGGCGTGCATTAGAGGTGTCGAGGTGTCCTGTAATTAATTTAGTTAAAGATTTAGATGGCTTAATTAATGATTTGTAGATTTAAGTGTGGGTACTCTTATGCTAGAACAACACTCAGTTGTAAATTGACTCTCACGATGACATTAGAACTGTCATCTAGAATACAATCTGATCTCTAAATTCAGTACTGAGTGTTGTTCTGGAGTACCGGCCTATATTAATTCTCACTGGAAAAGCAACGGCCGGATTTTTTAAGAAAAGGCTGGAAAGTTTGTGGATCCTCGCAGTGCAGCATTGCACCTTTTGAATGACTTTGAACTTTCTTGTAATGTAGATAAAATTCAAAACATTTCGTAATACCTCATGAAGCCGCTGCCGGTTGCTGTTCTGTCGGTGAGGATTAACCATAATAGCAACTGTCAGTATATGGGGGAAAGGAGGCATCAAGATCGTCGAAGCCCAAACCAGTCTCACCTGCTGGTTAACGGAGGAGTCTTTAACGTAGGGTTTCTTCTCCGGCTTTGGAGGTCATATGGTGTATAGCAAGACAGTTTTATGTAAAAACTAACAAATCTATATAGACCATGGCTCCCCCCGCTCGAGGTATTAAATTTTCTTTTATACAAACCTTCTCCTGGTGATAAGAAACAAAAAAAAGAACTATCCATTTTAATGAAATCATTTGGAAGTTATGCATAAAGAAATAAATATTCAACAACATTCTATACAACGCTATTAGCTTGTGTTATGGAATCTTTAATGCGGATAAACATACTTAGATACTTCCATTTTATGAATACGTACATATTTATTATACATAGAAACACGCAGACTAAACATATTAGTACATACATACGAGTACATATAATTAGGCTCTTTTCCCCGGGTGTTAATTCACCTGTGCCTAACCCGGCACAGGTGAATTAACACCCCCATTTCACCAATCATTGTATTCGGTTCCATGTAAATATTCTTGCATACAAATATTTGCACTTAGCAGGAATCCAACCCGCGCCCTCTGCGTAGCAATCGAACGTTTTACCGCTATGTCACAGAGACATCCATATGCATATATATACAGTTCGGCGATTATATGTAAGATGTGGGCTTTCCAGGACGTGTCCTTGTATCTAAATTGGTCCGAGTATTTTCGAGTACATACATACATATATATACAGTTCGGCGATTATATGTAAGATGTGGGCTTTCCAGGACGTGTCCTTGTATCTAAATTGGTCCGAGTATTTTCGAGTACATACATACATATATATACAGTTCGGCGATTATATGTAAGATGTGGGCTTTCCAGGACGTGTCCTTGTATCTAAATTGGTCCGAGTATTTTCGAGTACATACATACATATATATACAGTTCGGCGATTATATGTAAGATGTGGGCTTTCCAGGACGTGTCCTTGTATCTAAATTGGTCCGAGTATTTTCGAGTACGTACATACATATATATACAGTTCGGCGATTATATGTAAGATGTGGGCTTTCCAGGACGTGTCCTTGTATCTAAATTGGTCCGAGTATTTTCGAGTACGTACATACATATACGTGGGGCGCACTATAAGTTTCCGGAATGAATATGAAAAAATACTATTAAAGGTACAAAATTAATTTATTGTTTTTCAAAATAATCTCCCTTGGCGTCTATGCACTTTTTCATTCGATCAAACCAGTTTTGAAAACTTTTGTGCCACTCCTCTGTGGTGACCTCTGAAACGTGTTTTTCATACTCCTCGACAGCCTCTTCTGGTGATGAAAATCGTTGGCCGCGTAATTGGTTCTTAATTTTTGGGAACAGATAAAAGTCACAAGGTGCCAGGTCGGGACTGTATGCAGGATGACTCATGAGTTCTACATTTTTCGCCTTCAAAAAGTCGTTTATCTGTCTGGCCGTGTGAGAACTAGCATTGTCGTGGTGCAGGATGATACGGCGTTTACGGTTATTTTTACGGAGTTCGTCAATAACTTCCGGCAAACAAATGGTCGTGTACCAGTCACTATTCACAGTACGACGATTTTCTAAAGCAACAGTAGCCACGTGTCCAGTTTTATTAAAAAAAGAAGCAATCATCCGCTTAGATGCATTTTTCACGCGCGCCACTTTGGTTGGTTTCGGCTCATCTTGAAAGACCCATACGCTCGATTGCTGCTTTGTTTTGGGATCGTAGCAATAAATCCATGTTTCGTCACCTGTTACTATGTCCCACACCAAATTTGACGCACCTTCGTTGAATCTGGTAAGCATGGCACTGCACCAAGTGACGCGGTCCGTTTTTTGATCCTCGGTCAAGTTATGTGGGATCCACCGCGAGCACAGCTTTCTCACACCCAAATGTTTGTGTAGGATTGATTGTATTTGACTCATGCCTATTTCTAAGGATGCGCGAATTTCATGGTAGGTCACATGCCTGTCTGTTTGAATCATACGGCGCACAGCATCGATGTTTTTGTTGGTCACAGCGGTGGACGGCCGACCATCGCGAGATTCGTCACTGAGATTGATACGACCACGCTTGAATTCTGCAAACCAGCTATAAACAGTCGTCTTACATGGAGCTTCATCGCCAAAAACTGTTTCAAGCCGAGCGATGCTCTGTTGAGCCGTCAAATTACACTTAAAATCGTAGAAAATCATACTACGAAAATTTTCCCGAGTTAAATCCATGTTGATGCAGACACACAATTTTTTAAATGGCGCCACAAGGTATAAACAAAAGACAGTCAGATGAAACAAACTGTATTCTACAGCCAAAGAGTTCTATTTTCAAATGTTGTAATACATTTTTAAATATTGTTTATGTAAGTGGCCAGTTCCGGAAACTTTTAGTGTAACCTATGTATATACAGTTCAGCGATTATATTCAAGATGTGGGCTTTCCAGGACGTGTCCTTGTATCTAAATTGGTCCGAGTATTTTCGAGTACGTACATACATATAATCACGCCTTTATCCCCAGAGGGTTAGGCTGAGGTCAATTAACACCCACATTTTACCAATAATTGTATTCGATCTCACGTAATAAGCCTATTCCCGTATTCCGGACACTATTGTTGACTCGAGCCATACATCTGCGGCTGAGTTTGGGCTGTACATATCTCTGATGTTAAACAGCCCTATCCTTTAGTCACCTCGTACGACACCGCATGGCAAGAGATGGGGTGCGAATAAATGACTTTACCGGATTAAAAAAAAATCTACACAACGCTACAAACATAGCTTAACTATCTTGTGTTATGGAATCTATAATGCGGATAAACATACTTAGATACTTTTTTTGTGAATTATTAAAAATAAACACCACAGTGTGGATTTCAATTTATAAAATTGAACGTGCCTATTTATTTTAACAGAGTGTTTGTTGGCTAATGTTCAGCCGAAGCGGAGAAGGTTTCTCTCTGTCATATTGCAGTACAAAGTACAGTACAATAACAAAGTTGAACTCTATATATCACAGGAGCCTTAAGTAAGAGAAACTTAGAGGCTGGCTTGGTAGCATTGTGACCCCAAAACTGGTGGGACCGTCAGTTCGTGACCCGCCCTGACCCCGATCTACTAACCGCGCGCTCTACCCATTGTCTCTACATCGAATGTGGTGTATGGCATAAACTGATATGGGTTGGATTTTTCTTTTATTTTATTGAACAAACTCTATATATACGTCAATGAACATTATTAGTAACCTGAGTGGTGTAGTGGCAGAGGACTCGACTGCTAAGTCAGAGACCATGTGTTTGGTTCCCGCTCATTGCGAATATTTATATGCATGAATGTGTATATTATCATTGATGTATAATTTATGTTAGTATTATATGTATGTACATACTTAAAAAAAAGATATCATACAAATTGAGAACCTCCTCCTTTTTGGAAGTCGGTTATTTTTAATCCAAGTATGACTTCTTTTTTACGTGCAAAAAATCCCCACGTATCTCCCACGAGTTGGTGGGAGAGGTTATGTCGAATTCGAACTGAATAAAATGCACGGCGCCTGTGGGTCGTTGTTGGTTGCCGAAGGAGAGGTTGAGAGGCATATCGCTCGCACCCCGGCCGACACAGGACCATCTCTTTCGATCTGGTCCTCTTCGGGCCAAGTATGACTATCTGCATTTTAGAATATGATAAACTATTCTCAGTTTGCGTCTAAATGGAGCTGTGCAAACAGCAAGCAAGCAATAGCTGTTAAAAATTGAGCCAAGGGACGTTGCGTTCTTTCTAACACTTAACCGAAATCATATTGGAATTCACATCTACTCAAATGTACTTCAAAATTTTATAATCTAAACATTATAGAACAAAGTATGGTAATTTTGATGAGATTTATTATTACTCGTGTTTAATAGTTAATAGAAAAATAATGTTTGGAATATAGTCAATAAATAAACCATTACAAGCAGTGTGAGTGTGGGGAATGGTATTACATTATGGTAATGATGATAAAGTGACTTTACTACCATATCAAAAAAAAATACGGTAAATAAAACATCTCCGCCAACAGTAAACAAACATCTCACGCCAAAGTGCCCAACTGGCGGCAATAGACTCGCCGCCCGATTACGTGCTCGACCGAAAATCATAGTTGGCGAAATGCGAGTGTCAATACATCTCTGCTTAACCCTTCAGGGATTTCCTCCTGATCTTAATTTCTAATATTCTTAGACTCCATTTTTTCTGAATCGCCAAACCGATTGCATCCAAAGACTGCATTTTGAAGCTCTTGCTCTGCTACTACCCTTTTCTTTCATTTTGGATTTTACGCTATTGGACCCGTCGATCTTGATTAAGGCTGGTCGACAATCCCATAGCCGCGGGTGATGTGGAAGCTCTCAGCCTTAGGAGGAACTTTGACTCGTTGTGTGTGTTCTACTGACTATACAATAGTTTGTGCTCGGATGAATTGTTTGACATGATACCCAGAGCAACATTCTATCATCGCACTGCTCGCCATAATCAAGGAATTCATCCCCACACATTTCAACCTAAAACGGTGCGTACTGTGTGGAATGAAAGAAACGCATACTTAAGCTGTGGAATGAACTCCCTGCTGCGGTTTTCTCATGCACTTATAATATGGAGCTCTTCAAAGTCTTTTAAAGTCAGCATGTGGAACGGCTTGCAGGTGAGATTCGTAGATCTTAACAATACTAAAGTTGTACGTACAATACTCAGCTTAACCTGTATCCTATGACTTGCAGCCACTGATAGCATTCGTATAGATAAAGCTCCGGATCTATAATTGAAATGTGTCGCTCTGACACTCCGTTCATGCATACGAACATTGCCTAAGTATAAAAAAACTACAATGACGAAATTGTTGCATGCATTTACTTGAGCATGCATGCCAAATTGTCTGTTATGATAAGTATTATAAAATAATTAGCCGTGAATTTTTGAAGTGTGTGTGATAGCAATGATTTTGCAACATCCTTTGACTTTTAACTGGTATATTTTTAACATAGAAACTGTATTTGAAGAATTCATAATTTACACTTTTCAAGGATTTATTATGAACTATCTATTTTTTTTTCGTAGCCGAATAGCTCCCTTGGGTTTCGCTTCATTGTAACTAACGATGCGGTGAGTATGCGGATAGAAACCGTCTAAAACCACTTGATGTCTCGTTACACCTAGCTATGTTGCCGGGACATCCCTGAGACTTCTCTTGTGCCTTTGGTGTACATTATCGCCACACATACAAAGCGATAACGGTCACTGTGATAAATGGCTTTCTTGATTTGTTGTATATCAGAGTTCCGTTGCTAACACTCAAACAATCAATGAAACTGCAATGGCGTAATATCTAAGGTTACAGGAGGTTGTGGGTTCAAATCAAAAATAGCTGGAGGGGCTAACGAGAATGCTACGTACGTAACAAAGATAATAAGTACCTACGGTGATCTCGATATGATCTCAACAGAAATCAATTAAGCATATTACGACAAATCGCAACTGAATCGATTCATTTAGTTCATAACATTACATATATTATTATTAAACAAAAGCGCAACGGTTGCGCCAGAGTAAATGATCTCATTTGGAGCCATTGTCTCCGGGCCTGAGTGCCAGATTAATGATATTGTATGGACAAGATTGCGCTGAAAGATGATTGGTATCTGACGGTTATCTGTTACGATTACAATTGTCTTTTGTAAATGTAGATTTGTTAGGTTTGTCGATGTTGAAGTTACAGCAGTAGGTACTTTAGTCACAGGACAGATAAAAGTTATTCTTTGAAAGCAAACAACGAACATTGGTAAACAAATTGGTTTTGCGTTATATGCTAATCTAATCATGTTATTTTATGTCAATTTTATGATCCCCATTGCGGGTATTCAATTGATCTGCCATTTGTTAGTTGTATCAAATTGCGGAGGTGTTGTGGCTAAATGAGGGAGTTGTGTAAAAAAATGTAATTGGCCGTTTTGTGATGACGGCCATCATGGATTTGAAATTTTTATAGTGTGTAGGAATTCTACCAGTCAAGCTCTTTCATTTGGTACCCAAATTGAGAGAGTTGTGAAAAATTATGCACTCCGTCATTTTGTGGCTGCCGCTATCTTGAACCGATTTATTTATTTAATGTACCTTTCAATAAAAATAAAAAAATCCGAATCGGTTTATCCGTTCAGGTACTATGATACCACAGACAGACACACGCACACTTATACATACACACACACGCGTACAGATATGTCAAACTTATAACACCCTGTTGCTTTTGTGTCAGGGGTTAAAAAGAAAAAACTGCTACCAATAACTTTAACGAATTGAGAAACGATTGATCTTCATATGATCAGAGGCGTGACTTTTATTTGTCACAGAGCATTGCAATATAAGTAATTCTCTGGCAACACTTTACAGGAGGACTCCGATACAAACAATGGACGATGTATTCTTTTTTACTTCAATACATAGTTAAAAAAGAAAGATAATCTAGTTCTAATATAGTTCTCTGAGTTTCTTGCTGGTATCTTCTCAGTAGAACTAACCCACCGAACAGCGAAGGAATCATTTTCCAATAGTTTATTTATACATTATTTAATATTTTTATATTATTTCTTGACATAATTGTAAAATTTTGATGTTCAGATGTGCTCTTTATGTGCCTAAACTGAATAAATGTAATTAATTCTTTGATTCTTTGAGTTACATGAATGTAAGTTCCTACCTCTAGTTTGAAGTAGAATTTGTATTGATTAATGTAATAACAATACACAGATGTATATTTTCAAATCAAATGCTTATAGCATTATAAATAAAACACAGGTGAACTTTTTCAATAGGCAATGTTCAGGCACATTGTTGCAGTACTTTCTTTTCAAAACCGTAGAAATAGTGTCACTGTTTATTCAATAAAAATATACAAATTGAACAAAATTTGAAATTTCACAAAAAAAGAATAGGCACTAAATCACTTAACCAAATCCATCGTGCAATCTTCAATAACTGTCCATGAATAATGGCTTTCATAAAACATTTCTCACTAAAATAAATAGCTCGAATAATAGATTTTTATTCCACGTAAACTCGAGAAAAAAAGGTCGTGATTCCACGGTTAAAACAACAATCAAAAGATCCATCTCTTGTTCAGTGGTTCTGAGGGCTTTTTATTAATTCGTTTTTATGTAAAAGGAGGTAACTGTAGCTTGTGGAAGTTCATTGAAGAGTTGGTAGGAGGTGTCATCGCGTGACCATCCGAGCGCATCAGGTCACGCCCGCTGTAGACCAACGACCTGTGACTTCCATTGGTGTCGACACGACCCGTATGAAAAATAAGTAATGGTAATTATAATCTTGTCAAAATACAAGCTAATATTATGATTGGGGAGTGAAAAACCTAAGTGAAGATGGATGGACTGTGTGGAAGATGATATGGCTAAGAAGGAATAGAATATTGAAATGAATGGAACAGGTGCATGAAATAAAGATTGTAATACTTTTGTTACACCTACACTAAATAAATATGTAATAAAGACGGGTCGGATGAAGGTGCCTAGTTACTTAAAAATAATTCAAATCATGTGATAAATGAGAGCTAAAAAAAGTTACATTACACATTTTACAACATTATAATTTCACTATCAACTAAACAGGTTCCAACTGTCGACACACGCCCTAATGGACAAACGCCAGGTCGGCCGACCTCCGACACGGAAGGCAAAGCGTCACGACCTGACAAAAAAACCGTCACAATACACGCTCGTGACTCGACCCCTGTTCATTCACAACCAACTGGCTGAGAAAAGACTACGTGTAACTATTTTCGCAGCCAGCAGCATTCGATGCGCACCGAAATATGCCTTTGTCGCAGCTATCAACAATTAAAAAGTTAGATCAGCGTTTTTATAATGAATTGAGCATTCGATGCTGCTATTGTTCACTTCTTTGTTTTTTTTTAAATAAGATATTAAGGAATTTATCAAAAGCCAGGCAGTAACAAGAACTAAGTGGGCCGTGTGCTTGTCTGCCACCTAAGTTGTATAAAAAAAAACACTAAGAGATTCATTCAATTGAACTGATTTATTAATTATCCCGACTTTTGAAATTGCCAAACCTTGGAGAGCTGCACTAAGATATTCAGCTTCATAAGTCTATATTTGTACTCGTACTATTAACAAGTTCGGATATCATATATTCAAAGTCAGACTTCTGACTGGATCATAATATTCAACCTATAATAGAGGGCGCCACACACCACTAACTGTTGTATTTAATGAAACAATTTATAATTTTTCCTTTTGAGGACACGACCGTTGCACATGATTGCCAAATATTATAATTTTAAAGTTTTCAACTATGTATTAGTTGGTTTAATATAATTATAGGTAACATTCGCTATTGTTTTATTATCGAATAAAAAATAAGAATTAGATAAGATGTCTATTATCCCTATCTAATCTTAATATTGGTCTTTTATTAACAGCAGCTGCGACTCACTCGTTGAGTTTTTATTTCCTTATGCCTCGATAGATGGCGTTGCTCCAAAAAGCTTAATCGCGTTATGGTTTCGTTACCGCTATCAGTATAAGTAGTCTCAGAGCCCGAGGGATTGTTAACTTTGCGCAGAGGCAATATCGTAACCAATGAGGTTTATCCGAGGTGCGATTATTGCTAGTTGAAAACTTTACCAATACCCCGCCGTGTGGACGTGAAATACCGTCCGCTATGGCAATTTTTGAGCGGCCGTAATGGGCCCTGGAAATGATCAAACTGCGAGCTTGTACCCCTTTGCACTTACAACGGATACGATACTGGGTTAGGTAAGGTATAAGCCGTATAAGTGAACATTAAGACGATGCAGAATTCACTATGAGTGGAATATACAACTCATAGTGAATTCTGCATCGTCTTAATTACTTATAAAATGTCACAGTACCTACAAGTACAGAATATTTTTTAAGTAATTTACTGTAGTCTCTTTTTTATAGGGCAAAAGTCTTAAAGACCTATCTTGTATACTGACGCCTAATAATTTGGTGTATTAAATTAAATTCATCGAACTTTTTCGGTAGTCCAATTCTTAATTTTGAATATTAGTGGTAAGGTTTTCGGTTCCTCGGGATTTTACTATCCCCGATTTTTTCGTTTGAAACGGTATAACTTCTCATGTAGACCGGCCCATACTCAAATCAGAAGATGATGGGTTTTTTTTTATACAACTTAGGTGGCAGACAAACACACGGCCCACCTGATGGAAAGTGGTTACCGTGATCTATGAACGTGTGTAACATCCGTGTTGCCGACCCTGTAAGAACAGAGATTTTATGTGCCCCCAGTGCAGAACACAAAATCAGGACAAGCCTTTGGTCTTCCCACTGACAGCACAAAATCTCTCCAGTGACTACTCACCAACGGGAACACAACATGAGGTTATTATAGCCGTGGTATTCTGTAGGGTGCTTCTGTGGGGTCGGACTGCTTAATTCGGACGAGAATACCGTCGTGACCTACCTCCTCTATCTTGGGATCTTAAAAAAATAAAGGTATAGATATTTTTTGAAGTAGTGCATTATAATATTTATAATAAATGTATACAAATAAATAAATATACAAAAAGATAACATATCTTGTGTATGTAAATGCATTTTCATGATAGGTAATATTTTTGTATGCAGATACATAATTATTGATCACGTATTTTTGACACATGAATGACTTATTAATTAAGTGTCTATCTATCTATCTACCTACCTACTCATCGGAATATTTCGCTGCACATTAGGGCATTAGACTTCATTTATCTGCCTGTCTGCGTAAACTGTGTACATATTTATCTATGCACGTTGGAATAACATCCATTAAAATAATTGTTACGTTTGGCATAATATTCTGAGTCGAAGTTGAGAAATAAACGATCGATTTAAATACTAAGATTGAATTCTAAACTAATATAAACGTTCCACAAATAAAAAAATATTCAACAAAAAAGTTTTAAATGAAATTGAAGCAATTCATAGTAACTTTTGCTATAAATTTAAATAAGTGTAGTCAGTGGGAAGACCAAAGGCTTGTCCTGCTTTATCTTCTACACTGACGTCACAGAGACACTATGCCTAATGGGTCGGCAGCGCGAGTGTAACTCCTCTGGTGTTTCACACGTCCATAGGTCACGGTAACCGCTTTCCATCAGGTGGGCCGTGTGCTTGTCTGCCACCTAAGTGATATAAAAAAAAACTATACACACTTAAATTTCGAATACATATAAGGAAAGAAGAAAAGAGTATGAAATCTTTTAAAATATATCTTTTAGCGTCAGTTTCAGTGTCAGCAGTACGAGTGTAACGCCTCTTGTGTTGCATACGTCCATAGGCCACGGTAACCACATCCCATTAGGCGGGCCGTGTGCTTGTCTGCCACCTAAGTGGTATAAACAAAAAGTTGGGTATGTAACCGTTCATAGAATCACAGTGTATCCTATCGGTAAAAATCCTTCCAAACAAAGTACTGCTAGATTTATTATCTTCAATCATACTTGTAACTCAATAGGGGCTTTTAAAATAACCGACCGTCACTAAAAGGATTTCAAATCGATACAAACATTTGGTCGGATTACGTTTCGATCCAGATGTTATGCTTATGACTTGACATTCATACTCGGTGAAAGCGTTGGCTTATTACCAATCTATGCGAGCGATAATCGATCGCTCGGTTTGTAATCGTATTAGCACCACGGGGGGTCGTGGTACGCGTGCCTTTGCACTTCGTATTCTGCCATACGAAACGTAACTCACTAAGTCAAGTTTAACGTACATATTGCACAAAATTACTCGACCGCGTTCAAGTATCCTGGCAGTTCAAGGCTCACAATAGGTACCTGTGAATTTTATACAAAATTATTTTTAAAACTACTGAATAAAATGACAGGAGGTAAAGGAAACATTAGCCAATGTGTTGTGTTTTTGATATGTTGCAAAAGAGCGTATCAATCAAACTTGTGCTTATCGAAATTAAAGGACGTTTTAACCACGACCGGGTTTGAGATGGATCGTTGAGCGCTTAAAGTCGAAATATCATATTAATTGCTTCGCATTTACCATATTCTGATATTGATATTACCAATTTTAGTGTTATGTACCTAATGACGAAACAAGTATGATATTGGTACTTATTACTAGAATGTTTACACTAGACGAACTGTTTGTGGCAGTGTTTATCTATTTACACTATATGAATTACATTTTGAATCAGTGTTCTATTACATAGAAACAGAAAAACTCATTTTAATAGAACATACGCTATATCTAGACGATATTGGGATAGTTATGACTATTTAAATGAACATATCCCTAATCTAGCAACCTCTGCAACCCTGTTCTCATTTTTCATCGTAAAAGGCAACATATAGTAGAATGCATTAAAACTAACATATTTATTAGTGCGTAACAAAATCTGCTGTGTAGTTAAAGATTTAAAAAAAATTCTTTTTTAAATCTTTAACTACAATTTGGTAATATTTTTTTAGTTTAAAATTTTCATTATTTCTAATCTTATGGTAAGTCATCATCAGTGCATCTTATGGTAGGCATTCGGCATCTGAATTTACATAAATTAGCTGCAAACGATTCGTGCATTGTGTTGACTCAACAAAAAAATCTTCAAAGGGTAACGAGCTGGTGAATGATTCAGGTGTCAAATTGTCTCATAATTTAACTTTGTGAGTCATTATAGATAATGAGTGATTTAAACTGGCGAGTCTGGTAATAAAGTATGTGACAGCGGTGGCTGGCAGCTGGTTTGACTTCGTGGAATGTCAGTTCGGGTGCCGATATAGTGCGTTCACTGTTAATCAATTTGAGTTGACGCGTGAAAATGCAGTAGCCAGAATGTTAAAGTTAAAAGTATATCATTTACAATTAATTCAGCTCGAAACAACTTTGAACATCCAAACTTTTGCTTTGAAGAACAGATAAAAAGAAATTGCGTGGTAATTGCCTAGAAGAAATTGCGTAAACCGATAGGTCGCCCTTTGTATCTACTGCTCTTGTCTTCTCAATTTCTGTATCATGAATATTGTAATTGGCGTACAATAAAGTATATAATAATAATAATAAATATTTTTACACGTACTGATATTTTTAGAATAAATACTTCTTTTTTATCTTTATAGTACATCACTTAATTGTTAAATAGTCGTTATTTGTACTTTTAAACTGTGAGTTTTATTCTCTTTAATGGAGTACATTAGTTTCTAAATATAAATATTTTTGAACGAAACTTTCCTTTCGGCTCCCTAGTTTATTCTTTACATATTAAGTAACTGTGGGTGTAAATTCACCTCTGCCTAACCCTCCGGGAATAAAGACGTGATTATATGTGTGTATTAAGTAACTTAACATGTACCTACGTATATTACAAAGGTTTTGATCTTTAAAAGGAACTTCCTCATGCATATTTGACATGTAAATTAATTGCTCCTATTCCCATACATTGAAATATGTACAATTACATTTTTCACGCCTGTAAATTCCAAACGGGGCAGGCAGTGGTGTATTAACCCCCACATTTCGCCAACCATGATTTTCGGTCCCACGTTACAGGGGATAAGCCTATTGCCGTCAAGCGACTTAGTCCTTGGGTGTATGTTTACTGTCGGACGGAGTACCTTAGTCGCCTTTATACGACACCCACTGGAAGAGATATAGTGGTCCTATTCTGATCCACCAGGATTGAATAATAAATTTAAAAACAAATTCACTGCATCCAGCCAGCCAGCTACAAATATAAACATAGGGTACGCGTATGAAGCGCAGGCGTATCATGATTCATGCGCTCTCATTATTGACAGCCGCGGCGTAATGGTCCGATTGATATACGATACCGCTCGATTTAATCGTTGCGTAATCGAGTATCGCCGAGCTTGACGCAGCGAGATTTGTCGTTCTTATCGATTCAAGCACGTCTGAAAGTTATGAGTAAAGATGTTTTCGCAGGTATACATTTAGAGAAATGGTTATTTTATGCAGATTAAGATATTAGAATCAAGTTAGGCAAAAGGCGGCAGCAAAGCGTTAATTTAGCGCTATTCCCAACGGCTCCCCAAGATTTGAGGCGCTGGCATAGGCTTTCCTATAGGAGTTATGGGTCAGAGGGCAATATCTGAAGGAAATATCAGAACAAACCCAATTTTATTTAGAGAGAAGAGGAGAGTAGCTGCTGTTTATTTGCTGTGATTTATTTAGTGAACTTCACAGGACAACTCACAGCAAATAACCAGGAGTAACGAGAAAAAAACTACTCTTTAATATCATGTAAAAAACGTCAACTGTCCAAATGTCCAATACAAATATCAATCCCGCTGCCTACAGGTGGTAAAGTTGCGTGTGAGATATCAACGACACGGGTTTGGACCGCTACCGACGCTTTTTACGATTATCTTACACACGTAGGGTGACTCCTCTGAAGGATTTATAGTTACCATTCCTGATGCGGACTTTGTTTTTGTTGAAATAAAATACTTGGCTTCCTATAAGAGCAATAGCTTCGTAACATCTATAACACTAATTAAATTTTACAAAATGTAAACTTGTAACACCTCGTAAATTTTACATATGTATATTTGTAACACCTCGTAAACTGTACATATGTATACTTGTAACACCTCGTAACTTTTATTCGGTATTAGGACTACAACTTTCTGTTAATTAGGTATTCTAATAGTTCATTCTTCACGGTAGACTGAGTGACTCTCATCCTGAACCGCGGAGATAAATTAGAGAGATATCCTTTAAGCTACACCAAGCTATAGGTACCTATTTACGTGCCAAATTTTATCCAGATCAGTTAAACCATTCTAGCGCTAAATAAATCACAAATATCCATTTATCTAAACTTGTGCATTCTTTCAAGTAATCATGTTTGAATTCATCAATATTTTTCCTCAAACATCCCTTTTGTCTGATCTCCAATCCAATGATAATCCTACTTTACGATTTATTTATTTCTCATTTAAAAGTGTCCGGGATGAATGTCTGAATCCGTCGACGGTTTGTCAGCGGCCGGCGGCGACAGATACATGCGCTCGAGATAACTGTTGTTTATTGTAACCGTTTTGGCAGCCAAGTGACATTTTATCGATGTTCCTTTTCGGTTGTCGGATCATTAGCATATTGTATTTTCGTTTTGAAATATTTTAAACATTTGAAATGTACAACCTGTAGAATAGGCAATACTCTAGCTGGTTATTGGATAGCGTCTTCTGATTTAACATCTTGTATACATATGTAAAAATATTTTAGAATACACTACGATACCTGCCCTAAGCTTGACTTGTTACATAGGTTCTAGAATGCATTTCTCTGCCTATCCTTTCGGTAACTGTGAGACACTAGTCACAAAAAGAACCTTGTAATATGTGTAGTTTTTGACAGTCGGTTACACAACATTAGTACACAATTTAATTTCAGCGTCTCTGTATCTAGGAATATACGCTAATGCAAGAAAATGCCTAATAAAATCACAATCCTATCAATAAATTTCATTAATTTGAATCCTTAGTAAAAAAGTTGGACTGTATCAGGTTTTATTTTACCTTAAATTCCATCAAATATTCAAAGTAAATTAAGTTAGACACGCGCCATTAGATAATTATCATATATGTAAATAGATGGAAACGGCTTTTGAAAATAACAGATTTATGACAAAAAAACTGTTATTGGTTAACTCTGCGGATATAAATCTATTCTAGTTCAAAATTATCGACATAAGGTCTTCGACACGAGTGACCACATTCGGCACGGGCCAACCGGCCAGTAATTATTTTAAGTGTCAATAAATAATAAAGTCCGCCGCGCGCTGAGTGCCCGTCCATCTCTCTTATCTCAATTCTTAATGCGCCTCTTTGCTCGTTATTCTTTTTTCAAAACCTTTTTTATTTCTTTTTTCGTTTATGTCATCCAGTGGAGAGGTTAAATTCTGTGTTGACAGCATGAAGGTTTTATGTTTTAATCTGGGTTTTATGGGCGTTTAATCGCTTGTATTAGGAAGAATATGTCGTCCGTTTATTTCGGGTTATAAAAGCTTATCTATTTTATGTTTACTGATGGAGTTACAGTTGAATGTGTTCTATTGTATTTTAATATATTCAATCTAAAACATTCGACGCATACCTGACGGGTTTACTGCCGCGTAATAAAACGTGGGTTAGATATGGTTAGACTGAAATTAACAATCCGATCTAAATAAAGTTGATATAATAAATCAAAATGTAACAAGTGGACATGGTTTTGTTGTGTTTCGGAACGCAACGGTCCATCGATCACTGCGCGTTCCGAGTCTGAATTTATGTTACGTAATTGTGGTGCGTGCGCGCGCGCAGTACCCGTGTATGCGTACACACAGAACGATCCCTTCGACATTATGTTGTTTCTCCTAAGTTAATGCCTTGATATCTTTGTTAATGCGCCAGTGAAATGCAGGTTCTTATTACTTGTATTGAGCAATTCCTTCACACTTTCAATAAGTGTTTGCTTTTTGTCGCGAATGTCACTGAGCATGCTAATATTTAAACGTCTTATTTTATGAAGTTTCGAAGACTTGTGTGAGTAATTTGTACAACAGCGTATTCTTCTAAAATTGTATATATAAAAATATACAGTTGAGGTCAAGGTCTATGGACGAAGTTCAACTGTGGTTACGAGACAGTCGCTGGGCCGGGGTTAAATTAGTGTAATCTTCGCCACAATTCTGTCAAGGTTCCCAATTATGACTTTATACACTTACGTGGTTATTACAGTCGATTGAGTTTTGACGTCGACGCAGATATTTGAATAACTTTATATAAATATAGCTACAATTATGAGTGTATGAACTCCCACTAAGATCTTCGGGGCTCGCTCGAGGACAAACGAGCTGATAGGTACATAAGTACACATACAGTGAGCTGCAGAAGTTTAGACTTAAATTAAAATGTTTCATGAAAAAAGGTTATTATAAAGTAGATGAGTATCTTGTTGATTTAAATCCGTGTTCAACCTAAGTCTAGCTTGCTCTCACAATATAAAATTAATTGTAAACAAAACAATATTTAAAAAAAGAGTAGTAGTTCTAATATAGTTATCTGAGTTTCTTGCTGGTATCTTTTCAGTAGAAATAACTTACCGAATCATCGACTGAATCATTTCCAATAGTTCATTTACATTACATATTTAATATCTTTATAATATTTCTTGCCATACTTACCTACCTAATTGAAAATGTTGACGTTCATATGTGCCTAAACTGAATAAATTAAATTGATTCTTTCATTATTTGAAATACTCAACGGATTAACTGTTTTAATAAAATGATTTCTTTTATTTTTTTATGTTAGATAGACTCGCGTTTGATCACTATCTCGCCCGTTGTTACCTAAGTTAAAATGTTGTCGACTGTGAAGCCCGCTTGCCTAGAAGTAGCCTATTCTACTCTAGTTTTCAAGACATCCATGTTGTAGCTATCCGGAAACAGATTCGGGCAGGGCTTTTCACTCCTTAGAACATTATAAAATATAAGTAGATTACGTTACCTTTGTTAACAAAATTAAAAAGCACCTTTTGGAAGAAGAGATAAAAATAAATGCATTTATTTAAAATTAATAAGTATTATATTGATGGTCATCAGGGTGCGTGTGGACTGTGGTGTCCCTCCTTACAGTTTTAGTGTTACTTTGTATACATATGGACGTTTGCAGCAGACCGTAGGTACATGTAGGTAGGTAGGAATGACATTTCCATGCTGGTATAATACCTACTCGTCTAGAACAAACTTTTTAATTCCAACTGTTATTTCAACTTTGGTCTAAAGAACAGTCTTTGCCGACCGCCTACGTTAGCACCTAAACCTAGGCATCTTGCAAATGACAAGGCGCTTGTGGTGGCGCCTGGCGGCGGTATAATCACAGAGCGTCGGCCCGGAGATGTCCCCTCTCATTAGCGAGATTGCTATACGAATGCAGCTAGTGTTGCGCCAGTGGCTTTTGTTTAGGATCCGGTTGTGTCGTAATAGATTTGATGTTTATTTATGAGAGATAATACTAGGTAGAAATATTGAACACTATAGCTATAGACCTAAGTTCCGCTGCCAGCGGATTCATATTTAGCTAATAATGTTGTTCCATACTACAATTCCGTGCCAAGATTCATTCAGATCTGTTCAGCCGTTTTACAAACGTCGGCAGCATCGTGGTTAAGGTTCGAAATCTGGCCATTACACTGCCGACGACGTCAACCCACTCCTAAGACAAGCAATTTAGCTTAGATGGAGGAGGGGTTAGCGGGAATATCAGTAATTTCGGTTCTAATATTCTTCTACTTTTTTTTAAAAAAAGACCTTTTTTGTGTTGTACAAAGAACTTGCGGTATTGTAGTTCTGTAGTTAGATCTAGGCTGAGTAGTAGTTAGAGCTTCCACTACCCATTAGACTGCTACTGATTTTCGTCATTGACGAAGAGGTGAATTAACACCCACATTTCACTACACAATAAATGCATTTGATTTGATTTGATTTGATTCACCAATCGTTGAATTCGGTCTCACGTAATAGGGGTGAGCCTATTTTCGTCTTCCGGTCACTATTGTTCACTCAAGCCATACATCTGGGGTTGAGTCTGGGCTGTATATATCTGTCTAATACTAAGCAGCTCTATCCCTTAGTCGCCTTGTATAACACCGCATGGTCCAAACTGCCGGGAACCACGCGACTCTCGTTTTAAGACTGACTAATATAGCTACTAACCTAGTCGGTCACCACTTATCCACGAGACCCTTCTCGGTTGTACATATAGTAAATTGTGATAGGCTCTCGAAGGACGAGATGCAACGAGCCCAGCCATGACATCGATAATTATACCGCGCCCTGACCTCCTTGATGCGTTGTACGTACGTACTGTCAAGTACAACATTGTTGAAAATTTTATATTTTTTACAAGATAATATTTGAAGCGAGGATGAATGGGCAAGGGCAACCCAACTAGAGTGTACCGAAGCGCACTTATCTCTATAAAGAAAGGCCTGGAGGTCTAAAAAGGTCCCTTTATTGGGATCGTATTAGGATAATATTTTGTCTTGCGGCAATATCTACACGAAATTAGGATCTGCGTAGTAATTGAATTAACGTGATTCAGCTCATATGAGTGACCATTTAATTTTATAGGAATCTATTGATATCTACTGGAAATTCATAAAGTTACTAGTATTTAGCAGAATCGCTCAATGTGACGTTTTTAGACCCGCTGGTTGCATCAATAAACTAAGTACCTACATATGGGAGCTGGAAAATGAAATAATAATAAAAACATTAAAGGTTTACACAGCGAAGTTCCGAAACTAATGCGAATAATAATTATATATATAAAATAATTTATAAAGGCGCATTATTCTGAATTGACTTAAGCACCAAATCATTCAGAGTTACTGACGTATACCTATACAATAAATATAACTAGAACTTTTCAAAATTATATTTGTAATTCAATTCACTTTAGTCGCTGACTGTACAGACGGTACAAGCACGTATTTGGCTGGCAGGTGCCTAATGGCTCATGACCCTTACTTCGTGTCTGTTACTCATTCACCATGCAGGTGATGATGAGGTGACGTCATCGCTACATCGTCCCTTCCCTGCTTACCGCTAATGAGCAATTACCGTGAAGTGATTGTGATTTTTGGTGGTCAGTTTAATTTACTTACTTTTTGGTGTGGAATGCCTAATGCATTCGCTACACTTGGCAGAAATGCCGGCGTGGAATCTTACGCGTGAAATCCCTATGGATATATGAAATCACAGGAGCGGTATCCATCCAAAAAAAGTAGGTATTAAGCTATTTGGTGTCGCGTGGGCCAACGTGCGCGAGTGGACTGTATTGCGGGGAAGCAGATAACTGTTCTATTGACACTTTACACACAAAACAAGACAGGTGGCCGGGCTGCCGCGGATTCGATCCAGGCAGTGAATGCAGCCCGAGAAATTAGGAGAGGATGCACTAACCTTCACGACCCACGTGTTTTTCATCGCAGCCGGTACACGGATCTTCTCTTCCTTGCTCAGGAGCTGCCGTCAGCGTCACTAGATCCCTTGAGGAACACACGAGAGGCACCATCCGATCGGTAAAGGTCTATGAGGCGGTTAAAATACAACAAATATTATTCATTTCTGAGAGACGCGCTCGCGATCCGTCCCTACGCTGGCTAGTTCAAAGCGGGAGTGACCGTCCACATCTCACACAATGGCGGACGGAAGCTACAGCTAGCCCTACTCTATGGTTAGTGCGGAGGGGGAGACGGATCTAAAAGGAGTGTGTTTCCATGTCAAAAAATACAGTTTCCACATCGGCGCAACCATTCCCCCCGGCTTGAAGGGTTACCTTCGAAACGAAAAATGTGGAACAAAACTAATGTCTAATCTAAATCTAGGCTTGCGAAATAACAACTAAAATATAAACATAGATTGGAACTCGTGCCTACTGCTGGCTAGGCAGAGGGCAGAGGCGAACAACCGGGCGCAGATACGATCCGGTTGCAGTTTTAACCCGTACAACACGAGTTATCCCGCGGGCATCGGGAAAAATTTCCTCTACTACTCCTAGAGGCCAATGTAAAGGAGGCGCATTCTCAGTCATAAGGACTACCACCGTACCTACAGTAATTGGGTTGGATGGAGTATTCCATTTTTGACGTGACTGCAGCGTGTGCAAATAATCGGTTCTCCAACGATTCCAAAACGATTGGACCATCTTATCTAAAAGAGCGTGACGAGTTAGGAGGTGTATTCTATCGTCATCAACATCTATTGCGGGCAAATATTTTAAAGGAGTCATATTTAAGAAGTGAGCTGGCGTCAGCGCTAACGGCTCTGACGGATCGCTAGATAGAGTCCGACACAGCGGACGCGTGTTCATCACCGCCTCTACTTGCGCGAGTACGGTACTCAACTCCTCGAACGAGAGAATCTGTTCGCCTATGACGCGAAACAGATGCGACTTAAGGCTTTTAATATTCGCTTCCCAATTACCACCAAAATGACTAGCTGCAGGCGTGTTAAAGTACCATTCAATGCGATTTTCGGCTAAGATGTGAGCGAATTCACTTTGGTAGTACTTAGACCGTAAGAATGTGTGCAATTCCGAAATACTACGTCGGGCCCCTACATAGTTTGTACCGTTGTCCGAATACATGCGCTTAACCGGACCCCGACGCGACAAAAAACGTTTAAAAGCGGACATAAAATTTGGCGTACTTAAATCACCGGTCAACTCTATATGAACCGCGCGAGTTGTCATACAAATGAACAAACAAACATAAGCTTTCGTGGAGCGAATGCCACGACCACGAGCAATGGTGACCTTGAAAGGCCCAGCAAAGTCTGTGCCGGTGTGTACGAAAGGTTTTGCGGATTGAACAACACGACAAGAGCGATGATCGGCCATTTCAGGCGCGATAAAACGCGGGCGGAGTTTAAAACAAGGTACACATCTGTGTACTCTAGCGCGAATCAAATTACGAGCGGAAATTATCCAGTATTTCTGTCTCAAAATAGACATTAACAAATCGGGACCAGCGTGACAATTCACCTTGTGATGATAATCTACTAACAAATCTAATACGTGGTCCTTACGCGGGAGAATTACTGGGTGCCTTTGTTCAAATCCTAAACCTGAATTTCTCAAACGACCACCTACTCGAATGAGTCCATCTTCCAAAAATGGTTTCAAGTGTCGGAAAGAACGACTACAAGGTTTGTTAAATTCTAAATTTTTAAATTCAGAAGCAAAATAACACTTCTGCAATTCGCGAAGTATGATCAATTCAGACTTATCTAAATCAGCGGCGGTTATATGACCGCGTGTAGATAAAATTCTCAAAAAATCGGCCTACATAAACAACACAACGCAACAGTCTCGACCAAGACGAGACGCGATTAGCCAACAACAAAACCAGGGACTCTTCACGCGGGACCGACACCACAAGCGAGTGCTTCTTTTCCTCGGGTGGTTCGGAAACCGTAGTGGGATTGAATTGACTAACTGGCCACTTATCTAACGCGGCATGAATCCAGGACGGTCCACTAAACCATAACGGGTGATTTAATATTTGCGAAGGAAGCAGTCCACGAGAGAGACAATCGGCTGGGTTGTCGGTGCCAGCAACGTGAAAGAGATTTTTTGGCGCTAATTCCGATTGAATTTTTGCCACTCTATTAGCGACGAAGGTGTCCCAACGATGGGGCGAAGAGTGGGCCCAACACAAAGCGACTGTTGAGTCCGAAAAAGCTAAAATTCTATTAATATTAATGCGACTACTACAAGCATTGGCGATAGAGGTGATCAATCTAACCAACAATAGTAAAGCGCATAGCTCGAGGCGTGCCAGAGAGACGACCTTACGGGGAGAGACCTTCGATTTCGCGCTTATAAGGCTAATTGAAACCTTACCTACATTCGAGACATGAAAATAGACTACTCCTCCATACGCCCTCTCACTAGCGTCCGCGAAGCCTACTACCGTAACAACACTATGTTGCGATATACCTACATGACGCGGAATTTGTACTTGGTCAAGCACAGAGAGTTCTTTTCTAAAGCGAGCCCACAACTTAGCAATGTTGTCGGGCGCGGTGTCGTCCCAATCACAATTCGAAAGCTAAAGCTCTTTTATAAGTAGTTTGGCGTACAGAACGACAGGAGCTACGAATCCCATTACGTCCCATATCCGTGCCACACACGACAGGATAATGCGTTTAGTACAAGTTTGCGGGGTCGAACTACTTTTCAAACTAAACGTATCAGATGCGGGCGACCAGCTTAAACCAAGCACCTTATGCGTATCACTTTCATCGAACTCCTTAACCGAAGACAATCGGTGCGACGGTGGAATCGACTCTAACGCTGTTTGCGAGTTGCTCGTCCATTTCACGAGATCAAATTGACCCGCCTTCATGAGACTTATAACTTGAGCGGCCGTCTCGACAGCCTCGGCCTCGCTATCTACACTATACACGAAGTCGTCCATGTATAAGCCAGTCTCAATGGTGGCTCTCGCTTTAGGAAATGCATCGCCCTCGTCAGCGGCCAACTGCTTGACGGTGCGAAGTGCGTGAAAAGGGCTAGATTTAAGCCCGAAGCAAACACGATTAAACTCGTAAACCATTAAAGGTTCTTGCGGTGAAAATCTATACAAAAATCGTTGAAACCTACGATCGGGTTCGCGCACTTCAAGGCACAAAAACATTTGTCGAATATCTGCAGAGAGTGCCACAGCGAATAAACGAAAATTTACAATTATGTCAAATAAATTACCTTGAAGATTTTGACCACAATACAAAATGTCATTAAGCGACACGGAAGTGCTAGTCTTAGCACTGCCATCTAGAACTACGCGGAGTTTAGTAGTAAGCTTATCTTCTCTAATAACTCCGTGGTGCGGGATAACGTACGAAGGCTGGGTCTCGTCAGTGTCCGCAGGCGCAGGTGAGATGTAACCTTTATCTAAATATTCGTTGACAACCTCATCATAGGCTTGCTTTAACTTTGGAGACGCCTGCATCTTTCGTTCTAAACAAAGAAAGCGTCTTTCAGCGGATGCACGGGAGTCGCCGAGCGAAAAAATATCTCCCTTGAAAGGGAGCGCGACAACATAACGACCCTGCTCATCGCGAGTAGTCGTGCGACAATAAATCTCCTCAGCCATCTTGTCATCGGGGCTTAGGATTGGTGGGACATTGACCTCTTCAATCTCCCAAAACTTGCGGATGGTAGACTCCAGTGGCGGCTCGACGGTGCAACAGAACGAGGCAGTCGAGTGACTAAAACTATCTATAGAAGCGGGTGCGGAACCAATTATAACAAAACCCAGAACTGTTTCCAGGGCGTGCGGAGCGGGGTACGTCGGTCCCCCTTTGACCTTACGTGATAACTGGAGGTGCGGGAGAATCGAAGCGCCGATCAATATATCGACGACTCCAGGAACAGCGTAAGTCTCATCAGCTAAAGGCAAGTCTTTAAATTTCGTTAATAAAGACGTGTCAACTGGGACGGTAGGCAACTGTTCAGTTATTTTATCCGTAACGAACGAATCCATGTCAAACCAAATTTTATTATTAAAACGAGATCCAAACCTCGTTTTAACTGTGCCATGAACAGCTGACCGTAAACCTCCAAAACCCGTCACCACTGAGTAGGTTGAACGCCTATCAACATTGAAACCAAGACGTTGACAACAATCTTGAGTAATAAAATTACTTTGCGAAGCGCCATCTAATAGCGCTCGAACAATGTGCGGTTTACCTAATGCATCAACAATAACCACGCGAGCGGTCGCAAGACAAACCGTAGTGAGGGCAGCACTAGCGGAGAACGAACACAAGGTGACGTCATTCGTAGCGGTCCCCGGGCAGGCCGGAGCGCGTGCGAGCTCGGGCTGCGGCTGCGGCGCAGGCTGCCTCGCGTCACCGCTCGACGAACCAACTGTGCTCACCTTGGATGCGGCATTACTATTTTCAAAATGAAGCAAAGTGTGGTGTCTCGCTTGACATTTGCGACAACCATTTCCACTATTACATAAACCCACGCGGTGTTTAGTACCGAGACAATTAAAACAAAGATTATTAGCGCGAACAAATTTATAACGATCACTAGGCGACAATTTTAGGAAACCAGGACACTTGTACAGTTGCGAGTGATGAGTACTACACAAAGAGCAAACAGGTGATTGTACACGTGCTGGTGCGGTATTAACATAAGTATGGGTTGACCTCAGTGACCTCGATGACGCATCTATTTTGCGCGCGGGACTAACAACTGTCTTCGCGCCTTCATGTTTCGATGAAGAGCGTTGTAATATTTTTATATGCTCGCGAACAAAACCTTCTAAGTCTTCGAACTTAGGAATTTTATTGCCGCGATGATCCGACTCAAACAAACGAATGGTTTCGGAATCTAATTTCCTTAAACCCATATACAAAAATACGAAGTCGCAGAGGTCATCAATCTTTAGGTTCTTTACAGCGCGAACAGCTGACGCGAAAGTGTCTAGAAATTTCTCTAAGTTTTGATCGTTACATGCCGTAATAGATTTCAAATCAAACATCTGATCCAAATAGGCGTTAGCTACCGATCTTTTATCCTCATACTTAGCTTTCAAAGTATTTAAAATTAAATTATAATTCCCGGCACTAAACGTAATTCCAGCGCAAACGGTTATAGCTTTACCAGTCAATTTTTCAACAAGATAATGCAATTTTTCGTGATCTGTCAACGAATCGTTCTTATCTATTGTATTCTCAAAACTATCTATAAATCGACACCAATTGCGAATGTTACCATCAAATTCGGGTATTTGAATTGGTGGCAACTTAGGTCGGTCGCGAGTGGGGTTGGGTCGGTCAGACGGCTTCTCCAAACTCCTCGCGACGCGCTTGATACGACAATACAAATCGTCAAACGACGACAAGGCTTGATAACTCACTGAGTAATCGGGATCCAAATTCAACTCTAAAACGTTGATGTCATGCACTAAGGTTTCGAAATCCGCGCGTAGACTATCTAAGTTTTCTATAGAACACAAGAACGAATCTCTGATGACCAAATCAGAGGTTTTAAGTGCACTATCATAAATCGATTGTACGCGAGAGTAAATCATTTCTTTTTTAGCGTATAAAAGTTTCAATTGAACCTTACCGGTCTTATCAACCTTTGGGGACATGTTTACAATTAAATCTCAAACTAAAGTGCGGTAAACAATAAATATGAAATGACTTAATCCTAGCGGTACAGAGCAGCGAGGCGGCGCGAGCGTTAACTATGTAGGTAGGTAGGTGCTTACAACTGTGAATGCACGCTTGAACAAACGCGCATAGCAACAAGGTCGTACCTACGCGATGGTCGCTGTCTAGATTCAACTATTATTTCCGAGATTAAGTATTGCGTAATATCTATTCAAATTAAAATACTTTCGTATGAATTGGGATGAGATGCGAGCGAGGTAGGCACAGCCACGTGTCTACCCACGCAGGTACTAGGCAAATACGACGCGAGCCGAGAACAACGTAATTGAAAAAAACAAAACAAAGCCAAATGCGTTAGGTATTACACTGTGCCTATGCACTAGGGTGTCTGAGTATACCTAAGATCTAAGCCTAAATGTCTGGATGCGGGGTTTTCTACTAAAATAACCAGGCACTTAGGTGCGATGCGAAAATTGCGAACTACGATTAAGTGTTGATATGATACCTAACCTATTTATGTATTAGGTAGGTACAATGCGAGCCAGCGGCGAACGGACAACAAATTCTAAGCCTAAGTGTCTGGATGCGGGGTTTTCTACTAAAATAACCAGGCACTTAGGTGCGGTGCGCTCATTCCCATTAGAATAATAACAAAATACGAACTACGGCTAAGAATCCGGCTCGATCCGGACCAAAAAAAATGGTGTCGCGTGGGCCAACGTGCGCGAGTGGACTGTATTGCGGGGAAGCAGATAACTGTTCTATTGACACTTTACACACAAAACAAGACAGGTGGCCGGGCTGCCGCGGATTCGATCCAGGCAGTGAATGCAGCCCGAGAAATTAGGAGAGGATGCACTAACCTTCACGACCCACGTGTTTTTCATCGCAGCCGGTACACGGATCTTCTCTTCCTTGCTCAGGAGCTGCCGTCAGCGTCACTAGATCCCTTGAGGAACACACGAGAGGCACCATCCGATCGGTAAAGGTCTATGAGGCGGTTAAAATACAACAAATATTATTCATTTCTGAGAGACGCGCTCGCGATCCGTCCCTACGCTGGCTAGTTCAAAGCGGGAGTGACCGTCCACATCTCACACAATGGCGGACGGAAGCTACAGCTAGCCCTACTCTATGGTTAGTGCGGAGGGGGAGACGGATCTAAAAGGAGTGTGTTTCCATGTCAAAAAATACAGTTTCCACATCGGCGCAACCACTATTGGTTAAACGAGTCCTAGAGTCGAGACCGCGAGAAGGCAAACGGAAGGTAGGACACCCCCTAGCCAGATGAACGGAGACCTGAAAAAGGTGGCTGGGATAGACTGGTTGCGGAAGGCGGAGAGGCCTATGTCCAGCAGTGGTGTGGTGGGCTAATTGATTAATTTATTAGTACCTACTTTTTTGTGTGTTGAAAGAATTAAATAAATAAAAAAAACTTTTCAGCACCCATGATCGCAGGGTGACGTTGAAGTAACCAAAACATTGGGCTAAATAACATAACATAATCTCACGCCTATATACCCGAAGGGGTAGGCAGAGGTGCTAGCACCCACATTTCGCCAGTTTATGTTTAGGTCCCAATGTAATAGGTGGCGAGAATATTGCCATTTAGCGGGCACTTATAAACCTGCAATAAATACACACATAACTTCGAAAAGCATCGAAAAGTCATTGGTGTGTGCAATGGTAAAACCTGGAATCGAACTCGAGACCTCGTCTCAGCAATCCATTACCCATACCACTAGGCTAAATGTAAATAATAACAAATAAATTCAGATAGAATCCGTTAAGTGTAATTTATTTTCAATTTCAATATTCGCGTAAACATCAGACAGTACCTATCATGTAAACGAATATTACTTTACGTATAAAAAATATTATTTTCATAATTCTAGAGTTCAACGTGTCCGGTCGAAGAGAAGCCGAGCAGTGAGACTAGCTACGTGGTGGGCGCCTGGCCGCAGAGCACTCCGGGTCACACCGGCTACCTCACTGTAGCGACATTGCCGCCTGCGTTTGCTAGGAGTAAGATATTTCAAGTTTTACCTTTATAACATAACTAGCTGGTGCTCGTGACTCCACCCGCAAGGAATTCTCATTCAGCTTCAGCTGCTCCCTGCACAGTTCGTGACACACTACGATCCCCTTTAACCAATATAGGTATTTATATTTCCGTAATTTAATAGATTTCAATTTACCTGCGCCTAACGTAGTAGATATAATTGTGTTTTTTTTATTTTTATTTTTTTTATACCACTTAGGTGGCAGACAAGCGCACGGCCCACCTGATGGAAAGTGGTTACCGTGGCCTATGGACGTGTGTAACACCATAGAAGCCACACTCGTGCTGCCGACCCTGTAAGCACAGAGTTTCTGTGCTGTCAGTATAGAGGACAAAGCAGGACAAGCCTTTAGTTATCCCACTGACAGCACAAATTCTCCAGTGAGCTCTGGCTACTCTACTCACCGCCGGGAACACAACACGAAGTTATTATAACCGCGGTATTATATGTATATATGTAAATAATGTAGTAGGTAATGTAGTAGTAAGTAATGGAGACCCTCTTTTCCGAGACTGCTCTTCAGCTTACCAGGCAAGGCGAGGTCTAATTGACGCGTCCTATATAAAAAAGTAAGCGAAGCTACCGGTTTTACTGACATTTATGATCACTGCTCCGCTCCCTTGGATAGTAGCGTGATGATATAAGCCTATGTTACTCACAATTAATGTAACTTTTTATAGGTAACAGAATTGTTGAAATCGGTCTAGTAGTTTTTAGTTTATTCGTTACATAATAAACACAAAAAAAATCCTCTTTATAAAACTTTAACCACGTATAGAAGAAATGTTTATGACGGCTGGCGTAGACTGACTCAAGCCGATCCATACATATTTTTTTAACTTATAAACTGTTTCAGTGGCTACCTTAATGGCCGTGGTAAAAAACTAATATTGAAGTATGATTACAACTGACTGCTTAATTACCTTTTTATTAAAATACTTTTCTATATTTTCAGCTAAAGCGAAGAAAGCCAAAACAGAAACACCGATTGAAAGTTCAACAGAAAACGGAACCAAGAACGTCCTTTGATATATTTGTGATTTGATCGTTTTGACGGTACCTACTATTAAAGTGAAATAAAAACGCTCCTTGTGTTTTTTTATGAACGTTTTTTTTGTATTAATTTTTTTTATACCACTTAGGTGGCAGACAAGCACACGGCCCACCTGATGGAAAGTGGTTACCGTGGCCTATGGACGTGTGCAAAATCAAGGGAGTCACACACGCGCTGCCAACCCTGTAAGCACAGAGTTTTTGTGCCGTCAGTGTAAAAAACAAAGCAGGACAAGCTTTCGGTCTTCCCACTGACAGCACAAAAACTCTCCAGTGAGCTCTGGCTACCCTACTCACCGCCGGGAACACAATACGAGGTTATTATGGCCGCGATGTTCTGTACTTCCCCAGTCGGACTGCTCAATTGGATGGAAATACCGTCTTGTCCTGACAAGGTCCAGAGTTTAAAAGAAAAATATATTTACTTTGTTAATATACTTTATTAAATCAAAAGCATAAGGTACATGATTGGCAACTTAAGCTAAATAAATACATTTTCTTATCTAAAGTAAAACCGATTCTAAAATTAATTTGCTATTAACTAAGCACCTACCGTCTTGCTAATAAATAGATAGCCGTTTAATTAATTATGAAATACTTGCTTGATAACAAACAAGCATGAAATAAATTAAATATTTATTGCATAAGACGGTTAGGATATCATACTTAATACTTTACAAATTGCGAATCCCTCTTTTTTTCACAAATTATCTGGTTATGTACAAAAATACTTCTTCTGAACCTACGATAGGGTCGCAATTCCCAGTAACTATCGTAACCATGTTTATTCTCTTTTTTATTGTGCGATGAACCCTGCCGGTGGAGGAGGTTATGGGGGACTCGAACCGACTAAAACGCACGCAGTCTATGGATCGTTGGTGGTTGGTTGGTTGGTTGGTGGTAATGATCATCTAAATCCTACCGTGACAGTAGAGTTTTTGTTTTTTACGTGCGCAAAATCCCCACGGATACCCCCCCACCGGTCCCTGTGGGTTGTTTTTGGTTGCCGAAGGTGAGATTAACAGGCATATCCCTCGCACTCCGGACGACCCAGCGCCATCTCTCTCGATCTGGTCCTCTCCTCGGTTGTGGGGACTACAGAGTCCTCAACTCGTCCCCGGAAATGGGGAGTTTGTGGTCCCCACACCGCCGCAGTATAGAGTGTAGGATTACTATATCACAAACAATTGAAATTCTTGATCGACAGAAATATGTAAGCTAACCATTGAATTTGCTTCAAGTGATGGTCTTCGCATAATTGTAAAGTAATAAGTTAAAACTAATATTCGTAAATTGTTTAAGAAGTCGGTTTTTTCCAACTCGAAAAATAAAATTGGAAGCATATTGTATATTCGTTTAAAATTTGGCATACAGGATTTTATTGCTGCTGCTGCAGAAGTAACGCAATAAAACAGCATGGCAGTGGTTACGGATAGATAATTAGTCTTTAAAACTTTCTATTACAGGGTTAATTTAAACACGCTGTACTTATAGATTTGAATTAATCGATAACATTGTGTTTTGACTTGTCGCGCTCATTTTCGAATCTCTCACTCATTAGCCTCGTGTTGAATTTTACTTTTTCAATTTTAATAGTCTTCTTTAGTAGTATGAGGACGCTGTCTCATACGTTTGCACGCATGCAGACTTCTGTTCTGTGCAAATAATGTAGTGCAAATTTCGTGCAAAAAAATATTTACGGTTTGCACAAAATAGTACGCAGCGCTTAAAACGGCGAACGCTATAAATTCTGTTGATTTTTGGAATGTATTTCTATATACTTTCATATTTCATTACGTTACTTGTGCAGATAAATTCGTCACAAATAGAGTATGGAGGCAACATGTTTTTTTAAGTTAATAGAGATACTCTGATCAAGAATTTCTCACTAGACATATCACTCACTTACAATCATTAAATAGTAACTTTAGGCCATAAATGCAATTTATTTATTATTATCTTCTTTTTTATTATTACAATCGGTTATAATGAAGGCGACTAACGTTCTTGGTGCAATTGTTTACAAAACTATACCAATATTAATAATAATACAAGTCTTTATTGTACACCAAGGAATTTCATTACATTAAAATATGGTATACAAGTTTTGTAGTACGTACAGATGACGGCCTTATCGTTCTGCGGCAATTTCTTACAGGCAACTATAACCTGCTTCTGTAATTATGTTACCTCCAAACTTGTGTAATTCTGTGCTAAGAAATTATCACAGCACTGACTCAATAATTTCATCGCTATAAAAAAACTGATCTCTATGTAAGCTCCTCTCAAAATCATTGTTCATATTTATGCTAAAAGGTAATTATAATAAATAATATAAACTTAGTTACTCTCGTATGTATATCAATCTGTATGAAATAAACGTTAACTACTACATAATACGTCGAGAATATTACATTTAGACCGTCCGCTGACTCATTAGAGGGCACGCATGCGGGCGCTTGTTTCGTGCAAATAATAAAGCTTGCTAATTTCGTGCAAAAAATAAATACGATTTGCAAGAAGTGCGAGCGCCCGCATGCTATAGCGGACGGTTCATACAATTTTACATGGCAACAGTCTTAGACTGGTTGTACTTTAAATAACTATGTATACATATTGCATGCGATATTATAAAACAAAACTATTAAAAAATAACATTTCTAAGTAGTAGTAATGAATATTCAATATTTCGACAAATATAATAATGAGATGTACAACTAATTTTGAAAAGAGCTTATATGTGTATATATAGAATGTATATTTCATACTTTTTTTTACTAAAATATTTAACTTTATTCGTATTGATTTTTTAGGAATACTTTCGTCTACCACAGAGAACGCTAAGCTTCTCCTAACATTTCAATATATTTCTATATTCTATGTGTTCTATATCTATAAACTAGAAAGTTATGTGTATGAGAAAACGATGTCAAAGAGTAATATGATTAATATATTATTGGAATGGTTAATTTGAATTAGCTTTTAAATTATTCATACTGTGTTTGGATTTGTTTACATCGATCCAATTAATACACAGATTATTCACGATTATTTGTGGAACCCGGACACCGAAATGGGGGCCTCGGATGCGACCGGAAGTTGGCAATGATAATGGCGATGATAATTTATTCACGAGTATATGTAAACATTGTTTATATAAATGAAATTTGATATGATTTAGTAAGAGAATATAAGAATAAATTAAAAATATAATTTATTAGTGACTTAAAATAAGAGATTTAATAAACAATCTATAGGAGAAATGGAGATTGAAAAGTTTGAAAGAATATTTAACAAATTGACTTCATATATTTAGTTACTATGAAAGAAATGTGAATATTTAAGTCTAAAATAGAATCTCTTAGTCACACTTTAGGTCCTAATTTTATCAATCACACTTCCTTGCTATGCGCTACTTATTTAGTAAGTTCATTTTAGACTATATTTTGTTCTAAATCCCTGAATACATTTAGAATAATTAATTTATTATGACTACAGAACTAAAAATATCGCAGTTTTATCTTATAATTCAGCAAAAGGGGTTGATTTTCTTAAAATAAAATTGTCAGCCTATTCCTACGCAATAGGTAGATAAACCATCAATAATTCCTATGCATATAACACCTTAGCTATCTCTCCTAAGGATTTATATATAAGCTAATATTTTCGTAGTTTATTTACTTGCCTGTAGGCGAAACAAGCAAATTGCTTTCTGCAGGATAGTTTAATTTCTAAGAATATTGTAATACATGTTTGCGATTTTTTGGTTTTTCTTTACTAATAGGAAACAGCATTGAATACCAAGCACGTACCCTGCTAATATGACATTGAATAAAAATCTAGATAAGCATCGAGATTGGAGAATGTAATACAAAACTTATAATAAAAGTAAAGTTATGTGGAAAATTGAATAGCAAGCTACATTTAAAAGTAGTACAGGAAAAATATAGTTTTAAATTTGGAAACAATTTAGATATGTATAATATCAGACTAGCTCCAGTACCATAGATCAGTATGCCAATCTCTCGGGTCTCTTTGGGCACATCAGTTGTAAGAGACTCGAGACATTTAAGTTCACTGTATCATCTTACGAAATTCTATTCATTTACCATAAATTACTTAGACTGACCACCGGGATTATTGCCGGCAGACTTAGGCCATAGATTTGCCTACTTCACAAACCTGAGAAAACATTATTGAGAACTCTCAGATTTCATTTCACTGCTATTGAAACTGATAAATAAATTTCTGATATGCACCTGAACGAGATCAAAGGCGCGAGACCAGAGATCAGACTAAAAACTTTTGTTCAGAAGTTTGAAACAGTGGTGCTCGGGGCATCCATGTCAGCTGTTGACTAGACCATCCTATCATCAGACATTGCAGTCGTCATGCCAATAACACCGTTATTCAGTACATCTATGATCTAAAATTGCCTGAAATAAAAATTCCATTAGTTTGTTACAATATACTTAGTATTGAGACGTCACACACATAAAATTAGCGTATTATCGTAAGATAAACTAGCAGATCTATTAACCATACCCATTAAGTTTCAATCACATATCGTGGTATAAATTCTAACACCACGTATAAACAGCGCGTGGTTCCCGGCTGAGTAGAATTTGGACCACCCCATCTCTTCCCATGCGGTGTAGGACAAGGCCACTAAGGGATAGGGCTGTTTAACATCAGACAAATAAATACAGCCCAGACTCAGGCATGTTTCGAGTCAA
This sequence comes from Eilema griseolum, assembly GCA_963662185.1. Lineage (NCBI taxonomy): Eukaryota > Metazoa > Arthropoda > Insecta > Lepidoptera > Erebidae > Eilema > Eilema griseolum. Next base: position 8,811,633 of record OY759250.1, read on the forward strand.
CAATAGTGCCCGGAAGACGGCAATAGGCTCACCCCCTATTATGAGGGACCGAATTCAATGATTGGTGAAATGTGGATGTTAATTCACCACTGGATAGGTGCTTATGAATATGGGCGCGAATGCGTTGCAATCAATCTTATTACGCGGTGATAGAACTTAAACGATGATATGCGCCTGATAAAGAAATATATTTGTAAGATGCATGTGAATGTCATTTAATTATAACTCAAAATGTTTAATTTTGCATACCAACACTTTTGAACCGGCCAAAAAAAAAGAAAAAAGAATTGAAGATAATAAGATGTGTTTAAAAAGGTACTAGTTATCGAAGTTGCTAGAATTGCCGATAACCCGGTTAGGAGTATGTTCACGTCAGTAGTGGCAAAGCCAGGATTCAACACCTGTACCTCTTGATCGTAAAGCCGACACCTTAACTGCTTAGCTATAGTATTCAGTTAAATCTTGAGTGATAAAAATTATAATTTCTACTGGTAGTCCAATTTCAGTCAATCAATTAGCGATCCATAATATTTATAGTGTATCTATCTACGTTTAGTAACTACATCATTATTTGTCAAGCATTTAACTGTTTGTTACATGGACAATATTAGCCATTTTACCAATAACCAAGAACAAACACAAACATCTTACAAACACATTACATTATAGCATTTACAAGCTAGCTCACATAAATAGACAGAACGCTTCAGTGGCGAAAAGCTCATTTGACACGATCCTACCAGCTTGCCTTAAAGATTTTAGTCATGTATTTTAGCCATGATAAGTCAGCTATAATCTGCCTTTATTTTTTACTATTTCATACAAAAATGTACCTAATTTTTTCGGCTTCCTTTTAGAAAGTGTTCGTTAATCGCCACTGAAACGCTTTACACAATAGCGACGCTAATTACCAATAGCCGTTACGTCACGTTAGTAATATTTTACCTAAAATCACTAAAGTCGGTCTTAAGTTGTATGGTAGGTTTAGCGGGTTTGTTGTCGAACACTGGCCTCTGTGTCTGAGAGGCGCGGCCGGAGCGAGCGCTCGCTTGGTTCGCTTTTAGAGCGTTTTCCAGCTTGTTTCGCAGCTCAGAAGATTGCTGCATCATTGTTTTGAATTCCTGTAAAGAAATTACGGAAATAGGCTTAAAAATGAGAACCATAATTATTTTATTCTTTTTTTTATATACCAATTGGTTAACAGACAAGCACACGGCCCCCCTGATGGAAAGTGGTTACCATGGCCTATGGACGTATACAGCACCAAGGGAGTCACACTCGCGCTGCCAACCCTGTTAGTACAAGGGTTTCTGTGCCATCAATGAAAAGACAAACAGGACAAGCTTTTGGTCTTCCCACTGATAGCACAAAAACTCTCGAGTGAGCTCTGGCTACCCTACTCACCGCCGGGAACACAACACGAGGTTATTATGACCGCGGTATTCTGTAGGGCGGAGGTACTTCCCCAGTCAGACTGCTCAATTTGACGAAATACCGTCGTGTCCTACCTCCTTCCCTCTTTTGTACTGATTTTTTTTTCGTAATAAAGATATTGAATAAGATACTTTTTCCACTGTATTTCATTTTACACCTGACCGGTTTCGCCTCACGGCATTCTCAACGGCCGTTAACCGCCAATACACACCTGTGAGGCTAAACCGGTCAGGTAAAAAATAAAATACAGTAGAAAAGTACAAAGTGTCTTATTCAATATGTATAGCAGGTTCTACCAGATGCCATCAATCAACAGCATTAACAGATAATTTATATAAGGATACAAATGACAATTTTACAAGAACTCATAGATCAAAGTCATAATATTTGCAATTGGTTGGCAGATCTTGACGGTACTCAAAGTTCTGCTGTCGTATGTATGTCAGTGAATATAAAATAGAATAGATCTTTATTTGCTAGAATATTGTGATAAGGATATTACAAATTATGTCTTATGACTAGGTACATCATGTTCTGCCTAAATTGGGCATACAAATTTTCCTTATTATCTAAACACTTTGGCGTAAATAAAAACCGACAAATCCAGAAAACTATAACACTTAAATATTTGTTCAGATTCTTTAGGTAGAACTAACACTCACTTATAATTTTGTACTAGCTAGGAACGTAAGTAACTATCCTTATAGATACTTATCTGAAGTCGCTTAACCGATTCATTGCTACCTTCATTTTTATAAATTACTATACTGGCCACAAAGATTGTACGAATATACAGTACACTCGCTGCAGTACACACACTATCAAATTTGTTTATAACCTTCTGTTTAATTTTGACACATATACGCGTCATCGACCTAGCTAATTACTTTTGACGAAGCGTACTTAGCCATAAGTCGATTAAGCTATCTTTAAAACTCAAGCTACTTCCGAATTTGAAAGTAATCCTCACCTGCGGATGTTTGGGTCCAACTCGCGTGAGCCAGTGCAATGCGAACTCGTGTAAAGCGCGCACGTGGGGAGGAGCTCGAACCAACTCCGCCCCTTCGCGGAGATATGAGATCACGATAGGTACCAGCAGCCATAACATCTTGATACCTGAAATACATACAAATATCTCATTTTAATAATAGTATAAATCCATATGGATTGAAATAAAACTATAATTGATAGATTTTATCAGCGGGGGTAGATCCCGTGGGCATGCCTGCAGAAAAGCAACGTCGGGATCAGTGTGAACAATAAAATAACAACAAATCAATCGCAATAAATGTATAAAAATATTGTAGAAGGCGTGTAAGGTCCGTTACTAAATGATACAGTTTCAGTTGTTCAATAATGCCGGCCATGACATCCTAACAACTAACGAAGAACGGGAACAAGAAAGTTTACCTGTAGGACCATCCTCTGCATGGCAGCACAGAAAAAGAAACAAGTTATTAAAACAATCTAGTGTGTTGTGCGAATTCGTGTAAAGCGCGAACGTGAGGAGGCGCTCTAACCAAGTCCGCCCCTTCGCCCTTTAAGTAAGTTTTATAGTTTCAATCTGCTCCCTCTTGAGATATAAAACTGAATAGTAGTTTTGAATGGAATTTTATATAAAGCTAGTAATTTTTTTTTATACAACTTAGGTGGCAGATAAGCACACGGCCCACCTGATGGAAAGTGGTTACCATGACCTATGAACGTATGTAACACCAGTGGAGTCATATCCGTGCTGCCGACCCTGTAAGAACAGAGATTTTATGCCGTCAGTGTAGAGGACAAAGCAGGACAAGACTTTGGTCGTCCCACTGACAGCACAAAAACTCTCCAGTGAGCTCTGGCTACCCTACTCACCGCTGGGAACACAACACCAAGTAATTATATATCATATCATAGTTTTTGAGTGGGCTTCGTTGAGAGTGAACGTGTGTCAAACCATATTTTAATATTTTATAAATATTCAAATTTAAATTTGTGATTGGTTGGCTAACCGAAATCGGCGCCTCTCGTTTCTTCTTGTGTGATTCTTACCTGTCGCTCCTCCCTGTGGGCGGTGGAAGCGAGACATCGAATCTGAAGACACTCCCAAGAAACTATCCATCGTCGCACCGAGTTGGTGAGAATTTTGTGAATTTAATGTGTTGATGGTTACATGCCTGAAAAAGTGCTTTGAGAACTTGGGATCGAACCTCTGACCTCTAATCTGTAGAGCACTGCTTTCGCCGCCCCGCCACCGAGTAATTGAAGCTGCACAGTGAAATCTGTGATTGCATCCAAGCGGCGTAGCGACATCTAGTTGCTGGTGCGATAAGCTCGTAGAAAGGCAGTGTGACTTCTTAATCAACTGATACTGCAAGCGTTATTAGTATACCGAAAAATACACAGATGGCGTCCAGGGGTGTTACTTGTGCTGGGTGTCGGAGTAATATCGATAACCGTGAATGGTTAAAGTGCAGCAAGTGCAATAAATTTTACGATCTTGCCTGTGCAAATATACCCGACAAAAAAACATTTACCGCGATGAGTAAAGAACAAAAAACTAAGTGGACCTGCCCTGAGTGTAGAAGCAGGCAGCCAAAGGTAGGAAACACTAATACGCCCGTACGCAATCTCAAAGACGACGACACGAGCATACTTATCTCATGCGATGAAGAGGTAGGCTCGGAGAACGTCACCACCAGAAGAAAACCAACGGATATCAAAAAGGGAACGCCTTCAAACAGCCCCAGCTCTGTAGGGTACATGCAGGACAGAGATGGCGCGTTTCTCTCAGCGATAAGCGAACAGGTTCTCGGGGCAATCAGGGCTGAGTTACCAAAGATGATTTCTCATATATTGAAATCGGAACTGTCGTCAATCAAGACAGACCTGCTGGACCTTCGACAGTCCATGGATTTTTTGAGTGCTATGCATGATGATATGAAGAACAAAATTGACAGTTTAGTCAGGGATAATGCGTCATTATGCAAGGAAAATAACAATCTCAAAACCACAGTGCAAGACTTATCTGATCGCCTAAACAATATGGAACAACATCTACGGGAAAACAACTTAGAAATACTGTGCGTACCTGAGCACCACAATGAACATCTACCTAATCTACTCCAGCAATGTGCTAAAGTGATAGGTTACAATTTGAAAGAAGACACTATAATAAAGTGCACTAGAGTTGCTAAGCTAAACAAGGAAAGTAAGCAACCTCGCACTATTGTGGTAAAATTCAGCAGTATTAGGAACCGGGATGAGTTCTATTCGGCGGTGCACAGATATAATAAATCAAACCCTACAAATAAACTTAATACCTCATTGCTGGGGATTGGAGGTGAAATAGCACCTGTGTACGTGTCAGAGCACTTGTCTCCGTCCAATAAGGCGCTACATGCTGCAGCGCGTACAAAGGCTAGAGCGCTTGGCTATAAATACGTCTGGGTTAAAAATGGACGCATATACGTAAGAAAAGAGCAAGATACAAATTTTTTATTAATTAGAAACGAAAATAGTCTTAACTTGATATCTTAGTGTTAGCTATGCTTAGGATCTAGATCTTATTTTTTTTTTTCATGAGTAGTTTGCTTGGTTTCTCTAAAATTAAAATGTATTTATCAATATATTACCAGAATATTAGAGTACACTGTACTATGTAATAATTTTGATATCATTTGCTTGTGTGAAACTGCATTTTGTGCTAGGTATGATAAGGATTATGGTGGGGGTGTACTGGTCGCTTATTTGAAGAGGTATCAAGTATCAGTAAGGAGCGAGTGGTTATCCAAAGATTTGGAAGATATATGGGTACAAGTAAAAATAAGCGGATCTCCTATTATAAATTTAGGTATAGTTTACATACCGGGCTATATATCTTTAAATGCTGTCTGTGATTTCGTCAATAAATGCAATGACATATTCAGTAATTTTTCGAATCAGTTGACGTGTTATGGGAGACTTCAACCTGCCGCATGTGGCTTGGTCAGCTGAAACAGGTACACCTCAAAACTATGACTCTGAGAAATCCAAAGCCGTGTATGATCTATTTCAGTGTACCACTGTACGTCAGCTCAATCATACAGTCAACCAGAATGGACGAATATTGGACTTAGCTATTACGGACCATCCAGATTACTTTACCTTAACACCTACGCTACCCATAAGTCGACTTGACTCGCATCACCCAACATTTGAACTCCTTCTACAAACCGCTACTGAAACATTGTCTCATAGCAGTTCAATACAAAAATTGTGTTACCGTAGAACTGACTATGACGGTTGTAAAACTGACATAGATCAGGTTCAGTGGGCGATGCATGCAGATACTTTGGAGTGTGAGGAATTCGTACAATTTTTCTACAACACAATTTACGCTATAACAGAGAAACACACCCCAACATCAAAAGTGTCTAACTGCAACTATCCGGTCTGGTTTTCTAGCAATCTGAAAGGATTGCTCAAAAGTAAAAATAGAGCTCATACTAAATTCAAGCGCTATAAAAATGAGACTACGACATGTTTACAATGCTGAGAGCTAGAGCCAAGACTGTCAGTTTTCAGTGTTTTAGAGACTACATTGAGCGCATTGAAGATGATCTTAAGTTCAACATAAAAGCGTTTTGGCGCTACACAAAAAACAAACGTGTTACCAATAATATTCCCAGTAGTGTATATTATCAAGATATGGTAGGAGAAACAGGAGACGAAATTGTCAACCTATTTGCAGGTTACTTCTCGTCGGTCTATAGTGAGGCTCCATCCAATACGTATCATCCTGATTTTCGGACCTCTAATTGCGTTATTGGAAATTTATATATAGAAAAAAGTACTCTCCTAAAAACACTACAGAATGTTGATCTCTCCAAAAATGGTGGTTTCGATAATATCCCACCTGTTTTCATTCGGCTTTGTGCAACCAGTCTTGTAACTCCACTACATATGATATTTAATAAGTCTATGAATGAGGGCACATTCCCAAGTTTGTGGAAAATCGCCAAAGTAACACCAATACATAAATCTGGCGACAAGGGCGACATTACCAACTACAGACCTATATGTATACTAAACTGGTTTGCAAAAATATTTGAGGGCTTTATTTATACTCATATTTATAATCATCTTAAGCATGTACTGAGTCCTCGGCAGCACGGTTTTATGACCGGCAGGTCGACAAGCTCTAACCTTCTGTGCTATACCAATTATATATATGACGCCTTCAACGATAAACAACAGGTGGATACTTTATATACTGATTTCTCAAAAGCGTTTGACCGTGTGGATCATTACATATTGCTCGCGAAGGCCCAGCATCTCGGGATACATGGAGATCTGTACAGGTGGCTCACATCGTACTTGTCAAATCGCAGTCAGATTGTTACGGTTAGCGGATATGAATCTGTCCCATTCTTGGCGACGTCAGGCGTGCCCCAAGGCTCGAATCTGGGCCCATTACTATTCCTACTATTCGTCAACGATTTGCTTGGTAAGATTAATTGTGAATGTTTAGCGTATGCTGACGATATCAAGATTTTTAAAAGAATCTCTAACCACCAAGACTGTGAGAGTCTACAGGCTGATATGGACACTATTGTGCAATGGTGTGATGAGAATTCTATGTCATTAAACACAAATAAATGTCAGGTCATCACGTTTACAAAAAAAAGAAATGTATTTATTTACAACTATAATATTAAAGGAATTATTATTAACCGAGTTAAAATGGTACGTGACCTAGGTATAATTTTTGACACTGAAATGTCTTTCAGGGCACATTATGAGCACATCTGCAGCAAAGCTAATCGTATGCTTTCATTTCTGCTGCGTAATTCAAAACCTTTCAAGTACGCTGAGTCCTTAATCACCCTGTATTGTACCTTAGTGAGAAGTATTACTGAATACTGCGCTTCCGTTTGGGCACCAATATATGCAGTTCATATTAATAAAATTGAAGCAATCCAAAAACGCTTCGTCAGGGCTCTGTGTACAAAATATGGCATTAGACGCAAAATACCCGTATATGAAGACAGGCTTAAAATCTTTGAGTTAATGAGTTTGGAGGAGAGGAGGAGGATGGGCGATTTGTGTACTCTATACAGGATCGTGAATGGCTTGCTGGATTGCAATCTTGTCACCTACGTAAGCTTTAAAGTGCCTACTCGGTCTGTACGCATTCTGCAGCTATTTGTTATACCGTTGTGCAAAAACAATGTTTCACAGAATAACCCACTCCATAGAATGTGTAGTATATATAATAGGGTTTGTACTCAACTTGATATCTTCTTTGATAGCTTCAGCACTTTTAAAAAACATCTTTAATGTTAGCGTTTTGTTTTGTTTATATACTTTTTCTGTTGAAGATTTGTGTCAATGTAGCCAACTAACCTACGGTATAATTTGATTGTGTGTATGTTTACATATGTATATACCACTGGCTTAACGAAGTTGTTTAACATTTGAACGTTGTGTACACAAGACAAAAAAGATAGCCTATCTATCTAATAAAATGTATTTATGATCTGGGTCAAGTGGAAGCACCCGTATGTTTTACATATATGTGTGTTCACACAACAATAACTCATTGCTTTGAAGTCACATGTGTGCGTCATCGTTAAAGGCGTATTAGTGTAATACGTTTATGTGTGCCAGTGCGCATGCGTGTGTGTGTGTGACTGATTTGCCTACCATCGAATGAGAAAGTAAATTTCACCACTTTAGCACAGGCTCACGTAGTTGAGTGGTATTACAGGCGTAAAGACATTTCGAAGGTAGCGAGTTCGAACCGCTACTATATTGATGTAGTCGTTTTACGTTAATAAATAGTTTTGTTTTTGTTCTTTATTTTGTTTGTGATATTAAAGAACGTTTAAGTTGTTAATTAAGCGTGTGGAAAGCACAATGCATCCAATTGTTGACGGTTAAAAATAAAATTATCATGTTATTTATACATGAGAATGAGGGTAGCATAAATTCCAATACGAGAAACATTAATGCAATGTGTGTGCAACAATACTCGCTCAGTAATAATAAAAATACTACTGATTTAAGTTGCTATAAATAAATAACTAAAATATCAAGATACTTTTGTGATGTTACCTCAACATTCCCTTAATAGGTAAGTAATTAACATGAAGATATACCTACAAATATTTAAAAGTTCAAAAAGTAAAATTTGACTGGGATTCGAACTCAAAACTTTGCACAATTTTAACACTTAAAAAGCGAAGCTGTAAACCCTGGGGTCACGGAGACTTACAAGATTTTAACAAAAACTACGTTCATATACCAGTAATAAGAATTTTATGAGTTATTGTTATTACTAAAGGAAGTGTAACTGATGATAAATAAATACGAATGGTTTTGAATCAATTGTAATTTGCGAGTGTATAAGTGTGTGTGAGTGAGGAAACGAGTTTTGTTACACACACATTTATGTAGAACATAGTGGTGACTTTTTCTGCTTGCCAAAATCAATATAACGATCTGTATAATACTTATATCACTAGACAGGCTATCGTTTTTGTCTTGTGTACAAATATAATTGGATTTCAGGTTTAAAAAGTGTTCTTGAAGATGTTATATTGAATTATGTAATCTGTTATCTGTTTTTGTACCTAATAAAATAAAATAAAATAAAATAAAATAAAAATAATTATGACAGCGGTATTCTGTAGGTCGGAGGTACTTCCCCAGTCGGACTGCTCAATTGGGCGGAAATACCGCCGTGTCCTACCTCCTCTATATATAACGTAACGTCAGTGTATGTCATATAAGCTAACGTACACAAGACAAAAAAGATAGCCTATCTATCTAATAAAATCTATTTATGATCTGGGTCAAGTGGAAGCACCCGTATGTTTCACATATGTGTGTTCACACAACAATAACACATTGCTTTGAAGTCACATGTGTGCGTCATCGTTAAAGGCGTATTAGTGTAATACGTTTATGTGTGCCAGTGTGCATAATCGTGAATATTCGTGAATCGTGAACGTTTGAATATGTGTGAGTGATTTGCCTGCCATCGAATGAGAAAGTAAATTTCACCATTTTAGCAAAGGCTCACGTAGTTGAGTGGTATTACAGGCGTAAAGACATTTCGAAGGTCGCAAGTTCGAACCGCTACTATATTGATGTAGTCGTTTACGTTAATAAATAGTTTTGTTTTTGTTCTTTATTTTGTTTGTGATATTAAAGAAAGTTTAAGTTGTTAATTAACCGTGTGGAAAGCACAATGCATCCAATTGTTGACAGTTAAAAATAAAATTATCATGTTATTTTAATCATGAGAATGAGGGTAGCATAAATTCCAATACGAGAAACATTAATCCAATGTGTGTGCAACAATACTCGCTCAGTAATAATAAAAATACTACTGATTTAAGTTGCTATAAAAAATAACTAAAATATCAAGATACTTTTGTGATGTTACCTCAACATTCCCTTAATAGGTAAGTAATTAACATGAAGATATACAAATATTTAAAAGTTCAAAAAGTAAAATTTAACTGGGATTCGAACTCAAAACTTTACAGGATTTTAACACTTAAAAAGCGAATATGTAAACCCTCGGGTCACGGAGACTTACAAGAATTAAACAAAAACTACGTTCATATACCAGTAATAAGAATTTTATGAGTTATTGTTAATATTAAAGAAAGTGTAACTGATGATAAATAAATACGAATGGTTTTGTATCAATTGTAATTTGCAAGTGTATAAGTGTGTGTGAGTGAGGAGACGAGTTTTGTTACACACACATTTATGTAGAACATACTGGTGACTTTTTCTGCTTGCCAAAATCAATATAACGATCTGTATAATACTTATATCACTAGACAGGCTATCGTTTTTGTCTTGTGTACCAGTATGATCGACTCTTGAATTATGCCATCAGTTTAATTTTACGGGAATAATTTTCATACTCTCGCTCGAATTCGGTTCCGATTATAAAGTATACCCTGGACGTAGTTTTTTTGTTCTTTATTAGATGTGAGCTGATTTCATTTTACAATCCTTCTTTTTTGACTCCATAAGATCGGAATCTGAATCTTCTAGCGACATTACGAAATCAATGACTTAGTGAGAACGGAAACATAGATATATGTTTTCAACACGTAAAATGTTCGCATTCGTAACGTACAGGTATCGTGAGACCTGTGTATTGCAATTGGCCGCCTTCGTACTGTAAACATGTGTGTGTGAAGCCGACCAATCTCAATCCTCCGTGCTCTCGAAACGTTTACGTTACGAATTCAAATATTTCAAATATTCAGCACGAAAAACTATCATAAACGTGTACTTAACGAGACAAAGAAGCATTGCGATTAGCCACCTGCCTACTGTAAGCATGTGTGTATATAAAGCCGTCCAATCGCAATACTCCGTTCTCTCGATATGTATACGATACGAATACGATAGTTTTTCTTGCTAGGGGTACTGGGCTTCGATTCTGCTTAAGCAAAATCACCGTCATACCACGGTCATTGCTAAAAAATCCATTTAATTTTAAACTTTGACGCAATAACTATAAAGTTTAAAATCGAAAGGCTTTTCGAAAATGAATGAAGAAGTGTGATGAAACTGTTTTCATTTTATATTAAATTTTAAACGCGATTTTTTGGAGTCTCTGTGTTATGACAGTGGCTTTGCTTTAGTAGAATCAGGGGTAACTGGTGGAGCCGCCTGTCACCCTGGCAGAAGCAGGCCGCGGCGGTTTCGCGCCTGGTGCGCCTTCCCGTTTCCGGGGACGATTTTGGGACTGGTGTCCCCACACCCGAGAAGAGGGCCAGATCGTGAGAGATGGCCCTGGGTCGGCCGGGGTGCCTCCCTCTTCCACCGGCTCCGGTGGGAAGGTATCCGTGGGGATGTTGCGGTCGTAAAAAAAAGGGCCTGTCACTCACGTGCGGAATCAGGGGCGGCGTTGACAAGCTCGTCAAGCGCAGCAAAGGCAGCGATGGCGGCCTTCGTATGCGGCATGTCGGCGGGGCGGCGCGCGGCGGCGGCGCGGGCGATGACGCGGGGCGCCAGGCCGCGCGCCCACCACGACACGCACGCCGCGCTGCTGCTGCTGCTGGACCACACGCTGCGCAGCACGCCGCAGCACGACGCGAACACCTGGCAACACACCGGTGTATTTTAATGCCGGCAAATGCATTGGTGACGTAGGATCATTTTGACCTAGTTTCTAAAACTCTAATTTTAAATTTAAGGCTAGTTACACATTAGGAATGTATCCTTAAATCTATTTCTGAATGCACACTGGAGTGGACAATTAAACCTTAAACCTCACAGTTTGGTTTCATTTAGCTCACCACCGGAAGATTAAAAGATTCCAATATCCGCTTATTATCCTAGGCATGTGTGTCTCCAAGGCGCCCGAACTTTTATGGTAATGTACTTACAAACCAATTTTGTTTTTATTTCTTTTAAATAGGAGATTACACACTTACTTTGTCACATTTAACTTACTCCATTCAAGAGTCAACAAATATAAACCCAAATATGTAATAAATACAAATATATTTTTTTATCATTACAACTGACGCACCATCTTTTTATTATTACAATGCTTCTTGAACAACTCCCCCGTGATCATGGTTTTGGAGGCTATGCCTATAGGTTCACGTGGGAGTATCTCAATAAAAGATGGCATACACTTATAACGTTTATTACCGATCACACAAATGTCTCTCTATATGTAGGACTTACAATCGAGTAATTAGAACACTTGATATTAACTTAGAACATATATAAGTGAGCTAGTTCAAATGTGGCTGATTGTGGCAAGCCTTACGTACGAACTGGCTTCACGGAGCGCGGGAGCTCCGTCGCTGTCGGGCGAGGAATTCGCTGACATCGCGTATGCGACGCGATGCCGCTACAATGGTGCTTTCAACAGCGCCGAAATATCGGAAACTCAAAACAATGAAACGTGGTAAATATCCCGATTATTTTGATACTGATGTGAGTGACCATGATAGTTTTAATACCTATATTCTTGAACAAAACTCTATTAAGATTGAATAAGTGAATGATTAGACGGAAATTGGACCTGTCAAAGTCAAAAATCATTTATTCTGCATAGGCCATTAAGTCGGAACTTACAAAACGTCAATATGAAAGACTAGTTCAGCAAATGGACCACTGACAGTTTCGAAACGCGGCCCCGACCTGGGACTCCAACAAGAAACTTAGCATTTTTTTTTGGTCTATTTACAGACATTTATATAGTCTAATTAATCTAAATTTAAAAATTTACTTAAGTAGCGTAGTTGAGTGAACAGAGACCATTTCCAAGCTTATTTATCATCTAAGTAGCCTTTGATTTTATAATAGCCTTTCTAACACAATTTATTTTAAAACTACATTTTTAAATCAGGCACATATATTCCTAATTTAATTAGGGAGCTTGTTAAAAAACTGTATACAGTTGCCCTGCCCTGCTGTGACTCCAAGATCGAATCTGCAAAAAAAGCTACAAACTACTAAATCTCAATAGATTCCTATAAAACATGTAAAATGGTCACTTATGTCAGCAGATTCACAACAATACATTTCCTAAGCAGATTCTAATTTCGAGTAAATATTGCAGCATTACAAACTATTGTTCTAATACGATTTCAATAAAGCAGCCTGCTGGCTAAAATTTGGATCAAAGATAGATTATATTTTTTAACTATGATTTTGATTATAATTAGTTATTCAGTCGACAAATTATAGTTTACCCCTTCGGCCCTTCCCCTTCAAATAGACCTATAACCCTGTTCTCAACTAAAGTAATTTGTCATTCATTATACAAATAGTAGAAGTCAGTAGCAATCTGCAAATGAGAGTCGTTAACAAAACGAAACGGTCCTTACCTCATTGTCATTAGTCTCCAAACACTGTCTAAAGTGGTTAATACAAGGGTAGTGTAGAGGCGGCGCGGGCGCAGCCCTGTTCAACACAACGGCCATGCCGCGAGCGCCTATTACAGGTTCGATGCGTTGGTCTGGCTCATCTGTCATTCAAAGTTAGTTGTTAAAATTATAAGCTTTATAAAACAGAATAAAGAAGTGTTTTAATTTCTCATACAATGGATATTGACATTCATCTTTTATTAGCATAGAATATTCTGCTAATAAAGTTGATATAATTACGCCTTTATCCCCGGAGAGTTAGGCAGAGGTGAATTAACACCCACATTTCACCAATCATTGAATTTAGTCCCACGTAATAGGGGGTGAGCCTATTGCCGTCTTCCGGGCATTATTATCCGGGCTGTATATATCTGTCTGATGTCAAACAGCCCTATCCCTTAGTCGCCTTGTACGACACCGCATGGGAAGTGATGGGGTGGTCCAATTTCTGCTCTGCCGGGAACCACGCGGTTATTTACAAGTTTTATATTCACCCTAATATTCACCGCGGTAGCTTAGTGGTATGGCTAATGGACTGCATTGACGAGGTCTCGGGTTCGATCCCAGGTTTTACCATGGCACACACCAATGACTTTTCGATGCTTTTCGAAGTTATGTGTGTATTTATCGCAGGTTTATAAGTGCCCGGTTAATGGTAATAGGCTCGCCACCTATTACATTCGGAACTTAACATAAACTGGCGAAATGTGGGTGCTAGCACCTCTGCCTACCTCTTCGGAGATATAGGCGTGAGTTTACGTTTTTTAATATTCACTAACTTACCACTCTTAACCCTCTCAACGAGCTTAGCGAGCGCACTTTGTAACAACTGGGCGTGTTGTTGCCTCGTGTGTTCGTGCACTTGTACAACGCGGCACTCGGCGGCCCTCTGTAAGAGGACCACGCCTGCCTCTGCCGCGACTCCTTCGCCTTTACTCTCACGTAGAATTTCCGTAGCTAGGTAGAGGATTGTTGGCAAGATCGATAAAGCGCCTGGAATAACAGATTATACATAACATTTTAATATGTAATTAGTTGCAGCGAGCTTTAACTTTTGACTGTCAGTGGGATGACTAAAGGCTTGTCCTGCTTTGTCATCTACACTGACAGCACAGAGACTCTGTGCTTACAGGGTCGGCAGCGCGAGTGTGACTTCTCTGGTGTTACACACGTCCATAGGCCACGGTAACTACTTTCCATCAGGTGGGCCGTGTGCATATCTGCCACCTAATACAAGCTACGGGCCAAAGCTAACACTAACTCTAACTGTACACTTGAGAGATTTTTAAACTTACCTTGAGGGCTAGTCAAACTCGGCAACTCCGACATAGCTGACAGACTTTTCACTAACAATGTGTCCCCATGAACTCCTAAACCTTTAGGTACACCAATAACTCCTACAGCGCCGCCATGTTTCTTAGGCGATAACGCCGGTAGCCGTCTCACAAGCAGACATATACAGGCTTCAAGACATGCGAACACCACCGATTTACCGGGCGGTAAATCTCCTGTGGGACCCCCTTCGCCGAGGGTATGTACAACCTCCAGTACAGATTGAGGGGTTGGATCGTCTGTGGATTCGTTGGGGGCTAATTCTGAAAAACGAAAAAGAAAATTAAGTTTTAAGCAGACTGTCGCATCTCTGATAGGTGCCATACAATGATGACGTACGTCATCATTATTGTAGCCAAACAACGCATCTACAGTTTATAATATCTCATTGCCCCCCAACTGCTTCAACGGGTTTTTTTTTTTTATATAGGACACGTCAATTGGACTTCGCCTTGCCTGATGGTAAGCTGAAGACAAAATCCCAGAAAAGAGGGTCACCATTACTTACACATACCGTGTGACAATGGTGACACTCAGCTTGACGGCCTTATCATATGCTTTTTCACGCCCCGCTTAAAGGACCCGGGACTGTAGGAAGAAGGAAACACGTGAGCTGGTTTACCGTGGGATTTAGTACCCATTAAAAAAAACAAAATCCACCTTGATAGCCTTTGCTTTTTTTTAATGCCCTTATTTAAGTACTAACTAGGTAGTGGAAAATTGGGTCGGCCGGGGTGCGTTTTAGTCGGTTCGAGTCCGACATAACCTCCTCCACCGGCTCCGGTGGGGAGGTATCCGTGGGGATTTTGCGCACGTAATAAAAAAAAGGGAGTAGAAAATTAGTACTTAAAATAGGTTCACTCGTTTAGACGTATATGCATTTATGCATTCGTCTAAACCAGTGCATGCATGCATTTATAATATTAGTATAAAAGTATGGATTACCTTTGATCTTAGCTTGCATACTGGCGTGCAGTTGTTCCCTGGCGCCATCTATGACTAGACGTAGAACGTCAGCGGCCAACAACAGAGCTTCGATACTTTCTTGAGTGAGACCGGTGCGGTGGATAATTTGGCACAACTCTATAGCTAACGATCTGAAAAGAAGAACCAGTATTAAATAATAAAAAATGTTTATTTCTACTCCATACTAAGCATAAATAGCGATCGAATCGGATCAAAATATCTACTGTAATACTAATGAATATGACATACATACACACATAAATATCATCATAGTATAAAATCAAAATATAAGTGGTATTACAAAAAACGCTTTTATCGCAGGAGGGTTAGGCAGAGGTGAATTAACTCGCACATTTTACTAATAATTATATTCGGTCCCACGTAATAGGGGGTGAGCCTATTGACGTATTCCGAGCACTATTGTTGACTCGAGCCATGCATCTGAGGCTGAGTCTGTGCTATATATATATCTGTCTGATGTTAAACAGCCCTATCCCTTAGTCGCCTTGTACGACATCACATGTGAAGAGATGGGGTGGCCCAAATTCTACTCTGCTGGAAACCATGAACCATGACATGAATGTAACGTACCTACGTACGTATTCTTCAATTAATCCTCACTGAAATACTGATTCCTCATGAAAAAGACGTGACTGTATGTATATGTGACGTGACTGTGTGTTGTAGAAATACGGTCACATTATTTTTTAACGTATAAGATTCAGTTACCTGTCTCTGAGCAGCCGAGCTCTATTTTCAGCGGCGTCTAGTAAAGTAACCAGTGATAACAGCACGGAAATTATATTCTCATCCCTCATGTCTCGCTGCGCACATAAAGCTTCCATGCATATACCTAAAAAAACAGGTTGCACGTTAAACAGAATTCTTCAATTTACACAAGTGCATATTGAATCGTGCATAATAGTTATGTATGATACAAGGGGTCAATGTAATGACCAAACCTCACGTGTGTCACACGACGTTTTTCAACACACCAACGAGTAAAAAAAAATATATTTTTAGTCATATGTTGAAATGAAACATATCTAAGTGAAAACCTTTTCCAAAATTTAAAAATAAACCTATAACCTAGTTAAGAGCAAATACAATGCATAAATAATATCATTCAGCTAGGTACAAACTTAATTTGTAGGAAATAAAATAAAACACTAGTGCGATCAAGAAAAAAAAGCACAAGTGTTTAATACAATGGTTTACGAGTGTAAAAGCCATGTAATAAAAAAAAATTTATGAGCAAGGATGTTGAAAAATTGTTTTCATTAACTGTCATAAACGTTAATAGTCTTTGCAAGCTTGAAATTATAATATTTGAATAAAAAATCTAAAATCTAAAAATGGAAGCCTTATTAAAGAAATCGTACAGAGGCTCATTGAAGCGACCAGTGACACTCGTTCCGGGTCGTTCCTGGTCCAAAGGCTGTCCATCGCCATCCAACGTGGCAACGCAGCAAGTGTTATGGGCACTTTTGCACCGGGAGCGACCAGGGGCGGGTTATTTGATTAGTACATGGACTAAGCATTGCTTGTTGTACCATTTTCACATATTGTATTAATTTGACGAATAATAAAATATTATGTACTTTTATGCAAAAAAATAAATTCAATACACAAGATATGTACGATCGATGTCTCAATTGTATATACTTGTTTAACGGTTCAAACGATATGATATAATAAAGCATATTATAGAAAACAATCCTTCTGCAGTCGGGTAATAAATAATACGTAATTAATATCTTACCGAACAACAAGTGGAATCGTTCGTCAACTGGTTCGAAGAACTCAAAGTTTCCGTTCTCGGTTTTCGCGGCTCTGTTGTCCAACGCGCCCTCAGTACTCTCTGTAATCAAATTAACCACGTAGTTTAAGTGACCCTATCCGTTGCACGCAAGTGGTATATATTATACATTTTAACTAATCTTATTTAGCTTTTACTCAACTATATCATTGGTGATTCTTAAAAGTATGAAGAAAAAAATATGCTTCATATTCTTAAATTTGCATGCCCGTAATCTAGAACACTCTGTCCTGAGTCCCGATTTATTCGAGGGCAGATTGATAGACTTGACAGACTGTCTCCGGTCTGTCTCCAGCTCGAAGGACCATTAAATATACGGAACATTATCCTGTACATCGACTACTGTTGTGATTGTAGTGGTGGTTTGGAGACAAAAGTAAGATATCCGGAAGGCAACGTAAATACGTATATTGTATAGTTAAAATAACAGTAGTAAATGTATGGTTAATCTTTCCTTGATAGTACGTAGTCTCTGTGTCTGCTGGGTGCGCATACGTACCGCTGGGCGGCGGCGGCAGGTCCACGTGCGCGTTGAAGCGCAGGCAGGCGGCGTACAGCAGCGAGGGCCAGGCGCGCGCGTAGTGCTGGCGCGAGCCTTCTGCCGTCTCCGCTGCGTAGAACGCGCCGCCACCGTGCGGCAGTTGGGATGCGAACTCTGCACGCGTTATATCAACATATTAACACCTCATCACTATTGCTGCGTAAGGCCGTCCGCTGAGTTGGGTCCGTTACCGTCACCAGTTAAGACGCTTCCGCGTGACGTTATTTCGTGCAAATTTATAGAATAACGCTGTTATAGGAGAGTGGTCCGTCACGATATTATAAGAAAAATTGTAGCTTACAATCTCAATATGTCTATAATTTATGATTTGAGATTGACATACATGGTCATTCCCATTACGTGTAAAACTCGCCAGAATACTGAGATCAGTTACTCATAGAAAATAATAAACATGGTAAATATCCCGGCGAGTTTTACACTAATATGTCTATACTCCATTTGGTTAGCTACTAATCTTGTAGTGACTATTTATAAAATCACAGATTAAACAAATAAACTTGGCTAACTAACTGACTAACAAGTGTTTCAATTTCGGTTTTTAGTCTTTATAATGAGTTTCTATAAAAAAAAATAATAAACTGAGTTTTTAAATAAAACATTAAAAAGACATTAATATTGTTTACGTTTAGTTAAATACGTAACCGACCCGACATAACCTAACCCGACTATATTATTGAACTAGATTATTAAATAAAGACATTAGTTAGTAAATTATAGTTTAAGGAGATTGGTAAGGGGGGTTATTACACAAGATCCTGCTCCACAGAAATCATATTCAATACAATCGACTTACAATTAACTGAAAATCGGTCTTTTGGTATTCAATATCACCGAAAATCGATTCGAATCAAAGACAAAATAGATGTATTCCAGAACAAATCAACATTTAAACTCACCAGGCGGCAAACTCAACAGCGCATGATCCTTCAAAGCAGCTATCCAGTTCTCCCCTAAACTCTCCAGCTCCGGCTCAACCAACTTCAACAAACTTTCTCCTTTAGACTCAAACTCTCCATACTCCTCATCTTCAGGCGTTTGAGGCTCTGAGTTATCAATTTGATTATTGTTTTGCAGCAATTGGTTCCGCCATTTTGCAAGTTCGGCTCTATTGTTGAAAGGTTTCGTGTCTAATTGCTTCACGTAACTGCCTGGAGCGCTGTTATTGCTCACCATAGCAACTATGTATACTTCTGCCCATGCTTTTAGTATAGAAAGCTTTTCCAGTGTTGCCATACTTTCGTTGTATATGAGGGTTGTGTTGCCTTTCGTGTTTAATTTGTCTAGACTTGACACTAGCAGCTGATGTACCCTGTTAAAATAATTATAACTTATTTCACTACAACTATTTAATATTTGTCTGGATAATTAACTATCGTCTCTACCGAAATGCAAATGATAATGGCTATGGAAATGATGCTATATATGACATTTGTCTGGCTGTTAAGAGTACCCGGTAAGCATGAATGAAAACAAGCTCGTGACAGCAGAAGAAGCGAAAGATGTATGCCAGGTTTTTCCACATGGAAACCCTATTTATGTGCTAAAGTTGTATGTTTACTTTACTTTATTTGATCTTCTCTCTATATCTTTCTTTCTTTTTGTTTTTAATACACTTTGTTTCTAGTTTATTTGCTGACTACATCAAATCATTTGCTTTATTACTTCACTGTCCATCCCAAGGTTGCCTGGAAGAAATCGCTTCCAGCGATAAGGCCGCCCATTGTAAGTTAAAATGTGTGCATGCTACCTACAAGTTCTACTGTAATCTATTTGTACAATAAAGAATTATCTATCTATCTATCTATCTATACCCCAATGCGAAAGTGTCACACTTTCGCATTCGCGCATTTGCACATACAGATATACGCTATATGCCGTGGGGAAATTGACATTTTGATTGTGTAATAGATGGATTACCAATAACTTATTAACACAAAAAAATCTTTCTAGAATACGGCCCTAAGTGTTCGAGTTGGCTGGTTCTCTGACTGACCACTGTCGAGTTGCTTTACAATTCGTTATGCACACAAAACTACAATGCCATATTGAAGTACCAGGTTTCGTCCAAGTATCAAGATATAATACAAATAAAATTTGAGAAATAAACTTTACCTTCTAAGATCATTGATGTCCCTAGCGACTCCACAACCAATCCAGGCGGAACACACATCACAGGCGGCCGCCGTCACATGAGACGCCGTGTCGCCTGAGAATGCGGGCCGGACGGCAGCTCCCACCTGCGGACGTACTTTGTTATAAGTACAGTGTCGTAACTAGATCGAGTAACTTAAAGTAACTGTGGTACCTTAGAGGTTAGAGGTACAGTGATACAGATTTGAATGTGATAATACTGTTTACTGTTTTAATTCATTGCGGCTTCTCAATGGTCCAGTTTATCTGAATCGAAGTTTATCAAGTAATGTATGTGACGGGGTGACACGTCACCCAATCGCATATAATATGTTGCATAGAAATAAAAATGTATTAGTTCCGCAATCCGTTCGTTTGTCTGTAACTATACTCTACTATATATATATTTCGATAAGGCTTACGGCTATATTGAGGAGCCACAAAGAATTAAATCAATAAATAATATTATCATATTCAAGTTTGTTTTGCGGTACGCTGTGTCTGCTGCATGCGTTTGGAGTTTTCGTATACAGTCCGTTAAAATATATCTTTTTTTTACGTGCGAAAGATCCCCACGGATGGGTCGGTGGAAGAGGTTATATAGGACTCGAACCGACTAAAACGTACGACGTCTGTGGGTCGTTTTTGGTTGCCGAAGGTGAGGCTGACAGGCATATTTCCCGCACACCGGCCGACACAAGGCCATCTCTCTCGATCTGGTCCTCTCCTCGGGTGACGAAATTATATCTTAATACGGGGTGACTCCATTGCAAGACATTAGTCAGTTTCATCAATGAAGAGTTTTTGCAACTACACGCTTTTGGTACAAATGAATTATAATAATAAAACCCGAATTAACCTTATTACTTGTATATGCTTATTTAAATTCTGAAGTCAAAATTTATCCCACATTTATAGCCAAGGTAAGGTAAGGTTTTCTTTTTTATTATTTTCAGTCAAGTCGATAAATTCATTCACACGCATGTATGAAATTCTAGTAAGTTAAAGGTCGTTACGAATGTACTAGCACTCAATTTGTTTTAAAAACTTTAAATGCGAATAATTTCACAACATACCTGAGCTTGGTACTGTTCTAACAGTAAATGTCCGGGGAAGTCCGGTTCCGGGGCTCGCGCGTATTGCTGTATAATTATTTGTAGTGTGCGCAGACCACACAGACGTAATGCGTCAGATTCGCCCGTAGCGCCCACGAACGCCATTCGGACGAGATCCGACAGATGGAGCGAGAGGTAGTCTCCTGAAAAATCAATGAAAAATAACATTTATTTTAATTAAATTTTTAGGCAATTAGTATACTAGTAGAGATGGACGGAAGACGGGACTAGAACTTAGGTAGCAGACAAGCACACGGCCCACCTGATGGAAAATGGTTACCACGACCTATGAACGTGTGTGACTTCTCTGGTGTGGCACACGTTCATAGGTCGCGTTCATAGGTCGCGTTCATAGGTTGTGTTCCCGGCGGTGAGTAGAGTAGCCAGAGCTCACTGGAGAAATTTTGTACTGTCAGGGGGAAGACCAAAGGCATGTTCTGATTTTGTGTTCTGCACTGACGGCACAGAAACTCTCGGGTGTTGTGTAACACCGCGGGTGTGACTCCCCTGGTGTTACACAAGTTCATAGATCACGGCAACCTTTCCATCAGGTGACCCTTGCCTGCTTATCTACCACCTAAGTTGAGAGCGACGAAGGATGAACGATGTACGACCTCCGCCCCCCATGAGCGCAGGTCTAGAGGTGACAGGTGGAGCCGCCTGTCAACCTCGCAGATGCAAGCCGCGGCGGCGGGGACGAGTTGGGGACTCTGTGGTCCCCACACCCGAGGAGAGGGCCAGATCGTGAGAAATGGCCCTGGGTCGGCCGGGGTGCGAGGGATATGCCTGTCAACCTCACCTTCGGCAACGAAAGCGACCCACAGGCGACGTGCGTTTTAGGGGGTACCCGTGGGGATTTTGTGCACGTAAAAAAAATCCACCTAAGTTGAATAAAAAAAAATACCATTTCTATAATCATACCATCAGGTCGATTCTGTAGCTTCTCTTTGGCTTTGACTAGATCGAAGTGCGCTCCGTCGCCTGTCGCTTCACACGCACCCATTATCTTTTGTATACACTCCATCGCAAACACCTGTAGACAACAAATAATGTGTAATGTTTTATATTTCATTGATGCATACTGATGTCATTAATATTTGGCAATATGGCAATAAGCTCGCCACATTGGGACCTAAACATAAACTGGCGAAATGTGGGTGCTAGCACCTCTGCCTCACCCCTTCGGGGATATAGGCGTGAGTTTATGCTATGTATGTTAACATTTGATGTAGCCGATGGATAGAATACTTTACTTTAAATTAAATCCGTGTTGGATTAAGCACCTAAATCATTTATTGAACTTCACAAAAGTACGATATGTCTTCTTGATATATCTTCCAAAGACCAAAGTAGACCAATGTTTTATTTTTAAACTTTCGCGGTGTGAATTCATAATTATACCAAGTACCGGGACTTCTCGCGAATTATATTTTTTTTTTTTTTTGGAACTTACTATTTCTGCCGACGTTTCGGATGCGTTGCAGCACCCGTGGTCACGACTTGACTAGTCTTCGAGCGTCGAGATGTATGCGGGGAACATTTTTTGAGCGCCTACCCACCATTACACTTATTATGAATGGTTAGGCTGGCGACACACCACACTCACTATGTCAGTTTTTAACGGCACTGTGTTTTTTGGTTTTAGTATCTTAATCACTGGATTCCACGTTCCGGATAGCTTGAATCCATCTTCCCTATTGAAATTTTTATATTTTTTGATTTCAATGGCTTCACGCACAATCCGTGAATAGTAGTGGCGATCAGTGGAGAGGACTTTGGGTTGATGAAGCTCAATCCAGTGATTGGTACCCGACTCAAGATGTTCTGCTACTGCCGATTTGTTGAACTGACGGTTTTTCACAGCTGCGATATGTTCTCTGACTCTCTCTGCAATGGTTCGCTTGGTCTGGCCTATGTAGGAACTACCGCAGCTGCAATCCACTTTATAAACACCCGGTGTTTGTAGAGGTATGAAAAAAAAAATATAATTCGCGAGAAGTCCCGGTACTTGGTATAATTATGGACCAATGTTTTGTTGTCAAGTCAACAACTAAACACAGAAAAGGTAAAATAACAAACATGATGTTGTCATCTGTGTTATTTTATATCTTTTGATACTTTTACATAGAGTGTTTTGCTAAACTAAGTGGCATAAGACCACGGATACAAACATAAAGACACAAATTTAATATTTTTAGAGCGTGATAGTTAGTTAGTTTTAAACTTTTTTTTTCATTTATATTATTTTGGCTCAAGCAATAGGTATAATTTATACATATTTGAAATGTGCTAATTAAGCCCTTTCAATTGATACCAAACACGACATATTTATCTCATTTTTTATTTTTTTACACAGTACTTTCATACCGCTAGAGGGCGCCACAATAGATTAAGTGACACGTTATATAGCCTATAACAGCGGACGACTAAGACGCTTCTAACGATACCTCATTTGTCCAGTTCTAATAAGTGGTTGAGGAGCTATGAGGGAACAGATGAATCTACGTACATACATACATTTATAGCCTGTCAAAATCATAACCCTCCTTTTGCTTCGTCGTATTCGAGTAAAAAGACTGTATCAGGTATATCATTTTATATACATACCCGTGTAGGCCACCTGGACTGCACTGCTGGATGCGTGGACTGCTCAGACGCGGCGTGGAACTCTGCCTGGTCGTCGTCACCCTCACCATCGAAGTCAATTTCAGGATTGTTGCTGTCTTCTACAAATCATTAATTTCATTAAGATATGAGCAGTTGGAACGCTGGTGAATCGTTAGTGAAAAGGTATATATTAATAAGCACAGGACCAGGACGCATTATGGTCACCAGCGAGCTTACCACGATGCGTATAAGCGATTCAAATTTTAGTAGCGGTCTAGAAGAAGGATAAAGCTATTTAGGCTGTATAGATCCATCCCTCTCCCTCTGAACCATAAGCTCAAAAAAATGAACCTTATGCGTATCGAGGTGGGTTGAGGTTGATATATATATGCGCCCATTGTAGTTCTAAAAACAATAAAGAAATGTATTATACCTAATCTAATAGTAAGCACTCGCTTGGCAAGCGCTAACCAGTCCCTGACGTTCCTATGCGTGGCGGCGGCCAGCAGACAGCATGTCAGGGTATCCCGGGCATAAGCCAACGCCGTTTCATCTCTTTCGCTGTCCAGGAACGCAAATAGCGCTCCAGGTAATCCTGTTTCCGTGATCACGACACCTGAAAAACATATTAAAGACTAGTAACGAACTAAAAAAAATTTAGTATGGTCGTTAGCATCTTAGTAATGAAGACTTTTAGTAACTAACTAAAAATAAAGAATAATATAGTACGGCCGTCAGCATCTTGTGGTGAAGATATTTACTAAAACTAAAAAATATTATAGTACAACCGTTAGCATCTTGGTTGTGAATACATTTAGTAATTAACTAAAACTAAAAAATATTATAGTAGTTATGTTAGTTATCGGAACATAAATATTACAAAGCTTATTATAACACTCTCTAAGAATAATCGAGTAAACGAGACAGATAATGAAAAGAATTTCAAGAGACAGCTCAGAAGATAACGACAGGGCTATAGGAATATTAAGGTTATTCGTAAGCTCACCGCTGTAAGGTTTGGCAGGTACATGGTCTTTAGCCATAAGCGCGTGTTTGCACACCTCAGCGGCTTCTTTCTGAGACAACTGCCGCAGGCAACATAGCGCAGCGCGACGTACTGTCAAGTCTGAGTGAGACAGATCTCGCTGGAAAGAAATAAAAAATTAAATTGGTGGTTGACAGCAAATTCGAGTGTGGATTTTAAGCATTTAATATGCTAACTATTTAAAATCGATTAAGATAGAAAAAATTTAAACAGTCCAGGCCGGACTCGAACCCGCGATCTTTCCCATACAGGGGGGGAAAGCTCTGCCCGCTAAGCCACTGAACCTTCACCTGAAATCATCCAAATTCTTCTATACATATATCCGTCTTACGCCTGGACCGTTTAAATTTAAATCTTTATCGATTGTGGATTAATTCAATCGGTTTTTAATTAACTTAATACTATTCCACCAAATATTTAATAACCGCGGTAGCCTAGTGGTATGGGTAATGGGTTGCTGAGACGAGGTCTCGGGTTCGATCCCAGGTTTTACCATAGCAGACACCAATGACTTTACGATGCTTTTCGAAGTTATGTATGTATTTATCGCAGGTTTATAAGTGTCCAGTTAATGGCAATAGGCTCGCCACCTATTACATTGGGACCCAAACATAAACTGGCGAAATGTGGGTGCTAGCACCTCTGCCTATCCCTTCGGGGATATAGGCGTCAGTTTATGTTATGTTATGCCATTCAATATACCTAAGTGAGAGGACATTTACTAGATACAGCCATTGTAATGATATGGATGAGCAAGGTCTTCTGATACAGATGTATTTCACTTAATAGAAGATCACAACAACAAAATACTGTTAACAGTACCATAGTGTTACAGATTTTTTTTCCATAACTCTACTCTAAACAGGCTGCAGACTTCAAATTTCATGAAAAGTTTAATAATTCGTTAGAATATCTGTAGATGGCTCCACCTTCGCCGCAAGACGGTTGTTTAAGAGAATTTCGAATGTCTAAAACATGTCCAAGTAGCTCAGTTAGTTTACAAGATTGGTCACGGGTAAATCGATAAGAATAGTTTTTATTTTTCTTTTATTATTTAGTTAGCTTACCAATTGTTTTCATTTTTACATTTATACAACTAAGGTATCAGAGAAGCCCACAGCCCACCTGATGGAAAGTAGTTGCCGTGATTTATGAACATGTGCAACACCAGGGGAGTCACACCCGTGCTACCGACCATGTAGGAACGGGAGAGTTTCTGTGCCGTCAGTGCAGAAGACACAATCAGGACATTTCAATGAATTCATATGATTTTTTTTTTCAAGTAAAACATCAAATATGTCCCCCTAGAGCTGTCACTACACTTTATAGTAATACTTACACACAAGTGAGGCACGAGGGTGTGCAGATTGATGTGGTCGGGCGCGAACATCTGCAGTTGTTGTAGGCAGCCCGTGGCTTCTGCGCGTGCGCCGCCGCCGCACTCGCCCAGCGCACAGCACGCGCACACAAACCTGCCTACCGCTACCACTGCACATACAATTATACACACATCAACAAAGTCTAGGGAACAAGGACATTTCTAGTTTTTAATTAAAAACCCTTTCTTGTAATAGTGAGTGTTTTATATCAATAGAAGGGTATTTTTATACCGTTTTTAATTTTAATTTTAATAAAAACATTTTCATACCATTTTTTTTTTTTAAGAAAGAATTGAATAGTGCCAATATTGAGTATTACAACCTTCTATGATTAGGCACAAAAATAACGAGGTAGTAAGAAATACAGTAATTAACCGTACTTTAAACGTTTTTAATAATCTGTAAAAATTATTATTAAAATAAATTGGGGTCATCTTGTTCCCTAGACTTTGTTGAGGTGTTTAGTATTAACACCATAGTGCAGATGCAAAGAGGAGTAAACTACTTGCAAACCGCTACCACTACACGTACAACTATAGCTTTAACAAGGTAGAGCAGATGCAATGAGGTGTGGATTGTAATATGAAAGAATTTTGCGGGAAAATTTAACAATTTTGAGACACTTAGCGGAAGTGGACTTTGTTGTAAACTTAGCTTAAATAGAAATATAATTTACGTCAATAATAAAAAATTATACTGTTCAAGATTAAAAATAAATAATATGACTAGTGAAGGTGTGATAACGACGGGTCAGATCCCACCCAATTCTTTTTTTTTTCATCTACCTATCAATAGTTAAACCAATCACTATATTCTATGTCAATGCTACTACTAAGTATAACTCATACTAGATGTTACTAAATATAAAAAGGACGTCCTCAAATACAAGGACGTCGACGGTGTATATATATTTTTTTTAGGACACGCCAACTTACCTTCACCTCGCCTGATAGTAAGCTAAAGGCAAAGTCTTAGGAATAACAGTATTGACTAAAGTCACGCATACTGTGATGACGTCTGAGTAGGTTTGTACGTACAGTACAGTTACTTTGGTCACCTCTTCTATGTGTTTGCTCTTCGAAAAATACAAAGAGGAGGCGGTTATTAACTAAATTGATCAATATTTTTTGGAAATTAACAATGAATAATGACTACTCTACAATCGAAATCGAGGATTCTGTTACACATAATATACAAACATACATACAGTAGAAGCTAATCAAACGTATCAAGAAATATAAAATACCTTGCAACTCAGGTCCAACGACGTTGATCAAAGCTGATATCAGTCTTCCAATACTACGGTGCAAGTCCTCTTGGAATGGCGGTGCGCTGAACAAGAGTTTCAACGCGAGGTTCAGAGTTGACTCCACATGACTCCGGAACATGGGGCCGGCAGCGTCCGCTAGTACGGAGAGTGCGTGGAGTGACCACACCTGTGGGGTAAAAGGAATAATGTACATACATACATATAATCACGCCTTTATCCCCGGAGGGTTGGGCAGAGGTGAATTAACACCCACATTCCACCAATCATTAAATTCGGTCCCATGTAATAGGGGATGGGCTATTGCCGTCTTCCGGACACTATTGTTGACTTAAGTCATTCATCTGAGGCTGAATCTAGGCTGTATATATCTGTCTAATGTTAAACAGCCCTATTCCTTAGTCATCTTGTACGACACAGCATGAGAAAAGATGGGGTGGTCCAAATTCTACTTTGCTGCTGCTGCTTTACTGCACTGTATTACAACTATAGCATTATAACAGAATATTCTAGGCTATGCACTAGTGTATGCCCTATTGAGCCCACCAAGATCTAAGGGGCCAAAGTCAACCTTACTTGCAAGTTTTGCCTGAGGCGCAGGCTATGATCTCGTGGTTGGGGGGTCAAACATCAGTAACTTTTTTTTTTTTTTTTTTTTATTTAGGACACGCTAATTTGACTTCACCACACCTGATGGTAAGCTAAAGGCAGTCTCAGGAAAGAGGGTCACCATTATAAATATTCCACGACATTCTACACAACGCTATCTAGACCCATGGTAAGCATAGCTTAACTAGCTTGTGTTATGGGATCTAGAATGCGGATAAACATACTTAGATACTTTTTTTTTTTTTGTAAATACATACATATTATACATAGAAACACCCAGACCAATGCAAATATACATATTCATGCATACAAATATTTGCACTGAGCGGGAATCGAACCCGCGCCCCCTGCATAGCAGTCGAATGCTCTACCGCTACGCCACGGAGGTCGTCCCGAACTCCCCCAAAAACGAAAATAAACCTGGCCATTACACTACCGACGTGATCCCACTCCGGGAAAGAAACTAATGTAGTTGTAGCAGAGGAGACCACAGGCTCCAAATGAAAGCTTAGATATGTCTTGGGGTAATACCGAGGCTGTAGCTTCTAATGCTAACATTTACAAATAAAGCGGACCACGCATGTTCTTACCCCACTTCTGAATACACCCCAAAGTCACTATAGCCCCAGAAAATTAGCTTAAAATTACTACCAGGACTTTTTTCTTTGTCACTTTTGAAGTTACATGGGTTTCTATATTTCTTCTACCGTGTCGATTGCGTTTCGACTCTGAAATTGTGTTTTCTCAGTATGATTCTACCTGAATAGTGTACTTAGCACTATACCTCGTCTGATTTTAAGTTCACTGATATTGAATGAATGAATGAATGAATAAAACTTTATTGTACACCGATAATTAACACAAAATAAATATTAACAAAGTTCATAGTAGTAGGTACAAATGCCACCAACCTGTAACTCCACCGCCGCCGTATCTTGAGCCAACGCTCTTAGCACAGGCAGCGCTGTAGCGCTTGAAGTTGCTCCCCTCGCTCTCTGTACAGCGCCGACAGCGGCTGCAGCGGCTGCGCGCACGGATCTGTTGACAGCAGTCCTTGCAAGGGCGATGACCTTCTCGCTGAGCGCCTGGCTCTCCGCCTCGGTGATACAGCCGCACAGGCGGCCCGCACACGACGCTGCGGCCGCACGGACCGTTGCGCTATTTGCCGAGAGACCGTTCTAGAAGTAAAAGTAAAATTAATTAAATATGGAGAGTTTGAAATACTATGCAGATTTAATATCTATATAAATAAAATGAATACGGCTCGACTGTATATTGTACAATAGAAGACAAGTAGTTCGTATAAAAGTAAATAATCGAATGTTCATTCAAATTCATAGACTAGAAAACAAAGTCCAATGCATAGCAGTTAAACGCGGCGGCGGTGCACCTTGTGCGCCTCCCCGTTTCCGGGGATATGTTGGGGACTTTGGTCCCCATATCCGAGGAGAGGGCCAGATCGAGAGAGCTGGCTCTGGGTGGGCCGAAGTGCTAGGCATATGCCTGTCAACCTCATCTTCGGCAACCAAAAACGACCGACAGGCGTCGTACGTTTAGTTGGTTCGAGACCGACATAACCAATACCGTGGGGATATTTCGCACGTTAAAAAAACATTCAGCGTTAGCGGATACAACTCCTAATTAAGTATAAAATCAATTAAAATAAATCTCACAATAACGAGTTCAGTAGCGATATTTTTCACAGCATCCTGTCCTAGGGAGCTCTTCAACTCAGCCAGTGTTCGTAGCGCCAACAACAGTGCCGTGTAGATATTGATTTGGATCGCTTCCTGCCGAGCACCCTTGCACACTTTGATGCTTTCCGTGAAATGTTCTAACATTTGTTGTCTGTAAAAAAGATATAAGAATAAATTACAGTGTACCTAAAATCGATTCAGTACAAATTGATTGATTCTATAAGACAAAGACAACAAACATAGCATGTAGTATTACATTGTCTATAGTTTTTCTAAACATGCGGACATTCACGTTGAGGGCCAGGTTTAGTTTATGATAATACAGAACATAACATGACATAAACATAAACTCAAGCCTATATCCCCGAACGGGTAGGCAGAGGTGCTAACACCCACATTTCGCCAGTTTATGTTTAGGTCCCAATGTAATAGGTGGCGAGCCTATTTACCATTAACCGGGCACTTATAAACCTGCAATAAATACACACATATCCTCGAAAAGCATCGAAAAGTCATTGGTGTGTGCCATGGTAAAACCTGGGATCGAACCCGAGACCTCGTCTCAGCAATCCATTACCCATACCACTAGGCTACCGCGGTTAATACAGAATACATTACAACATACATATAGCTTATTTAGTGTTACAGTGTTAAATCTAATAATGTAAAATTCTCGTGTCGCTGTGTTTGTAGCGTGGCGCGCCTCCCCGTTTCCGGGGACGAGTTGAGGACTCTGTAGTCCCCACACCCGAGAAGAGGGCCAGATCGTGAGAGATGGCCCTGGGTCGGCCGGGGTGCGAGGGATGTGCCTGTCAACCTCACCATCGGCAACCAAAGTGACCCACAGGCGGCGTGCGTTTTAGTCGGTTCGATTCCGACATAACCTCCTCCACCGGCTCCGGTGGAGAGGTATCCGTGGGGATTTTGCGCACGTAAAAAAAACCCCCCTAATTTTCCAACGCAATTTTTATTAATTTATTAACCTAAATAAGATTACTTTCATTGTCTATAACGCTTTCGATTATAAGTAAATCCCGCACACTTATAGTAGATAGTTATTTTTATAGAACTAAAAAAAGTTTTTCTAGAAATAATATACATGGCAAAATAACGTTTGCCATGTATATTATAATAAAAGTAGTTAATTATATATGGCTGAATATGTACGTATGTGATCCTAGGATAACTTTAGTAAATAATAAACTCGTAAAACAGATGCGTGTATAGCCTTATTATATCTGTCTATGGTCTGTAATAAAGCCTGTAGACGTCAACTCACCTATGCTTATTAGCGGCTCTTGAGAAAATATGTGGGAACAACATAACTGAAGCGTCAATAACCGCAACTCCAAGCGGCTGGGCCCCAGTCATGCCCCGGTACAGACAGCAGGGGTCATGTTCTAAGGCCCCTGACCCACTGGCACTCAGCGGAGATATTAGTTGATCTTCTATTTCCGCTTGATCTGTATCATGAATCCATCCTTCTTCACCCAAAAGTATGATGTCGCGAGGGTGCATTGCAGATCTTAGTGTACCTGGAAAATAATTTTTTTTTAGAATGTAGGTAGTTTTTTATAAAAAATTTGCCTTGTGTAAATAAAATAAGCCTAAAAATAATTGATCATCCACTTTTGAGGTTAATGTTTGGTACGTACCAGTGGCCACGTTGGCCCCGCTGGGGTCGGCCGAGCCGGCCAGCTCGGCGGCCAGCAGGCGCAGGAGCGGCGCGGCGGGCGGCGCCGCGCCGGCGCCGAGCGCGCCGCACGCCTGGTACAGCCGCAGGCGCAGCAGCGCCGCCGGGGCTTTCAGCGCGCCGCCGTACGAGCGGACCACACTGCTCACGCTGGAATACGTCCATACTAATATAATTAATGCGAAAGTAACTGTCTGTCTGTCTGTTTGTCTATCTATCGGTCTGGCTGTCTATCTGTTTGTCTGTCTATCTATCTATCTGTCTGTTGGTCTATCTGTCTGTCTGTCTGTCTGTCTGTCTGTCTGCCTATCTATCTGTCTGTCTGTCTGTCTGTTTGTCTATCTATCTGTCTGTCTATCTGTTTGTCTGTCTATCTATCTATCTGTCTGTCTATCTGTTTGTCTGTCTATCTATCTATCTGTTTGTCTGTCTATCTATCTGTCTGTCTGTTTGTCTATCTGTTTGTCTGACTATCTATCTGTCTGTCTGTTTGTCAATCTATCTGTTTGTCTGTCTGTCTATCTCTCTGTCTGTTTGTCTATCTATCTGTCTGTCTATCTATCTGTCTGTCTGTCTATCTGTTTTTCTGTCTATCTATCTGTATGTCTGTTTGTCTATCTATCTGTCTGTCTGTATGTCTATCTGTCTGTCTGTTTGTCTATCTGTCTGTTTGTCTATCTATCTGTCTGTCTGTCTATCTGTTTGTCTGTCTATCTATCTGTATGTCTGTTTGTCTATCTATCTGTCTGTCTATCTCTCTGTCTGTTTGTCTATCTATCTGTCTGTCTATCTATCTGTTTGTCTGTCTGTCTGTTTGTCTATCTATCTGTCTGTCTGTCTATCTGTTTTTCTGTCTATCTATCTGTATGTCTGTTTGTCTATCTATCTGTCTGTCTGTATGTCTATCTGTCTGTCTGTTTGTCTATCTGTCTGTTTGTCTATCTATCTGTCTGTCTGTCCGTCTATCTGTCTGTCTGTTTATCTATCTATCTGACTGTCTGTTTGTCTATATATCTGTCTATCTGTCTATTTATCTGTCTGTATGTTACGCTTTCACACCTAAACCACTGAACCAATTTTGATGAAATTTGGTATAGGGGTAGACCTTGAGAAAGGATATGAATAGGTTATGTTTTGATAACAGCTAGTACTATTATAAATGTAAATGTTACAATCAAAGAAGTATTAATACAATGCGATGTAAAACAGCGAGATGTTTGTCTATCGGGAATTAGGCACGTGTCTCGCGCTATCAATTTTATATATTTCATAGACTATACTAATTATTAAATTTTTCATTACTTTTTATAAACATTGCTTGTGCTTAAATTTGATGCACAAGGCAAATAACACCGTTGCTCGTCCAATTAAATTTATTACTTTAGATTTCATGGATTTCCTTTAATTTAATTTACCATGTTCATTAGAGATTATTTTAATCCTATAATTGATTCTATTGACTGATGCCATAAAAGTATAAAAAGTCATTGTTTCCAATTTCAAAAAGTTCTATCACTGAATGACGCAAGCGAATTTCCTTAAATCTTTTTATGCAAATTTGTTTCTTTGTAAAATAAAGAAATATTTCTTTTGATTAACATTTGTTATATCCAGTATTTAGCGTACTTTCCCTTGGATGTGATTAAAAATTCAACCCTGTATCATCAACTCACTTCGTAAGTACAGCAATAGCTCCATCGATGGGTTGCGTCAGACGTTTTGCCGTATCATCATTGTTAACAAGCGATGGACAATGAATGAGTAGACTATGTAAAGCTGATAATGCACCGGCCCGACCTTCTAGCGTTACCTGTAAAAGAAATTGCATTGTTCAAATTTTAACAATTTCCGTCTAGCACTCCGACTGGGGAAGTACCTCCGCCCTACAGAATACCGCGGTCATAATAACTTCGTGTTGTGTTCCCGGCGGTAAGTAGGGTAGCCAAAGCTCACTGAAGAGTTTTTGTGTTGTCAGTGAGAATACCAAAAGCTTGTCCTGCTTCGTCTTTTACACTGACGGCACAGAAACTCTCTGTGCTTACAGGGTTGGCAGCGCGAGTGTGACTCCGTTGGTTTTGCACACGTCCATAGGCCACGGTAATTACTTTCCATCAGGTGTGCCGTATGCTTGTCTGCCACCTAAGTGGTATAAAAAATATCATGACTATCCTGACAAAATATCATAACTATTTTTCCTCAAAATATCATGACTATTATCATGGCTATTTTTAACGTATAACCATAAGGTCACATATCTTACCTGCCAAGTAAACGCGTCTCCTCTTAACTTCTCGGATTCGAGTTCTTTAACTGATCTTGGGAAGCTATTTCTCCATAATAGCAACATTCGTGGCAATAGGCCGCGAACGACTGGAACACCTATAGAAAAAAAATGTTTATGAATCCAACATACCATAAACAGTAGCTTGAGAGTTTGCAAGACAAACATTGTATTAACAAAGTTCAATTCAATTCATTTTATTTATTTCTAAACAAACATAGCTTGTAATAGGTCATTACATATGAAATTGCCGATTTCTTGAAGAAATTGGAGGAAACCCAATGTTCAGTAGTAACATTTTAGCATTTTTTTAGGAATGTCAAATCCTAATTTTATGATTTTTTTGTATATGAATGAGACAATATTAAGCTAACAAACACTTTTATTACATTTTTGAAATGTGACAGCTGTAAAAAAGTAATGCGAAATTTATCATCAAAATGTATAGCATTTAGGAAGTACTGATTTTAAAGATCAAATTTAATTTATCAAGCGGCCAATAAAAACTTAATTTAATACAGAGTAGCAAAATCTTAAAATCAACTTTCAAACAAAATATAAATAATGGAAATAGCATTAAATTACAGGAATAACGAACTGATGAATCTGTAAGAAAATTTCTGCAATTTCAAAGACCTAATTTTAAAATGTCAATAAAATTATAACTAACAAATACACGCAATCAATGAAATACAACTATCTATAACGTCAAAATAAAATAAACAAAAAAATTAGGGTACAATTAAATTACAACATTACAATTAGAAAGAGAAACATTTCAGTCATCATCCACAAATTCTTCCACAGTCTAGTAACACTCCCCAACAGCAAGGACATTAACTTTTTCTTAAAGCAATTGGTTTTATAGATTTTTTATCAAACTAAAACGATACCTTTCTACGAGGATGTCGGTATATGTTAAACACATTGCGGACTTACCTAGTGTGCATATCGCGCCTACTATAAGCCAACCAGCATTAGTCCTCGCAGCAGTGAGTCTACTACTTTGTCCCGCAGACCTCAGTAGTTGTTCCGCCGCGTTGAAGGCAACTTTGCCGCGACCGTGCGGTACGCCGAGCGGAGACAGACGCACCGCCCCCAGTATGGCCGCTAAGGCTGCGGAATACCCTGAAAGAAATAGCTTGGTATTACGATGTTTGTTATTCATAAAAAGTATTGATTTATTATAAGTAGTATAAGTTTGCAGCAATACAGCTTGAAGTGGCGTTAATTTGAAATTTTAAGATCTTGGTAGACCCTATGCCCTATACACACTTGAAGTTGTAAGATTATTCAAATCATTGGAAAAAGTGAAAAGACTCAGACCGCACTTGAACCCGCGACCAGTCCCTTACACGTCCCACCTTCGCCCCAAGGTCAACCACCTAGGGGAGAATTTGGAACACTTAGCACGTGACTCGGTAGTCAAAGCATTCCCCCTGTAAGGCACTCGTCTCGGTTCCAAGTCCCGTCTGAGTCGTTTCACATTTTCCAAACTTATGAATCGTTAGTACACTAATTGCTTAAAAATGTCATTAAATAGTATGTTTATTACTTTATTAAATAATTTATTTCGTGAACTATTAATAAAAATTAAATTCTATAAATTAAATTATACTTAATCAAGATTTATAATATAATAAGAATAGAAACATATATTTTATTTTGCCGCGTGATTCCCGGCAGAGCAGAATTTGGACCACCCCATCTCTTCCTATGTATACGGTTGATTGATGGCACTTGGTCGAATTTGTTGTTACACATATTGATAACTCACTTGTACTTTACCACATAACTTTAATATTTATCAGACCTGACCGGTTTCTCCTTACGGTATCCTCAAACTTTATGAAACTAGCACAATGCAGTTACCTGAGATGTGGTGCGGCGTGGGGCGCGGCGCGTCGAGCGCGTCGACGGCGCGGTCGATGAGCGGCGTGATCTGCGACGGCAACGCCACGCACACGCACCGCACGCACCACGCAGCCGCCAGCCGCGCCGCCACGCACGGGTGCTCTAACACCTACACAATATATTCAAAATTACATTATTTATGAATATCATAAACCTCATCATAAATTGTTTTATGTGATTTAGATTCAATAGAAATGGTATTTTAAAATATTGAAAATAGATAAGGGGAGGTTCCTCTGAGAAACAAGGAAATATGTATCATTGTGTTATGTATAGGGTTGACTCTTAAATTCATAGAAGATGATTATCCACTCAATTCACAGCAAAAATACACACATCAAAAAAGTCTATGCAATAAGTTTAATGTTACATAATTCAGCAAATTATATTGGTCAATTACTCTACTTTTTTACCATAGGCGGGCAGGCATGTAACCTTTTTGATTCCAGATTACCTATCGCCCTCGTCGAAATGAATGGTGTAGGGAACACATAACGTGGACCCAGGAACAATGGGACAACATTTCATTTTGCGATGAATCTCAATTCGGGCTTAGGCCTGATACAAGAAGGGTAAGAATGTACCGTCGTCCCGGCAATACTGAAAGACTGAGGTGCGTCCAGGAAGTTCATAAATACAACGGATCAACAGTTTTATGGTATGGGCGGGTATCATGAAGAACACACGAACTGAGCTTGTTTTTGTAAATGGAAACATGAATCCTCAAAATTACGTTGAGGATGTTGTTAGGCCTTATGTTTATTCGAAAAGAATTCTTTAAGAATAAATATCACTTAGTTGGCAGACAAGCACACGGCCCACCTGATGGAAAGTGGTAAACGTGGGCTATGAACGTTTGTAACACCAGAGGAGTCATAGTCGAGTTGTCAACCCTGTAAGCACAGAGTTTCTGTGCCGTCAGTAGAAGACAACGATTTAATTTTGTTTTAAAAAGTTGTCTTAGGTGCCTTATTTTCTTCTGTGCATGATAGAGTAGGTACACTTTTAATAAAATAAAAAAACAAAACAAAATCGTTTTTTCTCTATTCAAACAAGTTACATACCTGCCCACCTGTGGTAAAAAAAATAATTGATCAATATAATATGCAGAATATGTAACATTAAACATGTTGCTTAGACTCTTTTGATGTGTGTATTTACATTAAAATATTTATCGTCTAAATCATCATCCGTAAAAATATATTTTCTGTATATTGTCGTAAAAACAACATAAAACAATTTATATAACTCACCGTACAAATAGCATCGATCATATTCAATGAAGTATCTGACACTAGATTTTGCACTGATGTTCCAAGTTGTAGTGCTAATTCTCCTGCTTCCATCAAAGCGCAAACCAAAAGGTGCTGACTGAAAAGAGTCTCCTAAAAATTTACAGATTCATTAGGTAATACTTTATACTGATAAGCATACAGACAGAAATCCAGTGGCGAAGGTAAATAAATAAGATAGTCAACAAAAAAAGTTGCTTGAATTAAAACAAAAACAATTCTAATTCTAAGAATAGTGTATAGTGTGGGTCCTTTTATTTCATGAAAGATTTGAAATGTCAAAACATTCAATAAATTAGAATTCGTTTTCTTTTTGTTAGAATTTATTTTGTTTTTGTTAAAATTTGTTTTGTTTTTGTCAGAATTTGTTTTGTTTTTGTCAGCATTTGTTTTGTTTTTATTCGAATTTGTTTTGGACTGGTTTTAATAACCTTTTAAACATCGAAATATAGGTTCAGTAGGAGCCTTAAGTGGTATAAACAAGTATTTCAAAGTTACAATACCTAGTATTAAATTTAGTCTATACCTGGTTACAATCTTTAGCATTCTCAGGGTTGAAATCAATGCTGTTCATCTGCTTGATAACTATTTGTATGATCTCTCTACAGGCGGATGCCTGAGCTTTTTCACCCAACATCTTGCCAAGGGTGTTACGGAGAATGAAGTTTATGCATTTTCTGTAAAAAAGTATCTATTGTTTACCATCAAATCTTGTAAGCCATTTAGGCAATGTGGAATGCTTCGTTTGTTATAGAATATACGTATTGCAATGTACAACTGCTGTAAACAGCGCTGTACTAAATAGAAATAAAATGGTCATTAAAACTTGTACCAAACCAACTAAGATATCTAATGATCCTGTTAATTTTAGTGAAATTGTTCATAGTTTCACCTATAGGAAAGAAAATAGTGTGGAAGAGTTTATTCACACACCTAAAATCACTAGAAAAAATATCTAACCACTTTTTTCATATATTTTTCTTTATTGTTCTTCATTGTATTTAGTTTTCTGCCAGTAAACCTTAGAGTGATAGAGGGAAAATAAAAGATATTGATAGAGGGCAGAGTCAAGTGTAGGAGGTAGGACACGGCGGTATTTCCGCCCAATTGAGCAGTCCGACTGGGGAAGTACCTCTGCCCTACAGAATACCGCGGTTGTAATTACTTCGTGTTGTGTTCCCAGCGGTGAGTAGGGTAGCCAGAGCTCACTGGAGAATTTGTGCTGTCAGTGGGATGACTAAAGGCTTGTCCTGCTTTGTCCTCTACACTGACGGCACAGAGACTCTGTGCTTACAGCGTCGGCAGCGCGAGTGTGGCTTCTCTGGTGTTACACACGTCCTTAGGCCACGGTAACCACTTTCCATCAGGTGGGCCGTGTGCTTGTCTGCCACCTAAGTGGTATAAAAAAAATGTACAACAAAGTGGATATGAAAGAGAAAGTTTAGAGAAGTTACACATATTAGAAATAAATAGGTAGGTAACACTTTATTTGTATTCATCACTTGTTATTTAAGTATCCACACAATTTTACCGGGTAGTCAATTGAGCGTCATCTGTACCGGCAACTCGAAAATGCGTCAGTCAATCAGAACAACATAATGCGTTTGGCCGCGCCTTCGAATTAGTTACTTTCTCTATTGTCACTGGTTAATCAATTGAAAAGATGTATGTACGTATATTGTACATAACAATACACATTACTTTTTAATTACATAATAATTGTATAATATTTAATTAATTACATAAATGAAAGAGACTATTACAATTAAGATATTTATAACGGATATTACGATTTATACCGAATTAATAATTCTTACTGTTATATAATTTTCGTAAAAACTTCAAAAGCGGTGAGTAGAAGAAACGACACTAGAGGTTATGGGAAAAGTTGAATTTAAAAACGTTTTTACCTTGAATATACAGCGTCGACGTGCGAACTAGCCGCTTTAGGATTAGCCACTAAATCCAGGACATGGTTCAGAAACGTGGTCATATTACGCTCCAACCAAACGCCTCCCATGTTTTGAACAAACACCACATAGGTCTGTGGAAGAGTTAGCACTTGATAGGTTTCGGAGGAGTTTAAATTTAGGGGAGGTCTTTTGTCCAGCAGTAGAACAAAATAGGACTAAATTCAAAAAGTGTTTCACATATTATTTTAAAGAATATTAGCAACGGCAATTACTAATGTTCCCTCTAACCTGGAGGGGTTAGGGACTAAGCTGAATTGCTTGTGCTAGGAGTGGGTTCACGTCGGAAGTGCAATGGCCAGGATTCGAACCCGGGACCTCTGGAACGTAGGGCCGACTCCATCTTATATTAAATTTATGATTTAAACTAGCTGTTTCCCGCTGCTTTGCTCATGTGAAATACTGATCAATTTTTCTGTGTGTGTTCTTTTAGGCTGTAATATAATCTATCACTGTGCCAAATGTCATCCAGATCCTTTCGGTACTTTTTAAGGAGTACCTAATAAACATCCACCCATCCATCCAAATTAACAAACTCTTTTCAATCTATATAATATATAAAATCAATAATGTTCGTTAGTCTCGCTAAAACTCGAGATCTTGGTCTTGAAATGTTCGTGGAGGTCTAGGAAAGGTTTAAAAGGTGAGAAAAATTCGAATAATTGCTGGGAACCGAAATGCACCCGAGCGGAGCCGCGGACA
This sequence comes from Eilema griseolum, assembly GCA_963662185.1. Lineage (NCBI taxonomy): Eukaryota > Metazoa > Arthropoda > Insecta > Lepidoptera > Erebidae > Eilema > Eilema griseolum. Next base: position 8,851,332 of record OY759250.1, read on the forward strand.
AAAGCTAGTTAGGAATGAAACTTACATGCGTAACACAAACGCGGACTTCTCTGTTAACTCCGGATCCAGATTTGATAATCTCTCCTTTTAGGAACGATGTGCCGCCGCGGAGGAAAGCTCCCATTAACAGGTTCAATGCTTCATCTAAAGACACTACATTCTTTGGCGGATCTTTCTTTTGTTGCACTATTAAAACAGAATACATATGTGTTAATGTATAGAAATCTCTATTAATCTTTATTAGAAGAAGAAGAAGAAGAAGAAGAAGAAGCCGGGTGGTTCTCGGCAGAGTAGAATTTGAGCCACCCCATTTCATCCCACGTGATATCGTACAAGGCGACTAAGGGATAGGGCTGTTTAACATCAGACAGTCAGCCTCAGATGCATGGCTCGAGTCAACAATAGTGCCCGGAAGACGGCAATACGCTCACCCTCTATTATGTGGGGCCGAATACAATGATTGGTGAAATGTGGGTTTTAATTCACCTTTACCTAACTCTCCGGGGATAAAGGCGTAATTATATGTATGTTTGTAGAAGAAATCAAATATAATATGTCGAAATTAAAACATCAATGAAGAAAAATTGCTGACTGACGCATTGTGAAAACGCAACATTTCACGGAAAAGAAGAAAAATAATGAATACAGTTTTAAGTGATCCCATGCAATATAAGCCAAAGGCTGTTTGCTGAGTGACAAGGATATCTAGATAACAATAAATTACAGTCGAACAAAACGTTTTCAACCCAGCCAAGAAAAAAACCGGCGGTGAGTAGGGTAGCCAGAGCTCACTGGAGAGTTTTTGTGCTGTCAGTAGGATGACCAAAGGCTTCTCCTGCTTTGTCCTCTACACTGACGGCACAAAATCTCTGTTCTTACAGGGTCGGCAGCACGGATGTGACTCCACTGATGTTACACACGTTCATAGGTCATGGTAACCACTTTCCATCAGGTGGGCCGTGTGCTTGCCTGCCACCTAAGTTGTATAAAAAAAAGAAACAATTTTTTCTGACAGTTTCCTTTCTACCCGTAATAATGACTTACCTGATTGAGTCTTCAATTTAGTGTTCATATTAGTTAATTCGCCCGCCTGTGTAAGCGCAATCATTGATCCAAACAACTCCGCTATAGCGCATCTGTTAAAACATAAACAAAAATAATCAAAACTATTTTTTTTCTGAGATAAAAAAGTTGACTTTGATAAAGTAAACACATTGTGCCAATACATCTGTATTATGTTTGCACCTGTCTTTAATTCTATTTTTGGGAATACTGACAGATGTGAGTTTCGCGCCAGGTGCAGACATCTAATTGAATTGCTTTTTAAACATCGAATTCTGTTTCAAACCAAATACAGTATAGTTACCGGCATATATCTCGACCCCAAACGAGCTACAAAATGTACTTAGCGCAGTATGCGTTTTGGGTATCTTTTGGGTACCAGGAGGTAGGACACGACGGTATTCCCGTCCAATTGAGCAGTCCGACTGGGAAAGTACTTCCACCCTGCAGAATACCGCGGCTATAATAACCTCGTGTTGTTTTCCCGGCGGTGAGTAGGGTAGCCAGAACTCACTGGAGAGATTTTGTGCTGTCAGTGGGAAGACTAAAGACTTTTTCTTACAGGGTCGGTAGCACGGGTGTAGCTCCCCTGGTGTTGCACACGTTTATAGGTCACGGTAACCACTTTCCATCAGGTGAGCCGTGTGTTTGTCTGCCACCAAAGTTGAATATTTTTTTTTTTACGGGATGCTACGTCCGCGGAGGAACTCAAATCTACGAAGCACAGATTTTTTGAAACCAATTCACACCAATGGTCCAGATATTTGCCGGGAACTATACATTCAAATTCTTTATTTCTCAAAGAGAGCAAAAGACGTCAAATTATGCTCAAAACTAAGTTTACTACGGCTTCCTAGGTGCTAGTGGAGAAGAAACGGCGCAAAAAACTGCACTGCTTCATTTTAACAATCTTTCTCTAACAGCATGGGTCAAAACTTTGAATGCGTCGGATCCTCTAAGTTTGGGGTTTGGATAGTGTCTCTCTTGTAGTAAGGTACTTATGGGACATTAAAATTACTAAAAGAGTGACTGATGAATGACAATGTTTCTTGATACCTTTTACCTCCCTGCCTCAAGTGTCAATCCCTTCCCAAGTGCCTACAATATGGGGTTCTTCAAGAGGGACATTAGAAAGTTTCTACTGATACGGCAGCGTTTATATAACGCCCCCTGGTGTCGCACACATCCATAGGCCATGGTAACAATTTCTCATCAGGTGGGCCGTGTGCTTGTCTGCCACCTAAGTCGTATAAAAAAAAGGAATAACCCGTTCTTTTAAGTCCTACCTTAACGCGTAGTCACTAGGATGTCCTGCTTTAAGGCAAGCAGCTGCAACAGCATCTAATTCCGTGACCGTCAAACGCATCAGCGGCAGTAGGTGCCGCAGGGTATGCGCGGCTGCGGCTCGAACGGCCGGTGCTCTCTCTGATACAAGGGACTGACGGGCCGCTCGCCATACCTCCCGAACTGCCGCCGGAGCTGCAGTACCCATACCTACACAGATCTAGGGGGGAAATTGGGTATGTTATTTCATTATACTGGAATAGAAGGCTGAATCTTGGAAGTTTTATGCGAGTTAAGTAACAGTAATTAGTAATATAGCTTAGCTAAGTTAAAACGCTCGCGGTAATAGTAAAAACAGTAAATAATTCGGCGCTTCGCAATAACTACAAACTATTCAAAAATGAGTCACTTCAAAACTACCTATTTTTTTGTAAGTATGTAATTTATACTAAATATATAAACAATATTTTCTTATTTCGCAAGTAAGGTTACAGATTTTAGTAGCACTAAATAAATGAATAAATATTCTACAACATTCTACACATCGCTATCTAGACCCATTGTAAGCTAGTTTAACTAGCTTATGTTATGGAATCTAGAATTCGGATAAACAAACTCAGATACTTTTTTTTGAAAATGCATACATATTATACCTACATAGAAATACCCAGACCAATGCATATTCATACATACAAATATTTTCACTGAGTGGGAATCGAACCCGCGCCTCCTGCGTGGCAGTCGAACGCTACGCCACATATTGTGCCAATAAGCTTCCATCATATTGTGACAAATTTCAATTCCCTAAGACCGGTATGGTTGTTAATGTGACCTTGTAATATTATACTCTGAACAGGATTGGTATAATTTAATTATTGAAGGCACTACACACTTGCCAACGCCGCATTTGCCTACAAACGGACGGATGGCTGCCCAGAAGACAAAAGTAGACCTGCAGACAAGCAGACTAATCTGTGGGATGGTCCGAAATACGTTGTGAACGTAATGAATAGAGGCAACAACAGATCATTTGTTGTAAACTTCCTATAACTGAGACCTGCCTATCAAAAAAGACGTTTCCTTTCCAATCACCATTTTTCTTTTCAACCAGCACTTTTCTTAGCAATCACCACTTACCTTTTCAAGGGTATTCATGATCTCGAGTCTCGTCTGTGACTCGGCATTTTTCAGAGATTTGACCAGAGTATTTACTGTTTCTTCGTAGGATCTGCCCATCATCCTTCCGAGCTTCTCGTACATACTGCCCAGACAGCATATAGCAGCCCTAAAGTTAAAAATATTTATATACTTCAGTCTCTTTTTTTCATTTTATCGTTGTTCCCGGTTGCACACGAGGCTGTCCCCTCAGAGCCTGGTGCCCGTTTACTCCTCCCTCTCCTCATCTAGAAGTTACTGTCTCTGAATTGCCAATCCCGAGATGAATACCTACGCTAAAGTCTCATCGTCAATCAGCAGTTGTACAGGATTGTAGGAGTAGTTGGCTTGATCCCGAAGTTCTCAAGAGTCCCCAAACACCCATAGACAGTATATTATCAATGTATCGTGATCTGTTAGTAGTACAAAAATGAACCAACGAACGATGCAATGTAGACACGTAAATTTGGTTCAAGAAGGTCATCTACTAACCTTCCATGCCCTGACATTGTAATGTCCCTAATGTCAACGGTATTCCCCTAATTCATTGACATTTTGATTGTTTTTTCCATTTGGGATAATGAAATTAGACTGAGACTGCGTTTCATATTTTTTTATAAGAGAATTATCCTTCTGAATACATCTTACACGTACCTATTACTTTTAATATTTATACGAGTGTATATTATAACAGAAAATATCCTATCACATGAGACCGAATACAATCGATTGGTTAAATGAGGGTGTTAATTCACCTTTGCCTAACCCGCCGGGAATAAAGGCATGATTGTATGTATGTATAGTGAAGTCTGATAAATGTTATGACGGTCTTTTGTTAAATCTAACATTATATAATCTAAACAAGAATATAAAGGTAAGCTAGCTTATGTATGCTAGATATTCATCAAGCAATTATTTCATTATATCACTAACATACACTTCTTTTGGCGTATCGTGAAATTGAAAGTCTTCAGACCACGTCATGATGTTGTGTATAACTTGCACTCTCTAATTGGATTATAATATTACATAAACTCATAAAACATTAAAAATGTTATGGTATCTGTAAAATAATCTCGCTACAGGGTTATATTACCAAGTATAGGTATTTAAACTATCATGGTCACTCACATCAGTATCAAAATAAACGGGCTATTTACCATGTTTCATTGTTTTGAGTTTCCGATATTTCAACAACAGCGCAACAGCGCCGAAATATCGGAAACTCAAAACAATGAAACATGGTAAATATCCCGTTTATTTTGATACTGATTATATTACCAAGGTTTATTACTATTGAACTAGTTAAATATCGCTGAAAGATAACATTCATACTTTTTAATAATACCTCCAAAAAAATCTCTCATCTGGTAAAATTACGCACAAGTCTCACTTGGCCTACTGCTTTGCTTGATTGAATTGATTGCAAAATTGTTTAAAAATTAAGTCATAAGTCCCACCCGAATTCTAAAGCCAGTTTAGCGCTTACGCAGCGTCGTGACGAGCTACCTCATCATAAGCGTGGTCACGAGTTCGAGTCGCTGAACCCAGAGCTCGCATCAATGCACCTTGGAACATGGGCATTTACCGTTGCTTGGTTCGAGTCACGCCAAGACAGAGTACTCACATGGGCCATTGGCTTTTTATAATGATTTTTGTAACAAAAACTACACAGAGACTTCGCTTCCAAGAATGGCACTTTCTTTCTTCCTACCTCTCTACTAATGGATGTCGTCGTACACATCGACGATTAGGGGCTCTTCTCCGTCAGATAGTACACATAGTCTAGGAAAAATTGGCGACGTGGATAGCCCAATAGCGGTGGCCCACTCGCGTCATCTACGAGCCAGTTTATCAAGTTGTTGACAACAGATCCTCGATTCTACTAAAGCAAAACCACTGTCTTACCACAGAAACCCTAAAAATGGCATTTAATTTTAGAATTTATGCCAATACATTTAAAGACCGTTAAATGAAAAGAGATTTTTTTCGCTTTTTCCTTCACAAACCAAATAGGTAAAGATCTAATATTAGCTCTTTAAAGATAAAGATAAAGATAAAGATAAATTTATTTGTAGAAACATGTGTACAGATGATGTTACAAAGTATATTACAATGCATTGCGAGTTTCAACACATTCTGTCAATGTAGACGTAAGTACAAATATGAGTATTCCTGAATTTCATGTATGAGTACGAGAAATTGCCGATATTTTCTTATAGATTCATGAATTCGTTATTCCTGTAATTTAATAGCTAGATTTTAGAACTCTGTATTAAATTTTGTTTTTATTGGCCACTTGATAACCGATGTTCAAAAACAGTACATCCTAAATGCTATCCATTTTGATGATAAATTTCGTATTACTTTTTACAGCTGTCACTTTTCAAAAACGTAAAATAAGTGTTTGTTAGCTTAATGTTGTCTCATTCATACATAAAAAAAATCATAAAATTTGGATTTCTCATTCCTAAAAAAAATGCTAAAATATTAGTACTGAAAATTGGATTTCCTCCAATTTCTTCAAAAAAAGCGGCAATTTCATATGTAAATACGTAAATTCATATGTAACTTATTTATTAATGTAGATCTAAAGGTATTTATGTCTACTAAGTAAATTCATTAATTAACAAGTATACATATCTATTATAGTAATACTCACAATCTAGTGGGCAAGTACGATGGCGAATCATCCTTAATTTTGATGATGTCATTGCACTTATTAACAGTTTCAAACAGTAAGAAAGTGTCACCAACAGAGAACAAAGTTGCCAAGTTCCTTGCTAACAGTCTCCTTGCAGGTGCTCCAAGATTCTCTCGTAGAAGATTTACTAATTGGGCCACTAACTTCACCTGGCAGCTTTTGATGTCAGACTATTAACAAAGAAAGTCACTTTAAATCATCATTTTCTGAGCCTTATTAGGATCAGCTTTTCAGTATAACTGGGAAACATCCAGGTCAAAATGCACCTGTGGATCGAGAAAGGTGGCCCTGGGTCAGCTAGAGTGCGAGGAATATTTATTTACTTATTGAGGAGGTAGGACACGGCGGTATTTCCGCCCAATTGAGCAGTCCGACTGGGGAAGTACCTCCGCCCCACAGAATACCGCTGTTATAATAACTTTGTGTTGTGTTCCCGGCGGTGAGTAGGGTAGCCAGAGCTCACTGGAGAGTTTTTCTGCTGTCAAAGGTATGACCAAAGGCTTGTCCTGCTTTGTCCTCTACACTGACGGCACAAAATCTCTGTTCTAACAGGGTCGGCAGCACAGATGTGACTCCACTGGTGTTACACACGTTCATAGGTCATAGTAACCACTTTCCATCAGGTGGGCAGTGTACTTGTCTGCCACCTAAGTTCTATAAAAAAAATAAAAAAATATAGCAGAGGAAAAAACAATGCTGTAAAATTTTTCATCCAATGTCAATTCTTGCATTCATTTTATAACCAGGAGGCCATCATATTCAGTTTTATTTTGGCTTTTACAAGAAATTAAGGGTTAGGCGTTTCTTTTTTGACAATAAGAAAAAAATAATCATCTATTATTTACCTTATGTGCCGCAACAAGAACTTTGTCAAGGAATCTGAGCCACTCAAATATGAAGTGAGGCTTTTTGTCATCAGGCAACTGCAGCAGAGCTGACTCATTGAGAGTTAATGAGTGTGATACCTCCATTTTCTAAAATGATTATTAAAAAGGGTTAAAGCAATACACAAATACAATTGCCGCATGGTTTTTGGCAGAGTAGAATTAGGGCCACCTCATCTCTTCCCATGAGGTGTTGTACAAGACCACTAAGGGATAAGCCTGTTTAACATCAGACATCAGATATATACACCCCAGACTCAGCCTCAGATGCATGGCTCGAGTCAACAATAGCGCCCGGAATATGGCAATAGGGTCACCCCCATTTACGTGGGACCGATTACAGGTATTGGTGATATGTGGGTATTAATTCACCTCTGCCTAACCCTCCAGGGATTAAGGCCTGATTATATGTATGTATATATGTACAAATACAATTTAAATTAACAAATAGCCAATCAACTCTGTCTAGTATCTAGCACAAATCTCACGACTTTGTCACAAGATTTAGATGCCACAGTCAACTTGAGAAGGTTATATGTGATAATGATCAATTTCTTTCACATGCGGAGTGTTACCTTACCCTTGAAGGTATGTGGTGTCATGTCTGGTGATGTATGGCTATCATTCAGCTATATTGAGAACATACAAGGGGAATTAAACATGGGATGTACTGGGTTATTTCAATTTTAGAATAACAGATATTTTCTTTTGTCCCCAGATCTTTACGTCTATGGTGAGAGTTGACAGAAACAGGCGTACCCACCAATCATATGGATGTACTAGGTATATGTATATATATCATATCTTTTCCTGACAACAATTTTGTTAGAGTGATACATAATCAGTTATCAAAAAGAAAGATGCTGGTAACCAAATATGGCGAGAGAATAGTGAGTTTTAAAAGTACACAAGGTATAGACTGGTAATACTTAATTAGTCCATAGAAGTATTTGATTACCCCTATTATGTATGCCTATATATGGTGTTTTTAGATTACTGATTTTGCATTACTCATACACATACAACATGGCACTAAAAAACAACAACAAAATTCGCATGAACTGACTGTTATTGATAAACATATGGTATCATTAAAAATTTACTTCAGTTCCAAAATGGTACAACTTCCACCAAGTAACGAGAACAGTGCAGTTTGTTTATTATAGCTAATTAAACTCGGCAATGGCGTCAATTCTTGATGAATCAACCGGAGACCGATAATAAACAACACCAGCACAGGGTCACTTCATTGGCATGTGCGACATTTAACCACTTAATAAAATAATGTCTCAAAGAAATTTATTATAACAAAACCTTTACAAACCAACGAATGAAGGTGCTATTGCTCGAAACACAACTTTCACATAATATTTAATATAATCACAGTAATACAGCTGCAGTTTAGCTTCAATACACTTGTGAGTTAACTTATTTATAACTTTTGCATAATTTTCATGAAGATGTTAGTTGATATGATAATAAAACACAATAGTTAAAAATAAAAATATTAAATATCAGCTCACTAAGCACAGAACAGCACACATACACAAAAACTGAAATGTCAAAGTCAATTCAGTGTTTCTACCAAAGATCTTCGAGTTTCTACTAAAAGTTTGAGTTTTACCCGAAAATCACTGGGGATTGAAAGTTACTTATTTTTATTGTATTTTAAAGCTTTACTAATATTGACATTAATAAAAAATAATACCTAATTAAATAAAACAAAAGTTAAATTGCGTCGTAGAATTCCTCCGCATCGCATGCATCTTGTGGTAGCGTTCCCAGAAGACTGGCAGCATTGCCACGTTGTATGGCAATGCTTATTCTCTGACCTAAGAAGAAGCCAGCCCTCTAGTCACGAGAAGCGTCGACCATACGCTTCGCAATCTTCCTGAAGAGATTGCGAGCGCTCAGACCCCACGGCCCAAACGTTTCTACTCCAAATGACAAAATACTAATGAGATTAGAATACTTGCGTCGCTTTAGAATTTCCGCAGAAGCTGCAGCAGCATCAGCACAGCCAGCCGTGCCAGGTATATGGGTAGGGGCAATGGTATCGACGCATGTTGCGTCCCACACCAGAGTCCTACCCATTCTCCATGGCATTAATGACACACCATCCGGTCTCTTGCCATCGTCGCGAGCCAAACCATTTGGTTCAAGCACAGCTGGCACACCGGCGCGCGGCGGATTATGTCGTTGAGGCTGGCGTGCCGTGGGATTCGCCCAGCGCTCCTGCAGCACGATAGGCCATGGTGTCCGAGTTGGTCAACTGCTTCTCCACAACGGCAGCGATGAGGAGGAACACACGGCGCACCTAAGCGAAGGCACGTCGCGATACGGAAGGTGTGCCAATGAGTGTCATCTAGCATAGTCCCTATGTTATATAACGAAAGAGCTTGTAGCCAAAGACCCGATTCCCACACTCCAACCGCCAGTCAACGAGCACGTTCAACAGAATTAGAGCATGTATTATTATATTATTTAATTTAGTTATTATTTATATGCTGGTTATTCAGCATAATGAATGGGCTTAGAAAAGGTGTTACTAAGGTCAGGGATATGGCACCGAATTTCACACGATTCCTATGGCATATAGACAAGGGCTTCCTTGGTAAGATATGGGCACGCATGGCTTACCACAATTACGACACTAAAACGCAAAGAGTGTTCTTCTTCCTTCTTCGCTCCACAACGATGATTCCCTGTTTCTTACTTATGTTAAAAATTGGCCAATGTTGCTGCTTTATTGTCTATGGCGGGTTGAAGAGGAAGTCATTGATTGTCAAAAACAAACCGTCACGTCAATGTCGTCGATTGTCCGACGCTTTCGAGAAATTGTATTAAGATTGTGTGGTTTCGTTGTTCGTTCAAACTTACAAAAAATATCTTTCTAAATAATCCAGCAACAAAATAACACATGATTCGGTGAAAATATAAACGTTGATATCAAAATACAATGAATTTAGCCTTAAACGTAGCCTACGTGTATTGTAAGAAGCCTGTATCAGAGCTTTAAAACAAGATCAATGATTAACATGAGTGCCCAGCAGAGCCCGGCGAACATGCAGTCCGTGGACAGAGAAAAAATATTCACATGGATCTTGGAGCTATGTAATCCTGAGACTCGTGAAAATGCTTTATTAGAGCTAAGCAAGAAGCGTGAGAATGTGCCGGATTTGGCGCCTATGTTATGGCACAGTTTCGGTACCATCGCTGCGCTTTTACAAGAGATCACCAATATCTACGTGGCCATGATTCCGCCCACGCTTACGGCTCACCAGAGCAACCGAGTCTGCAATGCTCTGGCGCTCATGCAATGTGTGGCGTCGCACCCCGACACCCGTTCGGCCTTCCTACAAGCACATGTTCCGCTATTTTTGTATCCTTTCCTTCACACTGTATCTAAAACTCGTCCTTTCGAATACCTACGCCTTACTAGCCTTGGTGTCATTGGAGCCTTAGTTAAAACTGATGAGCAGGAAGTCATCACATTCCTGCTTACCACTGAAATAATACCATTATGTCTACGTATCATGGAAAACGGATCTGAACTCTCTAAGACTGTAGCCACCTTCATTTTACAAAAGATATTGCTAGATGATAGTGGTCTTTGTTATATTTGCCAAACATATGACAGATTTTCTCATGTGGCTATGATATTAGGGAAAATGGTATTATCTCTAGCCAAAGACCCATCAGCAAGGTTATTGAAGCATGTAGTCAGATGTTATTTGCGTCTGTCGGACAATCCAAGAGCTAGAGAAGCCTTAAGGCAGTGCCTGCCAGACCAATTGAGAGATTCTACATTTGCTGCATGTCTCCAGGAAGATAATTCAACTAAACATTGGTTGGCTCAGCTGATTAAGAATTTGGAAGCACAGCCTACTTCAGCCAGTCCTGCCCCTCAGAACATGTGAGCCTTAATCTTCTGAAGCAGGCCCACTGTGGACAATATACAATAAGTAGTGCAGTTTTTCTATAATTAATTTCATGCATCACTGCTTGTTTACTATAGTGTTACTGCAGCAGCAGCAGCAGATGTATGAAGTTGAATCTTGACAAAGCTGGCTAGTTAGTGCACTGATATTCATAATTATTTTCTTGCTCAAGCATAAATGTTTTTACAATAAGCTTGAATAGACTGATAGAAAATAAGAATGTCACTGGCGGTGCATTAATTGTGTTCAGTAAAATATTCAATTATGCCAAATCTCTATGGAAATATAGACAATTTCCGTATAGATCATGGTATTTGTGTTTGGTTGTGTAGTATCATAAGAAATACTATAGTACTACTTTTGGTTATTGTGTATAGTGTGCCTGTAATGCCTTTTTTTTTTCTTAAAATGGTACAATTCTGTGTGTATGAAGATATATTCTACAGATATGTACTATAATAAAAAAATATATAAATAATTAAATATTTACTGACATATCCATTGATATTTAAAAAAAAATATTAAATTTTAGAATATACTGATGAAATTTTTTCTTTTTAAATATTATAATATTTGTCGCTGACACATTATTGTATTATTTTTTAGGTACAAAACAAGATGAAAGAACTAATTTTGTATGCAGTCGTAGAGGACTAGGAATAAAACTTTTATTATGGCGAAAGTATTTTGTTTTAATTCGAAATCCTTATTAACATCATTTAAATCTGCCACAGACAGTACGACTGCTGTACAATAATGAGGTTCAGTTCCCAGTCAAAAGTGGAATTCACTTTATTTGAAAAGAAATTGCCATAAATATAGGAGGCTTGCTTGTATTACGTTGAAGTTGAAGTTAAGTGATTGCTGGCAATGAAATATTGGTACTGTTAATACAACTCTACCTATCCCCTTCCTAAAGTTTTAGGTGAATAACAAAGATTTTCGCATCAGATTTGAAATTTGTAGGTAATTATTTTTTATTTTCTTTTCATTCAATCCTACCCACTTCCTACCCAAAATAAAAAGTTTGACCATTTAAAAAAAAAATTCTCTGGCTGTGTGATCCCTACATTCATTTGCAGGACAAGGTTAAGTTGGCATCAAGAACTTGGAGTGCTCAACAGGGCGAAGCAGTACTTCACTGCGGGGCAGCAACTCCTTTATAACACAGGTCCGGCCTCACATGGAGTACTGCTGTCACCTTTTTGCTGGAGCACCTGCATACCAGAGCTTGACCCCTTCGACTCGGTGCAAAGACGGGCATTGAGGCTGGTTGACAATCCCATACTCACAGGTAGTGTGGAACCTCTTAGCCTTAGGAGGGATTTTGCCTCACTGTATCTGTTCTACCGCCTATACAATGGTTTGTGCTCAGAAGAATTGTTTGACATGATGCTCGTAGCTACATTCTACGCACCTCTCGCCATAGGCAGGGAATTCATCCTCACACATTGCGTCCTGAAACTTCATCCCACGCACACTCAAGATGTGGAATGACCTCCCTGCTGCGGTTTTCCTAAGCGCCTACAAGATGGGGTTCTTCAAGAGGGGCATCAGAAGGTTTCTTCATGGTCGGCAGCGCGAGTCTGACACTCCTGGTGTTGCATACGTCCATAGGCTACGGTAACCGCTTCCCATCAGGTGGGCCGTGTGCTTGTCTGCCAACTACCTGGTATAAAAAAAAAAGGATCGATTGGAACAAAAAAAAAATATTGACAGCATTATTCTTCGTAGGTCTGACGATTTTGTCAAAATCTGTTCAAAATATCTCAAAAAGTTAGGGAAGGTCTCCTAAGAACATTTTGCTGTACCTACAACGATTAAGGTACTTGCCCTTACTGGCTCGTTTCAAAAATACAGCCTGTGTACAAGGGAGAAAATTTCTATAGGGAAGATGGATTCAAACTATCCGGAACTTGGAATCCAGTGATTAAATTAACTGTGTTTTTTGGTTTTAGTATCTGCCGATAAAAACTTATATAGTGAGTGTGGTGTGTCGCCAGCCTAACCGTACATAATAAGTGTAATGGTGGGTAGGCGCTCAAAAAATGTTCCCTGCATACCTCTCGATGCTCGAAGACTAGTCAAGTCGTGATCACGGGTGCTCCAACGCATCCGGGCAGAAATAGTAAGTTCCAAGATATAATTCGCGAGAAGTCCCGATACCTTGTATAATTAAAAATAGAATGGTCCTTTAAATATCTTAAAATTTTTTTTTGGTCATTCAGTCAATTAGCCTACCGCAGTACACTACTGGATATAGGCCTCTCCCAATGGGCGCCATTTCATCCGATTCTCTGCCTTCTGCATCCAGTGTGTCCCAGCCACCTTTTTGAAACGAAGGGTGTCTTACCTTTCGTTTGCCTTCTCGTGGTCTCCACGCTTTGGTCATTGTTATGTTAGATTAAAATAAAATAGTCATAATTTCATTTGAAGTAGGTATCTGACCATTTTCCTTCTATTCACCTCTTTTTACAGTTCTATTCATCAGTCGCCATCCCATTCCACCCAGTACCTACTTATAACATATAAAAAACTTATTTTAATAAATTAGAGTGCCTAGTCTACTACCGTGTAGTAGATTCTAGTTACTGCGGCAATAACTATTATATTGTAAATAGGTACTGGATATAGGAAATTTTACTCAAAGGGAACATACATTCCTTTATTTATGAAACCAATCTACATCATTCAAAAAGTTGGGGCCCAGACTTCGGAAATGCTTCTTGAAGTCCCACCGGCCGTTGAGCACGAGCCCCAGATATTTCATCTGGGGCTTGATGCCGATGAGAGTGCCTCCCACTGTGAATCTGGAACCAGGTGGTGGCGTGCGCTGAGGTCCATGAAAGAACATGGCCTCGGATTTGTGCAAAGCCACCTCAAGGCCCAGCCGCCGGATCCGTTCCACGACTTGAGAATGTCATTGGACCTAAAACTAGCTATCGTTAGTAGTGTAGAATTTATTCATACTTTCGGTCAACCTATCAAAATGTACGGAGGTAAGATGAACATATGAAAGTTTCAATGCTACCCCATTACAAAAGTCATACTAAAGATCAGATGTTTTTAGACTGTATATGATGATTATGTGTAAGAACATTACCTAGTGGTAAAAATGTTTGACAAACTTTCTTCAATCTTTCCCTACCGGAGTAAGATTAAAATATATAACATGGTTCTAAATTTGATAATTGATGGAATGTTGACATTGCAGTCTGTTATAAATAGAGTACTAAGACCTATGGCGTAATGGTCATTATCACCATCTAACATTAATTGGAACGATTTTTGAAACTATGTTTTTATATCAAACCAACATCACAGCATGTTTTTATTTTTATTTTGGGCTAGTCTTAGCTGGTTTTAATATCATTGACACTTAAACTTAACATTTTTAGTTTGTGTTTAGGTATTGTTCTACAAGGGTTCAAATTTAAATCTGCTCAACTCATCAAAAATCCGTTCACTTTTGCCCTCACTCACTACCTATCATTCGATGAGACAATCATAAGAATCAAAGTTTTAAAACAAATATGGTCTTAAAATAAACGGAAGGAAATCCATGGAATCCCCCTGGAGAGCAGGCAGATTGTCCTGAACGCTGGCCTAGGAGTAGAGGATACGGCTGCCTGTCATGAAGCAGAAGCAGGCCCCCGCCGTCAGCGATGATGACGACACGGTGGTTTCCATCCCACAACCGAGGGGGCCATCTTAAATCCGTGGATAGCCCTGAGTCAGCAGGAGTGTGAGGGAAATGTTTTATTGGGCAACCTAACACCCGAGTACTCAGCTATTGAGGCCCGAGATGGAGTGCGGTTTGGTTTATTTTTAAGAACTCTATACAAGAAGTGCAATAAACACATGAACCTAGGCTAAGAAAATGAATAATAAATCAACATCAACTCCGTTTTTGTTGGTGTATAGTAAGTACTTAACTGTTGCAACCTGTTGTTTTATTGACCCATCTTTCGCTGGTGCGCGGGTTAGATTAGTCATATTACACCCACAAACGATGATTTGATTATATGTAGTGCTAGATATGTTGCCGTTCATAAGGTGTTTGTCAGTATAATACCACGGAATAAAATTATTTGCTATTATTGTTTTGCAGGCGATATAGACTTCGTGAACTAATATACCGACATATTTATTTAATTCTTAATTGTTTTTGGATGCAATTATGTAGGTACCTATAGCGGTTTGCAGTGTTGATACAATATATCTAAGTAGCCAACGTCGTAAGTGGATGTGAATCGGTAACACCAGTCACACCCTTAGCATCGAAGTCATCTAACAACACAAGGTAGGGGAAAACCGGGAGACTTGCCCAGGTGGGAGAGTTGGTTGAACCCCCTTTCAAAATTGAATCTAAATTTAGCGCGAACGAAACGTCATAGCATTCATTGACCACACGCAAGAGGCCAATCACAAGAATGCAGCGATTTTGAACCATAGCAGTGTTGTTCGAAAGTGACAATGTAAAACATATTTTTGTTGTTGCGGAGTATATTTATTTGTTTTAAGTACTTTTGTGATTGCTGTCGTATTTCTTGAGGTACGTACTGTGTATTGCTATTATTATATTGCCAGACAAATGTAGTTTGATGTGTGCTATTTGTTTTTTCTCTCCGATCGGAGGCCTTTCTTTGTCATAACGTAAATGAGAAATTAGTGTGAGCGGGAGAGTTGCACCAGTGTGGTTGCGGGAGACTTGCTCAGTGGTTTATGTCTCCCTGTGCTGGGATATTATACTAAATTTTGTTTGTTTTTTTATTCTGTCTTAATATAATTTATTGTATTTGCAGTGGCAACTTGTACTATGTCGTTTCAATACAAGCCTCCTGAAAATGCACGCAAACGACAAAAACACACAAAATTGGAGTTGCAAAATACCATAGATGCAATTAAGGGAGGTGCTTCTATAAGACAAACTTCAAATAAATATGGCATAGATAGAAATGCTTTGAGACGGTATAAATTAAATGAAGATAAAATTCATAAATTTGAAGAAAAAAATTATCAATATAAAGCATCACAGGTATTTACAACAGCCGAGGAAAAGCTTCTTGTCCATTATTTGTTGACAAGAAAATTTAAAACTATGTAAAGACTGGTAAAATGAAGCTATTATTACAAACACTGCTAGAGTTTAATTATGTTTAATTGTTTGTGTAAAAAGTTACTAAGTATTGTGATTTTGTTTATTTTAATAAATTTTGTTTATGTTGGAACAGTTTTACAAAAATGAGTTTGTAAATTACATTTTCTTTGATGGCAGTATTAAAAACCAATAAATTATTGTATGAGATAAAATAATAAAACTGATTGAAGCTAAAAATTATTTTTATTTTCCACAAAAATAATATGGTCAACTCTCCCCATACCCCGGTTCAAGTGTCCCTGCTGGTGGGGAGACTTGACTCATATCTCATTTTTTAGTAAAACGTCAATAAAATTTTACGTGAGCATTTATTAGCAATACAATTAAGCACAATTAATGTACCTACTAAAGTAAGGCATCGTATAAGTGTATAATAGATTTTCTAAACCCAATAAACAAGTTATTATGATATTTTATATTAACAGTGGTTCAACTCTCCCGGACTTCCCCTACTTAAGACGAAACATGGTTGTTCAAACCAGACCTGCGGGTTTAAAAAGGTCGCTTTCATGGAATCGTATTAGGATAATATTATGAGTCATATTGAAAGAAAAATTAAAATCCTAAAAAGGTCACACTGATATGAACTGCGCTTAATTCTAATTTTACAATTCAAATAGTTGATAGTTTTGTATGGAAACCATAAGATGGTTCACAAACTATAAATAATTATTGCTTTGATGTCAGTTAGCAGATTCGAAAACAGCAACATCTGCAATTCCTTTTGCTTATTTCTTAATAAATATCCTAAAATATAAAGAAAAAAAGAATAAAATAATGTTTTGTATTACGGACATTTTGTATAACACGGATTGGAGATTGTCTCTCACTTTCATTTTTCAAGATGTTTAAGAGTATTAAAGGACAACAAAGCTTTGAACTCGAAATCCAGCTTTTTAAAAGTTTCTTGAAAAGTACATTTCCTGCGCTTGTGATACTTGACACCGTCAACGCTTAGAAACAAATATTTGGATAAATTTTATGAAAACAAGCTCGCTACAGTACACAGTAAGATTTTGAATGAAAAAATATGGATTTCATTGGATTTAACTACTGATTCCTACTGACTCCTAGGCAGATATGTTATGTAGTAAACTTTTTGGTGAAGCCTTTGAACTCTGCTGTATCAAAAAATACGTAGGTACCTACCTACCTACCATATATGCAAAACTAATGTTTTTTCATTTTATTATTCTCTGGGTACTTTTTACTTTTGAAGTAATTAATGCATTACTTATTAAAGACTTGTTTTATTTTATAATTAAAAAAAATACTTTACACGTACAGAATATTTTCGAAATTTCGCAATCCCACAGACATACTTATCCATACTTTATAATGTTTGAGATCATTAACCCCAAATTGCTCCATCTCATCCGATCACTGTTTATGACAAACAGGTTGTAGGTAAGTATTATACCTATAAAATATAATTTGGTGTATTGTAATAGTTTATTGTAAAATATTAGAAGTCAGGACCATAAACTACTTTTTGTGATAGGGCCCAACGGTTAGTGGCCACCCATCTAACATGCCTCATTTGAGATGAACAATGACTCAAAATGTCATGATCGACCTGAGTTATCGTGGTTTCTTGATCTGTGGTTTTCAATGATTTCGAGATATCCAACATCTCATCATCTTTCTTTGAGACTCTTTCTTCAATGTTAACACTGGTAGCGACTGATATCATGGTCTGTTGTTCCTTTATTATATCAGACAAAGCGAGTTTATGCGCTAAACTACTAGACAACTGAGAACCTGCATCTGACATCTGTGTATCAATATCAGCCAGCTCAGACGCTAGGGTTTGTGTCTCTGTAATTTGCTCTTGAAATCCATTCGATACCTGTTGTTCAACAGTAAGAGGTCCAAACATGGTTTCTTTATCCGTGGTTACTAAAGTGTAATCAATCTGAGTCTTCAAATTAGTGCATAATTCCTCAAAAAACTGTGTACTGCAATTTGACATTTCAACACACTTAAAACATGCTTTGTCTACAAAAGAAAAGGCTTTCGGAATTACAGTCTGAATTTCTTTGGCCTTCATTTTGCCATTGGTTAGTTTATTAATATTTTTGGATTTACAATTACACTGTTGGCGGGTACGCACATTAGTTAGACAGTGTTTATTGTATTGTAGAGGTCCAGTGACGAAGGTGTTGATACCTTTTTCGATGAACTTCGTCCATGATTGTGTTGCCTTACTTCTCTGCCTACACTTGCAGTCTTTCGAAGGTTTAAGTACATTTTCTTGCACATCAACAATTATTGCACGGTTAGTTTTATTTTCATTTGGAATAGTTATACTCCTGATTTTACCTGTCGTTATAGGAATATATTTCGGTAATAAAGCCGAACGTGTAGATAACCGTTTTAAACCAGGCTCGACGTCTAACTTGTAAGGAAAAGACATTGAGCCTGTTTTAATTTATTAAACTATTGTCATACTAATCCATGCTCAAAACATACTTGTATTTTTTACCTTGTGGGTGTGTTCACAAGTTTTATTTCATATTTGCGAACATCATATTCTGTTCATATTTTAGAATTTACCATTATATTTCGAGGGTGTTTTCTTGTTCCCTATTATTGCAGTGAGTTTTGGTATACTTTGTGACACGTTTGCAAACAATTCTCAAACAAAGCGAACTTCTTGTCATTTTGTAGTTTAAACCATGAAGTATATAGAATACTCTCAAACTACCTCTTTTTTTTCTCTTCTGCAAACTACCTCATTTCAAAGGTTTTTTCTTGTCTTCTTGGTCAAAGGTTCACGCTCATTATGTTGGGCCACAGTGGGCAGCAGCGCAGAACCAAATATTAACTATAGTTGCGGCACGCCATGATGGCCATTTTAACACGATTGGTTTGGCTTATTTTCTATTTTTTGGTGTGTGAAGTTTATTTTCTTTTGTGCCATCTCGCCATATTTTTATTTATTCGTATATAGTTATTCGTCTCACAGTTCGCTGTCCAATATTAAGCGCACCAAAAAAGAGGAAACGAGCAAAACCAGTCGTGTCAAAACGGCCATCATAGCGTGTCGCAACTATAGCCCCTATACTATATGAGCGGTCCGTTGCGCCCCGGGCGACGACGTAGCGTAGTGTAATAGTGTTCTATAGTTCATATAAATACGGTATTCATCGCATGAATTTCAAATGCGCGATGTACGATTGCTAGATCTGTAGTAGTTCAGCTTTTTGTCCTTAGATGGTGCTCTAAGCTAACAAGCATAAATAGAAACAAGTTGACTAACTAAATAAAATACAAACAAAGCTAAGCTAAAATACAAGATATTTGTTAAGGTGATATGAACAACAAGATGGATGAAAACGTAACTATTTAGTATACCTATATTATGTTTATGTTCCAAATATATCCTCATGCGAAGCAGAGATTCCAAGTGGATAGAGCCGGGAGTGGAGTGGCAGATAAGCACAAGGCTGCACAGGCCCACCTGATAGTGGTTACCGTGGCCTATGTAGGGGTGCAACACCAGGGGAATCTCACTCATGCTGCTAACCCTGTAAGAACAGCCAGTTTTTGTGGCCTTAGTCTACACGTGAGGGACAAGCTTTAGGTTTTCCAACTGACAATGACACCACAAAAACTTTCCAATAAGCTCTGGCTACCCTACGTACCGCCGGGAACACAACATGAGTTTATTATGGCCGCGGTATTTCTTCCCCAGTCAGACTGTTCTATTGGGATGGAAATACCCTCGTTTCCTACCTCCTCTTAAAGAAAGACAGATTTCACAATATTCATCGTTCTCACATACAGTCCATCAAATCTAAGAGGTACCGTTTGACGTTTCATATTTTTCAAACCGAAACAACTTTGTTCATACGTACATTATTCAGTTTCGATAACCTTTTTCATAAAACCATGAATTTAGAAAGATTTCATTATTGTATCTAAAAATGTACAATTCTTAATATCTAAATGTAATTGAAAACTTTCAAACAAAGCAAAATAACACATATTTACACAGTAAATAATTTCTAATAGTTATATTCTTGACCGCATTACAAAGTTACGTAGTTAGGTCACTGCACGTAGTGTTGCGACTCTTCGGATACACTTGTATGCAAAAAAATCGTTTACATATACGAAAAATCGAATGTATTATTTACAAATTACACTTGACAACCAAACAAATATTTTTTCATGTGAATGGGATTTATCTCACATATTACGATTACATAACTAAATAGTTATGTAATCGTAAAATATGAGATAAAACCCATTCACCAAAAATACGTATTTATAAATCAAATATATTTGCTTCTTTAAAAAGTTGTCGAAAGCGATTTGTCGATTTTTGATTTTCGCGCCCAAATAAGTCGGGGTTTCTCGCGCTAACGCTGTCGAAATAGTAAATGGAGTCAGGGATAGTGTTTTTTACATTTATTTTTGTGTATGATAGTATGGGTTTGCATATTACAGAGAAATAAACAAATTTTTAACAAGCACATCCATTGATTTTACAATTACAATTTTTTCTTCTAAGTCTTATTTCTACGTCTAAAACTAATAAAAATAAGGTATGTAGAACCCATTCACAAAAATGTTGTTGCCTGATGTTATAAATTAACGACGTTACTGCGCGACCGCATAATGCACTGAATACACAGATACCCTAAAATAAATTAATTTAATTATTTTTAGGTCAATAGGCAAAATCGCAGGTGTCCAAGTCTCTACAATTTTTTTTTCTGGCAACACTGCCAACTACAAGCGCACGCGGTCCGCTCGGTCGGTTCGGCGTCAGCAGTCT
The DNA here is from genome assembly GCA_963662185.1 of Eilema griseolum. Classification (NCBI taxonomy): domain Eukaryota; kingdom Metazoa; phylum Arthropoda; class Insecta; order Lepidoptera; family Erebidae; genus Eilema; species Eilema griseolum. The sequence continues at coordinate 8,872,309 of OY759250.1, forward strand.
CTCGCCATCTTGGAAGCTGACTGTGCGCGTACTTGCCTTCTCGTTTGTGTTTTACAATTTGTGACTTGGCTATTACTTTTCTGGACTGATCATTCTTTATCCGTTTACCTTGGCAATATTTATACTGAACTCCGAACTAAGCAAGTGTTTATTAATAATGTCGAAAAGAGGACGTACTTTGAACAGCCAGGCTCGTGAATTGGTGGTGAAATTACACGAGTATTTTGAGCGTGAATCTCAAAATGGTGGACTTCTACTGCCAGTTACACAAGATCGGGATCGCGTCGGTGAAGCTCTCGGTATTGGAAAACTCTTTATTAGCTTTCCAATCCAAAAGCACTAAAGAGTATCATGAAGAAATGGACGCAGTAAGGTTCCGAGAGTGGTTCTTAAATTTATTACAGAATATCCCTCCTAACAGCACAATTATAATGGATAATGCCCCATACCACTCTGTGCAAATTGATAAAGCACCTACGTCAGCCAATAAGAAAGCAGATTTGGTGGCATGGCTGCAAAGAAAAGGAGTGGATGCCGACATGTCACTATTAAAAGCTGAATTATTACAGTTAGTGAAATTGCATAAACCACCAAAACCGACATATGTAATTGACCAATTGGCCGAAGAGCACGGGCACAAAGTCATACGACTTCCTCCGTACCATTGCCAATATAATGCCATTGAACTGATTTGGGCCCAAGTTAAAGGTAATATTTTATAATATTATAATAATAACACGAGTACTTCTAACATTTATAATTTAAACAATGGTTTTCGTCTGCTATCAAATAGTTACATTATTGTTTTACAGGTTATGCAGCAAGACACAACACAAAACCACCCTTCAGTGTCAAGAAAATGGAAGGTTTATTAAAGGAAGCATGTGCCCAAGTTACACAGGAAGATTGGAGTAAAGTAGTACAAAAAACAAAGAAAATAATAATGGACGACTTCGAAAGAGACGTACACTTTGATAATGTAATGGACAATCAACTGGTCATTAATTTAAATGACGATGATGACGAAGACGACGATACTAGTACTAGTAGTGAATAAAAAAATATCCTAAACAATTCTTTTATTTAATTATAACAATTGATTTCTTAAAATTCGGATATTATAGTAATCGATCTCTTAAAGTTCGGATATTATAGTAATCGATTTTTTCATCCCATCCCTATCATTCAATTGTCAGAACTGTCAAACGGTACTTCTTAGATTTGACGGACTGTAGTTCACTTAAAAGTGAACTTCACGATTCACGAACATACCCAAATACCCATAGTTTTTTTATGACACGATTTGACACATGACACGTATGACAAGACAAGACTATAAAATTGAAATGTTTTGATAATTTTTTGTTATGATTTGATGACGTTTTAGGAAATTATTGAATAAATCAATAAATGTTACATTGAGTGAGATGAGAATTTTTATCAGTAGTTCTTTGTTATGTAACTATGAACATGTGGGTGTTCGGCTATGGATCTTTAGTGTGGAAAGTAGATTTTAAATATGAATGTAAGCTTGTAGGTTATATAAAAGGATATCATAGACGTTTTTATCAACATAGCGTTGATCACCGTGGAATACCGGAGAAGGTATAGGTTCTATTTAATGTATCTTCATTGATATTTGTTAAGTTAACCCTTTGATGTAGAGCTAGCTTCCTACCATCCAGCAGGGTGTACGCATATGACAGGTTGTGTATTAAAAAGAAAGGTATTTAAGGCATTTCTGTTTAATAAATTCACATTCAGGGATGCGTATGTAATTTTTACCAATTTTAAATACAAGTGGGGCAGGTAAAATGATGATAAATTAGTAAATCTTTTTTAATATTTATTTAGTTAGAATCCAACGACAATCAAGCTCGAGCTGTGGAATGTACTCCCAGCTATTGATTTCCGAGTGTAAGCTATATGGGGTTCTCCAAGAAGGGTACTTATTACAAGGTTCCTACAGGGCTGTGAGCACAAGTATGATAACCCTGGTGTTGCACAAATCCATAGGCCACATTAATCACTTACCTTCAGGTGGGCCATGTTCTTGTGTACCACCTAAATAGAATAAAAAGGAAGAGTAATCTTTGGATGCATCAGGGATTGGAGCTCATAAGTAGAAGAGTCTGCTACTGCACATAGGCACACAATCCTCCACCTTGCACACCCAGTCAACCCCAGCTATAATAGCATATGAACATACATATATATATCATCAATGATTTGATATGTTTAGTTACTGATAGAAATCTTTTTGACAGCCTGGTATGGCAGTATTGAATGTAGCTGCTATGCAGGAGGCGCCTTTTCAATCCCTGCTCAGTGCAAATGTTTTTAAGTATGAATATGGGTATTTACATTGACCTGGTCGTGCCTCGGAGATCATGTTAACCTGTCAGCCCCGGTTGCCATACAAACAGTCAGTCTATGGCAGTTGTTATGGGTAGTTGTAGCCCTAAAAGCCCTAAGATGAAGAAGATACATACATTTACTCACACCTGTAAATCCCTGAAGGGGTAGGCAGAAGTGTATTAGTAAATACCAACCCATATTTAGCAAATTATGATCTGCAAGCACACACAATGATTCTAACAACCACTTTGTTAAAGGGAGTATGTTTACTGTCAGATGGAGAACAGCCCTATCTCTTAGTCAACTTTTACAACACCCACAGGAATATACATATATGGAACTATTACATCGGGTACCATCGTATCATAATAACCCTTAACAAAAAAAATATCTTTCTAGCCTGGCCGTGTGGTGACACTAGTACAAAGCACTGACCCTGACAGCATAGTGTGGGGTGTAGCATACAAAATAAAGACTGAAGATATAGACCAAGTCACCCAGCATTTGGACTTTAGAGAGAAGAATGGTTATTCAAAAAAGATGGTAATATTCCACCCGCAGGATAAAATCCATGAACCTTTTGAATTAACTCTTTATGTTGCTACTGAAGAAAATGAATCATACGCAGGTGAGATTAACATCAATATTAAATATTCTGACAAGCTTTAAACTGGAAGTCTTCAACTCTCAAGTTCAGTCTTCAACAGGGAGTCAGTATCAAAATAAATGGGATATTTACCATGTTTCATTGTTTTGAGTTTCCGATATTTCGGCGCTGTTGCAAGCATCATGATCACGGAGGAACTGGAGTAGTGCCGGTGAACAGAGAAAAAGTTTTTTCCCTAGGAGTAATTATAATATCGGAAACTCAAAACAATGAAACATGGTAAATATCCCGTTTATTTTGATACTGATGTGAGTGACCATGATAGTTTAAATACCTATATTCAACAGGCAGTATCATTATTCTTGGCACTTTTCGATAAATAATTTCAAGATGTGCTTGTGATCTATTCTGGACAACCCTGATCCAGTCAGGGTTCTTCTGATCCAGCTTGCTCAATAGGTTGTTGTTCGTCTAATTGTTTTGTGATGCGGTTGAGGATGATTTTTGTAAAGACTTTATACATGTTGAACATAAGATTGATAGGGCAATAGTTGCTTAGGTCTTCTTATTCTTGCATACATCCATAGGCCATGGAAACCACTTTCCATCAGATGGGCCATGTGTTTGTCTGCCACCTAAGTGATATAAAAAAACCCTATCTTGTATATTAGGATTATAGTGATGTGCGCCCACTGTAAAGGTTCTATCTATCTATTCTGCAACTAATATTTCATTATATATATTATAGATAGTTTGTCTGCCAAAGTGCAATTTTCATTGTCTCATTCGCTATGTTGTCAGAGCCTGGAGCATTATCGTTTTTTTGTGTCAGTATTGCAATTTCTACTTCTCTTTCCAGAATAGGAGAGATGGGATTTTTTAATTCTGGGTCGGAATGTGTATTTGGTTCTGGAATAATGTTGCTTGAGTATAATTCTTTAAAAAAAGAAGTTGCTGTGTTCACAATTTATTTTCTGTTCGTAACTAAAATATAAGTAATATAGTTTCGTGGTTAAGGAGTTAGCCTAATGATTGAAAGGTCCCGAGTTTGAATCCTGGTATACCACACCTCTGATGACATGAACTAACTACACATATAACACAAGCAATTTACATTGGATGGAGGGGTTTAAGGGCTATACTAGTTATTTTAGTTACTTGTGAAATTAAAACTAGGTACATATTTTAATTGACATTAATTGTTATTATAATAACAATTTGTTATTGGCATGAATGAAGATTGTTTTGAAAAGGAATGTTTGTTTGTTATAACTATAATCAGGATTTTATTTACATATTTTTTAAATATTTGTCACAGAATATGTTTACAAAAATGTATTTTATTTCCTTTGTGTAGGCATTCTTTTACATAGCTATGATATGTGACAAACCAGCACATTCATTACTATTTATTCTTTGTTTATTGTGCCTAATACGAAAAGGACTGCTGTCTGACCTGCCAACTCAAAAAAAAGAATTTCGTCCATTAATTAGCAGATGTACCAGCTGTCAGGTGCGGTTACTGAGGTGAACCTGTCCCGCGAAGATGTAATTATACTACCATTATGAACTCATCGGGGTGCGAGAGATATGTCAATGGCTATCTCACCTCCAGCAACTGTAGACTCAAGACGGCGTGCGGTTTTAGTCGGTTCGAGTCTGACGTAACCACCCCTGCGGTTGCGCCATTATGGATCCGAGGGATTTTCGCATTAATAATCCCTTTTTTTATTGTGCGCTAAATCCCCACGGATACTGGACGATACGGATACGGGGGAAGTTATGTCGGACTTGAACAGACTATATATACTAAGTACTTTAATAGTCTTAATATAAATTTCGTCATTTCCAGGGCCAGCGTCTATAGAAGATATAGCTAAGCAAGTGGTGTCATGCAGCGGTCCCAGTGGTCCCAATAAGGAGTATGTGTACAATCTTGCGACTGCCATGAGACTTATCGCCCCGGATGTGATAGACGAGCATCTCTTCGCTTTGGAAGAGGCGGTGCGAAGTATAGATCCTGAATCTAAGTCTGGTTACGTTGGTCACTATAATATTTAATAGACTTTTGCTAGTACTTAAAGTGGAAAATATTATACAATTTTTTTTTTATTTACTCTGTGTTGACGATATTTCGATATTGTTCGTGAATCGATCAAAGTCTCTTCCATAGACGTTCAGATCCTCCATTGATCATGCCAACACTGATCATGTTATGGCAGTCTGATGTTTGAATACTGAGTACAATGAAAGTGAATTTGAAGCATCTTTAGAATTGATATAGCATTTTGTCAAAGAAGATATACTTAACGCCTTTTGGATGTTATTTTGATCTTGGAAACATTGATCAAAGCCGACTTTAACTATGATTTATTTTTGTCTCGTATTAGTCGTATCCCTTCGAGCTTCAATATAAACTTGGCCTATGGACGTATGCAACACCAGGGGTGTCACACTCGTGCTGCCGACCATGAAGAAACCTTCTGATGCCCCTCTTGAAGAACCCCATATTGTAGGCGCTTGGGAAAACCGCAGCAGGGAGTTCATTCCACAACTTGAGTGTGCGTGGGATGAAGTTTCTTTCATACCGCACAGTGCGCACCGGCTCAGGTCGCAATGTGTGGGGATGAATTCCCTGCCTATGGCGAGAGGTGCGATGATAGAATGTAGCTACGGGCATCATGTCAAACAATTCATCTGAGCACAAACCATTGTATAGGCGGTAGAACACACACAGTGAGGCAAAATCCCTCCTAAGGCTAAGAGGTTCCACTCTACCTGCGAGTATGGGATTGTCAACCAGCCTCAATGCCCGTCTTTGCAACGAGTCGAAGGGGTCAAGCTGGTATGCAGGTGCTCCAGCAAAAAGGTGACAGCAGTACTCCATGTGAGGCCGGACATGTGCTTTATAAAGAAGGAGTTGCTGCCCCGCAGTGAAGTACTGCTTGGCCCTGTTGAGCACTCCGAGTTTTCTTGATGCCAACTTAACCTTGTCCTGCAAATGACTTCGGTATTGGACGTCGCTGGAGATATCGACACCAAGGATCCCGATACTCGAGGAGATGGTAAGCGGTGTGCCCAGGAATTGCGGCGCCACAACGAATGGGGTTTTCTTAGCGGTGAATACACATACTTGTGTCTTAGTGGGGTTGAATTGGACTAGGTTTAGTCGTCCCCAATCGGATACTCCAGAGAGAGTAGTCTCGATTTTAGACACAAGTTGTTCGCGACTCTTCTCCACCTCGGACTGAGGGATATTTGCACGGCCCGTGTAACACGTGTCCCCGGTACTGTCGTCCGCATAACAATGAATGGAGCCATCAGACAGCATGTCATTGATATGCAGCAGAAACAGCGTCGGAGACAACACGGAGCCTTGTGGGACACCAGCGTTTATGTTCATGCGGTCCGAGCAGCTGCCGTCGACGACGGCTTGGATGCTTCTGTTGGACAAAAAGCTGGCGATCCATTCGCAAAGTCCCTCGGGGAGTCCATAGTACGGCAACTTCGCAAGAAGACCTTTGTGCCAGACCCGATCGAAGGCCTTCGCTATATCGAGGCTGATCGCTAGTGCCTCACCCCGACTCTCGATGGCTTGCGACCACCGGTTTATGAGATACACAAGAAGGTCACCGGTTGAGCGACGGTGGCGAAAGCCGTACTGTCGGTCGCTCAGTAGATCGTTTCCTTCAAGGTATCTCAGGAGCTGTGTATTAATGACACGCTCCATAACCTTCGAGAGTAGGGAGGTTATAGCGATAGGCCTGTAATTGGTAGGATCTGTCCTGTCACCTTTCTTAGGTACAGGGTGCACGAATGCGGTCTTCCACGAGGCTGGGACCTGCCGCGCGAAGTAAGAGAGTGCGAAAAGGCGTGTAAGTACAGGGCACAGCTCGGGGGCACAGTGCTTAAGCACCATCGCCGGTATACCGTCCGGCCCACTCGACTTCCGGACATCTAGGGACTTAAGCTCGCGCCGGACCACCCGTTGCGTGATTTTAACTTCGGTCATGGAAGCACCACAGCTGGGGATGATGGGTGGTTCGGCGTTCCCGTCGTTCATAGTCGAGTTTGACGCAAAGAGATTACCCAAAAGATCGGCCTTCTCCTTAGCGCCATGGGCCAGACTACCGTCGGATTTTTGCAGCGGCGGAAGGCAAGACTGGCAGAAGTTTCCCTCGGCAGCTTTGGCGAGCGACCAAAATGCGCGACTGCCAGATGGGTAGCGCGCAAGCCGTTCGCCAATTCTGCCGATGAACTTAAACTTTGCCCTAGACGTTGCCTTTTTACTGGACCTCGAAGCAGCATTCAACTTCCTCTTCACTTCAGCGATGTTCGGATCCTTATTGGCAAGAGCCGTGGTCCAATCCTTGTATGCAGATTGCTTGCGGTCTCTAGCTTCCCTGCAAGGCCTATTAAACCACGGGCGTTTGTTCGCTCCTGTCGCGACCCAGCGGTTAGGGATGTAGCATTCCATACCCACTAGAATCGCGTCAGCGACTGCTGTTGCACAGGAGCTTGGATCATCAGAAGTGAAGCAAAGCTGCCTCCACGGGTACGATGCGAAGAATTCTCGCAGTCCGTCCCAGTCTGCCGACTTGTAGTGCCACACGTGTCGCCACTGAGGTGACCGCGGTGGTTCAGGCCGCGCGAGTGTCACTTGCGCCCGGACGAGGCTGTGGTCCGAATTACCAAGAGGTGCTTCCACCCTTATGGAATATTCATCCGGGCGCGTAGTCAGCAGAAGGTCCAGTATAGAGCTTCTGTGGGTCTCAATTTCTGGTGTTCTAGTGATAGAATGTACCAGTTGAGAGAGCCCATAGGTCAGGGCAAAGTCGTGAGCAGCCCTTCCCGCGAAATCAGTCCCGGGAGACCCCAGCCACTCCACGTGGTGAGCGTTGAAGTCCCCCAAGAATACTAAATCCGCAGTGGGGTACTGCTCAATTACGCTGTCCGCCGACCGTTGCAGATGCTGAAACAGTTGAGCCGTGCCCAGGTCACCGCTATGAGACCTGTATAGGCACGCATAGATACGGGTGTGGCCACCGTGATCTATACGTACCCATATAGTTGACAGGTCTCTGTCCTCAAGACCATGGAGACGGCGGCAGCAAATATCATCCCGGACGTACAAGCATACCCCGGCGCGACTCATAAAGTTGTGCTCGAGTTTGTACCCGGGGTACATTAGGTAGGCTGTATCGGCCGGGCATGATATTTGCGTCTCCGTCAGAAAAAGCAAGGTAGGCTGCGCGGTCTCTAAGTGGAGATGGACCGCGTTAAGGTTGGAGTGTAGGCTCCTGATGTTGCAGAAATCCACATTAACTGTGGATGATGGAGCCGCTGTGGTAACTTTACTCTTGCCTTTTTTAAATTTCATGTTTGAGTTGGGGGGAGGGGGGGGGGGTAGAAGGTAAGAAGAGATTCTGTGCCTCCAGTGTAGAAGACAAAGCAAGGCGTCCCACCCTCACAGACAAGTTGGGGTTGTGTGACTGGCTGGCAGGGTGGGCGGAAGGGCCCCCGGTCACACAGGCTGCTGGTTCAGCCTCCTGGGGCGGAGATTAAGTAATCCCCAGGTTCGGGAACCGTACAGCCTGCGGGCGGCCAGCGGATAACCGTTTCACCGGGTCTCCCTGACCACCTGACCACATTCTGTAGGGCGGAGGTACTTACATTGATCAGAACGCACTTGTGATATACACAATAAGCATTCCTCCTGGAAGGGAAAGATCGCGGGCTAGAATCCCGCCTGAATCGATTCAATTTTTTCTGTCTTAATCGAAAGAAACACATAGTTGAATATCCCACTTTGAATACTGGTGAAAGTGTTGAATAGCATGTTAACAATATCATATAAGTATAACGTGTGATCGGTGTTACTATGATTTATTTATTTATTTAAGATTTATCTACATACAAATAAAACTTAACATAATATATTGGATGTTGAAAATTTGGTACCAATACTGCTTATTTCTGTATTGTGATTGTGGTCTTATTCACGATCTTAGTTTATGCTTTTTCTAAGTAGTGAAATTTAGTTTATCTTGACCTTTACGGGAGCAATTGATCACGTACAACAGAATGTGAAAATGTCGAGGGCGAAAAAATATCGGAAATTGCAAATATACTTAAACTCAAAACGTCAGTGAACGTAAATAGTCAGGCGCTCTTATTTCCAGTGCCCCTAGCACGAAATACTACATACATATATATAATCACTCCTTTATCCCCGGAGAGTTAGGCAAAGGCGAACTAACACCCACATTTCACCAATAATTGTATTCGGTCCCACGTGATAGGGGGTGAGCCTATTGCCGTATTCCGGGCACTATTGTTGACTCCAGCCATGAATCTAAGGCTGAGTCAGGGCTGTATATATCTGTCTGATGTTAAACAGCCCTATCCCTTAGTCGCCTTGTACGACACGACTGTCTTGAATATTTCAAAATACGTGTCAATCCCATACGTTCAGCATTCTATTCTACGATACGCTGGCCAACGAATTACCACTTGTCTAAGGTCAGCGCATACTAGAGATAAAAGTGTAAACCTTCACAACTATTTCTGGCAGTGAGTAGGCAGCTAAATATTAAATTGGTAAGCGTCGGTAGCTTAGTGGTTCAGGAGTCGGCCTTACGATCGAGAGGTCCTTGTTTTGAATCCTGGCCATTATACTACCGACGTTCTATCATCGCACCTCTCGCCATATTCATCCCCACACATTGCGACCTGGGACGGTGCGCACTGTGCGGTATGAAAGAAACTTCATCCCACGCACACTCAAGCTGTGGAATGACTTCCCTGCTGCGGTTTTCCCAAGCGCCTGCAATATGGGGTTCTTCAAGAGGGGCATCAGAAGGTTTCTTCATGGTCGGCAGCGCGAGTGTGACACCCCTGGTGTTGCATACGTCCATAGACCACGGTAACCGCTTCCCATCAGGTGGGCCGTGTGCTTGTCTGCCAACTAAGTGGTATAAAAAAAAAAGTGAACCCACTCCTAGCACAAGCGATTTAGCTTAGTTGGAGGGGTTAGAGGGAATATTATAGATATGCGGTTGGGAGCGAGGGATATGCCTGTCAACCTCACCTTCGGCAACCAAAGCGACCCACAGGCGGCGTGCGTTTTAGTCGGTTCGAGTCCGACATAACCTCCTCCACCGGCTCCGGTGGGGAGGTATCCGTGGGGATTTTGCGCACGTAAAAAAAAAAAAGAAAGATATGCGGTTGGGAATATTAGTAATTGCGGTTGCTAAAAAAAGCTACTTATGTTGTATCTGCCTACCCCACTGGGAAACAGGCGTCATTGTTTATAATTAATTGTTATTAATTATAAACAATGACTGATGAATTATTGTTTATAAATATGTATGATACTGAAACAGTTAATTATATTCCAATTCGATATCCTCAAAAAAATTGCTATTAATAAACACAATTTTGTTATCAAGTTAAACAAGCAACAGGCGACTAGAGGATAAATATTTTATAACATTTATAAAATGATTGACCTTCGTACACCATAAATAGGTATATTATTATTTGTAATACTTCCTTGATTTTGTTTGTAGTAAAACCACAAATCTATTGCTGTGGATGTAATTTAAGTTCTTCCTACTTATAGTGCCTAGTCCATTACCTTCACCATCCATCATTAATTACTAGTCCTGAAAAGTCCCTACCTATACCCCCTACCACCGGAGTCGGTGGGAGAGGTTATGTGTATGTGGTTATGGGTACGGACTCGAACCGACCAAAACGCACGACGCCTGCGGGTCGTTTTTGCTTGCCGAAGGTGAGGTTAACAGGCATATCCTTCGCACCCTAGATGACTCTCACTCTCGACCTGGCCCTCCCCTGGGTGTGGGGACCACAGAGTCCCCATCTCGTCCCCGGAAATGGGGAGGCGCGCCGTCGCCGTGGCCTGCTTCTACCATGGTGACAGGCGGCTCCACCCGTCACCCCCAGGCCTGCACTCATGGGGGGCGGAGGTCATTCATCGACCTTCGACGTCCGAGTTGCCTTCGTACGCGGGCAGCTTGACTTGCGATCCTTCGTCGCTCCCGCTGCCGCTCCCGCCCCGCCTCCCTCACGAGCATTATTTGCTTGTAGAAGGAGGCGCCGGCCGCCTACGCATCCGCGCAGCTAACCATCGCCGAGGGCACTTTCTCCATCCGACGCAGATACTTCCCGAAGCACCCGTGCTCGGTGATCATCTGCGTCAGACGGTATGAGAGGCTACCGTGTGGCCTCTTTAGCCACTTCTCCATACTTTAGTTACTTCTTGGCTAATGTAGCTTACTATTGGTGCCAGATGTTTAAATTCCGTAGCATTTAAATTGATTCGTTACAAAAAGAATTTACTTTTTTATTAGTGTACAATACATTCCCAAACTAGACACGAATAAGATAGTATTATTCGTGAATCATAATTAAATTTATGGTTTACCTACTGTTAACTCTTTGATAATACATAATAATATATTTAATGATTTGCACTACAAAGCGCTACCTACATTAGATATACCTAGAGTGTCTAAGCTAATTCACTCAGTGATCAACACGAGTACATGTACTACTCAATGAGTGTGAACGAGAACATAATATAACTTCTGTCATCCTCTCCTGCTGCCTGGCATTCCCATTGTAACCTTGAGGATCACAGAGAACAGGCAAAACCACTGTCATACCTACTACAAACACTGCAAAATAATATTCAATTTTAGATTTCATTTTATTAAAGTCAAAAATTAAATGAAAAAGAGTTTGTTAATCTTTTCTTTCACTCTACAAAAAGCCTTTTATATAAGCAATATCGGTGCTATGACAGTGCTTTAGCAGAATCAAGGCTCAGGTAGATGAATGATAGAATGTAGGCTGAGGCATATCTTGAGTCTTCCTGGGGAACGCAGTGGAACGCCCAGTTTTGGAGCGGTTTCTCAGCGCGATTTTATTCCACTACCCGTTGTTTGCCACCTAAGGCGCCACCGTATGTTGGCAAGTGGCGTCGCGGTGGGTACCCAAAGCACGGATGAACCGGAACCGTATCGCATAAGACCTCTTCTAAATTAAAGGACTTCTTGATATTACATATCTACCTCATTTTAATAGAAGACCATTGTAGATAATATACCTAAAAATAAGTATTGTCTTACAGAATACTGCGGCCATAATATCTTCGTGGTGAGTAGGGTAGCCAGAGCTCACTGGAGAGTTTGTGCTGTCAGTGGGAAGATTAAAACCTTGCCCTGCTTTGTCTTCTACACTGACGGTACAGAAACTCTCTGTGCTTATAGGGTCGGCAACGCGAGTGTGACTCCTGTGGTGTTACACACGTCCATAGGCCACGGTAATCACTTTCCATCAAGTGGGCTGTGTGCTTGTCTACCTCCTAAGTGGTATAAAAAAAAACGTGGAATATTTCTTTTAGTCATTATACACCTAGTTTGTTGTGAGATTACTGTGATATTAGCGTGGTGAAGATTTGACGGTGAATTGTTTGAACAGTGATAATAGTTAATGCTTTCAAATCTCGTAATCTCTTTCAGGTAGGACGTCCACCGTATCGTGAGTGTGACATTCAAATAAAGTCAAGGATAAAATACAGTGCAAAGTTATATAGACAGCCTCTGTTGCGTGGCGATAGGAAACGCGGCCGCTACGCAAGAGGCACGGGTTCGATTCCTGCTTAGTTTTTTTTTTTTTTTTATATAGGACACGCCAACTTGACCTCACCTCGCCTGATGGTAAGCTAAAGGCAAAGTCTCAGGAAAGAGGGTCACCATTACAGACACTAAGTGCTACAATGGTGGCACTCAGCTTGGCGGCCTCATCAGATGCTTTTTCACGCCCCGCTTAAAGGCCCCGGGACTGTAGGAAGAAGGAAACACGTGTGCTGGTAATGAATTCCAGGTCTTGGTGGTGCGGCAAAGAAAAGAGTCTCCGAACCGCTTGGTTCTTGCTCGTATATTCTGCACAGTGTGAGGGTGACATAAATTAGCTTAGTGCAAATATTTATATGCATGAATATGGGTATTTGAAATGATGGTCGTGCATCGGCGAGCATGTTAACCCGTTGGTCCCTTTTACCATATGAACATCTGTAGCAGTCTAACTGCAATGCTTCGATATTGCCCCCGGAAATGGGGAGGCGCGCCGTCGCCGTGGCCTGCTTCTACCATGGTGACAGGCGGCTCCACCCGTCACCCCCAGGCCTGCACTCATGGGGGGCGGAGGTCATTCATCGACCTTCGACGTCCGAGTTGCCTTCGTACGCGGGCAGCTTGACTTGCGATCCTTCGTCGCTCCCGCTGCCGCTCCCGCCCCGCCTCCCTCACGAGCATTATTTGCTTGTAGAAGGAGGCGCCGGCCGCCTACGCATCCGCGCAGCTAACCATCGCCGAGGGCACTTTCTCCATCCGACGCAGATACTTCCCGAAGCACCCGTGCTCGGTGATCATCTGCGTCAGACGGTATGAGAGGCTACCGTGTGGCCTCTTTAGCCACTTCTCCATACTTTAGTTACTTCTTGGCTAATGTAGCTTACTATTGGTGCCAGATGTTTAAATTCCGTAGCATTTAAATTGATTCGTTACAAAAAGAATTTACTTTTTTATTAGTGTACAATACATTCCCAAACTAGACACGAATAAGATAGTATTATTCGTGAATCATAATTAAATTTATGGTTTACCTACTGTTAACTCTTTGATAATACATAATAATATATTTAATGATTTGCACTACAAAGCGCTACCTACATTAGATATACCTAGAGTGTCTAAGCTAATTCACTCAGTGATCAACACGAGTACATGTACTACTCAATGAGTGTGAACGAGAACATAATATAACTTCTGTCATCCTCTCCTGCTGCCTGGCATTCCCATTGTAACCTTGAGGATCACAGAGAACAGGCAAAACCACTGTCATACCTACTACAAACACTGCAAAATAATATTCAATTTTAGATTTCATTTTATTAAAGTCAAAAATTAAATGAAAAAGAGTTTGTTAGATCTTTTCTTTCACTCTACAAAAAGCCTTTTATATAAGCAATATCGGTGCTATGACAGTGCTTTAGCAGAATCAAGGCTCAGGTAGATGAATGATAGAATGTAGGCTGAGGCATATCTTGAGTCTTCCTGGGGAACGCAGTGGAACGCCCAGTTTTGGAGCGGTTTCTCAGCGCGATTTTATTCCACTACCCGTTGTTTGCCACCTAAGGCGCCACCGTATGTTGGCAAGTGGCGTCGCGGTGGGTACCCAAAGCACGGATGAACCGGAACCGTATCGCATAAGACCTCTTCTAAATTAAAGGACTTCTTGATATTACATATCTACCTCATTTTAATAGAAGACCATTGTAGATAATATACCTAAAAATAAGTATTGTCTTACAGAATACTGCGGCCATAATATCTTCGTGGTGAGTAGGGTAGCCAGAGCTCACTGGAGAGTTTGTGCTGTCAGTGGGAAGATTAAAACCTTGCCCTGCTTTGTCTTCTACACTGACGGTACAGAAACTCTCTGTGCTTATAGGGTCGGCAACGCGAGTGTGACTCCTGTGGTGTTACACACGTCCATAGGCCACGGTAATCACTTTCCATCAAGTGGGCTGTGTGCTTGTCTACCTCCTAAGTGGTATAAAAAAAAACGTGGAATATTTCTTTTAGTCATTATACACCTAGTTTGTTGTGAGATTACTGTGATATTAGCGTGGTGAAGATTTGACGGTGAATTGTTTGAACAGTGATAATAGTTAATGCTTTCAAATCTCGTAATCTCTTTCAGGTAGGACGTCCACCGTATCGTGAGTGTGACATTCAAATAAAGTCAAGGATAAAATACAGTGCAAAGTTATATAGACAGCCTCTGTTGCGTGGCGATAGGAAACGCGGCCGCTACGCAAGAGGCACGGGTTCGATTCCTGCTTAGTTTTTTTTTTTTTTTTATATAGGACACGCCAACTTGACCTCACCTCGCCTGATGGTAAGCTAAAGGCAAAGTCTCAGGAAAGAGGGTCACCATTACAGACACTAAGTGCTACAATGGTGGCACTCAGCTTGGCGGCCTCATCAGATGCTTTTTCACGCCCCGCTTAAAGGCCCCGGGACTGTAGGAAGAAGGAAACACGTGTGCTGGTAATGAATTCCAGGTCTTGGTGGTGCGGCAAAGAAAAGAGTCTCCGAACCGCTTGGTTCTTGCTCGTATATTCTGCACAGTGTGAGGGTGACATAAATTAGCTTAGTGCAAATATTTATATGCATGAATATGGGTATTTGAAATGATGGTCGTGCATCGGCGAGCATGTTAACCCGTTGGTCCCTTTTACCATATGAACATCTGTAGCAGTCTAACTGCAATGCTTCGATATTGCCGAGTTGTGGGAGGTCATATGGCAGTCGCTTCAAGGGAAATATCAAAGTTCAGTCAACTCCGCAGTTAAACTAGTAAAGCGAACCCCAGACTACGGGGTGAAAGCCTCGGATGCTACTGGAATTAACACTAAGATGAAGAAGAAGATGAAATAAAAAATAAAATATTTTATGTTGGTATACTTAACATTTTATAAGTTTTGAGCCGCTTGGGCTTCTTTTGCTTAGCTTCCTTTAAGCTTAACTACTTACCTGATTTAAGCCGAGGTTTAAAGATGTTAGCTTAAACAAGAGCTTATTAAAGTGAGCCCCTTGTTTAAGCTAACATAAACAGGTAAGTATTTAGACGTTTATTGGACGTGGGCAAAATTTCTGTGTCGAGATTTTTTTTTTATACCACTTAGGTGGCAGACAAGCACACGGGCGACCTGATGGAAAGTGGTTACCGTGGCCTATGGACGTGTGTAACACCAGAGAAGCCACACTCGCGCCGACCCTGTAAGCACAAAGTTTCTGTGCCGTCAGTGTAGAGGACAAAGCTGTCCTGCTTTAGTCTTTAGCCTTTAGTCATCCCACAAACAGCACGAATTCTCCAGTGAGCTCTGGCTACCCTACTCACCGCTGGGAACACAACACGAAGTTATTATAACCGAGGTATTCTGTAGGGCAGAGGTACTTCCCCAGTCGGACTGCTCAATTGGGCGGAAATATCGCCGTGTCCTACCTCCTATTGCGTTATATACTTAAGTTATAAGAGATTGCGTTAGATATTCATCAATATTTATAAACTACCAAATAACACAACCATTTTGTATGATTTGAGATTGACATTGTCATTCACATTACTAGTGTAAAACTCGCTTGGATATTTATCATGTTTATTATTTTTATTGACCAACCGATATTTCGGCGCTGTCCGCTCTTTTACAAGCAAACACGGTGTACACGGAGTGCGCTTGTAACAGCGTCGAAATATCGGTTGCTCAATAAAAATAATAAACATGGTAAATATCCAAGCGAGTTTTACAATAGTAACACAATCATTTTCAAGTCAAAGAAAAACATAAGCTCCATCTGAGATAAACATGATCATTCAAATTAATAGTGTAAATCTCACCGGGACATTTACCATGTTTATTACTCAGAGAAAATAATAAACATGGTAAATATCCCGGCGAGTTTTACAATATTATTGAGCTCCATCGTTCAACATTTCGTCTAATCTCATTTTGCACAATTAATTACATCACAATCAGTTATAGAGTACCTAATGTGTTAACGCAATTGAAAAAGAATTAAGCGCGTTTGTATCCATCAGTTTTAACCCGTTCATAGTAGTACATCCTCTTCAAATTCAAATTGTACCTAAACTAAAGCAAATTATATAAAAAAGGTAATCTCTGATATAGTTCTCCGAGTTTCTTGCTGGTATCTTAGTAGAACTAACCTACTGAACCAGCGAAAGAATCATTTTCCATATGTTAATTTATACATTATTTTTTATTTTTATATTATTTTTTTACGTTCATATGTTCTCTTTACGTGCCTAAAGTAAATAAATGAAATTGATTATTTGATTCTACCGTTTCGTTACAACTTCAACCACTGTTTCTTTATAATCTCAATTACTATGATTTTTTTTACTTTCGAACCCCGCCATTAGCCATCTAAATTTTCCTATATGTATCTGAATTGCGGCGACGATGGGAGCCATCTACCGACACTCCTATGAACTATCGGAACCAATGAATGATGTTACAATCATTTTTAATCATTGATTTTTGATGACTCCGTCCAAACAATTAAATGAAATTTGAAAGTAAGGCGCTTATATATATAGGATAATTTGAATGCCTCAAATAATCAATTGCATTTACTCATTCTAGACACATAAAGAGCACATATTGAAGGTCAAAATTTTACAATTACTTATGTCAAGAAATAAAATATTAAATAATGTAAAAATAAAGCATTGGAAAATGTTTTTTTTCGCTGGTTTGAAAGGTTAGTTCTACTGAGAAGATACGAACAAGAAACTCGGAAAAGCATGTTTCTATAAACTTGATCTCAATTAGGTACTTCGAAATTTTGATTAAAAGTTCCCACATTTCAATAAAGAAGTTGCTACTTATATTGTTAACTTCACGCATTTTACAAGTATTACGTGTAAATATGTTGATACATTGTCTGACTGTACACGATTTGGACAAAGAAGTGTCATTGAATTAGTCTCAGTTACGCAAATAATATAGCCACAAAGCATTGCAGGTAACAATATTAGACTAGGCAACGTTTTTGGCTTTTGCCAGAAACTCATAAAACTTGATATTGTAGTGTTGTTGTTGAATGTCGTGGAATATTTATATTTATTTATTATCTAATAAGTATATATAAAGTGAAGTTCGTAAAAGTTATCTTGACTTTTACTGGAGCCCCTGTTTTTGATGTATATTTTTTATTTTACACATCTTTTTTAAAAAATATATTATGTAAATATAACAATAAAACTGAATTAATACGGAATTACACGAAAGTCACAGTTGTTCAAGTTGTATATTATAAGCTTACCAAATGCTACTGGGTCAAGTGCAGTAGTTAAGTTGCCTCCATTTGTGAGTGGTTAATACGTCACCATTTGTTAGTGGTTAACCCCTTAGCATTTGCAGGTGGTTAAACCCTCACCACTTGTCGGAGGTTAAACATTTTGTGGTATACACTAATACACATACCTAAAGGTTCATTAAATAAACTTTGTGAATGTCTATGTTATCTTTAGCCCTCTTAAGCCCTCCCTACAGAAAAGAGGAACATACATATTCAAAATGGCGATTTGGATTATTCCTAACTTTTATTATAAGATAATAACATACTTTATCTTTCCATTAAAATATTTTAAATTAGTAAACGTATTGTCTTCTAAAAGGCAATATGGAATGAATGTATAATTTTATTTTTAATTATTTGATGTATTAATCACACCACCATAATCATTTATTGAATGGCATGTCTGATTGCAGTAATTGTGCCTTTTTATCAGTGAACGTGACAAAATTATTGTTAACAATGTCCAAGTTGTTTGAAGTGCCTAAATGGCGTCGATTAACAGTATATTAAGAGTTACAATCTTCACGACTAATTTGAAGTGTTTAAGGGAAGTAATTTTATTTGTAATTAGTTACCTATTGTTATCGTTACTTATATTTATAATTAAAAATAAATTTTCCTTGTTTCCGTCATATGCTTCCCACATAATATTAAAATTTACAATCAACATAATATATTTTAATAATAATAAGGAAACTACTGTGATATGTATAACTTATGAATATTATTTTAAATATAATTTGTGTTATGAACTTATTGTTTTATTCATATTTTGCACAATAAAAAGACAGTTTTTTTAAAACATAATAAATTTATTAAGAAAATATTTGGTTTCAAGGCTCACTAGCAAATTTTTCTATTATATTTCCATAATAGTTTTACGATATTATGCAGAAGTTATTATTGCCCGATAGTGACATCATCAACTATTGTGATAAGTGAGTACTCAGGCGAAGAGGAAAATTTACAGGCATTATTAATTAATACCAGAAAAGGATAAATAATAATATAACAATCGTAACAAATAGTTTCTAGAGTATTGCGAACAAATACAATAACATAACCCAGTTGTAAACCTTTTCATAATGATGTCTACATAGATTATTATTTAAATTATATTATTATTTAACACTTACAAATTCACATAACATAAATAAACAATTTTAAAACAGTGAATATTATAAAATATGTACATGAAAATTCAGTTTACATTTTAATTTAATGTAGTTGGCGCAGTGACTAAAACTTACTTACGAGTTAGTAAGTTATTTATATTATTTAGTTACAGAATTTGGCAGATAGGGAGTGTCACATGGCACTTAGTATTATCAGCTAGTGATAACCCAACCAATGCATAACGATAAAAAACAGAGGAAGACTGGCCTTAATTATTTTGATATAAATAAATCTATCGGTTTATTCCTTTTCGATATAAAGAAATATCTACGTATCAAAAGATTACAGAAATGACATCATGCTTCTAATAATCTTTGGCCTGTCTGCAGTATTTGCAGAATTATTTTCAATATCACAACAAATTTTATTACATATCGGTGTACTATTTATCTTTCTTACGGCCTAGTAACTTGTCGAGGAAACTACGTTTCCTCTTCACCTTCTTAGATTTTTTACTTTTCTCCAAGTCATCACCTTCTTCAGTCATCTTCTTTATCAGTGCTGGCATACTTAAATCTACAATTGTGTCTCTCGGCGGCTTCTTGGCCGATTCTCTACTTAATTGTCTCTGAATATTGGACAGTTCTGACACAACATCCTGTTTCTCTTCCAACTCTGATTCTGATGTCTTTGAATCATTCTCAGTCGATGTGCCAGCCGCATTCGTAGAAACATTTCCATTCTCTACGATATCTGTCTTAGTTTCAGCAGGTTTCTCAGGTTCTTCTTTATGGTTTTCTACAAGAGTTTCACTCAAAACGGTGGGTACAGGTGTTACATCCTCTTTTTTCTCGAACACGTCATCCTCAGATTTCTCATCATTAAGTTTCTTATCAGCACTATCAATACTGTCAGCCACACTAGAACTAGATTTAGGTACAGAAGCCACAACTCTGGGTTTAGTCGGAGGCAATTGCCAGTCGACCGGCTTGCGTTGTGGTGAATATCTCTTCAGCAGCTCTTCGAACAACTTATGTTGGTCGATTTTAGTAGGGGATTCATTATTGTTCGTTAAACTTAGATGTCTCGACCTTTCTGGTTGTTCTTCAACACCGTCAATTTCTGATGGACCCAGATCCACAATCACTTTGCGCACTGCTGTTGGTGTCGAATAAGGTTCAGCAAAAGGAAACTTATATAAATTGGGGCTCTCAATTTTGTACTTCAAAGGAGAACTGTTAGGCATCGAAGCTCGTGTGCCGGATCGGTTGAACGGACTAGTAGTGGTTGGTTCGTGTAAATTGGAAGTCATAAACTCTCGGCGAAGTTTTGACAGACGCCGAGTCCTGTCAGTCATCGTATGTCTGTATTCCACATCGTCACTTTGATTCACTTCCGACGTGAAATTATCAGAGTACTTCCTCGGTCGAAAATCGAATTCTCGTTCGTCCGTCCTTGATTCCCTCATGCTGGAGTATCCGGCAGCGTTCCGTTTAAAATTGGACGTCGTTTTACCGTGGTTGGAGGTAATTATTGGTTCAACTTCCCTGTAGGCCGGCGCTAAGTTAGTGGGCGACGCCGGCGGCAGGAACACGGTGTCGTGTTTGTCGAACACTTCGCGTCGCTGACTGAACTGATCCACGCCGATCATTTCCCGCGACTTCACACTCATCGTAGGCGATTTGGCCGCCATTTCCGTTCAATTACAAACCGCAACACTTTTGTTATTGATACTATTTTGCTGTAAACACTGTATTTCTATTTTTGAACGACGCACATTATGACTTCACCGGTAACATCGCGGCTATAACAGTACACGTCTATATATTAAATTGGACAATAAAGGTGGTACGGTCGTCCGCATAAGGCGAGCCGTTCGCGATATGTGTCGAGTGATCAATAGAGTGGATTCGATAAGATACGGGCGACGTACACCGCGCCACTTTAGCTATTTCTTTATCTTTCAGCAGTCGAAACAGTTGAGTAAATATAACCGACTGAACACAATCGTGTACGTAATTAATGGCGTACCAAGTGAAAGCGCGCGAGGCAGCAACCGATTGCCGCCCGCTTCATTATATAATGAATATTAAAACAAATGTCCTAAATTCATTAGAACGACATAACACTATTGTTAGAATTTGTAGAATGCCAATTTGTGTCTTCGAACTGTTTGCATTTGCTAATGTCTATATTTACTTGAGCATTGGTCTTTATCACAAATTATTCACAGTCATTAGATAATTACTGGTAACTGAATATAAACTCGATCCACACAAACAACAAGATTAGCAAGGCGAGGCACCGATTGTTAGATTACGAGCACAGTTTCTAGCACGTCAGAATGTAGAATTCCAGTAAGTATTGCACTCGGCTAGAGATCACAGTCGAATGCAGTTTGGCTGTCTTGTATGTTTACCTCGCACGAGTTTCGTTCGAAGAACCGTTAGAACTAAAATTGTTGAAGTTGTTTGCGTTCGCGGTGAGAAATATTTGAGCTATACAATGGATTCTAAACACAATTCACCTCTGTTCTACTTTTTGCTATAATCAAGAGTTTTTTAATTCCAACGTTAATCACAATGCTATAAACACACGACAGATTTTCTATAAGAACGAGTTCCTAGAAGCCACTTTTGAATATTTATCCTTGACGTAGATTATACTATCTCTACATCAATATAGGATTATCCGTTTGAGCTGTGACAACACAAATAAGAACACACACGTAACAGTTTAAATTTATATCACCCTTCACTTTTGAAGGGGTTAAAATAGATCTTGGGCTAATTTTGGATGAGTTCATGGTACGATAGAGCGTACGCGTACCTACTAATTAAAAGTGTGGAATTTCGCTTTAGTGATTCAGTGTTCACTAGAGATGGATATTTGTTAATACAATTTTCGTTTCTACTAGTTTTGTGTCATTGATTAGCGACTTAGACACTTATAAAGTCTGTAGATACTACATAGAATTCTAGTTAAAATGTAATAGATAATAGTGGGGTAAGGCAAGTGTCTACCTACGGTTAACTAGGTAGGTTAGAAGTACCTTTATAGCTAACTCGACTTGATAAATCACTGGTTTTCCTTTTCGAGCCAGTTCAGCGAGTTGATTTGTTAACACATCCATTTATGTCGTTCATTCTTACTCCATTGTGACGAAACTGAGGAATGTGTATTTAGCAACTCTATAATGTGTGAATCACATGTAAATATTTTTTAAATGCAATGTTTGTTTCTGGTGGTAACTGGTAAGTGTACCTATGTATTATAGCTACGTTGAAAAATGGTAGGTATTTCTTTTGTAGCATTGTTTGATGCTTGATGCGAACAGACACTTCTAGAGTGTGCATTAGGATTAGTTTGCCGTAATGATATTACGGCATGATGATTCTATGACTTTAATTATTTACTTTTCAATGGCCACATAGGTAGATACCTACTATCCTACTAGGTATCTATGAAAGTTTATTAGACGCAGCCGAAGCAGGTGTGTCTGTTTAATATATATTTTTATGAAACTAGGTGAACAGGTCGACGTTTGACCTTATGTTTTAATATTAATCGCATGTAGCTAAGTGGCACACGGACAGAAACAGACAAGTTTAATTCAGTTTAACTCAGAACACATAAAATACTTGATATTTCTCGATTTCGTTTTCGTGAATGAAGGTGTTGAGGCAAGGAAATAGGGCAACAACGCGATAACTCTAATAAAGCTATAAGAATAGTAAAAAAAGAATCTGACCCCGCGGATATCCGAAAATACCACCCGCATTGTGTGTCTAGAGCTCGTGCTTGTGTTTTTAAAGTATGTTGAAACTTGTTTACTGTATTGTCCTTTTGTTTGTGCTGCCGAACATGTTGGATCAACGGTACTTCATTTAACAAAGGTGATGTTAATTCATTAATCACATCTGCTAACGAGACTCTGAACATGATTAGAGCTAGTCTAATGAGCATTAGTCATCGTTGCTTCTAAAAACACTTTTAATGATTTCGGATAATGAGGTAAGTACCTAGGTATTTCAATATAGAAGCATCAGCTGAGACTGCACATGACCTACTTAGGTCAAACTTCGCCTTTGAAAGTAATTGATTTTGTTTGGTTTGACCCGTCATTGATGAAATTGAATTCGTCATCATCACATCGTCGACCCGGGTGTATTTAAAATTCATACTTTTGAGCCTAGTAGACTCCGCTCTCCAATCCTTGATTTAGTTTATCCTGGCTTTAAAATGAGGGTCTGTAATCTAACTTTTCTTTAGCCTCTGTGTACCGCTTTTATTGTTCGCACCTTTTAGCTACCTTATTACGAGTAGTGTAAAAAAACCCGCGTCATAAAAACAACTTCCATAAACTTGAAAATAATTTTTATTGTGTTCATTAGCCCTTTTTTAAATACCTACCTAGTAATATTTTGATTCAAGCGTTGTCATGTTGGGGGACCTTGAATCGTTGCGATAATATGACGGAGTGCTTTACCAGTTACGGTGTAAAATTAAAAAATATTTTTTTAATTAAATTTTTATTTTATACTTTTTAAATTGATCTACTAGTCAAGCTCTTTGATTTGATACCCATAATTAGGGAGTTGTAAAAAAATACGTGCTTCATCATTTTGTAGCGGCGGCCATCTTGTACAGATTTTATTAAACAGAGCTTAGAACACTGCCGACTAATACATCTATCAAAATAAAAATCCAAATCGTATCACCCATTTAGAAGTTAATTTGCCACAGACACACAAACCTATAACACCTCGTCGTTTATGCGTTGGGGGTTAATCGTTTTTGCGTCGGGGGTTAAAAACAGTAGTATAAAATTGTACAATTAAGTTTCGATGTCTCGTTTCGTGTATACAATAATACATTACAGCAATGCAGGCACGTAATGTAACTAGGTATCGGTGTGGGTAGGTCGTACAAGGTTTTTAAAGATAAACGAAGGCAAACCTACCTACTTTTTGATAACGTTACCAATATTTTAACAAATAAAACAGAAAATCTATTATATATGCCTATAAAAAGCAATATTGCAATATAAGCCGCGTGGTTCCCGGCATAGTAGAATTTGGGCCAACCCATCTCTTCCCACGTGGAGTCGTGCAAGGCGACTATGGGATAGAGGCGATAGAGCTGTTTAACATCAGACAGATATATTCAGCTCAGACTTAGGCAAAGATACAAGACTCGAGTCAACAATAGTGTCCGGAAGACGGCAATAGGCTCACCCCCTATTACGTTGGGCCGAAAACAATGATCGGTGAAATGTGGGTGTTAATTCACCTCTGCTTAACCCTTCGGGGATAAAGGTGTGACTATGTATATGCATATATACTTTACATGACTTGGCTGCAATCACCGCATACTCAACCTGTGGAATGATTCCTGCTATGGTTTTCCCAAGCGAATACAATATGGGGTTATTCAGAACTTCAATTCGAATGATTTTATAGGGTCGTCGGCAGTACTAGTGTGACGGCTTTCGTGTTGCATTCGTCAATAGGCTACAGTAACTACTTATCATTAGTTGGATTGTGTCTCCCACTTTTTTTTTATACCACTTCTGTGGCAGACACGGCCCACCTGATGGGAAGTGGTTAGCGTGGCCTATGGACGTATGCAACACCAGGGGTGTTACACTCGCGCTGCCGACCACGAAGAAACCTTCTGATGCCCCTCTTGAAGAACCCCATATTGTAGACGCTTGGGAAAACCGCAGCAGGGTCATTCCACAGCTTGAGTGTGCGTGGGATGAAGTTTCTTTCATACCGCACAGTGCGCACCGTCTCAGTTCGCAATGTGTGAGAATGAATTCCCTGCCTATGGCGAGAGGTGCGATGTTGTAAGTTGTAAGTTAGATCGAGATTGGAACTCTGACGAATAAGAGTTGTGTTTATAACTCAGTTTGCTCAACTACTCGAGCTCGCTTTAATACTCTCAAACTCACCCATAAAAGTCATGTCCCCTCTTTAAGTACCTACGTGTTTAATGTACAAAGTATTATGCAGTTGTAGGCTGTGAGCAGTCTGTAGTTTTGTTTGTTTGGTCTTTTGCTCTAGAAACACGTGGGCTGATTTTTATGATTCTTGTGTCAATCGATTCACCTTAATTTTTACGAGTGTCGCTATATAAAGACATAGAAACGATAATCGCGATAACCTGTCAAAACATATATACATATAATCACGCCTTTATCCCTGGAGGGTTAGGCAGAGGTGACTTATCACCCACATTTCACCAATAATTGTACCTATTCAGTCCCACGTAATAGGGGGTGAGCCTATTGCCGTATTCCGGGCACTATTGTTGACTCGAGCCATGCATCTGAGGCTGAGTCTGGGCTGTATGTATCTGTCTGATGTTAAACAGCCCTATCTCTAGAAATTACCTGCAGTTCTCATTCATAGTCTGTACTTTTTTTTTTTACGTGCTCAAAATCCCCACGGATACTCCCCACCGGAGCCGGTGGAGGAGGTTATGTCGGACTCGAACCGACTAAAACGCACGCCGCCTGTGGGTCGTTTTGATTGCCGAAGGTGAGGTTGACAGGCATATCCCTCGCACCCCGGCCGACCCAGGGCCATCTCTCACGATCTGGCCCTCTCCTCAATATTTTCCGTGAAGCGACTGCTATGTGACCTCCACAATGCGATATTTCGATATCGCCTTGTGGAGATCAGATAGACCACTTTAACATTGCAGTTAGACCACTTTAACTATTAAATTATAATCTATAAAGGTAAAAGGTAAGTAGTTCCAGCAGTGGTCACTTAAATTTTCTTAACAAGTGTAAAATAAAATCCTTTCACTCACTGTGCGGTTGTGAAAGAAACTTCACCCCACGCAACCTCAAGCTGTGGAAGGGTTCTTCAAAAGGAGCATTAGGAGGTATCTTCAGGGTCGGCACCGCGAATGTGACGCTCCAGGTGTTGCACACGTCCATAGGCCACGGTAACCATTTCCCATCAGGTGGGCGTGTGCTTGTCTGCCACCTAAGTGGTATAAAAAAAACCCCACTCACTTTCTGAACTCAAGATCACGAGATATACCAGCCGAATCTGGCTGTTTATTAAGCCTCTGGGCTATACAGGCTCAAGTACATACTCGCAGTTGTCGAACCGTAGCTACTTCGAAGTAAGATGAAGCTAGTCGTTGACAACCTCCGTGGCGTAGCGGTAGAGCATTCGACTGCTATGCAGGGGGCGCGGGTTCGATTCCCGCTCAGTGCAAATATTTGTATGCATGAAAATGTATATTTGCATTGGTCTGGGTGTTTCTATATATAATATGTATGTATTTACAAAAAAAAAAAGTATCTAAGTATGTTTATCCGCATTCTAGATGCCATAACACAAGCTAGTTAAGCTATGCTTACCATGG
Organism: Eilema griseolum; assembly: GCA_963662185.1. Classification (NCBI taxonomy): domain Eukaryota; kingdom Metazoa; phylum Arthropoda; class Insecta; order Lepidoptera; family Erebidae; genus Eilema; species Eilema griseolum. Next base: position 8,898,760 of record OY759250.1, read on the forward strand.
GTCTAGATAGCGTTGTGTAGAATGTCGTGGAATATTTATTTATTTATTATTTATTCATGAAATGACGATGTCGATTAGTCGAATAATGTGGCAAAATGCGAAGGTCAGAAGTCCAACAATGTGGTGATCTCATTCACGTTTAATTTGCATACACATTTGGGGTTTGGCCTCTACTTTTGTGGCCATGGTTGGCCGGTCACGCCTACGTCCAAGCTCCAATACAGTCAAACGTTGCAATTCTGATGGGCTTTTGTAGTCTTATGACATCTTTACAAATTATTAGAAGTGCCATATTTCATCAGAAATTTCAATCGATTTTTAAGTTTACTTTTTAAGAATTGTGGGTGGTAGAGTCATTTGGGGTAAGAGGACACATTGAGTTAACGTACGCAGTATTTCTATCTCAGAGATAGAATGAGCGTGCTTGAGAGCCGGCTGATAGGATAAGTGCGCTTGTGCACAGATTACTTAATTTACTCTGTGTCAATACCCTCTTGAGCGTTGTATGCAACGTGTTATGAAATAGAGAAGAAATATTGCAAATCTAGTCACAATTCCTAATTACTGTGATTGTTGAAGTTCTTAGAATACTGAAGGACATTGATTTTACGTTACTAGGGAGATACATTTTGGCGACAGATCTAATATTTTGGGGACAAATCATATTATTTAGGCACCTCGTACTTAATTAAATTAATTGACGGTAATTAAAATCACACCACCAAAAATGCGTCCTTGTAGGATGAGTCCTTGTAGGGTCTTAACCTTTTCGAAGAGTATTGATTCTTCTTTGATTGACTAAAAGCGTCGGTAGCTTAGTGGTTAAGGAGTTGGCCTTACGATCGAGAGGACCCGGGTTCGAATCCTGGCCATTACACTACCGATGTGAACCCACTCTTAACAATTTAGCTTAGCTGGAGGGGTTAGTGGGAATATTAGTAATTTCGATTCTAATATTCTGTATATAAAAAAACACACACAAAAAAACAAACAAACAAACTTACAGGCAACCTATGCTTTGCTCAGACACCATATCGAACCTTGCCGATCGAGACAGACATAGCCGTATTAGTTCAGTGTATAATTGGAGTTTCGATTGAAGAGAGCAGTGATAGCCGAGTGAATGGTCTAATCATTAACTTTTTACGCCCACGCCCGACACGGTTTCAGTTCAAGCCCCGGTTACACACCTTTGACGTTTCCAAATTATTGTATTTATCTCTTTCAATGAAGTGGTTGAAAGGAAACCTGATGGTCTAAAAAGGTCACTTTATTTGAATCGTATTAGGGTAATATTTTGTTTAGCGGCGATATACCTACCTATACACGAAATTAGAATCTGCTTAGTACATGAATTATTGTAATTCGGCTCATATGAGTGACCGTTTAAAGAATTTTATAGGAATCTATAAGATCTACTGGCAATTCATAAAGTTGCTTGTTCTGTGCAGAATCGCTCAATGTGACCTTTTTAGGCCCGCTGTTCTCAGTTGCATCCAAAGTTTTTCATTTTGTAGTTCTGGGATTTCGGCATACCCTGGTAGTGAGAAAATTGGCACGCATATCATCTTTTACGACGTCAAGCTAGTCCTTCCCTTTTAGCAGGGATTAGAGAAAATGGAAAATATTCAGTACCGAGATATTATTATATACCACTATTTCATTCTTTGGTTAAGAAATTGAATTTTACTTACTAAAGTATGAATGTGTATTAACACACCTTGTCCGTCTCTTAGCGCATACCCAACCCAGGTATTCATTCAGAGTTGCATTTTATAATCCAGAGTCCGTGCTGCTATGATTTAATTTGTTTGAGTTTGGAAGCGACTGCCATATGACTCTCCAATCCCGAGAGGAAAGCTTACACTGTGTAAGTGTGTCGGTTTACATAAGACGGCTTTTTTTACGTGCGTAAATCCCCACGGATACCTCCCCACCGGCGCCAGTGGAGGAGGTTATGTCGGACTTAAACCGACTAAAACGCACGCCGCCTGTGGGTCGTTTTGGTTGCCGAAGGTGAGGTTGACAGGCATATCCCTCGCACCCCGGCCGACCCAGGGCCATCTCTCACGATCTGGCCCTCTCCTGCATAGGAGGACGGCTTGTGCTCCGAAGAATTTGGTACATGTAATTTCAATATTATTTAGTTAATATTCCTGTACTGATTTCTAGATAGTGTGACACGTAACCGTCACTTTAGTCAATATCAGCGCGAAGCTATGACTAATCTGTCAGTACGTGACTAGAATCGGATGCTTAACCAACCGGAAGAATGGGTGTCAACGATCTTTAATTTTTGCTGTCTAAAAAATAACTCTTTTGTTTTATACATGCTGTTACGTATTATTTATAGCCTATTAGGTACAAAATATTGTGATCTATAGGCAGGTAGAAGGCAGAAGTGCTTACTACACGTGCAAGCTTCACAGTTTTACCCACACAGGCCGGTTTGTTCCTCACTCCATATCCAGACATGCATAATACTATTTGTATGTATGTGTTTATTTATGAATAAATGTATGTATATTTATGCTTGTATTAGTAACTATATATGTACTTATGTGTGTATAAGTGTATATTTGTGCCTATTGTCTGGGATATACATATTGTGTACCTTTATATTAAATCTACACTTTCATGTACACTAGACTTTGCCTCTCGTATTGCAATTCCTCTGTGCACTCTCGAGTTTGCTGGATGAGAACTCAACTTTGAGTTAAGCTCGCCTTTATACATTACATCTATTTTTTTGTAAAAATGTCATTTATATGTCCAATAAAGTATAAATAACATAAACACCGTGCGTGTAGTTGGTATAACTGATGCAATTACGCACGTAGCTCCGTGTACAAATCGGCCTGTGTAGTTAAAAGAGTGGTGAAGTTTGTGCGTGTGGTCGGCCCATAAGCTCATTATAAATATATCTAAGAGATTCGCGACACTGGCTTCCAAACTATCAGGCTTGATTTTATCATACCTCAAAGTCCCCAAGTCCCACCAATAAACGTATCATATCAGAAACTGCGGGATAAAGGGTAGGTAGTGCTATAGTATCGTGCATTAAGGGAAAAAAGCTGATTTAAGTAGTTAAATTACACAAAGTATAGCTTTTTCCCTCTTAGTTTACACGATACTGATGTGCGTGACTGAATACCTAACCAACATCTGCAATTTTATAATAAGTGGAACGTAACATGTTCTAAAATTAACACCGCATGGATTTGCAAACCAAATCGGTTTGAACAAAGAAAAATAAACCGTATCCAATGATGTTAAGGTATATTAAAAGTAGGTAATACAGTACAGTATCTACTTATCGGGGTGCTTGGTCTGGAATCCCCATGCGGTGCACCCTGGGCAACAGAGATGGCAACAGCATACAGTGGAAACGCTACGACCTAGAAACAATTCCGGCCGAGGTGGGCGCGATTCCGTAGAGTGCTACTCGGAAGCCTTCCACGTGTCCCTCTAACTAGCAAAGGGCATAGTGAGAGCAGGCAATGGGCGGGCTGGTTCTCTGAGCACAGCTGAGGATACCTGCACCTTTACTGGTACACCGTGCCTTCCACACCCGAGAAGGCTTGAGATGCAGTATAAAGAATAGTGTCTTCTTCACAACGTGACCCCACGGATACCCCCCGCTGGGTCAAACTCGAACCAACTAAAACCGTAGCTAAGGGATCATTTGTTGCTGGACGCGAGGTAGCCACTGGCATAGCCCTATCCATACCACGACTGACCCAGGCCCATCGAGATGCCCACCTCGGACTTTATTTTTACCAGTGAAAAATTTCCACGTTTACCTCCACCACCGAGAGGTTATGTCGGACTCGAACCGACTAAAACGCACGACGCCTGTGGGTCCTTTTTTGGTTGCCGAAGGTGAGGTTGACAGGTATATCCCTCGCACCCAGGCCGACCCAGGGCCATCTCTCTCGATCTGACCCTCTCCTCTGGTGTGGGGAGCACAGAGTCCCCTCCCCTCCTCGGACTATACTCTCACGCTTACAGATTATTTGTTAGCAAATAAAACTACTTTATTGAATTCTGTGTGCGTTATAGGAAAATTTTATATCACAAGGCTGCAGCTATATGCCTAGTAACTATCTATATATAACATAATACCTACGAGTACATTGCATTTGATATCAAACTTCCTTTAGCACATACCTACCAATACATAGGTACATACGGTCCTACTATACGTAGAATAGTAATCATATGTACCTACAATACAGGATATAGTACGTTTATCACCATCATCATCACCTTGTTAGCGTGAGTCCCGGTCACATCCGAGGATCTCACCGCGGAGTCAGGACCAACTATTTAGGTAATCTGTGGTTCGAGGTCTACTTGCCGACTTTTAATTATCTTCTACGCACGGTGTTGGGCATCCATGGTAGTGAGACATTTGGCACGTTATACGACGCATGACATCCTGTAAAATGCCTAGCCAGCACTTTTTGGGTCTTCCTGTCTTACCGGATCCCGGCGCAAACGTTATGGCTAGATATTTGTAACCTACGTAGCCTGGCGGTCGCCGCAGAACATGGGTGCATCAGCGAAGGTAATATTATATATTGAATTTTTATCCACGATGTCGCGAACATGAAGTAACCGCGGATACGGGAGTTCATCACGCGAGCCTTCCGTTTATAAGAAAGAAAGAAAGTAAGAGAGAAAGAAAGAAAGTAATGAAGAAAATATTTTATGTATGTAGGTCTATGATGATATGTGTGTATATTTAATATGTTTTTGTCAGGGGTATACCTTCCGTATACTTACTTATTCACATTATTAAATCTTGACATTAAAATATACAGGACTTTGCTTCTCCTTGGATTGCAATTTCTCTGTGCGCTCCCGGATTTGCTGGAAGAGAACTCAACATTGAGTTAAGCTCCCCTTTATACCATAATACTTCACTTCTTTGTATAATATGCTTTGTAATTGTACCTACATACATAGACACGCCAGACAACAAATCCAAACATTTGCATTGAGCGGGCAGCGAACCCGCGACCTCTGAATTAGCAGTCGGACGCTCTACCGTCTCTAGGTCATCGTTACAAAATATAATTAAAACATTATACCTACCTATTTAACTGACAGAAAATAAAATGCGATATGTTATGTTTATAACTCAAGTGTGACGCCCTTGGTGTTGCACACGTCCATAGGCCACGGTAACCGCATTCTTTCAGGCCCTCGATTTTACTAGAGCAATACCGCTATCAAGCCACATACACTTTTTTTTTCACAAATTTTAGACTTTATTTCTATACTTTTAAAGTCCAAAATGAAATGAAATGAAAAGAGTTTCGTTACACATTTTCATTCATTTCGAGGAGGTAGGACACGACGGTATTCCCGTCCGAATTGAGCATTTCGACTTTTTATTTTTTACGTGCGCAAAATCCCCACGGATACCTCCTCACCGGAGCCGGTGGAAGAGGTTATGTCGGACTCGAACCGACTAAAACGCACGCCGCCTGTGGGTCGTTTTGGTTGCCGAAGGTGAGGTTGACAGGCATATCCCTCGCACCCCGGCATCCCAGAGCCATCTATTACGATCTGGCCCTCTCCTCGTGTGTGTGGGGACTACAGAGTCCCCGCACACCACTGCGCTCATGGGGGCGGAGGTCGTTCATCGACCTACGACGCCCGAGTTGTTTTAAAAAAAAATATTTTTTAGCAGAGTCTGTGGTATGGCAGTGGTTTTACTTTTGCAAAATCGAGGCCCAGGTGGGCCATGTGCTTGTCTGCCACCTAAGTGGTATGTAAAAACAACATTCTAGGCCTATCTATGAAATACCTAAATTTACTCACAGACTGCGCTAAGTCATGTCATGACTCATGGCGCTATACATAGGTACTAGTTTGCCCAATGTCTCAGTGCGAGCTGGCCTTAAAACGTGGTCGGTAACTGCAGGTCAGTATAATATATGTACATAATATACAATCATCAAAATAAACTTCATTCGTCATTCAATTAAAATTTCATTTTGTTGTGTTATTTTTCATTAACATTTGCGTTGTCACCTGACTTACAAGTGATGGCCAGAGACCTGTAGCTCACGTGTTATACCAATCTATCTTATCTATTTAACAGGAAATAAGCAAGAAGGTAGGTAGGAATATAAAATCATCGTCACCTTTGCGTTATGCTAACATAACACAAGTGGAAAAAGTTCTTCAGGGTTCTTTTAAACCTCAAATACTACACCTCAAATACTTCCCATACAGGAGATGCTGAGACAACTCGACTCTTTGAATATCTGAGTCAGGCGGCAGATGATGCGCAGGAGCGATTTCCGAATGCCGAAATGGTATTTTTGGGGGATTTTAACGCCCACCACGAGATCTGGTTGGGCTCCTCCAAAACAGACCATGCGGGAAGAGCCGCCCACGCATTTGCTCTGGCGCACGGCCTGACCCAATTGGTGCACGAGGTCACTAGGATACCAAGAAGGTCGGGCCAAGCACCTTCTCTGCTAGACCTTCTGCTGACGAGTGATCCGGACCGGTACAGTGTATCGGTGCGAGCCGCGTTAGGCAACTCTGACCACTGCCTGGTCTGTTCCACGGTGCCTATTATGGCGCCTCCACGACCAGTGCGGGGGAAGCGGCGTCTCTGGCACTACTCGTCAGCGGACTGGGATGGACTTCGTGACTATTTTGCGTCCATCCCGTGGGTTGAGCGCTGCTTTGAAGGTAAGAACCCATCGGATTGTGCTACTGCTGTCGCCGGTGAGATCGGTCTGGGTATGGAATACTATATCTCATACACCGATGTCACCGGTGACCGCGGGGTGCGCCCTTGGTTCGGGCGCGAGTGCGCGGAAGCTGTTGAACAAAAACAGTCTGCGTACCGCGCTTGGGTAAGGGCGCGCGCCACGCGCCATCCCAATCTGGGCCACTTCAAGGCGGCGTACAACAGAGCCACAAAGGTCTGTAGAAGGGCCTATGTCAGAGCGGATGCCCTGCGCATAGCGCGGCTTGGTCAAGAGCTAGTGATGCATCCCACGGGAAGCCGTGGCTACTGGCGACTGGCTAAAGCCGTGCAAGCCAACTTCTGTCAGCATTCGCTGCCTCCGCTGCGTAAAAAAAAAAAAAAAAAAAAAAAAAAAAAAAAAAAAAAAAAAAAAAAAAAAAAAAAAAACCTCTGAGTTCGGGGTCCGTTTACATACATACGTATAATCACGCCTTTATCCCGTTGATTCGAGCCATGCATCTGAGTCTGGTCTGTATATATATCCCTTAGTCGCCTTGTACGACACTGCATGGGAAGAGATGGGGAGATTCAAATTCTACTCTGCCGGAAACCTCGCAGCTACGAGGTCCTTTTTGGTAAGATAATTAATTCTAGAAAGTTAAATTAGGCAGATACAATTTTCATATCATTAACATTCATTATTAAATCATTAATGATTATATCATTATGACATCATTAATTCTCTTAACGAGTTGGGGGGCATAATCCTAGATGCCATATATTACAGAAAGAAGGTATATTCCAAACTGTTTCTATAGCAGAAAATGTCGTGACCAGAGTTATCACTTTTAAAGAAATTTACAAGTAATTACGATACGCAGGTAGTAGGTACATATCAACTTATCGCGATAATTTGTTGATATGCTTCTTGATAGTGTTAAGGTTATGCAATTGGATCATTTAATGTATGTAGATTGAAATAATATGATCTTCTAGAATATTTTTGTCACGGTCACCTAATTTTTAGGATTTTTATGCCAGCGGCAGATGAGCTTATGGCCCACCTGATGGGAAGTGGTTACCGTGGCCTGTGGATCTGTGCAATTGGGTCACACTTATGCTGCCAACCCTGTAAGAAGTCCATAAGTTTCGCTACCGATTTGAGATTAAATATCATGAAAATTATTTTTCTATCGTATGAAATTATTACAGTAGGTAAGTATTTTACCTTACCGGGGCCAAGTTAAAAGTTTACAAGTGGCTATGTCGGAATCGAATTAACTAGAATTATGAAACTGAGAACTTCAACACCGTACCGATGCGATGCGTAACCGCGGCGTCTAGAATAATGAAACTTATGTAGGGTTAATGGTGGGTGATGTGAGAAACAAAGTTGCTAATCAAACTCTTAAACTAATTACGCTAAACGGTAGCTCATTGAGTCATTGACACTATTGCACTTTTCTCAAAGAAGACACGTACCTAGTACTAAGTACCACTTTTCCTGTACATCTAACGATCCCGACCTAATTGCATTGAGCGCGGCCTCGCTCAGAATGTTGAACTCTACACTAGCCAAACGCGACACTCGCATTTATATCCATACAATACCTACATAAGTCATCATAGTCAAGGTCATGCTGGCAACCAAGGTCTCGAATTAGTTTGGAAGTGGCGCTATATCTACCTTAGTCAAGATAGAATCAATTATTGAGAGATTATGAGTTCAACCCCTCTATTGAATTTACTAATTACAAGTTACGATACGATCCATAAATTCACGCCTTTTTCCCAGTGGGGTAGGCAGAAACTACTGTTTTCCACTTGCCACGATCCTGACGTACCTCTTTCGGTCTTCTACTTTCATAATTATTGTTTTCATACATATTCGCCGGTTAGTCTACACAACCGTTATCATCTAGCGCCAATCCGGATTTTTCCAAAGCTTGCAGTTGGGAGTATGGGAGTCCACTCACCTACTATTTGATGGATGGGTTTCTCTCGACTTTTAACAGGAACGACAGCCAGACTTTGCTTCTATTCTTACACAGGAAACTTATTGAATGTACCATGCATTTTATCACAGACATGTTACTTAGTCTTTTTTTATTTTATCAACGTAGATCTTATCGAGATAAGGATAGGGCTGTTTAACATCAAACGGATTTATACCTACAGCCCAGACTCAGCCCCAGATGAATGGCTGGAGTCAATTATAGTGCCCGGAATATGGCTATAGGCTCACCCCCTATTATGTGGGACCGAATTTAATGATTGGTGAAATGTGGGTGTTAATTCACCTCTACCTAACCCTCCGGGGATAAAGGCTTGATTATATGTATGTATGTAGATCTTAAATATTTGATACTTCAGATTTGAAATTTTGTCTGCTGATGTTATTCGACAATTGATGCATTTTATGTTATTATAAGCATCCACTAAGAAAATATCTTTGGAATTTTCTACCCTAAGGAATTAAAACACGATTTTCCTTTGCTCAGGGTTGGGCTAGTGAGTTTATACGAGCATACAAACTCAAACACAAGTTAACGGCTATACTTTATACTTCTTTTTAGGAATATAAAATAAAAACTTTAAACAATTTTAACACATTTAATGTAATACAGCTTTGTCATAAGAGTAATAAATACTAGTTTTACATATATAACATGATTCATACAATAAATAGGTACTTGCTAATGCAGTTTTATATCACTGTTGATAAAATAGCATTATCTTTCCAACGCCTTTGATATTACAATCAACGTTTACGTAACATACTAAGGATATACATCAATGATTGATACGCTAAGGGTCTAAGCAACAATGAGGGTTCAGAAGAAAATCACCTTCCAGTAATGGGTTAATGATGTCGTTTGAGAGCTTTTTCCTTTGAACATTGGCTGTTACTTGCACCATTTTGCTTTTCAATTGTCGAATCCTATATCATGGAGCCCTAAAGTTTAAAAAGTATGTAGGCATCCTATGAATCTTTATTTATAAATAAGGTTATTCTAATATTTGAGACTATGTCATATAATATCAAAACTGACATATAGATGCAATTTCAACCTGTAACAATTTGGGAACCTGAGGCAGGAATACTGGAATTAAAACCCTGCACCAACCCGTCTGGCCAGAGTGGAATCAGTAGACCAAAGATTCCCAACATTGGGAGAGACCAAGGTCCAGCAGTGGACTGCGATACGCTTATTGATTGATTGTTTCTGGGTACTTTATGTTACTGGTTATGCTCTACGGTTCTACGCGTACATGGGTTGCTTATGCTTATTTTTTAAAAGCTATGGGGCATAGACTTTTTTTTTGCTCCAACGGCCATTTTTTTACGTGCGAAAAATCCTTACGGATTCTCCCACCACCGGAGCCGGTGGGAGAGGTTATGTCAGACTCGAACGCACGGCACCGAAGGGGAGGTTGACAGGCATATTCCTCGCACCCCGGCCGGTCCAGGGCCTCTCGATCTGGCTCTCCTCGGGTGTGGGGACCACAGAGTCCCCAACACGTCCCCGGAAACGGGGAGACTCCATTAGTGACTCGGAAGATGTGCCGAAGATATTGACACTTCAGGTTACTTATTTTGCGACATGTATCGGTAACTTTCATGGCTCGAGTCAAGAATAGTGCCCGGGAAACGGCAGTAGGCTCACCCCCTATTACGCGGGACCGAATAAGATTGGTGAAATGTGGGTGTTTGTTCACCTCTGCCTAACCCTTCGGGGATAAAGGCGTGATTATATGTATGTATCGGTAACTTTTGCCCGGATGATCTCATTACTAATTTTGCATCCTTCAAAGAAACTCCATAGGTCCTCCTCAAAGAAAAAATACTAGTTTTTCAAAGGAAATTAAAACTATGTAATTATCCAACAAACTATAGTCATAATATTTTCATTCATAGTACGGATAACATTTTATCCTATTTAATGACACTTAAGACTTAGATAATATTTCTTTCATAGCGAGTTCAATCTTCAACTGTATACATGCCACTCTTTCTTGGAAGATCTGGTTGATCAAATTCAGTCTTTTCTGTTCAAGTAACGCATTCTCCTTCAGTAACCTCTGTTTGAGTTCTGTTTCATCTTGAGAATTTGTTTCTTTACTATCTTTCGTACATTGTGTACCTTCTTGTTTATTTTTTAATGTCACAGCGCTTCTGAGTTTGACGATTTCGAACTGTTCAGAATTAATTTTGGCTTGTAGTAACGACTTCAGTTGTAAATATTCAGCGTTTTCCAACTCAAGCCTTAATACTTTTAATTCTTTTTCTGTTAGTTTGGGTTTCTCTATGTTAGGTTCTGCTAGAGGAATCTCCGGTTCTGCAGGTGCTGCTTCCTTATCAGGTTTAAAGTTATCGAAATTATCCTCAAATTCGGCATCGAAAGTGGGGTCGTTGGGAGATTCTTTTACTTCTTGGTTAGTGAAAGGTTCGTTTGGTGTTTTAGCTTCTGTGTCTTGTGGTGTTGTAGGGTTAGGCTGTGGTTGTGTTTGTGTTTGAGAGAGTCTGCGAGTGGGTTCTTCCTCTGGTTGTTTCTCGTCTAAAGATAATTGGTGTGGTTGTAACGAGTGGGGTTCTACGGACTTCTGGACGGAGCGGAGCTTTCTCTGTAACAGAAAAGATTTTTTTATACAATGAGTCCATTATGATCCTTTGGGATGTTTTGCAAGATTGCAAATTGCTATATTGGTAGTATCTAAATGTTATTGAGATTGTAACTCAAGAAAGCTATTGTAAGAGACAAAACGGCTCATTCATCAGGCAGTGATAACTTTCGGTCGTGATTATGATATATGTTAGATAAATAAGTAGATGCATCGTCAATATGTTTTCGAGCATTATCACAAAAGTAACAATCTACCATATCTACGCCAAATCTACCATATTTGGCGGCCAATTTACTCTTTTAGTATTAACATTTGATGAACAAAAAATATATTTCGTATGGCAACTTGTTTTGCATATTTGCTTTGTCAGAGGCTACTACTATTGATTGCTCATTTCATTATATTTCTATGTACCATTCCATCTAATGATATAATGATATAATTCACTGATATGAAACTAAGAACTGCTACCTCACTAGTATAAAAATAAGTCTCAATATGCATTCAAGTTATTTATTAGATACCACTATCAATGAATACTATCTATATATGATCGTGTTTATTTATTTATCTTTATTTGGGAAACCAACAGCTAAAAATTACAAAATATATAAAACAAAATATACACTCCAGACAGTCACAACAGTATGCGCACATTTAAAAGTAGGCGACAGAAAGCCAATTATAGGTCTCCACGTATAGAAATAGTACAACATGTGAACATAATAATGCTTGAAGGCTTGTAAGTGCAACGAATATAATGCAAGTATGCAACGTGGGATGCAATAAATAACAATCAAATACATAACCACGTATTGAAAATTTAGTGTGTATTAATAGTATTAACCACGCATCGAAATTCCCTGCCTGTCATTTAATATTTAGTACCTGGGAGTAAGAAATAAATGACAGCTACATAGATAAGCTTAAAATAAAATGCAACATCTTATCTAAATACGAAAGTGAGCCGTTTCCGAGTTACACGATATGAGTATTACTCGTTTTTATTTACGCAAAATCCCCACGGATACCTCCCCACCGGAGCCGGTGGGAGAGGTTATGTCGGACTCGAACCGACTAAAACGCACGCCGCCTGTGGGTCGTTTTGGTTGCCGAAGGTGAGGTTGACAGGCATATCCCTCGCACCCCGGCCGACTCGCACCCCGGCCGACTACTATTTTAATAGTATAGCGTCTTTACTTAGGTATTACACGACACGTTAAATTATTGTGGATCGTCTTAGTCTTTTATAGTTGTGGATCGTCTTAGTCTTTTATAGGAGGTAGGACACGACGGTATTCCCGTCCGAATTGAGCAGTCCGACTGGGGAAGTACCTCCACCCTACAGAATACCACGGCTATAATAACCTCGTGTTGTGTTCCCGGCGGTGAGTAGGGTAGCCAGATCTCACTGGAGAGTATTTGTGCTGTCAGTGGGAAGACCAAAGGCTTGTCCTGATTTTGTGTTCTGCACTGAAGGCACAGAAAATCTCTGTTCTTACAGGGTCGGCAGCACGGATGTGACTCCACTGGTGTTACACACGTTCATAGGTCACGGTAACTACTTTCCATCAGGTGGGCCGTGTGCTTGTCTGCCACCTAAGTTGTATAAAAAAAAAGGTAGTTTCTTACTAAATTCTAATTGGTTTGCCACTTTAAAATGCGCAGACGATATTTCTGCGAGAAAAAGAAAACTTGAAATAAAATTCTGTACCAACCCGTCTGGCCACAGTAGGTCAAAACCTCCCAACATTGGGAGAGATCTTTGTCCAGCAGTGGTTTGAGATAGGCTAATTGATTGTTAGCTCGTAAATAATTTTGCAAAAAAAGGGCAGAAGCACTCGAGATGGGTGGGCTTGCATGAAAGGATTAATTGACAGTAGACAGTAGAGGAAGCTCGTGAAATATGTATGTAAGGATAGAGTCAAATAGCGGGCTGTTGTCTCTGCTTACCCCGGAAGGAAATAGTCGTAAGCATATGTATGTATGAAATATATTAAATTTTAACAATTATAAAACTATATGCGGTCGAGACTATGGGTAGTTCTGCCGACGTCAAAAATTTAGGAAGTGAATTGGCGCGCAGGATCACGGACAAAACTGGTGACTCTTGCTCCGCCTTGTACCTGGAGCAAAGGTTGGTCATTGCTATTCAGCAGGGCAACGCCACCAGCGTAATGGGCATATTTGCCCCATGTACGGTGAGGGGCGGGTTAAGCTACTTTTGTCGGCTATAGCCACTAGATTTAAAACTTGAGTTCCTATTGATTGAAACCAAAACGCCTCTAAATTGTTATAAACGACCGTTTAAAGTTTCTATCCAAGCTTTAATAATTAATTTAATACGGCGATGTTGCTTTCTAAACAAGTTAAGACTTATTACGTCACGAGTCACGCATATTATTTAATGAATCCGTGACATCATTTCAATCGCTTCATGATCATCCACCGTTTCTACAAGTTGTCTATGTCAATCATTTGGTTAAAAAATTTAGTTGTGATAATCGTTATATCTAGATTGATATAGTTATAATGATATGTTATCATTGAAAGTGTTAAATAACAAGGTTTGACGTCATAAATTTGGTATTACCTACCTATTTTTATTTGTATGTATCGCTGGTTTATAAGTGCCCGGTTAATGGCAATAGGCTGGTCACCTATTACATTGGGACCTAAAAATAAAATGGCGAAATGTCGGTGCTAGCACCTCTGCCTACCTTTTCGGGGATATAGGCGTGAGTTTATGTTGTTTTATGTTATGTATGACTGTTTTATTTTCGTCATTTTATACAGTTTATACAATCTCATTTTTGTATAGGTATATCCACAAATTATAGATTACCCCACCCACATTTCCCCAGTTTATGTTTAGGTCCCAATGTATAGGTGGCGAGACTGGCGAAATGTGGGTACTAGCACCTCTACCTACCCCTTCGGGGATATAGGCATGAGTTTATGTTATGTTAATTATATATTATATCAAACTATTTCAGCGCGTGTTGACATCTCGTTTCTCTCGCGGCGTGAGGACTTTCAACGTCTTACTAACGTAGTTGAGTTCAATTTTCAGTCCAGTTACAAAACCGATACACTTCGATATTATTGGACAACCGTAAGGCAAACGGGACTGCCGGCTTAACATGCTCTCCAAGGCACTTAGGAGTCTTTTCCCTATGTGGTTAGAGTTGTCACTTCTTATACTAGGGCTTATCCACTAGAGATGTACTATGAGAATGTAAAAGCTACGCTAATTCACATCACGCATCCATAGTACCCATCCTTCTATTTGACGGCCTCTGTGGCGTAGCGGTTGAACGTTCGACTGCTACGCAGGAGCAGCGGTTTCGATTCCCGCTCAGTGTAAATATTTGTATGCATGAATATGTATATTTGCATTGGTCTTTGTATGATATGTATGTACTTACAAAAAAAATGTATCTAAGTATGTTTATTCGCATTCTAGATAGCATAACACAATCTAGTTAAGCTATGCTTACCATGGATCTAGATGGCGTTTTGTGTAATGTTGTGGAATATTCTATATAAAAAACAAAGCCTAGTTGGAGCAAAGTATTACGTAAGCGCTAACGGGAGGAGGGAGGAGTCTTCGCATTGCTTATTTATGATGACATGAGGGTGGAGGAGGGTTTAGATAATGATTACGTAAGCAGTAGTTATTTACTTTTACACACATAATATAGCATGCATTACCCATACATTACCCTAAAAATACAAACATAAGCATTGGGGGGGAGGTTTATGTGCTTTGCTTACTTATGCTCATGAGGAAGAGGGGGAGGAGTTAAATAATTGCAATAAAAATCTGCTTAAGTAATATTTCAACGGCCCCTAAATATAATTTTTGGATATCAAACGCATCGATAGCAAGGTAGCATAGCATATCTCTGGTAGATAAGCAGCCTAAAACTGGCCTGGCTAATATGGTTTTTTTTTTTTTACGTGCGCATCGCATCGCGTGCGCCTCGGATACCTCCCCACCGGAGCCGGTGAGAGAGGTTATGTCGGACTCGAACCGACTAAAACGCACGCCGCCTGCGGGTCACTTTGGTTGCCGAAGGTGAGGTTGACAGGCATATCCCTCGCACCCCGGCCGACACAGGGCCATCTCTCACGATCTGGCCCTCTTCTCTCGTGTGTGTGGGGACTACAGAGTCCCCAACTCGTTCCCGGTAAACGGGGATGCGCGCCAGGCGCGCCACCGCCGCGGCCTGCTTCTGCCAGGGTGACAGGCGGGTCCACCTGTCACCCCCAGGCCGGCGCTCATGGGGGGCGGAGGTCGTTCATCGTGGCTAATATGGTGTCATACAATAACATCTCTATTATGGTACTGACCTTGAGTTGTGTGACGATTCTTTGTGCCTCCCACAGTTGCTGATCCCTGGCGGGTGTGATAAAGCCCGCGTGCATTTCAGCGTGTATTTGATTCAGTAGAGATTCTTGTTTGCGTAGTTCCAAGCTTATTTCTGGAGCCGAGTCTGGGAAATTGGATGGTATTGACGCTAGAGGTGGAACATATCTGTAACAAATAAGAATAAGTATTATAAGTTTATACAGATAATACATTTGTATAATTTCTACATTGTATAATGACCTAGGATATTTATTTTAATCTATTAAACAACTACTAATACTAATAACACTAGCGGTAGCATAGTGGTATGGGTAATGGACTGCTGAGACGAGGTCTCGGGTTCAAAGTCAAAGTCAAAAATCATTTATTCTGTTTAGACCATTATATCGGCACTTATAAAACGTCAACAAAAAAGGAATATGAATATCAGTTTAGTAAATGGACCACCGGTTCACAACGCGGCCATGACCTTAGAATACTCCGGCAAGAAACTCAGCGGGCATTTTTTTTTTTGGTCTATTTACAAGCGTACACTTAGTCTTCTTAATCTAAATACAAAAATTTACTTGAGTAGCTTAGTTGAGCGAACAGCTCATATCCAAGCTTGTTTATCATCCAAGTTCGATCCCAGGTTTTACCATGGCATACACCAATGACTTTACGATGCTTTTTAAAGTTATGCGTGTATTTATCGGAGGTTTAAAAGTGGCTGGTTAATGGCAATACGCTCGCCACCAATTAGATTGGGACCTAAACATAAACTGGCCAAATGTGGGTGCTAACACCTCTGCCTACCACTTCGGGGATATAGGAGTGAGTTTATGTTATATTATGATTAAATAAGATAGGAAAAAGTGAAACGACTCAGGCGGGACTCGAACCCACGACCAGTCCTTTACAGGGGGAATACTCTGACCACTGAGCTGCGGAGTCACGTCTTGAGTACTTCTTGACGCCTTGAGTATGAAAGATAAAATATTCATATTATTTTTACTATCAGTGACAAAAAATATTGCTAATAAAACCGGCCAAGTGAGAGTTGGACTTCCGCACGCAGGGTTCCGTACAAATATATTAATTTATAGCGGCAACAGAAATACATCATCTGTGAAAATTTCGACAGTCAAGCAGTCGAGCAATCCTCCGGTGTTACACACGTCCATAGGCCACGGTAACCACTTTCCATCAGGTGGGCCGTGTGCTTGTCTGTCACCTAAGTGGTATAAAAAAAAAAGACATACGGACAGCGGAGTCTTAGTAATACGGTCCCGTTTTTAACCTTTAGGTCCGGAACCCTAAAAATGAGGGAATTACGGAAGTATTAAATTACGCAATTAGAGCTTCATCTATTTTACATGGAACCAATTAGAGCTCGGATGAAATGAAGAGTAAATTATGCCAGAAAGGCTAATATAAAATCAAGCTTGGAAATGAGCTGTTCGCTCAACTATACTACCAAAGTAAATTATTGTATTTAGACTAAGTAGACTTAGTAAATGTGACCAAAAAAAAGAATGCCCGCTTCTTGCCGAGTTTCTTGCCGGAGTCTTCTCAGGTCGAGGCCGCGTCATGAACAAGTGGTTCATTTCAGTATAAAAATAAACGGGACATTTACCATGTTTCATTGTTTTGAGTTTCCGATATTTCGTCTTTGCAAAAACAACCGGGAACAAGCTAAAACAAAATCGCGAGTGGATACAGTGAGCATCGTATGTCGTGAACGTGATCGAGATCGGGCTCGAGTTTGTAGTGGGAGTGAAACCAATAGTAGTGCAGATACGCGTAGTAAAAGAACTCGAAAGAGGGTAGATCGATATAATTACTCCTAGGAAAAAAACTTTTTCTCTGTTCACCGCCACTACTCCAGTTCCTCCGTGATCATGGTGCTTGCAACAGCGCCGAAATATCGGAAACTCAAAACAATGAAACATGGTAAATATCCCGTTTATTTTGATACTGATGTGAGTGACCATGATAGTTTAAATACCTATAAAGTGGTTCATTTGCTAAACTATTCTTTTGTATTGAGTTTTTTTTACGTGTCACTTTAATGGTCTATGCAGAATAAATGATTTTTGACTTTAATGGAGCAACATACGATGTCAAATTGAATCCCTACATTTAACGAAGACTATGTCTTCAATCAAGAAGGCTGTGTGCAAATTTAAAAGCGATCTTGCTGTTGTTGCAATTTATCGCTCGCCATCGTTTTCGAGCACAGATGTGTTTACAAACAGTTTGTATGAGGTTTTATGTAATTTATCATCATTTAAAATGGTGTCTATAAAATAGCAAGGTATGGTTAATCCATAATTGTTTTTGTTGAAATAATTAGTCACATTGTACTTGTTTTACTTGTGTTTACTGGTTGCGTATATTCCTAGTGACCACTAGCACCAATCTCATTACAGTTTTTGTATAGCCACTAAGATACTAAGATATACAATTGTTTTATATATATTTGTAGTCAATTGTTTTGAGGGAAAAAAATATATCTTAATTTTATGTTATTTATTTATTATATACTAGCTTTTACCCGCGGCTTCGCCCGCGTGGACGTCGGTTCCCAGCAATTATTCGTATTTTTCTCACAAACACTTGCTCTAGTGGAGAACCCCTCAGAAACACGGGTGGTATGGTGTTTACTTTATTTTTATATATATAAATTTGCGGGCATCCCTATACATGGCAAAGTCAGGGAGGGCCAGCAAGTAGTTAACAACTTAAAACTAATAACTTACTTTGTCAGCTGAACATCTGAGAACAGTTTCTCGGCTTTACTGATGAGGTACGTAAGCAGATTTAAAGACATGTTCAACGCAGGACCCATTGTACTTGATATTGTCTGTATGTTTACGTGATTGATCTGTAAACAAACAAAAAATAATAATGTAAGGCCTATTATTCTTTTTATACAACTTAGGTGGCTGATGGAAAGTGGTTACCGTGACCAACGAACGTGCGTAACTCCAGTGGAGTCACACCCGTGCTGCCGACCCTGTAAGAACCGAGATTTTCTGTGCCTTCAGAGCAGAACACAAAATCAGGACAAGCCTTTGGTCTTCCCACTGACAGCACAAAAACTCTCCAGTGAGCTCTGGCTACCCTACTCAACGCCGGGAACACAACACGAGGTTATTATAGCCGTGGTATTCTGTAGGGTGGAGGTACGTCCCCAGTCGGACTGCTCCATTGGGACGGAAATACCGTCGTGTCCTACCTCCTATATTGTAAGGCCTAATATTGCATACGCGAGTGTAAGACTCGAGTTTGTTATTTAACGTGTAGATATGGATATTAACCTTCCGCCGCAAAGACGACGGGTATGTCGGACTCGAACCGACCAAAAACGCACGGCTGTCTCGGGCCATTAGTTGCCGAGGGTGAGGTAACCATTAGCATATGCCTCCTTAGAACCTCGAAATTCGGGTGTCTGTATACCTTGGCCAATACCTTTCCAATCAACTAATATTAAAAATAAACAAAAAAATTGGTACACTCGTAACTCGGCCCACGCGATATTCTTGATCCTGATTACTATTAGGGATTTAAATAATAGTTTACAACCGTTTCTCGAATCTACCAAATATGCACATGCAACTTTTTTATAAGAATCGTTCTAGCCGTTTCGGAAAAGTTTGCAGACAAACGCTGTCACAAGAGACTTTTTTTTATACCACTAGCAGACTGCCACCTAGCAGATAAGCACACGGCCCACCTGATGAAAAGTGGTTACCGTGGCCTATGGATGTGTGCAAAACCAAGGGAGTCACACTGCACACCCTGTAAGCAAAGAGTTTCTGTGCTCTCAGTGTAATTTTATAACAAAACATAAACTAACGCCTATATCCCCGAAGGGGTAGGCAGAAATGCTAGAACCCACATTTCGCCAGTTTATGTTTAGGTCCCAATGTAATAGGTGGCGAGCCTATTGCCATTAACCGGACTCGTGTAAACCTGCGATAAATACACACAACTTGGAAAAGCATCGAAAAGTCATTAGTGTGTGCCATGGTAAAACCTGGGAGCGAACCCGAGACCTCGTTTCAGCAGTCCATTACCTATACCACTAGGCTACCGCGGTTTTATAATGTAATTTTATGTCGATGATACCGATAGTATTCAATGCAGTAATACTACTGCACTGAATACTATATATTATCGATTGCACCTGTATCAGATTTTTATAAGATATCACATATGATAATAGTGATAAGGGAGACCATAATTATGTCACGTACGCACATCCTATTATCCAGTCCATCATTCAATCATTTCAAGGTTAATATCGATAATGGTGTTTTCGATAGTTTTGCAAGACTTGTCATTTTTAGACGCACCTTTGTGAAATATGTGGATTTTGGGCACGTTAAAAAAAGGGTATAAACACCTTTTTTTTAACGTGCCGTGAATATCCTCAACTCTCCCACTGTCCCCACTTACTTAACTTCATGCTTTCAGCTATTATGTTCCAGCAATGATAGAAATCTTCGTTCTACTGACAACCGGATCCTCGAATTTCCTTCTCATAGAACTAACTTTTTAGGCTCCTCTTTCTTTGTTGAGACTGTTCGCCTATGGAACGCACTTCCTCTAGAGATCAGGAAGAGCACGAGCCGCAATGTGTTTAAGTCTAGGGTATGGCAATTGATCACCACAGAACTGGCAGAATCATCGTCTCAACGATAATGATATTTCTACTCATATTGATATGGGTATCTATATTTATGTATTATATTTATGTTATGTATGTGTATATATTTTATGTATATGTATAAATATTCTGATTTATTTTAAATATGATAAGTAGGTATAAGTACTGTTTATGTTTAAGAACCTATATATAATTAATCTATAGTCCTTAATAAGTTAATATGTGCCTACCTCGTACTAGCTCTGCACCACCCTATGGTAGACTGGCAGAGAATGCCTACGGCATTAAGTCCGCCAATGTACATCGTGCATAAAGTATAAATAAATAAATACCCCCACCACCGGGGCCAGTGGGGGGGTCGGACTTAAACCGACTAAAACGCAGCAGGTTGCCGGAAGTGAGAATATCTGAGACATATCTCCAGGCCCAGGACCGTCTCTTATGAGACAGCCCTATACGGGTGTGCGGACCATGGAGTCCTCATCTCATCCCTGTGTATAGGGACGCGCGCATCTCGGTCCGCCGCCGCGGGAGAAACAAACATTCGACCCACCTGATGGAATGTTGCCTATGGTCATGTGCAACACCAGGAGAATCACACTCGTGTTGGTACTCGTGCTCGTCACTATAGTTGCGGCACGCTATGATGGCCGTTTTGACAGGACTGGTTTTGCTTGTTTTCTCTTTTTTCTAAACATATAATCACGTCTTTGTCCCCGGACGGTTAGGCAGAGGTGAATAAACACTAACATTTCACCTATTATTGAATTTGGTCAAACGTAATAGGAGGTGAGCCTAATGTCATCTTCTGGGCACTATTGTTGACTAAGTCTATTTAACATCAGACAGATATATACAGCCCAGACTCAGCCTCAGATGCATGGCTTGAGCGAATAATAGTGCCCGGAAGATGACAATAGGCTCAAATTTATTACGTGAGACCAATTTCAATGATTAGTAAAATGTGGGTGTTAATTCACCTCTGCCTAACCCTCCCGGGATAAAGGCGTGATTATATGTATGTATGTATGTATGTATGTATGTAAGAAACGTGTACTGCACGTACATTTGTAATTGTTATACCTGTTCATTCGCCACAACGCATTCAAAATGCCTAACAAGCCACGCCAGCAAGCTGTAGTTCGTCGGCGGCAGTTTGGCTATGAGAGCTAACATCGTGGTTTCTCGTTGCGGCTCCGCGATTGCAGTCGCCTGTTCGAACTGGCCGTGCAACTCTTGTGTGAGAATAGAGTCAGGCAGTTCACTGAAAATAAAGAATAGAGCTGTTAATGT
This sequence comes from Eilema griseolum, assembly GCA_963662185.1. Taxonomy (NCBI): domain Eukaryota; kingdom Metazoa; phylum Arthropoda; class Insecta; order Lepidoptera; family Erebidae; genus Eilema; species Eilema griseolum. The sequence continues at coordinate 8,920,426 of OY759250.1, forward strand.
ACGAAAGAAAAGAGCATTTTATTGATCCAGAGATTTTTTTAAAAGGGTAGGGTAACTTCAGTTACTAGTAGTAACTGAACTTACTAGTGTACCCGTTTACAGCTACTGGTAAGCTAAATTGTTTGTCATATTGAATAAGGCACTTTGTAATTTTTCCACTATATTTTATTTTTTATCTGACCGGTTTCGCCTTACTGCATTCTCAAAGGTTTCTATTGGCGGTTATGAAGTTATATTTTAAATACTACAATATTTGACAATATTTTACATGTGGGCAGTTATAAATTTAAATAATATAAAAATAGTATTAATTATTATACTAGGTATCGGGACTTCTCGCGAATGTTACGGTGTCCCTCAGGGTAGTATACTGGCATCCACGCTTTTTAAAGTGTATCTCAATGACCTCTGTAAGCTGCGTATCCCACACTGCCAAATATTTACATACGCAGATGACACATCCCTACTTGTGAGTGGTCTAAAATGATAACATCCAATAATGATGAGAAGCAATGTCACTTAAATATTGAGGAAATAGGAATCACTGACTGTGATAGTACAGGTTTTCCTAGTTTCAGAGTCAGGGGTACATTAAATGTATTTTAAATAGCTGATAAAGCCCACAATCACTTTTATGTCACCGTTGTATTGCGTAAGGTGGGGTCAAATAAATAAATCTGGTTGCGCCGATGTGGAAACTGTATTTTTGACATGGAAACACACTCCTTTTAGATCCGTCTCCCCCTCCGCACTAACCATAGAGTAGGGCTAGCTGTAGCTTCCGTCCGCCATTGTGTGAGATGTGGACGGTCACTCCCGCTTTGAACTAGCCAGCGTAGGGACGGATCGCGAGCGCGTCTCTCAGAAATGAATAATATTTGTTGTATTTTAACCGCCTAATAGACCTTTACCGATCGGATGGTGCCTCTCGTGTGTTCCTCAAGGGATCTAGTGACGCTGACGGCAGCTCCTGAGCAAGGAAGAGAAGATCCGTGTACCGGCTGCGATGAAAAACACGTGGGTCGTGAAGGTTAGTGCATCCTCTCCTAATTTCTCGGGCTGCATTCACTGCCTGGATCGAATCCGCGGCAGCCCGGCCACCTGTCTTGTTTTGTGTGTAAAGTGTCAATAGAACAGTTATCTGCTTCTCCGCAATACAGTCCATTCGCGCACGTTGGGCCAAGCGCCACCATTTTTGGTCCTTCGAGCCGGATTCTTAGCCGTAGTTCGTATTTTGTTATTATTCTAATGGGAATGAGCGCACCGCACCTAAGTGCCTGGTTATTTTAGTAGAAAACCCCGCATCCAGACACTTAGGCTTAGAATTTGTAGTCCGTTCGCCGCTGGCTCGCATTGTACCTACCTAATACATAAATAGGTTAGGTATCATATCAACACTTAATCGTAGTTCGCAATTTTCGCATCGCACCTAAGTGCCTGGTTATTTTAGTAGAAAACCCCGCATCCAGACATTTAGGCTTAGATCTTAGGTATACTCAGACACCCTAGTGCATAGGCACAGTGTAATACCTAACGCATTTGGCTTTGTTTTGTTTTTTCAATTACGTTGTTCTCGGCTCACGTCGTATTTGCCTAGTACCTGCGTGGGTAGACACGTGGCTGTGCCTACCTCGCTCGCATCTCATCCCAATTCATACGAAAGTATTTTAATTTGAATAGATATTACGCAATACTTAATCTCGGAAATAATAGTTGAATCTAGACAGCGACCATCGCGTAGGTACGACCTTGTTGCTATGCGCGTTTGTTCAAGCGTGCATTCACAGTTGTAAGCACCTACCTACCTACATAGTTAACGCTCGCGCCGCCTCGCTGCTCTGTACCGCTAGGATTAAGTCATTTCATATTTATTGTTTACCGCACTTTAGTTTGAGATTTAATTGTAAACATGTCCCCAAAGGTTGATAAGACCGGTAAGGTTCAATTGAAACTTTTATACGCTAAAAAAGAAATGATTTACTCTCGCGTACAATCGATTTATGATAGTGCACTTAAAACCTCTGATTTGGTCATCAGAGATTCGTTCTTGTGTTCTATAGAAAACTTAGATAGTCTACGCGCGGATTTCGAAACCTTAGTGCATGACATCAACGTTTTAGAGTTGAATTTGGATCCCGATTACTCAGTGAGTTATCAAGCCTTGTCGTCGTTTGACGATTTGTATTGTCGTATCAAGCGCGTCGCGAGGAGTTTGGAGAAGCCGTCTGACCGACCCAACCCCACTCGCGACCGACCTAAGTTGCCACCAATTCAAATACCCGAATTTGATGGTAACATTCGCAATTGGTGTCGATTTATAGATAGTTTTGAGAATACAATAGATAAGAACGATTCGTTGACAGATCACGAAAAATTGCATTATCTTGTTGAAAAATTGACTGGTAAAGCTATAACCGTTTGCGCTGGAATTACGTTTAGTGCCGGGAATTATAATTTAATTTTAAATACTTTGAAAGCTAAGTATGAGGATAAAAGATCGGTAGCTAACGCCTATTTGGATCAGATGTTTGATTTGAAATCTATTACGGCATGTAACGATCAAAACTTAGAGAAATTTCTAGACACTTTCGCGTCAGCTGTTCGCGCTGTAAAGAACCTAAAGATTGATGACCTCTGCGACTTCGTATTTTTGTATATGGGTTTAAGGAAATTAGATTCCGAAACCATTCGTTTGTTTGAGTCGGATCATCGCGGCAATAAAATTCCTAAGTTCGAAGACTTAGAAGGTTTTGTTCGCGAGCATATAAAAATATTACAACGCTCTTCATCGAAACATGAAGGCGCGAAGACAGTTGTTAGTCCCGCGCGCAAAATAGATGCGTCATCGAGGTCACTGAGGTCAACCCATACTTATGTTAATACCGCACCAGCACGTGTACAATCACCTGTTTGCTCTTTGTGTAGTACTCATCACTCGCAACTGTACAAGTGTCCTGGTTTCCTAAAATTGTCGCCTAGTGATCGTTATAAATTTGTTCGCGCTAATAATCTTTGTTTTAATTGTCTCGGTACTAAACACCGCGTGGGTTTATGTAATAGTGGAAATGGTTGTCGCAAATGTCAAGCGAGACACCACACTTTGCTTCATTTTGAAAATAGTAATGCCGCATCCAAGGTGAGCACAGTTGGTTCGTCGAGCGGTGACGCGCGGCAGCCTGCGCCGCAGCCGCAGCCCGAGCTCGCACGCGCTCCGGCCTGCCCGGGGACCGCTACGAATGACGTCACCTTGTGTTCGTTCTCCGCTAGTGCTGCCCTCACTACGGTTTGTCTTGCGACCGCTCGCGTGGTTATTGTTGATGCATTAGGTAAACCGCACATTGTTCGAGCGCTATTAGATGGCGCTTCGCAAAGTAATTTTATTACTCAAGATTGTTGTCAACGTCTTGGTTTCAATGTTGATAGGCGTTCAACCTACTCAGTGGTGACGGGTTTTGGAGGTTTACGGTCAGCTGTTCATGGCACAGTTAAGACGAGGTTTGGATCTCGTTTTAATAATAAAATTTGGTTTGACATGGATTCGTTCGTTACGGATAAAATAACTGAACAGTTGCCTACCGTCCCAGTTGACACGTCTTTATTAACGAAATTTAAAGACTTACCTTTAGCTGATGAGACTTACGCTGTTCCTGGAGTCGTCGATATATTGATCGGCGCTTCAATTCTCCCGCACCTCCAGTTATCACGTAAGGTTCAAGGGGGTCCGACGTACCCCGCTCCGCACGCCCTGGAAACAGTTCTGGGTTTTGTTATAATTGGTTCTGCACCCGCTTCTATGGATAGTTTTAGTCACTCGACTGCCTCGTTCTGTTGCACCGTCGAGCCGCCACTGGAGTCTACCATCCGCAAGTTTTGGGAGATTGAGGAGGTCAATGTCCCACCAATCCTAAGCCCTGATGACAAGATGGCTGAGGAGATTTATTGTCGCACGACTACTCGCGATGAGCAGGGTCGTTATGTTGTCGCGCTCCCTTTCAAGGGAGATATTTTTTCGCTCGGCGACTCCCGTGCATCCGCTGAAAGACGCTTTCTTTGTTTAGAACGAAAGATGCAGGCGTCTCCAAAGTTAAAGCAAGCCTATGATGAGGTTGTCAACGAATATTTAGATAAAGGTTACATCTCACCTGCGCCTGCGGACACTGACGAGACCCAGCCTTCGTACGTTATCCCGCACCACGGAGTTATTAGAGAAGATAAGCTTACTACTAAACTCCGCGTAGTTCTAGATGGCAGTGCTAAGACTAGCACTTCCGTGTCGCTTAATGACATTTTGTATTGTGGTCAAAATCTTCAAGGTAATTTATTTGACATAATTGTAAATTTTCGTTTATTCGCTGTGGCACTCTCTGCAGATATTCGACAAATGTTTTTGTGCCTTGAAGTGCGCGAACCCGATCGTAGGTTTCAACGATTTTTGTATAGATTTTCACCGCAAGAACCTTTAATGGTTTACGAGTTTAATCGTGTTTGCTTCGGGCTTAAATCTAGCCCTTTTCACGCACTTCGCACCGTCAAGCAGTTGGCCGCTGACGAGGGCGATGCATTTCCTAAAGCGAGAGCCACCATTGAGACTGGCTTATACATGGACGACTTCGTGTATAGTGTAGATAGCGAGGCCGAGGCTGTCGAGACGGCCGCTCAAGTTATAAGTCTCATGAAGGCGGGTCAATTTGATCTCGTGAAATGGACGAGCAACTCGCAAACAGCGTTAGAGTCGATTCCACCGTCGCACCGATTGTCTTCGGTTAAGGAGTTCGATGAAAGTGATACGCACAAGGTGCTTGGTTTAAGCTGGTCGCCCGCATCTGATACGTTTAGTTTGAAAAGTAGTTCGACCCCGCAAACTTGTACTAAACGCATTATCCTGTCGTGTGTGGCACGGATATGGGACGTAATGGGATTCGTAGCTCCTGTCGTTCTGTACGCCAAACTACTTATAAAAGAGCTTTGGCTTTCGAATTGTGATTGGGACGACACCGCGCCCGACAACATTGCTAAGTTGTGGGCTCGCTTTAGAAAAGAACTCTCTGTGCTTGACCAAGTACAAATTCCGCGTCATGTAGGTATATCGCAACATAGTGTTGTTACGGTAGTAGGCTTCGCGGACGCTAGTGAGAGGGCGTATGGAGGAGTAGTCTATTTTCATGTCTCGAATGTAGGTAAGGTTTCAATTAGCCTTATAAGCGCGAAATCGAAGGTCTCTCCCCGTAAGGTCGTCTCTCTGGCACGCCTCGAGCTATGCGCTTTACTATTGTTGGTTAGATTGATCACCTCTATCGCCAATGCTTGTAGTAGTCGCATTAATATTAATAGAATTTTAGCTTTTTCGGACTCAACAGTCGCTTTGTGTTGGGCCCACTCTTCGCCCCATCGTTGGGACACCTTCGTCGCTAATAGAGTGGCAAAAATTCAATCGGAATTAGCGCCAAAAAATCTCTTTCACGTTGCTGGCACCGACAACCCAGCCGATTGTCTCTCTCGTGGACTGCTTCCTTCGCAAATATTAGATCACCCGTTATGGTTTAGTGGACCGTCCTGGATTCATGCCGCGTTAGATAAGTGGCCAGTTAGTCAATTCAATCCCACTACGGTTTCCGAACCACCCGAGGAAAAGAAGCACTCGCTTGTGGTGTCGGTCCCGCGTGAAGAGTCCCTGGTTTTGTTGTTGGCTAATCGCGTCTCGTCTTGGTCGAGACTGTTGCGTTGTGTTGTTTATGTAGGCCGATTTTTGAGAATTTTATCTACACGCGGTCATATAACCGCCGCTGATTTAGATAAGGCTGAATTGATCATACTTCGCGAATTGCAGAAGTGTTATTTTGCTTCTGAATTTAAAAATTTAGAATTTAACAAACCTTGTAGTCGTTCTTTCCGACACTTGAAACCATTTTTGGAAGATGGACTCATTCGAGTAGGTGGTCGTTTGAGAAATTCAGGTTTAGGATTTGAACAAAGGCACCCAGTAATTCTCCCGCGTAAGGACCACGTATTAGATTTGTTAGTAGATTATCATCACAAGGTGAATTGTCACGCTGGTCCCGATTTGTTAATGTCTATTTTGAGACAGAAATACTGGATAATTTCCGCTCGTAATTTGATTCGCGCTAGAGTACACAGATGTGTACCTTGTTTTAAACTCCGCCCGCGTTTTATCGCGCCTGAAATGGCCGATCATCGCTCTTGTCGTGTTGTTCAATCCGCAAAACCTTTCGTACACACCGGCACAGACTTTGCTGGGCCTTTCAAGGTCACCATTGCTCGTGGTCGTGGCATTCGCTCCACGAAAGCTTATGTTTGTTTGTTCATTTGTATGACAACTCGCGCGGTTCATATAGAGTTGACCGGTGATTTAAGTACGCCAAATTTTATGTCCGCTTTTAAACGTTTTTTGTCGCGTCGGGGTCCGGTTAAGCGCATGTATTCGGACAACGGTACAAACTATGTAGGGGCCCGACGTAGTATTTCGGAATTGCACACATTCTTACGGTCTAAGTACTACCAAAGTGAATTCGCTCACATCTTAGCCGAAAATCGCATTGAATGGTACTTTAACACGCCTGCAGCTAGTCATTTTGGTGGTAATTGGGAAGCGAATATTAAAAGCCTTAAGTCGCATCTGTTTCGCGTCATAGGCGAACAGATTCTCTCGTTCGAGGAGTTGAGTACCGTACTCGCGCAAGTAGAGGCGGTGATGAACACGCGTCCGCTGTGTCGGACTCTATCTAGCGATCCGTCAGAGCCGTTAGCGCTGACGCCAGCTCACTTCTTAAATATGACTCCTTTAAAATATTTGCCCGCAATAGATGTTGATGACGATAGAATACACCTCCTAACTCGTCACGCTCTTTTAGATAAGATGGTCCAATCGTTTTGGAATCGTTGGAGAACCGATTATTTGCACACGCTGCAGTCACGTCAAAAATGGAATACTCCATCCAACCCAATTACTGTAGGTACGGTGGTAGTCCTTATGACTGAGAATGCGCCTCCTTTACATTGGCCTCTAGGAGTAGTAGAGGAAATTTTTCCCGATGCCCGCGGGATAACTCGTGTTGTACGGGTTAAAACCGCAACCGGATCGTATCTGCGCCCGGTTGTTCGCCTCTGCCCTCTGCCTAGCCAGCAGTAGGCACGAGTTCCAATCTATGTTTATATTTTAGTTGTTATTTCGCAAACCTAGATTTAGATTAGACATTAGTTTTGTTCCACATTTTTCGTTTCGAAGGTAACCCTTCAAGCCGGGGGGAATGGTTGCGCCGATGTGGAAACTGTATTTTTGACATGGAAACACACTCCTTTTAGATCCGTCTCCCCCTCCGCACTAACCATAGAGTAGGGCTAGCTGTAGCTTCCGTCCGCCATTGTGTGAGATGTGGACGGTCACTCCCGCTTTGAACTAGCCAGCGTAGGGACGGATCGCGAGCGCGTCTCTCAGAAATGAATAATATTTGTTGTATTTTAACCGCCTAATAGACCTTTACCGATCGGATGGTGCCTCTCGTGTGTTCCTCAAGGGATCTAGTGACGCTGACGGCAGCTCCTGAGCAAGGAAGAGAAGATCCGTGTACCGGCTGCGATGAAAAACACGTGGGTCGTGAAGGTTAGTGCATCCTCTCCTAATTTCTCGGGCTGCATTCACTGCCTGGATCGAATCCGCGGCAGCCCGGCCACCTGTCTTGTTTTGTGTGTAAAGTGTCAATAGAACAGTTATCTGCTTCTCCGCAATACAGTCCATTCGCGCACGTTGGGCCAAGCGCCACCAAAATCATTAATTCATATATTACATGTTTATTTATGAAAATAATTGAAAGATTAAAAATAATGCCATAAAAAAACCTCATTACAGTAAAACCAAAGATTTCGTGAAATGATCAAAACAGAAATTACGGTTGTCATTGACAAATGCATACTATTTTATTGCAAATCAAAGACAATTTAGCACGATTTGACATTCTTGAAAGGAAAGTAGCAAACTTCTTCAGTTCACGGGAAAAATCTTTTATGAGAGTGACTGTTGTGACCTTCTAATCCCGAGAGGCAACTAGCGCCAGAGTTTCGTTCCTCAATCAGCAAGTGTATGGCTTGCAAATGAAGTTAGTTAAGCCAGATCTTGGTGATCTAAGTACTGGGTGGCGCAAAAGTACTGGCACTAAAGAAAATACCTTTATTTTTTTTATATGACATTTTCTGTACTTCTGTTGTTGAAAATTGTGTAGTGAACAAATGTAAAATACACTGAAAATAAACATGGACCGTTTTACTCCCCAAGAACGTGGAATAATTGTGTCAATGTTCTTAGTGGACGCTTTTCCAGGCCGAGTTATCTCTCGTTTTGGCGATTTGCCTTGGCCTGCAAGATCACCCGATCTGACCAGTCCAGACTTCTTTCTTTGGGGTTTTTTGAAATCTCGGGTGTATGTGAACAAGCCACAGACTCTCGCAGCTCTAAAAGAAAACATTCGTCAAGAAATAACGAACATATCGCAGGAAGTGTCACGGCAAGTTATGCAAAATGTCATAAATAGGGCTCAAATGTGTATCAACTCTGGAGGTCACCATTTAAAAGACATCATCTTTAAATCCTAATGGTACGAAATTTAATGGTACAAATATACATTTAAAAAAACCTAAATCTAGTTTTCTAATTTAGAAAAAATGTTATAGCCGAACCAAATAGGGTCTTTACTTTTGCGCCACCCAGTATATTAAAATAAAATAAAAGTAATAAAAAAATATAAAAGCCTTTATTTCCTTATCCTTATTGCCCATTTCAAATTTTGGTGTTAGTATGTTATTGTTACTTATATTTTGCTTATTGTCTAAATGTTAGTAATAGTTAGTTTTGTTGGATATGAACCCCTCTTCGGGCGAAGGCCTCCTCCAGTCTTTTCCACTTGTCTCTGTCCTTCCAATATTTTCCCAGTCCTAAGTATATAACATATTGATGTTAAAGCCCTAAGTATATAGCATCAATATTCTTACCTAATAAAACCTTTAAGCATAGCGCAGGCAACAGGAACGTCCCAATGATAAGGGAACGTGGGCCCTCTGTCTGTGAACAGTTTCTTCAGCTGTTGTAGCTTGATCTTGTCTGGCTCCGAACGGTAGATCTGCGTCGATTTTAAACCATTCGCCTGTGAATTACAAGCATTAATAACAGTTCATTATGAGTGTGTCAGTGTGGTGACGGAGAAAGAATACAAGTTTTTTTTATACCACTTAGGTGGCAGATAAGCGCACGGCCCACCTAATGGAAAGTGGTTACCGTGGCCTATGGACGTGTGTAACACCAGAGAAGCCACACTTGCGCTGCCGACCCTGTAAGCACAGAGTTTCTGTGCCGTCAGTGTAGAGGACAAAGCAGGACAAGCCTTTAGTCATCCCACTGACAGCACAAATTCTCCAGTGAGCTCTGGCTACCCTACTCACTGTTGGGAACACAACACGAGGTTATTATAACCGCGGTATTCTGTAGGGCGGAGGTACTTCCTCAGTCGTACTGTTAAATTGGGCGGAAATACCGACGTGTTCTACCTCCTACCAAAAAGTTTCCACCCCATCTTATCTGAAGGGTGTCGTAAAAGGCGGATAATGGAAAAATACAAAATTTCACGTTGCAACGTAGCGGTAACTTAACGTAAGTCAACAACCGAGTCGCATAGATGCTACAAAATTTGTATTACAAATACAATTTTAAACAAAATTTTATAGTAAAACAATACAACTTTGGAAGTTTTGAAATACATTTCTGACCTACTAAACTCATTACATATTCATACTCTCAATAGTTAGCAAGTTACTTAAACAATAGTCAATTTATTGTATGTCGAGTTTTTGACAAAATGAGCAATGCTTCTTTGTACTAAAATAACTGTTTACAAAAATAACTTGAATATAAGTATGAGGACTTGACATACAACTTGAGTAGGTTGATCGTTTTGCGATCAGTGCCCTCTTCGTATTTTAACTATTCCCTTCCTTAGTAGAGAAAATTCCAAAAATCCTTACATCAATCACTCATTATGACATATTGCTCTGTGGAGTGCGCCATTGCTTCCCATCGTGCCACCTTCCGCATACAGTCTATTCCAGTCACCTTTTTCAGGTAGTCAGTTAATTCTTGTGGAAAGTTTGTAGTCCCAAGGATTTAGCCTTCTTTTTATTTTTAAATACGACACGTCAATTAGACTTTACCTTGCCTGATGGTAAGCTAAAGGCAAAGTCTCAGAAAAGAGTGTCACCATTACATACATATATCAAGTTACAAGTTTTCACGCCCCGCTTAAAGGACCCGGAACTGTATGAAGAAGAAAACACGTGAGCTGGTAATGAATTCCAGGCCTCTGCGTTATTAATCAATGAATTAATCAGCACTCCACAAGAAATAGTATAGACTATTTATACTTTTGATTGATGGCACTTTAGAATTTGTTGTTACACATATTGAAATACACTTGTACTTTTTCCACAGTATTTTTTATTATTACACCTGACCGGTTACGCCTTACGGCATCCTCAACGTTCCAACCTTTGTAAAAATACACTTTGTAATATATGTAATTATATAGAGCTGTACTTAGATTATTTCTACCTTATAGATTTTACGACTTAACAGTTAATGAACATAAAAGAAAATGATTTGAACCTTAATCAGTTGTTAACGATTTCCGCCTTGGGAATTATCTGTCGATAATTAATTACGGCCGCTATAGCTGTACCCATAAGATTATGATATAATGTCAAAGTGGAAGCGTATTAAATTAGTCTTCATTTAGTTTTTTTTATATACGAGAGCCAGCTATTAATGTATACTAGTAAAATCGTATGAGGATCAATTAACAGTAACACCTGTAATCGTGTCCTTTGTAGATAGAAATGAAAGGCAATATAGGTACTTAGTAAGTTTACGTGAACCGTAATTTTAAGTTTAGCAAGAATTGGGTAACTATTTGACAAATTTCGGAAACCTATCTTAAAAGCCGTAGACTGTTCAGATTCATAAGTTTCTCGGGAAACCTTATTAATTAGAAAAACTAACTAATAACATTTTCACTTGGTTAGCTTAAAAAGTGCGCTAAGGTCTACGCGTGACGTCATTAAATAATATCTACGTAGATGCCAACGGCGCCTGTGGGTCATTGTTGGTTGCCGAAGGTGGGGTTGACAGGCATATCCCTCGTACCCCGACTGACCCAGGGCCATCTCTCTCGATCTGGCCCTTCTCGGAATTTTTTTTACGTGCGCAAAATCCCCACGGTTACCTCCCCGCCGGAGCTGGTGGGAGAGGTTATGTCGGAATCGAACCGACTAAAACGAACGGCGCCTGTAGGTCATTGTTGGTTGCCAAAGGTGGGGTTGACAGGCATATCCCTCACACCCCGGCTGACCCAGGGCCATCTCTCTCAATCTGGCCCTTCTCGCATATAGCAATACGCGCTTGCAGTAAATCTTTCAGTTACCTATCGTTCTTAATCTACCGTAAGCGAAACGTTACACAGGTACAAGACTTCTAATATCACTATTACGTACCTAGTAGCAGCCCATATACCGACTTTACCCAGATGTGCAGTGTTTAATATTATGATTTTATAGACTATTTGCTGTTGCCCGCGGTTCCGCTCGCGTGGATGTCGATTGCCGCGACTAAACATAGCCTATGTCCTTTCTCAAGGTCTAATCTAACCCTATACTGAATTTCATCAAAATCGGTTTAGCGGGTGAGGCGTGAAAGCATAACATATAGACAGACAGACATACAGAGTTCCTCACCTTATCTATCACTGTGTCAAATGTCAACTAGAATACCTAGTGCGAGATTTTTCTCGCATTCGCCGGTTGGAGTAAACGGTGAATTGTATGCAGGCAAACGGTGATAAATGTTTATCACCTAATGTAATTCAATTTCATACAAATCAATGTTTACTCGAACCGGTGAATGTGAGAAAATTCGCAGTAGGCACTCACATCTATACAGAGGTTTTACGTGAATGAGTAACAAATATCTATCTATATGTAGGGATAGGTACTTCCACGAAAGGTATACTCACTTGTAAATAATCGATGCTGTCCCTCACAACCAGGGGCAGGCTGGTATCGTCGTGACATCTCGAACGCTCCACCGACTGTTGAAGAGGGACGCCGAATATTGGAAGTGCCACTGAAATATATAATAAATAGCTGAAGTACGATTCTAATTTCAATAAAATGGCCTTTTTAGAATCTGCTTTTTTTTTTTAATTGCGCAAAATCCCCACGGATACCTCCCCACCGGAGCCGGTGAAGGAGGTTATGTCGGACTCGAACCGACTTAAACGCACGTCGCCTGTGGGTCGCTTTGGCTGCCGAAGGTGAGGTTGACAGGCATATCCCTCGCACCCCGGCCGACCCAGGGCCATCTCTCACGATCTGGCCCTCTTCTCGGGTGTGGGGACTACAGAGTCCCCAACTCGTCCCCGGAAACGGGGAGGCGCGCCAGGCGCGCCACCGCCGCGGCCTGCTTCTGCCAGGGTGACAGGCAAATTAGAATCTGCTTAGTCAATGAATTGTTGTGATTCTGCTCACATATGTAATATCATTGGCTCACATGATGTGACTCTTTTACGAATTATATAGGAATCTATTCAGATCTACTGGAAATTCATAAAGTTACTAGTTTTTAAGCAGTTACTAGTTACTATTTTGTGGGTTTAAAAAGGTTATATTGAGCGATTGGGCGAACCTTTTTAAACCCGCAGGTCACTTACAACAGTTGTGACTACACCTTATTGATACACACATTCACAAACACACACACACACACACACATGTATTCAATTTTGTTGGAATAGATGGGCACATAACCTGTCAAAAAAAAGTTTTCACCAATGTCCGTTATAGACTAACCGATGTGCCTAAATGCCAAATTTGATAGAAAGCAGTAACATAAGTAAGAGTATTTAAAAAGCAGTAATATTAAAACAGTATACATATAGCTCATAACAAAGTGCTCGATTGACGGCAATAGACTAGCTGCCGCTTATTACGTTGAACCGAAAATCAAATTTGGCGAAATGTGGATTTTAATATACCTGTGCCTACCCCTTCGGATATATGTCCGATAAAAAGAAATGTAGGCCACGTAACTATTTTGTTAGTGTCGAAATTAGATCAGCGGCCCTATGTACAGAGGGCAGGGTTCCCTCATTGGGTCAATTATATCGTTAATTTACGGGTCAATGTAGTTAAACCTTATCCTAAACTACTCATTGGCTACAGGAGAAAGGCAATTACATAAATTATACTCCTAATCCAAAATTGTAGACTAGGGCTCCAGCGAGAGAGAGTAGCTTGACTTCAGGCTTTATTGATGAAATTTAGTAGCTTCAGTTGCTGAATATTAAGCACTAACTACACCTATATTCAATGTTCATACTAGCAAATTCTTTACCATGTACCTTAATCTAGTTTAAAATACATCTACTTAAATATATAGTTATATGTTAGTAGAGATAAAATTTTAAGGACAACTAGTTTTTTTGTGACATAACTAAGTAAACACGGCAATAATAAAAAATACTAATCAAACATAATATCATTCTGAATTTCAATGAATTAATTTCTTTTTCTTAACCCCCGACGCGTTTTTGCGTCGGGGGTTAATAAAAAGAAATTAATTCAATTGTGGTGTTATTAGTTTGACATATCTGTGTGAGTATATGTGTCTGGCTATGGCATCGTAGCTCTTGAACGGATAAACCGATTTGTTTGAATGGTCGGGAATGTCTTAGCGAGTCTTAGCTATGATTGAAAAAAATCGGTCCAAGATGGCCGCCGCTACAAAATGACGGAGTATCTACTTACATATTTTTTCATAATTACCTCAATATGGGTATTACACGAAAGGGATTGACTTGACACTTTTTAAACTGATATACTAGAGATCAGTATAAAAAGTGTAAATAAAAATATATTTTTTGAATCGTTCCGATAATATGACGGAGTGCTCTACCGAATAGGGTCCCCCGACATGACAAGGCTTGAATCAAAATATGTATTACTAGGTATATCAAAGTCATAGGGCTAACTAACACAACTTATTTTCGACTTTTTGAGGGTTTTTCTTGAGTGACGGGAGTTTTTATATTTAATATTTAAAAACTACGTTATTAACAAATAAATATAATAAAGAAGGCTCTCAATTAAAAAAAAAACAATAAAATAAATTAGCTCGTTGAAATTCAGTGCGTAAAATGATCTTATGCAGTTACAGTTTCAGCTAAACTATATCATTGGGGAAATTAAGTTTTACTCAGTAGCAAAAACCATGATATCTTTTCTAAGTTTTGGGCTATCTTTTGCCGAGTACACATATCTTACGAATTATAATTCAACGGCAAAAAAACCTCATTAATATTATAATTATTGAAATACTGACAAGGTTACAAAACTGACGTAATTACACGAAACAGGTACTCACCGCCAATCGTAAAACCCGAAAGGAAGGGGTTCATAATTAACACTATAACGAAAATTTATACAAAAACGTCTAATATCTTATGTAGACTAACACAGAGCAACAATAGCATGTATGTATAAAATTATTATTTACACTTATTTTTATCATTCGCCGTACAAAGTATGTACACTATGTATTTGGATTTCAAAGATAATGTTGAACGATTGCGGCGGCATATTGGACATTGAAACTGTTAACTAACTTTAATATTTTCACGCAACGTGCTTAGGTAAATAGCCTTATCTATACGTACAATGGTATAATAAAAATATGTTAAATTAGATAATTAGTTCTAGTAATTTGAACATAGACGTTCTTTGTATAACTGCCTTTACATAAGATGTACTTATATACGACCTAATGTTAAAGGTTTTGTTTGCTACTTGTGGGGTGAGGGGAATGGCTAAAGTGGTTTACCTAAAATACAATTATGTCACTTATCTAGGAGTACCTACCTAGTACGGGTTGGTAGTAATTTCTTTGCGTAAGTTGGTTTTAGTAGTTAGAAATGTCAACGGGTCCACAAAGTTCAAGGAATTCCTCGATCGACCGTCTATAAGTTTTCATAACTCATTTTAGTACCTTTTATTTTCTTATGCGATAACACCTTTGGGCGTCACCTCATCGGAACTAATGATGGTGTGTGTATGTCCGACGCGAACTGACTTAAAAACGCACGATGTTTCAGTCACATTCAACTCAACACAGGTGTGTTGCCGGAGAATGAGGTATATCCTAGATATGGTATCCCTTAGACTCTGACCGGCCTTGGCCGCCAACGTTGCCGACCCAGACGTAGTAAGTAGACCTTGAAGACTTTCCTTTTTAATGTACTTACTTATTCACTATTGAGCCTTTATCACTGTACACAGTCAACGTGTTAAATAACAATATCAACGATTAATGTGTGCGAGATTATTCTTTCATATTGATCACGATTTCTTTTGATCACGACTATCTATGTGCAACAATTTCGAGTTTATAGATTCGATAATTTAACGTTTACAGTTGATTGAATTCATTCTTCATGATGCTATCTAATTCTTGCTCGTATTTTACGATCTGTCGTAGGTACTATTCGTAGGCACCGTGATAAAACTTTGTCAACTTGTTGTTTACACTTGCGAGAAAGTTATAGACATTGGACAATTTATTGGACGTAGAGTCCATAAAAAGTCGAAATAAATAGGATAGTTCGGTTTGTGTGGAACAAATCTTTTTAAAAGTGGACGGTTTCAGTCTATTACTGCGAAGTCGATCCCACTGATTCCGCGTATACAAGACGAGCCTATTGCCGTCAACTGGGTAGTTATGAATGATGATGAAAATATCCGATGCTTCTTTTGGAAAATGAAAATCCCTTCCCATTTTGAGATGTACGCGCGAGATATGAACCTTTAACACGGAAACAGAATCGGCTACCAACAGTTTGGTCGGCTCTTGGTCTGTGTCAACCAGGGCGTTTTAGACTGATAGTTACTATCCCATAGGGGTAGGCAAAGATCACGGATCTCCATCTGCTACGATCCTGACATACTACTCTCGCTTCATTCAGTCCCATTACATTCTTCATGCATGCTCGTCGGTTTAGGGTACTCCTGACCTGCCCTTTTCTAAAACTTCCCCGATTTGGTCCAGGTATGTGCGCCTAGGTCTTCCTCTTCCGACGGTACCATCCACACTCGCCTCATTCACCTGTTTCGTTAGTCTTCTTTCATTCATTCTCTCAACATGACCGAACCATCTTAACATTCCTCTCTCAATTCTCATCACTACATCTTCTATCACTCCACATAGCTCTCTTATCACACTATTTCTCACTCTACCTCTCAAGGTCCTTTAAGCGGGGCGTGAAAAAGCATCTGATGAGGCCGCCAAGCTGAGTGCCACCATTGTAACATTACTTAGTGTCTGTAATGGTGACCCTCTTTCCTGAGACTTTGCTTCTTCTTGAGTTCACCTCGCCTGATGGTAAGCTAAGGGCTTACCATTAGGCGAGGTGAAGTCAAGTTGGCGTGTCATAGATAAAAAAAAAGTCACTCCACACATACTTCGCAACGCACGCATTTCTACTGCATTCATTCCACTCATTCTTCATCTATACAAATCCTGATTTTATGTATGTATGTATTATCCCGATTATCAGGCCACTTATGTATTTAGAAAATCGCCTATAAATTAGATAGATATGCTTAGTACTAAGAATGTAGTACTCGCTTCATACATCATGTCTCAATGAAATCTAGGCTATCTAATCTTGTAGCCGCTTCATATCAATTTGATAAGCTTGTTTTGTTTTAGATCTAATAATAATTAGATTGTGCATTTTTACATTGTACTCAAGTGTACTTTAATGTACCTGATCACAATTTTCACTCAGTCTAATTAATTGATCAATTTCATGAACGCAATAGCATACGCATCGGTATTCGGAGCGGTTGCAAATCCGGTTATTATGTAATTTTCATGT
Organism: Eilema griseolum; assembly: GCA_963662185.1. Taxonomy (NCBI): domain Eukaryota; kingdom Metazoa; phylum Arthropoda; class Insecta; order Lepidoptera; family Erebidae; genus Eilema; species Eilema griseolum. Next base: position 8,937,408 of record OY759250.1, read on the forward strand.
TTTCACAGCTATTGTGGGTATTTATTCTGAGATTTCATTTTTATCATTGTAAGGCTCGCGTCAGTGTTCAAGCAAGTGCGTACAGGGCCCAAACAACACCTTATGGGCACAATGGACGAAGTTCTGACGCAGGTGCTCATCATGGTGAGGCTTCCATACACCCTACTCATATCTCGGTCTTGGGGCTTTAGTAGATAGTCATAGATACGTGTAAGGATTAATTACGTATAGTTTCCTTCGTCGGTATCAAGGTTTTATAATGTTTACCATATTAATCAAAATACTGTAGGTTGTGATGCATGACGAGAACTCAAGATGCAAGACGAATATTCATTAAGAGTATTACTTTAAACTTTAAATGATATTTATTATATGTCTAGGTAATGAATCTCGTTGCACTTACCTCCTAATGTAAATATTTCTTCAAAAGGTATTCCTGAAGTAACTGTCGACGGCGCCTTTGTCAGTTTCTTGTCCTTCTTATCTTTATCTTTCTCCTTAACTTTTTCTTTTTCCTTTTCTTTCACCTTTTCCTTTTCTTTATCTTTGGTCTTGTCCTTTTTCTCATCCTTCAACTTCTCCTTAGATTCGAGTTTGAATTTTACCTTTTCTTCTTTTTCCTGAATGTTAAGTTCACTATTAGTACATTATCTTTGTGTATCTACTTATTCCACGGATGTTTTTACTTATAAAAATTTACGCGCTGTAAACAATAGAATATACCACGATTGAAATAACATATTCTGTTTAATATCGATCGTAAAACGTGTTACTGTCACAATATTAAGCTAAGTTAAAATATATTTCCCAACTATCTATTATAGATAAAACCTGAAACGTTGACCACAAATCACCTTTAATATCAATTTCCAATAACAAACGCTACAGACTTTATTAAACACAACACATGATTTCAACGCTTTACAATTTTTGATTCATAAGTAATTATTGATTAGAAAAATATTTGATAAGAATGAAATAAATACGTAAACGTTTACCACCTTAGCGAAAACACTGCGTAGGTGATGCATGACGCGGACTCAAGATCCAACTGAATAAACCATGACCGTTCTCGACTGTGTTTATCCAAGGTCGTACACCTACTGAGCAGCGAAATTATGCAAAATGTACCAACTAATGAAGCGGGAAAATTGACCTGATATAGATAAAATATTATGTACACAACTCGGTTCAGGCCCAACTATATTAATATAGGTCATTGGAAAGCTCTAAAAATATATAAGAAACTATGTTTGAGTAGCCAGTGTTTGAAGAGCGACGCGGCAGTTGCAAGGTTGCTTTGACAATAATTGCGTTTTGTGATTGTGAGTTACAATTTTTGCTTAATCCTTATTGCGATGTTTTAGAGATTATTTTTGGTAATGTACAGAATGCAAGGTCATGGAATGTCTCAATGTTTAGATGCTTAGAATCTAGTTTTAAAGTTAGTACTTAGGTATTAAAGTAGCAGAAAGTGCAGATGACACCGAAGCAAGGAATATTTTTTTCAGCGACTTAAGTTAAAAGGAAATAATAAGTTTAAAGGTTGTAGTGATCATCATTTTTATTTTTTTTCTTTACCTCTTTCGCTTCTTACCAGAACAGGAAAGATAGACTCAAAAGTGCTGGTTTGACATCGTAAAGGATGGCATGCATGTCAAAACTCCCAATTACATGTGTATTAAAGACAACGCGAAGTAAAGGAAACAGGAAAATGCACCCCGGGCTTCCGTTACAGAAGTAACACTTGCAACCAGGTTGTTGCAATTTATTTGTTTCCTAATTCATGTATCTAAACGTGTAACTTTTGACGTTTTCCCCAGTATTAACTGACACCACGGATAGTTACGTTACGTTTGAAAACTGTCGTAGCTAAAGACCAAAGCATCAAACTTTCACTCAAAGATTTCCTGGTTCAAAGTAGAACAACCAGTTGTTCATCACAGTTGGACCACGGGTCGGGAGGGCAAATCACACCCATTACACTTCCGGTACGCTACGTATCCACCAATTGCCCAGTTTATAAACCAGCTATCATGAATTGAAAGATTACATTATTTATATTTTATTACGGAAAGAAGGGTTATATCTGCACCTTTAGCTTAAAGAGACCATATATACCGCGCCATAGCCTCGTCTATTTTTAAGCAGGTGTTCGATCTTGCAGGTCTTGGTCTTGGTTTGGTTTTCAAGTATGTTGGTAGAGCTGTCATGTAGCTATTACGTGTGCGAGTATTTTCTTCATACGAATGAAATATAGATCAATACAACACGTTACTGACGAGTTTCACCCAGCGTTATGCAATGAATTTCTTCCGTTCCGTATTTCCGATGCTCAATAGCAGCGTAAAGTGCGTATACGGAATGGAATTGCATAACAGCGTCATCGGTAGAGTATGGAATTGTTTACTTTGTCCATATCAACAAAATAATTTAATGTTCTGAAGCATAACAGAAAACTGTGTACCTGCGAATGAGTGTCTAAATATGTGGGTAGTCATGAATTTTTAGTGGTTACATTTTATTATCATCTAAACTAAATGTTCGCTCTCTTTCTTTCTTGTGTTATACCTACTACTGTTATACTCTTGTGTATAATATTGTATTATTAAGTATATAAAACAGTTACACCATTCCAGACAAGCTTAAGTGGCTCATAGTTTGCTTTCTTTCTATATTTATAAGCTGTTTGTGAAATGGTAATAAAAAAATACTTTTAAAACAAACATTTTAAACTTCTGTAAACAGTTAAGCGCATCATGACATGACATCATGCGTCATATTTTATTAATCGTAGGCGTCTTTTATAGTTCATAGAAATGTTACATATTATTTTTAGACTCAGCGTGCAAAAATCAGAGAACGTAATTTTATTTTTTGGGTGTCAAGAGGGGTAAGTGTAAAATCAATACAGCTTCATGGGGCCGCCACTATACATAACGAGACAAATCTCTACAATTTGTAGTTCTGAGACTTATAGTTGTAGAACCAAAATTTGCAAAGTTATTAATGAACTAGCCATATATCTCATGCATCCATTATCTGTGATTCGATCAAAATAGTGTGGATCTAAGTCAAAGTCAAAAATCACTACTCTGCATAGACTATTAAATTGGCAGTTAAAAAACGTCAATATAAAAAGAAATATGAAAGACTAGTTTAGCAAATGGATCACACTGTCGTGTTGTGTTACCAGCGATGAGTAGAGTAGCCAGAGCTCACTGGAGAATTCCTGCTGTCAGTGGGAAGACTAAGGCTTGTCTTGCTTTGTCTTCTACACTGACGGCACAGAAACTCTGTGCTTACAGGGTCGGCAGCGCGAGTGTGGCTCCTCTGGTGTTACACACGTCCATAGGCCACGGTAACCACTTTACATCAGGTGGACCGTGTGCTTGTCGGCCACCTAAGTGGTATAAAATAAAAATAAAAACACTGGTTCAAAACGCGGCCGGGACCTGAGAAGACTCCGACAAGAAACTCAGTAAGCATTTTATGCATGAAATGTAATATGCATAACATGACTATTAAATAAAAAAGTATATTTCTTTAATTTTCGTGTTTTATAATGCATAGCTCTTAAGGTAAAAATGGAACCCTTATTATATTCGTTGTCTCTCTATCAGTCAAGATCTTTTTCTCAGTAACGTAGTAATTGAAATAAATATCAACTGTTGAGTGTCTGCAAGTGATTAAAAAAAATAGGATTTCTCTAAAAAAATGGAATTTCCACGGAAATCATTGCGGGCAACGACCTTGGGGCTACAGGGACAAACAGTTTTTGATCAATGAAACTGATTATTTTACGTAGTTTAAGGGACGACATACAAAACATAATACCTACTCAAAGTATAAAAGGATGTTGTCAATCCGATGCAATACCTACAGAAAAAATACAATGAGGCTTCCATTATGTAGATACTTGTCATTGTAACTTTACAAAGCGGATAAATTAACCGTGAATGCTTCTCCATAATCATGTGATTATAAACGTTAACTCTATTGAATAGGATGTTACCATCGAAAAAAATACAGTGGGAAAATTATACTTTATTTTTTTACATTTCCGATTTTTCTACTTTATTAATTGGGTAAAAAAATATCGTACTATATAAGATTATCGTTATATATATAAGATATATATTTATACATATATATATATATATATATATAAGATTAGGTATTGAATAAATATATCCTTCTACACCGATCAGTAGGAGAAAATTACTTGTTATACATATTCGCCTTAGTTGTGTAGTCTTTGTATTAAATATATAACCGCGGTAGCCTAGTGGTATGGGTAATGGACTGCTGAGACGAGGTCTCGGGTTCGATCCCAGGTTTTACCATGGCACACACCAATGACTTTAGATGCTTTTCGAAGTTATGTGTGTATTTATCGCAGGTTTATAAGCGCCCGGTTAATAGCAATAGGCTCGTCACCTATTACATCGGGACCTAAACATAAACTGGCGTGACATGTGTGACATGTGGGTGCTAGCACCTCTGCTATCCCTTCGGGGTTATAGTCATGAGTTTATGTTATGTTATATATTAATGTCGACGATGCGCTGTGAGTAACATGTCCGGTGCTTTCTTATAAGTAATTACAATAAGGTTTGACAGCACAATAGTTTATATTGTCTAGCAGGGAAAACGCGAGCAAAATACAACCTAATAAGAGTAATAATGAGAGCGCGCCAGTGGAAATTGTGTCCGCTGTGGAAACCTATTAGAATTAATGCGAAGCTATTTTATCCAACAAAAAAATATGTTTGGATGAAACATTTTAGTACACTAATAAATAATATAAATCAACCTTTAGTTTGTCTTTTTCTTTCAGTTTCTCCCGCTTTTCTTTTTCTTTCTTCTCTTTCTCGCGCTCCTTCTCACGCTCTTTCTCTCGTTCTTTTTCCTTTTTCTTTTCCTTTTCACTTAGTTCCTTTTGTTTTACCGCATCTTCCAGGACTTTCTCTTTATCCCTTGATTTCTCACGTTTCTCTTTGCTTTTTGTCGGAAATTTGAAGGACTTTGTCTTTTTTGATTTGGATGGGCTTCTGTGAATAATATTTCATTTTAATAACCATCTGTACACAGATTCTACTTGTTGAGGCAATTTGATGGATCGTGTTGTAGTCCCGTCAGATAGTAAGGGTAGCCAGAGCTCACTGGAGAGTTTTTGTGCTGTCAGTGGGAAGACCAAAGGCTTGTCCTGCTTTGTCTTCTACACTGATTGTACAGAAGCTCTCTGTGCATACAGGGTCGGCAGCAAAATTATAACTCCCGTGGTGTTGTCCGCAGGCCATGGTAACCACTTTCCATCTAGTGGGCAGCAAGCTTGTCTGCCACCTAAGTGATTTATTTAAGGAAAAATCAACAGCCCCAGGTAATGTAGTGCGGGTAAGTTTTATCAACTAGGATGGTCGCTTTAGGTCACTTGCTACCTCAAGCGAATATCATGCAATAAATTTACATAATTCACAAAAGTGGGGATTATGTGTGACACATATGAAGGCAGCAGACAGGCTTAGGGTCTTTTATGACTTACTAGCTGACCCACCCCGCTTCGCCCGGGGTATATTTTGAAGCTTCATATCCCTTTGAGCCCGTATGTTTTAGTCTTCAAAATATGTATGTAAAATTGCCGGATTTGTTAATATTTATTATCAATGCTTCGCTCCCTTAAGTAGTAGAGTGATGATATATAGCCTAAAACCTTTCTCGATAAATGGACTACCCAATACTGAAAGAATCATTCAAATTGGACCAGTAGTTCCAGAGATTAGCGCGTTCAAACAAACAAACAAACAAACTCTGCAGCTTTATAATATTAGTATAGATTTACATAAATCTGTAGTACTGACTTGGTATCTGTATCCTCTTCAGGTGAACTTTCTCCTTCAAGAGCAGCATAACCTCTATCTTTCTTGCTTTCTTTTTTATCTTTACGTCTTCCTAGCAGGTCTTTCTTGCTTGGCTTTTCATGTTCAGCTCCATCACTGACTAAAGAATAATATATAATATTACATAGATTCCTTTGGGTATATTTATTTATTGTGGACAAAAAACAGTTAAGTACATGATAAAGTCTTAAACAAATAATTTTAAAAACTAAAACAGATTATCAACCATTTAACGCGTAAATGCAATATTTAATTCATTGGCTGCTTATTAATAAAAAAAAATTGTATCAGATAGTTTAACTGGTCAGCAAAAGGTAGGATAGGTAGAAAAATAATAATGCTTATGTGCTTTCGAATGCAAGAAGCTTTCCGGATTAATTCCATTATTATTTAGTACTGGATTTCCAGACTGTGAACTGTGAGATTAAACTGGCAAAACCGTCAGTACTATCAGGGTTGATTATAAACAACTTTTTACATTACTTCATGTTTTCTATCCAGTTTGACATGATTCCAATAAGAATTCTTCAGAATAGAATATATCAAAGCTATTATTACACATCCTGAAGTTAATTCTTTATATTTTGATAGATTTATTCACAGATCAGATACTGAAAATATACAATGGACGGTTTCGGATCCCTCCTGTTAGAGAAGATGTTATCATACGTAGTCGTCATAAATAAGGTTAAAATGACTGCGTATAGTGCAAATTTGTAGTACGTTGATGATATTGACAAGTCTTAAGCAGAGTATTACAGTTTTCTTTGAGTTTGTGGAAGTATTTGGGATCTAACTAGCATATATTGTTAAAAAAATAATGTACCAAAAATACTTACAATCGCTTTCATTACTTTTCCTGCCACTTTCAGACGCATATAAACCAGGGAAATCCTTCTCTACATCGGGACTCTCGAAATCCATGTTCATAAATAGTATATATTCTGTAAGATTTATTTGATCATTAAATATTTACATGATAAATGCAATTTTACCAAAATTCAACATTTATCTTTATCATATTGCTGTCAAAACCGTCAGCCGTCAGCTGTCAAATAACAAATATATATAGCAATAGTTTTTAGAGTATGGTTATAAATTGCTGATGTCATTGAAGATAAGAATAAGACAAAGATCAGTGGATATACGAAGTCCATTAGCCACCACTAGCATTGAGAAAGATAGCCAATGGCCAATGGTGAGAACAAGGAAGTGCCGAGTGTATAAATCAACATAAATAATACAAAAATATGATGCTTGACTTGTTCTAATCGTATTAGTTACTAGATCGTAAAATCACAGAAAAATAAACTACTGACAGCTGACTGACGTTTGCTGATGTTTACGTGTCGCGACGATGTTTTGTAAATGAAAAATAAATTGAAATGAAAGTAGAAAGTGAAGCTGTATATAGAAATATAAATTATTGGATTACCCTTTAATGATTGGTATGTACAGACAATTTGCTTCATTTTCCAAATACAAGTTGTGAGGAAATGTAATGATTATAAAGATTCATAATTTTTGTTTCAGCAAAAACATAAATACAATGGCATGGTTCGCAGACCTCGCCGGAAGGGCCGAGAATCTCCTCAATAGTTTAGATGAGCAAACCGGTGCGGCTTTGCGTAACCATAATGTGAAAAAAAAATGGGACCGGAACGAATATACTGTAGCTCAACAAACTGATTCGATTTATGGGCAGAGGAAGCGAGTAATGCCTCGCAATCTAAGAAAAAATGTACCAGACAGTAAAGTTCCAACTCCATCAAGGAAATCTTCCCCCATATTAAATCATCAGTCTCGTTCACCCATAAGAGAAATTCTGGATATTAAAACAGTAAAACCGAAACCCAAACCTACATCAAGAAAACCTAGTCCCAAACAATCATTAAACCAGTGCACTAACACATTAGTTAGTGAGTTGAAAGAGAAAAATCAATACACTATAAATCAGAGGAGTAAGTATTTTTTTTAATTTGACTAGTGAAAATTATGTTTATACCTTTATTACATTTATAGAGCGGCTAAATAACTTACTTATAATTGCACATCATATTTCAGGGTACAGTTTGCCAACTGATTTAGAAATTTTCAGTAGCGATGAAGATTGGATGTTTCAGATGCAAAATTTGGAAGTGGAGAATGCAATGTTAAAGAATGAACTCAATGTAATGAACAGAGAAATGACAGATTTGTCAAATAAACTGCACGCAAATGTCGATGGTAATGATGTAGATAGTCAAGGTAGATAATTTGCTTTAGCTTAGAATGACATACTATGAAATTAACAAGCCTATATATCCAACCTGCATTAAAATAACATATTACCAATTGTTGCTATGGATTGCATCCACATGGAATACTGATTTTGTGTCCTTGACTTTCAAGAATGTCATTAAAATAAATTTGTATAAAGCATGTTATATTATTGTAACGAAACAAAGTGCTCCCCACATGGCAACATTTGAATAAAAATATTACTGAGCTTTTTAAAAGTTAAAGGGCACAATCCCCACTCTTCAGAGCACGCCACTGCCACTGCAGGACAACCTCAATATCCTAGGTATGGATGTTCGCTGCAACCTGAATAACAAAAACTACATCGAAAGTATCATCAAAACAGCCTCACGAAAACTCGGAGTCCTGAACAGAGTGAGACGATTTTTCACGCCGGAGCAGCGGTGTCTTCTATACAAGACACAAATTCGCTCCTGTGTGGAGTACTGCTCGCATCTCTGGGATGGTTCAGCAAAGTACTTACTAGATGCTCTCGACAGGTTGCAGCGACGTGCGGTCCGCATCATTGGGAATCCCGAGATCACGAACACCCTAGAACCTTTACAGCTGCGTAGAGATGTTGCGTCCATGGCTGTATTTTACCGTTTGTACCATGGGGAGTGTTCTGATGAGCTCTTCCAATTAGTCCCACCCTCCCCTTTCCTACACAGGACAACGCGTGCAGGTCTTAGATGTCATCCGCACACGGTGCAAAACATCCGATCAAGAACCAAGCGGTTCGGAGACTCTTTCCTCTGTCGCACCATTAAGGCCTGGAATTCATTACCAGCTCACGTGTTTCCTTCTTCCTACAGTCCCGGGTCCTTTAAGCGGGGCGTGAAAAAGCATATGATGAGGCCGTCAAGCTGAGTGTCACCATTGTCACACGGTATGTGTAAGTAATGGTGACCCTCTTTTCTGGGACTTTGCCTTCAGCTTACCATCAGGCAAGGCGAAGTCCAATTGACGTGTCCTATATAAAAAAAAAAAAAAAAAAAAAATATTTTCAAATATTATTTTCGAAAGGTTGTTTTTTGTAGCCAGATTTTAAATTATTTTTAATTAAATTTTTATTTTACACATTTTAAATTAATCTACTAGTCAAGCCCTTTCATTTGAAACCCATATTGAGGGAGTTGTGAAAATATATTCCCTCTGTCATTTTGTTCAGGGGTTAAAAAGAAGTAGCTTAATTGCTATTCTTGATAAAAAATATTTCTGTGCATAATTTTATCCAGATGGCTATTTATGTGAGAAAACATAAACTGGCGAAATGTGGGTGCTTGCACCTCTGCCTACCCCTTCGGGGATATAGGCGTGAGTTTATGTTATGTTATGTTACATTGTATGTTATTGTAATTTCAATTAGATAAATATGTCACTAGCATCACCCTTTTTTATTTTATTTTACGTGCGCAAAATCCCCACGGATACCTCCCCACCGGAGCCGGTGGGAGAGGTTATGTCGGACTCGAACCGACTAAAACGCACGCCGGCTGTGGGTCGTTTTGGTTGCCGAAGGTGAGGTTGGCAGGCATATACCTCGCACCCCGGCCGACCCAGGGCCATCTCTCACGATCTGGCCCTCTCCTCGGGTGTGTGGGGACTACAGAGTCCCCAACTCGTTCCTGGAAAACGGGGAGGCGCGCCAGGCGCGCCGCCGTCGTGGCCTGCTTCTGCCAGGGTGACAGGCGGCTCCACCTGTCACCCCCAACTACTAGCATCACACTGTAGTTCCACCTATGTTAGTCCTGATCCCTTGGGAATATCGGGATAAAAAGAAGCCTCTGCTATTCAGGGAAGTATAGCATTCCAACGGTGGAAGAATCTTTAAAATCTGTCCACTAGTTTTTAGTTCATAACAAACAAATCATTCCTCATTATACAACGATTCAGGACTTTTCGCGTTTAAAACATGAAACTTAATATTTCTACAGATGTTTTGGATGTGTTGCAGCACCTTGGTCACGACTTGACTAATTTGCGAGCGTCTAGAGGAAATCATTCCTCTATATAATATTAGTGTGGTAGTAGATTTTAAAAAAATCCTTTTATTTCTTAGATTTAACGAAAAGTCAAATCAAATTAGAGACCTCAGAATTACTGTACCAAAAATTAGAAATGGAGAAAGAAAACATGGCAGCAGAGGTGGCACAGCTTAAGCGGAAACTAGCTGACAATGTTAATGCAGAAGTGACTAAATATAAGGAACAAACCAAAGAATTGCAGAATGAATTGGAGTTAATGAGGAGTAAGACAATGGAGTTAGAAGAGAAGTAAGTTATAATATATATATTTTTACAATTATATGTTCAAGAAAAGCGGTTACTGGGCTCCTGAGGTACAGACCATGGATACAATCATGACACAATATGGTTATGATGATGCTGACTATTATGTTAAACTTAGTAGTTTAGTATCCAAAAAACTGAAATAGTTGTGTTTAGGAGTCTGGAGCCTGGAGTCCATTAATTTTAGAATTTATTTTATTTTATTTTGGACTTTAATTGTATAGCAACAATGTCTAAAATTTAATGACATTTTTGCAGTGTCAGTAGCATAACATTGGTTTTGTTATGACATAAACTTAGTAGATTCGTGGCCCTGCTGAATTCCTCTCAGGGTTGGTAGACCCGATGAGCAAGATACTAATAAATTTTACTTGTTATAGATGTAAAGAATTACATAACAAATCAATGGAAAAAGAAAGTACACAATTAAAATTAGATAACGACCTAAGGCATGCGCAGTCTACCATTTTAAATCTACAGAGTAATTTGGAGAGAAGTAATAATGAATGCAGACGGTTGGAGAAAGACTGGGAAGCTTATAAATTGAGAGTGAAAAACATGTTGCTTAGTAAAGATAATGTTATAAAGTCACTGCAGGACGGAATGGAGATAACTGTGGATACTAAGGAATTGATGCAACAAATACAAGATTTAAAGTGAGTATGTTTCTATGTCAAACTGACTATGTCAAACTGACCTAATATGGGCAGTGTTTTGACATATCAAAGCCACTGTCATACCACAGACAATGCAGAAAATTACATTTAATTTTACACTTTATCTTTATTTTGTTAAAGTCTATAATTAAATGGCATCTTGTAGAGTGAATGAAAAATGTAATAAACTTTTTTTTTTATATTGGGCACGCCAACTTGACCTCACCTCGCCTGATGGTAAGCTAATGGCAAAGTCTCAGGAAAGAGGGTCGCCATTACAGACACTAAGTGTTACAATGGTGGCACTCAGCTTGGCGGCCTCATCAGATGCTTTTTCACGCCCCGCTTATAGGCCCCGGGACTGTAGGAAGAAGGAAACACGTGTGCTGGTAATGAATTCCAGGTCTTGGTGGTGCGGCAAGGAAAATTTTCATTTAATTTTGGACTTTAAGCATATGTTAATATAATCTAAAATTGGTTTTGGTATGATATAAACTTAGTAGAATCGGGGCCTTGAATGCTATAGTTTGACCATAACCGCTCTACCGCGCCTTGGTTATGTGCGCGAGACGTCAACCGACGACCAATCGACCGTCAGATTTGGTCACTCCACAACGTTCACGGTGGCGCTATCTCGCTCGCTCTTGACTCATGTTCGTTCTTTATCTCATTCCCCATCATGCCGCGCGCACATAGGGCGCGGTATACCGCACTATAGCGCTCCCGACTTGGTCTTTAGTAATATCGGTTACGTGTATTCTTCTATGCTATGTAAGTGCTTAATACATACATCTTACATTGGGTACATTTTACCAATTAAAGTAATTCCGATCATACAAAAATAAATTTATTTCTAACCAAGATCGCAATCGGAATCGGAGTGCAAGAGAATATCGCATTTGTCTTGTTCTACATTACGTTTACACGTATATTGGTTGTAATAAAAGTAATTTGAAATTTAATGAGGAATCTAAAAGGTTAAAATTTGGGGCTGAATTTTATTGTTTATATTTTGAATTACTTTGGGAATTAAAAATAATGAAAAGTCATTGTTTTTTTTTTTTGAATAAACTAACATATTAAGCAACGTTGTCAAATAGCCTCTTGGGTATAAATTCTTGCATATAGTAGAAAAAAATCCTCCCCAATTTAAAAATGTAGCTGGACAGCTGTGTGGACCCTGGATTCCGATCCGTCTGATGCGACCGGGCTTACCGCAAGGATATATTGCGTTTATTAGGCTCCCAGATATAATTTCGATAAAAATTATTTTTGTCTTGTCTGTCACTCGGGTGGCAGACAAGACAAAAAAGTGTAACATGGGAAAAATAAAGTGTAATATGTACATCAGGAGGGAGCGTGATGAACTCTCGGAAGTGACTGCCGCGATGCGCAACGAGTGTGAAGATATGAAATCGTATCTTAAGCAGGTAGAAGTACGCCATAGTTCAGTGGAACACGTGGTTACCGCGTTACGTGACGCGTTAAAAGACGAACGTGCCGCCAGGAATAGGGCCGACATGCAGTGGGCTACTGTAACAAAGGTAGTGTACTGACATGTATTATTAATATCTCTTAATCAAGATTGGTATTAAATATTACCAAAAAAACAATCTTACGCCTGTGTTCTGGGGCCCCGAAGATTTAAATGGGGGCCAAGATTTTTGGAGTCCTGGCTGACATCACCTGCAATTCGTTACACCTGCTGATTGACAAGACTTGTTTGGAGGACAGAAGGCATTCCCTGCCATTAATAACAGATAATAAAAAATCTACAACCTTTCACACAATGCTATCTAGACCCATGGTAAGCATAGCTTAACTAGCTTGTGTTATGGAATCTAGAATGGATAAACATACTTAGATACATACATACATATTATACATAGAAACACACAGGTATATAAAAATAAATATACATATTCATGCATACAAATATTTACACTGAGTGGGAATCGAACCCGCACCCCCTGCGTAGCAGTCGAATGTTCTACCTCAACACCACAGAGGCCGCAGAGACATAAGAAGTAGGTATAAACCAAAGCTAGAGTAGGAGACGTGAATGGACCGCAGGCTTCGCGATATTAATGACTCACGCTTATGTATTTGATGCAGATTTAGTAGTTCTTTTAATTGTCAACCATTGTCATACCACAGACACTGCAAAAAAAATGCCGTTCAGTTTTCAACTTTACGGTTATGCTATTAAAGTCTACAGTTACATGCCATTTTGTAGATTGAATGAATATATATATAATACTTGAACTCAATATTACACATACAATCACGCCTTTATCCCCGGAGGGTTAGGCAGAGACATTTCACTAATCATTTTATTCGGCCCCACGTAATAGGGGGTGAGCCTATTGACGTACTCCGATCCCTATTGTTGACTCGAGCCATGCATCTGAGGCTGAGTCTGGGCTGTATATATCTGTCTGATGTTAAACAGCCATATAGCCCTTAGTCGCATTGTACGACACCGCATGGGAAGAGATGGGTTGGTCCAAATTCTACTCTGCCGGGAACCACGCGATATTAGTAAAGTCTAAAATCGAATGACGTTTTTTACAGTATCGGAGTCCAGTTTGAGTTCGAATAGACAAAGGAGCAAGCAGATGCTAAATTAGATATATGCATATAGGTACCGACGTTTACGTAAGCATTGGGGGGGGGGGGGGGGGGGAAGGAGTTTTGCTTACTTTAGCTGATAAGGAGAAGGGGGGGGGGGGGGTTAAATAATTGTAATGAATCTGGTTACTTAATATCTACTATCTTCTGTCCCCCCTATTCTACTAATCTACCATCTTACTATCCTACTTCCCTATTTCCTACCTACCTACATCAGTTGGAATCGACAAAATATTTAATTCCGTATATTTATTTCCAGGATTTAAAAACTTTACAGATAGAAACAGGCCAAACAATAACCAGCCTACGGTTAGCTCTACGCGATAAAGACAACGAATTAAATCGCCTACAAAACACGTCCTCTACTGTCCGCAGCACAGACACGAGTGCGATAAATGTAGCTGACTATGACGTCAAGCAAGTTTCCATAGATAATAGCAAGATAGAGTACTTGACAAAAACACTAGTGATGAGACAATCGAAGATAGACAAATTGTTGGCTGACAATAACATATTGAAAATACAGTTAGAGAAATTAGAGGTAAGTGTTTTCTGAATTGAACAGTAGCTTACTCACAGTAAGCTATTTTATTATTGAGAGGTTTAACTGCTGTGAACGCACCTCTAACAAGCAATTTCGCTCAGCTGGAGGCGTCAGTAGCAGTCTTAAAATATGGTAGTGTAATTTTTTTAAACTGAACCCAACTTAACAAAACCATAAGGGTTCAACAAGAAAATCAGAACATACGTACGTACATACGCGTGAACAATATACATACATACATATAATCACGCCTTTATCCCTGAAGGGTTAGGCAGAGGCGAATTAACACAGACATTTCACCAATAATTGTATTAGGTCCCACGTAATAGGGGGTGAGCCTATTGCCGTATTCCGGGCACTATTGTTGACTCGAGACATGCATCTGAGGCTGAGTCTGACCTGTATATATCTGTCATTTTAAGCAGCTCTATCCCTTAGTCGCCTTGTGCGACACTAAATGGGAAGAGATGGAGTGACCTTGGCCACGCGGCGGAAAAATATTACCCTCCTTTTTGGTCAGTCGGGTATTAAGCTAAGTCTAAACTAGACAAGTCAAACAATTTAGAAATAAATATGTAGTGTTTTTCCAGTCTAAATATAAATCGGAGTTAGCAGCAGTTCGCTCCAGCTCTTCGCACAGCGTGGTCCATTTGCAAGATGGCGACAGTCGGCACCGCTCACGGACGTACGTCACCACCGATACTCTCTCCGCACTGTCGGTCCGTATGGGCGTCATGGTCAAGCGGTACCCCATCGTGAGGATATTTGTCATTGCTTATATGGTTAGTATTTAATATCTATTTATATTTAAAACCCATAGTGGGAGTTGTAAGAGTGCAAAGGTATGAGGGGCCGTTGAAGTATTACGTAAGCACTGAAGGCAGAAGAGGGGGCGGGGGTCTTTGCATTGCTTATTGTCGATGACATGGGGGTGGGACGTCTAGATGAAGATTACGTAAGCAGTAGTTATTTACTTTATCACACATGCTAAATTAAATATATGCATATAGGTACCAACGTTTACGTAAGCATTGGGGGTATATCTACTATCTACTGTCCCCCTATTCTACTAATCTACCATTTTACTATCCTACTATCGTACTTCCCTATGTCCTACCATCCCTTTTCCTATGAATTTTATAGATAAATGTGTGGAGTGATAATTTGGAATTATCACTCCAGTGGAGGGTCATAGCCCGGAACTCGATGTTTGAAGGCTGTAGTTATCTGATAACAGAACATTTTAATACAGATACACTATTTATCATTGAAAACGTAGAGAGCTCCGACGATCAAGTATGTTTTTATGAAGTAATTTTGCGAAAAATAAATCATCACATTTTTTTTTCTTTTCCAGGTCTGCCTCCATTTTTGGGTCCTCACCGTACTATTGACAAGCACACCAGAAAATTTCGGCTCTAGGCCTTCTAAATCATGAAGTTATAAGTACATTGTATATTGATTTTATTCCAATAGCGGGTATTTTATGTTAAACATAACTAAATTGCAGTGGATTTGTTTTGGAAAGCAATAAATAATGCTTTAATGAAAAAAATTAATACTAGATATAGTGAACAACAACATATTAGGTATAATAAATTCGATGAATGATAAATATTTTTACGTGTAATAGATGAGAATGTTTGTAGGAAGAAAAGAGGGAATATATGTTAAAGCCTCTCTGAAAATTAAAGCCCTTTTGGCAAATTCGTTAGAGATAAATTATTATGTCAACGATTGCAATATGAAATGCTGCAAGCGACATCGAACGTGCTGAGAAAAAAATTCACAAACTATAGCATAAAAACTTTACTGTAAAGCGAATTTCGCGTGAACGGACGGAACCCTTAAACTCGATTTTGATTATTAGATATGAATTAAAAGGTAAGCGCACTTATTGTGGACATTTCTTGTTGAGTTATAAGCGACAATCAGGTTTGGACATTTAATGTTGAACTATAAATTTAGTTATGGACATTTCTTTCAAGAATACAAAATGAGTTGCTAATTTCTTGAAGTCATTTAGGTGTGACCGTTCTTCGATTCAATACCTATTAATAAATATACAATTTAAATTGTTTACTTACTATCACAACATTTAAAATTAAATACCGTTTTATATCTACATATATCTACATATTTAAATAAAACACTAAAAATACGCATGAACTTCTCAGCCTTTTTTTATATAATGTACTTTAGATTAACTCTTTTTTTATTCATGCCATTGACTTTGCATATAGTTATGACATGACCGTATTTGTATTCTTTTTGGGGTATTTTTTAATTTGAGGTCAGCAAACCGCACTATCACAGGATATCACTTGTTAGGGGGGCTACGGACCTAATCAGCAAGCACACATATTTAAGAAGCAAATCAAATAGAGCACTTTACTGCTTGCTGCTTTGGTGTGTGACCTTCGTTATAGAGTCTAAAACTGATTTATTTGTCTCCATCTTTGATTGTTCTGATAGGTCTACAGTACCAGGCTCTTGATTTGGCACTTCGGGCAATAGAGTTACCAACCACGATAAAGAGACCACTGTTTCAAAAGATATCTTTTTAGAGGAGCTAAAACTAAAATTATAGTTATAATTATACTTATACTCCGCGTGAACTAAACGAAACCATAATATTTTTTCTGAAATAAAAGTATGCCTTATAACATTAGGTATCTACTGTACAACTCTGTCAAAATTTACCCAGCAGGATCTTTGATAACCATCTACAGGTATCGCGTATACATTCATTAAAAAGCTGGTATTTTCACGTTACAAACAGATACTCCAATTTTAAAAGAATTGTTTAGAAGGTTAAATGAACACTGCGAGGGATATGCCTGTCAACCTCACCTTCGGCAACCAAAATCGACCCACAGGCGGCGTGCGTTTTGGTCGGTTCGAGTCCGACATAACCTCTTCCACCGGCTCCGGTTGGGGGGTATCCGTGGGGATTTTGCGCACGTAAAAAAAAACAGATTAAATTAACACCAACACTTTTAACTACTCAAACTGTCAGTGCGGTGTGCGATAGACAAGACAGGATAGAACAAAACCGAAGCTATCCGATCTTAACCGAAGTCACACTCTTCTTTCTGCTGAATCACAAGTCTGGTATACACATCATTACCGTAAAACCGTGTGATTAGAGATCAAGAACGAATAGAAATAAATTGGTCAGATAAATTCTGTAGTTATTTTCTTTCAAGTGAAACTATTGGCTAGTTCAATACAATAATACATACATACATACATATATTCACGCAATTATCCCCGGAGGGTTAGGCGAGGTGAATTATCACCCACATTTCACCAATATTTGTATTCGGTTCCACGTAATAAGGGGTGAGCCTATTGCCGTATTTCAGGCACTCGCATTTGTTGACTCGAGCCATGCATCTAAGGCTGAGGCTGAGTCTGGGCTGTATATATCTGTCCGATGTTAAACAGCCCTATCCCTTAGTCGACTTGTACGAAACCACATGGGAAGAGATGGGGTGGTCCAAATTCTATTCTGCCGGGACAAATTCAATTCAATAATAAACAGAATAATCAAATATCTGGTTAGATACTTCAAATTTTGTAAAAGAAATTATTAAAAAAAAAATCTCTTTTCACCCCGTTTTATTCGGTATGTATTTATTATTCTAATTTATTATGTGGTGCTATCCCCTGTAAATTATAACGTAAGTTTAAATAAGCAACGAATCTCACCGATTCCTTATTCTATGGGCCATAGTGTTGTACCTTATAGCTATTGTCTTAATTGTCGTACGTTAGTTTGTTTTCGTTAGTTGTCCATTTATTTTGAGATTTATTTTGTTACGTGAAAGGAAATAAGGTATTAATAAAACGTTTATAGTCAAATTTTGAGTTTGATTTTAACTTACACAATTAAATTATCGACGACGGATAACCTTTACAGCTACGTAGAGATGTTGCGTCCATGGCTGTATTTTACCGTCTGTACCATGGGGAGTGTTCTGATGAGCTCTTCCAATTAGTCCCACCCTCCCCTTTCCTACACAGGACAACGCGTGCAGGTCTTAGATGTCATCCGCACACGGTGCAAAACATCCGATCAAGAACCAAGCGGTTCGGAGACTCTTTCCTCTGTCGCACCATTAAGGCCTGGAATTCATTACCAGCTCACGTGTTTCCTTCTTCCTACAGTCCCGGGTCCTTTAAGCGGGGCGTGAAAAAGCATATGATAAGGCCGTCAAGCTGAGTGTCACCATTGTCACACGGTATGTGTAAGTAATGGTGACCCTCTTTTCTGGGACTTTGCCTTCAGCTTACCATCAGGCAAGGCGAAGTCCAATTGACGTGTCCTATATAAAAAAAAAAAAAAAAAGAGAAGAAAGCGATTATATTTGCTTATTTACGTAATGTACACGGAAGTTATTTAAAGAAAAGTATTTAAAAAAAGAAAAAACTGAATATACCTAAACAATCCTGCAGGTTCAGGCGTCAAAAAATTCCTCCCCATCGACGTCAACCGGGAGGGTGGCCAGAAGGCTGGTGGCATTGCCACGTTAAATGGCAATACCAATCCTTTGCGCAAGGAATAAACCAGCCCTCTGGTCACGGGTAGCGTCAATTAAACGTTTTGAAATTGCTTATTTGACCAATCAAAAGTGAAAGATATTTAAACTGTCATGGTCACTCACATTAGTATTTACAATGTTTTAGGATGTTGCAGAATATTCCAGTTCCTCCGTAATCATGGTGCTTGCCAATAGCGCCGAAATATCAAAATAAAACTCAATACAATACAACATGATTAAATATCCCAATAACTTTGATACTAAGAGTGAAAGATTTTTTCTGCCAATTAAGTGGCAGACAAGCACGGCACGGGCGTCAAACTCGTGTTACCGACCCTATAAGAACCTAATGCCCACCTCAAAGAAGTCCGTTTTGTAGACGCTCGGAAAGACCATAGCAAGGAGTTTATTCCATAGCTATATCGTAAGAGATAGAGCCGGTCTACATTAACGAAATCAGCAAGGAAAAGCATCCTTCGACATCATCCCTAAGGATGCCGAAGGGCTTCCTTCTGCGAGGAAGTGATGCTCGTGAAGGAGGAGGCGGGGCGGGAGAGGTAGCGGCAGCGAAAGACAATCGCAAGCCAAGCTGTCCGCGTACTGAGGCAACACGAGTGTCGGAGGTTGTTAAATGAGATCCGCCTCCCATGAGCGCAGGCCTGAGGGTGTCGGGTGGAGTCGCCTGTCACCCTGGCAGAAGCAGGTCGCGGCGGCATTGCGCCCGCGTCCTCCCCGTTTCTGGGACGAGTTGGGGACTCTGTGGTCCCCACACCCGAGGAGAGGGCCAGATCGAGAGAGATGGCCCTGGGTCTGCTGGGTTGCGAGGTGTATGCCTATTAACCTCTCCTTCGGTAACCAAAAACGACCCACAGGCGTCGTGCGTTTTAGTCGTTTCTAGTCCGATATAACCTCTCACACCGACTCCGGTGGTAAGGGTATCCGTGGGGATTTACTGCATGTAAAAAAATCGGATGTCGTAGGATACTAACTGATCCTTTTCCTTGCTGATTCTGACAATGTGTCGGCCTCTGCACCATTATCGTTTTCTGTTTTCATTTTCCGACATGTATTAAAATCCCCCATCCGACTAGGTACTAGGATCTCCGGTAGCTTAACGGTTAGGGAGTTCGAATCCTGGTAATTGCACTAAAGGCGTGAACCCACTCCTAACAAAAGCCATTTAGTTTAGCTAGAGACTTGATTAGAAAAACAGTGATGCATTTATTTAAACTATCATGGTCACTCACATCAGTATCAAAATTATCGGCATATTTACCATATTGCATTGTTTTGAGTTTCCGATATTTCGGCGCTGTTGCAAGCACCATGATCACGGTGGAACTGTTCCTCCGTGATCATGGACCGTGATGCAAGATTTTCAGCTCTCTTGACTTTAGTGATTCTGATTTCTAATCTTATTTTTTTCTCAAAGCAACAGAATTTTCGAGATTTCGTGGAATTTCTAAAACTCCCGAATAAAATTAATTTGGGTCTGAAACTCTACTGGACACACTGTGTAGATTTGCATGTGAACGTAGCGTGAGACGGGAAGCTTAACTCTGACAAAATAAAAAGCAACATTCTCTGATGTTTATTCTCCTTGTCTCAAATTATTTCGAGTATCATTATTGTTTTACAATGTTTTTAAAATATTTATATTTGATACGTTCGGGAACTTGTCAGTGTGATTGTTGCTCACCATTGAATGAGGTAAAAAATATACTTATAATGAGAATCAAACAGTCGTGACAGCGTTTGCGCAAGTTAAGTTAACCCGACCCTGTATGCTGTATTCTATATTTAAGTATAAGCATTTGTCACGATGCTGGTAATTCCTATTATATACCTGCATCATAAAAGCCTAGGTTTATTCGTTTGGTATGTTGATTATTACCTATAGAACATCTATCTACCTATATAATATAAAGTTTCTATTCTATGTATGGCGACAATACCTAGATGCTCTCTTAACTTGCACTTTGGAGCCCGTGATCCTGACACCGAGGGGAAAGCTTGCACCACTGGCATTTCACCAATCATTGAATTCGGTTCTACTAATTGAGGATGAGCCCATTGCCGTCTTCCGGGCACTATTTTTGACTCAAGTCTGAGGCTTAGTCTGGGCTGTATATATCTCTGTCTAATGTTAAACAGCCCTATCCCTTAGTCGCCCTTGTATGACACCGCATGGGAAGAGATGGAGTGGTTCAAATTCTACTACTAGCCTCAAGAATCGATTCCAGTTATTTCACGACTACAAATCCGTATTTATTGTCCACATACTTAGGCAGGTACTATTTTATATTACTATTTTTTACTATTTTTTTTGTGTCCCACCCTCCCCTTTCCTACACAGGACAACACGTGCAGGTCTTAGATGTCACCCGCACACGGTGCAGGACATCCGATCAAGAACCAAGCGGTTCGGTGACTCTGTCCTCTGTCGCACCATTAAGGCCTGGAATTCATTACCAGCTCACGTGTTTCCCTCTTCCTACAGTCCCGGGTCCTTTAAGCGGGCGTGAAAAAGCATCTGATGAGACCGTCAAGCTGAGTGTCACCATTGTCACACGGTATGGGTAGGTACCTAATGGTGACTTACTATCAGGCAAGCCGAAGTCTAATTGACGTGTTCTATATATATAAATAAAAAGTATGACTTCACTTTTGATTTATATTTACCCAAGCTGGTTGTTCGTCCTCGTTAACTTGATAAAGCTATGATGTAGAATGTTCTGTTGCATTAGTCTTGCCTCGTTTTTGGTGACCGCTTTTAGCGCTGCGTAAATGCCGTAAGTATTTCTCTTATTTTCAGTGAGCCATCTCCAAACCTGAAATGGCTATGGGTGCCGAGAGATATGCCAGTGGCAAACTCACCCCTGGCAATTGACGTTCCAATCGACGTGTGATTGTCGGTTCGTGTTCGTAATAATAGTCCCCACCGGGTCCTATTATCCGAGGGGATTTCCACACTATAAAAAAAGTATCTCTGTTTTTAATAACAAGTATAGGCGGTAGCCTAGTGGTATGGGTAATGGACCGCTGAGACGAGGTCTCGGGTTCGATTCAAGGTTTAACCATGGCACACACCAATGACTTTTCGATGCTTTTCAAAGTTATGTGTATATTTATCGCAGGTTTATAATTGCCCGGTCAATAGCAATAGGTTCGCCACCTATTACATTGGGACCTAAACATAAACTGGCGAAATGTGAGTGCTAGCACCTCTGCCTACCCCTTCGGGGATATAGGCGTGAGTTTATATTATGTATATGTATAGGTAAGATTATTGACAGGTTGTATATAGGTTATCCCAAAATGCGCTTTTGTTTTAACGCGGTAATCTCAAGCACTATTCGTCGAATTAGTAGCACAATGCTTTAAGTCTAGGCTTACTCATCGCATAATAATATTGACCTTTCGTAGATCAACCTTGTCACTCAACTAGCGGTGTAGTAATATCCAGTGATGTATTATAAACTATAGATAGGTATGTTGTCCATACTAGAAAATGTTCATGCTCATCTCGTCATTAGTTTATGCTCCAATTAGAGACGTAACACGGCATTGCATAAAAACGTCTTGAATAATAAATTCGTAATAATAATTTTATTATTTTTAACCGCGGTAGCCTAGTGGTATGGGTAATGGACTGCTGAGACGAGGTCTCGGGTTCGATCCCAGGTTTTACCATGGCAAACACCAATGACTTGGCGGTGTCGTACAAGGCTACTAAGGGATAGGGCTGATTAACATCAGACAGATATATACAGATATTTACAGCCCGGACTTATTGATTGATCATTTTAAGGTCGGCAGCGCGAGTGTAACGCCTCTGGTGTTGCATACGTTCATAGGCCACGGTAACCACTTTACATCAGGTGGGCCGTGTGCTCCACCTAAGTGGTATAAAAAAAAGACTCAACCTCAGATGCATGGCTTGAGTTAACAATAGTACCCGGCAGAGGGCAATAGACTCACCCCCTATTACGTGGGACTGAATTCAAAGATTGGTGAAATGTGGGTGTTAATTCTCCCCTGTCTAACCCTCTGGGGATAAAATCGTGATTACATGTATGTATGAAATTAATATGATTTAATAATATTGACGTATTATTAATTAATTAGCTATAAGTAATTTTTTCTTTCTTTCTTTAATTCTTTATTGTACTTCAGTAAATAATACATCAACAGGTACCTAATTACAAATAGGTACATCTTAGTGTACAAAGGCGAGCTTAACTCAATATCGAGTTTTCTCCCAGCAAACCTTTGGGGGATTAAAGTGCAAAAAAATATGATATAAAGAAACAAGTGTACAACAGCAGAAAAAATACATAGAGATAATACAGAAATACTAAGACTAAAAATATCATACATATACAATACATACATATATATTTAGTGTTTGCGTTGTTTTTGAAAGCCGCCATCTTCATGTGTGATACCATCTATCCATGAATATAATAAATACGTCATTGGAAACAACAGCTTTTTTTTGTAGGTGTTGTAGTAGGAATGATAGATTGATGCTTTTCCGGTCATGTATATCCCAGTTCGATCGGGGAAGTACGTACTTACTTCTCGAACTTACATAATATTGATGTTATATTTTTTATTGGTAACAGTCTGCGATCACCTCCCCGCTGCGGTTTTCCCAAGCACCTACGATATAGGGTTCTTCAAGAGGGGCATCAGGTTTCTTCATGGTCGGCAGCGCGAGTGTGACACCCCTGGTGTTGCATACGTCCATAGGCGACGGTAACCGCTTCCCATCAGGTGGGCCGTGTGCTTGTCTGCC
Source organism: Eilema griseolum (assembly GCA_963662185.1). Taxonomy (NCBI): domain Eukaryota; kingdom Metazoa; phylum Arthropoda; class Insecta; order Lepidoptera; family Erebidae; genus Eilema; species Eilema griseolum. Next base: position 8,961,058 of record OY759250.1, read on the forward strand.
AACTAAGTGGTATATAAAACAAAATCACGTTCAGCCAAACCCACAGTTAGACTGATAAAGCGCAGACGTCACAGTGAAAGCATCGGATGAGACTGAGATTAACACTAAAATGAAGAAGAAGTCGACGATAAACAATTATCTCAACTGCACTGGCACAGTGATGAACGGGTATGGAACATTCTTGTCTAGAAGTAACTTATTTAGTCATGCTGTTGCTGCCCATGGCTCTGTCCACGTGAATATGAAAGAAAGAAAGAAAAATATTTTATTCAAGCCCCACACAGCGGGCACCCCACCAAATACAAACAGGTAGGCAATATAACAATTAGCAGGTACATCACATCAAAACAGTAGGCACATTAAAATTAAGCTACGGGTGCAACACTCCACACTATGCGAACCCAAATAGGGCCCCATCTCAGCATTGAATGCTGCGCACACCCTTCGTATAGTATGCACAGCGCTGGTTTTCAGACGGGGCCACTATCGGGTACAATATCGGTCATGGTCTAATTTATCCCTGTTACAAATTTCATCAAAATCTGTTCAGTGTGTGTTTGCTTGAGGCTTAAGGAATCGGGTTGCATTTTTATCGGCCGGTAATGAAGTGCCTGTTTTGAGTCTTAATAGGGACTGAGATCAAATTAAAACTTAACTGCAGAAGAACCCAGTTTAGTTTCAATTGATCTCGATTCTTGAATCTACAATAAGTCTACTTGATGGTAAGCGGTTACCGTATCCTTTAGAAGTTCAGCTCCTTTAGACAAGTGGCAATACGTTTGTAGAATAGAATAGATTGATTAATGTAGGCGACTAAGGAATTGAGCATGTTTGAGTTTAACATCAAATAGATATATACAGCCCAGACTCAGCCTCAGATGCATGGCTTGAGTCAACAATGTTGCCCGGAAGACGGCAATAGGCTCACCCCCTATTACGTGGGACCGAACTCAATGATTGGTGAAATGTGAGTGTTAATTCACCTCTGCCTAATCCTCCTTTATACCCATAAATGTGTGACCCTATGTCCAGAAGTGGACAAAGGGTCACACATTTATGTGTGTGTATCTGGTTAGTGGTGTATTTTATTGATTGATATGTATGTATCCCAAACATTCATCATTCAATTCCATAATACGTCGAGTTGCCACTTGTCTAAGGGAGCAGAACTGCACTGAATGTCAGGTGCACCCAACCTGTGAAAATGTTTAATGTTATTCGTGAAGAACTTCATAAGTACTTACTGTATAGTAACTTGGTAAATCCCAAAGAGGTCATACACTCATACCGCTAATTGAATGACCGCATAATGTCCAATCCACTTTAAACAAAGATGTTTCTTGATTTGATGCATATCTACCTATATATTTCTCGTATGTAGGTAAGTTCAACGATTTCTCCGAGAAGTGGACTGAATCTTGTTTTTAATCGACACTCAAAAGAAAGTATTCCACTTAACTTTCTTAAAAGTCGCAAATAATTTATTTCAATTTATAGTATGTTTACCTCAAATATGTTGGCGTCCTTCTTCCTTTCCTTTCTCAAGTTTTAATCTATCACTGTACCTTCTTAATTTCATGAAATTAGAAATCAGTGGATTAGACTAATACAAAATTTATGGACCGAAATTATTCTCTTTAGAACTTTTCTTCTTTCTTTCGTTTGAACTTTTTTTACTCTCTCTGTCAAGATCAGACCGGAAGGTAGGAAAGGGGGTTTTAGTAGTAAGTGGCCCCTGGCTCCAATGTACAAGCCTTGTATGCTACCGAGACTAAGAATGATAATAAATAAGCCAATTACCTTAGAAAAGGAATAATTTAGGAGGTAGGACATGGCGGTATTTCCGCCCAAGTGAGCAGTCCGACTGGGGTCCTCCGCCCTACAGAATACCGCGGTTATAATAACTTCGTGTTGTGTTCCCAGCGGTGAGTAGGGTAGCCAAAGCTCCCTGGAGAATTTGTGCTGTCAGTGGGAAAACTAAAGGCTGGTCCTGCTTTGTCCTCTACACTAACGGCACAGAAGCTCTGTGCTTACAGGGTTGGCAGCGCGAGTGTGGCTTCTCTGGTGTTACACACGTCCATAGGCCACGGTAAGCACTTTCCATAAATAAAAAAAAATTGCAAGGCTATTATAAAATTATCTGGTAATAGTGCCTCTGCCTGGTATCGATACACCCAAGAGATGCGACGTCAGAACTAACATCACGAGTAAGTATCGGATGGGCCTAAAAAAAATTAAAGAAGCTTTTTTATAATGTCTTGGGAAAACCACTTCATGAGTCATAGTTTTGATTAAACCTCTTTCACGTATCGTATACAATACACACCGCATTATAAATCTTGAATATCATTACGTTATTTTGTGCCTCATATATCTTGGAAATATATTTGTTTGTTTTCCCTATACTGCATGAGTACTTACAAAACACTATTGAGAAATACGTCTGTATATAAATATTTATAATGTTAACGTTAAATACGTCGCCAACTATACTCTTTCCAAACAACGGCTCTTACGTATTTAGAACAGGAAAACGATCAAATTGAAATGAAACTATGTCAACGAGTTGTGTTTATTTTATTTATGTTTACAGGGTTATCGTATTAAAAACGGTTTACCGATTTTACAACGGTATACCCTGGGACACATTTCTTGAATCCTAATACACGCACAGTAGGTAGGTACACGTTTCTTGGGCGCCTTTTCAATCAATGCATAAACATACATATAATTACGCCTTTATTCCTGGAGGGTTAGGCAGAGGTGAATTAACACCCACATTTCACCAATAATTGTATTCGGTCCCACGTAATAGGGTGTGAGCCTATTCCGGGCACTATTGTTGACTCGAGCCATGCATCTGAGGCTGTCTGGGCTGTATATATCTGTCTGATATTAAACAGCCCTATCCCTTAGTCGCCTTATACGACACCGCATGGGAAGAGATGGGGTTGCCCTAATTCTACTCTGCCGAAAACCACGCGGCAATGCATAAATATATCCATAATTATAGAATGAGAATGCACATCTAACAGGACACCATATGACACTCACTAGCTTCTCCAACAACATTCCTCACTGATATTTCATCAATAACAGAGTGGTCAGAGCGTGGAACAAGCTCCCAGAACATGTATCTAGTCTCAGTTGACAGCATCTACCAGTTCAAAAACAGACTTGATACATTGTACCTCAAGAGAAATAGAAAGAAAGAAAATGGAAACTGGATACAGGCATTATCGATTTATTTTTTATTTATTTATTTATCATCTTCAAAACATCATATATACATAATTATTTACAGTGCATTTAGAAACCACTGAGGTTTGTAGTAAATGCAACGAGTTATTTTTCAATAAGTAATACAGGTTACAAAAAATAATCACTAGAAATCACAAAGTAAAATATAAGAAATAAATGTAGGTAGCTTAATATTATAACGTAGGTGTACCGGCGCAGAATGGCGACACGTACCTACTCACGGCAAAGATTGACTGTGACTGTCTGTGCCTGTTAACCTACAATGGTAATAATAAGAATAATATATCATTACATAGTTGCCGGTTGCATCCGTTGCCTTAATCTCGAAGATTTGTGTCAGCTTTATCGCTCCTTCTTTTGATTTAGTTTATAGCTAGATTGAGGGCTAGGACACGACGGTATTTCCGTCCAATTGAGCAGTCCGAGTGGGGAAGTACCTCCGCCGTACATAATAACCTCGTGTTGTGTTCTCGGCGGTGAGTAGGGTAGCCAAAGTTCACTGGAGAGTTATTATACTGTCAGTGGAAAGACCAAAAGCATGTCTTGCTTTGCCTTCTACACTGACGGCACGGAAACTGTATGTGCTTACAGGGTCGGCAGCACGAGTGTGACTCCCCTGGTGTGGCACGAGTCTATTAGAGCACTGTAACCACTTTCCATCAGGTGGGCCGTGTACTTGTCTGCCACCTAAGTGGTATAAAAAAGGTAGCAACTGCATATAGCATTGTCCACCTTATGTAAACCTTAGTACCTATATATACAATGGTTACTTGTTCACTGAATTTAAAAAATGACGTTTGCATATAAAAGCGTAGAAGCAGCAAAAAAGTGCATGTGTATCATAAAATGCACCATGTAATGATTACCCTTGAATAGTTTTCTAAGAAAACTACAATATTACCTGTATTGTAATACTAAATTGTAGTTTTCATTTCAATAATAGTTCCAAGAAAAAATATTATACCAACCACACGTAAATCGGTCATAAAACTTATCTATTTCATTTGGCCTAGAAATGAAGCCATTCAAGTGTACATATGTATGACTAGCAGACTCGTCCCAGCTACGCTTGCGGTATATTTTGGAACTTGAAACTGAGAGTTTTGTGGTGTCTGTGGGAAGACCAAAGGCTTGTCCTGATTTTGTGTTGTGCACTGAAGGTACAGAAAATGTCTGTTCTTACAGGGTCGGCAGCACGGGTGTGACTCCCCTGGTGTTATACACATTCATAGGTCACGGTAACCACTTTCCATGAGATGAGCCGTGTGCTTGTCTGCTACCTAAATTGTATAAAAAACTTCATATCATACTTTTGAGCCCGTATTTGTTTAGTCTTCAAAAAATAATGTTTAGAATATTGTCGGATTTCTTGATATTTATGATCACTGCTCCGCTTTCGTAAGTAGTAGCGACATGTTGTATAGACTAAAACCTTAGCCGATAAATGGACTATTCACTACAACAAGATTTTTTAACTCGGACCAGTAGTTCTTGAGATTAGCTCGTTCAAGCAAACAAACAGACAAACAAACCCTTCAGCTTTATAATAAATAAATATTCTACAACAATCCACATAACGCTATCTAGACCCATGGTAAGCATAGCTTAACTAGCTTGTGTTATGGAATCTAGAATGCGGGTAAACATACTTAGATACTTTTTTAAATACATACATATTATACATAAAAACATCCAGACCAATGCAAATATACATATTCGTGCATTTAAATATTATATAATCAATCAATAATGCCTAGGCTTCTCCCAATGTGTGCCACTGCTTTTGATCCTCCGCTTTCCGCATCCAGTCTATCTCAGAAACCTTTTTCACACCCCTAATCGAATTGCAACAAATGCTGCATGAGGGGAACGCAGCATTACATTTGTAGTTCGGTTGAAATATAATATTTTTCTTCATATTCTGGAGATGAAAATCCGAAATTTTGGGCCTGCACGAAACACGAACGAAATGGTTTTAACACAGCGCAATGTTTAGCCGAACCGAAGTCAAACCGAAGCGCCTTCGGTTTCGATTTCGGCATAAATGGAAGAGATTGTTCGAAATTTCGTACCCAGTTACATGTGGATGTATCATTGCTTGCAGCAAGGGACACCGTTGAACGGATGGAGGTGATCTGTGGATGTTTCATGGCAGGCCTTACAGATGATATTTACATTGTATTTCCAAAATAATATTAGTTCCCATTCGGTTGCATTAGCTACAGAACCTCAATAGAAAACCAAAGTTTCAGTGTTCTTCAGAAAAGTACCTACCGTGTAAAAAGTAAGTTATACTGTGCATGTTTTAATGTTGATTTAAATTATTGAGTAAATGTAAGATTTCGTTATGTTATGCGCTTACCCTTTTTGCGAGGTAGGACACGGCGGTATTTCCACCCAATTGAGCAGTCCGACTGGGGAAGTACCTCTGCCCTACAGAATACCGCGGTTATAATAACTTCGTGTTGTGTTCCCAGCGGTGAGTAGGGTAGCCAGAGCTCACTGGAGAATTTGTGCTGTCATTGGGATGACTAAAGACTTGTCCTGCTTTGTCCTCTACACTGACGGCACAGAAACTCTGTGCTTACAGGGTCGGCAGCGCGAGTGTGGCTTCTTTGGTGTTACACACGTCCATAGGTCACGGTAACCACCTTCCATCAGGTGGGCCGTGCGCTTGTCTGCCACCTAAGCGGCATAAAAAAAACTGTGCTGTATTAGTTTCGTGTTGGTTCCAAAATACTGTACAAGCTTCTAGTAAAGTCTCCACTAATTTATAGTGGCAACAATCATCATTAATAATATTAACCTGATACTGGCAAAAATGCCCCTATAAAGATGTCATCTAAGATAAAAAGAAGAACCTTATTCTGCCGAAGTTTTCTACAGGATGGAGGTACTTACCCTAGTCGGGAAGCTCCGAGTTTGTACGGGAAATCCCGTTACGTATTCATGTTATAAGACTTCATTCGAAACAAATACATGTTTCTTTAATCCTTATCTGTCGAAATCAATGATTACCTACTTTGTATAGGTAGGCTGCACAGAAAACAAAGTCTAGGTACTTACTATAATGAGTGTGGGCTGTGGACTGCCGCTCCAGGTTAGGGGACAAATCGTGTCAGTCCAAAACTGGGACCGGGGACCAAGTCCATTGTGGAATTCTATTTTGATAATAAGCAGCGGGGCTTACGTAAGCTCAGCCTCCTTCTGCGAGCAAGTAATGCTTGAGAAGGAGGCGGCATGGTTGGTCCGGGAGAGACTTGATGATGTCCGTGCGGATTTTCACGCGGAAAAAAGGGTACAAGTAACTTACAATCTGATTATTCATTTACTTAAATGCACGAGTTTTAACAAAAATTAAACTTTCGGGTACTTTGAGATAATTGCAAGTCTGTAAGCCTATTGTATAATATATTGAGATGAACACCAGCCTTAGTTTAAATACTAGGAAAGTAGCTAAATCCTCGCGATCATGGGCCGGGAAAACCAACAGGAACATCAACAAAACGGTGAGTTCAAAAAATACAAGTATTAAAAATAAAAATATAAAATATTGATTTGATATTTAGTTGATTTATTTTTTTACATGTAGGACTAGAACTTCGAAAGAATCAATTATACAAACAATGGGTGGGTACTAAATCAAATTAAAAACTAATAACTTTAACTAATTTCATATAAACTAACGGACTATCGCCTATTACACATTTGTTAGCGTAAGAAAATGTAGCAATCATGTAGCCATAGATAATTTGTTAACGATCTGTAATTATGGTATTGTTAGGTACCTACTAATGGCTGCCACAGTAATTGTAATTAATTTTGTACGACAAAGCGAAATTTATCATCATTGTAACGAACTGATTCTCTAGGCCTTTGAGATTAGTTTTAGTTTAGTACTTTTTTGCGATTTGCTACTTAATGGCCATACTATATAATTATGTTATTCACCTACTAGCCTATGCCCACGGATCCGCTCGCGTGGGTGTTGGTGCTCGCGACTTTTGGTCATATATCTGCTTCTACTCAATCAATTGCAATGCGATCAAACAAACTTAAGATATTAAGTCTGATCAAGACTTTCCAAATGAAATAAAAATACTGCATCATAGTCCGTTCAGTAGACTAGTATCCATCGTTAGCAAACAGATAAACATACAAGAATTAAATCCTGTTTATTACGCTCACTGGAGAGTTTTTGTACTGTCAGTGGGCTGACTTGTCCTGACTGTGTTTTCTGCATTGACGGCACAGAAACTCTTACAGGGTCGGCAGCACGGGTATGACTCCCCTGGTGTTGCACACGTAGGTAACGGTAACCACTTTCCGTCGGGTAGGCCGTGTGTTTGTCTGACACCTAAGTTGTATAAAAAAAGAATTTATAATAGCCCCAGTATTTTTTAAATATCTTCAATGAACAGATTTTTAACTATTTTACAACTATAGTATTATATAGTATAAATTAAAAATTATTATAAAACTATGTACATAGTGGTATATAAACCCGCATTTTGATACCTATAAACTTGTTGAATGAAAATGTGTAATAATATTATTACCATTGTCATTTTAGTAGCCAAACAGGAAAAGAACTTGGACCAACTAAAATGAAGAGGAAACATTTCATAATTAGCCATCAATAACGAATTAATCTGTCTCGGGGAGATACTTACCCCACTAAGATGATTATACGTCACAATATGTATACTGTGTATATAATAAACTCTGAGATAAAAATACAGTGGAACTTATTAAAAACCCACCACAGAGCACGTCGATAAACCGGTTACGGTGTCATGTCAGTAATAAAAATAATACCTTCCTTCAAACATTGTGGTCAATGTTAGTCACGATTCGTTGGCAGCACCGTGAACACGTACAAATTGATCGTGAAGAAATATAATGTGCTAGTGCAATACAAGTCTTAATAGACAAATGTTCAGAATTTAAAATTCACGTATTTTCGCCTTGAATTTAAGTTTAAACCATTTGTGGCTTCGTTAAAGCAACACATGCTAAGATGCCTTCAAGTATTATAGCGCTTTTTGTCGGTAAGTCCGTTTGAATAGTTTGTCTTGCGAATATAATTGCAAATTAGGTAGGTTTATAACACTTTGATTTCAAATATCTTTTAAATTCTCACGTTCCATGATATTCCAAATCATACCGTTAATAGCTGTTAACACAACTATTGTTCTCAAATGTGGGTTTACGATTTCTGTAATTTTTTTTCTCTGACGGCAGTTAGTGGTTACCCTCTAAAGTTAAGAAGGTTAACTTTGTTGATTATATTATTGTCATGAGAATTACGTTTTATTTATTGTTTTTTTTATTGAACCTTCAATATTTTTATCATGACCTTAACATATGACATTTAGACTAATTCCTTGAAATTCTGCATAAAAGTAAATGAACTCTGATTTTAAGCCCGGGCGAAACCTTAACACTGAAGTAGTTTTTCCTACGTCGACAGCTTGGCAAGAATTGTTTACGTAATATAGATACCCGTTCTACCTTTTTAGGAAATACAACGTTCAGTATTATGTTGTCAAGATGTCATAGGCATCAGTGACATCCAGGGCCTAATACGTATGTCATTACCGTCATCAAACTATAACGTTTACACACACACAATTTTTAACTTCATTGTTTTTGTTGTCTAACGTCATCGTACAGTAGCCATTACTGTCGTAATACATCTAATACTGCATTTTTTATTACATTAAAGTGATAAGAGTTACAATCATTGTCAATAAACAAGTTGCAAGAAATGATAAGTGTTTGTTAGTCAATACTGACTAATGAGAAAATGCCTTCGTTATAAATCGATTAGTAAATGATGAAGTAATTAGTTAAATTTTACATCAGTCGAATTGTTTATAGGACCTATGCGGCTTTGTTTGCGTAGATCAATTTTATTAAAATATTTGATCAGTCAGCATACTTCTGAATTCTCTTGGAGGGGTTATAGTTTCAAATTCTCTGGGAAGGGTTAAAAAGTAAATTAAATTATGTTATTATGATTATGATGATTAAAAGTTATCAACTCATCAAAATTTGCAGCTGTTGTGATTCTATTAACTAGTACTAACTCGAACTACATCGGCTTACGTATAGTACGATTCGGATTTAAGAACACGTTTCTTTCTAGCTGGTCAACTCCTCAAACAGATTGACTTTAATTATTAATTTTTTGGTTTCCTCTCGGTGATTGGTATTTCGCTTACGTCAATAGTTAAATATTGACATTTTGCTAAGATCACGGCCATCCAAAATGTCTATGAGTTTTAATGATACTTGAAAGGATCGGAAAAACAAGTTCTACTAAATAGTTGATAGTTTTTGACTACTAAAATTACTAGACTCGTCATTGAACTCTTAACGATAAAGCCAAAAGAGAATAATGATAACTGATGAGTCATATTTTGATTATATACTATTAGCGGAACAGCTACACAATTAAATTAAGCTACACAATCTAAACCTGTTTGAGCTTTATTTATCTTGCCCAAATATAAAAATGTTGATGGGACTTGTTATCCGCTTACTTGATATTTACATTTATCATAGACATGTAATATGTTAGTTTAGTGTTAAGGACATAAGAATTTTGATGTCTAAAAACAAATATTTTTCGGTATTCAAAAATCCCCGGAAATTATTGAAGTCAATCATGAAACTTAGCATACTGCTATACCGTTAGTTATACTTTCGCCCTTCTTCGGGAATAATGACTTTCTTTCTTTTTATTATAGCATTGATCTTTATTTCTGACCTTTCTTTCCTTTTCTTATCTCATTGATCTTTATTTCTGACCTTTCTTTCCTTTTCTTATCTCATTGATCTTTATTTCTAACCTTTCTTTCCTTTTCTTATCTCATTGATCTTTATTTCTAACCTCCAATAGTTATGTGGTCGTTTTTTAAACCATAGTCGTCGTATTATACAATTCTAGAAAATGTTTCTTAATCCATATGTAAACCTGTCATATTTGCATTTGCTACCTTCTCATTTTTTATTTTTACATTTCTTTTTATTGGATATAACAGGCAACTAGTCCCATTAAAGTTTCATTTTATTTATAACATAACATAAACTCACGCCTATATCCCCGAAGGGGTAGGCAGAGGTGCTAGCACCCACATTTGCCAGTTTATGTTTAGGTCACAATGTAATAGGTGGCCATTAACTGGGCACTTATAAACCTGCGATAAATACATATATAACTTCGAAAAGAATCGAAAAAGCCATTGGTGTGTGCCATGGTAAAACCTGAAATCGAACCCGAGACCTAGGAGACTAGGCTACCAGTCAATTTTCTTGTAGTTAAAATAAACAATTTAACTGGGCTTATTAAATTAAGTTTACTGGTGGTAGAGATTTGACGGTACAAATTTGTCACAAATTTCGACCGGGTTGGTACCACCGTGCAATATTGCGAAAAACCCTTCATAGTAATTCAATTTCGGTTGGATTGCGTTCAGGGATCAGCAAATGCATAGCCGGGTAGGGGTGATGGTGGTCGCAGCACTAGTGGGACCAGTGGGTCTTGGCGTAGTCTAGTGAGGATGGTGCGGGGCGACGCGCCGGTCAGGGAGACCCGTAGAAACGGTGGTGCCGCTGGCCGCCCGCGGTATAGTACAGAGGCCCAACTGGGACTAGCGCATTTAAGAGTATTGGGCAACACAGCGGCTCTGCAAACTCCCACAAGCTCGCTATTTGAGGTGGAGTCCACTAACATCTGTGGACTCCATGCGAACCTCAACGCCGTCCACCAACACCTTGAGACGGCGAAACCAGATATGCTCTTTCTCATGGAGACACAAATAGGCCGCCCTGATGACACGACCTACTTGCTTTACCCCGGCTATGTTATCGAGGAAAATTTCCGTGCAAAAGCCGGGGTGTGCGTGTTTGTTAGGGCGGATGTTTGTTGTCGCCGTTTGCGCTGCCTTGAGGACCCATCCTTTTCAACCCTATGGGTACACGTAGACCATGGCTCTACGAGTCAGATCTATGTGTGCCTCTACCGTTCCCATACAGGAGATGCTGAGACAACTCGCGTTTTCGCCACTGCCACTGCAGGACAATCTCAATATCCTAGGTATGGATGTTCGCTGCAACCTGAATAACAAAAACTACATCGAAAGTATCATCAAAACAGCCTCACGAAAACTCGGAGTCCTGAACAGAGTGAGACGGTTTTTCACGCCGGAGCAGCGGTGTCTTCTATACAAGACACAAATTCGCTCCTGTGTGGAGTACTGCTCGCATCTCTGGGATGGTTCAGCAAAGTACTTACTAGATGCTCTCGACAGGTTGCAGCGACGTGCGGTCCGCATCATTGGGAATCCCGAGATCACGAACACCCTAGAACCTTTACAGCTGCGTAGAGATGTTGCGTCCATGGCTGTATTTTACCGTTTGTACCATGGGGAGTGTTCTGATGAGCTCTTCCAATTAGTCCCACCCTCCCCTTTCCTACACAGGACAACGCGTGCAGGTCTTAGATGTCATCCGTACACGGTGCAAAACATCCGATCAAGAACCAAGCGGTTCGGAGACTCTTTCCTCTGTCGCACCATTAAGGCCTGGAATTCATTACCAGCTCACGTGTTTCCTTCTTCCTACAGTCCCGGGTCCTTTAAGCGGGGCGTGAAAAAGCATATGATGAGGCCGTCAAGCTGAGTGTCACCATTGTCACACGGTATGTGTAAGTAATGGTGACCCTCTTTTCTGGGACTTTGCCTTCAGCTTACCATCAGGCGAGGCGAGGTCCAATTGACGTGTCCTATATAAAAAAAAAAAAAAAAAAAAAAAAAAAAATCGACTCTTTGAATATCTGAGTCAGGCGGCAGATGATGCGCAGGAACGGTTTCCGAACGCCGAAGTGGTATTTTTGGGGGACTTTAACGCCCACCACGAAACCTGGTTGGGCTCCTCCAAAACAGACCATGCGGGAAGAGCCGCCCATGCATTTGCTCTGGCGCATGGCCTGACCCAATTGGTACACGAGGTCACTAGAATACCAAGAAGGTCGGGCCTAGCACCCTCTCTGCTAGACCTTCTGCTGACGAGTCACCCAGACCTGTACAGTGTTTCGGTACAAGCCGCTTTAGGCAATTCCGACCACTGTCTGGTCTGCTCCAAGGTGCCAATTATAGCGCCTTCACGACCCGTGCAGGGGAAGCGGCGTCTCTGGCACTACTCGTCAGCAGATTGGGATGGGCTGCGCAACTATTTTGCGTCCATCCCGTGGGTTGAACGCTGCTTTGAAGGTAAGAAACCCTCGGATTGTGCTACTGCTGTTGCCGGTGAGATCGGTCTGAGTATGGAATACTATATCCCGTACACTGATGTCACCGGTGCCCGAGGAGTGCGCCCTTGGTTCGGGCGCGAGTGTGCGAGGGCTGTTGATCAAAAGCAGTCCGCGTATCGCGCTTGGGTAAGGGCGCGTGCCACGCACGATCCCAATGTGAGCCACTTCAAGGCGGCGTACAACAGAGCCACAAAGGTCTGCAAGAGGGCTTACGTCAGAGCGGATGCCCTGCGCATTGCGCGGCTTGGTCAAGAGCTAGTGGCACATCCCACGGGCAGCCGTGGATACTGGCGACTGGCCAAAGCCGTGCAGGCCAACTTCTGTCAGCCTTCGCTGCCACCGCTGCGCTACCCTGATGGATCCCTGGCCCATGGACCGCAAGAGAAAGCCAATATGCTAGTAAATCTCTTTGCGGCCAATTCCCGAGTCGATGATTGCGGTATACAGCCGCCGACACTACCCAATGGTGACCACGTAATGCCTGAAATACGTATCAGGCAATGCGATGTTCGTGCGGTGCTTCAATCACTCGATGTCCGGAAAGCCAGTGGCCCGGATGGTATTCCAGCGGTGGTCTTACAAAAATGTGCAGCGGAGTTGTCTCCGATGCTTACGCGGCTGTACCGACTGTCCTACAGCTCGGGTACAGTGCCTTCGGCTTGGAAAGAGGCGAATGTACAGCCGATCCCCAAGAAGGGGGATCGCTCAGAGCCAGCCAACTATCGACCCATAGCCGTCACCTCAGTGCTGTGCAAGGTCTTCGAGCACATCATTAACAAACAGCTCATGCGTCACCTAGAGGATCACTCCTTAATTAATGACCGGCAATATGGCTTCAGGCCGAAACGGTCAACGGGTGATCTTCTGGCATACGTTACCCATCTTTGGGGTGAGGCTATGGACAAGCACGGCGAGTCACTGGCAATTAGTCTTGATATCGCCAAAGCTTTCGATAGAGTCTGGCACAAATCGCTTCTCTCCAAGCTACCAGCCTTTGGTCTGCCTCCTAGACTGTGCAACTGGATTGCTAGTTTCCTGCGGGAGCGCCGTATCCGCGTCCTCTGTGATGGACGGGCTTCGGAGTTCTTGCAAATAAATGCTGGCGTACCGCAGGGGTCTGTATTATATCCCACTCTCTTTCTTCTGCATATCAACGACATGCTGTCCACCGGCAGCATACATTGCTATGCATACGATAGCACCTTACACGGGAGTTATCACGGACAACCTGCGGCCAAACAGTCTGATATCGTGGAAAAAAGACAGCTTCTTGTCACTGAACTGGACCGGATCTTGAATCACATTTCTCAATGGGGCTCCGAGAACATGGTCGAGTTCAATGCCAAGAAGACGCAGGCTTGTGCGTTCACAGCAAAGGTATCTTCTTTCCTTCCCCTTCCCACTCTTCAGAGCACGCCACTTCCACTGCAGGACAATCTCTATATCCTAGGCATGGATATTCGCTGCAAACTGAATAACAGAAATTACATCGAGAGCATCATCAAAACAGCCTCGCGGAAACTCGGACTCCTAAACAAAGTGAGACGTTTTTTCACGCCGGAGCAGCGGTGTCTTCTCTATAAGACACAAATTCGCTCCTGCGTGGAATACTGCTCGCATCTCTGGGATGGCTCCGCGAAATACCTACTAGATGCTCTCGACAGGTTGCAGCGATGCGCGGTCCGAATTATTGGGAACCCTGAGGTCACGAACACCCTCGAGCCTTTGCAGATGCGTAGAGATATTGCTTCCTTGGCTGTATTTTACCGTCTCTACCACGGTGAGTGTTCTGACGAGCTCTTCCAACTAATCCCACCATCTCCTTTCCTACATAGGACAACACGTGCAGGCCTTAGATGTCACCCTCACACTGTGCAGAATATACGAGCAAGAACCAAGCGGTTCGGAGACTCTTTTCTTTGCCGCACCACCAAGACCTGGAATTCATTACCAGCACACGTGTTTCCTTCTTCCTACAGTCCCGGGGCCTTTAAGCGGAGCGTGAAAAAGCATCTGATGAGGCCGCCAAGCTGAGTGCCACCATTGTAGCACTTAGTGTCTGTAATGGTGACCCTCTTTCCTGAGACTTTGCCTTTAGTTTACCATCAGGCGAGGTGAGGTAAAGTTGGCGTGTCCTAAAAAAAAAAAAAAAAGAATGGTAAAAGAGCGGTAAAAGCTGAGTCGGTTCATATTTTATCGCTTTTATTTATTTTTAATCATAGACATATTGGTTGGATCAATATGTCTATGATTTGATTATTAGATGTTGTGACGTCACAATAATTTCTTTCATAGGTAGGTAGGTGATAAGCATATTATTGCGATGAGTAAATCTGAAATAATAAATATAACAGATTTCAAAATTTGGAAGTAATCCTAATTTCCGGGACTAGAATTTGATAAACAAGATTGCTGAAATCCATACTACATTATTGAGTTATCTACTTTCTTCCACACATATTTACAACTAGCCCATTCAACCTTTTAGTCTCACCAGTACTCACTCACTCTCAACCCCGTTCCATATATACTCTAATAGCAAATATTGTATCCTCAATTTTATCACATTGCCTGCAATTTGGTAACTCTGTAAATTGCAGGCTATGTGATAACATTTCGGTTTTGCGAGCTTTCTGCTTCACGATCATCGGTCAAGACATTTCAAAAACGAAGCCTCAATAATTTAATTGTGCTTTTACCTAAGGGTAAAGTGTAATAACAAAAATATATTGTATGAACAAAAACATATTGTATGAACAAAAAGATATTTATATTCCTTAATATGTGATAGTCAGCTTTTAACGTCGTAGACCATTTATTAAAACTTGCATTAACATAAATAGATAACACTTTCTATAACTCCATTTCGTATTTGTTTAGAGTTTAGAAAGTCTATCGAATCTAAATTATGATATCCTGTATCTAGCTAGTAGCTAAGTCTGAACAGAGGCTAGAATACATACATACATACATACATATAATCACGCCTTTATCCGCGGAAGGTTAGGCAGAGGTGAATTAACACCCACATTTCACCAATCATTGAATTCGGTCCCACGTAATAGGGAGTGAATCTATTGCCGTCTTCTGGGCACTATTGTTGTCTCAAGTCATGCATCTGAGGCTGAGTCTGGGCTGTATATCTGTCTGATGTTAACAGCCCTATACCTTAGTCGCCTTGTACGACACCGCATGGGAAGAGATGGGGTGATTCAAATTCTGCTCTGCCGGGAACCACAATAAACAAAATTGAAGTATTTGTTGGTAGCAGTAATTCACTCTTAACGTATATGTACGCGGCATTTAAACTTGAAGAATATAGCTAACTAGCTTTTCGCCCGCGGCTCCACTCGCGTGGATGTCGGTTATTGCCAAAAAGTCTTCTTAGGTACTTAATGTATGATTTCCAAAATGGCTTCACCGATTTTGATGTAATTTTCACTGCTACACTAGGGTCATATAAGCTATCTGGCAGATGTACAAAAATCTGTTCACAAAGAGAAGTGACAGATAATTTTACTAGCTAGTGGTTATTAATGTGCTGGGTTATCGACAGGTCGAATGAATACATTTACGTTTGATATCATATGTCATATGTTTGTTTTACAACTTTACATACATACATATAATCACGCCTTTATCCGCGGAGGGTTAGGCAGAGGTGAATTATCACCCACATTTCACCAATATTTGTATTCGGCCCCACGTAATAGGGGGTGAGCCCATTGCCGCATTTCGGGCACCACTGCTGACTCGAGGCATGCATCTGAGGCTGAGTCTGGGCTGTATATATCTGTCCAATGTAAAACAGCCCTATCCCTTAGTCGCCCTGTACGACACCACATGGGAAGAGATGGGGTGGTCCAAATTCTACTCTGCCGGAAACCACGCGGCGTCTTTATAGGTTTTTCTGTCAACATAATCGATACTTCTTTGTGTTTGAGATAGGTTAATGTCGGTCATTGGGGTTTATTTGTTTACACTTGTAATGGGTATGCCCAAAAGACATAGACTTTTTGAAGTAAGGTTTTTCTAATTTTAGAACAGAATAGAATAAACAAATCAAAATTATGATTACTACGTATACCAAAGTTAACGGGCTAACCAACATAATTTATTTTCAACTTTTTGGAGGTTGCTTTTTTGTGATGGGGGCTTTTTAAATTTTACATTTAATTTTTTATATTATATAGGTATCAGGTTTTATTGAATCTACACATGATACCAAAAAATAATAATAATAAAGCTAAAAATAGGTAAAGGAAAACAAAGATAAAAATATTGAAAAGATAATACAATTTGTCTGCATTCCCAGAAAGCTGACTTTCTGGTCACGTGTCAAAGAGACAGTGACGTCACTACTTAATAAATACTCATTGGTAAAACGGGCACTTGTACCTTGTAACTGAAATTCTGACTGAACCAGTAATTACCCATATATGTGATAAAGGAAGGAAAAAGAAACAAAGAACAAGACGATGACTGTTGATTATTGACCGCGAATGGTAAAATATATTACCTAATTACGTAATTACTCGTATATTCCCAGTATTGTATTTATAGTATCAATATTGTTAAGAGAGGATAACTTATAGTTGGTAACTATTGACGGTGAAAACGTAAGGATACGTGATAAAAATATAAATCACTTTACGGAAAACTGTCTACTGGTCAGTAGGAAAATCAATTCCTGTGGCAAGTAACATACATACATACATACATACATACAATCACGCCTTTATCCCCGGAGGGTTGGGCAGAGGTGAATTAACACCCACATTTCACCAATCATTGAGTTCGGTCCCACATCATCGTCATAGGGGGTGAGCCTATTGCCGTCTTCCGGGCACTATTGTTGACTCAAGCCATGCATCTTTGTCTGAGTCTGGGCTTTATATGTCTGTCTAATGTTAATCTGCTCTATCCATTAGTCGCCTTGTACGACACCGCATGGGAACAAGTTTTTTTTTTACGTGCGCAAAATCCCCACGGTTACATCCGGAGCCGGTGGAAGAGGTTATGTCGGACTCGAACCGACTAAAACGCCCGCCGCCAGTGGGTCGTTTTGGTTGCCGAAGGTGAGGTTGACATGCATATCCCTTGCACCCCGGCCGACCCAGGGCCATCTCTCACGATCTGGACCTCTCCTCGGGTCTGGCCCTCTCCTCGGGTCTGGCCTTCTCCTCGGGTCTGGCTCGGGATGGGAACAATAGTAATAACATATTGTATAGTAAGAGAAAGTGACAATATCTGAATCCTAGGTTAATTGCCCAATGAGTCGGCCACCACAAGAAGTTATTGTTATCATTGTAAAGAAATCATCGAATAAAATGTCGAAGTGCAGCCAAAACCCACATTTAGACTGGAAAAAGCGGGTTCCGAACTCAGAGGTGAAAGCTTTGAATGTGACCGGGATTATCGTTTGGATGAAGAACATAACATAACATAAACTCACGCCTATATCCCCGAAGGGGTAGGCAGAGGTGCTAGCACCCGCATTTTGCCAGTTTATGTTTTTAGGTCCCAATGTAATAGGTGGCGAGCCTATTGATATTAACTGGGCACTTATAAACCTGCGATAAATACACACATAACTTTGAAAAGCATCGAAAAGTCATTGGTGTGTGCCATGGTAAAACCTGGGATCGAACCCGAGACCTCGTCTCAGCAGTCCATTACACATACCACTAGGCTACCGCGGATGAAGAAGATTGTAAATAAATCGTATTAAAAGATGAAAAGAAGCTCAACCATCTTTTATTTATTAAATGCCTGCACAGGGAGGCATTTTAATACACGGTGATTTTATATTTTTAATTAATTAATATTCACACAGTAAACCGTGGCCGGGTGGTAAATCTTTGTTCCAGTTTGTGTGTCTTAAAATGCAATGGCTGTAGTGTTGTGTTGTTTGCCACTTAATTTAATAAAGTAGTTAAAAGTTGTGACGTGATTGGGGTCAAAATATACCACCAACAAACCACGAAGCGAGAAATATTTATTTCTTGATTGGTTTCTTCTCTGATTCATTTGGCAATTGTTTAATTGACGCAAGTCTATTGTGCCTGCTAATTGTTGGGAATTTCGTGGTGTTTCCCGTCAGAAATTCAGTTGTATAGCAACGTTCATAAAGCTTTGAATAGTGAGTAATAATAAACTGCTACGATATTTGAAATATGACGAGTTTTTTCTGTAGCCATATGAATTCTACGAAAAGTTATGAAATTATGTAGTTGTATTACATTGCATAGATATAAAAATACAGGTCAAGCCTATTCGTGTTTATTATGTTACGATAAATAAATAAATTATGAATTTGAAATATAAAAGCATGTAAAATAAATAAAATATTTTGATTTCAGCAACCCTTTCAATAAGTACCTGCTATAGCACGTCGCCATCGCAAATTGATACCCAAGTGCTCCAAGATGTTTTTGGCTCCGCGCCATTAGCGAGTGCGTCTCAAGCTGTAGAGAGCCACGTTCAGGCAGCAGCCGTCACGCCTGTACCTGAAAATGAAAATATCACAGACGTTTATTTCGAAACCGATGATTTTAATCCTCCATCGATTGATTACGACAAATTTGATTGGACGTTGACCAAGGTATGCGATATGGTGATATTTTAGGTCCTAATTCACTAGTGACCCCTATTTTCACTTCAAAAAGGAATAATTACAGTACATTCTGGATATTCTGCGAATCAAGATAGAATATGCAAATTTACTAAAAGTCGGCCAAAGCACATTGCTGTTAATAATATTTCAGATTTATTTTTTAAAATTGTGCATTTTTGTAGAAAAAGATACCTCAAGGATATTTTCAATAACTAAAATATTATGTTTATTATTTTGAACATTTTAATTTAATTCTTCATCGTTTACTGTAGATATTGACAATTAAGAAAAAATACTACTGCATCCGTAGTATTCTATTGTTTCTTGATATAATTTAACTCTATTTCTTTACTTACTTTTCAACTGTCAACTCTCAATTGTGTATGGTATTCAATAAAAAGGTGATATAGATGTATGATGAAATTTAGAGGGTATTTAAAAATCTGTTCTCCTTTTTCAGCATGTTGCTGAATCATCAAGTGATAACTATCTCCTGTCTCCCTTGGGCTTAAAGTTGGCGCTGTCTATTCTCACAGAAGCAGCTACAGGTGTCACTCAGACGGAGTTGTTATCAGTTCTGGGCTTCACTTCAGACCAAAATGCAACTAGGCACAAATTCACTACTATCATAGAATCTTTAAAGGCGAGTTGAGTTTGAGAGCTCTTGAAAATCATTTCATACATTCTTATTTACGGCTACGTACGAATGGAATACCTCCTAGTAGATGCATAAGTGTGCAGTGTAAAGCCACTTTTTAGTACTAGTACTTCATCCAGGTGTTCCACGGTTAAGTTTAATAACCGTAGAGCTGCATGCTTATGCATGCTGCGTATGTTAGCATACTAATTGCTTTCAATTTCATTCAAAAACAAGATTTTTTTCTTAATATTACTACTTTTTTGAAAAGTTGTTCTCAAAGATAGATAAAAAGGAAACAAGTAGATAAGAATATAATCAACAATTGACAATTTCTCTTTCAGAAAACAAATCCTCAATATATCCTGAACTTGGGCAGTAGGGTTTATATTGGTAGCACTGTTCGACCACAACAGATGTTCGCAGCTATCGCCGAGGAGTTCTACAAGACCGAACTGAAGACTGTTGACTTCCATAAACCCCCTGAAGCGGCTGATCAAATCAACTCGTGGGTTTCGAATATAACTTATGGAAAGATCAAGAATTTAGTTAACGCAGGTGAGTTTAAAGCTTCATTTCGTGCGCGCCTTAAGTAAAAAAAAAAGTACAGTGGCACTCCGGAAGTGAAGATAGAAGTTTAAATTTTTACCAAAAGGATAACAGCCAAAGCGCCTTAAGAAGATTTCAGTTCAATAAAAAGCTACAAGTAAATTTAACAAATCAAGATCAGTATACGTATAGCTAAATAGTTTCTGTATATATTGACATAGTTTATTCAATATACTTCTGCCATGCCGTACCCGAATATTCGTCTTGGTATGATTACCATACCATTGCGAATGTTAACGAGAATGATGATGAATAATGATTTCGTTTACTAGATTTACCTTCAAAATAAAAAGTCAGCATTATAAGAATCTACTTTTTTAACATCTACCGCGAGTGTATGACATAATTGCAAATTGATATCTGCAATGCTTGTACAGAAAAGTACTCCACTTTGTTATTAGACACATATATGTATAACTATAGGCCTTACTAAAAAATAGTATAGGCGTTAATACACATAGTTATGTAAAAATTTCCAGTCAACATTTTAACATAAAAGCTTTTTAATGACTGCCTATGGGCTTACTATGGTGCGTTTGTTCTTGGCGAGAAAGACTCCATCTCCTTTTCTCTCGCAAAGAGAACGCCTACAGCACGCATAGTAGGTCCCATTCATATGATCACCCAGATTATGGTGGGCGCTTAATAACTGTATGAAATAACGGGAAAATACATCCTGTGTCAACAATGGGGGAATTAGTGCGTGCACAGTGCACAGCAAAACATACCTTTACTGCTTGTACAGTCACACTATCAACTGTATTGTGTTAGCATAATACACAGGATGCCAGCTTCATCATAATATAAAATGTAGTAATTACAATCTTAATTAAAGCGCATTGCCTGAATGAATTGTAAAAACCCCTTAGTCATAACTTTGTAGGCATCAAGTTCATAACCTGCTTCTATTTCTCACTTTCTAAATGTAAAAGCTGAGCTCTTGTCAGTGGAGAAATCGCCACACTTTTTTCTCCTCGGTCAATCCTTTGACCGCCTGATATGAGGCGATTTGTATCTTTTCCTTTATCTGTGTCATAAATGTTCCTCTTGGTCTACCTTTTCTTCTCATTCCATTTACCTTCGCTTCTATGATATTTAAAAAATAAGACGTGTCTTATCAGATGGCCTTTTAGTCTTCTATTTATCAAACAAAAAATCAGTCTAGCAGGTGAGATTATCTCGAGTCCTAAAGGTGGAGGGGAGGACCTATAAACCAAAGAACGAAATAATGTTGGAAAGATACAGAGTATTAATTTTTTCAATTTATCCTTAGATGATGTCACCAGTGTGGCAGTGATGGTTCTCAATGTCCTGTACTTCAAGGGCAGTTGGCGTCATCAGTTCGCTCCGAACGACACCAAGATCGGCCAGTTTCATACTTCTCCAAACACAATAAAGGAAGTGCCTTTCATGAATTGTAATGAAAAGTTCTATTACACCGAGTCATCAAAGTTAGATGCAAAGATTTTGAGGATGCCTTATTTGGTGAGTTTTTTGATTGATTATAGGCTCACGTGATATGGTCTAGGATGAAACGCGTTTGTTTAGAAGCACCATATTCACTCGAGATTTGAAGATTCCTAGGTTATAGGTAGCTTAGAAATAGCTTTCTGAAAAAACGAACTCTTAAGAATAACATGTTATTAAAAATTAACTCTCCAGAGATTTATTTGTATCTTAACATCACTATTTTACTAATAGTGTAGTTCATAATATTTTAACAAATTCAGTACTTTTAGTGCTATTTTAGTCAATTCATGAAGACCTAAAATGGAAAGGATTTGATCCTAACGTGATTGTAAAAAAGCCCTATTTTTCAGAATAGTGTACATTTAATCGTATTTAGCCGTTTTGAGTGATTTCTTATAGACAGTTGTTTTATACCCTTATAAATTTTAAAATCATGACATACATACATAAATCCACGCCTATATCCCCGAAGGGGTAGGCAGAGGTGCTAGCACCTACATTTTGCCAGTTTATGTTTAGGTCCCAATGTAATAGGTAACGAGCCTATTGTCATTAACCGGGCACTATTAAACCTGCGAATAGTCATTGGTGTGTGCCATGATAAAACCTGGGATCGAACCCGAGACCTCGTCTCGGCAGTCCATTACCCATACCACAAGGCTACCGCGGTTTTTTTTAATCAATCTTATGATATTTTGCAGGGTAACAAATTCGCAATGTACATCATAGTTCCAAACTCCTGGCTTGGTCTGCCTCGCGTGATGAGCAGCATACACCTTCTGCGTTCCGAGCTCGAACATCTTCAGGAGCATTACGTAGATGTCACATTACCAAAGTTTAAATTCGACTACACTTCTCAGCTGGGTGGCATTTTAAAGGAGGTAAGCTTAAAATCAAAATCAAAAATCAAAAAAAGTTATTTGCCAGAACATGCACAAGAGATATTACAAATTTAGGTTTCCTCACATTCTGCCACATACGGCGTGCAAATTTTCGGGTTATAATTAATAATACTTATATGCTAAAATTAATTACATTATAAGATATTGTTAAATGTTATTGTATCTTCGAGTTGTTTGTAGTAGTACTTTCTTTAGATGTTGTATCGGTGAAAATGATTAAAAGAGCCTCGAAAAACGTGTCGGAAAATTGGGTGATTGAAAAGAATTGAAAAGAATCTATCAATTGTGTATAAGCAATTGTTGTATATATTACTAATAAATCAACAAATTCTATTTTTACGGGTAGTTGAAGCCTTCAAAAGTCCGACTAGTCTAACTACAGAACTTAGATATCGCCAATTGGTTGTGGATGGCAGTCACTTCACGGAAAATATCGAAGTTCAGTCCCATCACAGTTAGATTGGAAACCTAAGTGAGTGGGGAAAAGAATCAGAGAATGAGGATGTTGCTGTTAGAGTAGTGATTAACTAAGCTTTTCCATTATTCCAGTTGGGCGTGCGACAAGCATTTGAAGACACTGCTTCATTCCCTGGCATTGCTCGTGGCCATTATCTTCAAGAGAGAATTAAGATATCCAAAATACTACAGCGATCTGGTATCGAGATCAATGAAGTCGGTAGCGTCGCTTACGCAGCTACAGGTATAACTTTCACCATTTCGAACGACTATTCTAGAAACTCAGTGCCTGTTAAATTTCGAGAATTTTATCACGTTCACTGGTGACGAGTTAATGGTGATTTGTATGATATTAGCGACAGACAGTGACAAACTTGTCACAAAAAAAAACTGGTATTAGGCACTCAGTTCTTATAAAAGGAAACTAAATAATCTGACAAGGATCTTGTTTATTCACTAAGATTTAAATTATGAAGTACCTATTTATTTGCCGCAATTGAAATATTAAAGACTTGTTTAGCAAATGGATCATTGTACCATATTTATGAGTAAAGAAGTAGATTGATATTAAGTTTTAATTCCATGTAATAATTCACTAACACTTTAAAATATATATTTTACAGAAATCTCTCTGGTCAATAAGTTCGGCGAAGATACTGAGAGTCAAGTGGAAGTGGTGGCCAATAGACCATTCTTGTTCTTTATTCAAGATGAAGAGACAAGACAATTGCTGGTAACAGGAAGAGTTGCGGACCCTTCACTCATAGATGGCGCCTTAAAACTAGTCTAATCTCGAATATTTAAATAATTAATATATTGTCTAAAGACTAAAATTTGCTTTTTTGAGTGTCCGATTACACTCAAAAATTGTAAATGTCGAGTTAGTCCAAAAAATAGACTGGAAATGTAAAACAAGCAATACAATCATTTATTTTCTTTAGAGTTTTTTTAAACAGAAGAGACAACACTACCCTGTTTGTTATATGATAGCAATTTATTTGTTCTGTGTCGTAAGCACTTCACGATTTCGCTTAGGCAGATGTATACTTTACCGATACACTCACAACCTAAGAAGATCTGGTAACTTCATAAATCTACAGAAAGAAAGTTATATTGGTCGAGATGCAGCTTATTCAGTTGAGTGACATCAAAAGTAATAATGTTCTTAGTATTCTCATGTAATCGACAATATTTGGCGTCTGTATTTGAGTTCTTTGTTTCGCCTTAATTACTACATATTCAATATCTGAACAATTATAGATATACGTGGTATGGTTGGAATCGACGTTATATCACTCTGATTGGCGTTGTCTTTAGTCTTTGTGGCAATGGCTTGTTTAAGAAAATCGGAAATGATTTTGACTGGTCAGCCGTGTTTTATTTCTCAATTTATATCCTTTTATGTGGAATCCTTATGGGTTATAGTTCAGTGATATTGCCGCAAAACATTCAATATATGGATCAATGGGGCTGTGAATAGCTGGTAGGACAAATTCTGAAATAGTTAGACCATAACCCCACTGAGGACTTGTAGTGAGGTGCAGTCTCGTAGTCCAACCCTGAACCTGAATTCATGGGTACCTACTCCAACGCTAAAGATAGGACTACCCTTTCTGGCAGTTTGTATTTGCTAATGTCGACCTGGCTGAGCGCTGCTCAGTTAGGAGTGTAATTTAGGACTCCTGGCAGAAAAGCTATGGAAAGATCACTCATCATCCTCAAGTTCTTAGTCTTGGAGACCGTAGACCGTTCTAATGCTGCCAAAAGGTATACCTAAGATCGCTATAATTATATTGTATTGCTTGTCATATATTATTAGCTTATTTATTTTGGATATTCCTTTTATTTTTTGCCTGAATACAATAACATCTCTTAATAGTGTTTTTAATAAATATTTTCGTCAAATAGTAAAATCTTTTGTTGTTTGAATTTACGAATACTCCTGACAAATTTGACAATACGCAAATTTATGGAGTTTGCCCAATGATCTTATTTTAAATTTAGGAAGATAATGTTTTCGCAATACTATGATAATAGAAGTTATGTTGTGTTCCTCCTGCTGCTGCGGTCGGGCATAATATATACTGATTAATGCGTGTCATGTTGCACTAATGCTTGCGTTGAATTAGTTTCGTTTTGAGTGACAATTTATAAACCTCTTTTTGTAATGACATCATAGTAAAATATATAAAATCGTAAGAATGTGAATAAGATATTGTATCGCTTTCAAGCGATTTGATTAATTTTGATTAGATATGGTAAAAATCAAATGGTGTATACGTACTGAAACTAAAATAAAATTTTATGTAATACAAAGTAGGGTTTGCAAAAAGATATTTATTTTTTATTTATGAAACTAATAGGAATGAATCTTAATTACGACTATAGAGTGGATTTCACCAGTGATAGGAACTGAGATTGATTCGAGCTTAGTTGAACTTAGCCAAATTTGTATAAAGCCTTACACTGGTGAAATTCGTTCATACATTCATTTTACGTTCAATCTTAATTATTTGTTACTGACTATAAGAAAATAAAAATAAAATTATAGATCGTGCTATTTGTACGTATTATATGTATTGATGATGATATGTAAAAGTAATAAAATATACGATATTTGTGATAAATTAAAGTATCAATTTCATAATCTCACTAGCCACCCTAGGCAAGTGGCAGTACGTTTATAGAATTGAATAGAAAAGATTGACCAATGTTTTGGGGTTGACGTACGAAGACGACAAAATACGCCGAAACGGCAAAATGTGTGTCAATTCATAATGCCAACAAATGGTCACTTGTCTAGGAGGCTGACTCCTTGTACATATGAGCACCAGGTTTTGGAACCACCGAGTAGGTCAATAACCTGGGGCACGATTTCCTAATTCTCCTTTATTTACGTTGTTTAGTTTAACAAGGTTTCCATGGAAGCAACTGCTATTTGTAATCTAGTCTCTCAACATCAAGAGGGAACATTGCACAACAACCTCGTCTGCGTACCACATGGTGCAACTAAACCCACATACCTACCTGGAGTTTGGTGAATAACGGTGTTTAGAAATAGCGAAAAGATACACAAAAAGAGTAGTTTCTGTGCCATTCTGCGCCAGTATGACTTGACAGTAACTGAAATGTTGATGAAAATGAAATAATAACATGAATCCGACAGTGAAATAACCAAATTATTGCTGAACTGACAAGCTTATATGCGTAAGTATGGGGTAGTTAAGTAGTATGGCAAACAAATTTGAAATCTAAAGTTGCTTCTCCGGTGCCGCCGAGTGAATCAAATACTTACGACTTATATCATGTACGGCAGTATAAAAATCAATCCATTTACATCCTAAAAGTATGATATTCGAAATCGATAAGTCAAAGAAATGGTACGAATTCGTAACCGACAACATACAGCGGCAGCAGACGGTATTACTTTACAATAACGAAAATTACCTTTGACACTTGTGTCATAAGGAATAATGTATACCCTTGACACTACCTTTAGTGTCATTGGGTAGTGCCACAGGGCAATCACCCATATTTCAGTTGGTTCAGAGTCTTCTGTGAGTACTACTTTATTCTTTGGTTCTATAAGACAAGACGTCTATGGATGGACCATATTGATATGCGGTTGGACGAAACGTCACGATCCTGAATTATTTTTATTATTATCCAAAACATTGCAAAAAGTTTGGCAAAAGGAGTGTGGTCTTCCAACTGTTCACAGAAATACTAGTCAATGTCAATGTTGGTTATACTGGTTTTAATATAAACCGGTTATCTCAATTCACAGTTCGCAAAGCGACTATTCCCAGAGCGCACAGAGTACGAACTAACATGTGAACATAATAATCTGTATATGAATACAAAACAATTTTATTACGAGTTCAATGAATATTTTCCTCAATGTGCAAAATTGTGGATATTCATTTCTAAACTGCGAAGGCCGAGGCCTTAGGTTTGTAGTCATACGTTCATAGTTGTTGCTGTCAAATACGATTCATAGTTGTTGCTTTGTTTTGATCTTTTTAAATCGAATCGAAGTTGTCAAGTATCAAGATGATTTCCTTAACTTTAATGGTTTTTATTGGTAAGTTTCTTTAAAAATTCATACTTATTATCAGTTTTTCATTATTTTGGGATGTTTCTGTCGTAAAAAGCGTTTTCAGTTATGATGTTATTATGTCCTATATATTTTACATATTATTTCATTTCTTTTTCTAAAACATCCAGAGTTAAATATATTGAGAGAAAGAAGGGAGAAGGCAAAAAGATTTAAGCCATCTCTATTCACATATTTTGCTGGTTCTTTTCTGTGTAGTCACGTAAATTTTACAAAGTAATAGATACTAATAGGCTTTATCTTCTTCACAAACTTGGTCAAAAGAGTTAACCGCAAATGTAAACACACAGTGATCCTTAATTTTGGTTTTAGCTTCTCTCTCATCTTTTGTTCACCTAGAAAGTTTAGAAAAGCTTGTAACTAGTAAGTGCAATCTTTTAAGGAGCAAAAATTAACCTATTTATAAGCTGAACTTAAATTATAACTGAAGTACATATGATACCTTTACGAGTACGTCATACACGTTTAATTTTTATTTTAGCCTATCTGTCACAGGGGGTTGGAGAGCTTGACGACTCAAACCGCATTTGGACTAAGTCACAAAAAAAACTGCTTGATGGGCTGGATTTAATGTTGACTAAGGTAAAACCCTTTGGAAAATTTTGAACGCCTAGACCGTTTCTAAAACGCTGGCACAACTCTGCATGGTGTATGTAATACGTACCTATAAATAAGTGATTTAATAAGTACGAAAGGTTTTTTTTAATATTGAACTCTTCAATTAAACTTCGCCTTGCCTGAAGCTGAAGGCAAAGTCTCAGAAAAGGGGGTCACCATTACTTACACATACTATGTGACAATGGTGACACTCAGCTTGAGGGGCTCATCATATGCTTTTTCACGCCCCGCTTAAAGGACTCGGGACTGTAGGAAGAAGGAAACACGTGGGCTGATAATGAATTCCAGGCCTTAATGGTGCGACAGAGGAAAGAGTCGCCGAACCACTTGATTCATGATCGGATATTCTGCACCGTGTGCGGGTAACATCTTAGATATCCCTGCACGTGTTGACCTATGTAGGAAATATGTATGTAGGGTATGGCAAAGAGGGGCATTAAATGGTTTCTTCAGGGTTTCATCAGGTAGGCCTGGCTTGTCTGCCATCTAAGAGTGATATTAAAATAAATTTCTCCGTGTCAGAGTGCACCGCCGTGATCACGAGCTCACATCACTTGCTCCAGCTTAATCAGATGCTATGCAATTTTCCAAGCCTTTAGCGACAAGCGTAGAATCCTCTATCAAAGTTGTCATTGGTCGTACTGGGTGATCTTCATCAAGATCGAACGCAGTGCTGTGCTCGACGCTGAATGCTTAGAGAATTACATAGCTGGTCCTTATTTCTACTTTAACAATACCATTGTTATACCACAGAATTAAATGAAAAGAGTTTCATTACACTTTTTTATTTTTTATACCACTTAGGTGGCAGACAAGCACACGGCCCACCTAATGGGAAGTGGTTACCGTGGCCTATGCAACACCAGGGGTGTTACACTCGCGCTGCCGACCACGAAGAAACCTTCTGATGCCCCTCTTGAAGAACCCCATATTGTAGGTGCTTGGGAAAACCGCAGCAGGGAGGTCATTACACAGCTTGAGTGTGCGTGGGATGAAGTTTCTATCATACCGCACAGTGTGCACCGTCTCAGTTCGCAATGTGTGAGGATGAATTCCGTGCCTATGGCGAGAGGTGCGATAATATAATGTAGCTGTGGGCATCATGTCAAACAAACTTTAATTTTTATTCGACTACGGCGAAGCAGAAGGAGGGATATGGTTTTGACAGGCTATATATGAATGTAGGAAGGTTTAACGTGTTGCATTTACTACAAACCTCAGTGGTTTTTAAACGCACTGTTTAAGGTGATTAATAAATAAAATAAAATAAATGAGTTATCGTTAGAAGCATCTTAGTCGTCCACTGGTTATAGGCTATATATAATGTCACTGAATTTGCCGCTCTCTAGCGGCATAAAATACTATGTTAAAAAATAAATTTCAGATAAATGTGTCGTGTTTGAAATGGGCTTAATTAGCACATTTTAATATGTGTAAATTATACCTATAGCTTGCTACAAAATAATTTAAGTAAGAAAATATGTTTCTAATTAAACCACGACTGCTGAAATATCACACTCTAAAAAGTATCAGACAGTAAAATATCAAGAATAGTCGTGGTTGTACACGTATGTGTAGTTAACCAATACATTCTAGGGAAAAGTGGCATACGACCACGGCTATCCTTGATATTTTCTTGTTAGATACTTTTTAGAGCGTGATTTTTAAGTAGTCGATTTTTTGAACTTTTACCACATTGCTTTGAAGTCTAATATTGAATAGATTTTATAGCATTGCCCGTGGTATGACGGTGGTTTTGTATTAGCAGAATCACGGTGCTGGTAGCTATCCACTATGAGGATGGAAACACTGTTACTTTTTTTATTATAAGAATCGCTCAAGCTGTTTCCAAAAATAGGCAGATAAATACTGCGACACGAGACATAACATAACATAAACTCACGCCTATATCCCCGAAGGGGTATGCAGAGGTGCTAACACCCACATTTTATTATGTTTAGGTCCCAATGTAATAGGTGGCGAGCCTATTGCCATTAACCGGGCTCTTAGAAACCTACGATAAATACACACATAACTTCGATAAGCATCGAAAAGTCATTGGTGTGTGCCATGGTAAAACCTGGGATCGAATAACACGAAGTTATTATAACCACGGTATTCTGTAGGTCTGTATAAATGTATACATGCTAAGATAAAGTTAGATAAGATATTGTAATGTCAAAGGAATGTAACGTTAATATTAATTCAGAAGTTTTTATTTAGCGTGTGGCCACATCATCCAGATATAATTTCCTGGTGTCTCCCCTGGGTTTGAAATTAGTACTAGCTTCACTGGCAGACGCAGCTACGAATGTAACCCAGTCCCAGTTACTATTGGCAATAGGATTGGACCAAAATCGAACTGTCAACCATAACAAATACGCTATAATCTCAGAAACTTTAAAGGTAAATTGCACATTGTTTGATTTTATTACTTTTTTTACGTGCTAAAAATCCCCACAGACGGAGGCGGTGTGAGAGATTATGTCGGACTCGAACCGACTAAATCGCACGAGGCCTGTGGGTCGTTTTTGGTTGCCGAAGGTGACGTTGACAGGCATATCCCTCGCATCCCTGTCGACCCAGGACCTTCTCTATCGATCTGGCCCTCCTTGGGTGTGAGAACCACACAAAGCACAGTGTCTCCTACTCGTCCCCGGAAACGGGGAGACATGCAACCTGCCAGAGTGACAGGTGGCTCTATCCGTCACCCCCAGGCCGGCGCTCATTCATCGACCTCCGACGCTCGAGTTACTTTAGTACGCGGGCAGCTTGGCTTACGATCCTCTTTCGCTCCCGCTGTGTATTTATTACTGCGATTTAGATTAAAAGAAGTGAATGCTTAGACGGGACTTGAACCCGCGACTAATCACTTACAGGGAAAAGACTCTGACCACTGACCTACTGAGCCACGTCTTGAGCTTTTGAAATTCTCCTATACAACTATGTATCTTGTGGCGACGAATTCAATCTAAATAAAACATTAAAAAAAATAAACTCACGCCTATATCCCCGAAAGGGTAGGCAGAGGTGCTAGCACCCATATTTCGCCAGTTTATATTTAGGTCCCAATGTAATAGGTGGCGAGCCTATTGCCATTAACCGAGCACTTGTAAACCTGCGATAAATACACACATAACTTCGGAAAGCATCGAAAAGCAATCTAAATTGATTTGAATAATTTTGCACAGTTATACTAGCCTTATATGCTTCTGTGGTGTGACGGTAGTGAACGCGGCCACTACGCAGGAGGCGCGGGTTCGATCCCCGTTCATTGTAAATATTTGTATGCATTGATTTGGTCGTGCCTGGGAGAGTACGTTAAGCCATCGGTCCCGGTTGCCATACAAACATCTATGGCAGTCGTTACGGGTAGTTCGAACCCTAAAAAGTCCAGCAACTGGGCTAACTGTACTGTTTCGATATCGCCTTTGGGTTGTGGAGGTCAGATAGCAGTCGCTTCACGGAAAATATCGAGGTTCAGCCAAATCCGCAGTTTGACTGGTTAAGCGGACCCCAGACTCCGAGGTGAAGGTTTCGGATGAATGAAGAAGAGATATAATATATTAGAGGCCCAAGTCTCTGATTCGTTCGGGAATAAATCATAGAAAAAATCTATAATACGTTTCATCGCCTAAAAAAGTTTTCAATTAAAAACATTAATTTTCAAACTACGACAAGCCTCTAAATATTAATTTAATTACAATGTGTTATGTTCAGAAAAAATCACCTGAGTATATCCGGAACGTCGGTAATTGGATTTTCATTGCTGATGATCTAGTACCAAGACAATTGACGGTAGCCTCTGCACATTATTTCTATAACACTGAGATCAAGACAGTCAACAAAAATGATCCTTTCGAAGCAGCTACAATGATTAGGTCTTGGGTTTCGAATGATACACTAGGAAAAATCACTGATGCATTTAATGAATGTAAGCATGAAGTATTTATTAAAATTAACTTATTAATATAACCAACGGGCGATATTCTGTTGTTGCTGAACAACATTAACCGCATTAAAAAATCTCACTACAACCTAGTTCGGATTTGCTTTTCAAGATTGTATTAGCTGTTTCTGTCTGTTTATTATTAGCTAGCTTTTTATTGTGATTTACTTAGATTATTTATGTCTGTAACCCTGGTGTACTTTATATAAGATATCGTCAAGAATTTGAAATAGTTGTGCCATAGCTTTGTCATTGAATTTGTTATTGATATCATAATTATAGAGATTTTCATCTGCCTTTGCGTAATTAATATTACTTGCGAATACTAATTTTTATATTATTTTTTTGCAGATGATGTTTCTAAAATGTCTATACTAGTTCTCAACACTCTTTATTTTAAAAACTCCTGGCGGATTCAAACAAATGTCACCAATGTTGAATACTTTTATGTATCGCCAACAACTCATAAATATTTTCGCTTCATGCACGTTTTGGATAATTTTGGCTACGCAGAGTCAAGTAAATTGGACGCAAAAATCTTGAGAATGCCTTATGTGGTGAGAAACTATAAAATATAATTTATACTAAATAAGAAAATAACTTAATCATAACTTGAATAAAAAATATTTTTATAGTTTTAATTTTCCGGCATCATAAGATCTGGATCATTCTTTCCCAAATAAACTGTCAAATTTTAAGAAATTTGGCATTTTCTAGCTACTCATGACGTTTTTTTTTACAGGTACATTTTTCGTTATACTTAATTGTACCTAATTCCCTGACGGGACTCTCTCACGTGCTGGACAACCTAGGCATTTTAAGTACTGAGCTCGAAAGTGTGACTGCGACGTATGTTGACGTCACTTTACCTAGGTTCTACATAGACTATACATCAGAGTTATCTGGAATTTTAAAGGAGGTAAGTAATTGAAAAATAACCGTTGATATATATATATATATATATATTTATACAACTTAGGTGGCAGACAAGCACACGGCCCACCTGATGGAAAGTGGTTACCATGACCTATGAATGTGTGTAACACCAGTGGAGTCACATCCGTGCTGCCGACCCTGTAAGAATAGAGATTTTGTGCCGTCAGTATAGAGGATAAAGCAGGACAAGCCTTTGGTCATCCCACTGACAGCAAAAAACTCTCCAGTGAGCTCTGGCTACCCTACTCACCGCCGGGAACACAACACGAAGTTATTATAACCGCGGTATTCTGTAGGGCGGAGGTACTTCCCCAGTCGGACTGCTCAATTGGGCGGAAATACCGCCGTGTCCTAACTCCGTATCGTACAGAACTTTTCTTCTTTCATTAGGAGAAACATTATTGATTCCGGCTGATGTTCTATCGGAGGTTACTTAGCTTATGGTCCGGCTGTTGGTTATCTTTGATGAACAAGTGGAAAAAAGGCAAGTGGATCCGCTGTTTCTGAATTTTTTTTGAAGCATGAAAATAGTACAAACGTCCGACCAGTCAACTTATTACCAATCCTGACCGTTGCTACATAGGAACAAGAGCTCTTTGTGACTGAGTGAAAGAGCCGGATAGAGGCGGATAGAGTAACTCTTAACGTTATACACAAAATATAAACTCTTTAGTAAATATTAGACTCTGTTTTCTATTAGTTGGGCGTGCATGCAGCTTTCCAGGATACGGCATCATTTCCTGGAATTGGACGCAACATACTACCACATGATCGAATCAAAATATCCAAAGTAATGCAACGGTTTAATTTCGGCGTCACTGAACATGGTAGCGATGTCTACGCTGACAAAGGTATGATATCTTCTTTTTTTTTATACCACTTAGGTGGCAGACAAGCGCACGGCCTACCTGATGGAAAGTGGTTACCGTGGCCTATGGATGTGTGTAACACGAGAGAAGCCACACTCGCGTTGCCGACCCTGTAAGCACAGAGTTTCTGTGCCGTCAGTGTAGAGGACAAAGCAGGACAAGTTAGTCTTCCCACTGACAGCACAAATTCTCCAGTGAGCTCTGGCAACCCTACTCATCCCTGGGAACACAACACGAAGTTATTATAACCACGGTATTCTTTAGAGGTTTAAGTTCAGCAGTGAACTGCAATACGCTAATTGATTCATTGAATGGCTGATTGTCATCTAACAAAAAAAAATGCTTTTGTGTGTAAATAAGGCAGATACTGCTTCTGCTAGCTGTTGCACTTCAAGCCACAGCCCATGATACAAGCTATAGGAACCTATTTCCGAGATAAAAGCTTATGTTATTATAAATTTATAATCTAACCCTGTACCAAACTTCAGCCTGATCATTCCAACTTTTAGAATGTGAATGAAAATCAAAATAAAATTCACAAAATTACACATTTTAACCTAAGGCCCATACTAATAAAAATAGGTACTGCTGTTTTAGACATAACAGCCTGTATATACACTGTGTAATAAGAATGTGGGGTGGTTATCTACGATGCGCCTACGTACTGCTTATGCAGTAGAAGAGATCTATGACACCAATTACCATTATTCATATCGACGGTTGAAAGGCTAAAGATCGTAAGCGACAAGAACAGTTGATGCGAAAATTACACTGTGTTGTAAAGAGTGTTTCATATGCTTTAAGACCTTTTTTTGTATGAAATTTCGATGTCGCTTGTACCTTTTTGCTTTTCAACCGTCGATATGATCAATATTTTGTTGCAGATTTTACAGGTACCCGGAAGACAACAAACCCTGTAAATACTCGGTCCACTGTGGAAGTAGTGGCCAACAGACCATTTTTGTTCTTGCTACATGATGAAACAACGAAGGCGTTCCTTCTCATAGGAAGAGTCTCCGATCCTACGGTTCCTAACGGTTATTTTGAAGTTGTGTTTGAAGGGTAAACTATAGTAGTGTAGTTATTTCTAATGTAATAGATATATTAAATGTTTCTAGCTTTATCTTATTTTTCAATTTAATTTTAAACCAATTCACGATTATATCGCGTCAAACAACCCACTCCGCATCGTTCCCGGCGCAAAGGTGCCCATGATGCTGGCCGCGTTACCCCGCTGAATCGCAATAGCCAACCTTTACCCCAGGAACGGTGCGGAGCTTTATCTTATTGTAATAAATGAATATCAAATTGTCAAAAGTTTTTCTTACTAATATATATATATTTTTTAGCCTCTGTGGCCTAGCGGTAGTGAACGCGCCCGCTACGCAGGAGGCGCGGGTTCGATCCCCGCTCAGTGCAAATATTTGTATGCATGACTATGGATATTTGCATTGGTCTGGGTGTTTCTATATATAATATGTATGTACAAGAAAAAGTATTTGTGTTGTATGTTTATCCGCATTCTAGATTCCATAACACAAGCTAGTTAAGCTATGTTTACCATGGGTCTAGATAGCGTTGTGTAGAATGTTGGAGAATATTTATTTTATTTATTATACAACTTAGCTGGCAGATAAGCACACGGCCCACCTGATGGGAAGTGGTTACCGTGGCCTGTGGACGTGTGCAACACCAGGGCGTCACACTCACGCTGCCGACCCTGAAGAAACATCCTAATGTCCCTTTTGAAGTACCCCATATTGTAGACGCATGGGAAAACCGCTGCAGGAAGTTCATTCCACAGCTTGATCGTGCGTGGGATGAAGTTTCTTTCAAATTTACTAGCTGACTCGTCCCAGCCTCGCCCGTGGCATGTATTGAAACGTCATATCACCTATCTGAGCCCGTATTTCTTTGGTTTTCAAATAGTGTATGAGAATCTGCCGGCTTTGTTGACATTTATGGTCACTGCACCGCACCATTAAGTCTAAAATCTTCATCGATAAACGGATTATTCAACACTAAACTAATTTTTCAATTCAAACCAGTAGTTAAAGAAACAAATAAACTCTTCAGCTTCATAATTTCATTCGAACAATTCTATGGAGATTTTACACACGTTAAAAAAGAGGTACACTACACTCACAGAGAATCAGAATGTCATGCAGATGGAGCCTCAAGCAAGAATAGTCTTGGTATTTTAAATATGGTGAAAAACTTTGGGTCTTAAAACACCAAGCTAATCTAGGGTTTCAGCTCCTTACAGAAAATGCCTGTAAATTCCCCGAAGAGTTAGGCAGAAGGTGTATTAACACCCGCATTTCGCCTACTATGATTGGCGCAGCAGCAAGCACTGCATCAAGGGCTGTACTTTTACTGTCAGATGGAGAATAGCCCTATTCCTAAGTAGCCTTTAACGACCATCCATAGGAAGAGACTGCTCCATCTCGGCGCTACATGGTTTTTTTATGTGGGTCGTTTTTGGTTACCGAAGGGTAGGCTGACAGGCATATCCCTCGCACCCCGACCGTCACAGGGCCATCTCTTTCGATCTGGCCTTCCTCGGATGTGGCGACCTCAGAGACCTCAATTTGTCAGCGCTACACAGTTATTACAACGGAACAGAAAAAAAATATAATATTCTAATATGGAATAGTGTGATGAGGAAAACGTTAACATAAAATAGCAAGTCTTCATAATGACCTTCAACATACCGACACCGACGACGCAGCCTAACAGTTTGTAAAGATTTCTACTTCTACTTGTCTACAATTTGATAAAATCTTGATGAAATGTGGACACGATATTTTCATCAAATTGAGTAGTCCAACTGAACACGTACCTCCGACCTACATCGACCATAATAACCACCTGATGTGTTCCCTGCAGTGAGTAGGACAGACAGAGCTCACTGGAGAATTTTTGGTTTTTCTTTTTCCTTTATACCACTTAGTTGGCAGACAAGCACACGGCCCACCTGATGGGAAGCGGTTACCGTGGCCTATGGACGTATGCAACACCAGGGGTGTCACACTCGCGCTGCCGACCATGAAGAAACCTTCTGATGCCCCCCTTGAAGAACCCCATATTGTAGGCGCTTGGGAAAACCGCAGCAGGGAGGTCATTCCACAGCTTGAGTGTGCGTGGGATGAAGTTTCTTTCATACCGCACAGTGCGCACCGTTTAAGGTCGTAATGTGTGGGGATGAATTCCCTGCCTATGGCGAGAGGTGCGATGATAGAATGTAGCTACGGGCATCATGTCAAACAATTCATCCGAGCACAAACCATTGTATAGGCGGTAGAATAAACACAGTGTGCAGACAGTGGGAAGAACAAAAGCTTTTTTTTTCCTTTTTTTGTTTGTCCTGCTTTGTCTTCTACACAAACAGGACAAAAACTCTGTGCTTACAGGGTCATCAGCGCGAATTTTACACCCCTGGTGTAGCACATATTCTGGTGGGCCGAGTACTTGTCTGCCACATAAGTATTATAAAAAAGACTACTTTTATCTCTTGCGGGAATGAGATAGAATCTCGGTATCAAAAAAACCCGTGACCAATGTAAATTGCTTGTAATAGGAGGTTCATATCCATAGCTGTCGAAGTTTTGTATAAAATTCCCTCGCATCATCACCAACTAGTAAAGTTTCCTAAAAGTTGGCAGCATTGCCACGATGAATGGCAATAAAACGATTAAAAAAAAGAAAATATACCTTATTTCACTATTTTCATAGTCCTACGTAATATCCTCTATTACGTGGGACTATGAATATGGTGAAATATGGGTGTATTTAGCCTATTGCTGTACTCCGGACACTATAATTGACTCGAGGCACGCACGCGTCTCAGGCTGAGTCTGGGCTGTATATTTCTGTCTGATGTTAAACAGCCCTATCCCTTAATCGCCTTGTACGACAAAACATGGGAAGAAATGGTAATAGGAGGTAAATGCGTCTAACTCATGCCAGGCTGAATGCAACAGGTCATTCACAAATCAGTGAGAGCGAGTGAGAACATAGTATAACTTCTACTTGGCTTCTATCAAACAACGTTGTTACTATGCTGTTAAAATGTTCCAATATAAATATATTTAATCATCTTTTACGTTAGATTGTACAGTTATGTAGAAGTAAGCCGTGGAAGCAACTCAACCCTGTGAAAAGTCTTTCCAAGTACTTGAGTCTTATTTTTTGGAAAAGCAATTAGTTTGTTAACTATTCCCATCAATCAATCATTATTCTCTGAACCTTTTCCCAACTCTGTTGAAGTCGGTTTTGTAGTTAAGGCCTGTATTCTAGTATAGTACTCAGATCAGAATCTCGATTTATCTGAGAGCAGATTGTATAGACATTCTGACAATTTGTCTATGCAATCTATCTTCAGATACATCGAGGTTTGGGACTGAGTAGTGTTGTAGAATACGGGCATAAGTGTGAAATGGTTAACTTCGATATTTTCTGTGAAGCGACTACTGTCATCTGATATCCACAATCAATTGGCGATATCGTATGCTGCTAACTATTCCTATCAATAAGGATTGCAAAAGTGAACGTCCTAAGACTTGAATTATTCTGCACGTTGCGGTGCAGGAGTTGCCTGAACTAGTATTAAGGAGAAATCAGACTTTCTTGAGTAATTACACATGTTATTTCCTAAGTTATCCTCATTTTGCCTTTTTAGTTTAACAACAACTTCAGTCACAAGCTTTGTGTTGCAAGCGCACAAAAAGTTGCGGTAACCTATTCAGGTACACTGTCGTTTTTCATTTTGCATTGCACACATATTCTTGTCTTAATAACATTACCTTTATACCCAATACAGGCACAGAATAAATGCTAGTACACGTATAAAAAGTTCACTGTTTTGATCTTCTATAAAATCAATCTAGTGTGTTTTCAAATCATTCAGGAACCCATTAGGAAAAGTTAGGTGACTAACACATGTGGCTACAGAAGAATTACATTGAGATTTCAATTATACCACGATATTTCATATCTAATTATATTCGTCCGCGGGGATGTCTCCCCATATAATCCTTGATTGAATATTTTTGAAATAGTCAAACTACTAGTAGCTATATATATATATATAGTATATATATTTAATAAGATTATGTTTCAAGTCCAGACTAAAAGTTGGAAATTTCTATGACAATAATTCGGAAAAACCACAAAATCCAATTAAGGAAAGACATTGATTACTTGTCCAAGATTTTTGTACATAACAACTTGAGAGGTAGATGTATTAGTCATGATTATTAAAGCAGGCCGCACACCAAGGCAATAAACAGCAAGCAGTAAGCTCAGCAAATATTGTTTGCCTCTTGACTCTCAGCATTAAGAAGAATTTGCAACCAGGAATAGTTTCCCCTGTGTGAGTATTATATAAGTATATGGACACATTAATGGCTCACAAAGCATTTGCTGTATACGTTGTAATAATATGGCGAGTGATTTTCTGAGTTTGGATAACAAAATCGTCAAATTAATACTTCAGACGATTTTGCTGACGAAACTGTTTCCAAAATCTTTCACTTCGAAATGTCTATTAAATTAATATGTATTTCAATTATACAACGGTTTGGGACTTTTCGCGATAAAAATGTATTTCAATGATGTATGCCTGATTGCTTGTTGTTTTGGTGTGCGGCCTTCTTTATTTTACCGGGCAGTTGTTCGGTCACTTCGTCATGTTTTAGTCCTCGCATCAGTGTGTTTACATGTGAACTGGATTGTGGTCGTATCTTGCGATACGTGTAGGCAAAATAACCTGTTCACTAGTGTTTTTGTGGTACAAATGTAATAAACAAGCAACAAAATGCGTTCTACAATTATTATTGGTAAGTTTTTAACGTTATAATTATAATTATGTAAATAAGAATACGTTTGATATATACTAATTAACGGAGTTATGCATACATTTGAAACTAAAAGGAAAGGTCTTTAGGATCTTTAGGAACGTTTTAGTCCGAAATAAAATACGTACAGAAGCTTAAAGCAAACTCTCAGGAAAGATGGTCACCATTGGAGAAACCAATAAATGTTACAATGGTGGAATGGTGGCCCTCAGCTTGACAGTCAAACGCTTCTTCACAGCTCGCTTAAATGACTCAAGACTATAGGAAGAAGGAAACACGTTTGTAGGTAAAGAATTTCAAGATTTTATGATACGGTATTTTCTGTTGTTTATGTGCTGGAAACAAAACTGTAATTTGATAATAACAGACATAATTATAAATTTAAAATACCTCAAGAAATTAGTATGCAGATTAAAATACATTAAAAAAGCTTGTAGTCATAGAATGATTATTTTTGAGACGACTTAGGTGGGGTTTTTCCTGTGCAGGTACATTAGTTTTGACGTGTAGAAAAAAGAGATGTATATAAAACGTTTTATTAATTAAGTAGCATTTAATTACAGCTTAACTGTTAAGTGATATTAGAACATATATTTGAATATGTACTTGCACAAGAAACAGAAAAGAACGTGAGGAATAAATTATCTTTTTACTTCAGATATTTACTGGTCCTATATTTCCAGTCTTAAGTAATAGGGGCAAGTTTATTGACGTCTAATGGATACCTTTGTAGATGCATTCGCTGTTGAGAAATGAACTCTAATAATACTATTCGACCTAGGAGAAAGACCAGGGTTCAATAACCTGGACTTTCACAGGGGTAAGAACGGGTTCGTCGACTTTATTAAGGAAACATACTTACGTAACATATTTACGTAAATACAATAGTCATAGAATTCATTGGAATTGCAGCCGTAGGTAACATAAAATGACAAAGCTCAACAGTTAGGGAAACTGACGGGTTTATGACACTGGGTCCTTATTCAGCTTGATCAACTGTAACGGAACTATGTGCGTTCGTACTAGCGGACACATTTAGGTTGGTTTAGTTTACGTTAGTTCTATCTTCTCTTCCTAAATCCGTCGGTCTATTCACATTACGACTGCGACTAAAACTCAGTATGCCAGC
Source organism: Eilema griseolum (assembly GCA_963662185.1). Lineage (NCBI taxonomy): Eukaryota > Metazoa > Arthropoda > Insecta > Lepidoptera > Erebidae > Eilema > Eilema griseolum. The sequence continues at coordinate 9,001,804 of OY759250.1, forward strand.
TTCAAAAACATAGTACCAATTTTCAATTTATTCTTTTTAAATTTTTTTTTTATTACCTAGATCCTCAAAAGTGTGTGTATATTCAGTTGACTCTGACGTCAACAGATATGTGTATCATGAGGCATGGGGAGTATAAGCCTTATCCACTCAGAGTGCCAACTTCAAAAATATTCTTAGTAACCTATTTTCATTTCACATGGCCGCGTGGTTTACGGCAGAGTAGAATTAGGGCCACCCCATCTCTTCCCATGCAGTGTCGTACAAGGCGACTAAGGGACAGGGCTGTTTAACATCAGACAGATATATACAGTCCAGACTCAGCCTCAGATGCATGGCTCGAGTCAACAATAGTGCCCAGAATACGGCAATAGGCTCACCCCCTAATACGTGGGACCGAATACAATTATTGGTGAAATGTGGGCGTTAATTCACCTCTGCCTCACCCTCCAGCGAGAAAGGCGTAATTATATGTATGTATATAAGTATGTTCCATTTCATATCCCTCTATCCCATCCTTTCAATTATATCTGCTATCATCCATACTCACAGACTTTCTCTCAATTAATAATTCTGCATTATCCACCATAACAGATACATGGCGAGTTTCTAAATTGGGAAATTGAATTTTAGTATGTATCGCCAGAATAAAACTGTTGACGAGACATTTCTAAAATCAGAAATCACACATATTTCAGCACATAACGAGTTTCTTTATTAAATCACCATGATATCATCATATACCGATATCTTACTTCTAATATGATTAACTTTTATAAATTCCAGCTATTATATTCGTCTTTTTCCAAATGTTGGATTGTCAAAAAGCTATGCCCGCCAACCGGCTAAGCTTCTTCGACATCGAACTTCTTCAGCGCTCGGTGGAGAATAAAGGAGGCAATGTGATGATTTCACCAGCTAGCATCAAATCTACTCTAGCTATGCTATTAGAAGGAACACGGGGAGAGACCTCTGACGAAATTAAATCAGCTTTGAGAGTAACTCCCGTGAGAGATGACTTTAGACATGAACTGAGAGTTTTTTTGAAGACTTTTGAGGTAAGTCAAATTAACGTGCATTTATTATTTTACACATACTTATTCTTGTATTTGTCAGCTGTGCTCATGATGTTTGAGAGGTAGTTATTGTTTATACATATCTAGGTAACACAATGATTTTAATTTAGAATTCGCAGCCTATGTGTTGCTTATGTTGACAAACAAGTTTTAAAGTCACAAAAAATGTTGTAGTTTTTAAGGAAAAATATAGCCACAGAACAGATAATGGGTATTAGTTATCTTTTAAACATCAAAATTGTTGTATTTAATGCGACTTTGTGTGATGGTGATGACTATTATCCTCCTAAATGTGGACCTTACCCATGTACCCAACGTAAGTCTCTTAAGCTTTTGGTTGTACAATTTTATTTTAGTGAAAATCTTCATATTCTGTTCAAGAAGATCGAGTCGACAAATGTAGAAAAAGCGACTGACTGAATGAATTCAACTGAGTGAATAACTAATACTGACGGGGAAAGAAAGCGGTAAAAAGAAAGTTAAATATCTTTCCGAAATTGCTCATAATGTGGATTTTGTGAAAGTGTTACACTAAAAGCTCTTAAACTTAAGAAAAAGCATAGCGTTTAGGTATGTGCAAGGGTTTTCCAGGTAGTTTTGTGGTTAAGGAATAATAGACGGTATTTTTCATCCATCAATTATATTCAAAGTTAGACCAAGTTATACAAATATCGACCAAGTTATACAAAGTTTAGTAGTGATTGTGAATTTTCAAAGTTAGTGTGTTCTGTTTAATTAGGAATTAATATGAGATATCTCTCCGATTCAGCTACTTTTTTAATTTCACTTCCACAATCGGGTTTTACGATATTTTCCTGAATATCCAAAAATTTAGATTTTGAAGATACACTTATACTTTTTTCCAAATGAGCCGTGTTTTCGATAAAATTGTGTCAAAATGATACTTTACTAAATTACAGGTTAATAGTACGGGCATTTCGCTTGAAAATGCGAATGCATTGTTCACAGCTAAGAATTTAAAATTGAAGAAAGAATATGAGGACGTAGTGCAACGTGTCTACAAGTCTGAAATACAAAAAGTGAACTTTAATGATGCTAAGACTGCCGCAGATAAAATAAATAATTGGGTGTCCAACAAAACTCATGGTCTGATACCTATTATTGTCGAAGAAGGTGAGCAAAAATTTTCTTTAAATATACAAAAAGAAAAACAAAACAGTGCCCGATAAATGATAATTTTTTTGAGTGTTATCATAAAAGCAACAGTGTAGAAATACAAATGTTACACATGTAGGTGCAAATGTAAATGTTACATTCTCATGTAATATTTTTTTGAGATTGATTTTTTCATATTAATTACCATTTATTATCATAAATTAACTGGATAAAATACATAAACATAGCTAAAATCCCGTTAATTATTCGAATACAATTTTTTTGCAGACGTGAGTTTTAACGTTAGTTAGATTATAATAGCAATAATAATTACATAATTTTTTTATATATTAGACACGTCAATTATACTTCACCTCGCCTGATGATAAGCTGAAGGCAAAGTCTCAGGAAAGAGGAACACCATTACATACACGTACCATGTTACAATAGTGGCTCTTAGTTTGACTGACTTGAGCTTCATTATATGCTTTTCACGCCTCGCTTAAATATAATAGGTATAACAAATTATAATTATCTAATAAATTATTGTCGACGTGCGCGTTTTGATCTTCATTTGATTTTGATTTCTTACTGTAAATATGATTTCACTTTTCTCAGCAATAATTTAAAATAACATTTTTGCTGAGAAAAGTGAATAGTACCGCTAGTTAAGCTATCTTGTGAATGTGAGGGTATAGAAGATAACTCAGCTGGAGGGGTTATCAGGGTTCATATTGGTAACGTGTCCTGTATGGACAAAGTCATTTTTATCAATTGTTATTCCACATTGTTACAGACCAAATTCCACCTTCTACGGTAGTGATGGTAACCAACGCCCTCTACTTTAAAGCACCTTGGATGCACAGTTTCAACGTTAAAATGACTCATAAGGACTGTTTCTACACTAAAAACGTCTGTACAAATGTTTCTATGATGGTTATTCAAGATGAGCTGAACTATGCCTATGTGGATGACTTAAGAGCTCATGCTATAGAGTTGCCCTATAAGGTAAAATTTTATATATTTGTTGTTTGTAATTCTAAGTATATCTGTTTGAAATAGTAATTTAATTTGAAATAAAATTGTTTTAATGGATTCTTACGCGATTTATTCGACTTTAACGTTTTGGTTGATTCTCCGTAGTGATGATCTCTCCAAAGAGACTCCCTAAAAGTAGAGAATAAAATAAAACCGTGAGACAATTCATTATAATGGTAATAATGTTGTTTGAATGAGATGAGAACATGTGCCCGAGTATCGTCCAGAGCCAGGTCGGCTTGGGACCTGGGTACCCTGAATCAATTAACCGATCGCAGTCCACTGCTGGATATAGGTCTCTCCCAATGTTGGGAGGTTTTGGCCTACTGTTTCCACGCTGGCCAGACGGGTTGGTACAGGGTTTTATTTCGAGTTTTCCTTCTCTCGCAGTGATATCATCTGCCAATATTTCCGTTAGGCGCCGCTTACGGCGACTGTCGGATTAAATGGGGTAACCTGAAAACACCATACATCTGAGACAAAGGTGGTGAAAAATAATAGTATAATATTTTATTTTTATTTTGCTGTCACAGTAGCGCGCGGCGCAATGGTTGTCAATGCGACTGATGTATTTGTATAGTAGATCTGTACCTATTTAATTACTCAGTGTTATTAGGTACTTCCGTTTAAAAGCTGTAGGTTTAGAATTAATTATAGTATACATCAAGAAAGAGTAGCCTAGTGGTATGGGTAATGGACTGCTGAGACGAGGTCTCTAGTTCGATCCCAGGTTTTACCATGGCACAACCCAATAACTTTTCGATGCTTTTCGAAGTTAAGTGTGTATTTATCGCAGGTTTATAAGTGCCCGGTTAATGGCAATAGGCTCGCTACCTATTACATTGGGACCTAAACATAAACTGGCGAGATGTGGGTGCTAGTACCTCTGCCTACCCCTACGGGGAAATAGGCGTGAGTTTATGTTTTGTTATGTCAAGAAACGGTTCATCATTCTAACAAATAATTGTAATTTATTACAGGATGATCGCTATTCCATGATTCTACTAGTGAGCAGAGATCAAGACGTTGGTTACTCAACCATACTTCGAGATTTGCCTAACGTGGGATTACCGATGATATCCAAACTCATGGATATCAATGATGTCGTTCTCCAAATGCCCAGGTTCGATGTAGAATATAGCGGTGACATGACCGAGCCTTTAAGACAGGTAACTAACAGATAGCTAACTAAACGATCTAATTCAGCCTCAGATGCATGGCCCAATAGTGCCCGCAAAACGGCAATAGGCTCACCCCCTAATCCTAATACGTGGGCCGGAATTCAATTATTGATGAAGTATGGGTGTTAATTCACCTCTGCCTAACTCTCCGGGCATAAAGGCGTTATTTGATGTATGTAACTAAAGGAAAAAATAAAGTATAAATAAAAATTTCAATGTGTATTTGCCGATAAAAACGTAATTTGTCTTAGTTTAAGAACAGGTCAGATATTATATTGGGGAATGACAACTACACTATCACCTGGGGGATACCATGAAACCATTCGATGCTTCAAACCCGCACGAAACACGCATGGAAGGTTTTTTACGATATGGCTAAGTGAACTTGGAATACACTAAGGACAATGTAGCAGGAAAAAAATGTAGCATCATCCTCATCTTATGATCGCAAAATGTGTGCTTTTTCATTTCTAGTTGCAGTCATCTTAACATTCACTCACTTCCTAACCATATCATCATTCCCACGGTCTATCCAACTCCTCTTAGGTCTTCCTTTTTCTTTGCTTTTTGTTTTCAGTGGTAACCAATGTAACCTAAAATTGTAACTATCTCCATAATTTGAAGTTGAGTGAACAATCTACTATTTCTTTTTTCAGTTGGGCATCAAGTCACTATTCTCTCCAGCCGCAAATCTCTCAGGTATCTTCGGATCAGGGGGGTCCGCCCAAGTCAGTAGCGTCCAACACTCGGTGCACATGAAAGTGGATGAAGAGGGTACCGTTGCAGCTGCCGCCTCCACAAGTGCAGTGGTACCTCTGATCAATGACCAAGTCCGAGTCCGGCTTGACCGACCTTTCTTATTTTTCATAAGAGATAGGATTCTCGGAGTCATATTGTTCGAAGGCAAGATTGAAGAGCCCACTCCCTACGATGAGCCTAGTTCACCAAAAGGTAAATGTAATATTATTGTGAGATGTGTTATTAGTATGTTATTAGTATTTTGTTACACAACTCAATCTCGTTACAGCGTTTGTAGTATTCAAAGTGTTCATTTTGGAGCCCGGGATTTGCTCTGTTCCTTATCATTTTGATTTGGCTTATCTTAGCTTTTATGGGAGTTACTGTCACTGTACTGTAAACCACGGGTGGAATTGAAGTGTTGGCCGTATATTAGCAGGTGTACTAGTTTTCAGAAGAGGCCGAAGATCTTGGTGTGACCTTCAAACACAGCAGTTTGTTTCCCACGACTATAACACATGCATTAGTACTGTATTACTGTCTTCTAGCTGATATTAGGCTGTATTAGAGTGGCTCTTCCACTGTATATAGACCATCCAACTCAAAAATCCAAAAACCAAGTGGTTCGGATGCTCTTACCTTTGCCGCACTATTAAGACCTGCAATTCATTACAAGCTCACGTGTTTCCTTCTTTCTACAATCCCAGATCTTTTAAGCGGGATGTGAGGCATACGTCTATAGGCCACGATAGCCCATTTCCATCAGGTGGGCCATGTTAAGCCGAGGCCGTCAAACTGAGTGTTACCATTGTAACATGGTTTATGTATGTAACCTCTTTTATGAGATTTGCCTTCAGGATACCGTACACACGCGAGGTGAAGTCTAATTGACGTGTCATATTTAAAAGAGTCTACTGATTAGGTCTAAGGGCCGGTTCACATCATCGGCATCAGCAAGGTTTCGACAAATAAAAATCCTTTTTTTTGTCGATTATGTGCATCAGCCCTAGGTGCCGATGTGTCAAGTCCAGGCTTTCATTGTAGACATTTAATTCAGTGTCATTTTCTTTTTAATTTCAGTTAAACCTCAAGTAGTTCAGCAAGTATTGAAACAGCCAGCCGGAAGTGATATATCACAACATCAATCACCAGGTCAGGCGAATTTTGATAAAGTAGTTCAAAAAAACCCACCTGTTAACGAAGCAAATCCAATCCGTACAAACCGTCTAAATGTATTAGTATATGTATGCATGTGTGTGTATATATATGCAATGGAATTTATATAATGTGTATGTATTGGAGGTGTGTATTATATTTACATATTAAAAATATCAAGTACCACTGTCTGTTACTGCATAGAAACACAGTCCTTCAAAAGGTTGTCAGTAGGAATATAAGAGATATCAGATTCAAATCAAATCATTTATTTGCATAATACAGGTATTGGGATGGTACGGTTATATGTGCATTGGAGCGCTGTACTATAACCTCTTAGTACAGGGTGTGCAAATATTTACATGCAACATGACAATTTTGGCATTCTTATTGATTAGAAATAGTAATAATTAATAATGAGAATTTATAATATAATTAGTCACGTCAATATTAACAATGTAAAAAATAATAAGGTTAAAAATTAAAAATGTCAAAACAATCAATAATGTCAAAATTAATAATGTCAACTAGATAAATTAAGAAGGATAATCGCATTTTAATGTCACGAGTACCTACGAATCAATGGAATGTAAAAAGAAGTAATTAACTACCTAATAGCATTCTCGACCGAGGTTGTTGAGAGTAGACTGCTCATTGCACTATTTTCATTTAATGATATTGTATTCTGCAATGGGGTAGGAGCAGGCCGATAGTTATAAGTTCATAAAGATATCACGATACACGGATTTCAAACTCAACCAGATATAAACCACCAGTTGCACACCAGGCTGAAACCATCGAAAAAATACCACAGCAAAAGAGGAGCTTGATATCCGAGACATGGCAGATGAGTTCTGTGTGAAAATAAGCTAAACTGTTTTTTACTATGTCGTAATTAATACTTGCTAAATAAATAGTAAAGAAAAAAAATCTAATCACAAAAATTGCTAGCGGTTCAATTATTTGCTATAGAAGTCACTTTCCGACATTATTTTATACAATTATTTTATTAAAACAAATTAATATACTCAGATCAGATATAATACATATCTATCGTATGCGATTATAATATATTTGCATGAGATTTATTTAAAACATTATCTCATTGTGTTGTTTTACTGACAAATTTGATATAGTTAACATCCAATAAAGCTTTTTAACAATTGAAGAAGCTTGTAATTAAGTAACTACGTTTTACATGCTGCCAGACATTCGTAAGAGACATTATTTAATGAAGTGTTTTTTTTTATAAATTTTAGGTAAACCACATCAAGTAGCCCAGCAGGCAGGAAAACAGCCATTTGGAAGTGATATACCACAACATCAACAGGGCCAGACGTATTTCAATCGTGTAGTTCCTAATAATCCAAATGCCAACCAAGCGTATCCAATCCCTACCAATTACGATCAGGCTATTATAAATCCGTCCACTTTTAGACCAACTGTTCACCAAGAAAAACCAGACCGTATTAACTACGATCAGGTTATGTTCAGTCAATCTGACTACGACCAGACTAACCCAAGACCATTAAGTTTTAATCAAAAAGAAGTAACTCAACAAACGGCTCCTGGGAAAAAGCAAATTTACAGTCATGGTCACAGAGTTCAAACTCAAGCAGATTCAAATTCTTTTCCACCAGTTACACAGCAGACTGAAACCACTGAAAAGGAACCGCCACGTAAGCACGGCGATTTTTTAAGTGTGTTAGGCGACTATATATGCCATAGTTGTTTCTAACCTCATCGTTCGGAGCTAGGAGTTCTTTTTTACTGCTTTTGAGTGGAATTTCGTTCTGACAATTGTATGTAAGTATGTATGTGTACCGTGTTTAATAGCGTTTTTCGATCATCATTCACAATGTTGGTCAAAACAAAACTCTTTTAAAGCTGTGATATAAATTAGAATTTAACATCTATTTAAATTTATGTACTCTTTATTTATCGGTAACGGAAAAAAATACGCAGAGGATATCACTGCGAGAGAAGGAAATCTCGAAATATAACCCTATACTAACCCGTCTGGCCAGCATGGAAACAGTAGGACAAAGTCTCCGAACATTGGGAGAGGCCTTGGTCCACCAGTGAACTGCGATAGGCTAATTCCATTAATAATTTATTGGTTATACTTATAAGTTGACTGCGGTTTCACACGTGTGGATTTCTGAAGCCATTCCCTCAACACACGGGCATTAATTCCAGCGATAAAGAGCAGCTTGTTATTGTGAACTATAATGTATATCTGTACCAAATTTAAATCAGGTCCGTTTGGCCATTTGTTCAAACATCTTCACATACCTTTACATTTATAATATTTATTAGTACGATTAAATCAATTTCAATAGCGAGCTATAAGGCAGAGTATATTAATTACCGTACATGGTCTTCTATTGATATATCTTAATAAATATTTATTTAAACTACGTGATTTGTTTTATTTTTTTAGCAGAGGTAAAGAGCAATCCAATTAAAATATTAATGTGCTCTGAGATTTAGCTTTTTATTTACACCTTCTTTATATTAATAAAGTAACTTAGTCTTAATTTATTTACACAGTAAGTAATATTAAAATAATGTGGGTACCATAATAAAAGAACTAAGTATATAACTATATTAAAGGCTAAACCTAAAAGCTTAGTTGAAGGATGCATGGGCGTAGCTAGCTTCTAGCCTATAGACCACATGCCACAACATAGTTAAATACTTTACTTATATCAAACATACTTATACAAACATCTACACTTATCTCACACATTTACAACCACATAATAAAACAACAAATACACATAAACTCATACAAAATACTCCTTCACATCAGTTAATTATTGAATCTTTAAGCTGGTACTTGCAATATAAACTTAATGAATACTACGTGAAACTGAAGAGACATTTTAATAGGATCTCAAACTTTAAATATGTTACGACTTGCATATTACCTAATTTGAATATACTTATAAATAATATATATGTAAACACCTACAACTACCTCATACATATACAACTATGTACAAAAACACACAAATTCAAACAAAATAGTCCTTCATATGAATTACCCTTGAAATGTCTACACTGGTATTTCCTAAATAATGTCAATAAATATTATTACACCAAACCAACCTATACTATAATATATACATACATAAAGTCAAAAAGGCACATTGACAAAATGTCTCACTTGAGCTCTGAGCATGTTATGACGAACATACTATTATTAAGAATTGTAAATGGGTGACACACTCTACAATATGGACGTGATAGACAGCACTGAAATTGCCCATGCAATAGAGTGCGAGTGCTCTGAGCTCTCTTCTTATAAGATAATTGATAAAAGGGACCTTACTGTAATCTCTCAAAACTTTTGCAGTATTTATAAAAACTTTGATGATTTTTTACTGACGCTATCAAATCTGCCAGTAGAAGTTGATGTTCTAGTGCTAACTGAATGTAGACTTGACTTTAATAAACCAATACCACAAATTGATAACTTTAATCATACTGTACAGCATTACAGCTGAACCAGAATGACGGAGTAGTTGCCTATGCTAAAAAATCATTAGCGCCTAAAGCTAGTGAAATTACTCTAACAGGTGCTTCTGGTTTACAACTGGAAGTACTTGGTAACACAATACTTGGCATATACCGCTCTCCATCTCAAAAAAATGCCGATGGTTTTATAGACTCACTCTGTACACATTTGGACACTATAACTTCACGAAATAACATTATAATCACTGGTGACATTAATATTAATATCTCACCAAAACTTATAGAGCCGATTCACGAGAACAACAACAGAATAAACTATTTAAATTCACTCTCCGGATACGGTATTGTTGCGGGTCATACCTTACCGACCAGAGGCGAAAACTGCCTCGATCATTTCATGATGATGTTCAGCAAAAATAACTGCTCTGCTTTCATTGCAGTCCTTAAAACTACTACAACCGATCATTTCTCAATCCTCCTTTTATTATCTAAAACTAAAACTAAAAAACCTGTAAACATAACAAGGAAAAAATTAGAATCTGCTAATTACATAAATAAATATTTCTCAAATATAGGAGAACAGCTTGCAAAATTTATACATCCATGCGACATTGCTAATGAAATAACCAGCAATTCTTCTGTACAGACTAACTCTTTCGTCCTCTTAGAAACTGATACAAAAGAAGTCGATAATACTCTAATGAGCTTGAGATCTGATAGTGCGGCGGGCTGGGATAACATCCCCGTATCTTTTTTGAAACTAGCGCGGTATATAATTGTACCCATAATTACACACCTCGCTAACCTCTGTTTTCAACAAGGGGTTTTTCCAGCTCTGCTAAAAAAGTCCATCATTACACCAGTGTATAAGAGTGGAATTAGAGATGAAGTTGGTAACTATAGGCCAATCTCTGTTCTACCAGCCATTTCTAAGATTCTTGAGAGACTTATAAACTCCAGACTGATAAGTTACTTTGACAAATACCAACTTCTATCTGAGTCACAGTTTGGCTTCAGACATGGTAAATCCACAGAAGACGCAGTAACCGCTCTCAGTCAACTTGTGGCTAGTAAGGTTGATGAGGGGAATAAGTGTTTATCAGTATTTATTGACCTCCAAAAAGCATTCGATACTGTATTTGGGATAGATACTGGTTCATAAATTAGAGCTATATGGTATCAGAGGTACTGCGCTCTCCCTTCTTAAAAATTATTTCTCAGGTAGAACACAAAGGGTGAAACTCGGTCAGTATTGTAGTGGGGACGCCAGTGTATCATTCGGTGTGCCACAAGGAAGTGTACTGGGACCTACACTTTTCCTAATTTATATCAACGAACTGTGTAATCTCAAAATTAGCAATGCGCACATTTTTTCCTATGCGGATGATACGGCTGTCGTCTTTACTGCAAAGAGTTGGGCTTTGGTGAAGGAGGATGCTGAGCGTGGCATAAACATCATATCGAATTGGTTAAAAAATAATTTGCTTACTCTGAACACTTCCAAAACTAAATACATTTGCTACAGTATCCAAAATCATACACAACCTAATGAAGATTTCAAACTCCGACTTCACCGTTGTGAATTTCTTGCACAGTGTGTTGAATGTGATTGCCCGGCATTAGATAAAATTGAGAAAATAAAATACCTTGGTGTCGTGATTGATCAGCGGCTTTCCTGGCATTCACATATTGAATTAATCTCCACCAGAATTCGAAAATTAATCTGGGTATTCAAGACTCTAAGACACGTACTACCAGCTGGCAAGCAGATTGATCATGACTCCTCGAGAAATATATTAAAGGAAACCTATATGGCATTAGCGCAATCTATTCTAACTTACTGCATCCCTGTATGGGGAGGTGCCAATAAAACGAAAATGATACAGGTTGAACGTGCTCAACGTGCTCTATTAAAGGTCATGTACTTCAAACGTAGGAGATTCCCAACAAACAGTCTGTATGCCCTCAGTCAAGTCTTATCCGTTAGAAAATTGTACATACTATTCACAATTTTGAAAAAAACATAAAAGTACTCCTTATGAACCCGATAAAATGCGTGCCAGAAGAAAACATGTCATTTCTATTACCAAAACTAGAACCTCCTTTGCTGACAAACAATTTATCAGTCGTTCAAATTTCTTATATAATAAAATTAATAAACTGCTGCAGATCTATGACAAAACATTGTATGATTGCAAATTTTTAGTAACAAAGTACGTAATACCACTTGATTATGAAGAAACTGAGACTTTATTATCACATGATAGTTGAAACACACATACACATAAACAGACACACACAAATACACATACACACACATACACACACACCCCCCCCACACACACACAAAAACACACACGCACACACAAACATACATACACACAAATTTACACATATAAATTAACAATAATATAGTTGTAATTATTAAATACAATAAAAATAAAATAACTATTATACAACTTATAGCTAAGAACAATTAAAATGCGTCGTAGAATTCCTCCGCATCGCATGCCTCTTGTGGCAGCGTTCCCAGAAGACTGGCAGCATTGCCACGTTGTATGGCAATGCTTATTCTCTGACCTAAAAAGAGGCCAGCCTTCTGGTCACGAGAAGCGTCGACCATACGCTTCGCAATCTCACGGAAGAGGTTGCGAGCGCTCGGACCCCATGACCCCAAAGTCTCGACTCCAAACGGCACAAATTCATAATCTCCGATGAGATTGGAGTATTTGCGCCGCTTGAGAGCCTCTGCAGAAGCAGCAGCAGCTCCAGCACAGCCAGCCGTGCTAGTTATATGGGTAGGAGCCATGGTATCAACGCATGTGGCGTCCCACACCAGAGTCCTACCCATCTTCCATGGCATTAACGACATGCCATCCGGTCTCTTGCCATCGTCACGCGCCAAACCGTTTGGTTCTAGTACAGCTGGTACACCGGCGGTGACAAGAGCACGGCGGATTATGTCATTGAGGCTGGCGTGCCGTGGAATTCGCCCTGCGCTCCTGCAGCACGACAGACCATGGTGTCCGAGTCTGTCAACGGCTTCTCCACAACGGCATTGATGCGGAGAAACACACGGCGCACCTAAACGGAGACAAGTTGCGATGCGGAAGGTAGTGTCATCTAACATAGTCAGTTGTAATTAACTCTAAAGTAAAGCACCTGTATCTACATAATACCTAGATAGTACATGTTTGCATTTGTTTGTAATAGTTTGTTTACAGCTACATGTAACTCTAATTAATAACTAGTAGATATGGAAGAGCGATGTCACCTGGCACAGGCAAATTTTGCTTAAAAGGTGACTTCGATCACTGTACATTTAAACTGTAACTTATTTTTAACGAAAATAAATTATTATTATTATTATAGACGGCAAGTCAGATTTTTTTATGTCAGATCGTTTGTGGCTGTTTTGTCATACCTGCATGAAACATTAGGATGTACTCGTAGTATAGTATGTTTTTTATTGTATTTGTTTATAAGCTTTTATATAGTTTCATCAGTCTCGATGTTTGTCATCAAATCTTTCAAGCTAAAATTTTGCATAAGTACATGTGTAAATCGCGTAACAAATCTATATTATGGTGACGAGGAGCTGATGGAGCAACAACGAAAACTTGAATAATAATAAAACTTAACGAAAACTTCTTAGAGTTTGGGCTCATTTGAATCGATTTGGCGAGTAATTGGTCTTGATGAAGCTGGATAGTAACTCAGAAAATAAATGACGTTTTTAATGCAGTGCTAGACGGTAACCAGGATCTGATGATGGAGCTCGATGATGGTCATAGGAATTCAGTAATTAAGCGGCCTAATCCCTTCGAGTCTCGGCTCGGTTGGTTAGTCTAGACGAGTACTTTAGTGTTAGATTGTAATTTGGATCTGATGATGAAGTCGGAGCCATCGGAGCCTAAATGCCATATTAGATTGTATTCCAACACAAAACAGAAGGTGAAAAAATGAAACTCGATGAATTTTATCTTATTTAGTTTAGGAGTCCCTTAAGATTCCGAACCAATGGAGGCTGAGCATCTTTAGTCTTTAAAGGCAGGGTTTGGTGGGCGGCGCGCGTGGCGCGCCTCCCCGTTTCCGGGGACGAGTTGGGGACTCTGTGGTCCCCACACCCGAGAAGAGGGCCAGATCGTGAGAGATGGCCCTGGGTCGGCCGGGGTGCGAGGGATATGCCTGTCAACCTCACCTTCGGCAACCGAAACGACCCACAGGCGGCGTGCGTTTTAGTCGGTTCGAGTCCGACATAACCTCCTCCACCGGCTCCGGTGGGGAGGTATCCGTGGGGATTTTGCGCACGTAAAAAAAAAAAAAAAAAAAAAAGGCAGGGTTTGGTGCAAGAGTGTGACAATCTTTCTCTTGTTAATTCTTGTCAAATCAATCAATCTCAATTCTTGCAGGGCTATATAGTGTGGATAATTGATCCACACTATATAGCCCTGCAAGAGGGTAATGGACTCCCGGATCCGAGAGTGCATTCTCGGAGTGTCAGTATGTGTTTCGTCTCGATCTACCCTAAGGATAGCCACGGGAAAATACAGGGCGAAGAAAACACCTTTGCCTTACTTGTTCCTAGACATGCAGAAGGTCTTCGCTTGTATTCTTTGCCCATTGATGTGATGGACACTGTGGTCCAAAGAAGTTCCAGAGACAAGTTACATTGATACCATCCGTGATATATACCATGATTTCTGTTCTGTGGTTTGGACCGCTGTTGCCGACACGAGAACCTTCCCCATCAGCCTCATTACCATCGGGATATATCAAGAATCCGTCCTTAGTCCATATTTGTTCAGTGAGGTATTAGAGGTTCAATCGAACAGGATCAGAAACTCACAAGAGCAGTCTCCATGGCTGCTCATGTATGCTGATGACATCGCACTGTTAAAGGCAGAAGCAGATTAAAAAGTGTGAAAGACTGGAAGGATTGAGAACGGCGGTCTGAAGCTAAATGTGGCGAAGAGAGAGTATTTGGCGTTAAATTCAACAGATTCCACATTGGACGGATGTATAGGCAATAACTTGGACGAGCGCACGGACCAGATTAAGTACCTGGGATCTGTACTTCACGTAACTGGTGATTTCGACTAAATCATCAAAACACGCATTGCGTGGGTCAAATGGTGTTATATGCGACCGTAAAATTACTGTCTGGTTGGAGGGACACGTCTTTAATAGGAATATAATATTATGCTTGTCCTTTTACAAGGCAGTGAAGCATGGCCGCTGCTGGAGTGACATAAGCAGGAACTGCATGCCATGGAGATGAAAGTACTAGATTCCTATAACCGTCTTCCAATTCCACCTTGAGACCCTAAATACCATGTAATATCAGAAAGTTTTCCAAGACAACGCAAATGAGCTCAAACTTGATAAATTTATCTGGTTTAGTTTAGAAGTTCCAATGGTCACTTCCCTACACCATCCTCAGACCAAATTAATACATTGCCATAAAAGACTAAATGTGTCTGCCAAATTTCAGCTCAATTGGATACCTAGAAATTATCGAAATATGGTTTGCTATTATCGAACGGACGACTTGCCTAAGCATACCATACAATGAAGTTAAATAGTTTTGGCAGTGGTTTTTTCAAAAGTTAGCGCATTAGGCTCCGTTTTTACTTTGATCAATGCGAGTCATGGAAGAATGTATTTCTTGGTTGATCTTTGTTTTCTTATTGCAAGTATCAAATTATAGCCTGTATATCTGACTGTATACAATTAGCTTTATAGGTAATCAGTATACTAAGAGAGATTTTTATTAGGTACTTACTAAGTATTATACACCAAAGTTCTGAGATAGGTAGTCCTCGTTCCACTATATTATTTTTGCGAGGGCATTCCTCTCTCTATCATATATCTATATCATATAATTCATTTCAGTGATTTCCAACTGATTTAAATAACCCCAGGCATTGTATGTGAACACGTCATTATCCACAACATTAATATCCGGTATTTATATCAGGCTGTTGGTTGAGATGGGTGACAGTACGACCTTTGATGATAATGAACACATGGCCGTTATAGGTATTAGTGAATGATGATAAATGCTTTATGGTACGAGAGCTAGCAGCGTCGGTAAAACAAGAATTTTAGTTTGCCCAATATTTAAATAAGCTATCTCTATGATTCTCCAGGACGGCCCGGGAGAGTCAGAGAGATAGCTTATCTAAACACTGGGCAACCGGGTTATCTGGCAGGTGGTTGACTTTCTTTAATTCTTTCTTCTTCTACATCTTCTACCGCCACACAGATTGCCCGTATGACGTCCGGGAGAATGAGAGAGATAGCATATCTAAAAACTGGCCTACCTGAAATTCTATGTCGAAAACGGTGCTAGCTCCATTAATTTTAATAATATATATGCTTGGTGACTTCACGGATGGTGTAGTGGTTTAAGTATTGCATATTTTTCTATTGTTCAGAGGTATAACTATTGATATAAATCCAGGTATTTATTTCAGTAATCAATAATCAATTTAGTGCTACTAGAAGCCTACTTAAATTAGGAAAAAAAAATTGTTATTTTAATAAACAAATCAAGAAATAATTTATAAATATTAAATACAATAAAAATAAAATAACTATTATACAACTTATAGCTAAGAACAATTAAAATGCGTCGTAGAATTCCTCCGCATCGCATGCCTCTTGTGGTAGCGTTCCCAGAAGACTGGCAGCATTGCCACGTTGTATGGCAATGCTTATTCTCTGACCTAAAAAGAGGCCAGCCTTCTGGTCACGAGAAGCGTCGACCATTCGCTTCGCAATCTCACGGAAGAGGTTGCGAGCGCTCGGACCCCATGACCCCAAAGTCTCGACTCCAAACGGCACAAATTCATAATTTCCGATGAGATTGGAGTATTTGCGCCGCTTGAGAGCCTCTGCAGAAGCAGCAGCAGCACCAGCACAGCCAGCCGTGCTAGTTATATGGGTAGGAGCCATGGTATCAACGCATGTGGCGTCCCACACCAGAGTCCTACCCATCTTCCATGGCATTAACGACATGCCATCCGGTCTCTTGCCATCGTCACGCGCCAAACCGTTTGGTTCTAGTACAGCTGGTACACCGGCGGTGACAAGAGCACGGCGGACTATGTCGTTGAGGCTGGCGTGCCGTGGAATTCGCCCAGCGCTCCTGCAGCACGACAGACCATGGTGTCCGAGTCTGTCAACGGCTTCTCCACAACGGCATTGATGCGGAGAAACACACGGCGCACCTAAACGGAGACAAGTTGCGATGCGGAAGGTAGTGTCATCTAACATAGTCCCTACGTTAGATGACGGAAGAGCTTGTAGCCAAAGACCCGATTCCCACACTCCAACCGCCAGTAAACGGGCACGCTCAGCAGCATTGGAACATGTATTTAGTAATTTTTTTCCAATTAAGCTGCAGAGCGGCCCGTCCCACTGACGCTGTGAGAAAAGGTTCCTTGGGAGATCGGTGTTTGGACATGCAATTTTCCAAGCGTTCACTGCATCAGTCTTACACAATACTTCAGAATTAACTAGTGTAGGTGCAAGGATTTTCCTAGTTAATTCTTCCGTACTGTGGACTGAAGACAGGAACGCTGGTAAGCTGACATCTGAAATTTTGCGAATACCGAGCCCACCCAAGCGAATCGGTAGAGTCGCTTGTAGTAAAGCTCGGTCATCCAAGGCCACATTTAAAATTTTGGTGAGGGTATTTTCTATAATTTCGTCCATTTTTTTCAAAATTGTAATATGTTTAAAAAATGGCGTCGATCGTAAGGCATGGGTGAATTTTGGAACGAATAGGCAATACCGAAGAATAGTGAAAGCCGAGTGTATATTTATTTTGAGTAGGCGATCCGAAATGTCACTAAAATTTTGAACTTTTTCGTCTATAAATGAGGTGTAGGCATCTTCTAGGATTGGGGACCCGAGGAGACGTAAAGAGTCTTTTTCTAAAATTTTTAAGTGCTTCATTCATCATATTACACATAATATATGTTGCACGATAGTGATGCGGAGGTAAGTCAACCTACTGCTTCGTTCTTGAATGTGATACGATGCCCTCACTGCTCCCAAGCCCGTATTTTTAAGAGTGAGCGAGGTTTGAAGATACATATCGGCAAAGTACACAAACCCCGACATGTATCTCCGAACCCCCCTCTGGTTATTCAACCCTCTACCAGTACAGTTTCGGAAAACATTATTGAAATTCCCTTTTGGCAAAGACTATCTCACTTAAAAAACTCTGTTTCGATCCTAAAGAGAATTCCTCGCGGTGCAAGACCAATTGTTGCGAAAAGTTTGTCAAACTGCATAGGTCTTGTACTTCGAGAAAATACTAAAACGGCTTGGGAGCAACTGCTCACCTTCCCATACAAAATTTTACATATTAGAACAGACAAGACAGACCGGACAGCCCACCGAACAACAACAAATTCATTGACGTCTCAAATTAGAAATAATTGTAGCGTCATAACGGAAAATTTAAACCCAACATACTCTTCTTTTCGGAAAAGCAATATTTTTAATTTGGTTGAATCAAAATTAAGGGATGGTGACATAAGTGGGGCATCGAAATTGCTTTTTAGTAGCGATGTAGTGGCGCCCTGCTCTCCGGAGACCCTTACTGGTCTGCGGAGCAAGCATCCAGCGCCTGCGGGTGGCCTTTCTTTTCCTGAGGCACCTGTCCCCGACCCTGATTGCCTGTGCGTAACGGCCAAGGAAGTGTTGGCAGCCGTTGTCTCCTTCCGAAGTGGTTCTGCCGGAGGTCTTGACGCATTAACCCCACAACATTTGAAAGATCTTTTAGGGCCAAGCGCCGGGGAGGCTGGTGAGGCACTTCTGAAGGAGCTAACGGCTCTCATGAATTTGATGCTCTCCGGTAGTGTGGATGATGCCATCACAGACATTTTGTATGGGGCTAATTTGTGTGCCCTACGCAAGGGAGACGGTGGCATTCGTCCCATTGCCGTGGGATGTACGTACCGACGTATGGCAGCCAAACTCTGTTGTAGATATTACAAAACCGAGTTAGCTTTGAAGTTCCAGCCCCTCCAAATTGGTTTTGGTTCAAAGGGGGGCTGTGAGGCTGCCATACATGCTTTATCAACCTACCTTGGCTCCAGTAAAGGTGAGGTCATTCTCAAGGTTGATGTGAAGAATGCTTTCAACTCGGTGAACAGGGACACCTTGTTGAACCAAGCTAAATCAGAAACACCCAAAATTTATAATTTTCTTTGGCAATGTTACAGATACCCCTCCAAATTATTATACAAGGACAACCTTTTGAAATCAGCTGTTGGATGTCAACAAGGAGACCCTCTTGGACCGGTAATTTTCAGTTTAGCTATTCAGCCCATTATTCGGTGGTTAAATTCTAAATTTAATGTATGGTACCTAGACGATGGGACTCTAGGGGGAGATGTGGAGACAGTTTTACAAGATTTGGTATTTATTAAAAATGAATTTAGATTAATTTATTTAGAACTAAATGACAGCAAATGCGAGATTTTTTTAAACGACGTTTCGGACAAATAAATATATGGAATATTTTGCACAATAAGGTAATGTAATTGGCAGGCTTATTAAATTCATTTTGTAAGCTGTTTAATTGTAACTGCTGTCGGAGCAACAGTTTGTAGATGAGTTCGGCCCCCAATAAGGTTAAGCAGGTTTTTCTGTGTATGGAGAAATTCCAACCGGTTTTTATCGACGTTTATTAATTAGCAGTATGGTGCTTTCATCCGTGTGGTGATGAAGAAAGTAACTTAGGTTAAGTAGTTTAGTGTTCAAGGAGTCAGCGTTACGTACGATCGAGAGGTCACGGGTTCGAATCCTGGCAATTACACTACCGACGTAAACCTACTCCTAGCACAAGCCATTTAGCTTGAGAAGAGGGCCAGATCGTGAGAGATGGCCCTGGGTCGGCCGGGGTGCGAGGGATATGCCTGTCAACTTCACCTTCGGCAACCAAAGCGACCCACAGGCGGCGTGCGTTTTAGTCGTTTCGAGTCCGACATAACCTCTCCCACCGGCTCCGGTGGGGAGGTATCCGTGGGGATATTGCGCACGTAGAAAAAAAAAGCCATTTAGCTTACTTGAAGAGATTAGAGGGAATTTTAGAATATTTGGTTCTAAAATTTAAAAAAAACAAGTATTACCACCCCATGTCATCCGGCGGGTGTCATAAGAGCCGACTCACAGAAAAATATACAGATGATATTACTGCAAGAGAAAGAAAATTCGAAATAAAACCCTGTACCAACCCGTCTGGCCAGCGTAGATACAGTAGGCCAATGAATCCCAACACTGGACTCCCAGAGGAGAGAGCAGGGAGAGGAGTCCAGTGGTGGACTGCGATGAGCTAACTTATTGGTTGATTGCTTTTATAAAGACTTCTCTTTTTTATATTTGGTCCGTAAATTGACTACACCCAGCTTATATTATACATATAGTTGAAGTGCAATCCAAAAGATATGGACCAACTACTCTTACCTAGACATTTCTCTTCCCCAGGTGCGCCTTTCCTTTACCTGCAATTGACTACAGCATTTTTCTTTCGTTTAAAAGATTCAAATTGTTTTATAATAATAAGCCGCTGCTGGCTCCTGCTCTTTCAGTGGGGATTGAGCCTAACAGATCAAAGTAACCCCTTTCCATTAGGTAAGTATACAGTAGAGTTGTTTGCATCCTTAGGTAGGTAGTGCAAAAACTGTTTATTTGGAACGTAAAAAAAGCAAACTGGTCGAAATAATAATCGTGATTGACATGTCATTGTTATCTCATTCTATGATCTTGACAGCAGACAGTTATGAATACGAACTCTTTCAAGCGTGTTCTGCCAATTCTAGGCCACTAAAACTATATTATCTACAAAAGTAGTCAATGTTTTCGTTATTCGTATTTTTAGAACAGTGTACCATTCGTTATCATCACCTGCCTATTCTTTTCCTTATATTTGACCTTATATTTGGTCAGCGCAAGATGTCATTTACTCTCAAATATAGGAGGTAGGACACGGCGGTATTTTTGCTAAATTGAGCATGCCGACTGGAGAAGTACCTCCGCCCTACAGAATACTGCGGTTATAATAACTTCATGTTGTGTTCCCAGCGGTGAGTAGGGTAGCCAGAGCTCAGTGGCGAATTTGTGCTGTCAGTGGGATGACTAAAGGCTTGTCCTGCTTTGTCCTCTATACTGACGGCACAGAAACTCTGTGCTTACAGGGTCGGCGGCGCGAGTGTGGCTTCTCTGGTTTTACACACGTCCAGGCCACGGTAACCACTTTCCATCAGGTGGGCCGTGCGCTTGTCTGCCACCTAAGTGGTATAAAAAAAATAATCATTGTTATTTTCTCCTCTCCTTCGCTCCTGTTAGACGTCACCTTCTCAGCTTCAACCTTCCTTGCTATACTTTCACGCAATGCATCCATTTCTTTGAATTTTGAGCATCAGTTTTGAAATTGAATCGCAACAAGACAGGGATGTTACATACATAATATATATTTGGCTATAACCGCGGTAGCCTAGTGGTATGGGTAATGGACTGCTGAGACGGGGTCTCGGGTTCGATCCCAGGTTTTACCATGGCACACACCAATGACTTTTCGATGCTTTTCGAAGTTATGTGTGTATTTATCGCAGGTTTATAAGTGCCCGGTTAATGGCAATAGGCTCGCCACCTGTTACATTGGGCCCTAAGCATAAACTGGCGAAATGTGGGTGCTAGCACCTCTGCCTACCCCTACGGGAATATAGGCGTGAGATTATGTTATGTCATTTGCCTTTCCCTTCGTGGAAGGCAGAGATAACTGCGTGCATAGGCGTCTATCTTGAATTGTTTACGAGCTTTCTTTACTCTCAGTAAATCTTAAATATTAATCAACTACATAACGCACTCATCCATTAAATTATTTAAAAAAGTCGACTTCGAAAACCAAAAAGTATCAAAAACATAAACAACAGTATCTCAGAGACATTGGGTACTTTTATATACTTTTAATTGTATTTGCAATCATTTTTATCAACAATTACATCTGATGTGACACAGTTATATCAGCATTTCTTTTATAGTTTTTGGCCTCATATTTGCTTAAAACAAGTTGAGGTTATAATTAACAACTGTACGTAGGTGAGATGAGATATTTATCAATTTGGTATGACAATTTCGGAAGAATAATAAAGAAACAGATTTATAATAATAATAATAATAATAATAAAATATTTATTTCAGACCATAGTCCATAATTAAAAAAGAAATACACACACTGAACAAACACATCAAGACACGTGTGCTCGGATCAAGGCTTTCACTATAGCCGAGTCCTGCTTATCTGCAATGACCTTCAGGATACCGTTAGTGCTACCCCGTATTCTACTTAAGCTGGAAGCGAGTCTTTTTCGCATGATGGCATGAAAGCCGTCGACTCCAGCATCGGCAAACATGCCAGATGCACTACAGAAGCGGGGCAGCCCTAACAACATCCTGAACCCATTATTATATTGGACGCGTAGGGCATTGAGCGTTCGCTGCGTATAGCTGAACCACAGGCTGCACGTGTAGAAGGTCTGACAGTATGCTTTGAACAAGGTAATTTTGACTGCATCACCACATCGTACAAACCTGCGAGCCAGCATATTGCTTTTGACCGCCAACGCCCTACGCTCCCTCTCAATATCAACTTGGTCTTCAAGGCCGTCGGTAATGTAGTGCCCCAAGTATTTAAACTTGTACACCCGTTTTAGCTCCGTACCATTCAGCTTAATTGCGGGCACAGTTAACGGACATTTACCGGAGGCCCTGAAGACCATGTATTCTAATCTAAATGTAAAATTAAAAAATGCAACACAACACATTAAATCTTTCTCGATGCAATGAATAAGCATAAAGGATTTCTATTACAAGTATCCATAGGGTAAACCAGTTATTGTTATAGTATAGAATTGTTATAGGTAAGCTGACGTAAGATCAGAATGAATAAAAATACACACATACATACATACATATAATTTTTTTTATATAACTTAAGTGGAAGACAAGCACACGGCACACCTGATGGAAAGTGGTTACCGTGACCTATAACGTGTGTAACACCAGTGGAGTCACATTCGCGCTGCCGACCATGTAAGAAGAGAGATTTTATGTGCCTTCAGTGCAGAACATAAAATCAGGACAAGCCTTTGGTCTTCCCACTGACAGCACAAAAACTCTCCAATGAGCTCTGGCTAGCCTACTCACCGCCCGGGAACACAACACGAGGTTATTATAACCGTGGTATTCTATAGGGTGGAGGTACTTCCCTAATCGGACTGCTCAATTCGGACGGGAATACCGTCGTGTCCTACCTCCATCGCATCACGCCTTTGTCACCCAAAGGGTTAAGCAGAAGTGAATTAACACCCACATTTCACCTATCATTGTATTCGGTCCCACGACGTTATAGAAGGTGAGCCTATTGTCTCTTTCCGGGCACTTTTGTTCCACACACTCGAACCGTGCATTTGAGGCGGAATCTGGGCTGTATATATCTGTTTGATGTTAAACAGCCCTATCCCTTAGTCGCCTTGTACGAAACCGCGTGGGAAAAGATGGGGTGGTCCAAATTCTACTCTGCCGGGAACCAATAGAAAAAGAGTTATATGTAACTACAACCCGTTTCAGATGGTTCTTAATTTTTTATTACGAATGTATTCCCGGGTTAATCGAACACCCGGGTCGCTAGTAGAATATTTTCAACGATCCTTAAACTGTTAAAACAAAAAGATGTACGTATTGTCGTGGTATTTGGGTCTTATTATTTCTATACAAACAACAAAAACGAATAAAAGACAAAGAAAAAGGCAACGGTATGCACTTGAACTTTGTGTACTTTATGTAACAGACAAGACAGTTTTATTATGTTTCCACGAAGGGCACACCGGCAAGATGTCTAAGAATGCAACTTGCTTGCAGGTAAGCGGTTATATTCTTATTTTATATGCATGTGATGAGTATAAACAAAACTGTAAATCACTAAATAACTGTTCTTATTTTAGTGTTGTACTTAGACGAGTTATTAAGTTACAGGAAACATGAACGAACTTAAGTTAAGGATGGATTGTGAGTGTGCAGGGCCTTTCCTTTGTGGTCCGATTTATCGTCACCTGCTAGTCTGATATGCCTGTTAAACTCACCTTCAGCAACCAAACGACCCACAGACATCGTGCGTTTAAGTCGGTTCGAGTCCGACATAACCTCACCCGGCGGTGGGGGTATCCGTGGGGATTTTCCGCACGTAAAAAAGTCTGTGTATGTACAGTTGACAAAGGAGATCGCACCTTTACATATAACTTCATATATCTCATGCTATAAATTCGGTGACGTCGAGCACAAGTCGATAGTGATGTATGTTTATGTGTTCGACGATGTGACGTCACCAAATTTACACCATGAGAAATTAAAATCTCACCGCGAATTCAGCTGTCGAGTTCGCTCGATCGTTCGAAGTGTTCTTACACCATGTGCCAGCAATATTCCCAAGGCTTGCTTCTTGTTCGGCGGGGGTGCGATGGATATGTCTCATATAAACTCACCTCCGGCAACCTGGGGCCCACACAGTCGGCGTGCATTTTAGTCGGTTCAAGTCCGACATAACCTCCCTCACCGGCGTCAGTGGTGGGGGTTATCCGTGGAGAATACCGCGGCTATAATAACTTCGTGTTGTGTTCGCAGCGGTGAGTAGGGTAACCAGAGCTCACTGGAGAATTTGTGCTGTCCGTGGGAAGACTAAAGGCTTGTCCTGCTTTGTCTTCTACTGACGGCACAGAAACTCTGTACTTACAGGGTTGGCAGCGCGACTGTGACTCCTCTGGTGTTACAGACGTCCATAGGTCACGGTAACCACTTTCCATCAGGTGGGCCGTGTGCTTGTCTGCTAACTAAGTGGTATAAAAAAAAAAAAAGATTTTGCACACAGTAAAAAAAAAGGCTTGCTTCTTGTAATCAATTCGAAATCCACCAATAAGTCGTTATTGGTCCACATATGTACTTAATAGTAGGTACAGTAACGTGCAAACACATACAGGTACCTTTTTAAAAACATTTATAATGTCTAGAAGTTGCCTCGAAGCTGATGTATGCGACCTACTTTCAGTGTCATGGACGGCGATATATTCTATATTAGTTTGTTTTGCAGTTGTTTTTTTTGTTATTGAAGTAAAATGTAATGGAAGTAAAATAATTCAAGTAAAATAGCGGAGCTAAAAGCTTTTCTTCATACACATCATAGTAGCTGCTGTCACAATAAAAATTATAACTTAAAAGGATTTTCTTGAAATACACTACACATGTCTTGTTAAGTGATTGCATATGGCTTTATTAGCCTATGGCAGGTGTACTTAGGCGGTGTAGGTGAGACAGACATCGTACGTGCCAAATCAAAAAAATTGTAAATCAAATTTTAATGAAAAATGTATTTATCCTCGATAGATTTTTGAGAAAACCTTGCATAGTATTTGTAGTAAATAACGTTCAAAGAAATAAAGACAAAAGAAATAATGTACTTGAAAGTAATTTTTCAAATTAAAATTTAACTTTTAATTTTATAACTTTATTTTTATTTGTTTTATCCGGTTGATAAAAAACAGCAAAATAAATAAATTAAAAGAACAAATCTGATGATAAGAAAGAAGGATTGCTGGAGCGATGTTGTTTTTGATCACTTTTCGCAATTAGCACTTACTAGTTATTTTTTTACTTTTTTATTATATAATTTGTTACATTCCACACATCGCTATCTAGACTGAGAGGAACGAAACTTTAACAGCTTTTATATTTATGGGGTTTTGGAATGCGGAACAAACTTTTTTGCATATAATGTGGGTGCTAGCCACCTCTGCCTACCCCCTCGGGGTATATATTATACCTACACTCAGACCAATACAAATACTTATACATATTACAAATGCAAATATAATTTTCTGTCATGCTGTGTTTGTTCGTCTGAAGATAAAGTATACCACATTTTGTCACAATAAAAAAAATCCTTAGAACTTTCCATGGGGGGTTAAATAATTATTATAAAAGAAAATCGATCCCGTGAACACAAACTCAAACGGTCAAAGAAACATTTAAAAAAAGAAGTTTAAAATAAGTATTATGTGCGGATTAACGCATCGCCTCACCGTGTCCATATAAATAAAATAATGATGGACATACACGCGATTGCTATCTAATATGACGTTTAATTTCGCAAATCTTTCTACTACTACCGACAATTTCTTTTGTTGCGTTTATCGGTTTCGCGTGCTCGATATCCCGGGACGGAATAGACCTCTTAACAATTAGACTTGGCAACTTCTAATTGATTGATTTTATTTTAATAGATTGATAATTCTTTATACAAATAATTTACTGTAGAACTAGTAGGTAGCATTTGCCTATACAGTTTAATGTACAATGGGCGGCCTTATAGCTGAAAGCGATTTCTTCCAGGCAACATTGGGGTTGACACTATGGACAGTAATGAGAGAAAAACGAAAGATATAAATAAGATATGGTGTAGTTTGTAAATAAACTAGGTACTAGATGTATTAGAAACAAAAAGCAAGAGAAATATATATATATATATATATATATATATATATATATATATATATATAATATATAGAGAGAGAGAGAGAGGTACAAAAGAAATAAAATAGTATAATTTAATATTCGATTTGGTGAAGACCGGGTCTACATACCCTGCAATTAGAAACATTACAGATAAACCATATTCGATATTGATTGAGACAGATATTGATGAACAGAACCCTTATACGATCAATTCGTTGTCTGTCTGTCTGTCAAGACCTTTTTCTCAGGAACGTGTGGAGGTATTAAGTTGAAATTCATGCCACATACTCAGGTCTATAACATCTTAAAACTGTGAAAATATAAAACTTCTAAGTTAATGTATTCAAAAGATATTACGTTTTATGTAGCTTAAGTTACGGAACCCTCAGTTCACGAGTCCAACTCGCACTTGAGCGGCTTTTTTTAGTATACGTCATGGTAAGCCCGTAGTTGCCGCTAGTACCATATCATCACAAATTGTGGGCGAATTGACTAAGACCACATGCCGTCTCAGGTCTTCAGATGCCGGATTCGCACACCCATTATAAGTAAATAAAGTAAAATATATTGACATACCAACAAGTGGAACGGTAAGAATTTTAGCTAAAATAATAACTCTTAGCAAGATTTACATGTTGACTTTCTAATTAAAGTTATTTTGATAACTTAGTAGGCCAACTTGCTAATTTTTACCGTGTTAAATCGTATGATCTGTTTTTATTATTTTAATAATTCCGGTACTATTTTTTTTAAACGTCTACTTAATTAAATTGAGCAGGTAAATTTATATTAAGCTACACGAATTTATTTTTAATTACCATTTTACCTGTATATTCTTTGTTTTACTACGAATTAGCATAATACTATTTGAACTTCAAATTTTCTTTAATTTCTTCGAGAAATATTTATCCGGGAACGCAACTTCGAAAGTGAATACATACCATACGGCACCATGGTGCCTATTCTATGTCTAATAAGGTAACTTCGAACGTAACTGTTAAATGTCTAGATATAAACACGCCGAGCCAGCTTCCGGGCACGTCATTCTCTATCGAGTTGGCGCCCAGGCAGCCGCTTGCTTCCCGCGCTTTTTTGACGGTGCAACAAAAAAAAATTGTGCAGTAATTTTTTTTTTATTAGTGCCTAAGGAATAACCTGAATGTAAGTAACTATTTTAAGGTCGTTGACATTTAGGTATAGGAATGTAGGTCAAACCTTTCTTTGTTGTAACTTGCGAACGGGTTAACGGGCCCTGCATTGTCAATATGAAATAAAGTTAAGTGATTGTCTGAGATTAATACAATATAAATTCAATATTTTTATGATAAATTATTTAGAAAAATTAAAACGTCATCGACATAAAATATCGAAGTTAAATATTATCATATTAAAATATTTGATTATTACTATTTCTAACACTAAAATGAAACATAAAAATATGAATAAACATTATTAAATTTATGACTTTAATATTCTTTTCATTTCTAAAATGAAAAATATTATTATACTTAACTAATATAATACATAGAAGCATACCTTTTTATACGTGTCAAAAACAAATAAGATGCAAATATTTTGTCACGACTAGTAGTGCCCACTAGCAGTAATTATAAAATAGCGTATAGGTAAGTAAATGTTTTTTTTTGTATAATAAGTTCGTCCCCTATGTCATAGGTATTACTCATAAGTTTATTTGTGACCAGCTAAGAGGTAGGTATGTGATATATGTGACCTCTAACCGTGACCAAAACTTTTATATTTTGCAAACAGTGAGAAGGTTCTTGGTTTTTTTTCTGTGATATCATATTGAAGGTAAAGACGTTCTTATAACCTATTCATATTATGTATTTGAGTCAATACGAAGTCTTGAATTTTTGTGTTATGTATAATCTAAGCAGAATCTAAAATAAGAACATAACTAAGCAACTAGGATTGTAAACAATTTGGTTCAAAGTACAACCTTGTGGAATCAGAGGCTCCGTGCCATACCATACTACAGGCTTTAGGTATGTGCCCGACGCAATTCTTGAGAATGTTCATAATATTATGACGTTAGACTGCGATGCATATATTATCGAAATATTGTGGATAATAAGTCTGACATAGTAAAAATAGATTGATAGTCGTGCAATAATAGTTGGTATCCCACATTATAATACATTCTATGACGAGAGTCACGTGAAGGCAGAAAAAGACGAATAAGTCAAGCATTTGAGTTTAGACAACGAGATTGTTGACACATAAGAAGTTGATTCTGCTTTTATTGTACTGATATTCATCTTAGTCCATGTACTTAGTCATTGCACTGCCAAGAGCCTCGACCAACATCTTGAGATGAGAGACTGTAGTTTGGCAGTTGCTTGAAGAGGATGATGTTTACATCATCCTTGGAATCTTGTCAGGGTCAATTTATTTTCATAACCTGTAAAATTTTATTACATACAATACTCCTGCTGAGTCTGTCATGATTCATGATATATGGTCATGATTTGGAAAGAGATAAGACTAATTTTCGAAGAATAGGAATAAAGAAGTTCTAGAAAAGATGAACAGATTGTGTGAAATAGGTAATGGCATAGAAGGGAGTAATTGAGGAGATGATGTTTGACAGACAAGAATCGAAGAGAATGAAATATTGTACTGACAAACAAATGGGACAGGGGCAGGTAGATATTGGTGCCAAATTAATAATCAGTAATTTTATTTTAATATAATAATCCAGTCAGTCAATTTCCAATCATAACCATAACAAGTTTGTGAAATACAACTTGATTATTTACGCATTTATTAGGATTGAGTCCTATATTATTATTCGATGCCTCATCGGCGCGTTTGGTTGACAAAAGTTCAAGGCCTATGCCATCATCTTCTGTCATAATATCACGCACGACATTGTGTGTACTTCTTGTAATGGATGTTTGTTTATTTATTCGTATCTTATGCGTTGCTGTACTACAGTTCATCAGATTGCGATATAACTTTGTCAAGTCAATTGTCATTTGCGAGAAGGTTATGGGTGGATACATTACATGTAATTACGATGCAACGCTGTAATCAGGTTATGGAATTTCTCCCAAAACTTTTCCGTGAGAATCTGGGTTGGGTCAGTTAAAGTTGTTTTTTTTTTCGTTTTATTTTCTTCATCGGCAATTACGGGACTTAAAAACTAGGTGGTTAATTTAAACGACTCCTTATTCAATTCTATAATATAATATAGAAAAACAAAACCTATTTTAGTATTTTAAAAGAAACTCAAATGTGGCCAATCACATTAAATGTATGTAATTTTACCGTCAATTTTTAAAAATATGGGTCGATAATGTTATAATTGCGTGGTGATGAAGGCCTAAGCAGTTAAAGTCTAGCATTTATATTATACTTGTGCAAGGTATATACGCATATACTTATAATGATAGTGCCAACCGGCATAATATGCCGAGGGTATGCCGGCACAGGCGGGAATATTTCCGGTGTATCTTAAATTCTCGACCTTCACAGAGGTGCGGTTTGTATAACGTTTCTAGGAAAATCATGGGTGTGTTACTATTTTGGCATAAAGAGTTTGATATAGAACCGGTTTTTTAAGAAATTAAAGTTGAGTCTTGTCGGAGCCTAATTCTGTACTGAGCCCTATGCTGTACTGTAGTGCGTGCGTGCGTGCTATACTGCGTGCAATAGAATTTCTAAACGTTTTCTTACATTATGAGATGATTCGTATCGTCTTTGTACTAGGTTTTATCCAAGAATTTGTGATATGTTTGTATCACTTTGGTATAGCCTAATTTCTTATAAGTGTTACCATGACTTTCCACTATGTTGTTTTTAATTCTTATATTTTTGTTGTTATATGTTTCAGATTCTGCAAACAGCTAGAAGTCAATATGCGTCCGTTATTAATAGGTAAGTCTAACGCATTCTTTTGTATTCCTAAAATATCAGTTTTAAACCGTTTTAGTCGTTAGAAATATGTAGGTACTTACGTTCAATATTATACTTTCCTGTAGTGGTATATGGATGCCCGGAATGAGACATCATTAAGCAATATTATGACGAATATTTAGAATATAGTTAGGTATATGAACAATTTATAGCCTAGATAGATAATTCTTTACTATACACCAAAAGATTTACAGTAGGACAAGTAGGTAGCATTTATATGGTTCAGTGTACAATAGGCGGCGCTGTAGCGAGTTCTTCCAGGCAACCTATAACATGGTCTATAAAATATCTTATTCATTGAACAGTGCAAAACTAATAGGTATGTCATAGTGGTTTGGATAGTTACTAATAATGGATTGACAAAATCTATTTAAACAAATAAAACATTTAAGTGTCTAGTTGTAATGTGTGCGCATTTGTTTGCACGATAGCAAATCAATATTTTTTACATAGTTGTCTGTCTGTATTTCTGTTTGTTCCGGGTAATCTCCAATGTGGCGTAGGCGTAACTTTTTAAGGTTCCGCGCAAATATAAATCTTATATCTATGTTGGTCCTGAGCACATCTAGCTATATAATTAGGGCGTATAATTTTAACCAGAGTTCACTGTCAACAAGGCGACCAAGAAATTTATAACTCATACTTTTTTAAACAAAAAAGATATTAAATGTCGAAAAATGGAAAACGAATCTTTATATTTAATTTGAAGTGGTTGATTATAATTAATTTTAACATGTATACATTATATCACAAATTATACTGAGATTATTATTATGTAGTGGATATATTAAAATATTACTGTACAGTGACTCCCAAGTTAGAAAATAAAATATTCGAACGGGGTTCCCGGCAGAGTAGAATTTGGACCACCCCATCATCCCTTCCCATGCGGTGTCGTACAAGGCGACTAAGAGATAGGGCTAACATCAGACAGATTTATACAGCCCAGACACAGCCTCAGATGCATGACTTGAGTCAAAAAAGTGCCCGGAGGACAGCAATAGAGTCATCTACTATTACGTGGGACCGAATTCAATGATTGGTGAAATGTGGGTGTTTATTCACCTCTACCTAACCTTCTGGGGATAAAGGCGTGATTATATGTATGTATGTAATTGAGAACCGGGGCTCTTTTTTATGATGTAACTTGTCATAATTTAATGGAATGTGCCTAAGAGGTGAGATATGAATATATTGATGATTGTAGATAACAGAATCTAGTTCCATTACACGGTATAATACCTATATGATACAAATGAAAAACTTATAATAATAAATAGTTTCCTTTATACATTATCATTCTTATAAGATTTGTATGATAATTTTATTGCTGAGCTCGATGATCACATTTACGTCATTGTTTTATATTATAATAGCAGTCGTACCTAATAAAAATGACTATGCAGTACCCACAACTGCTGTCCAAAGAAAGAGTGGCGTATTAGCTTACTATTTTTTTTTTATATAGAACACGTCTAATTGACTTTGAGCTTAAATAATATGCAAATCTTTATAACCAGAACGACTTTGGTTCCATTCAAAACTTCATTTTACAGCACGGTCTTTTACTCTATTGCTTGATATTACTTTACTCGGTTTTAACGGGAGCTACTGATGGTGACGGCCAGAAATCAAACACCCGAGCATTTTTTAAATTTTTTTTTGATTTATTCAAATCAATTACCTTGATAGGTTATACATAGCCCCACAAAACCGTGTTATCGGTTTGTCTGCGGGATCCAGCCTCCGTACATTTAATTAGTTGTACTCCGTACAATTTACACGTTATCATACATAAATCTACACAGAAGACATTTATTTATAATTATTTATACTTTATACACATATATTACATTAATAGAAAAAGATGAGATGTAATGTACAAAGGCGAGCTTAACTTAGTTAGAGAACTCAACTTTGAAGTTGTGTTCTCTTCCAGCAAACTGGGAAGTGCACAGAGGAATTGCAATACGAGGGGCTAAGTCTAGTGCACAAGTGTAAAATTAATATAAGAAGGTATAAAATGTGTATACCCTCGACAATAGGCACAAATATACACATACACATATACACACATACACATATACATACTCACGTACATACATATATACATTCATATTCATATTTACCTACATAAACACTACACAGCCATAAACAAGGTGTCACCAGACCATCACCATATCACCACGATGACAGACTATTGAGATAGTATTTTTTTATCTTTCTTTTCATTTCTTGACGGTGTATCAACTAGAAAGTGAGGTTTTCTTGGGTGACGAAGGTTTTTGGTGGGATCCTATATCTATTGTTTTTTTAGTGCTGCTTCTTGCGTGGATAATATGACCATTTATAACGAAGCGGGAATCGTATTATATCGTACACACTAGTCATAGTAGTTTTGCTTGATACTCATTTCATAGGAGGTAGGACACGGCGGTATTTAGTAGTTAGTATGGTAGTCAGAGCTCACTGGAGAATTTGTGCTGTCAGTGGGATGACTAAAGGCTTGTCCTGCTTTGTCCTCTACACAGACGGCACAGAGACTCTGTGCTTACAGGGTCGGCAGCGCGAGTGTGGCTTCTCTGGTATTACACACGTCCATAGGCCACGGTAACCATTTTCCATCAGGTAGGCCGTGCGCTTGTCTGCCACCTAAGTGGTATAAAAAAAAACTAGTATGCATAATAACAGAATTTAATAAATATATGAATAATCACAAAAAACGTCGTATCTGCCTATAATTTAGTAGGTATGCCAACAAGCTTCCATCGTCCTCAAAAACATTGTTTAATTAAAAAATATATATATTTCATTAAATAAGTACGTTTACTTTGCGTGACTTTTGTGACAATGACAATGTTATACATAGGTTGTTTGAGGTGTACGGGGTCCCTCTAAGATTGGAAAGAAACTAATGTCATATCAATCAATTAATTTGTCCACTGGAGGAAATGGCGCACATTCAAAGAGGTATGTGTCCAGCAGTGGATTGCGGTGGGCTATTATTTGATTGATTGAATGTCATATATACTAACCTCTATATTTATTGATGCCGAAGACTCCGGTGTAGGCTTTTCTCTCAAAGTTGGGGGCGTCAACGGCAGTCACCTGGTTGGAAATTATAAATCTCTGGTGCAACCGAGACTTCTTCTTAATTTTCATGATATGACTTTTTTTTTATTTAGAACACGTCAATTAGACTTCGCCTTGCCTGATGGTAAGCTGAAGGCAAATTCTCAGAAAAGAGGGTCACCATTACCTACACTGACACTCAGCTTGACGGTCTCATCATATGCTTTTTCACGCCCCGCTTAAAGGACCCGGGACTGTAGGAAGAGGGGAACACGTGAGCTGGTATTTTTATTATTTATTATATGTTTTATTGTACATCAAGTCTATCACAACGGAATCAGTACAATGAGCGGCCAAATCGCTGTAAGCGATTTCTGCCAGCCAACCTTTGGAGTGTGAATAAGGTTGTAGGAATAAGTGGTAGATCAGACAACCTTTCTAAGTAATTATTTATGTACAACATAGCAAAGTAATAAAATATATGTAGGCCTTTCAAATAAATATATTCTTTCAAATGAATCTTCCGAAGTCATTTTAAATGCCAAAGCTGAACATCCGTTCAGCTATTTAGTAAAAACTACGAAGACAAAGGTAGGCTTGCATCTTGAAACGTTACGTGACTGTATTTTTTATTGTCATCATCGTTGGGTACGAATCAAAATCGTGAAATTAAAACAAACCAAGCTATTGTATGGTACCCAGCCTGGGGCTGTGATCGTGGAGCTTTAGGGATTTATTTCAACTTAGGGATTCCACCTTTTTTATACAATTTAGCTATACTTATTTTTTATACCTATGAATTATTGTATAATTTTTTATACAAATATTTTTAGTAGTATTTTGAAAACTGAAAAATAATAAGCTCGCAAAAATGTAAGACGAAATTTATTAAATAAATTTTGATTTGAAAAGAACATCAGAACGTTTCTATAGGCGTTGGCTCTTGGCTCTGAATTTTATTTTCAGTTACCAGAAACAAACAACAGGAAATAATGTAATAACAATAATTAAAATACAATAATAAAAATAATAATAATTAAAAAATGATTACCTTTTTTTGACTTTTTAAATCATTAAAAGTCAGAAAAAAGGTAATATTTTTTTAAAGGTAATATTTTAGAAAAAGCAAATAATGTCTCAACATTAATTGCTTTTTTTTAAAACTTCAGGGTTTTTTGGTTAGTTACATTATTTTTTATTATATGGCATATCGAGACATGCTTAGCACCAATTTGGCAGATGTTCTTTTAAATTAATTACAATAAGCAAGCACATTAGTTTGAAAATCTGTATTTTGATTCTTACCCACATGTGTCTACCCAAATAGAAAAAGAAACATAACTTTTGACAAACGACATACTTCGGGTTAGTCGCTATTCTGGCAAGACTTTGTATTTTATTGTATTCCTTTTAAAACAAAAGGTTTTAACAAAGAATACCTACTTTTAGCAATTCACGACTTTAGACTCTAAAAGATTGCAGAAACTTGAACAAGTAATGACCACAGAATACATGAATATGATTTCCAATATCCTTTGTTTCTAAAGAGAAATCTAGCTTAGGGTTAACACAAACTAGCGCAGAGTTGTATATAATTTAAGTTAAATTGTGAAACCCATTAAACGCTCGTTTGCAGATTCGTGTATTGGCGAATTGTTTTATGAGATTTTGACCATTACTTTATTGGGATAAGGGATTTTTACGTGCGAAAATATCCCTACGGATACCTCCCCGCCGGAGCTGGTGGGTGATGTTATGTCAGACTCGAACGGAGTAAAACGCACGGCGCCTATGGGTATTTGTTGTTTACTGAAGGTGAGGTCGATAGGTATATCCTTCGCACCCTGGCTGACCCAGGGCCATCTCTCTCGATCTGGCCCTCCTCGGGTGCGGGGACCTCAGGCTCCTGAAGGGATAAGGGTTAATTTGCTATTATTGCTACGATGCGTTTCCATCTGTGCAGAAGCATCAATTAATCCTTATTAGATACATCATGAATTAATTTTCCATTTAACAAATGAAAAATTGCACATGGTACGTACAATTTTACTTTGATTTAACTTTACACCTTATGCCACGCGCATTTCCTGTAAAATTCACGTCATTCAATAACATGTTACCGCAAAGTACCTACTTTAGATACCTAAGTACACTGTGACATAAGTAAAGCGATAATAAAATTATCAACTATCATCACTAGACCTTAGTTAAAGTATGTGATGTCCAAAGAAAATAGACCAAATATTCAAATGAATAATGCAAATATGCTAATACATATAACTCGGTCTCTAGTTATGGGTTATATATAAGACGGGGCTCTAATCATTGCTTTGAAACACTTAATCTTTTCATAAAACCTTTGGATCAACAATGTATTAAATTAGGTGGGAATTTTACAGAAAAAGCAAGAGGTATCGATACGAATATGAGATCGCGTTCACCTCTTGCATTCCTTAAACTCGTGTTCTCTATATAGTTTACATTACACCTTAGCCTACAAAAGCGATCTCATTTACACGCTTCTTTTACTTTGTCGGTCTATTTGTTTAGCAGTGTATGAACATAATTTAATCTAGTGCTGCAGATGCTTCCGGACCTTCTAAACTTCCAAATAAATTAAATGATGAAAATATGGTATTAAATAAAAAAACAATTGTGTAATTCCCACGATGTTATTACGTCTTTATTCAATTTTTCCTTGTTTAAATTTGCATTTTTTAATTACCTAGGTATATTATATTTTGATTACCTAATACTTTGCTTCCTGGTATCTCATTTTAACTAGCTTATGGCAACTAAATGTATGTTTTAACATTTTCAATTAATTCAGTTGGAACTATGTGTCTTTAAAATAAGTAAGATTTTATGAACACTCTTTGAATTTTCTAAGGATTATATTGCCTACCCATTTATTGTAAATAAATAATTATATATACTATTCGTAAAGACACTTACAGGCCTTAGTTAAAGTAAATTTGGTTTACAATATCCAATACTTATTATAAAACCTGTTTTCCTTGGGCAGGAATATAACATTTTTCATATTCTTAACAATGTTATGCGTCATACCTAGCAACTGCAAGTAACTGACACTTTATTTAATACTAATAACACAAGGTATGACATCAGAGATGCAACAGAGTCACCTGACAGAACCGAGGCTTAAGTAGGCTTACGTAAACCGTAACAACAGTAATGATGAAATGAAGTAAGGGTAGATTCACAATCACAGTACGGTGTAGGTGTTAGTGTGAGACCAGCCAATGGGAAAGCACACGTTAGTTGAAAGGGTCAATTAGTGCAGCCTACCTGAGGCAGACCATAAAGGGACCATTTCTGTATCATGAATACTGTAATACATACATACACACGCCTTTATTCCCAAAGGGTTAGGCAAAGGTGAATTAATATTCCCACTTCACCAATCATTGAATTCGGTCCCACGTAATAGGGGGGAGTCTATTGCCGTATTCCGGGCACTATTGTTGACTCATGCCATGCATCTGAGGCTGAGTCTGGGCCGTATATATCAGTCTGATGTTAAACAGCCCTATCACTTAGTCACCTTGTACGAAAGCGCATGGGAAGAGATGGGGTGGTCCAAATTCTACTCTGCCGGGGACCACGCGGCTGCAATACGTACAATAAGTATATAATAAATAAATAAAAGAGAATAAAGGGTAAACGGACTTCAAACTCAGAGGTGAAAGCCTTGGTTGCAACCGGAAACAATGCCAACATTATGATTATAATAGATTATCATTATGTAAGTACCCAGCCAGTTAAATTAAATCCAAGAGCCAACTAGGAGCACACACGCTGTGTGAACTTGTCACATATTTATGATGGTAAACACAACGGAACGGTTCGTGAGCGTGTGAGATAATGCTCAAATACCGTTGACCATACGTCATTTACCTATTTTTTTTGTTTACTTAGTTAAAATAAAATCATCTTTAAGCTTCATGAAATACGGTTGATATTGCTATGGGTATGATTAAGTGGTTTGATGTTTGCATAAGTTTGACATTTAATGTGTGGATTTGATAAATCAATTATTTCATGTTTACTTTTTTGATGGGTTCGTGATTCGAAGTTTGGAATGAAAATAGAGGTATGGCTGCAGTATAATTTGTGAACCATTAGTTAGATTCATTGAAAGTGGATGTAAGTAACAATACTATGTGGAATCATTGACACATCCAAGTGACCATTTTTAATAAACATGACATGGTCATGACGAACAATAATTGATATTACTCAAATATTTGAAAGATAACCATTGATATACATTCTATCAATTAACCCATGGCGGTTCACTGATGGACAGCACCCGATCGTCAGCCTTGCATATCCAGTCTAACCCGGAATTACACATTAAGCTACTATGAGTTCTATGTAATCTAAATATACTTAATAAAATATATGACCTTTTCATGTTAGGGTAAGTAAACCCCAATACATAATACAACCTACCATTTTAGATAACTTCCGAGCACGTATTAGCGGCATTAAATATACATCACATTTTGCCAACTTTGATTTTCTGTCCCATAATTATAACGGATGATTCATTGATCCCTAGTAGTACTTAGTCGGCTGTATGTTTAATGTCGGATGGACAACAGCCCCATACCTTTCTACACTACACACACCCACGGGAAGATATCGGGTGGCCCTATTCTAAGCCATCATGAACCAACAGGGACCTACCATTTAATAATCATTTGCTTGATATGTGAAAACACTCCATTAAATTTTTCATGTTTCAAGATGCCTACAAGACCGCCTATACAATGGTTTGTGCTCAGATGAATTGTTTGACATGATGCCCGTAGCTACTTTTTATCATCGGACCTCTCGCCATAAGCAGGGAATTCATCCTCACACATTGCGACATGGGACGGTGCGCACTGTGCGGTATGAAAGAAACTTCATCCCACACACGCTCAAGCTGTGGAATGACCTGCTGCGGTTTTCCCAAGCGCCTACAATATGGGGTTCTTCAAGACGGGCATGAGAAGGTATCTTCACGGTCGGCAGCGCGAGTGTGACACCCCTGGTGTTGCATACGTCCATAGGCCACGGTAACTGCTTCCTATCAGGTGGGCCGTGTGCTTGTCTGTCAACTAAGTGGTATAAAAAAATATATATTTGTGGAGGCTATTCAAAAGATGAAACCTAACTTCAGAGAGACTGAATCAATGATTTTATTCATATTATTCATACTGCAAACAGGATCTTTTGCACATATTAATTTGAAATACGAAATAAAATTAAAAACTTAACGTCAAGGTGATCTTCATAGTAATAAATTTGAGAATTTGGATATAAAAGTCTAGGTACTGGATAATTTATTTACTTATATACTTATTATGTATTGAATGAAATTTTAAAGCATTTTGTATGTTAACTATTCAAATCGATTAGGATATAGAAAATATTGGTTCAGTTCAGGAGGATTTGAACCCGTGATCCCCTTACAGGGGGAACGCTCTGGCCACTAAGCCACAGAACCTTCGCCCGAAACCATCAAAATTCATCCAAAAAAACCTTTGCCGTAAGACGGATATTTGTGTAGAAGACTATGTGTCCTATATAATAAAAAATAAGAAATAATAACTTTCAGTTGAATGTCAACTAACCTATTAATTAGACCTTGAACTTGAATTCTAATCACCCACAGAGATTAGCACAGTGAACTCGTTAAACTGTGTTCTACACGTCTACGTTATCGCTTTGAAAGCTTGTACTACCTAATTAATAATTAATTTAATAACTAGTTAATCGCTCTTACATTTTAATCTAAATATCGGATTAGTAACGATATTCTCGTAACCAAAGGTTGATCTTCGAAAAATTGGTTTTATCATTGGTTAGTTTGTTGAAAACAAATTAATGATAAAACACGTATGAAAGCAGGTTGATACATGTGGTCTCTGCCTATCCCATGGGAAAATATCATGTCTGTGTGTATGTTGATCATGATCGTTTTCACCCCAGTGGTAAGGGTGTGAAAACGATCATGATAACCCTTGTACGAGGGAGATGCCAATCTCACCTCCAGCTACCAACAACGACCCACAGACGGCGTACTTTTTAGTCAGTTCAAGTCCGACATAACCTCCTTACTGTCTTTGGTGGTGGAGAGGGGGGATCCCACGATTACGCCTAGCTGCCCAATGGGTTTAAATTTACCTGCCAAATTAGATCGAAGTAAGCTCTTTTTCCACTGGTTCTATTTAAAAATATTCTCTCTTGGCCACTGTTTCACACTAAATAATATAATAAAGAGACGTAGACGTAGAAGAGACGTAGTAATCCTATTCACTCAATTGTCTTCATTCATTACTTCATAGGTATTCCGTCATTCATTATTACGACTCATTTTACTCATCTTGTCATAACTTTCCGTACCTACATAATATAAATTCTTACATAATATAAGTTCCTACATAAAATAAAAAATACTGCAAACATTTGCAACGAATAACCTTAAAATCGTTGATGGCATTCACTAAATATAGGAATTGAGGACGATTGAATTAGCAGATAGATGACAACAATTATTATATAGTGGGATATAAAAATATTATATAGCCAGATATGTAAATGAATACGAAAATTCTAAGAGTAGCGTTTACAGTTTTTGGATGGTTTTAAGCTTAAGAATTGGCATAGGAGCAAGCCAGCTTGGGACCTATAATACGAGTATTATGTAATAGGTATCTTTTTGCCTCATCAATGTTGCATTGTATTATCATTATTCCTATTAAGTGAATTAACGGTTAGATACAAGTCTAGGAGAAAATATTCCACAGATTTCAAGTCTTAAATGTTACAGTTAAAATCTTTTTTCCCTTGTTAAAACTAGAAATACCTGGACACGACTGGAATTAACATCATATTTTTAG
Source organism: Eilema griseolum (assembly GCA_963662185.1). NCBI lineage: Eukaryota > Metazoa > Arthropoda > Insecta > Lepidoptera > Erebidae > Eilema > Eilema griseolum. Next base: position 9,042,097 of record OY759250.1, read on the forward strand.
AATTTACATACAATAGAGGAAATCTAGTTTTAAGGTAAAACGAGTTCTAACTAAAATTAGTTTTTAACTGTAACATGTGTAAGCCGGTTTAGGTACCTACTTAATATTCTGTAATAGTCACGAGGTGACAAAATATAATATACGTTCATATTACATATAGTCACGCATTTATCCCTGGAGGGTTAGGGAGAGGTGAATTCACACCCACAATTCACCACTCATTGTATTTGGTCCCACGTAATAGGGGGTGAACCTCTTGCCGTATTCCGGGCACTATTGTTGACTCGAGCCATGCAGCTGAAGCTGAGTCTGGGATGTATAACATATATCTGTCAGCCCTATCCTTCATTCGCCTTGTACGACAACGCATGGGAAGAGATGGAGTGGTCCAAATTCTACTCTGTCAGGAACCACGCGGATAATAATATAGGATAAAACAGTACGTGATTGTAGTCATACATTCATATTTTATTCTCAAGCAGTGTGATTACTTTTCCGGGAAGTGGGCACTCGGAGAGTTATGTATGGACTGCAAAATCATTCAGTCCATACATCACCCCGTTTTTTTATATCACTTAGGTGGCAGACAAGCACACGGCTCACCTGATGGAAAGTGGTTACCGTTGGACGTGTACAAAATTAAGGGACTCACTGCCAACCCTGTAAGCACAAAGAATTTCTGTGCCGTCAGTCTAAAAGACATGGCAGGACAAGCTTTTGGTCTTCCCATTGACAGCACCAAAACTCTCCAGTGGGCTCTGGTTACCCTACTCACCGCTGGGAACAAAACACAAGGTTATTATGGTCGCAGTATTCTATAGGGCACTTCCCCAGTCGGACTGTTCAACTGAACGGAAATACCGCCGTGTCCTACCTCCTTAAATATTAAAATAAAATCTTAATATTGTCACAGTTATTATTCTATTTAATCTTTTAACTAAGCTAATAAAGACTTTTATTTGGAGTAGGTTAATCTTAATCGTAGCTTCGATAAGCTCCCGATTCCCGATGATTGTTTACTAGGAACCTCCCTTACGTTACTACCAGTACCTAGTTATTTGAAGTTACCAGCTTTCATCCGTGTTTTCACTTGCGCTGCTGATGCGGCTGAACTTAGAATTTTCGATGAAGCGACTTAACGTGCTCTGCGAGGCCCGATTAGGCCAATTTATGCTAATGCTAAATGTAAATAATTCCAAATAAATCACGATAGAATCTCTTGTAAAGCAGTTTTTAGCTTCAGCATCCATCATCCTCTAGAGAAGAGAAAATGTATAAAATTTCCAATTGTTCGTTTGTTTTTGCTATCGTTACATAGAGTACAATAGTGTAGGGTCAGGGAAGTGCGTTCACCGCTGCAGCGTGCCTTACTTTACCTAACATTGGAGTACTATGCGTGCATCGCATGCCATTCTTATTCTCATACTTTTGTTCGTTTGTATAATTACTTATATTGATAAAATAAATCTAAGTCTAGGTACTTAGATACATATTGACTCACATTGGAAATCAATAAGTAATTTAAAGATTTAATCAATTATTTTATAGCGAATAATTTTGCCCAAATTTCTTCTATTTAAGTTGCTGTACAGCTAGAATAACAGAACATTGAGATCTAAAGATTTGTGTCAGATTATATTACTTTCTATTGGTAACTTAACTGTTATTAAAAGATTGCTACTACTACTAAAGATCTTTATCGTTTGTTTCTTAGATTATAACCAATATGAACATTAAAATTTGTAAGATAAAAGCCATATCAAAATGCTATAACATATATTAAAATATATCGGATCAAACCCGATAGAGATCGGACTGATCACGAAAATTGTTAAAACCTTAAATTGAAGTAGCTGATGAAAACAATAAAACAAGTAAATTTTTGTGTACAAATAAACTGATGACCTGAAAAAGGTAAAGAGGCTGGAAGAAAACTGGAGGCCTTTGTCCAGCGGTGGACTGTGTCAGGCTGACTGATTGATACTGCAATCTTCTCTCGAAACTTTGCAATATAACTATAAATTCATACTTTTTAAAATATATTTTAAACTGCTATTGATGTTTTGAAACAAGGTGTCTATCTATTTTCAAAATACTACGTAAAAGGTCAATCAATCATTAAATATTTACATAATATCTACAACCTATCACTCATTACATAATAATGATCATTATATAATCCAGGAAGAAAGATTGTCTTCAATAAAAAAGCCACTATTATACTTATTACTTACTTATATAGGATATAGCACTTACTTATGTGCATTACGTGCCATAGTATCATCTTAGCGGCACCATTCCTTACCGTTGCATCTGTACATTGCATCGACACAATGCATCTCAACCGTGAATCGCAGTCATCGTACACTGCCAGGGCTGCCACGAGAAAGTTTTAAGGTTCTTATGTAGTAAAGTAATTTTATCGTTTGATGACTTCATTCCAAATGAGATTGTTGTTTAATTTTTATTGCAAGGTAGTAGTCGGTTCATCTCATGTTTATAAATGCTTTGTCTTCCAAAGTTTCTCATTGCGCGTTACAGCAACAGATGCTCAGTTTTTTGCATCTCTACTATTTCAGCTCCATTTTGCTGGTCGTCAGTCCTTCTGAATTGGAGTTCCCATTTTAGATTTCGTTTCATTACATTTTTTAAGTTCATTACATTTTTCGTTCACTTTACAAGAAACCATTTAATTTTCGACTTCTAAAACATGTGTGCGAAGTCTAAATTTAAATATCATTATTTTCAGTGTCTGTGGCATGATAGTGGCTTTAACCTGACATAAAATTAGCGGAATCGAGGGACTGTGATAGTACAATCTTCTAATTTCCGGTCTCTACTCTAAAAACTCTAAGACATATTTGGTTCAAAGTTTGATTTAGTTTATTAAGAAATATTCGATGCTCAATAATTTAAAATTTTATACATTCACATATGTCATAATATTCAGGCTTCACGTATATTCTATGAATACCATGCATCGTTTACTTATAAGTTAAGTTTTACTTTTAAGGCATTTCTGTAAGTAATAACCCTAAGTACGGTTTGCAGATAATCTGCCGTGTAATCAGATTCATTCTGCAATTAGCACTATTGCACTCACCAAGAATGAATTTTCATTATATGAAATGGTCGTTAGTGGTTGCTGTCAATCGTAAAATATTGTTTTAGCTTTCTAATTAATACCTGCAATAATCATTTAGTATTATTCCTTTCTGGCTCCGAGGCTTTCGCCTCAAAACTCGGGGTTGGTTACTCTTTCTCCTTCCTTTGATCTTGCTTATTCGGCTTTTATAAAAGCGAGTGCTCCAAACCCAAAAAGAAATAATCGGCTTCCTTTGTCAATAAGTAGGCCCCAAATATTTTAGAAAGATTCCCAAATAATTCGTGCTGTACTCAACATTGCAGTTTTCGTTGCCATTAAACGAGATTAACGTAGACGTTTAATAAAAATAAATTATAATTTTATGTGTCTTTCGAGAATATTCTAAGAGTACTATCTATATAAAAATAACAACTTTCACGAAATCACTTTCTAGTTTATAAACCGGTAAAAGTTGCTTCAGAGGATAACACATTTGCATAAATTATACATGATTTATTATTATGATGGTTCCAACAAGAATAGTATTAGGGCCCCGATTCTACTAAGTTTATGGTCATGACAACACCGCTGTCATCCACTGACACTGCAGAAAATACCCATAAATTTTAGACTTTATGGATATACACAGTACACAAAAAGTTCATTCCATTTTTCGTTTAATGTACAAGAAGTCATTTAATTTTAGACTTCATAAACATGAGGACGAAGTCTATATTTATATATCATTATTTGCAGTGTCTGTGGCATGATAGTGGCTTTAACCTGACATAATATTAACTCAATCGAGGGACTGTGATAGTACAATCTTCTAATTATAGAAGCAAGCAAAGACAGTCTTCTTCAAAATACTGGTCAAGCGCGAGTTGGGCTCGAGATCGTATAAAACTGAATAGAGGAACGAACTTACATTATTCCCTTTATAGCACCATCCCATTTCTCGTCCAGAAAAGAAGGATTATATTACATCGCGGTAGTGAAGTTGTATCCTTAACCTTTCTAGTCCAAAATTAATTTCCAGGATATAATATTCGTAGCTAGCTGTGCATATTGTGCCCTTTTTTTTAGAGAACAGTATTTTTTGGTTTCTTGATTTATTTTTGGTGCAACAGCAATTGAAATTCAATACATATTTAAGCCGCGTATTCAGTGGCTATAAATAAATCGTGTCCTGTGGTTAACTGTTATAACCACTTTCATTACGTATGTTAGTAAGATGCATCGAAACCGCTATACGTATTGGCCTACATCTGTTCGAGAGATTTTTATAACCTGTCTTGAATTGATACTAGTCCGGAACAGTTATTTTGATGTTCGTTAATAATTGCTTTAATATTACGGACATTCATTAACATTACATATCTCATTTCCATCATAATAACCAGCGATAAACAATATGAAATTCTATATTAAAACTCCTGGTGTTTCAAATCAATCTATTTCATGTGTGGTAATCATTTTTTTATGTAATTCTTTGAAGTTTGGACCACATACAAATAAAAATAATTGATTTCCGATTCGATTTGTATTTTTATTACACATGTGACAGGCTTATAGAATATTTTACTTATTTTCATTCATTATTTATTTATTTTTATTCAATGATGACAAAATGAAAGAGAACTACAATTCAACCTCTTATATAATATATAATGAAAAGATAACACAGGATCTATATTTCGTGATTATTCCAAAGAATTAATTATAAATCACGCTCGTGTTCTACCAAATTTAGCATTTCTTTAAGTTATGTGACCCGCTACTGACTTAAAGGAACCTACAGTAGGTCTCTTTCAAAGTATCTACTACCTAAAAATCTTACTACTATTATAAACGAAAGGATGATGTTTGTTACTTAATCAAACCAAAATGAGTGAATCTGAATAAAAGGCACAAAGATGGCAGAAAGATTATAGTCTGGAATAGCACATACTTGTTGGCTTTTATCCCGGAAATAGGTTCCTATTGACCCGTGAAAATGATGTTTTTATATTCGCAGTTTCTTTTACCTTAGTGTTCCAACAACACTAGACGAATGGCTCATATTTCATAGAACATTTTTTTCTTATTTCAGTGTTGTTCGTAGTCGGCCTCTCAAGTGCAAGATGGGTGCGCCAAGGTCGGTCAAGCGGTCCTAAAGAAACAAGTTTCATAGGTGAAGCCACAAATGAGCTTTCAACTGCAATTTTTCAGGTAATTGTTAAAGTTGTCTTTATTATTAGTTTAGTAGGATATGCCTGAGATCCACAACCTCGTCAACTTCAATGCGATTCGTCGGTTCGAGTCTGACATAACCACCCACAATGGCTCCCTATTTGTGAGGATGCCCGCATAACAGAGCAAAATGCAATTTAGATTTGTTATGTGAATAAATCAGACATGTGAAAGATAGTGTTGTAAGCGCCTGAATTTAAAAGCTGATAATGACTGACGTGAATGCTGTTAGTAATTAGCCAGGCGATATGCCTAGCCTATACATATTGATTGCTTACAATATTATTATTTAGTTCTTTGGAACGTAACTAGTAATTTGTGAAAATATTTATCAGTATGTCTTCATAACTATCAATGTTTATACACTCAAAGTAACTTATTTACAACACATAGTTTCTATTTCTTTCACATGCTTCTACCCATTGCTTTTTAAACCAATATAATGAAAGGATAATGGATTAAACCCTAATATACGAATTTTATTTCTCATTTACAGGGGTATATCGACGATGATAGGAATATTGCCTTCTCGCCACTAGGCTATTCTGCAATTCTTGCAATTCTTGCTGAAGGTGCGCGTGGGGAGACCAGAGAACAATTAGTATCAGCTCTTCATTTGCCTCAAGATGATAACTTAACCAGAAAGACTTATCGTTACATCATGGAGAGATTAAAAAATACTCATGAATACAAATACAATCAACCTGAGTTAAAGAACTACTTTTATGTTTATAAGAATTATACAATCAATGACGACTATAAAAAGGTTTTGGAAGATTATTATTTGACCGATGTTAGGTCTATTGAGAGGTACAATCCCGAACATGAGATTGAAGTTGAGGAAACAGATGAAAAGGGTGAATTCATTGTAGAAATACCTGAAAAGACTGGTGATAACAAAAATGAGGAAATTCCTGATATGTTGCCTCCCAAGGAATCAGATGAGAAACTGATTTCTTTTGCTGTTGAAGATACTCCAGAAAAAGTTGACATTAGCAAAGTAGAGTACAAGCCAGCGAAGAATATTAAAGAGAAAATTAAATTGGAGAAAACTTATTCCGATAAAGCTGAGTCTGAGGATGATGAAGAAACCATGGTTGCAGTTGAAGCCAGAAACCACGCTAGGAGCATGAATGGACTCCAGGATATACATGACGTATCTTCCAGTTTGTCTGTAAATAGCGTGGGCAAGAAATCTAGTAAGTAAATTTTAGTTATATTTGTGTCAACTATAATAAATAATATAGCCATTCTTATGATACTGGTGGCTAGTTAGACAGTCTTCCATTTTATGATTGGTGGTTTACACAAGTCTCATGCACATTTCTTATGAGAGAAGGGATACTCTTTAGTTTTAGTCAGTTCAGCTATTGCAGTCTCAGCATGGTGGACATCAACAACATCGAGATATCTCTTCGACCAATGAAATCGCTGAAAAACATATCAATAGTAAAAGAAGGCGAAGAAATATTTTACACCGCCATGCTAAGGCTGCTACTAGCACTCAGAGGTTCATTCATAGGTAGGTATGTTATAATTTTTTTTAAAAGTGGTGAGTCATATTGTAGAATAAAACATGGTTAAATGATTAATAAATATCTCTAAATTCCTCAATGCCTAGTGGTATGGGTAATGGACTGCTGAGACGAGGTCTCGGGTTCGATCCCAGATTTTACCATGGCACACACGAATGACTTTTCAATGCTTTTCAAAGCAGATAACTTTGAAAAGCATTGAAAAGTCATTCTTGTATTTATCGCAGGTTTATAAGTGCCTGGTTAATGGCAATAGGCTCGCCACCTATTACATTGGGACCTAAACATAAACTGGCAAAATGTGGGTGCTAGCACCTCTGCCTACCCCTTCGGGGATATAGGCGTGAGTTTATGTTATGTCTGAATTCCTCATAATTAAACTTCATAAGATCAAAAGGCATTGCGGTCATTGGTCACAATGAAAACAAAACTCACTATGTTTTGTGTTATTATTTAATTTCAGTTTCGGATTCGCTGATGATCATCTTCAATGGCATGTACTTCCGCGGTTCATGGAAACAACCGTTCGAAGTAATCGACACCGGTGTATTCTATAAGTCTAATACGGAGAAGAAACAAGTGTCCATGATGAGAACCAAAGGCTTGTTCCAAGTTGCCACACTGCCTGAACTAGACGCTGAGGCTATCAAGCTACCTTATGATGTAAGTTTGTTGTAATTAGCGGCCCATATATACAATAACGTTAACGGGAATTAACGCGATCATGATATAGGTAAAAAAGGCATCCATATATTTGATTTGCTTCGACTAGTTTTCTCATAATTCTAATCGATACAGGCACAATATTATAACTAACCTAAAGTTATCGATTATGGTAAATGTAGACATTTCTAAATCATCACAATACTACTGTTTCAGCTTAGATCATCAATTTCAAATGCAAAGGATAAGTCAAAAAATTATTTGACAGTTAGCCTAATTTTTTTATTATTTTTCTTTCACGAGATATTAACATTTTGTTTGTACTAGGGTGGCCGGTACGCTCTTCTTCTATTGGTACCTCGTACTCGCGATGGTCTCACTCGCCTCACTGCAGATCTCCCCATTGCGCCTCTTTCGGATATTCAAGACAGTATGGTTGAGAAGGAAGTACAAGTGTGTATACCTATTTTCTCCGTGGAAACCACTACAAAACCTATCGCTGCTTTGGCTAAGGTGAGTAACAAAATTAAGAATTATTCTTCAACATCAAACAAATGTACAGTCAGAATCGGATCGATCTTGACTAACAAGGTGTTTAAACACAATGGTATTCAGATCTATTTAGTATTTTGTCGGTCAGGACCAATCTGATGCTGATATAATAAGGCTCTAGGGTAATCATACACATTTTTTTTAAATATCTCGTTTTTAAGAACTGTCTGTCGGCTTCGATTTTTGGATAAATTTCACGGTATAACCTTCGTGCGAAATTTAATTTCCCCCAATTGCCTTTTTTTGAATAGTTTCATTTTGACTCAATAAGAAAACATGGATGGACAAAAATATCGTCTTTAAATTTTCAACATCAAAGTATTCCTGAAAAGACCTTAAAGGGTGAACGCGTGTTATTGCGAGGGATATGCCTGTCAACCTCACCTTCGGCAACCGAAACGACCCACAGACGGCGTGCGTTTTGGTCGGTTCGAGTCCGACATAACCTCCTTCACCGGCTCCGGTGGGGAGGTATCCGTGGGGATTTTGCGCACGTAAAAAAAAAAAAAAAAACGCGTGTTATTGTTCATTGCTTTTTACACATCGTAGATTTTGGAACACTATAGTGATGATGCTAATATATCACGATAATAATTTCTTCTAATAATCTTCTTTTTTTTTAAGGTTAAAAATATCAAATTTACTGTCGAATAACCTGAAAAAAAAAAACGTTTAGTTTTCTACGACTTTCTTTTGTCATTGGCAATAACATGATTTACCCAAAGCCTACGATATGAAGGAGTTAATGCCAGCGGTACAAAATAAAACTTTCATCTACTCGATGGATTAGACTATGCATCTTTTTTGTTATTAGTATATTTTGACTTTATTAATTGTACTTATTTAATTTGTGCACACAGTTTGGTGTGAGCTCGATCTTCGGCCGCGATGCAGATTTGACCGGTGTATCATCAGACGAAGGACTCTTCGTCAAGGAACTGGTACAACACGTAACTGTCCGTGTGGATAACGCTGATAGCTCTACTTCTGAATTGTCAGGTATGATATAATTTTCCTCTGAGCGAATATCACCACAGAATCTCCTTACTACTGACAACGGGAGTGGTAGTGTCTAAAACCTCATGCCTCAATTGCCGTTGTGTAAGGTAACCCGATAAGGTTGTACCCGGTATACACCGGCTGTATCTGAATCATTTAAGATCGAGATATGATGATACCTATCATCTTTTGTTTTTAATAGGTGAGCTATTTAAGGTAAACTTACATAAGCACTGCTGGTGTAGTGGTATCATGCAAGATTCCCATTCTTGCGACCCGGGTTCGATTCCCGGGCAGTGCACACTATTTTGATGATTTAGCTATTTCTTTTTGTGCTAATATTTTGTCTTAAGAGCTTCTGATTCTCTAATGAGCCTTTTTGGTAGACTAATTTATTTCTTCGAGATTGTTCGATAGCATTGTAATTCATTATTTTTTCCTTATATTTCTCTAGATTCGATAATTTCTATAACTTTTCTTATTATAATTTAAACTTGTCATTTACAGCTGCTGATCCTGTGAAGGAGTTCTCAAAGAATCTACCATTATCACAGAACTCAATTCAACGTTTCACTGTTGAAAATTCATTCATTTTCTATATTCTTGATACACTTGACAACCTGGTCGTAGTAGCCGGAAAGATTACCGACCCTGAAAGACCATTCTCAATTGGTGAATCATTTCCAGTTTAAGCAATCTTGACATGTATAAATTTCACCACATTACTCTATCTTCATCATCATTTTCAAGAACCCACCCTATTTTCTTTACATATCTATCAAATCTATCAATTATATAATTATGTTCATCAATTTTGATGTATCTATACTTTGCTGTGAGATTGTACAAGATTTCTACGAAAGGACCAGATGCATTTGATAATGAAAAGTACACAGCCGTAGTTCTTAAGGTAGTCATAAGCTATTATTTATTGTTTGACATAATATTGTGATATGGTTAAGATTAAATTATTTTTAATAAATGGCAAATTTGTTTTATTTATTAACAGACAATGACATGAATGTTATATTACAAGTTAAGTTCTTTTAAAATTGGTTGCGCTTTTTACTCGTATTCATATTACTTAGATACGATTATGTACATCAATAGTACACAAATGTAGGGTAAAAGCTATGATAAACATGTAAGTAAAAGGATGGCAACGATTGCGTGCGATAAAATATATTCGGAAGATATCAACCAATCAATTAGCCCACCGGCGTCCATTGTTGGACATAGGCCTCTCCCAATGTGCGCCATATTCTCCGATCCTCCGCCTTCCGCATCCGTCTGTCCCAGCCTCCTTTTTCAGGTTGTCCGTTCATCTGGCTAGGGGGCGTCCTACCTTTCGTTTACCTTCTTGCGGTCTCCACTCTAGGACTCCCAACGGCCATCGGTCCTTCGATAAACGTGGCCAGCCCACTGCCACTTCAACTTGCTTATTTTGTGACCTATGTCAGTAACTTTAGTTCTCTGTCGGATAACCTCGTTCCGAATTCTATCCTTCAGAGAAACTCTAAGCAAAGCTCGCTTCATAGCGACTTTTAAACTATGGACCAGCCCCACTGTAAGTGTCCACGTTTCGGCACCATAAGTCATAACAGGGAGATACTGATTAAAGAAAAAAGTGTCCCATTTGATACGTTATTCATTTTCATGAAGAGAGCGTTAGAAATCCTTTTCAGTTGACAGATAAAGAGCTATGTGTGTATAAAATGATATAAAATCGTCATTTTAATGTTATCTGTGGGTTTTATAATAGAGTCCATAATTATACCATATAAATAACATTTATGATAGAGGTTTGTCAACGTAAATTAATGAACGATATAGAATTTACCAAAATTGTTATCAGAACATCAAACTACCCTCATTTTCGTAAACTTACCGTTGTGTCAATGTATACAGCCGACTTACACTAATAGTCACGCTGGCCGCGATCAAAAAAAAGTATTGGAAAATATTTGTAATTCCAAATAATTTGAGTACGCAGTATGGAAGCTGATAAAGAAAATGTGTTCAAAACAAAAATACCAGTGCCAATAGGAAAGTTGCCGCCGTTACCACAGCATTTGTTAGAAAAAAAAGTTCAATCAAAGCAAGATATTTTTTCGAGAATTCCTTTGAAAACTTTACAAAATCAATTATCGCCTAAGGCTGGACCAAGCATAGATTATTGTAAACCTAAACCATATATAACTTTGAACACGAAACATGTTACCTTCCGAAAGAGAGATGAAAACTTAGATTCAAACTACGGAGTGTTTAGAGATAAATTTGGTTTAGAAGACTGTATAAATTTTGTAAGTAATAGTGAAATTTACCAAGATAAAGAAAATCAGGGATATTGTTGTTTTGAGAAAGAAAATGAATTTGGCAATGTACTGGCGGCTGTTACTCCTAACCCTAAAGCGTGTTTGGAACCAAATCGAGTAAGAAATATAAAAAGGAGTCTTAAAAGACCACACAGTCGGGAACTACAAGGTCTGTCTCCTATGCTAAAAGAAGAAAAGATTTGTGAGAAAGTAAAGCGACGTTTACCATTCACTGAGAGTCTGCAGGATAGAATAGATTCTCCTGATTTTTGTAAGTAAGATTGAAAGATGCAAATGACCAGTAGAATGATAATTTAGGTTAAATTAATTATTAAGATGTAGGTAGCGCAGGAGGTTATAAATCACTTTATAGATTATTACTGAGGTTAAACAAGAATCCCGACCTCAAGAGGATAGTCTGCGTCCCAGCCTCGTCCGTTAATCGTGTGTTGTATACAAAACCATATTCCCAAGCTTGCACTTCAGAGTCTTGGAGTAACGAGAGCGACTGACCGACCTTACAACCCCGAGAAGAAAATCAGTGCCAGAGTCTTGGGATCAATCAGCAGGTAAAGGTTTTTGGTAGTAGCTGGGGCCATGTACGCCCATACACCAAAACTTATGTAATATATATCAGCACGTTAATTATATAGGTGAAATAATTTTAATTAGAAATAATTTGCACAGATTGGAAAGATAATATTCATTAGAGTAGTAAAGGAATCTTGTGTTGTCTGAGTAGTCTCTTTGGAGGTGTATCTTTGAAAGAACCTTGTCAATGTTATTGGGGCTGTGACCCCAAAAATACGGCTTTGTTAACATGGTATATAGTTTTGTTCTAATATTTTGTATTCTTATGAAAAACCTTTTGTTTTTGTTTTGTTATCAGAATGCAGTTTAGAGGTAGATTTGCGTTAATTTATCAATTACGTAATTATTTAAAGCCTTCTTAGTATTTCGTAATGGATAAAAATACATGTCATTGGTTAATCAACAATTTGTTTTAGTGAAAAGATCTTACATGAAGTGTCTAGATCGGGACTACGCTCCGGATATTTTTGAATATTTGCTGAGTGTGGAATCAAAACCCTTGTATATACCTACGACTTCGAGTATAACACGAGCCTGTGTTATCAATTGGCTGATGAAAGTCAATGTAAGTATCTTCTTCATAGCAGTTTTAATTCTGACAACATCTAAAACTTGCATTTAGATGGACAGGGTTTATCATCGGATCAGGCAGATCTCAATTTTTACTGCAATCTGCCTTACTTCTGTTGAACGTGGACCATCAAGACTTACCTTTACATTCGAGGGATTAAAAAAAGTATTCTATATGATACTTATTTATTTATTCATCACGTCTGTGCGTTTGTCCCAGTCGCATCTGATGCCTTCACCTTAAATGCAACCGGGACCTTAGACACTTATTTATTACTTCAATTTAAATGAAAAGGGAAGTAAATTCGAATTTGAATGAATACATAATGATCTTATGAATAAAAGAAACATAAAACACCGCTTGACAGCAAGTAAGTAGGTTAGGTAATTACCATGATTTTGGGGAATCCCCGAATGTCCACACTTTTGCTTTCGAGTATAAACAAGTAGATCTGCCATGTGTTCAAAACAGAACCTATGAATTTTACAGACATGTAGGACACGGCGGTATTTCCGCCCAATTGAGCAGTCCGACTGGGGAAGTACTTCCGCCCTACAGAAATCCGCGGTTATAATAACTTCGTGTTGTGTTCCCAGCGGTGAGTAGGGTAGCCAGAGCTCACTGGAGAATTTGTGCTATCAGTAGGATGACTAATAGTTTGTCCTGCTTTGTCCTCTACACTGACGGCACAGAAACTCTGTGCTTACAGGGTCGGCAGCGCGAGTGTGGCTCCTTTGGTGTGCACACGTCCATAGGCCATCAAAAACAATAAATAACACCAATCAATTGAAGTATTTGCCTTACAGGGGCCAGATGGCAATCCTTCCACTATTCAGACAGCTTGTTGGTACTTAGACTCTATTTTGAGCATCGGTCACATTCGTCTAGACAAGTTGCAACTAACCGCTGCCGCTTGCTACTGGATTGCACAGAAACTCCACGGGCCCGTGATGTCTGCAGCTACGCTTGTGAAATGTTCCAATAAGGCGTTTACTGCTGACAAACTACTAAATGCTGAGAAAGCCATATTAAAGAAATTGGTAAGAATTCGTTTAGCCTGATCATAATTTCAATGCTCTTTGTTCAATCTTTATGTATACTAAAAACATAATTAACAATACAGAAATAAGTATAAAGTTGTATGTAAAATGGCTGGCCTTGTCGCTAATAAAGATTTCTTCCAGGCAATCTTAGGACGTACAGGAAAATACAGAAAAATCAATAGCGTGATTCCGTGCTAAAAGTTAAATATGTGTTTTTAAGTTTTATAGACATATGTGTTATATTACCTCGCAGAATTTACTAAAAATTTACCAAAGTGATGATGAAAAAGAAAGATGATAAATATTGATACTGTTTGAAGTAAACACGAATATTACTGAATGAAATAACACCTTTTTTTAACGGATTCTATTGTGATTTATTTGGTAAGTATTTACATTAAGGCTGACGTTTTGACTACCTTTCAGCAACCATGGTTATGGGCCGTCTAAAAATGATAGAAATAAACAAATAAATCGCGATAGAATCCATTAAATAATAGTTTTATTTCACTAATTACCGCGGTAGACTAGTGGTATGGGTGATATGGACTGCTGAGACGAGGTCCCGGGTTCGATCCCAGGTTTTACCATGGCACACACCAATGACTTTTCGATGCTTTTAGAAGTTATGTGTGTATTTATCGCAGGTTTACAAGTGCCCGGTTAATGACAATAGGCTCGCCACTTATTTATTACATTGGGACCTAAACATAAACTGGCGAAATGTGGGTGCTAGCACCTCTGTCTACCCCTTCGGGGATATAGGCGTGAGTTTATATTATGTTATTTCACTATAAAATTTTAAATACATCTTCCTACAGAAATTCACTTCACAACCGGTTATAGTGCAAGATTTCATATGCCACTTATCCTGGTACTGCGATCAAAATCACGGCGGAGAGATAGAGGTAGCTGCCACGTTCCTATACATGTGTGGTTTGATGATAGAAAAAGTTCTCTGCGAAGAATTTCCGTCGGTTATAGCCATCGCCGCTGTGAGAAATGCCTTAGAACTGATGGGAAAGAAACATCTGCTTCTACACCTGCAGACAAGTCGCTTGTAAGTACCTTTTTTTATACCACTTAGGTGGCAGACAAGCACACGGCCCACCTGATAGAAAGTGGTTACCGTGGACTATGGACGTTTGTAACACCAGAGGCGCTGCCAACCCTGTAAGTACAGAGTTTCTGTACCGTCAGTGTAGAAGACAAAGCAGGACAAGCCTTTAGTCTTCCCACTGACAGTACAAATTCTCCAGTGAGCTCTGGCTACCCTACTTACCGCTGGAATCACTACGCGAAGTTACTATGTCCGCGGTATTCTGTAGGGCAGAGGTACTTCCCCAGTCGGACTGCTCAATTGGGCGGAAATACCGACCGTGTCCTACCTCCGTAAGACCTGTACTTAACTGACCCGGCGAACTTTATTTATTTAATTTATTATGTACTTTATTATACGTTAATTACATCGAGACTACTCTCTCTGGAGTATCCGATTGGGGACGACTAAACCTAGTCCAATTCAACCCAACTAAGACACAAGTATGTGTATTCACCGCTAAGAAAACCCCATTCATTGTGGCGCCGCAATTCCTGGGCACACCGCTTACCATCTCCTCGAGTATCGGGATCCTTGGTGTCGATATCTCCAGCGACGTCCAATACCGAAGTCATTTGCAGGACAAGGTTAAGTTAGCATCAAGAAAACTCGGAGTGCTCAACAGGGCGAAGCAGTACTTCACTGCGGGGCAGCAACTCCTTCTTTATAAAGCACAGGTCCGGCCTCACATGGAGTACTGCTGTCATCTTTTTGCTGGAGCACCTGCATACCAGCTTGACCCCTTCGACTCAGTGCAAAGCCGGGCATTGAGGCTGGTTGACAATCCCATACTCACAGGTAGTGTGGAACCTCTTAGCCTTAGGAGGGATTTTGCCTCACTGTGTGTGTTCTACCGCCTATACAATGGTTTGTGCTCAGATGAATTGTTTGACATGATGCCCGTAGCTACATTCTATCATCGCACCTCTCGCCATAGGCAGGGAATTCATCCTCACACATTGCGACCTGAGACGGTGCGCACTGTGCGGTATGAAAGAAACTTCATCCCACGCACACTCAAGCTGTGGAATGACCTCCCTGCTACGGTTTTCCCAAGCGCCTACAATATGGGGTTCTTCAAGAGGGGCATTAGAAGGTTTCTTCATAGTCGGCAGCGCGAGTGTGACACCCCTGGTGTTGCATACGTCCATAGGCCACGGTAACCGCTTCCCATCAGGTGGGCCGTGTGCTTGTCTGCCAACTAAGTGGTATAAAAAAAAATACTATATCCATGATACAGAAATTGAGAAAACAAGATCAGTACAGATGCAGTATTTTGGCATTGCCCGTGGCCTCGCCCGCATGTAATTCAAAGACCATTCCCGCTGCCACTTCTGTTTTTTTTAACTTTTCTTTTATACCTTGTTCTGACAATATAAACGCATATAAAGTATAATAAAAAAGTCTTATCTAATTTGATGCAGTCGTTCAGAAGTTATTTATATAGATGTAGTTTGTTAGTAAACGAGTATGATAAACCCATAATTCCTATCTCTTTTACTACCGAATACAAGACAAAGACGGGTATAGTGGTATGCAGTAGATTTTTTTTTATATTTTGTCAATATTGTATCGGATTCTAGATATGCTGGTTTTACCTGTTCTATGGCTCACTCATTATCATGGAGGATAGAATACGCTCATTATACTGCTTCCATGGGTAGTAGCAAGATGTTTTATAGTAATGAATTATTTACTAGTCAGAAAATATTATGTATATAACCAAGATCAAGTAGATAGGTTATTAAAAGTTGCAGAATTCCGATTATATTGTAGTTTTAGACATGTCTACGGCAACGGTAAATGCAAGTAATTCAAGTAATAAGTAAAATATTAATATCCTGGTTATTTTTAAGGGTAATACGATTGACCTCAAGAAAGGGACTGTATAACCCCAAGGGTAAGAAAGGGACCGTATAACCCCAAGGGTAATAATGTCCCTTTCTTAAAACAAAGTAGATTAAGTTGCCCAATAATAGCAGTTAACTGTCAGCGATTAGTCAAGTTGAACAGACAGACCAAAATTAAAACATTTTGAAGCATCTTTTACACAAGACAGAGACACAAACGGATGTGGCATCCTTATCATACTTCATAAGCTTCCACAACTGTGTGATTTATACTTTACATACAACATACATACATACATACATACATACATACATACATACATATAATCATGCCCTTATTCCTGGAGGGTTAAGCAGAGTTGAATTAACACCCACAATTCACTAATAATTGTATTCGGTTCCACGTAATAGCGGGTGAGCCTATTGCCGTATTCCGGGCATTATTGTTGACTTGAGTCATGCATCTGAGGCTGAGTTTATACTTAAATTTTTTTTATTTGTTTAGGTACAACAATAAGTAACTATATGCCCCAGGGCCACTCAGGTATTGTTTGTCTATTGAATTTCGAACCTTATTTGTATTTATATAAACATTTTTTCTTTCAGATATAAAGCTGCAGAGAAAAAAGCAACCAAATTATCCTACACGTGCTCCGTTCTTCGCAGAGCGGTCTTGGCGGTGTCCTCTCCAATTAATGAGTACAAAGCTCCTTTAGAACACTACGGCTGTCCACCCAGTTATATTGCTCAAAAGATCATCGCCGCTGCTAAAGTATATTAAGCTACGTTTGAATCAGCGAAACTCAACAAGGGGGCACAAAATAAAAATATAAACTTTTAAAATATCTTCTTGGCTGTCGATAAAACTATGGAGTCTTAAGTATCGATGGCTCAGTGTTGATATTTGCCTCTCAATCATTTTACTTCACTCTCTTTTTATTGGTGATCGAAAACCAGAAAGATCTATTTTTATAATTTTTCAATAACTTTATTTATTAAGTTTACCTATTGAGTTTCATTTAGTTTATAGGAAACATCTTATTCAAGTACTTAAAACATTTACCAAAAATAGTTTCAATGTGCTTAAAAAAATTTTAAAGCCTTTCGATACATAGCTGATCAACAGACTAAAAGCTTAAAAAATTGAAAAATCAAAAACATGGATAAATATTATTATAAATTGCAAAATACTTTCTTTTTAAAACAAATGAATATGTATGAAAAATTAATAGATTATTAGTGAACTGAAATTATAATTAGTAGGTTCTTTACGGTTGAGCCTTATTAAGTTGTTTAATTAAGTTGTATTCAAAATAATATTCCTGTTGGGCCAAAAATGACTTATAAATTGAAGACAGACTGACTAATAATGGATTTATGACATATTAAATGACTTATGACTCTGTAACTGTACAGTCAGCAAGGAAAGCGATGTCGCACATATGAATTTCAAGTAGGTACTTCTTTTCTGAATAATTTCAATATGTACTAAAAAGTGCTTGAAATTTTCTAATTCGGTATGATTTTTTGTGTTTAGCAGTTTTTATTGCTTCACATCCTTCTTTCAGTTTGATGGATTGGAGTCTAATTAACAAGAACTCTTGTCATGTAGTTTGTTTCTCTTGTTATCAAGAAGCTAAAATTGACAATTGTGGCCCAATCCACAGTACCACAGACTTTTATAACACATTATACTTACTGACATTTCGTTTAGTTGTGGACTGACGTGAATATTGATTTTCATTTGAAATAGACACTGGACATTATTTTGACATTAATATCACAAGAAATATAAAATAGGGTGAAATTATGATAATTGTTTTGTTACACTACAAAATATTTTTGAATACACTTGACTTAATCTTCTCCATTTCGTTTTATTTAACCTTATACAGTACAGTCAGCGTCAGAACGATTAAAACTACAAAGTTTTCATACATAGCCGTCACCTCAGTGCTCAGTGCATGTGCAAGGTCTTCGAGCACATAATTAACAAATACCCATTGCAGTCACCTCAGTGCTTTGCAAGTTCTTCGAGCATATCATCAACAAATAGTTCATGTCTCATCTAGAGGATCACTCCTTAATTAATGACCGGCAATATGGCTTCAGGTCGAAACGGTCAACGGGTGATCTTCTAGCATACGTTACCCATCTTTGGGGTGAGGCTATGGACAAGAACGGGGAGTCACTGGCAATTAGTTTTGATATCGCCAAAGCTTTCGATAGAGTCTGGCACAAGTCGCTTCTTTCCAAGCTACCAGCCATTGGTCTGCCTCCTAGACTGTGCAACTGGGTTGCTAGCTTCCTGCGGGAGCGCCGTATTCATGTCCTCTGTGACGGACGGGTTTCGGAGCGATAGCACTTTACATGGCCACTGAACTGGACCGGATGATGAATCACATTCCTCAATGGGGCTCTGGTCGAGTTCAATACCAAGAAAAAGCAGGCTTATGCGTTCACAGCAATGGTATCTTCTTTCCTTCCCCATCCCACTCTTCCAACTAGTCCCACCCTCTCCTTTCCTATATACGACAACACGTACAGGGCTTAGATATCACCTTCACACTGGGCAGAATATACGAGCAACAACCAAGCGATTCAGAGACTCTTTTCTTTGCCCTACCACCAAGACCTGGAATTCATTACCAGCACACGTGTTTCCTTCTTCCTATAGTCCCGGGTCCTTTAAGAGGATCGTGAAAAAGCATCTGATGAGGCCGCTGTGCTGACTGCCACCATTGTAACATTACTTAGTGTCTGTAATAGTGACTCTCTTTCCTGAGACTTTGCCTTTAGCTTACCATCAGGCGATGTGAAGTCAAGTTGGCGTGTCCTATGTAGTCAAAGTTGTGAGGCTAAAATTTTACATGTATTTTTTGTAATAGAAATTGATTATGATGTCTTTTGGGATGCTTTTCCTTTGAACATTTGACGTCACTTTCACCCTTTTTTCTGCCTTCCAACCGTTTACTAAATCTTTCGTACGAGCTCGCCGGTTTCGAGTAATACTGATCTGACTTACCCTTTTTAGGGTAAAAACAGAACCCTATTACATAACTAGACTTCATGCACTATCTGTCTATCACCGGGTAGTATGTTACGATTATGATCGTCGCATAGTTGAAATTTTCACAGATGATGTATTTCCGTTCCCGCTTTATCAAGAAAAGAACTGGTGTGCTTTGCGAGGTTGAACTCGGTAGACCTAACCATTATCCTTTTTTTCCATCACCAACAGGTGTTTCGCTTAGGGAGGCGACACACTAAAGCGACAGCAAATTTAGCAATATTTTCTTTGACAATTTACTGTGTGCATAAGTAAATGCTGCTGTAGTGTGTAGACCCCCTTATGAAGTATCGCTTATGTATATATTGTAATAAAACGATTTGAAGGACAGTCCTCTGTTTTTACCAGTGGAACGATATAATGTGTTTGCTGGTGATTATTTGAACTATCATTATTAATGCATTTAGTAAAATAATGATGCCTCAGTTTAAACAACTGGTTCCTGAATAGTACGTATATTTAATAGTTGTTTAACCAGTTATGCCCATAATTTATTATATGTATTTTTAGCCATTATATAATTTATATGCTTGTGAATTTTTTTAGTAAACTGTATTTTAACTTTTAAATACTACATTAATTATTTTGGAAAGTATTTTTGTGAATACTTTAACCATCATTATTATATTTATATTAGTCCCTCTTAATATAGGATATTAAGAGCGACTGCCATCTGAGCTCCCAGACTGATACCTTGATCACACGTACCGAGTGTAATGGCGAGACAGTGCTTTCGGCCGACTACAATGTACGTGCAATGTACTCGCAGTGTTGCTCACATGTACCGAACATCGACTAAGTGCACTGTCTCGCCATTCCACTCGTTGCGTGTGATCAAGGTATCAGTCTGGGATCTCAGGTGGCAGTTGCTCTTAATACGTGGGGCGCACTATAAGTTTCCGGAATGAATATGAAAAAATACTATTAAAGGTACAAAATTAATTTATTGTTTTTCAAAATAATCTCCCTTGGCGTCTATGCACTTTTTCATTCGATCAAACCAGTTTTGAAAACTTTTGTGCCACTGCTCTGTGGTGACCTCTGAAACATGTTTTTCATACTCCTCGACAGCCTCTTCTGGTGATGAAAATCGTTGGCCGCGTAATTGGTTCTTAATTTTTGGGAACAGATAAAAGTCACAAGATGCCAGGTCGGGACTGTATGCAGGATGACTCATGAGTTCTACATTTTTCGCCTTCAAAAAGTCATTTGTCTGTCTAGCCGTGTGAGAACTAGCATTGTCGTGGTGCAGGATGATACGGCGTTTACGGTTATTTTTACGGAGTTCGTCAATAACTTCCGGCAAACAAATGGTCGTGTACCAGTCACTATTCACAGTACGACGATTTTCTAAAGCAACAGTAGCCACGTGTCCAGTTTTATTAAAAAAGAAGCAATCATCCGCTTAGATGCACTATTCACGCGCGCCACTTTGGTTGGTTTCGGCTCATCTTGAAAGACCCATACGCTCGATTGCTGCTTTGTTTTGGGATCGTAGCAATAAATCCATGTTTCGTCACCTGTTACTATGTCCCACACCAAATTTGACGCACCTTCGTTGAATCTGGTAAGCATGGCACTGCACCAAGTGACGCGGTCCGTTTTTTGATCCTCGGTCAAGTTATGTGGGATCCACCGCGAGCACAGCTTTCTCACACCCAAATGTTTGTGTAGGATTGATTGTATTTGACTCATGCCTATTTCTAAGGATGCGCGAATTTCATGGTAGGTCACATGCCTGTCTGTTTCAATCATACGGCGCACAGCATCGATGTTTTTGTTGGTCACAGCGGTGGACGGCCGACCATCGCGAGATTCGTCACTGAGATTGATACGACCACGCTTGAATTCTGCAAACCAGCTATAAACAGTCGTCTTGCATGGAGTTTCATCGCCAAAAGCTGTTTCAAGCCGAGCGATGCTCTGTTGAGCCGTCAAATTACACTTAAAATCGTAGAAAATCATACTACGAAAATTTTCCCGAGTTAAATCCATGTTGATGCAGACACACAATTTTTTAAATGGCGCCACAAGGTAAAAACAAAAGACAGTCAGATGAAACAAACTGTATTCTACAGCCAAAGAGTTCTATTTTCAAATGTTGTAATAAATTTTTAAATATTGTTTATGTAAGTGGCCAGTTCCGGAAACTTTTAGTGTAACCTATGTATCCTATATTAAGAGGGACTAATATAAATATAATAATGATGGTTAAAGTATTCACAAAAATACTTTCCAAAATAATTAATGTAGTATTTAAAAGTTAAAATACAGTTTTTAATATCCTATATTAAGAGGGACTAATATCTATCCTATCAAGGCATGAGTTCTTATGTGTATATATGTGTATATATAGGGACCACTGGTAGGACAGGACGCCCCATATAGGTCTCCGTCTTGACATACCGATCATTGATAGCTGAACCAACTTCGATCCACTGACTGAAAATGTACCCTCCGAAGCTCGAAAGCACCTAGAAAGAAAAAGAAAGAAAGAAAGAAGCTCTGAGTTTCTTTGCATCTGAATGTAACACCACTACACAGTCACCCATACAAAGGTCATCCGCAGCTATGGAAGGTTCGTTTGTCGGCGGACAGTGAGCAGCACCTGTCCTCGAACGCTTCATTTGCAATTACTTCAACCCGTTTCAAATTATTATCGTCTTCACCTAAGCATTGTTCACAGTTATATCCGTTTTCACCTTGGAACCTGGAGTCCTACTCCCCCAATGCAATTGGTTTTTTTACCTTTTACCGGCAGCGATAACAGCCTAGCATCCCAAACCCAATAGGAAGGCCTACGCCTAAGCGCCAGATCCTCTTATGATAATTAGCCGAAGTGCCGGCTTGACCCCGAAGGTATTAAATTAAAATCTTCAAATATAAACTGAAAACAACATCAATTTTGTTATATTCCATTGAAGTCAAATAATTCTGTCTTCATTTTTATAAATGTGCAAAAGATCGTCAAGGATAATAACTGTGAACCGGTTGTTGTGGAAAACCCGATGTTACGTGTGGGTAGGTATTGAACCATGTCTAGTAGAAGTGGTGCTGTGGGAATCGAGGTCTTATTGTTGGAAGCGTACGACTTAAAATTCTCTGTTAGAGAAATAACGATATACTTAGTTCTTGTTTACTCTCATTTGACTGTTGTCAGCGCCTATGCAAGTACGTGAACTCTGCGCGGGCGCACACTGATAGTAATAGTGATTAATTTAGTATAATAAATAAGTAGACTGATACTGTACACTACAGTAAATGTAACATTTTAAAATTGCATACAAATGTGTAGTCAAAACTCTTCAAAAATGATATTGTTGGGTGAGTACTTAATGATATAATTAAGCTTTGTTATAGTCGTATCTGACAATTTTTTAAGTTCAAATTTTGTACTACGTAGTGGAAATGATTATTTCAAACAGGTAAAACAAAGGTGATGCCATACTTTTGTAATTGAATTCAAGAAAACAGCTCAGGGAATTATAACAGGTTTTGTTGTATGCCACATCGCTATATGAAATCACCTACCTTTTTCTCGTTTGTGAATCCCTACGGACTCGAACCGACTATAACAGCAGGCCGTCTCAGCTCTAGAATGTATGGTTGTATAAGACTTTTCTCCTGGCAAAAACTTAAATATAAACAACGATTCCATGAAATGGCGAAAATAGAAACTACGATTGTCACTGTCAAATGTATAGGTACTGTTTTATTGTAAATCAAAGAGAATTAAGCATGATTTGATAACATTGAAAGGAAAATGGAAGTCTACAGTTCATGGAATTGTTGATTCTACTTTGATAGATCTTAGATGCATTAATATGCGTAGGTAATCCTGAGATCAGTCAAAGTTATCAAAAAGATAGAACCATTAAAAAAACAATGATATCATATGACATTATGGTTTAACTAAAAATTGAATGGGTTACTTAAGTGATAATTGTCACATATTATTTATATCTAGCTGTTGCCCGTGGCTGCCCGCGGTTATATCTTAGCTCTAGGCTACTTTTTATAGATTTAGACGTGAAAGCAGTTCAGGTAGATAGTTACTTTCGCGTTTATAATATTAGTATGATTATTATTATACATATGACCAATGACTTCCTATTGATGTAAGTTGATGATTTGTATGAACTCGTTTATGAAATACTTAAGAAATCATCAAAAATTAAAAACTACCTACTGTTTAGATATAATTTTAAAAATATGTTTTTTGATCAAAATGTAACCAATTTATCATCTCATTTAAACGAATAATATTTATAAGCCTAATCAATTACACACATATTATTATTTTTTTTTTAAACAATAATGCAATAAAAAGATAATAATATGTATAAGATAACAGGTATTCTGATTCACCGGAAAACACACGGTAAATTTTTATAAAGTTTTTTTTTATTGCAGGTTTGACGCTAAGCTGTATGATTTTAAACGTAACGCCGCAGCAATACCTCCTGCAAAATGGACAATATCCTAAAACAAACAATCCAGATAGCCTTTACTTTGATCGCAGACCCAATGAATCTCCTGCTGGTGCCATTTCAACAACTGCCATAAAATATCCACAATACTATCCAATAATACAAAACAACCCTGTTCAAGTAGAAAAGAGTCAAGAAATATCAAGCAGTACAATTGTTCAACAAGCAAACAGTAACAATGAAATAAGTGCACCAAATAATGCAGTGAGGTCAGGAAATGAGCAATTAGCACAGGGGCAGGTGATCGGATCCCCTACATTGCAACCTCAAGCACCGAATGTAGACAAATATAATGGACTTTTGTTTTCTGTGATGAATATTGGACTTAATGTGTTGAAGGTGAGATATGAATAAGAATTTAAACATTAGTTACAGTAAATAACTAACTTACTTTACTCTCATTCTGGGAAATATCCTCTTTTAATAATTTCTTTACTAGTAAAGCAAAGTTACTAGTAACTTTACTACAAGAACATTAATGCCAAGTAAATATTCAGTTCTAAGTACATTAAGCATAATAGCATTTGATAAACTGATAAATTCTGTTTTGTTAATGATTTTTCAGATATCATTATCAGTATTATAACAACAATACTCTCTTTGTCATTCCTGTAATCGTTTTCATTTGGTACAAATTGACAGGCAAACAGATTTGAACTTTAAAACTGGTTAATTTATATTGTATTCATCACTTGTATTAGGTACTATTTTTCGTGATGAACTAACCAATGTACAGATTTAGTCATCTCTATCTCTTCATCTCACTCCTCACAGTTAGACTTAGTATTTACTGTATGTTCGAATTCAAATTTTTTATTTTGTACAAAAGGGGTAGATACTCATTTGACAGTTCTTTGTCACGAGGGTATAAAATAATGTAGAAGTAACCTTGAACAATCCCAATTGTGTAATGATGCTACTTAAGTTCATAGGGGTTAACAGCTCACTTTAACTAATAATTAGAATTAATTTTCTTTATTGTAATCTTAGCGTTGTTCACGGTTGCATTCAGGACTTTCATTTTGGGCCCAGAGAAATTCTTAAAATTCACTTACTCCTTCTCATCCTATTAGTTTGGCTTATATAGCTTCAATGAGAGCAACTACCGTCAGACCTCCCAATCGAGAGTAGAAAGCCTCCGTCAGAGCCTCTTCCATTAATCAGTAGGTGTACGGGTTTGCATGAGAGATTGGCTTGGTCCTAAAGTACAAGTGGGGCTGCAAACTCCTTAATAATTTGATTTTACTATTTCAGACTGTTGAAACAATGGTGCCAGGTAACGTAGTAGTGTCGCCGTACTCTATTAGTTTACTCTTGGGTCTGCTGCAGCAGGGTGCGAGGGGGCAAACCCAAGCTGAGTTAACGGGAGTATTGGGTATGCAGCCACAAGCGACATCCATCGGGTACTCCAGCATTTCGTATGATTACAAAGTAAGATTATTTAAATTAATTTATTTTTATGAATGTTGTTGCTCGCAATTCCTTCCTCGTGGGATTTTAATACCGTTTCCGCAAACCTGCATGCATGAGGTTTCGATTTTAAAAAGACTTACCTAACGAACTACTATCCTGCTTATTCCTCAAGTAGTAGGCACTACATAATAATATGTATGGTAGATACCTATCATGCCATACCATACCATATCTCAAGTTCCAATAACATACTTTCGTGCCCGATTTTTATCAAAGTATAAAGTGTGATCTGTTATAGTCAGATTGGGCAAAAATAGGAGAATGGGCATAAGGAACAGAAGGGAGTTAAGTTTCCGATATGAACACCACAACCGTATGTGATCATCAAATCACTCTTAAGCGTAGTTAAGCTAAGTGTGTATGGATTTAGTAATAGAAAAAGAAAGGGAAATAAACGACCTATTTAAAATTCTTTTCAGCATCGCAACTCCCGCAACATTCTAAAGACGGCAACTAGCATTTTTGTTGGGGAACAATACAGTATAAAGCCTGACTTCAAGAAAATAGCACTAGAAAGCTTCGATAGTGACATCATAGTTGCTCCTTACACTAGACCTGCACAAGCTGCAAGTAAAATCAATAAGTGGGTGTCGGATAAAACCAATCACAAGATCGAGAATCTCATTAATCCAGGTAAAATTTAAAAACTTATCTCTTATTCCAGGCAATAATCTATCCTTGTATTAAGTCCAGGGAAATTTCAGACCGTTCCGCCGATAGAACGTGATTGAATAACAAACATATATATTATAAAATTAGATTTTATAAACTTACTTTATCTTGAGGGAACCTGTAAAGCACTTAGCGTACGTGATTAAAATGCCGGGTTTTACCTGTTACCAAAGGATTAGCTGTGGTTTTTCCATTAAACTACGCAAGTCGATCTTTTAAAAATGATATTAATATATTAATAAAATAACTACCTATATAATAAATTCATCTCCGACCAGACAATTTTTTTTGAAAATATGGTATGATTGAGTAAAATGAAATAGAACAAAGACGCTAAACCAGTTTAAAATGGCGTCTTTGACCTATTCGCAGTGTCGCTCACATTCTTGACAAGTCTGCAGAAGTTGATATGAAAGTTTTATACGTAAAGCCATGATTTACCTCTCCACTAAGAAGTAAATGATTAATGACTAAATAATCATACTCGTAATATGTACCTATTTCTATTTTTACCATTAACTAAAATATTTACATGACAAAAAAGGGAGAGGGAATATGCACAGTTAATATTATGTAAAAAATATTCTTAAACATATAAAAAAATCTTTGTTACAGACGGTCTTGATCCAACCACACAAGTGGTACTTGTTAATACAATTTTCTTCAAAGGACTTTGGGAAGTCCCATTCAGACCGAAAACAACTTTGTCTCGAGAATTTTATTTAAGCAGCGGCGAATCAAAACCTGCACAGTTTATGCGAATGAGAAACTACACGAAGGCTGGCGTGGATCCAGTTACTAATGCTAAAGTCGTTGTACTGCCTTTTGTGGTAAGTAATGTTATGCTTACCTGTTTTGCCCATACTCATCGTGTGGGCAAAACAGGTACCACAAACATTTGTTCAAGATAGTACTGCTATAACAGGTCGTATGAAATTTAAAAGACCAAAAACATTCGTGGTATCTTTAATCTTTTGCGGTCCTCATCCTAATCCTTTGAGATTCAAATATTATACTGAAGAAATTATTTATCCATCCAAAGAAATCGTGGATTTAAAAAAAGAAAAGAATATTAGCAGCCGCAATTACTAATATTCCCTCTAACCTCTCCAACTAAGCTAAATTGCTTGTGCTAGGGGTTCACGTCGGTAGTGTAATGGCCAGAATTCGAATCCGGGACCCCTCGATCGTAACGCCGACTTCTAACCACTATGCTACCGACGCTCATTGTATATTAAATTTAAGTAAATTATTATTATTGTAAGACCAGTACCTACAATAAAGAATATCTCATCCCTTAGTTTGAACATTGCTTTGAAGCTAAGAACCCTTCGGATAGTGCTACTGCTGTCACCGGTGAGATCGGGCTGAGTATGGAATGCTATATCCCATACACTGATGTCCTCCCTTGGTTCGGGGGCGAGTGCGCGTAGACTGTTGAACAAAAACAGTCTGCATACCGCACTTAGGTAAGGCCGAGCACCACGTGCGATCCAAACGTGGGCCACTTTAAAGTGGCGTACAAAGATCTGCAAGAAGGCATACGTCAGAGCGAATAACCAGCGCATAGCGCGGCTCGGTCAAGAGCTAGTGGCGCATTTTACGGGCAGCCGTGGCCGAGTAGCCAAAGCCCTGCAAGTCAACTTCTGCTAGCCTTCGATGCCCCTACTACGCAACCCTAATGGACCCTTGACTCATGAGTCGCAAGAGAAAGCTAAATCTGTTGCTTAAAGTGGCCAACGCCCGAATCTATGATTGTGGTACGCAGCCACCGAGACTACCCGACAGTGACCATGCAATGCCTGATATCCATATCAGGCAACGTGAAGTCCGTGCAGTGCTGCAATCACTCGATATCATGTAGTCCGGTAAAATGTGCAGCGGAGTTGTCTCCAATGCTTGCACGACTGTACCGATTGTCGTAAAGTTCGGGTACAGTGCCTTCGACTTGAAAGACACGAATGTACAGCAGATCCCCAAGAAGGGGGATCGCTCAGACCCAGGCAACTATCGACCCATAGCAGTCACTTCAGTGCTTTGCAAGTTCTTCGAGCATATCATCAACAAACAGTTCATGTCTCATCTAGAGGATCACTCCTTAATTCATGACCGGCAATATGATTTCAGGCCGAAAGGGTCAATGGGTGATATTCTAGCTTACGTTACCCGTCTATGGGGTGAGACTATGGGCAAACACGGCGAGTCACTGGCATTTAGTCTTGACATCGCTAAAGCTTTTGATAGAGTCTGGCATAAATCGTTTCATTCCAAGCTACCAGCCTATGGTCTACCTCCAAAACTGCGGCAATAGCACCTATATAATAAGGTGGGAGTTATTTTATTACATCATCTTTAATTAGCCACTTTAGGCTAATTATTATCCTCTTTATTTTCAGGACAATCAATATTCAATGATGTTTGTGTTACCATCAACGAATGCAAAGTTCTCTACTTGGCTGTCTTCCCTAACTGATGCTCGATTATTGAGTTATCACAGTTTCTCATCCGTGGACGCAGCATTGGAAATACCAAAATTCAAAGTCAGAGGCGATTTAAACTTAGAATCAGTACTAAAACGTGTAAGTACTAAAAATTTAAAAGTTTATATACAGCATGATCATAAATTACTTAGGTATAATGTTTAATATATGTAGCGGCCGTACAGGTATACAGGGCCTCACTTGCACCGTTGGAGACCAAGTAAACCTCTCTAGTAGTCTGCTGATTAACGGTCGATACTCCGACAACTTTGCTTAACAGGCTTTCCTCTCGGGGTTGAGAAGTCATACGAGAGTTACTGCCATAAATACAGAAATGGAATAAGTGACCCTGCTTCAATTATATTAAGGAATAATAATAAATTTACTATGATGATTATATTATATAAATCAAATATTTAAATGTTAAAATAGATAAATTATGCCAATTGACATAACATTTATGATAAATATGAATTTAATTTTCCAGATGGGTATCCAAACAATGTTCAATGAGAACGCTGAGCTCAATATGGTAGAATCAAAGGGGTATACACAGCCATCCCGTATCTCAGAAGCCGTGCATTCAGCAGTGTTGTCTATAGATGAACAAGGGGGAACGGCAGCTGCCGCCACAGCTTTTGCAGCAGTGGCATTGTCATATGATGAACCATCGTTTTCATTTAAAGCAAATAGACCTTTCTTAGTTATTTTATGGGACGATAAGTCTGCCATACCACTATTTATGGCCAAAATTGAAGACCCTACACTGTTGTGAATATGAAAAAATTAACTTTGGTGAATTTCTTATGTCTTAAGATCAAAATTGATAATACTCACTGGTAATTACGAATTCAGTTGCTACAATATGAAATAAAAGACAAGCTTAGTTTTAAGCAAAATTGCATCTAGTCTAATGTGTCTTTAGTTTTAAATACAGGTACACTATTTACTCCTTTTCTCTCTTTGTTTTCCTAAATAAGTTAATAAACCAATCGTCAGCAAAAATCCTGAGCTTTCCTTGATAGTAAGTTTCCACATCTTGTAGGGTTATTCCTTCTGTTTCTGGCATGAAAAAGTACAAATATATTGTACCTACGAACGAAAAAGCAGCATATGTGGCAAAAGCGCCTGACAGTTTGAAGTTAGTTTCTAGATTGATAAGAGTTTTGGCTCCAAGGAATGTCACTATGTAATTCCATGCGGCTCCAATGCCCTGAGATGTGGCTCGACTCCTGCAAAAATATTTTTTTTAATTAATAGGACACTGACCAATTTCACTACTGTTTTAATAAGGATTAAGATTCTTTTTCTTTTATTAATGGCTTCTGCAATAATTACAATTGTTACTGGTTGCGCCGATAGTAGAATTTGTATTTTTTTTTCGCTCAATAGTAGTAATTCAAATCGTTGACACTGAACACACGCTTCCTGTACCCATCTCCCTCCCGCACTACCTTTAAAGTGAGATAGCAATAGTTTTCGCCCCGCTCAATTGTCAAAATACCCGCATCTTGTCTTCCGTTTGAGCTAGCAAGCATCAATGGCGGCGGCGCGCGTGACTCTTAGAAATTAATAATGTTTTGTTGGATTTTAACCGCTTTCATAGACCTTTACTGATCGGATTGTGCCTCTCGTGTCCCTCAAGTGATTTAGTGATGTGGGCAGCAACTCCTGAGCCAGGAAGAGAAGACCGGTGCACCGGCTCCGACAGCACGTGGCGTCATAAAGGTTAGTGCATCCTCTCCTAATTTCTTGGGTTGCATTCACTGCCTAAACCACCTCCGCGGCAACCCGATCACCTATCTTGTTTGTTGTGTAAAGTTTTTTAGGACACGTCAATTGGACTTCGCCTTGCCTGATGGTAAGCTGAAGGCAAAGTCCCAGAAAAGAGGGCCACCATTACTTACACATACCGTGTGACAATGGTGACACTCAGCTTGACGGCCTCATCATATGCTTTTTCACGCCCCGCTTAAAGGACCCGGGACTGTAGGAAGAAGGAAACACGTGAGCTGGTAATGAATTCCAGGCCTTAATGGTGCGACAGAGGAAAGAGTCTCCGAACCGCTTGGTTCTTGATCGGATGTTTTGCACCGTGTGCGGATGACATCTAAGACCTGCACGCGTTGTCCTGTGTAGGAAAGGGGAGGGTGGGACTAATTGGAAGAGCTCATCAGAACACTCCCCATGGTACAAACGGTAAAATACAGCCATGGACGCAACATCTCTACGCAGCTGTAAAGGTTCTAGGGTGTTCGTGATCTCGGGATTCCCAATGATGCAGACCGCACGTCGCTGCAACCTGTCGAGAGCATCTAGTAAGTACTTTGCTGAACCATCCCAGAGATGCGAGCAGTACTCCACACAGGAGCGAATTTGTGTCTTGTATAGAAGACACCGCTGCTCCGGCGTGAAAAACCGTCTCACTCTGTTCAGGACTCCGAGTTTTCGTGAGGCTGTTTTGATGATACTTTCGATGTAGTTTTTGTTATTCAGGTTGCAGCGAACATCCATACCTAGGATATTGAGATTGTCCTGCAGTGGCAGTGGCGTGCTCTGAAGAGTGGGGAGGGGAAGGAAAGAAGATACTTTTGCTGTAAACGCACATGCCTGCGTCTTCTTGGCATTGAACTCAACCAGGTTCTCAGAGCCCCATTGAGAAATGTGATTCAGGATCCCGTCAAGCTCAGTGACAAGAAGCTGCCTTTTCTCCGCGATATCCGACTGCTTGGTCGCAGGATGTCCATGATAACTCCCATGCAAAGTGCTATCGTCTGCATAACAATGAACATTGCCGGTAGACAGCATGTCGTTGATATGCAGAAGAAAGAGAGTGGGTGATAAGACGGACCCCTGGGGCACGCCAGCATTAACCTGCAGATACTCCGAAGCTCGTCCGTCACAAAGGACGCGAATACGGCGCCCCTGCAGGAAGCTAGCAACCCAGTTGCACAGCCTAGAAGGCAGACCAAAGGCAGGTAGCTTGGAAAGAAGCGATTTGTGCCAGACTCTATCGAAAGCTTTGGCGATGTCAAGACTAATTGCCAGTGACTCGCCGTGCTTGTCCATAGCCTCACCCCAAAGATGGGTAACGTATGCTAGAAGATCACCCGTTGACCGTTTCGGTCTGAAGCCATATTATAAATAAATAAAATAAAAAGCCTTATATTTCCAGTTTAACAAATTAACTTACAATGTTGTTTCTTACCTAAACTTAATTAACAAAAGAATGAGAAACCAATACCGATTTCACTTATAAAAAAATGATATTATAAGTAGGTATATACATAGGCAGTAGCATTTTACTGTAC
Organism: Eilema griseolum; assembly: GCA_963662185.1. NCBI lineage: Eukaryota > Metazoa > Arthropoda > Insecta > Lepidoptera > Erebidae > Eilema > Eilema griseolum. Next base: position 9,074,128 of record OY759250.1, read on the forward strand.
TGGAACCCCCCTCAGGTAAAGGCCTCCTCCAAAGCTTTCCATTTCTCTCTGTCTTGGGCTATTTGTTGCCATTCTGGGCCAGCAATTTTTTTAATATCGTCGTCCCATCTAGTGAACGGTCTTCCTCTACGTCGTGTGCCCGGTGGGCCTTTCCATGACGTAACTTTTTTGGTCCATCTACTATCTTTAAGGCGAGCCACATGACCGGCCCATTTCCACTTCAACGTTTGGCTGTATTTGAGAGCATCTATTGCTTTTGTTTTTGACCGTATTTTATTGTGGTTTACTTTTTGTATTTTCTTGATACTTAACATACTGCGTTCCATTCCTCGCTGACATGTGTTTATTTTATTCTTTACTTTGTTAGTATACTTCCACGTTTGACATGCATATGTCAGACAAGGAATGAGACACGAGTCCATGATTTTTTTCTTCAATTTGATAGGCATTTTGCTTTTAAATATTTCCTTATAACTCCAATACTTTTTCCAAGTTTGTTTCACTCTTCTCTCTACTTCCAGTTCATTGCTTTCTCTGTGGAATCCAATTTGTTTTCCTAAATATATATACTGATCCACATAATCTAATGGTACATTTTCGATAGTTACTTTTAATTTTTTGAAGTTAGTCATGAGTTTGGTCTTTGCGATATTCATTTCTAATCCCACTTTGCAGCTCGCTGTATGTAGAGTATCTATCATATATTGCAACTGTAGGCTCGATTCAGATAATAAAACCAAGTCATCCGCAAATCGTAAATGGTTTAGGTATTTACCTTGGATATATAAACCACAATTTTCCCAGTCTAATTTGCTTATGATAGATTCCAATATCGCGATGAAAATTTTTGGGGATAAGGGATCTCCTTGCCTGACTCCTCTCTTGACTGGAAACTTTGGGCCAATGGTTTCCAGTTTGACTCTACTTGAGCAATTACTATATAGGTGTTTGAGTATTGTTATGTATTGTTGCTTTACATTTTGAGCTTTTAGCGTGTTCCATATACTTTCGTGTGAGATTGTGTCAAAGGCTTTCTGGTAATCAATGAATATGATATACAGCGGTCTCTGTTGTTCTTCATATTTTTCAATTATCAGTTCCAAAGTGTGTATGTGGTCTATAGTGGAAAAATTTCTTCTAAATCCTGCTTGTTCAATAGGCTGATTTTCTTCCAGTGTTTTACTAATTCTTTGATTTATTATTGTGGCGAAAAGTTTATAAATACTAGGTAAAAGACTTATCGGTCGGTAGTTGCTGATGTCTTTTGGGTCTCCTTTCTTGTATAACAAGATAATATTAGATTCAGACCATTGAGAAGGTGTGACACCAGTTTCAAAAATCAAATTAAATAATTTGGTTAGTGGAGCAGCTAGTATCAAGCAGGCGATTTTTATGGCGTCGTTAGTGATGTTATCCGATCCTGGGCTTTTGTCTGGTTTAAGTCTATTTATTGTTTCAATTATTTCTGTACATTCTATTGATTCTATGTGGGGTTGTGACTTTTCAGTGTCAATGTGATCATTTTCAGAGTGGTTCTTGTCTCTTGCTATGTCCGGTGCACTATATAGCTTTTTATAAAAATTTGTAGCGATGTTAATTATGTCTTTTCGGTTATAAGCAATGTCTCCCGACTCCTTCAAACAATCAATCCATGTTTTTTCTGTCCGCAGCTCTTTATATCCCTTTCTTAGACTTCCACTGATTTCTAAATGTTTTTGAAGCATATTAATTCTGTAGTTTTTATAATCGTTTCTTATATATTTGCTTAACAACTTATAAAGTGCTTTGAGTTCATTTTTCATTTCTCGCGTTTTATTTTTAGTTCTTTGTAACTCTTGTCTTCGTTTTAAAAGTCTTCCTGTATTTTCTGTCAGTACACTGCGAACTTTTGTTGTATTTGACGTTCGTGCAACTTGCAAACTGTCTGTTATATTATTTATTATTTTGTCGTAGTAGTCCTGTACTGTCATATTGGTTTCGGTGTTGAGTAGCGATATTATTTTAGTTTGCAAGTTTTCCTTATAAATTTTTATTTCTTCATCGCTTTTGAGTGTACTGTTATGTCTATTTACAAACCTGGTTCGTATTTTCACAGGCTTAGTGAGTGATATTTTGGCTCTGAGTGGTCGGTGGTCAGATGTGAAGTTCATACTTAGTGTTTCAATGTTTTGAAATAAATTAGGACGATTTGACAGTATGAAATCTATTTCATTTTTATGACCATTCGGAGACTGCCATGTCCATTTTCTTTTATCTTTTTTCTTACAAAAGGTGTTGATGATAGCTAGCTTGTTTTCCATCGCAAACTCTATAAGTTTTTGACCTCGTTCGTTTCTTGTTCCATATCCATACTGTTTCATAACTAAGTATTCATCCTGTTGTGGTTTACCAATTTTGGCATTAAAATCACCCATTAAAATAAAATCTTCGTATGCTTTATCCATTGCCTCATATATGGTTTCATAGAAAGTATTTACTTGTTCTTCGTCTGCTGCTTCTGTTGGGGCGTATACTTGTATGACGGTGAATTTATTTCCTGATATATTCAGATTTAGCAAGGCTACGCGTTCCGAGACCCCGATATAACTTTCTACATATTGTTTTAGATATTTTTTTATTATGAAGCCTACTCCATGTTTGCCCTGCGTTTGTCCTGTACTACAGAGAATAAATTCTTTGTATTCTTTTATGTTATTTCCAAGGCGTCTAACTTCTGATATACCTATTATGTCATATTTTATATGTGCTAATGCTTTTTCTAATTCTATTATTCGTTCGTGTGACAGCAGAGTTCTAACATTATATGTTGCTATGTACAGTTGTTCTTTGTTTCTTTTTGATTTTCCTTCATGTTCATTATGTGATCTCTTTGGAGGGTTGTGGTCATACTCTTCCACGGTGACCAGCCGGCTTGGAAGATGTTTCGTTTTTGGTCTATTTTTAATGTAATTTTGCGTGTGAGAGGGGAGCTTTAATTGTTATATGTTATTTGTTTTGTTTTCCTGATTTTTCGATGTGTTAGACGGGTGCTTATGGAAGAAATTCATTATGCCCGGTTTTATTGGCCCCTCTGATAGACTGGATGTTCTTTGTATGGAAGTCGCTGTTTTATTTTTCTTATTGGCCTGTGTTTTGTGTTCATCGCTAGGGTTTATGCATGTGGTAATACTTTCAGGAGAGTTAGAAAGCATTCTTTTACTATGACTTGATGTATAATTTGATTTTTTATTCATAATTATTAATTTATCATATTTGATTCTAACTGAGTTTCCTTTCTCTTTTTCAATTCGCACTTGCGCTTGGAGCTCCTTCCTTTTATTTAAGACATACTCAGGATAGTCTTCTTTTATGTAATAGGAGGTATCCTCTAGTACTTTCTTCTGTTTAAAAATGGCCATTTTTATACCAAGTGTAGAAACAGTAATAATTATTGGTCTTGGCCTTTCCCCTTTTTTCCCAATTCGTTTAACCTCCTGTATGTCTCTTTGGTCTATCTTTACAGAGAAATGCTCATTTATGAATTTTATAATAATATTTTCTAAGTTGGAGTATGATGATTCAGTTTCCATCAGACCAAATAGAACTATATTTTTTTTGTCTAGCCTGTTTTTCGAGGAAATATAGTCTTCTTTCCTGGTTATCCACTTTATCCTTGAGGTTTTCATACTTTTCTTCCAAGGTCTTGAATTTCTCGTCTAATATATTATTTATATTTTGCGTTACTTGCTGGGCTACGTTTTCTCCGCTTTTCTGAATAGTAATTTTTTGTTCATCTAGTTCTTTTTGGATTTTTTGCAGTGCTTTTAGAACTTCTTCCATGTTATAATACTGTTTGTTTTTGTTTTAGTAGCGCACTCTCGTGACACAATCCGTACTATCTGTAAATTACCGGCTCGACTGGATCTATGAATCGATTATTAACCATATTGCCGGTCATTAATTAAGGAGTGATCCTCTAGGTGCCGCATGAGCTGTTTGTTGATTATGTGCTCGAACACTTTGCACAGCACTGAGGTGACGGCTATGGGTCGATAGTTGGCTGGCTCCGAGCGATCCCCCTTCTTGGGAATCGGCTGAACATTCGCCTCTTTCCAAGGCAAAGGCACTGTACCCGAACTGTAGGATAGCCGGTACAGGCGCGTAAGCATTGGAGACAACTCCGCTGCACATTTTTTCAAGACTACCGCTGGAATACCATCCGGACCACTGGCTTTCCGGACATCGAGTGATTGCAGCACTGCACGGACATCGCGTTGCCTGATATGGATATCAGGCATCGCGTGGTCACTGTCGGGTAGTGTTGGTGGCTGCGTACCACAATCATCGATTCGGGAGTTGGCCGCAAAGAGATTAGCCAGCAGATTTGCCTTCTCTTGCGGCTCATGGGCCAGGGATCCATCAGGGTTACGCAGCGGAGGCAGCGAAGGCTGACAGAAGTTGGCTTGCACGGCTTTAGCCAGTCGCCAGTAGCCACGGCTTCCCGTGGGATGCATCACTAGCTCTTGACCAAGCCGCGCTATGCGCAGGGCATCCGCTCTGACGTAGGCCCTTCTGCAGACCTTTGTGGCTCTGTTGTACGCCGCCTTGAAGTGGCCCAGATTGGGATGGCTCGTGGCGCAAGCCCTTACCCAAGCGCGGTACGCAGACTGTTTTTGTTCAACAGCTTCCGCACACTCGCGCCCGAACCAAGGGCGCACCCCGCGGTCACCGGTGACATCGGTGTATGAGATATAGTATTCCATACCCAGACCGATCTCACCGGCGACAGCAGTAGCACAATCCGATGGGTTCTTACCTTCAAAGCAGCGCTCAACCCACGGGATGGACGCAAAATAGTCACGAAGTCCATCCCAGTCCGCTGACGAGTAGTGCCAGAGACGCCGCTTCCCCTGCACGGGTCGTGGGGGCGCTATAATGGGCACCGTGGAACAGACCAGACAGTGGTCGGAGTTGCCTAAAGCGGCTCGCACCGATACACTGTACCGGTCCGGATCACTCGTCAGCAGAAGGTCTAGCAGAGAAGGTGCTAGGCCCGACCTTCTTGGTATCCTAGTGACCTCGTGCACCAATTGGGTCAGGCCGTGCGCCAGAGCAAACGCGTGGGTGACTCTTCCCGCATGGTCTGTTTTGGAGGAGCCCAACCAGATCTCGTGGTGGGCGTTAAAATCCCCCAAAAACACCATTTCGGCATTCGGAAATCGCTCCTGCGCATCATCTGCCGCCTGACTCAGATATTCAAAGAGTCGAGTTGTCTCAGCATCTCCTGTATGGGAACGGTAGAGGCACACATAGATCTGACTCGTAGGGCCATGGTCTACGTGTACCCAAAGGATGGAGAAGGATGGGTCCTCTAGGCAGCGCAAACGGCGACAGCAAACATCCGCCCTAACAAACACGCACACCCCGGCTTTTGCACGAAAACTTTCCTCAAGAACATAGCCAGGGTAGAGCAAGTAGGTCGTGTCGTCAGGGCGGTGTATTTGCGTCTCCGTTAGAAAAAACATGGCAGGTTTCGCCGTCTCTAGGTGTTGGTGGACGGCGTTGAGGTTTGCATGGAGCCCACAGATGTTAGTGGACTCCACCTCAAATAGCAAGCTTTTGGGAGTGTGTCGAGCCGCTGTGTTGCCTATTTCCTTGAATTGCGCTGCCATGAGTTTGGGTGGGAGAAGGCGTGAAAAAAGAGGTGATTGCCGCCGCAGCACCGTGTGACAAAGCGCGGGATATTGGTTTTATCTATGGATGTGAGGCATGGCGAGAGCCGACGCGCCGAACGGAAGGGCCCCCGTACCCCCCCGAGTATGGTCGCCGGGCTCCCAATTCCGGTCACCAACCGGCACGACGAACCATATCGGGATTATGCGCGGCCTGGTGAGGCAGCCTCCCAAGGTGGTTAACCCCAGTTGGGCCCCTGTACTATTAACATAAAAACGCAAATACAGTCCACTAGCTCAGGTGGCATGAGAATCGCGCCACCAGTTACTGTATATTATATCATACCTAATCTGAATAATATGAAGTAACAATTGTAGTGGAGGTAGGACATGCTTGAGAAAGTAGGACACGGTGGTATTTCCGCCCAATTGCGGACAGTCTGACTGGGGAAGTACCTCCACCCTACAGAATACCGCGGTTATAATAACTTCGTGTTGTGTTCCTGGCGGTGAGTAGGGTAGCCAGAGCTCACTGGAGAGTTTTTGTACTGTCAGTGGGATGACCAAAGGCTTGTCCTGCTTTGCCCTCTAAGTACACAGAGTTCCTGTGTCGTCAGTGTAGAAGACAAAGCACGACAAACCTTTAGTCTTCCCACTGATAGCACAAATTCTCCAGTGAGCTATGGCTACCCTACTCACCGCTGTGACCACAACACAAAGTTACTATGGCCGCCGTATTCTGTAGGGCGGAGGTACTTCACCAGTCGGACTGCTCAATTGGACGGAAATACCGTCTTGTCTTACCTTCTAAATACAGTACCGTACAATAATACTTACCTAAATGGAAAGATTTCTCCAAGCAATATCCAAACAACGTTCATGACAGTGAAGATGGTGAGTCCATAAAAGAAAATAAGAGGAAATATGCTCTTTTCTTCTGGATAGGTCTTAGGGTCGTAGGAAAAGACGTCTTCGCCCAGATACATATAAGCATAGAGGCTTAAAGCCGTACAACAGATTGCTGAACCTAGCATAGCAGAGATACCAATTTTGCGTTTGCCCAGAAGTTTTATGCATCCTATGATTACCACGCTCCCTACGAGAGTCAAAATTCCAACCATTACCTGTAAAAGAAATATACTTTGTACTTTTCCACTGTATTTTCTTTTTCACTTTACCGGTTTCGCCTCATGACAATGAACCTTTGAGAATGCCGTGTGGCGAAACCGGTCAGGTGAAAAATAAAGTACAGTGAAAAAGTACAAAGTGTTATTAAATATGTGAAGCAGGTTCCACCAAGTGCCAGTATTAACAGTTTTGGTTATTTAATTGTAATACTGAGCATTCTAAGCCAACTGAGTTTGATTTAGCAGTCTGTATCATACATAGTTTACGTGTATATTTCGATTGTAGTTTCATCATCATAATCATCTTCGCGGTAGTCCTGATTGCATCTGAGATTACATTAGATAATTATATTTTTTTATAAAGGTCACTTCAATATGAGTTTATCTGGCCTGTCTCGATAATAAGCTGAAGGTAAAGTCTTACTATCATTTCACTTTGCACTCCTTGGGCATCCATGGTAGTGAGTTTATTGCTACTTGTTTAATTTAATTGTATAGGTAGGTACCATAAACTAGGGTTACTTTGTGATAGCTGGGTAACTTTAGGACAGTTTAAAATTTGTTTTTTTTTTTCAAAAGACACAGGCAAACTTATAAGAGAGACGAATTCCAAAACAGCATTTGCACTTCTGAAGAAAGCGACGACAATTATTGATTATTGATATTATTGTTTATTATTAGAGAATCGAATACGATATTGTCCCAAAGTTATTCAGTTGTCACAGTATATGTTTACGGTATACAAAAAAAAAATGTCATACTTACAACGATAGTTTTACCGTCACTTGCCATTCCCATTGCTCCGCACACATTCACCATGTATGGTTTGATGGGGTAGAGACCACTCATGACAAAGAACGTGAAGTATAACAGAGTGAAGATCAACGGCCTCAAAGTCTCCTTACAAAACATTACTATGTTAAATTTGATAAAGAATCTGAAATGTACAATTTATATTGTATAAACTAAGTAAAGTACTTTACTAATAAATAACTAACCCAAAATAGTAAACCCAAAGTAAGTATTGCTTTATAGTTGATTTTATAACCATATAAGAGGTCCAGATCGATAGAGATGGCTCTGGGTCGACTGGGGTGCGAGTTATATGCCTGTCAACCTCATCATCAGCAATCAACAACGACCCATAGGAACAGTGCGTTTTAGTCGGTTCGAGTCTGCCAAAACCTCTTCCCCCCGGCTCCGGCGGGGGGTATCCGTAGGGATTTTACACGTAAAAAATAAGATTTAATCCTTTTAGCACGAAGTCTAATTCAACTGAAGGAATGACAGATATATGATGATGATATCCGTTAAAATTATGGCGATTAGATAGCAGTGGTCCTATTGATAAATAAATAAGTGGAAAATAATAAAATGAAGTTCATAAAGAAGAGTAATTTACCTTTTTATGATATTTATCTTATTGTGTTCACATTCAATTTCTACCACCTTGTTTTCTTTGTTTTCTACGTGACATATGACACAGCAATCTATAGTCTTCGCGTATTTAACAAGATCATCAAACTCGTCACAGACATTTTCAGGAGTAGTCCAACCACGTAGATAACAAAGTGATTTCAATGCGTCTTTCTCTCTGCCTTGGGATAGCAGCCAAACAGGTGTATCTGGTACCTAAAATGTACAGAATTGCTTTATCAATAAATTGATTATAGAAATATTTTCATAAGTTATACAAATGAGACTAAATAATGACATTAAATACATGCTTTCCACTAGCTTTATGGTCAATCTTCAAAAGACAGATATCGGCGTATTCCAAATCATAATAATGATAATAATTAAAAGCTATCGGTAATTATGTCTGCTTATAAAAATGTCTGTTGACTATAATTTTATATCACTTATATGGCAGACAAGCACACCTGGTGCGTAGTGATTACTGTAGCATCACACTCTTTACGTTACATTAGCTTTTCAATTCAAAAATACATATAATAGTAGTTATAAATTATTCTTATGAGTTCAGATTGGCAATACATAGATTCCCTACACTTACCACAATGGCTGCTAGCACCATGTTAATTAGGGGCACAGAGAGACAAATAAGAGCTGCTTCTCTCCAACTTACAACAGCTCCTAAAGTATACATCCCCGATATACCGATGGACAAGAAGAGCTGTGTGATAGTACAGAGGGCGCCACGGATTGATGGTTCACTAAAAATGAACAATGATATACAAATTCGGCATACTTCATGGGTGACTTAACTTACTTACTTCATGTACACTGTCACTTAATTTTGTGTGATTATATGTGTAGGTATGTATCAATCAATTAATTAGCCCACTGCAGTCCACTGCTGGACATAGGCCTCTCCCAATGTGCGCCATTTTTTCCGATCCTCTGCCTTCCGCATCCAGTCTGTGTAGGTATGTATATGGTAAGCGTATCATGTTTATGTGGTTTGATGATTTGATGTCCAATTTCATATTTTTAGTTTTCCGTACCTCAAAAGGAAAAGTATTGAACCCTTATAGGATCAATTCGATGTCCGCCTGTCTATCTGTCAAGACCTTTTTCTTACGAGTGCGTGTAGGTATCAACTTGATATTCATACCACATACTAAGGTATATATACGTCTTAAAACTGTGCAAAAATCACACTTCTAAGTCAATGCAATCATAATATATTGCAATTTATGTAGCTTAAATTCATCCCTGAATCTAATTTTGAACTGAACCCTCAGTGTGCGAGTACGACTCTCACTTGACCGGTTTTGTTTATAATAATATGTATGTATGTATGTAGTATTGTGTGAAATGCAGCAAAGTCAGTGCACCTGCCACACAACAGACAATGCTCTGGCTTTTCTTTCAGGGTTGTGAGGTCAGATGACGGCCTGTTTCTTCTCTGGAAGTTTATATCAGCTTTGCTGTTGATATATACAATTATATAATAAACACTTTGAAAGAAGTGTTCTAAATATGCATTTTTACAACTATCAACAATAGCTAAAAGTCAAGTCCTCAAAAGATGGGTGATATTTTTATTCTGGTAAATGAGGTATGTAAATAAAATTATACGATTTATAGTTTTTTTCTGTTACCTTATTTCACTGACATAAGAAAAAATTGGTGCTTCACTAAATCCAGTTCCTAAACCCAGCAGACCATTAGCTATGAATAAGGAAGGTAGATTCCATGAATAATACATAAGAGCCCAGGCAATCACATGAGGAATATTAACTAGGAATGTTGCTTTCTTTCTGCCGAAGTAATCCACCACTGGCCCTGATGCCAGTGCACCAAAAGGCTGAGTAAGGAATGGGAGGCTCCCTGAAAGTTAATTATTAGTTGTTTAAAATTTCTAGTAGTTTAATTTCTCTACAGTTACTGTCTATGTTATAGGTATATATTTAAAGTTTGGGTATAAGGAGGCCCCACTAAAATCTTGCGTTCAAGTCCATCTCAACACAAGCAGATTCATCTACTGATTAGCGAATGAGGTTCTGGCGAGATCTTTCTCATGCAGATGTCAGGTTAATGTCAGACAGCAGTCGTTTCCGTAAAAGCGAAGAAGTAGAAGACCGGACTTCAAGCGCCAAAGTGGAAGTTTTGTGAAATAGTTTATTATCTTCAGCAAAATTACAAAGTAAATACATCTAACACAATATGATTCGAATAGTATGATAAAAAATATGTATTATCCTACCAAACCATGATGCCTGTTCGTCAGTAAGAGAGAGACCCTCAGATGCGTTGAGAAGATTCGGTACCGCAATTGTGACGAAGCTAACTGCTAAACCTATGTCCATCAGAAGCAGGTTAGGTGCCATACTTGCTATAAACTGAAACAAAGTATATTGATTGGTACATTGGGTACTTATCAAGACCCGTAAGGTTAACTCCAGAGCCCGCTGAATGAGGAACGAGTCTCTTATGTAGATTTTCCTCTCTGCGTTGGAACTGGAAGGCCGTATATGCTAAACTAACCGGAGAAGAAGTATTTATACATGTAATGTCACGGCTTTTCCCCTGAAGGGGAACACCTAACACCTACATTTTTTTACACCACATAGGTGGCAAAAAAGCACATGGCCCACCTGATAGAAAGTGGTTATTATGGCCTAAGGAAGTGTGCAATACACGTGCTGCCGACCCTGCAAAACAGAGTTCCTATGCCGTCAGTGCAGAAGACAAAACAGGACAAGCCTTTGGTCTTCCCACAGCACAAAAACTCTCCAGTGAACGCTGGTTACCCTACTCACCTCCGGGAACACAACACAAGGAGATTATGGTCGCGGTATTCTGTAGAGCGGAGGTACTTCCCCAGAGGATGGGAATGCCGTCGTGTCCTACCTTCGTTAAAACTTCACTATTCAATATATTCAATGTATTCCGCGTACTATTGTTGACTTGGGCCATGCATCTGAGGCTGAGTCTGGGCTGTATATATCTGTCTGATGTTAAACAGCCCTAACCCTTAGTCACCTTGTATGACACTGTATGTGAAGAGATGGAAGGATGGAGGATCAAATTCTACTCTGATGAGAAGCACACGGCAATGAATCAGTTGAGGTATAAATACATATTTAAAACTATGTTTCGCATTATGTAAGAAATTGATTAACTGCAATTTCCACTTTGATGAAACTCTGATTATAGTTTGACCTTCGTGTGCTATAACAGGAAAAACAGACATAGAATACCTCTAACTACTATTTTATCACAGTTCAGGTAATTGTCTTGTTCGATTTTACGTTTTATAGATTTGCACAACTGCGTCATTGGGTAATGAGGGAATTTTGCGAATTCTATGTTATCAAGCAATCCATCAATTGCTTTCCCCTGTTGGATATAGTCCTCTTTCAATGTACCTACGCCACCGCATACGATCCTCCGCCCTCATCAACCAAAATCTCCCAGCTAGTTTCAGATCGTCAGTCCATCACATCCCACATCTAGATTATAATAAGTTATGATTTAAACTTCGTACCTCTTTTTTCATGTGGGAATCCCAGCAAATACCATACTAGTGGCCACCTAGTGTTATCGTGGTGAGGTTATGTCGGACTCGAACCGACTAAAAGCCCCCGGTCGTTTTGGATCTTCAGATGATGCCATGGTGCAAGAATGCCTAAGGCATATCTCTCGCACCTCGACTGACCCAGTGCCATTTCCGGGTGCTGACCCCCTCGGATGTGGGAAGCACGATGTCCCCATCGAACCCCGGAAAGAGAGAAGAGGTACGCTACAGTGTCTGCCAGAGTTGGCCGCAGGTAAGAGCATCCCCACTTAATTATAGGCGCAGCGTTCCTCGTTGTCCAGGATACAGCGCGTGAAGGTTCCAATCCCCGCACCCCGCCATCTTAGTACTTATTCGCTAACTTAACACTTCAATTAACATTCTATAGTTATTCTCTAGACCATTGTGTTCCATATAATGGGCACGTGATGTTCTTGCACGTGTCCACTAACATAGTTTAGCGACGCGAAAAAACTGTCTGAATGAAATAATTTGCCACACGGTGTCGTGAATACGTGATGCATAGTCATTTAAATAATAATATCCTACTAATATTATAACTGTGAAAGTTTGTGAAGATGTTTGTATGTTTGAAAGAAAAAAAGAAAGATAAAAAAACAGATATTCTTGCTGGACACTCTTAAATATATATTGAATACATAGTGCAGAAACCAAGGCGTTAAATAACAGTCATGTAATTTACTGCTTTGTGTACCTCACGTGCCGAACGAAAAGGTTCTGGCTTAGCATATAGCTTAACAGCTACCTAGACAGCTTTCAGGCACTGGTTTTCAGCCAGACCTACGTGCAGGTGATGAACGGATGAAAATCAGTTGCACTTATGTATTCCCAAACAAAAAATAAATAAATAAAAGAATTATACCCAATTTGGATTTGGATGTTTTTTATTCAATCACGCTCTAACGGCTGAAGGAATCTGGCTGAATTTTGGTACAGGGACATGTATAATCTGGAATAATATATATACAACTTTTTATCTCTGGAAGATGTTTCCATAGGTTGCGGGAACGGGAACAAAAACACGTGGACGAAGCCGCGGGCAACAGTTAGTAATCTATAATGACATCATTTAGCCTATCGCAGTTCACTTCTGGACACAGGCTTCTCTCAATGTTGGGAGGCGTTGGCCTACTTTTTCCACCCTGGCCAGCCGGGTCGGTATAGGGTTTTATTTCGAGGTTTTCTTCTCTCGCAATGATATCATCTGCGTGTTTTTTCCGTTAGTCGCCTCTTACGACACTCTTCGTATATGATGGGGTGGTGATATTTGTATTGTTTTCTCCGTCACCACACGAAATAATTATATTTTATGTCTCTAAACGCGGGTCGCGCCACCCTGCCCATCCGTGTAACCAATTAACCATTTTTCTCGATTGTTCGTCAACAAAGTTACATTATGACTATTTAGGTACTTAAACGTGTGCTAAACTTGATGGAACATTACAATGTAATGTTCTCTGTCCTGTCAATGTAATATGTCATGTTCAGCAAAAATCGGCTCCCTCCTGGTGATATTTCATCGGTCGATATATCACCAGGAGGGAGCCGATTTTTAGGTAGCGGTATAGTGTGATGTCACGTGTATTTATTTTTTCTAAATAACGCATGATAAAGTGAATATTCTGTTTTTTGAATAACTTGTACCAATAAGTATGATTTTGGGTAGGGGGAGGCGTAGTCTGAAACCTCACCACGTATCACCATGGGGGAGGAAGGGGGGAGGGTTAAAATTACTATAAAAACATCACGTGATTAATGGACAGCCCAGACATTCATACTTATCTTGCAAAATTGATATATAACTTCAGGTGCCTGATCTTATTAATTGTGTTATGCCCAATACAAACAGCAAGTGGCACAACAACGGCTACAGCCGTCTCTGTGGATCTTTTCCAAAAAAAAATTATGCCATCGTAAATCATCTGTGCCGGTGGTTACAGAGGAATGAACTGTTACACAACCTGTGACAAACACACATGTTCATTGACTATATACCATATAGTCATAGTTTTCAAACATAATGTATAAAAAAGACGACTCAATATTCAAATTTTTTTTATGTGCGCAAATCCCTACGGGTACCCCCCCTACCGGAGCCGGTGGACAAGGGTATGCATGAATATGTCTATTTGTCCTTTGACAGCCTCTATACAAGTATGTGTATGCATGAATATGTCTATTTGTCGGTTGACCGCGTCTGTACCAGTATGTGTATGTATGAATATGTCTATTTATCGGTTGATAGCGTCTGTACAAATATGTGAATGTATGAATATGTCGATTTGGATTGGTCTGGGTATTTCCGTACCTCAGAGAGCATGTTAATCCGTCGATCCCGATTGTCATGCGACCATCTTTGCCAATCGTTAAGAGTAGTCGGAGCCCTAAAAATTCCGACAACTGATCAAGCTGCAATATTTCGATATTGGACTGGAAAAAGTGGATACCAGACTCCGAGTTGAAGGTCTCGCCTACGGAATTGCGAAGAACTAAAAGTGCTAACTAGGTTACTTTGGCCCAAATGGCCCGCAATAAATAAATAAACAGTTAAAGTGACATGCGCTTCTGGTCAAGTATTCGGACCTCCAAGCTTCGATTTAATCTTACCTGTTAGGGATTCAAGTAACGAACTGATAACAGTGAATTGTGTGAATATTACGTGTCTTTTCACTGTCATTACACTATTAGGGTAACTACATCCAAAACGATACATATTTGAATTATAAATTATCTAATTAAATAGATGTAATTTATTGGTTTACGATGATTGCTGTTAAGAATGGTTAATTAAGTTATTTATAATTTTTAAAATAAAAAAATCAAGATTCGGAACGGGGCCTGAACCCGTGACCAGACCTTTTCGGGGGGAAAACTCAGACCAAGTGTGCTACCTGGACCTATTCTGAATGCCTGAAGTACTTATCTACATCTTACGAATAAATACGTTTTGGGTTATGTAATATACAGGCGATAATATAATATAACAAATCGTAGGTACTTACTTGTGCTCCTATGGACCGAATTCTATTCACCGGTAGATTAATTTCTCTGATTTCAGATAGTTTAAACACCATCTTGTACAAGTTAACTTACTTTAAAAATATAAAAATAAATATTGTTAACTAATAATATTTTTTTGAAGTATGAGCTTATGTTTTGACTATAAGAAATAAGTATTGTAAAGACATTATTGAGCACTGTTTTCCTTTTGTAAAAGCAGACGGCAGTCTCGTTCAACTGAGTCAACTTAAATGTAAAGAAGTTTTACTAGACTACTGCGACAACGTGTAACTCTTAATACTAGTAATCTCTAAACCCATTTAAATATGACAAGGCGATGATAAATTCGCGTATCTTTCCATGAGCACCATTCTCAGCACAGCGGAATCCCTATCAATCTGAAACGACCAAACTGACCCCGCTGGGAATCTTCCAATATATGGAAGTTCTTGGTCAAGACAGTCTTGTATTGTGTTCTTTGCTATGAAGGAGTTTCAGTGTTTATATAAAAATCAATAATAGTTTCTAAAAATGGTCAAGTACGAGTCGAGCTCTCGCATTAAGACTTCGAATTTATGCTAGAGAAAAAGCTACACTGTTTTCGAACTTTGTCTTGTGCTATAAGATCCAACTTTCTTCCAAAATGGGAAGTGGCATATAGGTTTTGAGTCCTTTGCGCTTCTGGTTAAATTTGCGGTATTTTGAATCAGTTGGCTCATTAGTTTGTTTTTTTTACAGCTTATAGACTTTATAGAGCAACTGGCCCATGGCGCTAAGGAGAAGGCTGATCTTTTGGGTAATCTTTTTGCGTCAAACTCGACTATGAACTACGGGAACGCCGAACCATCCATCATCCCCAGCTGTGGTGCTTCCATGACCGAAGTTAAAATCACGCAGCGGGTGGTCCGGCGTGAGCTTAAGTCCCTAGCTTAAGTCGCGAGGCAGGTCCCGGCCTCGTGGAAGACTGCATTCGTGCATCCTGTGTCTAAGAAAAGTGACAGGGATCGCTCTAACCTCCCTTCTCTCGACGGTTATGGAGTGTGTTATTAATACACAGCTCCTGAGATACCTTGAAGGAAATGATCTACTGAGCGACCGACAATACGGCTTTCGCTACCGTCGCTCTACCGGTGACCTTCTTGTGTATCTCACAAACCGGTAGGGACAAGCCATCGAGAATTGGGGTGTGGTGCCAGTGCCTCGATATAGCAAAGGCCTTCGATTGCGTCTGGCACAAAGGTCTTCTTACGAAGTTGCCGTACTATGGACTCCCTGAGGGATTATGCGAATGGATCACCAGCTTTTTGTCAGTAAGTAAGTAAGTAAGTAAATCATTTATTGCTCGAAACACGGTATGTTACAATGGTGTTACAAAACAAATAAGGTCCGACATGCTTCGCAGTTTCTCTGCATGCAAAATCCATTGATAATGTCATATATTCGATTGATGATGATGTAGGTACATAATTCAATTGAAATAAGATTAAAATTAAAATTAGAATACATATAAAATGTCCAAAAATGTCAATATTTAGTGTCAAGAATACATGCAAGTATAATTTATTTTATTTTATTTTTTTATATATAAAAGAATACACAATACCTACCTACTAATAATTACACATACAATAATCATCTCATTTATAAGTCCCACATAATACATTAAAATGACACTTCAAATGTGATTTGTACCCAAACAATCATCATTTATCCTCAAGAAACTCCTTGACACTATAATAACACTTCTCAATCAGCCAGGTAGTTAGTGCTTTCTTAAATTTGTTGAAGGTTAGCTCTCTAATGGGTCTGGGTATGTGGTTATAAATTTTGGCTGTCATATAATGTGAATTATTTTGATGGAGAGAAGTTTTACAGCTAGGCAGCAGAAGTTTCGTGGTATCCCTAGATTTGTACAACTTATCTTCACTGGCCCTTTTAAACAACTCCGGATGCTTCCTTACAAATATGCCAATTTCCAAAACGTATAGTGACGTCAACGTCAGCAGCCTAAGACTTTTATAGGCTGGTCTACACGAGTCTAGTGGCCCAATGTTCGCCATAGCTCTAATACATTTTTTTTGACATATAAAGACCTTTGAGATATGATTTGAGTTACCCCATAACAATAAACCGTATCGTAAAGTTGATTGTATATAGCTGTGGTAAGCAGTCATTGCAGTTTTTAAATTCACTGTTTTGCGTAGTCGTCTTAAAGCAAAAACGAACCGATTTATTTTGGAACATAAGCCATCTATATGTAAGTGCCAATTACAATGTTTGTCCAATGTAATACCTAAAAATTTAGTATCAACTGCTGTCTCTATATCTGTACCCTGATAGGTGATCTTTAGTGGTTTGTTATTTGATTTGTAATTCTCAAATTGTAAAATTTTTGTTTTAGCTATGTTGGCGGTCAGATTGTTCTTACTTAGCCAATTCATTACGTCGCTTATTGCAGTATTTACATTAGAAATATGCTGTGGTTCACCCCTGACGTCGGACACTACAACTGATATATCGTCTGCGAATAAAGTACAGTAATTTTTTATAACTTTAGGCATATAGAGAAGAAAGAGTAGAGGACCCAGAACACTTCCCTGGGGCACGCCGGATGTATTTGGCGCAAACTGTGATCTAAAGGCATTTAAGCATTTTTTATTGTCAACCCGGTCTATCTCAACACATTGTGTACGATTTTGGAGATAGCTACTTATCCATTCGAGAGCCTTGCCCCTGAGCCCATATCGTTCACATTTGCTGATCAGTATTTTATGATCTACAAAATCAAATGCGCGACTCATATCAAAGAATACAGCAGATACTTGTCTCTTCCTATCAATGTTTTCAGTAATGTTCTTAAACAAGTTAAAAGCTGCCAGTGTGGTTGACTTGTTAGCCTGAAAACCATTTTGCTCTGGGACTATGATGTTGAATTTTTTCAAAAAGTCATTGATTCGAACACACATGGCTTTTTCAAAGATTTTTGAAAACACAGGAATCAGAGTTATAGGTCTATAATTACTCATTTGCAATCTACTGTGTTTCTTGTGAAGTGGCCTCACTGTAGATATCTTTAATTTTTCGGGAAATACACCTTGTATAAATGTTTGATTGACCAAATGACACAAGACCTCTGCCAACTCCATATCACATTGTTTTAAAATAAATGTAGATATACCATCATAACCGACTGCGTTTGTATTTTTGAGCGATTTTATGATTTTAACTATTTCTAATTCCGTTATGGGTTGCAAAAATATAGTTGGGTCCGTTTTAATTATCAACGAGTAGTCTGGATTGTTTATGTTTCTTGAATTAACAAGAGATAAGAAGTAATCGTTGAACTTATTCGCAATCTGTGTTGCATCTCGCACTTCCTCTCCATTGCATTCAACCATTTCAATATCATGCCTCGTTATACCACTATCGTTTTTTATAACTTTCCATGATGCTTTACATTTATTTTGCGAATTTGTTATGTATTTTTTGTAGTGATTTTTTTTAGATATAATTATACATTTTCTAAATAATGTGTTATATTCATCGTATTTATTCTTATTTTCTACATTTTTTCTTAAATAATACTGGTATCTATACTTTCTGTTTGTCATGGCTGATACTTTTATTCCCTTTGTTAACCACCTAGGACCCGTGTTATTTTCTGTTATTTTAATTTTATTTATGGGAAAGCACAGATTGTACAGGAGTGAAAACATATCATGATTGTCCAACAGAAGCATCCAAGCTGTCGTCGACGGCATTCATTGCTATGCGGACGACAGTACCGGGGACACTTGTTACACGGGCCGTGCAAATATCCCTCAGTCCGAGGTGGAGAAGAGTCGCGAACAACTTGTGTCTGAAATCGAGACTACTCTCTCTAAAGTATCCGATTGGGGACGACTAAACCTAGTCCAATTTAACCCCACTAAGACACAAGTATGTGTATTCACCGCTAAGAAAACCCCATTCATTGTAGCGCCGCTATTCCTGAGCACACTGCTTACCATCTCCTCGAGTATTGGGATCTTTGGTGTCGATATCTCCAGTGACGTCCAGTACCGGAGTCATTTGGAGGACAAGGTCAAGTTGGCATCAAGGAAGCTTGGAGCACTTAACAGGACGAAGCGGTACTTCACTGCGGGGCAGCAACTCCTTCTTTATAAGGCACAGGTCCGGCCCCACATAGAGTACTGCTGTCACCTTTTTGCTGGAGCGCCTGCATACCAGCTTGACCCCTTCGACTCGGTGCAAAGACGGGCGTTGAGGCTGGTTGACAATCCTATACTCGCAGGTAGTGTGGAACCTCTTAGCCTTAGGAGGGACTTTGCCTCGCTATGTGTGTTCTACCGCCTATACTATGGTTTGTGCTCAGATGAATTGTATGACATGATGCCCACAGCTACATTCTATCATCGCACCTCTCGCCATAGGCAGGGAATTCATCCTCACACATATTGCGAACTGAGACGGTGCGCACTATGCGGTATGAAAGAAACTTCATCCCACGCACACTCAACTTGTGGAATGACCTCCCTTCTGCGGTTTTCTCAACCACCTACAATATGGGGTTCTTCAAGAGAGGTATCAGAAAGTTTCTTCGTGGTCGGCAGCACGAGTGTAACATCCCTGGTGTTGCATACGTCCATAGGCCACGGTAACCACTTCCCAACAGGTGGACCTAAGTGGTATAAAAAAAACATAAATATATAGCATTGATATAATTATGTTGTTACTATGAGAACCATGTCAGAACGAAATAGTTATTACCATATATAATATATTTAAATGGATTTTATCAAACTCATTTTGGTGGCGTTATCTGTATGAAATTGAGTAAGTATTTGATAGATATCAACTTGATGTGCCACGCGGTGTTCCCGCAAAAAAGATCTCGACAATATAGTGATCCTTCTTTCCCCATTGCAAACTATCGACAGTACTGTAGATATCGTATGTGAGGAGGTAGGACACGGCGGTATTTCCGCCCAATTGAGCAGAGAAATAAAAAAAAAAATCGTAAAGGTAGGTAATTAAAACAACATTATGAAATATAATTCTATTTATTTAACACGAGTATCGTGATAGATTAATACTTTGTCATTATTTTCCTTTGTAGAGATGATCACAACGGTCATTAAATAAACCATAATATGTAGTAGGTAACTAAAACTAACTTTCAACGTAATGAAATGTACGTACCTTTTTTTGTAAAAACATAAACGGCCTACTTCGTTGTGAATGAAAAGAGGAAATAGATTTAACTTATTATCTACATTGTATTTGCAGTAGACACGTGAATATCAATAACCTTATGTATTTAGCTAATGTATTGTAAACAGTGCAGTGCAAGTAACAGTTTCTTGCTCAATAAACAGAGATATCATATTGTATAGATAAGTACTGATCTTATTAGTACTGATTTTATATATTGAATATTATTGTATACGAATTTTATTTATTTGACATTCTTAGTGTATTAAATAATTACATTTTTATCGTATGAATCTAAATCTAGATCTAAATCAATATGAAAAATATTAGAACTATGTAGAAAGATGTTAACTAATATTTATACAAAATAGGGTACACTAGTTCAAATCAATTCCTCCCCATCGATGTCGACTGGTAATGTCGATTGGATGGTATTACCAATCCGTTGTACGAAAAAGAGGCCAGCCCTTTGGTCACGCGAAACATCGACCAATCGTTTCGCTATTTCTTGGTAAAGCGACCGTGCACTCGGACGCCACGAACCCAGCGTTTCAACCCCAAACGGCTCAAATATGTAATTGTTGGTTTTATTATCATATTTTCGGCGTGTGAGGGTATCCACAGTTGCCGCAGCAGCACAAGTGCAATCCGTCGTACTTGGAAGATGGGAAGGGGCAAGGGTGTCGACGCATGTTGCGTCCCACACCAAAGGCCTACCCATCTTCCAAGGCGCCAAAGACATACCGTCCGGTCTCTTACCATCGTTGCGCACCAAACCAACTGGTTCAAGTATGGCTGGAACGCCGACGGTGACAACAGCCCGGCGGATAATGTCATTTAAACGTGCATGACGTGTCATGCGGCCTACGCTCCTGCCGTATAATAGGCCGTGATGCCCAAGGCTGTCGACTGCCTCACCCCAGTGACATCGATGAGGAGAAACACAAGGAGCATCCAAACGAAGACAGGCTGCAATTCTGAAAGTCGTGTCGTTCAACATGGTGCCAATGTTGGACGACGGAAGGGCCTGAAGCTACACCAGATTCCCACTCTCCCACAGTCAGAAGGCGAGCACGCTCTGCAACATTAGAGGACTTATTATGTATTGTCGTAATATGCTGCAAAGCGGCTCATCCCACTGTCTCTGGGAGCCTAGGTTGGTGGGCAAAATAGTGTTTGGACAAAACATTTTCCTTCGGCTTCGGCTTTGCCTGGCACTTCTGAATAAACCAGTGTGTGTATCAAGATTTCCCTGGTTAAATCCTCTGTGCCATGAATCGAAGCTAAATAAGCTGAAAAACATACATAGGAAAATTTTACGAAATTGAATTAAATTTTAAAGCATTTAGTATTCCAACTGTTCAAATCGATGTGCCTTGTGTTGTGTTCCTTTAGTCGCCGTAAGACGGCTATATGTATAGAAGTATTTGGATGGTTTCGGGCGAAGGTTCTGTGGCTTAGTGGTTAGAGCGTTCCCTATGTATGGGAAAGATCGTAGGGTTCGAATCCCGCCTGAACCGATCCAATTTTAGCTATATCTTAATAATTTTATATCTTTATATATTGTAGGATACCTGCTACGATATATATAGATATCAAATTATTAAGATTAATAATGGTATTTCCGTCCAATTGAGCAGTCCGACTAGGGAAGTACCTCTGTCCTACAGAATACCGTGGTCTTAATAACATCGTGTTGGGTTCCCGGCGGTGAGCAGGGTAGCCAGAGCTCATTGGAGGGTTTTTGCTGTCAGTGTAAATATGAAAAGCTGGTCCTGCTTTGTCTTTACACTGACGGCACAGACACTCTCAATGCTTGCAGGGTTGGCAGCGCGAGTGTGACTCTCTTGGTTTTGCACGTCCATAGGCTATGGTGACCACTTTCCATCTTCCGATTCTTACGATATAACATATATACATACATATAATCACGCCTTCATCCCCGGAGGGTTAGGCAGAGGTGAATTAACATCCACATTTCACCAATCATTGAATTCGGTCCCACGTAATAGAGGGTTAGCATATTACCGTCTTCTGGGCACTATTGTTGAATAAAGCCATGCATCTGAGACTAAGGGCTGTATATATCTGTCCGATGTCAAACAGCTCTATCCCTTAGTCGCCTTGTACGACACCGCATGGGAAAACATGGGGTGGTTCAAATTCTACACTGCCGGCAACCACGCGGTGATATCACTTGCTACTGATAGTAGCAGGTTATATCGCTGCACAACGCTATCTAGACCCACAGTAACCAGGGTTTAAAATTAAAAAGCTTGTGTTATGGAATCTAGAATGCGTATAAACACACTTAAATACTTTTTTTTGTAAATACATACTTCCGTATTATACGTAGAAACATCCAGACCAATGCAAATATATATTTTCATGCATGCAAATAGTTGCGCTGAGCGGGTAACAAACCCGCACACCCTTTGTAGCAGTCGAACATTCTACCGCTAGGCCACAGATGTCGTCTAGTTAAACTATAAGAATAATATTCCAACAGTTTCTCATCGTCTACTTGTGGTGCATTTTAAAAATAGTGGACGACATCATAAGGAATATTGTTTACAGATATTAGTATCAGTCCTATAAACTAAGAATCATACAATCCATGGTGGTTAGTAGACAAAATTTATATATTTTTCAATATTAGCAAGTTGGTTTTACGCACATTGCTATGACAAAATTACTACCCAACTAGTTTGTGTAAGTAGTGACTTTGTGATAATCAAACAGTTTAGTACATTGCAAGGAATGCAATACGAACCAACAGTAGTAGTCTTAGAACGAGTAATCATTCTTAATACGTCGCGATCCTTCTTAATATATTAAAGCCGTGGATCCTGGTTGGCATGTATTGTGTTCTTTACGCGTAGGTTGGAGAATCATAAAAAGTCCGAGAACCTGGTCTAAACAAAGAATTTTGTTGTTGCCAGCAGGCTATAGAGATTAAATTATTGAAGTTATTCCGTTTCGTAGTCACTGAAATTGAACTTCACTCCCAAATCTCATGAACGTCCGGCATTTAATAATACATTTAATCCAAGTTCAACAAATTATATGCCAGAGAACTTGGGCTCCAAAATGCAAGCTTTAGACGTAACTGGGAAATCTATTCTATCAAATTTATTAATTTTTGACACGTTAATATTTTTGTTTGATAAGGACTGGGCAAAGTCCGAATGCATAATTCTATTTTTATTTTATTTTACCCCATGTACACATATAAATATGTGTGTAGGTGTGTCCACACACCGTCTTATTTTTAACTTCCATTTAGTCTCACTGCCATGCCCAAAATTATGGGGATTTTATGTTTTTATTTTATTTTACCCCATGTACACATATAAATATGTGTGTACACACCTCACGGCAGAATGTGCTGCACCAAAACAATATTTCAACACCTGTTCTATGGAAATAAAGTTTGAGTTTGAGGCTAAGAGCAAAAAGTTATATTTCTTAAATAACACACATTATTTTAAATATCATTACATTTTTTACTAAAAAAAAAAAACTATATTCCGTAACTTAAGTATATGACGTCATGTTTAATTCTTTTCTTCTTTTGATTTTTTAAATTTATTGATGAACCAATCGTCGGCAAATATTCTAAAATCGCCTTGATAGTATGATTCTATTTCTTGTAGAGATTTTCCTTCAGTTTCTGGCATCAATAAGTACAAGTAAATTGTCCCTGCGTAAGCAAATATGGTGTATGTAACGAAGACTCCTGTTAATCCGAAGTTTTTTTCCAAGTCTATGAGTGTTTTGGCTGCCAAAAACGTGACTAAGTAGTTCCATGCAGCACCCACCCCTTGGCATGTCGCACGACTCCTGAGGATGTTAAAAGAATCACCTTGATTTATTTTTGTATGCGGTCGAAATTTCATTTTCAAGTTAAGATTTTTTAATAGGACAATTATTTTGTACCAATCTCCAAAAATGATTAGCAAATATAACATAACATAAACTCACGCCTATATCCCCGAAGGGGTAGGCAGAGGTGCTAGCACCCTCGTTTTAAGTAATTTTATTCCAGAACAGATATCACCGCTTTCTTCCAACCTTTAACTTTACATTTAAAGCGAATTTAAGTCCATTCAATGTACGTTTGAGCCAATGTACAGTCGGACAAAGGAGATATGATCGTACTTTTTCATATTATAAAGTTTTATGCAAATGTGTAACCATAACACCTTTGTATGGCTAGGCCATTTTGTCATTATTGACATAGATTTCTTTATAATACAGTCAAAATAAAATGGCAAGCTTGCACTAATTACTTTTGCGAGACAAATTTACGAGATAAATGCGAGAATCCAATATATTTTACTTTGATTTGAAATTAAAAAAATGCACAATTCAATCGATAGGGACTTCTAATATTTTTTTTATTAAGACTTACTTAAGACCCCCGCCAATATTCAACTCTATGCAAACTTATGCAAGCTCAAATTTTTTTTTAGCTGGATGATTAGCGCTTTGCTATTAACACTAGATTACAAACTATACGGCAAATGTATAAAGGTTATTAATAATTATGAATTATGGTATAAATAAAGCGATATTAAATTAATGATACATGTACCTACTAACCATATTCTTAGTAAATAAAGTAACCATATTTTAAATTTAATTTGTACACCATGTTAAATGATAGGACATAGTTTAATGATATTAATGTTAAGATCTTTTGTAATACCTATGTTTCACAAATCCATACTAATATTATAAATGCGAAAGTAACTCTGTCTGTCTGTCTGTTACGCTTTCACGCCCAAACCACTGAACCGATTTTGATGAAATTTGACATAAAGTTAGATTAGACCATGAGAAAGAATATAGGTTATGTTTGGTCGCGATAACCGATATCCACGCGGGCGGAGCCGCGGGCAAAAGCTAGTACTAAATAAATGATAAATGATAAACGGCAATAACACTAAATTATATATTAAGACCAACCTAAATGGAAAAACTTCTCCGAGTAGATTCCAAGATACGTTCATACTAGTGAAGATTGTAAGCCCGTAAAAGAAAATTAAAGGTGCCAGGCTCTTCTCCGTTGGAAATGTTTCGGGTTGATAAGAATAGACTTTGCTATCCAAATGTGTGCCAGCATAGATAGCAAGCCCTGTACAGCAAATGGCGGCACCAAACATGGCGGAGATCCCAAGCTTGCGTTTACCAAGAATTTTGATACCACTGATGACTATAATGGTTCCTACAAATGTTAATATTCCCACCATTACCTGAAATATGAAGATAAAACAGTTTCAAAATATATTTATTGACCATAACAGTAATGAATATAAGTAATCATAATCGCTTGGTGATTTGACAACGCTTAAAAAATTTTCAAAATGGACGCATTCCTTTCGTGGCAATGTATTTTCTTTCCATAACTTCTATAGCGCGATGAAGGATTAAATACTATAGTAACATAGTTTGGCTTCGGTATATGGCAGAAAAGCACACGGCCCACCTGATATAAATTGCTTACCGTGACCTATGAACATGTGTAACGCCAAGGGAATGTATCTGTGCCGTCAGTGCAGAACACAAAATTAGGACATAGCACAAAAACTCTCCAGTGAGCTCTGGCCTTACTTACCGCCGGCGCCGGGAACACAACACGAGGTTATTATAGCCGTGGTAATCATAATTCAAATGTATATAATCATTCCTTAGGAAGGGTATAATAAATTCTTAGGACACTACAGTATTCCCGTCCCAATTGAGCAGTCCGACTGTGGAAGTACCTCCACCCAACAGATTACCACGGTTATAATAAAAGGTCAACTGGATTTAAAGGCATAACATATTTATTTCAGAAAATTTCATTCAATAATAATCTTTTTCGTCAGAGTTCATACTCTGACGAATATTTTCTTTTTATAGCATTTAGTATACTAACAATTCAAATCGATTAAGATAAGCTTAGAATCCCGCCTAAACCGATTTTTTTTTCTATCTTAATCGAAGATTATTATTGTCGTACTTCTATTTATATCTTTCTTTCTTTTCTCTTTATTGTACACAAAACAAATTTTTATTTAAAAAAATTAGAAGGATATTGCCGTACAAAGGTGACCTCAACTCAATGTTGAGTTTTCTTCCAGCAAGCCTTTGAGTGATAGAGGAAGGAAAAAAGGATATTGAAATAGGGCAGAGCCAAGTGTACAGCAGAGTGGACATGACATGAGTGGATATGACATACTAGGAAAAGAATGTTTTTTACACAGATTAGAAATAAATAGGTAACAACCAGGTTGTAAACTCACAAGCATACTCATTATAGGATATAATATACAAATATAAATAGATACTTACATACATAACTACATACACATAACTAAATGTATACAAATAGATATAGGTACATAAATAAATTCATGTATAGATATATACCAATATATATCCGAATATATACAAAAATACATACATTTGCCGCGTGATTCCCGGCAGAGCAGAATTTGAACCACCCCTTCTCTTCCCATGCGGTGTCGTACAAGGCGACTAAGCGATAGGGCTGTTTAACATCAGACAGATATATATAGCTCACCTCAGATGTATGGCTTGAGTCAACAATATTGCCCAGAAGACGACAATAGACTCACCTCCTATTACGTGGGACCTGGGATCGAACCCGAGACCTCGTCTCAGCAGTCCTTTACCCATACCACTAGGCTACCGCGGTTATTAAAAACTGACAAAAAACTGAAAAATTTGACAATTTATCAAACTAATCGTTGTCTATTTTAAAATTTATTGTATTATTACAAGGATACATTTTTTTCAAGTATTTAGCACGACAAAACTAACAAATTGTGTCATGCACTAGTCACAGACACCTATTAATGATAATGTGCGACTAATAGTGGTATTCATTGTGCTCGATCCTTTGTATTTTTTATACGTACAGTAATTGTGTTGATGTTTTCTGCCATTCCCATTGCACCACATATGTTTACCATGTATGGTTTTATAGGATACAAACCACTCATCACATAGAACGTAAAGTATGACAGGCAAAGCATCAGTGGTCTTAACGTCTCCTTGCATATAATTATTACTTTGAATTTCATAAAGAACCTGCAAATAAAGTTAATGTTAACTATTAAATATATGGTGATATTTATTATTGACTGGAGTTTCCATAAATCAGAAACACTTCACGATTTTGCATGTCACGCAAAAGATGTGAAGTTGCTCAAATACGTATATTTGAAATATATGGACATACATAGCAGGAATAATCAACATTCCCCTTAAGTAACTTGTGTCGATAAACTTAAAAATAAATTCTTACCTCTTTATTGCATTAATTTTACTGTGTTCACATTCACTTTCTTGTTTTTCTAGAATTTCTCCATTATTTTCTTTACTGCATAAAACACAACAGTTTAAGGTCTTTGCATATTTAGCCAACTCATCAAATTCTTTACTGACATTTTCTGGGGTAGTCCAGCCGCGAAGGTAGCACAGTGATTTCAAAGCTCTTTTTTCTTTACCTTGAGATAATAGCCATACTGGAGTATCTGGTACCTGTTAGTAATTTTTTAAAATTATTTTTAAACTTTTTTCTGTATGTAAGATACTCGTACATAAAGAAAAAAGTTATTAAAATAAATTATTACAATAAAAAATCCCAAGCAGAAACAAGAAATAAGTTTGATAGCAGACGGTACCCATTTGTCAATCATTAACAAACCGCCTGTTATCAAACTTGTTTTGGACTTTTATACAGCATTCGGGCTTTTTTATTTCTTAAATATTTAATTTAAACTTTTTAGTTATGATATCCCTCTAATTCCTTTCATTTTGAGACCCTGCTCTAAATTTACTTACTCTAAATTTGAATTTGACTAGCACTAAAAAACCACACCATAGTTTTTGATGGCAGTAAAAAAGAATTTAAGGCATACATACATGTAAATGCTCACGCCTATTTGCCTCCCAGGTAAATAGAGACAACAGCCTTCCACCTGTTTCTATCCTAACATACTTCACGAGTTTCCTCCACTGTCATTTTGACGTCTGGACATTTTTTTTAATGGCTCTGTACCTTTAGCATCAATTCCGCCAATATCCCGTAGTAGAACTATTAACGACGGAGATAAAGTGGACCAGCATGTGACCGGTTACTGAAGTTTGTAGATACTCCCCTACCTCCTCATGTGACAATGGTAGCACTCAGCTTGACGGCCTCATCATATGCTTTTTCACGCCCCGATTAAATACTTATCATATAAATAGATATGAGTACACGTACACGAATAAAATGATCATATAAAGACAGAAAGGAGGGTATATTTGGCAGTGTGCGATGCGTGCCTCCCCATACCCGGGGATTAGATGGGGACTCCGTGGTCCCCTGACCTAAAGAGGGCCGTCTAATAAGAGACGGTCCTGGGCCGGCCGGGGTGCGAGGGATATCAGGATGTGTCTCAGTTAATTTCACCTCCGGCAACCTGCGGCCCACCTAATCGGCGTGCGTTTTAGTCAGTTCAAGTCCGACGTAACCTCCCCCATCTGCCGTGGTGGTGGGGTATCCGTGGGGATTTAACCCACATCAATAAAAAAAGTGTTGTATTGCAACAAATACCATTCTCAGTCGTAGGGTAACCACTTCGCGACGAGCGTCTCTGCCATGAGCAATTCAGGAATATAAAAACATCAGAAAATACTATAAAATTTACTGACCACTATTATTACAAGAAGCATGGTAGCCACAGGTGCACTGAGACAAACAAGGGCTGCAACTCTCCAGGGTAAAACAGCACCCAAGGCATATGTAGCAGTTATTCCAATGGACAAGAAGACTTGTGTTAGCGTGCATAATGTTCCTCGAAGTGATGCCTCGCTGAAATTAATAAAAGAATGTTAATAATACCTTTACATTTTTCAATATTCCAGCATTTTTTAAATGCATTTTCTAATAAATAAATACTAAAGGACACGACGCTATTTCCGTCCAATTGGGGAAGTACCTCCACCCTACAGCCTCGTGTTGTGTTCCCGGTGGTGAGTAGGGTAGCCAGAGCTCACAGGAGAGTTTTTGTGCTGTCAGTGGGAAGACCAAGAGCTGGTCCTGCTTTGTCTTTTACACTGGCGGCAAAGAAACTCTCTGTGACTACAGGGTTGACAGCGCGAGTGTAACTCCTTGGTGTTGCACACGTCCATAGGCCACGGTA
Source organism: Eilema griseolum (assembly GCA_963662185.1). Lineage (NCBI taxonomy): Eukaryota > Metazoa > Arthropoda > Insecta > Lepidoptera > Erebidae > Eilema > Eilema griseolum. The sequence goes on from OY759250.1 coordinate 9,103,331, forward strand.
TCCATTCGATCAGATGGGCCATGTGCTTGTCTGCCACTTTAGTGGTAATAAGACCAGAAGGTAACCTTCTGGTACGTTACTTAGGAACAGTACATAAGTAAAGTGTTAATTCACATCTACCTAACCCTCCGGGGATAAAGGCGTGATTATATGCATGTATATAATATGTATGTATATAATAGGTCGTTATATATGTAATTGCCGTTTTTTTTAAAGAAATTGGAGGAAACCAAATTTTATTTACTTATATTTTTTTAGGAATGACAACTCCAAATTTTTTGTTTTTTTTTTGTGAATGATTGAGACATCATTAAGCTAAAAAACACCTTTATTACATTTTTGAAAAGTTACAGCTGTAAAAAAGTAATACGAATTTTATTATCAAAATGGATAAAATTTAGGAAGTACTGTATTTGAAGATCGAATTTAATTTATCAAGCGGCCAATAAAAACAAAATTTAATACAGAGTTGTAAAATCTTGAAATCAACTTTCAAACAAAATATAAATAATGGAAATAACTATTAAATTACAGGAATAACGAACTCATGAATCTGTAAGAACATTTCGGCAATTTCATAGGTAAAGACCTAATAGAATAAGACAATGACTTTTAAATAAAACTTCTAACCTAAGAGATAGTATACGGATATGGTTAAACTGTTCTATTTTATAACTTCCTTATAATGTATGATAAATTGTAGTAGTTGTTGACCACGCCTACGCTCGCACGGATGTCGGTAATTGCGATCAAACATAGTCACCTATTTCAACTCCACACAGGCTGAAATATCAAAATTGGCCAACTATTTTATTATCAATTGCCTATACAGTTTTATGTTCACCGTTTCAAATCCTTTTTATAAATAAAGGGTAGCAAACTAGACCTTGGTTGTTTAACATCAGACAGATATATACAGCCCAGACCTAGGCACAGATACTAGGCTCAACTCAACAATAGTGCCTGACAGACTGCAATAGGTTCACCCCCTAATACATGGGGCCGAAAAAAATGACTGGTTATATATGTGTGTTAATTCACCTCTGCCTAACCCTTTGGGGATGAAAGTGTGATTGTAAGTATGTATGTACTAACTAGATCTTGAACCTGGATATAGCTAGGCTCAAGATCTAGTTCTTATCTGAACCAAATTAAATCTAAATCGGTTTAGTGGTCCAGGCATCAAAGCAAAACAGACAGAGTTTCGCATTTATCATATTAGGTAAGTATGATTCTAGTTTAGAAACTTACTACTGACCTTATTTCACTAACGTAGGCAGTGATAGGTGCCTCCATTATTCCTGTTCCGAATCCCAAGAGCGCATTTGCTACGAACAAGCTGGGCACATTCCAAGCAAAATACATGAGAATCCATGCGATTACATGAGGGATATTTACCAAAAATGTGGCTTTTTTCCTACCGAAGTAGTCTACTATAGGTCCTGACATAAAAGCCCCAAGAGGCTGCGACAAGAATGGAAGACTACCTGAAAAAAAAACAACAGTGAAAACTATAAAGTTACACGACCATATATTTACGAGCATCAACGAAAACTACGCTGTTTACCACTGGCGTCTTTTTAAAAAAATAAAGGATTTTTAGCAATGTCAAATACTAATATTCCCTCTAACCCCTCCAACTAAACTAAATTGTTTGTGCTAGGAGTGGGTTCACATCGGTAGTGTAATTGTCAGGATTCGAACCCGTAAGGCCGACTACTTAATCACTAAACCACCGACGCTTATTATCTCAGCGTTGGGTCAGGTTGCATTCGAAGCCTTAATCTCTGAGCCTGAGGGTCGCTTTTCAGTTTTTACTGGTAGTAAGTTACCCACGTAGTCATGTCAGCTACACACGCAGTCATAACATACGAGAGTTCCTGTGTATTATTTGAGATGTATCTTGTGCCTTCGCTGGTGTGACTACTTTTGGCGTGGACCAGGGGGGGGGGGGGGGGCTTTAGACAAATGGCACTACATTAGTATGATAGAATATTATCTATTACATCATGCAGCAATTGTAGAATATCATGACGAATGTATGGGATTTGACGTATTTGACAGTTGTCAACGCTTGTTATAAACGTCAAATCCCTTTAGCATTCTATTCATCATATCATATATCATAACATATCATAGCAATCGGACAAGGAATGGCCACTTGTATAGGAGGGTAGCCCCCTCGTCGCACCAGTGAAGGCGCAGACACATCGCAAATAAAACACAGGAGCACTCGTATTTTATATCAATGATATCTCAGCTCACTACCACTCAAATCTACTACTCAAAGTTTAAAATTCTACATTTTGCTAAAACAAGTGTGCTGCTTAGACTACTAGCGTGACAGAAACAGTTCAAACAATGGTTTGCGCGTCAGTGATGACTTGCTCATTAGTGATGACTTGCGTAAGTGTACGCTTATTATTTCATTATCTTGCGTTGGTTGTCATAATGTCCTAGAAATTTAATTTAATAAAAATTTAAAAAGGTCCCACAAAGACTTAAAAGTATGATGCTATGAAAACCTATATATATATATTTATAAGTACTCAACTCAACACTTAAACAGCGAACCAGTAACTCGATGATATATTTAGAAGTAAAGTATGATGAAAAGTATAGCTACCAAACCATGATGCCTGTTCGTCGGTGAGGGAGAGACCTTCAGTCGCGTTCAGAACATTTGGTATTACTATAGTGACGAAGCTGATTGCCATTCCCAAATCAAAAAGAAGAAAACTCGGAGCCATGCTTGCGATTAACTGAAACAAGAAGCCTTTTTATTTATTATAATTAGGTTTTCTATTCCTCAAGGCTGCATGTGTATCCATGGTGATTTTGCGCACGAAAAAAAAAACAAATTCGAAATTATACGTTATAAAAACTTAACTATACAAAATCGAATGATAAAAATAACATAGGCTGACTTATGGGACAAAGCAATACAAATTCTGACTACAATGTTTTGAAACGCATTGTTTCTGACGCACAACTGCATAATGTTGTTTATAATATGCCACAGCTGACAAGTGTACCTAGTACCTATTAATGTATATAAAAGCAAACATAACCTTGAATAAGGTTATGTTTATAATATTGTTTACGGCATGTAAACTGGTCCGCGCGTAGGAAGTCTTCGGCGATTTTGTACGCGTAGACCCGTTTAGCCCTTTGGGGGTGAAGTTTTGTAAAATCAGTTTTTAACCGAATTTTACATTCTATAAGGAACCTACGTGCTAATTTTTTTTAGTTTCTGAGATTTAGTAATAAATAAGTGAGTGGTTTTTCGCTTAATATACAAATGTACTAATAATTAGATTTATTAGAATAGTTTGTAATTTACAAACTAAAGGTGATGATAGGTTCACTAATAGATTTTTTTGATGATTGACTTTTTTAGGCACGTTGATCACTTTTTTGTGAATATATACTATTATACAGGCTGTTTTCTCTTACGTCAGCAATCCCGGAGGGTCACCAATTATTTTTTCATAAACAAACTAAGTTATGGTTGACAACCCGACGCAGTTTGAAAAAGTATAAACTTTGGACTTACAAACTTCAAGTTACAGGGATACTGAAGATGATGATGAATACCGCATATTCTATCCATTTAATTTTATTGGAACGGTCACGAATAAGATAACTTTTTTTATAAATTTTGACATAGTATCTAAAGGACCTTTATGTCAAGTCTTATTTTGTATTATATTAGTATCTTAGTTAGTATAATTATTAATAATGACGATGACGATGTGTTGATGGTGGTGATGATGATGATGATCAATGAGATGATTGCTGCCTCAGTTAAGTTGTGGGGGACTTTATTAGAAGCTCCCTAAAGAGATTCGGTACCAAAAAAAAATGCAACTTTCCTACACTTATGTGTTGTGTTCAAAGACGTAATGTCTAAAAATCGACCATTTTAGGAGATAAAACTCGAATTAACACTAATTATGAAAAATAAAATAATACCGTGAAGCGCCCTTCTTCGTGTTAACGCCAAAACTCTCAATAACATTACAAATAAGCGAATACAATGAAACGTCACAGTCAGTGAACCAGTGACAAAATGTTCAACAGTGCATATTGTAGCTTCAAACGTCTCTCGAAGGTCGGCCAAACCTCATCAATGCTACTTATTTAACGATCGAATACACAATCGTCACATATTACAATTTCAACCAAACCTCATCAATGCTACTTATTTAACGATCGAATACACAATCGTCACATATTACAATTTCGGTCAAACCTCATCAATGCTACTTATTTAACGATCGAATATTCAATCGTCACTTATTACAATTTCTAGCTACGGACCAGAAGGGTACTGTCTTTTCAATTTATAACAATATCTAGGGTCTTGCCACCACCTCTTAAAAGTACTTAATATTATTTCAATCTTACTTTACTTTCATGGTACTTTCATGGTAGGTATATTCTGTCTGATGTTAAACAGCGCTATCCCTTAGTCGCCTTGTACGACACCGCATGGGAAGAGATGGGGTGGCCCTAATTCTACTCAGCCGGAAACCACGCGGCAATTATGTATGTGCAGGATTATGTATTCAGGATTATTTAATTATATTCCAAACTATAAGTTTAAATTAGGAGGTCCTAGGAGAAGTCAATCAAAAATAACAAGCGAATTTCGGGATCCGGAATAAAACTTGTGACGCAACTGGGAAATCTTCATTATGATAATGATGTTGGACACGTGCAGCTATGATTAATACTTAATATCGTCACCAAGGTTGAAATGGTCATGATTGATGTTGATGTTTCAGGATCTCACAATGTAATGTGTAATTTTATATAATCTTGTATTGTGACGGTTTCATAACTAAATTGGCCAGTAAAGCATCTGATTATTGCCTAAGTATATTGTTTTCTTGTTACTTAGTACGTACACGCAAACAATCATCAATATTAATATCATGATGAATATATATGTCATATTATAAGTGACTCTTTCCTCTGTGGCACCATTAAGGCCTGAAATTCATTACCATCTCACGTGTTTCCTTCTTCCTAGAGTCCCGCGTCCCTTAAGCGGGCCGTGAAAAAGCATATAATGATGCCGTCAAGCTGAGTGCCACCATTGTCACATGGTATGTGTAAGTAATGGTGACCCTCTTTTCTGAGACTTTCCCTTCAGCTTACCATCAGGCAAGGCGAAGTCTAATTGACATGTTCTATTTAAAAAAAAATGTGAAAGATGTTTGTTATTCAATCCAATCAAATTTGTCAATTTTTTTATTTTTTTATGCAACTTAGTGGGCAGACCAATCTGCCACCAGTAGAGTTCAAACACCAGTGTAGTCCAGATACTAGTTTAGTCAACTCCAGTAGCCCTAAATCTTTCTAATGATCAGCCTAATCCTAGCGCGATTCGTGTATCCGAGGTTTCTACTTCTGAATCCGGAATTGCCGTGTTAGTTCCCAGTGGACGATAATAGGGCCACAATATCTCTTCCCGTAGGCGTCCTAAAGAGTGACTAAGGGTTAAGTCGTTCTCTATCCGATAGTAACCCTATGAAAAAGTGTCCACTCAACACCTGTAACACGTTGTGATTTTTTTTCCCAACCAGTAATAATGTTACTCGTTTGATCAGAGACTGGTGCAGCATCCTCGGTAGTGCTGTTGAGAGAACGAAGGCCGAACAGATCTGACTGAAAATTTTATACGGTTCTTTTTTTTCATGTACCCGCTGACCTGTGGGGGTGGTGATGTCGGACCCCAACCGAATAAAACCACACGTCGCCGTCTCAGGTCTCAATCATTGAGGTGTAAGATGACTTAATAAGACAATTTGCATCACTTCAAATATTACAGTCTCTGCGCCTGCTAAACGACGATTTATAGTAGTCTTTCCTCTCATATTTAGGAGGTAATACGGAAGCTGTCTCCAGAAAAACTGAACAACCAATCTATTTATACTGTTGATTGATGGCACTTGGTCACTTGATTTGATTTGATTTATGGATGTCATTGTAAACCTTTGAGGATGCCGTAAGGCGAAACCAGATCAGTCAGATCTAATAACATTTAAAAATAATGTGAAAAAGTACAAGTGAGTTCTCAATATGCGAAATACCAATCAAAATCAATAATAATTGGCTCTCTATTACATTGAGTACAAACTTACGAACGAAAACGAATACAACAGGACAATAAGTAACTAAAAAGTTACAAACGTTAAAAAGATGCCAACAATATGTTCGCAACTAATGACTTGTAGCTATTACCTACGTGTTAAATGAACTTTACGGTTGGTGCAACAGTTTAAGTGGTCACTTCTCTAACTATTACCTATATGTATGTATTGTGTCTACATTGCGTAAATATATATGCTTACACAAAATTCATACATGCCCATGGTCGCAATACCGAGGATGTCACGCCACTATCTCCGATGTTTACATGATCTGTAATTTTTGACTGTAGTACTGCATTAAATGAAATATTAAAGCATTTGGTACGCTAAATAAATAAATCGATTAAAATAGGGAAATTTTTGAATTGGTTCTGGCGGGATTCGAAACCGTGAATTTGCCTTACAGCGGGAATGCTCTGACGACTGAGCTATCGAACCTCGACTGAAGCTATTCAAATCTTCCTAAATATATATCCGCCTTACGGCAACGGTGGGAGTCAGAGTATTTCATCTGTAAGAGAAAGATCACAGGTTCGAATCCCGCGTGAACCAATTCAAAATTTTGTCTATCTAAATCGACGTGATATTGAATTTTAAAATTCTAAATCGCGATGGATCGTTGCTCTATTATAATTAGCAAAGGTGTATTAACACATTTCACATACACAATTCGCCATTGCGCCATTCCATGTTATACGGGGCGGGCGTATTTAACCCCGTCGGTGTATTCCCATTCAGTAACATTACTACTGGTTGAGAAAAAAAATCCCAACGTGTTAAAGGTGTCAAGTGGGCACGTTCTAATGGGATTGCTATCGGATAGAGAACGACTCATCCCTTACTCAACTTTTACGATACCCACGGGTAGAGATAGTGTGGCCCTATTTGACTCTATTAGGAACCAATTCCGGATTCAGATACAACCGGGAATCGCGCAAGATTAGGCTGATGATTAGAAAGATTTAGGGCTACTGGAGTACACACTGGTACCTGGACTGTACTGGTATCTGAAGTACACTGGTGGTTAGGTGGACTAGTCTCACAATTTTGACGAATGGTCACAGTTTTTACCGTTAGTTATTTCTAAATATAGGGATTGGTAAAATGTGGGTGTTAAGTTACTTCTGCCAGACCCATCTAGAATAACAAGCATAACTATATACATATAACTTAATAGATATGACCAACTAAAAATAACTTAATACAGGAGGTAGGTCACGGAGGTATTTTCGCCCAATTGAGCAGTCCGACTGGGGAAGTACCTCCACCCTACAGAATACCGCGGTCATAATAACTTCGTGTTGTGTTCCCAGCGGTGAGTAAGGTAACCAGAGCTCACTGGAGAATTAGTGCTGTCAGTGGGAAGATTAAAGGCTTGTCCTGCTTTGTCTTCTGCACTGACGGCACAGAAACTCTATGCTTTCAAGGTCGGCAGCGCGAGTGTGGCTCCTCTGGTGTTACACACGTCCATAGGCCACGGTAACCACTTTCCTTCAGGTGTGCCGTGTGCTTATCTGCCACCTGATATAAAAAAAACAAATAAAATTATGCTCACAGACAATACATGGGCGTATTTGTGTATATTAACATATATTCATTTAACTCATAGATTGGTCACGTATACTGCGTTAGTGGTTACAAAAATAATAATTGAGCAAACATTTAAAAATGAGGGTTTTGTCGTTGTTCTTTAAGTAGTTCACATTATCATTCCTTTATGTTGTATACCAATGTATAATTACCGGTATATATCTCAACATCAGTCATATCTTAAAATTCACTATTACTATTATCTATTCTGTGAATATATGCGCAGGCCTTCGATTCTGCTCATTTTATGCTAAGTCAAAGCCATTGTCATGCCACAAACACTGCAAATAATAACATTAAAATTTAGACTTCACCATTACGTTTTTAAATGGTTTCTTGCAGAGTGAATGAAAAATGTAATGAACTTTTGTCATTTAATTTTGAACGTACATACATCATAAACTCACACCTATATCCCCGAAGGGGTAGGCAGAGGTGGTAGCACCCACGTTTCGCCAGTTTATGTATAGGTCCGAATGTAATAGGTGGCGAGCCTATTGCCATTAACCGGGCACTTATAAACCGGCGATAAATACACGCATAACTTCGAAAAGCATCGAAAAGTCATGGGTGTGCCATGGTAAAACCTGGGATCTTACCCGAGATCCCGTCTCAGCAGTTCATTACCCATACCACTAGGCTACCACGGTTATCTTTAAACGTATAAAGTATAAAATTTAAGGATATTCCATCTGCAGCGTCAGTGGTGTTGTTATGACCATAAACTTAGTAGAATTGGCACCCAGTACGCATGTCATCAATTGGTGTTTTCTGCGTAGCGCGGGGTGCTAGGGCTGCGGAGAAACTCAAATCTATCATAGATCATAGATTTTATCAAGTCAATTCGCTATTCAGCCTCGTTTTTCTCGCGACTTGGAATCTAGATATATGCTATAAAAATTGCAGCATTTTATAAATGTCGAAATAATTTGTAAACAAAGTCAGGTGTGTAAGTAGTAGTAGTGAGTTGTTATGGCAAGATTCTTTATTTTATAGATTTGGCTATAAAATGTAAACGTAGACTTGTGAATGTTAATTATTAAAAATTTAAAGCCATTATGGTAACTTCATATATAAGTAAATTAACTTTGAAAGCTCTGAGTCAGTCGGCACTGATTTGAGCGAATTTTTCAAAATTTTCAGAAACCTTGAACCTACCATAATAGAAACGGTCATTTTCATAGCGAGAAAGAAGAATGGAGCAATACATATGTAAAGACCCACTGAGCTTGTAATCTTTATGGTTCTAAAAATAGTTTTTATTGCCAGCATTTGATTCACGGAAGCTAATAGAAGGCATGACAAATGCACCTCCAGTATTCAAATTGAAGAAGGTCGCATGAACCTTGTTTAACTTTTTATCTTCTGCTGTTCAATGAAGATCGTGCTATACCGCTTAGTAACCAGTTTCGAAAACCTTTGTCTCTTGTATGTGCTCATTTTTCAGGGTTGACTATTCATCTGTTTTTCAAGACCTTATTAAACCGGATCATGCCAAAATTAATATCAACTACTCAGTGAGTCAGTCTGCAACCTTTTGCAGTAGTGAAAAAGAAACTTCTAAATCGCATTTGATCCGTTTCTTTCTAAAAATACCTGCATTTTCTATTTTTTTCTTCTCGTTAAAAATCAATATTCAATTATCTCTTTTTAAAATCGACTACTTAACTATTTTTTAATTTATCTTTATCTTTTACATGGATTTAACTCGCGCTATGTTCATAATACGATGTCGCTAAACAGGAAGTTACTTAAAGTTACTAACAAAATTTCTTCCAAACAGACGTTTTTGTACGTCAGTTCGGAACAATTAATTAGTTTTGAACCCAACTGGAACATCGCTACGAGGATGATGAGCGTTGATGAGCAAGAAATTGTAATATAAAAACATGACTACTGCCAAAAAACTATAGTATTGTCATCAAGGTCGAAAACATTATGGCGATTGATGCGTCTTAATACTTTTAATGGAGTCATTTCTCGACTCCATTATAAGCACTTATTTAGATTTATGTGTAATTTTCTATAAGTTTGTGACAATGTGCTAATAAATATGTTGTGCTAAAAATGTGTGTGGGGTCCCAACTTCGGAACTCTATATACATTAGCACACCCTGAATCTAGTCTCTCCCATCTAAGCTAACTACATCTACTAGCAGAGTTTTCTGTCGGGGTTGGAGGGAAGAGAAAAGGGAGAGAACATATGGCACATAGAATATAATCTCGACATGCCATTCGAATCCACTTTCGATCCTGATGTCCACTTATTGTTTTTGATTGATATATAAGCTTTTCTGGAAGCGACTGATGTCTGACTTTGCAAAAGGAAGCCGTAGCTTGGTAGTTAAGGAGTCGGCTTTACAATCGAGAGTACCCACTTTCGAAACCTAGCCGACGTTTTTGTTTATAATAAACGATTTAGCTAAATCGTCCTAGATTCTAGGAGTGTGTGTCTGAGAAGTTAACAATAATATTTAGTTAATTTCCGTTGCAAATATTATTAAAAAAATATTTATTACCTAGTAGAAAGTACACATCTGGTATTATATTCTCTTACAACTAATAGACAACAGTAAACATTGAGTATTTATGTAGATGACGTCACTGTCGTGTTTCAATAATACATAATTAATCAGTCATGACAATTAATGCCTGTAATTAAGATAGTTCTGTTAGTTATAAAATTCTATCAATGAATTTAATTGAAAGTACCTAAAACAATAAAACAACTTCAACTCTCTTTAGGAAATGCACAGACTGATGTATCTTTTAAAGACATCAGTCTGTGATAGGTCAGAGCTATTTGTAATTCCAATAGAAATATTGTGATAGATACAAGATTTACATAGTAGGTGCCCATTGTCCATCCATCCTAGATGATACTATAACTAAGGATGTCTTCCTTGTGTAATTATAATAGTTTTACTATCATTATTATTCATCTATTGCTTACATTTAGTTCATTTTCCTACTTAGTGCCTATGTCTTCATTAGAATGACTGTCTTGCCGACGTTTGAAAGCAACAAATACTTTAGATCATTAGACTATATTGCTCACTAGGGTGTAAGGTCCCCTTACGAGGTCACTAATTTGTAAGTTGCTTCACGTACTGATCCACGGAAGAGATTCTAGCACAGTCTTCCCCCTCGGGGCTGGGACGTCAGATGGCAGCCATTCACATAAAAACGCACAAGTAGAAAATGCAAGCGGACCCCAGATTACAATATGAAATCGTAGATTTCACGTGATGATGTCTGTCTTACGGACTTTTTTAAATGCTGCAATAAGCCAGACTTTCTTTCTTTCATCCTAACTTTCCTGAGTCCGTCATATCTTTGTTTTATTATAACTGTTGTGTAGTTTAACATAAACTGGCGAGATGTGGGTGCTAGCACCTCTGCCTACCCCCTCCGGGGATATAGGCGTGAGTTTATGTTATGTTATGTTATGTTGTGTAGTTTCACTGGCTATTCATACTGGAATGAGAAACCGAATAGATAGGTCGCAATTGCCAGACGTAATTATTAACGGTGTAAATATTGCAATAAGTACCTAACCATGTAAAAAATCTTGGGATACAGATAGGACACTATCCTGGGGTCCCCAAATACGAGAAGTAAGCTGCAAGTTGTTTGCATCAGCGGGTTCCATGCGTAGACTGCGTAACTTCCTACCAACAACAACAACAACATAAACTCACGCCTATATCCCCGAAGGGGTAGGCAGAGGTGCTAAGCACCCACATTTCGCCAGTTTATGTTTAGGTCCCAATGTAATAGGTGGCGAGCCTATTGCCATTAACCGGGCACTTTTAAACCTGCGATAAATACACACATAACTTCGAAAAGCATAGAAAAGTCATTGGTGTGTGCCATGGTAAACCTAGGATCGAACCCGAGACCTCGTCTCAACAGTCCATTACCCATACCCCTAGGCTACCGCGGTTACTTGTTACTTCCTACCAACAACCACTAAACTTGCACTTGCAGAATCACTTCGTTTTCCACTACTTTACTATGCCGATGTCAGCTATCTTGATCTCACTGAGGAGCAACTTGATAAGCTTGAGCGCCTTCAAAATATTTGGTCTTCGCAAATATGATCACGTATCGCAGTTTCGCAACTTGCTCAAGTGGCTCCCAATTCGACCGAATGCTCATATTCTTTCCATGCTTTATAGTATTCTCTTCAATCCCCATACTCCCACCTATTTCAAATAATGCTTTGTGTTCCTCAATAACACACTTCTTCTTCTCTTCAAGATCCTTGAGGTCGTCAGTAACATTGCAACTATCGCCCTCTCATTCCACAATCTTTTTTGACAAGTCCTTCACAGTCCAGGCTGTGCGGTTGTGGAATGCGTTGCCTCTGACTTTTAGACGTGCACAATCCCTGGCCATATTCAAAAAAATTATAAAGGAACACCATCTGTGTTCTTTGTGACTTTGTCATAAGGTCTTGCGCAGGAATATACTCACCGTGTGGTGTAATAATATATTGAATATTTATATATGTATGTCTAATATGTGTATGTATGTATGTTTATGTAAATATCATAGAAATTTCATGTATGTGTGTACTTACGTATTATGTAGGATATTATAAATTATATATAATAAATTTGTTTACGTTATATATATGTAGCTTATGACTACACTAATAACTATCCATGAGTTATTATTGTTAAGACAATTGGAACATTTCCATCCAAAAGTTGCCTGGAAGAGATTGCTTGTAGCGATAAGGCCGCCATTTGTACATTTTTCATAATGTTGTCCGTACATATCCTGTAATGTGTTGTGTTGGTGTACCATAAATATTATCTTATCTTGTCTTATTCATTATAAAGAAATTTCACTACGGTCATATTAGGAGCTATTTGAATTCGAAAGTCGTGAGGTTCCCGGCAGAGTAGAATTATGACCACCCCATCTCATCCCATGCGGTGGCGTCCAAGGCAACTAAGGAATAGGGCTGTTTTACCTCAGACAGGTATATAAGTATAGCCAAGATGGTGGTACTAGGTATATATCCGTATCGTACGTAGGTACTTTTTACTTCATGTACTTTAAATATCTCAAATATAGTACATAATGTTTATATTGATTCTCTTGGCGACGACGAACTGATATTTATAATTTGTATATGTATTTAGTATTGTTCTCATGGAAGTGATGTAAATCTTATTATGAGAATAAATATCTTTAAACCTAAACCTAAGATGCATGGCTCGAGTCAACAATAGAGCCCGGAAGACGACAATAGGCTCACTCCCTATTAAGTGGGACCGAATTCAATGATTGGTGAAATGTAGGTGTTAATTCACCTCTTCCTAACCCTTTGAGGATAAAAGCGTGATTATATGTATGTATGTATGTATGTATGAATTCTATGACCTTGAATTTGTAGTATCCACGACATTTTCTTATTCATCACGTACAATTAAATACGATACATACATTGCATACAATACATTTTCTCTACAGATAATAATAAATAAATAAATATTCCACGACATTCTACACAACGCTATCTAGACCCATGGTAAGAATAGCTTAACTAGCTTGTGTTATGGAATCTAGAATGCGGATAAACATACTTAGATACTCTTTTTTGTAAATACATACATATTATACATAGAAACACCCAGACCAATGCAAATATACATATTCATGCATACAAATATTTGCACTGAGCGGGAAATTGATAAAATTTGACTATTTTGAAATTAGAATGGCAATGTTGTGTAAGGGCTCAGTAGCACAGTGTAATAGCATTTTATGGTTTTATTTACATACCTGAGCAGATATTGACCGTATTCTGCTAATAGGCAAATCAATATTACATATTTTGTACACCATTTTGAATTCACTACACAAACATTAAAAATCAAATGTAATTTTATATAGCACTAACAACCAAACACTGCAAATTTTTATTATTTTACACTGTTATTTTTTATTTAATTAAAAGGACGAGTATATTTATATCACAAAATATTGAGAGTTGTATTTATAATTTTAACTTATATTGATAGATATTTTTTTTACATATTTGCGTCACAGTTATGAGAAATATTTATGTTTCAAAGAGGACAGACACTACAGTCTCGGTGAGCAGAACTAACTTAAATGTACTTAGGTCAAATAGATCAAGGTGTGCCGTGCGATGATCGCATTCCTAATCCTATGTAAAAGAATCTCTTCACGTGTTCTCACAATTTTTTTTTAAATAACATGACACTCTTACTAACCATATTATGTAGCGTAGCGGTAGAGTTCGACTGTTACGCAGGGTGTTCTGGTTCGATTCCTGCTCAATATATTTATTATAATGTTTAGAAACATCGTATGCAAATCGGCAGAGTAGAATTTGGACCACCCTATCCTGAAAATGGTGGCTGGGACAGACTGGATGTGGAAGGCGGAGGATCGGAGAAAATGGCACACATTGGGAGAGGCCTATGTCTAGCAGTGGACTGCGGTGGCCTAATTGATTGATTGATATCCCTTCCCATGCGGTGTCGTACAAGGCGCCTAAGGGATAGGGCTGTTTAATATCAGATAGATATATATAGCCCAGACTTAGCCTCAGAATGATGGTGAGCATCTAAATGGCAGGACCAAGCCCCCAATTTAAAATGTATCATATTGTTTGTACAACACATGTACTATTTGTAACCCAAACAAGACATTTGTACCTTTAAAGGTAAAGGAAGTATGTCAAGACGTCCTTGGTCCCGCCACTTTGATATCAAAGTGGCGGATTCTTCTGGAAGCGCTACTCAGAGGCAGTTAATTCACACCCTGCATAAATGTGCCCATTTCAAAGATAACGATGAATGATAAATAACTTTTGATGCACTTAAGCTATGAATATAAAAATTACACAAGTTCATGTACTTGGGACGTACTAAGTTTCAACATTTCATTTCGTTTTACACGATCTGTAACGATTCTCACATGAATTCAGCGATAGCATGAATCATCAATTTGGCGGCACCGATGCTATAATCACATAACTTTAATTTGGCACTTCCAGTTGTATTGAAAATTGAATATACGCCTGTACACATATGTAGTAGTAAGTCTTGGGGTGTGAATTATCTACCTCTGAGTAGCGCTTCCAGAAGAATCCGCCACTTTGATATCAAAGTGGCGGGACCAGTGACGTCTTGACATACTTCCTTTACCTTTAAAGGTACAAATGTCTTGTTTGGGTTACAAATAGTACATGTGTAGTACAAACGGGTACGTATTTGAATACCTAAAATTATATTACCTAAAGTTAAATAACCTAAGTTCAAAATACCTAAAATCTAAATACCTAATGGTGGGTTGACCTAAATTTAAAATACCGAAAGTTTAAAATGGCTAAGTATTTGAATACCTAAAATTATAATACCTAAAGTTAAATAACCTAAGTTCAAAATACCTAAAATCTAAATACCTAATGGTTGTTTGACTTACTTTTAAAATACCCAAAGCTTTAAATGACAAATTGATATTATATATTACAATGCCTAATTTGAAATTATCGAATTTCATAAGCCCTACGAACGGAAGGCCGAATATTAAAATCCCGAATGTTTATATGATCGAAAGTTCTAAATACCGAAAATTAAAATACCGACAGTTTAAGAAATAATATGTGGTACGGCTTAAAGAAAAAGGGACACTGCTCACCCCGACTTTTTTTTTATAACCACTCATACAAGGATTGTCTGCTCCAATCCTGAAGTTCCAAATCCTTGTATTTGTGGTTATAAAAAAAATAACCACGAAGGCTAATGCGGGAGCTCCGCTCCGCTCCGCTCCCCTCCCGCTTTAGCCTTCTAACCTAACCTATCCGAGTCGGGGTGGGCAGTGTCCCTTTTTCTTTAAGCCGTTTTAGGTATTTTGACCATTTGGTATATTAAATTTTGGTATATCAACCTTTGTTGTTTTAACTTTAGGCATTTTAAACATTAGGTAATTAGTCCAATAGGTATTTCAAATTTAGGTATTAAGTACTTAGGTATTAGTAGTTTAGGTATTTTAAACCATTTCGTATTTAGATTTTAGGAATTTTGAACTTAGGTTATTTAACTTTAGGTATTATAATTTTAGGTATTCAAATACGTACCCTTGAGTCAAAAATAGTGCCCGGATGACGGCAATAAGCTACCCCCTATTATGTGGCACCGAATTTAATGATTGATGAAATGTGGGTGTTAATTCAACTCTGCGTAACCCTCCGGGGATAAAGGCCTGATTGTATGTAAGTATGTATGTATGTATGTATGTATTGTTCTGTTAATTGTTGTTAATATTAAAATTATCGGTATCTTATCCCGATAATTTTAATATTAACGTGACTGACCATAATAGTTTAAATACCTTTTTATTTTTTTTTATACCACTTAGTTGGCAGAGAAGCACACGGCCCACCTGATGGAAAGTGGTTACCGTGACCTATGGACGTCTGTAACACCAGAGGAGTCACAGTCGCGCTGCCAACCCTGTAAGTACAGAGTTTCTGTGCCGTCAGCAGAAGACAAAGCAGGACAAGCCTTTAGTCTTCCCACTGGCAGCACAAATTCTCCAGTGAGCTCTGGCTACCCTACTCACCGCTGGGAACACAACACGAAGTTATTATAGCCGCGGTATTCTGTAGGGCGGAGGTACTACCCCAGTCGGACTGCTCAATCGGGCGGAAATACCGCCGTGTCCTACCTATGCCATAATTAAAGCTATTTACGCTATGCTTACTTAGGATCCAATAGCGTTGTGTAGAATGTCGTTGAATCTTTTCTTATTTATTTGAATGATCATCTGATATATATTATTGCCGTGGAATCAAAATCCTATGATGTCTTCAATGCAGCTGCATAGTTTTGCTATGCTGTAATAATATGCAGTTAACTTTCCAAAACAAACTTGTTAGTAAACCTTATTCGATGTTACGCCAAGCATAACGATAGTTATTGAGTCGCAGTTATCGGAAGCGATATGGCGAACTATAAATTCATGCGTATGTACAATTGAATTATTCAATTTTTTAATTTCTTTGAAATGGTTTCATAACATCTTTCATGTCCCATGTCTTGTCGGCAGAATCGAAAAGGTTCGACTCCGCGAGATCGACCCCGACATTCTCTACAGCCTTGGCTTACCTTACTACTTACACATTTCTTACATACATACATACATACATAAAATCACGCCTGTTTCCCATAGGGGTAGGCAGAGATCACGGATCTCCACTTGCTACGATCCTGACATACTACTCTCGCTTCATTCACTCTCATTACATTCTTCATGCATGCTCGTCGGTTTAGAGCACTCCTGACCTGCCCCTTTTCTAAAACTTCCCCGATTTGGTCCAGGTATGTGCGCCTAGGTCTTCCCCTTCCGACGGTACCATCCACACTCGCCTCATACACCTGTTTCGTTAGTCTTCTTTGATTCATTCTCTCAACATGACCAAACCATCTCAACATTCCTCTCTCAATTCTCATCACTACATCTTCTATCACTCCACATCGTTCTCTTATCACGCTATTTCTCACTCTATCTTTCAAGGTCAAGCCACACATACTTCGCAACGCACGCATTTCTACTGCATTCACTCTACTCTGATGCTTTTTCTGCCACACCACTTTCACTACCACACCACTTTCACCACTTTCACTACCATATATAAGAGTCGGCACTAATACTCCACCATGTACAGCCAGTCGTGCCTTTTCGGACACTTTCCGGCTGCTCTTAAAGTTGTGTAGTGCCCCATTCACTCTATTTCCAGCTATCACTCTCCTTTCAACATCTTCTTCATGATTTCCATCTCTCGTAAACAATGCATACATTCCTTACATACTTTTTTTTATACCACCCAGGTGGCAAGCAAGCACACGGCCCACTTGATGGGAAGTGATTACCGTGGCCTATGGACGTATGGAACACCAGGGGTGTTACACTCGCACTGCCGACCATGAAGAAAGTTAAACAGAAAAGGATATTAATAGTGTAAAAATCCCTGTATTTGCATAGATTACTACCTAGGTAAGTTACAAAAAGTAGACCACTACGTAGAAAAATTGATATTTTTGATAACATTATTTTCTGATTTCAGATTGACATGGTTATTCGCGTTAATAGTGTAAAATTCACCGGGATATTTACCATATTTATTATTTTTGCTGAGTAACCGATATTTTGGCGCTGTTACAATGATCACAGTGTACTCGTATACCGTAACATCGCCGAAATATCGGTCACTCAGCAAAAATAATAAACATGTTAAATGTCCCAGTCAGTTTTAAACTATTAAATGTGAATGACCATGTCAATCTGAAATCAGAAAATAATGTTATCAAAAATATTATTTTTTTTACGTAGTGGTCTACTTTTTGTAATTTACCTTGATAAGTAATCCATACGAATACAGGGATTTTTAAAGATCTTTCACTCATCATCACTAAGCATAAGATAACGTACAGCTAGGCGTCATGGGCCTAGTTGAGTATCTAAACATTAATTTTATAGTAGACCTGCCAACTATTTAAATTTATTCTTGCTTATGCTTATCGTGTGTTAACGGAGAAAGAATACAAGTATCATCACAAAATCTCATCCGAAGGGTGAATAACGGAACAAAATTAATTATTAAAAATAAAAAACCCCACTGCTGTCTAAAAGATCGAAACAATTTTGATAGCAAGCGGTGCCCGCTTGCCAATCATAAATCGAAAGAAAATTAATGGGTACCGCCTGCTATCAAACTTGTTTGATCAACGCCTTTCATTTGATACCCCTTTTATCGAAATCCGTCTAGCCATTAGCCCTGTAGAGGGGAACAAAAAACTACATACATATACTGTATATGTGTATATATAATAATAATAATTACATATAATAAATATACATATAAATAATACTACATACATACTACGCATACATATATACTATATATATACATACATATACACATACATACGTACATCCATACGCGCGTAGCAAATTACCTTCGCTGGCGCACTCGGGTAAGAATACGCAGACGATATCAATGCGATAGAAGGAAAACTGGAAATAAAACCAACATATCTGGCCAATGTATAAACCGTAAATTAAAAGTAGGCCAATGCCTCCCAACATTGGGAGAGGCCTATGTCCAGCATGCTGCTGGCTGCTGCTATAGGCTTCGTTGATTGATATATTTATCTCGAGATGTTCTTGGAGAATTAGACAGACTGTACATACCTATTACTACTTTTCGCAAAAAGAGAGAATCGTAAATCAGAACGCCAATTCTTGTACTAAAAATCTATTCAAAATTCAGCCTCGATCTGATCTAAATCCCCAAATATCAAAAACGCGTGTTCTCGTAAGACAATTTTCATTGATATCGTAATTATTTTTGTATTAACTCTCTGGAATTTCAGTGTGCGGCAAATCATTCGTATGAGGAAGTCGTCTGTTAGTACAGGGAAGTGTAGAGGTCACGAGATCAAGTTGATGGTCGTAGATAAGTCATCAGATTAAAGTGCAATAAACCAGACCCCTTGACCTTATTCGACAATAACGTTACAGTTTTCGTATTGACCTTGTCCTAAATTGCAGAGTTAATAATAAAATCTAAGACACAGTCAGTTGATTTGAGGTAATAACACTTAAACACGCGATAAGAAAAAGATTTATCCTACTTTACCTAACTGCTTCTGTGGCATGACGTTAATGAACGCGGCCGGTACGCAAGAGGCGCGGGTTCGAGCCCCGTACAGTGAAAATATTTGTATGGGTATTTGCATTAATCTGGTTACGGGGATGCTGTGCTGCGTAAACTTTATCACATCAAAAATTTTCTACCAACCAAAATCAAGGCAATGCTAATGCAGACGCTAATCTTTCCAATCAAAATCCGACTATGGTGATGTTATGCTATCTCGACCTGAATGCAGATCTAACGAACAAACGAACTCGACCGCCTTCTCAACAATTGCATTCGATTCACCTTCAACCTTAGAAAATATGATCACGTCTCAGCTCATCGTTCGGAGTTAGGATGGTTGCCGATACGTCAACGACGCAGCTTGAGAGCGGTGATGATGGTACATAAAATTTTAGCTACTCCTAATATCCCCTCTTATTTATCGAACCTAATATATTTATAAGTATTTGTATGGATTTCTTATGTATTATAATGTGTATGTATAATGTATGTATTATTATTGTGAACGTAGATAATATAATAATAAATGGATTATTATTTTGCCTGCACCTACCTCAATGTGTCTCTGCATCACCCTAAGGTTGACTGTTAGATAATGCCTTTGGCATTAAGTCCGCCTTTGTACAAAGTTACTGTGCATAAAGTTGAATGAATAAATAAAAATAAATAAATAAATCTGGTCGTACCTCGGAGAGCATATTAAGCCATCGGTCCCGGTTGCCATACGGGTAGAAAGAGCCCTAAAAATTCCAATAACTGGTCTACTAACAGTTTTAATACTTTAGGTTGTGGAAATACGATGGCAGTCGCTTCACGAAAAATATCGAAGTTGAGCCAAATCCAGATCTCAGACTACGAGGTGAAAGTTTCAGATGCGACTGGGATTAACGCTAAAATGAAGAAGAAGACGAAGAACAAGAAGCAAAATTATCCTACACAGTAAAGAAGATCTTTAAATGACATTTTATTGAACAGCTTTCAAATGATTGTAACCTCGGAACCAGACCCCATTAGTGCACATTTTTGTTTTACACGAGTGAAATTTCTTGATTAAACAAAGGTTGAGTCCACATCTCAATCATAATAGGCAATTGGAGCCGCCTGAAACCCAGACAAAACAGATTAGCGCATCGTTACGGGTGGAAAACCACGCACTGTCTGAAAATCCCACTATTACAAATATGACCCTTAATGCTTGAAAGCAGCCGGTACCCATTAAGTTTCTTTCGATTTAACTGCTGAATATAGGCCTCTACCACATACTTCCAGAATGACCGATTTAAAGCAGCCCGCATCCAGCGCTTCCCGGCGACCTTGATGAGGTCGTCCTTCCACCTGGCCATTGGGCTTCCTACGCTACATTTGTCCGTACGCGGTCGCCATTCCAGAACTTTTTGCTCCATCGGCCATCTGTTCTGCGCGCTATGTGTCCCGCCCATTGCCACTTCAACGAGCTAATCCATACACACATACATACATACTTTCGATTTATGACTGGCAAATGGGTAACATCTGCTAACAAACTTGTTTCAATCTTTTCAACTGCAGTCGAGTTTTCTATTTTTTAATAATTCATTTTATTGCAACTTATTTTCAAGGATTTATGGTATATTGATTAAGAGGACCAAATGCCCAATCAAGATATACCATGGAATTAAAAAGAAGTTCTGTTGGTCTATTCTTTCCTTACATTTTTGTCCTGGTTCAAACATGTTCGAAGTAGACGATGATAAGGAGAGAGGAAGGCCTAAGAAGAGATGAATGGACGTGAGAAAGATCTAAGCGAGAGAATATTGAGCTGACTGTAACCAGAGTGAAGGAAAAAGCACACATGTCGCGCCTTTTAGAAATACATATGGCATACATACATACAACCACGCCTTTTTCCCCGGAGGGTTAGGCAGAGGTCAATTAATACCCACATTTCACCAATCAATGAATTCGGTCCAACGTAATAGGAGCCTATTGCCGTCTTCCGGGCACTAGTACGTTGAGTCAAACCATGCATCTGAGACCGAGTCTGGGCTGGGTATATCTGTCTAAATATGGGATATTGCAGGATGATAATGAAAGTAAACTGAATGCTGTGGAACAATTCCATGAAATATAATATATTTGTACTGACACGTATATCGTTATAAAATGTATCGCACTGTGTATACATGGCGTAGGTATTTATTATTATATTATATACCTAGTATATAGTTATAAATATTTTATGGCTGACGAAACATAAATTGAAAACTTTGGCCAAACAATCAATAAAATGATGCAAAGAAAAATGATATTCCAGTAAAATGTTTTTACTATGGTTATTGGGTAAGTAATATTTTATAAATATTCTTGTATTTTTCTTATTACCAATATACTATTGTATTTATATAAGATCAACTTATTACCCGATAACCCAAATTATAATCCTAACTATTCTTTTGTTTTAGTTATAACTTCAGTGCACTGGACACAGGGACACTTGACTTTTGTAATTACTTTTTATTAATTCCCCTACAATAGTATAATTATGGCCGCGTGGTTCCCGGCAGAGTAGAATTTGGGCCACCCCATCTCTTCCCATGCGGTGTTGTACAAGGCGACTAAGGGATAGGGCTGTTTAACACCAGACAGATATATACAGCCCATACTTAGCTTTAGATGCATAGCTCGAGTCAACAATGGCGCCCGGAAGACGGCAATAAGCTGACCCCCTATTACGTGGGACTGAATTCAATGATTGGTAGAGTGTGGGTGTTAATTCACCTCTGCCTAACCCTCCGGGGATAAAGGCGTGATTATATGTATAAAATCTTTTGGTTTTTAAAACTTATATTATAATAATACCTATTTTCATAAAAGTCTTATGTTATCCGATTGGTGATAGAAAAAGAATACAAGTGATTGACTTGTATTCTTTTTCTATCACCATCCATCTCATCCAAATGGTGTCGTAAGAGGCGACCTACGGGAAAATATACAGACTATTTATTACTGCGATAGAAGGAAAACTCAAAATAATCGAATGTGACTCGTGTGTACAAACACTGTGTTGCAGGGACACAGTGTTTGCTGAGTTTAACTGTAGCCTTAACTACTTTGCCTTAACCCATTAATAGTGCAGAATAACTGTAGACGAAATCCGTAACTGTTTATAAACATTACTGATTTTAAATTTAGCTCACTTTTATTCAACGCAGTCTGGTAATAAAGTGGTAGTCTCTAGTAAAATAAAGTAGAAAATGGTACACAACTTAGAAATTTGTTACAAATTTTTTTGAAGAGATAAATTATTCACGAAAGTAATTCTTATTGTCAACAGCCTGTGAATTACTGTGACCTGGCTAAGGTTTGCGTACATGATAATCGAATGGTGTGTGCAACCACAGAGGATAATTGCGTACGACGATCTTTTCTCGATCAATGCGACATGTATGAATACAACTGCGATTTCCATGCTGGTATGTATTGATGAAGCGATAAATATATTATTTTATTAGCAAGTTATTTTCTTGAGAACATAAATGATTTGTTTAATGGTGATACCAATGACAGTTTGTACACACTTAGACCTGTAGACAAAGGAATCTTCTATTACTAGAATCGTTTCGAAACGAATCCGTTTCTACTTTCTATTCGTGAATTTGTACAATAATTATACGATAAATCATTTATTTTGAGTTATAGAGACTAGTGTAAAATTCATAAAAAAACTCTGTTAATAAAGTGAAATTAATTTATTTAAAGTAGTCAATCCCATTCTTTACTGACAGTTTCCATTGAAATTATCACTAATAGAAAATCACTTTGTCTGGAGATATATTGTTCTCGTCGAAAGTCTGCTTATAATTACTTAAGCAAAATCAGCTATTTGACAACACTGAACGTCTTAGGACGGAATTGCTTTGACGTTTTTCATCATTGTCTTGAAGTGCCGTTGATTTGTATCATTACGGGTCGTTTGGTTAGATGACTCGACATTTGAATTCGCTAACGCGTTGGTGGCATCAATAGAATGATTTTTTATAATGGTTTCTTCTTCGCTGCCTCAAATTACTCGTACTATCGGTTGCCGTCCTTGATAGGATAATGGGCCAGACCTATCTCATGTTCCACGACCCTCAAGGGAAGGAATCAAGCAACTCAAAACGTTGATTACTCGCACTTGGCTAGAAAATTATATGGAAGCAGCAACATCTCTTTCAAATAAAGGAAGTTTTCAAGATGCAGCGTGTAAAAAAACGCTAAAAGGCATTAAGTTTATGATACAAGAAGTACTATGTACTAAACAAACATTTTAAAGAGAAAATGGTTTCATTTTTAGTGTCTTTGACAAATACCTAAAGCACGAATAATTGCTTACGTCACAACCATAACTAATTTAAAATTGGAAAATTATACATATTATAACTATAACATTAAGCGACTATTTAAAAATATTACAAATGATTTTTACCAAAGTATACTACGAGTAGAACATACTGTATGGAATCATGTTGAAGTTACTGAGTAGAACTACTATATGGGTTTAAAAATCGTCAAATTAAATGTAGGTACCTACTTAAGAAATATAGAGTAAATAACAGTTGAAACAATTAACTATAAATTTAACATGTTTTTTATTCCAAAAAATATTATAAAATATATATATAAAAATATAGAATGCGAAGTGTGTAACATACTTCAAAAACGTAACATCAAGGTAAAAACATTTAATAGATCGGTAGTAAGTATAGTTAACAGCGTATATGATGGTCCCAATCTCATCATAACATATACTCTAAACGCGTTTTTTGAGTCTCTTTTGAGGAAAGCACGGGGCGCGACGGCCAACCAATGCACTCGCGCCAAAGCTTAGTTTTTCTCGCGACTAGGGGTGATCATATGTGTCGGTAACTATACTTAATTGAAAATGTACCTGTTGTAGCTCTAAGGTTGGAGTAAAACTGCAGATAAAACCTGATAGCCCAAATTAACTTGTTTTATCTGTTATATTTCAGACTTCAGGAAGCCACCTGCACTAAGGGGTTCTTGCTTGGAGGGTGTTCCAGATTTCCAATGTTAATCTGAAAAGAAGTAATTAATAAATCTTTTGAATTAATCTAAACTGGTTTTACTCCAAACTTAGTAATCATGCCCTTCATGGTATTTCTCGTTAGGATTTACTACAAAGTAACCCTTCACTGCTACAGTTCATCATTAAGGCACAGATAATGAAACTAATATTATTTTTCATTCATATAAAGATTGATACCTCCTATGCATAAAATCGCAACTTCTTTTAAACTTCATAGCAAAATTAATCAAGATTTATACATAGGACGTGGCGATACATGCGCTGTAAGAGCGTTTGCTAATGATTAAGTGAAGTAATTGTTGTTAGCAAAAAGTCAAAAAGAAATTTGAAAATGCATATGCACTGCATTTAAAAAGTAACGGCACCATTCGTCGAAGATAGTTAACAAACTCCGTTTATCCATCGAATACAATAATTAACTGTTTGTATAAGACTGAAAGAAACAGAGAATCTTGCGAAAAATCTTCCCTTGAGAGTCTCTATCTAATGGCTGATTTCATGGTCGTCTTGGAGTAAAAGATTTTGGGCAGTTTTAATAACTAATCCAGACGATTTTGATTTATAAAATAATATTATAATATGAATCAATGTTCCATAGTGGTTATAATAAATACTGTGGAAAAAGATCAATCAGCCAACAGTCCAATAGCTATACTTTATTCCATTTACCTACCCGTACATCAGATATTTGACGAAAATAATATTGTTTTATAGTGTATGGGCATTATTTATTAAACTAAACAAGGTTTTGATTTCGTCAAATTAATATGCCAGACAATTTTACTATTGATACTATGTCCAAAATCTCCAAAATGACTATAAAATCAGCCGGTATACTTGCTTATTTATAATGTAACCCAAAAGAGGATACCTATTCTTGGCATCTATGTAGGGGAACTTAAAGTAACTAAAAAATATCAACTTGGTTCAATTAGTTGTTACAAGTAAAATAAAGTATTGATGATAAAATGTCAGGGACTTAGGCTAATTGGAGAACTAGCATAGTTCCCCAATTAGTCTTAGTCTCAGATATTTTGTTAATAGAATCATCAATGGTGCACTATTCTACTCTTTGATTCACATCTTAAAATAAATACAATTATGATTTCAGATTATCTTCAAACCGATACTCAAAATTGCTTTGAAAACAATAAAAATCATCCAAGTCCTTCAAGTGACACATCTCATTCTGATTCTAAAATAACGCATAGTTATCCGTCTAATAATCCTATTAATTCCCCTAAACCTTCCCACCTAGATACTAATATTAATTCAATCACTACCACGCAACCTGAAAATAGTGCTCATATAGGGATAACTGAGGAATCAAAACTTATTTATTCATCCAATAGTAACGTTCATCCAGTACCTACTAGGAATACAAACAATTTAACTACAACCATTCATTCTAAAGCGACTGAAGTGACTCATAGTCACTCACGGTCACATATAACAACTACTAAAATAACTAGTAGCTATTCAGCTACCCCACAAATAATTCAAATGACTAGTAGCTACGCAGATCCCAAGAGATTTACTAATAATAATCCCACTGAAACGCCCACTATTATTTCTTCGGAGGACTCTGATGAAGATATTGTAGTACAACTATACAATCCCGACGGTGAAAAATATAAACTATTGCATACCGATACTAAAAAAGATCCATTAGACAAGGATTTACCTGAATGTAACCACAAAAATTGCGAGAGACCTGTTACATGGACTACCATAGCAAAGAAGGCACGATATTTAAAATATCACGGCTATCGATTTTAGATTACATTTTGAGTATTTGATATTTGAATATTTTTATTTAACCTAATAAATAATTACTTATCTAAGCATTTAGTGCAATAATGTATGTTTAGTACGCTTGAATGAAAATCACCTGCGTGATAGATACTACTGTAGAAAGAAGTAACTGCATTAATAATTGTTTGGTGAATAAACAACAATATAAATATAATAACTAAAGTAGCTCAGTAGTCAAGAGGATGGCTTCTCAATCGAGAAGTCCCAGATTCGAATCCTGAACAATAAACTCTCGATGTGAACCCACTTCTAACTCTAGTAATTTAATGAAGGTAGGTAAAAGCTACCCATCTTTATTAAATTAGGTAGGTTAGGAGGGATTAGGAGGGGTAAGTTCAATTACTAATATTCTTTAAGCAACGTTAAAAAACAATTAAAGAACTTTTACTTATGATCGTTCTCTAAGGGAGAAATAAATTATTCATTAGGAAACTTATGAGTAATTAATTCGTAATAATTTTCATACAAAAACTTGTACATGATTATTACACATAGCTTGTAATATGTTTATCTTGGATTTTTTAATAATATGTGATAAAAGTACTATTTGTGATAATAGTATTTTTTCAACTAGTTGAACGAGGGATGCCTGGAATCGTAGTTCATATATTTATTTTAGAAGTAAGACTATCATTCTTTTCCAAATATAACCAAGCCGTTGAACCACTGCAACGCTCCGGTTTAATAGTTTTCTTTTATAAATATAGCAGTCACAAATATATACCATGTAAACAATTTCAGGTTATCGACAAACGTATATTCTCTATTGTTTTGGGTCAGATTTGACAGTTCTCCACCCAGCTATTTTTAATAATGTTGTCACTGCATATACTTGTAGCAAAAATACTACTGCTCTTGATATATTACGTACAAATTACACCGAAGCTGCCAGAACTTTAAATTTGACTAATGTAAATCTAAGAAAGGAAGAGCAAAAGATAGAAAACAAAAATTATACAACGAAAGAAGAATCCAGTACTGGTACTAACACAATAAATGTTACAATTCCTGCGACTCTGAATTCTACGACTCTTGAAGTTACTAATATTACCAGAATAATACATATCACTACACAACTCAGCAGTACGAGATTCACAACTACGAAACCCTCCACTACGAGACCGACCACTACACCACCACACCCTCCACTACGAGCTTCGTCATTACAAGACTCCTCACTCCAAAAGCCGCCACTACAAGTTTCACCGTTACAAGCCGCATCACTAAAATACCCACCACTTAAAAACCCACCATTAAAAGATCCACAACTACAAAACAGGTCACTACAAGATCCACCACTACGAGATCCACCATTACAAAACCGGTCACTACAAGATCCACCACTACAAAACCGGTCACTACAAGACCCACCACGACAAGACCTATCATTTAAAAGACCATCACTATAGGACCCGCCCATGTGACAGTTATTGCCAGTATTAGTAGTCTTTAAGAATACGTATACTACTGATCAGATTGCATTCCAACTTTAATGACAATTATATTCAACCAAAAACGATTGAAGCTACTTATAGTCACTCACGACAACGATTCAAATTTTTGAAGTAATAAAATATAATATAGTATTACCTCTGAAATGGCAGTGATTGGAATGTGAATTACTTTAATGCCGGTTTGATAAAAAAAATAATAATAAAAAATATCGATGATAAAATTATGTTTATTTAGAACTAGCTTTAGCCCGCGACTCCGCCTCCGTTCCCGAATCTACTCTAGGTTCCTAAAAATGCTAGCTAATGTGACTCCAGATAAAAATAGGTACCATGTAAACATCTGTACAAACTCTCAAATTTATAATATTAAGGAAGAATAAGCAGGAAGTTCCATAGAATAGGATTTTTCATTAGAAATTAGGTTGATTATTATATAAATCATTAGTAACAAGCACCTGATGAGGATGTGTGAGAGATGATCTTTTCAATTTGAACTTCTCAGTTGACCTCAAAATCCATCTACACGTCCTGATCGACTACCTGAATCTCGTGGGGGATGGACTCACAGAAACAAATTCACTGGCGTGGCTAACGTGGCTCAGGTAGAATTTCTGGAAAAACTTGACATTGGCGTCTCGCCATAGAATATAAATACAACAACTTCCTAGTCAAAGTGGACATATAACAACTTTCATAATTATGCTTTGATTTATTAATTCTAATAATATGTAGGAGTGAAAAGGTAGGCAAAGGTATATATAATATAGTGAATTTTTGGTAATACGTAATAAAATACGAGCGTATTCGTTGTCTATTAGGACTACGAGCCTGAACCTGGGGTGTGATTCAATTATTTTATAAGTATTATCACTCCTTTTTATATATAACAGAACAGATGGATCAGTGGCCCACACCGGCCTTTGTTTAAAAATTGAAAATATGTAATGTACCAAGAAATATCTATACTATGTGAAAAATTTCAGGTTATCGACAAACGTACATTCCTTATTGTTTTGGGTCAGATTTGACAGTACTCCACCCGGCTATTTTTCATCCTAATAAGATTGACACTACAGATTCTTGCATTAGCCATAAAACTGCTACTCATAATATATTACCTACAAATATTACCAAAGCTACATATGCTCCTATTGCAAATACTACAAACGAGGAAAAGGAAGAGCAAAACGTAGAAAAGGAAAATATTACAAAGAAACAAGAAACTATTTCTGATACTAGCATTTCAAAGAAATTTACAATTCCTACCACTGCAATAACTCGTTTTACTACTACTGTCAGTATCACAGCACCCACAACAATAACACCCTATGTCGAAAAACTCACTATGTCAAGATTAAACATAACATTCACCACCAGTGACAATACCCATCGCCACAATACCTACCACCACAATACTCACCAACAAACCACTCCCCATCACAGCTCTCACCAACAAAACATTTCCCGCCATATCACGACACAATATCACCATCATACCTCAAAACTCACCACTACGACACCCACCACTACGAAACCGTCAACTACACGACCCAGTACTACGAGACAGACTACTACGAGATCCATCACCACTACAAAACCCATCACAACAAGACCTACGACTACAAGGCCTATCACTACAAGGCCTATCACTACAAGGCCTATGACTACAAGAGCAACTAGTACAAGACCCATCACTACCAGACTCACTACTGCAAGAACCACTACTACAAGACCCACAACTGCAAGACTCACCACTGAGACATGGGTGACGTCACCGACATGGTGGTGGTGGGACACCACCACGATACCAACCACCAGGGCACCCACCACCAGGGCACCCACCACCAGGGCACCGACCACCAGGGCACCCACCACTAAGGCACCTACCACTAAGGCACCCACCACTAAGGCACCCACCACTAAGGCGCCCACCACTAAGGCACCCACTACCAAGGCACCCACCACCAGGGCACCTACCACCACGTCACGCAGTATCACGACACCCACTACCACAACAGTTCGTACTACAGTGTCAGTAGCAACTTTATCCAGTATCAGCACTACTACCAGCAAGACAACTAAATTACTTGAAACAAGCATTATCCAAAAACTGACTAATCGTCTTCCTAGAACTACAGTAAACTTTATATGTGGAAGTAAAATTTGCGAGAGGCCTTTAACATGGTTTACAAGATTAAGAAAAACAATGCTTAGGAGACACAAAGGACACCATGAATAATATTGTTTCGAGTTATATATTCCTATAGTCCTTATTCAAAATATAGAATATTTACGTACTAAAATTGAGGTCATTTTCATTTGGACACTTATCATATCATCACTCTTATATATAATATATAAAATACATCCACACATAAATTAGTGGTGATAAACCATGAAAAAAATTTTGTACCAAGAAAAACCAGACTTCTCCTATTGCTGATTATGTTCAAATAATACAAAGCACACGGTCCATCTATTTCAATCAATTATCCAATTGTAGTTCATTGTTGGATATAAGGCTCTCTCAAAGTGATATTCGATCCTCAGCAAAGTAAGTACGGATTCAAAAATGAGTATTCACTTTTTGTTTGCCGATTCGCGGTCTCTACTCTAGGACTTGTGTTCCAATGGCCATCAGTGCTCCAGCAGATATATCCAGTCCATTGTTATTAAACTATGTTGGATGAAGAAACTCTAAGCGAACAATTCTGCTGAGTGATTTTAAATTGTCACTAAGTTTCACATTTTAGCACTGTAAGTTATAACTAGTGAGACGCACACACCTAATATCACATAATTTCTAGCAACAGAAATCTAACACTTCTCACCATTTTCTGAGAAAGGTGTTACTGTTTCGAGCTAATATTTTCATAAGTGTAAATGTCTGTCAAATGATGGGGACCAGGGTTCTTTGCGGCTGCGATGAAGAAAACATTTATAAAAATTATAAACATAACATAACATAAACTCACGCCTAAATCCCCGATGGGGTAGGCAGAGGTGCTAGCACCCATATTTCGCCAGTTTTAATTTTGGTCCCAATGTAATAGGTGGCGAGCCTATTGCAATTAACCGGTTATACACACATAATTTGGAAAAGCATCGAAAAGTCATTAGTGTGTGCCATGGTAAAACCTGGGATCAAACCCGAGACCTCAACTGAGCAGTCAATTACCCATACCACCAGGCTACTGCGGATTAAATTTGTTATATTTATGTTAAAAATTATTAACTTCTTATTTTGGTGGGAAGAATATATAAAATACATAAAAAATAGATAAATAAAATCAACTTTTATCGATAAAAACTTGTTTTTTTCGATAAAAGTTGATTTTATTTGACCTCGAAAAGAGTTAGCAGAAACTACCAGAAATTATTGAGGACTAATATTTAAAAAATAAATGTCTCAATAAAAAATAAACAGGCGATTTCAAACTTGGAGAATACTCGGTCAAAAGAGCAGTCTGAAAATGATATGATATATGAAAATATATAATAAAGTGATGCCTAAGCTCTTAATCTAAGAGTCTAGATATACGGTGGGAAGAAGTTGCTTCTAGGCAAACGTCTTCTAAGGTCGACAAATATAAAACTTACTGATAGGTGAAAAAGTAGTCAAACACGTAAAAGTAATTTCAATTTTGATGTGATTTTAAGGATATGGTATAAGGTATGCTATTAACTTTATCCCGCTGCCTGATTCTGCACAACGTGTTAAGATAGATGCAAGGGAATTATCGTTTGTTACTCTTATTTCTCTTCAGTTTTAATGTTTTTATAGTGATACGATATATTTATCTATACCATGTAAACAATTTCAGGTTATCGACAAACGTATACCCTTTATTGTTTTGGGTCCGATTTGACAGTTCTCCACCCGGCTATTTTTAAACCTTACATTGCAGTTACTTCTATAAGACCTACTGCCCCTCGTCATACCGAGCAGTGCTTTTCCTATCCTATTCCATATTCAAAAACACCTTATACCATGATATTCCCTACTACCATGACATCCACCGCTACGACACCCACCACTACAACACCTACCACAACGACACCCACCACTACGTCACCCACCACTACGACACTCACCACCACGACACTGACCACCACGACACCCACCACCACGACCCCCACCACCACGACACCCACCACTACTACACCCACCACTACTATACTAACAACTACTACACCTACCACTACGACACCTACCACTACGACACCTACCACTACGACACCCACCACTACGACACCCACCACTACGACAACCACCACTACGATAACCACCACTACGACACCCACCACTACGACACCCACCACTACGATACCCACCACTACGACTCCCACCACCACGACACTGACCACCACGACACCCACCACCACGACCCCCACCACCACGACCCCCACCACCACGACACCCACCACTACAACACCTACCACTACGACACCTACCACTACGATACCCACTACTACGACACCCACCACTACGACATCCACCACTACGACACCCACCACTACGACGCCTACCACTACGACACCCACCACTACGACACCCACCACTACGACACCCACCACTAAAACGCCCACCACTACGACACCCACCACTACGACACCTACCACTACGACACCCACCACTACGACACCCACCACTACGACATCCACCACTACGACACTCACCACTACGACATCCACTACTACGACTCCCACCACTACGACATCCACCACTACGACACCCACCACTACGACACCCACCACTACGACACCCACCACTACGACACCCACCACTACGACACGCATAAACCCAGAAAAAGTTCTATCGTCTATTGCAAATGATGAAATAATTTGCGATAGACCTTGGACTTGGTTTACAACGTCAACTTCTACGACTCCCACCCCTATGACACCCACCACTACGACACCCACCACTACGACACCCACCACTACGATACCCACCACTACGACGCCTACCACTACGACACCCAGCACTACTACACCAACCACTACGACACCCACCACTACGACACCCACCACTACGACACCCACCACTACGACACCCACCACTACGACTCGCATAAACCCAGAAAAAGTTCTATCGTCTATTGCAAATGATGAAATAATTTGCGATAGACCTTGGACTTGGTGTATAACGTCAACTTCTACGACTCCCACCCTTTTGACTCATACTACTACAACATCAAAAACTATGAAATTTATCACTACAACACGCACTACTACTCTCAGGACCACAACTAATACCATTCAAAAACCTTCCACAACTCTCGTCGTCAAGATACCTACCACAACGACCACCATCAAAACTTTTACCACAACAACACCCACTACTACAACAACCACCACTCCAAGACCCACTCCAACACTCATTACTACAACTCCTACTACTACAAGACCACTCACCACATCACAAATTACAACCTTAACACCCACTTTCAAAATTTCTACCCCTACAACACTCACCACCTCTAGAGTCATCACTAAAACACCACTCATCAGCACCGCATCACCGACCACTACAATACCACTAACCACCACAATACCATCATCCACCCCAAAACTTACTACCAGAACACTTCGTAGCTCAACAACCAGAACTACTGAAAGACAGACAAGTGAATTGTATAAACCAACTACAAGACATTTCCAACTACTTACTAAACATCTTGAAATAACTACAGCAAAACTTGTATGTAAAAATAAATATTGTGAGAGACCTTCGACATGGATTACCACATTAAGAAGAACAATACAAACGAAATACAAAGGACATAACCACTGATGAATCTTCAAGTACTTCGAGTATTAAACTAGCTCTTGTCTAAAATATATTGCCATAAAATTTAATTGAAGTTGAGTTCATTTTAATTTGCATTCTCATCAAAAATTTCCTTCATTTAACTGATACCGAGTAAATAAATTATTGGCAAATGCGCCAAACAAATTATCGTGTGTGTTACCGTTCCTGGTAAATATTAAGTCCTTTCATATGAAATTAGCGTTTTGTCGTACTGACCACATTGATCTGAAATATCTTCACTTCGGTTATGGTTATTGGTTATGGAATTTATAAATTTGAGTTTAGTCTAAATTTAAATTTATAAATTAAACATTAGAGTTTTGAATATAGTCATTCATTTGTTTTTTCCTCATACTTTTTTTTTATGGCGTCACTTATTACCGCACAATGGTAAATATCAAATATCGGTATATTTACGAGTACGAGTTCTACCGTGGTTACCAGAACTACAGAAACAGCTCGAAGGATTAATGATGTGTACGGCTCTGGTGTCGCAAAAGAAAGCGTGGTGTGTTTTTGATTTCAACGTTTTCGTTCTGAAAATTTCGACCTATCAGAACTAAACACGTAGATGGCCGGAGACCAAAGTGGAAAATGAAGAATTAAAGGATATTGTGGAAGCGGATCCATCACAAAGTACTTCAGAGATAGCTGCAGGCTTTGGGGTAAGTGATAAAACCACTTTAAGAAATTCGGCAAAGTAAAAAAAACTTGACCGATGGGTACCTCATCAATTGAGTGAATCAAACTGACAAACATGCGTCGATTGCTGTGTTACTTTGTTCAACTAAAACAATAAGGAAAGGATTTTGAATCGAATTATTGCTTGTAATGAAAAGTGGATACTCCGCGATAATCGGAAGCGTTCGTCGCAATGACTGAACTCTGGAGACCCAGCTAAATCCTGCCTTAAACCAGTGTTTGGTGGACTAGCGCCGGTGTCGTTCACTACAGCTTTCTAAAATCTGGCCAAACTATTACTGCAGATATCTATTGTCAGCAATTACAAACCATGTAGGAAGAACTAACTGCTAAACCAAGGATATTGGTCAATCGCTCTAGGCCACTGCTTCTACACGACAACGCAAGAGCACACACTGCACAACAAGCAACCACTAAGTTAGATGAGCTACTATTGGAATATCTGCGACATCCACTGTACACCCCGGACCTTGCTCCAATAGATTACCACATTTTTTTCGGAATTTGGACAACTTCTTACAAGGAAAAAAAATCAACTTGCAGCAGTCCAAACCACCTTCAAAGAATTTATTGATTCTCGCCCCTATGGGTGTTTTTTGTAAAGGGATCAATGAACTACGTATGAGGTGGCAAAAGTGCATAAATAACAACGGTGCATGCTTTGATTAATTAAATATATTTTAATAAAAAGTTGACTTTATATTCCTCCCGTACAAAACGCCAATTTCATATATAGATTGCAATGTGTTTCTGTGCTTGTCACTCTAAATATAGGAGGACACATTAGAGAAATTACAAATAGACAGATGGGTTCCCTGTTTACAGAGTACAATTATGGACAGACAAAGCCAAACGACCCAATCTTTAACACTGTTTGCCAAAATTTGTGTGTGTGTACTACTCTCTAAAAGGCTAATTTATCAATAACTTAAAGTTGTAAGTAGGGAATGCAATCTCGATCTCTCGAGGTCTCGTTTTCGCGAGATCTCGGTCTTTTTTAACGAGATTGATCTCGGCCGATAAATGGGCGAGACCTCACGAGAGTAGCGAAAGAGAAGTTTTTGCAGTTTCAGATCATTATAGACCTGAGTAAGTGGTTGCAACTTGATACCTCCATCCATTCCTGAGATAACGGCGGTGGTGCTTAAGCACTGTGCTCTGTGCTCTGTACTTTCATGCCTTTTCGCACTCTCTTACTCCGCGAGACAAGTCCCGGCCTCGTGGAAGACTTCCTTTGTGCATCCCGTGCCTAAAAAAGGTGACAGGACAGATCAGTCCAATTACAGGCCTATCGCTATCACCTCCCTTCTCTCGAAGGTGATGGAGCGTGTTATCAATACACAGCTCCTGAGTTACTTTGAAGGAAACGATCTATTGAGCCACCGACAGTACGGCTTTCGCCACCGTCGCTCTACCGGGGCCATTCTTGTGTATCTCACAAACTAGCACTAGGCACTAGAAGTCAGCCTCGATATAGCAAAGGCCTTCGATCGGGTGTGGCACAGACGTCTTCTTACGAAGTTGCCATACTATGTACTCCCCGAGGGACTCTGCAAATAGATCGCCAGCTTTTTGTCCAACAGAAGTATCCAAGCCGTCATCGATGGCAGCTGCTCGGACCGCATGGACATAAATGCTGGTGTCCCACAAGGCACCGCTTACCATTGCCTTGAGTATCGGGATCCTTAGTGTATATATCTCCAGCGACGTCCAGTACCGCAGTTATTTGGAGGACAAGGTTAAGTTGGCATCAAAGAAACTTGGTGTGCTCAACAGGACGAAGCAGTACTTCACTGTGGGGCAGAGACTTCTTCTTTATAAAGCACAGGTCCGGCCCCACATGGAGTACTGCTGTCACCTTTTTGCTAGAGCGCCTGCATAGTAGCTTGACCCCTTCGACTCCGTGCAAAGACGGGCGTTCAGGCTGGTCATCAATCCCATACTCGCAGGTGATGTGGCACATCTCCGCTTTAGGAGTGACTTTGCTTCGCTGTGTGTGTGTGTTCTACCGCCTATTCAATGGTTTGTGCTCAGATTAATTGTTTGACATGATGCCCACAGCAACATTCTATCATCGCACTGCTCGCCATAGGCAGGGAATTCATCCCCACACATTGCAATCGTAGACGGTACGCACTGTGAGGTATGAAAGAAACTTCATCCCACGCACACTCAAGCTGTGGAATGAACTCCCTGCTGCGGTTTCCCCATGCGCCTACAATATGGGGTTCTTCAAAAGGGGCATTAGGAGGTTTCTTCAGGGTTGGCAGCGCGAGTGTGTGACGCCCATGGTGTTTCACACGTCCATAGGCCACGGTAACCACTTCCCATCAGGTGGGCCGTATGCCTGTCTGTCACCTAAGTGGTATAAAAAATATAAAAAATAACCCCCAATCTCGCAAGATTGCATTCCTTAGTTGTAAGACCTGCAAGGTGACATTTGACATAGGAGGGCGACAGGAGTACGGCAAAAAGGTCCTTGTTTTTAAAATTCATTATTAAGAAAAACTAAAAGTCTCGAGACCAGTAGTTGTTCATTGTAGTCAAAGTATTATAAAGTTCATTTCAGTTATGGCGCCTAATATTTTTTTACTTATATTCTTTGATATCTTATATTATATTCTAATAGCATATTACTAAAACATAAACATAATGTAAGGATTTCCATTAAGAATTTATTGTACTTCCAGATTTTCAAGAAACTTATACCTTGTACTGTTTTGGTTCAAATTTAGTGGTAATAAGCCCAGAATTCAATCCAACTGCAAGTAGAAATATGTTTACATGCTCTTCTCCTGACATGACTTTTTAATCTATCTTAAGATAATAAAGATGAGACGGAAAGCATAAGAAGTTCGTAAATATTATTCTTAACAGGCGAATCTAGTATTAAGAAAAAACAAAAAGAAAACATGTTTGGAAATTTACACCACCAGTAAGTGGAATAGCTAATATTTTAGCTATTCCTAAATATTTTTAGGAACAGCAATATGATCAAGCAGTTGTTAAAATTTGAGAATTCAGTAAAGGATATACATATTTATGTATCGTTCAACAAAGGACTTGTATAAAATGAATTTGTTTGTCTTCAATGAGAATTGATTAAATACTTTCTTAATAGAGCACAACTAAATACGTTCCAATTAATAATAAAATCTGAAAGCTTGAATTTTGAGAATATTTTTATTTTTATGATTACTCTTTTCGATATTTTATACGTCGACATAACAAATGGCGTACATTTATCAATTATATACCGTTTCTGCATACATAAATACATATCTCAGTTTGAGGAGGTAGGACACGGCGGTATTTCCGCCCAATTGAGCAGTCCGACTGGGGAAGTACCTCCGCCCTACAGAATACCGCGGTTATAATAACTTCGTGTTGTATTCCCGGCGGTGAGTTTTTGTGCTGTCAGTGCAACAACAACTTCTTACAGGGTCGACAGCACGGATGTGACTCCACTGGTGTTACACATGTTCATAGGTCATGGTAACCACTTTCCATCAGGTGGGCCGTGTGCTTGTCTGCCACCTAAGTTGTATACAAAAAAATATAATCACGCCTTTATCCCCGAAGGGTTAGGCAGAGGTGAATTAACACCCACATTTCACCAATCATTGAATTTGGTCCCACGTAATAGGGTGTGAGTCTATTGCCGTCCAACGGGCACTATTATTGACTCGAGCCATGCATCTGAGACTGAGTCAGGGCTGTATATATCTGTCTGATGTTAATCAGCCCTATCCCTTGGTCGCCTTGTACGACACCGCATGGGAAGAGATGGGGTGGCCCTAATTCTACTCTGCCGGAAACTACGCCGCAGATTTGTAGGATTTGTACTATTATCAGATTCTAAGCTGTCGGAAGACGAAAAATACTGTGGATAACTTTAATAAAGGATATTGTCATTACTTGACGCTGCTAATGATATGTAAAAACACAATACAGTCAATTCAAATTTTGATGAAAAAACTCATACTCAACATAGTCATATATCAAAGGGTACTTGAGTAAAGACTATTAAAGTCAAGTTAGTCGTAAAAATTGTGAAAATATATCTAGCAGAAAAGCATGCAGGATTTCCCTTCAATATGTACAATTTTGTTGGATTGTTTTTTGAACCTACCTTTTTTTTATGAAATTTAAACTAAAATCTTTTTATTTCAGTATCAAACATTTTATCAGACTTGTAGTTTTGTCACTTCTGCATTTATATAAATTGTTGCCAAGTAACCGAATTATTCTAATCATAAAATTCGCAACAAATTATATTCTTGGCTATATTTAAAAAAGTGGACTCTTTTATACTTGCGCTTGACGTGGGATTATTTCTCAGTGAACAGTTTTTACTTACATTAAGTGTCTACTTTCAGAATTCGTATTAAAACCTTGTTTGAACGAGACAAGTCCGATGACTTCAGTATCAGATAATAGTACAAAAGTAGAAACAAGGTCAATAACTCCAGTATCAAATGAAATTACCAAAGAAGAATATATAACAAGCTCAATGTCCCCAGTATCAAATGAAATTACCAAAGAAGAATATATAACAAGCTCAATGTCCCCAGTATCAAATGAAATGACCAAAGAAGAAAATATAACAAGCGAAATGTCCCCAGTATCAAATGAAACTAACGAAGAAGGAAATATGACAAACATATTGTCTGTAAATTCAGAGACTAGTGAAGAAAAAGTATTAAAGGCTACATTTACTGAACCAACTGCACATAAAGTTGCATTCAAGAATACGCGCTGTAGGAGACCTAGTTCATGGTTAACCACCATCAAAGGGGAATCTAGGGATTTTTTTAGAGTTCTAGGATAGATTGATCATTCATTGAATATTATACCAAATCAGTTATTTACCAATATTTAGGTATGAAGTACTTTTACTAAAATATAAATGTTCACTTTTCCTTTTGGAGTATCATTCTTCTTCTATAGTTTAGTTACTTACTATACCATTCACTTTCATCATCATCTACCTAACCTTATCTTAATTATTTGAGATAGTTTTATCTTATATATAAAATGTAAATTACATTGCTATCAGATTTTCTTTACACAGCTTAGGTGGTAGACAAGCGCACGGCCTACTTGATGGAAAGTGGTTACCATGACCTATGAACGTGTGTAACACCAGTGGAGTCACATCCGTGCTGCCGACCCTGTAAGAACAGAGATTTTGTGCCGTCAGTGTAGAGGACAAAGCAGTACAAGCCTTTGGTCATCCCACTGACAGCACAAAAACTCTCCAGTGAGCTCTGGCTACCCTACTCACCACCGGGAACACAACACGAAGTTATTATAACCGCGGTATTCTGTAGGGCGGAGGTACTTCCCCAGTCTGACTGCTCATTTGGGCGGAAATACCGCCGTGCCCTACCTCCTCAGATGTCATATTTCCAAGATACGCTACGGTTAAAATCATAAACTTATTTAATTGTCATAATCAATCAATCAATTAACCCAACGCGGTATTTATAAATTGCGACAAATGAGATTATAATACAATTGATTTTTTTATGACAGTAGGTTATTTCTGCAGTAGTCTCTTTCTAACACCTTTGTTTTTTTTATATCTCACTCCACACTTTGTTTGTCTAGTAGTTACAAAGTTTATGGTTAAAACTCACCACTTTACACCCTTGGGCCATCACCAAAATGTGATGGTAATAAGCTGTTCTCATAATAAAGTAGGTTTCTACTCCTTTTTAATAAATCAGTATTTATAATAGAGACTATAATATAAAGGATCCGATTGGAGCGCCTGACAGTAGTTTATCGATAGTTTTCTGTATTTCCTTGTTTCTTTCAATAGGCACATTATGCTGAATGTGTGGCGCTTCTACAACATGTTTAAGACTCTAATCATCCCGGGGGTGACGGGTAGAGCCGGCTGTCACCCTAGCAGAAATAGGCCGCGGTGCGACTCGTGCGCCTCCCCTTTGCTGGGGATCGCGACAAAAGAGTTCCGGGGTTCCCACATCCGAGGAAAGGGACAGATCGAGAGAAATGGCCCAAGGTCGGCCGGTGTGCGTGGGATATGCCTGTTAACCTCACCTTCGGCAACCAAAAACGACCCACAAGCGTCGTGCGTTTTGATCGGTTCGAGTCCGACATTTACAGCAAAAGTATCTTCTTTCCTTCCCCTCCCCACTCTTCAGAGCACGCCACTGCCACTGCAGGACAATCTCAATATCCTAGGTATGGATGTTCGCTGCAACCTGAATAACAAAAACTACATCGAAAGTATCATCAAAACAGCCTCACGAAAACTCGGAGTCCTGAACAGAGTGAGACGGTTTTTCACGCCGGAGCAGCGGTGTCTTCTATACAAGACACAAATTCGCTCCTGTGTGGAGTACTGCTCGCATCTCTGGGATGGTTCAGCAAAGTACTTACTAGATGCTCTCGACAGGTTGCAGCGACGTGCGGTCCGCATCATTGGGAATCCCGAGATCACGAACACCCTTGAACCTTTACAGCTGCGTAGAGATGTTGCGTCCATGGCTGTATTTTATCGTTTGTACCATGGGGAGTGTTCTGATGAGCTCTTCCAATTAGTCCCACCCTCCCCTTTCCTACACAGGACAACGCGTGCAGGTCTTAGATGTCATCCGCACACGGTGCAAAACATCCGATCAAGAACCAAGCGGTTCGGAGACTCTTTCCTCTGTCGCACCATTAAGGCCTGGAATTCATTACCAGCTCACGTGTTTCCTTCTTCCTACAGTCCCGGGTCCTTTAAGCGGGGCGTGAAAAAGCATATGATGAGGCCGTCAAGCTGAGTGTCACCATTGTCACACGGTATGTGTAAGTCATGGTGACCCTCTTTTCTGGGACTTTGCCTTCAGCTTACCATCAGGCAAGGCGAAGTCCAATTGACGTGTCCTATATAAAAAAAAAACCTCTCCCACCGGGTCCGGTAGTAGGAGTAGCCGTGGGGATTTTGCGCACGTAAAAAATAACTTTAGTCATCCCCAAGCTACCTGCTGGCCGGTGTTCAGGTGCATGCTTTCCTCTTCAAGCGGTTGCTGGTTCAACCGCTTATGTTTCCTAAAAAGTAAATTAAGCAAAGAAGGAGTAGTATTTATCTGGATGCTAAAAGAAAGACAGAGCAAATGATAATTTCTTTTAATTAGAACTTGGAACGCCTGATAGTAGCTAATAGCTTTTTTTGCTCTTATTAGACGTTTTAGGTATATCACATTTCTCAGATTCCGATAAATACTGCATTGCCGGTAATCGCACAAGGCTGCCACTGCTGCCAGCATGTTTACATTTTTCTCGTCTCTTAGGTCTTTTCTACTTTAAAAAGATAGCAATGAGAAGAAGCAAGATGTGTACTATGCAAAGCAAACCGATCTCAGCAGCGCTTCAGTCTAATTCCCAACAAACTGCCATATTAATTCTGGTTCCGTACATTAACTTTTACGGAGGTGGTGGTGGAGACCAAACAGATGCCTCTCGTAGAAAATTTTCTAGTAAGTATTGACATAAGATTGAAAAGATATAAAAATAATAAAACAAAATTTACAATAATAGCTTTTTTACTTTTCAAAGTCATAAATTTATCAAATTTTAGGGGCTTCATGACTACGTGTTTAAGTTAAAAACAAAAATAATGTGCATTATAATTCCAGAAGCTCTGAATGGCCAAAATAACAACACTATAAATAGTTTATTCTCACATATTGTAGAGGATGAGATATTACTCAAGTTCGTCACTTTAAGAATTGCCATGGAAACACAGAGTAGCAAATGGATGAACATAATATAATATTAGTTAGATATGATACTGGTGTGATATCAATATCATATCATACTTATACCATGAGAAATACTTAGACTATTAGACATATAACAGGGGTACACATTGGTTAACTTATTGGTAATATATATACATGATAATAATTCAAATTTAATTCAATAGTGTCATATAACTAGATACAAAAACAATTTTGGAAAATATGTATTGCATACATTAATCATCACACACACATATACATAGGAAATAGTCGCGAACCTATGTAATTCTCCTAGATTCATTTGAAGAAGATCTGAGCCAGGAAGATAGTCTACAATCTATAAATTGGACAGTTTTTATGACATTTCCTTATTTAAAAAAAAAATCTTAATGACCTTGTAAAACACAATTATCACACTGGAAATTATACAATGGACATTAGACATACCTACTAATAAATGATAATGCGTTCCTACTCAGGTACACTATCAAATTTTGTTTAATCTTAAACTTATATACCTAAGAACAACACTGATTTAACAATTTTTAATATCATTTTATTTTAAAACTTATCAACGTGTAATGAACTATTATATTTTAAATACAAATAAACGTTATGTTCGTTATGGGCTGATTGATCGATTGAAATACCCAATAAAGATAGGCTTTTTACGTGTTTCCCAATTTATCTGCCTACCCCCTTCTATTCTAGAGATATAGTAGTAGCATTTTTGGTGTTTGCAAGCGTTTATAAGTGACAGTAATCGAAGGGAAAAAGGAAAAAGGGAAATATCTACCTATCATAAAAAAATTATATGAGAAGTTACAATTATCACAATCGATATACGTATTATCTGAATCAAACTGCTAAATTGATGCTTTGTTTTTACTTATTCGAAACTAGTATTTATAATAGAGTTTGATTACATACATACATACATAAATATAGTCACGCCTTTATCCCCGGAGGGTTAGGCAGAGGTGAATTATCACCCACATTTCACCAATAATTGTATTCGGTCCCACGTAGGGGGTGAGCCTATTGCCGTATTTCGGGCACTATTGTTGACTCAAGCAATGCATCCGAGGCTGAGTCTGAGCTGTGTATATCTGTCCGATGTTAAACAGCCCTATCCCTTAGTCACCTTGTACGACACCACATGGGAAGAGATGGGGTGGTCCAAATTCTACTCTGCCGGGAACCACGCGGCTAAAGTATCCTAAAGTATCCTTATTGTTAATAGACATCTACGTATACTGGTGGCACTTCGCTTGAATATTTGTGTTTGCTATTGGGCGTTTATTGATTACGCAAAATATTTGACGTATATGCAAGCATGTAAACATAGACAAATATAATTTACTTCACAAAAAAGTATTCACTTGTAAAGAGGTGTCACGTGTAAATTGACACATTTTGTCTACTGTTAAAAGGTACTCTACTGGCCGTAAATAATTAAAAAAAGCTATTAATAACTTGTCAATTATATTAACTGGTTGCGCCGAAGTGGAAACTGTATTTTTGACACGGAAACCCACTCCTTTTATACCCGTCTCCTCTCCCGCACTAATCATAGATATGGCTTCCGTCCGCCATTTGTGAAATATAGACACTCAGTCTCGCTTTGAACTAGCCAGCGTAAAGGCGATCGCGCGCGCGCGTCTCTCAGAAATGAATAATATTTGTTGTATTTTAACCGCCTCATAGACCTTTACCGATCGGATGGTGCCTCTCGTGTGTTCCTCAAGGGATCTAGTAACGCTGACGGCAGCTCCTGAGCAAGGAAGAGAAGATCCGTGTACCGGCTGCGATGAAAAACACGTGGGTCGTGAAGGTTAGTGCATCCTCTCCTAATTTCTCGGGCTGCATTCACTGCCTGGATCGAATCCGCGGCAGCCCGGCCACCTGTCTTGTTTTGTGTGTAAAGTGTCAATAGAACAGTTATCTGCTTCCCCGCAATACAGTCCACTCGCACACGTCGGCCCACGCGCCACCATTTTTGGTCCGGATCGAGCCGGATTCTTAGCCGTAGTTCGTATTTTGTTATTATTCTAATGGGAATGAGCGCACCGCACCTAAGTGCCTGGTTATTTTAGTAGAAAACCCCGCATCCAGACACTTAGGCTTAGAATTTGTTGTCCGTTCGCCGCTGGCTCGCATTGTACCTACCTAATACATAAATAGGTTAGGTATCATATCAACACTTAATCGTAGTTCACAATTTTCGCATCGCACCTAAGTGCCTGGTTATTTTAGTAGAAAACCCCGCATCCAGACATTTAGGCTTAGATCTTAGGTATACTCAGACACCCTAGTGCATAGGCACAGTGTAATACCTAACGCATTTGGCTTTGTTTTGTTTTTTTCAATTACGTTGTTCTCGGCTCACGTCGTATTTGCCTAGTACCTGCGTGGGTAGACACGTGGCTGTGCCTACCTCGCTCGCATCTCATCCCAATTCATACGAAAGTATTTTAATTTGAATAGATATTACGCAATACTTAATCTCGGAAATAATAGTTGAATCTAGACAGCGACCATCGCGCAGGTGCGACCTTGTTGCTATGCGCGTTTGTTCAAGCGTGCATTCACAGTTGTAAGCACCTACCTACCTACATAGTTAACGCTCGCGCCGCCTCGCTGCTCTGTACCGCTAGGATTAAGTCATTTCATATTTAATTGTA
The DNA here is from genome assembly GCA_963662185.1 of Eilema griseolum. NCBI lineage: Eukaryota > Metazoa > Arthropoda > Insecta > Lepidoptera > Erebidae > Eilema > Eilema griseolum. The sequence goes on from OY759250.1 coordinate 9,148,087, forward strand.
AACATGTCCCCAAAGGTTGATAAGACCGGTAAGGTTCAATTGAAACTTTTATACGCTAAAAAAGAAATGATTTACTCTCGCGTACAATCGATTTATGATAGTGCACTTAAAACCTCTGATTTGGTCATCAGAGATTCGTTCTTGTGTTCTATAGAAAACTTAGATAGTCTACGCGCGGATTTCGAAACCTTAGTGCATGACATCAACGTTTTAGAGTTGAATTTGGATCCCGATTACTCAGTGAGTTATCAAGCCTTGTCGTCGTTTGACGATTTGTATTGTCGTATCAAGCGCGTCGCGAGGAGTTTGGAGAAGCCGTCTGACCGACCCAACCCCACTCGCGACCGACCTAAGTTGCCACCAATTCAAATACCCGAGTTTGATGGTAACATTCGCAATTGGTGTCGATTTATAGATAGTTTTGAGAATACAATAGATAAGAACGATTCGTTGACAGATCACGAAAAATTGCATTATCTCGTTGAAAAATTGACTGGTAAAGCTATAACCGCTTGCGCTGGAATTACGTTTAGTGCCGGGAACTATAATTTAATTTTAAATACTTTGAAAGCTAAGTATGAGGATAAAAGATCGGTAGCTAACGCCTATTTAGATCAGATGTCTGATTTGAAATCTATTACGGCATGTAACGATCAAAACTTAGAGAAATTTCTAGATACTTTCGCGTCAGCTGTTCGCGCCGTAAAGAACTTGAAGATCGATGACCTCTGCGACTTCGTATTTTTGTATATGGGTTTAAAGAAATTAGATTCCGAAACCATTCGTTTGTTTGAGTCGGATCATCGCGGCAGTAAAATTCCTAAGTTCGAAGACTTAGAAAGTTTTGTTCGCGAGCATATAAAAGTATTGCAGCGCTCTTCATCGAAACATGAAGGCGCGAAGATAGTTGTTGATTCTGCACGCAGGGTAGATGCGTCGTCGAAGTCACTGAGGTCAACTCATACTTATGTTAGTACCGCACCAGCACGTGTACAGTCACCTGTTTGCTCTTTGTGTAGCACTCATCATTCGCAACTGTACAGGTGTCCTGGTTTTCTAAAATTGTCGCCTAGTGATCGTTATAAATTTGTTCGCGCTAATAATTTTTGTTTTAATTGTCTCGGTACTGAACACCGCGTTGTTTTATGTAATAGTAGAAATAGTTGTCGCAAATGTCAAGCGAGACACCACACTTTGCTTCATTTTGAGAATAGTGATGCCGCATCCAATGTGAGCACGGTTGGCTCGTCGAGCGGTGACACACGGCGGCCTGCGCCGCAGCCGCAGCCCGCGCTCGCGCGCGCTCCGGCCCGCCCGGTGACCGCCGCGGATGACGTCACCTTGTGTTCGTTCTCCGCTAGTGCTGCACTCACTACTGTGTGTCTTGCGACCGCTCGCGTTGTTATTGTTGATGCATTAGGTAAGCCGCGCATTGTTCGAGCGCTGTTAGATGGCGCTTCGCAAAGTAATTTCATTACTCAAGATTGTTGTCGGCGTCTTGGTTTCAATGTTGATAAGCGTTCAACCCGCTCAGTGGTGAAGGGTTTTGGAAGCTTACAGTCAGCTGTTCGTGGCACCGTTAAAACAAGGTTTAGATCTCGTTTTAATAATAATATTTGGTTTGACATGGATTCGCTCGTTATAGATAGAATAGCTGAACAGTTGCCTACCGTCCCGGTTGACACGTCTTTATTAACGAAATTTAAAGACTTGCCTTTAGCAGATGAGACTTACGCTGTTCCTGGAGTCGTCGATATATTGATCGGCGCTTCGATTCTCCCGCACCTCCAGTTATCACGTAAGGTTCAAGGGGGACCGACGTACCCCGCTCCGCACGCACTGGAAACAGTTCTTGGTTTTGTTATAATTGGTTCCGCACCCGCTTCTATGGATAGTTTTAGTCACTCGACTGCTTCGTTCTGTTGCACCGTCGAGCCGCCACTGGAGTCTACCATCCGCAAGTTTTCGCTCGGTGGCTCCCGTGTATCCGCTGAAAAACGCTTTCTTTGTTTGGAACGAAAGATGCAGGCGTCCCCAAAGTCGAAGCGGGCCTATGATGAGGTTGTTAACGAATATTTAGATAAAGGTTACATCTCACCTGCGCCTGCGGACACTGGCGGGACCCAGCCTTCGTACATTATCCCGCACCGCGGAGTTATTAGAGAAGATAAGCTTACTACTAAAACTCCGTGTAGTTTTGGATGGCAGTGCTAAGACTAGCACTTCCGTGTCGCTTAATGACATAATTGTAAATTTTCGCATTAATATTAGTAATTTTTAGCTTTTAGGACTCAACAGTCGCTTTGTGTTGGGCCCACTCTTCGCCCCATCGTTGGGACACATTCGTCGCTGATAGAGTGGCAAAAATTCAATCTGAATTGGCGCCACATAATCTCTTTCACGTTGCTGGCACCGACAACCCAGCCGATTGTCTCTCTCGTGGATTGCTTCCTTCGCAAATTTTAGATCACCCGTTATGGTTTAGTGGACCGTCCTGGATTCATGCCGCGTTAGATGGGTGGCCAGTTAGTCAATTCAATCCCACTACGGTTTCCGAACCACCCGAGGAGAAGAAGCACTCGCTTGTTGTATCGGTCCCACGTGAAGAGACCCTTATTTTGTTGTTGGCTAATCGCGTCTCGTCTTGGTCGAGACTGTTGCGTTGTGTTGTTTGTTCGCCTCTGCCCGCTGCCTAGCCAGCAGTAGGCACGAGCTCCAATCTAGGTTTATATTTTAGTTGTTATTTCCCAAACCTAGATTTAGATTAGACTTTAGATTTGTTTCGCATTTGTCGTTTCGAAGGTAACCCTTCAAGCCGGGGGGAATGGTTGCGCCGAAGTGGAAACTGTATTTTTGACACGGAAACCCACTCCTTTTATACCCGTCTCCTCTCCCGCACTAATCATAGATATGGCTTCCGTCCGCCATTTGTGAAATATAGACACTCAGTCTCGCTTTGAACTAGCCAGCGTAAAGGCGATCGCGCGCGCGCGTCTCTCAGAAATGAATAATATTTGTTGTATTTTAACCGCCTCATAGACCTTTACCGATCGGATGGTGCCTCTCGTGTGTTCCTCAAGGGATCTAGTAACGCTGACGGCAGCTCCTGAGCAAGGAAGAGAAGATCCGTGTACCGGCTGCGATGAAAAACACGTGGGTCGTGAAGGTTAGTGCATCCTCTCCTAATTTCTCGGGCTGCATTCACTGCCTGGATCGAATCCGCGGCAGCCCGGCCACCTGTCTTGTTTTGTGTGTAAAGTGTCAATAGAACAGTTATCTGCTTCCCCGCAATACAGTCCACTCGCACACGTCGGCCCACGCGCCACCATTAACTATATTTGTCAAATAGGCAATAAGGCAACTGCTTTGTCAAATACACTGTCTAAATATGGTAATTGTTTGTCAAATATGTCAAATACGCAACTACAAATAACCATTTAAAGTGCCATCATAAGAAATGACGCGTTATAACGCACGAGAACGGATGCTTACACATGAATACAAATTACTATGAATCAGTTACCGAAAAACTAGAGAATCGAATAGTTAGCAGGACAACTAAAGATAAGAATAAGAATAATTTATTTCAATAGATAGACTAAAAATTTCTCCTTATAACAATCCTAGAATGTAAGTAAAAGTTAGATGCTGTTCAATTAAATTAGGTTATAAGGAGTGCTTAGGCATTCATACTAGGTGAACCCTGTATTTTTTTATACCACTTAGTTGGCAGACAAGCACACGGCCCACCTGATGGAAAGTGGTTACCGTGGCCTATGGACGTTTGTAACACCAGAGGAGTCACAGTCGCGCTGCCAACCCTGTAAGTACAGAGTTTCTGTGCCGTCAGTAGAAGACAAAGCAGGACAAGCCTTTTGTCTTCCCACTGACAGCACAAATTCTCCAGTGAGCTCTGGCTACCCTACTCACCGCTGGAAACACAACACGAAGTTATTATAGCCGCGGTATTCTGTAGGGCGGAGGTACTTCCCCAGTCGGACTGCTCAATTGGGTGTATCACGAATGCCCAAAATCAAGAAAGATCAGGTAGGAGAGTTGATGTAAAAGAATACATTGTAGACTCAAGTTTAGAAAATACACAATTAACTGTACCTATGGCATAAATTTTTTTTAATTCACTAATTTTCTCTTACATTAAGAATGTTATAGCATAATAATAATAGTATGCTACATCAACTAAGAGCATGCAACATCCGTAAATACCAGACTTTGAGTTTAACGTATGAAAATTTACAAAATTATCGAACTCATACATTTCCAGTGGGGCAAACAAAAGTCACATGTGTCCACCAGCTATACCTGGTCCTGGTATACATTTCTCGCAGTTTCTACTATTGACATGTTCTTTCTTAAAATGCCTACGAACTCAATGCGAATCGATATTGATAAAATGGGATTTTACCCTTAATATTACAATATTACACTTATCGTCCTTTTGTGATTATTTGGCTAGCATCGGTTTGTTAGCCTCACTCTGTTGACTATATTTCTTCTTGAATGCGTTTATAAAACAGTCATCAGCGAATATTCTCCTATCACCCTTGTAGTACGATTCGATTTCGGCTAGAGTTTTCTTTTCTGTTTCTGGGAGATAAAAGTAAAGGTAGATTGTGCCAATAAAGCCAATCCCGGCATATAAGCCAAAGGTTCCACTGAGGTGAATCGCGCGTTCAATGTTGTAATTCGTTTTGGATGCTAAGAAGAATATGGCGTAACTCAAAGCAGCTGCCATGCCCGTAGCGATACCACGACTCCTGAAATACAAATTTATTTCTTCATTAATTACGTATATATTAGCTTAGATAGTAACCAGCCCCTTTCACAGTGCGGTGGGTAAAGAACACATGTTTCAACTACCAACTGCATCAACATTAAGTGTACTGCTAGGCATCGTATGCTATGAGAGCTGACCTAATTACGGTTCAGTTCCATCTTATTGTTTGAATGCTTTGCACTTTTCCTTTTTCCCTTCGTAATAACTCATACAGAAAGTAGTACGTAGTGCAAAAAGTTTAATTACAGTAATCACTCATAACGAACACTTACTTGAAGGGAAATACCTCCGATAGCAGGATCCACGGTATGCCCAGCCCATTAAAACAAATCAACATGAAGAACAAGACAACAGGCAAAATGTCTTTTCTATCACTGAAGGTTTGAGTTTCGTAAGAAAACACCGTTAAAGGAATGTTGATGTAAGCGTAAATGCTGAGGGCTAAACTGCAGCCAGCTGAAGCGAACAGAGACCCAAGGACGAGCTTTCTTTTACCAAAGGTCTTGACTGCAAAGGCTGAGAGAATGCTCATTAGAATGAACAGAGCACCAGACACGACCTGAAATCGATAATAATATAAATTGAAATGACATCGCAGGGAAAGTATTATTAGTTATATTATTGGTAGGGTACAGGGAGGCTATTTACATACATTCAATATAAGAATTTCGTAAGATAGTTCCAGCGTTAGCACAAGACATATGTATAAGATCAATTTACATATTCAGATCGTGTCCAAGTTGGTTAGTTACCGTTTCAAGTACCATTCTGGAGAATTATTCGGGAAAGAGATGCATGCCTCTTTCCCAAATAATTTACCAGAATGAACATGATCAGAATATGTAAATTTATCTTATACATATGTCTTGCGCTAACGCTGGAGCTATCTAACTGATTTTTTATAAACCAATGGAAACATGCATGATAAAATTACAATCATGTTTAAAAATTGTTTTCAGATTGCTTATGTTGCTCAGGCTTCATTTCAAGCAATTCTGACTAAGTAGTCCATTAAATAAATAAATATTCTACAACATTCTACACAATGGTGTTTAAACCCATGGTTGTGGAATCTAGAATTGTGGTGTCATGAAATCTAGAAAGTGGATTAATACGCTGAGATACTTTTTTTTTGTAAAAAGCGTAGAAACACCCAGACGAAGAGACGAGAATTTGCACTGAGCGGAAATCGAACGAGCGGCACCTGCGTAGCAGTAAAACATTCTGCCGCTAGGCGACAGAGGCGGTCTATTCATTCTAAGGTTTTAGACTTACCACTAAATTCTTAGGATCATATTTCATTCCCAAAGCTTTGCAAACATTCACCATGTTTGGTCGAAAAGGTAATGTTCCACTCAAAGTATGAAAGAAGAAATACGCCATGACTAGCATAAAAGGCCTTATAGTCTCCTTTACTAAAAGGACGTGTCTTATCATCACAACTGTTCTTTTATAAAGACTCATATTTTTATGTCTACAAGGTTCAATTTCTTTTGCATCTTGATCGCATAGAACACACTGCTGTATTTCTTCATTGTACTGAAGAAGCTCGTTGAATTCTACTTCAACATCCTCTGGCTTCGCCCAGCCCCGTAGTCGGCAGAGTGATTTAAGAGCAGACTTTTGACGGCCTTTCGATAGAAGCCATATAGGTGTTTCTGGTACCTGAAATAATAAGAACTAAGTTGTCATTACAAACTCTTTGGAATTACAAAGGGGGCGCGGGTTCTTTCCCGCTCAGTGCAAATATTTGTATTTATGAATAGTATACTTGTATTTGCTTTGGTCGAAAAAAGAAGTATCTAAGTATATTTAGCAGGATTCTATATCATCACGAATTAGTTTATTTTTTTATTATCATTTTTGAATAATTCTACTATATAAATAATTACCGCGTGGTTCTCGATAGAGTAGAATTTGGGCCACCCAATTTCTACCCATGCGGTGTAGTACAAGGCGTCTAAGGGATAGGGCTGTTTATCAGACAGATATATACAGCCCAGACTCAGCCTCAGATGCATGGCTCGAGTCAACAACATTACCCGGCATACGGCAATAAGCTCACAATCTATTACGTGGGAGCGAATGCAATGATTGGTGAAATGTGGGTGCTAATTCACCTCCGCCCAACCCTCCAGGGATAAAGGCGTGATTATATGAGGGTATGTATGTATAATTTATCCAAGAAGCAGAAAGTGGCAACACCAAATTTAAATAGATCAATTTCAATGACTTTTGTAAGCAAAGAGAATTCCATTCATAATTTTGATAACACGAATCAATTAAGATAAGCAAATTATAAGATGTCAGAATGTCTCAGTTTTTATCAGTGTGCTGTAATAAAATAATCTTATATCTACTACATACCTCTTGCCAAATAACTTAAGTGATTTCATTAATAATTTCAGTATATAGGTTAATGTTTTACGACAACGGCACCATAGAAATGAGCATGAATTAAATAATTAAACAGAAAAAAACGGGTCGTTGTTGTGAGGCGCCTGCGCTTGGCAGTTAGTATACACGAAAGCATTGAATACTCTTTATTTTCATCGAAGAATAAAAGGATGATTTGTGAAAGGAAATATTTTTTAAATATAGGACACGTCAATTAGACTTCGCCTTGCCTGATGGTAAGCTGAAGGCAAAGTCTCAGAAAAGAGGGTCACCATTACTTACATATACCATGTGATAATAGTGACACTTTTTCACGACCCGCTTAAAGGACCCGGGACTGTAGGAAGAAGGAAGCACGTGAACTAGTAATGAATTCCAGGCCTTAATGGTGCGACAAAGGAAAGAGTCACAGAAGCGCTTGGTTCTTGATCGGATATTCTGCACCGTGTGCGGGTGACATCTAAGCCCTGCACGTGTTGTCCTGGGAGGAAAGGGGAGAGTGGGACTAATTGGAAAAGCTCATCAGAACACGATGTCTTGAATATTTATAGTAATATAGGTTAACGTAATGTAGCTTCAACGTCAACCGATTCATAGTATCATGAATTAAATATAAACAATGAACAAAAATAAAAATAAACGAAAAATAAACAGAAAAAAACTATTGCCTTTGTTGCATGACGCTTGGCAGATGTTAAAATATGCATGAAGGGTTATTTTTGAAAGGAGCCAATTTTTTCTGAAAGTTTTAACCTGAGAAATTTGATATCTCAGGTGAATAGATCTTTCTACGCAAGCGTGTTTCACAGTAAACCACGTCAATACTTATAAGCCACCCCATCTCATTCCATGCGGTGTCGTACAAGGCGACTAAGAGATAGGGCTGTTTAACTTCATACAGATATATACAGCCCAGACTCAGCCTCAGATGCATGGCTCGAGCCAACGGCAATAGGCTCACCCCCTATTACGTGGGACCGAATACAATTATTGGTGAAATGTGGGTGTTAATTCACCTCTGCCTAACCACCCGGGGTTAAAGGCGTGATTATATGTACGTATGTATGTAATACTTACAAAAAGCACTAACAACATGGTGGCCACCGGTACAGACAACGCCACAAGTGCTGCATGACGCCACGGTAAGATGAAGCCGAGGAAGTACGCAGCAAAAATACCAATAGACGTGAACCCACTCGTTAAAGTGGTTAGAATACCACGAATTGCCGGATCGCTGGAATTAAAAGTTAATAATATAAATAATTTAGTAAAAATTTACAAATTTGACTAGACAGTTCTTTTTTTTATCTAGGACACGCCAACTTGACTACACCTCGCCTGATGGTAAGCTAAAGGGAAAGTCTCAGGAAAGAGGGTCACCATTACAGACACATAGTAATGTTACAATGGTGGCACTCAGCTTGGCGGCCTCATCAGATGCTTTTTCACGCCCCGCTTAAAGGACTCGGGACTGTAGGAAGAAGGAAACACGTGTGCTGGTAATGAATTCCAGGTCTTGGTGGTGCGGCAAAGAAAAGAGTTAAGTACCCAATTTTTTCAGTTATTCAGGTAATAATAGTTCATAAGTACTATACATTGATTTCATTCATTAAACATAAATTTGTATCCAATCTACCTAAAAAAGTACATCTTAAGTTAGAAAATATTTTTTTTTGGTGATTCATTCGATTTATTCAGCTTATAGGTATAGCTTATAGGTAAAAAAAATATAAAAAATGAATTATATTTTTAAATGCCAGGTATTCTTTACCCGTGCTTTAAAGAGCAAGCTTTGGTGTTAAATAAATGCTCAGATTAAGAGAACTTGAAAATATTACGAATGTTTTTATATTCCTCCTTTCCATAATTTGCTTTGGTTTACTTGTATGGCAACGATTGCCGTCTGAGTTTTCATGGCCGTGAGTGGTTAGGCTACATATCTTTGACCCACCTGATCTCTCCAACGTAGGTAATAGAAGGTGCTTCCATGATACCCGTGCCAATCCCTAGCAAGGCGTTCCCGATGAACAGAGTTGGAACGTCCCACGAAAAGTACATGAGGAGCCACGCGAAGACGTGAGGTATGTTCACCAGTATCAAAGCTTTCTTGCGTCCGAAGTGATCAAGCAAATGCCCTGAGAATATACTACCGAGGGGCTGGCAGAGATACGCCATGCTGCCTGGAAATAAATAGATTTGAAAATTAATTAAAAGCACAGTATTTTTTTGTATAGGATACGTCTTGCCTGATAGTAAGCGAAGGCAAAGTCTCAGAAAAGAGGCTCACCATTACATTCATATACCTACCATGTTACAATTACCACACTCAATTTAACGGCCTCATCATATGCTTTTTCACGCACCGCTTAAAGGGCACGGGACTGTAAGAAGAAGGAAACATGTGAGCTGGTACTGAATTCTGGGCCTTAATGGTGCGACAAAGGCAAGAGTCTCCGAACGGACTAGTATGGTGAAACGGCCTCTGTAGCATAGCGGGAAAGCACTCTACTGCTATGCAGGGGGGTCGATTCCCGCTCTGTGCAAATATTTGATTGAATGAGAACATATATTTGCATTAGTCTAGGTATTTTTTTTAATTTGTTATATGGAACACGTCAATTAGACTTCGCCTTGCCTGATGGTAAGCTGAGGGCATAGTCTCAGAAAAGAGGGTCACCATTGCCACACATACCGTGTGACAATGGTGACACTCAGCTTGACGGCCTCATCATATGCTTTTTCACGCCCCGCTTAAAGGACCCGGGACTGTGGGAAGAAAAAAACACGTGAGCTGGTAATGAATTCCAGGTCTTAATGGTGCGACAGAGGAAAGAGTCTCCGAACCGCTTGGTTCTTGATCGGATGTGTTTCTATATAGGTACTTATAATATGTTACATATATTTACAAAAATGTGTTTATCCGCATTCTAGATCCCATAACACAACCTAGTTAAACCATGCTTACTTTGTGTAGAATGTCGTAATTTTTTTTTTGGTGGAATTTTCATAGGGTAAATGAGGTCCTATAAATATGTTTAGGATGCAAGTCAAGATATTTCTAGTTACTTGAGATTAAGATTCTAAGTCAAAATTTATTTCAGATTACCTTAGATTAATTACCTACGTAACTATCAATTACTCAATGAAAACTAGCATTAGGTTACAATGCGAAATTTCTGTCCATTCGACTTCTATGCACGAAGCAGTAATTACTTCGTGCTAAATATATTATAGTGCCCAGCATACTGGAATGCTGGTACTATATAAATTGTGGCACTCCGGGAATGCCGACAAATGTAAAAACAGCAGGTATGAAAAATAAGGTAAGATTCATTTATGTGTCAGAATATTTTATAAAAGTAATTATTAAATAGATTTCCATAATATTCTGCTGTCTCCAGCTTACAAATATTGAAAGGTTACAATTGTTAGCTTGTATCAAGTAGGTAAGACTTAATATACCTATTTGTAACATGTACTCGAGACATTCGTTCAATATAAATACTCTTTGATATTACCTCTTGCATCTATTATCTATGGTTTATTTTTGCCGCCAGAAAAAACATCACGGCCACGGGCTTTTATTTTTTTCGCGTTGATAAAAAATAATATCATATTAAATATAATACACATATATAAAGATGTCAAATTATCGGTTAAGTATACAAATCAAGGTTCACAGGATAAATCAATTTTGGACTCAAAATAAGTAATAACTTTACAAAAAAAGTGCTGACCGTAGGTGTTGATGCTTGATGCGAATTCCATGATTTTTACTGACCCAAAAGCCTTTCTATCAAAACTGTACATCGCGTCTAAAGAAGACTGTTAATACTGTTGATTTACGGTGCTGGGTTGAACCTGCTACACAAATTGAATAAGATACTTTGTACTTTTCCACTATATTTTATTTTTCACCTGACCGGTTTCACCTCACGGCATTCTAAAACGTTTCTATTGGCGACCAATACCAACCTCTAAATATACAAACGTCTAAAGAAGTTAAAGAAGTTATTTAAAAACTGAATTAAAGCTAGTAAACTGTGAGACGAGAGTCGCATTTTATATCAATGTAATTTATGTTATCATTCTCAATATGTACAAAAAATCGTACAGAATTATTAATTAGCATTTAGATGATTTTACAAAATTATTTTATCTATAATACAATCATTTGTATAGTTTTATTCAAAATTTAATAATAATACCTAGGTATATTATGTAAATCAATAGCTGATTTTATCTTTGATCTTAACAGGATACGATAATCTTTTTTAAAATCTTTATTGCATAAGACAGCTATTCCAATTAAATTAAGATAAAATATTTCTACGCACATTCGTTGGCTGTTTTCAGATAAGTGACTGAGATAGCTATTATTTATTAATATAAAATAAGTTAAGAATAAAATATTATTGGATTACAATAAAAAAATATAATTAGTATACTGGTTGTTGCCCGTTTACGTGATATTTTTTTTATACCACTTAAGTGGCAGACAAGCGCACGGCCCACCTGATGGAAAGTGGTTATCGTGGCCTATGGACGTGTGTAACACCAGAGAAGCCACACTCGTGCTGTCGACCCTGTAAGCACAGAGTTTCTGTGCTGTCAGTGTAGAGGACAAAGCAGGACAAACTTTTAGTCATCCCACTGACAGCACAAATTCTCCAGTGAGCTCAGGCTACCCTACGCTTATGTGTAATACAATGAAACATATTCCTAGGAGAATCGCCCATTAACTTTATATTTATAATTATAAGTAGGAAGTAATATAGGATAGGATTAATTGGTTGTAGGACAGCGGGGTATTAGGAACTAACGTACATATATCTAAATTAATAATAACATATCAAATCATCAATGTTTACTTATCTCAAAATGACGACTTAGTTTACAAATAGCATCATTACTCTAATTATTATTATCCTACTCATTGTCAAAACATTACCATAATCTTAAATATATACCTCTCTCATTAAAAAACGATTAGTAACTTTAACATTACAAACATATACTCTACAGGCACAACTTAAAAAAAATATTGAACGGGTGTAATTGATAATTGTAATTTTTTTATGGATGATAATATTTGTTCCCTCAGATTTAAATGTAAATTTTAACGATAAAACAAGTAACAATTTAATTGTTGTAGTGTTTGAAAAGTGGTTTATTAACAACTAATAACATTGTACAAATAGAATAAAAAAAGCTGCTTTTGGTCTTGAAGTGCCTAAGGGGGTCACACACTAAAGCAGCAAGCACACAGTAAATGGGAAGGTACAGGCAAAACTAATCTCAGAGACATCAACTTCACAGGTGCTTGTATTAGAGTCTGTAATCCTATGTTTCTTACATCAGACTGTCAGAGGTGCTTGTCAATCTTATTGTTGACATTAGCATTGCGATTGTACAGAAAAATGCGACAGTGGCGAATTTAAAAGAAAAGTTGTAGAAGAGAAATGCTTACTTACATAAAAAAAATCAGGTTTGAAATGGTAGCTACATATTCTAACAGATGAATTTGGTATCCAGTTTTTGATGTGCAGGGCTTTAATCTATAGAGTCCGTCTTTTTTACCAGTAAAGTTTAGTGGTTAGGGCTTCGACCTTAGGTTCGAATGGTACCGGATTCCAATCCTGGCCACTATACTACCGACGGCGACGTGAACCCACAATTTAGCTTAGCTGGAAGGGTTAGCTAATATTCTTTATTAAAAAAAATATTCTACAGAAGACTTATTCCTTCATTTACTAACTATTTGTATGAAATTTGACAGCAATATAACACCAGCGATAATGCGTCACCTATCGGGATAGAGATGTAGTGTAACTCCTTATTGCTCTACATTTAGGGGCCGTACACAAAGGAGCATTTATTGCGCACACAGAAAATTGACAAAAAAAATGTTTCTTGATAAGAGAATTTAAGTAGCATTTTCTACGTAACTGTAGTTTAATTTAATAGTTTGGTACATTTACTGATTTAATGAGTGGCTCTCCTGAAGGGGACCACACACCTAAGCAGCAAGTACCTAGTAAATTGCCCCACATTTAGAGAACTCCACATTTACGCATATTACACATAACACGCACTTTGTTCATTTAGATATTTTCGCACTTTCGGATAATGAATTTAGAATACAATTCAATTTGAGTCCTTTGCATCCTTTGATTAGCACACTTTGTTGCATACGTCCATAGGCCACGGTAACCGCTTCCCATCAGGTGGGCCGTGTGCTTGTCTGCCAACTTAGTGGCATAAAAAAAAAAAAAAAATATCACATTTAACTAATACATTATTTTGCGGGCATAAGTTTACCAAATTTTATGTCAACTTCCGTTTTGTATTATATAATGTATAGCTGTTTTGTGTCCCAATAAAAGGTAATAAAAAAAATAAAAAATAAATAAATTCTTCTTGACATCATTCTCTTGTGATACATGACAATTTGCTGTGCGCTTACTGCTTGCTGCTTTGATGTGTGGCCTCTTAATTCGACGGCTGCGCCATGAGTTATGGGAATATCACGTGTTGTCGTATCCACCGATCAAATATACGATATGACGACCTTCGTGACAACATGTTCTCTTCGTCTACATTTAATAAATACATACAACATTTACGCTGAGAATATTTGCATTAAGTAGAAATCGAACGCACAACACCACTCCACAGTGTTGTTAGTTATGTTGCACAATTATAAAGTAACAACTTACCAAACCATGACGCCTGTTTTTTGGTGATGGAGAGACCCTCTGTGGCGTCCATGACTTCAGGTAACACCATTGTCACGAAATTCATTGACATGCCCAGGCCGATTAGTAGGAAGTCCAAAGCGAGGCATGCTATAACCTGTAAAATGAAAGGATTTTTTCATTAGACACTTGAGGTCACTTGGCGCAGGTGAAAAGTTACCGTCGCCTGTACATCCTGCAGGTCTAAGTTTTCAAACGTCTAGTCGTTATTAAACATTGGGTCATTTTGGTTTCAACCGGTAATTGGTCTAACATACATACATATATATAAACTCACGCCTGTATCTCCGAAGGGGTAGGCAGAGGTGCTAACACCCACATTTCCTCAGTTTATGTTTAGGTCCCAATGTAATAGGTGGTGAACCTGTTGCCATTAACCGGGCACTTATAAACCTGCGATAAATACACACATAACTTCGAAAAGCATCTAAAAGTCATTGGTGTGTGCCATGGTAAAACCTGGGATCGAACCCGAGACCTCGTCTCATTCTCCATTACCCATACCACTAGGCTACCGCGGCTTTTTCTTTGTCTAATATTGAATATGATTATGATTGAATATGATTGGTCTAACAGTGAATATTTTTTCCGCTTTTAACCGATAAGTAGAAACATGAAATGACCAATGATTGCAAAATTTGGTATAAACTTAAGAAAATGTAGTAACAGGTGAGGGGCTTGTGTAATGGTAACCGAGACGTTAGCTTACTGCAAAGTTCGGTAGTATTAGCCAGGTCAGTCTTAGGATGGGTGACCATTGTTATTAAATTAATGAGACTCCTTCATCTCACTACTTATAACAGTTATAATTTATTTATAATTAGATATTTAAGTAACATGCATAGCTGGAGCACTAATCTTTGCAAAATTAAGTATTGGGTACGTAGTTGTTAAGTTGTGCATGCAATATTTTACTTGTCGGGAAACTTTATTATTAGCTTAGAATCCTACGTAAATTTTAAGTTTACCCATGATTTATGTAAAATAACTGTTAAGTTTCCAATAAATAAATAATTATTAGTTAGGGACGTGGGGTCCAAGTACTCGTTCTCTATATAAAGACTTGGCAAAGCAGCTGATCGACGCTACGCGTGGCCAGAAGGCTGGCACAGAGGATAAGCATTGCCATTCAACGTGGCAATGCTGCCAGCCTTCTGGGTACGTTACCGGTCGGTGATGATGCGGAGGAATTTCATGACGCATTTTGTATGTAATTTTTATGTTTATTATATTTCGGGTTCGATCCCAGGTTTCACCATGGCACACACCAATGACTTTTCGATGCTTTTCGAAGTTATGTGTGTATTTATCGCAGGTTTATAAGTGCCCGGTTATTGGCAATAGGCTCGCCACCTATTACATTGGAACCTAAACATAAACTGGCGAGATGTGGGTGCTAGCACCTCTGCCTACCCCCTCCGGGGATATAGGCGTGAGTTTATGTTATGTTATGTTATGTTATTTTAGTGTATTTTAGTAGGTACCTAATAGTAGTTTTAAGAATTACATTATATTATCTGTTACTATATTTTATATTATTTACTGATGTCCTTCCGATGGCCCTCACAAAGCCTTTTACGACGCCGACGTTGATACTATGATAAAGCAAATTATTAAGAATTTTTTTGTGAAACAGTTTTATTTGTCTTCTTGCAGTTTGTTACGATGAAATGCAATTACCTATACTGCTAAAAACGGAAATGAAATATAGGGATTACAAAGAAATAGAAAGAAAGATGAACATAGGGAGGGAGATGACATCATGGAAGAGACATAATAATTTATACTTTTTAATATATGTATTTAGGTCATCAAATTGTAAGCTGGAGCGCTGCAGATGATTTTTTACGCCCCTTGTTAATAGGACCCGGTACCAAGAACCTATAACCTATAAGCGACCTATAAAATATTCACGTAGTGAACATTGACTGGTGAAATACTCACAATGATCTTAACGCCTACTAATGATGTTAATTGATTTAAAATTGTTTTAATAATTTAAATTGTATTACCGTCCGAATTAAAGGCGTGTATAAAATTTCAGAACAAACAACAGGAAGGCGGCAATATTAAGGTATAAACATAATTTCAAATACTGTTCTAGCCAAGATGCTGGCTGTACTAAACACCAATAGGTAGGCACCATTTGGAGCTGAAGAAAGGGTGTGAGACGGCTTGGTTCCTGTCGGGGATCCCCCGATCACATAATAAGTACACCGTTGTTTTGATTTAGCTAGCACTTTTGTTGCATGTAGGTAGTAGGTGATTATTTAGTTTTAGCTATAGTATAAGTTTATCAGTCGATTCGTCAGTTGACATTTCCTCAGAATTATAACATCCGTTTCAAATCTGAGCACATAAAATTGAAACAAAGTATTTAAAATGATGATATTATATTGTGAGGGGGTATTGTGACGTAACGGTTAAATCATTTTTAAACATAACAAAGTTTTAAACAAAACAAATCCACAACGTTACAAAATGATTTAACTCTATTCTCTCTACTACTATTATCCGTGTAAAGAATACAAGTATCACCACCCAATCTCGTTCGAAGGGTAAGCGGTGACTAACGAAAAAATGCGCAGACGATATCACTGCGAGAGAATGAAAACTCGAAATAAAACCCTGTACCTACCAACATTGGCCAGAGTGGATACAGTAGGTCAAAGATTCCCGACATTAGGAAAGGCCTTTGTCCAGCATGAACTAATACATAGTCCCACAAAACCTAACAGACGGTTTGACTGTGGTATCAGGAAAAACATTAAGGTATATCTATATAATAATAACATAACATAACATAAACTTACGCCTATATCCCCGAAGGGGTAAGCAGAGGTGCTAGCACCCACATTTCGCCAGTTTATGTTTAGGTCCAATAGGTGCCGACCGTATTGCCAATAACCAGGCACTTATAAACCTGCGGTAAATACACACATAACTTCGAAAAGCATCGAAATGCATATGTGACAATATTTATGGTTTCAATTATTTACGTTATATAACTTACGGCAATGAGTCGATTAGGTGTTTCCTTCATTTAATTTTAAACATTTTTTTTACTGTCCTTATTTCTACCGGTAAACCATTTAAAATGTTATTCTTTTATTCAACATCCTATCACTATACATATTATTGACCCTAGGTACTACAAATTTGCCCGCTGTCATTGCTCGTGTGTTGTACCTGTTATCTAAAAAACACGGACGCGGACCGCGCTTGATCATTCTCTTGACTGCCATGGTTGTTGGTTACAAGCAGGTATTTATGTTTTACACTGATTGGTAATATTTTACACTATTTGAACAACTTAAAGTAATCGTTTCTATACCTGTTTTTAATTTCTTTATCTACATGTAATTTAATAAATATCAATTGTATCTATTGCCCATAACCTATTGGAATATGAATAAATATACAGGTTTAGCTAATCACAGTACTTATAATATGGATTAATATATAGCACAAGCTTATGTAGGACCGAATGATACCCCCATTACCCGTAGTCGCACCTCACACACACATACATGTATATGTCGGTACATAGCCTGCTCACGAACATCGTTATTTATAACACTAATGGTATTATATTATATACCACTTAGGTGGCAGACAAGCACACGGCACCCCTGATGGGAAGTGGCTACCGTAGCCTATGGAGGTGTGCAACACAATCGTGCTGCCGACCCTGAAGAAATCTTCTAATTTTTAGAACCCCATATTGTAGGTGCATGGGAAAACCGCTACCACTTGTACTCTGATTTAAATCTACAAAAACTTTAAGAAATACATTTAAGTGAGCTAAAGTTAGCTAAACAAAACAAAAAATAACACAGGTCGCAATTTTTTTTTATTCGCCTTGATTATCTGTCAATTTTCAATTAATGTCAGTGTCAATTTCAAGGACAGCCTCTGTGGAGTGGCGGTAGTGAACGCGGCCGCTACGTAGGGGGCGCGGGTTCGATCCCCGCTCAGTGGCAAATATTTGTATGCATGAATATGAGTATTTCCATTACTCTGGTCGTAGTGGTCGTGACGTGGAAGATTCGGATGCGCCTGGGATTATCGCTAAGATGAACAGTGTTGGGCTTATATTCAATGCATTAAATAAATATTGAAAAATAAAAAGGTTGAAAAAAGTAAACCCGACTGCTGCCTAAAACTGCTATCTAAAACATCGGTGTATTTGATAGCAGGCTGTAGTACCCTTTTGCCAATCATTAACTGAAAGATAAATAATTAATGACTAGCGCCTGCTGTTAAACTTATTTCGATCGAAGACAGCAGTCGGGTTAGTTGGAAAATTTGCCCAACATTGAAAATGGAAAAGATGATGATGTAACGGTGTCAAGTTGATTTTCTATTGTGACGTAACGATGACCCTGATTACTTTATAAAATGTATTATGTTCAGATTGATTTTTAAATGACATTTAATAGTAATAATTCCAATATTATCTATCTTATTGATGTCAAATGTGTCAATACATTTCACTATTAAATAAATAATTAACAACATTATATATATATTGTATAATCTAGACTTAAATGAAGTAGATAATTGTATTATCTTGTAATATGGGGTTTATAACAGAATGCGTTTAAACATACAACGTGTTTATTAATTTTATTGCCAATATTACTACACATTATTATGCTACTTAGAAACATTTTTTTGATACACACTACGTAAACACTATAAAGTGCAGTAATAGTAGTAATAGTACAGTAATTATGTAAGGATTTCATAAACTGGCCGGTTATTTTGAGTGAGATTGAGTTTCAAACGCAGTCGTTACGTGAGAAGCTTCCTGGATTACAATTAATTAACATAGAAGAAAGAAATCGCGTAAAGCTAAACCAACATAAAATTGTTGGCTTTCACAAACGCGCGTAGCCACCACAACGGTTTGTAACTCAAAGTCACGTATGACGAAGAGTTCAAGTTGTTTCGATGCAAATACAAGTTACATATATCATAATTATTCATAATACTCTACAAGATGTGATTACTTGTCCTCGCATAGTAAGAATTCTATGTTAACTCGCTTTACACGAACACTTTGTCCTTCCATAGTGGATGATGGATCTTGGTGGGAGATTAAGGTCATAACAGCCTGGACCTAAATTACTTCAATGTGAATAATAATGGAGAAAACTGTTTAACAATGTTTAATATCATCTTCACAGCAATTTTCTAGTTACTAAACTAGTTTTCTAGTGTTACTAGTTTTCTAGTTGCTAAAACTACGGGCAATGAAGTGATCTTCATTGCCCGTAGTTTTAGCAACATGGCCGTCTGTGTGTCAACAGTTTTTTCTCATGAATACTTGAGGTATAACATTGAAACAAATATCAAATAGGAACTCAGGTCAGGTCAGGGATTTGTGAATCAGCGCAATCAAAATAAATATATATAGTAGTTTATGTAGCATAAGTTCATTCCTGAATCTAATTTTTATGCAACCTTCAGTAGAAGCGCGGGACGTACTTCACCGGTATTTTTTTAAATCTTCATTCACTTTCACATTTGATATTTATGATTGTGTTTGCACACGCACAAAATTGGTGAAACTGTTATGATAGTGTTGGGAAAACCAGTCCGTGTGTGCCTAGAATAGAACCACTTAGATTAGAAGACATCGTAACATAAATTTCCATCGACAAGTTTACGAATTGATAACATCGACAAGTTCATCTAAAAGGCATCTTAATCGCCAAATTCACTTTTAAAATATAATTTAGACATAAACCGCAATGATAATGGATAGATGCTGTAGAGAAACCGCAAGAAATTGTCATATTCAGAGTGTACAGGGTCACGAACGCCTTTGAGTCAAATAGATAATTTGCTCTCGGGTAGATTCAAAATGTACAGTTTGGAGCCTAGACTCTGCTTTTCTATTTTTTCTTCCTGTATTTGTTCTATATCCCTTGTAAAATGTCACTAAATTCTAACATCAGAACTAATGCCTTGATCACACGCACCGAATGGAGTGGCGAGACAATTCACTCGGCCGAGTGCTGGGTACGTATGAAGTACTCGTCACACGTACCGAGCACTCGGCCGAGTGCACTGTTTTACCACTCCACTCAGTGCGTGTCATCAAGGCATAAGAAAAATCGTGAGGAGTAGAGGTCAAACTCCTTATTTACCCTTATTAAGATAAGTAACGTAAAAACTGTTAACATTATTTCACATTAAAATTCGATATAAAATTAGCCTAAAATTAGATTGATAGATATCAATCTATCACTTCGTATTTAATCGTCGAATTATGCAAAGTTATGTCGATTTGCGTTAAAATTTCGGTCATTTCGGGTGTACGGGGCCCCACCAAGGCCTTTGGGATGCAGCTACTCTCACCTGCAACCCAGTACGCCTACTAATTGTTGGACCAAGCTCTGGCGAAGACTTTATTCTCAGCATTAGAAGGGCAGTCACTCGCATAAATATGAATTAAATTAAAAGGAGAGGAGGAAGTGTCTTTTAAGAGTTAGATACAGGTATATTAACACACAATTTGCGAACCAAAGTCGATAGAAATTTGAGGGTTAAACTACGGATACCTACTGGTATAATATATTTAGAAAAATTGTACGTTTAATAAATTAATAATTTATTGGAATAACGTAAATCATGGGTAAACTTAAGAATTAAGCAGGTCTCTAAGCCAATAATATGTCTCCCGACAACTAAAATATTGCATGCATAATTTAACAACTAGATACCTACCCAATACTTAATTTATATAAATATTAGTGTTCCAGCCATGGTTCCAGCTATGTTATAATATAATGCAAATAAACTATTTTCATTTTATTAGGATTAAGGAGCAGAGGTTGGTCCAAGAAAAGAAGCATGGAATACGTGAAAGAGGAAATGGCAGAGAAAGCAGTGACTGAGTAAATTAAAGGCATTTATGAAGGAGAAATGGGACTAGGGCAGGTGTAGGGCCGATATGTTGTACACGATATGTAAAGTATTATTACTATTATAAATGTGAAAGTTTGGAAGGATAGATGGATAGGTGAATGGTTCAATGGATGGAGTCAATAAATGGCTGCATAGTTGGATATTTGTAATACAATCACACCCAAACAGTTAAACGTATTTTTTATACCACTTAGGTAACTTATGGACTTGTGAGTCTACCAGAATCTTCATGCTTTTTTTTACGTGCGCCAAATCCCCTCGGATACCTCCCCACCGGAGCCGGTGGAAGAGGTTATGTCGGACTCGAACCGACTAAAACGCACGCCGCCTGTGGGTCGTTTTGGTTGCCGAAGGTGAGGTTGACAGGCATGCTGGATGAATGAATGAAATTTAACACAGAACACATATCATACTACTTTTTATCCCGGGAAGGTTTCTGTGGGAACAGAACGAGTACACACTTTACGAAAACGGCAGTCAAACGTTAGTTACCTATAACTAAAATACTATTAATAAAAAAGTGATAAAACCCACCTGAGAACAGATCACTCGAGCTCGACTAATCGGCTTTTTATCTTCAGTAGTTGTCATCATAAATGGCACACCTATGCAACTTGGTCGCATATAAACACAACAGTCTTGTGTTAAAGATTTGTTTGCACTGCTTATGTTGAGCACTTGTGAACTGTTTATTGATGCACCATGATATCAAGTTGATAACTTTGTGTACACTTTTATTATCGAATAACACTTTTGTCTAGCTAACTAGTTGGTACCTAGCTTTTTTATCCATTTTTCTTACTTAATCCCTTTCATAAACAGTCACTGTATATTCGCAGTTCCTATAGACGTACTAATTATACTGAATAGAAAAATTACAAAAAATGGACAAACACTACATTTACTAATATGGTTTTTTTGTGTAATATTATCTATACTAATATCTTGTTGAATTGTTTGTTTGTTTGAACGCGATAATCTTAGGAACTACTAGTTCGAATTGAAATCTCTTTTTATATTAAATAGTCCGTTTATCGACAAAGGTTTTAGGCTAAATATCATCACGTTAATACTTAAGGAAGCGGAGCAGTGATCATAAATGTCAACAAATCCAGCAGATTTCCAAACATTATTTGAAAACTTAAAAATTACGAGCTTAAACGGGTATATTATACCTATAATTTGTATTTAGGATATATTTAGAAATATACCACAGGCGAAGCTGTGGCATGTCAGCTAGTTAAGAATAAATATGATATTCTAAATAGAAGTTGTCGAGACTTCTTGAACACTGTTATATCTCAACAGAAAATCGACCTTAACCGAGACGAGGAAAAAAGTTATGAAAAACCGAAATATTTAAATCGTGTTTTAGTCTTGAATCTCATATATTCAATGAAGACTTGATTGAATATATGAGATTTTTATAGAAAATAAAAAAAAAATCCATGGAAAATGATTTAGTGAACATGTTCCTGAAATATATTATCAGAATCTTTTTGAATTACGTAAACTCAATCTCAGCCCGTACCATGAACGCTTAAAACAAATCATTAATTGAACTGCTGTCATTCTACCAACTGCAAATGTAATTTTGTATTTCTATATATTTATATGGGATTACATAGTAATTTATGCATTTAGTAAACGACAGCCGCTCTACTATTGACTTGTTTTAAGGCTTCCTGGTAAGCCCACTGGTCCCTTGAACTGACCTTAAACAGTTCACTTTTATTATTATATCATTACTAATACTTATGTATTCATAAGTAACTTTTTTAGCAGCCCAAATTTTTTTAACGAATGACGTCATAATGAAAACTGAACAAAAGAAAAGCTGTTCAAATTCAACGACTTAAATAACATACGCGTGAAATACATAACCCTTTTTGGCAGTCGGGTAAAAATCCTTAAAACAATACTGATGAGCAGTTCTATGAGTTTCTTTTTATATAGGACGGGGCAATGTCACGGTTAAGAGCGGGATACCTGACAAATTTATTGACCATAATGTAAAATGGTTTATTATATTACACAAATTTTTCATTAAATATTATATTATTTAATTATTAATAAAGTTATACTGTTGTATTTATTATACGGAATGTATAGACTAACTTATAAATTAAAATATAAATTAAATTAATTTACGCGATTAAATCATGAAACTTACTATTTCTGCCGATGACGTTTCGGATGCGTTGTAGCATCCGTGGTTACGACTTGACTGGCTAGCGAACGTCGAGAGTCGAGAGGCATACATTAGACAAACTGAGTTCAGATTGACTACATAAAATGTTATAGGCGCCTACACCAATTTTATGTTCCATATTTTTATGTACTGTGTTATTTTATGACTACAAGTTTTTTTTTTAGAAAACATCAATTAGACTTAGCCTTGCCTGATGGTAAGCTGAAGGCAAAGTCTCAGAAAAGAGGGTCACCAATACTTACACATACCATGTGACAATGGTGACACTCAGCTTGACGGTCTCATCATATGCTTTGTCACGCCCCGCTTAAAGGACACGGGACTGTAGGAAGAAGGAAACACGTGAGCTAGTAATGATTGTTACCTTTTTTAAACCGAATAAATATACCAATAAGTAATGTATGAGTAGTTGTATGATCCCCAGATGACAAAGTTACTATATTTACTGTTTTGTTCATTGTTTTTTGTTAGGTTTAGGGGTCACAATGATCAATAAACTGGAATTTGTGGAGCTACTTTTGTTATTGACTGTAATACATTTCTCGCATCGAACGGTTAAGAATCAATAGAGTTCATCTTTGAAAAGATTAATGCTTACCTCTTTAGGATACCTGTAATGTGACTAGAAATAACTACGACCATAATTTATTTAGGTAATAAAATATTATAGCACTATATAAAATACCACTGCTTTAATGTAAATATTATACAATGTAGATAAGATAAGTAAATGGAATTAGTGTGCAAATATATCTTTTATTTTTATACCACTTAGGTGGCAGACAAGCACACGGCCCACCTGATAGAAAGTGGTTACCGTGGCCTAAGGACGTTTGTAACACCAGAGGAGTCACAGCCGCGCTGCCAACCCTGTAAGTACAGAGTTTCTGTGCCGTCGGTGTAGAAGACAAAGCAGGACAAGCCTTTAGTCTTCCCACTGACAGCACAAATTCTCCAGTGAGCTCTGGCTACCCTACTCACCGCTGGGAACACAACACGAAGTTATTATAGCCGCGGTATTCTGTAGAGCGGAGGTGACCGATGAACATGTGTAACACCAGGGGAGTCACACCCGTTCTACCAACAAGCTCCCTAATGAAATTAGGGATTTACAGGTGTATAAATTTAAAAATATTGTAAAAGTAAATTGTGCCAGAAAGGCTATTATAAAATCCAAGACTACTTGGATGATAAACAAGCTTGGAAATGAGCTGTTCGCTCAACTATGCTACTCAAGTAAATTTTTGTATTTAGATAAGGTAGACTAAAGTGTATGTTTGTAAATAAATAAAAAAAAATGCTGGCTGAGTTTCTTGCCGGAGTCTTCTCAGGCCTGGGCCGCATTTCGAACCGGTGGTCCATTTACTAAACTGATATTCATGTTCCTTTTTTTGTTGACGTTTTGTAAGTGCCGATATAATGGTCTATACAGAATAAATGATTTTTGACTTTGACTTTGACTTCACCTGATGGAAAGTGGTTACCGTGACCTATGAACGTGTGCAACACCAGTGGAGTCACATCCGTGCTGCCGACCCTGTAAGAACAGAGATTTTCTGTACCGTCAGTGCAGAACACAAAATCAGGACAAGCCTTCGGTCCTCCCACTGACAGCACAAAAACTCTCCAGCGAGCTCTGGCTACCCTATGTGGGTGTTAAATATACCTCTGCCTAACCCTCCAGGGATAAAGGCGTGAATATATGTACATACGTATGTAAAAAAAATATATAGAAATAATTACAGTAGAGGAACCTTGAGAAGTATTTATTATATAGATAAGAGTCAAGGGAATGGGGAATGTACGTGTTAATTTATAACTCGTTGTTCCTAGTTTAAACTAGTTTAACTAAACGCCTAAAAATATGTACTGCAGCTGTAATTCTTTGGAAAGTAGATGTTATAAAAGTACCTAACTTAACATGTTATAATTTGCCCGTGTGGTTCCCGGCAGAGTAGAATTTGGACCCATGATTCCCATTCTGTGTCGTACAAGGCAACTAAAGGATAGGGCTGTTTAACATCAGACAGATAAATACTGCCCAGACTCAGCCTCAAATGAATGGATCCAGTCAACAATAGTACCTGAAAGACGGCAATAAGCTCACTCCCTATTACGTGGGACCGAATTTCATGATTGGTGAAATGTGGGTTAATTCACCTCTACTAAACCCGCCGGGGATATAGGCGTAATTATATGTACGTATGTATTTAAAATAAAAAAGTTTATTATTGATATACCAGTATTATAATAAAGGTTTGCAAACATATTCGTGATAAGTAACTTTTGTTGTTGATTGTACCTGATAATGTAAATAAAAAGTTCAATAAACTTTATTCCCCAGGCGATAAGGTAACATTTTCTTTGTTTACTATATCTTAGCAGATTAAGTTTATAGCATAGTTATAAAATTAATATTGTATTTAAGTACATTGTACACTAACTGTTGTCCGCACCACCTGAGTGGATGTCAAATGTTGCGACCAAGCAAAGCCTCTCAGATCAAACATTTTGGAGCAAGCAAATAAAACAAAAATAAACATATTTGAAATATGCTAACTAACGACGACTAAGACGCTTCTAACGATATCTCCTTTGTCCAGTTCTAATAAGTGGTTGATAAGTGGTTGTGAGCTTTGAGGGAACAGATGAACATACATACATACATAGCCTGTCAAAATCATAACCCTCCTTTTGCTTTACTGTAGTCGGATGAAAATAGTACCATTTCACTCGTACTCGTACATGCACTCACAGAGTGTGAGCGAAATGTCACTACTTTATGGTATCCAAGCTCTAGCTTGTCTATCTCTTTCTCTATGCCGAATTCCACTCGCGGATAAACATAGCCATTTCATGTCATCTCACAAGGCCTAATCTGTATGTCCTATATTACATCAAAATCGATTAATTGGTTTAGGCGTGAAAGCGTAACTGACAGACAGACGGACGGACACTTTCTATAAGCATTTCGTATGAAGTCTTTATTTTTTTAGTATTTATAATCAGATTATTCGTCAATAAGCACTTACACAAGGTCGTTTGATTCTTCCTAACCTCTTCTCCTAAATTTTCTCTTCTACCCTCTGAACAACTATAAGTGATAAAATTTGCTCCTAGTTAAAGTTCGTCTTAAAAATAGTAAATTGTGCTAAATCAACGTCTAATTGCTCATTCTGTGCTAAATCTACCTAATAAGTGTGGGCAAATATAAATTCATGTAAAAACAAACCCGCGTCAGTTTGTGATAAATTGGTGACAAAAAAAAAAAAAGCGTGGGACTGTCTTCAAAGTGTGAATCTAAAACCTGTAAAATGAAGTGTTTTCAATGTGAGACCGACCACAATGATGATAATGGTGTGCAGTGCGATGGTTGCAAACGCAACCTCTGCCTTCAATGCAGTGGCCTAACTTCTAGCGAGGCCCGTGTCATGGGATTGAAGGGCAAGCGAACCCTACTGTTCTTGTGTCCCACATGTCGAGAGGCCCTGTTTCAGGTGCCTAAATTGATTAAATCATACGATGGACTGCGCCAGGAACTCGACGATGTTAAGAAGATATTATCTCAATCTTCACCCACATCGGCATCCTACGCACATCCTATCCACACCGCGACAGGATCGGTAATAAATCAGCCTTCTCCTCTAAATACAGGCGCTATTTTGGAAGAAATAGCGGAACGGGAACGAAGAGCTCGCAATATAATTATGGTCGGTGTAAAGGAGTGCGAATCGGATGTTGGCAGCGATAGAAAGTCGCATGATGAGACATATGCAAGAAAGATAGTACAGGACGTAACCAGTGAGAGTGACCTTGGCTCAGAAGTGGTGACAGTGCAGCGCCTAGGGCGACGCGAACTAGGTAAAAATAGACTATTGAAAGTGGTTTTAACATCCCGTCAAGCAGCCATTCAAGTACTTAAAAATAAAAGCAAGGCAGGCAAAGAGGTAAGAATTTATGATGATAAAACACCTAAACAACGAGAGGAACTTAATCACCTTCGAGAAGCCCTTAAGTCAAGGATTGAAAAAGGTGAAACAAACCTTACAATCAAATATATAAAGGGAGTACCTAAAATTGTGGATCAAAAAAACTAATAGCTTCAAACACTGGCCCATACACTGACCTTACACTCATGTATACCAACTTATGCTCACTATCTGCAAAATTTGATTTATTCTTACAATACATGAACACATCAAAACCAACAATTGCAATCATAACAGAAACATGGCTCAATAGCAATGACCGTAATGGTACCTTTAATATAACAGATTATACTTTATTCAGACAAGACCGTAGACATAAGAAAAATAAATTTGAAGGTAAGACCAGAGGTGGAGGCGTTGCCATGTATATAAAGAGCAGCCTAAATGGTATTAAAATAGTAGCCCAACGCAACCATAGGTACATGTGTGAAGATGTGGAGGCGCTCTATATAGACATACAGTATAGTTCATATCATTTTGTAATAGTGGGGGTATACCGTTCAGATGATGTCGATGAAGGAGCCCAGAGACAGCACGACACTAGGCTATTCCAAAATCTGTCAACGGTGGCTGAAAATAACACGGTGATAATAGCTGGTGATTTCAATTATCCCACTATCAAATGGCCATTACACTTAGACCAAAATCTGACTGGATCAGCGGACCTATTTAAGAACATGTTTTTTGACTGCAACCTATATCAACTGGTAAATAGTCCCACAAGGTTCAGGCTGGATAATACACCCTCGCTCTTGGATCTAGTGTTGGTAAATGAGGAAACATTAATAAAAGATATAACCTTCAAACCACCTATAGGTAAGAGCGACCATTGTGTTCTAGAGCTTAGCGTACAGGTCCAAACACAAATATTAAATAATCCACTCAAACTTAGACGACTCTATCACCATATCAACTACGATTTATTCAATGTGGATCTGGTAAATAATCTCGAGGTAATTAATCCATCTGGCAACATTGAAAAAATTTGGGCAGAAACCTTGGCGGCAATTAATAATACAGTCGACAAACATGCGCCACAAAGAACCATGAACTTTAAGGCCAAAAACAAACCCTGGATTGATAAGGATGTTCTAGAACTAATAGCTAAGAAAAAACAACTATGGGATCGATACCGTTTGTCGGGGTTTGATGAGGATTACAAGATATTCCGAGACACTAGTAACAGATGCGTAGCACTAGCTAGGAAACAAAGAAGCCAATTTGAGGCTCACATATTGGACGGCGGTGACAAAGCCTTCTACTCGCACATTCGACGCAGCACCAGCACCAGGGTTAGCATTCCACAGGCCATGCGAAATATTAATGGAGACTTGATAACAGATCCAAGTGGTATAGCCGAGGTGCTTGCAGAGGAATTCCTGAAGGCATACACAGTTGAACCGGTTCTAGACCAACTACCTAAAATAACCAAGATCATGCGTGTGGAACACAGTTTGAGCGATATCACATTCACACTTGAGGATGTGGAAAAAGCAATGAAAGGTCTACATTCTCACTCTTCTGCAGGTCCAGATCAACTGCCAGGCTGTATTTTAAAAAACTGTGTGCATATACTGGCGCCTATCTTGACACATCTAATGAATGAATCCTTTGTAGCGGGACACTTGCCACAGGACTGGAAACACGCCATAGTGACCCCAGTATTTAAGAAGGGGGATAAACAACAGCCTGGTAATTTTCGCCCTATCAGCCTCACCAGTATTGTAGTGAAGATGATGGAAACAATTATTTCGCACAGCTTGACCGGATTTTTGGGCCGAGAAGGCATTATGTCAACCAGACAGCACGGATTTGTTAGAGGAAGGTCAACAGTCAGTAATCTGCTGACATGTGTTCAGTACTGGACCAGGGAACTTGACAGCCGCAACCCAATAGATGTCATCTATCTAGACTTCGAGCGCGCATTTGATAAAGTTCCACATCAACGACTTCTCAACAAACTGGAGCATTTTGGGATACGTGGTTCCTTGCTCAAATGGATAAAGAACTATTTGGAAGGTAGAACATTCCAGGTGCGTGTTGGTGGCTCCCTCTCCAAGCAGAGACCCGTTGCGAGTGGTGTGCCCCAGGGCTCGGTGCTTGCGCCTCACCTGTTTGGAATATACATCTCAGACTTAATCGAGGTGATTGAGTGCCGGTCTGCCTTCTTTGCTGATGATGGTAAGATCTTTGCCAACCCACTTATACACAATGGACAGCTACAGGATGACTTGAATCGAATCCAGAACTGGACCAAAGATTGGGTTGTCAAATTAAATACATCTAAATGCAATGTCCTGCATTTGGGGGGTAACAACCCAAGGGTTATATATAATCTTGAAACAGCATCCTGACTTCGGTCAACCTCCAAAAAGATCTGGGAGTGTGTATGACTCCTGATCTGAAGTGGGCAGAACACATCTCCACTGTTGTAAAGAGGGCAAACTCATTTATATATGTAGTTCGGAAGTCTTTTCAAACCATGCCTGTCGACGTTTTCCGAAGAATTTTTAAAACATATATTAGACCACTCTTGGAATATGGATTCCAGATCTGGAGTCCATACCTTCACAAGGACATAAATCTGCTGGAGAGTGTCCAGAGAAAGGCCACAAAAATACCACAGGTTCTACGTCGCATGCCCTATGAGGAGAGACTGCGTGCGCTGAGACTGACCACTCTCGAGCAAAGAAGACTCCGAGGCGATCTGATAGAAGTGTATAAGATTCTGACCGCACACTACAATCTCCCAAATATCCATAACATCCTCCTCAGAAGGAATGGGCAACGGCCGTCTCGCGGACACAGTCTTCGACTGACACGGGCCCCCGCTGACACACTGGTCGCACATCACTTCTTTAGTAACAGAGTTGTCCACAATTGGAACTCACTGCCAAATAACGTTATTGCTGCAACCACAATAAATGGATTCAAAAATAGACTTGATGACTGGCTACGACTGGACAACGCGGAGCTCAAAAGAGTGACGGACAGTTAAGGCTTCAATAGAGAGACTACACATTTTATCACTGGATGTGAACACATCAGCTTGTAGCTGCTTGTTCATAAATAAATAAATAAATAAATAAATAAATAAATAATACCGCTTAATATCTTAGTTTTATCTGGAAAATTTTCAACTCTCCATACATTTGCACTACGCGCGACTGGCGCGTGACGTCACTCACCAGTACGATTTTGTATGGAGAGTATTCATCCGACTTGAGAAATTGAATTTTCCAAATCAAATATCGTTAAAACTTTTTGACGTAAGAGAGTTACTCATTAGCAGTTCATTATATCAAACTAAAGTGATCAATAAAAAATATGCTAAATATGTTGTTGTATGTTTAAAACATATTAATAAAAAACTGTTCCCGTAAGTCGTAATGTTGTCAAAGTTAAACTCCACTGATAGTCAATACTGTAATTTACTAAATTGAGTCTTGAAACTAATGACAAAAAATATTTATCGATCATTAAAACTCTATTTATATTAATTACTATATTACAGGTTTAACAACATGTTTGTTGTTGTGTAATATTAGGTATTTGTCAATTAAATTCCTTGTTTTATTGAGCTGGCAGTATTTTAGAAAATTTAACTGGAATATTACATAATCTAATAAATCTTATTTAAATACATGTTTATAAGTTAATAAAATAATTAATGCAACGTAAAATATGTATATGGAACACATTAAAGAATTTAAGTCAACGCTACAGTCGTAGGAATGCCGACACGGATCCCCGGAATTTCCGTATAGTCTACGCCTTACTTGTATTTTTTTTAATATAATATAATTATAAGGAAGTAGAAGAATCGGAATGAATTCATGTAAAGGTGGCTTAGACAACGGTTACCATTAGTAACTAGGTACAATTACTGACCTAGGTACCTATATCAAAACGATATTGTAGAATTTTCGTGACATCAGTAAAGTAATGAAAGATCCTTGAATATGCGTTTGATTGCATAACGTTTGGCATCTTGAATGAATTTATTGCTGTGATACTGCATCTATTAATGGAATATTTTATTAATAGAAAAAAAAAACGCTACAAGTAAAATCACCATCAGAGTAAAATCATCAACGCCCACGCTATAAGGATATTGAATAAAATAAAAATAAAACGATGTAGCAATAATAAATGAAATTCGACAGCTCGATATACATAAAAGAAAGTCTCGAATTAATTTATCACTTCTTCAACAGAGAACGAATGCGAAATTTTATAACATGTAGATGCTGCAAAAACGCTGTTCTTGCGACCTGTATCTTAATACAGATTTCTTTCACCAATACATTATCGGTGTTACGGACAACCCCCGTTGCAGGGGGTGTTTTGTTGCCGAGAAAACCGCCACCCACGTTATATTGGAAGGCGAGGCAATAGCCCCTCAACAATCTCAAATACTCGGCAAGGTGAGGTCGCTCTGCAAAGCTTGTGAAGTCCCCAATAAGTTTCTGGGGGCTCTAGCCAGGCTTTGCACGCATAATGGGCCAAAAAATAGGCTAAAAAAGTACTTTTCCATTCCATTACAGACTACTTTTTGCAGTCGTGCACTTCTAGCGGAGTGATCGTAGTCATGGATCGTCTGATAGGTTGGTCATGGTTTTTATGAGATTTCCATATAAGAGGATTTGTTATAAGAATAAAAGGTCTATGCTTTTTACTTGTTTTTGTTATAAGACAGCAAGCAGTTCGGTAGGAAATTAAGCCAAATGCAATTGCACCGCGATTCGAATCTACCAAGACCATCTTGTATTGCACTATAGATTCCTATAATTTTGCCAGGTCTCGAATTCAACCGGGTACAATGCTGAGGGAATGATAATGGTGATTTTGTATGCAAATAAACAATGTCGTATTATACTCGTATTAATAGATATGTCATGTCATACACGAAGCTGGCGAAAAAATGGCGCAAACACTAAGTAAAAAAAAAATTATAGCTCATTGCGAATAATACGTCACTATTATTAAATAACATGAATTACATTATTATTTATATCAATTAATATTACTATTGTTACTGATTTCTTACTAAGACTTTTTTTGCGTAGCGCACTATCCCGTCTCTGATTGATGCGTAAAATGATGACGTAGCTCCTAATTTTTTTGTCGCCAGTTTGGAATATGAACAACATACCTATAATTTATAATACATTATTGCAATTTCATGGTGGAGGGGAAAGCCTCGGATGGTTGTATATATCCGAGTCTTTGACCATGTTAAGATGACAATACCAGGTTTCATTTAATCTCTGCAACGTCAAATGTTTGTACCAAGTCAAACACCTCTAACTGTCAGTCTAGTACCAGATTTTTTATTATTAGCTATCATGTTATTGCTCAATATTGCGTAACATTTTACAATATAAAAAACAAAGCAATAAAGCTATGGTCATTGATTTATTTTAACTAGGTACCTACGCACTATTTCGCCTTCGATGGCCAATTAGATCCCCATGGTAACCATGCTTCCTTGCATAATATGTTACAATATATTGTATTATTATATGATACTAAGATAATCTAAAAGATGTCTGCCCACCCACATAAACAATGTTGTAAAAGATACTCTAAAATCCTAGAAGTCGAGTGCAGCGTTATTTACTAGATTCAATAATATGGTGAATCTATATGTTCTACTTACATATGCCTACGAAATTTTATCAAAATACTTCTAGCTGTATAAGAATTCATTGACATACAAACTCAAAGTTTAAAATCAAACAATTAATTTTGATTTTCGGTGAAATATCGGATGTTCAATACTAACCTATAAATTTTAAGAGATTTTTGTTTTAAATCTGTTGACGTTAATCAGACTGTATATGAAAATAAACTAAGTAGTTATGTTATCTTTTATCTTAATACTATCATATTATCAAAACGATGCCCACGTTGTGTGTAAGAAGCAATGATAATAAATCTAATTGGAATCAAATAGAATCAAGTCTAGAAATCTACTTGGCAAGAGCCTACCACAAGCGCAGCACAGCACGAATCATGAGTACGAGAAAGATTCGCACGTATGATTCGTGCTGCGCTTATGGTTTCAGTCCGTGAGGCGAATTTTAACTTTGGGGTACCTAAACCTCGCAGACCGTACACTGATCTCGTTGATGAAGTATCTGACTTGCATGAAGTGTTTAGGAAGAGGAAACTCGTGTTACTACCTATTTAGCAGAGCGGGCTGCCTGTATTCACCATACCTACCCTAGAGAGAAAAAGAAGTGAGTGCAATATGTATGTGTCAACTGAATAAGTAGATATATTACATTATTTCTATACCTATCTGTTACTAAACTTGAACAAGTGTATTAATAGATAACTTGAAATAGCGGTCGGTTTTTTATGAATGCTTTCTTAATTATATGAGATACTATCAACAATATTGTTTCAGACCTTTAAAACTTAAGGAGGTGGCACACTATGAAAAAAACATATGTTAGAAGTGCTTTATCACTAGAGTGAGAATGAATGCTGTCCATATTAAGAACACTTTATAATGCACAACGGCATTTTTAACCTTTAACTAACATTAATTTGTCGGGGTTGTGTCCGATAATAGGTCAACCACAACACTGTTACAACCAAAAAATCATTTGATAACGAACAATAATCATTTGATACAACTGGGGCCGAGAAATTAACAAAATACCTGGTTAGGTACTTATACTATACATGTACTAACTTTATAGACGCAGTAAGTGTCATTTCTACACAACGTAAAAATTTCTACTACTTTGGTATAAGCTGACATATACATATATCCCATGACACGCACACATTGACAGTTTAAAGAACAATATTGACATTAGCATTCTCACACATAACGCATTTTTTCACGCTGTTTTTTTCGAAGAATTTTATTAGGAAAGCTGTACTGTGTGTAAAATACTATTGTATTCTACACATAGTACATTATTAGGAAAGCTGTGCTGTGTAGAATACTATTGTATTCTACACACAGCTTCGCAAAAAGCAGCGTGAAAAATGCGTTATGTGTGAGAATGCAGATGTCAATATTGTTCTTTAAACTGTCAATGTGTGCGTGTCATGGGGTATATGTGTAGTATTTAGTCCTAAATACAGGATACAAGATTACGAAAAAAATTAAAGATACAACAACGTCATAATTACAATCAGTTAAAATAGAACCGGATTGATCGTTCTTAATTAATTATTACAACTTGAAAATCATTTTTTAACTTAAACTTTGCTAACAACAAAAAACAAAATTTAATATAGGTCTGTGAAGTATTCGTACACATTGAGGACCTTACGGCAATGACCTGAATAAAAAACCTGACAATAGAATAACCAATTGTCAAATTGAGTTTCGTTAAAAAAGTAGGTGAGTGGATGACAATATTATATTAATGAACAATCAGGGTCGCCATCCACAAATGATGATAGATATCCAAGCCAACCTCACATGGCCATGTTGTAAGAACTTTTCGAACGATCGAACAAACTCCGAACTCGAATCCGAAGCTGAATCAAAATCAAAAACAAAAATAATTTATTCTGCATAGACCATTAAATTGGCACTTACAAAACGTCAATATGAAAGACTAGTTTAGCAAATGGACCACCGGTTTGAAACGCGGCGGAGAAGACTCCGGCAAGAAACTCAGCGGGCACTTTTTTTGTTCCTATTAAAAATATTTTCTAAGTCTACTTAGTCTAAATACAATAATTTACTTGAGTAGCATACTTGAGTGAATTGCTCATTTTCAAGCTTGTTTATTATCTAAGTTCAATTTACTCTTTACTACATTTTTAAATTTATTCACAGGTAAATCCCTAATTTCATTACAGCTTGTTAAAAAAGCGATTACAGCTGTAAACCGTTTCGAATTTAGAGCAACTGCTCTAAATTCGAAACGGTTTACAGCATGCACCAACTGCTGATTTACGGACTCACCTCTCAAGATTAGAAGTCTAACATCGCTCAGTCACTCCCGTAAAGTTGAAGGCTAACCAATAATGAAGAGTAGGAGAGTGTTAGGAAACCTATTAAGAGCAAAACTACATCCTGTATATACATTTACAATATTATTTATCACTTTACCTTCTGTATTCGAACAGATGGTTTAACAGAGTATTGAAAATCAATACGTTATGTACAAGGTCTAATAACAAGTGTATCACAAAAATGGAATAGACGTGAAGATACTTGATATTCCCACGCGTATCTGAAGTTCATGCTAGAGTAGGTTGTGAGATTGTAATTTGAAATAACTACCAGTATCAACTAGCTCGGTACTTGTTATAGGTGATTGGAGCCCTAAAAAGTACATAATATAAACACAACATTACATAAACTCACGCCTATATCCCCGAAGGGGTAGGCAGGTGCCCACATTTCGCCAGTTTATGTTTAGGTCCCAATGTAATAGGCACTTCGAAATACACACATAACTTCGAAAAGCATCGAAAAGTCATTGATGTATGCCATGGTAAAACCTGGGATTGAACTCGAGACCTCGTCTCAGCAGTCCATTACCCATACCACTAGGCTACCGCGGTAAAAAGTACGAAAAACTGATTGAATTACAGAAATTCGATCGATATCGCCAGTGTGGGGGGTGCCCGGTGGAGATCAAATAGCAGACGCTTCACGGAGTTTTACTGAAAAGTTTAACTGATTTGGGAAACAACTCGGAAGAAAATGTAAGGGCACTCTTACCCAAGAATCAACATTGGTTTTTTCTTTTTAAAATATTCACAACCGAAGTTACTAATGTTCTAATGGGTTCACATCAGTAGTATAATGGCTAAAATACGAACCCGGGAGTTTACAAGATTATTATGTTGATACATAACGATATTGTAAACTCCCGGGTATTTCTATATCTCGAAAGTGCCACTAAAGCTACTCGCGAAAAGTGGTGATCCACTTTTCGCAAGTAGCTTTAGTGGCACTTTCGAGAGTTTACTAAGAGAAAGCTGAATAACAATTTTTCTGATTCAAGATAAGCAGCTCTAAAAAGGCCACTTTATTGGAATAGTATATTATATTATAAGCGTCTATATTGTACATGACCCACCCCAACTTCGCCCGGGGTATATTTTGAAGCTTCATATCCCTTTGAGCCCGTATGTTTTAGTCTTCAAAATATGTATGAAAAATGACGGATTTATTAACATTTATTATCAATGCTCCGCTCCCTTAAGTAGTAGCGTGATGATATATAGCCTAAAATCTTTCTCGATAAATGGACTACCCAACACTGAAAGAATCATTCGAATCGGACCAGTAGTTCCAGAGATTAGCGCGTTCAAACAAACAAACAAACAAACAAACTCTGCAGCTCTATAATATAATAGTATAGATCAGTAACATATCAAATTACAATAGGAGATACAAGTTTTGTGGTACGTACAGATGGCAGCCATAGGATGGAGACAAAAAATGAAATAGGAGAAGAATATTTCAGGGCAGTTAGGTGAACATAGAGAATATAACAGTAGGTATTAGGCTAATATTTTTACACGAAATTAGAATCTGCTTAGCAAATGAATTGTTGTGATTCTGCTCATATATGAGTGACCATTTAGTGAGTTTTTAGAAATCAATTGAAATGTACGGGAAATTCATAAAGTTTCTTCTTTTTAGCAGAATCACTCAACGTGGCCTTTCTAGACTCGCAGGTAAATATAATAAGATTTTTTATAAAATAGTAAAAATATAATCAAATATTTATATAGTCGGCTTCGTCGATGCAGTAACGGACTTCAAAAAGCAAATAAAATTTTGTCGATGCATATTTATTGCTAATCTTATAAATGGATTTCTCCAAAAAAGAGGGGCCACTTACATAAATTAATTATATTAAAAGTTTATACAGACTTTATTAAGTCTGCCTGTCTATTTTTATAATCATACCTACTAATATAATATATTTAAAACAACTAAGTATTTCATTAAATAAATTTATCTTAATATAAAACTAAAGAACCATGTTCTGAAATTCATTTAAAAACATCATTCCCATTAATTAACAATTTAAATTAGCTGCCAGTGCCTATTTTTTTTATGAGTTTTTTTTATTACTTTCGTAAAGAAAATAAAAGTACTTATCGTAAAATTAAACACATATCGACGTATATAGGAACTGTCAAATAGCATCTTTCAGGTATAAATTAAAATCAAATAAGTTTTTGCAAAAAAACAACACTCTTGTCTTTAAAAATAATTACTTGTTACTTACAATTTGTTAAAAATAGATATTGAACCAAAACTTTCCTATAACACATCAGCGAATTTTTAAATCACAAATTTCGAACGCGTTGTCGATTTAAGGTGCCATAAAAATTACAAAAACACCAAATATAAACCGCGCATTTGAACTAAATGATAAACAGTTTTGAAACTCGAAACTGTGGCAAGCGATACGCTGGACCTCGCCGACTGAATCAAACTAGCTATGTTTTTTCTGTCCGTTAAATAGCTACTGATTATTAATAAGCGGTTTGTAGTAGCGGCTTTTTAGGATTCTATAGACACCATTCATCTAAAATAGTTACAGTTTCTCAATCGTACGTGACAGTACAAGAATTATTTTCCTCTGCCACTCTAATGTTTGCTGGAAGAAAACTCAACATTGAGCTAAGCTCGCCTTTGTACATAAATATTCTATTATTATTTATTGTAAAAATCTTCGTGTGCACAATAAAGAATACGAATATGATCAATACATATATAATACATACAATAAGAGTTTCGATCTGCCATGATGAATAGTGGATATTCATCATGGCAGATCGAAACTCATAAATCCTTCTACAAATACGTCTTAAATTTAACGATAATTTAGCAGTCAGATAGATATTGCACCATCATTACCATGACAGCAATATCTGACTAATTATTTTATTACTCTTCATTTTAATCGAACTGTATTTACCAACTTTTGGTTCTCGGTGTAGTTACTTAAACATACATATATATCAATTTTTAATGATGATTATGAATTTGGTGTTGAATTTTAAACTGGGACTAACGTTTTATTTAACGAATTTTAAAAAGACTGTGAAAGCTATTGTTAACTCAGCCTCAGATGCATTTTTTTTTATACCACTTAGGTGGCAGACAAGCACACGGCCCACCTGATGGGAAGTGGTTACCGTGGCCTATGGACTCGTGCAACACCAGGAGCGTTACACTCGCGCTGCCGACCCTGAAGAAACCTCCTAATGCCCCTTTTGAAGAACCCCATATTGTAGGCGCATGGGAAGACCGCAGCAGGGAGTTCATTCCACAACTTGAGTGTGCGTGGGATGAAGTTTCTTTCATACCGCACAGTGCGTACCGTCTCAGGTTGCAATGTGTGAGGATGAACTCCCTGCCTACGGCGAGCGGTGCGATGATAGAATGTTGCTGTGGGCATCATGTCAAACAATTCATCTGAGCACAAACCGTTGTACAGGCGGTAGAACACACACAGCGAAGAAAAGTCCCTCCTAAAGCGGAGATATTCCACATCACCTGCGAGTATGGGATTGTCAACCAGCCTCAACGCCCGCCTTTGCACCGAGTCGAATGGGTCAAGCTGGTAAGCAGGCGCTCCAGCAAAAAGGTGACAGCAGTACTCCATGTGGGGCCGGACCTGTGCCTTATAAAGAAGGAGTCTCTGCCCCGCAGTGAAGTACTGCCTCGCCCTGTTGAACACACCAAGTTTCTTTGATGCCAACTTAACCTTGTCCTCCAAATGACTGCGAAACTGGACATCGCTGGAGATATCGACACCAAGGATCCAGATACTCGAGGCAATGGTAAGCGGTGAGCCCAGGAATTGTGGCGCCACAATGAATGGCTTGAGTCAGCAATATTGTCCGGAATATGGCAATAGGGTCATCCTCTATTACGTATAATCGCAGTTACATATAAGATAACTATTATTGCAGCATCATCGCTAAATGCAGACAATATCTTGAATCATTAAACAACATTAAACGATATTTTGCTCTATTACAATTATTGGTGAAATGTGGGTGTTAATTAACCTCTGCCGAACCCTCCAGAGATAAAGGCGTGATTATATGTATGTATACCCGTGTGGTGAGCGAGAAAGAATACAAGTATCACTATCCCATCTCACCCTATCTCTCAGCCGACTAACGGAAAAATACCCAGACAATATACTTAGTGATATCGTCTGGGTATTTTCCGTTAGTCTCTCGCAGTGGCGAGAGAAGGAAAACATGAAATAAAACCATGCACTAAGCCGTGTGGCCAGCGAGAAAACATTAGGCCAAAGCCTCCCAAACTATCATTGGGAGAGGCCTAGTCCAGCAGTGGACTGCGATGGGCTAGATGATGAGTATGATGGTTATACATGGTTATACAAAAAACGAATATGTATAAGTATGATGGCTTTAATATATACAGCCTTTGTAATATTTTATTTGTTATCGTATTTATATCTATTAGTGTTAGATTAGCATTCTGCAGAAGATAAGACCAGTTTGTCCAAATCTAGAATGTGGTAAATATATAAAAGTTAGTTAATTGCTCCATTGCATCATTCTATGCCGAATAGGTATTTATCGTATGTAATTAACATGTCCAGCTTTGTTTAGTTAAATTAAGAATTGCTGACCATATATTTTTAAGTGCAAATAGCAATAATGTTTTTAATGAGCGGAGTATAAATGAATACCGCATAATTTCGCTAATGTCGTGTCATTTATTGAAAAATACCATTTTTTATATAGTCTATGTGTATCACGAAAATCTAGCAACCTTGATACGTTAACTAAAGAAGCTAAGCTGCCTTTGTCTTCTACACTGACGGCACAGAAACTCTTTTCTTACTGGGTAAGCAGCACAAGTGTAACTCGCCAGGTGTTACACGCGTACATAGGCCACGGTAACCACTTTCCACTAGGTGATGCGCGTGCTTGTCTGCCACCTAAGTTGTATAAAAAAGTGATTTTTTTTAAGTTTCCATCGCGTGGTTCACGGCAGAATAGAATTTGGACCACCCCATCTCTTCCCATGCGGTGTCGTACAAGGTGACTTAGGGATAGGGCTGTTTAACGTCAGACAGATATATACAGCCCAGACTCAGTCTCAGATGCATGGCTTGAGTCAACAATAGTACCCGGAAGACCGCAATAGGCTTACCTCCTATTACATTCAATGATTGGTGAAATTTGGGTGTTAATTTTTTTGTTTTTTTTTAAACCACTTAGTTGGTAGACAAGCACACGGCCCACCTGATGGAAAGTGGTTACCGTGACCCATGGACGTCTGTAACACCAGAGGAGTCACAGTCGCGCTGCCAACCCTGTAAGTACAGAGTTTCTGTGCCGTCAGTAGAAGACAAAGCAGGGACAAGCCTTTAGTCTTCCCACTGACAGCACAAATTCTCCAGAGAGCTCTAGCTACCCTACTCACCGCTGGGAACACAACACGAAGTTATTATAGCCGCGGTATTCTGTAGGGCGGAGGCACTACGACAGTCGGACTGCTCAATCGGACGGAAATACCGCCGTGTCCTACCTCCTTAATTCACCTCTGCCTGACCCTCCGGGGATAAAGGCGTGATTATAATATATGAATGTATGTAAGATTTTTTGGTAATTATGATAAGAACGTTAGATGATTTTAAATTCGCCATTCTAATAGTAATATAGTTTAAAGAACAGTCGAACTGAGCTTCAATATTTTTAAATTCTTATGTACGAGTAATAAAGACATTGTATCGTGGAAAAGCTATGAGAAATTTACAATCTTGCAT
The DNA here is from genome assembly GCA_963662185.1 of Eilema griseolum. NCBI lineage: Eukaryota > Metazoa > Arthropoda > Insecta > Lepidoptera > Erebidae > Eilema > Eilema griseolum. The sequence goes on from OY759250.1 coordinate 9,188,943, forward strand.
ACCATTATATTTAGCGCCCATGCAAAAATCCTTAACCAGTAATGAAATTGTGAAAGTATCATGTCAATTCACACACTCAGGTACGTGTTTTACGCTAGTCTAGAAGCAATATTTGGCAAGAAGGAAGATTTTAATACCACAAATAAAGGGAAAACTTCGAAAACAGCATAGGTATACAAGAATAAAATGATTGCGTATCTTAAATTGGTAGGCGTTCGACAACCGATCGATTCGACCGTCGTCCAATCGAATTTCTAATAAAATAGCTGCCCATTGACACATTGTCATGTGTCATGTGACCTATGTTTACCTTTTACCTCATGTTATGATAAGACAATGGCGAGGGGTCCCTAAAACCCGATTCGCGCTGGTTATTCTTTGCAGAGATGGTGGAACAGATGTTTCAATTTATACTCTACATACATTAATGCATATAAAGATATTACATTTTTTATACTGTAACGACGCGCTCTGCGAACGTCGTCACACCGGTTTTAATTCTATTTTTGAACGAAGGGTTTCGGAACGCGGAGTGAATGACATTTTGACGTATGGCTGTCAAAGCACCTTTCTTCCTAGCATTGAGGCTGGATGGTCGATATTCATGGCTTCGTAACTTAATTTCAATAAATCTCATAAAAATGAGAGTATTTTGGCCTAAAGGATAATAGTTTGTGTCTTCACAACTATCCTCTTGTGGAATTATAGTTTATTTCTGGTGAGTTGTCATTTTTTAATAAGATTCACTCTGATGGAAATTGCCACGCTCCTAATTTGAAAAATAATTGTTAAAATTCTATTGTTTCAGCTCTTAATCTGAGAATATTATGATTTCTTTTGCTATTGGCATTGTTCCAGCAAATTAAGGCGGTAAGTCGCCCAAATTTATAAAAAAAAATTAGGACCTCGTGTTCATATAGTTTGTTCTAATGACATGCAATTTTATTACAGGTTTTCAAATTGGAACCGCCTTTGTCTTTGCCTTTTCTCTTTTCTTTGGACCTTTTTCGGCGTTTCTTTGTCTTCGGTCAACTGCATTTCCTTATGGAGGATTTGGGCTTTTCACCTCAAACATGGATGTACCGCATGGGCTTAAACTGAAAACTTCGCCTGCTACGAGCTTTCCCGCTGCTGTGTTTACATATACTCGCCGAGGGATGCCGTGAGCTTACTTTAATTATATTTTAAATCTAAACTTCAAAATAACCTAAAAATGCATTGGTGACATAAGATCATTTTGACCTAGCTTATAAAACTCTAATTTTAAATTTAAGGTTAGATATACATTAGGAATGTATCCTTGCAACTATTTCTAAATGCACACTGGAGTGGACAATAAAACCTTAAACCTCACAGTTTGGTTTCATTTAGCTCACCTCCGGAAGATTAAAAGTTTCCAATATCCGCTGATTATCTTAGGCATGTGTATCTCCAAGGCGCCCGAACTTTTATGGTAATGTATTTACAAACCAATTTTATTTATATTTCTTTTAAATAGGAGATTACACACTTACTTCTTTCATTGTCATATGACACATATTTTTTATTATTACATCTGACGCTTGCGAACCAATTTTTTTTACTTTGTAATAACAACATATTATTTTATTATTACAATTGGCACTCGCGAACAGGGACATGACAGTGTGCATATATCCTTATTCCTTGTCACCTTTGCATTATTTTTTACTTTATCATGTTAAGAACAGTGTTTTCTTCATGTTTTTTACTGTTACATAACTGTGTATTACAGTAAATCTTTGTTATTTTTTACTTTGCAAAACTAATCATGCTACAAGTTAGTACTATTGTTTGTATCTCTCAATTACAGGTGAATGTTTCAATTTGCATAACATGGTTATTGTTATTATTGTTTTATCTTGTATAGCTTTTGTTTATTACAGGTAAGATTTTCCACTTAGTAATATTATATAATTACTAGTTCTTAACCTTTATTCACATGTGTGAAAACATAGTAATATTTGAATATTTGCTGTTTACCTTAAGTAGACATAAATAATTTATTTTGTGAATCACTAATGCATTTTTATCTTTATAGGCATTTGACCTAAATAATTTTTGCAACAATAACATTCCATTCTATGAGTTTGTTGACTTTTGAGTTTAGCGTTTTGCTATCAATGCAATTAACTTCATTCATAATTTAATTAACTTTAATTAGAAACTTTAATTGATACTTTAATTAGAAACTTATAGTGTATTTAATACAACTTTTTATTAGATTTTCACATCCTTTTATAAATCAAACATGGATAAGGAAATACAGGTCCCGCCTTTGTTTGAGAATATTGTTGGTGGTGTTCCAGTTGGTACTTTTACTCATGTCATGGCTGATTTATCTGAAGTTGTTGATCCATTTTCGAATAGTCGAGGAGCTGGTGATCATAGTCTGAGAGCCGCATCTTCATTTAATATGATGAATGTTTTATTGAATGATAATTTGAAGAAAAACTTGCCTTCTGTTACTAAGTTGCCTGATTTAAAACGAAGTAAGCTTTTGTATGATGGTAAATCGTGCGTTAGGGAATTTATTACTCAAGTGGAAGAATATTTCTTGTTTAAAAATTTTAATGAATATTTTTTGGTTAGTTCATTCTCTGATCTTTTGTCAGGCACTGCGCTTAAATGGTTTCGTAGTGTTCGTATTCGTATTGCTTCTTGGCAGGATTTGAAGGCTGCGTTGTTGAAACGTTTTGATAGAGTTGAATTTGATTATCATTTGGAACATGAACTCCGTACTCGTAAACAAAAGATAACTGAGTCATTACCAGATTTTATTACAGACATAATGGATATGGCTAGCCGTTTGTCTATGCCTGTTTTTGATGCTACCCTCATAACTATTATTAAACATAACATGTTGAATATTTACACACCTTTTGTGTTTGGTAGAACTATTTCTTCTATCGACGAATTTATTAACCTCAGCAGAGAATTAGAGAATTTTGTGTCAAGAAAGAACTTGAGTGAGAATAAAAGTATTAAAAAAGAAAAATATTCTGCTCAAATTAGTGCTGTTAAATCAGATGATTTAACTTGTTTAAAATGTAAGTCCTCTGGACATTCTTATAAAAATTGCCCTACATTTCCAGGTGTAATTTGTTTTAAATGTCACAAGCTTGGCGTCACTACGAGGAATTGCGAAGTTTGTAATTCAAATACTGTTCAGTCAAAAAAACGTATCAGGTCCCATCGAGCCCTAGTTTTTGATAAAACCTCTGGTGACTCGATGTTGAAAAAATTTAGCAGTGCTCCGAATGAAGCCACTTGTAAGAAAGAATTTAATGAATGGTTGGATTATTTGAAAGTTTTCTTTAATAATATCAGGGCTGCTCCTGTTTTGTTTGTTAAACATAAAGACACTAGACCTTATTTAAATTTTAATATTAATAATAAATTTTATTCAGGTTTGTTAGATAGTGGAGCTTGTAGTTGTGTACTCGGTTCTAATATTCATCAAACATTTTTGCAATTAGGTTATAAATTTAAACCTTATAAAGGTAACGCTGTTACTGCTGATGGTTCTGCACACAATGTTATTGGAATTATGGTTAATCCTAAGAAAGTTGATAAACCAATGTTAATGCTTTCTATTGATATTATTGGAACTCTTCCAAAAGCTTATTCTGGCCATAAGTATATACTTTCAATCATAGATGTTTTTACAAAATATTGTTGGATATTTCCTATGACTAGTGCTACCACTAAAGTAATTTGTAGGATACTTGAAAAAGAAATATTTCTTAAGTTTGGAACACCTAAAATTTTTGTTTGTGATAATGGAAGCCAATTTACAGCTAAGCAATTTGTAGATTTTCTAAAAAGTTATAATATTGGTAAAATATTTTATAATACTTTATATACACCTCAAAATAATCCTGTAGAGAGATATAACAAAACAGTCGAAACATGTATTTCTTGTTTTGTTAAAGATGATCATAGAACTTGGTCAAAATATTTGCCTCATGTTCAATTAGCTTTAAATAGTAGTGTGAATCTAGCCACAGATTTCACTCCTAATTTTCTCATGTTCGGTAGAGAACTTATTTTTGATGCTTCATTGCACCGTTTTAGTAATTCTTTTGATAACCTCAATCAACTTGATGTTTTTGATAGGTCTTCATTTGCTTTTTCACTTAAATCACTTAGTGATATTTTTATAAAAGTTCAAGCTTCATAGCTTAAAGCTTATAAGCGTAAGGCGCGTTATTATAATATAGGAAGGAAGGTCATTTCTTTTGAAGTGGGAGATATAGTGTGGAGGAGAAGTTTTGTGCAGTCTAATGCTCCTGCATTCTTTTCGGCTAAGTTAGCACCTAAGTTTGTTAAGTGTGAAATAATAGATAAAATTTCCTCTAATGTTTATGTTTTAAAAGACCTTAATAAAAACTATACTGGTCGTTATCATATTAAAGACATAATTAAATATTAAAATTATTCTTGTTTTGACAATGTCTATCTTTGTCTTTGGTACTTTGTTTGAAGTAATGAACCATTAAAAGGTAATGTTTGGTAGGTTTATGGTTCTTGAAAGGAGATGTATGTTAGGAACTTCACAACAATTTATTAATTTCAATTTTAGTTTCCTTCAAAAATAACTTAGGTCATTTTAGGACTTGTTATTGTGTAACTCTACTCCATATTAACAAATTGTTCCACATCAAAAGATCTTATATTTTTATTTATCTTTGTTGTATAGGATTATTTTCCTGTATATATTTTTATACACTTGTATATTTAATATTGTATATTTTGTACAAATTTAGGAATTTAGTTTCTACTCTAATATAGGAGTGAAATTTAATATTCATTTTCTACATTAAATTCACTTGACTTATTTCCACTCACTTAGGGAATGGAAAATTAAGTTTCTTGAACTTTATTTTTGTACAGTTCTGGGTTATTTTCTTAGTATTAAGATTCTCGGATTGGACGCATTTTATGCATTTTTTTACACACCTTGTTATACCATTTTTTGGGAAACTTGTGTCTTACTGGACTTTACAATTTTTTGTGCTAATGTGTTTCATACACATAGTCACACCTTACGCTTTGCGCACGGGAAGCTGGTGGTGTTGAGCCGGTCGTAATTGTCGTTTTTCTCTTTTTGTACGATTGTGTTTTTATACACATTGTTACATTTTTTTATGCTTTGCGCACGGGATGTCGGTGGTGTTGTGCCGGTCGCAAATGTCATACTTTTCTTATGCGGTTGTGCTCAGAAAGTCAGTGGTGTTGTACTGGTCACAATTGTCATATTTTCTTTATATTTTGCTTGTGCTCGGAAAGTTGGTGGTGTTATGCCGATCACAATGCTTATAAATATATTATTACGACACTTTTGTTGTGATTTTGTTTTGACGTTTTGGATGTTGGAATAGGAATTTGAAGTCGGCGGCTTTTCAACCTAACCGACAGTGGGAAAACTTCATTGTTTTTACCGATTTTCTTTCAGATTCGGCAGCGTTGGTGCTTAACCGATATCTTGTTAGTTTCCTATTTTTGTTTCAGGAATAGCTGGTATAGAGTCGGTGGCGTAGGAGCTCAACCGCACTTTTGTATTGATGCTAGAAGGCTGGTTAAGATCAAGGATTAGATTCGACGGCGTTGGTTGCCTAATCGATATCTGGAATGGAATTGAGTAGGGATTGTTTAATTTGTTTTATTGAAGGATTTATTTTCACTTTTGTGTTGAAATAAGTTTTTACTCTTTTCTGAGTTTGGTTCTTTACTTTTCGAGTGTTTTCACATTCTTTGATTTTTAGGAATGCTTTCCCATTCTTTAATTTATAATTATTTCTGCAATACCCAATGCAAGATGCTTTCGCATTGCCTTTTTTGTTTATTGAAAAATGTTGCAAGACATTTTGTCTTTTGAGGTTTTTTGGAATTTTGTTCTGGACTCTCATAATTTTCATTAGAAAAGGAAGTTTCCTTCTTTCTTTTTTCCTTTTGGGGAGGGATGTAATGTAACGACGCGCTCTGCGAACGTCGTCACACCGGTTTTAATTCTATTTTTGAACGAAGGGTTTCGGAACGCGGAGTGAATGACATTTTGACGTATGGCTGTCAAAGCACCTTTCTTCCTAGCATTGAGGCTGGATGGTCGATATTCATGGCTTCGTAACTTAATTTCAATAAATCTCATAAAAATGAGAGTATTTTGGCCTAAAGGATAATAGTTTGTGTCTTCACAACTATCCTCTTGTGGAATTATAGTTTATTTCTGGTGAGTTGTCATTTTTTAATAAGATTCACTCTGATGGAAATTGCCACGCTCCTAATTTGAAAAATAATTGTTAAAATTCTATTGTTTCAGCTCTTAATCTGAGAATATTATGATTTCTTTTGCTATTGGCATTGTTCCAGCAAATTAAGGCGGTAAGTCGCCCAAATTTATAAAAAAAAATTAGGACCTCGTGTTCATATAGTTTGTTCTAATGACATGCAATTTTATTACAGGTTTTCAAATTGGAACCGCCTTTGTCTTTGCCTTTTCTCTTTTCTTTGGACCTTTTTCGGCGTTTCTTTGTCTTCGGTCAACTGCATTTCCTTATGGAGGATTTGGGCTTTTCACCTCAAACATGGATGTACCGCATGGGCTTAAACTGAAAACTTCGCCTGCTACGAGCTTTCCCGCTGCTGTGTTTACATATACTCGCCGAGGGATGCCGTGAGCTTACTTTAATTATATTTTAAATCTAAACTTCAAAATAACCTAAAAATGCATTGGTGACATAAGATCATTTTGACCTAGCTTATAAAACTCTAATTTTAAATTTAAGGTTAGATATACATTAGGAATGTATCCTTGCAACTATTTCTAAATGCACACTGGAGTGGACAATAAAACCTTAAACCTCACAGTTTGGTTTCATTTAGCTCACCTCCGGAAGATTAAAAGTTTCCAATATCCGCTGATTATCTTAGGCATGTGTATCTCCAAGGCGCCCGAACTTTTATGGTAATGTATTTACAAACCAATTTTATTTATATTTCTTTTAAATAGGAGATTACACACTTACTTCTTTCATTGTCATATGACACATATTTTTTATTATTACATCTGACGCTTGCGAACCAATTTTTTTTACTTTGTAATAACAACATATTATTTTATTATTACAATACCACTTAGGCGGCACACAGGCACACGGGCCACCTGATGAAAAGTGGTTACCGTGGCTTAAGGATGTGTGCAAAACCAAGGGAGACACACTCGCGCTGCCAGCTCTGTACGCACAGAGAGTTTCTGTGCCGTCAGTGTAAAAGACAAAGCAGGATAAGCTTACAGTCTTCCCACTAACAGCAACCAGAGGAGCCACACTCGCACTGCCTGTAAGCACAGAGTTTCTGTGCTTACAGGGTCCGCCTTTAGTCTTCCCACTGACAGCAAGAAATTCCCAGTGAGCTCTACTCACTGCTGGGAAACGAAGTTATTATGGCTGCGGTATTCTATAGGACGGAGGTACTTCCACTGTCGGACGGCTCATTTGAACAGAAATACCGTTACATGTATAGTAAAGGCGGTAGAAGCAAAGATATCGGTAGACAAGTACAAAACAATGGATTGCATTTTGCGTGACACATTTTCCCCTTCGCCACTGCTATGAGGAGTCGGAAGAGGTCACCTGTAACGGTCGATACAGTTGAACTGACTAATAAGGTCTTATCACTTATACGTCTAGGTAATATCCAGTACAGTGTTTAAAAATCAGTTTTGCAAAAGCAGGTCAATTCGAAAGAATTAAAACATTGTGCCAAAAGTCAAACAAAGTCAAACAGCCAGTCAATTTCAGAGAACGGCTTATCGCAACAATGGTGCTTTGTCACCACGCGGTCCGGGGAACTATTCTTATCGTCGAATTCTATGAATGATTTCATATCATCTAATGCAGTTAAACAGCGTGTTTTAAAACTTTAAGGTTTTAAGAGTCTTCTCCCTGGTCGAGCGGCAGCGGGAGCGACGAAGGATCGCCAGACAAGCTGCCCGCGCACGAAGGCAACTCGGGCGTCGGAGGTCGATGAACGACCTCCGCCCCCCATGAGCGCCGGCCTGGGGGTGACAGGTGAAGCCGCCTGTCACCCTTGCAGAAGCAGGCCGCGGCGGTGGCGCGCGTGGCGCGCCTCCCCGTTTCCGGGGACGAGTTGGGGACTCTGTGGTCCCCACACCCGAGAAGAGGGCCAGATCGTGAGAGATGGCCCTGGGTCGGCCGGGGTGCGAGGGATATGCCTGTCAACCTCACCTTCGGCAACCGAAACGACCCACAGGCGGCGTGCGTTTTAGTCGGTTCGAGTCCGACATAACCTCCTCCACCGGCTCCGGTGGGGAGGTATCCGTGGGGATTTTGCGCACGTAAAAAAAAAAAAAAAAAAGTCTTCTCCCTGGGCATGCCCTCCCTTTGTTGCTTTGCCGATCGAGGCCCACTGGCGTATGTTTCATATATTTATCAGAGGATTTCATAAATACTTTCGAGCACATACCTAAGTAGCACACTAGAAAAGCAGAATTTTAATTTAGGCATATTTATTTTGTTTGGTAGCAGCATTTAGTAATTCATGAGTTTTTATGACAAAATTATAAAAGTTGTTACTCGTCAAATTAAAGTTTATTAATATCTATACCTACTCATACTACTTATAAACTAATATTCATACGGTTTCATTCCCTACTCCATGCAAGTTCCATCATGCTAAATACGCGCTAGCATGAAACATTAGAGACTGATATAGAAACTGCTACAAGATTTTTCAATCCATGACAGGGATTTCTGTCTTTCCTGAAGAAGTTAAGCCAGCGTAAGTCAACCCGATTCTCTTCACGCTGTAGTTGCACTTCCCGCAAAGTAGGAGGTAGGACACGGCGGTATTTCCACTCAATTGAGCAGTCCGACTGAGGAAGTACCTCCACCCTACAGAATACCGCAGCCATAATAACTTCGTTTCCCAGCAGTGAGTAGAGCTCACTGGAAATTTCGTGCTGTCGGTGGGAAGTCTAAAGGCGGACCCTGTAAGCACAGAAACTCTGTGCTTACAGGGTCGGCAGTGCGACTGTGGCTCCTCTGGTGTTACACTCGTTCATAGACCACGGTAAGCATCAGGTGGGCCGTGTGCTTGTCTGTCACCTATGTGATATAAAAAAACCTTTGTCATAAAGTTTATCGGTGTTTAATTTTAAATTCAATAATTCTTGGAGTTTCGTAATATCTGCCCATGTCACAGGACACGACCAATTTTTTGTAAAATTTTAGAAAACCTGGGAGAAATCGTCGCTTCTCGGGTGGTGGGTAAACATAATTAGCGGAGTCTTCCGGGCATTCTTGATCATAGCCGTCATCTTAGCGTTATAGTTTAAAGTTGGCTAGATTGAGTCAACTAATACAATTGTAAATGTTTGTTGTTTCTATGGTTGGCTTTTATCGTTAATTGGAAATTTAATTGTAAAAAAATGGAATCAGGCGTGACATCTATGAATGAAGTAAGGAACTTATTTCTCTTCAAAACTAACCACCAATTACTCGTTTTCATAGCATGATTGCTTGTGACTAATTTTGCTAATCGATGCTAGATGGCGGGACGTACTACATATTTTTTTAAAGTTAGAAAGACTTTCTCATTGCAATATTTCTGGTATTACGAGTATACTAGCAAAGAGCTAAGTTTTGTATGAGCTCGTGTAGGTTTTCATTCTATCCATGAATAAAAAATAATATGTTCATTTTTATTAATAGCTATATTTTTTTGGACAGATAATACCTCTATTTAAGAAGTTAAAATTGTAAAATACTATGTTAAATCAAAACTCTATAGCCATAATAGTTTTTCATTGCTGTGCTTGCCATGGAGGCATTATCTTTGGGCTTCCTAAATCCTTTTAAGCAAATATTTAAAGATTTCTGTCAATTACTTGTTCTATTTGGAGATTGTAAAATGTTGCTGTAAGAGATTTGTTTTATATGGTTGACAATCTTGAGATTAATGTCTTTATTTTACTTATGTAGGTAAGACTACTTCCTATAATAAGAGACTATAGCATAAAGTTGCATCCAAACTCCATGGAAGCATCTTGGAGACTAGGTTAAGCTTATTATTTTGATTGATTTGTTGAATTTTCTCGTTGACCAGCGAGATGGTTATGTCAGACTCGAACCAACTAAAACCATATACTCTCTTTTAGGCTCAAATGCTGGGTTGTAAGATGGCCCGATAAGGTATTGCCCTCGCATTCTGGCTGAACCTGGACTCATCCCACATGGCCCACTTGGATGTGGGACGCCTCCCACTTCAAAAAGGAAGAGTCACACGCCAGCATGCTTCTGATAGGGGGGCCTTACCTGTCACCCCCAAGTAAGCTCATGAAGGTCAGAGGTCGTTGAGCGACCTCCAACGTCTGAACCATTTTCGTTGAGTCACGTGCATTTCGTGAGTTTGGTGGACCAGGATGGGGTCAACACCCAAGTTCCAAATGATGGTCAACAACAGAGGAAGGAATAAAAAAGATTTTTCGAGAGACTAGTGTATTTTTCATAATTGACTTAACATCTAATAAAACCACAGTGGCCAAGATTTTAAGCGTAGGTTACAATATTAAACACACAGTAAGGGAGTCTTGTGCATACATTATAAATAACATCTTAATTTAGATAAATAATACTTGTCGAAGAAATTTGCACATAAAAATTTTGTACTCCCTTATTTCGCACATAATCCATTCGAATTTTGTAGCACTATTTAAATTGGCAATAAATTGTACCAAATAATATAAAAAAGAACTTAGAATGGAACACGCTTTCATCCACCACTATTCTATAAGAAACTTATACAAAGTTAAAAAACATGCTTGTAATACTATAGTAATGTTTTTTTGTGATATACTGTAACAGTATAATAAATACGTACACTTAAAATGAACACAGTGTTTGGTAGATCTGTGCATGCTTGATCAACTAAATCCTACTAAATGCAATCTAAGTTAAGGCTTGCTCTATACGATGTTCTTATTCTTATTCATTTGGACCAAGTTCCTGCTATTCGGCACAAGATGGCAGTATCAAAAATTATTAATATAACAAAAACTTGTCATTGGCTTTGTATTATTTTTAACTAAGACGTTCACATTTTTTCGGTGGTACATTATATTGATTTACTTTAATAAATAATAAACCTTGGTCCAATTATTTACGTATTATCAGTTAAGAAAGACAGCAAAGCGAATTGTTAACACTCGTCTAAAACTAAATTTCATTAAACTTACTTAAGTTAAGTGTTAAGAGTATTTTTGAAAACCTTTTCTTTCTTGTCTTCGCACCACAATAGTTTTAAGAAGAATTTAATGCCACTTCATAAGCAATTAAACAAGTAAAATTTTAATTTAAGTAACAAGGGAAGTAGAATTTAATCATTATTACATTATTACGTTTTTGAAAAAAATATTTATAGTAGCAGTTTTGGCTACGAAAGTGACCCAAAATACTTGTTTTCAAAACTTTTTTTTATATGAATGTAAATTAAATAATTTTCAAGGTAGGTTTTGGTGTCCGAAAGAAAAGGCTATAATTACAAAACAGGTTCTACTATTTTGTAAATTTTATTTTGGACTGTTAACTTTTACAAAAAATGATACGGTACGAAGATCTAGTAAACCTTAATACATTAACAGCCTCATGCTTACAACCTCTTTATAGCTTATTTCTAATAGCTGGAATTAATAAAGAACGAAAATAAAAAGCAAAATAACTTTTTTTAAGAATATTAAGTATTGATTTGAATTTAAAACAAATTTGATTGAAAGTTAGATTTTTAATAAAATCCAGCGTTAAAAATATTACCAATTCTTAAAATTTTCAGACGTCAGATTTGAATTTTACTAACATCCAGCCTTAAACAAATAGAAGTTACAACAATAACAAACTTCAGTTTAGGTTTAATATCCATTGTAAAACCAACGAGAAGTTATAATATTAACCACAACTTTTACTTAAGACACTGGAATTTATTTTTTAAGAGCCGACATCCACGAGATCATTGCCGCAGTATGATGTTAGCATTATAGTTACATCAACATCCTTAAGGATACTTATGAATCCTACCATCATAACTACAAAAGAGAAAAAAACTCATCAGACACATCATCAAAACTTTCCAAAGAGTGGTTCGGACCTCAAGACACTAAATTGTTTGTAGATTCGAATACCACTTAACAGTGGCGAGGGTTGGGATCCCCCTAAGAGTGCTAATGATGTGCACTCATTCCTAAAAATAGGTCCTAATAGTTTAAGAATTAAGGACTTCACTTACATTAATTTGATCACAACTATTTCAGACATATACTCACAAGTATACAATGATTGTAAGTAAACCGCAAAATAACTAACAACATGCTTAAGTAATAACGAAACAAGCACAACCAGTACAGACATATGACATTCAATCTTCCGAGATATTCTCATTAGTGGAATAGATTCACACTGTTTAATCTGTTTTAATCGGCTCATTGTTTTCTGTAACCTGGATGATGCCTTGTACTGAACCGTATAAACGCATGTGTTCCAAATACCGTCTCTTATTTTCCGGGTTGCTCATTAAGGTTTCAACAAATTCATTTGTTTCTTTCTTCAGATCCATAATTTTTTGTTGAATCAGTCTGTTTTTTTGCATGAGAGCTACTGTCTTCCAGGCGAGGTCAAGAATAACCCTGTTTTGGGCGATCTTGTTCACGGTTGAGGGATATGGTATCCTGTTGGTTTCATCGGTCAGTGGTGGTGATGCGATACGTTGCAGTCTTTGTAGACGCCTTGCCTCACGCAGGCGGGTCACCTGGCAACCTGTAAAGATGGCAAAATTCCAAATTTAATTTAATACGAAGTTACTGATATTCCCCACAAGTTTAAAATAGGAAATATTCGGAATAGGAAACATGGTTCGAATCTGCTGTCTCTCGATTACAAGTTCTACTCCTTAAGCTACTTCGTTACGCTCTTTCATACACTTCTTTCATAATTAGATATCTATATTGATCGAGTGTAATGATGCCTTTAATGTTTTTAACCGTTGATAATAAAAGTACAAAGTAGCATCACGGTTGTTCTGATTGCCCTGGGTCGGCCGGGGTGCGAGGGATATGCCTGTCAACCTCACCTTCGGCAACCGAAACAACCCACAGGCGGCGTGCGTTTTAGTCGGTTCGAGTCCGACATAACCTCCTCCACCGGCTCCGGTGGGGAGGTATCCGTGGGGATTTTGCGCACGTAAAAAAAAAAAAAAAAAAAAAACGGTTGTTCTGATTATTTGTAATAAATTTAAAAAGAATTAGGGCAATAAATCATAAAATATGAAGTTTTAGAAAAATCATTGAGGCGTTGTTCAATGTTGTCCATTGTACTTAATTATTGTTGTATTACCTTCCTACCTAAAATCTCAAGAATGGACAACTCTTTCCTTTTCCAGCTTCCTTTAAAATTATTCACATTTCAAACAGGTACACAATATCTGTTTACAGATTAATTTTGAACAAATGCTTGCAAAAATGAGTTCTCTCAGAAACCATTAAAGTTAGTAGCGAAATCACGTTACTGCACTGAGTGCGCTCAAAAACTCGCCAACAAAAACAGCAGATTGCATGTACCAGCCACGTGTTTGGCGGGAGGAGACTGTAAACTGCTGCTCTGTAACGTGACGAATTTCAAAAGAAGAATAAAAAATTGTGCAATGCTTTGGACGAAGTTCGGCGGATGAAATTACGGATAGTCACGTTCAGTATGCACGCGAGTCACGTGACCGTTTTAATTTGCCAACTTTGCACAGTGGTATTAGTTGCCAGTGGACTTATGAGTAGATACAATAACTGGTTTCTTATCGTTTTGTACTTAAATTCACAGAACTGGAACTTGATATTTGAAATAAATTTTAAGGACTGGGTATTTTGGGAACTGAGTATTTTAGGAGTTGACTGTTGCAAAGTTCTGAGTACTTGAGGTAGGTAGTGAGTCTTCAAGTTTATATTCGATACAAGTTGTAAATATAAATATGTTTTTATCGTCTCCATAAAATTAACCAGTAAGTTTACCTCTATTTAACTTAAGTAATAACGATTGTAAAGTGTATCTTAGATAATGTTTTTACGATGATGCCTTACCTACTGTTTGAAACATAACCCATAATTTTCTTTTACTGAGAGTTTTCCCGTTCATTGTACGAAACTTTTGCAATAATGTAAAAATCATACATTTTTCAATGTCATTGTGTCAATTTCTACACGACCTAATTTTAGTAACGATATGTACCTATGCTATGAACTCTCAATATATACGTCACAACTTAGGTAGACAACAAAGATTTATTGTTTGTATGGCAAAACATTAAATAGTAGGTACGTGTCATCAAAACACCTTATCGGTGAATATGTCAGACGCCGCCCGCCGCCGCAACTAAGCTAAAAATAATACATACCAGTCAGTACAAAGCCCGTCGTACCTACTACGTTTGTGCTTATAAAACACAAAATTCTTCACTACTCAACAAAATTTATGGTGTGGTATTGAATTTAATAACATAAATACATACATATAATCTCGCCTTTATGTCCGGAGTGTTAGTCAGAGGTGAATTAACACCCACATTTCACCAATAATTGTATTCGGTTCCACGTAATAGGGGGTGAGCCTATGACCGTATTACTGGCACTATTCTTGACTCAAGACATGCATCTGAGGCTGAGTCAGGGCTGTATATATCTGTCTGATGTTATTTTGATGATGATGAATTTAAGGATTTTTTTTTATAGCACTTAGGTGGCAGACATGCACACGGCCCACCTGATGGAAAGTGGTTACCGTGGCCATGGATGTGTGTAACACCAGAGAAGCCACACTCGCGCTGCCGACCCTGTAAGCACAGAGTTTCTGTGTCGTCAGTGTAGAGGACAAAGCAGGACAAGCCTTTAGTCTTCCCAGTGACAGCACAAATTCTCCAGTGAGTGTTTCAATACGCATGTGGAATGAACTCATAATTCACTACAATAATACACTATGTAGGTACATACCTACCTATATTTACCAATATTATTAGTAGAAAAGGATATCATAAAAGTATACGTAATAGTCAAAATTTTGGTCGAAATTATAGAAGTAGAGGAAGAAAGTATTATAATAATATATTATACTCGTAATGATTCTATAACAGTTAACGGAAGTTGGAAGTAACGGTCTTAGATTTTTTAAATTAGTAGGTAGGTAAAATTGGCCAGTAGTCAGATCAGCGTCACGATTTTTGATCGAAACTTAAATAATTAAATACATTTGCTTAAAAGTAACATAAATAATATATTATTTTCTGTTTCCAACGGTTAACTTTGTCACTCAACAAAGTGAGGGGCTACCACGTGAGTCTCAATGACGTAACCTCGTTGCGGGTTAACGAACTTTCACCCGTGCAACTATGATTGCCATTACAGCGTAAGTGCGTTCTCAGTGGTTTAAATTTAAATTCTGTTTCCCTGATATAAATTCAAAAATCGCTTGCAGTGTTAATATGAGTAAGCGCAGACTACCAAGCGTCACAAGTACGTAGCAAACACGTGACTGAGTACTAAGCAAAAGTGTGCGTCGTGAGCGTGACATCAATATAAATTTTTTCCTGCATTATTTTTATCTGTGAAGTTTATTACTTTGAAGTTTATGATTCTTCATTGGCCTGTGTGTATCATTGCTCTATTTTGTAATAATAGGAAAACATATTAACGAATTTAAAATAAAATAAATATTTGATCCCGTCCTGGTTTAAGAGATTTTAAATAGACTTTAGAAAAATGTATGTTCTATACAAATGTTATTCAAATGACTATTTTATTTTTATGAGAATCCTGCGCCCACGGAGTAAAGCGACTTGTGATCATATCTCTAGTTCTACTCAAACTGATTGCGATCAAACATAAATACACAATTAAAATATTAAGACTGACCAAGCTCTTTCAAATAAAAAAACGCATCAAAATACGTTCAATAGTTTATGCGTCCATCACGAACAAAACAGACTCGAGTCAATAAACTTTTTGGAAAGATATGAAAACGGAAAAAATAATTTCAAATTTTATTCCAGGTTCACGTGGGTTTTATGAACTTCACTTTATGTAAAATTATGGATTTATTGCAGAGAACTGCTGCTTGTTTGTTTTTTGCTTATAAACCGCTACGTTGATTTCCATACGTCTGTCATAAAGTAGCACAGAGAACTGTATAAAACGAAAGGACAATGTCCCGTAGCAGATATTATTTTCTCTTCTAAATCTAAATCATACATAAAACAACAGGATATTCTCAATGGGCAAAAATATTAATTAATACTACTTATTAATTAATATTTTTTTTCCCACAAACCTAAAACAGAAAATATAATTGCTGTTTCTAGACTGTACTATAGTTTTAACATTCGTGTACTTGATTTAAGTAGTTGAATTTAAATGCGTTGATATTTTGGCAAGTACGAGTGTTAATACTTTATTCTACTAATTATTACTATTGATAAAGTCACGTAGCGGGGTATGTCTTTCTTTATTAAAGTGACAATACACACGACTAATTTATGATCTAAATGCTGGTAATGCGAGTATGGCAAAGTCGATGTCAAAATTCATTTATTCTGTATCTTACAAATCGTCAACAACATCAAACTAGAAAAATCTTTATATTTGCACCCTCTCAAGATTAAAAATAAAACAAGTTGGCAGCTGCAAGGCCAATATAAATAAGAAATGAGTATAATAAAATATCAAGTATAGTTTGGTTAGCACTGCGATTTCGAGACCACATCCCAGTCCTACTGGACTTTGTTGGCCCAATATACTTATTGGGCCAACAAATTTAAGTGAAATTTTTGAGCCAAGAAGATCCGTTGATTACGAAATTATTGAAAGATGAAATTATTGAAGAGAATGTACGTTGGGTTGATAATAATGATATCATCATTATTATCAGCCCAACGTACATTTCGGTTGTGTTCGTAACACATCTCTCGCTTTAAAGCCTAGGGTCCCTAATTTTCTACTTAACTGGGCATGGCCTTCAACATTCCAGGTAGTGAGACGATGCCATGTCTGTGGTCTATGAATGTTTACGAGTACAACGTGAAATCAGCATTTGTTGGGTTAATTTTTTTTCTGATTTAATTTACATCCAAAATTGTGTTTTCGTGTATGTCTATATTGGTCATAATTTTAGCAATTAATGAGGTGCCTGAGGTTTACTTTCATATCTATTTATTATTATGGCGGTAAATAGAATTGAATATTAATAGACATTCGTGACATATCGCGTCGGAAGTTGTTTTTTATACTAACACATTCTCCAAGTCCATTGTCTCGTTGAATTATTTGCAAATCTACTCCTGGAAACTAAACATGCTAAGAACCTACCATAGTACAATGGATTCCTTTGTTTAAACTATAGTGATGATTGAGTTTCGCATGGTTTATTTATGAACATTGCCCCGGTATCTTTTATAATAAAATCTGAATTCGTAGGATTATTGCACTCTTTAAAATTTAACTAATAAGAACTTATTACTTATATTTTAATACTATGGTATAGCATTTTTCAGCATGTTTGGTAGGAAAAGCGGTTGAAATTGAGATTTTTTGCTATGAATTTTAAACTAATACCTATTTGTATTTCCTCCAAAATGTTATGTGTGTGAGAGTGCATGAGGCTGAGTGTGCGTGTGTGTGTGCGAACGTAAAAAAACAAATAAATTGTTTAAATAATGAAGTGTGAACAAAATATAACAATAAAGTTCAACCTCAAAAAAAACCATTGTGATTAAAATAACATTTGTTTAGAAAACAAAATAATCTGTTCTATGTTAACCTGTGGTGTGACATTATCTTATCTCACTTAATTGTTTCGAGTCGATAACTTAGTTTAGTGGCTTCATATCTAAACATGACCCATATCTACAACAACATAATAATTGTATAAGTGGGTAAATGACCCCTGAACCAATTAGGTATTATTAAATCATTTGAATTACATTATTATTTATACTTATCAATTAAAATTATTAGTATAAAGAATTTATTTTTCAAGACTTTTGCGTAACGAACTGTCGTGTCTCTGATTGGTGCGTAAAATGATGACGATCGTCATCATATTTTTGTCGCCATTTTAGAGTACTGAAACATATCTATAGTTTATAATACATCATTGCCCGTGTTATCAATTCACGTGATGTAAACTATTATTATTTTTTAAAATTACAATATTTATTTATTATTCAGTATTTCTCTTTATTGAATTGGTAATCATTTTGCTATTTACGTTTGTTCACCGTAAGTTTTATCGTCGTTTAAGTTACGTAAGATGAAATTTACAACTTTCAGGCATGTAAATATAGTCCTACATTATGTAGATGTGTTAAAACATTCTATAACTTTTTTATTCATCGAAGCGCTCATATTATCAGTACCATTTTTTGCGTTCAACTCTTGCACATCCCCCTTTACTCCTATAGTTACATTATTTGGTAAATTTTGGAATTTTGGGCGACTGCTGTCTAATCCATCAGGTGAGGTTGGGCTGAAGTACTTGGTGGGGCCCCATACACCCATAGAAGAATAAATACCTTTAACAGTTAAAATAACACTGAGTCAACTTTGCTGTCATAGAGGTTTGTATTGTTCAATGTGATTATATAGTACTTTTAAAAATCATCTATGATCTGTATAAATTAAGAGTTTAAACTTATTTTATTTGAAGGAATGACATGTTTAAATGAAAATAATCCCATTTTTTAGTACTGTCTTCGTGGCTTCTCTGTCAGTTTTACAAGTTTAGGCTAATTTGGTTATATTTGCTACAAAATATAACAATCGCTACCAGTTTATGATAACCTATTCGTTATCTGGAAATATCCGCCATGTGTTTTTTTCTAAAGTTAAAATTTACACGTGAATTGATAACAGACTACGGATTATATAATTCTATTCTTTTTTTATGATAACTTCTACGTTCCATATAGCATTTAAACCTGAAAGCTAAACTGCTTGTGTTAAAGAGGATTTATGTTGATATTATACTGAATGGTTCCATTAACTAATATCACCGAAATTGCGGACTTGCACTCATAATTTTTTTTTTTGTTATTGCGATCTGTCTAGGAGACATTCAGCAATATTTAAGTAGTGATGGATGATCTGTGAGGTACAAGTCTAAAAAAATTAGAGGGCGAGTCCTAAACTCGCCCTCTAATTTTTTTTAATTCTTTTTTTTCTGTTTTTTATGCACTCATAATAATACTGGAATTTGCAAGACTTATGAAGAGTTATGTTTTAGATATTGCCACGATTAAGAATACGAAGTAGTATCAATCTATTTCATAACTTTATAACATTGAAAACAGTAAAGGATAGGGCTGTTTAACATCAGACGAATATATATAGCCCAGACTCAGCCTCAGACGCATGGCTCGAGTCAACAATAGAGCCCGGAATACGGCATTAGGCTCACCCCCTACAATTATTAATTCACCTCTGCCTATCCCCCCAGAGATAAAGGCGTAATTATATGTATGTATGTATGTATGTATAACAGTGAAAACTTATGGATCGATCTGTTTAACTCCACTAGAAACAGGTATACAAATATAGACAAGTACTTATATAGAAGTAAAGTTAATCATAAGTTCTTAACAACTTTCGTTTAATAATTAAATATGTCAAACTGTCGAATAGGCCGCCAAGCTGACTGCCAACATTGTAACATTACTTAGTGTCTGCAATGGTGTCCCTCTTTCCTGAGACTTTGACTTTAGTTTACTATCAGGCGAGTTGAACGTCAAATTGGCGTGTCCTACATTTAAAAAAATGTCATGTGTCAATTCTCATGTGGCATTGAGGTGAATGAGTCATTATTATGCACGTCTTTCAAATATCTTGTTAACTACGAATATAATGTGAAACAAAAACTGACTTTTTGTCCTCATTAAACCAGCATAAATATGCAACAACGTTTTTGAATATTAAATACCAAATTCATCATGAAATTCATTCGTTTTACGTGTTCTTGTTTTTATTATTAACTTTTGCATATTATTCATAGCTATGTTATATATTTTTCTTTAGTTATTTGTCAGTTTTGTATTTAAATATTTGCTACTTAAAATGCAATTGTAATTATTCTTCACCGCATGCTGGAGCTACGTTACATCTCACATCGAATAATGAAACGATTTCAATTTACTAGACACCGACTGCTAGCTTATTCACTTTATAATTTTAATAACAAAACATACCTGCTAATGGAGACAGTTGAGCATACAGTGCACCATTAGTTAGCAGTTATCGTTTCCCATAAAAATTGCAACATCACTGATATGTCAGGCATGTGTTGTCAACCTAATCCTTTGCTCAATCAACTTTAGCTGTTTTGGTCAACTACACCCAGATACAAACAAAACTTCTATAACCTATTTAATAGCGGTTTTCGTAGCAGGCCTAATTCCTTTAAATGACAAAAATGTTATCTTAATGTAATGGAAATAACATTATAATCACGGTTGTAAAAAAACACCCACAAGCCATATTCATGTTAGATACCGATTGTTGATGTCTGCGATCTCACAGTGTTAATTTAATTACTAGTATAGTTCTACTTGTATGTTGGTTAGTGGTAGTATTGGTGTAAAATGTAAAAAACGTAAAAAAATCCTTCAGAATAATCCTGGCTTCAGGTATTAATTTAGCTGAACATTTATGGAAGGTAAACGTCATTAAAGCTTTTAGAAGTAAATAATAAATGTCAAATATTTATTATATTCTTAAATCGAACTAATATTAGATAACCACTTTCCATCAGGTGGGCCGTACGTTTTGTCTGCCACCTAAGTTGTATAAAGAAAAAGAAAAAAGATAAAACCAGAGTTGTCGAACATCACAACGAAGAACCGGTATGGGTAATATTATTGTAATTATAGGTCAATAAACTGCACCTAACTGTGAGAAGCAGTTGTAAATGGTTTATAAAACATGTGATACCTAATGTGATTGTGATGATTGTGATGACTAGACGCTGACCGTCTAGTCATCACAATCATCACAACGTGAAACGTTTTACTACTTCTAATTAATGTTAACAACAGTGTATATATCATAACAGGAAATTTTGTGGTGTTTTTACTTCATAGTCTACAAAATATTCAAATCAAATCAAATATATTTCATAATCTTTGTACAGTATTTTATATGGGTTTTTAATCTATTTTGGGTTATTACATTACATTGATTTGTAATGTACCCATTTTAATCTTAGGTATGTATAATTGTAATTGGTTGTGAGATACGGAATTTTTCCAAAGAATCAACTTGTATTTTACGTCATAAGCAAATAAATCTTAGTTTAAAAAGAATCATTAAGCTACTGGATAAAAATTATATATTATCAGATAAGAGAATGAAATTCTTTCACGCACTTTTTCTGACAGAATTTTATCATTTGTAAAATATGGATAATTTAATCATAGGATATTGAAAGGCAAAACTGTTTACACTACAAATTTACAAAACATTTTAAGATATCTCATAATGTTCTCCTTTACTTCAAATAACCTAGACTTTATTTGGTCCATAGTTCCGAGCACTATGCAAGGACTGTTTGAAAACTTTCTGCATTAGAAAGTTGCACGTGATCAAAATATGAAGAGTTTGCATTTGGTTTGCATGAACACTTAGCATCACAATAATCGTCATAATCAAAGAAAACCTGTTGATTTGCAAATACTTGGTAAATGTTGCGAAATCTGTTTTCCTTTACTTCCATTCTTGGAAGTTTGGTTCTCAAGTCTTTGTTTTGTCTGTTGTTTCTTTTTAAGTAAGCCCTTCAGGTTTTATTCTTTTCATTATTTGTAAGGGGTTTATTTATTAAAATCATTTGAGTTAAAATTATTCTCATCAATTTTTGACTTCTTATTATTTTTCTTTGATATTTAAAACTGGTGCATAACAAATACGTGCACGTGATTGGATTTATCACACTACTGAAAGCGAATTATACCAATTATAGTTATCGTGACCACGCGTTTTAATTCATTGCATTGGTAAAAAATGTTTTTACTTGTAAAATCAGATATCACTGAGACAGTAATGGTTTGATTTTGAAACATTTTTTGATTACCAATAATAGGTGTCGCTATAATTTTAATGCTATTTATTATTAACTATATTTACAGTCTAACCTCCAACACACATATAGGGTGGTACATATAGGTAACAATCATATAAGGTGATATATTAATTAATTTCAAAAATCTCTAGTTTATCCAGCAGATATTGTTCGTGTAGAAATATTGTAATAGTGGCCTCAACTTCCCAGTAACTCGACATTGAGACCGGACTTTCTGGATATTTTCTCTACTCCATTATCGTAACGTGAGCAAGCAATTGTTGTTATTGTGACACTGGTGACATGATGCAATGTGTTTAATACAAACATATATGCATAAGTTATTCGAAACAATTCACAAAATGCCGAATGTTTTAAGCTCTTGGGTTTTTTAAAGAATGACTAATTTTGTACAGACCGGACACAAATATGTGGTTTTAGAGAAGAGGAAATTCTAAGATAGGTACTTTGTCATAAAATATATATATATTTTTAACTTTCCTGAAAAATCGTATTTATCCCTTACTTTAATTGTTACATCTGGAGTCGATATTATTTTAGCAAGCAAGCAAGATGTAATTTGTAATAGACGAAGATTTTCAATACCAACGCAATCACAATGTAAGTATTGTAGTTCTCAGTAACTTCATAAAAGCACGTCCATTGCGAAATGAGGCGTTTGCGGTAGGTTAGTTACCTATAGGCATCTAAGCAGCGTCGTCAAGGTCTGATTCGTCACAAATAGTCTGAGTATTGTGATAAGCAAGCAGTATTTATCGCTAATCAGATGCATAACATATTCATGTTACCCGCCCACCTGATGAAAAGTGGTTACCATGACCTATGAACGTGTGTAACACCAGTGGAGTCACATCCGTGCTGCCGACCCTGTAAGAACAGAGACTTTGTGCCGTCAGTGTAGAGGACAAAGCGGACAAGGCTTTGGTCATCCCACTGACAGCACAAAAACTCTCCAGTGAGCTCTGGCTACCCTACTCACCGCCGGGAACACAACTTTTGAAATAATAACAACACAACAATCTACGATATAGTAAGTATATCTTGTCGATTTTTGTATATTGGTGTGTTATAAGTAATGATTCTATTTCTGTAGATTTTGAGCTCTATTTTTGCATTGTTTTTAGGAATGACAAACCCAAATTTTATGATTGTGTATGAGACAACAATAAGCTAACAAAAAAAATTATTACATTTTTGAAAAGTGACAGCTGTAAAAACGTAATACGAAATTTACCATCACAATAGTATTTAAGAAGTACTGTTTTTGAAGATCGAATTTAATTTATCAAGCGGCCAATAAAAACAAAATTTAATACAAAGATCAAGCTCTCCTCCACATAGTTTGTAAAACCTCCACTAAACTCCACTGTATACTGTAATACAGAGTTGTAAAATCTTGATACCAACTTTCAAACAAAATATAAATAATTGAAAAAGCTATTAAATTACAGGAATAACGAACTTATAAGTCTGTAAGAAAATTTCGGCAATTTCATAGGTAAACATACATACATACATAAAATCACGCCTGTCTCCCATAGGGGTAGGCAGAGATCACGGATCTCCATTTGCTACGATCCTGACATATTACTCTCGCTTCATTCACTCTCATAGGTAAAAGACCTAATATTAAGCACAAGCTGCACAAGTTGTTAGCATATTGATCGAGATCTTGTTCTTTATTATCTGATAATGGTCTGTTTCTTTTGTACCTAAATGTTCTTCGATAGTAAAATTATAGCCCGTCACCATGTAACATGTTTCAATAATAGGTATAACATTAAATTATATGTATAAATGAATGTGTGAAATAATATTTTGTCAAATATTTTAAGTCCTAACAATGGTTTTATTGTGAACGCTTTACGTATATTTAAGATAATGTATGATAACGTCGACTTTGCAACTAAAAGGCACAACACAAATGCTACGCCTTCGTAGCATTAATGTTACTTGTCAAGAAGTAAATAGAAAACAAAACAAAAGCAACTCTATTTGTTTGATGACAAAAAATATTCTTATTCGTTGCCATTTATCAAAAGGTGGTTTTGGATAGATTGGGCTCTAATATATCAGAGCTATGTCATCTAAGTCAAAAAAAAATCACTCCGCCTTAAAAGCAAACTACCTATCAAACTTTTACTTTATTCTAATTTCTTTTGATTCATTAAATTTGAGTCATATCAAATTTAATGATTTCTACCCCGAAATATATACAACAAGAAGTCAATTTAATGATTATCGAAACTGCAACTACAAACAAAATGATTTTTTTAAGTCATAAAATACTGCAATACCTCTATCCCAGGTCAGACAACATCACAGAAAACCAGATTGTACGATAAAAATAAAATGAAAATAAGCAAACTTACCTTTCTTTATCTTTCTGGTCCTTTTTTCACACATGTTGTCTAAGTAACACAGTTTGTAATCACTGGTCAAACACGAAACGTCAATAAGTGAACAATTTCCAAACGAATATAACGTTACTGAACCAAGAGCGCGTGCGAACTGTTTCGGTAACGAATGTGGAATGGCTGTTTGAAAATCGAATGCTGTCTCGGTGGCTTCGACGTGAGAGCCACCACGCAGAAAGGGACGGAATAATGTGTTGTAATGGTTTGGATTTAGTTACCCTACCTGGAAAATATTCAATCTCTCTTATCACTGAATTAGAAGTACCCTTTAGAAGAGACTGATAGTATTCAAATTCTTTTATCAAAGTTTCATGTTTATGTATGTCTTTAACTATGGTTAAAGACATACATGAAAATGGTATGGTCTCTTTTAACTATGGTTCTGTTAAATTGGGACAAGTAAACTGTGTGAGTAGCCTCGTATCTTTATTATTAGATGTAAAAGATCGAAGTTTTGCAACACAAATAGATTACGTACTTATACTTGCTGCGTATATGTCCTAAAAACGGACCCTGTAAAACACCTCATCTCCTTTTAGAGATACTATAGGGATATTTATCATGTATTGTTTGGAGTCATTCAACTGAAATCGGTAAATATCCAGATTCTAATAGTTATGTGAGTGATCATGATAAGCGAAATACATCAAAGACTATTTTAATTTTCCTTATCATAATATTAAAACTGCCTATGAAAAAATATCACCAAAAGTAGTAGAGGAAACATTTAACGAAATTGTAAAAAATCAATTTCAATTAGTCACTAGTGTTAGGAAAAGATAATGACGTATCATGCTATTATGCAGTAGTTAACAGACACGTCGTCGTTTAGTGCGCAAGTGATGTTGAATTTAAGTATTCCTTCCTTATCCGTTGATTACAATGTATTGGTACATTATGTTCTGCACTCAAGGATAAAAATATTGTAATATTCATTTATTTACTTTACACATCGCTCATGAGGATATACTTAATTTATAAAAAGATTATGGTTAAAGGGTATAAAATACCCATTGGCCAAAATACATTTACAAATGCTTTAATAGATTTTATGTGGCAGATATTTTATCAATTAAGGAAAAACAAGAAGAACATTTGTATTTTTTTTCAAATGGGTATCTTTGTTTTAATTTATGTTTCTGTGAATTTAACGTAGGTACATAAAATGAAATAAAAGTATTTTATTTATTTCACGGCAGAATAATCAATCAAACTTTAAAAGATACATTCATTCTATATTTTATTACATCAAGTATTTAAGTAAATCATGATGTAGTCGTATTGGTTACAAAATTACTATCGTAACTAAAATTAATTGCAATTATTCTTCGTTAATTTTCCCCATTTTCGAGCAAGATTTACCCCATTTTGACTGACAACATTTGTGTAAGCTCACTCGTGTCGGGAATCGTTCCCCCACCGCATGAAACAACACGTGCCCCAGCTGCATGTTTTGGGTCTGCTATCTGCTGGCCGGTGATGCGCTAAATACACATTGCTGTCACGTTTACTTTGACTTGTGGTTCAAGTACGAAGAAAGAAGTTAATTTGAAAGCGAAAACTTCGCTAAACTTAATATACTTCTGCTCATAGATTCGGTACGTTAAATATAATTGTAAACGTAATTTATACTTTTGATCAATGGCTCTTGGTGGCCTTTTCAAAATTTCACTTAACTTGCTGCGGTTTTCCCAAGCGCCTACAATATGGGGTTCTTCAAGAGGGGCATCAGAAGGTTTCTTCGTGGTCGGCAGCGCGAGTGTGACACCCCTGGTGTTGCATACGTCCATAGGCCACGGTAACCGATTCCCATCAGGTGGGCCGTGTGCTTGTCTGCCAACTAAGTGGTGTGAAAAAAAAAATTGACAATTAAAGTTTTGTAAAAAAAAATTCAACATATACATTTGGGTTTATGATGATAAACGGAAGATGATGCCGTTGCCGTTGATGCAGTCTGCTAAGAAAATAGGATAGAAAAGCCACATCAACAAAAATCATTGGAGAGCGGAACCCTTGCTCTAATGACCAAACTGTGTATTCAATCGGAGTAACCGTTGGTATAATAATACTTGTTACTTTTGTGTTATAGATTTTATTTATTTTGCCGCGCAGAGTTAAATTTGGACCACGCCATCTCTTCCCATGCGGTGTCATACAAAACGATTAAGGGATAGGACTGTTTAACATCAGACAGATATATATATAGCCCAGACTCAACCTCAGTTGCATGGCTCGAGTCAACAATGGTGCCCGGAAGACGGCAACAGGCTCACTCCCTATTACGTGGAACTAAATTCAATGATTGGTGAAATGTGGGTGTTCATTCACAGAGCCTAACCCTCCGGGGATAAAAGCGTGATTTATGTATGTATGTAAAGTAGGTACTAAAGCGTTACTAAATCAATGATATCGCTTCCGGTCTATCATCACAATTCATTAGCAATCCTTAGTTAAATAAAGCAAAAATTAGTGTTTCCTATACGGGTTACATTCCACAAGGCCGCCTGAAGAATTTAATGGAATTAAAAATAAAAGTACATAGGTATTGATTTCTTATCTAAAACCAAGTATTTATCGAAACAGTGCAATCGTAGCAAGTTCTCATAGCGTGTGCCAACCATTAAGTGGTATTGGATGACCAATTACGATTAGGTACCCTATTTAGCCTACATTACTAATACTAGAAGGGTTTGTTTGATGCAATAAACTCTGAAACTACCTCTGCGATTTGGAAATTTATTATTTTATCTCATTGTCTAGCTATTGGGTATCGCGAATCACGCTGCGACCGACTCGCGCAATAAAGAAAAGTATTATGTTATCTGTGATCTTGGACACGGGTGGGTGACAGAAGCCAAAATATAATCAAGCACAGCTGTGGGTGCTGCTGGTATATTATATATTTACAAATTATTTTCTAGAAATTTGTTGCAAGTTTCATAATCAGTATATTTTTAATATTTTCCTGCAGATTATTTTTTGTATAACTATATGGCCATTATAAGTCTATTGTATATTTTTATTAGAAAACTCAGCATTAGCAGCAGAATGGTCGATCAGTGAAAGTAGGTACAAATATTTTAAATTGTATGTTTTCATCATCATTTTTGTATTGTCCAGCATCCGAAGTCTTTGCTTCGGAGCCCAGGGCCCGCTTACTCCTACTCCTCTTCTTGGTTTCATTTATACAGCTCTTGAGAGAGCGTTATCGTCTGACTGCTCAACCCTAAAAGGTTTTTTTATACCACTTGGGAGGCAGACAAGCACACGGCCCACCTGATGGAAAGCGGTAAATGTGGCCTATGAACGTGTGAAACACCAAGGGAGTCACACTCACTCTGCCAACCCTGTAAGTAAGCACAAAGAGTTTCTGTGCCGTCAGTGTAAGAGACAACGCAGGACAAACTTTTGGTCCTCCCACTGACAACATATAAACTCTCCAGTGAGCTCTGGCTACCCTACTCACCGCCGGGAACAACACGAGGTTATAATGGCCGCGGTATTCTGTAGGGCGGAGGTTCTTCCCTAAACTGCTCAATCGGACGTAAATACCGCCATGTCCTACCTCCTACCCGTACTATAGACCAATCCATCAATCAGGAAATGTGTATGCAAATAAGGTTAAGACCATCGGATTTATTCGAGAACATTCGATTGTATGTTTTGGAGATTTGAACGAATCACTTCTGAGAATTAGATCAAGACTTGCTGATCTAATACTAACATGTACAACCATGTGTTACCTATATACGTACATTGTACAATGAACTGTATACATGCTACCTACTTGTCCTACTGTAAATCTGATGGTGTACAATAAAGAATTATCTTTCTATCTATCTACGTACTTACGTTACGTTTGGTGATGCTGAGTATGCGTGTATAGTTACATCTTATAATATCAGCTATCCCCAGTAAGCATGCATACATACATAAAATCACGACTTTATCCCCGAATGATTAGGCAGAGGTAAATTAACATCCACATTTCACCAATCATTGTTTTCAGTACCACGTAATAGGGAGTGCGTCTGTTGCCGTCTTTCGGGCACTATTGTTGACTTTGACCTTGTATCTGTGCCTGTGTCTGAGCTGTATGTATCGATCTGATGTTAAACAGCCCTATCCCTTAGTCGCCTTGTACGACACCGCATGGGAAGAGAGGGGGTGGCCCAAATTCTACTCCGCCGGGGACCACGCGGCTATGAACATCCTGTACTAATCAGCCCAGCTGCTCCGGTGACTTCAGACAGATTCAATTTTCACATAAAAATGCTTTTCATTTATTGAAAATATCATACATTTATATATATCCATATTATGCATTTATTACCAAACTGCTATTTGAACATTACAAATATTTTATCATTTATTTCTGTAGATAATACACCATTCAAATATCTTACATTATAAAAGGTAGATACGGCACTGGCGCTTATCTTTACAGAGCTCTTAAATCAAAATCAAATAAAAATAGTATTTAAAGATTTTCTGACATTTAAATGAATACAATTGACAATAAATACCTGCTAGTCTAGTGTTATCTCCGTGAACTAAGCACTATCTCACAACATAAACAATTTCGAGGAAAGGATGTCGAAGTTTGAGACAGATCTGCAGAAGAAGTCATCATCCAAGACGGGAAGCTTAGCGGAGGAGTTTGCTGCCTTCAAAAAATGTATCCTTCAGACACTTAAGTCCTTTTCCCAGCAGCTCAGTAATGTCGTACGGGAGGTAGACAATATGGAGATGCGTAGTCGTCAGAAAATCTTACTTCTACATGGTGTGAAGGAGCAAGAGGATGCAGATATTGGCAGAGTTGTCACTGATGTCGTGAAGCAGCAGCTCAAGATCAACACCTTCTCAACCGCAAATATCCGACGCTGACATAGAATGGGACGGCAAGCATCCAACGTGAAACCTGTGCTTGTGAAGCTTCAGAGTCATACAATAAAGGGCAGTATTTTTCTTCTGCCAAGTCTAAATTAAAAGGTACGGGCGTTACAGTATCCGAGTTTCTGACTAAGTCACGACATAAGGTAATCATGGCCGCCCGTGACAAATTCGGAGTACCTACTTAAGTGCTGGACTAGGGAGGGCACGGTTTATGTCTTGGACTCTGAAGAGAATTGGCATCGAATTGTCTCGCGTCAAAGAATCAAGCTATTCTTGGTGCAATACGACTGCTGGTGTACCGCAGGGTGGCGTTCTATCTCCGTTACTTTTCGCTATTTTCATTAACACAATCTCCGAAAAATTACTTTCATCCTACCACCTTTATGCTGATGATCAGCAAATTTACACCCAAGCTCCTCCAAACAACTTGTCCGATGCATTTATTGTACTCAATGAGGACCTGGATAGGATTTGAGAATGGAGCAAAAACCATGGACTCACCCTAAATTCATCCAAGACACAAATAATTGTTATTGGTAGTCCATGGTTGACTTCGAAAATAGATTGGACCCAGCTTCCTCAGATTACTATGGGTGGAGCAATCATACCAATTAGTGACAATGTCAAGAATTTGGGTATCTATATGGATGAATCATTTTGTTGGAATATCCAGTTACAGGAAACCAGTCGTAAATATTTCGCGTCAGCGGGTGCTTTACGCAGACTGCGTAACTTCCTACCAATTACCACTAAAACTGCGCTCGCACAATCGCTTCTTCTTCCTGTTCTCGATTACGCCGATGTCATCTATCCCGATCTCACAGAGGAGCAACTAGATAAACTTGAGCGACTTCAAAACTTTTACATACGATTCATATTTGGTTTACGCAAGTATGATCACGTGTCAGATTTCCGTAAACAACTCAAGTGGCTCCCAATTCGGCTTCGCAGGAATGCCCATATTCTAACATTATTATATAATGTATTGTTTAATCCAACCACTCCCTCTTATCTCAATGAACGATTCCAGTTTCTCCATGACACACATACGAGATGCCTGAGGTCAACCGAGAATTTGAGGCTGACAATGGCAATACATTCAACTGATTTTATTGATAAGTCATACTCTGTCAAGGCTGTGCGCTTGTGGAACGCATTGCCATTGATTTAAAATAATGGTAAAGGACTACTACCTATCATTTTGAACACTGGTGACAGCTCACAATTAATATGCTTACTATTTTCCCTTCTTATTATTTATGTGCTAAAGTTGTATATTTATTTTACTTTATTTAAACTTCTTTCATATCTTTCTTTCTTTCTTTTTGTTTTTTTTTAAATACACCTTGTTTCTAGTTTATTTGCTAACTACTCCAAATCTTTTGCTTTATTACAGTACTATGCATCCCAAGGTTGCCTGGAAGAAATCGCTTCCAGCCATAAGGCCGCCAATTGTACATTAAACTGCATGCATGCTAACTACAAGTTTTACTGTAATCTATTAGTGTACAATAAAGAATTATCTATCTATCTACTTCATTTCAAAATAGAAAATTAGCCTATTTAAATGAAACCATGAGTACAACAAGACATTGACTAATCTGTTAGTAAATAAAGAGAAGACAAGAACATAATCATGATTTCCATGTGTTAATAACAGGTAATGTACAGATTGCCGGGAGCTGGGAATGACTTCGTTCCACAACAAGGCTAGGAATTCAGCCTCACACTTTCGTAACCGAAAGTATGACAAGTCAAGTATGACAAGAACTTCTTCTCACGCACGCTTAAGCTGTGTTATGAACCCCTTGCTGTGTTTTTTAAGTGACTATTTTTTCTTCAAGAACGGCATTATAAGCTCCCTGCAGGGTCGGCAGCACGAGTGTGGCGCCCCTGGTACTGCACACACATCCATGGATTGCGGTAATCACTTTCCATTTGGTAGGCCATGTGCTTGTCGGCCACCAAAGTAGTCTATTAATGTGCCTGGCTACGATTGACGTGATTTCTAATAATAGTTTGAAGGTTAAGCTTTATTATTTTACGAAAGTAGATTTTCTTTTTTCACACTTTTAGTACCTTATACCCTGGGAACTTTGTGGTCCCCACACCCAAAGAGGGCTAGATCGAGAGATATGGCCCCGGGCCACAGGCTGTCAGGGTAAGGTTTGTATAAAATAAAAAAAAACATATGGTGCAGGGGGAACAAGGTCTGAACTACACGGCGGCGGGCCGAAGGCAAGGCAAACAATAAATGGCGGTTCAAAGTTCGTCGGGTCAGCTAGTGTAAAATAATTGTAAATTCAAGAATATACCATATCAATATATTCACAGCTCGTTGTAACACGCACGTTGCCGGTGACGTATGCACGAGAGCGCGCACAACGTGGGCGCCTCGCGCCGGTGACTCATAACAGAACGCACGTTGTAGCCACACAACACATAATATTCACATGGACGACGCGGCTGCCCAATTCTAAATTCTAGTTTATACAATGCAGATGTATGAATAAAATATAACTCACACCTGCAAAAAATATCAAGGTTGCTTGTCCGGCGGCCGGTAGTATAAATGCGAAGTAGCTTTACCTGTCTGCCTATTTTTTACTTTTTGCAACTAAACGTCTGAATCGTTTGTGATGGAATATGGAGGTTCGAGTTTAGATTGAACACTCAGAAGATGTACGTTTTTTTTAATTAATGGAAACCTTTGACTGAAAGCACACGACTTCTTATGAGACATCATTCTATGTAGATGTTTTTTATACTCTTACCACTTAAGTGGGAGACAAACACACGGCCCACCTGATGGGAAGTGGTTACCGTGGCCTATGGTATTTTACTCGTGCTCTTTCCTATAATACAGTCATAAGCTTATGAAAGCATTGTTTATTTATTCATTCAAGAACATTTTACAGAGATAGGACACGACGGTATTTCCGTTCCAATTGAGCAGTCCGACTGGGGAAGTACCTCCACCCTACAGAATACCACGGCTATAATAACTCTAACGTTGTATTCCCGACGGTGAGTAGGATAGCCAGAGCTCACTGGAGAGGTTTTGTGCTGTCAATGGGAAGACCAAAGACTTGTCCTGATTTTGTGTTCTGCACTGACGGCACAAAAAATCTCTGTTCCTACAGGGTCGGCAGCACGGGTGTGACTCCCCTGGTGTTATACACGTTCATAGGTCACGGTAACCACTTTCTATCATCAGCTTGTCTGCCACCTAATTGAATAAAAAAAATACGTTATAGGTTTTTGAATTCATACACAGTAAACTAGTGGCGAAGAATTTAAATATTCATAAGCGTAGAAACTGTAGAAAAAATCTTACCTCGATCTAGTTTCTCAAATTTGAACATCTCTACCACCTGGGCAAAGGGAAGCTGGCAGCAATCGAGTTATATGAATCATTCGACTTTGAATTTTTCGTTACCTCCACAATCCAAAGGCGATATTGAAGCATTGCAGCTAGACCAGTTCTTGGACTATTTAGGGCTTCACCTGTAACGATTGCCATAGATGTTGGTATGGCAAACCGGGACCGACGCGTCGCGACGGCTTACCGAGCTCGCCGGGGCATGACTAGACCAATCCAAATATATATTCACGCATTTTTTGTATCAGTGGGGATTTTGCACCGTTAAAAAAAAGCCTATGCTAAATATTTTAAACTATAAATGTGAAAGTTTGTGAAGGCTTTGTTTTGGATGTGTATAATGGTATGCTTTCAACACATAAGTGTATCACTCAACTATAAAAAGAACAAACAAACAAGTTCCTACCTAACAGTGTTAGGTAATCTTACGGTAGGTGGATAGTCGAGGCGTGTTAGGATGTTTGTTACTCATTCACGCTCTAACAGCTGAACGATCTGGCTGAAATTTGGTACAGAGATAGATTACAATCCGGAATAACAAATAGGCAACCCGCGAATAGGTTTTTGATCCCATTCACGCAACCGCCCATGAGTTGCGTGAACGCGATAAAAAGCAAACAACAACAACTAGACTATCGAATAAATGTTAAATTAAGCAATTTGATATTTGACTGACTAGTCAAATTAGTTACTTTATACTAACTGTCAAAACAGTAGGAAACTTGTATGAAATGCATTATTGTGGCGTCATAATATTCAATAATTTACTATTATGAAAATATATGGTGGCTGATTAAAATTAAATAAAAACGATAAAAATAGAACCAACGCAACTTTTTTTTTCCAACTTAGGTGCCAAACAAGCAGACCTATGAACGTGTGCAACACCAGGGGAGTCACACCCGTGCTACCGACCCTGTACGTTCTGTACTGTACCGTTAGTGCAGAAGACACAATCAGGACAAGCCTTTGGTCTTCCCACTGACAGCACAAAAAACCTCTCCAGTGAGCTCCGGCTACCCTACTCACCGCCGGGAACATAACACGAGGTTATTATTGCCGTGGTATTCTGTAGGGTGGAGGTACTTTCCCAGGACTGTACAATTGGGACGGGAATACCATCGTGTCCTACCTCCTCGTAGTTGAATAAGCTCAGTTAAATTTATATTTTCCTGTAGTTAAAATATATTTATTTTAACTACAGGAAAATATCTAATTTAACATTAAATTAGTACATCGGAGCTACACAATTACCTACACATTTTACCGTAGGTTGAGACGAGTAATACCCTCTAATGTGGTGTTATTGATATTTATTGATTACGTAACATTAAAGCGCATATACCTCAAAAAACACCCACATACATAAAAATATATTATGATTGCCAAACGTGACAATAAAAACAGAATCTACAAAACGTAAGTACACAATACGTGTGGTACGTACGTCACATGTTTGAGAAGATCAAGCCACGTGACAGGAATGAGGAAAATATGTAGGTAAGCTATTGATTTTATCTTAAGATATTTACCGAAATTAATGAGGTCAGCTTACAACATAATGTTTGTTTGTCGAGTATTTTTAGATGCTTTGCGGTCTTAACTGTTGATAGTTAGTCACGTAATTACAGGAATATTTTATACTATCTGACCTATTTTCTTTCATATTTTGAAACGTCATATCACTTATATATGCCTGTATTTCTTTCGTTTCCTAATAATGAATCTGCCTGATTTTTTGACATTTATGAACACTGCTACGCTCCCTTAAGCTGTAGCGTGATGTTATAGAGCTTAAAACCTTTGCAGATAAACGGACTTTTCAACACAAAAAGAAATTTTCAATTTGAACCAGTAGTTCCTGAGATTAACGCGTTCAAACAAACAAACTCTTTAGCTTTATAATATTACTAGCTGACCCGGCAAACGTTGTTTTGCCATATAAATAATTTTTAAGTAAATGTCTAAAACTTAAAGAAAATGTTAAGGGTGGACAACCCTTATCACTAAGGGGTATGGAAAATAGATGTTGGCCGATTCTCAGAACTACTCAATATGCTCACAAAATTTCATGAGAATCGGTCAAGCCGTTTCGGAGGAGTACGGGAACGAACATTGTGACACGAGAATTTTATATATAAGATAGTACAGATTTAATAGGTACCTACCTACTAGATTAAGTGTATTAATAGTGTATAATACTCTACTTTTTCTTCTGTCAAAGCAACGGCACTTCGATTTTCAAATTCTGAATAAGAAGAAGAACCCGGAAGTGCCATTAAGATCTCCCGGTGTACAAGTATATGGGCTTGCATCAGCGGGTGGATCATGATCTGTGCTGTGGAGTATCACCTAAAACCTAGAATGATTCTCCCTGCTTTAGCCGATCTATGTTCGAATGTTCGAAGTCTTTTAGGGACGTACATCTGATCCAGGGAAGTTCATGAAAAGGAGAAGGCTCTGGCAACGGGGTACTAAGTTAGTCTACTGTCTTATAAATGTAATATTATTACCTTATAGTTGTTGTAAGCTTAACACATTGCAGGCTACCGACCCTAACTCTAATATTTTATATAAAATACTAATCTGAAGTTGAATTGTATTGTCCTCTGATCTGCAGATACAGTAAAATAATTACTATATCAATTGATTAATTGTGTTTTTTTGTGTAGAAATCATTTATAATTCTTATAGTGTGCAATGAGTTCCGAGTGCGACTGTACTTTATAACACGATTTCACAAAGGACACACTTTTGGAAAAGAGGCGTGCCTATATATGTAATTTAGCCTATCTTTCATCATGACCGTTCGCAATTGCCCCCGAAAGTTTTTCGGTATTTTGAAATGGGTACTATAAAACAGAAATCTACCCGTCTTGATTCCCCCCGTATTCCCTATTCTAATGTTGTGTATGGTTTAAATTTGTCTTATCTTCGTCATTATATCACTGTCTTATCTTAGTTTCACGCTGTGATGATGATATATATATTGCATCATAATTTAACACTTCCGATAAAGAATTTAATTTGAAATCAATACATAAATAACAATAACCAAGAAACGTACGCTGTTATACATTCTCATGCGCAATACGAAATAATGTAGTTTGCTGGCGGCATGGCATGCCACGAGGTTGAGGTAGGTCAGGACGCACTATTACTGCACGTTGAAGGCAACGTTGCAATAGTTTTCTACGTAATATTGATACGTACTTGAATATTCGACACGTAATGTGTAGTGTAAGTTGTTATATTAAACTTCAACTGCGATTACTTTACACAGAAGAGTGCTCGAATGTTTCGTGGGGGCTCATTGCATTTTGATACGAGTTGTTTCTTGGGGCCGGGGGACAACTGGAAGACAAGAACGACGTAATGTGTAGTGTACGTTGTTATAATTAAACTGAAACTGCAATTACTTTACACAGAAGAGTGCTTGAATGTTTCGTGGAGGCTCATTGCATTTTGATGCGAGTTGTTTCTTGGGGTCGGGGGGACCACTGGAAGACAAGAACGACGTAATGTGTAGTGTACGTTGTTATAATTAAACTGAAACTGCAATTACTTTACACAGAAGAGTGCTTGAATGTTTCGTGAGGGCTCATTGCATTTTGATGCACGCTGTGTCTTGGGATCGGGAGTCAGCCGGAAGACAATAATCTGTTAGAAGCTTCTTAATTGTTTCGTAAACTTAGTAATTTTTAGTAATCATGCTAGAAAAGGATTTAGCTTTAAGGGAGAAAACCACAAAATTTCTGCCCCTTCCGGAACCCTTTTTGACATGCAATTTTGACATTTTAGCTTTTTTCTCATAATAGAAAAAGTCAATATAACTTCATATTGCCTGATTGTAAGCTGAAGGCAAAGTATCACTATTGCAGATTCCAACTATCGTGTTTAACTTTTGTCATTCACATTGTGATATATAAAAGATACAACACGGATGAAAGAAAATGTGATACAATTGAGCAGTCCGACTGGGGAAGTACCTCCGCCCTACAGAATACCGCGGTTATAATAACTTCGTGTCGTGTTCCCAGTGGTGAGTAGGGTAGCCAGAG
This sequence comes from Eilema griseolum, assembly GCA_963662185.1. NCBI lineage: Eukaryota > Metazoa > Arthropoda > Insecta > Lepidoptera > Erebidae > Eilema > Eilema griseolum. The sequence goes on from OY759250.1 coordinate 9,225,886, forward strand.
CTCACTGGAGAGTTTTTGTGCTGTCAGTGGGACGACCAAAGGCTTGTCCTGCTTTGTCCTCTACACTGACGGCACAAAATCTCTGTTCTTACAGGGTCGGCAGCACGGATGTGACTCCACTGGTGTTACACACGTTCATATGGTAACCACTTTCCATCAGGTGGGCCGTATGCTTGTCTGCCACCTAAGTTGTATAAAAAAAAAAACAAGTATAGGAATTGGGTGATTTTAATCTTATTTAATTACTAGATATATTAACATTCATTATTCTCGATACAATGTAACATTGTTCAGAAAATAAATCCACAATAACAATACCTACGTACAGGCTCAAGTGAGAACACGTTTAACAAAATGCGCTGAATATTTCCAAAGAATACTAAGAATTGTATTCTGTTCTTTCATAACTTGACCTCAACTTCACCTTATCGTTAACAATAGGTAGGTACCTACAGTCAGCATCAGATCGATCTTGACGAACAAAGCACTCAAAAAGATCTTAATACCTTGATTTTCTCCCTTTCCTGTTGACTCATTGTTCTGTTATTTGGTACACACTAAACAATAACACAATTTAAATAATAAATAAAATAAATAAATAAAAATAAAAATATTTTTTTCAGGACAAGATTTTCACATTCACATTTGATTTTCAAGATTTTCCCGTTGGCTCCACACTAGGCAAGCCTGTCCTGTTTTTTTTTTAGTTAGTTTGATTTTAGATAGTTTTTAGTTAGTTTTTTAGTTAGTTTAATTTGCTCTTAATACCTTGGTATTAAGATTTTAAGTTTTTGCACTGATTATTACATTACTCACTGCCGCATATTGTGAAACGTCTCCTTACTAGTCAAGGTTAACAGAATAAGTTAGGCACGCGTTGTAATATATAGGTATATAAAATATATGCATTTTGTCGCGATACTCACGTTTTCAGACATTAGGCAGAGTAATTGTGTAGCCATGGCATCCATGTGCATCAGAAGTTAATAATTACTATGCAATTTTAAGAAACAACAGTGTCACTATTTGAACATCACGTTTCATTTATTTATTCATTTATTCATTCATTATTCGCAATATATGCTTACAGCTTGGGCCAAAGCGCTTATATGTTGTCAGTTACAAAAAAATTACATCATACAATACATTACATAGATTATATTAATTAGATAATTAAATGGTACATTCCTCGAAACTTATCAAAACTTCAATATTATAAAATGAAATACATCAATTACAATAATTTTAGGCATACAGTGGGTGCTATAAATTGCACAAATATTTTGTGACACTCGTACCAATGACACTTGGCCCATCATGGAATAAGTCCGCATTTGGATTCTTTTTCAAAAACTCATTTAGGTATTGAACAGCTCTATAAGTAGGGCTACTCCATGCAAGAGAGTGCCAAGCTGGTGGGCAAGTCAAGAGCTGATGCTGTCGTCGTCCAGCGCCACGCATGTAGCTGTCCGGCACATAGAAGTGGACAAACTCACGCACCGACGGGTTATCCACTTTAAAATTTAATAAGAAATAATAGTGCATTATGTGCGCAAACTCCCGCCTGAGCCGCAATGTATCAAGGCCGATCATCCCTGACACGAAGTTGGACAGGTAAACAAATGGATAGTATCCATAGGTACGCTTGTACAGGTATCGAGCAAATTTACGCTGAACTCTTTCAACCATCAGTATGTACAGTTGTTCTGTGGGATTCCATACAATTGCGTTAAATTCCAAAACACTGCGAACATAGGCATTGTACAATAACTTTATAACTTCGATATTGTTAAAATGAGAAGAAGTTCTAGCTATGAATCCTAGAGATTTATTTGCCTTTTTACAAATATGTTTCATATGTTCATGAAAGTTCAATTTGCCGTCCATAATTACACCTAGGTCGCGTATTGTAGTGACACGTTCTAGCGGTGTTCCCGCCAGCTCATACGTCGCCAAAATTGGAGCACGGGATCTTGGAAACGTAATGCTTTTACATTTGGAGACATTGAAAGAAAGTCTATTTTTGACACTCCAAGCAAAAACCGCATCAATCTCTCCCTGGAGCGCCAAACAATCTGCTTTGCCTGTGACAGGAAGAAAGAGCTTCAGATCGTCAGCAAACAGAAGACACTCAGCATCAGTAAGAACTCCAGGCAAGTCGTTAATCATTATCAGGAACAGAGTTGGACCCAGATTACTCGTTACGTTACGTACTACGTTATCAATTAACTATAAATTAATCACTTCCTACGATACATCAGATAATAACTATCCTTTGATTTTAGGGACCTCGAAAAAGGGGAGGCTATAAATTAACGCTGAAGTGCTTTATTTGAACTTATTTTGCAACTTTGTCGAGTATCGTAAAATTAAACATGAATATCTGATTTACTAGCCAAATCAGGATTAGATTGAATGTATGTTATAAGAAGTAGGGCGTTTTACAAAGATATTTTGACAGCCCCTATAATAAAACTGAAACAATGAAAATAAATTAATCTTGTCCTATGAGGATAATTATACCCATCAATTAACTTTTAGTAACTTTTGTCTCTAATCTAACAACATGCAACAAGTGGATACCGTAAATTCCCACGAACAAAATATAAGAATGGTGATAGGCGGCATGCATGTCCAAGTCACGTTGTCGCCACGATTCGAAGTGCACATGGCGATTCACGTACTTACACGTTGCAGGTACTGCCTTTCACAATGTCAACGATTTCATTTGATACTTACTATCATATACCCCTTAGACATGCAACACGTACGTGGTTAAGACATAACACAAACAGAACACAAATACTAATAGATTGAATGAATTTTTAAGCATTTCGTATGCTATTTAAAAGCGACTATAAGAGAAAAATCCGCCAGGACCGCGGATTTACTAAGAGATTATTACTTACTCTGCGCCTAATATATCTTGTTACTCGCGGAATTGTATAGTTTAACGTACCTACATCTAAACTTAATCATACGTGTATAATGTATGTTCTTACATTTTATGTAGTATGTTATAGGAGGTAGGACACGGCGGTATTTCCGTACAATTGAGCAGTCCGACTGGGGAAGTCCCTTTTTTTTTTATACCACTTAGTTGGCAGACAAGCATACGGCCCACCTGATGGAAAGTGCTTACCGTGACCTATGGACGTCTGTAACACCAGAGGAGTCACAGTCGCGCTGCCAACCCTGTAAGTACAGAGTTTCTGTGCCGTCAGTAGAAGACAAAGCAGGACAAGCCTTTAGTCTTCCCACTGACAGCAAAAATTCTCCAGTGAGCTCTGGCTACCCTACTCACCGCTGGGAACACAACACAAAGTTATTATAGCCGCGGTATTCTGTAGGGCGGAGGTACTACCCCAGTCGGACTGCTCAATCGGGCGGAAATACCGCCGTGTCCTACCTCCTTCAAATACCCTACAGAATACCACGGCTATATTAACCTCGCGTTATGTTTCCGGCGGTGAGTAGGGTAGCCAGAGCTCACTGGAGTGATTTTGTGCTGTAAGTGGAAAGACCAAAAGCTTGCCCTGCTTTGACTTTTACAGTGACGGCACAGAAACTCTTGTTTACAGGGTTAGCAGCGCGAGTGTGTCTCCCTTGGCGTAGCACACGTCCACAGACCATGGTAACCGCTTTCCATCAGGTAAGCCGTGAGCTTGTCTGCCAACCAAGTGGTGTAAAAAAAATGTTAATGAAAATATAATTCTGCTGAAGAATAAAATACCAACAATAACAGGAACGTATTTCAACTTTCACAATAACTTTTGTCTTTGATATATCAATATTCAACAAGTGGAAGCCTTAAACTACGAGTGAAATAAAAAAAAGGCAATTAGTGTGATTAGCGGCGTCTCCAAGTGCCGAAGTCACGTTGTCGCCACGATTCGAAGTGCACATGGCGATTCACGTTACTCGTTGCAGTACCGCTTTCACAATGTCGACGATTTCACATGATACTATCATACACATTAGAAATGTAACACGTGTGTGGTGTCTGATGACAATAGATGTGATGACTGAATATAAAACAATACTTATCAAATACTCTTAGCAAATTTTTTTATTTTATTTATTTAGCATAACATAACATAACAACATTGATAGTGGTACAAGGAACAATGGGATTGTTCACCAGGACACCGCGTGTCTTCTATGTCCTAATTCTATGTCCTATACTGCTAAGGTGGCAAACATACGACTCACCTTTAAGTAAATTACTATTAGTTTATTATTATATTATATATATATATTATTTTTAATGAGGAGGTATGACACGACGGTATTTCCGTCCAATTGAGCAATCCGACCGGGGAAGTACTTACGCCCTACAGAATACCACGGCCACAAAATAACCTCGTGTTGTGTTCCCAGGCGGTGGTGAGTAGGGTAGCCAGAGCTCTCTGGAGAGTTTTCGTGCTATCAGTGGGAAGATCAAAAGCTTGTCCTGCTTTGTCTTTTACACTGACGGCACAGAAATTATCTATGCGTACGGCCACGGTAACCACTTTCCATCAGGTGGGACATGCGCTTGTCTGCCATCTAAGTGGTATAAAAATAAATAATTGATACTGGCTCTCAGATCAAGAAGATTACCCAGCTGGGAAGTACTAATATTTATTTCTATTAATATATATTTAAACATACCATTATGTTTTCGATCCTAAGGTTCGCTTTACCATTGCTCCACTATTTATTTATCTTAGCTTTAATGGGAGCTATTTTGAATGCAATCGAGGTTAATAATTACTGTGATGGTGATGAGTTCCGATAACCAGTACCTTCTCATTTGTTTTGAAAAATAATTCACCTCTGAGCAAAAAATATAGTTTCGATTATTGATTAGTTCGATTTATTAATTATATCGTTGTGTAGAATAGGATATTCTATTAAGGATATTCTGTTAAAAAAATACAAAAATAGACTGAATGAGAAAGGCGGAGGATCGGACGAAATGGCGCTCATTGGGACAATCCAGTAGTGAACTGCGGTGGGTGGTTAATTGATTGATAAAAAATAACCTTATTCACAGACTGACTATTTAGGTATTTAAACTAACATGGTCACTCACATCAGTATCAAAAGAATCTGGATATTTACCATGTTGCATTGTTTCGAGTTTCCGATATTTCGGCGCTGTTGCAAGCACCATGATCGATCGATCATGGTGCTTGATCGATCTTAAATGACGATCTTAAACTATAATTATGTACAACACTATTAAATTAAATTTTAAAGCATTTCAGACGGGATTCAAATCCACGATTTTACCCTTACACGGGGAATGCTCTGACCACCGAACCCCCGAATCTCATCTGAAGCCATCCAAATCTTCCTATATATATATATATATATATATATATATATATATATATATATATATATATATACACATATATAAATATATTCGTCTTACAGCAACGGTGAGGACCATCTGCCGATACCCATACGAACTACCGGCAATGAACTGATTCAAAATGTTCCTATCTTAAACGATTTAAACTACAACAATATTTACGTTTTAACTATACAGTTAACAGATTAAATAAATTACTTAACATAATACCAAAATCCCGAACAACAAACAACATTCCGTCTAAAAATTTGTCACCTTTAATCACGTGCTACGAGGGCTGAGCACCGTGCAGGCAACTCGCCTTACGCCACGTGGAGTCGACTGGAAAATACTGAGAACACAAACACGTTTTCATAACATTGAATTATGTAGTAGTTGTGTAATTTGAGTGTTGCTAAACGGGAATACTGCATACTAATTATTTCCTCTATAACTGGCCTTATAAAATTTAGTATTTGTGTTTATAATTTGGGAACTTCGTAATTATTTTTTGTACAAGACCTTTTATTTATAGCACTTAGGTGGCAGACAAGCACACGGCCCACGTGTTAGGAAGTGGTTACCGTGGCCTATGGACGTATGCAACACCAGGGGTGTTACACTTGCGTTGCCGAACACGAAGAAACCTTCTGATGCCCCTCTTGAAAATCGCCATATTGTAGGTGCTTGGGAAAACCGCAGCAGGGAGGTCATTCCAGAGCTTGAGTGTACGTGGGATGAAGTTTCTTAGATACCGCACAGTGCGCTCCGTCTCAGTTCGCAATGTGTGAGTATGAATTCCCTGCCTATGGCGAGAGGTGCGATGGTAGAATGTAGCATCATGTCAAACAATTCATCTGAGCACAAACCATTGTATAGGCGGTAGAACACACACAGCCATGTCACTTGCTAGCTATACCTGCTAATTAACGGATGAGACACTGATGCAGCTTTTCTTCTCACGATAGAGGGGTTAAATAAAAAGTAGATAATCCCAAGTATTAGTTTTGGATACTTCAAGGACTAAGACGAGAATGATGTTAGTGATAATAGCAGGTCCTTGATGCTACTAAAGCAAAACCATTTTTTTAAATTTTGGACTTTAACCGCATTGCTTTACAGTCTAAAATTAAATGGATTTCAGCAGTGTTCGTGATATGACAATGGTTTTGCATTAGCAGAAACGAGGCCCAGGTCAGTTCTTTTTTTATATTCTCTTAAGGAGACATTCGGGTTACCGATTCGCACTCTCCACTCTAGGACACAGTCTTTCATTTACCTAAGTGTTCCCACAACCCTTGGAAATCGATTGCAGGAATATAAAGTGGCATAATATTATGTGTTATTCGAAACTATAATCTATGCCTATACCAGTTTTAGTCAGATCCGTTCAGCCTTGATGGATTAAAAAACATCCGATCTTACAAATAATCCAACTTTCTCATCTATACTAGTATTATAAAGCTGAAGAGTATGTATATTTGTTTGTTTGTTTGAACGTGCTAATCTCAAGAACTACTGGTTCAAATTGAAAAAATATTTTTGTATTGAATAGCCCGTTTATCGACAAAGGTTTTAGGCTACATATCATCACGCAACTACATCAGGGAGCGAAGCAGTGATCATAAATGTCAACCAATACGGCAAATTTTCTATAATCATAAAGGTGACATGAGTTTTAAAAATACGAGTACGTCACAGGCGAAGTCAGCTAGTTTATAATATTAGTAGAGTCTGCGTAGCTATCTCTTGTGACTCACAAGTAGGAAAACAACAAATTCACATTATACTGTCAATTCAGAATAATTCAAATCGATATTTCGTATAATATCGCATGACCTCCATAGTCACATGGAGATTCAAATATATCAAACGACACGTTGTATATCACTTGACGCTTTGTGTATTTATACGTCAACAAAATATAGCTTATTAATATGTAATAGTTTTGTTTTGATATAATTCACATGTTGTGTCTAGTGGCCCACTATCTCTAGTTGCTAGAATATAACTTAATAATGTCAATGTAAATAGGTTTTCTGGCTAGAATACAATTTAATGGTATCAATGCCAATAGGTCTTCTGGCTTGAATACAAGTAATGATATTAATGAAAATAGGTCTTCTGGCTAGAATACAAGTTAATGATGTCAATGCTATTAAGTAGGTTTTCTAGCTAGAAACAAAAACAAACAAACTTCCTGGTCAAAATGTAATTTAATGGCGGATACAAGTAGGTCTTTTGGGCACAATACAATACTCACCTTTTCTGACTAGAATACAACTTAAGGGTATCAATGGAAATTATGTCTTCTGGCTAGAATACAAGTTAATGATGTCAATGCTATTAAATAGGTATTCTAGCTAGAAACAAAAACAAATAAGCCTTCTGGCAAAAATTTAATTTAATGGCGTATACAAGTAGGTCTTTTGGGCACAATACAATACTTATCTTTTCTGGCTAGAATACAACTTTACGGTATTAATGGAAATACGTCTTCTGACTAGAATACAAGTTAATGATGTCAATGCTATTAAGTAGGTTTTCTAGCTAGAAACAAAAACAAACAAACTTCCTGGTCAAAATGTAATTTAATGGCGGATACAAGTAGGTCTTTTGGGCACAATACAATACTTACCTTTTCTGGCTAGAATACAACTTAAGGGTATCAATGGAAATTATGTCTTCTGGCTAGAATACAAGTTAATGATGTCAATGCTATTAAGTAGGTTTTCTAGCTAGAAACAAAAACAAACAAACTTCCTGGTCAAAATATAATTTCATGGCGGATACAAGTAGGTCTTTTGGATGAAATACAACTTAATGATGTAGCAAAAACATGAAGCATATACAGACTTTTAGATAAAACCATAGATTTATATATTACACTCTCAGTGTACCTATAAAACAATAAAGTGTAGAGAAAATGTGACAGTAGAACTATCCACTGCTATATCGCGTCGCCTATGGTTTTTGTTTGTTTGCTAGCTGTCTTGATCAAGTTCATTCTTAGCTAAATTATGAAATCGTTTGAGGATCATTAGTCTTAACTAGTTGAGGAAGAGGATATTATGAATATCCACTGGTCTGATGGATTTTAAATTAGGTGTGTAACTATATTGTTGGTATTTCCATAACGTTGCACCCCTGCATACAAGTCGCATTCACTATCGCCACACCACAGAGTTTTTAACTTTAATATGCTTATTTTTTCATACATGTAAAATCCCTACGGATACCCCCCACCGGAGCCGGTGGAAGAGGTTATGTCGGACTCGAACCCACCAAAACGCACGCCGCCTGTGGGTCGTTTTTGGTTGAGGTTAACAGGCATATCCCTCGCACGCCGGCCGACTCAGGGCTATCTCTCTCGATCTGGCCCTCTCCTCGGGTGTGGGGACCACAGAGTCCCCGACTGGTCCCCGGATGGCTACAAAAATTTTAGTTAGTGTCGTTGTGTCAGGGCTTACATTTTCTTCTCGGACCTCGCAACGTTGTTCACATGTCAGAATGCTATACCGGTTAGTGACGTGACATTACTATTTGGAATAATTACAAATGTGTTACTTTGTAAATGTAATGTTATTTAAATAATGTAAATACTTACAGTATAGTTAAAACTGTGGTACAGACTAGCAGAGACTGCACGTTGTCTATATCACGTGTCGACTGGTCTGGTCGTCAGCCCTGACACACATATGTGTACATATGAGATTAATGATAGCACGAGGTGCATTCATCATTTTGTTCCATTAATAATTGTTGCTAGACATGTTTTGATAAATTAACAAAACAAAACAATAAAATTATGCATGAAAATACATTATAATTGCTCCCCCTCCATTTGGTTTTTTTTTATATAGGACGCGTCAATTAGTGTTCGCCTTGCCTGATGGTAAGCTGAAGGTAAAGTCTCACAAAAGAGGGTCACCATTACTTACTTATGCCATGTGACAATGGTGACACTCTGCTTGCCACACTCAGCTATCATATGCTTTATCACGCCCGGCTTAAAGGAAGGAATTGGTTTTTATGGAAGTGAATACCGTCTGATTATGAGGATAGATGATCAGGGCCTCAATACTGCAAAAGCAAAATCACTGTCATACCACGTACACTGCTAAAAAACCCATAAAATTTTAGATTTTAACGCAATATAGTTAAAGTTCAAAATTAAAAGGCTTGTTGAAGAGCGAATGAAAAAAGTGTTTCAGTTAATTTTGGACTTTAAAAGTATGTCCATAAAGTATAATATTTAATGCCATGTTTTGCAGTGTATGTAGCATGATTGTGGCTGAGCTTTAGTAGAATCCAGGGCCAGGACATTTAGGTCATCCATACACCAACTTTGGGTGTTATGCGAGGCTATGGCACAGACTTACCTCTCGGGGTTTAGGGTCAAACAGCAATCGCTTACATAAAAACCAAGCTGTTAACTCATTCCCTGGCAGAAATAGGCCGCGGCAGCGGCGCGCCTGGCACACCTACCCATTTTCGGGGACGAGTTGAGGACTCTGTGGTCCCCACACCCGAGGAGAGGGCCAGATCGAGAGAGATGGCCCAGGGTCGGCCGGGGTGCGAGGGATATGCCTGTATTGGTCGGTTCGAGTCCGACACAACCTCTTCTACCGGCTCCGGTGGGGAGGTATCCGCGGGGATTTTACGCACGTCTAAAAAAAAAGTATTAACTCATCATTCACTGAGCCTTTTCCCAAGACAGTTGGGGTCGGCATTCTAGTCTTACCAAGATGCGGCTGAACTTCGATATTTTCCGTGAAGCGACTGCTATCTGACCTCCCCAACCAATTGACGATGTCGAAATTCTGTAGTCAGAATAGTCGGATTTTGTGGGTTACCCGTAACGACTGCCATAAATATTCGGAATCGACGGCTTAACGTATTCTATTATATTCATATATATTCAGGCACACAAATATTTGTACTGAGTACGGGGATCGAATCCCCGCTTCCTTTTCTTTATATAACTTAGTTGACAGATAGCACATGGCCCACCTAAAGGAAAGTGGTTACCGTGAACTATGAACATGTGTAACACCAGTGGAGTCACATCCGTGTTGCCGACCCTGTAAGAACAGAGATTTTATGTGCCCTCTGTGTAGTGCAGTCCTGCGTAGCAGCCGCGTTCACTACTGCCACGCCACAGAGGCTGTCCTGCCCTGCCCTCCTGTCCTTAGTTACATTCGAGACTTTTATTTGGGAATATGAAGTACGCTTCGAATGACGTTTCGGTTGCTTCTCAGCAGTCATTGTCCCAGGTGGACTAAAGACGGTACTCAGGAGGGTACCTTACTTTTTACATACTATTTTATCTTCTTATGAATAAAAATACATATTCCTAAATACAAAACTCGATAGGCTCGACCGATGTGTATTTTTTTTCATCAAAAGTTCTACAATACGTTTAAAGAGGTAGTTCCCATAGGTTACGATAGCGATGGAAACAAAACAAGGTTCCAAGAGGGTGATCGGGAACAGAAACCGAATTCCACGCAGGCGAAAGGGCTGGAAACAGTAACAAAATGAAATTCACCAATAGGTATATACACTTTTATTGGCTATACCGTACCGATATATTAACTATGCAGGCACTTAAAACATTTTCATTATACGCTACGAGTATTCTTATCAGATAAAATGGTTTTGCACTACGCAAACTTATCATTATGAGATGTAGGTCAACTGTTAGTGTGTCAATGACCTCTATTAAGGACAAAATGTATTTTTTTAGCATCATAATTATACATCTTTTAAACCCAAGCTAATTTTAACTGCTAGTCGGTGCATCTACCAAACAACGGACGAGGCTCTGGTTTTCCTTTTAGGATAAGGACTTCAGGTCGTAATGCTCTCGGAAAAGCCAACAATCCATAAATAATAACGGCTTCAAAGAAATACTTTGGAAGTAAATGGAAACAAAAAGGATTGATGATAGACAGAGTAGTCACAGCCTCTACGTAGGAGGTGTGGGTTCGATCCCAGCTCAGAGCAAATATTCGTATGCATTGGCCTGCTCGTGCTTCGGAGAGCACGTTAAGCCGTCGGTCCCGGTAGCCATACGAAGATCTATGGCAGTTGTTATGGCATTTGGAAACCTAAAAAGTCTAACAATTGGTCTAACTGCAATACCTCGATATCGCCATTTTTGACATGAAGATGTCAGTCGCTTCATTGAATGTCTTAAAGTTCAGCCAAATCCACCAGACTCCAAAGTGAAAACTTTGGATGCGACTGGAAATAACGCTAGGACGAAGAAGGAGTCTACGAATAGCAATAGTAGTAGCCCCAATAATATAATAATCAATCAATCAATTAGTCCACCGCATTCTACTGCTGGACATTGCTGGACACTGCTGGACGCTGCTGGACACTGCTGGACACTGCTGGACACTGCTCGACACTGCTGGACACTGCTGGATATAAGCCATTGAGTGTAACACGTCATTGAGGAGCCCTAATATAATCGCTTGTAACATCAGAGGATAGGTTTCTAATTACTGCAGTTAGACAACATTAGTTGAATAGTTTTTAAATGGTTTAAATAGTATGTCCCTGTTTGGTTGTTGGGTTTAATTCATATTTACCTGCTTCCTGTTAAACATATGATATTTGGTACACACATTTATTTCGGATGACAATACAATTTGAAACCATTTAACCTAATACATCTTTCTTAGCTATTAGATTGTCATAGCAAAATATGTCAGTTTCCACCGTGACGATGAACATTGATAATCAAATAACGGTTTAATCGCGGAACTTACTATTATTGTTATATTATTATGAATTCACACCGCGGTAATTTAAAATTAAACATTGAATTGCTGAGAGATAGAATCCGTGTGAATTCCATCAGATCCGAAGAATGTCGTAAGACAACTAACGGAAAAATACGCATACGATATCACTGCGAGAAGGAAGACTCAAAATAAAACCCTGTACCAACCCGTCTGGCCAGCGTGGAAACAGTAGGCCAAAGCGTCTCAACATTGAGAGAGGCCTATGGCCACTAGTAGACTGCGAGGGGCTTATTGATTGATAATTAATTGATTAGCATTAATGAAAAATAACATAATAATAACGATTCGCTTGGGTGGGCTCGGTATTCGCAAAATTTCAGATGTCAGCTTACCAGCGTTCCTGTCTTCAGTCCACAGTACGGAAGAATTAACTAGGAAAATCCTTGCACCTACACTAGTTAATTCTGAAGTATTGTGTAAGACTGATGCAGTGAACGCTTGGAAAATTGCATGTCCAAACACCGATCTCCCAAGGAACCTTTTCTCACAGCGTCAGTGGGACGGGCCGCTCTGCAGCTTAGTTGGAAAAAAATTACTAAATACATGTTCCAATGCTGCTGAGCGTGCCCGTTTACTGGCGGTTGGAGTGTGGGAATCGGGTCTTTGGCTACAAGCTCTTCCGTCATCTAACGTAGGGACTATGTTAGATGACACTACCTTCCGCATCGCAACTTGTCTCCGTTTAGGTGCGCCGTGTGTTTCTCCGCATCAATGCCGTTGTGGAGAAGCCGTTGACAGACTCGGACACCATGGTCTGTCGTGCTGCAGGAGCGCTGGGCGAATTCCACGGCACGCCAGCCTCAACGACATAGTCCGCCGTGCTCTTGTCACCGCCGGTGTACCAGCTGTACTAGAACCAAACGGTTTGGCGCGTGACGATGGCAAGAGACCGGATGGCATGTCGTTAATGCCATGGAAGATGGGTAGGACTCTGGTGTGGGACGCCACATGCGTTGATACCATGGCTCCTACCCATATAACTAGCACGGCTGGCTGTGCTGGTGCTGCTGCTGCTTCTGCAGAGGCTCTCAAGCGGCGCAAATACTCCAATCTCATCGGAGATTATGAATTTGTGCCGTTTGGAGTCGAGACTTTGGGGTCATGGGGTCCGAGCGCTCGCAACCTCTTCCGTGAGATTGCGAAGCGAATGGTCGACGCTTCTCGTGACCAGAAGGCTGGCCTCTTTTTAGGACAGAGAATAAGCATTGCCATACAACGTGGCAATGCTGCCAGTCTTCTGGGAACGCTACCACAAGAGGCATGCGATGCGGAGGAATTCTACGACGCATTTTAATTGTTCTTAGCTATAAGTTGTATAATAGTTATTTTATTTTTATTGTATTTAATATTTATAAATTATTTCTTGATTTGTTTATTAAACTTAGTACATTATATTAGAAAATACATATGTAATAAATAGGTATCTGTTTTATATTTATGTATTAAACTAACACACATAATAAATTATATTATATATTAACTATGTGGAGTGGAGTTTCGTAAATCCCGTTCATAGCGGATGTACCCTACAAGGAACTTATCTGCCATATTTCAAAATTGTAGGTGTTATAGTTTCTGATATTTCGTGATTAATCACTAACTGGCTTTTACATTTATTACGTCAATATTGCTTTTATATGTAGTGACGCACTAAAAAACCGCTGTTATGATAATTGGTTCATAATGAACCATTGAGTAATTATTATGATAAAAATTACTGATTTATGATTGAATCATATTCTTTTGTATGAGACATGACTACGTGTTTTACTGTAACCTGGAATGATTATGCTAATTGTTATATATGTGATAAAAAGGTCATAGAAAACTTTAATGACCTTCATTTTTGTTGCTATTAAGTATAACACACGTTAAGCGCCTGATGCCATCATCTAGTGATCTGCCTGGGCCCAGTTGCATTCGAGGCTTCCGCTTCAGAGACCGGGTCCCCTTTTTATGGTTTGCCTTATACGGCTCTTATGGGGGCAACTGCCGTCTGACCTCCACAATGTTTCTTGCTGGTATCTTCTCAGTAGAACTAACCTAACAAACCATCGACATTTATACATTGTTTAATATTTTTATAATATTTCTTTACATAATTGTAAAATTTTGACGTTCATATTATGTGCATAAACTGAATAAATGAAATTATTTCTTGTATTTTTGAATCCCGAAAGTAAAGACTGTGCTAGAAACTCGTCAGTGGTTTAGCAGATGATTCTACTACCAGGTGAGGTATTAACTTGGGTTTAAAATATATTGGTAGGATGACATGATACTAAAATAAATATAAGGCCATCCAATGTACATTGCACTGTATACATGCTATCTACTTGTCCTACTGTTAATCTGTTGGTGTAGGTAGATACAATAAAGAATTATCTATCTATCTAATACAAGGCTCGTGACACATATGACATTAGAATTGTCATCTAGAATACAATCTATTCTCAGATCTAGTTATTAATCGAGATTCAGGCTGAGTATCGTACTGAAATTGAGTCAATTGTTTATCCTTATGAGATTATAACTTATAAAAATTATTTCAGAGGTTGTATACACAATATACACTTTACTTAAACTAGCACATCAGCTTAGTGCACGCATGACAGGTAAGAGGTAGTATGCACGAACTATTTTGGTGTCAGGGCCAGTCGACACGTGCATTGAAGCCGCAGCCACGTGCACCGAGGCGAGGCGTCAGCGTGACCCAATTGGCGCGCTCGGGTCGGCGCCCGATACTTGCGTCCCAGCGTTGCCTAGATCTGTGAATAGAAATTGCATTTCTATTATTAACTTAACAATATCACATTTGTATTATAAGTAGCGTGGTAAACAGGAGAGGTGTTTGTTTTATCAGATTTGTGTTCTACCTACCTACTTTAGGTAGGTACCTTTTTATATATAGCTTGTCTATAGACTAAATTCTCTGGATGATAGATAGATAGATAGATCATTCTTTATTGTACACCAACAGATTTACAGTAGGACAAGTAGGTAGCATGTATACAGTTCCATGTACAATGGGCGGCCTTATCGCTGAAGCGATTTCTTCCAGGCAACCTTGGGATGGACAGTAATGTTATAAAAACAAAAGATATGGTGTAGTTACCGATGGATGGGTTAGGCCGAAGCTAGAGTTGAATCCTAATGAATTCCAGATGCTAAGAGAGCCTTGTAATAAGCCGCTAGGCTGCTACCATAATGCTAAATAAATATTAAAACTTTAATACTAATCGTAAAACGCACCTCTGATCGCTACCGGTGCAAAGGTGCCCATCACACTTACCGCGTTACCACGCTGTGTTTATGCGAGCCGCCCTCTACACCAGGAACGATTTGGAGCGGGAGTCACCATTGACCTCTGTGAGCCTCTGCCAAATCGTCTGTACAAGGCTTTTGGTCTCCTTGACCCAGCTTCCCAGGATTTCCACCGCTGTTAGCCCGAAGTGGTAGTTCAGTTCCTTTCAACTCAGCTTAATTGAGTCTCTTCTTCGAGCTAACGTGATCTGCGGCGGCCGACAGGTAGTGGGTTGTGCGACTAAGGTCGCTGGTGGCTACAGTACTGACACAAGTTGCGTCTCATAACAGGCACTTGCCGTTCTTCAGCTTCAGTTGGTAAGCATATTAATTTAAATATAGACATTGTAAGAACAATACCCTCAACCACAACTAACAAAGTTGTTAGGTATTCAATTCAATGAATGATACTATTCACTTTCAAATGACATTTGATCTACCAATAATGCCTTGATCACACGCACCGAGTGGAGTAACGAGATATGCATTCGGACGCACTATTCGGGCAGTGTCGAGCAAGATTGCTCTCTGAATATCCAGGTTGGTCCCCCACTTCGCATATGCAGTCAACACTTACCAACACAATTACCTTTTTCAGATCGTATATGGGAAGTACCTCCGTCCTACAGAATACCGCGGCCATAATAACTTCGTGTTGTGTTCCCAGCGGTGAGTAGGGTAGCCAGAGCTCACTGGAGAATTTGTGCTGTCAGTGGGAAGACTACAGGCTTGTCCTGCTTTGTCTTCTACACTGACGCCACAGAAACACTGTGCTTACAAGGTCGGCAGCGCGAGTGTGGCTCCAAAGTCAAAGTCAAAGTATCTATTTGTATTTATTTCTCCTCTGGTGTTACACACGTCCATAGGCCACAGTAACCACTTTGCATCAGGTAGGCTGTGTGCTTGTCTGCCACCTAAGTGGTATAAAAATAATTGTTTGTTGATTTGATTCCGGAGTATCTCGCCTCCTGCGAATCACGGCCTCTACTTTGATATTTGTTTGCACGTGGCTCAATTGAATTAAACATTAAAGCCACCAAATTTTTTCCCGTCACGTTTTTCCCGTCACGGGAAAAATATTGCTCGTTTGTAATGCATAAATATCGAATGGTTGTAATTTAACATGGCAACGTGCACACAAGGTCGTTACAAGATAGGTATACAAGTATTTGCCTTCAGGGTTAGTTTGAAGGTGATAGAGCCCATTGAGTTACGGTGGCTATAGAACGGTGTCTCCTCTATAAATAGTGTATGAATGACAGAATTAATAATAGCACTATGTATAGACTATATTATTATAAAAGACATACAACAAAGTAGGTCGGTATATAAGCCGTTACAATAAAAGTCAGGTGAATTCACCTAGGGTTAAGGTTTTATTCCTTTTTTAAAGTAAATAACTTAAGGTTTTTGAATAATTAAATAAAAATGTAAATTCTCTTTATTGTACACTAAACATGTTTTACAAATAAACTGAATTCCTACATAATAAAAATTGTTTGTATAATGGGTGGTCTTATAGCAATTTCCAGACAACTTTAAACATGCATACATACAGACACGCATTTTTCCCAGTGGTGTAGGCAGAGACTACAGTTTTCCTCTTGCCACGGTTCTGGCATAACTTTTTTAGTTTCAGTTTTTTATTTTTATTCAGTTCGTTATTTAAGTCACAAAATTTTGCCTATTGTATGCCTAGAGGTGGAGAATGGAGAAACTTTATATCATTATTGACATCACATTGTAACCTATTTTCACAATAAATATATTTGAATTTGAATTTGAACTTGCTATTTTTGCCGACAGAGTAATGGAGGGTAGGCGCACACAAAATGTTCTCAGCATACCTCTCGACACTCGCAAGCCAGTCAAGTCATGACCATGGGTGCTGCAACGCATCCGAAACGTCGGCAAAATAGTAAATTCCATGATTTAATCGCGAAAAGTCCCGAACCGTTATATAATTGTCACAAATTTCGAAAATTGCTATTAAAGTTATCGGGATATTTACCATGTTGTATTGTTTTGAGTGCCGAATAGCGGCAAAATATCAGAAACTCAGAACAATACAACATGGTAAATATCCCGATAACTTTAATACTGAGTGACCATGATAGTTTAAATTCCGAAAAGTTACCTAATAGTAATATTTTCAGTTGTGTAATCTAAAAGTAAGCTGTATTATCACCTAAAAAGTAACAAAAGTCACCTACTGTCAATGCTGCATATTCTCGTATCCGTCATATTAATAAAATTGCATTACAAAATGACGCGCTATACCTTCACATAAGATATCAAAAGGTATCTAATTTCAATGCCCAATTTCAAATTCACCTCCGGACCGTGACACAATTCTGATTCTGAACACACTTCTTTTATAGTAAAACCAATAATTCCATAAACTGAAGGAGACCGCCACCGTCCTTGATTTGCAATAAAATAGTGTGACTCGTAGTTCCAATATTAGCCCTTTCATTGAAGTAGATCCTGAGTGGTCTGGCATCCAGTGGTCCGTCTTCGCAAAAGCACAGCACAGCAAATAGTAAATTCCATGATTTAATGGCGAAAAGTCCCGAATCGTTATATAACTGGCAATTATATTCGGTTTAATATAACCTTAAATTGACTGGATTCGGGTGTACTGCAGTGCTATAAAACATTGAGGGTATTAAAACAAATAAACCCTGTAAAGGGCGGCTTACAGTGTATCTGGCACCGTGTGGCGAACAAGTAAAATGTCTGGCACAACCGGCTACGCGACAAACGGTGCGATGAGGGGCGCAGGGGGCACGGATCGGAGCCTCACCACTTGACCACCGAGTGGCGCGCACTACACTCGCATTCCATCCATCTACAAAGTTGATGTGATCCGGCTCGAAGGACCATTGTCGGGGCTTCGGGTGATAATGTGATTCGGGTGATAATAATGAAAAATGGACGGTAATATTTTATAATAATATTTCGAAGGTATAACAACTCATCAATCAACTTTGTGGATGAATGGAATTCATAGAGCACGTGGAATTAAATAAGTAGATAAATGAAATTGAAGGTCATTTGGATTTTTTATTCATGTTTTCATGACATTAAATATCAAATAAACAGATGACAAAAAAATATATTTTGATATTTTTGTTTTCCGCAAGTGTACTAGCTTGCAGGTGACTTGTGCCACTAAGATCTTTCAATATAGATATAAAAGTACTAGGAAAAATATAAAATGATTTGCCAATAGTCCAAATTTTTGTCCGTCTTCGCAAAAGCAACCGGGAACAGGTCAAAACAAAAATCGCGAGTGGATACGTAAGCATCGTGTGTCGTGAACGTGATCGAGATCGGGTTCGAGTTTACAGTGAGAGTGAAACCAGTGGTAATGTAGATACGCGTAGTAAAAGAACTCGAAAGAGTACCATAGATCGATATATTTACTCTTAAAAAACTTTTTCACTGTTCACGACCAAAACTCCAGTTCCTCCGTGATCATGGTGCTTGCAACAGTGAGGAAATATCGGAAACTCAGAATAATACAGCATGGTTAATATCCCGATTACTTTAATACTTTCACTGAAACGTTAGTTTACTATATTTCTGCGTCAAATTGCATTCATTTTTTGTTAAGCAAATTTATTTCCATCTCACCCCCGAACCGTAACATAATTCTGGTTCTAAACAAATAAGTTTTTGTTTATATCAGCCAATGATAGTAGGTACGCAGTTTTTTTTTAATACTACACATTAGAGTTGCTACGAACAACGTATAATCAATCATGTGATATAAATATAGTTATTGAATCAGTGTTTATATTATTTATAGATAATACAATTGTACGACTTTTTATATAGGTACGAAAATAAAATAGAAACATATCTAAACGTTTACATTGTTTATGGCTATCTTTATGAATGATATTTACGGATTGGCTATTTATTACTTACATGATTTATTCATCATTATAAATATCATATCTTTAATTAATACAAATAAAATGTGGTATGATTAGTATGACGATCACAGTGATATGGTAAGTGCGGAGGTTGTTGATGTCATCGTTAAAAATGATTACAATATTACAGATGATAAAGACGAAACAAGAAAAAAGACCACAAAGGGGCATGCGGAGGGATTCCACGAAGCATATTAACTTTTCCCTACACGCAGTTTTAATTTATTTTTAGTAGTATCTCATTGTATGTGTCCTATGTTTGGTGTGCAATATAGAGTATTATTATTATTATTATAATAGAAGTGTAATAAATATTAAATGTAGATCTAAAAAAACGAGAATTAAAATTTAGGTCTAGTAAAAATCCGCTTATTAAAAAGGGAGGTTACTAAGCCCTCTCTCTGAAAACTCAAAATTGGCATATTATTTTCTATGTTCCACAATTTTTACACGATAGGTTAAAAGAAATTTACAAAAAGACGAAAACGGGAACAGTGGAAACAAAATTTCACGTGAGTGAAGCCGCGGGCATCAGCTTGTAGGTACAGTCGATAAAATAGGTAGGTAAGATTCTTATTTCAGATAATGTTGTATGAAAAGGTTCCTATATTAAAAATATATTTTAAAAAGTTAACAAAACACACCTTAATTGTTTCTGCAACAGATAAATTAATATCTTAGAATCAAGTCGGTCTGATTCACATACCTAATCTTGAAATCCAAGATATCTCCTGATAAACTGCACGGACATTTTTTTACGAAATTATGACGTCACTATTGCAGTACATACCTATTTGTTTAAACACTCTTATTATCACCGAAAAGTACCTATATCACGTAACGTATGTTTACGAGCACACATTTTATCTGTCGCCTAACAAACCTGCACGTGTTTTCATCGTATGTAGATAATGCGCACGTGGCCCCAAATTTGTTTTTAAAATAACTACAGTCGATGTAACACTGACTTTCAGCTCGAATTTTAAATACAATTTTATTCACAACATTACCATTGTTCTATCTTTAAATATAAATTAATTCCACTGTAATAATAGCATATATATTTTTTATTGTTGTGTGTTCAACTTTTGGCACTTTATGTTAGATATACCGTTAAATATTTATTTTAGATTGAAGCGACAAACAGAAAATTTCGCAGACGACATCATTGCGAGAGAAGGAAAATTCGAAATAATAACCCTGTACCAACCCGTCTGGCCAGCGTGACAACAGTAGGCCAAAGCCTCCTGATATTGGGAGAGGCCTATGTCCAGCAGTGTACTGCAATAGGATTGATTGATTGAGAGAACATCAATAAAATTAAAAATTAGTTCGCAATTTTTTTGTTATTTACGTACAGTATTTATATTGTTGGGGTAGCATTTTAAAACAGAAAATGGTTGATGAAAATCAATCGTAGTATTGTCGGCGACATTAATGTAAAAATTAATATTAACCCATTTATATAAAAAACCTTTTTTGTATATCAATGTGTATTAAGTATCAATTCAATGTTCGTTTTTCGTATATCAATGTATAAACCTAACCAATTTTCCCATTGTCTGCCACTAGAAATGTTCTATCTACCGTGAAAAAAACGTCAAATCATTAGATTTGACAAATAAATTAGGCAAATAACTGAAACTAGGTCATAATAATCATTAGGCCTTATATCATGTATGTATAAAAGAGGTAGGCACACGGCGGTACTCCCGTCCCAATTGAGCAGTTCAATTGGGGAAGTACCTCCGCACTACCTAATACCACACGGTTTTGCACACGTCTATGGGCCACGGTAACCACTTTCCATTCTGTAGGCTGCATGCCTGTCTGCCACTTAAGTGGTATAAAAATATAGCTTTCATTTATTTTGCCAAACACAAATGCCAGAGCTTCCCGGAGATTTTTTGTGCTGTCAGTGGGAATACCAAGGGCTTGTTCTGCACTGACGGCACAGAAATTCTCTGTTCTTACCGGGCCGAGCAGCATGGGTGTGACTCCCCTGGTCTTGCACACGATCATAGGTCACTGTAACCACTTTCCATCAGTTGGG
Organism: Eilema griseolum; assembly: GCA_963662185.1. Taxonomy (NCBI): domain Eukaryota; kingdom Metazoa; phylum Arthropoda; class Insecta; order Lepidoptera; family Erebidae; genus Eilema; species Eilema griseolum. Next base: position 9,247,345 of record OY759250.1, read on the forward strand.
CTGTATGCTTGTCTGCCACCTAAGTTGTATAAAAAAATATTTTATCTATGCCGTTTAAACGTTACGATCGTAACGATTTCTCGTAGCACGTGTGCCACCAGTATGAAATGTAGTTCGTGTAGCAAGTACTTGCTACGATTATGACTGTTAGCGATACAATTCACAGCTTTAGGCATAGATAAGATAATACTTACTATGTGTTTAAGTATTAAATGGGTATTCTGGTCTGTGAAATAAATTTATTTTTGATTATATCATGATTTTTGAGTTAATTTATTATTGACGCGAATTCCGGTGTTTCAGTTACTTTTCAGCAGTAGTGGTCTTTTTTTAACCCACTTAGATATTACCCGCCGCGGCCAGCGGGGTGTTATGTCGGGCTCGAACCCACCAATACCGCACAGCTGTCTTGGGCCATTAGTTGCTGGGGTGAGGTAGCCTCTGGCATATCCCTCGCGGACCCTTACTGATCCATGGCTATAGAAGGCACCGTCGGGTGTGAGACTACGTCGTCCCCATCATTCCCCAGAAAAAAGGGGAAGGGCGCAAATCGTGCCGCCGCCTCAGCTTGCTTCTGCTAGAGTGACAGTCACCTGTCACCCACAGGCCTGCTCTACTGGAGGACGGAGGTTATTTAATGAACTCCGACGCCAAAGTCGCCTACACGCATAGAAGTAGTCTCAGGAAGACAAAAGAGTGTGGTTCTCTAAAATATTCGCATAAGATTCCAATAATATCATGAAGAGCATGAATATTATTGGCAAACAAATCTTCTAAATTACAATATTTTATACCACCTAAGTTGTAGGTAGGTAGGACACGACGGTATTTTCGTCCAATTGAGCAGTCCGACTGGGGAAGTACAGAGGTACTTCCAGTCGGACTGCTCAATTGGAAGGAAATAGGTTATTATGGCTGTGGTATTCTGTAGGACAGAGGTCCTACAGAATACCACGGCCATAATAACCTCGTGTTGTATTCCCGGCGGTGAGTAGGGTAGCAAGAGCTCACTGGAGGGTTTTTGTGCTGTCAATGGAAAGACTAAAAGCTTGTGCTGCTTTGTCTTTTACACTGACGGCACAGAAACTCTCAATGCTTGTAAGGTTGGCAGCGCAAATGTGACTCTCTTGGTTTTGCACGCGTCCATAGGCCACAGTGACCACTTTCCATCAGGTGGGCCGTGTGTATCTGCCACCTAAGTGGTATAAAAAAAGAAAATCTTAGCTTTTTCAGGAGTAACTACTGTCTGTCTTCCCAACTTTGATAGAAAAGTTTTCACCGGAGTCCCACCTATCTATCAGCTCGTACCAGCCAGCACGTGAGGTAAACGCAGGACCTGTGAATCTTGACGAAGTCCCATATCAACACCTTAATAAAGATAAAAATTTATAATCATTGACTACGTTAATTAATCATGGTTTTTTTATAATCTGCGTTATCTTTTCGCGTTGGATGTTTGAATTTGCAGTGGCAGGTTGCCTAGTCACGTTTTTAAGATCACGTTTACAATTCAAATTAAATATTCAATATTAGATTGCCTGAATTAGCGTTCTCAATAATGATCTGTGGTGTAAAAGTGCCGGATAGTTTTCCGGCGGTTATTAAAGTCACGTGCAGTTTATTATTCTGAAGATGCTTTTCATTTAACAAAGTAATAGCAATGTTTATATCTGAAAAATAAACAAACATTTTAGGAGGAATTCACACATCATAAATTAGACCCGAACCAAAGAACAAATAGTAATACTAGCGTACCCGACCTAAGCATAGATACATCATGTCATTATACTGGGTGCCAGAAAGCGAATACACAGGCATAATACTTTTATTCTGCGCTTGTGAGGGTAATGAAGGTAAGGTAAAGGGCGTATGGTATGTCTGTATGTAGTTTTCTTTGTTTCCTAGCCTAACAGGCTTGACAGATTTCAATGAATAGGGTCTCAAATGAAAGGTATTCCTCTCTCAAGTGCCATTAGGTACATAATATGTCAACAAAAACTATACGGTGGACTTTTGGTGCTAACATGCGGGTTATTAAAAAAATTTGTTCATTCAAATTTATCGAGTCAAAATGAAGGGGTTTTGGAGGAGATTGCAAGTCAAAGTCAAAGTCAAAAATCATTTATTCTGTATAGACCATTATATCGGCACTTACAAAACGTCAACAAAAAAGGAACATGAGTATCAGTTTAGTAAATGGACCACCGGTTCGAAACGCGCCCCCGACCTGAGAAGACTCCGGCAAGAAACTCAGCGGGCATTTCTTTTTTTTGGTCTAAAAGATCGGAACAAGTTGATAGCAGGCGGTACCCAGTATTTTCTTTTGGTTTATGATTTGTAAATGGGCACCGCCTGCTATCAAACTTATTTCGATTCGGTTATTTATTTTTCAAAAATTCTTTTTTTATAAATATAAATACTCGGTGTAATCTAATAATATATCCATGGATATACATTTTTGGACTGAGCGGTAATCGAAGCCTAAGATGTGAATCATACAGAAAATGCACAAGGCATTTGGGGCTGTCCTTTTAATCACTTGTAGTTTTTTTGTAATTTTCTAACTAATGTGCATTATACCGTGTTTTGTTGTAATGTAAAGCTCACGTATGTATGTATTCTCTGCGGTATACATATTTTATACCTTTTTATATTAAATCTACACTTTCATGTGTAGACACTTTCACTAGACTTTGCCTCTCGTATTGTAATTCCTCTGTGCACTTCCGGATTTGCTGGAGGAGGATTCAACTTTGAGTTAAGCTCGCCTTTACATCTTATCTTTTTGTATAAATGTCATTTATGTGTCCAATAAAGTGTAAATAAAAATTTAAAAAATATTTCGTGAGTTTTTCCGAACTCCTGTAGAGCCTCGTGTGATTAATGGACAGTCCCCATAAAGACTATGGAAAGCTTAAGATGTGGCACGGACGATTGACAGAAAGTGATGCTTCATAAATTTAAAAGGTGTAACTGAGGCATCGCCCTTTGGAAGCTTCTTCTGCGTCGTTATGCCAATATGCCAAAGGCGATCTAACGTCGTCCCAGAGATATGCTATTGCAAGTATTGCAACAAAGTGAACGCATTATACCTTTTCGCTTTTAGCTCGCCTTTAACCACTGACACTGCAAAAAATGGCAATAACTTTTTGCTTTTTCGGGCACTGAGATGCATGAGATGCATGGCTCGAGTCGATAATATCGACTCGAGCCATGCATCTCAGGTTGAGTCTTGACTGTATATCAGTAGCAAAATCAACGGGATATTTACCATGTTTCATTGTTTTAAGTTCCGATATTTCGGCGCTATTGCAAGCACCATGATCACTGAGGAAAAGTTTTTTCCTACGAGTGTGGGAATCGGATCTTTGGCTACAAGCTCTTCCGTCATCTAACGTAGGGACTATGTTAGATGACACTACCTTCCGCATCGCAACTTGTCTCCGTTTAGGTGCGCCGTGTGTTTCTCCGCATCAATGCCGTTGTGGAGAAGCCGTTGACAGACTCGGACACCATGGTCTGTCGTGCTGCAGGAGCGCTGGGCGAATTCCACGGCACGCCAGCCTCAACGACATAGTCCGCCGTGCTCTTGTCGCCGCCGGTGTACCAGCTGTACTAGAACCAAACGGTTTGGCTCGTGACGATGGCAAGAGACCGGATGGCATGTCGTTAATGCCATGGAAGATGGGTAGGACTCTGGTGTGGGACGCCACATGCGTTGATACCATGGCTCCTACCCATATAACTAGCACGGCTGGCTGTGCTGGTGCTGCTGCTGCTTCTGCAGAGGCTCTCAAGCGGCGCAAATACTCCAATCTCATCGGAGATTATGAATTTGTGCCGTTTGGAGTCGAGACTTTGGGGTCATGGGGTCCGAGCGCTCGCAACCTCTTCCGTGAGATTGCGAAGCGAATGGTCGACGCTTCTCGTGACCAGAAGGCTGGCCTCTTTTTAGGACAGAGAATAAGCATTGCCATACAACGTGGCAATGCTGCCAGTCTTCTGGGAACGCTACCACAAGAGGCAAGCGATGCGGAGGAATTCTACGACGCATTTTAATTGTTCTTAGCTATAAGTTGTATAATAGTTATTTTATTTTTATTGTATTTAATATTTATAAATTATTTCTTGATTTTTTTATTAAACGAGTAATTATATCGATCTTTATATCGGTCTTTCGAGTTTTTTACTATGCGTATCTGCACTACTATTGGTTTCACTCTCACCACAAACTCGAACCCGATCTCGATCACGTTCACGACACACGATGCTTACTGTATCCACTCGCGATTTTGTTTTGGCTTGTCCCCGGTTGTTTTTGCAAAGACGGACCACTGGATGCCAGACGTTCAGCAGTTGAAACCCATCCTCACGATTGAAATTTTTATTCCTTTTTATTTCAATTGCTTCCCTAACCAGTCTTGATATATAGTGGCGTTTGTCGAGAGCATCTGAGAGTTATGTAGCCCGATCCAGTGGTTCGTACCGGACTCCAATAAATGTTGAGCGATTGCAGATTTATGCGATTCATTGTTTTTGACTGCCCTGATGTGTTCCTTGATTTGGCATGTAACCGTTCTTTTTGTTTGTCCTATATAAGAACTGCCACAGCTACAGTCAATCTTGAATACTGCCGGTCTATCCAGTAGGGAGCCATCTTTGGGTGAGCGCAGGCATTGCGACAGCTTTTTAAAAGGAATGAAAATAGTTTTGACAGATACCTTCTTCAGAATGTTAGCGATCTTATCTGTCACTCCTTTGATGTAGGGTAAAAAGGCTGGCTTTCTTTCCACCTTACAGTTCCGGGGTTTATTTGTGGTGAGTCTGGGTGGTCTTATCCGTCCATAGTATCCATTCTTTTGTAGAACGCAATGAAACATGGTAAATATCCCGTTTATTTTGATACTAATGTGAGTGACCATGATGTTAAACAGCCCTATCCCTTAGTCGCATTGTATGGGTGATCCAACCGCTGCCGGGAACCACGCGGCTGTTATACAACATAACTACGTACGAGTACCAAGTAGAAACGTTCCCTTTCATTACAAAATGTTTATTAATATACCCGTTATCTTTTGTACCGTCTGCTATAGTCAGACAAATGCTGGTGATAGTGTGAAAACCTCATTTCTCCTTATCATAACAAAAACACAAAACGTCATTGACCTGCTACTCACAACATACTTTCTAGTTCTTGTATCCGTGATACATAATTTAGGCTAAGCTTAAATAGCGGAATTTTATATAACGAGTAAGATGACATCATTTGAATTTCTTTTATGTTCGACTCGTCAATGTGACTTGATGGCCGGTATAAGGCAAAATCTCAGGAAAGAGTGTCATCGTTACTGACACCGATAATGTTACAATGGTAGCCACCATTCAGCATTTTTTTTAACTTAAATGGCAGACAAGCATACAAACCACCTAATGGAAAGTGATTACCGTGGCCTATGGACGTGTGCAACACCAGGGACGTTACACTCGCCCTGCCGAACAACGGACCAACAGATTGAACAATGTAAAGTTTTATAAACATAAAATTCCTGTGGTTCCCGGCAGAGTAGTATTTGGGCCACCCCATCCCTTCCCATGCGGTGTCCTACAAGGCGACTAAGGTATAGGGCTGTTTAACATCAGACAGATATATACAGCTCAGACTCAGGCACTGATACAAGGCTTGAGTCTAGAATAGTGTCCGGAAGACGGCAATAATGCCACCCCCTATTACGCGGAGCCGACAACAATGATTGGTGAAATGTGTATGTTAATTCACCTCTGCTTAACCCTTCGGGGAATCAATATATAATATAAGACAATCGGTCCATCAGTATGTATACCGTTGTACCAAATAAACTAACAATGGAAACGATATTACGAAGCAAGTGAAGTGAAAGTTGAGCTGAAGTTGTTGACGCCTCCACGTGACCGGTCACGTGCGCGCGCGCACTGTCATAGCTAAAACGTCATGTATACTAATATGTGGTAATTATATAGTCATTATATTATGTATATTTTGTTGTAGAACGTGGCTTTTACACATATACATTTGATACACGTGGAACTACATACCATATGTTAATGAATTGTAAATTGAATGTAACATAAACAAGAAATAACAAAATATTCTGTTTGAATTTCTAGCGGTAGCGCCGTAGCCTGGTGATATGGGTAATGGACTGCTAAGTCGAGGTCTCGGGTTCGATCCCAGGTTTTACCGTGACTCCACCAATGTCCAAAATTTCGAAGTTATTTGTGTATTTATCGCAGGTTTATAAGTGCCCGGTTAATGGCAATAGGCTCACCATCTATTACATTGGGACCTAAACATAAACTGGCGAAATGTGGATGCTAGCACCTCTGCCTACCCCTTCGGGGATATAGGCTTGAGTTTATGTTTATGTTACATAAAATAATAATTTAGTTAGAAAAATCAGTTTCAAATATGTACCACGTTTGAAAAACAGACGAACCTCGTATTTATAACCTGTAGCGTGGCGGTAGTGAACGCGACCGCTACGCAGGAGGTGCGGGTTCGATCCCCGCTCAGTGCAAATATTTGTATGCATTATTATAGGTATTTGCATTGATCTCGGTGTTTCTATGTATGTATTTACAAAAAAAAAAAAGTATGCTTATTCGTATTCTAGATTTCATAACACAAGCTACTTAAGCTATGCTTACCATGAGTCTAGACAGCGTTGGGTGGTATGTTGTAATAATTTTTTTTCTTGTTTACATCTTTGTGCCGAATAATAATCAAAGTTTCAATTCTCTCATCGAGAAATCAGTTGCAAATGATCGAATTAATCGAATGCCGATTAGACTTAACGAGAGTGAATTAATCAAACGCGATTAAAATATGGGTCGTCTCATATTGAATGATCTAATGAAATCAAAACAACCGTATCATGCACGTGTAACCAAATTGAATCAAAACTCATTAAGGCAGGTCAATTGGATGACCTTATTCATTGTAGAGGCTCCTAATACGTGGGACGTAGCCACAATGTGAAGAAAATTAGAAATAATTTTTCAACAGTAATAAAGTGTTAAAAATTGGTAATAAAGTTTTGACAATTATTTAACAACTAGCGATCGAGGAGGTAGGACACGACGGTATTTCCGTCCAATTGAGCAGTCCGACTGGGGAAGTACCTCCGCAATACAAAATACCGCGGCCATAATAACCTTGTGTTGTGTTTCCGACGGCGAGTAGGGAAGCCAGAGCTCACTGGAGAGTTTTTGTGCTGTCAGTGGGAAAACCAAAAGCTTGTCCTGCTTTTTCTTTTACACTGACTCAGAACCTCTTGTGCTTACAGGGTTGGCAGCGCTAGTGTGACTCCCTTTGTGCTGCACACGCCCATAGGCCACAATATCCACTTTACATCAGGTGGGCTAAGTGGTATAAAAAAAATATTGCTCACGTCTTCATCCGCCTGGAATTTTAACCCATAGGTTAGTCTGTAATTTTTTTACCTAGGGAAAAGGTTCTTTTCCCTAGATAAAAAAATTCCAGACTAACCTATCCTGTACCAAATTTCACCCAATTCAGTTCAACCGTTACAGCGTGATTGAATAACAAAATACAAATATCTTTACAAACTTTCACATTTATTTTTTTCTCCATCTTACTAAAGGTGGAGAAAACAATGGTTGGGACAGACTGGTTGTACTAGGCGGAGGATCGTGTGATAAGCCGCGTATTTGGGAGATGCCTCTATTTAGTAGTGAACTGTAATAGACTAATAAGCTATTTAAAAAAAAAATTGTTGTAAAATTATCACTTTGAAAAGAAAAGAAAAAAACATTTATTTAAGAACACAACGTACAGAGAGTCAGACAAATATATAAACACAATAAGGTAACACAACAATATCTATAATAAACTTCTAAAGAGAAATTTTCTTACGCCAGATAGTTTTAAAGATATTTGATTTTGAAAATCAATTTCTTAAGCCAACCGAAAATGCTCCATACAAAATCTTACTTGCGAGTGACGTCACACCCCAGTTGCGCGTAGTGCAATTGCATGGAGTGCAAGAGAATTTCGCATTTATTTCGGTCCACGTTGCGTTTACATGTGTATAGTTCATAATAAAACTAATTTGAAATGTGATGAGGAATCTAAAAAATTAAAAATTGGAACTGAATTTGATTTTGACTTACTTTGGGAATTAAAAATATTGAAAAGTCATAGTTCCAGTTGAGTTAGGAAATATTTTATTTTGCAAGACAATTTTTTCCAGCAAATACTAAGATATTAAGCGGTATTGGGCAGAATTGGACGACCTTGACAAAATGAATGAAAATGTAAAATGTTAAACCAGTTAATGCAAAGAAAAGAATTCACGCGGACAATGGGACACTGTCTACCTAAAGAGGTAGCTAAAGAGCTATACCAAGGAAACAATGAATCATAATACAACCTTTTTATTTGAGTCTGTTGCTATGACTGGTGAGGAAAAGTATTCACTGTAAACGCTAGACATAAAAAAATGTTCACTGGTTATAATACGCAGTCATTTATCATTATATCACAAGTATCACTATCTGCAATTTTCCTTAAATAAGGACTTTATTTGCAAGGAAACCATATAATGGTGTTTCCCATGGTTTTAAAGTGGTTTAATTAACAGAAGACTGTCATACTGATCTCTATTAGCAATGGTGTGCAATTCTTGTAGGTGGGTAATACTTTGCAAGTGAAATTTACCATTAAATCAACAACAAAAAAATTTGCGGAGTTACAATAATTATTTTTGTGTAAACAAATTTAACATTTTGTATTCTTGTTTATTATTTCATGTCAAGTTTTATGTAGATTCATGGTGGTTGGTATAACGGAAAGTGTGCTAACCTATCACTTTGCACTTCGCTACGGCTGCTATGAGCATGAGTATTCATAGTAGGATTCCAACTTGCATGCTTGATAATAGTATTTATCTAATACTAATATGATTGAGGAGAGGGCCAGAGATGTCCCTGGGTCGGCCGGGGTGCGAAGGATATTCCTGTTAACCTCACCTTCGGCAACCAAAAAACTTATAAATGAGAGTAGGTTTCCGGCAGAGTAGAATTAGGGCTACCCCATCTCTTCCCATGCGATGTCGTATAAGGCGACTTAGGGAAGGGGCTATTTAACATCAGACAAATACATACAGTCCAAACTCAGGTTCAGATGCATGCCTCAAGTCAACAATAGTGCCAGGAATACGGCAATAGGCTCACCCCTATAACGTGGGACCGAATACAATTATTGGTGAAATGTGGATGTTAATTCACCTCTGCTTAACTCTCCAGGGATAAAGGCGTGATTATTAGTATGTATGTATGTAGATAGACTATTAATAGGGAAACATAGGCTACGTTTTATTGCTAAAAAGGGAATAAAAGGGTTCAAATAGTGGATGAAAGTTTGCATGAAAGTTCCTTTACAATACCGACATCTAGACAGGCGGATTCGCGGTCTACAGCACAGCTAGCAGGCTATATTTACATCAACATCCTAATGAATCCGTTCCATGACGGCGCGTCTACACGCTAAAGAACAATAATGACGCGTAATGTGAACAAGTTTATTATATCAGGCATTGACACGTGTTGGCCCTCACGTGGAACCAATGATAACAATGTTGAGCGTCACATTACAAACACTTTCGGTGATCTACGGCGGGCGGCGACAGAGGGTACGTCACGTGCGCTATCTGTAAATAAATTATTGATGTCAAATTTTAATTGAATACTTTATTGCAAATTCCATGTTTGAAAAGTCGCACGTGAGCTTAAGTCGCACGTGACTAAAGTCTACAGGTACTGAAGTTGGCAAATGGAGAACAAAATAATAACCTCTTGTTGTGTTCCCGGTGGTGAGTAGGGTAGCCAGAGCTTACTGGAGTGTTTTTGTGTTGTCAGTGGGAAGATCATAGGCTGGTGGAAATTCTGTGTTCTTACAGGGTCCGCATCACGGGTGTGACTGCCCTGGTGTTATACACGATCATAGGTGACGGTTACCAGTTTCAATCAGGTGGGCCGTACGCTTGTCTGCCACCTAAGTTGTATAAAAAAAAATTAGTTGAGAATTTTCTCAACTAATTTTTTTCCAACCATTAATTAGCCCATTGCAGGCTACTGCTCGATATAGGATTCTCTCAATGTGCGCTCCTGATCCTCCACCTTCCGCATCTAACCTTTCCCAGCTACGGTTTCGATTCAGGTACAGAGGGTTATGGTAGGTAGCAAAGGTAACAACAATGGGTATATGGGTAATCTCGCCCCCGGCAACTGAATGACCCAAGATAGCGTGCCGTTTTAGACGGTTATTGAGTCCAATATAACCGTTTCCAACGGCTCCAGCTGGCATCCGAGGAGATTTATGCACTATAAAAAGAGGCAATGGTATATAGTGACGGACGATTGACCATCCTAGCGCGTTGGTTATTTGGCACACTTTAAATTTGTCACGGTGTAGCAACAAGCTCTGCACTGCTCTGTTTGAACACCTAAATAATGATGATCTACAGGTGGACATTGCGGACAATGTGTCCATCACTGGCCACTGTGTACAGAGGACATAACAAAAAGCTAACATAACCTGTATGGTTTAAAAATTTGTAGTTTCAGTCAAATATCTGAATAGCATGTGCTTCGAGGAAACTCTGCACAATAACATTTGTTTTATTTGTCCAAACACCGATCTCCCAAGGAATCTTTTCTCACAGCGTCAGTGGGACGGGCCGCTCTGCAGCTTAGTTGGAAAAAAATTACTAAATACATGTTCCAATGCTGCTGAGCGTGCCCGTTTACTGGCGGTTGGAGTGTGGGAATCGGGTCTTTGGCTACAAGCTCTTCCGTCATCTAACGTAGGGACTATGTTAGATGACACTACCTTCCTCATCGCAACTTGTCTCCGTTTAGGTGCGCCGTGTGTTTCTCCGCATCAATGCCGTTGTGGAGAAGTCGTTGACAGACTCGGACACCATGGTCTGTCGTGCTGCAGGAGCGCTGGGCGAATTCCACGGCACGCCAGCCTCAACGACATAGTCCGCCGTGCTCTTGTCACCGCCGGTGTACCAGCTGTACTAGAACCAAACGGTTTGGCGCGTGACGATGGCAAGAGACCGGATGGCATGTCGTTAATGCCATGGAAGATGAGTAGGACTCTGGTGTGGGACGCCACATGCGTTGATACCATGGTTCCTACCCATATAACTAGCACGGCTGGCTGTGCTGGTGCTGCTGCTGCTTCTGCAGAGGCTCTCAAGCGGCGCAAATACTCCAATCTCATCGGAGATTATAAATTTGTGCCGTTTGGAGTCGAGACTTTGGGGTCATGGGGTCCGAGCGCTCGCAACCTCTTCCGTGAGATTGCGAAGCGAATGGTCGACGCTTCTCGTGACCAGAAGGCTGGCCTCTTTTTAGGTCAGAGAATAAGCATTGCCATACAACGTGGCAATGCTGCCAGTCTTCTGGGAACGCTACCACAAGAGGCATGCGATGCGGAGGAATTCTACGACACATTTTAATTGTTCTTAGCTATAAGTTGTATAATAGTTATTTTATTTTTATTGTATTTAATATTTATAAATTATTTCTTGATTTGTTTATTAAAATAACAATTTTTTTTTCCTAATTTAAGTAGGCTTCTAGTATAAATAGATTATTGATTATTGATTATGTTCTGTACTTAGACAGAAGGCTAACCTGGCAGAAACATATATGGGCCAAGAGGAAAGCCCTGGACACAAAACTTAGGACCATGTATTGGCTGATCGGTAAAAAGAAACAGTTGACAAATGAGAGCAAAATGGCAATCTACAAGACTATACTAAAGCCGGTTTGGACATACGGAATAGAGCTCTGGGGAACAGCGAGCAACAGTAACATCGAAATCCTGGAAAGGTTTCAGACCAAAGCAATTAGATCCATGTTTGGCATTCCAAAATGCATCTCAAATAAATACATCCTGCATCATCTGGGGCTCAACACTGTGAAATTAGAAATCGCTGCCCGTAGCCAAAACTACCAAAAGAAATTAAACGCCCATGTTAATGCTCTAGCCGCTAAATTAACGGGTTCTATAAGTCACACAAGACTGAGAAGGAACAGCGTTCCGAATCTCATGAATCGAAGAATAGAATGGTCAATGGACAATTCCCCACGGCTGAAAAAACCAGACACAAGCCGATCAAGACAAAGAAGCAGCTAAATGTCTTTGCCAGACAGATCGCTGCGTTGAGCGGGATACACAAAAAAAAAATTGATTATGTTCTATGAATAAAGTATTTTATTTGAACTTATATTAATAATATTTGGTCACGTGGACATTGTGACCAATTACTTGGAGTATTTCTCAGCCAATCTCTTTTGACCTAGTTTTGTTGTTTCAAGTGAATAAACAATGACGTAGGTTCTGAGAGCAAGCGTAGCTGGTAGATCTATGAAGGGCACTATACATTATAAAAGAAGCTTGTTTTATTATTTTTAACATCCGACGCAAAAACGACAGGGTGTTATAATATAAGTTCGACGCGTCTGTATGTGTGTGCATGCCTATGTATGTGTGTGTGTGTATGCATGTGCGTGTGTGTAACTCCCTCAGTATTGGTATCAAATCAAACAGCTTGACTAGTAGAACAGTTTAAAGAGTGTCATCATCATCATCATCATGTCAGCCACACATAGTCCACTGCTGAACATAGGCCTCTCCCACAGACTTCCAGAATGATCGATCTAAAACAGCCCGCATCCAGCGCTTCCCGGCGACCTTCATGAGGTCGTCCTTCCACCTGGCCGTTGGGCGTCCTACGCCACGTTTGCCCGTACGCGGTCGCCATTCCAGAACTTTTTTGCTCCATCGGCCATCTGTTCTGCGCGCTATGTATCCCGCCCATTGCCACTTCACCGAGCTAATCCGCTGGGCTACGTCGGTTACTTTTGTTCTCCTACGGATATCATCATTTCTGACGCGATGACGTAAGGAACTTCAGGCACTGAAGTATGTCGGACGAGAAGACATCTCGTAGCCTCCCGGACGCTGCCAAGCCGGTTCGGATTCGTCGATGTACCTCGTCCTCTAAGCTGGAATTTCCTATCTGGATCAGTTGACCCAAGTAGACGTACTCGTCAATAGCCTCTAAGACTGAGTCCCCAACATGCACCAGTAGAGGCGCAACATGGACATTTGACATAACCTTTGTCAGTTAAGGCCCACCTGTTGGGATACGATATTGAGGTCTTCGAGCATAGTGTTTAAATCTTCCAGCGACTCTGCCATAATGACAATATCCTCGGCAAACCGAAGGTGAGTGATATACTCGCCGTATATGTTGATGCCACGTCCTTTCCAGTTCAGTAGCTTGAAGACGTCTTCCAAGGCGGCGGTAAACAGTTTCGGAGAGATAATATCTCCCTGTCTAACTCCCCTTTTCATTGGGATTGGCATCGTGCTCTGTTCCTGTACTTGGACCGACATAGTGGCGTTCTGGTACAAGCACTTCATCACTTCAATATACCGGTGATCTATCCGGCATCGCTAGAGAGACTGTAGCACGGCCCATATTTCGATCGAATCGAAGGCTTTCTCATAGTCCACGAATCCTAAGCAGAGGGGCCGGTTATACTCTTTAGTCTTCTGTATAACCTGCCGCAGCGTGTGGATGTGGTCTATGGTACTGTAGCCTTTTCGGAATCCGGCTTGTTCGGGTGGTTGGAAGTCATCAAGCCTATTGGCGAGACGGTTCGTAATAACCCTCGAAAACAGCTTTTAAATGTGGCTCAGGAGCACGAAGGGCCTATAATTCTTCAACAAAGTATTATCGCCTTTCTTGAAGAAGAGGACCACCACGCCCCCGTTCCACGCTTCCGTCGTTGTGCCCTCGTGAAGGACCGAATTAAAGAGACTCCGAAGGACCCTTAGTACAGGTGTTCCGCCGAGAGAGTGTAAAATCAATATTTAATTTCACTATTTTTTAGACTTAGGTAATATGACTTTTAATTAACACATAGGTATTGAGAAACTTGCTTGTACTTTTCCACATTATTTTTAATATATATTAGACCTGACCGGTTTTGCATTACGAAATCCTCAAAAGTATTCAATGAAATGTTTCATTGTAAACCTTTGAGGATGCCTTAAGGCAACAAATTCCACCAAGTGCCATCAATCAACAGTATAAATAGACTTTTTATTAAAGTTATCGGATATTTACCTCTGAGTTTCCGATATTAATATGACTTTATATAAATTGTAACGATCGCACTGTAGCTACACTAAGTACTGTTAAAGAAAAACTGAACTGATGAATCGCTCCTCATATTTGCTTGAAAAAATCTAAAAGCAATGGAGATTTCTGAAAAAATCTGAAGAAAGTAAGAAAGAAAAATATTTTATTCAAGCCCACACAGTGGACACCCCACCAAATACAAACAGGTAGGCAATATAACAATTAGCAGGTACATCAAATCAAAACAGTAGGCACATTAAAATTAAGCTACGGGCGCAACACTCCACACTATGCGAACCCAAATAGGGCCCCATCTCAGCATTGAATGCTGCGCACACCCTTCGTTGAGTATGGACAGCGCTGGTTTTCAGATGGGGCCACTAGGCAGCGCTGACGCCCCGCACCATCCCGCATATGCGGTTCTTATGCTATCTTAGCTCAGCCCTAAATTGGAATCCTGGTCATTACACAACCAGCGTGAACCCACTCCTAACATAATCTATTTAGCGTGGCTTACAGGAAATTTAATCATTTCGATTACAGTAAAAAGAAATGAATCACGAATGAATTCAAACGAAGCAAATAGGTATTTCGACATATAGGTAATACAAGTTTCGGTCAAGTTAAAATATGTTATCGATCAGTAATCGGTACAGTAGGTACATGTAACGCGTAATCCAGAACATGCTTAACAAAACGTGATGCTCACTCACATTATTTGCAAGGGAAAAACGCGTGAATGCTATGCATTGAATGCGCAGTAGGTGTGTGTAGCGATTGTGATGAGGTGACGTGCACACTGGGCCTCGATTCAGCTTAAGCAAAACCACGGACATTGCTAAAAAATCCATTTCATTTTAGTCTTTAAAACAATGCGCTTAAAGTTCAAAATTAAAAGGCTTTTTGCAAAGTGAATGAAATTTTTTCATGAATCTCTTTTCTTTTAATTTTGGCCTTTAAACAAATAGAAATAAAATCTAAAATTTAATGCCATTTTTTGCAGTGTCTGTGGTATGACAGTGGTTTTTTTTACTTTTAAAACATTTTAACAATATTATGTTGATGACTTACATCATACGCAGACGACCATTTTCATATTCAGAAAATTAGTTTTTACATACTGGTAAATCCCCGAGGGGGCAGGCAGAGGTATATTAATCAACACTCATATTTCTTCAACTATGACTTTTTTTATACCACTTGGTTGGCAGACAAGCACACGGTCCACCTGATGGAAAGTGGTTACCATGGCCTATGGACGTGTGCAACACCAAGCGAGTCACAATGGCGCCGCCAACCCTGCAAGCACAAGAATTTCTGTGCCGTCAGTGTAAAAGACAAAGCAGAACAAGCTTTTGGTCTTCCCACTGACAGTACAAAAACTCTCCAGTGAGCTCTGGCTACCCTACTGTCTGTCATTACTGGCTATTCCATGTAATGGGGGGCGAGTCTATTACCGTCAAGCGGGCATTTTGTCATAGGTTGTATGTTTACTATCGGATGGAGAACAGCAGTACAACGCCTACTCTAATTCATTTTCATACAAACTATTTTTGTTACCTAAAAATGATCATCAATTTTAGATACTGACGATATTAATAGATACCTATATACTGTTAGTATAAATCCAATTCAATAATATATAACATAAACTCACGCCTATATCCCCGAAGGGGTAGGCAGAGGTGCTAGCATCCATATTTCGACAGTTTATGTTTAGGTCCCAATGTAATAGGTGGTGAGACTATTGTCATTAACCGGGCACTTATAAACCTGCGATAAATACACACATGACTTTGAAAAGCGTCGAAAAGTCATTGATGTGTGCCATGGTAAAACCTGGGATCGAACCCGAGACCTCGTCTTAGCAGCCGAGAGCTCGTCTTGTAGATATTCTTACAGACGTAAAATATATACACAACAAAGCAATCTAAAAATATAATATGTCAATTGATTATGTATTAATTTTTTATAAACAAATGCTTTATAAAAAGTCTATACATAATCAATAAGTACATTACATTATTAGATTTCATTATTAATACAAACACATTTGATAACCTATCAGCACAGAACAGACTGAAACCTAGACCACAGAATAAAATATTTATTCTGTGCCTAGTCACTTGATTCTGTAGTAGTTAGAACGGTCTTGACTACAAAGTCTCAAAATGATCTTAATACCAAAGTATTAAGAGCTAATCAAACTGTTTTATTGATTTAATTTACAGAATACCGCGGGTATAATAACTTCGTGTTGTGTTCCCAGCGGTGAGTAGGGCAGCCAAAGCTCACTGGAGAATTTGTGCTGTCTGTGGGAAGACTAAAGGCTTGTCCTGCTTTTTCTTCTACACTGATGGCACAGAATCACACACACAGGAACACTTACAGGGTTGGCAGCGCGACTATGACTCCTCTGGTGTTACAAACGACCATAGGCCACGGTAACCACTTTCCATCAGGTGTTAAAAAATATCAGAACAATCAGTCAACAGGAAGAGGGTAATATCAAGGTACTAATATAGCCACATGGCTCCCAGCAGAGTAGAATTAGGGCCTTCTCTTAGCATGCGGTATCTTACAAGGTGACTAAGGGATAGGACTGTTTAACATCAGACAGATATATAAAGCTCAGACACAGGCACAGATATAAGGCTCAAGTCAACAATGGTGCCGGAAATACGCCAATAGGCTCATCCCTTATTACGTGAGGCCGAAAACAGTGATCGGTGAAATGTAGGTGTTAATTCACCTCTGCCTAACCCTTCGGGAATAGAGGCGTGATGGTATGTATGTATTAAGATCACTTTGACTACTTTCTTTGTCTAGATGGATCTAATACTCACTATACTTCTTGTATATAGGGCTTTAGTCGCAAAGTATTTGTACAATGTGGTTGTAGGTTGGTCGACCTCATTGTGAATAATTTATCGCGAGGCGAGGAAGCGTCGACCTCGCCGTCGCTAGTCACGTGCGCAAGCGTCTGTCTGGCCGACAGGGCTACAGCTACACGCAATCAACGTGACGGTTGAGCACTTCAGTGTACAGTCATAGTACACGCATGTTTCTTACTTGTACTACTGTCGACATTCAACTGTCGGAAAACAAATAGGTACAATATATCTGTAGTTAAGGGTTATTTTGTCGTAAAGCTGATATCAGACGGTTCACTCGTTTGATATTTCCTCGTGAAAATGCTTTTGCTTTTTTCTTTCAATCAATGTTCACACGGTTTTAGCTGATGTCAAACAGAAGTCAATATTATTTTTTCTTTTCTTTCAATATGTCGTCGAAGAAGGTCGTGGGTCGTCGTGGAATTAGTTTAAATGCAACACAGAGAAAAATCAAAGTGACATATAACATTCGTCGTCGCATTACTTGAGACAAAATGACAAACCCGAAAATGTTCAATCAGTGTTCAAACCTTTCATTTTAATTCAATCGGAGCGTAAGTGAAATACACTAAATGCCAAAAATGAACCGATCTAACACTGTTGGATCTTTACATTCGTAAAGTCAATCGGTATCAATGGATTCATTTTATGTGCAGATGTGTCACTTTGAGTATTATATGAAAAATGAAAGACGAAATAAAACAATATTGAACTAAGTATACAATAATGTAAATAGTACGGACTGAATGGTTTGCATCTGAATGAACGTACAGACAACCTTGTAGTTAAATGGATTGATATAGGCAATTTATAAATAAAATTTACAGTGATATCGCTAGCGCTGCATCAGTCTAATTTATTAGACCACCTCGGGAGAACGATAAAAACACGTTTCACGACTATTTACCAAAATAGTAAGCTATCAAAAATTATGTAAATAAGTCATCCACTCGTGCACATGTTTTTATCTTCTTATAATTTCGGATTCTCTGAAAGGGATGTGAAAAGGCATATCGTTTCTCTGACTTCCTTTATCCTGGACAGTTCCTTTGATGCCCTGTCCACGGAATAGATAATAGTACTACCCCTGATGTCGAGGTTCTCAAGGAAGGGACCGTCATTTTAGGACTGCCACACATCTGGAATGTTGGTATCTTCTTGTACTTCAACTTCAAACTAGCTTCTTACCATTCAACGAATTCAGTAAATTGATTGATAGAATTGAAATAAGAATTCTAATCGATTAAGACAGAAAAAAATTAACCGATCAAATAAAGAATATTAGCAACCAAAATTACCAATACTTATTCCCTTTAACCCCTCTAACTAAGCTAAATTGTTTGTGCAAGGAATGGGCTCACGTCGGTTGTATAATAGCCAGGATTCGAACTCGGGGCCGACACCTTAACTAAATGCTTTAAAATTTCATTTAAAAAGAACTCTTCTTAATTCTACGGGGTGTTTAATTAACATTAATCAAGTCATAGAATTTAAATAACATGTAAACTAATGTAATAAGATATAAACTAATATTTACAAGAATATAAATTAGAATACAAAAGGATCAAATTAAGCATCGAAGAATTCCTCCCCATCGATGTCGACTGGTAATGTGCCCAAAAGGCTGGCGGCATTGCCCCGTTGGATGGCAACATTAGGTTCAATAACAACTTTAAAATTAATAAACTTAGTTATCTAGTAAAGATTATAAGTTTATTGTGGCACGAACGACTTACGATTGGCTTAAATATTTATCGGTATTGCCTTAAAGACTTACCAAGTTATCCAACTAGAGTCAGGGAATGTTCACCCACTGTTTATGGATTCGCTTCTTAAATTCCTCAAAACTTTTGTAAAATATTACCGAGTGGAGTGAGTGATTTCACCGTCTTACGTCTGTGAAACCAACTTGTTTCTACCACTACCACCTATCAAAGAACATAACCGGTGCTTCAACAACCGACACATTTTAAAATTTAATATCTAAAATAACGTTAATTAATCTTATTTATCGTTTCAATACAGGATGTATTTTATTATATCCATTCCTTCACGTTACGATAATATTACAAGTAGGTACATTATCCATTAGCTGCCAAAGTCTTTGAAGAAATTTTTGTATTTCAAGGAAAGTTATCCTCGCGAAAAATTTAATTTGTCATTGTCAAATGACCTTTCTGTGGTAACCCACTTTCTCACTTAATTTCTTTCAGAATTTTCCTTTGTTAAAAACGAAAATCTTGCTCAAATAAACTGTGAGGGTTTTCTTTACATAACGTGGTTATAAATAAAAGTTATGAACAATTGATTAACCTTAAAACGAGATGTGTAATTTATGTAACTTAGGAAAACCTTGACCTGATTTTAGAGACATACAATTTTGAATTGTGTTTGATTCAATACAATTTGACATTAGACAATAATTAAGCAGTATAAGTGGGAGGGCAGACCATGGACTCCATAGTGCTAGTTTTGAATACATACATACATATAATCACACCTTTATCCCAGAAGGGTTAGGCAAAGGTGAATTAACACCCACATTTCACCAATCATTGAATTCGATCCCACGTAATAGATGTTGAGCCTATTGCCGTCTTCCGGGCACTATTGTTGACTCAACCTTGAATCTGAGGCTGACTCTGGGCTGTATATATCTGTCTGATTTCACACACACGCACGCACACACATACACGCGCTCACAGATACACAGTCAAACACACACATATGCACTCATGCACACACGCACGACAACACGCATACGCACACATGCACACACACACATACAGACACACACACACTCACACATACACAGGCGCACTCGCTTACGCACACGCACAACACAATAAACACGAACGAGCACACGCGCGAGTATTAACAAAAATTATAATTAATTGTTTTTATTCAATTTTTTTTTGTTCAAATAAACTTTCACCACCTGATCCCCGACAAACAGGCATACCTAGTTTGGGGATTCAGAAAATCTATATCCATATCAAGTAACCATGCGATGGCTACAATTGTGCTGTTTGAGATTATCCTTAACCTACCTGTAACACAGTTATTTTACTAGCACGGGGCCGGGAGGGGCTAGTCTTGATGGCTGTTGCGGCTAGACATGTTAAGCTTGAAGTGTTCTAAGTGTTGCTTGATGGATAAATGTTAAATTGTTTTCTTTTATTTGTCAATAAAAACTTATCTTATCTTATCTTATCTGATGTTAAACAGGCCTATCATTTAGTCGCCTTGTACGACACCGCATGGGAAGAGATGGGGTGGTCCAAATTCTACTCTGCCGGAAAGCACACGGCTGAATACAAACATAATGCTAAATAGGTACTATTTAGTTTTGATTCCTCATTAGGCAGGTACATACTTGAATAATATTTAATTTTATAGTAGTGGATGTATACAGATTTGGCATAAATAGTCTCAACAGACAAAGCCACGTGTACACAAACAAATGACGTAACTGAGGTGGGAGGGAAAATTCCAGTTATATGTATTCTATGTGATTTTTCGTCTGATGACTGGATTCTAAAATGAAGTGTTGATTAAGAGTCTCGTCGACGACTATTTTTCAATGTATTTCAACTTCAATTGCTCAATTCAGAAATCGTATATAAGTACTTTGATCGGATATAGCACATTAAAAAAAATGTTAATATTAGGGCTGTATTGTCAAACTGTAACACTATTGTAACTTCAACTGTGAATAACGACAGCAACATAATACCGAACAACAATGTATTAACGATAATGTAGTAACGTATTTGGCACCCACAGGACAGACTTGCCTGGTGTGGGGTCCCCTTGTAACCCTTGTGTTTTTAGAAATATTTTTTACAGCGTATGCAAATAAAACAATGTCATAGAGCTGATAATAGTACTAGCGTCATTGACATTGACATTGTTAAAAACATTGTTCAAAGTATACGCGAATATTACAAACATCAATAAACATTTACATAATGCTATAATATTAAGATAGTAGGAAGTAGGGTAGGCCTGGAAAATAGTAAATATTATTTCAAAGATGTCAAGTTTAGCTATTAAAAATATTTTTATTTCGTCCATTTTCTTACGGGAATTGACAATAGTTATCTGCCCACTTAATTGCAGGTACCAATCATAAATATTATTACGTCATTAATTATACATATATTATCTGATAAAAACATCAGCTTACGTAATTGATTCCTAGAAATGGCAATCAAATACTTAATTAGCTATTGGTCAAAATTATAGCCAAAAACGTGATTGAATTTTGAATTGAAATTTAAAATAATTATAAAAATCAATCTTTGTTTCAAAAAGGTTTATCTATACACAGACAGTCAGCATGTATGTGACGTGACGCCCCTGGTGTTGCCCACGTACATAGGCCACGGTGACCACTTTCTATCAGGTGAGCCGTGTGCTTGTCTGCCACTTAAATGGAATATAAAAACCATTACAAAAATATGGTTGTCTGTGAAATTCAGTTGCCTACCTAATTAAATATTTTTATACATTTAAAATTTAAGAAAAGTAAGATGAATAGATAGCTGATAATACTTTATTGTACACCAATAGATTTACAGAGAAGACATGAATGTACAATGAGTAAGTATTACTGAAGAGTAGTAAATAGCACTATTTTTAATTTTATGAGAAGTAGGTAAACGAATTTTGAAACGGTTCTCTTTAATAGATAATGATTATCAAGAGATAGAATCATATAAAGTGTAACAAAATGAACTGCTGGTGGTAGAAACTTGGTGGCACAAATTTGTCTCAAGTTTCGACCGGGTAGGTACCACCGTGCACTATTGCGAAAAACCCTCCATAGCAATTCAATCTCGGTTGGATTGTGTTCAGGGGTCAGCATGTGCATAGCCGGGCAGAGGTGGTGGTTGTCGCAGCACTAGTGGGACCAGTGGGTCTTGGCGTAGTCTAGTGGGGATGGCGCGGGGCGATGCGCCGAACAGGGAGACCTGTAGAAACGGTGGTGCCGCTGGCCGCCCGCGGTATAGTACAGGGGCCCAACTGGGGTTAACCACCTTGGGAGGCTGCCTCACCAGGCCGCGCATAATCCCGATATGGTTCGTCGTGCCGGTTGGTGACCGGATTTGGGAGCCCGGCGACCATACTCGGGGGGGTACGGGGGCCCTTCCGTTCGGCGCGTCGGCTCTCGCCATGCCTCACATTCATAGATAAAACCAATATCCCGCGCTTTGTCACACGGTGCTGCGGCGGCAATCACTTCTTTTTTTCACGCCTTCTCCCACCCAAACTCATGGCAGCGCAATTTATAGAAAAAGGCAACACAGCGGCTCGTCACACTCCCAAAAGCTTGCTATTTGAGGTGGAGTCCACTAACATCTGTGGGCTCCATGCAAACCTCAACGCCGTCCACCAACACCTAGAGACGGCGAAACCTGCCATGTTTTTTCTAACGGAGACGCAAATACACCGCCCTGACGACACGACCTACTTGCTCTACCCTGGCTATGTTCTTGAGGAAAGTTTTCGTGCAAAAGCCGGGGTGTGCGTGTTTGTTAGGGCGGATGTTTGCTGTCGCCGTTTGCGCTGCCTAGAGGACCCATCCTTCTCCGTCCTTTGGGTACACGTAGACCATGGCCCTACGAGTCAGATCTATGTGTGCCTCTACCGTTCCCATACAGGAGATGCTGAGACAACTCGACTCTTTGAATATCTGAGTCAGGCGGCAGATGATGCGCAGGAGCGATTTCCGAATGCCGAAATGGTATTTTTGGGGGATTTTAACGCCCACCACGAGATCTGGTTGGGCTCCTCCAAAACAGACCATGCGGGAAGAGCCGCCCACGCATTTGCTCTGGCGCACGGCCTGACCCAATTGGTGCACGAGGTCACTAGGATACCAAGAAGGTCGGGCCAAGCACCTTCTCTGCTAGACCTTCTGCTGACGAGTGATCCGGACCGGTACAGTGTATCGGTGCGAGCCGCGTTAGGCAACTCTGACCACTGCCTGGTCTGTTCCACGGTGCCTATTATGGCGCCCCCACGACCCGTGCAGGGGAAGCGGCGTCTCTGGCACTACTCGTCAGCGGACTGGGATGGACTTCGTGACTATTTTGCGTCCATCCCGTGGGTTGAGCGCTGCTTTGAAGGTAAGAACCCATCGGATTGTGCTACTGCTGTCGCCGGTGAGATCGGTCTGGGTATGGAATACTATATCTCATACACCGATGTCACCGGTGACCGCGGGGTGCGCCCTTGGTTCGGGCGCGAGTGCGCGGAAGCTGTTGAACAAAAACAGTCTGCGTACCGCGCTTGGGTAAGGGCGCGCGCCACGCGCCATCCCAATCTGGGCCACTTCAAGGCAGCGTACAACAGAGCCACAAAGGTCTGTAGAAGGGCCTATGTCAGAGCGGATGCCCTGCGCATAGCGCGGCTTGGTCAAGAGCTAGTGATGCATCCCACGGGAAGCCGTGGCTACTGGCGACTGGCTAAAGCCGTGCAAGCCAACTTCTGTCAGCCTTCGCTGCCTCCGCTGCGTAACCCTGATGGATCCCTGGCCCATGAGTCGCAAGAGAAGGCAAATCTGCTGGCTAATCTCTTTGCGGCCAACTCCCGAATCGATGATTGTGGTACGCAGCCACCAACACTACCCGACAGTGACCACGCGATGCCTGATATCCATATCAGGCAACGCGATGTCCGTGCAGTGCTGCAATCACTCGATGTCCGGAAAGCCAGTGGTCCGGATGGTATTCCAGCGGTAGTTTTGAAAAAATGTGCAGCGGAGTTGTCTCCAATGCTTACGCGCCTGTACCGGCTATCCTACAGTTCGGGTACAGTGCCTTTGCCTTGGAAAGAGGCGAATGTTCAGCCGATTCCCAAGAAGGGGGATCGCTCGGAGCCAGCCAACTATCGACCCATAGCCGTCACCTCAGTGCTGTGCAAAGTGTTTGAGCACATAATTAACAAACAGCTCATGCGGCACCTAGAGGATCACTCCTTAATTAATGACCGGCAATATGGCTTCAGACCGAAACGGTCAACGGGTGATCTTCTAGCATACGTTACCCATCTTTGGGGTGAGGCTATGGACAAGCACGGCGAGTCACTGGCAATTAGTCTTGACATCGCCAAAGCTTTCGATAGAGTCTGGCACAAATCGCTTCTTTCTAAGCTACCTGCCTTTGGTCTGCCTTCTAGGCTGTGCAACTGGGTTGCTAGCTTCCTGCAGGGGCGCCGTATTCGCGTCCTTTGTGACGGACGAGCTTCAGAGTTTCTGCAGGTTAATGCTGGCGTGCCCCAGGGGTCCGTCTTATCACCCACTCTCTTTCTTCTGCATATCAACGACATGCTGTCTACCGGCAATGTTCATTGTTATGCAGACGATAGCACTTTACATGGGAGTTATCATGGACATCCAGCGGCCAAGCAGTCAGATATCGCAGAGAAAAGGCAGCTTCTTGTCACTGAGCTTGACGGGGTCCTGAATCACATTTCTCAATGGGGCTCTGAGAACCTGGTTGAGTTCAATGCCAAGAAGACGCAGGCATGTGCGTTTACAGCAAAAGTATCTTCTTTCCTTCCCCTCCCCACTCTTCAGAGCACGCCACTGCCGCTGCAGGACAATCTCAATATCCTAGGTATGGATGTTCGCTGCAACCTGAATAACAAAAACTACATCGAAAGCATCATCAAAACAGCCTCACGAAAACTCGGAGTCCTGAACAGAGTGAGACGATTTTTCACGCCGGAGCAGCGGTGTCTTCTATACAAGACACAAATTCGCTCCTGTGTGGAGTACTGCTCGCATCTCTGGGATGGTTCAGCAAAGTACTTACTAGATGCTCTCGACAGGTTGCAGCGACGTGCGATCCGCATCATTGGGAATCCCGAGATCACGAACACCCTAGAACCTTTACAGCTGCGTAGAGATGTTGCGTCCATGGCTGTATTTTACCGTCTGTACCATGGGGAGTGTTCTGATGAGCTCTTCCAATTAGTCCCACCCTCCCCTTTCCTATACAGGACAACGCGTGCAGGTCTTAGATGTCATCCGCACACGGTGCAAAACATCCGATCAAGAACCAAGCGGTTCGGAGACTCTTTCCTCTGTCGCACCATTAAGGCCTGGAATTCATTACCAGCTCACGTGTTTCCTTCTTCCTACAGTCCCGGGTCCTTTAAGCGGGGCGTGAAAAAGCATATGATAAGGCCGTCAAGCTGAGTGTCACCATTGTCACACGGTATGTGTAAGTAATGGTGACCCTCTTTTCTGGGATTTTGCCTTCAGCTTACCATCAGGCAAGGCGAAGTCCAATTGACGTGTCCTATATAAAAAAAAAAAAAAAAAAAAAAAAAAAGAACTCTAAGAACTTTATATGATTACTTGATATTGGAAAATATGAATAGATAATTTTTTTTGAAAAATATTGGGTTAGTCAATTCTCTAAAATTCCGTTGCAAAGATTTCAAAAATTGAATTCAATGAAATGAAAAAATGAAAAAAAAATGAAAAACCTTACCATATCGATAGGTCTAGCACATGGGTTGCAGTTATCAGCTGACTTTTGGAAATCAATGACCGGTGGGTGTGTCGTACACCCACTGGTCATTGACTTCCAAAAGTCAGCTGATTACTCATCTTATCAACACATCATCAAACGAGGTGAAGCCATGTTGACGTTTATAACCCTTTTATTGGACAAACACGTTGAAGATATTGACACGTTACTGCCAAACGTTTGAACATTGAACACACGTGTCAATACCAACATTTATTCTGCACATGTTGTTTATTCGTCGCATAGGTCTTATATTTTATAATGATGCAGACACGACGGCCACGGAGTGTTTAATTACAGTGTTAATGATAAATAACGTGATAAAAATTTACTGTTGTAAATATTTATGATCTGCAGAATTATTATATATTTTTGTATATTTTTATTCGTAATTGACACGAAAAAAATATTAGCATTAATTATGTATTATATAAATATTACTTAATCAATCGTTCAAGAGTCATAGTAGGACGTATTATAAGAACTGAAGTTTTTGTGAATAAGTGTAAGTGAATTAACTATACATAGAGTGCGAGGGATAAGTCTCATATAATCTCCAGCAACCTGCAGCTCACACAGTCGACGTGCGTTTTAGTCGGTTCGAATCCGACATAACTTCCCTCACCGGTCCTGGTGGTGAATCAAAGAATCAATTTCATTTATTTAGTTTAGGCACACAAAGAGCACATATGAACGTCAAATTTTTACAATTAGGTATGTCAAGAAATAATATAAAAATATTAAATAATGTAAAAATAAACCATTGGAAAATGATACTTTCGCTGGTTCGGTTGGTTAGTTCTACTGAGAAGATACCAGCAAGAAACTCAGCGAACTATGTTAGAACTAGATTAGTGGGTATTTTGCGCACAAATTAAATAAAAGCTATACATGGTAAGAATATCAGAATTCGACTGAAATGATGACTGAATGAATGACTGAAATGAATGAAATGACTCAAATGATTGACTGATGACAGTATTGTAGTCACTGGAAATAGACCTCTTGCAATGAGCTGATCCTCCACGTTTATCATCCTGTCTACCTCAGCTAATTTTTCAGGTCACCTTTCCACGTGACTGTGGAACATTCTATTTAGGTACTTAGTATTTTCCTAATTAGCAAGTTTCTTATCTCATACTCAAGTAATATATGTATACACCGTTATAAACACCTCATAATTCCAATTTCAAATTGTTGGCAGAAGTTTATTTTACAATCTGGGGATCTTGACCAAAGTTCAAATTTATGTTCTGTTATTCACGTGCAGTTCTGCACGTTAATATTAACGGAACTCAATCCGCTTCAGAGCTGAATGCACGTGTATCCGTCGGTAATTACGTTATGACCATGTCGATTTGCAAATAAGGGACATTTCTATTAATGGACAAAATGAGTTCCATAATATTATTTTATTACAATTTCATTCAACCGCGGTAGCCTAGTGGTATGGGTAATGGACTGCTGAGACAAGGTCTCGGGTTCGATCCCAGGTTTTACCATGACACACACCAATGACTTTTAGATGCTTTTCGAAGTTATGTGTGTATTTATCGCAGGTTTAGAAGTGCCCGGTTAATGGCAATAGGCTCGCCACCTATTACATTGGGACCTAAACATAAACTGGCGAAATGGGGTGCTTAGCACCTCTGCCTACCCCTTCGGGGATATAGGCGTGAGTTTATGTTATATGTCATTCTTCTCATTATTCAATTGTATACTTTTTTGAAGGTTTGTTTTTAACTTTTGTAAGTGTGATTTTGATTACATTAAACTTGATGACAGAACACTGGAACTGAATAAGGCAAACGTCGCGGTACCCACAGGACAGGTTTGCCCAAGATGTTGTTTTTTGAAAATAAATTATTTTTATTTTATTTATTATCAAACTAATCCTATCCTACCTAACACAAATGTGAAAGTTGGTGAAAATTTTTGGAAGTTTCAAGATCAATAGAGTCATACTCGCGCTGCCAACCCTGTAAGCATTGGGTGTTACTGTGCAGTGTAAAAGACAAAGCAGGACAAGCTTTTGGTCTTACCACTAACTCTCCAATGAACTCTGGCTACCCTATTCACCGCTGGGAACACAACACGAAGTTATTATAAACGCGGCATTCTGTAGGGTGGTGGTACTTACCCAGCCGGACCTATTAAGTTATGTCTTGTTGATGTCCCATATTAAATTTGATATTCGGAATAACCTAAAATCATGGTCACCGTACAGAAAAAAACGTGGTCAGTAAACCTTTACATCACAGACACATGCACGAGACTGGCAAGTCGAACGAATCCAGCAACGAACGCAATAACAAATGTAAAAAAAAAACTTGCAAAAAGGTTCAATATTTTCAAATTATACAACGGTTCGGAACTTCCGCGATTAAATCATGGAACTTACTATTTCTGCCCACGTTTCGGATGCGTTGCAGCACCTGTGGTCACGACTTGACTCGTACCCCGAACCTAGTCTTTTAAATTGAGGGCTTTAACGTCATTGCTTTAAAGTTTGAAATTAAATGTATTTTTTAGCAGCGTCGGTGGTATGGCAGTGGTTTTTTCTTTAGCAGAATTATAATAACTTCATGTTGTGTTCCCAGCGGTGAGTAGGGTAGCTAGAGTTCACTGGAGAATTTGTGCTGTCAGTGGGACGACTAAAGGCTTGTCCTTTGTCCTCTACACTGACGGCACAGAAACTCTGCGCTTACAGGGTCGGCAGCGCGAGTGTGGCTTCTCCGGTGTTACACACGTCCATAGGCTACGGTAACCACTTTCCATCAGGTGGGCCGTGCGCTTGTCTGCCACCTAAGTGGTATAAAAAAAAATCGAGGCCCAGATTCCTCAAGGCGTGCAGCCAGTGACGCAATGACAGTCTAGTAAAACATCTATGACCCTTAATAGAGTGTAACACGAGAGCTGCCGCCGTCATAACATAATGTAGATAAGAAATGATAGTGACACAGTACTTAAGAGCACCGACCGTGATGATGCCATACGGTTTTTCTTTAAACAAAAAACCGTGGTAGCCTAGTGGTATGGGTAATGGACTGCTGAGACGAGGTCTCGGGTGCGATCCCAGGTTTTACCATGGCACACACCAGTGAATTTTCGGTTCTTTTCGAAGTGATGTGTATGTTTATCGCAGGTTTATAAATGCCCGGTTAATGAAAATAGGCTCGCCAACTATTACATTGGGACCTAAACATAAACTGGCGAAATGTGGGTGCTAGCACCTCTGCCTACCCCTACGGGGATATAGGCGTGAGTTTATGTTAAGTTATGTTATGTAAAAGAATGTTAAAATTGCAATTAGTAATATTTCCTCTAACCCCTCCAGCTAAGCTAAATAGCTAGTGATAGAAGTGGGTTCCCGTCGGTAGTGTAATGGCCAGGATTCGAACCCGGGACTTTTCGTTCGTAAGGTCGACTCCTTAACCACTAAGCTACCAACGCTTCTAACTACTTTAGTCGGTTCCAATTCCGATATAAACCCCTTCATCGCTATACCCAATGAGGTTATACGAGTATTCATCAGAGTTCTCACAAATAATTATTTTTGTTAAGACAATTTAAACATTACCATCCAAAGGTTGCCTAGAAGAGATCACTTGGAGCGATAAGGCCGCCATTTGTTCATTTTTCATAACGTTGTCCGTACATGTACTGTAATTTGTTGGTGAACAATAAAGATTTAGCTTATCTACAAATTAATATAAAACTATGCTAACTATACAATATATACAAAAATGGAATAGAGAAAAAGAGGGAGACTGTAATTTTAGGCATCGAATAATTCCTCCCTGTCGATCTCTACTGGTACCGTACCCAAGAGGCTGGCGGCATTACCACGCTGAATGGCGATGCCAATTCTTTGAGCGAGGTAAAGGCCAGCCTTTTGGTCACGGGAAGCGTCGATTAGTTATGTTATTATCTTATGTTATCTTATCTTATAATTTTTTATGAGTAATCGAAATTTCTTATACCCTAACCCCTCCAGCTACATTGCTGGTAAGTATTAGGCGCGAGTTCCAGATGGTAGTACCCAAGTAATGGGCAGCATTCGTACCTGGGCCCTCTGAATCGTAAGGCCGACTAAGGTCATTATTATCAATGCATTAATCCCGGTCGCATCCTAGGCTTCAATCTCGGAGTCCATGGTCCGTTTTTCGACTTTAACTTCTCCCTTCCCCACTTCTTGGGTATACCCTTCCTACCGGAACCCAACGGGGATACCATGTAAGCCCACCTAATCTAGCGGTTTTCAGTTCTCATTCAGTTACACTTCACTAAGTTAGACTAGATTACGCTAAGCTACCAACGCATATGAAAATGAAAACAAAAATAAATAATGACCAAGATGGTAACTGATAATAATGTTACATAAGTGTAATGTTTATTTGTGATAGGTATATCAACAAAGTCAGTGTAAATAATGACAAGGGCGCGAAAAGACCTTGTTTGGAGGTCAGTTTTGCATACGGAACTTCCTTACGCATGCACGTTGCATGACAACGTGATCACTATTTTTGTATGTACTCTAAATCAGCTAACGAGCGCACTGCCGGATTTTATAACGATGTAAGTGGCAGAATAGGCGCTGCAGCAACAATACATGCTACCAGAAATACAACTGACATTGGATTACAGAGTCCGACGGCCTCGGTTGGGTAAGTGTGAATGAAAGGGTTTCCTTTCATTCGCGTTCTTACCGAAGACATTCTCGTAACTATACTTAGGTACAACAGAAACACTTCTAATAGAGAATTTCCGATTACTGGCTAAGTCGACAAACAAACCACCACCATACACTTCTGATGATTAGTGCTGCCCTACCCAAGGAAAGGAACTTTGGTAACCTTATTCACTATCAGAAACGCAATCCTATTTAAGGTTCTTTTTATCAGTTCGGTTATGTCAGCCCTAAATTCGAATTGAAAAATCCACAGTTTATAAGTACACTCACGTTAAACTTCATTGAAAATTTTGCTAGGCTCATAACACACTTTTGGCTAGCCGCATGCGGCCAACAGCCTTCGGTGGGATTGGCCGCGTTTAAAAGTAGAGATGCTAACCGCAAGTGCGTTGTAAGACTTTATGAAATCTAACTCAAACATTCTAATTTGTTTACAAATATAAGTGTTCAATCGACGTATCATTCTATTGTTATATTAAATCGCTAATTTAGTAACCACACCCGAAAATTAAGTGTGTTAACTGACAACGACGAGTAGCCACTGCTAATGTGATCGTCACGTTGCTGTGATAAAAATAATCACGAGTTTTCGATCAACCAAAACACGTGGCCGTACCACTCTTGGTACTTGGACAAAATGATCCGTGAGTAATAAGTTTTTTTACTAAAGAAGGAAGCAAAATAATGACCTCATTGAATAGTAGCAAGTGTAGCAACAAACAAATGAATGTCGGTAATAAACTGTAACTACTGTAAGAAGATTCTTTTTTCCTGGGTTTTTAATAAATTCTCGGTGCACCAAATAACCAAATTTCAACAGGAGGTAGGACACGGCGGTATTTCCGCCCACGTCCGACTGGGGAAGTACCTCCGCCCTACAGAATATCGCGGTTATAATAACTTCTTGTTGTGTTCGTAGCGGTGAGTAGGGTAGTTAGATCTCACTGGAGAATTTGTGCTGTCATTGGGATGACTAAAGGCTTGTCTTGCTTTGTCCTCTACACTGACGGCACAGAGACTCTGTACTTACAGGGCCGGCAGCGCAAGTGTGGCTTTTCTGGTGTTACACACGTCCATGGGCCACGGTAACCACTTTCCATCAGGTGAGCCGTGCGCTTGTCTGCCATCTAAGTGGTATAAAAAAAAATTACAGATTTAATAATACTTATTATGGAGTGTATGGAGACCCATTAAGATCCACAAAAGATGTATAAATCAAACCAAAAGGAGAAGTCATTTGACCAGGCTTATATAATATACATACATACATACATACATAAAATCACGCCTGTCTCCCATAGGGGTAGGCAGAGATCACGGATCTCCATTTGCTACGATCCTGACATATTACTCTCGCTTCATTCACTCTCATTACATTCTTCATGCATGCTCGTCGGTTTAGAGTACTCCTGACTTATGTAATATAATATATAATATAATATATTGTAACCGGGAAAAATGCTAAGATGACGATGATTGTGATGACAGACCAATATTATCAAATGGTCTGTGCGCTTATCTGCCTCCTAAGTTATATATAAAAAGTTAACGCAATGCATCGGACCTGTGCACGTCGGGAATGTTGAAATTAATGGTTAATAAGGAGTCTCACGTTATAGTGGGTGACTCCAATACCCGTTTTTTTATACCACTTAGGTGGCAGACAACCACACGGCCCACCTGATGGGAAGTGGACTTGTGCAACACCAGGGGCGTCACACTCGCGCTGGCGACCCTGAAGAAACCTCCTAATGCCGCTTTTGAAGAACCCCATATTGTAGGCGCTTGGGAATACAGCAGCAGGGAGGTCATTCCACAGCTTGAGTGTGCGTCAGATGAAATTTCTTTCATACCGCACAGTGCGCACCGTCCCAGGTTGCAATGTGTGGGGATGAATTCCCTGCCTAGAGCGAGCGGTACGATGATAGAATATTGTTGTGGGCATTATTTTCTTGTCCTGTGTGTGTGACTATTACTTAGTCGCATAGTCGCCACGAAATCATAATAATAACTATGATTTAGTCGGTAATGACCGGCAGTAGGCATGTCGGTCATTCAGTAGAAACAAAAAAAACGTATCATGATCACATTCATTATATTTATTGGGTGTTGTGGACGAGTGATCTAGGGTAATGACCTATATTTATTAAACAGTATTTTGTTAGAAAAGGTTAAATGAATAACCTGATTCTATAGATTAATTTTTGTTAGTGTTATTAACTTTTTACTGACGTCATTTTCATCTCGGACCCTCAAAACGAAAATGACTTAGGTAACTCAGAAAAAAATCATTTTTCCACGACCCCAAATGCTCATCCAAAACAGGACCAGACACTTCCTACGGGGAATACGCTATCCAACTAAGCTACTTGAACTTGCTCTGGGAAGTCAAAATTCTAAATTATTACCACTATTCTATATCCTGTGCTGGATGTTCACTATTTCTGATTCAAATTCTAGTGAAAGCATACTATGTGATTTATTGAAAGGCTAGATTTCACTAGTGCAAATTCGTTCAACCTTTATTCAATAACTGTTTACAATGGGTGAAATCATTAATCAGCTTATGGCTGGTACGTCCTGTTTGCTGACTCAGCAATTCCGTTACTTAGTAGCATTTTAAATTTACACAAACCTGAAATTTAATGGATAAGAAAAGACCGAAATTTTGTTATTACCTTGTTTCATGGTATATGGTACCAACTGGTATGGTAATTCCTTTTTCAAAAAGGAATGGAGAACACCACTCTATTCTTCAAAAATACTTAAACAACCAACCACATATCGGTAACTTACGAACTAAGTTAATGTTAATTGTAATATTAATATGAAGATTGATTTTTATTTCTCTATATTATTTTAACATTATTATTTAAACTTATAAATTATATTTTTAAATAGGTACATATAAAAAACACCACCACCGGTATTGGGTAAAGGGACTAAGCTAACGGTGATTAGGGCTCCAGAGAAAGTAACGCAGTGCGCGCCGTATCATGAAGCACAGCCTTCTGCATCTTGACCTGACGGTCTAACCCGAGCTTCTTCAGGTGTTGGTTGAGGCTCTTTGCAATTAGTCCATTGACTGACACAACGTTCATTACAATGGATACTGAGTCAACATTCCACATGCCCACAATCTGGTGGGTGATTATTATTATTTTTATTTTTAAATTTAATTGACTTGTTTTGCTTTATTATATTCAGACATTTTTAATGATTAAATGAAATTACTTGCCTTATTTCTGTATTTTTTCATACCTTCTTTCTTATTACGTACCTATCCTACTATTAGATTAGTCATACTTAAATAATATTGTTATGTATGTAATAAAAATAAAATTGTTGTTAACAGGTGCAGCGACGGCAGACTGAAGTTGCGACAAAGTCATTTGTTGAGGGCGGGCGTTGCGTCTAGGTCATGTGCGTGCGCGCAGCTCACGTGTTGACGCCATGTGCGCACCCAAACTCCGCGCGCCATTGTACTGCGCGTGGGTGTGAATATTAGTGAAACGATTCTATGACGGAACCACACATCCTGGTCATTTAGAAAAAATGTTGAAATGTTGTTTTATTTTTGTCGTACTCGTACTACCTGGTTTGGTTAAATGATAAAATACAGAATTAATATTCTGAGACATAATTATGACCAATATTACATAGTAGGTCCAGTCAGTATCAGATCGAACTTAACGAAAAAAGTTCTCAAAATTATATTAGTGCCTTGGACTTCCCCTTTCCTGTAAACTGATGATTCTGATATTTGGTACACAACTTTAGTTCAGATAAAAATAGAAATTAAATTAATAAAACAGTTTGATGTACTCTTAACACCAAATGGTATTAAGATCATATTGAGACTTTTTTATACCACTTAGATGGCAGGGCAGACAAGTACACGATTTGACTTTGCAGTCGAAGATCGTTTTAACGTTGACCGCACCATCTACAGCACTTGTCATATGAATAATTATACGAATAAACATACTGAGATACTTCCTAACACACATTTTAATTTTAGGAACGTTAGTGAACCAACGACTGCTGCAACCTCACAGGTGCTTTCCTTTTTTAAATAGTTGTACCTACAGCTTGTGACTTGGTTTTTAAACTAAATATAAAATACTTTTATTTTTTTATTTATTTAAACTTTTTGCACAAACAGACAAGGCACATTTGTACAAAGGCGGACTTAATGCCACAGGCATTTTCTACCAGTCAACCTTAGGGTGATGCAGAGATTTTGATCTTTCGTTCCAAGTGGATTTAAACGGTTAAAAATATACATTTAGCATAGTTATTAAACTGCTCAGGTACGGAATGTATCTGCGCATTCGAATGTTAAACTCGAACTAGAACATTGACCTAAGAAGAAACAGTAGATGTATAGCTCAAAATCATTAATAGGTACAAAAATAATTAAAAAACTCCCGACACAAAAAACAACCACCAAAAAGTTGAAAATAAATTGTACCCTTGATCTTTTTTTATACCACTTAGGTGGCAGACAAGCACACGGCCCACTTGATGGAAAGTGGTTACCGTGGCCTATGGACGTTTGTAACACCAGAGGAGTCACAGTTGCACTGCCAACCCTGTAAGTACAGAGTTTCTGTGTCGTCAGTGTAGAAGACAAAGCAGGACAAGCCTTTAGTCTTCCCACTGATTATCCTAATAATTTCAAAATATAATAGAATATAAAAGAAAATAGTTCAGATTATGTTCTTATATGTCTTAGTGCAATGTCATGACTTGATATATAAAGTGGAGAAAGACCCACTATACCCTTCATGTTAGGTCAGGTACTTGTGATACTATGTTTTTTATACCACTTAGGTGGTAGACAAGCACATGGCCCACCTGATGGGAAGTGGTTACTGTGGACACCAGGGGCGTTGTACTCGTGCTGCAGGCCCTGAAGAAACCTTCTAATGCCGTTCTTGAAGAACCCCATATTGTAGGCGCTTGAGAAAACCGTAGCAGGGAGTTAATTCCACAGCTTAAGTTGGATGAAGTTTCTTTCATACCGCACAGTGTGCACCGTCTCAGGTCGCAATGTGTGAGGATGAATTCCCTGCCTTTGTAGATATTGTACCTACTTAGTCGCTTGGGAATATCACGGCAGGGAGTTCATTCCACAGCTTCAGCATACGTGGGATGAAGTTCTTTTCATACCGCGTGTTTGCCTTCTTTTCCTTTTATGCACACGTAGTGTGACGACAATGAACTAATCAGGATTTTTTTTATATCTAGGACACGCCAACTTGACTTAATCTCGCCTGATAGTAAGCTAAAGGTAAAGTCTCGGGAAAGAGTCACCATTACAGACACTATAGTAATGTTACAAAGGTGGCACTCAGCTTGGCGGCCTCATCAGATACTTTTTCACGTCGCGTTTAAAGGACCCGGGACTGTAGGAAGAAGGAAACACGTGAGCTGGTAATGAATACCAGGTAGTTTCTACATTGAACAGGAAAAGGAATTTATAGGAGGTAGGACACGGCGGTATTTCCGCCTAATTGAGCCGTCCGACTGGGGAAGTACCTCCGCCCTACAGAATACAGCGGTTATAATAACTTCGTGTTATATTCCCAGCGGTGAGTAGGGTAGCCAGAGCTCACTGGAGAATTTGTGCTGTCAGTGGGATGACTAAAGGCTTGTCCTGCTTTGTCCTCTACACTGACGGCACAGACTCTGCTTACAGAGTCGGCAGCCCGAGTGTGGCTTCTCTGGTGTTACACACGTCCATAAGCCATGGTAACCACTTTCCATCAGGTGGGCTGTGTGCTTGTCTGCCACCTAAGTGGCATAAAAAAAATCTGGTCATGCCTTAATGCCATGCCAAAGAACATTCCAATTACTTTATCTATACCTGGGTCCATAGATAGATCTAACCTTTTTAAATCATCTGAGGATCTAACAAAGGTTATTTTGCAACCTTATGCAAAATCACAATCAAGGTTCATCTTCTTAATCCAAACTCCCTTTGCCAAGTAAGTACTCACGTAAATTAAAACGTGATAGCTACTATACACAAAAGATCTAGCTAGGGTTGTCACCGTTTCAAAATAAATTATAGATAAAGAAAAAGATTAATTAAAAAATGTTTAAAAATTATTGCATCATTGTTTCTTGGTGCCGATAGTTCGTACGAGTAAATGTTTGTGCAAATATATTATTGGTAATTTGTAGTGTATGGAACTTTTGGAACATGGAACGTTACCCGTGGATATTACTAATCTCCCGCATCGTAAATTCTGTACCGGTTTACGAAAATGGTTAATAGATGAGAGCTTCTACTCCGTCAACAAATTCTTAAAAAAAATTGCCTCCCACTCTTAGCAATTTAAAATTGCATTATAATGTAATAATACTAGGAACACAATTTGTAATGTGCATGTGGGTCATCTTTAATTTAAGTTTATTCTATTTTATAAGTTATTGTTAGAATTCAATTCAATTTAAATATAAAATTTGTTGTATCTACATAATGTTTGCATGTCACGATGGATGGTGTCTTATGCTCATAAATTATTTGTCACTTTTGTATTTACCATATATATAGCAAATAAATAAATATTATATTATACGATATTATTATTAACATTTTAACCATACAGAAGTGTTTGATTAACTTGTCTGCTACGATATATCTGACAGCGAGTGCACAAAAATATCCATACAAAAAATGTCATCCTTCAAGAATTTGGCCATCCCTAGAATTGTCACATGTTGTACAGCATGGCGTCGCAATACGTAACATATTGAGTAACAATTAGCAGGCATACACATACTTATAACTAGTAGGTAGTACTTGTGAATTCGCTTTGTTACAGACTATTACATCATTCTGCATTGTGGTAACTTTTGTTGTGTCTAGGAAAATTGGCAAGGTCTTAATATTTGTGATTCCTCAAAGCGGCGTTTGTTCTACTATTTTCGACAGTTTGCATTATATTGGTTTGAAACAGTTTAATTAAAACTACACGAATGCAATACAATGTCAAATAATATTTATTTATCTACAATATTATTTATAAAAAAAATTCGCGCGTAAAAAAAATATTCATTACATCAAGTTACTTACCTATAAGTTACACCACCGAGAACTTGGTTCTTGCAATGTTAGTGCAGTCATTAGCATTACGTGTAATAAATTCTAACTACCTACATAGATTTTATACAATGTCGTTAGTCTGTGAGTAGGAGCACTTAATTGCCTAGTACAAAAGAAAAAAAGTATCCATTTCAAAAATCTGTTCAATTTTGAACATTTTCTAATCATTGATGTCTTTTATAACCACAATAACATTCTATATTTAGTTGAACTCACATAAAAACGTGATCGTCCCTTCGTGGCAATTATTTCTTTATCAATTCCACACGTCTCCGGGATTGAGCATCCTCACGAACATAGACTTATTATTAAGTATCCTAGCCTAATCCTACCTATAGACAGGTTGGTCCCTACAGGACACGTGATGGACCGGTTAGATAAATAATAAGGGAGGTAATAGTAGATAAAACACATAAATCTTAAATGAATGTTGAACGTTGTTTGCTAACTTGGGTTGTACCTGGGTACCTACCTACCTACATTAAAGTAGTAGGTAGGTAGACACAATAGAAGTGAATATTACCCCAGCAAGAAAGTACCTAGTGTTTTGGGTAATGGACTGCTGAGACGAGGTCTCGGGTTCGATCCCAGGTTTCACCATGGCACACACCAATGACTTTTCGATGCTTTTCGAAGTTATGTGTGTATTTATCGCAGGTTTATAAGTGCCCGGTTAATGGCAATAGGCTCGCCACCTATTACATTGGGACCTAAACATAAACTGGCGAAATGTGGGTGCTAGCACCTCTGCCTACCCCTTCGGGGATATAGGCGTGAGTTTATGAGTTTATGTTATGTATAATATATTATCTGTGGTTATATGCTGTGATTGTGCGCCGCATAAAAATTGTGCGTTAGTCAGTTTGGAAAAAATGGAAAAAACGATTCTTACTGGCGTAACGTTGTTCCAGCAAGAAAATTCTGAACGAATGATCGGAGAGATAAATATCGTGTATGGACAGAGAGCTAATACGTATTTGTGGTAAAATGTGCGTCGAAAATGTAATTTGTTGTAGTTGATTATGTTTCAAGAAATTACATTTCTTGCTGCGTTACGCTTACAGTCCGTCAAATCTAAGAAGTACCGTTTGACAGTTCTGACAATTGAATGATAGGGATGGGATGAAAAAATCGATTACTATAATATCCGAACTTTAAGAGATCGATTACTATAATATCCGAATTTTAAGAAATCAATTGTTATAATTAAATAAAAGAAATGTTTAGGATATTTTTTTATTCACTACTAGTACTAGTATCGTCGTCTTCGTCATCATCGTCATTTAAATTAATGACCAGTTGATTGTCCATTACATTATCAAAGTGTACGTCTCTTTCGAAGTCGTCCATTATTATTTTCTTTGTTTTTTGTACTACTTTACTCCAATCTTCCTGTGTAACTTGGGCACATGCTTCCTTTAATAAACCTTCCATTTTCTTGACACTGAAGGGTGGTTTTGTGTTGTGTCTTGCTGCATAACCTGTAAAACAATAATGTAACTATTTGATAGCAGACGAAAACCATTGTTTAAATTATAAATGTTAGAAGTACTCGTGTTATTATTATAATATTATAAAATATTACCTTTAACTTGGGCCCAAATCAGTTCAATGGCATTATATTGGCAATGGTACGGAGGAAGTCGTATGACTTTGTGCCCGTGCTCTTCGGCCAATTGGTCAATTACATATGTCGGTTTTGGTGGTTTATGCAATTTCACTAACTGTAATAATTCAGCTTTTAATAGTGACATGTCGGCATCCACTCCTTTTCTTTGCAGCCATGCCACCAAATCTGCTTTCTTATTGGCTGACGTAGGTGCTTTATCAATTTGCACAGAGTGGTATGGGGCATTATCCATTATAATTGTGCTGTTAGGAGGGATATTCTGTAATAAATTTAAGAACCACTCTCGGAACCTTACTGCGTCCATTTCTTCATGATACTCTTTAGTGCTTTTGGATTGGAAAGCTAATAAAGAGTTTTCCACGAAGCCTGTAGACGCTGACCCAGCATGGCATATTATGAGGCGTCCACCTTTTCCTTTCGGCACCTTCGAGCACGAAGCTTCAGAATCATCAGTCCATGTTTTCGGCACAGAATGGTTGGAATTTAGCCAAGTTTCGTCCAAAAATATTACATTATCCCAGTTTATAATTTGTTTAACTTCGCGCAGGAATGTTAGTCGCTGCATAATTATGTCATGTCGCTCCATAACAATTTTTCGTTTGTCAACTTTTTGTATCTGAAGCCAATTCCTGTTATTACCGTTCTCAACGACTCTATGCTTCCCTTATACAGCCCGGCATCTTTTAAAGTTGCACATAACTTTGCCAATGTTGGAAATTCGCCTCTTGTAAAATACCCGTATATATGGTTTCTAATAGCATGACTATCGAATTCATCGATGCCTGTCACAGGTTTATTTCTTTTTCGTTTTTTCGGTGTGTGAAGTACGTTACTGTCACTCCCCGAAGGCCCATATTTTTCACTTAATATTTTGCCAACGGTGCGGCTACCAATACCGAGAGCTTCACCGACGCGATCCCGAACTTGTGTAACTGGCAGTAGAAGTCCACCATTTTGAGATTCACGCTCAAAATACTCGTGTAATTTCACCACCAATTCACGAGCCTGGCTGTTCAAAGTACGTCCTCTTTTCGACATTATTAATAAACACTTGCTTAATTCGGAGTCCAGTATAAATATTGCCAAGGTAAACGGATAAAGAATGATCAGTCCAGAAAAGTAATAGCCAAGTCACAAATTGTAAAACACAAACGAGAAAGCAAGTACGCGCACAGTCAGCTTCCAAGATGGCGAGAGACTGCTGACGCCGAACCGACCGAGCGGACCGCGTGCGCTTGTAGTTGGCAGTGTTGCCAGAAAAAAAAAATTGTAGAGACTTGGACACCTGCGATTTTGCCTATTGACCTAAAAATAATTAAATTAATTTATTTTAGGGTATCTGTGTATTCAGTGCATTATGCGGTCGCGCAGTAACGTCGTTAATTTATAACATCAGGCAACAACATTTTTGTGAATGGGTTCTACATACCTTATTTTTATTAGTTTTAGACGTAGAAATAAGACTTAGAAGAAAAAATTGTAATTGTAAAATCAATGGATGTGCTTGTTAAAAATTTGTTTATTTCTCTGTAATATGCAAACCCATACTATCATACACAAAAATAAATGTAAGAAACACTATCCCTGACTCCATTTACTATTTCGACAGCGTTAGCGCGAGAAACCCCGACTTATTTGGGCGCGAAAATCAAAAATCGACAAATCGCTTTCGACAACTTTTTAAAGAAGCAAATATATTTGATTTATAAATACGTATTTTTGGTGAATGGGTTTTATCTCATATTTTACGATTACATAACTATTTAGTTATGTAATCGTAATATGTGAGATAAATCCCATTCACATGAAAAAATATTTGTTTGGTTGTCAAGTGTAATTTGTAAATAATACATTCGATTTTTCGTATATGTAAACGATTTTTTTGCATACAAGTGTATCCGAAGAGTCGCAACACTACGTGCAGTGACCTAACTACGTAACTTTGTAATGCGGTCAAGAATGTAACTATTAGAAATTATTTACTGTGTAAATATGTGTTATTTTGCTTTGTTTGAAAGTTTTCAATTACATTTAGATATTAAGAATTGTACATTTTTAGATACAATAATGAAATCTTTCTAAATTCATGGTTTTATGAAAAAGGTTATCGAAACTGAATAATGTACGTATGAACAAAGTTGTTTCGGTTTGAAAAATATGAAACGTCAAACGGTACCTCTTAGATTTGATGGACTGTAGTTACGTTTCGCATAATAGTGTATCTCTGAAATCATTATATGTGCGGCTGTGTTTTAAATATATACAAGAATCTTTTAATGGGTGATTACACGCGATAGAATATTAGTGTCGGTGTTAGTGACATCTAGTGGGAAATAGTCTAACTTATAATTTTGCTATTTGCCACTAGATGGCTAACCAATTCATCGGATATTTTTTTGATTCTTACTTGATTTCAAAGGTTGCGTATCTTTATAAATTGACTTATTAAATACAAAACTTGTACAACTCGAATAGAAAAGTTCAGAATTAATCAAATTTTAAGTTTATTATGAGTATAAGAGTATAATACGTTTAATTTTTGCTTCAAAAATGTTACTTCTGCACAGATTTTTTGACAGAAATCATATGTTATTTTATTACAAAAAGGTATAAAATTGTGATGACAGAATTGTAAATGTTGTGTTTATTTTGATTTAATAGTCTATGTTGAGAATATTTACATTTGATTACATACAGTCATAATATTTATTTTACTGCAATACAATGAAAGCACTAATACAGCGTGTTATGAACGCCAAAGTTACCGGTAAGTGATACACTTTTAGGTTAATATGACGATGAAAGTTCAAAACAATAATAACTGTGTACATAGTTTATTAGTTAGTAATATTGAAATAAAACGAGAAATTCAATAACAAACATTTTCATTCCTTCTTTGGTGTAAGTTAAGTACGGCATTATATCTTTCTTTCAAATTAAACAATCAATTAGTTCATCTAAGCAATTAGCCCACCGCAGTCCACTGCTGAACATAGGCCTCTTCCTATTTGTCCCATTTTGTCGAGTCCTCCGCTATTCATACCAAATATTATTTACCTTGTTTAACTTCCAGTTAACGATGAAGTAATAAGCAGTATTGAACAGGGTGTCTGCGTGTTTATTGGTATATGTGGCAATGATACCAAGAAAGATATGGAATACATGTAAGTAGTTATAAAACTATTTATTTGTCAAAAGTAGCTGAAACTGAAGTAGAGGAAACCGGTGAAATGTGTAAAGATAGCAGCAGATGATGAGTTGCTGACTCTTAACGATTCACATACAACAAACAAATACAACATAATCTAAGCTACCACTAACTAATGAAAAATGTGTGTGTTGTGTAAAGGGTGAAGTGGTTTTCCCAAGAGATTACAATATGGGGTTCTTCAAGAATCATTAGAAGATTTCTTCAGGGTCAGCAGTACGAGTGTAACTTACCTGGTGTTGCTTACGTCACGGCCACTGTAACCACTTGGCATCAGTTGGGCCGTGTATTTGTGTGCCACCTAAGTCATACAAGATTCCTATTAATAAAATGTTTTCAATATTATTTTAAACTTCACAACAGAAGGTTTTTTTAATAACACTTAGGTGAAAGACAAACACACGGCCCACCTGATGGAAAGTGGTTACCGTGGCCTATGGATGTGTGTAACACCAGAGAAGCCACACTCTCTAGTCTCTGTGCCGTCAGTGTAGAGGACAAAGCAGGACAAGCCTTTAGTCATCCCACTGACAGCACAAATTCACACAAGGTACTAAAAGTTATTCCTAGTTTCCAATGTTTTACTTCACATTCAATGATAACAATAAGTGAATTCATCTTAATTACAAAAGGCTTGTAGATGAATAAATTTTTTTTTATTTATATTACACTTTATTGTACACCAAGCTAGTAAAGAATACATGATAAAATTAAAGAAAAAA
Source organism: Eilema griseolum (assembly GCA_963662185.1). Taxonomy (NCBI): domain Eukaryota; kingdom Metazoa; phylum Arthropoda; class Insecta; order Lepidoptera; family Erebidae; genus Eilema; species Eilema griseolum. Next base: position 9,290,380 of record OY759250.1, read on the forward strand.
TTAAATAAAAAAAATTACAGAAACAGTATCATAATTTTTACTAAATACGTTTGTAAAGGTTGTACTACAAACCTCAGTGGTTTCTAAATGCACTGTAACTAATTATGTATATATTATGTTTTTAAGGTGATAAATAAATAAATAAATAAAAAAGTGTTTTTCACTCACAATGAATTAAATAGAGTAACTGTGTTCATGACACATCTAATTAATAATATATTATTTGCTTTGTATCAATATCCAGAATCCATCTTGAGTTAAGCACCTTTCTTTCTACCTATTGTTAACGTATTTCCGGTCTTCTCTCCGTATATAGCGCCCTCTGTAGTGACTTTTTGATATTAAACGCTCGTAGCGGGAATGACCGCCATTATTGTCATTATTGCATCGTTTTTCGCGCCGTCAGTGTAGTCAGCGTATACTTTGCGAAAACCTTAACAAGTATTATAATTTTAACTAATTTCTATAACTTTCAATTCTGAATTTTAATTCTCTCCGTTTGCCTATGGTAATGGCAAATCAAAGTAGTATAGTCTTCGAGTTGTGTGGGTGTCTTCAATATGTAGTGAATCGAGCAGAAGAAAGTCGAAATAGAATTAAAGAATTCCGAAATTGTAAGTCGTGAACAATTTGAGATTTTATCACAAAATGGTTTTTTGACTAGGTCAGTCATCACGTATCTCAAAACATTACTGATGTGTCTTATACAACTACTCAACCTGGTAAGAGTGTGTCGATTACTTAAAATTATTTAAATTTACAAGATCCTGGGGTAGTGTATAAAAATAATCTACTTCAAATATTATCGGAATTGAGTATAATTGTTCAAGACCCTAGTTTTATCCAAAGTCAAATACAAGATTTCTTAGAAAATTAACTCAATTACAACGTTGACGTTGATGATTGCGAAATGCAATAATATCACATGTACAAAATAATATTTTTTTTTGTTTTTTTTTGGATTTGTATATCTTAAGACTAACGGCTACTAAGCCGCGTGGTTTCCGGCAGAGTAGAATTAAGGTCACCCCATCTCTTCCCATGCGGTGTCGTACTAGGCGACTAAGGGATAGAGCTGTTTAACATCAGACAGATATATACAGCCCAGACTCAGCCTCAGATGGATGGCTCGAATCAACATAGTGCCCGGAATACGACAATTGGCTCACCCCCTATTATGTGGGACAGAATACAATTATTGGTGAAATGTGGATGTTAATTCACCTCTGCCTAACCCTCCAGGGATAAAGGCGTGATTATATATGTATCTATGTAAAACTAACGGCGAATTGTAATGTTTTGAATCGGCAATGCTAAATGAAAATTTTCGGTCGTATTTATTAGAACGTTCCTTCACTGGTTCAACTAATACGTTACTTTGTTTGTAAAGGAAGAATTACAAACTATCTTACGAACATTGATAAATTGGTCTAATTAAACATCAATCACTATTTAAAAACAAAAATCCTTTGTACCTATAGCAAAGTTACGGATGATTTATTACAAATAGTGTGGGGGTCGTGAGGTCGTACTTCATCAAATTGGTAAAAGATTCCACTACGATGTAATTTCCCCTAGAGCGTGCATTACCTATTTAATGGAGAGTCTATTCAAATAGTTAGAATTTGGGCCACCCTATCTCTTCCCATGCGGTGCCGTACAAGACGACTTAGGGAAAGAGCTGTTTAACATCAGAATGATATATACCGCCCAGTCTCGGCTGCAGATGCATGGCTCGGCTCGAGTCAACAATACTACCCGGAATATGGCAATAGGCTCACCCCCTATTACGTGGGACCGATTGGAATGATTAGTGATATGTGGGTATTAATTCACCTCTGCCTAACCCTCTGGGGACAAAGATGTGACTATATGTATGTCTATTCAAATTTTCCTTTAAAAAATTGGGGGGTGGATATACTAGTCTCAACAACTGAGGTAGTCCGCGGAGCTCCAGAAAAGAAAATGGTCCCTCAAACAGTATCATACACTAATGGGGTGATTCAATTTTATTTAGTTTGTGCTTCATTATCAATCTCAATTGGTGCACTACTATCGGAAGCCAAATGTTCAATCCGTCAAAATGCAAATAATGGGTTTTTTCGCGGGGACATCCCGATTCAAGTTCAACGTAAAATAAATCTTGTCAAGCTACCCACATCCGTCGCGACAAACCAATATTTCTACAGATATGACTACACAAATGAAAGCTATATCTGGGGATACTCAAACGTGCAGAACGAAATCGCACTTGCTTATCAACATATTTTCTAATACCAAAACTAGACAGTTCTTTTCGATCCATTTAATTTAAAGCAACTGAATTAATGCGTGGTAGCAAAGCCCAATTATTCGGTCACTTTTGGTTACGACTCCTGTACTAGATAATAATAGAAGACTTGAGCCAGACATATTTTCATATACCGTTTGGTCAGCAACATCGAAGGTTTCTAAGGCTCAGTTACCATCGGCGTCCAAACAAACACAAACTCCGGATGACGTGCTTGCCGTTTGGCCTAGCCTCTGCACCGAGAACATTTGCCTCTATAACAAATTGGGTTGCAGAATTTCTAACAATATAGGATGTGTAGTATATTTAGATGCTTTTCTCATAACTGATCAGTCCAAACAGCAGTTAAAAGAAGACTTAACATTTTCCATAAACATTCTGAAATTACTGGACTGGACTCTCAATTTCGAAAAGTCTGTCCTTGCTCTGACGGCATAATTTGGGATATAAAACGCAACGCAAATTCCCTGTCAGAGCAAAAGTGCTTAACGTTGTGCACTGCGCGGAGCACATTAACACGAAACACGTACCTCAAACAGTATCATACAGTAATGGGGTGACTCTATTTTACTTCGTTTGTTTCTTAGAGAAGGGCGGCTTCACTGTCGTACGCTGCAATACTACAGTTCGACTCGATGCCTCGAGCTACTTGGCATAACCTGGGACCAAAAACGCAACGCTAAGTCCCTGTCAGGGCAAAAGTTCTTATGGTTGCGCAGAGTAGCAACGTTTCCAGAAAAGCAATCGGTCACTCAAACATTATCGTACACAAATGGGGTGATTTTATTTTGTTTCATTTGTGTCTCGGAGAGACTGGCTTGCTTCGTTCGTGCCTCGGAGAGACCGCCTTCATTATCGTATACTGTAACACTACAGTCGACTTATGGCCATCATTTGGTTCTAATACTGATAACATCAGTCAGACAGTCCGGCTAGAGGCTTACAGAACATCCTATGCGGTATTCTGGCTCAAGCAATTGTTATAAGCGACTGCTAATCGTAGACAAAATATATTTCACTTATTTATCACAGGTGTATAGTAATCAGTGGATGGGTGGAATCACTCTTTAAAGCTATTGGTGTCGATGCTTCTCCCGGGCCAGAAAGATCAGCAGTAGCTGCACTAAATTTCGAGAAAATCCCCATTGACCAAATTCTTGCAACAGGTAATTGGAAAATGGTTTACACAATTATATCATATCATATTACTTATATCAATCAACGAGAAATGAAAGATATTAATATAGTTCAGTGTCGTTATCAAATTACTTTAGACACTGCGAATCGAAATAAGTGTTAACGAATAATATACACACATCAACAAAGTCTAGGGAACAAGGACATTTCTAGTTTTTATTTAAAAACCCTTTCTTGTAATAGTGAGTGCTTTATATCAATAGAAGGGTATTTATATACCGTTTTTAATTTTAATTTTAATAAAAACATTCTCATATCAAAATATTTTTTTTGTTAAGAAAGAATTGAACTGTGCCAATATTGAGTATTACAACCTTCTATGATTAGGCACAAAAATAACGAGGTAGTAAGAAATACAGTAATTAACCGTACTTTAAACGTTTTTATTAATCTGTAGGACCTCCTAAAGCATTAGCAACAGCTCGACAACGGCGTGGCATACTTAGTATGAGATTGTCAATCATCGTCTGTGGAATATGACTCCATACACTGCGAAGGTGTAAAAAAAGTTGTTCTTCAGTGTTCAGATTTTCCAAAGAATCACTGAAAGATCATCTCCCAAGCCAATCCCAGGCATGCTCTATGGGATTGAGGTCGGTAGACTGAGCAGGCCATTCCAACGTCGTAATATTGTGCTCGCTTAACGCATTGACCACTACCCTCGCGGTGTGTGACCGTGCATTATCTTGCATGAACATAAAATCTTGACCGAACTGCTGTCGATGAGGGATTACCATGGGGTGTATAACCTCCTGAATGTATTGGTTTGCATTCAAAATGCCCCATATCCAAACGAGGTCGGTCCTTCCACCAAGGCGAATTCCAGCCCATACCATGATTGTTCCACCTTGGTAAGGATGAACTTCTTGCGGATTCTGGAGACGACTCCGACGTCCAGGAACTCGCCATATACGCACTCTTCTTGAATCAGGATGAAAACCGAAGCGAGATTCGTCGGAAAACAGAACCCGTGCCCATTGTTGGTCGGTCCACTGTAAATATGCGATAGCCCACAATAAGCGACGACCTCGATTTCCACGTCGAAGAGCTGGAACCCTAAGCGGTCTGCGAGCATGAAGATTGGCTTCGTGTAGTCTTCTCCTGACAGTTTGATGGCTAATAACCACTTGATGCTGAGACTGGAGGCCTGCGACCAACTGACGAGCAGTAATCGTGGGTTGCCGCCTTGCGGAATTTTGCAAGAAACGATCTTGTCGCGGGGTAGTAACCCTATTTCGTCCCCTGTGACATTCGGCAACATCCCCTGTAGACCTGTAGCGTGCCCATAATCAGCAAATTACGCTTGGTTGGGTGTTCACAGCATCCGCTACGTCGCGTTGAGTTCGTCCAGCTTGCAGCATACCAACAGCCCTTAACATCTCTTCGCGACTTAAATGACGACGTGACATGATGACTACAGTCACAAAAATGCACAAACCATACGTAAAAGACGTATTATTGATAATAAACGTTATTTACAATCAAAGAAAATAATTTTTATTTTGCCTCAGAGAAACTGCACAATCAAACACTTTTAAAAGTTTTACCTCCATATTCGAAAATCATCACTTATTTAAATTTATTTTTAAATTTCGAACAACTCTGTAATCTACTTTATTCTATTTTTATTTATTTGCTGCCAGTTATTTGCAAAACAAGATTTACACGAAAAAAAAAATTGGGTTCATCTTGTTCCCTAGACTTTGTTGAGGTGTTTAGTTTAAATGAAATTTACTGTCTAATTCACATTGAAGTATCTATTACTGGATTAGGTGTGCAGCAGTTAAAAATATAACAAGTGTTTTAATTATTTATTGGCTTGCCATTCCTATACATTATAGCATCTTGGATAAAGCGCAACGGGAGATAACAAATACATCACTGAAGATGGATTCCGGATATTGATACAAAACAGTTTAACATAAAATAAAACTTACTTACAAATCTATTATTTTTTTATCAATATCTGGAATCCAGATAAGGTCTACCTGGTGCATCATGAGTATAATAATTGCAATAATGGCGGTCGTTCCCCGCTACGAGCGCTTAATACCAAAATGTCACTATAGAGGGCGCTAAATACAGAGAGAACCGGAAATACGTTGACGGTAGAAAGACAGGTGCTTAACTCCAGATAGATTCCGGATATTAATGAAAAAATAATAGGTAAGTTTTAATTTATGGTAAAACTCTTTAATTTCAGTGTCCGCAAGATATTAAATATAAAGCTTTTTGATGATGAATCTAATAAAAGATGGAAGAAAAGTATTGTTGATAAACAGCTAGAAATATTATGCGTCAGTCAATTTACTTTGTACAACACATGGAAGGTGAGTGTAAGGGTCATTTAAAATCTTGGACTGCATTTCACCAATAAAATTATAAATAAAAACTAAAATTAATTAACCAATTAGTAAGTACTTATACTCCACTGCATTATCACACTTTACTCAATGTATTTCATCAATGAAAATATTCTAGTTGAACAAATTTTCACTGGTGAAATTCGGCCAAGTTATTCGATTGATTGTCAGTTGATGTGAAAAATTAAAGACTTTTTAATTCAGGGTAACAAGCCAGATTTCCATAATGCAATGCCAGGGGACAAATCTAAAGAGTTTTATGAAGACTTTCTTCAATCGTTGAAGAATGCCTATATACCTGAAAAAATTAAAGGTAAGATCCTATTTATTTTGCACATAATAAAGATTTTCTTACATACCCTGCAACTAATATTACTTTCCATAAAAAGTATACCAAATACAGTTACTAGTGGTGCCATCTATGTAGTCTGTTAGAAATTTGTAGTTCATCTATACACCGGTAGATGTTTAACTTAAGCCCAAGCAGAGATAACTCAAATGTTTTTACATTCTAGTCTAAAATTATTTGTTTTTGTACAAACATACATACAGTCGCATGCCTTCCAATGGCGAGGCACAGGCAAAACTAATCACAGGTGGCATCACCTTCGCTGGTCTTTAGTCTATAATCCTATGTTTCTTACGCCAGACTGTCAGCGATGCTTGTCATCTTGTCGTTGATATTTGCATTGAGAGTATATAACAACATTTGTCAATAAAAATGTACCCATGCATGACCGTGGCGAATTTAAAAGAAGTATTGAAGAAGAGAAATGTTTCCCTGTATTAAAATCATCAAGTTTCAAATGGTTGCTACATATTCTAGCAGACGAATTTAGTATTCAGTTTTTGATGCGCAGGGCTCTATCTACAGCGTCTGTCTTTTCTTGCCAGTAGAGAAACGATAAGGACATTTCTTTTTATACTGCAATGCACTACACAGCGTCATTGTTTATTCTACAGAAGGCTTTCTTCTTAACTTACTAAGAATTTGTATGAAATTTGATAGTAATACAATACCAACGATAGTGCGCCACCTATCAGGATAAATAAGTAATGTGTCCCCTGATTGGGATAGGCAGAGAGGAAATCCAACTTTATTTCTTTTTTAATCGCAAAATCCTCACGGATACCCCCACCACTGGGGCTGGTGGGGGAAGTTATGTCGGATTTGAACTGAACTGTCGGCCGCAGGTTGCCGGAGGTGATATTATTGAGACATATTTTATCCGTCGCACCCCGGTCGGGATATGAGATGGCCTCTTATGTGACGGCCCTCTTCGGGTGTGGGGATCACGGAGTTCCCATTACATCCCCCCATATGCTTCTGCTAGGGTGACAGGCGGCTCCACCCGCCACACCCAGGCCCGCGCTCATCGGGGTAGACAAAATCCTACTTACTACTTCTGTCCCTGGCATACTCCTTTCGCATGTTCTGCTTTCATAATTGTACAGATTTATCTTTATAATTGCAGATGGCCAATTTGCCGCTTATATGCAAGTTAGTATACAAAACGACGGACCAGTTACATTTCAAATAGAGTCACCAATGAATTTACCTACGAAGGAAAGAACGCGTACCAATGAGGACAAAAAACAAGACAAAGAATGCAAGAAACTTAGCGAAGATGTTGATAGTATATCATTAAATAGTTAAGTAATATTTATTATATCCAATTATAATAGTGTTTTATAAGTTAGGTATGTTGAATTTTATTTATACTTCATTCGTACGTAAGTACTTACCCAAACGTAAACAATCTTGATGTGTAATGATTTAATTAAAAACTCATTTTATTAATACTTTTCGGTTTAGAAACTTATTTTTAAGACTTTTTTTTTTTACGTGCGCAAAATCCCCACGGATACCTCCCCGCCGGGGCCGGTGGAGGAGGTTATGTCGGACTCGAGCCGACTAAAACGCACGCCGCCTGCGGGTCGCTTTGGTTGCCGAAGGTGAGGTTGACAGGCATATCCCTCGCACCCTGGCCGACCCAGGGCCATCTCTCACGATCTGGCCCTCTTCTCGGGTGTGGGGACTGCAGAGTCCCCAACTCGTCCCCGGAAACGGGGAGGCGCGCCAGGCGCGCAACTGTCGCGGCCTGCTTCTGCCAGGGTGACACTTATTTTTAAGACTAAGAACCGAATTTGAACCACTAGTCAGTTAGTTAGCTAAGTTTATTTGTTTAATGTGTGTTTTCATAAAAAGTCGCTACAAGACGGTTTATCTTTTGTTAAGTACCTAACCGAATGGAGTAGGTATTACCCAGGTACGAGAAATGGCTCAGTGGAACAAACACCAGTCTTTTTCTTTTTGTTCTTTTTCTTTTTCAGTCTTTTTTTTTAAATCTTTATTTTAATTGGGGGTTTATTATCAATAAAGGATATGCCAACCCTATCCTACCTTTCAATATTATACAGGAACAATTTTTTTTTTATACAACTTAGGTGGCAGACAAGCACACGGCCCACCTGATGGAAAGTGGTTACCATGACCTATGAACGTGTGTAACACCAGTGGAGTCACATCCGTGTTGGCGACCCTGTAAGAACAGAGATTTTGTGCCGTCAGTGTAGAGGACAAAGCAGGACAAGCCTTCGGTCGTTTCACTGACAGCACAAAACTCTCCAGTGAGCTCTGGCTACTCCACTCACCGCCGGGAACACAATACGAAGTTATTATAACCGCGGTATTCTTTAGGGCGGAGGTACTACCACAGTCGGACTGCTCAATTGGGCGGAAACGACATAATTTCATATCCTCTTCAGATTTAGGCTTTCCTAAGATCGTAAGGTACCAACCCGTCTGGCCAGCGTGGAAACACTAGGCCAAAGCCTTCCAACATTGAGAGAGGCCTATGTCCAGCAGTGGACTATGATGGGCTAATTGATTGATTGATTGATCAATAAGACCGTTTAAGGCAACAGAAGAAGATCGTTTGAATGATACCTATATCCAGTCTATTTAGATTTAGTTCGGTCAGCAGTACTTCAGTATCTCATACAAGTCATTGTTTAGGTAACTTTTAGTGGCAACAGTCCGGAGTTTTCCTTCCTACTCATTTCTTTGATATTGTATTGTGTGTAATACATACATATACATATAGTCATGCCTTTATCTCCGGAGGGTTAGGCAGAGGTGATTTTACACCCACATTTCACCAATAATTGAATTCGGTCCCACGTAATAGGGGGTGAGCCTATTGTCTAGCCATAAATATTGTTACGAAGAAAAAACATTTTTTTTTATTGCAAATAATATTTATTACTTTTACAGTGTGTTAGTTTAATACATAAATATAAAACAATTTAAAATATAAAAAGCTTATTCGAAGTGGTCTCCATTGGCTGCAACACAGTCCTTTAAACGTTGAGGCCAGTTATCAATAGAAGCACGCACTCTTTCCATGGGAAAATTCTTCACTGCCAATCGTATGGATTGTTTTAGGGACTCCAAATTATCATGGCGTTTAGAGCAAGCCATACTCTCTAAAACTGACCATAAATCATAATCCAGCGGATTAAGATCGGGACTAGACGACGGCCAGTCTTCAGCTCTGATGAAGTCCGAAACGTTCACTACCAGCCAAGACTGCGTGGACCGAGCTTTGTCTTGTTGGAAGAAGGACCATACTTGGTTATTGAACATGGTGTTGTTAAGGGGTTTAACTACCTTCTCAAGAATGGTATCTTGATACACTTGTGCCGATGTTTTGATACCTTTTTCACAAAAATATGGCTCAGTCACTCCTTCATAGCTAACACGCCACCAAACCATCACTGAAGTCGGATAATGCCCACGTTGCACTCTGTTGACTAATTGGGAAGCTTCCTTAGAGCTTTGAGCATAAATACGGTCATTTTGTTTGTTAAAATGTTGCTCAATTGTAAAGATTTTCTCATCCGTAAACAAAATTTTTCTGTGACCTCCCTTTGCGTACCGCTTCAGTAGTTGCTTCGATTTTACCACCCTATTCTTTTTTAAATTATCAGTTAAAAAATGACCAGTGCGTCTATTATAGGCTGCAAGTCCTAAGTTATCTTTTAAAATGCGCGACATGGTTCTGGGTGCTATCTTCATCTCCCGAGATAAAATCTTTTGCTTTCGGACAGGATTTCTTCGAATTCTTTCCCTTACTGCTTTGACCACCTTTTTCGTACGAACACTACGTGGACGGCCAGATCTTTTTCTGTCACAAACAGAGGAGGTCTCATTGTACCTATTAATAGCCCGGTACACAAACATTTGACTAATACCAAGCGTTTGGAGAGTTTTAAAAATTACATTCGGCTCCATACCAACTTCGTGTAATGCAATCACAGCAATTCGGTTTTCTTTATCACCCCACTAAATTTTAATATAGCAAAATATTGTACAATGTATTGGCGCCAAAATTAGAAAACACAATCAACAATCGTATAAAAATGACAGATTCCAAATTCAAATGTAATATCTTTCTTATTTTAATTGTAACAGTATTTATGGCCAGACTAAGTATATCTGTCTGATGTTAAACAGTCCTATCCTTTAGTCGCCTTGTACGACACCGCATGGGAAGAGATGGGGTGGTCCAAATTCTACTTTACCGGGAATTTACCTCAGTGTGTAATCTATCTCATTTATTTACATCAGCCCTTCTGACCAGCCTTTTTCATCCCAGCGTTAATCCCAGTCGCATCTGAAGCTTTCCCTTCAGAGTATGGGGTCCGCTTTACCAGTCTAATTGCAGATTTGGCTAAACTTCGATATTTTCTGTGAAGCGACTGCCATCTGACCTCCACGACCTAAAGGCGATATCGAAGCATTGTAGCTATACCAGTTTTCTTTTATACCACTAAGGTGGCAGACAAGCACACGGCCCACCTGATGGAAAGTGGTTACCGTGGCCTATGGAGGTTTGTAACACCAGAGGAGTCACAGTCGCGCTGCCAACCCTGTAAGTACAGAGTTTCTGTGCCGTCAGTGTAGAAGACAAAGCAGGACAAGTTGTTGAATTGTTCTCATCTGACCACCCAATCCCCACCATCCATTTGCAACAATAATGGTGCGCAACAGTAATGGTGGTATTAATGGTTGTATGAATAATGGTGCTGGCTAATTGTGTAGGTAGATGAAAAAATGGGAATCAGCACGTATATTAGTTGCAGTTCCAGGTGGCTTGGGCCCCGAAGAATTTAGCGGGGCCCCTATAACAGTATCAGAAAATTTGTATGAATATGGTATGGAATTGCACAAATGTAGAAATGGTACGAATCCCACCACCTAATGCTACTACAGGGTGCCGTTTTTTTTCACTCTGAACACCCAAACTGAACAACTGGTCGCTCTGATCGGAACTCGGTGCGTGGTTTTGCTGCTATCGAACCCAACTACTCCAATACCTCAGTAGATATATCATGTTTATATCATCAGAACGATCTGAATGAGTACTTTAAGTAAACATAAATTCGTGTTAACACTCCGCCACAGTAGTAAGGCTATTTACTTACACACCGACCCCTCCAAATTCACTCTCTACACCATATAACCTGGCCACACAAGCTGATGTGATGAAACACCTTGCCGGCTTTAATCGATTCGACTCTCTATTCCCACCTATTCTGTTGAGTAGGTAGTTCTGTTGACAGAACTACTGGTAACTTTTTTCCCATTAGTTCTGTCTACAGAACAAATGGGAAAGCAATTCCCACCTGTTCTGTTGGCACGACCTTGGCAAAGCAGTAGATAGAACATTCAACTGTTACGCAGAGGGCGCGGTTTTACAATTCCACTTAAATATTTGTATGCACGAATATGTTATTTGCATTGATCTTTTTTTTTTAACGTGCGCATAATTCCCGCGGATACCGGAGCCACCGAAGCCGGTGGAAGAGGTTATGTCGGACTCGAACCGACTAAAACGCAGCCGCCTGTGGGTCGTTTTTGGTTGCCTAAGGTGAGGTTGACAGGCATATCCCTCGCACTCCGGCCGACCCAGGGCGATCTCTCACGATCTGGCCCTCTCCTCGGGTGTGGGGACTACAGAGTCCCCAACTGTGTTACTATGTATAATATAAATCTATTTGCTGTTAAGTCTTAAGTATGTTCATCCGATTTCTAGATCCCATAACACAAGCTAGATACATACATACATATAATCAAGCCTTTATCCCCGCAGGGTTAGGCATAGGTGATCTTACACCCACATTTCACCAACCATTGAAATCGGTCCCACATAATATGGGGCGAGACTATTGCCATCTTCCGGACACTATTGTTGACTCAAGACAGACATTATATAAAGACAGATATTATACAGCCCTATCCCTTTGTCGCCTTGTACGACACCGCATGGTAAGAGATGGAGTAATACAAAGTCTACTCTGCCGGGAACCACGCGGCTAACTAGCTAGATAAGCAATAGGTACTTACTTTAAGGGGTAAATAAAAAAGCATGATTAATTAATAAAAAAACTTTATTTTGAAATAATGGTTATTATCTATTAACATTAGTTATATTTAGGCCAGTGATTATGCAATTCCTTGTTAGGTAGTTATAACATTTTACAAAGATGATATGCCTACGCTAAGTCTAAAGTGTTGTTAAATCTAGATACTTCATTTTGTCGGCAGATGTTAACAGATAATCTACCAAAACATCAAAACCGTTTTACTTTATTTCTAAACGAGTAGAAAATAAACTAAATAAAAATAAACTCGTATAAAAAGTTAAAATAAAATAAATGCATTCTATAAATCCCTCTATTTAAATATGAAATTCAACAAATGAGATTAGTGACCCCTATTTAGTGTCGAAATATTAAATGTTAAGATTATTTTATACTTGTATCATTTAAATCAAGTGCCATATGATTACTATTTCTATACCGCGAAATATAGATATATAATCACTTATCTCCGCGCGTTCATGTAATGCTTACACAAATTTACAATTCTTACAGAATTTCTCTTCATCATTCAAGGCACTATTCAATTTGGTATATTGCTGATACGTTTCCTCACTCCTAATTCACAATATCAATGGGATAACATAGTACAAGTGAAAGATTATAATTTAAAGTTCTTAAGATAATTCAACGTACAGCATGCCTATCATAAGCAGACTTCTAGATATTTTTAACAACCACTAACTAAATGCCACTAAAACTTCATACAATACTTACGTTTATGAAGTTAGCCACTTTTTAATAAACGGGTGGCAAGATTGTTGTCATTTTCAGTAGTCTCATTATGATTGTCAAGCTCCACATTGGAAATCCATTTAACTTTACAATATCTATAGAATATTACTATTACAAAAATATCTATAATCTATCCTAAATTATTCAAACGAAACTGTTACTGGGATAGGCTAAGGATGTAATTAACAACATATACCTTTCCATTGATGCTGAAATTTCCGTGCAAAATGGCCGATATGTACCTACGAAAAAATTTGCCAATACTATCCGAATTTAGTTGATTAACGAAATAATAGGAAAATGAAATAAATGCATTTCTTTTACTTTAAAACCGTCGTTTAAAACAGAGCTTGAATCTCGCACTCAACGTGATAACATCGTCAGCGTAAATTTGAAAATTATTAATCGTTACGAATTTATTTCACTGAATATGATATAAAGTTGTTTGAAATGACGATTTTGAAGTGTTAGGTCTGCGCATGCCGGTGGTTTTCGGCGACTGGTTCAGCTGGTCTCTCGCCGTTGTATTGATGTGATGCAGGTGGGTCGAAGTAGCGTGATGTCTACCAGAGCCCGGAGGAGAAGCCACCGGGCGGCACGCGGTTATTGTGGTTGATCATTTGGCTTGCACCATTGACTGAAGTCACTGTGTTGATCTGGCCGTTCATTGATTTGTAGCCATCACCGGTAATGGGGTTACCTTCTGTAAACATTATATTGATCTTGTTAATATTTGAATTTCAATAAATATTTGTATCCTAGAAAGGTTTTCTAAATGATTTTACATATTTAAATATTATTCTTGCATAGAAACTACTGAAAAAGAATATTATACATCTGATTCAAAGGTTTTATCATGCAACAATATGTGAAAATACCTAACTACATTAGTTCTTACAAAGAGATGAGAAGTAGTGAAAATATTTGATTAAAATTAAATTGAAAATAGCTGCACACAGATACAAGTCTGCCTACGTCATAATAAAAGCTACTAATACCTAATGATATACAAATATAAAACGTAAAACTAGATTATAGTGAATTAAAAAAAGATTTCACTAAGGCACATAGTATACATATTAATACGATATAATATAGTTACGGTTTTTATAATACAATGATAAAATACATTTACATACTGAAGACAACGGCTAAAGCAGGGGCTAATTCTCGTAGCAAAATTGTATAGCAGTTGAAATGCCACCACCGTTTTTGAAGAAGACATTCTGGTCACCTTATAGGTAGTAGATAATAAAAAATAAAAAGACTACCCAAATTGATATTAATAGATACCTATTTGATTTTCATACCACTATTAACAATTAAGAATCTAAGACATCTTGGACCTATTAAAAGCTCATAAGAAAAGAAACCCCAAAAGAACTAGTAACAACTACGACATCCTGTAACGGACGAGAAGGACTTGAGTTATACCTAAACCCTAAACAGGTCCATAGGTGAAATACGAACGCTTATTACATTTCGTAATAGAGTCCCTGACACATCTAGTAAGATTGAATGACCAATGGGTGGCGGTAATCTTGTACACGGTTCTAGTTCTGAACCTATAACAGAAATGGTCTCTAATAAAAGACTTCTGTAATTGATTTCAACTTTTGATGTTGTTTTATGATTCAACTGTGCCGTGATTTCAATTGCGAAATTTATTTTGATATTAGAATTAAACCCCAACGGTACAATAAGCGCTGCGTTATTCAACTTTATAGACATCTTACTGCAGAATTACTATGAGAACGGTAAAGCTACACCCTAGGAGCAAACAACGCAATGGGTGCTCAATTTAAAAACAGACACGAATGAGTCGTCTTACTAGATCTCCTATGTAGCAAATGAAATAAAGCTGTTTCAATTGAATTAATTGACATTGAAAAGTTTCTGAAGTTTTATCAAACTCGAGTTTCCTGCTTGACCTTTTTTATTGATCAAGTAATTACATTTATCAGTGCATATTCGAACATAATTTATTATTACTTGTTGACCAAAATCGTTTAAATGTTAAAGAATTTCAAGTATGGGATGACATAATTTCGATGCATAAAATTTAGTAGGTTGACTGTAATAATCCCTAGCACACAATTGCGAATGTGTGAGTCATTCAATCGAATTGCAAGGAACTTAATTGTCAATTGCAGTTCTTAAACAAATTATGATAAACATTTTAGAGAATGGAAACCACCACGGAGCTGAAGTTGAAGTAACTATGTCAAAAGGGTATTCGCTAACAGGGGCTTGTGGATCTGGTAATCATCTTGAAAGGAACAATTTGTCGCTGGTTTTGTAGTTTTTGTAAAATAAAATCGAAGTAAATTGGAAACTCGAGTTTACATAACTAGTGAGGAAGTTGATCAAATCATAACAAAATGGTGCACACATACAGCAGCATTCCTTTATTTTAAACTGAGCACCCACCCATCTCTCTTCGGCGAATATAGTCTACAAAGTTTGTCTTAGGTTTGAGATCTTCTGCATGCCGATTACGGTCAAAAAGGTAGCCAGGAACGTGTTTGTGGAATATAGGCGGGAATCCGGTCAGTGTTTTAGGACCAGGAGCTAATGGTGTCTGTATTGGCATCACATCAGGAATAGGTCCATCGCGTTCGTATTTAAAAAGAGTAGGCGGAGGATCTGTATGAGCGACCAAAAATGGATCAATAGGACCCCCTAGGGCAGGTACTGGATCGTACTTGTAATCTGGTTTAGGTCTTTCACCAAGAGCAGAATGCATTCCAACGAACGCGTATGGAGGCAAAGGATGATATAAGTTCTTTGGCTCTTTCGGTTCTAAATAATGCTGAGCAGGAAACGGTGGCCAATGTTTATCAAGAGCTAGCTGAGGTGAAAACGAATCAGGGTCTATAATAGGATGAGATTTCTCCGGATCATCGGTTTCCAAACCAAGAAGAGTGTAGGGAGTTTGTCTAGTGCGTATACTGGGCTTGGTAGCAGAATCTACATAGTAGTCGGCTGGTTTAGGAGGCCAGTCTCGTGTGATGTATCTGTGAGTGGGCTGCGGTTCGAGAAGTTTGTAGTAAGGATCGTCGGGGTATTGGTCGGCACCTCGCAGGCTGGCGGCGGGGTGGCGGCGGCGTGGCAGCGACAGGGCCACTCCATCGCCAGTCACTGGATTCCTCTTCGGCGGAGTGTACGAAGCTGACCATTTACAGAACACACATTTTTCATTCGAACTACCATACTACATGGGGCCTAATAATTTTTAGCCTTATTGCTTTCCTACTTCAAATTTTTAACCGATAGTCAGTTCTAGTGCTTAAATTATGTTGATTTTGCGTGCGGATACACTGTTAATATAATGTAATTAGTAACCTATGAAACATTGTTCATATCTTTATAAGACATGATCAAACTTATTGTTCATTTTGTTATTACATGCCTTACCCTGACTTCACGAAAATGTCAATAATATTAGCACAGAGCCATGTCGTGCTATAGGTGCACATAATTTATCAAAACCGTGTGATCCTTAGTTAATATAGCGTCCTTGTTTGCATACTTTCCAACAGGATAAAAAATACAAATTATCATAAGGAGCTAAATAAAGTTACGCATTATGTAATCATACAACTGTGCAAAAGACAAAATATATTGTTTAGGTTCATTCATTTAGAAAGGCTTAATGTTATTCATTATGTCAATGATTATTACAATGAGTTAGTATCTGTCAGTTCAATAAAAACGCAATTAAATCGCAGGTGTGAAGTGAAATTACCAGGACATTGTTAGATTAAGTATAAAGCGATTTCTCCCTAGCGTGCACGTGTGTCAAATGTCTGGAATTGAGCACGGCATTGCTAATCAAAGATGTAGATACACAATTATCATTAAAAATAATTATTGCAAAATCCGTACTAATGATCTTAATGCGTTTGAAAGTGTAATGGAGAGATAAACATATTATATATAAATATATAAACATAACATTACCCAATCTGATTGAATTTGATAGTGAGCAATAATTTTTAGCAAACAAGAACATAGATGACACACATTACTGCGAAATCCCTGAATTAATTTTAACCATTTTACAGAATGGTAGGTATATAGTTATATATCAGTTTCAATCTGTGTTAATTTTGTTAATTTCTAATTCCTTTTAAATGATCTGAAACGGTTATGGAATATTTTTATATACATGGCTGTATTATATTCTTGAACTACCCACTTTGCACCATTTATAACCATTTTATCTCTAAGGATAAACTGCTAACCATACATCATTTATTTATTTTACTATCATAAATGAAAAAATCCATTTCACAACCAAACGCTCGTCTTTGCTACCGTCTCAATTCCCTGTGAGTGGGTTAGCCGTGCTCTTTCGTGCCTACATTTGAATCGACTCACAGTGTCCAGCGAGGGCCGGCTCACCTCGGCTGGTGGTTGAAGTCACGCTCCCATTGCCAAACTTGGTAGGAGAATGTGATGGAGAAGCGCCGTTGATCTCGCTGTCGCCGAACTGAATGTTGCTGCGAATCGTGTCAGTCACCATCGGAGACACGTTGTTGCCCGCCTGAAACATTTCAGTAACTCACATGAGCTATTTCAATAAGATTTTTTATAAAAAGTTTACAATCTACTTAATATTGGCGCCCAACATGGGATACCCCCCATAGGATAGCTTAGTTCTGATAAATAATAATATAATATTTTTCATTCATCTGCTACTAAAATAAAATCTGGTAATAAAAGCTCACGCCCACTATTTTCTAATCACCAATAACCTACATGATTTTGTTTACAAAGTGTATCGTCAAATAAAATGCTGACCATACACAGAACCGCCACAGAACATTATTATTAGTTCTGTGAATATTTCACATGTGAGGTAATGAAAATGTATTTATATTTACGAATGATGCAGTAGTTTCTCATTCACCCATCAAGATCTTCAGCACTCATGCTACATTCACATGCAAACCAATACATCCCCAGATTAACGGATGAGGCTGTGGCACAGGCTTTTTTACTTTAGGGGTTTCAGGGTCATTACCCAGAGCAATCTAATAAAAAAAGGAGCAGTAGAGCGGATCCTCGGATAAAGAAAAGATTGTACGTACTCGCACTTGTCCAAAAAGCCTGGAGTGGGTATCACGAGGACGAGTCGGCGTGTCCCGCACTACACGTGGCCGGGATGCGCCATTCTTCACCGGGCTTCCGTCCGCTTGGTC
This sequence comes from Eilema griseolum, assembly GCA_963662185.1. Classification (NCBI taxonomy): domain Eukaryota; kingdom Metazoa; phylum Arthropoda; class Insecta; order Lepidoptera; family Erebidae; genus Eilema; species Eilema griseolum. The sequence continues at coordinate 9,308,619 of OY759250.1, forward strand.
CGCATTGAAGATCTCTGCAATGCAGCTCTTAGGCGCGTTTGGCACCCTGTTGGCAAAAATAAAAAAGATTGGTTACTTTGTGTTAATTTTCAAAAGTCGTGTTAATCTTCCCTTCCTTTATTGCATTACGATGTGCATAGTATTCTTCTTAATTATGATCGTACGATTTTATTTTACTTTTTAGGTGTTTAGGCATGGGTATTTAATATCAGATTAATATCTAAACATTTGTTAAGTAGTCGTACACAACATATGGATTTTAAACAATTAATATAATAAACAAAACAAGATATTTTCTCAACTTATTTAAGTCAACAACGCAATGTTACAAAGTATAAAATAAAAAGTAAATTCGGATAAAAAATAGGATTAGTATGCTTTATTTGCATTTTTATATCGTAAAACGAGTTTTAAAAATAATAACTAAGCTCATAATCGTTGTATAATCTGTGCATATATTTAGGTACGCCAAGTTTGGTCACTTTTTCAGAATATTAAACTTTTTTCTGATAACCGAATTTACTGAGCATACATAACTTTTGATAGATAGGCAAGTATCTGGCGTAGACTTTTCTCAAGATACTATGGGCCAGGCGATAGTCACTTCCATAAAAGAAAAATTAGCTAAATCAAGAGAAAGAGTAGGAAACAAGCGATTTTGTGCAACCGGGATTAACGTTGTAAATATAATAGTAATCGTAAGTATAATAAACAATCCCTGAACAGATTCTTGTTATGATAATTTTTGCCGCCGTGTGTATGAGTTATGTTAAGTGTTCTAGTTTGCAATGCGAATTCGCGATAAATTATTCCCATTGAATCGCCACAAAAGAGAGAGGTAGCTGGAACACTGCTTAATCGTGAGCCCCAAGATGTTGCACGCAATGTTCAATATGAAATTTATGTTTTAACTTCCCAGCTAATTTGAAAGTTCAAGAATATGAAAAGACGGATTTAACGCTAAATGCATTATCTACCAGTCTACCTGGAGATGGTGCTGAGGCTAGTTGAGATGATGCTCTAGGAGATTTGATGAACAAATGTTATAACGGTATAGCAAAAACTTCGAATGTATGGTACTGTACAAAAAAAAATACGATTCCCCTTAAGTAGATACACTCCTGGTAAAATAATACGCCTGGCATACGCTACGCCTACATAGAATATTTTTTTACTAATCCAAAATATCTTGTTACCATACGGGTGGTGTGGTTCAGTCCACGTTAATCGAAATTCAATACTTGACACATTAATAATAACTCAAATAATGACCCCTGTTTGAAACTGGACAAGGGATGGACGACCGTGTGGTTACCTGGTTAGGGGAACCGCTTCCGGCTTGAAGGGGAAGTTATTTCCTGATCAAAACGCAACGGACACATTCGATTTGATGGAAACAGTTTCAATAATGTGTTTACTTTGATAATATTATCGAAGAATAAATGCATTTGTAAATTAATATGCCCTGAATAAATGGTTTCTTTAGTATCTTCGGTAGCATATTGGTTAAGGAGTTAGTCTTACGATCGAAAGGTTCCGGACTCAAATTTTGGAATACCAGTATTTATTTAGCAAGGGGGTTAAGTGAAAGAAATACATTATCATAACATTTCACCAAAATATAAAAGAAAGCAGTAGATATTCTTCCTAACCCGCTTAGCTAAGTTTATCGAAGTTCTGATTTTCATCTAATTCAAAATTTTAAAATTCTGTGTTATCTATAAACAGTTAGGTACCTATGTGTGTGTGTGTTACGCTATACGTAAAGAAGTAGGTACAGGGCCTAAATAGCAAGGGAAACTCATAAAATCTTTGTCGTAATAAAGCTTTGTCCAACTAATACGGTTGCGAGTTCCACAGTGAAACGTAATCCGCAACATTTAAACTTTTACTTTCGTTTTATTGAAACAAATCGAGATTTTATAGCGCCACTTTTTGACAACTTTATTATAGCTGTATTTTATTCAATTAAAATTAAAATGTTCAAATATTGTTTTAACACTTAATTTTAATTAGGTACTTAACTGTTAACATGTAAAATTTATGACAGAAGTCATAAATTTTATATAAACGACATAATTCGTTACTGTTAGAAATAGTCAACAAGTTGATCAACTCTAAAATATTCACAAACCTTTCATTTACATAGGATCTATATTTACATAACATAGCATAAACTCACGCCTATATCCTCGAAGGGGTAGGCAGAGGTGCTAGCACCCACATTTCGCCAGTTTATGTTTAGGTCACAAATTAACCGGGCACTTATAAACCTGCGATAAATACACACATAACTTCGAAAAGCATCGAAAAGTTATTGGTGTGTGCCATGGTAAAACCTGAAATCGAACCCGAGACCTCGTCTCAGCAGTCCATTCCCCATACTACTAGGCTACCGCGGTATATCTATATTTATTAGTACAAAATATCTAATTGACGTTCACAAGAAAATGTATTAAGTAGGTATATTATGCCATTCTCTTATGATTTGAACAATGTAGGTACAATTTATCTAGGTAATTGTTAAAACAGTCAACTAAGTAGATAAATGCGCATCGAATTAAGAACCTATTGAGAATAAACTAATCACATTTTCAATTTCATAGCCTGACTCGTAATTAACAGTTCTCTGAGGTGTAACTGACTGTTAGGCAATTTCCCTTCAAGATTTCCATTAATTGCACAAATCGCCTATCTTTATCTACTTATTACAAATATCAAATAGAAAATTTTCAATAAAATGTTCATTCACCGTTCAAATGCCTACCCAGAATCAGAATCACTTAACTTTCGAAGAAATTTATTAACCTTGGGTACGTCTCATACTAGCTGCTGTGCTTATTAAGTGCCTACTTGATTCTAAAACCAACAAACGTTCGTATATTTCAAAAGTTTCTCTGCTACATTAGGTCTTTAATAACTAAATATGACGTTTATTTGCTTAGCCTGTAGGTGCTATTAAACCGTGGTAGTATTTGGCAGAGACTCAACTCCGCAAAGCAATGATTCCGATTTGATTTTTTTTACTTTTTTACATTTTCAATAGTCTCCACATAATGCACATGTGCATAGTCTGTACTTATCTTGTTTATCCGCGCGCTAGTAATATTGTTCTCGATGGTGAGTAGGGTAGCCAGGAGCTCACTGGAGAGTTTTTGTACTCTCAGTGGGAAGACCAAAAACTTGTCCTGCTTTGTCTTTTACACTGACAGCACAGAAACTCTTGTGCTTACAGGGTTGGCAGCGCGATTGTGGCTCCCTTGGTGTTGCACACGTCCATAGGCCACGGTAACCACTTTCCATCAGGGCCGTATGCTTGTCTGCCAACCAAGTGGTATAAATATATAAAAAACGCTGGCACGATCACTCTTAGACCCGCAGAGAGACAAGTGAAAAGAGACCCCTAGGAAGAAACCTGTGCCCAAACCTCGTCCAGTAATCTGCAAGTGTATTGAATTGTAAATGAAGTTGGCTTGGATTTCGAAAATCCCAGTACCCAAGCTTTCATGGTGCATCATGGTTGACTAAATAAGTTGATTTTTGTATGTTTCCGTTGGTAATTTCCTTTGCAATAGATATATACAATAGACACTACACACAGTATATTAATGAACTTCAACAACGTGGCTTTTTGCTTCTCTACACTATTGCTATCAAAAGAAACAAAAACACAATGTAACTAGCGAGAAAGAGAGTAAAACCACGCCCAAGCAATATAGGATTCCCATTAGTATAACTATAGAGCAAACAGCCGATGAGACATTAACTTACACCGTAATGGCTACCAGGCTGCCACCGTAATTGTGCTGGCTATAAAGCGATGTATTCAGAGGCGAATCATTACCCAATACTTACAAACCATTCTAAACATATACCTCACTCAACTATGCCTACGCGCAGGGCTGTCATTGTACCGTCCTACTGTTTTCTCAAAATTGTATAGCTTTGTTATAACTCGACCTTTCGATTTCGTATCAACAGCATTGACGTAAAGAGATTTGATTAGATTAATCTGTACTCTCGTTTAGAAAGTCGATTCTCGTAACATAAATCTGAAAAGCGTTGTTCCCGGCAGAGTAGAATTTGGACCACCCATCTCTTCCCGTGCGGTTTCGAACGAGGCGACTAAGGTAAAAGGCTGTTTAACATCAGACAGATATATACAGCCCAGACTCAGCCTCAGATGCATGGCTTGAGTCAACAATAGTGCCCGGAAGACGGCAATGGCTCACCCCATATTACGTGGGACCGAATTCACTTATTGGTGAAATGTGGATATTAATTCCACCTCTATCAAACCCTCCGGGGATAAAGGCGTGATTATATGTATGTATGTATAAATCTCTTCAAAATTTACTGTCAATCCAAGCTCAATTTCACAAACCATACATTTTGTAAGAAACACTGACATCGTGATTATTTATGGATGAGTTAGGAGATTGAGATTATACCAAGATTGAATTTTCAAAGTTAGATATATTATTGGCCATCACAGTTTCTTAATTGTACGGTTTAATTAGAATCAATTCTGAAGTTTAATCGTGAAAATAGAAATATCTTAGACGTCAGTTAACCGTAGAGTCAACACTTAGGTATCCCACATATATTTAATTTTATCGAAGCCAATATGGATACACTGAAAACCCTATACAAACTAGCCTTTGTAAAGATACCTAATAATAACAAAATTATTACCTGACATTGCGGACACCTCGCGTGCTTTTATTATTCAATTTCTTGTTTATACAAATAGAGAACAGATATTTTGAAGTTATTGCTCGCATTCATGGCGGTTCTATATTTAACAATGGTCGTACCATTTCACTTCTTAAATAGAGGTAATAAAATGGTATGTACCAATTCTTAAATGTCAGAAACTTTACTATTAATAGAGAATTCAATTTAACCACCTGTTTTCCGTCTTGCAAAACGATATCAAGAAGGTATCCTACTACTATTCTAAATGTGCAATTTGGATTCGTTGGATGTTTGGAACGTGCGAAAAATCCTCGCGGATGCGTGCTGGAGCCGGTGGAAGAGATTATGTCAGAATCGAACCGACTAAATGACCAGCATATCCCTCGCACCCTGTTCGACCCAGAGACATCTCTCTTGATCTGGCCTCGGGTGTGGGACCACGGAGTCCCAAACCTAGCCCCGGAAATGAGGAGGCACGCAATGCGTGCCGCCTCAGGATGTTTAGATGTTTGTATATATCCATGTTTGAATGTTTGTTTCTGAACGGTTCTGGCTGAAGTTTCGTATAGGTATATATTATAGTCTGGAATAATACATAGGCCACTTGTTATCCCAGGAATAGATTCACATGAGTAGCGAAATCAAAATTTCGCGCAGGCTTGGCAATGCTTGTAATTTCATATACTGCTTTCTAGATAACTCTAAGTCTAATGAATGTTAGTTCTCACTAATTAAGTTTTGTAGTATCAACATACTAAATAAATATCTTATGAGTACTTCATTTGGCAGCTTAAAATGGATTTAAACAGAAGTTGGACTTTTACTTCTGCTAAGCTTGATGAAACTGGCATCAACAGAAATAATGACACCGAAGCTTACTATAAATAATAAAAAATACCAATGGATCTAACTTCAGACCGGTTCTTATAGCATGCAGCAGGCCTAACGATACTTTATAAATGCCTGAGGCAAAACACACTTCCAATAAGCGTGCCTGCCGCGCGGCAAATTGCATACATTACACATCATTAATAGACTTACAATCTGGTGGACTCACTATCGATAACACTCTGATTGAATACCGCCTGCATTAGCCTGACATCAGACACATAAAGATGTGACATTAGTATAACAAAGTCCTATGGAGAGAGGACCAGCTTTACAACATATGAGCTCGGTCTTATAAACACAGTAGGTAAATCTAGACAAACAGAGGGTGGGAAACATGCAAGATATTGGCGACTAAGGCAAGGGTGCATATGTCCCTACTAATTCACAGTGAAATGTGAATTACAATAATAATAACATACATGATTGAAATAGTTCGTGAAATTATCTACAAAATCTTACTATATATCAGTGCCCATAAATAACAGTCGCATACAATATAACAGTACATAAATACATGTTTATTATTGTAAACATTTAAACAAACCAAGCTTCTCTATAATTAGCCTGTAAGAAAGTGCGTGAGAGTAAATTATTTAATTGTGATACGTAGATAGCTAGTTTGGTTGCGCTTGCGCCGCACGCGAGAGTACAAGAAAGATGGCCGACAAAGTGATGTTACAAAAATAAACAGTTGTCAGGGGGATGTAATGAAAACAGTCGGTGGACCCTGTACCAGTGACTGAATTAAATCTAGAAGATTAATAGATTTTGAATGCAAATTAAAGCAGAGATAGAGAAGATAGACTTGCGGAATGTAGGGTCGGGCATGGGTTTCAAGTGTTAATTCTTTCTTAGCCAATATCCTTAAAATCATAGACTTTAAATTTTTTCTTCTCGGCTTCACTACTTCTACATACATTTTAATGACTGTCATAACTCATAATCAAGCAACACGACTTGAGTCACTCCTAGCTCATTCATAAAAGTTAAAACTTAATTAGAAGCTAAATGCAAGTACTAGAATAGTACTAGTTGACAGTATCACAAAAAATAAATTAATCCTTCGCACACCCTTTGAATGTATGTGAATGTTATGTACCTTTAACAATAATATTTAAATTTTTATTCACCAGCGATACAAGTAATGTTTTTACAATATACAGACATTAATATTGTTAGAATTTATAACAATATTTTGTTTCCCCGTCCACCGTTTTTGTGAATTTATTAAACATAAAAAAGAAAAAACCTTTGTGAATGGTCGTTATAATTACCTACCTACTAAATTTATGATGACTCTCACCTCTGACCTCAATATGATGAGGCACTATGCCCTCTGAACTGTTTCACCCGAAATTAGTGACGAGCAGTCGTGTTAAAGGTAACTGGATAAAGATGTCTCTGGTAGGTACCTACTACCCGTTTAGGTTTGGACCTGACGTCTATATCACATCATCAACACCAGGTCCAATCTTAATGTAAACGTGCTATGCTGTATACTAAACTTTACCCAAGGCTAGCTTTCGAAAAAATTTATAGTGCATGCGTCGAAAATAATTTATGTGTGTAGCTAAAATTTTTGCTAAAGGCATCGAAAACAAACTTAGTATCATTTTATCCTACTTTGTAATTTTGTACAAATCTAGCAGAGTTCCTTACGTCGCCTTATGAACTTTATAATAGTTTTACTTAGGTAGGCACAGAAACTACGCTGCTAAAATTCGAACGTTCAACAAACCAAAACAGGGCTCATTGTCACAGCTTTCATGTTATGTACTTGGCTTAAAATTAAGAGTTTATACCTGGTTATCCATTCATGTAGGTACATCACTAAGGTCATTATTATATAACCTGGCAAGCAATCTTCAAGGTTTTACATAACAATACGTATAATAAAACAACAACAGAACTAGATACACAATTGCGCGCTCAAAATATAACCATTTATTTCGTTGCCCATATAATAACTTGTAATACCAAAACAGAGATGCAAGATGCTGTGATAACGTCACTAGTTGAAACGAAACATTCTGAATCCAACATGTTGTTAGATATCAAACATAGTTAGCTGCTTAATGGGTTTACGCCTCTGCAGTGGTTTTGCTCCACAAACGACAGAGTAATGAGCCTTAGTTAATGATATCTGCTGTAATGAGAGACTAGGTAACTTTATCATACGCAGATCAGCTAGAGAAACTACTCTTGATTTTCAAATGAAAGGTAATATGTTACGTTCTTGTAGAAATGTGCACTTTCACGTCGATTTAAATTTTATGGGAGGTACTGAAAATGAGGCGTTATTTCATTTTATAATCAACGTAAGAAGCAAACAAGCTTTGGCTTAACGGGGGTTGTTCGACGACGACGGATGGCTCAGAGAGGATCTCTCTCAGCAATCTGTTAGTTAACCAACCAATTTCAACAATACATTTTGGAAAATCTATTGTACGCTGCATAGCAAATAACTCTTTTTAAGGTTATTCGACCTTTAATATGTACTCATCTTTTTTATTCTAGCTAGCATCAATCGGAAAAAATGGCGCATATCGGGAGAGGCCTATGTCCAGCAATGGACTGCGGTGGGCTAATTGATTGATTGATAGTATCAATCCTATTTGGTTTGGAATCGGCAACGATATCAGAACTTGCTGTGTTGCATCTGGCTGTCTACGGTTCACAAAATAAGGTTTCCAATGTTTTCATATCATCAAAATTACTAAAATTTGTCTGACTTCTTCGTTTAATGTTATCAGTAAATTCAGTTATGTGAAGATGACCTTAGCATTTTGAGCTCATGAGTCGTGACGAAAATCCGTGTTCCATTTATAAATAGTAGGTCACAGGTAGACTACACTAGTTAGCTGTTAAGCTTTTATGAATAAAAAATGGAGTGGTTTGCATCGCTAATTTGTAGGGCGAGTTGTATTCAAATACGTCTAAGGTCAGTAGACATTGATTTTTGTGAGCCTAGAGGTTTTAGATCAATAGATTCTTTGTATCACTTGAAAGATAAGATACATACCAACAACCCATTTAAATCATGTTGTTGGTAGACAAGTTTAGATACTGCTAATATATCTGCACAACAACAGTTCGCATGTATAAACTGTGTTGAGAGTGGATTTACGGCATCTAGTTATCGGTTCCGCACACTGGGTTTCATGTAGGTAAGCAATGTGAGAATGTGCGTTCATTTCGTTTGAAGTACGTGTCATGTTGGCAGAAGGCGACTTCGTATCCAGCATCATATTTTATTAGAGGTCGCCTGAATTTAGAGACATTGCGGTCATAAAATGCTAGGTCTGTTGCATGTTGGTTCTGTGAAATAATTAGATATCGTAAGAAGGCGACTGAGATTCATTTTTTTGAAACAAAATATGGTTTCTTTAAAATAATCATCTATTGAGGCCGTAAACAAAACCAGCTTCAAGTAAAAGGGTTGGAATGGAAAGGGTCTCTTTTATCCGCACTTAGCCTCCTTCAAATAAAAGGGTTGTTAGAATTTCTAAGATAGGGAATTGTGCCGGCAACGAGCAAGTTAAACCTTTACTTACTGGCCGTATATCAATGTAGGTAGGTACACTTAGTGCTAGAAAAATATACAAAGTTCATTCAATATAATTCCAAATCAGAATTACACTATTACATTAAGGGTAATTAGATATAGGATAAGCCCATAAGCGGGACTAAATGAGACTGGCCTAAAAAAATTGTCGCGTGTTATGACCATTAAGCGGAAATGTAACCACTGTTGATAATTGCCCATGGTTAGAAAAATGTGGTACAATTTGGAATTTATGTTACAAGATATTTTATCCCTTCTATATTCAAAATTTTAATTTTTATACTTTTAAGGCACACTGTTTCTGCGAGTAAGTAGATATTGTAGTTGTGCATGTTTAGTGCCTTTGCAGACAGGCCAGTAAATCGCCTTTCCATTTGGATAAATTAGTCGGCTAGTTGGCTACCTAATCTATTCATTAAACACCGCATCTGGTCAAATGATTCTTTGGGCAATATCTAAAATTACCTAAAGCGAAGAGTATGGCTGAGGTCTCTGCGAGACCAGGACATCTGCGAGACCATGTCATCTGCGAGACTATGTCATCTGCGAGACCATGTCATCAGCGAGACCATGTCATCAGCGAGACTATGTCATCAGCGAGACCATGTCATCTGCGAGACCATGTCAACTGCGCGACTATGTCATCTGCGAGACCATATCATCTGCAAGAGCATGTCATCTGCTTACATTTTTTGTACTACGAGTATAGTTGTTGCCCGAATCAGACCTCTTCATGTTTTTGTGTGAAAAATTCAATACATCCATGCCGACAAGCTTAAACCTTCCTTATATTGTCTGGCTAAACACCCTATACTGTCTACGAAATTAAAGCTTTCTCTTGAATAATATTAATATCGCATCTTCTAAATAAAGCACGTTTATCCTTTACACTTACGAGTCTGAGAACTGCACATGGTCGTGCGAACTTCAATCGTACCCTCGTTTAATATGTTCACGGTTGGTTTTGTCGCAATGTCGCAGTAATTGAGTTCTGTGTAGCACGGTCCAACTCTTTCCTTAATTGATTCGACTTCACGACAGCTTAAGTTATAGAGGCACTAAATAGTTGAAAATCTAAGCACCTACAATTATCGTACGTATAGTAAAGGTAAGGTAAATTTCAACGGTTCCCGCAAGTCGTTTTATAAAAACTGTATTTGGATGACAATAAATATTTAATGACAATATAAAAAGCTCCTGAGATACGAAAGATAGAATTAATTTGTCTACATATATCCCAAAGGATGAAACGTACTGGTGTGTCTTTGTGATAAATATGTTTGGATTCTAACGTGTTAGAGGCAGTCTAGTTACTGGAGTTGATATTGTATATTTGATGTTACGGCCTAGTTAGTTAAAGTTGTTGTTAATATACCTTTATTTACCTCTTCAGGGATATATGGAGACACATGTATGTAATTTGTCCCTGTCTCCTCTTTCACTTATGTTAATAGATCTTGAATTCTGAAATCTGTATGAAAGAAGAACGTATATTATGAGCGCAGTTGCAATAAAACCCTAGTTATAAGTACAGCATTAAACGTACATTATGTCAAAATTAACTGCATCATGTACACACTATCACATTTCACTCGCAAAATCTTAGAAACTCCAAGAACATAACAACTATCTAGTAATTTTATAATTGGTTCGTTTCTCTCACCTTTCGATTGTAAGAGCTTGAGTACTTAACGCCACGTCTCATATGATTAAAAAAATAAATTGGATGAAATTACACATTCTCTGTGGCAAGCTCAAATTACTCCTACTTACGTTCTTTCACCTCTTTCCATTTGATAGTTACGGTACAACACAACCCACAACTATATCTCTTCTACTTAATAGTCACATATCATATACATTTTCTATACGAAACTTATTTCCATGACTGTATCATTGCCTGGTCAATCCAACGGTCATTAACTAGTAGTTTCGTGACAGTAATAAATCTTAGTAGGTTCTAATTTTAGTCGAGGTCATTTTTTAACATATTTTTATAAATGTTATTGTTCTGACATCACTTTCTATTCTGGAAAAGAAATAAGTGTGGGGACAATGAAACAATTTAAACTTAATAAGGCTGATACTGTTTTTGGTAATGTTAATGACCACTTTACTGAAATTGGCAAGTTTCAAGGTTGTGGAGACAAAGAGAATGCATCAAACTAACGAGTATCGCTCCTGTACGCTCACCAGGTGATAATACGAATGTGTAGCAGTTCTTTGTTCCTATATTTTGCTTTCATATTTCCCACATTTTGCACCTTCTTTATAGAAAACAAACCTACAGTTACCATCAAGCAATGAAAAAACCTCCCTATTCGAAAAGAAATAAGATTTAATATCAGTGTAAGACCAAAATGTTTAAATAGTAATAAGATTATTTTCTCAAATACCATCGACATTGAAGCGCTATTGTTGCAGTCCTATCATACATTTATTAATTGAACAAGAACTACGAAGCTAGGATCAAAATCAACACGAATGAAAAACCAACAATGTTAATATGAATCAGATTGCACCCCTCATTTACATATAATAGAAATTAGAATATGAGATGTAGGTACTTGATAATTTAGTTTGATAGAGAGAAATGCTTTAGTGTATTTACAAGTAAACGCCCTTTGACTTCCAAGAGATTTACATCTTATGGTCAATTGTATTAAACGGTTAGACGATTTAAAAATAGATGTAGATAAATATGTTTTGTATCTCGATTTAATTTAAGTAACTTTAAAGTTAAACTGGTATTGAATAAAAGGAAACCGTAAGCATACACAACAATAAACAAACAAAAATTCGTGATTTTAATAGACTAATCATCAAACAATGAAAATACCTCAATCTGGTGAAGGTTAATAAAACACGCATCGTATCTGACCTACGTTTAAATTACCATTAAAATAGGTTGGCTTGCAGGAAAAAAGCTGCACAATGCTCTCAAATTAAGTAAGTACATAAAACATCAAGGAACAGGATACAATTATCTAGCAGGAGATTACATTAGACATTATGCAATGTGACAATATTAAAAGGATGGACTTAAACTAGTAGTAAGAGCTCTCATAATATTGCCAATTGATATAATAGCTCTGTTAAGAACTGGGATCCGAGTGCTGGTCTGGTTTGCATAAGTAGGAAATAGTAAATGGATGCTAAAATTTACGAATATGACCCAATAGCACTTTACTAAACATTAAAGGTAGATGTTTATCAGCATTGCAATTTTTGCAGCACAAGTAATTCATTTGCCCATATTTGATGGCAAAAGGCACCCCCCCCCCCCCCCCTCACAATTGGGGTATTAATATACAAAAATACATGTGAAAATTTACATATCACTCAATTTTACAAAGTACCAGGAAAACATGACGCAAAGAAGACGGAGACGAGGAAATGCGCTTAATTTTTGAAAGAAAAATAACGAAGGTCTTTGAAAGAGGCTCGGCTAATAACACTCGTGGTTCCGCAGCGGCAGCTTGTCTTTAACGATCTCCTTATGACGTCATAAGACATGAGTTTTTGCTTTTCGTCGCGTTGGAAAACAAATATTTGAAATGGAAGCTTTGAGACCTAAAAAGCTTCTTACGATATTTGAAACCTTGGCAATTCCAGCTTTGGATTTACTATTAGGAGTCAAAAGGTCAGTATGATTGAAAACCGTATACTTCATCATAAAAGATTTTAGTATTGTAGCTATAGTGAAAGTTATGCGTGCCTTCTAATGTTTTTTCTTCCATCAATAGACTGTACCCCGCTGAATGGTAAGAAGTGAACTCCAGAAGATACGAACACAATTCCAGAAGGTGGTCGATCTTAAAAAGGTGGTCGGTCTTAAAATGGTGGTCGCTACCTTGACGGCCTCGTCAGATGCTTTATCACGCTCCGCTCAGCAATAATATCCACTAACGCGATGAATGCTATTTCTACTTCCGTAAGTTTTTCTTCGTCTATCATATAGAGCAGATGGACCCAAGGCGTTATGCAGTAAAATTTTCATGTTCCAAAATACACTGCATTTTCTTTCCGTGTCAATAGCGAATGATGACGGCCTAATTGCAATTATTTTATCTTATCCGCAATATGACTCTGCTTTAAATCCCTTTGCACGACTTATGTCCAAAGAGAAAAATATACAATCGCACAACAATACCCAACTAGAGAAATGCCAAATCTGAAAATCTGTTCTACCACAGCCAGCGAAAGCTCGTGTTAATAACGGTTATAGCATATGCGTAGGTTCTGGTGGAGTATATAAAATGTGTTTAAGGTCCTCAACAAGATCTTCCTCTTCCTTCTTCCAATCTCTACTTCAAGCCGAAAAACGGACTAGGCTCTAATCTAATCTCTGCCTACCCTTTTGAGACATAACTCCGCCATATATAACAGCAAAAAAATAATTAGGTATGCTCTAAATATAAAAAGTCAAATGACATACTAAATTACTTTCAAAAGGTAAAAGTACTTTCAATGTCGAGGCAAACGCACTTTAATTTCTTTACGTGTGTAATTTCAGGGCTAGATTTTGTGAGGGCAATCACCCCGACAAACCTACCTCTTGCTTACGCTTAGGGGTCGAGTCGTAGTGGCTACGGCGATTCGAGGCTATTAGGGATATGTGTAGTTATTAAAAAATGTAATTTACAATTCATAAGTTATTAATAATATTAAATCACCGACATCATAGAACTAATATTTTTGGATACATGTGTTTGTACATAATTATTTTCAATTTCGTACAAAACAAAAACATAAATTAGAATAAAAATAACATTATATGAGGAGTTTACGGCTTTCATCGGGCACCCGACTTCAAGCAAGAAAATTCTGACAGAAAAATGTAATTACACATTTTGCCCAATCCAGGAATTGATTTTGGGCTTCATGTACGGTTGCATTTGCTGCCGGTTTATCATCGACGGAAAACTTTACAAAGCCAATTCCTTTTGATTAATTTATGGTAGTCATCGAATCACACCCGCAACAATATCAATATATCAATATAGGTATACTTTATCAATATCGGCAGAAGATTCAATTTCATTAAATAATCATTTATTTATTTTATTTCCGTTATTTCAACTCGGCTGCTTCGATTAAACAGTGATGTTATTACTACCAAACCATCACGATTCGTATTGGTCTTTTGTAGATCCACGATCCTCTTGTCAGCTTCAACATTATTCAATCGCTGGAACATCTAGAATCTAGATATAGTTCAGACACGAAAACGGGTCATTGAACTTCGCACCGCCGTCTGCGAGGCGTCTACAACCCCACCTTGACTCTTAATCGTACAACATTAGTTACTAACACAATGTAATGTATCCATTGAGCGTTTAGTACATTGTAATTTCAACAGTCTTGTAATAGGCGGAGTAATGTATGTTCTCGCGTACGATATGGCCTATTATTAGGTCGGGTAACGTGGGCGGCGTTAATGGGCAACATTGAATGTTTGTTGTGTACAGTCACTGCGATAAATTATTGACACACGATGCGATAACATCTCAGATATATTAAGAGTGGCGTTATAATCGCGTGTAGTTATTAAATATATGGGTTAATTATAATCTTCGAACAGATAGTTCGTAATATAATTAATAACAGAATTTTACGTTATTGGCTTTATATTATTAGAAACTAATTGATTAAGAAATATGGCTTGTAGCCATTTTCACCTACTTATTATACAAATTGCTTTTTAATTTTAGGTAGTATTTATTCTAAGAGAAACGAAAGTGACATAAAAATATGTCGTGTGAACAATGACGCATTCCACAAGCGAACTATGTGTAATAATAATACTTTCTATAAATTTTGTGGAATGTACGAACCAGTTTGTTGCAAAAAGTAATCTTCAAAGTTGGGAAGCCGTTATGGTTTGGTCAAGAACATTACATGAGACTGTGGCTCTTAAAATAGGATTCATATGATGATAGCCGCGTGGTTCCCGGCAGAGTAGAATTTGGACCACCCCATTTCTTCCCATGCGGTGTCGTACAAGGCGACTAAGGGATAAGACTGTTTAACATCAGACATCTATACAGCCCAGACTCAGCCAAAAATGCATGTCTCAAGGCAACAATAGTGCCCGAAAAACGGCAATAGGCTCACCCCCTATTACGTGGGACCGAATACAATCATGGTGAAATGTGGGTGTTAATTCACCTTTGCCTAACCCTCCGGGGATAAAGGCGTGATTATATGTATGTATGATTTTAGCGTTGTTCCCGCTAGTACCTTGAAGTCAGAAGTACTGTTACACTTTCATCTTCTTTTGTACTTAACAGCTTTCGTAAGCGACTGCCAGCTGAGCTCAGTAGCTCATCAAGCAGAGCGTGGGTTAGCTACCGTCTTTTTTATACCACTTAGGTGGCAGACAAGCACACGGCCCACCTGATGGAGAATGGTTACCATGGCCTATGGACGAGCTGCCCACAGCACAGATAAGCACAGGGTTTCTTTTTGAGTGCCGTCGGTGTAGAAGATAAAGCAGGAAAATCCAGTTGGTCTTCCCACTAACAGCACATTGAACTCTCCAGTGAGCTGTGGCTGCCTTACTCACCGGAAACGCAACACGAGGTTATTATAGCCGTGGTATTCTGTACGGCGGGGATACATCCCTAGTCGGACTGCTCAATTGAACGGAAATACCGCCGTGTCCTACCTCCATCAACAATACCGTCCTAAATAATATGAAATAATAAAAAAGCGATATAAAAAACTCTCAATAAATATAAAAATAAAATCTTTATAACCACGGTATATATTATAATGAATAATTGTTCTATTGTTTTATTGAAGTCAGTAAACTGCTCGCATAACCGTTCGTTTGTCTGAGCTAACAACAATAAAATTTTACTAATAAACTAATCTCAAAGAGAAACCTACTTTCTGTATTACTTTTATGAGCAAAAATGACAGATTCCTTTATTAAATGAGAATATTTATATTTACTATAAATATCACAATAGAGTTTCTATTGTGAGATTTGCTTGCGTAAATCCACATGTATTTTTTCCTTCATTTAATAGGTACCATTGCTTTTAATGGGTAATATAAGTACTACCAGTAATGTGTGTCCAAAAGATAGTTTAAAACCAATTAAAAATTGAATTAACTGATATCAAATAATCGCCAAAGAATGAAATAAACATAAACACTAGGAAACAAAAAAATACAGTTCCTCGGACTGGAGAGTTGACTACATCTGTCGAAGGACCGATGTCCGTTGCAGCAAACGAGTCCTAGAATGGAGACCACGAGAAGCGAAAGGGAAGTTGAGGCGCCTCACAGCCAGATTGACTGACGACCTGGAAAAGGTGGTTTAGATGGACTGGATGAGGAAGACGGACGATCAGGAACAATAGGTTATTTAACTATTTATTAATTACAGAAAAATGACCACTCTATAATAATATAATGAACTGTTAAAGTGAGATATTCTAACGACAAATAGTTGTAAAGATATTTTATTTTGAATTCAATTTTACCTAAGTGCAGCCCAAAACGCTCCATACAAAATCGTAATTGCGAGTGACGTCACACGCCAATCGCGAGGAGTGCAAGAGAATTTCGCATTTATCTCGGTCTTCGTTGCGTTTACACATATATAGCTCATAATAAAAGTAACTTGTAATTTAATGAGGAATCTTAAACTTATAATTTGGGACTAAATTTGATTGTTTATATTTTGACTTTGGGAATTAAAAATAATGAAAAGTCATACCTAGTTACAGTTTAGTTAGGCAATATCTTGTTTTGCAAAGTATATTTCATGATAACAAACTAACATACTAAGCAGTATTGGGAAGAATAGGACGACCTTGTCAAATAGCCTATTGCGCACATTGGCCTAATATAGGCTAATATAGGACAGGCTATAATTGATGGATACCTAATTTACTTCCATAGTACCATTTATATCACATAACAGACGTTAGATTGACATAAACCGTTAATGTTGAACGTGACTTATCTTGACCTATATATTCAATTCTCACCCTCTCTGTTACCCACAGACCCATTACCCCTCCTCCATATATAATTTATTATACCGAAACTATTTCCAAGAAGTAGGTAATCATCACTATTAATAGTTTATAAGAACTCTCTTTCTATTCCAATAATTTCTATATTACCTGTTTCATTGCACGAATTGCACCCAATTTGGTACAGTGATTAGATAATAAGCATTTATTCTTTACAACTGTTAAGGTTAATGGTGTGACCTCCCAAGTGTTGAGTTCAACACTTTTATTGATGTCGGTTATAAAGTTGTGAATTCACGATTACATGTGACACCATTGACCCTTTTAGAGAGCAGCAGATGCTATCTACGCGGTAAAGTGTTAAGGCATATCTTTAATAGCTTCTTAATATCTTCATTAATGATGATTTAAAATCATAAAATCTTTTAGTAGTTGATAGATTCAGTTTGATATAACTTTATTTTTTTGTTTTTATTTGATTTATTATGCCAAGATAAGATTTATTTATTAGATATTAGATTCGCATCAAAGGTTTATTGATAATACAGGAAACTCGTAAAATGTGTTGAGACACAAGCATAAAATTTATTGCGTCTTTTTCGAGGCAAGCGAACATTAATTCCTTTGAAACACTTATAAATGTAGTGGAATTTATTTTATTGAAAATTGATAAACATATCCAAAGTAGATTATAAGAGTACTAGAAAGTCCCTAATGGAAATTGAAATTGAATCATAAAATCTAAATCCTAATTCATTTCTGAATGAAAACCGATTTCTGTTTATCTCTCTCAATAAGCCGGTAATACCGATTGCAATAATATCTAAGCTCAGTTTGATGTTGTTATATTAATGAAAGTTCACTGAGCACGTTTCCCGTGGTTCCGCACTATGTCAAGCTGTCATCAATCAATAATCCGCATGGAGTCTCGCTGGCCATCTGCCAACTTATCAAAACTCGTGAGGGCCCGAGTTCTGCACTTTCTGGTAGACTTTAGTGTATATTTTATCATGTATTCAAGTAGTTATTACTTAATAATGTACGCTATCCCCAAGCCAGATGGACTAAAGACTGTCGAAGACAGCGTATTGGGTTAAACTGGATGCAGACTGCGAAGGATCATGTACTATGGGTGTTGTGGACTGTATACTTTTATCTGTTCAGGTGAATAAAACAGCAATTTCTTCTTCCTGTTGTTTATTGTCTCGTATCACAACCGTACTGTTTTTAAACCACACCATTAATGGCAAAATACACGTATATTTATTCAATACTTTAGCCGTAGGCCGCACTGCGGCAGAAGGAGCAACTATTTACAATTAATCAATTAACTAAATTCCTCTAAGCCCGCGGTGCGGCGTAAGGAGCAATCATTAGTATACCTTATTAACTAGTTACTTAACACTAAGACGTTTTCAATTAGCTAGCGGCGTGGCTCGGAGTACTGGACAGTTCTCCCCCCAGTGCAGCGGTCTGCGGAACGGTTGTTTCCAGCACGACGAGCTTGCTTACAGGCCGCTTGAATACTCCGGATCTTGTCCTGACGTCTGCCATCCGGATTCCGCCGTCGGGTCCAGTGTAAGTGCGGGTGACCTCTCCCATGGGCCACACGTTGCGAGGTAGACAATGATCTGCTACCATCACGATGTCTCCAGGTCGTAGGGGTCGTCTCTGACTGCTCGGCTCGCCGCGCGGTACCAGGGTCGGTAGGTACTCGCGCACCCATCTACTCCAAAAATGGTCGGCGAGGGCTTGACAACTCCTCCATGTTCGTTGATCGGCGTATCGGCAGGGCCCGGTTGATGGCAAGCCCATAGATGACCCCAACAAGAAATGATTCGGGGTTAACGCCTCTGGATCCTCCGGGTTGACACTTACGTGGGTTAGGGGTCTTGCGTTGATAGAGAACTCTGCTTCAGTCAGTAGAGTTCCCAGTACTTCCTCGGTCGGCTCCTTTTCCTTCAGAGTTACCGACAACGCTTGTTTTACTGACCGGACTAGTCGTTCCCACGCTCCGCCTTGGTTCGGTGCTCCCGGTGGTATGTATCGCCAGTTGACCGCGTGCAGCTGTCCCAGATTTCGTAGCGCCGGCGCCCACTCTTCGTATGCCTTCTTCAGCTCTTTGTCTGCTCCGTGAAAGTTGGTGGCGTTGTCTGAGTATATGGTTCTCGGCCATCCTCTCCTTGCCGCCATCCTCCTCAGGGCCATGATCGCGGAGCTCGTAGTGAGTGACGCGACGATTTCCAGGTGCACAGCTCTCGAAGTGAGGCACGTGAACAGGGCGCCCCATCTCTTCTCGCGGCGACGTCCCACTTTAACTACCATGGGTCCGAAATAATCTAACCCACAGTGAGTGAAAGGTCGCTGATAGGGCTCGAGGCGCTCACGTGGCAGGTCTCCCTTTACTGGCGGTTGTGGCTTGGCTCTTCTTTTTCTACACAGGCCGCAGTCTCGTTCTGTAGTTCGTACGGTGGGTCGCAGATGGATGATCCAGTACCGCTGCCGCAGGTCGTTCGTGACCCGCTCACGTCCGGCATGCCCGGCGGCCCTGTGTTCGCGCATCACTATCAGTTTAGTGACGCGATGTCGGCCGTCGAGTATGAGCGGTTTCTTCGTGTTGTCTGGCGCGGCGGCTGCTCCGATGCGTCCCTTGACCCGCAGTAATCCGTCTTCTAAGACCGGGTCCAATTTGTACAGACGACTCGCTTTGGTTATAGGGCGAGCGGTCCGTAGTCGCACGATGTCTTCCTCGAAGCTCTCGTGTTGTGCGCGGCTGATAATTGCATTCTCAGCCCTCTCGATGTGTGTAGTTCCCAGATGCGACGTTTGGCGGCGACACTTGTCCACAAAGGCTAACACGTAGGCGGCGGCTCTCACATATCGGTCGTAGTTAGAGAACCGCTCGGGGTCGGGTAACCATGCGTGGGGAACCTCGTTACTCTCGCTGACGTGTAGTACCTCGCAGTCTTCTACTGGTTGTGTCTTGTCTGCCGGCCATCGATCTTCTGGTAGCAGCAGGAACTCTGGACCTCGGAACCATCTGTCGTTCGCGGTGATTGGTGAGCCATTGATGCGTGTCGCGTCGTCCGCTACGTTCTGCTCAGTCGGCACCCACCGCCACTCCTCGCTGTTAGTGAGCTCGGAGATCTCGCCCAGGCGGTGAGCTACAAACGGTGTGTAGCGTCGGCCGTCGTTTCGTACCCAATGCACCACTGTGGTTGAGTCGGTCCAGTATATTGTCTTGCTTATCTTGACCCGATGCTCTCGCTTGATCGTTGCCGCTAGTCTTGACCCGATGACCGCTGCTTGTAGCTCTAGACGTGGTATTGTCTGCGTGCGTCGCGGTGCCACCTTTGACTTGGCGGCGACAAGACACAGGCTGACGCTTCCGTCTCGCTGAGTGGTGCGCCAGTACGCCACTGCCGCGTACGCTTGTTCGCTTGCATCACACAGCACATGCAGTTGTAGGTCTTGAGCTCCGTTCAGCATGTAGCAGCGCTCGAGTCGTAGGCAGGCTAGGTCGGTGAGTCGTTCTAGCCAGGCTGCGAAGAGCTCGTTTTCTTCTTCGGGTATAGGTTCGTCCCACGCTATCTGAAGTCGCCACAGACTCTGTAGCACGATCTTGGCGCGTATCGTGAAGTGGCTCAGCAGTCCGAGGGGGTCATAGATTGACATGACCGCGCTGAGGGCTTCTCTCTTCGTTGGCGCACGTGTTCGGTTGATCACTTCCGTGGGAACTCGGTTCATAGAGGTGTTGAATCCAAGCTCGTCCTGTTCTGCACTCCAGATGAGGCCGAGTATCTTGTTCTCGGGCCCATCTCCCCCCAGTGGGGTCGGCGACGTCGCCCTTAGCTCAGCTGGGACGTCGCGGAGTGCGGTGGCTTGGTTCGTGTTCCACCCTCGTAGTTTGAAGCCGGCGGCTGCGTGGACCGTCATTAACTCGGCGACGGCTCGCTGGGCTTCCTCTTCGTTCTCGTAACTAGCTGCCAGGTCATCCATGTAGTGGCTTCGCGTGATTGCTTCGAAGGCCGCCGCGTGAGTGTCTGCGTGGGCCCTCGCGTTCGCGTCTCTTACGTAGTGTGCCATGAATGGTGAGCTGGCGGCACCGAAGATCATGCTCGTCATCTTGTAATGGCGGGGTGGTACGTCTCGATCGCTTCCCCTCCACAGGAACTGTTGAGCTGGTTGATCCTCGCGTTGTATCTTCACCTGCAGGAACATTTCTTGAATGTCTGCTGTGATGGCGATCGGCTTTTCTCGGAACCGGAACATAATCCCCTGTAGTGACATCAACAGGTCCGGTCCCTCAAGCAGGTGATCATTGAGACTGACACCCCGGCTCTTTGCTGCTGCATCGAAGACGAGTCGCTGTTTACCAGGCTTGTTCGGGTTCTGCACGGCGAAGTGAGGCAGGTACCAGCAGACGGGACTCGTAGCCTCGGTGCCGTCGCACAGCGTCGCGTACCCCTTTTCTAACAAGTTGTTGATTTGCTTGGTGTAGGCTTCAGCGAAGTCTTGATCTTCATCCATTTTTGACTCAATCTTCTTTAACCGGCGCAGCGCAGAGTTGTAACTCGGCGGGAGTGTGATGTCGTCTTCTTTCCACGGTAGCCCCACTTCGTAGCCTTCATCCGTTCGCTTCAAGGTAGTCTCGACGATTCGCACTGCTCGAAGTTCTGCGTCGCTCACCTTCGGCTTGTGAGAGACACCGAGCGCGTCGATCTTGAAGTGATGATCTACGAGGTCGTGTAGGCGTTTGTTTTCCTTTTCGGTTTGTTCGGGAGTGAAGACATGTAGCACGTTGCTCTCGCTTCGGCGAATGATGCTTCGTGGTAACGTTCCATGTATCACCCAACCTAGTGTGGTTCGTGATGCTACGGGTTGGTTTCGCTCGCCCAGGCGCAGTTCTCGGGACACGATGTATTCCCAGTGGTCTGTACCCACTAGGATCCCTGGACGCGTCGATTCGTAGCACACTTCATTCTCCTCTAGGTCTTGCAAGTGTTTGCACTCGAGCAGCGACGCCGGAACAGTTTGCTGATGTAACTTCATGGACCGGATGGTGCGAGCCTTAAGTTCGTGGGGCACACCTTCGGGTCCCTTGATCTTCACGGTTACCAGCTGACTTTTATCTTCCGACTGCTGCATGTTGACCCCTCGCATTAACAGGCGTTGCGGAGGTCCTCTTGCCCCAATCCTTTTCGCTAAGTCTGCATCGATGAGAGAGATGGTAGCGCCTTCATCCAGGAGTGCATGAGTCTTCACCTCCCCCCCTGGCCCCACGACCGTGACGGGACACATCTTCAGCAGCACAGCTCTTGACTCTGTGGAGGTTTGGGTTACCACTGAGTGTACTGCTTCCGTCGGGCTCGGCGTGGTTGGCGGCTTTTCATCTTGCTTCGGCTTCTCACCATGTAGCGCAGCGTGATGGGCGTAGCGGCATTGGTTAACGCCGCAAGGCTTCGACCTACACAGGTTGCGTCGATGCCTCTTCACTAAGCACTTGAAACACAATCTTTTTTCTTTTACGAATTCCCATCGTTGTTCTATCGGCAGTGCCTTAAACTGCGGGCACCGCGGTAGTTCGTGGGCTTGCTCACAACTCGGACATTGGTCTAACTGTTCTTTATTTTCAGTCGACTCGGTGACATTGAAGACAGCATTTGTTTTCTTCTTATTTGCAGGCGTGGGCGGTGGGCGAGTTTCTCTCTTCGCTTGCGTCGTGGTACTCGTAGCTGGGACGTAGGCATGCTTGAGCGCGCGGTCTGCTTCCCTCATTAGGAAGCGCGATAGCGTGATGATTTCGGGTTCTGTTGTGATTCCGAAGTCCGTTGCGTAGTCACACCATCTTGCCTGAACGTGAGGGCTCAGCTTACTCAGAATCTCCCTCACTAGCGCCGGGTTGTACAGGTATCCCCGCTGGTCGATGCTCTGTAGTACATACACGACGGTCTGCACTCGTGTGGCGAAGTTGTTCAGCTCCACTGCCGATGACCCCGGTCTTGGTAGCTTCTTCAAGTCTTCGAACGCCTTGTCGATGATTACCTCAGGACGGCCGAACGTTTGTTCTAGTGTCCGGAGTATGACTTCCGGATCCGTCGCTGTTGCAAGTAGTGCTGCCACGATGTCTCTTGCTTCCCCGATGAGACTCTTCCTTAGTCGCTGCAAGTTCTCAATCGCCGATATGCTGTACAGCTTTGTAGAGTCGGTGTAAGCGGCTTTGAATGTAAGCCACTCACCATGAGCCCCCGAGAACGTAGGTAGATCTGCACATCGTATTCTAGGTCTTGCTAATCGTTCCATTGCTTCGGTCAATTGGTCGATCCTACTCGTCCTGGTGGGTGTGTTTGATCGTTCACGCAGGTCGAATCGCAGGTGCCGATCTTCCTTGTTCCGTGTTCTCGAGTCTTCTGGCTCTATTCTTGACACGACGGGGTTGGTTTGCAGCCACTCGTTCACTCTTCTGTGGTTAACATTTGTAGACACTTCCTCGTGAGTGCTTTCTTGGTCTTCTTGGATGGTCGCAAGGTCGGCGGCCAGCCTTTTCCGTATCAAGTCCGCTTCTATTTCAAGTTCCTTTCTCTTCAGTTCGGCGATCTTCTCTGCCGCTTCTAGCTCGACTAATCGGGCCCGTGCTGCCGCGCTTGCAGTTGAGCGGTGCGATCTCACCGACCCTCCCGGTGAACCAGTTCGGGGTAGGTTCCCGGGCTTCAGTCTAGGAGCACTGAGGGGGGCGTCGTTCGTAGCCCCGACCCCAGACTCCATACCCAACTGCGTGCTTGGCGATGCCGGTGGACCCTGAGTCAACCTTCGGCGCCGTTCTTCATCAATACGCTGCTGCCTCAGGTACTCTTCATCACGTCGAACTGGAGCTTCATCTGCATCAGCCTGGCTTCTCGTGATCACCATTCTGGAGCTTGAACTGTTCGTCTTGAAGCTTGATTCTGGACTAGATTTTCTTGAAGCTGATCTTTACTCTTCGATCCGGCTTCCGAAGGACCAAATAATGTTGTGGACTGTATACTTTTATCTGTTCAGGTGAATAAAACAGCAATTTCTTCTTCCTGTTGTTTATTGTCTCGTATCACAACCGTACTGTTTTTAAACCACACCATTAATGGCAAAATACACGTATATTTATTCAATACTTTAGCCGTAGGCCGCACTGCGGCAGAAGGAGCAACTATTTACAATTAATCAATTAACTAAATTCCTCTAAGCCCGCGGTGCGGCGTAAGGAGCAATCATTAGTATACCTTATTAACTAGTTACTTAACACTAAGACGTTTTCAATTAGCTAGCGGCGTGGCTCGGAGTACTGGACAATGGGTATATAGGGATATGTCCAGTGGACCACAATAGACTAATTGATAGAATATGAACGTTTCTCAAAGTTACTGAAATTAGTTTATAATTTGCTGAGTTATTTAACAAACCAAAATTGGTGTCGCTGTAGTTGTAAATTCACAATATCGTGAATAACACCCATTCATTCTAAGCCTCGGTTCGGCCGAGCAATAAGGAATATATCAAAAAAGGACATTTAAATCGATTTACGCCCAGTGATTCTATAGCTGCCCTAATTTGTCCTACGTTAAACGTTGAACTTGATACAAATATCACATAATTACATGTATTGTTTCCTTTAATCGATGTAACGATAGTGTGGGTAGAAGAATAATCGCGGCGCACGTCAATCTGTCAATCGATTTTAATCAATTACTTCTCAATTTTGACACTAATTAATACTGTTATTTCATTAAACGCACTTAATTATTTCAAAGTGGCCTCGTCGAATGTCCGATGATCGCAAAAAACTAAAGTGACAGCCGCTCGCGTGGTGTCAAAACGATAGTTTAATAGAAAGGCTGTTGTTGAGGCATGTCTTGTTTAATTAGGCGATATATTATCAAACCGCTTCCGCTGACATCTCCGACTAGTTTCTGGGTGCTCGAGAAATATACCGATCGAGATAGGTGAGATTTATGATGTGAAGGTAGGTACTACACCGTGTTCGAAAGTAACTAAAGTGTGATTGAGCTTCTTTCTTATTGGAGCTAATTAACCCGAATTTGTAAGGCTGGGAGTGACCAACTAATTGGTGGTCCATCGGTCTTCTTAGGGAACAAGTTTAAGGCAATGCGAAAGTTGATACATTACTGGTTTTCAAGCGGAGATAACAGCCTTCAATTCGAATTGTTCCCTATGTTATTCAATCAAATGCACGCATAGAAACCATTCTATGTTTTTAGCTGTCTATGTGCAATTAAACTATGATGCAGCTCCCTGGTGCACCCTTGGTGCATTATAATTGAAGTCAAATTTGTGTGTACTTCATTGGAAATTAATTAGTGAACCTCATAACCGTGAAAAAAATATTGCATGACCTGACAAGTTGGTGTCTTTTCATATTTTTAGCCTAGTCTATCCCTTTACGCGTGATGAAGTGAAGTGAATGTTTATTACATTCAAAATGTCACAATTTATAGAAATGTAATGTATGTTTATAATGTAATATCTACAATTTATTAATCGTTAACTGAAAGGTTTGAGGGTTTAACAGACAGTTATAGTACTGTGGAAAAGTACAGCACAGTTCTCAATATGTGTACCTAACAACAAATTCCACTAAGTGCCTTCAATCAACAGTATATATATAGACAGTTAAATAACGAAGTTTACTATTTGTATGTGAACCCTCTAAGGTAGAAATAACCTTTTGTATATTCAGCCAGCGGATAAGTATTAGTTAGGGCACCTTATCGGGCCACCAATATTGCTAACAAATGCATTCATTTTCATCGGTTCGATTCTAACATATGGGATTTTCCACAGCAGCAGTATTTATATTGGCTTTATATTTAAGAGTAAATATTTATATTCAACTTTTAAAAGTTGCTTTTAGGACAACTTCTCATTGTCATAATTAAATTAAATCAACTATCATTATAGTATAAATTTCATTTGTTTAGGAAGCGATGCTAATTCTTTAGAATAAATAGCCAGTAGTAAGGATTTCCTACGAGTCTGTATCCGCCTCGCTACAATTTATTACAAATAAAATATATTCTTATGCAATTTACGATGAGATGTGAAAGCTCATCACGACTATAGGAATGTCGGCTGACAGTTCTAGAGTACAGGCCGGAAACAGGACAGTCTTTTTATAGCCATTAAAAAATTATTGAAACGATTTTTAAAATGCGATCGGTATTTTTGAAACAAATAAATGGAAGTATATCAATTTAGCTAACCGTCATAAAGTAACAGTTACGAATTTTTTAAACACATTATTAAGCGTAAAATAAGATCTTAAAATTAATTGCCACCTATAAAAATTAATAATATGGCTATGAACTTTAATAAAAACTTTCGGAAACAATTAATTTGGACACGGCAGTAGAAAACAAATATTTCATTTATAAATTACAAGTTTGACTAAGAGACGTCGTCGTTTTATCTCGATAAAATTAAGATCTTATCTTGTCGAGATATTTCGAAGTTACATGAATCAAATTATAGTGAGAGAATGGATGGAGAAAATTAAATTATATTATTAGAAACCTAGGCTACTACCTAAATATCATAGATGTCAACATCACCGGTTGTTTATGTGATTTTTAAATAGTTTTGTTTACCTGAAGCCTCAGAAAGCTGTTATTTGCCAAAGCCTCCCAACATTGGGAGAGTTCTTTGTCCAGCAGTGGACTGCCATAGGCTTAATTGATTCAAGTTCTTACTTCTAAGGTGTCCCACAAGGAAGGATTGTGGAGCCAGTGATTTTCAAAACAATAATTTTACAGTATTACTTCAAAACTGGAACTATAGTCATCACTTTGATTTATAATACGATCTGATAATATTGAATTTATATGCCAAAACATTTCCGCTCCATTTCTTTTGACACGAGCTCGGATGTTTTAAATTAACATGCATGAGTGAGCTTAATTGATTAATACATAAACTTTTTGTACGATATAACTTGAAGTCATTATAGTTACTTAACGTAATTTATAATTCTACAAGACTTTAATATAAAATAAACAGGAAACGGATTTGAGCCTAAATTAAATTAGTAGTGTGGCGGCATCAAATATGTTAAACATTGATATATATTTTACTTTTAATAGCAGCTTTAATAGCTGCCGACACGGAATTTCGCATTAAGTCCGCCAATGTACATCGTGCATAAAGTATAAATAAATAAATAAATAAATAAATTTCGTCAGAATACCAAAATTACCTGTGAATTTATGACACTTGAGAGACTCTTTGCGCTGGCCGGTCGGCACGAACGTGGCTAGCTTTGGGAAACATTCAGACTATAAATTTTAATGTTAAAGCTAGCTGGTGGCGCGAATGGCCACGTGAGCTAGTGGACTGTATTATGCGGGGATGAAGATAACTGTTCCATTGACGCTTTACACACGAGCAAGACAGGTGATCGGGTTGCCGCGGATGTGATCTAGGCAATGAATGCAACCCGAGAAATTAGGAGAGGATGCACTAACCTTCACGACACCACGTGTTTTCATCGCAGCCGGTGCACGGATCTTCTCTTCCTTGCTCAGGAGCTGCCGCCAACATCACTAAATCACTTGAGGGACACACGAGAGGCACAATCCGATCGGTAAGGGTCTATGAAGCGGTTAAAATGCAACAAATATTATTCATTTCTGAGAGACGCGCGCGCGGTCCGCCTTTACGCTGGCTAGTTCATAGCGGGACTGAGTCTATTATCACAAATGGCGGGCGAAAACTATTGCTAGTACTATACTATAGGTAGTGCGGGAGGGGAGATGGGTATAGGAGGAGTGTGTTTCCGCGTCAGAAAATACAGATTCTACATCGGCGCAACCATTCCCCCCGGCTTGAAGGGTTACCTTCGAAACGAAAAATGCGGAACAAATCTAAAGTCTAATCTAAATCTAGGTTTGGGAAATAACAACTAAAATATAAACCTAGATTTGAACTCGTGCCTACTGCTGGTTAGGCAGAGGGCAGAGGCGAACAACCGGGCGTAGATACGATCCGGTTGCAGTTTTAACCCGTACAACACGAGTTATCCCGCGGGAATCGGGAAAAACTTCCTCTACTACTCCTAGAGGCCAATGTAAAGGAGGTGCATTCCCAGTCATAAGGACTACCACCGTACCTACAGTAATTGGGTTAGATGGAGTATTCCATTTTTGACGCGACTGCAGCGTGTGCAAACAATCGGTTCTCCAACGATTCCAAAACGATTGGACTAATCCATCTAAAAGAGCGTGACGAGTTAGAAGGTGCATTCTATCGTCATCAACATCTATTGCGGGCAAATATTTTGCGTACTTAAATCACCGGTCAACTCTATATGACCGCGCGTAGATAAAATTCTCAAAAATCGGCCTACATAAACAACACAACGCAACAGTCTCGACCAAGACGAGACGCGATTAGCCAACAACAAAATAAGGGACTCTTCACGCGGGACCGACACAACAAGCGAGTGCTTCCTCTCCTCGGGTGGTTCGGAAACCGTAGTGGGATTGAATTGACTAACTGGCCACTTATCTAACGCGGCATGAATCCAGGACGGTCCACTAAACCACAACGGGTGATCCAAAATTTGCGAAGGAAGCAATCCACGAGAGAGACAATCGGCTGGGTTGTCGGTGCCAGCAACGTGAAAGAGATTTTGTGGCGCTAATTCCGATTGAATTTTTGCCACTCTATTAGCGACGAATGTGTCCCAACGATGGGGCGAAGAGTGGGCCCAACACAAAGCGACTGTTGAGTCTGAAAAAGCTAAAATTCTACTAATATTAATGCGACTACTACAAGCATTGGCGATAGAGGTGATCAATCTAACTAACAATTGTAAAGCGCATAGCTCGAGGCGTGCCAGAGAGACGACCTTACGGGGAGAGACCTTTGATTTCGCGCTTATAAGGCTAATTGAAACCTTACCTACATTCGAGACATGAAAATAGACTACTCCTCCATACGCCCTCTCACTAGCGTCCGCGAAGCCTACTACCGTAACAACACTATGTTGCGATATACCTACATGACGCGGAATTTGTATTTGGTCAAGCACAGAAAGTTCTTTTCTAAAGCGAGCCCACAACTTAGCAATGTTGTCGGGCGCGGTGTCGTCCCAATCACAATTGGAAAGCCAAAGCTCTTTTATAAGTAGTTTGGCGTACAAAACGACAGGAGCTACGAATCCCATTACGTCCCATATCCGTGCCACACACGACAGGATAATGCGTTTAGTACAAGTTTGCGGGGTCGAACTAATTTTCAAACTAAACGTATCAGATGCGGGCGACCAGCTTAAACCAAGCACCTTGTGCGTATCACTTTCATCGAATTCCTTAACCGAAGACAATCGGTGCGACGGTGGAATCGACTCTAACGCAGTTTGCGAGTTGCTCGTCCATTTCACGAGATCAAATTGACCAGCCTTCATGAGACTTATAACTTGAGCGGCCGTCTCGACAGCCTCTGCCTCGCTATCTACACTATACACGAAGTCATCCATGTATAAGCCAGTCTCAATGGTGGCTCTCGCTTTCGGAAATGCATCGCCCTCGTCAGCGGCCAACTGCTTGACGGTGCGAAGTGCGTGAAAAGGGCTAGATTTAAGCCCGAAGCAAACACGATTAAATTCGTAAACCATTAAAGGTTCTTGCGGTGAAAATCTATACAAAAATCGTTGAAACCTACGATCGGATTTGCGCACTTCAAGGCACAAAAACATTTGTCGAATATCTGCAGAGAGTGCAACAGCGAATAAGCGAAAATTTACAATTATGTCAAATAAATTACCTTGAAGATTTTGACCACAATACAAAATGTCATTAAGCGACACGGAAGTGCTAGTCTTAGCACTGCCATCTAAAACTACGCGGAGTTTAGTAGTAAGCTTATCTTCTCTAATAACTCCGTGGTGCGGGATAACGTACGAAGGCTGGGTCTCGTCAGTGTCCGCAGGCGCAGGTGAGATGTAACCTTTCTCTAAATATTCGTTAACAACCTCATCATAGGCTTGCTTTAACTTTGGAGACGCCTGCATCTTTCGTTCTAAACAAAGAAAGCGTCTTTCAGCGGATGCACGGGAGTCACCGAGCGAAAAAATATCTCCCTTGAAAGGGAGCGCGACAACATAACGACCCTGCTCATCACGAGTAGTCGTGCGACAATAAATCTCCTCAGCCATCTTGTCATCAGGGCTTAGGATTGGCGGGACATTGACCTCTTCAATTTCCCAAAACTTGCGGATGGTAGACTCCAGTGGCGGCTCGACGGTGCAACAGAACGAGGCAGTCGAGTGACTAAAACTATCTATAGAAGCGGGTGCGGAACCAATTATAACAAAACCCAGAACTGTTTCCAGGGCGTGCGGAGCGGGGTACGTCGGTCCCCCTTGAACCCTACGTGATAACTGGAGGTGCGGGAGAATCGAAGCGCCGATCAATATATCGACGACTCCAGGAACAGCGTAAGTCTCATCAGCTAAAGGCAAGTCTTTAAATTTCGTTAATAAAGACGTGTCAACCGGGACGGTAGGCAACTGTTCAGTTATTTTATATGTAACGAGCGAATCCATGTCAAACCAAATATTATTATTAAAACGTGATCCAAACCTTGTTTTAACGGTGCCATGAACAGCTGACTGTAAACCCCCAAAACCTTTCACCACTGAATGGGTTGAACGCTTATTAACATTGAAACCAAGACGTTTACAACAATCTTGAGTAATAAAATTACTTTGCGAAGCGCCATCTAATAGCGCTCGAACAATGTGCGGTTTACCTAATGCATCAACAATAACAACGCGAGCGGTCGCGAGACACACAGTAGTGAGTGCAGCACTAGCGGAGAACGAACACAAGGTGACGTCATCCGCAGCGGTCACCGGGCGGGCCGGAGCGCGCGCGAGCGCGGGCTGCGGCTGCGGCGCAGGCTGCCGTGTGTCACCGCTCGACGAGCCAACTGTGCTCACATTGGATGCGGCATTACTATTCTCAAAATGAAGTAAAGTGTGGTGTCTCGCTTGACATTTGCGACAACCATTTCCACTATTACATAAAACAACGCGGTGCTTAGTACCGAGACAATTAAAACAAAAATTATTAGCGCGAACAAATTTATAACGATCACTAGGCGACAATTTTAGGAAACCAGGACACTTGTACAGTTGCGAATGATGAGTATTACACAAAGAGCAAACAGGTGATTGTACATGTGCTGGTGCGGTATTAACATAAGTATGAGTTGACCTCAGTGACCTCGATGAGGCATCTATTTTGCGTTCAGAAGTAACAACCTTCTTCGCGCCTTCATGTTTCGATGAAGAGCGTTGCAATACTTTTATATGCTCGCGAACAAAACTTTCTAAGTCTTCGAACTTAGGAATTTTATTGCCGCGATGATCCGACTCAAACAAACGAATGGTTTCGGAATCTAATTTCTTTAAACCCATATACAAAAATACGAAGTCGCAGAGGTCATCGATCTTTAGGTTCTTTACGGCGCGAACAGATGATGCGAAAGTATCTAGAAACTTCTCTAAGTTTTGATCGTTACATGCCGTAATAGATTTCAAGTCAAACATCTGATCCAAATATGCGTTAGCTACTGCTCTTTTATCCTCATACTTAGCTTTCAAAGTATTTAAAATTAAATTATAATTTTCGGCACTAAACGTAATTCCAGCGCAAACGGTTATAGCTTTACCAGTCAATTTTTCAACGAGATAATGCAATTTTTCGTGATCTGTCAACGAATCGTTCTTATCTATTGTATTCTCAAAACTATCTATAAACAAACACCAATTGCGAATGTTACCATCAAATTCGGGTATTTGAATTGGTGGCAACTTAGGTCGGTCGCGAGTGGGGTTGGGTCGGTCAGACGGTTTCTCCAAACTCCTAGCGACGCGTTTGATACGACAATACAAATCGTCAAACGACGACAAGGCCTGATAACTCACTGAGTAATCGGGATTTAAATTTAACTCTAAAACGTTGATGTCATGTAATACAGACTCGAAATCCGCGCGCAAACTATCCAAGTTTTCTATAGAACACAAGAACGAATCTCTGATGGCCAAATCAGAGGTTTTAAGTGCATTATCATAAATCGATTGTACGCGAGAGTAAATTATTTCTTTTTTAGCGTATAAAAGTTTCAATTGAACCTTACCGGTCTTATCAACCTTTGGGGACATGTTTACAATTAAATCTCAAACTAAAGTGCGGCAAACAACAAATATGAAATGACTCAATCTTAGCGGTACAGAGCAGCGACGCGGCGCGAGCGATACTCCGCACGTAGGTAGGTACTTACAACTGTGAATGCACGCTTGAACAAAACGCGCCTAGCAACAGCCAGATCGTACTTACGCGAGCCAGACCGCTGTCTAGGTTAAACTATTATTTCAGAGATTAAGTATTGCGTAATATCTATTCAAATTAAAATACTTTCGTATGAATTTGAATGAAATGCGGGCGAGGTAGGTACAACCACGTATCTACCCACGTAGGTATTAGGTAAATACGATTCGAGCCAGCGGCGAACGGACAACTTAGAAATTGAAACAAATAAAAACAAAAGCCAAATGCGTTAGGTATTACACTGTGCCTATGCACTAGGGTGTCTAGGATACCTAAGATCTAAACCTAGACTGCCTAGATGCGGGGTTTTCTACTAAAATAACTAGGCATTCAGGTGCGGTGCGTTTATTCTCAATAGAATAATAACAAAATTGCGAACTACGACTAAGTGTTGATACGATACCTAACCTATGTATGTATTAGGTAGGTACGATGCGAGCCAGCGGCGAACGGACAACAAAATTCTAAGCCTAAATGTCTAGATGCGGGGTTTTCTACTAAAATAACCAGGCATTTAGGTGCGGTGCGTTTATTCTCAATAGAATAATAACAAATGCGAACTAGCGGCTAAGAATCCGGCTCGAAGGACCAGAAATGGTGGCGCGAATGGCCACGTGAGCTAGTGGACTGTATTATGCGGGGATGAAGATAACTGTTATATTGACGCTTTACACACGAGCAAGACAGGTGATCGGGTTGCCGCGGATGTGATCTAGGCAATGAATGCAACCCGAGAAATTAGGAGAGGATGCACTAACCTTCACGACACCACGTGTTTTCATCGCAGCCGGTGCACGGATCTTCTCTTCCTTGCTCAGGAGCTGCCGCCAACATCACTAAATCACTTGAGGGACACACGAGAGGCACAATCCGATCGGTAAGGGTCTATGAAGCGGTTAAAATGCAACAAATATTATTCATTTCTGAGAGACGCGCGCGCGGTCCGCCTTTACGCTGGCTAGTTCATAGCGGGACTGAGTCTATTATCACAAATGGCGGGCGAAAACTATTGCTAGTACTATACTATAGGTAGTGCGGGAGGGGAGATGGGTATAGGAGGAGTGTGTTTCCGCGTCAGAAAATACAGATTCTACATCGGCGCAACCACTAGCTAAATCTTTTATTTTGGGCAGAAGTCAAAGCACAAGTGTCCCTGCGGGCTCTGAAGACGCTCTAGTAATAATTAACTAGAAATGTTAAATCGATTAAGATACGAAAAATTGAATCGGTTCAGATGGGATTCGAATCCTCGACCTTTCTGTTACAGAGAGAATGCTCTGACCACTGAGCCACCGAACGACGCCTGAAGCCATCCAAATCTTCTGTATAATATATCCGTTTTAAGGCTACGGTGGGAGCCATCTTACCGACATTTGTACGAACTATCAGACCGCGAACCGGCAAAAATTTTCCTATATTAGTCCATTTGAATAGTTAGTATACTAAATGCTTTTCCAGCTTTTTCAAAGCATTATATAATGACTAACATTACAATTTCCTGGCTTAAATAGTGTATCATTGAAAAAATGTCCTGTAGAGCAAAGAATGATTACTTTTGTCTGGTTGAGATAATCTGGTATCATAACTTGAAAACAAGAAAAAGACAGAGTTCTCTTCTGAAATAGATACTCCTTCGATTATTAAATAGAATCTGTCTCCGTTACATGGCATTGTAATCATTGAAAAAATATTCCCCAAATATTGTGTAGGCTTCACCAACGGTGACAGTCAAGGCCATTCGGAATCCCAGTGATTTTCTTCCTGTGACCTTTATATCTTGCTTGAAATTAAATAAGTAATACATCACAACATAATATCTGAAGTCGCGACCTTACCGCGCATCATCAATCGTAATCTACGTGCCTAACGTCGGCGCCTCTGGTCGCCACCTTTGTACCTTGTATTGGTTAACAATGGTTAACAATAGCATCATAATAAGCTCGATGGTACTTCATTTTCAAATATGAATCCTCCTCTAACCCTCATCTATATATTTTCGGCAGTCTGCGAATTAGACAGTCATTGTGTTTTCTGTCTTAGGTTGTGGATACGGCAACTGATTTGTGAAGGATCAAAATATTCATAGTTGACGAAATACAATTCTGTGTACCATAACGAAAATATACAGGCTTGGCTCAATCAATCAATCAATTAGCCGATTGCAGTCCACTGCTGGACACAGAGCTCTTTCAATATTGGTCTACTGTTTCCAACCTGGTCAGATAGATGGGTCGCAGTGATATCGTCTGCGTAGGCATTTTACGTTAGTCGCCATTTACGACTTCCTTCGGATGAAATGGGGTGGTGATACTTATATTCTTACTCCATTACCAGACGAATTGACAGGCTTGAGTATACGAGAAAAAAAATTGAACAAAAACTGTCTCTTTACTTTTAATATGACGACAATACTGTCACAAAGCAATTTCGAGGAAATTCTACAACTTTTAAACTAAATATATAACTATACTATAATAGGTCACAATCATGCAAAATGTAACCACGCAGGAAACTAATTATATACGAGTATCTCTGTACCTATTTTACGTCATCGTCATCACGAATAAATTTAAATTTTGAAATCGGTATTCTATTATGAATAACGTTGAAATGAAAACAGTTACATTAAAACCGCAATTTCATGCAGCTGCTTGTAACGTGGGAACTTATGGATCTAATGTGGGATTACTTGCAAAATTACAAGCTACAGTCGTACTTGTAGTAATACTGCGAAAATGTACACATCTACACGTGTTGACCTATGACGGGTCCAACACGTCTGCTAGAAAGTAGGTATAGAACGTGACTATAAAATATTATGAATTGTGATGTACTTCGCTATAGTGTAGGTAAGATTCTTTCTTAACGACTGAACAGATTTTACGAGATAGTGCCATTTGGAGAGTTGTCAATAAACCTTTTCGCCATTAGATTTTTCAATAAGTACATGTCTATTTCTAAAACCATCACCCAAAAAGAGAAAAGACTACCAACTTTACAGCCATAATCTTGATATTTAAACTATCGTGGTCACTCACATCAGTATCAAAACAATCGGGATATTTACCGAAATATCCGAAACTCAAAACAATGCAACATGGTATTTTATCCCGAATATTTTGATACTGAAGCCATAATATTTTCCAAATACACGCATTACAGAGTCGAAACCTAAAAACAACACAAACACGCCAAATATCGCACGTATTTGCATGCTGGCTCACTCTCGCATGACACACTATCATATTTCAAAGGCGAAATGCCATGATTGACATTTTTATGTTAGCCTCCGACGAATGACATGAACATGCTATGGTAATCAATTCGATTTATGTAGTATGCGATTTTCACATGCAAATCGTGATGTGATTATGTGGACTGTTTCACTGAACAGTCTAAATTCAGAAGCCCTATAACTCACTTTCGCTGTTCCAGTTCGTAGTTGAGTCAGTTATTCGGTTATGTTTGGCTTATGTTGTACTCATTCTATGATATAATCGTAGATGATGGGGAACTGAATCGCTCTGGTTGTCAAAAACACTGGGTATAAAGAAGATAGTGTTTCGGTGACTCTTTCCTTTGCCGCACCATTACGACCTAAAATTTAATACCAGCGCACGTGTTTCCTTCTTCCTACAATTCCGTTCTGGGTCCTTCAGCAAAATATGCCTAGGCGTGCAAAAGCATAATATGACGAGGCCGTCAAGCTGAGTGTCACCATTGTAATATGGTAGGTTTTTTATCACTTAGGTGGCAGACAAGCAAAACCAAGGGAGGCACACTCGCGCTGCCAACCTTGTGGACAAGCTTTTGGTCTTCCCACTGACAGCACAAAAACTGTCCAGTGTAATGGTGACCCTTTTTCCTGAGAATTGCCATCAATATACCACCAGGTAAGGTGAAGTCTAATTGACGTGTCCTATATGTATATAAAAAAGATGGATTGAATTGTACTTATCTACGAAATTATAATCGTAAATTTTATAATGTTATAACTTCATCCTAAACCGTAATCAATCTAATGTAAATAATAAACAAACACATAATTCAAAACATTTACATTTTTCAACATTCAAAGAAGAAAGTTTCGAATCGCACCAATCAATTTCCACTTAATCATTGTAAAAACGAACATAAACGCTACAAAGTCCTAAAACCAATTAGTCTTAACAATTGATTTATTGCCATTATGATCGAAAATTTATTGCTATCGATGAGCAATAAGTTAACCCTCTCAAGGAGTCTCATGGCTAGATGAGTTGGACCTTTAGACCTGCTGATATTTACGACTTACAGAGGACCAACTACCGTGCTATCGCAAATTGTACGCCACAGCTTCTAATTTACGATGGAGTAATCGCTGCGGGCACCACCATAATAGTCGCAGGACACATGTTTGACTCCTACGAGACTTCAGAGGTTTATATAGCGATACCACTTTAGATGTGACACTTTGTACTCACTGAATTGATGTCTGTTTAACTTTAGGCTGTGTACATACCTGGAACAAATAAATACAATAATTTATTAAAATACAAATCGAACTGTGTTATCGTTGTAAATTCTAGACGCAAGCGTGAAAGCAAAATTCGTAATTGGGCTTTCGAAATTATTTTTGACACGCAGCTTTGTTTATTATGTATTTATTATGGCGTTGTTATACAATTGCGCTTATTTTTTTAAATTTTTTTCGTCTGTTTATCCGCAATCTGTAAACTGGTACTATAATTGAATGTGTGGATAGTTAATGGCCTGCGAGCCACAAGTCACAACAGTAATCTCATAATGTTTAGTTAGAATGTTTCTTGTCCAGCTCCAAGGTATGTGCCCATTTTAAACGTATAGGTATATCACTCTGTATTGTGCTTCTAAATAAGAATTTCACATGGCACCTGAATATTTCTTTTTTATAGAAATAAGAGTAAATACTAATTTTGCCTTACAATTATAATCATGGAGCAGTAGTAAATATATGAAACGCGCAAGTGATATCGTGGTTTCGCAGGTATTCGTAAAACGTACGCCATGTTAACCACTATCTTACCATTATGTAGACCGTGAGTTTATTTACTACCTTTATGTATAATATGTATATATTTATTTAAAGTAATGTTAACCCTGTTTTCTCACAAATCTACGACCCATCCACTTACAATCAATTCTATGTTATATCACCACACTACATTAAAAATGAACTTTGTTATTCTCTACACCACCTATAAGGTTGATTGGTAGAGATTGTCTGTGCTATTAAGTTCGCCTGTGTACATATGTGCATGAAGTTTAAATAAATTTAAAAAAATCTAATAGAAATAGGCATAACATACGAACATTATAATTTATGAGACTTCTTAAATTGAAACATGAGCCTCAAAAGCAAACGTAAAAAATAATGACGAGGAAATATAAAAATTTAATAGACCGCTTTATAATAGTTTGTAATTTATCATAATATAAGAATATTTTTACGGCCTTCATGAACTATAAAATTAACTGTTTCTTATTCTCATCTCAAAGAATGACAAGAATATAAGTTATACAATGATATGACATGTGTGCAATAATGTTTTGCTGTTCTCTCAATTAACCCGTTGCAGTCTATTATGAACTTTGGCCTAGAAGACCATATTTACCCTAAGCAAAGGAAGCGGCAACATCTCATCTTTTTCCCTTCGGTGAGGCGTTACTACAAAATAAAGAGCCATAACAAAAGAAAATTATTGAAATCAAAGCCTGCCTATCTGACCACTGAGGTAACACTATACTAAACCTCCTTGAAAGAATCAATGCTATATCATAAGAACAGACAGCTGGAAAGTAAAAGTACGTTTACCTTGTGAAATTAAATGAAAATTGTTAGTTTCTCGCAAACATTTACAACAGGATAATATTGATAATTATCTCCTGTTTACACTCATTAATTACTCATCAAATACACTCGCAAAATGCTAGCTCTAGCCCTCATAGTATTTACACGACTACACCTACTAATATTACAAATGCGAAAGTAAACTCTGCCTGCCTTTCTGTCTGTTACGCTTTCATGCCTAAACCACTGAATCTATGGTGATGAAATTTCGTACAGAAATTGGCTAAAGATGTTTAATCACGAGAAAATGGCTAAAGGGTTCAAATCCGGGATAAAAGTTTGTATGAAATTCGTCATATCGGTGATAACTTGTTGCAATTTGGTGTACAGACCTTTTATTGAGAGAGAAAGGTTAAAGTGGTTCAAATAGAGGATAGAATTTTGC
This sequence comes from Eilema griseolum, assembly GCA_963662185.1. Taxonomy (NCBI): domain Eukaryota; kingdom Metazoa; phylum Arthropoda; class Insecta; order Lepidoptera; family Erebidae; genus Eilema; species Eilema griseolum. The sequence goes on from OY759250.1 coordinate 9,347,404, forward strand.
ATGAAAAGTTGTTATTTTTGGAGGTAACCTGAAGCACTTTGGTACTTCTATATAGCCAAATGTTGCCTGGAAGAAATTACTGTTAGCGATAAAGCCGTCTATTGTGCATTATAATTATTGTAAAATTGTTATCTGATAATACAATAATGCATATCTTATTTTACACAGATAGATTAGAGCTTGTGAAAAGGCTATTTTGGTCACATGGATAGCCAAGCGGGCGGAGTTGCGGGTAACCGTTAGTAGTATGTTATATATGCAGAAACGTGGTTAGTAGTAGCGTGAGTAATTATAATAAACTCATAATGCACTTTCCGGTCGGTCGGAGGCGGTTAATCATCAGTGAGTAGCCACTGAGCAACATAAGAAACGGTACAGTACACCCGTCATGCTCTGATTGCAAAGAAACGGCAGAAAAGTATTAAGCCGATGACCGGTGAGATTTAATAAAATTGAACGAAAAGGTTTTTATTGGTCAGACATTTTTAGTGTCTGACATTCTGTTGATTTTGCAGTTCAGCTTTCACATTATTATTTTTTTTCATGTATTTGTGATCGTATTTTTATGTTTTAGGCTATTTTTGGACAGATAATATTCTGATCGGTACAGATAGCATCGAAAGCTCAATATTATTTCTGAAATAATTTATATAATTTGAGTTGGAGCTAGATAAAATCCTTCATTTTAGGATCATCTAATCATCTATTGTATTATTTGTCATTTATTTAATAGTAATCTTGTAAATATTTGCAACTAGTTACTATGTATAATATGTAAGATTCACCTTATCTTGGTCTAGTCTCTAAAATAACTTTTCTAGAAAATATCTTACGTTTCATAGTTTCAATGTTGTTGAGTTGTTTAATCAGTTTTCGAATCTGAAGAAACCTTAGTTCATATTATAGCTCTTCTGACAACCATGTAATCTTGTGTAATTTTCGCTTACAAAAGCAAAGAGGCTTCACGAACATAGAAACAAAATTCAAAACAAAATTTACGAGCAACCAAATCCAATAAATGCAAATTTCTTGCTTTGTGTATAGAGCGTTGCATCTAATCCGTACTTATGCAGTCAAGATCTGACAGCGATAAGAAAATCATACACATACATCTCACTATCGTGTACTGTGAAATACAAATGAAATCTTTGAGCAGGATACAAAGGTCCATTGTTTAAAAACGAGAACTGTATTGAATAGCTTTACATTTCTGTATCGGCAACATGCAGGCCGAGTGCATTCAGTTGGCAAAGATAGAGACTTCAGAGTCAATGCGCGATAGATCAGACAGTACAGAAGCCGAGATCAATTACGGCGATCTTATTTTGTACTTGGAAAGTGTAAAACAATTAGTGATGTCAGTAAGTGTGACTAACTAACATGACTACAGATTTGACATGGATTCACTTAGTACTTAACGGTGGAGGAAATCGCAAAAAAAAATCAATTTACTTAATAAAACTTATTCTCCAGAGGAGGGCCGGATCAAGAGATCTGTACTGAGTCGGTCGGGGTGCCAGGGATATGCCTGCCAACCTCACCTCGGGCAACCAACAACGATCCATAGATGGCGTGCGTTTTAATCGGTTCAAGTCCAACATAACCTCCTCCACCGACTCTGATGAAAAGGGGGATTTTGCGCACAAAAAAACCTAATCTTTTTGTGATTATAATCTGGAATGGAATGAATGGAATGACTCCATTAATCGACCTGTGTAGTGTAAAAACTAGTATGCATGCATGCAGAATCTTACTCTCGCTATAGAAATGTGTAAGGCGGTGTGGTAACAAGGTTCCGTGTTGCGGCTTCTTACATGTAAGTCGCGTGTCTGCGCGCCGGATGCTTCCAATTAATCCCTTACTCCACAAAGGATGATCTCCGACTGTGTAACACTTGGCAAATTGTATAACATTAAAGTGAATGCGAAAGGCGGCGTGGCGTCTTTAGTTTATAGTTTTTTATTATCTATTGTAAGATTTGCATTTATTACAAAAACTACATGAAATAAAATTAAAGTTACTTTGTGAATGTTATATTTTATATTGGAAATTATAGTACATAAATATTCTACAACATTCTACACAACGCTATCTAATCCCATAGTAAGCATAGTTTAACCAGCTTGTGTTATGGAACCTAGGACTGCGGATAAATATACTTAGATACTTACTTTTTTTTGTTAATACATACATATAACAAATAAAATCACCCAGAGCAATGCAAATACATATTTACGCATACAAATATTTGTACTAAGTGAGAATCGAACCTAAGCCCCCTGCGTAGCAGTCGCACGTTCTACCACTATGCCACAGAGGCAGTCATATAACCTTCCATATTTTCTTAACAACACAATCACAGTTAGTATCATAGTATTAATTACAAGGAACAATATGTAATAATATACAATAAGATTATCTAGATATCAATCTAATTTGTACCAATAGTATAACCTACTTATTCGCGCACCTGCTTTTTTCTTTTTTACAGTAAAAGAACCATTTACTAATTGTCATATAATAAATCTGTCAAGTCCCAATTTTCGTCTCTGGCGCTGACATCACATCTGCTCAACCTCTTATGCGCTTCGAAATTAGAAACGTGAAATATCTTTCGGCAATCTGTACGACAGCAACGTCTGGTCTATGACATGGTTCAGTATATTCCTGTCTTTATTGTGTCTGTCGCGAACTTTATACACAAGAAAGACGTTAAAACCACGCGTCTTGAACACTGAAGTTGAGCAGATATTTGGAGAATATATAATGTATTGACTCCTTTGAAGTCTTATTAATGTAGTGAATAATATGTTTGTTTGTTAATTCTTTGTCTATCTAGTTTTTTCAACTATTAGCCCTTATTTATTCAAAAGTTCTGATGGTATTCATTTTATGTCATTTTTGCAATTCTGTTAATTATTTAAGAAAAGATCTAAGATATTATTCAAAATTATAATACTTTATAATTTAAATTAAATACCTATATGTGATAGCCGTATGTACTTATAAAGAAATATTATTGAAATTTATATTCTGCATAAATGACAAGTGGAATAAATAGTACCTATGACGTTTATATAACGAAACAATACAGCTTACGGATAATATGTTATTATTCCTTATTACAAAACGTAAATATTGTACAAACACTTACATACATACATATATAATAAAGGTATCACATTAATGGCAAATCCACACTTAGCTGACTCTTGAATACTAACCAATGGAGCTAATGCAGACTTAGAATTGGATCGTTATTAAATAGAAATATTTTACTTTTATTGTCATTTTACCTTTAATAAGAACAACATATTTTTTCTATAAAGATTCGTCTAGCGGTATCGCTTTATCCAATCTTTTGGCATTTACACAGAAGCAACTGTTTTTGCTATTGCTATAACATTTTTAAATTATATTAAGCACAATAAGTTTTATAATTATGATTCATAACTTACAATACAACAAAAGCACAATACATTAAAGTAACAAAGTGGAATTCGGAAATGCAATTGTACAGGAAAAAAATATTTCCTAGACCACAGGCCGAAAAGTTGTAACATCCGCGTTGTTTGCACTTCACCGATGAAGGAATATGACTATAACTCGCGTATAAATTTTTATGAAATTCAAATATCTGACAGCAGGCGTATTTAATATCAAGTGTGGCTCCTGCCTTACCTTGTTATGTAGATACAATATATTGCGTAAATGTCTGTACTTAGATTATTTACGCTTGAACAGGTGATTAGCTTACGAAATAATATGACCTTGTTAATTAGCCGACAATGATTGAAAACTGATAAATTATTGCTTCTACACAGCTGTTACTTCTACTTTTAATTTCATCCTGATATATATATATAGAAATATAAAGAGGCATTTAGCACACGGTAAGGTATAAATCAGCATTATATGACCCCTATAACCAGAGATAAAGAACCGCAGGTACCTATATGATTAGCCAAAACGTCACCCAATTTTTTTTAACATCATTTTTTTTAAATTAAACTACAGCGTGTCCTTTTTTATTTTTTTACTGTGGCTTGAAGGCCTCATATCCGTCATAAAATAAGCTCGTGCTCCAGCTTCAAATTATATTTTTTCCAATCTTTGTAATTGCACCGAAAAGTAATAACACAATAAATAATAGGTAGTTATAATGTACTTAAGTACTGTTCATGTAATTATATAATTGTGTAATTATATCATATTGAGACTATGCAGACAATTGCTTATTACATTAAATGTCAAACAAGGTTAAGATGTTACGTACAAAACAAGACGTTCCATTCCCAAAATGGTCTCGTAGCCTATAAAAACTCAAGGTTGCTCCTAACATTTATTTTATAAACATAATTTACTGAAGACATTTCAAAAAATTCGTGACACGATGCTCATGCAAAGGGTTTCGTGATTTTTTACATAATTTCTGATTTGGCGATCATCGGGGATGGCACGGTGAGTAGAATCGACTCGCCCTCGCGACTTCGCGACACGCGTTTTATCGATATAAGCGGCCATCACTATTCCTGCCATGTTAACGATGTACTTATTCGAAATGTCACATCGCAAAGATTTTTTTCGTGAAGTGTGAAAAAATAAGGATAGGATAATGAGAGATTCAATATTACCAGCTCTAATTAAAGAAAATAAAAGGAGGCTAGATGTACCTACTAACTTCCAAGAACCGAAATTCATTCAGGAAATCAAGAAACACGCACATTTAACAATATGATTACCTATCTACTGTTTGCATGCTGATATTGGAACACCATGATGATGATTGGTTATGTGTTTCATACTTAGTGACTAATATGCTTCATATTTTAACAACATTGCAACATTTAGTATTTTTATATCATTGCAACAATGCCAGAATACCATACGAAATTGCGTAGCAAAATTAGTATTTAGAAATGCCTATTTGCTCATTCGTAATGCCTGCATCTACTGCTTAATGTAGCTAAATGAGGGTTTAGAAAACAGCGTTTAGATACATGTCTTTTACGGATTTTAGTCAGGGTAGTACTTCTGATTGTGTTTGAAAGCCTATAAAATCAAATAAAATCTTGACTATTGCCAATAAACCTACGTCCGAATATTGTTTGTTAATATTGAGATACGCTCGCCTTTGTACACCAAGATGTATTTGTGATTGCCTGTTGATGTATTATTTTCCTGTGTACAGTAAAGAATTAAAGAAAAAAGACCATGTTTGTGAAGAAATTTGATATCTATGTTTCTAACTGTATATTTACGGAATTTCGTATGGTTTGCAAGTCTCAGTTATAACTGCAAATTTTTCCTTTATCAATGCAATACAATGCGTCGGACCCTACTATCGCATCGCACAGTGAAGTCATGAAAAGGTAAGAAAGATTTCTCTCAATTTCACAGGAAATAAATACCTGACATACATTTTAAATCCAGGTAGAAGAGCGTAAAGCAAAAAAGATCCAAGTGATAGTTTTGGAGAATGATATCGAAGTTATAGCGAAGAGAGGAAGTATTAGGTTTAGGTTAATCAGATACACCAACACAATATTATGACAAAATAAGAAATTTACTGAAGTGGGTGAAAATATTCAAGTCTAATGAATAGATAATAATGTTGAGCTTACTATGTAAATTTCCAACCCATAAATCATTAAAATGAATGCAGACACATTTATGTTCTGAGAACAACTTTAGTTAAACACGATTATATAAAACTAAGCGAACACTTTCCTTGAAAACACTCTTGCTTAAATTCTACTACATTAGATTTTTTTTGCACCTTACATAATCCATTATCATTATTGACGTAGAAAGCATAATGAGCCATTGAATCCGGCATAAAAGTGATAAAAAATACAGTAGTTATGTAATAAATCGATTTTGGCATCGATCACGAAATCAATTGTCGATCAATCAACTCGCAAAATATCGTTTTGTAACGATGAATAGATAGATCAATATTTGTAATAGTCTTTCGGTCGCATTACAACATTTAAGTACCATTTTATTAGCAATGTAGTTGTTTTGTGTAATTTCATTGATGATAATCAAAATTTAATAACGGAAGTATTTTTATAGACATTTATGATTTGAAAAAATATTGAAATCACGTAACACTTTTTTGTCCGTGTAGTCATGTCGAGAGGTTGACTCGGACCTCGAAGCCTTAGTGTGGCTTTTCTTGGTCCAAAACAACCACACTTGCAAGCCAATACATTTACCATTGGACAGAGGAGGCCCTGCGCCTCGGACTTTGTTTTCGGCGTTGAAGAGTTGGACGACAAAATCAACCAATAATGGAAAGGAAGAGATACAAACCAGATCCCGGGTTCCAAAGAACAAGCTATGGATACAACTAAAATAGGTGCTATGAAGAAAAAACAGAAGAACATTCTACCCCAAATAGAACTAAATTATCGTTTCTTCGGATTAAATTTTTGTAATGGTCTTCATATTAGTACGAAAAACAAACCTCACTATGAGGTACCTCACTTGATAACAGTAAATTGTATGGCTATAAAAAGCTATCACATAAACTGTGTTCGCACACCGTGACAGAAGTACCTACTTAAATATATTTATTAGAATTTATACACAAGATATAAAACCATATTAAGATTTAAAAAACGAATTACCCAAGTTACATTCATTATTTATCATGCCCTTATGGCACGACAAATATTATGTAGCTTTAGCAATACATGCATGCTGCATGCCTTTATTCAACATTCAAAGCCATGTGTAAAATTCAACAAAACTGTTTCAGAAATAGCATTGCTTTTGAACATAGTGTCGTAATAAAAGCAATTTCGTTTGTACAATTTCACGGATTTTGTGCCTTTGCATTTTATTTTGCATTACCAGTAATAGTTTAGAGTTTAGTTTATTTCTCACGACACAAAATGTCAATTGTCTACAGCTATAATAGATAAAACTATTATATAATTGATACGTTTTATAAAGAATAATGGAATTCTGCTTTGCTTCTCTTTCTATTAATTTTACTTGGCGTATTATTGAGTACTAACTCCCCAACCGCCAAAAGAAAGTCTGTGCTCATCTTTTATGCGGTACATGAAGTTTTGGATCCTGAAGAAAGATCTTTGGACTGAATTTCGTGAAGGCCTCGTACACCACATATAAAATTATCACTTCAATACATTCACTGTCACATTGTGTCTGTGTATACAAAAATAAACCCAACCTATCAAAACACATAATTAAAACTAAACACAATGTTTGTATTACTGTCCTATACCCTCTATAGTAACACGATTACTTTCGGTAACATCCCCTCGCGTTAAATCCTTGTCGGCACTATAATTAGTGGCTGTGTCTATTCCACGTCTATTTCTGAACGTGTTGACGACCCCGACGCATGCGCAACGCATATGGTGTAATATGGACACTCGCTTTTCCGCTCACGCTGTTTACCATTTACGGTAGAATCGAATTCAAAGATGAAAAGGGCGATTGATGTTTGTTTGAAGGGTGTTGAAAATACTCTGTACTGATTTATATGGATGTGCGTATTAGTTGCAGTACCTATCTTTACTTGTCGATATTTTGTTGCTTTGGGTGCAACCGAGACTAACCCTACGATAATGGGCAAAATATAATATTGTTTCATTTAGTATTATTTATTCAGTCAATTAAATACAATTTTCATTTTTTATACAATAAATCAAATACATTTAAATTTTTGGTCCGAAGGATCTAGTATATTTACGATTAAATCTGATCCACGGTGATGACAGAAACCACTTTCTAGACTAAGGCTCTTCTGGAACGACACTCATTCCCGAATCTCGATTTATCTGAGGATAGATTCTATAGACAGATTGACAGATTTAGCAATCTGCCCTCAGATAAACCGAGCTTCTGAACCGAGTACCATTCTAGAATATGGCCAATAGATTAATAGCTGCGTGAATACAAAACTCGTACTGTACTGTCGTCTGATCTCAAGTGGTCCCACTAACATTTATAGCCAATAGCTAATTAATTATTTATTACCCAGGGCCAGACTTAATAATTTATACTTCTCACTAAATAAATTAATTAGGTAATGAAATGAAACTTTCATGACGTAAATTAAAATTCATTGCCTACTTAAAGGTGTTTATTTATGAGTATCCAACTAAGCTTATCGTCTAAGATGGATGCTCCAAGAGTAGGACTAGTATAGACGTGATCGTCGTCTAGTTTGTCCTACTTCTACTTGGTCTTCATTAGTAATCATAAGGTGAACAGATGATCAGACTCATCAAGATACATGAAGGTTCGACGGGGTGCTGTGAGGAGAGCAAGATAAACCATATTCTCCCCGAAGAGAGAACTGGGGAAATGGTTCAAGTGACACGGATGAATCGTCCTTCCAATGAGCACATTGGAAATAATTATAAAAAGCAATAACCCTTCAATTTACTGTCCATATGAATTAAAACAAAACTTCCATTCATAAAACTGACAAAACATAGTGAATAGTTCAGAAAAAACTTAAAAAGTCTTGACAGCTAATCTGACCCGACCCGGGCTTTCACATCTCAGTACAATAGGCATTTGAAATTAGGTTTTAAGCTACTATGAAATATTCTACCATCCCGTACGTATATAGTAATTAACAGTGGCCGTGACTTTAGCATTCCGCGTGGATTTAGATTTGAATTTTTATTTATTTTGCACGATATCCCACTATTTTTTTTTAATAAATGTAGTCAAGTTACGTATTATAAAATCAGTTATTGACTGATACCATCAGAATTGGCCGAGACCCTTCGGAGATTACCCGGAACAACAAGCCAGGCTCTTATTTATTGATAACTTTACGCACACATTAATTTCATTTATTTGTATGCATGTATTGATATTAATTTCATGCAATTATTGTGAATTCAGGTCGTAATTATTGCAAATTCATTGTGTGCAATTAATTTTTTTTAAATAATCTAATTACGGTTTCGGATAGTCACGTTTCTTGAAAAACTAAATATATTTCACGAAACGTGACTATCCACCTCACAGTCAGTGGGGTGGGACGATGATGTGGGGGTGTGTGACAAAGTGTTGGACACTTTGTCCACAGTTCTTTAATCAGGGAGACAATGATCGATCCAGCTCACTCGGACCACCCTGTCTAACTTTATTCCCAGGCGAAGCTGGAAGCCTGGCCGCTGGTTACTCATATATTTATGGAATTGCGGATATAGTGGTATTGTACTATACGAATTTTATTCGTGACTTTGTCTGCACTGTTTCGGCTTTCTAACCACCGTTATTGTGTCCAGGAACACGAATGCTCAGATCGTGATATTTTGCATTCTATATTTTAACATAAGCAGTGAAAGTTACGGTCTCATATTTCTTTTCTTGAGACATAAGTATAGAGGAAGAGTTTAATATCACGTTCGAATTGTTTCCGAAAGTCACATACGTATTATTATCCAGCTATCCAAACTTAAATGCATTGATGGTTGTAATTGTATCTATTTATTAGAAAGCTCCATAATTTGCGGTTGCCTTTTAAATTCTACTTAGCTTTTTTCTGACAAAGAAATTGCTGAGAAGATTATTAGAAAATAGTGCTAAAATAGAACTGCATATTTTTAACTTTGAGTGATGGGAGATAATTAATGTGAGTATTTAGTGATAAGACTCAAGAAGTGCTTAATGTCATAGAGGGTGACATGCGTGCCAATGGAATCGCTACCATGGATGCCCAAAGACCATGTGAAGTGGAGAACTGGTCGTAAATGTAACATATAGCCTTTATATAATTCTAAGATGTAGTCTATAATGTGATGTAGTCTATAATGTGATGTAGTTACTTTGTAAACCTTCGTCCTTATGATAACAACCCGAAGTAAAAACCTGAAAGTGGATCTCAGTTTCCTAAGTTAAGATCTCGAATGTAACCGGGACTATCACAAGAATAATGATGATTGTAAGTATCTAGAGTGTGTGTGTGTGTGTTTAATAAACACACACACACACTTTCTTTCTTCCTTCTTTCTTTCTAGAGTAAAAATCTCTAAAAATTAATCTTCTGCAATTAATACAGTTAGTAAATGAGACCGATCTAAAAATAGAAGCATCTATTTTAGACGAAATACCTTATTTACCATACATGTCATTCGAGGAAATAAATCCAACAGATTATTATAAACAATTGTTTATTATGGGTTAATACATAATATATAATTCAATAGATACTAAACCCATAATAATTATTATAACACAAATAAGGACAATTGATTATAAGTGAATATTGTGTTAATTTGTTATAATATAATACATGATATAACCTTGTCATTAGTTATAATATAATACCATTAGTACCTATTCAATTTAAGTTACCTTTAACACCGTGATTTATATTAGCCGATACCACAGATAAAATTTAACACATATTGAATTGAGCTAATAAGTGCATTGTAATATTGTTCTATATTTATATATAACCCCCCCCCTCCCCGCTTAGAGATATATGTACTCAAAACGTAATTCTAAAAGTATGTTATGATACTTCTGATATTTCCCCAGCTTAGACGAGACAACAGGACTGAAACAACAGAAATTCTGGTGTCTCCCTTAGGAGGGCCATCAGGAGAGACTCCAGAGACCGAAGTCGTAATTACGTGATGATAGTCTCATTGCATGAACACAATTAAGATGCATCTTTTGAACATGTACCGAAAAAAATTCTTTTTTATAATATATTTTTTCAGAACGAATTGGTCGAATGCGTGTTTTTAACAAAATAATATTATCTTAGTATATTTTAAGAGATATCATGTATTAAAAACCAGCAGATAAAATAACTAACAAAACGTAAAAATTAAATTGCTACTTAGTTCTCGCGTAGTTATTATTATTATGATCTGTTTATTATTCATATGCCTGTTTTAATGAATTCAGTACACTCTACGTAAGAGATAATAGAAACATTACCAGTCAGACTCATATTTTTTTGTAGCACGTGGCATATAGTTGTATCAACACAACTCCCTATATTTTCCGGTGTAACCATCAGCTAGTATTTTATTAAAACAACACCCTTAGTTATCAGTAAAAGCAGTATTAAAAACAGCAAAGTTAAGTGGTCGGGCGAAACGAATCTGTAGACAGATCTACTTACAAACTGTCAGAGGTGTCAACGCCTTGTAAATGCTACATCCATCATGTTTATTTTACGTCACACCTGTCAGTTTACATACACTATATATTTAAATACATTCTTGGCTGTATGGTGTTGCAACTTCACTTTAACTTCCGAATGTTTTTTTCTTAATTTTATTTGTTTTCCGTTGGAAATATTTAATTTATTTTCGTGGTTAGAAATAGTGTCTAAGTTGTAACCGGCAAAAATATTCGTAGGTCCAAAAAAGTCGGTTGAAAACGGAAACCATTAATTGAGCAGTCTTTATGTCTTATTAGTGTTTTGTTCAAAAGACAAAGTGCTAAATGAAATGGCAGGATTTAATTGGAAGAAAGTTATATTTTCATTAAGCAGTCAGGTATTGACAGACAATTTAATAACAAGTACGCGCTTAGTATTTTAATGTGCTATAAAATTTCGCACTCTTTGATATTGAAATGTAATGGGACCACTGATTCTGTATATCGGATGTTTGAAGAATTTTTATGACAACGTTAACAATCATTTTTATTTCAGAATAACAATTTAAAAAAAATGATTTCGAGAGAGAGAGAGTTAATTCACGCAACTTTGAACTAAGTAAGAAAAATGTAACACGAGTCCCATTTCGAGTTCCATACATAAGAAGTTCTATAGATAAGACCTTTGACCCATTCAAACCCATTCAAAACACACCGGAACAAATTCTTTGTCAGTTTTTGTTTCAACAAGTTTCAAATTGAAAATGAAAACACTAATGTCGCAATAATCAAACTACAATACAAACTGCGAAACGTGATTGCCAATACCTTCCATTCCCCGTTATGCAAGGTCCGTCTCCTTTCACTTCAGGCTTCATACGGGAATCAGTGATGCATGATCTTACCGTGACAATTAATGGACACAGGCTCAAGCCACGGAAAGAGGCGGCACGATGTCATTTGTTACAGTGACAATAACTCAGCTTTCGCAGACGGTAGCTTGGACTCAATTACATTGAGCAATTAGATATTGCTATATGTCGTGCTATATATGGAAGTGATTCATACAGTAGCGATATCAATGTAGGTTTAGAGCTTAGGAAATTGCCGTGGTATAACTCAATAGAGGTTGTGGCTTTACTTTAGAAATGGTGATCAATATAAATGTCGTCTTAGATTTTTCTCATTTGATTGAATCCGCGCTAGATAATATTTTCAAGTTACTGTTTGATTTAAACAATTCTCTTTATATCTCATTAACTGAGTACTCAGTTAATAAACTGGGGGAAGCATTTCTTGCTTTATGAAGATTACAATAATATCATCACCTTTAAAATAGCTTCAGTAATAGGTTTTTTAAATTTACTCCACTTTGGTCCCATTGTTGGGTCAAAGGCCTCGCTGAAATCTTTCCACCAGTCTCAATTAAACGACTAAGTAGATTGCCAACACTTCTTTGGCCAACCAAGTTTCCGCCTTCCAACTTCTATCTTTCCGAGTGTAGCCCTATCACAGCAGCTCCCATGACAATAGTAACAAAGTTCGATATTACTAATCATTATTAATAATATCACAATCTCCCTAAATCATTCTTCGTTTGAACTTTTAATAGAAATATTTATCTACTTACTTTACTTTCTTTGTACCTAATGATATTATTATTGTTCATACTCCATTTTTAAAACGCATTGTTCACACAGCGCATTTCTTCCTGAGGTGAACAGAGAGTAGTCCCCGTGAGAATTGCACCCATTTGGAGGCGCGCGCGCATCACGCCGTGTCCACGTCATATTATATGCGCTAACGGACCAACTGACAGTTATTGTGCTAATGCATTTCCGTGTCTCTCGTAATCATATTGGGAAAAGGCTGATATTGAATTGGAAAGGAGCTGCTTTTCAATTCCGACTTCGAGTAACTTCGATTCTCTTATGCCTTTAGATATCAGCCATGTTTACCTACTATTACGGTAGATTTATTATTGATATTGCTTGCTGCAACCAGTTTTCTGAATCTTTACCAATGATGATGATATTAAGAAAGACTGTGTTATCAACGAAATATCGCTAACTTCATCATAGTGCAAAACAATACACAGCCGAGCTGTGATAAAGTATCAATATAGATCACGATTTTCAACGTGAAAGTAACAGACTACCAAAATATTTGTACTAGTTGTCACAGGCGGTAAATCAATCGTGCACTAACAGATGTTTGCCAGTAGTTTCACCTATAAATCGTTCAATTTCCTAAGCGACCGACCGCTGAGAACGCGAGCGCATTGCTACTGGGATAAAGATAAGAGTTTTAATTAACTTTTCGTAATTTATATCTTTATTAGAAGCTTGGCTAATGGCGGAGCATGATTGGCAACAAGAGCAGACACGTCACTTGCCGCTTTCTTTGCTCTATCTGGCTGAAAACGTCACGCTCGTTGTCAGCTCATTGCAGTCTGTTAAGTCCGAGCCTCATCACATGAGTCGTGGTTTATTTATCGCAATGTTGAAACGTGCAATCTCTGGGAACGGTAAGAGTAATTCGATGAGCATTGGTCTGGCAGACGGTGAATTGTGATTACGCGACTGCTCGTCTCAAGCTGTTCTAATTGGTTGTCAGGGTGCTTCGATTGATATATGAGATAGTGTCATGTGTCATTGCTGAGTTATGTCATGTTCTATATTTAGGGGTAATCATTTTAAATGTGTAGAAAATCTAAGGATATACAATACACGTGTAAGTGTATCAGTACTCGGAAACTAATCTCAGAAACCATCCATTCAAAGATTTCTTGTGAACGAGTATAGTTAAATTGTCCAGCTTGAAACAGAGAACACTTTTGGATCCGATAGGTTGAACAGTTCAACCTAATCTAATAAATAGTTTTATTGATAACAGTTACTGTTATCAATAAGACTATTTATGACCCCGAATCCAACTCATTCGAAATTTTGACGGTGGCAGTCAGATGTGTTTATTATTAATAATTTAGTGAAATTGAAAAATTTAATGGTTTTTTATAATCGATTTCAAATAAGTTTACGCGCACTGCGGGTTTCTGCGCACTTAAATTAATGAGTCAGTCCTGATTTAATTAATTATGCATGCGTTATAAATAAAGAAACATTTCTTTCTTTCTTCCTTCCTTTCTTTCTTCTTAAGATTTTATCACAATCACTGGGTGTTATTTTTTAATTTAATACTACGTGATATTGTTTTATTGTAACAATTTGACCATAATTACGCACTATAAACTATGTAGCATCCAATCGCGGTCATACAGGAAGCCGAGAATCGTTTAAAATCATTTCAATAAAGTGTGGGCATCAACTGTCATAACGACTGACATTTATTACAAGCTCTGATTGATAGTGTAATAGTGGTGGTTATTAGTAAGCTGCCCTGAATATAATCAATGGGATAGTGTATCTATTGTCCATAGATATATTAAAATCTAGATAGCTTGCCTCGAGGGTATAGCAGGATATCTACAGTTAGAGCAATTGATGCAGATGTCATGGTATCGATTCTCAATGGTATATTACCATCAACGTTATTTTTCTGAGTCCAAGGGTCGACGCAACAGATGAACTAAAAGTAGCTGAAGAATTACGGATGTTAATATGCCTTCGCGGAAGTATAGGTGTGGGTAGTAAATGAAAATGTTGCCATGACTGAATAGAACCTACAATTACAGTCTTTACAGTTGAATAGACAAAAGTAATAGTCCCAAAATAATAGCTGAGTAAGAAATGAGCGATGATCAACAACTGAATACCACACTATAGGGATATCTCTCGACTGTCAGTTTGTCAGTCAACAGATGAACTTTTAAGTGGTACGAAATAATTGGAGGAAGACAAGACCCCTCATTATAACTACATAAAAATATTTGGAAGTATAGGTATAATAGAAATCATCAATAAGCTAAATCAACATAATATCACTTGATGTTGATGATCCTTATTAGCTCTAGAAGTCCAAATAAAAATTGCCCAGTATAACTTCAGTTTCAATGTTTTAGTAACTAAGCTGAAAATTCAGATTGTACTGGTTTGAACAATTATGCTATGCTGGGCTATGCAAGTCTCTGTAACTGTTCTGATATACAGGTATCATTACCTACTACGTCGTATTATAGAGGTAATCCTAATGTTATTTGCAAAATAATAGAAGGTGGATGAAATATATCAAAGTGGATATAGCAAGATAATAAATTATTGAAAAGAAGGAAGACGGTAGACAGAAATGTGCGGAAGGGAATATTGACATACAGCACTGATTACAAAATAAATAATTAAGTTGGGCAAATCAATTTTGAACGATAGATGCATCTCGGAAACACTTTTCCAGTCTAGTGTCTAACATCTCGGAGTACCGTACCTATGTCTCAATAATCAATTCACATAATAACAAGCGGTCTTAAGATAATCGACGGAAGTCGATGAATTAAGTGCACAGCGATCTTGTGGTGTAATTACAGTGATGGAATCGAATCGTGAGATTCAATTTATGTATCGATGTCAGGCGACGGCGGCGCCGCGCTGTAACAGCGGCATGCGGCGTGTGGAGCCGCCGATCACCAAATGGACATTATCCGTTTACTTGATAATGTTAAAATTACACGTTGTCTAGAGCGTATGCGCGCTCGATACAACTCGGTATGAGATCGATTACGAATGAAAACGTGTAAGGAGTGGTGTGTACAGCAGAGATTGATTGGGGGCGTACCTACTGTTTAGATACAGACGTATTTTGTGAAGGCATTTCATATTATAATGCATACATATAGAGTAGGTAGGTAGGGAGAGATTTGGGCCATCCCATCTCTTCCCGTGCGGTGTCGTACAAGGCAACTAAAGGATAGGGCTGTTTAACATCAGACAGATATATACAGCCCAGACTCGGTTCCAGATGCACGGCTCGAGTCAACAATAGTGCCCGAAATACGGCAATAGGCTCACCCCCTATTACGTGGATCCGAATACAATGATTGGTGAAATGTGGGTGTTAATTCACCTTTGCCTAAACTTGCGGGGATAAAAGCGTGATTATATGTTTGTATGTATGTAAATATACATATAAATTACGCCGTTGTCTCCGAAGGGTTGGGCAGAGCGATCTGAGGCGAAGTCTGGCCTGTTTATATCTGTATGATGTTAAATATCCCCATCCCTTAGTCGCCTTGTACGACACCGCATGGAAAGATGTTCATTATACGCGGCTTTAATATAATGGATATGTTTTAAATTAAACTTCCTTAAGTATCATTGTATTATATTATTATAGCAGGAAATATTACAGATAGCTTCACCATGAAATACCCAATTTAAAATAGGAATAAAGGATACAACAATATTTAATTACTACTTTATGATACTAGAACAAATCAATTCAAAATCATATAAGTACACGCCACCTATAGCTATTAATGATAAATACCTAACCCCAACCATTATTTCAATGAGAGTGTTTTTTTTTTCGTAAATGTTTTAAAATTGACTGTCAATTTTTCGAGAGTTACTAATGCAATGTGCATTGTATAATAGGACTTCTGTCGATGATTGTACTAGTCTTTCATCTAAAATTAATAATAAAAAAAAAACATTTAAATTTAAACAATGACTCAGCAGGGCACTGAAGCGAGGGATACGGCCAAAACAATATGGGATACTCATTATGCATATATATAGTTATAGCAACAGGACAATCTGTCTGCCATCATGTGATCCCTTGCCAGCAAAGGATAGATAGACAAACTTCAAAGTAACTAAGATCTGTGGTACGTAAGCCCCTCCCGTTCTCGAGTCACCCCAAAAATGGTTAGTTTTAAAATAGTGTTTTATCACGCTATTATAAAGGGGGAAATAAAGACTAACCCATATGTTCAAGATTATAACTGTGGGACACATTGCCAGTTGGCATTTTAATTATCATCGGCAGTGTAGTGAATGGTGATACCTGAAGGCATTTGACCTACGAGCACGCTTTAGCACAAACTTGGATAGTATTCGCAGCTTTTTATACTCCAAGTTTTCAAAACAATTTTTTTCTGCACTTAAGTATTTTCTATCATGGCTTGAGTCAACAATAGTGCCCTTTAGACGGCAATAAGCTCACCCCCTATTACGTGGAACCGAGTTCAATGATTGGTGAAATGTGGGTGTTAATTCACCTCTGCCTAAGCCTCCGGGGATAAAAGTGTGATTTTAAGTAAGTATGTATTTTCTGTCGTCCATTCGTTCTAACTGTACCGACCACTATTTTGTCGAAAATGGGACGCCAATTTCGACAAAATAGTGTTCAAAAATAACAGATTTACCCATTCACACGATATCGAGGCACCAGTAGATTAGGATAATGGACTCTTTTGTTGATTTGTTATCAGGAATCTTGTACCCTTTTGTAGCCGATTAGTAGGGTTGAAAGTAGTTGGGACAAGTTTTTTATTATATCGCCGGTTTAATCTTTGTGTGATTTATATTATTAAGATAGATTACGACCTCCCTCCATCCTCCTTTTCAGCGAATGATATAAAGCGGGGAGCTATTTTTCATCATAAGATTATTGCTAGATGCAACCAAAATAGGTCCGGGGTGCACTTTAGAGCCATCTAATCTTCTCTACTACTCGTAATTTGGATTATCTTGCCTTTCATGAAATAGAACGTTTGACCCTAACCCCATCAAGAAAACTTGTACAACATCTCGTCCGTGAATCAGCTGGTGTCTGTGTCGCTCGAAGGCGATGTTTGGTTAAATTTCAAATTTAAACTAAACATCAAATAGATAATACAATCAATCAATTAGCGCATCACAGTCCACTGCTGAACATAAGCCTCTCCCAATGTTGGAATTAGATAATAGATTATTAACACACGTCAAGTAAAAATATGCATGGCTTGAGTCAACAATAGTGCCCGGAAGACGACAATAGGCTCATCCCCCGCGGGACCGAATTCAATGATTGGTGAAATGTGGGTGTTACTTCATCTTGGCCTAACTTGACCTAACCTCTGTCAGATAAAAAAATATCAATAATACAGAAATTCTTTTGGACCATCCTTAGATGAATTAAAAAAAAAAATCATCTAAGGGACCACCCCTCTTTCCATGCGGTGTTGTACCAGGCGACTAACGGATAGGGCTGTTTAACATCAGACAGATATATACAGTCCAGACTCAGCCTCAGATGCATGGCTCGAGTCAACAATAGTGCCCGGAAGACGGCAATAGGATCACCCCCTACGTGCGACCGAATTCAATGATTGGTGAAATATGGGTGTTAATTCACCTCTGCTGAACCCTCCGGAAATAAAGGCGTGATTATATGTAGGTATATATGAATGCATACCATGGTATTTCGTAATTTTCTTCAATTCAATGAACTAAATCGAGTAGGGTGACAACAAAGGCTGTACCTATCGATGACATACGAATACACAGGTGAACGCACTGTTACCCAACGATTGTATTCATCAAGTTGAATGTCACTGCCATGCCAGTGTGTTCACTACTGACACATTGCACTGGAATATCTATCTATTGAGTATTGATGCATGTTGAACCAATGGATAGGTTAGGTACGTTGTTATCAAATTCAACTTACTATAGGCACTAAAAGCAGTAAAAGCACAGTGGTTAATTGACAGTTCACGAGGTGGGCCTCGCTAGCTGTCAATATGTCAAGTATTTTCTACATAATCAATAATATAATTATTGTTTAGTGATTTAAAAAAAATATTATATAAAGATTGTTAACCCTCTGCCATCAGTTCATCAACAAACGATAGTATGTAATGGTACCAGTGTGTAAAGTTGGTGATTACCGCTAAGGTGTCATTGAGAGTCCAAGACGGTAATCATCACTCCATACGTGTATCATAGGAGGATTTTCAACACACTTGCGAAGAAAGTAATACTAAAATTGATATTTACACTTGTAGTTTTCAGGTAGTAAACTTTCCATAACATTAAAGGCTTCACATGTGAACAGCATAAATCATTCTCTTCATAACTAGTACTTGAACACAAGTCAATTAATAATGAACTATAATTTCAACAAAGAAACTGAGTTGAGAATTATTTTCGCAATAGCAGGAATAATTAATTAGTATTCCTGTACGCGCGCATCTAGCAAAGGCCATAGACTAAAAGAATGAGGATTTTTTCAGAACGTGGGGATTTTAAAGTTTTTACAGAGAAAATATATATATTTAAGTGAAAGTTTTCAAATCAAACAAGTTAAATTATCTATTTGAATACTAAGTTGCATGAAATAAGCTATTAATTTATTTGTACTATTTTGAACACTTTTATAGTATCGAAACTTTTTAAAAATAAAGGCAACTATAACTCACTTGTGAATTATAGCAAGGAAAATGTCACAGTTTGTCACTTTATGAGCAAGTGTGTTGAAAAATATCGTAATAAGAGAGAGAGATTTAATCACCGGGTCATTTTTTCTAGTAAGTAAAACATTGAATACTGCATCAAACGTAAATTAAGCTTAATCCTTTATCTATTCTTAATGATTTTTTTACTCTGATGTTATTGGATGGACAGCACTGTTACCTTGTTGAAGCTGTCAGTTTACATTTGCATCTTTGTGATTAACCACAGACATTAAAGAAAATTAGCATATTCATAAGTTATAGGCTAAACGATCGCTCAAAGGCGCCGATTAAACAAGTTAATTTAAATATAACAATGTTATAAAATGTTTTACAAACTCTTTATACCCGACTGCCATGGCAGATGTTATGTTTTTGGGAGTATCTTGCTTGTACAATCTTACGCAATACCATATCTTTAGCGTCTTTATAGAATTAATGAATATTTAATCGATTTTCGTATTGTTCTCAATATTTTATCCAAGACCTACTGAACCAACATTATGACCTGCATAAGTGAAAAGGTGACCAAATATTAGTCCAAATAAGGAGAACCATAAAATAGCCTATATACATCCCGTTAGTTCGTGTAAGGATGCATATAATACGTGATCGTATTGAAAACGACTTCGTTCTTTAATCATTCATATTCATTCATTCACTAGTTCAATCGTTCATATTGGTACAACGGACCCATTGTATGCATACGCTTTTATAATTCCCTGTAGATGGGTTATTTAACAGTTTGAAAGTGCATTCGTTTGGGATGCAAATATTTTGAAATCATAACTGTTGGACCGGGCATAGTTCTGCATATGAATATTATAGGTAGATATATAATATTTTAGTTTTTACTTTATTAGCATAATTTTTATATCATATTAGAGATAGATATATTTTTTTTACATATGTAGTATGTAAGGCAAATGTAAGAGGACAATATGGGGCCATCAGCACTCTATACCGGCGGGCTATAAGAAAGGTTTAATGCTAATAAGAATAATTGCGTGTTTATGTAGGTACATAGTATTATGCATAAAGATTAGAAATCGTCTGAAAACTTTTGTCATTGTTTCAGTTAAATATCTTATTTCTTTACCTCTAAATACTTCGAAAGTGAGAATAATAAGAGAAAATTAGTGGTATGGGTAAAAGACTGCTGAGAGGAGGTCCCGGGTTTGATCCCAGGTTTTACCACGGCACACACCATAGACTTTTCGATGCTTTTCGAAGTTATGTGTGTATTTATCGCAGGTTTATAAGTGCCCGGTTAATGGCAATAGGCTCGCATTGGGACCTAAACATAAACTGGCGAAATGTGGGTGCTAGCACCTCTGCCTACCCCTTCGGGGATATAGGCGTGAGTTTATGTTATGTCTATGCTAACTAATCAGATAGGTCAGTGAGCATTATATTTATGTTTTATGTCTAGAAACCCGCTGTACAGTTTCAACATTCAATTAATAGCATATTTAATAGTTACTTACCTCAAACGTCATCATAAAGGAAAAGTTAGTAAATAAACATTATTTTCCTTCTCATACGCTATGTAAACTGTTAATCATTATAATAGTCATGTAATAAACACAACATTTATATAATTATAATAAATATCTATTGAAAATGCAAAATCAATATCAGAAAGTGAAGCGTTAAAGCTCGACGCACCCAGGAACATAAACGGTGCGGCGATGTTTGTATAATGTTACATGCGGCAATTTTACTTACAAATTGTTCTAAATAGACTATTGAATTCAAACACTTTGAATAATCAGACTAGTCGAAGTAAGCTAAATAGTCGGATAATTAGACTAGTCGACTAACTAATGAAATTATATGTCTCGAAGTAATTACATGCAGACGCGACGGGAAGCTTCTAATTTGCTTGTGTATGCATATTTATGTGCTTGGTCGTCCCCCGGCGACACCTACGATTTATTTTAATACTAGTTTCCTTTTGAAGACGCTAATACTTCAATGTTTACTTTGACGCCTATGAAGTGTTTGCTATTTATCCACCGGTAGAAGTTACTTATTTTGAAAGTAAGTACTTCAAGTAATAGGTTCTACTTGAACGGGTAAATACTACTTGAATGTGAGCCAGGTGTTCAACCGAAGTTCGTAGTCAACCGTTTGACATAATAAAAAATGAGCCCAAATGATGAAGTGGGTTCAGTTACATGTGTGTGTGTGTGCTAATAAATTATTTATGCCGCACGTCGCGAGTCAATTATTTAACTTTACTTGTAAGATTCAAAACTCATACTTATTAATAAATTGATTTTATGTTTGACAATGCTCCGATTACTGAAAAAAGTATCTCTCTTTAAAAAGTATTATGTAAACGCTCTAAAAAGTATGAAACCAAAAAATATCAAGGATAGCTGAGGTCAAATGCCACTTTTTTGTCTATAATAATCTGGTAGATACATACATACATACATATAATCACGCCTGTTTCCGATAGGGGTAGGCAGAGATCACGTTTGAGATTTGCTACGATCTTGACATATTACTCTCGCTTCATTCAGTCTCCTTACATTCTTCATGCATGCTCGTCTGTTAAGGGTACAAATAATATAATAACTCGATCGGTTCATAATATTATCTCGTAGATAATATTTTGATTATAATATTTACACTCTAATAGATTATTTTACTTAACCTATATTGTCAGAAACTTGGCAGTGATATAGCTATTGTTTTTTGTTAAAAGAACAAACTGAAGTACCTAACAGGACCATCCCAAGTAATCCCAACATAAAAAAAACTTATAAGAAACTAACAGACACCCAAAACAGGATAATATAGTATATCGAATCGATGCGTCACGTATGACGGACCGTATCAGATTATCTGTCACTTCAGAGGATTACTAGTGACGTGCCATTACATATTATTTATGCATATTATGCCGATACCGGTACTTATCGATAACAGAGTATTGATCATCTGATATCACTTTTGAAAATGCTCGAGAAAGTTAAACTGCAATTTATTTTGCATTCATATGCCGGAGAGTGAGGGATAGGCCTAAGGCAATCTCACTCTCGGCACCTAATAACCTAAGATGGCGTGTGGTTTTAGTCGATTCGAGTCCGACATAACCCGCATTGGCTCCAGCGAGTTGTATATCCGAGGACATTTCCGCACTATAAAAAAGGGG
Source organism: Eilema griseolum (assembly GCA_963662185.1). Lineage (NCBI taxonomy): Eukaryota > Metazoa > Arthropoda > Insecta > Lepidoptera > Erebidae > Eilema > Eilema griseolum. Next base: position 9,370,077 of record OY759250.1, read on the forward strand.
TGGGTAATTATGTAATATTGCCAAGAACATACACATATTGAAAACTACTATTTTGTTTTATCGCGTAGAGAAGAATATTGTGCTTGATGAAAACTTGGCGATTAATGATAATGACGAGTGACATGAATTTCTGAGACGGGCTAAGTGATTTGAGTCTTGTGTTTGACAATTCTGTCTGGTAAAAGAGACACCGGTTTTACCGCTACTTTTTACTAATACTACATAACCTTTAATGCGTATCACGTATCAATAGAACTGTTATGGAACAGTAACAACATATAAATACTTTCACTAATCAGAGTAAGTATAATTAAAACTGTAATTCTAAGCCAACGATATAATTAAAAGCCCGTTACTGTATAAATGTCATAATTGGAGGCAATATCGATTAAATATATGCACAGTAATCGGCGCAAACATAAAACGAGCAATCAGGACAATAATTATTAATATCGATATTATTATCGAGTAAAAATAAAGATTAAATTCAAAAATATTTGTATATATTTTTTACTTATCACAGAGTAGTAACAAACAGATGTACATATAGGGTAGAGTAAAGAATAGTTCTTAATCTACTGTGTATATGGCCACCAATCTTTGAAACTTAAAACCATCAAGACCCCTCAGTAGATGTATCAGATATTTGCTAACTGACGAACCAGTCTCTTGCGCAGGATAAACATTGCATATTTAATTCTAAGAACATCAGCTTCCTACAACCATCAAAACTTTCGTTCATTGAGCTGTAGTAAACTCGCCTCAGACCCTTTAAAGTGATATTTCTTGTAAGAAAATTCGTTACACCTTAAAAAGTACTGTCAGCAAGCCTAGTTAAAAGAGTTTAAACCAGATTATTTATTCACTTAGGGATAAAATTTCCAAAAACTCTTTCTTAATTTCGAATTTTACAGCTCCAAAGGGCTCCACGCAAAATGAATTAGTCGTTACTAGAAGTTTCATTTACAAATTTTATATTCTGTCTATATTTAACTAAAGTCATTGCTCCCTTAACAAAACCATAGTTCTAGTGAAGTATTAACTAAATGTAACTGAATGCTGTAGTCATTCTGCGTAGCAAGTTCATTTGCGTGTAATATGTATAGGGATTAGCAGGGTATGAATTAAGCACTACCCACGCACTGTCTTAAGAGAAAGGCGATACAGCCGATAGTATTAATGATTCGACATGTGCGGATACTGGTCTCTTCAATGTGTAATAAAACGTCAAATACGCTGTACAATATATTGTTTCAATCATATTGTATTGATTGATTGATTGATGATGATGACAATGTAATATGAAAATGTACTGTTGTGTGTCAAGTAACATGACATATTTATATGTAAACACACACACACACACACACAAACTCACGCCTATATCCGAAGAGGTAGGCAGAGGTGCTAGCACCCACATTTCGCCAGTTTATGTTTAGGTCCTAATGTAATAGGTGGCGAGCCTATTGCCATTAACCGGGCACTTATAAACCTGCGATAAATACACGCATAACTTCGAAAAGCATCGAAAAGTCATTGGTGTGTGCCATGGTAAAACCTGGGATCGAACCGAAGACCTCGTCTCAGCAGTCCCATTACCCATACCACTAGGCTACCGCGGTTATATGTAAAAATATATCAAGATCGAACTTTTCATCAATTGTTTAAATGTATGTGAGAATATAAGTCACATTGTGATAGATTATGATCTGTAAGATAAAGTTAACTTTCAAATTTAGGCAGTTTAGAAAGTAAAGAATGTATTACATGTTATATTATACAAATAATACTACAAATTGCATCAATACAAATCTTTCCCCGTGTATTAAAATTGATAGTAACACCTATAAAAACAGCCAATGTAATCGATAGTTATATAGTAGTTAAATACACATTACTTGTCGAATTCAATTATTTTTCCTTACTGATCATTGAAGAGCATCCGCCAATGGTAAATAGTAGTGCTTACCTGTAAAGAGAAAATGTAAATTTTAATATACGTAAAACCACTCATAAATTCAATTCACCATAGAGGGGAAACATTAGAACGCAATTGAATTTAAAATACGTAAGTAATAAACTATAACTTTAAACGAAAACTATAATGCAAATCGAATTTTAGAGATGCGCACGCGCATCTTAATAAAATATCTGAATGCACATTACAATTTCAAATACAACGACGAACTTACTTATATGTTAATATGTACAAATATATTATGTAGGGTCTGTACATAAATCACTAAAAATAAATAAATCCGTGATCGTTTCCTGTGGAGTAAATAGGGACAATCTATCACTCCCTGTTAGTATTATAGAATGTAGACTAAGGGATAGAGCTGTTATCCATCCAACAGTAAATCAAATCAAATATTATTTCACAAGAACCAAAGAACGTGGTTACATTCAAAGAATCAAATAATCAAAGAATCAATTTCATGTATTCAGTTTAGGCACGCTAAGAGCACATACGAAAGTCAAAATTTTACAATTAGGTATGTCAAGAAATAATATAAAAATATTAAATAATGTAAAAATAAACCATTGGAAAATGATTCTTTCACTGGTTCGGTAGGTTAGTTCTACTGAGAAGATACCAGCAAGAAACTCAGCGAACTATATTAAAACTAGATTATTTTTCTTCTTTAAATTTGCTTTAGTTTACAATTTATTTTGTGCGAGCAAGCAAGAGACTTATGTTGACCACGCATTAACATCATTATCTTAACCACCACATCCACTTTATAGTAACCTATACTCATTAATGGCAAGAAGCTCCTATTATGTGGTGGGACCGAAAATCATAAGTTGACGTGACACGAAAAAAAAGTACGGATTTGAAAAGGCTACAAATGAAACAGAGTAGGTATAAACAATTAAAAAATAAACTAGTAAACTATGAAAAAAAAGACCATTTATAGTTTAAACATTAGGTAAATAAATGTGATGGTGACATTCATTTCTGAGACTTTGCCTTCAGCTCACCATCAGGCGAGGCGAATTCTAATTGACGTGTCCTATATATGTATATACATTAAAAAAATATTTTAAAAAATTGTAAAGAATCATTAAAATGATAATCGTACTTTTTGTTGTTCCAAACAAAACAAAAGACGTCCACGCATACTTAACAGAACATTCTCGTTACTCAAAAATAAAAGAAGTTAATTACCGGAAAAAAACATTTCGCAAGGAGTAACTTTACTGCGCATTTAAATATATAAAACGAATTTCAAAAACAAACATTGAGAAGACAATAGAGATCGCTGTAACCCAGAACAATGGACGGAAGATCTGTAGGTACAACATTCATTGATTGATGCAACATCTGAATTTGATTTGAAGATACTTCTTGCCGATTATAACGTGTGCGCGGGAGCATATCGAGCAATGGTGTCAATCGGTATTATTGATATATTATTATTATCCTTACACAATGAGTTATAGATAATACTAATACCTACATAATAGTCTTAATTAAATACTGGATGAATGGATCTCGGTTACGGCAACCAGACATAACCTATGACACTCCCAAATAATAGTTTAGCCCTGTAGCAAATTTCATTAAAATTAGTTCAGTGCTTCAGATATGAAAGCCTTAAAAGCAGGAGTTACTATCGCATTTATAATATTAATATTGATGAATCACCAAAACATAAATAAAGTGCCTAGTTGTAGATACCGTTTCATTATAAATTATGTTTGTAGTAAGTATATACGTAAGTATAGTAGTATGTATTATTTCTATAACTATATAATATATCAGAGTAATATAAATTAAATAAATAATAATATAAAATAAATAATATATATATATATAATATATATACATACATATATATCTATATATATATATATATATAAATATATACACCGAAAGCTGCCCACTATATCTATCTATTTATCTAACTCACTCCATCCCATGGTTGCCTGATAGAGATTGCCTTGTGGCATTTGTTATGCCACAAAACTGTACCAAATTTTGTCTTTCTGTATCCATTCTCTGTGTACTATTATATAAGTATATATATCTCTGTGTATTATTATTATTAGAGCACGTTCTTTTTAAACATCTTACCATTTTTTTCTTACTTAGTTTAAGTGTATGTAGATATACCTAATTTAGAGTCTTTTTTTATCTAGGACACGCTAACTTGACTTTACCTCGCCTGATGGTACGCTAAAGGTGAAGTCTCAGGAAAGAGGGTCACCATTACACCATTTACTTACACTCATACTTAAATAAACCATGAACATCAATCATTTTTCATAATTATTTAACGGTTCGGGACTTGCAGCGATTAAATCATGGAACTTACTATTTTCGGATGCGGTACAGCAATCGTTTCGGATTCGGTGCAGCACGCGTTGCAATGAATCCGAAACGTTAGCAACAATAGTAAATTCCATGATATAATCGCGAAAAGTCCCGATCTGTTATATATTTATGATTTAACACCGCGATAGTTTAAAAATAACATCAATCATTTTGTCTAGGAATTAAACATATTATTTCAACAAGGCTACGAAACGCTTAAGATGAAAGTATACGAAGCTTCTTCCACTGATGTATATCAGATATAATGTGCTGCCTAACGTAGATATGATGGATGAAATTTAGGCCTTCAACGCCAGTGAAGCTACCGAACCGTGTATTTTGGATACAACGCAACACAAATTGATTGTTACAGACAGAAGATATCGTGTTATGTAACAGGAAATGATAGATCTTTGATCTGAATCTAAAATAGATGCGGAAATTCAAGCCATGTTCCTTTAATCTTAGAATGAGTTTTCCAATCTTAATGAAAATTTTCTGACTGTCATGCTATTTCGCTGTCCCCTTTTTATGATATACCTAGTCATCATTAATTATACCTACTAACAAAACAGTCTATTATAAATTTCCAAAACAAACATTAAATTTCTTTGAGAATAATTTTGTTTGGGTCTACCAATTTTCGCATCACTATTATAAATGGTTAATTAGTACAAGTAAAGAATAGTAAGTTGAGAGTATGCTAGTATGGGGCCCCACCAAGACCCTTGAACAAATTATTTAACTGAGCTTATTAAATTGAGAACGGTAAAATTACGGTAAAAGTTGTATCTGTTTTTATTTTATCGTTTTTATTTATTTTTAATCATGCACCCAACCTACAAAAACTATTAAATATTATGACGTCACATTAATTTATTTCATACAAGTTTTCTTATAACTTACCGTGTACCGTTGACGTTTCTTCAAAAGTAACTAATTTGACTAAAGTGTGAGTGAAATACCCAATTGTAAGCCGGTACACCCCGGTTAATTGACGAATAAGGCAGACGCTGGCTATCCCTTCTTTTTTTTATGCCCTCCTGATGACAAGTGAATAACTTGGCCTATAGACGTGTTCAACACCAGTGGCGTTACACTCGCGCTTCTGACCCCGAAGAAACCTTCTAATATCCCTCTTGAAGAACCCCATATTGTAGGTGATTCGGAAAACCGAAGCAGGGAGTTTATTCCACAGCTTTAGCGTGCGTGGGATGAGGTTTGGTAGGTAGAAAGGTAGCACAGTGCGCACCGTTTCAGGTGGCTTCGATATGAGAGAACTGACAACGTGACTCTTTCATAAAAGTCACTTAAACGAAATCTATGATAGGAGGAGTAAACGAACTCTGAGTTCCAACCGGGAATCAAGCTAAGATTGTGATGACTGTTATTAAAATAGCAGAAGGAAAAATACTGTAGAGAGTTTCACGATATCACATTCTAGCAATGTTACAACTTTCCAATATGCAGCCAAGCAATATATTAAATGCATCAGAATGCATGCTACGTTAGGCTATTTATTCAGAGTAAGATGTTTATCCATTATACAATACACATACATACAAACAGTCACGCTTTTATCTCCGGAGGGTTAGGCAGTAGTGAATTAACACTCACAATTTACCAATCATTGAATTCGGTCCATGTAGGAGGGGGTTAACTTTTTAACTCAAGCCATACATCTGAGGCTAAATCTGGACTGTATATATCTGCCTGATGTTAAACAGCCCTATCCGTTAGTCGCCCTGTACCCCATGGGAAGCGATGGGGTGGTACAAATTCTACTCTGTCGGGAACCACGCAATCCAATTTAATTTATATTCATTGTCATTTACGTGTCTGAAGGAAAACAAAATGTTAAATTCACTGTGAGACATCTTAAGAACAAATACAAAATGATTTTATTTCAAAAAATTGTCTATGCGGTAAACTTTACAGCGGAATCTAGAAGTTCTTCAAGAATTTAATAAATAAAATAGAAAAAGTTTCAAATATTATTAATATTCGTAATAAACTTGTCTTTGGTATCCTATTTTTATTATCATATTTAGATTTATAAGTAGAATCAATGACTCAATTATTAAACTACTCGAAAAAAATACATAAGTAAACAAGAGTATTTTGCGTTAAATTTCTATAATTTTAATGGAAATTAAGACGAGTTCCATGATTTTCAATATGTATAGCATATACATATTGAAAATCATGGAACGCGAAAATTTAAAAGTTAGTAGGTTTAATTTCGTTTTCAGTTGAAATAAATTTTAACATTCCCAGACTTAAAAAGCAATTTGATTCATGTTCACTTTGAATCACATAAAATTTTTATATATCATTCAAAAGACAAAACTTTCACACAATGTTAACGGTACACTCTACAAAAATAAATTTACATAATCAGTGCAAGTACATAAGTACCATTTAAATTCTGTTTAGTATAATTTCTGTAGATTTTATATCTAGTTTTGTGAGGCGCTATTCACTATTAAATTATGAGAAAATTACACAGTGGGCGGAAAGTTGTATTAATTCATCGTTCAACCCTATTGTACTATTACCAGAGTGCAGCAGAGTGCCACAGGGAGTCGCTCCACGGGGTGGGCGTCGCTATTCATAACCGCGTATGAATGGGGCCATAAGCTCAAATTGCAAAGCTAGTGCATTCAGTATTGTACCACGCGTTCGGTGGAGCTCTGTTTGAAAGTATGGGGAACGCGTTTGATGTTGCGATGGGTAGAATTTCGCATTGTCATTGACAGACTTACTGCTATGGAAAATAAAAACTTCAGAGACTAAAAGTAAGCAATGCGATGTGGATAGATAGACAGGTAGACAGATGTATGTATTTCTTGATTATAGAACAAGAACAAAATAAGTTTAATATAAACAAGCTAGTATGTGTGTGGCCTCGTCGCGCAATGGTAAGAATATCTTCCAGGGAACCATTGGGTGGAAAAAAGAGTTGGAAAGCATATTTAGGCAATATAGATAGCTTCTATAATACATATTCAACACAGATGATCCTTTCAATTTTCTTTTTTCAAACATATAGTAAGTAATTCTATACTTCTATATCATAATGATGTTAATATTCTACTACTATTTCCTTAGCTTGGTAAAATTTTAAATACATAATAGCAGATTTTATGACCGAAAATCATCCACATCAAACATCCTACACAGGGATTAATCCGCTTTTCTAAATCATAAAGAGATTATTGCAATAACAAGCAATAAAGTTGAAAGTGCCCGTTGAGTTGCAAAATTACTGTCGATAAACGCAGCCCATCCTCCGCACATCTGCACCGCATTCGTTCTTCCGCAGTCATGTTATTTGTACAGGCGCACTCAGAGTTAGCTTAACATTAGGTACACCAAATTACCGATCTCCTTAGGCGGTTGGCGCGGCCATAATAACCTCGTGTTGGGTTCCCAGCTGTGAGTAGGGTAGCCAGAGCTCACTGGAGAGTTTTTGTGCTGTCAGTGGGAAGACCAAAGGCTTGTCCTGCTTTGTATTTTACACTGGCGACACGGAAACTCTCTGTGCTCACAGGGTTGGCAGCGTGAGTGTGACTCCCTTGGTTTTACACGCGGCCATAGACCATGGTACCCACTTTCTACTAGGTGGGCCGTATGTTCCGCGTCGTAGCGCGGGTGTTCGTGTTATTACTATGGAAAAAACTGCGCGTGAATATAAATATAATATAATCTTCTGTGTTACACTACGCGTGTTTGCAATACAATGATAGTTATTTATAAGCGACATAATGCCACGCACTCTTGCACTACGCTGTGTGATGCGGGTGTAATGCCAATCGCCTAAGCCTTTTCGAAACCTTTCATAACATAATAATAAAAAATATACTATATATTCACTGAAGTACAAAAATACTAACATATTTATTTAATTTCAATGTCTTGAAAAAATACCAGTGTGCAAAAACTTCTGCGGTCGACTGTACGTCGCGGATTATCTGCCGCGGTATTAGTACGTTGGCGTACTGAAATTATCACGATTGCTAACTGCCGTTCAGTGCACACGTGTTTGCCTCTCTATGAGATATTTTATGATTTGAAGAGAATGAGCTTAATAGAAAAGTTTAATAACAGTAAAGGAACCTTATGTCGTTTGTAAGGCCATAAGAAAAAAGATATCAAGCTACAACTATTTTTAGTCGTACAATACCTATAAATTAAAATTAAATGAAAGGGGGAACATTGGGAGAGGCCTATGTCCAGCATAGGACTGCGGTGGGCTAATTTATTGATTGAAAATTTAATGTTAGCAGACGACAAGTCTCGAATGTAATTTGGAAAATATCATAACTATTTCGTCCAAATCCATTTAGCTAAATTACTGTTAATTTATAAGTACATATATAAATATAAACACGCCTTTATCCCCGGAGGGTTAGGCAGAGGTGAATTAACACCCACATTTCACCAATCATTGTATTCTGTCCCACGTATTAGGGGGTGAGACTATTGCCGTATTCCGGGCACTATTGTTGACTCAAGTCATGCATCTGTGGCAGAGTCTGGGCTGTATATATCTGTCGGATGTTAAACAGCCCTATCCCTTAGTCGCCTGGTACGACACCGCATGGGAAGAGATGGGGTGCTCCAAATTTTAGTTTGCCGGAAAAAGTATATCTATAAACAGAATATAGGTTACATAACAGGTTCAGAAATAACTGAAGATCTCATAGCAGTGATATCAGTCAGCAACAGTTTTCTATCATGAGGTGTTGTCAGGTCAATCGCTATTACAGTATGATTACTTAGCTGTAAATTTGTGACGTCATATAAAGAGTTGTCCATAAACTAGTTACTGTTATTCATATTTTATACTAGAAATAACATTTTATGTTATAATTACTTTGGAGGAGGTAGGATACGACGGTATATCCGTTTAATTGAGCAGTCCGACTGGGAAAGTACCTCCGCCCGACAGAACACCACTACTATAATAACCTCTAGTTGTGTTCCCGGCAATCAGTAGGGTAGCCAAAGCTCACAGTAGAGTTTTTATGCTGGCAGTGAGAAGACTTCTGCTTTGTCTTCTACACTGACGGCACAAAACAATCTATGATTAAATAGTCGACAGAGCGAGTGTGACTCCTTTGGTGTTGCACACGTCCATAGGCCACAGTATCTTATTTTTATCAGATAGGCGGCGTGTGCTTGTCTTCTACCTTAGTGGTATAAAAAAACACACAATGACAATACAATAAAAATAAAAGAACAAAATAAAAACTAAAACTATAACAAGTCGTTGCATGCCTCCTGTGGTAAACCCCCCGTTTTATTGTTATCTGTATACTTCATACTTTTCTTTAACAAATAAATTGTGTATTCATAATTACAATTAAAAGTTAAATTTCAATTTTAGAGTAATATTTCGACTATTACCTATTTCAATTTTCTATTTTCGATTTTTTCGACTTTTGATTTCTTGCAGAGCGTACAGTACGTTTATTTTAATCTGTATTATGTATTACTAATAACTGCAAATGATAAGAGGAATGTACTCAAACGGAAACACTGATAATGAAATGCAATAGAAGGATAAATGAATAAAATAAATATGTAAACTTTAATCGGTTTAGGAAATAGTACATTTGCCTAGGAATATATTTTTCTAATATTCTAGGACATTCTACACAGCGCTATGTAGAAGCAAAGTAAGCATAGCTTAATTAGCTTGTGTAATGGGTTCTAGAATGTAGATATATATACTTAGATTTTTTTTTGTAAATACATAATACACATAGTACGTACACTGATCGACCCTTATTAGGTTACCTATTCAACCTTGCCTCAAGAATCTATTTCGTTAATCTCCATTCGTCTATCCTCTCACATGTTTTAAAATCGGTATAATAAATAATATACGGATCAAAGAAATTAATCGTAAGAAAAATATTTTATTCACTGTGCGAAATCAATGTAATATATAAAACACAAATTGGTTGCCCACCATAATTAAAATCATCAAAACTGATGTTTGCTTTGCGCCCAGATGGCAAATTTTAGTCATTTTTAATGCAAATCGATTAATAAAATCGAAACGGCATCAATTAAGAAATCGAATTTAAAAAGTCGTCTAAAAGTTTTAAAAAAAGTTGTTAATCATTTGAATAAAATGTATGTTTTTTACAATTTTCTTTCATAAATGTAAAATAAACCGCTAACAAAATAACAGTCGTTTATTACTTATTTATGTCCATTTATTAATTTGCAAAATTTACATTACAAAATTACATTTATGAACGTCCAGATAACCATTTCCTACATTTACATTTAGTCAAATTCGTAATGCAATAAGATGTAACTGAAGAAATACAATGAATACACAATATAATATACTATTATTGAGCAACCACTAAAGATATTTGTATGTTAACCCTTTTATGTTGTTCTGAATACAAAATACTAAATTCTTTTTGTTATGCAAGTATTTTATTTTATAAAGGTTGTAAAATAATGTATATGTATACAGAACTAAGTATAATACAGATACAAATCGCGGTTATATCTGAAAATTCCTGGCACTTATCCAAGACGCTAACATGGATGATACAATTTTTAGGTCAGGCAAGAATTTCCTAAACATAATCGAGTAAGCATGTATGCAGTCAGACAGAGAACATATTTTTAATTAATTTTAAGCATTGATTGAACTTGAACACAATTATCTTCGGTGGTGAAATCTAACCTCAATAATTCGCATATCTAGGCAACAAATGGAGCGTTAAAAAGTTTCACTTTGAGGAATATATTATATACCAATTTTACCAGTAAAGCTAGACCTTGGCTATGTATTATATTTTAAGGTTGTGAGAGCTCATCTTGTAATAGCGATCTGGTTCACATGGTGCAAAAATTGTTTGTTAAAAGTGAAAAGTCTAAAATGAAGAAATAACGGTATGAAGCTGAATATGTGCAAGTTGTGGAATTACTGTTAATGATTTCGCATGCTTGTACGAAATGTGAGCTTGGATAACAAACACTCTTAGCTTCTGCGATTATCTTCGAATACATGTGAATAACACCCAAATTAGCATTCAGGTACTATCTGCTGTAGTGTCTACCTTTATCATGCACATACCTTCTCATGAACATGACGTGCATAGGTTAGGATCTACTCAATAGTTTGTTTCTACTACGAACCCTTATGATACATACATACATATAATTATGCCTTTATCCCTGGAGGGTTAGGCAGAGCTGAATTAACACTCACATTTCACCAAATAATTGTATTCGGTCCCATGTAATAGCCTATTGCCGTATTCCGGGCACTATTGTTGACTCGAGCTCTGAGGCTGAGTCTGGGCTGTATATATCTGTTTGATGTTCAACAGCCCTATCCCTTAGTACGACACCGCATGGGAAGAGATGGGGTATCCCTAATTGTACTCTGCCGGAAACCACGCGCCAATTGGAGACGCTTATGATATGATAAAAAAAATAAACCAACTATGAAACAATAATAAAAATTGAAATAATACTGATTTATAGATTGAAAGCAAAAGATAAAAATTAGTATAAGACTTTCTATTGAAGACATCGAAAATTCAAATTCCGAAGGTGGGTGAGTACTTGCAGAAATCTGCCCACGTGGTGGAAATTTCAGGCCATTTTCAGATAGTTATACTCTATAATATTATGCACAATAAACTATGTACCTTAATGTGCATTACAAATGACTTCAATCATAATAATGTACTGCATAAAATCTCGCATCATCTAGTCATAAACCGCATAACAAATTAGATAAATGGATACAAAGATACTAACACCAATCCAATAATAATGCCTATGTAATTTAAACTATCATCCATCATTCAAGCGATCATTCATATGCGGCTACTTGGTTCAGCGAAATTATCCGATGGGTGTCAATTACATATTATATCCATTTCCATGCGGCATTGCTATCGTATATCAATGAAAGTGAAACTGTCTATTGTTCGACTAATCAACGGTAGTTTTACCGCAAAATATGCGTATAACGGTACGTAATTATAGAATAAATACGTACATGAATTTTGTACGCGCTTAAATAAGCTATGTGTATTTTTACGTACGTTTGTGCGTTTGAATTACATGCATGTGCGTTTGAGTCAATAAGGTATGTCAACTGGTACTTTGAAGTACCAGTTGACATACATTATTGATAATACGTGAGGCATGATCAAAATCTTTTATTGATATTTTTATATGCTTTTATTGTATGTAAATAAGGTTTATCTATGACTACGGTACGCAATAAACATGTTTTATCAAACTCCCGTTTGTATAATTTGATTACAATAAAAAAGTACTAGGGCAGTAATTTATAAATCTCCCGTAAATAGGTATGTTACCTATGTTTTTTTTTTACCTTTTTAAGATTATTACTTCTGTACTTTAGCGGGAATCGAAACCGCGCCCCCTGCTTTGCAATCGCGTTTAAGACCGCTACACTATGTAGTGTACGCCTCCTCTTATACAGCGTACCTACATAATAATAAAAAAACAAAATCTCCAGCTATGTATGTCAATTAAGATTGTATAGATCTATTCAAATCTAAACCATGCAAAGAAAAAAAAACTGTAGGCGCGATTATAGACTATGATTTCTTTCTTAATTATTCTTGAAAACCACAAACGATTTTTCAATTATCAATCAATAAAAAGAGGTCTAATACCCAAACAATGTAGAATAGGGTAATTGACGATGATGATGATGATGCTGATGAAACTGAATTTGAACCATTGGCGGCTTTTTAATCTAAATGCCTGATGCGAATTCCTTAAAAAAAATTCAACTGACGTCACGTATAACTCTATGTAAGTACATAAATAAAACTAAATAGTGAAATAAAACTGAAATTGAACTTTTATAAGGCGTTGACCTTTGGTCTATCTTCAAAGCTATTCCAGGATTCTTATTCAGATCATGATTACCTAGCATAATAATGCATTGTCGTAGGAACTAAACCGATATATAAAATTCAACAAAGTTTTGACATTCACAAACTTTTTGAACCAACCACGAGTTGGACCAACTGTGAATTTGGCTAATCGTGAATTAGACCTATCGGAAAAACAGAAAAATTACGCCTAAAGGAAACTGATTGAAAAATAAACATTACTTTTTAACTACTAATGTTTGTATATCAGTTATAAGTGGTTACCATGACCTATGAACGTGTGTAACACCAGTGGAGTCACATCCGTGCTGCCGACAGTGCCGACCCTGTAAGAACAGAGATTTAGTGCCGTCAGTTTGTCCTCTAACAAAGCAGGACAAGCCTTTGGTCATCCCACTGACAGCACAAAAACTCTCCAGTGAGCTCTGGCTACCCTACTCACCGCCGGGAACACAACACAAAGTAATTATAACCGCGGTATTCTGTAGGGCGGATGTACTTCCCCAGTCGGACTGCTCAATTGGGCGGAAATACCGCCGTGTCCTACCTCCTATGTAGTTAACTAAAAATGTAAAACATTCATTTTTTACAAACTAAGTTTTAAAAAATGAATGCCTTGCATTCATTCATAGTTCATTTATTTACGATCGAATAGGTGCAAAGTTCGCACTACATTCAATATAATATAATTATCAACAATTTGTAGAACTTTTATCGGTTCATTTCATTAGAGAAGTGGCACGCGATGTTGCTCAACAAATTAGTTCACACATAGTTATACACTTAAACAATTAGCTGTTCGGCATCGTTTTGTTAACTAATTATCATTGAAGTTACTACAACGCCCGCGGCCGGCAGTCTTGTTAGTTGAACGGCTTTTTTCGATTCAAGTCTTTTTTTAACAATGGAGAGAAAACACACACACACACACTTCTCTTTTTAAATTAATAGTCTTTAAGTTACTAAGGATACTGTACAAGTTTGAAGCTTTTTTAACGATGATTTAGATAGAAATAAAATGAAATAGTTCCTCTCTATAACCGCAGTAGCATAGTGGTATGGGTAATGGACTGCTGAGACGAGGTCTCAGGTTTTACCATGGCACACACCAATGACTGTTCGATGCTTATCAAAGTTATGTGTCTATTTATCGCAGGTTTATAAGTGCCTGGTTACTGGTAATAGGCTCGCCACCTATTACATTGGGACCTAAACATAAACTGGCGAAATGTGGGTGCTAGCACCTCTGCCTACCCCTTCGGGGATATAGGCGTGAGTTTATGTTATGTTCGACTCCATATCGAAGTCAAATATCTTTATTGATTTAGTCACAAAGTAACACTTACAACTATACCAGCGGCAGCCTTATTAGCTACACGGCATTTTTACTGTTCAGATATTAAAGTGTTTTATTTAACAATTTTATTTAGATACAATGAAAAGAAAACACACGCATTCTGATTTTTTCTCTTTTGAGATTTAGCAATCGCATTTCCAATTTATCTCTTTTTACATATTTTGTCCACGCAAAAGTCAAAAATTAGTTTTTGTCACAAACAATGACAAGATGAATGTTTCTAGACTCCAAATGTTGTTTTACAATACATTATGTTCACCTATGGTAGCCGTAGGTTTCTGTTAATATTGCAATGTGCTCGCAATACCAAGGTACCGTGAACTTGTAAAGTGGTACTTCAGATACATCTCAGCGGGCGCACGCCCTTAATTTTTTCATTTAGATTTCTCTTCTTTAAGAATTTAGCCCTTGTTGTGTATTTTGCTTTCATTTGATATTATGACTTGCTTTCGACTTTCTCCTTCTGTTATTTTTACCGTATGCCTATGCTCTTATATCGTTGATATAAAATTAATATAATTATGAACTATTGAAGAAGCAACAAACTTCCGTTCGACACAATTCTGTTAACTCGATTTAAAATGGCGAATAATCTCTTTTCTCATCTCTAAAATCGATTCATAATAAAATAGATTTCATAAATCACATATTTTCAATAGAATATGACTCAACTCATTGCATTTTTCATCGGCCATTGCCCACCCTATGATGCGTTAAATCGATGATAACCAATACAATGATTTCCGATATATTTGCACGAACAATGCTTGTAAAAAACCGACTCCATCCTAAAACAATTGTTGTTCAGCGATAATACATCAATGATTTCATTGTACTAGACAACCTATAAGTTGCTTTCATTACAGAAAAAATGCACGCTATTTTGTTGACTATTTCGTATGGAATACGGTCTATAAAGGTACAAAGAAATGTGCCTGTTGGCATTCGAATGGGCTTGTAAATTGTGATATCCGTTACAGGAGCCCCGGACCGTGACCAAGACGTTGACTGTAATATAAGTATAGATTACAAACATAAGAGCATGTTCGAGTGGCTATTACACAGATAATTTCATACATTAAAAACTAATCACTCAGTATGGAAGACAGCGAACTCAGAAATTATTAGCACGTAACGTGGTTATTAGAAAATAATGAAAGCAATACGCAGTTTTTACATGACAACTTAACACGTCGAGTGATAATTATGTTTTGTAATTACGAAGCGGAGAGCGTTTTAATGTATGACTTTATTAATCCCCATGTAGGTAGGTACTTGAGTGAAAGTTGGACACCCAGTACATTGCATCTCTCATTTTAATTTGTGGCTCAAAATTATTTGAAGGTAGGCCCCACTAGACAAGTGGCAATTCCTTAGTAGAATAGAATAGAACAGACTATGGGATTGACATCCGCTTACGACTGTCATAAATGTCAAATACGTGTCATTTCCGTACATTTATTATTCCATTATATTCTCTAACGATTGTGCTACTCGTCTAGGGGAGAAATAGGAATGGCTAATATTAGGAGTATCTTAATGTTAATCATCATACCTGAATTATACACATATACATACATAAACGCACGCCTATATCCTCGAAGGGGTAGATAGAGGTGCTAGCACCCACATTTCGTCAGTTTATGTTTAGGGCCCAATGTAATAGGTGGCGACCCTATTACCATTAACCGGGCACTTATAAACCTGCGATAAATACTCACTTATCTTCGAAAAGCATGAAAAAGTCATCGGTGTATGCCATGGTAAAACCTAGGATCGAACCCGAGACCTCGTCACAGCAGTCCATTACCCATACCACTAGGCTACCGCACACAAGTCTTATAAAATATTCTACAACTCTACAACATTCTACACAACGCTTTCCTAGACCCATGGTAAGCATAGCTTAACTATCTTGTATTATGGAACAGGTAAGATATGCAGACCAATGCAAATATACATATTCGTGCATACAAACATTAGCACTGAGCGGAAATCGAACACACGCCTCCTGTGTAGCAGTCGTATTCACTACCGCTACGCCACAGAGGCTATCACTACAAATTAATTTTCGACACTACCAGATTCTAACCATCCATGGTGGATGCAAGAATCTAGCAACAACAGAATTATACTTTTTTTTATTTTCACTCGCATGATTTTCACATATTATATAATTTAGAGAACTATTTCAAAGCTAAATTTCACTTGTCAAATCTATTCTAAAAGCCAAACATAAGTAACTATTATACATAATATACCATTGTAGTCTACTTTTTTTTTACGTGCGCAATATCCCCACGGATACCTCCCCACCGGAGCCGGTGGAAGAGGTTATGTCGGAATCGAACCGACTGAAACGCACGCCGCCTGTGGGTCGTTTTGGTTGCCGAAGGTGAGGTTGACAGGCATATCCCTCGCACCCCGGCCGACCCAGGGCCATCTCTCACGATCTGGCCCTCTCCTCGGATGTGTGGGGACTACAGAGTCCCCAACTCGTCCCCGGAAACGGGGAGGCGCGCCAGCTGCGGCTTGCTTCTGCCAGGGTGACAGGCAGCTCCACCAGTCACCCCCAGGCCTGACCATTGTAGTCTACTTGGTCTTATCAAGTAATCTATCATAAGCCATCTTGTAATTATATCTATCAGAAGGCAGAACGGTGATAGCCTGATCATAATCACATTATCGCGTTATCTATCAGCAGCCAACCTATAATTATCTGCCTGAGTAGAACGGCGTAGCTTTGTATAAAATGTTTATGTTCCTCTGAAAATGATAAGGCGCTATTTTAGCCAACTTGTGTTTTATAAACAAACAAGACCCGACGGCGACGCGGCGACGTCCGTAATTGTGATCAATGTGTTTGAGTTCCACTCTAGTTCATTTGTACTTTGTACTAACTAGACTAAAACAAGGAAATAGTCGTAACAATCGGCCATCTGCGTAGAATAATTTGTCCAAATAATACCGTAATTCGAGTGACTCCTCTTTAAATACGATCAAATAAATTACAGTTCACAAAATTGTTAACCTCAACGACGAGTGTGCAAAAAAGCAAATTGTTTAAACGTTTCCAATTTAACAATTGTCAGATCTTCTTCCTTATAAGAGGTACCAATTCTGTTATACGTGTTTAAATATTTAAAGAAACTGTCTATACACTTAAAACTTGAAAATAAAAATTAGATAACATGATTAACTTAAATAAACGAACGCAATAAAATAAAACCCTTCAACATGTTAAGAGCTTGATATCCCGTAAAAGGCCAATATTTGTGAGATAAACAACCGTTTTTGGCAAGTTGGTTCGAAGATTTTGGCAAGTGTCAAATTATAAAACTGGAGTCAATTGAAGTTAAATGAGTTAAGTGAATAATGAGTTAAGTGCCGACAGTGATCTATATCTCACTGTATACTTCAAATATCTCTTATATTCGGTTCATATTAAAAACAACTACAGTTTGACTAATATTTGAATTAAGTTCGAAACATGAGAATCGACTCCAATGTTTGGATTTTCGTAGAACAGTGAGTAAGAAATGACTAACACCATTGACAGAGGCTTTGTTCAGAATAAAAAAGTAACACGCCACATTTGTGTCACGGGTAACTGTAAGAAGATAATGACCCCTAAATGTTCGTTCTTTCAAAATGTTATGAAAGTAAGTAGCCGTTCGGCTTGCTCTTGTCTTAGATACGAATCGTTTAGATCTCATTTTTCATCTTACAAAAGAGCTTTTAAGTTCTAAATATTTATCTTCTTATCTTCCATCTGCCACCATTGTTGGTTCATTATTTTACGTGGACATTTCGGTGTCAGTAAAAGGATTAATAAACTCCATTATTGCTGTGCAACCAATCTTGCTTTTTTCATATTCATTAATTCCAATGAGCACACTTGCATCACTGCTGTCATCTAAAGGGTCCATGAAACTTTTATCAAATTTATATGGGTGTTGTATTGTGTGCACCTCATAAAGTCTTCAGGACAAGTCTATATTTAGCTGGTTGGCTGGGATGATGAAGTTCAAAGCAGTAAGAAGTCATAAAACTTAGAACGCTATGATCTTACCTAATAAAGGGAGGGTTTATTAGTGTTGGTCTTAACTCGTAAGCTTTCAAGAGGCAATTTGTTATATTGCACAGTCAAAGTGGCAAATTTATGTTACTTACAGGGTACAACACCAGGCCCCACGCTGTTCGTTAGGGTTTATGGGATACTGAGCACACAACCAGTGCTAATAGGGTCCCTATTGGTTTCATTATCGTGCACATAAAGTTTTTGAATTTGACAGGGCAATTTTTTCTTGTATAACATATTTATATAGGTTGTTCTGCCTTTGATTTTGTTCTCACAGTAAAGACGGGGAAAGTTAGACATAAGTGGCAGTACATTTAAATTTTTGATAAACTCGAACTATTTAAATCCTCAAGAACATATCTCGTCGATCTAAGTTTAACAGTGTTATGTCCACTTTCATTTCACACTGAATCACGAGACATTCACAAAAAATAATAACCTCTCATTTGTCTACGATAACGCAAATCTTCCTACTTATCTCCTAGTCTTGTACAGAGTACATCAATCTAGTTCTTGTACAGATTTACGTGACAGATGAATAACTCACAGTTGTAATAAACAGCGCTATCTTGGTGTAGATCATTTTCGTGCCGCACCTGTAAATTTAGATGTACCCAGCGAGCGCACGCGTCGGTCACGACAGTCCCGTTCCCGTTAAGTCACATTTTACACAAACACTTTCCCTGTTTTTGTAAATTTTTAGTCCTCATATGTTCACTTTCGTGGCTTTTTAAGTTTGAACGGGTTTGTCAACTATAGCTGGTAGAATGTTTGTTTTGTTTGGAATTTAGCTATGCATATGTCAATAGTTAATGTTGTTGACCACACAAGATTATTATGCAAATAAAGTACCTTAAATTTAAAATTATGTTTTCTTAAGATTGACAAGAAAGTAGTTAAACATTTCGTATAACTACTTTCTTGTAAATATGCATTTTAACATAGTAATATATCCCTACTGTGTATAATATGTATCGGAAACTAACAACGCAAAATATTCATATTCATATTCTACTTATTTCTTTCTCGAAAATTGTTATGATTCACACAGTGAAGTAGAATTTCTCTATCTTATTGTGTATTCTAGAATGAATCATGACTCGTAATGCGTCTGAAATTGTACAGTCAGGTTCATAATGCCCTCCCTACCTTAAGATCTATAATAAAACTATATAGCGTCGCCACACTTCATAAAATGTTAGTATCAAAATGTACAGGCACTTCTGAATCCCATTATACCTACAGACGGCCAAATATTTAAGTTTATCATTTTAAAAAAAGAAGAAGTTTGAACCGTTTCCCACGCTCTGTGATAATGAATGTGCTAAATATCTAATCACGATTGCTCTGAAATAAAATACGTAGGTACGTACGCGTCTTGAGAAATACAGATACATTTACGACTTTTGTACGGAAACACGTCCTCCTGAGATATACAACCTAACTATATTTATTGATACCTATACCTTACATTGAACCTCAACCGGAATAATTTTATTTATCCTAAATTGGGGAAGTACGTACAAGATTTTTCAATTGAGTTTTACGTAATACGTGTACGTATAATATCAGGTAATTTTTTTTACACTTAGGTGGCAGACAAGCGCACGGCCCACCCGATGGAAAGGAGTTACCGTGGCCTATGAACGTGTGTATTATATTACGTGGGTATTATATTTATGGCATTCATCATAAACATTGCCTAACTAAACACCTCAAGAAAGTCTAGGGAACAAGATAACCCCAATTTTTTTTTTCTTGTAAATCTTGTTTTGCAAATAACTGGCAGCAAATAAATAAAAATAGAATAAAGTAGATTACAGAGTTGTTCGAAATTTAAAAATAAATTTAAATAAGTAATGATTTTCGAATATGGAGGGAAAACTTTTAAAAGTGTTTGATTGTGCAGTTTCTCTGAGGCAAAATAAAAATTATTTTCTTTGATTGTAAATAACGTTTACTATCAATAATACGTCTTTTACGTATGGTTTGTGCATTTTTGTGACTGTAGTCATCATGTCACGTCGTAATTTAAGTCGCGAAGAGATGTTAAGGGCTGTTGGTATGCTGCAAGCTGGACGAACTCAACGCGACGTAGCGGATGCTGTCAACACCCAACCAAGCGTAATTTGCAGATTATGAGCACGCTACAGGTCTACAGGGGATATTGCCGAACGTCACAGGAGACGAAATAGGGTTACTACCCCGCGACAAGATCGTTTCTTGCAAAATTCCGCAAGGCGGCAACCCACGATTACTGCTCGTCGGTTAGTCGCAGGCCTCCAGTCTCAGCATCAAGTGGTTATTAGCGATCAAACTGTCAGGAGAAGACTACATGAAGCCAATCTTCACGCTCGCAGACCGCTTAGGGTTCCAGCTTTTCGACGTGGAAATCGAGGTCGTCGCTTATTGTGGGCTATCGTACATTTACAGTGGACCGACCATCAATGGGCACGGGTTCTGTTTTCCGACGAATCTCGCTTCGGTTTTCATCCTGATTCGAGAAGAGTGTGTATATGGCGAGTTCCTGGACGTTGGAGTCGTCTCCAGAATCCGCAAGAAGTTCATCCTTACCAAGGTGGAACAATCATGGTATGGGCTGGAATTCGCCTTGGTGGAAGGACCGACCTCGTTTGGATACGGGGCAATTTAAATGCAAACCAATACATCCAGGAGATTATACACCCCATGGTAATCCCTCATCGACAGCAGTTCCGTCAAGATTTTATGTTCATGCAAGATATATGGGAATTGCTTGGGAGAAGAGCTTTCAGTGATTCTTTGGAAAATCTGAACACTGAAGAACAATTTTTTTTACACCTTCGCAGTGTATGGAGCCATATTCCACAGACGATGTTTGACAATCTCATACTAAGTATGCCACGCCGTTGTCGAGCTGTTGCTAATGCTTTAGGAGGTCCTACAGATTATTAAAAACGTTTAAAGTACGGTTAATTACTGTTTTTCTTACTACCTCGTTATTTTTGTGCCTAATCATAGAAGGTTGTAATACTCAACATTGGCACTATTCAATTCTTTCTTAAAAAAAAAAATTGATATGAGAATGTTTTTATTAAAATTAAAATTAAAAACGGTATAAAAATACCCTTCTATTGATATAAAACACTCAGTATTACAAGAAAGGGTTTTTAAATAAAAACTAGAAATGTCCTTGTTCCCTAGACTTTGTTGATGTGTGTATTATGTTAACTTAAGAAGGTTTCTGAGTTAGATGCTTTATTAAGGAGCTCTTGATATATTCTCTGAGTATTTAATTTATTCACATCCCTGTAGGACCATAACTTTGAAACAGTGATTAGAAATATAAAGCTAGGATTCTACTATGAGTCTCAAACATATGTTTAACATATTCTTATTGTGTTTATAGGAATTCACGCAGTCATGGTTTAGGTATATGTAAATACCATTGAATTGCAATTGTTTTACCTAGGTTACATCATCACAAATATAATAATACAAGTGCTATTTCTATACGGTTTTCCAGAAACTATTTCTGTACTTCCCTTGTTGGATGAATCTAAATTGAACCGAATGATCTAATCAACCGTCTATATTAATTTAACAATAGTCCTTGTCTAAGTAATAATACGAAAAAATAATAGCTCGTGCATAAATTGCATTTCAATATCTATAAAATATAGACTTAACCAGATGGCACCATCCTCGGGTCCGTAAGGGTAAAATAACGAATTACATTGTACTAATTGGCCAAAACTTGAGTCTACAATTTCAAAAAGCGCGGTAGCCTAGTGGTAAGTGTAATGGACTGCTGAGACGAGGTGTCGGGTCCGATCCCAGATTTTACCATGGCACACACCAATGACTTTTCGATGCTTTTCGAAGTTATGTGTGTATTTATGGGAGGTTTAAAAGTGCCCGTTTAATGGCAATAGGCTCGCCACATTGGGACACATCGGGACCTAAAGCATAAACTGGCGAAATGTGGGTGCTAGCACCTCTGCCTACCCCTTCGGGGATATAGGCGTGAGTTTATGTTACGTTACAATTTCAGACGTTTATCT
This sequence comes from Eilema griseolum, assembly GCA_963662185.1. Lineage (NCBI taxonomy): Eukaryota > Metazoa > Arthropoda > Insecta > Lepidoptera > Erebidae > Eilema > Eilema griseolum. Next base: position 9,392,800 of record OY759250.1, read on the forward strand.
CATTATAGCTCTGCTATTGTTTTTAATCGTAAGACCTATCTTCAGTACAATGAGATAGGCACTTTGGTACATTCCTGATGCAATTTTAACTCATGCAGACCCTCTTATGTAACAGGCAATGTATCACAACCATTCGAATAAATCATTACAGATTCGTTTTACAACTGTCTACATTTTTCATATTAGAGGAACACAGCAAATGCAATCAAGTGTGAAACGAGATCCACTTTAAGTACCGATATTCACTATTCACGTTCATATCGAATGCCTAGAGCTACGTTAATCCGTAGCAATGTGTAGAGTACTTTATAACGATTACCAGTGTTAAATCATCGGCTGCCTGCTGGTACGGATGGCAAAGAAAGTTTTGGAGATGGACTGACAACCTCGATTCTGCTAAAGCAAAACCACTGTTATATTACGAATACTGTTAAAAAGCCATTTAATTTTTGACTTAAATGCAATGCGCTTAAAGTTCAATATTAAAAGGATTTTTGCACTTTGAATGAAAAAGTGTAATTAAACCTTTTTCATTTAATTTTGGACTTTAAGAGTATAGGAATAAAGTCATTCTTTACAATGTCTGATGTGACATTGGTTATGCTTTAATAGAATCGAGGGCCTGAAACGTAGCTGAGTTAAACTAGATATGGAAGAATAGGATCGGTTGGTATAGCTCATATCGGAAGAGGTCTGGACAAAGACCTATGGACTGTGATATTTGTTTGTGAAATACTAGTACAGCAACAGTGACACCTCCAGTAGGTATTGAACCTAGCAATGCAGGCTGAATTTTTTGTGCGTATTTAATCATTTGGCCTTACGATCGAAAGATCCCGGTTTCGAATCCTGGCCTTTACCCTACCGACGTGATCCCACTCCTAACACAAGGAATTTCATTTAGCTGGAGGGGTTAGAGGGAATATTAGTAATGTCGGTTCTAATATTCTTTTATAAAAGTAAAAAAATATGTAAGAAATCTTGCTATTCGTAAGACAACGACAATAAAAAAAAATCTTTATTATTGGTCTATACAGAATTAAATACTTTTACTTTGACTTCGTTCTTACGCTCTCTGGTAGGTATTCTCTCAAATCATTCGAAACGTAATTTGTACTCGTTCAAGTTGTATTACCTACATAATAAATATATTGAGAGGATAATACTACTACGTACTAAAAACATGTAACTCCATCATTAAATTCGACGTTTTTTGCCGACAGTACTAGTAAGCCCTTTGATATTTTATATCTCAACATCTTTATTGTCCTATATAAATCACAGCGAAGAGCACTGATTGGATGTCCGATAAAAATGTATTACCTGTCATTATTTGTTGGAACATTCATGATGAATGTATCTCACTTTCTATGCAGTAAATATTATTGATTGCCCATTTAATGGCGACAATTGAATTTTCAATGTTTTTTTAATTGATGATAAATGTTCGTTTAATTTACATAACATCTTAATTAATGCTGGGCAAGTCGTTAAAAGAATTAAATCATTTCTAAGTAGTGTAAAGTGCTATGAGGTTGATTTTTTAATGCTTTAGGCAGCAGTGGGCCTAAGAACAAATGGAAGGATTGTGTAAATGAGAACATTGCAAGAACTGAGAAGATTTTGTCAAATAGAAAAGTGCACCGATTCCAAATATTTGGGACAAGGTAAAGCAGAATACGATTATAAAGACCTACCAAGTATTGGAGTTTTAAATTTTTAAAAGTAAGTCTTGAAGTGAGAGGATAAGGTCGAATATATTTTCGTGAACGGGCGTTGTTCTCACCTGGGTAAACTAACAACTTAACTGTAGTAAAAAAATTAAAAAGTCATTCTCCAATTTTCTGTTCAAACTTTAGATATTCAGCACTTCTTGTTAACAGCTATGTAAAATTAAAATCAATCTTTATTTTCGGTCTCGATGTAGACACAGCACTTCAAAACTTGCTACTGCGATTTGGAGCTGTGTTTAAAACGAATACAGTCTGATGACTACACAAGATTCAATACAATCGAACTTAATATGAACTTAGAATAGCATGCAGCATGGAAACAGTAGGCCAGAGCCTCCAAACTTTGGGAGAAGCCTATGTCCAATAGAGGACTGCAATAGGTTGATTGATTAATTGAATCGCATGCTAATGTAAATGCAAACTTATACACCAGGATCCACGAAGCAGTCATCAGAAAGCATCATTATAATATAATATATAATAATTCATTTATTTACCAGATAATTAAAATCCATTTTTTGTTAGTATTTAAATCTATGTTAGTATTTATATATCACAAAAGATTGGTGCATTTTATAGACGTGCCTTAATATGTGGCACTCATAGCCCCTGTCCACAAGTACACTGAGCATACTGTTGCCACTGCCGCGCATTCCATACAGCATCGACGTCATTATGTCAAATAAAATATTTAAATAATAATGATAACAATCAAGTATAATAACGACGACATCTACTACGAAAGACACGAGAATAAATTGCGCGCAAGTTTATAAAAGAAAATATAAAAAAATATTGCTAAAAATTGTAAGGCAGGTGATTGCAACAAAATGTTAACTATTTCACGCTCTTACACTTTGTGGTCATGATGAGCGTATTTATTTATTTTTTATTAGGCTTTTGAATTGTAATACAGTAGGTATAAGCCTACTTTTTACTGAGATATTATACTGTCAGAAATTCTTGAAATAAAAAAAGAAATGAATAGCTTTACTTATTAATAAAACAAATTAATTAAATCTCCGAATTAACTATTAAGATTAGCACATTATTGTAATCATTTTTGTATAAATGACTTGTTATTAAGTATATTTAATTTTTTTTACTTTTTTAAGAACTTGATACATATGAGCTGCTTGATAAATAACGAAAAATTGATAAGATATTGAAATGAATCGAAATTTTGACAGGTATAAATTTTGCTAGATATATAAGGTGTAAACTTTTCCTCAAAATCGAAAATATGTATACGAGAAAGCATTTCGTAAAATTTCGATATCCCAATTCATGTCTATCTACGTCTTCATATCTTTTTTTCATATTTATTGTACACAAAACACATTATTATACCAAAAAATAGAAGGATATTATAGTACAAAGGCAAGCATAACTCACTGTTGAGTTTTCTTCCAGCAAACCTTGTGATAAAGGGAAAATAAAAGATATTGATAGAAGGCAAAGTTAAGTGTACAGAAGAGTGAATATGACAGACTAGGAAAGAGAAAGTTTAGAGAAGAATGCTTCATTCATTATCTCCTTTTCTTTTTTGTTAACACAAAGCAAGTCTAGTCTATCGAGAAATTAATAAATATGCTAAAATTAGTTTATCGATAGTGTCGACGCACCAAGTCAGGTTTGAACCATTCACTGTACCTGAAGACCAACGGACACCTAACATTAAGAAAATTATCGACACTTTAGATTAAGTATCGGATTACATTGCAAATGACATACTGATGACAGTTTACTTTTAAATTACAGTCAATACCCGGTGAGGATATTAACAGCTGTTAAAGTACAAGATGATTTTCAAGCAACAGTGTCTATAAATAGTAACTTAATTTTCTAGTTTCACTGATTATAGAAAGAGAACTGGATTTAACGAATAGATTTTATTTGTTCTTTTAATGAAATTTGATTTTTTTATGTTTTTTTTTATACCACTTAGGTGGCAGACAAGCACACGGCCCACTTGATGGAAAGTGGTTACCGTGGAATATGGACGTTTGTAATACCAGAGGAGTCACAGTAGTGCTGCCAACCCTGTAAGTACAGAGTAGCAGGACAAGCCTTTAGTCTTCCCACTGACAGCACAAATTCTCCAGTGAGTGATAATAATAGCTAGAAATATCACTAACATAACAACGAAGTCTACAGTGATTTTACCATTTAATGCATTTACTATACAGTAAATGGTAACTAACTCTAGATAATTCTGTTTTAAGGAGTCACAGGAACCTAATCCCATATTAGTAAATTAAGAGATAGACTAAGTCTGAAATAACTTTCGTGATATGGCAGCATCAGCACAATAACATTTTATTTTCAATCACAATGGATTTAAAATGCGAATAATTCTTAGCCCTATATAAAACACTACAAAACAAAGCAGATTGCATTCTTCAGAAAAGGAACATTCCATCTGGTGTTCAACGATTTGGAACTTTCTGCTCACAATGGCTCATTATACTGAAAATACTTCTATTCTACTCATAAACAAGTTTTTAGCTTTCGCCTTGTTTACCTTACAATAATCGAAACTTTTCAAGAATGCTTGGATTAGAAACAGTTCCTATCGTACGATTTAATCTATCGTTATTGCATTCTGTGTTGTATTGTTAAGTGTCGGTAGTAATGTAAATAGTTACAATCTTAGAATTTAAAGTAATTATTACTGACCACTAGGTACACGAACATTTGTAAATGAAGCCTTTCAAACATTTGTAAATGAAACCTTTCAAATATTTGTAAATGAAACCTTTCAATCATTAGAAGCGTTTATTGAAATTCAGTTTACAGGGATCTTTGACCAAGTATTTGACCATGCTTATTTGTGGATAGTTGATACAATATGTCATATTTAATTTCAAAAAATTTAGGAACAGCGCGGCAGCGTTAGAAGCAACCGCAGTGTTTTCCAGAAAGGTTGATAGTAAAACTAAACAAACTAAAATTGCCTCCAAATTCAAGAACTACAATTGAGATGGTAAGATTACTATTATGTAAAATTAAAAGGCATTGAATTTAAACACCCTTGCAAAACAAAAATTGAATTTAAATCACAAATTGTTCATTATGCAATCGTAAAACACAATTCAATAGTTAAACCTGTTATATTCAAGAAGCAAACAAGTGCAATCATAAGGACAATTTAAACTAAACAAAACGATGAGGACTGTGGCACGCGACAGTAAAACATGCAGGCAGCGGGCAAACAATTATGCATGTGTAATAAATTGGTACAATTTGTCGCCACCAGTAGAGCTACAAACGGTACATAGATCAGAATTGAGAATGAAACAAACGGTGCATAGATCAAAATTGAAAGATTAAAACCATAATTTGCCACTTGCACTGAAAATCTAAGGTCTAAACGACAATATATGTTGAAAAGGTTCCAAATAAAACTAGCCAAAAGTAATGGAAGACTACCAACCAAAAATATTTACTTTAGGGTATTTCTTAAAGTAAACCGCGGTAGCCTAGTGGTATGGGTTAATTATGGACTGCTGAGACGAGGTCTCGGGTTTGATCCCAGGTTTTACCATGGCACACACCAATGACTTTTCGATGCTTTTCGAAGTTATGTGTGTATTTACCGCAGGTTTATAAGTGCCCGGTTAATTCTAATAGGCTCGCCACCTATTACATTGGGACCTAAACATAAACTGGCAAAAGTTGGGTGTTAGCATCTCTGCCTACCCCTTCGGGGATATAGGCGTGTGTTTATGTTATTTCTTAAAGTAGTACAGAAACCATTACACTACAATAAACAGTTAACAAGAAAATTAGCAAAAGGTACCTTATTATGATTTTGATATGTTCCGAATCATACGTAATAACAATAGTAACAGTATTGCTTAGCAGCAGTTTGGAGATATCAGTTATATTAATATGTGAATAAAACCCCTATTGATAATAATGCAACATATCAATAGGTCACATCATTGATTCAGCACAAAGTACTCTGTATCTGTAGCTTATTCGTCTCTGTCCTGCCCCCCTAGGCAAGTGGCAATTCGTGGGCCGGCGTATTGTAGATTAGAATGACAAATGTGTGGATTTGACATTTTTGACATACCTACGTTGACGACTGTCATATAAATCAAATCCCATACAATCGTAATTCTATTCGAAGGTCGGGCCTAGCACCCTCTCTGCTAGACCTTCTGCTGACGAGTCACCCAGACCTGTACAGTGTTTCGGTACAAGCCGCTTTAGGCAATTCCGACCACTGTCTGGTCTGCTCCAAGGTGCCAATTATAGCGCCTTCAAGACCCGTGCAGGGGAAGCGGCGTCTCTGGCACTACTCGTCAGCAGATTGGGATGGGCTGCGCAACTATTTTGCGTCCATCCCGTGGGTTGAACGCTGCTTTGAAGGTAAGAAACCCTCGGATTGTGCTACTGCTGTTGCCGGTGAGATCGGTCTGGGTATGGAATACTATATTCCTTACACTGATGTCACCGGTGCCCGAGGAGTGCGCCCTTGGTTCGGGCGCGAGTGTGCGAGGGCTGTTGATCAAAAGCAGTCCGCGTATCGCGCTTGGGTAAGGGCGCGTGCCACGCACGATCCCAATGTGAGCCACTTCAAGGCGGCGTACAACAGAGCCACAAAGGTCTGCAAGAGGGCTTACGTCAAAGCGGATGCCCTGCGCATTGCGCGGCTTGGTCAAGAGCTAGTGGCACATCCCACGGGCAGCCGTGGATACTGGCGACTGGCCAAAGCCGTGCAGGCCAACTTCTGTCAGCCTTCGCTGCCACCGCTGCGCTACCCTGATGGATCCCTGGCCCATGGACCGCAAGAGAAAGCCAATATGCTAGTAAATCTCTTTGCGGCCAATTCCCGAGTCGATGATTGCGGTATACAGCCGCCGACACTACCCAATGGTGACCACGTAATGCCTGAAATACGTATCAGGCAATGCGATGTTCGTACGGTGCTTCAATCACTCGATGTCCGGAAAGCCAGTGGCCCGGATGGTATTCCAGCGGTGGTCTTACAAAAATGTGCAGCGGAGTTGTCTCCGATGCTTACGCGGCTGTACCGACTGTCCTACAGCTCGGGTACAGTGCCTTCGGCTTGGAAAGAGGCGAATGTACAGCCGATCCCCAAGAAGGGGGATCGCTCAGAGCCAGCCAACTATCGACCCATAGCCATCACCTCAGTGCTGTGCAAGGTCTTCGAGCACATCATTAACAAACAGCTCATGCGTCACCTAGAGGATCACTCCTTAATTAATGACCGGCAATATGGCTTCAGGCCGAAACGGTCAACGGGTGATCTTCTAGCATACGTTACCCATCTTTGGGGTGAGGCTATGGACAAGCACGGCGAGTCACTGGCAATTAGTCTTGATATCGCCAAAGCTTTCGATAGAGTCTGGCACAAATCGCTTCTCTCCAAGCTACCAGCCTTTGGTCTGCCTCCTAGACTGTGCAACTGGATTGCTAGTTTCCTGCAGGAGCGCCGTATCCGCGTCCTCTGTGATGGACGGGCTTCGGAGTTCTTGCAAATAAATGCTGGCGTACCGCAGGGGTCTGTATTATCTCCCACTCTCTTTCTTCTGCATATCAACGACATGCTGTCCACCGGCAGCATACATTGCTATGCAGACGATAGCACCTTACACGGGAGTTATCACGGACAACCTGCGGCCAAACAGTCTGATATCGTGGAAAAAAGACAGCTTCTTGTCACTGAACTGGACCGGATCTTGAATCACATTTCTCAATGGGGCTCCGAGAACATGGTCGAGTTCAATGCCAAGAAGACGCAGGCTTGTGCGTTCACAGCAAAGGTATCTTCTTTCCTTCCCCTTCCCACTCTTCAGAGCACGCCACTTCCACTGCAGGACAATCTCTATATCCTAGGCATGGATATTCGCTGCAAACTGAATAACAGAAATTACATCGAGAGCATCATCAAAACAGCCTCGCGGAAACTCGGACTCTTAAACAAAGTGAGACGTTTTTTCACGCCGGAGCAGCGGTGTCTTCTCTATAAGACACAAATTCGCTCCTGCGTGGAATACTGCTCGCATCTCTGGGATGGCTCCGCGAAATACCTACTAGATGCTCTCGACAGGTTGCAGCGACGCGCGGTCCGAATTATTGGGAACCCTGAGGTCACGAACACCCTCGAGCCTTTGCAGATGCGTAGAGATATTGCTTCCTTGGCTGTATTTTACCGTCTCTACCACGGTGAGTGTTCTGACGAGCTCTTCCAACTAATCCCACCATCTCCTTTCCTACATAGGACAACACGTGCAGGCCTTAGATGTCACCCTCACACTGTGCAGAATATACGAGCAAGAACCAAGCGGTTCGGAGACTCTTTTCTTTGCCGCACCACCAAGACCTGGAATTCATTACCAGCACACGTGTTTCCTTCTTCCTACAGTCCCGGGGCCTTTAAGCGGGGCGTGAAAAAGCATCTGATGAGGCCGCCAAGCTGAGTGCCACCATTGTAGCACTTAGTGTCTGTAATGGTGACCCTCTTTCCTGAGACTTTGCCTTTAGCTTACCATCAGGCGAGGTGAGGTCAAGTTGGCGTGTCCTATATAAAAAAAAAAAAAAAAAAAAAAAATATTCTACAATACGCCGGTTAAGAGGCTGGACTTCATTGAATTTTTGCCTTTTCTATAGTTACGTGGGTTGTGCAGGTTTAATATATTTAAAATAAAAATAGTGGGTTTAAATGAAACGTAGATGTAGGGACAGTTAGCAAAGGCGATAATTATACACCTATTCGTAATAAAGTTGGATGAAAAGGTGTACATCTAAAAGAGATTTTACTAACATTCTCGGAACATCCTACATCAAAGCGAATATTCTATTTACTAATATTATATCTTATATTGACATCAACGACAGGTAAAAGATATCGATACCTCGTCCTATACATCATTATGTAATAACCTTGTCCTTTTACTCCCACACGTACCATTAATTAGAAGGTCCTCATTACCACCTGCTGACAGCAGACCGGTCCATTACATCTTTTTGCTATTAGAAAGTCGAAATCCACTCATAGTAGTAAATTGCAATTTATTTTACGTGGGAAACTACTAAAAGCGATATGAAAGAGAGCTTTTCGTTTTGTTATATTTGGTTAAAGAAGCCGTTGTCGTAGCCATATTTTATGATTGATGGAAATTATGCTCATTAACTGTCAAAGCGGAATTAAGTCCAGGCAACACCGAATCAATCAAAACCAGCCACTTATAAAGCCGCTTACTTATTAATTTTGAATAAAAAAGAACTTGTATACTTGGAAGTTAATAAAGAAATATAGATTGAAATATTCCGTTCCGGTTATCCACATTCCCGAGGTAAAAAGTCCGTAGGCATGTGCAATTCCAGACTATATCTCTCTGCCACATTTTATTCCGATCTGTTCAGACGATCTAGCGTGAATGAGTAACAAAATCTATAGATTGGATAAACCGGTTTAGATCGATGAACCATTCAGTACCTTAATATAACAAAAAGGAAACGAAAACTTCAAAATTAGATTTATTTTTATTAACATTATAGTATGTAAACAAATCTGGAAGGGTTCTAATTCAATTAACACCTTCAACGCTACTGGGAACTCACTAGCTGGTTATGTAAATTACAAATAGCAATGTTCACGCGCGATACGTGAAAAGCAATTCAACGATTAAACACCTATAATTAACCACAATGCGACCACAAAAGAAACAGGAAAGAGTTTCAGTTACGCAAACCATTAAACTTAGTGCGATGACATTTACATATTAGAAAATCCACAGGAAGTATTTCCTCGAATTGAACACTTAATAAATAATAATTAATAAAACACGCATTATATATTATAATTATTGTAAGTGGTAGGACACGACAGTATTCCCGTCCCAATCGAGCAGTTCAACTGGGGAAGTACCACCCGCCCTACAGAATACCGCGGCCATAATAACCTCGTATTGTGTACCCGGCGGTGAGTCCCCAGCACACGTTTATAAGCCATGGTAAACACATACCAAATGGTGGGTCGTGTGCTTGTCTATCACCTAAGTGGCATATAAAATCTAAACCACTTTTACGTAGGACACTAAAAGTACAGTGAAAAGAGATAGGAACAATAATTACAAGTTTATAATCACAATGGAAGATGATAATTAAACTTGAACAGAATTCAAGTGTTTTGCTTGCAAGCGAGCGCGCAATTTGTGCGCGTGCGGTGGTCTAACGGGGCTGCGATAATCGCGCCGCGATAAAAAACGTAGCAAGCGCATAACGGATCGCGCGATGCGCTTGGCCCGTCATCGCGATCGCGCTGCGCCCTCGTACCTCAATCGCAATGCTTTTATATTGTGATTACTCGCTATCCGAGAATATCTTTGCTTTTATTGAAAACGTAGGAAATGCACGTTTATCTATCTTGGTATCAAATCGGACTTGCAGTTTTGTTGTTACTAGCTGTTACTATATGTTAACGAGGTACATTATAGCAGTATACTAGTTTCTTGTATAAATATTAAACTAAACCTATCATATTTCTTCAATAACAAAGTACCTAAGTTCCAAAGATTCGGTCCATTAAGTTACTTCACGCATTGGTGTCCCCTTAAAAACAATGCCATTAAATGTTATAGCTATAAAAATCGGTAGCCTTAAATCAAGTAAAACCATAATTCGCCTATCCATTATTCACCGTCATGAAAAGTCGAGTCTTAATTTAAATTTAATATTCATGTACCTACTCTTCAGGTTAAAAGATTAAGTTCAAGTAAAAAATTAAAACGCTAATTCATGATTAATTCATATTTATAGTACACGTAATACATAATAATGACTTAATAAGATGAATTAAATTTATTTACATAAAAATAATATATTTTTGAAGATAAACAATAACTAAAACATTAAAAACAATTAGTACGCAATCTGAAATGTGGGCCACCACTCGGATTTAAGTAAATATTAGTGCATACATACATATAATCACGCCTTCATCCCTGGAGGGTTAGGCGGAGGTGAATTAACACCCACATTTCACCAATAATTGTATTCGATCGCACGTAATAGGGAGTGAGTCTATTGCCGTATTCCGGGCACTATTGTTGACTCGAGCCATGCATCTGAGGCTGAGTCTGGGCTGTATATATTTGTCTGATGTTAAACAGCCCTATCCCTTAGTTGCCTTGTACGACACCGCATGGGAAGAGATGGGGTGGCCCTAATTCTACTCTGCCGGAAACTACGCGGCTATTAGTAATAGAAATTAAATAGTTACTTTAATTAACTAATTTCGATAATAAAATTGTGGTTATTGACTTAGCAGATTGATCTAGTACAACAAATTGAGGAAATCTATAAAATATTTTACTACAGCAACAATGATAACTAGCATCGTAAAATATTCTAATTTCAAATCTGAATTTAAATAAACAGTTACACTGTAAAACTATATTTAACTCAGTAGTAATTTAGATAAGACTATATTTTAATTTTATAATGTCTTATCTTATGGTTTATGTGTGTCTACACAAAAAATAGTACATTTTTACATCTAGGACTGACACTTGGCGTCAACTAAAACCTAATTAACAGTTCTAACACATCCCAAGTTACCGACTCCCCAAAGTTCGAAGAAAACTTTACGAAAAAAAGTAAAATGTCTAGGATTTAGATTCCGATCCCGCACTATATAAACTGAACACTGAACTTATGATAGACTGTTGCTAGTAGGCATAAAAACAAGAAATACTCCTAAGAATGTTTTGTTATTCACATTTGTACACCAATGGATTAGTGATATTTAAGTTTAAGTTCAGTACAGCCCATGGATAATAAGTCCATAGTTAAAGATAACTACAACAAAAAAGGGTAAATTCCAACTGCACTCAGCCTAAACGTTGTTCAAGTGCTGCAACCGTAAATAATTTTCTAACACGAACATAATGGTCGAACAGCTTAAAGTCCGGTAACATTTTACTATGAAAACTTAAAGAGCGCTCTGTACGCATAGAGTTGATTGATGGACTGTTCCTATTTCTTACGTTAAAATGAGTTTTTACGTAATCTCTGACCTTCTTATCGTCACACGGCTCTTTGGTGTTAAATATATTCGGAAGTTGAACGATTTCACATCATAAACGTAGTAAGATTTAACATGAGTACTAACTTTTGGAGGATTTTAATGGGATGTAACTTTCAAGCTGAAGTGGTAAATCAAAGTACTTATAGCGTATATTATTAGGTACGCATAAACTACCTTTTTTGACTGACTATCTAGAGCCCAAACCACGGGAACTAGTACGGATTTAAAAAAAATTTGCCCTTAAGACAGTGAAATACATAATTTTACCACGGGATATTGAAATGGGCCCGTAGCAAATACCTATAGTATACTTAAATATTGGTACTTTAAGTAGGTATAATACTGTAATACCTAAACTTAATATGTTTATAGATTTCTCAGATCACTGAGCACTTAATCTAAACTTACGGTCGACATCTTCATAAACCGCAAATGGTAAACATCCTCCAATGAAATTATTATATAGCTGTTGGTTGCGCCGAAGTGGAAACTGTATTTTTGACACGGAAACCCACTCCTTTTAGATCCGTCTTCCCCTCCGCACTAACCATAGAGTAGGGCTAGCTGTAGCTTCCGTCCGCCATTGTGTGAGATGTGGACGGCCAGTCTCGCTTTGAACTAGCCAGCGTAAAGGCGATCGCGCGCGCGCGTCTCTCAGAAATGAATAATATTTGTTGTATTTTAACCGCCTCATAGACCTTTACCGATCGGATGGTGCCTCTCGTGTGTTCCTCAAGGGATCTAGTGACGCTGACGGCAGCTCCTGAGCAAGGAAGAGAAGATCCGTGTACCGGCTGCGATGAAAAACACGTGGGTCGTGAAGGTTAGTGCATCCTCTCCTAATTTCTCGGGCTGCATTCACTGCCTGGATCGAATCCGCGGCAGCCCGGCCACCTGTCTTGTTTTGTGTGTAAAGTGTCAATAGAACAGTTATCTGCTTCCCCGCAATACAGTCCACTCGCACACAGTTGGCCCACGCGCCACCATTTTTGGTCCGGATCGAGCCGGATTCTTAGCCGTAGTTCGTATTTTGTTATTATTCTAATGGGAATGAGCGCACCGCACCTAAGTGCCTGGTTATTTTAGTAGAAAACCCCGCATCCAGACACTTAGGCTTAGAATTTGTTGTCCGTTCGCCGCTGGCTCGCATTGTACCTACCTAATACATAAATAGGTTAGGTATCATATCAACACTTAATCGTAGTTCACAATTTTCGCATCGCACCTAAGTGCCTGGTTATTTTAGTAGAAAACCCCGCATCCAGACATTTAGGCTTAGATCTTAGGTATACTCAGACACCCTAGTGCATAGGCACAGTGTAATACCTAACGCATTTGGCTTTGTTTTGTTTTTTTCAATTACGTTGTTCTCGGCTCACGTCGTATTTGCCTAGTACCTGCGTGGGTAGACACGTGGCTGTGCCTACCTCGCTCGCATCTCATCCCAATTCATACGAAAGTATTTTAATTTGAATAGATATTACGCAATACTTAATCTCGGAAATAATAGTTGAATCTAGACAGCGACCATCGCGCAGGTGCGACCTTGTTGCTATGCGCGTTTGTTCAAGCGTGCATTCACAGTTGTAAGCACCTACCTACCTACATAGTTAACGCTCGCGCCGCCTCGCTGCTCTGTACCGCTAGGATTAAGTCATTTCATATTTAATTGTAAACATGTCCCCAAAGGTTGATAGGACCGGTAAGGTTCAATTGAAACTTTTAAACGCTAAAAAAGAAATGATTTACTCTCGCGTACAATCGATTTATGATAATGCACTTAAAACCTCTGATTTGGTCATCAGAGATTCGTTCTTGTGTTCTATAGAAAACTTAGATAGTCTACGCGCGGATTTCGAAACCTTAGTACATGACATCAACGTTTTAGAGTTGAATTTGAATCCCGATTACTCAGTGAGTTATCAGGCCTTGTCGTCGTTTGACGATTTGTATTGTCGTATCAAACGCGTCGCTAGGAGTTTGGAGAAACCGGCTGACCTACCCAACCCCACTCGCGACCGACCTAAGTTGCCACCAATTCAAATACCCGAATTTGATGGTAACATTCGCAATTGGTGTCTATTTATAGATAGTTTTGAGAATACAATAGATAAGAACGATTCGTTGACAGATCACGAAAAATTGCATTATCTCGTTGAAAAATTGACTGGTAAAGCTATAACCGTTTGCGCTGGAATTACGTTTAGTGCCGAGAATTATAATTTAATTTTAAATACTTTGAAAGCTAGGTATGAGGATAAAAGATCGGTAGCTAACGCCTATTTAGATCAGATGTTTGATTTGAAATCTATTACGGCATGTAACGATCAAAACTTAGAGAAATTTCTAGATACTTTCGCGTCAGCTGTTCGCGCCGTAAAGAACCTAAAGGTCGATGACCTCTGCGACTTCGTATTTTTGTATATGGGTTTAAGGAAATTAGATTCCGAAACCATTCGTTTGTTTGAGTCGGATCATCGCGGCAATAGGATTCCTAAGTTCGAAGACTTGGAAAGTTTTGTTCGCGAGCATATAAAGGTATTGCAACGCTCTTCATCGAAACATGAAGGCGCGAAGACAGTTGTTGATTCTGCACGCAAAGTAGATGCGTCATCGAAGTCACTGAGGTCAACTCATACTTATGTTAGTACCGCACCAGCACGTGTACAGTCACCTGTTTGCTCTTTGTGTAGCACTCATCATTCGCAACTGTACAGGTGTCCTGGTTTTCTAAAATTGTCGCCTAGTGATCGTTATAAATTTGTTCGCGCTAATAATTTTTGTTTTAATTGTCTCGGTACTAAACACCGCGTTGTTTTATGTAATAGTAGAAATAGTTGTCGCAAATGTCAAGCGAGACACCACACTTTGCTTCATTTTGAGAATAGTAATGCCGCATCCAATGTGAGCACGGTTGGCTCGTCGAGCGGTGACACACGGCAGCCTGCGCCGCAGCCGCAGCCCGCGCTCGCGCGCGCTCCAGCCCGCCCGGTGACCGCCGCGGATGACGTCACCTTGTGTTCGTTCTCCGCTAGTGCTGCACTCACTACTGTGTGTCTTGCGACCGCTCGCGTTGTTATTGTTGATGCATTAGGTAAGCCGCGCATTGTTCGAGCGCTGTTAGATGGCGCTTCGCAAAGTAATTTTATTACTCAAGATTGTTGTCGGCGTCTTGGTTTCAATGTTGATAAGCGTTCAACCCGCTCAGTGGTGAAGGGTTTTGGAAGCTTACAGTCAGCTGTTCGTGGCACCGTTAAAACAAGGTTTAGATCTCGTTTTAATAATAATATTTGGTTTGACATGGATTCGCTCGTTATAGATAGAATAGCTGAACAGTTGCCTACCGTCCCGGTTGACACGTCTTTATTAACGAAATTTAAAGATTTGCCTTTAGCAGATGAGACTTACGCTGTTCCTGGAGTCGTCGATATATTGATCGGCGCTTCGATTCTCCCGCACCTCCAGCTATCACGTAAGGTTCAAGGGGGACCGACGTACCCCGCTCCGCACGCCCTGGAAACAGTTCTGGGTTTTGTTATAATTGGTTCCGCACCCGCTTCTATAGATAGTTTTAGTCACTCGACTGCTTCGTTCTGTTGCACCGTCGAGCCGCCACTGGAGTCTACCATCCGCAAGTTTTCGCTCGGTGGCTCCCGTGTATCCGCTGAAAAACGTCTTTGTTTGGAACGAAAGATGCAGGCGTCCCCAAAGTCGAAGCGGGCCTATGATGAGGTTGTTAATGAATATTTAGATAAAGGTTACATCTCACCTGCGCCTACGGACACTGGCGGGACCCAGCCTTCGTACATTATCCCGCACCGCGGAGTTATTAGAGAAGATAAGCTTACTACTAAAACTCCGCGTAGTTTTGGATGGCAGTGCTAAGACTAGCACTTCCGTGTCGCTTAATGACATTTGTATTGTGGTCGGAATCTTTAAGGTAATTTATTTGACATAATTGTAAATTTTCGCATTAATATTAGTAGAATTTTAGCTTTTAGGACTCAACAGTCGCTTTGTGTTGGGCCCACTCTTCGCCCCATCGTTGGGACACATTCGTCGCTAATAGAGTGGCAGAATTCAATCTGAATTGGCGCCACATAATCTCTTTCACGTTGCTGGCACCGGCAACCCGGCCGATTGTCTCTCTCGTGGATTGCTTCCTTCGCAAATTTTGGATCACCCGTTGTGGTTTGGTGGACCGTCCTGGATTCATGCCGCGTTAGATGGGTGGCCAGTTAGTCAATTCAATCCCACTACGGTTTCCGAACCACCCGAGGAGAAGAAGCGCTCGCTTGTTGTATCGGTCCCACGTGAAGAGACCCTTATTTTGTTGTTGGCTAATCGCGTCTCGTCTTGGTCGAGACTGTTGCGTTGTGTTGTTTGTTCGCCTCTGCCCGCTGCCTAGCCAGCAGTAGGCACGAGCTCCAATCTAGGTTTATATTTTAGTTGTTATTTCCCAAACCTAGATTTAGATTAGACTTTAGATTTGTTTCGCATTTGTCGTTTCGAAGGTAACCCTTCAAGCCGGGGGGAATGGTTGCGCCGAAGTGGAAACTGTATTTTTGACACGGAAACCCACTCCTTTTAGATCCGTCTTCCCCTCCGCACTAACCATAGAGTAGGGCTAGCTGTAGCTTCCGTCCGCCATTGTGTGAGATGTGGACGGCCAGTCTCGCTTTGAACTAGCCAGCGTAAAGGCGATCGCGCGCGCGCGTCTCTCAGAAATGAATAATATTTGTTGTATTTTAACCGCCTCATAGACCTTTACCGATCGGATGGTGCCTCTCGTGTGTTCCTCAAGGGATCTAGTGACGCTGACGGCAGCTCCTGAGCAAGGAAGAGAAGATCCGTGTACCGGCTGCGATGAAAAACACGTGGGTCGTGAAGGTTAGTGCATCCTCTCCTAATTTCTCGGGCTGCATTCACTGCCTGGATCGAATCCGCGGCAGCCCGGCCACCTGTCTTGTTTTGTGTGTAAAGTGTCAATAGAACAGTTATCTGCTTCCCCGCAATACAGTCCACTCGCACACAGTTGGCCCACGCGCCACCAGCTGTGATAAAATTTCAGCATACTATTAATAGTATTCCTATCAGACAGCTAATACAAATGCTAATAAGATATACAGATCTGCTAGTCAAGCCACATGAGCCATTCGTGAGCCGCAATGCGGCGGACATTGGCCACGACATTACACATATTTAACAGAGTTGACAGCACGAAGGCGATTTAAGGAATACTAATCTGCCTTTACATGTTTTTCTTTAGTTTTCTCATGCCACTGCGAAGAAATACAAGCTGTAGGATTGATCTGTAAAATGGTTCCATTCTTATGATGTTCGTTTTGAGTTTGTGCCCAAAATTGTTTTAATTCTTAATAGAAGATGGTAAAAGTTCCAGTTGTTCCACGGGAAAAAGATACTTCCCAGTAACGGTTGTATCGCCATAATATTAGGTATTTTCAAATATACAAATATAGATTTATTTACACGCGAAAAATCCCCCGGAATACCCCTTCCACCCACTGGAGGCAGTGGGAGAGGTTATGTTGGACTCGAACCGACTAAAACGCACGGCATCAGTGGGTCGTTGTTAGTTCCAAATATGACACGAACCGACTAAAAGGCACAGCATCTATGGGTCGTTGTAGGTTGCAAATATAGGTACATACTGTATACCAGTACTTCTTCCAGTGTAGGTACTTACACATAATATACTAAGGTACTACCATTACAAAGCTTCAATATAGTAGTCAATCCATAATACCTATATCATTAGCTTGTAATGACATTTAGTTATTTGACTGACATACCTTTAAGTACACTGTTATTATCTTCGTGCACAGAACATTGTAAAACTTTATGTACTTACTTAGTTGGTTTCGAGGTCATCCATCATTCTGTGACATTTGTACTGTTCTGCGAAACATCGTGATTACTACAATGGTAATATCTCTGCGGAAGTTATATTTACTTACAGAATGATGTAAATATGGTGAAAGCACGCAACTTCACCGGTATTCGAAGATTAATGTCAACGCAAAAATAAAAAATCGACAAAATTTGTGTTATGGTAACAATTGTACTTGGGTTTAATTAATATCTGTTGTCCCGGCAATATACGAAGGCCACCTAGTTCTCCCATTGATGTACGGTATAGTCGTATGCGTAATATTATCAACTTGTTCTGTTAATATTCGAAATAAACTACGACTAATGTAGGTATTTAAACTATCATGGTCACTCACATCAGTATCAGAATAAACGGGATATTTACCATGTTTCATTGTTTTGAGTTTCCGATATTTCGGCGCTATTGCAAGCACCATGATCACGGAGGAACTCACGGCGCTATTGCAAGTTCCTCCCGTGATCATGGTGCTTGCAACAGCGCCGAAATATCGGAAACTCAAAACAATGAAACATGGTAAATATCCCGTTTATTCTGATACTGATACGACTAATGTATAATGTAAATAGCACTACATTCGCAATTTTCCGCGTGGTCCCCGGCAGAGTAGAATTTGGACCACCCCATCTTTTCCCATGCGGTGTCGTACAAGGCGACTAAGGGATAGGGCTGTTTAACATCAGACAGATATATACAGCCCAGACTCAGTCTCGGATGCATGGCTTGAGTCAACAATAGTGTCCGAAAGACGGCAATAGGCTCACCCCCTATTACGTGGGACCGAATTCAATAATTGGTGAAATGTGGGTGTTAATTCACCTTTGCCTAACCCTCCGGGAATAAAGGCGTGATTATATCTTATTCATATTTATTTAAAATGTGACGAGATGAAAAGAGACAGTTAAATTAATCTTTTCTCATTAGGCGCTACTTATCATGACAATAAGTCTCTATCATAATAATATTGACACTTCTTTCAAAATAGTTTCTAATATGCCTGTTAGTACGCGAATTAGACACTTCCTGTGAAGAGCACTAGTCGGTAAGGAGCTTATTAAAAAGTGAAAGGCATCTCATTCATCTAAAGATACTTAATTCGCATCTAAGTATCTGAAGGACAGTTTAACAATATCATAAATAGCCATTAGATAGATAATCCTGATTTTGGCATTGATAATAATATCAGGCAACCATTCAAAACAATATATACATATTATAATCCATAGTAATATTATAAATGCGAAAGTAACTGTCTGTCTGTATGTGACGCTTTCACGCCTGAACTGATTTTGATGAAATTTGGTACAGAGATAGATTAGACCTTATTAGACTATATGAAAAAATCATTGATGTATTGAATGAAATTTTTAAAAAAAGAACATGTATTATGCTGGCTTTTAACGGTTTAGTTTTTAGGCCAACTTGGTCTAGTCTGTCTGTCCAACATTGGAAGAGACCTATGTCCAGCAGTGGACTGGCTAATTGATTGAGTAGTAGTTTTACCGACACGCGACACCCCGCCCCGTGACACGTCGACGTCATTACGTGTGTTTTAGGTTAAGATATATTATATGTATTTTTGGTTTTAAGGTATATATTTATGGGCCGTAGAATAAGTTTTTAACATCTTGTAACTTTTCTATTATTGCCTGAAATAAATGATTTATATATATTTATATTATTATTATTTTTTGTTTTTATTTTTTCTCAGCTTTTTGGCTGGTTTTAACTGCATTTACGGGCTTAAACCAAGTAAATGCAGATTGTGGTGTGTATTATGTGGGTGTGTTTTCGTCTAACTGCATGAACTTTCTGACTATTCTACATGTGTTTAATATGGCAGCTTTCTGTAGATTGATGTATAGAGAATCTGGCAAATCTATTAATTTTAGACTATGGAGGAGATGGTTCGGAATAACACCAGTGGTGGAGAGAACTATAGGCACTACGTAGACATTATCTTGTCTCCATATCCTTATCACTTCTTCTTTGAGCTCCGCATACTTGCTTATTTTTTCAGCTATTGTTTTTTGTAAATTATGCGTGTTGGGAACTGCAATGTCTATTAAATATGTAACTTTTTTAATTTTGTCCTGTATAATGATGTCTGGTCTATTGTAGTGAATAGTCCTATCTGTTAGAATTGCTCGGTCATAGTAGATTTTTTGTGTGTTTATTCCTAATATTGTTTGTGGTGTATATTTATAGTAAGGGGTGTTAGAGTCTTGTATGAAAGAATATTTAAGTGCTAGTTTCTGGTGAATGATGTTTGAAACTTGGTTATGTCTATGGGTGTAGTCTGTTTATGTGAGTGTTATGCATGCTCCTGTTATGTGATGTATGGTTTCTGACTGTGTATAACACCTGCGGCATCTGTCGTTTGTAATAGTTGTTATTATTATTTAAAGTACCTAATACTAGGATTGAGGATAAATATAAATTTATAGGAGACAAACAGCTGCTGTTAACAGTTATGTTAGTACTTTATCCTTCCTAGTACGGTATAAAGTTCGCATTTACGAAACATTACGGGTGATTCTAAATTTAAAAGCTAGATGACGTGGCCATTTAGTTCTGAAATAAACGGCCATATATAATCTTGCTCTGACACACGAGTAGCACTAGCAAATAGGCTTAATATCTCCTTTTTATTTCAAATCCTATTTGTCCTATATCATTCTATTTTAATAAAACCGTTAAATTTATAGGTAAGCCTGCCTCAGAGCCTCGCTGGCCGATCAACAGCAGGTGAAATTGACTTAGGCCCAGAAAGACCTTGTTTGGACCTCATACACCAATAGTAGAATATTAAAACGATTTAATATTAAAATAGCGTGATAAGAGAGCGATGTGGAGTGATAGAAGGAGAATTGATAGAGGAATGTTAAGATGGTTCGGTCATGTTGAGAGAATAAATGAAAGAAGACTAACGAAACAGGTGTATGAGGCGAGCGTGGATGGTACCGTCGGAAGAAGACCTATACGCACATACCTGGACCAAATCGGGGAAGTTTCAGAAAAGGGGCAGGTCAGGAATACCCTAAACCGACGAGCATGCGTGAAGAATGTAATGAGAGTGAATGAAGCGAGAGTAGTATGTCAGGATCGTGGCAAATGGAATTCCATTATCTCTGCCTACCCCTATAGGAGATAGGCGTGATTTTAAGTATGTATGTAAAACCATTTGGAATATTCATTAATTTGTATAACTCTTAAGGAGTTCTTCACTATCTATCTAAAATATCGAAATGAATAATCTTTTAAGTCAATACTATGTATTTTCAAAATTATAACGTAGCTATCAAAACTTGCGATCTATGTCGTTTATAACGATTATTGACCATAAAAATGAGTATTTGTAACCAACATTACATAAGTAATTCAAGTTAAATACCATGAAGCACCCTATAATTGAATATAACCTTTTGTTACAGCTGTAATTCTTCCTACAGACGTAAATTCAAATGAGGTTAATCCTAATAATAATATTTATGGGCCTGCCAAGGGCGCAGTCTACCACCAACCCGAAAAACTAATATACAGCATGAGTTTAATTTTGTATAATTTTGTTATATCATAACATGTATTATGAATGCTATAATAATGTATGATATGTAAAGAGAAATACAAAACGTTAAAATTACATTGGAAAGTTTGTTTACTCGTCAATAATTAACTTCAATAATATACAAACATAGACAGCTTAAATTATCCAGTCTTTTCCATAGTATGTTCAAAAATTTACAATTTTAATTTGTAATTGTTAAATAGCTCAAAATCAAATCGAATTATGTTTACCTAAACATTATTTGATTTGATTTGATTAAAATATTTAGAGAAAATACTAATTTTAAATCAACTGCACAAAGCATAATTCAAAGTAACTACTCAAAACACTTGGAAACAAACAAAAAAGCAGCAATTATATTTATCGCCAAGGTATTACCTAAAATTTGTGAAAGCTTAAGTCATTAAGATTTAAACAAAACAACTACAACGATTAGAAAACAAGTAACTTTAGTTTTCTAATAAACGTTGGTAATAAACAAAACTCGTCCTGTAGACGTGGTTCTGTGCGTCTGTCTGTCCAAAGCGAATAATCACACACTTCCTATAATATGCTAATGCTGTCTACAGCACGCGACGCTGACCACCCTGTAGCCTTCGCCTGTATAACTGACGAACGTATTTGGAAATAGTCTGGCTTAAATTTTCGCATTGACCTCGATTAAAAATAGGGTCAAAGTATCACTTTCCTAGAATATCGTACCGGTTGATATATTATATACCCTTTGTAATTTTTTATAAGCACGAGCCCATATAGGTATAATTTGATTTTAAACGACAGTGTTAACTTGAAGAGACTATGTTGAGATAATTTGAAATAGTAAGTATCTAGCCAAGAAATGCTGAAGATAGTAAAAAAATAAGCTGTTAGATTGGAAAAAGTGGGACCCGGACTCCGAAGTGAAAGCCTTGAATGCGAAAAAAGCTAATTTGCCTTGAATGCGAAAAGGGGATTAAAAAAGAATGGAAGCTTTTGGTAGGTAGGTAGGTCACAGGTGACAAATAGCACACATCTACCGATACTAACCAATAAAATACGACACCGCTAGGGAAGAGCCATCTCTTACCTTGCGGTGTCGTACAAGTTGGTGGTCCAAATTCTACTCTGCCGGGAACCACGCAGCTCTTTTTATATATGAGATATAGTTGTAGTAGAACTTTATAGTTCAATGGGCTTTCGTAATTAGTAAAGTATTCTAAGGCTGTTGTAAGACCGAAGAAAATCGTATTGAGTTGATAATAACCCTTTCTGACGCAACGAATTCACGTTTCATTCTAATTGATCGAATCGTTACATTGAATTCGAGAAATATAAAACGCACTTTAATTGTTAAAGAAAAGCAATAAAACATTTATTTTTACACCACAATGGCGTAATACTGGTGTGTCTGTCATGGATAATGGCGTAATAGGTTTACCCATAACGTGTTGATGTGTTTTTGTTCCGGGTAAGAAAAAGGGATGGAGTCACTTTAAGCTACGTCCCTCTCTCTCAATTAAAAAAATAAATGCTTATAATACGTCATTGTAGGCTGAAGTCTAAAGGGTATACAAAGCTGTTAAGTCACAATTTTGTATGAAAATTTTAACATAACAGCTGTATTTTTATATGCCCTTTGTAAATTTTCATTAGTAAGATCCCATAAGGTATAATTATACAACATGTTTGTCGGTGTGGTGACGGAGAAAGAATACAAGTATTACCACCCCATTTCATCCGATAGGTGTCGTAAGAGGCGACTAACGGAACAATACGCAGACGATACCACTGCAAGAGAAGGAAAACTCGAAATAAACCCTGTACTGACCCGTCTAGCCAGCGTGTAAATAGTAGGCCAATGCCTCCCAACATTGGGAGAGGCCTATGTCCAGCAGTGGATTGCTATGGGCTAATTGATTGATACAACACGTTATGTCCACACGTTGCCTGTCTTTGGCTAAAATATATAAGTAAGTGATGTGTGGTTTGTAAGAACAACCTGTGACTAGGGTTTTTTTTTTTTACGTGCGCAAAATCCCCACGGATACCTCCCCACCGGAGCCGGTGGAGGAGGTTATGTCGGACTCGAACCGACTAAAACGCACGCCGCCTGTGGGTCGCTTTGGGTTGCCGAAGGTGAGGTTGACAGGCATATCCCTCGCACCCCGGCCGACCCAGGGCCATCTCTCACGATCTGGCCCTCTTCTCGGGTGTGGGGACTACAGAGTCCCCAACTCGTCCCCGGAAACGGGGAGGCGCGCAGCACCCAGCCGCCCACGCATCCGCGCAGCGAACCATCGCCGCAAGCAAGGTGGAGAGCGTGAGAACCCTCACTCCCAGGACCTGTGACTAGGGTTGGAAAAGGTATGCTGAGATTGTTTGAGCGCGTACAATGAATATATTAGGTACATAAATAACTGTATTAGACTAACTAAAAATAAGTGAGGAACGCCAAAAATATGCTGATTTGATTAATAGGTTTTTCGACAATAGAGGAAGCTCATAAATGGAGTTAAATGAAAAGACGTTATGCTTTTATATCTGCCTATCGTTGAATAAAAAAATATTGAAATATCAAGTGAAGAGATAATTTCACACTGTTGTGAAAATGTAAGAAAATAATATTATTTATTTCATCTAAACGCTATCAAAGTAACATAGTATTCCTACAAACCTGTGCCAATAAATCTTACTCAAGGGCCGAGATTGATCTCGAGAGCATGAGCAACGAGCTTAAATTAAGCACGATTCGATAAAATAATCAAAGACCTAACGGGTACTGATAACACCGCAATGAAGCCAAGAGTTGAACGCTAAGAGATGCTTATGTATTGATTTTAGTACCGGCCACGTATTCTTGTTACGTTTCTTAATTAGCAGCGAGAAATTTATAAGCATTATCACGCACTAAGTTCTTAAAAATGTAAGCAGGGTTACAGCGTACGACGTTAGGAAAACAGAGAGAGAACAGAAGAAACACTCTACCCTCATTAGGTGAGAATGTTAGATCAAGTCTTATAGGAGGTAGGACACGGCGGTATTTACGCCCAATTGAGCAATCCGACTGGGGAAGTATCTCCGCCCTACAGAATACCGCGGTTATAATAACTTCGTGTTGTGTACCCAGCGGTGAGTAGGGTAGCCATAGCTCACTGGAGAATTTGTGCTGTTAGTGGGATGACTAAAGGCTTGTCCTGCTTTGTCCTCTACACTGACGGCACAGAGACTCTGTGCTTACAGGGTCGGCAGCGCGAGTGTGGCTTCTCTGGTGTTACACACGTCCATAGGCCACGGTAACCACTTTCCATCAGGTGGACCGTGTGCTTGTCCGCCACCTAAATGGTATATAAAAAAAAAGCTGATTCATATATACATATTTCATATACAAGCTGTATGTTTCAAAGGGGTAGGCAGAGGTGTATTAATGCCTACAAGCCGAAGTGAGCGAATATTCGTCAATACAGTCTTACTTATTATAAATGCAAAACTAATTGCTGAGAACAACTGTGTGGAACAGACGATGATGAAGAGCTTTTGTAGACATTGTCAAATATGAAAATCACCCTACGTTTTACTTTATGAAAATTCGTTGAAGAAAACCTGACAATATACCTACCTAGCTCAAATTTCATTGATATTGGATCCTTCATAGATGATATCCGTTCTTAAGGTGACGTGTAAAGGTCTTAAAACTCATTTCATATAACAAAACAGAGGAAACATTTAGTGCCTAGATTATATTACGTGGCTGAAATATCTCTGTAATTAATCTAATTATTTATAAAGTATGAATAAAATGGTATTTTCAACCGACCTAACTCGAAATAATACAGAATATAATTAAGAACAATGCGTAAAATAGTATGTAAACAATTATTATAAGTAAAGGTTTGAAATCTCAATGTATTCATTAAAGCAGACACTGGAAACTTCACAGTTAGTTACAAGAAAAACACAACGGGATTAATAAAAGTCATAAATTAATAAGAATAAAATCCGTTAGTACACGCATTGTAATTGCTTTTAATACATGCAAATAATTTTAATGAACAGAGCCTAAAACTCTTTCGTTGAAGTTCAGTGGGTTGTTGAAACAGACACAAATGGCTAACAAATTGGAGAATCGGTGCCGTTTGAGGAAAAGAAATTATAATTGCCACCGACAAACACGCAAATGCGAAAATAAAAGCTTCTTCTTAATAAAATATTAGATACCTTCTATTTTTAAGTATAACTTAGTTGTAAATAAATAAATATTCTCACAACATTCTTTCTACACAACGCTATCTAGACCATGTTTAACTAGCTTGTGTTATAGAATCTAGACTGCTAGAATCTAAACACCCAGACCAATGCAAATATACATATTCATGCAAACAAATATTTGCATTGAGCGGGAATCGAACACACGCCCCCCTGCGTAGTTGTCAATCATTCTACGGTTACGCCACATAGAACGTCAGTTTTATTATGTCAATATAATATAACTTTATCTACACCTTCGGAGATTAACAGGCGTGAGCATACGTATGTACGTTTGTTGCATGAAAGGCTTCACGACAATAGTGGAAGCTCGTGAAGTATGCAAGGATAGAGTCAAGTGGGCTGTTGTCTCTGCCTACCCCGCAAGTAATGCAAGTAGTGTTGATTGTCTGTCTTGACTTCCTAGCAACAGGAGAGATTTTTAACCTGTCGATGATTGGTGTGTTATTGCTATTAAGCACGCCGATTTGAATAGGACTAATTCAATCCAAAATGCAATTCAAAATTGATACACTAAAAGTCATGCTCCATTAGTGGTAGCGGTGTAAGTTTCAGAGATTCTGATGTAGCAAAAATATTGCTTTTGAAATAAGTTCACATAATTTTCACCAACAAAACTAATCTTTTTTTTATTTTTTTATACCACTTAGTTGGCAGACAAGCACACGGCCCACCTGATGGAAAGTAGTTACCGTGGCCTATGGACGTCTGTAACACCAGAGGAGTCACAGTCGCGCTGCCAACCCTGTAAGTACAGAGTTTCTGAGCCGTCAGTAGAAGACAAATCAGGACAAGCCTTTAGTCTTCCCACTGACGGCACAAATTCTCCAGTGAGCTCTGGCTACCCTACTCACCGCTGGGAACACAACACGAAGTTATTATAACCGCGGTATTCTGTAGGGCGGAGGTACTTCCCCAGTCGGACTGCTCAATCGGGCGGATATACCGCCGTGTCCTACCTAATAAGTGTCAAATAAGTTGTTTAACTTACGCAAAATTATTTACATCTTATAGATTTTAAACGTACAATTATTCCGACCAGATAAGTACTGACCCATATATTATGACCCTTAGTTTTGGCTACCAAACCAGCCGGTGGGCAGTTAACATGGCCATTAGAAAAATCTGGGTGAAATAATTAGGCACGCATCGTAAAAGTTGCGTGTTCCGCCATCTCGTGCAATCTTTACACGTTTAGTATCACACACTACTGTTATAATTGTTATAAATATATGACCAATACATTTCGTAAGCAATACGCACGTGATTTAAGCAATACGTTAGAGATAACACCATTTACAGTAGAATATTGTATGTAATGACGGCGGTAGCATAGTGGTATGGGTAATGAACTGCTGAGACGACGTTTCGGGTTCGATCCCAGGTTTTACCATGGCACATACCAATGACTTTTCGATGCTTTTCGAAGTTATGTGTGTATTTATCGCAGGTTTATAAGTGTCCGGTTAATGGCAATAGGCTCGCCACCTATTACATTGGGACCTAAACATAAAACTGGCGAAATGTGGGTGCTAGCACCTCTGCCTACCTCTTCGGGGATATAGGCGTGAGTTTATGTTATGTTATTGTATTGTAAACTGAGACTAAAGTAATATCAAAAATGGTTGCTTTAAAATAGATTATTCTGGAATTTGATTCCTCTCTAGGTACATTAAATTAAATCAGTATGTAAAGCAATACTACCCGTACTTAGTTGACTGTAATTAAAAATCAATAATAATTGCGAATTGCTACTTATAATTAATTTCACTTCATATATTATTGTTAATAGAAGTATATAGAAAATCTTTTCAATAACTCACAGTATAATTATATATAATATTAAAAACATTAAAACAATTTATTTCTCAGTATAAAAACTACTATTTCCAAATATACTATATCTAAATCGACGTTATGTCAAAAAAAAATAGTAAAACTATCGAATTTGTCGCCCTCCGCATTATAACACGAGTTCAACGCACTTACGTGAAAACTCATATTACCCGATGTCGAACAATGATAAAAACTTTTCACGTTATGCAATAACTCTGAACAATACCACTTTTATAGTGTTATCCCTTAATTTATTCAGTTCATGAAAATGACAAAGAAATGTTCATAAATCGGGACAAGCGCAAGGGAGGGTTGAACTTTAGGACCATAATTTCTGTGTGTATGAGATTCATTTTAATATTTATTCGATTCATTTTTTTATTGTCCTTAGGAAAGTATTCCCATTCAGTATTATTTTAGATATTCCAGTTTATTGTGATGTCAGGAATTTCTAGATGGTGTAAATAAATTATAAGATGAACAATGCGAAAATGTTTGAATATTTCTTGACATATTTTAGAAATGAGGAAATAGATGCACGTGTGTATAATTTTGTACAGAACTAAAATAATTAATTCCTATATAACCCTTGACCTTTCATATACAGATAAAACTGAAAATATGTAATGCAGCATCCGAAAACTGAAAATTTACCTGTTCTTTCCGTGCCCGATTTTGTACAGCTCGACATGCTTGAACTGAGCGTAGGTGGCCATTGTAAGGTGTTTGAAACACGAGGGTTTATTTTATCACACGAAAGTGCGTTCACTGCGCGATACCGGTGCGTTTAAACGTGGAAGAAGGCGTGCGTGCGTGACAGCGGTTGTCAGCTGACTGGCGCGCGCGGTCCGGGACCCTCGCTTAAGTCGATGCTAACACCCTCCGCCCGCGCTACCAGAGCCGCGCATGCGCGACCATCCACTTCCGCGCCTTGTTTTGTTTTTTTTTCTTCCTTGTGACATATGGTTCTGCCAGATGATTGTCAACAGAAAACACATGTTCGAACAGATTTGCTTAAGGTAAGATAGAGATGATTGATATAGAACAATTGCCTTGCGAAGTAATGAGAAAAATTAGGCGAAACTTGTTTTGACAACTTAACGGAAGGATCTAAGCAGTTTTTACAAATGCTTGTGCCGTTTACACTACAGTTTCACTGGACCCATTAATATCATAATCTTAGCGTTGATCTCCGCTGATCCAAGGGTTTCATCTCGGAGTGCGAAATTCGTATGCTCTAAGGTAATGGCTAATATGTGGTAATGAGAGCGACTGTCATCTGACATTTGAACCCCGAAAAGGATATCTTTGTCAGTGCCTCGTCCGTGTCGGTTTACAGCTAGACCATCAAGCAGCAAATGAGGTTGACTTGGATCCCAAAGATCTAAGTGAAACACGGGTACGGTTTTATGGGATTCTTTTACAGCTCACAGTGAGCCCAGGGTCCGTTATTCTGCTCTTCTTTTTATTGTTGAGTGACTGCCATCGGACCTCCTAATCCCGAAAGGAAAGCTTACAATAGAGCCTCAGCCACTAGTATAAAAAGCAGTTATAATTGAAGCCATCTGTGACCCTGAAAAGTACATTATGTTGAAGCGTCAGGTCAAAAATATAATTAAGCCTGTCCTTATAACCGCCTGTAAAGCGTGGCCGTTGCTAGAGTGACACAAACAGGACCTACGTGTCGCAGCGATGAATATGCTGTGCTGAATGTGTGGCGTCACGCGTAAGAATCGCGTGGGGAACTGCCTTGTCCACTGCACTCATCATATCCAGTGACATTGTAGATTAAATGAAACTATGTAGGTTTAAAATGTCTAGTCAGGTCGCCTCCTCTGGGCACCAGAAAGGAGGTAGACCCAAGATAGGCTCAGCGTCTGGTTGGTTTTGGTTTCATTACTAGAACATTCATGTATAGATGACCAAAACCGTGCAAAGTGGAATATGTAAGCCGGAAAACTTCCAGACTTCCAGGTGACATGTATTGAGAGGTCAGGTGTTCTTACAGGGTTGGCGGCACGAATGTGACTCCACTGGTGTTGCCCACGTCTATAGGCCACGGAAACCACTTTCCATCAGGTGGGCCGTGTGCTTGTCTGTCACCTGAGTGGTATATTAAAAAAATGTCAGAAGCACTCATAACCTGGTAAAATGGTAAGTAATGACAGTAAAGAAAACTCGTGAAATATGTAAGAATAGAAGCAAATTACTCTGTGGTGTGGTGGTAATGAACGCGACCGCGACGCGGGAAGCGCGGGTTGTATCCCCGCTCAGTGCATATATTTATATACATGCATATAGATGTTTGCATTTTCTGGTCAAAAACTGTCAAGAAAAAGTATTTAAATCTTCTTTAATGTCATAAACACTGTACAAAAAGATGTCTTATGATACTTTTTTTTTATACCACTTAGATGGCAGACAAGCGCACGGCCCACCTGATGGAAAGTGGTTACCGTGGCTTTATGCCACCTTACACCCAAAAAGCACGAAAGAAAGAGAGAAGACCCGGGACGGCGTGTGGGTTAAGTCGGTTCGAGTCCGCCACAACCACCCCCTTCTGGTGCCGAAGTGGGGGGAGGGGGTTATCCGCGAAAAGGAAGCACATTACCTATTAACGATTGGTATTGGATTTCTTCAGATAAGTTTTTTTAGTCTTAGATGAACGGGCAACTTTGACAGCCTCCGTGGCGTGGCGGTAGTGAACACGGCCGTCTACGCAATAGGTGCGGGTTCGATCTTCACTCCCGCTTAGTGGAAATATTTGTATGTATGAATATGGGTTACACATATTGATAACTCACTTGTACTTTTCCACATTACTTTATTGCTTATTCCACCTGACCGGTTTCGCCTTACAGCATCCTCAAAGGTTTATAATCAATATGTGTAACAACAAATTACACCAAGTGCCATCAATCTACAGTATAAATATGAATATCGATTGAAAGGCTAAAGGACGTAAGCGACAAGAACAGTTGATACGCAAATTACACTGTGTTGTAAAGAGTGTTTCATGTGCTTTAAGGCGAGGTATTCCAGCAGAGGCCGCACTTTTGAGTTCTTTTAAACCATCTGAATCATAGAAAAAAGCGTTTTAAATTTCGAAAAAAAGATATATACTAGTTAAGGATCTAGTCTAGTCAAATTCGCATTCAGTTACCAGATCTAATGAACTTCACTCGATAGAAAAAAATCCCAAAGTTACCCCTTTTCATAATGTTTTTTCAATATTATGACTAAACTACTGATGTTTTCTATTAAATTTTTGTACTCAACTAAAGCCACTACATATTTATAGACATTTTCGCAGATTTTGACTATATTATTAAATAATTGTTAAAGTTATATTTAAATACCTACAAAATTCACGAGTGCTCGCGCCGCTGAGGCCCGAACAGTAGCGCCAGTCGCGCGTTGGCGCTTACCGAAGTTGGACCTGTGTCAGTTTTTTTTAGCGACAGTATCGTGCACCAATAAATCGGTTTTACGTATTCATAACAAATTGCTGCAAGTTATTCAATATGGGCAATAAACAACGCAAGCGAAAAAAGTCGCGTAAAGCCATAAAAATGACAAATAAAAAGAATGCACTCCAAAGATAAGTATGTGAAGAAGTAAGTAAATATTCATATAATTTATTAAAACAATTATGTTATGTTTCATTATTTTATCATTTTTATATATTTTATATTATGTTATTTTTCACTACATTTCTATCTCCGATTGGTAATTTAAAAAATATCACACCTAAATATTACGTTCATAGCGCCACAGTATAAGAACATCAGTATAACTGCTGAGGATGCTACTTACGATTTTTGATCATTCATATTTTATCTATATCAGTACATCTGCTTATCGTTTGCAAATGATAAGTAAATACTAATAGATACTCCGTTTTATTGTAGGTCTATGGGGCAGCTTCAAACACCTGACATAGGTACCGCCACAGTACTAAATCTGCTACCTGCGGATTCCATTGAAAATAGCTAAGTTATTATCCATAGATCTGAATAGGTAGGTACTAGGTTTTACGCACTTAGGGTGAGATTAGATAAAAATGTCTTATTAAATTAGACTTCCTTCCTTCACTTTATCATTTATCCCGGTGGCCCTAGACTTACGCTTAGGACCTAGGGTCTGCTAACTGGTCAGAATTACTTGAATTTCAGCTATTTCCATGGCGACACTGCTATCTGACCTCCGTCCCCATAGGCGAACTCCATTCTATAGTTAAACCAGCAGAACCACTTGACTTCATATAAAATATACTTACACTACAATTTTTTAGTAGCATTGTGCAAACATTAAAAACTGTAAAAACAGCTTACACAATATACCACCTGACAAGTAAAATAATGTAATGTTTGCCTTCACTGTTTCAGATATATCGAAGAGACAGAAAATCCTCTTATCGTAGAGTATGAAATTAACAAAGAAGATGAATTTCAGCCTGTTTCGGGACGTCGAATTATTGATTTAAATTGTTTTACAGGAGTTACAAGAAAAAGCTCGTCATAATAATCTATTTAATTGCACATTAGGTAACTTCCGTCTAATTAGTGAAAAGCTACGAAGAGTTTCGGCGTATCGTTTTGAATGCAATACCTATGTGCAAACATATTTGCTTGATTACCTCTGAAGACCCTAATAACAAAGAACAAGTCAATCTAAATATAGCTGCCACTACGGGAATTGTGGCTTCCGGTATAGGCTTTTCTCAATTTGAGGAGTTATGTTCAGCCATGGACATTCCACTATTCAGTGCAAAATACTATTCCAAATTAGAAGATGAAGTATTTGAAAAATGGAAAGAGACGACAAGTACTTCGATGGAAGCTGCAGCTCAAATGTAGAAAGATATCGCTATTCCAGAAGGTCGAACTAAAATTGGCATACCTTTGATTGATGTTTACGTTGACAGGTCATGGTGCGCTAGATCTTACGGCACGAACTATAAAGCGTCATCAGGCGCAGCAGCCAGAAAAACAGGACAAGTCCTTTATATTGGGATAAAAAATAAATATTGCTTAGTATGCGCTCGAGCTGAGCACAAAAAAATATCACCGATTAAACACAAATGCTTTAGAAATTATGAAAGTTCTTCAAGCTCCATGGAAACGGAAATAATTGTTGAAGGTTTCAAGGCGTCAATCTAAATGTATGGCATCATATATGAGCGCATGATAGAAGACGGAGACACTTGAGACGTACACTGCCATCCTCAAAGCTAGACCGTATGAGACCAAAAATGTGACCGTCGAAAAAATTTTATGTCGGAATCATATACTGCGCAACTTTTGCAAAAAAATTACCAGTAGTAGTTTGACCCTAGAAACAAAATATGATCTAGCACATCGTAAAATGCATACAAACGTAAAAAAATTGACGATGCGGAAATCAATTGTACAATCCATAAGACACCACAAAACCTCTGGAAATCCTCATAATGTAGCAATATCAAATCTTCACAATGATATCATTAACTGTGTAGCACATGCTTTCGGCAACCATACAATGTGTCAAGAATATTATTGTACGAAAAATAGAAATGACAACGAAGAGCTCAAAAAGATCCAGAATTCAACATTCATGTTCAGAATAAATGCGATTGTTTCAAACGTTGCAGCAAAATCGCGCAGTTTAGTCGAGGATGTTGACACAAATACTGTTGAGTGTTTTAATAGTGTTATCGCCAAATTTATTGGTGGAAAACTAATAAATTTTGCACTAAAAGGAGGTTACCAAGGAAGGTGCTCAGCAGCTGTTACTTCATTTAATTGCAAGTCCGCACTTTCAGCCATCCAAAAAGCTATTTTAAATAGAATCCCTAAAGGGAGGGTTAAGATAATTGAAAGTAGGAGAGCACAATAACGTAAACTGAACTTCGAGCATCCGGTAAAAAAAAAATGAAAATTAAAAGAAATAAATCAGAAACAACATAACTATGGTCCAGCCAGCTCAGCACCACATATGGATTTACATGAATTAAAGAAAGCAGAAGAAGAGTTCTTAAATAATTTAAAAATGCAAATCAGATGTCTTGTATCCATATTTCAAGCATTTGCTAGCTTTAGGACTAAATGACGCTTTGTTTTTTTATATCACCAGGGCCGCTAACAGGCATACGGGCCGCCGATGGTAAACGTCACCAAAGCCTATGGACGCCTGCAACGCCAGGGGAATCAAACACGCGTTGCCAACCCTTTAAAAACCTGTTCACTACCTTTTTGAAGAATTTCATACTGTAATCCCTAGGTATTACCTCGGCAGGGAGTTCAGTCCACAATGAAATCGTTCGCGAGAGGGAATTCTTCAGAAACCGCTCAGTACGTAACCAATTATGTGCCCAAGTGTAAGGATGAATGACCAGTCGACGACGAATGGTGCATTGATATAAAGTAACCGTTGGCATCATTTCAAACAAATGTTTGTAAATGTACAAACATTATTATTATTATAATGTAAACTGGAAATAAAAAAAATGTAAACTCATATCGTTTTTTAATTTCTTATTTATTACTTACTTAATTTATTCACGAAACTAAATAAAGTTAAAAAAACTGCACTTAATTTTTTAAGTCAAACCAAGTTTTCATACTGTTTATTTCTATTCTGCGTCGCTGGCGGGGTCAACACTGAGTTCACCGTCACTGCGGCCGCGCGTAATATTTGGCGACCGGCCGGGATGGCGATAAATGCCTACTTTTGCAAGAATACAGGGCCTTAAGACCTTTTTTTGTATGAAATGTCGATGTCGATACCTTTTTGCTTTTCAACCGTCGATATGGGTATTTGCATTGGTCTGGCTGTGCCTCGATAAGCACTTTAAACCGTCAGTCCCGGTTGCCATCTATGGCAGTCTTTACGGGTAGCTGTGTGTTCCATTAATAAATGGATAACACTCTTGCACTAAATGCTGAACTATGTTGTGTATTTTAGTTTTAGCTTTGTATGCTGTGACATGTTTGTAACCATTTTATGTAAGCAATAAATTATTATTATTATTTACTTTATTTTAATATTCAACTTATAAATTATATTTTTAAACACATATAAAAAACATCTATTTAAAAATATAAAAAATAGTGCTCTACCGGTATCGGGTACAGGGACCAAGCTACCGGTGGTTAGGGCTCCAAAGAAAGAAACTTCCGCACGATGCGCGCCGTATCAAGAAGCACAGCCTTCTGCATCTGGCCCTTGACCCAACCATCTAGCCCGAGCCTCTTTAGGTGTTGGTCGAGGCTCTTTGCTATTAGTCTTTATTATTATTATTATTATTATTATAGCTGAAACCCTGAAAATCTAACAACTGGTCTAACTGCAATGCTTTGATATCGCGATTGAGTTATGGAGGACAGATTGCAGTCGCTTCACGGAAAATATTGAAGTTCAGCCAAGTCCGCAGTTAAACTGGAAAAGCAGGCCCCAGACTCCGAAGTGAAGACTTCGGATGCGACTGGGATTAACACTAAGATGAGATGGTAGGCTTATAGCCTTTGCCTACCCTGGAGGGAAATAATTGTGAGCAATACATATCGGCGGTTGAAAGGTTAAAGGACGTAAGCGACAAGAAGAGTTGATACGCAAATTACACTGTGTTGTAAAGAGTGTTTCATGTGCTTTAAGACCTTTTTTTGTATGAAATGTCGATGTCGCTTGTACCTTTTTGCTTTTCAACCGTCGATATGTATGCAAATAAAATCTTCTTTTATCAAATTACAGAATGATAATAATATAAAAAACCGCGGTAGCCTAGTGGTATGGGTAATGGACTGCTGAGACGAGGTCTTGGGTTCGATCCCAGGTTTTACCATGGCACACACCAATGACTTTTCGATGCTTTTCGAAGTTATGTGTGTATTTACCGCAGGTTTATAAGTGCCCGGTTAATGGCAATAGACTCGCCACATTGGGGCCTAAACATAAACTGACGAAATGTGGGTGCTAGCACCTCTGCCTACTCCTTCGGGGATATAGGCGTGAGTTTATGTTATGTTATGAGTTTATGTTAATAATATAAGAAGCCAGTACATGAGGAAAGCATTATAAAACATAATCAAACTTGTTTTGCGTTCCTCTCAATATTGTCTATGTGTGTATAAATCATTCAAACCATTCTAGTGTTCATTAAAATATATACTGTTCAACATAATGTTATTACCGTGTCATGATACCGTAATAGACATTGACAGTAATCTTCATAAAAGTATTTTTAATACAAGATGATTGCTATTTTGTTTAGACTTCAGATGAGACAGTGATGAGTCACGGAGGCAACATTACAAATGGTTATTAAAGTGCACGAAAAAAGTGAAAGCTTACGCCCTGTTTGTGTTTAAACTCAGTAAAATAAAACATAGATACGATATAATGAATACAGAAGATAAAAGGACGACGCGACGCCATTGTTTTTTTCTTGTGGAAATTACAGTGGGTGTGACGTGAATTACAGTGTAGCCCAGAGTACGTTTTTTTTTATCTAAGACACACCAATTTGACTTCACCTCGCCCGATGGTAAGCTAAAGGCAAAGTCTCAGGAAAGAGGGTCACCATTGCAGACACTAAGTAATGTTACAATGGTACTCAGCTTGTGGCCCTCAGCTTGGCGGCCTCATCAGATGCTTTATCACGACCCGCTTAAAGTAGCCGGGACTGTAGGAAGAAGGAAACACGTGACGTTAAATTCTCCTCCTATTGATTTGGCTTATACGACCTTAATGGGAGTGACTGCCTCCGAACCCCGAGACGAAAGCTTGTTCGTCAATCAGAAGGTGTACTGGATTGCAGATGAGGTTGACTTAACTCCAAAAGAGTAGATAGAGAGAAGAGTAAATAGGGCTCCCTATTTACTGAAATTGGTAGACAAAATGAAGGAGTTATATCGGGCTACCCAGCCCGCCATCTTCAGGGTATGACACATTCTCCCTGACAGCTCCATAGAAGCTGTAAAACTGTGTTAGCCAAACCATTTGGAGGAGAATAAGTGGACCTTGAGCTCCGAGGTGAAAGATTCTGACGCTACTGGGACCAACGCTAAGGGGATGATGATGAGTAAATTGACTGCAATTTTTTGAACGATACATATACTATACGGAGCCAAATATCATCAGTATTGAACATGCTTACGCTCGCTTTTTTTCTAAGTATACATACATACATATAATCACGCCTTTATCCCTGGAGGGTAAGGCAGAGGTAAATTAACACCCACATTTCACCAATAAATTGTATTCGGTCCATATAATACACGGTATATATAACCATTTACCTCTTAAAGAATGACTACAGCAAATCTGTATGGCATTCTTATATATTTTAATTTCATATTCAAATACCAAAATTCAAATAGGTACTAAATTTCAGAAACTGAAATTTTTTAGAGTAAAATTTAATTTGTATACATGCTACTTAGTCCGTGTCCTACTGTAAATCTGTTGATTTACAATTAAGAACTATCTATCCATATAAAAAATCAAACGACTTTACCAAGGCTTCCTTTTGTAGAGTAAGCCGGCAGGAATATGGGGACATATCGACACTGGTCAATATTCAAATAAAAAAACATCACGTAGCTAATGTCATTGTAGGTCAAACAGAATCGTATCAACACGTACTCCATCTAATTTATGTCATACGCAATATGACTGTGTTGTAAGAAGAGAGTAGGTATAATATTACCCTCTATAACGTGCTTTAAGAAAGGTTTGTAAACGATTCTGCAATTGCGACGACTATTTATATTGAATTTTGAAAATTTCGACACGAAATACGATTACTCAATGCTGATAGTTACAATATTTCAATTTGAGTTGTAGTTTTTTTTTATTTTATCGTGTGAGATACCCCCAAGCCGCGCCAGAGCCGGTGGGGGGGATTGTGTCGGACTCGAACCGACTAAAACGGACGCCGTCTGAGGATCGTTAATTTTCGGAGGTGAGATTGCCGGATTCACGTATCTATATGTATGTGTAGACTATATTTTCGGTCCTACGGAATAGGTGGCGAGCCTATTGCCGTCAAGCGGGCACAAAATATAGCTAATTATTTATATATAATAATTAAATTAAATATATTTGTTTTAAAATGTCGGGTAACTATGGGTGGTAGGATTTAATAAACCAGGTACATTTTTAATTAAACAAACGCAACGACATAACTTCAAAACCTAGTCACACCACGTAAATGGACAAAAATCTATATTAAATATGTAATTATATAACGTAAACTGCGTAGTTTCAGTTTACCTATATCACATGTATCACGTATGACCTTACAAACCAGTATGAAAATTAATAAAAAATATCACTGAAAACTGTTTTTGTGTTTTGTGTGTTTTTCGCTCCCATACACAATTCTCGTTTGATGTCAACTTGGTGGGTAGTTGGAGGCGATACTAAAGCATAGTTTGGTGTCACCAGTGTAGAAAAAAAGTGTAATTTAATGAGAAACCTGGAGGTGGTACGATTTAAAAGACGGTACAATTTACCCGACTTTCCCCTATGTCAATCGCATACATTTATCAATCTATTCTTTGCTATGAAACTGCGGTAGCCTAATGGTATAGACTGCTGAGACGAGGTCTCGGGTTCGATCCCAGGTTTTACCATGGCACGCACCAATGACTTTTCGATGCTTTTCGAAATTATGTGTGTATTTATCGCAGGTTTATAAATGCCCGGTTAATGGCAATAGGCTCGCCACCTATTACATTGGAACCTAAACATAAATTGGTGAAATGTGGGTGCTAGCACCTCTGCTTACCCCTTCGAGGATATA
Source organism: Eilema griseolum (assembly GCA_963662185.1). Lineage (NCBI taxonomy): Eukaryota > Metazoa > Arthropoda > Insecta > Lepidoptera > Erebidae > Eilema > Eilema griseolum. The sequence goes on from OY759250.1 coordinate 9,430,942, forward strand.
GGCGTGAGTTTATGTTACGTTATGTTCTTTTCTAGTCTACAAACGTATTGACAGTGCCACTTGGCTACAGAGGCACGGATACTCAATGCGTCCGAAGCGCATCTATTTTAATTTCAACATGCACACCGAACTACTTGCCGGCCTTTATGCTTCATACTACAATCTGAGTACATCCAAGTTGCAAGTGAATGGATATCTTACAATGCACTGTCAGGTATCATGAGATTAGATAGTGATCAAACAAAAAACTAAAGCTATTGCACTATATCCGTAGTTATATATACCGATCTGTACGCCATCCACCGGTAAAGTTAGCAGTATAAGTTGCTGAGTAATAAAAACATAAGTAGCAATAAACACAAGTCTACAACACATCAACTTACTTTGTGGCGTAGCGGTAGAATATTCGACTGCTACGCAGGGGGCGCGGGTTCGATTCCCGCTCAATTTATATATTTGTATGCGTGAATATGTCAATTTACATTGGTCTATGTGTTTCTATGTATAATATGTATGTATTTACAAAAAAAATCCGTGTGGTGACGGAGAAAGAATACAAGTATCACCATCCCATCTCATCCGAAGGGTGTCGTAAGAGGCGACTAATGGAAACATATGCAAACCATATCACTGCGAGAGAAGGAAAACTCGAAATAAACCCCTGTACCAACCCGTCTAGCCAGCGTGGCAACAGTAGGCCAAAGCCTCCCAACATTGGGAGAGGCCTAGTCCAGCAGTGGACTGCGATGGGCTAGTTGATTGATTAATTGATTACAAAAAAAAAGTATCAAAGTATGTTTATCCACATTCTAGATTCCATAACATAAGATAATCTGCCCTTAGTATGGTCTTGATAGCGTTGTGTGGAATGTTGTAAAATGTTAATTTATTTATCAAAAATATTTTTATGTACAAGTGCATTAAAATTCTTTTTGGTGTACGTTCAAAAGGTAGACAACCATGTCACAGGCTGCATGGTCTCAAGTAATAAAGAGAGGGGAATGCCTATGTGTTATAATTTAATAAAAAATATTCATGGTGCATGAATTTATATACACATATTTTCACTGAGCTGGAATCGAACCCATAATCACTATCATAGCTACGCCACACAGGTCGCCATTTCAATAAAAATCGAAAAGGTCTTGCAAAAATAACAATGTTAAGCCACTTTTGTTGCTAACTCTAAGACAGTCCGAAAATAGGTTCAAACAGTAAGTGCAAAACTGGCCTACTTTTTCTATAGTTATTTAACACTTCATTTCATGCGCCGCATGAGGTCCAGGTACCTCTGTCCGTACATTTTTTGCGGTTCCATTGACGGAGCACTAAACGAAACTTTCCACACCAATGAATACAATACTATTTAGTTATTGAATACATGGAAATACTGACAACATACCGGACATATCAAATTGAAGTACCTATTTAATGTCACATATAGAAATAAATAAATATAATTAATGGTAATCCTACAAAAGAGTGTAATCAAAACAACCGAATGATGTGTTTCTGTGGTGAGACTGATGTGTCAACGAAAATTACTGTTTAACTCCTTCCGGTACGGCTACATAATAAGATAGAAACTACACTGATAGCGGTCACCGATCTCAAAAGACGCAAAAACTATTTTGGAAACTGGTCAAGGGCGAATCCAACTTGTGCATTGAGAGTTCCGTACACGAATGTATTGAGGATTGAGTGAGTAGTTTTATGTCACTGAAAAACTGGAGTGCCCAATATAGTTTGCTGGCTAGCAAAATAAATAAACTGACCGCAACTTAGTATGTTGATGATAGTTAGGATTGACACGTATTCTCTATTCAAATCTATTCTACAAATTTATTGCCAGTTGTCTAGAAGGGCAGAAGTTTTTAAATCTATTAGAAAAGCAATCTGTTTAACGTCATACTTTGTTCAACCGTGCGCTCAATTGCAGCGTCGTTTACAAATATATGAAAACGTGCGCCCTTTCATCGTTTCAACCGAACTGTCTGTTTAGCTTTGACTTCCTGCATTTGTGTAGATAAGTTGGAAGAACACCCAGCGGCTCGCCCAACATGTCTATATTTAGTAAAAACCTTACGCCACGCGTAAACAAAGGAACGGACAAGAAAATCAAATTTATTTGACGGGTGTAGGTTTCGAATGAAAGCAAAAAATGATATATTAGTTAGCCCGTGGGTTTGTCTGTGTGAGATACTGATCCCTTTCATATGATTCACAGGCGTGTGTGTTCAGGGTAGTAAGAAATAAGTAAGGAGTAAACCTTTCATCCGCCGTGATTACTTCTGGCTTGACTTCTTTTCAATAGACGCGATAGCTTCATCCATAATTCTCTTATTTTTTAATTTAAACCATCGTTTCTGGTGCAGAGGCTGGCCATCGCAATCCAGCGTGGAAACGCAGCAAGTGTGATGGGCACCTTTGCACTGGGAGCGATCAGGGGTGGTTTATTCGAAATAAAGTACAAAAAATGTATATATTAAATTAATTTATAAGATTTTGTAAAGTTTGTAATTTAATTATTTTTTTATCAATAATGTAATCTAGATTAACCATTTAAACCATAATTAAGGTTCTTTTGTAAGTTAAACTTTTAATGTTTGACTTAGATAGTAAGTACATATTTTTACCAATATTCAAAAGGGTCACAGATCAGAAGTATTTGAAACCGATGGGCTTCCATGAAAGGTTTAATGACAGTGGAGGAAGCTCGTGAAGTATGTGAGGATAGAATCAAGAAGCGGCTATTGTCTCTGCCTACCCCAGAGGAAAATAGACGTGAACGTGTGTATGTATATTTTTTTACCATTATAGACTAAAAAGGAACTTTAATCACTCCGTACCGGTTCCTGTCTGGATGTTCCACATACAAGTTCACGAATTTTATATAGTACTCCCAACACCCATTAGCGTACAGTTAATTATCGTACTACTAATATTAGGTAGGTAGGTAGGTACATACTTCAAAACAATTAATTACAAACACTTAAAGTATCGTTAGACGTGAGGTGTTTCCCACGCGACACGCACCCCACTGCCATCGGCGGGCCGTAGCCGCGTGCGCACTCGTAGACGTTATCGCTGCGCGTGACCACGATGCAATGTCGAGTAATGCACTACTGATGACATGTATCCATTAAAACTATTAAGTAGGGGCTCAGTCGGATCAGCTCAGCAGGATTCTAAACATGCTCACCTTAACTGATTATCGAGATATTTCTCATGGATATTATACTCATAAAGAAAAAAAAATAAGACTAACTAAACCCGACTACTGAAAAATCACGCTCTAAATAAATATTAAACAAGAAAATATCAAGGATAACCGTGTTCGTATGCCCCTTAGTCTAACAAAACAATATTTTCTGGGGAAAAGTAGAATACAACCACGGCTATCCTTGGATATTTTCTTGTGTAATATTTTATGAGCGTGATTTTTCAATAGTCGGGTTTTAGTTTTAAACTTATATATTTGAAATATGCTAATTAAACCTTTTCAGTTGTCACTACAGAACGACATATTTATCTCGAATTTAATTTTAACACAGTACATTATGACCGCTAGAGGGCACCACAAAAAATTAAGTGACACGTAATATAACCTATAATCAGCGGACGACTAAGACTCTTCTAACTATACCTCATTTGTCCAGCTCTAATTAGTGGTTGAGGAGCTATGAGAGAACAGATGAACCTACATACATACATAGTCTGTCAAAATCATAACCCTCCTTTTGCTTCGCCGTAGTCGAGTACAAAATAATTTGACGATAATATCAAAATAGCTACTTTATGTTTGTATGCCCACATTTTTCGCTCGCCGGGTTGGTAGAGACAACAGGCCCCCCATCTACTTCAATCATTACACATTTCACGTACTTCCTCTACTGTCAATAAATTTTCGGTGCAAGTCCGCCGTCACAGGTTTCTGGTGGTTTTGCCCTACCGTTGTTGCAATATCTCATCAATTTGGTCAGCACATATTTTGCGAGTAATACTCCGGCTTGCCTACCCGCTAAGACGTGCAATAAATACTTGTTGTATCAATTGCTCAGTACCTACTTATTCGTTCTACGAGCTTAATGGCAAGAAATGATAAGCGCGAATTAACAAAAATTGACTTTAACCTTTTGAAACCTTTTGAACAAAGCCATTGTGTGGTTTCGTAGTTTTTGAAAATCAGGTACACAAAACATTGCAATGCTCACCATATAACATATCATCTATCTTGAAACTATAAAGGTATCTTTGATAAATTTGCTTACAAAAATAAGTAGCAGGCGATAGATTAAATAATATAATATGCTAAAAACATCGTAAACATTTAACCTAAGCCTAATCTGAAAATTTATTTCCTATATTATCCTTAGACGTTAGGTGTACAATCAACAACAAAGGTAACTGCAAAAACCCTAACGTTAAAACTCTTTCATTAAATATAAAACAAAATATGAAAATATGACGATTACCTATGTAATTTATCGATATAAAACCTATGCCCGCAGCTCCATTCGTGTTGAATGCCCTCTAATCCCGTCCATTCGCAACATTTTATTTATTTATACAGGTTCACCAACAACTTTTTACATTCATACAAGTTTATGTCGCTAAATATCTAGGTACACTTCATGATGTAGCAGTTACTTTTTTTTTATACCACTTAGGGAACAGACAAGCGCACGGCCCACCTGAGGGAAAGTGGTTACAGTGGCCTATGGACGTGTGTAACACCAGAGGAGCCCCACTCGCGCTGCCGACCCTGTAAGCACAGAGTTTCTGTGCCGTCAGTGTAGAGGACAAAGCAGGACAAGCCATTAGTCATTCCACTGACAGCACAAATTCTGTAGTGAGCTCTGGCTACACTACTTACCGCTGGGAATACAACACGAAGTTATTATAACCGCGGTATTCTGTAGGGCGGAGGTACTTCCCCAGTCGGACTGCTCAATTGGGCGGATATAACGGCGTGTCCTACCACCTCTTCAACCTCCTACTTATAGGTAAAAACAGCATGCAAGACGTTCCCGAGATAAAGAGAAACCCATAACCCAATTCATCAGTAATTTTCGTGCCATCAAACTACGTTTAAACAATTAGGCTACCGCCACTCTCGACGGAATTGCTGTCGTAGATCTTCTGCATCGAAATGCCAAATACATGACATTGCACATAAATGCCTAATAAAATAAATAATGAGAACACTGGATGTGACACGACGCAAATAGAGCGACCAATAACCGCAGTGTTCGCTCCATCGCATCGTTATTGTTATGCTATCTTCTTCATCCTTGCGTTAATACCAGTCTCATCCAAAGCTTCACGTCGGAGACTGGGGTCCACTTTACCAGTCTAACTGCGGATTTGGCTGAACTTCGATATTTTCCGTGAAATGACTGCCATCTCACCTTACAATCCAAAGGCTATATCAATGCATTATTTTTTTTATACAACTGTAGCTAAATATCTAGGTACACTTCATGATGTAGCAGTTACTTTTTTTTTATACCACTTAGGGGGTAGACAAGCACACGGCCCACCTGATGGAAAGTGGCTACCATGACCTATGAACGTGTGTAACACCAGTGGAGTCACATCCGTGCTGCCGACCCTGTAAGAACAGAGATTTTATGCCGTCAGTGTAGAGGACAAAGCAGGACAAGCCTTTGGTCATCCCACTGACAGCACAAAAACTCTCCAGTGAGCTCTGACCCTACTCACCGCCGGGAACACAACACGATTATATTATAACCGCGGTATTCTGTAGGGCGGAGGTACTTCCCCAGTCGGACTGCTCAATTAGGCGGAAATACCGCCGTGTCCTACCTCCTCCTCAGTAAGACCCGTCTGTGAACTATTTTTTGGGGCTCCAACTACCTATAGATGCCATCGATGTTCGTATGGCAACAGAGACCGATGGCTTAACGTACTCTCCAAAGCACGACCAGATCAATGCAAATACACATATTCATGCTTTTTGCACTGACTGGGGGTCGAAACTGCGCCTCCAGCGTTGCAGTCGAGGTCACTACTACCACGTCTGTCGTGAATTAGGGTTAAGTTAAGTATAGCAGTAGCTTTTACCAACAAAATAAATTTACATTTACCGCACCGCCTTACCGCGTGGTTCTCAACAGAGTAGAATTTGGACCACCCTATCTCTTCCCACGCGGTGTTGGACAAGGCGACTTAGGGATGAGGCTGTTTAACAACAGACAGATATATAAAGCCCAGATTCAGCCTTAGATGCAGGGCTTGAGCCAACTATAGTGCCCAGAAGACGGCAATAGGCTCACACACTATTACGTGGGACCGAATGTAATGATTGGTGAAATGTAGGTGTTAATTCACCTCTACCTGACCCTCCGAGGATACATGCGTGATTATGTATTTATATTATTTATTTGTAATTACAACGTAAAGTTTTATTTATAAAGTTAACGTCGAGACACTTATGTCTCTGATTGTTCATAAGAGCATATACATGTTAGAACTTATGCGAACTGCTATTTTAGAACTAGCATTTCGATTTTACGACTTTTGAGAATTACTCGTAAACTTCTAACTATATTTGCAAGTCATATACCTACTGCTTACGCTGCCTACTTACTGAGTTTAAAGTAAAAGGAAGTAATTTTAAGAACATAATAAAGTAGAACTTTATAAAGAGCTCATATGTATTCACCGCTAAGAAAACCCCATTCATTGTGGCGCCGCAATTCCTGGGCACACCGCTTACCATCTCCTCGAGTATAGGGAGCCTTGGTGTCGATATCTCCAGCGGCGTCCAATACCGAAGTCATTTGCGGGACAAGGTTAAGTTGGCATCAAGAAAACTCGGAGTGCTCAACAGGGCGAAGCAGTACTTCACTGCGGGGCAGCAACTCCTTCTTTATAAAGCACAGGTCCGGCCTCACATGGAGTACTGCTGTCACCTTTTTGCTGGAGCACCTGCATACCAACTTGACCCCTTCGACTCAGTGCAAAGACGGGCATTGAGGCTGGTTGATAATCCCATACTCACAGGTAGTGTGGAACCTCTTAGCCTTAGGAGGGATTTTGCCTCACTGTGTGTGTTCTACCGCCTATACAATGGTTTGGCTCAGATGAATTGTTTTACATGATGCCCGTAGCTACATTCTATCACCGCACCTCTCGCCATAGGCAGGGAATTCATCCTCACACATTGCGACCTGAGACGGTGCGCACTGTGCGGTATGAAAGAAACTTCATCCCACGCACACTCAAGCTGTGGAATGACCTCCCTGCTGCGGTTTTCCCAAGCGCCTACAATATGGGGTTCTTCAAGAGGGGCATCAGAAGGTTTCTTCATGGTCGGCAGCGCGAGTGTGACGCCCCTGGTGTTGCATACGTCCATAGGCCACGGTAACCGCTTCCCATCAGGTGGGCCGTGTGCTTGTCTGCCAACTAAGTGGTATAAAAAATAAAAAATAAAAATTATATTATTATTATTATATTCATTATTGTACGCCAATTACAATATTCATATTGCAGAAATTGAGAGGACAAGAGCAGTACAAAGGGCGGCTTTATCGCTTTATACAATTTCTTCCAGGCAACCTTTGGATGGAAATGTATGTTGGTTGGAGTATTTGGGAGTTGTTGGCGTTTAATAAAAAACAATTTAAAAATTTATATCCTCTTCTGCTAGCACTAAAATGTAAACAAGTGACATAAGTATGTAGTCTACGAACGCTACCTACGATAGGGGTGTTATTTGGACGTTAACAAACCTTTAAAACCCAATTCGGGAAGTTTATGATGTTTTATCATAATATTTGACCTCCTTGGCGTAGCGGTAGAGCATTCGACTGCTATGCAAGGGGCGCGGGTTCGATTCCCGCGCAGTGCAAATATTTGTATGCATGATTAAGTATGTTTGCATTGGTCTGGGTGTTATATATAAAATGTATGAATTTACAAAAAAAAAGTATCTAAGTATGTTTGTACGCTTAACTAGCTTGTTATTACAAGCTAGTTAAGCGATGCTTACCATGGGTCTACGACATTCAACACAACATAGCGGTGTGTTGAATGTCGTGGAATATTTATTTATTATTATATATTTGTTTATTTGTAGATATTAGTTTCATAATATCACGCAAAACGAGGCAAGTCATAAATAACCTGTCCAGTAGTTTAGTATCATGATTTTTAAGAGTCATCGGTGAATGTGTTCAGCGTTCCGAAATAATGGTAGACCTCCTACCATCCCAACATTTTTCCATATAATTACGTAGCGATACTGTGCTCCTTACCTATCAATAAGCAATGTGAATCTCTCATTGCTACCCAGTATATTAGACGACGATCACCATTTCAAAAAAACAGAAGAAAGGCGGTAAGCACAATGACCTGTTTTTTATGATTTTCGTGACCTAACTTCTTACATTAATTTAAACAAAGAAATTTAACTTGAGTATTATTAATTATTTCCTTTCAAAGCATCAGCAAAGAAAAACAAATGACTGTTTAACCAATAGTGAACAAACATTCAATGAAAAAAAATGCTGGTTCATTAACTTTAACGTTAACTCTAATTTGTGTTAATGTTAAGCCATTTAAGAAAGTACAATTCACATCCATCACAAAGACGAATGCGTTTTCAACAAAAAAACGCACGTGCTCTTGATATTCAAACTTATTGCTTTAACCGTTGATTTTGAAACGACTAATATTTTCGTTTACGTATATGTACCTAACCTTTTTTCATTACTCTATACTACTATGGCAATATTACTCTATGATTTATTATGTCAAGTTGACAGGTGACGTTCCGTTCCCATGACAACGATACCGTACCGCGTTGACTTGAAAGGACGTTCCATTTTTAAACACGAGAGAAACAATGGCGGTATTTGAATAGGACTCTCACTCTGATTCAATCAACAATACTGTGCCTCTGCTTTGTAAAATACACTATATGGTATAAGGTAGCCATGCGTTTGCAGATTCATGTTATTATTGTTATTTTTTTCTGATTCAATATTATCGTAAATACAATTAATCTTTTGTATTTACATATAAACCATGTTTAATACTATGTAAACATTTGAAAAACAGTGGAAGCAAAAGTCTAAAATATTAATGAATAATATTGCTGGCCACATTTATAGTAATAGTGCAAGACTGCATTATTGGTGGGGTTACCGCCTCTATATGGTAGAGGCAGAAGATTACAGGCTAAGGATGTGCTGTACCGAAAGGGAAGTTACTCCCTACCCTTTGGGTACAGCATGTCCTTGGATAAACATATACTAATTTATTATTTGGCTTATTTATATATGTATAAATAAGTACTTAATTATCGAATCGCATTTTTTTTTTTTTTTTTACGTGCGCAAAATCCCCACGGATACCTCCCCACCGGAGCCGGTGGAGGAGGTTATGTCGGGCTCGAACCGACTAAAACGCACGCCGCCTGTGGGTCGTTTCGGTTGCCGAAGGTGAGGTTGACAGGCATATCCCTCGCACCCCGGCCGACCCAGGGCCATCTCTCACGATCTGGCCCTCTTCTCGGGTGTGGGGACCACAGAGTCCCCAACTCGTCCCCGGAAACGGGGAGGCGCGCCACGCGCGCCGCCGCCGCGGCCTGCTTCTGCAAGGGTGACAGGCGGCTTCACCTGTCACCCCCAGGCCGGCGCTCATGGGGGGCGGAGGTCGTTCATCGACCTCCGACGCCCGAGTTGCCTTCGTGCGCGGGCAGCTTGTCTAGCGATCCTTCGTCGCTCCCGCTGCCGCTCCCGCCCCGCCTCCTCCTTCACGAGCATTACTTGCTCGCAGAAGGAGGCGCCGGCCGCCCACGCATCCGCGCAGCGAACCATCGCCGCGAGCAAGGTGGAGAGCGTGAGAACCCTCACTCCCAGGGCCGCCACAAGCTCCCGTCTCGGCGTCTCCCACGCCGGACACTCGGTGTATCGAATCGCATTACAAGTGTACTACCTAATCAGTACAGGACACTGCAAAACCTGAGTAACCGTTTTAAATTTTTCCGTGTTTTGTCCTGTAGTCCAAATACAGTCTGGTGACCCTACTAGTCTTTCATAGCTCTGAGAAGTTTGAACCCCATGAGTAAACTTATAGTTAGATTCAGTAAAGTACAATGAATAGACAGTTTAATAGTCAGAGCTATTAAAAACAACGCCGAGACTCCATTCAAACGTCCTTCTCCGTTGACGAGTGCCGTTTTGTTGAAAGACCTACATTTTACTTCGATTATTAAAATACTTTCTCGTTTTAAAGTTTCTTGAGTTAGCAGTCTATTTTTTTGTATGAAAGAAATTACTTTTATTTTATTGACGTGACCCTGAACTCTTTACAATCTTAAAATCTGCCGTAAAAACTGACTTATCACCTTTCCTGTGCAATAAACTCTTCTATTTATTTATTTATGTTTGCGAGGTTAGTGCCAATAGGTTCGCCCACTATTATATGAGGCATAATTTAATGTGTTCCTCCATATAATAGTATACTGGGTTATAACTGTTATAAGCATATCCCTTCACGAAACATAGGGAGAATACTCTTTGTTACATGATTTTGACGTTTAAGTTATGATTCCAAACTCTGTAGCACGCAGCAATGTTGCACAACAGCAGACACAGAGCAACATAATATATAGATTTTAATTCATTGCGGCTTTTCAATGCCGCCGGTTATCCGTATTCAAAATTAACAAGTAATGTATGTGTAAGAATTTAAATGTATAGTTTTAGACAAATAAGCGGATTGCGAGACTTATTTTCTCTCATTTCTATGGACCATTTATGTGTGGTCGAATGACGTATCGTCACTTCGCATACATTACTTATTAATTTTCGATACGGATAAACGACACCATGAATTAAAACGCTAAGATAAGCCGCAATGAATTAAAACGCTAAGATAAGCCGCAATTATTTTTTTTTTTTTTTTAAACCACTTAGTTGGCAGACAAGCACACGGCCCACCTGATGGAAAGTAGTTACCGTGGCCTATGGACGTCTGTAACACCAGAGGAGTCACAGTCGCGCTGCCAACCCTGTAAGTACAGAGTTTTTGTACCGTCAGTAGAAGACAAATCAGGACAGGCCTTTAGTCTTCCCACTGACGGCACAAATTCTCCAGTGAGCTCTGGCTACCCTACTCACCGCTGGGAACACAACACGAAGTTATTATAACCGCGGTATTCTATAGGGCGGAGGTACTTCCCCAGTCGGACTGCTCAATCGGGCGAATATACCGCCGTGTCCTACCTCCTCAGAGCTCAATCGGGCGGATATACCGCCGTGTCCTACCTCCTTAATTAAAACAATATACAAAATTATCATATTTAAGTCTCATGGTACGCTCTCTGCGGTTCCTCGGAATCATACTTATATACTCTGTGTACTGTAAATTTCAAAACCTTATATCGAGGTTTTTTTATTTATTTTTCAAAAATAGAACTTGTACAAAATAAAAATAAATTCGGTGTTCAAACCAATTTTGACTGAGGAATTCTGGCGCAGGCTTGCCTCTCCTTGAGGATAAATTATTTTTATACCACTTAGGTGGCAGACAAGCACACGGCCCACCTGATTGAAAGTGGTTACCGTGGCCACTGTCCATAGGACATGTTAATATTAAAAAAGTGTCATACCTAATTACTACATAGCTGTATTTGGATCCAAAATAAGCATAGCTTAACCAGGTAAAATGTAGATTCTGGAATGAATTATCCCAAATACTTCAAGAACCTGTACCTTAACTATTATGTCGTGTAACCACCTGGGGACTCTGTAGTCCCCAAACTCCCGAGGAGAGGGCCAGATCGCGAGTGATGGCCCTCGGTCGGCCGGGGTGCGAGGGATATGCCTGTCAACCTCACCTTCGGCAACCAAAGCGACCCATAGGCGGCATGCGTTTTAGTCGGTTCGAGTCTGACATAACCTCTTCCACCGGCTCCGGTGGAGAGGTAAAAATAAAAATGTCGTGTAACCACTGTAGCCAGTGGATAGATGAAACTAAAAAGCCACCCAGTGCGAGTACGACTCGCACTTGACCGGCTAAATACACCGTAATATATTTTGAATGCGTTGATTTAGAAGTTTGATTTTTGTACCAGTTCAAGACGTTACAGACCTTATAGACGTTGAGTATGTACTACGAATTTAAATTGATACCTACAAACATTCCTGAGAAAAAGGTCTTGACAGGCAGACAGACCACGAAGTGATCGTATAAGGGGTCCCATTTTTATTCCTACAAGCACTCGAAGTATTTTGAATGCGTTGATTTAGAAGTTTGATTTTTGTACCAGTTCAAGACGTTACAGACCTTATAGACGTTGAGTATGTACTACGAATTTAAATTGATACCTACAAACATTCCTGAGAAAAAGGTCTTGACAGGCAGACAGACCACGAAGTGATCGTATAAGGGGTCCCATTTTTATTCCTACAAGCACTCGAAGGAACCATTTCAAAGCTACATTGAATCCGAGAATTAATGTCGTGATACATAGTGCGAAACATCAAGCAATAAAACTATTTAATAATCTGCCTTATGACTTAAAGCTTGATGTCTATAAAACCAATTCCTTTAAGAAAAAGTTAAAGTCCTTGCTGTTGGAAAAGTGTTACTACACAGTGGAAGAATTTGTGGATGATGACTAAAATGTTTTTCTGACTAAATGTAATGTCATTGTTAATTCTACCAAAAAAAATTTCAGGTTTTAATGTATTTTCATTGATTGTATGTATTTATTAGTTAAAATTGACATTTCAATACGAACTATGTTTAGAAATAAATAAATTGAATTGAAATTTATGTATGTATTTCTTAAATTTCTTACAGTGCCGTCTTGTGATACATATTACTTGGAATCGATGAGTACATATATACACGGTCAAATTATAACCTTGGCTACCTGACTATACAATAGCCTATCTTGAACCGGTCTGAAATAAAGAAGCGTTCGACTCGTGCGAATCTATTTGACACACAATAGGCTACTTTTGACAATTGTAGCCAAATATTACTGTACACTACATTCATATACATTGCAAAATAGTGGTAGCCTAGTGGTATGGGTAATGGACTGCTGAGCTGAGGTCTCGGGTTCGATTCCAGGTTTTATCATGGCACACACCATTGACTTTTCGATGCTTTTCGAAGTTATATGTGTATTTATCACAGGTTTATAAGTACCCGGTTAATGGCAATAGGCTCACCACCTATTACATTGGGATCTAAACATAAACTGGCGAAATGTGGGTGCTAGCACCTCTGCCTACCCCTTTGCGGATATAAGCGTGAGTTTATGTTATGTTATGCAGAATAGATTATTTCTATTGAAATTTCTCGAAACTGTAATTCGGTCTTGTTTGTACATAACATACATACATAAAATCACGCCTCTTTCCCATAGGGGTAGACAGAGATAACGGATCTCCATTTGCAACGATCCTGACATACTACTCTCGCTTCATTCACTCTCGTTACATTCTTCATGTATGCTCGTCGGTTTATTGTTCTCCTGACCTGCCCTTTTTCTAAAACTTCCCCGATTTGGTCCAGGTATGTGCGCCTAAGTCTTCCCCTTCCGACGGTACCATCCACACTCGCCTCATACACCTGTTTCGTTAGTCTTCTTTCATTCATTCTCTCAACATGACCGAACCATCTCAAAATTCCTCTCTCAATTCTCATCATTACATCTTCACTCCACATCGCTCTCTTATCACGCTATTTCTCACTCATCTAGTTTGTTTAATTAATCATTTCCAATAATGTCAATTGCATTAAAGGAATCTTATGCATATCATGAACAGATGCAGCGGTGTCATGTGAAATATTTCCTTTTTTAAATTTCAATCTAATTTGTTAAAACCTTTTTGGTTTCTTTAGTATTTATGATATAGCATTAAACTAAGCTATTGCTAATTCATCGGTTCTATATAAAAACAAAACTGATACTTTGTTACTAAGCGGTAAATAGGTTTCTTTTTTTATACCACTTAGGAGGCAGACAAGCACACGACCCACCTGATGGGAAGCGGCTACCGTGGCCTATGGACGTATGCAACACCAGAGGCGCCACACTTGCGCTGCCGACCATGAGGTTACCTTTTAATGTCCCTCTTGAAGAACCCCATATTGTAAGCGCTTGGTAAAAGCGCAGCAGAGGTCATTCCACAGCGTGGGATTACGTGCAACTATAGATTGTCTTTTACAGACTGGGACCTAGAAAATTTGTTTAAATGACGTTTCATAAGTGGCAACGGATGAGTCATCAAAAATAACAATACAAAGCCAATAAAAAGTAACTAGGTACTTATTATATCACGTGTTGTAAAATAATCAAAAACTCATAAACCATAAACATACATCCAAACTATAGCACTACCATTTAAGAAAATAATAAACAGCTAACAAACAAGGAAAAGAATGCCATAGCATTAAATTTGATTTTTTTATTTATTGCCATATTCCTTCAAAAAACTATTACAAACGATTCCGGACTATTAATTTCACAAACAAATCTTTGACACGCTTTCTGAACGATTGTTTTATTGGGAACAATGGAAGTACCGAAATTCAATCATAGCAAATTGATTTTTGACATCTCATCACAAATCGCATAGTTCATAACAAATAGAAATGGCGATTCTTTGACCGAGCGAAAGGTGAAAACTCAATTAAGGCTTTATTTTTCAATCTATTACTTATTATTAGGATATGTCTGTATAAAGTAGAATAATAACCGAAATCTATTCAGAGGTTTTTGAACTCTTTTGATTTGTTACATTATAAATTTAGATACGGTTTACAGTGTTTGTTTGAAGATATTAGATAACTTCAGATAAACTTTTATAACTGTGGTAGTGTCAGTAGACTGTAATAATATGCGAACTTTCAATAAAGTGTTAAACAAATACCCGGTGGTATATTAGTTTTGCTAAATTAGAGACGTCACTTGTAAATTCCTAGCTCCCACCTGCTATCATTTGGGAGAACCTGGAAGAACTTCAGCATCAACAGAAACTGTATAAGACGGTAGTAATACTTTGGTCGAATTGCTTAAAAATTGAGCTTTGCCCTGACGTAATAAAAATCTTGATTTTTTTTTATCTAGGGCACGCCAATTTGACTTCACCTCACCTGATGCTAAGCTAAAGGCAAAGTCTCAGGCAAGAGGGTCACCATCACATACACTAAGTAATGTTACAATGGTGGCACTCAGCTTGGCGCCCTAATCAGATGCTTTTTCACGCCCCGCTTAAAGGACTCAGGACTATAGACAGAAGGAAACATGTGAGATATTTTACAATGACAATTTATTATGGAAGTCATCGGATGCAACGGGGGCTAAACACTGAGATGATGTTTACGAGACAGTAGATAAACTATTTCAATAACATACAGAAATAACAAATTCACATACATTCCTTTTTTACATCATCCTATTTACCTTCCTACAACACTACCAGAGAAAGAACGAACTTCAGAAGAAGAAAACTCTTCCTACAATACGTTGCCGTAAGACGGATATAGAATAAAATGGAAGAGAACAGAACAGAACAGGACAGAACATAACCAAATAGAATAGTAAAATAATAGGTACACAGACTCAGCGAGGCAACGCAGCCAGCATCATGGGCACCTTTGCGCCGGGAACGATACGGAGTGGGTTGTTTTACGCGACATGATCGCGAACTTGTTTTGTGTATTTATGTTTTAATTATAAAGGTACACAGATATCTTAAAAATATTAGGCTTAGTCAATTGTCACAAGAATACATTCATAAAACAAACATGCAATGGTCTAATAAATTGAAACATACGTTATTAATAAAAATAAATAAGGATAGTATAGGTATAGGCAGATTTGGATGGCTTCAAGCGAAGTTCAGTGGCTCTTTAGTCAGAGCATTCCCTCTGTAAGGGAAAGATCGCGGGTTCGAATGGACTTTCAGAGTAGAGTTGACATTATAACTTAAATACATAATAGTAATAATTCATAAATTCAAAATATATTTAGGACTATATATATATTGTTTCCCTAAATTTTGGGAAAAAATTTATACTGGTATACATAGTTTTACAACTACCCACATGTGTAATATGTTTGAGTGTCGCAATGTTTCTGATGGGAATGTTCTTAAATTTCATTGTAAACCTTTGAGGATGCCGTAAGGCGAAACCGGTCAGGTGTAATAAGTAATAAAGTAATGTGGAAAATTACAAGTGAGTTATCAATATGTGTTACTTTCAGAGAAGTTTCAGTAGCAGGAGAAATCTTACGAAAAAAAATTAACAGTTACAACCGTTCACACCAGTTTTTATTAGGATCACATTAACGCAACCAATTTGAACCGATATAAACCTGTTACAGTTTTAGAGCTTACTATCGTATTTATGTGGTTAATAAATGTTGAATTAATTGGCTCGTAAAGCGTTTTTACTGAGATTTAAGAAAGGAATGATTTGAAAGAGATCAACACATATATTATAATAATTAGTTACTTGGCTCGTTTGTCTATTAAGAAGATTTCAGTAATAGTATAAAGTCTGGAAGTCTAAGTATTTAAACTATCATGGTCACTCACATCAGTATCGAAATAATCAGGATATTTACCATGTTGCATTGTTTTGAGTGTCCGATATTTCGGCGCTGTTACAAACACCATGATCCCGGAGAAACTGGAATATCGGAAACGCAAAACAATGCAACATGATAAATAGCCCGATTATTTTGATACTGATCTGGAAGTCTACCCGACAGATGGCAAAAAGTTTGCCCCTTAATCTAAAAAGATATTTTGTAAGTTGCAGAAGGTCTAGTAATAAGTTCAATCATATTATATCCTCGACATCTGCCAGAATATCGCTATTGACGGAGACGTATGGAAGGATATAATATCATAATCCTCTCAGGTTCGAATCTGGCAATTACACAACTGATGTAAACCCAATCCTAAGCCGAGCTTCAGTTTGGTTGGTTTGGTTACCTATTTCAGAGAAGGAAAACCAACTTGTCTGACCAGCGTAGAAATATGTCAAAGCCTCCCTACATTGGAAGAGGTCTATGTCCAACATTAGACTGCGATATAATAAGTGATTGATGCAATGAAGCCTGAATTGAAGCCATTGATGTGATGAAGCACATCAATGGCTTCAAATATAACAGTAAAATAATGAAAATCTATAAAAATTTAAACTCACTGGAAATACAAAAAGACTTACCTACTGAATAAGGAAGGTCAACTTTCAAAATTATCATTATGAGACTACAGAACATACAGAATCCTATTATAGGTACTCTCTGATACACGGAACCATTTTCAATTCGTATAAATTATGTCTTGGGAAACAGTCCACTAATAGCAAATTGTAAACAAGATTGGAAATGTATCGTCACGTCTTGAGAATGGCCTAGTCAGAGGCGGATTGCATTAAAATCGTGTGTTATTATAGAAATAAAATGATTGAATTTATTTTTGTTATGTCACTATCATCACAGCGGCCATCTGCAAAGTTAGTAGCACTTGGGAAGGAAAATGGGATAAGTTCTCCTGCGGTGGTTTTTTTTAAATTCTGTCCGTTAATTCATTGTATCTCCTTGGATGGTAAGAACTAGTGTAAAATGGATATGCAAGTATCGTTCATGCTGAGATGGTGGCCGTATTATAGTTCGCACGAAATGTATGAATGTACTTACCTAGAGGAATTCAAGTAACGTATCTGTATGTAACCTTTGAACATTGTGCGTATCTTTAAAAAATAATATTCTTCTTTTTGAAATATAAGTAGATACCTACTAATTCCCCCGCAGGTACTTAATTCGCCGCTTAAAGAATACAGGATCGTGAGAAGTACTTATTAAAGTGTTGAGACATATGTGTTAAATACAATTAGAGTTCACTTCGTAGTACTCAGTAAGTAGTAGGTACTCTGTGTATCCACTATGATCTGCAATGTGCAAACCAGCTGATGAAAGAATGAGGCTCTGACGCTAGCTTTGCTCTCGAGCTTAGAGTTCAGACGGCTGTCCCTTAAAAGCAACGATAAGTTAATCAGGATAAGTAGAAGAGTCGACCAAGTCTTGAATATATTTAGGACTACCCAGTGGATGATTTTAACGTAATTTTAGAGATCACTACACAATAAACATAGACATCTCATAATCTCATAATATTACCTACCGAAACAAACATTAACTACACAGATTGAAACGTAATATCATTGCGTGCTGATCAATCAACCTAAATCAACAAAATTCATCAGAATCCCACAAAGATCTCATCAGCATTTGATAGCTCAACAATAACAACCAGCTTTCAACTTACTAATATAACATTACTCGTAAATTTCGCTGCAATCGAAAGTTCATATTCAATTTGCCTCTCCATTCCGGTGAAATCCACATCTTTCTTTACCAAATCGTCATTTTCCAAGCAACCGCATAACCACTAACGATTGTCGGATACACATAAAAAGTGGTGGTAACGACCCAACAATGTGCATGGTGGTTGCTCCCGGTAAATAGCTTGTTATTATTTACTCAGATATATATATAACACATTGCATTTTAGTTCTGCTTTCATTGTTGTTTGTTTTGCAAAGATTTGTAACATCAGCAACCAGTCTCAGGAAAGGGGGTCACCATTACAAACACTAAGTAATGTTACAATAGTGGCACTCAGCTTGGCGGCCTCATTAGATGCTTTTTCACGCCCCGCTTAAAAGACCCGGGAATGTAAGAAGAGGGAAACACGTGAGCTGTTAATAAATTACAAGTCTTGTTGGTACGGCAAAAAAAAGAGTCTCCGAACCGCTTTGTCCTTGCTCGTATATTCTGCACAGTGTGAAAGTGATATCTAAGCCCTGCATGTGTTGTCCTGTGTAGGAAAGGAGAGGGTGGGATTAGTTGGAAGAGCTCATCAGAACACTCACCATGATAGAGATGGTAAAATACAGCCAAGGAAGCAACATCTCTACGCATCTGCAAAGGCTCGAGGGTGTTCGTGACCTCAGGATTCCCAATAATGCGGACCGCGCGTCGCTGCACCTTGTCGAGAGCATCTAGTAGGTATTTCAATACCTTAGCAAGGCGGGGTAAATATCTTATCTCTTCATTTCTTTTCGACCAATAAAGTCGATGATATCATGTCACTTTGGTAACATGACACTTTTTCAGCAATGTCATTGGTCGAAGAGATATCTCTAACTTGTCGATGCCCGTCATTCTTAGGCTGCTGTTGGTGTGCTTTGGTAACAATCCGGATTGGTATTTATGTTGTGATGAAAAACACTATAATCGTCATGCCATCATGACAATCACTTCTCTGGTATTTATATTCAGTAGCAAGTATATCTGTGGCGAGCCATTTGAGTGCTATACATTTTCCAAATATGTATTCTTATGGTATTCTTTCATCTTTTACCCTGAAAACCTGACAAACTGATAGATGGTCAATTTCTATACCAACATAATTTATACACAATAAATTGTTCCCTAAAGTCAAAATACACTTATTCCAGTTTAAATCCTAGAACTACTAAAATTGAGTCAAACGAATACCGTACAACATTAGTTAGACAAATTAGTAAGCTTACAAAACCAAATCTATAAGGAGTATATATAGTATACAAGGAAATTTCTGTCACTTCATTGTAAAAAGCAGAGAGACGATAATATATTCTTCAACGAAAACCTCTCTTCATTCGATAAGCCTCTCACACCGCTTAAATTACCAAATGATATAGCAGATTCTACTAATTTACTTTCACTATATTGATAAAGCACCGGCACACTACCTAATTCCCATAAGCAGGCAATCAAACTGAAACAGTCTTTCGCCAATATTACATAACCAGTTCGCGATAAACAAATCATTTTGGTTATAAAAACTCTAGATAATAATTACACGCCTTCGCTACAGTTTTGAATTATGACTCGATTGTACAGTCGCATGCAAAAATTGCTGAACTGTAAGAAATTAACAAACGATCTTTACATTTTTATGATCTTGACGTCAATATGCGTCCAGACATCACCACGGACAATGCTAAAAATCCATTTTATTTTACACTTTGCAAGTAAAGTGTTTAAATTCCAAAATTAAATGGCTTTGCAGAGTGAATAAAAAATGTAATGGAACTCTTTTCATTTAATTTTGAACTTTAGAGTTATGGAAATAAAGTCTTAAATTTAATGCCATTTTTGTATTGTCTGTGGTGTGACAGTGGTTTTGCTTTAGTAGAATCGAATGCCTGATGGGAAGTTTAAGATAAAGTCTACGGAACGGTAACCTAATTACAGACAATACCTACCAATATTGTCACAATGTTCGTCCATAGCCAATCCAATATTGTTACAAGGAAAAAATGAAACACGCGCACTGGTAAAAATTGAAATAAATCAATAATATATATGTAATGTATGATTTCAGATTGACATGGTCATTCACTGCCCAATAACAATTAGCTCGGTTGTCATCAGTACACTGGCACCGTGATCATGGCGCTTGTAATAGCGTCGAAATATTGGCTGCTCATCAAAAATAATAAACATAGTAAATGTCCCGGTGAGTTTTACACTATTAAAATAATATGTATATTATAATTAAAATATATTAATCTGTGCCCTATCAAAATTTTTGTTTTTTATTTTTGTACTGATAATGTCTTTGGAATGACCTCCCTGCTGCGGTTTTCCCAAGCACCTACAATATGGGGTTCTTCAAGAGGGGCATCAGAAAGTTTCTTCGTGGTCGGCAGCGCGGGTGTAACACCCATACGCACACAATACGTCCATGGGCGACGGTAACCACTTAGCATCAGGTGGGCCGTGTGCTTGTCTACCACCTAAGTGGTATAAAAAAAAGCTAAGGTGGTCGGTGTAACTTGAAATGTGTTTTGAATTCCGATGGCGACTGTACAACGGAATTTAATTTAAGTTTGGCACCGAACTGTATACAATGCTCGTTCGTTTTGTATCGGAAATGCAATCTACGAAACATGGTCTTTAAACGTAGTCGACTATTTGTCGATGGTTGTAAGATAACAATATACATTTCAATAATTTGCTGAGAAAGAGATATTTTGTCTCTAGTTTATCATTTTTATATTTGACTATATCAGGGGTATAGACAAACGTAATTTTTTTTTTTTTCTAAATTTTATCTAGATAGCGATGCGTAGATTGTTGTAGAATATAAAATAAAAGGTCAATCCCATACATTAATTATATTATTCTATTATACTGACGATTTTGCCACTTGTCTAGGCTAGCAGAAATTTTATATTTTTTTGGCTATGTCACCTGTAGCTCTGACACGCGACAGCGTAAAATACAGATCGCCGCGGCACACAAGAATCTATTACCGGAATGAAAAGAAGCCTAAATATTAAAATATAATAAAGTACCTCTGAGTTAGATAAATATCGTCCACATTCGTTTACCTGTTCTACCTTGATTAAGTAACAAACATCGATCGAAACATATTTAAACAACAAGCAATAAACATAAAAATATTTATTTATTTTAGGTACCTACTACCTGCGATCCGCGGTTTTGCAATGCGGTTGCGCGTTGTCACTGCTGAAGCAGTGATCTTCCACGATAACATGTTTTTTGTTTCATACAGTCAGTTAGTATTATATCTACGAAGAAATTATTGATAATTTCAATAGAGATGAATACTATTTGAAAGTGAGCAACCAACTTAACAGGTAATCTTAACTGCTAATCCAACGATGACAATACTCCGTAATTTTAAGCACGTTGGACAAAATTGAAAGTAGTCATCAAACTGATAGGTATAAGCTTTTCTATACTTTCGTTTTAATCATCATTTTATTGATATGACAATAGTAAATATCGTCTTTGAATGAAAGTGAAGAAATCATTGCCAACATTTTTTGTATTACTTGCGCGGTGAATACAGGAAATTCAAAGACATTGATGACTTCAATTGCATTCTAGATGGTCTTAACGACGTCACAAGAAAACCTGTTTTCATTACTTTCTTGGTAATTTTTTATACTTATTTAATATTTTTTTCATAGTTTAATTTCAATCTAAGAATCCTTTCACTATGATATCGACTTGGACGTATTCTAATGAATAGATTGACCGACCGAATTTAAATACGCATTAGTTAAGTAGTAGAAACAGTACACAAGCATGCACTGAATAGAAAAAAAGGCGTTTGTTTTATATTATAATTATCCATACTTCATAACCATCCAAAGAATTCACTATAGGTTCCAAGAAGTATCGATCAGTATAAAATAGATAATTGAATAGATTCATTAAGGATTATATACTACCCTCATTAATTACAATCACAGTGTTGCCATAGTAAAAAACGTAACCGATTTCTTTTCTAACGACAGAACTTTGCTTGACCATGTTTCGTAGATTGTCAACCAGCCTCAATGCCCGTCTTTGCAACGAGTCGAAGGGGTCAAGCTGGTATGCAGGTGCTCCAGCAAAAAGGTGACAGCAGTACTCCATGTGAGGCCGGACCTGTGCTTTATAAAGAAGGAGTTGCTGCCCCGCAGTGAAGTACTGCTTCGCCCTGTTGAGCACTCCGAGTTTTCTTGATGCCAACTTAACCTTGTCCTGCAAATGACTTCGGTATTGGACGTCGCTGGAGATATCGACACCAAGGATCCCGATACTCGAGGAGATGGTAAGCGGTGTGCCCAGGAATTGCGGCGCTACAATGAATGGGGTTTTCTTAGCGGTGAATACACATACTTGTGTCTTAGTGGGGTTGAATTGGACTAGGTTTAGTCGTCCCCAATCGGATACTCCAGAGAGAGTAGTCTCGATTTTAGACAAGTTGTTCGCGACTCTTCTCCACCTCGGACTGAGGGATATTTGCACGGCCCGTGTAACACGTGTCCCCGGTACTGTCGTCCGCATAACAATGAATGGAGCCATCAGACAGCATGTCATTGATATGCAGCAGAAACAGCGTCGGAGACAACACGGAGCCTTGTGGGATACCAGCGTTTATGTTCATGCGGTCCGAGCAGCTGCCGTCGACGACAGCTTGGATGCTTCTGTTGGACAAAAAGCTGGCGATCCATTCGCAAAGTCCCTCGGGGAGTCCATAGTACGGCAACTTCGCAAGAAGACCTTTGTGCCAGACCCGATCGAAGGCCTTTGCTATATCGAGGCTGACCGCTAGTGCCTCACCCCGACTCTCGATGGCTTGCGACCACCGGTTTGTGACATTATTAACACTAATTAACTATGTACATTAATATATAATGTACACTAAAAATAAACCGAGCCCACTAAATTCAGAAATATTCATTCATGAGCTCATTCGCACCCACACCTGTAAATTGCTTTTATTAACATTATTTTATATTTTCTCTAGCTATTGCCCATGCCTCCACCCACGTGAATGTCGGTTAACGCGACAAAACATAGCATTATGTCCATTCTCAAAGTCTAATCTACGCCTATACCAAATTTTATGAAAATGGGTACAACGGTTTAGGCATAAAAGCGTAAAAGACAGACAGAGTTACTTTTGCTTTATAATATTAATATAGATTTTGTTTTGTTTAATTTAGTTTTAATTGTTATTTAAACTATCATGGTCACTCACATCAGTATCAAAATAAACGGGATATTTACCATGTTTCATTGTTTTGAGTTTTCGATATTAATATCGGAAACTCAAATTGATACTGATAGTTTTAATTGGTTAGATTTTTCGCCAAAGTGAGTCAGACTGACCAGAGAAGAGAGAAGAGCGACTTTACGTAGATAGGTAGTTCTTTTTCATACTAATAGAAAAAAATAATTCCTTTTGTAAACAAATCTAGAAACAAAAATTAATATTCCCGCTAACCTATACCAACTATAGAATGAAATTTTAAAGCATTTAGTATGCTAACAATTCAAATATATTAAGATCTATTAGGATTAGGACAAAAATTGAATCGGTTCAGTCGCCGCAAGACGAAAATATTTAGGAAGATTTGGATGGCTTTAGGCTAGGTTTTTTTTTTATTTATTTTTTTATATAGGACACGTCAATTAGACTTCGCCTTGCCTGATGGTAAGCTGAAGGCAAAGTCTCAAAAAAGAGGGTCACCATTACTTACACATACCGTGTGACAATGGTGACACTCAGCTTGACGGCCTCATCATATGCTTTTTCACGCCACGCTTAAAGGACCCGGGACTGTAGGAAGAAGGAAACACGTGAGCTGGTAATGAGTTCCAGGCCTTAATGGTGCGACAGAGGAAAGAGTCGCCGAACCGCTTGGTTCTTGATCGGATGTTTTGCACCGTGTGCAGATGACATCTAAGACCTGCACGTGTTGTCCTGTGTAGGAAAGGGGAGGATGGGACTAATTGGAAGAGCTCTTCAGAACACTCCCCATGGTACGGTACGGTGCGGTGGCTCGGTGGTTAGATCATTCCACCTGATCGAATCCCACCTAAACCGATAAAAAAAATAATCCTAATTTAATCGATATAACAGCTATATTGCCTGTTAGTATTGAATTCACGCCCGTAGTGTAAGCGCCATGATTCGAACCAGAGACCTTTCGATAATAAGATTGACTACGACAAAGCTATCGATCAACACTGATACTCTTTAAAATGAATTCACGTGTTTCCTTCTTTCTACAGTCCCGGGGCCCTTAAGCGGGGCGTGAAAAAGCATCTGATGAGGCCGCCAAGCTGAGTGCCACCATTGTAACACTTAGTGTCTGTAATGGTGACCCTCTTTCCTGAGACTTTGCCTTTAGCTTACCATCAGGCGAGGTGAGGTCAAGTTGGCGTGTCCTATATAAAAAAAAACATCATAAAAACATGTCATTCTATCCAATTATTTAAAGTAGTTTACAAACAGGATACCGTAGACAATTAAATTTGACGTTTTCATATCCAATTATACGAGCTGACAACCCTAATCCAAATTGCGAAAATGCAACCGCAGGCGTTAGATGGGCGCGAAATTATGGACCAATTAAACCCAAAACTAATAAAATATCTAATAAATTAAATGAAGTGTCCCATCCCTACTACCAATATATAATTCATTGATTGCTGTGGAGTTTAGGCACCAATACGAAGAAGAACGCATCGCGATATTAGCTTATTTTCCAAAATGGAGTGATTTCGCGTTTTTATGTATAAAAATGGTTGATTTTTAGACAAAGACATTATTAAAACGTTTAAGGACAACGCACTTAAAAGTAGTGAATTGTAACTTGATTCCAAATCCCACTAGAAACCTATAGTAAAGTCTCCACCACTTTACTGAGCTGGTAATCATTATTGATCATCATCATCTTCAATTGATTATCATGAACATGGTCAACAATCATTCAAATGAAGATTTTATAGTACAAAATAAGTCTTGGCTTAAAGGTCTTGCAACCAAGCCATTAATATAAAAAAATAATTACTGTAAATATAATATATCATATGATTAACTTTTTATTATAATTTTATTAAAACTTGATGAAATGTGGTGGCGCTTGGCAACGTGCGGTAATGGACTGTATTGCGGGAAGTAGCTAACTGTTCCATTGACGCTTTACACACAAAAGACAGGTGGTCGGGTTGCCGCGGGAGTGATCCAAGCAATGAATGCAACCCGAGAAATTAGGAGAGGATGCACTAACCTTCACGACACACGTGTTTTCATCGCAGCCGGTACATGGATCTTCTCTTCCTTGCTCAGGAGCTGCCGTCAGCATCACTAGATCACTTGAGGAACACACGAGAGGCACAATCCGATCGGTAAAGGTCTATGAAGCGGTAAAAATGTAACAAATATTAATCATTTTTGAGAGACGCGAGCGCGGTCCGTCATTACGCTGGCTAGTTCAAAGCGAGACTGAGTGTCTATATTTCACAAATGGCGGACGGAAGCCATATCTATGGTTAGTGCGGGAGAGGAGACGGGTATAAAAGGAGTGTGTTTCCGTGTCAAAATACAGTTTCTACACCGGCGCAACCATTCCCCCCGGCTTGAAGGGTTACCTTCGAAACGACAAATGCGAAACAAATCTAAAGTCTAATCTAAATCTAGGTTTGGGAAATAACAACTAAAATATAAACCTAGATTGGAGCTCGTGCCTACCGCTGGCTAGGCAGAGGGCAGAGGCGAACAAACAACACAACGCAACAGTCTCGACCAAGACGAGACGCGATTAGCCAACAACAAAATAAGGGTCTCTTCACGTGGGACCGATACAACAAGCGAGTGCTTCTTCTCCTCGGGTGGTTCGGAAACCGTAGTGGGATTGAATTGACTAACTGGCCACTTATCTAACGCGGCATGAATCCAGGACGGTCCACTAAACCATAACGGGTGATCTAAAATTTGCGAAGGAAGCAATCCACGAGAGAGACACCCGGCTGGGTTGTCGGTGCCAGCAACGTGAAAGAGATTATGTGGCGCCAATTCAGATTGAATTTTTGCCACTCTATTAGCGACGAATGTGTCCCAACGATGGGGCGAAGAGTGGGCCCAACACAAAGCGACTGTTGAGTCCTAAAAGCTAAAATTCTACTAATATTAATGCGAAAATTTACAATTATGTCAAATAAATTACCTTAAAGATTCCGACCACAATACAAAATGTCATTAAGCGACACGGAAGTGCTAGTCTTAGCACTGCCATCCAAAACTACGCGGAGTTTTAGTAGTAAGCTTATCTTCTCTAATAACTCCGCGGTGCGGGATAATGTACGAAGGCTGGGTCCCGCCAGTGTCCGCAGGCGCAGGTGAGATGTAACCTTTATCTAAATATTCGTTAACAACCTCATCATAGGCCCGCTTCGACTTTGGGGACGCCTGCATCTTTCGTTCCAAACAAAGAAAGCGTTTTTCAGCGGATACACGGGAGCCACCGAGTGAAAACTTGCGGATGGTAGACTCCAGTGGCGGCTCGACGGTGCAACAGAACGAAGCAGTCGAGTGACCAAAACCATCTATAGAAGCGGGTGCGGAACCAATTATAACAAAACCAAGAACTGTTTCCAGTGCGTGCGGAGCGGGGTACGTCGGTCCCCCTTGAACCTTACGTGATAACTGGAGGTGCGGGAGAATCGAAGCGCCGATCAATATATCGACGACTCCAGGAACAGCGTAAGTCTCATCTGCTAAAGGCAAGTCTTTAAATTTCGTTAATAAAGACGTGTCAACCGGGACGGTAGGCAACTGTTCAGCTATTCTATCTATAACGAGCGAATCCATGTCAAACCAAATATTATTATTAAAACGAGATCTAAACCTTGTTTTAACGGTGCCACGAACAGCTGACTGTAAGCTTCCAAAACCCTTCACCACTGAGCGGGTTGAACGCTTATCAACATTGAAACCAAGACGCCGACAACAATCTTGAGTAATGAAATTACTTTGCGAAGCGCCATCTAACAGCGCTCGAACAATGCGCGGCTTACCTAATGCATCAACAATAACAACGCGAGCGGTCGCAAGACACACAGTAGTGAGTGCAGCACTAGCGGAGAACGAACACAAGGTGACGTCATCCGCGGCGGTCACCGGGCGGGCCGGAGCGCGCGCGAGCGCGGGCCGCGGCTGCGGCGCAGGCCGCCGTGTGTCACCGCTCGACGAGCCAACCGTGCTCACATTGGATGCGGCATTACTATTCTCAAAATGAAGCAAAGTGTGGTGTCTCGCTTGACATTTGCGACAACTATTTCTACTATTACACAAAACAACGCGGTGTCTAGTACCGAGACAATTAAAACAAAAATTATTAGCGCGAACAAATTTATAACGATCACTAGGCGACAACTTTAGAAAACCAGGACACCTGTACAGTTGCGAATGATGAGTACTACACAAAGAGCAAACAGGCGACTGTACATGTGCTGGTGCGGTACTAACATAAGTATGAGTTGACCTCAGCGACTTCGATGACGCATCTACTTTGCGTGCAGAATCAACAACTATCTTCGCGCCTTCATGTTTCGATGAAGAGCGTTGCAATACCTTTATATGCTCGCGAACAAAACTTTCTAAGTCTTCGAACTTAGGAATTTTATTGCCGCGATGATCCGACTCAAACAAACGAATGGTTTCGGAATCTAATTTCCTTAAACCCATATACAAAAATACGAAGTCGCAGAGGTCATTGATCTTTAGGTTCTTTACGGCGCGAACAGCTGACGCGAAAGTATCTAGAAATTTCTCTAAGTTTTGATCGTTACATGCCGTAATAGATTTCAAATCAAACATCTGATCTAAATAGGCGTTAGCTACCGATCTTTTATCCTCATACCTAGCTTTCAAAGTATTTAAAATTAAATTATAATTCTCGGCACTAAACGTAATTCCAGCGCAAACGGTTATAGCTTTACCAGTCAATTTTTCAACGAGATAATGCAACTTTTCGTGATCTGTCAACGAATCGTTCTTATCTATTGTATTCTCAAAACTATCTATAAATAGACACCAATTGCGAATGTTACCATCAAACTCGGGTATTTGAATTGGTGGCAACTTAGGTCGGTCGCGAGTGGGGTTGGGTAGGTCAGCCGGCTTCTCCAAACTCCTAGCGACGCGTTTGATACGACAATACAAATCGTCAAACGACGACAAGGCTTGATAACTCACTGAGTAATCGGGATTCAAATTCAACTCTAAAACGTTGATGTCATGTACTAAGGTTTCGAAATCCGCGCGTAGACTATCTAAGTTTTCTATAGAACACAAGAACGAATCTCTGATGACCAAATCAGAGGTTTTAAGTGCATTATCATAAATCGATTGTACGCGAGAGTAAATCATTTCTTTTTTAGCGTATAAAAGTTTCAATTGAACCTTACCGGTCTTATCAACCTTTGGGGACATGTTTACAATTAAATCTCAAACTAAAGTGCGGTAAACAACAAATATGAAATGACTTAATCTTAGCAGTACAGAGCAGCGAGGCGGCGCGAGCGACACTCGGCAGATAGGTAGGTACCTACAACTGTGAATGCACGCTTGAACAAACGCGCATAGCAACAAGGTCGTACCTACGCGATGGTCGCTGTCTAGGTTCAACTATTATTTCCGAGATTAAGTATTGCGTAATATCTATTCAAATTAAAATACTTTCGTATGAATTGGAATGAGGTACAACCACGTGTCTACCCACGCAGGTACCAGGCAAATACGACGCGAGCCAGCGGCGAGCGAGCAACGTAATTGAAAAAAATAAAACAAAGCCAAATGCGTTAGGTATTACACTGTGCCTATGCACTAGGGTGTCTAGTATACCTAAGATCTAAGCCTAAATACCTAGATGCGGGGTTTTCTACTAAAATAACTAGGTAATTAGGCGCGGTGCGAAAATTGCAAACTACGATTAAGTGTTGATATGATACCTAACCTATTTATGTATTAGGTAGGTACAATGCGAGCCAGCGGCGAACGGACAACAAATTCTAAGCCTAAATGTCTGGATGCGGGGTTTTCTACTAAAATAACCAGGCACTTAGGTGCGATGCGCTTATTCCCATTAGAATAATAACAAAATACGAACTACGGCTAAGGATCCGGCTCGATCCGGACCAAAAATGGTGGCGCTTGGCAACGTGCGGTAATGGACTGTATTGCGGGAAGTAGCTAACTGTTCCATTGACGCTTTACACACAAAAGACAGGTGGTCGGGTTGCCGCGGGAGTGATCCAAGCAATGAATGCAACCCGAGAAATTAGGAGAGGATGCACTAACCTTCACGACACACGTGTTTTCATCGCAGCCGGTACACGGATCTTCTCTTCCTTGCTCAGGAGCTGCCGTCAGCATCACTAGATCACTTGAGGAACACACGAGAGGCACAATCCGATCGGTAAAGGTCTATGAAGCGGTAAAAATGTAACAAATATTAATCATTTTTGAGAGACGCGAGCGCGGTCCGTCATTACGCTGGCTAGTTCAAAGCGAGACTGAGTGTCTATATTTCACAAATGGCGGACGGAAGCCATATCTATGGTTAGTGCGGGAGAGGAGACGGGTATAAAAGGAGTGTGTTTCCGTGTCAAAATACAGTTTCTACACCGGCGCAACCAAAATGATTTTAATTAAGTATATTAAAAATATAAGCACGGTCAATGAACCCCATTTGACTACGAAATAAAATAAAGAGAACCCTTTAACCGGTTATACTGTTTACTGAGAGGGGACTACTTATTACAAAAGGACAGCTGTTTATAGTAACAGAGATGCAGAGGCATAATATTATAATATCGTAAGTATGTATATGTACAATACATACGTACATATATATAATCATGCCTTTATCCCCGGAGGGTTAGGCAGAGGTGAATTAACACCCACATTTCACTATTGTATTCGGTCCCACGTAATTGAGGGTGAGCATATTGCATTTTCTGAATCTGGATTCGGAATCTGGGCAGTATATTATAATCTGTCTGATGGTAAACAGCCCTATCCCTTAGTCGCCTTGTACGACATCGCGTGGGAAGAGATGTGGTCCAAATTAATCTAGTAACCTCTGCAGGTAACCACGCGGCTACAATAAGAATCACTAAATAAAATCGTAGCAAATTACGAAAACCGATACGAAAGAAGATGCTTGCAAATGAATGTGTTTGAAAGTACTTTCGCAAACCGTGGCAATATAATAGGAAAATATTTAAGTGCTGTAGCAGACTGTCCCGAATACGAATACATGGTGATAAATAGACACGATACAAATTACTTCAATAATCGCATTCTACAAGAGACCGCTAAAAACAGCCTGTAGAAAGTATATTATTATGTTTAACTGGACAATTAAGCACAAAAGTGTAAAAAATATTGAAATATAAATTGTATAACATAATATTTACTATTTACTGTTCGTATCGTGCAGTACCGTACCGGTACACCCTATAAATTATAATGTAGTATAATGCACAATGTAGGTACAGATATGGTACATTTTTCAAGATGAGAAGGTTAT
Organism: Eilema griseolum; assembly: GCA_963662185.1. Classification (NCBI taxonomy): domain Eukaryota; kingdom Metazoa; phylum Arthropoda; class Insecta; order Lepidoptera; family Erebidae; genus Eilema; species Eilema griseolum. The sequence continues at coordinate 9,461,905 of OY759250.1, forward strand.
TAGCGAGGTAAAACTGTGCAAGATAATAATTGTAACATTTTAATGAACATCCACGTTACACAAACCTACGAATAAATGTTTTAAAATAAACTATTTATGTATGCGACGGTGAGAGTGACAAATGAGATGATGCTGTCTGCAAAGTAATGCTCACATTAACACACTAATCAAGTATACTAATCAATTCGAATCGTTACAAGGTGCGATTTATCAATTGTTGCGTGGACAAATTTATGACATCAGTATTTAATTAAACGCAAAGACGCATACACGGTAATGTGATTCTTTTTAGTTATCTCATACTTATATAGGATTCAAACTTATATAGCTGTTTTAAACTTATAAAATTACATTGTTCTGGAATACGGACCGTATTTAAAAAAAGTGTGAGAACAATTTTGTAGGTAAATTACATGATCTACAACTTTATCCCACCTACTTTTGCGATTAGCACTTGCTGTTTACTAGACAAATGTGAGATTTTTTTTTGTGCTGTCTGTGGGAAGACCAAAAGCTTATCCTGCTTTGTCTTTTACATTAACGGCACAGAAACTCTCAGTGCTTACAGGGTTGGCAGCGCGAGTGTAACTCCCTTGGTTTTGCACACGTCCATAGGCCACGGTAACCACTTTCAGGTGGGCCGTATGCTTCTCTGCCACCTAAATGGTATAAATAAAATGACCTTTGACCTTTAATAAAGAATGCATAAGTTTAATCCATGAGGACTTTTGATATTTCTTGTATTATGGTGTATTTAAGACCCCCCACCAATTTTCAGCTCTATGCGAACTTATGCAAGCTTACAATTTTATTTCTTCGATTTTGGCTGGACTATAATAGGTTCTTAGATATATCGCGGAAATGAGACCAGCGCGTCTAAAAAAGTCACATTTTTTTATACCACTTAGTTGGCAGACAAGCATACGGCCCACCTGATGGAAAGTGGTTACCGTGACCTATGGACGTCTGTAACACCAGAGGAGTCACAGTCGCGCTGCCAACCCTGTAAGTACAGAGTTTCTGTGCCGTCAGTAGAAGACAAAGCAGGACAAGCCTTTAGCCTTCCCACTGTCAGCACAAATTCTCCAGTGAGCTCTGGCTACCCTACTCACCGATGGGAACACAACACGAAGTTATTATAGCCGCGGTATTCTGTAGGGCGGAGGTACTACCCCAGTCGGACTGCTCAATCGGGCGGAAATACCGCCGTGTCCTACGTCCTCACATTGAATGATTCTGCTCAAAACTAGTAACTTTTTAATTTCCAATAGATCTCTATAGATTCTTAAATAGTTCGTAAAACGGTCACTCATATGAGCTGAACAATTCATTTCCTAAGCAGGTTCTAATTTCGTGTAAATATCGCCACAAGACAAAATATTATGCTAATATAATTTCAATAAAGTGGCCTTTTTAGAACTCCAGTATTCTCTTTTTTTTATTTATTTATTTCTCTCATCTACATCTATTTTTACAGGTTACCCTAATACAATAGAGTAGGCAATTTAATTACATCTTACTTATATGTATGTAATTACAGGGTGACGCCGCGTGTAACAGCTATTAAACACTACATATATTCTGTCATGTTTGGTATTAGATTTGTGTACCTAACTGACGTGGAGTGCTCATCGAAGCGTAATGATTCAATTAAGGCATCACCGTTATGCGGGCTCAAGATTCATAGCTACTATCATTGGCTTGATCTGCAGCATGTCGCCTATGCGAATAACTTGTAGCAAGATGGCCATGGCTATCGATTTACAGCTTTGGCTTTCACCCTTAGAAGTTCCTAAACACTAACAAATTTACAAACGATATCATAACATAACATAACATAAACTTGAGGAGAGGGCCAGATCGTGATAGATGGCCCTAGGTCGGCCGGGGTGCGAGGGATATGCCTGTCAACCTCACCTTCGGCAACCAAAACGACCCACAGGCGGCGTGCGTTTTAGTCGGTTCGAGTCCGACATAACCTCTCCCACCGGCTCCGGTGGGGAGCTATCCGTGGGGATTTTGCGCATGTAAAAAAAAAAAACATTACATAAACTCACGCCTATATCCCCGAAAGGGTAGGCAGAGGTGCAAGCACCCACATTTCGCCAGTTTATGTTTAGGTCCCAATGTTGTAATAGGTGGCGAGTCTATTGCCATTAACCGGGCACTTATAAACCTGCGATAAATACACACATAACTTCGAAAAGCATCGAAAAGTCATTGGTGTGTGCCATGGTGAAACCTGTGATCGAACCCGAGACCTCGTCTCAGCAGTCCATTACCGATAGCGAATATACGTTCAATATAATTTAGATACACCATACACTGAAATGTAAAGGTATACTATATATCCTTGATCATGTGTACTAAACTATATTAATTATATACAGGGTGTATTTTTGAAACGGGGCAGTAAGGGCAAGTACCTTAACCGTTGCAGTTACAGCAAAACGTTCTAAGAAGACCTTCCCTAACTTTTTGACATATTTTGAACTGCATTCACAGATTTTGTAAAAAACTTACAGTTGGCAAAAAAAATGCAAAAAGTCCAAAGGTCCAAAGTCCTTTTTATGCCAATCGATTCTATTTCATGTGGGGATCAAAAAACTCTATGAGACCATTTTAGCTTTCAGTACTAGGAAAGACAGAAATCGCCAAAAACGTTTCCCATACATTTCGGCAACAGAAACAAATTTCTACGATGGTCTAACTTTTTGTTATGGCCAGGAAGTGGGTAGAATTGGCTGTAAAGTAAATAAAAAGAATTTTTACCCTCAAATTTCGAATTTGATTCGAAAATCTGTGTGTTATACTTAGTTTCAGCTGAGAAACTTCGTATGAGTTATTAATTAAGGATTTTCGCTAAAATGTCTTCTAATCGTGAAAAAATTGACTTATTAGAAGCGTATTTTGTCAATAATCAAAATGCGGGAGCTGCATTAGTGTGGTACCGCAATAAGTATCCGTTGCGGCATGTGCCAACAAGAAAGGTTATTACAAATCTTTTGAAAAACCTGGAATTGCAGGGTTCTTTCAAAAGAAAGCGGCAGCCTCGTGTGGACATGGACACGGAGATTGCGGTTCTGACTTATGTCGAAGCATATCCAGAGGTATCGTCCAGGCAAGTCGCCCTTGAAGTAGGTGTATCCCACTCCCTTGTGATAAAGATATGGAAGAAATACGGCTACAAGTGCTATCGATATGGGCGCATAGTTCAAGTGTTACATCCGGGTGATGATGTTCGAAGGCTTACTTTTTGTAGATGGCTAAGAGGAAAAATAAGCAGAGATCATGAATTTTTAAATTACATACTGTGGTCAGACGAAACGAATTTTTCCAATAACGGTATGTACAACAGAAAAAATCACCACTATTGGTCCAAAGAAAATCCACTAAGAGTTACGGCAAGTCATAATCAGGTTCGCTTCTCATTCAACTGTTGGTGTGGTATAATGTCCAATCAAGTCATAATGGTGGAATTTTATGAAGGGAAACTGAATTCTGCCATGTATAATGAAGTCATTTTACACCATCTTGAAAACGAGATGGACGAATGACCCCTGTCGGAATTGCGAAAAGTTCATTTTCAACAAGATGGTGCTCCGCCACATAACAGTCACCTTTCACGTTCCAATTTGAGCCGCCTATTCGTTACACAGTGGATAGGTACACATGGTCCAACACAGTGGCCACCTCGTAGCCCTGATCTAACACCACTTGATTTTTTTTATGGGGGTTCGTGAAAAAGGAGGTGTATAAAACGACGTACCATTTTACGTAATATTCATCCCAGAACATTATTAGCCGCCATTCGTTCAGTGCAAAAAAGGATAGACTTATGTATTCGTGAAAATGGAAATCATTTTGAGCAATTTATTTCATAAACCAATTTCTTAAATGTTTAAATGATTTTTTTTATTTAAAAAAGTTCAAAATTTTACCTGACCTATGAGTTTCGAGTTGATTTATCATATTTCCGTACGAAATGTATGGGAAACGTTTTTGGCGATTTCTGTCTTTTCTAGTACTGAAAGCTAAAATGGTCCCATAGAGTTTTTTGATCCCCACATGAAATAGAATCGATTGGCATAAAAAAAAAATTTTGAACTTTTTGCATTTTTTTTTGCTAACTAAGTTTTTTACAAACTCTGTGAATGCAGTTCAAAATGTCCCAAAAAGTTAGGGAAGGTCTTTTAAGAACGTTTTGCTGTAACTGCAACGGTTAAGGTACTTGCCCTTACTGCCCCGTTTCAAAAATACACCCTGTATACCAAAGACTTTTGTTATTTATAGTACTCGAGAGCATATCGACGGTTGAAAAGCAAAAAGCTACAAGCGACATCGAAATTTCATACAAAAAAAGGTCTTAAAGCACATGAAACACTCTTTACAACACAGTGTAATTTGCGCATCTACTATTCTTGTCGCTTACGGCCTTTAGCCTTTCAACCGTCGATATTGACCATTTGAGATAGTACGTTAGCAATACAACGAATGGAGCGCGCACACGCGACGTGTATCTAGATCTGTACGAACATATTAAAGCTGTTGTGTATTTTGTGCAACACTGTACCTAAATATTTTAGTCAAGAAGTAATACAGTTCTTTAAGAAGAGAAGAAGAAAATTCACTACGATGTAACGGACTGAATATTTAAAAAAAATCAAAAGTCCGTGTTGAGGTCACTTGAATTTATTTTTATATAGAACACGTCAATTAGACTTCGCCTTGCCTGATGGTAAGCTGAAGGCAAAGTCTCAGAAAAGAGGGTCACCATTACTTACACATACCGTGTGACAATGGTGACACTCAGCTTGACGGCCTCATCATATGCTTTTACTCGCCCCGCTTAAAGGACCCGGGACTGTAAGAAGAAATATGGGATTCGCTTATTTTTAATTGGTTATTTGTGAACAATTTTTACTTCTTCAAATACATTTGAATTGGTTGACTATCAGTCCAAAAAAAATTATCCATATCATATACCCACACCATGGGGTAGCCAGATAGATAGTACCTAGACGAGAGAAAAGACTCTCATTAAAATAATATTGATTTCAATATTCTTAAAATTGCAATCAATACTAAATAATAATTTTAATCAATTCCCTTGGCACAAAACGTTGTGCACAAAGTCATTAATATAGCTAAGTATTATCTCTTTGTCTATATATCTCTAGACATAATATAAATGACGAAGTTATTATTTCATGAAACTCTATTAAAACTTTTTTAATCAATCAAAATTACACCCAGTTGTATAATCTTCTTGAATTTGAATTGCGCAAAGATATTACAAGTCATCAATAAAATATTTATGAGTTGTCAAAACAACCAACTATAAGCCGCTTTAAATATTAGTCCTCCTAACATTCGTTCGATACCTCTCAATAGATACTCTCTACTGAATACAACTGAACACAATTCCCTCAATTAAAACCTTATAATACAAGCAATTATTAATCTTAATACAGTAAAATAAGAACGGGGATACAATGGCAAGTTAATTCCAGGTTTAGCTAGCTGTTATAATGGCATGATGACTCAACGTTTAGTTCTGCTTATTAGTTTAGGAAAGTGACGCGAAAATCTTCACTCGGGCATTCAGTATCTACGACGCTTTGTAGCAAATGTTCTGAACACCCTGGCGACAGACACATGAATAACACAATGTGACTATGGAGTACCAGTATCAATGTGGCAGAGACAGTCGATAACTAAGACAGTTACCGACCTGTCTTATTATAAAATGTCTGTCTTACAAAGTCAAGAGTGAGCTTTAATTCAGTATAATGTAGTCTATATTTTAAATAAGCCAATTAGTTATAGTTCAGGTTCAGATAACTTATTCTGCGGTACAGATATTAGGTCACATAGCACATTACCTAAATAGAAAATAATAATACTTAATGCTTTTCTTGAATTATGTTTATTCTTGAACATTATACATAAATCTAAAGCTGCTTGTAAAAATGACATTAGGACGAATGATCTGTTGCAAAAAACTTAAAACACAATCTCAATGATAAAAAAAACGCATCTCATCCTGAAATAAACACTAAATTGCCAACGAACATTGTTGCATTGTCTTTAGAAAGGAGATAAAAAGGTAAATACCATTGTCTCTGGTTAAAAAAAATCTACATTGGCCCCAGTATTTACAGTCTATTTAACCTCTTGGCCGTCGCTCGTAAAAAGAAAGCTACATGACGAGTTAACTACGGGAAATTCGTCCAAATTACTGTTTAACAACGTTTTACTCTAATTGCGTGGATTCATCAAAAATATCGCATTGAGGGCGAGCGTCCGCCATGACACCGCTATCACAATGACAGATATTTAGGAGGGAAAAGTGACATTGACAACGTCTAGCTACAATGCATTTCACAGGTAGTAGTGTGATTTTATTCAAATAAAAATACCCATATCAATATTTAACATTTATAGTTCTTTATATTATGTATACCAATTTGCTGAGTGCGTAATCATTTATTACAGGTTTTTTCCTCATAAACGCCAAGAAAATGGAATAGCTAGTTATTAGTACCTATGTAGTTGCTGGTTATGCCTACGTGCTGGTTGAGAAATGTCTCAAAACGCACGCCATTCCCGGTTCTGTAGACCATTAGCAACGAACCCACCCATAATAGATGAAAAGCGCCAGATCTGTTATACCCGAGAAATACCATAGTTTTGGAGATCAGTATTCTAGCAGTACTCTTGGAAATATTCTGAGAAGAACTGAAAAACGAAAATCTCCATTATTTTTCAAACTTTCATTAAAATATTTTTTGTCATTTTGATTATGAATTTTACAACTATCATCTAGAGACGACAAAAATTGCTTTTTATTTAGGGTATTTTAGTGTGCCCTAATTATTTCAAATTAGAACATTTTCAAAACCTGAACCATAAATTTTCAGACGAAAGTGTGCAAACTGAACGCACCACAATAGGCAGGCATACCTAACAGTTCGTGAAACGAGTCAAAATGACAGTTAATGGTAACGGGTGGATTTAAAAATAATGATCAAATTGGCCATCGTCTGTCGCAGCACTAATGATCGTGTCGACGTGCTCTATGGTCTATTGTTGTGCTATTACACGACATTTACTGTCACTTTTTAGGGTACCATTGAGTTTATTAACACCTGTGAATCGGCAATGAATCGGATTAGTTGTTGTAGAAAAATTGCAATAACGGTACATACGTGGGGCGCACTATAAGTTTCCGGAATGAATATGAAAAAATACTATTAAAGGTACAAAATTAATTTATTGTTTTTCAAAATAATCTCCCTTGGCGTCTATGCACTTTTTCATTCGATCAAACCAGTTTTGAAAACTTTCGTGCCACTCCTCTGTGGTGACCTCTGAAACGTGTTTTTCATACTCCTCGACAGCCTCTTCTGGTGATGAAAATCGTTGGCCGCGTAATTGGTTCTTAATTTTTGGGAACAGAAAGTCACAAGGTGCCAGGTCGGGACTGTATGCAGGATGACTCATGAGTTCTACATTTTTCGCCTTCAAAAAGTCGTTTGTCTGTCTGGCCGTGTGAGAACTAGCATTGTCGTGGTGCAGGATGATACGGCGTTTACGGTTATTTTTACGGAGTTCGTCAATAACTTCCGGCAAACAAATGGTCGTGTACCAGTCACTATTCACAGTACGACGATTTTCTAACAGTAGCCACGTGTCCAGTTTTATTAAAAAAAGAAGCAATCATCCGCTTAGATGCACTTTTCACGCGCGCCACTTTGGTTGGTGTCGGTTCATCTTGAAAGACCCATACGCTCGATTGCTGCTTTGTTTTGGGATCGTAGCAATAAATCCATGTTTCGTCACCTGTTACTATGTCCCACACCAAATTTGACGCACCTTCGTTGAATCTGGTAAGCATGGCACTGCACCAAGTGACGCGGTCCGTTTTTTGATCCTCGGTCAAGTTATTTTATTTTTATTTTTTATTTATTCAACTTTATGCACAGTAATTTTGTACAAAGGCGGACTTAATGCCAAAGGCATTATCTAACAGTCAACCTTAGGGTGATGCAGAGATACATTGAGGTAGGTGCAGTGCACTATGACCACAATAATAATACATACATTATACATACACACTATAATACATAAGAAATTCATACACATACTTTTAAATATATTTACTTACATATTACTTACTTATACTTACTACTTATATATATACTTATATATATACTTATATATATTCGTATAATATATACTTATATAATATAAACTTACCTATACTTACATAATTATACATAATGACAAAGTATTTCTAACATTAAGATTTTACATATTACTATGACTAGGGGCTACTGTAGTAGAGCTGACGTACTTTGTACTTGAATGTTGCACGGTTAGTAGTCATCCGGATTTCGAGAGGAAGCGCATTCCAGAGGAGAATTGCTTGCACGAGGAAAGAAGAATGAGTTAGGCTGGAACTATGAGTAGGACAGTGGAGAAGACGGTTGTCAGCTGACCGCAGATTTCTGTTGTGATGAGAACCAAGTAGCTGAATATGAGATGATAAATAAGAGGGGACATTAGGAGTGGCTAAAATTTTATGTATCATCATCACCGCCCTCAAGCTGCGTCGCTGACGTATCGGCAACCATCCTAACTCCGAACGATGAGCTGAGACGTGATCATATTTCCTAAGGTTAAAGGTGAATCGAATGCAATTGTTGAGAAGGCGGTCGAGTTTATTGAGCAGATCCGCATTCAGGTCGAGATAGCATACATCACCATAGTCCACGATTGGAAAGATTAGCGTTTGCATTAGCATTGCCTTGGTTTTGGTTGGTAGAAAATTTTTGAGGCGATAAAGACTACGCAGCATTCCTGTAACCCTCTGACAGACCCTTGTAACTTGAACTTGCCAGTTCAAGGTGGAGTCAACATTCAATCCCAGATTTTTGACACTATGCGTGACAGGAATAATTCTTCCGTTGAACTTTATTGTTGGCAGAGTTGCACTGTCTACCTTATTCATCCTGTGGCTACTTCCAATTAAGATACTCTGGCATTTATCGGGGTTAACAGAAAGACCAAACCTGTCACACCAAACGCCTATTGAGCGCAAATCGGAATTAACTCTGTCAATAGCCTCTGAAAGGTTCTCCACGCGGGCTTGGCTGTATATCTGTAGGTCATCGGCATACAAATGATACGCACACTGAAGTTCAGAGGTAATGAGGTTAATGAATATAGAGAATAAAAGAGGTGAAAGAATACCGCCTTGCGGAACACCAGAGTCGAGGTTGCGCCAGCTAGATGAAATTTCGTCTGCGCAAACCGACTGTTGGCGTCCACGAAGATATGAAGAGAACCACTCCAGCTCGTCGGCTGAGATCCGAAGATGGGCTAGTATGGCTAAAAGGATGTCGTGATTCACGCAATTGAACGCATTTGAGAAATCCACTAACACTAGCACTGTGATACAACCTTTCTCTATTCCGTCCCTGACATCTCCCGTTACTTTAAGGAGTGCGGTTGTAGTGCTGTGTCCCGTTCTGAACCCGGATTGTAATGGACTTAGTATCCCATTAGAGTACACATAGTTGGACAGCTGGCGATGAACACAGGCTTCTAATACCTTGGATAGGAAAGGGAGAATGGAAATAGGACGAAAGTGATTGGGAAGAGAGGGATTGGAGATTTTAGGAAGAGGACGCACATAAGCTTTACGCCACAAGTCAGGAAATTGACCAGAGTCAAGTGAAAAGTTGATGATGTGTGTTAAAGCGGGAAGGAGTTGGTCCATGATAGTGGTTATCATACGGCGACTAATGTCATCACAGCCGACTGCCTTTGACTTAATTGCGAGAATAGTCTTCTTGATCTCCGCCGACGTGACTGGAGTGAATTGAAAAGGTTCGTAATTGGGACTGGGCAGTCCGGTGATAGAGTTAACCGTTTGACGCTTGGTTGGGCCATCAATTGTGTGAGAGGTAGAGAAATGATGGTTAATGGCATCCAACTCAATTGTCTTGGGTAGCTCCAGCTGTCTTGGCTTACCAATGCCCAGCGTCCCAAGAAACCTCCAGACATCGACAGATGTACAGGAAGATAAGTTATCAAGAATATGTCGGCGTTTAGCGTTGCGTATCACCTGATTACACCGATTCCTGGCAGTTTTATAAGAATCCCAGTTGATGACAGAACGATTCTTTTTGAACTTACGAAAAGCCCGGTCTCTCCCTTTCATAGCGGTTCGAACATCACTCGTTATCCACGGAGCTGGTCTATGTTTTAATTTCACCCTCCTCACGGGTGCATGGATGTCATAGAGGCCAATAACTGTTTTGTTAAAAGTACGAACCTTATCATCGATGGTGCTTGCCTCTGTTAAATCCTCCCAACTGACTTTGGCAGCTTCATTGCACAATTTTTCAACATCCATGCGCCCGAAGCATCGTCTGTCCAATACTTTGTGTTTGAGTTTAGGGGGCTTAAGAATGTAGGAGATATAGATCAGGTCATGATGAGAGAAAGCTGGAGCTAGATACTGACCGTGAGTTCGAACAAGCATAGGCGAAGACGTAAGTATTAAGTCGAGCCATGTGTCCTCAACATCTTTATTGTGGTGTGTGGCCTGAAGCGGTAAAACCTGAAGACTGGCTGACTCGACTATGTTAAGAAGCTTTATGGCTCGTGATGACGAACTAGGGAGAAGATTAGTGTTAAAATCGCCCATGATGATGTGATGCTCGTAATCAGACCCCAAGGATTCAAAAACCAATTCGATATCGGTGAAGTAGTTGACACTTGGAGGACAATAAACAACACCCAGGAGGGCTTTGACACCCCTGACCCAGACCTCAAGAAAAAGAAACTCGGCTGTTGCGGAGTACACAGAAGGTGATGAAGCAACTATTTTGTACGGGAAGTCGCTACGTCGTAGGTATATTGCTACCCCACCGCGCTCCTTGCCCGTCCTGTCGTTTCTTATTAAAATAAATCCGGGCAGTGGGTAGGATGTGGATGGTAAGTGTGGTTTAAGAAAACTCTCAGAAATCAGGATGGCATGAACATGGGAGTCAGCAAATGTCGCAACCAGGTCACTGTAATGGTAGGGCACACTTTGTGCATTTATATGACATACGTTGAATGTCTGCCCTGATTCCCGAAAGGTATCACGGAGCTTGTCGCCAAGTGTACTATCAGTGACTGAACAAAAACTGTCGTCTTCAGATAAAAAATCCGCCCCATGGATTGAATGATATGAGATACTGTCATCGGAGGAGTAATTCATGTTAAGATATTCAAAGCAAGTATATAAAATAAAATATGAATAAAATAACGCTAGTACTTAATTACGAGATAAATATGCAAAAAGTGCTACCTATTTTGTTTATTTAAAAATATATATTAAAAATAGACTAAATATCTGTAATAATACCTACTATAAAATAATAAAAGTGATTATTGTGTATTACTATACAATTATATAAAATTTCGATCAACGTTGTGTCTCTGCACCACCCGCCAGCCAACAACACACTATTAAATATTATACACATTTTCAAAAATAAAACATGGATCCACCGCAAGCACAGCTTTCTCACACCCAAATGTTTGTGTAGGATTGATTGTATTTGACTCATGCCTATTTCTAAGGATGCGCGAATTTCATGGTAGGTCACATGCCTGTCTGTTTCAATCATACGGCGCACAGCATCGATGTTTTTGTTGGTCACAGCGGTGGACGGCCGACCATCGCGAGATTCGTCACTGAGATTGATACGACCACGCTTGAATTCTGCAAACCAGCTATAAACAGTCGTCTTGCATGGAGCTTCATCGCCAAAAGCTGTATCAAGCCGAGCGATGCTCTGTTGAGCCGTCAAATTACACTTAAAATCGTAGAAAATCATACTACGAAAATTTTCCCGAGTTAAATCCATGTGATCCACACAATTTTTTAAATGGCGCCACAAGGTAAAAACAAAAGACAGTCAGATGAAACAAACTGTATTCTACAGCCAAAGAGTTCTATTTTCAAATGTTGTAATAAATTTTTAAATATTGTTTATGTAAGTGGCCAGTTCCGGAAACTTTTAGTGTAACCTATGTACACAATATGGTTTAAAATTATATTTATCGCTACCAACAATAGTCATCAAGAACATTTTTACAAGCAAGATTTTTGGCAGTACCTACTGTATTTACAAAAACATACTTAAATACATAATTATACTAGGTATCGAGACTTCTCGCGAATTATATCTTGGAACTTACTATTTCTGCCGACGTTTCGGATGCGTTGCAACACCCGTGGTCACTACTTGACCACTTGACTTGACCTAGTATAATTATGAATTTACACCGCGAAGGTTTAAAAATAACATATTAAATACCCTGTACTCACAGCTAGCTGTTGCCGGCGGGTCCAACTGCAATTCTAATCCCGTTCCTGGATTCAATGGCAATATATTCCTGAGATAAAAATATGTTATGTATAAAACTATCCCTGTACCAATTTTCAGTCAGATTTATTCAGCTGTTTGAGCGTGATTAACTAACAAACTTCTTGACAAACTTTCATGCTTATTTGTAATATTAATGTCTACTAAATAGGCAAAATTTCAACATCTTTAAGCTATAACTGTAAGTAATAGTTTATGTATTTACTAGCTTCATTAGTGTCATCAAAGTACCAAACACGTCAGACGTCAGATGTCAGACATCGTTAGTAAGTAATAGATGCCTGCTAATGACGTAGGTAGTCTAGGTCTCTCGTTTTGAATAGTACTTATTAAATGAAAGACTTCACGCTGCAGTAAATATCCTTGTCAACTTGCAAAATCTCTTTTCAGATAAAAATTTGAATAATTTCTTTGAAAGTAATGAGGTTGGGCGGAAAAAATGTGGTAAATGACCAAAACTGCACAATTACGAATAGGAACTATATCAGCCCCTCCACTCTTTTCGGGGGCAATGTGGGAAACCGTAGCTACTACACCCGAGAGGGCCATCTTGAAACCGAAAGTGGCCCTGGGTCAGCCGGGGTTGTGAGGGATGTCTTATGAAATCTCAGCATGTCTCCAGCATCTGAAGACCCATTTGTACAATGTGGATCTTTGTGGGTTTTAGTCGGTTCGAGCCCCTCAGAATCGCCCCCGCCGGTTAGTGGAGGGTATCCACGAGAATTTCCGCTCTTTAAAAAACAAAGTAGGTACAATATCAGACCTGTTCTGTACTGATTTCAAGAGCTTCAGCCTGCAGAGTTGAAAAGAAATAGAAATACAAGTAAATACCCATTACTTTATTTTTTATACGTACATTTTCGCAATGAGCGGCAATATACACAGCGGACACAAATGAACCCAGACTGAAGATTTAATGTAAACATCTATATATTTTTGCAATCAGTGAGTATACTACTGAATGGGAAAGTAGATTATTGCCAATATCGTGAGACCTTTATGGTTTAGTTCTGGTGTAGTAGATATGGGACCGTTGATAAAATCTTCTACAGAACCCTCTGATTAAAAAGACTCACTCATCATAATTTCATAAACGTCAGCACCAGTGTAGTACAGTGACCCACATATCACAAATCGCTGCTACTTTCCAATGTAAATATGAATTACATACTTTACTACAAATCCGTGTCACCCAGTGACAAATCACCTGTAATTCGAGTAGTGTATGAAAAATTTGTATTTTGAAAGACTTTCATGATGACCGCAATCAAATATTTTCAAGTATTCTAGTAATAATGTGAGAAATTGAATACAAACCATAAGCACAGTACCAGTATTTGATACTTCGGGAATAAGAGTACATAAATCCGGCCGAAATCGGCTTTTTGGAGCTTTCTTCCTGTCGCAAATCGGACTGATAGTTATGCTGATACCTAAGTACGTTTTAAATAAAGTCAATTAAACAGACGTCTAAACCAAAAAATCCAAACCAACCAAACCCCATTGTGTCACCATTGTCACACGGTATGTTTAAGTAATGGTGACCCTCTTTTCTGAGAATTTGCCTTCAGCTTACCATCAGGCAAGGCGAAGTCTAATTGACGTGTTCTATATAAAAAAAAAACAATTCAACCAAAAAATCAAAAAGGGAAAAATTACTTAATTAATGATTCAATTCAAAGAGCAAATATGTATGTTTGAGTTATCTGGGCAAAACGGCGACAAGTTATAATTAAATTACGATAGAGTCCGCAAAAAACTATATTATATTTCATTATATTTCAATGTATTATTTCGACATTGTAAAACTTTCGACAATATAATAAAACTAAATGTTTTCATTTCAGTACCAACTGTATAAGATAAGATTAGAATCCTAACCACCTAACAAAAAACTTGTTTTCAAATTAGTCGCGTGGGATTTTATCGACACAAATATCAGACAAAAAGAACATTCAAAGTCACCACAAATATATATAAGTACTAAACCACAACCGCAATAATATTCTAACAGGCAATCGGCAAGTGAAACTTAAAAATATAATTAAACTAACTTACCATCTTGAATTTCTATTGAAGAACCACATTACCTTATATAAGATATAGAGTGTAACTAATCATAATTTGATTAGTTAATTAACTGATAAAAAGCACCTCATAAAAACTTAATAAATAGCTAATCTCAGATCAATATTGCGACAGCATTGCAATCTCATGACAGCAAATGAATAGGAAATAAAAAACATCAATAATTTCGATGTTACATAAAGCAATATTACCGGTAAAAAGTGAAACTGTTTGCAGACTGAATTAATCCCAAAACGTACCATAGAACAAAAGACGAAGTTGAGACTTTCACTATGCTCTTCATTAATCAAACTGAATTAATCTAAATAAAACCATAGAATACTCTTTAGCTACATTATTATGCAGTTCCTTCTTGTAAGCTTATATTATAATCGGCTTAATTCTCTCTCTGCTGATAGAATCAGTTACAAATGTAATAATTGACGTCAGTGGTAACCGGAATTCGAAATGGGTCTTATTTCTCGACTAATCAAATGATTGTATACATAGTTCTACATACCTTTTGTGATACATTTACCGTAGTTTGTATAGAAAAGTACTAAGTTGTAACAAATGTAATATTGCCAGATTATTTTCTCACTGACTTTAACTTTTGCCGCGTGGTTCCCGGCAGAGTAGAATTTGGACCACCCTATGTCTTCCCATGCGGTGTCGTACAAGGCGACTAAGGGATGGGGCTGATTAACATCAGACGGATATATACAGCTCAGAATCAGCCTCAGATGCATGGCTTGAGTCAACAATAGTGCCTGGAAGACTAGACTACAATAGGTTCACCCCCTATAACGTGGGACCGAATTCAATTATTGGTGAAATATGGGTGTTATTCACCTCTGCCAAACCCTCCGGGGATAAAGGCGTGATTGTATGTATGTATGACTTTACCTATTGCTTTGTGAATGTAGCTATGAATATAAATAAAGAATCGATAATCTTGACGTTCACAACTTTTATTTTATGACCTAGGCAGCGTGAAAAAAAGATATTTGATAGTGTTGTGACTTGTGATATGCCCCAGTGAGTTTAATCACAATCACGAATGTTTCTTAAGTGAAAAAAGTATGATATCCTTGACATTGTGAGCCTGGAGATAACGATAACCAACCACTAGATTTAATAAAACTAATTTCTTGCAGCTAGTAATTTCCTGTTTTTCCCAATGAAATATAGAAAGCGTAAATCTTAGTTCTAATAAATCAGTCTTAACACTTAGTAGCATCTTGAAATAATGCTATCAACTAGTTCACAATCATAAAGCAACGAGTAAGTCAATTCCGACTAGTCAGACACGTACTGTGCAATCGTGATAGGTCCCGGGCTTTCATTTCTAATATCAACGGATATCTAAGACAATATAACCTTATAGATTGACAGTGCAATAATGTAGGATTAAAATACGAAAATTTCAAAATAATAGATTACAGTAATAGAAGAAATTGAGCTCAGTGGAAGCCGGTGAAAAAGAAAACTAACCTCAAACTAGTTTGTCATACATCATACGACCTATTGGGAAGACGGCAGGAATCAAGTTATACCCCTCGACTCTAAGATTTTATCGACGGCACACTCCTTGTAAGGAATAATGAAATTGGAGTAAAAATGAAATTGAAATAAATAAAATCATTAATAAAATATCTATTGTTTTTAGTGTTCTGTTGCTAACTTAGCGATTTGTGTTGACTCATTAAGTCAAATGATTCCTCAATAAACCATTGATAATCATACTAAATGATTGGCTTATTGAGACAACACAATTCGCCAATGATTTGGAATTCAATAATGTACAGAATACCGCGGCTATAATAACTTCGTGTTGTATTCCCAGCGGTGAGTAGGGTAGCCAGAGCTCACTGGAGAATTTGTGCTGTCAGTGGGAAGACTAAAGGCTTGTCCTGCTCTGTCTTCTACACTGACGGCACAGAAACTCTGTACTTACAGCGTTGGCAGCGCAACTGTGACTCCTCTGGTGTTACAAACGTCCATAGGCCACGGTAACCACTTTCCATCAGGTGAGTCGTGTGCTTGTCTGCCACCTAAGTGGTATAAAAAAAAATGTTTGGTTCGGTATTAAATACGAGATATGCAGAATATACTTACTCGAACAAAATTTAAAAGCAAATCGGTCAATGTCCTTGTAGATTATTAGATCTTAATAAAATGGTACGTGTGTGCCAAAATAAACTTCAACAAATTTCATATCAGATGAAATTAATGTAAGAGCCTTAACTCAAGCATTTCACCTGTCGCATAAATTGAATAGAGCTGTCAAACTGTTTATGTTGCTTGTCTATTTGCATTATAATACTGTATACATAATACGTTCACGTTTTATAACGCAAGAAAGGATAGGTAGAGGGTATAAAATATGCTATAATAAGAAATGTAAAAATAATAGATTTGAGCATATTTGACGAAAGTTAAAAAGGAAGAGACATCTATTGTATTTACGAAGCGAATTAGAAGTGTAAGGTCTAATGTGAAAATGTCAGTGAACTGATCGTAACCGAGGCTACAACTTGAAAGTTTAATATAAATCGTATTTTAAAACCAGCATCAGACATACATACATAACAGTACATGTGAAATTATTTTTGGGGGGAAAAAGTTTACAAAGACCACAGAGTGTGTATGTGATAGCTACTGCGATGGCTGTTATCGGAAGTAGTTAAAGGTACGTTAACCATTTTACTTTCTGCTTATCTTCTTCATCGTATTTAGCGTTAATCCCGGTCGCATCAGAAGCTCTATATATAGCATCGGAGTCTAGGGTCTGGCTAAACTTCGATATTTTCCATGAAGCGACTGCCATATAGTCGTACATCGGTTAAGATAAGATAAGATAAGATTCATTTATTTGTAAGAATGTTGTATAAAAGTTGTTACAAAGTTGGTTGTACATAATATTCTGCTGTCTCCAGCGTACAAATATTGAAAGGTAGTAATACAAATTTGAAGGTTAGCTATTGTAATTCATTTTTCACGACAACATCTAATTTGAACAGTTATTAGAGCTTACTTCAATCAACCCGCGAATACGTGCTCATAAAAACCAGTATACGGTTCCTTGACTTGTTCGAATGTCTGGCACCGTCTTTATTGCCTATCAACGTTTCTACTCGATGATAATTAATGCGATTTGATCTCGATTAATACTCCGATAGATCGCAATGTTCAACATCCTCTTATTGTAAATTTAGTAGGGCACTGCAGTAGTGCCGTGTAATTTCTATTCAGAGTATGAAAGGCATATGCGGTATACACGCAGTTTATTCAGAAGTAATGTCAGTACTGATTTATAAGTGCGACTGGCGAATGGTATTAGTTATTACTGCTTGGTTCAATCGGGTATGCAATGAGTTATAAGCTTTTACTACTCTGTCCTGATCATACTTCTAGGAGTATTCATGCTTAATATCCTATCCGAATCAAAAGAGATGCTGTTCGAATAGAAATGTCTCTCCGGCGTGGCGTGGCAGTGAACACGACTATTACGCAGAGGGCGCGGGTTTGATTCTCGCGCAATGCAAAAAATTGTATAAGTATACTAGCTGACCCACCTCAGCTTCGCCCGGGGTATATTTTGAAGCTTCATATCCCTTTGAGCCCGTATGTTTTAGTCTTCAAAATATGTATGAAAAATTGCCGGATTTGTTAACATTTATTATCAATGCTCCGCTCCCTTAAGTAGTAGCGTGATGATATATAGCCTAAAACCTTCCTCGATAAATGGACTACCCAATACTCAAAGAATCATTCAAATCGGACCAGTAGTTCTAGAGATTAGCGCGTTCAAACAAACAAACAAACTCTGCAGCTATATAATATAAATATTATATAAGTATATGAATATGGCTATTTGCATTGTTATGGTCATGCCTGGACGAAGTCGGATAGCATGTTATGCCGTCGGTCTCGGTTATCATGCGAACATCTATGGCAGTCATTATGGGTAGGTTGAGCCCTAAAAAATTAAACAACTGCAATACTTCGATATCGCCCATGGATTGTGGAGTGCAGTTGCCACATGAAAACTATCGAAGATCGATCAAATCCACAGTTAGCTGGATAAAAGCGGATCCCAGACTTTGAGATGAAAAGTTGAGAGTTCACTAGGATTAACAGAGGAAAAGTCCAAGTCCAACAACATTCGTAAACAAAAAGATGGTCACTATCAAAGTTGTAATTTCTTTTTATGTTGTGTATCAATAGAATTTGAATGCAAGCAACAATTTACAGATTTTTTTTGTACGAAACTTGCTATCTTGCACCTGTCAGAAGTCTGTACTAAAATTTATTAATTAAATCATCCAATCTAATAAGCAAGCGAGCTTGCCTATCTGTCTTAAAGCAACGCGATTCTGCTTTCTCTAACATATTAAATGAAAACAAATTTCCAAGCATTTGCAGAATGTTACATCGCCGTAAATAAGTCTAGACACAATTTCTGTATCTTGTCTATACGTCAATTCATTGCAAATATAACCATTGGAGTTGTCTGGAAGAAATCATACCTAGCGATAAGTACGCTAATTTACTGCCTCTTCCTTGTATTATGTATTTTTTAATTGATGAATTGATGTACACAACAAAGAATATTGTATTGTATGCACAAATTTGATGCGAATTAACGAATGTCTACTTTTAAATCTAAGCACTGCTTTTGACACCGTGAACCATGACTTGTTGTTAGCTAAACTCGATCATTACGGCATACGGGATAAGCTCTTATCTAGAAAATAGGAAATCAGTGTACGGTCCATAAAAAACCACAAAACTAGTATACAATTTTGTGAGCAAGCGTACAAGTCAAAAATGTTTAACGGTGCCAGTGGAATTTCACAGGGGACTAAAAATGTCGGTAAATTTTTTTAACAAACTATCAGAGCTAAAAATGTCACTTCGTAAGAGTAATTTTAGGCAAAATTAAAAGTATTTTTATGGAGGGTTGTTTTTACTCAATTGAGAATATTTTATAAAATGTTACTGTTATTGAATTTAAGTCATGTTAAGAAATTTAATTGCATTATATACCTTTATTGTTATAGCGCTGGTTTTATATCGTAGATGATATAAGTGCCTATGGTCTGGCTACCATGGATGCCCAAAACTGAGTGGAGTAACAACTGGAAGTTGAGTTACACGGACCATCAGTATTCGGATACGAATTAGGAATTCGTATCTACATAACATATAACATAAACTCACGCCTATTTTCCCTAAGGGGTAGGCAGAGGTGCTAGCACCCACATTTCCCCAGTTTATGTTTAAGTCCCAATGTAATAGGTGGCGAGCCTATTACCATTAACCGGGCACTTATAAACCTGCGATAAATACATCCATAACTTCGAAAAGCATCGAAAAGTCATAATTGTCGATAATAATTCCAGTTCTTAGCCAATTATTTCAAAGTTAGTACTATTATTAGGGTTGTTTAACTTCAGACAGATATATATAGCCTACACTTAGCCTCAGATGCATGGCTTGAGTCAACAATAGTGCCTGGAAGACGGCAATAGGCTCAAATCCTATTACGTAGGACCAACTTTAATGATTGGTGAAATGTGGGTTTCACCTCTGCCTAACCCTGTGTGCCATGATAAAACCTGGGATCGAACCCGAGACCTCGTCTCAGCAGTCCATTACCCATACCACTACCGTGGTGTCTGTGTAATTAAAACGGGCACTTTATCAAACCTTAATCAATACCTTTTAGCTCCATCCCATACGCTTCATTGCCCTGATCCGCCAATGCACATTGCATTCAACCTAAAATGTAAACTACACACAAAACGCCACTATATGCACATAGTTCTTAATAAACCGCGTGGTTCCCGTCAGAGTAGAATTTGGGCCACCCCATCACTTCCCATGCGGTGTCGTACAAGGCGACTAAAGTATAGGGCTGTTATAGGGCTGGCACCAGACATATACAGTCCAGACTCAGCTTTAGATGCATTGCTCGAGTCAACAATAGTGCCCGGAAGACTGCAATAGGCTCACCCCCTATTAGACCCACGTAGGGTCTGAATTCAATGATTAGTGAAATGTGGGTGTTAATTCACCTCTGCCTAACCCTCCGGGGATAAAGGCGTGATTGTATGTATGTATGTATGTAGTTCTTAATAAACCGCATTTTCGCATACACACATGAAAACGCTGTGAAATCTTTCCCAAGTACTAAATAACGCGTAAATTATCGTTGAACTTACCACCGATGACTTATCGCACATTAATTGTCTGTAACATGGCCATTGAGTCATTGATTAATGAACTTGCCTTAAGACTGGAACCCCTATTCCACGCATTGTGCATACTAAATTCTAGAAGCTGTTAACATCTCCGCTTGTAAGCCGTGAAGATGATTTTGATAACGTCTGAAGTTATTAATCGATTGTAATAAACTTGGAAAAGAAATAATGTACATCGCATCCATCAAGTTTGAGAGTCTTTTGAGTTTTGTCCGTTGTTAGTTGACAATTTGACATATATCTCAGTAGGATGCTGTTAACGATTTTGTCTTTATTTAGACACCAGTGATCATATTTATGATAATACGAACATGTAAAATGTACATCACGTGATTTTTTCGGGCTCTCGAAACGTTGCTCATTCAAATATATTTATGGTATTTATGGGTTATATACACACATACATACATATAATCACGCCTTTATCCGCGGAGGTGAATTAACACCCACATTTCACCAATCATTAAATTTGGTCCCACATAATAGGGGGTGAGCCTATTGCCGTCTTCTGGGCACTATTTGTTGACTCAAGCCATGCATCTGAGGCTGAGTCTGGGCTGTATATATCTGTCTGATGTTAAACAGCCCTATCCCTTAGTCGTCTTGTACGACACCGCATGGGAAGAGATGGGGTTGTCCAAATTTCTGCCGGGAACCACGCGACTTTATGGGTTTATGGGTTATGGTTACGCTTTATGGGTTATGCCATTATATCTATGTCTTGACTAGTCGAAATGAATTATATGTGGTGACGAATACGGTGAAATTAGTGACGAATCAGTACTTGTTACGAGCTAGAATCGATCTTCAAATGCAGCAGTGGAAACCGTCAGGGAAACAATATACCTGTGTGATACAGTTCGCTGCTAGCAGTTATTAAAATAAAAAATAAAAATTAAAAAAAATTAGCAACTGCAATTAGGTACTAATAATCCCTCTAACCCCTCCAACTAAACTAAATTGCTTGTGCTAGGAGTGGGTTCACGTCGGTAGTGTAATGGCCAGGATTCGAACCGGGACCTCTAGATCGTAAGGCTGAGTCTTTAACCACTAAGCTACCGACGACGCTTCAGTTCAGTTAGTTTGATATCGACAGTTGAAAAGCAAAAAGGTACAAGCGACATCGAAATTTCATACAAAAAAGGTCTTAAAGCACATGAAACACTCTTTACAACACAGTGTAATTTGCTCATTAACTGTTCTTGTCGCTTACGGTCTTTAGCCTTTCAATGACATGTGCCCACGCACATTTAGGTACATTGCACAATTACCTCAGTATATCAAAATTACAGCAATGATTGATATTAATAGCATGAGCTTTGCTCTACATAATAAATATTTTTAACTTTGGTAACATAGAAGAAAATTGCAAGCTGTCCTTTCCTCCGCATTAGAACGTTAAAGTCGAAAAGGCTTTGTCTCTTTTAGCTTATTCTACTACTTAAAATGATTGATTGTATAAAGCCTGCCGCTAATGTTATAATCACATCGCACGCACGGGTAAGGACTTCCCCCTCACATAATTAACCAGAAAGATCGTGTTCCAATGGAATTTCTCACTGCAAAGACATTTTTCATATACGAATATGTCAAAATAATGACAATTACTATTAATTAAAAGAGACTTTATTAAGGACTTCGCGTAATAAAAAGTGATCATAAAAAATAATGTTACTAATAATTTCTTATATTGCCTACTTGTAAGGTAATTGTACGAAATCAGTCATGCTTAAAAAGGATGACAACGCAAACTTAAATAACAAATTTCTGCTAATAAATACTTACTTAGTATAATAACTAAACCAATATTTGGTACCTAAAATTTTCTTGCCAGTAATTTTTATAAATGAAATCAAAACACTTTCCATGGTCATTTTGCAATCACACAAGTGGCACGTGCTTTGTATTAGTTTATCAGTCATGAATATAAAACCGTGATAGCCTAGTGGCATGGGTAATGGACTGTTAAGACGAGGTCTCGGGTTCGATTCCAGGTTTTACCATGGCACACACCAATGACTTTTCGATGCTTTTCGAAGTTATGTGTGTATTTATCGCAGGTTTATAAGTGCCCGGTTAATGGCAATAGGCTCGCCACCAATTACATTGAGACCTAAACATAATCTGGCGAAATCTGCCTACCCCTTCGGGGATATAAGCGTGAGTTTATGTTATGTATGTTATGTTATTTATTTATTTATTTATTTATTTGGCACACAAAACAGAAAACAATCAAAATTTTACAAAATATCATTTGAAGGTTTGGTTCCAGATTGAGTTCCAAAACATGTGTACTCAGCATGGTATAATTAAAAAGCGTGCATTAAGTATAACAATAAAAATAATAATCAAAAACCAAAAATAACAAACAAACAAAACAATAGGACAATTACAAGATATCATGGTTAAAAAAATTTGACAGTAATTAATCCCTGTAACAAAGCAACAGCAAATTTATAGCTTGACTATAACCTTTTTAACAGTATTCTTGTATGTTGAGAAACTAAGGCTAAAAATATCTATCTCATGGCTATGCTCATTTAGGAGTTCATTATATAGACTAGTAGTTATAAAGCTATAATCTAAAGAAACTGTGTAGATACAACAAGTTTCTCCGTATATGTCAATACATTACTCTACCGAAGTGAACTCACTCCTAGCACAAGCAATTTAGTTTGTTGGAGGGGTTAAAGGGAATACTAGTAAATGCAGTTGCTAATATTCTTAAAAAAAATTAAATTTGAAATTTGTACTTCTACGATACCCACGAGAAGAGACAGAATGGAACTATTCTACTCACTAATGTTCTGAGAACTGATACAGTAATAATTAACATAACATAACATAAACTCACGCCTATATCCCTGAAGGGGTAGGCAGAGGTGCTAGCACCCACATTTCGCCAGTTTATGTTTAGATCCCAATGTAATAGGTGGCGAGCCTATTGCCATTAACCGGGCACTTATAAACCTGCGATAAATACACACACAACTTCGAAAAGCATCGAAAAGTCATATAAGTCGATTTTGCCTTCAGCTTACCATCAGGCAAGGCGAAGTCCAATTGACGTGTCCTATATAAAAAAAAAAAAAAAAAAAAAAAATTGTCGATAATAATTCCAGTTCTTAGCCAATTATTTCAAAGTTAGTACTATTATTAGGGTTGTTTAACTTCAGACAGATATATATAGCCTACACTTAGCCTCAGATGCATGGCTTGAGTCAACAATAGTGCCTGGAAGACGGCAATAGGCTCAAATCCTATTACGTAGGACCAACTTTAATGATTGGTGAAATGTGAGTTTTAATTCACCTCTGCCTAACCCTCCGGGGATAAAGGCTTGATTATATGTATGTATGTAAGTACTATTAATAATCAAAGTTTGTTCTAGTTGCTGTCAAATCTATTCTAATAAATGTATTAGATTGTACCAATGAATTTAATAATACAGTTATTAACTTTACAGGAATAATATTCATTTGTATTTACTCGGAAATCTGTTGTAGGTATCTTACTACTTATTCATCAGTTAGGTATACCATTTGACAAATATTATATATTTTTTAAACTTTTATGAAATACTCTGCGTCTGCGACAGCCTCTGTGGCGTGGCGGTAGTGAACGCGACTGCTACGCAGGAGGCGCGGGTTCGAGTCCCGCTCAGTGCAAATATTTGTATGCATGAATATGGGTATTTGCATTGGTCTGGGAGTTTCTATGTATAATATGTATGTATTTACAAAAAAAAAAGTATTTAAGTATGTTTATCCGAATTCTAGATTCCATAACACAAGCTAGTTAAGCTATGCTTACCATGGGTCTAGATAGCGTTGTGTAGAATGTTGTAGAATATTTATTTATTTATTATTATTTATTAATGCTCAGGTTAAAGCGAAAACTCTATTATGTTCAACAAATATAAGTTTTTAGTAAACTTTTAGATACTTCTATTTATCTTTGGACTTATAAAAGAATCATTATTATAATAAGAAAACTATTATTAGGTAAGTTATAGGTACATTAGGATTGTAGGACATTAACTCAAACTCAAAACATCAATAATGACACTGTAATAATATTGAGTTATATTTGAAACTTATTTTAAATATCTCTTAATCCAAAAGTGAAGATATTTATTAAAATTCAACTAATCTAACTCAACAGGTGTAAAGGCAAATTCTAATCGCGTAGAAGGTAATGAGACTTGAGACACGAGCACGCAATGTATAGAAACTTTGAATGCTAGCAGCGTATTTTCATCTATATTGATCAAGTATACTAATATACGTGACGACAAATATAGCAACACCACCTGAGGTAAATAAGCAATTAAAGTTCTCGGCTACCTCGGTGTGTAAACAACAACTTTATTTTTAACCGGCGTACTGTATTGAGCTATTACAGGTTTTACGTTCTTTATTGTAGGTTCGTTTTCCATTGGACATTTTATAGCTTCTAATTCAAGATAGAATTAAGTGATATTATTTCAGGCTTCCATGTCTCTATTATTATCAATAGCTAACCAAAATTGATTTCACAGTATAGAATAGAATGGAACGGATGCTGCGGTTTTCCCAAGCTCCTACAATATGGGGTTCTTCAAGAGGGGCATCAGAAGGTTTCTTCATGGTCGGCAGCGCGAGTGTGACACCCCTGGTGTTGCATACGTCCATAGGCCACGGTAACCGCTACCCATCAGGTGGCCGTGTGCTTGTCTGCCAACTAAGTGGTATAAAAAAAAATGGAAAGGAAATCCCTTTAATAAACACGAGTGCTTTCTTCCACGCCATTTTATTACACATTTTCTTTTTTTTACACCACTTGGTTGACTGACAAGCACACGGCCCACCTGAAGGAAAGTGGTTACCGTGGCCTATGGACGTGTGCAACACCAGGGGTGTCGCACTCGCGCTGCCAACCCTGTAAGCACAGAGTTTCTGTGCCGTCAGTGTAAAAGACAAAGCAGGACAAGCTTTTGGTCTTCCCACTGACAGTACAAAAATTGTCCAGTGAGCTCTACCCTACTTGACGCCGGGAATACATCACGAGGTTATTATGGTCGCGGTATTCTGTAGGGCGGAGGAACTTTCCCAGTCGAACTGCTCATTTGGACGGAAATACCGTCGTGTCCTACCTCTTCCTATTATTAATTCTCCTCTTTATTGCATGATAAAAAAAATGATTTCTCTACCCACTCACGTGCTCTGATCGGTTCTTTGATCGGGGTATAAAGTACCTTAAGTTTATCGTGGTTGTAAAACTAAGAATCAAAACCTCACCATTGTTAGAATCTAGAATGCTGGTATTTACCTACATATTGAACTATGGGCTAAAGACACAATCAGGCAGTGTACAGTTAAATGACTGAATAAAAAAACAAAATAAACAAAATTTATAAAATAGCTTCGCTACAAAAATTAATACCTGAATATAATATTAATTTATAGCAAAAATACGGTTCACTCAAGAAGGCATATTTTATCCTTAGCGCCGGTAATCGTTCACGAACTGCCCATAACAACAGGCTGAGTGTACGAGAAGCAATTTATATAATTTTCTATTCGTTCGATCCGGAATAAGATACTATTCAAAGTGAATGGCTACATGGAAGCTTGGCTAATGCCTACACATTACTTTTTTATGCCCATTGACGTAGGAAAAAGCCGTAGTGCCAGTTGTGTAACAGTCAAGCAACAAGGCATAATGGAGGTTGCGCTGCGTGCGAACTCAGAAATGTCGAACAATCCGATGGATTATCTGATTTACAATAATACAAATAATAGACTTCGAATAACTTTCGCCGAAAATAATCTCTCACGCTATTGCATAAACTTACAAATTACATTTTTTTTTCAATTTCTTGACGTTTTTAGACAAAAGAGAGGTATGTATGTAGATCATGACGGGATTAGGCACCTACATGTTTTAATTTACAGCCATCTCTCACGCTATTGCATAAACTTACTAATTACATTTTTTTTTTCAATATCTTGACGTTTTTAGACAAAAGAGAGGTATGTATGTAGATCATGACGGGATTAGGCACCTACATGTTTTAATTTACAGCCATCTCTCACGCTATTGCATAAACTTACTAATTACATTTTTTTTTTCAATATCTTGACGTTTTTAGACAAAAGAGAGGTATGTATGTAGATCATGACGGGATTAGGCACCTACATGTTTTAATTTACAGCCATCTCTCACGCTATTGCATAAACTTACTAATTACATTTTTTTTTTCAATATCTTGACGTTTTTAGACAAAAGAGAGGTATGTATGTAGATCATGACGGGATTAGGCACCTACATGTTTTAATTTACAGCCATCTCTCACGCTATTGCATAAACTTACTAATTACATTTTTTTTTTCAATATCTTGACGTTTTAGACAAAAGAGAGGTATGTATGTAGATCATGACGGGATTAGGCACCTACATGTTTTAATTTACAGCCATCTCTCACGCTATTGCATAAACTTACTAATTACATTTTTTTTTCAATATCTTGACGTTTTTAGACAAAAGAGAGGTATGTATGTAGATCATGACGGGATTAGGCACCTACATGTTTTAATTTACAGCCATCTCTCACGCTATTGCATAAACTTACTAATTACATTTTTTTTTTCAATATCTTGACGTTTTTAGACAAAAGAGAGGTATGTATGTAGATCATGACGGGATTAGGCACCTACATGTTTTAATTTACAGCCATCTCTCACGCTATTGCATAAACTTACTAATTACATTTTTTTTTTCAATATCTTGACGTTTTAGACAAATGAGAGGTATGTATGTAGATCATGACGGGATTAGGCACCTACATGTTTTAATTTACAGCCATCTCTCACGCTATTGCATAAACTTACTAATTACATTTTTTTTTTCAATATCTTGACGTTTTTAGACAAAAGAGAGGTATGTATGTAGATCATGACGGGATTAGGCACCTACATGTTTTAATTTACAGCCATCTCTCACGCTATTGCATAAACTTACTAATTACATATTTTTTTTCAATATCTTAACGTTTTTAGACAAAAGAGAGGTATGTATGTAGATCATGACGGGATTAGGCACCTACATGTTTTCATTTACAGCCATCTCTCACGCTATTGCATAAACTTACTAATTACATTTTTTTTTTCAATATCTTGACGTTTTAGACAAAAGAGAGGTATGTATATAGATCATGACGGGATTAGGCACCTACATGTTTTAATTTACAGCCATCTCTCACGCTATTGCATAAACTTACTAATTACATTTTTTTTTTTCAATATCTTAACGTTTTTAGACAAAAGAGAGGTATGATCTGAGGTCGTGACGGGATTAGGCACCTACATGTTTTAATTTACAGCCATCCGCCCGGATGAGTGTATACGGCATACGGCACAAACCAAATAAGTTTATTTCAGGTAACTATTTAATTTACTGGGGTCTGAGTGTACTGAATTTAAGGAAGTATTTAGGTGAATAGGTCCTGAAAGGTGAATTTTTTGCTTGCTTAGTCTTTTGTTGGTTCCGTTAAACGAACTTGGCATATACCTACTGTAATGCGGGATCTACCCACATAAACGTGAGTGAGCCCATTGCCGAGAGTTTATTGAAAGAAAAAACCAAATAACATTTTACCCTGCTCGAGGATGTAAAGCGAGGTAAGAATTGCAATTATTATCTACCACTGCACCAGTGATTATATTGAAATTCATTCTGTTTTATAGTACTTTTATATTTGTATCTGAATATAACCTCTATATAATTACTATAAAATAAAAATATATTCCACGACATTCTACACAACGCTTTCTAGACCCATGATAAATATTACCTAAGTACCTACATAGCGGCAGTGCATAGGATTCAGTGTGGTTTGCAAAAATCCTATACTAGGTTAAGCCTGCCCATAGAAAGCTTTTAGTTTCAGCATTAACAATGGATATTATAAAATAAAGTTGATATACCAAAACTATTAATTTTACAAAAATATTTAAACATTCAATCAATCATTAGCGACAGCGATGGGCGCTGTCCACTGCTGAACATAGGCGTCTCCCAATGTTGGGAGGTTTTGGCCAGTTCCCACGCTGGCACAGATTTTTATTTCGAGTTTTCATTCTCTAGTAGTGATATCGTTAACGTATTTTTTCGTCAGTCTCCTCTTACGATACCCATCGGATGAGATGGTGTGATGATAATTGTATTCTTTTCCGTCGTCACACGGTCTAAATAATATGCAAATTTAATAACTTTTTAGGTGTGAATATGTCAATCATACACATTAGGATTCCCACTATTTGTTTTAAAAAGCTCTCTGTGTTCTAATAATATTTGTTATTGATAACGGTTTATGTTCGATCACTATCTGTCACTTTGACAAGTGATGATTTGAACGAACGATCGCTAAAACGTTTTATGCCTATGACTGGAATTCATTATCCACCATACAGGTATGGTGGCAGATATCCGTCGTACATCTGGTCCTTGATGATGAAACGACTCGTGAGATTTTTAGAATACGCTCCTTAGCTTTATAAAAGTTTTGCGAATTCAGTTTTAACTTTAGTATTGTTCGAGACATATATCTTGAACCTAGAATGTGCTTAAAATGTGCTCTATAAGCGCAGTACACGTTTCTAGGGTTTTTTTGGGGATAGCACAGGGTACTACTGCGGTGGATGACCCCTAATTCATCAAATTAAGGTTATTATAAAACAATCTGTACGCGCCAGTGTCTCGTTGGTCTTGTGATTTAGGTTCAATAAACGTGTCCCGAGGACAAAATCTACAAATAATAAAATACATATAAAAGATATAGCTAAACTTCATTATCTTTTCTACCTTACAGAAAAAAAAAACGACTCAAAATAAACTTTCGAAAAACAAAACTTTCTGATGTTCCCGTTAAGATAACAAGTTTCATTTTCTTGTGTTATCAAATAGCAAGGGCTTGTCATCTGTCTGTCGTGCCCTTTATTAAATGCAACCTACATCAGCAAACGAAGCATTGTGTAGAAATCTGACGAATGAGCGATTGTTACACAACGAACGTCTGATTGATAATAATTTTCGGAACATTGCTCGAACTTTTAAAAACAGGTTGCACTGGGGTCAAGTTGTTTAAATCGAGCTAACATTATTGGAGAATCATGAATACACGATAAATTATAATTTCGACTGCCGCATCCAACTGTAGTAAAGGCTACGAAAGAAATTTTTAAATTGTTAATCGTAATAACCGCGGTAGTCTAGTGGTATGGGTAATGGACTACTGAGACGAGGTCTCGGGTTCGATCCCAGGTTTTACTATAGCACACATCAATGCTTTTCGAAATTATGTTTATTTATCGCAGGTTTATAAGTGCCCGGTTAATGGCAATAGGCTCGCCTCCTATACATTGCGACCTAAACATAAACAGACGAAATGTGGGTGCTAGCACCTCTGCCTATCCCTTCGGGGATATATAGGCGTAAGTTTATGTTATGTTAATCGTAATACGGTTAAAATAATAATACCTACTGTTGTAGTGAAACAGTCAATTATATGAATTTGTTGTCTGGACCTTTTCGCGGTCGTCTCCCATAAAACGAATCAAATCAAACGTGGAGCTTATAATTAAAGATAATAAAATCGATCGTATTCTACTTAAAATGGCGGGATGTACACAAATAGGTTTATAGGAATTAACATTAGCAGTAGGCTGTATTGATTTTAATCTTAACAAATTGTATGAAATCATGCTTTGAGATATCTCGGAGATAAAATTAAAGATTACAATCTACTGTAAACTGCAGTTCAATAGACTAAGAATTAATAGACATGCATTTTTCTGCGTAAATAATATACCTGTACGGTCATTTGATCAAAAAAGTTATAGCCTAAGAGCCTGTGACCGCCAGGTCCATGTCATACGTCGCATAAAGTCTATATTTTATGCGTTTAAAGTACCAACACTTCAACTCTTCTGAGTCCTTTACCAAATCAGACGAGGTTGACTTTTCAATATATACAAAGCTGCCAATCTTATCGAAATTTAACAGCTTTTTTTTTTTTATACCACTTAGTTGGCAGACAAGCACACGGCCCACCTGATGGAAAGTGGTTAGCGTGACCTATGGACGTCTGTAACACCAGAGGAGTCACAGTCGCGCTGCCAACACTGTAAGTACAGAGTTTCTGTGCCGTCAGTAGAAGACAAAGCAGGACAAGCCTTTAGTCTTCCCACTGACAGCACAAATTCTCCAGTGAGCTCTAGCTACCCTACTCACCGCTGGGAACACAACACGAAGTTATTATAGTCGCGGTATTCTGTAGAGCGGAGGTACTACCCCAGTCGGACTGCTCAATCGGGCGGAAATACCGCCGTGTCCTACCTCCAAAACTTTGTTAGAACCTTTTTAGAACTTAAGAACATATCGATAGTTGTGGAGCCACTGCCATCTAACCTCCGCAACTCATATCAAAGTTCTGATTTTATAGGGTTGCAACTGCCTTTAACGACAATAGATATTTCTATAACAACCGGAATGAAGACGACTGACCGGGTGTTCTAGTTTTTATTCTCCTATAGTTATTACCTTTTATTGCATTAAGAATATTTACATAATATACACGGAAGTTATCGAAATTAAAATATATATAAAAAAGAATATATATCTATATAATCCTGCAGGTTCAGGCGTCAAAGAATTCCTCCCCATCGATGTCAACCGGGAAGGTGGCTAGAAGGCTGGCGGCATTGCCACGTTGAATGGCAATACCAATCCTTTGCGCAAGGAATAAACCAGCCCTCTGGTCACGGGTAGCGTCAATTAAACGTTCTTATGTTTTTGTATGATTGAATTCTTAGCAAATAATGACCACTGTATAAGTTATAAACTCGGTATCAGAGTATTGAAGTATTAATGAAAACTATTAACATTAAGGGTCAATTGCCAATGTAAGAGTAGACCATTTTGAATCTTATTTACAAGAATAAAAGTTCATAGTCAACTGAACGCCATGAAGAAGAAGCGGCGAAGAACGCACGATATTTCTAGCCACTACTTCTAGCAACAAACGGCCGCTTACTTTTTCAGTGGAGATTTACCCTAACGCAGTAACAGTAAGCGGAAATATAAAAAGAAATAGTTTTTATCACTTCAAATAATATATTAACGCTCCATAATAGCTACGATTTATTCTTATTTTACTATGAAACAGGTAGAAGTATAATCTAAGAATTGTTTCTCCACTAGGAAGTTAATGATGTAAAACCCAAAATTTACGATGTGTATGAAAGTGAACGAAATGTTTCTATCAGTTTATGCGCATTAGTTTGGATGGCAAGGTTTTCGTCCTTTACAGATGTATCAGTAAATATCAAAAAACGATATATTTTTCATGGTAACACTGGTAGATCGTCAATGTAAACGTAGAAACCTACCTAATAATCACAAAACCGCGGATACTGGCTGAAAAACCAAACAATTAACATCAAACAAAAAACTTGTGAATGTTCTATAGACAGCCGAAAAAAATATTTATTATGTACCGATATTTTAACACTAAAAGAGTGAAAGTTAGACTTTTACTTGGAAAGTACAGGAGGAATAAAAATAACTAGCACTTAGTCCACGACTTTTAGCCATGTTGCACAATTATAATAATGACTGTGACGTGGATTTGACAGGATTTCTAAGTTTTTATGTTCACAATCCGGTCTAGGCAACTGCGGCGTTAGTTATTTTAATTATAGATCAGAAATCTAGCATTTCACTGACAGGTAGTCATAAAATCTTTGCCTGTACAGGATAACGTTTGTGTACCTACCTTTTTAATACAAGGCAAATCATCTCGTTGAGTTCACGGTGGGGTGCAAAATCAGATTAAATTCAGTTAGGTCTGTATTGTTTATAACAGGCCATAGTTTATAATAAGTAATGAATAGGCCGTTTTATGAAAGGTTTAAGTGCCGGCAAACTTCTTGGATAAAAGCCAGAAAGTTCACGAATGTGCACAACTAAAATACAAACAAAAGGATTGATAAACCAAAAACGCCAGCTAGAAAGCCCGTGATTGGCTTAATGTAATTTATTATTCAAAGTTACGTCCTAAGGGATGACCTGCGTGCCAATGGTCCCGCTGCCAGGAATCCCAAAGTGCTCAGTATAGAAAGAAAAGTTATGAATTGGACCCTGAGACTATTGCACCCACAATCGCGCAATCAATGTAATCAGGTCATAACCCGCACCGCTCATTCGCCTTGTCATCAACTCCGGTGAGAGGAGTAGGATATTTTATATTTTGAAAAAGTACAATTTGCTGCGTTAAATTTTTTCCACTTGAGGAAAATCACGGACAGCAGTTAATTTTAAATAAGCCAAGCTTCTTTAAATCTGAGGTTTGCTGGGAGAAAACTCAATATTGAGTTAAGCTCGCCTTTGTACACCAAGATGTATTTGTGATTGCCTGTTGATGTATTATTTTCTTGTGTACAATAAAGAATTAAAAAGAACAATACAAGGTATGGAATAAGTTAAACAACGTGTGAATTGTATGAACTTGAAGATCTAAATATTATATATTGTGAAAGTAAATAGGACTCTGTAGTCCCCACACCCGAGGAGAGGGCTAGATCGTGAGAGATGGCCCTGGGTCGGCCGAGGTGCGAGGGATATGCCTGTCAACCTCACCTTCGGTAACCAAAACGTGCGTTTTGGTCGGTTCGCGTCCGACATAACCTCTTCCACCGGCTCCGGTGGTGGGGTATCCGTGGGGATTTTGAGCACGAAAAAAAAAATGCAAGTAGCCATATTCATGCATACAAATATTTGTATTAGGTGGGAATCGAACCCGCGCCTCCTGCGTAGATAGCGGCCGCGTTCACTACACTCACGGCACAGAGGCCAGGGGGAATATTAATATACTAGTAATTTTTGTTACTGCACTGCTACATATTTGGTAAGAAAAAAGAGTATATTCTGATTTTAATGCAATTTAGGTTTTGTGAATCAAATCAATGAATTAGCCAATAGCAGTTCACTGCTGACCTAGGCCTCTCCCAATGCCAGGAGGCTTCGGCCTACTGCCACGTTGGCCAGACGGGTTGGTACAGGGTTTTATTACGTGTGCAGATGATATCACTGCAAGAGAAGGAAGCTCTCGGAGTGATATCTCCTGCGTGTCTTTCCGTTAGTTGTCTCTTACGACATCCTTGGGTTGAGATTGGGTTGTATTCTTTCTCTGTCACCACACGGAAGTTGATTTTTGTACCTTTTGTTTTTTAAACAATATTTCATCCTTCACATTAAGTTAAGGAGGTAGGCACGGCGGTATTTCCGCCCAATTGAGCAGCCCGACTGAGTAAGTACCTCCGCCCTACAGAATCCCGCGGTTGTAATAACTTCGCGTTGTGTTCCCAGCGGTGAGTACATAGCCAGAGCTCACTGGAGAATTTGTGCTGTCAGTGGGATGACTAAAGGCTTGTCCTGGTTTGTCCTCTACACTGACGGCGCAGAAACTCTGTGCTTACCGGGTCGGCAGCGCGAGTGTGGTTTCTCTGTTGTTACATACGTCCATAGGCCACGGTAACCACTTTCCATCAGGTGCACCGTGCGCTTGTCTGCCACCTAAGTGGTATAAAAAAAATTACATTCTTTCAAATTAATTAACGTTAAAAATATTGCGTTGAAATGAGAAAATACTTTTTAAACCAGCAAACACAATAATGTACACCAACATTGCAGTAGTACATTAGAATACTCCTTAAGCAGGTATTAAGCGCCCGTAGCTTAGAAGTTAAGGAAGTCAGCCTTACTATCGAGAGGTCTCAGTTGCAAATCCTGGCAGTACTGACGTGAACCCACTACTAGCACAAGTAATTTAACTTAGTTGGAGGGGTTAGATGGGAATATTAGCAATTGCAGTTGCTAATATTGTTTAAAAAAATATGTAGTAAAACACCTACCTAATGTCCAGGAGTTGATTGACGCAAGATAGGCAAACAGAACTGACACGCGTGCTGAATGTGCTGACAACAGTAGTGGTAAAGTAATGGAAGATCTTTTTGAATGGGCAACCAGGCGTCACCGATAATGTAATTAATCTTATTACAGATGTCAAGTTTTGATTTATATTCGAAACTACATTAAATCGTTGGCATATGTGTAATCGTTTTAATCTTTTATGGTCTGTCTATAACATTATATAAAATACCTCCATGATGGATTGCTGCTAAAAAGAGCACAAAAATCACAAAACTAACAATGAAATATTAAGTAAAAAGGCAATAGTTTCTTGGTCGAATAGTGCCACTGTGAAAAGCACGCCCGCGGCACAATTCACGTGAAATTTTGATGCCCGGGATAGCCTATGTTTTATTTCAGACTATAAATCTATCCCTTTACCAAACTTCTGCTAGATCCTGTTCAGCCATTAGAACGTGGATGAATAATAACCATCCAAACATACAGGGCTAGACTTATAGTCTGGTATAACATATAGGCTATTTGTATACCGAGAATCAAACGGAGAACGGTATCAAAATTCCATGCGGGCGGAACGGCGCGCATAACCTAGTACCTAATAATGTTGAAACGCCATCAATACAAGAAGAAGAAGGTTATGAAATACCGCTAACACTACTTGCTGGCCACAACCACACCACAGCTATTTATATTATCTAGGTACACGAAAAACTATCAAAACTCACTCAGTCGTCTTATGGAAAGTCGTCGGATATTATGTGTTTTCCATGAGGATGTAGAGAATAACTGTAGCGACTCAGTGCAGTATTACATTGCAAATCTCCTTTTCCTGTAATTAGTATAATATTATATGAAACTAGCTTTTGCCCGCGGCTCCGCCCGCGTGGATGTCGGTTCCCAGGGTGGACAACCCTAAGGGGTATGAAAAATAGATGTTGGCCGATTCTCAGACCTACTCAATATGCTCACAAAATTTCATGAGAATCGGGCAAGCCGTTTCGGAGGAGTACGGGAACGAACATTGTGACACGAGAATTTTATATATAAGACTAGCTGTCCCGGCAAACGTCGTTTTGCCATATAATGTTAAGGGTGGGACAACCCTTAACATTTAGGGGGATGAAAAATAGATGTTGGCCGATTCTCAGACCTACTCAATATGCTCACAAAATTTCATGAGAATCGGTCAAGCCGTTTCGGAGGAGTACGGGAACGAACACCGTGACACGAGAATTTTATATATAAGAAGATATCACCGGATCTGGGTCTACTTTTATCAGTTTATTTTACTTTGAGCTCGTCGTTTGATATTTCATATTAAAAGTACTATTGTAACAAAGAGAATATAAGAGTATTGTAACAATCTCTAGAATAGCATACTAAAAATCTCATCAAGTGTCCCACTAATTATGTGCCTATAGGATGTTCCGATTTTTATTTGCCCTTCATCATTAGGTACGTCGTGGTATTGAAAAATAGCTAGAAAAGTGTGTACCTAGTCTGAAAGTTTCGGCAATAGTACCCAAATAAGAAAAGTAATAAACAAACCGAAACACATTTGCATTCAAAATATACACTGGATGTTTAGTATATTTGTGTTGTATGCACATAGATGCCTCGTAAACGCATACAATTCAAGATTATCATGACAGCATGAATCGTCCCTCAAACTAGCACCTGTAGTTGTCCCATTATCATAAAACTACGAGCCTTGCGAATCAGGTACATTCAAAGTACGATGACTTCTGCCCACACTTTTACAGCATATGTGCATTTACACATATCGTCGTTTAAGTTCTAACACCACGATGAAAAAAAATTGCAACGCATTTACGCGCATATGGGCAAATGTGTTTATTGATATTGGCGCGAATACCATGGGATTTTTTGCAATGATACTGTACAGTATTACACATATGGGTATACTGCTATGTGTAATACATATGTCTGTACAGTCAGCATCTGATCTAGACTGCTAAAGTCTTAAAATTATCTTGATACCAAGTATTAAGAGCAAGTCAAACTGTTTAATTGATATGGGGTTCTTCAAGAGGGGCATCAGAAGGTTTCTTCATGGTCGGCAGCGCGAGTGTAACACCCCTGATGTTGCATACGTCCATAGGCCACGGTAACCACTTCCCATCAGGTGGGTCGTGTGCTTGTCTGCCACATAAGTGGTATAAAAAAATGATGTAAATTGTATTATCATCGGAACTAAACGTAATCACCAAATATCTCCTAACACAGGCTACTTATAGTCTATTTAGGAGAGCAGTAGCTCAACCAACCTATTGTATAAGAACAACCCTATGTTCACAAATGTGCAACATTATTTACTCTGTGAAGCTACAATTGTGATTTATGAATAAATTATTATTATTATTATTATCATCATAACAGTCAGTCAACAGGAAGGGGGGTGTACCATTAGGATTATTTTGAGTACTTTGCTCGTCAAGATCGATCTGACGTTATAGGAATTTAAACTATCATGGTCACTCACATTAGTATCAAAGTAATCGGGATATTTACCATGTTGTACTGTTTTGATTTTGAATAACAATACAACATGGTAAATGTCCTGATTACTTTATTACTAATTCAATATACTACCCAACCTACCCAAAGTTTACTCGAATTTTACTTATAGAATATCATTAGGGACACCTTTATTTTAATCCTCCATGCATATAATGAGTACCGTAAATCAGACAACGGCTAGTCTAGCCTTTGTAGCCAGTAGCAATTGGCCTATGTAGTCCACTGCTGGATATAAGTCTCTCTCAATGTGCGCCATTGCTCTCCACCCTTCGGTTTCCGCATCCAGTATGTCCTAGCCAAATGTTAACTACCTCGCAACATTAAGGCAATTAAAATATTCACCTTATAGGTTGACATTTCAAATTATTTAAGACCAATAAATACCGAAATAAAACAATAAACTATACTTAAAAAGGATATTATACAATAAACTATGATTAATTTTGATAACTGTATCAAACTTTCTTGAGTGAAAGGCTACTCTTAAACAATATTGTACCAAACAAATTCAATCAAATGAACCCATGTAGTATAAAATAATCCATCCATTCATCATCAGATTACTATAAAGCGGAACATTTACTGATCTGGGTATTACGATCGTACGCCATATAAGTAGGTATATTCGTAGAGTATTGTAATTTCAATTTTATTACTCGCCTCTAGAGAGGTACTGCAGCTTACAACATTCTATTCGACAGCTTAGTGAGTAAGGAGGTTTCGAATCCTGGCTATGACAA
The DNA here is from genome assembly GCA_963662185.1 of Eilema griseolum. Taxonomy (NCBI): domain Eukaryota; kingdom Metazoa; phylum Arthropoda; class Insecta; order Lepidoptera; family Erebidae; genus Eilema; species Eilema griseolum. The sequence continues at coordinate 9,499,945 of OY759250.1, forward strand.
TACCAAACAGAACCCAACACAAGAATTTCGCTTAACTGGTCGCACATCGCGTACATCATTGAACAAAGGGTGAATCGAGAATGTTGTAAAGCTATAGTACCTCTAGGGGTGAGCTATCCGATAGCTTAGTAAGGTTTCAAATCCTGTCATTACACTACCAAACAGAACCTAACACAAGAATTACTCTTATCTGGTCGCTTATCGCGTGCATCATTGAAAAAAGGGTAAATCGAGAATATTGTATGCTGTAGTACCTCTAGGAGTGAGCTATCCGATAGCTTAGTAAGGTTTCAAATCCTGTCATTACACTACCAAACAGAACCTAACACAAGAAAAACGCTTATCTGGTCGCTTATCGCGTGCATCATTGAAAAAATGGTAAATCGAGAATATTGTAAGCTGCAGTACCTCTCTAGAGGCGAGCTTTCCGATAACTTAGTGAGTTAGGAGGTTTCGAATTCTGGCTATTACACTACCAAACAGAACCTAAGCTACAAGCATTTCGCTTATCTGGGGGCTGGAGGGATTAGACAGAATATTAACAATATACGTAAAGTTATCGTAGTATCAACGACCGAGTAACCGAGGTAACCAATAACGCAGAGGTGTGAACCTCTGTGTTATTGGTGTAACGGTTACGAAAAACAACCCTGTAAGTACAGAGTTTCTGTACCGTCAGTGTAGAAGAAAAGCATACTATCCGACACTGTTCGCATAGCAATGAAACAGTATTTTTTTTTTTAATTTGGTCCGTCAATTGACTGCACCCCGCTAAATGGTGAAAAGCTGAGGTGCAGTCCAAATGATATGGACATATCCACTTCCGATACTATTGAACTTAGGTTTAGGTTTAAAGACATTTATTTCTCATAAAGTTCACTTAAAATGAGATTTACAATAATTTAGAAATTTACAATAAATGTTTTTTTTATATACTTAAAATGATTACATTTGTTGTACGTAGTTTACCCTTATACACATTCAAATTATCAATATTTTTAATGTTGTTAGGTAGTTTATTATAAAGCTGTGCTCCATCGAATAATATCGTTTTTTTTATTATAGAACTTAATATGGTGGTCCCTACTTTGACGGCCTTGATAGATGCTTTTTCACGCTTCACTTGAAAAACCCGGGACTGTAAGAAGAGGGAAACACGTTCGCGGGCAGAGGATTTTTCATCGTTTGGCAGAGACAGGAGGCCTCAAACTGTTTGGTGCGAGACGGCATGGATTCCACCATGTGTGGGTGGCACAGTAGGCCAGCACGAGTTGTTCTGGGCGGGAAGGTCGGACACGGTCATCGAAGTATCCCCAAACACCAGAAGGTAATGGGAATATCATATAATAAGTACCGTAAATCAGACGATGGCTAGTCTATCCTTTATAGCCAGTAGTATGACAAATCCAAATGTTTACTACCTCGCAACATTAAGGCAATTTTGGTCAAAAAGCCTGTGACACTACATTTTTTTAAGAAACGCAACAGTCTAAAAAATATTTTATAACCAGTGTTATTTGATGACCTAAAAAGATATTTTACTTTCATAATATAATTGATAGTTGGGAAAAAGTCTACGTTTTGTAGATACATCGCGTTGTATAACAAATGTATAATACTAAAAAAGTTATGAGTTCAACGCCAAACCTATTTGTCCCATTTGTTATCATTCAAACGAATTTGCTTGCTATCTTTGTGGATTAACAAGCGACCCAGAAAATTGTAAATTGTATTTATAATGAACGAGGAACGAGAAATGATATGTAACTGATAAGCTCAATAAAACAAACTTGGTCACATTGAAAGGATAGACGACATTATAACAACTACCATTCATATTATTTGCCGGCAATGTTGAGTGACCCGTTTTGAAATGCTGCGTGGTTTCATCTTTTGGAGATTACAGTCAAAGCAAAAATTTAAGTGCTCTGATCAAGAACATAATAATAACTAAGATACATACATATAATCACGCCTTTATCCCCGGAGGGTTAGGCAGAGGTGAATTAACGCCCACATTTCACCAATCATTAAATTCGGTCCTACGTAATAGGGGATGAGCCCATTGCCGTTTTCCTGGCAATATTTTTGACTTAGCCATGCATCTGAGGCTGAGTCTGGGCTGTCTGATGTTAAACAGTCCTATCACTTAGTCGCCTTGTACGACACCACATGGAAAGAGATGGGGTGGTTCAAATTCTACTCTGCCGGGAACCACGCAGCTAAAATTATTGTGTTATTATTACGATATATAATTAAATCTGAAAATGATAATCTAGTTTTGACGCTGACAGTACATAAATAGGCTGATTTTGGTAAAACAAACCCGTCATCATACCTACCTTGAGGAATATTTTAGCCGCAATTGAACTGCTAGCGAAATCGTCTTCAATGTAGGTTAAGAATTTACAAAAAATATGTATATATAATGTCTAATCATGCTGAAGATATGACTATCAAAATATGTTCCAAGTAATTAATCACAACTGTAATAGTAAAGTTATTGACGAACTATACGAATAGAAATATTATCTTGAGGTCATCAGTTCATTCTAGCTTCATAAATTACAGGCTACCGGATTTTGTTCAGGTCAAAAAATAGAATTAATAATTTTAAACAAAAATCGTAAAAAGTCAGCAAAATTCATGACAGAGTCTCGAACCTACGACTATGGACCTCCCCAATATCTATTTTTTGTTTTTCTTACGTGCGAGAAATCCCCTCGGATACACCCTCGCCAGAATCGGTGGAAAAGGTTATGTCGGACTCGAACCGACTTAAAACGCATGGCGCCAGTAGGTCGTTATTGGTTGCTGAAGATGAGGTTGACAGGCATATCCCTTGCATCCCGGCGAAAATTATGTTACTGGAATACCGTTGTTTGCAATTTGGAAGATCAAGATTAGATTAAGACTAGACCTTAAACATATTTTCATTAGGGGAATTAGCCTTCTGGTCTAACTACAGAACTTTGACATCGATCCCAAATCGCTACCCGCTCTCAGTGTAACCACTTCACAAATAGAGCGTGTGAGAATTTGTAACAATGCATCCAGTAGGGCTGGCCATCGATAAGCCAGTGCACCGATCCATTAATCATATCATCTACGACGTGAGGTAACACAGGTTAAGCCGATGTGTGAGTGAAAGGTGTTACATGAGTACCGACAAGGTAATTTGGATTATAATACCCGGATATGCATGTGTGATTGTTATTACATTAGGCTAATGTACAAGTTGCAATATAATTAATGTCTGTTCAGTGAGGAAAACATGCGATGAGCTCTTCCAATTATTCCCACCCTCCCCTTTCCCACACAGGACAACACGTGCAGGGTTTAAATATCACCTGCACACTTCGGTGGCTCTTTCCGTTAAGGACTGGAATTCATTACCAGCTCACGTGTTTCCTTCTTCCTACAGCCCCGGGTCCTTTAAGCGGGGCGTGAAATAGCATATGATGAGGCCGTCAAAGCTGAGTGTCACCATTGTCACACGGTGTATGTGAGTAATGGTGACCCTCTTTTCTGAGACTTTGCCTTCAGCTTACCATCGGGAAAGGCGAAGTCTAATTGACGTATCCTATATAAAAAAATGCAAAAGCTGTTCAGCGTGAAATAGAGTTGTAACTGTGTCACATAACACAGTCTGAATCGCTAGAACATTAGAATAAATTTGATTAGATGCAAAGAGTTTACGCCTTGTTTAACCATAGGAAATGATTACTTTTCAATTACGGCATTATTAGCAGCGCTTCAACTATTCAATTACGATAGTCAACATCCCTGAGGCCTACCTACCTAACTGCACGTGGCAAAATAAGACTTTGCCCCTGCCTTTCTTCCCTGGGTAGGGAAGACGATATACCAAATAAAAACCATTACCGGCCCTTGAGCTTTAAAGTGCAAATATTTGACGCTATTGGAAATCTATATGAGGATAATGAAAAGAGTGGAAATTGGAAGTAAAGCATTTAAAATGTTTTCCGTAGTAGTAGATTTAATTTTTTCTATCTTAATCGAAATGAAAAGAGTAATCTACTGAAATTCATTCTAAATAAAAATAATAATAATAAATATTCTACAACATTCTACACAACGCTATCTAGACACATGGTAAGCATAGCTTAACTAGCTTGTGTTATGGAATCTAGAATGCGGATAAACATACTTAAATACTTTTTTTTTTGTAAATACATACATATTATACATACATACATTCTATGGAAGTACTGAGTATAATGTCGTTATAACATAAAAATATACAACGATATGCATAATATGCCAGTTTAGCTACTTTTGAGTATTAGGTGAATAGAATACATGTCTGTAGGGTCATTTTTATATTAGCATAGTCGTCTAATTTATCGATTAAGTAAAATTTATAGCCACTATTATAACAACGTTTTCATATTTCGTTTTTCAAAATCATTGTCCATGGGCTTACCAACTTTACTTTCGATTTCAAACTTATTAAATGATCACATCAAAATTAACTCATAATCCATTTAACGGTAAAGAATATAAATACAATATTTATTACTGTATCAATGAAGTACACGAATTAAAAACTCTCATTGAAACCGATGTAATCGTACAAATATTTCTTAAACGTAATCAGAGTTCCGGATATTTTTTTAATCGCATTCTCGATGCAAAGGCCCTACTTTCCAAAGGCGGTGCAGGCGCAAGCGTGAAACGCGACACAATGGGAGTTCGTGAGCGAACTCCGCGCACCGACACGCGGGACGTCTAAATGTTTACCCGATTAGATAACATCGATAAGATTCGATTGGTTACAATCTATTGATTGTAATCGATTAAAAATTGTTTTGTATCACGTTGCTGTGCTTCTAGTGATGTAGCACGTGTACGTAAGTACATATGTTTATTTTTTTTTTTACTCGGGATAATTAGATGCCGTAAACTTTTTGGGGCGCCTCCCCGTTTTCCGGGGACGAGTTGGGGACTCTGTAGTCCCCACACACCCGAGGAGAGGGCCAGATCGTTAGAGATGGCCCTGGGTCGGCCGGGGTGCGAGAGATATGCCTGTCAACCTCACCTTCGGCAACCAAAACGACTCACAGGCGGCATGCGTTTTAGTCGATTCGAGTCCGACATAACCTCTTCCACCGGCTCCGGTGGGGAGGTATCCGTAGGGATTTTGCGCACGTAAAAAAAAAGTGATAATTTTGGAAAAAGGTAGTTAGTAAACTACGATAGCAAAGAGCTAGAAATTATATAGGAAAAACATTCTACACAGTGCGCTATTTCGCCAAAGAAAGCATGGTTTAATAACCGTGGTAGCCTAGTGGTAATGGATTGCTGAGACGAGGACTCGGGTTCAATCCCAGGTTTTACCATGGCACACACCAATGACTTTTCGATGCCTTTCGAAGTTATGTGTGTATTTATCGCAGGTTTATAAGTGCCCGGTTAATGGCAATAGGCTCGCCACCTATTACATTAGAACCTAAACATAAACTGGCGAAATTTGGGTGCTAGCACCTCTGCATACCCCTTCGGGGATATAAGCATGAGTTTATATATGTATGTATGTAAGCGTAGTTTAACTACCTTGTGTCATGAGAAGGTACGTGGATAAACATACTTAGATACTGTTAATACTGTTCATTGATGGCACTTGTTGGAACCTGCTACACATATTGAATAAGACACTTTGTACTTTTTCACTGCATTTTATTTTTCACCTGGCTGGTTTCGCCTCACGGCATTCTCAAAGGTAAAAAGTGTCTTATTCAAAACTTAGATACATGTTTTTAGTAGATATGCATATTGAATGAAATTTTAAAGCATTTAATATCCTAATTATTCAAATAGGTATTGAAAAAATTTAATCGGTACCGTCGCCGTAAGACGTAGGTATATATATATATATATTTGGATAGTTTCGGGGAAGGTTCTGTGGCTTAGTGGTCAGAGCGTTCCCCCTGCAAGGGAAAGATCGCAGGTTCGAATCTTGCCTGCATAAATTAAATTTTTCCTATATCTCAATCGATATGTATATTATTATAGGCAGTGAAAAGGTAAATCGTAAAATTCAATAACTTTTCTAACTGTAATACTTAGATATCTTCATTGAGTTGTGAAGGTCAGGTAGCAGTCGTTTCACGGAAAATATCGAAGTTCAGCCAAAGATGCTCAGCCAATTGGGCGGAAATACCGTGTGTTTACAAATTCAAGAATAAGGAACATATCAAAATGCAGTCAAACCCACAGTTAGACTTGGAAAATGGTAATGGTAAATTGTGATAATTGAGATTTTTTTTTGCATGATAATGTATATGATAATTTTAAATATCGAACAATTGAATTTTAATTGTAACACATTTTTGTACGCCACACAGTGGTAAAGTACAGCTTGCACCTAAATGCAAACATCCAAAATTTATGTACCCCCACTCTGATATATTCTGACAAATAAACTTTCGAAAAAAAAATAGGTGAGTTTCGGATGCGACTGAGATTAACACTCGGATGAAGAAGAACAGATTCAAGAATATTGAACTGGTTCACACCGATAGTGTACCGTAAGGTTACACTCGTTACCCTAATCATGATACCGCCTTAATACAGACTGTTTCTTAAAGACAAATGACGAACTCATTTTCTCTTTTCAGGCACTTTCAAGTTCTACATTTTTATTCATATTTAACTTATCAAAGTCACTGTTTGTTATTTATTTACATATTTATTAATTTATTTTTAATTCGTATTCTGTTTCTGCGCTGCTTTATCGTTCATGCGAATGTATCATGTCATTCATGTCATTTGTAGTCAAGTTGATTAAATTAATATGTTACTACTACTGCAGCCAGTACGATCAGGCGGATGATCAGGTCTTCTGTGTGGGTTATTTCACACCTTTCCCCTATATACATCTGCCATAGATGGTCCGACACCAGGACCGATTGGGTAACACCCACACCAATGTGCAAATAGACTCATGTATACAAATATTTAACACTGAGCTGGAATCGAACTCGCACCTCCTGTGTAGCGAATGCACTATCACCACACCACTGATGTTGTCAAATCAATATGTTAGCATTAAGCACTCATCAAATGCTCTAAAGTTCTGAATCTATTCTGACTCAAACTCAACTCAACAATAAGTTACACGAAAACCGATCGTGGCATAAATCTAACGATAACGATCCGACGAATAGATTACATTACATTATTCGTTTACAAAGTACAAAGTGGAAGCCTTACCCGCGAACATTTTACGAGCTGCCTCAGAAGAATACTGTTGGTATAAAGATCACGACTGAAATTAAATATACTTGTTGTAAAAAAGTACAAAAGCTTATAACATGGTAGAGTTGACGAACATATAAGGCAGCCTCTGTGGCATGGCAACAGTGCATTCTTATTCTTCTTCAGTGCATACTTCGTAGACGGCGCGGGTTCGATTCACGCTCAGTGCAAATATTTGTATGCATAAATATGCCTACTTACCTTGGCAACTGGGACTAAACTTCTATGGCAGTTATTACAGACAACTGGTCTAACAGCAATACTTTAATATCGCCAATGGGTTGTGGAAAAGGAGGAAATATCGAAGTTCAATCCGAGGTAAAGGCCTCCAATGATTACCGCAAGGTGGACCTTAAGTTGCTGAACATATTAGCAAAGTGTAATAAGAGGTATTACCTGTACTGCACCATTATTAAATTCAGCCGATGTTTTAACATTTTAAGTTTACCAGATTTGCTGGACTTACCTGAAACAAAGAAAACAATGTTTATTATTATTATTATTATTATTAAAAACCCGTAAAGACCGGGACTACCTGGTAATTTTTCTACTAGAAAAGTAGCCTTAGTTACATATTGAAACACCAGCTATCTGGCACTGTATATCCCGTCAAAATCGATCCAGCCACTTTGATGATAAACTGAAAAAAACAGATAGGACTGACAAACAGACATGTAATTTTACTAAAGAAAATTCGTTGTTAAAGTATCGTCTAGCACTCATGTGCATTTATGACAACTGTAAGTTTTAATATATTTGTATGAAATATATATTCGTTCATAATAATTTTCCATTGCATTTTCATCTGATGAAGCTCATCCAGCTCAATACAATAGACATCTACGGATGAAACAATAATAATAATAATCAATAGTCAACTTATCGCACTTTCTGACACGAGAACATTACCTTAGTCTGAGGAACAGGACAGATTGCCCTAGTAAATAGTGTTAACAGTGACAATCCAGTGATAATTAACTGTTATCGTCTGAGATAAACTGGTTTGTCAGTACCTAATATATTCAGTATCCTCGAGGCTGCAATGCATTTTAATAGAATCTTTGGTAGATTCGTTTAGACTTCATCTGTACTTGTCAAGCTTCGGTACCTTAGAGATTGAGTCGTTGGTCTTACGATTGAGAGTCTTTGAATCCAGGCCATAACAGACGTGAACCCACTCTAAGCACAAGACCTTAGCTTGGATGGGTTAATGGGAATACTATGCATTTCGGATACTGGTACTTAAAAAACTAACCTACCTAGCTTGTGTAAACCACTACGGTAGGAACTTTTTAGTGCAGTTTTACCCCACAAACACCTGCTTTGCTGGATGCTGGCACATGTTGAAACTTTACGCACTAGTTCCTAATATACCATGGCCTCGAGAAAACCACCGCAATTCCTTCCATAGTTTACGTGACCGACGACCCCAGCACGTAATTTGAAAAATTGATTTCACCAGTGATGAAACGTGTATAATTTAATTTAAATTTTTGAAATTGTTTGTCTTTAGAATATTGTATTATTTTAACAACTTTTTTTATACCACTTAGGTGGCAGACTAGCACACGGCCCACCTGATGGAAAGTGGTTACCATGGCCCATGGACGTGTGTAACACCAGAGAAGAAACACTCGCGCTGCCAACCCTGTAAGCACAGAGTCTCTGTGCCGTCAATCTGTGCAATGCTTACGCGCCTGTACCGGCTATCCTACAGTTCGGGTACAGTGCCTTTGCCTTGGAAAGAGGCGAATGTTCAGCCGATTCCCAAGAAGGGGAATCGCTCGGAGCCAGCCAACTATCGACCCATAGCCGTCACCTCAGTGCTGTGCAAAGTGTTCGAGCACATAATTAACAAACAGCTCATGCGGCACCTAGAGGATCACTCCTTAATTAATGACCGGCAATATGGCTTCAGACCGAAACGGTCAACGGGTGATCTTCTAGCATACGTTACCCATCTTTGGGGTGAGGCTATGGACAAGCACGGCGAGTCACTGGCAATTAGTCTTGACATCGCCAAAGCTTTCGATAGAGTCTGGCACAAATCGCTTCTTTCCAAGCTACCTGCCTTTGGTCTGCCTTCTAGGCTGTGCAACTGGGTTGCTAGCTTCCTGCAGGGGCGCCGTATTCGCGTCCTTTGTGACGGACGAGCTTCGGAGTTTCTGCAGGTTAATGCTGGCGTGCCCCAGGGGTCCGTCTTATCACCCACTCTCTTTCTTCTGCATATCAACGACATGCTGTCTACCGGCAATGTTCATTGTTATGCAGACGATAGCACATTACATGGGAGTTATCATGGACATCCTGCGGCCAAGCAGTCAGATATCGCAGAGAAAAGGCAGCTTCTTGTCACTGAGCTTGACGGGATCCTGAATCACATTTCTCAATGGGGCTCTGAGAACCTGGTTGAGTTCAATGCCAAGAAGACGCAGGCATGTGCGTTTACAGCAAAAGTATCTTCTTTCCTTCCCCTCCCCACTCTTCAGAGCACGCCACTGCCACTGCAGGACAATCTCAATATCCTAGGTATGGATGTTCGCTGCAACCTGAATAACAAAAACTACATCGAAAGCATAATCAAAACAGCCTCACGAAAACAGTCCTGAACAGAGTGAGACGATTTTTCACGCCGGAGCAGCGGTGTCTTCTATACAAGACACAAATTCGCTCCTGTGTGGAGTACTGCTCGCATCTCTGGGATGGTTCAGCAAAGTACTTACTAGATGCTCTCGACAGGTTGCAGCGACGTGCGGTCCGCATCATTGGGAATCCCGAGATCACGAACACCCTAGAACCTTTACAGCTGCGTAGAGATGTTGCGTCCATGGCTGTATTTTACCGTCTGTACCATGGGGAGTGTTCTGATGAGCTCTTCCAATTAGTCCCACCCTCTCCTTTCCTACACAGGACAACGCGTGCAGGTCTTAGATGTCATCCGCACACGGTGCAAAACATCCGATCAAGAACCAAGCGGTTCGGAGACTCTTTCCTCTGTCGCACCATTAAGGCCTGGAATTCATTACCAGCTCACGTGTTTCCTTCTTCCTACAGTCCCGGGTCCTTTAAGCGAGGCGTGAAAAAGCATATGATAAGGCCGTCAAGCTGAGTGTCACCATTGTCACACGGTAAGTGTAAGTAATGGTGACCCTCTTTTCTGGGACTTTGCCTTCAGCTTACCATCAGGCAAGGCGAAGTCCAATTGACGTGTCCTATATAAAAAAAAAAAAAAAAAAAAAAAAAAAAGGAACCCGCGCCTCCTGCGTAGCAGTCGCGTTCACTACGCCACGCCACAGAGGCCACTTTGATTAATTTTGATAACTGTATCAAACTTTCTTGAGTGAAAGGCTACTCTTAAACAATATTGAACCAAACAAATTCAATCAGATGAACCCATGTAGTATAAAATAATCCATCCATTCATCATCAGATTACTATAAAGCGGAACATTTACTGATCTGGGTATTACGATCGTACGCCATATAAGTAGGTATATTCGTAGAGTATTGTAATCTCAATTTTATTACTCGCCTCTAGAGAGGTACTGCAGCTTACAACATTCTATTCGATAGCTTAGTGAGTAAGGAGGTTTCGAATCCTGGCTATGACAATACCAAACAGAACCCAACACAAGACTTTCGCTTAACTGGTCGCATATCGCGTACATCATTGAACAAAGGGTGAATCGAGAATATTGTAAGCTGTAGTACCTCTAGGGGTGAGCTATCTGATAGCTTCAAATTCAAATTCAAATAGCCTTTATTTCGGATAATAAATTAATTTCCTTACAAATTTTCTTGATCACACTATTATACTAATAGCTCTTCAATATTATTGACATTCACTTTACATGCATTATTTTGGAATCGATTACTAACAATACAATAATAAATAGTAGTTAAATAATATTAATTAATAATAATAATGATTCTATTCTTCGACATCGGTAACATTATCCGCTTGCCCTTTGGCATAGGCCTCCCCTAAGGCTTTCCAAGAGTTTCTGTTCCTGGCTTGTCTTTGCCATGTTGCTCCAGCTACTTTTTTGACATCGTCTTCCCATCTAGTTTTTTGGCGGCCTTTTTTTCTTTTCCCATCTCGTGGGCACCATTCCGTAACATCCTTTGTCCATTTTTTCTTCTCGCTTCTGATCATATGGCCTACCCAGTTCCATTTACGTTTTCTCACTGTGTATGTGACATCTGCAACCCTTGTCATGTTCCTTATGTCTGTGAGTTTGATTTTATCCCTTAATTTGATGTTTAGGATGCTTCTCTCCATTTTGTTTTGACACACTCTGAGTGCCTTACTCTGCTTATCAGTAATGGCCCAAGTTTCAGCTCCGTAGGTTAAACATGGTAGTATACATGAATTGAATATTGTCGCTTTGTCTTTCAGGGGTATTTTAGGGTTTTTCATTACCTCTTTTAGTGACCAGAACCTTTTCCAAGCTTTACTTATTCTGATGTTTATTTCTTTTTGCATTTGGTTTTCCGTTGAGATGATTTGTCCTAAGTATGTGTATCCATCAACATATTCTATTTGGTTAGAATCTAGTAATATAGGTGTTTTTACGTGGTTTGTCATTAATTTTGTTTTATCTAGGTTCATGGTCAAACCCACCTTTTTGCTTTCCTTTTCTAATTGTGATAACATTACTTTTAAGCCTTGTTGGTTTTCGTTAAGTAGAATAAGGTCATCTGCAAATCTCAGATGGTTAAGCTTTTCACCGTTTATATTTATTCCATATTCATCCCAATTAATTTTCCTAAATATATGTTCCAGTACCGCTGAGAATAATTTTGGCGATAGGGGGTCTCCTTGTCGTACTCCTTTTTTTATTTTAAATGCTGGGCCTTTCTTTTCAGTTTGAATGGTTGCTGTCGAATCTTTGTATACATTTTTTATTATTCTTATATACTTTGGGTGGACCCCTTGTGAATTTAGAGCTTCCCAGATGTACGGGTGTTTTAGAGAATCAAATGCCTTGCTGTAATCTACAAATGCCAAGTAGAACGTTTTTCCATACTCATTACATTTCTGTATAACTTGCTTTACAACATGGATGTGGTCCATTGTTGAAAAGTCGCTTCGGAATCCCGCCTGTTCTCTCGGTTGATTTTCGTCCAGCACTGCACCAATTCTTTTTAATAATATCTTCGAGAATACTTTGTATAAGTTGGAGATGAGACTGATCGGCCTGTAGTTATTTATTTCTGTTTTGTCGCCTTTTTTATGGAGCAGTATAATGGTCGAAGCTGTCCATTGTTTAGGTATTATTTCTTTAGTTAGAATACTGTTGTATAGGTTTGTAATAGCCTCCGTTATGTAGTCCAGGCATCCTTTCAAAATTTCGTTGGTTATTCCATCATCCCCGGGAGCTTTGTAGTTTTTCTGAGATGTTATTGCATATCTTATTTCATCTTCTAGTATTGGAGGGATAGGTTCTGTATCTTCTTCTTGTAGGTATTGCGTGTTTGTGTGGTCTGCGTCGTCGTATAATTTGCTATAAAATGTTGTTGCTATTTCCATAATCTTAAGCCTTTTAGTTTCTTTCCTTCCAGTTGTTTTGTTTTTGATAGATGGAATCCAGTCGGTTTTCTCTCTTAGTTCTTTTAGAGCTTTCTTTATGCCTGCTGACTTTTCAATGTGGTACTGGATAGTCCTATTTCTTATCTGTTTTCTATGTGTCCTAATTTTTTCGTTAATTTGTTTACTTAGATCCGTTATTTGTTTTCTGTTTTGTTTTTTATTTACTAAAAGAGTTTTCCTGGCCTCTATTAAGTGTCTGGCTTCATCTCCAATTTTATCTTTCTTGTTTCTTGAGGTATACAATTTTCTAGATACTTCCTGAATTGTTTCCTCCAGTAGGTCGTATTTTTCCTGTGTGTCGTCCTTTGTATTGATAGGCAGCAAGTTATTCTCCAACGTGGCCAGCAAGTTTCCAGTGATGGGAAGTGGGATTTGATTTAGCGGAGTGCCTTTCCTGGTATGCTGTCGCTTTTTCTTGACTTCATTTAAATAAATTGTTCCTCTTACCATTCGGTGATTTGTATTGAAGTGGAGCTCATTGATTATTCCTACTCCTTTAAAAAATTGAGGTTTATTTGAGAGTATGAAATCTATCTCATTCTTCACATACCCGTTGGGAGATATCCAGGTCCACTTTCTATTTCTGTTTTTTCTGAAATAACTATTTAGGATCTTGAGGTTGTGTGCTTGTGCCAAGCCCACTAGTCTATTTCCATTATCATTTCTTATTCCTGTACTGAAATGACCAAGTACACCATCTTCATTTGGAAGCCTCTCACCAATTTGACCATTAAAATCCCCCATCAGAATAACGTTTTTGTATGCACTTGCAAGAGTTTTATCCAGGTTTTCATAGAATGCGTCTTTTGTGTCCTTGGGTGCTATTTCTGTGGGTGCATATATTTGAATTATCGATAGGGTTTCATATCCCGGCAGGTTAATATTAAGCTGTGCAATTCTCTCTGAGATTCCAACAAAGGACTGTATACATTCGCTGTAGCATTTTATAATAAGAAATCCAACGCCATATAGGCCGGGTGTGTTTCCTATATGGTAGAAAATGAAGTTTTCGTGTTGTTCGATTTTTTCGCCCATTCTCCTCACTTCACTTAGGCCAATAATGTCCCAGTTTATAGAATCCAGGGCATGTTCTAGTTCTTGTAAGGATTCATCTGTCCTTAAAGTTCGAGTGTTGAGTGTTGATATATAAATACTGTTTCTTTTATTGTTTCTAGTTTCTATTCTTCTTCCGTTATTTCTTTTTGTTAAGTTTTCACATTTATTTACTTTCTTGGGTTTCAAGCCTAGGGGGTTTTGGTCTCTAACCCCACGGTGACCAGCCGGGTTGGGGTGATTTTTCCTTTCAGGGTATTCTTTGCTTATAGTTGTTGTTATCTTCCGGTTACCGATGTCTCGAGATTCCTATGCTTTTGGTGTATTTATTGATGTAAGAGAGTGCGATCTAGATCTCATGTGCGCGAATGGGTCAATTCTGTGTAGTTTTGCTGGAGCCACTATGTCTTTACTGTTATCGTTAGGCCCTTGTTGATCGTGTGCTACTGGTGACTTTGAGGTTTCTCTTTTTCTTTTTTCATTTCCTTTTAATTTCACAACAACTTTGTTATTCTTAATGTACACATTGTTTCCCTTTGCTCTCTCTCGTTGTAACTCTTGTTGTAATTCTTTGCGTCTCTGTAGTGTTTCTTTGGAAAAATCTTCTGTAATATATGTTGGTTCAAGCATGTTATTTTTGCTTCTTAGAATCTCAATTTTTTTATTATATGTTGTGAGAGTGATTACTACAGGCCTTGTTTTTCCAACTGTATGCTTCCCAATTCTCTGTAATTTGTTTATATCATAGTTATTTATTTTAATGCCCAATTTTTCAAGTAATTCTACGATGTTGTTAGATAATTCGGTATGATTAGCCTCTGTTTCTTTTAATCCGTGTATGATAATGTTGTTCTTTTTGCTTGCATTTTCTAAAGAGCTTATTTTCTTATTTAATACTTCAATTTCCATTTTAAGATTTTTATTTTCTTGAATTAATGGTTTAATTTTATCATCTATTGTCTCCATAATTCTTTCTGTATTATCTTTTATCAATGTTGCTTGTTTTTCCATTTCTAACTTCATCATATTGTATAGTGTTGATATTGACATTTCTTGAGACATCGTTATATAGTTTGCTTTGGTGATGCAAAAACAAAACGTTTCGAAACTGCATAAATTGGAACGTCACTTATCACACTTAAGGTTTTGTTTTGATATGGCGACACCGATTTCTTCCGTTGTGTTGGTATTGTACGAACTTGTCTATGCTTTGTTGAATTTGTCAATTTGAGTTTGACAGATTCGTGATAAGGTTATGTTGTCTGAACTTTATTTATTTCACTGTTTTTGTTTGTGATTATAACGTTTCACGTTGAATCTTCTATTCAGTTTGCTTGTAATGTCTTTTAAGTTGATATATTTCACTTTTTGTATGTGTTTGTATCGTTTGCACTATAATTGTTATCGTTTTTTTTCGGAGAGCACTGACAAACGTCTTCACAGTTAGAACACCGGAACTGATAGCTTAGTAAGGTTTCAAATCCTGTCATTACATTACCAAACAGAACCTAACACAAGAATTACATTTATCTGGTCGCTTATCGCGTGCATCATTGAAAGAAGGGTAAATCGAGAATATTTTAAGCTGCAGTACCTCTCTAGAGGCGAGCTTTCCGATAACTTAGTGAGTAAGGAGGTTTCGAATTCTGGCTATTACACTACCAAATAGAACCCAACAAGAATTTCGCTTGTCTGGTCGTTTATCGCGTGTATCATTGAAAAAAGGGTAAATCGAGAATGTTGTAATCTGTAGTACCTCTAGCGGTGAGCTATCCGATAGCTTAGTAAGGAGGTTTCAAATCCTGGCTATGACACTACCAAACAGAACCCAACACAAGAATTACACTTATCTGGTCGCTTATCGCGTGCATCATTGAACAAAGGGTGAATCGAGAATGTTGTAAGCTGCAGTACCTCTCTAGAGGCGAGCTTTCCGATAACTTAGTGAGTAAGGAGGTTTCGAATTCTGTATTACACTACCAAACAGAACCTAACACAAGCATATCGCTTATCTGGGGGCTGGAGGGATTAGACAGAATATTAACAATATACGTAAAGTAATCGTAGTATCAACGACCGAGTAACCGTCACACCTCTGTGTTATTGGTGTAACGGTTACGAAAAACAACCCTGTAAGTACAGAGTTTCTGTACCGTCCGTGTAGAAGAAAAAGCATACTATCCGACACTGTTCGCATAGCAATGAAGCAGTGTTCTTTTTTTAATTTGGTCCGTCAATTGACTACACCCCGCTAAATGGTGAAAAGCTGAGGTGCAGTCCAAATGATATGGACATATCCACTTCCGATATTATTGAACTTAGGTTTAGGTTTAAAGACATTTATTTCTCACAAAGTTCACTTAAAATGAGATTTACAATAATTTAGAAATTTACAATAAATGTTTTCCTCTATTATTATATACTTTAAATGATTACATTTGTTGTACGTAGTTTACCCTTATACACATTCAAATTATCAATATTTTTAATGTTGTTAGGTAGTTTATTATAAAGCTGTGCTCCATCGAATAATATCGTTTTTTTTATTATAGAACTTAATATGGTGGTCCCTACTTTGACGGCCTTGATAGATGCTTTTTCACGCTTCACTTGATAAACCCGGGACTGTAAGAAGAGGGAAACACGTTCGCGGGCAGAGGATTTTTTATCATTTGGCAGAGACAGGAGGCCTCAAACTGTTTGGTGCGGGACGGCATGAATTCCACCATGTGTGGGTGGCACAGTAGGCCAGCACGAGTTGTTCTGGGCAGGAAGATCGGCGGGTGTTCGAAGTATCCACCAAACACACAGGAGGTAATTGGAATATTATATAATAATTACTGTAAATCAAACGATGGCCAGTCTAGCCTTTGTAGCCAGTAGCAATTGGCCTAAGTAGTCCACTGCTGGATATAGACCTCTCCCAATGTGCGCCATTGCTCTCCATCCTTCGACTCCGTATACAGTATACTCCATCCAAATGTTTACTACCTCGCAACATTAAGGCAATTTTGGTCAAAAAGCCTGTGACACTACATTTTTTTAAGAAACGCAACAGTCTAAAAAATATTTTATAACCAGTGTTATTTGATAACCTAAAAAGATATTTTACTTTCATAATATAATTGATAGTTGGGAAAAAGTCTACGTTTTGTAGATACATCGCGTTGTATAACAAATGTACTAAAAAAGTTATGAGTTCAACGCCAAACCTATTTGTCCCATTTGTTTTCATGCAACTGCAACTGTTAAAATAACAAGCGACCAAAAAAATTGTAAATTGTACTTTTAATCAACTAGGAACGACTGATGTATGTAGCTGATAAGCTCAATAAAACAAACTTGGTCACATTGAAAGGACAGACGACATTATAACAACTGCCATTCATATTATTTGCCGGCAATGTTGAGTGACCCGTTTTGAAATGCTGCGTGGTTTCATCTTTTGGCGATTACAGCCAAAGCAAAAATTTAAGTGCTCTAATCAATAACATAATAATAACTAAGATTACATACATACATACATATAATCACGCCTTTATCCCCGGAGGGTTAGGCAGAGTGAATTAACACCCACATTTCACCAATTATTGAATTCAGACCCACGTAATAGGGGGTGAGCCTATTGCCGTCTTCCGGGCACTATTGTTGACTCGAGCAATGTATCTAAAGCTGAGTTTGGACTGTACATATCTGTCTGGTGTTAAACTGGTGGCAGAGGTGAATTAACACCCACATTTCACCAATAATTAAATTCGGTCGCACGTAATAGGGGTGAGCCCATTGCCTATGTTTTCCTGGCAATATTTTTGACTCAAGCCAGGCATCTGAGGCTGAGTCTGGGCAGTATATATCTGTTTGATGTTAAACAGTCCTATCACTTAGTCGCCTTGTACGACACCACATGGAAAGAGATGGGGTGGTCCAAATTCTACACTGCCGGGAACCACGCGGCTAAAATTATTGTGTTATTATTACGATATATAATTAAATCTGAAAATGATAATCTAGTTTTGCCGTTGACAGTACATAAATAGGCTGATTTTGGTAAAACAAACCCGTCATCATACCTCCCTTGAGGAATATTTTAGCCGCAATTGAACTGCTAGCGAAATCGTCTTCAATGTAGGTTAAGAATTTACAAAAAATATGTATATATAATGTCTAATCATGCTGAAGATATGACTATCAAAATATGTTCCAAGTAATTAATCACAACTGTAATAGAAAAGTTATTGACGAACTATACGAATAGAAATATTATCTTGAGGTCATCAGTTCATGGCATTAATTCTAGCTTCATAAATTATAGGCTACCGGATTTGGTTTAGGTCAAAAAATAGAATTAATAATTTTAAACATAAATCGTAAAAAGTCAGCGAAATTCATGCCGGAGTCTAGAACCTACGACCATGGACCTCCCCAAAATCTATTTTTTGTTTTTCTTACGTGTGAAAAATCCCCTCGGTTACACCCCCACCAGAATCGGTGGGAGAGGTTATGTCGGACTCGAACTCGAAAGTAGGTCGTTATTGGTTGCCGAAGGTGAGGTTAACAGGCATATCCCTCGCACCCTAGCTAAAATTATGTCACTAGATTACCGTTCTTGGACATTTGGAAGATCAAGATTAGATTGAGACTAGACCTTGATCAGATTTTCATTAGGGGAATTAGCCTTCTGGTCTAACTACAGAACTTTGATATCTATCCCCAAATCGCTACCCGCTCTCAATGTAACCACTTCACAAATAGAGCGTGTGAGAATTTGTAACAATGCATCCAGTAGGGCTGGCCATCGATAAGCCAGTGCACCGATCCATTAATCATATCATCTACGACGTGAGGTAACACAGGTTAAGCCGATGTATGAGTGAAAGGTGTTACATGAGTACCGACAAGGTAATTTGGATTATAATACCCGGATATGCATGTGTGATTGTTATTACATTAGGCTAATGTACAAGTTGCAATATAATTAATGTCTGTTCAGTGAGGAAAACATGCGATGAGCTCTTCCAATTATTCCCACCCTCCCCTTTCCCACACAAGACAACACGTGCAGGGTTTAAATATCACCTGCACACTTCGGTGACTCTTTCCGTTAAGGACTGGAATTCATTACCAGCTCACGTGTTTCCTTCTTCCTACAGCCCCGGGTCCTTTAAGCGGGGCGTGAAATAGCATATGATGAGGCCGTCAAAGCTGAGTGTCACCATTGTCACACGGTGTATGTGAGTAATGGTGACCCTCTTTTCTGAGACTTTGCCTTCAGCTTACCATCGGGAAAGGCGAAGTCTAATTGACGTATCCTATATAAAAAAATGCAAAAGCTGTTCAGCGTGAAATAGAGTTGTAACTGTGTCACATAACACAGTCTGAATCGCTAGAACATTAGAATAAATTTGATTAGATGCAAAGAGTTTACGCCTTGTTTAACCATAGGAAATGATTACTTTTCAATTACGGCATTATTAGCAGCGCTTCAACTATTCAATTACGATAGTCAACATCCCTGAGGCCTACCTACCTAACTGCACGTGGCAAAATGAGACTTTGCCCCTGCCTTTCTTCCCTGGGTAGGGAAGACGATATACCAAATAAAAACCATTACCGGCCCTTGAGCTTCAAAGTGCAAATTTTTGACGCTATTGGAAATCTATATGAGGATAATGAAAAGAGTGGAAATTGGAAGTAAAGCATTTAAAATGTTTTCAGTAGTAGTAGATTTAATTTTTTCTATCTTAATCGAAATGAAAAGAGTAATCTACTGAAATTCATTCTATGGAAGTACTGAGTATAAAGTCGTTATAACATAGGAATATACAACGATATGCATAATATGCCAATTTTTGCTACTTCTGAGTATTAGGTGAATAGAATACATGTCTGTAGGGTCATTTTTATATTAGCATAGTCGTCTAATTTATCTATTAAATATAATTTATAGCCACTATTGAATAACAACGTTTTCATATTTCGTTTTTCAAAATCATTGTCCATGGGCTTACCAACTTTACTTTCGATTTCAAACTTATTTAATGATCACATCAAAATTAACTCATAATCCATTTAACGGTAAAGAATATAAATACAATATTTATTACTGTATCAATGAAGTACACGAATTAAAAACTCTCATTGAAACCGATGTAATCGTACAAATATTTCTTAAACGTAATCAGAGTTCCGGATATTTTTTTAATCGCATTCTCGATGCAAAGGCCCTACTTTCCAAAGGCGGCGCAGGCGCAAGCGTGAAACGCGACACAATGGGAGTTCGTGAGCGAACTCCGCGCACCGACACGCGGGACGTCTAAATGTTTACCCGATTAGATAACATCGATAAGATTCGATTGGTTACAATCTATTGATTGTAATCGATTAAAAATTGTTTTGTATCACGTTGCTGTGCTTCTAGTGATGTAGCACGTGTACGTACATATGTTTAATTTTTTTTTTACACGGGATAATTAGATGCCCTAAACTTTTACTACAGGAAAATATCAGCGTTAATGTAAGACTGAACTTGATACTTTAAAATGACTTGACCACAATAGCTTTAAGTGATAATTTTGGACCGCGGCGGCGGCGCGCCTGGCGCGCCTCCACGTTTTCCGGGGACGAGTTGGGGACTTTGTAGTCCCCACACACCCGAGGAGAGGGCCAGATCGTGAGAGATGGCCCTGGGTCGGCCGGGGTGCGAGGGATATGCCTGTCAACCTCACCTTTGGCAACCAAAACGACCCACAGGCGGCGTGCGTTATAGTAGGTTCGAGTCCGACATAACCTCTTCCACCGGCTCCGGTGGGGAGGTATCCGTAGGGATTTTGCGCACGTAAAAAAAAAGTGATAATTTTGGAAAAAGGTAGTTAGTAAACTACGATAGCAAAGAGCTAGAAATTATATAGGAAAAACATTCTACACAGTGCGCTATTTCGCCAAAGAAAGCATGGTTTAATAACCGTGGTAGCCTAGTGGTATGGGTAATGGATTGCTGAGACGAGGACTCGGGTTCAATCCCAGGTTTTACCATGGCACACACCAATGACTTTTCGATGCCTTTCGAAGTTATGTGTGTATTTATCGCAGGTTTATAAGTGCCCGGTTAATGGCAATAGGCTCGCCACCTATTAAATTAGAACCTAAACATAAACTGGCGAAATTTGGGTGCTAGCACCTCTGCATACCCCTTCGGGGATATAAGCATGAGTTTTTTTTTTTTTTTTTTTTTTACGTGCGCAAAATCCCCACGGATACCTCCCCACCGGAGCCGGTGGAGGAGGTTATGTCGGACTCGAACCGACTAAAACGCACGCCGCCTGTGGGTCGTTTTGGTTGCCGAAGGTGAGGTTGACAGGCATATCCCTCGCACCCCGGCCGACCCAGGGCCATCTCTCACGATATGGCCCTCTTCTCGGGTGTGGGGACTACAGAGTCCCCAACTCGTCCCCGGAAACGGGGAGGCGCGCCACGCGCGCCACCGCCGCGGCCTGCTTCTGCCAGGGTGACAGGCGGCTTCACCTGTCACCTCCAGGCCGGCGCTCATGGGGGGCGGAGGTCGTTCATCGACCTCCGACGCCCGAGTTGCCTTCGTGCGCGGGCAGCTTGTCTTGCGATCCTTCGTCGCTCCCGCTGCCGCTCCCGCCCCGCCTCCTCCTTCACGAGCATTACTTGCTCGCAGAAGGAGGCGCCGGCCGCCCACGCATCCGCGCAGCGAACCATCGCCGCGAGCAAGGTGGAGAGCGTGAGAACCCTCACTCCCAGGGCCGCCACAAGCTCCCGCCTCGGCGTCTCCCACGCCGGACACTCGGTGAGCGTGTGCGGACCTGAGTCCTCGCTCGCGTCGCAGTGATGGCACTCGGACGTTGGCTCTTTCTGCATCCGACGCAGATACTTTCCGAAGCATCCGTGCTCGGTGATCATCTGCGTCAGACGGTACGAGAGGCTGCCGTGTGGCCTCTCTAGCCACTCCCCCATGATGGGTCTTACCGCCGTTACTACGGCGTGCCCTGCGCTTGGTTGCCCAAGTCGTCTCTCCCATTCCGCCACCATTTCCCTGTGGAGCCGGGATCTCACGGCCCGAATTTCTTCGGGCTCGGGATCGTGACCCCGCTCCCGCGCCGCCCTTCGGAACCGGTATAGCGCCGAAAGGCATCTCGCTTCCAGGATCCATGGTGGGGATCCGGCGAGGAGACTCGCCGCGTTGAAGGATATCGTGAGCATGAGTTTATATATGTATGTATGTAAGCGTAGTTTAACTACCTTGTGTCATGAGAAGGTACGTGGATAAACATAGATACTGTTGTTTGAAGGCACTTGGTGGAACCTGCTACACATATTGAATAAGACACTTTGTACTTTTTCATTGTATTTTATTTTTCACCTGACCGGTTTCGCCTCACGGCATTCTCAAAGGTAAAAAGTGTCTTATTCAAAACTTAGATACATGTTTTTAGTAGATATGCATATTGAATGAAATTTTAAAGTATTTAATATCCTAACTATTCAAATAGGTACAGAAAAATTTTAATCGGTACCGTCGCCGTAAGACGTAGGTATATATATATATATATTTGGATAGTTTCGGGGAAGGTTCTGTGGCTTAGTGGTCAGAGCGTTCCCCCTGCAAGGGAAAGATCGCGGGTTCGAATCTTGCCTGCATAAATTAAATTTTTCCTATATCTCAATCGATATGTATATTATTATAGGCAGTGAAAAGGTAAATCGTAAAATTCAATAACTTTTCTAACTGTAATACTTAGATATCTTCATTGAGTTGTGAAGGTCAGGTAGCAGTCGTTTCACGGAAAATATCGAAGTTCAGCCAAAGATGCAGTCAGACAGGAAAATGCGGGCCCCCGAACTCCGAGTTGAAATCTTTGAATGCGACCAGGATTAACGCTAAGTATGATGATTATACATAATGTTACGATAGACGTTGATATCTCGAAAACTAATAATCGAATCTTCAAGAAATAAAAACGCATTGTTAGTGACGAGGTACTCTACCGAATGGCATAGAAAAATCTAGAATCGTCAACACAAAGTCACAACCTACCTACAAGTACCTACACTCTTTTGAATAAAAACAAACAATAGGTAAATATCGAGAATGAACTCGAAAGGTCAGCGACGGCGATAAACTTCAAAAGGCAGTGCAGTAGGTATTTATCGCTCGCGAATTTTCTAGATGATTCGACCCTCCTAATTGAGAGGTATAAAAACACCCTCGCATAGCTACACCATTCATTCTGTCTTTGAGATCGATAACGAACACAGCGAACTAAGCGACCGAAGAAGATTATACCTGCGACCTGAGCAACGACTGTGGACTACTGTGAACTACAGCGACTGGAACAGTTGAAGAGTACTGTGTGTACTAGTGATTAAATTAAAATTAAATTAATTAAAAAAATTAAAAACTATTTATTGTCACCAATATACATTTTGAAAGGTAAAATTTTTATCTTAAAAGTAGTCTTGAATAAATGTATGGACAGAGTATACTGATGCTGCCCTCCAAGCTAAGCATAGCTTGTATTTTGGAAGGCAGTGTTCAGTCGTGGAATATGAATTGTCTAGTTTGTGGTGAGCAGACAAATCTCTTCGTTGAGTAAACGGCCATTGATTGTCCTAATATGTTTGATACATTTAGTATGCACTCATATCAGGTGCATTGCACAAGTCTAAAAAAAAAAAAAAAAAAAAAAAAAAAGCAAGACCGCACCTATTGCTTCACAACAATCACTCAGATACGGTGACCGTCGCTCGTCGTAAAGCAGTCAAAGTACAGCTAGCCATTAGGCAGCACTCTACAAACGTAAATCTATCGGTAGGGACTGTACATCTCGCTATCACCTCAGTAATGGCAACCATCAGTGTCTATCACGACGCTTGGAGTCACCATGAAAGCGGTCCTTGTTATTATTTGAAGTACTGTTACTCTTGGTTTGGAAGACGGTTTGACGATTAATACATAATTATCATATCATTTCTGATGGACGTTTGCATAAACTCAAAATGTTTATCATAAAAACTTGTCCAGCAGTGGACTACAATAGGCTAATTGATTGACCCTTAGAATTGAAAAAAAATTATTATCCTAATAATTTTTTATCAAATTGATAATATAGGAAAAAGTTAAATAAATCTGGCGGGACTCAGGGGCTTAGTGGTTAGTGTATTCCTGTAAGGAACTGAAAAAAAAATGTCTAGGGTTAAAGTCCCGCCTGAGACGTTTAACTTTGTCCTTTCGTAATCGATCCTTATAATAATGGTCAGAGCTTTTTTCTTCAGTATCATTTCTGATTTCAGTTCATTAAAAATGTGGCCTGTATCTTGAGCATTTCTTGAAATGGAACTTTAAATAGAACTTATTTATAACCTCTATCTCTCTCTCTCTCTCTCTCTCTTTCTTTCTCTCTCTTTCTTTCTCTCTCTCTCTCTCTCTCTCTCTCTCTCTCCCTTTCACTCTAACCGTTAATAACATGCAATGTTCAATGAGACTTAGCATTATGCAAAGTCTCATTGAACATTCTTTTATGATTCATAATGTTTACATCGTTAATCGCTTATGGGTTATTTAGAAGCCAATTAAGAAACTTGTATGTAAAACATTTTACATCAAGGCAGTTCCTATTTTATAGCTTGATAGCAGACATATTAGATAAGTTTATGGACTACGCTGTAACCGAGATGAAAACATGCAGCAAATGCAATATTTGCAGTAAATCGAGGTGAGAAATGCAATATAGAACAAATTGAGACTAGTTCACCTCGAAAAGTACATTATTAAAACTACACAATGCAAAAATACACAAAGACCAAACTTTTTGCCGACAGAAACTGTCTCTTAACAAGTGACAAGATTGGTCAGCTAATTCGGGTCGACGGGTAATTTTGTACTGAGGTTGTCGCCCGTCCAGTCGAATTATGTTCCTATTCCCACCCACATTCAACTATTATATATAATTAGACGCGATCCACGTCTGGCTAACCTGTAGCCAGGCGTGGATCGCGTCTAATTATTTACCAAATTCGAGAACAATGAAGGTAGCGGCCTCGAAATACGTTACTATATCAATCAAATAGCTTATCGTGGTCTACTACTAGTTAGGCCTGCAAGTAGGCATCTCCTAATGTACAACACATAAATATACCCGGTCCTCGGTCTACGTCATCCAGTCTATCTACTGAATGCATGTCTTCGATTACAAGTTCATTTCTTTTCTTATTCGATTCATTTCTTCTTTTGTTAAACATAAAGGAAGATTAGAGAAGGTGACGTTCGCCTCGAACTCACTTTCTCTGATGTATTTCGTATTTTCGAGGAACTCATAAACATAAACTATTGATTGAATGTTTTCAGAATCGGTTCGGATCTGCACGAAACAAAAAAGAAGTAAGAAAGACGTAGCATTTACTGTGTAGTCATTTTAGGCAAATTAAAGCAGGTATACCACGTACGGTCATCGAATCCGATGTCGGGATAAATATGTTCCATGGAACCGGTTGCCCGAAACTTGGATCCGCCATTTCTGATGTTTTATGGCAGACTGATCTGCCTGCAATTCGATACAGATATAGGTCATAGTCTAGAATAACATATATATGCGACGTTTTATAGCTGGAATCAATTTATATTGATTGTGGAACGAAATCAGAATACTACTACTTTCCGGCTGATTGCACGAGGATAAATCTCAAAATACGAGGATATCGACAAATTTTATTCTTTCTCTGTAAGGCTAAGGAGTAATTGAACACAAATTCGTTGCAAGACTTAAGATCTATAATGAATAGTGTTCGATACAGTTGCAATTAAGCAACTAAGTTGCATTTAAAGTGGGCTGGGCTGTGATGGTGGGAGATCTTAGCCATTGACTTATGCGTCGTGACTGCGGGTCAGGTTAAATCGAGACAAATAATAATGGCCATGAAGTTTAAGGGCAGTTTGTATTTTTAAATTCCTTGAATTTTAAATAGCGCAGTACTTCGCTGTAGTGATAAAGGAACATTCTGATATCTACAAAATGCGTACAGGGCCGACAATATGAGTGTGACTCCTCTGGTGTTGCTCACGTCCACAGGCCACGGTAACCACTTGCCCATCAGATGGGCTTTTTCATACCACTTAAGTGGTAAACAGGTGGGCACTTGTCTGCCACCAAGTGGTATAAAAAAAAACATTTTAACATTGTTTCCTGCTCTCACCATAGATTCTGAAGTCCAAATATTTTTTCTCTTCTTTTTGAATTAGCTTATACGACTTTTATAGGAAAAGGCCTGACCCAGAGTCTGGCCCAATATATAATGGCTTGTAGGTGAGGTAAGCTGGACCCCGAAACTCTTTACAGAGCCCAACACACCAATCCAATAACATTTTCTCATAAAAACCTTAGCCATATACTATATAGACACCGCTTCGCTAAGAAAATGCTTCGCAAAAAACGACGTGAAAAAACTCATTTTGTGTGAGTATTGAGTAAGCTAATCTCAATATTTTTCTTTAAACTGTCAATGTGTGTGCGTATCATGGGATGTATACATGTATATGTCAACTTATACCGAAAACGTAGACATTTCTTACGCCGCGTATAAATTACACTTGCGGTGTCTATGGAGTAATTATAGATACATAGTCTAAGGTAAAACCATTAAACACTTGGTGAGGGCGTACGATTGAGCTTGTACCAGCGGAAATTGGAAATATGTAGATTGCCGTTAGATAAAGTACAGGTAATGCTGTAATTAGTTTTAATAATAATTTAGACTAATAGTACTTAGGTAAATATTGGTCTAATAATTATTAAAACTAATTACAGTATCGCCTTTACTTTATCTAACGTCGATCTACAGATTTTCAATTTCCGCTAGTACAAGCTGCAACTAGAGATGAGTGGAAAAAATACGCATGTTGCGTCGACTCCAAATAAATAAGGGATAAAGTCAGGAGGATTACGATGATGGTGAGTACTTAGGTAAACATTATCTATTTTTTTTATACCACTTACGTGGCAGACTAGCGCGCACGGCCCACCTGATGGAAAGTGGTTACCGTGGCCTACGGACGTGTGTAACACCAGAGGAGCCACACTCGCGATGCCGACCCTGTAAGCACAGTTTCTGTGCCGTCAGTGTAGAGGACAAATCAGGACAAGCCTTTAGTCATCCCACTGACAGCACAAATTCTCCAGTGAGCTCTCGCTACCCTACTCATCGCTGGGAACACAACACGAAGTTATCATAGCCGCGGTATTCTGTAGGGCGGAGGTACTTCCCCAGTCGGACTGCTCAATTGGGCGGAAATACCATGTGTTTACAAATTCAAGAATAAGGAACATATCAAAATGCAGTCAAACCCACAGTTAGACTTGGAAAATGGTAATGGTAAATTGTGATAATTGAGATTTTTTTTGCATGATAATGTATATGATAATTTTAAATATCGAACAATTGAATTTTAATTGTAACACATTTTTGTACGCCACACAGTGGTAAAGTACAGCTTGCACCTAAATGCAAACATCCAAAATGTATGTACCCCCACTCTGATATATTCTGACAAATAAACTTTCGAAAAAAAAATAGGTGAGTTTCGGATGCGACTGAGATTAACACTCGGATGAAGAAGAACAGATTCAAGAATGTTGAACTGGTTCACACCGATAGTGTACCGTAAGGTTATACTCGTTATCCTAATCATGATACCGCCTTAATACAGACTGTTTCTTAAAGACAAATGACGAACTCATTTTCTCTTTTCAGGCACTTTCAAGTTCTATATTTATATTTAACTTATCAAAGTCACTGTTTGTTATTTATTTACATATTTATTAATTTATTTTTAATTCGTATTCTGTTTCTGCGCTGCTTTATCGTTCATGTGAATGTATCATGTCATTCATGTCATGATACATTCACATGTTGATAAAATTAATATGTTACTACTACTGCAGCCAGTACGATCAGACGGATGATCAGGTCTTCTGTGTGGGTTATTTCACACCTTTCCCCTATATACATCTGCCATAAATGGTCCGACACCAGGACCGATTGGGTAACACCCACACCAATGTGCAAATAGACTCATGTATACAAATATTTAACACTGAGCTGGAATCGAACTCGCACCTCCTGTGTAGCGAATGCACTATCACCACACCACTGATGTTGTCAAATCAATATGTTAGCATTAAGCACTCATCAAATGCTCTAAAGTTCTGAATCTATTCTGACTCAAACTCAACTCAACAATAAGTTACACGAAAACCGATCGTGGTATAAATCTAACGATAACGATCCGACGAATAGATTACATTACATTATTCGTTTACAAAGTACAAAGTGGAAGCCTTACCTGCGAACATTTTACGAGCTGCCTCAGAAGAATACTGTTGGTATAAAGATCACGACTGAAATTAAATATACTTGTTGTAAAAAAGTACAAAAGCTTATAACATGGTAGAGTTGCCGAACATATAAGGCAGCCTCTGTGGCATGGCAACAGTGCATTCGTCTACTTCGTAGACGGCGCGGGTTCGATTCACGCTCAGTGCAAATATTTGTATGCATAAATATGCCTACTTACCTTGGCAACTGGGACTAAACTTCTATGGCAGTTATTACAGACAACTGGTCTAACAGCAATACTTTAATATCGCCAATGGGTTGTGAAAAAGGAGGAAATATCGAAGTTCAATCCGAGGTAAAGGCCTCCAATGATTACCGCAAGGTGGACCATAAGTTGCTGAACATATTAGCAAAGTGTAATAAGAGGTATTACCTGTACTGCACCATTATTAAGTTCAGCCGATGTTTTAGCTTTTTAAGTTTAACAGATTTGCTGAACTTACCTGAAACAAAGAACACAATGTTTATTATTATTATTGAAACCCGTAATAACCGGGACTACCAGTATGACCGGAATCATTTTATACTACACGGAATCCTACAGTAATTTTTCCACAAGAAAAGTAGCCTAAGTTATATATAGAAACACCAGCTAACTGGCACAGAAAATCCCGTCAAAATCGATCCAGCCACTTCGATGATAAACGGTAACAAACAGATAGAAGGACTGACAGACAGACATATAATTTTACTAAAAAAAATTCGTTGTTAAAGTATCGTATAGCACTCATGTGCATCAATGACAAATTTTAACATATTATTTGTATTGAATATATATTCGTTTATAATAATTGTCCATTGCATTTTCATCTGATGAAGCTCATCCAGCTCAATACAATAGACATCTACGGATGAAACAATAATAATAATAATCAATAGTCAACTTATCGCACTTTCTGACACGAGAACATTACCTTAGTCTGAGGAACAAGACAGATTGCCCTAGTAAATAGTGTTAACAGTGACAATCCAGTGATAATTAACTGTTATCGTCTGAGATAAACTGGTTTGTCAGTACCTAATATATTCAGTATCCTCGAGGCTGCAATGCATTTTAATAGAATCTTTGGTAGATTCGTTTAGACTTCATCTGTACTTGTCAAGCTTCGGTACCTTAGAGATTGAGTCGTTGGTCTTACGATTGAGAGTCTTTGAATCCAGGCCATAACAGACGTGAACCCACTCTAAGCACAAGACCTTAGCTTGGATGGGTTAATGGGAATACTATGCATTTCGGATACTGGTACTTAAAAAACTAACCTACCTAGCTTGTATAAACCACTACGGTAGGAACTTTTTAGTGCAGTTTTACCCCACAAACACCTGCTTTGCTGGATGCTGGCACATGTTGAAACTTTACGCACTAGTTCCTAATATACCATGGCCTCGAGAAAACCACCGCAATTCCTTCCATAGTTTACGTGACCGACGACCCCAGCACGTAATTTGAAAAATTGATTTCACCAGTGATGAAACGTGTATAATTTAATTTAAATTTTTGAAATTGTTTGTCTTTAGAATATTGTATTATTTTAACAACTTTTTTTTATACCACTTAGGTGGCAGACTAGCACACGGCCCACCTGATGGAAAGTGGTTACCATGGCCCATGGACGTGTGTAACACCAGAGAAGAAACACTCGCGCTGCCAACCCTGTAAGCACAGAGTCTCTGTGCCGTCAGTGTTTCTGGCAGACTGAGGACAAACCTTTAGTCATCCCACTGACAACATAAATTCTCCAGTCAGCTCTGACTACCCTACTTACCGCTGGGAACACAACACAAAGTTATTATAACCGCGGTATTCTGTAGAGCGGAGGTACTTCCTCCTAAAAACTACTACACTACTACAGTAGTACGAGTATATAGACACAAATATAATGACTTAAATTGCCTGGGTCTTTTTCTCACGCTCAACCTCTTGCATTATGAACTCAGCATTATATTAAGTAAACTCTGACCACCATAAGCGTCACATTGTGACTTGTGACCAAAGGATTATATTGATAGTTGAAAAAATAATCACAGGAAATTCATTGTTCTGTAAAATGTGTACGATATTATAATGGCCAATTTCCCTTGAAAACTTGATTTCGCTTGCACTCATTTGGCTTTCCACCATCGATATAATTGCATTACATTTATTGTATATCCCTGTAGGACAAAAATCATCAATAGGCTGTTACTTATTTTCTTTCTAACTGTATATCTGTTGTCATAATCTATTTTACAATCGATTTCCCTGTTACTATCCAAGATGAGTTTATAACGGAAGGGGAACGGAGACGCAAAACAGTTATATCATAGGAATGTCATTGTCGCGCATCAATCAAGCGACTTCAGCTATTCAGTTGCAAGAAATTTGCTCTTAAGACGGCGGATATATTACTGTCAGGAAGAGATTTGGAATATATGGCAATTGCAATTGATTAAATGATATAGGCAGTCATTGTGGTAACAGTTAAAATAATGTTACGACTAGATATCGCAAACTATTGCATAATTACAATCATTATCAACAATACGCAGTCAAAATTTTTGAAATTATACGGAACCAGCTGCTACTTGCCGCTGGAAGCTGTTGTCATAAGTGATAAAGAGTTATTTAATGTAATTTAGTGATAAAGAGTTGCCGCGTGGTGCCCGGCAGAGTAGAATTTGGGCCACCCCATCTCCTCCCATGCGGTGTCGTACAAGGCGACTAAGGGATAGGGCTGTTTAACATCAGACAGATATATACAGCTCAAACTCAGGTACAGATACAAGGCTTGAGTCAACACAGTGCCCGAAAGACGGCAATAGGCTCACCCCCTATTACGTGGGACCGAATTCAATGATTGGTGAAATATGGGTGTTAATTCACCTCTGCCTAACCCTCCGGGGATAAAGGCGTGATTATATGTATGTATGTATGTTAAGTGATTATTGTAAATGAAGAAATTAAAAATCCGTTCATTATTGTATTAATTTATGTATGAAATTACTCTATTGCTGTCTACTGCTGAACACATTCACCAAATATGCCTATTGTACTGAAGGGATGATATTCTTCTTTCCTAGTTACCTTTTTCTTCTAGACTGGTGATCTGAACTGTCCATCTGACTGTATGTTTAATAATATAAAGACTGATCACAATTTTATTTTCCCATAAAATCGCGTTAACGTCATAGTGACAACTTTAAATAGTTTTTTTTCTTTATTAGCAAAGGTTTGTTCATATTAGGCCAATGTATATCGAAATAATTTACCTTTTTTTAATCTTTATTTACGAAGCTTAGCCACAACATGACTATGTCGCTTTAAATAATTTACTATTTGCCCCAATCATTTTAAATTTAATTAATTATAACTAGTTTTTAGATTATAACGGATGTATTCATCTTGCTTAGAATTTTCAAGAATAAAAGCATGTTTTTAGAAAAGATATTTATTATTAAAACATAAAACCACCTCTGAGATTATCGACTAATAAGGAATCTGTGGCAAATAGTAACCGAACTGTTATAATAATGGCACTATAATAGTAAACAATAGTCACTTTACCCTGTACCCGCTATCCCCATCACAAAAACCGCATGCTAAGACCAAATGGATTTCTACTGCTTGTGAAGGCTATATTCGCTTAACTGTAGATAAAAGTGAAGTGTCCGTTACACCCGTTCATATGCGTAAGAGCTTTCCCTTGTCAAATTGTTTTCATGCTATGTGATATAGTTATAACGTTTCAAGTACCAGTCGATCAACACGAGCATGACTGTGATATCTTCTGAGAAGATTGGATTATTTATTGCGTTTGTGACTTACTACCTTGAACATTTCTTTTTAAGCCCCGACGCAAAAACGACGGTGTGTTATAAGTTTGACGTGTCTGTGTGTGTGGGGATGTGTGTGTGGATGTGTGTGTGGGGATGTGTGTGTGGATGTGTGTGTGGATGTGTGTGTGGATGTGTGTGTGTGTGTGTGTGTGTGTGTGTGTGTGTGTGTATGTATGTGTGTGTGTCTGTATGTGTGTGTGTGTGTGTGTGTGTGTGTGTGTGTGTGTGTCTGTGTGTGTCTGTGTGTGTCTGTGTGTGTCTGTGTGTGTCTGTGTGTGTCTGTGTGTGTTTGTGTGTGTGTGTGTGTGTGTATGTGTGTGAGTGTGTGTGTGAGTGTGTGTGTGTGTCTGTCTGTGGCATCGTAGCTCCTGAACGGATCAACCGATTTGGAATTTTTTTTTGTTTGAAAGGTAGATTAGTCGTGAATGTACTTAGCTTTGTTTGAAAAAAAACGGTCCAAGATGACCGCCGATACAAAATGACGGTGTACATATTTTTCTCAACTCCCTCAATATGAGTATCAAATAAAAGGGCTTGACTAGCAGAATACCATACAAAATTCAAATCCAAAATGGCCGCAACCACAAAATGGCGAATTATATTTTATTTCACAACTCCTTCAATATGGGTATCAAATCAAAGAGCTTGACGAGTAGATCAATTTTAAAAGTGTAAAATTAAAATTAAATTAAAAATGAAAAAAACCACCGTTAAAAAACAACCCCCTAAAAGTGGAAAGTAAGTTGTGTTAGTTGGTGCAAGCGTTGTCATTGTCGGGAGGACCTTGGATCGCTCCGATAATATGACGTAGTGCTCTGCCAGTTAGGGTCCCCCGTCATGACAAGGCTTGAACCACAATAATATATGTATATCAAAGTATATGTGTACTATCTGTACTATCTGTATATCAAAGTTCTAGGGCTAACTAACATAACTTATTTAGACTTTTTGAGGGTTGTTTTTTTTTAATATTAATAAAAATGAGAAAAAATTGCATTATGTCTACGGTGGCCATTAAAATGAGTGATCATCTCATAAATTTTTTTGACATCACTTTTTCGTCCGTATTCTCCTTTGTTGCCTTAATCTCTTGAGTTATTATTTGCAGTATTAAATAAAAATATAGACTTTTTTGTTTGGTATTGTAGTTAATAACGTTATACCACAATAATTTGGTCAAGATGATATTCATCTGCAAAAAAGTTTCATCTACTATTTATGTAGGTTACTTGAATTTGATGTTATCCAAACCAACCTAAACAGTTTTATCTATAATTCCATAAACCATTGCGTAATTTTTTCTATTATTAGTTCAAGTCAAACATAAACAAATACACAACCGCAGATAATCTTACACTATAACTACAAAGCTGCAATAAGGTTCGTTCAATTAATTACAGATAGTTTCACTGCTGGTTCCGTGTTACAGTGAATATCTAAGATAACACGACTGGTATAGATGTTTTACGCTCCATTAAAAAGAGGCTAATGATCGAGAAAATAATAACAGCAATAAATTCTGGATATGATAATTATCTACACAATTACAAGGGCGTATCGTGAAACCGAGAAGCCGAGTATAGCCAAGTGACTACTTGAGAAATACGCGCTCACTAACGCAATGGTGGTCCTTAGAAAACTACTTAACTTTATGTTCATATACTTGTAGATAAATAAAGCCTCCTTTTAGTTTGTTACGCAGCTGCTTACAGCGAAAGCGCTGAATGGCTAGGTAGTGGTTCAATTCGCACGCAACAAGTAATTTGCATAACATAAACTCATAACATAAACTCACACCTATGTCCCCGAATGGGTAGGCAGAGGTGCTAGCACCCACATTTCGCCAGTTTATGTTTAGGTCCCAATGTAATAGGTGGCGAGCCTATTGCCATTAACCGGGCACTTATAAACCTGCGATAAATACACACATAACTTCAAAAAGTCATTGGTGTGTGCTATGGTAAAACCTGGGATCGAACCCGCTCGTCTCGGCAGTTCATTACCCCTTACCACTAGGCTACCGCGGTACGGTACGGTAATTTGCACCTATAGAAAAATAAAGATGTTCGAGATTTTTTGCAGAAGTGAAATTAACAGCGCTAGTGTAAATGGTCGGAAGCGCGAGTGTAACACCCCTGGTGTTGCATACGTCCATAGGCCACGGTAACCACTTCCCATCGGGTGTGCCGTGTGCTTGTCTGCCACCTAAGTAGTATAGAAAAAAATTACTAGAGTAAACGGTTAAGTATTTTTGTGATACTTTGATACGTGGTTTCCGGCAGAATAGAATTTGGACCACTCCATCTCTTCCCTTGCGGTTTCGTACAAGGCCACTAAGGGATATGGCTGTTTAATATCAAACAGATATAATGCAGCCCGTACTCTGCCTCAAATGCATGGCTCGAGTCAACAATAGTGCCCGGAAAACGACAATAGGCTCATCCCGTATTACGTGGGACCGAATACAATGATAGGTGAAATGTGGGTGTTAATGCACCTCTAAACTAACCTAATCTAACCCTTTGGGGATAAAGGCGTGATTATATGTATGTTTGTATGTACGATACTTATTTTTGTTTTAAGCCTCATATTAGGGAATCAGAAGTTCTTAGTGCTCTAACAGTTCTGGGTAGATTGTAATACTTAACTACATTATAATATATCTTAGGCCTTATATCAGGCAGGGGGCAGGGGTTCTGTAACCAGGTTCATACTTTCGCAGTGGACGAGATTGCAACGTCACCAAAATAACCACTCTGACAAAACTCAAAACATTAAAAAAGAAGTTCTTATTCAATACTATCTTATTTTACTGTTCAAAATGTCAGCATCAGATTGATATTGTTCCCTCAAAATAATCTGAATATCAAAACTACGATTCTTTGATTCACGCTATTTTAAAATAGGAAACTGATAAATGAGGACTCAGCTATATTTTCAAATAACTATTGTTCGAAATGGATAGATAGACTTCAACGAGATTAATTTCCGTAACATATCTGAACAGGGCTGAGAAAACTCAAAAGCGCTCAAATGTATCTAAATGTAATCGAATACCGTTGAAATATGAAATGTACCTTATACTGGAACATAAATTAGAGCGATTAAAGTTGAGCGCCTAAAGTCTCATCGTATTACCAGAGAATTGCCTTTCATTAGGCTGGAGACACACCAGCTACAACGGTACAAATTTAAAACAAGACAGGAAATCTTAAGAAATGTATTTATTTATTATCAATTTACCTTTCTTTGCCAGTTTTGATTTAACTTATAACGGTTATAATACCCTGTTTGATTAGCGGAATACTTCTTTAAACGCACACAAATAACTAAAATAGTATTTATTCTTCTTCTTATTGATGGCTTTTTCAGCATATCGCCACAATTTAATAGTAATTATAAATACTGTTTTAGTTATTTCCGCAGTATTTGTATACTGCGTAATCCTACAGGATAGGCCGATATGCCTTGTCAGTCATTTATCTTTATAATTGTTTTCTTCTAATTTATAGGTTAGGTGAGTTATGAGCAATCAATATGAATTAGGTAAATATCTGGTGGAAAGCAGTTGTAAACAAAAAGCATTGTGGCATGTGTAGGCCTTTTCGTTATTAGATAGTAAAATGTGATTAATAATAATAAAATATCCATTTATTTAGACTGGTGATGTCTGACCTTGAAAATTATAAAAAATATATATCCATAGAATGATATGTTTCATGAATAAAATAATGGAAATAAAGGAATTTTAATATTTATTTATTATTGTACTTTTTAATACTGTTGGAAGTTTACCTACGCCAATATCTCATATTGAGAACACCGTAATACAATCCGTTAAAAATAGTTTTATTTTAATACAAACATACATACAGTCACGCCTTTTTCCCAGCGAGGTAGGCAGAGACTATAGTTTTCCACCAGCTACGATCCTGGTATACATCTTCTACTTTCATAATTGTTTTCATACATACTCGCTGATTTCGGGTACTCTTCATAATACCTTCGATGTGATTGAAGTATGTCTAGCACGACCTCTAATGGGTTGCATTTTTTATTTTAATAAAGGATATGAATTGTAATAAACCATAAAAAACTAATTACACGGATTTTGACCATCAGAAGACTGACCAGTACTCCAGTGTATCACTAGCCTGACCGGTGCCAAGTTTGTTGCCTTTCATTTCAAACCGATTGCATGAGAATGGAAAGGTTATCAAATCTGCTAAGACGTTACATGGAAATGCGTAAATGGATTGCAATAGCCTATTATGTGTACGCAAGTTGGATTCGAAAGCTCTGTAATTTGTTATTGTTCATATAGATAGCATATTAAAGATTTTATACCACGGTAGCCTATTGGTATGGGTAATAGACTGCTGAGACGAGGTCTCGGGTTCGATCCCAGGTTTTACCATGGCGCACACCAATGACTTTTCGATGCTTTTCGAAGTTATGTGTGTATTTATCGCAGGTTTATAAGTGCCCGGTTAATGGCAATAGGCTCGCCACCTATTACATTGGGACCTAAACATAAACTGGCGAAATGTGGGTGCTAGCACCTCTGCCTACCCCTTCGGGGATATAGGCGTGAGTTTATGTTATGTTATGTTATGTTATTAAAGATTTATACATGAGACGAAATTATTTCTGTTGGACAAAAACTGTTATGGTGTGACTGAATTTCTAGATTACAACTTTAATGTTTTGTATAATGGTATTAGCTTATAAATTTAACAATAATTAGAACTATAAATCTATTGACACTCACTCTCGTTGACATGCACCTAATTTGTTCATTATGGTTCTGACATTTGTTTAATATATAAAATGTTGTCTATTGTATGCCTTGAGGTGGACAATGGAGAAACTTTATATCCATATTAATAGATCACACAGTAACCCATTTGGGTAAAAAATTGATTTTACACTAGTTTTGAATTAGAATCGGCGGCATAATTTTATTCGACAGTCAGACTCTCTAATCTAGTAGCAATACATTTGTAGTATAAAATAAAATAAATTGAGCAATTTATGGGATTGAGATACGTCAACGACTGTCATAAACGTCAATATAGATACGCATCTATCTTATACATTCATCATTTTATTTTGCATTAAGCCGTCAATGAATTGTTACTTGTCTAGGGGGCTGATGGTGGCATCACGTCTACGCAGACGCTAGATTGCAATAACATTTACATAAAAGATAGAGCAGGCGTAAAACTGAATGAAAATTAATTTGTCAACTAATCGAACGCGTGAGTGAATCCCGGCAGAGTAGAATTTGAGCCACCTTATCTCTTCCCAAGCGGTGTCGTACAAGGTGACTAACATCAGACAAATATATACATGTATATATATATATATTCAACCTCGATTCAACCTCGGCTGTATGGCTCGAGTCAGCAATAGTGCCCGGAATACGGCAATAACCTCACCCCCTATTACGTGGGACCGAATACAATGATTGGTGAAATGTGGGTGTTAATTCAACTCTGCCTAACCCTCCGGGGGTGATTATATGTACGTATGTATGTAGTTACGTTACGGTTGGTCAAGTCGAATAAGGGTCTTGAATCATTTGGATGACTTTTCTGACATCAAAATATGAAATTGGAACCTCGGTTTTTTAACAAACACGTAAAACCTATTCTTGACTTATGGAGGCTTTTTCATTCCTCGAAAAGTACGTTAAGCCGTTGCTTGGTTTCAAGCAACAACAACATGTCAGTCGTTACGGATAGGTAGAGTTGCAAAGATCTGGTGGAAATGGATTCCCGGAAAATTTCATATATACTGATCCGCGTTAGATTAAGAATTTGTCCCCAACAAGGTTTTTTTACCGCACCGGCCCACCTGATGGAAACTGGTTACTGTAACCTTTGTACGTGTGCAACACACCAGGGGAGTCACACCCGTGCTGCTACCCTACTCACCACCTGGAACATAACACGAAGTTATTATAGCGGTGATATTTTGAAGGGTAGAGAGAGTTCCCCAGTCGGACTGCTCAATTGGGACGGGAATACCGTCATTTCAAATTTACCAATCCGCGTTAGATAAAAAATTCGATCCCCAACAAGGTAATTTTGGGGTCGAAATTTTCAATAATCTTTTATTTTATCTGATTAATATTCCATTTAAATCTTACCAACCACGTCTCGGGCATGAAACTCACCAATGATGATTCATGAGATACAATAGCCTGGTGACAGGCAGACAAACAGGCAAACAGACTGTGGAGTTTTAGTAATAGGGACCCATTCCCAGGTTCAGGGTCTCGTCGTAATACATTACCTAAAATACTTTTAGCATCGATAACCGAAATCAACGCGGACAGAGCTGCAGGCGAAAAGCTAGTGATGATATAAAAGGAATGATTAAAAGTAAACCTGCTAAAACCAATACAGAGAGTGTATCGTTGATTCGATACCTCCTATCCCACGGTAGGAATCAATTAATCAAACGGTAGAGCGTTATCGATAAAAATCACGACACTTCATTTTGATGTTACCAGTCGCCGTGCGCAAACGCATCGATAAGACTTTCTAACGCCTCGCGGTTGGCTCGGTGCTGCCATCGATGTGGGAATGGGTTAAAGGTCAATTATTTGCACCCGTAGAAGGCGAATACGTCTTATCTTATTGATGTACACGTATTAGTGACAAGTAGGGATGTCGAAGATACGGTACAAGACACAGTTATTTTTAATTTTTACTTGTTTAGTCATAATCGATCTTTACGTAAAGCTGGCTCCTATTATTGATGTCGAGCCTTCAAATAACATTTTACAATTATTAATTTGCAGTAATACAGTTCTTTTTCCTTTTATTAAATAATGCGGTCCGTAATGTAGTATTTGAATGCCTATAAAGACAGTATCTCAGGTCATCTAATACTTTTACTGTTTACCTACAGCTACTTAGACAAACTAAAAAGACGTTATCATTGCCTCTACGGTTAATATTGATTAGAATAGAAAATCGGAATCTTATGGAACTGGTAATAAAATGAGGTATCTCAACGTTATGAGATATTTAAATATTAAAAAATTATTAACTTAATCAATTGAAATAAGAACCAATTCAGTTTAAAAGGGACAGCCCTACTGACAATAAAGACAAACAGGCCGTGTCCTAAAGAAATGACTTCACTAACACCGCGACTGTAAATCTGAATTAATCGATAACATTATTCACAATGCTTAATTTATAATGTCGTTATAAATCGATTAATCGAATTGATTTAACATAGAACAGACATGTGTTGACGAGAAAGCGATTACATCGGTAGAATACGGAACATTTCTTATTGGGTTCAGTACGGGCAGCCGTTAATAACTGTTGCAACAGAGCGTGCGCTTGCGCATCCGAGACTAGCTCGTAAAGTTACGAAACTCGACGTAAACAGAAATAAACGGAGCAACAAAGGGCCGAACTGAAATAGGCCGCTGCACTTCCTAGTGGGTCCGGGAACGAGACGCCCTAAAATTAAACGTCCACGCATATCTACACGCATGGATTTGCGCTTAGGGTTGCCATCCTTTGATGCTGATATTTATAGGACTTGATCTCTATCTAGCCCTATAAATATCAGCGTGTAAAGGAGAAGTACGCTTCTGACTAACCATCAAAAGTGAGTAGGATACAAACGGAGAGCAAAATATAACAAGCCAGATTTGTCTCAGAATATTATTAGGATTTGGCACTGAACTGCACATCAGCTAGAAAATCGCTATAATTTTTAAGAGAAACCATTACCAACCAATTAAGTTTTAATTTAAAAATATATTGGCAAAGTAGGATTAATCTATAATCTAAGTTTATTGTGAATTTTCCGTTCTTAATTCCGAAC
Organism: Eilema griseolum; assembly: GCA_963662185.1. Classification (NCBI taxonomy): domain Eukaryota; kingdom Metazoa; phylum Arthropoda; class Insecta; order Lepidoptera; family Erebidae; genus Eilema; species Eilema griseolum. Next base: position 9,539,956 of record OY759250.1, read on the forward strand.
ATAAATTTCATTAATCACATGCACTTAAACTATGACTGAAAACCTCGGGCGGCCGGGAGCCCTAAATATTGCGATCGTCACACGCGCATCTACTTGAAACGATTGCAAAACGCTGCAACCCTTTTAGCGATATCTCATTAGTGACTTTCATTCGGTTTCGAGCTAATCTTGTCCATCCATTAAAGAGAAGCAGTCAATTCTATCTGATATAATAACTCAATTAATTCCGCTCTATTTTAAATTTGTTTTAGGATAAGAAGCAGTTTTTATATCGCAAGATAGATATTTCAAATCAGTTGGTAGGTTGTTACGACACGATCAGTAGATACTTAATTCAACGCTAATAATAACGATAAATTTATATTAACATCTAAGTACACAGTATGCTAGTATATAGATATTTTTATCTATCATTAGTTCTGTGTTGAATTAGACTCAAGAGGGACTTCACCTCACTGTGTGTGTTTTACCGCCTATACAATGGTTCGTGCTCAGATTGAATTGTTTAACATGATACCCACAGCTACATTCTATCATCGCACCGCTCGCAATAGGCAGGGAATTCATCCTCACACATTGCGACCTTAGACGGTGCGCACTGTGCCGTACGAAAGAAACTTCACCGCACGCACACTCAAGCTATGAGTTCATTCCATAGCCTGCTGCGGTTTTCCCAAGTGCTTACAATATGGGGTTCTGCAAGAGGGGCATTAGAAGGTTTCTACAGGGTCGGCAGCGCCTGTGTAACGCCACTGGTGTCGCACACATCCATAGGCCACGGTAACCACTTCCAGTAAGGTAGGGCGTGTGCTTGTCTACCACCTAAGTTGTATAAAAAATAGACTGACTTCTGAAAACAGTATCAGATTTAAACACTGTTTACTGCTAGATTTATTATACTACCATTTCGAAGTCTTCAATTATTCATATATCTACGTACTTGACGAAATCTACATTTATTTCACAATTTTCTCCAAAAATAAATTTATTTATGCTAAACACATGAAGAGCAATTGAAAACGAAATGGCAATTACATAGTAATTGACTTCCAATCAAACTGCAACATGGCATCTGTTATATTTCGTCTTATATCAACAGTATCTACTGGTGACCTAACTAGGGCAACAGTTCGATTGATACAAATCACTGAACTTTTAAAACATCACTTGAACTGCTACTAACAGAGGCTATATTTACATGTATGAAGAAAGAAAGAAAGCGCACGATGATTTATTGAAACTATGCAGGTTAGTCATAAATTTTATAGGATTATATGAAACATGACGCCCAGAAACTCTAAAATGTAAGAGCATAATAATATGTGAATAGCCCATTTCTAAAAACTACACTGAAACGTTGTTCAACCGTCCATAGGTTAATTATAGCTGATTTACAACATGTCAACTTATGAGATGGTCCGAGTTCGAAATGTAGGTTAATTCTTTTAAAACAGTTTCTATGGTGTGGATGAAGAAATATCCACATTTCACATTTTTCTGTATTTGGTCCTACGTAATACGGGATGAGTATATTACAATTTACAGGACACATACTATTGTAGATTGTTTACTGTAGTTATTTTAGCCTTAAGGTGTGTCTCCGAAGCCGATCGCATGCGATAACTGCCGAAGCATGCAGATACGCGTAATTCATTACCGCTTCTCAATGGTTCCCTTTATCCGTATCGAAGTTTAACAAGTAATGTAATGTATGTGTCATGCGTCGGCAGTTGTTGTATGCGGACGGTTTCGGAATCATACCTATATGCTTTGGTTGCTAACAACAGCTGTCCCTACTAAGTTTATTGAAAGTAATAACGTCTTTATATCATATGATGGGTTCTGGGAATCGTCCCCCATTTCTCCTTCAACAGTTTGGTTAATATAAATCCCGAGAGGAAATCCACCAGATCCTCGTCATTCAATGAGTAGTTTTATTGGCTTGCAGTTGAGCTACTTCAACTGCAAGCTGGCCTTGGGCCTCGAAGACCTTAGACCGGCCCCATTCACCCATACACCTATTGAAAAATAACTTGTGATTTGATTTGAATCGTTCAGTGCCCAATAACAATTTTTAAAAGACCGCAAGAAAAAGTCACTTCAATTTCAAATCAATACAATGTTGTAACATGAGCATGCGTACACGCACCATTTCAATGCACATTTATGTTATGTGCATACAATTTCGATTGATCATCGCGGCGAGAAAAGCATAGATACCAACCACACTTGACCGAGTTGTACGTTAAAAAGAAAATCGTTTGCATCCATTCATTGGCCTCAATCCTTTCATCTCTCCCGTCTATAAAAACATTAGAATTGCATCTACATTGCTAATTGGACCATACGTAGATGCTTGAATTAATTTGTTTCATTACATATGCTGATACAGATATCAAATTTCTTATAGCGCATTCATTTTTCTTGTTTATCTTTCAGAGAAAATACTTTTTTGCTCAATCTCATTCTAATAATAATCTAATCTAATTCACTAACCGCGGTAGCCTAGTCGTATAAGTAATGGACTGCTGTGATGAGGTCTCGGGTTCGATCCCAGGTTTTACCATGGCACACACCAATGACTTTTTGATGCTTTTCGAAGTTATGTGTGTATTTACCTATAAGTGCCCGGTTAATGGCAATAGGCTCGCCACCTATTACATTGATACCTAAAAATAAACTGGCGTGTGGGTGTTAGCACCTGTGCCTACCCCTTCGGGGATATAAGCGTGAGTATTAATTATGTTATGTCATTCTAATAACAATGCTTAATGTGTACTATTATCCCCAAAGACTTCTATGCACGAGTTTTGAACAAAAATGGTGTCACGGTTCCTGGATGAGGTGGAAATGAATTTAGAATTTCGAAATTGGAACGGGATGCAGAAACTAGATAAATGAGTTTATGACATCTATTTGTACATGCATAGCGTGCCTTTTGTGTGTAATGTCACCTTTATGACAGCCAGAAAAAGTTATTAGTCAGGTGATGGTTTTAGAAATTAGAGCTAGTTAATAAGTGTCACTATTACAAAAATCAAATAGGTAGGAGACTAAAGAAGTCTACGAATAAAAATGACGACTATGCCTGTGGTTTGATGATAATAAATAGCGTTATATAAATATATATTTTTTTAATAAATAATTTATAAACTTATTACCACCTCATTATCAGTCAATCAATTAGTCTATCGCACCTATGTCCACTGCTGGACATAGGCCTCTCCCAATGTTGGAAGGATTTGGCCTACTGTTTCCACACTGGCCAGGCAGCGTTGGTACAGGGTTTTATTTTCGAGTTTTCCTTCTCTCGCAGTGATGTCGTCTGCCTACAATACCACTAGGTAAAGCTGTGTTACTATTGAGGCGGTAATCTCTTAACCTTAATTGTATCTTAACTCTGGCACTGGTTTCTTCAAAAATCTACTGAGGTTCGGTATGTTCCTGATCTATAACAGCTTTGAACCATAGTTTATTGTCGGCATCTCTATAATCAATTGCGTCCAATTGCATATACGGATATGATGAAAAGGCTTTGCTATTTCTAATGCTTAACTTAAAATCTACGTCAGGTATCAAAGATTCATTACATTATCGCATTACCTCATTACATTTTGAGCAAAATAACAGTTTGCAAACTTAATAGTCGGCTAGGATTAAACATAACATAACATAAACTGACGCCTATATCCCCAAAGGGGTAGGCAGAGGTGCTATCAGCCACATTTCGCCAGTTTATGTTTAGGTCCCAATGTAATAGGTGGCGAGCCTATTGCCATTAACCGGGCACTTACAAACCTGCGATAAATACACACATAACTTCGAAAAGTCATTGGTGTGTATCATGATAAAACCTGAGATCGAACCCGAGACCTCGTCTCAGCAGTCCATTACCCATACCACTAGGCTAAATTAGGCTCAATAAAAATTAAGCATACCACTAGACTACCGCGGTAGGATAAAAATCATTCCATTTAATGCAAGAGGTAACGAAATTATTTTGCTGCACAGGCATCAGCGGTTCTTACTGTCTCTGACGCGTGCAAAACTGTAAGAGCTGAAGTAGTAAATCTGTTAGGTTCGTTACACAAGGACAAGCTATTCGCCGAGCACCGGGAAGAGACATAGATTATTATGATTTGTGAGCGGGAGCATTTCGCATTTAATACGCTTACTGTTCATCCTCTACTTTATGAGTATCTTATTCTACTTTCAGAGGCACAAAGCGCAGTAAGCGTGACATCATTAATTTTGTAATTGATGCTTTTGAGCTATTCGGTGAACTGTGGTTCCGTGAAGAATGTACTTTATCCCGGATACCAGAATTCCTAAGGTTGATAGTTTACAAATAAAATAATTAGAAACAGAAATGTTTGTTTATTTGAAATTTATGCGCTGCAGTATTCATCTGATTGCGATACAACTGTGTCGAATTTTTTCGTACTTACGCGGTAGCCTAGTGGTATGGGTAATGGACTGCTGAGACGAGGTCTCGGGTTCGATCCCAGGTTTTACCATGGCACACACCAATGTCTTTTTGATGCTTTTCGAAGTTGTGTGTATTTATCGCAGGTTTATAAGTACCCGGTAATGGCAATAGGCTCGCCACCTATTACATTGGGACCTAAACATAAACTGGCGAAATGTGGGTGCTAGCACCTCTACCTACCCCTTCGGGGATATAGGCGTGAGTTTATGTTATGTTATGTTACGCTATAGGCCACGGTAACCGCTTCCCATCAGGTGGGCCGTGTGCCTGCCAACTAAGTGGTATAAAAAAAACGCTAAGGTTATAGGTAATAAATATAGTTTTTATACATATTATGGTTACAGGCATAGCATAATATTATCCCGCGGTAAATTATACGGCGGCGCTGAAATTAAGTTGTAGGTTCTGTAAGAAAATTACCTACCCTTGTAAAACTCGGATGGGACCAAGCTCAAAGAGGCTCAAAACCGAAGCAAGTTGATCTGAGCTGACTGTATCATAGTGACGTGCGCAACACGTGAAGCTCAACAAGTTCGACAATGTTACGCAACACGCGCAATATTGTCAGCTGAAGCGCAACATGACGCGCAGCTTGTTGATTGTTCGACGATTGATCATGCGTGGACACTGGACAGACAACATTGTTCAACGTTGTTTGCAGTCTTTATTGTGTGTGCATCATTGTGCAACTGTGTTGCGCAAAACAGTGCCCAACAATATTGCCTAGTGCAAACCAGGCTTTAAAGCTGAGTACTGTACTTTACCTATACATAACATTATTATCTTACAAGCATCATTAATTTTTACCTATAATAACATTTTGATCGGCCGAGATCTGCAAGTCACGTTAAGACAATTTCGCGTCATCATTATCATCTAATCCAACTCATAATTGTGGCTACAGACGGTCGTGTCGAGTCTACTACGAGAGTGAAAGGTATGAAGCTCGAAAACCGATAAATGGTCAATGGCTGTCTGTCAGACTACACTGGATTTTCATAATATTGAAGAAGGAAAGAGAGGAAAGAAAAACAAAAGGTGAAAAAAAGAAGAGAAAGGGAAATCACGAGAACAATCCCCCTACAATCAATTGCGCGGTATTGATTGTAGGAGGTAGGATACGGTGGTATTTCCGCCCAATTGAGCAGTCCGACTGGGGAAGTACCTCCGCCCTACAGAATACCGCGGTTATAATAACTTCGTGTTGTGTTCCCAGCGATGAGTAGGGTAGCCAGAGCTCACTGCAGAATTTGTGCTGTCAGTGGGATGACTAAAAGCTTGTCCTGCTTCGTCCTCTACACTGACAGCATAGAAACTCTGTGCTTACAGAGTCGGCCACGCGAATGGGGCTTCTCTGGTGTTACACACGTCCATAGGCCACGGTAACCACTTTCCATCAGGTGGGCCGTGCGCTTGTCTGCCACCTAAGTGGTATAAAAAAACATACACATGGTGCTAAAACTACTCAAAAAATTCTAAGAAGTTTAGTACATTCTACATTATTTTCTAAATGAAGAAGCGAAAAGGTAAAAAGAAAACCCCAATGGGAATCAGGCGTTTCAATATGTAAGCGGTTGTGTTTGATGCCTAATAGCAATGAAAAGCAATGAATTTACGATTTATTTATGCAGACGGTTTAACGAGCGATCCTATGGAATCCTATGAACATTCCTATGGAATCCTTGCCGGCATTTTATGCGAATTCGATCATAAATCAATTCGGATTAAGACTATTTCTGATGGATATTACGAACCTAATAACCAAGGCAATTTAAGAGAATCTCTAGAATGTTCAATACAAGTCACATACGTATTTTTTTTAGATCTATAAGTGAAGAAAAGTATTTCTTAAAATTAAATTATCCAGAGTGTGTTTTTATTTTAACTTGTGTGTTTAACAAGCCTTTTTTGTGTGTATAAGACAAAACGATCTTTATCGATATGACATTTAACAATAATGAGAAATTTACTACTCTATAGCCACGGTCCACAGCAGTCAGAGTGGAGACAGTTGGCTAACTGGTAAAACGGTAATTGCAATGAAAGTCTTATTAAGGTTAGTAAGTACATTCATATAAAAGAATACCTACTTACTATTTAATTTTATAAGTTTCAAAAAACTCTATTAACTCTTAAGTTAAACTTGTAAAGCCCAAAACACTTAATGTCATATCGAGAGCGTGTTAAAGGAAAGGGCTTCCATTAAAATTTAATATTAAGAAAATATACAACTACTTCAATTATCAATGGAAAACGAAAGCTGACTTTTAATTTCTTGAAAATTTACTCATTTGTGAAAAAAAACTACTCAATAGAAAATAACCATCAAGTTATGGGTACAGAGTGAAGCTATTTTAATTAATCTTGACGTAATGTTAAGAAACACGAGTAGAAAGCCGTATTATGTTCTAACATATAAGTGTGATCAGTTTAAGAGCCATAACGATGTTTTTAATTCACAGTAATGAAAAGCATCATATCCTAAGTGTCAGCTGTGAAAGCAAAAGGTCTATAAGAGGTAAACACTTGAAAACAGCATCTTCGGAGTTAGGTTCATTTAATAATTACTGCTTACTCATATCAAACGCTTAACGTTGGAATTGAAAGTGAAAGTTTTTGTACTAAAAAACAAATATTTCTTTTTTTATATAAGTGTTGAATCTATGACCTGTCGATCGCAAGTCCAAGCCTTAGAAGTCTTATATCTAAAGCTTACCAACTTATAAGCCTTTAGAAGTCTCATACACCTAAAGCTTAAGAGCTGGACATTAAGCCGCCGAAATGCAATAGCATTTATTCTTCAAACACAATATAGAATCGCATCGGCTCGCTACTCACTAGTCCATCTGCTGGACATCGGGCGATGGCATTGGGAGAGCCCAATGTTGAGAGGCTTTGGCCTACTGCTTCCATTCTGGCCAGATGGGCTGGTACAGGATTTTTATTAAAGCTTTCCTTCTCTCAGTGATATCGTATCTCTGCATCACCCTAAGGTTGACTGTCAGATAATGTCTTTGGTATTAAGTCCGCCTTTGTACAAAATTACTGTGCATAAAGTTGAATAAATAAATAAATAAAATATTGTCTGCGTTTTTTTTTTTATCTTTTCATTCTTTTCACCACATCTCATCACCACACGGATACAAAACACATTACCCCTATTCGAAACACATTACCCCTATTCGAAACACATTACCCCTATTCGAAACACATTATCCCTATACAAATAGTACTTAACAGCTCACACACTGTTAGGTACCTATGAATGAGTTGTTATTTTATACTATAAGCTGCCAGTAAGTAAGTATAGCATAAGTAATCTGTTAATAGATTTTTAAGTAAACCAAATGTTAACCAATATTATTAGTGTAGGTGAGCATATAGGGCTCCACTATAATCTTAAGGGTCCAAGTCAACCTGCTATATACTCAGAGGATGATAACAGTAGCTAGTATATACCTAATATACCTGCATCCATAAACTTATAACGCATTCTATGCCTGCATCATTTGTTTTACACCCATGTCAATATGAGAAAAGAAAGAGAATCTGCGCTAAAATTAAAAAAACTATTAACGTTATTGAAAACATCTTCAAATGCTCCAGTGACTTATCAACACGATCAACTACCAACAAGCTGTATGGTGCGGAGAGGATGAAACTAAATCGCATAAAACAACATAAACGTCCATTAAAAGCTTTATCTCAGTTAAACATATCAAACATTCAGATAACTAAATAGTGAAGACCACAGACAGATGCAGCATCACCTGTTTTGTAATATCTCTTCGCTTGAAGATATTTTTAGTATTATTAACTAAAACAATACAGAGCAGGTCTAATAATTCTAAGCCTGTATGTTCTATAACAATGACAAATAGTGAGCATTTTGTTAAAGGAAGATCGCGATTCTTGGTCACTTACTGTGTTACTTCTATGACATTAAATCACAAAGGAAATAATCCAAAAAAAAACAATAATACGAATCACAAATATTCTTATTTCACCATACGCCCCCATTAACTACCAAGGACATCCAAGTGCAATAGTGAACACTATCTATCCCCCAGAGGGACACCTCATCCCGTACAAGTGGAAAGAATGAGAAGATCAAAAAGTTGTGAAAAATACTTTTTTAAATCAATGATTCATCCAGGTCTTTATGGCTATGTAGTATGATCATTCGTTTATTTGTTGAAACAGCTGATTTATTAAAAAAGTACTATCGGCAAAAAAGTTTGAAATATATTTTTTTATATATTTACTTAGAAATTTGTTTCACAACGCGTAACGAGATAAAATTACTAGAACTTTCAATTGTTTTCCTTGATTTTCCTCTACTCGAAACTACAACACGTTAATTTAGAAATCCTGTCGACATTCACTTTCTTTAACACTTAATGTCTAAAACGTAGTGTTTCAGTGGATAACAATGTCCGATTGTTCGCGTGGAGGGCGCGGGGTGTGGCGGTGTGCGGGGTGCAGGGGTGGTCGCGGGGTCAGTGACCTTAATGCGCGGGCGCATTGTTCGGCGAATGCATCCGCCTGTGTCGTCCGCCGGTCTGCGGCTACTGTGCACACGGAAGCGCATTCATGGATCTAGCGGCTACTGGATTGAACCTCGTCTATAGCACTTGTGTTTACACGCGACTGCGCTCACGGTATTTACAAATGTAACTACAAGTATTTCTAAAATAAATATCTATTACAGACTGCTTTTTTTGTACCACTTAGATGGCAGACAAGCACACGGCCCACCTGATGGGAAGTGGTTACCGTGGCCTACGGAAGTGCGTTTCACCAGAGGACGCGCTGCCGACCCTGTAAGCACAGAGTTTCTGTGCCGACAGTGTAGAAGACAAAGCAGGACAAGCCTTTAGTCTTCCCACTGACAGCACAAACTTTCTAGTGAGCTATGGCTACCCACCCTACTCACCGCTGAGAACACAACACGAAGTTATTATGGCAGTGGTATTCTGTAGGGCGTAGGTACTTCCCCAGTCGGACTGCTCAATTGAACGGAAATACCGCCGTGTCCTACCTCATACTAAGACAGTTACAGCAGCTATTGACTCAGCCCAGGACTCTTGGCTTAGATAACCTACTCGGTTAACATATTGCAAGGTTAAGCCATGCTAGATGAGATTTAGGATGGGTAACCATAACATATATGGAGACTCTTCTGATCATGGGAAATCACGTTAAGTTGTCGGTACTGGTTGCCATGCAAATATCTGTGGAATGCGCTACAGATAGTTAAAACTTAAAAAGTCCGACATTCTAACTACAGAATTTCGATAGCGCCAGTAGTTTGTGGAGGTCAGATAAAAGACAGATTGAAAATCGTGGGCCAGAGGTGGTGGAGGTACTATGGTACATGTCGCCAAGGAAATAAGGCTTCACCTTCAAAGAATCAATCAAAGAATCAACTTCATTTATTCAGTTTAGGCACATAAAGAGCACATATGAACGTCAAAATTTTACAATTAGGTATGTCAAGAAATAATGTTTACATGTGAAGGTGTTCTATCTATTTCAGTTCATATAATTTTGATCCCTCAATGGTATGCCCCAAATGAACATTTGGAAAATATCTTTTGAAATAGGTACATAGATACCATATTATAGATACATAAATGCATCAAGTTTTAAAGATATTGATTTAGATTTTCTTCTCGGGTATATTTTACAACGTGATTTGTAAAAAGGCTGTTCTACATCCAAAAGATTGCCCAGAACAGCCTTGTTAAAAATGTCTGAAAACGGCAATAAGTTCAACCCCTATTACGTAGCACTAAATACACAGATTACTGAAATGTAGCTGTTTATTTACCTCGGTCTAACTCTGAAACAACTGCCCTGACATATGACCATTCGCTGCTAAATTCTCAGTCTAGGTATTGTGAATTTTTCCATCGTAATGTATTTAAAAACCAAAAAACGTCGTTTTAGCACCCAATGTCTTATGACAGCCTCTGTGGCGTGGCGGTAGTGAACGCGACTGCTACGCAGGAGGCGCGGGTTCGATCCCCGCTCAGTGCAAATATTTGTATGCATGAATATGGGTATTTGCACTGGTCTGGGTGTTTCTATGTATAATATGTATGTATTTACAAAAAAAAAAAAAAAAAAAAAGTATTTAAGTATGTTTCAATCCGTATTCTAGATTCCATAACACAAGCTAGTTAAGCTATGCTTACCATGGGTCTAGATAGCGTTGTGTAGAATGTAGTAGAATATTTTAATGTGAATGTTTTTAAAAACAAACTTGACAAAATCTCCAAGCATCACAACATATAGCAGCTATTGGGCTGATAAGCTGCTAGTGTGTTATACGTAAATAATAAAATAATAATCCAATCCTCAATAACACTCCTAGCTCTGACATACAATCATACAATTACAAGATTGTTGAAAGCCTAAATAAAAGTCATCTCTTATAATTGTCTCTATTCCAACAATCAACACAATCAATCGCTACAATACATCATATTCTCTATCAAATTGAATCATTTTTGAGTTATGGTCAGTAATTGGACGTCTACATCGAACTCTTGACCCGGCTCCGGTCAATTTAATTTGCGACGTTTGCCAACCACAGACAATCAATGTGAGAAATAACTTTCTTATGCCATTGGGATACCATTGTTCACTAAATCATTTTGACGTGAATTTAGTGGTTATAGATAAATTCTCAAAGGTTATTTTAAAATCTCAATTACTGTCTGTCCGTTAAATACGTCAAAGAAACTATTTGATGAGCCACAGACATATCCCCGAAGAGACAGATAGAGGTGCTAGCACCCACATTTCGCCAGTTTATGTTTAGGTCCCAATGTAATAGGTGGCGAGCCTATTGCCATTAACCGGGCACTTATGAACCTGCGATAAATACACACATAACTTCGAAAAGCATCGAAAAGTAATTGGTGTGTGCCATGGTGAAACCTGGGATCGAACCCGAGACCTCGTCTCAGCAGTCCATTACCCATAACACTAGGCTACCGCGGTTATTTGAAAACACACGAAATAATTAAAATAAAGTCTTTATAAAAAAATTGTAATGATTTTTATATGTAGAACAAGCGTAGTCATAAGTGACGACTATGCAAACCAGAAGTCCACCCGGGGATCGTCATCATCATTTACTTCTGAATATGAAGTTCTCCCAAAGATTTCCACAATAAGTGGTATTGCTTCACTGCTATCCTATTATTACTTATCCGTACTACTTGAACCAGAGTCCATTCATATCTTTCTTGATCATGTTCAGCATTCGATAACCTAACCTAAATAAGCGCAATAAAAAAACTAAAAATAAATGGAAGATTAGGCGCAAAGCAGCGCATTTCTTCGTTGACAATATGCCCCATCAAAAGATTAAATCGCACTGCAATTTACTACAAACAGGAAAACATTTAAAAAAATAGCAATTATAATTGTTTATTCCGTTGACAATGGGCCGAGTGCATACGTGTCACAGAAACACAAACAAATAGAACAGACGCGGAGCCCTACGGCACGTAGCGAATAATGAAAGGTTGTCGTTCTGTAATCACGTGTGTAAATTGTAGGGCTATTTAGGAAAGTACAGGAAATGCTTCGACAAGAATAAAAATGTGTGCGTGCCTCTGTAATTGGTGTTACGAAATAATAATAGAATCGAGGTGACTGCACGGTTTTTTCATTCCATTAAGTGATGTTTACAACCTTCCAAATCTTTTTGTGGTTCTTGAGGGTATGACTTAAATAAAAGAAAATACTGTAGGATATGGCTTGTGCTTGTTTGTCGTGGTATATGTAATCATCTAAGCATTGCCAGTTGCATTCGAGGTTTTCACCTCAGAGTCAGGAGTCTGTTTAGGCCTTCTCCTTTTGGGTTGACTTAGGTGGGTTTTCATATAGATAGAACCGACATCAGTATTACCAAGCTCGACAGAAAAGCTTGTACTAGAATCCAATCTGTTAATTGGTAAGTGAACTAGCTAATAAAAGAGTTGGCGTGGACCTCAATGTCGTTAATAGCCCTACGTACCCCCAGAATGTTGAATTAGGTATTTTTTTATATACAACTTAGGTGGCAGACAAGCACACGACCCACCTTATGGAAAGTGGTTACCGTGGCCTATGAACGTGTGTGGAGTCACATCCATGCTGCTGACCCTGTAAGAGAGATTTTAAGTGCCTTCAGTGCAGAACACAAAATCAGGACAAGCCTTTAGTCTTCCCACTGATAGCACAAAAGCTCTCCAGTGAGCTCTGGCTACCCTACTCACCGCCGGGAACACAACACGAGGTTATTATAGCCGTGGTATTCTGTAGGGTGGAGGTACTGCCCCAGTCGGACTGCTCAATTCGGACTGTTCTACCTCGTCTTGTAATACACTATTCAGAATGTCTATTTTCAATAACATACGTTGGATCAGATCTCAAATTAAAAAGTTGTCTTACGAAATTCTCACAATGATTACACTGACAATATACATGATTGTGTCATTACACAATTATCAGACAGCGAAAGATGAGACTGTTGCTGCGTCTCGATATCACTCCACAATCGAAAATTTCCATCTATCGAACCGTGAACATCGAATTCTATAAAGGTTCAAACAAATTAACTTCTTTGATGTAAAGTTATTTTTAGCGGATTCTGACGCGATGTATTACGTGTTATTTTATTATTCATGCTGCTTACTTTTTAGCAGCCATGATTACAGGGATAATATGGTAGACATGTCACGTCTTGAAGCTTTGTTTAACTGTAAATGTTACTTTTCACAGAGTTCAAAACTGGATCTCAAACTGGTCTTACGTTTCAATCATCTCCTGCTAACTGGTCCAGGACTGATTAACGGACAGTTTTTCAGTATTCCTCTGGAATGACAGGTCATATGACAGTTGCTTCTTGAAAAGGCGTAGGGGAGCGTACCACTGCCCAAAGTGGTTACCATAGCTTATGGACGTATGCAACATCAGTCACACTCGTGCTATCGTCCCTGTAAGAACAGAGAAATTCTATGCCGTCAGTGTAGAAGACAAAGCAGGTCAATCCTTTGATCTTCCCACTGCACTGACAGCTAATACAACTAACACTAAGAAGATGAGTTGGAAACGCAATACATACCCATCTTTATAGTCATAAATGTCACTGAGCTTACAGCCAATAGTTAGATACCCACTTAAACCGTTGCACCATCATTGGCGAAGCCATTTAAGTACCAAATAGTGCCGCGTTATAAGCATAAAATTATTCAGCGTACAGTGATTTATATTATGTCCATCGTTTGTTCACAGTAAGCGGTATACTTATCATATAACTGTGCCTTCCCATTAATTCCATAGCCTCCAACTGTATTGACATTCATGTTGGTATCGGTTCGAATTATTTATTGGTTTGTCGCTATGCTTTGATAAAGGCATCATTTGCCGATGTACTGAGTTATTGGTTAAGCGGCCAAAGGTATATAGAAATAGGCTAATATAGGTATTTAAACTTGCAACAGCGCCGAAATATCTCAGAACAATACAACATGGTAAATATTGCGATAACTTTAATGAGAAATAGGCTACGTTAAAATCAGAAACAGCAGTACGACTGGGGAAGTACCTCCACCCTACAGAATACCACGGCTATAATAACCTCGTGTTGTGTTCCCGGTGGTGAGTAGGGTAGCCAGAGCTCACTGGAGAGTTTTTGTGCTGTCAGTGGGGAGACCAAAGGCTTGTCCTGATTTTGTGTTCTGCGCTGAGGGCACATAAAATCTCTGTTCTTACAGGTTCGGCAGCACGGTTGTGACTCCACTGGTGTTACACACGTTCATAGGTCACGGTTACCACTTTCCATCAGGTGGGCAATGTGCTTGTCTGCCACCTAAGTTGTATAAAAAGAAAAACATAAAACTATGAAACTACTGAAGAAGCTACTTTGTTCGTGGTTATGTCTACCACAATAACCTTATTTTAAACATGTCGGTTTAGCCAACTCTTGTGAGAATATTCATACGTAATGCTATTTACTGCTTTAGGCACCAATTTGTAAAATGCATTACGCAGTTAATCATGGTATGTAAGTAGGTTATTTCACTTATAATTTATGAAGAATGTAAATTATATTAGTATATGTTCAGTTAAGACGATGTCAACTCCGTCCTCACAAGGCATATGCGAAATGATATTTACCACCTAAGTGGTAGACAAGCACACGGCCCACCTGATGGAAAGTGGTTACAATGTCCTATGGACGTCTTCTTATTATTCTATTTGGCTCTTTATTCAGCTGCCAACGCTTTCATAAAATTTACCGTTTTTATACCACTTAGGTGCCAGACAAACAGACGGACCACCTGATGGAAAGTGGTTACCGTGGCCAATGGACGTGTGCAACACCTAGGGAGTCACACTTGCGCTGCTGACCCTGTAAGAACAAAATGTTTCTGTGCCGTCAGTGCAGAAGACAAAGTAGGACAAACGTTTGATCTTCCCACTGATAGCACAAAAACTCTCCAGTGAGCTCTGGCTACCCTACTCACCGGGAACACACCTTACTTACATTCAGAGATAATACAATTATTGACTCTGCGAGTTGCAACAGGGAATGAAAGTCTTACAACTTTGGTACAATGTTATCTAATGTAATAACATTTGCAATTAGAAACTGCTGTAGGTATATCTGTCCTTTGTAAATAACCATTTACTACGATCTTAATTACGTCTCCCCGCTACGGCCTGCGCCGCTACGCAGCGAATGCAGCGACTACCATGGAATTTATATCATGATAATGAAAAGTGCAAGGAAGTAATTGTAACACGTGTAAAACTAGGTACTTTGTATTTTCTTGATTAATCCTACTGCTTATTTCATTTAAATTTACATGGATTTTTGATACTCAGAAAGCGGGCCCTTTATTACGTGCGCATAATCAATGCCGAATAAACCGGAGCCGTGGGGAGAGATTATGTCGGACTCAAACCGACTAAAACACACGCTGTCTGTGAATCGTTATTGGTTGCCGGAGGTGAGGTTGGCAGTCATATCTCGCACCCGGCTGTAAAGGCGGACCCTGGGCTGCGAGGCGAAAGCATTGTTTTATACTTAGTGACACCAGAACGGCTGTACTGATCGAACCTCGTCTTAAAAGCTTCCATGTTACAGAGTTTAATGCACAGCAAGTCCAACTCGTAAAAACAATGTCATCTACATAGATGCAATATTTAAAACCTGTTCGCTCATTTAAAACCAGGGCCTCATATAAATAAAGACGCCAGAGAACGTCCTAATATTCGCTCAAAGCCATTTCACGTTTCCCATTCGCTTTAATATACTGACAAGACAATTTGATTTTGATAAATTACATGATTTGAAGAAATAATACTAGTATCACCACCCCATCTCATCCGACAATTGTTGTAAAAGGCGACTAACGAAAAAATACGTAGACAATATCGCTGCGAGAGAAGGCAAACTCTGAGAGAAATAAAACCCTGTACCAATCCGTTTGGCCAGAGTTAAAACAATAGGTCAAAGCCTCCCATCATTGGGATAGGCCTATGCCCAGCGAACTGCAATAGGCTAATTGATTGATTGTCATTTAAGCTGGGTTTCTAATGTGTGTGTAGACCAAGCAAACAGCTAGGTATGCCAAAGCTAAAGAATACTGAGGTACATCTGCTCATTGACAGACGAGACTCTGGTGCAAGCTTTCCTCTCGATGTCGAGACGTCAGACATCAGTCGCCCCCATAGAAGCCAATGAGCCCCATAGAAGTAAAATTTTTATAGGAGGTAGGACACGACGGTATTCCCGTCCGAATTGAGCAGTCCGACTAGGGAAGTACCTCTACCCTACAAAATACCACGGCTATAATAACCTCGTGTTGTGTTCCCAGCGGTAAGTAGGGTACCCAGAGCTCACTGGAGAGTTATTGTGCTGTCAGTGGGAAGACCAAAAGCTTGTCTTGATTTTGTGTTCTGCACTGGAGGCACGTCACGGTAACCACTTTCCATCTGGTGGGCTGTGTGCTTGTCTGCCACCTAAGTTGTATAAAAAAAAGTCAATACAAAAGACGAAACAACGCTAAGTTCGAAATCAAGATGAACACAACAATGATCACATTTAATACATGTGTAGAAACACATGCCTTATAGAAATATTGTGAAGGTAAACGTATCACCATGAATTAAGTAATATCTACAGTGTCCATTACTATAGAAATGTAACATAAGAGTGAGTTATTTGACTCAAGGCAATCGTGACGGCACGCTCACAGCGTGAAACAAGTGCGCTGGTCAACACTAAACAGTTTGTAAATCATCCCTTCAGGCCCACAGATGTACGGACCAAAATATTCAGATGTATACATTGCAGCTTATCACCCACTTACAAAACAAATATGTATACAAAACCATCTTTGAATTATGTAGACTTTGAAACTGTCGTCGTTTTCAAAGGATGTTTTTAGATAGTCCAGGGGCAACGGTTTGTTTTCGAGTGGCACGCGCATGAGGTTGGTCACGAACGACGACCAAAATAAGAATAAATCCACCACAGAACTTTTACCGGAGGCGTTATCTCGGTGGCAATCTTACCACCTGCAGATAGAGCGTGGTAGCACTAAATATGCGGCTACTACACAAATTACTTTGAATTATTAAGATACCACCTAACCGTGAACGTGGATATGAACAATAACCAATTTTATGGAAAGCCGTTCACTTAAATATAATGGGAGCACTTTTAACAAGAGACGTTTAGTAATCTTACAATAGATTTATTTATGAAACGCAATTATTTTCGAAAGTTTGACACTAAAATTATAAATTGCTTGAGTATTGAGTAACAGTAAGCTACTTCCGGGTTTATGGTACGAGCTAACAAAAACTTAAATTTGTAATCAATGGTTATTATTGTTTAAACTGTTTATGCTGGACATTGATGGCGCTTGGTGAAACTTGTTAAACATACCTATATTATCTCTAATAAATGAAACTTTGTATAATGTAGGGAAATTTAAAAATACTCAGTTATAAACTGTAACTGTTAGCCGCGTGGTTCCCGGCAGAGTAGAATTTGGACCACCCCATCTCTTCCCATGCGGTGTCGTACAAGGCGACTAAGGGATGGGGCTGTTTAACACCAGACAGGTAAATACAGCCCAGACTCAGCCTCAGATGCATGGCTTGAGTCGACAATAGTGCCCGGAAGACGGCAATAGGCTCCTATTACGTGGGACGATTGGTGAAATGTGGGTGTTAATTCTCCTCTGCCTAACCCCACGGGGATAAAGGCGTGATTGTATGTAAACTGTAAAAGTGGTTAAAGAGTCGGCCGTACTATCGAGAGGTCCCGAGTTCAAATCCTGGTCATTACACTACCGACGTGAACCCACTCCTAGCATAATTTAGCTTAGTTGGAAGGGTTACAGGGAATATTAGTAATTTCGGTAAAAAAAAAATACAACTTAACTCACTCCTCCCAGGCAACTCTAACCTTTGGAGGATAGCATAGAAAGTGTGACGAAAGGACCGAATGAATATCTTTCTCTTCTCTTATCTTAAATCTTAATCTTTTATCTGAAAAATTAATGTACACTTCACGTCCCTTTATTACTTTAACTTCTTCTTTGCTACTCAAAGGTTTGCTAGTAGAGAACTCGAGTATTGAGTTAAGCTCGCCTTTGTACATATTTCTTATATATTTATTTTGTGTTTGACCTCTGTACTGTTTGTGTGCAATAAAGAATTAAGAAGTAAGAATTAAGAATATTCGTGATCGTGATTTCCTCTAATCTATAAACTAATAAAAGATCTCGAAGCCAATAATCACACACACTACAAGGAATCAATAAAAAAAACCCGATAGATAATACCTAACATCCGTTTCTAGAACAAACATCCGCGGTCCTGACCACCTCATAATCAATATCGGTTGATGTGTAATTGACTCTTTAACTCAATTAACTGCGACTTTTTAATTACGCAGGAAGGAATTATTCAATTACCACGGTAGCTACCACTTACGTATATTACACCAGCAAATTGCGTTTGAGTTCATCCACGTTTAGCGTTAGTAGCTTAGTGGGTAGTGACCTTATCGATCGGGAGACCCTGGGTTCGAATCTGGCCGTTATTAATCGACTCCTAATAGGTACAAGCACACTGGTCAACCAACAACGAGCGCTTTAAGCTCGTGATTGGTTTAATATAAACTATGAATGATTAATTGGCTGACATCAGATGTCATGCCCCACACTACCACCAAAGAGACCTAACTTCATCCCCCTCACGCTTAAGCTGTGAAATATACTCCCTGCCGTAGTTTTTCCAAGCAACTACATTATGGGGTTCTTCAAGAAGGGCATTAGAATTAAAAATTATTATCTCAGCAATGCTTACAAATATAGAAATATAAATGAGATGATATTTAAATGAATCACGGTTAGAAATTATCCAGGCTTCAAAGGTAACTTGAAACTTAATTCACGAAGACGACCTAACCTATTGGGATTGAAAACTTTCTCTTTATATGCTAGGAGGTAATCAACGTAATCACTAAACGCGGTATCGTAATCTGCGGACAATTCCTCGATATATTTTTCTCGACTGATCTTCCTTGCTCGGACAGTTACTTAAGACCGAAACCTATATACAAGATGGATAACATTCATCATAAGGGAGTTGTGAAATAAAATGTAATTCGCCATTTTGTGGTGGCGGTCATCTGGGATTTGAAATTTGTCACATTATATGATATTTTACTAGTAGTCAAGCCCTTTCATTTGACACCCATATTGAGGGAGTTGAGAAAAAATATGTACTCCGTCGTTTTATAGCGGCCATCTTAAACCGATTTTTTTTTCAAACAAAGCTCCCGACTTCTATACATTATTATTATTATTACACACACAAGACACGTCAAACTTATAACACCCCATCGTTTTTGCGTCGGGGGTTAAAAATAAACATCAAGCGGTGTGGCCTAGTGGCTAAAGCGTTGTATATTCGATTGTGCTGTCTCAGATACAATTACCGGGGAATATCGTCGTAAACCCACTTTGCACGTTAAGTAGGTAAATTGTAATAATATTATGCGAAGTGTGACGTAATAATTTTTTTCTTGATCGTCACACCAATGTGATACAGTGGTGTGACAGTTAGTAGATGCCTTTAAAAATCCTTTTAAAATCGAATATTACTGGCTTATTATTTTCCTAAGAAATACAGCTATAGACTATTACAGCGGTAATTAATTGGGTTCATAAAGCTTCCAGTGCGAGCATAACAACAATAACAAGTCTGTTATTATTAAATGTTGATTACAAGCAAAGATACATCTTTACAGCGATCATAAAAACGCTCGAGTACTTTCCACATTTAACTATCAACTACAATCTCGTGTGTACTCGTATGAGGGCAGTACACACACATCTTAAGAGTTCAAATTCATCAAGAACCCCGGTTTCGTTACCCACAATGCAGCTAGGTACCGCATTTTTGTCTTGGAAATTGGTATTTTTGCATATATTACAATTTAATAGTACTTAGTATATTAAATTTGTCTGTAACAGCAGACAGGTTAAAGTTATTTCTTCTGGCACATTTAGTATGGAATGGTTATTTCTAGTCCATTTGTGTTTCTACTTTTTGCAAAAATAACAAATTAAATTGTTCAAAAGATTAAGTGCTCTACATAACAACATAATTATCTACGTACTACTTTACCACACATTCCTAGTACTACAATATTCTAGTATTATTACCAACAATATCGAGGTCACCAGACCTGAATTTCAATGCAACTATCAACTAAAACATCCAACCAGGTCGATCTCATTAACCCGATATAAGTAGGCTAAACCGGTGCAAAGGTTCTACTAGTCGATTGTATTGCAACAATAGATTTTCGAGTTTAAGGTATCATCCATCACCGTGAACAATATTTGTCTTATCGATCGTATCCAATGGGCTCGTAAAATAGCGGTGCCTGGCTCCGGCGGGACCGCGGGTACTCCTTGGACCAAAGAATAAGGTACCACATGACAACTTAAAACAACTCGTGTAACCTTATAAACTAGATACATAATTTTTATAACAGTAGGTACTTCTGTGTTTTGGCAACATGCAATGGCTCGGAAACATGATTACTCATTCGTATATAGTTCTACAAAACATTGTTATTACATTCTAGAACATGCATTTACTTATAAGTTATGACTAGTCATTTGAAATTCAAAATTTGGCAAAATTTTTTTTTTGGATAATATAGGTAATCAGCCAAATAAGATGTGTTCGGTCGCAGTTCAGTTTGTAATGCAAATATTAATGAAAATATCGAAGTCCATCTTAGTTTGATTAGAAAACCGACCCCAACTGAGTTGGAAAAGGCTCAGTGAATGATAATATATTTTCCCTTTATAAATACCATAAACTACACTGATACTATAAGCTTAAATATTAAATACATATATAGATATAATCACGCCTTCATCCCCGGAGGGTTAGGCAGAGGTGAATTAACATCCACATTTCACCAATCATTGAATTCGGTTCCACGTAGTAGGGGGTGAGCCTATTGCCGCTTTCCGGACTCGATATTGCTCGCTGTTGACTCGAGCCCTGCATCTGAGGCTGAGTTTGGGCTGTATATATCTGTATGATGTTAAACAGCCCTATCCCTTAGACGCCTTGTACGACACCGCATGGGAAGAGATAGGATGGCTCTAATCCTACTTTGCCGGAAGCCTCGCGACTTAAATATTACTGGTGATATTTTTTCCGCGGTTATATTTTTTATAACCGCGGTAGCCTAGTGGTATGGGTAATGGACTGCTGAGACGAGGTCTCGGGTTCGACCATGGCACACACCAATGAATTTTCGATGCTTCTCGAAGTTATGTGTATATTTATCGCAGGTTTATAAGTACCCGGTTAATGGCAATAGGCTCGCTACCTATTACATTGGGACCTAAACATAAGCTGGCGAAATGTGGGTGCTAGCACCTCTGCCTACCCCTTCGGGGATATAGGCGTGAGTGTGTTATGATTATGTTATATTTTTCCACAAGGAATATATCATGATATAACAATCAAGACAATAGAGGCGGCGATAAACGCAACATACATTGTCTTCCTTTGACCTATTTTGAATCGACCGAAGAATATAGGCCACAGTGGATCTACTAGGCATATGTTGTTGGCTATTAACATGTCAATATACGGTCTTTGAAACATTATTTTATCACCGGTGCGTGACTATCAAAACTGCAATTTGTACGCATTTCATTCAGTCAGAATCAGAATTCACCCTACATGAAATTTGGAGCGGAATAAAACCAAACTCGTCAAAATCATTACTTATGTATATAATTGCGTATTTGAATAGTCTTATTTTCTAGTTTTATTATCTTTTGACTTGGTTAACAATAGTACTTACTAATATGTACTGTTATGTTTTTGCATAAATCGGTAGACAACAAGAAAACTGTAGATACTATAATTCACGTTTAATGGTTACGAATTTTGAGGAGAGAATTTGTGTTTAGTTTGAATTTTTACCGGTAACACTAGAATTTACATGTTTCTCATTAACTTAATAAATAATACATACTTTTTATAATTGCTGCGTGGTTCCCGGCAGAGTAGGATTTGGGCTACCCCATCTCCTCCTATGCGGTATCGTACAAGGCGACTAAGGGATAAGGCTGTTTAACATCACACATATATACTGCTCAGACTGGCTCTAATGAACAATAGTGCCCGGAAGACGGCCATAGGCTCACCCCCTATTACGTGGGACCGAATTCAATGATTGGTGAAATGTGGGTGTTAATTCACCTCTGCCTAACCCTCCAGGGATAAAGGCGTGATTATATGTATTATATGTACGTACTTTTTGTAATACATTATATGTATGTATGTATACATACACATAATCACGACTTTATTCCCGGAGGGTCAGGTAGAGGTGAATTAACACCCACATTTCACCAATAATTGTATTCGGTCCCGCGTAATAGGTCTGAGCTGTATATATATCTGTCTGATATTAAACAGCCCTATCCCTTAGTCACCTTGTACGACACCGCATGGGAAGAGATGGGGTGGTCCAAATTCTACTCTGCCTGAAATAATACTAGCTTCCATGAAAGCTCTAGGTATGGCCAAAAGATGAAGCAAACATAAGCAAACCCCGGGACTATCTAGGTAATCTCAACCCCAGGCCCCGAAGTGCAAGCCTCGAATGCAACCGTATTCCCGGTTAGGCGAAAAAATTATGATCATGATGACTATTATATTAGTTAATTTGAGAGAAATGCCCACTGAGTTTCTTGCCGGAGTCTTCTCAGGTCGGAGCCGCGTTTCGAGCCGGTGGTCCATTTACTAAACTGATTTTCATGTTCCTTTTTTGTTGACGTTTTGTAAGTTCCGATATAATGGTCTATACAGAATAAATAATTTTTGACTTTGACTCATCCAAAAACAGAATGGCGCTGATGACAGTATTCAAAAATTAAAACAGCCAAGTAAGTAGCAATACATAAGTCTTTCGACTTTTTTTTATACTACTTAGGTGGCAGACAAGCACACGGCACACCTGATGGAAAGTGGTTACCGTGGCCTATGGACGTTTGTAACACCAGAGGAGTCAAAGTCGCGCTGCCAACACTGTAAGTACAGAGTTTCTGTGCCGTCAGTGTAGAAGACAAAGCAGGACAAGCCTTTAGTCTTCCCACTGACAGCATAAATTCTCCAGTGAACTTTGGCTACCCTACTCACCGCTGGGAACACAACACGAAGTTATTATAACCGCGGTATTCTGTAGGGCGGAGGTACTTCCCCAGTCGAACTGCTCAATTGGGCGGAAATACGATGACGTTTATGACCAACATTGACAGCTGTCAACGATCAACGAATTGCCACTTGTCTAGATAAAGAGAAATGGATTATTTGAATAGGTACGTATCACGTCGTGTGGTCATTGGAGTTTATCTTAATTGGCCCAAACAAGAAGAATTAATTCGTGCAAGGCTAGTAGTACTACGACTCTATCTAGTAGCTACTATACCAGAACAAGTATCCGCTCACCTGCCGCCGGAAGCGTTGTCGGAGTCAATTTCGGGGAACGTGTTAACGATCTCATCCTCTACGGTTCCGAAGTTTTCCACACTTCGAGTCAACTTGAACTCGTTCACAGTAGGGCCACTAAACAGAGATTAAGAAATAAATACCTTATGTATTTATTTACTAAAACCTGCCTAGATATATTAAATTGCGTCAGGGTATGAATTATAAAAATTTATAAATTCGTTTCGATTAAGAAATAGAAAAAAAATATTTATTCAACACAAAGAATTCTTCAATTCGAACCAGTAGTTCCTGAGATTAGTGCGTTCAAACAAACTCTTCAGCTTATATTAGTATAGACATACATACATACATATAATCATGTCTTTATCCCCGGATGGCTAGGCAGAGATTAACACCCACATTTCACCAATAATTGAATTCAGTATAGGGGGGTGAACCTATTACAGTCTTCCTGGCACTGTTGTTGACTCGAGCAATGCATCTAAAGCTGAGTCTGGACTGTATATATCTATCTGGTGTTAAATAGCCCTATCCTCAGTCGCCTTGTACGACACCGCATGGGAAGTGATAGGGTGGCCCAAATTCTACTATGCCGGGAACCACGCGGCGGCACTATTAGTATAGACATTGTATAAAAAAGAATTTCTACCAGTACAGGGGAGTAAGCTACCAGGGCAACTAGAATTTGTATCCTGAAGTGTGCGAGTATAGATACCATTCTTTTTTTTTTTCAAATCAAATCAAATTTTCTTTCCAAAGAACATGGCTACATTAAAGGTGTTGTAATATTATTTTGGCACAGCACATTCTACCGTGAGACGCGAAAATATTTATAACATGGAATACAATTGAAAATTGAAAATGTAAACATTCGCCATTAAATTAAAGTCATTATGCAATTCACTTAGGGTTGGCTTTTAGTCTAAATACAAGACGGCTGATTTTTTATATTTTCCTGACCTCCTAGTAACAACATAAGCCACAAGAGATATCCATGGTTCTGTAGTCAAACCATATTACATAAAAGGGAATTGTATAGGTGGCTGAATGAACATAGCTTCTATAGCATTGACGAATTTCTTAATCAAAGGTACACCTCATTTCAAACTTAATGGCGGCTCTGAAGTTCGTGCGTGTCGATGCGCAGAACTCAAAATACGGCGAATGTGGTGGAATGAAGCGGGACGTGGGGGGAGCGGTGTACCCCGAACTCTCTCCGGTCCCTGCTTGCGTCGCACGCGCTTGCTTGTGTTGGTCTAAGTTTCGTCCGTATACTACACACACGTGCGCGTTAGTGATAAAGTACAGTCGAGTTCTTAATAATATAGTTGTTTATTATTACTACGTTAAATTTTGTTATTATTGTTGACTTTTTGTTAGTGTTGTTTTATTGTTTTTGTTGAGTAATTTTTATTGTTAGTTGTTATAGTTATTGTTTATTGAGCAACGTATATATACGAGTATATACAAAAATGCCAGGCGGACGATTTAACGTTTTGCGCAGACAAGCGAGAAAAATGGTGTATGACGTAATACAGTTTATGAAAAAAGAGAGTGAGGATGGTATTCAAATTCCATTGAAATTAGTTCAGAAACGGGCAGCGCTTGCAACAGGTGTTTCATTAAGAACTGTACAAAGAATAGCAGCCACACCTAAAGAATCCGGCATGGTACCTATCTTCCGCACACCAGGTAAGAAGAGGAAAGGAATTAAGCGGGTTACAGATATTGATAGCTTTGACCAAGGAGTAATTAAAAGGTGTGTTCACAATTTCCATATTACGGAAAAGGAATTACCAACATTGAAAACAATACAAAAAAAATTAAAAAATGACATTAATTTCAACGGCTCAATTTCAAGTTTACATCGAATATTAAAACGATTAGGCTTTCAATGGAAAAAAAGCCAGAATGAGAGACAAATACTGATAGAACAAACTAATATTCGGTTGCAGAGAATAGAATAGGTACCTAGAAAAAATAACCAAATATCGCTCCGAAGGCAGACCCATAATATATACAGACGAATCATATGTCGATTCTACGCACAGTACATCGAAGTCTTGGAGTGATGGGTCGCATTTAGGGTTAAGAACCAAAATTTCAAAAGGACAGAGAGTAGTACAGAGACGATTTTTCACGCCGGAGCAGCGGTGTCTTCTATACAAGACACAAATTCGCTCCTGTGTGGAGTACTGCTCGCATCTCTGGGATGGTTCAGCAAAGTACTTACTAGATGCTCTCGACAGGTTGCAGCGACGTGCGGTCCGCATCATTGGGAATCCCGAGATCACGAACACCCTAGAACCTTTACAGCTGCGTAGAGATGTTGCGTCCATGGCTGTATTTTACCGTCTGTACCATGGGGAGTGTTCTGATGAGCTCTTCCAATTAGTCCCACCCTCTCCTTTCCTACACAGGACAACGCGTGCAGGTCTTAGATGTCATCCGCACACGGTGCAAAACATCCGATCAAGAACCAAGCGGTTCGGAGACTCTTTCCTCTGTCGCACCATTAAGGCCTGGAATTCATTACCAGCTCATGTGTTTCCTTCTTCCTACAGTCCCGGGTCCTTTAAGCGAGGCGTGAAAAAGCATATGATAAGGCCGTCAAGCTGAGTGTCACCATTGTCACACGGTAAGTGTAAGTAATGGTGACCCTCTTTTCTGGGACTTTGCCTTCAGCTTACCATCAGGCAAGGCGAAGTCCAATTGACGTGTCCTATATAAAAAAAAAAAAAAAAAAAGTAATTGTACACGCGGGATCCGAAACCGGTTTTGTACCAAATGCCTTACTTATGTTCAAGGCTGGCACAAAAAGTGGCGATTACCATAACAATATGAACTACGAGAATTATGAGAAATGGGTGAGAAACCAATTGCTGCCAAACTTGCCAGCCAATTCAGTTATCGTGGTAGATAATGCTTCCTACCACAATAAACAAGAAAATCCTGCACCAACTTCGAACGCCAAAAAAGCAGAAATGCAGGCATGGCTTCGTATTAACAATATATCTTTTAGTGATGGCTTACTGAAACCACAGCTTTATAAGCTAATTACAGAAAACAAACAGCGATTTAAAAAACATAAAATTGACACCATTTTAAAAGAAAATAATCATATTGTATTACGTCTTCCGCCTTACCATCCCGATTTAAATCCTATTGAAATGGCATGGGCGGCCATAAAGCAACATGTGGCTAAAAAGAATGTCACGTGGAATATAAATTGTGTAATGAATTTAGTAAAAGAAAAGGTCAGTCAAATGGGTGAAATTGAATGGTGCAAGTTATGCGAAAGAGTAAAAAAAATTGAAGAGGAGTATAAAAAAAGTGACGTTGTCATTGACTCATTGACGGAGGAATTCATAATTCATGTCAGTGACAATGAAGACTACAGTGATGATGAATACGGTTCGAGTGAAGATGAAGAAGGAAGCGATAGCCCCATGGAAGATCACCCTATAGAAGTTCGCCCTTCCACAAGCAGACAAGTTATGGTTATGGAGGGGATACAGCCCTTAGAACCGGACACCCTGTAAATTGTCGCTATAATCTATTTAATATTTCTATGTGCGGACTGAGGGTATTTATATTTGATACAACAAGGACTAGGTAATGCTTGGGTGAGTAAATTGAACTGCATATTTTTGGTCTTGACTGTACATGCGCAGTATGACACTTGTACGAAGTTCAGAGCCGCCATTAAGTTTGAAACGAGCTGTAATAGGGAATAAATATTTGTGCGCTAGTACACCACTGGCAAAACATGCATGCTCAGTTTTGTAAACCTTTTATAACATTTATGTACACCATGTTTCATGCAAATAAAATTTGAATTTGAATTTGAATTTGAATTTGAATTGTCGAACTTTTAAGGACTTCAACTTACTACCCGTGAAGCATGACACAGATGTTCGTATGGCAACCGGGGCTTAGAGTGCTCTCTGAGGCTCGGAGTTAGATCAAAACGTTGCTTTACGTAATATTCATCCAACCTGTTTGAATGTATCTCAAATACTTAATACGTTTAATTCCCGCATCACCCTAAGGCTGACAGTTACAGAAAGCCTGCGAACAGAATGGCCGTAGGTCACACGTGATTAGTATTTTCGTTAACACTTTCAACTAAGATATATTACTAATGTTCAGAGTGGGTGCACATGTACTGTACCCCTATTCGTATTGACCAATAATAACATCGTCGTAGTTGCCACATTTTTTTAAGTTAATCAATTGAAATTAACCAGCAGCTATCAACGTTATTTTAACATTACTGTCCATCCCAAGGTTGCCTGGAAGAAATCGCTTCAGCGATACAGCAGCCCATTGTACATTGAACTGTATACATGCTACCTACTTGTCCTACTTTAAATCTGTTGATGTACAATAAAGAATTATCTATCTATCTATCTATCTTATTGTCAAGCAGAATAATGCCCCAGGGTACAGTTCAAACCCGTACGATTGCAAATACAACGCTTATAATTTAATATATTCAGGCTAATTGTTTAAGAAAACTATGTTTTGCAACTATTTTACGACTTCGTAGATATTACTGGTATCAAACAGGGCAAGTTTGCCGCAGTTCATCTTCGTCCATCCAATAACACAGCAATTCGAATATATTAAATTCAATAGCTGCCAATCATCTGATACATTGGTCAGCTTTGAAGAGTGGACGGACGTCGCGGATTTCGCCCTGAGCCGTGCCGGTAGCTTACAGCTACATTACGGCTCATTACTTCGAGAAACTTACTCATTTTTAGACTAACCACTGTGCAATAGTACATAATTTAGAAATCAACCACATACAGCTAAGGGGATCTAAATAATAGTCTCTTAGAATAAGTGTTTTCTTTAATGGAATACGTGCGTGTTGTGCATATCAGGGGAAAGATAAAAGACGAGTGACAAAACAGATTTATGAGGTGAGTGTGGACGGACAAGCTGGTAAGTGAATTTTAAAAGATTTTTTGGGTAGGCTATTATTATTGTTGAAGGACAGTACTGGTATTTTTTGTCTAAATATGGACTAATTACACACGGTATGGTAGTGTATGGATGTAACCAAATTGTGCGGTTGCTTCCAAAACTTGCCCTTTGCCTTTCTCCCACACTCTTCTTTGATTTGGCTTATCTTGAAATGAAATGAAGTCTGTCTAGCCCGCATTGGAAAGCATTACATCTGTCCCGAAAGGCATTAAATATTTTCACTATTTTATCGTCCAGGTGTCCTATCTATCTCTTCCCATGTGGTGTCGTACAAGGCGACTAAGGGATAGGGCTGTTTAACATCGGACAGATATATACAGCCCAGAGTCAGCCTCAGATGCATGGCTCGAGTCAACAATAGTGCCCGAAATACGGCAATAGGCTCACCCCCTATTACGTGGGACCGAATACAATTATTGGTGAAATGAGGGTTAGCCCTCCGGGGATAATGGCGTGATTATATGTATGTATGTATGTATCGTCCAGAGTAATATTTATTCTTATTCGATGCCCATATCTTTTTAATTAGCCAATTATTTATTTAGCAAAAATAAAAATATGAGCAAAATTTCACTAAAATTGTTACGGATCTTTTTTTCTCGTCGCTAAACTACTATTATAGATTGTCTCAATGCGTTACCGTTCCTGGTTAAAATTAGCAAAAGCTATTTTCCAAAAGGTGACCAACACCTAAACAATGATGATATAAAAACGACTTAAAAGCAGCAAACAAAAACGAAACAAAAATGCCAACCCCATTTTTTGATACCAAACGCTAACACCTTCGTAAAATAAAATAAAGTCAGAGCTTTACGAACTCTATGGTACCATCGAAAGTGCATTCTTCCAATGTATTATTCCATCAACAAATTTAGAAACAATTTGTACACCATAAAGTTTTCCTTAATTTGATAGCTGCACACATCAATTTGTTCCCCGGCCCGACCAAAATAGACACAAAGGCAGGGACGATATACCCACTAATTGACACTATCTGTGTTTATAACCATTAAATCGAACCCTTAATTAACAGATACCGTAACCGCGACGTAGGAAATAACAAACAATCAAAGAAACATTCTCCGGATGGGTTTGTTCACGCTTGGATGAGCGTAAGAATATGTTTACAAAAAAAAACATATTGTATGTTATATAACTATCGATATTTGTATTTCCGGGTGGATAGGAGTTTATTTTGTGACTAGCTATAGTCTTCGGGTATAGTCGATGACAGAGTAGGAGACATTTTTGATGTGAGTCCCTTAGATTGAGTATATTAAAGATTTAGCAGTGCTAAAAACTGGCACGTTTCATGAATTCTTCTCTAATGCGTATGACATTCCCGGCACCCAAAATAATAGAGTGAACTTAATTGAACTTTCATATTAGAATTCTGATCTCATTTGAGGAAACCATGAGAACCTAGTATTCCAGGAGTAATTATATCGATCTACCCTCTTTCGAGTTCTTTTACTACGCGTATCTATAATTACTCCAAAGAAAAAACTTTTTCTCTGTTCACCGCCACTACTCCAGTTCCTCCGTGATCATGGTGCTTGCAACAGCGCCGAAATATCGGAAACTCAAAACAATGAAATATGGTAAATATCCCGTTAATTGTGATACTGATGTGAATAACCATGATAGTTTAAATTACTTTTTTTATGTTGATTGCGAATACCACAGAATACCACAAGACGTAGCGAGACTGAGCTTTCATAGCCGAAAAACTACATAACTTGAGACACCGTGGAAAACCGAGTTTTCACCGTAGAGATCCGGTTTTACCGGTTGAACTATCGTTGTTAATACGTAAATTTAATACTTTTTAATGTACAGTTGGAAAATTAGATCAATTTCATATAAGTTTATTTGAAAAATGAATACTCGTCGCCTTTGCGGACTGTACCATATTCATCATCATCTTACAGAAATATCCTCGTTGCATCCAATATTTAGAACTTTTACTTTATTATTTTTGATCGATATATCGGTTTTACCGGGCACGCTACCCAACCCTGAGAGGAAGACCTGTGCCAGGGACTCATCCGTTAATTAGCAGGTACACCCACTAGCAGGTGACGTTTACTGAGGCCACAGGGATGATGCTAAGATCCTCTACACCAGCGTGAATATAATTTATTCTTTATATTTTTTATGGAGGAGGTAGGACACGACGGTATTCCCGTCCCAAATGAGCAGTCCGACTGGGGAAGTACGTTCAGCTTACAGAATACCACGGCTATAATAACCTCGTGTTGTTCCTGGCGGTGAGTAGGGTAGCCAGAGCTCACTGGAGAGTTTTTGTGCTGTCAGTGGGAAGACCAAAAGCTTGTCCTGCTTTGTCTTTTAGACTGACGGCACAGAAACTCTGTGCTTACAGGGTTGGCAGCGCGAGTGCGACTCTCTTGGTGTTGCACACGTCCATAAGCCACAGTAACCACTTTCCATCAGGTGGGCCGTGTGCTTGTCGGTCAACCAAGTGGTATAAAAAATAATTGTATTCTAGGTATATCTATAAAAACAACATTATATTATTTTTAAACTTTCGCGGTGTGAATTCATAATTATACTAGGTATCGGGACTGCTGCAACGCAAGTAAGTTCTAAGATATAATTCGCGAGAAGTCCCGATACCTAGTATAATTATGAACATTATATCAGTCCAAATTGGGAGACAATACGTAATTGCTGTTTACTTTGAGTCACTAAAACGCCAACGCGTCGTACTCGTGCCTGATTCATGCCTTATTAGGTCACCTGCTACCACCTAGGTAGTGTTAAGACGTTTCTAATTTATGAGAACATTATCGATACCTTCAACTTCATTTAATCTGACACTATCGCGTAAATCGCGAGCCAACCGGATCTTTAGCATGTTATTACTGAGCAGATTACAACTGGATCACCAATTAATGGCTTATTTCGAGCAATTTAGTAGCCTCTATAGCGGAGTGGTAGAACGGATGACTGCTAAGTCAGAGGTTGTAGCTTCGATTTCATATCTGTACAAATATTTGTATATATGGATATTTGCATTGATCATTAGAGATTTATATTGTGCTCAAATTTTTTTTTTATACCACTTAGGTAGCGCAAGCGCACGGCTCACCTAAAGTGTTTACCGTGGCCTATGGATGTGTGTAACACCAGAGAAGCTACACTCGCGCTGTCGGCCCTGTAAGCACAGAGTTTCTGTACCGTCAGTGTAGAGGACAAAGCAGGACAAGCCTTTAGTCATCCCACTGACAGCACAAATTCTCCAGTGAGCTCTGGCTACCCTACTTACCGCTGGGAACACAACACGAAGTTATTATAACCGCGGTATTCCGTAGGGCGGAGGTACTTCCCCAGTCGGACTGCTCAATTGGGCGAAAATACCGCCGTGTCCTACCTCCTAGCAATATAATATAATAGACAGAATATTGATTTAAGATTGGTATTGCCATTCAACGTGGCAATGCCTCCAGACTTCTGGCCTCCCGGTTGACATCGATGTGGAGGTATTGTTGACGTATGATTTCAGATTGACATGGTCATTTACATAACTAGTGTAAAACCAGTACACCGTGATCATGGCCCTCGTAACAGTGCCGAAATATCGGTTACTCAGCAAAAATAATAAACAAGGTAAAATCACTGAATATCCCGGTGAGTTTTACACTAGGAATTCTTTGATGCCTGAATTTGCAGGTTTGTATTTTCGCATTCTAGAACCCAAGACCTTTGTAGTGCAGAATGTACTATTGTACAGCTTTGGGTAGTGTAATATACATAAACTCACGCCTATAGCCCCGAAGGGTTAGGCAGAGATGCTAGCACCCACATTTCGCCAGTTTATGTTTAGGTCCCAATGTAATAGGTGGCGAGTCTATTGCCATTAACTGGGCACTTATAAACCTGCAATAAACACACACATAACTTCGAAAGGTCATTGGTGTGTGCCATGGTAAAACCTGGGATCGAACCCGAGACCTCGTCTCAGCAGTCCATTACCCATACCATAGGCTACAAATATTAAATAAACATTCTGTTTGTAACTAAATCCTTTAATTTCGAATACGCGATCTGCTCACCTACTGTTTCTTAACTTATCTTACTTTGGCGTGTATTTTACAGGAGCGACCTAATCCTAGGAAAGTCTACGACAGAAGCCAGAACCGCATCCAATAACAGGCTTGGAGACTTTTACGTATATCTTATCGATGGAGTGCCCTTCGTTTTTTAAGGTTCAATTTTCAATTTCAATTTCAATTCATTTATTTGCTTCGAATATGGTTACATTATAGGTCTTAAAAGCTAGTGAATACAGCATATTCTGCCCCGTAGAGCGTGCAAATTTTAATGTTATTATCTTTACAAGCATAGTGTTTCAAAATTATTTTATATTCAAAATTATTAATACATTCGATTTTATTTTCAATGTCAATATTACAGGCATAATGTCAAACAATAAATTATTCAGTTATAAGTTTTAATGTCAGCAGGTACTTAAACGTAATGTCAAATATATATTTATCCGTCTATAATATTGTGGTATTCTTATCGTCTAGGTATTGTTGTACACTGTAATACATTTTGTTTAATAAAAAGTCATGTACTTGTTTTATAAATTTTGTCAGTGGCAGTTCCTGTCGCGCTCGCGGGAGATGATTATAAATTGAGATTGCCATACAATAGGCATTACCCCATATACCTCAAAACAACAAAACGGAAACTTTATATTATCACTTCGTTGTCCACCTGTCCGTCTGTCTGTCTGTCAAGACCTTTTTCTCAGGAATGCGTGGATGTATCGTGTCGAAATTCATACCACATACTCAGATCTATAACGTCTTGAAACTGTGCAAAAAAAAAACAAACTTCTAAGTCAAAGCATTCAAAATTTATTACGATTTACAGAAACCTTTGTGCGCGAGTCAAACTCGCACTTGAGCAGCTTTTTTTATAACGAATGTATATTCAACATCTCCATCTACCTATTCTTATCCTTCAGAGGATTTACAAGGGTGTATATTCATGTATGTAATATTCAATTAAAGAGAAACGTCCCGAGGGATGTACTTATTGAGTAAATAATCGCCTTATAACTTTGTACGACAGGAAGCTTCGCGTGCTTAAGTCTTACTGGATGCTCTATACCTAAGTAATCCTCGCCTTATCGTTAAGTACGGCTATCCGGTAAGACATAAAGATTAGGCTAGCTCTTTTAAGATAAGTCTAGTTTTAGCTGAGTTTGCATAATTGCAATATACCACGACCGTAACAATATTTTAACAGTATGTAATAAAATTGTAAACAGCTACCTAGGTACAGCAATTTTTTTTTGTGCTTACAGCGTCGACAGCGCGAGTGTGGCTTCTCTGGTGTTACACACGGCCATAGGCCACTTTCCAGCAGGTGGGCCGTACGCTTGTCTGCCACATAAGTAGTATAATAAAAAAAAAACAAGTCCTTCAGACCAATCAATAACCAGAAACAATAAAATCCTAACTATTCTCTAAAGAATGTAACCACAGACAGCCTTATTAGTTCAGAAACAGCCCGGCACGTCATCAGTTGGCATGCGCAGACGGCGCGGGCGATGCGCGGGAGTAGCGAAGCATGTAATGGCGCGGCGCAGCTTCCGCGCGGGTGTGTCCGCCATTGTTGCGGCGCCAGCTCGTGCGTGACTGGCGAGAAGTCGCCGCCTCCGTGACCAGAAGCTTCCGATCATGCAGTTTTTACACATAATCCTATCGCTATAGTTCTCGATGAAATAACAATTCAAATAATATAATAGCTGCTACAACAGCTTGCGAGCTACAAAAAAAATTGTACGTCTACATTGACAGAACATGTTGAAACTTGTAATCTAATACCTACATAAAATTCTCGTGTGGCGGTGTTTGTGGTTAAACTCCTCCGAAACGGCTTGACCGATTCTCATGAAATTTTGTGAGCATATTGGGTAGGTCTGAGAATCGGACAACATCTATTTTTCATCCCCCTAAATGTTAAGGGTAGTTCACCCTTAACAATATATGGCAAAACAACGTTTGCCGGGACAGCTAGTGTATATTATAAAATGCCACCTGTACACATGTTTCCGCAAATAAAATTATCTTTATCTTATCTTTATCTTTATCTTATCTTAAATAATATAATAGGGTTCTATAATACGCATAAACATACCGTCGCCGTAAGACGAATATATATAGGAAGATTTGAATGATTTCATGCCAGGTTCTGTGGCTTAGTGGTTACAGTATTCCCCTGTACGGGAAAGATCGCGGGTTTGAATCCCGCCTGGACTGATTCAAATTGTTTTCAATCTCAATTGATACTTAAATACATACATACTTATATATATTCATATCTACCTGTAAATCCCCTCTACTAACTACCCCATAGGGTAATGGGTAGGTTAATACACCCACATTTCACGAGCTATGATTTTCGGTCCCCCGTAATAGGGGGTGAGCCTATTGCCATCTAGCGAGCACTTTGCCAAGGGCTGTATGTTTGCTGACCAGATGTAGAACTGTCCTATCCCTTAGTCGCCTTTTGCGACACTTAGATATCTACATACATAATTATACATAAAAATTATAAAGACTAAAGGAAATAACATACCTATTAACGTATATATAATATTTACATTGAAAGGAAATCGAACCCGCTACCTCCGACATAGTAGTTGAACACAACTGCCACAACATTGAGGTCGCATTACACCTTGCAATGTTTGTTCTTACTATCTTTGTCTGGAGGTTTAATTGTGCACTTTTGATCCACCAACAATACAGTCCAAGATTGATAGGTACAGGTGCTCGCCTCACTTTCACGGCCCCACTTTTATAGGTCTTTCGACAAAGTGCAAAATATGGTACACTGCAGACGTTTAGTGTGTGAGATCTGTACATAATCGCATCGCTCCCCGCAATACCATATTGCCTGTGGAGATACCATTTTTATGCAATAAATGAGGTGGAAAGCTTTGAGGGTGGCATTTTCAGCAGCCATTTTCCCACTGCGGCATACCCAACAGTGGGAAAATGGGCTGTTTAAAAAAGGTAATACAAACTAATAAAAGTTCACACTACATCGGGTGTGATAACTATTGAACCGTTATTTGACACCGGTGGTGTCAAACGCATGAAGCCAAAACATTTATGTAAAGGATCAGTTTCTAATTATTATGTTATGTAGTTTTAATACTATTTGCCGCCAGTGGCTTCTCCTGCCCCAAATTATTACCTGGCTAAATCGGTAACAGTATTGTTTTTGGAACCAAACTTATTAATATACGTAAAAAATTAATATTGGAGCAGTTTCTAGTTTGCTGAGAAAAAGAAGAAAAACTGCAGTTTGACGCCCCCACCGACTCCGCTAATTCTACTCCGAATTTGGCAAATCTGGGTTTTATAAAAATGACTAGCCGTCGGGACTCTTGTGACCCTTGAAACCTGACTTGTACTCCGTTAATCAGATGTATCAGCCAGCAGGTGAGCTTGGCTTTGCATGGTCAGAAAAAGATCTCGGTGAGGCCATATACACAACCATTAGTCACTTATACCTAAGTTCTACCCTTCGTAATAGGTCATATGAATCGCAAATACATTAATTTAAATAACAATAAACAGACACACATTGATTACACGCGACTATTTATATATACTTATATATATATATAAAAGCATAAAATAGACAGTAACACAAGTTAAAGGTTACATAATATGCACATATGTTAGGGTGGAGTGCAGCGAATTGCCAGGGCTTCAGCAAGGTACAAGTATCCTGTTACGTAGTCCTGTCATGGAAAACCATACATAATCCTGTTACAATTCATCGACGCATCATATTGTACTGAATAGTAAACGTGACGGAATAAGAAAAACAAATTAAACGTTGAGATTATATCAGTTATGTTTCTATAAGCTGCCCGCGTACGAAGGCAACTCGGGCGTCGGCGGTCGATGAACGACCTCCGCCACCCATGAGCGCAGGCCTGGGGGTGACAGGTGGAGCCGCCTGTCACCCTGGCAGAAGCAGGCCGCGTCGGCGCCTGGCGCGCCTCCCCGTTTTCGGGGACCAGTTGGGGACTCTGTAGTCCCCACACCCGAGAAGAGGGCCAGATCGTGAGAGATGGGGGATATTGCGCACGTAAAAAAGAAAAAAAAAAGGTAATGTTTCTATAAAAGCTGAAGAGTTATAACTGTTACTATATTTTTTATATTCACATGATGTACATGGAAGTTATCTAAATTAAAATATATAAACAATACAGAACAAACCTAAACAATCCTGCAGGTTCAGGCATCAAAGCATCATGCTTTTTTTTTTTTTTTTACGTGCGCAAAATCCCCACGGATACCTCCCCACCGGAGCCGGTGGAGGAGGTTATGTCGGACTCGAACCGACTAAAACACACGCCGCCTGTGGGTCGCTTTGGTTGCCGAAGGTGAGGTTGGCAGGAATATCCCTCGCACCCCGGCCGACCCAGGGCCATCACGATCTGGCCCTCTTCTCGGGTGTGGGGACTACAGAGTCCCCAACTCGTCCCCGGAAACGGGGAAGCACGCCGAGCGCGCCACCGCCGCGGCCTGCTTCTGCCAGGGTGACAGGCGGCTCCACTTGTCACCCCCAGGCCGGCGCTCATGGGGGGGCGCCCGAGTTGCCTTCGTACGCGGGCAACTTGGCTTGCGATCCTTCGTCGCTCCCGCTGCCGCTCCCGCCCCGCCTCCTCCTTCACGAGCATTACTTGCTCGCAGAAGGAGGATGCTATAACAATCACGAATCCTGTACTTCATTTGAAAA
The DNA here is from genome assembly GCA_963662185.1 of Eilema griseolum. NCBI lineage: Eukaryota > Metazoa > Arthropoda > Insecta > Lepidoptera > Erebidae > Eilema > Eilema griseolum. Next base: position 9,577,322 of record OY759250.1, read on the forward strand.
ATAATAAATTGCCTACATATGGCTAAGAGGGGTAATACGAGGTTTCAAATTGTGACAGGGGCGAAGCAATTAATGGCATCAACCGAAAACTACTGTTCACATTCGTTCTTATTCGTTTTTATTCGATCTTAATCGATTTTATTCGTTCTTATTCGTTCTTATTCGTTCTTATTCGTTCTTATTCGTTCTTATTCGTTCTTATTCGTTCTTATTCGTTCTTATTCGTTCTTATTCGTTCTTATTCGTTCTTATTCGTTCTTATTCGTTCTTATTCGTTCTTTTTCGTTCTTATTCGTTTTTATTCGTTCTTATTCGTTCTTATTAGTTCTTATTCGTTCCTATTCGTTCTTATTCGTTCTAATTCGATCTTGTTCGTTTTTATTCGTTCTTATTCTTTCTTATTCGTTCTTATTCGTTCTTATTCGTTCTTATTCGTTCTTATTCGTTCTTATTCGTTCTTATTCGTTCTAATTCGATCTTATTCGTTCTAATTCGATCTTATTCGTTCTTATTCGTTCTTATTCGTTCTTATTCGTTCTTATTCGATCTTTTTCGTTCTTATTCGTTTTTATTCGTTCTTATTCGTTCTTATTAGTTCTTATTCGTTCTTATTCGTTCTTATTCGTTCTAATTCGATCCTATTCGTTTTTATTCGTGCTTATTCTTTCTTATTCGTTCTTTTTTTTTTTTTTTTTTGTTATTTTGATTTGCCATCAGTCGCAAGACTATAATCAAATGGGTTGCATGTAATGTGACATTTATGTAAAATAAGACCACTGTCTAATTCCACAATGATTAGGGGAACACTTGTGCCCTTTTAAGCCTTTTTACTTGGCTGGTCTGTAGTAGCTCTTTTGCAAGAGGATTTGGGTGCAGTGAGAGGCGAACTTTGTAACGTTTTCTGTACTGCTCTGCTTCCTCAGAGATGGTTGGAATTTCAAGATAATTGTGGATTTCAGCATTTCGGGTATACCAGGGTGCTCCGGATATTACCCTTAAGATATTATTTTGAACTCTCTGCAGGCGCTGCACATTTGATTTACTAGCAGTGGACCACATTTGTATCCCATAAGTCCATATTGGTTTTAATAGAGAGCTGTAAACCAATAGTTTGTTGTTCAGAGATAATGCTGACTGATTGCCCAGAAGCCACAGCAGGTTCCTAAACCGGTAATTGATTTCATCTCTCTTCTTATCAATGTGGTATTTCCAAGTCAGGCGTTGGTCCAAGTGGAATCCCAAATACTTCACACAGTCAACTTGTGGAAGGGCATCTTCTCCAAGTTTCACTATTGGACATGGCCCTTTCCTCAAGGCAAAAGTTATATGTTGGGACTTTGATGCACTTGCTTTCATTCGCCACTTTTGTAGCCATAGGTGAGTCTCATCAAGTTGCTCCTGCAGTTGGCGACTAGCTTCATGTGGGTGTTTGCTGCAGGAGAGAAAGGCTGTGTCGTCAGCGAACGTTGCAATAGACACAGTTGAGGTTAGTTGAGGGAGGTCACATGTGTAAATATTGTACAATACTGGTCCAAGCACAGAACCCTGGGGCACTCCAGCCTGACACTTGTTGAGACATGATCTGGCATTGCCCTGCTTCACTAAAAAACATCTGTCACTTAGGTAAGATTTGACGATTGAAAAAATTGGATAGGGAAGAAATTTTTTGATCTTGCACAACAGGCCCTTGTGCCAGACTTTATCAAAGGCCTGCTGGATATCCAGAAAGGCGGCTGAGCAGTATTCTTTATTTTCCAGCGATAGCCGTATAGTATTATATACTCTGTGGACCTGTTCTATGGTTGAGTGATTTTTCCGGAACCCAAATTGATGTTGGGGAATGATGTCTGCTTCCTTTATACATTTATTTACCCTTACAAGAAATATCCGCTCCCACAGTTTAGAAATAACAGGCATCAAGCTAATAGGTCTAAATGAGGATGATTCATTGGCTGGTTTCCCTGGCTTGTGGATCATAATGATCTGGGAGAATTTCCAAATCTCAGGAAAATGATGAAGTCTAAAAGTGGCATTAAATAAGTTTGATAGAAACACAAGGCACTTTTTTGGTAAAGACTTTAGAATTCGGGGGGTAATAAGGTCATATCCTGGAGCTTTTTTAGGATCCATATTTGCTATTTCTTTACCAATTTCACTAGGAGAAGTTGTTAATATTGGAAGACATAACTGGAAGTCCTGGTTAAGTATTTCATCTATCTCCTTGTCTTCATGGCCAATAAGATCATTGGGTTGGAAAACAGATGCTAAGTAGGCGGAAAATGCGTCTGCTTTTTCAGTATCTGTGCGAGCCCAAGCTGAACCAGTTCTAATAGGGTAGAAAGGTTGTTGTGGCTGGTTCATGTTCTTAATCGCTTTCCAGAGATTGTGCTCCCCTCTGCCATGTGGAGAAATAGGTTCTAGCTTACTCTTCACTGTTTCATTAGCAGAGTAGCTAAGCAAGCTCTTTAAGTCCTTGATGGCACGATTCAGGCGGGTTTTGTCAGAAGCATTTCTAGATTGTTGCCAAGCCCTTCGCAATCTACGCTTTTCCGCTACTTTACGTTTGATCTCTATTGGTAACACTGTATTGGACTGTGGGAAGTTTAGTTCAGGGGTATTAGTCCAGATAGCAGACTGCACCAGGTTCGTAAAGAATACCGACGCTTCATCAATGTCATTGGAGTTTTTCAGAGGAACTTTGAGATTCACATTTTCGTTAAGGTATGCCTTGACGGATTCCCAGTCTGTTCTGTAGTTGTAGAGAGATTCGTGATCCGCATCTGTTGTTATTACAGTCGAACTTACAGTCATAATGACAGGAGAATGGTCTGATGACCCATCCAAACTTGTTTCAATTGAAGTATACAACTTCCCAATGTTTTTGGTGATAAAGAAGTCTAATAGATCAGGCAACTTTCGTGTGTCAGTAGGCCAATAGGATGGTTCGCCAGTAGAAATAGCAGTTAGGAGGTTTTTGTCCACACATTTCTTCAATTCGCGACCACGGGTGACAGTAACTCTAGAGCCCCAAAATTGATGCTTCGCGTTCCAATCTCCTCCAGCAATAAATCTGTTGCCAAGAGATTTGAGGTAGCTGGAGAACATCAACTCTGTGACTTTGTGCTTGGGAGGGCAGTATACAGCAGAAAGGTTAATTGAACCAGACTGGTCTTCAATCCTTACTGAGGTTGCTTGTAGGTGAACTGTGGCGTATGGATTTAGGGGATAGTGCTTTATGCTGTTCTTTATAACAAGAGCGGTTCCTGCGTGAGCTTTTCCATCTGGGTGTGGAGTTAAGTAGGTGCTGAAATTTGGTAGGTTAGGACAACTTGTTGCTGTGGCATGAGACTCTGATATTAGGATGACATCAACCTTATTGCTTTTAATAAACGTTTCTAGTTCTTGGATGTTGGGTGACAATCCATTAATATTCCACGTAGCAATGCGTAGGGAAATCATTTCGTAATATTTGTGACAAGTGTTGTGATAAGCCCAAGAAGATGGCTTATTTGTTGAAGTAGTAAGTCAATTTTCTCACTTTGTTTTGACATTATATTTTCTATTAGTCTAAGTTCTGGTTGAGGGTTGTGACTAGCAATTGGGGTGAGGGTTATGTTGTTTCTCGATTGAGGAATTGAAGCAGCTTCTGCATAGGACTTGGGCAAGCTTATATGGTGTTCTTGATTGACCTGAAGTATTTGAGACACTTTTCTAGCTTCAGCCAAGGGCTGTACTATAGTGGAATTAGGTAGCTTTACTGGAAGACGCTTGTTTTTTCGGGCTAGGATTTCCTGGTACACCTGGCATCCTTTGTAGTTAGCTGGGTGGTCAAGTGTGCAAAGAGCACATTTGGCTGGAGAGTTCCTGTCCTTTTTTAGGCATTCAGATGTTTTGTGACCTTCGCCACACTTAACACATCTGTACGGCCTCATGCAATTGTTTTTTGAGTGCCCATACTGCTGACAACGTTGGCATTGGACAATAGAGCTTGATTTAGGAGGGTCTTCAATTTTAATCAGTTGGTGATATATGTATCTGATATTCTTTACTGCTTTGTTGTTTATACTTGGCTCAAGGTTTATAAAGAATGTAGATGTTGGTATCTTATTTGGACCAAAGCGAGCATTAATTATCTCACCCCGAACTTTATTGCCCGTTGCTTCTATTTCTTCTCTTATAATATCATGAGGAGTTGTGTGGTGAAGGTTTTTGATCACAATTCTATAGCTCCTGGTATCCTTACGAGTGAAGGTATGACCAATTAGTCCCTTTGCTCTTATTAACTCTATGATTTTTTTATATTCTTCAGGACAGTTGACAATAATGCGTAGCAAGTTTTTGTTTACAATCTTGTAATTAAAGTTGCTTTTGTCACTCACTGTAGTCAGAAGATTTGTTAGCTCATGGACATTTTCAATACCATAAAGGATTATGGGTGGTGGTTTACTTATTGGAATGGGTCTTCCAGGGTTGTCCTCGACAGGATCCAGAGGGAGAGCTTCAAAACTATTAGAAGTGCAAGTTAATGTTGGTTGGGGGGGAGAGTCATCAACTCTTTGGCGTTTGTGGCGATTAAGAACAGGCACTCTTTGCCATGATGGTCGATTGGCCTCAGTAAGCTGGGCTGTACAGGTAGGAGTACCTGAAGTGGCGGGTTGAGGAATAACATTGGGTTGGCTATTGTTATTAACAAGACTAATTTCGGATAACGATGAGGACCTAGGTCTATTGAATAGACCAGGATGGAATACTTGCTGAGTTAGAATTTTGTTGGGAGCTTTCATGGATTTGGATGATACTTTACTGTTTGGTCCAGTAGCATTCACTACTGAAGAGGCCTGGGGTACCACCTCCTCGTAGGATTTAGGTTTTATGCCAGTAGCATTTACCAATACAGAGGCCTGGGGCTCTACCTCTGTGAGGTCTTCGGTAACATACTTCTCACTGACGGACCCGGGTATCCGTGAGCGCCGGGGGCTAGCCGGATCGCAAGGCAAAACACTATCGCTTTTATCACACATTTTTCATATACAAAAAGTAGGTATTACACACAATGTGTCCCCAATTCATTGCGGCCAGACTTATAGGGGGTATTTAGTCCCCATGGCTCCTGGTAGCCACCATGATAAATCATGTTCAGGTTATTAAACCAACATTATTCGTTCTTATTCGTTCTTATTCGTTCTTATTCGTTCTTATTCGTTCTTATTCGTTCTTATTCGTTCTTATTCGTTCTTATTCGTTCTTATTCGTTCTTATTCGTTCTTATTCGTTCTTATTCGTTCTTATTCGTTCTTATTCGTTCTTATTCGTTCTTATTCGTTCTTATTCGTTCTTATTCTTTCTTATTCGTTCTTATTCGTTCCTATTCGTTCTTATTATTTCTAATTCCTATCAGTCTATAAACCACCATTACCTGTCACAGAGCAGAAATTCCCTTCTCAATCTTACCAAAGTCTCCGGCGAACAAAGACGTATGATATTATGTAACTAATTTATTCAACAATAGAATTCAAGTCGGAACTACTGACCTAACACAACAGCATCGAAACAATACAACAAATTACCGCTAACACAGCTAAGACGTTCGAGCGCTAATCAAAGGACCACAGTTCTATTGTTATTCACGAATAAGCGAAGCGAATTGTCAAAGACACTATAGCGATTGTCGCAATCGCAATGTCTTAGTGTGGTGGAACATGATGACATATTGCGCAAACAGGTTGAAAAGTGTCTTTATAAGGGCTGTTAAACAATACATGCACCGTGCAATTTGAACTAATTTGACTATCATAAGACACATCCATATAAGAAGTAAAGATTGCTCAAGAGGGACTCGTGGCTAAGTAGTAACCGAATGGCTAAGTGCATAATTGCATTTTATAATTACTTACAACATTAAGCAATACGAGCCAAGATCGGTGTCCACTCCTTGTTAGGTATGGTCGCCACCAGTCATCGGGGGACCAAGGAACACCTGTGGCAATCGTTACGTGTAGTTAGAGCTTCAAATCTGGCAGGCAAACAATGAAATGTGGAAGTCACTTTAACGAAAATATCGAAATTCAACCATTTCGTAGTTGAGAAGTCCTTCGAGTTGGGAAAAGGCTCAACAGAGGAATTGCTCCTGAGGAGCAAACATATTAGCACATGTCATAAGGAGACTTAATTCTTCTTTGCAACAATATTTATGCATCTGTTGAGCAAAAACTCGCCTGATCATGAATTGTTCTTGAGGATAGTGAGATAATACGAATTGATACAGCAATTTGCATTGTTGTTGTTGTTGTCGGCTCTAAACTCGAACGTATGATCTAACTAAATACCTATAGACCTTCATGGTAGTCGAGCAAAAAGTTACTAGGTATATTATATAAACACTTTCTCTCCCTCCTTCTTTAAGTCCCCAAACCTTTAAGCACTGTTTTGAGTTGGCTATCTCAATTTAAAATTACTAATCTCAAGATGACGTTTATAATAAAGACATTTTTATAATATACTCATTAATTGATTGAAAAAGATATATAAATAGATACTTAATGAAGCAATTGACCTTACTCCTTCTATAGTTACAATATAAACTAATGGAAACTTTAGTTGAGATACCTATAAAATTCTTTATTCAAATTGGAAACTGCCGTATACGTAAATTGATCCAATAAATATGCAAATTAACCTCTACAGTCCACATTATTTTAACCAAACTTACAATTTCGTGAGTCGTACCTACAAAGGCTTTCTGCGTTCGCACTGTACAATAATATTGCACAATAACACCTAATTTGTACAAATAACACATTAAAACATAAACAATCTTGTTCGCCGTAATTGGAAAGCTCAAGGCAATGCAAATGCGCCCACACGAAGATATATTATTCTAGAACAACCTACGACTTCAATTAGAACAACATACTGTACACTAAAGGTGTGCCCGACTTCGTCCACATGCGAATTAGATTTGAGTTTTATACTTAAACAAATATAAACGTATAATCACCAGGATAATATATATTTTCCAGGAGGTAGGACACGGCGGTATTTCCGTCCAATTGAGCAGTCCGACTGGGGAAGTACCGCGGCTGTAATAACTTCGTGTTGTGTTTCCAACGGTGAGTAGGGTATCCAGAGCTCACTGGAGAATTTGTGCTGGCAGTGGGAAGACTAAAGGCTTGTCCTGCTACGGCACAGAAACTCTGTACTTACAGGGTTGGCAGCGCGACTGTGACTCCTCTGGTGTTACAAACGTCCATAGGCCACGGTAACCACTTTCCATCATGTGGGCCGTGTGCTTATCTGCCACCTAAGTAGTATAAAAAAAAATCACGCCTTTATCCCTGGAGGGTTAGGCAGAGGTGAATTAACACCCACATTTCACCAATCATTGTATTCGGTCCCATGTAATAGGGAGTGAGCCTATTGCCGTATTCCGAGCACTATTGTTGACTCGAGCCATGCAACTGAAGCTGAGTCAGGGCTGTATATATCTGTCTGATGTTAAACAGCCTTATCCCTTAGTCGCCTTGTACGACACCGCATGGGAAGAGATGGGGTGGCCATAATTTTACTCTGCCGGAAACCACGCGGCGTTTTATACTTGTTCTAATATAAAAGTAGATTAAGTTACGCCTTATGATAAAAATCTCGATTAGAAAGGAAATTTTTTGAATCAACAAATACATGCTGCAAGAACGTTTCGAATGATCGAACGAACTCGAAAGCTGAATCAGTTTTGAGATTTCAATTTCACATGCTCTAAATTTCAGGCGGGATTTGAACCTAATATTTTTCCCTTACAGGGGGAAAGCTCTGACCACTGAGCCACTGAGAATTATATGTATATCCGTCTTACCATAAGCTTACCGTTGTCGTAAGTGAAAGATTCGAATGGTTAGAATCCCGCCTTTTTTTTTTACGCGCGCAAAAGCCCCACGGATACCTCCCCACCGGAGCCGGTGGAGGAGGTTATGTCGGACTCGAACCGACTAAAACGCACGCCGCCTGTGGGTCGCTTTGGTTGCCGAAGGTGAGGTTGGCAGGCATATCCCTCGCACCCCGGCCGACCCAGGGCCATCTCTCACGATCTGGCCCTCTTCTGGGGTGTGGGGACTACAGAGTCCCCGACTCGTCCCCGGAGCGGCCGCCGCGGCCTGCTTCTGCCAGGGTGACAGGCGGCTCCACCAGTCACCACCAGGCCGAGGTTAGAACCCCGCCTGTACTGATTCAATTCTTTTTCTACTTCTATCGATTTGAATAGTTAGCACTAAATGCTTTAAAGATTCATTCAAAAGTAGGACAAATACAGGTACATTCATAGATTTTGAAATAAGTAGGTACCTTATTCAAATCACAATGTTTTGGTCAGTGGAATCGTAACGGAACGCTAAGGAAAAAATAAATTTTGGATCAAAAAACTTCGCCTCATCATACCTTCGGGATCCGATGGGATATGGGAGTATAAGAGTGGGGAATCGCGAGGGCACACTACCTAGGTCATTGACCTTGACTTTGGAGGTTATTTTTGCTGTAACTATAACGGATAAGGTAGATAGACACTTTCCCTTTAAGGCCCCGTCTCAAAAATACATTCTGTATGTATTTTTATACATTTGAATGGTAAACCAAGGGTGAACCAAAGGGAATGGAACCAAATACAAAACATTTTTGATTTAGCGACATACCATTGCGATTTGTATTATAATTGTTATTGGTTAATATACCTACCCATTCAATTCAAGAGCATCTAGTACAGTTTACTTAACAAATTAACATAATATTTCAATTATTTGCCTCTGTCCTAACACTTACCTATACCACTACCATATTTGCTATCTGCCGTAGTAAGGCGTCCGTCCATTCAAAATGCTAAAATGTAATCGGTCAGGCGCTTTTGCTGAATTACATCCACAATATTTTTTTTATGAGTTCACAAAACATTACACTATTACCTACACATTAGGCTCTCCCACAGACTTCCAGAATGACCGATATAAAGCAGCCAGCATCCAGCGCTTCCCGGCAACCTTCATGAGGTCGTCCTCCCACCTGGCCGTTGGGCGTCCTACGCAGTGGACTATGTGTGGCTGACATGATGATGATGATGATGATGATGATGATTACATACACATAGGCCTATATTTGCTTTAGATTCTCGATTCGTAGGTACTATTGCAAATTAACGTTATCGTAATGAAGGTTTCTTAAAATTATTAATAAGTAGGTAGGTATTACATCAAACATTTAATAAGAACAATCCACCTCCGAATCCAAGTATTGTTACAGAGGACGGCACATAATGCTAATGCAGGCTGATCACGGAGCTGATGCTATACAATAATGTTTAGGGGAAGTAACGCAATCATGGTATAGATTGCCTGAAGTTTTGACCAGGTTACACCAGCCGTGGTCACAGGCTGACGTAAGACGTTACTTAATTCCCGTAAACATTACTGAATATCATGGAACGCGAACCTTTAAAAAAATGCTAATGCTATTAGGAGATAATGGCGCACAACATAAATAACGGCGGTGTACAAAAAGGCACACAGAACTTACTAAGGTATATCATGTCGTTATGCTAATAGCTATAAACCAAAGGACATATATCTTAGACCTAAAATGTGCTCTTTAAGCACAGCACGCGTTTCTTGGGTGTCTATTGAAGATAGATAGCACATGCGATGAACAAGCTCAAATTCAGCAAGCAACAATTATTACAAAACAACCCGCGCGCGCCAGCGCCTCGTTTGTATCGCGACTTAGGTCTATGATATACGTCTCGAGGTATACTAACATTTTAAATTCCACTTACCTAGTGATAGAGCTCTTCGAATCCTCGGGTAGACCAACGAATATGAGAGTGGACATTGGTACACTCCAGAAAACACTGCAAATTTACTTGAAATTTTGAAAAAAACGCAAGAAATAATAAAAATAAAGATAAGCTCTATTAGTACACCATCTTAGAATTTATGACGTGTGTCAAATAATATTTGTAAATAAAATATAGAACAAACAAGCCAGTGGTAGGTACTACAAGTATTGAGTTTGCACAGAGCACTGTGGTTTTGCTTCTATATTTTATGACAAACTATTCAAAGTATACGTGGGTGAGATGTAGGAGTGAACCGACCTCGCTCCTGCTTGATATTAACGACAATAACTTCATATTTCCTTTCACAAATGAATGACCTCAGATCTTAGAATGAATACTAACTCCTTAACGATAGTGTACCTAATTGAAACGGCAGGATTTATTCATCGATGCCTAAAAATAACTATTATAGCGGTGAAGCCGTGAGTAACAGCTATTTGCTGTTGCCCGCGACTTCGCCCGTGAGGTAGTTGGCCTATTTTTTTTTATACCACTTATGTGGCAGACAAGCGAACGCCCCACCTGATGGAAAGTAGTTACCGTGGCCTATGGACGTGTGTAACACCAGAGAAGCCACACTCGCGCTGTCGACCCTGTAAGCACAGAGTCTGTGCCATCCCGTCCGACCCGTGAGTCATCCCACTGACAGCACAAACTCTCCAGTGAGCCTATGGATGATCGTGAACAAAAATAGCCTATGTTCTTTCATAAGGTTTACTCTATCTCTGTGCCTACCAAATTTCTTCAAAATCGGTTCAGTGGCTGAGGCATGAAAGCATAACAGGCACAGTTACTTACGCATTTATAATATTATGTATAATAAATTCAATCGGTACAATTTTTTTACAGGTTTTGTTTTCCATTTGGCATACTGAACCCTAGGGCGATGTGGCATCGATCCCACACACCAAATGCTTAACTATACTTAGCTCAGTACCTCGATCTCACGATTAATCAGAAGACGAATTAGATTAAAAATATGAATAAAGAATGAATGAGCTCCCGATTAGGGTCTACCTAGACATACGTACTAATGTCAGTAGGATCGAGGGACATTTTAAAGGAAGAAAGCCGGAGAACCAGTGAGCATGTAGGAAAACAATTATAAAAGTAAATTGGGTTCTGTAGGTCTAAAAAGGTCACTATATTGAAATTGTATTAGGATACATAAACTGGCGAAATGTGGGTGCTAGCACCTCTTCCTACCCCTTCGGGGATATAGGCGTGAGTTTATGTTATGTTATGTATTAGGATAATTTTTGGTCATGCGGCAATATTTACACGAAATTAGAAGCTGCTTAGAGATGTATTGTTGCGATGGTAAGTGACCATTTTACGAGTTTTCAGGAATCTATTGAGATATAGGTACTTGAAATTCATAAAGCTATTCGTTTTTAGCGGAATCGTTCAATGTGGCCTTATAAGACCCGCTGGTAAGTTGTAATCATAGATTATTATATATAGTAGAGAGTTGTAATTCTTCTATAGTGGTAATTCTCTACTATATATAATAATCTATGGTGGTAATAATATAGAAGAACTCAGGTATTCGTATTCGATGTAAATACAGCCACAGATAATATAATAAAACAAAATTCTGATACAGCTCATACTGCCGCCATCTATCGAAATGTTGACGAACTAATAACCCTCTTAGACTAAACGTGGGACTATAATATAATATAATAATATATAGCTGCACGTTGAAAGCCCGCCCTAGACGTTGAGTTTTTTTATTTATATAGGAGAATGTGGACTGCGGTGGGCTAATTGATTGAGAATTGCCCTTATCCCAAGATTATTTGGGGTCGGCGCAACATGTGTTCTTTTTCCATTCATCTCTAGTGTGTCGGTGTTACCCGCGGCCGACCGGACATGCGTATGAGATTGCCGGTACATAGCACGGATTAACTCTACATACTTCACTGGCACACCTTTCTCCTTCAGGGCCCACCACAAGACCTTTCGTGGTACTTTATCGTACGCCTTTTCGAGGTCCACAAACACCATGTGCAGGTTTTTATGGGCACGTCTATATTTTTCACATAGTTGGCGTAATGCGAATACGGCATCTGTGGTACCCCGCCCTGGCATAAAACCGAACTGGTTTTGGGTGATCTCACTCTCCTCTCGCAGGCGTTTCTCTATTACTTTCTCCCACACTTTCATACTATGTGACATGAGCTTTATGCCTCGGTAGCTATTGCAGTCCTGTACATCACCTTTGTTTTTGAAAAAGGGCACTAGTTCACTACTGCACCATTCGCTAGGGATCACCACATCCTGCAACAACTTATTGAAGAATAAAGTCAGCCACCGACATCCATCTTCTCCAAATAACTTCCATATTTCCACTGGTATCTCATCTGGCCCTACAGCTTTGCCATTTTTCATACTTTTTACCGCTCTTCTTACTTCATCCACACCGATTTCTTTTACCAAACCAATATTCCCAGACTTATCTTCTAGCACTCCATTCCATACATTTTCTTCGTTCAATAGTTTCTCAAAATATGTCTTCCATCGTTTTTTTACATCATCCTCTTGCAACAAAATTTGTCCTCGTTCGTCTTTTATACATTTAACATGTTTAATATCTTTCGTACTTTTTTCTCTCATCTTTGCCATTCGAAAGAGTTCCTTTTGGCCGCCCGGTTCATCAAGCCGAATGTATATTTTATCTTGTGCGCTTGCCTTGGATATTGCTACTGCCTTTTTTGCTCTATTTTTACAATTCTTGTAAATCATCTTTTTTTCTTCTCTTATACTCACATTTTCAACGGCAACTTTTTGCCACTCTTTGAACGCCTTTTTCTTTTAGAAAAAGAATTAGCTTATACACAGCATATACATAGGTACCTAATATGTTAGAAAAAAAATCTCATTGTTCCCACTATATTAAATTCACCTATACATGACTTGGGACGATCCCAAGACGTATAGGTAAATCTTGCCTTTCCATAACGTGACCAGGATGATCAGAGCATTCCCCTTGACATGTACTGGTCCTAGTGGTCAAGGTTTCCAATTCCAAATATAATTATAACCCCTGTCCACCACGTCCAGTTTCGTTATTTTGGGACTACTCGGGTATTATGTTTATATTGGTTTATTAAAATCAAAGGTCAGCGAATCGAGACGTCGCGTCATCGCGTCATCAGGGTTAGTTATAACTTAATATTCTTCGTCAATATAATTTAGTTTATGTATAAAATCACACAACAGGGACAAAATGGTTTTAAACATTGCTTATGATTTTATTTTTATTTTTTATTTATTTATTTTATTATTATTTTATGATATAATTTTATTTAAAAAAATGCGTATTAAATAATAACAAATGATAAATGTTGCTCTCAATGCAATCATACATAATTACAAACACACAAACTGGTAGTTTGTTTTAAAAGATTCTAATAAACATTATTTATTTTACAATCTTTAATAAATTAAATAGTTTGCAAAATTACAAAATGGTACAAAAGACCGATACTCAAAAGTAATAAAAAAAGAGCAGTGAAAACAGAACAGAGTTTCTGAACGTAAAATGATGCTTGACGGGACGATTGTTGAATGCAGTGGACTTGTTATTCGATTTCAAAGTATTTTTGTCATTTCCCTGGTTTTATCAATATGAAAACTATGTTCAATCTTTAACCATGTTGAACCAAACGTCCACTGAAGCACTGCTATCAGCGACATACGTTGAAAATTACTTAGATTGTGTAGAAAATCTCCCGAATGACCTGCAAAGACATTTATCGCGTATGCGAGAGCTTGACGTTACATACAGAGGTAAATTTTCAATTTACACATGTTCTTACTATTATGATTACTTCAGCTAAGTATCTAGGCCAACATAAGTTATTAATAATTCATTTAACAACTTGAAATTATATTGTTGACGTTCGCCTTTCAACTTCATTACGTATGCATACCTACCTATAGATTACGAATCGCAAATACAACAGGACCAAAATAACACCAAAGACGCTAGTAATATGTTGCTTCTATACACGGTTATTAAGAAAACTCGTTCGAATCGTCTCATCTACAGGAATATAACACTAAGTTTTACTGTTAAAATAATGTTATTAGTTGAAATAATATGCCTAATTAACATTTTTTTTATGAACAGAGTGTCTTCGTGAGGCTGAAAAGCACTTAGCAGTATGTATAGGCCCCAATACGGAAGAACGTCGTCGAAGTCGAGCTGCACTGCGACTTCAAACAGTTCTTGTGGCTGCACAGGAGATAGGTGACGAAAAATTACAAGTAGTGCAGGTTCTGCAAGACCTCATTGACAACAAGCAGCGGTCACTTGACGCTGACCACAAAAAATTATGTGAGTAATCAGATTTTTCCTACTACTGTCTGTTTAATAACTATTAAACTTTTATCTTTTTCTACATATTTAACTAAATTTATTTAAAAAGAAATATTTCTAAAAATTAAAAGGCATGTGCAGTAAGTAGTAGATAAAAAAGTATCATTAATATTTTGTTGATACATGATAATCTTTTTAAAGATAATGAATGTTTATGTTATCGAAACAATGTACAAAATAACATTGTTAACATAACATTTGATAAAATATATTATCTTAATACTGGGATATAAAACAGAATATGTTCCCAAAATTACATGAAACTCCCTGAATATTTTCTGATGTAACATTATAGATAATATAGTGCAATCTGTTAGTATAAAGACAGTACTGCAAATAATAACTCAAAGTCAACAAACAGATTGGACCTATGTTGTGTTTGTTCTAGAATATCCCACAAATCCAACTGATTATGTGCAGAACTAAACATTTATTAAAAGCACGCATCAGAAGGAAACCACAATAACATCTATCATTAATATAAAATAATGTTTACATGGTATCAATAAAAAAGGTTCGAAAGTTAATCTATCATTAATAACTTTGACAGTTGCATTATCTGTCACATAATCTGTATGCCTTAAAAATAATAATAATCTTTAATAACTTCACAGTATCTTGCCTGGACGTAAATACGAATGGCACTGTCAAGGAGGAGCCAGCGCCTATACCAGAGACTCCCCGAGCTGCCGACAAGGAGCCTCCACCACCACCTGTGACCCCACAGCATGCACCGCCTCCTCCCCCTCCAGAACGTCCCATTGAGAAGGAGAAAGAAAAAGTTGAGAGGGATAAGACTGGTGGAGGTAAGTTTTACAGAACTATGATTTTCTTCATTTTTGTATCTGTCTTAACCTCTGAAAGCGTAGACTCAAGTCTACGCCTTCAGAGGCGGCCTCGGGCAGGATTCAAATCCAGGAGTAGGGCCAGATACAGAGAGAGAGATCAACAAAGGCCCTGGGTCCGCCGGGATGCGAGGGATATGTCTGTCAACCTCACCTTCGGCACCCAAAAACGACTCAGAGGCGTCATGCGAGTTTTTTTTTTTTTTTTTTTTACGTGCGCAAAATCCCCTCGGATACCTCCCCACCGGAGCCGGTGGGAGAGGTTAAGTAATAAATGGTTTATAACTGAAGACATGATTTGAGATTGACATATTGACATTAAAAGTTTAACACCCACTGGGATTTTTACCATGCTTTTTTGTTGTTTTGAGTATCCAAAATTTCATCACAGCATGGCTGGCTTCCACTATTAGTATATTCTCTATCCCACAGTGCATGTCAATTATGTTGTGAGATAGTATGTTTTATATCTAATTTTATATGTTGTCCAAGGATTATCAAGGCTGCTGGGAATACAATGGCATTTATTATTGATTGAAATTCAACCAAATACAAGTACCATTTTGAAAGACCTTATCCTAATATGAATATAGATATCAGTTCAACAAAGGAATAAGGCTGAAAGCTTACTTAATTTTCTTTACCCACACTTTTAAATTACACTTAATTGTATTACTACCTTCTTTCCATCCCTACTCTATTGCAAAATTATAATTAAGAAACCCCTGTAAATAATTAAAAAAAATAAGTATTATATCGATTATAAACCCAATCATTATCATTACAGGTGAAAGGTGGTCAAAGCGGGCAAGGCGATCACGAACAACAGCGGGAGCAGCCACAGACGGTGCAGACTCCAGTGAACGGGATAGTGAGAGGCATACGCACAACACTACCCACAAGAAAGGTATAGTTACCCTCCTAATATTAATTCTATTTGAATTTATTATTTCATTCTTAGACTGTATTCAAATTTTATAGACACAATAAATGGCATTTCAATCCAGGGTAAAAGCGTCAAAGTCAAAAATTGTTTATTCTGCATTTTTTTTGTCCATTTACAAACATTTGAGTGTTCTGATGAGCTCTTCCAATTAGTCCCACCCTCCCCTTTCCTACACAGGACAACGCGTGCAGGTCTTAGATGTCATCCGCACACGGTGCAAAACATCCGATCAAGAACCAAGCGGTTCGGAGACTCTTTCCTCTGTCGCACCATTAAGGCCTGGAATTCATTACCAGCTCACGTGTTTCCTTCTTCCTACAGTCCCGGGTCCTTTAAGCGGGGCGTGAAAAAGCATATGATAAGGCCGTCAAGCTGAGTGTCACCATTGTCACACGGTATGTGTAAGTAATGGTGACCCTCTTTTCTGGGATTTTGCCTTCAGCTTACCATCAGGCAAGGCGAAGTCCAATTGACGTGTCCTATATAAAAAAAAAAAAAAAAAAAAATTTACTAAGTCTACTTAGTCTAATACATTAATTTACTTGAGTAGCATAATTGAGCGAACAGCTCATTTCCCATATATCAGCTGCTACGCTAACAACCTTTAAGTATCTTGGATGAATGGCTTACAGTACAAAACAAACAATAAAAGAGATATGGATTGAACTGAACTATACTCCAACACCATGAAGTGGACATATCAGCTAATTGCTGCTTGTCCATAATTTAAATAATAATAATCATTATTAAAAAAGTACTTAAGTACAAGTTACAATATATGTACATCCCATAACATGCACAAGGAGCCGCCACCACCACTTGTGACCCCACAGCATGCACTGCCTCATGTACATAAATCCCATAACATGCACACATTGTTAAAAAAACAATATTGACATTAGCTTACTCACACATAACGGATTTATCAAGATATTTTAATTATGCTTTTTTTAATTACTGTGTCTATACTCTATGTAGTCACATATTTAATTATAGACTGTTCTAAATCATTTTTAAATCAAAACACAACATTGATTGATTTTTATTTGGCAGGTATAGGTAAAAAGAAAAAACGCAAAGCAAGACAAGCAGCACAGCGTTCAGAAACACCACCAGAGGAAACAGATCCAATAGATCCTGACGAGCCGCGGTACTGCCTCTGTGACCAAATATCCTTTGGAGAGATGATCCTTTGTGACAATGATCTTTGCCCTATAGAGTGGTTCCATTTCTCTTGTGTCTCACTCACAACCAAACCTAAAGGCAAGTGGTTCTGTCCTAAATGCCGCGGCGATCGGCCAAACGTTATGAAACCGAAAGGTCAATTTTTAAAAGAACTAGAACGGTATAACAGGGAGAAGGAAGAAAAAGCATAGTTATAGTTGCAGCATAGGTGTAAGGTTCATATCAATGACTTGTATGTATATTACTAGATTGTTTGGGAGAAAAAAAATTAAAATTGAGTTTAAAAAACTTCACAAAAGAGCCATTTTTTGTAACTATCTTAAAGATGCCATTAAAAAAGGCGCGCTATGTATACAGGGTGAATTTTTCAAAAAATCCGAAACTATAAGGAATGGCGAAAAATGCTCAAAGGAGTCACGAGCCCGATTTTGATGAAACTTAAAACCTCATCATTAAGACTTTTGAAAAACCAATAATCCTAGCTGGGAATTGAAACCGGTGTTTTTGAGAAAAAAAACACACCTTTATTATTACACCATACAATGTGAATGGCTCACAGTGAACAACAAACAAAAGAGATGTACTAGACTTAACTATACTCCAACACCATGAAGTGGACATATAAGCTAACTGCTGCTCGTCCATAATTTAAATAATAATAAATTCACTGTTAAGGATCTAATTCGGTGAAGTAATGTTATATGGCAAGAAAATTTAAAAATTCATATTTCATGTACTTACCTAAATTTTGTATAATAATATGTTTCGTTCGAAATCCCAGAAAAGATCGTAACTATACCGTGTTTTAAATTATGCTCAGAATGATTCTGGTAGGTATACAATGTGAATAGCTCACAGTGAACAACAAACAAAAGAGATGTACTAGACTTAACTATACTCCAACACCATGAAGTGGACATATCAGCTAACTGCTGCTCGTCCATAATTTAAATAATAATAATAATAAATTCACTGTTAAGGATCTAATTTTGTGAAGTAATGTTATACAGCAAATTTAAAGAAAATTAAAAAATTCATATTTCATGTACTTACCTAAATTTTGAATAATAATATGTTTCGTTCGAAATCCCAGAAAAGATTGTAACTATACCGTGTTTTAAATTATGCTCAGAATGATTCTGGTAGGTATACAATGTGAATAGCTCACAGTGAACAACAAACAAAAGAGATGTACTAGACTTAACTATACTCCAACACCATGAAGTGGACATATCAGCTAACTGCTGCTCGTCCATAATTTAAATAATAATAATAATAAATTCACTGTTAAGGATCTAATTTTGTGAAGTAATGTTATACGGCAAATTTAAAGAAAATTAAAAAATTCATATTTCATGTACTTACCTAAATTTTGAATAATAATAATATGTTTCGTTCGAAATCCCAGAAAAGATCGTAACTATACCGTGTTTTAAATTATGCTCAGAATGATTCTGGTAGGTATACAATGTGAATAGCTCACAGTGAACAACAAACAAAAGAGATGTACTAGACTTAACTATACTCCAACACCATGAAGTGGACATATAAGCTAACTGCTGCTCGTCCATAATTTAAATAATAATAAATTCACTGTTAAGGATCTAATTCGGTGAAGTAATGTTATACGGCAAGAAAATTTAAAAATTCATATTTCATGTACTTACCTAAATTTTGTATAATAATATGTTTCGTTCGAAATCCCAGAAAAGATCGTAACTATACCGTGTTTTAAATTATGCTCAGAATGATTCTGGTAGGTATACAATGTGAATAGCTCACAGTGAACAACAAACAAAAGAGATGTACTAGACTTAACTATACTCCAACACCATGAAGTGGACATATCAGCTAACTGCTGCTCGTCCATAATTTAAATAATAATAATAATAAATTCACTGTTAAGGATCAAATTCTGCGAAGTAATGTTATACGGCAAAATTAAAGAAAATTTAAAAATTCATATTTCATGTACTTACCTAAATTTTGAATAATAATATGTTTCGTTCGAAATCTCAGAAAAGATCGTAACTATACCGTGTTTTAAATTATGCTCAGAATGATTCTGGTAGGTATACAATGTGAATAGCTCACAGTGAACAACAAACAAAAGAGATGTACTAGACTTAACTATACTCCAACACCATGAAGTGGACATATCAGCTAACTGCTGCTCGTCCATAATTTAAATAATAATAATAATAAATTCACTGTTAAGGATCTAATTTTGTGAAGTAATGTTATACGGCAAATTTAAAGAAAATTAAAAATTCATATTTCATGTACTTACCTAAATTTTGAATAATAATATGTTTCGTTCGAAATCCCAGAAAAGATCGTAACTATACCGTGTTTTAAATTATGCTCAGAATGATTCTGGTAGGCTGGTAAAAAGTAGAACATCATTTCGCATTATAATATTATTGCTGTACGATCCTTGAGGTCTTGAATCTAGCTATGTATTGAAAATAATGGTCTACATTTTGAACAATTAAGATTGATTGTTCAAAATGTAGACCATTGTTTTAAGAAACAAGAAGAAAGAAAAAAGTTAATGTAAGAAAAATAAAATGTATTTTGTTAAAAGATGAACTCCTTCCTTTAGTTTGCTGTATGTCATTTCTTCCCAGAATAAGATCCTTAACAGCAACACCCTCGTATGGTTTAATAATATAGGATGTGTTTCTTTTTTTCTTTTTCAACATAAATGGGTTTGATGCCCAGCCAGGATTATTGTTTTTTTTTAAATCTAATGATGAGGTTTTATGTTTCATAAAAATCGGGCTTTTGACTCTTTTGGCCAACCAATCCCTTTTGAAAAATTGTAAACAGATAGGTGTCAAAATTCATTAACTTATCTAATTTTTGCGTTCTATAATTCCATTCCACTTTTGAAATTCTAAATTTATTTCCAACACACTTCTTATGACACAATTTACATTTTTTGAGATAGGAAAAGCAATTGAAGTCGCAACACTGTTACCGTTACTGCTATATGAGTATCTGCGAATATTCACCAAGTTTTTTTTTAAACAGCTCGTCTAGTAATATACGTAGAAAGCATTGGTTCATATGGATTTGAAATTAGTGAATACGTCTGCAATACATAATGGTGCTTAACTGAAGGCAATGTGTGACTACGAGTGCAAGAATGGACTAACCAATGTTTTATCAAATATTTGTTAGATGACCTATAGATTTCAGAAACGTGGCATATATATAAATATTAAAAAAATATATTTTAAGCCATTTTGGCCTATAGGAATCTAACAATTTTTTTATAGAAGGTGTTACTGTGTTGTTACGCTCGCGGCCAAATATACTGTCAATACCATTATATCAATACCATTATTATTATTATCATCATCAATGGGTGTGTTTGCAATTTTACTGCAAAAAGTACATTATTGATATTTATGTTTTATGTAATAAAACTTTTATTGTAAGTAATTATAACGGTATAATCTTCAGTAGGCTCTTCCATATTTGGGATGCACACGGCATTTAACGGCTTTCAGGGCATATCTGATAGATTTTATGAGCATATTTTGGTAATAGTCCTGATAACGCACATACCATGTGATTTATTTAAGTCGATTCAAAGCCGATTTATGCACTTTGTGGTATACAAATGGCATCCATACATTTTATTATAAATATTCACACTCCTATAGATTTTCACTGGTAAGTTTTTGTTACATAAACCTCAATAATATAATTTTGAAGTTAAATTAGCAACACATCCAGGGCCTCAAATCTGCTAAAGCAAGACCACCACCTAACAATCAGATACTGCTAAAAAATCCATATAATTTTAGACTAAAGCAATTAGTTACAGTCCTAAATTATTTATTGTTAATCCACTATAGACTTTCGAGGTATAAAAAAAAGTTAAAGTCCGAAATTAAAAGGCTCTTTGCACAGCTCGTCTCTTCCTACAGTCCCGGGTCCTTTAGGCGGGAACGTGAAAAAGCATATGATGAGGCCGTCAAGCTGAGTGTCACCATTGTCACACGGTATGTGTAAGTAATGGTGACCCTCTTTTCTGGGACTTTGCCTTCAGCTTACCATTAGGCAACCGCGAAGTCTAATTGACGTGTTCTATTAAAAAAAAAACTAAACTAAAAGTGCAATGAACCTCGTTTCATTTAATTTTGAACTTTAATCGGATAGAAATTAAGTCTTAAATTTAATGTCACTTTTTGAATTGTCTATGGTATGACAGTGGTTTTGCATTAGCAGAATCGAGGACCAGTGCAGTATCCCAATTAGTTAAATATTACTTCAATATTTTAAATGTTTAATATAATATAAAATATATTTTTAAATATATATATATTTCTGTTAAATTTTAATTGATGACGTGGCAGTCCTGTTATGTACCTAAAAAGTAAATTGATATGTTATGTTACTTCCATTAGTGAACCAGAAGAAATACGTTCAATTCAACTAGGTGAACGAAATTCGTTAGTGAAAAGCTATAGTAAGCGGGTTATCAATTGAGTCGTCGGGCCATAAATCAATTCTCTATGCCATTAAAATGTCATGTCATAAAGTTTTTTCTTTTTTTTGCTCAACGACTCAATTAATAACGCAGGTTTACTACAGCTAAGCTTAATTAATACTAAATATCTCTGCTCCCCTAGGCAAGTGATAATTCGTTAGTACAATAGAATAATAAATGTATAGGATTGATATATATTTACAACTGTCATAAATGTCAAAATGCGTGTCAATACCATGCATTCAATATTATAATCTACTAACGATTGCGCCACTAGACTAGGGAAGCTGTATACGTCCTACAATATTTAAAAAAAAAATGGTTACACTACTCGTACTAACTTTTCAAGTCAATATCAACAAACTTACTGAATTTTTTTTTATCTACCTACTAATATTAAAAAAAAAACTTGTTACACTACTCCTACTAACTTTTCAAATCAATTTCAACAAACCGACTCAAACAATTTATTTTACCTACCTACAGCTCGTTTCAAACTTAATGGCGGCTCTGAACTTCGTACAAGTGCCACACTGCGCAGGTACAGTCAAGACCAAAAATATTCAGTTCAATTTACTCACCCAAACATTACCTAGTCCTTGTTGCATCGAACATAAATACTCTCAGTCCGCACATAGAAAAATTAAATAAATTATTGCGACAAATTACAGGTTGTCCGGCTCTAAGAGCTGTATCCCCTCCATAACCATAACTTGTCTGCTTGTGGAAGGGCGATCTTCCATAGGGCTATCGCTTCCTTCTTCATCTTCGCTCGAACCGCTTTCATCATCACTGTTGTCTTCATTGTCACTGACATGAAATATGAATTCCTCCGTCAATGAGTCAATGACAACGTCACTTTTTTATACTCCTCTTCTATTTTTTTTAGTCTTTCGCATAACTTGCACATTTCATTTTCACCCATTTGACTGACCTTTTCTTTCACTAAATTCAATACATAATTTATATTCCACGTGACATTATTTTTAACCACATATTATAATTCCTTTCCTCTTCTTACATGGTATGCGGAAGATAGGTACCATGCCGGGTGCTTTAGGTGTAGCTGCTATTCTTATTGAAACACCTGTTGCAAGCGCTGCCCGTTTTTGAACTAATTTCAATGGAATTTGGATACCATCCTCACTCTTTGTTTCATAACTGTATTACGTCAGACACCATTTTCCTCGCTTGTCTGCGTAGAACGTTAAATCATCCGCGTGGCATTTTTGTATATACTCGTGTAACTACCTAACAACCTAACTAACAATAAAAATCACCCAACAAAAACAAAAAAAACAGCACTAACAAAACGTCAAGAATATTAACAAAAATTAACGAAATAATAACAAACAACAATATTATTATGTACTCGACTGTACTTTGTCACTAACGCACACGTGTGTGTAGTATACGGACTAAAAAGAAAAAAGAAACTTACACCAACACAAACAAGCGCGTGTGACGCTAGCAGCGACCGGAGAGAGTGCGGGGTACAGAGCTCCCCTGCGTCCCGCTTCATTTCACCACATTCGCCGCAGCGCATCGACACGCACGAATTTCAGAGCCGCCATTAAGTTTGAAATGAGCTGTACCAAGATTTAAAAAAAAACTAGTTGCACTACTCCTACTAACTTTTCAAGTCACTTTCAACAAAATCACTCAAACCATTTACTTTACCTACCTGCTAATATTAAAAAAAACTGGTTTCACTACTGCTACTTACTTTTCAAGTCAATTTCAACAAGCTCTCTGAAACAATTTATATTACCTACAAGAGACTACCCAATAGTAGTACATATATTGGACATACTAACAGGGCCGCCATAATCTTATCAACATTAAAAAGTATTCACTCGTTTCTAGTCCATGTAATGGCAATCGAAAACTTGCCTCGAACACTTTCAAGTATTGAAATGTGATTTAAATTTAACGGTTGTTCTATTTTGACGTGTGGTTAATGATCTTATATTAAAAAGAGGGAGATAGCACATAAAATTATTCTCGCAAAGCTAGTGGATAATTTTGGTAACCTCAAAGCAAGAATGTAACAGAACATTCACTATTCAGGGAGTGTGAAAGAGCAAGCGTGATTTATGTCATACTATGCTGCACACTAATCAGATGGTGAATTGAAATGCCTTCCTCATTTTGAAATAAGATCATACAAATTATTGTTTGATGATTTATTGAATCTCCATAACATCATAGCGACCTATCCATAGAATAATATTTCGGCAAAATCTACTTCCCAGGTGCTTTGAAGTTTTTCTTACACAATACTTGCTATTATCTTCTTGAAATGATTAAGAAAGAAAGACAAAGGACATCGTTAATTTTGGTCCAAAACTGAAAGTGCCGGCCAAAGAAAAATAATGCGATATTGGCGTCAAAGTCGAGGGAACACTGCTCTCGGATTTATTAGTTTCAAAATCTTGGAAATATGTATACATTTTCAATTAAGCTAATTACTTAAAAACTATGAAAAATATCGTACTATATTGCAAAAATTGATAATAAAATCAATAAAAAATTAAACCGAGACAGTTATCGTTACGTTTCATCCATTTATTAAGGTTAAAAATTTAAAGTGCCGGTCAAAGGAACAAATGAGATATTCCGTTAGAGCTTGTCCTTACTAGTTATTGTATTATGCCGTCAAAGCTGAGAGAACACTGCGCTCGGTTTTATTAGTTTCAAAATCTTGGATTACTCTTTTTCAATAATTAGCTCTCCATTGAAAATATATGTTGCCAAGATTTTGAATCTAATAAAACTTAGGGGAGTGGTCCTTCAACTTTAACGCCATAATAAAAAATACTAGTGAGGACAAATTGTACCGGAATATCGTATTTTTTTCTTTGGTTTTCAATTTTGGATCAAAAATGTATGGACCGTGAACGATGTCCTTTATTGCTACAAAGATTTCTTGTCTTTCTCTCTTTGATTATTTGACATGAACATTTCACTCACTTTACTCTATGCATAGGTCGATAGGATAAAAATTGTCATCGAATTTACGTTTTTAATTGAATATCCGCGATTTGACAAAATGTTGTAAATATATCTTAGTAGTTTGTTGGTCAACCACGGAAACTCGAAGTACAGTACGGCATAACCTAAGTTACGCATATACGGCATCTATTGTATAGAAAAAGAAGTATTCTTTATAATAGGTTGTTGTGAACAGAATTAATTTCTTACATTGAAAATAAGTTATATTGAATATAAGAATTAATAAAAATAGTTGTTTTATTGGTATCAAAAACATGAAAACACCGAGTAGTTTTAGTCATTCGCAGTCGTACATACCCACATCGTTGACATCGGTGGTGAAGCCCGAAGAGTTCCTCACGGCAAAAAGAAGTTACACTCTAAATAGCTGTACGAGTACCCGGTTTGGTACTCTATGATGTTCCAGAACTGGAAACCAAAAAAAAATTATGAGCTGTGTTCTGTTATGAGGAATGTTAGAGTTCCCTTTGAAGGCAGAAACTGTTCCTAACGCATCACTCCTGGCACTACCAACCGAATCGCTTGGAAGCCGATTCATAAACAAAGCTGTGATTATCGGCATCGATAATGAAAATGATTTTTCGGCATCATCCCAAAGGACATTGCAGCATGCAAAGCGTAACTTCCGGCAGTGCTGATGGATGTCGAAGGATCCTTTTCCTTACGATGCCAATAATGCACACCGACCCTTATGCCTTGTTCACATGCACCGAGTGGAGTGTCGAGACTGTGCGTTAGGCCGAGTGCGATGTACATGTAAAGTTCTCGGCGCTGTATTCACACGTAACACGTAAAGATCCTTATAAAATTTTAGTACCCCGACAAGAATATATCTACTATATTCCTCAAATGCATACTGCATGACTATTAAAATATACAATAAACTAGCAGTTGGTATGAGAGCGCTACCGATGCATAATTGAAATTCAACATGTTTAATTTTTTATTAGATAAATGTTTTATTCGGTGAGGGAATTTGTGGATAGCTAATTTAATGTTAAACATTAGAAATTGACTGATGTAAAACAAATAAAATGACTAATGAATGCTGGCGTGCCCCAGGGGTCCGTCTTATCACCCACTCTCTTTCTTCTGCATATCAACGACATGCTGTCTACCGGCAATGTTCGTTGTTATGCAGACGATAGCACTTTACATGGGAGTTATCATGGACATCCTGCGGCCAAGCAGTCAGATATCGCAGAGAAAAGGCAGCTTCTTGTCACTGAGCTTGACGGGATCCTGAATCACATTTCTCAATGGGGCTCTGAGAACCTGGTTGAGTTCAATGTCAAGAAGACGCAGGCATGTGCGTTTACAGCAAAAGTATCTTCTTTCCTTCCCCTCCCCACTCTTCAGAGCACGCCACTGCCACTGCAGGACAATCTCAATATCCTAGGTATGGATGTTCGCTGCAACCTAAATAACAAAAACTACATCGAAAGCATCATCAAAACAGCCTCACGAAAACTCGGAGTCCTGAACAGAGTGAGACGATTTTTCACGCCGGAGCAGCGGTGTCTTCTATACAAGACACAAATTCGCTCCTGTGTGGAGTACTGCTCGCATCTCTGGGATGGTTCAGCAAAGTACTTACTAGATGCTCTCGACAGGTTGCAGCGACGTGCGGTCCGCATCATTGGGAATCCCGAGATCACGAACACCCTAGAACCTTTACAGCTGCGTAGAGATGTTCCGTCCATGGCTGTATTTTACCGTCTGTACCATGGGGAGTGTTCTGATGAGCTCTTCCAATTAGTCCCACCCTCCCCTTTCCTACACAGGACAACACGTGCAGGTCTTAGATGTCATCCGCACACGGTGCAAAACATCCGATCAAGAACCAAGCGGTTCGGAGACTCTTTCCTCTGTCGCACCATTAAGGCCTGGAATTCATTACCAGCTCACGTGTTTCCTTCTTCCTACAGTCCCGGGTCCTTTAAGCGGGGCGTGAAAAAGCATATGATAAGGCCGTCAAGCTGAGTGTCACCATTGTCACACGGTATGTGTAAGTAATGGTGACCCTCTTTTCTGGGACTTTGCCTTCAGCTTACCATCAGGCAAGGCGAAGTCCAATTGACGTGTCCTATATAAAAAAAAAAAATATTTCATTTTTTGAGAGGGTCACCATTACTTACACATACCGTGTGACAATGGTGACACTCAGCTTGACGGCCTTATCATATGCTTTTTCACGCCCCGCTTAAAGGAATGAATGAATGTGACAGAAGCTGTATTAGTATTTGACATTATTATTGTAAAACTAACTACACCAATTGTGGTAGAATATGTATGACCACTGTAATAACATAAAGAACTCGATTTACCATATTTTTAGAAATAAACAATTCAATTCAATCGGCCGAGTGTGCTTCTCGCCACTCCACTCGGTGCGTGTGTTCAAGGCATTAGATCAACATGTAAAAAAAGATCAATTCAGTATACAATATTTCCTTTATTTCATATATGAATTATACACAAATCGTCTAATTACAATTAGTAACCATGCAAGAAATCATAGTATATTTTGAATACAAGTCTCATAGAACTTCTAAATACGTAAACCGTACATTTATTTATTAATCTATAAATTGATTTGTCATAAATGCCGTTATATTTAAAACACTTCTAAAATCAAGGTTATATTGGTTTATAACATATTGCAATGGCTTAAACTTTCGACTAGATTTATTATTATAATTAAGTATCTCTATATTGCAAATTAATCGTGTACATACTTTAAAATATGAACATTAACAGTAATAGGCCGTAGAGATTCTAGAATTAAAGTACCAATCTTATAAATACTACATAAAACAAGGTTGAAGGTGGCTCGGTGCCGCGACAGACAGAGACAAGACGAGACAGAGACAAGTTCTTGAGATTCTATTCTCATATGTTTAACTTATTTATTGGAGCTCTTTTTATACTTTACTTGGCTCGCACTTGTTAATATGATACAGAGTTTTTTTATACCATTTAGGTAGCAGACAAGCACACGGCCCACCTGATAGAAAGTGGTTACCGTGGCCTATGGACGTGTGCTAAACCATTAGTCACACTCGCGCTGCCAACCCTGCAAGCATTGACAGTTGCTGTGTCGTCAGTGTAATAGACAAAGCAGGACAAGCTTTTGGTCTTCCCACTAACAGCACAAAAACTCCAGTGAGCTCTGGCTGCCCTACTTACCGCCGGGAACACAACACGAGGTTGTTATGGCCGTGGTATTCTGTAAGGCGGAGGTACTTCCCCAGTCGAGCTGCTCAATTGGACTGAAATACCGTCGTGTCCTACCTGTCGTTGTCTAAATCTGTGCACTAAAGAGAGACTTTCCCATCCTTCTAGTCAGGATACCTTTCTATTTATTAATTCACCGTTATAACATAATTAATAAATCCATGGTACATGTCTCAAATTTGAACTGGTGCCGAGGGGAGTATAAGATACTATTATAAGTTCTCTTCACTCCGAGCGCCATCTTTATTATGTTATATTGCGTCTTCACAAGTAATGTGAAAATCTGTGCCTACAGTCTGTCTCGTATCGTCGCAACCCAACTACCACCTCAATGGTAAATAAACCGTCACATAGACCCACTCGCATTCATCCACACACGGCGCCGATATAATACTTAAAAGCCGGTTCATCCTTACTCTATTACCCATTATGGCGCATCTATAAACAATCCCAAACAAAATTAGTAGCTATCCCTCCAAACAAAACTAAGTCATATGAGAAGTTTAAAAACTATAAATACATTTATAAATTGATCAAATAAACAGTATTTAACATTGCACATTATTGTCAATGTAAAATATTATTCACATTATTATTGCCAGTGTAAAATATTGCAGTTTATTTATTAAAAAATGGGTCACACAAAAAAAAAAACAAATCACATGCAACTTAAAATTTAACATGTTTGATGCATTTGTACCAAAAACAAATTTCATTTAGCAAAACTTGTAAACTTACGGCAAGACACGATAATACTTTCAGTGTTACATATAAATATCACTTCAAGATACTTTTAAGTACACTTTCATTTAAAATCCAATACACACTTATTAAAAAAAATAATTTGTGACAAGGTAATAATTATAAATATGACACTAATTTGAACACAAAACTAATAAATTACCGCTACCGTAACACCTATGAAGTACCACAATTAAGATCGTGCACGTTATAGCAGCACTGAGCCGTTAAGTTTTTATATCAAATAATTTTAAAAGTATTTGAATGAAGGAAAATAAACTTACATAGAAAAAGCTCATTTTAAGTAATTTCGTCGATATACCTATTAAGTATATTTAAAACTGTCATACCCATACATTATGCCTACATGTATGTATAGTCCCGAGTTGACATAGGCACAGTTTCATGTATTTGAAAGACATTTTGAAAAAAAATAGAAAATTATTAGTCCGTAAGTAGAGCTCAGTATTCAATTTTTATATACCTAGTATATGTCTTAATTGTGTCAGACTAAGAATTGTACTTTCAAATTTAACTTAAATAAAGCTTGAAATTTGAAAAGATAAGCCGGCGGGAACCTTTTGTTATCGATCAATCGCCATTCGGACCTATAAGGACAACAATGACAGAAAATCGACACAAAAAAATGATTACAAGAGTAAAAAATAAATGCACTAGTAGAAAGATAAGAAATTGTCTTTGATTTAAAAACTTAACAGCAGAAAATTATACCTAATTTGATCTATATGTTTTTTTTTCTTTCGCTACTTAAATTAGGCCTTCGTATATTAGGGGGAACTTGAAATGGCCGCTCATACAGTAATGCTTGTTACAACTTTATACCCAGACGCCGTGGGGATTTTTGTTGGTGGGTGCCGCGTTCTCTAGCTGTCTCGGAGACCCGATGATCCGGCGGGCGCTACCGGCTTTGCATAGGCCTGTTCATAAAAAAAAATGCAATTTAAACAACCATTAAGTACCCATTATTGGGACATATGATGACAATGAGACATAACCTCCCCCACCGGCGTCCATGGTGGGGGTAACCGTGGGGATTTAAAGTACCCATTATTGGGAGAAGCCTATGTGGTTAAAGAGTGGGCCTTATGATCGAGAGGTTCTGGGTTCTAATTTTGGTCATTAAACTACCGAAGTGAACCCATTATTAAAACAAGCAACTTAAGTTCGTTTACTAATCTTTTCAAAATATATGGTTTTATAATCCGGAATCGCCGTAAGACGGATATAATATAGGAAGATTTGGATGGCTTTAAACGAGGTTCGGTGACTCTGTATTCCCCCTGTAAGGGAAAGACCGCAGTTAGCATATTAAATGTTTTAAAATTTCATTCAATCTTATAATACCACATTATCCATTTGTTTTTGAAATCAAGAACATTCATCACCTTAGCGATCCCGATTGCGTCCAAGGCTCGGAGTTCGCTGCACAACACAGTTTGCAACACAAGCTAGTTAAGCTATGTTTACTATAGGTTTGATAGCGTTGTGAAGAATGTTGTAAAATATGTATTTATTGTCTATTTATTTTAATACAATATGTCAAAATGGTACAACAAGCAATGCTTAGTCTATGTACTAATCAAATAACCCGCCCCTGATCGCTCCCGGTTATTTAGTTTGGTTTGTACGATTATCGGAGCGACTGCCGAGACCTTCCAACCCCGAGACGGAAGTCT
Source organism: Eilema griseolum (assembly GCA_963662185.1). NCBI lineage: Eukaryota > Metazoa > Arthropoda > Insecta > Lepidoptera > Erebidae > Eilema > Eilema griseolum. The sequence continues at coordinate 9,607,750 of OY759250.1, forward strand.
GTGCCAGGGCCTTACGTGTACCGGCTTCAGGGTGACATGGGTTTGGTTCCTTAGATATTTGTGAGGTGCCATAATAATATATCCAAAACAAGAATATTCTTTATCTGAATAATTACATGTGATGTGTGAGTGTGTAGCGTCGGTAGCTTAATGGTTAAAGAGTCAGCCATATTATCAAGGTCCCGGGTTCGAATCCTGGATACTACCAATGTGAACTTACTCCTAGTACAAGCAATTTAGCTTAACAGGTGGGGTTAGAGGGAATATTAGTAATTTCGGTTGCTAATATTCTTAAAAAAAAGTGTACAAATATATAAATGTTCAAATCAGATTAATTAGGTACTAAAAATCTACACAATTCATTCATTAGGTACTTTTTCCAGTACCCAGGATCCACATTCGTGTACAACCAATAAACCGAATTGACCTACTGTCCTCGACAATAGTCGTCAGTATTTAATGCTGTTTTTATTTCTCACAGACACTACCATGCATTACGATTATGTCATTGTAACTTCAAAAATGCTGGTGATTATTAAGTTACGTCATTGAATTGTAGAAATTCGCAGATTTAAAAAAACATGTCATCTGTTTACAACAAAACTAAAAGAATATTTCAGTTTTTGTACAAAAAAGAACTAATTTTAATTATTTCCTGTTTAATTTGGCTAATCTCTGGAGTGGCTGCACTGATTATAACGGGACCTATAATTTAAAAAATTCAAGCAAAAAGCTATACTGAAAGTATTGAAAAATTTTACTTATATTTGTAACACGTTGATATTTTTATATAGATCACGTCAATTAGACTTCGCCTCGCCTGTTGTTAAGTTAAAGGCAAAGTCTCAGAAAAGAGGGTCACCATTCACACTTCTGCGACATGCCATTTCTTCAAAAACGTATTAAAAAACTAAAAAAGTAGAGTTCAACGCCATCTAGCGAAACATGACATGTACAATCCCGCTAATAAAGTGCTCTTTATTTCTTGTGCTCTTTTCCGCATGACGGTTAAGGTGTAGGGCGCATTTTTACAAACTCCACTACAGTTCGTTAATACCTAAGCAACACATACCGTCCAAAGGGTGTCGTAACTCGTCCACACTTCCAGTGAGACTTTGTAAATTAGCTTCCTTCATCTCTTGAACCAATCTTTCCACTTGTCGCTTCTTTTCCATTATGGCGTTTTCTAACACACCCACCTAAACATATTTCACGGTTAGTTTTTAAATTAAAAACAAAACTAATTTGTCATATTTAAATTTTTTCCTATGGAGTGAAAATTATACTCTATAGTCATGCACGCCTCATGGTGGCCAAATTTAAATACACTCTATTTCTGTGTAACATTTCGTGCCTTTCGATAGTTACGACCGTGGCCTTGAAAAACTACCCTACGCTCCAAAACCGTGCTTGCCTCAGCGCTAATAGGCTACGTAGCATAATGCGGTGACAAAATTCTACTCAGATGTCGGGTACAGACATATCATTAACTTCAGAACACTTTTTGCCCAATTACATTGATTATATCTTTCTGACCAAATACTGTACCTATATGGAATTACAAAATGTTTACATACAGTATAAAACTATTATACGATGTATAATATTATTTAAAACCCGAAATAGTTACGATCTTTTCTGGGAATTAATTTATATATTTTGTGAATTAAAACAAAATACATCTTATCTTATCTTAATAAATTTCAATAAATAAAAAAACTATTTTAATAAATTTCAATTATGAATTTTATTAAAATTCTAAATTTGCCGCATATCATTACTTCGCAGAATTTGATCCTTACCAGCGACACTATCGTATGGTTTAATAAAAAAGGATGTCTTTTTTTTCAAAATCAACGGGTTCGATTCCCAGCTAGGATATTGGTTTTTCAAAATCGAATGATGACGGTTTTAAGTTTCATCAAAATCGGGCTCGCGACTCCTTTGAGCATTTTTCGCTATTCCTTATAGTCTAGATTAGATTAGACTAGATTTGGCCATCCACGCCCATTCCAAAAATTCACCCTGTTTACTACAGACAGGCTAATAGTACCTACATTATAATAATAATTTAAAAAACAAACCTCTCTTTTCAAGTTCTCGGCGGTGAGATTGTTGATTTCTGTTGCGTGTTTTGCTTGCTGTATTTGTGTTTGCAAGTTTTCCATCTCAGCAAGCATCGATCGCTCCAGTGCCTGTCTGTAACATCAATATGTTCTAATATTAATAACTTTCTGGTGAAGTAAAACATAGGCTACCCTGTGTCTTCCCAGATGCTTCAATATTTTTTCCCGTTCGTCCCAATGGATAATTTGGAAGGAACTTAGTTTTTTTTTAATAATTTTGTTAGTATTAGGAGTGAGTTCACGTCAGTATTTACACGCCAGAATTCGAACCCGGATCCTGTTAATCGTAAGGTCGACTCCTTAACTACGGACGGACGCTAACTTTTTTTATGTACGCAAAATCCCCACGGATACCCGGAGGTTATGTCGGACTTGAACCGACTGAAACGCACGCGACTGTGTGGGCCGCAGGTTGACGGAGGTAAGATTATCTGAGACATGTCCTTCGCACCCTGGCGGGCCCAAGACCGTCTCTTATGAGCCGGCCCTCTTCGGGTGTAGGGACCACGGAGTCCCCATCTCATCCTTGGGTATGTCTGATTCTGTTAGGGTGACAGGTGGCTCCACCCGTCACCCCCAGACCCGCGTTCATAGGGGACGGAGGTCATATTGCGACCTCAGACGCCCGAACCACCTCCGTTAGCGCGCGGCACAGTTTGCGAGTCTGGACGGACGCTAGCTTAAAATACATTTCATTTAGTTAAGGAAATAAACTAAACGAAATAAAAAGACAATTGTCAATGCTTAGTCGTCTAGATTCTAAATAATGAGAACCAGACGTTTTTAATTGTACAAAAATTCCAAGGCCTCAAAAACCACAACATTGTAAGCCGTCTAACTACCAATTTAATGTATAATCTCAAAGCACACATATAAATGTGTAATGTGTTATTATGTGTAATTATACATTTAATTATACACAAACAAACCGGAACTTACGTAGCCATAACGAGCTCGAAGGAGTGTGAGTAAATGAGAATTATGTTTTATTTTTAATTCCCAAAAAACTAAGATATGCTGTAATCAAGATGATCTAAATCCATATTAATAGCATTAATGAGGAAGTAACTGTCCGTCTGTTTGCTATTACCTACTGTATAAATGAGCTGTTCGTAATCAAATCTAACAACATTGCAAAATTATATTGTCAATTTTTAATTTTCCGGATGATTGAAGTTCTGGGCTATGGCTAATGTACAGTTTTTCACGCTAATTATTTTATCACTTATTTGATGAACTGTAGTTGACTCTGCTTTCATATATCTCTATAATAATAAAGTTAGCTGTAGACTTAATGACATGTGATGTAATAACATATGCATGATAAAAAAATATTATCTACATTGTGCATCTGTTTGTTACGAAAATTGAATTGACGCGACAAGATAGCTAATCTTTATACAAAATCCTAGTTAATTTTCTATATACAAAAGCTGAACGGAACTGAATAAGTACAGTTAAGCCCTAAATCCGCACGAATAACCTTCACGTTTGCCTGTGTTACTTGTGGTAAGAACCCGGTGTACCCTAGTAAATAACTCCCTGGAACTACGAACAGCTTCAGCCGCCAGTCCTGATGACCCCGAGATATTTCAGAGGGATCAATTTCTTAGAAAGAAACGTCCCTTTTACCCTTTACGTAATGATTATAAATGAGAATTTCCGAACAGAAAATCTATCCACATATTGAATGAAATTTTAAAGCATTTAATATGCTTACTATTCAAATCGATTAAGATATAGAAAAAAAATCAGATTCAGGCGGGATTCGAACCCGCGATCTTCCCCTTACAGCGGGAACGCTCTGACCACCAAGCCATAGAACCTTCGACCGAAACCATCCAAGTTCTTCTATGCATATATCCGTCTTACGGCGACGTTTAAGTGTCATCTACCGACATTCGTACGTATCCACATATTGCCGGTATTCTGATCACGTTGCATAATCTGGTAAGCGAAGCCTGTGAAGCCCCCAGTAAGCTTCTGCGTTTCTGCGCTTCTGGGCGGAGATAGGCTGGCTACTCTAGCCAGTACTCTGCACGCACAATGGCCCAAAAGGGAGGCTAAGTGCGGACAAGGGTGTCCCTTTCCATTCCAATCTGGTAGAGTTGACCCCTGATTCTTGCAGTCACATCGCTATCAATGCACCAACGAGACAGTCAGTGCCACTCTTCATTATTTTAATTCTTATATAAAGAGAAAACCGGTTTATCAAATTAATTTACGTAATTATTTTGCATAACGCAATTGATGGATCCAAATTAGTTACGGTATGATTTTTCTCTTGAGAATTATTGTGACGTTAAGGTCATTGAAGACTTACGTCATGCTGTTAAATGTTAATCAACACATAAGAGCTTAGTCATTTATCAATAATTTATGTATCTATGCATTTCTTCTTTATCCGAACGCCAATGCCGGTTACGTACAAGTTTGCACTTTGGGAGCCCGGGGGTCCACTTTGCTACTTCTTTAATTTACGGCGGGGAAGAAGTAAAATGAAGCATCTCCCTCCCTTCTCCATCCTCCCTTCTCCCTTTTTGCGGTATTTGAGGGTTGTTGAGTTACCTATAGCAAAATTAACGTTGCGAAATATCATAGATACGACTATCGACTTCAAAGGTGAGGTCCAATCATCTATAAACGGGTTTTTAATGCCACTTAGACGGCAGACAAGCACACAGTCCACCAGATGGAACGTGATTACCGTGGCTAATAGACGTGTGCGACACCAGGGGCGTCACACACGTGCTGCTAACCCTGTACAAACAGAGTTACTGTGCCGCCAGTGCAAACTCTCCAGTGAGCTCTGGTTACCCTACTCACCACCGGAAACACAACACTAGGTTATTATGACAGCGGTATTCTGTAGGGCGGAGGTACTTCCCCAGTCGGACTGCTCAATGTCTTAAATTTGTGGTAGTATAGGTACGTAGTCAGTTGAAACAGTATAAAAACTGATGCACTGTAGCGCCACCTAGGTTTACTCACCTATTCTCCTGCTGGCGACTGTTGATAAGTCTCTGCTCATTGTGTATCTCTTCCATTAGCTTCCGTATTTTATTCTTGCATTGTAACAACTCCGTCTCGCAGTTCGCCAGCTTTGACCGCACTAGTACAATCTCCGATTTCAATGTCTTTTCATTTTGTTTCACTATTTCACTTTCCTCTTCAACGTAATTCAATGTTTGTACCTAAAAGGAAATGACGTATTAGTTAGTTATTTTGTAGAATTCAAAGGCGTCTAGAAATAAGTTATGTTTACTATATTTTATATTATGTATATATATGTATAAAGTCGCGTGATTTCCGGCAGAGTAGAATTTGGATCAGCCCATCTCTTCCCATGCGGTGTCGTACAAGGCGACTAAAGGTTAGGGATTTTTAACATCAGACCTATATATACAGTCCAGACTTAGCCTCAGATGCATACCTCGATATATCAGATGCATGGTTTGAGTCAACGGAAGACGGCCATAGGCTCACTCCCTATTACGTGGGACCGAATTCAATGATTGGTGAAATGTGGGTGTTAAATCACCTCTGCCTAACCCTCCGGGGATAAAGGCGTGATTATATGTATGTATGTACTATATTTTATAACTAAACAGAGCCCGAGAGCTGAGGCCAAGACCTCGGTTATAACCTGGAATAACGCTAACGCCGGGTTGCCACGGTGTGAAGTTTCACGGACGCGAACTCTGACACGCACGCATCACTATGGCAAACGTATCTGCACTATTACGGGCAAACTTCTTTCTACGGTGCATAGTTCGCGGAACCGCGCATGCGTCTATAAATTAGCGCATGTGTCTGTAAAATCACGCAACCGTCTGTAAATTTTGCGCATGCATCTATAAAATCACGCATACGTCTCTAAGATCACGCATGCGTTTGTATAATCACGCATCCGTCTGTAAATTAGCTCATGCGTCTGTAAAATCACGCATCCGTCTGTAAATTCGGGCATGCGTCTATAAAATCATGCATGCGTCTCTAAAATCACGCATGCGTCTGTAAAATCTTGGATCGTGGAAAGCAGCCCTAAGTATTTATAATGATGACTTGGGTCATGAGAAAGGAGGCTTGGGATAGCCTACTACTTCGGCTTATCCATTTCTATATAACACTACGGGGTGCATCCGCAATGTCAATGTAACCTACTTGCCAACTATTACCTCACATTTACGGATTATTCAAATATTTATTAAGTGTAATGTAGTTATCAAATTATTATTCATAATCTAAAAGTATTTATTTCGGACTACAAAATTCATATTTTTTCTAACAATATATCTTAACTTATGTAATATCTTACTAAGTACTACATGTAGAATATTAAAAATATATCGAAAGAATTAATTTATAAAAAAACATATTAATAAAATCAGAAAGTGTGACTAAACGTGGACAGATACATTCTAGCTGATAAACTCACAACGATAGAATCACGTTTCGACATTACATCATACTCAACTATTAAAATGATGGTCAAACATTACCTGTTCCGTACCAATCCGCAGCTGGTTGTCAGCAGAACTAATTTGTTGTTGCAACAGCTCTACTTGTCTCTCTTGTTCTCGACCTTTGTTCTCCCAATATCCAATTTCAGCGTCATACTGTAAAATCAACCATATTCTATACACGTAAAGTTGATATTAGAGATATCCTTAATCTTTTTTCTGCCTCCAAAAAATCGAACTTTGTTTTTTTGGTTGACTAGGGCCCGGAAGGTTATGGCCTCTGAACTAGCATAACGTTTAAAGGACTGTTCATAAAAAAATCCAATTCATTTTAATTTTTTTATGATGTCTTTTTCACAAAATTGATTTTTTTTATCGATGGTAGATATTACCTACAACTAATGGTTACTTGTGGGTAATTAATAACCAATCGGGTTGGTTAACAAAATAACCAATCGTGTTATAACTTGATCTAATAGGAATTCTAAAACCACCTTGAAGTTTCCTGAGGACAATCCAACTGACAAGATCTATCATTATATCAATATTACAATGTAAATATATCTGGGGAAAAAACTCCCACACTAAGGAATTCTCCCTGTGTTCACATCGCGTACAGTATGCCATGGCTGCATGACATTCAACAAGCGCGCTCATACGCCATCGATGACAATCGCGTACTATCAGATGCTATCACATGCTTTCATCTACTTCATTACTTCCCCGTCTCCTAACAATACCATCCATTGTATCTCGCAGCTGATCAGTTGCAACTGTTGCAAATGTTACAATTGTTGCAACATCCGAGTTCTAAAGCGTTTTCCAAACAAGCATTTTTTCACGTGATCGCCTTAATAAACCTCTTACACGAAAATCTAGTACATATTACGTTTAATACGCATCTAAATTTAAAAAATCTGGGAAATCTGAATAGAGACTCTGAAAAATAATAGAAAATCCGAAAAAAAATATATTTAACAATCACTTTTTTATTTTCGTGCCACCATAATCTCGGGGTCTCACCTCATTACCATAGCTAACGATACGGTGATAACTTTGCGCTCGAATTGACTGAAACTGCGTTCCTCCACGCCTGCCTGTATTTCTTAGGAACCAGGTATATCCTAGACCCTAGAGAAACAGCATTTTTTATAAAGGACGCGCCAATTTGACTTTACCTTCCCTGATAGTAAGCTAAAGGCAAAGTCTCAAGAAAGAGAGTCACCATTATAGTCACGTGTCCCTCCACTCCTGCCTATATTGCTTAGGAACCAGGCATATCCCAGACCCTAGAGAAACAGCATTTTTTATAAAGGACGCGCCAATTTGACTTTACCACCCTTGATGGTAAGTTAAAGGCAAAGTCTCTAGAAAGAGGGTCACCATTATAGACACGTGTTCCTCCACGCCTGCCTGTATTGCTTAGGAATCAGGTATATCCCAGACCCTAGAGAAACAGCATTTTTATAAAGGACGCGCTAATTTTACTTAACCTCCCCTGATGGTAAGTTAAAGGCAAAGTCTCAAGAAAGAGGGTCACCATTATAGTCACGTGTCCCTCCACTCCTGCCTATATTGCTTAGGAACCAGGCATATCCCAGACCCTAGAGAAACAGCATTTTTTATAAAGGACGCGCCAATTTAAACAAATTACCTTGATAAGATCAACTTGCTGACTGGACAATTTTTCTCTCTGATAGTTGACTAAAGACACCAGTTCTCGGTACTGGCTGTTGTAGCTAACTGCTTCTGGATTCTTCTGGTTGTCTTGTATCTCATCTGGTAAGTTGACAGGCGACATGTGTGATGGCCGTGTGCTTCGCATGCGGTTGGGAGACTTGCGGACTGCTTGCGAAGGCGGCGGTGGAGATCGGTATGGCGGTGGGGGTTCTCTGTTAATTCAATGGTTATTTAAATTATCTAAAGGAGAAATCCGCTCATTTGTCAGGAACAATAAAAACAAATATTCGAAAAGTATCTTTCGATTTCTTGGAGTACAATTTCCAATGTACTCAAGCATATTCTCAAGCCTGTAAATCTCCGAAGAGGTAGGCAGAAGAAGTATATTTACACCTATATTTCGCTATATAGATTTTTATTTTTTCGTTTTTTTATAGGACACGTCAATTAGACTTCGCCTTGCCTGATGGTAAGCTGAAGGCAAAGTCTCAGAAAAGAGGGTCACCATTACTTATACTTATATATACCGTGAGAAAATGGTGACACTCAGCTAGACGATCTCATCATGTGCTTTTTCACGTCCCGCTTAAAAGATCCTGGACTGTAGGAAGAAGGAAACACGTGAGCTGGTAATGAATTCCAGGCCTTAATGGTGTGACAAAGGAAAAAGTCACCGAACTGTTTTGTTTTTGATCGGATATTCTGCACCGTGTGCGAATGACATCTAAGCCCAGCACGTGTTGTCCTATGTAGGAAAGGGGAGGATAAGACTAATTGGAAGAGCTCATCAAAAGATTCACCACGGTAAAATACTTCAGGTCGATGAACGACCTCCGCCCCCCATGAGCGCAGGCCTGGGGGTGACTGGTGGAGCCGCCTGTCACCCTGGCAGAAGCAGGCCGCGGCTGCGGCGCGCCTGGCGGTCACCGTTTTCCGGGGACGAGTTAGGGACTCGAGGGATACGCCTGTCAACCTCACCTTCGGCAACCAAAACGACCCACAGGCGGCGTGCGTTTTAGTCGGTTCGAGTCCGACATAACCTCTTCCACCGGCTCCGGTGGGGAGGTAACCGTAGGGATTTTGCGCACGTAAAAAAAAACGGTAAAATACTGCCAAGGACGCAACATTACGCATCTGCAAAGGTTCTAGGGTGTTCGTGAGCTCGGGATTCACAATAATGAGGACCGCACGTCGCTGCATGATTACTATCTAAAGGTAAATATTCCTCTGGTCAATATTCAGTACTGAAGAGGGACATGGATATATAAAGAGAGAAACCAATAACTCGAATATATAAGACCAAATATTAGGAAAACAAACTAGCAGTTTCCAAGATTAGTGCAAGTAGGTAACCGTTAAAACTATTCGCTTTTATAATTTTAATAACATAGTGCACATCAAAGTAAATAGATTGCAGAACTCAAGTACCTAACACGAAGGCTACTGAAGCAGTACAATGGCAGGTCTTATCGCTTAGTGATTTCCATTACGGAACGTAAAGACGATGTAATTATAAAATACTAGCACCGCGCCGCGGTTTCACCCGCGTATATCCATGGGAATATCGGGATAAAAAGTAGCCTATGTTACTCACGAAGAATGTAGCTTTCTAATGAAAAAAGAATTATTAAAATCGGTCCAGTACTTTTTTGAGTTTATTCGTTACATACAAAAATGCAAATCTTTCCTCTTTATAATATTAGTATAGATAAATGTAAACGTGCGTGTGTTAATCACATTCTTTAATACAAATATGAAAGTAGGTATGTGAGGATGGATGTATGAATGTCTATTTATTACTCTTTCACGCGAAAACGGCTGAACAGATCAGGACGAAATTTATCACAGAGGTAGAGTATATAGAGGTAGAGTAGTAGTAGTATAGCCTGGAATAGCATTTGTTATCCCGGGAATAAATCTGTGAGGGGATGGAAATCGATAGTTAAAATAGACGGGCTGCAGGAAACAATTTTCATACCACAAATAAACATAACATAACATAAACTCACGTCTATATCCCCGAAGGGGTAGGCAGAGGTGCTAGCACCCACATTTCGCACAGGCGAGCCTATTACCATTAACAGGGCACTTATAAACCTGCGATAAACATACACATAACTTCGAAAAACATCGAAAAGTCATTGGTGTGTGCCATGGTAAAACTTAGGATCGAAACCGAGACCTCGTCTCAGCAGTTCATTACCCATACCACTAGCCTACCGCGGTTACTATCACAAATACATAAATATATTTTGTTTTTCATACCAGCATAGGCGATAATTTATACACCCTAGTAGGTAGAGTATATAACTAATATTACAATGTATATTGCAGGAGACCAGTGCTTAAACTAGACTTGAGGTCTGTATTTCAGGACACCAAGATCTCCTGCCCCTGCGATGCGATGCGATGCGAGAATAATGTGAACAATATAATGATAATTATGCATATTATAATGAAATGGATGTTTGCGAGTGTTCTGTGTATTCTGAGTATATGTGTATACACTGCGTATTTGTGTGTGCGCGTACCGTGAGTATTATGAAGGTGTGTATGTAGGTAATTAGTCATATTATGTACAGATAAAAATATAGTTATAACCGCAGTAACCTAGTGGTATGGGTAATGGACTGCTGAGACGAGGTCTCGGGTTCGACCCAGGTTTTACCGTGGCACACACCAATGACTTTTCGATGCTTTTCGAAGTTATGTGTGTATTTATCGCAGGTTTATAAGTGCTCAGTTAATGGCAATAGCTTTACCTAGCATTTACCTGTGCGAAATGTGGGTGCTAGCACCTCTGCCTACCCCTTCGGGGATATAGGCGTGAGTTTATGTTATGTTATGTTTTAATTTGTGGTATGAAAATTGTTTTCTGCAGCCCGCCTATTTTAACAATCGATTTCCATCCCCTCACAGACTCCCTTGATAACAAATGATATTTTCGAAGTTATGTGTTGTGTATTTATCGCAGGTTTATAAGTGCCCGGTTATTGGCAATAGGCTCGCCACCTATTACATTGGGAACTAAACATAAACTGGCGAAATGTGGGTGCTAGCACCTCTGTCTACCCCTTCGAGGATATAGGCGTGAGTTTATGTTATGTTATGAAAAATAATAGTTTTCAACGCCTCCTATTATGTTCTGATTAATTTCGCTACATGTTCCGAGACAGTTCTATCAAAATGTATACTTTTCGTAAATAGCCAGTATTGCTTACAATCAACCTACAAATATTTCAAGCTCTAAACAGCTTAAATACGGTCAGACCTTTTTAAATATATGGTACGACTGCTTGCTTCAAATGATGGCTTCTTTACCTAAGAAACTGAAGAAGAATGAACCATTGTTTCTCAAAGTCCAAATTACACATTAACAATATAATCGGAAATCTACCGAGCTCCTAAGAATTCGCGCACGGCCTTCGTAATTTTTAATACCTTCTTGAAATTAAAAAAAAAATTACACTGATACAAAGGTAGGTAATGTTTTTTCTAAGCACAGCATTGGTTCTCTAATATAGATCAACATAATATGGATACATTTCTTTTGTAAATGTTTTTTTTTATCCGATTTAGGTGGCAGACAAGCACACGGCCCACCTGATGGAAAACGCTTACCTATGAACGAGTGTGACAACAGTGGAGTGTGAGAACAGAGATTTTATGTGACCTCAGTGCAGAACACAAAATCAGGACAAGCCTTTGGTCTTCCCACTGACAGCACAAAAACTCTCCAGAGGCTATTATAGCCGTGGTATTCTGTAGGGTGGAGGTACTTCCCCAGACGGACTGCTCAATTCCGACGGGAATACAGCCGTGTCCTACCTCCTACAAATATGTGTATGTGTATTTTGAATTCCGTTCAGTGCAAATATTTTTATTCTTAGTTAATTTTATGCATACAAATATTTTGAACTAAGCGGGAATTGAACCCGTGACCTCTGACGAAAGAATCGAACGCTCTACCGGTGCCTCCATCACCACACAGGTCGTCATATGTATAAGTATGTGCAGGTAATCGAAAAGGTCATTCTAATTATCGTTATGCAATAATCAATGAACAACATACTAGAAGGCCGTGTGTACAAATAGGTAGTGAAATTAAAAAAATATTGGTATTGAAACGTGTTTAAGATCCGTTATCTACATTAGTCAATAACAAAGACAAAAATATATCCAAAAAATTGTGCCAGATAATGTAGAATTCCAATGAATTAGTATGAGTCAAGGACTGACAAAATGTCATTGCAATGACTCAGACAATGAAGCAGGAACTGCTATTCTATGACGGTCAACTCATACGAGCGCAGAGTCGAAGGGCATCAAAGCGAAAATATTGAAATTAAAATAGCAAATTCACCTTTAAGGTCTCAACTCACTCTCTCTTCTTTAAATAAGCGTGATTGCGTGCGATTATATATTTAGAAAATTAGAATATAGAAACCGCAGTAGCATAGTGGGATGGATAATGGACTGCTGAGTCGAGGTTTCGGGTTCGATCCCAGGTTTTACCATGGCATACACCAATGACTTTTCGATGCTTTACGAAGTTATGTGTGTATTTATCGCAGGTTTATAAGTGCTCGATTAGTGGCAATAGGCTCGCCCACCTATTACATTGGGACCTAAACATAAACTGGCGAAATGTGGGTGCTAGCACCTCTGCCTACCCCTTCGGGGATATAGGCGTGAGTTTATGTTATGTTAGAATATAGAATATTATTATGCTTCTATTCGATTCAACCCTGCACTAGTATGAAGTGACCCTACCTAGGATACAATCCGAACACATTTATTTAATATTATTATGTTTAAACAAGTTTATTTTGCAACTTGTTATAGAGATAATCAGTTCCTGTCCAGAGAAACAGGCACAGTTATTCTATAAGTACTTAATTTTGCAACTACTTATAGATAAGTATTTCCTGTCAAATCAATAATATAGACTGACTTGTACTCAGTAGTCCTAATGAGAAAAAAATATTATAACTGTTTTGTAAACAGGTATAATATTTGCTATGGGATTCCATCTTTTACTAGAGTATAAAAAGGAAATGGCAGGCTGTTGACCCTACCTACCCTGTCTGCCTAAAGGGAAAAGGTATAAGATCGTGATAATAGGCTATCTAGCTATTTTAAAGATATTTGATTTTGAAAATTAAATTTTTCGTGACGTCACACGCCAGTCGCCAATAGTGCAAATGTATGGACTGCAAGAAAATTTCGCATTTATCTCGGTCAAGTTACGGTTACATGTATATAGTTCATATCAAAAGTAATTTGTAATTTAAAGAGTTATAATTTGGGACTGAATGAATATTGAGAAAAATCGGATGATCTTGTCAAATAGCCTATGGGATTGAAGTGAGTACTTTTAAGGGAACATACAAATACTATACATTACATACATAGGTTGCCTGGAAGAAATCCCTTTCAGCGATAAGCCCGCCCATTGTACATTAAACTGTATGCATGCTACCTACAAGTTGTATTGTAATCTATTGGTGTACAACAAAGAATTATCTATCTATCTATCTACATGACCCATTTAGACAGAGGACAGAAGTCTTCGCATAAACTACTAGAACCAGAGAGAGGTGTCGAAAAATCTTAAAAAATAGGTCACATAGTTTGAGTATGTTCCCTTACCTGCATTTGGTGAAGCAGAAGCCATAGCAGACTAAACACAAATTGAACTATATCTTAGGCCTTCATTGATTAAACCTGTCAATCTGTGTTACATTATATCATGTTCGTCAGTTTTTGTATTGTTAGTAATTTAGATAGATAGATAATTCTTTATTGTACACCAAAAGATTTACAATAGGACAAGTAGGTAGCATGTATACAGTTCAATGTACAATAGGGGGCCTTCTCGCTGTAGCAATTTCTTCCAGGCAACCTTGGGATGGACAGTAATGTTATAAAAACAAAAGATATGGTGAAGTTAATTTACTAATATGTTATTAGTATTAAATTAATTTGTGGACATTATTTTTAGCCTAAAACATATTTAATGTGACTTGCTATTCATACTAATATTAATAAATGAAAAAGTAACTCTGTTTGTCTATTAGGTTTAAACTTAAACCACTGAAACAATTTTAATGAAATTTAGTACAAAAATAGACTAGAGCCTTAGAAATTGGTCTCAATCATCTACATCCATACTGGTAGGGCAGCAAACAACAGCTGTTAAAGTAATTAAAAAAATATTTACCTGTATGGTGGTACATCTTTCAACACAGGACTGTCTGATTCAGGTGTTTTGGCTTGCTGCACACCCTTGACCACCCCAACAGGGTTGCCGGGTGATGTATTATTGACATTATTATTATTATTACTATAAGTAGGTGTTGTGTTCATATGATTTGGTGAATTCTGCGAGTCTAGAATGTTAGGATTTGACGTGTTATGGCTCCTAAAAGAAAGATTACCATATTAAAAATGAAAAATGGCAGTCCAATTTTTTTCTGATATAGATCTATTCTATGATATTTTTGGAAACACTTTTCATAAACTAAGACCTTTGAATTTAGACACTACCACTATTACACATAGGTGTCAGAGGCTGTGGTAAGAGTATGATAATGCTTAATTTGTCTATAGAATATAGAATATTATATTAGACTAAATATCTTTCATAGAAATTGAAAAAAAAAAGTAGAGACCCACAAATGTATAGTCAGGTATCTTACCACAGCATTTTCAGTATATGAATATAGAATTTCAAGAATTGTCATTTATTTTGTGGACATAAGTGTGGGTTATACATTTACCAAATTTTATAATATTAACTTTCGCTCTGTATGACATAATTTTTGAACTGTTTTGTCTACCAATACAAAATAATAAAGTGCACACTAACCCATTTCCAATAGGTGATCTTGAACTATTAGTTGCTTGAGGTTTCTGATTATTGCCAGAATCTGATCTTCTCAATATAAATTGTATATCATTTGAATATTCACCCCATTTCATTAAAATCTGCAAGGGCATTTAGGAAATAAAAATATTTTTCAATTAAAATCAATCATATTAAATGAGTTTTGATCAGAAAAGAAATGAATTACAAAAGCTTTATCAACATTATTGTTCCATTTTCTAATTAAGCTTTTCGAATACAAATACAATAATTTTGAAAAGGGATTTAAGGACTAAATTGTGTGGATCTATTTTAGTCACATCACTATTCTTGCAAATCATTATTATTATAGTTATTTATAGAACAATACCTTCAGAGGATACTCTTGAGGTGCCAGTAATCTTTCATTATTGCGCCATCGTTCTATCAACGTAAATCTTCCCACTTTTCCAGTGGCATGAGCTAATGCGAAAACTACATCCTGTAGGAAAAAAACAACATACAATCGACCATCGAAAGTTAGAACATAAAGTAGGCGTCCTATAGTACACAAACCGTGTCATGTCATAATCATGAGAATAGAAATTGTAGAATTGGACTGACCTGGCAGGTTGTGGTCTCAGTAACCCCACAAACAATCCTTTGTATTCCCTCGACCCAGACCTTCAACTCCATTAAATTTCAAACTATTCACATTCACTTTACAAACCACATATTCATCTAAGAAGTCATTTTATCAGCAGTTTAGCTTACTCGAGACTTTTTTCTCACACTAAATGAGTTATCATGCAACACAAACATACCACACAGTAAAGAACACAATAAAGAAAATAAAGCTCCAAGTGGGTTATGAGAATTTTTCGTTTAGAAACACGTCGCTGACATAAGCGTGACAGCAGTCTGTGGTGACAGTCAGCTTTTATAACTATTAACCATAGACATTTTTGTTTATTAGCCAGAGCCAATCGAAGTACTTAGCCGCACCGCATAAATCGTTCTTAGAAGAGTTAAAAATCAAAAGCTCCTAATAGTCCTGATCCCTCATGTTAAAATCATATCAGTAAATAATTGTATTAATAGGTCGTTGTCGAGATATAATTAAGAGTGCTTATGCTCGTCACGACTTTAAACCCGTACCGTCTGTACGGAAGTCTCGGAAATATCCAGTTTCCAGTTCCAAACCCTCAATATTCCGCGTACTCATATCTGTATTGCTGATTTAGGAACACTGCGAATTTTGGAATCAGGTATGACGTGACAGCCCTGTATTAAAGGCTGATTTACACAGAGTTAATTAGGTACCCGCTCCAAATACAAGGCGTATCATGTCGAGTACTTACTTATTCAACGTCCGCCCTATATCCTGTTTGGTCCACCCTTCACTCACTGCCTCTAAATAAATTCACACGAAATCAGCATTCACTTGCCTCGAAATTGGAGAAAGTATAATCGATTTACTGACTGTGTAAGTCAGCCTTTATCTTACTTCAAAAGAGTTTAGTTATCAAAATAGCTTGCGAGCTTAAACCTCGTTTTAAAATTCGAACAAAGAGTTTTGCATTTCACAATAAATAACAAGTACCAACAGACAGCTTGAGACAGCTGCTGTGTATATTATTGTATAAGTATATGGTATATTTGCAACAAGAGTTTTACTGACTACAGTTTTGCGACTGCGAGGATCAAATTCAATTTTTTTAAACGATATTTTATTATTATGGCGGCACCTCCAGATGACGATGAGGAGGTAAGTAATTGTGCTTCATATTTTTACCAAATTCTATAAAAGTGCAAATGTAGTTTTGTTAATAACTAACTAGGTACCATTGAATTTTATCTATAGGAACTTACCATCTAGAGAACTTATGTAGCGTTAGTGCTTTACCTACCTACATTATCGATTTATAATTAAGTCAACTTTAACTGTCTCTGTTCATGCGTTACTAGTCAAAACTTATGGAAACTTAGGAGGTCACCTACTTACCTTTTTTATTCATTTGAATCAATACTATTAAGCGTTTTAGAAGGGTTGAGTCCAAATCTATTTTGTTCATAGTTTTAATCGTGACTTTTAGTTGATTCACAGCTCAGGCTGTACTAGTATCCCTGTCATCCGTGTACACGAAGTATTTTGTACCTACTCATGGTTGTTAGCTGATCATAAAAATAACTCATAACTTACTACAGACTACAGGTACTTACCTACTTTAAAAAGTGCTGGACCCAAAACACTTCCCTGCGGTAGCCCACTCATTTGAGCCATCTTTTGCTGGTCTACACATGCACTTGCATTCCGAGCTCCCTCAGAATTAGGTCCTTCTCATTAATTGTCATTCGGACGCTTTGCAGCTTTATGTAAATACTAGGTAGGTACGTTTGCCTACACAAGCAAGATACACCAACAGAATCAAAGTGAGAGCTGATGTACATATTTTTTCTTTTAGCTTCTAGTTTTCAACGTACAAGATATACAAAAAATTGTGAGGGACAACATTGAGATGTGTCTCGGAGGTAATGCGTACAGCCATTCACGAACCCCGCAATGGATTACCATAATTACAGAGAAAACGTTGGCTAGGCTAGCTAAACTTAACAAGCCCTTTAAATATATACGTAAGTTGATTGTCTTTATTTCATACATATTACTTCCTTATTATATACACATATACGCAATTACTAATAAAATATATACAAAACTATGCTGAATATACATATTATATAAAAATTAAATAAATAGGGAGACTGCAACATTAGGCATCGTAAACTTCCTCCCCATCGATCTCTACTGATACCGTGCCCATAAGGCTGGTGGCATTACTACGTTGAATGGTGCCCTCAGTTTTTTAAATGAGGTAAATACCAGCCCTGTGGTCACGGGAAGGGTCGATTAGTCGCTTCGTTATTTCTTTGAATAGCGCACGCACGCTCGGACCCTATGAAGCCAACGTTTCGACTCGAAACGGCTCAAAATATAATTACCAGTTAAATTGGTGTATTTGCGCCGTTTGAGAGTCTCCGCTGATGCAACAGCAGCGCAAGCATAATCCATCGTACTTGGCAGGTAGGAAGGTGCCAGGGTGTCGACGAAAGTTGTATCCCACACCAAAGGTTAGGTACCTATCTTCCAAGGCATCAATGACAACTCTCTTGTCATCGTCGCGCGCCAAGCCAACAGGTTCAAATATAGCTGGCACACCGGCAGTGACAAAGGCCTAACGGATAGTGTTGTTAATTTAGGCATGTCGGGACATGCCGCCTGCGCTAAGATAATCCGTGATGTCCAAGGCTATCGACTGCTTCTCCACAGAGACATCGATGCGGAGAGAAATTGTGTTTATTATACCTACCTACATATTTAAAGATTTCTTGTTTTACAATTTAGGTACAGCACCGAAGTCTTTTCCTAGGCCCTATACCTGGGGGTATAAGGGCCTAGGAAGGAACTACCTAGAAGCTCCGGTGGACTGTCATAACACAGATTGTCACCCCATTAAAGTTAGGGTTTACCGAGACAAGTGCAGGACTCGCCGTGTCACCGTCTTGTGTGGGTCAGTTTCTGCTATGACGACAGGCAAACTTTATCTGGCGAAATTTTAAAGCAATTAGTATGTTAACAATTCGATTCGATTAAGACAAGAAAAAGTGATCGTTCAGACGGGACTTGAACCCGCAACCAATCCCTTACATGGGGAATACTCTGACAACTGAGCATTCTTAATTCTCCTAAACAACCATAAATGAATAAATATCCCTTTTTTAATTCATCTAAGTACACAACCATCTTTGGGCGACGGTGTGAACCATCTACCGGCGGTCGTACGAACTTGTCCAATCTTAATCACCTTACTATTCCTGCAAAGACGGGCATTGAGGCTGGTTGACAATCCCATACTCACAGGTAGAGTGGAACCTCTTAGCCTTAGGAGGGATTTTGCCTCACTGTGTGTGTTCTACCGCCTATATAATGGTTTGTGCTCAGATGAATTGTTTGACATGATGCCCGTAGCTACATTCTATCATCGCACCTCTCGCCATAGGCAGGGAATTCATCCCCACACATTGCGACCTGAGACGGTGCGCACTGTGCGGTATGAAAGAAACTTCATCCCACGCACACTCAAGCTGTGGAATGACCTCCCTGCTGCGGCTTTCCCAAGCGCCTACAATATGGGGTTCTTCAAAAGGGGCATCAGAAGGTTTCTTCATGGTCGGCAGCGCGAGTGTGACACCCCTGGTGTTGCATACGTCCATAGGTCACGGTAACCGCTTCCCATCAGGTGGGCCGTGTGCTTGTCTGCCAACTAAGTGGTATAAAAAAAATAGATAGAAAACTAAACTCTTGTGTTTCTTACAGTGAGAATAACAATTACCCAGAAGAACGGCTCAGGTTTACACACTGCTGCAGCTTATTACTGGGACACCGCTACTGATGGCACCTGCACCGTACGTTGGGAGAACAAGTTCATGTATTGCATAGTCAATGTTTGGGGGCTTGCACTGCAACTTTAAATAAATGATGATGTAGTAAAACTAGTTTGAGTATTCAATGAATAGCCATGATCCCCTCACTTGCAAGTATGTTATCTATTATTTTGTATCATTTCAAGAGCGGTACGGTATTTTTTTTTATTTCAAGTGCGCCTATAGTTGGTGTGACAAAAAACATAAAGGAGCAGTGTTGCGACATTAGGGCGCCAAAGTGAGTGCCACACATGTCACACAGATAGATAGAATTTTTTCCGGAACATTTTTTTTTAAACTTCCTGTACCAATACAGTATACAGTAAAAAAGAACACTTTTGCTTATCTAAATAATACGATACAGATTGCTTCGTCATTTTTTAGGGTACCGTACCTCAAAAGGAACAAAAAGTACCCTTATATAGAATCACTTCGTTGTTCGACCGTTAATGATGGATTCAGTGCTGGCTCTGGCGCCTCTGGCTCTCTTCATCCCAGCGTTAATCCCAATCGCATCCTAATTTTTCATCCACCTTGGAATCTGGGGTCCGCTTTGGCAGTCTAACTGCGGATTTGACTGAACTCCGATATTTTCCGTGAAACGACTGCAATCTGACCTCTACAACCCAATGACGTTGGACTCTGTAGTCCCCACACACCCGAGAAGAGGGCCAGATCGTGAGAGATGGCCCTGGGTCGGCCGGGGTGCGAGGGATATGCCTGTCAACCTCACCTTCGGCAACCAAAACGATCCACAGGCGGCGTGCGTTTTAGTCGGTTCGAGTCCGACATAATCTCTCCCACCGGCTCCGATGGGGAGGTATTCGTGGGGATTTGCGCACGTAAAAAAAAAACCCAATGACGTTAGTTTTTGGACTTTTTAGGACTCGCGACTACCCGTAACGATTGTCATAGATGTTCGTATGGCAACCGGACCGACGGCTTAACGTACTCTCCGGTACCAACACGAACGATATGCAAATACCCATATTTATGTGTACAAATATTTGCTCTGAGCGGGGACCGAACACGCGCCTCCTGCGAAGCGGTCACGTTCACTACCGCCACGACACAGAACCCATTTCATATGCTATGCTTAATTTGGTTCTACTGTTTCTATATGACATACATATACATATATCTAATTACGCCTTTATCCCCGGAGGGTTTAGGCAGAGGTGAATTAATACCCACATTTCATCAATCATTGAATTCAGTCCCACGTAATAGGGGGTGAGCCTATTGCCGTCTTCCGGACACTATTGTCTGGCCTGTATATATCTGTCTAATGTCAAACAGCCATATCCCTTAGTCACCTGGGGGGCCGTGCAAGTATTACGTAAGCACTGGGGGGGGGGGGGGGGGTGTCATTGCATTGCTTAAATAATTATTAATATATAACATTATTTATGTTACACACATAATATAACATGCATTACCCTTACATTTAACCAAAAAAAGAAATATGCATATGTTTTTTTATGTTTACGTAAGCATTTTAAGAGATTTGTTTTCTTTTGCTGACAAGTGGGAGGGGGTTAAATAATTGTAATCAATCTGAATGCTTACGTAATACTTGAACGGCCCCTTGTCCGACACCGCATGGGAAGAGATGGGGAGTCCAAATTCTGCTCTGCCGGGAACCACGCGGCACTGTGTATGTATATGACACTGTAATAATACCCTCGAATATTTTTGTTTGCAGGGTAGGCTTAATCCTCATACCCTATTTCCCATGTCTCTTGTGGGCGACTTAGGAGAATCCAATGTTGCCATGTTCTTTCGGGTTTATGTTGTGACCCATATAAAATAAAACAAAATATAAAGCACATTTTAGTATTTTTATTTTTGGTAAAATTTACCACAATACAAAATAATGATAGAAATAAATAAAGTAATAAAATGTATAGACAGGTCATAGAAACTATGCATTGTAAAAATTGGTGCTTTTAAAGCAATTTCATTATAATTTATAATAACATTAGGCAAAATGGCATTGTGTACATTTAAAAATAAGAGCTTTATTTTTAACACAAATAATATCAAGAGCAGATGCATACACTTAAAAATTAACGCAAAATTATTCATCACTTTGTGATTTGGTCTTTTGATTTTTTTTAAATTATTTATGAATGTATACAGGACTAACAAAATGCACATGTACATAATTTAAAGCATTCGCGAGTCTACAAAACAAGTTTATTACAAACCATTTACAAATGATAGTCCACACAATTGTGAACCGACTAAACCTTTCTTATTGGGAATTTACTTTAGATGCAGATAAACCAAAGTATGTATGGCGTGTCGGTAACTTAAGGAGCAAATAAAAACGCCTCCTAGTATCAGAAATCCGATTTAATTGTACTATACTTTAAGAACAACTTGCAATAGTTGTGCGTTCACGATGTATATTCTATGCTTTCCAATGATGTTATATTAAAATGAGGTAGACATGTTACCATGTCGTATGATAATAAATCATACTTGCATTTCACTAATACATACAACAGAGCATATATTTTGGCCTGTTGCTGTACAAGTGCTTGCGATGAGGTAGGCTAGTTTTTCGTGACTGTATGTAAGCGCCATTGCCGTATCTACTTCTGTTTAATATAAGATCCTTGGCAGTGTAAACTGATACTAGGAGGTTACTGGGTAAAACGAGGTGAATAGAGATCAATGGGTGAATAAAACGAGAGAAGGAAAACTTGAAACAAAACCCTGTACCAACCTGTCTGGCCAGTGTGAATACAGTAGGCCAAAGCCTCCCATCATTGGGAGAGGCCTAGTCCAGCAGTGGACTGCGATGGGCTAGTTTGTTTTTTTTTGTTTGGGTGAATAAAAAAAAAGTCAGCTTAATTCTGTTATTCTTTCACGTGAAACTATGTACTAGTTTAATGTAATGAGGAACAGAATTATCAAAAATCTGGGTGGATACTTAGACTTTTGCAAAAGAGAAAATTAAAAAAAATATAACGACCATTATATTTCTATTCACTCATGGATCTCTAACACTACGTTTTACGGTAATTATTTAGTTCGATAATAATAACTGAATCGAAGTTTATGTATATAAAAAAATGTAAGAGACAAATGTTAGCTACTTATTCCAGAAGTAAACCGTTAGCCATATAACTATGGTGTCACTGCATACGAAAAATATCGAGGAAAGAGAAAAAGGAAACGCGTGTTAATCTTATTTCAAAAATAAAAACTAAAAACTTTAAAAATATATTGTTAATCTTAAAAATTGATAGTGATTAAAATTACCTGTACTTTTATTATCATAACTCGATGTAGACTAACTCTCGTATCAAATGTAAACAAAATATAACAACATTTTTTATAAAAAAGAATGGCTGACTGTTATACCTATGTTCGCATCATTTCAGATAATTTATTTAGACTAAACGGATTGGACTAGGCTACCGAAATTATCAGATTATCAATCTAGAACTTTGATGGGAACACAGTCGTCACAGCATATTTACAACAGAATTATGTTATTATTAAATATATTGTACACCTCAATATCCAGGTTGTTTGTCTACTGATGCCAATAATATTATGCGATACAAGTACTAGATATTGTCGACTAAGAAATCAAACTCCACTTGGGAACTTGTTTTTCGAATATCAACTAAATAACATTACAATAAAAAAGTCCATATTAACATATAGATCAATATATAGCTTAGTTTTAATAGAAACAATAAACCATTCATAAAGCAGAGTTCTTATAGAAAGATAAAAAGTGATAACAATCAAACACTGGGATGTTGATATGGTGTACATTGTACATTAGGAGAAGCCATGTACAGCAGGGAATACAATAGGCTAATTGATTGATTCATAGGAATGAAAATAATGCGATATCGCCGTTTCAGTTCTAACACCAAGTATGTAAAAAACATTGCAACGCATTCGCATCCATATCATAAACACATATGGGCGAGTACGCGTTGCGAATATTTTTCAAGTGTTAAGAGCTTATGCTTTTTACTTTTTATTTCATTGTTATAGAGCTCTTGTAAGCTCTGTCCAGAACTCGTACGTCACGAACACGTATTTCGAGTCGATCATGCTTAGATTTATATCGAAAAATCTATTTTTCCATATCGCTTGTACAAAGACAAATCCAGCTCTGATCTAAGTTTTTGATCCATATGAGAATTGGACACAATATTTTAAAAAATAGTGCAATTAACAACATCGCCGCAAAGAAACGTTTTCCACAAAAACATATACAATGCGTAGACAAACGACCTTTAACAAAATTAACCAGGCTCTGATAGACAGTGCGATTTCATTGATTTTATTTTCAAATGAAACGCTAAAACAAGATAACTGCATAACAACCCATCGTTTTCAAATAAAACGTACCACGACTTATTGTTATTACACAACATTAAACCTTATTGCATACTTAGTTTACGAGGAGAGGACACCGTTATTCACTATAGATCACGATAAAATACGTTCTCGTGGCTGTATTGCTGTATATATTTAAATAAGCTTCTGCCAAAAAATGTTAATTGACGATTTATTATCTTAAACAGTTTACGAATAAATATACAGAACAGAAAAAACTGTGTGTAAACATATATTAACACGATACCTAACAGTGTGATAATGACATTTGTGTTTATTGGAGAATCTTTCTTTCACAATAAAAGTTAAATTATGCTACATTAACAAATCTGTAGGCATTTATACCTTATCGTCTCCTTAAAAACTCCAAATTTACATATGTATTGTTTCAGAGAAAGAATATCATCGCCGACGCCGGTTCAATCCCGTCTTAGACGTTGACATTTTCCAATTTGAATTTAGAGAAAGAAAGATAAAGATATTAACTGATTATTATCGTGTTCAATAGCAAACAATGGCTTAACACAGGTCGCCTCCTTTCTTATAACTGCATCTTGTTCTAACGTACAAATTTCAAAAAGTACTAACTGTAATCCTTAGTTTCAGCCTATTTTAATGTCCTATAGAATTTATATTTAAAATACTCGGGGACACATACTTATTACTTTAATACTGCTATTGTTAGATGCAGTAACAAATATATTCAACAGTTATCCTATGGCGTGGTAAGTTATCGCATAATTTGCTTCTGCGTCTAATTCTATGACTAAATAAAGAAAATTGTGAATCATCGAAGCTATTTTAATTAAAGGTTTGACTGATTTCTTGTGATGACTGTTATGTGATGCATTAAAATTCAGTCTGTAAATGCTTAGGGAAATAAAATGTATAAAAACAATATTTTCCAATGAAAACAACACACAGGTAATGGATTAGAATGTTAAATATATAATTCATTTAAATTAAAACCAATTAAGCTTCGCTGAAGTAGTATTAAAGCTAAAAAATGTGCATTTTTATGTTAAACCGTGCTTCATTTCTGGGAGTTGTGCTAGTTTAGTAGCACGTCTGATCGTTACGCATGCCGAAGGCCGCAGCTACAGAGCTCCGGCCGCCCTTCTACAAGAACCCTCCTCTGCCCCCGACCCGTCGGCCAGGGGCGCTTCGCACACTAAATAACTTATTATATACACTGTAAAATATACTCTATAAAGTACAGCCTACCACTATGACTACAATAAAACGATTTGTCGTTTAACTCATTATTATGACAAATAATTCCTCTTATTTACAATTTATCTATACAATATGCGTTAAAATAACTAAAAAGTAACATTGTACTTGTAACATCGCTACCCTTCCTTCGAATGTACTAATTTCATTATTATTTAAGTCTAAAATCCCTCAATATATGTACACATACGCGCTATGTTAGTCGAGACTTAACTGATCACAAGTGAAGAGAAATGGAACATAATGAGGAACAAATATACACTACCTATGCACTAACCCTTCTCGTACCCGAATAGCCGGGGCTAAACATATCACATCATATTTAAGTGTAAACACTCAAGCCGCTCACGATTCGTCCGTCGCGCGTCGTTACAATAACACAATATAATTAAAAATATATTTACAAAATGTATAAACCTATCTCAAAATAAGATATCTTCACATAAAACTAATTCAAAATTATTATAAAATCCAACAACTCTTAACACTGGGCAGATTCAAGAAAGAGATCATTTCTAGATTCAAGTAAACATTTATGTCCAATTGGGTACGCTCCAGTAATTCTAAATGTCAAGATACGAAGGTGGGAGTAACGCGATATGTGAATTTGACTTATTGTCATTAAGATACATAATTATGTACACGTAATAATTGTGCTCGACCCAGTATTCATCATCAAGCATTCATTCTGTTAGCTACATTCTAAATAGGTTTACTTAGAACTCTTACGAGATCCATCAATTGATAATTTTTGCGCCGTAGCACTTGTCTGTCCAAATTATTTCTCTGTCACAACTCACGTTATTTATTAATGAAAACGTTTATGCCTAAATTAGTACACTGAGTACATGTAGCAGATTATCAAAACGAACATAGTTGAGATCACCTCATACAAAAAAGAAAGCTGAGTACAGCCGAGACAACTTGGTTCTTAAAAGAAACTTTCTTCAGCTAAGTATGAGTTGAACTCTCCAAAAATAATACTATTTCAACAATTTACATACATGTATCAGTAATACTATATGTACTTCTATAAATTATGCTATTCATTAAGTAAAGCCTGCGGGGCTAGAAAGATTACAGAAGAAAAATACAACGAGACAATCGTCCAACAAACGGTGTCCGTATTAGAAGTATTTTTGTTCTCCTTTGCAGTAGACCTTTTACAACAGGTCAAATGTATAATTGACACAATCAAGTCACTCACTGTCATATTCTTGATCAATTGAGGTATTTCCGGCATTTCTTGGCACCGCACGTGCACGGTATTTTGACTTCTTCGAACGGGAACTTGTAGTCATAAGTGAGTTCTTCGCCTATTGTGATGCGACGGAGAGCGAAGATCAGGATGTGCTTATGGCCGTGAATGTCGACGACACGCGAGTAGCAGTTGGGCTGTAAAAGTTATCAATTAATCAATCAATTTGCCTAATGCAGTCCACTGCTGGACATACGCCTCTCCCAATGTAAAAGTTAATTACATATTATTACTAAAACAGTCAAGGCAACTGGCGACTAATGGTATTATACTACTCGTATTATGCAGCGACTAATTCGTTATTTCATCGATAGTCCCAGACAAACACTAACGCTGTACAGGGTAAAAGATCTCTCTTTCCAATAGGCATGATTAACCTAGGCAAATTACGAGAAAATATTGTGAAACTAGGAACTTATAAACATTAATGTTTTGTGGTTATAAGATTGTGCCTCGTAAACACTGCTATAATCATTTTAAACTGATGTCTTCGTTGGCACTAGACGGTACAAAACCGTTTCATATTGTTCACGCAAACTATGATACGCATGTTCATCGTCGTCTTTACTAGTTCTACTTCTACTAATTCTCATAATAATTGACTATTAATAGACTTCGATATCGCCAATTGTTGACTTCGATATCGTCAATTGTTGACTTCGATATCGTCAATTGTTGACTTCGATATCGCCAATTGTTGACTTCGATATCGTCAATTGTTGACTTCGATATCGCCAATTGTTGACTTCGATATCGTCAATTGTTGACTTCGATATCGCCAATTGTTGACTTCGATATCGTCAATTGTTGACTTCGATATCGCCAATTGTTGACTTCGATATCGTCAATTGTTGACTTCGATACCGCCAATTGCTTGTGGAGGGTCATTTCACGGAAAATATCGAAGTTCAGCCGAAACTGGAAAGCCAACCCTAACTAAGTTGGGTAAAGGCTCAGAGAATGAATTTATTATTATAGGTAGCTATAACTATAGGTACCTAGTTTACAAACATGTATTGTGTACAAGTTAATAACTCACATCACAGGAATGGTTGATGAATCTGGCAGCATTTCCCTTCAAGGTGGCGTCGACGACCAAATTGTCGTCGATACGGAACATGTAGCAGCCTCCAACTCCACGCCGACCACTCATTGCTTCATAGCGCTTCTCGCGTTGGTCAGCCAACACTGCACGGATCACCTCGCCCGCGTATTCTATTACCATGTCCCCTGTGAAGTAAAGGTTAGCGAATTCAATTATTATGGTTGGGTTTAAATAGATAAAAGAGAATATATTCTGCAGGATTTCAAGTGTGGATGTACGGTCTATGCAAATAAACCTATGTTTATCGACACACTCCAAGCCAGCTTTTTTGTGCCAAGTTTGACGACATTACGCCCTCAGGCCGTCTTCGTATGCATATCCGTGCAGCTGACGACCTCAATGTTAAAGTTAAAAATTATTAAGCAATAGTAACTTCATATAATTTACCTTCTTCGATGTCGCGTTTGCAGAATAAACCGCGTCCGTGAATGTGTGATCTGTATACACCCACAGATGCTTTAGATGTCTCTTTTAGCTGTCTGAATCTCATTGCTGGTGGCAAAGTTGCTAAACGCCTGGAAAATATAAAACATAGGTACTCACTAAAGTAGATTGGAACAGATAGACAATCTTACAGATGAATTCAAATTCCACATTCTAGAACTAATCAAGATATTTAACCTACCTTGAGACCGAGCTTTCACCTTCTTGTCCACCGAAAGGTGGAGGTTCTTCTCTGAAAGGCGATGCCATCCAACTAAACATATCATGGTTCTGTTTTCTCGCCACAGGACCAGTGCGGGCACTGCCCCATGGACTCTCTTTGAAACCCTCGCTCAAGTCCAAATCATTGTCCCAGCTGCTTAACTGACGACCTTGACGCGTCTTATATTTGGTGCATCGGCTCGCCTGTAATTTAAAAAACCGTCAGAACGTACACCTAAATTGGTATAAGAAAAAATATGTGTAGCTAGAATAAGACTTACCCCAGGCAGCTGTTCGATAAGGTATCTCAATGCATTGTTGTTCAATCCCAAAATATGAGTTCCAGATAAACTCGCCGGCAAATTGTACTGAATCGGCGGCAAACCCGATTGTTTCCTTGCATTTTGTACAGATTCGATAACTTTCGCCCAAAGGTCCGCTAAGGAGGATGAAGTATAATTGAAACCATCTTCGGACGTTACTTCGTATATGAGCTTAGGTCCGTCATCTTTAGATGGTTCGGGTGCCGGTTTTGGTACAGATGGTTTGTTTTCCTTTGAAATTTTAGGCTGTTTTTTTGTCACAACGGTTTCAGTTTCTGATTTCTTGTCTCCTAATGGTCTCTTCATTACTTTTGTAGGAGCATTCTGTATTTTAGCTACAACTGGAGTTCTATTTATGTCTTTTTCTACCAATACCTTTGGTGGTTCGATTTCAATCATCTCTGTATCCAGGCTTGGTAGAGACATTTTTGAGGTCGTATCAACAGGCGTGCTGATTCTTGCGGTATCTTCTGGGGTTGCCGCACTCGTGGTAGTTTGATGCATCTCAGCCGATAGCTGCATAGCTTGAGCCGCATCTCTTTCTTCCTTTTCCTTTTTAGCCCTCTCTAACTCCATCATACGCTTTGATTCTTCAATGGCCTTCTCTAGGTCGCTATCGATGTTTTCATCTTTGATGTTTAAGTCAGGCATGTCATGGCTAACTGCAGGCCTTTGTTTAGGTACTGTTGCTGTTTTAGAAGTAGTTTTTGTCGATTTACTTTGACCATCTCTATGCAATGGAAGTACTCTATTCATAGGTCTCATAGACATTGGATTGACAACGTTAGTAGGAATGCCTGTCTGTTGCGTAGGCGGAGCTTTAGGTAATGTTATGCTGGAATTGTTTTGAGTTGGTAGGTTTATGGTATTGTTTGGTACAGGTATGCACATTATGTTGTTAGCAGTATTCTGATTTTGAAGCAGATTGGTGTTAGCTTGAAGAGGAAAGCTGATATCAGCTGCGGCCTTTGAAGCAATTTTCGGATCCACGAGATTATTTTGAACTGTGATGTTTACTGTATTATTACTGGAGTTCACATTTATATTCATAGGAGCACTGTTTGGTATTGCTTGGAAGGGTACATTTATCATAGTGCCATTGTTATCATTATTTTGTTGGAAAGCTAGTGGGTCTGTTGTAATACCAGCCACATTACTATTAGCATTGTTTGTGACCACGCGAATGTTATGTTGCTGTGGTACATGCTGGTTAATATTATTATCCAAACTAGCATTATTCATTCGATTCCTTTCCGCTAAATTGATAACTCGATTATTATTAGGTGGATTCATCTGCATATACCCTAATTGATTACTAACTGATATTGTGTGGTTTGGTTTGTCAGTGCCCACCATATTTACTTTACAATCTTTGTTGTTAGCAATATTCGTCATCGGTATATTAGTGTTTGACGGTGGACCCATTAGATTCTTGCCCCGCAATGTATCTGGGGCAAACTTGGGTGGATCTGGTACAGGTATGTTATTCCTATTCATTTGATTGTCCATACTGGTTATACTTTGGTTTTGTGATGCATTATTACTACTCATGCTACAACTATTTATATTAATTTGCTGATTATTGGATACTTGATTATTGATCAGTTGATTCTGATTATTTGTAGCATGTGTTTGTGATGTATTCAGCATCATGTGATTATTAGTTCCCGCCATGAGATTATTAACATTATGATCTGTGGCATTTGCGCAGCTCATTAACATGTCATGTCCCGTCATGTTGTTTTGTGTGCTTGTCCCATACATGTTAGTGTTATTAACAGAGTTCATCATCATATTACTGGACATGCTCGAGTTATTCACGTTCATTCCATGCATCATGTTTCCGGTACCCATGTTCATGTTATTACTATTCATATTTGAACATATCTCCATGGTATTCTGATTACTAGAAAACTGTGTACTGTTATTGGAGCAGCTGCCACTGCATGAACTTATATCATTTTTAATATCTGGAATGTTAGGCATGTGTTGCATCATTGAGTTATTCATAGATTGGTGGTTGTTATTAACGATTTGCATCGTACTATTTAGGCTGTTATGCATGTTCATATTATTCATTGAATTCATTTGGTGCTGCATCATCGAAGAATGTTCCATAGAGTTTCTGTTGTTCTGAATTTGATTTAACGCGTTCATGTTTTGCATGGTTATTGGGTTGCTGTCATATCTACCCCCATGAATGTTTGACATCGGGCCAGAATTGTCCATCTGGTTGCCTAAATTGATATTCGAGGCACTTCCTGACATATGATGCATATGCATACTATTATCCATCTGTTGCCTGTTGTGCATTTGATTAGGAACATGTTGATGCATGTTCATCATGTTATTTTCAACATGTGGCCTATTGTTTTGAATCTGCATAACATTCGGCATCTGGTGCTGATGATGAAGACCAACATTTTCAATTTGCCTGTTTTGTTGCATCGACATTTGTTGGTTAACATGCATGCTATTATCCATTTGTCCTCGTGGATTATTATTGATGTGATGATTCATCTGTTGCATGTTGTGCAACTGTGGATTATGTAGGTTATCCATAGATCTATTGGGATGCATAGCATGATTCATATTGTTCATGTTGTGCGACTGCATGGTTTCCATCATCATTCGATTGTTTTGCATATTCATATTTGTCATTGGTTGCTGCATATGCATGTGATTCAAATCACCCAAATCTGACCGATTCATA
This sequence comes from Eilema griseolum, assembly GCA_963662185.1. Lineage (NCBI taxonomy): Eukaryota > Metazoa > Arthropoda > Insecta > Lepidoptera > Erebidae > Eilema > Eilema griseolum. The sequence continues at coordinate 9,638,999 of OY759250.1, forward strand.
TTGTGATTATTTGGTCCTAAATTGTGCATATTAATGGATTGGTTCATTATGCTATTACTGTCAGGTGTACTTCTGTTGGGCATCATATGTGGCTGATTATGATTTTGTTGCGAACTCATCATATTTTCGTGGAAAGATCGGTTCTGATTCGATTGATTTAACTGTTGCATCTGATTAGTATCCACTTGCCGATTATGCTGAATCTGTCCATTCATTATGTGGATTTGATTGGGTGTTGATATTTGATTGTTGTCATGAGACATCATCTGAATATTACTGGCGTGGGACATGTTTGACGTATTCATAGAACTGGTCATATCATGCTGCTGACTTGATTGCATGCTATTTTCGCTAGAAACAGTGATGTTCATACGATTGTTTACACTTTCCTGGCAAGAGATGTTCATAGTTTGCATTGAGCTATTTCCAGAATTCAACATCTGAACTTGGCCATGTGAGGAATTATTTGCCATTGAGCACATTTGACTTTGATTATTCGGTCCTGAGATGGTATTTTGATTGTTTTGCAACTGCGGACGCACGTTATGAGGTATAATACTGATAGCAGGCGTGTTGCTAACATTACCACTCATCTGGCAGTTATTCATTTTGTGACTATTCATCTGACTAGACAAATTATCAGTATTATGTTTGTTATCTGTAGTTCCCATGTTTTGGAATGTGTTATCATTCTTCGCGTGCTGTTGTGAATGAGACGCCATTATTTCTTGCGAGAAATTCAAATGTCCACCTTCAGTTTTTGAAAGCGCATTGATTTTACTAAGCTTCAAAGAGGTATCAGCGTCAAAGTTGCTGTTCATCACCGATGAAGGTGGATAAATATTTCCAGCAGTAATTTGAATGACGTTATTTGACGTAGAATGTGTTGTTGAATGGTGGCTCACGTTTAGGCTTTGTTCAAATTGATGAGAATGCATGTTCATTCCTGACATAGAGTTGCTGGGCATTTGTATCAAACAGTTTTGGTTAACTTTATCATGGTCATTGTTTGGATGTGTCCGTCCCGTGATATTCATCGACGCATTGCTTTGGATATTCATTGACGACGTATTCACATTGGTTTGTTTAACGGACATATTTTGCAGTTCCAATTTGTTGTCCATTACTCCAGTGTTGTTAGCAGTAGTGATTTGCCTCCACGGTGTAGGCGATTTTGTACTCTGCGTGACACTTATCGTAGGGATATTTGCAGAGTTATCATGCAAATTGCCACTGATTTCAATGACGTGAGAATTTTCAATCTTGAGGTTATTCTTTGCTGTAGATGGAGCTATAGAACTCGATACAATTGGTTGTGACAGTGGTATCGACTGCATCGAGAATGATGTCGCAGAGTTAGGTATGGAATGAGAAATTGCCATCACTGGCTGTCCTGTTGACGATACAAGTGTTACATTGGGAGACAATGATATATGACTAGGTTTGGGCATATTGCCTCTGTGTAAGTTTTGTGGTGTACTGGAAATCGTCATGCCGTGGATCTGAGATGTAATAGGATTGATCGTTTGTCTTCCAGTAATAATGGTACCCGGTTGTGATCCAACTGCTATTGGCGTACCCATTTGAATAACTTTCGGTGTCTGTCTATTAGCATTCATATTAGGCGCTGATTTTTCATGCAGAGGTTGTAATGTCAAATTAGGAACATTTGTCTTGATGGTCTTTAGCGATGGTGGTGACGAATGTACAGTTTGAGCATTAACAACATTAGGTGTTGATGATACAGCGACACTGTCTCCGACGTTATTGACAACCACATATCCTGTAGGCACTTCCACTATTGGCTCAATCTTACTTGCTTGGAACACCTGAGTGGTTGTAGCTGAGAAACTGCTGTTCTGCGCAAGTACTCCTGGCATAGCGGTAGACACAAACTGCTGCGAAGACATAACTGTATTTTGCACTATTGTTTCTAATCCATAGTAAACAGGTTGCGTTGTCGTCAAATACATGCATCCTGATGGATCTGTCACCATTTCTAATGTAGGTGTTGAACCAAGTAGAACCTGATCATTGCAGAACTGCGGCAATAAAGTTCCTTGCGGTAAAATTGTAGCTCCGGGAGCTGATGAAATGATTGTGTTGCCTTGTTGTTGTAATGCGGCATTCGGTATTATAGTGGTCTGACCGTTGCCTATCCCACTTTGAGGTACAACAGTGGCAGTCTGAGATGTGATATTTCCTGGTCCTAATCCTTGGATTGTACCTTGAGGAATTATGGTAGTGCCATTTTGTGTGTGTATCGCTTGAGGTGTGTATTGCGTCTGAATTGCACCTTGCGGTAATATAGTAGCTCCTTGTTGTATTGCTTGAGGTAATATTCCTACATTTCCTTGCGGTAGCAGAACTGGGATGCCGCCACTAGGAACCGCAACCAGACCTCCGTTTTCTGTCTGCTGAATTTGAAATGTTTGTGGCATAATTCCACTTTGAGATATAAATTGTGTTGGCCCTGTTTTGAAATCGCCTTGTGGGGCAATAGTCGCAATGTATTGCATATTTTGGTTTTGTTGTTGGGACAAGGCTTCAACATATGCCGACATTATGTTCTGGTTTGCGACTGGTTGAACGATTATTGACGGTTGGCCTGTTTGGTTGTTTGTTTGTAACTGTATTACAGTATTTCCAGGTCCTATTGGAGTCTGATTGATAGTAGTAAAAGTTTTCTCTAGTTTAGTTTGTCTCTTTATAGTAGTAGGTTTCGGCATGGGTCGTCCTCTACCTCGGTTAGTCGCTTGGAATATGGGTTTTGGATGAACCTGCGCTGGTTGCTTCTTTGGTGACTTATGCGCCACTCCTGGCAAAATCAACTGTTGTTTAGTATGTGAGTTAGGCTGTATTCTCTGTGCTGTCATTGCAGGTACAACTATAGTAGAATTGCCCTGGATTTGAGGACGAATCATTGGTTGGATGTTCTGAATAATCGAAGTATTAGGCATGCCTTGTATAGAATTTACTGGCAAAGCAATCGATGTTGCACTGGCCATATTCGGGAAGTTCGTAACTTGATTCTTCCCTTGAATAATTGGTGTAAGATTTCCTTGCTGATTTGAAGGTATTGTTATTACTTGGTTTGAGTTTGACGATATTACTTGAATACCGCCAGATCCAGAAAGTATATGAGCCATATCATTCCCTTGAATCTGTTGTATGTTCGCGCCACCATTACCAGATTTTACACAGATATTATACGGTAAAATATTGGGCTGTGTTATTAGTTGAGGAGCTATGATCTTTTGCGCACCGGCGGAACTTGTTTTGGGTGGCAGTAACATCTGTGGTGTCACAACAATTTGTGGCGATGAAAGTACTTGTTGGTTAGCGGATACTTGAACATTGGTTGTCTTGCTTTGGTCAAAAATCACAGTACCTGACTTCATTTGTTCAGTAATAGTCATAGTCATTTCATTTGACGGCCCTGGGGATGGCGTTTCAACTATAGTGCCATTTATTGTAATTTGCCTGGTGTTGATTGATGTTCTCCTAGCAGCTATACCTTCCGCTTTTACTGTGTTCTCAGTACCAGTAACAACACCCGCGTGAAGGATCATTGGTTGAGCAAACGCCCCTTGGAATGCATTTTGTAATGTCGTCAGAGTCCTATTTTCTGGAGATTTTGGATTCTCACTTTCACTTTCGCTCGTCGACATCATATCGCAAGAGGGTACATGTCTGTCATACGATTCTTTGTTTCTATACGTACATTGGCATCTATCGCATCTTACTGGTTGTTCCATTTGATTAGAAGACCCTAACCCGTTATCTAAAGGTCTCATCAAAAGCTCTGGTTGTCCACTGATTGAATTTCCAGCGAAGGTTACAGTGTAGCTCTCAGTTCCACTAGCTCTATATAAAAATTGACTTGTTTGACCCCTATTTGTGTTATCATTGCCAGGATGATTATCCTCTGCGCCGTCTAGTTGCTGAATTGGCGTGAAATCATTGTCACTGTCGCGTGGACTTCCAGGTCGAGAACTACACGTACTTTCAGAACCTGACCAATCGGCAGTACCATCAAGTTGCGAGATTGGACTACATTGAATTTTTGTATAGAAATCAATAACATCAGTGTAATATCCTTCATTCTTGTCTGTTTTTGTGTTATTTGGATCTTCTTTCTTGTTAGGTGATGTTGTACGATAAGCCATGCCAGAAGTGTGAGGTGTTTCATCACAAATAGCACCACTAGTGCAAGTTTCAACTTTAACTTTCTTCTCTGGACTGTTATCAGTTTCCTTGATTGTTTCTATCGCGTTTTCTGTAAGTGTTACTCTTTGAACAGGACTTAATTTTCCTGTAGCTGTGGATGTTTTGCCCATTTTGCATCTTTTGATAGTAGACGATAGTAAACTGCTGTCGAATTTGTTATTCCAACTACTTGATCTTTGTTGGCCCCGCCCAGTAGTCAAAGTCTTGAGATTATGGCTTTGTAGGAGCATTTCAGATTTGCTTCGTTTCAACTCTTTACTGCCAGTTTCAAATCTTGAATTAAGTAATTCGTCTATGAAGTCCGTGGATCGAAAATCAGACTTATCATTACTTTTATCATCTGACTGACCCATTGCGCAATAAAACTCATTCTTCAGATCTTGGAATATGTCTTGCATAGATATGCCATCCAAAAGATCATGGTTGAGATCTTCGAAAATAGCATCCTTCACTTCTGGTGGTAGTAAATCTGCGGTATTCTGAGGCTCCTCATCGTCTTGTTGCTCTTGCTTGCACACATTATCTAGTAAATGCTCTACAACTTGTTTGACAGCCAGATCTTCCAATGTCACTGTATTTCCAAACTTGATGGGTGATTTGTCACTTTTGAGCATCAGTACTGTTTTGCTAGATCCTGTTTCTATGCTTTCATGCCATGATCCTATTTCTGCCATGACTCTATCTACAACATGCACATCCATGGTATGGTCTACTGTTATGTTAACACCAAAATCAAATCCAGGCATTGGCTCAGCCAGTATAAGTTTCGTTTTGATAGTATACCTAACTATTTTCGTAGGTTTTTTACACGACCAAAATAGGCGTGTACACGAAAAGTCCACTGGCATTAAAAACTCTTCGTAATCAGATACTGATGGCACTATCTTGCCAAGGCTATGAACAGCCAATGAGCCGAGGATAAACTGCACATTGGTTATTTCACTGTACCTTTTCTTCTTCTTGTCAAGTTCTACATACACTGGTCTTGTTAGTTCAAAATCAGCATCTTTCTGTAAACTCTTTTTAGGGACGTCTTTTCCATGAGATGGGCAGAATACCCTCTTGTCATCCATGAAAGCGCAAGTCTCCTTCCTTGCACAAGCATAATGATAGGTTTCACTGCAATTTTTCGCACAACAACCGACACTAGCACCTTTAACTTCACAGGCAGCACACTTGATCATTTTACCTCTAGATATTGCAGAGTGCACATTTTGGAGAGATCCATCAATTTCTTCAAAAACTTCCGCTGACCATAGTGCACAATTGGAATGTATCCAATCATTTTGACCACAGTACAGTAATCTGCCTTCCATTGAAGGTGAACCATCGCCGGTAGCTTTGCAAAGTACACATACTCTTGAATCAACCACTGAATAGAGCTCTAGAAGATCTTCCTCGAATTTGTCTCCATCAACTTCTAGTTTTGGTACTACTTGATCCATCGGTCGCTCAATAGATTGCACAGCAGTTTTCACTTTATTATCGGAAATATCGACATCTTTCATAGATTCGGCATCTTCATGTTCACCCTCAACTTCTAAGTTAGGCTGAAGACAATTGTTTTCACAATCAAACCATGGGAATGTCTCTGAGAATAAATCCTTATAAATTGAACTAAGATCATCATTTGTTGTCCTCTGAATGACGTCTTTCATGTCATGATTGAAGTCTTTTAGAGAAACATACCCATCACTGTTTACTCTCTTTTTAATGTCTAAAAGTGATGGAGATATTACTCTGTCTAAATCATCACTGTTGTTGGAATCTGGTGAAGTTCTTATTACGACTGGGCTAAGATCTTGTTCACTTCGAGCTTGTGGAAAGCTCTTTATGGGTTCATCATCATCTGATATTGCCTCATATTTGTCATCGTGAACAGTAGTGGGCAACATGGTCGTCGCCTTTTCCGTTTTTGCTAATGGAGGATAATTTTCGTGTACCTCAACACAAGAAGATTCAAATTCTGTCTTGGTGCCATACAGTCCTGTTGAAAAGCAAATTTCTTTGTTTTGCATCAATGGCTCCTGTAGGTTAACCACTTTATGGGATGTGTGTGGAATGTCCTGTTTCTGCATATCCACATCTTGCATTAAAGTTGGCTGCCACATATGTGTAGGTGTATTTTCATCAAATTTATTCTGGAGAAAATTGTTATTCCGTCTGCCTCTTGACGTATTTCTGTATACTTTGGTTTCCGAAGTCTTCATGGACTCATCTACGACGTCGAAGTGTAGCTTCCTTATCGCTTGCGGCGACAGTAGCCGATATGGCTTATTTGGTACTGGTGTGTTCTTGTGCGGCGTTAATTTCAGTAGCGCACACGCTTTTTTGTTCTTTGCTAGCAACTTCAATAGGTGAAGTAGTCGGCTTTTAAGATGTTCTGTAAGCATCTTCCTCCATGGTGGGTCATTTGGCATGCATTTACAGCATATATATTCGATTGATGGTGGTAATGCTGATAGGAGCTGGTATCCCTCACCACTGAGTTCTTCACAGCTCGCGTGCACCCATCTGCCGCACCAACCACACTCCATCATCTAGAAGGATATACAAATACCAATGAATTGTTTGAATCAGGACATGGTACACGAAAGTTTATTTTTTTTACTGTAAGTTTAGAAAGAAAGATAAAGAACCCTACCTTGCTGTCAAAGTCATTGTCCCTGTAGCACGCTTGACAGAGAGGACAATAGTTGCCCTTCTGTCGCAGTTTGAAGCAAGGTCCACAGAATGGTAGACTGCCAACAAACTTGCTCACTCGACTACTATCACAACTCTTGCATTTCAGGCAGGCACTGCATATCTGTAAATAATTTATAATTATGATTAGTAAAAATAAAAAGGTAATTAGCTAGCTAGTATCATTAATTTATGATGTGTGTGTGAGAGAGGGAGAGGGCAAAATAACAACCTAAAATTTAGATAGACAAAACAAAAAATCAAAGCTACAAGACGAATTCGTGACTCCACTGGTGTTACACACGTTCATACGTCACGGTAACCACTTTCCATCAGGTGGACCGTGTGCATGTCTGCCACCAAGTTCTATAAAAAACAATCGAAGTGGACGAACTCGTGGGCATAAACAAGTTTAAAAATAATTATGACTAATATCATAACACTCAGTAGTCAGTAGCGCGGATACCCGCGGTAGGTGTCCGACCATCGCAGCGGCAGTTCTAACGTCTAAACTTAAAACTAGAGTACACACATACCTGTGGCCAATCACTGCGATGATCAGGCGGCGCGGCGGGCAGGCAAGCCGCGTGGTAGTGTCTGGCGCAGGCTCGACAGCGCAGCCTCGCGGCGCCTCGCGCGCAGGCCGCGCAGGACACGCAGCGGGCACACGTCCAGCCACCACCACCCGCGGCTTCTTCTGCACACCAACTGTGGTACCACTCGCAACACGACGTACACACCAGCATCTGTATACAATAGAGATCAAAAATTAACATCATCATACAGAATACCACGGCTATAATAACCTCGTGTTGTGTTCCCGGCGGCGAGTTGGGTGGCCAGAGCTCACTGGAGAGTTTTTGTGCTGTCAGTGGGAAGACCAAAGGCTTGTCCTGATTTTGTGTTCTGCACTGAAGGCACAGAAAATCTCTTATCTTAGAGGATCGGCAGCACGGATGTTACACACACGTTCATAGGTCACGGTAACCACTTTCCATCAGGTGGGCCGTGTGCTTGTCTGCCATCTAAGTTGAAAAAAAATCCTACTAGTCTGTTACTATCTAGGTTCAGGTAGGCTTTCATTCTAACTATGAAAAGGACGAAATGCAATATTTTGTGCGTAGATACTGTCATCAGACCTCCACAGCATTCGAAGTTCTGCAATTTTAGTTTGTGAGCTCTACCCATAATAAATGCTGCAGATGTTCATATGCCATTGGGACCTACGATGGTTTAACATACTCTCTGAGGCATGGAGGGATATTAATGCGTTAAGAATGGTCGCCCATCCCAGAAATGACTTGGCTAATATCTAAACCTTAGTTATCAGTTAGCCACAAATCCCTCAAGAGAACAAAGAGAATGTAAATGATGTTAGTAGAAAAGGCCAAATATTCATTCTTAATTAATTATAGCAGTGTTTTACCTTTTCTTTGCCAGCACTGCCACAGAGGAAGCATAATCTGGCGACTGTGAAAGATCCAGTTCCGATCAGCCCGAAGCCTGTACTGCAGACTTCATCTGGGTCATAGCTCTCCCAAAAGTCGACACATATGAGTTCAGGCCTATTCTGACCACACTTCTGTGAACGACTCCGCACCTGAAGTTATAAAATACATCATATTAATACAGTGACATTGCATAGTCTTGTAATCGCTGATGGAGATCTAAAAAAAACCTAGCTACTTACATTTGTGATGTTAGAAAGAGGTTTCATTACTGTCTTCTTGGGCACCAGATCCATAATAGTCTCATCCTCACTAGATTCCGCTTTATTCTGTAATTTGACAGGAATTGGCTGATCCATTTTACGTTTCTTGGTTTCTGTCTGTACTTCCCCATCAATATCTTTAGAGACTACACTATCAGGCACCACAGGTGGAGCTTTATTCTCAGAATCAGCTTCAGATTCACAGCTGGGGAGATCAGGTGTATCCTTCTCAATAACAGACAATAGACTCTCATCCTCAGACTGCATGTTTTTATCCTGTTTTTCTTTTTCATCTTGTGTTGGGAATGTAGCAATTGGTTGTCCCAAAACAATGGATGCACTTCTACAAACATGCTTAACTCGGGGTCCTTTAAGTTCCACTTTTTGTCTTTTTGGATCCTCAGCTTGTTTGGCATCATCCTTATCTTTTTTCCTAACTTTTATCCTGGTCAATTGACGCTTTCTACCCACATTAAATTCTTCATTTGACTCTGTAGCAGCTGGACGGTCTTTTGGTGTTTTATCCTGGAAGAAAAATAGTCATTGTTCTAAATAGTGTAAATCAGTATCCAATTTATAAATAAGTTCCAAAGAATTCTACATACCTCTACTTTTTCGACTTCCTCTACTTTCTTTACATTTGGTTTGGTACCAAATATCTTATTCTCATTTTCACTGTTGGCAATGGCAAACACTGGTTGTGGTGTAGCAGTATTGGTAGATGATATTCGTAGTGGATTAGCCTGTACCAGAGAACTAGAAGTTTTTACACCTGATCTCATGAAAGGAGGTAACATTGCAGTGAGGCCTGCTCTGATGTTAGGTGGTACTTGGAAAGCCTTCAGACACATCTTGAGCCAGCAAGCTGGACATCGTGCCTTGTTTGTGCACCTTAGTAACTTCCACTGTTGAGATCGGACTATAGGTGGAACGTGACAGTTACCTGAAATTTGATATTAATGTTCATTAATGTGATTTTAAAAATAAAATAACTTAATGGACGATATTATTTACATTGCTAATTTTCAGCAGCCATAGTTGTTGCATTAAAAAGTAAGCTGTTAAAGTATAATATGTAGAGATATTGCATAAACTTTCAACAGTATTAAGAATAAAAAAGAATATTGTAACATTTACCTTCACCCTTGAGACACTGCATCACCACAGTTCCAGCTTTCTGGCACAACTTTTCTTTCTTCAACATTTTAGATATAAACTTGCGGCAAGATTCACATGAATATATTCCAAATTTTCTAGCTTGTTTTACGAATCTGTAGAACCGTACTGCACCACACACTCCACATGTTACTGTTGTTGGAGGATTTGGAGCTAAAACACACAAGAATTTAATAATTACTTCATTTTCTTTTTACATCAGAAGACAGGCCTGTATTCTAGTTGGATTCAGTCCTGAATCTCGATTTATCTGAGGATAGATTGTATAGACAGATTGACAAATGGCCTATACAATGTTTCCTCGGATAAATGGAGATTCAGAACTGAGTACCATTCTAGAACGGCCCGTATTCATTAGTTATAAATGAATATGATAACTTACAAGATGATTGTGGATGTGTAGAGAAGGGACCGTCCAATGCCGAAGTTGACTGCGCAGGTGGATTCAACTGCAACCTTGCTTCTCTGAGAATGATTTTTCCTCTTAGTAATTGTGATGCTGAAGATTTGTCTTTCTCTGGACTGGCAGGAGGTGGCTTTTCTTCCTCATCTCCACTGGCACCTGGACTTGCACTGTCCCAACTATCCTCAGACCCAGAGCCACTACTTGTACTACTTGAGCTACTGGCATCTGATATATCCATTAGCTTCCGCATTGCATGTCCTGTCCTATCTTCTTTAGGAGCTTCTGATGTTTTCAACTTTTCAAGATTCTCTAAATTAGAATTCTCATCCTGTGATGGTTCTTTTTCGTATGTAAACAAGTCATGTAACTTTCGAGAGCCAACACTAAGACTTGAAAATGAGTTTGATGTTTTGTCTTTGAATAAGTTTGAAGCTTTCAGTGACTGCAGTGGGATATTGTCCTTGATTTTTTCAATTTGATTTATTTTATTCTGATCTTCTTCATCAGGTGTATCATCATCATTTGGTATGTTATTGAATACTAATCTTTTCAACTTTGGCTTCTTCAGTACTTTGCTTGAAGATATACTGCTGCTAGCAGTAGTCTGGTCCTCCCCATCAATGAACCTCTTATTAGGTTTTATAACTCTTGACGAGTGTACACTTCTCATAGGCAAAACAAACTTTGTAGAACCTGCACTCTCTTTCTCAACTGGTGACTGGTTTCTTGGAGGTGGAGATATACATCGGCTTTCACTAAACTGTGAAAATTTATTCATGGGCTTTGATAAGGGATTCAAATTCTTTCTCAAGTATCCCTCTTGATATTCCGAGCTTGACTTTGAGCTCAAATCTGTTAGTTTTGCAGGTTTCAGAATGCTATTAAATGTTGAGTATTCAGTTTGTTTAAGCGATGACTTTTTCTTAATGATAGGTACAAGAGGAGCATGATGTTTTATTGGGACTTTCTTCAGTGGGAAAAATATATCTTCACAACTTTCAACAGTACCAAATGTGACCGTCTTTTTCACTGGTTTAGGTTTTTCACCTTTCACTGGTTCCATTTTGTTCTGTGACCGGGTTCTAACTGGGGATTTGGACAAATCACTGGTTTTATCTGGATTATCTTGTTTATTCTTTGTTATATCAGTCACTTTGTTTTGACTACATTCATCTGTCTCATTTTCATTGTTATTTTCTTTCTTTTCTTCTTCCTGTAAATTGTAATTATTGTTATTAGTTACTACAGTAGGGATATAGTTTCTACAACTGATAATTAGTTGCCTGTATACTGTGTTTCTCTTTTGTTGCCTGTCATATTACTTAAAAAGATTTCCCTAGTGTGTTATCCATTTTTCATTTCTATAAATCTATATCAACAAGTTTTGCATGTTATTCTATGAAGTGCATATTAGAATCAAACTGATTATACCAATTTGGATAGGCATTGGGGAGTTAAGAAAAAAATATAATTTTAGTTTATTGGTTGGAAATGTTAAACTGATTTAATAATTGCAAAAAAAATGATTTTCAGTTCAATAAATACTACATACTATTTACATGTAAATGAGCATAGTATATTATAATTAAGTTAATTATAATAGTAAATTAAGTTAATTATATGACTTTTGCATGATTCCATAATCCAAAATAATATTTGTAAGGCAAAAATTATTTAGAATAAAACCCAAGTTGGATGGTTGGATTAATCTACTCAATAACATATGCATTAGAATCTGGAACTCACTCTGAGACTCATGGCTCACAAATATTATACATACATCTGACATGACATACCTATATAATTTTAATACCAGAAATAAAAATAAATTTCTGTTTGTTTATATAACACTTTTGATGTCATTACATTGTTCTGATCATATTCCTCAGTTCTGACTAAACTCCTTAGTTTATTACTCTAACCACAGACATTGACAGAAGTCTGGGTAAATGTCTGAGTTCGCTAATATTTAAAAAAAAAACTTGCTGTACGAAAACTCAGGTTTCATTAAGTCGGGGATTCATTTGTAGACAAATGTAGAAAAATATCCTCAGGATTTGGTTGATATGCCACTTAATAAATTTAATACTGAAGTGAAAAATGTTTAATAAAAAAGGTTATTATAAAATAGATGATAGAAATGTGTGGTCAACCTCTCAAAAGTCAAAGTCTCTTGATTGCTCGCACAACATAAATTGTAAACAAAATCATATTTAAAAAAAAAAGATAATCTAGTTCTAATATATTTTTTCGGAGTTACTTGCTGGTATCTTCTCAGTAGAACTTACCTACCGAACCAGCAAAAATAATTTTCCAATGGTTTATTTACATTATTTATTATTTTTATATATTTCTTGACATCATAATTGTAACATTTTGACATTCATATGTGCCTAAACTGAATATATGAAATTGATTCTTTGATTCCAATGTTTCCGTACCACATTGTTAGTAATGAGACAACAAATCAGTTACATTAGAACTTAACCTTGATAGAATAATGTATAGTGTTTATCTGACATTTCTTATGCTAATGTAAAAATAGACTAACCTATTGTTCGCAATCATTTTTACAAATAGCAAGTCACACTGTCACCAATTCGGTCATATAACAACAAATATTTGTGTTAGAAATCCAACAAATGAATACAGTTTAGCATAATTATTTGTAATTGTTACAAATGTTAATATAAGTAAATTCATCAGCTGCTCAACATTATGGCTCATTCAACACAATGAGCAATCACAGACTCTAAAAGAACAAGGTTGAGAAGAATGTGTTTGTCTATAAAGGTTATATGATAAGTGTTCTAATGTTTACGATTTGTTTGTAAATATATCAGTATTTCTGTTTTGTCTGTATATAACAACAAAATTGGGAATATCAAGCATATGTGAACAAAACAAAATCTAACTTTTATAATATTGTTGACATAAAATGGAACACGTAAATGTCAAAGTACGTAGATAGATACCTACTTGACGCTCTACCTATGCGATTAGCATCTTATGCTTCTAGTTATTACGTAAACACAACATTACCGTATGTACATCCATTTTTATTTGCAACTAACATGAAAAAACTTAATAATGTTAGCAAATAAAGCATTACCTCTTGGTCCCCAGCAAAATCATTGGCCGTAGTGCCGCGCGCTGGCGGATGATTCTCTGGAGCAGTCTCATGGTAAACAGTTCCCGATAAAACACTAATGCGTTTTCTGTTTTGAAATTTAAGTGGTTTGCCTGGGAATCTCGACCTTCCCATTTTGATTTACACGTAAACGTAGAACACTCAGTGCGTTCCTAACAATTGCGAGGAAACTGGCGCGCATGCTCGGGCCCGCGCGCTCCGCATCGCCATTTCACTCATTTATGCAATGTGTATAACAAATTACGACGCAGTTCTCATCGCATGTACGCTCAAACATAAACACTAGCATCACCCTTCACATTATTCACTAAAACCATCACATAGCACTGTTTTTGCAAAAGACGACATCATCCATCATTTTTAATGGTCGACTGGTTGTTAGCGCCGTAGTCGTATCGCTTCCATTCAACATTCAACGGAGCGTCAGCTACTATTGAAACAAAAGAGAATGTAGCGATACAACTGATTCTACAACTCTACGCGTCGTTAACAAAGCGTTTAGTTCCATTTGATTATTTATTTTATCACTAAACAAATTAAATTATTAAAACTGAATCGATATAATTTGACAAAGATGGCTGTTCGCCGCGCTTTAACAATAGCGTACACGAGTGATTAACGAGACGAGGCGCGAGGCCGCGGTGTGAACGACACCTGGCTCTCGGAGGCCAGTTATGGATTTTGAACCAATCGCGACGTTAATTCGGACCGGTATGAAAACAAACATGTCGCTCGCTACAGTATACACTCGTTACCTCGCTACTCTATCAGACTATCTAAGTATCTATACATAATACATAGGCGTTTCACTCGTTTTTCATCAATAAAAATGTTATGTTGTGCAAAGATTGATCTAATATAAACTGCGCGTTCGGTTAAAACGCAGTAGCTTTGACTCTACTACAATAACTTTAGGTATACATGATTAATGTTCATTGATTTTTTATGTACAAGAGATAATTCGCGTCATTCTAAATAACTTTTTCAACTTCATGTCTTGATTTTCGATGAAATGTGAGTTACTTATTAGTATCGTTTAGTGCTTTTAAACGTTTTATTAGCTATCACTTTCACGCATTCTTATAGCTACTGCTATAAAAATAATGCTCTTTGCTAACTATTGTAGTATGATATAATTAGATAAGAAATAAAAGGGTTGTTTTACATACTTCACTGAAATACTGACTTAATTTATCGTGTGTCAAGTGCCACTATATTGTTAATTTAAAGCAACTATTAATCCTCCTTATATGCGGTATACCTACGTACATAATTGAAATATATTAATAATGCAATTCAATGATATATAAGACATTTATATATAGGTCTTGTCATAATAAACAATAATGATTTCCTCGCAAGGTTTTCTTTGTTACCCACCGTGAAGTATGTATAGCTTGGTATTGGTGTTGAGTAAAAGCTCTACTAAGGCATGGTTATTTAGAAAGGTAAGTTGTATCTGAGAGCAAGGTAGATTATTATAAGTGGCAAAGTAATGTTCGAGTTATTTTAGGATCGTTAACCTTTTTTTATACTACGTGCCAACTAGCTGCTTTATGAGCACTGTTACATACAATCTTTTAGTTGTGGCTTGTTTGTGGTCGCTCAATTGTTCTTCGTAAACGTACTTACCCTATATATACCTACCCACTTTGTTAACTTCTCTGTTGTTTGTAATTAATGACAGGTCTTAATTGCTTACAACACCTCTATCTATACATTAAAGATATAATTATTGTACGCTCGGACTTTTATCGTTCTTCTTCATGTTACATTTGCATGTGGCTATTAATTATTTTCTTTTGTGTGACTTTACTTTATATGAAAAATTTAAAAAATTGTGCTTTCAAGCACAATGTTTAAATAAAGAGTCTGTGATTACGATTACTATTATGTATGTAGTTAGTAGGTACCTAATGTTAGTATCTACTAGAGTATCTAGAGCTATATTTAGACGTGTTCGTATGTAGTAAGATAAATAAACATAGTTATTTTTTTATATGACTTAGGTACCTACCTACATACATATTTGTATTCAAGTAGATAGGTAGGTACTAAGTCACAATAATTAAGACGATATCTATTATTATGTAAATATTTGTATAAATAAAAACTGGTTTCCTACGAATAAGTTTTTAGATGCTGCAGGTTTTTGTATGACACGGTAGTTAAACACAGGAGAATACATTATTTCTAAATCATATTTTCCTACCTTTTAAATAAAATACGTACATATTCATTTATATAATTAAAGTTGAGTTGTAGAACGTATGAAGCTTTTTAATTTACCTATCTTATTAAACAAAAGAGGCCTACTTACATCACGCGATACACTAGCGATTATTGTAGTACGTATTAAATTTGTCATTTACATTATAATAAAGCAACTACCTTGTTACGAGTACTTTAATTAGATAGCACGTTGAATGGCGCCTCGTACAATCGTAGTACTACAGAAATGTACAGACTATGGTGTGCCTACTATGTATACGTAAGCGTATGTGGTACCCGCACCCTACCCTACACTGTGAACCCCAAAACTACCGGTCGATCATGCGTAAAGGGCGGAGAAGGGCTGATAAAGAGGGAAGCTTGTCGGTGTTTGAACTCTAGATGCGATATGTATAAATACATATAGTTCGAAAAATTATAACTTTAATTTAACGTTTATAGTTTTCTAATACACTTTACTTCATACTGACCTCTAGCGTAAGTTATGAGAACGAAAAGTTCCTTGCTGAAATGCTTCCTGAAATAGGCACATTGAGAACGGGCGGCATATCCTTAGACTTGGATCGAAGCGAAACAATTCAGTCACAATTTCAATGTATTTTTCACTTAAAACCCACTATTTATCACTTGAATTCATATTCACTTCACTCATACTAATTGTTGAGGTTTTGAAAATAACAATCCGAGTGTAAATATTATGGTAGGAGTAATATTTACATCGGTTTCATTGCGCTGGTGTACGTGCGTGAAACTGTAGTAACGAGACTGGCGAGGAGACGACGCGCATGTCGCGATCACGAGGGACTCGCTGTAAATATAAAAATGGACAAACTCCCCTTCCTTGGGGCTCACTGAATGAATCACAGTAAATCACAAATCTCACACGCACTTAGAACAGTTTTTTTTAAAGAATTCGTTTCATGATTGCGGTTGAGCAAGTCACTTTTATAGCAGGAAATGCCCAGGAGATGATTCAAATTTGAGCGGTACTGAATTATAATGCAAGCTTCCGTATAGCTTGTAACAGAATATTGATCGTCGTGACTCCCACCATCGTTGGTAGACATTTTCAAATAGCGAGCTTTTGTAAAGAGATAATCGCTGTAGATCACCCGCCTGCTATCCGTATTGTGCCCAAATCTGAGTCCTCTCTGTATAGCAGGTAGAAGTTTTTTTTGTACTGTTTGGGTCGCTTTGCTAAGGAATTAACAGTAGGTAAAAAATGAGTCACGATTATGGTTTTGTTTAAGTTGCAATGTATTAACTTGAGGGTGGGAGGTAGCCATATGCAGGTTTATTGATAGGTGCTTTGTTTTGATGGGTACTTGTTTTAAATAACCTACCCACTTTTAACTTATTTTTTTTAGTCAAATTTATAGTGTTTTGAACAGCTTGAATGAACTGTCAATGGTATTTTAAATTAATAATTTGTCCGAACAAATGATATAGGTACTCATGTAAGTATAGATTATAGATACATAAATAAACGTAATTATAAGTAATAATAGGTTCTAGAAAATATTGATTAGAAAAAAAAAACCTTAGTATTGTGATTTAGAAAAATAATTATTTTTTATCATCAGTAGTATGGCCTGCTTTCGTTTCCGAAAGCAATTCCCTAACATCCTGTTTAGCCTTATATACCTACTCTTTGCCGTATAACTTCGACCAAAGTAAATTAATCATTAACTTAGGTCGAAGCTGTACCTATATGTAGGGTGTATAGCCGTATAGCTGCGACAATTTATTTTTATACCACTTAGGTGGTAGACAAGCACAAGGCTCACCTGATGGAAAGCGGTTACCGTGGCCTATGGACGTGTGCAAAACGCGCTGCCAACCACAGGCACACAGAAACTCTCTGGTGCATACAGAAGCACAGAGAGTTTCTGTGCCGTCAGTGTAAAAGACAAAGCAGGTCTAGCTTTTGGTCTTCCCATTGACAGCACAAAAACTCTGAGCTCTGGCTGCCCTACTCACCGCCGGGAACACAACACAACGTCATAGCAGACTGTATTTTTTTTTACACTGTGTAAAAACATCTATCGGAACATCCAGAACCAGCGTGACTTATACCTAATTAATTGTGAATCGAAGGTAAATTTAAAAAAATGGTACATTGTAAGTTCATACACAATTATTTAATTTTAGACTTTAAGGAAATGCCACTAAAGTCCAAAATTAAAAACCTTTTTCAGAGTAAATAAAAAGTGTAATGAAACTCCTTTCATTTAATTTTGGACTTTAAGATCATAGGAATAAAGTCTAAAATGTAATGCTATATTTTGTACAGTCTGTGGTATGACAGCGGTTTTGCTTTAGCAGAATCGAGGGCCTGCTTGTATACAAAGTAGAATTAAATAACAAACAGTGTTTGGGAGTAACACAATAGTGTATGGGAGCTCCGCCAAATTCTTCTGGGCCCAAGCTAACCTCAACTGGTTCTGGTATAGGGAATCTCAAGGTAGGAGAGATCGCCCTCGACTCTACTAAAGCAAAATCACTGTCTTTTTTTTTTCTTTATATATAGAACACGTCAATTAGACTTCGCCTTGCCTGATGGTAAGCTGAAGGCAAAGTCTCAGAAAAGAGGGTCACCATTACCTACACATACCGTGTGACAATGGTGACACTCAGCTTGACGGCCTCATCATATGCTTTTTCACGCCCCGCTTAAAGGACCCGGGACTGTAGGAAGAGGGAAACACGTGAGCTGGTAATGAATTCCAGGCCTTAATGGTGCACAGACACTGCATAATAGCATTAAATTTTACGATTCATTTCTATTACTTCATACACTTTTTCTTTCACTCTGCAAGAAACTTTTAATATTGGACTTTAAACGGACTGCATTAAAGTCTAAAACTAAATAGATGTTTCAGCAGTGTCCGTGATATGACAGTGGTTTTGCTGAATCGAGGCCCAGTTAGTTGTCGCTCCCATAGAAGCCAAATTAAGATAAAGAGTAAGTTAGCAGAATCGAGGCCCAGTTAGTAGTCGCTCCCATAGAAGCCAAATCAAGATAAAAAGTAGGTTAGCAGAATCGAGGCCCAGTTAGTAGTCGCTCCCATGGTAGTCACATCAAGATATAGAGTAGGTTAGCAGAATCGAGGTCCAGTTAGTAGTCGCTCCCATAGAAGCCAAATCAAGATAAAGAGTAAGTTAGCAGAATCGAGTCCCAGTTAGTAGTCGCTCCCATAGAAGCCAAATCAAGATAAAGAGTAAGTTAGCAGAATCGAGGCCCAGTTAGTAGTCGCTCCCATAGAAGCCAAATCAAGATAAAGAGTAAGTTAGCAAAATCGAGGCCCAGTTAGTAGTCGATCCCATAGAAGCCAAATCAAGATAAAGAGTAAGTTAACAGAATCGAGGCCCAGTTAGTATTCGCTCCCATAGAAGCTAAATCAAGATAAAGAGTAAGTTAGCAGAATCGAGGCCCAATTAGTAGTCACTCCCATAGAAGCAAAATCAAGATAAAGAGTAAGTTTGCAGAATCGAGGCCCAGTTAGTAGTCGCTCCCATAGAAGCTAAATCAAGATAAAGAGTAGGTTAGCAGAATCGAGGCCCAGTTAGTAGTCGCTCCCATAGAAGCCAAATCAAGATAAAGGGTATGGTTGCGCCGAAGTGGAAACTGTATTTTTGACACGGAAACACACTCCTTTTATACCCGTCTCCTCTCCCGCACTAATCATAGATATGGCTTCCGTCCGCCATTTGTGAAATATAGACACTCAGTCTCGCTTTGAACTAGCCAGCGTAAGGACGGCCGCGCTCGCGTCTCTCAAAATGATTAATATTTGTTACATTTTTACCGCTTCATAGACCTTTACCGATCGGATTGTGCCTCTCGTGTGTTCCTCAAGTGATCTAGTGATGCTGACGGCAGCTCCTGAGCAAGGAAGAGAAGATCCGTGTACCGGCTGCGATGAAAACACGTGTGTCGTGAAGGTTAGTGCATCCTCTCCTAATTTCTCGGGTTGCATTCATTGCTTGGATCACTCCCGCGGCAACCCGACCACCTGTCTTTTGTGTGTAAAGCGTCAATGGAACAGTTAGCTACTTCCCGCAATACAGTCCATTACCGCACTCGGCCATGCGCCACCATTTTTTGGTCCGGATCGAGCCGGATTCTTAGCCGTAGTTCGTATTTTGTTATTATTCTAATGGGAATGAGCGCACCGCACCTAAGTGCCTGGTTATTTTAGTAGAAAACCCCGCATCCAGACATTTAGGCTTAGAATTTGTTGTCCGTTCGCCGCTGGCTCGCATTGTACCTACCTAATACATAAATAGGTTAGGTATCATATCAACACTTAATCGTAGTTCACAATTTTCGCATCGCACCTAAGTGCCTGGTTATTTTAGTAGAAAACCCCGCATCCAGACATTTAGGCTTAGATCTTAGGTATACTCAGACACCCTAGTGCATAGGCACAGTGTAATACCTAACGCATTTGGCTTTGTTTTGTTTTTTTCAATTACGTTGTTCTCGGCTCGCGTCGTATTTGCCTAGTACCTGCGTGGGTGGACACGTGGCTGTACCTACCTCGCTCGCATCTCATCCCAATTCATACGAAAGTATTTTAATTTGAATAGATATTACGCAATACTTAATCTCTGAAATAATAGTTGAACCTAGACAGCGACCATCGCGTAGGTACGACCTTGTTGCTATGCGCGTTAGTTCAAGCTTGCACTGGCAGTCATAAGTACCTACCTACCTACGGTTATCGCTCGCGCCGCCTCGCTGCTCTGTACCGCTAAGATTAAGTCATTTCATATTTGTTATTTACCGCACTTTAGTTTGAGATTTAATTGTAAACATGTCCCCAAAGGTTGATAAGACCGGTAAGGTTCAATTGAAACTTTTATACGCTAAAAAAGAAATGATTTACTCTCGCGTACAATCGATCTATGATAATGCACTTAAAACCTCTGATTTGGTCATCAGAGATTCGTTCTTGTGTTCTATAGAAAACTTAGATAGTCTACGCGCGGATTTCGAAACCTTAGTACATGACATCAATGTTTTAGAGTTGAATTTGGATCCCGATTACTCAGTGAGTTATCAAGCCTTGTCGTCGTTTGACGATTTGTATTGTCGTATCAAACGCGTCGCTAGGAGTTTGGAGAAACCGGCTGACCTACCCAACCCCACTCGCGACCGACCTAAGTTGCCACCAATTCAAATACCCGAATTTGATGGTAACATTCGCAATTGGTGTCTATTTATAGATAGTTTTGAGAATACGATAGATAAGAACGATTCGTTGACAGATCACGAAAAATTGCATTATCTCGTTGAAAAATTGACTGGTAAAGCTATAACCGCTTGCGCTGGAATTACGTTTAGTGCCGGGAATTATAATTTAATTTTAAATACTTTGAAAGCTAAGTATGAGGATAAAAGATCGGTAGCTAACGCCTATTTAGATCAGATGTCTGATTTGAAATCTATTACGGCATGTAACGATCAAAACTTAGAGAAATTTCTAGATACTTTCGCGTCAGCTGTTCGCGCCGTAAAGAACCTAAAGATTGATGACCTCTGCGACTTCGTATTTTTGTATATGGGTTTAAAGAAATTAGATTCCGAAACCATTCGTTTGTTTGAGTCGGATCATCGCGGCAGTAAAATTCCTAAGTTCGAAGACTTAGAAAGTTTTGTTCGCGAGCATATAAAGGTATTGCAACGCTCTTCATCGAAACATGAAGGCGCGAAGAAGGTTGTTACTTCTGAACGCAAAATAGATGCCTCATCGAGGTCACCGAGGTCAACCCATACTTATGTTAATACCGCACCAGCACGTGTACAATCATCTGTTTGCTCTTTGTGTAGTACTCATCATTCGCAACTGTACAAGTGTCCTGGTTTCCTAAAATTGTCGCCTAGTGATCGTTATAAATTTGTTCGCGCTAATAATTTTTGTTTTAATTGTCTCGGTACTAAACACCGCGTTGTTTTATGTAATAGTAGAAATAGTTGTCGCAAATGTCAAGCGAGACACCACACTTTGCTTCATTTTGAAAATAGTAATACCGCATCCAAGGTGAGCACAGTTGGTTCGTCGAGCGGTGACGCGCGGCAGCCTGCGCCGCAGCCGCAGCCCGAGCTCGCACGCGCTCCGGCCTGCCCGGGGACCGCTACGAATGACGTCACCTTGTGTTCGTTCTCCGCTAGTGCTGCACTCACTACTGTGTGTCTTGCGACCGCTCGCGTTGTTATTGTTGATGCATTAGGTAAGCCGCGCATTGTTCGAGCGCTGTTAGATGGCGCTTCGCAAAGTAATTTTATTACTCAAGATTGTTGTCGGCGTCTTGGTTTCAATGTTGATAAGCGTTCAACCCGCTCAGTGGTGAAGGGTTTTGGAAGCTTACAGTCAGCTGTTCGTGGCACCGTTAAAACAAGGTTTAGATCTCGTTTTAATAATAATATTTGGTTTGACATGGATTCGCTCGTTATAGATAGAATAGCTGAACAGTTGCCTACCGTCCCGGTTGACACGTCTTTATTAACGAAATTTAAAGACTTGCCTTTAGCAGATGAGACTTACGCTGTTCCTGGAGTCGTCGATATATTGATCGGCGCTTCGATTCTCCCGCACCTCCAGTTATCACGTAAGGTTCAAGGGGGACCGACGTACCCCGCTCCGCACGCACTGGAAACAGTTCTTGGTTTTGTTATAATTGGTTCCGCACCCGCTTCTATGGATAGTTTTAGTCACTCGACTGCTTCGTTCTGTTGCACCGTCGAGCCGCCACTGGAGTCTACCATCCGCAAGTTTTCGCTCGGTGGCTCCCGTGTATCCGCTGAAAAACGCTTTCTTTGTTTGGAACGAAAGATGCAGGCGTCCCCAAAGTCGAAGCGGGCCTATGATGAGGTTGTTAACGAATATTTAGATAAAGGTTACATCTCACCTGCGCCTGCGGACACTGGCGGGACCCAGCCTTCGTACATTATCCCGCACCGCGGAGTTATTAGAGAAGATAAGCTTACTACTAAAACTCCGCGTAGTTTTGGATGGCAGTGCTAAGACTAGCACTTCCGTGTCGCTTAATGACATTTTGTATTGTGGTCGGAATCTTTAAGGTAATTTATTTGACATAATTGTAAATTTTCGCATTAATATTAGTAGAATTTTAGCTTTTAGGACTCAACAGTCGCTTTGTGTTGGGCCCACTCTTCGCCCCATCGTTGGGACACATTCGTCGCTAATAGAGTGGCAAAATTCAATCTGAATTGGCGCCACATAATCTCTTTCACGTTGCTGGCACCGACAACCCAGCCGATTGTCTCTCTCGTGGATTGCTTCCTTCGCAAATTTTGGATCACCCGTTGTGGTTTGGTGGACCGTCCTGGATTCATGCCGCGTTAGATGGGTGGCCAGTTAGTCAATTCAATCCCACTACGGTTTCCGAACCACCCGAGGAGAAGAAGCACTCGCTTGTTGTATCGGTCCCACGTGAAGAGACCCTTATTTTGTTGTTGGCTAATCGCGTCTCGTCTTGGTCGAGACTGTTGCGTTGTGTTGTTTGTTCGCCTCTGCCCGCTGCCTAGCCAGCAGTAGGCACGAGCTCCAATCTAGGTTTATATTTTAGTTGTTATTTCCCAAACCTAGATTTAGATTAGACTTTAGATTTGTTTCGCATTTGTCGTTTCGAAGGTAACCCTTCAAGCCGGGGGGAATGGTTGCGCCGAAGTGGAAACTGTATTTTTGACACGGAAACACACTCCTTTTATACCCGTCTCCTCTCCCGCACTAATCATAGATATGGCTTCCGTCCGCCATTTGTGAAATATAGACACTCAGTCTCGCTTTGAACTAGCCAGCGTAAGGACGGCCGCGCTCGCGTCTCTCAAAATGATTAATATTTGTTACATTTTTACCGCTTCATAGACCTTTACCGATCGGATTGTGCCTCTCGTGTGTTCCTCAAGTGATCTAGTGATGCTGACGGCAGCTCCTGAGCAAGGAAGAGAAGATCCGTGTACCGGCTGCGATGAAAACACGTGTGTCGTGAAGGTTAGTGCATCCTCTCCTAATTTCTCGGGTTGCATTCATTGCTTGGATCACTCCCGCGGCAACCCGACCACCTGTCTTTTGTGTGTAAAGCGTCAATGGAACAGTTAGCTACTTCCCGCAATACAGTCCATTACCGCACTCGGCCATGCGCCACCAGGGTAGGTTAGCAGAATCGAGGCCCAGTCAGTAGTCGCTCCCATAGAAGCTAAATCAAGATAAAGAGTAGGTTAGCAGAATCGAGGCCCAGTTAATAGTCGCTCCCATAGAAGCCAAATCAAGCTAAAGAGTAGGTTAGCAGAATCGAGTCCCAGTTAGTAGTCGCTCCCATGGAAGTCACATCAAGATATAGAGTAGGTTAGCAGAATCGAGGTCCAGTTAGTAGTCGCTCCCATAGAAGCTAAATCAAGATAAAGAGTAGGAGAGTGAACCAAGGGCTTCAAAACACAAGTTTCGAATTTAACTGGAGCGAACGCTGTGTTTTTTTTAATATTTTTATACCACTTGGTTGACATACAAGCACATGGCCCACCTGATGGAAAGTGGTGACCGTGGCCTATGGACGTGTGCAACACCAAGGGGGTCACACTCGCGCTACCAACCCTGTAAGCACAAGAATTTCTGTGCCGTCAGTGTTAAAGATAAAGCAGGACAAGCTTTTGGTCTTCCCACTGACAGTACAAAAACTCTCCAGTGAGCTCTGGCTACCCGGCTTACCGTCGAGAGCACAACATGAGGTTATTATGGCCGTGGTATTCTGTGTTGTGTTACTGATGATGTATTAGACAAAATACTCGACAATGCTACTAAGGTGGTAAACTGGTGCACGTTAGTTCGGCTGATAATGCCAATACTAGATGCATTATTCTGCTCAGATTCATGTTTTCAATTGATTAACCATGATACTTAACATAAAAAAATAACTTCTTTACAGATGTATTTTTGAAACGCGGCAGCTACCTTTACCGTTATAGTTACATCGAAACGTTCTTAGGATACCATCCATTACTTTTTAAGATATTCTGAACTGCATTCACAGTTTTGGACAAAATCGTACAGTGTGCATGCATGCTAAAATGTCAAATTTATGCTCTTATGTCAACTTTTATGGGAGCGACTTTAATAGTTATTGTCCGAACAAAAATAGTATCAACATTGTTTATTTTGATTTGATGACGTTTTTGTACAATTTGATCTCAACTTTAGTAGGTATCACTTTCTGTGGCCGAATGGCGCAAACACTCAAATTGATATATTTTAACAATTTCCACAAGTGATTTACACAAGTTATTAGCTTCTTTTTTATATAATAATTTTTCAATTGCCAGATCACTATTAAATTATTAAAGTATTCAGTAATTTTATTGTTTGATGAGGCATCCCGTTCCGTACCCCAATCTAGGGATGGGTAAGTCGACTCTGACTTGACTCAAAAATCGATTTTTTACTTACCTAATAGAATAGATTTTTTAGATTCGAGTTTGGTTGCCTCAAGTCGACTAGAATGGTATTCACTTGATGACATTTTTATTATACTTAGCATCTGATGTTAATTTAGCTAATGAAATCTCCACAATTCTCGTTTTTCTACTAGTACTTATCATAAATATTACATTAAAACTCCATTTTCATATACTAGACTAGACTTTGCCTCGGGTTTACTGGAAGTAAACTCAATTTTGAGTTAAGCTCGTCTTTGTACATTACTTCTATTTTTCTGTATAAATGTATTTTTGTGTATGTATACAATAAAGTATAAATATAAAATATAAAAATATAATTTATCAAATTACTTGACAATCAAATAAACAGACAAGAACTCAAAAAAAAATTTTAATGTAACATTATGATACAACCACTTTACAATGTATGTGATAGTATGAAAGTATAAATAAAGTTAATTTTGATCTTTAACGTCAATATCACTCATTGAAATAAAACCACTTTTTTACAGATTTAATTGCGATTTGTTTTCTATGATTTTATGATTTTTAGCACAACGTATCGACTACTTTACAGTAGTTGGACTAAATTACACCAAGTAAATCACGATAGAATTCGTTAAAAGTTGTTTTATTTCATAGGACTTTATCTTAAAAAAATTAAAATATTTAAAACAAGATTAAAAACATAAATTTAAGAAAAATCGATTTATAAAAAGTTGATTTTCAACGGTGATTAATAGACTCAACTCGACTTCAAGACAAATGTCGAGTCAAACCAAAGAGTATATAAGAGGGAGTCAAACGTCAAGAATTGAAACCTTTGCTATCCCTACCCCAACCCAATCATTCCAATCAATGTACCCAAAGATGAATAGTAGATTCCTTATTTATGATTAATTATTTAACAACAACGGCTAGGTATTGAGATAAATATTATATTTAGTCTATCCGACGTCTATTTAAAAACTTTGAGTATGTACTCAAAAATAAAGATAAACTAAGAATGAATATCCAAGTTGTATTTTTATTACATCTGTGGTAATATTTTGACTGAAGATTTCGCGCGAAAATTGACATTGACTGGCATTGTTGACATGACAGACATCGTAATTTCACTGAAATATCTTTAATTTGGCGCCAGAGGTGATCGAAGCCATCGGAGCTACACACAGAATATAGCTTTTAATTGTCGATTTCCGACTAATCCTTCAACATTTTGCAGCCTATCAAACATTTTTTAACCCACTTATTCAAAATGTCGTCAGGATTAGAGGCTCAATTGAAGTTTACTCGCCTGAGCGAGTCGGCATTTCCACCAGTGAAGGGATCTGAGAAAGCAGCCGGTTTTGATTTAAAGAGGTAATCTATCTGACTTAACGTAATTCATAAGTATTTGTTTCAATATTTTACAAATCAAAATATCTTTCAGCGCTTACGACTATGTCGTGCCAGCACGTGGTAAAGAATTAGTGAAGACTGATCTTCAGATTGAATTACCGTCTGGATGTTACGGAAGAGTAGCCCCACGCTCAGGATTAGCACTTAAGAACTTCATCGATGTTGGCGGTGAGTGTAGTACTATTTCTAAATCATGATACGCCCTACTCCCCCATTCTACCGACGTCGGAACTCACCATTATTATTCCCATATACAACTCCTGACCTTTAAGCGCATACCTATGGTATATAGCCAATAGACTAGATTTTCATTTTATTGCTACCTTTCCTATATAAATGGTTCCAATTGCTTGGATTCTCTTGAACAAAATTATGTGCAATACATTAATTGTAATCTCTTAAATGATAACATTACAAGTTTCTTATGGCTGGGACAGACTGGATGCAGAAGGCAGAGGATCTGTTAAAATGGCGCACATTGGGATAGTCCTATGTCTAGCAGTGGGCTATGGTGGACTAATTGAATGATTGACAAGTTTCTTATAGTCCCTAATATAGACAGATTCATTTTCATTAGGTTGTGACATCTAGAAATCTGCTCTTCTACAATTTCCAAAGCATCTTACCACAAAATGTCCTCATAAAATATAATGACAATTATTATTGTACAAAGAAAAACACATTTTGATTAATAGATTGTGGCCTTACCTTATTACTAATTTAGATATTTTTTATTACACTTCACAATTCCGATTTTTAGCTAGATAGAATAGTTTTTTATGACATAACTTTATAATGATATGAAGAGTTTCCTCCTGCTTTTAGAACTCTCCAGATTATTGTGTTTTTGAAGGTTTAATATTACAGATTTACTTTCTAAATTCAACTTTTTTATTTTCTCTAGTCATTATTATTTCTGACTTTTATATGTTTCCTATTCTCTCATTTATTTTTCAGCTGGTGTTATCGATGAGGACTACAGAGGAAATGTTGGAGTAGTTATATTCAACCACTCAGACACAGATTTCGTTGTAAAGAAGGGTGACAGGATTGCCCAATTAATATGTGAAAGAATTTTTTATCCTGTACTCAAAGAAGTAACCAATCTCTCAGAAACCAACAGGGGTGAGGGTGGATTTGGCTCTACAGGCAAATAAACATTTATTTTATAAGGTTTAAATAACAATTACATAGTTATACACGGCTGTTATAAACTTTAAATAACATCTTTTTGTAGAAACAGTTCGCAAAAGTAATAAATATACATCTTTCTTTACATACAATGTTATATAAAAGGTGTATACATAACTCCTTTGCAAACTGTACTTTACTACATTTTTTAAAATAGTGTCAGGGTTTTTTAGTAATTACCTGGTAGCCCATATTCTATTAATGGCATATAGTAATTGTTTTATTTTAAATGATAAACTAGAGGTCATGAATAATATTTGTATAGAATCTTCTTAATGTGTACCTAAACCGCTGCAAAAAAGCACTTCTCATCCCATCTATTATAATAATTCATCTGGCACTAGATGCAATTATATGTATACTACTCTACTCCATATATTCATTATTCCTAAGGCAAGTTACTACTTAGTGAACCAGTAGGCACTCTCACTTAGCATTTATTTTGTTTAATTAAAGAAACATGTTTTCTTTATATGGGTATTATGTTAATGGTATTTCCATGGGTATAGACAGTGGGGGTTAGTAGTACAGTCGAAGGCCTTCTGCATGCCTAGGAACAGCCAATGCAGAGGTGTATTCTTCGCCATTTATTTTTTATCTTTGATACCGTGACCAGGGCGAAACTCATACGGACACTCCTGTCGAATCCGCGAGTTGATTATCCTCTGGTAGAACTTCATGGTGTGGAACAATATACCGCGGTAGCTGCCACACTTCGGCACCAATCCCTTGCCTTAGATGACTGGCAGATAATATTATGAAAATCTCAGCCTCCACTAAATCGGGATCTAAAGGAATTTCTAAACTATACAAAATAAACCCATCCCAAACCCAAAATCTTACTTGCCCCCCTCTAGGCTAGAAGCTGGCTACGCCCATGGGTATTGCTTTGAATAAATATTATACTTGTAGTGTTAAATGGGCATAACTGCCTTGTAGGATTGTTATACTACTTAATATTGCTGTCCTGGCCATGGACTTGAGGGAGGATGCATCAATAGTCATCAAGAACAAATTAATTTACACATGCATGCCATGGCATAATCTGCCTTCTGATATTCGAAGAAATTCCTATGTAAAGTCCCACTGCACTGACAACTAGTGTCTGTAGCCAAGTGGTATGATTAAAATGTGAATGATTATAAAATCTGATTAAATGTAAGTCATACATTAGGATTTCATTTGTTATGTCGCTATAATAATAAAACTTTATTTACTTGTACAAAGCTTTCAATTATTTATCGCCCTCAAAAACTCGGCTCCAGATATTTACACGCTTTAACCCTAAAGCTGCGTGGTTCCCGATAGAGTAGGATTTGCAGTGACGTACAAGGCGATCAAGGAATGGGACTTAATTGAAAACTAATTGCACTTTCTTTCGCTCGAATTCAGTACGTGCGTACTACTCTTTTCTCTCTCTCTATCTCTATAAAAAAATAAAGATTAGTATGATTCCCGATAGAGTAGAATTTGGGCCACCCCATGCAGTGTCGTACAAGGCGACTAAAAGATAGGGCTGTTTAACATCAGACAGATATATACAACCCAAACCCAGCATCAGATGCATAGCTAGAGTCAACAGTAGTGCCCGGAAGACTCGCCCCTTATTACGTGGGACCGAATAAAATATTGGCGAAATGTGGGTGCGTAACTCTCCGGGGCTAAGGCGTGATTATATGTAGGTATTTAAAGCCTGCAATATCTATTTTAAAAACTTCAAACTTCCAAAAGCAAAGGAATGGTAAGACAGTTATATGTTGTAAATATAACTCTATGTGGTAAAATGGTTTCTAAAGCGGCAGTAGCTTAGTGCTTGTCGTATAGTCCTTACTATAGAGGTCCTGGGTTCGAACCTAGCTATACACAACCGTGTTTGGTTATCCCCGCTTACATCTTCAGGGTTCAAGCCAACGTTGATTAACGATGAGGGCCTGACACAGGTTTTCATTTCAGATTTGGGAATCAGGCGGCAGTCGCTTCCTACCTAACCTAACAAAAAATACCTACTCCGCCGCACCAGAGAATCGTATCAACGACCTCACGTAAACAAACCAGAAGATGGATACTGGTGGTAGAAACTTGGTGGCACAAATTTGTCTCAAGTTTCGACCGGGTGGGTACCACCGTGCACTATTGCGAAAAACCCTCCATAGCAATTCAATCTCGGTTGGATTGTGTTCAGGGGTCAGCAAGTGCATAGCCGGGCAGAGGTGGTGGTTGTCGCAGCACTAGTGGGATCAGTGGGTCTTGGCGTAATCTAGTGGGGATGGCGCGGGGCGATGCGCTGAACTGGGAGACCTGTAGGAACGGTGGTGCCGCTGGCCGCCCGCGGTATAGTACAGGGGCCCAACTGGGGTTAACCACCTTGGGAGGCTGCCTCACCAGGCCGCGCATAATCCCGATATGGTTCGTCGTGCCGGTTGGTGACCGGATTTGGGAGCCCGGCGACCATACTCGGGGGGGTACGGGGGCCCTTCCGTTCGGCGCGTCGGCTCTCGCCATGCCTCACATTCATAGATAAAACCAATATCCCGCGCTTTGTCACACGGTGCTGCGGCGGTAATCACCTCTTTTTTCACGCCTTCTCCCACCCAAACTCATGGCAGCGCAATATAGAGAAATAGGCAACACAGCGGCTCGTCACACTCCCAAAAGCTTGGAGTCCAGTAACATCTGTGGGCTCCATGCAAACCTCAACGCCGTCCACCAACACCTAGAGACGGCGAAACCTGCCATGTTTTTTCTAACGTAGACGCAAATACACCGCCCTGACGACACGACCTACTTGCTCTACCCTGGCTATGTTCTTGAGGAAAGTTTTCGTGCAAAAGCCGTGGTGTGCGTGTTTGTTAGGGCGGATGTTTGCTGACGCCGTTTGCGCTGCCTAGAGGACCCATCCTTCTCCATCCTTTGGGTACACGTAGACCATGGCCCTACGAGTCAGATCTATGTGTGCCTCTACCGTTCCCATATCTACAGGAGATGCTGAGACAACTCGACTCTTTGAATATCTGAGTCAGGCGGCAGATGATGCGCAGGAGCGATTTCCGAATGCCGAAATGGTATTTTTGGGGGATTTTAACGCCCACCACGAAATCTGGTTGGGCTCCTCCAAAACAGATCATGCGAGAAGAGCCGCCCACGCATTTGCTCTGGTCGCCGGTGAGATCGGTATGGGTATGAAATACTATATCTCATATACCTACCGATATCACCGGTGACCGCGGGGTGCGCCCTTGGTTCGGGCGCGAGTACGCGGAAGCTGTTGAACAAAAACAGTCTGCGTACCGCGCTTGGGTAAGGGCGTCACGCGCCATCCCAATTGGGCCACTTCAAGGCGGCGTACAACAGAGCCACAAAGGTCTGTAGAAGGGCCTACGTCAGAGCGGATGCCCTGCGCATAGCGCGGCTTGGTCAAGAGCTAGTGATGCATCCCACGGGAAGCCGTGGCTACTGGCGACTGGCTAAAGCCGTGCAAGCCAACTTCTGTCAGCCTTCGCTGCCTCCACTGCGCAACCCTGATGGATCCCTGGCCCATGAGCCGCAAGAGAAGGCAAATCTGCTGGCTAATCTCTTTGCTGCCAACTCCCGAATCGATGATTGTGGTACGCAGCCACCGACACTACCCGACAGTGACCACGCGATGCCTGACATCCATATCAAGCAACGCGATGTCCGTGCAGTGCTGCAATCACTCGATGTCCGGAAAGCCAGTGGTCCGGATGGTATTCCAGCGGTAGTTTTGCAAAAATGTGTAGCCGAGTTGTCTCCATTGCTTACGCGCCTGTACCGGCTGTCCTACAGTTCGGGTACAGTGCCTTTGCCTTGGAAAGAGGCGAATGTTCAGCCGATTCCCAAGAAGGGGAATCGCTCGGAGCCAGCCAACTATCGACCCATAGCCGTCACCTCAGTGCTGTGCAAAGTATTCGAGCACATAATTAACAAACAGCACCGGCACCAAGAGGATCACTCCTTAATTAATAATAATAATAATAATCATTTATTCATCAGACAACATTAAGTCCATTTGGTTAATAATAATCAATTTCTTATAGTATACAGGGTGCATTTTGAAACGGGGCAGCAAGGGCAAGCACCCCAACCGTTGCAGTTACAGCAAAACGCTCCCAGAAGACCTTCCCCAACCCCTTGACATACCTTGAACTGCATTCACAGATTCTGCAAAAAACTTACAGTAGGCAAAAAAAATGCAAAAAGTTCAAAAATTCTCCTTCTAATTAATGACCGGCAATATGACTTCAGGCCGAAACGGTCAACGGGTGATCTTCTAGCATACGTTACCCATCTTTGGGGTGAGGCTATGGACAAGCACGGCGAGTCACTGGCAATTAGTCTTGACATCGCCAAAGCTTTCGATAGTCTGGCACAAATAGCTTCTTTCCAAGCTACCTGCCTTTGGTTTGCCTTATAGGCTGTGCAACTGGGTTGCTAGCTTCCTGCAGGGGCGCCGCATTCGCGTCCTTTGTGACGGACGAGCTTCGGAGTTTCTGCAGGTAAATGCTGGCGTGCCCCAGGGGTCCGTCTTATCACCCACTCTCTTTCTTCTGCATATCAACGACATGCTGTCTACCGGCAATGTTCATTGTTATGCAGACGATAGCACTTTACATGGGAGTTATCATGGACATCCTGCAGCCAAGCAGTCAGATATCGCAGAGAAAAGGCAGCTTCTTGTCACTGAGCTTGACGGGATCCTGAATCACATTTCTCAATGGGGCTCTGAGAACCTGGTTGAGTTCAATGCCAAGAAGACGCAGGCATGTGCGTTTACAGCAAAAGTATCTTCTTTCCTTCCCCTCCCCACTCTTCAGAACACGCCACTGCCACTGCAGGACAATCTCAATATCCTAGGTATGGATGTTCGTTGCAACCTGAATAACAAAAATTACATCGAAAGTATCATCAAAACAGCCTCACGAAAACTCGGAGTCCTGAACAGAGTGAGACGGTTTTTCACGCCGGAGCAGCGGTGTCTTCTATACAAGACACAAATTCGCTCCTGTGTGGAATACTGCTCGCATCTCTGGGATGGTTCAGCAAAGCACTTACTAGATGCTCTCGACAGGTTGCAGCGACGTGCGGTCCGCATCATTGGGAATCCCGAGGTCACGAACACCCTAGAACCTTTACAGATTTTTTTTTTAAATACGATTTGATGATAGTTTAACAGCATAGTATGATGAAATCTGGTAAGTACCCAAATTAAGATTAAACTTGTGTAGAGATGTTGCGTCCATGGCTGTATTTTACCGTCTGTACCATGGGGAGTGTTCTGATGAGCTCTTCCAATTAATCCCACCCTCCCCTTTCCTACACAGGACAACACGTGCAGGACTTAGATGTCATCCGCACACGGTGCAAAACATCCGATCAAGAACCAAGCGGTTCGGAGACTCTTTCCTCTGTCGTACCATTAAGGCCTGGAATTCATTACCAGCTCACGTGTTTCCTTTTTCCTATAGTCCCGGGTCCTTTAAGCGGGGCGTGAAAAAGCATATGATGAGGCCGTCAAGCTGAGTGTCACCATTGTCACACGGTATGTGTAAGTAATGGTGACCCTCTTTTCTGGGACTTTGCCTTCAGCTTACCATCAGGCAAGGCGAAGTCCAATTGACGTGTCCTATATAAAAAATAAAATCTAATTGGAGTATTAGAATTCAGAACAAATAAAATAAAAGGCCATTTTATGTATAACAATAATTATAATTGTTAGGGTATTTACAATGTCTTTATATGATTTTCATATCATTTGTATTAGATACACAAGTAAATCTTTACACATTTAGTTTTAATAACATATTATAACAGTGTATGCCAAAGTCTTTTAATATTGGGAGAGGCCTAGGTCCAGCAGTGGACTATGATAGGCTTAATTGATTGAACAGACCTAGACATACTATCATGTGAGGTAAGTCATATTCACATATTTAATATAAAAACAATGATTCTACATTCTGGTAAGGAAATAATTCCAAGACATTTTTAGTACCCAAAGTGAGATGGATGGACTAGCCAGTTTGCACATCTATTATTTAGACAATCATGGATTAAATATTAAAATATGAATACTCCAAATAGTGAGTGCTATTAGAATTTGTAATTGGGATTTCTCTGGCTCAATCACAGAGTTGCAGTGGTTGAGAGAGCATCTTGCCATTGGGGCCATTTTGTAAAAATACTTGTATTAAAATATTGAAACAACTGCAGATTCTAGAGAACAATTTTTTTAAAAACAAAAAAAATTAAACATAAGTTGTGGAGAACTATGTGATTTTTATTAATGCAAAAGGAATCTATCTTATGTCATTTGTTGGGCGAATTTTAATTGCAAACGCAAATTGTGATCGTAAAATTGTAATTAAAATATTTAAGACTTAAACCTACCAATTTACCCCAATTATTTCATTGCATGTTGTGCTTTATAACAGCTGCAATAAAGCACATAGTTGCCTTTATTCCCTAAAATACATTATAGTTACTTTATATTTTTATATTACAATTAATAATGTCTCTTATTTATTTACTATATAAATATTAAGGCACTGTACAAATTTATAAGGCTTTTAGTTATTCCAAAATGTTTATATGGAATATTTAATATGAATTATAAAAAAAAATTAATTTGGGTCTTCGAAATTATCAAGAACACTTTCAAAATTCAATTTATCATATGACAATACTTGGTTACTTGGTATGACAGTCTCTTTATTTCGCTTGAGGAAGGGCTTCAAAAAGCTTTTGATTCTGTTATCATTGCTTACACCAAAATCCAACTCAGCTTTTTCAACTTGTTTTTCAATCAGGTCTACATTGCTGTGAAGTTTTTGTATAACATTTATCAATGTGGTAATTTTTTTGGAAAGAGCTGTAATTTCACTGCGATATGCGCTGATATCTTCAGAAACAGCAGATCCACAGTCACTGTTCTTAAGCTTGACCATTTGTAACACACTCGTTAATTCTTCAAGCCTCGTTAACATGTTATCAACAACATCTTGGACTGTTTGGAAACCATTCAACACATCTAGCTTTAAGTACGCGGAGTAATCTTTCACTAATTCTTCTAACATTTTGAATCTATTCTGTTATTCCGATGCGGTTGCACCATCGAAATCTGGAAACAAATATTCGATGACACTCACGAGCTTATCAATAATATCTGACACGAGTTTTGATAACTCTCTAAATGAGGATGGGCACAAGCGGCAAAGTTTTATAAACAACTCCATAGTAAATTGATTGATTCGCAATGTAGTAAGTAACTACAAAGGCGCAAGATATCCATATTGAGTATAATGTAGAGGTATTGGGAAATAAGTAAATACTTTGCCTTGAATATATTCCACCACTCCACATCGCATCGTTAAAGCCCTGACACCATTAACTTGTTTTGTTCTAAGTAATTTCTAACACATCGCTTATTTACTTACTTTCATAACAGAACAGAAACAGATAGATTATAATATATAAGTTATGCTTGTTTCGTGTAGACGATAACATTATAATGTGCTAATTAAAATAGTACCTAATATTTTTTGACGAAATTTTTGTTGTCATTTCTGTTTTACATATATTTGTGCAGTGTGCACTTCCCTCAATTAGTTTTTTAATTTATCACAGTGAGTGCCACTATTCCATCTCTATTATTCGAAAAATTCAATCAAATAAATCCAGCTCTATGAAACCTACCGCTACGCCACAGCTGTCAAAAAAAATAAAATAGTAGAGGCTTAAAAGGTCGTGTTGCAGTTTGTGAGTAAATAAAAAAGAAAAAGAATGAATGAATAAGTAAAAAGAACGAAGGGGATTAAACAATTTAGTTCTCATTCTCACTCCTCACCTCCCTCACTAAATCTTTGTCACAAAAGTTCCGAGGATTGTGTGAAAAAGTTATTTATTAGAATGCTTCCGTCGACAGGGTACTTTAAAGGAAATAATTGTCCATTCTATGATAATGGTCTATGTGAGAGACCGTATTGTCATTTTCGCCACGTTAAAAAAGAATCTCAAAGTACTTCAAATGATGGAATCGAAAGTGGAGCGATATTACAAAAACTTGTGTCAGCTGCCGTCCAAAAGGTACTACAACAAACAGAGGCCTCTGCAACTACGGCGGCACCAGAACTAGACGTTAATGCAAAAAATTCAGTCCAAAGTGTTGCCAAAGTGACATACAACCCCACTCCTATATCTGAGTTAAACAAAATCAGCATCAATGAAACTGAAGAAAACGAAGATACCACTGAACAAAGAAAAAGACATATCCCAGTGCCGTACACACCAAGAAAACCGGCAAGTTTATGTATTCAAAGACCTGCTGAAATTAATGGTGACTCCAAACCTTTTATTTACATTCCTCCTCCATTGAAGTATACTCCAGGTAGCACCGAGAACGCACAAAATGATAAGTATACACCTACAGGCTCAACAGTTTCTACAGAAAAGTATTTGCCAGGGACGGAGACTGAATTACCAGAATACAACCCTAATGAAGGTTCCAAAAGCAGCTCCAGTAATAGAAACTATGTGCCATCAGATAGAAGTGTAAGTAAAAAGAAAATTTTGGAATATAAGCCAGCCAAAGTTAGTGCTAAAAGTGAAACGCCTTCTGTTACTTACCAACCAACACCAAGAGCTCTTGCTCCTTGTTTTTCTAGTGATGAAGATGAACCTGACACTAAGAAAAGAAAACTATCAGCAGATCTTAATGGCTTAGATGATTTGGGACCAGAATTTGATATTTTGGACCAAATATTAGATGATGAAACTTTGGAACAAGATAAACCCAAAAAGTCTAACTTAGTAAGTGAAGTCAAGGAGACTAATCATAAAGTTAGCAACAATCATAATGACAATAAAAAGAATAAAATTAGTTCTGATAAAAATCACAATAGCAGTAAATCACACCACAAAAGCAGTTCTGATAAAAAAGAGAAAACCAAGTCTGAAGTTTCTTCTAGGAGCAAACATGACAAAAAGAGTTCTGAAAACAAAAGCAAACATAAGAGCTCTAGTAGAGACAAAGACAAAGAAAGTAGAGACAAAAAAGAAAAGCACTCGTCTGAC
The DNA here is from genome assembly GCA_963662185.1 of Eilema griseolum. Classification (NCBI taxonomy): domain Eukaryota; kingdom Metazoa; phylum Arthropoda; class Insecta; order Lepidoptera; family Erebidae; genus Eilema; species Eilema griseolum. Next base: position 9,675,726 of record OY759250.1, read on the forward strand.
AAAAAGAAACATTCTAGTTCCAGAGATTCTGATTCTAGTTCTAAACGCTTAAAACATAGTTCATCTAAAAAACATGAGCCAGATAAACATAAGTCCAAAACAAAGGACAAAAGTGATAATAAGAAATCCCACAGAAGTTCCAAGGAATCAAAAGTTAAGCACAAAAGCAATGAAAATTTAGCCCGCAACTTCTCCGATAATGATGATCATAATGTTGATGAAGACCTCATCGATGACGAATTTGATTTAGAGTCTGATGAGGAAGCTATTGCTTTAGAATGTAAAAGAATATTTGATGAATATGTTCCAATAGAAAAACCTAAAGTTGCTGAAGAACCTATAAAATCAGAGGAAGTGATCGAGGAGGAGTCAATACCAGGTAAAAAGAGAATATCAAGAGCAGTAGATAAGAACATTAAAGTAGCCCCTAAAATGCCAATTAAACCTGACTACAAAATAAGCGCAGCTCAGCAGATGGCAGAAAGATTAGCCAAAGTTCGGGAATATCATACAGCAAGGAATACTAACCCTGAACCACCCCCACCAATCCCAATTCCTAAAATTTCATTTGGTCCTCCCAATACTGGACATACCAAAATCCGTATTGCGCATGTGCCATATGCCTCTACCTTAGTGAGTGCTAAAAAGACTATGACACCCAATCAAAATGTGTCTAAGATTGAACCATCTACTAGCACTACTATAACACAAACAGTTAAAAAAGGTGCCCAGAGAGTTGCTCACATACCCAACGAAAAGTTTATTGACAGACCTGGTGTCTTAGAACCACTTGGTTCAAAAATCCCTGCTAATATTAGATCTACATATCTTAATATGATGATTGATGAGTGCCTCAAGCTGTATTTAACAGCTCCAGATGCTTATGCTAGAGCTCAACATGAAGAACTAAATACAAGCAAGAAGTGTTCAACTGTACAAATATACAAAAATTCTGCAGTATTAACTGTGAGTAGATTAAGAAAAGAATTGATAGAATGTAAAGGTGTTAAGAAATCAGCATCTGACTGTACAGCTTTACAAAAAGTTCCTGGCTTGACACCTACCACAACGAGTTCATGGAGCATAGTTAGCAATAATAGAAAAAATGTAGACCTTTCAAAGGAGTTCCGAGGTGCAAAGTTATACAACAATTTACAAAAGTGGATCTTAACTGAAGAACAACTTAAAGAAAATGGTTTTCCCAGACCTCACGAGAATGGTAAAAGAGGTAGAGCAATAATTTATGGACAGAATAAAAAACCACCACCAAAAGGTTTCACTCGAAACTGTTCTAGATGTAAGCAAGATTACATTGTAGATAAAAAAGGTTTTGCAGTTGTTAAAGAAGAATGTATTTACCATCCCAATAATAAATATAGAATTCGTGGCGAAGCAAGATATCAGTGCTGTAGCCAAGATGGATCTTCAGATGGCTGTTGCGTAGCACCCAGTCATGTTTACGAGTATGTTGATTTTGATAATCTCAAGGGCTTTGTCCAAACACTTCCTCCAGAGAGTGTAATGGATGATTACGGAATATATGCCTTAGATTGTGAAATGTGTTACACTACACAAGGATTAGATTTAACCAGGGTAACAATAATAAATTCTGATTGTAAAGTTGTTTATGAAACACTTATAAGACCATTACATCCCATCATAGATTATAATACTAGATATTCTGGGATTACTGAAGAACAAATGGTTAATGTAGTAACAACATTACTGGATGTTCAAGCTACACTTCTTACAATGATAAATAGTAAAACTATATTGGTAGGCCACAGTTTAGAATCTGATTTCAAAGTATTGAAATTAATTCATGATACTGTAATTGATACAAGTGTTCTGTTCCCACACAAAATGGGACCCCCTTATAAACGAGCTCTTAGAAATTTGTCTTCAGAATATTTAAAGAAAATTATTCAAAATTCAGTGGATGGTCATGACAGTGCCGAGGATGCCACTGTTTGTATGGAGTTATTACATTTTAAATTAAAAGAAGAACTGAAAACTAGGTGATAGATAGATTTATCTAGTAAGATTGAACTTAAATATTTTAATTCTCATATTTATTTACATGAATAATGTTACAATTTTTATACCTCAAAATGTGACTAAAATTTAACATCGTTTTTTTGTCAATCTAATTGATTCAATTACACTAGAAGTCTTCAATTGGTAATTTTTGACGGTATTATCGCAATAATGGTGTAGTATATTAAGATATACTTTGTAAGCACTCATAATTATTCATATAAATTATTTTCTTATCAATATTCGTTTTATTTCTTCCCAAGGTATGTACAGAAATCTGTAGGTTTAAAATGAAATGAAAAGACAATTATAAAACCGAAAATAATATTTTACTAGAAGACGAAATATTACACATACTTAATGTTCTTGAAATACAAGACATTTCAAACATTCAGCTTTATTAGAAAACTGCTACACTTTTCAAAAATATCCATTGGGACACTTATAATATACACGAATGAGACTCGACCTAATTTTGTGCAGCAGAACTATGACAATATATTAGTTAAACCACTGGAGTCAATAGATAATAATTTTGACATTTAAATATTAACTTGTACTATTTTAGGTAAACACTGTTAAATAATAATAGCACTGGTGCACATTGAAAATAATACAGCAAACATTAATAATTTCACTAGTATAGTATTGTTTTATTAATTAACAGTACAATATTCAAAAAGTAGTTTTCTAAGTTCATTGCAATAATTGAAGACTAAGTTCAGACACAACATTTGCAGGTGTGTAACACCTAACAGATACAAAATTGTTATCAGTCATTTAAAGGACATGGCATTTAACCTACCATAGTGGCTAGATTATATAAGCAAAGCCTTAAAATTTATCATTAAGTGCATTTTATAATTGATAAAAGTTCACACGAACTGCTTACAGTTATAATGAAGTCATGGCAATAGATCAACCTGCGCAGAGAATTAAGTTACATGTGATCATGAGCTGTTATCACATTTTTGGGGTGTTATGTCGCTAATATTACCCATACTTAATAATCTATAAAAGTTCATGGAAAAGAAATATTTCTCTAGGCGATAAAGATAAAGTTACAGAAAATTTGGTGGAAGACATACTTTAAATCATAGTCTAGTAGAGATTGTTTAGAAGTAATTGTATTTGTTGGATAGGTCGAGATATTTCCATTGCTCATTATTACTACAAGACAAAAAAGGTAAAAATATAATTTACAGATGATTCTAGTGTTGACTGAGAAATAAGTCAAAATAAAACTTTATACTTTAGTGTTACTATATCTAATGCTGCTACTAATCTTACAGTTATTGGTATGTGGTAAAGTTTAATATTGTCAATGATATAATTAAACAGTATAAATATATGAGGCTATATTCATCTAAATTAACTGTTGACTCAAATTTTGGTTTTCTTATTTATTATTCATAAAATTAGTTTTACCAAAACCCATACTTATATTAACCTGCTATACTTTTGCAGTAGGTATTAACTTGGTGTTTTATGTATGTAATTATAATTTATAGGGTTGTCCCAATGAAATGTACATGGAGGTATCGGCCGGTGTATACGGCTGTGCAGGCAATGTGAACACCACTTTATTGAGATCCTACCCGTCCCCTGCTAGTCAATAAAAGATTGTTCTACACATGCTTTCACCCGTTTCTCATATTCCCGTCGGTTCTCCTTATAAAGCTGCGCCGCCATCGAGTTCGCTGGCGAATTAGGATTGGGGTCACTAAGTAACGACTGAAACAAAATTTAATGCAGCATTAGTTTACAGCAAAAACATAATCTACTAACAGTGCAGCCGCTGTCGTCTGCGTGAATGACGGTAATTGCGGTAAAACATAGTTGAATGTCCTTTCCTAAGGTCTAATCTATCTCTGTACCAACTTTCATCAAAATCGGGTTAGTGTTATTGGTGCAAGTCGTGTGGTTCTAGGCAGAGTAGAATTTGGGCCACCCATCTCTTTCCATGCGGTATACAAGGCGACTAAGGGATAGGGCTGTTTAACATCAGACAGATATACACAGCCCAGACTCAACCTCAGATTGAGGCTCGAGCAATAACACTAAAATATCTAATTTTCATTTAGTAAAACTTATTTCTGCCCTCTAATACAAGTTGCTAAGTTATTTGAAAGAATTCTTCATAGGTCTAGTAAATCAGGTACTTATATATGTAGTAGTGTTTTATGGTTTTCTGTACTTTGACAATGAATTTACCTTAAATAAATATTACATATCTAATATAATTGTATATTGCATTATTGGTAGCAGTAAAATATTTAGTTAATATGTATGCATGTATACATACATAAACTCACACCAGCATTTCTTTGTAACTGTAGGCAGAGATGTATAAACACCATTGTTTTGACACTTGTTATTTGGGTCAGATAACTGGAACTATTAGTCATGTTTTACAATACACAAGGAAAGAGATGGGAGTGTAGTATTCTACTTTCACTGTAAGTCATAGTATGCTGTATACTTTACATGCATGCCATACATATTCACCCCTTTAAATCTCTAAAAGGATTGGCAGAGGTGGATTAACACCCAAAATCATAATATGTGAAACATAGGTCCCAATGTACTATGAAATAGCATATGATTGTGTACACAAAATATGACTACAACCTATGCCAAAATCTTACTGGGATTTGAGTTATAGTAGACCTATGTTATCAAAACATATGCAATGAAGAATTAAATTCATTACCTGTATAGAAGTTAATATAGCTGAAACATCATATGTAGGGCTCCATCTGTTTTGCAGGATGTCTAAACAAATACCACCATCAGCATAAACATTAGGATGAAACATTTTGGAGACAAATCGAACCGTAGGAGGTTTGTTTGGATATTCCTCTGTAAATTCTATTGTGAGCTTGAATGTGCCATCTTCAAATGGAGTATCATGTGGCCCAAATATAACAGCATTCCAGATCATGATATTGTTGTCAGTAGGAGCACCAGAGACTCCAGTAGGTGGGTCCTCTTGTAAGCTGTGAACATTACAATAGCCCATTGAATGCAATAAGAAATGATACTATGACAGGTAGCAGAATCTAAGTAGGACAATTTTGCAATTGAAAATAATTAGTCAAATCTCTATTTTGGATTGTGTTGTGTTAATGTTTCTCATTACTTAAGATGATAAACTAGTTTATGTACAAATATAGCTGCTGTATCTACTAATAAAAATACGATTTACTTATTTTATTGTGTTTAATCTGTACACAAAGCCAAACAATAAACAAGCAAGGTCATAAGCAACTTTTTAGGTGAACCTAACAGGTATTCATGTGATTCATTGTGCTTGAATATACACAAACACAATATTGGCTTTGTTCTGTGCGGAAATTTCAATATATTTGGATAACCTAAATAGTGAGTGGCAACAAACGTAGTTTATACATGGTAGTGACGTAGCTATGTCTACTTATAGCATTTCGTCTCTTACGCCTGAAGTTCATCACAAAGAACTACAAATTAGTATTATTTCAATATTGTATATAATTGGAAATATAGAACGAAATAGAAATCGATTAAAATGACTGTGATGTAATTTGATGAATCAGCGCTACACTTTCGCACAAAGAAAATTTCATTAGCAACGGAAATAAGTTTGCACAAGAACCGTTGTTAGTGTTAGAAGTTCATTTAACTCCAAGAAGCATTAGATACGAACCGTTTGAAATCTCTCATCAGGCGTCTTCTGGCTGGAGTTGACATTTTGGTCTCACGCACTTATGCCACTAATTTTATATACAGCTTCTATGTGATCTATTTTTCTTATGAATCTTTTCATATGATAAATCCGTTAACTATTTATATAACTATAGCTTGTACACAAAAGATTCCGTTTATGTCGTTGTGTAGAAATTTTTGTCGTCACGGCCAGCGAGATGGTTGTCAGATGACCATGAAATTAGCAATTATTAACCCTGCTCCAAGTGGTCAATACACAGATATGTCAGCTTTTCGGATTTGTAAGCAACTTCATTCCAGTTAGAATTCTCGTCGTTTCCACAGAGTAAGTAATACTGACGTGTAATGGTGCGTACACACAATACATAGGTACATGCGGAGCCAAAGAATGCTTACGATTTTATTTTATAGCTATTACTTTTCTCCCTAATTTTAACACAAATGATTATTTTATAATAATATTAAAATGTTGTAAAAATAGAATGTATGTAAAATAAATAAAATTATAAATAAAATAATGTTTAGAATGTTGTTGTTGTCAAATTGACGTAATATCCTGATTTGTATCATCTATGCAATCTATGAATGACAATGTGCCATTCTCCCTCAGACCCTCAGACTCACACCTCCATACACCTCCATATGTTTTCGATTTGTTGATAAGTGACAAATAATCAATTAAAGTTATGAAATTTATTTAAACGGATACTTCATAATCCTTATGGTTGAAAGGTAGTAAACTAAGAAGACTTATAATGAATGATCAAGGTTCTAAGAAAATACTTTTTAATAAATCTACTGTAAGTAATTCTTTATATATATACAGTATATACAGTAATTTAAGTGAACGTTTTATCCTTTTTATATATTAAGTTTTTTATTCTGTTCCTAGTTATTTAGTTTGAAGGCAGAATTGTTGCGTAAACAAGAGGAAGTGAATGACAAGAAACAGCTATCAAAACACAAGTTAGAGAATTTCAAGCCTCCTGCGGCAAAAGCCAAAGATTATGAGAAGAATACAAACAAAGAGTACAAAAAATCTTTCAAGGATAGTCTGAAAGCAGTTGATACTGAAGAGTTGGAAGCATGTAGAAAGGCAAAGTAAGTTTCTCTCTAATGTTGAATTTACTACAATTCTGAGGCTGTAATGATACTGGATTAAACAGTATAATCCCTCATGTCATCTTCAATAAATATTTTAAGTCACAAGTCATTACTAGCACTGTCTTAAGCATGTTTCTGCAAATCATATACCTATGCATTTTTCTGCACAATTTTGTGCAAACTATCAGCTCTGTATTATTTGCACGAAACGAGCATCAATTATTTTGTACTTCCACAGATTAGCCCTTGAAAAGAAAGCTGAGCTCTATGAACACTTAGCAGACACAGCTGGTAGCTCACAGTTGGCTGGGAAATTCCTTGTTGATTTTGATTCTAAGAAGAAACAGGAAGTACCAGAGGAGAAAGTAATTAAAGATCCAACACCTGTCACCAAACATATTCCAGAACAAGAAGAAAATGGAAGTGAATGGTACAATTTTTTTTTATAATTGTCTTGGTAATATGACCATACCTTCAATTATACAATAATGATAATGAGAATTAACACGATCAGTTTATATATTCCTGTTAACATTATTGTATATCATGAAACACATTCGTTTAAAAGTTATTATTACAACTTCAATTATTGGTTTATCATTGCTTGATGGTGAGACTTAGTAAAGTGTAGGAATGAGGGTTACTATTATTGTTATAATGTTGGCCCTCATTTCAATGGTGCCATCAGAGTATGAAAAATAACAAATAGTGTTATAAATCACTAGCTACCACACTTCATGCTGCTATACTTGTTCTTATTGAGGTGGCTGCCCACTAACTGCTTTTCGACTTTTTTATTATCTACCAAGGAGGCAACATTATTACAACAAGAGATGAGAACAAATAGGATGTAAATATAACAAATCCATACATACAAATAATATTTCCACTGAGTGGGAATTGGACCTGCCACCTCTTTAGCAGTAATTCTACCTGCAATCACAATGATTATTACCCTGCTTTTATAAATATAATATATCTTTTCAGGGCTGAATTCACGGACTGTCTTGGCCGGACAAGGAAATGTCATGTGTCAGACCTAGATATGTTTAAAAAGAGAGATAGAGAACTTATGAAAGTCATGACTAAGTCTAATTCTAGTGATGCAGATGCTGTGGTGAGTAGACTTTTAAGATTAGAGCTTTAGAATTGTTCTGACAATTATCATCCATTTTTCCTTCTTCATTCCTTTTTTTTTAATTTTTTTTTATATGACACGCCAACTTGACCTCACCTCGCCTGATGGTAAGCTAAAGGCAAAGTCTCAGGAAAGAGGGTCACCATTACAGACACTAAGTGGCACCACCACCGCCACCACAATGGTGGCACTCAGCTTGGCGGCGTTATCAGATGCTTTTTCACGCCCTGCTTTAAGGCCCCGGGACTGTAGGAAGAAGGAAACATGTGTGCTGGTAATGAATTCCAGATCTTGGTGGTGCGGCAAAGAAAAGAGTCTCCGAACCGCTTGGTTCTTGCTCATATTTTCTGCACAGTGCGAGGGTGACATCTAAGGCCTGCATGTGTTGTGTGTTTTTTCAACATAACATACTCTCTGAGACACAGAGAGTTCTCACTGTGTCACCCATCCTGAGAATGATCTGGATTGCTTAATCTTGTAATAAGCTGACCTACTCATAAATCATTCAATATCATGATGGACCTTTTTTTTTTTTTTTTTTTTTTTTTATATAGGACACGTCAATTGGACTTCGCCTTGCCTGATGGTAAGCTGAAGGCAAAGTCCCAGAAAAGAGGGTCACCATTACTTACACTTACCGTGTGACAATGGTGACACTCAGCTTGACGGCCTTATCATATGCTTTTTCACGCCTCGCTTAAAGGACCCGGGACTGTAGGAAGAAGGAAACACGTGAGCTGATAATGAATTCCAGGCCTTAATGGTGCGACAGAGGAAAGAGTCTCCGAACCGCTTGGTTCTTGATCGGATGTTTTGCACCGTGTGCGGATGACATCTAAGACCTGCACGCGTTGTCCTGTGTAGGAAAGGAGAGGGTGGGACTAATTGGAAGAGCTCATCAGAACACTCCCCATGGTACAGACGGTAAAATACAGCCATGGACGCAACATCTCTACGCAGCTGTAAAGGTTCTAGGGTGTTCGTGATCTCGGGATTCCCAATGATGCGGACCGCACGTCGCTGCAACCTGTCGAGAGCATCTAGTAAGTACTTTGCTGAACCATCCCAGAGATGCGAGCAGTACTCCACACAGGAGCGAATTTGTGTCTTGTATAGAAGACACCGCTGCTCCGGCATGAAAAATCGTTTCACTCTGTTCAGGACTCCGAGTATTCGTGAGGCTGTTTTGATGATGCTTTCGATGTAGTTTTTGTTATTCAGGTTGCAGCGAACATCCATACCTAGGATATTGAGATTGTCCTGCAATGGCAGTGGCGTGCTCTGAAGAGTGGGGAGGGGAAGGAAAGAAGATACTTTTGCTGTAAACGCACATGCCTGCGTCTTCTTGGCATTGAACTCAACCAGGTTCTCAGAGCCCCATTGAGAAATGTGATTCAGGATCCCGTCAAGCTCAGTGACAAGAAGCTGCCTTTTCTCTGCGATATCTGACTGTTTGGCCGTAGGATGTCCATGATAACTCCCATGTAAAGTACTATCATCTGCATAACAATGAACATTGCCGGTAGACAGCATGTCGTTGACATGCAGAAGAAAGAGAGTGGGTGATAAGACGGACCCCTGGGGCACGCCAGCATTTACCTGCAGAAACTCCGAAGCTCGTCCGTCACAAAGGACGCGAATACGGCGCCCCGGCAGGAAGCTAGCAACCCAGTTGCACAGCCTAGAAGGCAGACCAAAGGCAGGTAGCTTGGAAAGAAGCGATTTGTGCCAGACTCTATCGAAAGCTTTGGCGATGTCAAGACTAATTGCCAGTGACTCGCCGTGCTTGTCCATAGCCTCACCCCAAAGATGGGTAACGTATGCTAGAAGATCACCCGTTGACCGTTTCGGTCTGAAGCCATATTGCCGGTCATTAATTAAGTAGTGATCCTCTAGGTACCGCATGAGCTGTTTGTTAATTATGTGCTCGAACACTTTGCACAGCACTGAGGTGACGGCTATGGGTCGATAGTTGGCTAGCTCCGAGCGATCCCCCTTCTTGGGAATCGGCTGAACATTCGCCTCTTTCCAAGTCAAAGGCACTATACCCGAACTGTAGGATAGCCGGTACAGGCGCGTAAGCATTGGAGACAACTCCGCTGCACATTTTTTCAAAACTACCGCTGGAATACCATCCGGACCACTGGCTTTCCGGACATCGAGTGATTGCAGCACTGCACGGACATCGCGTTGCCACTGTCGGGTAGTGTGGGTGGCTGCGTACCACAATCATCGATTCGGGAGTTAGCCGCAAAGAGATTAGCCAGCAGATTTGCCTTCTCTTGCGGCTCATGGGCCAGGGATCCATCAGGGTTACGCAGCGGAGGCAGCGAAGGCTGACAGAAGTTGGCTTGCACGGCTTTAGCCAGTCGCCAGTAGCCACGGCTTCCCGTGGGATGCATCACTAGCTCTTGACCAAGCCGCGCTATGCGCAGGGCATCCGCTCTGACGTAGGCCCTTCTACAGACCTTTGTGGCTCTGTTGTACGCCGCCTTGAAGTGGCCCAGATTGGGATGGCGCGTGGCGCGCGCCCTTACCCAAGCGCGGTACGTAGACTGTTTTTGTTCAACAGCTTCCGCGCACTCGCGCCCGAACCAAGGGCGCACCCCGCGGTCACCGGTGACATCGGTGTATGAGATATAGTATTCCATACCCAGACCGATCTCACCGGCGACAGCAGTAGCACAATCCGATGGGTTCTTACCTTCAAAGCAGCGCTCAACCCACGGGATGGACGCAAAATAGTCACGAAGTCCATCCCAGTCCGCTGACGAGTAGTGCCAGAGACGCCGCTTCCCCTGCACGGGTCGTGGGGGCGCTATAATAGGCACCGTGGAACAGACCAGGCAGTGGTCGGAGTTGCCTAAAGCGGCTCGCACCGATACACTGTACTGGTCCGGATCACTCGTCAGCAGAAGGTCTAGCAGAGAAGGTGCTAGGCCCGACCTTCTTGGTATCCTAGTGACCTCGTGCACCAATTGGGTCAGGCCGTGCGCCAGAGCAAATGCGTGGGCGGCTCTTCCCGCATGGTCTGTTTTGGAGGAGCCCAACCAGATCTCGTGGTGGGCGTTAAAATCCCCCAAAAATACCATTTCGGCATTCGGAAATCGCTCCTGCGCATCATCTGCCGCCTGACTCAGATATTCAAAGAGTCGAGTTGTCTCAGCATCTCCTGTATGGGAACGGTAGAGGCACACATAGATCTGACTCGTAGGACCATGGTCTACGTGTACCCAAAGGACGGAGAAGGATGGGTCCTCTAGGCAGCGCAAACGGCAACAGCAAACATCCGCCCTAACAAACACGCACACCCCGGCTTTTGCACGAAAACTTTCCTCAAGAACATAGCCAGGGTAGAGCAAGTAGGTCGTGTCGTCAGGGCGGTGTATTTGCGTCTCCGTTAGAAAAAACATGGCAGGTTTCGCCGTCTCTAGGTGTTGGTGGACGGCGTTGAGGTTTGCATGGAGCCCACAGATGTTAGTGGACTCCACCTCAAATAGCAAGCTTTTGGGAGTGTTGCCTATTTCTCTTAATTGCGCTGCCATGAGTTTGGGTGGGAGAAGGCGTGAAAAAAGAGGTGATTGCCGCCGCAGCACCGTGTGACAAAGCGCGGGATATTGGTTTTATCTATGAATGTGAGGCATGGCGAGAGCCGACGCGCCGAACGGAAGGGCCCCCGTACCCCCCCGAGTATGGTCGCCGGGCTCCCAAATCCGGTCACCAACCGGCACGACGAACCATATCGGGATTATGCGCGGCCTGGTGAGGCAGCCTCCCAAGGTGGTTAACCCCAGTTGGGCCCCTGTACTATACCGCGGGCGGCCAGCGGCACCACCGTTTCTACAGGTCTCCCTGTTCGGCGCATCGCCCCGCGCCATCCCCACTAGACTACGCCAAGACCCACTGGTCCCACTAGTGCTGCGACAACCACCACCTCTGCCCGGCTATGCACTTGCTGACCCCTGAACACAATCCAACCGAGATTGAATTGCTATGGAGGGTTTTTCGCAATAGTGCACGGTGGTACCTACCCGGTCGAAACTTGAGACAAATTTGTGCCACCAAGTTTCTACCACCAGTAAAATAAAATATCTTTGTAGCCTATGGTGATCGCTTTCTAGCAGGACCAAAGGCAGTGACTAGCTTGCACCAGACAGTCTAATATAGTTCTCTGAGTTTCTTGCAGGTATCTTCTCCATAGAACTAACCTACTGAACCAGCATAAGAATCATTTTCCAATGGTTTATTTATACATTGTTTAATATTTCTTGACATAATTGTAATATTTTGACATTCATATGTGCACTTTGTGTGCCTTAACTGAAATTGATTCTTTGATTGAGTCAGACTAGCATTTTGATGTACATAATCGAATTATCATCATCTTTGTGTTAGTTCTGGAGGCATTTGAAGTTTTACCTTTGTGTCTGGGTTCTACTGGACCTATACACCGAAATGAGGGATAGAAAATTCAAAAATCCTGTCCAGTAAGAAAATAGAAATCCATTTTTCTTTAGTCCTTTAGCACCCACAGTCAATGACCACAAAGTTAAATTCTTTTCTAAGATAGCATTTCAATTTCCAGGTTTCAGAAACACCAGCAAAGGAACAGACATTATTGGTTCAAAAAACGAATGATTATCTCCAATCATTGCGGGAAAAATGGGAGCAAAAAGAACAGGAACTGCTATCTAAGGATAAGGATATACATTATCAAGATTTATTATTTGATGGTGAGCATCTATTTTGTAATAATACTCTTTGGAACTGAAAGACAGCTTCAGTGGCATGGCGGTAGGGAACGCAGGAGCAACGCAGGTGGCACGGGTTCAATCCCTGCTCAGTGCAAACATTCGTGTACATGAATATGGGTATTCCATGGTAAATCCTTTTCGGTTCAGGCGGCTCGGTTGTGGAATGCTTTGCCAGTGAATGTCAGGCGAGCTCAGTCCTTGCCTGTGTTCAAAAGACTCGTCAAAGAATACTACCTGTCACTATGAAAGAGTGGAATGACAAGGTAGAATGACGTATAATGTTTGTGTTAATGTATTGTGACTTTTTCTAAGATATATATAGTGTGTATGATTGTGTATGTATAATTGTATTTACCTATGGCTATTGTGTTTTCTTTTTCATTATTATTATTTTATTTTCTTTATATATTCTCTATGTACACCTAACTGCCCTAAAATATTCTTCTCCTATTTTCTTATCTCCATCCCATGGTTGTCTGTAAGAAATTGCCGCAGAGCGATAAGGCCGCCATCTGTACGTACCACGGAACTTGTATCACTTATTCTAGTGTAATGTGTAATTGGTGTACAATAAAGACGTCATTATTATTATTATTATTTACTTTATTTTAATATTCAACTTATAAATTATATTTTTAAACACATATAAAAAACATCTATTTAAAAATATAAAAAATAGTGCTCCACCGGTATCGGGTACAGGGACCAAGCTACCGGTGGTTAGGGCTCCAGAGAAAGAAACTTCCGCACGATGCGCGCCGTATCAAGAAGCACAGCCTTCTGCATCTGGCCCTTGACCCAACCATCTAACCCGAGCCTCTTTAGGTGTTGGTCGAGGCTCTTTGCTATTAATATTATTATTATTTGCATTGCTCTGGTCATGCCTTGGTGAGCACATTGGGCCGTCGGTCCTGGATGCCATACAAACATCTATGACACTCGTTTAAGGAAGTTGGAGCCCTAAAAATTTCAACAACTGGTCTAACAGCAATTCTTCGATATCGCCTTTGGGTTGTGGTGGTCAGGTGGCAGTCGCATCTGGGAAAATCAGTAGTTAAACTGGTAAAGCGGACCCCAGGCTCCAAGGTGAAAAAAAGCTTCGGATGCCACTGGGATTTACGTTGAGATGAAGAAGAAGACTCTTTGAAACTTGACGCTTTCGTATACTGTGTCTTTACCTTGACGTGTCAAAACGAGACTTACACGAGATCAAAAAAACAACAAACAAATGAATTGCTTGACATGCTGCCCGCAGCTACATTCTATCATCGCACCTCTCGACATAGGCAGGGAATTCATCCTCACACATTGCGAACTGAGACGGTGCGCACTGTGCGGTATGAAAGAAACTTCATCCCACGCACACTTAAGCTGTGGAATGACGTCTTTGCTGCGGTTTGCCCAAGCACCTACAATATGGGGTCCTTCAAGAGGGGTATCAGAAGGTTTCTTCATGGTCGGCAGCGCGAGTGTAACACCCCTGGTGTTGCATACGTCCATAGGCCACGGTAACCATTTCTCATCAGGTGGGCCGTGTGCTTGTCTGCCACCTAAGTGGTATAAAATAAAATAAAAATTAAAGCAGTCATTCCAAAGTTATGTCCATACACAAATTTCGGCAATTCTTTTTTATTTATATATTTGTGCTTATATTTTTTCAGAGGCTCGAATTCATGGCGTCGGCTACTACTCGTTCAGTACTGACGAAGATGAACGTAAGAAACAAATGGAAGAGCTTATAAAGCAGCGAGAGGAGACATTAAAAGCTCAACAAGAAGCAGAATTGGTTAGGAAGAAACGCGATGACATGATGGCGGCTAGAGTCGCGGCGGCTAGGGCTAGACAAAGAGCACGTGCTGGCTTACCTCCAGAGGAACCTAAAGGTAATGATCATTTCTAGTACATAGTTTTTTATTTAAATATGACAGTTTTTGAAAAGGTGTATGGGTCCTCAATAAAACTTCAGGGCCCTAGCTTACCTACCTACCAACTAGTAATCAGTTTCCTTTCGGAGTTGGGTTTAGACGACAGTCGCTGCCGTAATAGCTAATACGTCAAATACAAGTGGTTACTAAACTAATACACACATCAACAAAGTCTAGGGAACAAGGACATTTCTAGTTTTTATTTAAAAACCCTTTCTTGTAATAGTGAGTGTTTTATATCAATAGAAGGGTATTGTTATACCGTTTTTAATTTTAATTTTAATAAAAACATTTTCATACCAAATTTTTTTTTTTTTTAAGAAAGAATTGAATAGTGCCAATATTGAGTATTACAACCTTCTATGATTAGGCACAAAAATAACGAGGTAGTAAGAAATACAGTAATTAACCGTACTTTAAACGTTTTTAATAATCTGTAGGACCTCCTAAAGCATTAGCAACAGCTCGACAACGGCGTGGCATACTTAGTATGAGATTGTCAATCATCGTCTGTGGAATATGGCTCCATACACTGCGAAGGTGTAAAAAAAGTTGTTTTTCAGTGTTCAGATTTTCCAAAGAATCACTGAAAGCTCTTCTCCCAAGCAAATCCCAGGCATGCTCTATGGGATGGAGGTCGGCAGACTGAGCAGGCCATTCCAACGTCGTCATATTGTGCTCGCTTAACGCATTGACCACTACCCTCGCGGTGTGTGACCGTGCATTATCTTGCATGAACATAAAATCTTGACCGAACTGCTGTCGATGAGGGATTACCATGGGGTGTATAACCTCCTGAATGTATTGGTTTGCATTCAAATTGCCCCGTATCCAAACGAGGTCGGTCCTTCCACCAAGGCGAATTCCAGCCCATACCATGATTGTTCCACCTTGGTAAGGATGAACTTCTTGCGGATTCTGGAGACGACTCCGACGTCCAGGAACTCGCCATATACGCACTCTTCTCGAATCAGGATGAAAACCGAAGCAAGATTCGTCGGAAAACAGAACCCGTGCCCATTGATGGTCGGTCCACTGTAAATGTGCGTTAGCCCACAATAAGCGACGACCTCGATTTCCACGTCGAAGAGCTGGAACCCTAAGCGGTCTGCGAGCATAAAGATTGGCTTCGTGTAGTCTTCTTCTGACAGTTTGATCGCTAAAAACCACTTGATGCTGAGACTGGAGGCCTGCGACCAACTGACGAGCAGTAATCGTGGGTTGCCGCCTTGCGGAATTTTGCAAGAAACGATCTTGTCGCGGGGTAGTAACCCTATTTCGTCCCCTGTGACGTTCGGCAACATCCCCTGTAGACCTGTAGTGTGCCCATAATCTGTAATTTACGCTTGGTTGGGTGTTGACAGCATCCGCTACGTCGCGTTGAGTTCGTCCAGCTTGCAGCATACCAACAGTCCTTAACATCTCTTCGCGACTTAAATGACGACGTGACATGATGACTACAGTCACAAAAATGCACAAACCATACGTAAAAGACGTATTATTGATAATAAACGTTATTTACAATCAAAAAAAATAATTTTTATTTTGCCTCAGAGAAACTGCACATTCAAACACTTTTAAAAGTTTTCCCTCCATATTCGAAAATCATTACTTATTTAAATTTATTTTTAAATTTCGAACAACTCTGTAATCTACTTTATTCTATTTTTATTTATTTGCTGCCAGTTATTTGCAAAACAAGATTTACACGAAAAAAATAATTGGGGTCATCTTGTTCCCTAGACTTTGTTGAGGTGTTTAGAAAGAAAATATTACTACTACCAAGCATTATTTATCAATGTATGATTTACTAGTGTGAAACTCGCAGGGATATTGACCATGTTTATTATTTCTACTGAGCAATCGATATTTCGGTGTTGTTACAAGCGCCATGATCATATCAATTTCAAATAATTGTGTTATTTCAGATGCAAATCAAAAGGACTTCACTACATGTTTATTAGAATTCTTAACACAACAAAAGAATGAAGCAGATGCCAAAGCGACGGAAGAAGAAAGAAAGGTGAAAGAAGCGGAAGAAAAAGAAAGGCAAAAACTACGAGAGGCTTATGTACGAGAGTGGGACATAGGCAAAGAAGAAGTTGAGAGTAAACTAAAGAAATTTAGAGAAATGAGTCAAGAAGAATATGTAGAATTACAGAGGAGTAAAAGGATAAACGAATTTGCCCCTCCCCAGACCTCATCCTCTAGTAATTCAGGAGCTTTCGATGATTTTGGCAGAATGTTAAAATCAGATGGCTCTAGGGCAAGAACATGGAACGATACGAGATTAGATGTCAGAACTCCACCACCAGACATTGGTAATTTGAGTGCAGTACCACAAGAAAAGTCGTGGGCAGATGTAAGACCTAAAATGAAAACTCCTCCCTCTCCAGACATTGGGGATTTTAATGAATCAGAAAAAGGATTGTACTTCTCTTCAAATAAGAAAAAAGAAAATAACGTTAAATACAGGAATTTTGTAAAAGCTCAAGAACCTACTCCTATTATTAACGAGGTAGATGATCCAGGTATCGAGCTAGAAGAAAACAGAGACAGTAGAGATCCCGAGGCAAATAATAGTGAAATCGCGCCTCCAGCAACATACGACTACTATGGCCCTGTTCCTAAAAAATCTAAATTTAAAAAGCCTTTCGAATCAGATATCAGAGAAGCGTATGCTCAAGGTGCGAAAACTTTGGAAATGAAATCAACTACTCGAAAGTTGCCACAGCATTATGATTTTACATTTGATTAGAATAAGGGCAATAAAAAGTAAACTCTTCGTGTGTGTGTATTTATTTATGTGCCAATCTAATTTCTAACGAAATTGCAAAATAAATTTGCAATTTCGTCTCCATATTAGTAGTTTCACATACAACTAGTTCTACAAATATTATAATTCTAACAATTAAAGCTTGACTTATAGAGATCAACTTTTGACAATGAAAAAATATACGAAATTTCCTTAGGTACACATTATGTAGATAAATTCATTGTTAATATTGGAGTACTATTCCAATTATGATGGTTAATAGCTGTGCATCTATTCGCGTAGCGGTATTATTGCGTGGCAATGTTGGTAGCGTGGGCTGAGCGATATGAGTATTAAGAAGACTCATTACAGTCGTGCTAGTATTGTTCATTCGTTCCATGGTTTTAGTTGCAGGAGTATCATTATGCTGAAGGGCTTCTGCAGGAGTCAAATTTGCACTAGACTTAGATTTTTCATTGTTTAAGTTTGCTGCAGCTTGATTAGATTTTGCTATTTCAGTCGTTTCTTTCGTGAATGATTCTTCTGTGGTTGGTTTAGTTTCTGTAGTATTCATTTGCTTGCTTTGAACAATTTCAACATTAATGGCCATGCCAGAGCTCAACTTACTTGTGTCATTCACTGGCTTAGGGTGGTCACTACTCATGACATGAGTATCAATTTTAAGATCATCACTGTCAAAACCGCTAATGGGTATTTCGATTAGTTTGTTCGGCTCATTTTTGTTACTCTCTGTACTCGCTACATTTACAGTGTTTGTGTTATTTGTTTGACTTGTATCCTTTGTAACTGTATCTACGTTAGTGACAGTACCAACTTTTACATTACTTTCAGTAGGCGTAGTGTCTGCTGGATTATTATCGGCAGATGTAGTTTCTACTATATTATTTACAACAGATGAGGTTTCTGCAGCTGCGGTTTCTAAAAATCCGGTAGTAGCTGTTGCTGTAGTAGGTTCGATTGCTTCAGTTTTTGTGGTTTCAAAAATTTCACTTGATGTCATTTCAACATTATCGCTGGATAAAACTCTTACATTTGGAGTTTCAGAATTTAGGGTAGTTGGAACTTCTGCTTGTAGAGTTACTAAGTTTACTGTTGGCTCCATTTCTGAAATTTTATCAGTATAAAGTTTGTCGTTGCCAGCACTTTCAATAATACTATTAGCTGCATTTTCATTTTCCTTGTTTCTAACATCATCATTCTGAGCGTCTATGTTTTGCTCAACATGATTAGTTTTGTTCCTACTAGAAATTATACTTATGAAACCACCATTAGAAATTAGTGCTCTTTTAAGCCGTTGTGTTTGTGTAAGTTTATGAAGTGCTTCAAAAACTTCATTTTCTCTTTTCGTATTAGGTCCATTACATAACTCTCCACGACAAGGACATATGACCTTCCAAATTTTTGTCGAGTTGCAGTAAAGTGGATAGCATTCATCTTGATAGAACTTCACGCAATATCTGGACTCGACGTATGCTGTGAAGTAAAGAAATGCAGATTTTTGGGTAAATATGTCTCAGCTAAATTGTAATTAAGATTTTTACTGAAGAAAGTACCATGATATTATGAGCTTACATCATATGATTTGTTTCAATACCAAATCAAAAGTGGGGAAGTATTGTACGTTGTCATTGTTACATTTAAAGCTGGATGACATAAACATATTATTTATTGGCCGTACCATATTTAATATATATATATAGGTAGATACCGATCGATGGTCGAACGGCAAAAAGGGTGCAAGCGACATTTACTATTTAAAAAGGAATGTCCTCAACTGTTTTTGTCGCTTGCACTCTTTCCGTTCAACAGTCCATATAATAAATCTATGAAATGAACTCACGCGGGGATGAAGCCACAATGGCACAGTAAGGTAAGTCTTCATCGCAGACAGTAATTTTACTTTTGTCGCCGTTGCATTTGGCAGCTCGTTGGCTGCGGTGCACCTGTTCTGCAAGCGGCCCGCACCAGTAACACCGATGACCTTCTAATTGCTGCACTGGATTAGCTAATACTGTGAACATAGCAGTTATTTTCGATAAAGAAAAGTATCAAAGTATTTATACATTGTTTTAAAGTCGCAGTACCTAGGTATTTCTTTGGACGCTTTAGAAGAAGTCTACATGTTTATGATAGATGTTAGTTGTACCTAGGTACGCGCCAAGAGTTAGTGAAGGAATGTAGTGTTCGTATCTACTAAAAGATACATGCATTGTCTCATGTACACTAGTTTTTTTTTTTTTTTTTTTTTACGTGCGCAAAATCCCCACGGATACCTCCCCACCAGACCCGGTGGAGGAGGTTATGTCGGACTCGAACCGACTAAAACGCACGCCGCCTGTGGGTCGTTTCGGTTGCCGAAGGTGAGGTTGACAGGCATATCCCTCGCACCCCGGCCGACCCAGGGCCATCTCTCACGATCTGGCCCTCTTCTCGGGTGTGGGGACCACAGAGTCCCCAACTCGTCCCCGGAAACGGGGAGGCGCGCCACGCGCGCCGCCGCCGCGGCCTGCTTCTGCAAGGGTGACAGGCGGCTTCACCTGTCACCCCCAGGCCGGCGCTCATGGGGGGCGGAGGTCGTTCATCGACCTCCGACGCCCGAGTTGCCTTCGTGCGCGGGCAGCTTGTCTAGCGATCCTTCGTCGCTCCCGCTGCCGCTCCCGCCCCGCCTCCTCCTTCACGAGCATTACTTGCTCGCAGAAGGAGGCGCCGGCCGCCCACGCATCCGCGCAGCGAACCATCGCCGCGAGCAAGGTGGAGAGCGTGAGAACCCTCACTCCCAGGGCCGCCACAAGCTCCCGCCTCGGCGTCTCCCACGCCGGACACTCGGTGAGCGTGTGCGGACCTGAGTCCTCGCTCGCGTCGCAGTGATGGCACTCGGACGTTGGCTCTTTCTGCATCCGACGCAGATACTTTCCGAAGCATCCGTGCTCGGTGATCATCTGCGTCAGACGGTACGAGAGGCTGCCGTGTGGCCTCTCTAGCCACTCCCCCATGATGGGTCTTACCGCCGATGTACACTAGTAGTCAAGGTATAGCTGTCAGTCTGTAAGTCTGTCACCGACACTGGTCAAGATTGGACGTGTGCTTACCTTTGATACGAGTGTAGTGGTGAGCCAGTGAAATACCTACCTACCAGAGCTTCCTGTTCTGTTTTTTATTAACTAGGTCTATACTATCAACGGGACAAGTTGAATACGAACCACTCAAACACAGATATAATTTTATAAGTACTGATCTACCTAATTCGCACGTAGGTACCTATTTCATTCGGTGGAACTCACCAATAGGTACTCGTGGGAGAGATAAATTCAAATTTAAACTATGTTATCACATTTTCATCTTAAAAGGTGAGTTTCCAGATTAATTAAACGAATTTTCACTGATGCAATTTGATCTTATACCTCTTACTTATGTGCTTATTTGGCCTCTAAGCAGTAAATATAGTAATATATTTGTAATATAGATATCTACTCAATATCATCTTCCTAATAAGTAATAATCGTAATAAGTAGTAATCTTCCTAATAAAGAAAGGTAGAGAAACCTCAAGCGGCTAGATCAATTGGCTGTCAGGCTTTTTTTTAATGTAGGACATATCGATTAGACTTCGCCTCGCCTGATGGTAAGCCTAAGGCAACATCTCAGAAAAGAGTCACCATTACTCTATCATGTTACAATGGTGATACTCAGCTTGACGGCCTCATCATATGCTTTTTCACGCCCCGCTTAAAGGACCCGGGACTGTAGGAAGAAGGAAACACGTTGAGCTGGTAATAAATTCCAGACCTTAATGGTGTAACAAAGGAGAGTCTCCGAACAGTTTGGTTCTTGATCGAATATTCTGCACCGTATGGCGGGTGACATCTAAGCCATGCACGTGTTGTCCTGTGTAGGAAAGGGGAGGGTGGGACTAATTGGAAGAGCTCATCAGAACATTCACCATGGTACAGACGGTAAAATACTGCCAAAGATGCAACATCTCTACGATATTAATTAATCAAGTCGTAGGATACGAAACGCACTTGTAGATAACTTTTTTCGTAATTAGGCAAGGACATTTATGAGGAAACTAGAGACTATTCCGAGGTGAAGGACACGTATGCGACCTGGAATAACCTTAGACCTTCCAATCTGCGCTTCTTCCTTGACTTGACTTGGTATGCCAACAAATACCTACTTATACCTAGTAAATGTCCCACAGACGTCCTTACACAGTTAATCAACACTTTATAATTCCTCAAATTTTTCTACGACACTTAGGTATATAGATACCTACCTACTAAAGTTTCATGTCTGTTAGTGATTTATAAGTCTTTAAAGCCGATTGGTTCCCGGCAGAGTAAAATTTGGACCACCCCATCTCTTCCCATGCGTTGACGTACAAGGCAACTAAGGGATAAGACTGTTTAACAACAGACAGATAAGTATATACCGCCCAAACTCAGCCTTGATACATGGCTTGAGTCAACAATAGTGCCCGGAAGACGGCATTAGTAGGTAAATAATTTTAAGGAGCAATAAAAGTCTCGTGATATTGATCTGAATTTAAAAAAAACCAATGATCTATAAAGTAAATGGAAGACGAGAATATTCCGATAAGTATTTTTATAGAAGAGGGCATGGAACTGAAGTTTGTTTGCGTTAAGTAATAAAATAAATAAATAAAAATAAAAAAATAAAATAAAAAAGCCTTTTATTTCACATATTAAAAATTCAATTTACATTCAATGTTTAGATTTTTAAATTATTATAATCGAACATAATTTCATTAATTCCAATTTAAACATAGATAAGTATTTCATTTTTAAAGCAGCATGTATTTAGGTATTATCGATAATTTATATATTTAGATTATAATTTGATTAATATAGAATGTTACTTAGGTTTATTTTTTATTTTTTTATAAGATATTTATTGGATAATTTTATATTCACATTAACCATTAATTTTTTACATAATTAAAAATGTTTAATAAGATAATTATGTATATGTGAACCCCTCTAGTCGAGGGTGAAGGCCTCCTGCGTTAAGTAATTAATATTTAATTGTTCGTTGACTTTCCCATTGTCTGGAGTGTGGGTCTGTGGGTCCGTATTCCTGAATAGGAACGTAAAATAGGTACTACGGTTCTCGCCTATTTCGAATACGATATACGGAATATTTATATTTACTTATTTATCTTATAAGCAAGTTTTACTTGCTTAGAAATCTATTTCTTATTAATTGTAATAAAAAATAATTAGGTCCACCAAACGCTTGGTTAGCCGCAGCGCGTTGTGCCTATACTCACACTTTACCAATACACCACAAAGTAAGTAGATACGAAAAAAAAAATATAAATACATTTATAATATCTAGTCCCTTTTCTATTCTGTCTGTGGCAGACTGTGCCCGAGTGCTAGCAACACTATTAACAAACTTTAAAATTGGAACATTAATATTTTAATTTGGAGCGCCCACGTGCAGACTTTGAACACCGAATAGTTAGAAAACCGGTTACTAATAGTAATTCGTTCAGAAATTTGTGACTAGGAAATAATCATTAATTCAAACGTTGAGGCTGGTAGCTCTATGTTCATTACTCTTCGTACATAGTTCCTATGTCAATGTAAATGTTTGCGGTTACCGACTACCGGACAACGTTCACATTTGACATAGATACGATCGGCGGAACTAGGTTGGATTGTTACGTATTTCATATTGATAGTTTAGTAAAATATTTACGGAGCGTTAAGCACTGTTGTACGGAGGATTAAGTTAGATATGTATAGTACCTGCCTAATTAAAAAGGAATAACTTGTAACCATTATGAGTTTTTAATATGTACTTACAATAAAGTAATATGTGGTAGCGTCGATAGTTAAGGTGGTTAAGGAGTGATATGCCTGTCCACCTCACCTTCGGCAACCAAAGCAACCCACAGGCGGCATGCGTTTTAGTCGGTTCGAGTCCGACATAACCTCCTCCACCGGCTCCGGTGGGGAGGTATCCGTGGGGATTTTGCGCACGTAAAAAAAAAAAAGGTGGTTAAGGAGTCGAGTCTCTCGACTCTCGACCTCTCGACTAGTGAGGTCATATTCATAATAATAACACAATTCAAAATTCTTGAACTATTTGATCTACAAATAGATTACTTGACTAAATAGTATATGTTCATATTTGGTTATTAATTAATTATCACACAAATCAAAGGCAAATCTTTTTCAATCCCTGGTGAGTTTACTGAGAATTTTGCTATTCAAAGGTAGCAAATTACATTTAAATGCTAACTGAAAGACCAAGAAATAGTTTCCTTAGAGACATTATGCTAGAACAAGTCAGTAGCAGAATTACTGGTAGACTGAGTAGGCTGGAGCAGTCAGCAGATTTTGTTGGCGCTAAAATGTGGGTGCAACAGTTGTTTTACAGAAATAATGCAAGATAAAGAACTGCGGGTCTAAAAAGTCCACATTGAACTAGTCTGCTAAGAACGAGTCACTTCTTGAACTCCCAGTAGATCTAATAGATTCGTTAGATGGTCATTGATATGAGCAGAATCACAACAATTCAGTTAAGTACTAAGCAGATTTTAATTTCGTGTAAATATCGCCGCAAGACAAAATATTATCCTAATACGATTCCAATAAATAGGCTTTTTTAGATCTGCTGATATGTTGTACCCGCCATGTTTCCCTTTCACATTTAAGCTCCAGTTTTTTAAGCGTGGCGTGGATAAGCAACTATCGAGGCCATTAAGGTAGGGATCACCATTTTAGGATCGATTGCACCTAGAATGGTATCCATTGGACTTCACTCTAGCTTCCTACCATACAGCGAGGAATTGTTGAAATAAATATGAGAAGAATAATTAAATTGGTTGTAAAATAACGTAAGGCTGTAAGAAGACTAGACATCGGTAGGGACGGTAAAATTTGAACAGCATATTGACGGCAAATTTGAAATCCTAATTTTGTTTGTGCTCAGATGAATAGTTTAATATGATGCTTACAGCAACATTCTATCATCGCACCGCTGTTCATAGGCAGGGAATTCATCTCCACTCATTGTAACCTGAGACGTTGCGCACTGTGCGGTATGAAAGAAACTTCATCCCAAGATTCCCAAGCACACTCAAGCTGTGGAATGAACTACCTGCTGCGGTTTTCCCACGCGCCTACAATATGGGTTCTTCAAAAGGGACATTAGAAGGTTTCTTTAGGGTCAACAGCGCGAGTGTGTGCCCTTGTTGTTACACACGTGCATAGGCCACGATAACCACTTCCCATTAGGTGGGCCGTGTGCTTATCTGTCACCTAAGTGGTATAAAAAAAAATCCACTACCGTTAAAAGTCTGCTAATGTATCGTTCTAGTTAGCAGAAATCTATTAAAGTGATTAGTGGGAGTGTCCTAATATTTTATAACGAACAAATATTTGAACAAACTGTTGTACCAACAACTTGTCTGTTAGTTGACCTATTACCTACATTAATTTAACCTGAAATCGATAGCATATCGAACGTCTCAACTACACATTGTATAGCTACAGTAATACAAGTGACAGTACGTGGGTGCCATTGAACAACTCGGAATGAGTAATAAATTATTATGTAATAGCTGTAAGCTTTGTTGTCTATACCACATATTATTTAGGAGTGATATGGTAAAATAAATCGTGTTCCAGATTAGACAGTCAATAGTTTTTGTGGATCGAGACGAAATTCATCAGTGTATTATATGTGTAACTGTGCTTTTTTAGGCATGAAAATGTTAAATAATAAAAATCAGTCTGTCTGTCAATACATGTGAAGTATCTGTATTTTAAAGTACCGGGTAAAACGGGGTGAACAGATTTCATAGAAATAAAATGGCCAGCTAAATTCTGTAATTATTTTCTGTTAAGCGAATCATTACCTTGAACTAGTTTAACGTAATGTAGAACAGAATTATCAAAAATCTCGGTAGATACTTAAACTTTTGTAAGAGTACCTAAATTTTAATTAAGACCATTTTACTTGTGGTCACCCATGGATCTACACCCCGTTTTACGGTAGCTACTTTTATTGTCAAATATGTACTCTGGCCAACCTGACCGTATAGAATTAAAAACAATATACACTTATGGGCACATCTATTGGTCCACCTTAGAGTTTAGGTTTCGATGGCCCCTACCTACATATCATTGCTAAATTGAACAAAAATCATTGATGCAGTTTTAAACCTGATACATTTTACCATCTTTTTCGATCGTATTGTTTTAAATTTGAATTCAGAATACCACACGACATGGAGCTACGCCTAACAAGTCGGGTATGTGCTTTGATGAAGGCAGTTGCTTTTTGAATAAAAGCATGTTTTATCAAATAAAGGTTTAATTATCAAATAAAGGCATAGAGTTTATCAACCGTTCTATAAAATTTTGAAGGATCATCTCCTATTCCTCTTCTATGGTAGTTTTCAACTCCGGCATCGTCCGGGCAACTGGCTGACGAGCCCTAACACGTCTTATTAGCTGGTCCCACATGTGCTCAATCGGTGTCATGTCTGGGCTGGCCAGTCCATAACTGTGATGTTCCTATCCCGAAGATATTCCCTGACGATGCCGGCCGTATGGGCTCTTGCATTATCATGCATAAAAAGAAAATTTGGGCCCACATGGTCCACGTATGTTACGTATCCAATTTTAGACTCATTTAAATTGTATTCAGCAGCATTGGAGCCGTGTACTCTTTTCTGATAAAAGAGTACACGGCTCCAATGCTGCTGAATACAATTTAAATGAGTGCGCGAAAAGAAGACGCGCTGTTCGGTGGGCTCACGCTAGTTTGGGGCCATTAGCTGGTTAGTATGGTACCATATCGCGTTCTATTAACCTTCTCCGAACAGTTCGACCGCTCACAGATACTCCGTGGAAGTCGCGAAGTTGGTTTTGTATCTCAATGGAGGTAAGGTGACGATTTCTTAAGCTGGTCGTCACGATGAATCGATCCTGCCTTTTAGTTCTGATCCGAGGTCGTAGTTTTCCTTGGCGACGAACAAAGCCGCCAGTCTCTAGGTACCTCCGATAAACATTTCGGACCGCAGATCGACTTAAATTAAGTTGAGCACTCACATTTCTTTGGCTGTATCCGACCTGGATAAGTGCCACAGCTTGGGCGGTGACTTCAGGCGAAGTATCCATAGATTATTGATAGAACCTCACCTTAATGTTAAGAATAAGTAATGTTTGTTGCAAAACCAAAGAGAAAAATCACACTTTCAAGAATTAAATCCAAGTAAACCAATAAAATCAAGTTTTTTTAGTATTCCATTGTTTGATATCAACGAACAGGCTCCAAATTGTCTTTTGTTTCTTAAAATTCAAATCAAATCAAATCAATCAAATCAAATTCATTTATTGTTTATCACAGGTATTAGTACTCGTAGATGTTATCATTTACATAGTTTAAGTAGGTATCACTGCAACATGCCTGGTAAGGCGTACAATAAGATTATACAATCAATCACAGACCTAAAATTAAATTTAATAAAATCATTGAAACAAGTCATTATTTAAGCTATTTTATAATAATTCTCATTAAAATAATTTAAGAATACAATTATAGATATATGAAATTAAAGTTATAAATGAATGTCAAAATTGTTTCAAATCATTTACATAGTCGTCAAGTAAAAAATAAATAAATGTCAAAATAAATGTCAATTAAAAAATTAAATATGTATGTATTATGTCAATTCATAATGTTTTCATCATTTATAAATTCATTGATTGAGTAGTATACTTTAGTGACAAGGAACTCTCGAAGCCTTTTTTTAAAAACATTGATAGACTCAGAATTTTTAATAGTATCCGGCAGTTTATTATAAATTTTTGTACTCATGCCGAAGACACTATTTCGATATTTTGAAGTCTTACATTTTTTAATATAGAGAGTGGTCTTATGTCTTGTACTTTTAAGTGTTGCATAATTTTTAATGTCTTTCCTGACTATACTTGCGGTTTCGTAGATAAATAGTGCAGGCAAGGTGAGAATCCCTAGTCTAGCGAACGATGGTTTGCAAGATTCAATCTTTTTTAGTCCGTATATACTTCTGATGCATTTTTTTTGGGCTCTAAAAGCGTCTTCCTTGTTGACAGAGTTTCCCCAAAATAGTATACCATAAGTGAGGATAGAACCAATATTAGCATGGTACACTGTTAGTAATGTATCCTCACTCGCTACTTTCTTAAGCATATAAAGGGCATACGAGAAAGAATTCAGCCTATTACAGAGTTGATTGACCTGGGTTTTCCAACTTAAATCGGAGTCAATGTATATGCCTAAGAATTTTGTAGACTGAACTTCTTTAATTAATTCACCATTATATTCTAGTGACACAGTTTGGTGATTAGAATTTTTATTTTTAAATACCATATAATTAGTTTTGTCTAGGTTCATTTTTAGATTATTTTGTGTTAGCCAGTCAATTATGCTTACCAGAGACCTGTTTATGTCAGTTATATAATTGGAGTTTCTCCCATCGTCAGTAAAAATAGCCGTGCTATCGTCTGCAAACAGTATTATGTTCTGGTTAATAGAGGTTGGGAGATCATTGATATACACCAAGAACAGTAGCAGTCCAAGTATGCTGCCTTGGGGAACACCAAATTTAACTATTTTTGATTCTGAGGTGTACTTTGTGTTAATCTTTGACTTACTGTTAATTCTGTACATTGTTGTGACCTGCAGACGATCAGAGAGGTACGATCTCAGCAAAGCAAGAGAGTTACCTCTGACTCCATACTTTTCTAGCTTAGATATTAATATGTCATGGTCTACGTGATCGAAGGCTTTTGTCATATCCATGAAAACAGCAGTAATGCACTCCCCCCTATCTAGTGCCGTCATCACTTGTTGCAAAAAGTGAAAGAGTGCTATGTTAGTGGACTTCCCCTTACGAAATCCAAATTGTTCGGTTGCAAAGATATTATGAGTTTCAAAGTAGTCATAAATGTTATTATAGATGACTTTTTCATATACCTTTGCAATTGCAAAATTCTGTGTTCGAAATTCAAAAAAAGACTATTGAATAAAATTATGAATGTGCCTGGTTCAAAACTGCATAAAAACTTTTTGCTCGACCTAATATAAATTTTTAGCTAGGACTAAACGAAACTGAAAATACAAGGTAGGCCAATAGATGTGTCCACAAGTGTATATATAATTCGCCAAAACCACAGACCACAATCTAACTTTAAACAAAAAAGGTTTCACTTCAAAGATATTATTTCTCAAGTCAAGCGTGCCTATATAGGATTTCTCTTCAAAAATATCATTTTCGCAGTAAAATTCAAAACGTATATTTTTGAAACAAGGCGAAACTGATTCTATTAGGGTAGATAATTCTCCGAAAATAGAGCAGCTGCGAGTCACTTTCAGAATTAAAAAATCGAAGTTATTATGCAGGTAGATATAAAATATCTGGCGGGGTCGTTACTTGCTTATTTTTATTTTCGACTAAATAGGTACCTACGTATATTCTCACTTAAATCACTTTTATGGTACGTATTAAATACTGTTGGGGTAAGTTAGGGTTGTATTGTCCAAGTCGCCACAACTTTTGGAGGACGTAGAAGACGACGGTAGTCCGACTGGGGAAGTACCTCCACCCTACTATACTAAAATAACCTTGTTTTGTGTTCCCGGTGGTAAGTAGGGTAGCCAGAGTTCACTGGAGAGTTTTTGTGCTGTCAGTGGGAAGACCAAAGGCTTCCAAATTCTGTGCTTTTACAGGGTCGACAGCACGAATATGACTCTCCTGATATTGTGCGTATACGTTCGTAGGTCACGGTAACCACTTTCCATCAGGTGCGCTAAGTGCTTGTTTGGCACCTAAGTTTTAAAAGAAATATTTTCATTAGGCGCCGGGGGTATCGGGCCGGGGCATATATACACTCACGCAGTTTCCTCTCTTGAGTTGATAGAGGCAACAGCCCACCATTTACTTCTCTTCTTTGGGTTAGAACCTTAGAAAAAACAACTGAAATTTAAATTCGGAATTCCCATAAAAGGCCTTGTGTTCTTAGCGTCAAAGCAATCTTTGTCCTTTGTGCTATTAGCACAGTAATCGTCGATCGAAACGAAAGTGCTTTATTTTTTTTATTGTGTTAGCAACGAGTAAGTATTATCTTTGTAGATATTATTAACATCTCGTATTTGACCCCCATCGTTCCTGAAGAAACGAAATTTTAACGCAAAATATTTATCACAAAAATATATTCTCTTGTATAAATAAACTTAAATCTCATCTAAATATAGCGTTAGAGCCGTTACCAAAATACACGATATAAATATACCTAACAAAAATTACTCAAGCTGATCAGCTGATCACAAAAGCAATAGCCATGTCACAGACAGTAACATGTAATGTAAACGTTCATGGGAGCCGTACATCTGTGTGGAAGGACGCACTGCCGCGATGAATATCTTATGACCTGACGCAGTTGAACAAACGTGTACCACACATATTAAAATACACTTCTTTTATTATTTAACAAATGGATGCCGTGTGTTATTTATGTAGATTCATTCTTTTTACAGCAATAATTCTTTTGTGTGGTTGTGTGTGCTTTTGTGAGTAGCTATCTAGTCTTATCATGTACACAAATATAATATTAACACTACAGCGGAACCGCAATTTATTATACGTTACTCGTCCTATTCGGCCGCATACGATCAAGTAAAGGGCGCTCATTCCATTATATATTCGCTTTATTCGCACGCAGAACACAAGCAGGCATAGTAATGAGATTAAATGTATTACAGAAAGAAAGATTCCGTTCAGCGCTTTGGAAGATATGAGTTAATAAAGAATATTACAAGCATACAAGATACGCGTGAAAATCATTACTCTTCTTGGCAGTCGGGTAAAAATAGCAATAGAATTTATAGAATCATATAATTTTATGGACACAACAAGAACTCTAAATAAACAGAAAAATGTTCCGATTGGCCGAGAAAATATATACCTAGGTCAAATAATAAAGAAACCTTTTCTACTATCCTATTTTATGGCGCAAAATCGAGTATTTATTTTTCATAGAACTTCGAACAAAAGCAATCCATAAAATATTACTGAAACAAACAGAGTTGGTCAGTCTAAAATAGTGGTGGGCAAACTTTTTTAAGCGGGGCCAGAAAGTGTACCAAATTTTAGGCTAGAATTTTTATACTGGGAATCACTTCCCTCCCCCCGATGTCCCGACGGTGGGGGTGGTTAAAAAATTGTTGTAGCGTTCGAGCAAATCGGTAAAAAAAAATGCTAAATCGGTATGTCAATCTTTGTCCCTTCAACACGCTTCTTTGCCTATTCTTCTATTATTTTAATAATATAAAATCTACTTTATACTTCTAGACTCCCAAAATTATAATTATTACGGGCCATTTACTATTCATGTCGAAGGACCGTCAGCGGGCCGAATTAAATGTTTGCGCGGGCCGGAACTGGCCCGCGGGCCGCACTTTGCCAATCACTGGTCTACAAGAACAACAAACCTCATTTATTACAAAAGTTTTCACTTTATTAGAAATGCGAACAATTTGTAAAATAATCTGTGTTTGCTACTTACCACTTAGTGGAATGAATGCCACACTTAGGACAATCCAGAGACGTAACTTAGTATAAGAAGGCGCCATCTGAATGGAAAATCTTCAATCATTACATTATATTTTTCACCACTATATAATTACAATAAATTTTAACATGCCGTTTTTGCACATATATTTTTTGATAAAAAAAAAACAATTAATTTTACAAGGATTATATATCGCATATGTATATATTTAAATATATTTTATAAATATTGAAACAATATACAAAATCGTCATGTACGATACTACAAAGATATTTACTTTTGTGTAGTGTATCGCACAGAGCGATGCCGTGTGTAGGCTTGTGACGACTATGCGTCGACTATTTTAACTTCGTAGCGCTCGTTCTCGTAGACCTACGCGGCTACGTAAAGGTCTGTACACACGACACGGTTAATAACAACAATCAAATATATAATATTGCTTATGTTACAATTATTGTAATATTGTAATGAAGTTTAATACCCTTTTAGTTTGTTGATTCGGACAATTATCTGAACATGCAAGCTATAATTTGTATTATTGAACGTTTTTTTTAATATGATTGATTAGGGCAATGACCTCTATGTATGATACTAGACTGGCTGTACGGAATAAAGAATTTGGTATCATGAAAGACTCCACCAGCAATAACGAGCAACTTTTTTTAGCTGTAATACAGGTGGTATTAAAAAAGTGCACTTAAACCTCGGTATACAAACGATACAATGTTAAAATTCATTACTTCAATGCTTTATTTAGTCTGCGTCCCGTACCAAACTGGGTATTTGGCTGTCTAGTCAAATTAGTTACTTTTTACTAAACGTCAAAACAGTAAGTTATAAGGAAACTTGTATGAAATAATTTATTGTGACGTCATAATATTGAATACTCAAATTATTTACTATTAAAGGTTGTTGTAATAGTCTCGGGTTCAATACCAAGTTTTACCATGGCACACACCAATGACTTTTCGATGCTTTTCGATGTTCTCTGTGTATTTATCGCAGGTTTATAAGTGCCCGGTTAATGACAGTAGGATCGCCACCTATTACATTGGGACCTAAACATAAACTGGCGAAATGCCTCTAAACAGTCCTATCCCTTAGTCGCCTTGTACGACACCGCGTGGGAAGACATAGGGTGGCCCAAATTCTACTCCGCCGGGAACCACGCAGCGGTTTAGACTTTGTTATAAAAAATATGACATATATTTCAATGCCATTTTTGCAGAGTTTGTGGTTTGACAGTGGTTTTGCTTTAGTATTATCGAAGACCTGTACTTAAAATAAATTATTTAACTGAGCTTATTAAATTAAGAATTAGACTGTACTCATCGGTAAATGTGGTATTTGTTCTTATTTATCGATTTTATTTATTTTCTATCATCCACCAAATGTTAAGCAATTTTCAATATTTTTTTATACCACTTGGTTGGCAGACAAGCACACGGCCCACCTGATAGAAAGTGGTTACCGTGGCCTATGGACGTGTGCAATACCAAGGAAGTCACAATCGCGCTGCGAAACCTTGTAATTGAGAATTATATCGTCACAATTATTTATTTCATGCAAGTTTTATTATAACTTACCGTTTCGACGTTAAATAAAAGTAACTAATTTGATTAGACAGTCAAATACCCTATTCTTTTATATATACCTACATGCTCGTCGGTATTAAGTACCTCCTTTTGACATGCCCTTTCCTTGAAAACCTTCGATCTGATTGACATAAGTATGCCTAGGTCGATTTCTGGACAAAAGAAGATTGACGAAACATAAATATTTGTTCATATTTTCTTACTCGAAAATCAATACAGCCGCAGTCGTCCTTGCCTCCGTACTTAATAATGCAGCTTTTCTCCGTTGCCTGGAAATTCAGTGTTTGTATATTCAGAACTAATATTTCATGTACATAAAATGGTGCATATATTTATTGCATTCGTCTTGAACGGATCCCGAGGGTAATACTTTTATTCTTTGACTACCATAGATCAAATATAACTCTCTGTCCTTTTGTTGGAAAGGAGTATATAATACCTACGTATAAAAAACAAAATATTAATTCTATACATACATGTAATCGACGGACTTTATCACCAGACGGTTTAGCACAGTTCAACCCATATTTCACCAATCATTGAGTTCGAGCCCACGTAATAGGGGGTTAGCCTATTGCCGTCTTCCGGGCAGTGGAAGTGGAAGGAAGTGTTTGGATGGAATAATCCCACAGATATCCCACTACTGTAACCCCTGTACACCAGAATCAGATTGCACACGTCCATAGGCCACGGTAACCACTTTCTTGGCCGTGTGCGAATCAGTCACCTAAGATGGTATATAAAAAAACTAGTGACACACGAAACACTGAGCAAAGACTCTCGGGAAGTACCAGAAAAAGTTAGGTAAGAAATTAACAAGAAGTAAAATGGAGGAGGTTAGAGATATTTCGTTTTCAGTAAGTCCTTGGGAGCTTAT
Organism: Eilema griseolum; assembly: GCA_963662185.1. NCBI lineage: Eukaryota > Metazoa > Arthropoda > Insecta > Lepidoptera > Erebidae > Eilema > Eilema griseolum. The sequence goes on from OY759250.1 coordinate 9,709,228, forward strand.
TACTGTAATGTTGTAGCAAATTACTGCCAAAATCCCCTACATTAACATTTGTGATAGGCGACATCTTAAGAAAAATACTTATATTTAATCGAAGTGTGCAGAGCCCGTATATTATTCTAAGACATAGCCATTTTCTCGCTTGTTTTCCTCGACATAAAGTAGCTTCTTAGAAAATAAGGTCGCTCTTTAGAAAATACGATCGTGCAGGGACAATAAATTGAAGCATGAATAAACACTCAAGAAAATAGATTACTTACCTGAAGACTGGGTATTTATTTCTGTTCGTCAAGTTGTCGTGCCTACCTGTTCAATTGGGTATTTTTTTGAAATTAGTTACTTTTTACTAAACATCAAAACGGTAAGTTACAAGGAAATTTGTATGAAATAATTTATTGTGACGTCAAAATATTCGATAGTCAAATCATTTACTATTATAGGTTAGGTGAATGATCAAAAATAAATAAAAGCGGTAAAATAAAAACCCGATGCAACATTTATCGCTCTTTTAGCTTTCTTAATTTAATAAGCTCAGTAAAATCATTTATTTTAAATACGGGAAAATACCCCATTGTAATGTTTGAGACATGGAGAGAATCATCAATGCCACGATTCTGTTGTTACATTTAAAAAAAAAGTTTTCAAAATATGCCACGAGTGAAGCCAGCGCGGGTCTGCTAGTAAAAATAATAGTGCGGATAAGCTGTAAAGGAATATCGTTTTTTTTCTTTGACTGACACTTTCAATTCCGGACTAAAAATGTATGGAGCGTGAATGATGTCCTTTCCACATTTATAATATTATAAGGATATTAGGGAATCAGTCCATGAAGTAGAATATAAACTATTCTAACTTTGTTGAACTTTCGAGATTAAATTAGTTTAGTAATCTGTTTAATATAATCGGCACCACTGTGAACTGACATGGATTGTTAAAGGGCTCGACAGCTGGTGCCAAATTGTACATAATTGAAATAGTTATTAGGACATTTTGCACGAACTATTAGGTATATCCAGCTTGTGTTCAAACCGAATATTAAGGTCATATTTACGACTGACCGCTTATTTGATTTGACCATAACGTTCGACATGATTTGTAAACAAACTAAAAAGGTTTGTTAATAAAGGCACAGAATAAATAAGTTTTAAGTATTGATTAAATTTTGTATTCTAGCCATATTAGTTCCCGGTGGAGTAGAAGCCTAGTGGTATGAGTAATGGACTGCTGAGACGAGGTCTCGGGTTCGATCCCAGGTTTTACCATGGCACACACCAATGACTTTTCGATGCTTTTCGAAGTTATGTGTGTATTTATCTCAGGTTTATAAGTGCCCGGTTAATGGTAATAGGCTCGCCACCTATTACTTTGGGACCTAAACATAAACTGGCGAAATGTGGGTGCTAGCACCTCAGCATACCCATTTGCGGATATAGGCGTGAGTTTATGTTATGAGTTTTATGTTATGGAGTAGAATAGGGCAACCCTATCTCTTCTTGTGGGTGTTGCAGAAGGAGACTAAGGGATAGGGCTGCTCTCTATTCGATAGCAATCAAACTTACATGCCGTACAAAGAGCTCGTTCGACGCTGACGCTGTTACATGAGATAGAAAGTCATGGCGTAATGTGGTGTACATACAACATATAATCACGCCTTTATACCCGGAGGGTTAAGCATAGGTGAATTAACAACCACATTTCACCAATCATTAAATTCGGTTAGCCGCGTGGTTTCCGGCAGAGTAGAATTAGGGCCACCCCATCTCTTCCCATGCGGTGTCGGACCGAATACAATTATTGGTGAAATGTGGGTGTTAATTCACCTCTGTCTAACCCCCCCGGGAGAAAGGCGTGATTATATGTATGTATGTATTAAATTCGGTTCCACGTAATAGTGGGTGAGCCTATTGCCGTATTCTGGGCACTATTGTTGACTCAAGCCATACATCTGAGGCTGATTCTGGGCTGTATATATCTGTCTGATGATAAACAGCCCTGACCCTTAGTCACCTTGTACGACACCGCATGGGAACACATGTAGTGGTTAAGTATATTTCTGTAAAATGAATATATTTTAGAAATATAGTACAAGTTCCAAAAATATCTAAATCTGGTGATACATTTTACATGTTGGTTTTAACAGAGTTAACGAAGTGCAACAACCCTTCTGGCGCTGCATGTGCTGGTAAGCTAGAGTGGCTTCTTGATGGTATATAGCCACCTAAATAAGTACCTTAGTCGATAGGTTTAATGTTTATTCATATAGGGACTTTCAGACATCGAAATAAATTTATGGAGCGTGGTATTAATACACAGCTCCTGAGGTACCTTGAAGGAAACGATCTACTGAGCGACCGACAGTACGGTTTTCGCCACCGTCGCTCTACCGGTGACCTTCTTGTGTATCTCACAAACCGGTGGGCGCAAGCCATCGAGAGTCGCGGTGAGGCACTAGCGGTCATCCTCGATATAGCGAAGGCCTTCGATCGGGTCTGGCACAAAGGTATTCTTACGAAGTTGCCATATTATGGACTCCCCGAGGGATTGTGCGAATGGATCTCCAGCTTTTTGTCCAACGGAAGCATCCAAGCCGTCGTCGACGGCAGCTGCTCGGACCGCATGAACATAAACGCTGGTGTCCCACAAGGCTCCGTGTTGTCTCCGCCGCTGTTTCTGCTGCATATCAATGACATGCTGTCTGATGGCTCCATTCATTGTTACGCGGACGACAGTACCGGGGACACGTGTTACACGAGCCGTGGAAATATCCCTCAGTCCGAGGTGGAGAAGAGTCGCGAACAACTTGTGTCTGAAATCAAGACTACTCTCTCTGGAGTGTCTGATTGGGGACGACTAAACCTAGTCCAATTCAACCCCACTAAGACACAAGTATGTGTATTCACCGCTAAGAAAACCCCATTCAATGTAGCGCCGCAATTCCTGGGCACACCGCTTACCATCTCCTCGAGTATCGGGATCCGATATCTCCAGCAACATCCAATACCGAAGTCATTTGCAGGACAAGGTTAAGTTGGCATCAAGAAAGCTCGGAGTGCTCAACAGGGCGAAGCAGTATTTCACTGCGGGGCAGCAACTCCTTCTTTATAAAGCACAGGTCCGGCCTCACATGGAGTACTGCTGTCACCTTTTTGCTGGAGCACCTGCATACCAATTTGACCCCTTCGACTCGTTGCAAAGACGGGCATTGAGGCTGGTTGACAATCCCATACTCACAGGTAGAGTGGAACCTCTTAGCCTTAGGAGGGATTTTGCCTTACTGTGTGTGTTCTACCGCCTATACAATGGTTTGTGCTCAGATGAATTGTTTGACATGATGCCCGTAGCTACATTCTATCATCGCACCTCTCGCCATAGGCAGGGAATTCATCCCCACACATTGCGACCTGAGACGGTGCGCACTGTGCGGTATGAAAGAAACTTCATCCCACGTACACTCAAGCTGTGGAATGACCTGCTGCGGTTTTCCCAAGCGCCTACAATATGGGGTTCTTCAAGAGGGGCATCAGAAGGTTTCTTCATGGTCGGCAGCACGAGTGTGACAACCCTGGTGTTGCATACGTCCATAGGCCACAGTAACCGCTTCCCATCAGGTGGGCCGTGTGCTTGTCTGCCAACTAAGTGGTATAAAAAAAAAACGTACTTTCTGGTAATTTTCAGTAGTCATGGTCACGGTAACATCCTACGACAGCTTTCAGTCATTTAAAATATCGTGTTACAAATTGCTGTTAACTACCTACTAGTTAGTAAAAGAAAACTAGTTCAAACTATCACCAGTCTCACAATTATATAGTTATAAATAAATAAATAATATAGGTTAAATACCTAATGGAGTCAGTCCAATTTGGATTTTTTATGTTGTCAGTAAAAAGGTTCTAGACGTGATAGCGGATTAGTGCATAAAAATAAACGTTCGGAAGCTGCAGGCTTATCACATGATTTCAGAACGTATTATCTACGTGCTATGAAGTACGCAATAGTTTTATCGACCTCTTCGTATGGGATAAGAATGAATGTTTTGACACATTAAAGATGTACTTCTCAGTTCCGTGTGTGTACCAGCCTAATAAAATTGGGCTACCCAGACGATAGTACACTCAACTCGAACCGTTTTTCCCTATCGTTAAGATACTTCATTTATAACTAGATGCGCGGTTTAAATGTTTTCCTACAGATATTGATGTTATGTATGCTATGTATTTATATGCTGAGAAATCAGACGGCAATTACTTAAGTAAAAGCAGTAATAAGCCGAGGTGAAAGCCTCGGATGCAACAAGGAACAGCGCTAAGATGATGATAATATGTATATTATACCCTTGGATGGTGCCTGCTACGGTGCTTCTAGTGGCACAAAACGGAAAAAGACTTCCTTTTTGTGCCACTGTCACAAGCAGAGGCACATAAGTGTAGAAATATGCTTGGTTAATGCCACTGCATTTGCACCTGATGCCACAAAATGAAAACCTTATATTTAGTGTCACTGTCATTTTTTCATGCCATAAGATATCCAATCCAATACTCTGAAATTTTAAGATAGAATCTAAAATGAATGAGTGTAATACATTATCTCTGAGCAGGAAAAATAAAAAAAATGAAAAATGTAATTCAAAACAGAGAGCAATGTTAAACACTTTTATTTTAAAGTCTTTTAAATGTCCCTCTGTATAGTTTTGTTTCTAAAAATATGACACTATAAAAGTTTAAAAAAGAACCATTTTAGTTTCTTGGCAACGAAGATCTTCAACTTCCCTAATTGGTGAAAACTTTTAAAAGTTTAAACTTTACAACTTTCATAACGAACAGATATTTTACGGACGATTACGTTTATATGTGTTTTGTTTCAGTTTATGAATTATGTTCTTACATGTACCGCATTAAAGAGAACAGTCAACTTCTTTCTCAGTAATATTTTCTTTACTGGACGTTATTCACTCCAACTTGGGTCGACTTAAATTAATAATTTAATCCAATACTCTCCCGAGCGCTAGTACACCTGCAATGTTAAATCATTCATCTTTTGTATTTATTAATCTTAGGTGGGGTTCGGCTAGTGGCATTGTGAGCATATGTAGGTCATCGGTGCAGCCTGCAATGCGACGTTTCGCCGGCACTGGCTCATCATAACGAACACTACTGAATTTTTTATACCGACGACACGTTCGGTTCGCTCCATGGGACGTTCAAGAGTCATCGCCTCGTGCATTCTCTTTTGTTTCGTAAATAATTCTGTTCGAGGACATTTACGTAGACGTGTGGTGCATATAATACCTACGATGAAGCTAGTTTGTTTCTTTTTCGATGTCTCTTGTTCAAGTGAATAAAATTTTATTCAAATTGTAAAGAACATTTATCGACAGTTGCTGACAAATTGATTAGGTAGACATAACATAATTTTAGAGTGAGATCTGACAGGGGAAGTACTTTCACATAATATGGACTCAAATTATCAGTAAACTCCTTGTGGTTTGTGAGACTGTCACAAGCTTTACCTCCGATGTCACGGTAACGGTTTGGCGCATTCCACTTGAATCCCGTAACTGGTGTTAAATAGCAACCCCTTGCGGTGTCAGTTAGGGGATTCAAGAGAAATGCGCTCAAAGTTGTGGGTTAGAAGTAATCAATATCCTTCTCGAGGTCCCAGTAAGTAAACTTGTTGTTAAGTTTAATTTCGATCGGTTCATAGGCTAAACCAAAGTAATAGATAACACAAAGGAGTTATGTACTTTCACGTTTCTAATATTAATGTGAATAAAATTCGACGACGAATATAAACTTATTTTGTATATAGAATTTTGGAGAATTTAAGTCCTACGTGACATATTCTAGCAAGAGTTTTAAAGCGAATTTTGTAGGTAGTAAAGTTGTCAGTGGTTAGCGCGGACGCAAATCTGTACAAATAGTGTCATTTATCGCGTTCCACAACCCGACACCGGTGACACGCGTCGCCGCGTCAAATGAAGATGGAACGCCCACTTGCCGACCCTCCAAATAAATCTTTCTGTAAAAGTTTCACTCCGCGGCTTTAGCGAAATATTCAAGAGGAATTTTGCTTTTAAAACGTCGCCATTAGATTTTATTTCAGCATTTAAACATTAGACCTTGCTTTGGCCTATTAACTCCCCAGAGTTTTACTTTACAAATGAGTTCAATTTAGTTTTAGTATCTAATCTTTATTTTTTATAGCGGTTAGGGAGCGCTTATTAAATTAGCATACGTATGTTCCTCTTAATATGAGACTCGTTTCAACTAAGTATGATAATTCACATAAATTTTTCAACTTTTCTCGAATTTTCACGAATATTTTTCAACAGGGTTCATTTTGTTTTAGTTGAATTTTATACCAATGTGCATTGTCAAGTGAAGTGTGGAGACGCAATCTCAGCCCCTGGGATCACCGGATTGTGCGTGTAGATTGTAATGGCCGTGAACTTACGGTCAGTCATCGCGGCCCCATTGTGATATAACTGCTCTGGCCCACTTAGTCCCCTCCTGACAGTCCTGACCCTGTTGTCAAGCCGATGTAAATATAAGTGACCCTCGCGACAATGTTGTAATTTTACCTATCTATGCTAACAATTTGCGTGTGAATATTTTTGCAGTACTTTGCATATACGGCGACATATGAAGGTAATGTCTTTTAAAGGTTTTTGTAGAGAAAGGCGCTGTTGTAATATGCTTCAATTTCAAGGCTACAAGATCCTTCTGGTTAAGAATTGCTTGCAAAAGATAATATAGAACATAGGAATGCTTTTACAGTTATTATTATCATGTTCGTGATTGCACTTTGTTTTGCCATAATTGTAACTTTGGAAGATGTGTCACTGCTGTTACATATCTAGAGTAGGTTCTTTAGATAAAAATATTTATTATTTTTTAAGCCCATATTGTATTCACGAAGAGAAGGTAAACGAAAGGTAGGACGCCCCCTAGCCAGATTGACGGACGACCTGAAAATGGTGGCTGGGACAGACTGGATGCGGTAGGCAGAGGATCGGAGAAAGTAGCGACCATGTCCAGCAGTGGACTGCGGTGGACTAATTGATTGATTGATTGATTGTATACACATTGTGATTGATTTGATTGATTGTGCTAATTCTGTAAAACTATGATAAGTTATATACGTAATTATTGAAATTATGACAATAACGATGAAATATTCAAATAAATCACTACTATTATATATTTTTAATCTTAGAGTTGTGTAAGCCGATTACCGGCTGAGGCCACGTCGATCGTCCGTCAGTTTGTTACAATTTTTGGAAGCGTATTAGTTAGCATATATTTAATAAGACGAATACGTTGAATCATGTAAAACTGAAGCCAAGGATTTACCTAAGCTTGTTAATAGAGGGACCATCCCCTAACAAGCAGCTTAGAAAATCAAAAGAATTATCTTTAGCTGGTTTTATTTTGATGTACTGATAAAACGATAATACAATATTTTCATGTACAAAGATTGTCTTTTTATACCACTTAGGTGGCAGACAAGCACACGGCCCTCCTGATGGAAAGTGGTTACTGTGGCCCATGGACGCTTGCAACACCAGAGGAGTCACAGTTGCCCTGCCAACCCTGTAAGTACAGAGTTTCTGTGCCGTCAGTGTAGAAGACAAAGCAGGACAAGCCTTTAGTCTTCCCACTGACAGCACAAATTCTCCAGTGAGCTCTGGCTACCCTACTCACCGCTTGTTTGTGTACTAATTCTTCTTTCAAAGAAAGTATTCTTATCATCAGTCACGGAATCAGCAAGGGAGAGATGGAATGTAGGATTCTTAGATATTATATAACGATTTACGCAATATAGCAACTATAAATTAGAAATTTGGCATCTTTCTTAAACACATATGTTAAGAATTTAATCTTTTTAGCATTATCTAGAATGCTAATGAAAGAAACTTCATCCCACACACACTTAAGATGTGGATTAACCTCCCTGCTGCGGTTTTCTCAAGCACCTACAATATGGGGTTCTTCAAGAGGGGCATCAGAAGGTTTCTTCATGGTCGGCAGCGCGAGTGTAACATCCCTGGTGTTGCATACGTCCATCAGGTAGGCCGTGCGCTTGTCTGCCACCAATGTGGTATAAAAAATAACTGCTATAAGAATTCAAAAATACGATATTATGCTTAGAGAAAAGGTTAGTAGCAAGGTAGATTTTTGTTCTGCGAATATCGAACATAAGTAGCAGCCGTATTCCATACATGCTATTTTTTTAATATAGTTGTTACAATGACCAAATGTTATCTGCATAGTATATCAATAGAATACTCACTTCATACGGATGTTAGTGTACCGAGTAAGGTCTTGATTATAATGAATGTAAGGAAGCAAGTGACACAATGGAGGGGCTTGCGACGTATCTCGGAGATCACGTCAGCTGTCATCAGTGACAGCTGATAAGGGGAGTACCCTCAACTGTCTTGACAACATTATCTAACCATAGAACCGTTATCCCTTAGTGTGCGTCTTAACTCTTAAGTGACGGAACATCCGGATTGCTTTAGTGTTTTCTATAAAGTGTCTTAGAAATTGTTATGGCGCGTCGGTACGTGATATGTAGATACGTGAGAGGTGACAGGTTCTATCCCCGATCTATATAATATTCGATTAAGAACTATTTTTTATTATTACACTACATTGCATTATTGAATTATTTTGAATCATATTAGTTGACATTCTTCAAATCAAATTATCTACCTACTTACATGACATTTTGTATTTAATTCTTATTTTAAATATATTTTTTAATTAATTTTACAATCATGTCAAGAAATAATTTATTAATATTAAATACAATAAAACTAAAATAACTATTTTACAACTTATAACTAAGAACAATTAAAATGCGTCGTGGAATTCCTCCGCATCGCATGCCTCTTGTGGTAGCTTTCCCAGAAGACTGGCAGCATTGCCACGTTGTATGGCAATGCTTATTCTCTGACCTAAAAAGAGGCCAGCCCTCTGGTCACGAGAAGCGTCGACCCTACGCTTCGCAATCTCACGGAAGAGGTTGCGAGCGCTCGGACCCCATGACCCCAAAGTCTCGACTCCAAACGGCACAAATTCATAATCTCCGATGAGATTGGAATATTTGCGCCGCTTGAGAGTCTCTGCAGAAGCAGCAGCAGCACCAGCACAGCCAGCCGTGCTAGTTATATAGGTAGGAGCCTTGGTATCAACGCATGTGGCGTCCCACACCAGAGTCCTACCCATCTTCCATGGCATTAACGACATGCCATCTGGTCTCTTGCCATCGTCACGCGCCAAACCGTTTCGTTCAAGTACAGCTGGTACACCGGCGGTGACAAGAGCACGGCGGATTATGTCGTTGAGGCTGGCGTGCCGTGGAATTCGCCCAGCGCTCCTGCAGCACGACAGGCCATGGTGTCCGAGTCTGTCAACGGCTTCTCCACAACGGCATTGATGCGGAGAAACACACAGCGCACCTAAACGGAAACAAGTTGCGATGCGGAAGGTACGGAAGAGCTTGTAGCCAAAGACCCGATTCCCACACTCCAACCGCCAGTAAACGGGCACGCTCAGCAGCATTGGAACATGTATTTAGTATTTTTTTTCCAACTAAGCTGCAGAGCGGCCCATCCCACTGACGCTGTGAGAAAAGGTTCCTAGGGAGATCGGTGTTTGGACATGCAATTTTCCAAGCGTTCACTGCATCAGTCTTACACAATACTTCAGAATTAACTAGTGTAGGTGCAAGGATTTTCCTAGTTAATTCTTCCGTGCTGTGGACGGAAGACAGGAACACTGGTAAGCTGACATCTGAAATTTTGCGAATACCCATAGCCCACCCAAGTGAATCGGTAGAGTCGCTTGTAGTGAATCTCGGTCCTCCAAGGCCACATTTAAAATTTTGGTGAGGGTATTTTCTATAATATTGTCAATTTTTTCAAAATTGTTATATGTTTAAAAAATGGTGTTGATCGTAGGTCATGGGTGAATTTGGCAAGGCAATACTGAAGAATAGTGAAAGCCGAGTGTATATTAATTTTGAGTAGGCGATCCGAAATGTCACTAAAATTTTGAATTTTTTCCTCTATAAATGAGGTGTAGGCATCTTCTAGGATTGGGGACCCAAGGAGACGGTAAAGAGTCTTTTTCTAAAATTTTGATGTTGGGAGCTATGGAATTGAACTTAGAAATAGTAGAATTTTTGTCCGAAACGTCGTTTAAAAAAATCTCGCATTTGCTGTCATTTAGTTCTAAACCAATTAATCTAAATTCATTTTTAATAAAAGCCAAATCTTGTAAAACTGTCTCCACATCTCCCCCTAGAGTCCCATCGTCTAGGTACCATACATTAAATTTAGAATTTAACCGCCGAATAATGGGCTGAATAGCTAAACTGAAAATTACCGGTCCAAGAGGGTCTCCTTGTTGACATCCATCAGCAGATTTTAAAAGGTTGTCCTTGTATAATAATTTGGAGGGGTATCTGTAACATTACCAAAGGAAATTATAAATTTTGGGTGTTTCTAATTTAGCTTGGTTCAACAAGGTGTCCCTGTTCACCGAGTTGAAAGCATTCTTCACATCAACCTTGAGAATGACCTCACCTTACTGGAGCCAAGGTAGGTTGGTTGATAAAGCATGTAAGAACCAAGTGGTTCGGAGCCTCTTTCTTAATTATTAATTATTTATTGCACACAATCAGTACAGAGATCATACACAATATATATATATATATATAAGAAATATGTACAAAGGCGAGCTTAACTCAATATGAGGTCTCTTCCAGAAAATCTTTGAGTAGCAGAGAAGCAGTTATAGTAATAAGAGAATGTGAAGTGTACATTAAATTTCAAATACTAGAAAGGTTCCACATACATACATACATACTTACATACATACGTACATACATACAAACATAAACATAATGCATACTTATATGTAGATACATAAATAACATCCCGCTAAGCTAAATTACTTGTGTTGGGACCAGCAATTTAGCTTAGCTGGAAGGATAAGAGGGAATATTGCCGGCTGAAGTGCGAGGGATATGCCTCCGGCAACTTCACACCTCCACCAACAACCAACTACGCAACCTACGACCCTCAGAAGGCGTGCGTTTCAGTCGGTTCAAGTCCGACATAACCTCTCCCGCGGGATCTGGCAGAGATTCCGTGGTGATTTTTCGCACGATAAAAAGAGGGAATGTATAGTATTTATAATTAGTAATGGTTACTTATATGTAAAAAATATAGTGACTACGTATTTTAAGTTGCCTGGCAGAAATTGCGAAAAGCGATAAGCCCGCCCTTTGTTACTACTCTTGCGTTCTTAATTTCTGTATCATGAATATTGTAAATTGGCGTACAATGAAGTATATATAAATATAAATCTATTTGCAAGAATTTATACGTTAGTGAACTTTTTAATCACTCTATAGATACTCTATAATAATGCACAACATTTAATATTGTCTACAGAGTAAATGAAGGGGTTAAAACAGAGTTTATGGGGCCACCATTCATATGGGATCCTATTCATAGAGTGACGAGTGACGACACACATAATGAGGCGAAAGGGTTTAATGGACAGATGAACTGACACCTCACATAGATCCTACCGTCGTTCCAACCATTACCTTTGACTTGTATATAGGTCAATTTATTCTGAGACCCTAAAATTGGAGCGAGTATGTCATTGGTTGTAAGTGTTTTGATCAAAATCCATCGAAGGTACAGTCATTCTCAGAAGTTTATATATAGGAGGTAGGACACGACGGTATTTGGCGGAGCAGTCCGACTGGGGAAGTACCTCCGCCCTACAGAATACTGCGGTTATAATAACTTCGTGTTGTGTTCACAGTGGTGAGTAGGGTAACCAGAGCTCACTGGAGAATTTTACTGTCAGTGGGATGACTATGTCCTGCTTTGTCCTCTACGCTGACGGCACAGAGACTCTGTGCTTACAGGGTCGGCAGCGCGAGTGTGGCTTCTCTGGTGTTACACACGTCCATAGACCACGGTAACCACTTTCCATCAGGTGGGCCGTGCGCTTGTCTGCCACCTAAGTGATATAAAAAAAAAGTTGCTGACCACTAACATTACAAACACTATATCTCGAAGTAAATCAATAAGTAAATAATTAATGTATATATATTTTGTAATCTTCAGAACGAATTCACAAGGCTTCGTGTTGTCTCCGACGCTGTTTCTGCTGCATATCAATGACATGCTGTCTGATGGCTCCATTCATTGTTATGCGGACGACAGTACCGGAGACACGTGTTACACGGGCCGTGCCAATGTCCCTCAGTCCGAGGTGGAGAACAGTCGCGAACAACTTGTGTCTGAAATCGAGACTACTCTCTCTGGAGTATCCGATTGGGGACGACTAAACCTAGTCCAATTTAACCCCACTAAGACACAAGTATGTGTATTCACCGCTAAGAAAACCCCATTCATTGTAGCGCCGCAATTCCTGGGCACACCGCTTACCATCTCTTCGAGTATCGGGATCCGATATCTCCAGTGACGTCCAATACCGAAATCATTTGCAGGACAAGGTAAAGTTGGCATCAAGAAAACTCGGAGTGCTCAACAGGGCGAAGCAGTACTTCACTGCGGGGCAGCAACTCCTTCTTTATAAAGCACAGGTCCGGCCTCACATGGAGTACTGCTGTCACCTTTTTGCTGGAGCACCTGCATACCAGCTTGACCCCTTCGACTCAGTGCAAAGACGGGCATTGAGGCTGGTTGACAATCCCATACTCACAGTTGTGTAGAACCTCTTAGCCTTAGGAGGGATTTTGCCTCACTGTGTGTGTTCTACCGCCTATACAATGGTTTGTGCTCAGATGAATTATTTGACATGATACCCGTAGCTACATTCTATCATCGTACCTCTCGCCATAGGCAGGGAATTCATCCTCACACATTGCGACCCGAGACGGTGCGCACTGTGCGGTATGAAAGAAACTTCATCCCACGCACACTCAAGCTGTGGAATGACCTCCCTGCTGCGGTTTTCCTAAGCGCCTAAAATATGGGGTTCGTCAAGAGGGGCCTCAGAAGGTTTCTTCATGGTCGGCAGCGCGAGTGTGACACCCTTGGTGTTGCATACGTCCATAGGCCACGGTAACCGCTTCCCATCAGGTGGGCCGTGTGTTTGTCTGCCAACTAAGTGGTATAAAAAAAAGTAAGGCATCTTTTTCCCTTGATTTCATTGTCACAGATCAAATATCTATGATGCTTAGATTTCTAGTAAGTTTCAGGTAACGAAACTGATTACTAGTGTCTTTCATTTTTTAGGGACCTACGTTCATTCTTAAAATCGTATCTAACTGAATCAGTATTCAGTTAGATACGATTAACCAGTTTAACATTCGACAGATAGCGAAGGTCGAGTAATATCCCTAAATATATACTCAAATCAAATTACCTACCACCACTATAAATTGTTAGGTAAGATAGAATTTATTTGAGTAGGTATTTTGTAGCCAAATATAGCCTACCTTAGTGCTTCATTTAAACAATCTTAACAAAGAAAATGCCGTCCATATATTTTTCATATATTCTAGGACAAGGTTTTCTTTCATGACGTCGTTCTCTCTCATATTAGCCGTCCTACATGCCTTCTTTGTCTTATTTTCTCTCCTTTTGTGTATATGTTCGGAGCAGTGTTGCATATTTAGCGACTTTGTCGCTAGACATTACGACATTTGCTCAAGTCTTAGTTACCAAAAAAAGTTTTAACGACAAAAATTGTATTCGTGGGGCTTTTGTACACTGATAACAGTGAAATATTAGTTTTAACGACTTTCTACCTACTTTTGACTGTCAGTCTAGGGACTCTAAACTTTAGGAGTTGGGAACACTGGTTCTGAGTTCATATGAAGGTGTTTGAGGTCATTACATTCCTAGATTGGATAAAATGTATACAATTATTATAATATTATTATGAAATGGTAAATTGCTTGTTTGTGCATTGAAAGTATTAAATAATACTCCGATACGAATTTTTGACCCCTTTTTTGTATTATTGTAAATATTTTAGTTTATTAAGTTAGTTTTAGTTTATTAGTTAAATTAATTTGATAAAATATGTTGTGTTTTAAAATAAATATTAAATGCTATGAAAAAAATAACTATGTGTTATGATTAAAGATTAAGATTAATGACCTAAAATTATATTTTTTTCTGTTTTTTCGCGATGGACGCTAAAACTGCTGAACGGATTTCGATGTGCATGTTTTTATAGAAAGGTTTTGGTCAGATCAAATACTGCCACATATTTGATTGCAATTGGTAGAGTAGAAGTAAAAATATGATTTAAAATAGGATCACCAAATGGTATGGGTAATGCACTGCTGAGACCGAGGTCTCGGGTTCGATCCCAGGTTTTACCATGGGACCGACCAATGTTTTTTCGATGCTTTTCGAAGTTATGCGTGTATTTATCGTAGGTTTTATAAGTGCCCGGTTAATGGCAATAGGCTCGTCACCTATTACATTGGGATCTAATCATAAACTGGCGAAATGTGGGTGCTAGCACCTCTGCCTTCGCCTAGGCGTGAGTTTATGTTATGTTTATAAATAGCTAGTTATGTTCATATCATTATATCACATATTAATTTGAATGTTATTTGCAATCCAGCTCAATATTACGTGTGTGAATTATTTAATAATGGTTCAGTATGTTATGAGCCCATAATCATATAATACTGTTATCGGATGATGAGAATAAATTATGCTCATTTGAATGCGATACGCAGTTGAAATGAAATGAACAAGAACTAATTACAATTTGCATGGATGCATCTATAATGTGTTCCGCTCCAATTGTAACCTCAACGGAGGTTCGATGAGTGCATCGTATTGATTTTAGTCCTCATATTTTTATTATGTTCTGAATACACAGATCTGTTAATTGGTAGCTCAATAGTGTTTTGGTATGTATGTGCCTTTTTTAGTGAAAATAAACATAAAAGGATTAAATGTCAATCACGTTTTTAGGCATATATTCAAATGGCCGGGGTGCGAGGGTTATGTCTCAGATAATCTCTCCTCTGGCAACTCAGGTGCCCACACAGGCAGCATGCGTTTTAATTGGTTCAAGTTCGACATAACTTCCCCCACAGGCTCCAGGGGTTGGGGTTTCCGTGGGGATCTTGCGTAAAAAGAGTCGTAAATTCAGAAGCAAAGACGAAAGAAGCCTTTCTTTATTTGTGTATGTTATAAGCACCTTAACGAAGATGTGTAAAGTACCTATACCAATCGCACTTGATAACGTAGGTGGACCTTTTTATAAGTACTCGTAGGTACATAGTTCAATTCATCCTAATATCATACATACGAAAGTAACTCTATCAGTCTGTAAGGCTTTCACGCTTAAATCACTGAAACGATTTTGATGAAATGCAGTACAGAGATAGACAAGAGCTTGAACGAGGACGTAGGCTACCTTTTATCAGAACAAAAGGGTTCGAAATAGGTTTCATTATTGAAACCTATTTCGAACCTTTATAGAATGAAAACTTGTTACGAAAGTTCGTCATTTTCAAAGATAACACTGTGAAACTTTGTGTTTCTATGTATGGGATTTGATAATAAATAAATATAGAGCCTAGAGAGCTCAGCGGCTAGAGAGTTTTTGATATTTTGACCTAATGAATGAATGAATTCTTTATGTGCAAGCAACAAATATGAGGGCTAAAATTGTGTGTTCTACCGCCTATACAATGGTTTGTGCTCAGATGAATTGTTTGACATGATGCCCACAGCAACATTCTATCATCGAACCTATCGCCATAGGCAGGGGATTCACCCTCACACATTGCGACCTGAGACGGTGCGCACTGTGCGGTATGAAAGAAACTTCATCCCACGCACACTCAAGCTGTGGAACATCCCTGCTGCGGTTTTCCCAAGTGCCTACAATATGGGGTTCTTCAAGAGGGGCATCAAAAGGTTTCTTCATGGTCGACAGCGCGAGTGTGACACCCCTGGTGTTGCATACGTTCATAGGCCACGGTAACTGCATCAGGTGGGCCGTGTGCTTGTCTGCCAACTATGTGGTAAAAAAAAAAACTATATTTGTTAGTATTACTTATGTCTATGTTGGTAAAAATTATAGAAATTTTAATATCTACATAGGCCATTCCTGCACCATCCCCCCGCTATGGTACAGCAATGATGGCAATGATAATGGGTGATGAAAATAAGGTATGATGATTCGTATGATCGTGATAGCCAACTTCTATACGGGTGATACTGCGCCCCTTAGTACGGTAGATAACTAGAATAAAATATAACTGTCATACATACAACACAACCGCCGTAGCATAGTGATATGGGTAATGGAGTGCTGAGACGAGGTCTCGGGTTCGACCCCAGATTTTACTATGGCACTCACCAATGACTTTTCGATGCTTTTCGAAGTTATGTGTGTATTTATCGCAGGTTAAGTGCCCAGTTAGTGGCAATAGGCTCGCCACCTAAACATGAACTGGTGAAACGTGGGCGTTAGCACCACTGCCTACCCCTTCGGGGATATAGGCGTGAGTTTATGATTTTATGTTATGTCATACACACAAACATTAGAATTAACATTTATGTGTATAATTTACAGTGATGTTGTCAGCCTAATAACGGTAAACAACGATATGCCTGACAAACTACCGGTCGTTTCAAAATTTGCACTATATTATGTCTACGCTGGTCACGTTCCGCCCAACTGTACTAATGGAGCTGTCATATACATATATATGTCATGCATGATGCAGATCCTTTCATAGTCTGTACTCCATACTGTTAAGTACTTCACTAAAGATAAACAATCTTGTAGAGACTTTTTCTATACATATTATTATTATTATTTTTTTATATAGGACACGCCAACTTGATCTCACCTCGCCTGATGGTAAGCTAAAGCCAAAGTCTCAGGAAAGAGGGTCACCATTACAGACACTAAGTGTTACAATCGTGGCACTCAGCTTGGCGGCCTCATCAGATGCTTTTTCACGCCCCGCTTAAAGGCCCCGGGACTGTAGGAAGAAGGAAACACGTGTGCTGGTAATGAATTACTTACGGTAATGAATTAAACAAATAACCTATGCTAACTAACTAACTAGTGGTCCAATTTCGATTTTTAGTGTTTAAAATGATTTTCTAAACAGAAAAGTATTAATAAATTGAGTTATTAAATAATACATACTAAAAAGACATTTCTATATAGTGCATTTTAGTCGGTTCGAGTCCGACATAATCTTTCCCTGCTCCGGCGGGGAGAGGTATCCGTGGAGATTTTTCGCACGGAAAAAAAAGTATACTAATAAATAAATTATTCACCTGCGTTACAAAGTAGCATTCTTTATTATGAAAGATAGCAACTAAATTTTCCGTGTCGTGTTCGTAATACAATAACACGATATTGACACCATTTTCGAAGTTACATTGTTATACATCAGTACAAGAATTGTAAGAGTTTCAATCAATACCTTGCCATGTGCTACGGTTATAAAAATAAGATCCTTCTTCTTTGTGGTGATAATTTAAAACAGCTAGATGCGCCCAGTCCAAAACTCAGTGACATTGACCGCACTTTCCGTCGCTTCATTCAGGTCGACTATTGTGCAGGTGTAGGTCCACAGTGGGCACAATAGGAGATGGTCCACAGTCACCCACCACCCACCACCACTCGAGCCCAGGTTACCCCACAGCAGCCGATCTGAGTCCTCAACCTATTTAGGAACTTCCAGGTGAACCATTTCAGATCAAGTCTCCCCGGAATTGATCTGAAATGTACCTATTACCACATACAAGGCCCCCGGCTTGTATGCGGTAATAGGTACTATTGTGGGACATGTTTGGGCTGTTGTCTCTGCCTATCCTAAAGAGAAAAGTCGTCAGTTTATAGTATGTATATTAATATACACCGAAACCAAGCAAGGCTTGTATTATGGGTTCTTGAACGTGGACAAACGTCCATTATTTGACGACGAACCCACTCATCCCTTAAAATTTTACTTTGCGCCCACTCGTCTCCTCAAATATTTTAGGCTCACACTTGAATACATTCGAATATAAACACAATGGAAATGCCAGACTAACGTTTATATTCTAGAACAATACTTAGTCCTGAATCTCGAGTTGTATTTAAATCTGAAGACTTTTTTTCTTAATTAAAAATATTTTTGTATTCTAAATGACAGTTCTAATGTCATTGTGAGTGTTGATTAACTGAGTGTTATTCTGCAATCTCTGTCGTTCGTGGTAAAAATGAACCAAAAGAATCTGAATGATTAATAGTGAGCTATTGGTTCTGCCTACCAAACGAAATGAGTCTTATAAAAATATTTAGTCGCATGGTGCTCGGCATAGCCACATGATTCCCGGCAGAGTAGAATTTGGACCACCCCATCTCTTCCCATGCGGTGTCGTACAAGGTGACTAAGGGATAGGGCTGTTTAACATCAGACAGATATATTCAGACTCAGCCTCAGATGCATGGCTTGAGTCAACAATAGTGCCCGGAAGACAGCAATAGGCTCACCACCTACGTGTGACCGAATTTAATGATTGGTGAAATGTGGGTGTTAAATCACCTCTGCCTAACCTTCCCGGATAAAGGCGTGATTATATGTTTTTATGTATGTATAAATATATGAAAAACAAAAAATTCCGTGTTCACATTTTTCATAATTTTAATTAAGTACATAAAACACTTTAATAAAATAATGATTACAAAATAGAAAAGCTACAAAACATAAATAAATCGGAAGGCAGTTAATTAATATTGTTTCGACAAAATGGAAACCCGTTTTAAAGAGAAAGTAATCTTGTTATTTTGTAGTGTCGACATTTATAATTCAGGGACGCTATTTAAAACCCTCGGATACAAAATTAGAGACAGCTGCCGGGAGTAGTGAATAATGTACAGGATTCTACCCTTGCGAATGTACCTACTGCTGTATAAGATTAGTTTTTCAATTATAGTATATAGCATTCTTCGACTACTATGGGGTCGATAAAGATAGGAGACTCTCATGGTTTTGCACGCGTCCATAAGCCACGGTGATCACTTTCCATCTGGTGGACCGTGTGCTTGTTTGCCACCTAAGTGGTATAAAGAAAAAAAGGAAAAATTGAATCGCTTCAGGCAGGATTCGTATTCGCGATCTATCTCTTACAGGGGGAATGCTTTGAACACTGAGCCACCGTATTTAAAAAAAATATTTTCTTCTTTTTTCCTTTTCTTATTCTCCAATTTTTTTCAATTACTGCGGGGTCGCGTGTTCGAATGCACTCACTAAACATATTAGTATGAATACAATGCGATATGGAGACGGGATAGGGACTACGAGTTAACGAGGCAGACCAGGGGTGGGGGTGTGCTTATTGCCGTTCGGAAGGAATTATGTACATACATACATACATACATAAAATCACGCCTGTCTCCCATAGGGGTAGGCAGAGATCACGGATCTCCATTTGCTACGATCCTGACATATTACTCTCGCTTCATTCACTCTCATTACATTCTTCATGCATGCTCGTCGGTTTAGAGTACTCCTGACCTGCCCCTTTTCTAAAACTTCCCCGATTTGGTCCAGGTATGTGCGCCTAGGTCTTCCCCTTCCGACGGTACCATCCACACTCGCCTCATACACCTGTTTCGTTAGTCTTCTTTCATTCATTCTCTCAACATGACCAAACCATCTCAACATTCCTCTCTCAATTCTCATCACTACATCTTCTATCACTCCACATCGTTCTCTTATCACGCTATTTCTCACTCTATCTTTCAAGGTCAAGCCACACATACTTCGCAACGCACGCATTTCTACTGCATTCACTCTACTCTGATGCTTTTTCTGCCACACCCAACTTTCACTACCATACATAAGAGTCGGCACCAATACTCCTCCATGTACAGCCAGTCGTGCCTTTTCGGACACTTTCCGGCTGCTCATAAAGTTGTGTAGTGCCCCATTCACTCTATTTCCAGCCATCACTCTCCTTTCAACATCTTCTTCATGCTTTCCATCTCTCGTAAACAATGTTCCCAAATATATGAACTCATTAGTATGAATGAGTGGCATATTTTGGGTATTTCTATGTATGTATAAAATTTTAGTACTTACATAAAATGAAATAACGTATGCTAGTTAAGCTATGTCTATTTTGGTTAGACTGAAAGTAGAATAGCAGATAAAACAGAAATACAAATGGCTTCTCCCACCGGCTCCGGTAGAGGGCGGGCGCGGGGGCGGCGGAGGCTGGGGGGTATCCAAGGGGATTTTGCGCACAGATTAAGTAACTCTATCAGTCTGTCTGTTATGCTTTCACGCCTAAACCACTGAACCGATTTTAGTGAAATTTAGTATAGGGGTAAATTAGAACTTGAGAAAAAACATAGGCTATATTTAGTCGCGACAATGCATGCGGGCGGAGCCGCGGTCATCGGCTAGTAATTAGTGTATTTTACTTCCTGTTGGCTATCAGATGTCAGCTATCGTCGTCCGACACCGATATCGGATCGGATAGTAAGAAAATGTCTAGATTTCTAATTGTCAAGATCTTGTATGTAGAGATGGTTTTTGTATATGTCGTATTTCTCTTAAGGCGATAAAACATTTTATTATGTCTTATTTTTCATTACACATGTTAAGCTTAGCCACTTACTTACTGAAACCACTTCGCTGACAAACTATTGTAGCATTTCAATCTTCTATGTAGGATTTTCATAAAAAATATATTGTGTTTTGACGGTAGTTTATTTAAGATAAGAAGGAATAAGTTTTCATTTAGCTACATTGTTATTTTATTTTGGTAGATGAATTATAGTTCGTCCATTATATTATTGCATTTAAGATAGCTTACACACAGAGCTCTATATAATTTTGTTCTAGCGTCAACGCCTAAAACTCCGAACAAAAATTAGACGCCAATACGTCATATTTCAGCCGCCTGCCACCCTAGCAGAAGCAGGCCGCGGCGGCGGTGCGCGATGCGCACCTCGCCATTCCCGAGGATGCGATGGGGACTCCGTGGTCCCCACACCATAAGAGACGGTCCTGGGCCGGCCGGGGTGCGAAGGGTATGTTGCAGATAATCTCACCTCTGGCAACCTGCGGCCTACACAGATGGCGTGCGTTTTAGTCGGTTCAAGTCCGACTTATGTGGAGGTCCAACGGTGGGGGAGGATAACCTCCCCCACCTTCGTCTCTGGTGGGGGTGTCCGTGGATTTTGCGCACA
The DNA here is from genome assembly GCA_963662185.1 of Eilema griseolum. Classification (NCBI taxonomy): domain Eukaryota; kingdom Metazoa; phylum Arthropoda; class Insecta; order Lepidoptera; family Erebidae; genus Eilema; species Eilema griseolum. The sequence continues at coordinate 9,730,464 of OY759250.1, forward strand.
TTAAAAAAAAGACACCATAACACAATCTACTATGCTATGCTTACCATGGGTATAGATAGCGTTGTGTAGAATGTTGTAGAATATTTATTTATTAATTTATTTATTATTTTCATTTAAGTATCAACTTATGATTTTTTTAATCGAGGTTTTTAACTTATTTTTTTTAATTTTTTTATATAGAACACGTCAATTAGACTTCGTCTTGCCTGATGGTAAGCTGAAGACAAAGTCCCAGAAAAGACGGTCACCACTCAGCAGCAGCCTGACAGCCTCATCATATGCTTTTTCACGCCCCGCTTAAAGGACCCGGGACTGTAGGAAGAAGGAAACACGTGAGCTGGTAATGAATTCCAGGCCTTAATGGTGCGACAGAGGAAAGAGTCTCCGAACCGCTTGGTTCTTGATCGGATGTTCTGCACCGTGTGCGGATGACATCTAAGACCTGCACGTGTTGTCCTGTGTAGGAAAGGGGAGGGTGGGACTAATTGGAAGAGCTCATCAGAACACTCCCCATGGTACAGACGGTAAAATATAGCCATGGACGCAACATCTCTACGCATCTGTAAAGGTTCCAGGGTGTTCGTGACCTCGGGATTCTCAATGATGCGGACCGCACGTCGCTGCAACCTGTCGAGAGCATCTAGTAAGTACTTTGCTGAACCATCCCAGAGATGCGAGCAGTATTCCACACAGGAGCGAATTTGTGTCTTGTATAGAAGACACCGCTGCTCCGGCGTGAAAAATCGTCTCACTCTGTTCAGGACTCCGAGTTTTCGTGAGGCTGTTTTGATGATACTTTCGATGTTATTTTTGTTATTCAGGTTGCAGCGAACATCCAAACCTAGGATATTGAGATTGTCCTGCAGTGGCAGTGGCGTGCTCTGAAGAGTGGGGAGGGGAAGGAGAGAAGATACTTTTGCTGTAAACGCACATGCCTGCGTCTTCTTGGCATTGAACTCAACCAGGTTCTCAGAGCCCCATTGAGAAATGTGATTCAGGATCCCCAGTCCCATTCAGAACTCCCATGTAAAGTGCTATCGTCTGCATAACAATGAACATTGCCGGTAGACAGCATGCCGTGTGCATGCAGCCTAGAAGGCAGACCAAAGGCAGGTAGCTTGGAAAGAAGCGATTTGTGCCAGACTCTATCGAAAGCTTTGGCGATGTCAAGACTAATTGCCAGTGACTCGCCGTGCTTGTCCATAGCCTCACATCAAAGATGGGTAACGTATGCTAGAAGATCACCCGTTGACCGTTTCGGCCTGAAGCCATATTGCCGGTCATTTATTAAGGAGTGATCCTCTAGGTGCCGCATGAGCTATTTGTTAATTATGTGCTCGAACACTTTGCACAGCACTGAGGTGACGGCTATGGGTCGATAGTTGGCTGGCTCCGAGCGATCCCCCTTCTTGGGAATCGGCTGAACATTCGCCTCCTTCCAAGCACTGCACCCGAACTGTAGGACAGCCGGTACAGGCGCGCAAGCATTGGAGACAACTCCGCTGCACATTTGAGCAAAACTACCGCTGGAATACCATCCGGACCACTGGCTTTCCGGATATCGAGTGATTGCAGCACTGCACGGACATCGCGTTGCCTGATTTGGATATCAGGCATCGCGTGGTCACTGTCGGATAGTGTCGGTGGCTGCGTACCACAATCATCGATTCGGGAGTTGGCCGCAAAGAGATTAGGCAGCAGATTTGCCGTCTCTTGCTGCTCATGGGCCAGGGATCCATCTATCTAGCTCTTGACCAAGCCGCGCTATGCGCAGGGCATCCGCTCTGACGTAGGCCCTTCTACAGACCTTTGTGGCTCTGTTGTACGCCACCTTGAAGTGGCCCAGATTGGGATGGCGCGTGGCGCGCGCCCTTACCCAAGCGTGGTACGCAGACTGTTTTTGTTCAACAGCTTCCGCGCACTCGCGCCCGAACCAAGGGCGCACCCCGCTGTCACCGGTGATATCGGTATATGAGATATAGTATTCCATTCCCAGACCGATCTCACCGGCGACAGCAGTAGCACAATCCGATGGGTTCTTACCTTCAAAGCAGCGCTCAACCCACGGAATGGACGCAAAACAGTCACGAAGTCCATCCCAGTCCGCTGACGAGTAGTGCCAGAGATGCCGCTTCCCCTGCAAGGGTCGTGGGGGCGCTATAATAGGCACCGTGGAACAGACCAGGCAGTGGTCGGAGTTGCCTAAAGAGGCTCGCACCGACACACTGTACCGGTCCGGGTTACTCATCAGCAGAAGGTCCAGCAGAGAAGGTGCTAGGCGCGACCTTCTTGGTATCCTAGTTACCTCGTGCACCAATTGGGTCAGGCCGTGCGCCAGAGCAAATGGATGGGCGGCTCTTCCCGCATGGTCTGTTTTGGAGGAGCCCAACCAGACCGTGGTGGGCGTTAAAATCCCCCAAAAATACCATTTCGGCATTCGGAAATCGCTCCTGCGCATCATCTGCCGCCTGACTCAGATATTCAAAGAGTCGAGTTGTCTCAGCATCTCCTGTATGGGAATAGTAGAGGTACACATAGATCTGAGCCGTAGGGCCATGGTCTACGTGTATCCAAAGGATAGAGAAGGATGGGTCCTCTAGGCAGCGCAAACGGCGACAGCAAACATCCGCCCTAACAAACACGCACACCCCGGCTTTTGCACGCCAGGGTAGAGCAAGTAGGTCGTGTCGTCAGGGCGGGGTATTTGCGTCTCCGTTAGAAAAAAACATGGCAGGTTTCGCCGTCTCTAGGTGTTGGTGGACGGCGTTGAGGTTTGCATGGAGCCCACAGATGTTAGTGGACTCCACCTCAAATAGCAAGCTTTTGGGAGTGTGACGAGCCGCTGTGTTGCCTTTTACTTATTTTTTTTGCCTTCCCTTTTACTTAATCGATATTTGAAAATTTTATGCAATCACTACTTCCATCTGTCTAAAATACAATAATGTAATGGACAGGGTATAAGTAGGTTATTAGATTCTTAACTGACAAATGTTACTTGTGTTTTTTATATTGGCCACGTGAGTATGACGACACCTTTATGAAGATCCAGTTTCAGCGTCCCGTTCCAAATTCAAAATTCATTTCCTATTCATCCAGGGACCGTGCTACCAATTTAGTTCTAAATAGTTAGAAAAAAAATTATATTATCATCAGTATATTTTTAAAGGCAAGTAAGCAACCTGCAGCTAAATTATCAAACTACAAACAACACAGAACACAGGGTGGCTATATTTTTAATGTGCGAGTTAAGGGGAGGTCCTTCCACGACTTTTGATATTTATATTATAGCTACAGCACACAGATTTGTTCAAAGGAAATAATTAACAAGCACAGATAATATAATGTAATTCTTATATTATATTCTTATACAAGTAATAAAAAGGAAATAGGGTATATAGTTAATAGCAACACTTAGAAATCTATGGTTACAATTCTAAGTACTGCCTTCTAATGCTTATGTTAAATGTGAATTGCGTTCAACGGCATGTATTCAATAGGTATATATTCAGAAAAATGGTCTGTAGTACGCAGACCAATTTTCAGAGTTTGTACACCTAATAAAGTAAAAGTTGTATTATCTCGTACCGCCCAAATATATATTATATAATATTATAATAATATTATATTATAATATTTATAATATTATAAAGCTGCAGAGTTTGTTTGTTTGTTTGTTTGAACGCGCTAATCTCTGGAACTACTTGTCCGATTTGAATGATTCTTTCAGTGTTGGGTAGTCCATTTATCGAGGAAGGTTTGATATATCATCACGCTACTACTTAAGGGAGCGGAGCATTGATAATAAATGTTAACAAATCCGGCAATTTTTCATACATATTTTGAAGACTAAAATATACGGGCTCAAAGGGATATGAAGCTTCAAAATATACCCCGGGCGAAGCTGGGGTGGGTCAGCTAGTACTAGAATAACTGCCACAGCATGTATTTTTTTTAAGCCCCCATTTACAGTAAAACGCATCTATAAACACTGTTTCTCGGTACTTCTCGCCTTAATAGTATTCCAAACTCAATTTGCGGACACAATCAAAATGAGAACCAATCTGCATCGAGCGTTGTTATGCATTTTGCATGCAGTCGCAAAATGCAAAACACGAGACTCGACAATATTGTAGTTAATATGTAGATATGTGCAACATACTCAATAATATCTATTGACAATAATACGCGGTAGCCAAGTGGTATGGGTAATGGACTGCTGAGATGAGGTCTCGGATTTGATCCCAGGTTTTACCATGGCCCACACCAATGACTTTTCGATGCTTTTCGAAGTTATGTGTGTATTTATCGCAGGTTTATAAGTGCCCGGTTAATCGCAATAGGCTTGCCACCTATTACATTGGGACCTAAACATAAACTGGCAAAATGTGGGTGCTAGCAACTCTGCCTACCCCTTCGGGGATATAGGCCTGAGTTTATGTTATGTTATGACAATAAAGTAAGTTAAAATTTCTGTGTTGAGGCCGTCAAGCTGACGATCATAATTCTTTTCCTTCTGCTTCTATCGTGGTGATAGCAAATCGTTCCAGTGAACTGCTACCTGGATGGCGTTCTCGGAGGCCCACATGAGTATAGGCATGTAGCACACGTTAACAGGTAGGCCGTAATCTGTGGAGTAGCTCCGCATTCACATTGTAGGTCCACTCCACCTGAGAACTCCCACCTAGACCCGTTCTCTTTCCTTCGTCTGTTCAAGGAGTTCCGTCTGATTCAGTCCAGGCAATAGGTTCTTCGACAGCGGGACGAAAAGTGTCAGTAGCGGGTACTGTGCTCGCCAATGGTTTATTCTTTCTAGTGAGGGGTCACCGTCGATGGGAGCGATGCATGCCTAAAAACTCCTTTTTTTTAAATCTAGGACAAGCCAATTTGCCTTCACCTTGCCTGATGGTAAGCTAAAGGCAAAGGCTCATGAAAGGGTCACTATTACAGACACTAAGTAATGTTACAATGGTGACATTCAGCTTGACGACTTCATCAGATGGTTTTACACGCCCCGCTTAAAGGACTCTGGACTGTAGGAAGAAGGAAACACGTGAGCTGTTAATGAATTCAAGGTCTTGGTGGTGCGGCAAAGAAAAGAGTCTCCGAACCGCTTGGTTCTTGCTCGTATATTCTGCACAGTGTGTGGATGACATCTAAGCCCTGCACGTGTTGTTCTGTGTAGGAAAGGAGAGGGTGGGATTAGTTGGAAGAGCTCATCAGAATGTAGAGACGGTAAAATCAAGAATCACCATGTTAGAGACGGTAAAATACAGACAAGGAAGCAACATATCTAGACCTTTGTGGCACCTGAGAGTGGCCATGCATGGGGTCTGACTCCAGTTTGCCCTTCTCCACAGATGACGCCACGCCGGAGGAAAGGTTGGTAGGTATATCCCTCGTATCCCGGTCGACCAAGGGCCATCTCTCTCGATTTGACCCTCCTCGGGTGTGGGGACCACAGTGTCCCCAACTCGTCCCCGAGTATAGGGGTCGCGCACATAGGTGGGCGGAGGTCTTTCTGCTGCCTCCGACTACCTATACGGGTGCTGGGAGGTGCAATGCCAGCCAGTGGATGTAGCAGGTGAGGTGCAGATATTTTGACAGTCAAAAATATGTATTATGTATTATCATTGTCATCTTTGCGATAGTCTTAGTATATTGAGAGTGACTCTTACTAACCATTGATAGCCGGAATCAACTTTAACGTAACGCTTCCGCAGTAAGCACAATATTATTGGCAGTACGTATTTTATTGCTTGTGTGCGGTGTCCCTAGAGAGTCGTATATACAAGTGCAGTGTAGTGAAGACGGCGCATAAAGGACGAGCGTCCGGTTCGGATGCTGTAAGTGCAGGACGCACCGGCATGATGCGACGTCCTGAATCTACGCTTTTGACCTAGTCACTTGTAAACAATAAACGATGCATTATGGTTCGTGCTCACAGTGAATACTAGAGAGTTTCAAGTTTTTTTTTAATCATGCTACGCTGGTAGTAAGAAGAGTTTATGTACCTTGGTCTGTCTTGCCTTTTACGGAAGTGACCGCCGTCTGACTTCTCAACCCTCAGAAGAAAGTCAGTTAAGTAGGGTAAGCGGTAAGCGGGCAAGGTGAAAGGAAGTACAGCTTCCCTGACCTTGGCCGAATCTTATTACTTCCTAGTTATATAATATACAATCTACCAAACAATTTAATATTACTTATGATCAGACAATTAATAAAAATGATGTTAGGGATAACCTCCTCCTTAAGATCTCCTTAAGAAAGTAATTTGCTATTAAATATGCTGAGCACTTACTTAGGTGGAAGGAAAGAGAACTTCGGTGGAAGACAAGTATGCAGCCCTCCTGTTGGAAAATGGTTACTGTATCCTACGGACCTATGTAACACCAGGGGAGTAGACACAGTGAGCACAGAGAGTTTCTGTGCCATCAGTGTAGAAGACAAAGAAGGACAAGCATTTGGTCTTCCCACTGACGGCACAAATACTCTCCAGTGAGCTCTGGCAACCCTACTCACCGTCGGTTATTATTCCTCTCTACTCTACGTCTGTTTATACTTGATCAATGGCACTTGGTGGAACTTGTTACTCATTTGAATATCATTTTTTAACCAGACCGAGTTCGCCTCACAGTATTTTCAAAGGTTTATGATTGAGTGATGATTGAGTGTCGCAATGTTTCTATAGGAATGTTCTTAAATGTCATCGTAAACCTTTGAGGATGCCGTAAGGTGAAACCGGTCAGGTGTAATAAGTAATAAAGTAATGTGGAAAAGTGTAAGTGAGTTATCAAAATGTGTAACAACAAATTCCACCAAGTGCCATCAATCAAACAGTATAAATAATTTATGATGACCGTTTTGAACTATTAGCGCAGCGAATTCAGGTTAAAGGTTGCTGGGAGAAAACTCAATATTGAGTTATACCAAGATGGATTTGTGATTGCCTGTTGATGTATTATTTTCTTATGTACAATAAAGAATTAAATAGTAATATATATCATTTACATATATATATATATATATATATAAATATTTTATTTAGATATATTTTCTGCAATCACAAATACCACCATAAATATTAACAGACCGCAAATAATTTGTAGACAAAGCTCCTTTACATGGTAGGTATTTCTATGGAACGAACGGTCCACAAACCAGAGAGGTTTCGGCAACATCGAAATCAGCGACCCAAATTACATCCGAACCCAAAATTACTGTGGCTCATTCAAATATTTGTTCGGTGTTCATCGGACCTGTAAAACTCGGTGCCCACTGCACCGGTGTTTGTATTGTCATTCACACAATACAGATATTGTTCGTACTCCTACGATATTCATCTTCAAATTGTTTTATGTTACGAGATTTTAGTCACAATGATGTATCTATTAGGTATATCATTTTATAATTTTATAGCTGGAATATTATTGTGCTCGATTTTCCAGTCTAATTGTGATGCGTGAAATATGAAAGTCGAAATAATGGAGACATAAAAAAAAACTTATATTACATTACATCTCACATACATAATTTTAATACGAGAAATAAAAATAAACTTGCTGTACCAAAACTCATAAAGTTGGTGATTCGTTTATAGGCCATTGTACAAAAGTTTGTAATAAAATTCCTATGGAATTGGTTAATATGTCACTTAATAAATTTGAAATCGCAGTGAAAACATTTTTAATGAAAAGAGGTTATTATAAAGTAGATGATAACGGAAATGCGTGGTCAACATATATGTCTCTTGCTTGCTCGCACAACATGAATTGTGAACAAAACCATATTGAAAAAGAAAAGATAATTTAATTGTAATAAAGTTCTCTTGAGTTTCTTACTGGTATCTTCTCAGTAGAAGTTACCTACCGAAACAGTGAAAGAATACTTTTTCCATTGGTTTATTTATATTATTTAATATTTTTTGATAGTGCCTAAACTGAATAAATGAAATAGCCTCTTTGATTATTGATTCTTTGATTCTGATTAACAATACTGAACACAAAAATATTTTTTTTTGGTATTCTTGTCTGTTTATCTGATTGTTCACGATTGACGGACAATTACTGGTGGTATGGGTAATGGACTGCTGAGACGAGGTCTCGGGTTCGATCCCAGGTTTTACCATGGCACACACCAATGACTTTTCGATGCTTTTTGAAGTTTTGTGAGTATTTATCGCAGGTTTATAAGTGCCCGGTTAATGGCAATAGGCTCGCCACATTGGTACCTAAACATAAACTGGTGAAATGTGGGTGCTAGCACCTCTGCCGACCTCTTCGGGGATACAGGCGTGAGTTATGTTATGTTATCTGATTGTTCAAGATTGACGTCATATTTCTGACCGGATTTTGATGCGATTTTTTTCGTTTAAAAGACCCGACTTAAAATCGTACGTTATGATCGCAATCGGTTTTAGAGGTGCTAGCTCTGCCGACCTCTTCGGGGATACAGGCGTGAGTTATGTTATGTTATCTGATTGTTCAAGATTGACGTCATATTTCTGACCGGATTTTGATGCGATTTTTTTCGTTTAAAAGACCCGACTTAAAATCGTACGTTATGATCGCAATCGGTTTAGTAGAAGAGATATGACCAAAAGTCACAATTACTGATATTCACGCAGGTGCAACCGCGTGCATGTGGGTAGTATAAAATATAAACCCTATTTACATAAAGTGACTCAGTGATGTTTGTAATCATAATCTGCCCCTGAGTTCGAATTTTATCTGCGAATATATTTGCGTTCTAAATCTAGGGTTGTAAATAATGCAAGATAAGTTAGGTATCTAGGTACTTAACTTGTACGTAGGTACTCTCATCAAGCGGGCAGATCTGCTCGTAATAGCTACTACAGGAAGTAAATAAGTAGAAATACTCCAGTAATACTATATATTTAGTACTCGAAGTGCTACCTAACATATTCCGATCTTGATCTTGAATATAATTCAGAAAATTGAGTTACTTCTCTATGTCTGGTGTAACTTAAACAACATCTTAAATGTGAAAGACCTTTTGTAAAGGAATATTTAAAAGACTTACTTAAACCTCGGATAATATTATACAATTCTTATCTTAAACACACTTTTTTCATACTGTTCATACCGTTGTCTGTCTGTTGATAGTTAAACAGTTGAAATTTTCACAGATGCTGTATTTATGTTGACGCTTTAACAAAATATATTATAAAATAGAAAAAAGAAACGGCACCTATTATGTTCGAGTCGACTCACACTTAGCCGGTTTTAAAAGGAGTTGTCAAGTTTCTAGAGCAGTGTGAATAGCACACAAGTTGAATGGCATCGACTGCCGAGGAGTGCATTAGTGTATCTCCAGGTTTTACTTCCAGGTAAATGAAGCGGACGTGCGATTATCGACTCGTCTAGCAAGTGTGGAATAGACGTAGAATAGAAATTGTCGTAGGGGTTTTTAAAGAACTATGTATTAAGTGACTAATATATTTGATGGTAGAAGTTAATTAAATTATTCTCATTCTAAGTAATCTATACAGAAATAATTTATAAATATTAAATACAATAAAAATAAAATAACTATTATACAACTTATAGCTAAGAACAATTAAAATGCGTCGTAGAATTCCTCCGCATCGCATGCCTCTTGTGGTAGCATTCCCAGAAGACTGGCAGCATTGCCACATTGTATGGCAATGCTTATTCTCTGACCTAAAAAGAGGCCAGCCTTCTGGTCACGAGAAGTGTCGACCATACGCTTCGCAATCTCACGGAAGAGGTTGCGGGCGCTCGGACCCCATGAACCCAAAGTCTCGACTCCAAACGGCACAAATTCATAATCTCCGATGAGATTGGAGTATTTGCGCTGCTTGAGAGCTTCTGCAGAAGCAGCAGCAGCACCAGCACAGCCAGCCGTGCTAGTTATATTGGTAGGAGCCATGGTATCAACGCATGTGGATTCCCACACCAGAGTCCTACCCATCTTCCATGGCATTAACGACATGCCATCCGGTCTCTTGCCATCGTCACGCGCCAAACCGTTTGGTTCTAGTACAGCTGGTACACCGGCGGTGACAAGAGCACGGTGGATTATGTCATTGAGGCTGGCGTGCCCTGGAATTCGCCCTACGCTCCTGCAGCACGACAGACCATGGTGTCCGAGTCTGTCAACGGCTTCTCCACAACGGCATTGATGCGAAGAAACACACGGCGCACCTAAACGGAGACAAGTTGCGATGCGGAAGGTAGTGTCATCTAACATAGTCCCTACGTTAGATGACGGAAGAGCTTGTAGCCAAAGACCCGATTCCCACACTCCAACCGCCAGTAAACGGGCACGCTCAGCAGCATTGGAACATGTATTTAGTATTTTTTTTCCAACTAAGCTGCAGAGCGGCCCGTCCCACTGACGCTGTGAGAAGAGGTTCCTTGGGAGATCGGTGTTTGGACATGCAATTTTCCAAGCGTTCACTGCATCAGTCTTACACAATACTTCAGAATTAACTAGTGTAGGTGCAAGGATTTTCCTAGTTAATTCTTCGGTACTGTGGACTGAAGACAGGAACGCTGGTAAGCTGACATCTGAAATTTTGCGAATACCGAGCCCACCCAAGCGAATCGGTAGAGTCGTTTGTAGTAAAGCTCGGTCATCCAAGGCCACATTTAAAATTTTGGTGCGGGTATTTTCTATTATTTCGTCCATTTTTTTCAAAATTGTTATATGTTTAAAAAATGGCGTTGATCGTAGGGCATGGGTGAATTTTGGAACGAATAGGCAAGGCAATACCGAAGAATAGTGAAAGCCGAGTGTATATTAATTTTAAGTAGGCGATCCGAAATGTCACTAAAATTTTGAATGATTTCCTCTATAAATGAGGTATAGGCATCTTCTAGGATTGGGGACCCGAGGAGACGTAAAGAGTCTTTTTCTAAAATTTTGATGGTGGGAGCTATGGAATTGAATTTAGAGATAGTAGAAATTTTGTCCGAAACGTCGTTTAAAAAAATCTCGCATTTGCTGTCATTTAGTTCTAAACCAATTAATCTAAATTCATTTTTAATAAATGCCAAATCTTGTAAAACTGTCTCCACATCTCCCCCTAGAGTCCCATCGTCTAGGTACCATACATTAAATTTAGAATTTAACCGCCGAATAATGGGCTGAATAGCTAAACTGAAAATTACCGGTCCAAGAGGGTCTCCTTGTTGACATCCAACAGCTGATTTCAAAAGGTTGTCCTTGTATAATAATTTGGAGGGGTATCTGTAACATTGCCAAAGAAAATTATAAATTTTGGGTGTTTCTAATTTAGCTAGGTTCAACAAGGTGTCTCTGTTCACCGAGTTGAAAGCATTCTTCACATCAACCTTGAGAATGACCTCACCTTTACTGGAGCCAAGGTAGGTTGATAAAGCATGTATGGCAGCCTCACAGCCCCCTTTTGAACCAAAACCAATTTGGAGGGGCTGGAACTTCAAAGATAACTCGGTTTTGTAATATTTACAATAGAGTTTGGCTGCCATACGTCGGTACGTACATCCCACGGCAATGGGACGAATGCCACCATCTCCCTTGCGTAGAGCATATAAATTAGTCCCATACAAAATGTCTGTGATGGCATCATCCACACTACCGGAGAGCATCAAATTCATGAGAGCCGTTAGCTCCTTCAGAAGTGCCTCACCAGCCTCCCCGGTGCTTGGCCCTAAAAGATCTTTTAAATGTTGTGGGGTTAATGCGTCAAGACGTCCGGCAGAGACACTTCGAAAGGAGACAACGGCTGCCAACACTTCCTTGGCCGTTACGCACAGGCAATCAGGGTCGGGGACAGGTGCCTCAGGAAAAGAAAGGCCACCCGCAGGCGCTGGATGCTTGCTCCGCAGACCAGTAAGGGTCTCCGGAGAGCAGGGCGCCACTACATCGCTACTAAAGAGCAATCTCGATGCCCCCCTTATGTCACCATCCCTTAATTTTGATTCAACCAAGATAAAAATATTGCTTTTCCGAAACGAAGAGTATGTTGGGTTTAAATTTTCAGTTATGACGCTACAATTATTTCTAATTTGAGACGTCAATGAATTTGTTGTTGTTCGTTGGGCTGTCCGGTCTGTCCTGTCTGTTCTAAGTTATGTAATAATAACCACCGATTTTAAAATTGCCTACTGTCCTTTCCTGACTTTTGCACAGAGACTATGCAAATGTATTAGATTTATTGATATTTTTTGTTGCATCAAGTGTGGCTTAGATATTCCGTCACTTCGTCCGTCAAAATATTATTCGACTTAATAGTCTAATATCTTTGAGCGGGATCGTGTCAAAATGTGAGTTGAATAGATGCAGAAATTTTTTGAGTTTATGAAGTTGAGTTATACATTTTTAACCATACTTAACATGTTCATGTGTAGACATGTCATAGATTTTTTTTAGCTTGTGTTAGGAGTGAGTGTGTAATATTACTGTAATGGTCAAAGGATTTGAACCCGGCACCTCTCTATTTTAACATCAACTACTTAACCTAAGCAAACTTAATAGCTTCCGAGGTTTATTTATAAGTGGAGTCCAATTTTGACTTTTTTATCACGATTTTTTATTCAAAATCTCTTTCAGAGTTGTAGAATCAAATATGCATATGCATATGCATCTTTATTGATCTAATAGCGTACGTATGCTAGTTAACCTAGCCTGGTTTTACCCGTGTCATACTTCAAAACCCCATAACATGCACGAATATTATTATTTTCAAATAGTCAACCGGAATGGTTGATATTTATGATTACTGCTCCGCTCTCTAGAGTAGTAGCATGATAATATGTAGCCTATAACCTGCCTCGATAAACGAATTATTGAACACATAAGGATTTTTTCAGTTCGAACCAGTAGTTCTTGTGATAATGCGTTCAACCAAACAAACTATCAATCAAAACTCTTCAGCTTTATAATATTAGATGCAGTGAACAACTGCCAACCATTTCTCCTCTTCAAACAACTCTAGCGAGCTCACCAAGAGGAGCACAATATATTGCGGTTGGAATTGTTTGACTGTGGTTTTCAGCAGGAGGTTTCACCGTTGGCTAGCTCAAAATTTAAACAGAAAAGTTCGAGCCTTTCAACAAAAGTTCTGGTCGAATTGTAGGTACTTTTTGTGTTCACGGGCATACAAAAGAAGTTAACTGTAAAACATATAAGTTGCTGAAATACGTAAATTCATAACATCCTTTCCGCAGGCTTTCCTCCTAGGGTTGGTAGGTCATACGACGGTCACTTCCAAAAAAGGCAATATACCAATCAAAAACAATAAGTTGACATATAATAATGTTTATGGGAATGAACGCTATCATAGTATAGGTACATACATACCTTTGATTTGCCTGATGTTTCGACTACGTTACGCTGGCCGTGGTCACAAGTTTGGCAGGAGGACACAGGCATGATTCAGCCTGTGACCACGGCCAGTGTAACTTGGTCGAAACGTCAGGCAAATCAAAGGTATATATGTACCTATACAATGATCGCTTTAATTCCCGTAAACATTGTTTATCATGGAACACGAAAGTCTAAAAGTTAATAAGCGGACAACTATAATATACCTAAGACTATGCAGTAGGATGTATTACAATTATAGCAGACTCGAGGTGAATAATGATGATATAATTAAAATTGAAAAAAAAAATACAGTCTCCATGAAAAGCGAATTACGTATTTAAACAACACAAAATTAGTGAACTATTAGGTCACGAAAATACAGACCAAAGAAAAAACATAGCTATAAGCAAAGACACTACCAAGAATCCATTAGCATCCATTCACACTATAGATACAATTTTACCCAAAGTCAATTTCATATCTGATATTCTATTTTACTATCAAAATTACAAAACTTTCTATAACAAATTGGAGTTATCTGACAGTTATATTGAAATTAAATCCTTATCTCGCCTTGTTTGTGTACCAATAAGAAAGGACTGTAATCGATCATCAATTTCACTTATCCATTTAATCCTTCAATCGTGTTTTAGGATTATCAATGTCGATGTAATCATGGCTGGTACGGTGGACGTTGGATCCCGTCAGGAATTAAGCGGTGTTAGGGTAAAATATATTGAATTTTCAAATGTATTGGCATTTATACAAGTATTAGCTGTAATTACAAACGACGCGTGAGGATTGTTGACGATCGCAATCTTATATGGACATACAATAATGTTTATGGGAATTACACCGTTACACCGGCCGTGGTCACAGTCAGCCTGTGATCACGGCTGGTGTACCCTGGTCGAAACTCCAGGCAAATCACAGGTATACCATGTTCGCGTTAATTCCCGTAAACATTATTGCATATAGGAACGCGAAAGTTTAAAAATTATACGCACATAGTATTAATCTCTTAGCCTTAGAAGGAAATTGGTTTCAATGTCCTCTAGAAATGTCTTTAAAATGATACCCACGACTTGAGTCTAGCTTTAGTTAGTTAACCTTCAACTGGACCAATACTTTAAAGTTCGTATTATATGTCAGTTAAATGTAACGTCGATTATAGTATCTATGAATATACTAATTTATATAGCTAGACGACTAATTAAACAGTACTCAAAATTATTGAAAGGCCTGAATAAATAACATAACATAACATAATCTTACGCCTATATCCCCGAAGGGGTCGGCAGAGGTGCTAGCACCCACATTTCGCCAGTTTATGTTTAGGTCCCAATGTAATAGGTGGCGAGCCTATTACCATTAACCGGGCACTTATAAACCTGTGATAAATACACACATAATTTCGAAAAGCATCTAAAAGTCATTGGTGTGTGCCATGGTAAAACCTGGGATCGAACCCGAGACCTCGTATCAGCAGTCCATTACCCATACCACTAGGCTACCGCGGTTAATAAGTAATTTAGCAATATATACCATGGGGAACCCCAAGTTAAATGCGGCTTCTGTAAGATTTTTTGAAATTGATTACTTTTTAAACAATGATAAACTCAAACTGGTTTTTCTTTGAAAAAGTTTTAAGACAAATTGGCGTAAAGATCTAGTCTCTGCTTTATGAATCTTTTGATTGAAATTTTTGTTCAAACTAAAAGCTATTATAAATTTTGTAATCCAATTAAATATTAAAAATTATATTGAAGCTGTGAGTAAAAATATTTACATCAACAAAAGATCTTTTTCAATAACGAATAAAGTGAGAGATGAGAACATCTTTGCGTCGTGTTTTCCTATTAAAACACGTAGTGAGATAAAATATTTATCGTTCTAATACCACAACGTCTGTTCTACAGACACCTGTCAGGCAGACAGGGCTTATTGTGAGAAAGTATTCTTTAGGGAAAACAAGCGAGGAAAATACACCCATTATTGTAATATTTATTTGGTTTTGTATCTGTAATCTTGTTTTATATATTCAATTTTGTTAGTAATTCAAGTATACATTATGAATGTACTGTGCAGAAACAGAGGAGGCAGGCAATGTGCCCTACTAATATTACTTTATTCATACATTTTGAAATGGCAGGATTAACAGGTTTTATTGGCTGATATGTAAAGACCGACTGAACCGGTACCAAATCGTTTTACGTGTGTTATCGATAATACTCACATTCTTATAGTCATCGCATCGAACTAGTATAAGAATAGAGAGAAATACCTAATAGAGACAGGATAGTAAATTGTCCCAGTGGCAGTAGATGTTCAAATTGTCCAAGGTCTTCTGCGTATTGAATACATATCTATTTTGAAGATTCCAGATCCATAATTTGAATTTGGTTTATTTTGACCACTCCCAACTTCGCCAATGTAAATCATGCATAAAGTATAAATAAATAAATAAACTTTGAGAAGCTAACCTGGCAAGAGCTTGTTGCAAGAGGCAAGAGGTCTGTTGATCGGCAAGTGAACAAGCTAATAGGTAAGGTTAGCTTGGGCGATAATATTGATGGTGATGATGATGGTGATAATGATGATGATAATGATGATGATGATGGTGGTGATGATGATGATGATGGTGGTGATGATGATGATGATGATGATGATGATGATGATGATGATGATGATGATGATTTCCAAGCCGATTTCAACTACGGTGACCATTTATTTATTTATTTCTATATTGCATCAACTTACAGCTAATACAGTCCAATAAAAGGCAGGTTAAATATCTGAAAGCTAATTACAAGTTTTCACTTTTAGATTTTGGTACAGTACTTATAAGCAAAGGGTAGCAAAATAAAATAAAAACGACATAAAAGTGAAATTACACTACACAATACTCAAGAGTCAAAAATAAGCATATACTATGGTAAAGTGTATACACATGCTGCACTATACACATTTGAAAAAGTCGCAACTCAGAAGTCTTCTTACTGAGGGTACACTGACTAAAAAGGGATCAATGTCATGCTGCTTACATAATTCATTCAACTTTCTACTTCTAATTTTAGCTGTAAACGTATGTGAAAGTTGCTACATGAGAGGACACCGTTAACAAAGCTATAGCGAATATTTGAAGGCGGTTTACTTTTAATATGTCCCCTCTTCGCATCAAGATCGCTCCCGACCCCATATACACAACAAAGCCTTTTAAATTGCCTTATAGTAAACAGTTATATTGATCGTTCCATTCCACTAAATTTCAAATTCAATCAATACGAGGTGTTTAAATAGACCATAGATCTTTTGTAAAGACGTCTTGTAGCGACAATGTCGTTCGCAGCTATCTGCGACGTGAATTTATGTGGCTCAGTTGCACGGCTATCTTGATGGTGTTTGTACAATTGCCCAGACTTGAACAACCGTCTTTAAATTAAGGCACAGAGAAGTGGGGTTCACGGTGCCCTCCCTGTTTAACCTGTTAATTAACGGACGAGGTAGGAGGCATTGTCGCGGATTTTTCTCTTGAGATACGGAGGTCTTACAATAGCCAAGATAAGTCAAATGAAGAGGAAGAGAAGAAGAGTAGATTCCAGGCTCCATAGGATGCTGGACTTCCACTCTGATGTTGATGATAGATTGGGTAAAAGAGGGGTTTCGCTAGGGTGTATAAGTGGTCCCTATCACCGCCACTGTTCCAAATTTGTGAGAGGTTGAAGCTATCTCTTGTACCGTCAGTAAAATATAATAATAATAACTTTATTTCCCGTTAGCATAATTAACATTAAATAACATTGCAAAGAATTTATATAAAGCTTTGCCTTTGTGTGTTAAATTTTATTTGAATTCAGTTTGCGTTTTAACTTTCCGAATCAATGAGCAAAATGTGCTGAACAGGAACGAAGTTAGTTCTTGAATTCGTACATTTTGTTTTATTTACTTTATAAATGTATCCATGTTTCTAGAATTGCACGAATAATTTGAATTATTATCTCGAAACTGAGCGAGCAGACAAGGTACGTACATTTCTATTATAATGCCGTTTTCGGTACAAATATGCACATCTGTCTGCCGTCTATGGCTCCGGGCTACGTGAAATTAAACCGCAGTACTGCAATGCAATTTACCCACGTTCAACACACCTATGGCACAATTTAATACAGATAACTATTGTAAATAGATACTAGCTGAAATCTGATATGTTCCATTCCTATTTATATTGTTTGATTTATATAATGAAAGTTGGAATCAATAAGTACTACTACAATATGTGTACTCTTAGTGATAAGTTACGAATTGTAGTGTTACGTGCACGGGGATTACAATTAAATGCCGTTTACTCAACGAAGAGATTTATTAGCTCACCACAAACTAGACAATTTAATCACTAGTACACACAGTACTCTTCAACAGTTCCAGTCGCTCAGTAGTTCACAGTAGTCCACAGTCGTTGCTCAGGTCGCAGGTAGAATCTTCTTCGGTCGCTTAAAATCGCTGTGTTCGTTATCGATCTCAAAGACAGAATGAATGGTGTAGCTATGCGAGTGTGTTTTTATACCTCTCAATTAGGAGGGTCGAATCATCTAGAAAATACATACCTATTCTCTTTTGAAGTCCGCCACCGTCGCTGACCTTTCGAGTTCATTCTCGATATTTACCTATTGTTTGTTTTTATTCAAGAGAGTAGTTAGTAGGTACTCGTAGGTAGGTTGTGATCTTGTGTTGATGATTCTAGATATTTCTATGCCACTCGGTAGAGTACCTCGTCACTAACAATGCGTTTTTATTTCTTGAAGATTCAATTATTAGTTTTCGTGATATTGACGTCTGTCGTAACAGTACTTAGTAAACAATCTTAGCGTGGTTACGGGGTAGACTTACTTCTTTGATGATTTGCTTATATAATTTTAGATTTTTATGGTAGCGACTGCAATCTCTGCACAGCAATATTTACCTCAATATTACGTGAGATAGCGCGTCTATTGGCAGTCATACTGCATATGTACCGTGATATAATATCATGCATTGTAGAGAGATTTGACGTCAAAAGATGTAATTACGTTGCACTATTTTGAGAAATAAAGAATTTGACACACATACATATATTCACGCCTTTATCCACGAAGGGCAGACTGGAGCCTTGCATCTGTGCCTGAGTATGAGCTGTATATATCTGTCTGATGTTAAACAGTCCTATCCCATAGTCGCCTTGTACGACACCGCATGGGAAGAGATGGAGTGGCCCAAATTCTACTATGCCGGGAACTACGCGGAATTTGAATTTGGACAAATTCCATTTGTTTCCACATCATTTATATTGTTGCATATTAAACGCAATTAGTCCTTACAACAATGGACCAAAATATATATTGATTGTTTACACGCCCATATAGGTTCTCAGCAGAGCTAATCTTAGCTACGTTTTGCTTCACTTGGCCCATGCAGTGGAAACACACCCTTAGAAGCCAAAGCGTAACTATGCACAAATTCCGTTGAAACATTACGCGAGTTACCTACAATCTACATACGTTATCATTTGTAATTTCATTTGCCGTTTATATGAGCTTTAATAAAATCTTTATGAATTCCATATGCATATGAAAGTCCCTATAGGTTGCTCAACCGCACGGGGAGAGGTTACGTTGTTAAAATAGCAACGACATTTAGCGCTCAGTAGTGGACCCGTTTTATATAAGGCTGATATTATAAAATTAAATAAATAAATGAATATTCTACAACATTCTAACACACATCGCTAACTAGACCCATGGTAAGCATAGTTTAACTAGCTTGTGTTATGGAATCTAGAATGCGGATAAACATACTTAGATACTTTTTTTTGTAAATGCATATATATTATACAATTGGTTTATGTAAATCAAGGCAGAGGGGAAGGGGAGGGGGGAGAATGGGGTGGGGGGTTGAATATGGGGACCTAGATATTCGGGGCGAGGAACTCTCACCTATAAGTCTTGAACACCTGCTACTCTTGAGAAGCCGCAATCAATTTGAAACCATAAACAAAATTATGAAATGAAATATGTTTCACAGTTTTTTTTTTTTTTTAACGTGCGCAAAATCCCCACGCATACCCTCCCCAAGAGCCGGCGGAAGAGGTCGTGCCGGGCACTAAGTGATAATCTTTTTTTTCAATTTTTAATAACATAACATACATAAACTCACGCCTATATCCCCGAAAGGGTAGGTATAGGTGCTAGCACTCACATTTCGCCCTGCACTGTTTCAGGTGTGCAGCGGGGGGTAAAACCGGCCGACCATAGGGTTGGCAGCAAGGCCTGCACCGGGGGGGAGCCGAAGCCGCAAGGCGGGGGCTCCACCCAAAGTTCGCGGCGGGATGCGGAGATGGTTCCATAATGGATCCCCAGCTCCGCATCCTGCAGGCGAACGTGGGCCACGGTGCCGATGCTCAGGGTCTTCTGCTCCAGAGCATGGCACAGTGGTCCATACACGTCGCCGCTGTCACCGATCCGTACACTCACCGGCCCCTTGGGCCTGCCTGGGTGGTCGACCTGGACGGGTCGGCGGCACTGGTGTACAACGCCGCTATGGGTGCCCCCCCCCCTGTTGTCGTGGCAAGGGAGCATGGCATCGTAGCGGCGCGTGTGGGGGAGATTGCGGTCGTGGCCGTCTATTTCACGTCGAGCCTACACCGACGCATAGGGGAGTACCGGCAGTCGCTGGAGCGACTGACCGACGTCGTCAACGCCTGTCATCCTCATCCGGTTCTTGTGCTCGGGGACTTCAACGCCTGGTCAGTGACCTGGGGGTCCCGGCACACGAACCCACGAGGTAGGGCTCTGGAGAGCTGGGCCGCTAATCACGGTCTAGTTCTCCAGAATCGCGGGGCCGAAGCCACGTTCGTGACCGCGGAGCGCAGTTCGATTATCGACCTATCGTTCGCAGGCGCTTCGCTGTCGCACCGTGTGCGGGACTGGCGTGTTGTTGTGGGGGTGGAGACACTGGCGGATCACCGATACGTTCGGTTTGATGTCTCCCCCCCCGCGGGTGATGCGCCGGTCATACCGGCCCCACGCGAGCCACGCTGGGTGCTTGGGAGACTGAATCGGGAGGTCCTCCTGGAGGCCGCCATCGTACAGGCCTGGGCCATTGCGCCGGACAGGCCTGTCGATATCGACGATGAGGCGGTGTGGTTCCGGGAGGCCATGACTCGTGTCTGCGATGCGGGTATGCCTAGGGCACCACCCTATAGTCCGAGGCGTCGGGTCTACTGGTGGTCTGCGGAGATCGCGAGGCTACGGCAAGCCTGCGTGATCGCGCACCGCCGGTGGACCAGACTCCGTAGGAGGCGTAGCCGAACCGCAGATACGGAGCCCCGAGTGGCGGAGCTTCATGTGGGATACAGGGAGGCCAGAGATGCCCTCCGAGCGGAGATTAAGCGGGCGAAAGCCACGGCTTACAAGGAGCTCATGGAGACGCTGGAGCGGGACCCATGGGGGCGGCCTTACCTTATGGTAAGAGGAAAGCTGCGCCCCCGGGCCCCGCCGATGACCCGGGTTCTCCAGCCAGCTCTGCTCGGTGGAGTGGTCGAGTCCCTGTTCCCGGCGCGAGCGGAACACGTTCCGCCGCAGATGACTCCGCCACCTCGGTCGCCTGTGGCGCCCAGTGTGGTAGTTGACGACGAAGTCCCCGAGGTCACTTGGGTAGAACTGGAGCTGGCGGTGCGAAGGCTTAGAGCCAAGAAGAGCACCGCCCCGGGACCCGACGGCATTCCAGGCCGCGCGTGGGTCCTAGCTCTGGGAGAAGACGGTCTCGAACCCCGACTTAGAGGGTTCCTCAGCGCATGCTTGGAGCGGGGCCAGTTTCCGAAGATGTGGAAGACGGGGAAACTGGTCCTCATCCGAAAGGAGGGTCGCCCGGCGGACGAACCGTCCGGCTACCGGCCCATTGTGTTGCTCGACGAGGTGGGCAAGCTCTTTGAAAGAGTTATTGCGAAGCGCCTCGTCGAGCACCTCTCTGGTAGGGGGCCGGACCTGGCGGATGCCCAATATGGCTTCCGCCGGTGGCGGTCCACCGTGGATGCCATCATGCGCGTGAGGACTTTGGCGGAGGAGGCAGTTGCCCGGGGCGAGGTGACGTTGGCGGTGTCCTTGGACATCTCCAACGCGTTCAACACCTTGCCCTGGAGTTGCATCAGGGAGGCACTCGTGTACCACGGTGTGCCTCTCTACCTCCGCCGCATAGTCGGGGCGTACCTGACGGAGAGAGCCGTCATCTACCCAAGTGCGACCGGCGTCGGTCGGCGTGAGATGTCGTGCGGTGTTCCACAGGGATCGGTTCTCGGGCCGCTACTGTGGAACATTGGATACGACTGGGTGCTTCGCGGTGAGCTTGCGGACGGCGCCGCCGTCACGTGCTATGCGGACGACACGCTAGTGACGGCGAGCGGAGCTACACACCGCGAAGCGATCCTGAGGGCTACGACCGCGGTTGCTCAAGTCGTGGAACGGATCCGGCGGCTGGGCCTTGAGGTGGCTTTGCATAAATCCGAGGCCATGTTCTTTCATGGACCTCGGCGCACGCCACCACCTGGTTCCAGTCTGACAGTGGGAGGCACTCTCATCGGCATCAAGCCCCAGATGAAATATCTGGGGCTCGTGCTCGACGGCCGGTGGGACTTCGGGAAGCACTTCCGAAGTCTGGACCCCAAACTGGCGGGCACAGCCAACGCTCTGGCGCGGCTACTGCCCAACCTGAGGGGCCCGGATGACTCCTGCAGGAGACTCTACGCGGGTGTCGTGCGGTCCATGGCCCTGTACGGGTGTCCCGTGTGGGTGGACACCCTGAGTGATCGGCACATGCTTCTGCTGCAGCGTCCGCAGCGGAAGTTGGCGTGCCGCATCATAAGGGGGTACCGCACGATATCATTCAACGCGGCGAGTCTCCTCGCCGGATCGCCACCATGGATCCTGGAAGCGAGATGCCTTTCGGCGCTATACAGGTTCCGAAGGGCGGCGCGGGAGCGGGGTCACGATCCCGAGCCCGAAGAAATTCGGGCCGTGAGATCCCGGCTCCACAGGGAAATGGTGGCAGAATGGGAGAGACGACTTGGGCAACCAAGCGCAGGGCACGCCGTAGTAACGGCGGTAAGACCCATCATGGGGGAGTGGCTAGAGAGGCCACACGGCAGCCTCTCGTACCGTCTGACGCAGATGATCACCGAGCACGGATGCTTCGGAAAGTATCTGCGTCGGATGCAGAAAGAGCCAACGTCCGAGTGCCATCACTGCGACGCGAGCGAGGACTCAGGTCCGCACACGCTCACCGAGTGTCCGGCGTGGGAGACGCCGAGGCGGGAGCTTGTGGCGGCCCTGGGAGTGAGGGTTCTCACGCTCTCCACCTTGCTCGCGGCGATGGTTCGCTGCGCGGATGCGTGGGCGGCCGGCGCCTCCTTCTGCGAGCAAGTAATGCTCGTGAAGGAGGAGGCGGGGCGGGAGCGGCAGCGGGAGCGACGAAGGATCGCCAGACAAGCTGCCCGCGCACGAAGGCAACTCGGGCGTCGGAGGTCGATGAACGACCTCCGCCCCCCATGAGCGCCGGCCTGGGGGTGACAGGTGAAGCCGCCTGTCACCCTTGCAGAAGCAGGCCGCGGCGGTGGCGCGCGTGGCGCGCCTCCCCGTTTCCGGGGACGAGTTGGGGACTCTGTGGTCCCCACACCCGAGAAGAGGGCCAGATCGTGAGAGATGGCCCTGGGTCGGCCGGGGTGCGAGGGATATGCCTGTCAACCTCACCTTCGGCAACCGAAACGATCCACAGGCGGCGTGCGTTTTAGTCGGTTCGAGTCCGACATAACCCCCTCCACCGGCTCCGGTGGGGAGGTATCCGTGGGGATTTTGCGCACGTAAAAAAAAAAAAAAAAGCACTCACATTTCGCCAGTATATGTTTAGGTCCGGCGCCTCCTTCTGCGAGCAAGTAATGCTCGTGAAGGAGGTGGCGGGGCGGGAGCGACGAAGGATCGCAAGACAAGCTGCCCGCGTACGAAGGCAACTCGGACGTCGGAGGTCGATGAACGACCTCCGCCCCCCATGAGCGCCGGCATGGGGGTGACAGGTGGAGCCGCCTATCACCCTGGCAGAAGCAGGCCGCGGCGGTGGTGCACCTGGCACGCCTCCCCGTTTCCGGGGACGAGTTGGGGACTCTGTAGTCCCCACACCCGAGTAGAGGGCCAGATCGTCAGAGATGGCCCTGGGTCGGCCGGGGTGCGAGGGATATGCCTGTCAACCTCACCTTCGGCAACCAAAACGACCCATAGGCGGCGTGCGTTTTAGTCGGTTCGAGTCCGACATAACCTCCTCCACCGGCTCCGGTGGGGAGGTAGCGTAAAAAAAAAAGAAGTATATGTTTAGGTCCCAATGTAATAGGTGGCGAGCCTATTGCCATTAATCGGGCACTTATAAACCTGCGATAAATACACACATAACTTTGAAAAGCATCGAAAAACCTGGAATCGAATCAGAGACCTCGTCTCAGCAGTCCATTACCCATACCACTAGATTACCGCGGTATTACGATAGTCTTACACCGATGGGATAAAGTGTAAGGGGCTATAAAATAGGTTACCGTGTGATGTGTGTATCACTCACGTTTTATTCGTTCAGTAATAGCCTCGCCACGTACGCCACGTTTCGCGGATTAAGGTTAAAGATGTGTTCCCATAAAAAGGGTTAGGTACCACTAACAGGTACTAAGTACTTTTTAGTGGCAGTTCTTTTGGCGGAATTAAAATTTATTACCACATTAGTGTCATATAATTGGCACGAAGGGGACGTGAGCTATTTATTCGTACTTATACAAGATAAAATTACAAACATGATCCTTGACTTTTTTTTTTACGTGCTCAAAATCCCCACGGATACCTCCCCACCGGAGCCGGTGGAAGAGGTTATGTCGGACTCGAACCGATTAAAACGCACGCCGCCTGTGGGTCGTTTTGGTTGCCAAAGGTGAGGTTGACAGGCATATCCCTCGCACCCCGGCCGACCCAGGGCCATCTCTCATGATCTGGGCCTATCCTCGGGTGTGTGGGGACTACAGAGTCCCCAACTCGTCCACGGAAAATGGGGAGGCGCGCTAGACGCGCCGCCGCCACGGCCTGCTTCTGCCAGGATGACAGGCGGCTCCTCCAATCACCCCCAAACATGATGATTGACTTAGGTCCATTAGAATTTTACAGAATTTTAAATTCTGTTTTTGATAAAAAATCATAGCAAGGCCTTCACTTTGCACTGAGCATATCTGACTTCATACAGCAACAGCAGCAACTAACTGTACATAGCACAAAAACTGACTAGAGTTAAAATTGCTTTAAAATATTTATTTCTACAGTTCTTGCCGTTTACAGTTTCTTCCCGGTAGAGTAGAATTTGGATCACCCCATTTCTTCCCATGCGGAGTCGTACAAGGGTTGTTTAACATTAGACAGATATATACAGCCCAGACTCAGCCTTAAATGCATGGCTTGAGTCAACAATAGTGCCCGGAAGACGGCAATAGGGTTACCCCCTATTAAGTGGGACCGAATCAATGATTGGTAAAATGTGGGTGTAAATTTATATCTGCCTATACCTACGGGGATAAAGGCGTGATTATATGTATGTATGTATGTTTAAAAATAATGATATAGAGTAGAGGCTTTTTCTTACTAGGAACACATTTCTAAGTATATCTAGTTACACATTGTGTGTATGAGACTAGCTTATTTAACTATCTTTGTGTTCTGGGGATGAAATTCTAGCTGCAAGAGTGAAGTAAAGCCGAGGTACGTAGAAATGCAGATATTTAGTGAGGGGTGGTACTTTTCCAGTTAAGTCGTCTTTGTGTCAGGAAAAGTAGGTCAGCATGTCTTTATTACTAACACAAAGGTATTTAATACTCGCTCCTCGATTTAATATTATGAAAAGGATTCCAGGTGTTCACTAAGAGTAAAGAAAACTTCCTGAAATTTGATCAAGCCAAGTTCGAGAAAAGAATAACTTGTATGGCAGCCGTGTGCTATCTTCATAAGAACCATCTTTGGATCCCTTATAGCATAAAATTTATAAACACTTCCAGACTACTGGAAGTCAGTTATTGCAATTTTTGAACATATGTCCGGTTCTACTACAATTTTAGTTAAATTTATGGCAGATATGCAGCTTGATAAAGACCTTTCTAATAACAAAAAACTAGCATCAAAATTCGTACAGTTTAATGCGACACAATCGCGAAAAAACACAAAAGAATTTAAAAGAAATTGAGTGAAAAATGAAAATGTCAGAATCTTTAACTTAACATACCTAACCCAAGCCTTTATAAATATTTTCAATGTACAGACATAATTAATTGATAGTTTTATAAGGGGTTGAAAGATAGATAACACACATTCTTTTTCTAATAAATAATTTATCGAATACGATTACTTTATTTATATTACAATTTGGCCTTATTGGCTAATTAGTAAACAAATTTCACCTACCTAAATAGCTACATTTATTTTTTATATAAGTACGTCAATTAGTCTTCGCCTTGCCTGATGGTAAGCTGAAGGCAAAGTCTCAGAAAAGAGGGTCACCATTACTTACACATACCATGTGACAATGGTGACACTCAGCTTGACGGCCTCATCATATACTTTTTCACGCCCCGCTTAAACGACCCGGGACTGTAGAAAGAAGGAAACACGTGAGCTACATATTTTTTTAGGGTGCCGTCTATTTGGTAGAAACTTGATACTCCGAAACCTATTTGGGATAACTCACTTCGCAGAAACTTCTTTAATCGATCATTTATTAGGCATTAAAAATATTTGACATAAATATTTTTAGGCATAATGTGCTTATGACCGAATTTAGAATGGCATACATTTAAGATAGTAGAATTTTATTTGGCATAATTACCTTTGGCATAGTTAAAATTTTGTATAACTTCATTTAGCATAACGTTCATTTAGAGTACAGATTATTTGGCATAATTTGACTAGGCATACTATAAAGAGCATAGAATTTCAATAAGAATAATATAGATTGGGTTACTTTCTTCTTTAAAAATGGGTAGGTTAGGTTAGGTTAGAACTGTGACCTCTTATCCAGAAACGAGCATGCTCTCATAGGCAAGGATATAAATTAGAAAAGTGTTGCAATAATCATAAAAGATGATTCTTGCTGTAAACATTATGCGAAATGATGGTTCTACTTTTAAATAGTTATGGATAAGAAATATATACCAAAAGATGAATCTGGTTTTGAACTTTCTGCGATGTGATGGTTATACATTGTGATTATTATGGATACAAAAATTATGCGTACAGATAATTCTGACTTACAAAATTATGGGTTTCAATGTATGCAAAATGAGTTTATGCCAAACGATATTCTGCGAAAAGAGGTTTATGCTATTAGTTGTTATGCAATATAAAATTATTACTTAAAAAGTTCTACTATATGAGGTGTACCCATTTTTTTATACCACTTAGGTGGGAATTGTAAGAATGCGTTCATTAACACAATACTTATTTTTTATTAAGGTGAAGACACTTTGTTCATGTGTTCTTCGCCAGCTGCAATTATCACTATATTTATTTATTACACAAATGAAATTTTGTTTTCAATTGAGAAACCTCATAATCACTGTTTCAGCCAATAGATTTATTGACGGCAATTCACAGGTAGATAGGGTTACATTCTGAACTTAATCCTTTATGATACCCAAGAGAAACTGGAGGGACTTTGCGCCCATTCCAGTTGGGTCAAAGTGAACCGCATGTTAATTAAACATATAAATGAAAATTGTTCCTTGCGAGGGGAGGGTAGTCCGAAAACTTGTTATGAGTGGAATTAAGCGAGCTATCAAAATAATGGCATATGGTGAAGCTCACTTGAAACTTTGGTATCTCATTCGTTGGCTAGTCAAGTATGCTAGTGACTGTTGAGCCAATATTGTCTGTTGTAATATGTGTACGTTGTATTTATGTACGTGTATGTACATATGTTGTATGTAGGTACAATCAAGGAAATAAGTTGATTATTACAAAGCATTTTTATATAGACATATATGAAACAATTAATTTATGTATAAGTTGTTTTATATCTATTCAGGAGGCATTATTTTTTATATTTTTTATTTATTTAGAAATATTTAATACTATCCTTTCAATACACAAATAATAAGACTTAAATGAAATTTAAAACTATAAACTATTATTAGGTACGAAAATACACTAAAATAAAATAATAAAAAATTACATACAGAATGCGTCATAAAATTCCTCGCATCATTGCCACGTTGATGGCAATGCTTATCCTCTGTGCAAGATAATAACCAGCCTTCTGGTCACGCGTGGCGTTGATCAGCCGCTTTGCTAAGTCTTTGTATATAGAACGGACACTTGGACCCCACGTCTCAAACGTTTTAATCACCTGTAAGGTTACAGTATTTGCGCAGTTTGAGGTTTTCCGCAGATGCAGCAGCAGCGCCGGCACACCCTGCTGTGCTTGAAAGATATGAGGGTGCCGACGCAAGTAGCGTCACCAAAGGCCTACTCATCTTCCAAGGTAGCAACGACATACCATCCGGTCTCTTGCCATCGTTACGCACCAGCCCATTAGGTTCACGAACGGTTGGCACGCCAGCGGTAGCTAGGGCACGGCGGATAAGTCGATGATGCAGGCGTGTCGCGGTAAATGCCCAGCGCTTCTACTGCATGAAAGGCCACGGTGCCCAAGATTGTCGACAGCATCACCGCAGTGGCAATGATGGAGAGAAACACACGGCGCTCCTAAGCGAAGCTAAGTGGCAAGGCGGAAAGAAGTATCGTCCAACATAAATAGTATATTACATACAAACATACATATAATCATACAAAAATACATATATTATAAACCCTAGGCAGAGGTGAATTAGCACCCATCATTGTAGTCTCACGTATTTCATGTATTTTTATCTTTAAGAGCTAAGATAAACAGTAATAAGAACTTTTTATTTTATTGTACGTTGTGTGTAATAACCGCGGTAGCCTAGTGGTATGGATAGACTGCTGAGACGAGGTCTCGGGTTTGATCCCAGGTTTACCATGGCACAGACCAATGACTTTTCGATGCTTTTCGAAGTTATGTGTGTATTTATCGCAGGTTTATAAGTGCCCGGTTAATGGCAATAGGCTCGCCACCTATTACATTGGGACCTAAACATAAACTGGCCAAAATGTGGGAGCTAGCACCTCTGCCTATCTCTTCGGTGATATAGGGGTGAGTTTATGTTATGTTATATTTATGTTGTGTGTATGTTAATGATATGCCAGTATGTTATGATTCATTATATGTCGGACAACTGGTTAATTATTTTTGTTCAATTTTAACGTGATAATATTTAGTGTATTCAAAGTGATTGCATTCAAAATAACTGCAGTACGTATTTGTAACTGAAAATATGCTGAGTTATCAAGTACGAGTATTTATTTCCACATGTGAGTGTTCATAATGATAATAACAACATCTCATTGGGACAATTTCCCGAATGTCACAAGTAATATTTGACTGGCAAATTATAATGTTGAAGGAGAGAGGGCTCAGAGCAATTTATTCGTTTGTATCACATGGGACTGTTTTGTCTACTCATTACAAATTGCTTTAATTAAGAGAATTTGTTCTCTTGTGGGTATATGTGTATAATAATAAGTACTGAACGTTATATCACTCTTTTCATCATATTTCTATTGACGTGGTAACTGTATTGCGGTTGTTTTTGTATTCGTTGTTTCATGTCTTTAATTGTTACTAAAAGTGTGGAGAGATGGGATCTTATTAGCATAACATACATAAACTCACGCCTATATACCCGAAGGGGTAGGCAGAGGTGCTAGCACACACATTTCGCCAGTTTATGTTTAGGTCCCAATGTAATAGGTGGCGAGCCTATGGCCATTACCCGGGCACTTGTAAACCTGCGATAAATACACACATAATCATTGGAGATCTCGTCTCAGCAGTCCATTACCCATACCACTAGGCTACCGCGGTCACTATTCACGGTCACGATCTTATTAGCAACCAGTCTGAACATAGTATGTAGGCATTGTTGTTGTTTGTGAACACTTTAATTAATTATTTTACCTTATTACTAGGTAATCAATCAATTAGGTCATGAAAGTCCACTACTAGACATAGGCCTCTCCCAAAGTTGGAAGCTTTGGCGACTCTTTCCTTTGTCGCACCATTAAGGCTTGGAATTAATTACCAGCTCACGTGTTACCTTCTACCTACAGTCCCGGGTCCTTGGTCCAGGAGAGCGAGAAAAAGAATATGATGAGGTCGTCAAACTGACTGTCACCATTGTCACATGGTATGTGTTATGCGTCGAAATTCATTACTTATTTATAGTAAGACTAACGTCTACCGCGTGGTTTCCGGCAGAGTAGAATTTGGACCACCCCATCTCTTCCCATGCGGTGTCGTACAAAGCGACTAAGGGATAGGGTTGTTTAATATCAGATAAATATATACAGCCTAGATTCAGCCTCAGATACCTTGAATCAACAATAGTGCCCGGCAGACGGCAATAGGTTCACCTCCTTTTACGTGGGACCAATTTCAATGATTAGTGAAATGTGGGTGTTAATTCACCTCTGCCTAACCCTCCAGGGATAAAGCCGTGATTTTATGTATGTATGTGTATGTGTGTAGTAAGACTAACAATACGTGATGTTAATTCGTGCTAAATAGGGAATATGCATGTGATTAAAATATCACGCAAAATTTTAGATAATATGTTGTCGTTTTTTTGATATTTACTGGTCGGATGATTCGAGCAATAGCGTTCCGACTCGGAATGAACTCTGACGTCATAGTGCAGAACAACAAATGTCAGGTCGTATCGTCTAGTGCACAGTTATTGTGAAAAATTTTCATGACACAAAATATTAATGAATTAAAGCCCGTAATACTTTTTTGCAGCTATTTAAGACATCACGTAGTTGTATGTACTGACCTCACGACAAGCGTGCCAACATGGCGTGTCCTTTAGAAATGTGATATCAGCCAACTATTTTAAAACATTAAAAAAAGTCAAATATTGCTGGAAACAGTGTCAAACAAGGCTATCTTTCTTGAATAATATCCATATAATGTATATATTAATATATGTCATTTAAACATAAAAAGAACAGATGGCATATTCTCTTTTGCTTTTCATTTGACGTTGATTTAAAACAAGAATAATGATATTCATTTGACAGTGACTTAAATACATACATACATAAAATCACGTCTGTTCCCATAGGGCCTATCCCTTTGGGAACAGGCGTGATTTTATGTATGACATGTACGCAGACTGGTAGAGATCATGGATCTCCATTTGCTAAGATCCTGACATACTACTCTCGCTTCATTCGCTCTCATTACATTCTTCATGCATGCTCGTCGGTTTAGGGTACTGCTGACCTGCCTCTTTTCTAAACAGTGACAACAATTCTTATATCCTCTTTGGTGACAACCATAGTTCCTTTTTTCGCCATTTCACGGAATCGTTTGCTTTACTATCCCGTGTCAAAGTCGAATTCTTAATTCATTCCCTCTACTCCCCTAGATCTGTGACACAATTTTTGCTCTAAACAGTTTGTCTAGAAGTAATTGGTGTATGATTTTATTATTATTTCCTTTCATGAATAAATCATGATGAACACAATAGACATAGACCTGCCAATCTTCATAAATTGGTACTGGAAGTAGCTTCAAGCGTGCGCAATTGTTTGTACGAGAACACTTAAAGTAGGTATATACACATATCATATTTAGAC
The DNA here is from genome assembly GCA_963662185.1 of Eilema griseolum. Lineage (NCBI taxonomy): Eukaryota > Metazoa > Arthropoda > Insecta > Lepidoptera > Erebidae > Eilema > Eilema griseolum. The sequence continues at coordinate 9,761,606 of OY759250.1, forward strand.
ATTATATATATGTGTAAACAGCTTGCCTGTGGAGTGGTAATCTATGTCTGAGTCAGTACAGAAAGCTGTAAGCTGGAAATCTTAAATATAAATGAAAAGATAGCTTCTAGGTAAACTTGTCAACCACATCATCATTAAAACAGTTTAAAAAAGAAAATTGGAAATGTTTTAATAAAATAGTACAGGTTATTAAAATATAATATAAAAAGTGTCGCTCTGGCAAGGGCTATAGGACCAAAACGAAGGAATCTCTTAAACATACATACCTTGTTGAGGACAAAGGGGCTTCTATTGAGCCCCTTGATCTTTTTTTTACGTGCTCAAAACCCCCATGGATACCTCCCCACCGGAGCCGTTGGAAGAGGTTATGTCGGACTCGAACCGACTAAAACGCACGCCGCCTGTGGGTCGTTTAGGTTGCCGAAATTGAGGTTGACAGGCATATCCCTCGCACCCCGGTCGACACAGGGCCATCTCTCACGAGCTGGCCCTTTCCTCGGGTGTGTGGGGACTATAGACCCAGCTTGTCCCCGGAAAACGGGGAGGCGCGCCAGGCGGCCCGCTTCTGCCAGGGTGACAGGCGTGAGCCCCTTGATCTAGCTACTCAACGAGAGTCTCTAATTTCACATGTATGGGTCCAATCACATACAATATTTGTGAGAAAGGCCTGAGTATAGATGATATTTGTGATTACCAAATATTAAACTTTGCTATGTAAATTCAAATTTAGTTTTTTCCAGATGAGTTCACCATTTTAATAATACAATACCGAGAGACCTATAGTAAAGTTGTTTTCGTAGTACTTTAATATATGAATTGAATAATTCTGCGAACTATTTATAAAGTGGAAAATTGAGGTTGTTTGGGATTAAACAACAGATTATTCAATTTAGATGGACCCTCACGTCGGGTACAGATATTATTCCAGGACAGAAAGTTTAAACAACTAACATACCGCAGTAAACAGCTCTTTGGAAATTTTATAAGAGCGGCCGTGAGTGTTTGTGTACGTCGCCACAATTTAGAAAATTCGTTATGAAATATCTAAATTGTAGGCAAGGAAGTGGTCAGACGAATTGTTACGTCATTCCATTTTCATTTGGAAAACGCGTCTGTGTAACGCTAGGTTTCCGTTTAAGGAGCTGTATTAGGGAGCGATTGAACTACAATAACAACAAGATTTTAATTAGTTTTTAAACTTTCATACACATTTATAGGTCGTGTTTATTTCCGGTGAGTAAAATGGTTTGAATGATTTTCGTACAACTTTAATATGAATTGCATATTTCTGCGAATCATTAAAAGTGGAAGATTGAGATTGTTTGGGATTATGCAATAGATTATTCATCTCTCTCTCCTCTCGCAGGTCTGCGGGAAGAGATTTCTAATATGCTATGCTTTGTTACATGTTATTTAAATTCGTTCAGGGCTAGTAAAATTTTCTGTTTTTTATGTGAGATTAATCCCCACGGATATCTCCCAGCCGGAGCCAGTGAGAGAGGTTATGTCGGACTCGAACCGACTAAAACGCAAGACGCCTGTGGGTCGTTGTTAGTTGCCGAAAGTGAGGTTGACAGGCATATCCCTCGTAAACCGGTCGGCCCAGGGCCATCTCTGACCACAGAGTCCCCAACTCGTCCTTGGAAATAGGAAGGCCCGCAACGCGCGCCGCCGCCGCGGCCTGCTTCAGCTAGGGTGACAAGTGGCTCCACCTGTCACCCTCAGGCGGGACGGAGGTCATTCATCGACCTCTGACCCTCGAGTTACCTCAGTACGCGGGCAGCTTTGCTTGCGATCCTTCGTCGCTCCTGCTGCCGGTCCCACCCAGTAAAACTTCATTTAGTACAGTAAATCTAGGCAAAAGTCCGTATAACTGGAAGACAATGTGTAAAATAGACTTAACAATGCGCTTCGGGAACAAACCAATTACATAAGGGATCTGGAGGTGCGGTGCACAGAGGTTGACCGTTTAATTAGCTTTTAGACGGTGACGGTAACCCACTACAAATAGTTAAAGCTTAGATATATTTATGTGGCTACTATGTTTGTATGTACTATGTATTATTACTATGTTGTATGTACTATGAAATTAAATCATTTCTATACGAAAAAACTACTATAGTATAAATGAATTCCTAGAAGACAAGACAAAGTAATTTTCTGGAATTTAATTTATTGGTACTGAACAGAACGAGATTTAATGTGATTTGAATTGTTGTAATTTGTTTTGTTATGATTTGATTTATTATTATTTTTTAGTGTAATTTGAAATATTCTATTGATAATGAAATGTATGTACTCCTTATGATTTACTCATACTGACATAATTTTTTAACTCAATCAATTATTGGTAACGTAGTAGTAGTAACCAATTTTTGTTTTATGTAGAACACGTCAATTAGACTTCACCTTGCCTGATGGTAAGCTGAAGGCAAAGTCTCAGAAAAGAGGGTCACCATTACTTACACATACCATGTGACAATGGTGATATGTGATAATTATAATATTGCATATTTTATATTGTATGCCTTGAGGCGGAGAATGGAGAAACCACATTTTATCACAGCACCACTATGAATCAAATAAAAAAAAAATCACAATAAAAAGATTTGATTTGATTTTGTTGGACTATATGGGGGACTTGTAGCGATATGCAGCTTATATGATTTGGGAGAACACACTGATAACGTTTCTAAGGTCTCAGTCTACGTCAAGGTCTCCTTTAAATTGAATTTGAAAAAGTTTTTGACGTCTTTCTACACTTACATTGCATGGAATATGACGATGGCTGGCAAAGCATAATATTTTGACCTGTGTTCAGATCTTCCCACATAACACAACTCACAAATAATTTAACCGATTACACAATCATGTTTACGGGAATTAACGCGATCATGGTATAATAATATAATAATATTCTACAACATTCTACACAACGCTATCTAGACCCACGGTAAGCATAGTTTAACTAGCTTGTGTTATGGAATCTAGAATACGGATAAACATACTTAAATATATTTTTTTTTGTAAATACTTACATATTATACATAGAAACACCCAGACCAATGCAAATACCCATATTCATGCATACAAATATTTGCACTGAGCGGGGATCGAACCCGCGCCTCCTGCGTCACAGTCGTGTTCACTACCGCCACGCCACAGAGACTGTCAGGTATAGGTACATATTAATCAAATCAAAGGTATGTATGTACCTATACCATGATTGCATTAATGTCCGTTATTGTGTATCATGGAACGTGAAAGTTTAAAAGTTAATTTGACTGATTCCTTCAGAAGTACCATGTACTATATTTAGTCACCTATCCGCGACAAAGGAAATATAAATTAGGTAACTGTATTATCTTGAAAGTATCAGAATAAACGGGATATTTACCATGTTTCATTATTTTGAGTTTCCGATATTTCGGCGCTGTTGCAAGCACCATGATCACGGAGGAACTGGAGTATTGGCGGTGAACAAAGAAAAAGTTTTTTCTTCTAGGAGTAATTATATCGATCTACCCTCTTTCGAGTTCTTTTACTACGCGTATCTGCACTACTATTGGTTTCACTCTCACTACAAACTCGAACCCGATCTCGATCACGTTCACGACATACGATGCTCACTGTATCCACTCGCGATTTTGTTTTAGCTTGTTCCCGGTTGTTTTTGCAAAGACGGACCACTGGATGCCAGACGTTCGGCAGTTGAAACCCATCCTCACGATTGAAATTTTTATACTTTTTTATTTCAATGGCTTCCCTTACCCGTTTCCCTTCCCGTTTATTCTGATACTGATGTCAGTGACCATGATAGTTTAAATACCTATCTTGAAAGTAAATGTGAACCATAAATTAGGTGGATGGTGCTTACTCTTCAGAAATTGAGTATCTTCCTCTCAGAGCATACATACATACATACATAAAACCACGCCTGTCTCCCATAGGGGTAGACAGAGATCACGGATCTCCATTTGCTACGATCCTGACATACTACTCTCGCTTCATTCACTCTCATTACATTCTTCATGCATGCTCTCAGAGCATTCCCCCTGTAAGGGAAGGATAGCGAGTTAGAATCCCGGCTGAACGAAATTTACACACTGGTGGTAGAAACTTGGTGGCACAAATTTGTCTCAAGTTTCGACCGTGTGGGTACCACCGTGCACTATTGCGAAAAACCCTCCATAGCAATTCAATCTCGGTTGGATTGTGTTCAGGGGTCAGCAAGTGCATAGCCGGGCAGAGGTGGTGGTTGTCGCAGCACTAGTGGGACCAGTGGGTCTTGGCGTAATCTAGTGGGGATGGCGCGGGGCGATGCGCCGAACAGGGAGACCTGTAGAAACGGTGGTGCCGCTGGCCGCCCGCGGTATAGTACAGGGGCCCAACTGGGGTTAACCACCTTGGGAGGCTGCCTCACCAGGCCGCGCATAATCCCGATATAGTTCGTCGTGCCGACTGGTGACCGGATTTGGGAGCCTGGCGACCATACTCGGGGGGGTACGGGGGCCCTTCCGTTCGGCGCGTCGGCTCTCGCCATGCCTCACATTCATAAATAAAACCAATATCCCGCGCTTTGTCACACCGTGCTACCGCGGCAATCACCTCTTGTTTCACGCTATCTCCCGCCCAAACCCATGGCAGCGCAATTTAGAGAACTAGGCAACACAGCGGCGCGTCACACTCCCAAAAGCTTGCTATTTGAGGTGGAGTCCACTAACATCTGTGGGCTCCATGCAAACCTCAACGCCGTCCACCAACACCTAGAGACGGCGAAACCTGCCATGTTTTTTCTAACGGAGACGCAAATACACCGCCCTGACGACACGACCTACTTGCTCTACCCTGGCTATGTTCTTGAGGAAAGTTTTCGTGCAAAAGCCGGGGTGTGCGTGACTATTTTGCGTCCATCCCGTGGGTTGAGCGCTGCTTTGAAGGTAAGAACCCATCGGATTGTGCTACTGCTGTCGCCGGTGAGATCGGTCTGGGTATGGAATACTATATCTCATATACCGATATCACCGGTGACCGCGGGGTGCGCCCAGGCCCCTCTTCCCCACTGGGCACTATGGGCACGTGCCCAGGGCCCCGCGATCGAATGGGGCCCCCTAGTTCCTGCCAGATTACCAAATGATAACCGATATTTAGGTATTACCGAAAAACATTAATTTTGAAAAATCTGATGATAATGACTTACTACAATACCTACGGTTATTATATTAGCTTTAGTTTGCCGCATGCGGATAGCTATACCTTGTACAACATAGCTTGAACTTTTTGACAGATGGGTCAGTGATGGGAAACAGAAAATATCTATTGGTGTAAAAAATGTGTTGGCTAAATATGTGGCTGTATGTATGTTTTAAACTATTCAAAATAAATAAATTCATTCGTCAATCAATTTTATTGCACTAGACATAAAAACATTGGGTAGGTACCATTGTTTTCAGTTTTTCTATTTAAATTTTACTTCGAAGCAATAAAAACCACTTAAGACTTTCGGAAAATGCTTGAGTCCTTAACAGGTACTCTTATGTTGTGTGTCTATTCTTATGATTATTATCAATTTTTAATATTATTAAAATAAGAAAATATTGTTCGTCGTTGCAAAGTTATATCGATTTCAGATTTGACATCCGTCAAAAAGAAAGATCAAACTAATAAATAAACAGGGTATAAGTACTCCACTCTCTCTCAAAAATGAGTTTTTCCGATATTAGTATATTTAGGTTAATTTAAATACCTATATGTAAGTATAAGAATACAATTAAAAGAAAAATTATTAAATTAAAAAAAGAAGAATTATTTGATGCGGTGTGGTTTATGTCTTTAAGAAACCTATTCGAACGTCATTCGTAATACCAAAGACAAAAAAGGGGAATTCCCGACTCCCGATCGTCGTTTGACTTGACGAACGGGAATTCCCTTCAAGTATTTGTCTGCGATGTTGTGGCGTTTGTTTTGTTTGTAGTTGTTAGTTTGTTACTGACTGTGCTTGAGCTCTGACAAAAAAATAGTATTGTTTGATTAAATCGTCGTTTGTCTGTTTTGTGTTAGCGAATATTTTCGTTATAAAATTAATTAAATACTGAATTATAATATAAAATGTCGAAACGGTCATATCCTAGTGGATCTGAAAAAAGGAAAAAAGCTCTACATCAGAAAGAAGTAATTGAAAAGTTACCAAAATTAACATCATATTTTACTACTACTACTGGAGAAACTTCTGTAAGTAGCAATCAACTCATAAATGTTCCACATGATGACTCAGCTCAATTACAAATTGCGGGAATTTCTAAACCTTCATGTTCCAATTTTGAAAAAGAGATTGAATCAGAAAGCGACTATTCCTACGACGAAAGTGCAACGACTTCAGTAACTTCACTAAAACCGACAACTCCAACTGTGTCAATTGAACAGCAGTTTTCCAACACAGAAGAATTAATATCGCACGATCCCGCCGATTATTTTCACGAAAAGTTTGTTGAAATAAATCGCGAAATTTTAATTCGTAAGGGACCAGTATATTTTCAAAATAAAGATTCTGACTTTTCCGAGGCATCCAGAACCTACAAAGATGGTAATAAATTAGTGACGAGATATTTCAACAAAGCATTATTTATTCGCAAATTAAAGAACAATGAAAGCGTCGAAAGAAAATGGTTGCTGTATTCGCCTTCCAAATGCTCTGTATTTTGTTTTTCATGCTGCTTATTTAACCCAACTGATGTTAATCTTTGCTCTCGGAATGGATGTAATGATTGGAAGCATATTAATCACATAATTTTAACACATGAAAATAGCCCAGCGCATAAGCAATCTATGATGACTTATCTGGCACGAAGTAAAGCGGTTGGTAGAGTAGATATAGAGTTATTATCTCAACATCAAAAGGAAGTGGATTACTGGAGAAACGTACTTAAACGGATTGTAGCTGTTGTAAAATTTTTGGCATCGAGAGGTCTTCCATTTCGCGGCGACAATGAAATCCTAGGATCTCCAAACAATGGAAAATATTTGGGTTGTGTGGAATTATTGAGTGAATTTGATCCATTTCTTGCAGATCACTTAAAAAAATTTGGGAATCCTGGAAAGGGTAACATTTCTTATTTATCAGCAAATATCTGTAATGAGTTTATTGAAGTAATGGGAAAACAGGTTCTAAAAAAAATTATAAATGAAGTTAAATCAGCAAAATATTTTTCCATAAGCGTTGACAGTACGCCCGATCTGTCTCATATTGACCAGCTAACTTTCATCATTCGATACGTAAAAGACTGTGTTCCTGTTGAAAGGTTTTTGAAATTTATACCTATTAAAGAGCATAAATCTAAGTATTTAGCGGAGACCATCTTAAATTTTTTAGAGATACATGATATTCCCATAAAAGATTGCAGAGGACAAAGCTACGACAATGCTTCAAATATGTCGGGAAAGTATAGTGGTCTACAAACAAGAATCAAGGAAAAATGTGAATTTGCCACCTTTATACCATGTGCAGGACATTCACTAAACTTAGTAGGTGTCCATGCTGTTGGGTGTGTACCGGAGGCATCACAGTTTTTTGAAATAGTTCAGAAAGTGTTCAACTTTTTTTCGGGCTCTACCCACAGATGGAATATATTAACAGAACATTTAGGTTCAAAAAAAGTTGTTAAGAGTCTTTCACAAACCAGATGGTCAGCCCGAGCTGATGCAGTAAGTGCTTTGCATGGGGGTTATAAAAGAATATTAGAAGCTTTAATCACCATCGCAAACGATACTGAAAAGGCACGAGAAACAAGAGACGAAGCCCTTAGTCTGTCTAGAAAAATGGGAAATCTAGAATTTATTATACTGACGGAAATCTGGAGCACCATATTGGAAAGAATAGACAAAACAAGTAATTATCTTCAGAAAGAAACAATAACACTGGACGTTGCAACCAATTTGTTGACACTTTATGATTTTATTACTAACCTCAGGGATAAATTTGATAACTTCGAATCATCTGCCAAAGAAAATAACCCAGAATCTGACTACAAAGATCTATCTCAAAGAACAAGACGTAGAAGCTCACGGCTGATTTTTTTTGATGGCTCTGCGCCATCAGTCCAATTGAATGGAAAAGAGCGATTCAACGTAGAAACCTTTCTCCCAATAATCGATACCTTGAGTGTTCATCTAAAACAGCGACAAAGTTCATATGAGACCGTCAGTCAACGTTTTAGTTTATTTTTTCACTTAAAAACTCTGAATTCCGAAGAGATACGACAAGGATGCAAAGAATTTTCTCAAATCTATCACGAAGATGTAAATGAAAAAGAGTTAGAAATAGAATGTCAACATTTAAAAGAATACTTAAAAAATGTTCAGAGTGAAAATGAAGCATCTAACAGTGTACAGGAAGTATATAATCTATTAAAGCAAAACAAAATTGAAGACACATTTCCTAACGTAGAAATTGCATTGAGAATATTTTTAAGTATGATGGTAACTAACTGCAGCGGAGAACGCTCCTTCTCCAAATTGAAACGAATAAAAAATGAATTAAGAAGTACAATGCTTCAAGAGAGATTAACTAGTTTGTCGCTGATGTCCATAGAATGTGATATTCTCAATACCATAGATTTTGAAGATGTGATTAACGATTTTGCTCATCTTAAATCTAGAAGGGTACCTTTGCAATCAACATAGAATTAATCTAAGGATTTTATGTTAAGCGAGTTACTTTTGTAGATTATTTTTTATATTTCCTATTTTTTTATAGTTAGTAACTAAATAAAAATAAATTTAGAACCTTGTTTGTCTTTCTTTATCTATTGTAACTAAATAGTGTTTTCTCAAGGTCCTAGGGGCCCCATGATCCTAATGTGCCCAGGGCCTCAAATAGTTTAAAGACGGCCCTGGGTGCGCCCTTGGTACGGGCGCGAGTGCGCGGAAGCTGTTGAACAAAAACAGTCTGCGTACCGCGCTTGGGTAAGGGTGCGCGCCACGCGCCATCCCAATCTGGGCCACTTCAAGGCGGCGTACAACAGAGCCACAAAGGTCTGTAGAAGGGCCTACGTCAGAGCGGATGTCCTGCGCATAGCGCGGCTTGGTCAAGAGCTAGTGATGCATCCCACGGGAAGCCGTGGCTTCTGGCGACTGGCTAAAGCCGTGCAAGCCAACTTCTGTCAGCCTTCGCTGCCTCCGCTGCGTAACCCTGATGGATCCCTGGCAGCCGCAAGAGAAGGCAAATCTGCTGGCTAATCTCTTTGCGGCCAACTCCCGAATCGATGATTGTGGTACGCAGCCACCGACACTATCCGACAGTGACCACGCGATGCCTGATATCCATATCAGGCATCGCGATGTCCGCGATGTCCGTGCAGTGCTGCAATCACTCGATGTCCGGAAAGCCAGTGGTCCGGATGGTATTCCAACGGTAGTTTTGCAAAAATGTGCAGCGGAGTTGTCTCCAATGCTTACGCGCCTGTACCGGCTGTCCTACAGTTCGGGTACAGTGCCTTTGCCTTGGAAAGAGGCGAATGTTCAGCCAATTCCCAAGAAGGGGGATCGCTCGGAGCCAGCCAACTATCGACCTATAGCCGTCACCTCAGTGCTGTGCAAAGTGTTCAAGCACATAATTAACAAACAGCTCATGCGGCACCTAGAGGATCACTCCTTAATTAATGACCGGCAATATGGCTTCAGGCCGAAACGGTCAACGGGTGATCTTCTAGCATACGTTACCCATCTTTGGAGTGAGACTATGGACAAGCACGGCGAGTCACTGGCAATTAGTCTTGACATCGCCAAAGCTTTCGATAGAGTCTGGCACAAATCGCTTCTTTCCAAGCTAGCTTCCTGCAGGGGCGCCGTATTCGCGTCCTTTGTGACGGACGAGCTTCGGAGTTTCTGCAGGTAAATGCTGGCGTGCCCCAGGGGTCTGTCTTATCACCCACTCTCTTTCTTCTGCATATCAACGACATGCTGTCTACCGGCAATGTTCATTGTTATGCAGACGATAGCACTTTACATGGGAGTTCTGAATGGGACTGGGGATCCTGAATCACATTTCTCAATGGGGCTCTGAGAACCTGGTTGAGTTCGATGCCAAGAAGACGCAGGCATGTGCGTTTACAGCAAAAGTATCTTCTCTCCTTCCCCTCCCCACTCTTCAAAGCACGCCACTGCCACTGCAGGACAATCTCAATATCCTAGGTATGGATGTTCGCTGCAACTTGAATAACAAAAATAACATCGAAAGTATCATCAAAACAGCCTCACGAAAACTTGGAGTCCTGAACAGAGTGAGACGATTTTTCACGCCGGAGCAGCGGTGTCTTCTATACAAGACAAAAATTCGCTCCTGTGTGGAATACTGCTCGCATCTCTGGGATGGTGCAGCAAAGTACTTACCAGATGCTCTCGACAGGTCGCAGCGACGTGCGGTCCGCATCATTGAGAATCCCGAGGTCACGAACACCCTAGAACCTTTACAGATGCGTAGAGATGTTGCGTCCATGGTTGTATTTTACCGTCTGTACCATGGGGAGTGTTCTGATGAGCTCTTCCAATTAGTCCCACCCTCCCCTTTCCTACACAGGACAACACGTGCAGGTCTTAGATGTCATCCGCACACGGTGCAGAACATCCGATCAAGAACCAAGCGGTTCGGAGACTCTTTCCTCTGTCGCACCATTAAGGCCTGGAATTCATTACCAGCTCACGTGTTTCCTTCTTCCTACAGTCCCGGGTCCTTTAAGCGGGGCGTGAAAAAGCATATGATGAAGCCGTCAAGCTGAGTGTCACCATTGTCACACGGTATGTGTAAGTAATGGTGACCCTCTTTTCTGGGACTTTGCCTTCAGCTTACCATCAGGCAAGGCGAAGTCTAATTGACGTGTCCTATATAAAAAAAAAAAAATTAAAAAAAACCCTATATTAATCAATTTAAATAGCATACTAAAATGCTTTAAAAATGTTATTCAATATTTTCCTGTAGCTGAAATAAATTATTTAACTGAGCTTATTAAATTTAGAATGCTAAAAGTTGCATCGATTCTTACTTTATCGTTTCTATTTATTTTTAATCATCCACCCAACCTATAATAGTTAATGATTTGACTATTAAAAATTATGACGTCACAATAATTTATTTCACACAAGTGTTCTTAAACATACCGTTTTGACGTTTTTTTTTATATAGAACACGTCAATTAGATTTCGCCTTGCCTGATGGTAAGCTGCAGGCAAAGTCTCAGAAAAGAGGGTCACCATTACTTACACATACAGTGTGACAATGGTGACACTCAGCTTGACGGCCTCATCATATGCTTTTTCACGCTCCGCTTAAAGGACCCGGGACTGTAGGAAGAAGGAAACACGTGAGCTGGTAATGAATTCCAAGCCTTAATGGTGCGACAGAGGAAAGAGTCACCGAACCGCTTGGTTCTTGATCGGATGTTCTGCACCGTGTGCGGATGACATCTAAGACCTGAACGTGTTGTCCTGTGTAGGAAAGAGGAGGGTGGGACGAATTGGAAGAGCTCATCAGAACACTCACCATGGTACAGACGGTTTACGGACAGTTACGGACGTTTAGTAAAAAGTAATTAATTTGGTTAGTCAGTCAAATACCCAATTACATTAGAGAAGAAGCCTGGAAAGTTAAGTCTGGTATAATCAAATCAAAATTGTTTAATTTTAAGAGAAATGTTTTAATTCTTATTTTTTGATATGCAAAGTGCAAAATCTTTTGAAGAAGCTTTGGTTAGTTAAAGAAGTTATAAGGGAAATGTTGATTATCTAAGTGTCAGTAATCCTGATATATTAATTAAAAATGTTCTGTCATTTAATAACCACCTACCTCCTGTTTTCTATTGAGACTTCATAACTCCCCTTTTGCCCCTGTAGGTAAAATCACTGGTGTTATAAGCATATTATTTACAAATAGATGGGTTTACTGCTTATGCTATTAAATAGTTGATGAACATATTAATATTTATTTGTGGAGTGAAGGAGGGTATAATTTATATAGCTACTTTTGAGCTATATAAATTATACCCTCCTTCACTCCACAAATAAAAGCATTGTAAACTGACATTGTAAACATATAAGACATCTGTGAATTTCGATTCCCTGTATTATTCGCTTAGAACCGTTATCCCAACAATAGATCGACCGTTCAGCTCCTTTGGGTACCAACCCTGAAAACTAATAGCCAATTGTGATTTTTTTTTCGCCTTCCCTAGGTGGAGATAAAAAGTAAAATTCTAGGAATGGAACTTACTTGTTATTACGTATTTTATATTATAATTCCATTCATTGACATGAGCTTGTTGAGGAATGAGGAAAGTCAGAACTTTAGTATCAAAATAAACGGGATATTTACCATGTTTCATTGTTGTGCTTGAAACAGCGCCGAAATATCGGAAACTCAAAACAATGAAACACGTTAAATATCCCGTTTATTTTGATACTGATGTGAGTGACCATGATAGTTTAAATAGTCAGAACTTTGTCCGTTATTTTCATTTCATTTAGCAAGCGTGATGTCCCCCACGGATACCTCCCCACCGGAGTCGGTGGAGGAGGTTATGTCGGACTCGAACCGACTAAAACGCACGCCGTCTGTGGGTCGTTTTGGTTGCCGAAGGTGAGGTTGACAGGCATATCCCTCGCACCCCGGCCGACCCAGGGCCATCTCTCACGATCTGGCCCTCTTCTCGGGTGTGGGGACTACAGAGTCCCCAACTCGTCCCCGGAAACGGGGAGGAGCGTCACGCGCGCCACCGCCGCGGCCTGCTTCTGCCTGGGTGACAGGCGGCTTCACCTGTCACCCCCAGGCCGGCAGCGTGATGTCTAGTAGGTGAGGTTGCCTTGAGCCCTGAGATGAGGATATGTACAGTCAATATCATATCGATCTTGACGATCAAAATACCCAAAATAATGTTAAGATCTTGGTTTTACCCCCTTCCTAATGACTGATTGTTCTGATATTTGGTACACACATTTAGTATTTTATTTAGTTTTTTTTATACCACTTAGGTGGCAGATAAGCACACGGCCCACCTGATGGGAAGTGGTTACCGTGGCCTATGGACTTATGCAACACCAGGGGTGTCACACTCGCGCTGCCGACCCTGAAGGAACCTCCTAATGTCCCTTTCGAAGAACCCCATATTGTAGGCGCATGAGAAGACGTACAGTACGTACCGTCTCAGGTTGCAATATGTGGGGATGAATTCCCTGCCTACGGCGAGCGGTGCGATGACAGAATGTTGCTGTGGGCATGATGCCAAACAATTCATCTGAGCACAAACCGTTGTATAAGTGGTAGAATACACACAGCGAAGCAAAGTCCCTCCTAAAGCGGAGAGGTTCCACATCACCTGCGAGTATGGGATTACCAACCAGCCTCAACGCCCGTCTTTGCACCGAGCCGAATTGGTCATGCTGGTATGCATCCGCTTCAGCAAAAAGGTGACATTTTCTCTAGGGGTTGGTAGGTCTGATCACAAACATTCCTATAAAAGTCAAAATAGAACTAAACAAGAGTACCAAAAGAGCAGGTACCAAAATGCAAGCTTTGGAGCCAAGAACCGGAATAGACACTCTGATGATGATGATAATGTTTTGTTTTTACAAAGTTCCTCTCATCTCCTAACATTTAGATTAATCGAAATTGGAAATCTTCCAACAACGAGCTGGGCAAACGTCAATTAGCGTCCATTTATCAAAATATATCAACTAAATAATTCGCTTATAAAGTTACGATCTAATTTATTGTTCCGTTTGACTTTGGTTGCGTATTAATTATCTAAGCGGAATTTGCTTTTAATTTACGGATTTGGGTTTTATGTAAAACAATATTTTTCATGTTCCAGGAATGTCAAAAAATCATTCCTGAATGATTGCTTCTCCAACTGCATAATGCTGGAGCAAATCATATTCGTAAGTTTACAGTGACTTTTTTATTAATATCAATAATTTACTATCTTTTTTTTCTCAAGGCCGAAACCTGCGATTTAAAAATTCCGTTTATTTCATAGCGATAACCTACACCTCTATGGATTATTAAACAGGTTTAATAAACTATATAATATACTAGCTGACCCACCCCAGCTTCGCCCGGGGTATATTTTGAAGCTTCATATCCCTTTGAGCCCGTATGTTTTGGTCTTCAAAATATGTATGAAAAATTGCCGGATTTGTTAACATTTATTATCAATGCTCCGCTCCCTTAAGTAGTAGCGTGATGATATATAGCCTAAAACCTTCCTCGATAAATGGACTACCCTACACTGAAAGAATCATTCAAATCGGACCAGTAGTTCCAGAGATTAGCGCGTTCAAACAAACAAACAAACTCTGCAGCTTTATAATATTAGTATAGATTACAAATCATATTAAAATATCAAACTTATTTACTAGCTATTATATCTCCGGCTTTTTTCAACCAATTGCAATCAAAGAAAGTACATAAGAACCTTTTATTTTTTCTTTTTGTTTATACCACTTAGGTGGCAGACAAGCACACGGCCCACCTGATGGAAAGTGGTTACTGTGGTCTATGGACGTTTGTAACACCAGATGAGTCACAGTCGCGCTGCCAACCCTAAGTACAGAGTTTCTGTGCCGTCTGTAAAAGACAAAGCAGGACAAGCTTTTAATCTTCCACTGACAGCACGAATTTTTCAGTGAGCAAACAAAAACACCGCATCAAAATCTGTTCAGTGCTTTTTGTGTTCATAGCGGACAAACAGACACATGTTTAGGTTCAGTATCGTTTATAAACATAACCCAAGTATTATTTTAATTTCAGTATACTAATGGGAACGAAAGTTAGACCAATTTCACATGTCATATGCAGATGAGCCGCGAGCAATATCAACAAATTAATAAAGTTGTATTACTTAATACTCACCCCATATGAGACTGTTTGGTAAATTAACAACATATAATAACATCATACCATTCTGTACAGTCAGCGTCTGAATGATATTGACTACAAAGTCTCTTAACTAAAACCCGAATACTAAAAAATCAAAAATTAAAAAGTATTGCATACCTACATACATACATATAATCACGCCTTTATTTTCGGAGGGTTAGGCAGAGTTGAATTATCACCCACATTTCACCAATAATTGTAAAGTATTAAACAAGAAAATATCAAGGATATCCGTGGTCGTATGCCACGTTTCCCTAGAATGTATTGTTTTGTTAGACTAAGTATTCGAAGTGTTTATCTATTGCACACAACAAAGTAAACAAAACAATAATAATTCAGTAAAACAGGTACTTTACAAGAGTTGCTGGACAAAGGTGAGCTAAAACTGTTGGTATTCAGTTAGACTAATTGCTTACAAAGCTAGAAAATGTAACTCTGGTCCTTAAACTAAATATAAATACACATACATACATATAATCATGCCTTTATTCCTGGAGGGTTAGGCAGAAGTGAATTAACACCCACATTTCACCAATAATTGTATTCGGTCCCACGTAATACGGGGTGAACCTGTTGCCGTATTCCGGGCACTATTGTTGACTCGAACCATGCATCTGAGGCTGAGTCTGGGCTGTATATAATCTGTCTGATGTTAAACAGCCCTATCCCTTAGTCGCCTTGTACGTCACCGCATGGAATCTAAGCAGTGGCCCTAATTCTTCTCTGCCGGAAACCATATAAGTATAAAACCTGTACTGTAAGGCATTATTATATGTAGGGTATATATATAATATAGTGTATTAAGAGAAAACATTCTTCTATCGCAACTAGTTCCCATCAAAGGTAAAACAATCTTCCAATGCAACTGGTTGGGAATCACAGTTACGATGGCGGCCGAAGGGGTTTTATTGATTGACCGAACTAAGGGGTGGTCACTGTGTACCAAATAACAAAACAATCATTCAACAGGAAGGAGAGAAAACTAAGGCTTTAAGTTAATTTTGAGTATTTTTAAAAAAAAATATTTATTTATTTATCTTTATTGTACACATACACAAAATTACATTTATACAGAAAAATACAATAATGTACATAAGCGAGCTTAACGGGCTGGTGCGGGCACATCATGCCTACCTAATATACCTGTCTGTTACTTGCTGTGTTATTTTTAAGTTGTTTTTTGTATTTTTTTGTATCTTACGGTTTATGTTTTACTTGTTTTTATTTTATTTCTTGTTCCGATAGTGGATTCTTTTTTCTTTTCTTTTTATGTGTGGTGTGTGTGTATAATAAATGGTTTTTCTTTTTTTCTAACTCAAAATTGAGTTTTTTTCTAGCAAGCCCGGGAGTGCACAGAGGAATTACAATACGAGAGGCAAAGTCTAGTCTACATGAAAGTGGAGATTTTAATATTAGAGGCATACAAGATGTATACTTTGTTCGTCATGGTCGATTTGATGCTGACTGTACCTACATTATTTGCTTCTTTGTAAAGGACTATCCCGAACAAACATGTCCGACAATGATATATGACAGAATATAAATACCCATTCTGTTTAACACTCACAAAGCCCCTGGATTAAGTTAACTAGCATACATTTTAGGTTCGGGGTAGTAGGAACACTGAATAGAAATGAATTAATTCGGGTTAATGTAAGCATTTGTTAGAACTATGCTTTGTTAGATATCAGTACAGAGAGCCTATGACGCGATGGTAGTGCAATGAACTGCTACGCAGGAGGCGCAGGTTCAATTCCAGCATATAAAGAAAATGCATTTATTAAAAACACACACACATATATATACAAAATACGAAATAACACCCACAAAAATAAATATAATACATACATAATGATATACATAATTATTGATAAGCAAAACAACAACAAACAGTACATACAACAACCTACACTTACATAAACAGGTTTGTCATTTACATAAATGTCGGCCGGTGTGGAGTGTGTGTCTAAATGACCACAGTTCAGCTAAATGCTACAGATTGGGTACAATCTGCAGCGCTGGTTTTCAACCGTATTACCACTTAGATGGTAGACAAGAATACGGCCCACCTGATGGATAGTGGTTACCGTGGCCTATGGACGTGTGCTACACCAGGGGAGTCACACGTGCTGCCGACCCTGTAAGAATAGGGAATTTCTGTGCCGTCAGTGCAGACAAAGCACGACAAGCCTTTGGTCTTCCCACTGACAGCACAAAAACTCTCTAGTGAGCGGGTTTTAAATGTTAAATGGTTCGTTCAAACAGAAGGATTCTACTAAAGCAAAACCACTATCATACCATAGTGGTGGTAAAAATGGTATTAAATTTTAGACTTTATTTCTATATGCTGAAGTACAAAATTAAATACAAAGAGTTACATTACAATTTTATATCCCCTCTGCAAAAAGCCTTTTAATTTTGGACCTTATGAGCATTGCATTAAAGTGTAAAATGCAGTGCTCATGGGTATGATAGTGGTTTTACTTTAGCTGAATTGAGGCCTTGATCACCCGTGAACGGTGTCACCCCTGCTAGTAATAACAGTTACCAGTACTGTAAGCTATAAAGGGAGCAACTTCATGTGCACACAATAAATAATCAGATGAGACATTGCGGTGGACTATGACCAATCAGATAAAAATGGGAAGAAAGCAAGCGAAGGACTGTAAGCAGAGAATAAATTAGATGTTCCCGACGCAAGGTCACTTGGGAACTCTGTGGTAGAAATTACGAGGGACACCTAAATCTGAATAAAATAGCCACAATTCATTAATGTTTTATTCATGTTGCACTAATCATCTTCGGTCCTAATTTTCTGCAGTAAAAGATAAGACAAGATAAGTAAGTACTCCTCTTTATCTAAAAAACCGATTTCGATTTGTGTGCGAGAACAATTCTAGACACCTAAGATCAACGAAAAATGTAACCTGCCAGGGTTAAATTTTTGTGACGCATTCTACAAGCTTCTGCGATAACTCCTTCACAATATTAGCTGCACGATTGTGGAACAAGTTGCCTGTAAACAAACATAAACATTAGTTTTTTTTCTTTTTTACTCAAACTCAACTCAAACTCATTCATTGGGATATATATATATCTCAATTAATGAGTTTGAGTAGTATATATATAGTATATCTATAGTGCCAAGTGGTATGGGTAATATAAACTGGCGAAATGTGGGTGCTAGCACCTCTGCCTACCCCTTCGGGGATAAAGACGTGAGAGATTATGTTATGTTATATTTATCTAACATATATTTAACATAGGTATGTAAATATAGTTATGGTATATGTATGTTTATATATGTCATGAATTTTATATATGTATTTATGTATCTGTATACAGGTATAGGTAGGTATTTATTCCATGAAATAATATAATCTCTTATTCTTCTTCACTTCTTTTCTCTAAATGCTATACTAGATACAAATATTAAATAATTATAATTTAGTGTACACCACAAACTACCCTGATTACTGCCAGTATAGTCCATACACTGGTTGTCTGGAAGAGATCGCAGACCGCGATAAGACCGCCCATTGTACAACTATCTAACACCTATGTATCCATCGTATGTGTCCTATGTTTGGTGTGCAATAAAAAGTATTTATCTTATCTTATCTTATCTCATCTTATCTCATCTTATCTCATCTTATCTCATCTTATCTCATCTTATCTCATCTTATCTCATCTTATCTCATCTTATCTCATCTTATCTCATCTTATCTCATCTTATCTCATCTTATCTCATCTTATCTCATCTTATCTCATCTTATCTCATCTTATCTCATCTTATCTCATCTTATCTCATCTCATCTCATCTCATCTCATCTCATCTCATCTCATCTCATCTCATCTCATCTCATCTCATCTCATCTCATCTTATCTCATCTTATCTCATCTTATCTCATCTTATCTCATCTTATCTCATCTTATCTCATCTTATCTCATCTTATCTCATCTTATCTCATCATATCTTATCTTATCACATCTCATCTCATCTCAACTTATCTTATCTTATCTCATCATATAAGGTTCACTTCTAGCCAAATCAGATATGTATCTGGAAACTTCATCTCCTGAGCTAACCGACTAAAAATAGTTGGGTTCTGTTTGTTCGCGATAGACGCAAAAAGTACTGAGAGAGACTTTTACGATAACTGACATCAACGCGGACGGAGCCGCATGTATCAGAGACTTCAATATGATAATTTTGTCAATTGTTTTAATTCATTGCGGCCTCTCAATGGTGCCGTTTATCCGTATCGAAGTTTAACAAGTAATGTATGCGAAGAGACGACACGTTATCCGACCACACATTAATGCTTCATCAAAATAAAAGAAAATCAGTCCCGCAATCCGCTCATTTGTCTAAAACTATAATAGTAGGTAATAATAATTTATTCATAAATCACAATTTAATAATAATAATTTATTTATTCTGTGAAGCTACTGACAGAATAAATAATGTTGCACATTTGTAAACATTGGGTAGTTCTTCTACAATAGGTTGGTTGAGTTACTGTTCTCCTAAATAAACTATAAGTAGGTAGCCTGTGTTAAGGAGATACAGGGTTCCCCCTAATATTGTAAGAATTATGATAGATATCTTTATCAATTCAAGATAACAACACCATTTTAGAAAAAAATCATACAACATTCAAAGAAAATAAAATAATAATATTAAAATAAAAAAAATCGTACATAATTATCTGTTTGTATGCGAGGGTGTGTATGTGAGTGTCTGTGTACGTGGAGTTGTGTATGTGTTTGAAAGGGTGTGTGCATATTTGTGTGAATGTGTGTGTGTTTAGGTTTGATTTAGATGTGAATATATTTTTCAGTCTGGTCATAGGTCAGATTTGAGAGAAAAATTCGCATAGTCTCTTTCGCATCAAAGTGTGAAAGTCCGTAGATTGGGCATTTTAAATTAATTTCATTGTAGAGATATGGTGCAAGATATTGTGAAAACTTTTTAAAGAAGGAGGTGCGTGGAGGTGGTTTGGAGCAGATTTTGTCTTTGCGACGTTTAGTAATAAGGCGATATGGTGTTCTTGAGTGTTGTAGAAGAAGAGTGTGCAGTATGTACGTATGTAGGTAGTTCAGTGGTTGGGAATAAGATAGGACGAAACATGGCCTTAAGTATAGCCCGGTGGGCGATCTCCACTGGCTTCATCACTGATTCGCAAGCACCACCCCAAGAGGTAATACAGTAGGTAATTAGAGAACGACATAAGACTAAGTACACTCTACGAAAGACAAAGGGGTTTGCGACATGTCGTAAAGTTTTAAAAATGTAGATTAGTTTCCGTATACGACCCGAGAGAATATTAGTATGCAAATTGAAATTAAGATGACTGTCAATAGTTATTCCTAGGTATTTAGTGTTATCAACTGAATTTAAGATAGGACACCGGCAATTACGTTGAGGTATGGGAGAACAGGAATGTGCATTTAATGATAGTGGTTGCCTTGGCTGGGTTTTTATAGTTATAGAAAAGGTTATAAATTTAGTTTTAGCAATATTAAGTGTTAGAGTGTGTGACAAGAGCCAATTTAGTGTCGTTGTAAAGCCATTTTGTGAAGTTAGTTCGAGCTCAGACCAAGAATCCCCACAGAAGGTGATTGCGGTATTATCAGCATAAGATACAATCTGGGCGTTTGGTATGTTCAGATTGCAGAGGTCATTGATGAATACCAGAAAAAGTGTTGGCCCCAGCATACTAGCCTGAGGCACGCCGCACTGAACAGGAAGCACATCATCAGTAAAGTTATCAATGCTAACAAACTGAGAGCGATTAGAAAGATAACTGTTGAATAACTCAAGCGGTGGCCCCCGGATTCCTACATCTTAAAATTTAGACAAGAGGGTCGGAGAAGGAATAGTATCAAAGGCTTTCGTGAGATCTAAAAATATGGTTAAAACTTTTTTTCTCTTGTCTAGATTCTCCACAATATAGTCTATTAACCCGTGAATAAAAAAAGATCCACCAAAGATGCAGATCTTTGGTGGATCTTTTTTTATGAAAGCCAAATTGTTGCGGTGATAGAATTTTAAAATGTTCTAGGTAGTTAGTCAGTCTCTTGTTAATTATGCGTTCGAATATCTTAGATAAGGCACAACATGTCGACCACGTAAGAGGTAAACTAACGTCCTTATTAGGTGCCATACGCAAAATATCCAACTGCCTACCAAAACGAATAAGCACAATTATTTATAACTCTCTAGTAAAATCAGAGCTAGAATATATGATTGAAATATGGGGCTCGGCCGCATTAACATATTTAAATCCATTACAAAGAACTCAAAATAAAATTATTAAGGCTTTGTATCATTATCACTATTTAACACCAACAACTCAACTGTATAAGGAAACTGAATTAATGAATATTAGACAGATTTATGAGTACTGTACATGTATTTTAGTTAAAAAAATTGCAACCAACTCCGTCCAGACAAACATACGTTTTTCGGAAAAAATAACTCCCTATAGTCTTCGTAATAAAGGCAAACTTCAATTAACTCATCCACGCACAAACTATGGAAAGAAAACGATACTGTTCGAGGGAGCACAGCTGTACAACAAATTGCCTAATGACATCAAGGATACGGACAGCATAAAAATCTTCAAACTAAAACTAAAAGAATATGTGCAAAAAGTACAATGAACTTAGAACTGCATTACGTTTATAAATACTTACCTAATGAACGACCCTAGAGGCGACAATGTATTACTTATGTTATCTTATATAACATTTATTTGTACTTATCTCATTTTAAGTGAACTGTATGTTTTTTATGAGAAATAAACATCTTTAAACCGAGATAAGGCACTAAGGACTGCTATAGGACGATAGTTACTAACTACACTTTCATTGCCACCCTTGAAGATGGGGTAGATAATGGCTATTTTGAGAGACACTTTTTCTAAGCAGAGGTTAAATATGTAGCTAATTGTAGGTGTCAAGAAACGGGAATATCGTTTTAAGAAGAATGGAGAGATACCGTCCCATCCGGTAGTGGCGTATGTCCTTAGTGAATTTATAGTCATCAGAATTTCGTCTGGGTCTGTATTTTCCAATACTAAAGAATTTTTGAGTCGTGAAGTGCGAGGGAGTTGCGAAAGTGTTAGTGGGTTCTTATTAAGTACGTCATCTGCAAGCTCCTTCGGAATATTCACAAAATAGTCATTTACAACATTGCATGACTGAGCCCGAGACTCCGAAAGTGTTAAAAGTTGAGTACATGGGTGTTTATTTTTAGTCGTGCTTGTGATGTTTTTATACTGTCCCAAAGATTTTTCGGGTTATTCATAGCCTTATTCAGTTTTTGTGTGTCGTATTGTCTTTTTGCTCTTTTGAGTATTGCTGTGCAATATTTTCTGTACCTTTTATAGGTAGTTAATATTATAATGTTACCAGGTGATTGTTTTATCTTCTTATGAAGAGAATCACGATTTCGTATACACCTCAGCAGGCCCTCGGTTATCCAGGGTTTGAAAGTTCTTTTCTTGGCAGATATTTTTTGTACTTACAGTACTTTTGTCTATAGCAGCTTTTACTGTCACAATAAAACACTCCATAGCACTATCCGGGTTTGACATAAAAAGTATGGGCTCAAGGTTCAAATCCCTCATTTCTAATAATAATATATTTATTTGCTTAAGATGTCTAAGTCAAGGGTATCATAATTTGTCTTTTTAATTGTGTGCATTCAGCCTGGTTTCAGAAAATTATTCTCGAGGCACAACAATGACAAGCAATGGTCTGTTAAAGTCGAATCATATACAAATGTCAAAGTTTTTAATTTAGTGCGAAGCATGATGTTTTCCAAGCGTCCCTACCGTCTCTGGTAGGGTGCGTATGTGCAGGTAAAAAACCGTGATAAGCTAGAGCATTTAGGTAGATATGACTTTCCGTGTCGGACGAACCTTATTTAATATCAATATTGATATATCCTTTTACGATTACTGTTTTATACCCAGCGTCTAAAACTATACATTTACTTTTTTCACATACATTACAGGTTTAATTTGAATACGGATAAACGGCGCCATTGTGAAGCAGTAATGAATTAAAATAATAAATAAAATTGACATACCTTTAGCGTCAACCATTGCTAAAAATAAACCGTGTATTCAACGCTTTTGTTGCTTAAAGTAAAAGTTGGAGAAGTCATTGGAGCTTTAATTTGGTTAACTACACTTGAAGTTTTCCGGACGTTCCTTCTTAAAATTAAACGTAAACTCTTATAATTATATTTTATTGCTCTGCTGTGTATAGTTACGTAAGATTTTTCAGGTAGGTATATCGTCCCTGTGTAGAGTTAGCTGCAGAAAAACCTTACTGTCCCCATATTGCAAGGATTCAATTTTTAAAAGTATTTCCACAAATTATTTTTCTGTCATTTTATATCAATAACAAGTGAGTTATAGTCAACAGGAGTATGCTAGGTTGCAGTACAGTACCTCGTATGATACATTATTTGAAATTGTATGTGATATAAACTATCAAACATACCTTTAAGTCTTAGTCCTAGCCTTTATTCAAAAGACTCGTCAAGGATTACTACCTGTCTCTCTGAAAGAGTGGAATGATCAAGTAGTATAAAGTATATTTTTATGTTTGTTAATATATCATGACTTTTTCTGGGATATTTATAGTATATATGCATATCTGTAATTGTATATACCTATGGCTATATATAATATAGATAAGGCCGCCATCTGTACGTACCACAAAACTTGTATCTCATATTCCAATGTAATATGTTATTGGTGTACAATGAAAACGTTTATTTTTATTATTATTTAAAGTTCAATTCCCAAACTTAAACTTATACCTAAACCGAGCCTAAACCGTGTAATGTCCATTTCCCAAGACTCTCTAAAAACGTGATGTAACTAACACACCCAACTATCACAATACAGTGACACAACTATTACTAAATTGCAACTGCTTGTGCAAGCAGTTCAATTTCAAAAATACCAAACCATAAGTAACCAGTAATACCGGGATGGAACATACTCCTATTGTTATATGTGTATGTGGTAGGTTAGGCACGTTCACGTTCCCTGGCACAACGCCAGCGACGCGATCTGCAATATTAACGGCGCACTCCTAACTCGCGACTAATTTCTAACCCGGCCACAATATGTGCCGTACTCACTGTGTACACTATTCACTGTGTACGGCTAATGATTGAACCACATTCTAGAACAATTACACCCTTTGTTGTTCAGGATCGTAATAGTAACACTACTATTACCTAACTATGACCTACTATTACCTAAGTATATATTTTGTATAACACTACACAGTGTTTGCAGTCTAACACCACGGACCACAGTATCACATCGATCTTGACGACAAAGTCTGGAGAGTTTTTGTGCTGTCAGTGGGAAGACCAAAAGCTTATCCCGCTTTGTCTTTTACACTGACGGCACAGAAACTCTGTGCTTACAGGATTGGCAGCGCGAGTGCGACTCCCTTGGTGTTGCACACGTCCATAGGCCACGGTAACCACTTTACATTAGGTGGGCCGTGTGCTTGTCTGTCAACCAAGTCTTAGGAGGTAGGACACAGCGGTAGTACCTCCGCCCTACAGAATACCGCAGCTATAATAACTTCGTGTTGTTTTCCCGGCGGTGAGTAGGGTAGCTAGAGCTCACTGGAGAATTTGTGCTGTCAGTGGGAAGACTAAAGGCTTGACCCACTTTTTCTTCTACACTGATGGCACAGAAACTCTGTACTTACAGGGTTGGCAGCGCAACTGTGACTCTTCTGGTGTTACAAACGTCCATAGGCCACGGTAACCACTTTCCATCAGGTGGCCGTGTGCTTGTCTGCCACCTAAGTGGTATAAAAAAAGGGGTATAAAAAATCGTATATATAATCACGCCCCCATCCCTGGAAAGTTAGGCAGAGATGAATTAACTCCCACATTTCATCAATAATTGTATTCGGTCCCACGTAATAGGAGGTGAGCATATTACCGTATTCCGGGCAATATTGTTGACTCGAGCCATGCATCTGAGGCTGAGTTTGGACTGTATATATCTGTCTGATGTTAAAAATACCCTAATTTTGGGGAGTTTAATGCTTAACGGAGGTACTTTAATAATTTTTTAAACAATTTCAGAGCTTTGAACTGCATAAATATCGGATAAAAACCCTTGTCTAAATTTATAAGTAAATTAACATGAAACTTCTTCGTCACTTAAAAACTGGGGTAATCTGATGTCCCCATTGATAAATACTACCTGATAAAGACGTCCGATAATTTCGCCCTGTGTCAAGTGGACGGAGATTAATGAGTTGTTACTAAAGGTAAGATTAGGATATACCTTTCTTTGTTTTTATTACATCGGAGACTAGTACATAGGACAACACTAGCAGGGCTTAGATGTCACCCTCACACTGTGCCGAATATACGAGCAAGGACCAAGCGGTTTTTAGCTCTTTTCTTTGCCGCACCACCAAGACCTGGAATTCATTACCAGCACACGTGTTTCTTTCTTCCTACAGTCCCGGGTCCTTTAAGTGGGGCGTGAAAAAGCATCTGATGAGGCCACCAAGCTGAGTGCCACCATTGTCACATTACTTAGTGTTTGTAATGGTGACCCTGTTTCCTGAGACTTTGCCTTTAGCTTACCATCAGACGAGGTGAAGTCAAGTTGGTGTGTCCTAGATAAAAAAAAACATTATTGGCACCTAATCATTTGGCGGACCCTGAGCTCCGAATTCACTCTGGCCTCGGTTACAATCAGGAAAATATGTCTCCATGATGATGAGATGATAGGCTATTCTTCTAATACCGGCCACTACAATGTGTTAGCGACTCTTCCGTGAAATGTTATAAGCTTTTCTGTTCCATGCTTAAATAAAAAGCAGTTTGGAACAAAGGTCAATCACACTAGAACATGGAATGAATCTGGATAAAAGGTGAAAAAGGTAGGACACGACGGTATTTCCGTCTAATTGAGCAGTCCGACTAGGGAAGTACCTCCACCCTACAGAATAACGCAGCCAAAATTACCTCGTGTGTGTTCCTGGCGATGCGTAAGGTAGCCAGAGCTTACTGAAGAGTTTTTGAGCTGTCAGTGGGAAGACCAAATAGTTGTCCTGCTTTGTAAACTGACGGTACAGAAACTCTAGTGCTTACAGGGTTGGCAGCGCGAGTGTGACTCCCTTGGTGTTGTACACGTCTATGAGCCACGGTAAACACTATCCATCAGGTAGGCCGTGTGCTTGTCTGCCAACTAAGTGGTATAAAAAAACGACTACTTTTTATCTTGTGAATAACTTGTCATTTTTGGGAAAGGTAAGGTATTTCACGCAAGGGCCGTGAACAAAAACTAGAGTTTTATAAAATAGTATTAGAATACGATAAGCTTATTGTATATTGCCCATATCACAATAGGTACACCTTGTTGAATACAATATCCAACAGGATAGCTGGTCAAGCTTAAGGTGTGTTCTTCTGTTAAAAGGCTTCCGTATTTCAGAAGGAAAATTTAAACTCTTATAGAATCACTTCGTAATCCGTCCATCAGTCAGGCCGTCTGCCTTTTTTTGCAGGAACGCGTATAAGTATTAATCCGCAGCTAGACATTTGCCTCCACCAAAGTGCGTCATAGCACCCTATTCTAGCAATAAATAATCGATAACTAACATCATAATTCCAACTGTACCGTTCCAATGTCGTAATTAACGAACTTCAAACAAACATTATTTTCCACTGACGGTAATTATACCAACTACTATTAAAATGATTTATCCAACCGATTCAATGGCGCGTACCGTTATAAATATTGTTTAGATGCCTATATATAGATAGGAGATATATATATAGATAAATATTTTGGGACAAATTACACAGCGCTATTGATTGATTGAGACCAAACTTACTTACAACTTTGTAATTATTATGGATTCTATAATGCTGAACATAGTTAAATATTAAAAAAAGTGTTATGTCAAGACTATTTTTCTACTACTGTAGTCGTAGTAGTTAAAGAAGTCACCTTACAAGTAAGAGATGACAGGTTCGAATCTTTAATCACTAAACTACTGATGTGATACATTGTGTATTCACAATGTACAATACATTATGTTCAATACATTATGTAACTGGAATACCAATAATTTCGGAAACGAGTACTTTAATAAAAAAAAATGAAAGTGTAGAAATTGAAGACTGGTTGTCGTAGTATTGAAAGAATTTTACACCATTGGTGCTACTTATGCCGAGGCGTACGTGTGCCAAGATGTAAAAAACTCTTAAGTATAAAAATTCCATTCGGCACCTTTGTTGTATCGTTGGACCAATTTTAGAATTCGGTTATAGTTAAAGGTACAGCGCCTGGCCAGTAGGTCAATTCTACTAATAAATCAGTACAAGGTTAAATCTCGACCTAATTTCAATCTGGTGAATGTCAACAACGATATTCTCGTAACACCATTTTTAAGAAAGAACATAATGATCGTTTTTGACATCCTCTGCCTTACGCATCCAGTCTTTTCCAGCCACCTTTTTCAGTTCGTCAGTATATCTGTCCTACCTTTCGTTTGCCTTCTTGCGGTCGTCATTCTGGGGCTCGTTTGCTCCAATCCACTGCTACTTCAGCTTGCTTGTTCTATCGGCTATGTCGGTAACTTTAGTTCTTTGTCGGATTAGGTTAATCGAGACTTTCAAATAGATTTCATTACGAGAATTACTTAATTAATTAATTAGCCTTCTGATTAATTAATGAATCAGTTAACTTGCTCACTTTGTTACCAAGATTTCGAGAACCCAGTTTCGTCTTCCCAACTCGCTTGAACTACTTTCCTGTGTAAACTAAACAAAAGGTGTGGCTTAACCCCAATTGCCTCGTTATTTGATTCGTTGGTTTATCCGAAGTTTCCATTCAATTCTAAACTGAATGGAAACAATAACTGAAAGTTGGTGGCAAAACAAGCTACTTGACTTGCCAATGTATATAAACAGAATATCATGACAATAAAGGAGGAGGAAAAAGCTCAAAGTAGCTCAACGAGCTATGGAGAGGGCTATGCTCGGTATTTCCTTACGTGATCGCATCAGAAATGATGATATAGGAGGACAAAAGTAACCGACGTAGCCCAGCGGATTAGCTCGTTGAAGTGGCTATGGGCGAGACACATAGCGCGCAGAACAGATGGCCGATGGAGCAAAAAAGTTCTGGAATGGCGACTGCGTACGGGCAAACGTAGCGTAGGATGTCCAACGGCCAGGTGGAAGGACGACTTCATCAAGGTCGCCGGGAAGCGCTGGATGCTTTAGATTGGTCATTCTGGAAGTCTGTGGGAGAGGCCTATGTTCAGCAGTGGACTATGTGTGGCTGACATGATGATGATGATGATGATGATGAAAGGAGGAATTGAAAGCCTCTGTGGCGTGGCGGTAGTAAAAGCAACCGCTACGCATGAGGCGCGTCTTCGATCCTCGCTCAGTATAAATATTTGTAGGCATGAATATGGATTTTTGTATTGGTTTGGTCGTGCCTTGGAAAGCACGTTAAACCGTCGGTCCCTCTTTTTTTTTTACGTGCGCAAAATCCCCACTGTAAAACCCCACCGGAGCCGGTGGGAGAGGTTATGTCGGACTCGAACCGACTAAAACGCACGCCACCTGTGGGTCGCTTTGGATACCGAAGGTGAGGTTGGCAGGCATATCCCTCGCACCCCGGCCGACTCAGGGCCATCTCTCACGATCTGGCCCTCTTCTCGGGTGTGTGGGGACTACAGAGTCCCCAACTCGTTCCCGGTAAACGGGGAGGCGCGCCAGGCGCGTCGCCGCCGCGGCCTGCTTCTGCTAGGGTGACAGGCGGCTCCACCTGTCGCCCCCAGGCCGGCGCTCATGGGGGGCGGAGGTCGTTCATCGACCTCCAACGCCCGAAACCGTCGGTCCCTGTTGCCATACGAGTATCTATGACAGTCTTTACGGGTAGTTGGAGCCCTAAAAAGTCCAACAACTGGTCTAACTGCAATGCCGCGATATCGCCTTTGGGTTTGTAGAGGACAGATGGCAGTCGCTTCACGGAAAATATCGAAATCAGCCAAATCCGCAGTTAGATTGGAATAGTGTACCCCCGACTCCGAGGTTCCGAGGTGTGGAAGCTTGAAAGCAGGAAGGAGGAATGAAATTTGGATTGTTAGAGACGTTTGGTTAGTGACGCTATTTAGGAAACCAACATTTAGCGACACTGAACTGAGTTGGCAATTGTTGGTAAGGATTAGAGAATGATGAGGGTGATGCTATCACACTGTAGGGAGGTGTCTGAGGGGTGCTAAGCTCAAATATAATATGAATCTGCTCAGTGAATTATTCATTCGTATTTTTGAAGGAGGGTTATGTATGTATGTAGCTAGGTCTTCGAACACACTACTCGGTAATAAATCGTCGCGGTATCAAAAGTTTTTTATTCTACTGCAATGCAATTACGATTAATATTATTTTACTGATTATCTAAATCTAAATATATAAATCTCAAAGGTGACTGACTGACTGACTGACTGACATAGTGATCTATCAACGCACAGCCCAAACTACTGGACGGATCGAGCTGAAATTTAGCATGCAGGTAGATGTTATGACGTAGGCATCCGCTAAGAAAGGGTTTTAATTAATTCTACCCCCAAGGGGTTAAAATAGGGGATGAAAGTTTGTATGAAACTTTTTCAATTTTAAACCGATCGGGCTGAGACTTTGCATGCTCAATAGCGTTGACTCAACACTAAGCTATAACCGACATCCACGCGGGTGGAGCCGCGGGCAACAGCTAGTACTAAATATAGTCCCTACATCGAAATGAACGTTTTACAGTAATTTTTTTAAATTAAAAAAAGAATTCTAATGAACTAAATTACTAATATTCCCTCTAACCCCTCCAGCTAAGCTAAATTGCTTGTGTTAGGAGTGGGTTCACGTCGATAGTGTAATGGCCAGGATTCGAAGCCGAGACTTTTCGATCGTAAAGCCGACTCCTTAACCACTAAGCTACAGACATAACACACAACCTTTTATAAGAGAAAAGTAGGTACACCTAGTGATTTCTGACATATAATATTGATATATTGATACCGATATTCCAAAAAGAACTTAAAATAAAGTAAAAATAAATGTCAATAGGCAGTAAGCCCAACGAAACGTCTTGGAAATATTTGTGAATTCCACAATATAGGCACAACAATTCTCGGAAACAGCTCACAGTTCACACACCAACGCCTCATTTGATATAATGAAATGACTGTACCAAAATAGAACATTTTATTAGTAATGCGGCCTTTGTACTCACTGAGAATAATCTTGGTCTTACAGTCGCCGATTATTCTACAAGGGCGGCACAATCAAGGGTGTGCACTTCATCCCATCTGATTAGTTACGTGCGGATAATTTAATCAACGGTCCAGAATGAAAAGGGAGATTTCATATTATCTGTAATATAGTGTATGAAATAAACAGAACTATAAAAAAATCTTACTGTATACGAGTATACTTCATAATTAATATTGCAGTTGAATATTTTTTTTAATGCCCACAACGATATGCAATGTCAGCAATAGACGATATGTCACTAGTAGTTTTAACAATGGCAACGAAATACCTTAAATTACGTGAATATCACCTGTCAAAGGCATTTGCCCAATGGGTCTATATTACCCAAATCATTTGAGATAGGTTTGTCTAGGAACGGGGTGGAATGTTCCTGTGACCAGGCAAGGTGATCACGCCTGGCCGGCCGCAGCCCACCGTTAGGCTGATCTCTATGTAGTTATACTAAATTAAAATAGCTGCAGGTAAACTAATCATATCGTGAAAAAGCATCTGATGAGACCGCCAAGCTGAGTGCCACTACTTAGTGTCTGTAATGGTGACTTTTTTTCCTGAGACTTTGCCTTTAGCTTACCATCAGGTGAGGTGAAGTCAAATTGGGGTTCGTAGATAAAAAAAGCCTCAAATCGACTATCAACTCGAAAATTCACTAACCCGGTTTTTCTTTCTCCCGTACCAAATTCGAAAGTCAAAATTCCTTGCCGCCTCATTCATAAACAAAACCTTATTTTTAAATAGCTTGTCTAGTGAATCTACATTGTCAATGGCAGCTATTAGTTTTTTTCTCTAAAGTCATATCAGTGGACCGCAGCAAGCACACAGCAAGGATTGTAACATGGTACGTGTACCTACCTATGTAATGGTGACCCTCTTTCCTGAGACTTTGCCTTTAGATTACTATCAGGCGAAGTGAAGTGTAATTGACGTGTCCTATATAAGAAAAACACGATTAAGTAGTCAATATTTGGTGAGAGAGGTAGATTGTGAACTTGGGTAATCTAACATCAAAAATTCAAGGGTCTGTCAGTCACAGATTGCTGGTTCTGAATTAATAATAATCGTACTCCAGTGTTGTTGTTTACCTACTCTACGGTTTAACTCGTGTTACTGTTTTGGTATTTACTGTGTATTGTTCTAAAATAAAGGTCGATATGATATACAGACTGCACGTATGTCTATGTAGGTTATAGCACAGATAATATAATATAATTCTTGTTATAAGAACAAAAAAAATATATTTCAAACTATTACTAATAGTCCGAATAATGTACAAATTATTGCGGCACCAAGACACTCATATCTAACATCTCAGTATTAGGTTAGTTCACCCAGATAGGTGAAATCAGACTTCATCTCAGGGAAACCATGACTCATAAGAAGTTAAGAGCTGTTTCTCTAAAGTTCTTGATAATGTACTAGAAAAGAGGCAAAACTGTATGGATGTAAAAGCTTCATCTAAAAGCAAGCCCAACAAGATTACGAACTATTCAAAGAACGTACATTTAAATGTCTTCCATTTCCGTTGAAAATGTGAAATAGATTCGTTTTTCCACATTCAACGTGTACAAAACTTATCCGCGGATAAAAGCGCGTTTAAATTAAACTCCGTAGCTAAATTAATTTTTGCTTAAATGTCGGTAGGCGTCGTGAGTTCTCATTCAAAGTCATTTTAATTTAATACACATGACACCCGTCTGTGTCGAGTTGTTTGGGAACTTCTACCTTGGATGAGACGAATTTGATGGTAGGTATGAAATAACTTAACTTATTTTGTTCATCTATCACTTAAACGACAGGGTTTGTCAGAAAAATAGTAGATCTGTCCCTAAAATACAGTCTCAAGCGACGTCTGTTAAAAATATATTAAAAAAAAATGTTAGTTGGCAAATATATCTTCTGAATATATAAAAGTAACATATAGGATATTTTATTGTCGGCACGAAATCATGTAATTTACTTATTGATGGTCAACTAAAACGAGTTGACTAGGTTAGGTTATGTAGAACTACCACAATACCAACGCATGAGCCGAGGAAGAGAAGCGAGCTTGCGGCTGCAGCGGCCGGGCGGCGCGGCGAGTCTCAGAACTGAATTCTACATATTTCGCATATACTGTATATATTTCTTTTTAAATGACAAACGGTTGTTTGACGCGACATGATCGCGAGTTTGTTTCGTGTATTTATGTTTTAATTATTTTGTATGCGATAAATAAAGATCTTTTAATGACAAAGTAAATAGATCTTTTGTCATAAGTTTTTTGTTAATCTACTAGCTTTTTAGTATCGGAAAATCTCTTTTTTCCTTAATTTTGAAGATCGATTTTTCACAGATTCAATGTCCTATGTTTTTGGTATGATTTTAGAACTTGCAAACTCCACACATTCCTAAGAAATAGCTCTTGACAGATAGTCGGATAACAAAGTGATCACATAAGGGTTTCTTTTTTTTTGCTTTTGAGGGACGGAACCCTCAAAAATTATTCGCTTATATTAAAGACAAACAGGTTTTAGATATTTTACACAATTTTCTCACTGTATCGCTGAGGGCAACAGTGTCTGTCAAACATTGGGGCATCAAAGATATTTTTTTGGCCTCCATTAACTTTGATTTGAATAACCTACCTAACGGAAAATGACAACATGAAAGGACATTTTTACGGTCCAATGCAAAGGAAAAGGATTCGAATTTTCTCATCTTATCACTGTTGTTTTTCTATAATATATATGTAAAGCTAAGCATATTGAACTCATCAAAGGTCTTTCATGTTGGAACCTGGATATAGTCTTGTTCACTTAAAATAGGTACTTATTCATTATTCTCCCTATATCTTCAACTACACAATCGTATATAACAAGAGTCTTGTTTATTGTTGATATACTAGCTGTTACCCGTGACTGTTATACACTAGTAGTGACAGAGAAAGAACACAAGCATCACCACCCTATCTCATCCGTAGGTTGTTGTAAGAGGCGACTAACAGAAAAATACGCAGTCGATATAAATGCGTGAGAAGGAAATCTCGAAATAAAACCCTGTAGCAACCCTGGCCAGCATTGAACAGTAGGCCAAAGCCTCCCAACATTGGGAGAGGCCTATATCTAGCACTGGACTACGATAGGCTAATTGATGGATACCCGCGCCTACACCCGCGGGGAATTCTAATGCCCCTCACGCAACCAATGAGAACGAATTCAAGGGAGAAAAAGAAATTCAAATCACAGTTCAAATAATAATTCTTTATTAAAATCAATCAACATGCGTCCACTCAATTAAAAATACATAGATGGAACTACAACACCCTATATACATACACGTGTAAACACTGTTACTTTACACAAGAAGTTGTAGGTAAGTTTACCGTCAGCGGATACATATAAAGTGATTTTGATGGGAGTTGTGATTAGATTTGTTTGAGATACCTCACTCATTGAATTATTCAAGCGGGGAGATGTGGGCTCTCGCGCAATTTAAAATTGTTACACCAAGTTTAAGTTTAAACTGAGTTAAAGTGAGTATGATGAATGTTAAGGTATTTATGAAGGCGGCCTCCCCACATACTTATAATCAAGGGGATTACTTCGTACAATAAGGGGCTGTTCATATTTTGCGAGTTTAAGAGGTAGTTTGAATAATTTTGAATAAAACGTATGTGTCTGAGCTTCGGTTTGGGAATGTATTCTACATTCAAGTAAGATAAATTACAGCTGAATCCCTACCGAAATTCTCGTCTGTCTTATTCTTATCGCTGAGGAAAATCTTTGTGTAGTATTTCTACTTTATATTTTGTTGAACTGCGCTGTCAATAGAAAATTTTTTTTTTACATTACAGGACATTACATATTAAACAACTAAAATAATTTACAAGATTAAGAATCCCTTTCCGTAGACGGGTATGGGGGAAAAAGGAGATGTATTTCATAGATAGAGAAAATGTTAAGTAAGTACGATGACATTATTATTTATATATAAGGTTAGCGGTAAAGCGTTGGACAGCGCAACCAGAAGTCGCTGGTTCGATTCCTGTTCAGTGCTAATGCGTTAAATTTAGAAAACCTTTTTTGTTTTTTTTTATATACTTCGTAGTTAAGTTTCTCTATCACTATAACTCCTCGTCTACATCTAAGTATAAAACATGCATTTGACAAGTTGCAATATGTCACAGGCTACAGTGTGAACCGCAAATGTGTTTTATACTTGTTTACAACTTGTTGGTTATACCTACTATGTGAATGAAAAAGTATCTGAGATACATGTATAAGTAAGTTTTTTATAAACAAGTTTACAACTTGTTTCGTGGTGTAAACGAGGGGTAACGCGTATAATATTTGACGTGTATAACGAAATAATAATATTTGAGCCGTTTGGGGTCGAGACGCTGGGATCATGGGGTTCAAGTGCTTGTCTTTTGTTTCGAGAAATTTCGAAACGATTAATTGACGCTACCCGTGACCACAGGGCTGGTTTATTCCTTGCGCGAAGGATTGGTATTGCCATTCAAGGTTTTTTTATACCTAGGTGGTAGACAAGCACACGGCCCACCTGATGGAAAGTGGTTACCGTGGCCTATGGACGTTTGTAACACCAGAGGAGTCACAGTCGCGCTGCCAACCCTGTAAGTGCAGAGTTTCTTTGCCGTCAGTAGAGAACAAAGCAGGACAAGCCTTTAGTCTTCCACTGACAGCACAAATTCTCCAGTGAGCTCTGGCTACCCTACTCACCGCTGGGAACACAACACGAAGTTATTTAGCCACGGTATTCTGTAGGGCGGAGGTACTTCCCCAGTCGGACAGCTCAATTGGGCGCAAATACCGCCGTATCCTACCTCCTTAACGTGGCAATGCCGCCAGCCTTCTGGCCACCCTTCCGGTTGACATCGATGGGGAGGAATTAAAACTTTAGTAATATTAATTTTGGATATTCCTAACTGTACACAATGCCGTGTCGAGTTGGTGAAAACCCCAAAGCGACAAGATAAGTACGGCGAATATTACGTCATTTGCGCACGATCCCTAATGAGATTAAGTTTCCTCGATACTCTGGGGTTACAGACTAAGACGCTGCCATTACTTATCTGATATGAGCATCTTTAAACTCAATACATTAACCAGAATATATTACTGCGGCCTTATTCGATGAGAAGGCTTTATTTTGCCATCCGTTTTGCTTGCTATATGGTAATAAATTTATACTCCAATAACTTGATCATATACCCGCAATATTGCGTTCAGTATTTATTTGTCTCGGCGCAATAAAGTAAGTGTATATGCCATAAATTTATTTATTTCGAGGAATGAAATGAAATTCGCCAATTGTGCAAT
This sequence comes from Eilema griseolum, assembly GCA_963662185.1. Classification (NCBI taxonomy): domain Eukaryota; kingdom Metazoa; phylum Arthropoda; class Insecta; order Lepidoptera; family Erebidae; genus Eilema; species Eilema griseolum. The sequence goes on from OY759250.1 coordinate 9,797,208, forward strand.
AACATTTTGGTACTTAATTCTCGTGCAGCGCAACTTTAAATACCTTTCATTATTTAATAATAGGTCGCTAAATAAGAAATTGCTCCGCATCGCATGCCTCTAGTGGTAGCGTTCCCAAAAGACTGGCAGTATTGCCACGTTGTATGGCAATACTTATTCTCTGACCTAAGAAGAGGCCAGCCCTCTGGTCACGAGAAGCGTCGACCATACACATCGCAATCTCCCTGAAGAGATTGCGGGCGCTCGGACCCCACGGCCCAAACGTTTCTACTCCAAACGGCACTAATTCATAATCACCAATGAGATTAGAATACTTGCGCTGCTTAAGAGTCTCTGCAGAAGCTGCAGCAGCACCGGCACAGCCGTATCATCAAAATGGATAGGATTTAGGAAATATTGTTTTCGAAGATCGAATTTAATTTATCAAGCGGCCAATAAAAACGAAATTTAAATACAGAATTGTTAAATCTTAAAATCAACTTTCAAACAAAATATATAATAATGAAAAAAGCTATTAAATTACAGGAATAACGAACTCATGAATCTGTAAGAAAATTTAGGCAATTTCATAATAATTAAAGACCTATACTTATATTGTAAAGCTGAAGAGTTTGTTTGTTTGAACTCGCTTATCTCAGGATCTACTGGTTTGAATTGAAAAATTATTTTTATGTTAAATAGTCCATTTATCGACGTAGGTTTAACGCTATATATCATCACGCTACTACTTAAAGGAGCGGAACATTGATCATAAATGTCAACGAATCCGGCAGATTTCTATACTTTATTTGAAGAATAAATTATTAACGGGTTCAAAGGGGCTACACGAGGTTTCAAAATATGCCATGGGAGAAGCCTGAGCGGGTTCGGTAGTTCCTTATAAAACTGGCATTTGATAGTCATATTCATATTCATATTCATATGCATTTATTACTTGCAAATATGGGTTACATAGTTAAGGACTCTGTAGTCCCCACACCCGAGAAGAGGGCCAGATCGTGAGAGATGGCCCTGGGTCGGCCGGGGTGCGAGGGATATGCCTGTCAACCTCACCTTCGGCAACCAAAACGACCCACAGGCGGCGTGCGTTTTAGTCGGTTCGTGTCCGACATAACCTCCTCCACCGGCTCGGGTGGGGAGGTATCCTAGGGATTTTGCGCACAAAAAAATATAGGTTACATAAGATGTTATTCTATCATGCATATCAACAAATAACTTTTAAACTATTGTGTTCCATGATATACTATGATGTAAACGGATTTATTTTTATAAAACTTAGGTGGCAGACAAGCACACGGCCCACCTGATGGAAAGTAGTTACCGTGGTCTATGAACGTATGTAACACCAATGGAGTCACATCCGTGCTGCCGACCCTGTAAGAATAGAGATTTTAAGTGCCTTCAGTGCAGAACACAAAATCAGGACAAGCCTTAATTAACGCGGTCATGGTATAGGTACACAGGTTTGCCTGACGTTTCGACCAGGTCACACCGGCCGTGGTCACAGGCTGGTCCTGGTAAACTGGTCGAAACGTCAAGCAAACCAAAGGTATGTATGTACCTATACATGGTATCGCGATCATGGAATCGGGATCATGGATCATAGGATCGCGTGAATTCCCGTAAACATTATTATGACAGTTGAGGACATGGCTCCTGGCGTGGATACCGGTTTAAGAAAGAAAGAAAGAAAGAAAGAACCATTTATTATACACACACTTACACTACACATAAAAACTCCATTATCGCATTTAAGCATCGTTAAGATAAAAATAATTTTCATTTAGTACAGTTCATAAAATTTAGGTAGATTAAAATAATAAAAGTTAGGAGGTAGGACACGGCGGTATTTCCCCCCGATTGAGCAGTCCGACTGGGGTAGTACCTCTGCCCTACAGAATACCGCGGCTATAATAACTTCGTGTTGTGTTCCCAGCGGTGAGTAGGGTAGCCAGAGCTCACTGGAGAATTTGTGCCGTCAGTGGGAAGACTAAAGGCTTGTCCTGCTTTGCCTTCTACTGACGGCACAGAAACTCTGTACTTACAGGGTTGGCAGCGCGACTGTGTCTCCTCTGGTGTTACAGACGTCCATAGGTCACGGTAACCACTTTCCATCAGGTGGGCCGTGTGCTTGTCTGCCAACTAAGTGGTATAAAAAAAAAAATACGCGTTATATAAATTAAGAAACGACTATCTAGTATATATACTATATCTCTATATATACTAAAAAGAATCCGTGGCGACATGCATAGACTTACGTTAAGTCTATGCATGTCGCCACGGATTTTTTTTAATGAGAGGATAATAATACTGACGTCCATAGGCCACGGTAACCACTTCCCATCAGGTGGGCCGTATGCAAGTCTGCCACCTAAGTGGTATAAAAAATATATTCTACATTCCACACAACGCTATCTAGCTATCTAGCTTGTGTTATGTAGTCTAAAATGCGGATAAACATACTAAGATGTTTTTTTTAATGTAAATATATATATATTATATTCTATGTATAATATATATATACACACAGACCAGTGCAAAAATATATTGTATTTGTATGCATGAACAAATATTTGCACTGAGCGAGAATCGAACTCGCACCTCTTGCGTAGCAGTCGAACGTTCTACCGCTACGCCACGGAAGCCGTCAAAAGTGTGTGTTAAAAAAACATTCATTTATTTTCTATGAAACTCAATATGTTTGGTACCAATCCACAATTTCATTGAAAAATCGCCCTGAATTTCGAAAATGGTAACATAAATAAACTGAAAGAAGTATTGAATAAAATACTGACACATTTTATCTCGAATCAGAAGGCATTTAAACGTAAAGAATACACAAAAAGAGGGATCACTATCGAACGTTGTAGGTTATTATCAACCATCAAAGTATGCCGAGCACAATGGGGCTTAGAATAAATTTAAACGCTATTTATATCTAATACGATAAATATTTAAATCAATCTTTCACAAAATAAATATTTATGTACCGCGGTAGCCTAGTGGTATGGGTAATGGACTGCTGAGAAGAGGTCTCGGGTTCGCTCCCACGTTTTACCACGGCACACACCAATGACTTTTCGATGCTTTTCGAATTTATGTGTGTATTTATCGCAGGTTTATAAGTGCTCGGTTAATGGCAATAGGCTCGCCACCTATTACATTGGGACTTAAACATAAATTGGCGAAATGTGGGTGCTAGCACCTCTGCCTACCCCTTCGGGGATATAGGCGTGAGTTTATGTTAATTTAAAGCCAATGGTGTTTGCCATGGTAAAACCTGCGATCGAACCCGAGACTTCGTCTCAACAGTCCATTACCCATACCATTAGGCTACCGCGTAAATAACTTATAGATGAATTATTGATACATGATTCTAGTTTAAGTGTTAGTCTACTTATGTCGTTGACTGTACCTAATTATATGTGTGAAGATTTGTAAATACATTGTTTATAAATACACCTTATCGACGCTATTGAAAAAAAAAAGATTTCAGAAAAAATGTCTCTTACTAGGTTTTGATCTGAAGCAGCCGTTATCAACCACGAAAGTTAGTTCAACAAACTCTCAAAACAGTAAGTACTTTTTAAGGAAGTAAGCCAAACTATTAAAGATACATATAAAACTACCGGCGATATACAAACAGGATTAAGCTCGTGTCTGCAGAAAAGCGGGCGTGTAAAATTTATTCTTCCGACTCACGAAGATGCATGACATAATTTATTACTGTCCATTTTAGTCACTAAAGTTTTCCTAAATTCACTTCTAGCATGATCTTAAACTTGTCTTCTGTCCTTCTACTTGGTCTTACAATATATATATATATAACAGTATTTTAGACATTGTCTGATTAGTCATGTCACAATTTATCCGTAAACGCATTTTAATGTCGTAAAAATGTCAATAATAGTCAATCACGCCTAACAATTTTGTTGTGTGAATAGATCAAATCAATAAAAGCAGCATAAATACTTAAAGGAAAAGCTCATTTTGATCATAGAAATCTGATGAACTTCGAGAAGCAAGAGCTACTGCATCTCAGCAAAGTACGGCTAGGTTGCATACTGCAGAAACATCGGCTCAGCAAGTCTCGACAGAATTCACATCTTTCTCCAAAGAAGTTCTCTCGAATCCAATAGAATAATGAACAACCGATTTGGTAAAAAAACCCCTAAATCTTACATAATTCACACTGTGCAGAATATACGAGCAAGAACCAAGCGCTTCTTGCTCGTATATTCTGCACAGAGACTCTTTTCTTTGCCGCAACACCAAGATCTGGGTCACAATACAGTCCCGGGTCCTTTAAGCGGAGCGTGAAAAAGCATCTGATGAGGCCGCCAAGTTGAGTGCCACCATCGTAAGTAACATTTTTTTTTATATAGGACACGTCAATCAGACTTCGCCTTGCCTGATGGTAAGCTGAAGACAAAGTCCCAGAAAAGAGGGTCACCATTACTTACACATACCGTGTGACAATGGTGACACTCAGCTTGACGGCCTTATCATATGCTTTTTCACGCCCCGCTTAAAGGACCCGGGACTGTAGGAAGAAGGAAACACGTGAGCTGGTAATGAATTCCAGGCCTTAATGGTGCGACAGAGGAAAGAGTCTCCGAACCGCTTGGTTCTTGATCGGATGTTTTGCACCGTGTGCGGATGACATCTAAGACCTGCACGTGTTGTCCTGTGTAGGAAAGGGGAGGGTGGGACTAATTGGAAGAGCTCATCAGAACACTCCCCATGGTAAAGACGGTAAAATACAGCCATGGACGCAATATCTCTACGCATCTGTAAAGGTTCTAGGGTGTTCGTGACCTCAGGATTCCCAATGATGCGGACCGCACGTCGCTGCAACCTGTCGAGAGCATCTAGTAAGTACTTTGCTGAACCATCCCAGCGATGCGAGCAGTATTCCACACAGGAGCGAATTTGTGTCTTGTATAGAAGATACCGCTGCTCCGGCGTGAAAAATCGTCTCACTCTGTTCAGGACTCCGAGTTTTCGTGAGGCTGTCTTGATGATACTTTCGATGTAATTTTTGTTATTCAGGTTGCAGCGAACATCCATACCTAGGATATTGAGATTGTCCTGCAGTGTCAGTGGCGTGCTCTGAAGAGTGGGGAGGGGATGGAAAGAAGATACTTTTGCTGTAAACGCACATGCCTGCGTCTTCTTGGCATTGAACTCAACCAGGTTCTCAGAGCCCCATTGAGAAATGTGATTCAGGATCCCGTCAAGCTCAGTGACAAGAAGCTGCCTTTTCTCTGCGATATCTGATGTAAAGTGCTATCGTCTGCATAACAATGAACATTGCCGGTAGACAGCATGTCGTTGATATGCAGAAGAGAGTGGGTGATAAGACGGACCCCTGGGGCACGCCAGCATTTACCTGCAGAAACTCCGAAGCTCGTCCGTCACAAAGTACGCGAATACGGCGCCCCTGCAGGAAGCTAGCAACCCAGTTGCACAGCCTAGAAGGCAGACCAAAGGCAGGTAGCTTGGAAAGAAGCGATTTGTGCCGGACTCTATCGAAAGCTTTGGCGATGTCAAGACTAATTGCCAGTGACTCGCCGTGCTTGTCCATAGCCTCACCCCAAACAGTACTTAGTCTCTGTAATGGTGACCCTCTTTCCTGAGACTTTGCCTTTAGCTTACCATCAGGCGAGGTGAAGTCAAGTTGGCGTATCCTAGATATTTTTTTTTATTAATATCATCACGCCACGTGAACTCAGCATGGGACGTAGCGGTGGGATCTGTAATTTGAAATGTCGAAAAAATCTCAGCGTATTGTACTTAAAAGCCAGGTATGTAAATGACTGTTTATAATTTTATAGTTATTAAAACACATGAAATAAATAAAGGATTTTTTTATAAATAAGTAAAAATATTTTTTTTTTTAAATTTTAGGCGAGAGAAATTATTTCTAAAGTTTATGATTTTATGAAAAAAAGAAGCAAGTAACAAATATGCAGAAAAACTCACTGATGCACGATGGAGAACCGCACAGGCTGCTGGAGTTTCTGAAAGCACAGTGACTAGAATTCTACGCGAAAGAAAGGAATATACTCATACAATGCAGCCTATTACAGCTCCTACTATAGAATCCAATATAACTATGGAGACGGATGGTATAGTTCCCATAGTCCCAAGTGTGGAGCGTACAACAGAGCTGACTACGGAAGTGGATACTGAGTGTGAAAATGAAACGAGCACGTCGCATTCTAATTTAGTGGGCAGAAGTGCTACTATTTTTACATCACCTATGAAGAAGAGAAGGGTAAGACCACAAAAAATAATTTTGACGAATTTGATATAGGTGTAATCCGAAGAACTATTCACAATTATCATATAGAACATCGTCAATTTCCAACATTATCACGACTTAATATTGTTTTAAAAGACCGCATACAATTTGATGGATGTTTAACAACCCTAAGGACATTGTTACTTAAACTTGGTTATAAATGGAGAAAAACTGAGAATAACAGGAAGGTGCTAACCGAAAAACATGATATGCAGATGTTAAGATTGAAATATTTAAAACAAGTAAAGTCTTTTCGTAATGCAGGTAGACCTATAGTCTACACAGACGAATCATATATTCATACCAATCACGTGCAAAAAAAATCTTGGGCCGAAAAAGATTCTAATACAGCAATAAAACAAAATTTATCAAAAGGTGTGCGCATAATTGTAGTACATGGTGGAAGTGCAGAGGGTTTCGTTCCAAATGCATTGTTGACATATAGAGCAGAGATCAAATCTGGAGACTACCACGATAACATGAACACAGAAAATTACTTAAAGTGGCTTAAGGAGAAACTAATACCAAATCTCCCAATTAATGCCATGGTTATCTTGGATAATGCAGCTTATCACAATACGAGTTCGGAAAAAATTCCAACATCCAACTCCAACAAATCAGACATGCAGACTTGGCTGAATGCAAAAAATATCCATTTTGAACCAAGCTACAAAAAACCTGAACTTTATAATCTTATATTTTAATATAAGATTATAAAGTTTTTAAAACAAAGAAAACTTTCGCAAGTACAAAGTGGACGATTTATTGAAAGAGCATGGATTCACAGTGCTTCGGCTGCCTCCTTATCATCCAGAATTGAACCCAATCGACAATATATAAATGTCGGCGATACATCAGACTCTGAATTAGATAATTCTGAAACGAGTGATTGACTACCTATTTTATTTCTTAATAAAGTTCTATAAAAAAATTCACGTATGTCTATAATTACCCCTATAATAAAAATGGTAATATTATCATTATATTAAAGAATCACATAAAATATTTGGGGTATTATAAAAAACGACGTTGCTAGTCGCAATATCAGTCAAAATTACACTTCGATTATGCCCATTTTAAATGAAGCATTTGATCGCGTAAATAAAGATGTCCGGTTCAATACTTGTAAGCACGTGTAAAAAAATAGAAGACGAATACCTGAGACATTGTGATCTTGATTTTAGTTTTATTCTACACCTAAAAATAAAACAACCCTTTTCTCGCAGTCGGGTATAAAATTTAAAATTGAAGTAGAGCATCTTTCTTTTTGACTATGACGCTCTCTCCTGATTAGTCTATTAATTATAGTGTGTGCGTGCACACATAGATTATTAGTGTGTACGGATAACACTCAGACATTGACTTAAGCGTGCACACATGTACTGTAAACTGATCGGAGAAATGGAGGGGCGCGTCTTCGTGGATTGAAATATCTGTACTACACAATTTTAAATAAATTATAGAACTTTTTTACGCATGCACAAAATGTTACACTTCAGAAAATTAAATAAGAATTAAATACAAAATGTCATGCAAGTAGGTAGATAATTTGATTTGAAGAATGTCAACTAATTTGAATCAAAATAATACAATTAACTAAAAGTCCATGTCAGAAAAAATTGTAGTTCAACTATACTTTAAAGACATTTGTCCAACAAGAATGCTTTTAATTGAGACTTGAACATGTGTGTGTTATACTTGCTTGCTTGCTATATAAGGTCCCTCAGATGCTCAGGTAGGCTGTTAAATAACTCCACCGATTGGTATTTCGACTTATATTTTTGCAACAGCATGTTAATTAAAAACTTTTTTTTTTTTATACCACATAGTTGGCAGACAAGCACACCGCCCACCTGATGGAAAGTAGTTACCGTGGCCTATGGACGTCTGTAACACCAGAGTAGTCACAGTCGCGCTGCCAACCCTGTAAGTACAGAGTTTCTGTGCCGTCAGTAGAAGACAAATCAGGACAAGCCTTTAGTCTTCCCACTGACGGCACAAATTCTCCAGTGAGCTCTGGCTACCCTACTCACCGCTGGGAACACAACACGAAGTTATTATAACCGCGGTATTCTGTAGGGCGGAGGTACTTCCCCAGTCGGACTGCACAATCGGGCGGATATACCGCCGTGTCCTACCTCCTTTTGATTTGGAGGCGGATGCGGGTTACTTTAGATCAGTCATTCTGGAAGTGTGTGGGAGAGGCCTATGATCAGCAGTGGACTATGTGTGGCTGACATGATGATAATGAATTAAAAACTTTAAGGCACATGCTGACACTTCTTTAATGTAACCGTGATACACAATTTTACACTCCGTGCATTAGGACAAAAATGCACAAAAATGCATTAGGGCGGTGTTTGTATTAGGCCCGCTGGACTCTTGCAGAAAACCTATCAAAGAAAATAAATTATTAACAACGACTTCCATCTACATATTCGAGATAGCTCTTTTTGTTAAGAATAACCCAAAAGTATTTAAGAAAGCGTGTATGAATAAAAAATACCTCGCAAGAGATTTAACAAAAAACAATGGAACTGGGTATACTGGGGAAGTACCTCCGCCCTACAGAATACCGCGGTTATAATAACTTCGTGTTGTGTTCCTAGTGGTGAGTAGGGTAGCCAGAGCTCACTGGAGAATTTGTGCTGTCAGTGGGATGACTAAAGGCTCGTCCTGCTTTGTCCTCTACACTGACGGCACAGAAACTCTGTGCTTAGAGAATCGGCAGCGCGAGTGTGGCTTCAAAAAGACAAAACTAGCAGTTACCCGGTCAGGAAGCACTTTTATTCAACGTAATTGTAACGGCATTGTAGTTAAAGTACAATCATATACCACGAGTAAGAGTGTTACCTTTTCAAAAATTTAGGAAGGTATTATTTAAATGGTTGACTGAAAAGTGCTTTTACACAACCAATGACTTCTTGGATAAAATTAAATTAAAAATTTTAAAAACTCCCGTCACAAAAAACAGCCACCAAAAATTAAAAAATAAGTTGTTATTGTTGTGTTTAAACTTTCGCGGTGTGAATTCATAATTATACTAGGTATCGGGACTAGAGGACTAGAGGTATAGTAAGTTCCAAGATATAATTCGCGGAAGTCCCGATACCTAGTATAATTAAGTTGTGTTAGTTAGCCCTATAACTTTGATATACCTAGTAATACGTAAGTATTTGGATTCAAGTGTTGTCATGTCGGGGGACCCTAACTGGTAGAGCACTACATCATATTATCGGAACGATCCAAGGTCCCCCCGACAATGACAACGCTTGAATCAAAATAAGTATTACTAGGTACATCAAAGTTATAGGGCTAACTAACACAACTTATATTTTACATTTTGGGGGCTGTTTTTTTGTGACGGGAGTTTTTTAAATTTAATTTTTATTTTACACTTTTTAAATTGTTCTACTCGTCAAGCTCTTTGATTTGATACCCATATTGAGGGAGTTGTGAAATAAAATGTAACTCGCCATTTTGCGGTGGCGGCAATCTTGGATTTGAAATTTTTCATATTGTCTGGTATTCAGTAGAAGTCAAACCCTTTCATTTGATACCCATATTGAGGGAGTTGAGAAAAAAATATGAACTCCGTCATTTTGTAGCGGTTACCATCTTGAACCGATTTTTTTCAAACATAGCTAAGAACACTCCCGACTAATATACCTTTCAAACAAAAAAAACTAAATCCAAATCGGTTCATCCGTTCAGGAGCTATGATGCCACAGACAGACACACACACACACACACAGACACGTCAAACTTATAACACCCCGTCGTTTTTGCGTCAGGGGTTAATAAATGTATTTTTTAAGTAAAACATATGTTAAGTCAGACATTTGTATTTTTTAAATTTTTTTATACCACTTAGTTGGCAGACAAGCACACTGCCCACCCGATGGGAAGCGGTTACCGTGGCCTATGGACGTATGCAACACCAGGGGTGTCACACTCGCGCTGCCGACCATGAAGAAACCTTCTGATGCCCCTCTTGAAGAACCCCAGCGCTTGGGAATATTTATTAGGTACTAACTAAATCGTGTTGAAAATTGTTTTTATAATTAATTTCAAATTGAATAATGTGTTATTTCTTTTCTATTATGCAAATTTTTAATTAAATTATTATTTTCCAAACTGACATTTATAATTTATAATATCGTATAATAATTACCTGACGTCTAATTAATTATGTTATTTTTTTGGTCCTGTTAAGAACAAGACAAAGTTTGCATGCCGATAGATTAGCGAGGTAATAATGTAATATCTTTCACACTTTGTTTCATGCTAATAAAGATTCCTATTTCTATAAATCACCTGCATTGCGTTTAAACTCAAAATCAAAATTGCCCTCCCTATATTTATCGACGAAATAAACTCAAACTACGTGTATACTTAATCCTGTACAGGGTGCGCCTTTCCGGAACAACGGCTTCATAACACAGTTTCAACTTGAACCTAATGGAGCCGCGAGCTTAGCTACTTTGATTGAAGCAGCCACTACTGAACCCACCCTACGTTTATAGCAGTTATTAAGTGAAATATAACATATTGATGGTTGAGTAATATAATAAGTTATTACAACTTGTAGCCTGACCATGAAGAGGCATATTAAGTGTTACTCATAGTTAGGACACAACGGATACCTTATAGGGTCACTTTGTTGTCCACACCTTTTTCTCAGGAGTGCATGGAGGTATTAAGTTGAAATTCATACCACATACTTATGTCTATAATGTCTTGGAGTGTGCAAAAATCAAACTTGTAGTCAACGCATTTAAAACATATTACGGTTTATGTAGCTAAAGTTATGGAACACTCGGTGCGCGAACCCGACTCGCACTTAACCGGCTATTTTTGGATAAGATGACTTGCATTTCATGTATTGAGAGCAATGGCGAGGGGTGCTCATAACTCGATTTCCTCTGGTTCACCAATGAGTCTTTCTTTCCACTTCTTTTATGAAATTTTCATCTTTAGGTATTGTTATTGACAATGATTTTACTAAATGAATATTTTTTTATTGGTTTTTGAATGACAATATCACATGACTTGGAATTGATTATTTTATTATTTTATTAATCAATTTTAACATGACATAAGTAACGGTTGACATTTTACATTGTTATTGATTTGCATGTATTTAGTATTCTCGACATTTTTGACATTTTTATTGATTGCCATGTATTTATACTGTTATAATTTCTACACGAACTATGTTTGTTAAGAAATAAGTGAATTGAAATTGAAATTGTTTAACAATCTAAAGTAACTGGTGCAGTTTGGATGGCGTAACGATTGTGGTATATTACGTGACGTCTATTCTTTTATAGTACTTAGGTGGTAGACAAGAATACGGTCCACCTAATGGAAGGTCGATACCACGGCCTATGGAGATGTGAAACACCAGTGGCGTCATACTATTGCTGCTAACCCTGTAGAAACCTTCTAATGCATTTTTAAGAGCCCCATATAATAGTATCTGTAGCGTAATTGTGAGATCCCCATCTAGTCGCGAGGTATTTTCCCCAAACATTAATTGACAGTTGCACCTCCCCTCGAAACAAAAAGAAAACCATTAGCCCGGAGACGATGATGAAGTGATTTTCTGCAAACAGTACACAACTTTTCTTGTTCTATATTATCAATAGATAAGGTATGTATTATGTCTATTAGTTTCTGTTCCTACTTTACAGCTTTTAGTTGCTGATCCCAGACAGCTTATTTGCTCAGAAATAAATTGTATAGGATAATTTATAGTCACATCACATCACATCACATAATGTCAAATCACTGTATAAAAAGTCGGATTTTTGATTGGATTAGAGTTTTGTAAATTGTAAACAGTATATATAGTATGTCTCACCTATAGAGGGGATATTGCAGAATAATTTAAAATTAATTAATAATTTTAAAAATAAGAAATACAACTAAACTAAGATATTAAACTGAATTACTAACAACAATCTTTAAAACTACTAACATAGACATAAGAATTAAAAAAAATGTAATCCACAGAATCTAGTTTTTTATGATTGTTTATTTCTCATATAAAGTATAAGAAATTTACATGCATACATACATATAATCACGCCTTTATCCCTGGAGGGTTAGGTAGAGGTAAATTAACACCCACATTTCACCAATTAATTCAACCTCGTGTAACCAACTATTACGGTGAAAGATTGTCAAATTATATAGTACCAAAGACAATTAGTATGACTTGTTAAGATAAAACCCTAAGATGAACAAAGGTATCCAAATTGAAATACTTGCTCCTTGACGGCTTTTCATACGGCTGCAGTACTGCTGGCGCAGCGTCCGCCGAAGACCAACGTTAAATCATTGTATTAAGTTAAATGGTGAAGGTGTGGAAACCATGAATTTGAATCGAACGCCTCTCGCCATCAAACATCACAGTTTTGCAAGAAAATGTATCATGTATATCATTTGTATATTAATAATGAATGAATATTGAAAAAAATTAAAATACCTTGAGTGTATTCTATTTTTATATACCTATGTATATTTTTTTATACAACTTAGGTGGCAGACAAGAAAGGTGTATTTAATTAAATATTTAAAAATTTATAGCAAAGTACTAGAACCAGTACTAAACCGACGCGTCTTCTTTTATTTATATTACTTAGGTGGCAGCCAAGCACACGGCCCACCTGATGGAAAGTGGCTATCGTGACCTATGAACGTGTGTAACACCAGGGGAGTCACACCTGTGCTGTCGATCCTGTAAGAACAGAGATTTTCTGTGCCGACAATGCAGAAAACAAAATCAGGACAAGCATTTGGTCTTCCCACTAACAACACAAAAACTCTTAAGTGAGCTCTGGCTAGAGACTCACCGCGCCGGTAACACAACACGATGTTATTATAGCCGCGGTATTCTGTAGGGTGGAGGTACTTCCACAGTCGGACTGCTCAATTGGGACAGAAGGAGGTAGGACACGGCGGTATTTCCGCCCGATTGAGCAGTCCGACTGGGGTAGTACCTCCGCCCTACAGAATACCGCGGCTATAATAACTTCGTGTTGTGTTCCCAGCGGTGAGTAGGGTAGCCGGAGCTCACTGGAGAATTTGTGCTGTCAGTGGGAAGACTAAAGGCTTGTCCTGCTTTATCTTCTACTGACGGCACAGAAACTCTGTGCTTACAGGGTTGGCAGCGCGACTGTGACTCCTCTGGTGTTACAGACGTCGATAGGTCACAGTAACCACTTTCCATCAGGTGGGTCGCGTGCTTATCTGCCAACTAAGTGGTATAAGAAAAAAACTTGATTTAGAATTGAACCTCTGAATATTTGTAAAGACGTCTGTATGATAGTTGCGTAACTTAAAATCCAGCCTACATATATAATATTCGTATTTGAGGATAACATATTGTACTTTTATTTGACACTCTCCTTTATACCCTCATCATTCAGGGCCAAGAGTTATTTACTGTAATATTACCGCGAACACGACAGATGTGTCTATTCAGTGTGACGAGGCGTCACCTTTTGAGGTCACCGCGTATATCCATTTATCTATATACTTATGTACATAAAGCTCCCTAATGACTGACGTCAGCGCCAAGACTGAGCTGTTTATGCTAGACGTTTAGGGATAAGGGTGTTACTTTATTGGACTTATTACCTATGGAAGGTAAAAAAATACCATATTGAGTTTAAGATTCGAAAAGGAGTTATGAAAGATGTTGAAACTTATTGGTCTAAGATCCGACCTAACAAAGCCCTTCATCCGTCTGTTTACCGGTTGATAAATATATAATAGCGAATAAAAGGTAGCCCAAAAAAGATTGGCCAAAAACCAATAAGGTTGCCCAAAAACGAATTTCTTAAAATTTTGAAACATGACTTTTCTTTTTTTTACTAATATATTTATTATTATTAGAGTAAGCAGAAAACATCTTTTCGTTTAGTACGTTTCTCGCATACGTCTTTCGCTTTTTTCACGAGTAATAGCAAATAGATTTTTCAATTTCGAGTTGCTTGTTGAAACGCGGTTTGGATACCCAGCATGTAAATTTAAGGCATCATAATTCGTTTAATCTTTATGACTTTGACATGAGGACAAGAAGTAGAGATACAAAATACTTCGAGTAAAGTACGTGAAAGTTGGTAACAAGTTAGACTTGCGAGCAAATTACGATTGTGGGTCCCCCGTGAGAAGGATTTATTTCTTTTAGTAATGTATTGTGTTATGATATTGCCGCGAAGCATCCATTATGCCCGTTAACTGAGCAGTTTTGTTTAGGCACCACCATTCTAAAAACTCACTGTAACGTTATTATGTTGACTGAATTTGCTAAACGTAATTCTAGTAAATTTTGGGTATAATAAGTTTCCAAATAGAAGTATCATCACCCCATCTCATCCGAAGGGTGTTGTAAGAGGCGACTAACGGAAAAATACGCAGTCGATATCACTGCGAGAGAACTCGTACTGTACCAATTCGTTTGGCCAGTGTGGAAGCAGTAGGCCTCTCGACATTCTTAGAGGCATATGCCCAGCAGTGGACTACGATAGGCTATTGATTGAAGTTTCCATATATTGCGAAAATTTTGTGTGCATCCATTACTAAAATACTAGATAACATGTTCGTCGTAAATTACCGATATGGTGCAATAAATTGTTACTAACTAGATAAAACGAATGGTGGATACCTCTTGAATGATCGATCCATCGACATATGTGTCCCCTGTCACTCTTTGGTAACTCCAGTTTTCCAAAGTCAATATTAAGTATGTACCTAAATCCAGCACCCACGGCGCGCGAACCTGACCCATCTCGCACTTGACCTATTTTTTTTATTATGCCTTCGTGTCGTATTGGCACTTAAAAAAATACGCGCAAGAAAATTTAACTTAGCCGGAATAGCAGTAGGAGTAACTAGTAGCAGTAACTTCCATCAATCTCACCTCTGACAAATTACGACCCTCAAACATAACCTCTCCAACCGGCTCTAGCAGGGGTAGAGCCCCCCCCCCTCTCTATCCCCGCTATGGATTGGTATCCGGAGGGAATATTCGCACGATAAAAAAAAGAAAAAATGTAGCGTTAACTTTAAATCTTTTCTGTCTAAATCCTGAACCAGAAAGCGTTAGAAATTCAATTCAATTCTTTTACACGTCTAAAAGTTTTCTAGAATAGCTGGGAATGAACTGAGCTTGATTAAATTAAATTAATCAAAGACGTTGAACGTTAGTAGGGGACCAGAAGTCACCGAATTAATGACCCGGCGAGATTAGTGTCGTTACCTACAGAAAAGTCCCGGCTCTTACCTTTATTCCGGCACTGAAATGTTTTATTAAGTCAAGCATGTTATTTATTAACCGAAAGAAGGAATTATCATTATCTACTGTTTTATATTTGTGAATATACAGTTTAGCTAATTAATTAAAAAAATAAAAACATCAACATATAATGTAACTTGTAACTTGGACCCCGAAGAAGTCAATATGATACCCTATTCACATTTATGTGTTGTTTCTACTATTTACTTATACTTAGACTAGCTAGATCTTTGCAGAGAAGAATTTGGGCCACCCCATCCCATGCAGTGTCGTAAAAGGCGACTAAGGGATAGTCAGATGAGCCTGGTTTTTAGCCTTGCAGCATAACCATTTCGTGTTCTCTAAATAAATAAGTTGTAGGAGGTAGGACACGACTGTATTTCCGTCCAAATGAGCAGTCTGGGGCAGTACCTTCGCCCTACTGAATACCGCGGCCATAATAACTTCGTGTTGTGTTCCCAGGGGTGAGTAGGGTAGCCAGATCTATCTGGAGATTTTTTGGTGCTGTCAGTGGAATACCAAAGGCTTGTCCTGATTTTGTGTTCTGCACTGATGGCACAGAAACTCTCTGTGCTTACAGGGTTAACCGCACGGGTGTGACTCCCCTGGTGTTACTCACGTCCATAGACCACAGTAACCACTTACCATCAGGTGGGCCGTGTGCTGGTCTGCCACCTAAGTAGTATAAATAAAAGAAGACGCGTCGGTTCAGTACTGGCTCTAGTATTTTGCTATTAATTTACTTAAGTTAACTACTGGGATTTTTAAATATTTAATTATACCTTTCTGTATATGAGCAAAGAGACAGACACAGGAGGAGTAAGTTACCGTGTCGGTAACACATTTGGTGTAGAACATTTTTATAGATAGTGGTCTGTAATATCCTACCTAATAAAGAAGGACTTTCGAGTGTTATATGCCTTTTATAAAGTAGAACATACCAAGTTGGTGTTTTATTATACAAGTACCTAAGGCATATTACTTTACCTTGCCGTACTTAAGTATTTTGCGGATTAGTTTCGGTATTTAAGTAGTTTAGTGTGATTCCGAGAGGAGAATCTTGAGATTAAACCAGATTCGTACTCCAATACACCTTTGATATATTTTAGCAACATTTCGAACGGTTGCAGCAAAGGGGAATCAAATAATTGCACATCTTGCAGACTATCTTGAGCTTTTAAGTACACTCAGAAGAGGTCGCTCTAAAATAAGTGACGTTTGAAAAAGCATTAAACTAAATTGTTTTTATTATTAAAATAAAGCATTAAAATAAATTCGAATCTTTAGTTATTAGTGACAAGCTTGTAAGTAATAATAAATATTCCACGACATTCTAAACAGTACTATCTAGACTCGTGGTAAGCATAGCTTGTGCTATGGAATCTAGAACATACTTAGATACTTTTTTTTTTGTAAATACATACATATTATACATAGAAGCACCTAGATCAATGCAAATATAGATATTCATGCATAAAAATATTTGCACTGAGCGGGAATCGAACCCACGCCTCCTACATAGCAGTCGAATGCTCTACCGCAACGTCACGGGGGTCGTCAGTATAGTATAGTAAGAGACTGGATAACATTAAAAATAATGAACTAAATTCAGTACGACAACTGCGACGGTAAGTATATCCATGGTGTTCAAAACTGTTCTGTTAAATTTGTTGTGAGAAATAAGATATAACAAAAGTAAAATCCTGGCAGAGTAGAATTTGGACCACCCCATCTCTTACCATACAGTCTTGTATAAGACGTAACATCAGACAGATATATACGGCCCAGACTCAGCCTCAGATGCATGGCTTAAGTGAACAATAGTACCCGGAAGACGGCCATAGGCTCACCCCCTATTACGTGAGACCGAATTCAATGATTGCTGAAATGTGGGTGTTAATTCACCTCAGCCTAACCCTTCGGGGATAAAGGGGTTATTATATGTATGTATGTATGTAGTATATATACACAAGACAACACAAGAACCTGTTCAAACTAATAAAATAGTCAACGGTATTTGCTACTGGATAACAGGTTCAACTAGTACAAAAGTAACTCTCGTGTCTATAAAGTATCCGTCTATCTCCGAGCTTTCCAAGTTACATCCCAAATAGATGCTTGGTACCTGTATCGGTTTTAATGAGAAAAGTTTGTAGCACTACGTGCAAATGTATTCCAAACTAGCTTGACTATTACGAAATTGTTGGTGCAATGGCGGAAAAGCTGCCGATATAGGAATAATTATGGCACCGGACAGTACAGTCTGGTGCCGGTGGAAGAGGTTATGTCGGACTCGAACCGACCAAAACGCACGTCGCCTGTGGGTCGTTTTTGGTTGCCGAAGTTGAGGTTGATAGACATATCCCTCGCACCTCGGCCGACCCAGGGCCATCTCTCTCGATCTGGCCCTCTCCTCGGGTGTGGAGTTGTTCTGTCCATTACCCATACCACTAGGCTACAGCGGTTGTAGTGTATATATTTAATAAACTTCATTAAGTCACAAAATAAGTAATCTTATTTTGTACTTCTGCAAAAAGAGCCACAATATCTCACAATGTCAAAGAATCTTTCGCAATATTCTTTAGATTTTTATATGAAATAGGTGTTCTGATAGACAACATACAATATGCATATTTAAACAGGCACTTACTTTGTTCCGGCCCGAACGTGTTTACAGAGCTATCTCATTATGAGCTAACGTATTCCGTCGCCGACGTCCTTGATGTCAGGTAAAATTAATTCGCAGCACCTTTTAACGGAGAGTCACCGGAGCCTACGGTCCTCAAGGGGCGAGAGAAAATTTATACGCCACATTGGATATTCAAAAAGGTCTCCTGACAACAAAATAAATTGAGAAGAACGAGTGAAATAAATGTAGTTGAAGAGACGCATAAATAAACTGGGCCGTGTTTCGATAGCTTCATATTGACTACGAGCAATACGAAGCTCGATTTATCGATTACATCTCTGTGGCATCTGTGAACAGCCTCTGTGGCATGGCGGTGGTGAACGCGACTACTACGCAGGAGGTGCGGGTTCGATCCCCGCTCAGTGCAAATATTTGTATGCATGAATATGGGTATTTGCATTGGTCTGGGTGTTTCTATGTTTATCCGTATTCTAGATTCCATAACACAAGCTAGTTAAACTATGCTTGCCATGGGTCTAGATAGCGTTGTGTAGAATGTTGTAGAATATTGTAGAATAACTAAACGGATTTTTTTAAATAACACAGGTTGTTAGTAGGTACTAATTTGAAACTTGGTGTGCCCTTCCAACATCCTTTAGGTCCATGCCAACCTCATCCGCTAGTCACTGCACCTGCTAAACAACAGATGAGGTTCAGACGCAGGCTTTGATCTTGGGGCTGAGAAGTCAGGTTAGGCGGTAGTCGCTTCCGGCATATAGACCACAAGTCGCGGGGACCTGGCACACGTGTATTGTTGTGATATTATCCATGATTTTTGGATTTGAGCTCCTTCGCCGCCGTAGCACCGTACTTTCCTCAAAAACATGTGATAGTACAGAGTTTCTACATTTTGTGACGTGTTTGAGGTCAAGATATTTGCTGGTAACTATTTCAATCAAAAACAATAAGAGGACCTCGAGTTCCCCCTCTTTGGACGCAACTGGGAATACGCTAGTAAACAACAAGCTAGTATTTCGACGACTTCATGTTCAGTATGAGCGAAGCGCTCCGGGGTTCTATTATCGATTGCGTCTAAACGGAATTTCTGAGCATTTATCAGATTTGAAACTATATTATTATTGCACTTTCGAAGTAGCGAAACTGCAGTCAAGCTTACAGAAAACGACGATGTGTGTTTGGATGTCATTATGTTATGAGGAGGTAGGACACGGCAGTATTTCCGCCCAATTGAGCAGTCCGACTGGGGAAGTGCCTCCGCCCTACAGAATACCGCGGTTATAATAACTTCATGTTGTGTTCCCAGCGGTGAGTAGGGTAGCCAGAGCTCACTGGAGAATTTGTGCTGTCAGTGGGATGGCTAAAGGCTTGTCCTGCTTTGTCCTCTACACTGACGGCACAGAAACTCTGTGCTTACAGGGTCGGCAGCGCGAGTGTGGCTTCTCTGGTGTTACACACGTCCATAGGCCACGGTAACCACTTTCCATCAAGTGGGCCGTGCGCATGTCTGTCACCTAAGTGGTTTAAAAAAAAACTCGAATATAATATTATATATAATAAATTTAAACATACTTGTAGTTGCATATCTCTGATACTAATGTTATTGATTTTTATTTATCTATTCAGAACGAGTATTATTACAATGCAATTGAAAATTAAAACTAAAACTATTATTAGATAGCTACTAAAATACACTAAAATAAAATAAACATAAAAATTACATACATAATGCGTCATGAAATTCCTCCGCATCCTCACCGACCGGTAACGTACCCAGAAGGCTGGCAGCATTGCCACGTTGAATGGCAATGCTTATACTCTGTGCAAGATAATAACCAGCCTTATTGATTGATTTTTTAAAAATAATTATCACGCTATGGAAGAAGAAATTTGTGAGGATGTTGCATACTTCTATAGTCTTGGAACACCACTCAGAGCCAAAATGAGCCAAATAAAACAATATGTGTGTATGTAAAAATAAAGAGAGAGAAAAGACGAGCTATGGGTTTCGAGGTGAAAGCCTACCGCGCCTACCTAACGCAACCAAGATCACAGCTTAGATAATTTAAAAAGTAATATGACCGGCGTTTTGAGAGTGTACATTATCTAGATATGAGAGGCCAGCTAATAAATCTAGCAAATGTTTCAGCTACTATGTTATGCGGGATTAGTGAGTTACCTCGGGAACGCGGGCGAGCCTTTAAATTAGGGGCGTTAGCTCCACTAACATAGTTTATGTATGAATAGGTAATTGCTACAAAGACCTTGAATACTGATACCCTTTTGTTTTAAGTTGATGAGAAGATATACTACGGCTTGGACCTATCGATTGATTGGTTAGATTACAGCTTTTGTGGAGGCGCTTGTATAATAGCTACGGGTTCACACTGACGAGTACCAATTTCTAAGTTTTGCAAACGCAAGATTGAGGTTTCAATTATTTTGGAGAATACTTATTTCTAACACTAGCTTTTTATAAGTGGTATGGTAATTCTAACATCGCACCGCTCGCCGTAGGCAGGAAATTCATTCACACACATTGTAACCTGAGACGGTACGCACTGTGCGGTATGAAAGAAACTACATCCCACGCACACATGTGAAACGAACTCTCTGCTCACACTCACACACACACGCGCGCACACACACACACTCACACACGCGCGCACATACACACACACACACACACACACACACAAACACACACACACACACACACACACACACACACATAAATACACACACACATAACATGCTTAATATATTATGAACGATAGCATAATTTGAACCAAAACCGACTATTCTGTAATTTATTTTTTGAGCACATACTATTTGTGTTATAGTGGAATCCTTGTGACCAGTGATACAGGTAATTTATTACCTACAACAGGCACCAGCGATCCACAACCAGGCTATGTTTACCTAAATTTGTGCAAACACTATATTTTGTAATTTGGTTGTTGGTGAGAAATAAAATTTGTTTTTATTTTATTTTATTAGGAGGTATCTTCAGGGACAGCAGCGCGAGTGTCACGCCCATAGGCCACTGTAACCACTTCCTATCAGGTGGGCCGTGTGCGTGTCTGCCACCTAAGTGTTATAAAAAAAAACATCAAATATCCAGGAATCAGAATCAGGAGTTATCTCTATAAATTTTAATCTCCTTGGAGTCAATGATCCGCTTACTCTTCCTAAGAGGGAACTCGGTGCGAGATCTTTCTCAACCAATAGGAAAGGTTGGCCTGGCTCTGAAATAGTGCAATTTTAAGTCTAAGGGGTCATTGATTTTTAAATATATTTTTTTTACCACTTAGGTGGCAGGCAGACAAGCACACGGCCCACCTGATGGAAAGTGGTTACCGTGGCCTATGGACGTGTGTAACACCAGAGAAGCCACATTCGCACTGCCGACCCAGTAAGCACAGAGTCTCTGTGTCCTCAGTGTAGAGGACAAAGCAGGACAAGCCTTTAGTCATCCCACTGACAGCACAAATTCTCCAGTGAGCTCTGGCTACCCTACTCACCTCTGGAAAGACAACACGAAGTTATTATAACCGCGGTATTCTGTAGGGCGGAGGTACTTCCCCAGTCGGACTGCTCAATTGGGCGGAAATACCGCCTTGTCCTACCTCCTATAATATAATTCCCATCATAAAATATATTAAAATACAGTTTAACCTTATATTACAAGAAATATGTGAAATGTCTTCATAAACATTTAAATGACTATCCGGAATACTTCTGAGCTATAGAGAAACTTAATAAAAGACGTATTACACACTGAAGTGGTTCAAACAGCTGCCAGCGACGTTGTGAGTTGCGCCAGAAATGACCCATAACTCTAGGCAACATCTTCAACTAATGCCTAATAACAACATGGCGGGTCGTTGCGGTCAATGACCAAAGATATTGTTTGGACTAGATGGTATTTAGTATAAAATAACACTGCTTACAGTAAAATATATAAACAAATAATCCGACTTCAATAAACGAAATAGATCTTCAATAAATTAAACAGATAAGCATACTAAAATAATTAATATATTTGTGCTCGGAATCGTTCATCTTCAATGTATAGATAGGACCACTTTAACAATTGTATAATAGTATAGATAGACTTGAAATGAAATATTTACACTGAGCGGGAAATAATAGGATGAGTTGGGGGACCTCTCTCACTATGGACACACACACACACACACACACACACACACACACACACACACCATGACAGACATCCAGTCCTTTCAAATTACACTCTTTGAAGATACACATTTAGTCTCAATTGAGCAATGTTCTGTACAGAAGTGAACAATTCAAACAACATACAAAGTATAAGAACTTCGCTCAAAACGAGTAGAAGCAGTTAAATTAAACGTTATACAGGCAACAGTTTTAAAATTTCAATTCAAACGCTATTATCTCTGAATGAATAGCGATAGCGAATGTCTGGCTAAGGTTGGGGGACTGTTATTGGCGCAGGTTATTGTTTGTCGACAGATTAATCTGTGTGCAGGACACCTGGTCCATTCACAGAGCAGACTGCGCAGAATGCAGTCAGAATGCATAGTGATATTTCACGGAGCACGGGCCCCTTTCATTTATTCACTAGTGCTTTTTGCGAAATTCCGCCCATTATAACTCAACCGTTCCAGAATACTTCGTATGTTTCATATGTTACGTATGTTACGAAGATTAATATTAATGAATTCAGTGAAACACATTTTCATAATGTTGTAAGAATTGGTAGATACAAACCGGATTGAATTACTAAGAACTTATTCTGAATTATTTCTTTGGATGTGCTTTATTTGATTAATGTCCCGCTACAGTATTTTAATGTGTTATCAAAGTGTTTCGTGCTTCCATTTCTACTCTTTTTTCATTCCTGAAGTCATAAAAGCGTATATCTGTTTGTGATAACGTATCACTCAAGCGGCTGATGTGACATAAATGTTGTTTTATAATTGAGATCTAGATACGTTTGCAATTTATCATATGTCTCACTCATGTTACTAAAATTCTACTATTATGTAAATAGTAACTACTATTCAGAGCTAAATAGTCCTTAACAATAAACAATCATTTTTCACACATAGATTATGCTTAAGTAAAACTTTATTTTTATAAATTAGTTTCGTGAACGAGTAGAGGTGTCAAAATCTTATTACATATTTTAGTACGAAAGTTCTGATGAATGGATAAGAAGTTTGGATATATGGTAAGTCAGTGGAATCGGATTAGTATTCAGGAACGCGGGTAGATAGGTAGATAGATAGATAATACTTTATTGTACACAAATACATTTACAAATGAGTAGCAGCTAGTCATTTTAAAATTTAAGATTAGTTACTTTTAACCAGACATGTATGTAAGTTATAATACCTATTATTCAATTTTGGATTCTGTTTATAGCCGGTTCGTGACTCAACCTATACCATACAACAGACTATCCATAACTAATTGCAGTTATATTATCTAGCACTGCCCCAGGGCACGCTGAAACGTTTTGTCACAAAATAAACGCGGGTAGTTTTATGTTTGCGATCGTGCGCTCGCACCGCCCGCTTGACTTATTCAGCAATCAACGCGGATCCCGGCTGTGGATTACCACTTCGCGTTTCCAAGCTGTTGTGCTGTTTGTCTGCAGTAATGACACACGATGCCAGTTATGATGTATCTTTGTTTGCTCGTACTAAACTCTTTACGTGTTCAGCCCACGAAAAGTAAAGAGTACTTGTTAAGTATGTTTAATTGTTTAGTGACGAAGATTTCATGTCAAACTTTCTTAAGATATTTTAAACAATTACCATGTGTGGACAGTGTATTTGACGTAGCATTTGCCTTATTGCCTATTTGACAAATATGGCCAATATCAAATACGTACAATTGTGGAACGGATCCGGCGGCTGGGCCTTGAGGTGGCTTTGCATAAATCCGAGGCCATGTTCTTTCATGGACCTCGGCGCACGCCACCAGCTGGTTCCAGTCTGACAGTGGGAGGCACTCTCATCGGCATCAAGCCCCAGATGAAATATCTGGGGCTCGTGCTCGACGGCCGGTGGGACTTCGTGAAGCACTTCCGAAGTCTGGGCGGGCACAGCCAACGCTCTGGCGCGGCTACTGCCCAACCTGAGGGGCCCGGAGGACTCCTGCAGGAGACTCTACGCGGGTGTCGTGCGGTCCATGGCCCTGTACGGGTGTCCCGTGTGGGCGGACACCCTGAGTGATCGGCACATGCTCCTGCTGCAGCGTCCGCAGCGGAAGTTGGCGTGCCGCATCATAGGGGGTACCGCACGATATCCTTCAACGCGGCGAGTCCCCTAGCCGGATCCCCACCATGGATCCTGGAAGCGAGATGCCTTTCGGCGCTATACCGGTTCCGAATTCACGATTTCGAGCCCGAAGAAATTCAGGCCGTGAGATCCCGGCTCCACAGGGAAATGGTGGCGGAATGGGAGAGACGACTTGGGCAACCAAGCGCAGGGCACGCCGTAGTAACGGCGGTAAGACCCATCATGGGGGAGTGGCTAGAGAGGCCACACGGCAGCCTCTCGTACCGTCTGACGCAGATGATCACCGAGCACGGATGCTTCGGAAAGTATCTGCGTCGGATGCAGAAAGAGCCAACGTCCGAGTGCCATCACTGCGACGCGAGCGAGGACTCAGGTCCGCACACGCTCACCGAGTGTCCGGCGTGGGAGACGCCGAGGCGGGAGCTTGTGGCGGCCCTGGGAGTGAGGGTTCTCACGCTCTCCACCTTGCTCGCGGCGATGGTTCGCTGCGCGGATGCGTGGGCGGCCGGCGCCTCCTTCTGCGAGCAAGTAATGCTCGTGAAGGAGGAGGCGGGGCGGGAGCGGCAGCGGGAGCGACGAAGGATCGCAAGACAAGCTGCCCGCTCACGAAGGCAACTCGGGCGTTGGAGGTCGATGAACGACCTCCGCCCCCCATGAGCGCCGGCCTGGGGGTGACAGGTGAAGCCGCCTGTCACCCTGGCAGAAGCAGGCCGCGGCGGTGGCGCGCGTGGCGCGCCTCCCCGTTTCCGGGGACGAGTTGGGGACTCTGTAGTCCCCACACCCGAGAAGAGGGCCATATCGTGAGAGATGGCCCTGGGTCGGCCGGGGTGCGAGGGATATGCCTGTCAACCTCACCTTCGGCAACCAAAACGACCCACAGGCGGCGTGCGTTTTAGTCGGTCCGAGTCCGACATAACCTCCTCCACCGGCTCCGGTGGGGAGGTATCCGTGGGGATTTTGCGCACGTAAAAAAAAAAAAAATATACGTACAATTGACAAGTTATTTCGTTTGACAGGTGTCCAATGTGACAATTCATATATAACACCTCTTTGAAGTGAATACTTTTTTGTGAAGTAAATTATATTTGTCTATATTTGCATGTTTGCATATACGTCAAATATTTTGCCATACCAACAAACGTCCAGTAGCAAACACAAATAGTCACGTGAAGTGCCACCATTATGTTTGACATCAAATGTATGATGATATGATGAGTACAAGTGTTACTACGTATAATTTAATAAAAAGACGAACTTCTCTTATTAGTCAATTTGGTAAGTATATTATTTTTGTATCGCAGTGCAACAACAAACACAAATTGAAAGATGTTAAACATAACGTTTGTAAATTACAAAAATAGCTGTAGGTACATACATTTACTAAAACACAACATAACATAAACTCACGCCTATATCCCCGAAGGGGTAGGCAGAGGTGCTAACACCTACATTTCGCCAGTTTCTGTTTAGGTCCCAATGTAATAGGTGGCGAGCCTATTGCCATTAACCGGGCACTTATAAACCTGCGATAAATACACACATAACTTCGAAAAGCATCGAAAAGTCATTGGTGTTTGCCATGGTAAAACCTGGGATCGAAACCGAGACCTCGTCTCGGCAGTCCATTACCCATACCACTAGGTTACCGCGGGTTATACATTAATTATTGATATAATTTAATGTAAATATAATTTGTAAAACTGTTAGTGTTTAGCAACTTCTGAGAGGGATTGTACCCTATCATTCATGATTATTACAATCAGATTCTTCGTAATAAACTGAGTCATTTGTTTGTTTTAATAAAGCCTCAAGGAAAACCTTAATACATATTAACATCGCGTGGAAAAGCATCAGAGTAGAAAACGAATCGTGAGTATATTGTTCTCAGCGGTGTTATATCTCGAGAAACGATTTAACAAAGCGGCGCTCGAAACAATTTGCAACAGTTTCATAAGCCCCGCTTTGCGTTAATGTTGGCAAAGTGTTGAAATGATTATTTTTCCAAACAAATTGTTTTCCGGACAGCGATGACTTGAATTTCGACGGGCACAAACCGGAAAGTTGGCCGACCCTCCAAAACAAAAAATGTTACAAGAATTTTTTCTCCAAGGTTCGAAAAGATATTGAAATATCTTTCTATCTTTGCTTTCTGAATGTGCTGAGTATCTGATATAAGAATAATAACCACGGCTTTTGGTCTTACGTTTATATATTTTTATATTAAACATAAAAAGTGTGGTAATACAGACGATAAAAATATTATATATACATATGCTCGTGTTTGAGATGATATAGCTAGGAAGGGACTGACTACATCCAGAGATATGTCAGCCCAAATAAATA
Organism: Eilema griseolum; assembly: GCA_963662185.1. Taxonomy (NCBI): domain Eukaryota; kingdom Metazoa; phylum Arthropoda; class Insecta; order Lepidoptera; family Erebidae; genus Eilema; species Eilema griseolum. The sequence continues at coordinate 9,824,108 of OY759250.1, forward strand.
TGGGATAATGGCAGAAGGATGATTATCCAAATACTCGTGCTTGTATATTTTCGAAGTGCTAAACAGATGTTGGGCTATTGCCATTAACCACCGACACAGCACACCACACCTTGGTCATGTGTGAGGTGTGGGTCAGTCAAAGAACAGCCCTCATGAGCATCATTGGTGTGGACCTGTCGCTGTCGGCCGTAGTTCCAGTAGCAGCTATGGCCGGCAGCGAACAGTGTTGGGCAGCTGTTACCTCGTTCGCTAACGAGGTGATGGCGGCCAAGAGGCCCTGCGGAAGCGGGAGCGAGCTGGGCTCACTTTTCCGCCCCGCAGGCCCCGCGTCCCCGAATGAGAGTGACCACGGGCAGTAGGTCGGGGGACACGCTGCCCCCATGCTGGTGTGGCGGAATGCGCCCCTGTATGTTCCTGGGGTGCATTCTTGAATTGAAAAGCTCCCTCTATCTCAGCCTGATTGCCGTGATGGTGTAACCTTGAGTAGCAGGCAAGCATCAAGCATCAAGGGCGTTCCTAGCCGAGTCACGGTGAGCAGCCTATCCCGTGGCTCAGATTAGGCGACGGATTATTAGACCGAGGTGCTTTAGTGGGTAGTCTGGCCTCTGAGGCCAGGAGTCCCACACGAAGTGAGCCCCCTGCCCCGCGGGGGGTGATTGAAGTGCGTAAACGCAATTCACCACGTAAAAAAAAATAAAAAAAATACAGTGAATACTCTTTTGTATGTTTGTTTGAACGCGCTAGTCTCTGGAACTTCGTGTGTAAATCGAAAAATTCTCCTTACATTTGATCTCATGAATCGATGATATACGCTATGGCCCGTAGTAGCTGAACAACGGTAAAAAAACTGAGAGAACACGGACGAGTACAGTGTGACTGGGTGGAATAGAATGGTTTCACTTGAAGCCGTACTGGCTGCGAGTGAAACCGTCATATAGTAAGAGAATTAAGTATTATAATGCTCAACAATAAATGCATATTTCTCTCTATGTCTCTATACGACCCATTTCTATCTTGTCAGTCATCTTTCCCCAACTATTGTTTGGCTAAAAGGTACATAATAGTGTAATTGAGGTAATGCTTCAAACGGAATTTCCTTAATAATGTTAGAACACAAAAGCGGGCGGGTCTATTAATATAATGTGTGCGAACATCCCGCTGTCACTGAAGTAATGAATCCACCTTTGTTTATTATCTATGAATACTGCTCAGAGGATTTCACAAATTATGTTATATACTCGTGTACGCGCTGCCGTAGCAAGAGTATTGAGTCTTTTACAATGTATAATGTTGAAGATGCCAGCATTTTCGACATTATACATTGTAAAAAGGAAGTCTCAAGATAAGGGTCACCATTACAGATACAAATAATGCGACTAGTGATACTCGCTTTGACTTGACAGAAACGTCACATGCTTTTTCATGCCCCGCTTCCAGTCCATGGGATTGTACGAAATAGGAAACACGTATGAAGATAAAGAAGAAAAAAAACGCGTATTTAGGTATGAAACTATTTTAACACACAAACTATTTTAACTGATTACTACTCTAGTCCTATATAATTCCGACGTAAGTATTTAATTAAGGAAGAGTATAAAAACGGCTAACAGTATCTCAGTATGACTAGTTAAAGAGCCACAAACAACATCGCGTGACTAAGTTCTTTGTAAAAATACGTTTGCGGTTTTTTAACGCTCCCGCTAGCATAAAAGAACGGAAAGTTGCCCTGTCTTTTTTCATTTGCTCTTTGTTGTGATGTGATTGTTTTGTAATGAAAAATGGTGGAATCCTGCATCATTGCAGGTTATAAATAATTTAGATCTTGATCAACTTAGCAGATTATTAAGTTTTGATTTCCAGAGAGGATTGAATTCCCTAAACTTCTCTCTCTCTAAGTAGGTATATAAATGTAGATGGACTCATAGTAGACTCGTAGAAAACTTTGCCGCGTGGTTTACTGTAGAGTAGAATTAGGGCCACCGCATCTCTTCCCATGCAGTGTAGTACAAGGCGACTAAGGGATAGGGATGTTTAACATCAGAAAAATGTACACAATCCAGACTCAGTCTCAGATGATTGGCTTGAGTCAACAATAGTGAAGACCGAATTCAATGATTAGTGCAATGTAGGTGTTGATTGGCTAACCATCTGGGGATAAAGGCGTGATTTTATGTATGTATATGTATGATTTCCAGGGAGGTTTTTGAATTCCCTAAACTTCTCTTTCTGTAAGTAGGTTTATAAGTGTAGATGGACTTATAGTGGACTCGTAGAAAATTTCGTGATGAATGTCAACACTCTCGCAAGTCCCTTACATAGACATAAACACATTCACCAATGCTGTTAGCCGAGGTTCGAACTCCCTCAAAATACCCTTAGCCTGTTAAAAGTAGGTGAATACATCTCTCAGTTTGGAAGTAGATTACCTTTTAAGACTACGTGAGGCTTACAACTAAAGTCATAAAATAAACAGGTTTGAACCCTTGCCTTGATTCCCGGATGCTGCTGAATTAACAGGCTTGACTACGGCGAAGCAAAAGGAGGGTTATGATTTTGACAGGCTATGTATGTATGTCTGTAGGTTCATCTGTTCCCTCATAGCTCCTCAACCACTTACTAGAACAGGACAAATGAGGTATCATTAGAAGCATCTTAGTCGTCTGCTAGTTACAGGCTATATAACGTGTCACTGAATCGAATGTGACGCCCTCTAGCGGTCACAAAGTACTGTGTTAAAAAATAAATTTGAGATAAAGATGTCGTGTTTTATATCAACTGAAAGGGCTTAATTAGCACATTTAAAATATGTATAAATTATACATAGGGCTTACCTCAAAATAATATAAATAAAAAATAAGTTAAAAATTAAAACCAGACTACTGAGAAAGTATTAAACTATAAAATATCAAGGATAGCCGTGGTCGAATGCCCCTTTTCCCTAAAATGTATTGTTTTCTTAGACTAACTATTTTTTATTGGCTAGACTATACATGAAACATGAAACATTAATCAAGAAAACAAATCGCGTTCAAAAATTAATATGGTCGTGGCAAAATCATTTTTTTTTTATACCACTTAGTTGGCAGACAAGCACACGGCCCACCTGATGGGAAGCGGTTACCGTGGCCTATGGACGTAATCATAGTAAGTTCATAGTAAGATCATAGCAAGATCACAGCAAGATCATAGCAAGATCGTAGCAAGATCACAGTAAGTCACAGTAAAATCATACATACTTAAGATCTTGCACGGAGTGAACATAGTGGGCTGAACCCTTAAAGTGTGTCAAACGAACTCATCGATATTTACCTTGTCTGGCGGGGTGTACTGAAGCGTTATTAAATAAAGCCGAGTTTTACTTTGAAAACTCAGTTGGTTAAAATTTTCTAATAAAAAGGTGAAAACAACCTTTAGCGTACGCGTTACAGGACAGTATATATTTTTATAAAAATTTACCTGAACTACTGGACAGATTTAGTTGAAATTTTGTGAGTATTTTTGTAAATTTGAAAATACAATGTCTATGTATGGCGTGAGTAGCAACCTTATTCGAGCTCTGAAGTCTCTCTATGAGGACTCTAGAGCTTGCGTGAGGATACATGGGTCATTCACTGAATGGTTTAGCATCCAAAAGGGGGTAAGACAGGGATGTGTAGCGTCACCATGGCTGTTTAACTTATTCATGGATAGTTGTTTGCAAGATTTGAAAGATAAAGAATGTGGTTTAAGAATGAAGAATTTACTCGTCAAATGTCTTCTCTATGCTGATGATCAGGTTTTACTTGCGTCATCGGCAGATGAGTTGCAGGATATGGTAACAACTATGCATGAAGCTTTTGAGAGGAAAGGAATGAGAGTGAATGTTAGTAAGACAAAAGTTATGGTTTTTGAAAGAGATGAATGCGTGACAGAGTATAGGATTTGTATAGATGGAGAAAAAGTCGAACAAGTGAATGAGTTCATATATTTGGGAACATTGTTTACGAGAGATGGAAAGCAAGAAGAAGATGTTGAAAGGTGAGTGATAGCTGGAAATAGAGTGATTGGGGCACTACACAACTTTATGAGCAGCCGGAAAGTGTCCGAAAAGGCACGACTGGCTGTACATGGTGGAGTATTAGTGCCGACTCTTATGTATGGTAGTGAAAGTTGGGTGTGGCAGAAAAAGCATCAGAGTAGAGTGAATGCAGTAGAAATGCGTGCGTTGCGAAGTATGTGTGGCTTGACTTTGAAAGATAGAGTGAGAAATAGCGTGATAAGAGAACGATGTGGAGTGATAGAAGATGTAGTGATGAGAATTGAGAGAGGAATGTTGAGATGGTTTGGTCATGTTGAGAGAATGAATCAAAGAAGACTAACGAAACAGGTGTATGAGGTGAGTGTGGATGGTACCGTCGGAAGGGGAAGACCTAGACGCACATACCTGGACCAAATCGGGGAAGTTTTGGAAAAGGGGCAGTTCAGGAGTGCTCTAAACCGACGAGCATGCATGAAGAATGTAATGACAGTGAATGAAGCGAGAGTAGTATGTCAAAATTGTAGCAAGTGGAGATCCGTGATCTCTGCCTACCCCTATGGGAAACAGGCGTGATTTTATGTATGTATGTATGTATGAAAATACAATCAAACCCGGTAAGCGGTACCGATGCCTGTATATCAAGTAAAGTCAGGCTCGCTACTAGTTAAGAAAATTGCATCACTAGGATACGATGATAACTATTTATGTTCTCTAAAAATGATTACATTATATAATGAAATGCTTGAATGAATTATAATAATGTAAAATAATGTACTGCCAAAGTGAATTTTATGACAACAAATAGTTTTAATTTCTCGAACCACATGAAAACGCTCCATTCAAAATCGTTACAAAAGCGTGACGTCACGCTTTTGTAGCGCGTAGTGTAAATGCATAGAGCGCAGGAGAATATCGGATTTATTTGGGTCTGCGTTGCGTTTATGTTTATTAATATGTTTTACAATAAATTCTATCAACCCAAGCATTAATTTATTTACATATCCGCGGATTAATTCGTCTTTTGTGTTATTAAACGCATTCATAATAATGCAGCTTAAATTCACGCAGGGTTTAACGACAAACATTCAATGTGAATGCCAAAATTTATTGTCAACATACGAGTTTAAATTCAGTTCAATAAGTTTTTAATTACAGCACCTGTCTATTCATTATAGATTTAAGTTAAGTTAAAAAGAAAAGTTTAAAGTAAGTATATTTTAGTTTAGTAGTAGTTTTCAGAGTAGGTATCTTAGAGTATTAATAATAATTACTTTTACTAGCTCTTGTCAGCCACGCCTACGTAGGTCGCATCTAATAAAATAGGTACATTCTATCATCACACCGCTCGCCATAGGCAGGGAATTCATCCTCACACATTGCGACCTGAGACGGTGCGTACTGTGCGGTATGCAAGAAACTTCATTCCACACACACTCAAACTGTGGACTGAACTGCTTGCTGCGATTTTCTTAAGTACCTACAATATGAGGTTCTTCAAGAGGGGCATTAGATAGCGGCGCGCGGCGGTAAGAAATATAATGTGGGAGTGGCTAAAGAGGCCACACGGCAGCCTCTCGTTTCGTCTGACGCATATGATTACCGAGCACGGATGCTTCGGGCAGTATCTGAGTCGGATGGAGAAAGAGCCAACGTCCGAGTGCCCTCACTGCGACGCGAGAGAGGACTCGGGGCTTCACACGCTCATTGAGTATCGGGCGTGGGAGACGCCGAGACGGGACTTGGTGGCGGTCCTGGGAGTGAGAGTTCTCGCGCTCCCCACCTTGCTCGCGGCGATGGTTCGCTGTGCGAATGCGTGGGCGGCTGGTGCCTCCTTCTGCGAGCAAGTTATGCTCCTGAAGGAGGAGTGGGAGGTGGGGTGGGAGCGGCAGCGGGAACGAAGGAGGATCGCAGGCATAATCGAAAGAAAAATCGCAGGTAATGTGGAACCTCTTAGCCTTAGGAGGGACTTTGCCTCGATATGTGTGCTCTACCGCCTATACAATGGTTTGTGTTCAGATGAATTGTTTGACATGATGTCCACAGCTACCTTCTATCATCGCACCTCTCGCCATAGGCAGGGAATTCATCGTCACACATTGCGAACTGAGAGGGTGCGCACTGTGCGGTATGAAAGAAACTTCATCCCACGCACACTTAAGCTGTGGAATGACCTCCCTGCTGCGGTTTTCCCAAGCACCTACAATATGGGGTTCTTCATGAGGGGCATGAGAAGGTTTCTTCATGGTCGGCAGCGCGAGTGTAACACCCCTGGTGGTGCATACGTCCCATCAGGTGTGCCGTGTGCTTGTCTGCCAACTAAGTGGAATAAAAAAAAAAAAAAAAAAATATCGAAAATTCTCGATACATTTTAAAATTTTAGCTTGATTGATAAACAATCTCGAAGTAATCTTCTTTACGCAGTGGTTCCCAAACTGTGAGCCGCGACGGCCTGAGGCAACCTGTCAAGTCGCTAGTATTGAGCTTACGACGAGGCACTTCGGACGTATTGAATAAACGTCCAATATCCGCCTGTTTTCCTTTAATGGGTACCGTTTACATGTACAATACTGAAAGAATTAAATTGTTTTAAGTATATGTATAATATAGCTGTTGTTTATACAGGAAAAAAAAGTAAAAATGATAATATTCCACAGGAACGTAATATTATCAGCAAAAGTATGATCGACATGACAAGCTCCAACATAATTCATTAAACCGTTTTTATAGTCCCTAAGTGTTTATATCAAATATATTATAGATTTATTTTTTATTCATATAATATACAATCAATCAATCAGCCCACTGCAGTTCACTGCTGGACATAGGCCTCTCCCAATGTGCGCCATTTTCTCCGATCCTCCGCCTTCCGCATAGAGTCTGTCCCAGCCACCTTTTTCAGGTCGTCAGTCCATCTGGCTAGGGGGCGTCATACCTTTCGTTTACCTTCTCGCGGTCTCCACTCTAGGACTCGTTTGCTCCAACGGCCATCGGTCCTTCGGCAAACGTGGCCGAAGGGAACGTGGCAGTATAATATACGGAGGTAGCGAATTATTTCCAGTTCAAGTCCGGAACCTCTCAACTAGATCCTTACCTTTAAACAACAGAAAACTGCAGGTAAATAGTAATATGCAATATTGCTTCATGTGCAAAATAACGGAGCCTTACAGCCGCGGTAGCCTAGTGGTATGGGTAATGGACTGCTGAGACGAGGTCTCGGGTTCGATCCCAGGTTTTACCATGGCACACACCAATGACTTTTCGATGCTTTTCAAAGTTATGTGTGTATTTATCGCAGGTTTATAAGTGTCCGGTTATAAACCTATTAAATTGGGACCTAAACTAAACATAAACTGGCAAAATGTGGGTGCTAGCACCTCTGCCTACCCCTTCGGGGATATAGGCGTGAGTTTATGTTATGTTATGTTACATCGGTAGCGACAACGCGATGCGCGACGGTTAGTTTGCAATTCGATCCCAAATATTTGATCTGTTAGTTGGAAAACCCGTTAAAGAGCACTTGTAACGACGCAATGTTTGGATTACTGTTTTTCTATTGGCGGGTACAATATATTATAATTTACATTTAACATTAAACATATATACAGTCCAGACTCCGCCTCAGATGCATGACTCGAGTCAACAATAGTGCCCGGAAAACGGCCATAGGCTCGCCCCCTATTACTTGTGACCGAATACAATGATTGGTGAAATGTGGGCGTTAATTCACCTCTGCCTAACCCTCCGGAGATAAAGGCGTGATTATATGTATGTATGTAAATTACAATATTAGCAATTTATAATGTCGCATCTAATAAGGTTTTGTTAATGGTTTACAAAATTTTATATTGCAAAATGAAATAGGTGTACCTAACACTGCGTGCGTGGAAGTAAATATGAGAAATAACTGCAGGCAACCTCACCTCCGGCAACCAAAATGAACCACAATCGGCGTGCGTTTTAGTCGGATCAAGTCCGACATAACCTCCCCCACCAGCTCCGGCAGGGTTGGGGATAACTGTGGGAATTTTTACAAAAAAAACTAAGCATGATTTCATCAGCACTGTGATTGTTATCAATAAAAAAGCGTTAACATAGCTAAGCAGGATTAAATTACATACGCAGCTGTATAAATCAATTGAAATTAATTTGAATGTTTACCCAAACATACAGATGACTGGAAAGCGATTTAATAAGATTGCGTTATAAACAAACTCTTATTACAAAGAAAAGGAGGAAACCTTGAAAATTCTCGAACATAATTCGATTTATTTGTACTTGGCATGATTGAAAAACAATGAGGGAGTAATCTCGTGCTTTCATTACAACAGCAATGTTATTTCCGTACCAATAAATCGTTTACATAACATAACATAAACTCACGCCTATATCCCCGAAGGGGTAGGCAGAGGTGCTAGCACCCACATTTCGGCAGTTTATGTTTAGGTCCCAATGCAATAGGTGGCGAGCCTATAAATACACACATAACTTCGAAAAGCATCGAAAAGTCATTGGTGAGTGCCATGGTAAAACCTGGGATCGAACCCGAGACCTCGTCTCAGCAGTCTATTATCCATACCACTAGGCTAAAGCGGAGTATAAATCGTTTATTTGTATACATAACGTTTAATATATATTACATGTCCGCAATATTGTATGTAGTCGGATTGTCGCTGGATGACAAAATACATACATACATATAATCACGCCTTTCTCCCCGGAGAGTTAGGCAGAGGTGAATTAACACGCAAATTTCACCAATCATTAAATTCGGTAATAGGGGGTGAGCCTATTGCCGTCATCCGGGTACTATTGTTGACCCGAGCCATGCATCTAAGGTTGAGTCTAGGCTGTATATATCTATCTGATGTTAAACAGCCCCTATCCCTTACTCGCCTTGTACGACACCGCATGGGAAAAGATGCCACAAAATATTGTGAACGAATTAAAATTTTAACAATGCAACATAGAATATTTTCGTCAGCTTTATACGTAGTGGTTAATATTGTTCTTATTTGACAATCTCTGTGGCGTGATGGTAGTGCATGCGACTGCTACGCAAGGTGGTCAGAAAAGAAGTCGCTCCACGGAATACATCGAAGTTCACCCACGCCGACTGTAAAAAAGCGGGCCCGTACTTCGAGGATGCGCTCGGGATTAAAGCAAAGATGATTAAAATAATGCCTTTACTTATCTACCTATGAAATTGCCGAAATTTCCTTACAGATTCATGAGTTTGTTATTCCTGTAATTTAATAGCTATTTCCATTATTTATATTTTGTTTGAAAGTTGATTTCAAGATTTTACAACTCTTTATTAAATTTTGTTTTTATTGGCTGCTTGATAAATTAAATTCGATCTTCAAAAACAGTACTTACTAAATACCATCCATTTTGATGATAAATTTCGTATTACTTTTTTACATCTGACAATTTTCAAAAATGTAATAAAGATGTTTGTTAGCTTAATGTTGTCTTGAATGAGAAAAATTCATAAAATTTGGATTTGTCATTCCTAAAAAAATGCAATAATGTTAGTACTGAAATTTGGGTTTCCTCCAATTTCTTTAAAGAAACGGCAATTTCATATTCAGACCTATTATTTTTCTTATACCTAAATAAATGATTTATTTAGACGATTTTTAGAAGTATGAATATTTAACCAACACTTTCATTCTGAATCTACAAATGAAATGAAATCCACAAATCAATACGTAACTTATCTATCTGATAAAAGTACATACATACATAATAATCACGCCTTTATCCCCGGAAGGTTAGGCAGAGGTGAATTAACACCCACATTTCAGTAAACACTAAATTCGATCCCACGTAATAGGGGGTGAGCGTATTGCCGTCGTCCGGGTAATATTGTTGACTCAAGCCATGCATCTCAGGCTGAGTCTGGGCTGTATATATCGGTCTGATGTTACACAATCCTCTCCCTTAGTCGCTTTGTACAATACGGGAAGAGATGTGATAGTCCAAATTCTACCCTGCCGGGAACCACGATAAAAGTAATTATTGTGAAATTTAATAGTAAGTGAAGAATAATTATTGATGCCTACTGGTAATATGCACCAACGAACAAAGTTGTACTGGAACGAGTTGGCACTCTTTTGGCCAAAAAACTTAATAATAAGTTACCACTAAACATCAGAAAAAGTGACTCTCTCAATATCTTTAAGTCACAATTATCATTGTACATAACTGATCATTATTAATTTGTTAATCTCATTACTAGGTGTTCTTTTTTGTCTTTTTTTTTTTTTTTTTTACGTGCGCAAAATCCCCACGGATACCTCCCCACCGGACCCGGTGGAGGAGGTTATGTCGGACTCGAACCGACTAAAACGCACGCCGCCTGTGGGTCGTTTCGGTTGCCGAAGGTGAGGTTGACAGGCATATCCCTCGCACCCCGGCCGACCCAGGGCCAGCTCGAATATAGTTAAAAGACGCATGGGTGACGAGTTCTTTGGGGAAGGTGCTAGCCACCGTAGCAGAACTCAGTCAGTGTAGTGACACCTGCTGCAGACTATTCTTGTGATTTTGTATCTATCTTCTTATATATTTTCTTTCCTTTTGTTGCAATATGTATCGTATTTTTCGTATCTTTTAACCTCACCGGTTGACAGGCATATCCCTCGCACCCCGGCCGACCCAGGGCCATCTCTCACGATCTGGCCCTCTTCTCGGGTGTGGGGACCACAGAGTCCCCAACTCGTCCCCGGAAACGGGGAGGCGCGCAACGCGCGCCGCCGCCGCGGCCTGCTTCTGCAAGGGTGACAGGCGGCTTCACCTGTCACCCCCAGGCCGGCGCTCATGGGGGGCGGAGGTCGTTCATCGACCTCCGACGCCCGAGTTGCCTTCGTGCGCGGGCAGCTTGTCTAGCGATCCTTCGTCGCTCCCGCTGCCGCTCCCGCCCCGCCTCCGCTCCCGCCCCGCCTTCTTTTTTGTCTAGTCTACAGGCTACTTTCAACGACAAATAGCATATTTATTGTAAATTATGTTTTCATGAAAGTGGCAATGTAATTGTCTTTTTGAAAATAAATATCTTTAAAACTACTCTTCAAGGTGTCCATTGTTGGTGAAAGCTCGATGCTACTCGACGCATACATAGAATAGGTGTCGACCTATTATTGTAAGGCTATTCTTGAACTTTGTACGAGAAGTTTTACTAAAAAAGAAAAGATCCTATCACAGATCAGAAATGTTCTGCAGTTAGTAACGATAAAGGACGTTGTTGTGTGAACTAGTTTTGTGTCATTTTAGTCAATATCAAATAAGTAGTATCTATTATCTTCTTCTTCTAGTCAAGGGTTCATAGAGTTTTGTTTTGTCCGCCCAATACTTGGCCACAGCTACAGCATTGTTTGTTGCAATACACGTGTCCTTTTTTTTTACGTGCGCAAAATCCCCACGGATACCTCCCCACCGGAGCCGGTGGAAGAGGATATGTCGGACTCGAAACGACTAAAACGCACGCCGCCTGTGGGTCGTTTTGGTTGCTGAAGGTGAGGTTGACAGGCATATCCCTCGCACCCCGGCCGACCCATGGTCATCTCTCACGATCTGGCCCTCGGGTGTGTGGGGACTACAGAGTCCCCAACTCGTCGCCGGAAAACGGGGTGGCGCGCCAGGCGCGCCGCCGCTGCGGCCTGCTTCTGCCAGGGTGACAGGCGGCTCCACCAGTCACCCCCAGGCCTGCGCTCATGGGGGGCGGAGGTTGTACATCGACCTCCGACGCCCAATCCACGTGTCCAGGTGAATGAGCATAGTGGTGAGAATTGACTGCTAGCTTTAGCTGATATGGAAGCAATAGTGAAATGAAATGAATGAAACAAAATTTAATCACGTTAATCAATCATCAATCATCACTGTAATTTATAGGAGGTAGGATACGGCGGTATTTCCGCCCAATTGAGCAGTCCGACTGGGGAAGTACCTCCGCCCTACAGAATTCCGCGGTTATAATAACTTCGTGCTGTGTTCCCAGCGGTGAGTAGGGTAGCCAGAGCTCACTGGAGAATTTGTGTTGTCAGTGGGATGAATAAAGGCTTGTCCTGCTTTGTCCTCTACCCTGACGGCACAGAAACTCTGTGCTTACAGGGTCGGCAACGCGAGTGACTTCTCTGGTGTTACACAAGTCCATAGACCACGTGGTATAAAATACATTATTATTATAGCACTACTCTTGGCAAACTGTAAAACTGTTGGCAGAATGAAGCTCCCTTTTCTTATTCTATTATTTTCTTTATATTTCACAAAATTATATACATTTATTTATTTATTTATTTATGAACAAGCAGCTACAAGCTGATGTGTTCACATCTAGTGATAAAATGTGTAGTCTCTATTGAAGCCTTAACTGTCCGTCACTTTTTTGAGCTCTGTGTTGTCTAGTCGTAGCCAGTCATCAAGTCTATTTTTGAATCCATTTATTGTGGTTGCAGCAATAACGTTATTTGGCAGTGAGTTCCAATTGTGGACAACTCTGTTACTAAAGAAGTGATGTGCGACCAGTGTGTCATTTGTTTACATAGATCAAACGGGAGTGCGTAGTTACTACGCAGACCGGTGCTGACAGAGAACCGGTCAAAGTCCTTGTCATTAGACATGTTGAAGCATAAGCAATCATATAATGGTAAAATATAATGTTAAATATATCAGAAAAATGATATATATATACTAGCGGACCCGACAGACGTTGTCCTGTACACACGTCTTTAATTTCATACTTTTTTTAATTTGAAAAAACATTTTCCAGTAGACCAAATTGTAAATCTAAACCATTCTCGAATCTCCACGAACACACACAAAAAATTTCATCAAAATCGGTCCAGTCGTTTAGGAGGAGTTCAGTCACATACACACGCACACAAGAAATATATATATTAAGAAGATATACAGGGTGTATTTTTGAAACGGGGCAGTAAGGGCAAGTACCTTAATCGTTGCAGTTACAGCAAAACGTTCTTAGAAGACCTTCCCTAACTTTTTGACATATTTTGAACTGCTTTCACAGATTTTGTAAAAAACTTAGTTGGCAAAAAAAATGCAAAAAGTCCAAAATTTTTTTTTCATGCCAATCGATTCTATTTCATGTGGGGATCAAAAAACTCTACGAGACCATTTTAGCTTTCAGTACTAGGAAAGACAGAAATCGCCAAAAACGTTTCCCATACATTTCGGCAACAGAAACAAATTTCTACGATGGTCTAACTTTTTGTTATGGCCAGGAAGTGGGTAGAATTGACTGTAAAGTAAATAAAAAGAATTTTTACCCTCAAATTTCGAATTTGATTCGAAAATCTGTGTGTTATACTTAGTTTCAGCTGAGAAACTTCGTATGAGTTATTAATTAAGGATTTTCGCTAAAATGTCTTCTAATCGTGAAAAAATTGACTTATTAGAAGCGTATTTTGTCAATAATCGAAATGCGGGAGCTGCATTAGTGTGGTACCGCAATAAGTATCCGTTGCGGCATGTGCCAACAAGAAAGGTTATTACAAATCTTTTGAAAAACCTGGTATTGCAGGGTTCTTTCAAAAGAAAGCGGCAGCCTCGTGTGGACATGGACACGGAGATTGCGGTTCTGACTTATGTCGAAGCATATCCAGAGGTATCGTCCAAGCAAGTCGCCCTTGAAGTAGGTGTATCCCACTCCCTTGTGATAAAGATATGGAAGAAATACGGCTACAAGTGCTATCGATATGGGCGCATAGTTCAAGTGTTACATCCGGGTGATGATGTTCGAAGGCTTACTTTTTGCAGATGGCTAAGAGGAAAAATAAGCAGAGATCATGAATTTTTAAATTACATACTGCGGTCAGACGAAACGAATTTTTCCAATAACGGTATGTACAACAGAAAAAATCACCACTATTGGTCCAAAGAAAATCCACTAAGAGTTACGGCAAGTCATAATCAGGTTCGCTTCTCATTCAACTGTTGGTGTGGTATAATGTCCAATCGAGTCATAATGGTGGAATTGTATGAAGGGAAACTGAATTCTGCCATGTATAATGAAGTCATTTTACACCATCTTGAAAACGAGATGGACGAATGGCCCCTGTCGGAATTGCAAAAAGTTCATTTTCAACAAGATGGTGCTCCGCCACATAACAGTCACCTTTCACGTTCCAATTTGAGCCGCCTATTCGGTACACAGTGGATAGGTACACATGGTCCAACACAGTGGCCACCTCGTAGCCCCGATCTAACACCACTTGTTTTTTTTTTATGGGGCTTCATGAAAAACGAGGTGTATAAGACGACGTACGCCAGTGTTCAAGAGCTCAAGGATGCATTAATGACCATTTTACGTAATATTCATCCCAGAACATTATTAGCCGCCATTCGTTCAGTGCAAAAAAGGATAGACTTATGTATTCGTGAAAATGGAAATCATTTTGAGCAATTTATTTCATAAACCAATTTCTTAAATGTTTAAATGATTTTTTTTATTTAAAAAAGTTCAAAATTTTACCTGACCTATGAGTTTCGAGTTGATTTATCATATTTCCGTACGAAATGTATGGGAAACGTTTTTGGCGATTTCTGTCTTTTCTAGTACTGAAAGCTAAAATGGTCCCATAGAGTTTTTTGATCCCCACATGAAATAGAATCGATTGGCATAAAAAAAAAAATGAACTTTTTGCATTTTTTTGCTAACTGTAAGTTTTTTACAAAATCTGTGAATGCAGTTCAAAATGTCCCAAAAAGTTAGGGAAGGTCTTTTAAGAACGTTTTGCTGTAACTGCAACGGTTAAGGTACTTGCCCTTACTGCCCCGTTTCAAAAATACACCCTGTATATACACACACGAGTCTATTTTATTTGTTATATATTTATTTATTTCTTTACATATTCCACACCGTATACTCGTATGTTTATGCGCAAGCATAAACATAGGTCTTTGCAACATTTGATTACATTTCTTGTTTATTGTGACAAAACTTTTCTATGTGGATATCTATTTATCGTTTGCCGACATCTTGATTAGATCGATAGACCTGTTCTGTAATTTAACTGGGCAGGTATTATGGTGTCATTAGTCAAATTTAATTTATCTCATCTCATCTCATAAACTCACGCCTATATCCCCGAAGGGGTAGGCAAAGGTGCTGCACCATGCTAGCACCCACATTTCACCAGTTTATGTTTAGGTCCCAATGTAATAGGTGGCGAGCCTATTGCCATTAACCGGGCACTTATAAACTTGCGATAAATACACACATAACTTTGAAAAGCATCGAAAAGTCATTAGTGTGTGCCATGGTAAAACCTGGGATCGAACCCGAGACCTCGACTCAGCAGTCCATTACCCATACCACTAGGCTACCGCGGTTATTAGTATTTTTTTAATTAACAAAAGTATAGTTTGGAATAGTTGATGGATAGAGGCTATCAACTAGACGTTATCTGGTTCTAAAGGAATGCATGATTGAATGCAATTTAAAAAAACAATCATTTAGAGGAAAGTTATGGCCAATTTATATTGAGTACAAAATACTTACAACTAAAATACAGATGTTAATTAAATTATTCTCATTCTAAGTAATCTGTACAGAAATAATTTATAAATATTAAATACAATAAAAATAAAATAACTATTACACAACTTATAGCTAAGAACAATTAAAATGCGTCGTAGAATTCCTCCGCATCGCATGCCTCTTGTGGTAGCGTTCCCAGAAGACTGGCAGCATTGCCACGTTGTATGGCAATGCTTATTCTCTGACCTAAAAAGAGGCCAGCCTTCTGGTCACGAGAAGCGTCGACCATACGCTTCGCAATCTCACGGAACATGTCATGACCCCAAAGTCTCGACTCCAAACGGCACAAATTCATAATCTCCGATGAGATTGGAGTATTTGCGCCGCTTGAGAGCCTCTGCAGAAGCAGCAGCAGCACCAGCACAGCCAGCCGTGCTAGTTATATGGGTAGGAGCCATGGTATCAACGCATGTGGCGTCCCACACCAGAGTCCTACCCAACTTCCATGGCATTAACGACATGCCATCCGGTCTCTTGCCATCGTCACGCGCCAAACCGTTAGGTTCTAGTACAGCTGGTACACCGGCGGTGACAAGAGCACGGCGGATTATGTCATTGAGACTGGCGTGCCGTGGAATTCGCCCTGCGCTCCTGTAGCACGACAGACCATGGTGTCCGAGTCTGTCAACGGCTTCTCCACAACGGCATTGATGCGAAGAAACACACGGCGCACCTAAACGGAGAAAATTACATAGTATTTAATTTTAACACTTCTATTTATTTTACATCAAAATTATAATTCGCCTCCCTCAAACGAACAGCCGGTAATTGTGGAATCCTCATTTCACCACAAAAATGTCAATGAAAACGTTTTACTGTTATCCTTGAATATCTTTTGATCATTGATACATGAAATGAAAGCTACTTTTGCGAGCAATGCAATTATGATATTTACATAAAATTATATATGCACCAAGCCTGGCAATTTAAGAGAATATATAATACAGGCAACGTATTGAGATAATTTATTTAACCGAAATTACGGGAAATGAAACGAATGAACTTTTTTTAATATTCAGTCCGTCATTTGCCCACAAGATGGTAAGAAGCAGTGACGAAAGATGAACATTTTCACATAACATAAACTCACGCCTATATCCCCGGGGTAGGCAGAGGTGCTGGCACTTACATTTCATCAGTTTCAAAAGGGAAAAAATCTTATCTCGTTAAAGAACGAACACACGTCATGTATGGAGTTCTGAGCTTTATAGGAATTTTGAGAAATGGGAATTACAGAGGAAGAGGGAGCCCTGCTTAGAAGCGAACATGGTATTATTATAGTAATGTTTATTTATTTATTACTTTTAGGAAGGCTTACAGACTTACGCATATAAATATTTATTTAATACGTTTGCTTGTACAATAATATAAATAAATAAAAGATACGAAAAATACGATACATATTGCAACAAAAGGAAAGAAAATATATAAGAAGATAGATACAAAATCACAAGAATAGTCTGCAGCAGGTGTCACTACACTGACTGAGTTCTGCTACGGTGGCTAGCACCTTCCCCAAAGAACTCGTCACCCATGCGTCTTTTAACTATATTCGAGCTGGCCCTGGGTCGGCCGGGGTGCGAGGGATATGCCTGTCAACCTCACCTTCGGCAACCGAAACGACCCACAGGCGGCGTGCGTTTTAGTCGGTTCAAGTCCGACATAACCTCCTCCACCGGCTCCGATGGGGAGGTATCCGTGGGGATATTGCGCACGTAAAAAAAAAAAAAAAAAAAACTATATTCGAGCTTGTACGGGACAAATGTATGTATCGAGACCTCATAAAACTGTTGGTAATGTTCTTTATTTTTTTATTACGTAATATTACATTTTTTAATAGTTGTCTCTTAACTATTAGATTCTTTGGTTGAGATTGTTGTAAGGGGTACTAACCCCTTTTATTATTAGGCACGAAAATGCTTAGTTTCTCTTCAGTTAGAGTATGCCCATCCCTCGTCGTTCTTATTTGGCATGTGTCAAGTGTGAACAGAGGAAAAGGAAATAGGAGGAAAGCGGTATTGTATCATATAATGAAATTACGCACGCATTTTAGTTATCAGTAATGTATGGTAGGACCTACTTGTTATATCCTAGATTAGGTATATTACTAGATGCTCCTTAGACAAAAAAAAATGTAACTGTCTAAAGATGGATAAATATAGATATAGTAGAAGTAGTGCTATGAACAATTTAATCAATTAAAATCAATCAATGCCGCCAGCCTTTTGGGCACATTACCAGTCGACATCTATGGGGAGGTACCTTAAACCTCACCGTTTGGTTTCATTTAGCCCACCACCGGAAGATTAAAAGATTCCAATATCCGCTGATTATCCTAGGCCTGTGTATCTCCAAGGCGCCCGAACTTTTATGGTAATGTACTTACAAACCAATTTTGTTTTCATTTCTTTTAAATAGGAGATTACACACTTACTTTTTCACATTTAGCTTACTCCATTCAAGAGTCAACAAATATAAACACATATGTATTATTGTAAATATTAGTTTATATGTTATTACATTATTATATATTGTTAAAGAAACTGAACTGACAATTCGAATAAATAAATAAATATTAAAGATTAAAATAAATAAATATTCCACAACATTTCACACAACGCTAACTAGACCTATGGTGAGCTTAGTTTGTGTTATGGAATCTAGAATGCGGATGTAGATACCTAAATACCTTTTTTTTGTTAATACATACATATCACACATAGAAACACCCAGACCAATATATAATAATACATTGAAACGACTTATTCAATCATGTGTATTGTACTCACTGTTAATCACTTATTATATTGAATAAAATAAAAATTTTAATTTTATTTTATTTCTTCCTCCGTGGGAGATGTAGTGGAGGGAACATACAACACATATAAATACGTTGTTCTAGGAATAAATGAGCAGTCTTATTACAGCATTCGTCTTGTTTCATTTATCTATCCCCGACATTACACAAATATACATATTCATGCATACAAATATATGCACTGAGCAGGAATCGAACGCGCGTCTCATTCATAGCAGTCGAAAGTTCTACCGCTACGCATCAGAGGCCGTCAATTAAATGCTTAGTGTACCAAAAACATTCTTAATCCATCAGTAGAGGAAGAATTATTACTAATTGCATTTTCTTTCGTTCGAATTCACTATGTGATTCAGTATGTGTGCCACTCTTTTCTCTCTCTGTATAAAAAAAACGTGTGGCACTCGGGGACTGCCGCGGTAAAGCTATTGCATATCATTTTTTATGAACTTATGCAATTATAATAAATAATAATATAATTTGAATTTGAATTTGAATTTGAATCTGAATCTGAGTCTGAGTCTGAGTCTGAGTCCGAGTCTGAGTCCGAGTCCGAGTCCGAGTCCGAGTCTGCGTCTGAGTCTGAGTCTGAGTCTAAGTCTGAGTCTGAGTCTGAGTCTGAGTCTGAGTCTGAGTCTGAGTCTGAGTCTGAGTCTGAGTCTGAGTCTGAGTCTGAGTCTGAGTCTGAGTCTGAGTTTGAGTTTGAGTCTGAGTCTGAGTCTGAGTCTGACTCTGACTCTGACTCTGACTCTGAGTCTGAGTCTGAGTCTGAGTCTGAGTCTGAATTTGAATTTGAATTTGAAAACTATAATCAGCTCGGCGAACCTTGATCCCTATGACACTGACAGTTATTCCCACGACACAACCTTGTAGTAGCGTCACCGTTATATTATAATCGAATTGGCGGTGTCTAAAAATGATATTTATTAATTTTAGGCAGATATATGCAATTACAATAATATCCCGTTGGAATTATAATAATTATTAACACTTACAAGAAATTATCTCAATCAGACTTTACGTTGACGTCCTGCAAAAGTTACTCCGTTTGGAAGATATCGACTAGTGCGGAAAAGTATCGATAAACAAATATCGAAAATGGAAACGAGTGTACAAAATACATCAATAGAGCACCTACGCTCTTAGTGTCAGATTTATAATCATTTAAGTTGTTTGCGATAATAAAATAAAGGAGATTTAACAAATTTATTGTATATACCTACTCAAATAAAACAAAAGCGGTTTATTTATGATTTTTTAATATACATTAATCTGAATCTGACAATGGTGTCACCGATTGCGTCTCAGACTCGGAATCCGAACTGCAGCTGCTTTCTCCTATGTTTATGATAAACGGCTGGTCTACTATATTGTCGTATCGCACGTCTCGATTCCAATCATCTAAGCATAGCTTTTTCGTCTTTTCAACCACTTTCCTCCAATTGTCCGGAGTCACTTGACTACATGCCTCTTGTAGCAACGTAAGCATTTTATTAGCTGTGAATGGTGGAGTGGTGTTAAGCCTGGCTGCACAACCTGAAACAATAATGGTTTAGATTGAAAATGATGCAAAGTCAAAGAGCGAGATCGGGGTAAGTACATTATAAGTACATAATTTTGTACGTTAAAAGTGTGTAATTGATATAAGCACATGGATAAAAATAAAAATGCAATTTGCTAGTGAAATAAAATAGCTTTAAATAGTACTAGCCGACTAGACAGTCACCAGTGACCTAAATAAAAACATGTTAAAATAAATACAAATCAACCCACCTTTGATCTGCGCCCATATCATTTCGATTGCATTATATTGGCAGTGGTAGGGCGGTAGCCGAATCACGGTGTGCCCTTTTGATTTTGCCATCTCATCCAAGAAATATTTCTTCTTTGTTTGCTGTTTATGAAGGTTCAACAATCTAACTAATTCCTTTTTCAGCATTTGAGTATTAGCTGCCACACCATTGTTTTGCAGCCACTCTATTATTTCGCCTTTATTGTTGTTCGCGGTAGGCGCTTTATTAATTTGCACAGAGTGGTATGGGGCGTTGTCCATTAAAATGTAGTGGGGCTCGTTTAAATTGTCTAATAGTTTTGTGAACCATTTCTTGAAATTCTCAAAATTCATCTCTTCGTGATAATCACTTTGGTTGCGCCGAAGTAGAAACTGTATTTTTGACACGGAAACACACTCCTTTTATACCCGTCTCCTCTTCCGCACTAACCATAGATGTAGCTTCCGTCCGCCATTTGTGAAATATAGACACTCAGTCTCGCTTTGAACTAGCCAGCGTAAAGACGGACGGACCGCGCTCGCGTCTCTCAGAAATGTATAATATTTGTTACATTTTTACCGCTTCATAGACCTTTACCGATCGGATTGTGCCTCTCGTGTGTTCCTCAAGCGATCTAGTGATGCTGACGGCAGCTCCTGAGCAAGGAAGAGAAGATCCGTGTACCGGCTGCGATGAAAACACGTGTGTCGTGAAGGTTAGTGCATCCTCTCCTAATTTCTCGGGCTGCATTCACTGCCTGGATCGAATCCGCGGCAGCCCGGCCACCTGTCTTGTTTTGTGTGTAAAGCGTCAATAGAACAGTTAGCTACTTCCCGCAATACAGTCCATTACCGCACGCTGCCAAGCGCCACCATTTTTGGTCCGGATCGAGCCGGATTCTTAGCCGTAGTTCGTATTTTGTTATTATTCTAATGGGAATAAGCTCGCCGCACCTAAGTGCCTGGTTATTTTAGTAGAAAACCCCGCATCCAGACACTTAGGATTAGATTTGTTGTCCGTTCGCCGCTGGCTCGCATAGTACCTACCTGGTACATACATAGGTTAGGTATCATATCAACACTTAATCGTAGTTCGCAATTTTCGCATCGCACCTAAGTGCCTGGTTATTTTAGTAGAAAACCCCGCATCCAGACATTTAGGCTTAGATCTTAGGTATACTAGACACCCTAGTGCATAGGCACAGTGTAATACCTAACGCATTTGGCTTTGTTTTGTTTTTTTTCAATTACGTTGTTCTCGGCTCGCGTCGTATTTGCCTAGTACCTGCGTGGGTAGACACGTGGCTGTACCTACCTCGCTCGCATCTCATCCCAATTCATACGAAAGTATTTTAATTTGAATAGATATTACGCAATACTTAATCTCTGAAATAATAGTTGAACCTAGACAGCGACCATCGCGTAGGTGCGACCTTGTTGCTATGCGCGTTAGTTCAAGCTTGCACTGGCAGTCATAAGTACCTACCTACCTACGGTTATCGCTCGCGCCGCCTCGCTGCTCTGTACCGCTAAGATTAAGTCATTTCATATTTGTTATTTACCGCACTTTAGTTTGAGATTTAATTGTAAACATGTCCCCAAAGGTTGATAAGACCGGTAAGGTTCAATTGAAACTTTTATACGCTAAAAAAGAAATGATTTACTCTCGCGTACAATCGATCTATGATAATGCACTTAAAACCTCTGATTTGGTCATCAGAGATTCGTTCTTGTGTTCTATAGAAAACTTAGATAGTCTACGCGCGGATTTCGAAACCTTAGTACATGACATCAATGTTTTAGAGTTGAATTTGGATCCCGATTACTCAGTGAGTTATCAAGCCTTGTCGTCGTTTGACGATTTGTATTGTCGTATCAAACGCGTCGCTAGGAGTTTGGAGAAACCGGCTGACCTACCCAACCCCACTCGCGACCGACCTAAGTTGCCACCAATTCAAATACCCGAATTTGATGGTAACATTCGCAATTGGTGTCTATTTATAGATAGTTTTGAGAATACGATAGATAAGAACGATTCGTTGACAGATCACGAAAAATTGCATTATCTCGTTGAAAAATTGACTGGTAAAGCTATAACCGCTTGCGCTGGAATTACGTTTAGTGCCGGGAATTATAATTTAATTTTAAATACTTTGAAAGCTAAGTATGAGGATAAAAGATCGGTAGCTAACGCCTATTTAGATCAGATGTCTGATTTGAAATCTATTACGGCATGTAACGATCAAAACTTAGAGAAATTTCTAGATACTTTCGCGTCAGCTGTTCGCGCCGTAAAGAACTTGAAGATCGATGACCTCTGCGACTTCGTATTTTTGTATATGGGTTTAAAGAAATTAGATTCCGAAACCATTCGTTTGTTTGAGTCGGATCATCGCGGCAGTAAAATTCCTAAGTTCGAAGACTTAGAAAGTTTTGTTCGCGAGCATATAAAGGTATTGCAACGCTCTTCATCGAAACATGAAGGCGCGAAGAAGGTTGTTACTTCTGAACGCAAAATAGATGCCTCATCGAGGTCACCGAGGTCAACCCATACTTATGTTAATACCGCACCAGCACGTGTACAATCATCTGTTTGCTCTTTGTGTAGTACTCATCATTCGCAACTGTACAAGTGTCCTGGTTTCCTAAAATTGTCGCCTAGTGATCGTTATAAATTTGTTCGCGCTAATAATTTTTGTTTTAATTGTCTCGGTACTAAACACCGCGTTGTTTTATGTAATAGTGGAAATGGTTGTCGCAAATGTCAAGCGAGACACCACACTTTGCTTCATTTTGAGAATAGTAATGCCGCATCCAATGTGAGTACAGTTGGCCCGTCGAGCGGTGACACACGGCAGCCTGCGCCGCAGCCGCACCCCGCGCCCGCGCGCGCTCCGGCCCGCCCGGTGACCGCTGCGGATGACGTCACCTTGTGTTCGTTCTCCGCTAGTGCTGCACTCACCACTGTGTGTCTCGCGACCGCTCGCGTTGTTATTGTTGATACATTAGGTAAACCGCACCTTGTTCGAGCGCTATTAGATGGCGCTTCGCAAAGTAATTTTATTACTCAAGATTGTTGTCAACGTCTTGGTTTCAATGTTGATAAGCGTTCAACCCATTCAGTGGTGAAAGGGTTTGGGGGTTTGCAGTCAGCTGTTCATGGCACCATTAAAACAAGGTTTGGATCTCGTTTTAATAATAATATTTGGTTTGACATGGATTCGCTCGTTACAGATA
The DNA here is from genome assembly GCA_963662185.1 of Eilema griseolum. Classification (NCBI taxonomy): domain Eukaryota; kingdom Metazoa; phylum Arthropoda; class Insecta; order Lepidoptera; family Erebidae; genus Eilema; species Eilema griseolum. Next base: position 9,847,503 of record OY759250.1, read on the forward strand.
AAATAACTGAACAGTTGCCTACCGTCCCAGTTGACACGTCTTTATTAACGAAATTTAAAGACTTGCCTTTAGCTGATGAGACTTACGCTGTTCCTGGAGTCGTCGATATATTGATCGGCGCTTCGATTCTCCCGCACCTCCAGTTATCACGTAAGGTCAAAGGGGGACCGACGTACCCCGCTCCGCACGCCCTGGAAACAGTTCTGGGTTTTGTTATAATTGGTTCCGCACCCGCTTCTATAGATAGTTTTAGTCACTCGACTGCCTCGTTCTGTTGCACCGTCGAGCCGCCACTAGAGTCTACCATCCGCAAGTTTTGGGAGATTGAAGAGGTCAATGTCCCACCAATCCTAAGCCCCGATGACAAGATGGCTGAGGAGATTTATTGTCGCACGACTACTCGTGATGAGCAGGGTCGTTATGTGGTCGCGCTCCCTTTCAAGGGAGATATTTTTTCGCTCGGGGACTCCCGTGCATCCGCTGAAAGACGCTTTCTTTGTTTAGAACGAAAGATGCAGGCGTCTCCAAAGTTAAAGCAAGCCTATGATGAGGTTGTTAACGAATATTTAGATAAAGGTTACATCTCACCTGCGCCTGCGGACACTGACGAGACCCAGCCTTCGTACGTTATCCCGCACCACGGAGTTATTAGAGAAGATAAGCTTACTACTAAACTCCGCGTAGTTTTAGATGGCAGTGCTAAGACTAGCACTTCCGTGTCGCTTAATGACATTTTGTATTGTGGTCAAAATCTTCAAGGTAATTTATTTGACATAATTGTAAATTTTCGCTTATTCGCTGTTGCACTCTCTGCAGATATTCGACAAATGTTTTTGTGCCTTGAAGTGCGCAAACCCGATCGTAGGTTTCAACGATTTTTGTATAGATTTTCACCGCAAGAACCTTTAATGGTTTACGAGTTTAATCGTGTTTGCTTCGGGCTTAAATCTAGCCCTTTTCACGCACTTCGCACCGTCAAGCAGCTGGCCGCTGACGAGGGCGATGCATTTCCGAAAGCGAGAGCCACCATTGAGACTGGCTTATACATGGATGACTTCGTGTATAGTGTAGATGGCGAGGCAGAGGCTGTCGAGACGGCCGCTCAAGTTATAAGTCTCATGAAGGCTGGTCAATTTGATCTCGTGAAATGGACGAGCAACTCGCAAACTGCGTTAGAGTCGATTCCACCGTCGCACCGATTGTCTTCGGTTAAGGAATTCGATGAAAGTGATACGCACAAGGTGCTTGGTTTAAGCTGGTCGCCCGCATCTGATACGTTTAGTTTGAAAATTAGTTCGACCCCGCAAACTTGTACTAAACGCATTATCCTGTCGTGTGTGGCACGGATATGGGACGTAATGGGATTCGTAGCTCCTGTCGTTTTGTACGCCAAACTACTTATAAAGGAGCTTTGGCTTTCCAATTGTGATTGGGACGACACCGCGCCCGACAACATTGCTAAGTTGTGGGCTCGCTTTAGAAAAGAACTTTCTGTGCTTGACCAAATACAAATTCCGCGTCATGTAGGTATATCGCAACATAGTGTTGTTACGGTAGTAGGCTTCGCGGACGCTAGTGAGAGGGCGTATGGAGGAGTAGTCTACTTTCATGTCTCGAATGTAGGTAAGGTTTCAATTAGCCTTATAAGCGCGAAATCAAAGGTCTCTCCCCGTAAGGTCGTCTCTCTGGCACGCCTCGAGCTATGCGCTTTACTATTGTTAGTTAGATTGATCACCTCTATCGCCAATGCTTGTAGTAGTCGCATTAATATTAGTAGAATTTTAGCTTTTTCGGACTCAACAGTCGCTTTGTGTTGGGCCCACTCTTCGCCCCATCGTTGGGACACATTCGTCGCTAATAGAGTGGCAAAAATTCAATCTGAATTGGCGCCACATAATCTCTTTCACGTTGCTGGCACCGACAACCCAGCCGATTGTCTCTCTCGTGGATTGCTTCCTTCGCAAATTTTGGATCACCCGTTGTGGTTTGGTGGACCGTCCTGGATTCATGCCGCGTTGGATGGGTGGCCAGTTATTCAATTCAATCCCACTACGGTTTCCGAACCACACGAGGAAAAGAAGCACTCGCTTGTTGTATCGGTCCCGCGTGAAGAGTCCCTTATTTTGTTGTTGGCTAGTCGCGTCTCGTCTTGGTCGAGACTGTTGCGTTGTGTTGTTTATGTGGGCCGATTTTTGAGAATTCTATCTACACGCGGTCATATAACCGCCGCTGATTTAGATAAGGCTGAATTGGTCATACTTCGCGAGTTGCAGAAAGGTTATTTTGCTTCTGAATTTAAAAATTTAGAATTTAACAAACCTTGTAGTCGTTCTTTCCGACACTTGAAACCATTTTTGGAGGATGGACTCATTCGAGTAGGTGGTCGTTTGAGAAATTCAAGTTTAGGATTTGAACAAAGGCATCCAGTAGTTCTCCCGCGTAAGGACCACGTATTAGATTTGTTAGTAGATTATCATCATAAGGTGAATTGTCACGCTGGTCCCGATTTGTTGATGTCTATTTTGAGACAGAAATACTGGATAATTTCCGCTCGTAATTTGGTTCGCGCTAGAGTACACAGATGTGTACCTTGTTTTAAGCTCCGCCCGCGTTTTATCGCGCCTGAAATGGCCGATCATCGCTCTTGTCGTGTTGTTCAATCCGCAAAACCTTTCGTACACACCGGCACAGACTTTGCTGGGCCTTTCAAAGTCACCATTGCTCGTGGTCGTGGCATTCGCTCCACGAAAGCTTACGTTTGTTTGTTCATTTGTATGACAACTCGCGCGGTTCATATAGAGTTGACCGGTGATTTAAGTACGCAAAATTTTATGTCCGCTTTTAAACGTTTTTTGTCGCGTCGGGGTCCGGTTAAGCGCATGTATTCGGACAACGGTACAAACTATGTAGGGGCCCGACGTAGTATCTCGGAATTGCACACATTCTTACGGTCTAAGTACTACCAAAGTGAATTCGCTCACATCTTAGCCGAAAATCGCATTGAATGGTACTTTAACACGCCTGCCGCTAGTCATTTTGGTGGTAATTGGGAAGCGAATATTAAAAGCCTTAAGTCGCATCTGTTTCGCGTCATAGGCGAGCAGATTCTCTCGTTCGAGGAGTTGAGTACCGTACTCGCTCAAGTAGAGGCAGTGATGAACACGCGTCCGCTGTGTCGGACTCTATCTAGCGATCCGTCAGAGCCATTAGCTCTGACGCCAGCTCACTTCTTGAATACGACTCCTCTAAAATATTTGCCCGCAATAGATGTTGATGACGATAGAATGCACCTTCTAACTCGTCACGCTCTTTTAGATAAGTTGGTCCAATCGTTTTGGAATCGTTGGAGAACCGATTATTTGCACACGCTGCAGTCACGTCAAAAATGGAATACTCCATCCAACCCAATTACTGTAGGTACGGTGGTAGTCCTTATGACTGAGAATGCTCCTCCTTTACATTGGCCTCTGGGAGTAGTAGAGGAAATTTTTCCCGATGCCCGCGGGATAACTCGTGTTGTACGGGTTAAAACTGCAACCGGATCGTATCTGCGCCCGGTTGTTCGCCTCTGCCCTCTGCCTAGCCAGCAGTAGGCACGAGTTCCAATCTATGTTTATATTTTAGTTGTTATTTCACAAACCTAGATTTAGATTAGACATTAGATTTGTTCCACATTTTCGTTTCGAAGGTAACCCTTCAAGCCGGGGGGAATGGTTGCGCCGAAGTAGAAACTGTATTTTTGACACGGAAACACACTCCTTTTATACCCGTCTCCTCTTCCGCACTAACCATAGATGTAGCTTCCGTCCGCCATTTGTGAAATATAGACACTCAGTCTCGCTTTGAACTAGCCAGCGTAAAGACGGACGGACCGCGCTCGCGTCTCTCAGAAATGTATAATATTTGTTACATTTTTACCGCTTCATAGACCTTTACCGATCGGATTGTGCCTCTCGTGTGTTCCTCAAGCGATCTAGTGATGCTGACGGCAGCTCCTGAGCAAGGAAGAGAAGATCCGTGTACCGGCTGCGATGAAAACACGTGTGTCGTGAAGGTTAGTGCATCCTCTCCTAATTTCTCGGGCTGCATTCACTGCCTGGATCGAATCCGCGGCAGCCCGGCCACCTGTCTTGTTTTGTGTGTAAAGCGTCAATAGAACAGTTAGCTACTTCCCGCAATACAGTCCATTACCGCACGCTGCCAAGCGCCACCACACTTGTTTTCACGGATTTGAAGGCCCACAAGCAGTTAGGTACAAAACCTTTGGCTGTGCCAGCGTGGCAGATAATCAAACGCTGGCCCTTGCCTTCTGGTGCTTTGGTACAGGATTTCTCTGTGTCGTCTGTCCATGTTTTGGAGACTGAGTGATTGGCGTTGAGCCACGTTTCGTCCAGATAAACCACCTTGTCCCAGTTCTCGATGTTTTTTATTTGTCGTAGAAAATCACACCTCATCAATCCAATGTCCTTCCGCTCCATTATCACTTTTCTTTTGTCACACTTCCCATAACGAAATCCACATTTTTTTATAACTTGTCTGAGAGAAGTGAATCCACCTTTAAATAAATCAGCCGATTTCAGCGACGCTAATAATTTTGTGCAAGTCGGCAGTTCACCTCGAAAATAATAGCCGTAAATATGGTTTCGTATCGCTGCCATGTCGAAATCATCGGGGTTAGTTACGGGTCGTGCCCTATTATGTTTTTTCTTCTTTGGAGTTGATAATTTGTTCTCCTCCATCGACGATTCGCCGAACTTCTCCTTTGTAATTCGGGAAACGGTAGCTTTGCCAATTCCCAAAGCATCAGCAACACGGTCGCGTACGTTGTCAAGTGGCAACAAAGGTCCGCCATTTTGTAGTTCGCGAGCAAAATAGTCACGCAAGCGTACAACAAACTCCCGCGTTTCACTGTTGAGTACAGTTTTTCTCAGTCTTTTCGGCATTTTGAAACACCAACAAACACAAAACAGCAACAATAACAAAAACAGAAAACAACAATAGTAACAAACAAAGGATTCCGTTGACACAAGAAAACACGTGGCGCATACAAGGCGTTAGCACTCGTACTGGCGTAGCGAACTGACAGTACTAGCGTAGTGACAGATCAGATAGTGTTGCTATAACTAAAATTTTAATTCACATTAAAATTATACAGTCCGACCATGTTACCTCTGCATCGGAATATTGGCAACCCCATATACAAATACACGGATACTTGTAAATATAACAAGCATTATAATTATAGTAATGTAGATTATATTTTAAAAACATGTTTATCGATGTGGCTGAATGCAAGTCACGCCTTTGCCTATAAAAAGTTGCGATATATCGACACGACCCGTCACTAGTATGAACTGTCATAGGGATCAAGGTTCGCCGAGCTGATTATAACAACTTATGCAATTATAATTACTTACGTTAAGCGGAGCTACTTCGGAGCAGCTCGACTCGATTCGTGCGAGCTCGGAGTTGGGGGTGTTAGGTTTTTTCGTTACGAAATTTCTGGATTCGGTCCCCACGCTCAAGGCCCGCGATAAAAGCTATGCAATAGCTTAAATTAAAGAGTAGTATGGTTTTCGGCACAGTAGAATTTGGTTTACCCCATCTTTTCCCATGCGGTGTCGTACAAGGCAACTAAAGGATAGGGACTGTTAAACATCAGACAGATAATATAGCCTCAGATGTATGACTTGAGTTAACAATAGTGCCCGGAATACGATACAATAATTGGGACCGAATACAATAATTGGTGAATTGAAAGTGTTAATTCACCTCTGCCTAACCCTATGGGGAGGAAGTCGTGAATATATATATGTATGTATAAGTATTATATTAACCTACCTCTGATAAACTAGAGTTCTAAGTCTATCAAATACGTTCGTGGCGAAGGAGGATCGCAAGCCAAGCTACCCGCGTACTAAGGTAACTCCAGTGTCGAAGGTTTATGAATGACCTCCGCACGCCATGAGCGCAGGCCTGGGAGTGACGGGTGGAGCCGCCTCTCACCCTGGCAGAAGCAGGCCGTGGTGGCGGTGCGTCTTGCGCGCTTCTCCTCGAGGAGAGGGCCAGATCGAGAGAGATGGCTTTGGGTCGGCCGGGGTGCGAGGGATATGCTGGTTAACCTCACCTTCGGCAACCGAACGACCCATAGGCGTCGTGCGTTTTAGTCGGTTCGAGCCCGACATAACCTCTCCCACCGGCTCCGGTGGTGGGGGTATCCGTGGGGATTTTCCGCACGTACAAAAAATAGTCTATCAAATACGTTTAAATAATTATTCATCAACACTCAACCTTTATTAAAAGATACTCTTATTAGCTCTTCATATCGAATTTATTCCGTAATTCGACGCAAATGAGGCAATAAATATAAATTATAAGAAATCAAATAAAGAGAATTATGTTACACATTTCTTTTGGGGCAATAGCTTGTTGATAGCAAATAATTTGATGTTATTGCGAACAAGTACTTAGAATAGCAATAATAGGAATTGGTGAGTGGTTAAAAAGGTTAAGAGGGTAGGTAGATACGTGAGAGTCGAATCGGTCTTGTTTTGGTATCAAATAACTGTAATAACAGTATATTGACGTTTTTTTTTGCACAAGGCTTATTAGGCAATTGAATGTGCATCCATCAGACCTTTATTCAACTTGATTTAGGTCGGCTTTTTGTCTAACTTTGAAATGAACTTCGAAATTTTCACTAAAGTGACTGTTATCTGACATCCACAAGCCGATGGCTCTGTTCAACGCAGTAAGTCAGTCTTTGGGGCTGGGCACTATTCCTCAACATCTATGTACTTCTGAACATATGTCTTTATATATGTGTTTAAAATATCAGAAAAAAAGTTCATACATTTCAAGCCACTGGCGATATCGCAGTTCTGTAGTTAGACAAGGCTGTCGACCTTTTTAGGGCTCAATATACCAGTAAAGAATAGCACATTATTGAACTCTATAGTTTCATTAATTAATTAGCCTATTGTGATATACTGTTGGGTGTTAATTCACCTCTGCGTAATCCTCCGGAGATAAAGGCATGAATATATATGTGTGTGTGCGTAATCCACTGTTAGACATAAGCCTCTCCTAATGTGCGCCATTACTATCAATTCTTCACCTTCAGAAGGTACCTATAATTCAAAATCCGAAGGTTTAATAAAACGATTAAAGTTCAAACATTTGAATAATCAGTAGCTCAACAGAATAATCAATAATATGAATTATAGATAAAACAGAAGTCTAATTATAAGCGAAAAAATAAAGTTGAGATGAAATACGGTATAAAAGCGGAGCAATAAAAAAGGCAATCAGAAGGGGCGCGCAGCCTGAGGCGGACTTGCGGATACGACATCATACGTAATGTATTTACACAAACGCTCTAAGTTGATGATTGGATGATGCGGTATTCCGAATCAAATATTCCATGTTATATAAATTACATTTTCGTTTGGGTGACTTCAAATTTGAATACGTTTGATGAAAATGTTTGGTTTAGAATTTATAAAATGGTCTTTTTCAGGGTTTTGTAGGTTCCTTATAGGATCACTTTGTTGTCCGTGTGTCTGCTTTTCTGTCAAGACCTTTTTCTCAATATGTGTGGGACCACATACTCATATTTATAGTGTCTTGAAACTATGCAAAATTCATACCAACGGTTGAAAAGTAAAAAGGTACAAGCGACATCGAAATTTCATACAAAAAAGAGGCCTTAAAGCACATGACACTCTTTACAACACAGTGTAATTTGCGCATCAACTGTTCTTAGCCTTTCAACCGTCGATATTTTTAAGTCAACGCAATCAAAATATAATGCGGCTTAAGTTACGGAACCCTCGTAGTGCGAGTCCAACTCGTACTTGACTGGCTTTTTTATACTGGACTTGCTCGAAGCTCCGCCTTAACTCGTATCTGTACCAAATTTCAATAAAATAGATTCAGTGGTTAATTAAGTAAACCAAGAGTTAATCTAGAATAGATAATACTTTAACATTTAAATCACGCAGTGGGTACTTACTTATCAAAAACAAAAAAACACCCCAAAAAGTTGAAAACAAGTTGTGTTAGTTAGCCCTATAACTTTGATATACCTAGTAATACATATATTTTGATGCAAGCCTTGTCATGTGGCGGGACCCTAACTGGTAAAGCACTACATCATATTATCGAAACGATCAAGGTCCCCCCGACAATGACAAACAAATACATAAATTTTTGATTTAATTTATATTTTACACTTTTTAAATTGGTCTAATCGTCAAGCTCTTTGATTTGATACCCATTGGTGGCGCGATTGGCCACGTGCGCTAGTGGACTGTATTGCAGGGAAGTAGCTAACTGTTCCATTGACGCTTTACACACAAAAAGACAGGTGATCGGGTTGCCGCGGACGTGATCCAGGCAATGAATGCAACCCGAGAAATTAGGAGAGGATGCACTAACCTTCACGACACCACGTGTTTTCATCGCAGCCGGTACACGGATCTTCTCTTCCTTGCTCAGGAGCTGCCGCCAGCATCACTAAATCACTTGAGGGACACACGAGAGGCACAATCCGATCGGTAAAGGTCTATGAAGCGGTAAAAATGCAACAAATATTATCCATTTCTGAGAGACGCGCGCGCGGTCCGCCTTTACGCTGGCTAGTTCAAAGAGGGAGTGAGTGTCTATATATCACAAATGGCGGACGGAAACTATATCTAGTACTATACTATGGTTAGTGCGGGAGGGGAGATGGGTATAGAAGGAGTGTGTTTCCGCGTCAAAAAATACAGTTTCTACATCGGCGCAACCATTCCCCCCGGCTTGAAGGGTTACCTTCGAAACGAAGAATGTGGAACAAATCTAATGTCTAATCTAAATCTAGGTTTGGGAAATAACAACTAAAATATAAACATAGATTGGAACTCGTGCCTACTGCTGGCTAGGCAGAGGGCAGAGGCGAACAACCGGGCGCAGATACGATCCGGTTGCAGTTTTAACCCGTACAACACGAGTTATCCCGCGGGCATCGGGAAAAATTTCCTCTACTACTCCTAGAGGCCAATGTAAAGGAGGCGCATTCTCAGTCATAAGGACTACCACCGTACCTACAGTAATTGGGTTGGATGGAGTATTCCATTTTTGACGTGACTGCAGCGTGTGCAAATAATCGGTTCTCCAACGATTCCAAAACGATTGGACCAACTTATCCAAAAGAGCGTGACGAGTTAGAAGGTGCATTCTATCGTCATTAACATCTATTGCGGGCAAATATTTTGCGTACTCAAATCACCGGTCAACTATATGACCGCGCGTAGATAAAATTCTCAAAAATCGGCCTACATAAACAACACAACGCAACAGTCTCGACCAAGACGAGACGCGATTAGCCAACAACAAAATAAGGGTCTCTTCACGTGGGACCGATACAACAAGCGAGTGCTTCTTCTCCTCGGGTGGTTCGGAAACCGTAGTGGGATTGAATTTTTGCCACTCTATTAGCGACGAATGTGTCCTAACGATGGGGCGAAGAGTGGGCCCAACACAAAGCGACTGTTGAGCCCTAAAAGCTAAAATTCTACTAATATTAATGCGAAAATTTACAATTATGTCAAATAAATTACCTTAAAGATTTTGACCACAATACAAAATGTCATTAAGCGACACGGAAGTGCTAGTCTTAGCACTGCCATCCAAAACATCGCGGAGTTTAGTAGTAAGCTTATCTTCTCTAATAACTCCGTGGTGCGGGATAATGTACGAAGGCTGGGTCCCGCCAGTGTCCGCAGGCGCAGGTGAGATGCAACCTTTATCTAAATATTCGTTAACAACCTCATCACAGGCCCGCTTCAACTTTGGAGACGCCTGCATCTTTCGTTCTAAATAAAGAAAGCGTTTTTCAGCGGATACACGGGAGTCACCGAGCGAAAAAATATCTCCCTTGAAAGGGAGCGCGACAACACAACGACCCTGCTCATCACGAGTAGTCGTGCGACAACAAATCTCCTCAGCCATCTTGTCATCAGGGCTTAGGATTGGTGGGACATTGACCTCTTCAATTTCCCGAAACTTGCGGATGGTAGACTCCAGTGGCGGCTCGACGGTGCAACAGAACGAGGCCGTCGAGTGACTAAAACTATCTATAGAAGCGGGTGCGGAACCAATTATAACAAAACCTAGAACTGTTTCCAGTGCGTGCGGAGCGGGGTACGTCGGTCCCCCTTGAATCTTACGTGATAACTGGAGGTGCGGGAGAATCGAAGGGCCGATCAATATATCGACGACTCCAGGAACAGCGTAAGTCTCATCTGCTAAAGGCAAGTCTTTAAATTTCGTTAATAAAGACGTGTCAACCGGGACGGTAGGCAACTGTTCAGTTATTTTATCTATAACGAGCGAATCCATGTCAAACCAAATATTATTATTAAAACGAGATCTAAACCTTGTTTTAACGGTGCCCTGAACAGCTGACCGTAAGCCTCCAAAACCCTTCACCACTGAGCGGGTTGAACGCTTATTAACATTGAAACCAAGACGTTGACAACAATCTTGAGTAATAAAATTACTTTGCGAAGCGCCATCTAATAGCGCTCGAACAATGTGCGGTTTACCTAATGCATCAACAATAACAACGCGAGCGGTCGCGAGACACACAGTAGTGAGTGCAGCACTAGCGGAGAACGAACACAAGGTGACGTCATCCGCAGCGGTCACCGGGCGGGCCGGAGCGCGCGCGAGCGCGGGCTGCCGTGTGTCACCGCTCGACGAGCCAACTGTGCTCACATTGGATGCGGCATTACTATTCTCAAAATGAAGTAAAGTGTGGTGTCTCGCTTGACATTTGCGACAACCATTTCCACTATTACATAAAACAACGCGGTGTTTAGTACCGAGACAATTAAAACAAAAATTATTAGCGCGAACAAATTTATAACGATCACTAGGCGACAATTTTAGGAAACCAGGACACTTGTACAGTTGCGAATGATGAGTACTACACAAAGAGCAAACAGGTGATTGTACACGTGCTGGTGCGGTATTAACATAAGTATGGGTTGACCTCAGTGACCTCGATGAGGCATCTATTTTGCGTTCAGAAGTAACAACCTTCTTCGCGCCTTCATGTTTCGATGAAGAGCGTTGCAATACCTTTATATGCTCGCGAACAAAACTTTCTAAGTCTTCGAACTTAGGAATTTTACTGCCGCGATGATCCGACTCAAACAAACGAATGGTTTCGGAATCTAATTTCTTTAAACCCATATACAAAAATACGAAGTCGCAGAGGTCATCGATCTTTAGGTTCTTTACGGCGCGAACAGCTGACGCGAAAGTATCTAGAAATTTCTCTAAGTTTTGATCGTTACATGCCGTAATAGATTTCAAATCAAACATCTGATCTAAATAGGCGTTAGCTACCGATCTTTTATCCTCATACTTAGCTTTCAAAGTATTTAAAATTAAATTATAATTCTCGGCACTAAACGTAATTCCAGCGCAAACGGTTATAGCTTTACCAGTCAATTTTTCAACGAGATAATGCAATTTTTCGTGATTTGTCAACGAATCGTTCTTATCTATTGTATTCTCAAAACTATCTATAAATAGACACCAATTGCGAATGTTACCATCAAATTCGGGTATTTGAATTGGTGGCAACTTAGGTCGGTCGCGAGTGGGGTTGGGTCGGTCAGACGGTTTCTCCAAACTCCTAGCGACGCGCTTGATACGACAATACAAATCGTCAAACGACGACAAGGCTTGATAACTCACTGAGTAATCGGGATCCAAATTCAACTCTAAAACGTTGATGTCATGTACTAAGGTTTCGAAATCCGCGCGTAGACTATCTAAGTTTTCTATAGAACACAAGAACGAATCTCTAATGGCCAAATCAGAGGTTTTAAGTGCATTATCATAAATCGATTGTACGCGAGAGTAAATCATTTCTTTTTTAGCGTATAAAAGTTTCAATTGAACTTTACCGGTCTTATCAACCTTTGGGGACATGTTTACAATTAAATCTCAAACTAAAGTGCGGTAAACAACAAATATGAAATGACTTAATCTTAGCGGTACAGAGCAGCGACGCGACGCGAGCGATACTCTGCAGGTAGGTAGGTATTTACAACTGTGAATGCACGCTTGAACAAAACGCGCCTAGCAACAGCCAGATCGTACCTACGCGAGCCAGACCGCTGTCCAGGTTCAACTATTATTTCAGAGATTAAGTATTGCGTAATATCTATTCAAATTAAAATACTTTCGTATGAATTGGAATGAGATGCGGGCGAGGTAGGTACAACCACGTATCTACCCACGTAGGTATTAGGTAAATACGATGCGAGCTAGCGGCGAGCGAACAACTTAATTGAAAAAAATAAAACAAAGCCAAATGCGTTAGGTATTACACTGTGCCTATGCACTAGGGTGTCTAGTATACCTAAGATCTAAGCCTAAATGCCTAGATGCGGGGTTTTCTACTAAAATAACTAGGTATTTAGGCGCGGTGCGAAAATTGCGAACTACGACTAAGTGTTGATACGATACCTAACCTATGTATGTACTAGGTAGGTACGATGCGAGCCAGCGGCGAACGGACAACAAAATCTAATCCTAAATGTCTAGATGCGGGGTTTTCTACTAAAATAACCAGGCATTTAGGTGCGGTGCGCTTATTCCCATTAGAATAATAACAAAATACGAACTACGGCTAAGAATCCGGTTCGATCAGGACCATAGAATGGTGGCGCGATTGGCCACGTGCGCTAGTGGACTGTATTGCGGGGAAGTAGCTAACTGTTCCATTGACGCTTTACACACAAAAAGACAGGTGATCGGGTTGCCGCGGACGTGATCCAGGCAATGAATGCAACCCGAGAAATTAGGAGAGGATGCACTAACCTTCACGACACCACGTGTTTTCATCGCAGCCGGCACACGGATCTTCTCTTCCTTGCTCAGGAGCTGCCGCCAGCATCACTAAATCACTTGAGGGACACACGAGAGGCACAATCCGATCGGTAAAGGTCTATGAAGCGGTAAAAATGCAACAAATATTATCCATTTCTGAGAGACGCGCGCGCGGTCCGCCTTTACGCTGGCTAGTTCAAAGAGGGAGTGAGTGTCTATATATCACAAATGGCGGACGGAAACTATATCTAGTACTATACTATGGTTAGTGCGGGAGGGGAGATGGGTATAGAAGGAGTGTGTTTCCGCGTCAAAAAATACAGTTTCTACATCGGCGCAACCACCCATATTGAGGGAGTTGTGAAATAAAATGTAATTCGCCATTTTGTGGTGGCAGCCATGTGGGATTTGAAATTTGTCATATTATATGGTATTTTACTAGTCAAGACTTTTCATTTGATACCCATATTGAGGGAGTTGAGAAAAATATGTACCCCGTCATTTTGTAGCGGCGGCCATCTTGGACCGATTTTTTTCAAACATAGCTAAGAACACTCCCGACTAATATATCTTCCAAACAAAAAAAAACAAAATCCATCGGTTCATCCGTTCAGGAGCTACGATGCCACAGACAGACACATACAGAGACACGTCAATCTTATAATACCCCGTCGTTTTTGCGTCTTGGGTTAATAAAACTTCGGTATACGAATACAAGTTGGATATAGAAGGTACCTTCAAAGTTTAAATATTACGCAATTAGTGACACACTGTTTACAGCTGAAATTAATGTTTAAAGCGAGTCGACTTGTGACAAAAACGATTAGTCTCAGAATATATTAAATTAGCAGCAAACCTTTATGTAACACATTGTACTTTGCATAATCCAATTAATCATAACTGTCATCGCGTCGAGCGTCACAGGATAAACGTTAATATGAAACAATGATTTGTTCAGGTGCCATATAGAAAGCTGAATAAAATAACGACCGGAATTCATGTAATGCTATTGATATGAGAATCTTTGTCTTCTAATAACGTTCAGTATTTTATTCTAGTTTTTTTTTACGTGGGGAAAATCTCCACGCATACCTCCCCACCGGAGCCGGTGGAGGAGGTTATGTCGGACTCGAACCGACTAAAACGCACGCCGCCTGTGGGTGGTTGCCGAAGGTGAGGTTGACAGGCATATCCCTCGCATCCCGGCCGACCCAAGTCCATCTCTCACGATCTGGCCCTCTTCTCGGGTGTGGGGACTACAGAGTCCCCAACTCATCCCCGGAATGCCGCGGCCTGCTTCTGCCAGGGTGACAGGCGGCTCCACCTGTCACCCCCAGGCCTGCGCTCATGGGGGGCGGTGGTCGTTCATCGACCTAGTATTTTATTCTAGTAAGTACCTATCAATTTAAACGAAAGCGATTAAACAATGAAGATAGATGCTTACTATTGCTTTGTTACTATGCGACGCAATCATGGTCCACCCACGTGAATTTTGTTTTATTTTTTATGCAACTTAGGTGGCAGACAAGCACATGGCCCACCTGATGGAAAGTGGTTACCGTGACCTATGAACTTGTGTAACACCAGTGGAGTCACATCCGTGCTGCCGACCCTGTAAGAACAGTGATTTTTGTGCCTTCAGTGCAGAACACAAACTCAAGACAAGCCTTTGGTCTTCCCACTGACAGCACAAGAACTCTCCAGTGAGCTCTGGCTACCCTACTCACTACCGGGAATACAACACGAGGTTATTATAGCCGTAATATTTTGTGGGGTGGAGGTTCTTCTCCAGTCGGACTGCTCAATTCGGACGGGAATACCGTCATTTAAATACGCCCTTGTCACCGATAGAAACGTATTATTACCGAGATAAAAGGAAGCCTATATGATATTTCAGATTATGTCTCTGTGCCAAATTTCATCAAAGTCACAGAGCTTCTACACTCCACTTATGATTTATGCATATATTATATAAAAGCCGCGTGGTTCCCTGCAGAGTAGAATTTGGACCACTCCGTCTCTTCCCTTGTGGTGTCGTACAAGCCGACTAAGGGATAGGGCTGTTTAACATTAGACAGATATATACAGCCCACACTCAGCCTCAGATGCATGACTTAAAACAAAAATAGTGCCCGGAAGACGGAAATAGGCTCACCCCCTATTACGTGGGATCGAATTTAATGATTGGTGAAATGGTGGTGTTAATTCACCTCTGCCTAACCCTCCGGGAATAAAGGCGTGATTATATGTATGTATAGAAATAATTGGTAACTACTACTACTAATTACTAATGTTACGACAGACGCGGATATGTCGAAAACTAATAATCGACCGAAGAAGATTGTACCTGCGACCTGAGCAACGACTGTGGACTACTGTGAACTACTGAGCGACTGGAACTGTTGAAGTATACTGTGTGTACTAGTGATTAAATTGTCTAGTTTGTGGTGAGCTAATAAATCTCTTCGTTGAGTAAACGGCATTTAATTGTACCCCGTGCACGTAACACTAATATCGTTATAACGTATAAGCTATGATTAGTGCAACATGCTCGTTTAATGTGAAGTAGGTATAGTTTATAAGTATTATGGGTACTTCCTAGGATATTAAGAAGTACCTACAATACTTTCCTTTCTCGACACTAGTTTTCTCACTAGTGTCGAGAAAGGATTAGGGTTGGGCACGGCAATTACTTAAATACATTTATTTTTATTTCTTTTAAAATACCGGCAATGTTCGACAGAAATTCCACCGTTTGGGTTACGTCACTAACGATATTAACACAGTGTCCACAATTGTCCATTACAAATTGTACTAAAATGTAATGTCTTCATAATGAGAAGTCCACTTAGTGTCTAATAAACATTAAGTTTAAGATCTTTCGAGATGTTAGAGGGAGTAGTTTATTGTCAGCAAAATAAAAAACCTATTCTATTTAGACGTGTAGCAAATTACCACTTTTTAGATTCTTCGTGATGGTAACATGTGAGCGATGTTGGCGATGGTTGGCTGACTGATTTTGGGGCCTATCATGAAACATATGAAACTTTGGTTCCACATGAAACATTTAGGCATACCGTTACCACGAAGTCACTTTAAGAATAACCGAAGTGTCACGTACTGTCCTCGACTTCGATTTCAGAAAAAATGTTATTTATGGAACCGATTCCCGAAATTTGAATCCGTTACTGTTTATGTTTCATGTAAGATGACCTACTGGTGTTATAATAGTCCAAAATGTCTCACATTAAAAAAAAAAGAATTAAATTAATGGTTTATACTTATAGGTTATTTCTGATCAAGACATATTCAATCAATCGATAATCCCACCGCAGTCCAATGCTGGACATAGGCCTCTCCCAATGTACGCCATTTTCACCGATCCTCCGCCTTCCGCATCCAGTCTGCCCCAGCCACTTTTTTCAGGTCGTCCGTCAATCTGGCTAGGAGGCGTCCTACCTTTCGTTTACCTTCTCGTGGTCAAGACATATTATGTAGGCGATTTGATCTTTTGAGATGTGCCCAGTTTCAAGGTGACTGTTCGCAGGTGAAGGTCCCTAAATCAAAAGAAAAAAACATGCACTATACTTCCCTAACGGTTGAGAACACAACAAAACTCATATCCTCATGTCCGAAAACTCCCTGCTGTGATACTTCGTAAGGCTATCACTTTTTCAATGTAGTAACCGCACGCTCAAGCGGTTCAAAGTTACAAGCAAACTTACTAATTTATGGGAAGGCGAAATACGCAATTTCCAGAAGTCAACAGAGGCAAACTAATTGTTGGTTAAACTAGCTGAGCCACTTATTGTTACAATGCGTAACTCCTACTGTTAAACTCCACGCGTAGAGTTGGTAAGATTTAAGGCAATAAACACACAAAAATTGCATTGTATTACTTAATTACATAACATAAAACCGAAGGGGTAGGCAGAGGTGCTTTATTCATTCGTTTCGTTCGTTTCTTCATTTAGGTAGAGGTAGGACACGACGGTATCTCCCGTCTCAAATTGAGCAGTCCGTCTGGGGAAGTACCTCCGCCCTACAGAATACCGCGGTTATAATAACCTTGTGTTGTGTTCCCGGTGGTGAGTAGGGTAGCCAGAGCTCACTGGAGAGGTTTTGTGCTGTCAGTGGATAGACCGTAGGCTTAAATTGACACCACTGACTTGTAGGGGCGTGAAATGTTGGCGCGGCGGTCAGGGAGACCCGGTGAAACGGTTATCCGCTGGCCGCCCGCAGGTTGTACGGTTCCCGAACCTGGGGATCACTTAATCTCCGCCCCAGGAGGCTGAACCAGCAGCCTGTGTAAAGTGCCCGATGCTGTAGTCGTACCGGAGGAGGAAACCGGAGTGGAGAACACACAACCCCAGCTTGTCAGTGGTGGTACGAAGCCTAGCTTTGTCTTCTGCACTGGGAGCACAGAAACTCTCTATACCTTCCTCCCCCCCACCCCCCACATAGGTCATGAAAGGAAAAAATAAGAATAACGTTACTACAGCGGTACCATCGTCCACAATACATGTGGATTTCTGTAACATCAGGGGCCTACACACCAACCTCAACGCGGTCCATCTACATTTAGAGACCGCGCAGCCCACCTTGTTTTTTCTGACGGAGACGCAAATATCATGCCCAGCCGATACAGCCTACTTAATGTACCACGGGTACAAACTCGAGCATAACTTCCTGAGTCGCGCCGGGGTATGCTTGTACGTCCGGGATGATATTTGCTGCCGCCGTCTTCAAGGCCTTGAAGACAGGGACCTGTCAACTCTTTGGGTACGTACGGATCACGGTGGCCACACCCGCATCTTTGCGTGCCTCTACAGGTCTCATAGCGGTGACTTGGGTACAGCTCAATTGTTTGAGCATCTGCAGCGGTCTGCGGACAAGGTAATTGAGCAATACCCTACCGCAGATTTAGTATTCTTGGGGGACTTCAACGCTCACCACGTAGAGTGGCTGGGGTCTCCTAGAACTGATTTTGCGGGAAGGGCTGCTCATGACTTTGCACTGAGCTACGGATTCTCTCAACTGGTGCATTCTATTACTAGAACACCAGAAATAGAGACCCATAGAAGCTCTATACTGGACCTTCTGCTGACCTCACGCCCGGACGAATACTCAGTAACTGTGGAAGCACCACTTGGTACTTCGGACCACAGCCTCGTTCGGGCGCAAGTGACTCTCACGCGGCCTGAACCACCGCGGCCACCTCAATGGCGGCATGTCTGGCACTACAAGTCGGCAGACTGGGATGGACTGCGAGAATTCTTCGCGTCGTACCCGTGGAGGCAGCTTTGCTTCACTTCAAATGATCCCAGCTCCTGTGCAACAGCAGTAGCTGATGCGATCCTAGCGGGTATGGAATGCTATATTCCGAACCGCTGGATCGCAACAGGAGAGAGCAAACGCCCTTGGTTTAATAGGCCCTGCAGAGAAGCAAGAGACCACAAGCAATCTGCATACAGGGCTTGGACCACGGCTTTAGCCAATAAAGATCCTAATATCACTGAAGTGAAGCGAAAGTTGAATGCCGCCTCGAGGTCTAGTAAAAAAGCTACGGCCAGGGCTAAGTTTGAGTTCATCGGCAGAATTGGCGAGCGGCTTGCGCGCTACCCATCTGGCAGTCGTGCATTTTGGTCGCTCGCCAAAGCTGCCGAGGGAAACTTCTGCCAGTCTTGCCTTCCACCGCTGCAAAAATCCGATGGTAGTCTGGCCCATGGCGCTAAGGAGAAAGCCGATCTGTTGGGTAATCTCTTTGCGTCAAACTCGACTATGAACGACGGGGACGCCGAACCACCCATAATTCCCAGCTGTGGTGCTTCCATGTCTGAAGTTAAATCACGCAACGGGCGGTCCGGCGTGAGCTTAAGTCCCTAGATGTTCGGAAGTCGAGTGGGCCGGATGGGATACCGGCGATGGTGCTTAAACACTGCGCCCCCGAGCTGTGCCCTGTACTTACAGGCCTTTTTGCACTCTCCTACTCCGCGCGGCAGGTCCCAGCCTCGTGGAAGACCGCATTCGTGCACCCTGTACCTAAGAAAGGCGACAGGACAGATCCGACCAATTACAGGCCTATCGCTATAACCTCCCTACTCTCGAAGGTTATGGAGCGTGTCATTAACACACAGCTCCTGAGATACCTTGAAGGAAACGATCTACTGAGCGACCGACAGTACGGCTTTCGCCACCGTCGCTCAACCGGTGACCTTCTTGTGTATCTCACAAACCGGTGGTCGCAAGCCATCGAGAGTCGGGGTGAGGCACTAGCGGTCAGCCTCGATATAGCAAAGGCCTTCGATCGGGTCTGGCACAAAGGTCTTCTTGCGAAGTTGCCGTACTATGGACTCCCCGAGGGACTTTGCGAATGGATCGCCAGCTTTTTGTCCAACAGAAGCATCCAAGCTGTCGTCGACGGCAGCTGCTCGGACCGCATGAACATAAACGCTGGTGTCCCACAAGGCTCCGTGTTGTCTCCGACGCTGTTTCTGCTGCATATCAATGACATGCTGTCTGATGGCTCCATTCATTGTTATGCGGACGACAGTACCGGGGACACGTGTTACACGGGCCGTGCAAATATCCCTCAGTCCGAGGTGGAGAAGAGTCGCGAACAACTTGTGTCTAAAATCGAGACTACTCTCTCTGGAGTATCCGATTGGGGACGACTAAACCTAGTCCAATTCAACCCCACTAAGACACAAGTATGTGTATTCACCACTAAGAAAACCCCATTCATTGTAGCGCCGCAATTCCTGGGCACACCGCTTACCATCTCCTCGAGTATCGGGATCCTTGGTGTCGATATCTCCAGCGACGTCCAATACCGAAGTCATTTGCAGGACAAGGTTAAGTTGGCATCAAAAAAACTCGGAGTGCTCAACAGGGCGAAGCAGTACTTCACTGCGGGGCAGCAACTCCTTCTTTATAAGGCACAGGTCCGGCCTCACATGGAGTACTGCTGTCACCTTTTTGCTGGAGCACCTGCATACCAGCTTGACCCCTTCGACTCGTTGCAAAGACGGGCATTGAGGCTGGTTGACAATCCCATACTCACAGGTAGAGTGGAACCTCTTAGCCTTAGGAGGGATTTTGCCTCACTGTGTGTGTTCTACCGCCTATACAATGGTTTGTGCTCAGATGAATTGTTTGACATGATGCCCGTAGCTTCATTCTATCATCGCACCTCTCGCCATAGGCAGGGAATTCATCCCCACATATTGCGACCTGAGACGGTGCGCACTGTGCGGTATGAAAGAAACTTCATCCCACGCACACTCAAGCTGTGGAATGACCTCCCTGCTGCGGTTTTCCCAAGCGCCTACAATATGGGGTTCTTCAAGAGGGGCATCAGAAGGTTTCTTCATGGTCGGCAGCACGAGTGTGACACCCCTGGTGTTGCATACGTCCATAGGCCACGGTAACCGCTTCCCATCAGGTGGGCCGTGTGCTTGTCTGCCAACTTAGTGGTATAAAAAAAAAAAGACCTCGTCTCAGCAGTCCATTACCCATACCACTAGGCTAGTTTATAGCGCCACCTTATCAACCTATACACTCTAGTACTTCACCTCCGGCAACCTAGGACCCTCAGACGACGTGCGTTTTAGTCGGTTCATGTCCAACAAAACCTCTCCCACCGGATTTTTCGCACGATAAAAAAAAAACTTGAAGACTGTGTACACTTATATGCTCAGATAATAGCTGTCCGGAAACAGATGCATAAATATTTTTTCAACACACTTGCTCATAAAGTGACTCTAATTTCACCACTATTAGACACATAATGGTACCGGTAATCAAACTGTGACTTCTGCCTTGCTACAATTCACGAGAGAGTTATAGTTAATTTTATTGGTTGAGTTGCTTTGTTCTTAAAAAAGTTTCGATACGAAAAAGATCATGTTCCATAGTAATTAATTTAATATTAACAATATAAATTAATATATCTACTGCTTACTATTTTATGTAACTTTGTATTTAAATAGATATTTTCAACTTGTACGTGTTTAAAAAACAAAACTATGCGATTAAAACAGTTCATTATAGTTTTAGGTCCCAATGTAATAGGTGGCGAGCCTATTGCCATTTTCCGGGCACTTATAAACCTGCGATAAATACACAAATAACTTCGAAAAGCATCGAGAAGTCATTGGTGTGTGCCATGATAAACCTGGGATCGAACCCGAGACCTCGTCTCAGCAGTCCATTACCCATACCACTAGGCTACGGCGGTATATATTAATTATAATCTTCCGAATATCTATCCTGGTTGCATCCAAAAACATTTTCATCATGGGTCTTCCTCCTTTCTGTTTTATTTTGGTCTTAACCTTGAACGATTACAGTCTGAACCCTGACTTCGAGAGTCTGCCTCAAAGTCTAGTTAGTTAATCGGCAGGTGTACTAGCTGACAGATGAGGTTGATTTAGTCTCCAAAGATATCTTCTGACCTTTCAGGCTTTCTTTTTAAGTCTAAAACTTTTTTTTTTCGGAAAATTACTACGTTCATGATTCATGAACCATGATCGCGTTATTTAATATTAACATTATTGAACCTATATCATAGAATACGGATGTATAACATTTAGTTTACGTATAAATCACAAATACCTACTCGTAACACCATAAACCTCTGAGATTATTTTAAAGATAGACTGTACTCTATGTACCTACTTTGGCACATAATCAAGGCGATTGTTCCAAGATGCTGTTGTGAGCAAAGGCTGTTGTTGGTAAATGAGGAAAATAATGCGCGGTTTACAGCCACAACTGGAACTCGTTATACTAAGTACCAGGCCAAAGCCAAACTAATTATAATTAAGTTTGGTTCTAAGTTTTCGACACATTTCCAAATTACTTGTTTAATTGTTGGCCATATCAGAATAGTGGTGTAGTTATGAAACTAGTTTTGTTTGGAACTTACAAGATAATACTATAGACGTACGATATTTATTTCGTGATAATACTGACTTTGCTTAGTCAAATATTCTTGAGTTTTCTGTGAACCTACATCTTGTACTTCAGCTGGGAAGCAAATCTGAAACTATTTTTCCATTATTTCGTTCCAGAGATAAGTGAAATAAACAGTGCGGATATTCTTTGCGAGAACAAATTATAAATAAATGATAATAAATTAGGTTTAGAAAAATAATAAAAGAATATAAGAATAGTTTTTATGATTTTTTGCGCAATATTCATAGAAAAACAATGTGGCTGAGGTGTGGTGTAATTACGAAAATAATAAACTCTTGTAAACTTCGGCTACCTATCAAATAGACGGTAACCTTACTAGGGTGACCAAGAGTAGGTACAATCCTATGTCTGATACATATAACTATTATTACACTTCTTTTTCTAACAAAGCTTTGCTTAGATAGCTGGCATTTTGTTTGTAACTAACAGAGTTGTCACATAATTCACAAGGGAAGAGATGCCGGAAAACATTTACACTTGCTAAAACTATATCTACATTGTAATTTTATATAACCACAGTGTCATGTTGAAATTGGATAGAAAAAATGCCAGCTCCCGCAAGACTATAAATCACGAAACAACCGAGCCTGCTTCAGATTAGATTCTTGTAGGCCTCATGTTTTGGCTGATGTTGTGAAGTCAGCGTAAAAGTGTAAGCCTAACTTAGTATAATCTTCGTTAATGTTAGCAATTTCAAACACCTGTGGATGTGCTTGTACATTACTAACTGTGCTTATTTATTACCACAGTATTACTATATACAAGCCTCATAGTAGTTCGCCTTCTTTAGGCACAGAAACTCACCCAAGAGTCATGATTGTCACAATAAAGGGTAGTTACTTTTATTTTGGAGTGCCTATGGTTACCTTCCTACTTCATCATCTGAAAAGCTCCATGGTCCCACATTAATGTATTACCAGCCAAACGGAATGTATATGAAAATAAACATCAAAATCGATTGACCATATGTGCTTTAAAATCAAGTTGCAATATTTGATCCGAACAAACACAGATACATACATACATACATGAAATACGTTGCAAGTTAATAAAAAGTTTGTACAAGAAAGATTCCAACGAATTGAGAATCTTTCTCCTTTTTGAAGTCGGTTAAAAAGGGTTTTGTCGGCTACATACCTCTTCAGAATTAGAGAGCGCAAACTATGTGAGTTTGGATTCGCCGACCACTTCTCCTGTACCCCTCACATTTGTATTGAGTCGACCGACAGTAAGAAATGATAAGATTGGGACATTACTGAGAATTGCCATCGTTTTGTGAAGTGCACGTCATTATGACTCAACCTCGTGTAATGGCAAGCTAAAGGAGGAGACTCAGGAATGAGGGTTGCAATAGTACCATAGTGATTCTCAATTTGACGGTCTTATCATGTGTTTTTTACACCCCGCCTATAAGACCCGGGATCATAGGAGGGCGGAAGCACGTGTTTTGGTAAAAGTCCAAAACTTTACTAAAGTATGGTAAAGCGGCAATGTGGCAAGCTGTGCCGAACCGCTTTGTCCGGGAAGGAACGTTATTTCATTGTTGGAAAATCGGAAGCCTCATACTATATTACATGAGTTCGCTTTATCTCATGAGAAAAAATAGTACAGTATTTCGAGTACGAAGGGATTGTGAACGTAACGCGTCTACTAAAGCATTCACCCGTGTGATGAAAAACGTTTTCACTATCTACAGTACTTCACTGGCTATAAGGTATTATAGCGAATCGAAACTAAGAATTGAAAATAGAATTTTTTTTTCTATTTTAACGAATATTTTTACTGTTACATTTTGCGAGCGCAATATTATGAAATCAATGACCTAAATATATTCATTTTTTCGTGACATTAATTAATCACTGTGATGTACATTCAACCAAAGAGCTACCTAGGTAAGTAGGTACAAATAAGCTTGTAAACCTGCACAGCCTCTTTGATCATGTACCTACCCTATCCAATGACGTCACAAGCTAAATTAATTGTGCAAGACAATAATAACAGTTTTTTTTTATATATATAGAACACGGCAGTTAGACTTCGCCTTGCCTGATGGTAAGCTGAAGGCAAAGTCTCAGAAAAGAGGGTCACCAATACTTACACATACCGTGTGACAAAGGTGACACTCAGCTTGACGGCCTCATCATATGCTTTTTCACGCCCCACTTAAAGGACCCGGGACTGTAGGAAGAAGGAAACACGTGAGCTGGTAATGAATTCCAGGCCTTAATGGTGCGACAGAGGAAAGAGTCATCGAACCGCTTGGTTCTTGATCGGATGTTCTGCACCTTGTGCGGGTGTGTTGTCCTGTGAAGGAAAGGGGAGGGTGGGATATAATATTTAAACTTTAAAGTCTTCAATGACAGCTGCTTCATACAAAAGACAACAAACACTTCATTTCATGTATTTCAAATGTACAACCGAAATAAGAGCTCATAAGTAATGATATAAGGATTCCGAGAAGCTTAGTAGCAATCTCTGCCAAATAGTAAACATTTCAAGTCTTATGAGCACGTCAGAAATGTCATTTCCTATATAAAGTGCAGCTTTACTAGTTTGTTCACTTTATGACAGATTCGTTTTACGACAGTTTCACTTTAATACAGAAATTTATAGTTAGCCGTAATAGAGAAAATAATAGATTTTCCTTACTTCAATTTAATAGAATTCATTATATTAAACGAATATATTATTTATAAAGTAGAATGAAAAGGTTGGTGGTAACTTACAAATATTTAAATAAACTAGGTAATTTAAATGTATCACCCAAATGTATGTAAGCTCATAATTTCCAAACTGGATTGTCCTTTCATGTTTTCTATTCATAATCATAATCATAATATTTATTCTGTGGATCATAGGTTAGGTATAAAGGTCTTATAAATTATGTTATGTACGCTATGTCTGTAATAATCATCTATAATCTGTAAACCACATGTGGTAGCACATGTGGTTTACAGATTATTAAGTACAGGTTTCAATTTCGAATAGATCAATACAAATAAATTATGTGAAAATAAATAGGATTAATTTAAATTGATGAATTAAGATAAAATTAAATTGAATTATTACAATTCCAAGCCGTGTCAATTGAAAATTAATTTCATGAATATTTATACATCAATTCAAATAAATTATGTCAAAGTAAATAAGTAATATAAAATTGAATAGAATTATTATAATGTTATAAATGCAAGCAGTGTCAATAAAAAGTAATGTCACCAAGAAAAATCATATAAATTATGTCAATAAAAATAATGTAAAATTTAATAGAAATGAAGTCAGAAATCGGATTAACTACTCTTTTCATTAAGATAGCAGTTTATTATAAACCTTAGGTGCCATTACGAATACACTTTTATGTAATAGGGCCGTTTTGGATGGGACCAAGCATAGCCTGTCAGACCTGCGACTGCTGGTTATAACAGAGAATTTCTCCCAGTTCTGTTTAACAAACATAACTATCTCAAATATGTACATACATGGCATCGTCAGTATCTTCAGGCTAATAAAATACGGTTTACATGTATCAGTCGTTTCAATCTTACATATGGCTCTAATGCATCGCTTTTGAGCTTTAAAAACTAATTCTTTACCGGTTGCATTGCCCCAAAATATGATCCCATACCTTAAAGTAGAAGCAACCAGTCCAAAGTATGCTGTAAGTACTGTGTTCCTGTTTACAATTTTACCAAGCATGTATAATGCATATGCATTCTATTACTTGTATTCTATTACTCACCATTTCAATGTGTGCATTATTGTGCGTATTTTGCATGGACAAGGTTTGTATGATAGTTGAGTTGAGAATTGAGATAAGTTGAGACAGCAACAAAGTTGCCTTGCTTGCAGCCGGTAAGACAAAGAGGTATCAAGACCATACCATAGATTAGCTAAATATTTGGGACCATACCACACACATTAATAATTTCAATGAATTTAAACTAACAGAAACGGTTGAATAATTATGAAAAGTACTACACAGAATCACAATTATTAGTTCGAAAATATTTCAATCGTTTCTCGTTTGTGAGGGTGTAAAGTGGGTGGAAGTAGGGGTGTTTGCGACCCGTCTGCTCGCAATAAAACTGTTACTAGCTGTAGACAGATTTTGTGCCCCCTGGCCGTCTGCAAATAGAACTGAGATGTTATAATTCTATCGTAAACGAACTGGCTTCGAGATGTGAGTCTGCGGGCGATAGATTAACGCTAAATACTTTTATGACAGCATATGATTGGTATTCTTATTACATGTACGTGGTACTTTTAGTTGAAATTTTCTTAGTGTTGTACCTGGTTAGGCCGTATCGTATCGGTGTCGGATGACGATAGGCGATGTGCGATAGTCGACACCATGTGCTGTTTTCACATTTTTAAATACGATAAATTGGGTTTGATACGTCAAGGATATCCAATTGCTCGATAGCAAAGACTAAAAAAAATTTGACCATAAGCTCAACCAGACTCCTTAGAAGTTTCTGCCTCTACCATTGAGTATGACATGACATTTTTTTCGATATCGAGCAAACACAGCGGTGGCCAGACAATGTGAAGGACGGATACATTTCTGGTACATTTTACTTCCTGTCGGCCATCAGATGTCGGATATCGGAGCCAACACCGATATCGGATCGGATAGTGAGAAAACGCTGTTAGGTTTTTATCATTTATTTTTTTACAAGAAGATTATACAATGATAACAATCATAGCCAACCATAAACCACTGGGGTTTGTGTGGAATGCCGAGTATATGAATATTTGTAGAATATCTAACCCACGCTGGGTATATGTGGCCCCACCGTGTGTAAGAAACTGTACCGAGACTTTCTGGGTTAAGTCAACGACACCTAAATAACCATACACTCCTAAATTGGCATGGTAAGAATTTTTAGACTATATTTTCATATGTTTAAAAGTCCAAACTTAAATAGTTACATTACAATTTAACATTAACTCTGCAAAAAGCCTTTTAATTTTGAACTTTAATTGCACTGTTTTGAATTCTAAAGTTAAATGGATTTTTAGGAATGTCCGGGGTATGACAGCAGATCAAGGCCTGCTCTTTTACGAACCAGAATTTAAAAAGAGAAGAAGAATCTTAATCCTGGAACCGGAGAAAAAGTAACGAAGAACAACGCCTAAATTGAAACTGGGTGTTAATTATTTGTTAACTTTCTAATTTTTAGGGTTCCATACATCAAAAAGAAAAAAAAACCGTACCCTTATAGGATCACTTTGTTGACTATCTGTTTCAATAATCTGTCTGTCTATCTGTCTTTCAAGACCTTTTTCTCAGGAATGCGAGGAGGTTTCAAGTTGAAATTCATATCACATAAGTATTCAAGTCTGTAACGAATTAAAACTGTGCAAAAGTCAAACTTCTAAATTAAGGAAATAAAAAGATATTGTCCTTTATGTATCATTGTACGGAACTCTTAATGTGCGAATCCGACTCGCACTTGACCGGCTTATTATATATAGTAACACATCAATAGTCAGAGTCGTACCATGTCAAAAATGTATTAGGAAAGCCATAAAATATCACACATGTTTCAAAATCACCCAGATAACACATCGATAACTTGTAAGAGGTTTATTTAATACCCCTATGGTACATTATTCTATAAAAAATTACATGCTCCTCTAGTCGGGTTTTCTCGAGGATCTCATTTCAGTAACGGCTGTTGCCAAATGCTTGCTAATATGAGCAAAAAGTGCCGCGAAATGCGCTTTTATTTTAGATGTTTTTGCGACGCCCGATGGTGGATAATTTAATACTGTGATATGAAAAGACCTTTACTCACAGTTGTTCAACCTCGCTTACACATTTTCAAATAAAATATTCACACCGCAATAGAGTTGGTACTGCGAACTTCTGAATTTGCAGTTCGGATTTGCATTGCAAGGTTAGTTTCACAACGCTACCTAGACTCAATGTGAGCATAGCTTAACAAGTTTGTGTTATGAATTCTAGAATGCAAATAATATATTTTTTATAAATATTTAGGTACACAGAGGAGTTGAGAGCAATGTTACACATTGGGAGAGGACTATGTCCAACAGTGGACTACAATAGGCTAAATGATTGATACTCGTAGATTGAAATATACGTTCTTTACATTTGTAAATCACAACACATAAATAGAAACGCCTAAATCAATAACGACATTCATATATATATATATATGAAAAATTGCCCTGACATACAAACATACATATAATCATGCCTTTATCCCTCGAAGGTTAGGCAGAGGTTAATTAACACCCACATTTTACCAATCATTAAATTCGGTCCCACGTAATAGGGGGTGAGCCTATTACCGTCCTCCGGACACTATTGTTGACTCAAGTCAAGCATCTGAGGCTGAGTCTGGGCTGTATATATTTGATGTTAAACAGCCCTATCCCTTAGTTGCCTTGTACTACACTGCATGGGAAGAGAAGGGGTGGTCCAAATTCTACTCTGCATGGAACCACGCGCCTTGCACTAAACGAGTGTCATACCCGCGACTTAATTAATTTAACAGCTGAAAGGTCTACCGGTACGTAACAGAGGTCAAATTATTGTTACTAATCGTATCGTCATCTAGTTTTGATTAAGGTGGGATTATTTTAATCAGATGGTTTCATGGATACGAGTTCGCGATCTTTCCCTTACAGGGGCAATGCTATGACCACTAAACCCTGGAAACCTGCCTGAAGCCATCCAAATCTTCCTATATATTATGCTGACAGCTGACAGCTGTCACACAGTCTTAACTAGTACAGCTATCAACATTCGACATATCAAATCTAGTTTTGTAATGCATAAACCAGTTCTCACATTGTCTGTATTAATTTAATGATATGTGACTTAAATTACTATGTTTGAATCAATAAATATTATCTTATCTTTATCTTATATATCCGCCTTACGGCTTCGGTGATTTATCCTATCATACAATTTTTCATATCACGATTTGAATAGTTAGCATACTAAATGCTTTAAAATTTCATTCAATAATTTCAATAGTTAATCCATTGAGATATTATTAATAATATATATCATTAATATTAAATATAGAAACCAAATATTTAGGTAATTGTTGCATCTATCTGTTTTTTCGTAATTGTATATCGATCGGTAGCATGCGGCAGACGGCGGCGGCTGGTAGTCGAGTGACAGGCTTTTACTCCTGAATTGATAACTGCAATCAATTCTATGGTCACACGTATTTTTTGTTTTATTTCTCATCCAACAGGCCCAAATAGCAATCATTGAATGTACAGTCAATGATATAAGTTATTTTGTTATTTACAAAGGTTTGCTGGGAGAGAAAACTCAATACTTTGTACATCAAAATATATTTGTGATTGCCTGTTAATATATTATTTTCCTGTGTACTTTAAGATAATTACATAAATAAAATATTTACAACCCTTTCTTTAAATTGAAACACCTGTTATAACTGATTTATTAATAGTTTTAAGATCCCTAGAGGTTAAATTTTGGTTCGCGTCACAAAAAAACCAAGCGCCACAGTGATCAGTCAATTGAAAGAACATTGGCATATTTGTCCCTTTATTTAATTTAATTTGTATTTGGTTATCTAAATGCAATGATTTTCTAGTATATTTCAGCACTTTTACTTTTTTATAAATACGCCCAATAAAATAAAATATTTATGTAGTATTTTACTGTCTGGTACAATTAAAATACCGATTAGCTCGTTGAAGTGGCAATGGGCCGGGACACATAGCGCGCAGAACAGATGGTCGATGGAGCAAAAAAGTTCTGGAATGGCGACCGCGTACGGGCAAACGTAGCGTAGGACGCCCAACGGCCAGGTGGAAGGACGACCTCATGAAGGTCGCTGGGAAGCGCTGGATGCGGGCTGCTTTGGGTCGGTCATTCTGGAAGTCTGTGGGAGAGGCCTATGTTCAGCTGTGGACTATGTGTGGCTGACATGATGATGATGATGGTGATGATGACAATTAAAATATACATGGTACAATTTAAACGACAATGCTGCTAAATTCACCACCGCAAAAACTACATTTTATCTAACCTAACCTAGAGGCAAGACTTTGTTCTTTTGTTATATCATAATCAAGACATTAAACTTAATTTTGCATGCTTATTTATCTTTATAAGTGCTTTTATAAACTAAATATCCGTGTCATGAAACTTAATTTTGCATGCTTATTTATCTTTATAAGTGCTTTTATAAACTAAATATCCGTGTCCAATTCAAAATCTGGCTGGCTGTTTAACATAAAACAGATATATACAGCCCAGACTCAGCTTCAGATGCATGGCTCGGGTCAACAATAGTGCCCGGAATACGGCATTATGCTCACCACCTATTACGTGAGACTGAATACAATTATTGGTGAAATGTGGGTGTTAAATTCACCTCTGCCTAACCCTATGTATGTATGTATACCTATCTGTCTAAGGGATTTATTTAAGAACTATCTAAATTTACTCTCGGACATTGAAAACTGAATCAAAACTTAAATTGCTATTTTATAGCAAGTAGATAGGTAATCTAGTATTGACTATGCAACCTATTAATATTGTTAGTTAAGGTTCATAATACATTACATGTTACTTAATCACGTAAAATCAAATGAACAGACAACTGACAAACTGATAATATTTTATAGCCTGAATACATAGAATACTTTTTATACCGCTAAATGAGATAGAACTAACTTACTTTATTCGAATAATCAGAACACAACACATAAACTAAAGCTCAAATCTTGTTATCTAAAGGTTTGAAGACCATTCCGTAACTCTGCTCGAGTTCAAAATAGGGTCTAACCTATTTCAGCCACGGGTAGAGATAAGTAATGGCAGTACATAGAAGGCTATAGCCGTTTGTCGGTTCATAAAATAAATTGTGCTCCGATTCACTGGTTCAGGGTAAAACTGTATGTGTGTAATCATTAAATTAAAAGTGCTGTTAAGAGGGTAAACGACACGGTTCATTGGATAATAAATGATTATTGCTTTCTGTATTGGCAACACAGTCTGTTTTATCTAGAAAAAAAATCTTTAAGGTAATAATAGCTTGAATAATTCTAACATTTTTTTAGTCATTATCCCTTTTTTTGTATGATCGTGCCTTCATATACTTACAGGAGTGGGTAGATACCAACATTTGCATTTAGCTGTCTCTTTTTAGACCTGGTATTGAATCCATGACAACATTCTTTTTCATAATTAAATAGTTATTCAGTTTAGGAACATAAAATATGATATTAAAATTTACAGTCGCGGTAGCCTAGTGGTATGGGTAATGGACTGCTGAGACGAGGTCTCGGATTCGATCCCAGGTTTTACCATGGCACACACCAATGACTTTTCGGTGCTTTTCGAAGTTATGTGTGTATTTATCACAGGTTTATAAGTGCCTGGGACCTTAACATAAACTGGCGAAGTGTGAGTGCTAGCACCTCTGCCTACCCCTTCGGGGATATAGGCGTGAGTTTATGTTATGTTATAATTTACATAAAAAATGTAAGCAATTACTTACAAAATATATACGAAACTATGCTAACTATACAATATATACAAAAATGAAACAGAAAAATAGGGAGACTGCAACTTTAGGCAACATAAGTTTAGCGTATACGAGTATGTACAGTTATAGCACCTTGCAGTAGAGAAGTAGCAGACAGCACTTAACATTGATAGACAGCGATTGACGATTAGTAGGTATGAGAGTGCGTTCGACACATATTGATGCGAAGGGATGCGCATGGTGTTCCATACTAATCGTGTTTTTATAGGCGAGCCGTCAATCGCCCTGGATCAATGAATCGCGACCCTTAATGTGATGCTGTGGTTATTTATGAGGGCATTCTAACCAAAGTAACGTACTTGAATCTATTTTAGGAGTCATATAAAGGTAAGCGACAATTAGTGAATCACTGAATACATTTTTTCCATTTTTTTATCCTATTTCGCATCTGACTGAAGCTTGGTACAAGGATAGATTATGGTTCGAAATAGCATCCAGGTGCATTGGCACTTTTTATCCTTGTAATATGTTCCCATTGGTAGCGGGAACAGGATCGAAATTTCACGCGTGTGGAGCCGCTTTTTTGTTTTTAATAAACAAGTGTCGTATTTGACTACTATCTCAATAACTTGGTAAATATTAAAAAGAATTGAAGTTGAAACATTCTGGCCAAGTTCTAACGAATGTTCTAACGCGCTTCAATAAACTCAATTGCGGCATTATTCCCCAGACGTCAAGTTTATAACATAACATAAACTCACGCCTATATTCCCCGAAGGGGTAGGCAGAGGTGCTAGCACCCACATTTCATCAGTTTATGTTTAGGTCCCAATGTTATAGGTGGCGAGCCTATTGCCATTAACCGGCTTATAAACCTGCGATAAATACACACATAACTTCGAAAAACAAAAGTCATTGGTGTGTGCCATGATAAACCTATGATCGAAACCGAGACCTCGTCTCAATAGTCCATTACCCATACCACTAGGCTAGTTTATAGAGCCACCTTATCAACCTGTACACTCTAGTACTTCACCTCCTGCAACCTAGGACCTTCAGACGACGTGCGTTTTAGTCGGTTCATGTCCAACATAACCTCTCCCACCGGCTCCGGCGGCGTGGAGATCCGTAGGGATTTTTCGCACGATAAAACAAAAAAACTTGAAGACTGTGTACACTTAGATATATGCTCAGATAATAGCTGTCAGAAAATAGATGCATAAATATTTTTTCAACACACTTGCTCATAAAGTGACTCTAATTTCACCACTATTAGACACATAATGGTACCGGTAATCAAACTGTGACTTCTACCTTGCTACAATTCACGAGAGAGTTATAGTTAATGTTATTGGTTGAGTTGCTTTGTTCTTAAAAAAGTTTCGATACGAAAAAGATCATGTTCAATATTAATTAATTTAATAGTAATGAAATAAATTAAAATACCTACTGCTTACTATTTTATGTAACCTCGTATTTAAATAGAAATTTTCAACTTGTACGTGTTTAAAAAACAAAACTATGCGATTAAAAACAGTTCATTATAATTTTACTGACTGGCTCATTTACTACTTGTTTCTCTAAATAAACCTTTTATCCAAGTAGTTACTACATAATAGTAGTTAATAAAACTGTTGCATAATAAAGGTTATTAATCCAAATTATGTACAGTTTTTACAAAAAATGCATTGATACCTTCTTGAGTCCAGTTGGAGTAGTATCAAAATGGAAAAAAAAAAATGTATTTTTTTTTATACTCTATGCGTAAACAATGTCATTAAAACGTAAACTGGCGAAATGTGGGTGCTAGTAACTCTGCCTACCCCTTCGGGGATATAGGCGTGAGTTTATGTTATGCTAT
This sequence comes from Eilema griseolum, assembly GCA_963662185.1. Classification (NCBI taxonomy): domain Eukaryota; kingdom Metazoa; phylum Arthropoda; class Insecta; order Lepidoptera; family Erebidae; genus Eilema; species Eilema griseolum. Next base: position 9,880,743 of record OY759250.1, read on the forward strand.
GTTATGTTATGTTAAAATTCTTTTTAATTTTTAATGTTTACATTTCAGTATGAAAGAAGATAAAATATATTTTTAGTATTATTTTATTCGCAAGTGTGTTGAAAAACGTCGTATGATACACGTATGTATTAATGATTACCGTCTTCGGCTCTCTTAAGACCCGAGCCAACAGGCCAGACTCACTGGCATCTCAGCGGTAATCATCAACTTCACACTTGTACCATAATGTACTAACAAGACGTTGTAGATATTACTATGTATGCCGTATTGTAACAGCTGTTTTACAGGATTAATAAAGCGAAGTCTTTGCAACGGTTCTCCTGCAATTTCATTTATTCTCATTCCAGTTTCTGCTCAAAGCCGGTACGCTACGCTTTTATAAGACAGGTAGAAGTATATCTACATTGTATTTTTGCTCTTCTATCAACGTGGACGCGATAATGGGAATTCCAGATGACTGAACGGTAGTCCAAGTAGCTTCGAGCGTAGACATAAAATAAACAGCGAAGTGAGTAAACGCTTTTGAAGTCTTTATTGAGAGCTACCGTGAAACGTAAATTCGAAACTTTGGGCCTGTACGAAACACGATCGAAATATGAGGCATTTACGTACCATGAAGTTTCAATGAATTACTTTCGGTAAGATTTACTATGAACGAAATGCAGCAAGGTTATTATAAAACCGTTCAGCTAGTACCTACGTATATTTACGTGTGTAGCAGTCCAAATTGCCCGAAATTTCGGTTCGCAACTTAGGATGTATGTTTCATGGTAGGTTTACAGGTTTTTTTTTTATAGGAAACGTCAACTAGACTTCACGTCGCCTGATACTCGTAGTAAGCTGGAAAGAGAGTCACCATATACACATCAATCTGTGTGGTGACGGAGAAAGAATACATCATCTCATCTGAAGGGTGTCGTAAGAGGCGACTAACGGAAAATTACGCAGACAACACTGCGAGAGAAGGAAACCTTGAAATAAAAACCCTGCATATGTGCCTGTGAACATCACCTCCGGCAATCAGCAACGACCCCCAGATGCTTCATGCGTTTTAGTCGGTTCGACTCCGACATAACCTTTCCCACTGGTGGGAAAGAGAATTGGTGGAGATTGTTCACACGTTAAAAAAACTATGTTATGAATTCCTAAAGGCTACTGAGCGTTAGTATCTACAGGGATCGGAAGATCATTCATTGTACACACAGCGTCAGAGAAAACAGACCCCCTCAATACTTAAAGAATATCGCCGCGTCACATGACTCACGAATGACGTCACGTGATGCGATCGTCGCTGAGCTTCAAACGAGCAAGCAGCTTCGTCTGCCTTTTATTTGCATGTTCATATTTGTAATTTTCTGATATTTTTCGTCTTTCGGCTCAATTCAATCAAGATACAATATACTCACAAAAAGATGCCACATTAATCTATGTGCAGCTTAAGGATACGAACCCGCATCTCCAGCGCCAGCCGTTCACTTATACCGTGCCTTATACCACTAGGCTATTGGTTCACTTGATGACAACGGTGAAAATATGAATAACATTACTCCTATTATCGAACAAAGTTGATTACGGTGTAATTTTCTAGACCATAAGGTTTAAATTTCAACATTCACCATATGTGATGATAATAATAACTGCTCAATTGACTAAAGGATAAGGTTGAAATTAGTATAGATTTCTCGTTTACTTCAATAGATTACGCTTGATACAGCTTGTTGCACTACCGTCATGTTTTACTTCAAAAACTTATTTGCTGTATGAGCTGCGGCTATAGTATTATAATATCTGTGACAGCGCGCTAAGGTTGCAATTAGAATACTTCTTTGCCTTATTTACTAAACTGTGATTGAAGGTAACTTTATAATTCGTGGTAATTTGCATTGGTGTTGATCCTCCTCGTAATATTATTCAATTTATTAAGTTTTTGATCAGATTTTTGAGTAAATTGAAAGTATGGTTCGATTAACAACATTTTTGAAAGCTAAAATTGTTGTTCTTTGGGAGCAAAGAACAAAGCATAAAGAAAATTGCACGAGATATGGCCATAACGGTAAGAGTTACGATAAAACTATATTATATGCCTATTTATTGCTTAATCATGTTACATTATCATTTACAAGTTAGATTTTGGAGTTTCTTTTATTTATTATCATTTTCATTACAGAGAAATACAGTGCGTAGATGGATTCGAAAGTATCAAGCGACGGGTGATATGAAATGTGAATGCCAAGGACGCCCAGTTGCTTACACTCATGATTCAGAGCGGCACCATGATATTATGGAGGTTCCATCACTGGCACCCTTCAAAACTACGCGCTCAAGTGCTGAAACTTTTGGAGTGTTGTCGCTGAGCACTGTTCGACGACATCTACACGCTGCGAACATCCATAATTATAAGCCAGCCAGAAAGTAACAACTTACTAACGATTATCGCACCAACCGAGTAAATTTTGCTACTCGTTATTAAAATTTCTACTGGGAAAACGAAATTGTTATATTTGCCGACGAAAAATGCTTCAAGTCAGAAGAAGAAGAAGAAGTGGCCAACGAACGGTTCAACCCAAAAAATGGATTAGACTTAAGAATAGACTTAAGAACAAGAGGGCGGTTAAAATTAGGTAAGCAAATGATTCTCTACCCCGAAATATACATATATATGTATATACATATTATATACATATTATATACATATTATATACATATTATATACATATTATATACATATTATATACATATTATATACATATTATATACATATTATATACATATTATATACATATTATATACATATTATATACATATTATATAATATTATATATTTTTAATTATTATTGCTACTGACATTGATTTACATATTGCAACAGATTTGAAAAGATTTATTATTTTAGATTACTGGGAATGGATGTCTTCAATGGGCCCAGGCGAGCTAGTGGAAATAGGTGGCCGCATGAACAGTGAGCGATACCTTGAAGTGTTGAAAGACGTAATGCTGCCTTCAGTGTGGGTCGCATATCCAGAAGGACAAATTTACCTGGTTCAGGATAACTCTTCAGTGCATCGGTCCCGAATTGTGCAAGACTGGCTAAATGCACAAGAAGATATAACGGTGTTTGAGTGGCCGGCTAAGAACCCGGATCTTAATCCTATTGAAAACTTGTGGGGTCAGATGGTTTTAAACTGGGACTCAAGTGAAATAAAGTAAAAAAAAAATTAGATAAAGAGGTAAACAGAACTTGGGAACTAATGCGAAATAGTGCCGTATGTTTTAATATGGTTTCGGGGATGAAATTTCATTCGTCGTCTTCAAGAAGTGATAGACAGTGAGGGCCATCCGCTCCGTTATTAATGCAGATTATCCATTCTTACCTAGAACAAATAAATCTTTGTGTGATGAACACGATTATTTGTTATGTGTCTTGGTGTAGTTTATCTAAAATAAGTATTATATCAGTTGTCTATTATCCACATCACATTTAGGTGTTTATTTTAGGCTAGATGACGCTGTGTATATATAGGACACTTTATTGTCCTAACATTCATAATAATAATATTATATTATTAATACCTAATCAAATTACTCTTGTTTACAAGTTTAGTAATCTTCTAATTTGTTAACGATGCACCATCTGACCTCATATATTTTTCTAATGTTGTGTTAAAAGGGTTACTTATCAGAAAATGTGATCAAAGAGGAAGATGTATATTGCTATACTGTTATAGTTTAGCATGTTGGTTCTTTCCTTGTGATACACAGGCACTAATAACATTTCATTATATTCATCATTCTTTTATATTCGAAGATTATACAGAGTGTAAAAAATTAATGTTTGCAACTTTAAATACATTGTAAATAAGTAAATAAATATTGTAGTTATGTTTCTAGAATTATCTAATATTAAACATTTTATACTTCACTTAGGGTATTGTGTTTTGTCAATAAATTTAGGTTAGGTAAAATCTAAAAATAAGTAACCCCAATTTAACTCAGATAGAAAAACTGTAAACTCAACTGGAAATGGACTTAATGTAGTCCTAGAAATGAAATTAGAGAAATAAATTAATTTTGTTTATGCAACAAACCTATCTTTTCTTACAAACCTCATACCTCATACCTACTATAAAATTTTATTCCTTAAGTAATAATTAACAAAAAGTGCTTAATAGAATAAAAAAAAACTATAAGAATAAGAAAAGAACTTTGTGTCTGAGGATTTGAACACCCGCTTGCCGTATCCAACATGCATCAGTCATAACCACTAGACCAAGATGCCATTTACACTACAATTCAAAAAACTTCAATACATTCATGTCATTATAAAGGGGGTTCCTTTTCTCTGAAGCTTACTGTACATATTCGTTTTAGGTTACAAATATACAATACAATACAATGTCCATCATTGTATTAAGGTAGAAACATAACATAACACAAACTAACACCTTTATCTCCGAAGGGATAGGCAGAGGTGCTAGCACCCACATTTCGCCAGTTTATGTTTATTTCCCAATGTAATATTGGGGAGGTGGCGAGCCTATTGCCACTAACCGGGCACTTATAAACCTGCGATAAATACACACATAACTTCGAAGTGCACCGAAAAGTTATTGGTGTCTGCCATGGTAAAACATGGGATCGAACCCGAGACTTCGTCTCAGCAGTCGATTGCCCATACCACTAGGCTACCGTGGTAAGGTAGAAAACTAACTATTGAAAACTAGCTGTTACCCGCGACTTCAACCGCATGCAGTTTTGATCCAGATCGATATGTCTGCTTTGTGGAAATGTATGGCATCCTCTTTTGCACCTTTCTATCAAAACAACATACTAAGATCAATATTACTTAAGTTTACTTCATAAAAAGTATCAGATTAAGATGAACTTGTTAAGCAATCCGCTCTGTAAACAATTACAAACAATCGACATAGGGCATTGTCCTACGTGAGCATCAAGCATGCGTTACGATGCGACGCGCGAATATCAAATGTTCGTTGTTCTTTAGTGTGTCCTACGCACGGAGGACAGAATATGAGTCCTACGAAATCGCTTTTATCTGTCACAGTACATTTAACAAGGGGCGTTTTTTTCAGTGAAACTGTTAATAATTTATGTACTTACCCCGATTACTTTGTTAGAGCGATTACTACGATTACAAACAACTAACACGAAACACATCTCCGCAAATAAATAGGTACTATTAACAGATGTAGCAAACTGTCGTTAACGTTTACAACAGGCATTATAATACCTTGTTGAGTTAGTAGATAGGTCTATATCTTTTGAAGATGGACTTATATGACATCTATATTTCACTAGTTTATGGGTTTCCAGAACTCTAGTTAAAACTTAACAGACCTTTTTTTTTGAATCAAATAATCAATCAAAGAATCAATTTCATTTATTCAGTTTAGGCACACAAAGAGCACATATAAACGTCAAAATTTTACAATTATGTCAAGAAATAATATAAAAATATTAAATAATGTAAAAATAAACCAATGGAATTTGACAACATTGTTGTAGGCACTGAAAGATTTCTTATACTATAAATACTTTTTTTATACCACTTAGGTGGCAGGCAAGTACACGGCTCACCTGATGGAAAGTGGTTACCGTGGCCTATGGACGTGTGCAAAACCAAGGGAGTCACACTCGCGTTGCCAACCCTGTAAGAACAGATAGTTTCTGTGCCTTCAGTGTAAAAGACAAAGCAGGACAAGTTTTTGGTCTTCCCACTGACGGTGCAAAAACTCTCTAGTGAACTCTGGCTACCCTACTCACCGCCGGGAACACAACACAAGGTTATTATGGCCGCGGTATTCTATAGGGCGGAGGTACTTCGCCAGTCGGACTGCTCAATTGGACGGAAATACCGTCGTGTCCTTTCTCCTCGAAAAAACACTAAAGCTAATAGAATAGTGCTTGGGTGTGTTTTTTGTGACATTAGATAATCTTAGAAAAAAATATATTCTTACCTACCTATCTACATAGAGAGATATTACTGGGGTATTGTGTGTAGTTATATAAATTACTTCGTCTCATCTCGTTGTTGAATTATCTCGTGTTCATAGGTGACGTCGGAAGGTATTTAGTCAGGTAAACACGGAAGTCCGGTAGGAAGAGATGGTACAAGCCAAATGAGTCTGACTCCTGAGTCACAGGAATACCTAGTTTGGCAGCCAGGGTTTATATTTTTTTGTGTTTACCTTAACTTCATTGTATTATTTGTACTAACTTAGACATGTTTGTATAAGGAATATGGCATCATTAAAGTTATTATTATTATTATCCCCACGGAACCCCACAAACCGGACTCGGTGAGAGAGGTTATGTCGAACTCGAACTGACTAAAATGCTTGTGGGCCGTTTTATTGCTAAAGGTGAGGTTGACAGGCATATCCCTCGCACCCCGGCCGACGCAAGGCCATCTCTCCTCCTCGGGTGTCTAGACCACAGAGTCCCCAACTTGCCCCTGGAAACGGAGAGGCGCGCAACACTCGCTGCCGCTGAATATCTGGATATAATCTATAATATAGATTATAGAAGAAACATCAAGTGAACGTTTTTGACATGGTAGCATTTTATTCGTTTTTGTCAGGACAATTTTCGAATAAAAACCATTGTAAACTAATCATTTTCCACAGTACTTTTCCCTGTGTAGGTTATGTAACATTGGAGGTAAATTTAGCGGAGTTATAAGAATTATGGTAGAGTCAGCAACAGAAGTCATACAAAATATTTTGGATAAATCTATCTACTTACTTGAATAAAATGCCGTAAAACCGTAAATGTTTGCACAGTACCTTATTTTGTTTTATTATTGTCTTATTTTCTCTCTTGCTCTGATCAGAAACCGTCAGTATTATATAAATACAATTTCAAAATTCAAATTTGTCATATGCGAAACCGTAATGAATAAATTCTTTTAACATTTTGAGGGCTGCACAGTCCTTGCACTGAACTTAAGAACAATTGTTGTATTTTCAATAACTTGTGTCGTGAACTGTACCTGTCTTCCACCGTCGTTTAGTGTAGCGTGCAGGTAAAGTTTTCAACTTCTCTTGATTAGTCTAGTTCTTGCCAGAGTCGGCGAATTGATTAAGGTTTGACTTACCTGCAGTATCACTCGAGGCTTTAATCTGCTTTTGAAGGACCCAGTAGTTACTGTATGAAGTGATTTTAGTACTGTTGTAGATAGGAATTGAACAGCTACTTGACCTATTCACTATAGTGAGCTTAATGTTATATTACCACCTTATAGAGGGTGTTTCAGTAAGAGTACACTTTTTCATTTTAAAATAAAACAAGTATTTTATGACAGAGTTGTGATGTTTTTTTTGTATTGTAAAGTAGACGGCACTAGGCTCACCCCCTATTACGTGGGACCGAATATAATGAATGGTGAAATTTGGGTGTTAATTCATCTCTGCCTAACACTCCGTGGATAAAGGCGTGATTATATCTGTCTGACTGTCGCACCATTAAGGCCTGGAATTCATTACCAGCTCTCGTGTTCCTTCTTCCTACAGTCCCGGGTCCTTCAAGCGGGGCGTGAAAAAGCATATGATGAGGCCGTCAAGCTGAGTGTCACCATTGTCAAATGGTATGTGTATGTAATGGTGACCCTCTTTTCTGAGACTTAGCCTTCAGCTTACCATCAGGTAGGGCGAAGTCTAATCGACGTGTTCTATTTTAAAAAAAAGTTACTTCATTGTAGACCGAGATGGTTCAGAATGATAATCATTCATGATTTTTGATGGTATGTAGGTAAGTAAGTTTTGAGAGACGTCTTATATTTTAACTCTTGATATAACTTTGAAGGTGTTCGATGAGTATTTAAAGTAATCGGTCAGTACGTGGATTGAATACCTAAAATGATCCTATAATACTTATATGTAGTGTTGCTCATAATAATATAAGGAGAACTTATCCACGTGATTCCCGTGACAAAATTGGGACATATTTTAATATTCACCCTAAAATAAAACTATAAATAAAAGTTCCCTATTTTAGATGACCTCGCCCGTAACTGGGTCACTTCATTCTTAATATAGACTAATTTTCTACTTCGTTGCCTAATAGGTTTTAAGTAGGTATGAGCCGTTTTATTAAAAAAATATAATGAAGCTCCTCCTACACTTTCGGTCCAAGACAACCTCAACTGGAAGCCGATACACCTGCTGACTGAAAAAATGCTCTGTTATAAAGAAAATATTTTTTTTAATACCACTTAGGTGGCAGAAAAGTAAACGGCCCACCTGAAGGGAAGTGGTTACCGTGGCCTATGGACGTGTGCAACACCAGGGGGGTTACTCATACCAGCAACCCTGTAAAAACCTCCTAATGCTTTTCTTGAAGAACCCCATATTGTAGTCGAAGGAGAAAACCACGTCAGGAGGGTCATTCCACAGCTTAAGCGGGAAATTAAGTTCCTATCATACGTAACTGCGCGTACTGTTTCAAGTTGCAATGTGTGGAGATAGATTCCCCGCCGTGGTGAAAGGTGCGGCAGCCACTCCCTTAAAAGCCAATATAATCCATTAATTTAATGGAGAAGTACCCTGGGCTCCAAAGCACAAGCTTTGGATAAAACCTGGCCTGTTGATGATAATCCCTTATCATTTTTAAATAAATGAAATTCCACACCGCGTGATTTCCAGCAGAATAGAATTTGGACCACCCCATCTCTTCCCATGCGGTGTCGCACAATGCGACGAAGGCATAGGTCTGTTTAACATCAGAGAGATATATAAAGCCCAGACTCAGCCTCAGATGCATAGCTTGAGTCAACAATGGTAATAGGCGGTAGTAGTGGAATACGGCAATAGTCTCACCTCCTATTACGTGGGACCGAATGCAAAGATTGGTGAAGTGTGGGTATTAGTTCACCTCTACTTAACCCTCCAATGAGTCCCGTGATTGTATGTATGTAAATTTCACAAGATAAGACAAGAATTGAAACTAGCACGCACCAAGTTAGAGCAAGAATCCCATCGAATGGAAGAAACTCCATATTATTTATTTTTTATAGTTTTTCATGTTTGCACCATTATACAGAATACCGCGGCAAAAATAACTTCGTGTTGTGTTCCCAGCGGTGAGTAGGGTAGCCAGAGCTCACTGGAGAATTTGTGCTGTCAGTGGGAGGACAAAAGGCTTGTCCTATTTTGACTTCTACTGACGGCACAGAAACACTGTACTTACAGGGTTGGCAGCGCGACTGTGACTCCTCTGATGTTACAAACGTCCATAGGACACAGTAACCACTTTCCATCAGGTAGGCCGTGTGCTTGTCTGCCACCTAAGTGGTATATTTTTTTTTTTTTAAATACTCTGCACCATAAAGTTACTTACACTACGTATACTTGTACATATTCATAAAATGAACACAACACATGAGGGAAAATGAAAGAGAATTTTTATCCTCGCTACAAGGTAATTACTCTATATTTTTAACTCTTTTTCTAGTCCGAAACATTAGGAGAAAAAACAGTTGTTTTTGATTTTTGTTCTACACGTTCCAACGTTAATGGCAAAGTATGAGATATCACAATTTTTCTGTATATTATACAGCAAAAATATTACCACCAGCAGAGATATTACTCCAACAGAATTGTGTTGCAGCGGCAACATAAAAAGGAACACACGCAATACACAATGTTTTTTGCTATCTATTCTAATAAAAATAGTGAAAAAGCATATGATAAGGCCGTCAAGCTGAGTGTCACCATTGTCACACGGTATGTGTAAGTAATGGTGACCCTCTTTTCTGGGATTTTGCCTTCAGCTTACCATCAGGCAAGGCGAGGTCCAATTGACGTGTCCTATATAAAAAAAAAAAAAAAAAAAAAAAAAAAATATTATAGAAGTCTGAAGTTTCTTTGTTTATTTGTTTGAATGCGCTATCTCAGGAACTACTGGTTTGAATTGAAAAATACTTATACAATTAAGAACGGAGCAGTAATTATTAATGTCAACAAAATCCGGCAGATTCCCATACATTATTTGATAATTAATATGCCTTATGGCGATACCAGGTTTCTAGTGTATTATAAAGTTGATAACCAAACATAACCGAACATAACATAAACTCATGCCTATATCCCCGAAGGGCGGGCAGAGGTGCTAGCATTTCGCCAGTTTATGTTTAGGTCGCAATGTAATAGGTGGCGAGTCTATTGCTATTAACCGGGCACTTATAAATCTGAGATAAATACACACACAACTTCGAAAAGCATCGAAAAGTCATTGGTGTGTGCCATGGTCAGTGGCGGGGCAACAACTAAATTTGATGTGGGCAAGACAGATTTCGCGAGGCCCTGTTCTATGGCGACCTGAAGACGGATTTTATAAAATAATAAAAACAAACAAAACAATTAACACTGCCAAGTTTTTATTCATAAAAATACAAATTAGATTAATAAGTATTAAATGAAAAATTACAAATCGTAATATAAAGGTGGAGATATACATTTCTTAAAGTGTATCTTAAAAAACATTAGATTTCTTTATTAAAGGAACAGAAATTTCCTGCTTTTAACGTTACTAAATTCCTTAATTATGGTATCGTAATTCAGCCTAGATGCCAAATCTGATTCAATTGATAAAACAGCCAAAGCTGAAAGTCTTTCTTGGCTCATTGTGTTTCTCAAATAATTTTTTATTAATTTTAATTTTGAAAAACTTCTTTCAGCAGAGGCTGTACTTACCGGAATTGTTAATAAAATTCGGATGACAATGTAAATATTTGGGTAAATTTCTTTCAAGCTATTTTCTGTTATGTATGACAGCAGCTGTTTCACGTCTTTAATGAAGTTGGGTAAATTCGGGATCATTGTATTTAATTCTTCATATAATTCAAATGGTTGGAAGTCACTGCTCTCACCCACACGCAGGACGTTATATAAATCGTTACAGTGTTTTAATATTTGCTCCTGTGGCATATTTTTTAGCGCGCTTAAATCATAGAGAAAACCAAAGTCTTCAAAATGTTGATTTAAAGACGTAAATCTTAATTCCATATTGGTTATTATAGAATCAATCATGGCGTAAAAAAAATCTGTTTGATACCGGATTTTGGGAGACTGTATAGGTTCATCGCTGCTTTCATAATCGAACATCCTTTTCTTTTTGGCTACTCTTTTATTCTTAAACTCTTTTGGCAGGTCATAACAGCTTTTCTCAGTAAATTTCCGAACATCAGACAGGGATTTCTCAAATCCAGTTTCCCGATACTCTTTTATCCATTCACAAAATGTGTGTAAATGTTCAAGAGCAATGCTTAAATGAATTTGTACTGATTGCCATAATTTACTTATTATATTAACACGCAATAATATCTCATACCACACATGTAAAGATACGATAAATTCTAAACTTAACATTTCATTTAGTATTGAATCGCAATCACTGAGAGTGTCTGATTCCTCCGTTTGATTTTTTAAGTTTTTTATGCATTCAATCACTTCATCAAATTGCAATAATACGGCCTTTACTGCTTCGACTCTACTTTCCCATCTTGTGTCTGATAAAGGTTTTATAGTAAGTTTTAATTTTCCTTTTATAAAATCCCAGCGCTTGCTTGATCTTGAAAATAGCAAATAAATTATTTGTATGAAACCAAAAAAAGTTTTTGCCACCATAGATGAGTTCGCTGCATCTACCAATAGTAGATTCCAACTATGACAGCCACAAGGTGTGAAAAATGCCCTAGGGTTAATATTCAATATTCGAGTTTTAACTCCACTATTTACACCTACCATATTCGCACCATTGTCGTATCCCTGGCCACGGCAGTCTTGAATATTTAAGTCATATTTTTCTAGGTGTTCCAGTATAGCATTGGCTAAATATTCTCCAGTTGTCTGAGTAACAGCTAGAAATCCCATAAAATGTTCGACTATTGTACCAGTTGACGTATCACAAAATCTTAAGATAACCGACATTTGTTCAACTCTATTACAATCTCTAGTGCAATCGAGCAAAAAAGAATAATACTTTGCTTCTTTAACCTTACGAATAATTTCATTGACAACTGTTTTTGACATCAATATGATCAATTCATTTTGAATATCGTGACTTAAATAATGGTGTGAAAGTTGTTTGTCACTAATGCGTTTCATGTGTTCACGTAAAGTAGGATCAAATTTTGATATCAGTTTAAATAAATCTATGAAATTACCGGAATTCTTAATACCGTCACCTGTCTTGAGAGATTCTCTGTGACCTCTAAATGCAAGATTATGAGAGGCCAATAAGTTTATTATGTCAATTATTCTCTCTAACAAGTTGTGCCAATGTTTTTGTGATTCACGTATTAGCCTTTCGTTTTCTTGGTCTATTGTTTTGCCTTGATTTATTCCTATCTCTAAATTTAACCATTGGAACATATGTGCCATATGTTCTTTGGTATTCTCATGTCTATGTAAAATGCTACTTAAATGTTTCCAGTCACAACACCCTCCTTGCACCACCTGAGTTTGTGAATTGCTAAATAGTCTGCATGGAAAACAGTAAACTTTATTTTGGGAATTGGAATACACTAACCAGCGACGATGTTGAGTTTCACCATTATTTAGTTTTCTCGAGAAATAGAAATTGGAAAAGTGTCTGTTATCATCACCTTTGGGATAATATTCATCACCGCTATTTAATTGCTGTGTGGGGCCGCTTCGAACTATGTCACGACGCTGTGTATCCGTTATGGGAAACGTCCACAATCCCGGATCCGAATTAACAAGTACTTGCTGAACTATGGCGCTGGCGTCGTCGCTGCGAATTGGAGAATCTATGTCAATCTGTTCTTCTTGATTGCTTGATGACAGCACAAGAGTTTCAGCGTCAATTTTTGATTGGCTAGAAAATGATCCAAGCTCTACGTGTTTAGTGTTAAGAATTCAAATGTGTACATAATTTAGTTCCGAGTTATTCACTAGATGGCGTTGTGCAATTTGTCAGATTTGTACATGGCGGTATCGAAAGTCTCCGGAACCATGTTAAAAGCTTCAGTGAATAAAATTGTTTTTGTTCTCGCTGGGAATGTGTGTTGGTTATTTAAACCCCATTCTAACTGCGATTTTTGGGACTGCGGTCCATTTGGTCCTAACGAGCCGGATCATTCGGCAACTTAGGTACTTTACGATTTAAAGTACTTAAGTATTGGCGTGTGGTTGTATTAGTGGATCGCTAATACACCATTGGAGTGTGTGCGTGTTGGCATTCGTGTGGAAGTACGAGACCGTTAGCAGTGAGCCGACAGAGGGCGCAGCGGTGCTTTCGAGTCCAAGAGTTGGTTCCTACCGCTATCAATTGCGGTAAAGGAATTGCATGCAGAGCCACCTGGAAGACAAAAGACGAAGTATATGCAAGTCTTTCCTTGAGACACTAGAGGGCGCCACTAGAAGTTAACGTCGAGACATCGACGAAGTGACGACATTGTGACGTGACACAAGTGAGGTTTGGCAGAAAGAATCCGTGAGTACAATTGGAACTGTTTACGCCTTTTGTGAAAGTTGTGGTTTGCGAACATAGTTTGAACTTAGTAAATTTATCAGTGTTTAGAACTTAGAAAAATTATAGTGACTTAATTAGCGACTTAGAATAATTCAGTAGTTAGTTAAAGTAGACTTAGAATAGTTTTGTAAAAAGTGTAACTACGGGGAACCTATGCCCGATTTTGCCTAGATTTGTATTTTTTCTCAAACACTTGTAAAATTTTTGGCTGTGATCTTCAACTTAGAATTCTGTAGTCGTAGACTTAGAGTATTTGAGTGTAAAATTAAGACTTGAATTCTTCGACTTAGAAAAAATTTTATGTAAAGCTTATATTTTTGTAGTTCTCTTTAGTATACTAGAACTTAAGTTGTATTAGTGTATTGTAGTTAGATTGTCGTAGTAAATATGGAATCTTTATCAAGGTTGCAATTAGATACAAAGTGTATTATTGAGAAAGGTCGAACTAATTTTAAGAAATCTCCTAAAGACAGACTAACTCAATCGTACATTGAAACGAAATTAGAAACGTTGGAAAGTCAATGGACAGAATTTGTGCGAACACATCGTAGTATTATTGAAATTGCAACTGATGAAGAAAGGAAAAGTACATCATATTTTACAAAAGACATTTTTGAGAAAACAGAAGATATTTACACTATATACAAATCGGAATTAAAAGAACTTAAACCTAAACCTACCACTAATAAACATGTAGAAGTTAACAATTTTAATGTTAAATTACCCACAATTGATCTTCCCAAATTTTCTGGACAATATAGTGAATGGAATTCCTTTCGTGATTTATTTTTGTCTTTAATTGATAAAAACGACCAGATCGATGATGTTCAGAAGCTACATTATCTAAAAGCTCATCTTTCTGGCGAAGCAGCACAACTGTTGAGACATACTCCTATAACTGCATCCAATTATAAGGAAAGCTGGTCTGTGTTGATGGAGCGCTACGATAATAAAAAACATTTAGCGAATTGCATCTTAAAACGTCTTGTTAATCAACCAGTGATAAAGGAGTCATCAGCGTCCGTAAAAGGCATTTTAGACACCACTGTCGATTGCTTAAGAGCCTTGCGTGCGCTAGGTATTAATGTAGATTCTTGGGATGTCATTGTAATATTTTTAGTGCGTTCAAAACTCGATGTCGAATCACGGAAACTGTGGGAAAGGGAAATCAGTACGTCGGACAAGTTACCAACTTTTGTAGAATTTAAGAAGTTCCTAGAATCCAGATTTCGTTCTTTAGAGAACATAGACGAGCCATTAAATAAACTAAATGTAACAAGTACTAATAACCGAAACAACTCTGCCAAATCATTCCATGTCGCTTCAAAAACTTGTGTTTTATGTTCAGAGGAGCATACATTGTGTCATTGTAAGCAATTCGCAAAAAAGGACACAGACGAACGTCGTGAATTTGTCCGAGCCAGTAAATTGTGTTTCAATTGTTTAGGTCCAAATCACAACGTCTATCATTGTCGCCAATCCACCAAATGCCAAATATGCAAGAAAAAGCATCACACACTACTTCATCCCAAACCAATCGCAGAATCCACTGGATCTAATAATTCAGCAGACCGGTCTGTAGTGGTTGCAGCTGCAACTACTTCTACTCAAAGCGAGTGTACCAAAAGGTTTTGTTTATTCACAGATGTCACCAGCCAAGGTCTGTTAGCTACTGCTTTGGTCAATGTGAGGTCAAGAACGGGTACTGTTGTTGTGTTACGAGCTCTGATGGATCAGGGTTCACAGGTCTCTTTTATTACAGAGGCCGCAGTGCAGATGCTTGGCCTTAGGAAAACACCTGCACGCACCGACATATTGCGGCTAGGCGATGATGAGGGTTCCAGCATACCCTCTAGGTGGATAGTTAAATTCCAGTTGCAATCACGCCTAGATCCCAGTTTTGTTTTGAATGTCGATGCGTATGTTTTAAGCAAACTTACATCGCAACTGCCTGAACGGAAGGTCGTTCAGGTATTGTCAACATTTTCATCCTTCGAGTTAGCCGATCCAACTTTTGACACTCCAGGTAAGATTGACTTACTCTTGAGTACTCGTGTGGTCGGCGAAGTCTTGTTGGAGGGTTTGGTTAAGGGTCCGCCGGGAACGCCCGTCGCACAAAAAACCAAACTAGGTTGGATTCTGTCGGGAGAAATCCAGAGTAATCCTAGGAAGTCGAGTCCAGTATGCTGCCATGCTATTGCAGGCACAGATTCCAACGAGCTATTGCGCAAATTTTGGGAGCTCGAATCTGATCAGTTTTTGACTCCTAAGGTCATGTTGACCACTGAGGAACAAAGCTGTGAAGATTTTTACTCCGCAACAACCCAGAGAGATGCAACCGGGCGATATATTGTCAAGTTGCCCTTTAAGTCCACCGATCACAAGTGTTTGTATGGTGAATCGAAGGCAATAGCTCTCAAACGCTTTCACATACTGGAAAGGAGACTTATGAAAGACCCTGAACTCAAAACGCAGTATAGTGCTGCTATTAATGAGTATCTTGAGTTGGGTCATGCAGAGGTGGTTCCCCAAGCTGAGAAGGGAACTCATGCGGTCTATCTGCCGCATCACGCAGTGGTACGAAACGATAAGAGTACCACCAAGGTTAGGGTCGTTTTCGATGCTTCCTGTCCCGGAAACAACGGAGTTTCATTGAATGACGAGTTGATGGTTGGGCCTACCTTGCAAGGGGAATTGCGAAAAATTATTATGCGATGGCGCCGCCACCGCATAAGTTTGGTCGCTGATATTGTCAAGATGTACCGCCAAGTAAAGGTATCAGAGAGTGATGTGAATTATCAACGCATCTTGTGGCGAGACAATCCCGACTCTGAAGTCCAGCACTTACGCTTGCTGCGTGTTATCTTTGGTACATCTTCGGCGCCATACCTGGCTGTACGCACCCTGCAGCAGTTAGCCTACGACGATGGAAAGGATTTTCCTTTGGCAGCTAATTGCGTTCTCTACGACTTCTTCGTTGATGATTTGCTGTCTGGTTGTGATTCGATCGATGAGAGTGAAAAAATCTATGCCGAAATGAACGAGTTACTAAGACTTGGTCGCGGTGGGTTTCAGCTTCAGAAATGGTCAAGTAACAGCGAAGAGTTTTTGCAGAAGGTAACAAAGGAATCTGTAGGGTCAAGGGAAAATTTGGAATTTAAAGTAGACCATATTGTAAAAATTTTGGGCCTTTCATGGGATACAAAATCAGATGATTTTAAATATACCGTGAATCTTCCTCAGATGAACCTCCCCGTAACCAAGCGCAGGCTGATTTCGGATATCGCTCGTTTATTTGATCCTCTCGGTTGGATCGCTCCTGTTGTCATCACGGCGAAAGTTCTCATTCAACGAGTTTGGCTATCAGGTATTGGATGGGACGATGAACTCCCAGACAGCATACTTAAAGATTGGCTTAGTTACAGAGGAACTCTTCATAATCTTTGCGCCTTTCACATTCCTCGATGGTTTTATACAAGTCCAGGTGATACAATCGACCTTCAAGGTTTTTCTGACGCATCCAATGCAGCCTATGCAGCTGTGGTGTACGTGCGGTCAGTGGATTGTAATGGTACTATTCATGTCAGTTTAGTGGCATCCAAAACTAAGGTGGCTCCAGTCAAGGTGGTATCTATACCACGCTTAGAGTTATGCGGCGCAGTGCTGCTATCAAAACTTCTATCAGAAGTTTCGGGCACCTTAGGTATAGGCAAGGAACAAATTTATGCCTGGACTGACTCCTCGGTTGTTCTAGCCTGGCTGAGTAGCCATCCTAGTCGATGGAATACTTTTGTCAGCAATAGGGTATCTGAGATTCTTACCATAACGGAAAGTAATCAGTCACAATCACATGTCCAGTCTAAGAATAACCCTGCCGATTGTGCATCTCGAGGAATGAATTCGTTGGACTTTGTCGGGTTTGAGCTTTGGAAGAGCGAGCCCAGCTGGCTTAAGGATAAGAGTATTAAATACAATAGAGGTATTATAGAGACCAGTTTAGAGGAACGGAAAGGTAAACATTTAGTGTTAAATGCAGTAATTAATGAGCGCAAGGAAAATACTATAATTGCGAAATTCTCATCTTTAAAAAGATTAGTTAGAGTAATAGCCATTTGCAGGCGATTTTTAAGGTTAGCACAAAAAAATAGAGAGCCTATTAACACTCTTTTATCCTTTACAGAAATCAATCTCTCATTATTTACTTGCATTAGGATATGTCAATTGGATCACTTTGAGGAAGAATTCACTAGTTTAAGGAAGACGGGAGAGGTTAATAAAAGGAGCAAGCTCTCCTCGCTTAATCCATACCTCGATAGAGATCAAATTTTAAGAGTAGGCGGTCGATTGCACCGAGCTAATATGCATGAAGACATGAAACACCCAATTATTATACCTCACATGTCGCACTTTACAACCCTTTTAATCGCAGATGCTCATGAACGAACTTTACATGGTGGGCCACAGCTAGTATTGAACTATTTGCGTAGTCAATACTGGATAGTCAATGCCAGGGGTACTGTCAGGGGTTACGTGCGCAAGTGTGTTTCGTGCATTCGATTTTCGGCCCGAGGGATTACGCCATTGATGGGGCAGTTGCCATCCGCCAGGGTCAATGCTCACCGACCTTTCTTTCGCAGTGGTGTGGACTATGCAGGTCCCATCAGCGTCAGACCAACGAAGGGTCGCGGTTATCACGCCACCAAAGGATATATCTGCCTCTTTGTATGCATGGCTACTCGAGCCATACATTTAGAAATTGTAAGCGACATGACGTCACAAACATTTTTGGCAGCCTTTAAGCGTTTTACAGCTCGACGAGGCCATTGCAGAGAGCTGTGGAGTGATAATGGCACTACTTTCGTTGGGGCTGACAAAGAGTTGAGAGCTCTTTTCCGCCATGAAAGGTCGGGCGTAGCACCTGAAATTGTTGACTGGCTATAACAACTAATGGAACTGAATGGCACTTCATTCCACCTCACTCTCCAAACTTTGGAGGGCTTTGGGAGGCTGGAGTGAAGTCCACGAAGCACCATCTTAGGCGAGTAATAGGCACTAGTACGCTAACATTTGAAGAGATGACGACAGTTCTAGCACAGATTGAGGCTTGCCTAAATTCCAGGCCAATATCTGCAATAAGCACAAATCCTGAGGATCCGTGTCCGTTGACTCCAGGTCACTTTTTAGTCGGTGAACCTCTATTGCTTGTGCCCGAGTCCAACTTTGAGAGCTCTAATATTAGCACATTAAAAAGGTGGCAATTGACACAACGCATGCTTCAGGACTTTTGGCGTCGGTGGTCTAGTGAATATCTCATCCAATTTCATCATCGTCACAAATGGTCGCACCAAACTCCAGAACCTAAAGTAGGGGACGTCGTATTAGTGATGGAAGATGATTTACCTCCGGCAAGGTGGCTTTATGGTCTTATTGTTGAAAAGCATACTGGCTCGGATAAGGTCACGAGAGTTGTTTCATTGCGCTGTAAGGACTCCATAATAAGGAGACCTGTTTCGAAGCTTATTATACTTCCGGTAAGCAATATGTAATTAGGTTTAAGTGTTTACGCCATGTTTGTATAACTATTTAGATTTTATTTGTTTGTTAAGAAAGGTTTAATAATGTGTATTACAGTCCACGAGCTCTGATAACGCCTTCCAGGCTATAGTGTAATACGCTCATGGTGGGCGGTTATCTAATTGTAAGTTTGTCGAACCATGTGTAATTCAGAACTTTTGATTGTTATGGCCATTCTGTCCATGGTGGGCGGAATATTTAGTGTTAAGGATTCAAATGTGTACATAATTTAGTTCCGAGTTATTCACTAGATGGCATTGTACAATTTGTCAGATTTGTACATGGCGGTATCGAAAGTCTCCGGAACCATGTTAAAAGCTTCAGTGAATAAAATTGTTTTTGTCCTCGCTGGGAATGTGTGTTGGTTATTTAAACCCCATTCTAACTGCGATTTTTGGGACTGCGGTCCACTACGTCTAACTGACGTTCGCTCTGGGTATTCAGTGCATCTAGAGCATTTTCCAACGGTATCTCGGACGTTTGTTGTGTAGAAGTCGAAGCTATCGATTCAGAAGGTTCTGTACTACCAGATGCAGTTTGGTTGAGGAACTTCATCAAATTTAAACTCAAAACTTGGTTGGTTGCAGTTCTTTCAGCTTTTCTTTTTCTTTTTGCTGATCCAGACTCCCATTTTCTTCCAATATCTCTATCTCGGCCGGACATGTCGATAACGTCGTATCTATACACTGTAAACGAAAGCAATAGTTAACATTTTTTTGCAGTTTTATCTACATAATATTGTAAAACCTAAATTTAAATTAGTTTTCAAATAAAAATCTTTAAGATAGCTTTTACTACCTGCTAGTCTTAAAAACTTAAAAAGTCGATACGTTTTTTACCTTAAAGCTTTTTTGGTTTCCTTCAAGAGATATTATAAAGCGTATTTTATATACAAGTAATTACTGCGTTATATACTTATTACCAATTAAATATTTCTTACCTTATGTAAAATAGACGAGTACAGGTACCGGTGTGTTACAAATCACAAAGAAAACAAAAAAACAATTAAAAAAGTCACTGTTTTAAAATTTTGGGTCAGTTTACAGGAGCAATCAATATACCTAAACACTATCTATTTATTCACTAAATATTATTAAAACATTGAACACACTATTCTTATCAAAATAGGTACGTACAGTCATAAAAATAAACAATATTGAATAACACAATTATACGTTTCTATTTTTATGCGCCTAGCGACTGCGTTGCGTACTTTGATTTGATTGGTTGACTTCCTAGTAAAGAAAGTAAACAAATAAACCGGGGATTCCCCGCACTCTGGTCGGCGGCAAATGTTGCCAGACTAAGAAAACATGTTTCACAACAAAATTGATTTATATTTTTTTTGTTTTATTCTCGCTTTAAACATTTTTGAGTCGCGAGGCCCCTTGTACCGCGAGGCCGTAGGCGGTGGCCCACGTCGCCCACGCTTAACGCCGCCTCTGGCCATGGTAAAACCTGGGATCGAACCCGATACCTCGTCTCAGCAGTCCATTACCCATACCGCTTGTTGTGATAACATTATATTCTAGTACAATATGGCACTGAATGAAATTTTAAAGCATTTATTATGCTAACTATTCAAATCGCATAAGACAGGAAAAATAGGGGGATTACAGGGGGAATCCCCCTATAAGGGAAAGATAGTGTGTTGGAATCAATATGACGTTGTTGTGACAGCAACATGGACTTAATGGGAGATGTTGCGTCCCTTGTAGTAGACGTGGGTTATTGTCACAAAGGCGATATTATCATGCTGTGTGCCACAGAACTTCAACATTAAATCACTGGACAGTCCAGAATGACATATTGAGATTTGTATCGTTTGCATTACAAGGTTAAGGTACGAGTTCGTAGTCGACGGCATACAGCAGATGTCTGAAAACACGTATGTTTCTTAGAATTAAAGTCTGCTGAAAGCATTTCGCTCATTAGTCTACAACAATAACTACACATTTTCATTATTTTCACATACAATTAAGCGGGGCGTGAAAAAGCATATGATGCGGCCGTCAAGCGGAATGTCACCATTGTATCTCATTGTCTCATAGATCCTCTTTTTTTAAGAATTTACCTTCAGCTTACCAACAGGCGAGGCGAAGTCTAATTGAAATATCCTATATAATAAAACGTTACTTATTTTTATTTTATACTACTAGGCAGACGAACATACGGCCCACCTAGTGGAAAGTGGTTACCGTGGCCTATGGTCGTGTGCATCACCACGGGAGTCACATTGTGCTACTGACCCTGTAAGAACAGAGAGTTTCTGTGCCAGCAGAAAAGAAATAGCAGGACAAGCCTTCGGTCTTCCCACTGACAGTACAAAACATCTCCAGTGAGCCCTGGCTACCCTGCTCGCGCCGGGCCTAAACTTGCCTACGTGCAAGGGTACCATTGAAAAGCCGCAATGAATTAAAACAAGAAACTATTTTACAATAATGTTTACGGGAATTAAAGCGATCATGGTACATACATACCATTGATTTTTTTTTTTGATGTATATTTGTGTAATTGAATTATATACAAGTCAGTATATAAATTTATATAAAACTATGCTAACTATACAATATATACAAAAATGGAATACAGAAAAAGAGGGAGACTGTAATTTTAGGCATCGAAAAATTCCTCCCCATCGATCTCTACTGGTACCGTGCCCAAGAGGCTGGCGGCGTTACCACGCCATCCAGACCGTGGTCACAGGCTGTGTAACCTGGTCGAAACATCAGTTAAATCAAAAGTATATACATATACCTATACCATAATCGCGTTAGTTCTCGTAAACATCATCGGATATCATGGAACACGAAAGTTTAAAAGTTAGTTAATAAAACGATTTTATCACATTCAAGTCTATTTCACGGCATTATCATCTGCTGCTTCTGTATGCGGTTGGCTACGAATTTGTACCTATAGTTCGTAGTGTACTCGCATTTAACGTAAACTTAAAATTTAGAAAAACTTTAATCGGTTCAAGCGAGATTCGAACCCGCGACCTATCTCTTGCAGGGCGGACGCTCTGACTACTAAGTCACGGCACCTTCGCCCGAAACTATCCAAATTCTTCTATACTTAAATCCCTCTTACGGCGAAGGTTATCTTACGCGATATCATAATCGGTTTAAATAGTTATTATACTAAATGCTTTAAAATTTCATTCCGATACTTTAGAACGTTTGAATAAGGCTACAAAATTTAAATTTCAAAATATGTTAACATGGTATTGTATACGGGTGTACCTATAATCAGCTCGGCGAACCTTGATCCCTATGACACTGACAGTTATTCCCACGACACAACCTTGTAGTAGCGTCACCGTTATATTATAATCGAATTGGCGGTGTCTAAAAATGATATTTATTAATTTTAGGCAGATATATGCAATTACAATAATATCCCGTTGGAATTATAATAATTATTAACACTTACAAGAAATTATCTCAATCAGACTTTACGTTGACGTCCTGCAAAAGTTACTCCGTTTGGAAGATATCGACTAGTGCGGAAAAGTATCGATAAACAAATATCGAAAATGGAAACGAGTGTACAAAATACATCAATAGAGCACCTACGCTCTTAGTGTCAGATTTATAATCATTTAAGTTGTTTGCGATAATAAAATAAAGGAGATTTAACAAATTTATTGTATATACCTACTCAAATAAAACAAAAGCGGTTTATTTATGATTTATTTATCATTTCGATTGCATTATATTGGCAGTGGTAGGGCGGTAGCCGAATCACGGTGTGCCCTTTTGATTGTGCCATCTCATCCAAGAAATATTTCTTCTTTGTTTGCTGTTTATGAAGGTTCAACAATCTAACTAATTCCTTTTTCAGCATTTGAGTATTAGCTGCCACACCATTGTTTTGCAGCCACTCTATTATTTCGCCTTTATTGTTGTTCGCGGTAGGCGCTTTATTAATTTGCACAGAGTGGTATGGGGCGTTGTCCATTAAAATGTAGTGGGGCTCGTTTAAATTGTCTAATAGTTTTGTGAACCATTTCTTGAAATTCTCAAAATTCATCTCTTCGTGATAATCACTTGTTTTCACGGATTTGAAGGCCCACAAGCAGTTAGGTACAAAACCTTTGGCTGTGCCAGCGTGGCAGATAATCAAACGCTGGCCCTTGCCTTCTGGTGCTTTGGTACAGGATTTCTCTGTGTCGTCTGTCCATGTTTTGGAGACTGAGTGATTGGCGTTGAGCCACGTTTCGTCCAGATAAACCACCTTGTCCCAGTTCTCGATGTTTTTTATTTGTCGTAGAAAATCACACCTCATCAATCCAATGTCCTTCCGCTCCATTATCACTTTTCTTTTGTCACACTTCCCATAACGAAATCCACATTTTTTTATAACTTGTCTGAGAGAAGTGAATCCACCTTTAAATAAATCAGCCGATTTCAGCGACGCTAATAATTTTGTGCAAGTCGGCAGTTCACCTCGAAAATAATAGCCGTAAATATGGTTTCGTATCGCTGCCATGTCGAAATCATCGGGGTTAGTTACGGGTCGTGCCCTATTATGTTTTTTCTTCTTTGGAGTTGATAATTTGTTCTCCTCCATCGACGATTCGCCGAACTTCTCCTTTGTAATTCGGGAAACGGTAGCTTTGCCAATTCCCAAAGCATCAGCAACACGGTCGCGTACGTTGTCAAGTGGCAACAAAGGTCCGCCATTTTGTAGTTCGCGAGCAAAATAGTCACGCAAGCGTACAACAAACTCCCGCGTTTCACTGTTGAGTACAGTTTTTCTCAGTCTTTTCGGCATTTTGAAACACCAACAAACACAAAACAGCAACAATAACAAAAACAGAAAACAACAATAGTAACAAACAAAGGATTCCGTTGACACAAGAAAACACGTGGCGCATACAAGGCGTTAGCACTCGTACTGGCGTAGCGAACTGACAGTACTAGCGTAGTGACAGATCAGATAGTGTTGCTATAACTAAAATTTTAATTCACATTAAAATTATACAGTCCGACCATGTTACCTCTGCATCGGAATATTGGCAACCCCATATACAAATACACGGATACTTGTAAATATAACAAGCATTATAATTATAGTAATGTAGATTATATTTTAAAAACATGTTTATCGATGTGGCTGAATGCAAGTCACGCCTTTGCCTATAAAAAGTTGCGATATATCGACACGACCCGTCACTAGTATGAACTGTCATAGGGATCAAGGTTCGCCGAGCTGATTATAATACTAGCTTTACATAAACACAAGCCTATAAATTACATCCTGTTCGCATGTCTTTTTTATATTTTTGTGGGTAGTATAAAAAGAGGGTGTTGACGCCAGATAGCACTGCAGTGTGAACCCGAGCGAGGGCGCCAAGTGTATGCGGTATGTACCGACTACACCGCCGGGGCCCCGGTCGCAGGTCGGGTCAGGCCAGCACCGCAATGCAGCCTCACCTGTTACACTATATAATCTTTTATAGAAAGAAAATGGATTTTGGGTTTATTTGACTGAAATAATGTTGGGTAGATTACATATTGTAGTCTTAAACTTCTATGTATAGACAAGCTGTTTAGAAAAAAAAGTGGATTATGGTTCTTGAGTGAGGCGGGAATAATTTTTGAATTTCGAATTCTAGAGTATTGCAGACTAGAGTTAATAAATTTAGACATCTGTTTGGGTGTAGCGCGCCTTTTTGTAATGCCAAGTGTAGGTATATTTTTATAATAGTAGTTTTTATAATATAATATCGCATCTCAGGTTAGACTTTATTAGTTTATGTTTATTTATTTAGATCTACAAAAAACTGTTTACATTCATAGAATATAACAAGTCATAGAAATAGAAATTTTCATTTGAATGAAACACAGTGTGAAAGCTGTTAAATTGTGTTGGTTTCTGAAAGGACGATGTGTCTCGCCGATCTATCGGCACATGTAACAGTTACTTATATAGATATACCCACCATACAAAAAGTAACTAATGAACAGTAAAAGAAGGTCTTAGATGTCAGGAAGAGAATACTATTTAAAGTTTAATAGTTACATATAATTACGTCTTTATCCTCGGAGGGTTAGGCAGAGGTGAATTAACACCTACATTTCACCATCACATGTAATAGGGGGTAAGCCTATTACCGTCTACTGGGCACAATTGTTGACTCGAGTCTTGTATCTGTGCCTGAGTCTGAGCCCTATCCCTTAATCGCCTTGTACGACATCGCATGGGAAGAGCTGATGGTCGTCCAAATTCTACTCTGCTGGGAACCACGAGTTCAATAGTACGTCTCTAGTACTTACAATTATGTAGTGAAATTGTTACATGAGTAGTTTACGAGAGTTTATCGAAATAACATTCCATTATAATGGCCAGAGTAACCACTAAATTCTAGTAGATCTATTGCAGAGAGTTATTCGAAACATTCTATCTTAATAGCCCTCGTAGCATTTACGAGTAATTAATAGAATCATTACACAAGTGTTACGAAAGATGGCATGATGTTTCGATAAACACTGTTATCGACACACTGATATTTGATAAATACTGTGTCGTACAAGGCGACTAAGGGATAGGGCTGTTTAACATCAGATAGATATATACAGCCAAGACTCAGCTTCAGACGAATGGCTTGAGTCAAAAATAGTGCCCGGGAGACGGCAATAGGCTCACCTCCTATTACGTGGGGCCGAATTTAATGATTGGTGAAATGTATAATGATATAATTAACCTCATTTCGTTTTATTGGAGGGTCTGGACTAGATTGTAATTATTATGAATAACCGTTTAATTTATGAGTTCATCATAATGAAAAAAAATAGAATTACAAACCAAAGTCTTTGAAAGTCATCTTCATCTTAAGAACACATAAGTATATCACGAATTTTCAACTCCCGTCCCCTGTCAAGACACTTTTGTAAGTTATGGGGTCGCATAGGAAATTCATCTTCAAAAGCTTTTTGTTCTCTTTGTAGATTATTTTTTATGCGAGCGAACGGTCTGCATCCCTCACTCATAACTCAACGCCTCAGCGTGTCGTAAGTAGATACAATATATACTCCCCGTTTCGATTTTGTGCATACTAGTTTAACTTTAAAAAAAAATATTCCACAACATTCTACACCTCACTATCTAAACCCATGGTAAACATAGTTTAACTAGCTTGTGTTTTTTTTTTGTTTTTACGTGCGCAAAATCCCCACGGATACCTCCCCACCGGACCCGGTGGAGGAGGTTATGTCGGACTCGAACCGACTAAAACGCACGCCGCCTGTGGGTCGTTTTGGTTGCCGAAGGTGAGGTTGACAGGCATATCCCTAGCACACCGGCCGACCCAGGGCCATCTCTCACGATCTGGCCCTCTTCTCGGGTGTGGGGACTACAGAGTCCCCAACTCGACCCCGGAAACGGGGAGGCGCGCCAGGCGCGCCACCGCCGCGGCCTGCTTCTGCCAGGGTGACAGGCGGCTCCACCTGTCACCCCCAGGCCGGCGCTCATGAGGGGCGGAGGTCGTTCATCGACCTCCGACGCCCGAGTTGCCTTCGTACGCGGGCAGCTTGTCTTGCGATCCTTCGTCGCTCCCGCTGCCGCTCCCACCCCGCCTCCTCCTTCACGAGCATTACTTGCTCGCAGAAGGAGGCGCCGGCCGCCCACGCATCCGCGCAGCGAACCATCGCCGCGAGCAAGGCGGAGAGCGTGAGAACCCTCACTCCCAGGGCCGCCACAAGCTCCCGCCTCGGCGTCTCCCACGCCGGACACTCGGTGAGCGTGTGCGGACCTGAGTCCTCGCTCGCGTCGCAGTGATGGCACTCGGACGTTGGCTCTTTCTGGCTACCGATTAACTGTGAGCCATGGAAATGATACCAATTCATAGTATGAATAGGTACCATTTCCATGGCTCTAATAGGTACCATTTCGATTTTAAATATGTATGGATTTCATACATATTTAAAATCGGAAAATATTTTTGCGCTCGCTATTCTTGTAACCCTCGCCACTTAATAAAGACACTGCAGTGCCCAATTTTATAAAAACCATTCAAGCGATCACCATTAAAATGGTTGTGCATAGATAGTAATAGATATTTGAACACGGAAAAGGTTTTCGTGCTGTGAATTTCACTGCGATTTCATTATTTTTGAAATAAAACTATATTTAAATCTATTGTGAATTATTTGGTGTCCTTTTACAAAATTTGTACAGTCGCGTGGTTCCCGGCAGAGTAGAATGTGGACCACCCCATCTCTTCCCATACGGTGTCGTACAAGGCGATATATACAGCCCAGACTCAGCCTCAGATGCATGGCTTGAGTCAACATTAGTACCCGGAATACGGTAATACGTGGGAACAAATTCAATCATTGGTGAAATGTGGGTGTTAATTCACCTCTGCCTAACCCTTCGGAAATAAAGGCGTGATTCTACGTGTATGTTACACAATTTTATTACTAAATGACCGGTGCGTTACAGTTTTGTCTAAAATATACGAAAAAAAACAGATATTCATTTTTAAACTGGCATGATCTGTTTTTTATACATAGAAATATCCCAAGACGTGTAAATAGACATATCTATACGTACTAATATATTTGTACTGTATGGAAACGAATCCGTGACCTACAACGTAGCAGTTGAATTCTCTGCACGCTACGATCATTTCATTTACCCCCGAAGATCTTTCCCCCATACACCAGACTACACAAAAACCTATTAATACCAATATTAGGTATACCTACGCATACCTAGTACGCTAACAAGCAAATATAGTGAAGTGACTCCATCATTTTCCGTCGCAAATCGTCGCTGACAGCAATTCACAGCGCGGCTGAGGCCGCATAAACTGCATTTTCAAACGTCGACTCCGCTAAATAGGAGCAGACTGAACTCGACGTCTTTTTAACAATGTTTTGTCAATTTTCTGCTCGTTACATGAACTAATGGAAAATATTTGTCTTCTGAACAGGAAAAAAAGATACTGGAATAAGATGTCACACAATTTAAAGTCCTACTTACAATTTTGAGTACTTACAAAGTGTTGGTATAAATATACATACATACATATAATCATGCCTCTATCCCCGAAGGGTTAGGCAGAGGTGAATTAACACCCACATTTCACCAATTATTAAATTAGGTCCCACGTAATGGGGGGGTGAGCATATTGGCGTCATTCGGACACTATTGTTGACTCAAGCCATGCGTTTGAGGCTGAGTTTGGGTTGTATATATCTGTCTGATGTTAAACAGCCCTATCCCTTAATCGTCTTGTACGACATCCCATGGGAAGTGATCAGGGAGGATTATCTTAACGGTAGCAAAATGAATGGAAGTTTGTTTCCATTTTACTTGCTTATTTTGGTTAAAACTGGAGCGAGTGCCGAATAACTAACCACCCTCTAAAGAAAAGCTGGCGCAAGAATCTTATCCGTCAATCAGTAGGTAGTAGGTATACCTGCTTCGGAGCCACATTTCTTAGTATATTGATATACCCACATACTAATCTCGGATTCGATCCCAGGTTTTACCATGGCACACACCAATGACTTTTCGATGCTTCGAAGTTATGTATGTATTTATCGCAGGTTCATAAGTGCCCGGTTAATGGCAATAGGCTCGCCACCTATTACAATGGGACCTAAACATAAACTGGCGAAATGTGGGTGCTAGCACCTCTGCCTACCCCTTCGGGGATATGGGCGTGAGTTTATGTGTTATCTTATGTTAGTAGAATGGGATAAGAACCGAAATGTTCTTATTTATTTCTAGATACATTAAAATTTAAAATACATTAAGTCGTATTGGCAAAAGATCTTTAAAAAAAACTGTTCATACTAATATATTGGAGAAAAAAAAAATGTCGGCCGAAAACCGCAGGTTAACAATAAAAGTTGAGTCGTGCAAAATGCTCTGAGGGTATGCAAATTTCGATCGCCTTAAATTTCAGTTATCGACGCATAACCGATGCATCGAGTTCTAAGAACACTGCTTTCGTTCATCGCAATGAAGTTTTGCTTTAAAAACTGAATTGTAAACATTTCAGCACGCTTTTATTTGCTTCGTATGTTTGTGTATAACGGACTGTTGAACTTGAATTTTATGCACTTCAAAACGTCCCTGCTCACGAGATTGGTTCGTGAAAGTTATTAATTGATTCATAGTGTCCTAACATGTCAGCGTTCCTGCTGAAAGACATGAATTTTGAATATCAAGATGATCATATGTATACGAAAATCTACCCTAGTAGGTTAAAACAACTATCTGTTTTACGCGATTATGTGTCTGAACTCCAGCCGTGACAAACTCACGCGCTATTCTTGAGATTATTAGATTAAATCTTTTACATTTCAGACATTTAAATAAATGAAACCCATTTAACATACAAATTACCACGTAGCACTGTGTACGAAAAGCTTATTTATATAAACGCACAAATCTTTCATTGAGTGTAAATTATTTACACAAAAGCATTTACAAATTGTATGTAGTATTTATAAGTGAGTATCTTGGCTATTGCTTCAAGGTCCAACGAAATTAATTTAATCATAAAAAGTCCAACGCTCGAAATACTCAATTGTATACCTTTCCAAATTTGAAATTGTTAAAAAAATATTTTCAGAATAGGAAACAGAATTCAAAGTATCTGAAAGAAGAAATAAACGAATTCCTCACTGTTCAAAACGGAAACCTTCCTCTTTAGGGAATAACATTGCGTTCAATAACAGAATAAATCTGCCTCTACATCGACGGATAATACGAATTTTATTGTACCCAAATCATTAAGAAAAATAAAAGCTGGCTGATGAGTCTTTTGTTCACGAATTGCGCGCCTTTCTCGTTTTTAAAGCCTTTCGTCCCTACGAAAGTATCAAATGTCTCTTTATACCGTGCTATAAAAAAGCCCTATTTTAAATTACAATTTCGAGACAAGAGGTACGTCGATCCCGACAAGTGGCTTAAAACAAAATGAACATCGTTTTTAATCATGAGTTTAAAATTAGTTCCCTTTGTAACTGCGTTCTTTCTAGCGTGTTTAAAGAAAAAAAACGACAAAAATCTTTAACAATTACCTACTCGTAACAAAAAGGAGCATAACAATATTAGTGAAGCCAAAGTCATACTTTTGAAAGTACAAAACGAGTAACAATAAAGTAGCGACGCGTATTATACCCCGCCATGAACAGCGGAACACATTATGGTTTCATGAATTTAATTTGAAACCGCGCCTTTTGTTGTCCGCGCCTATAAAGGGATTTTTGGCACAAAAAAAATATTTGCCAAGTGTACCACTCCACATTAATAATGATGATAATTTTCAAATAGGTATATTGCCATTGTTTTTAACCGACATTGTTTGAAAAATATTTATATTTTGAATTTTTGTTTCAACTGTGGACAGCGGTCGACGTGAGTGTTATAAAAACAAGAACGTGGTCTAAACACTTTTGTGTTGTATTTGACTGATAGCTGTGAAGTTCACACAATCAAGCTGTGGAATGAACTAACTGCGGCGGTTTTCCCATGCGCCTACAATATGGGGTTCTTCAAAAGGGGCATTAGAAGGTTTATTTAGTGTCGTCAGCGCGAGTGTGACGCCTCTGGTGTTGCACACGTCCATCCATAGGCCACAGTAACCACTTCGCATCAGGTGGGCCGTGTGCTTGTCTGCCACCTGAGTGGTATAAAAAAAAGTTCTATATTGCTATTGCTACCCTGTTACTCGTGTACGTCTGCGTAGAATTTTGATCCCGTCCCCGCAATTAATGGAAACGTCTTCCGGGGATAAAAGTAGTTTATGTGTCATTCCAGCCCACTGATTAAATAAAACATCCAATTCTTTTTTTAAATCTAGTACACGCCAACTTGACTTCACCTCGCCTGATGGTAAGCTAAGGGCAGTCTGGGGGAAAAAGGGTCACCATTACAGACACTAAGTAATGTTACAATGGTTCTTTACCAACTTTCACGTTTAAACTATAAGGGTGTATACTTTAAGAACGCAGTACGCTATATCCGTAATTATTGAATGCAGATCCCTCTTACAGAATACAGAGTATTGTGTACACTGGTATGTATGCACAGGAATGTTTATCTCTCGAGAGGATTTATTTACACGTACTTTCTTTTTTATTCATGTATACAGCTGTACACCATTAATTACTTAACTGACTTCAAAAGTGTTGCTGAATACAATGTAATTTTTTTGCGAAATGGCAGATATAGAAATAGAATTTATTTGCTCCTAAACATGGTAACAGATATCTTAGTATAAGTGGTATACAACAGCACAAACATGTTCAGCCATGCAATTTTTTAATTGTTACATTTTTTTTTCAATAAGTAATTAATTTAATAGTTATGCATAGCGTTAATGACATAGTGCACCTACCTTTGATATAAATATCTCTGCATCACCCTAAGGTTGACTGGTAGAAAATGCCTGTGGCATTAAGTCCGCCTTTGTACAATACTTGTCTGTTTTGTGCAAAAAGTTCAAATAAATAAAAAAAAAAAAATAGTCGAAACGTCAGGCAAATCTAAAGGTATGCGTGTACCTATACCATGATCGTGTCCTGTTATTATTATTGTATATCATGGAACGCGAGACTGTATTATTTATACTATATTGATTACTTACCGCAGGTGACAAACACCAAATTATTTTGATTGCGATTATAAGTTCGCTGTGTGTGTTCTACCGCCTTTTTTGTTTTTACGTGCGCAAAATTCCCACGGATACCTCCCCACCGGAGCCGGTGGGAGAAGTTATGTCGGACTCAAACCGACTAGAACGCACGCCACCTGTGGGTCGTTTTGGTTGCCGAAGGTGAGGTTGACAGGCATATCCCTCGCACACCGGCCGACCCAGGCCCATCTCTCACGATCTGGCCCTCTCCTCGGGTGTGTGGGGACTACAGAGTCCCCAACTCGTTCCCGAAAAACGGGGAGCCGCCGCAGCCTGCTTCTGCCAGGGTGACAGGCGGCTCCACCTGTCACCCCCAGGCCGGCGCTCATGGGTGGCGGAGGTCGTTTATCGACCTCCGACGCCCGAGTTGCCTTCGTACGCGGGCAGCTTGGCTTGCGATCCTTCATCGCTCCCGTTGCCGCTCCCGCCCCGCCTCCTCCTTCACGAGCATTACTTGCTCGCAGAAGGAGTCGTTGTTCTACCGCCTTTACAATGGTTTGTGCTCAGATGATTTGTTTGTCATGATGCCCACAGCCACATTCTATCACCGCACCTCTCACTGTAGGCAGGGAATTTATTCTCACACATTGCAACCTGAGACGGTGCGCACTGTGCGGTATGAAAGAAACTTCATCCCACGCACACTCAAGCTGTGGAATGACCTCCCTGCTGCGGTTTTCCCGAGCACCAACAATATGGGGTTCTTCAAGAGGGGCATCAGAAGGTTTCTTCATGGTCGGCAGGGCGAGTGTAACACCCCTGGTGTTGCATACGTCCATAGGCCACGGTAACCACTTCCCATCAGGTGGGCCGTGTGCTTGTCTGCCACCTTAGTGATATAAAAAAAGTTTAATCAAAGCTTGACTTCATAATGTCCCTTGCAACTGCCATCTGATATCAAAATCGTAAGAGTGAAACAGAGTTCCATCCGAAACACAGGTACACCAAATTGCATGTCAGGCTGGTTTAATAAAGGTATTTTCTTTCTTTCTTTCTTAAGCCTCAAGGATGCTGAAAGGACCCCATGCACCCAAACTGGACTTCAGAACCCCCTTATCTGACTCAATCATCATCAACTGCCTCATAATTTACTACATACGATATATCCATAATTCTCTGACTCATGCACTTAATAAAAGAGTTATAAAAGTGTTGGTTGTCCGACGTTGTTTTGAACACGACGGCAAATGAGGTAAGTTACGCCGCGTCGCACAATGAAACATATTTTAATTAACAGATGCGACCCGTTTGTCAGGTCCATTGCACGTTAATAAGTGACAAGCTAGCTGGCACAAGGTTGGGCAGATACAATTTTGAAGTTCGTAATAATAAAGAACACGTCAACTTCAAATGGTTCCCACTGAAGTGTTCCCACCTGTCTAATATTAGGTCTTAACCTTAATCTATAAAATTACCTAAATTTTCTTACAGATTCATGAGTTCCTTATTCCTGTAATTTAATTGTTATTCCCATCTATACTAATAACATATATATATATATATATAATATAATGTTATAAAGAGGAAAGATTTGTATTTTTGTATGTAACGAATAAACTCAAAAAGTACTGGACCGATTGTAATAATTCTTTTTTCATTAGAAAGCTACATTCTTCGTGAGTAACATAGGCTACTTTTTATCCCGATATTCCCATGAGATCAGGATTTACGCGGGTGAAACCGCGGCGCGGTTTAGTTATTTATAGTTATTATATTTTGTTTGAAAGTTGATTTCAAGGATTTACAACTCTGTATTAAATTTTGTTTTTATTGGCCGCTTGATAAATTAAATTCGATCTTCAAAACCACTACTTCCTAAATGTTGTCACTTTCAAAAATGTAATAAAAGTGTTTGTTAGCTTAATGTTATCTCATTCATAGACAAAAAATATCATAAAATTTGGATTTATCATTCCTAAAAAAATGCTTAAATGTTAGTACCTACTGAAAATTGGGTTCCCTCCAATGTCTTCAAAAAACGTCAATTTCATATGTAACGACCTATTATTTTCTTTTCAGAGTTATCGAATTGGAATGACGCGTTTTGTAAAGATGGTGTTACTACAACAGGCTCCAGCTTCCGTAGACAAGTTATTGGCCAGTGTATTGTAGAATCGCATGGCTTCCGGCAGAGTAGAATTTGGACCAACCCAACTCTTCCCATGCGGTGTTGTACAAGGCGATTAAGGGATAGGGCTATTTAACAACAGACAGATATATACAGCCCAGACTCAGCCTAAAATGCATGGCACGCGGCAACAATAGTGCCCGGAAAACCACAATAGGCTCACCTTCTTTTACGTGGTAAGTACAATGATTGAAATGTTGGTGGTAATTCACCTCTGCCTAACCCTCCGGGGATAAAGGTGTCATTATATGTATATATATGTATATGTATTGTAGAATAAA
Source organism: Eilema griseolum (assembly GCA_963662185.1). Classification (NCBI taxonomy): domain Eukaryota; kingdom Metazoa; phylum Arthropoda; class Insecta; order Lepidoptera; family Erebidae; genus Eilema; species Eilema griseolum. The sequence continues at coordinate 9,914,897 of OY759250.1, forward strand.
ATTATGAATGTATGGCATTGATATGTATTTTGACGTTTATGACAGTCATTATCATATGTCAATCATATATAAATGGATAAATCTATTCTATTTTATACTACAAATTTTAGAGGACTGATCGTGAGCTCTTCAGAAAAAGCTCACTTACACTTACATTTGATGCGACTCCAGGTCCACGATTCTACTATAGCAAAAGCACTGTCACAAACACTGCAAAAATGGCATAAAATTTTAGACATTATGCTTATACGCCTAAAGTAGAAAATTAAAAGAAAAAAGGTTCATTACACTATTTCGTTCACTCTTCAAAATGCTTTTTAATTTTGGACTTTAATCGCATTACTTTAAAGTTTAAATGGATTTGTTAGCAGTGTCCGTGGTATGACCATGGTTTTCCTTGAGTAGAATCGATGGCCAGTTACCGAAGCATTTTTCTTGCTCATCATTCCTTGTTTCCTTGGTTGGTCCTTCCTATGTTAATTACACCCACAAATTAAAACCTACTCGGTAAGCAAATAAAAATACCTTTATTTTAATTTATTTATTAAATCACAACAACATTTGTTTAAACAATAAATCGATGGTGATATTAATTGACACTATATCTATCTTTATGGAAAATATTAATGGAAATTAGGTGACATTGTTCTAGTCATGCAAATTTTACGTTATGAGAAAAGATTCTTATGCAGTTTACTTTTGTTATAATGCACTATATACAGGTTTTATCAAGAATTCTGTACGCGTGTTTCACGTTATAGATATTTAAACTATAATGGTCACTCACATGACCTACTATCAGAGATATCAGAATATTTACCATGTAGATACTGTTTGAACCGGGAACAATAGTAAACCCCATCGCATTTAACCACCCTCGGAAATTTGTCGGAATCGACACCCAGAGGGGCTGTGTGCTTGTCTGACACTTGACATAAAAAAAATCGATGCTGTCGCTAATGAAATTTATTTCTCTATACTCGATGAGCTTTTGCATATTTTTATCTAACTGCAGAAGACAGCAAGGAAAGAGGAAGACCTAAGAGAAGATGGATGTACTTTGTGAAAGATGTTAGAAATAGCTAGGAACGTAGTAAATATTGAGATGACTGCAACTTGAGATGAATGGATAAGCACAAATGTTGCACCAACCGCAAATAAATGTGGGATATGGGCAGGAGAAGGTAGAAGGTAGAAGGGAGAAGGTAGGACACGGCGGTGTTTCCGCCCAATTAAGCAGTCTGATTGGGGAAGTAGGTACCTCCGCCCTACAGAATACCGCGGCCATAATATCTTCGTGTTGTGTTCCCAGCGGTGAGTAGGGTAGCCAGAGCTCACTGGAGAATTCGTGCTGCCAGTGGGAAGACTAAAGGCTTATCCTGTTTTGTCTTCTACACTGACAGCACAGAAACTCTGTACTTACAGGGTCGGCTGCGTGAGTGTGGCTCCTCTGGTGTAACACACGGCCATAGGCCACGGTAACCACTTTCCATCAGGTGGGCTGTGTGCTTGTCTGCCACTTAAGTGGTATAAAAAAATACTGATACAGGAGTGGTAATGTATTTCAAAATCATAGTTGATTACTCGGTTCTATCTACCTACCTATCTGAGTTTCGATAATCCAAGTCTTCGAACATACCTAAAGGAAAAACTGTATGTATGGCTATGTTTATGAATATTATGTTCGTGAAACACGTGTTTACAACGACCGAAAACTTTTGTTTACAGACCTTTACATATTGATCTAAAGTTATGCTCTCACAAGTTGATTTTTACCCTCAGGCTATCCCTTTGACATGTGAACTAAACCCCTTCAACATTTCTATAACTTCTACGCTATTTATCGAAGTTCGACTTACCTAATGTTTAATTGCGTACTTGTTGTTCATTTCTTTATATTATAAATCTAGGTAATATTATACATATATATCAAATTATTTATATAATAATCCACAAATCAAGTGAGTGGTGATTAAATTTGGCTTACCTTTAGGTACATTTTGGCACTAATTTCCAAGTGTCATTTAAATGTTGTAATGTAATTTCCATACAGCATAACCATACTTATAAAACAAACTATTCATTAAAAAATAAATAAAATCATTACTTATACACAATTTTTTTTAAGAAATATGTAATCAAATAAAATCATTTGTTAACATAGGTTACAGATGACAGTTGACAGTGTTATATGTAATGTTCGCTATGCTATCCATAAGGCGTACAAATGCAGTAGTACATACTGCTCAATTACTTAAAGTAGACGTATGACCAGCCAAAGAAATAACTTTGTAGGTTTACATGTTGTTTCATGCTCGGTAACTATCATTCATTTAATAAAGTAAGTTAATCATACTATATTTTATGAAGTACTTAATTTAATTCGCTATGTATTTGTTAAAATGTGCAAGCATATTGAATAATTAATTAATGCGACGGTTGGTCATAGTAAAAAATGTTAGAGTTTAGTGACATTGTTTTTCATACCAACAAGGTTTATGCATTTCTCTTGCTTTTATGTTCTATGATTCTAATTATAAAAATGTATAAGGTGATGTGATTTATGAATAGTTAAAACTACGTGTGTACGTTTGTAATTTGGCAATTTACTGTAAAGTGTGTCATGATACCTACTTATGAATCTACTTTATACAACATTGGTTCAGTGATTATTCTGGCAAGATTACATAAGTATTATATATTACATTCCTAATTTGGCACATGGGAACTAATTTACCACAAGTTTATGTAAATACATAATTATGACGAATAGGCACAAATATGAAATTAAACACTCACTTTTAAAGAAACAGTAATTAATAAAATAATATACATAGGTACACAATCTTTAACATTTTCTTATGACTCTGTAATAAGTACAATCAACGACTAAAGTTGATTAACACTAATATATTTCCACACTAAAATGTAATGATAGAAGGTACACTGGACGAACTAAATTTAAGACCATTCTTTGTAACCTACATTCGTGAAGATTTGAGTGTGAAAAATGCCATTCTTACATTAGGAGATTTCAATAGGGACGATGGATTATGATGGACTATTCGGAAAGTGGAATTCAGTAGATACTAAAACCAAAAAACACAGTGCCGTTAAAAACTGACATAGTGAGTGTGGTGTGTAGCCAGCCTAACCGTTCATAATAAAAGTAATGGTGGGTAGGCGCGCAGAAAATGTTCCCTGCATACCTCTCGATACTCGCAAGCTAGTCAAGTCGTGACCATGGGTGCTGCAACGCATCCGAACCGTCGGCAGAAATAGTAAGTTCCATGATTTAATCGCGCAAAAACCTCGAACCGTTGTTTAATTATGAATTCACACCGCGATAGTTTAAAAATAACATTAGGATACGTGTTACGTATATCAATAAATTGTTGTATAAAATACGTAGTTTTATAACAGGGAACATAGAAAATTAAATTCATTTACGTTTATTATTTCATGAAAAGTTTACGAGCTAAGATGATAAATACATTAGAATTTGTAGAGCTACTTCTGTCGTTGATTGTATGGATGGAAATAGAATTTGTAATTATTTAGGGTAGAACCAATTGTACATCTTCCTTATTATTATATTTCTGAGAGCTTTTAGCTGGTAAAAAGAAAAGTAACAAAAGTAGTCACAAGTACGTGTCTCTATTTTCGACATTTGTTTTTATGTAGTTGATTTTTTTTTTTGTTATTGTGTGGAATGTAATTTATATACTATATTACATATTGCTAGTTGTTGTTAAGAATTGGGAATTGAACCCGGGGCCCAGAAACACTGCAGATGATTTGATATCTTTACTTAACAATTGTATAGCTTACGTTACTGGTGGCAATTGCTACAGTTGGGACTCTATTTGGCTGTCATTTATCTAACAGATATTGGTATATGTATGTATGGAAATAAACAAATAATTTTGGTAGCATACTCATTATCTATTATTCATGAATAAGTAGCATCACCATTAAATACATTATATATATCCACAATCGACATGCACGAAAACAAATGCATAAATGAAATGAACCAGAAACGTAACGAGTGGATAGATATTGACTCTGCCTACACCAATCGATATGAAGCGTGACTGTGTATCCTTACCTCATTAAGATGTTTGTGTTATTCGTAAGATTTATTAGATACTAACTAAAATTAAACTTATTTTGAAAAACCACTGAATACTCTCTCTCACTCGACAAACAAAGCATTTAACGTGTGAAATTACAAAACGTACATATTTGTTCCCAACAGATCGAAGATAATAATTTCATTTTAAATTCTTTGGATATAATTAAATTACTCTCTTAATAGTATTGTTTTTGAGAAAAATTTGAATACTTACACCTACTTAAGTTTTGCATCTAGACTACAAAGTACATGAATAATGTAGTGACGAGCAAGTCTGTGTATATAACGCTTGCCCTGTTCTCATTAGCTGGGAGAAATGAGCTTGGACTGGGACTTGCGACTGGGGCTGACATGGCGTGATTATGAATTCTCGACTCTTCATATGTTCCACTGCCTTCACTTTCATCTTCGTCGTCATCAGATGGCACTGTAGGTTGTTGCTTTAAAGGTTCAGCCCTTGGTCTTTCTAAATCTCTCAACATAGGATGAAGGTTTATTGTAGCGGAATTAGCTGTTAAACTAATGGATTCTGAAGAATTCTTTGATATAGCTGTAGGTGCCTCAATTTTTTCTGTTGTTGAAATTTTATGATGGACATATTCTTCTGAATTATTTTTAAGGATAGATATTAACTCACAAATATTTTGATGTATATACATATCTGTATTGTTTGATATATATTTGATAACTTCAGTTTGCCATTCAGAACGGAGAGGTACATTACAAAGATTTGTATTGCAGACCAACGTAATTTCAAATGATGTGTTCGACACAGTTCTCACTTCACAAGGAGTCGTCATCGCCGGAGCGCATTCCAATGTTGAATGAAAATCTGTGGAAAATAATAAAAGAAATTTAATATTCCATCCGATTACTCGTTAAGCGTTTCAAATCTAAAGAAGTAAGTCTGGCATCGTGCGCTGACTATAAAAAAATATGATAATTTCCACCCAATTTCGTTCACCGCGCTTATTCAGCTCACAAATAACATTACCGTCGTCGTGCTGAAAAGGCAATTTTTCTTTGACGGAGTAATAACATAGGTACTAGAGTGTAATGAAATTATAACTTCAGGCGGTATATATCATATTCTTTCACATGCAATTTGTCCAAGTTTCACTTTTGTGCAAATAAATAAGATTGAAGTGTACGTTTATAATGCAAAAATGACAGTTTTAATAAATATTTATGAGTTTATGTAGGTACGATATACAGTCTTGCTGTCTGTGCAGTCTCGGAAATGATTGGGCTGATTTTAAAGGGATATTTCCTTCAGATAGTTGAGCTTGTGACGCATAATTATAGCTACTTTTATTTTGAAAAGTTCCGGGTCCTTTAACCGGGCGTGAAAAAGCATCTGATGACGCCGTCAAGCTGAGTGCCACCATTGTAACATGCTAAGTGTCTGTAATGGTGACCTTCTTTTATGAGACTTTGCCTTTAGGTGACCATCAGGCTAACTGAAAACAAATTGGAGCGTCCTATATAAAAAAAACCATAAAAAATCAAAACCCAAGTCTAAGCACACACGGACGTAATAGCAGGTACAACTAGATTAAAATAATGTTTTACTCTTATATTTTGGATATCTAATAGTTTAGGAGGTAGGACACGGCGGTATTTCCGTCCAATTGAGCAGTCCGACTGGGGAACTACCTCCGCCCTACAGAATACCGCGGCAATAATAACCTTGTGTTGTGTTTCCGGCGGTGATTATGGTAGCCAGAGCTCACTGGAGAGATTTTGTACTGTCAGTCAGTCAATCAGATTTTGAAGGTCAAAAGCTTGTCCTGCTTTATCTTTTACACTGACAGCACAGAAACTCTTGTGTTTACAGGGTTGGCAGCGCGAGTGTGACTCCCTTTTGCACGCGTCCATAGACCACGGTAACCACTTTCCATCAGGTGGGCCGTGTGCTTGTTTGCCAACCAAGTGGCACAAAAGAAAAAAGATTAAATCTAAACATATTATATTTTATATACATAAATCGTTTCGCAAATTACAGTAGTTTGCAGTTATCATCGTGCTTGTTTTTGCAATAAATAACAACGCTGTCAGCAATTCTTTGAAACTAGAAGAAAGATGGGAAGTTTGAGAGTCTTTAATGTATTTTTCAACCGCAGTCGGAGGGGACATTGACACTTACCGGGGGTGACTGTGGTAGTGGCGCACAGCGGACTCTCAGCGGGGCACGTGACCCTCACCCAGGAACTTGAATTCACACACGATGTTGTATCGTTAGCACGGCAATTGTAGCAGCCATCTTGTTTTATATCTGAAACAAATAGTTTACAGTTAAAACAAAAAAAAAAAGTGGTTCTCTAGAAGTAAGGATAGCAGTGAAAACTTAGCTAATATAGATACTAGATATGCAGAGGTGTCGCATGTGAATTGTCCCAATAGGTGTATTACCACAATTCTACAAAAGAAGTGTTGTTGTTGGCGATGTGGCGAGTTCAATAGTTTTTTTTCCACTTTTTGAAACTTCTACGGAAAATGCCCAAATATCATTGCGTGAGCGAGTGACTCCCTAAGCCGAGACGAGAGCCTAGCCCAGCCTCAACTCACCAATCAACAGCAATTTTCCGGCCTTTTTTTACGTGGGAGAGGTTACATCGGACTCGAACCGACTAAAACGCACTGCGTCAGTGGGTTGTTTTTAAATTTATTTAAAAATTCACTTCCAATTTCCAACAATGTTTTAAAAGCAAGTTAATAAAATGGCAATTATGTGACACCATGAGTACATCCAACGATTGAGACAACGTCTCATATATCCTTTTTTTTAAATATAGCTATGAATAAACATGGATTGTAGTGATTCAAATTTCCTTCGGGTGACTCGGAACACAAATCTGGCGACACAAGAAAAAAGCTAAATAAAACTGACGTGTATTTCTCCAGTGCAAATCTAATTCCAAACGACAAATATCTAACAGCAGGGCAAAGTGCACATATCCAACAAATTCGATTAGGCTTTGTCGCAGTTGGATCTGAGCCAGCACGAAAAAAAAGAGAAGACTATTATGAGCACAGGTAACATATACACAACAATAATGAAAACAGATAGTAACACTGAGGGACTTGTTTTTTTATTGAGTGTTGCCAGATATGTATTTATAATTTTTTATTTCATTCTTCACAGCGCTTTCTAAACTCAAAGTAAATAGCACAGTTTAACTAGTTTGTGGTTTTGGGTTCTAGAAAGTAGATAAACATTCTGTTGTGGAGATGTTGCGTTTAAATAATTTTATTACAAACCCAAATGACAAGTATTTCGTTAAACTAAGTTAAATTGCTTATGTTAGGAGTGGGGTCACGTTGTAATATAATAGTCAAAATTCTAACCCGAGAACTAGTATCAGTGGGGATTTTACGTGCGGAAAATCCCCACTGAAACCCCCACCACCGGAGCCGGTGGGAGAGTTTATGTCTGACTCCAACCGACTAAAACGCACGACGCCTGTAGGTCGTTTTTGGTAGCCGAGGGTGAGGTTAACAGGCATATCCCTTGCAACCCAGCCTCTCTACGGGTGTGGGGACCTCAGATTTTCCAACTCGCCGCGATCTGCTTCTCACAGGGTGACAGGCGGCTCCACCCGTCACCCCCATGTCTGCGGGCTCTAGATCTTATAGTCACTTAGTTACCGACGCTTACTAGGCTAGATAGGACATTTTTTTTATACCACTTAGGTGGCCGACAAGCACATGACCCACCTGATGGGAAGTGATTATCGTGGTCTATGAACGTATGCAACACCAGGGGCGTTACACTCGCGCTGCTGACCCGCGCGCTACTACTTTACTAGGACCAAATTAACAATAATACTAGCGCATCATCTTTGAAAATCGTTGAACGATGTCATTATTTAAATACATTCATACTCGATACTAATATTATAAATGCGAAAGTAACTCTGTCTGTCTGTATGTTATACTTGCACGCATAAACCACTGAACCGATTTTGATAAAATCTGTTACAGAGTTAGATTAGTTGGGGACTCTGTTGTCCCCACAAGCGAGGAGAGCCAGATCGAGAGAAATGGCCCTGCGTAGGCCGGGGTGCTGTCAATCTCACCTTCGGTAACCAACAATGACCCACAGGCACCGCGTTTTAGTCGGTTCGAGTCCGAAATAACCTCTCCCATCGGCTCTGGTGGGAATTTTTCGCGCGTAAAAAAGGGGTAGATTAGACCTTGATAAAGGACGTAGGCTATGTTTGGTCGCGATAACCGACATCTAAGTGAGTAGAGCCGCGGGCAAAACTAGTATTAGACACTCTGGACACTGGTCTACTGGTGGTAGAAACTTGGTGGCACAAATTTGTCTCAAGTTTTGACCGGGTGGGTACCACCGTGCACTATTGCGAAAAACCCTCCATAGCAATTCAATCTCGGTTGGATTGTGTTCAGGGGTCAGCAAGTGCCTAGCCGGGCAGAGGTGGTGGTTGTCGCAGCACTAGTGGGACCAGTGGGTCTTGGCGTAATCTAGTGAAGATGGCGCGGGGCGATGCGCCGAACAGGGAGACCTGTAGAAACGGTGGTGCCGCTGGCCGCCCGCGGTATAGTACAGGGGCCCAACTGGGGTTAACCACCTTGGGAGGCTGCCTCACCAGGCCGCACATAATCCCGATACGGTTCATCGTGCCGGTTAGTGACCGGATTTGGGAGCCCGGCGACCATACTCGGGGGGGTACGGGGGCCCTTCCATTCGGCGCGTCGGCTCTCGCCATGCCTCACATTCATAGATAAAACCAATATCCCGCGCTTTGTCACACGGTGCTGCGGCGGCAATCACCTCTTTTTTCACGCCTTCTCCAACCCAAACTCAAACTAAAATTTTGCTCCCGCAAGGCCTCTCTCTTTACCGCCATCACCTCGCTAGCGAACGAGGCGACGGCGGCCCAACACTGTTCGCTGCCGGCCATAGCTGAAACTACGGCCGACAGCGAGAGGTCTGCACCTACGGTGCTCGTGAGGGCCGCTCTCTGGCCGTCCCACGCCTCACATACGGCCAACGTGTGATGTGCCGTGTCGGGGTCACCGCTGGTGCAGTTGCGGCACCGGGGCTCCGCTTCCACCCCCACCACCTCCCACAGGTACTTGGCGAAACAGCCATGACCCGTGAGAAGTTGGGTGAGGTGATACGAAGGAGCCCCATGACCCCGCTCTACCCACTCACGCAGGACGGGCCGAACGGCCCCCACAAGCGACAAACTGCTCCTTACAGAGCTCAATCTTTGGGCCCACTTCCGAAAGAGAACGTCGCGAGCCTCCTGTCTCCAGCGATCGATCTCCTCCGGAAGCGGCCGACCTCCGACAACGCGCCGCATCAGGGCGCCCTCCTCGTACACCTTCTTCAAGACGCCAGCCTCGAGATCCCAGGGGATGCTGCCCGCAATTTTTATTTATTAAAATTTAGAGAACTAGGCAACACAGCGGCTCGTCACACTCCCAAAAGCTTGCTATTTGAGGTGGAGTCCCCTAACATCTGTGGGCTCCATGCAAACCTCAACGCAGTCCACCAACACCTAGAAACGGCGAAACCTGCCATGTTTTTTCTAACGGAGACGCAAATACACCGCCCTGACGACACGACCTACTTGCTCTACCCTGGCTATGTTCTTGAGGAAAGTTTTCGTGCAAAAGCCGGGGTTGCGTGTTTGTTAGGGCGGATGTTTGCTGTCGCCGTTTGCGCTGCCTAGAGGACCCATCCTTCTCTATCCTTTGGGTACACGTAGACCATGGCCCTACGAGTCAGATCTATGTGTGCCTCTACCGTTCCCATACAGGAGATGCTGAGACAACTCACCTCTTTGAATATCTGAGTCAGGCGGCAGATGATGCGCAGGAGCGATTTCCGAATGCCGAAATGGTATTTTTGGGGGATTTTAACGCCCACCACGAGATCTGGTTGGGCAGATGAATTTAGGCAAAGATAGTATTGTGAGGAGTAATTTGTTTTGCCTCAGTTTTTGATTTTATAAATTTTACTAACATAGACATAAGTAATACTAACAAATATTGAGCCTCTGTTGCTTATAAATAAAGAAATTCATTCATTCATTCATTCAACCTTCATTCACTTGTATCAATTTATAATGAAAATACAGATCTGCATGTGGACTAAGATATCAATAATGTTTCGAGAGCTAGATATCAGTAATGATACAAAAATAACTTTTAAACTACCTCGTTCTATGATATACAATAATGTCTGTTAACGGGAATTAACGCGATCATGGTATAGGTACATACATATCTTTATATATGTATACGTGTATATACAGGATGTATTCAGGCCGTGCGCCAGAGCAAATGCGTAGGCGGCTCTTCCCGCATGGTCTGTTTTGGAGATCCAAAACAGACCATGCGGGAAGAGCCGCCTACGCATTTGCTCTGGCGCACGGCCTGACCCAATTGGTGCACGAGGTCACTAGGATACCAAGAAGGTCGGGCCTAGCACCTTTTCTGCTAGACCTTCTGCTGACGAGTAATCCGGACCGGTACAGTGTGTCGGTGCGAGCCGCTTGAGGCAACTCCGACCACTGCCTGGTCTGTTCCACGGTGCCTATTATAGCACCCCCACGACCCGTGCAGGGGAAGTGGCGTCTCTGGCACTACTCGTCAGCGGACTGGGATGGACTTCGTGACTATTTTGCGTCCATCCCGTGGGTTGAGCGCTGCTTTGAAGGTAAGAACCTACCCTCTCCTTTCCAACACAGGACAACACGTGCAGGTCTTAGATGTCATCCGCACACGGTGCAAAACGTCCGATCAAGAACCAAGCGGTTCGGAGACTCTTTCCTCTGTCGCACCATTAAGGCCTGGAATTCATTACCAGCTCACGTGTTTCCTTCTTCCTACAGTCCCGAGTCCTTTAAGCGGGGCGTGAAAAATCATATGATGAGGCCGTCAAGCTGAGTGTCACCATTGTCACACGGTGTAAGTAATGGTGACCCTCTTTTTTGTGACTTTGCCGTCAGCTTACCATCAGGCAAGGCGAAGTCTAATTGACGTGTCCTATATTAAAAAAAACACTCATAACTTATGGCTACTAAGATGGAAGGAAATTAAATCCTTAGAATTTGATCTTATAAATTGTTGCAGGCCGACCCGTCTTCATCTCGCCAAGAAGCCGTCCGTGAAACAATACCACTTGCTTAGTATTGAGTTTCACTTAGTCAGGAGAGTTACTTAAGCTCTTTGGATAGGAGAATCGTTTCTAATCAGTACCTTGCAAGCTTAGAAGCGAATTGAAATTCTAGTACAGTCGCCTTCAGAAGTTGTCGAACACTAGTATATTGATAAACTATTTATTACAATCTTCTGAGGACAAATTGAAATCTTTTAAGCTATTATCTATTAAGCTGAAGTTAATTATTATCCGTAATAGCAGTAACTAAATAATGGAGTGATATACGGTCGAGCGGATTGCGGAAAATCAATTATTCGCTAACAAAACGGAAAACTTCCTTCCTCAATGTTGACTAACCATTGAAATACAGCCGTGATTTTGTCGAACTTCGTGCAGGAAAAGACTAAGGTAAAAACTTTGCTGAGTAATGTAATAATCAACACATATCGGCAGTCCACTCTCATAACAGCTCGATTAGGAGTTACGGAAAACTTGCGAGTTGGCGAACAAAAGCACATTATATTGTGATATTGTAACATAACATAACATAAACTCCGAAACCGAAAGGGGTAGGCAGTGGTGCTAGCACCCATATTTCGCCAGTTTAGGTTTAGGTCCCAATGAAATAGGTGGCGAGCCTATTGCCATTAACCGGGCACTTATAAACCTGCGATAAATACACACATAACTTCGAAAAGCACCGAAAAGTCATTGGTGTGTGCCATGGTGAAACCTGAGATCGAACCCGAGACCTCGTCTCAGCAGTCCATTACCCATACCACTAGGCTAGGTTGTGATATTGTGTTGTTAACATTCCACCCGCAGCTCTACCCGCTATACTTTCATATCTCTGGATATATTGAACCAATTGCGATCAAACAAAAGTAAGATTTTTAAGTCTCACCAAGACCTTTTTAACAAAGTCCCGCATGAAAATCCTTTCAGTAATTATTGCTTCCATCACGAACAACAGACAAAAAGAATTGTGTTTAATATCGTTAATATAACAAAACCCAAGTTTTTTTTATATACCACTTAGGTAGCAGATAAGCACACGCCCACCTGATGGAAATTGGTTACCATGGCCTGGAGCCACACTCACACAGTCACACCACACTGCAACGCCACACTGTAAGCACAGAGTTTCTACGCCGTCAGTGTAAAAGACAAAGCAGGACAAGCCTTTAGTCTTCCCACTGACAGCACAAGTTTTATTTTAATCTGCAATGTACAGATATAACCACTTCATCACTTCAAAAAAAAAAAAAAAAAACCACTTCATTACAATTATATATATATATAGATAAGTAATTGCTTAGAGCGAGAGCCACTCGTATCATAACTCAGACAGAGTCAAAAGTTTAGCTTCGAGACATAGTCGGGCAAGCAAAACAACAAACAAGTGAGGTTGAGTTGCGGTGTGAGCCAACCCTTCTAACTTTGATCACGACTTGCGAACTCCCTACATGTAACGTGTACATTATGTAAGTTGTAAATAGGAGCCAGACATGACCTTGGGATGTCTGCAATATGTTCTGAATATATTTTTATTTTACTAGTGTAATACTTGCTGAGATGTTTACCAAGTTTATTATTTTTGTTGAGCAACCGATATTTCGGGGCTTACAAGCGCTATGATCACGGTGTTGACGACCACTAAGCTAGTTGTTATTGGGCAGACCATTACGGTCTAGCCTCTTTCGCACTCGTTTGTTACGCGCATCGCCCCTACCACTGTCCGCGTTTTCGAACTGTACTCGATCACGTTCTCGACACACAACACAGTAATGTGAATGACTATGTTAATCTCAAATCATACATTATTTTATTTTATTTGTTGTAGAAAAAATATTATTATTATTTGAGATTCTTATCGTTTTAGTTAGATAAATGTTGGAAGAAATATACGGCGTTGACAGAGCAATATATGTTCGCTCCCTTTGCGGTCGAGACAATGGGTAGTTGGGGTACCGATGCCAAGAATCTGGTGAGCGAATTAGGGCGCAGCTTGAGGAACAAAACCGGTGACTCCCGCTCCGGCTCGTACCTGGGGCAACAAGGTTGGCCATAGCTATTCAACGGGGCAATGCCGCCAGCGTCATGGGCACCTTTGCACCAGGTACGATGAGGGGCGGGTTAATAGATTAGACTGTCATTTTGACTTTACAAAGAAGTAGTCAGAAAAAAAAAAGATAAATGTTTATGTATTAGCATTAAAATATTAAACTGTAAAATGATGTTTGTAATACTATAATCTAATATATAAATCTAATCTAGTGTTGTAATAAAACTTTTTGTATATTGTAACCATCCGTACTTTTTCTGAAACTTAAACAAGGTTAACATACCGAGACTTAATAAAAGACATTCGGACACCGTAACTTTACACATTAAACACAAACTATTTCGACCGGCAACTGGCTATTTCTTATTAAAGTGTTGGGACTCGCCGCAATTCCCTACAAAGTCTCTTTTTGTTCTCCATCTGATAATTGAACAAAACATTCCTGTAATAATATTGCTATCATATGAGCACGGGTTAGAGATTCAATCTTAGGATAAATAGCTTGGAGTAGTGACTAGAATAAACTTTCATTTTTTGTGTGTAAAGAGAACAACGCAAGCAGGATACATTTTGGTGAAAAATGGTACTATTATCTATTTTATTAATACGAAAGTTGCTTTTTCAAACTTTTTACAGTAATAACAATTAAATTTATTTCTCACCAACAACCAAATTACATACAGTGTGTAAAGCGTACAGAATCTATTTTTTTCCTGGTGCCCGTAACACAAGTTAATTCTTACCATGGGTACCAGTGTTTAACGTGACACTAAACTGTAAATTTGTCTATGATTTATTTTGTAGACTGTAGTATTAAATGTCTTGTATTTTAAATTGACAAAGAAAAATTAAATCTGGTTCGGAAATAAAAATAATTAACTAAGCACCAGAAATTTAAAAAAGGAATTGTATAAATGGTTAAATGAGCATAGTTTCTGTAGCATTGACGAATTTTTTGAACAAAGGCGTTGATGCTGTAGATAGGAAGTAATATTTGCGCGCTAGTACACCACTGGCAAAACATGCATGCTCAATTTTGTGAAATTTATAACCAATGTATACCATATTGTTATGCAAATAAAACTTAATTTGAAATTAAATCTGGTTGTGGATCTCTGTAGTTAGTTGTAGGTAATCTATTACCGTATTACTGGTCAATTCGTACGCACAATGGTCCAAAAAAGAAAGCTGTCCCAGGACAAAGGAGTCTCAGGTCAATTCATTGATAGCATGTTTGTTAACAATCATGCCTGAACAGATGAACGGATCTGGATGAAATTTGACACAAAGATGATTGAAGTCTGGAACATAAGCAGTTTTTATCCCTTTAAGACTGTCTTTAGCAGGTGTATCAGCTTGCAGATTGGTTCACCCACAATATAGATCATCCTACTCCTACTAATCTTATAAATAAGAAAGTTTGTGAAGATGTTTGGATGTTTGATCTTCAATCACTCTCAAACGACTGAACGGATCTGTCTGAAATTTGGCACAGGAAAAGATTATAGTTTGGCATAACATTTTATTTTCTTTCCTCTTCGATACAACACTAACTCGTAGGCATTCAGCACGTGATCACAATATAGGCTAATCTTGTGAAGCTATCAGTCCATTGAAAGAAAGAAAGAATTTTTTTTTATATGGGGCACGCCAACTTGACTTCACCTCGCCTGATGGTAAGCTAAAGACAAAGTCTCAGGAAAGAGGGTCACCATTACAGACACTAAGTAATGTTACAATGGTGGCACTCAGCTTGGCGGCCTCATCAGATGCTTTTTCACGCAAGCACGAAGCTTAAAGGCCCGCTTATTGACATAAACTGGCGGCTGTTTCTTCTTATCTGATTAGATCAGATCTTAGTCCTTTTAAGTCTCACGAATCCAGTATCGGCCTGTATTAAGTTTGAAGTTGTTTGGATGTTTTTCCAAATAAGATCTTGTTGACGTTTTTATTTGGTGTTCAACCGTATCAACTAAAATTAAAGTAAACATTATCACAAAAGACGAATAGAATAATGTAATATTTACATGCCATTACTGCTGATCATACATTGTACTTATTTTATTTTTAGTGACCAACTTATTATGACTGTATTATGCAGATAAATGAATAAATAAATAAATAAATAAATAAATATAAACATGTGGACTACTTTTTATCCCTGGAATAGATTCCCGTGAGATGCGAGAACGGGATAAGATTTCTAAACGGGTGGAGCCGCAAGCATCAGCTAGTATCCACATACGAGGAAGGAGTACAGTAAGTATACAGTAACATATAGGTGCCCGAGGCGTCGATCAGCTGCCTTGTTACCGCTTTTATACCTCACGTTATTGTTTCATCAAATCGTTTGTTATTATTGACAGTAAAAATGTTACGACCGCACTACAAAACCGCTGGCAGTTGTTAGGTATTACCCATTTACGACAAGCTTGGTTATAACAAATGTTACATTACACTACTATGTCTACGAACTGTGCTAGCTCTGCCTACAAGGAATTGCGAATCCGCTACCGCAGTTCGCGAAAACATATTCAAGGGACAAAATAACGCATGCTAGCGTTGTTGACTAACATACAGTCACATACTTCACGATACTAATAATAATAAATAAGATAACATTAAGAAATTTGTAATATTCAAGTCTTTTTCACGGTACGCTTATCCGTGTGGTGAGAAAGAATACAAGTATCACCACCCCACCTCATCTGACCGGTGTCGTAAGATGCGCCTGACGGAAAATACGCAGACGATATCACGGCGAGAGAAGAAAAACTCGAAACAAAACCTTGTATCAACCCGTCTGGCCAGCTTGGAAACTGTAGGCCAAAGCCTCCCAACATTGGGAGAGGCCTATGTCCAGCATTGAACTGCGATAGGCTAATCGGTTGATTCATCACAGTACACTGTATATGCTGCACGCTGTATGCTACTACTGTGTGCGTTCGGCTACTAAAATCTCTATTTTATCCCAACAGTAGCTATACACATACTCACTTAATACACACATCAACAAAGTCTAGGGAACAAGGCCATTTCTAGTTTTTATTTAAAAACCCTTTCTTGTAATAGTGAGTGTTTTATATCAATAGAAGGGTATTTTTATACCGTTTTTAATTTTAATTTTAATAAAAACATTTTCATACCAATTTTTTTTTTTTTTATGAAAGAATTGAATATTGCCAATATTGAGTATTACAACCTTCTATGATTAGGCACAAAAATAACGAGGTAGTAAGAAATACAGTAATTAACCGTACTTTAAACGTTTTTAATAATCTGTAGGACCTCCTAAAGCATTAGCAACAGCTCGACAACGGCGTGGCATACTTAGTATGAGATTGTCAATCATCGTCTGTGGAATATGGCTCCATACACTGCGAAGGTGTAAAAAAAGTTGTTCTTCAGTGTTCAGATTTTCCAAAGAATCACTGAAAGCTCTTCTCCCAAGCAAATCCCAGGCATGCTCTATGGGATTGAGGTCGGCAGACTGAGCAGGCCATTCCAACGTCATCATACTGTGCTCGCTTAACGCATTGACCACTACCCTCGCGGTGTGTGACCGTGCATTATCTTGCATGAACATAAAATCTTGACCGAACTGCTGTTGATGAGGGATTACCATGGGGTGTATAACCTCCTGAATGTATTGGTTTGCATTCAAATTGCCCCGTATCCAAACGAGGTCGGTCCTTCTACCAAGGCGAATTCCAGCCCATACCATGATTATTCCACCTTGGTAAGGATGAACTTCTTGCGGATTCTGGAGACGAATCCGACGTCCAGGAACTCGCCATATACCCACTCTTCTCGAATCAGGATGAAAACCGAAGCAAGATTCGTCGGAAAACAGAACCCGTGCCCATTTGACAGCCTCTGTGGCGTGGTGGTAGTGAACGCGACTGCTACGCAATAGGCGCGGGTTCGATCCCCGCTCAGTGCAAATATTTGTATGCATGAATATGGGTATTTGCATTGGTCTGGGTGTTCCTATGTATAATATATATGTATTTACAAAAAAAAAAGTATTTAAGTATGTTTATCCGTATTCTAGATTCCATAACACAAGCTAGTTAACTATGCTTACCATGGGTCTAGACAGCGTTGTGTAGAATGTTGTAGAAATATTATTATTATTATTATTATTATTATTGATGGTCGGTCCACTGTAAATGTGCGTTAGCCCACAATAAGTGACGACCTCGATTTCCACGTCGAAGAGCTGGAACCCTAAGCGGTCTGCGAGCATAAAGATTGGCTTCGTATAGTCTTGTTCTGACAGTTTGATCGCTAATAACCACTTGATGCTGAGACTGGAGGCCTGCGACCAACTGACGAGCAGTAATCGTGGGTTGCCGCCTTGTGGAATTTTGCAAGAAACGATCTTGTCGCGGGGTAGTAACCCTATTTCGTCCCCTGTGACGTTTGGCAACATCCCCTGTAGACCTGTAGCGTGCCCATAATCTGCAAATTACGCTTGGTTGGGTGTTGACAGCATCCGCTACGTCGCGTTGAGTTCGTTCAGCTTGCATCATACCAACAGCCCTTAACATCTCTTCGCGACTTAAATGACGACGTGACATGATGACTACAGTCACAAAAATGCACAAACCATACGTAAAAGACGTATTATTGATAATAAACGTTATTTACAATCAAAAAAAATAATTTTTATTTTGCCTCAGAGAAACTGCACAATCGAACACTTTTAAAAGTCTTCCCTCCATATTCGAAAATCATTACTTATTTAAATTTATTTTTATATTTCGAACAACTCTGTAATCTACTTTATTCTATTTTTATTTATTTGCTGCCAGTTATTTGCAAAACAAGATTTACACGAAAAAAAATAATTGGGGTCATCTTGTTCCCTAGACTTTGTTGAGGTGTTTAGTAGATAGTAAAAGAGAAATTGTCTAGACTTTACAAAAGATCTCAATTTATAGCCCGTAAGTCCTGAAGTCGCGCTAGCAATATTGCTATTAAGAGGATTTTATCACTTTTTCACGAAAATAAGGTTTTTCAACATTGTTTGTGTGAGCTTCACTGAACTCATAATTTAACTGATACCATTCCTTGGATAATTTAGAAATAGTTTGTGTGAAATAATAATTATGATGTGTGAAAAGTGTGGACTCAAATTTATTTTAATCAATAAAAATAAATTATAAAACCCTTGCTTAAAATACAGACTTTATTTCAAACTTCATTCCTAAGACAACCCTTTTAGTTTTTCATCAACCAAAGTCGTACAAAAATATAACCTAAAACTAATCGGCCTTCAGACATACAAAGTTAGTAATTACAACCATTCTAACGTAAAAAGTAAGCTTAAGTTGAAGGATTTCTTCGAAAAAGCCTTTGTGGGATAGAGCACATAATAATACAAAGGTAGGCCTTACAACTTTTCGGGCAGACATTTTAAATCTGGTAGTATTATATAACACTAATTAGAATACTCATAGCCATGGGGTGCCCACAGCTCCACCCGCATGAAATTAAGATTACGTTCACACAATTCAAAGGAACCGGGAATTTTTCCGGGTGTACAAATTAGTGTCGGCGAAATGTGGGTGCTACCACCTCTGCCTACCCCTTCGGGGATATAGGCGTGAGTTTATGTTATGTTATGTAAATTAGTGTATGTAAACATATAACTTTTTATAACTGAAATAAATTTTAGACTATAATAATCTACCCTTATATAAATTTCCACAGATACGTTCAGCCGATAGAGCGTGAAAATCAAAAATCTTCACAAAGATTTCACAGTTATATTATTAGTACAATTGTATTTATTTATTCATTTTTATCCCTGATTCAATAAGACTTCATCGGAATTGGACAGCAATTTTTGCAGCGCAGTCCCTTATTGGAACAGGATATAAAGCATCCTGCTGTACACAGAGTCGACGCGCCCTATTCAATAACCCATTTGACTCCCGGAAATTGGAAAATGGAAAATAACATTAAAATAAATGTACAGTTATTTTGGAGCGATATTCGTATAAGAAAGAATGTAATATAATGTAGGATGATGTTTTTTTTTGGAAAACAAGACAACAATTATGGTGCCTTCCATATTGTTTGCATAAAAAAGGTTAAATTAAAAACCTATTTACGAGAAGTAGACCACAACCACACCCATTAGAACGTTACAATATGATCATGCGAAACACATAGAAGATAATTGTTTTTAAAAATATGGATTAATAGATGCAACTTTGGGCATGTTCATATTAGCGTAATAGTGACAGTGTCTTGAAAGAAGAAGGGGGGGGGAGGGGGATAATCAAGGCGTCAAAAACCTACATTTTTGTAAAAAAAGGAGTGAAAACTTCAGACAAAATATTTTTCAAGAGACTTTTTAATGTTTATGGTAAATTTGAGCTCTTCCGCCGCCGTATGTATGTCATGCTATCCTCAAAAAACACCAAATAAACGCATGTTCATATTATAGTGTACAAACGAAACAAAACGAAATTTAAATATTTACATAACTTTTATGTGTTTTTGTCTTTTTATTGTCTCCGTATACGTTATTAATAAAACAGTTAACAATCCATTCATTGTCATTTATTTATAAGTAGGCATGTACCTACTACATCTTACATCTTATGAACTAATAAATAATCCTACAAAACCGAACAGACGGTTGGACTGTGGGATCAGTAAAAACATTAAGGTATATCTATATCTATGACAATATTTATGATTTCGATTATTCAGTCTGACAATGTTCGTCTCTTACAACAATAGCCTAGCTCGATCGTGCTCGTTAGTATAAAAAAAAGCCGACGCAGAAAAGTGGATCTTTTGATACTTTAAGCGGTTGCAGACAAACATACTTTTGGGCAATAGCGTGTGTACTCGTACCAATACATTTGTAGATTAACCGTTTGTGTGTGACCACACACAAACACCTATGAGTTTACAAGCACATCTACAAGCGTTAAAATACGTATCAAAAGAAAGAAAGAAAAATAGAAGTGCTTGTGTGTGTACCTACAAAAAGAAGTAGGTACATGGAAAAGATACGTTAGTCTGTAGCCCCACTTAGAATTATTGACCCAATCTAACCGAGTACAGATAAAGACGATATCTCGCAGGATGTGCAGTGAATAGCGTTTCAAAAGGAGATTGGATGGCACTGCGAGTGACTGCTAATTACTGTGTGGCTATGTGAATAGAACTAGTCTAATAGAGATTTGATTACCCGTTTGTGCAATCTGACGCACACATAAAAGTTGCTAACGTTAAATGTGTCCAGACATTTGTCTGGTCTTGACAACCAGTCAATCGTTTTGTCATTTTTAGAGATTTAAAAAATAACAATTTGATTTGCATAGTTTTTTTAGAGTCACACATAATCACACATATAAACACGTCTTTATCCCCGGAGGGTTATACAGAAGTGAATTAACATCCTCATTTCACCAATCATTGAATTCGTTCCCACGTAATAGGTAGTGAGCCTATTGCCGTATTCCGGGCACTGTTGTTGACTCGAGTCATGCATCTGAGGCTGACTCTGAGCTGTATATATCTGTCTGATGTTAAACAGCCCCATCCCTTAGTCGCCTTGCACGCGACCGCATGGGAAAAGATAGGATGACCCAAACGCTACTCAGCCGGGAAACCAAGCGGCTTTATTTAGAGTTAGGTATTGTAAGTCCTTAAACTGATATGAAATCTGCATCAATTTAAAATATACGATAAACGATTCGTAACAAAATACGTATTCGTAATAAAATACAATAAATGGGAAAAACAGAAATGTGAAAATGTAATCGTTTGGACACATGACACGTGACGCCCCTGGATATAATTATGTCGCAGCGGTTGCTAGGCTATTAATTGAACTGCTATGTTACATAGTTGGCTACAATTTACATATATACTTACATTTGTATAATATCACTGAAGTGATTTATACGGATGTAAAGTAACTCGGCCTTGTTCTAGTCAAGTTGAGAATCATCAACAACTTGACATTGGCGTCTCGCCATTAATAATTTTATAAATATTTACAATTTACTTGATATTGGTAAAATTACGGCTGTTCGCTCCAGAAGCAATTAATAATAGAAGAAGAATATTCAAGTAGTAGGTACTCGATGATATCTAATACTGTCGTTGAATGGCTGCCTTCTTCTTTTTTTTTACGTGCGAATATACCTCACGGATCCCGCCTCGGCGTCTTCCACGTCGGACACTTGGTCAGCGTGTGCAGCCCCGAGTCCACCCTCGCGTTGCAATAATGGCACTCGGACAATAATTTCTAAATCCAACGCAGATACTGCTCGAAGCACCCGTGTTTGGTAATCATTTGCGTCATACGGTACGAGAGTCTGCCGTGTTGTCTCTTCAGCCACTCCCCCGTGATGGGTATTACCGCCGTTGCTACGGCGTGTTCCTGGCTGCCTAAGACTCAGTTTTCGAATAATCGATTGATATCTCTTTGAACATGATATCAAATCAAACATAGTATAATAAGGTAGGTGTAAAGATGTCTCAATTCTTATGAAGTTTCTCTGAAGTGAATTTGTTGACATCTTTCTTACAGCTGTTTTGGCAACGGTTCTGTAGCAAGCCGATCCCGTCTCAGCAAACTTATGTTTTAAAGTGTAATAAATCTTAAGAACACTTAGAAGATTAAAATTTCAAAATCTTATTGAGATTGATATTTCTCAAGTAACAACAATCCTTTTATCATCTTATTTAATATTTTAGCTTTGTTCTCTAATAATAAATAATAAAGTATCGAATACTAAGTGGAGCCTATAAAAGCCACACGTATTTTTGTGTAAGATATATTGTGGAGGGTTACCCTCAGTACAGATGACTGCCCACTATAGAAGGACTTGGTCACACTTAAACGATCACGATAGTTTGAGGGCAGGTAAATCTTAGACAGAGAAATACTCGAAGAAACAAAGTGTACTAGTGTGAACAACGCCCGCTATTAATTGCAAACATCCTGCACATAAGAACCATAATAAGAATAGTGGTTTATGGTAACATTACTGTATGAGGCTCACGTTTTTGTTAAATTAATTAACATTATATCTCTGTCTTTACTGCACACGCAATACGCATCCGATAGTGATACTATTTTTCTGTTAATAAATGTTATTTTTCTGTTAATAAGTGTGCACCCCGGCCGGGGTGCGAGGGATGTGTCTCAGATAAACTCACCTCCGGCAACCTGGGGCCCACACAGTCGGCGCGCGTTTTAGTCGGTTCAAGTCCGACATAACCTCCCCCACCAGCCCCAGTAGTGGGGGTATACGTAGGGATTTTGCGCACATTAAAAATAAAATATAGGTGACATGAAGTTTCAAAATATGGTACGGGCGAAGCTGGAGAGGGTCAGCTAGTTAAATAATATTTAAAAAAAAATAGATTACATAAAATACATAACATAAAATTAATTTACACAGAGTAGCTATTAAAATAAACAAAGGCTTATCTTTACATCAATAAAGAATGAAGCTACATCAAATATTTAATCATTTATAATACACAAAGGCCCTAAACACCGTCCGTAACCAGCACGAAAATTAGCAGAAAAGATACACGAACATCACTAATAACAATATTAATGGCGATCTGTACTTTGTTATTTAACGATGACAGGATCTGCGTTGTCATGATGTTAAGGTCGAAAATGAAAGGCGGTGCAACGGAACCAACTTTCAAATATAAAAGAGTAATGATAATGTGAGAACAGAGTAGGGTAGTCAGAGCTCACTGGAGAATTTGTGCTGTCAGTCTGACCACTAAAGGCTTGTCCTGCTTTGTCTTCTACACTGACGGCACAGAAACTCTGTGCTTACAGGGTCGGCATCGCGAGTGTGGCTCCTCTGGTGTTACACACGTCCATAGGCCACGGTAACCACTTTCCATCAGGTGGGCCGTGTGCTTCTCTGTCACCTAAGTGGTATAAAAGAAAACAATTTACGTAATCCACTAATAATGCCAATAAGCTTATCTTTTTTTAAGTTATGCAGACATAGGCATTTTATACCGCTTAGGTGACAGGTGGCAGACAATGACACCTCATACCTGATGGAAAGTGGTTACTACGGGAATATGCAACACCAGGATGTCATACTCGTGCTGCAGACCATGTAGGATCTTCTTGAAGAATCTTATATTGCAGTCCCTTGAAAAACCACAACATCATCTAGTATAATCGAAACAGTGAAAATATATATCTTTATGAGCTGTGTTGGAACCGTCTGTAAATGTATATATAAGATATATACATTTACAGACGGTTGCTGCTGTTGATGCCGCGTGGTTCCCGGTAGAGTAGAATTTGCGGTGTCGTACAAGGCGACTAAGGGATAAGGCTGTTTAACATCAGACAAATACCTATATATACAGCCCAGGCTCAGCCTCAGATGTGGGGCTCGAGTCAACTATAGTGTCTGATATACGGCAATAGGCTCACCACCTATTACGTGGGACCGAATATAGTTATTGGTGAAATGTGGTTGCTAATTCACCTCTACCTAACCCTCCGGGGATAAAGGCGTGATTTTATGTATGTCTGTATGTATGTTAACAAGAACTGTGTGTGAATTATATTAAAATTTATTATTGGATCAAACAATAAGTGATGAATGAGACTTGCTTCAAATGTACTTGAATTGTAAGATAATACAGAAAATATTTTCATAACATAACATAAACTCACGCCTATATCCCCGAAGGGTTAGAAATGTGGGTGCTAGCACAGTTTATGTTTAGGTCCCAATGTAATAGGTGACGAACCTATTGGCATTAATCGGGCACTTATAAACCTGCGATAAATACACACATAACTTCGAAAAGCATCGTAAAGTCATTGGTGTGTGCCATGGTAATACCTGGGATCGAACCCGAGCCTCGTCTCAGCAGTCCATTACCCATACCACTAACATTTTCACGAATATATAAAGTAGTGTTTTGACAAATACAAAATAACCACACACAATTATTAAAATCTAAAACATCAAGCGACCTACAGAATAGTATAAGGAAAAGTGATACAGTAGTAATTTTACAGAACAGTGCCCTTTTTTATCTGTGTACTCCGTTCAGACTCCTTTAGTTTTTTTGAGCCTTGATATCTCAACGTAACTATGTACCGACATTAGGTTCTCCATACGCCTTTTAAAGGAGTCAATATTACGGACATATTTACAAATATTATAAATGCAAAAGTAACTGTGTCTATCTATATGTTAAGCTTTCACGCCTAAACCACTTACTTACCCAATTTTGATGCAATTTGGTACAGGGGTAGATTAGTCCTTGAAAAAGGACATAGGCTATGTTTGATCGCGATAACCAACATCCACGGAGCTAGTCTTAAATTTATAACATAACATAACATAAACTCACTTCTATATCCCCGAAGGGGTAGACAGAGGTACCAGCACCCACATTTCGCCAGTTTATGTTTAGGTCCCAAATTTATTAATACGTTTTTAATTGATCCCGGACTTCGAGGTGAAGGCTTTGTTGCGACCGCGACTAGCGCAAAGATCGATTAAGATATAGAAAAATTGAATAGCTTCAGGCAGGATTCGAACCTTTCCCTGAACCTGAACCGATTCAATTTTTTCTATATCTCATTCGGTTTGAATAGTTAGCATACTAAATGATTTAAAAGATGATGGTAATAATTAATTAATTATATTATCTTACCACTTTCTTGTAGAGCGCCGGTCCTGACATCCATCACCAGAAGAGCCACAATGATCATGAAGCACATCGACGAATACATTGTATTTCTGTCCTTATACACTCAATTGAAACTCATACGATTAAAGTTTTACACTTCTTGTCCATTCAAGAAACAGAATACTTCAATAAGAAGAAGACATTTGTATTAAAATTAAATTTAGTAATCATAAATTAATATTCACTTCTGTGTAACAAATAAATTGTTGTACCTACAGGCAAACTGATAAATTTTTATGTTTTATATCGTGATAAGAATGAAAGTGATGAAGGAAATGAAACCTCTATTATTGCATGATTAATGTGCTTTTACTCGTACAGATTAATCAATTTAGATTAAATCGGAATTTAAGTTTCTCACTTAAGATTTTATAAATTTTAAGCACATATCATGAATCAATTTTTTTACCTAAACTGCTAAAATTTAGATTGTTTTCTTTTCTTAAAAACAAAACTGCTTTAATAAATTCCTCACAAATTAATTTGCGTAATTTCCGTCAACCTGTTATTGAAAAACATAATTCAAAATAAGTAAGTATCAAAACAAGTTTCAAAAAATCAAATATCTAATAAACATTACAAGACATAGATAACTAACTATTTCATATATTTAAATTACCTACCTTTTAAAAACCCCTATCAAAACAATACCCCTAAACAGTTTTGAGCTGTTTATATCAAAATTGTTTCAGCCAATCAGACGTATAACTACGTTTAAAATCTTAAGAAAAAAAACCACCATCTAGACACAAACAGTTTTAAAATTATGGTCTTTAGTTTGTCGGCCTCGGGATACAGCTTTTCACACCCCGCTTGAAGAGCCGGGATTATGACAAGGAAATACGTGTGTTGGTAAAAAATTCCAAGGTTTTATGTTGCGGCAAAGAAAAGAGGTAGGGTTGTGATGAATTTTTGCACCATATGACACCTCAACCTCCGCATTATTCTTAAGAATTATTTATTGAGGTGTTGTAAGCTAGATTGTTATCTCATAGACTTTATGTAATTTTCTTGCGAATGAGACCGTAATAATTGTAGACACAATAATTGTTACGTTCATAAGCGTTACTTCATCAATATATTTGATATGACGTAACACATAGTCCATTGATCTACATACATACATACATATAATCACACCTTTATCCCTGGGGGGTTAGGCAGAAGTGAATTAACACCCACATTTCATCGATAACTGTATTCGGTCCCACGTAATAGGGGGTGAGCCTATTGTTGACTCGAGCCATGCATCAGAGACTGATCTCCTATTACAACTCTTTTTAACCTGTAATACATTTAATGAAATCTAAATAGCCATTACAAAAATTCGAATAAAAGGAAATAGGTCGACACTTAAAATTAAAATATAAGATTAAAGAAGAAAATGATCAAAGCGGATTACCTATTTATATTAGTGTAATTCTTCCAGGAACGTGTATTTTTTTAAATTATAAGTGGGAGATTCAGGGTGTACCAAGTGAGAACACACTTGGAAACTAGTACTGGAGCTGGAAACTTGCTGACTAACGGATAAGGCTCTAGTGCTGGCTTTCGTCTTGGGTTAGGGGTTCAGGTGGCAATTATACCAGTAAAAGCCAGATAAAACAATATATAAAGAAGGTGGATCCTGGCCTCAGAAGTGCTAGTTTTGTGTGTGAATTGGATAATGATGATGATTAAGAAGTCAGAAGAACATTTAACCAAGCAGCCTGGTCCACTATCCTTCTCCGCTTTTCCATGATTTAGTTGATTTTGCTTTCAAAGGGAGTAACCTCTCATTAAAAAGATGTGAGAAGAAAGATTTAAAATGCAGCAAGGTAAAATATGAAAGATTTTTGAGGTTAACAAACTACTACACATTCCTTAGCTGTAGGTCAGGCAGCCATATTTATTCTATTTACATAATTTATTTAGATTAGGTTTACTTTAATCAAAATTATTTAATGTACAACGCACGTGGGTTGTTAAATTGGAGATTACTTTAATCCTTGGTTAAAATTTTACCGGTTTAAGTAAAATATACTTAAACTGAAACGCATAGTGTATAGTTTGGCTAATTTTTATGTTTTAATTTATGTATTGTGTGTATGAAATAATATTTGAGTCATAGTTACTATACAATTTGGTTATCTTACATATATTACGTTTATTTATATGTTAAGACATTTTTTATCTCATTGAACGTCATATATCTCAAATTAAAAAATTAGAATTTGTTATTTTATAATATATAAGTAAAAATGGGACCACTTTTTTTCTTAATCCTTATGTTTGTATTGTTGAATTTGCAACTGTTTTAAGTATTGCAATTTTAAAAAATCACATTATTAAATATCTCGATGATATAAATAACTATGATCCTCACAAGCAATCACAATAAACATAATAAACCAATTAGTCCGCTATACAAAACATCTCAAACCAAATTACTGGTAATTCAATTATCACATTACTTATGCCATTCAAATATTAATACCATTAACATTTGAACAAGCTCAATCCATATTAATATAACTACTAATATTATTACATAAAATTGACACAGAAGAGAATATTACAGTATACATACAAATAATAATGTCTGAACTTTTCACTTATTAGAAGCACGGTTAATAATATCACGAGTTCACGCACGTGTTCACTGAATCGCGAATCTGTAGCGATCGCACGGAGCGTAGCAGTGGTGCTACGACCCGTAGCCGACTGCCGTAGACCGTAGCTTCGCAGATTCGCGCATCCCCTGGGGCAGCCTGCACTCACGTGAAATATTCGCTCGAAGACTCACGGTGCCATTTGTTTGCTTTGTTATATTATTATATAAAGTTAGTGTTTTTATAAAATTAATGGCACTATTTCCCATAATTAATAAATCTAATTAATTGACCATCAATTGAATTTTTTGGATGGTTCTTACATGCTATTTTCAAATTTACCAAATACAAATACATAGAAAATTTATTCCGTTTCAGAGGAATTTTGGTTAAATACTGCGATACTAAAATTTTATATATAAAATAGGAAATTATGCTCTTAATTTTTACATTAACCTTGAATTAATCCTACATAGGTATGTACTGACTGATACTCCTTTACATAAACTTGAATTAATCGTACATACCTATACTGACTAATAGTCCTTTACATAAACTTGAATTAAACCTACATACCTACACTGACTAATAGTCCTTTACATAAACTTGAATTAATCCTACATACCTATACTGACTAATAGTCCTTTACATAAACTTGAATTAAACCTACATACCTACACTGACTATTAGTCCTTTACATAAACTACACCTGCAAATAAAGCAAATTGCAAAAAATGTATCTGCACCACACAAGTTTTAAGTCTTTCGACGATTGAAAGTGTGGCCGTTCTCATCCATTGCGCGATATACCAGTCACGTTTTAGATCTTCACCCTAATAGCGTACTTGCACTGAGAAATAAAGCGTTGGTTACAACTTTATAGGTTAAGAAAAACTTTGTGTCTGGTAGAAAAGGAGTCCTTCACCTCAGTTCTCGAACTCGAACTGACGAAAACGCACGGCGCCTGTTTGTCGTTTTTGGTTGCCGAAGCCTCAGTTCTACTAGGATAATACTATAAATGACAACCATGAGTATCATTAGTTTTTTGATACCGCACTAAGACAACCTTACTTGCAAACCGGCATAAAAACTGATTGGCGAATGATGCTCTAGTACAGACTATCCTCGAAGGGTAGGGACATCATGAAAGCCGTATAAGTACTATCTGCGTATAACCTTATTACAACCTAAATTGTTGCGCACGTCCAAAGGCCACCATCTGATGGCCGCTTTCCATCAGATGGGCCGTGTGCTTGTCTGCCATAAGTGGTATAAAAAATGTGAATTAAATAAATATTTGTTTCATAAGATACGCCAATATGACTTCACCTCGCCTGATGCTAAGCTAAAGGTAAAGCCTCAAAGAGGATCACCATTACAGATACCATCAATGTCACAATGACGGCCTTCGGACCAAGGGTCCATTAAGCAATGAACCCGGGACTGTATGAAGAAGGAATTTATAAAGGCGCGGCAAAGAAAAGTGTCACCAACCGCGTGGTACTTGACGAAATTGTTTGCACTGTATGCGGGTGACATCTAAGTGAGTGCAGAGAATATATTGTATTGTATTGCGTTTATTGTAAGTTAATAACTGCATATGATTAATAATGGTAATATGTCTTGGCTAAAATTATAAGAGAGGTGCACTACGGTATTCCCGTCCTAATTGAGCAGTCCGACTAGGAAAGTACCTCTGCTCTACAGAATACCGTGGTCACTAAAACCTCGTGATGTATTCCCGGCGGTGAGTACAGTAGCCAACGCTCACCGGAGAGTTTTTGTGCTGTCAATTAAAAGACCAAAAGCTTGTCTTGTTTCGTCTGCTGCATTGACGGCACAGAAACTTTTTTTTTTTATATACCACTTAGTTGGCAGACAAGCACACGGCCCACCTGATGGAAAGTAGTTACCGTGGCCTATGGACGTCTGTAACACCAGAGGAGTCACAGTCGCGCTGCCAACCCTGTAAGTACAGAGTTTCTGTGCCGTCAGTGTAGAAGACAAATCAGGACAAGCCTTTAGTCTTCCCACTGACGGCACAAATTCTCCAGTGAGCTCTGGCTACCCTACTCACCGCTGGGAACACAACACGAAGTTATTATAACCGCGGTATTCTGTAGGGCGGAGGTACTTCCCCAGTCGGACTGCTCAATCGGGCGGATATACCGCCGTGTCCTACCTCCTATAAACTTTCTGTTCGTACAGAGTCGGCAACACGAGTGTGACTCCCTTGGTGATGCACACGTCCATAGGTCACGGTAACCACTTTCTCACTTACTTCTACTTTGGTTTTTTTTTTAAAGACAAAGATTAAGATAAAGATAATTTTATTTGCGGAAACATGTGTAGGTACAGGTGGCATTTTATAATATAATACATTACAAGTTTCAACATGTTCTGTCAATGTAGACGTACAAATTTTTTGAAGCTCGTAAGCTGTTGTAGCAGCTCGAAATACTGGTACAATTAGACTTCGCCTTGCCTGACGGTAAGCTGAAGGCAAAGGCTCAGAAAAGAGGTCACCATTACTTACACATACCATGTGACAATGGTGACGGCCTATAAATAATGGTCTCCAGCTACCGGTACGGCACCGTTAGTTGGAGACCTTTATAGTCACTATATCTCGCTATTTAATGAAAGAAACGAAACAGTAAGTCATTTATCAGTGTCTATATATCGAGTGGGTGTATTGTTTTCGAACATCGCATCGGGAACGTATTGATCACATATCAGTAAATGCCGGTATTTAAGAGATCACATCCATCTTTATTCTTTGTACATAAAACATATAATCACGACTTATAACCTCAGGGGTAGGTAGAGACAACAGTCTACTATCTACATACATATATATGGTCACACCCTTATCACCGGAGAGTAAGGCAGAAGTGAATTAACACCCACATTGTAATATGGGGTGAACCTATTGCCGTCTTCCGGGCACTATTGTTGACTCAAGCCATGCATCTAAGGCTGAGGCTTGGCTGTATATATCTGTCTGATGTTAAACAAGCCTATCCTGTAGTTGCCTTGTCCGCATGGGAAAAGATGGTATGGTTTACTCTGCTGGGAACCACGCGGTTTATCTACTATCTGCTTCTATCTTTATACATTTTACGAGCTTTTCCTACTGTTAAATACGCTTTTATTGCAAGCCCTACAATTTTGAGATGCTTTTGAATTTTATTTACTTTTGATAGGAGTTGACCTTACTAGCCCTGGGTCAGTCTGGGTGCGCGAGGAATATGCCAGAGGTTACCTCAACCCCGGCATCTGATGGCCAAAGACGGCTGTGCGGTTTTGGTCGGTTCGTAACCCTTTTTTTTTTATACCACTTAGTTGGCAGACAAGCACACGGCCCACCTGATGGGAAGCGGTTACCGTGGCCTATGGACGTATGCAACACCAGGGGTGTCACACTCGCGCTGCCGACCATGAAGAAACCTTCTGATGCCCCTCTTGAAGAACCCTACATAACTTCAGCGCTGGCTCTGGTGGGGGTATGCGAGGGGATTGCCGCACGTTGGGGAAAGGAGTTGAGCTCACACATAGCACATAACATAACAAATAATTTAAAAAATAAATTAGCTTAGCTCAAGAAAATTACTAGTAACACTAGTAATGTGGGTTAGTAGTCATATAATGGTCACTATCGAAAGTCAGGACTCTAGATCGTAAGGCTAACTCCTTAAACACTAAGCTACCGATGTCTTGGAACAGTGTTTGGGTATTGTTTATGCGAAGTAAGGAAACCAAATAATACTAATTAATTACATAACATAACATAAACTCACGCCTATATCCCCGAAGGGGTAGCCAGAGGTGCAAGCACCCACATTTCACCAGTTTATGTTTAGGTCCCAATGTAATAGGTAGCGAGTCTATTGACATTAATCGGGCACTTACAAACCTGCGATATATACATACATAACTTCGAAAAGCATCGGAAACTCATTGGTGTGTGCCATGGTAAAACCTGGGATCGAACCGGAGACCTCGTCTCAGCAGTCCATTACCCATAGCACTAGGCTAAACTTAATGTGACTCTTTATTGTTCTGTAACTTAGATCTTGAGTTATAGTTTTCTGTTTGGTTCTGAAATTCTAGCGCATCTCACTTATGCTACAAGACTGTGTGAATTCGTGCAAGTGGCAGACTTCACAAACTTTCGAGAACAAGAAGTAATGTTAGATATATTTTATCTTTATGTATAATTATAAAAGTATATATTATACGAATATATATAAGTACCTAATATATTTAAAGGTATGTGTATGGATTTGCTATGTTTCATAGTATGTATGTTTAATGTATGTATTATTATTGTGAACATAGCTAATATGATAATAAATGGATTATTATTTTGCCTGCACCTACCTCAATGTATCTCTGCATCACCCTAATAATATTAAACAGTCATGTTAAATAATGCCTTTGGCATTAAGTCCACCTTTGTACAAAATTACTGTGCATAAAGTTGAATAAAAAGAAAAAAAAGTCCACATGTTCTCAAATTTTGTTTATATAAGCCTTATTGAAGTTGTAAAAAATAAAACACGCATACATTTTATAAATAGTGTTTTGGGTAATTTACATAAACATGGTTGTATTTAAAATATTTTGGCGATATAAAAGGTACATTATGTTTCACAATTCACGAAAATCACGACTTTATTGTTATTGCTGGGCTCCTAATTGCTGTAGAGTGATGTTATATAACCTTTATACTTAATCAAGGAGTAGGCTATCAAACATTTGCATAGAGAAATTTTCAATTCGCACTTATCATTCTAGAGATTAGGGCGTACAAACAAATTGTTCAGCCTTATTATTAGTTCAGATGAAATAACATAATAGAGATATTTGGCATTTTTCGGATACAATTATCAGCATGCAGTAACCCATTTTAATAGATCTTTAGGTAGAATAAATTCCTTGGACATATACATATAGGTATATCATCTATCATTCTTGTATCGTGCAAATGTTAAAGGTACGATATAAAACAGTCACGGTCATAATCTCTAGGGTCCAGCTACGAAAGAATTAATTGTTTATAAATAATCACGATCTATTCAGACGAGAGAAGGAATTACATAAATCTCGTCTCTAGAGAGACGTACTCAGAATGTTAGGGCTTGGACGCACCATGATACTATATTGTTGGTTAGGTCGTAAAAATAAGTCGATACCAAACCCACCGTGCAAACCCCGATAGTTAATATTGCGGCTGAAGCGTCACTGTGAGAGCTGTACCGCTCTCATGGTACGCGCGGCGTGGTAGGGGACGAGGTAAAGAAAGAGAAAGAAAGAAGATTAGCTGAGAGCGAGTGAGAGCGAGTGAGCTCTCGCTCATCTCATGCTCTCGTAGTTGATTTATAGTGTATCTAAACAGTTGGAAAAGTTATTTTCCGGCTACTTATAAGTAGTAGTACTACTAAACTAATTTAAATTGAGTATTTAAATTAGTTATTTTACGTTATTTTAACATATTTAGTACATAGTACATTATCAGTACCTAGTTTTACACGGAGAGGATAAATCACCTACTTTGCTACCAAGTTACTTTTACATCCCACTTAGGTGACAGACCAGCACACGGCTTACCTGATGGGGAGTGGTTACCGTGGTTCATAGACGTGTGCAACACCAGGGCCGTCATACTTGTGCTGCCGACCCTGTAGAAACCTTCTAATACTTTGTGTGAGAACTTCAAGTTGGAGTTAATGTAAAATTTAAGAGGTTAATACGGAGGTGGACAACAAAGGAACTTCTACTGATGAACTTTGTCCACGCGAACGCAGTCAGGGCAAAAGCTTTCTATACCCAAGAATATGTTCTCATTAATTCTCTCTCTGTTCAAGCGGTCGTTTCAAGGTAGAAAGTTTAAATGGCGTCTTTGATTACGAAGGAACAAGTTCTCACAATAAGTGTAAAATTTATGTGCAAAATCTCTGTCTGTAAGAGTTGGCTAATTCAGGCTGTATAATATTTAGACCAGTATAAAAAACTACAGATAACAGATATATACAGCTCGGACTCAGGCACAGATACAAGGCTTGAGTCAACGGTAGTGCCCGGAAGATGGCAATAGTTTCACCTCATTTTACGTGGGACCGAATTCAATGATTGGTGAAATGTAGGTGTTAATTCACCTCTGCCTAACCCTCCGGGAATAAAGGCGTGATTATATGTATGTATAAAAAACTGGGTCCCACCATCCATACACACTGATTGACTGACAAGGTTTTAGCGTAGGAATTTTTCTTGGGTTTGCGAGGTCAAATTTTAATGGTAGTCGCTCCTGTAAAAACGAAAATAAACCAAATTGTGTAAGCAAGGAAAGAAAGTTGGCTGCAGAAAGTGTAAGCTTTGGACGTAACTAGAATTGATGGATGCAGAAGAGACTTCAATTGTATCTAAAGATGAATGATTTAAACACTACTAAACCATTAAGGCCTGGAATTCATTGCCAGCTCATGTGTTTCCTTCTTCCTACAGTCCCGGGTCTTTTAAGCGGGGCGTGAAAAAGCATATGATGAGACCGTCAAGCTGAGTATCACCGTTGTCACACGGTATGTGTAAGTAATGGTGACCCTCTTTTCTGAGACTTTACCTTTAGCTTACCATCAGGCAAGGCGAAGTCTAATTGACGTGTTCTATAAAAAAAATAAACACACTCTTTGTTCTCGATTAAACAATTTAGTTTATACATACATACATATAATCACGCATTTATCCCCAAAGGGTTAGGCAGAGGTGAATTAACGCCCACATTTCACCTATCATTGGATTCGGTCCCACGTAACAGGGGGTGAGCCTATTGCCGTTTTCTGGGCACTATTGTTGACTCCAGCCATGCATTTGAGGCAGAGTCAGGGCTGTATATATCCGTTTGATGTTAAACGGGAGTTTCTCCCAGAAGGTAGGACACGGCGGTATTTCCGCCCAATTGAGCTGTCCGACTGGGGAAGTACCTCCGCCCTACAGAATACCGCGGTTATAATAACTTCGTGTAGTGTTCCCAGCGGTGAGTAGAGTAGCCAGATCTCAATGGAGAATTTGTGCTGTCAGTGGAATGACTAAAGACTTGTCCTGCTTTGCCCTTTAGTTTCTGTGCCATCAGTGTAGAGGACACTGACGGCACAGAAACTCTCTGCTTACAGGGTCGACAGTGCGAGTGTGGCTCTGGTGTTACACACGTCCATAGGCCACAGTAACCACTTACCATCAAGAGGGCCGTGCAATTGTATGCCATGCCACCTAAGTGGTATAGAAAAAAACAGCCCTATCCCTAAGTCGCCTTGTACGACACCGCATGGGAAGAGGTGGGGTGGTCCAAATTCTACTCTACCGGAAACCACATGGCTATATTAAAATTATAAATCCAAGTCTAAAAAGGCCTGTGAATATTTTTGACCCTGTCAATTTCTCATGATCACCGAATATTCCATGTCCACGAATATTATATAAGAACACGTAAATAGTAAAACGAGCCTCTTACTCAGTACATATCCGTCTTAAAATAGCTGTAGAAGGAAAATATCGGAGCGTAGTCGGCGGACACATTAATTGGCAATTTCCCCGGCCCGCTACCCTCCACTTCATGCATTACTCATCGACACAAATATCAGATAATGATGTTCATTAGCCGACTGGCCTTGATTACCCTCGAGCTGACAGAAGTGTTGAGCATTTCGATTGGCTATCAGATCCATTATTTGATTTTGGTTCATGTGTGTGATGTGCAAACACCTGTGTACTTAAATGTACCTACTCATTGTATTGCTTACGTCATTAGCTAGGTGTCCATATAAACCAATCATAAGTATACTCAGCGTCAAAAGTAGACGAAAGTAGACAGATTTGTATTCAGTTTTTTTACATTATTTACTTGTACATTTGTTAGAATAATATAACGTACGGATAATCACGACACGTGTAGATCATTCAAGAACAAAAAACATACATACATATAATCACGCCTTTATCCCCGAAGGGTTTGGTAGAGGTGAATGAACAACCACATTTCACCAATCATTGTTTTAGGTCCCACGTAATAGGGGTTGAGCCTATTGCCATCTTCCGGGCACTATTGTTGACTTGAGCCTTGTATCTGTGCCTGAGTTTGAGCGATATATATTCTGTCCGATGTTAAACAGTTGTACCCCTTAGTCGCTTAGGTGGGGAAGAGATGGGGTGGCCCAAAATCTACTCTTCATGCCGGGAACCACGCAGCAATAAAAGAAGTTTAGAATTATTGTAGATTAACTTGCTGGTCCTCGCCTGTTAGTCGGTACACCTATGTACTCATTAACAGACGAGGTTCCTTTTGGGTTTATGGGATCAGATGGCAATCACTCCCTTAAGGAAATAGGAACCTGGGTTCCAAGATTTATATTTTGTATAAAAGAGGATAGGATAAAATGACCCACATTGGGAGAGGCCTATGTCCAGCAGTGGACTGCGGTGGGCTAATTGATTGATTGATTGATGCAAAATTGACGCGAGGTTCCCGGCGAATTTTTTTTTTTTTAATCTTTTTGTTTATTTAGGAGCTTTTGGCCAAAATGGCCATGCGGCGTCGTACAAGACGACTAAGGAATAGGGCTGTCTAACATCAGACAGATATATACAGCCCAGACTCAGCCTCAGATGCATGGCTTGAATCAACAATAGTGCCCGGAAGACGGCAATAGGCTCACTACCTATTACGTGGGACCGAATTTAATGATTGGTGAAATGTGGGTGTTAATTCTCCTCGGCCTAACCCTCCGGGGATAAAGGCGTGATTATATGTATGTATATAAATTGACGGTGATGCTGATGACAATTTCGGACAAGTTATTTACAATACTATTTGAGCAAAACAAACTTCAGTCTGTCAACAAAATACAGTAAGGTATATTTGTTATTGGACTTATTAAACGCAAAGACGAACCGTGAGTAAAGCTTTAACAGTATTAAAGTGTATGAAATGAAAAAATATAAAGCAACGCTCCCAAAATAAAATACAGTAAGTATTCGATTTTAGAACTTTCTTTTGA
Organism: Eilema griseolum; assembly: GCA_963662185.1. Classification (NCBI taxonomy): domain Eukaryota; kingdom Metazoa; phylum Arthropoda; class Insecta; order Lepidoptera; family Erebidae; genus Eilema; species Eilema griseolum. Next base: position 9,951,618 of record OY759250.1, read on the forward strand.
AATTAATACTACGGCAGAGCTCTTTGTAAGAGTACTTAATTCTATTTTCATTTTTAGGGTTTCGTACCTGAATACGAAAAATTGTAGGATCACTTCGTTGTCAGTCTGTCTGACAAAACCTTTTTCTCAAGAATGTGTGCAGTTATCAATTTGAATTCGCACTAAATACTCAGGTCTGCAACACCTTGAAGCGTAAATAAAATTCAATGCAATTAAAAGATACAATATAGATGTTTTCGTTGCAAAATGCAACACGAAAACTGCGACTCAATCTTTCTTCTACGAACATTCCATATTTGAAAATTATTAAAAACTAAAATCCTTTTTTATTTTCGGCAAGGGCTCCGAACCTACATGTAATATGGCAGTCGAAGTATAAAGTATTTGTATTCGAAATTTGAAAATTATATGGTATTGAAAGAACTTATGACCCCAATTTGTATAAGTTGTGCACAATCCGCATGAGCGTCCGGATCTCGTATATGTACCGAAATAAAATACAATTTGAATATAAAATAAAATAATAACTTCAAGATTGTACGAAACCCTCGGTGCGCTAGTCCAACTTGCACTTGACCGGCTTTTTATTATTGAATAGATGTCAAAGTGAATGGCGATATTTTATAGGATGATATTTTATACGAAATAAAAAGACGCCATTTTTAGAGTAGATAAACTTTTTTATTCATTACAGACAAGCAAGGTAGTTAATAGGAGTAAATAAATATTACAGTGGGGATATTCAATCTGAGATTAACTTTATAAAAAAGATTTGCAAATACAAATACCACAGTCAATTTAATCATTCTAATTTATCTTTGATTATTAAGGCTTCCAACGCCAATACAAAATCGACGTCCAATTAGAGACGAAATAAAATACAGATTTAAATTTTGCGGGAGCGAAATTGAATAAGAATCAAAAGTCTGCATTCATCAGTAAACCAAAGTAAAGATTAATAAAGTATGTACATAAAAATAATATCAAATAATCAAGCTAAACAGATTTTTATCTTTACCCAGAGAAAAGAAAAAGCAAATGAAATAAAATAATGAAGATTGAACAGTTACAATTATTTTTGAGGTCTACATAAATATCTTGTGCAGATTTATTATTCAAACAATTACTCTCGTGGAAAAAGTATAGGTAAAATATAAGAAAAGAAGGAGAAAACGGACTCCCGACTCCAAAGTGTATCCAGGAACAACGCTAAGATCATGGAGGATTTGTGCTGTCAATGGGAAGGCTAAAGGTTTGTCCTGCTTCGTCTTCCACACTCACGGCACAGAAACTGTGCTTACAGGGTCGGCAGTGCGAGTGTAACTCCTCTGGTGTTACACACATCCATAGGCCACGGTAACCACTTTCCATCAGGTGGGCCTAAAGCATCACTGCCACCGAAGCGGTATAAAAAAAAAAGATATATATATCTTACACAATAAGATGTCGTAGTTTGACATTTATGATTATTGGCATAGCATGTCTTTTTACTTGTAAGATGTCATCTGTATTCGCACCCGAGGAGATGGCCAGATCGAGAGAGATGGCCCTAGGTCGGCCGGGGTGCGAGGGATATGCCTGTCAACCTCACCTTCGGCAATCAAAAACGACCCACAGGCGTTGTGCGTTTTGGTCGTTTCGAGGCCGACATTACCTCTCCCACCGGCTCCGGTGGTGGGGGAATAAGCGGGGATTTTTCACACGAATTAAAAAAAAATGTCGTTTTTATGAGAACTATTAAAAGTTAGTACCGTACAGCAAGCCTAATTTACTCCAGCGGGTTCGATCGTGTGGATTTCGATTATCGCGAGTTTTGGTCATATCACCGGTTCCACTTAAACTTTGCAATTACAATCAAACTTACATAAGAATTTAAATCTGACCAAGACCTTTTTAACAAAAAACCGCATCAAAATCCGATCATTAATTTTTCCGTCCAGCGCGGAAATACAGACAAGTGTTCAGAAGAACATATTTTTGTATCTAGTATATAACCTAACGCAAGTATTTTTTAAATATCTATAATTTACAGACACGACTACATTACAATTATATAACAGTATACATATATAGAAGTAATTGTATATCAAAGATGAAGATTCTTTTTTTGTAGACAGTTGCTGAAGCCTAATGGGAAAACAAAGAATTCCGATCCGTCATTTGTTATTCACTGTAAAAATTTAGAGCATTTTAACATTTGTTTCAGCTTTTTCCAGCAACTTGAAGGTCGTTATTTGTTTTCTTATTACGTATGCACTGTTACCTACTATTCCGTTGGTATCACCTTTCTCATTATCTTCTTCTTAATTAACAGATTTAATTAAACATCATATTTGTAAAGTAGTTAGTTACATAGTATCGATTAGATCTCCAATGTAAATAAACTAAAAGAGTAGGTGTTTTATGATTTTTAAAAATTGATAGCTTTGACATGCATTTCTTGCCTACTTCAAACTTTTCCACGTCATTTTCTTCACATTTACATCAAATCCTATTGATTGTAAATAACGTTTATTATCAATAATACGTCTTTTACGTATGGTTTGTGCATTTTTGTGACTGTAGTCATCATGTCACGTCGTCATTTAAGTCGCGAAGAGATGTTAAGGGCTGTTGGTATGCTGCAAGCTGGACGAACTCAACGCGACGTAGCGGATGCTGTCAACACCCAACCAAGCGTAATTTGCAGATTATGGGCACGCTACAGGTCTACAGGGGATGTTGCCGAACGTCACAGGGGACGAAATAGGGTTACTACCCCGCGACAAGATCGTTTCTTGCAAAATTCCGCAAGGCGGCAACCCACGATTACTGCTCGTCAGTTGATCGCAGGCCTCCAGTCTCAGCATCAAGTGGTTATTAGCGATCAAACTGTCAGAAGAAGACTACACGAAGCCAATCTTTATGCTCGCAGACCGCTTAGGGTTCCAGCTCTTCGATGTGGAAATCGAGGTCGTCGCTTATTGTGGGCTAACGCACATTTACAGTGGACCGACCATCAATGGGTACTGGTTCTGTTTTCCGACGAATCTTGCTTCGGTTTTCATCCTGATTCGAGAAGAGTGCGTATATGGCGAGTTCCTGGACGTCAGAGTCGTCTCCAGAATCCGCAAGAAGTTCATCCTTACCAAGGTGGAACAATCATGGTATGGGCTGGAATTCGCCTTGGTGGAAGGACCGACCTCGTTTGGATACGGGGCAATTTGAATGCAAACCAATACATTCAGGAGGTTATACACCCCATGGTAATCCCTCATCGACAGCAGTTCGGTCAAGATTTTATGTTCATGCAAGATAATGCACGGTCACACACCGCGAGGGTAGTGGTCAATGCGTTAAGCGAGCACAATATGACGACGTTGGAATGGCCTGCTCAGTCTGCCGACCTCAATCCCATAGAGCATGCCTGGGATTTGCTTGGGAGAAGAGCTTTCAGTGATTCTTTGGAAAATCTGAACACTGAAGAACAACTTTTTTTACACCTTCGCAGTGTATGGAGCCATATTCCACAGACGATGATTGACAATCTCATACTAAGTATGCCACGCCGTTGTCGAGCTGTTGCTAATGCTTTAGGAGGTCCTACAGATTATTAAAAACGTTTAAAGTACGGTTAATTACTGTATTTCTTACTACCTCGTTATTTTTGTGCCTAATCATAGAAGGTTGTAATACTCAATATTGGCACTATTCAATTCTTTCTTAAAAAAAAAAAAATATGGTATGAAAATGTTTTTATTAAAATTAAAATTAAAAACGGTATAAAAATACCCTTCTATTGATATAAAACACTCACTATTACAAGAAAGGGTTTTTAAATAAAAACTAGAAATGTCCTTGTTCCCTAGACTTTGTTGATGTGTGTAGTTTCTATAATACTTACTTCTACGATTTCAGAGGCTATTCACATTAAACATCAATCAAAATCAAAACACTTTCCATGTACACAATTCCAAAATAGCTTCATTTTGTATAAATAATAATATTATAATTCGAGGTGGGGGAAAGAAATACTTCTCAATAATTATTATGCAAAAATATTCAACCGCAGTTAAAATAACCATGAATAAATAAAGCAAACAGCAGTTTTTTGGCGGATGTGAATTTAAACGACTTGATTATACAACAGTTTTGTATTAAAGCTGTAAAAACGTACCGAATTAAGTAGAACGAATGTGTTTTTTCTCTGACCCATTTGTTAGTTTCACAAACACAATTTACGATGAATTATATCTGGAGTAGTACTCAACTATTCAATGTACGATATTTGGAAACAATCCAAGCCTTCCTGTGTAAGCCAACAACCTTAGCGAGGAAGTTGGCTTCACCAATAACTATAGTCTCTAGTTCTACTAATATTACACAAGTGAAGGTTCGCAATAATAATATTTGAAGGTTTGAATATTTGTTACTCATTTGCAGTCAAAAAGCTTTCTGGCAGAGAAGAATTTCGACCATCCCCATCTCTTCCCATGCGGTGTCGTACAAGGCGACTAAGGGATAGGGCTGTTTAACATCAGACATATATAAACAGTCCAGACTCTGCCTCAAATGCATGGCCCGAGTCAACAATAGTGCCCGGAAAACGGAAATAACCTCACCCCCTATTACGTGGGACCGAATAAAATGATAGGTGAAATGTGGGTGTTAATTCACATCTGTCTATCCTTTTGGGGATAAAGGCGTGTTTATACTAACTCCACGTGGTCAGACTGACAGTATGTAGCAAGGGTCGGCAGCACGAGTGTGACTCCCCTGGCGTTGCACACGTCCACAAGCCACAGTAGCCACTTTCTATCAGGTGGGCCATGTGCTTGTCTGCCACCTGAGTTGTATAAAAGAACCTCTACCCTTCACAGATGATTATATTCCATCTTTACCAACATTTAACATGCTTGAGGATTACTGATGTCATAGTGACGCTTGAAGAATATTTGTCGAGTTCAATCAATCACTTAGAATGTGTTTGACAGGTTCAAGGTGAAGGTAAAATTGGGTATTTTTTATTAAATTTGGTAATGTAACATGCTGTCATACTTTAATCAATATTACATCATTTGCAATGAAAATCCGGGAGGTAAGACACGACGATATTCCCGTCCCAATTGAGCAGGCAGCAAATTCTGTTCTTACACGTGTGCTTTATGCGTGCGTAACCACTATCCGTTGGCCGTGGGCTTGTCTGCCACCTAAGTACTATAAAAGAATAGACGTCAGGTAATATACCACAATCTTTACTCCATCCAAACTGCACCCGTTACTTTAGATTGTTAAACAATACCAAAAGGTGAAAATTTCATAAGGGAAGTGGAAAAAACGAGTTAAGTTATATCAAAAATATGCATTAAACTCGCAAAAAAATCGAAGTAATAAAAAAATAAAAAATAACGGAAGTTGTTGACTTACATTCATGTCTAGAAAATTCGTTTCGTAATCGCAATTTTTACATGTAGTTCGATACAAGTTTGCCTTATGACACCAAGTTCGTACCCCTCGTTTACACTACGAAACAAGTTGTAAACTTGTTTATAAAAAACTCGTTGAAGACTTGTAGAAGACTAATCAAAACACAATACTTGTTTTATACATGTATCTTAGATTATTTTTCGTACACAAATTATGTATGACCAACAAATTGTAAACAAGTATAAATCACAATTGCGTTCACACTGAAGCCTGTGACATATTGCAACTTGTTAAATGCATGTTTTATACTTAGGTGTAAACGAGGGGCTAGAAATGCATGTACGTACTCACACCTTTATCCCTCCGGGGTAAGCAGACAGACCGGTCGCTTTTGTCACATTTACACGAATTGCCTTTTCTTGCAACCCCATTTAATCGAAATATATATTTTGAAGAAGACATTCTTAATAACCACCGAGATTAGGTAATGACTTACGATCTTGTTGACGAAAATATTTGAAAGTATTATCATAAACTACATGTAATTTTTCCGATTTTTATTTTTATTTACAAACCAAAACAAATTACGAAAAAACAAAGCAAGAACCAATCAGTTGCCCCAACTTACAACAAACACTGCCATTCGCAAAACTAATCAAATACGGTATAATAGTAATATTGTAAAAAGTTAATCGAGAACCAATTTCATAAAATAGAAGACCAAAATTTGAACGGTTCAATTAAAAGTTGGGGCTGGGCCGTGGTAACGTCAGTGCCGCATAATTACGATCGTCACTCATACTTAACGCCAATGGCATACTCGTAGAACACAAGCCACGACAAGCACTGCGTTTGCGTCACTCTGATTGGACGTTGTAGGAACTAATGAAGTTCCATAGACATATTTGCTTTTCTACGAAATCAAATGTGTCTATGTTTTCATAGACAAACTATTTTTAGTTTCACTAAATTTTTTATAGGTTTTCTGTCTGTTACTGCTTACTCGTGGCCCACTAGTGGACCAGTATCACTAAGGAATAAATTCGTTAGAGAATCCTTTTGGAACTTTACATAAAGCCGTTCATCGCCTATTTTATAACAAAGAAATTTCCAAATATTCTTTCTAAGTTGATGCTTACACAATAGAAGGCATCACTTACCAAAATCTGAAGTTTGCAGGTCCAGCTATTTAAGCGTTCTGCGTTAATGAATCAGTTGATCAGGCCCTTGATTATACTGCGAGGGATATGCCTGTCAACCTCACCTTCGGCAACCAAAACGACCCACAGGCGGCGTGCGTTTTAGTCGGTTCGAGTCCGACATAACCTCTTCCACCGACTCCGGTGGGGAGGTATCCCTGGAGATTTTGCGCACGTAAAAAAAGGCCCTTGATTATACTAAAGCAAAAACACTGTCATAGCACAAACACTGATAAAAATGGCATTTAATTTTGAACTTTATTTCTATATTATTAAAGTTCAAGTGTAATCTAAAGAGTTTCATTACACTTTTTCGTTCTCTCTGCAAAAAGCCTTTTAAGTATCGACTTTAACCACACTACTTTGAATTCTAAAATTAAATAGATTTTTAGCGGTGTCTTTGGTATGGCAGTGGTTTTACTTAAGCAGAATCGAGTCTCAGGACACGTAAGAAGATAAAAGATCTTGTTTAGAATTGTTTACCTGAATTGTTAGATAGTAGAATTAAACATTAAGTATTTTATTTAAGCGGGGCGTGAAAAAGCAAATGATGAGACCGTCAAGCTGAGTGTCACCATTGTCACACGGTATGTGTAGGTAATGGTGACCCTCTTTTCTGAGACTTTGCCTTCAGCTTACCATCAGGCAAGGCGAAGTCTAATTGACGTGTTCTAAAGTATATTAAAAAAAAATATTCGACTATTCGTGAGTAATACTTCCAGTTCTATTACAGTTTTCTTTAGACACGACAATCGCTTTCAACTTGGTACTGATTTGATAATGACTCTGATATTTAGCTCCTTGAAACTGGATCAGATTCAGATTGGGGCTATATTAGATTTTGTTTCAAATTGTTTTTGTTTCAGATAAATTTATGGAACTGTTTGCTACTGTTTTTCGTAGAGTATTGCGGGAGAAACCGGTAAACAAAATGTTTTCTTTCTATTTTATATCATCGACAACATAATGTTCTATCGATTTAACATCCTTATATACCATACAAACATCTTCACAACTTCTACATACAACATAAAACATAAACAATAAACTCACGCCTATATTCCCCGAAGGGGTAGGCAGAGGTGCTAGCACCCACATTTCGCCAGTTTATGTTTAGGTCCCAATGTAATAGGTGACGAGCCTATTGCCATTAACCGGGCACTTATAAACCTGCGATAAATACACACATAACTTCGAAAAGCATCGAAAAGTCATTGGTGTGTGCCATGGTAAACCTGGGATCGAACCCGAGACCTCGGTCTCAGCAGTCCATTACCCATACCACTAGGCTACCGCGGCTTTTTTTTTTACATTTATAATATTAATAGGATATAATCATAATATACCTTATTACACCTTAATATCTACCTAATTCTTAATTACACAGACTGCTACGAAAACTCGTAGTGGGTCTACAAACATATGTTTGTAATCATAGCGTACCCAGTCGCTTCCGTAATTCTATAATAAACCTATTGTGGAAAGTATTTTTTACTTTTTTACCGTGGCCTATGGACCTGTACAATACCAAGGTAGTCACACTCACGCTGCCAACCGTGTAAACACAGAGAGTTTCTGTGCCGTCAGTGTTAAAGACAAAGCAGGACAAGCTTTTGGTCTTCCCACTGACAGCACAAAAACTTTCCAGTGAGCTCTGGCTACCCTACTCCCCGCCGGGGACACAACACGAAATTATAATGGCCGCGGTATTCTGTAGGGCGGAGGCACTTCCACAGTCGGAGTACTCAATTGGACGGAAATACCGTCTCGTGTCCTACCTCCTCGAAAAAAGTGCAAGACTTTAATATATATTAACTGAGATTAGCACTCTGATAAAGAGAGAAATACTTGTATTTTTTTTTTGTTCAACTGTTTAATATTGGTAAGCATATATATTTTTTTTTTTTAATGTAGACCACGTCAATTAGACTTCCCCTTGCCTGATGGTAAGCTGAAGGCAAAGTCTCAGAAAAGAGGGTCATCATTACTTACACATATCATGTGACAATGGTGATACTCAGCTTGACTGCCTCATCATATGCTTTTTCACGCCCCGCTTAAAGGACCCGGGACTGTAGGCAGAAGGAAACACGTGAGCTGGTAATGAATTCCAGGCCTTAATGGTGCGACAGAGGAAAGAGTCTCCGAACCGCTTGGTTCTTGACTACCTACACACAACACATCAATGTGTGATCTAGTTCACTGCAGTCGGAAAAAAACTGTTTGCAGCTTACATTTACAACAGAGCTGTTACTTACAGGCGCTAGTAAATGCAATTGAGAACATTTGAATGGCGTATTTGAACCGTAATTGAGTCGTAATCAAGGCTCGAGTGGTTTAATCAGGCGAGCGAGCCACAATTACAGACGCCGTCACACTGCTCCGCCACAGACTATCTATTCATATATTATAATTTAAAATAAATAGTTTAAAAACACGCTGTTATGATAATAGAATGAATGAAAGAGGTAATAAACCTTATTAGTTTGAGATATAGTTACCGACAGATATCCTGACCCCAGTGACGTAAAAAAATGTCACATATAATACTATATATACACGGTACACGTTTTAGTCACCTTCGGCAACCAAAAGCGACCCACAGGCATTTAAGGCGGTTCGAGTCCGACATAATCTCTCCCCCCGGCTCCGGTAGTGGGGATCCGTGGGGATTTTTCGCACGTAAATAAAAAAAGTACACGTTTTTCGGGGTGTCTTTTAAGGGGTATTTTTTATTATATCAAACTAATCTGCCTTGACCTTGGATGTGACCGGTAGTAACGAATTCAGAATCCATTTCTATTTTTTTATACAACTAAGGTGCCAGACAAGCACACGGCCCACCTGATGGAAAGTGGATACCGTGACCTATGAACGTGTGCAACACCAAGGGAGTCACACCCGTGCTGGCACACCTGTAAGAACAGAAATTTTCTGTGCCGTCAGTGCAGAAGACATAATCTGGACAAGCCAAGTCAAGACGGCAGAGTTTTTGTGCTTTTAGTGGTAAGACCAAAGTCTTACCACTAAAAGCACAAAAACTCTCCCGTTAGCTCTGACTACCCTACTCACCGCTGGGAACACAACACGAAGTTATTATAGCAGTGGTATTCTGTAGGGTGGGAGGTACTTCCCGAGTCAGACTGCTCAATTGGGACGGGAATACCGTCGTGTCCTACCTCCTGCTCCTATTAATAATCAAAGTTAGCCAAGGTTGCAAATGCAAACCCAGAAATCATAAATCGATTGATCATAAATGCATCGATCTGAATCGGTTATTCTCACTACAGATTAATAAATACTTATACAAACTTATACCTCAACTGTATATATATATACCTACTTATACCTCAAATGGCGCATTTAATTAAGTTATAGTATACAGCTCACTAAAACCTCTGTTTAGGTTCAGGCGGGATTTGAAACCACGATCTTTCCCTTAATGGAGGAACGCTCTGACCTCTGAGCCAAGGAACCTTCACCTGAAACTATTATCGTCTTTCGATAATGGTTGAGTCGATATTAAACAGAATTCTATTTATTTGTTATTTTTAAACTTTCGCGGTGTGAATTCACAATTATACTAGGTATCGGGACTTCTCGCGAATTATATCTTGGAACTTACTATTTCTGCCGACGTTTCGGATGCGTTGCAGCACCCGTGGTCACGACTTGACTAGTCTTCGAGAGTCGAGATGTATGCGGGGAACATTTTTTGAGCGCCTACCCACCATTACACTTATTATGAACGGTTAGGCTGGCGACACACCACACTCACTATGTCAGTTTTTAACGGCACTATAAGTTCCAAGATATAATTCGCGAGAAGTCCCGATACCTAATATAACTATTTATTTATGTTAACAATTTTCATACATTGCATCCAATCTAGCAAGTATGTTACTAGCTAAGTATAATCTTATGATCTCTCTTAAAAATAAATCTCCATCGCAATAATTCACACGACCACGACTTCCACCTGAAGGTGCAGTCCCATACACCCTAGTACATGGGACTCCACGAAGATGTCTTAACACTGATTTGGCTTATCTGAAATTTACGAGAGCGACTGCAATACGACTTATAGTTCTGAAAGGAAAGCTCGTGACAGTCTCTTACGTTAATTACGGGCTCCGACGGTCTTGGAGAGACCCCATGGACCCCCATTTTGTTTCATTAATGAATATATTATATGCCCGATACCCTGGCAGCGGAGCCGTGTAACCGTATCCAACCTTTTTAAGCCTCTTAATGTACTGTTCTCAAAATACGACACATTAAATTATATTAAAAGTACCATTATCATATTATTAAATTAACCGTCTGCTTTGCATTGCGCTTCGTTATATTTTACCCATTTTCATCTCAAAACGTGTTACAATTCTAGTAAGTCTTTTCTTAATTACTTCTTATGTGGAGGGGAATTTATATAGTGTCTTTTCATACATTACCTCAAGTAACATTTCGTTTTTTAATTATACTTTTATTACATATTAGACTTTTTCATTCTTCTTATAACCAGCCAGTAATTACTTATCTTTTGTTTAGACAATACAGGAGAAAAAATTGTACCAACTTCCAATCATTCCTGTTTATTAATAAGAGATATTATTATCGGTACAACTGCTAAATCTACACTGTGTCTCTCAAGATGGTCGCAATTTTCGCACGCGATAGTCAGGCAACATATTAAGCGTTCTACCGCAAAGCCCTAGCAATCACAAAATTTAAGCAACCCTCCAACAATTTTAGCATATGCATAATTAAAATATTCATCTCCATTCCCAGTGTTCCCAGTTCCCACCCCTATATTTGTTTAGTGATGTCTACAATTAACAGTAAAAGTGATTATTCAAATAAATTATGGCACTTGAATTAACATTGTGTAATATTAATTAAAGAAACTCGACGTGCATAACATAAACTCACGCCCATATCCCCAAAGGGGTTGGCAGAGGCGCTAGCACCCACATTTCGCCAGTTTATGTTTAGGTCCCAATGTAATAGGTGGCGAGCCTATTGCCATTAACCGGGCACTTATAAACCTGCGACAAATACACACATAACTTCGAAAAGCATCGAAAAGTCATTAGTGTGTGCCATGGTAAAACCTGGGATCGAACCCGAGACCTCGTCTCAGCAGTCCATAAGCCATATCACTAGGCTACCGCGGTGCAATGGATGAAAATAGATAAATGATGTTACTATTTACGGCTGTATATCCACAAATAGTTTGCATACAGTCAGATAGACAGAATTACTTTTGCGCTTATAAAATTAGTATGGATGTGGATTCATACTAACCCTATGCCCTAGTTGCGACTCTTTGGTGTAAAAGAACCCTAACATTTCATAATTATACAACTGTTCAGGACTTTTCGATACCTCAAGTGAGTACAGTTCGATAGTTCCTACATAGGCCAGATCAAGCGAACTATTGTAGAGAGAGTCCGAGAACATGTCGCAGCTGTGAAAAACCGTCAGTTCAACAAATCGGCAGTAGCAGAACATCTTGAGTCGAGTACCAATCACTGGATTGAGCTTCATCAACTCAAAGTCCTCTCCACTTCGCCACTATTTTTCACGGATTTTTTGCCATTGAAATCACTAAATATAAAAAATTCAATAGGGAAGATGGATTCAAACTATCTGGAATGTGGAATCCAGTGATTAATATACTAAAACCAAAAAACACAGTGCCGTTAAAAACTGACATAGTGAGTGTGGTGTGTCGCCAGCCTAACCGTTTATAATAAAAGTAATGGTCAGCAGAAATAGTAAGTTCCATGTTTTAATCGCGAAAAGTCCCAACCGTTATATAATTATGAATTCACACCGCGATAGTTTAAAAATAATCCTTACATTTACCCGCTATAGCAATTTTATTAATTTCTCCGTTCTAAACCGCGATAGCCTAGTGGTATGGGTAATGGACTGCTGAGACGAGGTCTCGGGTTCGATCCCAGATTTTACCATGGCACACACCAATGACATTTCTATGCTTTTCGAAGTTATGTGTTTTTTTTTTTTTTATATAGGACACGTCAATTGGACTTCGCCTTGCCTGATGGTAAGCTGAAGGCAAAAACCCAGAAAAGAGGGTCACCATTACTTACACATACCGTGTGACAATGGTGACAATCAGCTTGACGGCCTTATCATATGCTTTTTCACGCCCCGCTTAAAGGACCCGGGACTGTAGGAAGAAGGAAACACGTGAGCTGGTAATGAATTCCAGGCCTTAATGGTGCGACAGAGGAAAGAGTCTCCGAACCGCTTGGTTCTTGATCGGATGTTTTGCACCGTGTGCGGATGACATCTAAGACCTGCACGCGTTGTCCTGTGTAGGAAAGGGGAGGGTGGGACTAATTGGAAGAGCTCATCAGAACACTCCCCATGGTACAGACGGTAAAATACAGCCATGGACGCAACATCTCTACGCAGCTGTAAAGGTTCTAGGGTGTTCGTGATCTCGGGATTCCCAATGATGCGGACCGCACGTCGCTGCAACCTGTCGAGAGCATCTAGTAAGTACTTTGCTGAACCATCCCAGAGATGCGAGCAGTACTCCACACAGGAGCGAATTTGTGTCTTGTATAGAAGACACCGTTGCTCCGGCGTGAAAAATCGTCTCACTCTGTTCAGGACTCCGAGTTTTCGTGAGGCTGTTTTGATGATGCTTTCGATGTAGTTTTAGTTATTCAGGTTGCAGCGAACATCCATACCTAGGATATTGAGATTGTCTTGCAGCGGCAGTGGCGTGCTCTGAAGAGTGGGGAGGGGAAGGAAAGAAGATACTTTTGCTGTAAACGCACATGCCTGCGTCTTCTTGGCATTGAACTCAACCAGGTTCTCAGAGCCCCATTGAGAAATGTGATTCAGGACCCCGTCAAGCTCAGTGACAAGAAGCTGCCTTTTCTCTGCGATATCTGACTGCTTGGCCGCTGGATGTCCATGATAACTACCATGTAAAGTGCTATCGTCTGCATAACAATGAACATTGCCGGTAGACAGCATGTCGTTGATATGCAGAAGAAAGAGAGTGGGTGATAAGACGGACCCCTGGGGCACGCCAGCATTAACCTGCAGAAACTCCGAAGCTCGTCCGTCACAAAGGACGCGAATACGGCGCCCCTGCAGGAAGCTAGCAACCCAGTTGCACAGCCTAGAAGGCAGACCAAAGGCAGGTAGCTTAGAAAGAAGCGATTTGTGCCAGACTCTATCGAAAGCTTTGGCGATGTCAAGACTAATTGCCAGTGACTCACCGTGCTTGTCCATAGCCTCACCCCAAAGATGGGTAACGTATGCTAGAAGATCACCCGTTGACCGTTTCGGTCTGAAGCCATATTGCCGGTCATTAATTAAGGAGTGATCCTCTAGGTGCCGCATGAGCTGTTTGTTAATTATGTGCTCGAACACTTCGCTCTTCCCGCATGGTCTGTTTTGGAGGAGCCCAACCAGATCTCGTGGTGGGCGTTAAAATCCCCCAAAAATACCATTTCGGCATTCGGAAATCGCTCCTGCGTATCATCTGCCGCCTGACTCAGATATTCAAAGAGTCGAGTTGTCTCAGCATCTCCTGTATGGGAACGGTAGAGGCACACATAGATCTGACTCGTAGGGCCATGGTCTACGTGTACCCAAAGGACGGAGAAGGATGGGTCCTCTAGGCAGCGCAAACGGCGACAGCAAACATCCGCCCTAACAAACACGCACACCCCGGCTTTTGCACGAAAACTTTCCTCAAGAACATAGCCAGGGTAGAGCAAGTAGGTCGTGTCGTCAGGGCGGTGTATTTGCGTCTCCGTTAGAAAAAACATGGCAGGTTTCGCCGTCTCTAGGTGTTGGTGGACGGCGTTGAGGTTTGCATGGAGCCCACAGATGTTAGTGGACTCCACCTCAAATAGCAAGCTTTTGGGAGTGTGACGAGCCGCTGTGTTGCCTTTTTCTGTAAATTGCGCTGCCATGAGTTTGGGTGGGAGAAGGCGTGAAAAAAGAAGTGATTGCCGCCGCAGCACCGTGTGACAAAGCGCGGGATATTGGTTTTATCTATGAATGTGAGGCATGGCGAGAGCCGACGCGCCGAACGGAAGGGCCCCCGTACCCCCCCGAGTATGGTCGCCGGGCTCCCAAATCCGGTCACCAACCGGCACGACGAACCATATCGGGATTATGCGCGGCCTGGTGAGGCAGCCTCCCAAGGTGGTTAACCCCAGTTGGGCCCCTGTACTATACCGCGGGCGGCCAGCGGCACCACCGTTTCTACAGGTCTCCCTGTTCGGCGCATCGCCCCGCGCCATCCCCACTAGACTACGCCAAGACCCACTGGTCCCACTAGTGCTGCGACAACCACCACCTCTGCCCGGCTATGCACATGCTGACCCCTGAACACAATCCAACCGAGATTGAATTGCTATGGAGGGTTTTTCGCAATAGTGCACGGTGGTACCTACCCGATCGAAACTTGAGACAAATTTGTGCCACCAAGTTTCTACCACCAGTAAAGTGTGTATTTATCGCAGGTTTATAAGTGCCCGGTTAATGGCAATTGGCTCGCCACCTATTACATTGGGACCTAAACATAAACTGGCGAAATGTGGGTGCTGGCACCTCTGCCTACCCCTTCGGGGATATAGGTGTGAGTTTATGTTATGTTATGTCTCCGTTCTAGAATTTTCTTTTTTATGACGATGTATTGTGTCTAGAATAAATTTTATCGCCTGAATAGTGTATACATCGTGTATTATTCTCTGAAAGTTTTCCTCAATATAAACGAATACGTATTTCAGTTGAGGTTGGGGTTTCATCATAAAAAATAAGTAATAAACAGGGTAATAAAAGTAAACATTATGATAACTTTACTGAATAGGGTTATACTCCTTTTAACTGTCATCGTTTTGTATGAAATGTTTATGTATATTTTATGAATTATGTTGTTATTTGAATGTAGAACGAAGTATTCAAACAATTTGGTTGAATGGATGTAATCTTGGAGACTTTAGTCCGTAGAAAGTAATCAAAATATTCACTTAGTAAGTACAAATTTTGATTATATAGTGATTATTATTCGTCATCGTCGTAAATTGTAAAAATGGTACGAAGAAATTAAAATAAAAATAATCTAGTAATTGACTACTGTGCGTATACTTATTTCGGCTTTTTAACCACTCACTCGTCAAATATTCTCTTTTAGTAGAAGAGTCCAGGAGGTTAAAAAATGCCACATTATAGGAATCGTATCAAGATAATATTTTGTCTTGCGGCGATATTTACACGAAATTAAAATCAGCTTGTCTATCAGTATCAAAATAAACGGGATATTTACCGTGTTTCATTGTTTTGAGTTTCCGATATCCGTGTTCATCGTCAGTTCCTCCGTGATCATGGTGCTTGCAACAGCGCCGAAATATCGGAAACTCAAAACAATGAAACATGGTAAATATCCCGTTTATTTTGATACTGATGTGAGTGACCATGATAGTTTAAATACCTATATCAGCTTGACTATTTAATTAATTTTATGGTAATCTATTGAGATCTACTGAAAATTCATATAGATACTAGTTTTAAGCAGAATCGCTTAATGTGACCTTTTTAGGCCCGCAGTACACGCTCCGCAGCATTTACAAGCATATTAATAATAATTCGTGTTACAAATATGAAATCTATCAAATATTTATTATTTTCATATAATTTAAGAGGTCAAGTTTTATCGATACCAATATATGTTCGTTTCGAAACGCGAGAAATATAAAACTTATTGAGTAATTTTGAAGATGAATTGCTCCAAATTTGTCAGTCTTGAACTTGCGGAAATGGAACCTCTCAGCCATATTCGGATTTACCAACCATAACTCTTACATGCGCGCTCGAGTAAAGGTACATTTAGACTAAACGAACATAGAGATAGAGCTAGAGCTAGAACAAGAGCTTTCTTAATATTTTTAACCGACTTTCAGAAAGGAGTAGGATCTGAATTAGATTTTTTTATACAACTTAGGTGGCAGACAAGCACACGGCCCACCTGATGGAAAGTGGTTACCGTGACCTATGAACGTGTCCACATCCGTGCTGCCGACCTTGTAAGAACAGAGATTTTGTGCCGTCAGTGTAGAGGACAAAGCAGGACAAGCCTTTGGTCGTCCCACTGACAGCACAAAAACTCTCAAGTGAGCTCTGGCTACCCTACTCACCGCCTCTACTGAACGAACTAGACTAAACGAACATAAAGCTAGAGTTAGAACAAGAGCATTCTTTCTTAATATTTTAACCGACTTTCAAAAAGGAGCAGGATCTGAATTAGATTGGTATTATTTTATGTATATACTGATTCTTTCTGAGATTTGTGACCGAATTTACGTGATTCTTTTTTAGTTCGATACAGAATAGTTGTCCTTTGGTGCCATAAAAATATAACATAGTTTGGACTAGTAGTTTTAATTTTATAAACACATATGTGTGTTTTGACATGTATATTTTTAACAGACTTCTCAATGTTTCTCATTACTACTGTCGTCTATGATACGATTTTATTTTTATTTTTTGCATTGGGTTAGGTTAACTCACAGGTAGTTCCATATAAATTTCATGGGTAATGAACCTTGGGCTCCGGAGATACACCAGAGAACTCCTCAATATGAAATAGGAAATGGGAAATGGTTGCTTCTTAGGTAGTTTTATGACAATCCTGTGACACGGTAGGCTACATTACGATGGTCAAGGGCGTGCTAGAATTACATTATCTTGAACTATGGAGGCAGATAACAGAATTGCTTAATAATGTATAGCAAGAATGTCTCGTTTAAGTTATTGAGAGCATTAACTCGAAAATTATGGTCGGCATGCTGGATTGTAAAAAGGGGAATAAAATTAATAAAATTTGAAAACAACTTATTACAGTTACTAAAAAAAACAAAATAAAAAACTACGTTTAAAAAACCAACTTCAAATTATAAACATATATTCTAAAAACTATAAAATAACATAATAAAGGTAAGATACAAAATACTGTATTTAACTACATATTAACTAATCTGATAGAAGTCGGTGCCTACTTTGTATGTTGTGCCTGAACTATTAGGATGCAATCAATTGAAATAATATGGCTTCTCGGGCTAGGCATCGGCTTCTAACAGATGAATAAATGTGTTACATAATTCAGTCATTTTTCTATTATCTTTATCATGTTATTTTATACTTATTAGTTTTTGGTAATAGGTTTTATAAACGTGATATTTTTAGTGAAAACGATACCCTATTTTTAAAGAAAGAATAACAAACGAATGTTCTATCACTGTTTATACTAAAAAAAATGATGAAGAGGGTATTGAACGAACATTCGCTCGTTTGGTCTAAATCGTTTGGCATAAAGAAGTTGCTTTAGTTTAATACCAAAGGGCTTACCATGACGTGTTAAAGCGTCTATGCGTCTTGCTTTCCAGGCAAGAAAGAGAGATGGAGGATATACATTCTATAAAACTTACATTGTATATGTATTATATATATGTATTATATTTATGTATATTATATTTATTATTTGTATGTATTAGATAGGATTACTTTATTATATGTTTATTTGTCAATATATAGTTATATTTATGTGTGTATTAGATATAATATACCTAAGTACGCCAAAGAACTACCACTCATTCCTACAACTTTAATCACCATCCAAAGGTTGCCTGGCAGAAATCGCTTAAAGCGATAAGACCGCCCATTGTACTGATCCCTTGTTATATAGTCTTTAGTAATGTTATGTATTAATGGTGAACAATAAAGTATATAATAATAATAGTAATAATAACTCTAAATCGAAAGGAAAACTTATTCTACGGACTCGTTCGTCGCGAACATCTAGCAAGTGAGATTGGCTTGGGCTAAACATTTGAACAATAAGTGAGAATTGAGGTTTGTAATATGCTCTATTAACCTTTCTTTGCTATTGGATGTTAAATGGAATGCGTATTGCGGTAAGTAAGTACATAATGAAATCATCGTTTTGTCTTAACAGATATCCGTCTAAACCACCTACTTAACGATCAAGCGATTCAAACTTCCCAGTACTTAATCAAACTTCTGAACGGCAAACAATTGGGAAGCATTATTTCTTGCCGTCCTAATTATTGCTGAGAGAGACCACTTAATTTGTTCTTCATTTGTTGGAAAGAGACAAAATATGCTTTTAATATACCCATTTTGGAGTTTATTTACTTTTCAGTATAATAACGACTGTGCAATTTATAAACCGGCGGCCGTTTGCGTTATCGCGATGAATATCTAATTTTATATAGACCCATCCTGACGAATACTGATGAGATAAATAATAATATATATAAAAAATTGTGTATAGTAACGTATTAATGTTTTATTTTATACCACTTAGGTGGCAGACAAGCACACGGCCCACCTGATGGGAAGTGGTTACCGTAGCCTAAGGACTCGTGCAACACCAGGGGCGTCACACTCGCGCTGCCAACTCTGAAGAAACCTCCTAATGCCCCTTTTGAAGAACCCCATATTGTAGGCACATGGGAAGACCGCAGCAGGGAGTTCATTCCACAGCTTGAGTGTGCGTGAGATGAAGTTTCTTTCATACCGCACAGTGCGTACTGTCTCAGGTTGCAATGTGTGTATGTGTGTAATAATGTCACTTACAGTGGTTATTATTGCATAAAAATACTTGCATAAAACTAAAGTACCTTACATTAAAAAGGTGGTAAATATTTTCAACCATGAATTGATATTCCAATCATGTTACTCTAGTTTCACCAATGACTTTTCGATGCTTTTCGAAGTTATGTGTGTATTTATCGCAGGTTTATAAGTGCCCAGTTAATGGCAATAGGCTCGCCACCTATTACATTGGGACCTAAATATAAACTGGCGAAATGTGGGTGCTAGCACCTCTGCCTACCCCTTCGGGGATATAGGCGTGAGTTTATGTTATGTTTATGTTATGTTACTCTAGTTTAACTGGTGATGTAGGTACCTACTACCCAGTGGCGAGGGATATATGGGATATAACCCAATTCCCGCTAGCTTTTCTCTGCAGAAACATCACTAGGTAGGTTGTAAAATTATGTATACAAGTATAATTTTTTTTCCAAAATTTAGGGAAATAATATATATATGGTCCTAAAGATATTTTGAATTTATGAATTATTACTATTATGTATTTAAGTTATAATGTCAATTAAACAATTATATAAAATTATAAGAAATACTTGTAAATGTTGAAATAATAATATCGGATTGAAAAATTAAATAATGTCAAATGTGAACCATATATATATTGCTTCACTAAATTTTGGGAAAAGTTTATACTGGTATACATAATTTTACAATTACCCACATGTGAAATATGTTTGAGTGTCGCAATGTTTCTAAAGGAATGTTCTTAAATGTCATTGTTAACGTTTGAGGATGCCGTAAGGCGAAACCGGTCAGGTGTAATAAGTAATAAAGTAATGTGGAGTAAGTACAAGTGAGTTATCAATATGTGTAACAACAAATTCCACCAAGTGCCATCAATCAACAGTATAAATAGTACTTAATAGTTACTTTGTCCGAATTTAACCTTTTTCCCATTTCCCATTGTTTGCATGTATCTAATGTTATCTACTTTGCCCGGGTCTTTAAGTATTCAACCCCGAATTAATTCCGCGTCCTGTATTTTTAATCGAGTTCAAAAAAGAAGGAATTTATTTGCTGTTTCTAAAGCCCAATGTTATTTATTAAATTTTATCAAACGTTGTTTACAAAAGCGTACCTACGTATACAATCAATCAATCAGCCCACTGCAGTCCACTGCTGGACATAGGCCTCTCCCAATGTGTGCCATTTTCTCCGATCCTCCGCCTTCCGCATCCAGTCTGTCCCAGCCACCTTTTTCAGGTCGTCAGTCCATCTGGCTAGGGGGCGTCCTACCTTTCGTTTACCTTCTCGCGGTCTCCACTCTAGGACTCGTTTGCTCCAACGGCCATCGGTCCTTCGGCAAACGTGGCCAGCCCACTGCCTCTTTAACTTGCTTATTCTGTGGCCTATGTCGGTAACTTTGGTTCTCTGTCGAATAACCTCGTTCCGAATTTTATCCTTCAGAGAAACTCCAAGCATAGCTCGCTCCATAGCCCGCTGCGCGACTTTTAAGCTATGGACCAGCCCCACTGTAAGTGTCCACGTTTCGGCACCGTAGTCATAACAGGTAGGACGCACTGTTCAAAGACCTTTGTTTTGAGGCATTGCGGTAGGGGTGAAGAAAAAATTGGCGTAGTTTGCGAAATGCTGCCCAACCCAGTTGGATCCTTCTGGCTAGTTCTTTCTCGAAGTTGTTTTTACCGAGCTGGATAACCTGCCCCAGGTAGATATATTTTTGAACAACTTCGAGTGTCGCCCCTTCGATGGCAATCGGTCTCGGTGCAACATGTTCGTTGAACATAATTTTGGTATTATCCAAGTTTACACCGAGGCCGACGCGTCGAGAAGCTCCATCTAGGCTATGCAGCATTTCGCCCAGTTGTTCCAACGATTCCGCTACTATGACGATGTCGTCGGCGAACCGAAGATGTGAGATGTACTCACCGTTAATGTTTATACCCCGCCCAGTCCAATCCAGAGTTTTGAAGACGTCCTCCAACGCGTTGGTGAATAGTTTGGGGGATATAACATCTCCCTGTCTCACTCCACGTTGGAG
Source organism: Eilema griseolum (assembly GCA_963662185.1). Taxonomy (NCBI): domain Eukaryota; kingdom Metazoa; phylum Arthropoda; class Insecta; order Lepidoptera; family Erebidae; genus Eilema; species Eilema griseolum. The sequence goes on from OY759250.1 coordinate 9,972,912, forward strand.
GCTAATAGGTTTCGTCTTCTGGTCTTGGAGCTGGACGGACATTGTGGCAGTGTCATACAAGCATCTCAGCACCTCGATGTATCGCCAATCGACACGACACCGCTGTAGGGCATCCAGAACTGCCCAGGTTTCGATGGAGTCGAAGGCTTTTTCGTAGTCCACAAACGCCATACACAGCGGCTGATTGTATTCTTGGGCCTTTTCTACAATCTGCCGAACAGTATGGATGTGGTCCACGGTGCTATAACCTTTTCGAAACCCGGCTTGCTCCGGTGGTTGGAACTCGTCGAGCTTACCCGCAAGACGATTTGTGACGACCCTCGAGAACAGCTTATAGACATGACTTAGGAGTGAGATGGGCCTGTAGTTCTTCAGCAAGGTCTTATCTCCTTTTTTGAAGAACTGTATCACCGCACTCCCGCTCCATGCCCTAGGTGTTAGACCTTGTAGGATGACGGAATTAAAGAGGCTTGCTAGCTCTTTCAGGATTGGAGTTCCGCCTGCTTTCAGGAGCTCAGTAGTAATACCGTCATCACCTGGGCACCTGTTGTTTTTCAGTTGTCTGAGAGCCGCCTCCAACTCGCACTGCTCGATATCGGGTATCTCCTCGGTGTAATGGCGCGTGAGTGGGGTTCTGTGGTCTTCATCGCTGTATCCCGTAGGTTTACTCGTCCGTGATGCATATAGCTGTCCATAGAACTTTTCGATGTCATCGAGAATCTCGAACCTTGAGGCAGTCATTTTACCATCTGCAGTTTTAAGTTTCGTCAGATGGGGCCTCCCCAACTGCTGAGCGAACACTTTCGACCCCCTATTTCGCTCAATCGCCTCCTGGACGATATGGGTGTTGTAGCGTCATAGGTCGCGTCTAATCAGCTTTTTAATTTGTCGGTTTAAGGCTCTCTCATCCGACGAAGACGACGGTGTGGATGACTTCTCACGTCTCTTTCTCATAAGTTCGAGAGTCTCAGGAGAGAGCTTGGACTCTCGCTGTTTGCGTTTCCCGGGAAAGAACTTTCGAGACACTTCCTGTAATGTTTTGACCACTGTGTCGGTTTTCTCGTCAATGCCGTTTGTGGTTTCCAGTGTTGCGAAACGATTTTGAAGTTCCAATTGGAACTTTTCGGACCCTAGAGTGACTTGGAGTGGCGTAGGTCGGAGAGTAGACCGTATCATTCGGAATCTTTCAGCCTTGATGTTGATATTTAGAGAGCCTCGGACAAGTCTGTGATCGCTTCCGGTTTTAAACTTGTTGATCACAGAGACGTCTCTAAATATGTGCTTACTGTCCGTTATCAAAAAGTCTATCTCGTTTCTTATCTATCTTATTTTATTTGAATTATATTGTATTTAATTGTAATTTATATTATTTAAAATTCAATTTATAAGTATATATAAATCTCATTGGACATTCAATTTAATTTAATAATTTTATTTTTGTAATGCTTTATGACGAAAATTAATTTAAATTTGTTTTCATGACATTTGTGTACTTTATCTTATGTATATTGTATTATAATAATGATAATAGATCAATATGTAATGAGTCTCTGATACTTGAAATAAATGAACTTTGACTTTGACTATCACAGAGTCCCGACGTAGCCAAGTCCACTTCCTGTGGGGATTTTTCTTAAAGAAACTATTCATTAAGAAGAGCCCCTGCGCCTCGAGGAAGTTGACTAGCATTTGTCCCCTGTGATTTCTGCACCCCACTCCATAAGGTCCGATTTTCGTCTCACCGCGTTCTTGTATTCCCACTTTAGCATTGAAGTCCCCCATAACAACGTTGTAAGTGGCCTTGGCGGTGTGATTCATTGCCTTAGCAATATCTTCATATACGGCCTAGGCACTTTCGTCGGGATGAAGCGAGGTCGGCGCATATACCTGTATCACCTTCAGCGAACGACTGTTCGTGATTTTTACGATAAGGTACGCTACCCTGCTCGACACACTACCGATTTCAACAATGCTGCTAATGAGGTCCTTTTTTACCAGAAAACCGACACCTCCCTGGGAGAACTGTTCACCTTCTCTGAAGTAGAACAGGTCGCCTGACTCAGTGGTTGTCGTGTCCCCCCCTGTCTTCGGATCTCGGACAACCCTAATATAAGCCAATTTATGCGACCTAGTTCTACCTCTAGTTCCGCGAGGTGCCTGTCCAGACGAAGTGTACTGCAATTGTACATTGCCAGTAGTAGTCGCCGGTTTCGGTAGCCTCCCGTAGCCCGGAGATTCTTCGTCCCCCCGTCCCGCCGTTACCCGAACCGCTACCTTGGCTGGGAATAGCGGGACCGCCGGGAACTGGGGGCCTTTTGTTGTGGCGTCTATTCATTTGGGAGGGTTGGAGCGTCTATTCATTTGGGACCTACGTATACATACGAATATATTAGCCAATATTTTAGGAAGTAATTGATTCTCGACCGAGAATTGTGACAAAAAATATAAATGTTTTCAGGTAGGTAGGTACTGTCGGCCGGGGTGTGAGGGATATGCCTGTCGGTATCCGTGGGGAAAAAAAAGGTAGGTAGGTACTTTGGTTAATATATTTAAAAAAAATTAAAAGTGTGGGAAATCACTCACCTTTACTAATAATTTTTTTCTACTTCTCGTGTCAAAGGCAACAATTTTAAAATATTTAGATTCCAGCCCAAAAGTCAGCGACATTGACCACAGCCACATAGTTATGTATGAATGAATATTTGTATATATATAGATATGTATGTATGTAATAATAATAATAAACGTCTTTATTGTACAACAATAACATATTACATTACAATATGAGATTTAAATTCCGTGGTACGTACAGATGGCGGCCTTATCGCTCTGTGGCAATTTCTTACAGGCAACCATAGGATGGACAGAAAAAGTAGAAGAAGAATATTTCAGGGCAATTGTATGTATGTATGTACGTGTTTACGTATTCCTATTGCCTGGGGTATACATCTTGTGTAGCTCTTACATTTAAATCTCCACTTTAATGTACAATAGACCTTGACTCTCGTACTTATTACAACTCCTCTGTGCACTCCCGGGTTTGCTGGAAGAAAACTCAATTTTGAGTTAAGCTCGCCTTTGTACATTACGTCTATTTTTCTGTATAAATGTAATTTTGTGTGTGTGTGTACAATAAAGTATAAAGTAAGTAAGCCTCTGTTCTCTCTTCTCTCATACAGGTCGGCAATTGCTCAGGTATAGGGATGTGCACAGCTGGCATGACAGGAGATGGCCATATACTCCAGAGGTGCACCATAGTCACAGAACCCACTCCTCGCGTATTATTTATCTAACCATAAAAGGGAATAAAATCCTGAGATACAGTAAGGTAATATAGAGCCGGTATTCCTAAAAATAAGTGGCCTTTGATGTTATAAATAGAATGAATGACCTTTCCTTAAATAACATTATGAAAGTGTCAGCATAAATTATTCTAAATGACCGAACTAGCGAACTTGGGCAATGCATAACATAAATGTTTACCTTTTTTATAGAAAAGAATATTAGCACCGAAATTACTAATATTCCGTCAAACTCCTCCGGCTAAGCTAAATTGCTTGTGTTAGGAGTGGATTCTCGTCGGTAGTTTAATGACCAGGATTTGAACCCGGGACCTTTTGGTCGTAAGGCCGTCTCCTTAACCACTAGTTACGCTTGTCATAGAAGATGTCTTACTCAATAGAAGATTACTTAATTAAGGTTAGAGTATACATTAGGACTGTTTACCCGAAAGTTTGTTCCTACTGTAGGTATATGTCTGTCTGATGTTAAACAGCCCTATCCTTTAGTCACCTTGTACAACACCGCATGGGAAGAGATGTGGTGGCCCAAATTATACTCTGTCGGAAACCCCGTGACTGCAAGCCAATCAAAAAAAAAATTGTTAAATGAATCAGATTAACATTTGGCCCAAAGATAGATCATAGTCTGGAATAATAAAGAAAGAAACCGGGAACCCCATCCAGGTAGCAGCACATTGGGAAAACAGAATTTGAAAGTAGAAGTACCGTTTATTCAACAGAAGCAGTAGAAAGAAAGATCATTTTATTCTAATGCAAATGCTAAATGAACATCTATAAATGTATCTCACATATATGCTGCACCAAAAAAGGACATTCAGCAAAATACCGCAAGTGCAAATCCCCGGCGCTGGTTTAGTACATATTATTTTATCCCGGGAATAAATATAGGTTCCTGTGTGTAGCGGTTCGGGGAGCTTCTTGCGGATTGCAGTCAGAAATAGGCTTTTTAAGTGCGAAAAATCCTCATGGATACCCCCGCCGGAGCCGGTGGGAGAGGTTAAGTTGGACTCGAGCCGATTAAAGCGCACGGCGCCTGTGGGTCGTTGTTGGTTGCCAAAGGTGAGGTTGACAGGCATATCCCTCGCTCTTCGGCCGACACATGGCCATCTCTCTCAATCTGTTTCTCCTCGGGTGTGGGGACCGAAGAGTCTACACCACAATAAAGCTTGGTGACATAGAATTCATGGCAATCGTTGGCGAAGCATTGACCCTGGCCGATTTTTTTCTATATACAATTTAGGTGGCAGACAAGCACACGGCCGACCTGATGGAAAGTCACTACCGTGGCCTAAGGACTTCTGCAACACCAGGAGAGCCATACCCGTGCTGCCGGCCCTGTAAGAACAGAGATTTAGCTCTTGTCAGAATGGCAGTTACCAAGGTGGCTACATACAAAGTTCAACAAAAGTTCGTAGATGCACACACGTCTTTTTCCGGTCCCGTGAGAAAAACTCACGTCCCGTCTACCCTTTGTTTTAAAAATGAAGACTTTACCCTGTACACCGGGACTATGTAAACAAGCGACCCTTTTTTAGCAATAAAGCTTTTAGGAATGTGAATATTTCGCTCCACCGGAAATTTTGTGAATTTAATAAACGGGTAAATAGAATTTATCTCTTCGCCTTATTATAGCCTAAACATAAAAGCCCATTTTTTTTTTATTGTAAACAAGGTTTTTTATTGTAAAAAACATCTTTTGGGTCCAATGATTTTAAGATTACGTAGTAAAAGAGTAAAAAGTAAGCGACCGACTGGTCTAATGGTATTTCACTTGAAGAATTGAGATTATTATGAGGATCTATGGAGGCCGCACCAAGGCTCACACTCGTGTCGTTAGATTAGTTTTGAAATATGAGATAGATTTTTTATTTAAGTTACTGAGATATACATCTCTTATGTGTAGGTATATATCACGTATATGTGTCCCTCACGCGTCTGACTGTTCAACTTTATCGTGGAACATATTATATTACCTGTGGTGGAACATTCAAAAAAAGATACGACTTATTTTATTTAAACTGCTGTTAGTTATAGGACGCGGTGTTAAGAACATCAGTGAACATAAATGAACACCTATATACCCTTATTTTTCTTTTTCACATGTATAGTGACTTCTTCGGGACTCAACTTTTTTTTATCGTGAGAAAAATCCCCACGGATTCCCAGCTGGAGCCGATATCGTAGATTGCTGGAGGTGAGATTCCCGGAACTGTCCCTCGCACCCTCTCGGGTGCCCTGTATGGGCTGACTCGAGGCCCCCTTGAAGAGCAGGCACGAGAGCCTGCTGCGTGATAGAGCTTCACCTTACCGGAGCTAACCGGAGCTAAACAAAAAACTCAAACTGACTAAAACCACACTGGGTTTCGTTACATCTGAGTGTGATCAGGTAACTAGATATACAAAAGATATCCCAGCAGTGGCGATGGTAGTAGGTATAACCCGATTCCTGTCGGTCTGCTGCCGGAAGCAATGGTAGACATGTTTATAATTATACTCTAATAATATACATAATTCTGTATCTAAAATTGACATAATTCCATACAAAATTGCTATGATCGTTCTATAATAGGTAAGATTTTTTTCCACCGACTTGCCTTCTCTCCTTCTCGGCAAAGTAGAATTTGGGCCACCCAATCTCTTGCCATGACGTGTCTTATATCAAGGCAACTAAGGGATAGGGCTGTTTAGTATCGGGCAAATATATACAGCCCAGACTCAGCCTCAGATGCATGGCTTGAGCCAACAATAGTGCCCGGAATACGGCAATAGGCTCACCTATTATGTGGGGCCGAATACAATGAATGGTGAATTGTGTGTGTTAATTCACCTCTGCCTAACCCTCCGGTGATAAAGGCGTGATTATATGTATGTATGTATGTTCCCTTTGTATCCCAGATACCCCAACTGGCCAAGGACTCCAAAGTTGGACGCACCGACGTATTTTTGAGAATAAAATCCGTTACTTAGATAGAAACCTTAGCCTAAAAAATAAAAAATAAATTCAAATATTTTATTGAAGATTTGCTGCTTTCACGTGGTTCGTCGTGAGGAATGGTGACACTAACAATCATGGCGAAGCACTCTAATCCATCTATCACCACTATAGCCAGTTTATTTGCGACAATAGTGGTGTCAGTAATGATGGATCGATTCCAGTACAACGTGACTCGACCATTTTCGAGAGAACTGAGTTGTATAACTACATACCTGCAGTAGGTACTGTAGGTACCTATTTTTAAAGGAGAAACGAAGCCCAGTTTTAGGTCTAGATAAATCTGATAATCCAAGTTCATTCACTAACTAGATATGAATACGTATTTAAAAAATATCTTCACTTTTTTTTTCCAACAAAACATTTACATAGTTGATACCTACCGACATAGCCTTTAATTTTTTATTTAAAAAAAACAAGTAGATATTTATTTATTTAATAGGTTTTTCCACAGCAAATGTATTACAAATTGTTATACAAGATATGTTGATATGATATGTGAGTAACATAATATGGCTGATACATTTGCCAATTACGGATAAACCAGCATGCGTAATATTATAACATTGAAGAAAAAAGAAAAAATAAACCTTTATTAGCACAGAGAATTGATTAGACAAATGACATTTCATACAGACTAAGTTTAGCAGAGATAAGTAAAATTAATTACATATCTACCACAATTTATTTATTATACTGACTATTTGCTTCAATTAAGTGGTGACTATATTGTTATTATTGGAGGCTCGAAAGTTTTAGAACCGAAGTTGCTAAAATCCCTCTAACCCCTCCAGCTGAGCTAAATTGCTTGTGCTAGGAGTGGGTTCACGTGGATAGTGTAATGGTCAGGATACGAACCCGGGACCTTAACGTATAATCGGTTTGTCTGCGGGATCCAATTTAACTGTTTATCACATACAAATCGCAGCTTCGTAGGTATTGACTATATACAAATAACCAAGTGCTTCAAAGAATGCGCTAGTGTTGTATGTCGGGCTATACTATAGCCCGAAATCTTTCCAAGTGATCTAATTATTACCTAATTTTCAGTTCTTTTGTTTTTTCATTTACTTATTTAAGGTCGCTTTTAAAGGTCATTAATGACCACGGTTGACAATAGTTTATATCTATATTATCATAATTGTACAGTATATACCTTACACTAGTTTATAAACATTAATCATTTTGAGAAAACTTTAAATTTGCATACATCCTTTCTGATTTAAACAGTCTTGTAAATTATTTGGAATGTTACATAGCTTTTTTTCGTTACAATATGATGTACATTCCTCTAATAGACGTTTAACATTCAGATCTAGTCCTCACTTGAATTTTTTTTAGTCAGTTTTAGTAATTAGATGAATGTGAGTTTGTGTGTCCGATACGTAAACAGGTGATGATCACTTGATCTTTTCTACTTGTAATATTATTGGGAGATTTATCAAATATAGATTTTCTTACACTGGTTACACTTTAGATTATTTTCTGCTTTCCACTGATGATCCCCAGTAGTTTTAATTTTATGTTTGAAATTTGTTTGTAGTTCATTTGGCCATGATCTATTAGCATGTCAAGTTTCACTTTAATTTATTGCTTGCCTCGCTTCATTATCCGCTTTTTCATTACCAACTATGCCTTGATGACTTGGCATCCAAGCAATTTTTAATTCATATTTATTTTTAAGTAGACTTATAATATTTTGTTTAATTTCTATAATTATTAGAGTATTTGTATCATTTATAAGTATTTTGTTATTTTAACGCTGTTAAACAAGATTTTGAGTACGTATATATTACATATTTATCTGTATTTAAATATAATTTTCAGTTCTGTCTCATCGTCATACTCATATTTGTATAGGAATCATGAATCTCCATAATAGATTGTATTTAAGGGCAAGTTGCTAAAACACAATCGGGCAGACCGAATGGTTATGTCCAAGTCTATGCAAATGATCACCGTTGGCTAGACAAGAACAACTAACCCCGGACAATGGCACGCCCGAAAGATGTTACCGTCCGTCCCTCAGTGTGGATATCCGATAGTAACCCGTCTAACAACTACGTCCAATTGTAAAGCATAATCTTCGATTTCTCTGAAGAGGTTATTCAACCGGAGAGACAAATGACTTTATGTAGATATTGGATTAATTGTACCCGACTATGACGAAGCCAAAGGAGTGTTATAATTTTGACAGGCTTTGTATGTATGTATGTATGTTTATCTGTACTCTCATAGCGCCTCAACTACTTATTAGAAAAATACAAATAAGGTATTGTTAGAAGCGTCTTGATCGTCCGCTGGTTGTAGGCTTACATAATTTGTCCCTGAATCTAATGTGGCGCCCTCTAGCGGTCATGAAGTACTATTTTAAAAATAAATTTGAGATAAATATGTCGTGTTTGGTATCGGATGAAAGGACTTAACTAGCACATTTCAAATATATTAATTATAGTATCTACTTGCTTGCCCTAAAATAATATAAATAAAAAAATAAGTTATAACTAAAACCCGACTACTGAATAATGAAGCTTTAAAAAGTGTTAAACAAGAAAATATCAAGAATAGCCGTGGCTAGCGATTCTTAATATTTTTTGCACTAGTTTCATGTCTGAAATGTGCCATACAATACTTCTAAGTGACACTTTGTAAATCATCTAACGTAGGGACTATGTTAGATGATACTACCTTCCGTATCGCGACGTGCCTTCGCTTAGGTGCGCCGTGTGTTCCTCCGTATTAATGCCGTTGTGGGGAAGCAGTTTGCCGACTCGGACACCATGGCCTGCGCTGCAGGAGCGCTGGGCGAATCCCACGGCACGCCAGCCTCAACGACATAATCTGCCGTGCTCTTGTCACCGCCGGTGTGCCAACTGTGCTTGAACCAAACGGCGACGATGGCAAGATACCGGATGGTGTGTCATTAGAGCCATGGAGAATGGTTAGGACTCTGGTGTGGGAAGCAACATGCGGCGATACCATTGCCCCTACCCATATACCTGGCACGACTGGCTGTGCTGGTGCTGCTGCAGCTTCTGCAGAGACTCTTAAGCGGCGCAAGTATTCTAATCTCATTGGTGATTATGAGTTTGTGACGTTTGGAATAGAAACGTTTGGGCAGTGGGGGTCCGAGCGCCCGCAATCTCTTCAGGGAAATTGTGAAGCGTATGGATGACGCTTCTCGTGACCAGAGGGCTGGCCTCTTCTTAGGTCAGAGAATAAGCATTGCCATACAACGTGACAATGCTGCCAGTCCTCTGGGAACGCTACCACAAGATGGAATACCACATTTTAACTTTTGTATAATTATTATTTTTTATAAATGTCAATCAATCAATCAATCAGCCCACCGCAGTCCACTGCTGGACATAGGCCTCTCCCAATGTGCGCCATTTTCTCCGATCCTCTGCCTTCCACATCCAGTCTGTCCCAGCCACCTTTCTCAGGTCGTCCGTCCATCTGGCTAGGGGGCGTCCTACCTTTCGTTTACCATCTCGCGTACTCCACTCTAGGACTCGTTTGCTCCAACGGCCATCGGTCCTTCGGCAAACGTGGCCAGCCCACTGCCACTTCAACTTGCTTATTCTGTGGCCTATGTCGGTAACTTTAGTTCTCTGTCGGATAACCTCGTTCCGAATTCTATCCTTCAGAGAAACTCCAAGCATAGCTCACTCCATAGCACGCTGCGCGACTTTTAAGCTATGGACCAGCCCCACTGTAAGTGTACACGTTTCGGCACCGTAAATCATAACAGGTAGGACTCACTGTTCAAAAACCTTTGATTTGAGGCATTGCGGTAGGGGTGAAGAGAAGACTCGACGTAGTTTGCGAAATGCTGCCCAACCCAGTTGGATCCTTCTGGCTAGTTCTTTCTCGAAGTTGTTTTTACCGAGCTGGATAACCTGCCCCAGGTAGATATATTTTTGAACAACTTCGAGCGTCGCCCCTTCGATGGCAATCGGTCTCGGTGCAACATGTTCGTTGAACATAATTTTGGTTTTATCCAAGTTTACACCGAGGCCGACGCGTCGAGAAGCTCCATCTAGGCTATGCATATGACGATGTCGTCGGCGAACCGAAGATATGAGATTTATAAATGTAAATATTAGCATAGATTTAAAATACAGTAAGTGTAAGTTACAATAATTGAAATAAAAGTATAATATCTATGCAATCATTGTTGTATTACCTAATATATTTATATCATTGAGATTGAACCTGAGCCTCTAAATAAAACCCCTTTTTTTATATGGGATACTTCAATTAGACTTAACCTGAAGCTGTAGCTAGTAAGCTTCAGCCTTTTAATTACATAGCTTTAAACATCCCACAGCTACATTCTATCATCGCACCTCTTGCCATAGGCAGGGAATTCATCCTCACACATTGCGAACTGAGACGGTGCGCACTATGAAAGAAACTTCATCCCACGCACACTCAAGCTGTGGAATGACCTCACAGCTGCTGTTTTCCCAAGCACTTGCAATATGGGGTTCTTCAAGAGGGGCATCAGAAGGTTTCTTCGTGGTCGGCAGCGCGAGTGTTACACCCCTGGTGTTGCATACGTCCATAAGCCACGGTAACCACTTCCCATCAGGTGGGCCATGTGCTTGTCTGCCACCTAAGTGGTATAAAAAAAACTGGATTTTTTTGCAACGCCTGTGGTATGACGGTGGTTATCCTGTCTGTCGACTCTACCCATACTCCGGCGTTACTAAATATCCAACAAAATGGACACGTACATAGGTCCATATCAGTTAAACATATATTTCGAACACGTCTACGTCACGCTATCGCGAGCGACGTGCCTCATTTTATTTATTCGACATCCCTAGTTATACATAAACAATTTCCAATTCGAAAAGACGAAATTCGATTATGTCGGGGTAAAGCAACAAGCCGCTATTGAGGATAAATAGAACGTGAACTTCACAATGGCTGATGTCACGGAACGGAACAATTATTAATTCACTTGTTTTACACAAACACTTCAATATAAGGAGGACATCGGGGTGTCGTACCCCAATGTCCTCCTTATATTAAAGTGTTTGTGTATGTATTTAGAAATAAATGGTTTGATCACTCTATGTAATTCTCTGAGTACTTAAGTAAAATGTAAGTCAGTACGACAATATAATTCATTTCTTCATGAAACACAAGTTACATTGGAATGTTTCAGATATTCCTGCATATCCATTTCCTGATATGTATCAGGCATACATAGATTATGTAAGCATAAGGCGTAATACGGCAGTTTTTGTGAAACATAGATTTATAACAATATGTTTTACTTTCCTTTTTTCATGTTCGGTAAGCCCACACCAAAATAAATCAATTTTAAAATGTCTTAAAAAATGGTAGAGATTCTACACACGGGGAGAATATCTAATATAATGAAATTATAGTAGTCTGGTAACCCTTGTCACCGACTGAAATACAGCACTTAGCAAGCGTTTTATTTTAGATGCTTACTACCTAGACGGTTCAAAATTCGAACGGGAATAAAACATAACATGACATAACATAACATAAACTCACGCCTATATCCCCGAAAGGGTAGGCAGAGGTGCTAGCACCCACATTTCACCAGTTTATGTTTAGGTCCCAATGTAATAGGTGGTGAGCCTATTGCCATTAACCGGGTACTTATAAACCTGCGATAAATACACACATAACTTCGAAAACCATCGAAACGTCATTGGTGTGTGCCATGGTAAAACCTAGGATCGAACCCGAGACCTCGTCTCAGCAGGCCATTACCCATACCACTAGACTACGCCAGGCTAGGAACGAGAATACCTATGGAAAATACAGTTATTATCAATCTAATTTACCTCCATGAAGCCTTTCACGCGATTACCTACTAAATATTAGATGTCGCAATATATAATGATATTTCCCCCCGTGAACGATGCAGAATACCACTAACATCATCGTGGGCTCAAGCCAACCTGACCTGCACCATGAATATAATGATAAAAATGAAAATGGAAATATAACATAACGGAAAAACCATTACTTATGGAACGTTCTGTTATATTTTTTTGACAGAAGAGACCATCTCTTCTCTAACAATTATTTAACGAATCCAGAAAGTGTCTGTTTCACAAGAAAAGTTTCTTTGCAAAAACGAAAGAGTTCTTTGTAAAAACGTTTTCACTCAATCTCAACTCACTCAATATACTTCAAATCTTCGTCTTAGTATTATACCTACTGAAGTAATTCAAGAACTTCCTACTATATAACAATGTATATTAGAAAATCCTTCGTTTATTTTGGCCATACACTCTTCTGTTTTGTTTTTTTTTTCATTCAATCTTTTAGTGAAATCTCTCGGACTTTCTCGTGATAGATAACGTTATGTTGTCTTTATAGCGCTATAAAGTAGTTATTGCTCCGGGGCGATAACACGCGATTTATAACACTTTAGCGCCCGCTGGGTGGCCCCTCAGAGGGTTCAGGCCCTACACTTTATTTTCACACATTTATATTGTTCACAAAGTTTTTGTCGATCACGCTGTGTTGAAAAAGTGGGTACTCAGAGATAAGTTTTAACATGAATCCAGAAAATTGTGCTTTATATCGGCACTGTAATGGAGATTTTATCTTCTATTCGAGTCTCAAGACGTGTAAGTACCTATACATAGATCGTTGAGATCAAAACGTACTTTGCACTCTACTTCTCTTGAGAACGAAAAAGCTTTCTATAAATTTTCAGCGAAGTCCATACAAAAACACATGTTTACATAGTTCAATTTCACCAAATTTTTACTACTTTCTAGTAGGTACCCTTAGCTTTCGACTGAAGTCTGAGCATAAACTGCCTCTCTCTTATATCGTTATCCTTTGCGAGTTACTACGCCTCCCAATAGGTTTCTGCCTAAGCACCTAGGTAGGTACGTACTGTACCTACGTAGGTATTTACCTATTTATTTTGTGGACATCGAAACTTGGGCAACAAACAAACGTTGAAGCATCGTTTGTAGATGTCCCAAGTTTGAATCCTGGCCATTAAGCTACCGCGGTAAACATACTCCATCAGTTTAAGGGAAATACTTATTAGTAATTTCTGTTACTAATATTCTTTAAAATAAAATAATACATAGCATGATTAATTGATCGATGATATATTATGACACGTTTATATATATTGATAACTCTGAATTAAGCAGAAAATATAAAAAAGAAAATATTTTTACACAGGTAGTAAAAATATTTTCCATAAAAACCCTGTAGAAGAATTACATTATTAATTAATAGATGTAGAATAATAGAAATATAATTATCTGTGCAAAATAGATAGGTAGGTATTATCTATCCAAATTTAGTCTTTTCTGTTCTATGATCCAAATACACCCATCCGAAATTAATCTAAACCTCGTTACATTTTTCATTTTCTCCTAATTACGTAGGCTTTGTAGGCGTCACGACCAAGCCTCTATTTCAATTAAGCCGTTTAGTCTGTCCCTAATGTCAAAGTGGGTGAAAATACCGCAAAGCGGTAATAATTCTGAAAGCCGGGATTCGATTTAAGTAAAATTTTAGAGCGGCTTGAAAGTCTTTGTGGATTGGTGATATTAAAAAAGGTAGTCGTAAAAAAAATGTGGCGCCTTGTGTTCCCATCGTTTGAAAAGAATCTTTACAAATAAAATAGCTACTTACTAATATTTACTTTATATTAATTTATTTTCAATTAAATGGAACTGTTGTAAAGTGTCCCATAATAAATGCATAAGTACATAGATAATATTTGTCTATCCCTTTATCTCAGGGAGGCAGGTACTTTAGGTATTAATATCAAATAAAATATTCTTGTCAATTAACAACGCCGAGAATATATCAAAAAATAATTTTATTTATCACACTTCTATTTTGTCACTTCTTCAACATTCATCTTTAGTGCGATTAGCGCCATCTAGTATCGCTATACGTAAACAGGGGATCAAATTTTTCATTTTTTGATATTAATTATACGAATATATTATGTAGTCCTAAAGCTGGACTATTAATTATAAATCTTTGGCTTTTTTGAGAAAAAAATATAATAACAGTAACCTGGTGGCAGTGTAAAGAAATATCGCTAAAACAACGGGACAATCTTGTAGTGATGTAAGAGCGGTAAATCGGGGAAAAGAGTGAGAAGATCGGCTTACCTCGATTTTGTAAAGCTACATCTCTATCGAACAACCTACAGTTTGATTTAAATCATAATATTGGTATAAAGCGGCACCTGTCCATAAAGTACAACATTATCATTTGTACTGAAGTAAAAATGGAACTTCATAGACGTGAGTTTGGCAAGGTATAAAGTAGTTAAAACATTGTTACCTTGTTCGAATTAATAAAAATAGTTCAATTGTATTGTAAAAATTAATAAAAATTCTATGACATTATATTGAAGAGTGCCCTGTGCCATTTAGACTACTGCTTAGTCTAGATGGAGGGTGGACCTTTACATTGATCTTTATTTACAAAAAAAGTAACTAAGATGTTTATCCACATTCTAGAACCCATATTAATATGGAATGCAGATAAGGACATGATCTATGTATGTTATAATTACAAACTGATTGTTTTATACATTAAGGTGCTGGGACCTATTATGTGTATAGTTTTCTAAAATAAAACCATAAACAACAGTGTAAAATGTTTAATTAATGCAATTATTAGTAGAATAATCTTATTCACCATTTAAAACATATACAAAAGGCAGTTTAGAACTAATTTCTATCACCTTAGTGGTGATAGTAATGAGTTCTAAGCCATAAACTATTGCATTTTGTATAATTTTAAGAGCATTCATCATTTATTAATTGTTCATTCATTTATCTGTTAAAGGTTTACAAATAGTATTGATATAACATTAATAGATATCTCTTGGTGGTGGTCCTCCATACATAAGCTTCCATGATGGTGGATGAATCAATTTGCTATAAAAGTCCCGCTCTTCAAACAATGTAACAATATCATTCAAATACTGAACCATATCATATGCGTCTGGAATGTTGTCTCCCTCTGAAGCAAACTTGTATATTAATAAGCATGGTACTTTATCTGTGATCATTGTAAATAACAAATTTGCAAATCCACCGCCAAGAATTTTAAGTCTTTCTTCTGTAGATTCATGTTCCACCCACTTCAAGGCTTTTAATTTGTCTACATAAGGGTAAAGCTCATTGGCTACATATCGGAATGGTGATGTCATGATATGCCTTTTCTCATGAGCGAAACTGCTGGTCAAAATAATGATGTCCTTTATGTTTTCTGATTTAAATTTATCCACCATTTCTGTTAAAAACTGTTTTGAATACTTTTGTACCAATGGTGCTCTTAGAAGAAGGATGGCAATCTTTTTGCTCTCACAGATATAAAGTTCACAGCAACCAGCGATAGATTTTGATTCCAACTGGTAAGGATCGTATCCTATCACAGGGATAAGCGCAGGGCTGTATATTAATGCCATTTTCTTCATAAATAAAGAAGAAATGACTAAGTCACATGCAAGTTGACTCACATTTCCAACAGCCACACTGGGTACAACAAGAGTGTAACCACTCAGATCACATTCATAATAGGTTTTCCAACTGTTAATTTGAGCCATATTATTAGGAGTAAATTACCCGGTCTGCAGAGATTTCAAAACACGATTATTCACGTAGAAAATACTATTTGTCAAGTAATCAATTTTGACAGTTCTCTATAGATAGTGATGTTGGTGAGTCCCTTCAATCCTTGACCTTACGATTCTATCACGATTTTTCGATCCTGCACAATCCTACAAAATATAATACTTACTTAATTATGAAAATTATTAAACAGATAATTGAACCGTTTTGTTGAAAAAATAATATGAACAATATGGAAATTAAATATTAATTATTATATTTAATTTCCATATTGTTCATATTATTTTTTGCACATTTAAGTTATTTCCATGCATGTCTGAACTGAACTTAAGTTTGACTGGTTTAAAAGTAAACTGGCAATACTTTTTACTTTTTCACACTTTTCACTTTATTCCATTCATTCAGTTCATACTTCATTCACGTTCTCCAAGGAAAAGAAAATTATGAATTCTCTGTCCTGTCTATATGTAGTTAGAATAATATAATGTATTTGATATGTAATTAACAACGAATGAATGTAACCACAAAAAGTTTTCTTAAATAATAGTCTTAAGTATTTATTTACCACTTCATTGATTATGACCGAGCAAGAAACTGACCCACAGTTGGAAACCTTTATCCTATCTGAAACGCAGAAACAACGTTTCCAGGTTAGTACAACCATAAAAATGTGATACAAGAAGGGCATTACGTACGGCAATATACATTGTATACGTACAAGCAATACTTAGCTCCTAAATGATTTAGAAACTATGCTTTGTCATCGACCTTTGACCGATCCATGCATATATATTTGTACTATTACACTTGTGTGTGAACAGTTAAAAATCATTACTATTGTTTTAGAACTAGAACATTCTTTGTACACTCTTTGTGTTCTCAACGTTCGCAATTAATTGTTATTCCCACACTTTCCAGGTCCTTGTTCACGGATTAACAGACACATGCTGGGAAACGTGTATGGGTCATCCTTCTAACCGTTTAGGTTCCAAGACAGAGGTGTGCATCATGAACTGCGTGGAAAGATTTATTGACGCCACGACTTTCATCACCAGGCGCCTTATGAACACAACAAAATACCGTTCTGAAGCTCCACTTGAATTTCAGTAAATTAAGCTTACATTACTAGAAGTAAAAATGTTAGCTGGTGTTAAAGACTTTTTGCGCCGTCACAAGCGGAAGTTCATTGTGACTGGTGCAGTTTTTGGTGGACTATATTTATTGACAAGCTATGCTCAAAAGAAGCTAAGAGAATGGCAAGAAAAAGAAGCAAAAAGGTTCTTTGAAATGACCCGTAAAAAGCAACACTTTGAAAGCACAGAACGCACATGTAATCAAACTATTTTATCATTGTCAAAAATTGTGACTGAAAGTATTTTAAGTGTATTAAACACTGAAGAAATTGTTCAAAAGCTTCAAGAGAATCCAGCAAACAAATTGGAACTATGGGAACAGTTAAAAATTATGATATTTACTAGAATCTGTGTCCTTGTTTATGCATTAAGTATATTACAAGTGACATTGCGTATTCAACTAAATATTATTGGCGGTTATTTGTATAGGGACTCGGTCCATGAGGATGATCCTCTTGTAGACAGCGAGTTGCAAGCCAAATACTTGTCTTTATGTCACCACTTTGTGGGACAAGGTGTAGAGGATTTGGTGAAACAGATAGAATCTGTTGTAAAGAAGGTTGTGGAACCTGTATCTCTCAAAAAGAAGATGACACTACTAGAAGTAGAACAAATATTCTGGTCTATACAAACTGTTCTGTGCACAGATGCTTCACATGGAGACCCAGTCAAAAATATGGTGCACTACTTGCTCTCTCATACAGAAATAAATGATGGTAAATTAGACGGAATTGTGAAAGAAACAATGGATGTCTTAGAAAGTGATGAAGTAACGTCTATTGCTATGTCGTCAGTAAGCAGATGCTTTTCCTCTGTTATCGATGAAGTAGCCAATCTCTTTGTATCTAAGGCTACACCGGTGACGAAAAATCATTTGGAATTAAATCATGTTATCACCAATGGAGCGCTAAAACTAGGCGGGAGCCCTGACTCTTTTGTAGATGTAAATAAGGTAGAGCTGTACTTTGTGAAACTGCTCCCTGTTATAAATGAACTTGTTTCGAAGAACACTTGTAAAGGCAACACAAACATTCCAGACTTGTTGACACAACAACTCACTCTTAACGATAAAATTAAACTTTTAGGTGCAAATATTTATGAAGTATTCAGTAGCCAATAAGTTTTATCACAATGCATTGCCAATGTTTTGTTGTATTACAGTAATATTGTAATTTTTTTTTTAATATCCTATAAATCTTTTGAAGTTCAACGTAATGTACATTATTGAAATATTTCATTTTCAAGTTTAGGTGTCTTGGTAGTTAAGTTTTTGTAATTTCATGCATTTGGGGGACAGTAATAAAAATAAAATATCTACATTTTTGTATTATTTATTAGTATACCTGTGTACTTAGCTTCTTTTTTTTTCTTATTTGATTGCACAGTTGTGCAGAGATCACTTCATCTGCAGATGCAATTTTGTATGAAATATCCAAAAGAGTTATAATAATGCTCTAAAAGGTTATCATATTAAGCTATCCTAGACATATTAGAGGCCTTTGTTCCCATCTACCACCCTCGAACTTACCACCCGGGGTGGTAGCTGGGAATAATAAGTTTCATCTACCACCCGGGGTGGTGCATAGCACTGCTAAGTTTCGTTTACCACCCCGGGGTGGTGAATGGCCATCCTCCAGTTTCATCCACCACCTTCATAGTTATAGTACTGGGGTCTATTCTCATACCGTATTGGACGTTATCAATAACCTATCACTTGAAAACATAAGTTTGATGGTCAATAACTTTGGAGAGCTTTAATTATAAATTCTCTATTTCTTTCAATTTTATTCGCTCCCTGTGTCTATTGCCAGGTATATGTTTTCCGGTTCTTCCCTTAAGGCTCAATTCACACGGAAGGGCAGCGGCCGGCAGTTTTACCTTCAAATAATTATAAACCTTATCTCCATCGAGGAAGGCAAAGTATCCCTTGACAAATAGGTAGTAGGCGGCAACAATACACAACTTTATTGTATACTGGATTGTATATTTTGTGAACTGAACCACATGGGTAGATAAATAATATTAACAATATTTAAAATTTCTCTTCTTTATTCGATTAATTCTGTTTTATTACAACAACGTACCTACATGATGAACGTAAAATATTATTACAATTTGGAATAACAAAAAATAGTGTTCGGTAGCTAGTATGATCACATAATCGTTTTACAAAATCGACTAGTTTTTATACGTAAATAAAAATAGTTATATTTTTTAAACCTAAAGCCAACGCCACCGAACCAACAATTTTTTGAAAGGTTGGCACAAGAAGCTACACAAGCTATGGGAAAAAAAATCCAAATATAATGCATTTTTTAAATATAATTAAAGACGACGCTTCGTTAGTCAACGTTAAAGAAATACAAATACAGAACAAAATATTTAAAAAAAGGAATAAAAAATGTATATCCAATGATGAATTCATTCAGGACGCTCAATTATCATTTTTGGATACTTTGCCTTCCTCGATGGAGATAAGGTTTATAATTATTTGAAGGTAAAACTGCCGGCCGCTGCCCTTCCGTGTGAATTGAGCCTTGGGAAGAACCGGAAAACATATACCTGGCAATAGACACAGGGAGCGAAAAAAATTGAAAGAAATAGAGAATTTATAATTAAAGCTCTCCAAAGTTATTGACCATCAAACTTATGTTTTCAAGTGATAGGTTATTGATAACGTCCAATACGGTATGAGAATAGACCCCAGTACTATAACTATGAAGGTGGTGGATGAAACTGGAGGATGGCCATTCACCACCCCGGGGTGGTAAACGAAGCTTAGCAGTGCTATGCACCACCCCGGGTGGTAGATGAAACTTATTATTCCCAGCTACCACCCCGGGTGGTATGTTCGAGGGTGGTAGATGGGAACAAAGGATTAGAGGCAGTATTAAAAGTAGCTAATAGTGGTGAAGAATAATCTCTTGTACTTGCAATAATTAGGGACTTATCAAGTGTATGTATTGATTTTTTAATATTTAAACAAGAAAAATTACTGTTGACTATTGAACTATTAAGTACCTATATCTATGGATTAACAAATCAGCGCCCACTTTCAGATAATTGCATTTTGCGATTGCTGGCATCAGTGCTTGCAGTTAAAAGCTTGAGCTTGATACTTTTTTTATGGAATATATAATATTTTCATGCAGACAAATATTTGCACAGAGCAAGAATCAAACCCGAGCGAGCTAGAGACGTAGTCATTTAAATAGATCACTGAATACATTCAATGTGAACTCCCATCAAGTCGTGAAGTGACAGTCGTACCGTGAAAAGACGAATTACAGATTAGTATCTAATATAGAAGAGAAAACTGGTTAGACCAACTTAAATATATGTGACCGACTTAACTTTTACGGTTTGTGACTCCCAGTAAAGGGGCCTGGCTTAATACAAAAATCTATGGCATTCGTTGCGGGTAGTTCGAGCAATAAAATTTCGACAGCCCGGTATATTACCTACTGAACTTCGATATCACCAGTGGGGGGTGTTATGGAGGTTAGATAACAGTCGCTTCACGGAAAGTACCCATCGAACTGAACTATTTCGCAATTATTCGGAAAGTCGCAATCAACCATGTAGAATTGTTAGTTGGAGGATTTTTAAATAATAACATTTGGAGGTGCCAAAGAATGGCAAGTGTCCCAGGGATAAAACTAATAAAAAGAAGACCATATGGTACACCACCAGGTAAACTCTAAACCTAGGTACCTACTGGACCAAGAAACACATTTCCGACGAGGTAGTACACGACGGTATTCCCGTCCCAATTGAGCAGTCCGACTGGGGAAGTACCTCCACCCTACAGAATACCACGGCTATAATAACCTCGTGTTGTGTTCCTGGTGGAGAGTAGGGTAGCCAGAGCTCACTGGGGAGTTTTTGTGCCGTCAGTGGGAAGTCTAAAGGCTTGTGCTGATTGTGTCTTCTGCACTAACGGCACAGAAACTCTCTGTTCCTACAGGATCGGTAGCAGGGGTGTGACTCCTCTGGTGTTGCACACGTTCATAGATCACGATAAAGTCCATCAGGTGGGCCGTGCGCTTGTCTGCCATATAAAAAGAAAACATCCGAACCAATGGAAAAATATATTATTCAGGCGACCTCCGAATGTAGCAATCGACCGCTCTGCCGGTATCCTACCACAGAGGTCATCAATAAAAGAGAAAATTTCAGACTATCATTTTGGGCTTGAGTGACTATTCACTCAAGCCCAAAATGATAGTCTGACAAACATCTAATACAACAAACATCTATGCATCCTATGTAACAAACATCTAATACAAACTTTTACATCGATCTACTTCACAGCATTAAATAAAAACGATTAGGTACTTACAATAATTTTGCTCACATTCGAAAAGCATTATAACATAAATATCTAATAATATAATAATAAACTCACACCTATATCCTCAAAGAGGTAGGCAGAGGTGCTAGCACCCACATTTCGCCAATTTCTGTTTAAGTCCCAAGGCGAGCCTATTGCCATTAACCGGACACAAATACGCACATAACTTCGAAAAGCATCGAAAAGTCATTGGTGTGTGCCATGGTAAAACCTGGGATCGAACCCGAGACCTCGTCTCAGCAGTCCATTACCCATACCACTAGGCTACCGCGGTATCCATTTGTGGCATTGATTAAAGTCCTAAAATTAATAAACTATTTACGTAATTTTTGGCATCTATGCCTGATGAACTATAGATCAAATAAGTAGGTACTAATAGATTGCGCGCGTTGTGCCAAATGTATTGAGAATAAAGTTTATTGACCGACTTGAGCTTGCGACTGGTTTGGACCGATTACTTAGGGGTTGTAAATTTTTATCTCACACATTGATGCGAAACCGATTGCAGCGTCAAGCACCCGCATTCTTTCTTTATGTTACACAAAAATCATTACCAATATTACGATATGTTAGAAAATACTCAATGCTCAAAATGACTAAGGTTGGATAAAGGTTTATTTGTAACCTTCGATCAAGTAACTATTACTTGCTCGAAGTTTATAACTAAATAAAATAATGTATTGATTGTATGTAATGTATTAATGTATAATGTAATGTATTAATTCATGTACTTCAAACTTGTTTAATGAACAGGGTTTTCCCCATTATAATAAAGTATATGTATGTAGGTATATGCAATTGTCTACTTATAAAAATATAAAAAACTAGTAGGGACACAAGGCTACTTCGTGAGTCAGATCGTAGCCTCTCAAGTACGAAGTCGTCCTACAAATGACATCGCTGGATGGCCCGCACTTGATTCGATAGTCGCTGGTCCGATACGTTAAAATTTGACAGCATGCGTTTAATGTATGCAGTGAAGCTGGTTCCTACAATCCTACCCCTGTAGCTGCGAAATATGCTCTCATGATAATCTCATTCATTAATGTCGTCCAACTCATGCGGCTCTCATTCATAGTGTATAAAGCATTAATAAATAAATAAAAAGTAAATATAGGTATTTAAACTATCATGGTCACTCATCAGTATCAAAATAAACGGGATATTTACCATGTTTCATTGTTTTGAGTTTCTGATATTTCGGCGCTGTTGCAAGCACCATGATCACGGACTCAAAACAATGAAACATGGTAAATATCCCGTTTATTTTGATACTGATGAGTGACCATGATAGTTTAAATACCTATATTTACTTTTTATTTATTATTAAAAATTTATATTATAAAAAGCGGTTTTTTTTTATATAATATAGAACACGTCAATTAGACTTCGCCTTACCTGATGGTAAGCGCAAAGTCTCAGAAAAGAGGGTCACCATTACCTACACATACCGTGTGACAATGGTGACACTCAGCTTGACGGTCTCATCATATGCTTTTTACGCCCCGCTTAAAGGACCCGGGACTGTAGGAAGAGGGAAACACGTGAGCTGGTAATGAATTCCAGGCCTTAATGGTGCGACAGAGGAAAGAGTCACCGAACCGCTTGGTTCTTGATCGGATGTTCTGCACCGTGTGCGGGTGACATCTAAGACCTGCACGTGTTGTCCTGTGTAGGAAAGGGGAGGTCGCGGGTTCGATTCCCGCTCAGTGCAAATACGAGATATTTTTCCATTGGTTTAGGACACCCACATACTATACATAGAAACCTAGATAGGCTTGGAGTGTATTTGCAAAATAAAATGTATCTAAGTGTGCCGCATTCTTGAACCCATAACACAAGCTAGTTAAGTTATGATTACTTCGAGTCAAGAATGTAGAGTGCGTTGTGTATGTAGAATGTGTTGCTATCATCATTCTCTGAGCCTTTCCCAACTGAGTTGGGCTCAGGCTTAGAAAGCCTAACATCTAAGCCTCTGCGATTAAACTTCGATATTTACAGTGAAGCGACTGCTGTTTAATCTTCACAACCAATTGGCGATAACAAAGTTCTGTGGTTAAACTAGTCGGACTTTTGGCTCCAACTACCCGTAACAACTGCCACAGGTGTTCGTATGGCATTTTTTTTTATACAACTTAGGTGGCAGACAAGCACACGGCCCACCTGATGGAAAGTGGTTACCATGACCTATGAACGTGTGTAACACCAGTGGAGTCACATCCTTGCTGCCGACCCTGTAAGAACAGAGATTTTATGCCGTCAGTGTAGAGGACAAAGCAGGACAAGCCTTTGGTCATCCCACTGACAGCACAAAAACTCTCCAGTGAGCTCTAGCTACCCTACTCACCGCCGGAAACACAACACGAAGTTATTATAACCGCGGTATTCTGTAGGCATCCAGGACCGACGGCTTACAGAGGCACGACCTGCAGGTCTAAAATACCACTTTATTAGAATCGTATTAGGATAATACGTATTTTGTCTTGCCGAGATATTTACACTGAATTAGAATCTGCTTAGTAAATGAATTACGAGTTTTGTGATTCAGCTCATTTATAATAATAATAATAATAATAATTCATTTATTTACCAGATAATTAAAATCCATTTTTTTGTTAGTAAGTATTTAAATCTATGTTAGTATTTATATATCACAAAAGATTGGTGCATTTTATAGACGTGCCTTAATATGTGGCACTCATAGCCCCTGTCCACAAGTACACTGAGCATACATCGGTACGTGCGTGAGCGAACATAGCCGATGCACTACAGAAGCGCGGCAGCCGCAACAGCGCTCTGAAAGCTTTATTGTATTGTATACGTAGGGCCATAGGGTATAGCTGACCCACATCGCACTCGAGTACAGGGATGTGCAGTACGCCTTAAAACGCATTACTTTTACACTGTCCGTGCACCGAGTGAACCTGCGGGCCAGCATATTCGCCCTTACTGCCAATGCCCTACGTTCCCGCTCAATATCTGCATCGTCCCTGAGGTCGTGAGCAACATAGTGTCCAAGATATTTGAAGGTATCAACCTGACGAAGTGGTACTCCACACATAGTCACCTCCGGTATGATATCCGGACGCTTGGTGCCCACGGCCCCAAAGACCATGAATTCGGACTTTTTGGTGTTGTATACCAGCCCATGTTTGTCCGCATACTTCTCACATATGACAAGTAGCTTTCTTAATGCACTGATAGAGGGGGCCAGCAGCACCATATCGTCTGCATAACTTATATTATTAAAAGAAATTCCATCAATAAAACAGCCTGCACGCGTGCTGCTGAGCTCCTCTATCAGTGCATTTATATAACAATTAAAAAGTTTTGGTGAGGTTAGCCCACCTTGTCGTACCCCACATTCCATGACATATGGTGATGATATATTTACCCCCCATCTGACCACATTACTTTGATGTTGGTACCAGTAGCGAAAAACACTCAACAGTTCCCCAGGGATTCCCGTCTCTTGCAGTTTATCCCATAGGATATCGTAGGATACCATGTCGAATGCTTTAGAAAGGTCATTTGAGTGACCGTTTAAAGAATTTTCTAGAAATCTATTAGATTTACAGGAAATTTATCTATTCATTTATTTATTAATAGACACACCAACAGTATACATATAAATCGTTGACATCGTAGAATACTAAGTATAAGTTCTGATATGTGCACCAATTAGAGTCTAATGTCGCCAGCACATATTCATGCATATCTACAAATATTTGGACTGAACGGGGAACGAACCCACGCCTCCTGCATAGTGGCCATCACACATCAGAGGCTGTCCTAAAATATATCAAGTAGGTACCTACTTATTATATTTTACCAATGTCAAAAACTAACTTATTTTCTTTAAATTTCAACTGTATTAAATTTAATCCTCCATATTGAATAACTAAGAACAAAACTACTTACTTAATTTTGACATATGATTTGATGAAACGACAAAATAATTAAGTATTTACTATATCGTACGAAGGCAATGATGCAGAAGTCGTTTTTATAGTGATTAAAAATATACCTTCGTACTTCATTATAATCTACTACGACATACGTACTAATAATAAAAATAATAAACTCACGCCTATATCCCCGAAGGGGTAGGCAGAGGTGCTAGCACCCACATTTCGCTAGTTTATTTTTGCCTATTGCCACTAACCGAGCACTTATAAACCTGCGATAAATACACACATAACTTCGAAAAGCATCGAAAGTCATTGGTGTGTGCCATGGTAAAACCTGGGATCGAACCCGAGACCTCGTCTCAGCAGTCCATTACCCATACCACTAGGCTACCGCGGTACCTACGTACTTATGTGCATTATTAAATCAAGACATTGAAAGATTTTAACAAACGATGTCCTTCATTGGTGCCTACCTACAACCTATTGTTCCTACCTACTTATCGATAAACATACTATCTAATCATCTACTAGGTTATATTTAGATAGATAACTTATAATAATAATAATAAATGATTTATTTTCAACCAACAACCAAATATTGACAAATTTAGAGAAATCACAGTACAGGTGATAGGCAAAATATGGCTGTGGATTGCTGGTACCTGTGGTAGGTAAATAAATTACCTGAATTACTGGACACCAGGATTCCACGAATAACACAAATGACTGTACATAACAGTGCTCAAAAAGCAAAAGTACAGGTAATCGGTTTACGTTCTTACACAAAACTAAAATCTAAGAAATAACAATATAAAAAGTGAGTGAGTTGAGTGTGTTGTGTTGTGTTGTGTGTGTGTGTGTGTGTGAGTGTGTGTGTGTGTGTGTGTGAGTGTGTGTGTGTGTGTGTGTGTGTGTGTGTGAGTGAGTGGGTGAGTGTGTGTGTGTGTGCGTGTTGTGTGGGTGAGGATGGTCGCATGGAAACAGGAGTGGACATTCATCTCAAGACTTTTAGCAATTCTTCTGTGTCATGGTATGTTTGATAGAGAAGCCATTCATGAAGAGCAGCTTTACACCTATAAATATTTAGAGGATAGAGACATAAAAGCTTATGAAGTTTGTTATAAAGGTATGGTCCCAGGAATTGGAAAAATCTTTGGCTGAAACATGTCCTGACCCTAGCGGATACCGCCACGAGATGATTACGACGGGAATAGTCTACCCTAAACTCTGTCAATGAGTGCTGCTTCACAACAGTAGCCAGTACAAAGAGCTGTCTGACAGTCAGCACCTGGCAGAATTCATAAAGCTCAGCTGTAGGACACAGGCGAGGCTTAAAACAGCAAACCTTTAAAACAGCCCTCTGAGCACGTTCCAATACAAGAAAATGAGTTTTATTGGTGCCACCCCACGTCGTGATGCAGTAACATAAGATAGATTGGCAGATCGCAGTATAAACCAACCTCATAACATTGGAGTCAGCAGAGTAGCGCAATTGTCGAAAGATATAAATGAGTTTACGAACTCGACTCGCCAAGCAGTCCACGTGCGGTTTAAAGGTTAAGCTTTGGTCAAGAACAATCCCCAGGTATTTGATGGAAGACACCCTCTCAATGCGACAGTAGGGTACAGCCAAGGACAGACTGTCAATCGGCCGAACGGTGATCTGTAAAAGGTTATCCGAGAGTATGTCAGCTTTTCGGATTGAGAAATTGATAACCTTAGTTTTGGTCGCGTTTAGGGTTAAAAGGTTTTCCCTCAACCACTGGTTAACGGTATTAAATCCATTTTGAGCTAGACCATACGTGTCAGTCTAGGAATCAGAAGAGAAAACAAGAGCCGTATCGTCTGCATAAGCAAATATTTGGCCGTTGTCCAGTCCAAGTTTGCAGAGATCGTTCACATAAATTAAGAAGAGGCTTGGACCCAGAATACTCCCTTGCGGGACACCATGCTCAATGGGAATTTCAGAGCTGACGTACGCGCCAATCTTTACGTACTGAGTTCTACCAGTTAGGTAACTCTGGAACAATGACAGTTGTCTCCCCCTCACACCCATGACCTCAAGCTTAGATAGCAAAAGCGGAACTGAAACCGTATCGAACGCCTTTGCAAGATCCAGGAAGAATGCCACACATTTCTGCTTGTTGTCCAACTTCCCAACTATGTGTCCTACCAAGTTGTGAACAGCATCGGCGGTGGATAAATCCTTCCTAAACCCATATTGATTCGCAGATAGGAGATTACTAGATTCCAAGTACTTGGTAAGCCTGTGGTTAATAATCTTCTCAAGCACCTTGGACATTGCAGGGAGAACGGATATCGGTCTGTAATTCTCAACAAGATTACGATCACCTGATTTGAAGACTGGATGGATAATGGCCCTCTTAAAAGCCGCAGGAAAAACACCCGTGTTAAGACATAGATTAAATATGTAAGTAAGTGGGGGAACAATAACGGTCCTGTGCTTCTTCAAGAACGCCGAGGAGATACCGTCCCAGCCCGACGCACTGTCGTTTTTTAATGACATGATGACATTTTCGACCTCGGATACGTCAGTATCAAGCAGGACAAAAGAGTTAGTAGTTGGACAAGATTGATTGATCGCAAAGCTCATAAGCGCAGGATCACTGCGGTGAATCCTCTCGAACAGTTGCCTGCCAATATTGGCAAAATAGGTATTCACCTCCTCGACACACAACTGTCCGTCCCTTTGCAGGCCAATAGACTATTAGCCGGGGACCTTGTTTTGGTGGTATTCGTACCTGATCGGACAACTTGCCAAACCCGCTTGGAATTATTGCCAGCTTTTTGAAACTCAAGCTTCTCAAATGCATTTGTGGTTTTTCGCAGAAGGTTAACACAGAAATTACGATATCGCTTATAGGAGAGTTTCACTATATCGTTTGTTGGATCTTTCTTCCATTTGTCTATAAAGATTGTCTCTATGACGCATACAACGCAATAAACCTGGGGTTATCCATGGCTTTATAGATCTCTTCCTTCGTGATAATTTTAAAGTTTTGCTATTTGCAGAGATAGCATGAAGAATAGGCTCATACAGGTGCTTCATTGCATGATTGGGATCATCGGCTGTGTAGACAGACTCAAAACTAATGGTGAGTAAATCTTGGGACAGTTTGTCTTCGTCAATTTTTGTGATTGTGGATCGAGGAATAGATTTCTTCCCCTTCATGGACAGCACGCCCACAACTGTGAAGTGATCGGTGACCGTTGATTCCACCACAAGAATACGTACAGGTAGTTTGGACTTCAAGTTAAAATGATCAAGGCACGTCAGGCAGTCATGTGTCAGAAACGTATGACCAAGGAAAAGTCCATGTTGGGCCAAGACATCCATATAGTCAAGCGAGTGTGCGTCCAGTTGGCCATCAGCAATGTCAATATTAATATCACCTGCAAGAACCAGATTACCAAAATGCTTAAACCTATGCAAAAGTTCGTCCAGAGATTGTATAAATCCAGAGGGGTCTCTGAAAGCGAATGGCCTGTAAACACCTATAACAGCAAAATCCGCTCCCACAGTAACCAACAGACAGCTTGAGTCCAGTAAAACCGGTTCAGAGACCGTCACATGAGATAACGTTGCTTTAATATAAACCACCACACCATCGTTCTGATTATGTGTGATTACAGTTAAATAAGAGTTATATCCATCCAATACAGGAACAATAGGGTTCTGAGACAGTCTGCATTCAGTTAGGATGATAATGTCAGGGTAATTGTCAATTCTTTGAATTAGGGATAGTAGACTAGAGAAGTTAGCGTTAATGCTACGAATATTTTGCGACAATAAAGTGATAGAGGAGCCAGATACAGACAGCAGCTCAGAACATCCCTCGACACTGCACTGAGTGGCCTCACAGAAAGTGATGTCAGTCAGGTCAGTCAATAAGCCATTAACCGCCGCATAATGTAAGTAGATATCTAGTTACTTAATCAACGTTTTTCTATTTCTAAATCTGCTTAATTAGGTACGTGAATGCCATGAGCATATCCGTGCAGGAAATGGGCTAGAATGGAAGAGAGCCCAAGCAAAGACATAAACATACATACATAAAATCACGCTTTTATCCCCAGAAGGTTAGGCAGAGATGAATTAACACCCACATTTCACCAATGATTGAATTCAGTCCCACGTAATAGGGGGTGAGCCTATTGCCGTCTTCCGGGCACTATTGTTGACTTGAGCAATGCATCTAAAGCTGAGTCTGGACTGTATATATCTGTCTGGTGTTAAACAGCCCTATCCCTTAGTCGCCTTGTACGACACCGCATGGGAAGTGATGGGGTGACCCAAATTCTACTCTGCCGGGAACCACGCGGCGGCATGACATATATCCAATCACTTCTAAAGTCAAGTCACACTAACAAAATGTCAAAATGAAAAAAAAAAACTACACGCGGGAGTGTTAGGTAGCTGGCGAGGATGGTAGAGATACTAAAATGTGAAAACTAGATTAAGGTAAAAATTTCCGTTGGTTTACCCTGTTGGAAATGTTTACCCTTCGACACATGTACCCACATTATAAAAGGAACATTTACTCAACTTGTGTGGATTGCGATAGGCCATTAGGTAGGCGTAAAAAGTATCTTCCACGATCTAAGTCCAAGCGAACGAAGTCGCGGGCACAGCTGGTATGATATACTGACCCAGCTATTTTTATATATTCGGAATGTAGGTTATTGTCCTATTATAATTAGACCGCGGTAGCCTAGTGGTATGGGTAATGGACTGCTGAGGCGAAGTCTCGGGTTCAATCCCAGGTTTTACCATGGCACACACCAATGACTTTTCGATGCTTTTCGAAGTTTATTAAGTGTGTATTTATCGCAAGTTTATAAGTGCCCAGTTAATGGCAATAGGCTCGCCACCATATTACATTGGGACCTAAATATAACTGGCGAAATGTGGGTACTAGCACCTCTGCCTACCCCTTCGGGGATATAGGCGTGAGTTTATGTTATGTTATGTTATAATTATATAACGGTTCGGGACTTTCCGTGATTCTGATTTGACTAATTGATTGATATTGATTTGTTTGGATTTTATATAATTATGAATTTACATCGCAATAGTTTATAAAAAAAATAAGTTTAAAACTAAAACCCAACTACTGAAAAAGTATTAAACCAGAAAATATCGTGGTCATATGCCACTTAGTCTAATAAAACAATACATTGTAAGGAAAAGTGGCATATGACTACGGTTATCCTTGATATTTTCTGGTTTAATACTTTTTCAGTAGTCGAGTTTTAGTTTTAAACTTATTTTTTTATTTATATTATTTTGGACCAAGCAATAGGTATAATTTATACATATGTGACATGTGCTAATTAACCCCTTTCCGTTCATACCATACACGACATATTTATCTCAATTTTTTTTTAACGCAGTACTTATGGCCACTAGAGTGCGCCACAATAGATTTAGTAATGCACTAATATAGCCTATAATAAGCGAACGACTAAGACGCTTCTAAAAATACCTCATTTATCCAGTTCTAATATGTGGTTGAGGAACTATGAGGGAACAGATGAACCTACATATATAGCCTGTCAAAATTGTAACTCTCCTTTTGCTTCGCCGTTGTCGGATAAAAAGGAATGCTTGCTCGACTTGTGTGGATTGCGATATATCATTAGATTTCCGCGTAAGAAGCAAGTCCCAGGATCTAAATCCACGCGAACAATGTCGCAGGCACAGCTGGTATGATACTGGTATGATTTAACCGACCTACTATTTTTATGTATTTTGAATGTTGACTGTTGATATTGTCCTATTATAATGTATAAAAATATTTTTTGCGTCCATGGCTGTATTTTACCGTCCGTACCATGGGGAGTGTTCTGATGAGCTCTTCCAATCAGTCCCACCCTCCCCTTTCCTACACAGGACAACACGTGCAGGTCTTAGATGTCATCCGCACATGGTGCAAAACATCCGATCAAGAACAAAGCGGTTCGGAGACTCTTTCCTCCATTCTGTCGCACCATTAAGGCCTGGAATTCATTACCAGCTCACGTGTTTCCTTCTTCCTACAGTCCCGGGTCCTTTAAGCGGGGCGTGAAAAAGCACATGATGAGGCCGTCAAGCTGAGTGTCACCATTGTCACACAGTATGTGTAAGTAATGGTGACCCTCTTTTCTGGGACTTTGCCTTCAGCTTACCATCAGGCAAGGCGAAGTCCAATTGACGTGTCCTATATAAAAAAAATAAAAAAAATATAATGGTTCGCGATATTCTGTGATTTTGATTTGACTGATTGATTGATTTTGATTTGGTTGGATTTTTATTTACACCGCGATAGTTTAAAAGTAACATAATTAGTATCGGTAAAGTCAATTTGATACCACGCAATGAGTTGTGAAGGGGATATTTACGAATTTCAAATAGCTATTGGGCAAGAGAGCACGCGGATGGTAGCTACGTCTACTGTCGCAATATTTTTATATCGCTATATTTATTTTTAGCACAAGCATGGAACCGATAGTTACTGTCATTCATTTTGACAGAGACATCAAAGACATATTTGAGAACATTAACATGGGATAAAAACAAAAACATGGGAGGTAGGACACGGCAGTATTTCCGCCCTATTGAGCAGTCCGACTGGGGTAGTACCTCCGCCCTACAGAATACCGCGGTTATAATAACTTCGTATTGTGTTCCCAGCGGTGAGTAGGGTAGCCAGAGCTCACTGGAGAATTTGTGCTGTCAGTGGGATGACTAAAAGCTTGTCCTGCTTTGTCCTCTACACTGACGGCACAGAAACTCTATGCTTACAGGGTCGGCTGCGCGAGTGCGGCTTCTCTGGTGTTGCACGCGTCCATGGGCTACGGTGGCCACTTTCCATCAGGTGGGCCGTGCGCTTGTCTGGCACCAAAATGGTATCAAAATTAATTTTATTTCTCGAGTCAATCTATATTGTACTTATCTATTTATTTTTTATTTTTTTATACCACTTAGTTGGCAGACAAGCACACGGCCCACCTGATGGAAAGTGGTTACCGTGACCTATGGACGTCTGTAACATCAGAGGAGTCACAGTCGCGCTGCCGACCATGAAGAAACCTTCCAACCCTGTAAGTACAGAGTTTCTGTGCCGTCAGTAGAAGACAAAGCAGGACAAGCCTTTAGTCTTCCCACTGACAGCACAAATTCTCCAGTGAGCTCTGGCTATCTATTCCGTAGCCGTGTTTGTTTCCAGTGGGGTCTTATGGCCACCCTATCTCTTCCCATGGGTGCCGTAGATGGTGACTAGTTTGCTTTGCTTGACGCCAATAGCCTCGCCCTCTATTACGTGGGACCAACATTATAGTTGATGAAAACGCCTCTACTTACTCTTTCGGGACCCATAGATATCAGTCGACACTCAGAATGACTTAGGCTCATAAGCCGAGTTTCTCGCATGCAAGCGGCATAGGGCTAGCGGTTTAGGCCCTGCGTTGATGAACCATACTATGAGAACAAGTAACTTTGTTTAATAGATTTGAATTCTTTCAATTTTAAAATCGCTATATTTTCGAAATGGTGGTCCATACAAATATAAGTTAGACATCAATGTTGTAGGTAATTACATGATCTACAACTTTGTCTTATGTACTTTTGTGATAGCACATGCTGTTTATGAGAAAAATGCAAGAATACAATAATTGTGACTTTTGACGTTCAATTAAAAAAATGCACAAGTCCGATTGACGGGGACTTTCGATATTTCTTGTAATATGGTGTATTTAAGACTCCTACCAATTTTCAGCTCTATGCGAATTTATACAAGCTTACGATTTTATTTCTTCTATTTTCACTACATACATAATATAATACATACATAATATAATCACGCCTGCGAGGGATATGCCTGTCAACCTCACCTTCGGCAACCAAAGCGACCCACAGGCGGCGTGCGTTTTAGTCGGCTCGAGTCCGACATAACCTCCTCCACCGGCTCCGGTGGGGAGGTATCCGTGGGGATTTTGCGCACGTAAAAAAATATGAATAACACCCACATTTCACCATCATTGTATTCGGTCCCACGTAATAGGGGGTGAGCCTATTGCCGTTTTCCGGACACTGTTGTTGCCTCGAGCCATGCATCTTCACTGTATCAGTATATAAACATTTTGATTTGATAATGCTAGGGCTATTAAGTATTGCTACTGGGATTTAGGTTCGTACGATATCTCGAACAGAAACGAGCGAGAAAATATCCCCGTCTAAATGACGCCTTAAAGAAAAAAGCACAATAAGTTACCTTCTTGTTTTAGTAACAATATATACCTATGAATGCCTTCTAAACGATAATATTTAATACTGTTAATGTAAACATTGGTCATTGTGAAACGTTAACATATAATAATAATTATTCATTTAATAGGTCCGTTCTTTGTAGGTCGTTCCTGCAACAAATCTTAACATTTTAAAAATGCACCTAAATAATGTATAGATATTATTTAATGTACCGATACAGCAGGCCCTCGCTTCCACTAAAGCAAAACCACTGTCGTACCACAAAATGGCATTAATTTTTAGACTTTACTCCAATATCCTTATCCCGGGCGAAGCAGTACTTCACTGCGGGGCAGCAACTCCTTCTTTATAAGGCACAGGTCCGGCCTCACATGGAGTACTGCTGTCACCTTTTTGCTGGAGCACCTCCATACCAGCTTGACCCCTTCGACCCGTTGCAAAGACGGGCATTGAGGCTGGTTGACAATCCCATACTCACAGGTAGAGTGGAACCTCTTAGCCTTAGGAGGGATTTTGCCTCACTGTGTGTGTTCTACCGCATATACAATGGTTTGTGCTCAGATGAATTGTTTGACATGATGCCCGTAGCTACATTCTATCATCGCACCACTCGCCATAGGCAGGGAATTCAGTCCCACACATTGCGACCTGAGACGGTGCGTACTGTGCGGTATGAAAGAACCTTCATCCCACGCACACTCAAGCTGTGGAATGACCTCCCCGCTGCGGTTTTCCCAAGCGCCTACAATATGGAGTTCTTTAAGAGGGGCATCAGAAGGTTTCTTCATGGTCGGCAGCGCGAGTGTGACCCTGGTGTTGCATAAGTCCATAGGCCACGGTAACCGCTTCCCATCAGGTGGGCCGTGTGCTTGTCTGCCAACTTAGTGGTATAAAAAGTTCAAAATTAAATGAAAAGAGTTTCATTACACTTTTTCATTTACTCTACAAAAAGCCTAGTCTTTTTTGATACCACTGGCAGACAAGCACACGGCTCACCTGATGGAAAGTGGTTACCGTGGCCTATGGACGTGTGTAACACCAGAGGAGCCACACTCGCGCTGCCGACCCTGTAACACAGAACAATTATACTTTGTGCCCTGTAAGCACAGACTTTCTGTGCCGTCAGTCTAGAAGACAAAGCAGGACAAGCCTTTAGTCTTCCCACTGACAGCACAAATTCTCCAGTGAGCTCTAGCTACCCTACTCACCACCGGGAACAAACACGAGGTTATTATAGCCGTGGTATTCTGTAGGGTGGAGGTACTTCCCCAGTCGGACTGCTCAATTCGGATGGTAATACCGTCGTGTTCTACCTCCTCGAAAGAGAAGTCTAAAATTAAATGGATTTTGTAACATTATTTATTTATTTAAACTTCATGCACAAATGTACAAAGGCGGACTTAATACCACAGGCATTCTCTACCAGTCAATCCAATAGGTGGTGCAGAGAATAACAAGGTAGGTATCTGTGGCGTGACAATGGTTTTGCTTTAACCAAATCGAGGCCCGGGTAAAGTGAAAGAAGTTATCGACGTGACCTCGATGCGATGCCACCAATCATATCTAAGTAAGTAATATAATTATTATAACCTTATAAAATAGCAATGCATACAGTTACGGCAGGGGTGCGAGGGATATGCCTGTTAACCTCACCCTCGGCAACCAAAAACGACCCACAAGTGTGTGTGTGTGTGCGTTTTATAGTCTGTTCGAGTCCGACATAACCTTTTCCACCGGCTCCAGTGGTAGGGGTAATCGTGGGGATTTCCCGCACTTAAAAAAAGTGCATCCAGTTAATGACCATATTATGATTATGTTAAGCCAGATAGCATTATTGAAACTTATTATATTACTCTTTAAGAATCCAGTCACTGTTATAGTTATATACTTAAGTACCTAATATATTTAAAAGTATGTGTATGAATTTCTTATGTATTATAGTGTGTATGTATAATGTATATATATACATACATATAATCACGCCTTTATCCCTGGAGGGTTATCAATCAATCAATCAATTAGCCCACTGCAGTAAACTGCTGGACATAGGCCTCTCCCAGTGTGCGCCATGTTCTCCGATCCTCCGCCTTCCGCATCCAGTCTGTCCCAGTCACCTTTTTCAGGTCGTCCGTCCATCTGGAGGGTCTTCCAGGCACTATTCTTAACTAAAGCCATGCATCTGAGGCTGAGTCTGGGCTGTATATATCTGTCTGATGTTAAACAGCCCTATCCCTTAGTCGCCTTGTAGGACAGCGCATGGGAAAAGATGAGGTGATCCAAATTCTACTCTGCCAGGCACCACGCGGCTCCGTAGGCAACATGTTAAACTATTAAAATAATCGAACTGTAGGCCATTCAATCTTATCAAATTGGCCTTTAGTATTAGGTATGTAACCATAAGTATTAAGTACCTAATTCAATCTTATCAAATTATCCTTTGTATTACGTTATCGGTGCACCAGGCACTCCCATACCCACAATACTAATAAATCAATTCTCCATATTAGTATTAAAGTTATCGGGATATATGCCATGTATTGTTCTGAGTTACCAATATTTCGGCGCTGTTACAAGCACCATGATCACGGAGGAACTAGAGTATTGGCGGTGAACAGTGAAAAAGATTTTTAAGAGTAAATATATCGATCTACCCTCTTTCGAGTTCTTTTACTACGCGTGTCAGCACTACCACTGGTTTCACTCTCACTACAAACTCGAACCCGATCTCGATCACGTTCACGACACACGATGCTTACTGTATCCCACTGATGTGAGTGACCATGATAGATTAAATTCACCAATATCAATTTTCGCTGGCGAATATTCTATTATGAATTCTGCATTATTTACCGTCACCATGGTATCACGAGTATCAATCCATTGAAATCAAAAAATATAAAAATTTCAATTTTTATTATTTTATTTTTGTATACCACTTAGTTGGCAGACAAGCACACGGCCCACCTGATGGAAAGTAGTTACCGTGGCTTATGGACGTCTGTAACACCAGAGGAGTCACAGTCGCGCTGCCAACCCTGTAAGTACAGAGTTTCTGTGCCGTCAGCAGAAGACAAATCAGGACAAGCCTTTAGTCTTCCCACTGACAGCACAAATTCTCCAGTGAGCTCTGGCTAACCTACTCACCGCTGGGAACACAACACGAAGTTATTATAACCGCGGTATTCTATAGGGCGGAGGTACTTCCCCAGTCGGACTGCTCAATCGGGCGGGAATACCGCCGTGTCCTACCTCCTATAAAATTCAATAGGGAAGATGGATTCAAGCTATCCGGAACGTGGAATCCAGTGATTAAGAATAAAACCAAAAAACACAGTGCCGTTAAAAACTGACATAGTGAGTGTGGTGTGTCGCCAGCCTAACCGTTCATAATACCTAAGTGTACCTACCCACCAGGTAGGCGATCAGAAAATGTTTCCCGCATACATCTCGACGCTTGAAGACTAGTCAAGTAGGTGCTGTAACGCATCCGAAACCGTCGGCAGAAATAGTAAGTTCCAAGATATAATTCGCGAGAAGTCCCGATACCTAGTATAATTATGAATTCACACCGCGAAAGTTTGAAAATAACATCATAATTCTTGTGTTCAAGGATCGATTCAATGTCAAATTATGATTGATTGAATTTTTTACTGTCTGAAGGATATCGATGTGAAAATCACAGGGCAGAGCTGGTACATACACCGGCTCACAGTAGACATTGTCTTGAGGTTTGAAGTATTTCCCCTGAGGATAAGTAATTCACTTTTTCAAATAAAGTTATATAAAAAGATGTATACTTATCACCTTTGCCTACTGTACCTAAGAACTTAGGGTGAAGTCCAGGAGATGACGATCCTAAAATTTCCCGATCCTAAAATCTACCTTGATGGCCTCGACAAATGCTTTTGCATACCCATCTGAAAGAACCTGGGATTTTATAATCCTTATCTTATGAAGGAAGAAATATGTGTGTCAGTTGAACAGTTCAGTCCTCTAACGTGCGACAGGGTGGCAATGTTTGAGTGACCTCTCAGTTATGTTGTTGAAAGCGTCCCATTACAAGGTATACAAAATATACTTAAATGCTTACGGTCATTATGACTTCAGCTGCAAAACAAAAAGACAACGGTAAAGGTTCGTGAGTGCTTATTATGCCAATATGTTCAGAAGGACTCGGTCAGTAGCACTGGTGTGGCTCCCCTGGTGTTGCACACGACCATAAGCCACGGTAACCACTTTCTATCAGGTGGGCGGTGTGCTTGTCTGCCACCTAAGTTTTATAAAAAAAGGATACATAAAGGAATATAATTTTCTAAAATCTAGAACACAGTCATCTTGGCCAATGAAAAAGAAATCATTACTGAGGATGCAACACGACACACGAAGACATTTTCTTGCAGTAGACGCCATTTACAGCTAAACAAGTAATCATAGCAGCTCGATAAGGAAATAGATAATATATCTAGTATTAACATTTACTTAAAGATACAAACATATTGACACAAACATTTTTAATTATAAAGTTGGGTGTCGTTTACACATCTGATAAGAATTTATGATAATTAAAAGTACCTACCTACCTTCTTGCTTACATAAAATTGTAAATAAGTCTAATACTTGGAGAAACTGAACTATCTAGAATTTCAGTGTCAAAATAAACGGGATATTTATCATTATTCATTGTTTTGAGTTTCCGATATTTCGGCGCTGCAAGCACCATGAAAACAACCGGGAACAAGTCAAAACAAAATCGCGAGTGGATACAGTAAGCATCGTGAGTCGTGAACGTGATCGAGATCGGGTTCGAGTTTGTAGTGAGAGTGAAACCAATAGTAGATCGTAGATCGTAGATCGATATAATTACTCCTTTTTTTTTTTTTTTTACGTGCGCAAAATCCCCACGGATACCTCCCCACCGAAGCCGGTGGAGGAGGTTGTGTCGTACTCGAACCGACTAAAACGCACGCCGCCTGTGGGTCGTTTTGGTTGCCGAAGGTGAGGTTGACAGGCATATCCCTCGCACCCCGGCCGACCCAGGGTCATCTCTCACGATATGGCCCTCTTCTCGGGTGTGGGGACGCATCCGCGCAGCGAACCATCGCCGCGAGCAAGGTGGAGAGCGTGAGAACCCTCACTCCCAGGGCCGCCACAAGCTCCCGCCTCGGCGTCTCCCACGCCGGACACTCGGTGAGCGTGTGCGGACCTGAGTCCTCGCTCGCGTCGCAGTGATGGCACTCGGACGTTGGCTCTTTCTGCATCCGACGCAGATACTTTCCGAAGCATCCGTGCTCGGTGATCATCTGCGTCAGACGGTACGAGAGGCTGCCGTGTGGCCTCTCTAGCCACTCCCCCATAATGGGTCTTACCGCCGTTACTACGGCGTGCCCTGCGCTTGGTTGCCCAAGTCGTCTCTCCCATTCCGCCACCATTTCCCTGTGGAGCCGGGATCTCACGGCCCGAATTTCTTCGGGCTCGGGATCGTGACCCCGCTCCCGCGCCGCCCTTCGGAACCGGTATAGCGCCGAAAGGCATCTCGCTTCCAGGATCCATGGTGGCGATCCGGCGAGGAGACTCGCCGCGTTGAATGATATCGTGCGGTACCCCCTTATGATGCGGCACGCCAACTTCCGCTGCGGACGCTGCAGCAGGAGCATGTGCCGATCACTCAGGGTGTCCGCCCACACGGGACACCCGTACAGGGCCATGGACCGCACGACACCCGCGTAGAGTCTCCTGCAGGAGTCCTCCGGGCCCCTCAGGTTGGGCAGTAGCCGCGCCAGAGCGTTGGCTGTGCCCGCCAATTTGGGGCCCAGACTTCGGAAGTGCTTCCCGAAGTCCCACCGGCCGTCGAGCACGAGCCCCAGATATTTCATCTGGGGCTTGATGCCGATGAGAGTGCCTCCCACTGTCAGACTGGAACCAGGTGGTGGCGTGCGCCGAGGTCCATGAAAGAACATGGCCTCGGATTTATGCAAAGCCACCTCAAGGCCCAGCCTCCGGATCCGTTCCACGACTTGAGCAACCGCGGTCGTGGCCCTCAGGATCGCTTCGCGGTGTGTAGCCCCGCTCGCCGTCACTAGCGTGTCGTCCGCATAGCACGTGACGGCGGCGCCGTCCGCAAGCTCACCGCGAAGCACCCAGTCGTATCCAATGTTCCACAGTAGCGGCCCGAGAACCGATCCCTGTGGAACACCGCACGACATCTCACGCCGACCGACGCCGGTCGCACTTGGGTAGATGACGGCTCTCTCCGTCAGGTACGCCCCGACTATGCGGCGGAGGTAGAGAGGCACACCGTGGTACACGAGTGCCTCCCTGATGCAACTCCAGGGCAAGGTGTTGAACGCGTTGGAGATGTCCAAGGACACCGCCAACGTCACCTCACCCCGGGCAACTGCCTCCTCCGCCAAAGTCCTCACGCGCATGATGGCATCCACGGTGGACCGCCACCGGCGGAAGCCATATTGGGCATCCGCCAGGTCCGGCCCCCTACCAGAGAGGTGCTCGACGAGGCGCTTCGCAATAACTCTTTCAAAGAGCTTGCCCACCTCGTCGAGCAACACAATGGGCCGGTAGCCGGACGGTTCGTCCGCCGGGCGACCCTCCTTTCGGATGAGGACCAGTTTCCCCGTCTTCCACATCTTCGGAAACTGGCCCCGCTCCAAGCATGCGCTGAGGAACCCTCTAAGTCGGGGTTCGAGACCGTCTTCTCCCAGAGCTAGGACCCACGCGCGGCCTGGAATGCCGTCGGGTCCCGGGGCGGTGCTCTTCTTGGCTCTAAGCCTTCGCACCGCCAGCTCCAGTTCTACCCAAGTGACCTCGGGGACTTCGTCGTCAACTACCACACTGGGCGCCACAGGCGACCGAGGTGGCGGAGTCATCTGCGGCGGAACGTGTTCCGCTCGCGCCGGGAACAGGGACTCGACCACTCCACCGAGCAGAGCTGGCTGGAGAACCCGGGTCAACGGCGGGGCCCGGGGGCGCAGCTTTCCTCTTACCATAAGGTAAGGCCGCCCCCATGGGTCCCGCTCCAGCGTCTCCATGAGCTCCTTATAAGCCTCGGCTTTCGCCCGCTAAATCTCCGCTCGGAGGGCATCTCTGGCCTCCCTGTATCCCACATGAAGCTCCGCCACTCGGGGCTCCGTATCTGCGGTTCGGCTACGCCTCCTACGGAGTCTGGTCCACCGGCGGTGCGCGATCACGCAGGCTTGCCGTAGCCTCGCGATCTCCGCAGACCACCAGTAGACCCGACGCCTCGGACTATAGGGTGGTGCCCTAGGCATACCCGCATCGCAGACACGAGTCATGGCCTCCCGGAACCACACCGCTATAATTACTCCTAGGAAAAAACTTTTTCTCTGTTCACCGCCACTACTCCAGTTCCTCCATCATGCTTGCAACAGCGCCGAAATATCGGAAACTCAAAACAATGAAGCATGGTAAATATCCCGTTTATTTTGATACTGATGTGAGTGACCACGATAGTTTAAATATCTAGAATTTGCCGATGTATAAAATGTAATCTCAGATTTATTCTCAGTATGATAACAATACAAGTGATACAGATCTTTGCAAATATTTGTACTTATGTCTAATATAACCGTATGCTTGTGACATCGTAAAGTACATTTTATAAGGTGCACTCTTTTGAAATCTCACTGTAAAATAAATTCCTGGGCGTTAATACTGGCGTAAATAATATATACATACATATAATCACGCCTTTATCCCCGGAGAGTTAGGCAGAAGTGAATTAAAATCCACATTTCACCAATCATTAATTCGGTCAAACGTAATAGGGGGTGAGCCTATTGCCGTCTTCCAGGCACTATTGTTGACTAAAGCCATTCATCTTAGACTGAGTCTGGGCTGTATAGATCAGTCTGATGTTAATCAGCCCTATCCCTTAGTCGCCTTGTACGACACCGCATGGGAAGAGATGGGGTGGTCCAAATTCTACTCTGACGGGAACCAAAGCCGGGAACATATAGGCTTACAGATATATGAGTGCAAAACATGCAACATCCAAACCATTCCCTGTAATATTATAGGGACAATCTGCATCCATGGACTGCTAGATCAGCACTATAGAAGTAATGAAATTAACCTACCCCAATAAATACTGAACTAAGTATACATATATTACAAATTTAAGAAGAAACAGAGGTAGCTAACCGGATACAGGATACGGCATATCCGGCCGTCAGATATGATTGTGTGAAATAATGTCCCATTTTCTTGTTTTCTCGGTAACCTCCTGGACGTTTACTTAATATCATATGTCTGGTCGGATACTAAACTACCTGATACCGGATACTTATTAGTTACGGGATATCCGTTTCATCTCTATTAAAAATAATATACCATAATTTATAATAACAATACAGAAACTCCGTGCTTACAGGTTGGCAGCGCAAGTGTGACTCCTCTGATGTTACACACGTCCATAGGCAACGGTAACCACTTTCCATCAGGTGTGCCGTGTGCTTGTCTGCCACCTAAGTGGTATAAAAAAAATAAACAAACCTGCAGGTTCAGACATCAAAGAATTCCTCCCCATCGATGTCAAATGACAACCGGGACCGAAGGCTGGCGGCATTGCCACGTTGAATGCAATACCAATCCTTTGTGCAAGGAATAAACCAGCCCTATTAAACACTTAGAAATGTCTCTAAACAAATGGCGGGTATTTGGACAACACTTTCCAAGAATCTGCGGTAGCCTAGTGGTATGGGTAATGGACTGCTGAGACGAGGACTCGGGTTCGATCCCAGGTTTTACCATGGCACACACCAATGACTTTTCGATGCTTTTCGAAGTAATGTCGCAGGATTTTAAGTGCCCGGTTAATGGCAATAGGCTCGCCACCTATTACATTGGGACCTAAACATAAACTGGCGAAATGTGGTTACTAATACCTCTGCCTACCCCTTCGGGGATATAGGCGTGAGTTTATGTTATGTTATGTTTCTAAGCATTTAAGGCTTCCGCCTTTTTACCTTTTACCCAAAAGAGTCAAATACTTAAACAGTTGAGTTGTACGGAGAACATGTGTACATTTAGGAACAATAAGACAATACCGAATTAGAGTAAAAGTAGAATTGATGGTAATTTGTTGCAATCGGTCCGAAACTTCACAGAAATTTTGAATCTTTACTTCAACGAAAGAATCATATGCATCCTCTAGGATTGGGGACCCAAGAAGACGAAGGGAAACTATTTGAACAATTTTTAAATTTGGAGCCAAATCTTTGAATTTTGATAATGTTGAAATG
Source organism: Eilema griseolum (assembly GCA_963662185.1). Classification (NCBI taxonomy): domain Eukaryota; kingdom Metazoa; phylum Arthropoda; class Insecta; order Lepidoptera; family Erebidae; genus Eilema; species Eilema griseolum. Next base: position 10,015,774 of record OY759250.1, read on the forward strand.
ATGTCAATGATATTGTTACGACAGCCGTCGATATCATCTAATAAAATTCACATTTAGTAGGTTGTAAACCAATGGACAAGAATAAACTTCAGGTTCACAGAATAAGCAAGCTGAAGTGGCAGTGGGCTGGCCACGTTTGTCGAAAGACCGATGGCCGTTGGAGCAAACGAGTCCTAGAGTGGAGACCGCGAGAAGGTAAACGGAAGTTGGGATGCCCCCTGGCTAGATGGACGGACGACCTGAAAAAGGTGGCTGGGACAGACTAGACACGGGAGGCTATACGATTAACATAGTTTTAAAGGAGGTAGGACACGGCGGTATTTCCGCTCAATTGAGCAGTCCGACTGGGGAAGTACCTCCGCCCAACAGAATACCGCGGCTATAATAACTTCGTGTTGTGTTCCCGGCGGTGAGTAGGGTAGCCAGAGCTCACTGGAGAATCTGTGCTGTCAGTGGGAAGACTAAAGGCTTGACCTGCTTTGTCTTCTACACTGATGGTACAGAAACTCTGTACTTACAGGGTTGGCAGCGCAACTATGACTCCTACTGTTACAAACGTCCATAGGCCACGGTAACCACTTTCCATCAGGTGGGCCGTGTGCTTGTCTGCCACCAAAGTGGTATAAAACAAAGGCAGAGGATCAGAAAAAATGGTGTACATTGGGAGAAGCCCATGTCCAGCAGTGAACTGATGTGGGCTAATTGATTAATTGATTGATTGATAATGTGCTGATAGATGGTAGAGAAATGTTGTTCCCAAAATGAATATCGTCATTGAGAGGGCCGTGCCGTGCGAGCTAAGGAGGAAAGTATATATTTCTATTAGTCATCACCTTCCTCTGAGCCTTTTTCCCAACTCAGTTCGGGTCGGTTTTCCAGTCTTTTTATTTTTTTTTTATACCACTTAGTTGGCAGACAAGCACACGGCCCACCTGATGGAAAGTAGTTACCGTGACCTATGGACGTCTGTAACACCAGAGGAGTCACAGTCGCGCGGCCAACCCTGTAAGTACAGAGTTTCTGTGCCGTCAGTAAAAGACAAATCAGGACAAGCCTTTAGTGTCTAACTGTCTAACTGTGTTGCGGCTTAACTTTGTTATATTTCGTGAAGCGACTGCGATCTGCACCCGTAGCACGAAAAACTATCGTAATAGTAACGTAAACGTATCGAGAGAACGGAGCATTGCGATTGGCCGGCTTCACTCACACAGGTTCACAGACGGTAAGCGGCCAATCGCAAGGCTCCGTTCTCTCGATATATTTACTATACGATTAATATAATTTTTCATGCTCGGGGCACTTACCTCGACAGTCAATTGTCGATATCGAAGCTCCTACTATCCGTAACAACTGCCAAATATATGCAACCGGGACCAACGGCTTAACTTGCTTTCCAAGGCAAGGAAACTCGCGGCGGTGGCGCGCCTGGCGCGCCTCCCCGTTTCCGGGGACGAGTTGGGGACTCTGTAGTCCCCACACCCGAGAAGAGGGCCAGATCGTGAGAGATGGCCCTGGGTCGGCCGAGGTGCGAGGGATATGCCTGTCAACCTCACCTTCGGCAACCAAAGCGACCCACAGGTGGCTTGCGTTTTAGTCGGTTCCAGTCCGACATAACCTCCTCCGCCGGCTCTGGTGGGGAGGTATCCGTGGGGATATTGCGCACGTAAAAAAAAAAAAAAGGCAAGGAAACTGATTAATAAAATTGAAAATCCTAGAGCGGAGACCATGAGAAGGCAAACGGAAGGTAGGACACCCCCTAGTCCGACAGACGGACGACCTGAAAAAGGTGGCTGGGACAGACTGGATGCGGAAGGCAGAGGATCGGATAAAATGGACTGCGGTCGGCTAATTAATTGTTTGATTGGTTGAATAACTTTAACCTTCTAATTTACCTTCTTTTGTTCATTTTCACTCCTGTTAAACTAATGTTGATAATTAAAATAAAAATAGATTAAAATAAAATAGTTCACTCATATCTCTCCTTTGCTCTGTAAGCAGATTATATTCGATATAAAAAATATGAAATATGTATGTATGCCCCAGAGGTTGGACTTTCCTGTCCTGCAGAGGTGGACCCACTTATCTACATGCTGGCGCGTGCCCTCAATTTATTTTGTAATTTTGTAATCTATGTTTAATGTAATACTAACATAGTTATAAGATCATTGTTACTAACACATATGGACCGATGTCTGAGATTAAAATGATTATTATTATGTACCTACCCTTTTCATCATACAAGTACCGAATTAGTCCGTATTGGCATACCCTGAAATATACTAAAACACTCATAAAATTCACTAAACTGTAAGCACCGGGTGCATTTTGATCACCGCTACCCACTACGAATCATGATAACTTATCACAATCTTTATCATAAGTACCTAGAGTCAGATAGTGGACGGCTGGAGTGGTCTAGCATTTAGAGTTTACTTTAATTTCTTAGAACTGACACTATCGTCCAGTAAACTCAAAATGCATACGATTAATCTAATACCTACAACGAAGGCGACATAAACAGATAGCGTAGCATACCTGGAACATTGGGTGTGTACTGTGTGCAATGTTTGGCTGTCAATGCGGTGTGGATATGCGGCAAGCGGCACAGCAGTGTGAGGTGTGTGAGTTGTGACGCGGGCTGCGCACGCAGCCACGGCCCGCAACTGCCAATAACACGCTAGAACTCGCCGAGCGCGCGCCTCTCGCTCCCGAACGAAATATCGACGCGTGTAAGTGAAACGAAAATCAACCCCACTGAGACACACTGAAAAACTGTGCCATAATATAACAGTGACTTCTCTAACATAGTGCCTGGAAATTTTAAAACAACAATCTTGATGAAAGCCGGCGACAAGTGTAATCTGTAACTTATCAGTGAATCAGTGTATACCTAACAACAGTTTTATTTTTCATGTGAGTACATATTTCTATCATAAATATTATAATAACTGTAACAAATAATACTAGGGATATAAAGTACTTGTGTTTACATTTTACAGTTTGAGTGGTTTATTCACAATTATGAAAAACTTACATTGTGAATAGACCCATAATAAGTTAAATAAATTAAGCGTTTCACACCTTCTGTAAAAGTGTACGTATCTTATTTTTGTGATTAAAACTTAAACAGATCTGAAAAATAGAGCCTTGTTATCAATATAATGGATCTTTTTTAGACAATTATTCATTCAGAAATTTTATTTACTCAATAAGAGAATCGATCATTTCTCCGCCTATCACAATCGGCAGATCTATTCGAATACAAACAATTTAAATTAATTGAATACAAATAAAGATCATTGATACGTTAAAAGAGGTAGATCCTTATTACAAATGTATTTTCGAAACTAAAAATAGGTCTTCTATGTAAGTGTTAACTATTTAGGTACATCTTCATTGATTGCTTAAGTATTTATTATACGATACGTAGATACATACCTAGCTTACAAATTACTTTTTAGACTTTAATGTTCGCCTATTTAACCAGAAATTAACATTCTGCTATACAAATTTCAAAATGAATGGTGTTACAAATTACTGTAGGTAATATATCTACGAGCACACCACACATCACTATAGAAACTAAAAAGTAAAGCTATTTTTATGCAAATAAACACGTTTTTACATTGTTCTATTCATCAATAGTTAGTTCCATTTTCATTTTAATTGAAAAAATGATTAGCGTGTGTGAGTAAACTTTTAACAACATCACCGATCATTACTCCATTTACTGCAGAGCAATAAATTTTCACAGAGATCAATTTTATACGACGTACCAATAACGGTATAGTGGAGATGTACGGTATAGTACAACTCTTTTAAGCTGTGAAAAAGAAGATTTATGAGAACTCCTCCAAATGAGCTGGGTTAGGTATTCCCACTATCCCTCACCGGTTTAGTGGCATCTGGAACTTCATTTGAAAAAATATCCCTATTGTCCCCAAGTGGCTTAAAGATGTTCGCAGTTGTGTCTACTTTTACGATGATCGTCCGCTTTTTGTTGTGAAACACCAGGTATTTGTCACCGCTGTAGACGGTAATCAGCTGTCCGTATTGCGGATAGCGAAATTATTTCTCTTGAGAAAACTTTGGGCTGTTATATATTGGTAGATGTTGGTTATTTATTCTTGTCCCAGTGTCCCCATTTACATACATGCATCACGCCATTATTCCCGGAGGGATAGGCAGAGATGAATTAATACCCACATTTCACCAATCATTAAATTCGGTCCTACGTAATATGGTGTGGGCCTATTGCTGTTTTCCGGTACTATTGTTGACTCGAGCCATGCATCTGAGGCTCAGTCTCGGCTGTATTTATCTGTGTGATGTTAAACAGCCCTATTCCTCAGTCGCCTTGTACGACACCCGCATGGGAAAAGATAGAGTGGTCCAAATTCTACTCTGCCGGGAACCACGCGAAAAACCAATTTATTATTTTTGTGCCAAGTTTTAGTAATGAGTAGTGTCTTAAACTCAATAAATGCATTATCCGCTAGCTAGAGAGTCTAGACGACCAACTGACTTTACTGGATAGGGGCAGCTCACAACCGCCAAGAAAACTTAGGGACTTCAGTTCGACTTTATTTAGTTTAGACACAAAATACTCAGTACTAAATATAGGGCCTACACCTACTGCTGGATAATGGACGAGACTTATTAGTGCTCGGATGTAGAAGAGATGTCTATTTAGCTTTAAATAGCCAATAGCTTTTATAATTATACTAGGTATCGGGTCTTCTCGCGTTAATATAATATATAATATAATTATGACTGTCGTGACCACGGGTGCTGCAACGCATCCGAAACGTCGGCAGAAATAGTAAGTTCCAAGATATAATTCGCGAGAAGACCCGATACCTAGTATAATTATGAATTCACACCGCGAAAGTTTAAAAATAACAATAGCTTTTAATTTAGAGAAAACATCATAGTATTAAAAGATGAATGCCTTTAGCTAATCATCAGGCGAGAAGAAGTCAAATTGGCATATCCTAGATAAAATAAAGTTTTCCGCATATTTGGGTAACTTTTGTTAACTTATATATTAATGACCATTGGTAAAAAAAGGTAATTATATTTTGCTTAAGAAGGAATCAATTGAGGTAAACCACGCAATTGATTATTTGTCCCAGTAAGGTCACACACATCACACACACAAGGATCACGTGATAAAGAAATAATAATACTTGCCTGTATTTTTAAGTCCTTATCAATCATATAAAATTTATCGTTATTTACGAGTATAGTTATAATAGGTAATTAAATTAATAAGGTTGTAATAATAATGGAGGTGTTTATTATGTTTAACACGGAAATACTGACATCTAATGTTTTGAAATTTTCTATATTAAATTGCAAATTCTTAGCTTCTAATTATCTTCTAATAAACAAATATCGTCATAATATATGTGACGTTATTGCATGCCAATCTGGCTGAAATATGTGGAACCTAAATGTATTTACCTGTAACCTGTATACCCATACATCGCAATAAATTGAATGAAAAAAAATTTAAAAAAAATGTTAGAGTTCCTCAACAAGTGATATTGTTGACTCTTTTTTTAAATATAGAACACGTCAATTAGACTTCGCCTTGCCTGATAGTAAACTGAATGCAAAGTCTCAGAAACGAGGGTCACCATTAGTCACATATACCATGTGACAATAGTTTTCCGTCCTAGTTACTTTTCCTCTCCATTAATTTTCCTACTTTAGAACTTCCTGGATTATCCATTGCAAATAGAAATTAAACTAATAAGGTTGTAATAAGTAATATTGGCTGACTTCCTTAGACAAGTGATACTTTTGAGTTACTTTTCCTTCCAAGTCCATTTCAAAGTCAAAGTCAAAGTCTTTATTCGATAATCAATCAATCAGCCCACTGCAGTCCACTGCTGGACAAAGGCCTCTCCCAATGTGCGCCATTTTCTCCGATCCTCCGTCTTCCGCATCCAATCTGTCCCATTTTTTGTTCGATAAATTTGGTACAAAATGGTGTTTAGGTTCTGCCGGTTCTGGCGTACAAATTTTACATTGATTAATTTCATTATTAATCATTAAATATCAACACATGCAATAGGTACTATTTTAATTTCGATATTCTGATTTTCAAGTGCAAGGAGAAAATAAGGTTGTAATAAGTAATATTAGGTTGAGTTCCTTAAACAAGTGATATTGTTAATTGTTTAGTTACTTTTGCGTGTGAGTGACTTATACTCTCCATTCATTTTTCTTCTTTAACTTCCTGAAGGTTTCTCTATTTTCTGACGCTAAGAGTTACTTTAGGAGGTATCTATTTAATTTATTTAACACGTGTTTGTACAATATCACTACCTTGTGGATACTGAAGTACAAATCTTGAACCTGATAATGAATTCTTTAGGTTTTAATCGTAAAACAAATAGCATTACATTAATATAAAAACAGCATTATTAATAGCAAACGCTTAAAATGAATTTTATTAAAATTAAAGAACGATTGAATATGTAGGTTCTACTTACTTATCTTAGGAAGGTACCTAGAATTAATATTACAATACAAAAAAAAACATATGATAAAGTACATAAGATAAAGTAAGTTTTCAATCTTTTTATCATACGCCACAATGTTAATAATAAGTTTATTAAAGCAAAAATGCCATCTGTTAAAACGAATGGGTTGGGCTTAACTGAATGTTAAATATTCAAAATAGGAATTAGGTGGTGTCAACCTAATTAGTATTGCAAGGTTAATCTTTTTTTTTTTAACACTATCAAAATATCATAATGTTTACTTACCAACCTCCTTACGGTGGTGTGCACCTTTACCAACGAAAGTGGCACACCTGTATTCATATTCACGGATACGAATGGATATGTTTTTCTTTCCTGTCAACATTCTGGCAAGTTGAGAAGGCGCGTGTTGACAATATTTTGTTTCTCTGTTTGCCGCTTTAGTATTGGTAGAGGGCGTAGTCAGCGCAGCGCGGTGTCCAGTGAAGCAAATGACGGGACCCTTCCGGAAAGTTTTTTTCGTTCTAGAGTTTATTTTTCATCATTGCCTCGTCTATAAAAAAACAAAAACCTGATTACTGAAAAATCACGCTGTAAAAAGTGTTATACAAAAAAATATCAAGGATAGCCGTGGTCGTTTATTAGACTGAGTGATATACGACCACGGCTATCCTTGATATTTTTTTGTATAACACTTTTTTTAGCGTGATTTTTCAGCAGTCGGGTTTTAGTCCTGATCTTATTTTTTATTTATATTATTTTGGTGCAAGCAATAGGTGTAATTTAAACATATTTGAAATGTACTAATTAAGCTCTATCAGTTCATACCCAACACGACATATTTATCTCAAATTTCTAAAATCAAACAGTACTTTATGGCCGCAAGAGGGCGCCGCAATAGATTTAGTGACACACTATATAGCCTATAACTAGCGGACGACTAAGACGCATCTAACGATACCTCATTTGTCCAGATCTAATTAGTGATTGAGGCGCTATGAGGGAACAGATGAACCTACATACATACATATATAACCTGACAAAATCATAATCCTCCTTTTGCTTCTCCGTAGTCGGGTAAAAAATTGTAAAATTTTAGTGTCTGTACATTGGAACTCGCGATGGGCGCAAAAACTAATGAACGAAGTTTGATGCAATTTTTTCGTTAAAAATGTTTCGATCAGAATTAATATCTTACATTTGTTTCCAGAGCCCTTTGGGGGGCATTCTCCTCTAAGTGTCGTGTTAACCCAATCAACCCATAACTTTATTTTTTTTTTTTTTTTTTACGTGCGCAAAATCCCCACGGATACCTCCCCACCGGACCCGGTGGAGGAGGTTATGTCGGACTCGAACCGACTAAAACGCACGCCGCCTGTGGGTCGTTTCGGTTGCCGAAGGTGAGGTTGACAGGCATATCCCTCGCACCCCGGCCGACCCAGGGCCATCTCTCACGATCTGGCCCTCTTCTCGGGTGTGGGGACCACAGAGTCCCCAACTCGTCCCCGGAAACGGGGAGGCGCGCCACGCGCGCCGCCGCCGCGGCCTGCTTCTGCAAGGGTGACAGGCGGCTTCACCTGTCACCCCCAGGCCGGCGCTCATGGGGGGCGGAGGTCGTTCATCGACCTCCGACGCCCGAGTTGCCTTCGTGCGCGGGCAGCTTGTCTAGCGATCCTTCGTCGCTCCCGCTGCCGTTCCCGCCCCGCCTCCTCCTTCACGAGCATTACTTGCTCGCAGAAGGAGGCGCCGGCCGCCCACGCATCCGCGCAGCGAACCATCGCCGCGAGCAAGGTGGAGAGCGTGAGAACCCTCACTCCCAGGGCCGCCACAAGCTCCCGCCTCGGCGTCTCCCACGCCGGACACTCGGTGAGCGTGTGCGGACCTGAGTCCTCGCTCGCGTCGCAGTGATGGCACTCGGACGTTGGCTCTTTCTGCATCCGACGCAGATACTTTCCGAAGCATCCGTGCTCGGTGATCATCTGCGTCAGACGGTACGAGAGGCTGCCGTGTGGCCTCTCTAGCCACTCCCCCATGATAGGTCTTACCGCCGTTACTACGGCGTGCCCTGCGCTTGGTTGCCCAAGTCGTCTCTCCCATTCTGCCACCATTTCCCTGTGGAGCCGGGATCTCACGGCCCGAATTTCTTCGGGCTCGGGATCGTGACCCCGCTCCCGCGCCGCCTTTCGGAACCTGTATAGCGCCGAAAGGCATCTCGCTTCCAGGATCCATGGTGGCGATCCGGCGAGGAGACTCGCCGCGTTGAATGATATCGTGCGGTACCCCCTTATGATGCGGCACGCCAACTTCCGCTGCGGACGCTGCAGCAGAAGCATGTGCCGATCACTCAGGGTGTCCGCCCACACGGGACACCCGTACAGGGCCATGGACCGCACGACACCCGCGTAGAGTCTCCTGCAGGAGTCATCCGGGCCCCTCAGGTTGGGCAGTAGCCGCGCCAGAGCGTTGGCTGTGCCCGCCAATTTGGGGCCCAGACTTCGGAAGTGCTTCCCGAAGTCCCACCGGCCGTCGAGCACGAGCCCCAGATATTTCATCTGGGGCTTGATGCCGATGAGAGTGCCTCCCACTGTGAGACTGGAACCTGGTGGTGGCGTGCGCCGAGGTCCATGAAAGAACATGGCCTCGGATTTATGCAAAGCCACCTCGAGGCCCAGCCGCCGGATCCGTTCCACGACTTGAGCAACCGCGGTCGTGGCCCTCAGGATCGCTTCGCGGTGTGTAGCCCCGCTCGCCGTCACTAGCGTGTCGTCCGCATAGCACGTGACGTCGGCGCCGTCCGCAAGCTCACCGCGAAGCACCCAGTCGTATCCAATGTTCCACAGTAGCGGCCCGAGAACCGATCCCTGTGGAACACCGCACGACATCTCACGCCGACCGACGCCGGTCGCACTTGGGTAGATGACGGCTCTCTCCGTCAGGTACGCCCCGACTATGCGGCGGAGGTAGAGAGGCACACCGTGGTACACGAGTGCCTCCCTGATGCAACTCCAGGGCAAGGTGTTGAACGCGTTGGAGATGTCCAAGGACACCGCCAACGTCACCTCACCCCGGGCAACTGCCTCCTCCGCCAAAGTCCTCACGCGCATGATGGCATCCACGGTGGACCGCCACCGGCGGAAGCCATATTGGGTATCCGCCAGGTCCGGCCCCCTACCAGAGAGGTGCTCGACGAGGCGCTTTGCAATAACTCTTTCAAAGAGCTTGCCCACCTCGTCGAGCAACACAATGGGCCGGTAGCCGGACGGTTCGTCCGCCGGGCGACCCTCCTTTCGGATGAGGACCAGTTTCCCCGTCTTCCACATCTTCGGAAACTGGCCCCGCTCCAAGCATGCGCTGAGGAACCCTCTCAGCCGGGGTTCGAGACCGTCTTCTCCCAGAGCTAGGACCCACGCGCGGCCAGGAATGCCGTCGGGTCCCGGGGCGGTGCTCTTCTTGGCTCTAAGCCTTCGCACCGCCAGCTCCAGTTCTACCCAAGTGACCTCGGGGACTTCGTCGTCAACTGCCACACTGGGCGCCACAGGCGACCGAGGTGGCGGAGTCATCTGCGGCGGAACGTGTTCCGCTCGCGCCGGGAACAGGGACTCGACCACTCCACCGAGCAGAGCTGGCTGGAGAACCCGGGTCAACGGCGGGGCCCGGGGGCGCAGCTTTCCTCTTACCATAAGGTAAGGCCGCCCCCATGGGTCCCGCTCCAGCGTCTCCATTAGCTCCTTGTAAGCCGCGGCTTTCGCCCGCTTAATCTCCGCTCGGAGGGCATCTCTGGCCTCCCTGTATCCCACATGAAGCTCCGCCACTCGGGGCTCCGTATCTGCGGTTCGGCTACGCCTCCTACGGAGTCTGGTCCACCGGCGGTGCGCGATCACGCAGGCTTGCCGTAGCCTCGCGATCTCCGCAGACCACCAGTAGACCCGACGCCTCGGACTATAGGGTGGTGCCCTAGGCATACCCGCATCGCAGACACGAGTCATGGCCTCCCGGAACCACGCCGCCTCATCGTCGATATCGACAGGCCTGTCCGGCGCAATGGCCCAGGCCTGTACGATGGCGGCCTCCAGGAGGACCTCCCGATTCAGTCTCCCAAGCACCCAGCGTGGCTCGCGTGGGGCCGGTATGACCGGCGCATCACCCGCGGGGGGGGAGACATCAAACCGAACGTATCGGTGATCCGCCAGTGTCTCCACCCCCACAACAACACGCCAGTCCCGCACACGGTGCGACAGCGAAGCGCCTGCGAACGATAGGTCGATAATCGAACTGCGCTCCGCGGTCACGAACGTGGCTTCGGCCCCGCGATTCTGGAGAACTAGACCGTGATTAGCGGCCCAGCTCTCCAGAGCCCTACCTCGTGGGTTCGTGTGCCGGGACCCCCAGGTCACTGACCAGGCGTTGAAGTCCCCGAGCACAAGAACCGGATGAGGATGACAGGCGTTGACGACGTCGGTCAGTCGCTCCAGCGACTGCCGGTACTCCCCTATGCGTCGGTGTAGGCTCGGCGTGAAATAGACGGCCACGACCGCAATCTCCCCCACACGCGCCGCTACGATGCCATGCTCCCTTGCCACGACAACAGGGGGGGGGGCACCCATAGCGGCGTTGTACACCAGTGCCGCCGACCCGTCCAGGTCGACCACCCAGGCAGGCCCAAGGGGCCGGTGAGTGTACGGATCGGCGACAGCGGCGACGTGTATGGACCACTGTGCCATGCTCTGGAGCAGAAGACCCTGAGCATCGGCACCATGGCCCACGTTCGCCTGCAGGATGCGGAGCTGGGGATCCATTATGGAACCATCTCCGCATCCCGCCGCGAACTTTGGGTGGAGCCCCCGCCTTGCGGCTTCGGCTCCCCCCCGGTGCAGGCCTTGCTGCCAACCCTATGGTCGGCCGGTTTGCCCCCCGCTGCACACCTGAAACAGTGCAGCGGAGCTTCGCATCCACCGGCCGTATGGCCGGGTTGGCCACAGCGGAAGCAGCGGTCACCGACCGTCACCGCCGCCGTGCACTGCACCCCCACGTGGCCGACCGACAGGCACCTAAAGCACCTGGTCGGTCGAGCCTGCAGGAGCCGGACCTGCACCCGCACCACGCCTCCGACGGCGAGGAACCCCCGGTCGGCAGCCTTTTTGGCTGCTGCGATGGGGCAGCCGACAACTGCCGCCCCCAGTCCACGGCGGCCGAAGCGGATTGCTCCGAACTTCACCGCCTCTAGGGGGCAGCCCCCGGCCTCCGCCACGGTGAGGCGGATTTGCTCCGCCGTGATGGAGTCGTCCAAGTCCGAAATGCGCATTTCTGCGCATTTGTTGGGCCTGGACACCCGGACGTCGGCTGCGTCTAGCGTGTCCCGAAGCCTAGCCGCTAGGGCATCGGCCTGGGGACCGCTTGATGCGCCGGGGATCTCGAGTAACCGAGCACCCGTCCGAGTGGGTTTCACCCGGATGGGGCCCGGCATGTCGAGAGCCCTCATGTCGACGCAGGCTCTCGCCTGCGTGACAATCTGGGCGTACTGCACGCCCCTCTCCGCCGCCTCCGCCGTCATCGTTAGGACGACGGCGGTTGAGCGGGGAACGCGCAGCCTCCCCGGCACGCCCCTCGCAGCAGCCTCGGCCTTCCTGGCCTTTTTGGCTGCCTTCCGGAGCACCTTGCGCCGCTTCTTGGAGGCTCCGGCCACCTCCCAGCCTCCCTCCGGCGGGGAACTTGAGGAGGCAATCCCCGCCGGGGTTCGGGCCGGCGCTGGGGCTGAGGCTAGGGCTGGGGACTTCTTCCCCTTGCCCTTCCCCTTCCCCTTGCCCTTGGCCCGGGCACCCTGGGAGCTCCCAGCTCCCACTTCGAGAGTGACAGCGGCTCGAGCTACCGGAGCGGCAGGAGCGGCAGGCGCAGCGGATGGGCTGCAGGCCGCTTCCTGCGGGGCCGCCACCGCCGGACTAGTGGGACCGCTTCTCACCGCTCCGGCGTACCCCGTCGGCGGCGCCAAGGGCGGGCGGCGGCTGGAGTCCATGACCGCCTCCATGAACCTCCGGGTGCGCTCCTCCTGCGTCACCTGCCACCTCCGCTGCTCAGCCAGCGCCGCCTCCTGCCGCTTTTCCATGGCGGCCATTGCCGCCAGGCATGCCGCCAGTGGGTCTGCGGGCCTAGCCGGCTGCAGCACCGGCGACTCCAGCCGAACGGGCTGTGCCAGTGACACCGGCCGCACCGGTGTCTCCGGCCGCACTGGTGTCTCCGGCCGCACCGGTATCTCCGGCCGCACCAGTCGCACCGGCGGCCTTGACCGCACCGGTGTCTCCGGCCGTACCGGTGCCTCCGACCGCACCGGTGACCTCGACCGCACCGGCGACAGCTGCGGCGCCGACGGCACCGGCCGCTCCGGCTGCACCGCTAGTCGCCGCCGCGCCGACCGCGTCACGCGCTCCGCGGGCAGCCCGGCGACGACCTGACGGAGGTTCGCCATTTCGGCCGCCATCCTCTCCATCTCCTTGCGGTGCTCAGCCGCCGTACGCTCCACGCTGTTGAGGAGCTCAACTTGCCTCCTGCCAAGTTGAGCTCGCTCGTTCCGGGACTCGGCCAGCTCCGCCTTGAGCAGCTCAAACTGCTCAACGAGGCGCGTCGCAGCCAGCCGGACCCGGTCCTCCTCCGGCGTTAGATGTCCAGAGCGGGCCCCGGCCAGTCTCTCCAGGGCCTCCATCACGTCCCTGGACGTGGAGCCGTCGGTACGAAGCGCGGGCGCCGCCGAGACGGAGGGACTCGGCGGTGCTCTCACATCTTCCCCGGCTGAGGCCCGTGAGGGGGCGGCTTTGGTGCCCCCACCCTGCAGCTTTCGGCGGCTAACCGCAAACTGCTTGGGTGGGGGGGGACGCATTATTTCATCCCCACCGGAGCTGCTGGAAGACGAGTCGGTCAGGGTCAACTCGAGATCCGACTCGGTCTTCTGTGGGGGGATGATTTTTTTTTTGCGGTTCCGCTTCCGCCGTGGTGCAGATTTCCGGGTCTGCAGACCCACCGGGCTGTTCGCCCTGCTCCTCTCAGTGGCGGTGTCGAAGTCTTCCGACACCGTCCCTGCTTGGGACGCGACCTCCGCGTCTTGGTGCTGCGCGACCTCCGCGCAGACTGTTTCACTTGGTGATGGTTTTTTGGTTTGTTTTTGTTTTGTATCCATTCAAATCCCACGAGTTGAGACGATTTAAGATACACTTCCCGGGTGACGCTCATTCCGAGAAGCGGGGTACATACTGTGGAGTTCCCCAGGTATCCACAGGTTTTAAGCGACTTCGCTGTCGGGTTTTCAAGACTTTTCCTTGTCGCGGGCCGGCCAGTTAAGGCAAGCCCCGCGGCCTTCAGGATACCGGCTTCCCAAGTGTGGCTAGCACTCAGGTCGTTGTCGATATCCTGGAAGTTACGCGACGCGGGAGAGCAGCCAACTCTCCCAACACCGACGGTGGCACGAATGCCTGCCAGCCTCTGCGCGAGCAGTAGGCCGGCCCGTCCCTGGATCCCATGGATCCTTGTGTCGCCCCCATGTCCCCTCTGAAAGCAGAGGGATACCGGGAGCGACAGGCTAGCCCTAAAAAGGGCTGTTTGGGATGGAAGGGATTCTACGAGTCCCTTCCCGCGGGCCTTGCAGACCCGCCATACCACGACCCCCCCAGGGTCAGCTAGCCCTAGAAAGGGCTTGTCGGGTTATTTGTCGACGGCTAGCAGAGCTCCTTCTCCTTGGAGTCAGAGTCTACTAACCGTCGTCCAGGGTGCACCAGCCTCCCCGCTTCCGTTCCCCAGGACCGCGGTCCAGAGGGAAAAGAAACAGGTAAGCCAACGTGGAGGTTACCCAACCCGCACCCCAATCAACCCATAACTAATCAGAGAGAGTTTTCGATGGGTAAATGAGGTAGGAGGCTGCTTCGTATCGTACTACCCCACCGACTACCGTTACGGGCTAGTCTGAATGTTGTCCAAGTTTGGCCATCTTGGGGTCAATCGGTTGAGTAGACCCGGAGATATCATAAGCATCTGCTAGTAATATTATATATAATACTAGCTGTTGCCCGTGGCTCTGCCCGCAAGGATTTCTAATCCCGTTGCCGACGGGATGATAAGTATCCTATGTCCATCTCCTGGTTCTAAACTACATCCCCACCAATTTTCAGCTAAATCGGTACAGCCGTTCTTGAGTTATAAATAGTGTAACTAACACGACTTTCTTTTATATATATATATAGATATACATATACACATATATATATAATAAGTGTAATTACACTACCGACGTGAACCCACTCCTAATACAAGCAATTTAGCTTATCAGGACGGGTCCGTCCGAATTGAGCAGTCCGACTGGGGAAGTACCTCCCCCCTACATAATACCACGGCCATAATAACCTCGTGTTGTGTTCCCGGTGGTGAGAAGCCAGAGCTCACTGGAGAGTTTTTGTGCTGTCAGTGGGAATACCAAAGGCTTGTCCTGATTTTGTGTTCTGCACTGAGGGCACATAAAATCTCTGTTCTTACAGGGTCGGCAGCACGGTTGTGTTCCACTGGTGTTACACACGTTCATAGGTCGCGGTAACCACTTACCATCAGGTGGGCCGTGTGCTTGTCTGCCACCTAAGTTGTATAATTTTTTTTAAAAAAAGCTGGTTAGAGGAAATATTACAAATTTTAATTTCGGTTCCTACTAATATTCTTTAAAAAAAGAAATAAAAAACATTTTAGTCATCCAGTCATAACTAGAGTTATTGAATCGATGTCTATTTTGTTAAAAGGTTGAGTAGAACTAAAGATACCATAAGTAAGGCCATCAGTTAGTAATTACACTACATAAGTGACTCCACTCCTAATACTTTTTTTTTTTTTACGTGCGCAAAATCCCCACGGATACCTCCCCACCGGAGTCGGTGGAGGAGGTTATGTCGGACTCGAACCGACTAAAACGCACGCCGCCTGTGGGTCGCTTTGGTTGCCGAAGGTGAGGTTGACAGGCATATCCCTCGCACCCCGGCCGACCCAGGGCCTTCTCTCACGATCTGGCCCTCTTCTCTGGTGTGGGGACTACAGAGTCCCCAACTCGTCCCCGGAAACGGGAAGGCGCGCCACGCGCGCCACTGCCGCGTCCTGCTTCTGCCAGGGTGACAGGCGGCTCCACCTGTCACCCCCAAGCGGGCGCTCATGGGGGGCGGAGGTCGTTCATCGACCTCCGACGCCCGAGTTGCCTTCGTACGCGGGCAACTTGGCTTGCGATCTTTCGTCGCTCCCGCTGCCGCTCCCACCCAGT
This sequence comes from Eilema griseolum, assembly GCA_963662185.1. NCBI lineage: Eukaryota > Metazoa > Arthropoda > Insecta > Lepidoptera > Erebidae > Eilema > Eilema griseolum. The sequence goes on from OY759250.1 coordinate 10,031,542, forward strand.
GGGGTGACCCAGCTAAGCCGAATTGCTAGTATTAGGAGTGCCTAATACTAGCAATTCGGCTTAGCTGGGTTAGAGGAATAGTAATATTCCCTCTGATGGAATTTGAATTTCGATTGCTTGATTCTTAAAAAAATAGAAAAAGAAAAGTCTATCGAATCAATGTGACTATTTTATTAAAAGTTGGTCAAATTCGATTTCCGAGATTTGTTTATATATACATGGTGATGAATGCTAACAAGCGTAACACGTGTTTTGAAAACATGAAAAGAAAGTATTTCAAATCAGCCGACTTAATCATATGATGTACGAGGCTTATAAAATAAATAAGATTAAAAAAAAAGGATTTCAAATGTATTGCCGGTCATTCAGTCAAGCAAAATTGTTTGTCTCTGTGTACGTACCTTATCAATTTCTTGTTCCCGAAACTAATTTTAAATGGTATTTATATTCAGACTCGAATGAGTATTATTTATGAAATCGCACTAGCCTAGATCACCCAAACATGATAAATCGGGATATCCCTCCCCCTGACTTGTAGAGTAAGTAGTGTTTTGATCTGACACAGAAACTAATCAGAATTATTCTGAATCGGCCACCTACTAATTTGTAGTTAAACCAATTAGACTTCTGAATTCAGAATAGATTCATCATAGTTAATTAATTTTATATATTTCCTTCCACCACCAAGTAGTTAGTAGGTAAGTAGTTATATAGGAAAACCAACGATTTCGAGAAAGGCTAAAATTGGAACATTTATAGTTAATTAATTTTATATATTGCCTTCCCCACAAATTAGTTAGTAGGTAAGTAGTTATATAGGAAAACCAACGATTTCGAGAAAGGCTAAAATTGGAACATTTATAGTTAATTAATTTTATAAATTGCCTTCCCCACAAAATAGTTAGTAGGTAAGTAGTTATATAGGAAAACCAACGATTTCGAGAAAGGCTAAAATTGGAACATTTATAGTTAATTAATTTTATAAATTGCCTTCCCCACAAATTAGTTAGTAGGTAAGTAGTTATATAGGAAAACCAATGATTTCGAGAAAGGCTAAAATTGGAACTACCATAGTTAATTAATTTTATATATTGCCTTCCCCATCAAATAGTTAGTAGGTAAGCAGTTATATAAGAAAACCAACGATTTCATGAAGTGGCTAAAATTGGAACTATCCGTAATTCCGATTTTATCCACTTAACGCGGGAAGATTACAGAAATCAGGTCAAATAATTCGTGTAGAACTGTCATTCCTTACGACAGTTGTAAACGCATGTCATAAACGTCAAATCTCATGCATTCGTCTTTTTGTTCTACTTCTAACGAATTGGGAAAAGGCTTCGAAAATAAGATGAGCCGTCGTGTTGTTGTTTTATACCACTTAGGTGGCAGACAAGCGCACGGCCCACCTGATGGAAAGTGGTTACCGTGGCCTATGGACGTGTGTAACACCAGAGAAGCCACACTCGCGCTGCCGACCCTTTAAGCACAGATTTTTCTGTGCCGTCAGTGTAGAGGACAAGCAGGACAAGCCTTCAGTCATCCCACTGAGAGCACAAATTCTCCAGTGAGCTCTGGCTACCCTACTCACCGCTGCGAACACAACACGAAGTTGTTGTAACCGCGGTATTCTGTAGGGCTATTTACCCAGTCGGACTGCTCAATTGGGCGGAAACACCGCCGTTTGAAGTAAGTTAGTGCTTAGAAGAAAAATAAAAGTGTGAGCTTATCTACTAATGCTGTTTTTCATTGCTTATCGACAGCTATAATGTACATATCTTTACCTACTTACTTTAACAATCGGCTACATTACGGATACGACTTTGCATGACTATCTGTCTTGTATTGTGAAGTATAGATAACAATAATACTAAAACTAGAATATAACTGTTCAAAACGAAACTAAATGGTAGACTCAAGCTCATTCTAAGTTCATAAAAAGAATGGGAAAAAAAATTGAAAATGGCAATCCTCATTGTCAAAATGGGAATTAGATACATAACATAACATAAACTCACACCTATACCCCGAAGGGGTAGGCACTAGGCAGAGGTGCTAGCACCCACATTTCGCCGGTTTATATTTAAGTCCCAAGCGAGCCTATTGCCATTAACCGGGCTCTTATATTATAAACCTGCGATAAACACATAACTTCTAAAAGCATTGGTCATTGTCAAATCATTGGTGTGTGCCATGGTAAAACCTGGGATCGAACCCGAGACCTCGTCTCAGCAGTCCATTAACCATACCACTAGGCTACCGCGGGCATTTGATATAATAAATATTATATCGTGTCTCTACATCATATCCTCCAAGCATGTTTGCAAATAATAGAATATTAAATGATCTCGAATTAGATAATATTTTTCATTTTCTTAGAACAATGCCTGCGAAGAACTGTAAAATCAGTTTCTTGCAGGGTATATTTTTTAAACAGGGCAGGTACCTAAAGCGTTGTGGAAGGAGACCTTCCCTCACTTTTTGCGATATTATGAACTGCATTCATAGATTTTGGCATAATTATACAGTCCGCAAGAAAAATGGTTGACACATGCTGCAATAGATACCTACTAATGCACCTACCCCGTTTTGATTATTGACAAAATACGCTTCTATTAAGTTAACTAAAACTAGACTAACAATTGTTAGATTCTTGGAACGTTGTCATTAAAACAAATAATAATAGCACCGTGCATGCGACATTGTGGATCTCAACTCGCGGTGTCTGGCACAATGGTTTTGATGATAGTACTACACAATAATAAAAAGACACGATTATTGTGTTATGTTTCTAATCTGAAACATTAAATGGCACATCACTTATGGAAAAAGTTTAATGGCATTGCTTCATAGTCTTTCTAAATCTGTTTACATTCCTCTCATGGAGATAATAATGGCTTGTTTTGTAAAACAGCTGTCGTATTTACGCAAGGTGATGTAGCGTCAAACCAGACAAGAGCACTATTGTGTCGAGCTCGTGAAAATTCCGATTACTTTAGTAACTTTTTTACATTGAAAGCAGTTAGACTCGGTAACGCAGTCCACGCTGATTTATACTCTTACCACTATAGCCTGACCACTTTCTGGTGGTTTCTATAATTTTAAGAATGAATATAAGTACAGGCCTACAAATACAAAATATACGAATACGAAATACATGGGAAAATAACAAAGTCAAAAATACAAAAAACTGCACTAGCAAATTACCCGCTTATGGGGTTTGAAATTACAACATTGTAGATAGAGACAACGCCACGCCATTGGTGTATTCTCAATTAAATTGCCTACGGCACAGTCTATAGTAGCTCATTCAAAGTGAATTCCTCTAGACCATAAACATAATATAACAGAAGAACTACGTATGTATCATGATTAATAGTATCATTTTGGATGGATAAATCTGTTGTCAGTTTTGACAAGTTATTTATTTCACCATGTGAATTCAGTTCTTTTTCACAACACCCTAACATTGGCAAGTTGTGGCAACACACAGATGCCATTAATAAATAATAAAAAGAATTCAGTTCTGAAAAATATGTTCGGTTTTTGAATTCTAAGTTTATGCTTTAGACAATAAAGTATTTTAGCGATTGTTTCCTCCAAAACCAACAATAGTTTAGGTACAGTTTATCTTGTTTTATTTCTTCGTTACAAAAAGGTGAAGCGAGGGAAACTATTGAAGTAAGTCTAAAACAGTGAATCACTAAATCCATTGTGTAATGCTGAAACGTAAAACGTGTACAGGACCAGCAACAGCTATTAGCATGAAGTATAAACATCTTCGCTTCTACCATGAATACTATGCCACTCGTCATCAATGATACAATAGCACTGGCTACAATCAGTTGCACACTCTGCGTAAAGACAATGGTAGGTACTCGTGCACCGCTGACACGAATTTGCTCCAGTTTAACCAAGACAACTGACTTTGTCTCAGTACTGAAAAGCCATGACGAACCCAGACTACACGTCTGCTTTTCTCACGTGACCTATATACCTACTTCGACGAAACCGTCATTGCCACTGTCGTAAGCGGCTTGCATTTCAACGAAGCAAATGCAATGTATGGGTACGTATACGCGTAGGTACTTGGTCCTACGTGATGATAGCAACCACTCTCAAAATGAAACGATTATACAGGGTGTATTTTTGAAACGGGGCAGTAAGGGCAAGTACCTTGACCGTTGCAGTTACAGAAAAACACATACAGCAAGACCTTCCCTAACTTTTTGACATATTTTGAACTGCATTCACAGATTTTGTAAAAAACTTACAGTTGGTAAAAAAAATGCAAAAAGTCCAAAATTTTTTTTTTTATGCCAATCGATTCTATTTCATGTGGGGATCAAAAAACTCTATGAGACCATTTTAGCTTTCAGTACTAGGAAAGACAGAAATCGCCAAAAACGTTTCCCATACATTTCGGCAACAGAAACAAATTTCTACGATGGTCTAACTTTTTGTTATGGCCAGGAAGTGGGTAGAATTGACTGTAAAGTAAATAAAAAGAATTTTTACCCTCAAATTTCGAATTTGATTCGAAAATCTGTGTGTTATATTTAGTTTCAGCTGAGAAACTTCGTATGAGTTATTAATTAAGGATTTTCCCTAAAATGTCTTCTAATCGTGAAAAAATTGACTTATTAGAAGCGTATTTAGTCAATAATCGAAATGCGGGAGCTGCATTAGTGTGGTACCGCAATAAGTATCCGTTGCGGCATGTGCCAACAAGAAAGGTCAAATCTTTTGAAAAACCTGGAATTGCAGGGTTCTTTCAAAAGAAAGCGGCAGCCTCGTGTGGACATGGACACGGAGATTGCGGTTCTGACTTATGTCGAAGCATATCCAAAGGTATCGTCCAGGCAAGTCGCCCTTGAAGTAGGTGTATCCCACTCCCTTGTGATAAAGATATGGAAGAAATACGGCTGCAAGTGCTATCGATATGGGCGCATAGTTCAAGTGTTACATCCGGGTGATGATGTTCGAAGGCTTACTTTTTGCAGATGGCTAAGAGGAAAAATAAGCAGAGATCATGAATTTGTAAATTACATACTGTGGTCAGACGAAACGAATTTTTCCAATAACGGTATGTACAACAGAAAAAATCACCACTATTGGTCCAAAGAAAATCCACTAAGAGTTACGGCAAGTCATAATCAGGTTCGCTTCTCATTCAACAGTTGGTGTGGTATAATGTCCAATCGAGTCATAATGGTGGAATTTTATGAAGGGAAACTGAATTCTGCCATGTATAATGAAGTCATTTTACACCATCTTGAAAACGAGATGGACGAATGGCCCCTGTCGGAATTGCGAAAAGTTCATTTTCAACAAGATGGTGCTCCGCCACATAACAGTCACCTTTCACGTTCCAATTTGAGCCGCCTATTCGGTACACAGTGGATAGGTACACATGGTCCAACACAGTGGCCACCTCGTAGCCCCGATCTAACACCACTTGATTTTTTTTTATGGGGCTTCGTGAAAAATGAGGTGTATAAGACGACGTACGCCAGTGTTCAAGAGCTCAAGGATGCATTAATGACCATTTTACGTAATATTCATCCCAGAACATTATTAGCCGCCATTCGTTCAGTGCAAAAAAGGATAGACTTATGTATTCGTGAAAATGGAAATCATTTTGAGCAATTTATTTCATAAACCAATTTCTTAAATGTTTAAATGATTTTTTTTATTTAAAAGAGTTCAAAATTTTACCTGACCTATGAGTTTCGAGTTGATTTATCATATTTCCGTACGAAATGTATGGGAAACGTTTTTGGCGATTTCTGTCTTTTCTAGTACTTAAAGCTAAAATGATCACATAGAGTTTTTTGATCCCCACATGAAATAGAATCGATTGGCATAAAAAAAAAATTTTGAACTTTTGCATTTTTTTTGCTAACTGTAAGTTTTTTACAAAATCTGTGAATGCAGTTCAAAATGTCCCAAAAAGTTAGGGAAGGTCTTTTAAGAACGTTTTGCTGTAACTGCAACGGTTAAGGTACTTGCCCTTACTGCCCCGTTTCAAAAATACATCCTGTATAGTGTAGTTTTCCCGATTCCTTTCCCCATAGGAACCTATTACCGGAAAAAAATCCTATGTTAATCAATGTCAAAGTGGGGTGTGAAAAAACATCAGATGAGGTCGCCAAGCTACGTGCCACCATTGTAACATACTACGTGTTTTTTTTATACTACTTAGGTGGCAGACAAGCGCACGGCCTACCTGCTGGAAAGTGGTTACCGTGGCCTATGGACGTGTGTAACACCAGAGAAGCCACACTCGCGCTGCCAACCCTGTAAGCACAGAGTTTCTGTGCCGTCAGTGTAGAGGTCAAAGCAGGACAAGCCTTTTGTCATCCCACTGACAGCACAAATTCTCCAGTGAGCTCTGGCTACCCTACTCTGTCTACGTGTCTGTAAGGGTGAGCCTCTTGAGACTGAGACCTGAGACTTAACCTTTAGCTTACCATCAGGTGAGGTGAAGTCGAATTGGCGTGTCTGAGAAAAAGTAAAAGTCTAAAATCATTTATTTTATTCTGGATAGACCATTAAAACAGCACTTACAAAACGTTAAAATTAAAAAATAATACGTGTTTAACTCACTCATGGGTAGGTCGACAGAGTGAATTGAATGTAATGGAATTGAAGCAACTAAAATCACAAAATAGGTTCCAGTTCCTCCGTGATCATGGTGCTTGCAACAGCGCCGAAATATCGGAAACTCAAAACAATGAAACATGGTAAATATCCCGTTTATTCTGATACTAAAATCACAAATTTTAATGAAGAAGTTAATCGAATTCCCGGAATTAACGACAGAAACTATGCAATATTTAATTCTGTACGCCACTGGTTTATTTGAGTGAGTTAATCTCAATGGCCCAAATAATAAACAAACAGAGAAAGCGTCTAAATTTAGAAAATGATTTAATTATAATATGTGTGGCATTAACAAGATCACGACGCGAGAAATTAGCGCAACTCATTTTAATATGGTTTTAAACCATGCATATATTTTTGTTATGGTGAATTTGTGTTATCTTAACTTTATAAAAGTAGATATACTAATAACCGTAATTTTAAGAGTAGATATACGAATATTTTTTTATTCAAAAACTCAATTAAGTAGTTAATAATTTTGTTTAAAATCTTTTAAAAATAAAACGCATCTAAAACCAAAATCAAACCACAAGTTAATAGTTTATTTTGTATAATATGTGTTTGCGTAAAAACACAGATCAAGATAATTAAATAGGTTTTTTTATACAACTTAGGTGGCAGACAAGCACACGGCCCACCTGATGGAAAGTGGTTACGGTAACCCTATGAACGTATGTAACACCAGTGGAGTCACATCTGTGCTGCCAACCCTTTAAGAACAGAGATTTTTTATGCCTTCAGTGCAGAACACAAAATCAGGACAAGCCTTTGGTCTTCCCACTGACAGCACAAAAACTCTCCAGTGAGCTCTGGCTATTATTAAAGGTATTTTACCTTTAGTTAAGTACCTAATCAAACAGAGTATACCTTTTTTTTTTCAAGTGTGCAAAATCCCCACGGATACCTCCCCACCGGACCCGGTGGAAGAGGTTATGTCGGACTCGATCCGACTAAAACGCACGCCGCCTGTGGGTCATTTTTGTTGCCGAAAGTGAGGTTGACAGGCATATCCCTTGCACCCTGGCCGACCCAGGGCCATCTCTCACGATCTCACCCTCTCCTCGGGTGTCTGGCCTTCTCCTCGGGTAACAGAGTATACCTAGTAGCTACATAAAATTTCTTGTGTTAAGAGATTTATGTATGGTGTAATAGCTAGGAACCAAACGGGAAACCTATCTACTGAATTCTAATATTTTTAACCGAAATAATACTTTTTTCAACGCAGTTGGGACGTCTAATTACGAAACGGCTAGCTTCAATATTTTCCGTGAAGTGACTGCCAACGGTCACCGCAATTCACAACGCATAATATCTAATTATGTAAAAAAGTTAATTATTATTCAAACATCATCATCACCGACTTTCACCATTTTCTATTGTACATCATCGATAAAAACTAAAAAGCCACGCTTTATTCCCAGCCACAAACAATAACGACTACCGTAGCAGTTGGGTGATTCACTTACTTTTTCTTTTTTTTTATACCACTTAGTTGGCAGACAAGCACATGGCCCACCTGATGGGAATCGGTTACCGTGGCCTATGGACGTATGCAACACCAGGGATGTCACAATCGCGCTGCTGACCATGAAGAAACCTTCTGATACCCCTCTTGAAGAACCCCATATTGTAGGCGCTTGGTGGTTGTAGGCAATGACTTTGTATATAACATAACATAAACTCTCATGGTCACTCACATCAGTATCAGAATAAACGGGATATTTACCATGTTTCATTGTTTTGAGTTTCCGATATTTCGGCGCTGTTGCAAGCATCTTGATCATGGAGGAGCTGGAGTAGTGGCGGTGAACAGAGAAAAAGTTTTTTCCTAGGAGTAATTATATCGATCTACTCTCTTTCGAGTTCTTTTACTACGCGTATCTGCACTACTATTGGTTTCACTCTCACTACAAACTCGAACCCGATCTCGATCACGTTCACGACATACATTGCAACAGCGCCGAAATATCGGAAACTCAAAACAATGTAACATGGTAAATATCCCGTTTATTCTGATACTGATAATATAAACTCACTCCTATTATATCCCTGAAGGGGTAGTCAGAACCGGGCATTTATAAACCTGCGATAAATACACACATAACATCGAAAAGCATCGAAAGTCATTGGTGTGTGCCATGGTAAAACCTGGGATCGAACCCGAGAGCTCGTCTCAGCAGTCCATTACCCATACCACTAAGCTACCGCGGTTACCTACTTACCAGCATAATATTTTATTTATGTATGGCACGTCAATTAGACGTCACCTCGCCTGATGGTAAGCTGAAAGCAAAGTCTCAGGAAAGAGGGTCACCATTACATACATATACCACGTGAGAATGGTGACACTCAGGTAAGGTAACTATGCCCGCTTATACAGGGTGTTACAGAAAGGTGTGGTCATATTTAAGGGTCGTTACACATGCCTGATAACCAGTCGATATGCACCGGCCAATGTACAAATAGTAATAAAGTGATGACATCGTTAGTCGTCTTACAAAATTGTTAAATTCGTTAAAATTTTCGATATTTAGCAAAAGCGGTAGGTCACAACACTATTGTATTTTGTTCTTTCGCGATAAGTTCAATTGAGTTCAATAACCTCTGTAAAATCTCTAATCTCAGCTGTGCGCCTGGTAGCCGGCCTACCAAGCGTAGGTATAGTTAGATACAGGTTACATCAGAGATATTTTGACTATCACTTACCGGGGCGTGTTCTCCTTACAGCGAAACGGTGATGTACCTGATCTGGTACAGTCATAAGAACGCACTAATTTATCACTTCACGATCGCGACACAAGGAGTTTAAACTATCACTTATGTAGGCCACAAAAACATAACGAGTACATGTACACATGAATGGAGTTTATGACGCCACAGTATGCGTGAAACTCCAAGGCATACCTACGTTTAAAAAATTATAGCAACGCGCAACGGCTCGTTGCTCGATGCCGTAACATGCTACCACGCACGCTTCGAAACATATCTGGGGTTACGCTACGTAAATCTCTGATATTCGGGCTTCCATATTCTCTCTGCTGTCATATGCTGTACTGTACACTTTTTCTTCACGTAACCTCAGAGAAAATAGTCGAGCGGAGTGAGATCCGGGGACCTCGCCGGGCAAGCGACTCTCACTTCACCGCCACGCCCAATCCTCTGATCAAAACGCATCTTTAAATACGCGCGAACTTCCCCCTTGAAATGAACGGGTTTCACTCCGATAACCGTTCCAGCTCGCCGGGTATCTACTCGTACTCGGGTCTACTTCAAAATGCTCGAGAATACGATCGTCTAAAGCAGTGGGCGTCGTAGAAGGTCGCCACGAAAACTTCCAGTGTATTGAAGGCGGTTCACCATCTTCTTAAAACACTCCAAAGAGGGAAACCGCCGACGGTCACCCTCTAGTCTTCCGTCCACAAATATCTCACTGTACAGCCGACGAGCTTTTCGCAAGCTACCATCAGCTGCGCCAACACAAAGCATCATCTAATATTCGCTATTACTAAAAACCGACATTTTCACTGCACAACAGAACAACAACTAGTCTACAAATAAACATGTAAACAACCTACAGAAAAGAAGTCGGCACAAGTAGGTACATACGAATGTTGCCAACCATTAATCTATCTAATTCTAATTATCTAATTTAATACGTAGAATTTTGAAAAATCCACAGACCTTCCTTTCATTTTTAAGGTAAATATGACTAAAAAACTTGCAGTTAACTAATTAATGGTTAAATCAATCCCTTTGTTCAGAACAATATTCTATTTCTACTAAAAAGTACATTGCCTAGGTACATTTTGCTATCTGTTCGCGCTAAAAATCTGAACTGAAAAGTAAATGATAGCTTCGTGCTCAGTGGTTAAGGTCGGCCTTTCTACTGAAAATCACAAGTTTTAATCATACCGAGAGGAGATAGAGCCAGAGTAGAAAGAGGAGAAAAAGTTGAGAAATCAGGAAATAAGTAATACATAAAATTGTCACGATATTTTTCTTTGCATATGACAAGACTTACCTACTCTGCGGGTGACAAGACGCAAAACAAACGAACCGGATTTCGTCTTCTATCTTTTAAAAAGCATAAACGCGTAACAATACATTTTAATCTACTAATAAATTTACCACTTTTTCATTTGAAATCTACGCTGCTTCTACTATTTTTAACATGCCATCTACAGATTTTATAAAATCAGTTATGGCAACATTGATGCCTACTGTTTTACGCACTTTGGCGCCAAATATTATGTCCTTGGCGGCACCGATTGTCCGTGTCAAAAGCGCCGCCACGCATCGCGGTCTCATCAAAGGACTCCGCGGCCGAACGTATTACCTATGAAATTAGGGTAGAGGTACAGGTTTACGTCCATTTAAAAATTTTATTTTAATATTTAAATCTGGATTTTTCAACTATGACTTTGTGCTTCTTTCAAGTGCGGAAACCCCCTCGCATTGAGTTTGGGTTGGACAATGAATGGACTATCGCGCTCAAATTTAATAAAAACCAGAGTTATGTACTTACTCTGAAAAAAAAATCGCAGCTACTATTCAATCTACTCGTTGTCTGTTGTTATGTAAGAGACAACTTTTTCGACGCCGTGATTTTCGTATCATTCAATAACGGGTGGGCAAACAAACATACGACCCACTGACTGAACAACATTGTTATTAAAAAAGAGTATGTAATTCAGTAGAAATACATCCGATACTAAGAATGCAGAAAATAATAAAATTGTGACCATGGTCGAATACTAGTCAGTTCACCCTATTTAGGTATAGGAAAAAAATAACAAATGATTTTATCGTATCAATTATTTTAGGGTACCGTAAAATCTTGTTTCAAAAATTTTGAAGAAACGACTCTTACATTTTATGTTATCCTGGTATTTGAACATATTTTTGTTCACTTTACCATACCTTTTTATGCTTTAAGAAAGGTTTTGTATTAAATAAAAATTGGTACGGAACCAATCATAATAAAGGGCGTGGCGATTTGGAGTGAAAGAGAAGATATTTTAATTTTATGAAATAGTTTAGGGTACCGCAATGAATGTTACTTTAACGAACACTTATGAAGGACCTCTTAGAGTTATGTTATCCGGGTACGACATGATATACCTTAGTAAGTTCTGTGTGCATTTTTGTACACTGCCGTTATTTATGTTGTGCGCCATTGTGCGCATTATCATGACACCTGGTTTCCCAAACGTAACGAACAAACAAATCTCAAAAAAATCCGATAATAAATAACTACGTAACTCAAACTAAGGCAAACGTGTAACGATCACAGTGTTGCGGATGCTGCTTTTTTATAACCCTTAGGTGGCAGACAAGCACATGGCCCACCTGATGAAAATTGGTTACCGTGGCCTATAAACGTATGTAACACCAGAGGGAACGCACTCGCGCTGCCGACCCTGTAATCACAGAGTTTCTGTGCCGTCAGTGTAGAAGACAAAGCAGGACATGCCTTTAGTTTTCTTACTGACAGCACGAATTCTCCAGTGAGCTCTAGCTACCCTAACACAACACGAAGTTATTATGGCCGCGGTATTCTGTTGGGCGGAGGTACTTCCCTAGTCGGACTGCTCAATTGGGCGGAAATACCGCCTTCGCGGTCTCGAAGGACGAGAGCGTGCGGGGATGCGAGAGGAAAACAACCCTGTTTTCGAACCTGTTGCCATGTTAATTCCGTATGGAAAAGTACGATATCCTCATCTTACCCTGAAAAGGGGCGGCTCCTCAACCAGCCCTTTGAGGCTTTGTCTGCTCTCCACTGTGTCCTATGCTACTCAGGCACACATGAAGAGTCACCCAGCATCCCTTTACAGGGGCATTCCTGCCTCGGTCGGGATTTTGGGAGAGGAGGTGTGCTGCCGCCTTCACGCGCAGTTGCGCTGCGGAGATTCGCAACCAAGCATCTCTATTTATCGTGTACCTACCCAACAACTTGGAATTTTGTTCTATTTAACTTCTCATCAGGTGGGCCGTGTGCTTGTCTGCCACCGAAGTTGAATAAAAACCGAAAATTTATTTTTTGCATAACGTTTCAATAAAATTGGGTACGGAACCAATTTTAATTAGTTTAATATTAAGGGGCGTGGCTGGAAATTCGATAGTCCACGACTCCTGGTATTGAATGTAGGTTAACCTTTACCTAAGGTATCTTTGAGACAAGTCTTACATTTAGCATGGATGATTTCAGGAACATAAAAATGTTTTATTATTGCTAAAAGTTAATTTTGTTTTATTTTAATACTATTTTAACAAGTTTAAGCTGTTTCAGAATTTCTTTGCCCGATATAAAAAAAAAATTGTTTAGGTACAAAGTAAGTAATATGATATTGAGACAGGGCCTATCAAATCCGATCGTTTGGTAAACCTACTCGGGTTCAAACCGTAGAGTTCATTTGTAACAGCGCGCTGAAGCTGCTGCAGCCCTGGTTAGTTTTTTAGTGTTGTGCGTTTGTCGACAATTTCCACTAGCTTACACATGGTCGATAAAAAAGAAAATTAATTATCTACGTGATACAAAGTAAATTGGTGTTTATACTCCCGCGGAAAATTTATTTATATCACACGTAATGCGTCCCTCGAATATGACCACACCTTTCTGTAACACGTTGTATTAGCCGACACCATTTTTTTTAGATGGTTTCGTTTTACGTTGACATCCCCTGTGGCGTGGTGGTAGTGAACGCGGCCGCTACACAGGAGACGCGGGTTCGATCCCCGCTCAGTGCAAATATTTGTACGTATGAATATAGGTTTTTGCATTGGTCTGGCCATATCAACATCTATGGCAGTGGTTATGGGTAGTTGAAGCCCAAAAAAGTACAAGTGTTTATAAAATTATTAATGGCGAGACGCCAATGTCAAGGTTTTCAAGAAATTCTACCAGAGCCAGCAAAACCAATGTCATACCACAGACACTGCAAAAAATGGCATTAAAATTTAGCTATTATTTCTATATCCTTAAAGGCCAAAATTAAATGAAAAGAGTTTCTTTACACTTTTTCATTCCGTCTGCAAAAAGCCTTTTAATTTTGGATTTTTTTTTTATACAACTTAGGTGGCAGACAAGCACACGGCCCACCTGATGGAAAGTGGTTACCATGACCTATAAACGTGTGTAACACCAGTGGAGTCACATCCGTGCTGCCGACCCTGTAAGAACAGAGATTTTGTGCCGTCAGTGTAAAGGACAAAGCAGGACAAGCCTTTGGTCGTCCCACTGACAGCACAAAAACTCTTCAGTGAACTCTGGCTACCCTACTCACCGCTGGGAACACAACACGAAGTTATTATAACCGCGGTATTCTGTAGGGCGGAGGTACTTCCCCAGTCGGACTGCTCAATTGGGCGGAAATACAGCCGTGTCCTACCTCCTCAAACCGTGTCCTACCTCCTCAAATTTTAACAACACTGCTTTAAAATCTAAAATTAAATGGATTGTTTAGTGAGCAGTGTCTGTGGTATGACCGTGGTATTACCAACCACAAAAATGTATTAATGTTATACAAGACAGTCACTAAAGCCCCGCGTGACTTTTGTAGCTGTCTTGTATATTGATTGCCTTTCGCGATAGGTACCAATACTAGCATACATACAGCCAATGTAGTAGTACTACATATTGGCTGTATGGAACAGACTGAACACGTCGAATCATTGATTGTAGGTAATAAAAAATCTAAACCATTTACGGCACTGCAGTAACTCTGTCAAACACATTATCGTGGTCATTCGCAGCAATCATAATAATTGTTCTACAAATGAACAAGTTCAAAACGCTGTATTATTGCAACATTTTGCACCGGATGGGAAAAATCCTTTATAATAATAATATGCCGACATTAGATATTATGTATATATCTAGGTATAATAATAGCACTATCATTTTGTGAACTCAGTTAATTAGCCTCTGTTGAGTATAGGCGGTGAATAGGGTAGCCAGAGCTCACTGGAGAATTCGTGCTGTCAGTGGGAAGACTTAAAGGCTTGTCCTGCTTTGTCTTCTACACTGACAGCACAGAAACTTTGTACTTACAGGGTTGGCAGCGCGACTGTGACTCCTCTGGTGTTACGAACGTCCATAGGCCACGGTAACCACTATCCATCAGGTGGGCCGTGTGCTTGTCTGCCAACTAAGTGGTATAAAAAAAGTTAGGTAAATATCGTTTTATTTTCCTCCTCACAATTTTCCTGCGTTCGAGGTTTCCACCTCGGTACCTACTCTTTCTCTTCCGTCCAATAGGGTAGTGTCCTCAATCATCGAATTATTACCAATACTACTTAATGTCTTAGTATTTTATCTAAAAATATGCATTATAAACTAAGATATTGCCTAACTAAACTGAAACTATGAGTTTTCAATATTTTTAATTCCCAAAATAGGACAAAAAATAAACAATCGAAATAAAGCAAAATTTACAACTTTTTAGAATCCTTATTATATTTCAAATACTCTTATTATCCGCTGATTACGCAAGGTAGACTGAGATAATGTGACGTCACCACGTGCCACGATTTTGTATGGAGCGTTTTCGGGCGGCTGGAGAAATTGAATTTTTGAAATCAAATATCTTTAAAACTATTTGTCATAAGAATGTTTCATTTTTACGGTTCATTATGTTATTGTAAAATGTACAGTTTACGAAAATAAAAAAAAATTGGACACAACCCCATTAGGCTTATCTTAGTTTTTAGATGAGTGGCTGTCGTTGACACGCTTACCTGTGGGAGTGCCGTGACGTGTTATAAGAGATAAATGAGATAACTCAATCTCCCTTTATCACCCAGAAATCAATACGCTCATAACACGTCATGGTAGAGTTAGAACTACTGATAAAAATCAGCTCGACATGCTATTTTCCGTGTAAATAACATAACATAAACCCACCCACATTTCGCTAGTTTATGTTTACATCCTAATGTAATAGGTGGCAAGCCTATTACCGTTAACCGGGAACTTATAAACCTGCGATAAATACACACATAACTTCGCAAAGCATCGAAAAGTCATTAGTGTGTGCCATGGTAAAACCTGGGATCGAACCCGAGATCTCGTCTCAGCAGTTCATTACGCATACCACTAGGCTGCCGGGTAAACTCCATGTAATCTTAGATGGAATATAGACATACCCGTAGGGTGAAATAAGTACCTACCCACCAGATTTCAGTGTGTATAGGTGTAAGTATAATACTGAATTTTATTGAACAGTTAAATTACATTTTTAATCAGAGAAACAATAATTATTACCGAATGCTTATCTATATGAGTTTTCTAAAGTGATAAGCGTAAAATTAGTTAACTGGGTAGGTATCAATTTTAACAAATGCAACAACATGGTCGATTAGATATGACTACGTAAGTAGAAAAGGCCATCTTATATTCAAGGCGATCTTTAATCAATTTCAACAGATGTACAATAATTAAATTCAATTGAGGTAGTTGGGATGTCTGAGCTTCAAATATGTTTATACATCATTAGCTATGACGGTGACACAATAGCATTTAGTATTTTATCTAAAAATGTGCATAGTAAACTAAGATATTGCTTAACTAAAATGAAACTATGAGTTTTCATTATTTTTAATTCCCAAAATAGGTCAAAATATAAACAATCGACTCTCTTTCTTCTGCATATCAACGACATGCTGCCAACCGGCAATGTTCATTGTTATGCAGACGATAGCACCTTGCATGGGAGTTATCATGGACATCCTGCGGCCAAGCAGTCAGATATCGCAGAGAAAAGGCAGCATCTTGTCACTGAGCTTGACGGGATCCTGAATCACATTTCGCAATGGGGCTCTGAGAACCTGGTTGAGTTCAATGCCAAGAAGACGCAGGCATGTGCGTTTACAGGAAAAGTATCTTCTTTCCTTCCCCTCCCCACTCTTCAGAGTACGCCACTGCCACTGCAGGACAATCTCAATATCCTAGGTATGGATGTTTGCTGCAACCTGAATAACAAAAATTACATCGAAAGTATCATCAAAACAGCCTCACGAAAACTTGGAGGACTCTCACACGGTATGTGTAAGTAATGGTGACCCTCTTCTCTGAGACTTTGCCTTCAGCTTACCATCAGGCAAGGCGAAGTCTAATTGATGTGTTCTATATGTAAAAAAAAAGGGAAATATACAACTCTAACTTTCAAACTGGTTAAAAGTGGTTATTATTAAACATCCGAGTAGGTAGGTACGTTTAAGTGAAATAATCTGATATAGATATACAACTTCAAACAGCATCAAAAGTTTTTTTTAATTATAAGCACGATATGATACGATACGATTATAAGACAATAGGCCCACACGTAAGTAGGCAATCAGTCCAGGCCATCGATTGTACTAAAGCAAAACCACTGTCATACCAAAGATACTGTAAAAATGTGCATTAAATTGTAGACTTTATTTCTTATGCTCTTAAGTTCAAAATTTAATGTAAAGAGTTTAATTAAATGCCTTTTAATTTTGGAAATTAGAACCTAAATACCAACAGATACATTAACTCATATAGGTATGTATTCTAACTCTACACTTTCGTCCTTACATACCTTTCGAGCTGCCTTTAATTTCCAGCAGCCTGGGCCCCGATTCTGGTAATTTTACGTCATAATAACATCATACCTCTGACGAGGCAAACAATACCATGTAATTTTAGTCTTTACTGTAATGCTGTTAGTCATTTTTTATACCACTTAGGTGGCAGCCACCGCACTGCCCACCTGATGGAAAGTGGTAACCGTGGCCTATGGACGTGTGTAACACCAGAGAAACCACACTCGCGCTGCCGACCCTGTTAGCACAGAGTTTCTGTGCCGTCAATGTAGAGGAGCAGGACAAGCCTTTAGTCATCCCACTGACAGAACAAATTCTCCAGTGAGCTCTAGCTACCCTACTCACCGCTGGGAACACAACATGAAGTTATTACATGAAGTTAGCAGAATCGGGGGCCTGATCTAAGGACACCTCCGTGACACCTGATCATTCACACTTCTCCCCATTTCCGGGGACGAGTTGAGGCCTCTGTGGTCCCCACACCCGAGGAGAGAGAGATGGTCCTGGGTTGGACGGGGTGCGAGGGATAAGCCTGTTAACCTCACCTTCGGCAACAAAAATCGACCCACAGGCGGTATGCGTTTTGGTCGGTTCGAGACCTAACCTAACCTCTCCCATCGGCTCCGGTGGGGGTGGGTATCCGTGGGGATTTTGCTCACGTAAAAAAAAGGCAATAGCACTCAGGCCACTTTTTATCCTGGCAATAGCTTTTGGAGCGGAATCAGCAGTTAGGTATGCCACGCTGGAAGAACTATAGCTAATAGTTATCAGATAATACTGAGTCACGACCTAATTATATATAAGAGGCGCCTTTTATCTATAAAAACCATTTAAAATCAAATATCGTAGGCACTTATCAACTGATTGACATGATCGTTCCATCACTGTTTTATTTTCTTATTACGTAAATACGTAGGTATAGTTGACGTCCTCAGTGACGCAGCGGTAGAACGTTCGTTACGCAGGGGTTCGAATCCTGCTCAGTGCAAATATTTGTATGCATGTTTCTATGTATGATATGTATGTATTTACAAAAACAAATATCTAAGTATCTTAATCCGTATTTTAGATTCCATTACACAAGCTAGTTAAGCTAAGCTTACCATGGGTCTAGATAGCGTTGTGTGTTATGAAAAAAAAAACAAAATATAAAAGTTACCGGCAAATATCTTGACCGTAAGTCGCGAGAGAATCGAGGAATTGACGCGCGCGGATGTTTTGATAAATCTATAATTGGGGAACTTGACCTCTTACACCGTAAGACCCCGTGCTAAGCTCAAAAGACACTCAAAAACGCTTACTGCGCACAAAGAGTAAAGTACCGGTAACTTTACAGCATACCGGCTTTCATTAACGTTATCCATAACGTTATCAGTACCTAGAGTTAGCCATGTGTGTAGTGCGTTATCTATACATCACAGTATGTTGTCACATTGCACGTTAATGTTAACGGCACTTTGCGGACTTTACAACACGTGTACCAATAACAGTTATCGCTATCGTAAAATATGTACAACAAATAATTTTTATTCTACAAATTTATAGCCCGCTCTTTTTATATTAGTAGGTATACTAGGTATACTACTAATATTAAAGGAATTTTAATGGTTCGGAACGAGCATAGTTTTACAAAAATCTACTCAAAATGTAGCCTAAAAGTAATGATTAAATAACGCTTTTTGTTAGATATATACAGAAGTATACTAGAAATATAAAATTGTAGGAACTTACTAAATATCTAAACTACTTACTGAACATCGTTCAACCACTTCCTAATAAATTTTGTACTGCGAGACGGCCATAACTAAATAGAAAAATTCGATCTACGAGATCTATTCGTTGACTGCACAGGAAAGTCTAAGCCACCTCCGTGCTACCACCCCGAAGAGGGGTATATCTACGGGGCCGAGTTTCGTATTTATGAATTTCAAGAGAGGCCTATTGTATCTCGGACAAAACCAGCACTCTTTTAGGTGCACTGTCTCATTGGAGTAAGTACCGTGCCTATAAGACAATACGTTTTAAAATAATTTGAGCTCCATAAGCAGACATTAAAACTTAAATGATTACTTTGCTCTAAGTACGCTCAGTTTTTCTTTGTGCTATTTTTCATTGAAGGCTACTTACCTACAGTTTGATTTCAAATGACACCGAAGAGAAATAACAATATAAATTTAAAAAAAAAAAACTCATTTTTTGAAGTTTTTAATTTAAAATGAAATCTGGTGTCAAAACTCATATACAGTTGTCCACGGAGGACAGAATATGATTAAATTTCCTTCTATATACCTATGTACCACCTGGTTCCATACCTAAAATGTTCTGTTACTTATGTTTTAAATTTAAGAATTGTACAAAAGCAACATTATTGATAGTCTTTTCAGTGACAATGTTAAGGAGGAATTTTACAAGACACAAATATTATAAAATCCTCCTATTTATTTATTTGATTAATTTTATTTTTTTGTTTTCCCTTGACGTAGTATTTTTAAAAGGAACTTATTTCGGCTAATGCTCGATTTTTGGAATAATTTTCCCTAACACGTTGATAGGAAATACAAGATAACAGCTTTCAGGCAAAACACGACCTAGTTTTTTTGTGAACGAATGAAAAATAAGCACAGTTTGCCTGAAAGCGGTCACCTCTGTTGCTACCTACGTCCATAGGCCACGGTAACCACTTTCCATCAGGTACCCAAGTAGTATAAAAAAAAACCTTGTATTTCTTGTTCCAAACTTTGTTTGAGAAAACCATGGATTGGATCATTTTAACGTAGACAGTGATTTCACCGTATAATTAAATAGAAGCAGAATCACTATGACGATATCAGCAAAATAAAGCATTTACTAAACTTTGAGTGATTTGGCCTTGAGATAATGGTGCCAATTCTGTTCCGCATATCACTGAAAGTACATATCTCTACTTTAGTAATATGCTATACCTACCTATACAAGTACATGCACATCAATAATCGCTACATAGGGGCAGCATTACGTCAGCAGATTTATTAAAATTATTTAATCCCTCCCCCCACCTCGTCAGCAAAATTTAGAAAAACTCTTAACCACACCCAACCCCACAAGCTTATGAATCTTTGGTACCTATATGCATCTTCTTTACATGTGGGTAATGCATGCTATATTATGTGTGAAAAACGAAATAACTACTGCTTACGTAATCATTATCTAGACCCTTCCACTCCCATGTCATCAAAAAAGCAATGCAGACTCCCCCCCTCCCATTTTCATCTTTTTTTTTTTTTTTTTATACCACTTAGTTGGCAGACAAGCACACGGCCCACCTGATGGAAAGTAGTTACCGTGGCCTATGGACGTCGTATTATGGATATCTTTTAGTGTTTACGTAATATGTGAACGTCCCCATATTTTTTATTTAGACAGAGGTGAATTAACATCCACTTTTCACCAATCATTGCATTCGGTTAACTGGTTTCCCTTTATCGGACGGGCCGTGTGGTGACAAAGAAAAAATCACTGCCCCGTCTCATCCGAAAGGAGTCGTAAAAGGCAACTAACGGACGAACAGACGATGTCGCTGCTAGAGAGGGAAAACTCGAAAAACTCTATGCCAACCCGTCTGGCCAGCGTGGAAACAGTAGGCCAAAGCCTCCCAACATTGGCAGAGGCCTACGTCCAGCAGTGGACTGCGATAGGCTTATTGATTGATTGATTGATTGTATTCGGTCATTAATTCACCTCTGCCTAATTCTCCGGGGATAAAAACGTGATCATACCTATGTATGAATGTATTATTGGGAGAGCCCTATGTCCAGCAGTGGACTGCGATAGGCTTATTGATTGATTGATTGATTGTATTCGGTCATTAATTCACCTCTGCCAAATTCTCCGGGGATAAAAACGTGATCATACCTATGTATGAATGTATTATTGGGAGAGCCCTATGTCCAGCAGTGGACTGCGATAGGCTTATTGATTGATTGATTGATTGTATTCGGTCATTAATTCACCTCTGCCTAATTCTCCGGGGATAAAAACGTGATCATACCTATGTATGAATGTATTATTGGGAGAGCCCTATGTCCAGCCGTGGACTGCGATAGGCTTATTGATTGATTGATTGATTGATTGTATTCGGTCATTAATTCACCTCTGCCTAATTCTCCGGGGATAAAAACGTGATCATACCTATGTATGAATGTATTATTGGGAGAGCCCTATGTCCAGCAGTGGACTGCGATAGGCTTATTGATTGATTGATTGATTTATTGTATTCGGTCATTAATTCACCTCGCCCTAATACTCCGGGGATAAAAACGTGATCATACCTATGTATGAATGTATTATTGGGAGAGCCCTATGTCCAGCAGTGGACTGCGATAGGCTTATTGATTGATTGATTGATTGTATTCGGTCATTAATTCACCTCTGCCTAATTCTCCGGGGATAAAAACGTGATCATACCTATGTATGAATGTATTATTGGGAGAGCCCTATGTCCAGCAGTGGACTGCGATAGGCTTATTGATTGATTGATTGATTTATTGTATTCGGTCATTAATTCACCTCTGCCTAATTCTCCGGGGATAAAAACGTGATCATACCTATGTATGAATGTATTATTGGGAGAGCCCTATGTCCAGCAGTGGACTGCGATAGGCTTATTGATTGATTGATTTATTGATTGATTGATTGTATTTGGTCATTAATTCACCTCGGCCTAATTCTCCGGGGATAAAAACGTGATCATACCTATGTATGAATGTATTATTGGGAGAGCCCTATGTCCAGCTGGACTGCTATAGGCTTGATTGATTGATTGACGTATGTATTATTATTTAAATAACGAAACTTCATTTATCTCGTACGATTCACCAACATATTTGAGCTCCAAGCAAAATCCACCTCCTAATCGGTACACCTAATAAACAACAGACGGGGCCCTGGCACAAGTTTCCTTTCAGGGTTGGGAGGTAAGCGGCAGTTGCTAACGGAGAAACTGGTACCTACCAATCGAAAACAATCAGCGAAAATCAAAATTCAGACTCGATCTAATTTCAATCTCCCAAATGTCAAAAATCACCATTGTTTATTGTTATTTACGAGAAAATCGTTTTTTTACATTTTTAAGATTGATAATAAAAATCTATTCTATTCATACTGTTGAGTGATGGCACGTGGTGGAATTTATAGTTACGCATATTGAGAACTCACTTGTACTTTTCCACATTATTTTTAATTGTTATTAGCCCTGGCCGGTTTCGGCTTACGATTTGTAAGAATTTGTGTAAAAATCTATTTAATTCAAGGATGAAAAGAAATATGAATCTTGATTTTGTGGTTTCGCTGTATTGTTTTGGATAGGTTTTTAGCTTTCTAAACTTTGAGTAAACAATCTTGTAGCGACTTTTTTATAATAACACATATTAAACTAATAAACTAGGCTTACTAACTGACTAACTAATGATTCCATTTCGGTTTTAGTCTTTATAAGGAATTTCGAAACAGAAATATATTAATAAATTATGCCGCTTACTCAACGAAGAGATTTATTAGCTCACCACAAACTAGACAATTTAATCACTAGTACACACAGTACTCTTCAACAGTTCCAGTCGCTCAGTAGTTCACAGTAGTCCACAGTCGTTGCTCAGGTCGCAGGTAGAATCTTCTTCAGTCGCTTAATTTCGCTGTGTTCGTTGTCGATCTCAAAGACAAAATGAATCGTGTCGCTATGCGAGCGTATTTTTATACCTATCAAATAGGAGGGTCGAATTATCTAGAAAATTCGCGAGCGATAAATACCTATTCTTTGAAGTTCGCCGCACATTAAATAAAACACATTAAAACAACATCAAGATTATTTACGTTTAGTTAAGCACTTAACCGAATGGAGTATAGATTAGAAATCGTAGCTTTGTCACCATTGGATCGATACAGTCTGCATCACATCGATTTTGACCAGCAAAGTACCTACTCCAAAAGATCTTAATAACATGGTATTAAGACCTTTTTGGGCACCCGGGGGCACCCTTTTTGGGCCAGTTAAGATCGATCCGATGCTGTGCCATGGATCAATCAATCAATAAGCAGTTTACTGCTGGACATTAGCTTCTCCCAATATTGGGAGGACTAGCAAATCAAACAATCATAACCATATGGTTCCCGGCAGAGTAGAATTTGGACCACCCCATCTCTTCCCATGCGGTGTCGTACAAGGCGATTAAGGGATAGGGCTGTTTAACGCAGACAGATATAAACAGCCCAGACTCAGCCTCAAATGTATGGCTCGAGTCAACAATAGTGCCCGGAAAACGACAATAGGTTCACCCCTATTACGTGGGACCGAATACATTTATAGGTGAAATGTGGGTGTTAATTCACCTCTGCCTAACCCTTTGGGGATAAAGGCATAATTATATGTATGTATGTATGTATCATAACACATAAAAATTTACCTGCCCATCTTAAACATTGTAGCAATTGGATACAACAATAACACAAGCCGTTAAAAAGGGTTCCTTTTACTGCTTATAACATTTCATCACATTAAATATCAGGTAAGCTGATAATGGTTATTACAATTGTTAAGTATTAAGTACGAGCTCCATAAGCATGTGCAAATGACATCACTACATCGTTGTTATAAGTGCCGGTATTCATTTTGAATAAATATTGAAAACTTAGCGCAGGAATGATCAAATATAAAAATAAAAAATATTTACCTAAAGTTTAATAACTCATAGTTGCAATGGCATACGTGTAAGTAAGTACTTTTTTTTTACGTGCGCAAAATCCCCACGGATCGCTCGTCACCGGAGCCAATTTTAGAATTTTAATTTATATTTAATTTATTTTAAAGAAGAATTTATTTTAACTTTAAACTAAAGTTTAAACCTAATCTTTAAACTTTATTTTTGCACACCGAATACGGTGAAACATGCTGCACTAATCAAAATAACAACCTGTTACCATTGTTGAACCATGTTTCTTGCAAATAAAATTTCATTTCAAAATTTCAAAAAAAAAAAAAAAAAAAAAAAAAATTTCATTTCATTTCATTTCAATGGAAGAGGTTATGTCGGACTTGAACCGACTAAAACGCACACCGCCTGTGGGTCGTTTTGGTTGCCGAAGGTGAGGTTGACAGGCATATCCCTCGCACCCCGGCCGACCCAGGGCCATCTCTCACGATCTGGCCCTCTTCTCGGGTGTGGGGACTACAGAGTCCCCGGAAACGGGGAACGTGTAAGTAAGTACTTACGTTTTCCAATGATCTTTACTCCTAATATTTTTCTCTTTTAGTATATTTTTTACTAATACTTCTGTTTACATATCTATTCATAGATTTTGAAAAAGAGTGATGATAATGATTTAGGAATACAAGACATTATGAAGTGAGCGAATACGCATAATAATAAATAGAGGTAATATGGGCTAACTTAAAACTGGGCTTTAAGTTTTGAATTATTCTTTCATAAATTCTATAAATTCTTCTTTCATTAATATTATTTTTTTATAATGTTGTAGTTCAATGTTTAAAGAATATAAAAATATAAGCCAGGCGACATTCGGCTACCACTCCAAACGGAAATTGGCCCTGGTAACGCACAACGTTAGACGAGAAGCTGCTCGAGGTGGATGAAGAAATAAGTTGGTTGCACTGGGACATTGTGGGGTTGTCCGAAGTACGAAGAGCGGGGGAAGGCCCGACAACTTTGAAGTCCGGCCACCTACTCTAACACCGGGAGGGTGACAGAAAGTCACTGCATGGTGTCGAGTTCCTCGTCCACAGGTCCCTTATTAACAACGTAATATCCATCGCGAATATCTCGAGTCGGGTGGTATACCTGATGCTCTGTATCCAAAAGATTCTCGTTGAAGGTCATCCAGGTATACACGCCCACCAATTCATACTCCGATGAAGAGGTTGAGGAAGTGTATAAGTAAATACATGCTTCCCAAACCTATTTCACAGTTGTTAAGGGGGATTTCAACGCGAGACTATGCAAACGAAGCAATGGGGAGTTAAGAGTGGGGGTATGGGCAGCGAAATGACCGGGGCCACATGCTGGCGGACTTTATGGAGAAGGAGGGTCTCTTCGCGATGAACTCTTTCTTCAAAAAGCTACCCCAGAGAAAGTGGACCTGACTAAGCCCCGCTAACATGGCATATGAGATTGACTACATCTTGACAACAAAGAGTCAAATATTCAATGATGTCTTTGCGATCAGCCGTGTAAAAACCGGTAGCTATCACCGTATCGTAAGGGGCACATTGAATATTAACCCTCGACTAGAAAGGCCACTTCTGATGAAGTCAACACTCAAACCGTCACATGGCGATGTCCAGGACTCCGACAGCTTTCAACTTGAACTATCCATTCGTTTCGATTGTCTATATGATCGCGTTTCAGTGGGCGAGGTAAACAACGCGCTGGTAGCTGTCCAAACGGTGGGATCTAAATTCTTGGAGTCTCGCCCTAAACAAAAACAAAATAAAAACTGGAATGGCGACCGCATACGAGCAAACGTAGCGTAGGACGCCCAACATCCAGGTGGAAGGACGACCTCAACAAGGTCGCCGGGAAGCGCTGGATGCGGGCTGCTTTAGATCGGTCATTCTGAAAGTCTATGGGAGAGGCCTATGTTCAGCAGTGGACTGTATGTGGCTGATATGATGATGATGACCTACTTTCAATATATAACATCAATTCGACCCAGTAGTTTCTGAGATAAGCGCGTGGAACCAAACAAACAAACTCGAAACCCTGATTTTATAGTCATTCGAACAAATAGATTTTGGACAGATTCGATAGCAAAATCGTCTGAAAGTATTGATTATTTGGTGATATTTTTTTTGTAATGCACGGGAATACTGTCCAAGTGAAAGGAATAATGTTTCATATTAATCCTTTCACCTGGGAATATTGTACAGTTGAAATCAATAATGTCTTACACATTATACCTTTCACCTGGGAATATTAACAATTGGAAGCAATAATTTCTTATACATTATTCCTTTCACCTGGGAATATTGTACGGGTGAAAGGAATAATGTATGGTACATTATTTCTTTCACCTGTGTAAAAGGAGTAAAGACATTTAATAGAAGTAGGGAAGGAATATTAGAAGCAATAATATCATAAAGAACAATTGAAACCTTGTCTTAGGGCAATTAAAAAATATGGGGTCTGTGGCGATGCCACATGTACCCAGCGCCGCGTACGTACGTAACTACGAATCCTACATCGCGCATGTAAAGTTCTCGCGCTGGTATAGCATATGTACATCGTCCCAACGACAATCGTTGGGCCGCGGCCCGCCAGGCGTGATCACCTTGCCTGGTCGGAGGAGCCTCCCTTTGTGTTGGAGGAACATCACACCTCGTTCCTCCACAGTGGTGACCCCGACGTGATTTGAACACGCAACCTTCGCTGAACATATCATCAGCATTCTCATCGTCACATCACATTCACTTCTCCCGCATGAGCGGTAATCAAGTCTTCGCCATCCAGCACTTTCGGCCCTTACAAGGACACCATAGCATGCAGCGACCGCTGCAGCCTGGTTACCCTTCGGCCTCACCTGCATCTAAGGCATACAGTGCACGTAAGAAGAGGACATCTCTCCCGTCTACGTGGCACTCAGCCATTACGCAGCATTCGCCCCAATACACGGGGGACTTACCTCGCTTCATCGAGGATTCGCCCCGTCACTGCCGAGGACTCACCTCGCCCCACTGGCGGCTCGCCGAGGATTCATCTCGACGCATCGAGCCCCAACTCAAGGCGTTTCACAGCAGGACCGCAGCACCGCAGCACCGCACTTGTCCCGCGTCTTCGGGACCAGCGGTAGTCCCGACTCACTGGGACTAGCGAGGAAGACTGTTCCACTAACGGAATAAGCGGCGTCCAGTTCTGACGAAACGGAACTACCCAAGACTGGAAATGGCATGCTCATCAAGAGAGCTTAGACAGCTGACTCATCGCGAATCAACCTCCGGTCTGGAGGGGACTGATGTGGCGATGCCACATGTACCCAGCGCCGCGTACGTACGTAACTACGAATCCTACATCGCGCATGTAAAGTTCTCGCGCTGGTATAGCATATGTACATCGTCCCAACGACAATCGTTGGGCCGCGGCCCGCCAGGCGTGATCACCTTGCCTGGTCGGAGGAGCCTCCCTTTGTGTTGGAGGAACATCACACCTCGTTCCTCCACAGGGTCCACATTTCCTTCGAAAAGACCACAACATTCTACTCTGCCGGCCAAGGATTTTCCGCTTGTCTAGAGGGCCAGTGTACTAAATTGCAGGCGAGGTTGACTTGGTCTTGGACTCATACCTCATACACTATACAAAAGAACTATAAATAAATACAGCTTTTCCTAAATAACCATAAACCTTTTACAAATTCAAATTAATACAATATGTCAAAATGGTACAACAAGCAATGCTTAGTCCATGTACTAATCAAATAACCCGCCCTTGATCGCTCCCGGTGCAAAAGTGCAAATAACACTTGCTGCGTTGCCACGTTGGATGGCAATGGACAGCCTTTGGACCAGGAACGACCCGGAATTTCCTAAATTATCGAAACAAAACAAAGCTACGTAATACATTATATTTATCCGCCGCCAGTTAACTAGTAATAAAACTATGTTTGTAAATGCGTAAAAAAACTAGGTCCGATATCCGATAAATGGAGCCGGTCGTAAAAATGTGTAACTGTAATAGTGACACGCTCTTTGGACACGCTGCCCAACTTTTGTCCTATTTACTTTTTAATAAACGATCACAATCTGTGATCACAATGAGTCCAATGCCCGGTTACCAAAAACAATAGAGTACTACGTTCACACATTGACGACCTCTGTGGCGTAGCAGTAGATCGTATGACTGCTACCCAGGGGGTCGAATTCGATTTCCACTCAGTGCAATATTTGTATTAATTTATATGCATATTGCTTAGGTGTATAATATTTACATATGTATTTACAAAATAGAATTGTATTTAAGTACTTCTATCCTTGTTCTAAATTTTATAACA
Source organism: Eilema griseolum (assembly GCA_963662185.1). Lineage (NCBI taxonomy): Eukaryota > Metazoa > Arthropoda > Insecta > Lepidoptera > Erebidae > Eilema > Eilema griseolum. The sequence continues at coordinate 10,059,805 of OY759250.1, forward strand.
AAAGTATCAAGGTATGATTTCGAGACCGACTGCAGACAGCCGCAGCAGACACAGAGCGTACCATGAAATAGACTTAAATATAATAATTTTGTTTATCATTTTAATTCATTGCAGCTTCTCAAAGGTACCTTTTATCTATATTTAAGATTGACAAGTAATGTATGAGAAAAAATATAAATGTATAGTTTTAGACTTTAGACAAATAAGCGGATTGCGGATTACACACAACACAACATTTGAGATATTGAGATAAAATCGAGACTGAATTGAAATAAATTTTAAACAAATTGTAGTTATAAGAATCGAACTTTTTGTTTATCTTCTGTCATTGAGATCTTTCACTTCAGTATTCTCTGTGAAGGTACAGTCAGCATCAGATCGATCTTGGTAAACAAAGTAGGTACTCAAACTAATCTTAATGCCTTGGTTTCCCTGCCTTCCTGTTGATTGATCGTTCTGATATTTGATACATACCTACCTTCAAATCGGACAATAATAGATACAATTTAAATCAATAAAATAGTATGATTTGCTCTTAATATCTTGATTTTAGGATAATTTTGAGATTTTGTAGTCAATCGTTTTGACAATGACTGTACCTAAAAACCTTTATCGTGGAATATAGTTCATAATACTCATAATTCTAGAAAAATGTGTGTTATCTTGGTCTGATAAATAACAACCTTATCAGTAATATGTCGTATATAACATATTGACTATCGAACACATATTCAATACTCAATTTTAATAACCTACGTTTAGGGCTATAAATCCAGTGGCCCTGTCCGTGCTGATATCGGTTATGTGGCAGACAAGCACCGACCTACCTACGACAAATTGGAATTCTTACCATATCAATCAGTTCGGTAATTTTGTGTTCATCGTAAATAAATAACAGACAACATAACATAACATAAACTCACGCCTATATCCCCGAAGGGGTAGGCAGAGGTACTAGCACCCACATTTCGCCAGTTTATGTGTAGGTCCCAATATAATAGGTGGCGAGCCTATTGCCATTAACCGGGCACTTATAAACCTACGATAAATACACACATAGCTTCGAAAAGCATCGAAAAGTCATTGGTGTGTGCCATGGTAAAACCTAGGATCGAACCCGAGACCTCGTCTCAGCAGTCCATTACCCATACCACTAGGCTACCGCGGACACTAGGCTAACAGTCAACGTACTTACAATAATTCCAAAAAATCGGTTTTGAATCGTTAATTTTACAAAACCGAAGTTTTTATTTAAATCTCCAATGTAGATACACAGACACAACTAATGATATTATGATTATAGAAGAATGCTTACACATTGCAGGCGCTTTTTTAAGTTAGAAAAAAATACTTATATATCACTAAGAATTACATTATATTATCTGTGATATTACACAACCATAAGTATCTACTTAAATTACTTTTCGTAAATTGACGTATTGAAAAATGCCGCAGTGGAGTTTTTTGCGATGTTTCTTCTCCACCAGCGCCTTGGAACTTTACCAGCTTAGCTAAAGCAGAAAGAGCTATTGACGTCTATAACAAATATTTGTACTATTCTATATTGAGAATAAAAAACTCTGACTATGACCAAATATTTAGAATGCTTTGCATAAATATAGAACAAATACACTCGAACTATTTGGCGGCAAAACGTTACTTTTTAACAAATAAGCGCAATGCGACAGAACGGTATCGAATTAGCATCTTTGTAACTGTTTGGTCAACCGCTATGTTACAACGGACAGAGCCAAGTTCAACTAACATAGTACTAATAATAGTAATATAATATTAGTATTAGTAGTATATATTACACAGCGCTATTTTTCACGGAAGTAGGACACGACGGTATTCCTGTCCCAATTTTTTTTTTATATAGGACACGCCAGCTTGACTTGACCTCGCCTGATGGTAAGCTAAAAGCAAAGTCTCAGGCAAAAGGGTCACCATTACAGACACTAAATAATGTTACAATGGTGGCACTCAGCTTGGCGGCCTCATCAGATGCTTTTTGAAGTGGGGAAGTACCTCCGCGGCCATTATAACCTCGTGTTGTGTTTCCGGTGGTGGTAGCCAGAGCTCACTTTCACTTTCTGTTCTAACTTGACCGGTAGCACGAGTGTGACGCCTCTGGTGTTGTACACATCCTTAGATCAAAGCAAAGCAACCGCTTCCCATCATGCGCTTGTCTGTCACCTAAGTGCTATAAAAAAATTAGAGTAAATATAGTTTATTGTATGGGTTCTGGAACACGGATAACATGCTTAGATAACACATAACATAATAACACATAACATAAACTCACACCTATATCCCCGAAGGGGTAGGCAGAGGTGCTAGCACCCACATTTCACCAGTTTATGTTTAGGTCCCAATGTAATAGGTGGCGAGTATATTGCCATTAACCGGGCACTTGTAAACCTGCGATAAATACACACATAACTTGGCAAAAAAATAAATATAAAAAAAAGCACCGAAAAGTCATTGGTGTGTGCCATGGTAAAACCTGGGATCGAACCCGAGACCTCGTCTCAGAAGTCCATTACCCATACCACTGATACTACCATAACCGGCAGAATATGTGATCGGACACTATGTGTATAATTTAAACATCATTTTTTGTATCATATTCTACAAATAAAGAACTTTGACTTTGACTATTGAAGCAATTAATTATTCTATAAATTTGCGCCGCTTCAAGGCGTATATAGGAGTATGTTAGTTTTCCAGAACGTGACCAGGAAGCTCAGATGGTCAGAGTATTCTCCCTAGAAACAGACTGGTCGCAAGTTCGGGTCCTATCCTGGTTTGCTTTTTCTGATTAAAATTTATACTACGATACCCTTTAATACGGGAGGTTATGTTGGACTTAAACCGACTAAAACGCACGCCGACTGTGTGGCCCGCAGGCTGCCGGAAGTGAGATTATCTGAGACATATCAAAGAATCAATCAAATCAAAGAATCAATTTCATTTATTCAGTTTAGGCACCCTAGAACCTTTACAGCTGCGTAGAGATGTTGCGTCCATGGCTGTATTTTACCGTCTGTACCATGGGGAGTGTTCTGATGAGCTATTCCAATTAGTCCCACCCTCCCCTTTCCTACACAGGACAACGCGTGCAGGTCTTAGATGTCATCCGCACACGGTGCAAAACATCCGATCAAGAACCAAGCGGTTCGGAGACTCTTTTCTCTGTCGCACCATTAAGGCCTGGAATTCATTGCCAGCTCACGTGTTTCCTTCTTCCTACAGTCCCGTGTCCTTTAAGCGGGGCGTGAAAAAGCATATGATAAGGCCATCAAGCTGAGAGTCACCATTGTCACACGGTTTGTGTAAGTAATGGTGACCCTCTTTTCTGGGACTTTGCCTTCAGCTTACCATCAGGCAAGGCGAAGTCAAATTGACGTGTCCTATATAAAAAAATATAAAAAAAATACATAAAGAGCACATATGAACGTCATAATTTTACAATTATGTATGTCAAGAAATAATATAAAAATATTAAATAATGTAAAAATAAACCATTGGAAAATGATTGTTTCGCTGGTTCGGTAGATTAGTTCTACTGAGAAGATACCAGCAAGAAACTCAGCGAACTACATTAGAACTAGATTATTTATTTTTTTTAAGTTTTGGTTTACAATTTATTTTGTGCGAGCAAGTAAGAGACTTATGTTGACCACGCATTAACATCATCAAGGTACTCATCCACTTTATAGTAACCTTTACTCATTAAAGTTTTTTTCACTTCTATTTTAAATTTATTTATTGGCATATTAATCATATCCCTCGCACTCCGGCCGGGCCAGGACCGTTTCTTATGAGACGGCCCTCTTCGGGTGCGGGGACCATGGAGTCCCCATCTCATCCCAGGGTATGGGGAGGCGCACATCGCACACCACCGCCGCGGCCTGCTTCTGCTAGCGCGGCTCCACACGTCACTCCCAGGCCCGCGCTCATTGGGGATGGGGGTCATTTTGCGACCTCCGACGCCCGAGCCGCCTCCGCTCGCTGGCAGCGTGGTTTGCGAGTCTCCTTCCCTCCCGCTCCGCCATCTTCTTCAAAGTGGCAAACGTGAGAACTCTCACTCCCAGGGCCACCACCAGCTCCCGTATCGCCGTCTCCCACGCCGGGCACTCGGTGAGCGTGTGCAGCCCCGAGTTCTTACTCGTGTCGCAGTGGTGGCACTCGGACGTTGGCTCTTTCGCGACCCGATGCAGATACCGCTCGAAGCACCCATGCCCGGTGATAAGCTGCGTCATTTGGTACGAGAGGCTACCGTGTGGCCTCTCTAGCCACTTCCCTACGATGCATCTTAACTCCGCTATAACGGCGTGCCCTGCGCGAGTTCGCCACCATGTCCCTGCGGAGCTGGGATCTCACGGCCCAAATTTCTTCAGGCTCAGATTCGTGTCCCCGCCCCCGCGCCGCCTTCCGGTACCGATATAATGCCGAAAGGGCTCTCGCTTCCAGAATCCAAATTACTATACTAGATTATATATTTTCACTAAGCGGAATCGAGTCCGTGACCCTTGACATACCAGTCTAACCTCTACCTTGCGGTAGACCCACACCACAGACGTTTCTGTGTATGATTCGCGTAACCTCTCGTCAATATCAAAGGTTAAAATAAGTTAAAATAAAGGAGGAAAAATATATAAATTTGAAATCGAACAACTAATGATAAAACTGAGTGGTGTATGTGTAGAAACTATTTATTATTTTTCAATGTCAAGTGAGGAAGGCGGATCGATACGAAAACGATCTAGAATTGCGAAAATACGATTGAAATATGTAGTCAATCGTATATTCAATTATTTTTGATTTACGTTTAGTTTGATGTATATTTATTTATTTGGAATATATGTCTATATATGTATGTACACGTTAATGCATTTTTAAAGAAAATCTAACTGTTAAGTGAACATATAACCCACACCAATGTCCGATACTTATAGCTTCATATGTCACGGCTACGGCTTAACCCACCACAGATCGTAAAAAGCTGTAATTGAAGTTTACCATTTTAGATGAAAAATGCTGAAATAATCGTCCTCAAAATTAAAATACTAAGAAAAGCCTTTGCCAAAACCACGTATGTCAATCAGTAGGTGTGCCTACCTTTCGCTAAGCAGATAAACTATAACCTAAACCCCATGGGTTTTTGGTGAGACCCCACTCTAGTGTCAAACTGAAAGTTGCATAACCTTAATAATATATGTAGATATATACTAAAAAATATATTAAAAAAAAACAAATTTAGGCTATGAATCACTTACTCATGCTCTTTACTTATTTACTATTGACATTTCTAATTTGACTTTACTATGAAATGTTTTACACACGTTTTAAACATTTAAAGTGATAATTTTACCAAGATAAATGATACCTTTTCGAAGCCTTTTTTCTTTATATTCCTAATATTTTGTTGTAATAAGTAAAATAAGTGTAATACGAATAATAAGTATGATTTGAAATATCGTTACACTTCCAATGTTTATGTACTAAGGTTATTGGTAAAATATTAGTTTAGACAATATTCATGATATCCTAACATACACGGCAGTCCCTTGGGAAGGGACTAGGGAATATTCGGCTGTTCCTTGGGAAGGGACTAGGGCGTACACTAAATTGATTGTTTGGTAAGAATCCCACAGATATCATTTATTTATTTTTTATCTGTACACCTACTTTTTTTTTTACCATTGCACACACCAATGACTTTTCGATGCTTTTCGAAGTTATGTGTGCATTTATCGCAGGTTTATAAGTGCCCGGTTAATGGCAATAGGCTCGCCATCTATTACATTGGGACCTAAACATAAACTGACGAAATGTGGGTGCTAGCACCTCTGCCTACCCCTTCGGGGATATAGGCGTGAGTTTATGTTATGTATACCTACTTCTGTACATAACTTATTTGTGTTTGAAACTTTTATGATTTATCAAGTGCCCTACAATCGACAAATCATAAGAGGTTCCCCGTAGCCCACGTCACATTTGCCTACTGAGGCCCTCCACCCTCCACCTTTACTATCGAGTATAGGGCACCGGATAACGCTATGGCTGTGGGCAAATTTTAGGAAGGAATAAAATTAATTTAAATTTGTATAAGTTATTGATGGGATACATTTATTCGAGGATAATATTATCAATGATTCTTACATACTTATTTCACGTATTTTTTTATACCACTTAGGTGGCAGACAAGCACACGGCCCACCTGATGGAAAGTGGTTACCGTGGGCTATGGACGTTTGTAACACCAGAGGAGTCACAGTCGCGCTGCCAATCTGTAAGTACAGAGTTTCTGTGCCGTAAGTGTAGAGGACAAAGCGGGACAAGCCTTTAGTCTTCCCACTGACTGCACAAATTTTCCAGTGAGCTCTGGCTACGCTATTCACCGCAATAGGCAGAGAGAGACAACAGCCGGCCATCTTCTTCGGTCTTTGACTATATACCTATGTCTTCTGTCCTTATACACTTCATGAGCCTCCTCTATTGCCATTAAACCTAAATTGCTTATATTAGGAGTGGGTCACTACGCTTCCGTTGATTAAATGGGTAGCATTCGAAACTGCGCTCTCGATCATAAGGCAAACTCCTTAACAACTATGTTACTTTCAAACTATCGCGGTGTGAAGAACGATTCGGAACTTTTCGCTATTAAATCATGGAACTTACTTCGGATGGTGCAACACATCTGAAACGTCGGCAGAAATAGTAAGTTCCATGATTTTATCGCGGAACGTCCGGAACCGTATGTATAATTATGTTACAGACATTCCTCAGGTACTTCTTTGCTTGTCATGACCTCTTTCTCACAATCTATCTATCTTTTCATCTCTCGTTTTACAAATCCATATTGATATTAATAAGAGAACACAACAAACAGTAGGTATAAATAAAAGGCAGAATACGATACGCGAGCCGAGTGTTTTGTTATGGATGCATTTGCTGATTAAACACACGCAAGCATTTTTCCGGTGTTGTATCACTTCAAACAAATAAACAATAGATAAAATGGAAATTTCATCAGAAATTCCTCATGAAGTGAATTATTTAAATCGAAATTCGATCTCAACGTTGTTTTTTTTAATTCGATCATGAAGCACCTAGGCACATATTGTGTGCATGTGTAGCATATTGTAACGTATAAAAGAGCTCTTTAGATAGGGGTACTAGAGTAATAGAGAGTAGCGAGATAAAAATCGAATCGAATATAATTACTGGACTTGATGAAAATCTATTCAAATAACACCTAATACATTTTAGTCTCCACTTTCATGTATTTTGCTTCCCGTATTGCAATTCCTCTGTGCACTGCCGAGTTTGCTGGTAAAAAACTCAATTTTGAGTTAAGCTCGCCTTTGTACATTACATCAATTATTCTGTATACCTAAATGTGTGTGTGTGTTTGTACAATCGAGTATAAAATACATATCACTAGCTTTTTGTAAGTTAGTTAATACTAAGAACGGAAGTAGGTATTATTTCAATTTTAGAACAATGATTGATTGTTCTAAAATTTAAAGAGAATTCTTAGTGTGATCATTAGGTACTACGTACTATGAAATTGGTGCGTATATGTGCTTACATAGTGGTGTTGAAAGGCTATCTATCATGACAACTAAACTCAATTTTTACACAAACTCCCTATCTTATCCACTCTTCAAAAGATATGAAAATATCAATGAAAATATGGAACTGTGATCTCCGCGATTTGTTTCTCACGATTATCTGACGATGAAACTAATATCAATGCGGTTGTCAATAACATTTTTAAATCGATTCTCAAATGATGGAGAAATCGTCACGTATACATTGCATTAATTATAATTTTACGTCGAATAAGTATACGTGATTTTTGCCGTTGTTGAAGTCGGTCAAAAGCGTTATAATTTTTTTTTCTTTATACACTAAATCAATAAACAAGGAAAACGCACACGGCTCGCGGAAGGACCACTAACGGTGTCTCGCATCTCTCTTCATCCTAGCGTTCTTCATCCGAAGCTTTCACCTCGGCGTCTAGGATCCGTTTTTTAAATCCACAGTTAGACTGACTGTGGATTTGGCTGAACTTCGATATTCTCCATGAAGCGACTGCCATCTGACCGTAGTTGTTAAAACCCAATGACAATATCGAAGCATTGCGATTAGACCAGTTGTTGAACTTTTTAGGGCTAACAACTGCCATAGATGTTCGTTCAGCTCTTTCAATTTAGTTCGCCAACGTTTCCTAATTTAATTTTAGTATTTCCCTTGGTTCCAGATGTCAAAGATCAACATAGCACGATAGTAGAGGCAGGGATGCAGGCAGGGGTTGCGTGCATCGAAGCTCGGGTGGGATAACCTCCCCTTGTGATGTGGGTGCGGGCGGCGAGGGCGCTGCGGGCGCTGCGACGCGCGGCGCTGCTTCTGCCGCTAGCACTGACTGCGCTAGCGCTGTTGCTGCTGCCGCGCCCACCAGCCCTCACACCCTCGCCTAGGAGCCCTCCACCCACCGCGATCGCAAAGGATGACGTTCATATACAACTGCTACAGGTAATACAACCGAACCACCCTTACTGTGGATGCAAGGGGTCTTAAGGTACTCAGGGTCGTCCTAACCGATGGAGCAATGCGTAACATCCAATGCAGTCTTAGGAGACGCAACCTGATCGCTAAGCATCTAAACGGTCATGAAAAAGTTGAAAAAAAATACATAGAAATTCACTTATTCAAAATGAGGCCACAGACTTCTTATCGCACCCTAGTGCTTAATATTGTTAAAACGGCCCTGTCCCAATTTGTGAAACAAACGCTTAAAATATGCCATAACCTAATGTCCGTTCATATTAGAAGCAGCAGAAAATCGTAGCCAAGTTTCTTTTACACTGGTGAAGAATAAAAGAAACCAGGTCCTTAGGTGTTATAGGATTAACCACGTGCGATTGTTTCAGCCAACAGGCCAGACATTAAAAACACTGATGCGAATGCGCAAGCCCCAACTGACTTATATGGTAAACATACGCGAAATGGTAGGTTATTAACGTGTTTTTGAATGCGTTTAATTTCGCTTATATTAAAGGGTTTCACTGCTATCACTTTTTATTATTTAGAATTATGTACGTACACTGCACTGCGGGTCTAAAAAGGTCACATTGAGCGAATCTGCTTAAAACTTGTATCTTTATGAATTTCCAGTAGATCTTAATAGATTCCCATAAAATTTGTTAAATGGTCACTTATCTGAGTATAATTACGACAATTCAGTTACCAAGCAGATTCTACATTCGTGTAAATATCACCGCAAGACAAAATGTTATCCTAATACGATTCCAATAAAGTGACCTTTTTAGACCTCCTGGTGATTTTTAGTCTATGCGACACGACAGTGCAAAACATTGCGCTGTCACACAAACTAATGTACCTAAAAAAATGGTATAAGCACGCTAATGTAGCCATAAGGCATCCTCAAAGCAAAATCGCATCGGCGTAAACCGATCGTCATCTTATGGTCATCAGAATTTTCAGTATAACGTTACGCATTAAACCTTTTCTGTAGATATTATTCACGACTTAGAGATCACGATTTGTAATGAACTAACGAAGTTATCTAGCACAACATTCAAACGGCATTGGGCAGTGTAAATAGTTGTGGTATTGTTACTAGAGCCACATCATGGTAATTCCTGTCGATAAGAATTACCATGAATATGGCTCTAGTTAAACGTACCTAAATAAATTTAATTAGTTTATTAAATGAACTAATGAGAGCGCTTATATTTGAAACTAATTTTTCATTTAATCATCTTATTAACAGCAGAATCTGTTATATGTTTGTTATAGGTACTTATTAAAAAATCACTGACTAAGTAGATTTCCTAAAGTTCACTAAATAATTGTGTACTACCTACCTACCTACCCAAATTGGTTGTTACCTTGATCACAGTTAATATAATATAATTCTTATACCTTAAAGTATAAGTGTATATGTTTGTTGAGAATATAATTATTGTTACGTGCACGGGGTACAACTAAATGCCGTTTACTCAACGAAAAGATTTATTAGCTCACCACAAACTAGACAATTAAATCACTACACACAGTACCTACTCTTCAACAGTTCCAGTCGCTCAATAGTTCACAGTAGTCCACAGTCGTTGCTCAGATCGCAGGTAAAATCTTCTTCGGTCGCTTAAGTTCGCTGTGTTCGTTATCGATCTCAAAGACAGAATGAATCGTGTAGCTGTGCGAGCGTGTTTTTATACCTCTCAATTAGGAGGATCGAATCATCTAGAAAATTCGTGAGCGATAAATACCTATTCTCTTTTGAAGTTCGCCGCCATCGCTGACCTTTCGAGTTTATTCTCGATATTTGCCTATTGTTTGTTTTTATTCAAGAGAGTAGGTACTCGTAGGTAGGTTGTGACTTTGTGTTGACGATTCTAGATTTTTCTATGCCAATCGGTAGAATACCTCGTCACTAACAATGCGTTTTTATTTCTTGAAGATTCGATTATTAGTTTTCGAGATATCGACGTCCGTCGTAACAATATTTATCAGAGTATGAGAAGGGCTTTCGAAAATTTAGATTTGTTCATATGTATATTTGGATATATTCAGAAAATTTTACTATATTTTCAGTAGTTATTTCAGTTGGTCAGGATCTTAGATAAAAGAAAATCGATGCTTAATTTTTAACGTATCTATGTTGTAGGATTAATAGATACCAAAGAGGAATTGACGGTCAATACATATAGATATGTTATGAGATAGTAAATAGGTATTAGACATTGTTTATAAAAATGCATTGGCATTTTCATAACAAACTCGTACTAAGTACTTGTTTGTTTGTATTGTAAATTGCTTGGGAATAGCACTCAATTCGTACACCGACGATACCTATCGTAGATACATAAAACAGTTTTTCACAAAGTGAACTGCCCGGTTCGCCACCTATTACATTGGGACCTAAATATAAACTGGCGAGATGTGGGTGCTAGCACCTCTGTCTACCACGGTTCGGGGATATAGACGTGAGTTTATGTTATGTTATGAACCTAGTATGACATTTAAACAAGAAAAATCAGTTTTGTAGAACTTCCTACTGATTCCCGCAGCTCGCTCTGCGGTTCTAAAAAGGCCACATTAAGGTTGAGCGATTTCGCCAAAAACGAGTAAATTTATGAATTTGCAGTAGTTCTCGGTCGATTCCTTTAAAATTCGTAAAATAATCACTTATCGTGAGCACAATTAGGTACAACAACCTACTCAACTTATTGCAATCTAACACACCTACGGCACATTTTAAGTCAGAACCAGTCCATTCTATTAAAAGAATCCACATCATAATGAATAAAAACCATACAGACAAAATATTTTTAGTTTCAGAATCGTTTACATACAAAATATTTTTAGTTTCAGAGATAATTCTCTGAAACTAAAAATATTTTGATCATAACCCAAATATTTTTTTAATATTTCCAATTTACAGATACAACTAATTTTCTAAATATGAATAAAAAATTATTATAAAAATTAATTAAATTAAAAATAACAATAACAAATTAATTCATGGCACCTATAATATACTAATAAAATAACATGTCACCAGTAGCGTCTATGAACCTCTTTGCCCCATTTTTTTAAGTTTTTAGGGTTTCGTACCTCATCAGGGAAAAAACGGAACCCTTATAGAATCACTTCGTTGCACATCTGTCTGTCTGTTTGTCTGTCAAGACCTTTTTCTCAGGAATCTTTAGACGGTGATCCGTTGAAATTTATACCAAATACTCAAGTTTACAACCTATTACAGCTGTGAAAAAATCATACTCCTAGTCCTAGATCAAAACAATAAAAAGATATTACCATTTATGTAACATGAGTTCGTCCCTCAATAAATTTCAGTACCAACCTCAGTGCGCGAATCCGACTCGCACTTGACCGGTTTTTCTTCTTCAAACAGCGTAATGCGACTCGTAATGTATGTTACGCCTATTCCAGAACGAACTGGGGACAAACGTTGACTACTCATCAAACGCCGATAGCGCAGGCGAAGATGTTTCTCGCAGACTTTGGTTCATGCGTGGCGGAGAGCAGCGACCCTGGCAGCATGACCCACACGCTAAACTGTTCCCTGAAGACGCACCTGGAGACGACAGGTAGGAGGAAAGAATACGTTTTTTGAACTTGTTTTAATTACCCGACTACGGAGAAGCAAAAGGAGGGTTATGATTGGCTATGTATGAATGTATGTATGTATATGTATGTATGTATATGTATGTATGTATATGTATGTATGTATATGTATGTATGTATATGTATGTATGTATATGTATGTATGTATGTATGTATGTATGTATGTAGGTTCATCTGTTCCCTCATAGCTCCTAAACCACTTAGAACTGGACAAATGAAGTATCGTTAGAAGCATCTTAGTCGTCCCCTAGTTATAAGCTGTATAACGTGTCACTGAATCTAATGTGGCGCCCTCTAGCGGTCATAAAGTACTGCGTTAAAAAATAAATTTGAGATAAATATGTCGTGTTTGGTATCTATTGAAAGAGCTTAATTAGCACATTTTAAACATGTATAAATTAAACCTATTGCTTGCCCCAAAATAATATAAATAAAAAAATAAGTTTAAAACTAAAACCCGACTACTGAAAAAGTACTAAACAAGAAAATATCTTGGATAGCCCTGGTCGTATGCCACTTAGTCTAACAAAACAATACATTGTAGGGAAAAGTGGCATACGACCACGGCTAACCTAGATATTTTCTTGTAATACTTTTTCGGTAGTCGGGTTTTAAGTCCTAAACTTATTTTTTTATTTAATGGTTATAATTGACCCAAGAAATGCTGCATGAAGTGGCTCGACGTCGAAAGCGATGACGTATGCGTACTGTTATCCGGGGTTTAGAGATCCGCTTTTTAAAAAAGAAAGAAAAGCACTTAATCTGGAAACTACTTTTATTGAAAGGAAAAGAAATAAACACGGGATCGATCTTTAGGCAACCGCGCGGAAAGGAGGATCGAAACAGACTGAGGAGCCCCTACGTCACTGGTCAGAGCCAGTGACTGATAGATGCAAGTCAGCAAGAAATACAGTAAGACAGCATTATCGCTATCATAGTATGGATATAACACCTCCCCGTTCAAGAAGAGACTTTGGGGTTGAGTTTGATCAAAGTCTCTGTTAGATTCTAATCCTGAGTGGAGCAACGGGTGTAACTGTGGCTTCATCAGGGTCTTGTCTGTCAGTCATGGTTATTATTTCTGGAGTAGGTTGGGTTGGTGCTTTACTAAGGTTGAGTTTAAATTGGAAGGAACGGTTGCCGCCGGATTTACAAAATCTCTTAATAATTAAGTAACTTACAAATACAAATATTAGAACTACCATAATCATTATTGTAATCGAGTAATGTGTCCCGTATTCAACAATATGGGGAAGTTGAATATTTTTTAAATAATTAAAAAGGGATTGCAATTTTATTTTATTTCCTTCATTAAGATCATCTAAGTCTATCCCATTTAGATGTATAGGAGGCACATCATTCACTATAGTATTAATTTTTACCGTATTACAACAAGAGTCATTGATTAAATTGAAGTCTGGCATGTGATTAATAGGTGAAGTTACATTTAAAACGTTATATTTTGGTATTAATGTAGTACTTTTACAATATCCAATACAACCATTTGGGATGTGCAATATACCAGTACCAAGTATGGTAGTCTCATACAGATTAGAGTTTAAACAATCAATAGAAATTTTGATAGTGTCTGATTGTATATAAATCCACTGGTTATTCATTAATGGCTTCCAGATGTCCAGTTTCCCGAAAAGAGTTTTCGTTTGACACTGTGGTGGTTTTTGATTAATCACTTTAGCTAATAATTCACTTTCACATGTAAGTTTTGCTTCGGTAGAGTACACATTCTCTATATCACAAATGTAATTTCCGGTTCCTATTGCCTTGCACTGCTCTAAATCATTTAAAACGCAATAGTGAGATTTGTCTTTGGTCATTGCTATATATTTAGAATCGGGAATAATTAAGCTGAAGGAGTTTGATTTCTTGACATTATGTGGAGTTGGGAGAGCAATACTGTGGAACAATACATATTCTTTGTTGTTAACCAGTGGTACTTGAAGAACAAACATTAACTTATGACTAATATAATAACATGCTAACTTAGAAATACTTAAAATAAAGTGTACAGAATTAATATCTAGCGTTACAGGAAGCTCGAGGTCGCTCGACAGGTGCCTATAGTTGTTGACAAGCTCTCTGTGAAGTTGTGCTGGCGTTATGATCGAGGGGTGCAATAAATTTTGACCGCTGAATAGAATGGCGTTGACAATATCCTCTAATTGAAAAGATAAAGTAAGTATAGAGGTCTCTAGAGCGTTTAAAATTTCGTTGACGTTAGCCTGTACTTGAAGTCCATTTGTAACTTCAGAGATGTTCTTTATAGTAACAGAGAGGTTGTCAACTGCTTCGTTTAATTTAGCTTCGTTGTCCATAATTTTAAACAATGTGTTATTAAAACATGTTATCACCGAGCTTGTGATCAGAATGTTTTCTTTCATTAGTGAAGTCAACCGTTCTTCGTTATATTGTATAGAATTAAGAGCTTCGTCATATCTAATCGCGTCATTCTCATCTAAGGTTCCAAAGATTTGTTTTAAAACCGTTCCTATACCTCCAATCCAAGCGCCACGTTTGACTCTACTATCTACCAGGTGTGAAATGGATTCGAATTCTTTGTTCATGTCTTCGAAGCGAGCTATCAATGGCTGCAGCACATTGTAACATTCTGCATTAATTTGTATGATACGCGTTTGTTCACATAAGTGCCTTGTGGTGTTGATAGCAAACTCAATGTTCTTTATCTGTGGTTCGAAGTGTGAAATATCGACAGGTATCAAGACGTTCAATTGTACGTTGTTAATTTTAAGTTTACCTAAGTAGTCAAAATAGAGCCCAGGACTGGTGGTGATCGGCTGGACGAAATCTTGCGGGGATTGACCTCGAACTGGACTGTAATTTAATAACTAGTGTTAACGTTAAGGTAAGTTTTAGCTTAAGTAGCTTTCTATCCTACATCTTACAACTATTTTGTTTGTTAGGTTCCTAACTCAATGTTATATATAATTCTTTTACAACCCTGCACTGACGTCAGCAGGTTTCACTTGATCGAAGTGGTGCGTGACGTGATGTCGGTTGATAAGTAAGGTAAGTGTATTATTACCATTTATTTTTAGTATCTTGTAAGGCCCTTTCCAGACGGGGGAGAGTGCCTTACGTAGTCTAAGATGGTTTTTAATGTAGACATAATCACCCACTTTGTAGTTAGTAGAACGGGTGCGAGCATCGTAGTATCTTTTAGACGATTCTTTGGAATTCCTTATGAATTCGAGAGCTTTTTCTTTTGAGTGTCTTAGTCTGTTTTGCAGCATTCGGACATAATCGGGATATGTTACACCGGGTGGTTCATTATACACAGAGTTTGGGATGAATGGTTTGGTTCCAAACGTTAATTCATATGGTGTATAATGAGTGGTAGAATGTGTGGTTGTATTGTAGACGAGCATGGCTGTATAAACGTATCGGGGCCAGTTCGTCTGTTCGTCGTTAATATAGGATTTAAGGTATTCTTTGAGCGTCGAATGACTCCTCTCTAAAGCTCCTTGCGTTTGCGGGTGGTATGGAGAAGACCAGAGGTTTTTTATTTTCAGAAACTCACAGGTCTTTTTAAAGAGGTCTGCTGTGAAGTTGGTGCCTTGGTCTGTGAGAATTGTTTTAGGGATTCCGAAGATGGATATGTAATGGAGTAGGCACTCGGATGTTTCTTCCGCAGTTGTACTGCGGATGGGATATGCAGAAGAGAATTTAGTGAGGTCATCTTGAATGGATAGAATATATTTTAGCTTCGCAGGCCCTACTTCGGGAAGAGGACCTACTATATCAATGGATATCCTTTGAAAGGGTTCTGTTGATGTGCTAGTAATTTGCATTGGTGCACGATTTATTTTCCTAAGTGCTTTGTTCTCTTGACATGGTTTACATTGTTTTACATAAGATTCTATATCACCACGCATGCCTTTCCAATAGTATAGTTCTTTAATTCTATTATACATGCGATTGGAACCCAGGTGACCTGCGATAGGGAGGTCGTGATTATCGGCAAGTATTTTCTTGATTTCGGTTGGAGTTGGGTATAGGATGTTGTTATGATAGATGTTAATTTTAATGTTGGTATTGTGAAAAAGGTATGAAAGAATGTTGTAAATTCTAACAAAAGAATGTTTTTCGAAAGGGTTCTTTAAGTCTGATATACCTATTTCGTTAATGTTCTCAAGAAGCAATTGGTTCTTAACCGTCCGTAATGTGACAAAGATTTCAGGATATGATGCTTCGTCGAAATGGTGCACTCTGGTAAACAGAAGGTAGATTATTTTGTTATTTCTTTCTATCTTCTGGTAGGAGAACAATTCTATTCCTATTTCAATCGAACGTATCATTGCGGTAACACTATATTTTCTCTGCTCCGTACATATAATTGAAAGTTTCTGAAAAAGTTGAATATTATTGTGAAGACTATACGTCGTTAGAAGGCCCGTGATATACCTGACACGGTGGTAAAAGTGTGGATTCGAAACTCCTAAAAACGAGTGAGCTATCATCAAATACATTCTTTTAAATATTTTACACCGACCGACATTAACAAGTGTAACTGACCTACGCAACCCGCGGCTCGCCCGCTGCTACGCACACATAGAAACGCATCATATACATCGAGCTTCACAAGTCAGCGCTTGCACCGCTTTACGCTTCACATCGAGTGTTCGTCAACTGGCCCGGTTGTACCGAGTTCTACGCAAGAGAAATATTTCTGTACACTATTGATTTTTTGAACTTGAGTTTTGTTTTTTGATCTTGTTTCCTTCTACGCAATATCGCATGATGCCAACCACAGTTTGTGCAGGGTGTCACAACAGGTTGCCTAATAGGGAGTATTTGGTCTGCGCTTTTTGTAGACTTAAATATGATCTTCAGTGTGCTAACTTGAATGATAGACGCTTTGCTGCTATGAGCGTTGATCAGAAAAGCAAATGGAAGTGTCATGGCTGTCGTGCGAAGCAGCCCAAGACGGACAATAGTAATACCCCTTTGAGACCTGATGATTCACCTGGTAAGTCAAGACTCAGGCAGGAATCGTCACCTATCGATGATAATATTACGCAACGAAAAGGGAATCAGGCTGCTCACTCTGCTAGCAATGAATGCCTAGAAATAAATTTGCGCTCGTCAGTTCTTACAAGAGATGATGTTCGAGAGATAATCAGGGAGGAATTCACTATCATGAGATCAACATTGGCACAGGAACTTCACCAAACACTTAAGCAAATGGTAGAATCAGAAATTCAGTCCGTAAAACAGGAAATGGCTACCTTAGAAGATAGCGTTAAGTTTCTCGATGAGAATTACGAGAACACCAAAACGACTATCACTGCATACACGGATATGGTGGGTAAGTTGCAGAAAGAAAACGCTCAATTGACGACGATGCTGCAGGACTTGCAGATCAGACTTCAGGTCATGGAGCAACACAGCAGAACTAATAACCTTGAGATACAGTGTGTTCCCGAACACAGACAGGAAAACTTATTGTCAGTCGTGAAGCAGCTCGCTAGGGTGGTATCCTGTGACTTAAAGGAATCAGATATTCACCACTGTACACGTGTAGCTAAGAGTAACCGGGACGACAAAAGACCACGTGCAATCATAGTCAAACTTGCTACTCCGATACTTCGAGATACATTCTTGGCAAAAACTATACATTTTAATAAGGCAAATCCGACTGATAAAATCAATACTGGTCACATTGGGCTTGGTGGAAATAAAACACCTGTTTACGTTCTTGAGCACTTGTCATCCACGAATAAAAAACTACATGCAGGAGCCCGACAGCTTGCCAGAGACAAGGGATTTAAGTTTGTATGGATTAAGCAGGGTCGAGTTTTCATGCGAAAAACAGAAGATAGTGAATTTGTTTATATTAGAAATCAGGAGACACTAGATAGGCTCAAGCTTGAGTAACTTATATGTATTTTCACATTATTTCTTGTTAATTATAATGCTAGGTCTATGTACATTGTAATTGTAAAATTCAATAGTCTGAGCATATATTACCAGAATGTTAGGGGTCTACGGACCAAAACTCACGAGCTTTTGTCAAACATTGCATGTTCAAACTACGATATAATCGTTTTGACGGAGACTTGGGTGAACGATAACATTTATGATGCTGAATTATTCGATGGTCGCTATATGGTCTATCGAAGAGATCGCGTTAGCACGGGTTTCCATAGTCACAGGGATGGTGGGGGTGTATTGATAGCAGTCTCCATTAAATTTTATTCTATTCGGTATAAGGAGGCGGATAGTAAATGCGAAGATCTTTTTGTAAAAGTTGAAATTAGACCTAAGAAATTCATGTACCTTTGTGCTACCTACCTGCCTTCTCCCTTAAACAAAATTATACTCGAGAGCTTTATAGATAATTTTAACCGTGTATCAGAATGTATGGAGGATGTATGCGTTATTGGGGACTTTAACTTGAGTTGTATCTCATGGTTGGAAACTAGTCGTAATAATTGTTTTAAACCTACAAATAATAGGGGGTCGTCGTTGGCTCAGCAACTCATAGACTTCTTGGCCCTTAACAACCTTATGCAACATAACAATATCCCTAACGACCAAAACAGAATTCTTGATTTGGTATTAAGTACCATGCTAAACACGACAGTTAGGAAATCAGGAAACTCATTAGTTAGAGTTGATTCACCTCACCCCCCGTTGGACATAGAAATACAAATTAGTAATGTTGTAACGTTGAAGCCTCATGAAAGTGTGCGTCCTAACTTTTACAAAGCGGATTACGATAAGATTAGATCCGAACTAGACGATCTAAATTGGCAAAATGAATTTGCTAAATATGAAAGCGTAAATGATATGGTAGTGTTTTTTTACAAAGTTTTAAATGAACAAATAGAAAAATATGTACCTAAAACAAATTGTGGCCAAAAAAAGAAATATCCACCATGGTTCAATGGACAACTAATTAAGCGAATAAAGGAAAAGAACAAGTTATTGCATAGATTTAGAGTTTTTGGAAATCCATTGGATGAAATATCTCTTCGAATTTTAAACACAAGATGTAAAAAGTTGGCAACTACATGCTATAATAATTACGTCACTAAAGTTGAGGATAATATTAAAATAAACCCAAAATATTTTTTCAGTTACTTAAAAGACAAACGTAGCAACACAGTCCAAATACCGCAAACCATGAACTTGGATGGCACGGGCCAATCGGAAGGTCCAGGCATATGCAATTTATTTGCATCCTACTTCTCTTCAACGTTTGCCGACACGTCTGATCAGGACACTTCGTCTATTGCGACCGGTGTTGACATGTATAGTATTGGAGATCTACATGTTACGCTCAGTAATGTTATAAAATATTTGAAAAGACTTGACATACACAAAGGGGCGGGACCAGATGGAATTTCGCCATATTTCATTTCGAGGTGCGCTTTGTCTTTAAGTCTGCCGCTGTGTATAATTATAAATAAGTCCTTATCATCAGGTATTTTCCCCACTATGTGGAAAACTGCTAAAGTAGTTCCTATTTATAAGAGTGGCAATAAAGAAAACGTTTGTAACTACAGACCAATTTCAATTTTGTCTGTTTTTGCTAAGTCGTTTGAAGCTTTAATTTACCCCTTCCTGAGGAGTCATACTAGTCAGATATTCATTGACGAGCAGCACGGCTTTATTAAATCCCGATCTGCTTGTACAAATTTGGTCGCATACCACAATGAACTTATTAATGCAGTAGATGCAGGTGTTCAGGTAGATTCTGCCTATATGGACTTTACTAAAGCATTCGATAAAGTTTGTCACAGAATCTTACTCGAGAAGCTTTATGCATATGGTGTATGTGGTTCTCTGTTGAATTGGTTCCAATCATATTTATCTGACAGAACGCAGTACGTTGTGGTAAAAGGCTTCAAATCCGTGTCATACACAGCTAGATCTGGTGTTCCCCAGGGCTCCCATCTGGGTCCCTGGTTATTCAATTTGTTTGTAAATGATATAGCGTCTTGCATCAGACATAGCAGCGCTTACCTTTTCGCGGATGATTTAAAACTGTGTAAAACCATAGCAGACCCGTCAGATTGCGATCTGCTCCAAATGGACCTTGATGCTATAGCAGACTGGTGTGTTGTCAACAAAATGTCCTTGAACACAAGTAAATGCTACACTATAACATTCACGCGCAACCTTAATATAATAAAAACTCAGTATCAGCTTAATGGGGCAACGGTACAGGAACGGAAAGAGCTGAGAGATTTGGGCGTTCTTTTCGACTCTAAATTAACTTTTGTGTCCCACATAGACAACATTATAAAGAAAGCATCTAAAATGCTGGGTTTCATCATTAGAAATGGTAGACCATTTCGCAAACCAGCCACGAAAAAAGTTATTTATGATGCTCTTGTACGGAGTCAACTTGAGTATTGCTCTGTGGTTTGGTCACCTCAATACGCTGTGCATCAACTTCGAATGGAACGCATCCAAAAGAGATTCCTCCGACATCTTGCTTTTTCTTGTGGGTTACATAGAGTACTGCCTTCATATAATGATAAATTGAGACACTTTGAAATGGATAGTCTGTCAATACGGCGACAACTACATGATTTGATATTCCTATTTAAGGTGGTTAGAAATGAATTCGACTGTTCGATGCTCTTGAATTCGTTCAGTATTAGGGTACCGCGACGTGTGCCTAGACGTGCTCTTGTTAACGTAGGATTGTTTCATCAGCCATTGGCCAGAACTAACTTAAAACAGCATTCAACCATATCCCGTTTATCGAAGATATACAATGAAATGTGTGGCAATGTGGATTTATTCGCCGATACACTACCACTTTTCAAAAGGGTTGTTATGGAGTTGCTTAGGGTTAGTAGTTGAAATTAAATTAATTTAGCTCATATACACGTTTACTTAATTTTTTGTTAATTGTATAAGTACTTTTTCCTTTGTATTTAGTACTGTTTTTTTTTTCACACCGGTGTTACTATTTGCATGCTGTGACACCTTAAAATGTTGTGCATTAAACTTTATATTATGGTGCATGTTTTAGATGTAAGTGTTAATGTAGCAACTACTGGTTGTCCAAATAAATAAATAAATAAATAAATAAATAAATTCCTTCTCGGAGTTAAGTGCCTGGGTATTTAATTCGGGATCGGCCAGAACGTCCTGAATATATGGATTGGATTCGTCTAAGTCAATAGAGGTAGGTACTAAAATGATTTTTAAAGAGGTTTTCATAAGACTTGCATTATGTTCCTCTATAGGAGTGTTAAAGTGTTGAGTTTTATCTGCTATTGCCTTCAAGAACGAACTATAGTCGTCATTGGTTGGATTTGAATGTGAGCTTGTCGACGGTTGAGGAAGTGGTTCAGGTTGGTTATTGATTGTTTGTGGTTGTTCGAGTCGGGTTTCAGGGTTTTGGAGCAACTCGTCTATGTTATCGTTCCTTTGTGCGTCTAGGACATCAGGCGACAAATTTAATTCGGGTAGTGGAATGAGATCTTCTACATCGATATCGATGTTTTCCGGATCAGAATGAGTTAGAGGTAGGTCGTCTAGGTTAAAAGAGGGTGGAGAAAGCATTAGGTTCGCTATCCAGTTCTAGAGTAGGTTCAGCGGATTCAGGTTGGACTGGATTAATGGGGAATCTGGATAGAGCGTCGGCATTGGCGTTAATTTTACCTTTTTTATACTGGATGTCGTATTCGAACTCTTCCAGTTTTAAACGCCAACGAATGAGTCGGGATCCGGGATCCTTACAGTTGAATAACCATTGTAGCGGTTTGTGGTCTGTTAGGATTTTGAAACGGTAGCCGTAAAGGTAAGGTCTGAACGTTTTCGTGCCAAAAATTATGGCAAGGCATTCCTTTTCAGTGACACTGTAATTGCATTCTGCTTTATTAAGTGTTCGTGAAGCATACGCGATTGGTCGGTCTTGCCCGACAGTACCTTGGGATAGTATTGCCGATATGGCGTAGTTAGAGGCATCACAGGTTAAGAGAAATGGCTGGGTAAAATCTGGGTAGGCCAGGATTGGGGCAGTGACGAGTTTAGTTTTTAGGGACTCGAAAGCAAGTTGTTGCTCATTTCGCCATTCGAATGGGGTATCTTTCCTCAGTAAAGATGTAAGAGGTTTAGCCAATTTGGCGAAGTCAGAAATGAATCTTCTATAATAGGAGACGAGACCCAAGAACGACTTGACGTCTTTAGGTGATCTTGGCGTAGGGAAGTTGGTTACGGCTTTGGTTTTGTCGGGATTGGGTTTAACTCCGTTTTCACTAATGACGTGTCCAAGGTAAGCGACTTCCTTACGGAGAAACTCACACTTCTCCGGCTGCAGTTTCAGGTTAAATTGGCGGAGTCTCTCGAAGACAGCCTTTAAATTGGTTATATGGGAAATTAAGTCTGGGGAATATATGACGATGTCATCCAGGTAGACGAAACACCGTGTTCCCTGAAGGCCAGAGAGGCAATTATTCATTAATTTTTGGAACGTGCTCGGGGCATTTTTGAGCCCAAAGGGCATCCTATTGAACTGAAAATGACCTTGGGGAACAGAGAATGCCGTTTTAGGGGCGTCTTCGGATGATATCAAGATCTGGTGGAACCCAGAAGTGAGATCTAATGTAGAGAAATATTTACTTTTCCCTAATTGGTCAAGGATTTCTGATATTTGGGGAATAGGGTAGGTTTCTCCTATGGTAATATCGTTCAGTTTGCGGTAATCGATTACTATGCGCCATTTACGGTTCCCTTCCGAATCTGCTTTCTTGGGAACTATCCATATTGGTGAGCTCCAGGGTGAAAGTGAAGGTTCTATGATGTTTTGTTCGAGCATTTTACTGATTTGCGTCTCAACTTCCTTTTTGTGACACTCGGGGAACCTATATGATTTGGTGTGGATGGGAGTGTCAGTTGTGGTTTTGATTTGGTGATTAATAGCAGGGGTGTACGTTAGTTGATCGTTGGACAAATAGAAGATATCTGAATATTGGCAACAAAGGTCTAAGAGGATGTCAGATTCCTCTTGATTTAAATGGTCTAATCTCAACATTTCTATCACTTCATTAGTCCGTGAGAGTGCGGGTTTGGAGTCATTGACCAGTCGATGGGCATTAGAGTATAAGGGAGTGATATTCAGGTTTAAATTGGATTTAATAGTAGCTGGAAATTCGGATATGTTAGCAACAGTGAGGTTGTTATCTTTAACCTTTACGATGCAATTGGATATTAATAGGTTATCTGAAAGACGCTGGTCTGTGATGACCCCTTCTTTGAGGTTAGTCTTCTGGATTGAACACTCAATAACGGTTTCTGTTCGAGGTGGAATAATGTAGAAAGGCTCAGCGAAATTTAGCTTAATTTCGAGGTCTTGTATTTTCAGAATATCGTGGGTGTAGTCGATTTTGCAACGGAACTGGGTTAAGAAATCTGTACCTATTATTCCATCGTAAGGTAAGCTAATATTTCTGACAACGTGGAATTTGTATGCGGCAAATTTATTTCCATCCAACTTCAACTTGAGTTGGAAGTGGCCTTCCGTTGACGTCGGTGCGTCACCGGGGTCTATACCCTTTAGTTTGATCGATTCTTTGATCAGTTTTGGGCTTTTTAGGATACTGGATTCCTTTAGAAGGCATATGGCGGAACCGGAGTCCACTAATAGAGATAGGGGGCTGTCTGTAACTTGGGTTTGCAATAATACGTGGGGTAACAGCCTTTTCGTTGTGTCGAGGTTGACCTCGTAAATTATCCTAGCCCCAGTGGAAACAGAGGGATTGGAATTTGAAGCGGGTGTGGAATTGTAAGTGGAATTGGAAGTGGAAGTGGAAGTGGAAGTGGAAGTTGAAGTGGAATTAATATGGGCGCTTCTTTGGGGCTGGTTACCCGTGTGGTCCCTGGAATTAGAAATGGCAAGGGCTCTTCTTTGGGGCTGGTTACCCGTGTGGTCCCTGGAATTGAAAACGGAATGGGCGCTTCTTTGGGGCTGGTTACCCGTGTGGTCCCTAAAATTGAAAATGGAATGGGCGCTTCTTTGGGGCTGGTTACCCGTGTGGTCCCTGGAATTGATAATGGAATGGGCGCTTCTTTGGGGCTGGTTACCCGTGTGGTCCCTGGAATTGAAAATGGAATGGGCGCTTCTTTGGGGCTGGTTACCCGTGTGGTCCCTAGAATTGAAAATGGAATGGGCGCTTCTTTGGGGCTGGTTACCCGTGTGGTTCCTAGAATTGGAAGTGGAAAAGGCGTCGGCTTCAGGGGCTGGTCTCGTGCGACACCGAGTCGAGACTTTCCTTAGTTTAAATTATCGGGTGTCGATTCGGCAGAGTCTGGTTCAATGGGTTCAACCGGTTCTTCTACGAGGTTTACCCGGTTAAACAGTCTTGTTGAAGTTGGGTTAGTGACTGGGTGTTGCTGAACTTTATATCGGTTATTATTATACTCTCGTTTCTTACATACAGAGATATCGTGTCCTGGCGTTTTACAGTAGCGACAGGTAACAGTGGAAGAACTTTGAGAAGCGGTGTTTGGTTTTTGAGGTGAATTTGATGTTGCATCGGGTTTGTGTGTGACAGGTTTGGATTTAAAAGGTTTTGGGTCCACTTGTGGACGTCTATATAGCGTTTGTTGTATGCGTTCTTCGGAGACAGCTAAGTTGATGGCTTCGTTTAAGTTTTTAGGCGATCTACATCTTACGATATTTGAGATTCGAGGTTGCAACCCCATTAGGAAATGATGGAGGGCGAGGTCCTCCATAGCAGCGGTACGACCGGCTAGTTCTTTCACTTTAGTGTTAGATAGTGAGATTTCTGTAAGGAGTTGCGAGAGGTAAGTTTCTACGCGTAACGCATACTGACTGACGTTTTCTTGCGGACCTTGTTTGCTTTCTTGAAGGTCCGTTAGAAGGTGTGAGTAGTGTTTTCGTTCACTGAATTGGGTTTTAAGAAACTCTTTTAATTGGTCCCAAGTTGAGAATTCTTTTATCGAGCAAGCAACTTCAGCTCTTCCATTTAGTTGGCTGAGTATATATTTAAACAAGATTGGTTTCTGAATTTCGGACGCGAGATTGAACGCGTTATCGCAATTCACTAAAAAGGAGTTTAAGGTTTCTCGGTTGCCATCGTAGGCTTTGATAAATTTAAATAATATAGTTAAATCGATGTCGGCCATTGGAGTGAGTTGAATTTTCCTAGTAGAGCGAGTAGGAAGGGGTGACTTCACCGTTTCCCGATCACTGGTAGTGGTGGTTACAGGAGTATTTGTTTGCAATATACCAGCCTCCTCTTTGGGCAAATCTGGCATAATAGGTGTTGGATACAATGAGCAAAATACAAAATATTGATATAGCGGTAAAATAAAATAATACAAGTTTGAGAACCAGTGATATTTGTAGACTAAACAATGACCAAAGACTCACTGCAGTGTGTGGGCGGCGGAAACAAATGCGACGAGCACGAGGAGCATTCCGATTGATAAGATGCTATGCACGCTGGGAAGAGACGAAATAATGTCGCGTAGTTCTGGATGCTGTGTAGATATTTGCTGGATGTAATGGTAGGCGAGGTATTCGTATAATTACACTCGGGATACACTCTGGTCGCCAGGTAAATAAATCTTCGTTGGACGTAGTAGTTGTACTCGGGATACACTCGGGGTACACTCAGGTTACCAGGTAAATGTTCGTAGGACGTAGTAGTTGTACTCGGGTACACAAACGACAATTTTCGGGTTTCTTATATGAGGATTCACCTTGTCACTTTTCACACAGAAATGGTTTTGAAACGGATGCGGTGCGAGTCTGTTAGCGGTTGCCGGCACTGGGGATTT
Source organism: Eilema griseolum (assembly GCA_963662185.1). Taxonomy (NCBI): domain Eukaryota; kingdom Metazoa; phylum Arthropoda; class Insecta; order Lepidoptera; family Erebidae; genus Eilema; species Eilema griseolum. Next base: position 10,085,797 of record OY759250.1, read on the forward strand.
TCGATCCCACCGCTGCCACCAAAATGTTATCCGGGGTTTAGAGATCCGCTTTTTAAAAAAGAAAGAAAAGCACTTAATCTGGAAACTACTTTTATTGAAAGGAAAAGAAATAAACACGGGATCGATCTTTAGGCAACCGCGCGGAAAGGAGGATCGAAACAGACTGAGGAGCCCCTACGTCACTGGTCAGAGCCAGTGACTGATAGATGCAAGTCAGCAAGAAATACAGTAAGACAGCATTATCGCTATCATAGTATGGATATAACAGTACGGTCTATGGTTTAGCTATAGGGGGAACTGAAGATAGGTAGGAAAATGAACCCCGAGCTCCGATATGAAAGCTTCAGATGCAACAGAGACTCGCCGAAGATGTTGATGAATATTGTTCTTTAATTTCATGTTGAATCCATAATTTTCCACTATTATACTTAAGATATCGAATCGTGAACTGCTTGAATAGAGCCATGTCCATAGAGGTGGTCTGACAACTACTAGATACTTGTAGGAACATCATGCATTCGATCTCCACTTGTTATAATTACTACCGCTGTCTAACAGATGTAGTGATGAGAATTGAGAGAGGAATGTTGAGATGGTATGGTCATGTTGAGAGAATGAATGAAAGAAGACTAACGAAACAGGTGTATGAGGCGAGTGTGTATGGTATCGGCGGAAGGGGAATACCTAGGCGCACATACCTGGACCAAATCGGGGAAGTTTTAGAAAAGGGGCAGGTCAGGAGTACTCTAAACCGACGACCATGCATGAAGAATGTAATGAGAGTGAATGAAACGAGAGTAGTATGTAAGGATCGTAGCAAATGGAGATCCGTGATCTCTGCCTACCCCTATGGGAAACAGACGTGATTTTACGTATCTATGTATGTCTAACAGATGACTCAGTTCAGTTAACTCTGGAAGTCTGATTGTCGGTGCAGTAGTTCAAAGTTTTCGTGCTACCAGCCATCACAAGCCACGACACAGCCCACCACTTTCGCAAGTTCCTTGCGTCTTTGGTCTCGCAAAAAGATGTAATAAAACGAATCCAACTAAGATGCATTCGCTTATCTAATTCATCGACGTACCTACCTTACGCCACTCTGAGTATACCCACTTTAACATTACAGAGTGGTCCAGCAATTAATGTATACGCTACCTAAAGACGAAGATGTTCCTATTAAGAAAATATTGCTGGCGAATGGTTTCGGTGCATGGGGTGTAGGGGCTGGAAGAACGGAATTTGTCCGGAACAAGTGTCCAGTGGACCGCTGTTCTCTCACAGCAGATGTGCGGGATGCCACTAATGCTGATGCCATACTCTACAAAGATCACCATGCCATTCTGAATATGAAACGTTCGCCTAACCAGGTTTGTCATTTACTTTTTTATTTGACAGAAATGACTATATACGAGGATTGGTCAATAATGTTAACGGGAATTGACGCTATCATGGTACATACACCAGGTTTCACCGGCTGTGGTCACAGGCCACAATCAGGATGTGACTATGGTCGGTGTAACCTGGTTTTTAACCTCTATTCATACAAGTCTAAAATAGAATCGTACAAAGTTAATTCGCTATAATTATGTAGGTAGTCAGTAAAAAAAACTAATTTATAGAGCCCAATTTTTATTTTAGTAATAAAAAACCTTCTCTAGATAGTCTAGATTACCAAGCCAAAACGGAAGTTCCAACGTTATTGCTACCTTTAAGGCCTCGGATGCAACCAAATTTATGAGTTTGACAATTTGCAGATCTGGATCCTGTATTATTTGGAATGTCCTTACCACACCGCCTCATTGCGACCGTCATCAATCGACGTTTTCAACTGGACGTCGACGTACCGACGCGACTCAGATATCGTCGCACCATATGAACGGTGGGTCTACTACGATCCGCTGGTAACCGAGAAAGATCTCGACAGGAATTACGCAGGAAATAAAACTAAGAAGGTTTGTGTTTGTGCCATATTCAATAACGACAGTAACGTTTACTTTTTATCAATGACATGACGACTGTTTACTAAACAAGTATATTCCATGTATAAGACATTGGCGAATACCTTTAAACAGCCTGATTAACGATATACCTACGTTATTTTAGTATTCACAGTAATGTTATTAGTGACTCAAATTTCAAATTCTTTATTTGTATGTGCCATGGTGATATCATGACCTTAGCATCCCCTCAAGGAAGCGCGTGACACTTCATGTTGTGTACAACATAAGAATTAAACTATATTATTTATTTTATTTCTGTGGTACTTTTTCTTTGTGTCCATTTGGAGGTTTTGCCATACTCGCCACGCTTGGCAAACGAGTTGGCGAGCGCGGTGTTAGGTAAGGATTTATTACAAAGGACGCCGCTGCCCATCCTTTAGTGTTCTCTTAGTCGCCTCTTACGACATCCACGAGAAGAGATGGAGTGGTCCTATTCTATGCCGGAAGCCACACAGGCAAACGTAGCGTAGGACGCCCTACGGCTAGGTGGAAGGACGACCTCATGAAGGTCGTCGGAAAGCACTGGATGCGGGCTGCTTTAGATCGGTCATTCTGGAAGTCTATGAGAGAGGCCTATGTTCAGCAGTGGACTATGTGTGGCTGACATGATGATGATGATGATGATGATCTGTGGTACAACGGGTCTCGATTATAGCAAAACCACTGTTACACCACATACATTGATAAAAAACCATTTAATATTAGATTTTAAACCGATACGATTAAAGTTCAAAATTAAAAGGCTTTTCGTTGAGTGAATGTAACTCTTTTAATTTAGTTTTCGGCTTTAGGCGTTTAGAAATAAAAGTCTAAAATTTAATGCCGTTTTTTGCAGTATCTGTGGAACAACAGTATTTTTGCTTTGGTAGAATCGAGAGCCTATACCATAGGTAAAGCCAGCTCTGGTTTGTAGATGCGGTTGACTCAAGGCACGAGGATCTTGGTGGGGCTCCATAAACAATAAAGCTGCTTTAATTATACGTAGGTAATTTCCTTACTTTCAGGTAGCGTGGTTCGTGTCGAACTGTCACGCCCGAAACCGTCGTCTCCAGTTCGCACGTCAGCTCAGCAAGTACATCGACGTGGATATCTACGGCGCGTGTGGCCACCACCACTGCCCACGAACTGACCCCAACTGCCTCGAAATGCTAGACAGAGAGTACAAGTTCTACCTTGCGTTCGAAAACTCTAATTGCCGTGATTATATCACTGAGAAATTCTTTGTCAATGGACTACAGTGAGTATTCTATGTTTTTTTTTTAATAATGACAAAATTATGGGCTAAAACCCACAGGATGAAAGCACTTGCGAGCGATGGATCAGTAACTTTTAAAGTTAAAGTCGAAGTTAAAAATCATTTATTCTGCATAGGCCATTAAATCGGAACTTACAAAACGTCAATATAAAAAGAAGTATGAAAGACTAGTTTAGCAAATGGACCACCACCGGTTCGAAACAGCTGGCATGTTTTTTTTTGGTTTATTTACAAACATTTACTTAGTCTACTTAGTCTAAATACAATAATTTACTTGAGTAGCATAGTTGAGCGAACAGCTCATGTCCAAGCTTGTTTATCGTCGTAAGTATTCTTGGATGTTATAATAGACTTTCTACTACTACTGTAGAAGTTCATCGCTTGCGTACCATATGACAAAGGTACCGGCAGAAAAATATAGTAGGTATTAATCGACATTCTACATAACACTGTCCACCGTGTACGGGTTGAAATAGTATTTTCTGTTTTATTTATTGCATTTTTTTTCATACCACTTAGTTGGCAGACAAGCACACGACCCACCTGATGGAAAGTGGTTACCGTGATCTATGGACGTCTGTAACACCAGAGGAGTCACAGTCGCGCTGCCAACCCTGTACCCTGTAAGTACAGAGTTTCTGTGCCGTCAGTAGAAGACAAAGCAGGACAAGCCTTTAGTCTTCCCACTGACAGCACAAATTCTCCAGTGAGCACGGCAATTAGAGCTCTGGCTACCCTACTCACCGCTGGGAACACAACACAAAGTTATTCGCGGTATTCTGTAGGGCGGAGGTACTACCCCAGTCGGACTGCTCAATCGGGCGGAAATACCGCCGTGTCCTACCTATACCAAACAATGCTTAATTTTCTTGTGCTATTTGCCTCACAGACACAACATACTGCCTATAGTGATGGGTGCGCGCTCTGCGGAGTACGCGGCGGCCGCTCCGCACAACTCCTATATACATGTGGACGAGTTCCAGTCAGCCGAGGAACTCGCATCATACCTGCATCGCCTCGACAAAGACGACAATTTGTATAATTCATATTTCAAGTGGAAGGTGAGATGACATTATATACTTATCTACTCAATTCTTGTTCACATACGTCATTAATATGAACTTACCTAATATTGGAGATTGTGTTTGAGCCTTTGCCTTAGAACTCAAGATCCGCTTACTCCTTCTCGTTTTGGTTTGGCTAATACGGTATTTGTGGGAGCGAATGCTGTCTGACCTCTCATTCTTGAAAGAATAGCAAGCGCTAGAACCTCATCCAACAATCGGCAAGCCTTGAAGATCTTAATAGGACCCTATACAAAGGAACGGAGGGCACGCAAGGGAAGTGGGTTTCATAATATCTTTCAAATCTCATTGGCTGAATTGTAAATGTGTAATTATAAAACACAAAACATATAATAGTGCTAATTAGTAGTACCTAGAAGTGTTGGCTTGACGTCGGGGAGGATGACACGCGTGCCAATGGTCTCACTACCATAATCGCCTAAGACCATACGAAGTGGAGAAAGAAAATCGGGAAGGCGGCGCCTGAGCTCCGTGTTCATCTCAGCCTTGTATGCAATCAGGACTATACGTCTCCATGATGATGATGACGAGTAATACCATTAGTACAGACTGCTGAGACAAGGTCTCGGGTTCGATTCCAGGTTTTACCATGGCATACACCAATGACTTTTCGATGCTTTTCGAAGTTTTGTGTGTATTTATCGCAGTTTTACAAGTGCCCGGTTGTAAAACTGCGTGGCAATGGCAATAGGCTCGCCACCTATTACATTAAACATAAACTGGCGAAATGTGGGTGCTAGCACCTCAGCCTATATACCTAGGTGTGAGTTTGTTATGTATGTTATGTATATTTATTAAAATAAATTTCCATGGCAGGGTACGGGCGAGTTCATAAACACGTACTTCTTCTGCCGCGTGTGCGCGATGGTGCACGCCAACGAGCGGCGCCACCGCAACGCGCACTACAACGACGTGCAGGCGTGGTGGCGCGACGGCACCTGCACGCGCACTGGCTCCTGGCTCGGGCAGGACACCGACACCGCACCGCCGCCTATCGTATTCTCATCCAACTGATACCATCCAAGTCCTACATTAGACTGGGGGAAATAGTAACGTGGGTAATATTTTCGGGAAATAGGCGGAAATACCGCAACTCCACCTCTCATTTCATCTTATTGATAAGGGCTATGTCCTAGAGTAGACCAGCGATCGGGGGAATTGGTAAAGTGGGGTAATATTTTCGGCAAATAGGCGGAAATACCGCAACTCCACCTCTCATTTCATCGTATTGATAAGGGCTATGTCCTAGAGTAGACCAGCGATCGGAGGAATTAGTAACGTGGGGTAAATTTTTGGGAAATAAGGCGGAAATACCGCAACTCCTACCTCTCATTTCATCTTATTGTTAAGAGCTGCGTCCTAGAGTAGACCACCGATCGGGGCAATTAGTAACGTTGAGTAAAATTATCAGGAAATAGACGGAAATATCCGCAACGCCTCTCATCTCATCTAATTGATAAGAGCTTTCCTAAAGTAGACCGGTGATCGGAGGATTTACTAACGTGAGGTAACAGTCACCAATATTTTCGGGCAATGACAGAGCAGCTTCTCCTCTCGTCTCATTTAGTTGATACCGAGCTGCATTCTAGAATAGACAAGCGAACGGGGGAATGTCATCTAATTGATAAGAGCTGTCCTAAAGTAGACCGGGGATCGGAGGTATCAGTAACGTAGGGTAATATCGTCAACCAATATTTTCGGGAAATAGTCGGAGACACTGCACCTCTCATCTCATGTAGGAAACCGTATTGCTTATTTTGTACGTTACGTACCTATATAAGTGCGGCCAAGGTCCAAGCACGATTGCTGTAAACGTAAAGTTAGTACTCCACGTACTCGCACAAATTTGGATATCTTTGAATAAATGTGGAGTCTTGTCCCTGTGGTATAAATTAAATTAGTCGCTTGGAGAACTTGAGATAAAGTACGGAGCACACTCGTATAATCTATTCTCATAAATATTTGTATCATGACGATATGGAATAGTGGCTGTCATGTAATTTCAATACTAATGTCATCCTTTTCTGTTTTTGCCAAAACTGGTCGCATATTTTAGTTACATGATAGTCAGTATACAATTCGACTATCACGTTCATTAATGCATAGCTGCTACAAATTTGACTGAGTTTACCTACTGTATTGTTTAGAAATGTCAGTATTCGAGTATCGCCCTACAATATTTTTGTAACGTGGACGAGTGAGATATTTAAATTATACATGTGTTATTGGCGCCCAACATGGTGTTGGTTTCCAGTTGAAATTACATAATTATGTTGAACGAGACGTAACCGCATCTCTCTACCTAAAAATAATTATAGACCGCTTAAGCATTTAGTAATTCAAGATTAATAAAAGTAGGACCCTGTAAATTGACAGTTGTTACTTACTGATGTTTTTACATTTATGTTATGTTTGTAGATTACCTACTGTTATTTTTTAATCTAAATAAAATGTTTTATACCTAATCAACTTTTGTAAATATTTTTTAAATCTTTTTAGTTTTTAAATTTATTGATCGTTTCTTTTTCTGATATTTGTTAATATTGAGATGTAAAAGGCATTATTTTATTGGGTACCCAGTTACAAAATCTTAAATAGACTTTCTTGCTCTGTAAATATAATTAACGTTTATGTTGATGGTATCACATTAATGCAGAATGTATAATGTATTATAGTTATAATTATGGACACATTTAAGTTACTTATTTAATGTCCAAACTTAAAGTGAGTCTAGTCATGAAGCCATTAAAAGCACAAAATACCAAAAAATCTTGCAATTTTACGCACATTTTGCACAAAATTGTAGCATTTTTTACTTTTATCACGATATCGTGCATTTTACTTCTTTAAGAGGTGTTAACGTTTACTTGTTAGTTGCAATAAAATAGGTATTTTTATCAAAATATTGTTATAATTCGAGTTTATAAATTGCTAATTTTATTTGTTTTGTAAACATTATTATTATTGTCTTATTATTCTATCCATATATGTTATTTCGTACAATAGTGTAAATTGATCTATGGTAAGAAGACTGTAGAAAAGTTTCAACATAAATGAAACAATCTTTTTTTTATAATCAGAAAAGCATGCAATGGTATACTGTGGTTATTACTGATAGACAGACCCACAGAGCAGACATAGGAAAGGAAAGACATAAGGAAAGGTTTTATAATTGCTTTCTTGCTACAAAATCGATACATGGTTGTAATTGTAGATAGTCTTGAGGATTAATAAAACACCTAATAAATAAAAAATCTTAGTGATACGCTCTGTGGTTGAATAACATACTTAAAAGAAATAAGCACTGATTGATAATGCATATGCTTTTGGAATAGGTAGGTATATCTATTTATAATAGAAAATCTGCTGATAAATAAAACAGGGAGTAATACCTATCATGAAACATACATCCAAAACTTCGTTCGAACTTCGAACGAAACACAAACGAAAGTACGGTCGAATTTAGGCCCGATTGTAAAATAAATTTCTTGGTACCACTAACATTAAACTTCGGTGCACAACTTCGGATGTAGATTTCATAGCAGGCTTACTGGTATAGGAGTGATAGACAGGCAAAATCGCATTCCTACTGCAAACTTGCTATGTTACTTCCTGCTAGGTTCCCTGAACTAATATTAATCGATCTTCTTCTAAAACAAATAGTTGATGTCTCAATGTTAATGTACCTAGTATAATAGTCCCAGGCCAGCATTTATGTCAGATGTCCTGGACGGCAGTCGCTCCTATTGGAATTTGGTAGATACATCTGTCGCAGCAGTCTGATAAAGCTACTTCGTTTAATTGGTATCGCTACTATGATGTGCTTATAAGCGAGCTTATTTTGGGGCCGCTCCCGTTAAAACTTCATTTCTCTCCCTATGGCCGTGTATTGGCACGACCTCTGTGCTCCATGAGCGCATGCTTGAGAGAGATTGGTAGAGCCGCCCGTCTCTCCCATACCGGTCTGCCAGGTTAGGCTGCGACATATCTATTTGCCAGTAACTCTATATACTAAAAATAATATGATAAATATCCATGATTCCTTACAGAAATGATAATGTAGTTTACAATATCTTTGTTACATACTGCAATTATGAAAACATTCCATTATTTGTTTAAGTAGTTACTATGTACTTGAAAAAACTACGTTTGTCCAGTTTGTCAAGTCTGTCAAGTCTGTACCCCACTTCTTTCAATTTTAAAATGACGTTGCCCGTAAATCATGTTGTAATTTTTTTTTTAAATAGTGATTTTATCTTACAATGTGCTAGATTTGGTACACTTTTGACATCGCGATATTATTGACAATGTTATCTAATACTATCACAATGTCAAAATTGTACCACGTCATGTGATAGAAGTCATCAATCACTGATTAGAGCATATCTGAGTCCCGATTGTGCTAAAGCAAAACCACTGTCATAATTAATAAATTTAAAATTAATAATTTTAAATTTTAAAGCAATGCTTTTAAAGTCAAAATTAAAAAGTTTACGCAGAATAAATTAAAAAGTGTAATGAAACTTTTTGATTTAATTTTGGACGTTAATCGTATAGACATAAATTCCAAAATTTAATACCATTTTTGCAATGTCTGTGGTATGAAATTGCAGAATCGACGGCCTGCTTGCGTTGTGATAGGCGAGTTCACCTTACCTCGTAGTGCTAGTACCGTGTATATCTACCCTCTTTAATAAAACATCATTGCAAAAACAATATATGTTGCCAGATTTGTAAATATTTAGTGTTAGCTCCTCAGTTGTATTATGAACGTCTGAATTTATATTATCTTTTGATTTTGCATCATAAAATAAAAATAGAAGGGTAATTAACAGTAGTAAGTAATTCAGAATATAACAGTAAAATTTAACCATACTCTAAGTACTTAGAAGATACCATCAGGACTTGACTAAAACTAATTAGGCCAAAATCGTTTTTACGTTGGTACTATGTATATATATAATATATGTATGTAGGTAAATATTATGTAGACAATTATTTATTTGAATTTATTATGCGGTGATGATGTTATATATTTTATTCAATGTCATATAAAGTTACATATTATTATAAACATCTCCAAATTACGGTTAAAAAAGCAAAGCTTTCAAATAGTAAAAAGAACCTTAAAGGCAAAGAGTTACCTATAACTTTGCCTCAGTTTGTCTGGCTTAAGCTAAACGCCGCAAAATGTTGGGTTAGTCGCGATTATTCAGATTTTTTTTGCTTTTTTTTATACCACTTAGGTGGCAGACAAGAACACGGTCCACCTGATGGGAAGTGGTTACCTTGGCCTATGGCCGTATGCAACACCAGGGGTATTACACTCGCGCTACCGACCATGAAGAAACCTTCTGATGCCCCTCTTGAAGAACCCCATATTGTAGGTGCTTTATAAAACTAGTGTGATAAAACGCTATTATAAAACCAAAAAAAAATCGAGAGATATCGCAATTAACCCAAAATGTCGCGCTCTAGTTTAGGTAGAAACTATTAGCTTGATTTGTTCTTGGAGCTCATGATTTGGAGGGATTTTGTCCATGGATCCATTATGAAATATGAAACTTGTGCATTAAGAAAATTGCAAATATGTGACACCAATTAAATTATATGAATAATGTTATAAATCTTTGTTTATCAGTGTATAATGAAAGTGCCACACCACGAGATAAATAAATATCTTGTAGACAATCTCTTGGTAAAGGCCTTTCAGATTGTTGTGATTAAATGAAATAATTAAAAATGCTTTTATGCAGTACAATTAAGCCACTGACATGACACCTAGTGATCATTCTTACCAATGAAAATAAATGATAATTCGTCTACTCAATTGTTTTATTTAAATATTAAAGCATTGACTTTAGGGTATTTATTTCCAAGAATAAAACAAAAATTTAAATAAACATACACCCTAAAATTTCAATTCGATTTCAGCGTTGAGCATTCATTGAGTCCTGCTCAAGTTCCTGAGCTAACGAATGGATCTCGGACTCTCTACTGCTTTGTGGAATTTTATGCTATTTCATTGGCGCGCTTGGGTATACATGGTATATACGCACTCAGTGTGTTCAGCCACTCAACGCGCCGGGGTGATGGGCGATGACCCTTCCATCGTCAAGAGGTGTCCCACAAGGTAGTATTATTGGTCCACCATTAAATAAATTCTTTACGTCATTGAATGTCATTTAGCCTAATATATAAGGTCCATGCCATCTGTCTTACTTATAATATTTCTATTTCAACCAAGACTGATAGACAATAAAATCATTCTAGATAATTATTTTAGATTTTCTTATTTATTAATTTCCAAATTGATTAAGATTAATCCATTTGAATGTACTAAATGCGTTAAAATTTCATTCAATTATTGATTTGCATTTTTATATACACATAATCATGCCTTTACCCCGCAGGGTTAGGCAGAGGTGAATTAAAATCCACATTTCACCAATCATTGCATTCTGTGCCATGTAATAGGGGGTGAGCCTATTGCCGTTTTCTGGACACTATTGTTATTATTTCCATCTTTATGCTATCCTCATCTATATTGATATGTTAAAGCACACCCTGAGGAGGTGCTATACCTTCAATAAGTAGTGTTCAGTTAATAATAATTGACCCTGCTAAATTCTGCACTTAACCTGGTTTGTCTTTAAGACCATTGTATTTATGTAATATAATTTTATGTATTTTTTTAAGAAGCATTATGCAAACAGGCATGCGAAGATAAAATATCGAAATTAAATGTCAAATGTGAAAAATCCAGTCTCAATTTACAAAATGGGGTTGATATTAAATATTACAATGTCATAGAAACAGTAAACTAATTTATTAACAGTTTATATTATTTTTATATATTTTACACATTAAACTACAACCATTAACACCACAATCACTGCATAGGACTGTACAGTTGACAAAAGAGTTATGTCTTTATATACCTTTACATACAACTTGTGAGTTTATACAAGATGGAAGATTTTTATTATTTTTTATTATAAAGAATATTAGTACCAAAATTATTAATATTCCTTCTTACCCCTCCAACTAAGCTAAATTACTTGTGCTAGCAGTGGGTTCACATCGGTAGTATAGTAGCCAGGATTCAAACCCGAGACCTCTTGATTGTTAGGCTGACTCCTTAACCATTAAGCTACCTGGAGGGGAAGTACACTAAATACTGGAGATAGCCAATTTAACTCAAAGGAAATATTCCTTTATTTTTAAAAAGTTGCCACACCCGGTAATCGAACCTTCTAAAATAGGAATAAAAATACAGAATGTTACTTTTTCGACTTCGGTTCGATTACCGGGTGTGGCAAGCGAGTTTTCGTAAATCATTTTTGTTTCTTTTTAAAAATAAATGAATGTTTCATTTGAGTGAAATTCGCTATCTCCAGTATTTAGAGCACTTCCCCTCCAAGTAAGGTTAAAATCTTCCACCCTGTATATGTATAAATATGATAAACTGAATATGTATCTCCTTTGTCGACTGAATAGAATTTGAAAGTTACACAGCCTTCACTGAGCTGATGTAATTTTTCAATACCTCAATATTCTGTTGATTTGTCTGAATTTGCAGTTGGACATTGACACATTCAACTACGAAATTAATTGCATTCTGAAATATACTTTGAGCTTTATGCATGTTCTGTGGAACAAGAACACCAAACCAGCGAAGAGGGTTTACTGTATTTTCTGCATCATTCTCTATCACTCTCAACTGCTTCATTCCATCTTCTTCAGCAGTTTCACATATAGTAGATGCTGAGAAATCGGTACTGCTCTCAGTAGGCAGTCGTGCAGTGCTCACCGAACTCTGACCCATAATATATCGAGACTTTGCTAAATGGATACTGCCATTGTTGATACTGGATTCTATATTCAATTCACAACGCATTTTCTCTTCCATCAGGTGTAATTGTTTTAAAATAATTTTATCCAATATTTCGCATGCTACTTCTGCTGAAGGTAAATCTGTGGTAAAAAATACACAATGTTCATTTATTTTACCATTATATTTTCAAACCAACAACAAGTGCTTAATCATCATAAAAATTGCTAATAATATGAAATTTAATGTGTTACATTAAATTTCATATTCCCATTACCTTTCTTTTGGTTATCCATTATTTATAATATTCTTTGGAGTTCTAATTAAACCTTTTATTAATTAGCTATCAATGTTTGGTACAACTTAACCACTGGAGGAGTGCAAATTGATTATTTACTTTGTTATCGAGTTGAAATATACTAAAATGTTTAATATTTTGATTTGTTTCATAGATTCAAGATTCATAGATGACATAGACAACAAATCCGTAGAAAGACCACAAGTGTCAATCATGTGACATGAATCATGATTTTTACAGCAATATGCAATATAGTTGATTGCATTGCAAAAGTAGGTAGCACCTCTATGATAGCTAGGTTCTACTCTATGTCAATCGACTATCCATCCCACCATCCAACCGCCGCCATCTTAATTTTTGCCTTGCAGTGCGTGCGGGTTCTAATTTCTGCGGTGGGCATTATTCATTTACGTTGAATTGAAAATATAAGCAAAGCTACTTGTTATTATTAGAAACGTTCTCAAAATAACTTCAGGCAATGTCGGATAAGAAGCGTTTACTGAATGATCTGAGAGTTATAGACTTACGCGCAGAGTTAGAAAAGCGAAACCTAGATAAAAGCGGTGTTCGCGGCGTGCTCATACAACGTTTATCAAAGGTAGTATGACGTGTAATTATTACTTTTAACTAGGACTGTTTATAAACTTAAATATTATAAATAAATGTACTATTTTTTTTAGAATCTAGAAGAGGAAGGGCACGACCCAGCTACTTATAAATTTGACTTAGTGAATGCTGAGCCTAAAAAGACGAGGCGGTCTGACAGTACAGCTGAACAAGAACCAGAAGAGACTCCAGCTATGGAGGATATGATTGTTCAGGACGATGCTGGTGAAGAGGAAGAATCTGAACAGACTGAGAAAAATGATAAAGTTACTGTTAAAACTCCAGCTGAAGTAAACATGGAAGTGGATGAAAACGAAAAGGTTAACAGGAAAAGGGAATTGAAAGACGATACAGAAGCAGCAGAGTCTAAGAAACCATGTCTTGAAAAAGAAATCAAAAATGATGATGATCCTAAGATAGAAAATAATACAGATGCTGAGGATAGCATCAACTTAGATATTGGAGATGATGAACTGCTTAATGACGAGGTACGTTTCTATTTCTTCAGTGTTACAGTGAACTTGCCCTCGGGCAAGTCTAAAGTTGCCAACGGTTTCATGATGGAAATTGATTAGAAGAAGAATTTGTTGACTAATCTCAAAATCAATGTTGTGTTATTTAATGTAATATACAGTTTTTATAAAAAAATGTTAAATACTATGTATTTTATTATATTAATTGTCAAAATATCTAACAGCTGTTGAAATTGTAACAATTAATGCCAAAGTCTCCAGTTGCTTCTATAATTTATTAATAGCGAAGCATTGGAATACTGCCAAGTGTGCATATTTACTGTTAAATATATTTCACTGACATTTATGTTTATCTTTTGCAGGCTGACAGCAATACTAAAGTTATCAAGAAAGGTAAGCTTTGCTATAACTTGTTTAAAATAATTTGTAATATACCTGACTAACTTTGTTACCTGTGAGTTTCTTGTAGTGAAAATGAAAATAAATAAAATGTTTTCATGGCAAAATATGTGTAAAACAAATAATGTGATCTTCACTGAGCCAATACCTTTTGTTAATGTGAGTCAGTAAAACATTCTCTTCTTGATAGTGTTACTGATGCAGTATACAGGTCCCTCAAAAGTGCAGGTGATGGGGCTGTTTTAGCGCAATAAGATGAGACAGTGATTGTGATGATGCCATATTTTCATGGCACCTGGTTGGTGTACAAACCACGATACTGGTATTGTATCATATTACCAAGAGTGGAGAATTATGTAGTCAAGAAGAAAAATCACAGACCTGCAAGCACCCCACTTGGAAAAATTGCATAAAAAGATTACAGAAAATGGACAGCAGACATTGTTAATTACTTTGGAGGATCACCTTTGGAACAAGCTCACGATAAGGTGGCTTCCTATTGGTGTTATGTTATATAAGTCACAGGGCATTTCCAGTTACTACAGCACTCAAGTGTCCTAGTTATGTTTGCTTTACTATGGACATAGCTACTGCTACGCCATATCCAGATGGTGGTGCTAATGTCGAATCAAGTTTTCAGGTCAGGAATTTTTGTATAAACACCATGCAAGTATGAAAATACACGTGAAATCTAGCAACACGTCGAGACAAGATTCCGAAGAGGCAGGGTGGGCCGCTCCCGTGAATCGGCGAGCGACCTGCGCTGACTCAGCTGATAATGCGACTGACGTAGATGAGGCGGTGCGTGAGGACGACGAGGCGGCCGAGCCGGCGAGCGTCATGTCCCCGCCGGCCGATGCAGCTGCCAACGGAGACGACGAGCCTGCCGACAACGAACATCAAGTAAACTCCGAAGCCCCCGCCATTAGGTTGGTGACCGTCGAACGGCGACGACGACGCCCGCGCATCCATATCTACTCCGATTATTTCGACATTCGATAATCTCTTTCGTTATCACTACAAAGTTTTGCACCAACTGATTTGGACTTCTGGCGGCTTCCTGGATTGAACATATTGGTCGTCGTGCATCGACATTACGCAGATGGACTTCATTGTACCTGATCCGTTACGCCCAGCTGCTCAACAACGGCGGGCTCACAATTGCTTGCTGTTAGAAGATCGCCGACCGTCGAACACTCAGCTACGAGACATCGTGGGTCATCAACTCAAGTCAACAGTGAATCTCCCTTCCTCCAGTCCCGATGAAACATGGTGGAGTACTGGTGCAAAACTTTGTAGATGATGAGTGTACATCGTCATTTCTAAAATTCTTGTACTATGTCGTCAAAACGCGTGCAATTTACGGATCGTGCAAAAAAAAAATCGTTAAATTTCGTT
Source organism: Eilema griseolum (assembly GCA_963662185.1). NCBI lineage: Eukaryota > Metazoa > Arthropoda > Insecta > Lepidoptera > Erebidae > Eilema > Eilema griseolum. The sequence continues at coordinate 10,101,145 of OY759250.1, forward strand.
TAGAATTCTTATATACTTTATTGCATAAATTAATAACATAAATACAACATTAAATATTCCATCTTTATTTTTACAGCAATGAGGGTGACAAGAGTGATAAGGAAGCAAAAGGTATGTACTTGATAGTCTTCCAACTCACTGTGCATATCAAATAGATTGATTTGAGCTTAGTATAAAATTATGCTTGATATGCTCAGTGTCCAAGAACTAAAATTATGATTCCTAAATTAACTTGCCACATTTACTTTTCCTAGATGAGAAAGAGAAGGAAAGTGATAGTGATAAAAAGGAAAAGAAGGATGACAATAAGGAAGGTGGTGCGAGAAATCTGTGGGTTAGTGGCCTGTCAGGCGACACTCGTGCCAAGGATCTGAAGCAGCTGTGTAGCAAACATGGAAAGGTGAAACCCCAATATCTTATTTTCCTCTACTCTGCATTTGTTTCTAAGCTTGCTCTGTGGAGCCAGGGTCTGCTCCATGTCATTGCTGAACATCTTCACAGCATATATATTTTACATTTGCAGCTGTTTATTATACCTATTCTATTTGCATCCATCATTTTAATTCTAATATTAATAGTGACCATGATAGTGTATAAAAAATTAAACTTCACAACTAGATTGGTTTATAAGACTTTTTTTTACAATATGTTAATGCAGGTAATTGGAGCAAAGGTGGTAACCAATGCCAGAACTCCTGGGTCCCGTTGTTATGGCTATGTGACCATGGCTAGTGCTCTGGATGCTGAAAATTGTATCAAGAATTTACACAGGACAGGTAATAACTAAATATAGTTCTTAGACTCTAGTAAAATGCATGTCACTTATTCTTTATTATTTTTCAATTCAATTCAATTTATTTGCTTCGAATATGGTTACATTATAGGTCTTAAAAGCTAGTGAATACAGCATATTCTGCCCCATAGAGCGTGCAAATTTTAATGTCATTATCTTTACAAGCATAGTGTTTCTAAATTATATTATATTCAAAATTATTAATATATTCGATTTTCTTATCATTTTATTTTCAATGTCAAACAATAACTTTTATAATTTATTTAATAACCAGCTGTCGGCCATAGCTGAATTGGTTGAGTCGTTCTTGAGTTTTGTGCAACATAAGACGTTTGTGTGCAATAAATGCTTGTGTATATTGTAGAATTGCACGGGCGTTTGATATCTGTGGAAAAGGCGAAGTCGGAATCGGAATCATCTGCACGTCGTCAACCTTCTGCGCGTCCTGAACGGAGACCGAGTAAGGAACGCAAAGAGGAACCAAAGGAGGGAGAGGTAAGAAATGAAACAAATATTCTATGTGGTGATAATCAATTCAACTGTTACCTCATCATAAATTGTTTCCTGCTCAGTGCAAATATTTGTATCCATGAATTATATTTTTGCATTGGTCTGGAAGTACTGCATTAGCCAGTATAGATAGGAAACCTATCTAACTCCTTGTGATAAAATGTTTTTTTTATACTTCTTTTGCTTCAGGGAGTCTTTTCTTAATTATCAAAAGCAAAAAAAAAATGTACGTACATTAACCTGACAAGGAAATAAACAACCTTGATGTGTCTTTTTCATATATTTTATTGAAAAAATACAGTTTATTAATATTTTTCTGTTCAGAAACTCATTATGAAGACTAAAAACAGAAATCAAACCACTAGTCAGTCAATTAGTCTAGTTTATTTGCTTAATATATGTTTTATAAAGCCGTGTGGTTTCCGGCAGAGTAGAATTTGGATCACCCCATCTCTTCCCATGCGGTGTCGTACAAGGCGACTAAGGGCCGCCACCACCACACCAGACAGATATATACTGTTCAGACTCAGCTTTAGATGCATTGCTCGAGTCAACAATAGTGCCCGGAAGACAGCAATAGGCTCACCCCCTATTATGTGGAACTGAATTCAATGATTGTTGAAATGTGGGTGTTAATTCACCTCTGCCTAACCCTCCGGGGATAAAGGCGTGATTATATGTATGTATGTATGTATTATAACAAATCTGTATTTGTTTACCTTTAGTTAAGTACCTAACCAAATGGAGTATAGATAATGGTGTATCCTAAAATATAACTATTTCCGTGTTTATAGGAAGCCAAAGAAGGCGCAGAGAAAGTGACTGAACCTAAACCAAAAAAGGATGGTGAAGTGTCTGGTGAGGAGAGTACTAGATCTACTTCGCGCACCCGCGAGAAATCACACCGTTCAGATAAAGTAAGACTTTTGCACTAACTACTACTTATTAGTCATTTGTTGGTTATAGAATGAACAGCGTGTGTATGTGTGTAGGTATTATTTGTAAGAAACGGCAATTGGCTATAAATTCTGGTATTATGTTTATAGGAACGGCCCCGACGAAGCACCAGAAGTCGCGAACGGAGGAGATCACCCCGAGAGGTCCTATCGTTTTCTAAAATTTGGGTAAGTGATTAGGGCTATTTGCATACATTCAAATTAACATCAACAAGCTTTTTATAGTTCAGTTTTTTCAAAATACCTCACTTGTTAAACACCACTGCAACCAAAAAGTCTTTGATAACTTCTTGATATGACAAAATCTTTCTCCCATTATCAAAAAGTTGACATTTCAAGAAGCTGTCATATGTATTGAGGCAGGTTTAATTGCCCTAAATTTGTGGAGTATCTCCTATTGATGTGGTGTTGTTGGCGGAACAGAAAGAGCGTGACGTGGCACGTGCCCGCGAGCGGTCCCGCGCCGTGCGAGAGGAGGAGCGCCGGCGTCGCGCCGCCGAAGAAGCGCTGCGAGAGCGAGAACGACGCCAGCGACAGGAAAAGCATCGCCTCGCGCTCGAGCGGGAGAAGCTACGTGCCGAGAGGTATACCTACATCTAAACACTACATGAGCGCTGGCAAACATGTTGGATGAACGTCAGAAAGATCACGCATTCATTATCTTTTCATTAATTTTCTGGTCTGGGCAACCAATGACGCATCTGTATCTCCATACAGAATCATTATAACCAATATTATTTACGTTTTTGGGTGTCTCGAGAAATTAAATTCTGTAAATCAAATATCTTTAAAACTATTTGTAGTAAGAATATTTCACTTTAGTGGCGTCTTATACTATTATAAGATGGTCATTTTTAGATGATAACATATGTAGTCAACATCTCTAAATAATATCTAGGTATGAAAAAGTATCAAGATGGTTTCATCTAATTTCCCGTTTACATTTTTCCAATTTGTCATGTGATTCTGGTACACCATACCACCAAAGAGACCTAACAACGCGTTCTGCGATAGATTACATTGTCAATATGTTTGCCGGTCATTATACGTAGCTAAAATATAAATAATTGGGATTGAATTGGGTAACAAAATTTTCTTGTATTTTAGAGAGAAAATCGAGCGTGAAAAGAACGAGCTACTTCGTTTAGAACGCGAACGTCACCGGCTGGAGAGAGAAAAGTTGGAATTAGAGAGACTGGAACTGAAACGCGCTCAACTAAGGTATGAAGAAACTGCTAATACAAGTATTATAATAATGGAATTAAGTCCGCCATTGTACTTTTGCATGAAGTTAAGTGTTATTAAAAAAAAAAATGCAATCTCACAAATAAAGAAAGTCTTGGGTTAAAATAGTAGTTAACAACCTTAGAGCTTAGATTTTGACTTTTTCAGATATAAATGTCAGAAATAACTGAAAAGAAGTCGCTTAATTTTAAAATTGTACTATTGCATGTGTTGATATTTAATGATAAATAATGAAATTCATCAATTTAAATTTGTACGTCTGAACCCGTAGAATATGAGATCTGAACATTATGTACCTAAACACCATTGTGTACCATATTCAACTAATAAAGATTTTGACTGACTTCGACTTGGGTTGTTTAATATGAATGCATTTTCGTGCAACAGGTTAGAAGAGGAGCGTCGCAAACGCGGCTACGAGGGCAGTACGTACCGCAAGGCAGGCAGTCCGCCGCCCGAACCTGCGTACGAACGGGACCAGCGGCACAAGCGGCCGCCACCTCCGCCTATGGTACTTATTTATCTATTTGTTATTGTAACCGTTTTCTGAATTTAGCTTCTATCAATGCCTACTTAATAAATTCACACACAGTATCATTAATGAGAACTCTGTGTGAACTTCAATTTCTCAACAAAGTTAAAGCACTTTGAATGTCTATGGAGTTCAAGCCTACCTTACTTGTTAGGTGGGAGGTAATTGATAGACGAGGCTCTGAAACAGACTTTCCTTTCATGGAAGGTCACGGAAAAGACAACATCACCAAATAATATAATAACCCCATTATACCACCAATATAAGGACCCCAGACTCTGAAGCCCTCAGATGCAATCTGAAAACACTACAGCACATAGATTTAGCCATGGAATGGTAGTGCTATAGCTTTCATAGCACTACCATTCCATCTGAGTAGTTATATAAAACTCGACTATTTGCGTCTCTCGACTCTCAATGTTGCGTCTCAATAATGTTGATGCATCAATTGGACAACACCCTATTAATAAGAAAAGTACATATTTTCAATTTTTCACGATTAAATACTGTGCGAAGATAGATCGGTCAGGTGACATTCTGCTCGTGACGTCATTAAATAATATCTACAAAGAGATCAACCAACGAAACTTTCCATTACTCTAACCAAATTTTTTATAGTTACCTCACGTGAACCGTCAACAGATTATCTGCATCCCAATTGTTCTGTTGCAGTCATCAAGTCGCAGTCAGTTCGAGGCGCCGCCGCCGCCTCGCTTCGAGATGGCGGCGAGCTATGACCGCGGGGCCGACAAGCGAGATCGTGACCGCGGGGACTACAAACGCGACTACCCGAGACATGTTTCATGTAAGCCACTAATTCTGTTCTATTTGTATGAAAATTAATAAATGTAAATAAAGTAGCGGTAGAATAGTGGTATGGGTAATGGACTGCTGAGACGAGGTCTCGGATTCGATCCCAGGTTTCACCATGACACACACCAATGACTTTTGGATGCTTTTCGAAGTTATGTGTGTATGTATCGCAGGTTTATAAGTGCCCGGTTAACGGCAATAGGCTCGCCACCTATTACATTTGGACCTAAACATAAACTGGCGAAATGTGGGTGCTAGCGCCTCTATCTACCCCTTCGGGGATATAGGCGTGAGATTGTGTTATGTTTAAAAAAGTTGCTTGCGTCTCAGTAGAATAGAAACAACTTACCGAACCAGTGAGCCAGCAAAATTGATTCCTTTTTAAATATACTGTTATTTTTAGAGCCATTCAAAATTATATGATAAATAATTTAAGTAGATGTTCAAAAAATGTTTGTAATTATTTTTACAGCTGGTAACTTGAAATACTCAAGCAATGGAGGAGCAAATGAAGACTCGAGACAACCAATGCCACCAGGCACCAGACCTAAGGAGCCCAGGTAATTTACTATTTGGTACTATATAGGTTATTTTTTATTTACTATATAGGTTGGTAACATTTCTATGTTCTTGAACATAAAATTCTGATACTTCTTAAAAGTCACTACATTACAGGACAGTGATTTGAAGTTGAGTCTTAGAACAAAACTTGCTGCAATTTTTTAAATCCTATTGTTTTACGTGAACCTTAACATTATAATTTAATGGGTAGTATCTATCTTTGAAGAGGGCTGTCTCATAAGAGACAATCCTGAGTCGGCCGGAGTGCGAGGGTGCGATGCATAATTCGCGTCCGGCAACCTGCAAATCCCCACACAGTCGGCGTGCGACGGTCAGTCGGTTCAAGTCCGACATAACCTCCCCCACCGACCACGGTGATGAGGGTTATCGTGGGTATTTTGCGCACATGAAAAATTAAGGATAGTATCTATCAGTGAAAAGAGTGACACAGTTCATAATCACAGTCATGTAAGTTTAGTCTACGCATAGGTCGCACCAAAGCGCCATTGCAGCTTTAAACTAATTCGATGATTCCAGCCGCTCGTACGAGTCGCGCGACACGCGCTCGTACCGCCCGTCGCCGCCGGGCAAGCCCGAGCCGCGCAGCTGGAACGCGTCCAGCCGCTACCCCGACGCGGCGGCGCCCGCCAAAGGTACAGGTGAAGTGACCCTTGCAATTATTTATCCTTCATTCTAATTACTTTTCTTCCAGATTGTGCTTATTACGTTTTTGTTGAACCAACTAACTTCTAAGTTAATAAAAATAAATCTAAATTATTAAAAATTATCTTACTTGTTGTATATGTTGTTGTACTTGCATGGATTGGAATCATGAATAATAAAAATCACTGTGAACGATGTAATTTATTGTGATATCCACCACATTGTTACAATGACCATAGATACTTTCTAAGTACTAGTGATGCGATACAATATTAGTGCGGTGCTAACAGTTACTATGCATTTACCACCATCCCAGCTCTATACTTGTACTTTGAACACCATGGTTTGCTTTCCAACTCTTTCTCTTTATTTGACTAACCTTATTCTTTTTGAGTGTCTGCTGTTTGGAACAATCTCGCGAGAAAGCCTGCTTTATAGCGGGTGAGATCAATTTGGGCAAAATTGATTTGGATGTCAAAGATATCAGTATAATCTCAACATACAACTATAATTTCGTACTTGTACTACTGTATAACTAAAGCAGGACCGCAAGATTAAGTGTAGCAGCTGTAATAGTATGTTTAGTGGTTGTATTTAGAGTAGACCCGCTACAACAGTCACTTGTGGTCGGCAGGAGGCAGCGCGGGGGGCGGCAGCGGCGAGGCGTGGGCGGCGGGCGGCGAGGCGCGCTACGGCTACGAGCCGCGCTACGCGCCGCAGTACCAGCCGCCGCCGCCCGGCGCGCCCTACCCCGACCGCTACGCGCCGCCGCCGCGCGACTACCCGCGCAAGTACTAGCCAGGTACGGCACCGTGCGGATTTAGTCGGCTCGAACCCGACGTTACCGCCTCGCTGTCCGGTAGGGGTACGGAACATACAGATATTCGGCATCACTTACGTGTTCTCAACCTCCCTGCCTGCATTTCATGCCTCTTCCTTCTGTACCAGGAGTACAAGGCAGACACATGAGGCAACATACTTATATACATTTATATTCAACCAGTAAATCCCCGAAGGGGTAGGGAGAGGTTTATTGACACTCATATTTTGTCACCTATTATTTTCGGTCCCACATTATAGTGGATGACCCTATTGCCATTCAGCAGGCATTTTGTCATGGGCTGTATGTTTACTGGCTAATGGCAAACAACCCTATCCCTGAGTCTGCTTCTATGACACCCAGAGTAGGAGATGGGGTGGGGTTCTATTCTACTCCACACCGTGAACCAATGGGAAAAGAAAATGCACCAAAGCCTCATCCGTCAATTAACAGCTTGCAGGTGAGATCGGCTTACCCTCTGGGGTCTTGGGGTACCATACCATACACCCTATCTTCATAATGTATATAGGTATACATTTATTTTTTTACGTATTACATACAAAGTAAAAAATTATTGTCGTTTGTTTCAGGTTTCCAACAGTAGACGTGGTCTCAAGTTTACTTTGTATGCTCGCGTTTTGAATGCAATTCATTTACTGTTGTAAAATTCCTTAGCTTATTGGGTAGAGTAGAGTACCTACTTATGCAACATTCATTTCAACATACCATAAAACGGGAATATCTTATAAGTATTTTCAATTTATATTGAAGGTGAAAACCTAGATTCACGTAAATACAATTTTTATACAAATAAATCTTATAGGTATTTACAAGAAAATAATAAAATGCATCTCAGCCTATTGATGTATCTTTTCTGTCCTTTATATAAAACGAAAATATTATTTAGCTACACTAAATTGCTTGTGTTAGAAGTAAGTTCTTTGTGGTAGGTAATATAGTGGCCAGGACTCGATCCTGGGACCGCTCGATTCTAAGGCCATTCGAATTTCCATCGTATGTTTCTCCTAAAATCGTTCCTAAAACACGCGCATACAATATAGTTAGAATAAAATATTTTTTACAATATAACATTATCTATATTGAAGCAATAACTTTTTGGTTTATGGTATGTGCAATAAAGTTGTATGAATGTTATTTTGTGAAATAGTTGAGCGTGAGATTCTTGACATATTTTGAAGATTTAATTCTAGGTACATTTTGTAAGACCAATTCATCATTTACTATTTTAAGTGGGAAGCAAACATTAAGAATATTTTTCGCACAATGTGATGGTATCCTGTTCGGGAAATGATTGGTGTGTTCCTGTTTTTGTTTTGCTAATGGAAACATCAATGGTTCTAGATAACTACAAAAATCGCCTACGTCAATATTTAGGGGCAATTTCTATTTTTTCTTCAAAAAGCAACTTCCTTTTGCTATTAATATAACTGGAGTGTTAGATTTATATTATGTTTCAGTTTTATTCAGATGACCATTGAAAAGTCAGCGCCTTTGATCCTCGATGTTGTTATTTCATCATGTTTTGACTAAAATAAGATACCTAATTAAAATTGTACAGTGTGTCGTAAAAATCTTAAATGTTGTACAAAGTTACGATAGGTTAGTACGAGTATGTCGTACTTATTACTTGTATGTAAAATATAGCGTATGATATATAAATAAGTAATATAATAAATAATTCCAAAGCAATATGTCGTATTTTATTAACAACTTCTCAGAAATGAGGAGGTTCTATGTTGTATTTTTCATCTATATCCACTGATATTTTCGTCGTATATGAAGCTATTTTAATTTATTTTTTTTCAATGGGTTAGACCTATGTTGTATTTTTTTTTTCAATGAGTTAGACCTACTTCAAAGTTGGCTAGACCTATGTTGCATTTTATTTTTCAATGAGTTCAAAGTTGGCTTGTTGGCCCCTTATAAATTTTATGGACTCCAGATTAAGATTACATAAGACATGGAACTCGAAATCAAATAGAAATGAAATAGTCGAGGCATTTGTTATATTTATTTTGATCAATATCATCGAAATCTAAATTATTTCTACCAATGAAATACGCCTATTTCAGCTCACTGATGGACATTCAACATATGCGCTATGGTATCCAAACCATGTCTTCCAACTCTTAACACAACTAGTTTATCCCAGCTAACTTTTTTCTTCGTCTTGAGCATTAGCATAAACAATCATCTTAACAGTGAGAGAAATGTTTTTCATTATGTACACATACATGCATACAATCACGCCTTTATCCCCGGGGAGTTAGGCAGAGATGAATTAACACCCACATTTCACCAATCATTGAATTCGGTCCCATGTAATAGGAGTGAGCCTAATGTCGTTTTCCGGGCACTATTGTTGCCTCGGGGCCATACATCTGAGGCTGAGTCTGGGCTGTATATATCTGTTTGATGTTAAACAGCCCTAACGCCACGCGGCTTTTCTTTATGTTCTATGGTTATAACGCTCAAGTGGTGAATTGAAACCAGATGGACCTGTGTGGTCCGTCGGGTTTCATGTGTCAATCAGTAACATGAATAGATAATACAGACGTGAAGTGTTAAAATAAAAAGACAGATGATAAGATAATACTTTCTTTAAGTATATTTTTATCCATACATATTCCACATCTGGATCTTGCGTTGGCGTTCATTTAATTGTTTACATGAATGAGATTATTGAAAACATAAGGTTACAAAGCAAAAATAAAAAAAGGGATAAAACAGTATTGTTCCGACGGCAAACTTCAGCTTAATAAGACAAACTAGATAATCAAACTACAAGGTACTCCCATTTCAAACAACTTTGCTGTAAATCTATGCTCTCCTGTCAAAAGTATTTTACAATATATGATTGAAAATAACCTAAAAATATAATGCTAAAAGAAAAAACCATCTTATTTTCATTGAAAAAATTATTTAAAACTAACTCAAAGAAACAAGGAAATAAATGAGGCATGCTATTTTAAATTAATTTCAGTGCATTAAATGCTCGAAAATTAAAACTGATTTAAAACATCAACATAAAACACAGCCTTGTCACAAATTTGTGCTTATTTTTTATTTAAGATGTACATTAGTACCGCTTATTTCTCCCAGCAGCTGTTTATATTTGTGCACTCATAAAATAAAGCAAATATGTAAACAGATTTTAAAAAGACAGTCATAACGAAAATAACATTTCTTTTGGAGCAAGTAGTTATATGAGTTTATTAGTAACATCATACCACATTCTCCAATTTCCTTATTGTGAAATATTATTTTATCTTATGTTCTACTGGCCTCTACCAACAGGTTTGGTTTGCATTGTAAAAGCACCTCCACCCATATAAGGTACTATACTAATATTAAAAATAAATGTTAACTTCACACTTGTGCCTGTAAACAATTAATGTTTTCCACAAACAACCTTGTCTGTGTAGGCACATAATTATCATTCTGGAGGAATGGTGAGTGCTGATAACTCCAGGTGTTAAGATCATTGTTGGTAGGTTCAGTACTCTTGACTTCAAGAGATTTGAGAGCATCTATAGCATCTTGCTGACCTTGTACTGCAGCAAGCCTTAACAGCCGAGTTGCAGTTTCTTGGTCACTTTTGAGTCCTCCTCGACCCTGTCCATAAAAAACACCCAGGTTATATAAGGCACCTGGATGTTTTAAAGCAGCAGCTGATTTGTAAAACTCCATTGCCTGTAAAAGCATTCAGAAAAATATTAAAAATACTGATAAATGGTACTCTTACAATAATAGTCTCTCTAGGAGTGGTTGGCCAATTAACAATATATCTACCTACCCAATTATGGTTAGCAGAAAGGCATTGATGAATTAGAATACTTTTTCTGTGATAATGAGAGCAGAGGGATACTGGCAGCAAATGTGTAAACCTGACACTGATTACATCACAACACTAATAATTATTCAGACTGCACTCCTCTTTCTTTTTCTCCATTTCATTTTGTATATATTGTATAGTTAGCATAATTTTTATATAATATAATGTATAAGTAAGTAAGTAATGTATAAGTAATTGCATATATTATAATAGTTTAATGTGAAATTAATTGATATATTTTGTGAAAGTTATTAAAACTAAATTAAATTTGACTGCAATAGATTTTTATTAGTCATATACTTACAATTTTTTCATTAGTTGTAACCCCTAAGCCATTCTCATAACAGAGGCCTAAGTTGTACATTGCTGGTGCATGGTTGCGATTTGCAGCGGATCTGCAATAAAACATGGATTAATTATTATTATTATTTCATTTTATTTTATTATTGCCAGATTTTGGTATTGCCAGTTTATGTTTGATTACCTCAGCAAATTAAGTCCATCTTGATATTGTCCATTTTCAATGGCTGCAAGACCAAGTTTGTTCTCAATGGAATTCAAAACATCACCCAAGTCATCACTAGAACTACCTTGGCTTGTACTTCCCTCAGATTGTGTGGAATGTCCACTGTTACTTCCACTCTGGTCATTTGACACCAAATGTACAGTAGGAGTAAAGTCCGACACAACCGTTTTGATTTTTGGTGCAGAGTTTAAATAAAAGTTATTCTTTTTTCCGTTAATTAAGTATGGCTGTATACATGAAAGTAAGTCATTTGCTGCAGGGCAGTTTCTCTGATGGTCCCTAAAGTGGCTTTTAATTTTAAAATGGATTATCTGACTAGTATACCATCCTAACACCAGTGCACCACTCTAGAAATAAAAAAAATAACAATGTGAAAATTAATAACATGGTATTAAATTCTAATACAGGTAAATACAAAGTAAATACTTTTTTATCATGTTCATATTATAATCTGTCTTATGACACGGAACAGATATAAATAAACTTGCTAATACAAACATACCCATGTAATGGCATCTATCCAATTTTTATTGAGATGTTCAAAGCTCCATTTTTTACTGTTCGTTCCACTTTCATTCCCAAACGAAGTACAATTTCTCGAGAACCATTTACAGCAAGGCTGCTTATTTTTCTCATCGCTGACATTACTTGGAGCGTTGTTTACAACAGTGGTGCTGCGTCTTTCAAAATGGCCTGCACCTCGCTCGAAAGTATCCCTGATACGACGCGTAACATATTTCCACATGATTCCTGTTTATTGATTTGGCAAAATTATGACAAAGTTGATTTAAATAATTTCCATGATGAAAAGATTTTTACACTAATGAACTGTAAAAAGTTTAATATTTATGTTTATATTTGCAGTTCAAAATTCCAATTCAACTTTTTACCCATATATTCGACTGATTTGATTTGACAGTACTGATACTGACAGCAACATTACTGAAGTACTGTCCCTGACAGTGACAGGCTGACTCGACCCTAGCTCTAGTCTGTGGTCATACTGATGCTCCCCTACTATTCCAATGTATTTAACAACAACGGCAACATTTTATGAAATGTCAGCACATGTCATATTACGCTCCAATTGCGCTAAAGTTTATCAACTTTTGAATTCTTTGAAAACCATTTATATGAACACTCGAAACTACATGAAAGCGAAAGAATTATAATAGAAAATGATAGCAAATACTGTGTAAATAAACATAATATAAATATTATAATAATGTGTGGCCGTACTGCATTGTAGGTGTAAATAATAAACACTACAAATACTTAAATTGTTGAGTTAGCGATGTATATTAATTAATCCCACAAAATTTTCAGGTCTTTAGGGAAAGAACAAGTGCGATGCGCTTGTAGTTACAAGTCACACAAAGAAAATTCGTATGTAAAACCTCAGTGGATACCCGAGCATAATGCAGGGAATGAGTACAGTCCTTCATACAATATAGCTCCAACCGATGTAACACCAGTTTTGGTATCATCCACCAGATTTAAAAATATTGCAGAAACTAACAGAGTCCTTAAACCAATGATGTGGGGAATAATACCACCTTGGCATAAGGTGAAAGAAACCCTAAAGTATTCAGTAAAATATTTTATTGACTACCTAATAATTTACTTATTCAATTGCAGGGTGATTACAAAACACATAACTTAAGTACAAACAATTGTCGCTTAGAAAATATAAGAGGATCTAAATTGTATAGTCCAATATTGCAAGACGGAGGTAGATGTGTAATAGTTGCAGAAGGATTCTACGAGTGGCAAACTACTAACAAATCCGCAAAAATAAAACAGCCTTATTACATTTATTCAACACAGGCTGAAAGTATAAAGGTATAATTACATGGTATGGTTAATTTACTAATGGTATTTGTAAATTTTAGTTCTTTAACTGAACTCTATATATCCCTTCTATAATTATTATGCTATCTCATCTGACAATCGGCAGATGAACTGGCTTGTATTTGCGGTTGCTTTGAATTGAACCCAAATATTTTTGTGGTATCAGCCACTTTTGTATATCTAATACTACATAATAATTATAAGTGGTATAAAAAAAATTACCATGGATTACAAAAGTACTTGAACAATTTAATTTATTTATGTGTCTAAAGAACATTGTGTAACTTAGTTTGTGTTCAGCATCTTTTATTATCAACTCTATTTTTGTTATAATTATCAGGTTGACGAACCTGAAACATGGCAGAATAGCTATAATGAAGAACAAGGTTGGAAAGGAATAAAACTGCTGTATATGGCTGGTTTGTACAACATTTGGCAGAATGAAGAAACAATAATATATTCATACTCTGTTATTACTATGGACTCAAATAATACTTTTGATTGGTTACATCACAGAATGCCAGCCATATTAAGTACTGAAGAACAGATTGGAGTTAGTATTTTTTTTTTTATACCACTTAGGTGGCAGACAAGCAAACGGCCCTATGCTCTATGGCTCTATGGATGTGTGCAAAACCAAGGGAGTCACACTCGCACTGCCTATCTTGTAAGCATAGAAAGTTTCTGTGCCATCAGTGTAAAAGACAGCAGGACAAGCTTTTGGTCTTCCCACGGACAGCACAAAACTCTCCATTAAATACATTAAAAAGTATATTAGATAATGTCATCAATTGCTTAGAATCACATATTTATGTGTACATCTATGTGATAGTAAAAACCTTAATTTGTAGAGAACCCTAATACTTTTTTCTAAAAAAACTAGCTTAAGTTACGCCTTAAATAATCAGCTATCTGCAGTAAAAATCCTATCAATATTAATGACCAAAAATTTTTTCTTTAGTGGCATTTCATGACAATGCAATGATATGAAATATTGCACCTTTTTGAATCATATTATGACAAGAACTTTGTGCTGTTTTTTTTTTTAATTTATCTAACTTCATGCCTAATTCTTATATTGAGGAATATGAGATGATCACTTTTCAATTGTAAGCATTTTAGCATTGTACCTATGGCCAAATGCATGTGTTAATTTACACTGAATTCCATATCTCTTGTGTACAATGTAAGACTCTTATTACTGATTTATTTTATATGTAATTAAAAACTATAAAACAAGTAGACAGCTCATGTTTCATTGCTAGAGTTGATATCAGGAATTGTTAGGTAATCAAATAAAAATTAATAGCGAAATCTGTTGCTAAGCATAAAACTTTCAAATGGCTCAACCAATTTAGATCATATAAATCATATTTCTATTTTCGTATTTACCTGGATTTATTTTATATGAAGGTAAATGAATGATAAGCCAGGATATGTGAGGTATGAACAGCTAGTTAATGATATAAATGTTTCAGGCTTGGCTCGATATCGGCAATGTGGATCCAGAAATGGCGTTATCATATCTTAAACCAGTCAAGCTGTTATCCTGGCATCCAGTGTCAGTTAATGTAAATAATTCTAGATACAAATCCGCTGATTGCAACAAAAGAGTATCAATAGAGAAGAACAAAAGCACACAAAGAACTTTAAATGCTTGGTTTTCTAAAGTTGAAAAAAGGAAATCAACAGATGAAAATAATTCAAGTTCCAAAAGAATGAAATAAAAAAATTGTTAGTTGAAAAAGAACATGTTTTATTTATACTCTTCTGAGTACTTAAAGCGATACAATCATACAACACATCATAATTATCAATGTAATCTTTATAACAAAATGGCCGTAAATTTTCTTTTAGTAGTCATATCACAATATAAACCAGTCAAAGGTTTTCGATTCGAAATTCTTTAAAATCAGCTTCACACTTAATAGTCCTGTGATTTTTCAAGAAATCTGTTACAAAACTAGTTACTTCATACTCTTCTGTAATAAAAAAAGGCATAAATTTATTATTAGTATGTCAGGAATAATATCTACATAATTTTAGACAAATGTCTAATGTGGCAGTGACGTAACTATATTCAACGGGAACAGTTGCCCTGTAGGCCTAAGTTCCTATAGGTAATATGCCTGTATATTTGGGCTATCGAATGGTAATAGAACTGGAATTTGTTCCGTATTATTTTCAGAATAAATGATGGTTGAAACCAAACCTCCAGCCAGCGGGATTTTTTTTGTTATGAATTTGATCACGGTGAAATGTAGTTCTACAATTAGGGCTATGCTATGTGAACACATAAAAGCCAAAACAGACATGGGTTTCATTCATGAAATACAGAAAAAACACGTTAAGAAAAAAATCTCTATTCAGCGGAAAACTTTTTATTTAAGTCGAAAACAATATTGAAATGCAAATCATTAATTAGTGCTATTCCTTTACTTACACTTTTCAAACTTGCTTTTGTATTATAGCAGACTACAGCTTTATAATATAATATAGTCAGTTAAACGGCAGGTAAATGGGAATGTTACGACGACATCGGTCCAAAAGTAAATAAGAGTTCTGGTAAAATTTTGCCTCATATATTAATGTACATACAAATTTAAGTAGCTTTAACAAGCATTAATTAAAGGGATCAATACATAAGTATCACATATTTATTTAGATTATAAGAATATTATTATTTTTATTGCTACTTACTTTTACTTTTCGTTTACGTATTCAAATTAACGCCCCTTTCATTACTACCAAAGGGTTTGATTTCTCACTAATATTGTATTTCTTAAAGAACCACATAATTACCTTTAAATATTCATTTAATGTTATAATTTTTATGATTTATATAATAAGCACTAATTAATGATTTGCATTTCAATATTGTTTTCGACTTAAATAAAAAGTTTTCCGCTGAATAGAGATTTTTTTCTTAACGTGTTTTTTCTGTATTTCATGAATGAAACCCATGTCTGTTTTGGCTTTTATGTGTTCACATAGCATAGCCCTAATTGTACAACTACATTTCACCGTGATCAAATTCATAACAAAAAAAATCCCGCTGGCTGGAGGTTTTGTTTCAACCATCATTTATTCTGAAAATAATACGGAACAAATTCCAGTTCTATTACCATTCGACAGCCCAAATAAACAGGCATATTACCTATAGGAACTTAGGCCTACAGGGCAACTGTTCCCGTTGAATATAGTTACGTGTGGCAGTGGACACTAAATGAAATGTTTTCTCACCTGGGTATTTACTACACTGGTAGATTAGCCTGATCAAGTGTTTAGCTAAACTTTTGAACACTCCTTTGCCTCTGATATGCCCCTTAATATAGTAAGGTGTAAGTATTTTCACAACCCAGGGTGCTATACGCTCTTTACAACTTACAATAAATTCTGAAGTTTCTTCTAGAGGTGAAATAATGCCTTCATCATCACTATCATACCCAAAATAATAGACAAACTTCTCCTTAATCTGAAAAGTTTAACAGTGATCAAAAGAAAACAATATTGCTATATTACTTTACATAGCACGGATAATTGATAACCTTTTCAAGACTTTTTCTATTGTTATCTCCAATTTGGTCGAGCAACTCGTACAGCTTTTGTTTTAAATAGTATTCCTCACACATCCACTTACTAGAACCACTTCTGTTATTCGATTTTTGATTATCTGTCTTTGGGATAGAAGCAGCTATTTCATTACCAACTATTAAACCTGTTAAAGAAGCTAGCCTCTCATCTAGAGATTTAATCTGAGCTGCATGATTTTCAATGAGAGCATCTTGTGTGGCATTAGTTTTACTGGTTTCCATTATGATATTTGTAACTTTTTTTGTGTTATCATCTAGAGTAGTGTCTAATCTATCACACAAAGTACCTTCAAATAGGTCATCATCATTTTGGCCACCCTGAAATAGTTTTTCTAATTGCATCATTAATTCATCCGGGTCTGATTCAACTGATGCTCGGTGGTTTAAAAGTGGTGAAGCCGTATTTGTGGGGTTAATCATCTTTGCTACTAGTGGTGCTTGTATCTTTGGTAACGGTAATAGTGGAGTATTTGTTGAAACTTGTAAAAAGGAGTTCTCATTATAACTGTTGAAATTGTCATTGATTACAGTTATTTCAGGGTGGTTTTCATTCACCGAATGTTTAGGTGACACAGGAATCGAACTTCTTTTTTTCTTCCTACTTAGTCCACATTGACAGTTATTTTCTTTCACATTGCCCTGAGAAGTTTGTATTTTTTTATCATTTGGTGGAGGTTTACTTAAACATTCATATAACTTCCTGTTCAATTTGCCTTTTTTAGTATCATTTTTTAACTCATTGACCTTTAAAAAGTAAGAAATTAATTAAAATAATTATTATTGAAAAATGAAGTAATTTGCTGATTTTTAATGTGTTGATAGGCTGTTATTACCACTGTTATGATATTTTTCCTGTACAACTGTACCACCATACAGGCTTGTGCTGCATTAGTTTCAATATTTTTAGCGCATCTCCAGATAGCACTTGGCAAATATATGTTTTTATTGAGAAGTTTTTGATTTGTTTCATAATTAATAGATAACAGTTTTATTACATATTCCATGTAATGTTTACGAACCTAAAACCAATAAAGAAAATAAATAAGTACTCTGTATCCATTCAGGTGGACTATGGTATTATTTTATAAGCCTACAAAATTGTGCCACACCCTTTTGCAATTATAAATTATTATTTATAATGATGAATAGTAAACTTTACCTTCGAAATAAGAAGATGAGGTTCTAATTCAATATCTGGTAAAGCCATTAATGTTTCATCATTCTCTCGTAATAATTGATCTATAAGATCCTGTTCTATATGTTCTGTAGTCATAGTTAGTTAGTTATTAGTTACTTTATGATAACTTTGTTGTTTTAAACCCACTTATTATCACAAGTATTTATAATATTATTATCTTTACATATCGGCTTCGTATGCCGGTTATATACACCTATACCTACCTACCAATTTGAACAATAAAACAATTATGAACCAAAACAAGCGTTTTTTTACTTCTGTCATCTGTGACAACTGACAGAAATGACATACATAGTGGGCAAATTCGAGGAGTAAGCTTTTGGGCTACCGCAACGACGTAGTCGTCAAATTGACTACCGGCAGGTTATGATTTTCAAAATTACATTCTTCCTGAGGCTGTGGTCAATGTCATTGATAATTGCGCAATCGGCAATAGCACACTGATAGCGCCAATAGCCGGTTAGTTTATTTTATTGTTATTATAGTATATATTATTATAACTATAAGTGCGGTGTGTACGCAGCATTATATTCCCCCCCCCCCCCCATTCCAAAACTTTATGGTTTATGTAATAATCTGTGAATATCTCTATAAAATTTATTGAAATTGTCAAATTGCTAAATAAATGCTGTTTGTCTATGGCTGTGGTATAGTTTTAGTTTATTCATAGCATATACCTACAATAAACATTATTATTATAAATTAACACTATCTAGGTACTACCTAGTGGAGAAAGAAGTATTTTGATTCACAATTTGTATCAATTTTGTAAACCATGGCTGATTCCACAGTACTGGATATAACCAAAATGAAAGTCGTTGATCTACGGAAAGAACTAAAAACTCGTGGGCTCTCGTATGCCGGTGACAAGGCCGAATTAATTTCGCGACTTCAAACGGCAATCACACAAGATGAGCACGGCGACATTACCTTAGATTCTGATGAGATCGACTCCGATGGTGTGTTAGAAGACGAAGATGACAAAAGTCAAACGGATATACTAGATGATACGGCTGTAGACACATTGAATGAAGAGCTGGCACTTTCTGACCAACCGCCCACAGTCAAACCCGTATCCGAGACCAAACCTGCGCGAACGCTGAAACGGAAAATTACAGCTACTAGCTTAGAGTCATCTAAGGAAGGCTCGGACGAAACCAAGCCGTTGGAAGGAAAGGATTCTGTTGCTAAAAAAATTGTTTTAAACAGAGCCACATCTATTTCATCCACTCCCTCAGAAAAAAATGAAGATAATGATACAGCTGTGCCAGAAGATGTTAATACCACATCAACAAACAAAGTAAAAATAACTGCTGATGTTGATACCAAAACAAGAATGGAGCAAAGAGCAAAGAGATTTGGTTTGCCAATCAAAATGAGTGAAGATGAGCGGAAAGAAGCAAGAAAACAGAGATTTGGTCAAAATAATTCAAATTCAAATGTAAACAAAAACATCACTACATCTTCAGGTTCCTTGACTGAAAATATGGAGAAGCTTCGGAAACGAGCAGAGAGGTTTGGACAGTCGGTATCAAAGATTATGACTGATATCGAAAAAAAAGAGCAGTTAGAGAAAAGAAAAGCCAAGTTTGGAACATTAGCCTAAGCTAGTTATTAACAGTTTACTGTAAATAAATACATTTCCGTTAATGTTATCAACTTCTACCCATGAAAAAGTTTTCAGTTGATTCAATTATTTAGTTTTGCAGTCCACTTCTGGACTATTAACCTCTCTTAATGTGCATCTTAGCACCAAATCTTATCTGTCCTGCTGATTATGTCAACAATAATATTGTGTTTGATTGTATAAATTAATCAAGTACATATTAGATGTAAGAAGTAAGATAGGGATAGATTAAACTTGAACTGTTTAAGGATAAAAATAAAACATTTAACTTAAATGTAAATTTTATTTGTACCTTGCCCTGATATCATATTGAGAAAGGCAGTTGCCGAAAGTTATCAGCCAAACTTTCTTCATCATAAGATACTGAAATCTCTTCTTTCATATTGTTGAAATCCTGAGGTATTGGTATAGTAAATGCCATATATGGTTCCTTATATAACTTTGCCCATCTCATTGCTACTTCTTTGTTACAAGTTTTTCTAAACACCATACAGTGCATGTACCTTGTTTTCTCATATTTGATTCTATTAAAACCTATAAGTGCTAATGTGTATCGCCAACATTTCATGATCTTACTGTTTGCTCCTACATGTTTTGAATCTGGTGTAGTTATTATTAGTATTCCACCAGGTTTTAGTAATCTATAAGCCTTCTCACAAGCTACAATTCTTAATTCTGAAGAAGGTATGTATTCTAGAAGGAAACAGAATGTAGCAACATCAAAGGAGTTTTCTTGAATTTTTGTGACTGTGGAGGTTTCATGGACTGTATTGTTTGTTTCACCAATATTTACATTTAAAAAGTCACATTGCAAAACAGAATCATTAGCAGGGAACAAATCAATAGCGAAAACATCAAACATATCATACATTTTAAAGGGATTATAACAGCTACCAACATCAATTAATTTTAGGGGTGTGCTAAATATTTCCTCTATGTTATTTTCTAATTCTATTTTTTGTGCAATTAAAATTTCCTTATCTCTTACATTTAAATGGTCCTTGTTTATGAAATATTGATGGCAAAAGTCAACAACCCATTTAATTCGTGATGTGGCTTCACTTGATTCATTGTTACAATTATTTTCCCAATGTGTAGTAGCTAATTTTGCCATACATTGCGCGTAGCATAATAATGTTTCTTGATTGTCACAGTGTAATTGCCAAGCAGCATCAGCTCCTAGCTTCAAAGTGGATTTTCTTAGTGTTAAATGGACATCCTTTATGTATTGTGAAAGAAGTTTATGTTCTTCGCTTGCCATAGCTTGTTAAGTGCGGTTACCTTTTATAACCATTTAATCAAATTCGATGATCCCTTATTCTTTGTGGAACTGAAAAACACAAAATGTAGTAGTTAAAACACCTCTGCCAACCCTTTTGGAAGGATACAGGAACAGGGGTGAGTCTATGTATTTATTTATGTACTCAATATATAATACTTTTTGCTAACAAAACATGTTTGTTTATGTTTTAGCCATGGTGGCCCACACAATTGACATTGACAATATTACTGACATTTGACATTGACAAATGTTTACTGACATGGGAATCTACTGCAGTAGATACTGAGCTTTTGATTTAGCGTTATAAATTATTATTAAGCTACTCTGCTCTATAAAGATATCAAGCTTGGAAGCGGCGGCGGCACGGCAAACCAATGAGGGATAGAACATTAAAATCTAATTATCAGATTTTTTTTAGCTGGATTTTTCGCTCTCCTTGACACAAATCAAAAGTCTAAAACTGTTCAGAGCAGTCAGTGAATACACTGAATACAATACAATTTAGATTTTTAAATTAATATAATATATATGTATATATATTTCTTCTTCTTATTCTTAAATTTTTAAATATTTCATTACTGCGCTCCTTCCAGTGGCAATCGCAGGAGCCTTGTTCTGGTTCGCACGTATTCTCTCATTTTGATCGGATATCCTAGTGTACGATATACAGGCCCAAGTTTTTGAAGCCCCATGGTATCCTAAACTGCGGATCACCTGGGATCGGTAGACGAGGCTCTGGCACAGGCATTCCCCTCGGAGCTAGAGATCAGAGAAACCGCGAGCCAAATTACAAGATTTAAAATTTAGAAGATTGGCGTTCGATTGCAGAAGGCACGGACATCCCAAATATTCAAGATTCGGATAGGTGTATATGTACTAAAGTCACCCAGAGACCTAAACAACAGGAGCTGAATTGGAAATATATAAAAGGATTTTTTTCAGGATTTAGGTAGGTAAGAAGTGCATAAGTATAAAAACATTGATCCCAACGAAATGTTCTTTATTATATTTATTGCTTATGATATTAATAGATTGCGTTAGTATTACTCCACGGAGACAAAAATCCACAAGGTCATAAGTACAACTCTAAAATTTTCAAGGTTCAATTTACAAAATGAAATGCATTCATAATATTATAGAATTTAATTAGGGTACATACAAACATTTTGTAATGTTGGAGTATAATAATCAAACTAATAAGCACTTTTTTGAGTAGCTAGTGAAAACTTTGTGGGTAAGTATATCTCAACTGCTTTATAAAAATAACTCTAGAGAGGAGTCAGTGTTTACCGTGAAATATGATAACTTGAATAAATTAAAATAATATCTACACTTAATACAGGTAAATACAATATTTCATACAATTTAAATAATATACTAAACAAAACATTAAATAAACTACTGCTTATTACAATTTTGACAAATCGGCGAATTTGCGTACTATTAAAATTGATCTAATTTTAATGCAAATGCGATTCGATCGGACTCCTCTCGCACGATCACTTATAAAGGCGCCTTATGCATATATAATTACTTTTTAAATTTAATCGTAGTTAAATCGATTAAAACATTCCATCACTATTTAATCTCTACGATAAAGGAAATCACACGGATATTTCGAAAGCCAACAAAACAAACAAAAGCGTCCACTAATAAGTGTTAGCGTAAAACAAAGAAACGAGTCCAGGTAACGGCGTGTCACCGGCCGAGGCCCGACCCGGGCCGCCGCGAGGCGCCCACGACTCCATATTTACAGCGGATAAACACTCACAGCGGCGGCCGCGCGGCGCTCGCTCGCCGGCGGGCCGCCGCGGCGTCTACCGAGCGGCCGGCGGCAGGCCCGGCGCCGGCCGGCGTCGGCGCGCGCCCGCCCGCCGCTCCTACCTGCCCTCCGGCAGCTGCCGCGCCGCCGCCAGCTGCCGCGCCGCCGCCTCCTGCACACAAGCACAACCAGCTCACTGCAGCCCTGCCTGCGCTACGCTACGGGTCGGGCGAGAGGCGGCACGGTACCTTGGTGCGCGGCTGCGGCTTGACGCGCAGCGTGGCGGCGGGCGGCGCGGGCGCGGGCGCCTCGCGGCGCGCGGGCGGCGCGGGCGGCGCGGGCGCGGGCGGCGGCGCGGGCGGCCCGGGCGCCGGCCGCCCCAGCGACGCCAGCACCAGCCCGCGGAGCAGCGCCGCGCGGCTCTCCACTTCGGCTCCCGCTTGGGTGTCGTTCGATCCTGCGAACCAAATTGGATTTACGGGTTACACGGGCGAGCGCGACTGTCGCACTCGAGTGCGCCGAGATGAACAAAAAGGTTTGTCACTCTAAGTCGACTATTGCTTGCATCGAGGTAATTATCACTTTATCGATCCTGGTAACGGCACTGACATTTAATAGTCCTCATATAATATTAATTCAATTGTGTAAATAATATAAATAAATATTACAACAGTTCAACAGAATATTATTTAAATGATAGGTACTCTATACGAAGTTTTTTTAAATACATCAGATAAATTTTTCGATAATATGTGAGTGAAGCATGACAAACAACAACTTGTGGTTGTTTGTCATGCTATATACGAAGTTTTTTTTAAATACATCAGATAAATTTTTCGATAATATGTGAGTGAAGCATGACAAACAACAACTTGTGGTTGTTTGTCATGCTATATACGAAGTTTTTTTTAAATACATCAGATAAATTTTTCGATAATATGTGAGTGAAGCATGACAAACAACAACTTGTGGTTGTTTGTCATGCTATATACGAAGTTTTTTTTAAATACATCAGATAAATTTTTCGATAATATGTGAGTGAAGCATGACAAACAACAACTTGTGGTTGTTTGTCATGCTATATACGAAGTTTTTTTTAAATACATCAGATAAATTTTTCGATAATATGTGAGTGAAGCATGACAAACAACAACTTGTGGTTGTTTGTCATGCTGTATACGAAGTTTTTTTTAAATACATCAGATAAATTTTTCGATAATATGTGAGTGAAGCATGACAAACAACAACTTGTGGTTGTTTGTCATGCTATATACGAAGTTTTTTTTAAATACATCAGATAAATTTTTCGATAATATGTGAGTGAAGCATGACAAACAACAACTTGTGGTTGTTTGTCATGCTTCACTTACAGTCACACATGTCAATGAAGTTTGAAATTTTTTGTTCAATTTGTTGTGAAAAAATCCAAACAAAGGATAGTATGTACACGGTACTATCTATCCTTTGTTTATTGCGTCTACACCGCCCACTGTAACAAAGTGATTTTATCGTTTTTGCATGCTTGCATTTTTAACCCCCGACGCAAAAACGACAGGGTGTTATAAGTTTGACGTGTGTGTGTGTGGCATCGTAGCTCTTGAACGGATGAACCGATTTGAATTTAGTATTTTTTGTTTGAAAAGTATATTAGTCCAAGGTCCAAGATGGCCGCCGCTACATAATGACGGAGTAAATATTTTTTCTCAACTCCCTCAATATGGGTATCAAACGAAAGGGCTAGAGAGTAGATTAGATCAGTTTGAAAAGTGAAAAATAGAAATTAAATAAAAAATTCAAAAAACCCCCGTCACAAAAAACAACCCTCAAAAAGTGGCTAACTAACATAACACTTATTTTCGACTTTTTGAGGGCTGTTATTTGTGACGAGGGTTTTTAAATTTTTTAATTTTTCTTTTGTTTGCATGATATTTGTGGCATGGACGATTTCTGCCCGAAAATTTATGTAAGGACTACATTGCTAGAACCAGGGTAGTGTCGTAGGTGCAAAGCTCACCGAGGAATCCTGAGAGGAGGAACTGCGAGTCGTTGTGGTCGGGCGGCGGCTGCGGCTGCGCCGCGGCGGGCTGCGGCGGGTTGGGCGGCGGCGCCGAGCCCGAGCCGCCCGCCGCCGCGCCGCGCCGCGGGAGCCGCTCCAGCTGCTGGCGCGCCGCCTGCGCGCACAAACAAACATACAGTTATTTTATGATACAGTCAGCGTCAGATCGATATTTATGAACAAAGTAGGTACTCATAATGTTTTCAATGCCTTGGTTTACCCCGCTTCCTGTTAACTGTTTTTCAAGGAGGTAGGACACGGCGGTATTTCCGCCCAATTGAGCAGTCCGACTGGGGTAGTACCTCCGCCCTACAGAATACCGCGGCTGGAAACTGTGCTTACATTAAGTGGTATAAAAAAAACAGTTTTGGACGTGTGCAAAACCAAGGGAGTCACACTCGCGCTGCCAACCCTGTAAGCGCAGAGAGTTTATGTGCCGTCAGCATTGATATACAAAAAACTTTTTGTATATTTTTTTTGTATATCAATGGCCGTCAGCGTAAAAGACAAGCAGGACAAGCGTTTGGTCTTCCCAGTGTCAGCACAAAAACTGTCCAGTGAGTTCTGGCAACCCTACTCACCGCCGGGAACACAACACAAGGTTATATTTGGTATACACCTTTAGTTTGGCCAATAATACAATCAATAACACTAGTTTGATTTGCTCTTAATACTCTAAAGTCTCAAAATAATCTTAACATCAAATTAAGATTATTTTGAGACTTTGTAGACAATATCGTTCTGACGCTGACTGTGCACTAGAAAAAGAAAGCGTTTAGCCTATAAATCAAACGAATATCACACACTGTAGAATAATGGCCGCCTCTCAGCGTAAAGGTATATACGACCCATTTAGTAAATTAACGAGTAAAAATGAGGCGTTTTGTAAGTGATTTCGTCTCGTGATGATCTCGGTATGCAGTAAATTGACCTCAAAATGGCGGCAACTCCCTCTATCGCCCGCGACGTGTCACTGTACTCACAGTCCTTACTGAGCTGAGAGTAATGACAGTTTTTATCTTCAAGGTATTTGGATGGCACTAATGGATATGCAGCTGCAATACCAAACTGTAATCCTCCAACATGTATGGGCTAGAATAATTGTTCTTCTTCCTTTCTAACAATAGTTTCTTTTAAATTGCCTTTCCATGGCAGCCAGGTTGAAAACGTATTGACGTTAAAATATCGAATAAGCTGCCCTAAGATCGATGAAGAAAAATCGATGTTAGACCAGTTACTTCTTTTACTAATTAATCATTCTCGGATGGCTATATGGCCTTATCGATCTTCCAGACGATTTCGTTATTGAAACTGCGCCCAAAATATTTCTCTCCAATATACATGCATATAATACATACATTTAATCATGCCTTTATCCCCAGAGGGATAGGCAAAGGTTAATTAACACCCACATTTCACCAATTATTGAATTCAACAAGCCATGCATCTGAAGCTGAGTCTGGGCTGTATATATCTGTCTGATGTTAAACAGCCCTATCCCTTAGTCGCCTTGTACGACACCGCATGGGAAGAGATGGGGCGGTTCAAATTCTACGGCATAGTAGACTATAAAATCACCCGATACAAGAGTGACTATATTATACATTCAAGAAAGGTTTTCAATAGAAGTAAACTGTCCTAACATCGATGTTTGACCAGCACTTACAAGACCAAGACAAGCAGGTGGTGTGGTAGGTACTCACGGTGGCCTGCTGCCGCTCTAGCTGCAGCTGCATCTGTAGCTGCTGCAGCTGGCTGGGGGTGCCGGGCTGGCCCGCGCCGCGCCTCACGCCCGACAGCTGCGACAGCAACTCCGCGATGGGGTCCACCACCGCGTCGCGCGACGAAGGCGACAGCGACGAGATGCCACCGCCCGTGCTGACACAACCAACACTTTTATCTCAACACAAGCTATAGCGACCTTACGAGTTTATAAACCTACTCCTTATATGAATAAAATGGGGGTTCTTTTTTATACAACTTAGATGGCAGACAAGCACACGGCCCACCTGATGGAAAGTGGTTACCGTGACCTATGAACGTATGTAACACCAGTGGGTCACACCCGTGCTGCCGACCCTGTAAGAACAGAGATTTGATCCGTGGTACTAATCACAGAGTATACTAAAACAATCGTGGGAGTACGAGATCGCTTCTTTAGATGATTAGTTCTCTTATTGTTTTTTTGGGGTTGAGACGTGAGTGTGCCGGCACTTATACCATTAAAATGGTCAATGATAGTTAAACTATATTAATTAACTGAACCTATTAAATAAAGATTAGTAATGTGTGTAATGATAACGTTCCTTTATTATGTTATCGTTTTAATTTATATTTGAACACCAGTTAATTATTGTCAAATAATTTACTATCAGTATAAACAGTTTACTTGTGATGTCGTAGCTGTTTATTTCTTACAACTCGTACAAGTCTATCTCATTTTCAGTCTATATCTCATTTTTTTTAAGTGCAATTCGGATTCGTGCATGAGAGGTACCGTACCATTAATTGGCCTAAATATCTACTTTATTCTAGTATTTGCTGTTCATACCGTTTTTAGTATTTGCCGGTCATAGTGAAAACAAATACATCCCCGGTGAATTTCAACTGTCTAGCTATTACGGTTCACGAAGTACAGCCTAGTGACATACAGTAGAGTCTACCTAAAAAGAAGCTGATTTTACTTGTCAGTCATGTATCTTTCTCTACATGCATACCATACAATCACACGTCTTACTGGAGAAGTGCTGACTTTTCCACGCATTTGCTGAGTCCACCTCTCTTACAGGAGCCCAACAGAGATGGCATGAAGGCGTCTCCTGTGTACGATCTATTTCCACACCCGCTACATTCTACCTTACACGGCTGCTGTTAAACCATTTTACAATAAGTGACAGCATAGTCATTTCTCATTGGGTAGACAGAGATCACATGTTTTCAGGTGTTTACATACAGTCACGGCACTTTCCTATAAGAGTAGGCAGAAACCACTTGTTTCCACATGCTATGATCTTGGTGACTCCTTTCGCGTTCCTGATCAGTCCCGCAATTAACAAATTTTATGTTAGCAACGTGAAAATAAGCCTGATGCATTAGATCTAGTCGATAGTGATTAGATCTAGATAGGCAGGAAAAATAGGGTACCACGATGCCCCCCACCCCTTCTTCTCTTCGGGGACAAGATGGGGACACTGGTCCACACCCGAGGGCGCCATCACAAAACCGGAGATGGCCTTGGGTCAGCCGGGGTTGTAAGGGATATTGAGGCTTAGACGATCTTACACCCCAGCATTTGACTGTGGGGATTTCCGTACGAAAACAATAAAGTGTTAAAAGTAATACAGCTGAAATATTTACCTAAACTGCATATTGGTGCGTCTTGCACGACTGACGCCCCGACCCGAATGCGGCATGCGCCGTACTCCACCATGCCGAATGCCGCTGGGTTCATCGTGCAGTGTGGTTAAGGCATTAGATGACCAGTACAGAATAAAATATATTACAAATAAAATCGCACCCCAGTTTGATAAAGCCATAAGTACCAATACTTCATTTTTTTTACTACAAGCTTTATCGTTAATTTTTATCATAATATTCTGACAAAAAATATTTTTACTGCCAAAATAAATACGTATAATTTCTTCAAAATACACCTAGTAGTACTTATGCTTTTGTTTCTGTTAATATAAAAAATATTATAGAATCAAAAATAAAATAGATATACCTGGTTAAACAGTTTATTGCCCTCCTGCAAAGTTTAGGTATGTTTTCAACTTATGCCTTTATTTCTCTGGGGTGCGAAATTAGGATGAGAGAACCAATAGTGCAATATCAGAACCTAGTAAGGGGCATGCCGCCAATTATTATTTATTTATTCTATATCGTTGTTAACGTTTTACAGCATTGTGACTGTGCACTTGCTAGGACTTTTTCAGATATTAGTAGAGAGCAAATTAATGTGTTGAGGTTCAGTGACCTGCAAAATGCAATGACATTTTTTTCTAGCAGGTGTCCCTTACTAAATTTTGAAATATCACACCCAAATAGCACTTTAATATTCACGCTGACATACTTACTGCTACTTTAACCTCAAGGAGATAAATGAAAAAGCAGAAAATGGAATTTCTTAATTAGGACATGTTAGGACTTATCAGCATTGTTATGTTTGTGTATCAATGCGTTGCATATTGATGAATGCTTAAGTACATGTGTACTAGTGTACAGTGCACTGCAGCCAAGGATATCATTTCATGCACATTTTTATATATATATATATATTACAAGCTTTTGCCCGCGGCTCCGCCCGCGTGGATGTCGGTTCCCAGGGTGGACAACCTTTATCACTAAGGGGTATGAAAAATAGATGTTGGCCGATTCTCAGACCTACTCAATATGCTCACAAAATTTCATGAGAATCGGTCAAGCCGTTTCGGGGGAGTACGGGAACGAACATTGTGACACGAGAATTTTATAATATACTAGCTGACCCAGCAAACGTTGTTATGCCATGTATTTTTATTTCAACAAAAATAACTAATGTAAGTGTGCGGGGATTTACTAATAATCGAAAGATAAAAATCGCAATAGAAAAATAGGGGATGATTGTAGAGGGTTGAAAATTTAGGGTTGTATGTATTTTTGTATGCTGTGTCATAAAAAATAAAAACAAAAAATTTTGCCTCAAAAATAAAAAATCAAAATTAGGGGTGGGACTACCCTTAACATTTAGGGGGATGAAAAATAGATGTTGGCCGATTCTCAGACCTACTCAATATGCTCACAAAATTTCATGAGAATCGGTCAAGCCGTTTCGGAGGAGTACGGGAACGAACTTTGTGATACGAGAATTTTATATATAGATATACATATATACAATATTGATGTGCAAATGCGATCCTTCTCTATATTGATACCAAATCATGATTACAAGTGTAGCCAGGAGGGCGGAGTTGGGAGTTGTTTTGGGGAATTAGTTAAACCGGAAGGGTTTTTTTACCCAAATGTATTATATACCAATCAGTAATGTCTTTTCATGCACATTTTTGTTGCTTTGTTTTTTTTTAAGCCTCGAATCCTAGGCCTCTCTCCCCCTTAAGCTAAAAACTGGCCATGCCTGAGTGCCTATGGCGGCGCAATTGCAGTACTGTATACATTCGCGCTAACGCTTTGGAATATTCTTGCGTAAATAAAATATTCTATATGAAAAGGATATTAGAAATGAAATGAGATCTCTAGGTCCCGTCCTGTGTTCAAGGGTAAGGTGGCCGGCGAAGTCATCGGTGACGAAGTTCGGTTCTCCACCAGGCATCGAAGCACACACTGGGCACACAACCTGAGCACAAAAACACATTTTTATATATTAACCAGGAAGTTGTTTTCAAAATTTACCCAAGTTTACCATGGCACACACCAATGACTTTTCGATGCTTTTCGAAGTTATGTGTGTATTTATCGCAGGTTTATAAGTGCCCGGTTAGTGGCAATATGCTCGCCACCTATTACATTGGGACCTAAACATAAACTGGCGAAATGTGGGTGCTAGTACCTCTGCCTACCCCTTCGGGGATATAGGCGTGAGTTTATGTTTTATGTTATGTTGTTTTCAAAAGAGTTTCACACTAAGTGACGTCCCTGTGACACAATTTAGTATTGGTTATTATTAATTAGTGTAGTGAATAACGAATAAAACTCATTTAACTTTTACTAAAAAATAAAAATTTTTGGTCAGTGAACTCTACTTCATGGGGAACGAGGGTAATACAGCTTTTTTTGGTGCGAAAAGTACCAACGGATACCCGCCCGCCGGAGCCGATGCGATGTTGGACTCGAACCGACCATAACGCACGGCGCTTGTGGGTCGTTTTTGGTTGTCGATGTCACTCGCAACCCGGCCGACCCAGGGACATCGCTCACGATCTGGCCCTGCTCGGGAATGGGAACCACAGAGACCCCAACAATGGGCGACTCCACCTGGCTCCCCCAGGCCTGCGCTCATGGGCGGCTAAGGTCATTCATCGACCTCCGACGCTCGAGTTGTCGCAGTATGCGGGCAGCGTGGCTTGCGATTCTCCTATGCTCCCGCTGACCTTATTGGGCCACTCATAGGGTCATATTCTTTTGCGGTTTTCGGCGGTTCGAGCGGACATAACCGCTTCAGCTGGAGACAGAATGAAAGAAACAGGGGGGCGGGGAGGAAGGGTGTAATGTATTGAGATTTCCCCACAAAAAAGGGGGGATCTTTAACCTTTGTCAACATACGCACTTTACACCTACACACTATGCATGCTTGCCTGTCAGATTATTTTTATACATACCTCACAAGAGCATATTATTTTGATATTCTACCCCATTTAAAATTTGGATGTATGTTGCGTCTCACCAGTGGGTCCCAATAACCCCCTGCCTGCCAACTTCCGAATGGGTTGCGTGACTTGCATTGAGCATGAGAGACTGCATGGAAGTAATTTTTTTTCAGCAGTTTTTCAGTGACTCCCCTTTTGTATATCTCATCCCTTCAAGACAGGTATACCATAAAAATACTTACGGCTAATGTAGTATCTGCATGTTCAGCCGTGACATGTTCCATTAGTGCTGTGTCAGTGAAGCCCATCCTATTGCAGAATGGACATGTGTATGCCTGAGGCTGTTCCAAAGTTAATGCCTCCCCACCATAGTATAGATCTGAAAATATTAATAGTATACTTACAATATATTATAAACCAGCTGTTGGCCATGGAGCACAGGAACCGATTTCTGGGATAAAGTATAACCTATGTGGTACCCTAGTGGTATGGGTAATGGACTGCCGAGACGAGGTCTCGGGTACGATCCCAGGTTTTACCATGGCACACACCAATGACTTTTCGATGCTTTTCGAAGTTATGTGTGTATGTATCGCAGGTTTATAAGTGCCCGGTTAATAGCAATAGACTCGCCACCTATTACATTGGGACCTGAACATAAACTGGCGAAATATGGGTGCTAGTCAGCCTACCTCTGCCTGCCCCTTCAGGGATATAGGCGTGAGTTTATGTTATGTGGTATACCAGATTGTTATCTATATCTGTGCCAAATTTCATCCAGATCCACTCATACACATACATCCATCATCCTCACAAACTTTCACATTCATGATATTAGTAGGATGTCTCATGCTACCTTCTCTCTAGGTATGAAGAATGGACATAGGAAGTACCTACCCTATGTATAACTAAATGTATTTATTTAGTATCATCTTGTCATCTTATTTTTTTTTTCATAACTTACCTTAACTATAAGGTTGATTAGTACACAATACCTACGGCATAAGTTTGCCTGCACATGTATGCAGGTGCATAAAGTTTAAATAAACAGATACTTATTCCAATTATAGGTTTTATGCAATTAATTTCAATAAGTTCTAAGAAAAAAAATCTCATAAACAAATTTCTTATTGGTACCTACTTATAAGGTAGAAAAATTCCAAGTAGTCTATTCATTTTTATATTTATGTAATTTCCAATAAGTATTTAGAGGTTAAGCTAAATTGACACCTTCAGGATTCATAGCATAAGCATTCATAACCTTCCATCAGACAATAAGTGTGTCTGTGATATCTTTTTCATACTACCTTAAAAAAAGTTACAAATATGTAATTTATTTTCTTTACTAATAGAATATGCAACTTTTGAACTAATTTTATCACATCAATCAGTTCAAAATGACAATTGTAAATCTCATTAAACTAAGATGGGATGAAAGCATAATAGAAAATAAATGCAGTTCAGCATTATAAACAATAAAAACAGCTTGTTTCTATTTAAAAATTTAGAAATAATGCAAAGTTATTGTGATTATATCAAGGGGCATATAATTCTAAACCAGAATGTCACTAACTAATGATATACATTTTTGTCTGACACCCTTTTTATGCTTTTATATACATTACAATGTAACATATAATGACATACACAGATCCATAATAGTATTTTTAATCAACATCAAGGGAAAGACTTACATAACAGACAAAAATCTATGCCTTTGTGTTTTCTCTAACTGTTTATGTATGTCAAACCTTATTGGAAAATGTTTTATAGATAACAATGATGTTGTTGTGTATAATTAAGAGTGGTGTCGTAAATATTTTTGGTATTACAGTTACTAGGTTTGTTATGAGCTTGGCACAAGGAGATACTGATGTAGAAAAGTGTAAATAGGTCTCACCAAAGTCACTTCTAGATAGAATGCATTGCATAGGATGCTCTGTAGTGTGTTGGTTTGTGGTAGCTCCGACCTCATAGCAGGCTGCGCACAAGTCATAGTCGATGCAAATCAAACATTTGTATCGTCGTCCTCTGAAGTTATTTTTCAAACAAGAATCACAGCTGACTCCTGAAAATATGTCAATACACACAATACAACAACAATTCTTAATTTATTTGGTCCAAATGACAACAATACTAAAATTGGTGACATAAAACGAGATATGGCATCGTGATGACAATATTTTTATAATAATTTGCAGTGATATTCGCACTGACAATAGCATCGAACAAATTTTGATTATCATTACCCACCTTCATGGCGATTCATTTTCGCCAGAAAATGTCGTCGAAACAAACACTTCTTGGCACCAGGATTACCAGTACTATATGAGGTATTTATATTACTAATCTAAAATAAGTAGCACAACATATAATATATTAAAATACAAGATTGTTAACAAAAATTTCCAAGCAAACCTAACCCAACCAGGCCATAATGACGTCACATAAAATGAATGAACCATCGATATTACTACTTTCTTTTAGATGTACTGCGCAAAGGTATAATGCATTCAGTGAAGTATGTCACGGCGTATTTTTAACTTTTCATAATATTTTTACGTTAACTTCAGCCCGTAATATATTATTTACAATCTCAAAATAAATATTAAGTATATTAGGGACAAAAGTTTAAACTATGTCACTATAAGAGCCTACAAGACTATTACTCATCGTTCGTGTCATAAGCGGGTAAGATTGTATTTCTCTGAGAATGTTAGAAAGTAAAAAGCATAATGAAATGCCAAACTGTAACCATTTACAAAGACACCCAATAAGTAAGTACCTATCCCCAGTAACTCCACATTTTTTAGTGATTAATTGGTTTTCAGAGGCAGCAGTGTGATAGTTGCAAGGAGACAAGGAGCGTAGTTTGCCACCGTAAGAATATTAGGTGAAGAATGTTATCAATGTTAACATGGCAATCGGCTGATGATATAATGGAGAGTGCCACATTTCTTGGACAATCTTCATGTTTTCTCTGGATTGAAGAGTTTTCCGAGTTAGCTCTGTCTTTTTATGCTGGATGAGGATTTCAGATTTTTGCTTCAGCTGATTTCTTGCTTAATTAATATATGTGTGATTGGTAACTTGGGCTTCGCTCCACCTGGGTTTCACCAGCTGTTTTTCTGGTATTGACACGCAAGTGCACTCCTCGAACCTACTAAAAAGTATTCATAAAAAAAATACAATTCAGCGTTGACCATTATTATTTATGTAGAGAACCAGTAACTGAAGATACTATTACTTATCAATAGTTAGATTTATTAGTTCCTTTACAGCATGCACTATTGTAAAACAAACCGTGCTTTAAAGCTATTTACACACTATATTCTTTTAGATCAATGGATCATTAAAATTCGATCCCCTTATCGCTTACCGTCTATCGCATGATCGCATCCCTTAGATTAAAGATTTGACACTTTTGACAGCTTTATTTAAAAAGCAAGTTTCGTTTTCGTCATTTTTGCAATTTTAGCTCCTCATAATTCCTGTTTTTATGTCTCAAAGAGTGTGTTTAGCTGTAAAGCAGCACTATACTAATATAATATTTAGTGTTTACCCTTAAGCACCAGAATAATTGAATCCAGTATCGAGCTACAAAATTTTATCATCACCGTTTTGCGCGGGAATCATAGCGGTCGTAGGTCGTAGTGTGTGATGAAATTAGATTTTTTGAAAAAATATAAAAATGACTGATGCTCTGTGCCATTTAGTGGTAGATGGGAACGACGTATTAGAATTTAAATTAGGTAAGATGAATACCGGTTACAAGTCGTATATTGTACTCTTGTACATTAACGAGGTTCATCGCAAAGATCAGGCGTGAAACACAAAAATCTTTATAATATATTATTCCTGTTTATAATTCTCTTACTTTCTTGTACATAATGTTAGATGTCTGTTCTATTTTTAGTAAGATCAGTTGATGATCTTGAAAATGAGGAATCAAGTTTTGGCCCAGAAATGTGTCATCAAGTATTCGGCGAGAATGAAAACATATTTGGTTATACGGACTTACACATAAGGTTGTACTATAGTGCAGGCAATCTACAGACATATCTGGGAATTGAATACACAGAAAAGGTAACATCAAAATCAGTCAAGCATGAGTGGTGGTTTAATTCATAGTTTATTTGACAGACAGCTAATATCATTGTTTTACTACAGATTGAACCTAATAAATCTGAGGGCATGAAAGCAGACGATGTTGAGGGTGCTCTGAAGAAAGTACTAGCACCTGGCTATGTGACTAATTTAGATCGCTTTGTATCCATTTTAAAGAAAGATGAATCATTTATACCTCATGGCAAATTGATACATGCATTCACAGTCAATCCTTGTAAGTAATGTTTGCATTTAAATCAATGCTCAGATGTTTACCTTACTAGTAACTAGAACAATTGAGGTATGTAAGTAAATAGTGCCAGTTCAGGAGTGGAGACTAGAAAGTTTCTATACTAATAATTTGCTGAAGTTTCCAGTTTAAAATTATATTTACATCATACCTCACCTCATTATGCTATCTTCAATTGTAGGGAATATATTAGTAAATTCATAAAATGATTTGAACCTATCCAACAAATAAAGATTAGTGAAGTCTCTACAAGACTTAGTTTGTTTTACACAAACATGGTGTTAATTTTTCTTACATCTAGGGAAATGATTCTTTTATATGAACATTGAAAGCATTATTATTTATTAGTAATATTAACTATAAAAATGGATTACATTTTATACAATGCATAGGTCTGTATAATTACAACAGTCTCGTACAAGGTGACATTTTATTTGAGAAACATTATTCCAATAAGATACGGTATCTTTTATTAACCAACAATTCTATCAGATCGCACTAAGCATAAGTTACAGGTAAACTGATTAAGCAGAATCAAACCATGCTCTTCCATTGTTTAGTATAAACCGTTGTGGTACCACTTTATTGATTCTTGTGGTGTGTATAGTGGTACAGCTCTTACTGTCACACTACAATAGGACATTCATTATTCCAAAGTTATAGCAAAGGTTAATTTACAGCCGATGGTGGTGATAAGCGCTCATTTGAAGTATACTATTCTGAGACATCAACACCCGGATTTCTGACTTATCACGAAAGACTGCAAACTTTCCTACTATGGTATGTAGATGCAGCATCATTTATAGATGTGGATGATGACCAATGGACATTCTTTACTGTGTGAGTATCACAAGAGCAATATACAATTTCTCTAATATACTTTGCTTGCGACTGCATGGAAACAAGCTTTTTATACCCTATAAAAACATTAACCCTAACTGTTAATGTCATAGCAACATACATGGGCCTGTGTCTTTCAATACTTTCAATAAAGAAGACCAGTTTAATCCAACCTTATTTATTTGGGAACATAAAAGTAGATATTTTGTTGTGTATTTTAATTTCATTTTACCCTACATTTAACTATAAAAAACATATTTGCTTAACAAAAGCTTTTTAATTTTCAGATTTGAAAAATATCAGTCAAGTGAAGGTACTGTACGGTATGCCACTGCTGCATATGCAACAGTGTACCGTTATTATGCATACCCAAACCATTCACGGCCACGAATTTCTCAAGTGCTTACTTTACCACCATTCAGGAAACTTGGCATATGTGCACAATTATTACAGGTCAGCTTATTTTACTCAAATTTTATATATTTTTCAGTAATATTACATTATGATATGTGTTTCTGGATGTCAGACTGCATCTTTTAACCAAGTAAACATGGTATAGTTCAGTACTTACCAAATAGTACCAGCTTCCAAGGTTTATACTAGGAGTACTAGACACACTGAGGGTATAAGGACATTTACTTTATACTCATTGACCGCGGTAGTCTAGTGGTATGGGTAATGAACTGCTGAGACGAGGTCTCGAGTTCGATCCCAAGTTTTACCAAGGCACACACCAATGACTGTTGCTTTTCGAAGTTATATGTGTATTTATCGCAGGTTTATTAGTGCCCGGTTAATGGCAATAGGCTCAATACCTATTCCGTTGGGACCTAAACATAAACTGGCGAAATGTGGGTACTAGCACCTCTGCACCTTCGGGGATATAGACGTGAGTTTATGTTATGTGTACAATCCAACTTGACTGCTTATTACAATAGTTGATAAAACATGGTGGAATATCTATTGTCATAGAACAAATTATTCCACAAGACTGAATGAGATAGTCTTGTATGTCTAGAACAGATTTAAAAGGGTGTTTCGTACCATTTTCAGGCAATCTATTCTCACTACGTCATACAGTCTGAAGTAGTAGATATAACAGTAGAAGATCCTTCACAGGAGTTCCAAAGAATCAGAGATTATGTTGATGCTAAGAACTGTAGCGCCTTACCTGCATTTCAATCTGCCAAACTTTTACAAGGGTATGTTAGACAATTGTGATATGTAATGAGATAGGTTCTTTTGATTACATAAGGTATGTTTTTGTTCTATGGATATCAAGATACTTATAGAATGACACCAAGGTAGATTTATGTTGAATAGTTAGTTATAGTGTTTGCATGGATTTATTTTTTATTGCATAATATAGCTTACTTTTATGAAAGATCTGTGCACGAACAGCAAAACAAAGACAGGTCTTTGTTCTGGAAGTTGACAAATATCTTTTCTGCAGCTAAACCTTGATGAATCTATGTAATTAATTTTTTTGTTATTGTATTTCCAGATTCTCGGACGAAATGGCAACACAGGCTTGTAAGAAGTTCAAAATTAACAAGAAGCAAGCGCGGCGAGTGTACGAAATACTGCGCCTGAAGGCTACCAACACTTCCGACAAGACTGCTTACCTGGCATATAGGCTCGATATCAAAAATAGGCTCAATGCACCTTTTCAGGTTTGTAATTTGAATTTTTTTAGATATGTTTTAGTTAATTAAATGAAATTTCAAAACAATTAGTATGCAAACTATTCAAACAGAAAGGGAAAAGTGAAACAAATCAGGCGGGACTCGAACCCGCGACTAGCCCCTCACAGAAGCAATGCTCTGACCTCTGAGCTACCGAGTCACGTCTTGAGTGCTCCAAATTCTCCTGCCTGACCATCTTGAGGTGACGGTGGGACCATCAACCAATAGCCGTACGATTTGTTTTTGTTAAATACATGATACACTTACAAGTGGCAGTTGAATATGGTCTATTGGTAAATTGATTTACAAATATAAACAAATTAGCTGTTGCCCACGGCTCCTCCGCGTAAAATACCAATTCCTTGAGCTACTTACAGTACCCTTTTCTTGGGGTCTTAAGACTGCACTCTCTGCACCAAGTTACATGTAGATCCGTTCAGCTGATCTGGTATGATGTATTAAAACTACTGCGTTTAACCTAATAATAAGATTTCTCTCAATTTACAGAAGAAGAAGCTGGAGATGAAGAAACTGCAGAAAGTTCTGAAACCGGAAGAATTCGCGGCTACAGCGAGTGTGACTGGTGTCAGCGAGACGCACGGCCGCCTCGCGTCGCAGTACCTAGCTCTAGAACACGAGTACCGCCGCGTTATACACAGGATGGACTCACAATAACTATAGCACTTCCTTTCTCTACAACTGTACCTCTTGTCACCGGCTTTTGATTGGTATGGTCAGCGCCAATAGTAGATAACCATTTTCAGTATTCACTTTTATTATTTCAAAAAATTCTATGAAACTACTCAGTAGGCTCTATGGAAATGTTTTAAAAATTGTGATTAAGATATAATTACTTGATCATTTTCATGCCGACTTTTTTGATCTGAAAATGGTCATCTACAGATTCTGCAGCGAGAGTCCGGCTAAGAATGACTTGTCTTGTTTCAGTTCTGTGATTAGGACTCTTTATCGTACATCGGGCTAAAAGTTTGATATTTTTATAGGGCAGTTAAAACCGTTGATGTTTATAATTTTGTAAACTAGCAACATTTTCTAATGCTCTAAAGCTGTAGAGATTTATTGTGCGATAGAGAGAATGCTCTGAACCGAAGCAATCCGATGTTACTTTTCATCCTGACAATCTACTTCCAACTTCAAGCCGATTGTACTGTACACGAGATTTTAATACACATTAGTAACATCACATTGAATTTATCAGAATAACTTAAATTTTCAAATTATCATAGAGTGGAATGCAGCCTGCGTTTAAGTTCGGCATTCGTTTCACTGACTCTTTAGAATAAACGTGAAGTATCAGATGTTTCCTTAGAGGTTAGACGTTTTGACGCTCTTGCATCTTTGCTACGGGAATGATACCATTGTAAATAGTCCATCATCTCGTTTATCATTGAATTATTTAGTTTTTTTTTAATTAAAATGATACGAATTATTAATTAAAAGATTTCAAGTCTCGGTTATTTACTTTTTATTGTTCGTGATTAGAAAGCTCATTCGCAACTTTTTTTTTATTGCTTGATCTCAGGTTAATTTTGGTTTGATTTCAGTATACGTGGTGAGATATTGCTCATATTTTAAAATTGCATTACTTTTATAAGTGACATTCTCAAAATATTGCATTTTAAGAAAGAGAAAACAAATGAAAAATAAATGTTTTAACGATTATATTATGATTACTTATGTTAAGTGCATGCCTTAAATACAGCATACACCTTAAGACTGTAATATTTTTGATAGTAAGGTGAATTGTCTAGTTCTCTTTTGTTTCTAACTTTCTTATTATATTGAGATCAAATTTACAATTAAATATTTCTAACTGATACGTAGTGAACCTGGATTGTAATTTTTTGTAATAAAACCAATTCATTCTCAAGTTTACTTTATTTGTTATCCTTACGAAATAAAACTGATGTTTCATGAATGTTATAACCTTGATTATTCATAATTATTGAAATGTTATGATTCTTCAACATCTACTTTTATATTATGATCACATTTTCAAATAATTTTAGTAGTTGAGTTACAACTGAATAATACAAGCCATATATGAAGATAACAGTTTCTCTTAGTGTATTGTATTATGATTATTTAAAAGTAGTAAATACGCTAATTTAAAGCCTAAAGCTAAGCCACTGAAATAGTAACAAGTGTATGGTAAAACAATGTATATAATAAATATGTAGTATAATCACTACTCTAAGATATACAGGCCAGTTATAAACGAACTATATGTTCTGCTACGAGTATCATCATGTTTACTTAGCAATATGACAGACCGACCATAACAGCTGTACCGCGCGTTCAAACTATCGAGTTATCGACCAATCGACCGACAGATTTACGCTTACGGTGCTATCTCGCTCGCTCTCGAGCTTAACTCATGCACTTTCTCTTTCACATTACCTCGGCACAGTGCGGTCGCTCCGCGAATCATGTGAAGCCCCTAGTAAGCTTACTGCGTTTCTGGGCGGAGTTAGGCTAGTTAGGCCAGTACTCTGCACGCACAATGGCCCAATAAAGGAGGCTAAATGCGAACAAAAGAGTCCATTCAATTCTCTCTTTATTTTCCTCGTCTTCCGCCACGCCGCGCGTACAGCGGTCGCTGTGATACTAAACCTAAAATCTATTGTGCATAGAAATGTCGGGGCTAACAGTAACAAGGTCCCAAATACGAGTTTACAACCACTACATAATACTGACAAACGCTTTCAACAAGTAAATAGTACCTACGCATAATCTTGAGAATTTTGAAATACCTAATTCAACATCCAACTTCTATAAAGGCTTTGATATAAGTCACTCGTTTACAATATTGTTTATTACTTACTAAACATGCTTGCTAGGTTTCCGATCTAAGATAGCAGTTTAAATATCCGATATAATGTAAATATATAGTGCTATTATCTATTTGAAATACTACATATAACAAAATAAATTCAATACAATTGATGTTAAATTTAATGGTTTGATCTATATTTAATGCTATTTGAGAAAATTGGGAAGCGATAGTTGAATTGATGATATTTGGCTGGCCTGTTTATAACCCTGCTGTTCTATACTTCAAGTGAAATGGAGGTAAAATTCACAATTGAATAATCACTTTACTGATATAATTATCGACTGTTTGTTGCACAGTAAATGATTAGATATACATGATGCTGATGCTATCTCATCCCAAGCCTCACCAGGCCAGCCAACTACAGCGAAGGGTTATCTATATAAAAGCGTGAACATTATCAAAACATCTATTGCCATAAATTGAGATGTGTATCTTAAATATACGGAAAGCAATCGGATTCCTAAAATTTTGATATAGCATATTTTGTACTTTTATTCTACAGTTGTTCTATAATTAAAAACGTCAGTGATATTCATGAAAATCAATGACTTAGACAGGCTTGGGAACAAAAAAATCTTCAATAAACCATCAACAGAACGTAACTTTCTGTTGACACTACAAACGGCGTAATGCTGTACATAAATACAGATAGGCATCAAAATTCATCAACACTTATGTCCGCCTGTATCGCATTCCCACTTCTCTCATGCGACACATTATTTTTTCGTTCTAAACAGCTTTTCTAGCAGTTTAAATAGAAATCATTGATTCAAGCAAGTCGTTCTAAGTTTCCCCAGGCGATAAAATTTAGATTTACGGATTTAGATTTGCATACCTACCGTAAAAACTGCGTTAAATTAAAATACTGTAAATAGGTTTTTTTTTTCTTTCAAATGTGGACGGTGGCACTAATGTGGCTAAGTATAATTTCAACATTAACAACATGATTTTTTATGTTTTGGAATGTAAAATCTCAATAGAGAACGAATTCCCATGTATTCCTCGCCGTGTCGTCAGTTTAATGAGATCGAGACATGCTGTCTGCCACGTAGTACACCTCACCGAACCATTCGCTGTGTTCATCCAAGTACCTGTGAAATGAAATAGACTTAATTCTATATGGATTTACACATGAAATAAAATTATTATTATAAGTTTAATAAAAACAAAATATCTCCAAGGAGGTAGGACACGGCGGTATATCCGCCCGATTGAGCAGTCCGACTGGGGAAGTACCTCCGCCCTACAGAATACCGCGGTTATAATAACTTCGTGTTGTGTTCCCAGCGGTGAGTAGGGTAGCCAGAGCTTACTGGAGAAATTGTGCCGTCAGTGGGAAGACTAAAGGCTTGTCCTGATTTGTCTTCTACTGACGGCACAGAAACTCTGTACTTACAGGGTTGGCAGCGCGATTGTGACTCCTCTGGTGTTACAGACGTCTTTAGGCCACGGTAACTACTTTCCATCAGGTGGGCCGTGTGCTTGTCTGCCAACTAAGTGGTATATAAAAAAAAAACCTAAATAATCCTGCAGGTTCAGGCGTCAAACGATTCCTCCCCATCGATGTCAACCGGGAGGGTGGCCAGAAGGCTGGCGGCATTGCCACGTTGAATGGCAATACCAATCCTTTGCGCAAGGAATTAACCTGTCCTCTGGTTATGTGGCGTCAATTAAACGTTTAGAAATTTCTCTAAACAAAAGACGGGCACTTGAACCCCATGATCCCAGCGTCTCGATCCCAAACGTCTCAAAAATATAATTACCACTTATATTACTATACTTGCGCCGTATTATTTGTAATGTATAATTAATATTTTTATTTAAACTTTTTGCACAAATTCACAATGAATGTACAAAAGCGGACTTAATGTCACAGGCATTTTCTACCAGTCAACCTTAGGGTGATGCAGAGATATTTATATTAAGGTAGGTACACGAAGTGCTGTGGTGAGAGTATTTCCCAGTTATTTTACACCTTTGTACATATTTTTCTCTTCCAGTGATTCAAGATCTGTCAACACTATTGCTTATTGGCAACACCACTAACTTCGCCCCGGCAAGTTTGTTTTGTAGGTACTTACTGAATAAACATGTCGATATGTTTCAAGATAAGTTTTAGCTTGAAGTCAGGCATCTGCGTGGCATTCAGGAAGTCGGGTAGTTTGACTGTGAATATAAATAAAAATGGCTAATGTATCAATATTACTATTCGTACATACAGTAATACACGTGCATTGATAGTTTATAGGAACATAATATATTTACCGAAAAGTCTGGAAAGATGGATGGCTCCGTATACACGGCACGGCAAGTGTTCTGTACCCTCACGTGGAATTATCTGCCATTTTGCGACCTGCATATTATAACACTAGAGTTAACTCCAGTACATGTACACGTATAGAATCTAAGGCCCGTATTCTAGATTTATTAGTTTGGTCTTCTTTTAAAACGTGAAGACGGCCTCTTTGAGCTCGCA
This sequence comes from Eilema griseolum, assembly GCA_963662185.1. NCBI lineage: Eukaryota > Metazoa > Arthropoda > Insecta > Lepidoptera > Erebidae > Eilema > Eilema griseolum. The sequence continues at coordinate 10,144,306 of OY759250.1, forward strand.
TTTAATGAAATTACTCTTTAAAAAATATTAGGAGAGACGTGCGTTTAATACTCATACATAGAAAATGGATACGTACCTTTTCTAGCAGCAAAGAAAGTGGTGTTCGTGTAGTGGTGGGGGCCGCCGGGGCCGCCTGCGCGGGCCGCGCCCAGCCCTCGCTCATGGACGAGCCACTGCTGCCCACACTGCAAAAAAAAAGTGAATAACTTCCATAACCAAATATAATACAGTTTTTTTTTTAAATCGTTTTTGAGTAGAGTCTTCTTCTACCAAGAGATGTTTGCATTTTTTTTAATGAATATGGATTCGAAGGAAACATTCTGTAATACTAGTGAAACTTAATTATTGCCATGTTAAATTGTGCTATTTCATTGAATTTTTAGTACACATATCTATGGGGAGGAATTTTTCGATGCCTAAAGTTGCAGTCTCCCTCTTTTTCTCTATTGCATTTTTGTATAATATATTGTATACATTTTATAAGTAATTGCATATAGTTTGTTCTGTTTATTATAATAGTTTCATGTTAAATTATTTATTATATGTGTTATAAACAATGTAAATAAAATACAGCACATAAACCATTTTGGAGACTTTATATTCAAGAACGTAATATAAAATGAAATATTAAAGGTTAAATTAAAGGCAGTTTACAGTAATTTACCTCGACGAAAGCGTTTCAAAAGTCCTCGGTTCGCCAGTAGACGTCGATGGAGCTGGCTCTTCACTCTCCGATTGCTGTGAGACCACCGACCTGTGAGATCGAAGCCTAAAACCATACACAGGTCAATGATGAAGTATTTACAAACAGCATTTACAAAATATAAATGTGTTAGTGGGTTTAGCCTTTACTTTCCAAGTTACTAAAATAATATTTTCAGACGATTTTATATACCTAGTATAAATATCTACCGTTAATTTTATCGCCACCGATTAAAACACAAAAGAGTGTAATCGACATCGAATGTTCAAAGGGAAAAGATCCCAAAGGAAATCATAAAGACTTTACTAAAAAGAGATTTTCTTGTGTACCGTACCTGCGTGCAACATGGCCACTGCGGATAGAGGGTTGTCCGTCTTGTGATTTAAAAGATCCGCTGGTGTGATTTTCGTCAATGGTCAAATCACTGTTAGTTGTAGTTTTATCGTTGGAATCGTTCTTTGACATATCATCGGTACTGTTGTAGTCATCTGTAAGAATATGAAAAATATGACCTAAACAACGGTTAAAAAAAAACGATTTTTTTTTTAATTTCAAAGAGCTACTAAAAGAACATGTTTTGTTTGGCGCCATAAGATAAAAACGGTCTGGATTGGCCGAGTCGATACTGTACTGAGTCGTTATGTCAGTGACGTCACAATTTGGCAGAACTTTCATATTACTTTTTGGCGGGCTTTTTCAAAATTTATTTTTATTTGTTATTCTTTATATGAACTAATTGAAATGAATACTTTTAGTGAACTTAATAAAGCTTTTATACATAATCTGAGATGGTTTAAGGCAATTAGCCTATTGGAGGAAGAAGGGAAGGCAGAGAATGCATAATTTCGAAATAGTTCTAACGTAACAATTTTGTTATTCAATGCAATATGTATTTACTGTTATTATTATTATTGTTGTTGGTGATGTCAGTGTCCTCGCCATTAGCTTCGCTCCTTTCTGTTTCAGTGGGGTCTGGAGGCAAGTGCGAGTACTCCGGAATCTTCGGGCTCTTCAAGTCTTCCTCGATCGAAGAGACTGTGACCTCTTCAGCGCATTGTTCCATTTCTTCCTCAGCCTCTTCCTCTAACTCCATCTCTTTGATGGCTTCTTGCCTATAATTGATACTCCTATGAATGATTCATATTTGACACAACGATAAAAGCTAGCTGTTACGAATTAATGTTTATAAGAACAAACAAAAATTATGACTAGTGGTTACCGTGACTTATGGACGTATGCAAATACCATGAGCGTTAGACTCGTGCTGCTGACCCTGAAGGAACCTTTTAATACACTTCTTGAAGAACCTCATATTGTAGTAATGTGGGCCTCATTGCACCCGATAAGACCCTCGAAGTTTGAATCGGCTCGATTTCGATATAACCGCCCTCCCTGGTCGATGGAGGGAAGGGAGGTAAAGGTATGCGTGAGAAATCCGCACGAAAAAAGGCAGGTACTACTCACTACGGGGAATCGCATGTATTACGCTATTATCAGTGGCGATTTCCACAAGGTAAGATAGGTACCTATGTACTTTAATATTGTAAAACTCGCCGGGATGTTGTGTTTATTGTTTTCTGAGTAACCTATATTTCGGCAGTATTCACCGTGTTCATGGCGCTTGTAACAGCGCCGAAATATCGGTTACTCAGCGAAAATAATAAACATGGTAAATATCCCGGCGAGTTTTAGACTATTGATGTGAATGACCATGTCAAACTCAAATCACCTATGTGCTTGTTGACGTCTACTTACTCGTCAATGAATTTTCCACATATCTCATGATACTGGTTGAGTTCTTGCTTGTACAGCAAATGTCCGCGCAGTACGAAGTCAAAATACACTCTTAACCCGTCCGCTACCTCTCGCACCAAATTCAACCTGAAAATTCAAGAGGTGAGTAGGTACTTAAGCCGTGCTATGTTCCATAACAGACAGATCGAAAGGTTTTAAAATAATGACATTTGCTGGAAGTTGTGATATGAGATGTCATGGCACAGTAACAACAAATCTGAAAAACCTACGTCAGCTCTACAGTGGCCCCTAATCGTCATAATGGATAAAAATGGAATATTATATTTTACGACTGTGTATCTGTGATTGAATAACTGTAAGTATATAGCGTATTATTCTTATGGTTAATAGTTAATTATTCTGCGTGCACGTCCTGCAACTACCTCAATGCATCTTTGCATCACCCTAAGGGTGTAGGGGGATAAGGTAGACTGTCAGGTAATGCCTTTGGCATTAAGTCCGCCTTTGTACGATAGACTGTACATAAAGTTTAAAAAAAATTATAATTAAATAAGTATCTGTGCCAGAACGGAGTGACACATTCCTCCGATATATAGCGAGATTCGATCATACAAAGTGATCGCGCCTATTGTTTACATAATGGCGATATTTTGCCATGGACCATCATTGCGTAACTACAGGACGCTGTAGGACAAAGCGTGGAAGACGAAGCAGGTACAGCACTTTTACTATTATTAGTGAGGCGATTAAAGATACACAACAGCTTTATGTTAAGCTGTAAAATTGTACAAATGTACCTACAACCTCATACCATACTAATATTATAAATGTGAAAAGACAGCCTCTGTGGCATAGCGGTACGCGTGAACGCGGCCGCTACGCAGGAGGCGCGGGTTCGATCCCTGCTCAGTGCAATGTATGCATGAATGTGGATATTTGCATTGATCTGGTCGTGTCTCAGGGAGCACGTTAAGCCGTTGCTCCCTATTGCCATTCGAACATCTATGGCAGTCATTACGGGTACCTGGCTGGAATCCTAAAAAGTTCAACATCTGGATATCGTCAACGGGTTGTGGAGGTTAGATAGCAGTCGCTTCACAGAAAATATTGAAGTTTAACCAAATCCACAGTCAGACTGGAAAATGCGGACCTCATACTCCAAGGAGAATGCTTCGGATGTAACTGGGATTAACGCTAGGATGAACAAGATTATAAATGCAAAAGTAACTCTGACGGTCTATAACAATTTCACGCCTAGACCACTGAATTGAATTTAATGAAATCTGGTACAGAGTACAAAGTTAGCCAACATCCACGGGAGCGGAGCCGCGGGCAACAGTTACTAGATACGTAAGTTTTGTATTAATAATAATAAATCTTTTATTTCAGGCAAGCCCATAATTTATTAGAAACATTGTTCCTTATGACCTAGTGTTAGTAAAACATAATATTTTTTTTAGTTATGTAGTTTGGAGTTTCATCCAGTGTCGCAGCATTGGTGACTCTCATTTATCTGTGAAAACAGACAAGACACTGTTAATGCTGCCGCGCAGGCGAGCGAGCAGCGAGGCACTCCTCTTACGCATGATGGTCATAAAGTCATCTATGCGTCTATCGGCGAACATTGCTGACGCACTGCACCTATTCCTACAAGATACGATACTACAAGGTAGTATTAGGTATCTAGTTAAAAAACTGTTACAAAGTAGTAAGACATTTACCTGCAAGAAACATCAAGCAAGTCAGGTTTCTGCGGCGGGTCGTGTCGGGCCCGCGTCGGGTGCCAGGCGCCGGCACGTGCAAACCATTTCACGAACGACTCCAAGATCTGAGCCGCGCACGGAGACGCAGGCAATCGAGATAAACGACCGCGCTTCACTACCAAGTGGTAGTCGAATGTCAAACGATCCCTATAAAAGAGGATGAAGTTTAGTCCTAGGCTTTAGCACCCATTAGTTATCGGTATCAGCAAGGAAAGGAAATGTAGGAGGTAGGACACGGCGGTATTTCCGCCCAATTGAGCAGTCCGACTGGGGAAGTACCTCCTCCCTACAGAATACCGCGGCCACAATAACTTCGTGTTGTGTTCCCGGCGGTGATAACGGTAGCCAGAGCTCACTGGAGAATTTGTGCTGTCAGTGGGAAGACTAAAGGCTTATCCTGCTTTGTTTTCTACACTGACGGCATAGAAACTCTGCTTACAGGGTCGGCAGCGCGAGTGTGGCACTTCTGGTGTTACAAACGTCCTTAGGCCACGGTGACCACTTTCCATCAGGTGGGCCGTGTGCTTATCTGCCACCTAAGTGGTATAAAAAAAAATAGGGGATTCCTCGACATCATCACTAACGACATTACAGCATACCAAAAAGTAGTCTCCAACAGTGCCGAAAGATTCCGATAATTACTTTTCCTTGCCGATGCCGATAATGTACGCTAGCACTTACGCATAAATAGGTCACCCTTGAATCAATAAATTAGCATATCGCAGTCCATTGTTGGACCCAGGGCTCTCATAATGGGAAGTTTTAGCCTACTGGTGACCCTTGAATTATGGTAAAGAGAAAAATAATTGTAGTTTTTAATTTACGTTCAAAAACTTAAGTCGTAAAGTCCTATTGTAGGCAAGTACCGACATCTCTTATTATGCATACATACATATAATCATGCCTTTATCCCCGGAGGGTTAGGCAGAGGTTTAACACCGACATTTAACCAATCATTGTATTCGTTCCCACGGAGGAGATATATACCGCCTAGACTCAGCCTCAGATGCGTGGCTTGAGTTAACAATAGTGCCCGGAAGACGTCCATAGGCTCACCCCCTATTACGTGGGACCGAATTCAATGATTGGTGAAATGTGGGTGTTAAATCACCTTTGCTTAACCCTCTGGGGATAAAGGCGTGATTATATGTATGTATATACTAGGGGGTGAGCCTATTGCCGTATTGGTACTATTGTTGACTCGAGGCATACATCAGAGGCTGAGTCTGGGCTGTATTACATCTATCTGATGTTAAACAGCGCTATCCCTTAGTCGTCTTGTACGACACCGCATGGGAAGAGATGGTGTAACCAAAATTCTAATTTGCTGAGAACCATAAAGTCTTATTATTTGGATACAAAAGCGTGAGGCCTCTGAAATTAAGTGTTATCGTTTTAAAAAAGAATTTTTAATTATACTAACTCATTCTAGGTAGGCTATTTCCAAAAATAATCTTTGTTTCTCAATGCATTTCATAATTTATTAGTTGTTTAGCCACTGTGTGTGATAGATATATAAACCAGTGTGTTCGAGGACAGTATCTAACAGTACTGTCCTCGTTTTATCAATTTAAATCACGGCCCGACTGTTCCTGTTTAGTCCAGTTCAAACAGGGCGCGGCGCGGCGGCACGGTGACGAAAATACGAATATAATAAACTAAACCTTAACCGGTACAGCAGACGGTCGAAAATAACACTCCACACCATATCCAGATTTAAGGCGAGCCTTATTATATTGAAGTTAAGGTTTAGTTTCAAGTGTTGCAGATCAATTCTAGCTACACAAAGTCCTTACCTTAAAGCAGCTGGTAAAGTGATGTGCGCTCTTCCAGTGTTCACGTTGGGCGGGGGAGACCGCGGCTGCGAGTTGGCTGAGGCAGACCCAGATGAAGAGTCGGTGTCGACTGTTTCTCCCTCTATATTGTTTTAAACTGTGCTTAGAATAATATAGCGCAGAGGTTAAGGTGTTAGTCGGATCGAGAGATACCGGGTTCGAATCCTGGCTATGGAACTCGAACCGATTAAAATCATGTTTATTTCGAGTAACTGGTAATTTTTATTTCACTTCTGAAAACTGTTATTTTCTTATAATATAGGTACCACAGCCATAAAAGCACTTCTATTGACCGGGAATCGAACCCAAGACTTCGGAACCATGTACGCAAAGATAAGCATACATGAATACCACGGGATTTCTATTTAGAAAAGATTTTTTTTATTTTATTATCTAGGACACGCCAACTTGACTTCACCTCACCTGATGGTAAGCTAAAGGTAAAGTCTCAGGAAAGAGGATAAATAGTAATAAAATATACACAATATTCTGTTAAATAAATATTTAAAAAAAAACTGCGCACCATCTGGGTCGGGTTGTGTGCTGCTAGAAGAGCCGTCGTCACTGAATCCGTGGCGAGCGCGCTTGGCGGGCCCTGAGCCAGCAGTCGCGCTGCTGCCCTTTTTACGCTCTCGCCGATATAGGTAGGCACCCCTATGTACAATATGTTTCAATTACTACTAGGGTAACATGACCTAATATTGGCACCCCTCCAACTTATTGGCACTCCAATGTTATCAGTAAAAAATAAGGATTTAGTTCAACAAACGGTGTTTCTACAAAAATAAAACGAATCTGTGGTTAACTGATTTTATAAATTGGCAACTCTCAACTGTCAGTGAAATTACTCAGCTGTCAAACTTTAAAATTTCTTTCACGTCGTAACAGGTTTTGTGTTTTGTTACCAGTTACTTAAGATTTTGTTAAGGTGAGTGCCACTCTGTTTTAGCTGTTTTCGTGTTCATTTATGAAAGCTACACATGATTATTAATGTTTTTTGGGTTTTGAATAGTTTACACACGTATTTTTGTCCTAGTATTCACAATGAATAAAAAATATTTTCAATTTGCCGCCATGACAATAACCGGTATGCGATTCAAACATAGTTCTAATTTATTGGCACTCTGGCAATAAATGGGGTTGTATGACAAATATTTTTTTTCAATTGGAACCTTATTTTAATCAAACTTTTATAAGTTTTTAACATCAATACAAAGAAATCATCGTATTTTCTACAAGATTTCCAAATGTTGGCCCCCATGCCAATAGTTGAAATCTAATTACTGGCAGTAATGCCAATAATTGGTAAAAGCATGACAATAATTGGTTTTAGGTGTCGACGATGAAGGGAAAAAAGCCTAATAAGAAACCAGATAAAAAAAGAAGTGAAGTAGGAGTACTAAAACGGAAAAAATATACAGAAGAAAGTGTGCAAAAAGCTCTTCAAGCTATTCGAAATGGAATGAGTAAAAAGCTTGCTTCTAAAACGTATCAGGTTCCGAGATCAACCTTACAGTTTAAATCAAAATTTCCCAATAAAAAATCTCGTCCAGGTCCATCAACAGCTTTAACCACGTCTGAAGAAATATGCTTAAAAAATTGGTTAATAGATTGCAGCAAAAAAGGCTTTCCAAAACGGAAAGATGATCTGATAGCCAGTGTAGCAGATTTTTTTAAGAAAAAACGATAGGCAAAATCCTTTTAAAGGTGGGATACCGGGAGACAAATGGTATAAACTTTTTTTAGCTCGTCATCCTGATATTGCAATTAGAACTCCAGAAGCAGTAACTGCTTCAAGTGCGACGGTCGCAGAATGTGATATAAAACATTGGTTTGATGATATAGAGCAATATATTATAGAAAATAATTTGACTGACATCTTGAAAGATCCGAAAAGAATTTATAACGGCGATGAAACAAATTTTCTTTTATGTCCAAAGAGTGGGGTAGTATTGGCTGCAAAAGGAGAGAAAAATGTCTATGAGATTGATAATGCTCCCGCCAAAACATCACTCACGGTGCTGTTTACTTTCGGTGCTGATGGCAGTGTTACTCCACCTCTTGTCATTTTCCCATTAAAACGTTTACCAAGTGAGTTGCGCTCTAAAATTCCTTCTGACTGGGGAATTGGGCTTTCTGATAATGGATGGATGAAGAGTGACATCTTTAAGTCATATATTGAAAATGTACTTCATCCACATTTAAGTAAAAAGGGAATAGAGTTTCCGATCATACTTTATGTCGATGGACACAAAACACACTTGACTTACGAAGTAAGCGAACTTTGCTCGAAATTAAATATCATTCTTATAGCTCTATACCCGAATTGTACGAGGATTTTGCAACCAGCGGATGTTTCGGCATTCAAACCACTGAAATCGGGATGGCAAAAAACGGTTCTTGCATGGCGTCGAAATCATCCGTCACAAGCTCTTACAAAACAAGAATTCGTCCCACTATTAAAAATCACTATTGACGAAAGCATTAACCCATCTATTATAATAAATGGATTTAGAGTAACTGGACTCTATCCTTTTAATAAAAATGCCGTGGATTATACTAAATGCTTAGGTAAAAGAAAAAATAATACTCAAGAAGAAAATGAAAACATAAATCAGATTGAAATACACGAAAATAAAATGGCATTTATTGATTTTAAAAGAATTGTAAATGAAAGCAAATTACGAATGTTAGAGAATGGCAAAGATGTCGACGAAGATTTAAAAAAAGTGTATCAATTTCTAACGAGAAAATCAAAACATGAACCACAAAATATTATTGATAACATCGAAGAGCTAGTGCAAAATCCATCAGTAACAAATTTTGAACATTTTGATATAAACAATATGAATATAACTATTGCAGATGATGTAGAAAACGAAATCGTGATTGAAGAGATGCAGAAATATCCTTTAGAAGACACTGATATCCAAGATTTTGAGCCCCCTGTCTTGGAAATTACTCACAAAGCGCAGATTCATACTGATACTAATAGAGAAACTTCTAACATGTATGAATTTGAACTCCATAAAGAAAATCTAGCTAAACCAAACACAACTATAAATTATGACATGATCGAAGTAGTTTCTGTAATAGACAATCCTCCATTTTCGTGTCCCAATATTGATACTTTAAAACCAATAAAACTTGACGATATACTTGTTTTACCAAAAACACCAGAACGAAAAGGAGGCAGGAACCACACGAAAACTCCGTTTGTACTTACATCAGCAGCTTGGCAAGAGCTGGAAACTAAAAAAAGGAGAGAGAAGGAAGAAAAACAGGAAGGGATAAGAAAAAGAAAAGAAGAGAGAGAGCGAAAGAAATTGGAAAAATCTAAACCAAAAAAAGAAAGTAATAATAGTAAACCAAAAAAAGGGACAAGGAAACACATAAGTAATTCAAATACGAAAATATTGCAACGAAGCTCGACTGAAATTACTCAGAGTAAGGATACTTTAATAAGTGACAAAAACAATTATTTAGATGAACCACAAAGTCTAAACGATAAGAGTGATACAGATAATGATCAGGAAATTATAATAACTAATAGGAGACCTAGTAAGGCCTACACCACAGAAGAGTTGGAAAAACTTTTATCTGAAATGGTAGAATAAAATATTAGGGAGAATAAAGACTTAACTACTAAGTTACTTGATTGATGCTTAAAGTTTATTAATTTAAGACTGAAATAATATTATGTTACCAAAATGTTCCTAGATTACCCTTTGTACCTAAGAAATGTACCAAATTGCAATTTTTATGTAGGGAGCTACCTAAATAAAATATTATTTAGAGAGCATTAGTTTTATTTCGCGTACACAATATGTAGATATCCAGGGTTTCACAACATCTAGACGTCCTAGAAGATTTTTAAGTACTAAATGCCAATAATAGAGTAATTAGTGCATATTATTGGCATCCAGTGCCAGTAGTTGGTCCAACACATGCCAATAATATGCCGAAAGATGCCAGTAAATGGTATTAGGGTGCATTTGAAGAAAACATGTGTAATGCTTTATTTCTCATTTAAAAATTGAAAAAAGGTAGTCCAATATGATCCCCACATTATAGTGAATTATTTCAATAGATAGTCTAAACCTCTCTACCCAGATTTTGAAAATTTGAGTCAGATTAAGGTACAGTATTTGGTGGCGCTTGGCAGCGTGCGGTAATGGACTGTATTGCGGGAAGTAGCTAACTGTTCTATTGACGCTTTACACACAAAACAAGACAGGTGGCCGGGCTGCCGCGGATTCGATCCAGGCAGTGAATGCAGCCCGAGAAATTAGGAGAGGATGCACTAACCTTCACGACACACGTGTTTTCATCGCAGCCGGTACACGGATCTTCTCTTCCTTGCTCAGGAGCTGCCGTCAGCATCACTAGATCGCTTGAGGAACACACGAGAGGCACAATCCGATCGGTAAAGGTCTATGAAGCGGTAAAAATGTAACAAATATTATACATTTCTGAGAGACGCGAGCGCGGTCCGTCCGTCTTTACGCTGGCTAGTTCAAAGCGAGACTGAGTGTCTATATTTCACAAATGGCGGACGGAAGCTACATCTATGGTTAGTGCGGAAGAGGAGACGGGTATAAAAGGAGTGTGTTTCCGTGTCAAAAATACAGTTTCTACTTCGGCGCAACCATTCCCCCCGGCTTGAAGGGTTACCTTCGAAACGAAAATGTGGAACAAATCTAATGTCTAATCTAAATCTAGGTTTGTGAAATAACAACTAAAATATAAACATAGATTGGAACTCGTGCCTACTGCTGGCTAGGCAGAGGGCAGAGGCGAACAACCGGGCGCAGATACGATCCGGTTGCAGTTTTAACCCGTACAACACGAGTTATCCCGCGGGCATCGGGAAAAATTTCCTCTACTACTCCCAGAGGCCAATGTAAAGGAGGAGCATTCTCAGTCATAAGGACTACCACCGTACCTACAGTAATTGGGTTGGATGGAGTATTCCATTTTTGACGTGACTGCAGCGTGTGCAAATAATCGGTTCTCCAACGATTCCAAAACGATTGGACCAACTTATCTAAAAGAGCGTGACGAGTTAGAAGGTGCATTCTATCGTCATCAACATCTATTGCGGGCAAATATTTCAGAGGAGTCGTATTCAAGAAGTGAGCTGGCGTCAGAGCTAATGGCTCTGACGGATCGCTAGATAGAGTCCGACACAGCGGACGCGTGTTCATCACTGCCTCTACTTGAGCGAGTACGGTACTCAACTCCTCGAACGAGAGAATCTGCTCGCCTATGACGCGAAACAGATGCGACTTAAGGCTTTTAATATTCGCTTCCCAATTACCACCAAAATGACTAGCGGCAGGCGTGTTAAAGTACCATTCAATGCGATTTTCGGCTAAGATGTGAGCGAATTCACTTTGGTAGTACTTAGACCGTAAGAATGTGTGCAATTCCGAGATACTACGTCGGGCCCCTACATAGTTTGTACCGTTGTCCGAATACATGCGCTTAACCGGACCCCGACGCGACAAAAAACGTTTAAAAGCGGACATAAAATTTTGCGTACTTAAATCACCGGTCAACTCTATATGAACCGCGCGAGTTGTCATACAAATGAACAAACAAACGTAAGCTTTCGTGGAGCGAATGCCACGACCACGAGCAATGGTGACTTTGAAAGGCCCAGCAAAGTCTGTGCCGGTGTGTACGAAAGGTTTTGCGGATTGAACAACACGACAAGAGCGATGATCGGCCATTTCAGGCGCGATAAAACGCGGGCGGAGCTTAAAACAAGGTACACATCTGTGTACTCTAGCGCGAACCAAATTACGAGCGGAAATTATCCAGTATTTCTGTCTCAAAATAGACATCAACAAATCGGGACCAGCGTGACAATTCACCTTATGATGATAATCTACTAACAAATCTAATACGTGGTCCTTACGCGGGAGAACTACTGGATGCCTTTGTTCAAATCCTAAACTTGAATTTCTCAAACGACCACCTACTCGAATGAGTCCATCCTCCAAAAATGGTTTCAAGTGTCGGAAAGAACGACTACAAGGTTTGTTAAATTCTAAATTTTTAAATTCAGAAGCAAAATAACCTTTCTGCAACTCGCGAAGTATGACCAATTCAGCCTTATCTAAATCAGCGGCGGTTATATGACCGCGTGTAGATAGAATTCTCAAAAATCGGCCCACATAAACAACACAACGCAACAGTCTCGACCAAGACGAGACGCGACTAGCCAACAACAAAATAAGGGACTCTTCACGCGGGACCGATACAACAAGCGAGTGCTTCTTTTCCTCGGGTGGTTCGGAAACCGTAGTGGGATTGAATTGAATAACTGGCCACCCATCCAACGCGGCATGAATCCAGGACGGTCCACCAAACCACAACGGGTGATCCAAAATTTGCGAAGGAAGCAATCCACGAGAGAGACAATCGGCTGGGTTGTCGGTGCCAGCAACGTGAAAGAGATTATGTGGCGCCAATTCAGATTGAATTTTTGCCACTCTATTAGCGACGAATGTGTCCCAACGATGGGGCGAAGAGTGGGCCCAACACAAAGCGACTGTTGAGTCCGAAAAAGCTAAAATTCTACTAATATTAATGCGACTACTACAAGCATTGGCGATAGAGGTGATCAATCTAACTAACAATAGTAAAGCGCATAGCTCGAGGCGTGCCAGAGAGACGACCTTACGGGGAGAGACCTTTGATTTCGCGCTTATAAGGCTAATTGAAACCTTACCTACATTCGAGACATGAAAGTAGACTACTCCTCCATACGCCCTCTCACTAGCGTCCGCGAAGCCTACTACCGTAACAACACTATGTTGCGATATACCTACATGACGCGGAATTTGTATTTGGTCAAGCACAGAAAGTTCTTTTCTAAAGCGAGCCCACAACTTAGCAATGTTGTCGGGCGCGGTGTCGTCCCAATCACAATTGGAAAGCCAAAGCTCCTTTATAAGTAGTTTGGCGTACAAAACGACAGGAGCTACGAATCCCATTACGTCCCATATCCGTGCCACACACGACAGGATAATGCGTTTAGTACAAGTTTGCGGGGTCGAACTAATTTTCAAACTAAACGTATCAGATGCGGGCGACCAGCTTAAACCAAGCACCTTGTGCGTATCACTTTCATCGAATTCCTTAACCGAAGACAATCGGTGCGACGGTGGAATCGACTCTAACGCAGTTTGCGAGTTGCTCGTCCATTTCACGAGATCAAATTGACCAGCCTTCATGAGACTTATAACTTGAGCGGCCGTCTCGACAGCCTCTGCCTCGCCATCTACACTATACACGAAGTCATCCATGTATAAGCCAGTCTCAATGGTGGCTCTCGCTTTCGGAAATGCATCGCCCTCGTCAGCGGCCAGCTGCTTGACGGTGCGAAGTGCGTGAAAAGGGCTAGATTTAAGCCCGAAGCAAACACGATTAAACTCGTAAACCATTAAAGGTTCTTGCGGTGAAAATCTATACAAAAATCGTTGAAACCTACGATCGGGTTTGCGCACTTCAAGGCACAAAAACATTTGTCGAATATCTGCAGAGAGTGCAACAGCGAATAAGCGAAAATTTACAATTATGTCAAATAAATTACCTTGAAGATTTTGACCACAATACAAAATGTCATTAAGCGACACGGAAGTGCTAGTCTTAGCACTGCCATCTAAAACTACGCGGAGTTTAGTAGTAAGCTTATCTTCTCTAATAACTCCGTGGTGCGGGATAACGTACGAAGGCTGGGTCTCGTCAGTGTCCGCAGGCGCAGGTGAGATGTAACCTTTATCTAAATATTCGTTAACAACCTCATCATAGGCTTGCTTTAACTTTGGAGACGCCTGCATCTTTCGTTCTAAACAAAGAAAGCGTCTTTCAGCGGATGCACGGGAGTCCCCGAGCGAAAAAATATCTCCCTTGAAAGGGAGCGCGACCACATAACGACCCTGCTCATCACGAGTAGTCGTGCGACAATAAATCTCCTCAGCCATCTTGTCATCGGGGCTTAGGATTGGTGGGACATTGACCTCTTCAATCTCCCAAAACTTGCGGATGGTAGACTCCAGTGGCGGCTCGACGGTGCAACAGAACGAGGCAGTCGAGTGACTAAAACTATCTATAGAAGCGGGTGCGGAACCAATTATAAACAAAACCCAGAACTGTTTCCAGGGCGTGCGGAGCGGGGTACGTCGGTCCCCCTTTGACCTTACGTGATAACTGGAGGTGCGGGAGAATCGAAGCGCCGATCAATATATCGACGACTCCAGGAACAGCGTAAGTCTCATCAGCTAAAGGCAAGTCTTTAAATTTCGTTAATAAAGACGTGTCAACTGGGACGGTAGGCAACTGTTCAGTTATTTTATCTGTAACGAGCGAATCCATGTCAAACCAAATATTATTATTAAAACGAGATCCAAACCTTGTTTTAATGGTGCCATGAACAGCTGACTGCAAACCCCCAAACCCTTTCACCACTGAATGGGTTGAACGCTTATCAACATTGAAACCAAGACGTTGACAACAATCTTGAGTAATAAAATTACTTTGCGAAGCGCCATCTAATAGCGCTCGAACAAGGTGCGGTTTACCTAATGTATCAACAATAACAACGCGAGCGGTCGCGAGACACACAGTGGTGAGTGCAGCACTAGCGGAGAACGAACACAAGGTGACGTCATCCGCAGCGGTCACCGGGCGGGCCGGAGCGCGCGCGGGCGCGGGGTGCGGCTGCGGCGCAGGCTGCCGTGTGTCACCGCTCGACGGGCCAACTGTACTCACATTGGATGCGGCATTACTATTCTCAAAATGAAGCAAAGTGTGGTGTCTCGCTTGACATTTGCGACAACCATTTCCACTATTACATAAAACAACGCGGTGTTTAGTACCGAGACAATTAAAACAAAAATTATTAGCGCGAACAAATTTATAACGATCACTAGGCGACAATTTTAGGAAACCAGGACACTTGTACAGTTGCGAATGATGAGTACTACACAAAGAGCAAACAGATGATTGTACACGTGCTGGTGCGGTATTAACATAAGTATGGGTTGACCTCGGTGACCTCGATGAGGCATCTATTTTGCGTTCAGAAGTAACAACCTTCTTCGCGCCTTCATGTTTCGATGAAGAGCGTTGCAATACCTTTATATGCTCGCGAACAAAACTTTCTAAGTCTTCGAACTTAGGAATTTTACTGCCGCGATGATCCGACTCAAACAAACGAATGGTTTCGGAATCTAATTTCTTTAAACCCATATACAAAAATACGAAGTCGCAGAGGTCATCGATCTTCAAGTTCTTTACGGCGCGAACAGCTGACGCGAAAGTATCTAGAAATTTCTCTAAGTTTTGATCGTTACATGCCGTAATAGATTTCAAATCAGACATCTGATCTAAATAGGCGTTAGCTACCGATCTTTTATCCTCATACTTAGCTTTCAAAGTATTTAAAATTAAATTATAATTCCCGGCACTAAACGTAATTCCAGCGCAAGCGGTTATAGCTTTACCAGTCAATTTTTCAACGAGATAATGCAATTTTTCGTGATCTGTCAACGAATCGTTCTTATCTATCGTATTCTCAAAACTATCTATAAATAGACACCAATTGCGAATGTTACCATCAAATTCGGGTATTTGAATTGGTGGCAACTTAGGTCGGTCGCGAGTGGGGTTGGGTAGGTCAGCCGGTTTCTCCAAACTCCTAGCGACGCGTTTGATACGACAATACAAATCGTCAAACGACGACAAGGCTTGATAACTCACTGAGTAATCGGGATCCAAATTCAACTCTAAAACATTGATGTCATGTACTAAGGTTTCGAAATCCGCGCGTAGACTATCTAAGTTTTCTATAGAACACAAGAACGAATCTCTGATGACCAAATCAGAGGTTTTAAGTGCATTATCATAGATCGATTGTACGCGAGAGTAAATCATTTCTTTTTTAGCGTATAAAAGTTTCAATTGAACCTTACCGGTCTTATCAACCTTTGGGGACATGTTTACAATTAAATCTCAAACTAAAGTGCGGTAAATAACAAATATGAAATGACTTAATCTTAGCGGTACAGAGCAGCGAGGCGGCGCGAGCGACACTCGGCAGATAGGTAGGTACCTACAACTGTGAATGCACGCTTGAACAAACGCGCATAGCAACAAGGTCGTACCTACGCGATGGTCGCTGTCTAGGTTCAACTATTATTTCAGAGATTAAGTATTGCGTAATATCTATTCAAATTAAAATACTTTCGTATGAATTGGGATGAGATGCGAGCGAGGTAGGTACAGCCACGTGTCTACCCACGCAGGTACTAGGCAAATACGACGCGAGCCGAGAACAACGTAATTGAAAAAAATAAAACAAAGCCAAATGCGTTAGGTATTACACTGTGCCTATGCACTAGGGTGTCTAGTATACCTAAGATCTAAGCCTAAGTACCTAGATGCGGGGTTTTCTACTAAAATAACTAGGTAATTAGGCGCGGTGCGAAAATTGTGAACTACGATTAAGTGTTGATATGATACCTAACCTATTTATGTATTAGGTAGGTACAATGCGAGCCAGCGGCGAACGGACAACAAATCTAATCCTAAGTGTCTGGATGCGGGGTTTTCTACTAAAATAACCAGGCACTTAGGTGCGATGCGCCTATTCCCATTAGAATAATAACAAAATACGAACTACGGCTAAGAATCCGGCTCGATCCGGACCAAAAATGTTGGCGCTTGGCAGCGTGCGGTAATGGACTGTATTGCGGGAAGTAGCTAACTGTTCTATTGACGCTTTACACACAAAACAAGACAGGTGGCCGGGCTGCCGCGGATTCGATCCAGGCAGTGAATGCAGCCCGAGAAATTAGGAGAGGATGCACTAACCTTCACGACACACGTGTTTTCATCGCAGCCGGTACACGGATCTTCTCTTCCTTGCTCAGGAGCTGCCGTCAGCATCACTAGATCGCTTGAGGAACACACGAGAGGCACAATCCGATCGGTAAAGGTCTATGAAGCGGTAAAAATGTAACAAATATTATACATTTCTGAGAGACGCGAGCGCGGTCCGTCCGTCTTTACGCTGGCTAGTTCAAAGCGAGACTGAGTGTCTATATTTCACAAATGGCGGACGGAAGCTACATCTATGGTTAGTGCGGAAGAGGAGACGGGTATAAAAGGAGTGTGTTTCCGTGTCAAAAATACAGTTTCTACTTCGGCGCAACCAGTATTGCTTAAAGTGCCAATAATTGGGTGGGTTACCCTACTACTGCCAGTGAAGACACCGTTGACCAGATGGGTGATAAACCCCACTGTGTGATAAACCCCACTGTGTGATAAACCCCACTGAGTGATAAACCCCACTGTGTGATAAACCCCACTGTGTGGTAAACCCCACTGTGTGATAAACCCCACTGTGTGATAAACCCCACTGTGTGATAAACCCCATACATGTTCGTATGGCAACCGAGACCGACGGTTTAACGTGGCGCTCCGAGCCACGACCAGACCAATTCAAATACCCATAATTATTCATACAAATATTGGCACTGAGCAGGGATCGAACCCTCGCTTCCTGAGTAGCGGCCGCGTTCACTACCGCCACAGCGCAGACACTGTCGTTTAAATTAAGTAAGATTTAAATTAAAATACTTTTATATGCATATGTTTGACAGTGCAGCATTATGAAGTACACAACAGTTTTGAATTTTTTAAGAACAGTCACAATGAAAAGTCATATACAATTTCTGAGTTAACAACCACCTAACTATCTGTCTAAAACTATACATAAACTTTTTACCTTTGACTGAAGATTAACAAAATATACATCATAATCTTTATTGAAAATTTAAGAAAAAATTACATTTGAATGTGAAATTTCTTTTACTGTTGGTCACACATAGTTGAAATTGAAAAACAATCTCAAAACATAAATTTCTATAATAAAAAGATTTTTGCCACCACTGAGAATTACTTACAGTTGGAGCTGCGATTTCTCAGCCAAGTCTCTTTGTAATTGCCGATTTTCTTCCGTATCTTTTAACACAAAGTCTTCACTAACACATCGGTCCCAAGATGAATTCCAACCTTGGAAATGTATCAAGTACTCCACAGAACGCCGTCCCCGTTTATCTTTGCTATCAATGACTTCTAAAACCTAGACATGGAGAAGATACATTAATTAATAAGATAACGAGGACACTGTGGGCTAGTTACAGTACAGGTGCTGATAAGCAGTTATTGTAGGGTATAAAAAGTAGCTGGCTACCTGCAGAGAGACAGAGCAAAATGGGAACAATGAGGAAGGAAGTCAACTGCAACTTTTTAGATTAAGCTGCCCATTTCATGTAGCGAAACTAGACCTAGCACTTTAAAACTTATAAATCATCTGATCTAAAGTTATTTATATGCCTTCCAAAGTTAAATAAATTTCACTGCAGTACAAGTATAAATTAGATATTGATAAGATGAGTAAATTGTATATATATTTAAATAATGACAATAAATTACTGGGTCCTTTTTAATGACATGTAAAAATTTAATTATTTTATAATAGAAAATTTGGTTATAAAAAGAAAGTATTCTGTTTTTTATTCACTTTTATTTCATAATACTTTTATTTTCAGTTTCTATTCTTAGTGAAAGTTAAATAGAAGCAAACAAAGACTTTTATGAAAGCTGGGATACTTGCCCCGCCCAGGCTCCGCCCTGCATTCTGATATATTTACAGACAGTTTTTAAATGAAAATCACATAAATATAGGACTTAATTTCACATCAGTACTTATGGGATCGTTATCTGAACTATATGCAAATAAAACAAAATAAAAGTTAAAAGACAAATTAATTACCTTGATGACATTGTTTTTTGTAATGTTAACATACAACCACCATGGTTTAAAAACTGGTATTGAATACCTGAATTTAATTGGTATTTTATTAAGACAAAAAAGTTCTAAGATTTTAACTTTTAAAAAGTTAACAGTACCTTATAAAAAGTTTACAGTATTTAACCTATAATTATTTAGTTTTCAGATACTTTTTGAACAGTTAATTAATGGTTTTAAGTGACAATAATAATAAATTAGGGTAGGGCGTGGTTAGGCCTACCGGCGTGGTCATACCTTAGAATCGTAGAGAACTTTGGCTTTCGTTGGATCCGGTTCATAACACAGAACGCGTTCACCTTCACTGAATTTATAGCGTACACCTCTTGTAGATACCATTTCTAGACTTTTTTTACCGAACACTTATTAATGTTTCCTTAAAAATAAGTTATATAATTCACTATGTAAGACTTTAATTTCAAATAATTACGATAAACACCAAACCACTTTCGAAATATTGTGAATACAACGCAATTAATTTATTTGTACTGAATAAGGCTTGCTAGATGATAGTTATCCAGGAATATTATTTAGATACTGCGGATACTGCAGCCGGGTGTGTACTGCGTGTAGGACACGCCTATTTTACAAAAATAATGCTTTGTTTGGGCGTCGGCCGATGTTTATTTTGATTTCAGCTGTCAATGGATGTAAATAAATGTACTAACCCGCTCACTTGCTTTTTTCCTTATAGCAACATTACTGTAACAATGGCGCTAGTGGATATTACTTACTTGAATGTTGAAATAATTAAGTTATTGTGTCTAACATATTTATATTTTTATTTCCTACCTAAGGATAAAATTATTAAAGAATTAAAGGCGTTTAGAACCCTATAAGTTAAACATATTGTTATTTTAAATCAAATATTTCAAATTTTATCACATGCGTTGTGTAAAAAAGAACCCCTGTAAAAAAATTATTATATTATTTTATATCGTTAATATTTAGAGTTGAATATAAATATATATAAAAACAAGAATATAAAATACCAATGTGAACGTACACATGTACCTATAGATAACATAATATATTTTGATCGTTCTCTCTCTCTCGTTCTGACTTGGCTCCTCACTCGGGCGTTGGCGACCGGCTTGTTCCCGCCGATCTGTAGATACACAACATTGCAGATTCTATGTTTATGTTTGGGTGCGGGTGGCAACCGAGTAAAAGCGCCACACCCTCGACCTGATAACTTCACTTGCTTGGTCATTGACATTTCAAATTGCGCATATGGAGACAATTATCATTTATGAGTGAAGTATGATAAAGTCGAGTTTATTTATTAATATATTTTTTACTTATAGGTAGGATTATATGGCTGGATTCTTAGCTGGATTAGTAGATGAATTAAGCAACTATTGCTTGTATTTTCTAGTCTTTACATAATGATAAATAGGTATCCATATTTGACATGATTAACCTATAATAAGTACTTTTACAGAATGTATTTTTTTAAATTAGGGGTAGGTGCCTCATCCGATATAGTTATATCGTATCAAAACGTTCTTTGGAGACTAGTCCTAAGTTTTTAAGATACTATTAAATGCATTTACAGATTTTGGCTAAAAATTCGTTTAAAATTAGGTACATCATGTATGTACAGGTAACTTACAGTTATATATTACATTATTATCACGGATACTTATCTGTGAAAGGTATTTATATATTTATGGCTAGCTTGTTGTATAGAAAGTATTATCTTTTTTTGTTGTTGTTTTTTATTGTTGTGTGTTGTATCGCAGAAGTAGTATTATGTTATCTGTGTTAGAAGTAGTAGTAAGTAGTGTACCTAAGTATAGATGTAGGCTACGATTGCGTGAACTTAACTAGGTAGGTATTTACCATGTTCAATCATTATTATTATCATCGCCATCACAGTGTTAATTAATCCCGGTTGCAACTAAAGCGTGTACTTTGGTGCCCGGGGTTCGCTTTCTGACTCTTTCACATGATTTGGCTTATCTTGGCTTTTACTATATCAACTAGCTAGTACCGTGAGTACCGTCTAACTTCGTAACCCCAATAGGAAAACCGGTGCCCCATGTCAGTTCCTCGTCCGTTGATCAGCAGGTGAACAGTGTACTGGTTAACTGGTGAAGTTGGCTATCGTACCCAAGATTGAAATGGGGCCACAGAACTAATAATAATAGGTATCTATTGGAAGAGTTAAGTATCGCTTGAGTTTTCTTCCAGAAGCGATGTCGCTGCTTTCTTGCTTGTATACTTTATATGGCACAAGTAAGTTTTTTTTTGTACAACTTAGGCGGCAGACAAGCACACGGCTCACCTGATGGAAAGTGGTTACCATGACCTATGAACGTGTGTAACACCAGTGGAGACACATCCCTGCTGCCGACCCTGTAAGAACAGAGATTTTGTGCCGTCAGTGTAGAGGACAAAGCAGGACAAGCCTTTGGTCATCCCACTGACAGCACAAAAACTCTGCAGTGAGCTCTGGCTACCCTACTCACCGCCGGGAACACAACACGAAGTTATTATAACCGCGGTATTCTGTAGGGCGTAGCTACTTCCCCAGTCGGACTGCTCAATTGGGCGGAAATACCGCCGTGTCCTACCTCCTCAATAAAGTATACACGTTCCAGTTACGTTCCAGTCATATTATTTGACCGCGAACTGTCATAACTTATGCAGACGTGCGTGTCACATAATATTTTTTAACGATTCATTTAAATTTATGGTATCTGGTACAATCACTTGTTGTACCGCACAACGTTAAAGCGCAAATGGCTTCATGTGCTAGTGGTCTACAACTGTAATAAAGGATACCAGTAAGTACCTACGAATAGGTGAATATTTAAGAAAAAAAAATCATAAAAATAAATTATTTATTAAAAGGTATCCTCCCAAACGCGGAACATTTGACTATAAACTTAAAACATTTATACACTAATAATAGTCATGTACAAATTGGAGATCTAAGTTTTGGTATCAATTTAGTGGTGGTAGATAGGGGCGGAGTAGGCAATGGGGGCAGCAGCATACTTGGCGTAAGGAGCAGCAGCATAACCGACAGGGGCAGCTGCGTAACCAACAGGAGCGACTACCTTGGTGACAGGGGCAACGACTTTAGCGATATGACCGAGTGGTTCTCTGTGTACGATGGCGTTGAAACCGTTGTGGTCGTCGGCGGTATATTCCACGGTGCGCTTAGTGCCATCGGGGTCGACTACGGAGTAAGAGCCACGGACAACATCACCGTCGCGGGTCTCTTGCTGGCTCTTAGAGTCACCAGTGAGACCATCCTGAACGTCGTATGCGTAGCTGTACTGGGGGTGTGTGTTGTATTCTTCGGCTAGAGGGGCAATCACTTTCGCGACGGGGGCGGCATACGCAGTGGGTGCGAGCACTTTAGCTACAGGAGCAGCATATGGTGCAGGTGCGTACACTTTAGCAACAGGCGCACTGTACGCGACTGGGGCAGCGTGCACAACGGGAGCAGCAGCGTATGCTTGGTAAGCTGGAGCGGCCGCATATGTTACGGGACCTGGCTGGACGTATCCCGCGCTGGCAGCAGCTAGCAAGCAGGCAAGTACCACAAACTGTGAACAATAAAATAAATGATAGTAAGAATTGAACCATAATCTTCAGTAGTAAAATATTCAATGGTGATATGGTAGCTGTAGTACCTTGAATGCCATTGTGTTGTATGTGATATTTTGAATGATGTATGACGACGAGTGCATAGAGCTTTTATAGTACCTAGTAGCGGGGGCGTGCCCTTTCACTCGGCGACGTCATACTTGCTGCTCGCTAATCGTATGGCCGTGAGTTAGAGCCCCGAGGCATTATTCAAGCTCCCTAAGTTTAGGAAGCTCGGTGAGTTTTTTCTAGCTTCAATTGCATCAGAAATGGGAAGTTTTATCTTTTAATTAAAGTACCTGCTTTGTCCTCTACACTGAAGGCACAGAAACCCTGTGCTTACAGGGTCGGCAGCGCGAGTGTGGCTTCTCTGGTGTTACACACGTTCGTAGACCACGGTAACCACTTTCCATTAGGTTGGCCGTGCGCTTGTCTGCCACCTAAGTGGTATAAATTTTTTTTTTCTCTATTTAGGCGCCCTCTTCATATATATTTCTGACTCACACCGGTAAATAATATTTTCCCACTTCAAATAGCGCGTCACCTTAGTATTCCCCACACCCATAAACATAATATTCCCATTCTACTTACTCCAATTATCATAATAATATTATCTATTGCTTTTCTTGTAATTTATATGCCTCTTTACCTACGTATCTTATATAATATAAGGTAACCTATTATGTAAGTACTTACATACATATAATCACGCTTTTATCCCCGGAGGGTTAGGCAGAGGTGAATTAACGCCCACATTTCACCAATCAATAAATTCGATCCCATATTTTTTTATACCACTTAGGTGACGTGGCCTAAGTTACACTCGCGCTGCCGACCTGAAAACCACTTCGGTGGCAAACAAACAAACGGCCCACCTGGTGGAAAGTGGTTACCGTGACCTATGAACGTGTGCAAAATCAAGGGAATCACACTCGCTCTGCCAACCCTGTAAGCACAGAGAGTTTCTGTGCCGTCAGTGTAAAAGACAAAGCAGGACAAGCTTTTAGTCTTCCCACTGACAGCACAAAAACTCTCTAGTGAGCTCTGGCTACCCTACTCACCGCCGGGAACACAACACAAGGTTATTATTATGGCCGCGGTATTCTGTACTTCCCCAGTCGGACTGCTCCATTGTACGGAAATACCGTCGTGTCCTACCTCCTCTATAATATTTTGATTTTTTTTTATACAACTTAGGTGGCAGACAAGCACACTGCCCACCTGATGGAAAGTGGTTACCGTGACCTATCAACGTGTGTAACCACAGTGGAGTCACACCCGAGCAGCCGACCCTGTAACAACAAACCTGAACCCCAAAACACCCTCCCAGGCTAAGTTCAAGATTAAGATATGGATGACTGCAATCAATACATGATAACCTGAAGTTGTTTGGTATAAGGGGTCAATATAGACGCACATACATTCGACGAAGGCCTCTGGTGATTAACGGACGAGGCTGAAGGAGGCTTTTCTGTTAGAGTTAAGGGGTCGTTCCCATACAAGGGGTATTAGCCAAGCCTAAAGGAGGAGAAAGAGTACGTGGAGTTCGAAGGTGAGAACTTCGGATGACTTCTCGGTAGGGAACATTACCTTTCTATTTCGCCTGATAATTACTTAATGGCGGGGTCTCAAAAATGACGCGGCCCCAAATGCTGAAATTTATATATAACGGCCTCTGTGGCGTAGCGGTAGAACGTTAGAATCCTACGCAGGAGGCGCGGTTTCGATTCCCGCTCAATGCAAATACTTGTATGCATGATTATATATATCTATATGCATTGGTTTGGGTGTTTCTATGTATAAGTATAATATGTATGTATTTACAAAAAAAAAAGTATCTAAGTATGTTTATCCGCATTCTAGATTCCATAACACAAGGTAGTTAAGCTATGCTATGCTATGCATCGGTCTAGATAGCGTTGTGTAGAATGTTGTAGAATATTTATTTATATTATTCCATGGCATTTGAATTCACGACCAAGATATCTCCAGTTCGTGTCCCCGCCGCTGGCTCTCCTTTCGGCACTGATATATATAGCACACAAATGGCTCTGACGTTCAGGTTCATGGTTCATTGGGGGTCATGTTCCCCGTAGACCCAACCTCCCCACTCCCGGGAACCGCGCCAGTTGTCTGAGACAATTCCTCACATCCCAGCCAACATAGGACCAGCTCGAACAAGATGACCCTATGATGGAGTGTGGGGACCACGGAGTCCCCATCTAGCCTCTAGGTACGCGCATATGGATAACTTATGAATAATAATAAAATAAAAGCCATAGTTAATTAATGTCAAGATTTTATAATCTACCCTTCGCATCACACCCCTTCATTGTTGTACGTACTCTTATCCACTGTTAGCTCAAAAATTAAACCAACTACACTATTTGACCGTGAACTGCTTAACCCAGTCTAACCCGTACAGAGGTATCAGGCCTAGTCACAACCTCAAATTTTGGAGGGGTCACGTTTTTCTCGTGAGAGAGTTCCGGCAAGGAGACTCGCTGTTTTTATTGTGCCTTTGTTTTTATTTTTTACGTGCAGCAATCCTCGCGGATACCCTAATATTTATAATACCTACTTCTCATTTCAATTTTAGAACCAAATTATGTTAACTTCGTTCTTTCGATGAAGCAACCATTGAAATGGGGTTTTTTACGTGCGGCAACTCCCACGGATACCCCCTACCGGAGACAGCGGGGATAATTATGTCGAACAGAAACCGACTAAAACCGCACGGCCCGTCTCGGGCCATCAATTGCCGAGAGTGAGGTAGCCTCTGGCATATCCCTCGCACCCCGGCTGATCTTTCCCCAGAAAAAAGGGGGGAAGGGCGCATCGCACCGCTGCACTATAGTCACTCTCCATAAAAAGCCGTCTCAAAAATGGTTTTAGCGAAAATAGGACTGACCATTTAATTCCGATATCATTATATATATAATTTCATGCATTATTATAGGGAAATTGAAAAATTACTCATACAGCCATTTCAAATGAGTGTTGTAAAAACTTTTCATTCAAAACCTTAATTGTATTATATATTTTTAGGAAGCCCAAAGCATAAAATTGTTGAATAAAAATATATAATGTTACGACCGCCGTCGATATCTCGAAAACTAATAATCGAGTCTTCAAGAAATAAAAACGCATTGTTAGTGACGAGGTACTCTACCGAATGGCATAGAAAAATCTGGAATCGTCAACAAAAAGTCACAACCTACCTACGAGTACCTACTGACTTTGTTGAATAAAAATAAACAATAGGTAAATATCGAGAATGTACTCGAAGGTCAGCGACGGCGGCAAGATCAAAGAATAGGTATTTGTCGCTCGCGAGCTTTCTAGATAATTCGATCCTCCTAATTGAGAGGTATAAAAACACGCTCGCATAGCGACACGATTCATTCAGTCTTTGAGATCGATAACGAACACAGCGAACTTAAGCGACCGAAGAAGATTCTACCTGCGACCTGAGCAACGACTGTGGACTACTGTGAACTACTGAGCGACTGGAACTGTTGAAGAAGTACTGTGTGTACTAGTGATCAAATTGTCTAGTTTGTGGTGAGCTAATAAATCTCTTCGTTGAGTAAACGGCATTTAATTGTACCCCGTGCACGTAACAATTGGTGTCAGAAGCGGAATGCCGTTATTACCACGTGAAGACGAAGGGCGTACTCCACGGACCAGACGTCAAGTGGAAATGGATGCCGCACGTCAACGAACCCTCGAAGAGGAAGGGAGTCAGGCCGATGCTGCTCTCTCGGCGGGAACTACGGCAGCACCAGAAGGAACCTCGTCAGATACCAACATGATGGCTTTCACTGGTTTCTATGCAGCAGATGATGCAGGCGTCCAGGCAAGAGATGCAGGCCTCCAGGCAAGAGATGCAGGCCTCCAGGCAAGAGATGCAGGCCTCCAAGGAAGAGATGCAGGCCTCCAAGGAAGAAATGCAGGCTTCTATGCAGCAGATGATGCAGGCTTCTATGCAGCAGATGATGCAGGCCTCCAGGCAAGAGATGCAGGCTTCCAGACAAGAGACGCAGGCTTCTATGCAGCAGATGCCGCAGGCCAACCAGGAAGCCGTCATGGGTAAAATCGATGCAGGCATCCATGCACTGGGTGATAAAGTGAGGAACCTCGAAGATGGCTTGCAAATGCTGAGTAAGGAAGTGGCTTTGAAGTCTGGGACCGTGGACGACCGCTTGCAAGTTCTCGAAAAGAAGATCGTCAGGCTGGAAACCTGCGGACCTGTTACCGTGACCTCACCATCATCAGCAAAGTTCGACCTACCACACTTTGATGGAACTTCCTCGTGGACAGCCTTTAAGTACCAATTCGAGATATTGGCAAAAACTAAAGCCTGGAGCAACGAGGAGTCATTTATGGCCTTGACACTTGCATTACGAGGAGATGCCTTAATAATACTGGAAAACCTGCCGCCTGAAGGAAGGACTCTGGGGTCTTTGATGGAAGCTTTAGACACACGTTACGGTGACAAACACCTGGAGAATGTCTACCGAGCGCAGCTCCGGGAGAAGAAACAAAAGTCTAGTCAAAGCCTCCAGGAATGGGCTGTAGAAGTTGAAAGACTCGTTCGTCGGGCCTACTCATCGACACCCATTATGATCGAAACCACTCTGCTGGAGGCCTTCCTAAACGGCATACGAGACGCAGAGGTGAAAACTAGTGTACAGTTGCGTCATCATCAGACCTTGAAAGAAGCACTGGCTTATGCTCTCGAGGTGGAAACTGTACGGCAGAATGCCGGAATAAGTAAGGTCAGGGAGGTCAAAGAGGTGGTTGCAGAAGAGAGGAAGCCACGGTATGTCCCAACGTGTTATTCCTGTAGAGGAAGGGGCCATATTCAATCAGAGTGTCTTTCGCGCAAAACGGAGGAGGGTCACGGACTCCGGGACCCAAGTGGATCAAGAGGTTCCGTTAAACTAAATGCCGCCAGGGCCGCGGGGCGGGCGCTGGCTGGTCGACATGAGGCCCCAACCATCACTATAACTCAAGTTTGCAATGGAAATAGTTTGATCATCGAAGCCACCTTAAACAATCAACCTTGCAGTTTAACAGTGGATACTGGAGCTTCACGTACAGTTATTAGACCAGAATTGCTGAAACGCACCATAAGGTGGGAAAAACGATTTCCAAGGTGCCAGCTTCAGACCGCTACTGGCCAGCCAGTGACCGTTCTCGGTGAAACAGACGTGGAGGTAAGAATTGGCGACCAAATATACCAGCAGTCAGTGCTCATTGCTAATATTACTGATGACTGCATTTTGGGACTGGATTTCTTGAGGAACCACAGATGTGTCTTGGATATACCTAGAGGAGTGCTGAGATTCCCTGATCAGGAAGTTTGTTTACAAGGATCGCACCCGTGCTCTCTTTACTGTTTAACGGATACAACCGAAGAACCTTACTGATACCGAACGGAATCGCTAGAGTGAGAATTCTTAACCTCAGTGATGAAATAGTTCTCCTGAAGAAGAATAGTGTGGTCGGAAGATGTGAGGAAGTAAAGTGCCTGAGGCGGTTGAACAACACTTCGACTCAACAAGGTGGTACACAAGTCTCCGAAGATCACATCGAACAACTTCTTGAGAATTCGAAGGAAAATTTAACAGCATCAGAATTGCACCAAGCCAGAGACCTGCTGCTACAATTCAGAGACATCTTTGCAACCGGGAATGACTGTGGAAGGACTGGGCTCGTGAAACACCGGATTGACACAGGTGACTCCAGGCCCATAAAACAGAGACCTCGACGTTTACCGTGGGCCAGAGAAGGGGAGGTAGCAGAAATGATTAAAGACATGGCTGAGAGCAAAGTGATCGAACCTTCTACGAGTCCATGGTCATCACCTGTGGTACTAGTAAAAAAGAAGGACGGTAGCACAAGGTTTTGTGTGGATTACCGAATGTTAAATAATGTCACTAAGAAAGACAGTTATCCTTTGCCTAGAATCGATGATACCCTGGACATGCTTAGTGGTATGAAATGGTTTTCAACCATCGATTTAAAAAGTGGCTACTGGCAGGTGGAGATCAGTCCTGAAGATAAAGAGAAGACAGCCTTTAGTACAGGAGTTGGAAACAGATTATGGCATTTTAATGTTATGCCATTTGGGTTATGTAATGCCCCGGCCACGTTTGAGCGCCTCATGGAAAGAGTAATGGTGGGTCTACTCGGAGATGTCTGTCTGGTTTACCTGGACGATGTCATAGTTATGGGACGCAGCTTCAAAGAAAACCTGAAGAACCTGGAAAAAGTTTTTACTCGAATCCGTGAGGCTAACCTTAAACTGAGTCCAAAGAAGTGCGCTTTATTTAAAAGGGAGGTCAGCTATCTTGGACATGTGATCTCCACAGAAGGAGTTAAAACCGACCCCGAGAAGATTAGAGCTGTTCAGGAATGGCCTGTTCCAAAGAACAAAACGGAGATTCGCGCGTTTCTGGGACTATGCGCGTATTACAGACGCTTTATTAAGCATTTCTCGGATATTGCTAAACCACTACACAGACTAACGGAAGATAAACGAGATTTCGTTTGGGACTTAGACTGCGAGCAAGCTTTTAGTACACTTAAAGAACGCTTGTGCGAAGCTCCTATATTGGGTTATCCTACCAGGGAAGGAAGATTCATTGTGGATACGGATGCCAGCAATACCGGCATAGGTGGAGTGTTGTCACAAGTGCAAGGAGATCGCCATGTTGTAATAGCATACTTCAGTAAATCGCTATCCAAGCCGGAAAGAAATTACTGTGTCACTCGTCGTGAACTTCTCGCTGTGGTGAAGTCCTTACAGCATTTTAATAAGTACCTTATAGGACGAGAGTTTACACTAAGGACAGATCATGCTGCACTACAATGGTTGCTACAATTCAAGAATCCGGAAGGTCAAGTAGCAAGGTGGATCGAGCAACTACAGGAATTTCCCTTTGTGATAGAACACCGAAGTGGAAAAGGGCACGGCAATGCCGATGCTTTGTCTCGTAGGCCGTGTGCCGAAGATTGCAAGCATTGTCAGAAGAACGAAGCCCGTGAAAATATTAAAGTCATAAAGGTGAATGGACTTGACGACGAATGGACCGGAAGCAGTATGAAGCAGGCGCAAGAGGATGATGATGATCTACAACCTATACTGCACTGGAAGCAGCTTGGAAACAAACCCCAATGGAGTGATATATCTGCTTACAGTTCCACTACCAAAAGTTATTGGGCCCAGTGGGACAGTTTAACTCTGATAGATGACGTGCTGTATAGGAAATGGGAATCCAACGACGGCAAAGAGGTGACTCTACAAGTAGTGGTACCACGAAGCAAGGTGGCTACACTCTTACGGCACAGTCACGATGGTGTCTCTGGCGGGCATCTCGGAGTCAAGAAAACCCTAGTTAAAGTACGACAGCGGTTTTACTGGCTTCATTGTCGGGAAGATGTCGAGGATTGGTGCCGTAAATGCACTGCATGTGCTTCAGTTAAAGGACCACCGACAAGAAGCAAAGGAAAATTGAAACTGTATAACGTCGGAGCACCATGGGAACGTATCGCCATTGATGTTGCTGGACCTTTTCCAACGACGGAAGAAGGTAACAAATACATCATAGTAGTGCAAGATTACTTCACTAAGTGGCCGGAAGTATTTGCGACACCCAACCAGGAAGCAGTCACTGTGGCAAGGAAACTGGTTCAGGAAGTGGTCTGCCGGTACGGCGCACCTATGGAGATTCACTCTGACCAAGGACGGAACTTCGAGTCTGCTCTATTTCAAGAAATGTGCAAGCTCCTTGGAATGAACAAGACCCGTACGACTCCAGCGCATCCGCAGTCAGACGGAATGGTCGAGAGGTTTAACCAGACGTTGGAAAATCACTTGGCTAAAGTTGTCGATGAACACCAAAGAGATTGGGACCAGTACATCCCACTATTCCTGATGTCCTATCGATCTGCGGTACATGACAGTATGGGACACACCCCAGCGAAAGTAAACTTTGGTCGAGAGATTAGGCTACCAGTGGATGCAATAACCGGTACGCCACCTGATAGTCCTAAACAACAATTTGAAGGCAGGTGAAAGGATGAAAACCCGGTACGATAGAAATGCAAACACCCACGGTTTCGAAGAAGGAACACTGGTATGGTTTCATAATCCGCTACGCAAGAAGGGGAAATCTCCAAAACTCCAAGCTCGCTGGGAAGGGCCCTATACGGTTATCACGAGAATCAATGACATTACCTACCGCATTAGGAAGGGGGTTAGGGGAAAACCAAAGGTAGTCCATGTGGATAGGTTGACGCGTCATCATGGAACAAATGATGCTCGGGACGAGCATGACTAAGAGGGGGGTAATGTTACGACCGCCGTCGATATCTCGAAAACTAATAATCGAGTCTTCAAGAAATAAAAACGCATTGTTAGTGACGAGGTACTCTACCGAATGGCATAGAAAAATCTGGAATCGTCAACAAAAAGTCACAACCTACCTACGAGTACCTACTGACTTTGTTGAATAAAAATAAACAATAGGTAAATATCGAGAATGTACTCGAAGGTCAGCGACGGCGGCAAGATCAAAGAATAGGTATTTGGCGCTCGCGAGCTTTCTAGATAATTCGATCCTCCTAATTGAGAGGTAGGTATAAAAACACGCTCGCATAGCGACACGATTCATTCAGTCTTTGAGATCGATAACGAACACAGCGAACTTAAGCGACCGAAGAAGATTCTATCTGCGACCTGAGCAACGACTGTGGACTACTGTGAACTACTGAGCGACTGGAACTGTTGAAGAAGTACTGTGTGTACTAGTGATCAAATTGTCTAGTTTGTGGTGAGCTAATAAATCTCTTCGTTGAGTAAACGGCATTTAATTGTTTGTGCACGTAACAATAATATATTTGAAGAGGCCTCTGTTTATGTGTTGTTTTATTATTTTCAAGTGTACATTTGAGGTTTAGCAATGTTTGCCGCTGTCTTGTTATTTATCTCATTCAAATAGTAAAAAAAAAAGTAGTTACTCGACCTTCCCTGAAAAAGAAAAAAGTTGCCAGTTTTTGCTTTGTCTGACCATGTAAATTTTGAGCTTTGTTTACAATTTTTCGATAGTACCTATCTACAAATTACACACAATAGATAATATTTATTCATGACATATGATAATTTAAGAACATGGTTAATTGTGGCAAGATTTCAAAGTGATATGACGATTGTAACCACTAACATATTATCATATTTTTATCAAAATGTGTGCAAATTTTCAAGTGAATAGGTCTTAAGTTAAACGAGATACAGAGTTTTGAGACGGTGAACCCGTTTCTCGACCATAGTGCGCCGTCTCTGCCTGTTTCTTCTAGGGAGACTTGCGGCTCCACCTGACACCCCCCCGCCCTCGATTGTGGAAGACAGACCTTCAAACGTCCGATTCACCTTCACGCCAGTAGGATGGGAGGGACCTATGTCTGCCTCGGCCGTTCCCCCGCCACCGGCTTTACATGCTCGCAAAATGCACCATCACTGTGAGCGAGAGAGCCTCGAATGTGCCTTAAAAATAAGTTGTAAATATCCAACAACGACAACTCATAGACGGCGTACCTACGTTTTAGTCAGTTCAAGTCCGACATAACCTCCTCCACCAGCCCCGGCGGTGTAGTGTAATCCTTCAGCATTTTTCCCAATTACGTAGCAAAACGTTCATCTCGTACCTTTAAAGGCGCGAATAAGGGCCAAAATAGCGTTTTTATTATCTTGTCATTTTAAAAAGACTTTACAATTCGACGTGTACTAATTGGGGAGGGTGAGGGGGTCATTTACCCTTTTAAAATTACAGGCGGAATGCTCTGACCACATTACTATTGAGCCACGTCTTGAGCGTTAATTCTCCTACACAACCATCTTGGGCCGACGAAGGCGACGGTGGGAGCCATCTAGGAGATAGTCATACGATCTATCGGAAACAATGATAGTTGTAAAGGAGAACTTCGATTACTCAAGACGTGGCTCAGAAGCTCAGTTCATTTCCCCAGTAAGGGACCGGTCACGGATTCGAATCTCGTCTGATCATTTACCTTTTAAAATCTACATCGATTTGAATAGTTAGTATAGTATTTAATTAAATAGGTAAAATGTGTGAGTATAATCATAACACAAGATACTTTTTAAGGAAATAATTTATTTATCACAATAGGTATCCTAATGAACGTTGAACATTATACCAGAAACGTAATAAAAATGATACGCTATTAACACGTTCCCGGACGAGCATGCTATCGCATTCGTATTGGACACTTTAATTATGTCACGGATGCTATAGCATTCCAAGTTTATTGAGGTTTTTTTGGCAGTTATGCTTGGGCAGTTGCTGAATCCGTATAAAATATAGGTAGCCTATTTCTTACTGTCACTACTAACACAGCTACAGATCATTTACTGCCATTTAGAACCTTTATTGCACACAATGATAAAACCCTCCCTTACACCTCATCCGGCGCAACCCACGTGGCAGCGTATGCTATAGCATACGTCAAATGTATTGAGATCCAATCGGTGTAGCAGTCACTGCCGCACGTAGTGGACGTCAGTGCATAATGCATTTTCGTATCACGCCGACATATTACAAACATCGTAAGTACAATTTAATTCACTATTTCTTTTGTTTATTTGTTATTATGATGCTACTTACAATGTATTTCAGTGGTTTTACGTTAAACTAACTAGGTAATTGCGCTAGATAAGTCGATAAAAATACCTAATTAACATTATTTGCTTTCACAGATGCCACCCAAAAAACGTCTTCGTGCTTTTAAAATTACTGAGTCAGAGCAAATCCTGAGGTTGTTTGAAGAAGTTTCAGATGATTCTTCGGCTCCCAGTATTGAAAAATCTTAAAAATCGTCTAATGAAAGAGAGGGAAGTCAAAGAAGACCTTAAGGTATAGCAAACGATAATTTACCGTCATCTGAAGAAGAACATGATCCCTACAGTGATGCTGACGGAGAATTTGGGTCCGATGGCAACTACAACCCTGCTGAAGATGAAGGAATGCTTTCTGATTCTTCATCGTCATCAAAAGGTATAGAAGTAAACCTGGTACGCCAATCGATTGAAAATAGTGATTCCGATAAAACTGTAAGTGACTTTGAGCCTAACCCTCCAACAAGACAGCTAGTGGTCCATCCACAAATACACCAAGCTATGAATAATTTAGCTCCTGCTGCTTCAGTCAGAATGCACCCAACTTCTTCGCCTGACTTCATCTCTAAAGAAACAGATGTGGAAATTACTTTCGAAATAGAGAATGAAGGCAATCTATCTCCAAATTTGCTGTCTTCACTACCCCTCGAGCCTCTTTTCAACTCAGATGCGTTGAGTGCGTGCGTGAGTCTGACCCAGTCATTGCATCAACTTCAAATGAGCGAGATATTGCCGTACCACCCGCATCAGTTACAGAATCAGCTTCCCCAGAACTTTTACAGGTCAGCAATGAAATTGTTATCCTACAACCCGTGTCAACCACAACGGCACCTTCACCACCAGGAGCAGACATAACATCTTCACATATCTCCTCAAGCAATAGTTACAACAGATCACCAACTATCAGCGAGAGTTCGTGGTAAAATGACACTGCACCAATTCATACATTCATACAAGAAAGTGTTCTTCCATTTGTTTGACATGATGATTTGGAATGCATTCTATTTGTTCAGAAAATATTGTGACCCGAATTCAAGCCTATTGAACTCCCGAGAAAGAATCATAAGATCGTTTTTACAAGTAAAAAGTTCAACGTTGAACGACGTAAAAACTTTTATTGGCAAAATAAAAACCACGTCAAACAGACGTGGTCCGAGAGCTGGGACGTCAGCTGCCAATAATCAACAGCGGCATCTGGAACAACCACAGCAACCTCGTAAAATTGGGCATTGGCCTGAACTTATACCGGTTTCTGAAACAACAAAACGTTCAAAAGTCTTCCTAAAATGTCGCGTTTGTACAAAAAACAAGATCATAAAGCAGACCAGCTACCGTTGCAAGGGATGCCATAATCATCCACCTCTCTGCCCAGGATGCTTTGAGTCATGGCACTTGGATCTAGCTTCGTAGAAGAGACAGAAGGATAAAATTATGTACTATGTACATTCTGTTCAGTGGATATATTCCGACCTCAAGACTTAGTCGTAGAGCTGATCAGAAATTATAAATTAAGTGTGCTTAGTTGTAATATAATGAAGACTGTAATTGAAGACTGAATAAGCGATTAAGTCTATAAGATTATCGCCTAAGTTCCTAACTACTTATGTAAAACATATTAAGAATGTTCCCAATTGTGATATTAATTAATTATTTAAGTACAGTTTGTTCTAAGAGAACTATGACTGTTCCTATCGAAGTGCCTTATTATAACTTAAACGTGATTTTGATACTAAAAATTATATAAGTATTTGTTGGTATGGTATGTAGAAAATGATTAGTTTTAGTTAAACAAAACCCTATAGCTGTGAGTTGTGTTAAAAAACCAAAGTGCTTAATTGACTTTTGTCGAAAAACATAATGAAAATTAAACTGCGAAACGTTCAATACCTGTTGTTTTATTTTAAATTCAAGATAATTCAACGATTTCCAAGTTTCCCAAATCACATAACATTACGCTGGGTCACTAAACATTTATAATTAGTCACCTGCTATGGTATTTGCGTCATACTGCATACCCCTCTAAGTGATAGAGTACGACGCGAATGCTTTAGCAGTTTTATGTTATAGCATTCGCGTCACATGGTATCACAATTTTTGTGATGGGATGTGGCACAAATGCTTATGCAGTCGTCTGCTATAGCATTCGTGTCCCACTTGATCGTGTTGGTTGGTATGCATCGTGGCGGAAATGCTAGAGCAATCGAAAAAATCCCATACAAAAAAATAGTGCTAAAGTAGGGTGACTCACTGCCCGGGAACGTGTTAATCTTGTACAATTCGTAGTTCTAGGCTTTGGCATTAGTTTAGTGGTGGTAGAGAGGGGCGGAGTATGCAACGGGGGCAGCAGCATATTTGGCGTAAGGGGCAGCAGCATAACCGACAGGGGCAGCTGCGTAACCTACAGGGGCGACCACTTTGGTGATGGGGGCGACTACCTTGGTTACAGGAGCAACGACTTTAGTGACGTGAGCAAGGGGTTCCTTGTGCACCACAGCGTTGAAACCGTTGTGGTCGTCGGCGGTGTATTCCACGGTGCGCTTAGTACCGTCGGGGTCGACTACGGAGTAAGAGCCACGCACAACATCACCGTCGCGGGTCTCTTGCTGGCTCTTAGAGTCACCGGTGAGACTATCCTGAACGTCGTATGCGTAGCTGTATTGGGGGTGTGTGTTGTATTCCTCGGCTAGGGGGGCAATCACTTTAGCCACGGGGGCGGCATACGCGGTGGGTGCGAACACTTTAGTGACGGGTGCAGCATATGCGGTGGGCGCGAGCACTTTAGCGACGGGAGCGGCATACGCGGTGGGTGCGAACACTTTAGCGACCGGAGCGGAATATACGTTGGGTGTGAACAATTTGGCAGCAGGAGCAGCGTACGCTAACGGAGCAGGAGCGTAAGCTGGTGCAGCGGCATAAGCCACGGGACCTTGCTGGACGTATCCAGCGCTGGCAGCAGCCACCAAACAGGCAAGAACCACAAACTGTTAACAGAAAAATATACGATATTTAAAATTTAATTGAAATCTGGAGTAAAAATATTCATGTTGATATAGTATGTACCTTGAACGCCATTGTGTTGTTTGTGAATTGATCGATGATGGTCAATGATGCATGACGAGAAGTGTACAGAGCTTTTATACTTGTTGCGGGGGCGCACCCTTTCACTCGGCCGTGAGTTAGAGCCCTGGGGCGTTATTCGTACTCCCTAATTTTAGGAATATCAATGACTTTATTTTAGCATTAATTGCGTCATAGATGAAAAGTTTTAATGAGTATTTTTATTCAAGTATTTTAAGTAATATTTTATTTATATTCTATTGGGTCGCTATTAATAACATATATTATGTAAATTTAAAATATAATTAGTTATGCAACATGGAAGAAATTAAAATAAAATTCTTATAAAGTCGTATCCTTTCAGTAAATTATGTGGGGGGGGAGGGGGGGGGGCTTCTAGTATCTTACTCTAGGTATCAATAAAATGTCATTTTACTCGTTCTTTTTTTCTAATTATCTACATCTTGACTCTTCTGCTCGTAGTATGGAGTAGTACGTGACACTTCAGATGTTATACGCGTTAATGGGTCAAGGTAACACCATGACAATGGTTACGTACTTGTTTGCTGCCTTAGTAATTAAAAACACAAATTATGATAACTTTTATTAATTATTTGTGTAACAATGGTGTAACAAAATATCTTAACATTAAATAACAGTGCACTATGTTCCAATAACTTTTAACCAGAACACAGGACGGGACTGGAACTCATGCTTAAGCCCTTTCTAGGAGGAGTGCTCTGACCAAATGTGCTAGAATCCTGGTACATTGAAATTATCCCAAACTATTATTAGAAGTTTTCGTATGGAATTTATTGGGGAAGATCGCAGTCTTCGTTTTGCGTGGTATTCGATTCATTGCGTTATCCACCATCCTGAATTTAAAAGTGATTTTTAACCCCCGACGCATAAACGACGGGGTGTTATAAGTTTGACGTATCTGTGTTTGTGTTCCTGCTCCTGAATGGATAAACTGATTTGGATTTAGTTTTCTTTTTGTTTGAAAGGTATATTAGTCGGGAATGTTCTTATCTGTTTGAAAAAAATTGGTCCAAGATGGCCGCTACAAAATGACGGAGTACATATTTTTTCTCAACTTCCTCAATTTATGGGTATCAAATGAAAGGGCTTGCCTAACAGAATAGGTACCACACAATATGACAAATTTCAAATACAAGATGGCCGCCACCACAAAATGGCAAGTTACATTTTATTTCACAACTCTCTCAATATTGTATCAAATCAAAGAGTTTGACGAGTAAGTAGATCAATTTAAAAAGTGTAAAATAAAAACTAAATTAAAAATTTTAAAAACTCCCTTCACAAAAAACAGCCCTCAAAAAGTGGAAAATAAGTTGTGTTAGTTAGCCCTATAACTTTTATATACCTACCTAGTAATACATATTTTGATTCAAGCGTTGTCATTGTCGAGAGACCTTGAATCGTTTCGATAATATTGGTACCTACTGCTCTACCAGCTAGGGTCCCGTCATGACAAGGCTTGAATCAAAATATGTATTACCTACTAGGTATATCAAAGTTATAAGTAGGGCTAACTAACACAACTTAATTTTGACTTTTTAGGGGTTGTTTTTTGTGACGGGGGTATTTTAAATTTTTGATTTAATTGAAATTTTTATATGAAAATTTTTTTTCAAAAGTTGTTAAGAACAAAATTTCCTATATTATTGGTTATCGGCAATTTTTCATTAGTCAATATATCCTATTTTTAGATTTATACCCCCAAAATAGAGGGTAAATTTTTTGATTACTTGTTTATTTTCAATTTTACGTGGAAAATGGCTAGAAACAATGTATGATATCGTTGAAAGTTTACGTGAGTATCATTCATTAAAATAAAACAGCTTTTTAATGGATTCTAAAAATGTTAATAATAACAAATAAATCGCGATAGAATCCGCTAAAAAGTGATTTAATTGCAAAACGTTGTATGTATAGTTTTGTTTACTGTATTTTGGCTCTTAGGGCCGAAACTGCGTCAAGCGGGTGCGGGCGCGGTTTCATACAAAAGTGCTCCGTCGCGGAGACCCGCGCGGGCGTCCGTCACGGGGACGCGCGCCCCGCGCCCACGCAGCGGGGCGCGCCTCCGTACGACGGAAACAGGCGCGGGGACACGCGCGGGAGCCCGCCAGCGGTAACACGTACGGACTTGTTCAGTCAATAGCGCTAGCTCATCCGGGTCGTACGCACGTTCTTAGAAAAATGTCTTTCGACACCGAAAGAGTTATTGTGGAAGTACAGTGCCACCCTATCTTAAGGGACCTGATATAGATTCTACTCTTAAATTGTATTCGTTCCAAAATTCACCCATGCCCTACGATCAACGCCTTTTTTTAAACATATAACAATTTTGAAAAAAGTAGACGAAATTATAGAAAATACCCTCACCAAAATTTTAAATGTGGCCTTGGATGACCGAGCTTTACTACAAGCGACTCTACCGATTCGCTTGGGTGGGCTCGGTATTCGCAAAATTTCAGATGTCAGCTTACCAGCGTTCCTGTCTTCAGTCCACAGTACCGAAGAATTAACTAGGAAAATCCTTGCACCTACACTAGTCAATTCTGAAGTATTGTGTAAGACTGATGCAGTGAACGCTTGGAAAATTGCATGTCCAAACACCGATCTCCCAAGGAACCTCTTCTCACAGCGTCAGTGGGACGGGCCGCTCTGCAGCTTAGTTGTAAAAAAATTACTAAATACATGTTCCAATGCTGCTGAGCGTGCCCGTTTACTGGCGGTTGGAGTGTGGGAATCGGGTCTTTGGCTACAAGCTCTTCCGTCATCTAACGTAGGGACTATGTTAGATGACACTACCTTCCGCATCGCAACTTGTCTCCGTTTAGGTGCGCCGTGTGTTTCTTCGCATCAATGCCGTTGTGGAGAAGCCGTTGACAGACTCGGACACCATGGTCTGTCGTGCTGCAGGAGCGCAGGGCGAATTCCACGGCACGCCAGCCTCAATGACATAATCCGCCGTGCTCTTGTCACCGCCGGTGTACCAGCTGTACTAGAACCAAACGGTTTGGCGCGTGACGATGGCAAGAGACCGGATGGCATGTCGTTAATGCCATGGAAGATGGGTAGGACTCTGGTGTGGGACGCCACATGCGTTGATACCATGGCTCCTACCCATATAACTAGCACGGCTGGCTGTGCTGGAGCTGCTGCTGCTTCTGCAGAGGCTCTCAAGCGGCGCAAATACTCCAATCTCATCGGAGATTATGAATTTGTGCCGTTTGGAGTCGAGACTTTGGGGTCATGGGGTCCGAGCGCTCGCAACCTCTTCCGTGAGATTGCGAAGCGTATGGTCGACGCTTCTCGTGACCAGAAGGCTGGCCTCTTTTTAGGTCAGAGAATAAGCATTGCCATACAACGTGGCAATGCTGCCAGTCTTCTGGGAACGCTGCCACAAGAGGCATGCGATGCGGAGGAATTCTACGACGCATTTTAATTGTTCTTAGCTATAAGTTGTATAATAGTTATTTTATTTTTATTGTATTTAATATTTATAAATTATTTCTGTATAGATTACTTAGAATGAGAATAATTTAATTAACTTCTACCATCAAATAAATTTCTCTTAAATTGTTGACCTTCAAATATGGTTCCAGTTTCGAAAATAATTCGTCATAGATCTGTACCGATACTTTAAAATAATTGTAAAATGAATTTTCATTTTCTCTTAATATACTGATCTTTGCAACAAATTCCCCGCACAGCAACAGCAACAGCAACAGCAAAGTTTCTTTTTTGCTAGTCGTCGTAGTTTTACTACGTAATAATACAATAAGTTCTCCATGGACATGACTATACATGCACGCCGCTAAAATTGAACTAGCGACACTGCGATAGACGGTCTCCGCGACGGGTGCCCGCGACGGGTACCGTCGCGTGACCACGCAACCCGCCCGCGTGACCACGCGCGTAGACACGCGACGGGTGCCCGTCGCGGTCGCCCGCTTAACGCAGTGTCGAGCCTTACCATTTTGTTTGATTCGGTTGGATGAATTCTGAGAACTTTTCTCTCAAATTGTTGCTCGATGCTCAGACTTCGCTGTAGGAGTGCTAGAGAATGGTGGTCACTTTTTATCTCTGACTATTCTCTCGTACTCCTACAGCGATCTCATTATCATCTACGCTCTCGAATACATTCTACGAATATGTTCAGTTATTAATTGTTAATCTTGGTCTTTTGTGAATGTGTTCAATTAATAATTGTTGTTCACTTATTAATTGATTGACGAAAGACCAAGATTGTAGTAAATTTTATTATAAAAAACATTGCTTGCAACAATTTTGAATGTGTAATCCTATTATTCCGCTCTGCGGACAAACTGCCTCTCTCGACAATGGGTCGTCTGACAACCTTCGATTCATAGGCCACGGTAACCGCTTATCACCAGCTGACTGTGAGGTTGATTACTACTTTAGTATAAAAATAAACAAATGTACCTAACGTATTATATACTTACCTATTAGATTATTAGGTAACGTTGGGGTATATCCGGACTATCCGGCTTTAATTAAATATCATTCGGTACAGTTCAGTCCAGTGCTAGTTCTTGTATATGGATCCTCACGAGCATGTTTAAAATATCAAAGCTGTAGAATCAGGGTTAGCTGAATCCTGGTGGTACCGTGAACTGTAATAACCTGCCCAAAACATTCTAACAAAACTATACATGTAATGAATTGATTCTACCTACTGCATAATACGTGATCTGTATGAATGGTAATCTGTTTATCTAAAATTAAAACCCAACTACTGAAAAAGTATTGGTTGCGCCGATGTAGAAGCTGTATTTCTTGACGTGGAAACACACTCTTTCTATACCCGTCTCCTCTCCCGCACTAACCATAGAATAGGACTAGATAGCTTCCGTCCGCCATTTGTGATATAGACACTCAGTCTCGCTTTGAACTAGCCAGCGTAATGACGGACCGCGCTCGCGTCTCTCAAAAATGATTAATATTTGTTACATTTTTACCGCTTCATAGACCTTTACCGATCGGATTGTGCCTCTCGTGTGTTCCTCAAGTGATCTAGTGATGCTGACGGCAGCTCCTGAGCAAGGAAGAGAAGATCCGTGTACCGGCTGCGATGAAAACACGTGTGTCGTGAAGGTTAGTGCATCCTCTCCTAATTTCTCGGGTTGCATTCATTGCTTGGATCACTCCCGCGGCAACCCGACCACCTGTCTTTTGTGTGTAAAGCGTCAATGGAACAGTTAGCTACTTCCCGCAATACAGTCCATTACCGCACTCGGCCATGCGCCACCATTTTTGGTCCGGATCGAGCCGGATTCTTAGCCGTAGTTCGTATTTTGTTATTATTCTAATGGGAATAAGCGCGCCGCACCTAAGTGCCTGGTTATTTTAGTAGAAAACCCCGCATCCAGACACTTAGGATTAGATTTGTTGTCCGTTCGCCGCTGGCTCGCATAGTACCTACCTGGTACATACATAGGTTAGGTATCATATCAACACTTAATCGTAGTTCGCAATTTTCGCATCGCACCTAAGTGCCTGGTTATTTTAGTAGAAAACCCCGCATCCAGACATTTAGGCTTAGATCTTAGGTATACTAGACACCCTAGTGCATAGGCACAGTGTAATACCTAACGCATTTGGCTTTGTTTTGTTTTTTTCAATTGCGTCGTATTTGCCTAGTACCTGCGTGGGTAGACACGTGGTTGTACCTACCTCGCTCGCATCTCATTCCAATTCATACGAAAGTATTTTAATTTGAATAGATATTACGCAATACTTAGTCCCTGAAATAATAGTTGAACCTAGACAGCGACCATCGCGTAGGTACGATCTTGTTGCTATGCGCGTTAGTTCAAGCTTGCACTGGCAGTTATAAGTACCTACCTACCTACGGTTATCGCTCGCGCCGCCTCGCTGCTCTGTACCGCTAGGATTGAGTCATTTCATATTTATTGTTTACCGCACTTTAGTTTGAGATTTAATTGTAAACATGTCCCCAAAGGTTGATAAGACCGGTAAGGTTCAATTGAAACTTTTATACGCTAAAAAAGAAATGATTTACTCTCGCGTACAATCGATTTATGATAATGCACTTAAAACCTCTGATTTGGTCATCAGAGATTCGTTCTTGTGTTCTATAGAAAACTTAGATAGTCTACGCGCGGATTTCGAAACCTTAGTACATGACATCAACGTTTTAGAGTTGAATTTGAATCCCGATTACTCAGTGAGTTATCAAGCCTTGTCGTCGTTTGACGATTTGTATTGTCGTATCAAACGCGTCGCTAGGAGTTTGGAGAAGCCGGCTGACCTACCCAACCCCACTCGCGACCGACCTAAGTTGCCACCAATTCAAATACCCGAGTTTGATGGTAACATTCGCAATTGGTGTCTATTTATAGATAGTTTTGAGAATACAATAGATAAGAACGATTCGTTGACAGATCACGAAAAGTTGCATTATCTCGTTGAAAAATTGACTGGTAAAGCTATAACCGTTTGCGCTGGAATTACGTTTAGTGCCGAGAATTATAATTTAATTTTAAATACTTTGAAAGCTAGGTATGAGGATAAAAGATCGGTAGCTAACGCCTATTTAGATCAGATGTTTGATTTGAAATCTATTGCGGCATGTAACGATCAAAACTTAGAGAAATTTCTAGATACTTTCGCGTCAGCTGTTCGCGCCGTAAAGAACCTAAAGATTGATGACCTCTGCGACTTCGTATTTTTGTATATGGGTTTAAGGAAATTAGATTCCGAAACCATTCGTTTGTTTGAGTCGGATCATCGCGGCAATAAAATTCCTAAGTTCGAAGACTTAGAAAGTTTTGTTCGCGAGCATATAAAAGTATTGCAGCGCTCTTCATCGAAACATGAGGGCGCGAAGATAGTTGTTGATTCTGCACGCAAAGTAGATGCGTCATCGAAGTCACTGAGGTCAACTCATACTTATGTTAGTACCGCACCAGCACGTGTACAGTCACCTGTTTGCTCTTTGTGTAGCACTCATCATTCGCAACTGTACAGGTGTCCTGGTTTTCTAAAATTGTCGCCTAGTGATCGTTATAAATTTGTTCGCGCTAATAATTTTTGTTTTAATTGTCTCGGTACTAAACACCGCGTTGTTTTATGTAATAGTAGAAATAGTTGTCGCAAATGTCAAGCGAGACACCACACTTTGCTTCATTTTGAGAATAGTAATGCCGCATCCAATGTGAGCACGGTTGGCTCGTCGAGCGGTGACACACGGCAGCCTGCGCCGCAGCCGCAGCCCGCGCTCGCGCGCGCTCCGGCCCGCCCGGTGACCGCCGCGGATGACGTCACCTTGTGTTCGTTCTCCGCTAGTGCTGCACTCACTACTGTGTGTCTTGCGACCGCTCGCGTTGTTATTGTTGATGCATTAGGTAAGCCGCGCATTGTTCGAGCGCTGTTAGATGGCGCTTCGCAAAGTAATTTTATTACTCAAGATTGTTGTCGGCGTCTTGGTTTCAATGTTGATAAGCGTTCAACCCGCTCAGTGGTGAAGGGTTTTGGAAGCTTACAGTCAGCTGTTCGTGGCACCGTTAAAACAAGGTTTAGATCTCGTTTTAATAATAATATTTGGTTTGACATGGATTCGCTCGTTATAGATAGAATAGCTGAACAGTTGCCTACCGTCCCGGTTGACACGTCTTTATTAACGAAATTTAAAGACTTGCCTTTAGCAGATGAGACTTACGCTGTTCCTGGAGTCGTCGATATATTGATCGGCGCTTCGATTCTCCCGCACCTCCAGTTATCACGTAAGGTTCAAGGGGGACCGACGTACCCCG
Source organism: Eilema griseolum (assembly GCA_963662185.1). Classification (NCBI taxonomy): domain Eukaryota; kingdom Metazoa; phylum Arthropoda; class Insecta; order Lepidoptera; family Erebidae; genus Eilema; species Eilema griseolum. Next base: position 10,188,439 of record OY759250.1, read on the forward strand.
CTCCGCACGCACTGGAAACAGTTCTTGGTTTTGTTATAATTGGTTCCGCACCCGCTTCTATGGATAGTTTTAGTCACTCGACTGCTTCGTTCTGTTGCACCGTCGAGCCGCCACTGGAGTCTACCATCCGCAAGTTTTCGCTCGGTGGCTCCCGTGTATCCGCTGAAAAACGCTTTCTTTGTTTGGAACGAAAGATGCAGGCGTCCCCAAAGTCGAAGCGGGCCTATGATGAGGTTGTTAACGAATATTTAGATAAAGGTTACATCTCACCTGCGCCTGCGGACACTGGCGGGACCCAGCCTACGTACATTATCCCGCACCGCGGAGTTATTAGAGAAGATAAGCTTACTACTAAAACTCCGTGTAGTTTTGGATGGCAGTGCTAAGACTAGCACTTCCGTGTCGCTTAATGACATAATTGTAAATTTTCCCATTAATATTAGTAATTTTTAGCTTTTAGGACTCAACAGTCGCTTTGTGTTGGGCCCACTCTTCGCCCCATCGTTGGGACACATTCGTCGCTAATAGAGTGGCAAAAATTCAATCTGAATTGGCGCCACATAATCTCTTTCACGATGCTGGCACCGACAACCCAGCCGATTGTCTCTCTCGTGGATTGCTTCCTTCGCAAATTTTAGATCACCCGTTATGGTTTAGTGGACCGTCCTGGATTCATGCCGCGTTAGATGGGTGGCCAGTTAGTCAATTCAATCCCACTACGGTTTCCGAACCACCCGAGGAGAAGAAGCACTCGCTTGTTGTATCGGTCCCGCGTGAAGAGACCCTTATTTGTTGTTGGCTAATCGCGTCTCGTCTTGGTCGAGACTGTTGCGTTGTGTTGTTTGTTCGCCTCTGCCCTCTGCCTAGCCAGCGGTAGGCACGAGCTCCAATCTAGGTTTATATTTTAGTTGTTATTTCCCAAACCTAGATTTAGATTAGACTTTAGATTTGTTTCGCATTTGTCGTTTCGAAGGTAACCCTTCAAGCCGGGGGGAATGGTTGCGCCGATGTAGAAGCTGTATTTCTTGACGTGGAAACACACTCTTTCTATACCCGTCTCCTCTCCCGCACTAACCATAGAATAGGACTAGATAGCTTCCGTCCGCCATTTGTGATATAGACACTCAGTCTCGCTTTGAACTAGCCAGCGTAATGACGGACCGCGCTCGCGTCTCTCAAAAATGATTAATATTTGTTACATTTTTACCGCTTCATAGACCTTTACCGATCGGATTGTGCCTCTCGTGTGTTCCTCAAGTGATCTAGTGATGCTGACGGCAGCTCCTGAGCAAGGAAGAGAAGATCCGTGTACCGGCTGCGATGAAAACACGTGTGTCGTGAAGGTTAGTGCATCCTCTCCTAATTTCTCGGGTTGCATTCATTGCTTGGATCACTCCCGCGGCAACCCGACCACCTGTCTTTTGTGTGTAAAGCGTCAATGGAACAGTTAGCTACTTCCCGCAATACAGTCCATTACCGCACTCGGCCATGCGCCACCAAGTATTAAACAAGAAAATATCAAGGATAGCCGTGGTCGTATGCCACTTTTCCCGTTTTAGTTTAGAACTTATTTTTTATTTATATTATTTTGGGTCAAGTTATAGGTAGGTATTATTTATACATATTTGAACAATGCTAATTAAGTCCTTTCAGTTGATACCAAACACGACATATTTATCTCAAATTTATTTCTTAACGCAGTACTTTATGACCGCTAGAGGGCGCCACATTAGATTCAGTGACACGTTATATAGCTTATAAACAGCGGACAATTAAGATTCTTTTAACGATACCTAATTTGTCCAATTCTAATAAGTGGTTAAGGAGCTATGAGGGAACAAATGAACCTACATACATACATACATACATAGCCTGTCAAAATCATAACCCTCCTTTTGCTTCGTCGTAGTCGGGTAAAAACTAGCATCATTCTAGTGCTTGATATTGACGTTCAGCAAGAACCAGTGATTTTCAAGGATTCTATCGCAAATTACTAATAGGTAATATTTAAATACTGTTTGAACTTTATAAAAAATAATTTAGAAAGAAATAATTTATTTATTACAATATGTGTCCTAATGAACGTTGTACATTATATCATAAACGTAATAAATATAATAAGTTAATAGTCTTGTTCAATTCGTAATTCTAATTTTTGGTAATAGTTTAATGGTGGTAGAGAGGAGCGGAGTAGGCAACGGGGGCACCAGCATACTTGGCGTAAGGGGCAGCAGCGTAACCGATAGGAGCTGCAGCGTAACCGACAGGGCTGACCACCTTGGTGACGGGGGCAGCAGCGTAATTAAGAGGAGCTACTACCTTGGTGACGGGAGCAATGACTTTGGCAACTTGACCGAGTGGTTCTCTGTGCACGATGGCGTTGAAACCGTTGTGGTCGTCAGCGGTGTATTCCACGGTGCGCTTAGTACCGTCGGGATCGACTACAGAGTAAGAGCCACGGACAACATCACCGTCGCGGGTCTCTTGCTGGCTCTTAGAGTCACCGGTGAGACTATCCTGAACGTCGTATGCGTAACTGTATTGGGGGTGTGTGTTGTATTCCTCGGCCAGGGGGGCAATCACTTTAGCCACGGGGGCGGCATACGCGGTGGGTGCGAACACTTTAGCTACAGGAGCAGCATATGGTGAAGGTGCGAGCACTTTAGTGACGGGGGCAGCATACGCGGTAGGTGCAAACACTTTAGCGGCGGGAGCGGCATACACGTTGGGTGTGAACAATTTGGCAGCAGGTGCAGCGTACGCTAACGGGGCAGAAGCGTAAGCTGGAGCGGCGGCATACGCCACAGGACCTGGCTGGACGTAACCAGCGCTGGCAGCCGCCACCAAACAGGCAAGAACCACGAACTGTTAACAATAAAACAGATTATTTTGGTATTTTCATCGTAAAGTAGAAGTAATTAATTCTATGGAGGGTGTCAGTAATACCTTGAATGCCATTTTGTCGTACGTGAGTTGTTCGATGATGCTAAATGATACTTGTCGAGAAGTATATTGAGCTTTTATACTAGCGGTGGGGTCGTGCTCTTTCACTCGACCGTGAGTTAGAGCCCCGGGTCATTGTAAGTTATAAATCGAGTTCCCTAAATTTATAAAAATCTATGATTTTATTCTAGTTTTCATTGCGTCATACCTGGTTCGGGGTCGGCTTTTATTCTAACTGCGAAATGATAGAATGCAGACATTGCCATCTCTCCTCCACTAGGCTCCAAATGATTATGAATCTGACTGGGGGGTGATGTGTCATTCGTTTAATGATTCACAGTGACTCGTTTGTTTGGTACTACCAGTCCTTTGGCAGATGTGACCAGTCAATTGTCATTTCAGTTTACTAACTCTGTGAGCTATATTGGTAGTTCCAGTTCTCCATTAGCAACGATAAGTTTATTGCTCAATCCAGATGTGTAAATTTAGGATAATCCTCAGTGAGCAAGTCCAAGATAATACTAAAGCTCGTCAGCAGTTACTGAAGACTTAAATTTTTATTAATCTTGAATCCTATATTGATTACCACTTTCCATCAGGTGGGCCGTGTGCTTGTCTGTCAATCAAGTGATATAAAAAAAATATAGATTCCGTAGGCTGAGTTGGTCTTAAGAAATTGATAGTGTTCAACTGAGCCCATGGGGTAATCTATTTTAGGGAGTAATATTTATTATCAGTAATATGTTTATCTGTAATATCTAAATTTTATTAATAGATTTATCGCCACGAAATGTTGAAAACATTTCTCAGGTAAATCAAATTTTATTCTCAGATTTTATACCAATCACGTATGAACCACAAACAAACCAAATCTTAGTTCATTCTATGGATAAACGGAATGTCTCTAAAATAAAGGATTTAGGTACCCTATAAATAAATATACAAGTCGGATGCCGCGTGGTTCCCGGCAGAGTAGAATTTGGGCCACCTCATCTCTTCCCATGCGGTGTCGTACAAGGCGACTAAGGGATAGCGCTGTTTAACATCAGACAGATATATACAGCGAGACTCAGCCTCAGATGCATGGGTCGAGTCAACAATAGTGCCCGGAAGACGGCAATAGGTTCACCCCCTATTACGTGGGACCGAATTCAATGATTGCTGAAATGTGGGTGTTAATTCACCTCTGTCCAACCCTCCGAGGATAAAGGCGTGATAATATGTATGTATTAGTCTGATCTGTTATCTATTTTATCGTCCTCATATAACTTGTTAGTTGTAACAAACCCCTAAGAAATAGGGGTTGGTTTCACTTGCTTACGTTAATTTTTAAAATGTCGTTTTTAATGAAAATTGAAAAAATCTATTTGATGATAGTCAGGAAAGATCTGTTTCAATAAATACAAACCATTGATGACACCACAGACTCTGACAATTGAAAAAAAAAATCTCTATGTCTCCTCGTATTCCCATTCCTAGAAGATGCCTACACCTCATTTATAGAGGAAAAAATTAAAAATTTTAGTGACATTTCGGCCTACTCAAAATTACTGAACTAATTATTAAACACGCAGGAACAGGTAAAACCAAATAAAAGCTTGTACAAATACTTAGCCAAATCGATATAGCGTTCTCAAGTCGTGATAGATAACGTAGTCATACATACACACACATAATAATTCTTACAGAGTTGGCAGCACGGGTGTGACTTCACTGGTGTTACACACGTTCATAGGCCACGGTAACTACTTTCCATCAGGTGGGCTGTGTGCTTGTCTGCCACCTAAGTTGTATATAAAAAAAACATAATCTCGCCTTTATCTCTGGAGGGTTAGGCAGAGGTGAATTAACACCCACATTTCACCAATAATTGTATTCGGTCCCACGTAATAGGGGGTGAGCCTATTGCCGTATTCCGGGCACTATTGTTGAGTCAAGCCATGCAACTGAGGCTGAGTCTGGACTGTATGACATTAAACAGCCTTATCCCTTAGTCGCCTTGTACGACACCGCATGGGAAGAGTTTGGGTGGCCCTAATTCTACTCATTCTTTTTTATACAACTTTGGTGGCAGACAAGCACAGGGCCCACCTGATGTAAAGTGGTTATCGTGACCTATGAACGTGTGTGGCAACAGTGGAGTCACATCCGTGCTGCCGACCCTGTAAGAACAGAGATTTTATGTGCCCTCAGTGCAGAACACAAAATCAGGACAAGCCTTTGGTCTTCCCACTGACAGCACAAAAACTCTCCAGTGAGCCCTGGCTACCCTATTCACCACCGGGAACACAACACGAGTTTATTATAGCCGTGGTATTCTGTAGGGTGGAGGTACCTCCCCAGTCAGACTGCTCAATTCGGGCGGGAATGCCGTCGTGTCCTACCTCCTACAGTAAAAGTAAAACCGCAGTAAAACCAATAATTCCACGAAGTGGCTAAAAACCATTAGAAATAGAACTACACTTGTCACTGTCAAACGCATACTGTTTTACCGCAAATAAAAAAGTTTTGCAAATTTTACTGATTTCTCAAGTGATGAACAAAACAAAATTAATAGATAAAAATTGTGATTACTTAAATAAAACAAAAACAATAGAACAAGAAAATTGGTGAATATTTCAGTATTTTATATAGTAGATAAATATAATTTAAAGGATTCTTCATAAATTTTTTTGAGAGAAGTTAAACGGAAGTTGGGTTGCACCCTAGCCAGATAGACCGACTACCTGAAAAGTTGGCTGATGGGGTGGCCTAGATGCGGAAGGCGGAGGATCAGGAGCAATGGCACGCATTGGTAGAACTGCGATAGGTTAATTGATTGCCTGATTGATTACATTGGATGTGGAATTTTTGATCTTTTTGGAGGACTGCAATGCACTAATTAGGTTGTAAAGTAAGGTTCCACTCCGGTTTGGGAAATTAGGCACTGGGTATGTATGTATCTGACATTTTGCCATGAACTGTGAAGTCTGTTAAGACGTTTTAGTTTTATTATGTATTCAATAATATTGTATTGATTTCGTAGGGGACGCAGTAAGTACTCAAGATGTAAAATACAGGTAGGTATTTCAATTACAACTTTTAAACCATCGCGTTCCATGCACTACAATAATGCGCATATCAAAGGTATATATGTACCTATACAATGATCGCTATGTACATATTGATAGTTCTAGTTTCTAGATGCCTATGCATAATATTCCAGGATATAGGTATACAGTACGACAATGAAAAAAAATATTACTGAAGAAATAATTTATTTATTACAATAGGTAATCCTAATGAACCTTGAACATTTTACCATTAATGTAATAAAAATAATACGTCATTACTTATTCTTGTATTTACAATTCGTAGTTCTAGTTTTTGGCATCAGTTTAGTGGTGGTAGAGAGGGGCGGAGTAGGCAACGGGGCCAGCAGCATATTTGGCGTAAGGGGCAGCAGCGTAACCGACAGGGGCAGCTGCGTAACCAACAGGGGCGACTACCTTGGTGACAGGGGTAACGACTTTCGCGATGTGACCGAGTGGTTCTCTGTGTACTATGGCGTTGAAACCGTTGTGGTCGTCGGCGGTGTATTCCACGGTGCGCTTAGTGCCGTCGGGGTCGACTACGGAGTAAGAGCCACGGACAACATCACCGTCGCGGGTCTCTTGCTGGCTCTTAGAGTCACCAGTGAGACTATCCTGGACGTCGTATGCGTAACTGTACTGGGGGTGTGTGTTGTATTCCTCGGCCAGGGGGGCAATCACTTTAGCGACGGGGGCGGCATACGCGGTGGGTGCGAACACTTTAGCTACAGGAGCAGCATATGGTGAAGGTGCGAACACTTTAGCGACGGGGGCAGCATATGGTGAAGGTGCGAGCACTTTAGCGACGGGGGCAGCATACGCGGTAGGTGCAAACACTTTAGCGGCGGGAGCGGCATACACGTTGGGTGTGAACAATTTGGCAGCAGGCGCAGCGTACGCTAACGGGGCAGGAGCGTAAGCTGGAGCGGCGGCATACGCCACAGGACCTGGCTGGACGTAACCAGCGCTGGCAGCCGCCACCAAACAGGCAAGAACCACGAACTGTTAACAATAAAACAGATTATTTTGGTATTTTCATCGTAAAGTAGAAGTAATTAATTCTATGGAGGGTGTCAGTAATACCTTGAATGCCATTTTGTCGTACGTGAGTTGTTCGATGATGCTAATGATACTTGTCGAGAAGTATATTGAGCTTTTATACTAGCGGTGGGGTCGTGCTCTTACACTCGACCGTGAGTCAGAGCCCCGGGTCATTGTAAGTTATAAATCGAGTTCCCTAAATTTATAAAAATCTATGATTTTATTCTAGTTTTCATTGCGTCATACCTGGTTCGGGGTCGGCTTTTATTCTAACTGCGAAATGATAGAATGCAGACATTGCCACCTCTCCTCCACTAGGCTCCAAATGATTATGAATCTGACTGGGGGGTGATGTGTCATTCGTTTAATGATTCACAGTGACTCGTTTGTTTGGTACTACCAGTCCTTTGGCAGATGTGACCAGTCAATTGTCATTTCAGTTTACTAACTCTGTGAGCTATATTGGTAGTTCCAGTTCTCCATTAGCAACGATAAGTTTATTGCTCAATCCAGATGTGTAAATTTAGGATAATCCTCAGTGAGCAAGTCCAAGATAATACTAAAGCTCGTCAGCAGTTACTGAAGACTTAAATTTTTATTAATCTTGAATCCTATATTGATTACTACTTTCCATCAGGTGGGCCGTGTGCTTGTCTGTCAATCAAGTGATATAAAAAAAATATAGATTCCGTAGGCTGAGTTGGTCTTAAGAAATTGATAGTGTTCAACTGAGCCCATGGGGTAATCTATTTTAGGGAGTAATATTTATTATCAGTAATATTTTTATCTGTAATATCTAAATTTTATTAATAGATTTATCGCCACGAAATGTTGAAAACATTTCTCAGGTAAATCAAATTTTATTCTCAGATTTTATACCAATCATGTATGAACCACAAACAAACCAAATCTTAGTTCATTCTATGGATAAACGGAATGTCTCTAAAATAAAGGATTTAGGTACCCTATAAATAAATATACAAGTCGGATGCCGCGTGGTTCCCGGCAGAGTAGAATTTGGGCCACCTCATCTCTTCCCATGCGGTGTCGTACAAGGCGACTAAGGGATAGCGCTGTTTAACATCAGACAGATATATACAGCGAGACTCAGCCTCAGATGCATGGGTCGAGTCAACAATAGTGCCCGGAAGACGGCAATAGGTTCACCCCCTATTACGTGGGACCGAATTCAATGATTGCTGAAATGTGGGTGTTAATTCACCTCTGTCCAACCCTCCGAGGATAAAGGCGTGATAATATGTATGTATTAGTCTGATCTGTTATCTATTTTATCGTCCTCATATAACTTGTTAGTTGTAACAAACCCCTAAGAAATAGGGGTTGGTTTCACTTGCTTACGTTAATTTTTAAAATGTCGTTTTTAATGAAAATTGAAAAAATCTATTTGATGATAGTCAGGAAAGATCTGTTTCAATAAATACAAACCATTGATGACACCACAGACTCTGACAATTGAAAAAAAAAATCTCTATGTCTCCTCGTATTCCCATTCCTAGAAGATGCCTACACCTCATTTATAGAGGAAAAAATTAAAAATTTTAGTGACATTTCGGCCTACTCAAAATTACTGAACTAATTATTAAACACGCAGGAACAGGTAAAACCAAATAAAAGCTTGTACAAATACTTAGCCAAATCGATATAGCGTTCTCAAGTCGTGATAGATAACGTAGTCATACATACACACACATAATAATTCTTACAGAGTTGGCAGCACGGGTGTGACTTCACTGGTGTTACACACGTTCATAGGCCACGGTAACTACTTTCCATCAGGTGGGCTGTGTGCTTGTCTGCCACCTAAGTTGTATATAAAAAAAACATAATCTCGCCTTTATCTCTGGAGGGTTAGGCAGAGGTGAATTAACACCCACATTTCACCAATAATTGTATTCGGTCCCACGTAATAGGGGGTGAGCCTATTGCCGTATTCCGGGCACTATTGTTGAGTCAAGCCATGCAACTGAGGCTGAGTCTGGACTGTATGACATTAAACAGCCTTATCCCTTAGTCGCCTTGTACGACACCGCATGGGAAGAGTTTGGGTGGCCCTAATTCTACTCATTCTTTTTTATACAACTTTGGTGGCAGACAAGCACAGGGCCCACCTGATGTAAAGTGGTTATCGTGACCTATGAACGTGTGTGGCAACAGTGGAGTCACATCCGTGCTGCCGACCCTGTAAGAACAGAGATTTTATGTGCCCTCAGTGCAGAACACAAAATCAGGACAAGCCTTTGGTCTTCCCACTGACAGCACAAAAACTCTCCAGTGAGCCCTGGCTACCCTATTCACCACCGGGAACACAACACGAGTTTATTATAGCCGTGGTATTCTGTAGGGTGGAGGTACCTCCCCAGTCAGACTGCTCAATTCGGGCGGGAATGCCGTCGTGTCCTACCTCCTACAGTAAAAGTAAAACCGCAGTAAAACCAATAATTCCATGAAGTGGCTAAAAACCATTAGAAATAGAACTACACTTGTCACTGTCAAACGCATACTGTTTTACCGCAAATAAAAAAGTTTTGCAAATTTTACTGATTTCTCAAGTGATGAACAAAACAAAATTAATAGATAAAAATTGTGATTACTTAAATAAAACAAAAACAATAGAACAAGAAAATTGGTGAATATTTCAGTATTTTATATAGTAGATAAATATAATTTAAAGGATTCTTCATAAATTTTTTTGAGAGAAGTTAAACGGAAGTTGGGTTGCACCCTAGCCAGATAGACCGACTACCTGAAAAGTTGGCTGATGGGGTGGCCTAGATGCGGAAGGCGGAGGATCAGGAGCAATGGCACGCATTGGTAGAACTGCGATAGGTTAATTGATTGCCTGATTGATTACATTGGATGTGGAATTTTTGATCTTTTTGGAGGACTGCAATGCACTAATTAGGTTGTAAAGTAAGGTTCCACTCCGGTTTGGGAAATTAGGCACTGGGTATGTATGTATCTGACATTTTGCCATGAACTGTGAAGTCTGTTAAGACGTTTTAGTTTTATTATGTATTCAATAATATTGTATTGATTTCGTAGGGGACGCAGTAAGTACTCAAGATGTAAAATACAGGTAGGTATTTCAATTACAACTTTTAAACCATCGCGTTCCATGCACTACAATAATGCGCATATCAAAGGTATATATGTACCTATACAATGATCGCTATGTACATATTGATAGTTCTAGTTTCTAGATGCCTATGCATAATATTCCAGGATATAGGTATACAGTACGACAATGAAAAAAAATATTACTGAAGAAATAATTTATTTATTACAATAGGTAATCCTAATGAACCTTGAACATTTTACCATTAATGTAATAAAAATAATACGTCATTACTTATTCTTGTATTTACAATTCGTAGTTCTAGTTTTTGGCATCAGTTTAGTGGTGGTAGAGAGGGGCGGAGTAGGCAACGGGGCCAGCAGCATATTTGGCGTAAGGGGCAGCAGCGTAACCGACAGGGGCAGCTGCGTAACCAACAGGGGCGACTACCTTGGTGACAGGGGTAACGACTTTCGCGATGTGACCGAGTGGTTCTCTGTGTACTATGGCGTTGAAACCGTTGTGGTCGTCGGCGGTGTATTCCACGGTGCGCTTAGTGCCGTCGGGGTCGACTACGGAGTAAGAGCCACGGACAACATCACCGTCGCGGGTCTCTTGCTGGCTCTTAGAGTCACCAGTGAGACTATCCTGGACGTCGTATGCGTAACTGTACTGGGGGTGTGTGTTGTATTCCTCGGCCAGGGGGGCAATCACTTTAGCGACGGGGGCGGCATACGCGGTGGGTGCGAACACTTTAGCTACAGGAGCAGCATATGGTGAAGGTGCGAACACTTTAGCGACGGGGGCAGCATATGGTGAAGGTGCGAGCACTTTAGCGACGGGGGCAGCATACGCGGTAGGTGCAAACACTTTAGCGGCGGGAGCGGCATACACGTTGGGTGTGAACAATTTGGCAGCAGGCGCAGCGTACGCTAACGGGGCAGGAGCGTAAGCTGGAGCGGCGGCATACGCCACAGGACCTGGCTGGACGTAACCAGCGCTGGCAGCCGCCACCAAACAGGCAAGAACCACGAACTGTTAACAATAAAACAGATTATTTTGGTATTTTCATCGTAAAGTAGAAGTAATTAATTCTATGGAGGGTGTCAGTAATACCTTGAATGCCATTTTGTCGTACGTGAGTTGTTCGATGATGCTAATGATACTTGTCGAGAAGTATATTGAGCTTTTATACTAGCGGTGGGGTCGTGCTCTTACACTCGACCGTGAGTCAGAGCCCCGGGTCATTGTAAGTTATAAATCGAGTTCCCTAAATTTATAAAAATCTATGATTTTATTCTAGTTTTCATTGCGTCATACCTGGTTCGGGGTCGGCTTTTATTCTAACTGCGAAATGATAGAATGCAGACATTGCCCCCTCTCCTCCACTAGGCTCCAAATGATTATGAATCTGACTGGGGGGTGATGTGTCATTCGTTTAATGATTCACAGTGACTCGTTTGTTTGGTACTACCAGTCCTTTGGCAGATGTGACCAGTCAATTGTCATTTCAGTTTACTAACTCTGTGAGCTATATTGGTAGTTCCAGTTCTCCATTAGCAACGATAAGTTTATTGCTCAATCCAGATGTGTAAATTTAGGATAATCCTCAGTGAGCAAGTCCAAGATAATACTAAAGCTCGTCAGCAGTTACTGAAGACTTAAATTTTTATTAATCTTGAATCCTATATTGATTACTACTTTCCATCAGGTGGGCCGTGTGCTTGTCTGTCAATCAAGTGATATAAAAAAAATATAGATTCCGTAGGCTGAGTTGGTCTTAAGAAATTGATAGTGTTCAACTGAGCCCATGGGGTAATCTATTTTAGGGAGTAATATTTATTATCAGTAATATTTTTATCTGTAATATCTAAATTTTATTAATAGATTTATCGCCACGAAATGTTGAAAACATTTCTCAGGTAAATCAAATTTTATTCTCAGATTTTATACCAATCATGTATGAACCACAAACAAACCAAATCTTAGTTCATTCTATGGATAAACGGAATGTCTCTAAAATAAAGGATTTAGGTACCCTATAAATAAATATACAAGTCGGATGCCGCGTGGTTCCCGGCAGAGTAGAATTTGGGCCACCTCATCTCTTCCCATGCGGTGTCGTACAAGGCGACTAAGGGATAGCGCTGTTTAACATCAGACAGATATATACAGCGAGACTCAGCCTCAGATGCATGGGTCGAGTCAACAATAGTGCCCGGAAGACGGCAATAGGTTCACCCCCTATTACGTGGGACCGAATTCAATGATTGCTGAAATGTGGGTGTTAATTCACCTCTGTCCAACCCTCCGAGGATAAAGGCGTGATAATATGTATGTATTAGTCTGATCTGTTATCTATTTTATCGTCCTCATATAACTTGTTAGTTGTAACAAACCCCTAAGAAATAGGGGTTGGTGTCACTTGCTTACGTTAATTTTTAAAAAGTCGTTTTAAATGAAAATTGAATAAATCAATTTTGATGATAGTCAGGAAATATCTGTTTCAATAAATACAAACCATTGATGACTCCACAGACTCTGACAATTGAAAAAAAAAATTCTCTATGTCTCCTCGTATTCCCATTCCTAGAAGATGCCTACACCTCATTTATAGAGGAAAAAATTAAAAATTTCAGTGACATTTCGGCCTACTCAAAATTACTGAACTAATTATTAAACACGCAGGAACAGGTAAAACCAAATAAAAGCTTGTACAAATACTTAGCCAAATCGATATAGCGTTCTCAAGTCGTGATAGATAACGTAGTCATACATACACACACATAATAATTCTTACAGAGTTGGCAGCACGGGTGTGACTCCACTGGTGTTACACACGTTCATAGGCCACGGTAATTACTTTCCATCAGGTGCGCCGTGTGCTTGTCTGCCACCTAAGTTGTATATAAAAAAAAACATAATCTCGCCTTTATCCCTGGAGGGTTAGGCAGAGGTGAATTAACACCCACATTTCACCAATAATTATATTCGGTCCCACGTAATAGGGGGTGAGCCTATTGCCGTATTCCGGGCACTATTGTTGATTCAAGCCATGCAACTGAGGCTGAGTCTGGACTGTATATATCTGTTTGACATTAAACAGCCCTATCCCTTAGTCGCCTTATACGACACCGCATGGCAAGAGTTTGGGTGGCCCTAATTCTACTCATTCTTTTTTATACAACTTTGGTGGCAGACAAGCACAGGGCCCACCTGATGTAAAGTGGTTATCGTGACCTATGAACGTGTGTGACAACAGTGGAGTCACATCCGTGCTGCCGACCCTGTAAGAACAGAGATTTTATGTACCCTCAGTGCAGAACACAAAATCAGGACAAGCCTTTGGTCTTCCCACTGGCAGCACAAAAACTCTCCAGTGAGCCCTGGCTATCCTACTCACCACCGGGAACACAACACGAGTTTATTATAGCCGTGGTATTCTGTAGGGTGGAGGTACTTCCCCAGTCGGACTGCTCAATTCGGACGGGAATACCGTCGTGTCCTACCTCCTACAGTAAAAGTAAAACCGCAGTAATACTAATAAAAGTAAACCAATAATTCCATGAAGTGGCTAAAAACCATTACAAATAGAACTACACTTGTCACTGTCAAACGCATACTGTTTTACCGCAAATAAAAAAGGTTTGCAAATTTTACTGATTTCTCAAGTGATGAACAAAACAAAATTAATAGATAAAAATTGCGATTACTGATATAAAACAAAAACAATAGAACAAGAAAATTGGTGGAACATTTCAGTGTTTTATATAGTAGATAAATATAATTTAGAAGATTTTTCGTAAATTTAATTGCAAGAAGTTAAACGGAAGGTGGGTTGCACCCTAGCCAGATAGACTGACTACCTGAAAAGTTGGCTGATGGGGTGGCCTACATGTGGAAGTTGTAGGATCAGGAACAATGGCGCGCGTTGGTAGAACTGCGATAGGTTAATTGATTGCGTGATTGATTACATTGGATGTGGAATTTTTGATGTTTTTGGAGGACTGCAATGCACTAATTAGGTTGTAAAGTAAGGTTCCACTCCGGTTTGGAAAATTAGGCACTTTTTTTTTTTACGTGCGCAAAATCCGCTCGGATCCACCGGAGCCGGTGGAGGAGGTTATGTCGGACTCAAACTGACTTAAACGCACGCCGCCTGTGGGTCGCTTTGGTTGCCGAAGGTGAGGCTGACAGGCATATCCCTCGCACCCCGGCCGACCCAGGGCCATCTCTCACGATCTGGCCCTCTTCTCGGGTATGGGGACTACAGAGTCCCCAACTCGTCCCCGGAAATGGGGAGGCGCGCCACGCGCGCCACCGCCGCGGCCTGCTTCTGCCAGGGTGACAGGCGGCTCCACCTGACACCCCCAGGCCGGCGCTCATGGGGGGCGGAGGTCGTCCATCGACCTCCGACGCCCGAGTTGCCTTCGTACGCGGGCAGCTTGTCTTGCGATCCTTCGTCGCTCCCGCTGCCGCTCCCGCCCCGCCTCCTCCTTCACGAACATTACTTGCTCGCAGAAGGAGGCGCCAGCCGCCCACGCATCCGCGCAGCGAACCATCGCCGCGAGCAAGGTGGAGAGCGTGAGAACCCTCACTCCCAGGGCCGCCACAAGCTCCCGCCTCGGCGTCTCCCACGCCGGACACTCGGTGAGCGTGTGCGTACCTGAGTCCTCACTCGCGTCGCAGTGATGGCACTCGGACGTTGGCTCTTTCTGCATCCGACGCAGATACTTTCCGAAGCATCCGTGCTCGGTGATCATCTGCGTCAGACGGTACGAGAGGCTGCCGTGTGGCCTCTCTAGCCACTTCCCCATGATGGGTCTTACCGCCGCTGCCGCCCAAGTCGTATCTCCCATTCCGCCACCATTTCCCTGTGGAGCCGGGATCTCACGGCCCGAATTTCTTCGGGCTCGGGATCGTGACCCCGCTCCCGCGCCGCCTTTCGGAATCGGTATAGCGCCGAAAGGCATCTCGCTTCCAGGATCCAAGGTGGCGATCCGGCGAGGATACTCGCCGCGTTGAAAGATATCGTGCGGTACCCCCTTATGATGCGGCACGCCAACTTCTGCTGCGGACGCTGCAGCAGGGGCATGTGCCGATCACTCAGGGTGTCCGCCCACACGGGACACCCGTACAGAGCCATGGACCGCACGACACCCGCGTAGAGTCTCCTGCAGGAGTCCTCCGGGCCCCTCAGGTTGGGCAGTAGCCGCGCCAGAGCGTTGGCTGTGCCCACCAATTTGGGGCCCAGACTTCGGAAGTGCTTTCCGAAGTCCCACCGGTCGTCGAGCACGAGCCCCAGATATTTCATCTGGGGCTTGATGCCGATGAGAGTGCCTCCCACTGTGAGACTGGAACCAGGTGGTGGCGTGCGCCGAGGTCCATGATAGAACATGGCCTCGGATTTATGCAAAGCCACCTCAAGGCCCAGCCGCCGGATCCGTTCCACGACTTGAGCAACCGCGGTCGTGGCCCTCAGGGTCGCTTCGCGGTATGTAGCCTTGCCCACCTCGTCGAGCAACACAATGGGCCGGTAGCCGGACGGTTCGTCCGCCGGGCGACCCTCCTTTCGGATGAGGACCAGCTTCCCCGTCTTCCACATCTTCGGAAACTGGCCCCGCTCCAAGCATGCGCTGAGGAACCCTCTCAGTCGGGGTTCGAGACCGTCTTCTCCCAGAGCTAGGACCCACGCGCGGCCTGGAATGCCGTCGGGTCCCGGGGCGGTGCTCTTCTTGGCTCTAAGCCTTCGCACCGCCAGCTCTAGTTCTACCCAAGTGACCTCGGGGACTTCGTCAGAAAATTAGGCACTGGGTAAGTATGTATCTGACATTTTCAAGTACGTAGCTCAACTTTGAGTTGAATACTGCAAGACCATGAATGTGAAATCTGTTAAGACGTTTTAGTTCAAAATTTTACTATGTATTCAATAATATTGTATTGATTTCGTAGGGGACGCAGTAAGTACCCAAGATGTAAAATACAGGAAGGTATTTCAATTACAACTTTTAAACTATCGCGTTCCATGCATTACAATAATGCGCATATCAAAGGTCAAAAGGTATCAAAGGTATCAAAAGAATGTACCTATACAATGATCGCTATGTACATATTGATAGTTCTAGTTTCTAGATGCATATGCATAATATTCCAGGATATAGGTATATACAGTACGACAATGACAAAAAATATTACTGAAGAAATAATTTATTTATTACAATAGGTAATCCTAATGAACCTTGAACATTTTACCATAAATGTAATACAAATAATACGTCATTACTTATTCTTGTATTTACAATTCGTAGTTCTAGTTTTTGGCATCAGTTTAGTGGTGGTAGAGAGGGGCGGAGTAGGCAACGGGGCCAGCAGCATATTTGGCGTAAGGGGCAGCAGCGTAACCGACAGGGGCAGCTGCGTAACCAACAGGGGCGACTACCTTGGTGACAGGGGCAACGACTTTAGCGATGTGACCGAGTGGTTCCCTGTGTACAATGGCGTTGAAACCGTTGTGGTCGTCGGCGGTATATTCCACGGTGCGCTTAGTACCGTCGGGGTCGACTACGGAGTAAGAGCCACGGACAACATCACCGTCGCGGGTCTCTTGCTGGCTCTTAGAGTCACCAGTGAGACTATCCTGGACGTCGTATGCGTAACTGTACTGGGGGTGTGTGTTGTATTCCTCGGCCAGGGGAGCAATCACTTTAGCAACGGGGGCGGCATACGCGGTGGGTGCGAACACTTTAGCTACGGGAGCAGCATATGGTGAAGGTGCGAGCACTTTAGCGACGGGGGCAGCATACGCGGTAGGTGCAAACACTTTAGCGGCGGGAGCGGCATACACGTTGGGTGTGAACAATTTGGTAGCAGGTGCAGCGTACGCTAACGGGGCAGGAGCGTAAGCTGGAGCGGCGGCATACGCCACAGGACCTGGCTGGACGTAACCAGCGCTGGCAGCCGCCACCAAACAGGCAAGAACCACGAACTGTTAACAATAAAACAGATTATTTTAGGTGTTTTCATCGTAAAGTAGATGTAATTAATTCTATGGAGGGTGTCAGTAATACCTTGAATGCCATTTTGTCGTACGCGAGTTGTTCGATGATGCTAAATGATACTTGTCTAGAAGTATATTGAGCTTTTATACTAGCGGTGGGGTCGTGCTCTTTCACTCGACCGTGAGTTAGAGCCCCGGGTCATTGTAAGTTATAAATCGAGTTCCCTAAATTTATAAAAATCTATGATTTTATTCTAGTAGACATGGTTCGGGTTCGGCTTTATTCTAACTGCGAAATGATAGAATGCAGACATTGCCATCTCACCTCCACCAGGCTCCAAATGATTATGAATCTGACTGCGGGGTGACGTGTCATTCGTTTAATGATTCACAGTGACTCGTTTGTTTGGTACTACCAGTCCTTTGGCAGATGTGACCAGTCAATTGTCACTTCAGTTTACTAACTCTGTTAGCTATATTGGTAGTTCCAGTTCTCCATTAGCAACGATAAGTTTATTGCTCAATCCAGTTGTGTAAATTTAGGATAATCCTCAGTGAGCAAGTCCAAGATAATACTAAAGCTCGTCAGCAGTTACTGAAGACTTAAATTTTTATTAATCTTGAATGCTATATTGATTACCACTTTCCATCAGGTGGGTCGTGTGCTTGTCTGTCAATCAAGTGATATAAAAAAAATATAGATTTCGCAGGCTGAGTTGGTCTTAAGGAATTGATAGTGTTCAACTGAGCCCATGGGGTAATTTATTTTAGGGAGTAATATTTATTATCAGTACTATTTTTATCTGTAATATCTAAATTTTATTACTAGATTTATAAAATAATAATAATAATAAAATAAAAAAGCCTTTTATTTCATGCCTTAGGTACATTACATTAAACGTTATAAACTAAACTATCAAAAATAAAAAATAAAAAATGCATGAACCCCTCATGTTGTGAGGGTGAAGGCCTCCTCCAGAGAACACCAGTGGTCTCGATCTTTGGCTTCAGTTATTTATTTATTTATTTATTTATTTGGCACACAAAACAGAAAACAATCAAAATTTTACAAAACATCATTTGAAGGTTCGGTTCCAGATTGAATTCCATAACATGTGTACTCAGCATGGTATAATTAAAAAGCGTGCATTAAGTATAACAATAAAATAATAATCAAAAACCAAAAATAACAAAACAATAGGACAATTACAAGATATCATGGTTAAAAAAATTAGACAGTAATTAATCCCTGTAACAAAGCAACAGCAAATTTATAGCTTGGCTATAACCTTTTTAACAGCATTCTTGTATGTTGAGAAACTAAGGCTGAAAATATCTATTTCATGGCTATGCTCATGTAGGAGGGCGTTGAAATTCTTGATATTTCTCTATTATCTGTTCTAAAGAGTGGATGTGGTCCATAGTGGAAAAACCCCTTCGGAATCCAGCTTGTTCGACTGGTTGGCTTTTTTCTAATGTAGGACTGATTCTTTTCTCTATAATCGAAGCAAATAGCTTGTAAATAGAAGGAAGGAGGCTAATTGGACGATAATTGCCAATATTTAGTGGATCACCTTTTTTAAACAACAGTATTATATCAGATTCTGACCACTGTGTAGGTGTTGTAGAGGAGCTTAATATCAAGTTGAATAAATGAGTCAAAGGTTCTACCAGGAAGAAACATGCCGCTTTTATGGCCTCGTTCGTTATCCTGTCAGGCTCTGGGCTCTTATCTGCTTTTAACCTTTTAATTCCCATTATAATTTCTGTTTCTTCCACTGGTTTTATTTCTTTGTCATTATCATCAGATTTTGATTCCTCTTGATTAACATATTGACATACTGGAGCACTGTACAAATTTTCATAAAAGCTGGTTGCTATATTAAGTATACCTTTCCGGTCGTGCCTTGTGTTTTGGGCGTCGTTAAGTCCTTCTATCCATACTTTGTGGGAACGAAGATCCTTGTAGGCTTTTTTCAAACTTCCCGTGGAGTTAATGTGCATTTCAATAGTGCTCTTACGATGATTCGCGTAGTCTCTTCGAACGTATTTACTTACTAGTTTATACAATGCTTTCAATTCATTTTTCATAGCTCGCGTTTTGGTTTGGTTTTTTGTAGGGCTCTTCTGCGTTGTACTAGTTCCGAAGTATGGGCAGATATAGCACTGTTTTTCGCTCCGTCTCTATTGTATATGTGAGCTTTCTTCAAGTTGGTGTCTAAAATGTTCATTAATCTGTGAATGTGTGAAATGAATCTTTTTTCTGTATTGTAATTTAGGTTGATGGTTTGTATATTCTGAACATTGTTCTTTAAATTTGTTAAAATAAAGTCTATTTCATTTTTAGTAGAGCCACCTGGAGAGCGCCATGTCCATCTTTGATTGTTCTTCTTTTTATAGAAAGTATTCACAATTGACAATTTATTTTCGTATGCAAATTCTATTAGTCGTTCGCCTCTGCCGTTTCTTGTACCATAGCCATATTTGTTCATAATCATATTTTCTTCTGGTTTCGGTTGGCCAATCTTGGCATTAAAATCCCCCATGACTATTGTGTTGTTCTCTGATATTTTCAGAGCTTTTTCTATAGTATTGTAGAAACGTTCTATATCTTCATCACTTGCAGCCTCTGTTGGGGCATATGTTTGTATCAAACTGATTTTGAAATTGTTAATATTTATTGTCAATATCGCCACTCGTTCTGACAGGCCAACAAAACTCACGATGTGTGCTTTGAGGTATTTTTTTACGAGAAAGCCCACATCATAAAGGCCTGGGGTTTCTCCCACGTAGTAAAGGATAACGTTTTCATATTCATGAATAGAGTTTCCTCTCCTCCTAATTTCTGATAAGCTAATTATATCGAATTTTATGTTTTTCAGTGCTTCCATGAGTTCTAAAAGGCGAGTGTGTGATGATAAAGTTTTTACGTTGTAAGTTCCAATGTAGAATAGATTATCATATGTAGGTTCCAACTTATTTGAGGTAATTGTCTCTGGAGGGTTTCGGTATTTTTCTCCCACGGTGACCGGCCGGATTGGGAGATGTGTTTTGTGTGTTGTTATATTATGTTCTTCTTTGTGGATTTCTGGGAGGGGTTGAAGTGCTCGTTGCTATGCTTTAGTGGTATCGTATTCTTTGTTTGTATTCTTATTATTGTTGTTCTTGGTTGTCATGTAGCTTAGTGTTCCCGGTTTTATAACGTTTTCGGGCAAACTCGAAGACCTTTGTTTTGTAAGGGCTGGTACGGTTTTATTCTTTTTATTTACATGAGGTATTAGTTGGGTAAAATTGTTTGGGGCATTTTCCGGCGAGTTAGGGAGGCTTCTTTTGTTGTTTTTATTATTTTTAGGTGTGTTCTCTAATATGACAAGCTTGTCATACTTGATTATGGCTTTATTTCCTTTTTCCCTTTCGACAATTACTCGTTCTTGTAGCTCTTTCCTTATTTGTAATACAGAAGGGGGGTAGTCCTCTTTCACATAGTATAGTGTTTCTTTTAGAGCTCCCTTGTTTTTGAGGATATTAATCTTTTTCCCCAGGGTAGCAAAAGTTACTACTATAGGTCGTGGCTTTTCGGTCTTTTTTCCTATTCTTCTTACGACTTCTAGATCCGTAAGTTCTATTTTTATCTGGAGGTATTTATATATAAAGTCTGCGATTTTATTTTCCATGTTATGGTATGATTTTTCATCTTCTTGTAGCCCAAAGAATACCAGGTTGCGTTGCCTTGCTTGTTTCTCTAGGTAGTATATTCTGCTTTCTTGGTTTTCCACTCTCGACTTTAGATTTTCGTGCTTTTCTTCTAGAATTATAATTTTTTCTTCAATTATTTTGTTTATATTAACTGTTACCTTGTCGGTCACCTCTTCTGCAGATTTGTTTATCAATTTTCTCTGATCATCAAGATCCTTTTGGATTGCGCGAAGCGCCGCCATAACGTCCGACATTTCTTGCGACATTTTGTAGAAAATAAATTTGAATTTATTGGCTTTATTTTGTTTTGGTACAGGTAGTGCCCTCTGTTGTAGCTTACAGGTACTTCGTGCACGAATCAAATCGATTGTTACTAGATTTATCGCCACGAAATGTTGAAAACATTTCTCAGGTAAATCACATTTTATTCTCAGATTTTATACCAATCATGTATGAACCACAAACAAACCAAATCTTAGTTCATTCTATGAATAAACGGAATGTCTCTAAAATAAAGGATATATATAATATACGAGTCGGATGCCGCGTGGTTCCCGGCAGAGTAGAATTTAGGCCACCCCATCTCCTCCCATGCGGTGTCGTACAAGGCGACTAAGGGATAGCGCTGTTTAACATCAGACAGATATATACAGCGAGACTCAGCCTCAGATGCATGACTTGAGTCAACAATAGTGCCCGGAAGACGGCAATAGGTTCACCCCCTATTACGTGGGACCGAATTCAATGATTACTGAAATGTGGGTGTTAATTCACCTCTGTCCAACCCACATTTCACCAATAATTATATTCGGTCCCACGTAATAGGGGGTGAGCCTATTGCCGTATTCCGGGCACTATTGTTGACTCAAGCCATGCAACTGAGGCTGAGTCTGGACTGTATATATCTGTCTGATATTAAACAGCCCTATCCCTTAGTCGCCTTGTCACCGCATGGGAAGAGTTTTGGTGGCCCTAATTCTACTCTGCCGGAAACCACGCGGTGTAATAACGTAGTCATTTTCTTTTATACAACTTTGGTGGCAGACAAGCACAGGGCCCACCTGATGTAAAGTGGTTATCGTGACCTATGAACGTGTGTGACAACAGTGGAGTCACATCCGTGCTGCCGACCCTGTAAGAACAGAGATTTTATGTGCCTTCAGTATTGAACACTAAATCAGGACAAGCCTTTGGTCTTCCCACAACACGAGTTTATTATAGCCGTGGTATTCTGTAGGGTGGAAGTTCTTCCCCAGTCGCACTGCTCAATTCGGACGGGAATACCGTCGTGTCCTACCTCCTACTACTACTACCTATAATTCCGTGAAGTGGCTAAAAACCATTAGAAATAGAATTACACTTGTCACTGTCAAACGCATACTGTTTTATCGCAAAACAAAAAGTATAGCAGATTTTACTGATTTCTGAAGTGATGAACAAAATTAAAAAATTTATAGATAAAAATTACGATTACTGATATAAAACAAAAACAATAGAACAAGAAAATTGGTGAATATTTCAGTATTTTATATAGTAAATAAATATATTTTAGAAGATTTTTCGTAAATTTAATTGAAAGAAGTTAAACGGAATATGGGTTGCACCCTAGTCAGATAGATTGACTACCTGTAAAGTTGGCTGATGGGGTGGCCTAGATGCGGAATGCGGAAGATCAGGAGCAATGGCACGAATTGGTGGAAGTGCGATAGGTTAATTAATTGCGTGATTGATTACATTGGATGTGGAATTTTTGAGCTTTTTGGAGGACTGCAATGCACTAATTATGTTGTAAAGTAAGGTTCCACTCCGGTTTGGAAAATTAGTCATTGGGTAAGTATGTATCTGACATTTTTAAGTACGTAGCTCTACTTTGAGTTGAATACTGCAAGACCATGAACTGTGAAATCTGTTAAGACGTTTTAGTTTTACTATGTATTCAATAATATTGTATTGATTTCGTAGGGGACTACAGGAAGGTATTTCAATTACAACTTTTAAACTATCGCGTTCCATGCATTACAATAATGCGCATATCAAAGGTATATATGTACCTATACAATGATCGCTATGTACATATTGATAGTTCTAGTTTCTAGATGCATATGCATAATATTCCAGGATATAGGTATATACAGTACGACAATAATAAAAAATATTACTGAAGAAATAATTTATTTATTACAATAGGTAATCCTAATGAACCTTGAACATTTTACCATAAATGTAATACAAATAATACGTCATTACTTATTCTTGTATTTACAATTCGTAGTTCTAGTTTTTGGCATCAGTTTAGTGGTGGTAGAGAGGGGCGGAGTAGGCAACGGGGCCAGCAGCATATTTGGCGTAAGGGGCAGCAGCGTAACCGACAGGGGCAGCTGCGTAACCAACAGGGGCGACTACCTTGGTGACAGGGGCAACGACTTTAGCGATGTGACCGAGCGGTTCCCTGTGTACGATCGCGTTGAAACCGTTGTGGTCGTCGGCGGTATATTCCACGGTGCGCTTAGTACCGTCGGGGTCGACTACGGAGTAAGAGCCACGGACAACATCACCGTCGCGGGTCTCTTGCTGGCTCTTAGAGTCACCAGTGAGACTATCCTGGACGTCGTATGCGTAACTGTACTGGGGGTGTGTGTTGTATTCTTCGGCCAGGGGGGCAATCACTTTAGCCACGGGGGCGGCATACGCGGTGGGTGCGAACACTTTAGCTACGGGAGCAGCATATGGTGAAGGTGCGAGCACTTTAGCGACGGGGCC
Organism: Eilema griseolum; assembly: GCA_963662185.1. Lineage (NCBI taxonomy): Eukaryota > Metazoa > Arthropoda > Insecta > Lepidoptera > Erebidae > Eilema > Eilema griseolum. Next base: position 10,212,023 of record OY759250.1, read on the forward strand.
AGCATACGCGGTAGGCGCGAACACTTTAGTTGCGGGAGCGGCATACACGTTGGGTGCGAAGAATTTGGCAGCAGGTGCAGCGTACGCTAACGGGGCAGGAGCGTAAGCTGGAGCGGTGGCATAAGCCACGGGACCTGGCTGGACGTATCCAGCGCTGGCAGCAGCCACCAAACAGGCGAAAACCACAAACTGTAAATAACAAAAGATATTATTATTGGCATCTAACTAAAACTGATCCAATAAAACTCCATGGTTATAGGCTGGTGTCTGTACCTTGAATGCCATTGTGTTGTATGTGAATTGATCGAGAATGTTGAATGATGTATGACGAGTAGAGTACAGAGCTTTTATAGTAGCAACATGAGGCGCACCCTTTCACTCGGCGACGTCGTGCATACATTAGGTGGTCTTGAATTAGAGCCCCAGGTCAATCTTAACACTCCCCATTTTGGCAACTCTATATAACTATATTCTTACTTTATTTCCATTATATATTGTGAGAATTTTTTGGCAATTTTATTTTTGGATATTTTCCTTTACTTTTATATAATTGGGTACTTGACAACGATTACAAAAAAAATTGAAATGTGTTGGTATAAGTATTGTATCTGTATTTCACATTAGGCAGAACGCAGAAAATCTGTTGACAGATCGTGTGATTTAACTATAAAAAAATTAAATAGCGCAATGGTGGCTTTCGTTGGTTGGTTTTCTTCGTAGATATTATTTAATGACGTCACGCATAGAATGTTATAGCGCACTTTTTAAGCTAACAAAATGAAAATGTGTTTTTTTTTCTAAGTACTAAATAAGGTTTTACGGGAAAATGATAAATTGCAATAAGTCATAATAAATAAATAAATTTCTAATCTTTTAAGATAGCTTTCAATTAGACGAGCTGTAAAATTATGAAGTTCTTATGTTCTCATGATTATTCACATATATTACACATGCTTCTGTCACTTCGAAATAGTAGCCAGTGTATTAACAGCTTCATTTCGATACCTAACTAAATTTATCGATTATACGTAATTGGAGTCTAGTGTATCTTTAATTGGGCCATTTTTGGTGCGTTATATTTTTACTACCAAGTACCATCCGACATTAAAGACATCTTCATGCAGCCCTTGATCCGCATAAAAAGAGAAGGGGTGGGCCTAGTATTCTTCTTCTCTGGGAGCTAGCAGCACCTAAGTTTTTTGGTGATTTGTTGACAATGATAACGTATCTTACGCCTCAAATTTACAACAAACAAAATGACAAAACCTAACAAAACAAATGTTAACAAAACCTATGTCTTCCATGATACTGATTTACATTGATTATTAAAGATTAAACGAAGGTTTCTCCAGGGTCAGGAGCACGATTCTAACGCCCCTGGTATTGCATACGTCCATAGGCCACGGAAACCACTTCCCATCAGGTGAGCCGTGTGCTTGTCTGCCACCTAGTTGGTACAAAAAAAACGAACAGGCTATACGACATATTGAATAGGTGATAAATAATATATTATGTGATTACTACACACCGGATTTTATTATAATTGGTATCGATAGCTTATGAAGCATAATAAATTAATTATGCTGATGTATAATTAATAACATGAAACAGTTTCATTGAATTATTAAATAGAGCTCACTGAAGAGTTTGTGTGCTGTCAGTGGGAAGACCAAAAGCTTTTCCTGCTTTGTCTTTACACTGACGGCACAGAAACTCTTTTGCTTAAAGGGTTTGCAGCGCCAGTGTGACTCCCTTGGTGTTGCACACGTCCATAGGACACGGTAACCACTTTTTATGAGATGGGCCGTGTCTGCCAATCAAGTGGTAATTTTTTTTTACATTTTAGACAATTTGTGAGCATTTTTTAGACATTAATTGCACGTGCTTTAACTGCTACGACATCCGCGAACGTAGTGTGGCATTTCTCCATCTATCACTTCCACAAGTGCTACTTGCTAGGTATGAACTCCAATTTGCATTGTGTCTATGGATTTAAGTACCAAAAATATCTTCTTACACAAAAAATATCTGTAACATTCTGCACAACGCTTTCTTGATCCAAAGTAAGCATAACTTCTAGAATTCGTCGGGGGCTTAGTGGTTAAGGAGTCAGCCTTATGATCGGGAGGTCTCGGGTTCGAATCCTGTCTATTACACTACCAACGTGAACCCGCTACTAGCACAAGCAATTTAGCTTAGTTGGAGGGGTTAGAAGGAATATTAGTAATTGCGGTTGTTAATCTATACTATAATATATATATAAAGAGGATAGATTTGTATTTTTGTATGTAACGAATAAACTCAAAAAGTACTGAACCGATTTTAATAATTCTTTTTTCATTAGAAAGCTACATTCTTCGTGAGTAACATAGGCTACTTTTTATCCCGATATTCCCATGGGATCAGGAGTTACGCGGGTGAAACCGCGGCGCGGTGCTTGTATAAAAAAAATGATTTTATTTTGTGCATACACATGTGCATGCGCATCATCAACATCATCATCATGTCAGCCACACATAGTCCTATGCTGAACATAGGCCTCTCCCACAGACTTCCAGAATGACCGATAAAGCATACACTCTATGTATTTTGTGCTTACATATGATACATGCAATCACTCCTCAAAACAAACACAAATAGACACGTTTATTCATGCAAACATTTGCAGAACTGAGCGGCAATCGAACTGCGACCTCAAACGACATGTAGCAGTCGAACGCCGCTAACAGCTACGCCACAGAAGAGTTGTTAAATTGAATTAAATTTTGAAGCATTTAGTATTCAAACTAATACTACTACTAACCAATGACTTTTCGATGCTTTTAGAAGTTATGTGTGTATTTATCACAGGTTTATAAGTGCCCGGTTAATGGCAATAGGCTCGCCACCAATGATGCCTCTTTTTTATGTAATATCATTGCTCGCCACCTATTACATTGGGACCTAAACATAAACGGGCGAAATGTGAATGGTAGCACTTCTGCCTACCCCTCCGGGGATATAGGCGCGAGTTTATGTTATGTTATGTTTTAAAGTCTAAAATTAAAAGACGACCTCCGTGGCGTAGCGGTAGAGCATTCGACTGCTATGCAGGGGGTGCGGGTTCGATTCCCGCTCAGTGCAAATATTTGTATGCATGAATATGTATATTTGCATTGGTCTGGGTGTTTCTATGTATAATATGTATGTATTTACAAAAAAAAAAGTATCTAAGTATGTTTATCCGCATTCTAGATTCCATAACACAAGCTAGTTAAGCTATGCTTACCATGGGTCTAGATAGCGTTGTGTAGAATGTCGTGGAATATTTATTTATTTATTTATTTATTTATTTATTTAAAAGAACTTTTTCAGTGGTATGACAGTGGTTTTGCTTTAGCAGAATCGAGACCCAGAGTCTGATAAGCTTAGATTATCAGCCTAAGATTGGTGTAGATGGCTCAGGTCCAAAAGATGTTGATTGGGGGCTCTATCAACATTTTCGATACACCATAGTCCGTACTATTTAAGAGACAACATTCTTAAAAGTCGACTTATCACCTTTTGATTATACTCATGTCCTTCAGTTGTACCAAGCGTGTGGTTAGGTTATAGTTCCCTGCATATATCTAGACCCCAAGTCACGAGAGGCACCAGGCCTTATCGCGCGCGGATTTGTATGATATACTCTATGACTCGTGAATTTGAGCTCATCTGCTGCCTTAGCACCCCGAAGCATCCTTTAAAGACATACAAAAAACGCGTACTGCGCACAGATATATTTAACCCCCGACGCAAAAACGACGGGGTGTTATAAGTGTGTGTGTGTGTGTGTGTGTGTGTGTGTGTGTGTGTGTGTGTGTGTGTGTGTGTGTGTATGTGTGTGACTGTCTGTGGCATCGTAGCTCCTGAACGGATGAACCGATTTGGATTTAGTTTTTTTTTGTTTGAAATGTATATTAGTCGGGAGTGTTTTTAGCTGTTTGAAAAAAATCGGTCCAAGATGGCCGCCGCTACAAAATGACGGAGTACATATTTTATCTCAACTCCCTCAATATGGTTATCAAATGAGAGGCCTTGACTAGTAGAATACCATACAATATTACAAATTTCAAATTCAAGATGGCCGCCACCACAAAATGGCGAATTACATTTTATTTCACAACTCCCTCAATATGGGGGGTATTTCTTCGATATTTCATTCTTCAACTGATTCATCTGGCCAAAATTAAATTACACTATAAGCTTTGTAACACATATCCATATGAAAATATGAATTCCAAAGATCATATATTTGAATGAGGGACTCATTTTTATACAGTAGTTTTCAAGATATCGACATTTAAATATTTTGTGCCCAGAGGAATCAGAATTGGTAACAGATAAATCAGAAACAAAAAAATAAATTAAAAACTTTAATACTTAATCAATTAGACCCATATACCTGGCACGGTTGGCTGTGCTGGTGCTGCTGCAGCTTCTGCAGAGACTCTTAAGCAGCGCAAGTATTCTAATCTCATTGGTGATTATGAGTTTGTGCCGTTTGGAGTAGAAACGTTTGGGCCGTAGGGTCCGAGCGCCCGCAATCTCTTCAGGGAGATTGCGAAGCATATGGTCGACGCTTCTCGTGACCAGAGGGCTGGCCTCTTCTTAGGTCAGAGATATAAGCATTGCCATACAACGTGTCAATGCTGCCAGACTTCTGGGAACGCTACCACAAGAGGCATGCGATGCGGAGGAATTCCACGACGCATTTTAATTTTGTTTTTTTATTAATGTAAATATTAACATAGATATAATATACATTAAATGTATATAGATAAATAAATAGCTGTTATCAATTAGATAAATATTTTACAATTAAAAAATCACAGTATAAACTAATTCTAGTAATGGCACTTGACATCAGTCTTAGTAATGTATCGTGTGTCCAACTATCAAAACAAACATACACAAGTAAGAAAGTTAATAACATTATTATAAGAAATATTTTCTTGACTTTTTGCAAGGGAGCGAGCTGCTTTCAATTTCATCCTCAAAAAAATTTCTTGGTGACAAGATCCTGAATTTTTCGATGAAGATGGAGTGATCGTATTTTCCCCAATGGTGTCAGACACTTTTGTCCGTTTAAATATAAGAAAAACCCCGATCGTCTGAATCTGAGTGGTCCAAGGTTGCTGATGATCAACCCTTCATTAGCTAGCTATTTTTTCTTGTTTAGGTGTTAAATTCTGCAAGAACCTTCTCTCTTTCTTTTCAAATATGTTTCTTTAATTTAAATTTGCACAGAGTATACTTGTCTGGATCTTTTCTCATGTTTTCCATAACGCGTTCTCCCAGCCTTTTTTTTCTCCTTTTTTACCTCCAGGTCGTAGCATTGTACAACAACTACAATATTAAAAGAAAAAAATAATACAGATATTTAAAGATAAATAACTTTTCACGTTTTTATTAGGGAAAATTAATCTTAAAATTGCCATTTTATTAATAGCGTAATAGTTATAGTACAATGTAACAAAAATGCAAATTAAAATATTTAAACTATGTACCAATGAAAGTATAAGGTTTAACAGAATCCGGCTCGAAGGACCATAAAATGTAGAGTTTCTATAAGCGGCTATACACTTGTAGCAGCTATACTTTAATACATATGTATGTATAAAAGCAAATTGACGCTATAAAACCGCTCCTTTCTAATCCATATGGTGTTTTGACCATATGAAGCAGGCACAGAGGAATCAGGATTTTGCCTTTAATTATGCATAACTCCATATTCATACAGGCTTCAGTATTAAAAAAAATCCACATTAAAATATTACCTAAAAGCATCACGGCAAACGCAAATTGAGGTTTTAAAACAATAAAATAAATCTGATAAAGTAGGCATTGTAATCAGAATGTCACCTGAACCAAGCACAGATGAATCATATATTTACCTTCGTATCACCAGGTTCTCTGGCTGCCAGTCGCATGTCCACCTCCTAGCTTGTTCGTTGCACGATTGGTTCCTCCCGCGCGCAAAATCACTCTCCTAGCAGTATTACCCGGTCAACTATGGTCAAGCGCAGCTTGCACCATATTAGTCAGTATTATACGCCGGACACTTATGTTTTACTTATTTATAAAAAAAGTATAAGTAGTTTTAACTACAACGCATTATTTTATAAAAGGACAATTCATTTCCTTTCCTTAAAAAATATTATTTATGTGAATTTGTCAAATGAAAAACGCCAGATCAAACATTTTCTTCCGGAAAATGGCAAACGGACGCGTCATATGAATCAGAAGAACATAGTTCAAATGTTTTTATTTTGTACCTAGACAACAACTATTTCTAAAATATCATTTGACCAAGTTAGAGACAAAGCTAAAGTATCCAAAACAAAAATTCACAGGCAATTATGTTAGTTGGTTACAGAAATACACCCACAGAAATAGAAAATTTTGTCTTCGAAGAACTACCCGTATCAAATCAAAGAGCTTGACGAGTAGATCAATTTTAAAAGTGTAAAATAAAACTTAAATTGAAAATTTAAAATACCCCGTCACAAAAAACAACTCCCAAAAAGTCGGAAATAAGTTGTGTTAGTTAACCTATACCTAGTAATACTTATTTTGATTCAAGTGTAGTCATTGTCGGGGGGACCTTCGATCGTTGCGATAATATGACGTAGTGCTCTAACAGTTAGGGTCCCCTGACAAGGCTTGAATCAAAATATGTATTACTAGGTATATCAAAGTTACAGGGTTAACTAACACAACTTATTTTCGACTTTTTGGGAGTTGGTTTTTGTGACGGGGGTTTTTTTGTAACGTATTTAGGGCCAAAATATACACCGGTAACTGTATCGTGAGCGCCTGCGGCGTGGTGATCGTGGCTTGTGACGGTCGTCCCGCCTAACGTAGCGTTGCTCTATGTATTTGCACGAACAGACACGTAGACGACGGCCTTAAGCTCTGTTATCGATTATTAAGTATTATAGGTTTTACTAAACCGGTTTTTGTCCAAATGTGAATCGGTGAACCGTTTTCTCTGCGTGTTTGGTTAGCAAACGGCACTGCGGAGAGATATTGAAGGAGTGTGCTGTGAAGAAAAGAACTTACATAAAATTAAGCTTGTTGTGTATCATTGGGGAGTGTTTTTATAGGAGGGATTTCCTTTAAAAAAGATCTAAAAAAAATTTTTTAGGCATTTTTTTTTCTGTCTGTTTCTCTCTCTTTCTGTTAGTGTGGGCTCATCTCTGAAATAACTAGGACAATTTTAACGGAATTCGGGAGTCACTGGCTGACAGCTGATATTATAAATCGTGACTTATGGTAAGTACTTTTATTGCAGAAGACGGATGAAGAAGGCATTCTAAGTCCACGCAGAATTTTTCTGAGTATATCTATGTCTTATAATTCAGTTTTATTTTAAAACTAATCTATATCTAATATGTTTATCTACATTCTAGAAACCATAACGCAAGCTAGTTAAACCGTGCTTACTTTCGGTCTAGATAGCGCTGTGTAGAAAGAATGTCATAGTATATTGGATAAAACCAAAAAACCTTGATCAGTGATGCGAAGAATATACCTAATAACATGTAATATCATTGCCTAATAATGGTTGAGTATTCAGTATTTAAAATAAATGTACCACAAAAATAAAAACCAAACCGGTTCCAACGGTTTCAAATAACGTTGTCATAAAATTTCATCCATTGTCATAATTTCCTGTAACGAGAGACGCAAGCCCTTGGCAAGTCGAAGCAAAATCAAGGTCTCTGTAATCGGAGCAGTCGGTCGCCGCCGCAGGCTCGTTTGCACTCCTTTCCAGTTTTACCGTCTGTCACGAAAACTATAAACCTGTGTAAAAATAATATCAGAACGATCTCGCGGTTTTAATTGCTTTTGATTTAATAAAACATTTTTATTCCAGTCCTAGAGTGAGGACCGCGAAAAGGTAACGAAAAAAGACGACCTGAAAAAGGTGGCTAGGATAGTCTGGATGCGGAAGGATGAAATTGCAGCAGTGTACTGCGGTGGGCTAATTGATTTAATTTTGATCTGATTCGAAATTGATCAATACTCACTTGGGCAGCTAAGAATAAAATTTAATTAAGTTTATTTCAGTACTCTTCTAGGTACTAGATTACGCTCGCAGAATGTAATCTAGTACTTACAAGATTTTACAGGTCTGACCTGTAAAATCTAGGTCGCAAATCTGTCGCCTTAACCATTACTTTGCAAGTTTTTAAACTTAAAATATTTCTAGTATCAAGTACTGAGATTCTAGAGTAGTTAACAGTACAATACCAGTTTTCCAAGGATAGCCTAGGATACCTAGTCCTTATTGACGGTGCGTGTGTACTCTATTGAGTCGTTCCTGATGTAACTTTAGACCTGACAGTAATTCTTTTCAATGTACAAATTTCGGACACGTCACATTCGTTATTACATCATGCGATATGTTCGACAGTTTAAATTGTGTCTCAACTCCTCAGTTTATGTAGCGTCTCTAAATGTGAATCATGTAATCTACAAGCAGATGTTACACAACAACTTGACTACTTTAATAAAAAATAAAAAAATATAAATTATAAAAAAGGGCTCTTGCGAATTCAATTACGTTGCAATAATATAAATAAACAATATAATAAACAATATCAATAAATTAAATTGGAATGTCTGTTTGTTACTTTAAAATAATAGCTTATTAATTAATGCGTATATGTTCGCAATACGTAAAAAATATTGAATTGAATAAGAATTTATTAGCCTGTGGGCACTTTGACATTGAGCTAAATGTTGGACCCAAATGTATAGCAATGGAGCAAGAATTTTAAAAATAGATATTTAATAGCTTTCGAAAGGAATGAGATTTATAAATTTGACATGTCTGTAATTTTATTCAATCTGCACTATATCACTATAAGGGTTTCCATGCAAATAGATGTGGTATACAAACAATTTATTTTTAACTATTTTAAGATCAATCTATCATATATATCCTACATTAATATTAATTATTGGTTGGGGGTATCAACCTGAACGTATTAAGGCGGGGATGTATTTATTGTTTTATACTTTATTTGTTTCTCTTCCTTTATTAATAGGTGTTTTTTATATTTTTAATGAATTAAATAGAATAATGATTTATTTTTTAAAATTTATTAATTTAAATTTTTATTTATTATATTTTTCAATAATTATGGCTTTTTTAGTAAAAATACCTATATATTTTGTTCATTTATGATTACCTAAGGCTCATGTAGAGGCTCCAGTTTCGGGTTCAATAATTTTAGCTGGGATTATATTAAAATTAGGGGGTTATGGTTTATTACGATTTTTAATTTTTTTACAAGAGATTAATTTAAAATTAAATTATTTAAGAATTGTGGTTAGATTAATTGGAGGATTTTATATTAGTTTAAAATGTTTTTGTCAAGTTGATATTAAATCTTTAATTGCTTATTCTTCTGTTGCTCATATAAGAATAGTTATTAGAGGAATTATAATTATAAATTATTGAGGTTTTATAGGTTCTTATATTATAATGATTGGTCATGGTTTGTGTTCTTCAGGTATATTTTGTTTAGCTAATATTAGTTATGAGCGTTTACATAGACGAAGATTATATATTAATAAAGGGATAATTCCTTAAAAAAATGGCTAATAGATAGATGTTTTTACACAATGAAAGAGTTTATGACATATAAAAACACATAAAAAAAAACATATAAAACACACACAACACACAAAACATATAAAAATTAAATAGAATAAATTAATGCCTGAGTAACAAGTAAAACTAGATAGTAGTAGGGTATAATAAGTAGTCATGGGTATAATAATTATATTGTTGACATTACTGTGTTACTTTGTAGTTACCAAATTCTATGGGATAAGCTCAATCGGTAATGTAGTTGTGATAATAGATAAGTATACCTAATATTAATTATACCTATTGTATTGTGATAATATGAATATTAGTAGATAATTTATAATGTTACAACTTATTCCATAATTTAATATAATTTTATAATAATTGTTCGATTTGTGAAGACTGAAAAATTTGCATGCTGCAGATTGCGGCTAGACATGCTGTACTCATACATATTGTAAGACCTATGTGACCATGTTTAAAGGCAAATAAATTATTCTTATTCTTATTCTTATTCTTAATGACTTCGAAAACAAGAGATCGCGTAGTTTGTTGTATACAAATGTTTATTATAACACTACCCTAAATGAATTTGAAAAAAATTTAAATAAGATGAAAGAAAGAAAGAAAGAAAGAAAGAAAGAATGAATGAAAGAAAGAAAGAAAGAAAGAAAGAAAGAAAGGAAGGAAGAAAGAAAGAAAGAAATCTTTATTTGCAGAAAACATGATTTTATAATGGTAATAGGTTGACAGCATGTTTCATCGTATCCGGTGTGTAAATGTTATGTTAAACATTAGATTTTTTTTTTAATTCATCTAAGTATTAAAGTTATTTTGTTGTAGGTTTACATGCGAAAATATGTTGTCTCCTTATAATACACTTCTAGCCAGTTTCAATAAATTAATTCTATAATTACATACTTGTCCATTACTATAAAATATACGATTACTTACTTAACTAAAAATTATTAAATTACATTATTCATTTGTATTATTAAATCGCATTATTAAATTACTTTATAACATAACATATACCATAACATAAACTCACGCCTATATCCCCGAAGGGGTAGGCAGAGGTGCTAGCATCCACATTTCGCCAGTTTATGTTTAGGTCCCAATGTAATGGGTGGCGAGGCTATTGCCATTAACCGGGCACTTATACACCTGCGATAAATACACACATAACTTCGAAAAGCATCGAAAAGTCATTGGTGTGTGCTATGGTAAAACCTGGGATCGAACCCGAGACCTCATCTCAGCAGTCCATTACCCATTTTAATTACTTTATAAAATTATATTATTCAATGTAAAAGTATTCATATCTGTTAACCATCGTCAATCTCAGTTGTATTCAAAATTTGCACTAATTGTTTTTGACCACCGACATATCAAATGTCGAGTTTTCTGGGAGCGCGGCCGTCGCTCCTAGACGCGTGAGTGAAACCTGTGCTAGAGCTTCTTGTGTTGACAGGTGACTGACAAAAAGGTGACGTTGGATCCCGTCCCAAAGGTGTCAGTAATGCTCTGTACATCATGCAGTCTCTGTTAGTAGGTATAAGGAAGAAATTAAGTAGCCGTATACACTACTGACTACTGAGACATTTAGCAAGTAATCGTGCTCTTGTTATACTAACTGACAAGTTTAGTATTGTGGCGCAACTGACTCCAACGTGCGCTCAAGGATGGCTCGCCCACGACTATATACATTTTAAACATCCAGTAGTTGTTGTAAGAGCCAATTTCTGTTATTACCTTAAGGTAAATATTCGCTCTGATAAAATTTCTTAGTATACACACATATTCCTGCTTGTAAATACTGGAGTGGTTAGGCAGAGGTGTAGAAATAGCCATTTTCGCTCCCACGTATTTGGGGGCATCTAATAGAGTCAGTTTACACTGATTATACGTATGTAAATCCATAGACTAACATCCTATGTATTACATAGAATTAATAAAAATTGGCTGTTACGAGTATGTATCTTTTAAGATACCACTGTCTACCCCTTCAGAAACAAACAGGTGTTTATGGTAAACTGAAGATAAAATCTCAGAAAAGAGGGTCACATTTACTTACATATACCTGGCCTCATCATGTGCTTTTTCACGACCCGCTGTAAAGACCCGGGTCTATAAGTGTATGTGAATATAAATGTGTAATGTATAAAATAAAAAAAACTACCATATATCCCTTCTCAATATTCTGAATTTAAATTTCTGTATTGTATAAAAATGAAGGCCTAAATTTGTATTAACGCGTATGACTTCACAAACATTTAATCTTGTCCTTGTTCTGAATGATTGCCACTGGTATTTAAGTTTAGTTGCGGGACCACTTGTGGAAAATACGGGCAAACTTAAAGTTCACATGCGCAATCAACGAACATCTGTTATATCATTACTACTGTGACCCGTGTAATTACTATGCTACCTAACTCGGAAACTTTCTCTAGAATTTAGGGTAGTCTGGTGAGTTTAGAGTGTGTCATGATAGCTTAGAAGAGTTAGTTGAAAATTGATAAACAAAATTGAAAGAAACCGTCGCCGTAAGACGGAAAGATTTGGATGGCTTCAGGCGAGGCCAACGAACATGAGGGAAGCCCCACAAAGCGGGGCTCCGTCAACATGGCTCACATATTCATTAAATAATATAGTACCTAGATTACAAACCAAAATACGACACGAGCAACAATATTTATTCAGTAAAACAAATCTGCAAATATCAATAATCAGTATATTTAATTTGATTTAGTTAGTGTGCATAATTAGTGTGCAAGTCAGTATTTTTGCCACAACTTGAAAAAAGGGAATATACAAATGTAAATTTAAATACATGTCTTTTAAAACCTACAATAATAAGTACCTAAATATTCTGGGACAAACTACGTAAGTAATACAAGCGGTTAAAATGTGGAACTGCATCGAAATAGATCATTATAAGCACGTCTTGTAATGTAAATCCTAATGGACAACTCGTAAACATATTTAGATTTTTTTTTGGAAATGTCAAGTCTCCGACATATCACTCAAAGGTTCTGCCACCACGTCACTTAACCTAATGTCAAGGCTTGCCCAAACAGGAATGGAACCCAGATTCTCATGCTTTGCATTTACTGCCACTGTCTCAGTGAACCAATCAATCATATATAATAATTAAATAAATAAATTTTAAATTTAACATGGAGGTAGGACACGGCAGTATTTCCGCCCAATTGAGCAGTCCGACTGGGGAAGTACCTCCGCCCTACAGATTTCCGCGGCCATAATAACTTCGTGTTGTGTTCCCAGAGGCGAATAGGATAACCAGAGCTCACTGGAGAATTCATGCTGTCAGTGGGAAGACTAAAGGCTTGTCCTGCTATGTATTCTACACTGACGGCACTGAAACTCTGTGCTTCCAGGAGGCAGCGCGAGTGGGGCTCCTCTGGTGTTACACACGTCCATAGGCCACGGTAACCACTTTCCACCAGATGTGACACACCAGATTGTGTGTGTGCCTGTCTGCCACCTAAGTGGTATAAAAAAAACATGGTGTTCACTAATGATTACTTGCGAAACATTATTCTAATCTTGACCGACGTAAAAAGCAATGTATTCAAATGTCTTTTAATTGCTTATTTATTGCCACCCATATTACTTAGTTGTTATTTCAAAATCCACAAGATATTAGCTTAAGTAGTGCTAATAGTTCCTTACTTATCTACTAAACGTAAGATTATAACATCTCGCTATTACATCACTATTTTCTCTTTGCACTTAAACACCCACACACAGGGGTGCGGGTTGGGTAACCTCCACGTTGGCTTACCTGTTTCTTTTCCCTCTGGACCGCGGTCCTGGGGAACGGAAGCGGGGAGGCTGGTGCACCCTGGACGACGGTTAGTAGACTCTGACTCCAAGGAGAAGGAGCTCTGCTAGCCGTCGACAAATAACCCGACCAGCCCTTTTTAGGGCTAGCGGGCCCAGGTTTTTAAAGTCTGGGCCCTGTCGTTCCCAGTACCCCTCTGCTTTCAGAGGGGACATGGGGGTGACACAAGGATCCTCGGGATCCAGGGACGGGCCGGCCTTCTGCTCGCGCAGTGGCTGGCAGGCATTCGTGCCACCGTCGGTGTTGGGAGAGTTGGCTGCTCTCCCGCGTCGCGTAACCTCCAGGATATCGACAACGACCTGAGTGCTAGCCACACTTGGGAAGCCGGTATCCTGAAGGCCGCGGGGCTTGCCTTAATTGACCGGCCCGCGACAAGGAAAAGTCTTAAAAACCCGACAGCGAAGTCGCTTAAAACCTGTGGACACCTGGGGAAATCCACAGTATGTACCCCGCTTCCTGGAATGAGCGTCACCCAGGAAGTGTAGTTTAAATCGCGTCACAATCGTGGGAACTACATGGAGAAACTGAATACCCAAAAACCCAAACCAAGTAAAACAGTCTGCGCGGAGGTCGCGCAGCACCACGACGCGGAGGTCGCGTCCCAAGCAGGGGCAGTGTTGGAGGAATTCGACACTGCCACTGAGAGGAGCAGGGCGAACAGCCCGGTGGGTCTGCAGATCCGGAAATCTGCACCACGGCGGAAGCGGAACCGCAAAAAAAAAAATCATCCCCCCACAGAAGACCGAGTCGGATCTCGAGTTGACCCTGACCGACTCGTCTTCCAGCAGCTCCGGTGGGGATGAAATAATGCGTCCCCCCACCCAAGCAGTTTGCGGTTAGCCGCCGAAAGCTGCAGGGTGGGGGCACCAAAGCCGCCCCCTCACGGGCCTCAGCCGGGGAAGATGTGGGGGCGCCGCCGAGTCCCTCCGTCTCGGCGGCGCCAGCGCTTCGTACAGACGGTTCCACGTCCAGGGACGTGATGGAGGCCCTGGAGAGACTGGCCGGGGCCCGCTCTGGACCTCCAACGCCAGAGGAGGACCGGGTCCGGCTGGCAGCGACGCGCCTTGTTGAGCAATTTGAGCTGCTCAAGGCGGAGCTGGCCGAGTCCCGGAACGAGCGAGCTCAACTTGGCAGGAGGCAAGTTGAGCTCCTCAATAGCGTGGAGCGAACAGCGGCTGAGCACCGAAAAGAGATGGAGAGGATGGCGGCCGAAGTGGCGAACCTCCGTCAGGTCGTCGCCGGGCTGCCCGCGGAGCGCGTGACGCGGTCGGCGCGGCGGCGACTAGCGGTGCAGCCGGAGCGGCCGGTGCCGCCGGCGCCGCAGCTGTCACCGGTGCGGTCAAGGTCGCCGGTGCGGCCGGAGGCACCGGTAATGCCGGAGACACCGGTGCGGTCAAGGCCGCCGGTGCGACCGGTGCGGCCGGAGACACCGGTGCGGCCGGTGTCACTGGCGCAGCCCGCTTGGCTGGAGTCGCCGGTGCTGCAGCCGGTTAGGCCCATGGACCCACCGCAATGGCCGCCATGGAAAAGCGGCAAGAGGCGGCGCTGGCTGAGCAGCGGAGGTGGCAGGTGACGCAGGAGGAGCGCACCCGGAGGTTCATGGAGGCGGTCATGGACTCCAGCCGCCGCCCGCCCTTGGCGCCGCCTACGGGGTATGCCGGAGCGGTGAGAAGAGGTCTCACCAGTCCGGCGGTCGCAGAGGCCCTGCAGGAGTCGGCCCGCAGCCCGTCCGCTGCGCCTACCACTCCTGCCGCTCCGGTCGCTCGAGCAACTGTCGCTCTCGACGTGGAGGCTGGAAGCTCCCAGGGTGCCCGGGCCAAAGGCAAGGGGAAGGGGAAAGGCAAGGGGAAGAAGTCCCCGGCCCTAGCCTCAGCCCCAGCGCCGGCCCGGACCCCGGTGGGGATTGCCTCCACAGGTTCCCCGCCGGAGGGAGGCTGGGAGGTGGCCGGAGCCTCCAAAGACGGCGCAAGGCGAAAAGGAAGGCAGCCAAAAATGCCAAGAAGGCTGAGGCTGCTGCGAGGGGAGTGCCGGGGAGGCTGCGCGTCCCCCGCTCAACCGCCGTCGTGCTAACGATGACGGCGGAGGCGGCGGAGAGGGGCGTGCAGTACGCCCAGATTGTCACGCAGGCCAGAGCCTGCGTTGACATGAGGGCTCTCGATATGCCGGGCCCCATCCGGGTGAAACCCACTCGGACGGGTGCTCGGCTACTGGAGATCCCCGGTGCTTCAAGCGGTCCCCAGGCCGATGCCCTAGCGGCTAGGCTTCGGGACACGCTGGATGCAGCCGACGTCCGGGTGTCCAGGCCCAACAAGTGCGCAGAAATGCGCATTTCGGACCTGGACGACTCCATCACGGCGGAGCAAATCCGCCTCACCGTGGCGGAGGCCGGGGGCTGCCCCCTAGAGGCGGTGAAAGTCGGAGCAATCCGCTTCGGCCGCCGTGGACTGGGGGCGGCAGTTGTCGGCTGCCCCATCGCAGCAGCCAAAAAGGCTGCCGACCGGGGGTTCCTCGCCGTTGGAGGCGTGGTGCGGGTGCAGGTCCGGCTCCTGCAGGCTCGACCGACCAGGTGCTTTAGGTGCCTGTCGGTCGGCCACGTGGGGGTGCAGTGCACGGCGGCGGTGACGGTCGGTGACCGCTGCTTCCGCTGTGGCCAACCCGGCCATACGGCCGGTGGATGCGAAGCTCCGCTGCACTGTTGCAGGTGTTCAGCGGGGGGCAAACCGGCCGATCATAGGGTTGGCAGCAAGGCCTGCACCGGGGGGGAGCCGAAGCCGCAAGGCGGGGGCTCCACCCAAAGTTCGCGGCGGGATGCGGAGATGGTTTCATAATGGATCCCCAGCTCCGCATCCTGCAGGCGAACGTGGGCCACGGTGCCGATGCTCAGGGTCTTCTGCTCCAGAGCATGGCACAGTGGTCCATACACGTCGCCGCTGTCGCCGATCCGTACACTCACCGGCTCCTTGGGCCTGCCTGGGTGGTCGACCTGGACGGGTCAGCGGCACTGGTTTACAACGCCGCTATGGGTGCCCCCCCCCCCCCTGTTGTCGTGGCAAGGGAGCATGGCATCGTAGCGGCGCGTGTGGGGGAGATTGCGGTCGTGGCTGTCTATCTCACGCCGAGCCTACACCGACGCATAGGGGAGTACCGGCAGTCGCTGGAGCGACTGACCGACGTCGTCAACGCCTGCCACCCTCCTCCGGTTCTTGTGCTCGGGGACTTCAACGCCTGGTCAGTGACCTGGGGGTCCCGGCACACGAACCCACGAGGTAGGGCTCTGGAGAGCTGGGCCGCTAATCACGGTCTAGTTCTCCAGAATCGCGGGGCCGAAGCCACGTTCGTGACCGCGGAGCGCAGTTCGATTATCGACCTATCGTTCGCAGGCGCTTCGCTGTCGCACCGTGTGCGGGACTGGCGTGTTGTTGTGGGGGTGGAGACACTGGCGGATCACCGATACGTTCGGTTTGATGTCTCCCCCCCCGCGGGTGATGCGCCGGTCATACCGGCCCCACGCGAGCCACGCTGGGTGCTTGGGAGACTGAATCGGGAGGTCCTCCTGGAGGCCGCCATCGTACAGGCCTGGGCCATTGCGCCGGACAGGCCTGTCGATATCGACGATGAGGCGGTGTGGTTCCGGGAGGCCATGACTCGTGTCTGCGATGCGGGTATGCCTAGGGCACCACCCTATAGTCCGAGGCGTCGGGTCTACTGGTGGTCTGCGGAGATCGCGAGGCTACGGCAAGCCTGCGTGATCGCGCACCGCCGGTGGACCAGACTCCGTAGGAGGCGTAGCCGAACCGCAGATACGGAGCCCCGAGTGACGGAGCTTCATGTGGGATACAGGGAGGCCAGAGATGCCCTCCGAGCGGAGATTAAGCGGGCGAAAGCCGCGGCTTATAAGGAGCTCATGGAGACGCTGGAGCGGGACCCATGGGGGCGGCCTTACCTTATGGTAAGAGGAAAGCTGCGCCCCCGGGCCCCGCCGTTGACACGGGTTCTCCAGCCAGCTCTGCTCGGTGGAGTGGTCGAGTCCCTGTTCCCGGCGCGAGCGGAACACGTTCCGCCGCAGATGACTCCGCCACCTCGGTCGCCTGTGGCGCCCAGTGTGGTAGTTGACGACGAAGTCCCCGAGGTCACTTGGGTAGAACTGGAGCTGGCGGTGCGAAGACTTAGAGCCAAGAAGAGCACCACCCCGGGACCCGACGGCATTCCAGGCCGCGCGTGGGTCCTAGCTCTGGGAGAAGACGGTCTCGAACTCCGACTTAGAGGGTTCCTCAGCGCATGCTTGGAGCGGGGCCAGTTTCCGAAGATGTGGAAGACGGGGAAACTGGTCCTCATCCGAAAGGAGGGTCGCCCGGCGGACGAACCGTCCGGCTACCGGCCCATTGTGTTGCTCGACGAGGTGGGCAAGCTCTTTGAAAGAGTTATTGCGAAGCGCCTCGTCGAGCACCTCTCTGGTAGGGGGCCGGACCTGGCGGATGCCCAATATGGCTTCCGCCGGTGGCGGTCCACCGTGGATGCCATCATGCGCGTGAGGACTTTGGCGGAGGAGGCAGTTGCCCGGGGTGAGGTGACGTTGGCGGTGTCCTTGGACATCTCCAACGCGTTCAACACCTTGCCCTGGAGTTGCATCAGGGAGGCACTCGTGTAACACGGTGTGCCTCTCTACCTCCGCCGCATAGTCGGGGCGTACCTGACGGAGAGAGCCGTCATCTACCCAAGTGCGACCGGCGTCGGTCGGCGTGAGATGTCGTGCGGTGTTCCACAGGGATCGGTTCTCGGGCCGCTACTGTGGAACATTGGATACGACTGGGTGCTTCGCGGTGAGCTTGCGGACGGCGCCGCCGTCACGTGCTATGCGGACGACACGCTAGTGACGGCGAGCGGGGCTACACACCGCGAAGTGATCCTGAGGGCCACGACCGCGGTTGCTCAAGTCGTGGAACGGATCCGGCGGCTGGGCCTTGAGGTGGCTTTGCATAAATCCGAGGCCATGTTCTTTCATGGACCTCGGCGCACGCCACCACCTGGTTCCAGTCTCACAGTGGGAGGCACTCTCATCGGCATCAAGCCCCAGATGAAATATCTGGGGCTCGTGCTCGACGGCCGGTGGGACTTCGAGAAGCACTTCCGAAGTCTGGGACCCAAATTGGCGGGCACAGCCAACGCTCTGGCGCGGCTACTGCCCAACCTGAGGGACCCGGAGGACTCCTGCAGGAGACTCTACGCGGGTGTCGTGCGGTCCATGGCCCTGTACGGGTGTCCCGTGTGGGCGGACACCCTGAGTGATCGGCACATGCTCCTGCTGCAGCGTCCGCAGCGGAAGCTGGCGTGCCGCATCATAAGGGGGTACCGCACGATATCATTCAACGCGGCGAGTCTCCTCGCCGGATCGCCACCATGGATCCTGGAAGCGAGATGCCTTTCGGCGCTATACCGGTTCCGAAGGGCGGCGCGGGAGCGGGGTCACGATCCCGAGCCCGAAGAAATTCGGGCCGTGAGATCCCGGCTCCACAGGGAAATGGTGGCGGAATGGGAGATACGACTTGGGCAACCAGGCGCAGGGCACGCCGTAGTAACGGCGGTAAGACCCATCATGGGGGAGTGGCTAGAGAGGCCACACGGCAGCCTCTCGTACCGTCTGACGCAGATGATCACCGAGCACGGATGCTTCGGAAAGTATCTGCGTCGGATGCACAAAGAGCCAACGTCCGAGTGCCATCACTGCGACGCGAGCGAGGACTCAGGTCCGCACACGCTCACCGAGTGTCCGGCGTGGGAGACGCCGAGGCGGGAGCTTGTGGCGGCCCTGGGAGTGAGGGTTCTCACGCTCTCCACCTTGCTCGCGGCGATGGTTCGCTGCGCGGATGCGTGGGCGGCCGGCGCCTCCTTCTGCGAGCAAGTAATGCTCGTGAAGGAGGAGGCGGGGCGGGAGCGGCAGCGGGAGCGACGAAGGATCGCAAGACAAGCTGCCCGCGTACGAAGGCAACTCGGGCGTCGGAGGTCGATGAACGACCTCCGCCCCCCATGAGCGCCGGCCTGGGGGTGACAGGTGGGGCCGCCTGTCACACTGGCAGAAACAGGCCGCGGCGGTGGCGCGCGTGGCGCGCCTCCCCGTTTCCGGGGACGAGTTGGGGACTCTGTAGTCCCCACACCCGAGAAGAGGGCCAGATCGTGAGAGATGGCCCTGGGTCGGCCGGGGTGCGAGGGATATGCCTGTCAACCTCACCTTCGGCAGCCAAAGCGGCCCACGGGCGGCGTGCGTTTTGGTCGGTTCGAGTCCGACATAACCTCCTCCACCGGCTCCGGTGGGGAGGTATCCTTGGGGATTTTGCGCACGTAAAAAAAAAAAAAAACACCCACACACAAGATATGCATACAACACACACACACACACACGCACGCACGCGCACACACATACACACTACATAATATGACTCTTCAATTTTTGAATCCTAATTTGTTAACTAGCACTTAACCGTACGTTATCTTATGGTGTGAACTGTACATGCCTCTAATTGGTGTACATATCAGAACTTATACTCTGTATTCTACGATGTCAACGATTTATATGTATACTGTTGGTGTGTCTATTAATAAATAAATAAATAAATATAAAATGAAAATTAAAGGAATTCAGAAAATACTATGAGATAAGTACCTAATTACTTATTAAAACTTTCGTAGGTTCCGGTGGTAACGATCTACTGTTATTCGGGAACCAGTTACTGCCCTATGAACGCTTGTAACTAGACTAGGTTATACATAAGTTGCTGTCCATTAAAATGTGCCCAAATAAAATATTTCTTTCAACAATATCACTCGCGTGCACTTCAACAACTTATGCAAAAACGTAACTCTACTCATCAGATAAACAAAATACAACATCGTGGAGAATTCTTCCTTCACCGATGATGTATCAAAAGAGAAATGTGGAGGAATGTATGGTAACCCACCAAAATCTTCGCGATCCTAACCATCCCCTCCTGCTGTTTTCTGGTACAGGCTTACATCTCACGATTGAACGATCAGACGGCAGTCGGTATTGTAAAGTCTCTATTACAGAAACATAAGACGGGGCACCAAAATGCAACCGGAATAGGCGCCTAGAAGGTGATGATGATGGAAGACTTACAGGTGTACTACAGGTAAAAACAATAGGTAAAACTGATTCACAAAGTATATCTAAAACCAGGCAAAACTATAATTTAAGGATGACAACACTGCATTCAATTTACCAGTCTTCTGTACTGCGTAATGCCGTTAGGCTGGCAAACTTGTTCTCTTCATTCGGTCCAAGGTCATAAAATTTCGTTACATGTCTTTATAATTATCATACGTAAGATAACTGTATCGTCGCGATGCCCCATTGACGGTGAATTTAATTATAATGAATGAGTATTTGCGAAACATCCGCGAGCGTGCAAGGCGCCCGTGAACGGTGATAAACGTAAATAAGATTCTGATAAAGGCGCAATAAGGATAGTAATTTTAATCTCACACTCACTTATATAGATATTAATTATATTCATTAATTCCATGAGTGAATAATTGTAACTTGTTAGCTGTTTATAGTATGGGTAATCGTAATTATTTGTTACTAGTGCCATAAGTGGGTAAGTAAGTACCTATAAATATCTCGATCAATGTCAATATTTTATTGATATTACTGATGTGCAAACGCGATTCGTGGTTATATTGACACAGATATCTCTATATTGACTGGCTATCTAGCTGTCTAAACCCTGCCATTAAATTTGAACTTTATACACAAATGTTCATACAGAAGTTAGTCATTCAATTAGCCTACTGAAATAAAATGTTGGACTCAGGCCTGCCTACACCATAGTGTCCAATCCTCTGCTTTCGCATACAGTCTATCTATCTCAGCAACTTTTTTCCTCTTGTCTGTCCATTTTGGTATGTAGCGCGTCACCAAGACTCTCGAAGTCAAGAAAACATCATCTGAACGGTACACCTAATGCTGATTGATGAGCATAACATTCCCTATATTCCACAACATTGATTTAAATATATACACTGACGGACTCATAAACTGCATCAAAGTTCAGGTTTACTCTAAAAGGATTTTTTATAATAAGTATGCAAACTTTTTAGATTAAATTATATAAATATGGAAAGACTGGCTCTTAATCTTAAAAAAAAATTAAATTTAAAAATAGAACTGCAGTAAAACAAATGAATATAGCCGGGAAAGAAAATTTACTTGTAGTATCAGATTTGCGTGTTATTTATAGCAAAGTTTTAAATTGATTCTCATTGATATTTTTTGTTTTGTCAATTGAATTATTGTTACCAGCATAATTGTTGGGTTAGTTTTTTAACACATCGAGAGTTTTTGAACCATAATATGGATACTTCGTCCGAACAAGCGGCACAAATTGTAGCATTGGTGCGGGAGGGCTTGGATCAACGAACGATTGGTAGAAATTTAAATTTAAACCAGTCTACGGTTTCTAGAATATACAGAAGGTTTGTAGAGACAGGTTCTTACAGGAGGAGACGTGGTACAGGCAGAACTCGAGCAACCACAGGTCGTGATGACCGATTTATTGTTATAACTTCCCTGCGAAATCGTTTCCTCACGTCAGTTAACATCAAAACCGAGCTTAATGAAGTGCGTGGAGTAAACGTGTGTGCACGAACAATAAGAAGAAGGTTAAAGGAAGCGGATATCACCCCTTTTAGACCAGCAAATGGTCCAAAGTTGTCTACAGCTCACAGACAAGCTCGCTTAAGATTTGCGCGTCATCACCTGAATTGGACAGAAGAGCAGTGGGCCTCTGTATTGTTCACGGACGAGTGTAGGACATGTTTATATGGTGCAGATGGTCGCAGAAGAGTCTATCGTCGACGTGGGGAGCGATATGCTCAAAGTTGCATTGAGGAGCGTGTTCCTTTTGGAGGCGGTTCATGTATGGTCTGGGGTGGCATATCGATGAACGGGCGAACCGAACTTGTGTTCATAGACATGGTCCGTCAAAACGGTAATAGAGGGGGTTTGACAGCACATCGCTACATAACAGAGATATTAGAAGATCACGTGGTGCCTTACATGGGATTCATAGGCGAAAATTTTACTTTAATGCAGGATAATGCCCGGCCGCATGCAGCTGCACAAGTTCAACATTATTGCGAAGAGGTTGGGATACGTACAATGAATTGGCCAGCACGCAGCCCGGATCTTAATCCCATCGAGCATGTTTGGGACAATTTAAAAAGAGCTGTATATGCGAGAAACCCTTCGCCCACGACAGTGGCAGCACTAAGAACAGCACTTTCAGAAGAATGGGACAATATTCCGCAAGATCTTTTAAAAACCCTTATAAAATCTATGCGGAACCGATTAGAATCCGTAATAAGGGCACGTGGGGGTAATACACCTTATTAAAACACAAATAAACCCTTGCATAAAGTTTGTGTCTATTGTTAAAACCAATTTTTTAATTAAACCAATTTTTCTTAAATTTCTGTTTTTTCTTCAAAAAAGTCTTAAGGTCCTTTCCAGTACATAAACTTAAACTTAAAGATATGACCCTACGCTGTTTTAAAGTTCACGAACCAATCTAGAGGTTTCAATTTAAATCTGCATAGAAAGTATGCATACTTGGTTAAAATATTTATTTCAAAGTCGTCTATTACTTTGATGCAGTTTATGAGTCCGTCAGTGTATATATATATATATTTGTATATATAGTAAATTTACAGTAAGTTAAGTTAAGTTAGTAGTTCCGGTGATAAAGGCGTGGTTATATGCATGTATGTATGTACATACATACATATAACCACGCCTTTATCCCGGACAGTTAGGCAGAGGTGAATTAACACCCACATTTCTCCAATCATTGATTTTTTTAAATGATAAACATAAGATTTTTAAACAATAAATATTCCACAACATTGTACACAACGTTATCTTGACGTATACGTGGGGCGCACTATAAGTTTCCGGAATGAATATGAAAAAATACTATTGAAGGTACAAAATGAATTTATTGTTTTTCAAAATAATCTCCCTTGACGTCTATGCACTTTTTCATTCGATCAAACCAGTTTTGAAAACTTTTGTGCCACTCCTCTGTGGTGACCTCTGAAACGTGTTTTTCATACTCCTCGACAGCCTCTTCTGGTGATGAAAATCGTTGGCCGCGTAATTTGTTCTTAATTTTTGGGAACAGATAAAAGTCACAAGGTGCCGGACTGTATGCAGGATGACTCATGAATTCTACATTTTTCGCCTTCAAAAAGTCGTTTGTCTGTCTGGCCGTGTGAGAACTAGCATTGTCGTGGTGCAGGATGATACGGCGTTTACGGTTATTTTTACGGAGTTCGTCAATAACTTCCGGCAAACAAATGGTCGTGTACCAGTCACTATTCACAGTACGACGATTTTCTAAAGCAACAGTAGCCACGTGTCCAGTTTTATTAAAAAAAGAAGCAATCATCCGCTTAGATGCACTTTTCACGCGCGCCACTTTGGTTGGTTTCGGCTCATCTTGAAAGACCCATACGCTCGATTGCTGCTTTGTTTTGGGATCATAGCAATAAATCCATGTTTCGTCACCTGTTACTATGTCCCACACCAAATTTGTCGCACCTTCGTTGAATCTGGTAAGCATGGCACTGCACCAAGTGACGCGGTAAGTTTTTTGATCCTCGGTCAAGTTATGTGGGATCCACCGCGAGCACAGCTTTCTCACATCCAAATGTTTGTGTAGGATTGATTGTATTTGACTCATGCCTATTTCTAAGGATGTGCGAATTTCATGGTAGGTCACATGCCTGTCTGTTTCAATCATACGGCGCACAGCATCGATGTTTTTGTTGGTCACAGCGGTGGACGGCCGACCATCGCGAGATTCGTCACTGAGATTGATACGACCACGCTTGAATTCTGCAAACCAGCTATAAACAGTCGTCTTGCATGGAGCTTCATCGCCAAAAGCTGTTTCAAGCCGAGCGATGCTCTGTTGAGCCGTCAAATTACACTTAAAATCGTAGAAAATCATACTACGAAAATTTTCTCGAGTTAAATCCATGTTGATGCAGACACACAATTTCTTTATATATAAACAAAGAGTTCTATTTTCAAATTCCTTGGCAGATACCTATTTATTACATATCTATTTTCTAATATAATGTACTAAGTTTAATAAACGTTAAGTTTTCAAATGTTGTAATAAATTTTTAAATATTGTTTATGTAAGTGGCCAGTTCCGGAAACTTTTAGTGTAACCTATGTAGTAAGCATAGCTTCACTAGCTTGTGTTATGGGATCTAGAATGCGGATAAATATACATAGATTCTTTTGTTTTGTAAATACATGCATATTATACATTGAAATACCTACCCAAACCACTGCAAACATTCATGCATACAAATTTAGCATTGAGCGGTAATCGAACGCTCGCCGCCTGCGTAGCAGTCGCGTTCACTACCGCTACGCCACAGAGACTGTCGGTCCCACGTAATAGGGGGTGAGCCTATTGCCATCTTCCGGGCACTATTGTTGACTCAAGCCTTGCATCTGAGGCTGAGTCTGGGCTGTATATATCTGTCTGATACTAAACAGCCCTATACCTTAGTCGCCTTGTACGACATCGCGTGGCTTCCCACGCCGTTTCCACCCCATCTCTTCAGACGGGGTGGTCCAAATTCCACTTTGTCAGGAACCACGCGGTAATAATCTATCGTCCATATGTATGTATCAGTAAACATAGTTAATAAAAGTAATTTCCATATATTAAACAGTCACGCCCCTGAATGTTATCTTTCACTGCTATCGAAAAGCTCGACCCGCAATGAATGGATATTCATTATGTTGTTACTTACGATTCGCGCTTCGTATGGCCATTTGAAACAATAGTAGGTACGGCTTCACCTTGACATTATACAGCGTGTGTTATGTTGATGGTTATCCGGCTCGCCTTTAAGTGCTGTCCGTCGGCGAGAGCGGTATGATTGACGATTTAAAAAAAAATAAACGACAGTAGACCCTCAGCTGCGTTTATCAATATCTTATTTGTTAAAATATAGAACTGGGTTAAAGCATCGGTAGCTTAGTGGTTAAGGAGTGGGCCGTACGATCGAGAGGTCCCGGGTTCAAACCCTGGCCGTCACACTACCGACGTGAACCTACTCCTAACACAAGCAAAAGCAATTTAGCTTAGTTGGAGGAGTTAGAGAGAATATTGGTAATTTCGGTTCTAGTATTCTTTAAAAAAAAACCTGGAAACTGTCGAAAAAGTGTATGACACCATCGTGTATCTAAAAGGTGAGGTGGTGTTGATGTGTGAGAAAATTAGAAGTGTCATGGCTGGAGTTTTATAAAATTTTACATGACATCCGAGTGAGAAAGCACGATTTTTGGCGACACTTGAAAGGGTGGTCATGCTGTAAGTATCTACATGACAGAGTGGTAAACAAAACTTCGATAAATGATTTTAACCATTTAACCACTAAAATACTATTATATATTCTGTGACATGGCGCTAGACCCTAAACTGCATCTGCTAGCGATATACCTGCTGATTAACGTATGAGACTAGGGAAAGTTTCCTTATGGAGTTGTCATTATCATAGATTATATTATCTACATACTTGGGCCATTATTTTGCTTCAGGAAGCGTGAATTCAATTTGTTCCCAAATTATCGATTGAAGTAATAAAAGTATGATTATAATTCGATAGCTATGTGTTCAGATTTGGTATGAAAATTACGAGTTTAAGCTTGACTTGCAACGGTTATCATGAATTAGCTACTTATTACAAATTCGTGATCTAGGTGCGTGGTTGCCCCGTGTAATTATTCTGTATTAAGTTATGTCATTCCTTATGCTTTGTAGGGCATGTTACAAGCTTGGCGCAATGTTTGGGGCACGACCCCTGAGCAAGTTTAGCCTGCGTAGTTAGGCAGTATTCAACCATATTAATTCGAAAAACTAAAGAGGAATAATTAATTACTTTCTTTTATGAAATTTCATGTTTTTTGAGAGGCAGAATACGACTGAAAACAATTATTTGTTACACGACAAACATGTGGAATGATTTGCTCCCACGCATGTTTGCCTGTTCTTTTGACCTTGGGTTCTTCAAGTGGTGCGTGAAAAGTATCTGTCAAGGCTGTCAAGATGGGGACCATTATTTTTAGGTTCTGAACGTCTGGAATAGTGGTCTTTATCATCTAGACTTTACCTTAGGTTCTTACCATCCAGCAGAGTGTAGATAATTGATGGGTTGTATATTTAAAAAAAGTTACGCAATGCATATATGAAAACACAGTGTAAAATAAGCTCCAAATAATCAAGATGCATAAATTATGTATATAGAGAAAAGATGCTTATATGCATATTCATAGACTAGTTCGTCATTTAAAAAAATAAGAAAGAAAGAAATCATTTCATAGCTCTAATGACTGGCTAAAATTGTAAATTAATTTATGCAAGAGAATAGCGAATGCGTCAAAATTTTGGTATTTTCTTCAGCTGGCAGATTACTCTGACGGATTTTTTTTATACCACTTAGGTGGCAGACAAGCACACTGAGCACCTGATGCAAAATGGTCACCGTGCCTTATGTACGTGTCCAATACCAAGAGAGTCACTGCTGTCAATCCTGTAAGCATTGAGAGTTTCTGTGTCGTCAGTGTAAAAGACAAACACGACAAGCTTTTGGTCTTTACCCTGACAGCACAAAAACCCTCCAGTAAACTCTGGCTACCCTACACACCGCCGGGAACACAACACGAGATTATTATGGCCACGGTATTCTGTAGGGCGGAGGTACTTCCCTAGTTGGACTGCTCAATTGTATGGAAATACCGCCGTGTCCTACCTCCTTGGGAATATGTAATTATGGGCTGCTGATAGAGATTCATAAAATTACAGGGTTCGTGAATCTGTCCACGAATGGAATGAGTACCTAACTTATTTCCAGAAATATTTTGTTATACAGTTGTTATCTTTTTTAGGATATTAGATAATAATGATTACCGATATTATTGGATTATTTTTCCACAATTTAACCATCAGCAAAAATGGACTCCGGATTGTTCAAGTAGGCACTTTCCTTAGGCTATCTATTCCATCTAGTGAGATATGCTTATTTGGAATTAAAACTATACTGTTTTGTAAAACTTTGTACTTTGCATGCTTCGCGTTATAGCGAATGATACGAATCGTACAAGAAATAGTACTGTGCATGTGCGTGACAGTATTCGGTGCAGTTTGTGCTATATAGTGTTATTCGTTACTAGCTGTGCCCGCGACTTCACCTGCTATTTATTTAGATAACATAACATAAACTCACGCCTATATAGAGGATGCAGAGGTGCTAGCACCGACATTTCTCCAGTTTATGTTTAGGTCCCAATGTAATAGGTGGCGAGCCTATTGCCATTAACCGGGCACTTATAAACCTGTGATAAATACACACATAACTTCGAAAAGCATCGAAAAGTCATTGGTGTGTGCCAAGGTAAAACTTGGGATCGAACCCGAGACCTCGTCTCAGCAGTCCATTACCCATACCACTAGGCTACAGCGGTCCTCGTTTACTTTGTTTAGACTCTACATTAATTCTTTTTCCTAATGTAGCATATTTCATGCTTTATACTATCTGTCATTGAAACTCCCGTCAAAATCGTCGTATTCATTCCATAGAATACTTAATTCAAACAGTCAAAAGTATAGACAGGACATTTTTTTAAATACTGTTATTTTGATGGTGCAAACAGACACTTAAAATTTATTTTATTTGTATGAATGTTCCGAATATCTTTACGTATTGTATGCACGTGTTAAATGGTGCAATTGAAGTTACCAAGTTTACATATTTAAAAGACTAGTGCGTGTCTGTTCATTAATTACATGTGCATGTAGCTCTATGTGAAATTGCAGAGGCATAGGATCTGGTGGAAACATATCGTCAATACATACATACATATAAACACGCCTTTATCCCCGGAGGGTTAGGCAGAGGTGAATTAACACCCACATTTTACCAATCATTGAATTCGGTCCCACGTAATACGTGGTGAGCCTATTGCCATCTTCCAGGCACTATTATTGACTCAAACCTCAAGCATCTGAAGCTGAGTCTGGGCTGTATGATATATACAGTGTCTGATGTTAAACAGCCCTATCTCTTAGTCGCCTTGTACGACACCGCATAGGAAGAGATGGGGTGGTCCAGATTCTACTCTGCCGGGATCCACGCGACTATAACGCATAACGTAATGTTTGCCATTGGGGCTAAAACTTATTACATGGCATTTATACATTTATTATATTTATATATTATATTATAGTTGAATATCATAATATATGAAGGTACCGGAAAAGTTGATAATCAACGGTAGTGAATTTTTTTATACTACTTAGGCGGCAGATAAGCGCACGACCCTCCTGATGAAAAGTGGTTACCATGGCCTATGGACGTGTGTGTGGATACCAGCGAAGCCACACTCGCGCTGCCTGTAACCACAGAGTCTCTGTGCCGTCAGATTGAAGGACAAAGCAGGATAAGCTTTTAGTCATCCCACTGACTGCACAAATTCTTCAGTGAGCTCTGGCTACCCTACTCACCGCTGGTCACTGGTCACCCTACTCAACACGAAGTTATTATAACCGTGGTATTCTATAGGGCGGAGGTACTTCCTCAGTCGGACTGCTCAATTGGGCGGAAATACCGCCGTGACCTACCTCCTATAAATTCGTAAGAACAATAAGGAAATAAGGTTTTCACAAGTTCACCTAATAAAAATATACAAGGGAAGTATTTAGGAAAACTCGACGGCCTCTGTGGCGTAGTGGCAAAACGTTCGACTGCTGAGCAGGAGGAGCGGGTTTGATTCGCCCTCAGTGCAAATATTTGTATGCATGAATACGTATATTTGCATTAGACTGGGTGTTTTTATGTATGATATGTATGTATTTACAAAAAAATTACCGCATTCTAGACTCCATAACACAAGCTAGTTAAGTTAAGCTTACCGTGGGTAGATCTAGATAGTGTTGTGTAGAATATTGTGCAATATTAATTTATTATTTAGGAAACCACAATGATGACTAAGTAGAGTGCAGTGGAGTAAAAGTTTACTTTGAAATAAAGATATTAACAAAAAAGCTAGAATAAGAGCAAAAATAAAACCTGTTCTCGTATTTGGTAAATCTCACTTATAGAACGAAAGAAAGCAGGAAAGAAAGAAAGAAAGAAAGAAAGAAAAAAAGAAAGAAAGAAAGAAAGAAAGAAAGAAAGAAAGAAAGAAATAAAAAAATATTTGCGACCACACACAATGCATGACGGATACATTATTCAAAGTAATTTATTTATTAATTTAACTTTATATTGTGCGAGCCCCAAATAGGGCCCCATCTCAGCATAAGCAGATGGGGCCGCTAGTTGGCGCTGACGCCAGACACATAGTTCTAGTTCGCTCTGATGACAATTTACGAGTAATAACAGAAATAGACAAATACAGTAACCCAACTACCAGTAGAAATCCAACCAAGTTTAATAAGTTGTCACTTCATATTAAAAAGTACAAGTAATAGGTGTCAGTTGAGGTTGTAAACTATAATCGTAAAGCTGTTAAACAGGCTGTATAAGTGTTAAACAATGCTGGTTAAGTTAGACACCAAGATTGTATCATGAAATGATTACCAACAGATGGAGAACGAGCTCATTATATTTCTAAATCAAATTAATATATTGATTAAGATTGTGATCTTTGAATTTTAAAAAGTAGTATAGGCAAGACAGCCTATACTAACAACTGTTATGTATCAAAATAATAACTTGTATAATAATAATTAGGGTATTGAGAAAAGATTTAGTAGCTGTTGATTAAAATTAACGCATGAAGTAGGTATGTGTTAATTTTAATTCAGAACTACTGAAGTTAATCTTTCTATAAAATTAGTTAGTGTAGTATCATTTCCACCGGCATTATGTTATGTAGTTTTTTTTTGTACCACTTAGGTGGCAGACAAACACACGGCCCACCTGATGGAAAGTGGTTATGGCCGATGGATGTTTGTAACACTAGAGGAGTCACAGTCGCGCTGCCAATCCTGTAAATACAGAGTTTCTGTGCCGTCAGTGTAGAAGACCAAGCAGGACAAGCCTTTAGTCTTCCCACTGACAGCACAAATTCTCCAGTGAGTTCTCGGCAGAGTAGAATTTGGACTATCCCATCTCTTCCCACGCGGGGTCGTAAAATGCGGATTAACATCAGAGAGATATATACATCCCAGATTCAGCCTCGGAGGCATGGCTTGAGTCAATAATATTGCCCGGGAGACGGCAATATCCTCACCCCCTATTACGTGGGATCGAATGATAGGTGAAATGTGGGTGTTAATTTACCTCTGCCTAACCCTCCGGGGATAAAGGCGTGATTATTTGTATGTATGGATGTATTATATTATGTGTACCACCGGGGACGTTGCGACCGGACGAATAATCTGCCCTTGGTGTATTGGCCATTTCGATTTCCTTCCTTCTTTTGGTGGAGGGTGTGAAATATTCGGCACTTAGAGAGTTCCGAAGAATCTACCTGTTTACAAAATACTTTATTAGTTTATTTTTTTAATAATTACGAATATCTAAAAAAAATGCCTAGTGGCATACCACTAGGCATTTTTTTATATTTTTTATTAATACCCATAGGTAATGGACTGCTGAGACGAGGTCTCGGGTTCGATCCCAGGTTTTACCATGGCACACACCAATGACTTTTCGATGCTTTTCGAAGTTATGTGTGTATTTATCGCAGGTTTATAAGTGCCCTGTTAATGGCAATAGGCTCGCCACCTATTACATTGGGACCTAAACATAAGCTGGCGAAATGTGGGTGCTAGCACCTCTGCGGGGATATAGGCGTGAGTTTATGTTATGTTATGTAAAAAAAATGCTGTATTATGATTATTGCTAGAGTATAATACACGGGGTTCTTCAAGAAGTGCATCAGAATGTTTTTATAGAATTGAAAGTGCAAGTTTGAC
Source organism: Eilema griseolum (assembly GCA_963662185.1). Classification (NCBI taxonomy): domain Eukaryota; kingdom Metazoa; phylum Arthropoda; class Insecta; order Lepidoptera; family Erebidae; genus Eilema; species Eilema griseolum. The sequence goes on from OY759250.1 coordinate 10,243,539, forward strand.
GCGATCTTGATGTTGATCACGTCAATAGGTCACGGTAACAGTGTCCCATCAGTTGGGCCGTGTGCTTCCCTGCCATCTAAGTAGTATAAGAAAAAACATTAAGTCAACACGTCGCCTTAAGACGGATATCTGTTAGAAGAATTTGGATGGTTTCGGGCGAAGGTTCTGTGGCTTAGTGGTCAGAGCGTTCCCCCTGTAAGGGAAATCAAATCAAAGTTCATTTATTTCAAGTATCAGAGACTCATTACATTTACATACATACATACATATAATCACGTCTTTATCCCCGGAGGGTTGGGCAGAGGTGAATTAATACCCACATTTCACCAATCATTGAATTCGGTCTCACGTAATAGGGGGTGAGCCTATTGCCTTATTCCGAGCACTATTGTTAACTGGAGCCATGCATCTGAGGCTGAGTCTGGGCTGTATATATCTGTCTGGTGTTAAACAGCCCTATCCCTTAGTCGCCTTGTACGACACCGCATGGGAAGAGATGGGGTGGTCCAAATTCTACTCTGTCGGGAACCATTACATATTTGAGTTAGTATTTCATCTATTATCATTATTACAATACAATACACATAAAATACAGTACACAAATGTCAGTCTATCTGTGTGGTGACGGGGAGAGAATACTAAGTATCACCACTCCATTTCATCCGACAGGTGTCGTAAGAGGCGACTAACGGAAAAATACGCAGACGATATCACTGCGAGAGAAGGAAAACTCGAAATAAAACCCTGTACCAACCCGTCTGGCCAGCATGGAAACAGTGGGCCATAGCCTCCCAACATTGGGAGAGACCTATGTCCAACAGTGGACTGCAATGGGTTAATTGATTGATTGCCACAAATGTCATGAAATCAAATTTAAATTCATTTTCGTCATAAAGCATTTCGAAGATAAAATTATTAAAATGAATTAATTTAATTTCATTTAGTAATCATATATGTCAAATAAGAATTATATATAATTTTGTTATGTTATGCAAAGTTTAAAATTTTATACTGAAATAACTTTGTAAAAGCACTGTATTTTAGCCAGAACTTATTTTTGTAAACAAATTAAATGATAAGACTTAGATGTTAAAATTAAATAATTATCAAATCGAAAGACCACGAAATCGAATCTCGTCTGAACTGATTAATATTTTTGCATATCTTAATCTATTAAATCAAGCGTTTCCTACAAAATGCTGCAAATATTTCTAAAATCTTTTAATAGCCCATTACTTTCTTCTCACGTAGCTGAACTCGTAACTACTATCCTTATGTGCGTGTACCTATATTCTAGTTTAGTACGTACTCGAACTGGTTTCTTAGAAATATCGTCAAGGAAAGCGTTTGGTATATAATGTAAGGTAAGGTTTGAATGTAAAGCAGGATTGTGCCGGCTGATGCAAGTGGTACGTATGTGTGATGTGACGCATTCCTGTACAACATTGAGGTCAATAATTTGAGTCAAGGCGGTTGCACTTTTTAGGCAGTAGGTGTATTGTTAGCTACAGTATTTGAATTTCAGATTTAGACGAAAGTGAAATAAGAAGCTGAGCTGTTATTTAAATTCGTATGTAAATTGTGGAATTTGAATTATTTCTTAATACCTACAAATAATTCAAATTCCACAGCGCGAGAAAGTATGGGTCTCGATAAGATCTTTGGGATCCAACAGAACCTCATCTGTGAGGTGGTAGCTCTTCTGGCTAACAAACGAGGCTTTGGCGCAAGGTTTTCTCTCGGCGTTAGGACAGACAGCAGACCCTCCCGTAAAATCCAATGTACGGAAGAAAGGAGAGCGGTCCCTAGTTTCCAAATTGCAAGATGAATATTAAATTGCAAGATGACTATTAATTTGCAAGATGACTATTAAATTGCAAGATGACTATTAAATTGCAAGATAAATATTAAATTGCAAGATGAATATTAAATTATGCTAGGAGCTCAATATCTAAGAGTCATAAAAATAATAGACAAGATAATAAAAAAATCGCGTGAAGCCATCGTTTTATATTCTATTGTTCTTGAATTTCTGGGTGCATCAGTGTTTCTTCCTCCATCTGTTAGTCCCAATTAGGACTAATCACCAGAATTTCGAGCAAGCATTTGAGGTAAAAGTGGTCAGCATTTAACGTTCGCGCACATTTTTTAGAAAATTACATTGAACAATGTATTAGTCATACTGACGGTCTTGTACGGTTGTACCTGAATGCCACTGCGTATATCGATCTAAGCGGTTAGGCAATATCACCTCGGGCAAGACCACACGGAGACCTACACATGTATGTGAGCACAATGATATGTCACTGATAATGTTAGTAGTTGAGATTGAAACCTACATTGTGTGTTGCTGTAATTTCTTCTTATTAATCTTACTACTATTATAAAAGCTAAAGCTTAAACGTATGGTTAGATGCTTGTTGCTCAATATCGTCAGAACGGCTGAATGAATCTGGGTGCAATTTGCTACAGAGATAGATGATAATTTGTAATAAAATTTAAGTTAATACAGAGTACAGGGTGGAAGATTTTGACCTTACCTTTATGGTAAGTTTTCTAAAAACTGGAAAAAGCAATTTCATTGTAAAGAAACAAAACGGCACTTTAAGATTTCTAAAATATTGTTTTACCTACCCACACTTGGTTATCGAACCGACTAAAATCCGAAATAAAGATATTCTGCAGAGTAGAATTAGGGCCACTCCATCTCTTCCCATGCGGTGTCGTACAAGGCGACTAAGGGATAGGGTTGTTTAACATCAGACAGATTATACAGCCCAGACTCAGCCTCAGATACATGCCTCAAGTCAACTATAGTGCCCGGAATACGGTAATAGGCTCACCCCCTATTACGTGGGACCGAATACAATAGAATTGGTGAAATGTGGGTGTTAATTCACATCTGCCTAACCCTCCAGGGATAAAGGCGTGATTATATATATGTATGTTTTGTTATGGCATTAATCAATAGGGTTTATCATAAATATTTTATTATCTGTGATCATAAGGATCAAATCAACATGATAAACTAAATAAACGGAAATCCATGCAAACTAAATTCTATGCTACAAAATAAAATAGAACATCCCATCTCTTCCCGTGGGTGGGAGACGTAGAAGGCGACTAAGCGATAGGGACATGCCTATCGCTTAGTCACCTTACCTTAGCTTATTCACGGGAATACAACTCTATCTACCCCTTCAGGGAGAAATAGTCGCATAATAAAATAAAAATTAAAATAGTTTATTTGCATTATACATGGGGTGTTACAATTTTGTGATTGAAGCCTCCTTTTAAGCAAGTAATGCCTGTATTAGGAGACTCCATGTATATAAAAATAAAAAATAAAATTATTTTAAGTTTTTTTTTTCTTAATTGAAACACGGCAGTACGTATCTATCCTGTTGCCATGGTCAGTTTAGTAAAAAGGAAATTAATTACTTCAATAATTATATGTGGGAGTTTAATATTTCCTGCAGGCACTTAGTCATAGGGTCAAATAACATTGACCTTTTGTTTTTAATTCGTTTGTACTTTGTTAAATTTGTTGCAAGGTCGAATTGACCACTATTTGTGACCATCGTATATTAATAATACTAGCTGTACAGGCGACTTCCTAAGCGGGAGCTTAATTATCTTTTTTTTTACTGGGTATACTAATTTTTCGAATAATAGTTGTTGAAGTTATACCGCTGTCTGCAGCAAAAATCTCATTAAAGTAGTTTAGTTACTTCGGCGATTACACGGAACATACAAATAGGACAAAAAAAAATTTTTTTTCGCTATTGTTATATTTAAGTACTACTCACCTATCGTATTCATACATACACTTACATACATGTACTTGCATTTTATATATTTAGGCCAATTTCCAAAAACCTGGCGATATTTCTGCCCAATTGAGCAGTCCGACTGGGGAAGTACCTCCACATAAAAACTTCGTGTTGTGTTCCCAGTGGTGAGTACGGTAGCCAGAGCTCACTGGAGAATTTGTGCTGTCAGTGGGAAGACAAAAGGCTTGTCCTGCTTTGTGTTCTACACTGATGTCACAGAAACTCTCTATGTGCTTACAGGAACGGCAGCGCGAGTGTGGCTCCTCTAGTGTTACACACGTCCATAGGCCACGGTAACCACTTTTCATCGGGTGGGTCGTGTGCTTGTCTGCCACCTAAGTGGTATAAAAAAATCATTAAAAATATGTAAATACGCATGGTATAATTTATGTGTGGCGTAGTAAAGCACTTATGAAGACGTAGCTATCCTATAATATATATTTGGGTCTTTTTCCCGTATCCTGGAGGACAAATATGACATAAAGGGACAGACAGAAAAGTTAAGAATACATGTGGAGATTCGTAATCATTTTCTTAAATACAAATGTTCAAAAAAATAGTACAATAGCGCATAAAAGTGTTGTATATAAATTTAGTGTCCTAACATTTTTTCATTCGACGCTTACTTTAAAAAAAAACCATATGTATATTACAAATATTATTCAGTAAAAACATCGTTATTTAGTTGAAAAGTGAAATTGTTTTGTGTGTTGCAAGTAGCGCGAAAGGGGAGTTACTTTTCAATACTTGTGCAGAATATCGAGATCTCGAAACAATGCGTCAGGTGTGTATGTAGCAATGTTTACTCTATATCTAAATACCTGTTTGGCACCGCATCTAACTGTACTGTATTGATTGCAAGTGATATCTTTTGTAGGGAAATTATATGGCAAGATAAGGGTCTGCAATCACGATGTTGTGGGTTCCTTTTTTGTATATGTGCCTGGGAAGACTATTATTACGTCTGGATAATGTGCCGGGTTAAAGTTATGATTATCATCTTAGCGTTATATCCCGATTGCATCCAAGATCTTCATCTCAGAGCTGGGACAATGGGATACGTTTTTGAAGGAACAAGCAGTAAACTTTATCACGCCCCCGGGTCTGCGCGGAATGTGTTGTCTCATTACCGACTATCACCGGCAGGAATGCAATATGCAAGTGTTATTTAACACTAAAGGGGTAGTTTGCAAAATGCAGAAGGTAAACATAAAAATTAAATTAGAAATTTAAAAAACCGCCGTCTGCAAAAATCTTCTAAAAAGTCGAAAATAAATTGTGTTGGTTAGCGCTTTAACTTTAATACCTAATAAGTTCTCATGTCGGGATATCCTAATTGGTAAAGCATTCCAGAATTATCGGAACGATCCATGGTCCATCCGACATGACAACGACATTAGGAGGAAGTAGGACACGACGGTATTCCCGTCCGAATTGAGACTGAGGAAGTACCTCCACCCTACAGAATACCACGGCTATAATAACCTCGTGATGTGTTCCTAGCGGTGAGTAGGGTAGCCAGAGCTCACTGGAGAGTTTTTGTGTTGTCAGTGGGACGACCAAAGGCTTGTCCTGATTTTGTGTTCAGTACTGAAGCCACATAAAATCTCTGTTGTTACAGGGTCAGCAGCACGAATGTGACTCCACTGGTGTTACACACGTTCATAGGTCACGGTTACCAATTTCCATCAGGTGGGCCGTGTGCTTCTCTACCACCTAAGTTGTATAAAAAAACGCTTAAATCAAAACAGTACAAGGTATATCAAAGTTAAGGGTTAACCTACATAATTCATTTTCTACTTTTTAGAGGCTTTTTAAATTTTATTATAATATAAAAACACTTTTTAAATTGTTCTACCAGTTAAGCCCTTTTATTTGATACCCATAGTTGTGAAAAAATTGTAATTCATCATTTTTAGGTGCCCGTCTTGGACCGACTTTTTTGAAACATAGCTAAGAAAATTCCCGACTAATATACCTTTAAAAAATACGAAATCCAAATTGGTTCTTCAGGAGCTACGATGCCATAGACAGACTCATATATACACACACAGACACGTCAAACTTATAAGACCCCGTCATTTTTACATCAGGACTCAAGGGTGAATTATACTGTAGATAGGGTAAGGATAAATAAAGGAAAATACCATACACACTGGCAAAATCCCTACGGATACCTCCCCACCGGAGCCGGTGGAGGAGGTTATGTCGAACTCGAACCGACTAAAACGCACGCCGCCTGTGGGTCGCTTTGGTTGCCGAAGGTGAGGTTGACAGGCATATCCCTCGCACCGCGGCCGACCCAGGGCCATCTCTCACGATCTGGCCCTCTTCTCGGGTGTGGGGACTACAGAGTCCCCAACTCATCCCCGCCTGCTTCTGTCAGGGTGACAGGCGGCCCCACCTGTCACCCCCAACCATACACACTGTTGTTATGAACACACACACAAATAAGAAGCGATTGCGAAGCGTATGGTCGACGCTTCTCTTGACCAGAGGGCTCTTCTTAGGTCAGAGAATAAGCATTGCCATACAACGTGGAATGCTGCCAGTCTTCTGTGAACGCTACCACAAGATGCTTGCGATGCGGAGGAATTCCACGACGCATTTTCAAATTTTGTTTTATTTAATTAATTATTTTTTATTAATGTCAATATTAGCATAGCTTTAAAATACATAGTATATATTTCAAGAAATGCGTATAATAAAAATCCCCACTATGTAAAAAAAAAAGTATGAAATGTTATTACATGACACTACTTAAGTAGCATTTTATTGTCTGAAGATGGATTTAAAGATCAACGATAAAAACAAAAATAAAAGTTTCATTATAAATCGACTGTAAATCGGCGGTCAGTACCTACATTAGTTCTACACTCCCACAAGTTCATCAACACTTTTAATGGTATCATTAAAATTGATTAATTTATATCATGTTATATTCTCGACGGCGTGGTGGTCTTTATCTATACCATGACATTAATTTAAATGGATTTCATAATATTGTCACATTCGGAATAATAATAACCTGGATAACCTTTTAATTATGAGCATGTTCTTGGCTTGTAAAATTAAGATCGAGTTTATATTGTGGATAAATAATGCCTATGTTACGAATTCATTTGAAAAGGTCGTTGGCAAATAGGCAAAAAGAGAAATGAATAAATTGATTCAGTTTAGGGTCAAGTAGGAGTCATTTATTTAACAATGTATTTGTGCCGTTTGGAGTAGAAACGTTTGGGCCGTGGGGTCCGAGCGCCCGCAGTCTCTTCATGGAGATTTCGAAGCGTATGGTCGACGCTTCTCGTGACCAGTGGCCTGGCTTCTTCTTAGGTCAGATAATAAGCATTGCCATACAACGTGGCAATGCTGCCAGTCTTCTGGGAACGCTACCAAAAAGGCATTGCGATGTGGAGGAATTCCACGACGCATTTTAACTTTTGTTTTATTTAATTATTATTTTTTTATTAATGTAAATATTAACATAGATTTAATATTCATTAAGTGTAAATAGAGTAATGGTAAAGAATTTTAGAATGTTTACTATTTGTAAAAACAACCTGGTTTGACCAAGAGTCCGACCTCAGTATTATATATAACCCTCCTTTTGCTTCGCTGTAGTCAGGTAAAAATCATCCTATCGTCAATACCTGTTGCATCCAAAGCCTTCTTCCCCAGTCCTATGAGTGAGACTTGTGCCAGTGATCCGTTCATCAATCAACAGCTTGCAACACCATTTATTTATAGTAGGTATTTATAGTTGCGGCACGCTATGATGGCCGTTTCGACACGTCTGGATTTGCTCGTTTTCTCTTTTTTGGTGCTCTTAATATTGGACAAAGAACTGTTAGACGAATAACTAAAAAAATGGCGAGACTGACACAATAGAAAATAAACTTCACACACCAAAAGAAGAGAAAACGATCAAAACCAGTGGTGTCAAAACGGCCATCATAGCGTGCCGCAACTTTAGTTACCTACTTGAAGGATTGAGGTATTTATTAATGCTATATATAAATTAATAGTTCACGCAACGAATACGACTCATTGTAGAAGATATCATTTATTTCATTTTTCATTTATTTATTTATTTGTGAAACATAGGTATTACAAAAGATCTTAACATTAATATCAGTGCACTATGTCCTACCATTTAACATTGTGTACAAATTAAATTTAAAATACGGTTAGTTTGTTTACTAAGAATATGTATCATTAATTTAATATCGATTTATTTATACCATAATTCATAATTATTAATATCCTTTATACATATTGTTAACTCGTCTAATTTAATGTAATACGATATTTTAATACCGACGTAAAATAGTGTCAAATTTCAAAAAGATTTGTAAACTAAACGTGTTCAAAAGTACGTGGTACAGACAGTGTCTTATGTATTCCGTATTATGTAATACCTGACAATAAGTTCACCAATGCAACGCTTGGCTGCTAACCTCATTTTGTCCACCCTTGAACTACCCTCGGCCCACTGATGCCAGACTTATGAAAATGCACGGACACAGCTACCATTTTCCCGGCCTGCGCACGCGCGTCCTTCACAAGGTTGCCAATTGTTGCGAAACGTGGCGACGACACGACGGTTGCTTTTTGTAGCATAGCAACACATGTACGACAGATATTGTACTTGCTCGTGGTAATAGGCGAATATAAGAAGGTTGGTGAGCTAATGAGTTAATTATGTAGACATACTCACCTACATACTTTCGTACACTTACGGCTTACATCCCGGATGGGGCATCTATCATAAGAGGTATTTACCACATTATTATAAGCTTTATTATAAGATGTCACCAGCATATGGTGCAGAATATCCGACCAAGAACCAAGAAGTTCGAAGACTCTCTTTTGTGAGCTGATAATGAATTCCAGGCTTTAAAGCGTGAAAAAGCATATGATGATGCCGTCAAGCTGAGTGTCACTATTGTAAGATGGTTTATATATGTAATGGTGACCCTTTTTTCTGAGACTTTGCCTTCAGCTTACCATCAGGCGAGGAGAAGTCTAATTGACGTGTTCTATATATAAAAAAAAATAAAAAATAAGCTATATTTTTTATCCCACGGGATAAAGGGAGATACTGTCTACTAGGTACTTGGGGTATTTCAGCATAATGTTAAATACAGAAGTATGGATCACTGACTAGCATAAGATGAATAACTTCTAAATCAACGTCAAAAATCCTTTAAACGGCATACAATATAGTAAAAAAACGTTAACATCAGATGATATTAAATATTAGTTTCGAAAATGAACCACAGCAATCTAGTATTAGTAATGAGCGTGGTTCACGCTTAGCAAACAAATAACAAAATAATTCGCACAATAAATATTCGACTAACAAACTGTATTCAAGGTAAGTCAAAAATGTTATGGTTGTTCTAGCTTGGCACATAACATATGACTAGTTAATTGAATAGCATTATAACGGACAAAGGTTCGTGGTCATACATCCACTTGCGGAGATGAAATGGCATTTGTTATGCAAACATGTGAGATAAATGTGAATATGTTGAACAGTTTACTTTCAGTATCTATTCTATTCTAAATATGAAATAATCATAATGTCTGAAAAACTTCTCAGAATTGCTTAAAACAAAATATATCTCTGTCATCATGTAACTGTCCGGTGATTTGTATTGTTTTAGTATGTTTGTTATGTTTATGACATTTCTACGAATACGAAAACATTACTAAATATAGAATAGAATAAGTCTATAACTTGGAGAACAATATGAATATATTTAAGCAAATCACTATTTTCTGTCATAGAAAGTTTCCACGAAGCTCTATCAACAAAAGATAATGAATGAAATATTGAATACATTAAATAGCTATTCTTGCTATCTTAGCAAGTGGGTAGCAGTCACGGGGTTCCCGGCAGAGTAGAATTTGGACCACCCCATCTCTTCCCATGCGGTGTCGTACAAGGTGACTAAGAGATAGGACTGTTTAACATCAGACAGATATTATACAGCCCAGATTCAGCCTCAGATGAATATCTTGAGTTATTAATAGTGCCCGGAAGACGGTAATAGGCTCACCCCCTATTACGTGAGACCGAATTCAATAATTGGTGAAATGTGGGTGTTAATTCACCACTGCCTAACCCTCCGGGGATTTATGCGTGATATGTGTGTGTATGTATTCTTGCTATTTTAAAGCAAAGAAGTGAACTTCCAAGATGGGAGATGAACCTGCGACTAGTCCCTTACAGAGGGATCGAGCTGATCAACCGAGGTACATAATATGTATAATAATTTGCATACTAATTGCTTTAATGACACACCAATGACTTTTCGATGCTTTTCGAAGTTATGTGTGTATTTATCGCAGGTTTATAAGTGCCCGGTTAATGGCAATAGGCTCGCCACCTATTACATTGGGACCTAAACATAAACTGGCGAAATGTGGGTGCTAGCACCTCTGCCTACCCCTTCGGGGATATAGGCGTGAGTTTATGAGATGAGACTAATTGCTTTAAAATTACATCCAGGATGGAATATGAAGCTGTAACCAGTCAGAGTGAATACTCTGACTGGTGCTGACTGACCCTACTCTACTAACTAAGTCTGGTAATTTTTAAGGCAACAGGATAAGTGTAGTGCCGCGGTGGATCTATCCGGGGTAGCCAAAATTCTCGTCTGTAGTTATATCAATAAATTTTCGGTAGATGACCCTAAGATAAGATAAATTATTTGCAATTTTGGTCCAGTCATGTTTTGCCATTTATATAGCGGTGTTCGAAGGTTAAAATGTCTTTTTTTTGCTACGCCTATGTACCGTGCATACGTTCATAATATGTATTCATTAATAACTGTCATTTTACAATTATAGTAATAATACAAACAAACACTGCAATTTTAATACGTGAGCTGAGATCTGGGACTTTTTGTGAAGAGGACGAAAAAGTGTGAAACAGAAGAAGAACTAGTTCTTAATTTTCACGAGCCTAAGCCATTTCGGAGATCACCCGTATATGCAGATACAAAAAAAGTACATGAAACCGTGGTAGCCTAGTGGTATGGGTAATGGACTGCTGAGACGAGGTCTCGGGTTCGATCCCAGGTTTATCATGGCACACACCAATGATTTTTCGATGGTTTTCGAAGTTATTTGTGTATTTATCGCAGGTTTATAAACGCCCGGTTAATTGGCTTGCCACTTATTACATTGGGACCTAAACATAAACTGACGAATATGGGTGAGTACACCTCTGCTTCGTTGCCAGGGGTACTTCGGGAATATAGGCATGAGTTTATGTTATGAGAGTTTATGTTATGTTTTTGTCAAAGGTATCGTGTCATATGCATTACAGATAGACACTCTAATTTTATTTATATGTAGTTATATTAGTAGAAGATAAGATTAAAATTACATAAATTTGTCAAAAGCATTGCTTCATTTGCCTAAAACGATTCGCTGTCGTGAAGGTCCTTGTCTTTGTTACATTGCTTGGAAATGGAGCAATCAGAATAAACTCGTTCTAACTTCTATCCAGTTTCGAGTTGCAAAGGATGTCTTGTGTTTATAGCGTTTCGTAAGTGCAACGAGTCGAGGAGCCTGTTCCAAATGTCGCCGTATGTCGAACTAAATTGGACCACTACAGATTTTTAGAGTGATTTGTAACCAGAAACGCAATAATATTGTCTGTATTATATCTATACAAATAAATTATAGTGTCTGTTTGTAAGGTTAGAATAATAGTTTTTTAATGGATGAATATACATATACATACACGCCTTTATCCCCGAAGGGTTAAACAGAAGTGAATTAACACCCACATTTCACCGATCATTGTTTTCGGTCCCACGTAATAGGGGGTGAGCCTATAGCCGTCTTCCGGGAACTATTGTTGACTCGAGACATGCATCTAAGCTTGAATTTGGGCTGTATATACCTATGTCTGATGTTGAACAGCCCTATCCCCTAGTAGCCTTATAGCCCAAATTCTACTCTGCCAGGAACCATACGAATGTGTTTTATATTTTTGTTTATTTTTAGTTTAGGTTTCTTCATGGTCGGCAACGCGAGTGTGACACCCCTGGTGTTGCATACGTCTATAGGCCACGGTAACCGCTTCCCATCAGGTGGGCCGTGTGCTTGTCTGCCAACTAAGTGGTATAAAAAAAAAATCTGTTTGTAACGCTTAATTTTATTTTCAAAAAAGTATTAGGATTCCGTGTAAAAAATACCATATCTTAATTTACGCAGGCGAAGTTGAGGTCACTGCTGGTTATTATTATTAATACGTGAAGAATGCGTACCGTTGTATAAGTACAATAATTCAAATTCAAATTCAAATATATTTATTGTGAAAATGGGTTACAAAGTGATGTCAAAAATGATATAAATTATAAAGTTTCTCCATTCTCCACCTCTAGGCATACAATAGGCAAAATATTTTGTGTAATGTAATGTAAAAAAAATAGTATTATTATTTCCTTTATTTATTCTTTTATTACCATGTTTTGTATGTTTTATTTGCCCCAGGCCGCGCGACCGCCGAGGTCTATACTGTTTGCACACTAATAGGCTGGCTGCGCGACGAGCCTTCTTATGAAGAAACTCTCTATATTCTCCATAAATGGGTCATTTCAGAGGTTAGCCAGTACACACAAACCCTAAAATAAAGAAACAAAAGTGTGAAAATAAATGTTTTTCTGTAACATACATACATACGTTCTACAAAATACTTTTTTAATTAAACGGTTTTATTGATAGTAGTTTTATTGTTTTCTCATCCGAACCAACCAGCCTCCAACAAGCCATTAAACCATTTAAAAAAATCTCTTGTTTTAGCATTACAAATAGATATTTTTTATAAATATTACATATATGGAAAGAAAAAAACTATTGTTTAGAACTGGACCACATTATTATATTTAATTCATTCAATTTGACACCAAATAAAATATAGACTAATATAATTGTTGATGTCTATGAATTGGTAATTTGGTGTGATAGACTTAATAATAGATCACCATATTTACACTTGTGACGTCATAAGCTATACAGGTACCTCCATGGGTCCCACCGCACCGTATCGCTACTCGTCTTCACGTACTGTCTCTCCATGAATAGAACATCGCTTATTAATCCACTCCATATTTGAAGCCTTTGTGGAACAGAAGTGCAGAATATAAGAAGGTAAACAATACTATGCCCAATAGAACAGCTGCCGCATGGTTCCCGGCAGAGTAGAATTTGGACCACCCCATCTCTTCCCATGCGGTGTCGTATAAAGCGAGTAAGGGATTGGGCTGTTTAACATCTGGCTCTGTGGTGTAGCGGTAGAACGTTCGACTGCTAAGCAGGGGGTGCAGGTTCGATTCACGCTCAGTGCAAATATTTGTATGCATGAACTATTCAACGGAGTGCCACAAATCGAGTGCCTTCGTGTATTGGATGAACAGAAAGATGACGAAGAAGCTAGAAAGTGAACAGGTTCTGCGCAGCATGAAAGGTGCGTCGCCGCCGTTGCCATGGTCATGGTGCGAAGTGTCCAAAGAGAATACAATACTATAAGAAGTGTCAATACAATAGGTACTATACGTAAGAAGTGTCTTGCATTGCTTTTGACGTTTTTGTTTATTTTTACATTTTCATATATAGTCTATTCACGAAGCCGTGAGAAAAATGGTAAACAAAGAAAACAGTGGTTGTCAAACTTTCATGTCCTGTCTCTCAATAAGAGCACTTTTACGGCTACGTTTAGCATATTTGAAGTTCAGTTTGTGCAATATTTTATAGAATGTAGTCCTTTTAAAATTTGGCAACGTATCGTCAGCATTTACAACTTCCAAAACCTTGTCAATTGTTGGCAGTTCATTTTCAAAATAAAACATATGTACTTTACGGCGTATCGCGCCCAAATCCATGTCGTCTAAGCTATGAATCAAAGATTGCCTGTATGTTGGTGGTGGCGGAGATTCGAGACGACCTGTTGTCTTCTTTTCTTGTACAAACCGGTATACAGAGGCTCGTGATATTCCCATAATTTCTGCAGTCTTGTCCATAATATCAGTTTTGTAGGGATACGAATCTTTGGGCCAAGTCTCTTCTACATGTTTGAACACATTAATAACTGTCTCCTTATCCATAGAATGCATTGGAGTACGCTTGGAACGTTTTTTCTTCGGTGAAGTAAACGTACAAGCACCGCTCGGACCAGGTTCACCCATTTCCACCAAAATTAACGTTCAGAGAAAAGAAACTTAACAATAACTGAATATAAAAACTTAACTATAAAACTTAACAAAAACAATAACTTTAACAACGAATAATAAAGAATTAACGAAAACAATCCGGGAAGAAACTCTCACGTCAACAAGTTGATCACGAGTAAAAAATGGCGGGTGTAACCCGGCTAAATACAGAAACTATTAATTGTACTTTCATTACTTAGTATTACTGTTCACCTTTATTTAGTAGTACTACAAATGCATTCAAAGTTTGATATTCACAACATTTTTAGGTCTTTTATAAGGTCAATAATTATGAATATTAAAATTTTACTTAAAAAAAAAGATAAGTGTTAAGGTGAATATTAATTAAACGAATTAATTACTATTCAGCTTGTATTAAAAAATATCACCTAAAATATGCCGGTTTGTTCATAATTTTATCTAGCTTCTTACATGGTTAAAATATTTATTAAATTCGTAGTTCAATTATTGATAAAAAACTGACACCTAAAAGAACCTTTTTTATGGTTTGTTTACCTTTTTTCGCACGGCTTCGTGAACGGACTATAGGTATTAATATTTTGTAAATATAATTTTGTGTATTATAAGGGATTTAGTGTAAGTTAAAATAAACACCTCAACAAAGTCTAGGGAACAAGATGACCCCAATTTTTTTTTTTCGTGTAAATCTTGTTTTGCAAATAACTGGCAGCAAATAAATAAAAATAGAATAAAGTAGATTACAGAGTTGTTCGAAATTTAAAAATAAATTTAAATAAGTAATGATTTTCGAATATGGCGGGAAAACTTTTAAAAGTGTTTGATTGTGCAGTTTCTCTGAGGCAAAATAAAATTATTTTTTTTGATTGTAAATAACGTTTATTATCAATAATACGTCTTTTACTTATGGTTTGTGCATTTTTGTGACTGTAGTCATCATGTCACGTCGTCATTTAAGTCGCGACGAGATGTTAAGGGCTGTTGGTATGCTGCAAGCTGGACGAACTCAACGCGACGCACTATGGGAAAGCCCCATACAACACCGTCTCAAAACCCTTTTAAGCGAAAGTCGAATACAAGGAATTTAATTAATCGTTTTATATAGTCTAATATATTATCTTGCGATTTGCATAATTTATTTTATTGTAATTGTTAAAAATAATATAAAAATCAGCATTCAACCTAACTCACATTCAGAGGTATCACTACGGGTGCAATATATTGCCCCAGTTCAACGTCACATTACTCGTAAACTTTTGACGGAAGTCTACAAGTATTATACATTTTTGGAATGCTTATAATCTCCTTATTTTGATACGTGAATAATATTTAATATTTGCTATATTAAAATAAAACTATCGAACACAATTCAAGATGACATACGTTTTTGAGATATATTTTTTTTCAACAAGTGGTTTAGTCTTTACCGATGCTTGCCGATGTAGAGCTATTTATTGAATTATAATCTTTATTCATTCTATTACAAAATAAATTTATAAAAAGTGGCAGCACTTTTGCACTTTTCGAAATAACTTCAGAAATGTATGACGAGGTAAACATTGCGTTTTTCTTCAACTTCGTATAAAATTATTTCCTATCTATTACGGTTAAATTGATAGCAAAATAATTACAGTGGTAAGTGTTATTTATAGTTTATTATGTGGTTGATATAGTTTTGACCACCTTGTTTGATAAGCAAGATGTGGTCTCTTAACAAGTTAGGTCAAAGTTGATAAAGGTTGGTTATAGAAGAATGCATATTGGTTTGTTATCTTTACCTACCTATTTCAGGGACCTATAAAAGTAGTCAAATCCTGAAAACATCACAGTCAGTAACCAGACACTCAACTGCCCAAAAAGCAGTACTAGTAAATAACAATTTCTGAGCTTAACTAATATTCAAAAATGAGTGAATTTGTTTGTAATAAACGAGAATTGTGCTATTGGTTGGTTAGAGGGCAGACCTACTTAGAAGAAATTTTTAATTTGTCAGAAGATAATAAGGCAACTGTGATCTCTTACATTCAAAGAAATTTGCTGACTCAATGTAATCAACGCTGGAGAAAAGCGTACCGAGTAAAAGAACGTTTCGGAAGTAAAAACGCTGAATGGCTAGATGGCTTATTTAGTGTTCCCCTAGAGTGTCGTGGCTCTGTTGATGAACCTAGCTCGTCTGGAAGTACTGGAGGCAGACCTTCAAAACCTTACGATGATTGTTCAGATAAAACAAAGGAGCGAAAAAATATGGAATTAATACAAGAGCACGGATTCAATTGTGTACTCAATTCATATGCTCAGGAGTTAAGATCTATGGGTGAGACAGACGAGGCCGCTATCGTTAACATAATAAGAACTACAACAAAAAATGAGAAGGAAAAATACTTAAATACGCAACAGAAATCCCCGAAGAAGTAACACCATTCTCAAAGGAAGAGGCATTAAGGACATTTATTGATTTAGACCTCAGTAAAGAACAGTATGGGAAACTGCTAGTTAGTTTGGCGGATAAAAATTGCAATATATTTCCGTCTTATGCAACCCTAGCTGAAGCAAAAAAAATGTGTTATCCTCCTAATTCAAGCATAACCATTACTAATATAAGTGCAAAAGTTAATCTACAGGATTTGTTGGATCATACGGTAGCACGTATATTACTAATTGATTCAGTTTACAAAGACAGTTTGAAAAACCTTAAATTATTCTGTAAATGGGGCTGTGATGGCTCCTCAGGTCAGAGTGAGTACAAACAAGTTTTGCCGGAAGAAAGCGATCTTATATCAGATGCCAACCTTTTCATTGCTTCTCTTGTACCCATTAGACTCATAGACGAAGTAACTAACGGTGTTGTTTGGAAGCACGAAACTTGCTCATCTGTCCGATATTGCAGACCTATATTGTTAGAATTTGCCAAAGAAACTCCTGAAAAAACAGCGTTTGTTGTGGCTGATGTCAACCGTCAAATACAGAATCTGTCTCCTTCTTTGATAAATATGAATAGTAATGTAATTAAAGTGACGCATAACCTATTTTTCACTATGATTGATGGTAAAGTAGCACAAGTTCTAACTGAAACTCGCTCGAGCGCATCTTGTACTGTTTGTGGTGCTACTCCTCGACAGATGAACGACTTGGAGGGTGTTAGAGCTCGTGACGTCAACGAAAATTCATTTAAATATGGACTTTCTACATTGCATGCTTGGATCAGGAGTATGGAGATGATTTTACACATTTCCTACAATTTATCTTTTCAAAAATGGTCTGCAAGAAAAAGCTAGTGCAACAGCAGTTTAGGGAGGTACTTGGCTTACATATCGACAAACCTCGACAAGGATCGGGAAACAGCAATGATGGAAACACAGCTCGAAGGTTTTTTCAGAGGTATTCATGCTCTGCAGATATTACAGGTGTCGACGTAGAATTTATAAAACGTATGTATATTATATTGCAAACGATGTCATCTGGAATGGCTATTGATTCCAAATAATTTGGGGAATATGCCTTTGTAACAGCCCAACTATATATAAGTAAATACAATTGGTATTACATGCCTTCTTCAGTGCATAAAATTCTGATACATGGGGAAAAAATAATTGATCACTTTGCAATATTGCCGATCGGTCAATTATCCGAAGACGCCCAAGAATGCAGAAACAAGGATTATAAGAAGTTCAGAATTCATCACTCTAGAAAATGTTCAAGAGTGGCTACTAATGAAGATGTGTTTCATGCCTTATTGTACACTTCTGGTCCATATATTTCAAGTTTAAGAAACACTTCGGAATCAATATCGAGAGAACTATTCGACGAAGCCAAAGCTCTCCTTGCTGTCAATATTTAGGAGGTTACCTTATTAAGTACCTATTATTATTTTTTATTATGTTTGATATTATATTTATGTACAATTTTATATGCGATTTTGTGTAAAATAAAATTAAAAAACAAATACTGTATGCGTTTTCTAAGATTTAATATTTTCTTCTTTATTATTAAGATAAATATTTAAAATAATCAAAATCTGTTTTATTATAAATAATCTAAATATATTCAAGAATATATGTTCAAAATTACAGCTAATTTGAACAAAAACTAACAGAGATACAGAGTTTTGAGACGGAACATACGCAAGTTTCCCATAGTGCGACGTAGCGGATGCTGTCAACACCCAACCAAGCGTAATTTGCAGATTATGGGCACGCTACAGGTCTACAGGGGATGTTGCCGAACGTCACAGGGGACGAAATAGGGTTACTACCCCGCGACAAGATCGTTTCTTGCAAAATTCCGCAAGGCGGCAACCCACGATTACTGCTCGTCAGTTGGTCGCAGGCCTGCAGTCTCAGCATCAAGTGGTTATTAGCGATCAAACTGTCAGAACAAGACTACACGAAGCCAATCTTTATGCTCGCAGACCGCTTAGGGTTCCAGCTCTTCGACGTGGAAATCGAGGTCGTCGCTTATTGTGGGCTAACGCACATTTACAGTGGACCGACCATCAATGGGCACGGGTTCTGTTTTCTGACGAATCTTGCTTCGGTTTTCATCCTGATTCGAGAAGAGTGCGTATATGGCGAGTTCCTGGACGTCGGAGTCGTCTCCAGAATCCGCAAGAAGTTCATCCTTACCAAGGTGGAACAATCATGGTATGGGCTGGAATTCGCCTTGGTGGAAGGACCGACCTCGTTTGGATACGGGGCAATTTGAATGCAAACCAATACATTCAGGAGGTTATACACCCCATGGTAATCCCTCATCGACAGCAGTTCGGTCAAGATTTTATGTTCATGCAAGATAATGCACGGTCACACACCGCGAGGGTAGTGGTCAATGCGTTAAGCGAGCACAATATGACGACGTTGGAATGGCCTGCTCAGTCTGCCGACCTCAATCCCATAGAGCATGCCTGGGATTTGCTTGGGAGAAGAGCTTTCAGTGATTCTTTGGAAAATCTGAACACTGAAGAACAACTTTTTTTACACCTTCGCAGTGTATGGAGCCATATTCCACAGACGATGATTGACAATCTCATACTAAGTATGCCACGCCGTTGTCGAGCTGTTGCTAATGCTTTAGGAGGTCCTACAGATTATTAAAAACGTTTAAAGTACGGTTAATTACTGTATTTCTTACTACCTCGTTATTTTTGTGCCTAATCATAGAAGGTTGTAATACTCAATATTGGCACTATTGAATTCTTTCTTAAAAAAAAAAAATTTGGTATGAAAATGTTTTTATTAAAATTAAAATTAAAAACGGTATAAAAATACCCTTCTATTGATATAAAATATCAATAGAAGGTAATTTTAAATAAAAACTAGAAATGTCCTTGTTCCCTAGACTTTGTTGATGTGTGTATATACCTATGCAAGACTGCAGTGGTACTCGTAGTGATACGGATGTGACTTCAAGTGAACCTACCACGCTCGTTCGGTGGCCCCCACTGCAACCAAGCTCGCTTTTTTATAGGTAAGCGGGGTTTGAAAATACATTTGGGAAAAGTACACAAATCCCCAAATGTACTTTCAAGTCTAATACCAGTATCACAATCGCACACTACCTCCCAAATTCCATTTTGGCGAACTCTAAGCAAATTTAAAAATTCGATTCCGATTTTAAAGACGCGGTGCCCGACCTGTGGCACAAAATCTGACTTCTTGCATTTCAGAAGTAGTCCGGGAGATCTCTCAAAGAGCTTGGGAACAGCTTCTCACTTTTAATTACAGGATTCTATACATATCACATGTCTCGACTTCTAAGAAATCTCTATTCATTTCATTATATAATTACAAATTAAAGAAAATTGCCTCTAGACTTATATTTTTGACCCAAAATTCTCGAACTTTCGAAAAAATTCTGTTTCGTCATTAAATTTGTCATTATGTAGAATCCCAATTAAGAGAAGGTGACATTAGGGGTGCATCGAGACTTTTGTTTACCAGCGATGTGGTGGCTGCCTACTCTCCAGATACTCTTGCAGAATTGAAGAGCAAGCATCCAGCACCGGCTGCTGACCTTTCCTTCCCTGATCCTCCAAATAAAGACGATGAATTTCTCACTGTTTCAGCCAAGGACGTTCTAGCTGCCGTTGGTTCCGTCAAGAGCGGATCTGCTGGCGGCATAGATGGCTTAACCCCACAACACCTCAAAGACTTGCTGAGTCCTGGGGAAGCTGGCGAAATTTTTTTTTACACAACTTAGGTGGCAGACAAGCACACGGCCCACTTTTTTTTTTTATATATAGAACACGTCAATTAGACTTCGCCTTGCCTGATGGTAAGCTGAAGGCAAAGTCCCAGAAAAGAGGGTCACCATTACTTACACATACCGTGTGACAGTGGTGACACTCAGCTTGACGGCCTCATCATATGCTTTTTACGCCCCGCTTAAAGGACCCGGGACTGTAGGAAGAAGGAAACACGTGAGCTGGTAATGAATTCCAGGCCTTAATGGTGCCATTTAATTGGTACCATGTTGGACGATAACACCTTCCGTATCGCTGCTTGCCTTCGTTTAGGTGCTCCTTACGTTTCTCCACATCGATGTCGCTATGGAGAAGAAGTTGGTAGTCTTGGACATCATGGCCTCTCTTGCAGCAGGAGCACAGGACGGCTGTCACGGCACGGGTATATTAGAATTATGGTATATTATTATATTATTATCACGGGTATATTATTATATTAGCAGCTATATTAGAACCTACTGGCTGGGCGCGTGACGATGGCTAGAGGCCAGAAGGAATGACGTTGGTGCCTTGGAAGATGTGAAGGTATTTGATGTGGGATGCAACATGTGCTGACAGCCTTGCGTCTTCACATCTTCCAGGGATTGCAAACTGCGCCTGCGTTGCTGCTGCGTCGGCAGAGACCCTCAAACGGCGCAAGTATAGTAAGCAAGTATAATAATTACATATTTGAGCCGTTTGGGGTCGAGACGCTGGGATCATGGGGTCCAAGTGTCCGTCTTTTGTTTCGAGAAATTTCAAAATGTTTATTTGACGCTACCCGTGACCAGAGGGCTGGTTTATTCGCTAAGGATGGGTATTACCATTCAACGTATCAATGCCTTTAATTCCCTATGGAACAGCTGCTGTATGGCTCCCGGCAGAGTAGAATTTGGACCACCCTAACTCTTCCCATGCGGTGTCGTACAAAGCGAGTAAGGGATAGGGCTGTTTAACATCTGGCTCTGAGGCGTGGCGGTAGAACGTTCAATTGCTAAGCAGGGAGCGCGCCGCGTGGCAATACCGCCAGCCTTCTGGCCACCGTCCCGGTTGATATCGATGGGGAGGAATTCTTTGACGCCTGAACCTGCACGATTGTTTAGGTATATTCAGTTTTTTCTTTTTTTAAATACTTTAAATTTAGATAACTTCCGTGTATATTATGTAAATATTAATATTGTTAAAATAAATAAATGTTTGCATGAATATGTATATTTGCATTGGTCTGGGTGTTTCTATGTATGTATTTACAAAAAAAAAAGTATCTAAGTATGTTTATACGCATTCTAGATTCCATAACACAAGCTAGTTAAGCTATGCTTACCTACCATGGATCTAAATAGCGTTGTGAATGAAGAATGAAATGAAGAATGTTGTAGAATATTCATTATTATTATTATTATATATACAGCCCAGACTCAGTCTCAGATGAATGGTTTTGAGTCAACAATAGTGCCCGGAAGACCACACTACACACCCTCTATTATGTGGCACAGAATTTAATGATTGGTGAAGTGTAGGTGTTAATTCACCTCTGCCTAAAGGCGCGATCATATGTGCAGCTGGTGAGTTAATAATATTGTTATCACCTGTAGAGTTAACAGTGATGCCTTACCTTATCACTGGATATTGTTGGTAAGTCCAAATGACGCGCCTCACCTTTCTTAACCGCATACAAGCAAATTATAGACGATGAAGTTCAAGAAGAAATTGATGTTTTTACACAGACGATGTGAATGTGTGGGAGGCATCGTTATAGTTTAGATAAGCTATACTTCCTCGAACGATAAGAAAAACAAACTGTAGAGGAAAATGCATCCACTCCAGATCAAAATTATGTAACATTATCATTATTGTCATTGCGATTACCGAGATTTTTACTTAATAGTAGCAAACAAACACATGGACCACGTAGTCAGCTGGTTCTCCCATAACCTATCCCATAACCTTAGCATATTGTTACATAATTTTAATGCAGAATGTGTATAAAAGGGTATGTAAGGCTCTACCTACAACTTCAGAGCTCTGGCTACGTGTTAAACTGCGATCGAGGCTATTATGCAGAATTTCCTCTCGGGTTTGGAATGCCAAACGGAGTTTTTATGGCTCCAACTGCCCGTAACGAAAGCCACAGATGTTCA
This sequence comes from Eilema griseolum, assembly GCA_963662185.1. Lineage (NCBI taxonomy): Eukaryota > Metazoa > Arthropoda > Insecta > Lepidoptera > Erebidae > Eilema > Eilema griseolum. Next base: position 10,265,938 of record OY759250.1, read on the forward strand.
TAATGGCAATCGTGCACATGTTACCATAACTAAAATACACTGATTTTAGTTGTGGTGCACAATAAAATTATGTTGTTAACTTACTAATGAATTATATGGTGCTTTTGCTTTTCCATAAATATCATACAACACAAATGCACACTCAGTGCAGGTTTTTTTATATACCACTTAGGTGGCAGACAAGCACACGGCCCACCTGATGGGAAATGGTTACCGTGGCCTACGGAGGTATGCAACACCAGGGGTGTTACACTCGCGCTGCCGACCATTAAGAAACATTCTAATGCTCCTCATGAAGAACCCTATATGTATTGCACGATTGTCATGAACAATCCGATCTCTCACGGATCCGGGGCGCGAATTAGTACACGATGTGACTAACGACAGTACAATAGACGTATGTCAATACATGATAAATAAACATAAGACACCTTGGGCCTTCCAGGATCACTTCATTGGAGCAACAATATTCAAATCAACTATTGTTATGCACTTCGTGTTTCCACTTCACCAATATCATTTCTTTTAACAGCATTCGAAGCGTGAATATCTTTAAATACACGTCCTGAAAAACACGTTATCTCGTGAATTGAGCGAAGAATCGGTGTGACCGCGATGTTTCATAGGCCAAGTGTATTGCACAAGTAGCCGCATTGTTTACGTGGCATTGTCCAGCTGTCCCATCGGTCCGCCTCGTACGTGCGTACTTGAATATATTTAAATTTGGAGATGCCACCAGGATTAGGCAAGAGTACTGACAACTACTATATATGCTGTTAGTGTTAAATTGGGGTACAGTTCACATCTCAAAGCACCCCTGAAAACATCTCAACAAACGACAGAAATGGCATTCAAGGTACGAACGCAGTTGGATTTTGTGAAGTGCATTCTAACAGTGTTTGTGAAAGTGATAATGATAATAATGAAGTGATGAACACTCAGTAATTAGGGCAACGTCTATAATTGTTAATTTAAAAGCCATCAGTAGTAATTTATGGAATGAAAGGACTTTACACTTTAAATTGTCACTAAATCTACCTCTTATAATAAATCATTAATTATTTCTTTTCCAGCTGGTGGTTCTCTCTTGCCTTTTGGCTCTCGTTCATGGCGGCGCCGTGCCGGCAGCAATAGCAACTGGACCTGTTGCTTACGCAGCGCCGGTCGCAGCCAGGCTTGAACAGTTCGATGCCCTGCCACAGTATAGGTTTGGCTATGAAGTGGGCGATTCTCTAACTGGCGACTATAAGACCCAGTCTGAGCAGCGCGATGGTGATGTTGTACGGGGTCAATATTCTTTAGTAGAGTCTGATGGCACCCGCCGCATTGTTGACTACGAAGCCGACCCAATCAATGGTTTTAACGCGGTGGTCCGTAATGAGCCTCTGCTAGCAGCTGCCCCTGCCGTTGTCGAGCCCGCCGTGGTACCCGCTCGCATTGCTGCTGGACCGGTTGCTGCCGCGCCCTTCGTAGCTCAACCAGCTCCACCTGCGCCAGTGTTTGCCCGGTACGCTGCCACCCCAGCCGCTGTCGCCACCCCAGTAGCTGGATCTGCCCCTGTGTTTGCCCGGTATGCTGCTGGTCCCGTGGTTGCTCAGTACGCATCTGCTCCCGCCGTAGCTCGGTACGCCACTCCTGTAGCTGCCGCATACAGAGCTGCTTATGCTCCTCCGGCAGCTGCTGCTGCATACGCCACGTACCCAGCTGCGGCATATGCCGCTTACCCTGCCCCAGCTGCGGCATACGCCGCTTACCCTGCCCCAGCTGCAGGACCTTTTACAGCCGCATATGGCTCTCCATTCGCTGCGTACACTGCCTCCTTAGCTGGGTACGCGACACCTGTGACTCGTGCCGTCCCTACAGTGGCGCCAGTTGCCGTCAATGCCATCCGCGGTGCTCCCGCAAAACTTGTGGAGCCCATCGCTACAGCTTATGGAGCCCCTTGAATGCCATAGTCTGAAAAGAGATGTTTTAAATATCTCTAAAGACTTGACTTGTATATACGACTAGAATAGTTATTTTTGTCTACTTTTTATGAAACGAAATGAAATAAATGTTTGAGTATTTAGGGATGTTTTTTCTTGATAAAGTGCACAGTCATATATTAATTTTCCTTAATGTCATTTTGGCACATGGACCAACCAAGTGAAAATAATGTAACTTTTCATCCAGGGGGTGACAAAGACTTTTATACCTCAACTTTTATTATAATCAGAATCGGTGTCCAAAAAGAGAAATACGTAAGTAACGCAACGATAAGTTAATAAACTCAATAACACATCATAGTAGTTATAAGAATTTAAAATTAATTAGAAAAGCCCACGAATCAGTACATTATTTAATTTTAAATGTCGCACCGGATTCTATTACAGGCGTTTATTACGAGTTTATTTAAATTGTGTTCAATTGGCGGCCCTGGACTTTAGGCACCAGCGAGGTATGTTCACCATGAGTCGGTCAAGGTTTCACTCTTTGGAGGTTAGTTGATCCACATTTTGAGTTACATACAAGAAATGTGACTATTTCAAATTAAATCATGTAATGGTCGAATTAAGTAAAGACTTTCTTTATTTGATTTAAACTTCATGCACACATGTACACAAGTGGTGAATGTTACGGGGTGAGAAATGCTCATCCCGTAGCGAGTAAGTTTCGACATCGATCGTAAAAATCCTTTAGGTGTTAATTCTTCAACTTAGCGTTAATCCCAGCCGCATCCGAAGTTTTCACCTGGGATTCTGGGGTCCGCATTACCATTGTTACTGCGGATTTGGCTGAATTTCGAGATTTTACGTGAAGCGACTGCCATCTGACCTCCATGACCCGAAGACCATATCGAAGCGTAGCAGCTAGACCAGTGGTTTGACTTTTAAGGGCTCCAACTACTTGTACCGACTGCCTTATATCGTATGGCTTAACGTGCTCTGTGAGGCACGACTAGACTAATGCAAATACCTATATTCATGCATACAAACATTTGCAGTGAACGGGGAACGAACCCATGCCTCCTGTGTAGCAGCCGCGTTCCCTACTACCACGCCACGGAGGCTGTCGTTTTTAGATGTGATAGGTCCAATTCGCGATTGGTTTTTGGTTTGGATTGGTTCAATTGTGTAAAGGAATATTTATGTGATGAACTGATATAGACAAGTATACCTATTGACATTTTAAGTTATTTATGATAGATTTTTTTTTGACATGTGCTACATACCTATTATTGACTCCCATATTGACATGTATTAATTTTGTATTCTTTAACTTCTTTTTTTGTTGACAAAATATTGCACGCCGCAAGGCTAAATATAGTGTTACTTAATTGTACGAACATAACAACCCATATACCTGTATTTGCAATTATAAGAATAAATAAATAAATAAATAAATAAATTCTCAATCCTGTTACTAGCGGCGCATTGCTTTCGCAAAGGTACTGACTGCACCAAGATCTTCGGAGCCCAAGCTAACCTCACCTGCAACATCTGCTGAAGGTGAGGCTCTGGCGCTGGCTGTCCTTTCGGAGTTGGAAGGTCAGGTGGCAAATTCGCTCTGTGTTTCTCGCGTCTATTGTAAACAACCAGATAAACATAAAAAAATAAAATAAAAACGAATCTTACTGTGCTCAGGTCAATCAATAACTCATTTTTTAAGGTTCCGTACCTAAAAAGGAAAAAAACGGAGACCTGAAGATCACTTCGTTGTCAGTCTTTCTGTTCTGTGTCTGTCTGTCAATACCTTTTTTTTTATACCACTTAGTTGGCAGACAAGCACACGGCCCACCTGATGGAAAGTGGTTACCGTGGCCTATTGACGTTTGTAACGCCAGAGGAGTCACAGTCGCGCTACCAAACCTGTAAGTACAGAGTGTCTGCACCGTCAGTGTAGAAGACAAAGCAGGACAAGCCTTTAGTATTCCCACTGACAGCACAAATTCCCCAGTGAGCTCTGGCTACCCTACTCACCGCTGGAAACACAACACGAAGTTATTATAGCCGCGGTATTCTGTAGGGCGGAGGTACTTCCCCAGTCGGACTGCTCAATTGGGCGGAAATACCGCCGTGTCCTACAAACCTTTTTCTCAGGAATGCACACACGTAAAACTTATGAGGAAATTCATAACACAATAATGAGATTTTCAGTTTCAAGACTTTATAGACTACTTTTATGGTCTATAAAATCTTGAACTGTGCAAAAATTACATTTCTAAGTCAACGCAATAAAAATGTACAGCAGTTTATGTAGCTTAAGTTCATCTCTGAATCCAATTTTGTACGGAACCCTCAGTTTACGAGTTCGATTCGCACTTGACTGACTTTTCTGCTTCTACTACTACTACTACTTTACAACTACCATTACAACTACAATTACAACTACAATTGTATATTAGTAAAGAAGCGGAAATGGAACCTGCAACCCAACGTTGCTGTAGAAAGATCTGACGCTATGCCACGCAAATCGTCAGCTCTGCATTACTGATGGCGCAAAGGTCTAATGACGGCATAACCAAAAGTACATGATAACACTAAATTATTTTTACTCAACAACATAACATAACATAAACTCACGCCTATATCCCCGAAGGGGTAGCCAGAGGTGCTAGCACCCACATTTCGCCAGTTTATGTTTAGGTCCCAATGTAATAGGTGGCGAGTCTATTGCCAATAAACCTGCGATAAATACACACATAGCTTCGAAAAGCATCGAACAGTCATTGGTATGTGCCATGGTAAAACCTGGGATCGAACCTGAGACCTCGTCTCAGCAGTCCATTACCCATACCACTAGGCTACCGCGGTTATTCAACAGATCAAACATATAAGTCTATTTTCTCCACTTTAAACATCAATCTGTAACTTAATGATAAAAACGAGTATTTTATTTGAATAAGTAAATGATTAACCTTAGCTAAACATCGCCTACAGCGTTATTAAGCAGTATATAATCTCGGCAGTTAATCCAATCCATATCATTCTTGCAATAGAAGTCAATCGATCGACAACTACAATGGCATTCAAGGTAATAGCGCCCACCAGTTTGTGTGCTGCTGAGCAAACAAACCTGTACCGCCCATAATTTGATTTGGTACTTCGGGAAGAAGAGTAAGACTTCGACTTGTAGAGAATTGTTTCTGTCGTAAATCGAACTATCAGTTTGAGACCTTCACAGTGTAGTTAAAACTGTTTGTGTTCATAAAATATTGAAGCTATAACAATGGTTTTAACTACTCTATAAAGATATCAAGCTGTAAACATGTGTTGTGCGATAGAGATAACGTGATACAAAACCGAAATAAACTTTGGATACGACTGGGTGCTTCGCGGTGAGCTTGCGGACGGCGCCGCCGTCACGTGCTATGCGGACGACACGCTAGTGACGGCGAGCGGAGCTACACACCGCGAAGCGATCCTGAGGGCCACGACCGCGGTTGCTCAAGTCGTGGAACGGATCCGGCGGCTGGGCCTTGAGGTGGCTTTGCATAAATCCGAGGCCATGTTCTTTCATGGACCTCGGCGCACGCCACCACCTGGTTCCAGTCTCACAGTGGGAGGCACTCTCATCGGCATCAAGCCCCAGATGAAATATCTGGGGCTCGTGCTCGACGGCCGGTGGGACTTCGGGAAGCACTTCCGAAGTCTGGGCCCCAAATTGGCGGGCACAGCCAACGCTCTGGCGCGGCTACTGCCCAACCTGAGGGGCCCGGATGACTCCTGCAGGAGACTCTACGCGGGTGTCGTGCGGTCCATGGCCCTGTACGGGTGTCCCGTGTGGGCGGACACCCTGAGTGATCGGCACATGCTTCTGCTGCAGCGTCCGCAGCGGAAGTTGGCGTGCCGCATCATAAGGGGGTACCGCACGATATCATTCAACGCGGCGAGTCTCCTCGCCGGATCGCCACCATGGATCCTGGAAGCGAGATGCCTTTCGGCGCTATACAGGTTCCGAAGGGCGGCGCGGGAGCGGGGTCACGATCCCGAGCCCGAAGAAATTCGGGCCGTGAGATCCCGGCTCCACAGGGAAATGGTGGCAGAATGGGAGAGACGACTTGGGCAACCAAGCGCAGGGCACGCCGTAGTAACGGCGGTAAGACCCATCATGGGGGAGTGGCTAGAGAGGCCACACGGCAGCCTCTCGTACCGTCTGACGCAGATGATCACCGAGCACGGATGCTTCGGAAAGTATCTGCGTCGGATGCAGAAAGAGCCAACGTCCGAGTGCCATCACTGCGACGCGAGCGAGGACTCAGGTCCGCACACGCTCACCGAGTGTCCGGCGTGGGAGACGCCGAGGCGGGAGCTTGTAGCGGCCCTGGGAGTGAGGGTTCTCACGCTCTCCACCTTGCTCGCGGCGATGGTTCGCGGCGCGGATGCGTGGGCGGCCGGCGCCTCCTTCTGCGAGCAAGTAATGCTCGTGAAGGAGGAGGCGGGGCGGGAGCGGCAGCGGGAGCGACGAAGGATCGCTAGACAAGCTGCCCGCGCACGAAGGCAACTCGGGCGTCGGAGGTCGATGAACGACCTCCGCCCCCCATGAGCGCCGGCCTGGGGGTGACAGGTGAAGCCGCCTGTCACCCTGGCAGAAGCAGGCCACGGCGGCGGCGCGCGTGGCGCGCCTCCCCGTTTCCGGGGACGAGTTGGGGACTGTGTGGCCCCCACACCCGAGAAGAGGGCCAGATCGTGAGAGATGGCCCTGGGTCGGCCGGGGTGCGAGGGATATGCCTGTCAACCTCACCTTCGGCAACCGAAGCGACCCACAGGCGGCGTGCGTTTTAGTCGGTTCGAGTCCGACATAACCTCCTCCACCGGCTCCGATGGGGAGGTATCCGTGGGGATTTTGCGCACGTAAAAAAAAAAAAAAAAAAAAAAAAAACCGAAATAAACTTATATTACTGTTCTTCACGACGACGCGTGCCAAGTTCAAGATTAGTAATATAAGTGATTGCAATTATTTTTATCTATTTTAATTTTAAATTAATTATTTTTAATATTTTCAAGTTTTAAAATCATTATATTTGAAAATTGTATCAATTCCAATCAAGATATAATTACAACATTTATATTGAGCACAGGGAATGTCAGTGTCGTGACAGAGAAAGAATACAAGTATCACCACCCCATCTCATCCGAAGGGTGTCGTAAGAGGCGACTCATGGAAACATATGCAAACCATATCACTGCGAGAGAAGGAAAACTCGAAATAAAACCCTGTACCAACCCGTCTGGCCAGCGTGGAAATAGTAGGCCAAAGCCTCCCAACATTGGGAGAGGTCTAGTCCAGCAGTGGACTGCGATGGGCTAGTTGATTGATTGATTGACAGGGAATGTAATTAATTTATGAACAACCGCGGTAGCCTAGTGGTTTGGGTAATGGACTGCTGAGACGAGGTCTCGGGTTCGATCCCAGGTTTCACCATGGCACACACCAATGACTTTTCGATGCTTTTCGAAGTTATGTGTGTATTTATCGCAGGTTTATAAGTGCCCGGTTAATGGCAATAGGCTCGCCACCTATTACATTGGGACCTAAACATAAACTGGCGAAATGTGGGTGCTAGCACCTCTGCCTACCCCTTCGGGGATATAGGCGTGAGTTTATGTTATGTTTATGTTATGAGCTCTGTAATTAAAAAACCAAAGGTGTTTTATATCATAGTATATAGGACAATATTTAAACTGTAACTTTGAGTCTTTCTATTACAGAATTAATCAATACATTTCTTAATAACATATATTTTTTATTACAGTTCGTAGCCTTCGCGTGCTTGGTAGCAGCCGCTAGCGCCGGTATCCTTCCGGCAGCGCAGATCTCATACGCTGCACCGCAGCCACAGCTCGCATATGCCGCTCAACCAGCGCACATAGCATACGCTGCACCACAGCCACAACTGGCCTACCAAGCTCCTTTGGCATACTCCGCGCCCGTCGCTAAAGTGCTAGCCCCCGCTGAACCTTTCAACTCGCACCCACAGTACAGCTACGCATACGACGTACAGGACGGTCTCACCGGAGACTCCAAGAGCCAGCAAGAGACCCGCGACGGTGATGTTGTCCGTGGCTCTTACTCTGTAGTCGACCCCGACGGTACTAAGCGCACCGTGGAATACACCGCCGACGACCACAACGGTTTCAACGCCATCGTGCACAGGGAGCCCCTTGTTCAAAAGGTTGTCGCACCTGTAGCTAAGGTTGTAGCCCCTATTGCCAAGGTTGCTCCAGTTGCCTACGCCGCTGGTCCTCTGGCCTACCCTGCCGGTCCAGTCGCCTACTCCGCCGCCCCTGCTCCTCACGGTTACTCTGCTCCCCTCTATCATCACTAAAATAGAAGTCGAAAGCAGCCCTAGTCCAATTGTAAGCTGAGATTACTATTTATTATGTTTTTTATTGGTTATGAAGAAATAAAAATGATTAAATAATTTTCTTTTCTTCCTTATTCATTCATACCTTTAGTTAAGTATTTTTGTATAAGTGCTAGTGAGCACTAATTATTTTGCTTTCATCATAATTTGGGGCAGGTCAGGAGTGCCCTAAACCGACGAGCATGCATGAAGAATGTAATGAGAGTGAATGAAGCTAGAGTAGTATGTCAGGATCGTAGCAAATGGAGATCCGTGATCTCTGCCTATCCCTATGGGAGACGGGCGTGATTTTATGTTTGTATGTATCATAATTTGTGCAGTATGGAGTCGAAACGTTATTCGTCGTGATTTTTTAATTTACCTGGATTACCTGATATTTTTTTATTTTTTATTTTAAATCTTTTATTTCTTTTTAAATAGTACAAATTTCGTAAAAAACACATCCCACAAAACCGTGTGACTGGTGTGTTTGTGGGTCACAGTCTCTTTTATATTGATGACAACTTACAAAAATTTGGAAATTGGTCGTTTGGCCCAATTAGCGGGTAAGGTTGCGATCATACATACTAACACCACTCAATCGCACACATTTCGGTCGTCAGAAAATACGTGATGTCTGGCAGACAGTGATCTCGGAATATCATGAAATTGATATTTAACTTGAAAAAAAGTTAAAAATTAATGTACGAAATCACATATTTAATCAATTAGTTTTCGTTATTTTATGAGTATCTTATTACACTCTTGCCATTTTATAAGTAAACTCATTGATTCCATTGCTAAAAACTCGGTTCTCGGTGCCTGCTGATTTTCCATTTTGAGAACAGAACGATGTCAAAGAAAACACAAATGGTGACAAACCAATTCGTAGAGGTAAACGATCGAATTTCACATAGATTTTCAGGATGTGAAGATTCGATAAGCTAAGTTAAACATGGGCTGATTGTTTTAGAGTCATTTTTATAGTATAGTATAGAACATAGGCACCTAAAACTACTGTACTCTAAACGTCTGTTGACTAGGACTTTATAAAGGATGGACTAAGGCCTTTAGTATCTACCTACCAGTGTTGCCAGAGCCAGATTGTCAAATGTAACCCAAGCTAGCTTAAAAAGTTATAGTTTTGGGGAAAAAAGGTTTTTTTTTATACCACTTAGGTGGCAGACATGCACACGGCCCATCTGATGGAAAACGGTCACCCTGGCCCATGGACGTTTGCAACACCAGAGGTGCCACACTCGTGCTGTCGACCTTATAATGACATGCAACTCTGCTCGTCGTCTGCGACTTTCCTCCGGAGTGTGCCGCGTGTCGTAACTCCAATTCCGCTACCATATCCACGTGGACCTGGCACTTTACAGCCTGTAGATCTTTAGGCTCATATTCATATCTCCGCTCCCACGCCTCCTTTTGGTATCGATATAGCACCGAAAGCACTCTCGCCTCCAGAATCCACGGTAGCAATCGGGCGAGAAGTCTAACCGCATCAAAGGATATCGTGCGCTGCGGTGTGCGCAGCTTATACACGTGCCTGATCTTTCGGGTCTTCTTCGTCCATATTGGGCCCCATATAGGGCCATGGGCAACACGATTCAAGTCTTCTGCAGGACTCGCGTCGAAGCCCACGAAATAACATGGATTGGTATTGCACCAGTGTTGCTTACAATTGATTTTAACTGGAATTGAGATCCTTTCGCAGTCGAGTCGATCCATCACTGTGGGAACAATTATTGTTGAACAATTTTAGGTATTAACGAATATTAGGTATTAGTATTTACCATATCTACGAGTGATTATGAACTTTAACACGATCAAATACATTTTCGTCCGCTCTAGCGGGCTCTAAACGATTTTATGCTCAACCTTATTGTGTATAGTTTCTTCGACTAAGATTAAAAACAGTAATAGGCGTTTAGTTTCAAAAATTTCAGGCATTGTTCAGTACACGACACAGCGGTCACTTCGAACGTGCGTTCTTGAATATATTTAAATTTAAAAATAGTACTGGGATGAAGCAACCATCTGTAAACCAATAAATGCCAGTAGTCGCCAACAAAGATAACAGTTTACAGCATTAGGTATCCCCGAAAACATCTCCACTAACAACATGGCGTTCAAGGTACGAAAAGCGGATGTTTTTTATAAAGTGTGTGTAAACAATGTATGTGTTTGTGTGTAAAAGTGATATTGAGAAGTGATCAAATAAAAAAAATATAATGCATATTTACTATTATTTATTTATATTATTTATTATAAAAAGAAATTGGCCGTGTGTATTCGGACTAAGCTTAGCTGGAGGGGTTAGAGGGAATATTAGTAATTTCGGTTCTAATATTTTTTTTAATAAAAACAAAAGAACAACAACAACAAAATTATGTTATTAGACGAAATTAATAGATTGAAGATAATATTTACGTACACGTATCTACGTACAAAGGATTACGTATAATAATACCTTTTTTATAAGCTGAAAGTCAACAACTATACCAGTGTCTCCGTAGTGACAGTTGTGAAGATTTAAAAACATCTTTTTTCTATTCGTTTTATCTATTCTTATTCATCTCCATTTTAACCATAGTCTAAGACTATGGACTCTTTGTCGCGTGAGCATGATAGTGGTCGTAATTGGTTATTCTAAAAACCTACACGGAAAATTAAGACTTGTTATTGGACCTCAGGCAACAACAAACAACTAACCCCTGAAATAGTTTTGCTTAAGTTCAACTCTTAGCAAACGTAATGGTAAAGTAATTTAAAATACGTATAATGTTTTTTTTTTAATCAAAGTGGCGTTAATAGTTTAGTTATCAAAATTTTATTAGTGAATATAATTTTATTTACTACAACTTTTATCGAGGTGTAGTTGAAGAAGTGAAAAGTGTATACCAGGATTGCAGCAAGTCGGCACATAAGTGATCTTTGCCTACTCCAATCGGAAAGAGGCATGAGTGAATGTAAATGTAACTTTATCATAAAACTCTACAAAAATATATTTTTACCCTTAGGCAGATTTTTTAAGCAAATCTTAGTAGGAATAGAAAAAGTTAATAAAATAAATAATATTAAAAATAATAAGAAATAACGTAAGACCTACGTATAGTTTTATGAATAAAATTCGTAAATAGGAATTAAAATCATATGTCGGCACGCTTACAAGTAAAAATTGTGACATTTCTATGGAATGTGGAATGAACTACCAAATAAATAAATAACTCCCTGCTGCGGTTTTCCCATGCGCCATTAATATGGGGTTCTTCAAAAGAGGCATTAGGAGGTTTCTTCAGGGTCGGCAGCGTGAGTGTGACGCCCCTGGTGTTGCACAAGTCCATAGGCCACGGTTACCACTTCCCAACAGGTGGGCCGTGTGCTTGTCTGCCACCTAAGTGGTATAAAAAAAAAAACTTTGATATCACTTCTAGCATTAATATATTTTTTTCATAACTTCTGTTATAGTTGGTGGTCTTCTCATCAATACTGGCGTTTGTCTACGGCAGCGTATTACCCGAAGTCATTGCATCAGTACCTGCAGCAGCATACGGCGTGCCTGTGGCGGTCAGTACAAAAGACTGCGATCCTCCATCCCTGTATAAATTCGGCTACGATGTGGCTGATTCTCTCACAGGCGACTACAAGAGTCAAGTAGAACAGCGTAACGGTGATGTGGTACAGGGACAATACTCTTTGGTGGATTCTGACGGCACCCTTCGCGTTGTACAGTATACTGCTGACGCAGTCAACGGTTTTAACGCTGTCGTTCGCAATGAGCCTTTAGTAGCTGAGGGTCCTGCCATAGTACCCGCTCGTATCGCAGCTGCTCCCGTCTTCGCTCAACCCGCGGTCTCATCTGAAACTTTTTTCTCGCGTTATGCTACTGCTGCAGTTGCTGGACCTGTGGTTGGTCCTGCTGCAATATTACCTCGATATGAAATAGCCCCTGCGGCTGCACGTCTTGTGCCTGCTCCTGTTGTATCTGCTCAGTACGGCGCTCCAGTAACTACTACTTTCAACGTTGCTTACGGTGCTCCTGTAGGCTCCCAGTACATTACTGAAGTGGCCACTCCATTCGCTGCGCCTTTAGCTGGACCATATGCTGCCCGTATAGCAGCTGAATACCCCGCATACGCTGCTAGATACTCGGCTTTCAGCAGCCCAGTAGCAGCTGCGTATAGAGAATTTCTTGCAACTCCAGTAGCCACACCCCCACGTGCCTTCTATACGGGACCAGCTCCTGTAGCCCTCGCTCCTGTTGCTGCCGCTCCTGTAGCCGTCGCTCCTGTTGCCGCCGCTCCTGTTGCTGTCACTCCTGTTGCAATTGCACCCGCTAAGCTCGTGGAATCTGACGATACCACTGGTTGCCCTTGAATGCTTTAATGTTAAGTGATACAATTATGTATTAAGTGATGAATTTATATGTAACGATAAGATAATTTTTTTTATAAAAGGTATAAAATAAAGGAGTTTTTAATACCCAGAGAGAGAGTGTCAGAATGGGGCCTTCCCTTTTCCCTTTTTGAAATAACAGTGTGTGTGTACTACTAAATGTTAGTTACTAGCCATTACCAATTTATGTATGAAGCGTAAATTAACTAACTTTGATCTGATTCTAGAATGTGAATAAACATACTTAGATCACTTATCTTTAGCAAATACCTCCATGTTATACCTCATAGAAAAACATAGATAAATGCAAATTGACTTATTCATACATACTACTTGAATTAAGTGGGAATCGAACACTTACCTACCGCTACAGATTCACAAAAATAGCTCATAAACTCGGTGATTCAGCTAGATAGTAGCTTAAACTAATGTGGTTTTGGACTTAGGTCAAAAGCTCACATAACATACTGGTAGCTAAGTGGTTAGGAAGACGCCCTTGCGATCTAGAGGTTTCAGGTCAACTGGTTAGGAAAAAATGAGGAATACCAAACAACTTGGCAAATAACTAACAAAAATCTGATTCTGAAGCCCTATGATTTTTTTTTTCTTGGACACGCCAACTTGACTTCACCTCATCTGATGGTAAGCTAAAGGTAGAGTCTCAGGAAAGAGAGTCACCATTACAGACACTAAATAATGTGACAATGATGGCACTCAGCTTGGCGGCCTCATCAGATGCTTTTTCACGCCCCGCTTAAAGGACCCGGGACTATAGGAAGATATATATTTGAATGATACCGTTTTTTTTATCAATTATGTATACCTACTGCCTTAACTTAGATTATACAGGGATCCGATTTTGCGATTCAGTAACACGGTTTACACCTTATTTTCAATTCAATTGTAGACGTAAAAATAACGATTTCGTGATGTTAATCAGAATCACGCAAAGTGTTAGCCGTTTTAATAAAATGTTGTAGTTTTAATTTCAAAAGTTATAGTAAGTTTTGAAATCACACGTTTTAAAAACGTCATGCTATTGTATCGGTACCCTGGTGACTGGTACGATGGCCGCGCCATGCACTGCGAACTTACTATGCGTACTAGTGCGAGACAGGCATATAAACTGCTATGTATCATAGGATTGCGTAGTTTTGTCATGGCTATTGTATGAGAGAGGTTTTGTTAAAAACCCAGTGGCCGCTACTTCAAGGCCGTAGGAGTTCCTTCAGTTAAAAGTTATTTCAGGGTATTTAAAATTCATGGAGTGGCTTATATTTGTATTTTCAGTCTGATTAAAAAAGTATTTAGACGTGCCTAACATGAATAAAAATAACTATGTTTTAAGAAAAGTCTTATCGGAAAAAACGACGATCTCTGTGCCGTAGCGGTAGAACGTTCGACTGCTACGCAGGAGGAGCGGGTTCGATTCCTGTTCAGTGCAAATATTTGTATACATGAATAATTGTATATTTGCATTAGTCTGGGTGTTTCTATGTATGATGTGTATGTATTCACAAAAAAAAGTATCGGCGTTCTAGATTCCATAATACAAGGTAGTTAAGCTATGCTTACCATAGGTCTAGATAACGTTGTGTGGAATGTTGTAGCATATTTATTTATTATTATTATTATTATACAAAATTGTTTAACAGGCAAATTCGATTTGTCAATTTTGCACATTGAATTAATTATGTTTATCAAAGGCTTGTTAAATATTTCTTGCTGTAATTTGTCGCTCCATAATCACCCCTTGTTCAGATGACGCTGTCGATTCCGGTACCCATACGAACGCCATTACGGCATCAATGTCAATCGTTACGGGTGGTTGGGGTCGTAAGAAGCGTGACAACCGATCTAACTATAGAACTTCGATATTGCCAATGGGTTGTGAAGCTCACAAAATATCGAGTTACAGCCGCTTAGCAGTAAGACTGAGAAAAAGCACCCTGGATACGACTTGGACAAATACTTAGATGATAATGATGATAGTTGTTTTGTACCTATAACTTTTTCCCTCCCTCGATTTCAAGTTAAAAAAATATTCGCTAGAACATGAAAAGAAGGAAACTATTGACACTAATATCGATAAATATTATGGCCAAACACACTAAATCTTCGATAAGTTTTAGTCTGGACCATAATTCATATTTATTTCATAATTTTATGCTACATATTACATAATTATTAGTTCTGAAGGCCTAACACAAGATGTAGCTGCAAATTGGCGTCCACTAAAACTGTTTGTATTATCTATGCCTACTCTGACTATTCATTGTGATTATTTGTGATTAATAATAAGTATTCTGTGCGCGTAAAAAGCACGTGAAAAAGTTAAGTATAAACGCTTGAATGGCAGCTGACACTCTTGACACATAGATGGCTGAGACCACGAAGAAAGAAATTTCTGTCCTCTATGACTGAGACACTTTTTCGTGAAAAAGTAATTCTTCTAAAGTAGGTAAACCAGATGTAATTTGGTAATTTGGCAATAAAATATTGCCGAATTACACCTGCTTTGAATAACACAATAAGATCTCAAAACAAAAATTAAAAATAAATTAAGTTAAACTTAACGGATAAGTTAAAGTAGTACCTATTACTTAACATTCGAATTGGTACTTAATTCGTACAAAACTCATTAATCATGTTGAATTTCAATTGTCTCACGACAGTGGAATTCTAATAGGTAAGTTCAATGTTAAGTAATCTCTTGTGAACTTGGAACGAAAGGTATTGAATGAATTTCGTACTTTACCCTATTAGAATAATATTTTTCTAACCAATATTATTTTTATACCCATCATTTATGGCAGTATTTTTAATCATATTGCAGTTAAATAAATTTATTTTAACAATTTCTTGTGGCATTGCGCCGCATGCGTCTGTGCCTACTAAGTACGTGCGTACTTGAATATATTCAAATTTGGAGATGCTACCAGGTGAGGCAAGCGATCTACCAACTTACTATAAATATGGTTAGTGTTAAACTGAGGGTACAGTTCATAGCTCAAAGCACCCCTGAACACATCTCAACAAACAACAAAAATGGCATTCAAGGTACGGAGCGCAGTTGGATTTTGTGAAGTGTATTATAAGTGTCTGTGAAAGTGATATCAAATAATGTAAAGTGAAATCAAACAAAAATTAATCTACTTCAGTGAAAATATATGTCGATGAAATGCAACTTTTATTGGAGTAACGACGTTAGATAAATAAAATTTATTTTTATTTCAGTTGGTGGTTCTCTCTTGCCTCCTGGCTCTCGTCCACGGTAGCGCAGTACCAGCTATCGCAGCACCTGCAGCGATTGCAGCAGCACCCGTGGCCTATGCGGCTCCCGCGGTCGCCGCGAGACTTGAGGAGTTCGACCCTCTGCCACAGTACCGGTTCGGCTATGACGTGTCTGATTCTCTCACCGGGGACTATAAGAGTCAGACCGAGCAGAGAGATGGTGACCTGGTCCGCGGACAATACTCTCTGGTGGACTCCGACGGCACCCGCCGCGTCGTTGACTACACCGCTGACTCCATCAACGGTTTCAACGCAGTTGTCCGTAAGGAGCCTTTGGTAGCCGCTGCCCCTGCTGTGATCGCTGAACCTGCGGTGCTTCCTGCTCGCATTGCTGCTGCTCCTATTGCCGCTGCACCAGTCGTCCCTGCTCGCTACGCTGTTGCACCTGCTGCTGCTCCCGTCGCTGCTGCACCTGTAGTTGCTGCGCGCTACGCGGTCGCTCCCCCTGCTGCCCCAGTCGTAGCGGCCCGGTATACAGCAACACCAGTCGCTGCTCCGATTGTTGCTGCGAACTATGCCGCTGCCCCCGTGTTTGGTCGTTACGCGGCTGCCCCCGTTGTACCTGCCCGTTATACTGCCGCCCCTGTAGCTGCTGCCTACAGAGCTGCTTACGCCGCCCCAGCGTATGCTCCATATGCTGCCCCAGCGTATGCAGCGTACGCCACCGCACCCTTCGCTCCTGCGTACCCTGCGCCCGTGGTGGCAGCGTAAAGCACATCACTGGATGCCTATTTCTAAGAAACTACGCTCTGAGACTTGAATTGTACATACGACTGTTTTTTAGTTATTTTATATTATAAAACTAGTAAAAATTTGAAATTGAAAAAGTTTATGTTATTTCACTTATATATTTTTAAATAAATCAAAGTAACTACCACATTGCGAGTAGTAACGTGAATTATAGTAATTTTGGTTCACGTACTCCTTCCAATTTAGCTTAGCGGGAGTAACCCCTCCCGCTAACTTCAATTGCTTGTGTTAGGAGTAAGTTCACGTAGGTAGTGTCATAACCAAGGTTCGAACCTGGGAACTCTCGATCGTAAGGTCGAATCTTGAGCTGATAACTACCGACATCTCATTACAATATAAATTCTGGGTCATTTCTACCTCAAGTATTAGTAGAGTTTTTATGTTAGATCCGACCATTGACTGTACCTCGCCTGACAGTAAGAGATAAAGTTACTATCAGGCGAAATAAAGTTCAAAAAGCAGCGGTTATTTTTCTAACTGCACTTCCGACAAAAGTGGCAAGGTAGACCTTGACGGTTTCGGCAGATATTTTAACACGCCCAGTTTAAAGGACTTGGGGTTGTAGGTAGAATGGAACATGTGTGTGGGTAAAACATCTTCTTCTCAGCCAGTTCTTTACCGCACTACAAAAAGAAAGCTATTGCCGAATAACTTGGTTTGTAATGGTATCGGTTGTACTGTATATACTGCGCTTGTTTTGTTTCATTGTTTAATTTTTAGTTCTTATTACCTACTAGCTGACCCACCCCAGCTTCGCCCGGGGTATATTTTGAAGCTTCATATCCCTTTGAGCCCGTATGTTTTAGTCTTCAAAATATGTATGAAAAATTGCCGGTTTTGTTAACATTTATTATCAACGCTCCGCTCCCTTAAGTAGTAGCGTGATGATATATAGCCTAAAACCTTCCTCGATAAATGGACTACCCAACACTGAGTACTACCCAGAGATTAGCGCGTTCAAACAAACTCTGCAGCTTTATAATATTATATTATAGTATAGATATGTCTTCTAGGAGCCAGTTGTGAACCAGCGCTGGGTACTCGTATTTGGCATTATGCTGAACTGGCTCCTTTCTTGGTGCAACACAAATGAGCCCAATTTAGCATCTACTGTCTTGTATTGTATGTATAACAATAGGGTTAGGTAAGGTATGTATGTTTGTGTTGTACCAAAATAAAACATCCATTCTTTTCTTTCTTTTTTTTTATACCACTTAGGCAGACTAGCACACGACCCACCTGATGGAAAGTGGTTAGCGCGCTCTATGAACGTGTGTTACACCGGAGGAGCCACACTCTCGCTGCCGACCCTGTAAGTACGGAGTTTCTGTGCCGTCTGTGTGGAAGACAAAGCAGGACAAGCCTTTAGTGTTCCCACTGACAGCACAAATTCTCCATTGAGCTCTGGCTACCCTACTCACCGCTGGGAACACAAAACGAAGTTATAATTGCCACGGCATTCTGTAGGGCGGAGGTACTTCCCAAGTCGGAGTTCTTTTTTTCTTTCTTGTATAAAAGTGAAACCTTAGTACCGCACGTAAATTTCTGGATGAAAAGGGATAGGGTGGAATAATGGTAATGGTAATGGCCATAGAAAACTGCTAATTAGGCTGTATCTCTACGTAGCTGCAGAGGCTCTAGGGTTGTAGTAATCTCAGGGCTATCGATGATTCGGACAATGCAAAAAGTATAGAACGGTGCCATACCAGAGATGAGAACAATCTTCCACGAAGAGTTTTTTTTTAATCTAGGACACGCCAACTTGACTTCACCTCGCCTGATGGTAAGCTAAAGGCAATATCTCAGGGAAGAGGGTCATCATTACGGACACTATGTAATGTTACAATGGTAGCACTCAGCTTGGCAGCCTCATCAGATGCTTTTCCACGCCCCGCCAACTCTCCAATTTGCTTGTATCCACCCTACGAGACTTTGTACAACGTCAGTAAACCTACAATATTTTACGCCCACCGATTTAGAATGCTCCTGGCTCCTTTTCTTTAAAATACCTCCAACTTGATCGTTTGGTCTTGCATAGTGAAGGCCACTTCACCAGACTCTTAACTCAATAACGAATTACGGATCGTTGCGTCGCCTAGATCGATTTTTCTAAAACATGTAGATGGCAAACAAGCACACCGTGTAATACATACGTCCATGGACTTGTAAAAACCACCGCTTGGAGATCATTGCGTAGCTTAAGCGTGCATGGAATAAAGTTCCTTTCATACCACAGTATGCACACCGTTTTCAGTCGCAATATGTAAAGACGAGTCCACGGCCCGCGGCGAGTGATGCGATGACAGAATATATCCGTGAGTATCATGTCGAATAACAGGCGCTAGAACACAGCGAGGCAGTCTCCCCCGAGACTGAGCGGTTCCACACTGTCAGTGAGTATTGGGTTGTTAACGAGCCTCAGCGCCCGCCTTTGCATAGGGTCGAAGAGGTCAAGCAGGTTATCCGGTGCCCGGGCAAAAGGTGAGAGCAGTACTTCTTGGGACGAATTCTCTGACCGAAATCGATGTTAGCATCTGGTTAAATAGTTTGCATTGTTATAAATTACTAAATATAGCCTTTGGGAGCGTAGCTCATGTAGAGGTTTGCATTGGACGCAAACATAAAGTATGCCGAAATGGTACCTGACCCAATTGGTGCACGAGGTCACTAGGATACCAAGAAGGTCGGGCCTAGCACCCTCTCTGCTAGAACTTTTGCTGACGAGTAACCCGGACCGATACAGTGTGTCGGTACGAGCCGCTTTAGGCAACTCCGACCACTGCCAGGTCTGTTCCATGGTGCCTATTATAGCGCCCCCACGACCCGTGCAGGGGAAGCGGCGTCTCTGGCACTACTTCGTGACTATTTTGCGTCCATCCCGTGGGTTGAGCGCTGCTTTGTACGTAAGAACCCATCGGATTGTGCTACTGCTGTCACCGGTGAGATCGGTCTGGGTATGGAATACTATATCTCATATACCGATATCACCGGTGACCGCGGGGTGCGCCCTAGGTTCGGTTCGCGAGTGCGCGGAAGCTGTTGAACGAAAACAGCCTGCGTACCGCGCTTGGGTAGGGGCGCGCGCACCCGCCATCCCAATCTGGGCCACTTCAAGGCGGCGTACAACAGAGCCACAAAGGTCTGTAAAAGGGCCTACGTCAGAGCGGATGCCCTGCGCATAGCGCGGCTTGGTCAAGAGCTAGTGATGCATCCCACGGGAAGCCGTGGCTACTGGCGACTGGCTAAAGCCGTACAAGCCAACTTCTGTCAGCCTTCGCTGCCTCCACTGCGTAACTCTGATGGATCCCTGGCCCATGAGCCGCAAGAGAAGGCAAATCTGCTGGTTAATCTCTTTGCGGCCAACTCCCGAATCGATGATTGTGGTACGCAGCCACCGACACTACCCGACAGTGACCACGCAATGCCTGATATCCATATCAGGCAACGCGATGTCCATGCAGTGCTGCAATCACTCGATGTCCGGAAAGCCAGTGGTCCGGATGGTATTCCAGCGGTAGTTCTGCAAAAATGTGCAGCGGAGTTGTCTCCAATGCTTACGCGCCTGTACCGGCTGTCCTACAGTTCGGGTACAGTGCCTTTGCCTTAGAAAGAGGCGAATGTTCAGCCGATTCCCAAGAAGGGGGATCGCTTGGAGCCAGTCAATTAGCAACTCATAGCCGTCACCTCAGTGCTGTGCGAAGCGTTCGAGCACATAATTAACAAACAGCCCATGCGGCACCTAGAGGATCACTCCTTAATTAATGACCGGCAATATGGCTTCAGGCCGAAACGTTCAACGGGTGATCTTCTAGCATACGTTACCCATCTTTGGGGTGAGGCTATGGACAAGCACGGCGAGTCACTGGCAGTTAGTCTTGACATCGCCAAAGCGTTCGATAGAGTCTGGCACAAATCGCTTCTTTTCAAGCTACCTGTCTTTGGTCTGCCTTCTAGGCTGTGCAATTGGGTTGGTAGCTTCCTGCAGAGGCGCCGTATTCGCGTCCTTTGTGACAGACGAGCTTCGGAGTTTCTGCAGGTAAATGCTGGCGTGCCCCAGGGGTCCGTCTTATCACCCACTCTCTTTCTTCTGCATATCAACGACATGCTGTCCACCGGCAATGTTCATTGTTTTGCAGACGATAACACCTTACATGGGAGTTATCATGGACACCCTGCGGCCAAGCAGCCAGATATCGCAGAGAAAAGGCAGCTTCTTGTCACTGAGCTTGACGGGATCCTGAATCACATTTCTCAATGGGGCTCTGAGAACCTGGTTGAGTTCAATGCCAAGAAGACGCAGGCATGTGCGTTTACAGCAAAAGTATCTTCTTACCTTCCCCTCCCCACTCTTCAGAGCACGCCACTGCCACTGCAGGACAATCTCAATATCCTAGGTATGGATGTTCGCTGCAACCTGAATAACAAAAATTACATCGAAAGTATCATCAAAACAGCCTCACGAAAACTCGGAGTCCTGAACAGAGTGAGACGATTTTTCACGCCGGAGCAGCGGTGTCTTCTATACAAGACCTTTACAGATGCGTAGAGATGTTGCGTCTATGGCTGTATTTTACCGTCTGTACCATGGTGAGTGTTCTGATGAGCTCTTCCAATTAGTCCCACCCTCCCCTTTCCTACACAGGACAACACATGCAGGTCTTGAATGTCATCCGCACACGGTGCAGAACATCCGATCAAGAACCAAGCGGTTCGGTGACTCTTTCCTCTGTCGCACCATTAAGGCCTGGAATTCATTACCAGCTCACGTGTTTCTTCTTGCTACAGTCCCGGGTCCTTTAAGCACCATTGTCACACAATATGTGTAAGTAATGGTGACCCTCTTTTCTGAGACTTTGCCTTCAGCTTACCATCAGGCAAGGCGAAGTCTAATCGACGTGTTCTATATAAAAAAATATAAAAAAAATAACTCCTACTCTTTTAAGTGGTAAGATGATAGTGTTTCATTAAATTAAATGAATTCTTATTATCAGAATAAATTTAATTTCACGTGGCATTGTGCAGCATGCGTCTGTGCCTACTAAGTACGTGCGTACTTGAATATATTAAAATTTGGAGATGCTACCAGGTGAGGCAAGCGATCTACCAACTTACTATAAATGTGGTTAGTGTTAAACTGAGGGTACAGTTCATAGCTCAAAGCACCCCTGAACACATCTCAACAAACAACAAAAATGGCATTCAAGGTACGGAGCGCATTTGGATTTTGTGAAGTGTATTATATAATTGTGAAGTATATTGTGAAGTGTCTGTGAAAGTGATAACAAATAATGTAAAGTGAAATCAAACAAAAATTAATCTACTTCAGTGAAAATACATGTCGATGAAATGCGACCTTTATTGGAGTAACAATGTTAGATAAATAAAATTTATTTTTATTTCAGTTGGTGGTTCTCTCTTGCCTCCTGGCTCTCGTCCACGGTAGCGCAGTACCGGCTATTGCAGCACCTACAGCGATTGCAGCAGCACCTGTGGCCTATGCGGCCCCTGCGGTAGCTGCGCGACTTGAGGAGTTCGACCCTCTGCCACAATACCGGTTCGGCTATGACGTGTCTGATTCTCTCACCGGGGACTATAAGAGCCAGACTGAGCAGAGAGATGGTGACCTGGTCCGCGGACAATACTCTCTGGTGGACTCCGACGGCACCCGCCGCGTCGTTGATTACACCGCTGACTCCATCAACGGTTTCAACGCAGTTGTCCGTAAGGAGCCTTTGGTAGCCGCTGCTCCTGCCGTGATCGCTGAACCTGCGGTGCTTCCCGCTCGCATTGCTGCTGCTCCTGTTGCCGCTGCACCCATCGTCGCTCAGCCCACAGTGGCTGCTGCACCAGTTGTCGCGCGCTACACTAGTGCTCCCGTTGCAGTAGCTACTCCTGTCGCCGCTGCACCAGTTGTCCCTGCTCGCTACGCTGTTGCACCCGCTGCTGCTCCCGTCGCTGCTGCACCAGTAGTTGCTGCGCGCTACGCGGTCGCTCCCCCTGCTGCCCCAGTCGTAGCGGCCCGGTATACAGCAACACCAGTCGCTGCTCCGATTGTTGCTGCGAACTATGCCGCTGCCCCAGTCTTTGGTCGTTACGCAACTGCCCCCGTTGTACCTGCCCGTTATACTGCCGCCCCTGTAGCTGCTGCCTACAGAGCTGCTTACGCCGCCCCAGCATATGCACCATATGCTGCCCCAGCGTATGCAGCGTACGCCACCGCACCCTTCGCTCGTGCGTACCCTGCCCCCTTGGTGGCAGCGTAAACACATCGCTGGATGCCTATTTCTACATTGGAATTGTACATACGACTGTTTTTTAGTTATTTTATGTTAATTTTATTATTAAACTAGTAAAATTTTGAAATGAATGTGTTATTGTATAAATATCTATGTTAAAAGTGACTACCTCATTGGTCTTATGGGGTAGGTTACTTATTATTTTTAAGTGCGATATATTTCTAGGTCGCGCAGAGCTATTAGTACTAATGTGACAGAGCAGTCTCAGAATAACAAACAATATCCGAGAACCTTTCGTCGATGCTTCTTTTCCTGAGACCAATAAGATTTAGGGGAATAGTGAGCAGTCCTCTTCTCAAGCTAGTTCCTTTTGGCAACACGGCTCATTTTAAATTGCATCAAATATAAGATAAAAACTTTCTCATCGATTGCTTCTATGTAACCGAACGTTTGTATCTAATATGTACTGATCAAGTTGAAGTGGCAAAGGGCTGACCACATCTACCAAATAGAATAGAATAATTTATTTCCACATGGACATAGTAACATAAGGTCATACAAATATATAAATACAGCATGTTTAGCTGCAGACTGTGGCATGCAAATTTTCACATAATCATTAGCAAATAATATTGAATACAATATTTAAAGGACTTTTGGTCGTTGGAACTGGCGCGGGGCGTATGGAGAGTTCAAATCGGTAAACGAAAGGTAGGACGTTAGTAGCTTCTCGTACAAATTGGTGTACGTCACGAAGAAACTCCAGTTTTACCTTTTGCCTCTAAATTGTAGCCACATAAAAACTATCAAGTTTTCTACATTATTTTTAATTGTTATTTATCTATTTACATATAACAGATAAATAGTTGTATAGAAAACGTTAATATCCTAAATCGTTTATTTATTAAAAGGTTTAGTCATTTATGTCAGAGTAATTTAATGTTTCGTCGAATACATCATAAATTTTCTTTCTATATTAGCATAATTTAGTTAGGTCTGTGCCCCCTGACATATAGTTACGGTTACATATGTTCCTCATATAATATAATAACCAAAATAGTCAGAGATGCATAAATAATAAACATAACATTGCTGTGTGGTGAGCCTATTGCCGTATTCCGGGCACTATTTTTGACTCAAGACATGCATGAGTCTGGGCTGTATATTTCTGTCTGATGTTAAACAGTCCTTTCCCTGAGTCGCCTTGTACGACACCGTATGGGAAGAGATGGAATGGCTCGAATTCAACTCTGTCAGGAACCACGCGTTTTCCTAAATAATGTGTAAGTATGTGTTTACAAAAGAAAATGTATCTAAGTATGTATATCCACATTCTAGAATTCATTACAAAATCTGTGAAGCTATGCGCTATATAGCGTTTGGTTGTTCTGTCCTGGAATATTTATGTATTTGTTCTGAAAAGTACTCTTCAAAAATACGTACTATTACATACATTCATACATATAATCACGCCTTCATCCCCGGAGGGTTAGGCAGAGGTGAATTAATACCCACATTTCAACAATCATTGATTTCGCTCCCACGTGGTGAGCCTATTGCCGTCTTCCGGGCACCATTGTTGACTCAAGTCATGCATCTGAGACAGAGTCAGGGCTGTTTATATCTGTCTGATGTTAAACAGCCCTATCTATATTGTCTAGAGATCTGGATCGAGTTTACAAATGGATGCTAAGTCCTAAAATATTCAAATTACGGTCACTAGATCACTAATACTTCAGTTGCCATCCATTATGAGGGCTAGTTTAAAGTTCTTAATTTTTTTTAATTATACTTGTGATATGGTACAAAGCCTCCTAGTCAGATTAATTGATGACCTGAAAAAGGTGGCTGTGATGGACTGGACGCGTAAGTCGGAGTGTCGCGACTGATGGCGCACATTGAGAGTGGCCTACATTAGTTTAGTAGTTAACTGCAATAGGTTTACTGGTAGATTGATTTGATTTTACCTATTTCTTCATGTAAACTTGATTTGAGAAATACTTTTGATAAGCAGAATTACATTCGCTCGAACTCACTTCCTTAAAAGAAAATTACACAAACTCAAGTTGGTCAACACTCGACGAAGGATCGCAAGCCAAGCTGCCCGCGTATGAAGGCAACTCGGGCGTCAGAGGTCGATGAACGACCTCCGCCCCCCATGAACGCAGGCCTGGGGGTGACGGGTGAAGCCGCCTGTCACCCTGGCAGAAGCAGGCCGCGGTGGCGCCGCGCCTCGCGCGCCTCCCCGCTTCCGGGGACGAGTTGGGGACTCTGTGGTCCCTACACCCGAGGGGAGGGCCAGATCGAAAGAGATGGCCCTGAGTCGGCTGGGATGCGAGGGATATGCCTGTTAACCTCACCTTCGGCAACCAAAAACGACTCAATGGCGGCGTGTGTTATGGTCGGTTCGAGTTCGACATAACCTCTTCCACCGGCGGGGTATGCGTGGGGATTTTGCGCACGTAAAAAAAAAAGTCGGTCGACACTTAAACATTAAATAAAAACATAAATTTACATCTGCAATCCTGGAAATTCTTTAACGACACCTACACGACGTTACATCTACTGTTTGGTGGACGAGGTTTTGATGAACGTCGTTATCGTAAACCAAATCATTGAAGAGCGTACTCCAATCTCTAAGGTACGACCTTTGTACTCAACCGATATAGGAGCTTGGTAATAGTCTCGTCCCTTTTTTCGCGCACTGAATTGGTAGTGCATTTTCCAAGCTTAAACGTTTTTGATCTTTCCACTGACAACACGAAAACCCTCCAGTGAGCTCTGGCTACCCTACTCACCGCCGGGAACAAAACACGAGGTTATTATAGCCGCGGTATTCTAGGGCGGAGGTACTTCCCCAGTCGGACTGCTCAATTGGACGAAAATACCGCCGTGTCGTATCTCCTACATACCACTTAGATGGCAGACAAGCACACGGTCCTCCTGATGAGAAGTGATTACCATGGCCTATATTCTTGTTAATATTAGCTTATTAGATAGGAGCTTGTATTAAGAAAAATAAGTTGGCAATAGAAATTTTGAAAAAACCATAGTTCCTTGCTTATTCAATATAAGCAAGGAACTATGGTTTTTCGAGCACAAACCTATGAAATCATACAATGTGAGGATCAATTTCGTGAAACGCAACATGTATCGCAAGAGTCATCGAGTCGCGTAATTCGTAGCACTTTCTTCAATAAGTCTCTAAGTATGGACCTCACGTCCACTGTTACGAATGTGCACGATATATAACGCGATGTGCCCGACGGGACGACACATTCCACTTTGAGGACTGTGACCATCCAACCCTAAACACAAAGACATGGACTCCAAGGTAAGACAGCAATTTATTAATCTAATTAATTTTAATTATTAATAACATATCTTTAGTAGTACAAGGTCTATCAACGATTTCGGGGACTGAGACAACCTCCTCTGCTATCATTCGGCGCATATAAAACTAGGTTTTCCTCTTGAGGTTGGGAGGTTGCTCTCATAAATGTCAACAAACCGATCAAAAATAATAACTGTGGACGCATCCGGGATTTAAAAAAAAATATCAGAACCAGAACTTTAATATTCTCTCGAGTCCCGCTAACTAAGCGAACTTGTTTGGGTCAGGAGTGGGTGCACGTCGGTAGTGTAAAGTACAGGATTCGAACCCGGGACTTTTCGATCGTAAGGCTGACTCATAAGCTACATTATTTGGAGAATGATGAATATATTTTAGTAGTGGATATGTGAAACCACATTTAGATGTTCGAGGACAAGCCAGCAGGCCAGCAAGTAAGGGACGTTTACTGATTGAGGAATGAGGCTCTCACGCAAGTTTTCCTCTCACGGTTGGAAGTTCAGATGGCAATCGTTCCCATGAAAGCCACATAAATCAAATCTAAAAGAGCAGTGAGAAGACCTTGGGGTCTGAAGCGAAATCCTAGGATAAAACCACACTAGGATGATGGACAGTAATATTAAAAATTTATTTAAATTATACATTGACGGTTCTCTATCGGGACTCGTGCGCACGCGCCGGCCTATTGATCAACACGATCCATATCAGTTGATTTTGTCACATGCCTTCTTTATAACTGTCACTTTCATTTTTTGGTATACATTACTTAATACCAGCTATTATCCACGGCTCCGCCCGCGTGAATGTCGGTTATCGTGACCAAACATAGCCTTGTCCTTCCTCAAGGTCTAATCTACCGCTATATCAAATTTCATCAAAATCGGTTTAGTGGTTTAGACGTGAAAGCATAATAGACAGACTGACAGACAGACAGAGGTACTTTTGCATTTATAATATTAGTATAGAAGTATGGATATGAATAATTCATTTTCATTTCGTTCATTCAAATATGCTGTTAAATATTCGCTACATGTCCATAAAAGGAACATTGCATGGTTTCATATGTGGGGTTCTGCACCCAAAGGGTAAGAAGGGAACACTATTACTAAACTCCACTGTCTGTCCACATATCTATCTGCCTGTCTGTCATCAGACTGTTCACTAAGACAAAGTATATTTAGTAATCGATTTTTCCATACAAAAGACATCAACGCTCACGCAACATTTTTTTTTAAACGTGTTGTCTTGTTACTTCAATATAAAAAAATATACTATGGGTTAATTGGAAAACATATCAAATTTTAGGTGAAAAACCAAGTCTGGCCGTTCTAGACTAAGTAGGTAGCAGTGATGAAGGGAGTAACTTTTCAAAGAGAAGACGGTAGGCAAAAAACTTTCCTCGATCTAGTTTGTTATGAGCAATGCGACCTATTAACCAGTAGTAGGTAGTCCACCATTGATGAAACGAATCTTATATTGACTAGGTATATACATAAAAATAATAGTTGTACCGAAAAATATAATCAATGATTTATCTTATTCCGGTTTCAATGCACCTCAGTCTATCCGTTTCGAGAGTTTAAAGCTATGGGTAGGTATATGTGGCTGATAAAATAAACTTGTACAATCCGATACCAATTAATATTCTATTGGACGCAAACCGTACGCCCCATACATATATAGAGGGTATTGGTATTCCGACCGCGTATAGTTACGAAGAAAGGGTCCAAACCGTGTCGCAAGGCTGCCCGCCGCCCGTCGTCGTCGTTTGTAAACAATACTATCATAGACTTATGTTGCACAATTACGTTTATTATTACGCAATCTTGTTTTTTGTTTTTAGGGTTCTGTCTTATATATAACATACATACATACATACATATAATAACGCCTTTCTCCCAGGAGGGTTAGGCAGAGGTGAATTAAGTTGTGTGTGTGTATTAGGAGGAGGTAGGACACGACGGTATTTCCGTCCAATTGAGCAGTCCGACCGGGAAAAGTACCTCCACCCTGCAGAATACCGCGGCCATAATAACCTTGTGTTGTGTTCCAGGCGGTGAGTAGGGTAGCCAGAGCTCACTAGAGAGTTTTTGTGCTGTCAGTGGGAAGACCAAAAGCTTGTCCTGCTTCGTCTATTACACTGACGGCACAGAAACTCTCTGTGCTTACAAAGTTGGCAGCGCGAGAGTGAATCCCTTGGCTTTGCACATGTCCATAGGCCACGGCAACCACTTTCCATCAGGTGGGCCGTGAGGCTTATCTGCCACCTAAGTGGTATAAAAAAACTCGGTCTCAATTATAGGGGGTGCCGTATTCTGGGAACTATTGTTGACTTGGGCCATGCATATGAAACTGGGTCTGGGCTGTATATATCTCTCTAGTGTTAAATAGTCCTATCCCTTAGTCGCCTTGTACGACACCGCGTGGGAAGAGATGGGGTGGCTTTGACTTTGACTTCGACAAACAGTAAACGACTTCGATAAACGAAAAAGATTCTGTACACTGATGTTTGTATTTTTTATGAATGTTCAGACATAACTCTCAAAAATGGGTCATCATTGCATCATTAAATACATTTTTACACCCAGCTTAACAAAACCGGATTGTAGGCAGAAGGAAATACTTCGATTAATTTATTGGGTTCACAATGAAGTTAGTTCTGTGGCCCACATCTTTAGACTATGAACTTCATTGTAAAGTAAATATGACATTAGATTTAAATATTTTAATAATATTTTTACTTTTAAAAATTTACGTTAATTATATCTGATAACTGTGTTGTGCAACTGTGGAATAAATTGCCCGAGGAAGTGGTGTCAGCTGCTACGCAAATCACCTTCAAGTTTCGCTTGAATGAATGGCTTACAGTGAACAACAGACAATAAACTGATATGTACTAGACTGAACTATACTACAACACCATGCAGTGGACATATCAGCAAACTGCTGCTGCTAATAATAATACCAATATATAATTTATAAATATATAATTTAAATAATAGCCGCGTGGTTCCCGGCAGAGTTGAATTTGGGCACCCCATTTCTTCCCATGCGGTGTCGTACAAGGCGACTAAGGGATAGGGCTGTTTAACATCAGACATATATATACAGCCCAGACTCAGCCTCATATGCATGGCTCGAGTCGACAATAGTGCCCGGAAGACGGCAATAGGTTCACCCTGTATTACGTAGGACCGAATTCAACGATTTGTGAAATGTGGTTGTTAATTCACCTCTGCCTAACCCTCCGCGGATAAAGGCGTGATTGTATGTATGTAATAATATCAATTAATAATTTTCACAGATTGTAGCATTCATCTGCTTGGTGAGCGCGGCAAGCGCGAGCATCATCGCACCAGCTCTCCCCTTCGCACGAGTGGATCCTCTCCCGCAGTATTCATACGGCTACGACGTACAAGACGCACTCACGGGCGACTACAAAGGCCACCAGGAGCAACGGAACGGAGACCTTGTCACTGGCTCCTACTCAGTTGTCGATCCCGACGGCACTCGCAGAATTGTTGACTATACAGCTGATTCTCTAAATGGCTTCAACGCCGTCGTACGCCGTGAGCCATTGGTCGTCGCTGCTCCAGCTAGGGTTCTCGCCCCCGCTCCAGTAGTCGCCCCTGCCCCAGTAGTCGCCCCCGCACCTGCCTTCGCAAGAGCACCACTATACCCCGCCCCAGCACCGCTATTCGCTCCAGGTCCCGCACCATTTTTCGCCCCAAGACTACCTAATCCTTATTTCTTATAGATGAATTATTACAATTTTGTTGTTGATATCTAATTTAATGATTTTTATACCAATGTTATTTATGTAAATAAACTATACGAAATATTTTAATATATTTAATTTTATTTTATACCATAAGGTGTCGTACAAGGCGACTAAGGTATAGGGCTGTTTAACATCAGACATATATATACAGCCTAGACTCAGCCTCAGATGCATGGCTTGAGTCAACAATAGTACCCGAAAGACGGCAATAGGCTCATGGGTGAAATGTGGGGTGTTAATTCGCCTTTGCGTAACCCTCCGGGGATAAAGTCATGATTATATGTATGTATTTAATTTATTTTCATCATCATCATCCGAACCTGCTGTGCAATTCTCTAAGCTGATGTTGTACGTCGAGCGCAGCGCTGTGACAGCTTTGATAGAGATTGTTATTGGTATCGACCAATAACTATTATTATAATTGTAAACTAATATTAATAATTGGTCGGGCTGCATGACGTCACTAGAGATCGCTGCAGTGACGTCACTCAGTCCGACCAATAACAATCTGTTTAAAGGGTGTCGCGGCGTTGTGCTCAACGCTTTATGCTTAGAGAATTGCTCAGCTTTTCCTAACTAAGTTCTATTCTATTATTCTAGCAATGAAATTGCCAAACTTCTACATTCTTCATGAAAATATCTATATATTCATACATATATCCACGCCTATAAATCCTCGAAAGGGTAGGTAGTGGTGCATTAACACCCACATTTCGCCGTCACTATTGCCGTCAAGCTGGCACTTTGCCATGGGCTATATGTTTACTGTCGGGAAGAAAATAGTAGAAGTACAAGAAGTAGAAAGCACTTAAGGTAAAGGCCCTTAATCGCCTTCTACAACACCCATGGGAAGAGATGAAACGAATGCCACAGATATTCGTATGACCCATCTCCGAGACGGAGGAGTCTTACTATTTTTAGAATAGTCACCCATCCTAAGACTGACCTAACCAACATTGTTTAACCTTGCAATATGTTAACCTAGTTAGTTATCACTTACGGCCGCTTCCTATATGCAATCGCTTTTCGTAATCCAAGATTTATAACATAAACCGTTTCTTGATTTTACTATTTCAATAAAAATCTTTAGACCGATCTGCCAATCCTTTTTTCTAATCGATCTTTAAGAGGACGGATCAAGATTTTTATATCGCCGTGTGTACCAAAGTAACAGCTTTTTTATTAGGGTATTGGAGGTTGGAGCCGCCTGTCACCCTGGCAGAAGCAGAGAGAAGAGGGCCAGATCGTGAGAGATGGCCCTGGGTCGGCCGGGGTGCGAGGGATATGCCTGTCAACCTCACCTTCGGCAACCAAAACGACCCACAGGCGGCGTGCGTTTTAGTCGGTTCGAGTCCGAAATAACCTCCTCCACCGGCTCCGCGGGGAGGTATCCGTGGGTATTTTGCGCACGTAAAAAAAAAAAGATGGTGTTGGAGGTGACTTAACCATGTTGAAATATCGATTCTGTCTCGATCGATCGATTGTCAAAAATTTGGATTAAAAATAATCTTAGATTGACGATCGAATATTGGAAGCGGCCATTAGCCACAATGCTATTATCATCATTATACCAGGATAATACAACTTATATAAAATACAGCTTGTTTATTGCTACTGTAACACCATTTCGCGGCAAGACTTACAAAGGTATTCATGGTCATAGAATGAACTTGTAGCGATAAGTAATCTGTGGTTGAAATGGTGCGGTAAGGTTATATATTAATAAAGCACAATACTAGTAAGCTTATTTGATCGCAGTAAATTCTTGAACGCTGTTTCTAACGTAACTTTTTTGCTGTTTTAGAACCGGTACAATGGTAAAATTTATAAAAAAATATTTTATGTAGGTTAATATTTTGGTTATTAGGTAAGTACCTAACTTACTTTGTAATCTATCATCATATTATCAGTGTCTCCTCCAAGGATTACACGTTAATAGCTTTGTGGTTAAGGAATCGGCCTTACGATCGAGAGTTCCATGTTCAATTCCTGGGTATTAAATTACCGACGTCAACTCGACTTAATACAAACACTTTAGCTGAAGTCGCAAGCGAGAATATTAGTAATTTCGGTTACTAATACAATATATAAAAATAAACGTATTTTAAGGTAAAGTTCGTTTCTGTTCTGTCAATATTCACAAATTTTATTACTAACCGAACACAAATAAAAATAAAAGACACAAGTTACGTGGAAGCCAGTTTCGGACTGACAAGACAATAAATGGTCAAGGCAGAACCTACATGCACCCAGCGCCCACTGCACTGGGCCGCGCTCGAATTCCGATGAAGATCGCGACCTTGCCTTTGTTAGGCTTTTACCTCAGTGACAGCGAGAAAACAATAAAGAATAAGCTTATATAGAAAGCTAAGTGTCACCATTCTCGTGTACGTAATGGTGACCCTATTTTCTGAGACTTGGCCTTCAGCTTACCATCAAGTGAGGCGAAGTCTAATTGAGGTGTCCTTAAAAAAAAATCAGAAGTTTGTACGGTATAGTTACCTTTTAGTACTTTGTGTAGTTACCTTTTTAAAATTAATATAATTACCTGTTTTACGAATGCATGTACCATGACAATCTTTAGACTGCTGACAGATATTTCAATGATATTAGTCCAAAATACGACCTTTACTATTGTATAGTTCACCCGCATATGTCTTTTGACTTATCGAAGAAGATTACTGGGAAATAAGTTTTCCAATTTCACCGATAGTATACTAATACTCTATCTAATCACTAGATTAGATAGATAGATTATTCTTTATTGTACACCAACAGATAAGGCCGCCCATTGTACATTGAACTGTATACATGCTAGCTACTTGTCCTACTGTAAATCTGTTGGTGTTCAATAAAGAATTATCTATCTATCTATCTATCTAACAGATTTACAGTAGAACAAATGAAACAATTCAACTTTAGTACGAGTATAAGATAAGGAAAACATAGATAAAAGTATAATGTAACTCAAAACAAATATTAAAATTTTATTCGACATACTAAAAAACTACTCAAATATTTTTCTCATGAACTTGCTCATATTTTAGAGAGAAAATTCATATGATTATCCGCTTTTTGATACTCGCAAAGTTTTAGCCCGTTTTACGTGATCAGTGAGACCACTGCTTTAACCACCTCAATTAAAAGCGAAAGTTCCAACAAACTCTCATAATTGCGAGGTTCGATTACCGGATCGAGCCTTGTGACGTCACATAAATCCATTATCATGAGTGGACGCGCTGTGAATATAAAACGGGACCGAAAACTGAAAACGGCAGTTCCAATTCACTGTTGAACATAACTACAACAAAAATGGCATTCAAGGTACATATCAATATTCCAAAATTTTATTTTTTATTATGTGTTATCGGATTTTTATTTTTTCTTATTCTATTTCACAGATTGTCGTACTCAGCTGTTTGGTGGCGGTGGCGAGCGCTGGAATTATTCCAACAGGACAGTTAACTTATTCAGCCCCCATCACATACACGAGCCATGCTGTACAAGCTCCTATTACCTACACGGCACCTATCACGAAGTATGCTGCCCCATTACAATACGCTGCACCAATTGCCAAGGAGGTTGCCGTCGCCCCAGCCAAGTACAGCTACTCCTATGACGTACAAGACAGCCACACTGGTGATTCAAAGTCCGCCTACGAGACCCGCGACGGTGACGTTGTACATGGTTCCTACTCCTTAGTCGACCCCGATGGCACCAAGCGCACTGTGGAGTACACCGCTGATCCCCACCACGGTTTCAATGCCGTCGTACACAAGGAGCCTTATGCTGTGAAGGTCGCTGCCGTTGCCCCAGTGGCTAAGATCGCTGCTCCCATAGCGTACGCTGCCGCTCCTGTGGTCCATGCTGCACCTGTGTACCACTCTGCGCCTGTATCCTATGCTGCTCCAACGTACGCCTATCACCACTAAGTATATAATGTGTTTATCATAGGTAGCATGACAAATTGAATAGCTATGTTGTAAATAAACCACGTATTTATTACTATTTCTTTTATTTTCTTGCTTAGGGCATTAAATATTGACACTACGATCTTTTCTCTTATGAATTTCATCATCATCATCATCAACGTCATAACGTTTATCCCGGTAGCATTTAAAGCTTGTAATTTGAAGCCCAGGGTTCGCTCTCCCACTTTCTCTCAATATGACCTATCCATCTTTGTATTTGCGGGAGCAACTATTATTTAAACTCTAAGCCCAAGAGGAAAGGATGCGCCAGGGCCTCTCCCGTTAATCAGCAGGTTTACCAGCTTACAGGCGAGTTTAGCTTGGGTCCAGAAGTTCCTGGTGGGGTTCCAAAACCTAACCAATAAACCCTAACTTTTCTTTAAACCATGTAGGCCTTGAATGAAAATTGGTCTTGTGTAATTATTTGTATATTTTATAATATTTAAAAACAATATTAGAAAGTTTAAAAGCCTCTAAATATTTTTGATGATTATATATCGAATAATTGTAATCCCATGACACCAGACTGAGGTGGTGCTGGTATAATTTGCTCTGGTCCGGGGACGACTGTGAGTCCGCGCTGCTTGCGCATGCGTCGCTCGGAGCGTTGCTCGCCAGGTTCCGGTTTTCGCGGCAGTACGGAGAAGCGGCGCCCGGGTGGTACTGTAGACATGCGCTTGAACAGTACTTGAGTCTCGATGGCTTGCTCCTGTTCCATGACAGACACAACTTGTTTCTCGCGTTGAATTATAGATTTGCGTTCATCTGATGTGACCGTCTCTGACACCATTTCTGCACACTTGAACAAGAAAGCCTGCACTCGTTCTGGATCCTGCAACTTCTTCGCGTATTCATAAGCTTCTTCCACCATAACCCGTACTTCGTTGGCATTGCTTTGCTGCATATCTCCACTCATTAGGACGAAACAACCGTTTAACCACCATGTGACACTACCTAGCTCTTGAGCTTCTCGCTGGCAACGTTTACCATAGAACTTAGCAAGCGCATAATTTTTCTGAGTACATAGCAAACGTGCTAACTCGTACATCAACCAGCATTTCATTGTAGAATTTTCACACATTTCAAGGGTAGCTGTTACTTTTTCAGTTGCTTCTTTAATGTCAATAAACTTGTATGGATAAGTTGCCATAACGGAGTCGAAAGAAGTTGGACGTCCCACCGGTAAGCCCATGAGGAAAGCAATACGACGTCGATTACCACGTTCGCTGAGTGTGTATGACAAACGGTGTTGCGATAGGTATCCTTCGCCTACAGCTCTGTACAAGCGATCAGTATAAGCTTCTTTATCGGGCAGCGTTCTTGGAGTTTTTATGTCAAGGAACAATTGCATACGTTCAGCCTGTGCTATCAAATCCATGACACGCATTTCTCGCATACTCTTTTCAATTTGCTTCAACAAACGTTCAGCTGTACGTGCTCCGATTTCACGTTCTCGTATAAGTACCTGTTCCTTATATTTGTTCTGGTGTTTTGATTCTGCTTTCTCAGCTAGTTGAATACTATAGTATGGTCTCTGTGCCCTCAACATTTCTTGTCTTTCACTAAGAGATCGCAGAGCTTCTTTTACGAGTTGTTTTAATTCCTCGCTGCCTGCTGAATTCGCAGATTTAATACGAGGATCCTCTGTGAGATGTTGCAGAAAAAATTTATCATACGCCATCGGACCTAAATATTTCATGGCCAGAACACGAGCTAAAGTAAGATGTTTTCGAGCCTCCATCTGTGTCAGTTTGCGTTTTTTTTCTGGTTTAGGGATACGAGATACATGTGTAGGCTTTGTCGGTGCATTACTTTCACCCTTTGTTGCTTCAATTTGTTTGATGAGGGGTAAAAAGTCCAACATCACACTACCAGCGTTTACACCTATACAATCTTGAATAGTTTCTACACCTTGGTTTATGCCTTCCATGAAGTATGGTGGCTGACGTCGAGCCCTGAGTCCTCGGAAGTTCATGACGACGGATCGCTCGAAGTCAGACATGGTGTACATAGCTCGCGCCTGCATGTTACGTGCATTCATGTTCTCTGGTTCCAACTGCAGTGCCAGCTCTGCGTCTGCGTACGCTTGAACTGGCTTCACGGCATCCGCGCATACCTGACTGCGCCCTGTTAGGGTGCGCACATCCTCAGGGCTGTTTGTGAAAGCCTCATCGTATGAAGCTTTCGCTTTTTCAAACTGTTCAAGACGACGTAGGTAAGCTCCTCTCTCCCGATACACAGTTAGTGCTCCATATAACTGTTTCTCCTCCATTTTATTTAAAGTAATATAAACCTCAGAAGTTTAGATTTTTCAAAGAATAATATTTTTAAATTGTCTTCTTTTGACAACATATACGTTGCTTTTTTATAAAACTGTCTGTTTGACAGTAGCTCAGCAGCTTTACCATAGCGAGCGGGGAAAACTCGTGACTGTCGTTTCTTTTCGACCAATAAAATGCCAAAATAATTTGCCACGTGACCAAAACTATTCATTAAAGATTCATTACATTGGTTGAAGAAAGCCCAGAGACACGAATCTTCCCCGCCATGCTAAGGCTACTCTACGCGAGTGCTGTACCGACTCCATGCTGCGCGTGGCGTGAAGGGGGTCGAGGTAAACAAAGGCAAGAAAGATCATGAATCGATGAGATTCATGATCTTTGACGACCGTGGCGTAGCAGTAGACCATTCGACTGCTATGCAAGAGGCGCGGGTTCGATTCCCGCTCAGTGCAAATATTTGTCTGCATGAATATGTATATTTGCATTGGTCTGGGTGTTTCTATGTATAATATGTATGCATTTACAAAAAAAAGTATCTAAGTATGTGTCCGCATTCTAGATCCCATAACACAAGCTAGATAAGCTATGCTAACCATGGGTCTAGATAGCGTTGTGAATATTTATTTAAATATACCAAAAGCTTGTCCTGCATTGTCTTTTGCACTGACGGCACAGAAACTCTGTCCTTACAGGGTTGGAAGCGCGAGTGACTTCCTTCGTTGCACACGTCCATAGGCCACGGTAACCACTTTCCATCAGGTGGGCCGTGTGATTGTCTGGCACCTAAGTGGTATAAAAAAAGTAATGTTAACAAAATATACCCTCCATTGGAGGTGGTAATATCGGACTCGGACAGCCTAAAACCGCTTGCCGTTGCACGCCATCCTAGACCTTTCTTTCACCCTGGTTGGACCCATATAGATAGATAGATAATTCTTTATTGCACACCAATATTACAAAAGATTTACAGATATAATTAAAGTTACAGTTAAATGCACAATGGGCGGCCTTATCACTAAAAGTGATTTCTTCCAGGCAACCTTAGGATGGACAGGAATTAAAGTATATAAGTGAGTGTTGGTGTAATATGTCATGGATAATATGGATTTAAATGGGTTTAAACACAGAACAGAAAATAGGTTTAAAGATGGCCCCTCGAGTGTGGAAAGCATTATATACCTATCGAACGTTATAAGCGATGCGAATTCGTTACGGTGATAAGCGGCAGTCCTCACACCCACCAGTAGACGTTACCGTTTGAGTTCCACGTGATGCAACGTTTGGAGATTCCAGATCAAGCACAATTGTAAAAAGATACCACTATAAACATTATCCTGACTATACTTACTACTTTTCTTTGTATGTTTGAAAAACGCATGTAGCGTTCACGTCTAGAAGGATTTACATCACTTTTTGATGGATTGATTATGTAATGAATATATATGTAACGTCCAGTTTCGTGAGACATTTTAAAATTAAAACTATAATAATACATACGCAAAGGGTTAGGCAGAGGTGAATTATCACCCACATTTCACCAATAATTGTATATGCATCTGAGGCTGAGTCTGGACTGTATATATCTGTCTGATGTTAAACAGCCCTATCCCTTAGTCGCCTTGTACGCGTATTTACGAGTGTTATTGTATTATAATATGATACCATAATATACTGATACTACTGATACTGGTATACCTAAACTTTCGTAAGTGAGGGACGTAGACCCCCCGTTCTCTCTTCGTAACAAGAAGCCTGTACAAGTAAGAAAATTTACACTGGTACTATAAGAAAACCAGGCAAAATCTAATAACATAATGTAAAATAACTATGCTAGTAATATGTCAATCACTGTTCAGAAACAACACTGAAAAATATTCAGTTACGCTACCTTGAAATAAATCTTTCATTGCCGTTCGAAATTTCCGGGTTCCAATTACACTCAGGACCAAACAATAGTAAACCTCTTAGATTACAAATACGAGTTATGTAATTTAATAGTAATGTGTGTACCAACTTACTTACAAAACTATATTTTGGAACTTATTTTTTAACCGACTACCAAAAACGAGGATGCTCAATTCGATTGGTATTTTTTTATTTATTAATAGTATTTTTTATGTATATGTACACCGATTACTCTGAGATTTATGATCTGATTTATGTGATTCTTTTTTAGTTTAATTTTATAAACATTTATGTGTATTTTGACGTGTATATTATTAATCGACTTCTTCTGTATGTTCTTCGATATTTCCATTGTTATATATTTCCGTAGGATTCTATCAGATCAGTAAATCTGTAAATTCAGTCATTTTTCTCTTATGTTTATTGTTTTATTGTATAGTTTTTATTTTTTGAAGTCGGTTTTTTTAGTGCGATATATTGTATCTATGTAAAATACCTTTAATAAATACAATCTGTCTGTACTAATAGATTTAGATTGGCAAAATTAAATGCTCACACGGGACTTGAACCCATAAACTTACGAGTTAAATATTAAGTTTATCCTTGAACCCTTGTTGTTGAATACCTAAATGTCTGTCTTACTTATCTTTGAAAGTAGTGATATGAAGTTATTAAGACATGAAAGGATTTTTTTTTAAATAAATATAAATATCTTCGTAAAAAGTTTAATGAGCCATTATTGTTCAGTCATTTTGAGTATTGGATTTCAAACAGCGACGAGGGGCGCAGCTGCAGCAGCGTATGTATACGGCGACGCGAATCGGGGAGCTGAGTAAGCGGCAAATCGGGGCACGGCGGCTGTGTATGCTGCAAACTTAGCCACAGGGGCAGCTGGGACTGCAGCTGTGTATCTAGCAGCAACGTAGGGAGCGGGGGCGGCGGCGAGACGAGCTGGCACCACGGGCTCAGCAACAACTGCAGGAGCAGCAGCCACTAAAGGCTCTTTACGTACCACAGCATTGAAACCGTTCACTGCATCAGCAGAATAGTCGACCACTCGAAGAGTACCATCGGGCTCCGCGACCGTGTACTGTCCCTGCACTAAATCACCGTTGCGCTGCTCCGTTTGGCTTTTATAATCACCAGTGAGGGCATCCGCCACATTGTATCCGAAGTTGTATTGTGGAAGTGGGTCGAATTCTTCGAGCCTGGCGGCGACCGGAGCGGCTGCGACAACGGGTTGTGCTATAAGGGGGGCGGCTACAGCGGCGGGGACCGCGCCCGCACGCGCCATAGCCAAGAGGCATGACAAGATGACGAACTGTAACAAATCGATTGGTTAGAGACCGTTAATGGTCATAGCACTAGTCATGTTTAAACTAGCATGTGACACATAAGTTGTACTTGAAACAGTGACACGGTTTTGCGAGGGCGAGACTAGTGCAGTTGCGTAAACGCATGCGCGGAGAAATTACTAACAAGCTGTGGATAGCTCGTTCGTCAAGGACACGCAAGGTATTGTGGTGCCTTCTGCATGTAAATGAGTTTAGCATAGCGGACTATTGTGTGGCGCCGTGGTTTATTACATGTAATTAGGAGTCGCTAAAATAAACATACGTAATGAATACGAAGTAATTAATAATGTGTTCATTAGGCGTGTTTTGTTGTAAATAACCTTATTTACTTGAAGAGAATATGTAGGTTGAACATAGAATCGTGTAGTTATGGATTCGGTTCCGATGCTAAAAAGTATTCAATTGAAAAGTATTTAACTTACTCTCAATATAAACAAAGTGTTATAATTTAAGGTAGAAACACATGCATAATAAATTATTGATAGTCTGGCGTAGCGGTAGTAAACGCGGCCGCTTCGCAGGAGGCGCGGGTTCGATCCCCGTTCAGTGGAAATATTTCTATGCATGAATATAAGTATTTGTATTGGTTTGGACGTTAAGCCATCGATCCCGGTGATCATACAAACGTCTATGGCAGTCGTTCGCATAGTTGGAGCCCTAAAATTCCAACAACTGTTTTAACTGCAATGCTTCGATATTGCCAATTGGTTGTGGAGGTCAGATGGCAGTCGCTTTACGGAAAATATCGAAGTTTAGTCAAATCCGCTGTTAGACTAGTAAAACGGACCCCAGACTCCGAGGTGAAAACTTCGAATGCGACTGGAGTAACGCTGAGATGAAGAAGAATAAATTATTAATAGTATAGGGAATTTATAATTGTAGGTACTAAAATCATTTGAATTAAGGTTCAGTATGTACTACGCGAGTATATTCCCTCTCTCTCTCTCTCTCTCTCTCTCTCTCACTCTCTCTCTCTCTCTTTTTATCCTACGACTATTATAAAATCGGTTTATATTTGACCCCGAGAGGAAAACCTGCGCCAGAGTCTCATCCGTTATTCAGCAGATGTGCCAGCTTGCAGATTAGGTTTACTTGACTTCGAACGTCATGGTGGAATTAAAAAAAGCACTATATATGTTAATAGCGATAAGGCTGCCAATTGTACAAATGTCTACTTGTATATTATAAAAGTTATATCTGCTATTTTTATTTTGTGAGAGAATAAGGAAGAGTATTAAAAAAGATGTATATGGTTCCCGGCAGAGTAGAATTTGGGCCCCCCCCCCCATATCTTCCCGTGCGGTGTCGTACACATCCGACAGACGTCTGTTTAACATCCGACAGATATATAGATATATATATACAGGCCAGACTCAGCCTCAGATGCATGGCTCGAGTCAACAATTTTTTTTTTATACCACTTAGGTGGCAGACAAGCGCACGACCCACCTGATGGAAAGTGGTTACCGTGGCCTATGGACGTGTGTAACACCAGAGGAGCCACTCTCGCGCTGCCGTGTGTAGAGGACAAAGCAGGACAAGCCATTAATAATCCCACTGACAGTACAAATTCTCCAGTGAGCTCTGGCTACTCTACTCACCGCTGGGAACACAACACGAAGTTATTATAACCGCGGTATCCTGTAGGGCGGAGGTACTTCCCCAGTCGAACTGCTCAATAATGCCCGGAATACGGCAACAGGCTCACCCCCTATTACGTGGGACCGAATACAATTGCAAAATGGTGAAATGTGGGTGTTAATTCACCTCTGCCTAACCCTCCGGGGATAAAGGCGTGAGTATATGTATGTATGTATTAAAAAAAAACTCGAACAGTTTTACCTTCCCAGTCGTCACTAAATCTAGAGTAATATTAAAGTTGTTGATGATTTTTTGAATTTGATTTGAGTTTGAATTCCGCACAAGAGATCGTCACAAAGACAAATTGCGAATGGCGAAAAGTAACACAAAACTACTTCATCAAAGTGTATTCTGTATAGCGCAACGCATTTTCAATAAGATTCCAATACATATCAGAAATGTAAAGACAGTAAATATATTTAAAGAAAAATGCACAAGCTGCTGGTAGCAAAATGTTACTATAATATAGATGAATTTTTAGAAGACCAAACACTAGAATAAAACCTGATAAGAAAGACTTTATATAACATTATAATATATGATATGATATGACTGGTATAAATGAGATAAGTGTAATTTAAATATAATGTACGATAATTTCTAATTAATTAATAATTTTCTCAAAAAATATTGTATGCCGATATGGCTGAACATAGCTGATCAAATTATGTAAAAGACCATCTTTGTACCTATGTTTCACAATAAAGCATTTGAATTTCAATTTCAATTTGAATTTGATTGTCAAAGTCTCAGTCAGGGTACCTTTCGATCTGGGACTCTATGGTCCTCACACCTGAGGAGAGGGCCAGATCGAGAGAGATGGCCCTGGGTCGGCCGGAATGCGAGGGATATGCCTGTTAACCTCACTTTCGGCAACCAAAATCGACCTACAGGCGTCGTGCGTTTTAGTCGGTTCAAGTCCGACATACCCTCTCCCACCGGCACTGTAGGGATTTTTCGCACGTAATAAAAATGCCTACCTTTCGATCAATTCTTGTGCAAGGTAGGTTCAAGAAATCATGGTATAACATGGGAGCGAAGCAATAAAAATACAAATTTATTATAGGCAAAACCGTGAAGTACGAGAAGAGTTACTTCTATAAAGAGGCCCATATTAATATACTTATATATTTTGTTAACATGTACTTAATCCAGTGAATTAGAAGTTATATCAGTTGAGTGCGAAACATAGCACAGGAAAGAAGGTCGATACTGAAAATAATAGAAATAATAGAGAACCGAAGAGGAAAGATGATAGGTCACCTGATAAGACATGATTATTATTTAAAAAATATCATAGAAGGTAACGTAGGAGGAAAGAGGAGAAGAGGTAGACCAAGAAGAACGTTTATGGCACAGATAAAATAATAAAAAAAAAAATTAATAAATATTCTACAACATTCTACAAAACGCTATCTAGACCCATGGTAATCATAGTTTAAACTAGCTTGTGTTATGGAATCTAGAATACGGATAAACATACTTAAATACTGTTTTTTTGTAAATACATACATATTATACATAGAAACACCCAGACCAATGCAAATACCCATATTCATGCATACAAATATTTGCACTGAGCGGGGATCGAACCCGCGCCTCCTGCGTATTAGTCGCGTTCACTACCGTTACGCCACAGAGGCAAAGAAAATATACAAATCGCGTTTTATCAGGAGGTCACAGGATTAGCGGAGGAGAGATAGGAGTGGCGATTACTTCACCAACAAGAGCTCTCTTAAGTTTAGAGAGAGAGAGAGAGAGAGAGAGAGAGAGAGATCAGTTGAGTATAGTAAATTAACCGTTGTTAAGATCACTGGTGTTACTTGATTCACTGTAAATCAGACGATGACTACTAACATAGGTAAACTATCATGGTCACTCATATCAGTATCAAAATAATCGGAATGTTCCTCCGTGATCATGGTGCTTGCAACAGCACCGAAATATCGGAAACTCAAAACAATGAAACATGGTAAATATCCCGATAATTTTGATACTGATATGACTACTGCTGAACATAGGCCTCTCCCACAGACTTCCAGAATGAACGATCTAAAGCAGCCCGCATCTAGCGCTTCCGCATTTAGTCTGTGGGAGAGGCCTATGTTCAGCAGTGGACTATGTGTGGCTGACATGATGATGATGATGATGATGACTAATACTAACTCTTGTTAATTGATAAATGCATCAGTTGATTATGGAATTAACCGTTATTAAGATCACTGATATTACTTGATTCACTGTAAACCAAATTATGACTATTGATTATGAATTGAAAGTTATGTCAGCTGATAAGAGGAAATTAACTACTGTTAATATCACTGATAGTATAATCTCAAGATGAAAAGTTACCTTGAAGGCCATTTCTGTTCCTGTTGGATTGTTGAGAGGACTCGAGAGACACTATGCTCCTGTTCTCTCGGCCGAAGTATATATAGTAGCAGTAGGTTGTGACATCGGCTCAAGTTCGCGTTTTGTATTATGTGTGCATCACCATGGATGTGCACGCAATTGGAAATGAGCTACAATTTGTCAATGGCGGAAAATTTGTACGCGTTCTTGACTTTTGGCCAAGTATTATGAAATTTAAAATTATGTGCTACTGTTTAACGATCATCGTCATCTTAGCTTTGTTCCTAAGCTGCATCAAAGAGTTTCAATTTCCGGAGCAGTGACCCGCTTAGTCCTTCTCCTTGCCTTGGCCGCCGAACCATTAGAAGAATTAAGAGAAAAACCGTCAGAGACGCTTCCGTCAATCAAGTTAGGTTGGTTTGGGCCCTAATGATCTTGGTACGGTGAGTACGGGC
This sequence comes from Eilema griseolum, assembly GCA_963662185.1. NCBI lineage: Eukaryota > Metazoa > Arthropoda > Insecta > Lepidoptera > Erebidae > Eilema > Eilema griseolum. The sequence goes on from OY759250.1 coordinate 10,310,039, forward strand.
CCCTATATACCATAACATAACATAAACTCACGCCTATATCCCCGAAGGGGTAGGCAGAGGTGCTAGCACCCACATTTCGCCAGTTTATGTTCCCTATATACCAAATTACTATTTTATCTTTCTTGTAATATCTATCAATAATCCTCACACATTGTAACCGGAGACGGTGATCACTGTGGAGACTGTGGAGTATGAAAGGAACTTCAACCCACGCACGATCAAGATGTGGATTGATCATTTGAACTCCATGCTGCGGTTTTCCCAAGCGACTACAATATAGGGTTTTACAAAAAGGGCATTAGAAGATTTTTTCAAGGTTGGCAGCACGAGTGTAACACCTCTGGTGTTGCATACGTCCATAGGTCACAATGACCATTTCCCTTCAGGTGGGCTGTGTACTGATTTGCCACCTTAGTGGTAAAAAAAAATATTTTGCGGCCGTAACCGATAGCGGTGAGCAGGAAGCAAGGATGCATGAGCTCGCTCGTAAAACACCTCCCTCCGTTGGACACCTTAAAAATGGACCGGTATTTTCAAGGTGTCCAACGGGGAGGGATGAAACTTTGTCTACCTATAGTAGGCAATTGCCTGAAAATAAAGTGCCTATATATAGGCATAGTTCCATACCGGTAGATTGCAAACAGGATATAGGATAATTTTTTTCCCTAATCTAAGTAAAAAATACCGTTCAAATGCAAGTCGGCTTCGTGCTCTTAGGTTCTGTAAACAACTGGATTCAGGGACAAACTTAACGTTACTTTTGTCAAACTCACAGCACACTAGTGTCAATGTGCTTAATCTGCACAAAGGCCCAATGTCTGTAAACGAGTTCCCAAGTATCTACTAAAGTCCGCAAATCTGTAAACGATTCGTGGGACGCCCCCTAGTCAGATAAGTTGTCAGAAGTTAACAAAGAAATCAAGATTTGAGTGGTAAATACTTTTGTTGCTGCAACAACAAAAGAATTTTATGTTGTGTAATCTTATGTAATATTATGTTATGTTATGTCCGTATTTCCAAAAATGATTCATTGTAGTACAAAATGTTAAATGGCATGAAAATCCGGCTAATGAATGTTTGTCACTGTAGTATGAAAAAGGAAATATGAATGATTGAGTAGATTTAGCAATTCCAGCAGAAATACAATACAACATTGTTTCGGCTGCTATATTTTGTAAGTTTGTACAGTAAATAAACTGTAAATAATTAATCATATACCTACATGTTAATTGCTGTGTTATTTTTAAGTTAAATTTTTTTATATCTTACTGTTCGTGTTTTACGTGTTTCTTTATATTCCGATAGTGTATATGATTCCGATATTTTTTTATGTGAAGTGTGTGTGTGTGTGTGTGTGTGTGTGTGTGTGTGTGTGTATAATAAATGATTCTTTCTTTCTTTCTTTTCTTAGATAGGAAAGAATGGAACGGTTCAGGCGGAATTCGAACCCTCGTTCCTAATTCGGTTAATATTTACAAGCTATTCAAATCGAGTTGGCATACTAAATGCTTTAAACTTTCATTCGATATGTAAGTAATTAGTCAAAATATATTGGCTAACTCTTTATCATCCGAGCACCAATGCCGCTTGCATTCAAAGTTTAACCATCGGAGCTCGAGGTCTATTCTCTAACTCATCCCTCACATAATTTGGTATATTTAGTACTATTTAGTACGAGATCGACTGGTGTCTAAGACTCAGCACTTGGAACCCTTGGTTTGGTAGGATACGACGGTATTTCCGTCCAATTGAGCAGTCCGACTGGGGAAGTACCTCCACCCTACAGAATACCGCGGCCATAACCTCGTGTTGTGTCCCTTGCGGTGAGTAGGGTAGCCAGAGCTTACTGGAGAGTTTTTGTGCTGTCAGTCGGAACACCAAAAGCTGGCCCTGCTTTGTCTTTTACACTGACGGCACAGAAACTGTGCTAACTGGGTTGGTAGCGCGAGTGTGACTTCCTTGGTGTTGCACACGTCCATTCCATAGGCCACGGTAACCACTTTCCATCAGGTGGGCCGAGTGCTTGTCTGTCAACCGAGAGGTTAAAAAAAAGAGAGAAACCTATGTAAAAGCCTCGTCCGTTGATCAGTACCAGTGTAGGTGGGTAGTGTGTTTGTTTGCTACCTAAGTGGTATAAAAAAGATGAGGTTAGTTCGGGCTCTAAAGATCGTGATCAGGCCCCATACATTTATTCGTTGTATAATGACCTTTATTTAGTAGTATAATATAATGTAATATAAATTTATACATTGCACGCCATGTCTGTTTAAAGTTTTGGTAATTTCTACAAAGCCATGGTGAGAATCTCGTAAGGCAGTTATGTCAATCGAATACAATTTTTTCATTAAAGACAATGAAGGAAAGAACATCTTAATGCATGACAATTTATTTATACGAGTGAAAATCGTAGTTTAATAGAAGAAAACCTTCAAAAGTGACTTAAGGAAGGTATGCATCCTGGTTATTATTATTTGATTTCTTTTCAGTTTGACAAGATTTAGTAAAAAAAAATAAGACTATAACTAAAACCCGACTACTAAAATACCACGCTATAAAAAGTATTAAACAAAAAACTATCCCTTATAGTCGTGGTCGTATGCCACTTTTCCCTAGAATGTATTGTTTTGTTAGACTAAGTGGCATACGACCACGACTGTCCTTAATATTTTCTCGTATAATACTTTATATAGCATGATTTTTCAGTCGTTGGGTTGTAGTTTTAAACTTATTTTTTATTTATATTATTTTCGGGCAAGTAATAGGTTTAATTTATACATATTTGAAATGTGCTAAACCCTTTCAATTGATACCAAACACGACATAATAACTCAAATTTATTTTTTAACAGTACTTTATGGCTGCTAGAGGGCGCCACATTAGATTCGGTGACACATTTATAGCCAGCTGTTGACTAAGACGCTTCTAACGATACCTCATTTATCTAAATCTAATAAGTTGTTGAGGAGTTATGAGGGAACAGATGAACCTACATACATACATAGCCTATCAATATCATAACCCTCCTTTTGCTTCGCCGTAGTCGGGTAATTAAGGTCAAATAAATTAAAAATCCTTCAAACACTCCATCATCAGGCATAGCAAAGTGTAGGTAATTTTTGAACATAATATAACAAGTACACTTAATATGAACAGTAAAAAAAAAACAACATAGGTATCAAAACGTGCAAAATTTTAATTTGTCATGATTATAATACTAAAATAAATAAATACTCAATGTAAAGTTTGACTAGAATTGGTTTTAGTGGTGGTAGAGGGGGGCGGCATGAACAACAGGGGCGTGCTGTACAACGGGAGCTGCGGCATAGGCGACAGGAGCGGGAGCTACCACCTTAGCAACATGGCCGAGAGGCTCCTTATGCACTACAGCGTTGAAACCGTTGTGGGGATCGGCAGTGTACTCCACAGTGCGTTTAGTACCGTCAGGGTCGACCACGGAATAGGATCCTTGTACGAAATCACCATCACGGGTCTCGTGTTGGGATTTGGAATCACCGGTGAGACCGTCTTGCACGTCATATGCGAAACTGTACTGAGGGTGAGTGTCGTAGTCTTCGGCCTTGACGATTGGGCTAGCATAGGCTACAGGGGCTGAGTGGACCACGGGTGCGGCAGCATACGCGACCGGTGCGTGAGCAGTGTAAACTGCAGGCGCGATGTTACCAGCATTAACCGCAACGAAAGCGCAAACCAGGACCGCCAGCTGAAAAAACACGAGTAATATTTAGGAAACTAGTTGGAACCTTTTGGTGACACTGTATATAATTCAATGATGATAATTTTATTTCCATAAAATAATTTGATATTTTAAAACATTTAAAATATCAAATTCGCTGGCAACACACTAGGCAAGTATGTGCTGTAGGTACCGCGACGTTTGCCTCATTCAGTTTCAGTCATAGAGTAGAGTAATACACTGTTTCAGTGCTTGATCAACTCGGTGACTTGAATGAATGTTAGCAAATACAATTGCCAACCTAATCATTGATTACAGTGCTATCAACCGGTACAAAATCCCTCTTAAAACCTTGTGAACTATTTAAGAAAAGATTTAATGACTTTTACATCCAATACATACAAACAACATTTTAAGGAGGTAGGACACGGCGGTATTGCCGCCCAATTGAGCAGTCCGACTGGGGAAGTACCTCCGCCCTACAGATTAGCGGTATTCTGTAGGGCGGAGGTACTTCCCCAGTCGACAGGAGCCGCGGGGCTATAATAACTTCGTGTTGTGTTCCCAGCGGTGAGTATGGTAACCTGAGCTCACTGGAGATTTTGTGCTGTCAGTGAGAAGACTAAAGGCTTGTCCTGCTTTGTCTTCTACTGACGGCACAGAAACTCTGTACTTACAGGGTTGGCAGTGCGACTGTGACTCCTCTGGTGTCACGGTAACCACTTTCCATCAGGGGGGCCGTGTGCTTGTCTGCCACCTAAGTGGTATAAAAGAAAAACCCACTATAAGGGGTACAAAATAGTCTATATGAATAGTTACAGGACCCGCACCTTGAAAGCCATTTTGATTGGTAGATACCTCACAATGAGAAGACTAAAACTTGAATGTGTCCCAATTGAGATGTTCAGTCCTTTTATATGGATCCAAAGTGTCTCAGCATTGCATTACTTTAATGCCAATGTGTGCGTAAGCTCGCATAAACCGGTTAATTTTGAATGTTTCTCCATTCGTTATTATAGTTGTGAGATATCAACCTACAGAATTTGGCTGGATATTATAATAATAAGAGCAAGCGCGATGATTGATATCGTGTACAAAGATCACTTGCTTTGTAATGCTGTCGACTTTTTTGGACAGCTTGTCCTTGCGACAAGGCATATTTGATGATGTGACATATTTTTACTGTACTAAACTAGGTCATCCTATTAGTGTACTGCACTCTTGGAGTTCTTTTTAGTTACTCAATAATTAGTCGTATTTTGAAAAAACACCAAAAAGCGCTCATATTTTTATTGCGATGTTGTAAAAAGTTTGTTTTAGCGCTCCATTGCGTCCTTTGTGGCCAAGTCAAATTTCACCTGTAAGTCGATACGGCTGTTCATTGAACAATGAGGCTCTGGTGGAGGCTTCTCTCAGGGTTGAGAGGTCAGACATCAACAGTTCCCATTAAAGTTATATAAATAAATAAATACAAATGGAGGACAAGTAAGCGAACTCTGATGCAACCGGGAACCACTGCCGTAACTACCGTGACTTGTATGAAAGTCACCCCCAACCCCGAGAGGGAAACCTGGGCCAGAGCTTTGTCTGTGAATCAATAGGCGTATACTGGCATAGCAAGTAAGGTCGGGTTATCATTTTCACAAATAAGCATATAGTTCAAAATACTTGAACTAGCCCATCGCAGTTCACTGCTGAACTAGGCCTGTAACAATGCTAGGAGGTTTTGGTCTACTGTTTCCATTCTAGAAAGGTTGGTACTAGAGATGCCACGAATATTCGGCAACTATTCGGTATTCGGCCTATTCGGCTACTTTTTTAGGTATTCGGTATTCGGCCGAATAATAGGTACTATTCGGCCGAATACCGAATACCAAATCATGTGCAAAAAAGACATCATATTACTGAAGATTTTTATTTATTACCAAATTACAAAACTTCAATAAGTAAAATTCATCAGTGGTAAGTTGTGATGGATAAAAACATGTTGCGATTTGTCGTGAATGATACCAGCTTGAGAAAACATCCTCTCACTATACACGCTACTCCCGGGAGAAGAAAGATGAACTTTAGAAAATTTCGAGAGGATTGGGTATTGTTTTATTTTGCAGACCACCACTTGTAAGCATCAGCTTTCCGATCTAGACGATTAGTTTTCAAATAAAAATTCATCTCATGTATCTCATCCAACAGTAAAAGGACAAGCTAGAACATACTATTTAAAAAGATTTTTTGTGGAGGGGCTTCAAATTTTCAATTCAAAAAAACGAGTGAGACAGGTCGCGACTTGTCGTATTATTCTTTACGCGCTCGACAAGCATGCACTTTGTACCGAATATTCGGCGGCCGAATATTCGGCGCTTCGGCCGACAGCGTTGCAGAATATTCGGTATTCGGCCAAATCACTATTCGTGGCAACTCTAGTTGGTACTGGGTTTTATTTCAAGTTTTCTTTCTCTTACAATAATATCGTGCTCATATTTTTCAATAGTCAATAGGTGATACTTGTATTCTTTCTCCGTCACCACACAGATAGTTGAAAATACTTAATTAAGAATAACTATGACAGTCTAAGATGCATAATGCAATACAATAACGGGAATCCATCATGGCAAGAAACGTGTACAGGACGTTGCGTTATGCGCGCATTTCTGCAAGATCGTTCCTTGTGTACCAACGTTAATTCTTGAGTAATGAACTTTACATTACGCGCGGAGTAACAGACTCGTGACTTTTCATAGTCGGTATGTCAGGTGATAAGGACCAACATCAACTCTCAATTCCACACCCCTTTTGCATAACCCGGGATCAGAAGAAAAGGGCCAAGAAGGAGAAACACTTTGATAGCCTAGTGAACTAAGCTTTGATAAGATAAGATAAAGATAATTTTATTTGCGGAAACAGGTGGCATTTTATAATATAATACATTACAAGTTTCAACATGTTCTGTCAATGTAGACGTACAGATTTTTTTGAAGCTCGTTAGCTGTTGTAGCAGCTCGAGATACTGGTTTTAGAGTTGAGATCATAATAACAGTGTTAATCCAGATTGCATACAAGTTTTGTACTTAAGAGCTACGGGTCCACTATTTGGTTTGTCTTGACTTTCGGCAGCCATTCGTCTTCCAACTTCGCGAGGAAAGTATAGCATTCAGTTCATTAATAAGCAGGTGTTTCAACTAGCAGTTGAGTTTGGTTTCGGTCACAAAATCATGATCAACTAATACATTTCTATAATTTAATTTAAAATATCACAAAAACATGAGCAATTATTTTTTAAAGAATATTAGCAACTGCAATTACTAATATTCCTTCTTACCCCTCCAACTAAGCTAAATTACTTGTGCTAGGAGTGGGTTCACGTTGGTAGTATAGTAGCCAGGATTCGAACCCGGGACCTCTCGATCGTATGGCCGACTCCTTTAACCACTAAGCTACCAAGGCTTAACAACTAATACATTTCTTTAATATTTTATTTTGAGAAGATTTAATACGTTTGAAAGCTTTTCATCCTTCCAACCAGCTATCAATATCAAACTCTTTAGTTATCGATCATAGAGATTAGACATTTTTGTAATGTTATTCAAATTGATTTAACGTTGTCAAAACGACCAATTTCCATTTTCCTTCATGTCATAGAATTATATGGAACTGTAACTCTGTATTTTTTTATTTGTATACTATTTTTATAAGTTATGTAACAGATAAATCTTTCATTGAACTCCTTAGATTAGTGATAACAAAATTCATTCGAGTATATTATTTTCGTCTTCAAGCATAAGTCAAATTGGTAAGAAATAGTTAAGTAAGTACTACTCCAACAACTGGTGTAGCTGCAATGCTTCGATATCGCCTTTGGGTTGTGGAGGTCAGATGGCAGTCGCTTCACGAGACGGCCCACAGGCGGCGTGCGTTTTAGTCGGTTCGAGTCCGACATAACCTCTTCCACCGGCTTCGGTGGGGAGGTATCCGTGGGGATTTTGCGCACGTAAAAAAAAAATCGAAGTTGAGCCAAATCAGCAGTTAGACTGGTAAAGCGGACCCCAGACTCCGAGGCTTCGAATGCGACTGGGATTAACGCTAAGATGAAGGAGTTAAGTAAGTACTCCACTAACGGACACACTAATCTACTTCCGATGGTAATGTTCCATTGACTTCCATTTTGGTTCCAAAGAAACCGATATGAGCGAGATCTGACGCAGAACGTCCCATTCGCAAAAAAATCTCGTTACAAAGAAGAAACGAGCAAAACGTCTTATTAGCAAAATATCCCATTCGTAAAATTTTCCATTTTTTAAACCACAAACACACACATACACAAGAAAATGTAATGTAAATAATGCAATATAATCTAAATCACTCCAATATATATATAGGAGGTATGACTCAACGGTATTGCCGTTCAAAGAACTGACTGGGGAAGTACCTTCGCCCTACAGAATACCGTGGCCATAATAACCTCGTTTTGTGTTCCCGGCGGTGAGTAGGGTAGCCAGAGCTCACTGGAGAGTTTTTGTGTTGTCAGTGGAAAGACCAAAAGCTTGTCCTGCCTTGTCTTTTACACTGACGGCACAGAAACTCTCAATGCTTCCAGGGATGGCATCGCGAGTGTGACATTCTTAGGTTTTGCACGTGACCAATTTTCATCAGGTGGACCGTATGCTTGTCTGCCACCTAAATGGTATAAAAAAACCACTAAACGGCTTGAACAAAAGTGACAACAATTGTATTCATAAACATAGTAATTCGGCTTTATAGTATACCGCAATTCCGAAGAAACATGACCTTCCCTGTCTCTCTCACTTGTACTCTTCTCCTTGACAACGTAGCAAGTCAAAGTTGGATATCATAGAAATATATACAATAGTATCAATGTATGTACAAGGGTCTACCAATGTCCTTGTAGTCCAAACCAAGTTCACGTTGCTATGAAAATGATGATGAAAAGAAAATGAGTTTCAAATTGTATGGTTTTCTTCCAGGTAACAATGTCTTGGTTACGCCCCGCCAGACTATTGTGTTCGCGTCTGTACCGTATGTTTGAACCTCTGGACTTAGCCACGGGTCTTGAAAAACGGGAGCTCTTGGCACATCTTGCGGGCAACTGCGACCCTTTCTATATAATGCCAATTAAAAGAGGTATTCTTTCTACTCACTTTGAACAGCAAAAGAACGAAATATATCATAAAATATGTAATTCTATTCGGTTCTTTTCCATCGCCCACCTTTTCAGACCAGATGGTCTGGTGTACGGTGGTATTTTTTTTAAACTACGGTTCACTTTTGTTTAAAATATTAAATTTCCATGGTACACCTTGTTCTAGAAACTATTTTCATAGGTATTTTCATGATGGTAATGACACTGATAATTTACCATCTTCATTTTCCTGATCTAGCATTATATTATTGGTATGGATAGTTTGTATTTATTTTGTTTTTACTACTACTATGAAAGAACATTAAATAACTGTAATCAGTAGAAATGGTGGCAGTGTATTGTTACTTAAAGAACACCAATATCGTAAGGTCAGGTGAGGTGACCGTCACCAATAACTATTAATGATGTACTGGAAAGGTGAACCGTAGCTGCAAAAAATTACCACCTTACACCCAGGTGGTTTGGGAAGGTGGACGGTGAGAAAGAACCGATTCTATTATAATCGGAGCTTGGGTCTCTTGAATATACAGTGTGTGTTACGTACTGATGTATTACTTATATGATATCATTCATGTTCTTGGGAATCAAAACCCTAAAAACCACACTGAGCGTGCAGGCACATGCTGTGAGAACTTTTGAACGATTAAACGAACTTGACAGCTGAATTCTTGGTGAGATTTCAATTTCGCATGCTGTATGGTGACGTCACGTTGTCGAGTATAAGTCGACAGAGTATGTTTGAGTTCGACAAGTTGACGTCACCAATTATAGCATGAGAATTTTGAATCGCACCACGGATTCAGCTCGATCGTTCGAAACGTTCTTATATCATCTGCCTGCTGCTTCTGCCAAGGTTGTGCGCATTGGCAACGGCTGGACTCATCATCCCCAGACCCATCCCGTTTAACACCAATCATTTAATAATACCATGACATTACATAAAATATTTTTTACTTGTCTAGGTCCAGGAACTTTCAGTCGTCCAAACTTGATTCCCAGCACGAACAATGGTCGGTTGGTCGCCTGTTCGTGTAGTCCGGATGAACACCACGTAGAATACATGTGGCTGTACAGCGATCGACCCCGACGGTGTGGGTGTGGCTATTGGTTCCAACTTTGCCCTGTTACACCCATAACGAATACGACTCACCTTGAATAATGACTTCAACTAGTGTGGCTGACTAAGAATGTATTCTGATAACTCATATTTAAGTTGTATTGGTTATGTTTCTAAACTAAACCGTGTTACTCAATTCTATTCAAGTTTAAACGAAATGAAATTAAAATTTAAACCATGAATTCGTACAGGGATTAAACTATTTTAAATTTAAATTTATTTACACCCTGTATTTGAATTTGAATATTAATGAAATAAGTTTATAATTTGAAGGAATTTAAGTAACTTATAACAGATATTAAATTATGAGGTTTTTGCAATTTATTTATTTTTTCATTCTGACGTTTTAATCAGACATTGTCACGGGTTGATTCTTAAGTCAATACTACAGGGTCGGCAGTGCGAGTGTGGCTTCTCTGGTGTTGCACACGTCCATAGGCCACGGTAACCACTTTCCAACAGGTGGGCCGTGCGCTTGAAAAAAAATCAAGCCTATAAAGGTGATGCTTCTCAAATTTCAAATATAACACTATATAATATAAGTTTACTTGGTATATTATTAGATAATGTCATTATCAGTCTTAGTTCACTTAGTACGATTGCAACTTCTATCAAATATTCTTAATTGTGGAAGCGCCTACGTCATTTCTCTTAGCAAACAGTCGATTGTCTATTTTAGCTGTGAGGTTAATATTTGTACTTGAGGCGGGCGTCATAAAATCCGTTCCTACCAGATTCCCAATGAGTTGCATTGTGCATGACAAGCTCGATGAAGGCACTGTTCGCCCGTGGTCCACCTACATAGTCCACCTGGTTGTACCACGGGTATTTTTTTTTCCCCGTAGTCCACCGCAGTTTAACTGGGTGTACTATGGGAATTAATGTTTTCCCATAGTCCACCTTAGTTCACCTGGTTGTACCATGGGTAATTGTTTTTCCTCGTGGTCTACTTGTAGAAGATATAATATTGTATAGGCATACAAACTTCATACCAACTAATTGTTTACCTTATTTTTTTCATAATGACAATGTCATCTATAATGTCATAGTACCTATCAGTTGAAATATATTTCCTTGTAGTTTTATTAATTTACAATTAATTGTAACTAGTTAAAATGAGTACCGAAGAAGATGTTGTATTCATTAAAAGAAAGGGAGGTACTATCCTCTTATACAAAGACTTCCAATTTTACAAGGTAAAAGGTTTTAAAAATGCTTCAAGTTTGTGGCGATGCTCTAATTACAAAAAAAATAAGTGCAGAGGAAACATAATCATAAAGGTAAGCATTTAAAATGTACCTACAATTAAATTTCCTGCATGAAGATATCTTTTGAATTTTTGAGATTCAATCAATCCGCTTCGGACTCGTGGCCCCACTCCCCATCTCCACCGGTGGGGCCACGAGGACTTTTAAGTACTGATGTCTCCACTGTAGTGGGTCAGTGGAGCTATACGGATTTCGTATGTTTTTAATAGTTAAATTGTCCCCACTATCTTTCATATATAAAACCTTTTTCCTAATATCAAAAACAAGCTAAATGACATGTTTAAACTTCAAATTTGGACTTTCACGTTCAAAAGTGTGATCGCGTTATTTGAATGGCAAAACTGAGTGCGTGTTGCACAAATGAACGACAGCAAAATAAAAAGAAAGTAGACAAAACAAATAAATGTCGGCGAAACAAAAGACTCGTGTGATCAGACAACGATATTACTTTGTTTTTTTTATATTTTTGTCAATAAGGTCGAAAATTGCTTGCACCCGTTTTTCTAAATTGTCATATCTTATAGATTATGAAAAACATATGGAAATAATTTTGGACAGCATAAAAAATATTTATAGGGTTTTATTAATTATACTAAACAAAGAGTTCAATTTAATGGGAATACAACGTTTTTCCCGACCTATTAGTATGACGTAGTACATTTATCTAAGCATCTCTAAAAAATGTCCTACAGCTATTTCTTTATGGATCAGTTGTAATTGTGCACACAAAATGTCCATATCATTTTCTTTCTGCATTTTACGGCGCTTATTCTGTGCTTGGCCTGTCGTGAAATTAGCTACCGTCATTTTATTAATGGAAATATCTTCGTTCAACGCGTCTAGAAGTTTTGCAACTGTCTTATAATTTTTATTAATAACACGATTCAGCCTAGAGTGCCAACCTTCGGCAAAATTATTAGTTCTGTGCAGCTGATTATACACACACCACTCACTTATAAAATCTTTTCTCATCCAGTAGGTACTTTTCCATATAAGCAATAGACTCCTTGACCTTTTCCTTACCCTCACATCGTGACGTTATGTATTCCCAGCCTTCCTGTACATATTCTTCTGGCAGTAGTGGCAAAGCTGTGCATAAACCTACTATGCGACGGTTACTCTTCTGTTTTAGCTGAAGGGATTTTGCCTTCCTCCACATTGCATTCACCAAATGATAATAGCATCTTTTAATTTCAACTTCTGGGAATACTTTTTTTAAAGGATTTGTGATAGCTAATTCAAAATCACAATGCATTATTTTTGGGTGCCAATTGCTACAATTCGATATTATTATTTCGTACACCAATGAGTAGGATTTTTCGGTTCTGTCACTCATCAGGCAATATATAAGTGGCAATATTCTGGTGTCATTTGTGTTACTCCCTAAGTTACCATGTATGGTAAATAATTGTGAAAACGGAGGCGGTGTACTTTGGAATGTCCCATCTGCATAATATTCGTATATATTTCCTAATAACTCTCTAGCAAATTCTGAACAAATCACAATAATTCGCGCTTCATCAGTTATATAATCTCCCAAAATATTAGACCTGAATTTGACAGGAATTTCCACTTCTTGTACTGTTTTATATTTCACCAAAGCAAGTAAATTTTAAATTTCACAAGAAATTTCACTAGAGCCACGTTAGCCACGCCAGTAAATTTGTTGCCGCGTGTCCACCCTCCACGAGATTCAGGTCTCAATGACAATGATGTCTACAAATATTGACAGCAAATAGACATATTTATAAGCAGCCAGTGCTTTTAAAACATGAGTGGGGACATAAGTATTAGTAAATCCGTATAGCTCCACTGGCCCACTACAGTGGAGACATCAGTACTTAAAAGTCCTCGTGGCCCCACTGGTGGAGATGAGGAGTGGGGCCACGAGTCCGAAGGGAATCAATCAGCCTATCACAGTCCACTGCTGGACATAGGCCTCTTCTATGGAGGTATTTGGCCTACTATACCACGCTGGCCAGACGGGTTGGTGTAGGGTTTAGTTTCGAGTTTTCCTTCTCTCGCAGTGATAGTATCTGCATAGCCCCTTAGTCGATTCTTACGACACCCTCGGGATATGGAAGGGGAGGTGGTTTGTATTCTAAGCCGCCACCACACGGCGCTTTTATTTTTTTTGAGATTAGTTAAACAATTTTGATAGGTACCTACCTACTATATTAACTTTTTGTTTTAGGATAACCTTAAGATTAAAACTAGAGAGCATTCTTGTTCACCCAATTTAGCGAAAAATATTATTGCAAAGGAATTTGAACAATTAAAAGACAAAGTCAAAAATAGTATTGACCCAGTCCCCAAGCTATACAACGAAATGCTATCAAAAATTCAAAGTAGCACTATGGATATGGTAGCTAATGTACCGTCATTACCTAGCTGCCAGCATAGTCTATACACGGTCAGGAATACATCATTAGGCGTCAAAAAATCTGTTTACAAAAATTTCAAAGAAGTTAGCGTGCCGCCTAAATTTAACAATTTTATTTTAGAAGATTATAATCATGCAGATACACGTATAATTGTTTTTTGTTCACGTGTCAATAGAGCAAAGCTTTATGAAATTGATGAATATTTCGCCGATGGCACTTTCGATACGTGTCCTCCACCGTTTTATCAGCTATTTACAATCCACGGTGATGTTGGAAGTACTATAACTACAACTAAAACTTTGCCATTGATTTACGCGTTATTGCCAGACAAAAAACAAGAAACTTATAAAATATTATTTGAATTGATAAAGTCGCAACTGCCTTGCTTTAAACCCTCTAAACTACACTGTGACTTTGAGAAAGCCATTATTAATGCCGCACAAGAAATATTTTCTGAAATTAAGCTAGTTGGATGTTACTATCATTGGTGTAAAGCAATCTGGAAAAAGGCCAAACAACTTAGCCTTAAAAGTAAAACAGAAAAAAGGTTAACCGGGCTTGTTTCAGCGCTGCCACTTTTACCAAAAGAGCATATAACAGAAGGTTTAGAATACATCAAAATAGAAAGTTTAAATAAACCAAAAATGGAAAAGTTATTAAAATATATTCACAGCTTTTGGATGACAAAAAACTTCGTTGAAATTTTGTGCGTGTTTGGGCAGAGACATCGTACAAACAATATAACAGAATCATACCATTCACAGTTAAATAAAAGATTAAGAAAAACCGAAGCCACTGTCGTACGTCTGCTAACGGTATTAAAAGACATCGAAAGCAAATCGGTTTTTGGAACAAGAAGAAGGATTATATATCTAGACAATGATGATGACATAATATGTGTACAAATGCAACTAATAAATAAAGAAATTTGCGTAGGATTAGCGTTAGAAAAACTGAGATAAGGAAATGTAGGGTTTGTAGTGAAACTACGTTTGCGTGTTCTCAGTGATCAGTAATGAGTGATCTTTTCTTTATTGTCTTATAAGTATAAATTATATTCACATGTGTGAGTGTGTCTATATTAGAGATATTAACTAATTGCTATATTTACAAAATAACACATTGATATTATATTGGTGTTACAGCATTAATATCTAGGATGCTGTATGCACGTATTATAAAGTCAGTGAAATATTGAGGTTACACGAGTGGCCTACAGGTTCAATTATTGTTTATTTTATGTTATCTTTATGTTTAATTATATTGTAATAAGTCAAGTCATTTAGTCTATTGCAGTACACTGCTGGACATAGGCCTCTCCCAATGAGCGCGACTATGATACTATACTGTAATATGTATGACAATTTATTTCACTTTGAAGATGCACGCGATTTTCAACCTTAAAAATATAGTAAAAATAAATATTTTACGAATGTCTTTTGTTTTTCGATATAGGTGAACTACGGGCAATATAAATTAAAAACATATACTTCATAACAGCATAGGTGGACTATGGGAAAACATTAATTCCCATAGTACACCCAGTTAAACTGCGGTGGACTACGGGGAAAAAAAAATACCCGTGGTACAACCAGGTGAACTATGTAGGTGGACCACGGGCGAACAGTGGATGAAGGGGTTCCTTTTTTACCCTTATTCGCATAATATTAGATTCTCAAAATATTAGATTCTTAAAATATTAGATTATCAAAATAGTAGATTCTCAATAAAGCCAAAGTACAATCAAGGAACAAAACATTAAATTATTTTTTTAATTTGAAGGCACAACAATAAACATAATCAATGTTTAGTTAAAAAAATTAATGCAATGGCAACGGCACGTTTAAAACATGGCAATGTGCAAAGCAATCAAAATTATTAATTTTTGTTTATGCCGATAACATATTTAAACAAGTTTCTACGGTAATTTTGTTTGAGGTGCAGTCAGATATTATATTGGCTATTTGATTATCTTTGTTTAATTGCTTTCTTGCCTTTTTTTACCAAGGCAATGAAATGAATTTCTTATTAGTCTAATGTTCTGTGTTTCTGCTTCAGTCTTCAATATTTTTATAAACTGAAAGAGGGTTGGTTTAGATGTAATTTTAGTATTGTTTCTACGGTGCTAACCCTCAACCGCATTAGTCGTACGATTTTTTTCTTTGTGGCAGCTAAATATGTCTAAAGTTATTTTTTGCAACCATTGGCTATCAAAATATGCAAAAAAATTTAAGACAATTCCGTCTCGGGTGACATCTCTTGTATAGGTACACAGATATGCTTCTGGGATTAAGATTGTTGGCAGCAAAGCCAAAAGGGTACACATATATGTAGTTTTGCGGTCTTCTGTAGTTTTATCGTAACCCAACTTTTTGCTCTTCCTGAATACAGCATTCATGAAATGACAATAGCATCCTTTAATATTAATATCCTTTAACACCTTTCTTAATGCGTTAATGGCTGCGATTTCGTAGTCACATTTATATGTACGGATACTCAACTGAAATTGTTCTTTCAGTATACTGAATAATCGCATGTAAGTATTCTGGTGCTTATTTGGCAGTAAAGCGAACACAATGGGAACGAAATCAATCGTGTCGTTGTCTCTAGCAACATCAATACGTAATGAGTACAATTGATAGAAAGGAGCCGGTGTTACTTTAAAAGTACTATCACCATAAATAGTTGTGACTGATTGAACACGTTCGCGGAGTTTGGGACCTGGCCATGTTGAAAAAATTATAATTCTGTCATCTGATTCAGTATTGTGGTCATCAAATAAAAAGAAATCTAACATTCGTAGTAATAAATGAAATTAATTCTTCACGTTGAATGTCCTATTTCTGTTATATTGAGAATCTGCTATTTTAAGAATCTAATATTTTAAGAATCTAATATTTTGTGAATCTAATATTATGCGAATAAGGGTACAAAAGTCCTCTATAGTACGCATAAGGTTAGTGATAAACCTATTGAACGTCTGGTTTTGTGGTTCTCATATATAAATATGTTCATCCCGCACAAAGCTCAAAATACGGATACCTGATTGGAATGATCACATAATTTTAATTAACTAATTAAAAATGAGGGAACTGATTTCATAAGAGACAATGCTCTAAAATAACAAAATTCTTTTCTATATAGTTAGGCTTAAACACAATACAATAATTAATTAATTTGTTTATTCAGTTATTTAGTAATGTGCGCTACTAAAGTTCATTTTACAAAACTTACGTGAGCAGAGGCAACAGAATACGCGACTCGTAAACGCTTTTCTTCATAATAGAGCTACATATTCAATTGTTATAATAGAGTTACATATAATTATTTGTGGATACGTATTTCTTTCTTGGCAGTTAATTAACTCGTGCCTACAAAATCTATTAGGTGATAACTGAGTTTGCAAAAAGGGTGCCGGACTCATTTATTGTCACGCCAGGTTGTCACAGCAGTGAGACTATCAGGATTTTTTTCTTGTTTGTCACACTGCCAATAATACAACACCTTTTATCATCACTTGTCTTTATCAACTAGTCTTTAGGAGGTGGGACACGACGGTATTTCCACCCAATTGAGCAGTCCGACTGGGAAAGTACCTCCGCCCTACAGAATACCACGACTATAATAACTTCGTGTTGTTCCCAGCGGTGAGTAAGATAGCGAGAGCACACTGGAGAATTTGTGCTGTAAGTGGGAAGACTAAAGGCTTGTCCTGCTTTGTCTTCTACACTAACGGCACAGAAACTCTATTCTTACAACATTCTACACAACGCTCATCTAGACCCATGGTAAGCATAGTTGTAAGTAGCTTGTGTTATGGAATAAATACAAAAGTTATGAAGAATTAAATTTCCTACATTTGTCAATGGGATCGATCGATCACAAAAGGTTATAAATATATATAAATGTATGTATGCTTTGCCTTTACAATTGCATTCGTTTGGCTTGCTCAATTTGTTTAAAACGTAAAAAAACGCAATAAACCTTTTTTCTTTCTTTCTTTCTTTCTTTCAAAGCAGTAAAGAAACTTCAATTTCTTGCAATATAAGTTAATGACCGGAACTAGTTATACTTGATGAAGCAAGTCAAAGTCAAAAATCATTTATTCTGCATAGACCATTAAATTGGCACTTACAAAACGTCAATATAAAAATATAGTACCTATGTCACATACATCAGCTGCACGTCTGCTAGTAATGCATTCGCAACGGTTATTTTGCTCTCACTTGATTCTATAATCGCTGTTTTCAATGCCCGAGCGTGTAAGGCCGCGATCCGCTCGCTTTACGACTGCGACCCACTTCCCGCGCCATGGCCTTGATCCGGTGCACAAAGTCTACCCCGGAACCTTACTTGACGTTTGATAGCCTATAATTACTTAATTCACTTATGTTTACTTTAAACGTTCCCTGGTGCGCAAAGGAAGTATTGAAATCAAATAAAATCAATATGATGCGGTTTGTGGGGGTTAGTCGGTCGTCTTCACCGCTGTGTCACACTGGTATGATGGTTAGGAAAAAAATATTACTAACTGTCACACTGCTACGTGAAGTAAATTAGCAGCGATAAGCAGTTGTGTTGGTATGAAGAATGAAATCCATACAATGCAGGTAATTTGTAATTTAACACCAGTGTGTTAAATTACAAATTTAACGTTTGGTATCTAGATGATGGTACTCTCGGAGGCGACGTAGAAACAGTATTAAAAGATTTGGCGTTTCTAAAAAAAGAATTTAGTTCAATCGGCCTAGAACTAAATCCCACCAAATGTGAAATTTTTCTCAGTGCTCAAATTGACAATCATCCGGTACTCTCAAAATTCAATGCTTTGGCTCCAAATTTAAAAGTTTTACAAAAAAGTTCTCTTCGCCTCCTTGGGTCGCCAATTCTTGAAGATGCTTACGAGTCTTTTGTGGAAGAGAAAATATTTTTTTTTTGTGATGTTTCGGAGCGATTGCACCAAATTAATATACATTCAGCTTTCACCATTATTCGGCATTGTCTATTCGTACCAAAATTTACACATGCTCTGCGTTCAACTCAACTTTTTAAATTTTTGGAACTTTTAGGTCAAGTGGATAGAGTGCTGCAAGACACTCTATGCAAAATTTTAAATATGAATTTGAACGATCGAGTGTGGCTTCAAGCGTCCCTTCCAGTTCGTCTCGGGGGCCTCGACGTTCGCAAAATTGCAGATGTAAGTATGCCAGCATTTTTGTCGTCGGTCTATGGCACTGAAGAATTAGTCAGGAAAATTCTATCTCCTTCACTGATTAATTCGGATGTGCCAGGTAAGGCTGAAGCTGTAAATGCTTGGAAAATGACTTGTCCAACTGCTGCCATGCCCGCCAACCCATCTTCCCAGTGGCAATGGGATGAGCCGCTCAGTATTGGTGTTAAAAAACATTTAATCAGTACAGCTACCAGCGCTGCTGAGCGCGCTCGCCTATTGGCTGTGGGTGAATGGGAATCTGGTGTATGGCTCCAGGCACTTCCTTCGCCCAACATTGGAACAATGTTGGACGACACGACCTTCCGCATTGCGACTTGCCTACGTTTGGGTGCACCGTGTGTTTCTTCGCATCGGTGTCTCTATGGAGAACCTGTCGATAGCCTTGGACATCACGGATTGTCTTGCAGCAGGAGCGCTGGCCGCATGTCCCGACATGCAAACATCGGACATTATCTGTCGAGCTCTTATCACCGCCGGCGTGCCAACTATACTTGAACCTGTTGGCTTGGCTCGCGACGATGCCGCGATGGTAAGAGACCGGACGGTATGTCGTTGATGCCTCGGAAGATGGGTAGGCCTTTGGTGTGGGATGCAACTCTCTGAGGGCATTTGATGGTTGACCTATCGCGTAGATTGTATCTATGCCTTATAGGCTCATTCACAATTAATTGCTCATCACTGGCATCGACGAAGCCTTCTATGTCGCCATCGACTCCCTCATCTCTAGGGAGAACTCCTCTCTGAGTTTGATGGTCGTTGAAGTCATGAACTAGATCTAGAACGTCTCCATCTTCCTCTGGATCTTGTTCAGGATCGTTGTTAGGCTCTGTGGTTTCGCGTTCATTCTCATTGCAGTCTCTCTCTGGACGACTGGTGGAAATTGTGAATTCTACGTCGGTCTCGAACGTGATGTCCCTGGATCTAATCGTTCTATTTCCCTTCCATACGCGATATCCATCGTCGTTATCGTAACCTATAAGTTTGCCTTTGTCTGCCTTTTTTTCTAACTTCTTTCGGCATTGTTTGGGAACATGGGCATAGCAGTCACTTCCGATAATCCTTAAATGACTAATCTTAGGTTTTTTCCCATGCCACAGTTCGTATGGTGATTTGGCATCGACGCTTGTTCGACCTGTTCGATTCAAAACATAGGCGGCAGTATTTATTAGTTCAGCCCATAATAACTGCGGTAATTCTCCTCTTGCAAAAATCATCGACCTTGCAGCCTCCACTAGGGTTCTATTCTCCCTCACGCTGCAGCCATTTTGTTCTGGAGTGTAGGGCATTGTTAGCCGTTGTTGAATTCCATGGCTATGTAGAATATTACGCATAGCTTCGTTATCGAATTCACCTCCGTTGTCACTAAGAAGAGTTTTTATAGTATGCCCTGCATTCTTAACTTCTTGTAGCATTTGCATCAGTTTCTCTTTCACTTCAGATTTCTTCCTTATGAAGTAAACTATGCGATAACCCGAATAATCGTCTTTAAACAGGACAAAATATTTGTATTTAGAAATATTGTCTACGAAGGGACCGCAAACATCAGAGTGTATCAACTCACCAACAGTTGTTGCTCTTTCCCTTGTCCCAAATGGCTTTTTGTGTAACTTCCCGTATATGCAACCTTCACATTTTATCTTATCTGGACTTAGGTTAATGCCTAACTCGCGTTTGGCTACGCGAATGACATGCCTTTTGTCTTGATGTGCAAATCGCTCATGGTAAAGCTGTAACATATTGGAACCTGTTATAGCATTGAGCTCTATGGCCCTCTGCTTCTTTGGCATGACGGTTTTCATTGCCAATTTATATAGTCCTCCTTCTCGGACTCTGTTGCCAATAACTTTAGTAGTGCCTGCTACCTGTAGTTTGCACTCTCTAGTCGTTGACGTGAACACACTATCTTCCCACATATCTTGTGTAGCTAGTGGTGAAAAGAGATTTTTTGTAAGTGTTGGTACTAGCCACACATTTTTTAGTTTGAGTTGTTCTTTCTTCCCGTTGACCAATGTTTCTATCAGCACGGTGCCATGACCTAAGGCGGGAACGATGGTGCCGTCAGCTGTTGATACAGCTTGATCTGAGTCGAAGTTTTGGAAATCGCAGAATATGTCACTTCTTATAGCAATGTGTGTAGTAGCTCCGTTATCCACAAACCAGTTCTCTCGATCTGCAATTTGCCTGCCAGAGCATGTATTTACCAACAAAGAGTCCATCAGTGTTTGTTGAACTTGTGCACTTTTTTGTGAGCTTGATGATGTGCCTGGTTTGGGTGGTCTGCCATCCCTTATCCATTTCTTGCACTTCCGAACCTTGTGTCCTTTACCGGAACAGTAGTTGCAGATCAATTGCTCATTATATTGCTTGTTCTTGCTATTGTACTGATATTCGTTCGGCGTTGTCACTAGAGCTTCTTGCTTTGAGTTCTCTTGACTGCCTAAATCTCTCTCGAATGTACATAGGTGGCTTGTTAAACTGTCTATAGTCTTCTCAGTCTGCTTTAGCAATAACCAGCTTGACTTGAAGTTGAAAAATCTGTCGTCTAGGGTTGCAGACGAGTAGAATTTCAGGAAGTTTAGCTGTTGCATCAATCTTCGAGACTTCTGCACACATCTCGTTCCAGACATTCTTCAGCTTTGACATGTAAGTGGGAATATCATCCTGCTTATCATATTTCAGCCCGAAAAATTCTAAACATAAGCTATATACTTTTCCTTCCATTTCTCCGTCGAATAGCCTGTGTAGCTCCTGCCAGACTTCTCTCGCAGTTCTATACCTCATAACCTTCTTTAGTGTCTCTTCAGTCATATTTGTAGTTAACAAATATGACTGAAGAGCTGCGCCAGATTCCGCTTTCTTATAATTGGCCAATGCCTTATTATAAGCGCTTTGTTCAGCATCGCCTGCGCCTGTGCCGGGTGGAGTGGGCATATGGAGTCTTCCCAAGACTGCGTCTAAGGTACCCACTGTACCATCTAGCATGGCAGTTACCTTGTATTTCCAGGTAGCCCAATTCTCCTTTCCTGACAACTTTCCTATGTCAATTTTCGTTGAGAAATCCATTTTCTTCTATCAATCTAGCACGAGCAGGTGCGACCCATAACCTATTTGCGTGAGCCAAATTGATAATACAGATTTTTACATACACACAAAAAAGAACAGTTTTTATTTATTTTCCAATAACAGTCCACAACAAACGGTTGGCTAGCAACGTTATAAATGTCATGTACTGATGACTATTACCATGGGTGTCATCAGCCAGCCTTAACACCTTCCCATCTTCCAAGTACGATGGACTGCGCATGCGCTGCTGCTGCATCAGCGGAGACTCTCAAACGTCGCAAATATACCAATTTAACTGGTAATTATAATTTTGAGCCGTTTGGAGTCGAAACGTTGGGTCCGTGGGGTCCAAGCGCGCGCGCGCTATTCAAAGAAATAGCGAAGCGACTAATCGACGCTTCCGTAACCATAAGGCTGGCCTTTACCTCGCTCAAAGAATTGGCAGCGTGGTAATGCCGCCAGCCTCTTAGGCACGGTACCAGTAGAGATCGATGGGGAGGAATTTTTCGATGCCTAAAATTACAGTCTCCCTCTTTTTCTCTATCCCATTTTTGTATATATTGTATAGTTACATACACATATTACAACATATTTTGATGCAAGCGTTGTCAACTGGTAGACCACTACGTCATATTATCGTAACGATCCGTCCCCCCGACAATGACAACGCTCACAAATGACAAAGTGACACAATGACAAAGTTATAGGGCTTACTAACACAACTTATTTTCGACTTTTCAGAGGTTGCTTTTTGTGACGAGGGTTTTTTAATTTTTAGTTTTATTATTATTTTACACTTTTAATATTGATCTACTCGTCAAGCTCTTTGATTTGATACCCATGTTGAGGGAGTTGTGAAATAAAATGTAATTCGCCATTTTGTGGTGGCGGCCATCTTGGATTTGAAATTTGTTATATTGTATGGTATTTTACTAGTCAAACCCTTTCATTTAATACCCATATTGAGGGAGTTGAGAAAAAATATGACCTCCGTAATTTTGTAGCGGCGGTCATTTTCAATCGATTTTTTTCAAACATAGCTAAGAACCACCAAATAGGTTTATCCGTTCAGGAGCTACGATGCTACAGACAAACACACATGTGTGTGTCTTATATCGGGGGTTAATAAAAAAAATAACTACGAAGGCTTAGGAAAGAGCTCCGCTCTGCTCCACTCCCGCCTTAGCCTTCTAACCTAACCTATCAAAGTCGGAGTGGGTGGTGTCCCCGCGCAATTGGACTTTATAATCACCCATACAAGGATTTTGAGCGAAGAAAACAAAAGGACGTTATTTTTATAAATTATGCTCCTTCCACATTGGACGCGATATTAATAAACCGTAGACAAAAAATTAACATGTAGGTAAGTCGTTTATTATAATTATAAATCGTCCATTATAGCAATTAAACTTATTTCAATCAAACTTATGTGAATGAACCATTAGTTGAACCGTTTAAATGAACTTATTGATTCATCCTTATATGAGTCGATCTTTTGCGAAATTAACTTATGCGAATTGATAACCATTTGACCGGTATTAACTAGAGATGATAATTACAAGTAGGTAGTCTCTTCCATAGAAGCGATATTTCCAATATCTTTCATGAAGTCACCATTGATGAATATCATCCTAACACTAGCACCTGTACAAATCTTGCATAGTTCTCGTTCTTAAAAAAGTTTCCACTCAAAAAATATCATGTTCAATAGAACAAATACATTAATTAACTGTTAACTCATTTTATGCAACTTCGTATTTAAATAGATAATTTCAACTTGTAAACATGTACAAGTTCAATTTATCTAAACAAAACTATGCCATTATAAAAATACTAACTGCACACTTACTAATTATTTCTCTAAAGATTTTTTTTATCAAGTAGGTAGGTGATCGTGCATTCGTGTGGCACATCATCCACAGTCTACGTAGAACAAAATGCACTGATACAGGATACCTCCTTGAGTCCCCTAACTATTAAAAACACTGCATACTATCTTGATCAGAATATTAAGTAATTTTCCGGAGAGTTGGTAGCTAGATATTGTTACTTCCAGTCTTCATGATCAAATACCTACTGCTGTATATTTTTATAATGTTGCAACTCCTGGTTCGCTTAGAAAATGATTTCCGACTTGTTATAAGTAATATTTTTATTAGAAAATATTTTTATTACAATGACTAATGTATTTAAAAAAACTAATAAACACACTCATATAAAATATTTTTGTTCGACAACAGCACTCGTTATATTATGTGAAGTTAATAGAACTACAAAAAGTAATAATGTAAGTTTTTTTTATCTTAATCTAGGTAATGTATTATTTTCTTTTTGAGTTCAGTAATAACTACAAAAATATTTCAACGTTTACATCAATATCAATTCACACACATTCAGAATTTAGCTTAAAAATATCTTGTTACTTATCATAATATCACAATTTTAATAGTATCACTAATTTCATAGGTAAAACAGTATACTTTAGTACTCATTCGCCGGTATAAAATAGTTGCCACCACTATAATGCACTTTTGGCTCTATTTTACTTTGAGGAGTGAAATAAACTACTGGTTTTTCTTCTACATAGTTCGTATTAGGATGATTTAATATGTGAGCATACACTGGTCTAGCCGATGAAGTAGGATATTGGAGAGCAAGTAAGTCATAGCTTGTAACAGGCTGAGATTGAACGACAGGGGGCTCTGTAACTGGCATAGGTGGATTGATGGACTCTTCACTGACTACAGCGTTAAATCCATGTTGGGCATCAGCAGTATATTCTACGGTACGTTTTGTACCATCAGGTCCTACTACAGTATAAGCTCCAGTGACGACATTACCCCGCCTGACTTCGTGTTGACTCTTCTTGTCGCCAGTGCTAGGATCTTCAATATTGTATGAGTAATTGTAGTCAGTAGGTGATGGTGGTGGATCCTTCACTATAATACCAAAAACTGGTACGACACACAGTAACAGTGATATCTGTAACAGATAAATTAGAAATGTTAAGTTCGGCCACAGGCAGACTGGCTTCTGATTAATGAGAGCTTCGTTGGTGTGATTTGATTTGTAATTGTAATGTGTGGCCGCAGGTGGACGGGTCTTGAGTTCGTCTCGTTTTACATCGAGCTGATTGTATTATCATCTCTAGCACAGAATAGATAATAGTCGTGGTCTCTAATATTTGCCGCCGCGTGGTTTCTGGCAGAGTAGAGTTTGGACCACACCAGCTCTTCCCATGCGGTGTCTTACAAGGCGACTAAGGGATAGGGCTGTTTAACATCACACAGATCAGTCAATAATAGTGCCCGGAAAACAGTAATAGGTCCATCCTCTATTACGTGTGACCGAATACAATGATTGATGAAATGTGACACCCCAAAACGCACCTATGTAGATGAGAATATACCCTTTCTGTGCGAGAGTAACGCCCAAATGATTATGAGGCTATACTTAGCTTCCAAACCTTGTGGTTATAAAGTTATGGAAACAACTCATCGATTATTTATATAAACATGGGGAACAGAGTATGAACACATGCGTGAACAAAATATCATAGTTGCATTTGCAAATGAGAAACTTACATTTTGTAAAACAGACATGAGAAATCTTTGAGAAACGGAAATTATGGAATGCGAAAATTATATGAAATATTTCCCGTGGTAGACCCAGGTGGAATACGGGTAAAAAATAAATCCCGTGGTTCACCTGGGTGAACTACGAGGTAGACCACGAGAAATGAACCACAAAGAGGTTGTTTTATCCCATAAAACCCGCAAACTATTTTCACTAATATCTTTATTGCCTTTGAACTGAACTTGGCCACACTTTAAGCAATAAAATACGTAACAACACTTATAATGAGTCGTAATCTGTCGTTATAGTCCAATTAAGTCATGTTAAAATGCATGTATGTGTAATATGAATTAAACTACGCTTACCCTTAGCATGATGCTAGCGCGTTGAACAATAGGGTCCGAAGTAAATATTACACCCGCGCGGTATCTGCGGGTCGTATTTATAGAAGCAGTTTGCATTCACTAGAGCGCTCCTTATTGGCAACAGGCGTGCGAGTTCGACTGTTAGCACAGTTAGCGCTCTAATAGCTTGTAATGAATTTTATAAATAACTAGCTGTACCCGCGATTTTGGCTGCCTAGGCTTAAATTTGAGTTTTAATTTAGTTGCGCGTACCCCAATATAGCTTACGTTCACCTTATAATATTTGCCATTTGCAATTAAATCCTCTAAATATCCGCCTAGCTTAAAGCTAAACAAACAGAAAGGTACACACAACGTTCAACGTTATTCCACAATTCCAAATGCTTTTGCATGCAATTTTAAGCTTAGATTTGGTCAAAAAATAAAATCCCTTATTCCAGATGATATTAATTCTAAAAGAAAGGAAAGATAATCACGAGTAGACTGGGGTCTAAGGAGACAAAGCTAATGGCAAAAATGCATAGCAATCTAACGAACGAACGATTGGAATCAAACTTCTTGCATTTTAATTAGCAGTTCTCGGTGAGCTACTTTGTGTATACTTATCTATAGGAGGTCACGATTGACCACCGCGCTGTTTACTGTCCTGTAGAGATTTCTATCTTACTGTTGCTATCTATTTGCTATTATATATAAGTACCTACTATTGCAGTTATGAATAGGTAAGTACTATTCAATTCCTCTTACTTATGCATTGAGTCAGTAAGAGTAACACTATAACTGAAGTGCGTTCATGTTTAAATTGAAAACCTGAATGCGCTTTCTCAACGCTGCTGATGGATTACATAGAACAACCTGAGAAGCAGGCTTAGTGAGACTATTCATTTATTTACATAACTAGTTTGTTACAATTGTCACAGAAATGTTTTTTAATCTAAGTTTAACAAATCGAACTAATATTAAAACGTAATATAAAGGCTGAAATATCTTACTTGTGACTAGTCATTCTGTCCTCCGTGAACTGACTCATAAGTCTGATCAATTAGAATGATTAGATGAAGTAAGCATAAAGCTTAAAATATTAAAATGCGTTGATTCTGTCACAATGTCGACTTTTTAATTATATACTTGAACACTTAGGTACCTAAGTAATTCTAGGGTTTTAGGAATAATGACCGGGACTGAATTCCCTAATTTCGCTTATTTCTTTTTATTCCATTTAGGTGGCAGACAAACACACGGCCTATCTGATGGAAAGTTGTTAGTGAATTAGATGATGTTAGAGGTTAGTTAGTGCAATCTTGTTTTCATGTCATCATTATGATCATCTTGGCGTCTAGTCTCGGTCATTCGAGGCGCTCACTTCTGAGCCCAGGCTCCGCTTACTGGCTTTTACCCATCACACCTGATTTTAAATTAACCAAACTGCTTAACCTACCTTATATTACTTTTGGATGGTAATGTACTCTCATATCCTCTTTGGTGTAGTGTTTGGTAAAATGAATATAGTGTTTACTAGCGATATTTTATGTAGAGCGGTATATGATGCGAAACTTGTATCAAATAAAACTATTAAGCATTTTATATGTACAAGCAAAAAAAAATGCCTAGAGTACCTTCACATCATTGGAATCATCTACGCATTTAAAAAAAAATTAATATACTCATAAAATGGTGCCCTCAATTCCATCTAGGCTCGTGTACACAATTCAAATTCACTAATTACATAAATAAAAGGTGTTAATGTTGCGAATTATTTAACTAGCACTATTAATATTATTTCTAATTTTCGCGCGCCGCTAAATACTCGTGAAGCAATTTATAAATCGTGGCTAGTCTACACTGTATCCTTAAATATGTAATATATTAATGTTTACAAAATAGATAAAATGTAATTTAAAACACATTTTTATACATTTTAATTAATAAAGTACCTACCTATATTTTTTAAATTTCAATTTCAGTTATTATTTTATGTTATTTTAGCGTTATTATTTTATATTAGTGTTAATTATTTAAGTCATTTATTTATTGCTAATGATTTTATACCTATATTAACTGATGAATATGTTGTTTTGCATTTTTATTAATTTTACAGTTCGCTACATTGTATTAGATTGCAATATATACAATATATACACAGGTATGTTTAAGTCAATAATAATATTGATTAAATAGTGTATGGGAGACACCAAGACCTAACCTCTCCAACTGTTTAATGGACGAGGTTTGGACTTCTTCTTCATCTCGGCGTTAATCCTATCCCAGTCGCATCTTCGGACGGCTTTCGCCTCGGACTATGGGGTCCGGTTTACCAGTCTAACTACGGATTTGGCTGAACTTCGATATCTATCAAGGAGGTAGGACACGGCGGTATTTCCGCCCAATTGAGCAGTCCGACTGGGGAAGTACCTCCGCCCTACAGAATACCGCGGCTATAATAACTTGGTGTTGTGTTCCCAGCGGTGAGTAGGGTAGCCAGAGCTCACTGGAGAATTTGTACTGTCAGTGGAAGACTATAGGCTTGTCCTGCTTTGTCTTCTACTGACGGCACAGAAACTCTGTACTTACAGGGTTGGCAGCGCGACTGTGACTCCTCTGGTGTTACAAACGTCCATAGGCCACGGTAACCACTTTCCGTCAGGTGGGCCGTGTGCTTGTCTGACAACTAAGTGGTATAAAAAAATAAAAAAAATCTCCCTGAAGAGATTGAGGGCGCTCGGACCAAATTTATAATTTCTGATGAGATTGGAGTGTTTGCGCCGCTTGAGCGCTTCTGCAGAAGCAGCAGCAGCACAGCCAGTCGTGCCATGTATATGGGTATATCAAATCAATCAAATCAAATCATATTTATTTGTTTAAACATGTGTTATACATACATGTGATAAAAATAACATCTTGCATGCACATGTATGTATGCCAACAATTTTTGTACAACATGTTTAGCCGTATAAATGACGGCGTACAAAAGTTTCTGTCTTTGTAAAAAATAACAATAATTAAACAAATATAGTCTAAATAAGAAAAAAATGTCAAGTAAGAAAATAAATCAATTATGAGTGAAATCTCAATTTTTTTTTTATTAAAACAAATAATCAATAAATGTCAGTAAGTAAAATGTAAAAAGACGTCAAAAAAATATAAAAATGTATGTACAGTAGGGTAGTTTTAATAAAATCTACTGAAAATGACTAATTCATACGGAGTAGATTAGATTCCTATAATGTTACCTCTTCTGGCTGCTACTGACGCTGCCACCATGCTGCTGTTATAGCATGCAAGATCATGCATATATCTGTCATGACTAATTACTTTATAATCTAGTTTGTACTGCAGTAGCCGTGTTTTAATGAGTTACATTAAATTTTTATGTTTGTTTTAAACACGCATCAATCTTGATTACCTAGAGTCCCAGATCAATCAACGCCGGAATAAATATATCTCATCACGAATTACTTGCACACCATTTGTTTCACTAACATATTACAACTTTGAAGAGGTCACGGCAACTGTCAGGTACAAATGATCGCTAAAGATATGATAAGGACGTTTATAAATAGATTTCTGTGTATGGGTAATTTGTTTATCCTTTTTTTAATAATAGATAGAATTCAAGGTCTTGATTTATTTAAATAACAATTTTACATATATTCCTAATTACATATCTAAGTGGAAATTAATTTTACAATCATGTCAAGAAATAATATACAAACATTAAATACAATAAAACTAAAATAACTATTATACAACTTACACTGCTCCTTTTTTAGTTAATACTACTAACGTTAGTAATGTTAAATCAGTGATGGAAACAAGGAAGGGTCTTGAGTGGCCGAGCGAACTACCCTTGTTGTTCGAACAACCCTCACCCTAACCGCAGGGGGTATCGCAGCATCCCTAGTTACGAATTAACATCCTTTATGTTCTGTTAGCCTGGTACTTTTATTGCAAATTCACGGCCCTTAAAATTTTCGCAAACATTGTCAGACAGAGAGGGAGGATTATTGTTGTCCTTTTTATACCTGAACGAGGACGGAAATGATCACGGGAATGATTCTTCCTTTGAGTCATTGATGAACAGTCGAACGAACTTATAATAGATTTTATAAACACTTTAAGATATGTTATATCTATGTAGATAATAATTTTATAAAGAGAACAGATATACACTTTCATATATTTATGAACTTTAAATACAATTATAAAGTTTATTTCCAAGATAGACCCGCACTTTCTTCGCTTTTGAATTGACCTCTTTAATTTTTTTATACCACTTAGGTGGCAAACAAGCATACGGACATGTGTAACACCAAAGGAGTCACGCTCACGCTGCCGACCCTGTATGCACAAAGTTTCTGTGCCGTTAGTGTAGGGCAAGCCTTTAGTCTTCCCATTGACAGCAAAAACTCTCCAGTGAACTCTAGTTACTCTACTCACCGCTGGGAACACAACACGAAGTTATTATAACCGCGGTATTCTGTAGGGCGGAGGTACTTCCCCAGTCGGACTGCTCAATTGGGCGGAAATACCACCGTGTCCTACCTCCTACAAAACTACATCTGAGTGAGACTCGATAGACATTTATTAGACTGTATAACATTGCAAATATGTAGTATGTTTTGTACGTTCATTACTAATGTATTAGTACAATATACTTGTCTGTACTATATTGTGTCTATAAATAAAATAGGAACAAACCGTAAGGCCTTACTTTCGCGTGACTATAATAAATGTATCAATTGCTATCTCAATAAAGGTCAATCTAAGTACGTATTGTATTCATAAATAGATTGTTTTTCCCGATCATTGATAAATGTACCTGTAAGTACCTAACTAAAAAGTAAGATATTTAATAAGGAACTTTATTTCATGAAGACATAGTCTAAATTTCGATGGCACCTGTTGGCATGTAGACTGTTTCAAAGCAGAGGGTATTACCTATAGTGTTTACGGGTAGGCATGTCATATACCCTGTCTTGTAACCCACTCGGACTCTGCTCCTCTTCGCATTTTGTCAGCTGACCTCCAAGGATGTGTCAGAGTCTTGTCCGTCAATATTGATAAAATACCTGTTTGATGGTAATATGTCACGTGGAACCGAAAATCATAACTGGCGAAATGTGGGTGTATTACCTCTGCACACCCCTTCAGCGATTTACAGGCGTGAAAATGTATATGTATGTATGTAATAATAATTAAATGATGTGAATAAAATCTGTGTAAAATGTATTATGTCGAAAAGTATCCTACATAATAATAAAACGAGTCCGTTAAAGAAATATAAAGATTGATTATTTTATTTGTTATCTTTTAAATTATTAGATATTGCTACTGTCTGTCCCCACATACCTACCATTCTCATCCCTATAATATGTTTAATTATGAGTAAATGTTGAAATAACTGAATTTTAATTTATTTCAAAGATTTCTTACGTTGGTATTAAGGTTTTTGACACAACGTGTAAATGTGCTCTTAACCTCTTTATTGCAAAAAAAAAATGATTTATTAAGTGTGCCTGCACAGTGAAGGAATTAATGTAAATCATAAATCACAATAATTATGTACTGTGGCATTGGATAAATTAAAAAGTGTTGTATAAGTAGCACTTATATTTTAATAATGCTATGTAATTAGCAGCTAATTATGAATGTAGGAATGATAATATAACAGCAATCAAATTAATGGATGAAGACATAAGTTTTTTAAATTGTGAATTGACAACAACTATAGGTACATGCCTCTTTTATTAATGTACATATCAGAAATATACCTCATAACAACTTACGTCTAAAGGAAAATGTGGATCCCTTATAGGATCACTTTGTTTTCCGTCTGTATGTCTGTCTATCAAGATCTTCTTCTCAGAAATGCGTGGAGGTATCAAGTTCAATACCATATACCTACTCAAGTCAACATCTTAAAACGATGAAAACATCTAACTTCTAAGTCAACGCAATCAAAATATATTGCATCCTTAGATTCATCTAAGATTGCATCCCTTTTCTTGTTGACTGGTTGATCTGATATTTGCTGCACATGTTTAGTTCGGATGACAATACAATTAAATCAATCAATCATTAATTTCATGACGCATTATGTGTGTAATTTTTATGTTTATTTTATTTTAGTGTATTTTAGTAGCTATCTTATAATAGTTTTAGTTTTAATTTTCAATTGCATTGTAATAATACTCGTCATCAATAAAATGGTTTAACTTATTTTTTTAAATTATTTCTTGGATTATTACAAAAAAGACCATACATAAGTTTTCTCTAGGAGGTAGTACACGGCGGTATTTCCGCCCAATTGAGCAGTCCGACTGGGGAAGTACCTCCGCCCTACAAAATACCGCGCTTATAATAACCTCGTGTTGTGTTCCCAGCGGTGAGTAGGGTAGCCAGAGCTCACTGGAGAATTTGTGCTCCCAGTGCGATGACTAAAGGCTTGTCCTGCTTTGTCCTCCACACTGACGGCACAGAAACTCTGTGCTTACAGGGTCGACGCGCTAGTGTGGCTTCTCTGGTGTTACACACGTCCATAGACCACGGTAACCACTTTCCATCCAGGCTTGTCTGCCACCTAGGTGGTATAAAAAAAAATACAGACGTACTCGTGGACACTTATGTAGTTCAAACATTTAAGATAGTATTCAGAGCAACATATTTCTCACTCGTATACCAAAAGAAAGACCTTGATGGCCAACACTTAGACAGGTTCTAGTGTGACATTTATTAGAGCCGGTCTATAATAGAGACAGGTCACAACTAATTTTTGTAAGGCGTCCTAGATTAGGAAACAGCTGAGTGTCGTTGTATCGTGTGTGTTGCGATGCTGCGCCCGCGCAGATAATAGCCGGGTGCGGCTGACACACATTCCCATGTGTGCATTATTTTACGAACTTAACTGGTTCACCGTTCTTAAATAGCCGTTTTATTAACCTATGTATGAAATGGCTCGTGTTTATTTTTCAAGTTATGATTGAATTGAATGCAGTTACAGCTTACTGGTTTTATTTTTAAGTGGCAATTGGAGATTGTATCCCATAACATAGTTAAACAAATTAATGTAAATTTCATAGCCTCCTCAAACAATTATGCTTATACAGTAGACAGTTTACGTTTCGTCTACTGAGCATAATAGTTTCAGGAGGTTTTTTTTACTATCAACTTTTGAACTCAAGAACTGGTAACTCACAGGTTATTAGTGGAAATTAATGATAAATTTCACAATTAATGACTATTTTTATATTAGATCAGCTTCATTAAAAGTTCTCATTAAAGATCTATAAGGGGTGTTGGTCTGGAGCGAACGGCCGTGCATGCTGTAAATTCCAAAAAAAAAAAATTACGTACAAGCAAGTACAAGACAAAGACATCGTAATAGGGGGATCTGTTATGTGGAACCAAAAAACCTTGTTGACTAAATGAGCGTACAAAGTACAACAACTCCTTTGCTTGGTCCTTCGGCAATGAACAGCTGTGAATACAGTAACTGTGTAAAATTAAAACAATTTTTTAATTCCTCTTATTTATTACCTCAGCTTTAACACTTCAATTAACAATACACTACACGATAAACATTAATACAACATTAGCGTAATACGGTTCAGGTCACAGCAGGCATTCACCCATTCAGACAGATTCAGGCTTTCTAGATCCCATAGCCCTACAATATATTTACATATATAATCATAAGAAATGATCTTAATACAAATTAGAACTACCCCAATATCGGTCAGGTTATTTTGATCTAGATCTAGAAAGTCCTAACGAACCTGATCTGTCTAAATAAGCTAGTAAGTTGTTGTTAAGACTAGTGTATGTAACCGTGGGCGGCAATAGGAGCAGCCACAGCCTTCACGACTGCGGCGCCTACAGGCTCCCTGTGTACGACGGCGTTGAAGCCGTTGGCGGGGTCAGCAGTGTACTCCACAGTACGACGAGTGCCGTCGGGCTCGACCAGGGAATATGAGCCCTGGACTACGTCGCCGTTGCGGGATTCTTGTTGGTTCTTTGAGTCACCTGAAAAAAAAATACCAAATAATATTTTCGAACATTTGAGAGTTTTTAAGTCTGTGTAACATAACGCCAAAGTTAAAGTAATGTTCGATTCAAACTTCAAGGTATGATACGATCGCCATTTTGGTCTTTTTTTTTACGTGCGAAAAATCTCCACGGACACTTCCCCGCCGGAGCTGGTCGGAGAGGACTCGAACCGACTAAAACGCACGGCGTGGTTGCCGAAGGTGAGGTTGACAGGCATATCCGGCTGACCCAGGGCCATCTATCTCGATATGGCCCTCCTCGGGTGCAGGGACTGTGGTCCACTAACACTATTTTAATCTCAATGCGATCATATCTGCTCCAAATCCAAATCAAACGTCATCGGGAGTATTGTATATCCATCCTGAATTATATGGACAATAATAAAAAAACCTGTACCTATAAAAGGGAGATATAAGAGAGATAATACAATATTAGAGTATAGAATCATGTTAGTAATAAAAACTGACCTGTAAGAGCATCCTGAATGTCATAAGCGTAGGAGTACTGTGGGTTGGGGTCGTAATCCTCGACGGGTGCAGCAACCCTCGCGACGGCGGCACCGACTAGAGGTGCGGCGATGGGATGGGCAAGCGCAGGTCTGGCGTACGCTAGGGGTGCCGAGTATCCCAGGGGACGTCCGTAAGCGTACGGTGAAGCTACGGGAATAACGCCACCAACCGCCCCCTTGCACACCGCTAGGATAGCTGCTACGATTATGACCTAGTGAAAATGAATTTGTTACATTATAAACTTGGAAATAACAGAGTAAACATTTTGATTTTACATGCATACATACACACATATAATCACGCCGTTATACCCGAAGGGTTAGACACATTTCACCAATCATGGAATTCGGTCTCACTTAATAGGGGTTGAGCCTATTGCCGTCTTTCGGGCACTATTGTTAACTCAAGCAATGCATCTTAGGCTGAGTCCGGGCTGTATATATCTGTCTGATTTTAAACAGCCCATCCCTTAGTCGCCTTGTACGACATGGGTAGAGACGGATTGGTCCAAATTCTACTATGCCAGGAACCACGCGGCGGAATAAGCATCTAAGTCGCTATCACATGTGTGGTAAAAGTGGTTAAATAAATCAAACAGTGGTGGTCAACATCAAAATTTGTGATGCATTGCGACTGCAACCTGATAAGCGCACCTATTGAGTCTGGTCCTAGACGGGTTTGAATTTCAATCCAAAAAGAAAGATTGCTTAGTAATATTTAGATGGTTAGAAATTAAGCGCAAATGTTCACTCAACAATAATTTTATTTGCCATGTTTACAGAGCAATATAGGCCAATACTCTTCAGATGACTTTCAAAAAAGTTTAAAACTGTTTAACTGTGTGTTTTCTTTTTTCATCAATTTTCGTTCAGTTCCTAACGTCATATTCTCAGCAAAAATGGGATTACTTAAATTTAGATTTTTTTAAGTAGGTAATAAATGATATTATATTTTAGATAACTGTTCCATACCTTCATGTTGCGTGAGTACCTTCGGTGGCTCTGACTCGCTGTGAACGCTGAGGGGTGCGCATGCGACGCTTTTATACGCATGCACATGACTGCACCGCTTTAATGCACCCGCTTAGAAAAACCTTAGATCTGTCATGGCCGGCCCTATATCCTTCAGAATACCGGTTACTCCGATAATGCAATTATATTTCGAACTAATAAAATACCCTAGATGACCGAAATATTAGAGGAGTTTAAATCGCAAAAATATTTTCAACTTGTTATATGCTATCATTTTAGAATAATTGGTAGGATATACATAATATGTTCTCATATCCGTGTCATCTCGAATTTAGACTTGTATTATCAATATTATCACCTCTATGTCGTCAACTAGGTTTTAAACTAATAGCGAACGAGTTGATATAAAGAGCAATCTTACTATTTAGATTCCTTGTTATACGACACCTATGACGAGAGCCCTGGTCTTCTCCTTCTCCAGGTCACACTCAGCCAAGAATACGTAGACTGGTTACAGCATTTACGAGTATTATCAGCACTATTAACTGGCCATCTAAATCACATTTCAGCGTATCAGTTCAGCGGGTCTAAAAAGGTCACATTGAGCGATTCTGATTAAAACAAGAAACAAGTTCCAAGCAAGAAGGAGAGATGGAGCTTATCGTTAGGTATCCATGCGTCGCATCAGAGACCTTTTGACCCAGGGCCTGGTTTCTAGGTTTTACTTCTCCACTTCACACGGTTTTGGGCATCCATGGTAGTGTAACGATTATCACGCAATTTTTTTTTTATACCACTTAGGTGGCAGACAAGCGCACGGCCCACCTAATGGAAAGTGGTTACCGTGGCGTATGGACGTATGTAACACCAGAGAAACCACACTCGCGCTACCGACCCTGTAAGCACAGAGTTTCTGTGCCGTCAGTGTAGAGGACAAAGCAGGACAAGCCTTTAGTCATCCCACTGATAGCACAAATTCTCCAGTGTGCTCTGGTTACCCTACTTACCGCTGGGAACACAACACGAAGTTATTATAACCGCGGTATTCTGTAGGGCGGAGGTACTTCCCCAGTCGGAATGCTCAATTGGGCGGATATACCGCCGTGTCCTACCTTCTGTAAGGACGTAGGACAGTAGCTACATCCCTGCTGTAAGTGTAAATACCCTTTGTAGCTTCATTGTAACGGCTGCAGCATTGAGGTTACCATCAGGCGAGATAAACTCATATGGACTTGGTCGCTATAACAGCATTCTCGAACATCATGTGGGTTCCACGGAAACCACCCAATAGCATTTTTTAAGTTATTCGAAATTTTAAAAACATTTTTTTTACGTGTGAAAAAATCCCTACGAATATCTCCACGCCGGAGCCGGTGGGAGAGGTTATGTCGGACTCGGACCGAGTAAAACGCACGGCGCCTGAGTGTCATTGTTGATTGCCGAAGGTGAGGTTGACAGGCATATCCCTCACACCCCACCCGACCCAGGGCCATCTCTCTCGATCTGGCCCTCCTTAGAAATATTTAAAACCTTGATAAATAAATAAATACTCCACCATATTCTACACAACGCTATCTAGACCCATGGTAAGCATAGCTTAACTAGCTTGTGTTATGGAATGTAGAATGCGGATAAACATACTTAGATACATTTTTTTTGTAAATACTTACATATTATACATAGGAACACCTAGACTAATGCAATTCATGATATCTGCACTGAGCGTTGAGCATTGGGACCTAAACATAAACTGGCGAAATGTGAATGCTAGCATCTCTGCCTACCCCTTCGGGGATATAGGCGTGAGTTTATGTTATGTTATTATGTCATTATAAATTATGATGAAAAACATCTTATGATAATCATCAATTTAACTTACGAATTTTCTCACATACCTTCTCCTTATACCAGTTGATATGTTTCGTAAGTCCACTACTCGCGGGGTGGCGCATGGCGGTATAACAAGATGTTAACTTTTTGGGTCACAGCACAGCTGCGCGTTATCAAAGTGCATATGTGATAGTGGTCACACGAGCCGAGATAATTCATAATGGCCGCTCCTTATATGTACAATCGATCTAGCTCAGAACGCCCAATGAATTGGTCCACAGCAACTTGCACCTACATAACTAGAATTAAATCGGTTGATTTTTTTTAAAGGATATTAGCAACCGCAATTGGATTTTTTCCTGTAGTTAAAATTAATTATTTAATGAGCTTATTAAATTAAGAATGGTAAAATAGCAGTAAATGTTGCGTCTGTTCGAATTTTATCGTTTTTATTCATTTTTAATCATCCCTCCAACTTATAATCGTAAATTATTTGACTATTAAATAGCATGACGTCACAAAAAAAATCATACATCTTGCCTTATAACTTACCGTTCTGACGTTTAGTAAAAAGTAACTAATTAGACTAGTAAAATACCCAATTACTAATATTCCTTCTAACCCCTCCAACTGAGCTAAATTGTTTGTGCTAGGAGTGGGTTCACGTCTGAAGTGTAATTGCCAGGATTCGAACCCGGGATCTCTCGATCATAAGACCGTCTCCTTAACCACTAAACTATCGACGCTTTATTATTGTATCATGAATATATTGAAAATAAATGTATGTTAATTCGATTTATGTCTAAGCATAACCGAATTGTCAGTTTGGTTGAATGATTTGGCTGCGTGATTCCCGACAGAGTAAAATTCGGGCCACCCCATCTCTTCCCATGCGGTGTCGTACAAAGCGACTTTGAGATTAGGGCCGTTTAACATCAGACATATATACAGCCAAGACTCAGCCGCAGATGGCATGGCTCACCCTCTATTACATGGGACAGAACACATAATTAACCCTCCGGGGATAATGGCGTGATTATATGTATGCATGTATGATTTCTGAATTCTATTTTGATTCCATAACATAGATCAATCCTAAGGTTAGTTAAAGGAAGTTTTACGGAGGCGACTGCCGTCTGATTCCCTCAATCCGAGAGGAAAGTCTGTGTCAGAGAGTCAGGGCCCATCTGGCAATCAACAGTTGTGCCGACTTGCATGTGAAACCCCACATGGTCCGTACCAAGAATTTCAGGGCTCAAGCACGGACAACACCGGTGTCGGTGGAAGAGGTTATGTCGGTCTCGAACCGACCAAAACGCACGCCGCCTGTGGGTCGTTTTTGGTTGCCGAAGGTGAGGTTGACAGGCATATCCCTCGCACCCCGGCCGACCCAGGGCCATCTCTTACGATCTGGCCCTCTTCTCGGGTGTGGGGACTACAGACCTCGGACGCCCGAGTTGCCTTCGTACGCAGGCAGCTTGGCTTGCGATCCTTCGTAGCTCCCGCTGCCGCTCCCGCCCCGCCTCCTCCTTCACGAGCATTATTTGCTCGCAGAAGAAGGCGCCGGCCGCCCATGCATCCGCGCAGCGAGCCATCGCCGCGAGCAAGGTGGAGAACGTGAGAACTCTCACTCCCAGGGCCGCCACAAGCTCCCGTCTCGGCGTCTCCCACACTGGACACTCGGCGAGTGTGGGCGGCCCCGAGTCCTCGCTCGCGTCGCAGTGATGGCACTCGGACTTTGGCTCTTTTTCCATCCGACGCAGATACTTTCCGAAGTACCCGTGCTCGGTCATCATCTGCGTCAGACGGTACGAGAGGCTGCCGTGTGGCCTCTCTAGCCACTCCCCCATGATGGGTCTTACCGCCGCTACTATGGCGCGCCCTGTGCTCCCATTCCGCCACTATGTCCCTGTGGAGTCGGGATCTCACGGCCCGAATTTCTTCTTGCTCGGGATCGTGACCCCGCTCCCGCGCCGCCTTTCGGAACGGAACCGGTATAGTGCCGAAAGGGATCTCGCTTACTGTGGGTTTGGCTGAACTTCGATATTTTCTGTGAAGCAACTGCAATAACCCATTG
Organism: Eilema griseolum; assembly: GCA_963662185.1. NCBI lineage: Eukaryota > Metazoa > Arthropoda > Insecta > Lepidoptera > Erebidae > Eilema > Eilema griseolum. Next base: position 10,349,330 of record OY759250.1, read on the forward strand.
GTGATATCAATACATTGCAGTTAGACTAATAGTTGGACTTTTAGGGCTCCAAGTAACGACTGCCATAGATGTTCGTATAATAACAGGGACCGACACCTTAACCTGTTCTCTGAGACACGACGAGGACCAATGCAAATAGTCATATTTATACATACAATTTTTTCCACTGAGCGGGAATCGAACTCGCACCTCCTGCGTAGCAGTCGCATAGTATACGTATATTATAGTCATTATTAGCAGCAGTCAGTCAAGTCAGTCATTCATAAACAGTTCCTTAGATACTCAGAACTAGGGTTAGCGTGAAACCGCCATCATCATCTTGCGTTATTCCCAATTGCATCCGAATCTGTCTATTCTTGTTCAAAACTACACACAGTGGTCGAATAAAATATTAATTACAGCACCATCTAGTATGTAAGTTCTACAATTACAAAGATAAATCATTCGCTGCGTTTCAAATTATTCTAAAAAAGAAACATGCAATTAAAATCTCGAATTAACTTGTATTTAGGACATCTGATATTTTTAACTTTAGAATTACAAAATGATGAGATGATCTATAATATGACAACTAAAAAATCATCAAAACAAAATCGAATCTCATCACGAAATCATCAAAATAATCCGTTCAGAAATTAAACTTTCTAATTTAAATATAGCAACACCGTATATTTCTGTTTATGAAATTGAAACGTCACTTTTGACTTCTGTATTCTTTTTTTCGTGAATATCTGAATTGGACAAACACTGTGCTTTGTTATGTATTTATAATATACAGAATTGATTTTTTTAACTAGTGATAAGTACAATGGCAGACTTTGATGCCATATATCCCGATGAAACGGAAATTGAAGAGAATATAGAAGAGACACATGTGACTCTAGTGCCTGATCCGATCACAGTTCGAGGGGCTGGTAATATGACAGTGTAAGCTTCTCCTTGTATACCTAGTTTAATAAACATTAACCCTCCCTTATCTACGCATGAAAACCCTAATATTACGAGGTACAAGGCCTTCATGTGACTTTGTAACAAGTTAGTACTAATTCTTTGTCATTGTACTTATGGCATTGAGACTTTTCTTTATTCATGATGTTAAGAAGACGCCAATTTACAATTAATTTATCGTTTAAGTTGATGTAAACATAATAACAAAACATTTCTTTCATTGTGCTATTGGAACTGCAATGCTGAGATAATAAGAAACTATGTTTTTATTAATGTTTTTATTGTCACTGTATAGCAATATGTACTATCATAATATAATTGCCTAGGTTTTTGGTTTTATAAGTATTATTGTAAATTAGTTTTGGGATGAGTTAAATGCAACTTAAATTACACAATGCAACCTAAACATTCAATCCCAAAGTTATTGAAAAATACCATGACCTGCTTTTCATAATTACTGCCTTGACAGTAAGACAATGTTCTAATGTCAATATTTTTATAGTGACAATATCTTGACCATTAATTGTGAAGTATTAACTATCAAGAATGTACAAATGGAAAGTTTTCACAACAAATTAAATCTAAACTTTATTATTATTTTGTGTACAAATACAAATGGGCATATATGAAAGTTTTAAAGGGAGTAGAAGAAGTTCAAGAAGGATGTTACTCTAAAGGGAATAAGGTGTGTGTGTGTGTGTGTTTGTGTGTAAACAATTTGTCTCAAACTGCTTTTTACATATTTTTTTATAAACCTTACTGTGTTTACAAATCTAACACATGGTAATTAAATCCATAAAGTTTGTTGTACTCGTAAGAGGTTCTTATGACTCAGTAAGATAGCAGAGACAACAATATGTATATAGCTGATAAAGAAATCCATTACTTATTTTTGTTTGCAGTCAACACTGTTAAAGTTTTATTTAAACAGACAGTGTATCTGCTGTAGATTTTATTCTTATATTTTATAACTTTAAGATTAACCATATTTGTTACTGTGTTACTTTTATTTTGATTTTGTTAAGCACTTGTACTTAAATATAACTGACATTGAACTGAATGCCCAATATCATATGACGATTCTTGGCACATTGAGGGTCAATAATCTTATACAGGGCTATGCTATGCTAGGCATGGATTATATGCTGCAACTCTCTTTCACATCTTATTATTTGACCTAGATTCTTGCTCAAAGTCTAAGAATGATTTATGGTTTGGATTCCTTTGTGTGTCGTTTTGGTTAGAATTCTGACTAAACAGGTTCGCTCTCTGCATTCTTTTTGTATCCTCTCTTGCTGGTATATTCTCAGTAGAACTAACCTACCGAACTAGCGAAAGAATCATTTTCCAATGGTTTATTTATTTATTTATTATTTAGTACATGGAAAACTTACAGCATAAAAACATGAATAGCGTTGGACTAGGTCATAGAAAGCCAATAACAAGTTTTCACTAATAGTCGCTGCGTAGGTAAAACATTGTAAACAAAAACACGCATTGCACAAACCTTATGGAAGAAAAAAATATTATGTATTAATATGTATTAATATTTGTACATTATTTAATATTTTTATATTACTTCTTGACATCCCAATTGTAAAATTTTGACGTTCATATGTGCTCTTAGTGTGCCTAAACTGAATAAATGAAATTGATTCTTTGATCCCTAGTCTGGCATAGACCTTGCTAGGTCAACCTATGTCCACACATTTAATACTTAACGACACTTCTATCTTCATTCCATTTTGTGTTCAGCTAATGTAAGCTATTTCAGGAGCGATTGCTGTCTAACTTCCCTACTACAAGAGCAAGGGTACCTGTTAAGGGGTTAGGTCGACTTGGGCCCTGAAGATGGTGATAGGATCCCATACACACATGACCCATTAATATTACAAAAAACAATTGTTCTCATTCCAGTTTCGGTCTAAGTAACCGTTTTAACTGCGAGTTTCCATCGGGGCTGCAGTCACGTGTGGCGCCAGAGGAGTATCAAGCGACGGTGGCGCGGATCAACAGCGTACTAAAGAAAACTCTACCAGTTAACGTCAAGTGGCTATTCTGTGGCTGTGTATGCTGTTGCTGTACCCTAGGATGCTCTCTCTGGCCAGTTATATGTCTAAGTAAAAGGGTATGTAACATAACATAGAATATTACTAACTTGACGTTTAATCCTCATTATTTCTTACTACACTAACAATTGCATTTCACACAGACATTCCACCCATGACGTGAGGTTCTTCACGATGATGATGATGATGATGAAGATGATGACTATTCATAACTTTTAAATTTGGCATTTCATACATACATACATACAATCACGCCTTTATCCCTGGAGGGTTAATATTATATTAATAGCCTTTATTTTCAGACAGACAGTATAACATTTTCTCTGCTTTACAATATGTACTTATTATTCTGTCCGTATGCCACAATTGACAAAGGCCTCCTCCAACCTTTTCCATTCTGCTCTGTCCCCAGCCGTCCTCATCCATGTACTACCTGCTACGGCTTTAATGTCGTCCACCCATCTTCTGAGTGGTGGTTCATTATTGCCTTTGACCACTTCTCCCTACCTCTGATTGAATGGCCTGATCACCTGGAGGGTTAGGTAGAGGCTAATTAACACCCACATTTCACCAATAATTGTATTACGTCCCACGTAATAGGGGGTGAGCCTATTGCGGTATTCTGGGCACTATTGTTACTCGAGCCATACATCTTAGACTGAGTCTGGGCTGTATAATTATATCTGTATGGCGTTTGATGATATATAATAATGTTAATGGAACTTAACGCGATCGTACCTGTACGATTATTAATCAGCTTTTTGTCCAAACCCTTGATGAATATCAATGCTTTCGATTATTCGTCAAAAATACAATTTCAATCGCATTCTCATCAGGTTCAGATTAACCTCCATCTAACAATGGCGGCGGTGACGATCTGTATGCTGAAGGTGGAAGGTTTAAACATAAGACTCCTAACTGACAGCACAGCCGTCTTAACAGCGCTAAACCATCCAATAACCAACAGTGCAATAATAGCAGAATGTCAAACTGCCCTGAACAAGTTATCCACCCGAAATGCAGTAACGCTACAGTGGATAAAAGGGCACAGGCACCTACGCAATGATGCCGCTGACAAGCTTGCGAGGAGGGGCTCCGGTATGACCGATGCTGACCCGCTACTACTACTACCAATCCCTCTCTCACAGTTCCGCATATGGACACGTGAGAGATATGCGGACCTGCACAACTAAAGATGGGTACAATCCACCGACTGCGGCATTCAAAAATGACCATGCCGTCAGTAAACAAACGGCTCGCGATACGTCTCCTAAACTTAGACAGAACAAGTCTAAGAACAATTGTGTGTGTAACAGGCCACTGCCCTCTCAACACGCACCTGTGCACCATCAGTGTTATGGACAGCTCGCTGTACGGGGGGTGTTTCGCTGCCGAGGAAACGTCCGCTCGCGTAATACTGGAGGCGAGGCAGTAGCCTTTCAACGATCACAAATCTTCGGAACAGTGAGGTCGCTCCGCGAAGCCTGTGAAGTACATATCTGAGCGGAGTTAGACTAACTGCTATACCCAGTAACTCTGCACGCACAATGGAGGAGGCTAAGTGCAAACAAAGAAATCCTATTCCATTCCATTCAACCTCTATCTAAAGTCGGTCTAGCTATGATGCTTCAAGTGGTGGCTCCCGGTCACATCAAGTTTTAAGCTCTATCAGGCCCCCGATTCTGCACTGCAAAAAATGACATAAAATTTTGAACTTTATTTCATAGGCTTAAGGTCTAAAATAAAATGAATAAGAGTTCATTATATCTACTAGATGCCATTTAATTTTAGACTCTAACGGCAAATTATATGACATTGTTTGCAGTTTCAGTGGTTTATTATGAAACAAAATTATCAGAATCGGGCCCCTGGCCAGTGTATTCGCTATTACTTTTAATCATAGGTAATCTATAATTAATTTACCAATAGCAATCATACTTGAGAGTTACTAATTTCCAATTTTATCACAGTAGGTAGAGTCGATACTTACTTTCTCACATAATTGCAATAAGGCACTGTGCAATTAACATATTAATTGCAACTGCTTGAAATGCTGCAAATGAGAGAAATGTAGGTAAAAACCTATCGGCCCTGATCCAAAAAAAGTTTCGTAATCGGCAAAAACTATTTTTAATCTGTGCAAAATGATTGCAATAGAATAGTATACCATAACCATTATGATAATGATACAGAATACCGCGGCCATAATAACCTCGTATTGTGCTCCCGGCGGTGAGTAGGCCAGAGCTCACTGGAGAGTTTTTGTACTGTCAGTGGGAAGACCAAAAGCTTGTCCTGCTTTGTGTTTTACACTGACGGCATGGATACTTTTGTGTTGGCAGGGTGGCAGCGCGAATGTGACTCCCTTGGTGTTGCACACGTCCATAGGCCACGGTAACCACTTTCCATCAGGTGGGCTGTGTGCTTGTCTGCCAACCAGGTGGTATTAAAAAAATAATGAGTATTACACTAGGACAAATATATAAACCAATTTTGTGGTAATTTGTATGAACCGCATAAAGCTCATTATGGAGAACCCATGTTTCCTTCACCTAGTTTAACAACAGCATGGATAAGATAATATATATTTTAATGTCCAAATATTATCTATCTATCTAAACAGGAAAATTACCAGTAATTTACAATATTTATGTCGCAGCGACGTAGCTAATAAGTTCCTTATCGTTTTATATTTCTACTATCCTGCTTTTCCTCATTATGTGCATCTCTCTCTTACAAACACACACACACACACACACCACACACACACACACACACACACACACACACACACACACACACACACACACACACACACTTTAATACATATACGCCAACACTACAAGTAACAACCTCAGGTTAAAAGAATAACATAGACGGAACTTATAGAACTAATTTGTGAAGCCACATAAAGAAATACTGACGTAGTAAGTAAGTATCATTTCACTCGCACTTGGTGTGCACACACTAGTGCGAGCGAAAGCTAGTTCTATGCGTTCCGTGTATGTCATTCTTTTAGCCAGGAGTAACAGCTTACAAGCTGATATACATGAGAAGTATTTTAGCTGTTCTACTTCTGGACCAGCCGATACTCGGAAAAGCTTGTTGTAATTTTTGGAGCCCGAGGTACATCTGAGGGCCAATTCTGTGATAAAGTCTCTTCCATATTCAGTCTCGATCTAATCTCAATCTCCCAAATGTCAAAGCGATCAACGATCTATGGTGTTTAGATCGATGAAGATAGGAAAAGGTGAAACGGCTCAGAAGGAACTCAAATCCGTAACCAGCCCCTTACATGGTGATAAAATGGGAGAATACCGCGGTTATAATAACTTCGTGTGTGTTCCCGGCGGTGAGTAGGGTAGCCAGAGCTCACTGGAGAGTTTTTGTGCTGTCAGTGGGATGACCAAAGGCTTTGTCCTCTACACTGACGGCACAAAATCTTTGTTCTTACAGGGTCGGCAGCACGGATGTGACTCCGCTGGTGTTAAACACGTTCATAGATCATGGTAACCACTTTCCATCAGGTGGGCCGTGTGCTCCGGCCTGGGGGTGACAGGTGGAGCCGCCTGTCACCCTGGCAGAAGCAGGCTGCGGCGGTGGCGCACGTGGCGCGCCTCCCCGTTTCCGGGGACGAGTTGGGGACTCTGTAGTCCCCACACCCGAGAAGAGGGCCAGATCGTGAGAGATGGCCCTGGGTCAGCCCGGGTGCGAGGGATATGCCTGTCAACCTCACCTTCGGCAACCAAAGCGACCCACAGGCGGCGTGCGTTTTAGTCGGTTCGAGTCCGACATAACCTCCTCCACCGGCTCCGGTGGGGAGGTATCCGTGGGGATTTTGCGCACGTAAAAAAAAAAAAAAAAAAAGTTGGGCCGTGTGCTTGTCTAGCACCTACGTTGTATAAAAAAAAAGAAATGTAGGTGGGGATTCTCTGACCACTGAGTTACCGAGTGAGGCGTCAATCTTCCTTCTAGAAGGAAGTAGTTGAACAGATTATTAAAAAGAGAATTCTGGTAATTTTAAGTAGGTTACACTAATTGATCATTCATCATTCCAACTTCGCAGTTAGTTATTAGTATGCTATAGCCTGTTTATACACGCTTTTAAATACCTAATATTCTCATACACGATTAGGTGCAGCAGGAAAATATATGCAATAATAGTTATGAATATAAACACCTAATGTGATATCTGTCTCAGATAAAGTAGGCATACATTGTGAATGATTGTAGCTATTCGAATAATGTACTGACATTGATTAATATTTATAAGGCTCAACGCACTTGTGGCTGGTCGCATTCTCAGCGCCATAGTCTCATCCGTCAATCAACAAGTGCAGGTGAGATTGACTTGGGGCCCTGAAGATTGTGAGGGGCCCTAAAACAAGTTACAATTTATATTTAGCACAAGTCTTAGTGAATCTGGACAAATCAGAACTGAAACTACATACATACATAAAATCACGCCTGTCTCCCATAGGGGTAGGCAGAGATCACGGATCTCCATTTGCTACGATCCTGACATACGAACTGAAACTAAACATAATGATAATGTATTTTGTAGTATGAATACCTTTTAAAGAAAATTAAATTGAAGATTTGCTTTCGTTAAAGCTTTTTTGAAGTTACTAGGAAATTATCATCGATTGGATCTCGTAGTCATATATCACACTAATGGTTATCAGTTGTTGGACTCGAACACTCGATAGACTAAGAAGACTTGGTGTCTCCTTAAATGACTGGAATTAAAGAATTGTTCAATTCCTTATTGTAGTTTAAAATTTTAGTGTTAAAGTGTTCTTATTCCGAGCGAGAATAAAGGATGGAGCTATATAGGATATAGACCTATTCGCTCTGTCTCGCTTGGAACTGTTATAAGATTGAGTATTTCCTCAGCATGGCCTACCACTAATAAAAACTAATTCATCATATATTTTTGCATTTCAGACGCAACACGCTCTGAACAAACTACTCGAATGGGAGAACAGTCGACTTTACAACAAGCTAGGACTTCGCTGGCGACTCACGAAGCAACACTGCGACTCGTCCTCAATGATGGAATATGTACTTCTTATAGAGTTTATCCCTAAGATACCCATATACAGACCTGACTAAGACGCAGTTCCACAGACTATATTGTAAATATACCGCGTAAATAACCATTTATACTCTGTACAAAACCTATTTAATAAAAATGTGAACAATCTTCGCATAACTTTTTTATAAAACTAGTTGATTACCGAACAATTGATTTTAAATATACAAATTTGACTTTTATACGACAGAATTATAAACATAACAAAATATAGTACTTTAAGATAAACAACTTGTCCCGAGTTATTGGTAAGAAATAAACAAATTGGTTGTTTTTTTTTTATTAAATTTGTTTGGAACAGAGTATTGTCTGCATCTCGAGAATAACGAACTTGCATGGCCAAGGCAACCATTCTGTGAGCTAGGGTTGTGTTATTAAGGAGTGACGCAGCTAAATACTGATTATATCAAAATAATCTATCTGTTCACCTAAAACGTTGTTGCTGACACGCATTTCGATATAATGAGAATTTAATGTCTTGCCGCCGTATTCTCAAAAGCCACTTAACACCAATATTTATTCATTATGATGATAAAAATAAGATGTTTGTTGTTAAATATTGTCCAGTAGGATCGTCACGATTTATTGTCGCGTGCGTTATGTACTTACATATATTACATTTATTAGAATGGAAAAGGGTCGACGTTCTTTGAATGAAAAAAAAAACAACAAAAAAAAGTAGAGGCTTGTTGTTCTGAAAACAATAATATAGATTATATGTAGTAGGATATAAATCCTTCTCTCGTCTGTCCGGATGTCGGTCGACATACCCACTGGAAATAATAGCTAATAAATAATTTGACATTTGTAATGAAGTAGTGAGTGTCAATATAAGGCAGAAAGAAAACTGAAAACTGTCAGTAAAATTAAATATCTAATTACTGACTACATTTCTGAAAACAAATAACATTACCTATGTGAAAAAAAGGAATCAGGTAGTGTCCAAGAATATTAATAAGAGAAGATATGTTCCACAATAACGGTACGAGTTTGTGGTCGACCGCATACAGCAATAGCAGAAGACGTGTCACTTGGACACTGCAGCTGATTTCTATACATTTCTATGAAATCTTCCGTAGCCAGCGACAAATCGTCTGCCCGTATTTCATAGAATTCAGTGTCACAACGACACGTCGTGCCGTCTGCTGCTGCTGTATGCGGCCGGCTAAAATCTCTTACCATAAATATAAATAAGTTAAAAATTAAGTGGCTTTTGAATTTGACCATTGAAGGCATAATAACGATGTCGTCTCAGGCATAATTATTACAATTGTAAATATTATAAAACTAAATGTTATTGCTTTTTGTGTATAGATGTCGCGTTATTGATATCGCAAGCTTAGACTGCAAAATGTTATAGCTATGTGTATATACTTTTGAAGTATAAAATGATCTAAAGCTTTCAGGGGCTGCAAAATTATATAAATTAGAAATTCTGATAATTATAATAAATACTGTAAATTATTGAAAAGTGCAAACTACATGGAACTTGGACCCTTATTCGCTATTGCCAACCGTATCGTAATATATTAAGCGTGCTTCGTCACACGCGTTTGTGTTAACTTCTTTCTAGCATGTCCAGCTAATTTAAATTTACCGAAGTGTGTCCGGTATGATGCTGATTACGTTTCCTTAGAGAATAAGGTATTTGTTAAGTTTTATTGATCTTGCAACAGGGGGTTACAATTAAACATACAAACGAAACTTCGGGCTCGAACGAAACGCGATCGATGTACTACGTAGGTATGTATTTAGGTACCATGAAGTTACTTCGAATTTCTTTTAGCAGTCTTCAAATCCGATTACGTGATAAATTAGCATCATGGTACCGTTTCTTCGTAATTTCGTTCTGCAACTTCGGATGTCAAGTAGATAACTATACTGGTATACACCCTTACATGTAAAAGAGTATACTTATTCTTTGGCCATGTGTAGATTTCATGGTAGGCCTACTGGTAATGTGTCGTGAACTTTACACAACTGTAGGTATTATAGACACTACTACTGCTCCTCTAGACATGAGGCAATTTGTTGGCCGGCGTATTGTAGAATATATGGGATTTGACGTTTATGACAGTTGTCAACGCATGTCATAAACGTCAAATCTCATACATTATTCTACAATACCTACGTCGGCCATCGAATTACCACTTGTCTATGAGGGCTGGCAACATTGCTTCAGATTGTTTAATATCTGAATATTTATGTTCATTAGTCTTTTCGTTCTACTTACCGTTATCTAATAATTATTGCATGTTAGTCTGTCACTTTGTACAGTACACATAACAGCTCTTCATATATTATTCACCAGTATTTTTTCTGCTAAGAACAATCTGTCTGTCTATTTTAAAACAGTTCATGGTGAAAATAGGCAAATATAGATTGCAAAATTATGTGAAGATACAATCCAACTACGAAATAGAACTACATTACTTTATTCTTGGAACGTAAAGGTAGGCTCATTTGAACATATACACAGCCAAGGCAATAAGTAAAAGCCTTTAAATGTGTAAGTGCATACTCATTTCTTTGGCCGTGTGTACGTTGTTTTGTTATTTTTTCGCTAACTTATAATTTATTTCATGATCGCAAGTATAGGTCAGTGGTGTTACCTACATTTATTATTTTTAGTAATATCTTTGGGCTACCATGACAAAAAAATATTTTTGTACCGTAGAAATCTGTAGTGATCATAGAAGTTTGTAGTGAAGAATGCTTTACAATATTGATGCCAGCTGATGTTAAACGTACTCTTTCTTCCCGACTTATAAACACCAAGCCGAAAAATAAAAACATGATAACATTTTTATTTTTCGGCTTGGTGAAAATAAATAATTAAATTAACTTTAATAGTTAACTCAGTAATATTCATAAATGAAAAGTCAAAAAAGCACTTAAGTAGATCAACAGCCTTTTGTTTTGTAAGAGACATGTTGGATTTAAGGCAGCTTAATAATCTGAGTCTGTTCGAGTGCCATACTTGGTGCTCGCAGTGGTGTAAATTACTTGTTTTTATAAGCACACTGTCCATTAGGCCCTCCGCTGCCTCGTGCGCGTCACTCATGCACATCGTGTAGAAAGTATCTCTGCATTTTAACACGACTTAGTGTACAAAATTCTCTTCATATTAGTCTTCCGCATGCATGCACACGTACGAAACTGCGGACGGCCTTATTAATGTACGTGCATGTTCGCGTCAGAGCTATTTTTGTTCATGTTTATTAAACTTACTTTAATTATATAGGTCGGTGGTCATTATTCTCTCAATTCATTCTAATCATCACAATTGTTCTGTCATCCATGAAAAGCTATTTATATCATTTAAAAAATTCGCTACGGAATAATATCTTATGTAGGTACTTTAATATCCACGTTATTATATTACATAAATAGACATGTTTAGGGCTGTTTGAGGTTAGTCTCTGATATTCATTTTCGGTACAAACCTGCTTTGCCGCCTTCTTCAATACACCTTGCGCAAATACTTAAGTAGAATTTGGATTAAAGAAGAAACACATATTTATTTGTGAAGTATGAAGCGAAATAGGGTTTAGCAAATAACTAGCTACTAAATTAATATAAACTACTTTTAAAAATTCAAAATAGACACATAATATCTATTATCGAAATGCTTGCATTTAGGATCTACTTTATAAAAAATGAATTCTCACTAAGTTATTAATGTCACATAAAATTGGCCTCCTAAAGTGATGAGTAGGCAACAACTTCCATTGCTTATATTGGCTACGCATAACATCCTTGTCGAAACGAAACAGGACCCAAATTCTGATAATTCTCAAACACCATTATAACAAAGACACTTCAAAAAAACGCCATTTATATATAAACTTTACTGTCTAGCTGTTAAAGTCTAAAATGGCATCTTGTAGATCTCATGAAAAATGAAATGAACTCTTTTTCATTTCGTTTTGGGTTTTAAGATTATATTATAGTCTAAAAGTTAATGGCATGACAACAGAATCTGGGTCCAGTGTGAGAATGCCTCAAGATCTTGTAGACGATCCTGTAGAACCTATACCGTAGTTACAAACTATGAAATATTGGAGCTGATTCTAAATTATATGCTAAGGAAATGTTTGGGACTGTGTTATTAGACAATTAGCTTAAATAATGTTATGTAACATAGGTGAAGCCGCCCTCTTTTCTCTTTTCAACATGTTGTGAATGAGAATACCGCCAAGGGGTTATCGTATCGCCGTTTATGTATTTGTATTATAAGATATCACAGATCTGTAGTTGCTCGGAGTGTTCTCTTGCCACCACTACCACACGTTTTAGTTATAATATACTGTTTGAAGGCAACGGTTGAAAAGTGAACAGGGTATGTTGACCTTAAGTTGTAATCTAAGGAATTGTAAATATTTTAAGAACCTATAGATTATTTTTGTTCAAATAATAAACTTCACTATATGTGATGATGAAATTATATATTCTTAGTTCACTCTTATTGCTGCAGTTGCAGACTTGCCGGGACTATTTAAAAACGGTTCAATTTCAGAGCAATGCGATATTCCCGGCGGTGAGTAGGGTTGCCAGAGAGAGCGGCAGCGGTAGCGAAAGAGGATCGCAAGCCAAGCTGCCCGCGTACTGAAGCAACTCGATCGTCGGAGGTCGATGAATAACCGTCAGAGTGATGGTTGAACCGCCTTTCACCCTGGCAGCGGCGCGCGTAGCACGCCACCCCGTTCCCGGGGACGAGTTGCGAACTCCGTGATCTCCATACCCGAGGAGGGCCAGATCGAGAGCCCGGGGTCGACATCACCTCCGGCAACCAACAAGGACCCCCAGGCGTCGCCGTGCGTTTTATTCGGTTCGAGTCCAACGCAACCTTTCCCACCGACTCCGGCGGGGAGGAGTAGGTATCCGTAGGGATATTTATTTACACGTAAAAAAAAGAGTAGCCTGAACTTACAGGAAATTTTTTGTATAGTTAGTTGGAAGACAAAAGGCTTGTCCTGCTTTCTCTTCTACACTAACTTTTTTGTTATAAGTCACTACAGAGAAATAGAGCTATACATGCTATATAATTCCATCCCACTCCCTCTGATTTGCAAGTGCAAAACAAGATCGCTTATACGCGTCGTGGTAAGTCGAAGTTGCTAAAAAAAAGTACCTACATGTCTTCTTATCATCAACTACAGCAGTATAGATTTATTACTCGCTTTTCACATATGTGTTATACTATCAAACTGCGTGATGCTTCCCGAGTAATGGAACACTCTCCCTCAAAAGGAAGTTTGAGTACTTTTGGCTTGTTCTTCCGAAGCTGGAATGACCTAAGAGAAGGAAAACTCGAAACAAAACCCTTCACTAACCACTGACAAAGTCAACGCGATATCAGCAGGCTAGTCTTGTAAAATTTTATTTTATACTTTTACACAATTCACTAAGTGAGAACGAACACACTTCTTTGATAACGGTATGGACGATGATATAGGCATCGTCCATATACCTAATAATACTTCGCTATCATATAATGAATTATTGATGTCATTGCCTCACCATATTTATAATAAGAACTAGTTTAATAAAACAGGTTTTTTCTCACTTCCGAGTATCTTACGCGCGTACGCAGTGCGACACAAAGATCTGCTATTAAATGGATCTAATTAGAATGATGAAGATTATAGATACCTGTTCTATCTATTCTATCTTCCTAATTTTCCAGACTTGCGTAGCACATAAATGGCTTTATAGTTTGCTGATAGCGTTATTTAGAAAAGTACAGTGACCATGTTTGTAAAAATTACGTTCATTTAATTTCATCACCATAACACCTCTGCCTATCTCTTCGGGGTGTTGTAGGCGTGAATTTATGTATGTATCTTAAGGGCTGTCCATTAATCACGTGATGATTTTTAGAAATCTTTAACTCCCCCTCTCCGATGGTGATACGTGGCGAGGTTTCAAATTTCCCCTCCCCCACCTACGGAAGATCACGTATATTTTTTGGTACAAGTTACTTGAAAAAAAAAACAGTATATGCACTTTTTTCGCGCGTAATTTAGAAAAAATAAATACACGAGATCTCAATATACCTCTACCTCCCCCTGGTGATATTTCGTGATTTTTCCTAACCCCTCCCTCTTGTTGAGCCTCATGTGAATAACCAAGATGCTGAGGTTATGGAGTATTGGCGTCTCAGCATTGTGGTCTGTGAGCAGAAATTAAAAGAGTATACTAGTTGAATTTACATTTATTTTGTTATAAATAATTTCATCATATACACATACGTAAATACTCAAGGCACTTAACATTATGGTCCCTCCAAATAATACACTTACAATTATGACACAAACAGAACAATAAAAAAATAATGTACAAAACTGACACCTAAACATTTAAATCATAATTCTACAATAATTTCATATAAACAGACTACAAAGACGTTTTATAATAATAGTAACAATACATGTAATTTACAATACATTCGTTTTTTATAATGTCGACAATTCAAAAGAAATATTGCATCCATAAAACCGACTAGTGTTGATAAAATCTCTATCCAATATAATCTTATTATATGGAACTACACTTTGTAGGACAACAGAAAAATGCGACGCAACAAAAAATTGTGCAATGAGCAATGTTGTCGAAAATTTGCATTTGCTGACACGCTACACATTGCCTGATTCTGACGTCACGACGCGCCTTTATGTATCAACCTTTACAGTGGTCTGGATTTAAATTAATAAATATAATTATCAAATTTCACTAAAACAAATAATCAGATCTGTTCAAGTCTACACAACCATCACAAATAATATCTACATTATCTTAGGGACGCTATTTTTTATAAGCTCTTATTATTTACAGTCAGTCGTTGAAACGCTATCTACACATTACGTTAATTTCATAAGCCCAAATTGGTAATATATATAGCTAATAGCAGGCACTTACGTTATTATGGCAACATTAGTGCGAAAACGCAAATACATAAATCATTAAAAATTGTACAATTCCATGGCTCAATGTTCTTTTAACTGGAAGTTACTATTTTATAAGATTTTAATTATTATGGACAGATGATGTTTTCTTTAACTTAGACATTGCATTTGATAAAGAACTCGCCATGGGGTATAAAAGACGAAAGCTTCTGCCATACTTTAGGAGCTAGTAGTTAAATCTTCTATAAAATAGAACTTGTATGATGAACGTCAGTCTTTGTGTAATAGTAAAACGTTACCTGCAATTTACATAAGCACTGGGAAAAGGCCGATGAAAATTTGTGAAACTCCTCACTTAACTCATCTGTACATAGTTAATAGGGAATTGTCCTTTTGAGCCGTTACACTCGCCAAAGTACCACTCATCGTTGAGTTTACATTTTACTTGTATAGTATCGCCTACCCTGAAGGCTAAGTCCCCGGGCTGGTTGGGATCGAAGTCGTACAAAGCAACCGCAGTGCAGAGAAGCGTTGGGGGCGGTACTGGCTCGTTCGGTAATGGAACTTTGATCTCCACATAATTAGACGGGAACAGGCCCTCAACGCCGCTCCTCAAACTACCGTAGAGCCATTCGTGGTCGACTCGTCTTAACAACTTTATGTTCGAGTTGGCCTGGAAATTAAAAACATATATAGTTAGTTTTGTAATAAAAATCATGAATTAAAATGGTTATTATGAGCGGGAGGTACCTATGTCAATCTTAGTCGATGACAGACTACATCTAAATCAACAACCATCGTCATCATCTTAGTGTAGAATCTGGAAACCAATCAATGGTTTAATTAAAAATACGCAAGAATTCATAAGGAAATCTGACAGATCTAAACTGGTTTAAAAATGAAGAAATTGACTGGACTATGGATAAAAAGAGATAATTTTGAATGGATACAATATCAAATAGAAGTCAATCTAATGATCACTATTTTTTAATGACGCAATGGAATCTAGTAGCGATAATAAAAAGTGTTGCTTTTTATACAAGTGCGTATTTCTACAAACAAGTTTGCATCCTCTTTGTGATACAAAGTGTTAATAAATTAGCAAAATACGGCGTTTAGCTGTTATCTTAGTTTCAGGCCTGATAAACGCCATCTATAGGAATAATACAAAACCAGCATTATGTAACGTTAGTGATTTGTTCGCTACTAGTACAACAAATCGTGATAATTAGACCTTTGTCGTTATTTCAGAAACCTACTTTGAATGTTCCAGAGCATAGACACTGACACATATGAGTACGCTGGACACAAGTTAAACTGGATTGAAAATAAACGGGAAGTTAATAAATAATTGCGTTCTAATTCAATCATCCATCATGCTAAAAAAGTATATAATTAATTAGCCATTTACAAGGACCGAGAACTTTTTCCTGTCAACATATGAACAAAAATATCCAATAGGGAAATGTACGAATTCAATGAACAACCTATCCTCGAAAAGAAGAACTATTTATAGTTTTGTAGCAGATATAATTTTAACATTAGATACTTATAACTAAATTCCACTCAAAGAATTCTCATGATCAGACTATTTATGTGACGCTTATTCACTTTATATTATGTTCACCTGAACATATTCCAGAAAAACAAATATTGTCAATAGAATGCGTCATCGGCAACAGTTAACAAGTGTTTGTTAACCAGCCGACAAAGGTGAATGAAGAGAACGCAGATCGATGAGCGATGTTATATATAACTTAACAATTACTGTCTAGAGAGCATTGAATGAATAATAATTTTAGTTACTAAAAATACCACAAAGCAGATTATAACTTCATGTTGTGTTCCCAGGGGTGATTAGGGTAGCCAGAGCTCACTGGAGAATTTGTGCTGTCAGTGGGATAACTAAAGGCTTGTCCTCTACACTGACGGCACAGAAACTCTGTGCTTACAGGGTCAGCAGCGCGCAGGCCTGGGGGTGGCAGGTGGAGCCGCCTGTCACCCTGGCAGAAAGCAGGCCGCGGCGATGGCGCGCCTGCCCCGCCTCCCCGTTTCCGGGGACGAGTTGGGGACTCTGTAGTCCCCACACCCGAGAAGAGGGCCAGATCGTGAGAGATGGCCTTGGGTCGGCCGGGGTGCGAGGGATATGCCTGTCAACCTCACCTTCGGCAACCAAAACCACCCACAGGCGGCGTGCGTTTTAGTCGGTTCGAGTCCGACATAACCTCCTCCACCGGCTCCGGTGGGGAGGTATCCGTGGGGATTTTGCGCAAGTAAAAAAAAAAGGGTCGGCAGCGCGAGTGTGGCTTCTCTGGTGTTACATACGTCCATAGGCCACGGAAACTACTTTCTATCAGATGGGCCGTGCGCTTGTCTGCCACCTAAGTGGTATAAAAAAAAATCTTTTTTTAAACACTTTATGTACTATTAGCATGTCATTGTAGTCTAGTTATTGCCACATTGAGTACCTATCATCACAGACGATAAAGATGTTCATTCCTAGCTCAGAGACCCGTAAATGGATCTCAAACTCATTTAAAAAACTAGTTAAATTAGGAAGCGGACACTAATACAATTAGGATTCATTATGCTAGAGGCTAGACTGCTATATGAATTATGCAGCTATGTTTAGTTCACTATACTGGCCACATGACTACTGGCGTAAGTAGATGACCTAAAGCCCTGGTGCAAAATATAACTGGGAGCCTTAACAACATTCTTTAGGCGGAAGACGTTCAACTCAGAATATATTCTATCTATATAACTGTTCGCTAGGTTAATATATTATAAGGTTTCTTATCACTGGTATGGGTACGAGGGCGACCAGAGCTCGGGGTACGGCACTAGCTAGTCCTACAGTAGCTACGTCACCATAAATGACCCTCAAAGAAACTGAACTAGATTTCAATAATGACTAAATTGTATGTCTTCATTAGTACCTATATCTGTATTTTAGTTACACAGCGATTTTGTCTAGTGCGATTTATTTGTCAAAATTAGTAACGCCCAGCCAGGCGCAGTCACTAACGAGCTTTGTAATTTGTAGCGGCAATAGAGTATTTAGTTGTTGAAACAATCTCGCAATCGAGATGTTCTAGATTTGAAATGCTTCCACTCCAATACTATACTAGTAGCATTTGGTTACTGTAGGAGAGGTTGGTTATCAAGAATCTGTGTCTCAATATAGGAAACATATAAAACTCTATAAATTAAGTAAGACGCTTTTTAAAGTTTACAATGAAGAAGGTATAATAGCATATTATGGTACAAGTGTGTAAAGAACCTAAAACCTGAAAACTACAAGGGTAAATATTTCCCCTGCTGCAGCGTCCGCAGCAGAAGTTGGCGTGCCGCATCATAAGGGGGTACCGCACGATATCCTTCAACGCGGCGAGTCTCCTCGCCGGATCGCCACCATGGATCCTGGAAGCGAGATCCCTTTCGGCGCTATACCGGTTCCGAAAGGCGGCGCGGTGACCCCGCTGGTCACGATCCCGAGCCCGAAGAAATTCGGGCCGTGAGATCCCGGCTCCACAGGGAAATGGTGGCGGAATGGGAGCTGCGACTTGGGCGACCAGGCGCAGGGCGCGCCGTTGTAGCGGCGGTAAGACCCATCATGGGGGAGTGGCTAGAGAGGCCACACGGCAGCCTCTCGTACCGTCTGACGCAGATGATCACCGAGCACGGGTGCTTCGGAAAGTATCTGCGTCGGATGGAGAAAGAGCCAACGTCCGAGTGCCATCACTGCGACGCGAGCGAGGACTCAGGTCCGCACACGCTCACCGAGTGTCCGGCGTGGGAGACGCCGAGGCGGGAGCTTGTGGCGGCCCTGGGAGTGAGAGTTCTCACGCTCTCCACCTTGCTCGCGGCGATGGTCCGCTGCGCGGATGCGTGGGCGGCCGGCGCCTCCTTCTGCGAGCAAGTAATGCTCGTGAAGGAGGAGGCGGGGCGGGAGCGACGAAGGATCGCAAGCCAAGCTGCCCGCGTACGAAGGCAACTCGGGCGTCGGAGGTCGATGAACGACCTTCGCCCCCCATGAGCGCCGGCCTGGGGGTGACAGGTGGAGCCGCCTGTCACCCTGGCAGAAGCAGGCCGCGGCGGTGGCGCGCCTGGCGCGCCTCCCCGTTTCCGGGGTCGAGTTGGGGACTCTGTAGTCCCCACACCCGAGAAGAGGGCCAGATCGTGAGAGATGGCCCTGGGTCGGCCGGGGTGCGAGGGATATGCCTGTCAACCTCACCTTCGGCAACCAAAACGACCCACAGGCGGCGTGCGTTTTAGTCGGTTCGAGTCCGACATAACCTCCTCCACCGGCTCCGGTGGGGAGGTATCCGTGGGGATTTTGCGCACGTAAAAAAAAAAAAAAAGGGTAAATATTTAATTCTAAATATTTTTTTTCACAAGTGTGTTGAAATACGTCATATTATACGTGTGTATTGATTCATGATTACCGTCTTTGACTCTCTTAAGACCCTCACCTAACGGCTCAACGCAATAGCGCCTCAGCGGTAATCACCAACATTACACACTTATACTATAATGTACTATAGTACGATGTGTCACGTCATACCTTAATTAATATCCTTATTACATGTTACTTTCCAGCATCGCGGGAGCTTGAAGTACTATAATAAATTATTCAAGTGATATACATACGACTGATGAATGAGACACCACGTTTTTACTGAAGTCGATTAAAATAAAAGGAGAATATTTACTTGAAACAATTATATACATTTATACTTCTTCAAACTTCAAACCGTTCGCCAAAGTAGCGAAATACGTGCGAACATCGAAGGACGTCATAACTCATACCTCTACAAACACCGGGTGTTTATAAAGTGGATTGCAGCTGCGGTAGTTCCTACAGAGGCCAGATCAAGCGAACCATTGCAGAGAGAGTCAGAGAACATATCGCAGCTGTGAAAAACCGTCAGTTCAATAAATCGGCAGTAGCAGAACATCTTGAGTCGGGCTCAATCACTGGATTGAGCTTCATCAACGCAAAGTCCTCTCCACTGATCGCCACTACTATTCACGGATTGTGCGTGAAGCCATTGAAATCAAAATATATAAAAATTTCAATAGGGAAAATAGATTCAAGCTATCCGGAACGTGGAATCCAGTGATTAAGATACTAAAACCAAAAAACACAGTGCCGTTAAAAACTGACATAGTGAGTGTGGTGTGTCGCCAGCCTAACCGTTCATAATAAGTGTAATGGTGGGTAGCGCTCAAAAAATGTTCCCCGCATACATCTCGACGCTCGAAGACTAGTCAAGTCGTGACCACGGGTGCTGCAACGCATCCGAAACGTCGGCAGAAATAGTAAGTTCCAAGATATGATTCGCGAGAAGTCCCGATACCTAGTATAATTATATATACATTTAATTATTTCAAGTAAACGACAAGACGATGACATTTTTTAAAACCTTATTTGCCGGACCTATTAGTAACCACCATTGTTTTCGAAACACCACATAACACTTCCTGCAAAAAGTTGTAAACATACGGCATTGTAGGTAGGTAAATAATAGCAATTGAAAATAAGACGCTGTGAGTTTTTTACGCTCATTCATTTCTCACAGTCTCTACATATTACATTGTGAACCTGAAGCTATAACTGTTGACCTTCATACGTATGATTTAGTGAAGAATACAAAATTATTTTTGCCTTGGTAAGGACTATGATCTCCTTCGAGAATAGAAGCTAGTTGCGCTTTGAATTTTAACAGTGAACCTTTTGTCCGCACTACGTGATCCTCTGCTGTTCGTGGTCCGCAAACGTTTGGATTTTTTGTTCTAGTGTGGCACTGGATTTAAATAGGTGCTGGTAACTCGAAATCGAGGTATTTCCAGTAACTGATCCTACGTTTTACATCCATTGTCTTTTTCAAATCATCTGACTATTAGGTGCTGACGCAAACAACATCTCGTATTGAAGTGCCTGTCACATTCAAAAGTACCCATATATAAGTGTACCTATTTTCAATATCTTGATTTATTGTCATAAATGAAGATAATCGTCTGTTGGACCAATATTTGCTTACGTAGATAACAAGGTGTATAAACTAATGACTCATTAAACCGATTACAGACAAAAGGTTATCTAATTGTTGTCTTATCTCTTTGTTTATACACTGATATGTTTGTAAACCACGTAGTTTGCTATTTTCCGTAATCATTATTGTGTACAATCACGATTCAAAAGAAGTTTACCTATATTATGGTTGTGAATAACAATTATTGGCGATTATTATACTACGGCACGCAACTTATATGACTTGGCCTTATTTATTTTGTTAATATTCATCTTATCGCGGTCTGTATTTAATTTTACCACTGCGAAACTGTTGCGACTCAATTTAAATATTGTTTTTTTTTACTTTTTACTTGTCTGTCAGCATTGCAGTATATTGTTATAATGAGTATCATTCATAATCAAGTAAATGTGTTTACAGCGTCATTTTTAATGTTCTAAATTAGTTTAATTGGATATTTCCTCATGACTTCATGAGGCTTCGCAACTGCTGACGTAGGTGAATATCTAATAAAAGTATAAATAGCATTACTCTACGAACTATTATAAAGGCAAATACTATACGTATCTTTCAATATCTTCTTAAACATTGACAAGGGACGAACTCATAAAGAAGAGTAGAAGTATGTATATATATATATATATACAACTTAGGTAGCAGACAACAACACGGTCCACCCGATGGAAAGTGGTTACTGTGGCCTATGAACGTGTGCAACACCAGGAGAGTCACACCCGTGCTGCCGACCCTGTTAGAGCAGAAGTTTCTGAGCCGTAAGTGCAGAAGTGCAGAAGTTTGGTCTTCCCACTGACAGCACACCAGTTTTTTTAAATCTAGGATTCACCAACTTGACTTCACCTCGCCTGATGGTAAACTAAAGACAAAGTCTCAGGAAAGAGGGTCACCATTACAGACACTAAGTAATGTTACAATGATGGCACACAGCTTGGTGGCCTCATCAGATGCTTTTACACGCCCCGCTTAAAGGAACCGGGACTGTAGGAAGAACGAAACACGTGAGTTGGTAATGAATTCCAGGTCTTGGTGGTGTGGCAAAGAAAAGAGTATGCATAGTTGTAAGTAATACAAGACATAAAGAAACATTAAAAAGAACTAGACCCAAATATGACAGTCACATTACATTTTTCCTCCATCCATGTTTACGTAATAAGATGATTCTGCGAATGTTGAGCGGAAACATAAATTTATTGAATATAGAAAAGGATAGGCTAAACTGTAGCAAAATGTTTGTCATGAATCGACATGATGTTGAAATTTAATTGTACAAAACATGGAAATGCCGACGATAACGAGTTCCTGTCATATCGGACTGATAATGCGACAGTCGATGCAAAAATATCTACTATCAAATGCCAATACGCGTCACAGAAAATTAAATAACGATATAAGATTGAAAACAGACATGGGCCTACTACGCGACTACGCCCCAAACAACTAGTTCCCAGAACGTGGTACGACAAGTCACAGGGTCAACGGAACGGACGGTGATTATTGGCATATGCTTACGTCAACACACATGTCTTTGATAAACAATTATGCACATGGTGAAGCAGTAACATGAGCTACAAGTGTTATTCAGCCTCATTCGAGCGAGTGCTAATTTGAACAAATTGCATAGATCATTTAAATATGCCATTTGATCAAATTAGTGACGTCATTGAACTTCGTGTGTTTAATTTAAATGCAATATATTAATGGATTTGTACAACAATGGATAATTACTGCTACGTCAAATGTTAAGTAATTCCTCAATTTCCTTTGCAATTTTTGCGTCGTTTTCATGTGGGTGCGTGGTTATCATGTGTTCCTTAGAATACAGAAGTAAAATCTGTTCCTCGACGGTACATCTTTTTTTACACACACACATCACAATTAATTTTGAAATGCCCCTTTTATAAGGTCGCCATGAATTACTTTACAATCTTCTATAGCTATAGCTTATATTTGTCTCTTGGCTACTATTTCGTCCTTTATTCAGTCAGTTAACTCACAATTCTCTTTCATCGTTATTCCTTGGTTTATTTTATTCATCCTTTTAAATCCAGTTTCTCAGCATTCTACACGTTTTCATAATTCAAATTCAGAAACATACACAAATAGTTTCAGTTGAAAACCTAAATATGTTCCCAAAATATCTTTGACAGTGCTGGAATACGTCTAATTTATTAGAACGTTAGCCCATTCTACATTCAAAGTACCTATGCATGAAGAAATACGCAGAGAAATTTATACTTTTATCATGTCTATGAAATAAAACATTGTGTAGACAGCCTGATTCTTGTTTAAATAAACTTCCTGTAATTGCCAGTAGGATACGTACCTAATAATAACGAAACTATCCTTAATTTATATAATGTATTACTAATACTGTTATAATTGTTTTAAATTAGGCTCTTGTGTAATGAATGACAGTAGGTATAGTAGGTATATAGACCGCATGATAAACTGTAGGAAATGGAATTCTAATCTCGTAGTACAGCCGTCAGCTGGTGGGATAAACATACCTAACTTGTGTTTGTTTTGCCGCGCATCTGTTCTAGTCTGTTTAGCTTTACATACGTGTACATAATTATAACTGTAGTTTTTGTTAATGGGTTTATTATTACGTCATAATCATTGGGTGGAAAGAAAACTGACTAAAACTACTTAGAAGATTTGCAATAAGAATAAGTGATCTTTTTAGCGACAACGCTCCCAAGTAGACCTAAATTGTAGATGAAAATATTATGGAAAATGTATTTACTAGCAATGAACTTGCTCCACAAATAGGTGCAATATTTAAAAAACAATAACAGCGGGATCACACCTACCTTAAATATTATAAATAGACGATATTTTGGCCAAAGGCCATGAGATCTATTTACAAAACAAAATCAACGAATATTTGCAAATCTTTCTGCGTACTTAGTCAATATTTCCACACTTGTTAGTTTTCGTATCTACTTTTTAAAAGCATTCATATATAGATACATATTATAGGTACAGAATGCATCCATAAGACTACCTACATCTAAATCCGTGAAACCCTAAAGTACTGAATATTAGTAATGGTTTGGCATTTTCTGACTTCTTTTTGTCGAAAATAATAGGATTAAAGAATTTTGATAATACATTTGCTTAATATACGGCACCAATAACTAGCTAAAAATATACAACACGCAATATATGCATGTAAAGAAGAAACGTGCTCCCAAGGTTTCCATACATTAACAGAATAACAGGGGTCAAGTAATTCGACAATGGGCACTGCACAACCTTAGTACAGTTTTTACAATTAATTTTCTGTACTCTCAAGATCCTTGACGGCTACTAAAAGCCCCACAACACCCACTTATGTACCCAACGCGCAATAACTGGATTATCTAACGATATTCCAACGCATTTAAATACTTCTGAGAATATTTTGAATAAACAACAATAAATAACATAACCAGCATATAGATTAAGGCAGTATACAGGTATAGGTGAAAGTGAAATCAAGGACTTTCAAGATGTCTTCAAGACTATACCAACTCATTTTAGATAGTAAAATAATTTCTGGAAAATAAAGTGTTAATTTTCTACTCACCGAAAAGCATAAATCGTCCGGATGGTCCGTAAAGTAGTCGAACAGAGCTACTGCGTGAGGCTCTTCATCGCCATGGCCAAAATTAGTAGGGGCGAAGTCAGCAGCTTCTGTTGGCCACGCTACTTCATCTTCGGTATCAGCAGGCGGCGGAGGTGGCGGAATGGTCGGCATTGGTGGAGATGGATCTCTATCCGGAGATAGGTCTCTTTCTGGAGAACTGTCGCGGTCATCCCAACTTAGCTGTTTTGATTCCTGTATCAAATAAAAGTTCTAGATTAAAATTAATTTTGAAGCGATTAGTATCACAGCTGTACCTACAGGTTTAGACAAAAAAAAGGAATAAAATCAACATCCATAATGAGACTTACACCAGTACTTTCTAGCGCGAATACTTCAACCATCTAAGCTACTTGAACACGTCTAAATATTCGAAATATTAGAACTTAAACGAGATTTAGAAAAGGAATGTCATATATCCAAGATATGTCTAGTCTATGTCCACACGGCATTTTTTGCAGCTGCTATGCCGATGCAAGCAGCAAAATTGCGCGTGGATGACAGTTGGACGGCCTTTCATGATATAGTCACCGGTTATCTTAAACCCAAACCAATACGCGTGCCCAAGTGTCTCTCGAAATTAAGGTCAAGATATATGACGACAACTATTCAAAATTTGTTCTTCCGTATAGTCAATCTAGTACTAACACATAGAAGTCATTGATAATGTGATAAATAGTCTTCCTATTTGATGTACAAATTACACCTCATTGTCACTTGCCTTATTCTCTTGAATCATGTGACACCCACTCCCTGCTCGTAATGAATTCAGTACCGTCTTTATTGGACGATTTATGCAGTGCTGTTGTCTTTAATATTTTGTTTAGGAATCAAAACAATATTTTGACACGTTTTATCTTATTGTTGTGTCATCATATTTAGGTGCCGTTTATTGTGTTATGAGTAAGTATGTCTATTTAGCTATATTTTCTGATGAAAGATGTCTTTCCATATACATATTATTATGTATATCCTTATAACAACGACCAGATCGTGAGAGATGGCCCTGGGTCGGCCGGGGTGCGAGGGATATGCCTGTCAACCTCACCTTCGGCAACCAAAACGACCCACAGGCGGCGTGCGTTTTAGTCGGTTCGAGTCCGACATAACCTCCTCCACCGGCTCCGGTGGGGAGGTATCCGTGGGGATTTTGCGCACATGAAAAAAAAAAAAAAAAGAGCCCCGATTGCATTCGAGGCCTAGGGTCCGTCTACCGGCGTTTCCTCCTTAATTCGCGCGACTTTAGGTGTTCCTAGCAGTGAGATCTACTCTAGCACTATAAAAGTAAAGTTAAATCTTTGGTATTCTCAGGAAAGCTTCAACAATCGAAATTATAGCGTAGTTAGGTATAAGCAGAGATAGTACCAGTAGCGATCGATAGGGAGGAATTTTTCGATGCCCTAAAGTTGCAGTCTCCCTCTTTCTTTCCATTTCATTTTTGTATAATATATATTGTATAGTTGGTATAAGCAGTAAACTTTCGTTCTTGGCAAGAAATCACGATACGGATTAAAATGTAATCGGCGATTTATCAGTATTTAGCGATTAACCGTAAGTAAGTAAACATTGATTATGTTATTATTACGATTATCTTAAGTTACAATATTTTACCACAATTTCTTCGGACATTTAACAAGTATTTAAACATTTTTTAAACACTTATTAACTGTATAGATTACGCAGTCACAGTTATTGTTTATTATATATTTTTAATAAGATTCCCGGCGTGGTTCCCGGTAGAGTAGAATTTGGACCACCCCATCTCTTCCCATGTGCTGTCGTACAAGGCTACTGAGGGATAGGGCTGTTTAACATCGGACAGATATAGAAAACGTCTTTTTCGTCGTCGTTTAGTTCAATGGAAATTTGAGTAGAAGAATATTACGCAAGGATAAAGTATATTTTGATCGTTGCACTATTTCAGCTTAGTTTCAAAAATACAATCTGCTATAAGTTCTACAAATATTCATAATTAAAACAAAGAGCTCACGGACATTTTTGTTAATTATCGTGCAAATTTCAAAGAACCTTAATCAAACGTACGGTCATGCACACAAAATATAGCACATGTTTGCGAAGCTACCATTTCTGATACTCTTTTTTCGTAGTTATTACAAACTTTTTACATAAAACCGCGGTAGAAATATCAGATAGATGTCGCAGTGGTTTTAGTGGTCATTTCTGAAACTGTCACTGCGTCAAGTATTGTAGTCTTGTAGTAGGAGACAATATTTTTGTTTGTCGAAGTTACATGCAAATTTCAAGATGCTACGTAAAAAGAATATAGACATCAACGTAGGTGTCAAGCAATGGAGTGGCTGATAAGGATAGTTGGATCAAGTTTAAAGCCTAGGTCAAGAGTTACGATTTTTTTATCAATGAAGCATTTCATATTTGCTAACCTCTGTGACCTCTGTGGCGAAACGGTAGTTCTGATAAATCTGAGTCGTGGGTTCAATTACCGGGTCGTGCAAACATTTGTCTAAGAAGTACCTACACATTTTTAATACATGTATACTTCTGCTGTATTAGAACTCATAACAGAAGATTTTTAAACTATTCTTACTTTGGGTCTAGATAGCATAACATAAACTCACGCCTATATCCCCGAAGGGGTAGGCTGAAGTGCTAGCTCCCACATTTCGCCAGTTTATGTTTAGATCCCAATGTAATAGGTGGCGAACCTATTGCCATTAACGGGCACTTATAAACCTGGGAGGTATACACACATAACTTCGAAAAGCATCGAAAAGTAATTGGTGTGCCATGGTAAATCCTGGGATCGAACCCGAGACCTCGTCTCAGCAGTCCATTACCCATACCACTAGGCTTTCTAGAAAAGGACTGAGATGTGAACTTGTACCGATCTCGACACAGAAGTACTCGTTAGATTAGCCTGTTATAGATCAATATCGTACCTTTGATAGAGTTCGAGCACAGACAGAAATACAGTTTCTCTACTTGCTATAAATGTAGTGGTCAGTGAACGAGAATATGGAAATTACATCACACATAACTCATAAGACAGTATGTCTGCCACCTAATAAGTGATAAAAAAAGAATACGTAAGTAATCTATACATTATTATAAAAAGAAAGAAGAAGAAGAAGAGAAGATAATATTTTTGAGTCTGTGACGTCGCGTTGTAGGGGAATCTCTGGATCTACTGAACCGATTTTGAAAATCCTTTTACCTATAGAATGCCACATTATTTGTGAGTCATACGGTATTATATCATCACACTATCGGGGAGGGTCAGCAGCGGTCACGGGACCAGAAGTCCACGCGGGCGGAGACGAGGGCTACAGCTAGCAATAAATAATTGACGACTTAAAGTTAATTCAAGTTACTTAAAGCAAGACACAAAGTTATTTAAAGTAGATATTTATGATGTAAATGTAATCGCAATATAGAATGTACAGCACTCCACACAAACACGCGACCCAGACAGAATAGTTTAATCTAAGATACCAAAAACTGTTGTGTTGTATATAAAAAGAATTGCCTGTCTATGTGTGTACCTAGTTTTTTTTTTTATCCCACTTAGTTGGCAGACAAGCACACGGCCCACCTGATGGAAAGTAGTTACCGTGGCCTATGGACGTCTCTAACACCAGAGGAGTCACAGTCGCGCTGCCAACCCTGTAAGCACAGAGTTTCTGTGCCGTCAGTAGAAGACAAATCAGGACAAGCCTTTAGTCTTCCCACTGACGGCACAAATTCTCCAGTGAGCTCTGGCTACCCTACTCACCGCCGGGAACACAACACGAAGTTATTATAACCGCGGTATTCTGTAGGGCGGAGGTACTTCCCCAGTCTACCTAGTGAAATTAAAGCTTTACCGTACAAGAAATTTATAAAATCGTTGTTGCTAAACAAATGTTTTTATTCTGATACAAGAGTTTACATCCATAGCATGTAAAGAGTATAGATAAAAATGTGATTAGGTGGTATAAAATGCATAAGCTTCCTTTTGACTTCGTATCATTTTGTACGCCAAAGTGTTTAGATAATAGGGAAAATTTGCATGCCCAATTTAGGCAGAACATGATGTACCTAGTCATAAGACATAATTTGTAACATCCTTATCACAATGTTCTAGCAAATACAGATCTATTCTATTCTATTATCATTGTATAATATTGTTGTAAAATAAATAAATAAATAAATAAACTTACAACTAATTACACTATACACTAGCTAGACTAATATGGTTCAAATAGCTTATACCTACCTATTATGGTTTTTAAAATGCGGATATAAAGAATTGAGATACATACGTAATTCTCATTATTACATTCCGCGAGGGCAATTAACATCTGGTTTAGGTACGTGATTCAATAGATATACTTGTCAGGAATTCCGTCAGTGTTTATTGATCTCATAAACGTATGAATCTATATTTTCATGTAGGTATGTAAATCATAATACTATCTATCGCTTAATCTACACTTTATTTACGAGATTAAAGCTCGAGAAAACTTTTTACAATCATTATCATTATCTTGTGTAA
This sequence comes from Eilema griseolum, assembly GCA_963662185.1. NCBI lineage: Eukaryota > Metazoa > Arthropoda > Insecta > Lepidoptera > Erebidae > Eilema > Eilema griseolum. Next base: position 10,378,547 of record OY759250.1, read on the forward strand.
TGTAGGTATGTAGGTAAATTGGATCCAACTCAGAGCCGTTTTCTGAGATGTAAGATCATCTCAGATAACGGCCCTGAGTTGGATCCAATTTTATATTTAGATAAGGTTTGCTTTAAAGTTTATCCATACAAGTTGATCTTTGCCAATATCGATCTAAAAAAAACAAATGTAAAACGAAGGTCAGTGACCTAGTACTATAGTACGATCGTTTACATCTGTGTGCCTAATATAAGTTTATTCATCAATTGCGAGAGAGTAAACTATAATTTGCTGTAACAATACGACACGCTCCCTCTTTGAAACCTACGTACCTATGTAATATTTATTTAGATGTTTATTTAGGTATTAGTACAGTGATGGACAAAGTACAGCCCGCGTGCCAGGTACGGCCCGCGGGCTAGTTCCGGCCACAAAAGCACTTAATCCGGCTCGCCGACGATCCATCGATATGAATAGTATATGGGCCGCGATAATTATATTTTACGGTCTAGAAGTAGGTATATTAGTTGATCTAATAATGTCATAATGACTGATGGCGCCAGGGATAGTTCAGTAGTTTCAAGAAAACTCAACCAAAATGAGAATGGTTGTACTTAAGTCTACTAAAAGTGAAAAAAAAATTATATCATGGTACGAGTGTGTAAAGTTGGTGATTACCGCTGAGGCGCATTGAGACCCGAGCTGACAGGCGAGAGTCTTAAGAAAGCCGAAGACTATAATGTCTCAAACGAAAAAACTAAAAACGACTTTTTACAACACACTTGCGAATAATATAATACTCAAAAATCATTTTATCTACTCTCATACTGACACATAAACATTAAAAATTAAAAACATTTTTTTTTTTTCATTTCGTGACAACTTTTTTCTACATAGGCTGGGGTGGCGCAATGCGTATGCGCGATCAGCAAATGGATTTTAGCGCTAAAAATAACTTTGCAATTATACGAAAATTGTGTTAACTATTAAAATTTATGATATGTATGTATTTACAACAAAAAAAATCTAAGTACGATTATCCGCATTCTAGATTCCATAACACAAGCTAGTTAAGCTATGCTTACCATGGCTATAGATAGCGTTGTGTGAAATGTAGTGGATTATTTATTATTTATTTATTTATCATTATTTCATGGGATTAGATAAAAAAGTGTATGATACTGCACATAATTTGTATTAAGAACCCTTTTTATGCAACAGTTTCATTAACTACTATTATTATTATAGAACCTACTTAGATAAAAAGTTTATTTAGAGAAATAATTAGTAAATGTGGAGTTAGTAAAATTATAATTAACTGTTTTAATGGCAGTTTTGTTTAAACACATACATGTTGAAATTATCTATTTAAATACAAAGTTGCATAAAATGAGTATGCAGTAGGTATATTAATTTATATGTACTATTGAACATGATTTTTTTTGTATCGAAACTTTTTAAGAACAAAGCAACTCAACTTATAAAATTTAAAAAAACTATAACTCACTTGTGAATTATGACCAGGAAAATTCACAGTTTGATTATAAGTGCCATTTAATGATGGTGAAAATAGAGCCACTTTATGAGTAAGTGTGTTGAAAAAACTTTTATGCCCAATGTGAAATAATATTATTTTGCCCTCTAAAAAGTAATACCACCCTTTGGATAAAATTCTTAACCATACATAAGACATCATAAAGTTATAGATATAGTACTAAAAGTAATAATATAAAATAGCAATAATATAAAATAGCAATAATATAAAATAATGAGATATCTAATCAGTTCCAGTATTAATGATCTTAACAATGAAACTGATTACATATCAGTTGCAAAAAATATTAAAATACTTACAAAGCTATCACCAAAGCCATTTGCCACTTTTTTAATAGGTATTGTAGTATTCACTGTCATCATTGTCACTGGGAAACTGCCACCAAACGTATTCTTAAGTATAAACGTATTATCTGGCGGTTTCGGCCTTGACGGTTTTGCCCTTATTATTGTAGGCCCCTTGAGCTTCGGAACCACTGGCTGATTTGAAAAGTTATTTGAAACTTCATACAAATCCCTATTCAAAGTAGGCTTCTTCATCAGGGCAGGTTTATTAACTACTGTTTGAGGTGAAAATGGATCTGCCATAGTAGTAAAATCATCAAGGGTGTCCTCTTTACTCATAGGCCTTTTAGAATGAATGAACAAATCAAAGTCATCCTCAAAACCACTCTCGGCCTGTGAAGCATTCCCTCCATTGTGAGTATTATGATGGTTGGTGGAGGTAGTAGCATCTGAACCAAAACTGTCCACACTGAGTCCATCACTACTTGACCGTGTTGTAAATGTAGGTGAACTAGGAGGAGAAGAGAAATCTATCAAAGCACCCGTCTGTGCATTCTTTGGCTCACATTTAGGAAACATTTTATGTGTGTCCACATCACTATTGATATCTGCTATTATATTTTGTTGGGTGGGATTCATATTTTGGTTGATCCCTGCAGATTTCGTCTTACGAGACAATAGGGAAGAGAGCACTGTTGGTTTTCTCACAAAATGTGAAGGCTTAGCCGGGACATCTGGCTGCTTTAAGCCAACTTTTGGTGGTGGAGGACGTGGTGGTGGTTTCTTCTTTTGAGTGTAATGTGGGGATGGTTCAAACACATCGGCACCAAAAGGATCATTACCCCAGTTTGTGACTGGGGAATATCTGTTCACTACACCTGGGACTGATGGAGCAGGTCGTGATGGACCTTTCATATCTGTGAACAAGTTAAAACATGACTTATTTCTACTTTTTAGAGTTATTATATTATGGCTTAAGAAACCAGTTATTTTTAATTTTAAACTGAAGATGTGCTGCATATTATCTGCCTACTTAAGAACTCTGCATCCATAATATAGCCTTTTAATATAACCTTGATTAGCTCATTAGCTGCAGTTAAACACTATGTTATTCAATTTCATAATCATATTATTCGAGTATATCATTAATATTAAGTTAAATCTTTAAATTATATGACTTTGCCAACAAAATTATGCAATAAAAATGATAATTTTAAATATTTTGAGTTGTTGCTAAATTGAATTTGTATCTAGTACCAACCAGTATTTAGCTGCATTGTATTAAATTCATTTCTTAATTCATAGAATAAATTGTTCAATGGTGTTTCTCTATTATTAAAATACAGAACCTGTCTGATTTCATGACTCTAATAGGAAGTAATATATGACTCATAGTATTCAAATTAAAGCTTCTTTGACAGATAAACAGTCACACAAAAAAGTGGAATGAACTTACTGGAATATTGTTTGATTCAAATCCACTTGAAGCACAATAATTGAACTATCAATTCAACGATTACGGCGTTACTGAGTTACAGCATCGACGGATCATAATTCGCGACTTGAATGCGGCGGGACGAGGACAAAGATCGTAATGAACTGCGTATTGTCACTACTGACCAAATCACAAAACTCGTGTGAAAGAATTACGCGCTTTTCAACTTCGCGATAAAATATAATGATACGGAGATCCACCCACTAAACACTGATGCACACCAGTCCGCCGCAATTCCAATCACAACTCTGAACTCTGTGTGTATCGTGTGGTGCCTGGTACGGACAGTACGGCCTTGATAAAGTTCGACGTAATCGTGTCGAAGTATTAATTACTGAGTTTACCCCTGTGTTACTCGACATTAAAATTAAAACAATAATAGTTTTATACAAACCTTTAAATAAGTCCATAACGGTCAATATTGCAGGGCAGTGATGGAACAACAACGGTTTTGACGTAGAAAAGCAGACAAAAACAAATTACAAATCCATTTTAAAGCTCACATTCACGTAAATTTTGCCATCCAATTGAAACATATAACTAATGAATTAATGCACTTTCTAAGTTAGTTAACTACACATTATAATTTGTTATCGTTTCCATTTACTTTATTGAATAAATCTGCACCATTTAATACATATAAGTAGGTACGTAAACAGAAAAAAAATATCAGTCAGTAGAATACACACACATAGACAGCAAAGTCAGTGGTCGCAAACGTCATTCCGTTTCCAGTTGCAAGCTTACAAATTGCCAAAATACTTACCTTACCCTACCTTAGTAGGGTAAGATACCAAACCAACCCAACGTTGTCACAAAATGGTTTTTCACCTCGCACTAAATAAAAAGTTCTTTCCTAAAAATCAACCAATAAATCATTCACCCCGTTCACCTTTTTTTAACCGACTTCCAAAAAGGAGGACTTCACGATCAAAGACAAAGAGTAAGTTTAGTAATTCACAATTCGATTGTGGATTGGTATATTTTTTCTGATTACTCTGGGATTTATGATCCGATTCGTGATTCTTTCTTAATTCAATGCAGAATAGTTGCTATTTGGTCCCACAAATAGTACGGTTTGGACCAAGTTTGGACTTAATGTACTGTGTGTTTTGACATGTATATTTTTTACCGACTTTTTCAGTGGGTACGCCCATTAGGTATACTCTTTGGTGCAACTGTCTAGATAAATGTCACATTGACGTTTCTGACATTTGTCATCAGTATTTTTGATTTTTTGCCAATGTTGATTCTGTTCTGATGGACTTATTTAAATTAAAAATAAATGCTTAATATCAAATTTTTATTTATAGGTGTACATGTACAGTAAATTAAACCGTTAATTTCTTTCCAACCATGTTAACCGATAATTTACTATTATTGCCACTGGATATCTTGGCGTATATTTTTAAGAAACTTAGTATATCAGATCTTCGAAATGTAATGTTAACGTGCACAGCCTTAAGAGATATAATAATTAACGATAATAGAATTTGGAGATCATTCGCACGTGGTTCAATCATTTTGCAAGATATTGAAGGCAACAGGTAGCCTATAGTAACATGCTTATGTAGTAATTTATAAAAAATAATTTATAACAAATATTTAAAGGTGTTTCAATTTCAGGTGGTTTAATGTTTTATCATGGTATGATAGGTGTAGAATATCACGTAACTGGTACAATGGGTGCTACAAAAGTAAGGTAAAACTAAAATTATTTTATTATTTATTTAATGCCTCAGGCAAAAATTCTCTACCAGTCAACCTAAATAATATTAATATTTTATGTATATTACCTGTTTATGTAAATACTATGCACATAAATTATTACCCATGTAAATAATTAACACACTATTACAGGAGCTTATCCGTCATTACACAAATTATATGCCATGGTTGAAATTTTACAATTCGGAGATCTTATTACTTACCATAGGATCAGAACTAGTCTGCTATCAAACTGATAAAAAAGGTATTCCAGTGTGCACAAAGCGTCTATGGAAAGTTGATGTGCCTAAAGTGTTAAGAAATGATGTGAGAACCAATGATATATCAAGATTTGTTTTCAAATGTAATCTGCTAATCTGTGGCAATAGGTTGGTTTGTTTTATATTAAAACAGTTTTTGTTGTATATATTGCATGCATAACATTACAGTAATGATTTAATGACAGTTGAGGTGGTGAGTGGCAGTGAGTGAAAAACCCTCATGGTCAGCAAATTTTGATTTTCAATTCTATATTGATTTCTGCACTTAATATGACGCTTAAACCATCAAGGTACTTGGTCTCTATGACAGCAAATAATTCATTATAAATTTTTTCATGATTGTGTTGTCAGCTGTCACTCAAACATCATATTAAAATCTTTCAGAGATGGATGTGTATCTGTATATAGATTAAATAATGTACAAAAAAAGCCTAAGTTGGAGTGCCATGTAAAAGACTGTCATGAAGACGGACTAGCAGAAGTATCAGCAGTGGAACTAATTGATGGCAGAGATCACTTATCTGTAGTCAGTGGGTCCAGTAGTAGCTCTAGTTTACTGCTGTATACATTAAGGACTGGAAATAAAATTAATACTGTACGGAGGGATCATCACAGTAAGTAATAATATTCTTTCTCTTCTATACATTATAATGAGCTAACACCTGGCTATGTGGTTAATAAATGTCTGGCCATAGCACAGAAGATAGATATTTGATGGGGGCGTAGAACACCATATGACCAGGGTCTATAATGTAAACACAAGTGCAATAGGATGTTACAACAAGATAGTGTTAATGTCAATAAAATATGACTTCAGTCATACGCAGTCCACAAAATTTTGCATTACATTACTTGGTCTACAAAAAATGCGACAGTGACTTAAATCTACAACAAAAAGTCTAAATCAGCGTGTGGATGTGAATATTAGTAGTGATTTACGATGCTATTATTCATGACTACAAGCTGATTTTGGAGTCGCCATCGCATCACTGTCAATTTAAGTCGCTGCCATGTGAAGCGAGTTTTATGCAGTACACTTTTGACATAGAGAATATGAAGATAACACTTATGTTAATTAAAGGCCGACCTTGTCCTCTACCCCGCTGTGTGTGCCATGGAAATGGTATAGCAGTCGGGTTCGGTCTATAATAGAATTCTATATAGTTATACAAACTCCATTTGTATTACAGATACAGTTAATATTCCACTGCGAGACTGTACCGGTACCAAATGCTTATCCCTAAGTAAGATGTCAGACCGCCTCGCTATTGGTCTTAAAGGAAATAGTCAACCCCTTTTACTTGATGTTAATAAGTAAGCTACATTTTTATATAACAATAATTTCGTTTGACTTGAGCATGGCGCAGACCCCTCCTAAAATGCACTATGGCACAATATTTCCATATTGTAGCTTTCTACAATTACTTTAATTTTTAACTTAATTATTTTTTTTTTTTTTTTTTTTTATTATATAATTTTAATTTCTTGAAACTACTACTACTACTACTAGTCTTAAGAAATCACTAGCTATGATCTTCATTTATAAGCTGATGTTTCAAAAATGCCGGAGTGGAGTTTGTTGCGCCGTTTCTCCTTCACTAGCGCCCAGGAAGCGGTGGTAAACTTATTTTTTAGCAGAATTTGACGTCTAATAGATGCAACTACGTTGGACTATTTTGAGAAATAAAGAATTTGAATTTTGAAAGTTTGCCAGTTAAAATAATAACATCCAGCAGCAAAAATATTTTTTGACTAAGATTAAAATATAACTGGATATGAATGTAAGTTGTGAATTATGATACCACTAACGTTTATTTTTTCGTGAAGAGATCTGCGTATACCACTACACCCTCGGCCATCTGGAATCTTAATTCTGTAAAGTTACCCAATAAGACATTACTCTTACACCCTGGTTGACTCTGAGCCATCTACGGTTTTAAGATGGCCTCAAGGTGTTTGGGAAGTACGATGTCCGCATCAAACGCCGGAAAGAAATTACTGGCTGGTGGTAGTGAAGGGACCTTAGATGAGCTACTTTCTTAAAATAGCCCTTTGTCATATTGTAGACGTAAGGGCCCGTATGACTGCCCAATGTAGATGTTACTAGATCTTACTATGCTCAATAGGTTAAGAATGACTGCCCTAAATTTAGGCATGAGTTACTAATTACAGTTCTAAGGTGCTGCTCACAGCTGAGGCGACAATAAATCATAGACAATCAGTTCGCGACATTCAGTGGCACGATGAAAATACGATTGTCTATATCACTCACTCTGGATTTCTTCAGTTATTGGACACAAGGTCAAATCAAACGGTATGTTATTTACACTTGTATGTACATAACCAAACCCATATTAAACCAATTAATTCTAGATTTTGCAACTTCAAAAATCAGCACAGAGGGCGACACTCGCTATACTACAAATAGTCGCCCTCTGTATCACACCTTGTGTTTTAGAGACATCTAGTTACAAAATTAGAACTAATTTTTCGAATATAGGTTTGGTTAAGAATAGTCGATCACCATACAGTACAGTAGGTAGAGTGGTTGTTTCTTACATAACATAACATAAACTCACGCCTATATCCCCGAAGGAGTAGGCAGAGGTGCTAGCACCCACATTTTGCCAGTTTATGTTTAGATTCCAATGTAATAGGTGGCGAGCCTATTGCCATTAACTGGGCACATAAGTGTACCTGCGATAAATACACACATAACTTCGAAAAGTCATTGGTGTGTGCCATGAAAAACCTGGGATCGAATCCGAGACCTCGTCTCAACAGTCCATTAACCATACCACTAGGTTTTTTGACTTAGTAAAATTAAAAAAAGATCCGAAAAATAAATTTATATTCTTTAAACTATTTCTTTCTACCTGTATGTCGAAAGTTAGCAGAAAAGAACGATATATACCATATTTTTGTCTTTCACAGGTGTATAGAGCTAGGGATCCATTTCAATCAACATTATACTGTGTAAAGACGGATGGTGAGAATGGCATTATAGTTGGATCAGCAGAATATTCACGCTGCGTGTTATTCGACGCTCGAAATCCGGCAAATCACGTACAGGTTAGCATATCATTCTCTTAATTTCGGTCTTATTTAACGACTGATTCGCAGTTGCTAAATGGGTAAATTAATTGCTTTAACGAATCTATGAATCTGGTATTTGAGGGTAGTAGTGAAACATTTTTCACTACTACCCTCATATTTATTACAAAAAGCGCATGTTGTGGTGACATACAACCAGTGTTTTAGTAATCAAATTTTGCAATGGTTAAATTTTTAAGTTTATAACTGTTGTGTAGAATCATAAAATAATAAATTACTAGATACTATATGTATATATAGAGATTACTAGATGTTGCCCACGGCGTCGCTCACGTGGAATCCTTACCCCACATCTTGGTATATGCTTTACAGGCTATAATCTATCTCTGTCTCTAATTACGTACAGATCTGGTTAAGCCATTCTGGTGTGATTATAACTATGCGTCCCTCTAAACTTCCTCATAATAGTAGTACTCAGTACATTAATAAATGCAATATTCATTTCAGATGTACTTTACTCAGAGAAACTCGTCACCGGTGTACAGCTTAGATTTTGATTCAACGAAATTAATTACTGCTGTCGACCGAGGGGTTGCAATCTTGAATTTCAATATCGATCCTTCAACTCAAATTGCCAAAGACTACTCCCATCATGTATTCAAATGACAGTGTACCAACACGGTGACAGACGCTATAATTGCTGCCACCGTATCCCAAGTCGAACTGCTGAGAGCGTATCGCAGGACTTGGTCTTAGATGTTGTTACGGGACCAACTATTACAAGAGTTCAGAAGGCCAATTTGCTAATTTAAAAATATTCATTTTCCATTCTATTGGCTATCAAAATCAAATCAAATATCAAAAAAGTCATTTTTCAAGACATGACATTGAAATCGTAATCGTTTCTGACATTTAATTTGATTTTGACAGCCAATCGAATCGAATTATAAATTAGCAGAATTAACCTTTAGTGCTGAATTTAATAAAACATTTAATCATTGCATAATATTGCAATGAATTGCACACCACTGCCAACTACTTAAGGTGTGTAATAGAAGTAGCATATCTTAGTAATCGGAATAAGCTTGATCTCTGAAATAATCGATATGCTATCGATATTATATAATTGACCAAACCTGTGCAGTCGATTTGAGATGGAATTTATTCGTTATGTAGTCCATATCAACTCGTTAGTGGAGGAGAACAAGATAATGGAATAAAAGGGAAAAAAGCACAAACAATAACGAAATTGTTGACTAGAGGCTACCCTGCCAATAATTTATCTAGTCAATTAACATATAAACGTTGGTAGCTTAGTGGTCAAGGTGTGGGCATTCCGATCGACAAGTGTCGGTTTCAAATCCTGGCCATTACATTACCTACGTGAACCCACTCCTATCATAAGGAAACTGGAGGGGTTAACGCGAATACTAGAAATGAAATTTCAGTTACTAGTATTATTTATTAAAAAAAGCCGTGGCTATGCAGAGGCGGGGGTTTTTATGATAGTAATTTATTATTGTCCTAAAAACAGCTTTTCTAAATCGCCCCTACGGTTGGAAAATCTATGATCTGTTAACTTAAAGTGTGTGCCATCTGGCACGTCGGAACGCGAGATACATTATATATAACAATATTCTAATAAAGGAATATTCTTGGCATTTACTGCCATAAACAGCGACATTTTTACATCGCCGCTATAGTTACGTAAATACTTATATGAATATATTATTTACTGTAGGTACACCAACACTAGTAGGTAACTAAGTATTGTAACTTTAAATATTTATCAAAATTAAGTACAACTCAATGAGTTTCTATACTCGGAACAATGGATAACCAGACAAAAAGTCCAATGAATAATACAATTTTCAGATGCTATACTACACTGAAATTGTAGTGATTGAACGTAAATACCCAATAAGCTCTTTATCGTATCACGCATTCACTGGTAATTTTTAGTAGATGTCTACGTCATTTGCAATATCTAATTACGAATTTATGTCATCTGACGGGAGTAACAGGGCGTGAACTGTTTATCGACTAGAATTGAGTAATGAATGTCTACGTCAGAGTTATCATTATGCATGTTATCATTATGCCACAGTACGTACAGTCAAAAGCAAAATTAGCTAACTGAAAACAGAATATCAAAACTTCTGAAATAACTGTCGCTAGTGTTACAATGTTCCTGAAGTAGGTGATTTAATAATTGACGGATATATTGACTGTTTGTACTCGTTTCGTCAATGATGATCTAAAATACGGTCAAAATTATCTAATAGTCTGGCAAATTAGAATTTATTTTTATCAAATTCATAAATCATAATAATATCTATCAACCAATTTCATCGTTGGGTTTCGTGGGTAGTTAGAACCACATCAATACTCAATACATTTATTGCCTTCCATAATGTGATACAGATGTCAGATTAAGATTATGTTACAATTATGGACCCTGTCGGGCACAGCACAATGTTTGCAGAGAGGGATAATTTGCCATTATACAGTTTCATTACAATTTTTTAATTTTAGCTATAATATTAAGTTTATACCACGTCATTTGAAGAGTGATGATATGATAATGATAATGACGTGAGCAGAAATTTTAATAACTGTTCAAGTATGGGTAGAGTCATCTAGTATGGGTAGAGTTCTAAATACCCACAATGTCACAATTTTAAATCTGTACCTCGAGTCTGCTAATTGTAAACCACTGTCTTACCATTTAAACTTGCTTGTACTGTCACCAAGATGTATAAAAAATATAATCAAACAACATGCGTGTTCAATGTTAAAGTCCTGACAGATGACCGGATTTGGTACGGACCAAACTGCCGAACTTGATACGCTACGCCATATTCGATCGTGTAACAGGTCGTGTAATGTGCAGCGTACACCGAGTCACCGTACATGGTTCGGTGATTGGGTTCGTAGGTACCAAATCTGGTCGTCTGTTCGGTCTATTAGTGTTACTTAGATATTACGCAAAAAAAATTATGATCTTGTTGTCTAATATTACAATATATATTATATAGTAATAAACTGTAGGTAAAATCTTTGAATTTTTAAATTACCTATTTATGGAGTTGTGTGTAGATTGTGTAGAACCAATAGTGTTAAAAATGTATATGCAATCTAGAATTCGATTGTCTCTTCCGTTAAACATAATATTAATATTCCAAATTACAACGCAAATGAATGAAATGAAATAAAAAAAAAATGCCGTGTAACTTTTTATTAAGTTTTTTCTGTCTTTTTTGTGTGGAAGAAATTATGTCTAATTGGAACTGTAGAAAATCTCACATTATTTTTGACATAAGAAAAATATAAATTTCAAATCTATCGCGATGGTGATAAGGGCTATTCTTATCCGTCATATAATATGTATGTTACCAAATAAGGGAATAAAATGTGAATTTTTCTCGAGGCACTAAGTTGTATCCCGAATGGATCAAAGGATTCTAAAGTCATCCTAGAATAGAATCCTGAGCGGATCAAGGGATACAAGAGAAGAGATAAAAAAAATTCGCGTGTTTGTGTGCCTTTACTTTTACTTTTTATCATTGACTACGAGAAAATAATTACTCTAATTGTGATTATGAATCAAATGTACAGAAAATTACGGCATTTTGTTTTCTTAATTTAAAATATTAAACTGAGCCATATTCCATACATCTCATTTTGGTTTTGGTGGTTTTTAGTTCGATTTTATGGCGAGAGTGTACTACCTCCGTTTTTTCTTGCTATAATCCGTATATTCGCGCATGTTCCAAATTCAATTTTTTTATTCACTCAGTGAAACAAAGTGTGTTTTATTCACTGTGTTTAAAAAATCACGGGATGTTTTTCGAGTGTCAATGGTAAAAAATCCCTTTTCTTGCCGATGCCTATAGTATACTCCGGTCATAAACCACACCGGTGGTGGATGGTTTAGGGGAAAATTAATTTTAAGTCACAACTCATAATTTTTTTCTTAAGTTATAGTAATAATTCAAAACCTTAATACATTACATTACAATTAGATATAATTATGGGTAGATATTATACAAATTAAAGAATACCAAAAATAATTAGTGCAGTATTATCTATTCTAGATGTGTGTAGTATGGGTTACTTTAATATCCTTTTTGGTATTCATTCCATTCATTTTCCTTAAGCCCAATAGTAATATTACTCTTAAATGAAATGTATCTTTATGAACACTTTATCAGCCATTACAGTTTCTCCATAGACAGCAAACTCTTTTACTTATTCCAATACCTATCCTATATATCGATTTAAAACGGGTAAATAGAAGTAAAATAATGCTCCTTAGTTTTTTAAATATCTTATTTTATTTGACGTGACGTAGCAGTACAGCGTTCGATTGCTACGTCGCGTTGGAGGTCGTGGTTCGATTCCAGCTCAGTGCAAATACATATTTGTATTCATAAATATGTCTGTTACCGTTATTTTTATTGGTCTGAGTGTTTGAATATATAATATGTGTTTACAAAAGAAAGTATGCACGTAGGTATATTCGCATTCTAGAACCTATAATACTAGTAAGTTAAACTATGATTACTTTGGGTGTAGTAGATAAATTTGTGCAAAATGTCCCATAATATTTATTTATTTTAAGTACTTAGTCGAATATATTTCTCTTGATTATTACATTTAAATAGTCAATAGCTTCATTTAATCGAAAATAATTAAATATGAGCATTTTATACTTATTAAGCCAGTTTTAGGTTGTAACAGTAATAAACAAACATACCTACTGCCCAAATGCTGTTCGTTATTCTGAATGCAAATATGTGATGTGATATGTGCACATGATTAGTATTTGTATGTACTATGTAGAGAGATTTTGGCAAAATCGTACAGTCAGCAAGAAATATCCTGATAGTTTAAAACATTTTTTTTTGTGCCAATCGATCCTATTTCATGTGGGGGTCAAAAATCTTTAACGGACTATTTTAGTGTTCATATCCGTAGGGATTTTGCAAAAAAGGGGAAATTTACCATTGTAAAATCAAGAAGCGCCCCATCGTCAGTACTAAGCTTTTTAGTAAGGAATCGGGTTTATGATCTAAAGGTCCCGGGTTCAGTTCATGTTCTTAGGAAACCTTCCCTTATTGTAATACTTATTGAAATATTTAGAGATTTTGGCAAAATCGTACAGTCAGCAAGTAAAATGCTAATAGTTCAAAACATTTTTTTGTGTCAATCGAACCTATTTCATGTGGGGTTCAAAAACTTTAACAGACTATTTTATCTTTCGTATCCGTGAGATTTTTGCACAAAAGGGAAATTTACCATTGTAAAATCAAGAAGTGCCGCATCGTCAGTACTTAACTTTTAGTAAGGAATGGGATTTATGATCAAAGAGTGTATAAGATTTATGATCGAAAGGTCTCGAGTTCAATCATTCGGATTGAACTCGAGACCTGGAGACGTGAACTCACTCTTACTAATATGAGCAATTTATTAGCAACGTATTAGAAGGAAATACTAGTACTTCTTAAAAATAAAGTGTATTTACTTATAAAAGTATGTTATTTCTTGACGAAAAAGTAGTGCGATAAAGCCCCTTGGCCATATAGAAATCCGAATAAATTAAAAACTCGATTGACAGTTGAATGACACTGACAACTGACATTAATTCAGTACAAAAAAATCTAACCTCAATTTGCCGTTGATAGCTGTCACATATTTTCCACAAATTAAAATAGAAGAAACAACAATGCATTAATAAACTTAACATTCTACATTACCACATCTATCTGCATTGCATCCCACAGATACTATGTTTAGAAGTAGTCTATATAAGTTTCTTAGATATGCTTACCCGCGCGGCCAGCGGCTAGTGTCTAAACATAGGCATTATGCTCCAGTAACCATGGCTCTATTGACTACAGCCTTTTGTGACGACAAGCGCAAGGAGTTCGATGTACTGTGGGATGAAGGCAGCCTTGAGCACGAGTTTTTAATTCGCCAAGCAACAACTATCAATGTTAACGCAGCTACACAACTGTTGACTGTTACATTAGTCGCTATCCAAGATACTAGCGAAAGGTAATAATGATTTATTTCGTAGGTATTACTATCCATCGCTCATCTCATAATTCATCTACATTGTTCCATTATAAGACTACATAGGATGATGATGACATGATGACTTATTCATTATCCACAAAAATAAACCAACCATCGAAAGGAGAAGCAGAAAGACACCCAGGTCTCAATGTTTTAAGAATGTTCACTCAACTTAAGATCAAACTGTTTTGTGTTGCTTAACATTACTGCTCCTAATACTGGTGTTTGTAAAAAAAATAATCCAACTAAAATGGCTCCAGATTTAAGTTGGAAACCCTACACAATACCACAGCTATAATAACCTCGCGTTGTGTTCCTGTCGGTGAGTAGGGTAGCCAGAGCTCACTGGAGAGTTCTTGTGCTGTCAGTGGGAAGACAAAAGGCTTGTCCTGATTGTTTCTTCTGCACTGATGGCACAGAAACTCTGTTCTTACAGGGTCGGTAGCAGCGGTGTAACTTACCTGGTGTTGCACATATTCATAAGTTACGGTAACCACTTTCCATCAGGTGGGCCGTGTGCTTGTTTGCCACCTAAGTAAACAAACATTTATGATCTTGTTTACCTTGGTATGGTATGGTATCATGTGCTGGTATCGGCATCTCCACACCAAGGCACGGTTTTTGCGTGAGGATGGGCATTTTACTCCATCCACCTCAACTCATTAAAGAACACCAACAGGCTATTCGTAAACTAAAAATAAAATTGTAACTGTTGTGTTGGTCTCTCGTTTTACTATAGTTCGTTCGTAGGTATGCAAGCAGATTGGTATTATGGACTCCGATCCCACCGCAACCATGTCAGATTCTCTCTTGGCAAGCTCGAACTCTGCATTGTTACCTCGCAAGCCGCTGTGACCCTTAATCCATTGCAACATTATATTGTTAGTGTGACCTTGTTTACCTTAAGTTGTAAACAAGATCAGATTTTCATTTATTTATAAAATTTTAATATATTATGTTAAATAGAGAAATGATACATGAATAGAATAAATAAGATAATTATTTTAATTGCTTAGGTTACGAGAGGCACTAGTAAGGGAAATATGTCTAGTGAAACAAGCTTTAGAATGGGGTGAGGAAGGAACACCTCCACATCATTGGGATCAGTTGGTTGCTGTCAGAGGGTCTTTATGTGATTTGAAGCATAACCTTCACACTTTATTTAGTAAGTATTTATTGTATCATAATGTCTTTGCACTAATAAAATAAATACTTTCTTTTGCCGCATACTGGGACAATAATTGACACTAGTTTTATTCATATTTGCGACTATAGTGTGCATTTACATAAGGACTTTAGCAGGGCAATAGTGTAACGACGCGCTCTGCGAACGTCGTCACACCGGTTTTAATTCTATTTTTGAACGAAAAGTTTCGGAACGCGGAGTGAATGACATTTTGACGTATAGCTGTCAAAGCACCTTTCTTCCTAGCGTTGAGGCTGGATGGTCGATATTCATGGCTTCGTAACTTAATTTCAATAAATCTCATAAAAATGAGAGTATTTTTGCCTAAAGGATAATAGTTTGTGTCTTCACAACTATCCTCTTGTGGAATTATAGTTTATTTCTGGTGAGTTGTCATTTTTTAATAAGATTCACTTTGTTGGAATTCGCCACGTTCCTAATTTGAAAAATAATTGTTAAAATTCTATTGTTTCAGCTCTTAATCTGAGAATATTATGATTTCTTTTGCTATTGGCATTGTTCCAGCAAATTAAGGCGGTAAGTCGCACAAATTTATAAAAAAAATTAGGACCTCGTGTTCATATTGGAGTTTGTTCTAATGACATGCAATTTTGTTACAGGTTTCCAAATTGGAACCGTCTTTTCTTTTTTCCTTTTTCTCTTTTTCCTTTGGACTTTTTCTCTTTTTGCCTTTGGATCTTTTCTTTGGACCTTTGTCTTCGGTCATCTGCATTTCCTTATGGAGGGTTTGGACTTTTCGCCTCAAACCTGGATGTACCGCATGGGCTTAAACTGAAAACTTCGCCTGCTACGAGCTTTCTCGCTGCTGTGTTTACATATACTCGCCGAGGGATGCCGTGAGCTTACTTTAATTATATTTTAAATCTAAACTTCAAAATAACCTAAAAATGCATTGGTGACATAAGATCATATTGACATAGGATCAGATTGACCTAGCTTATAAAACTCTAATTTTAAATTTAAGGTTAGATATACATTAGGAATGTATCCTTGCAACTATTTCTAAATGCACACTGGAGTGGACAATAAAACCTTAAACCTCACCGTTTGGTTTCATTTAGCTCACCTCCGGCAGATTAAAAGTTTCCAATCTCCGCTGATTATCCTAGGCATGTGTATCTCCAAGGCGCCCGAACTTTTATGGTAATGTACTTACAAACCAATTTTATTTCTATTTCTTTTAAATAGGAGATACAGAGAAAATAAAATCATTTTTTTTTATTATTACATCTGGCACTCGCGAACAGGGACATGACAGTGTGCATATATCTTTATTCCTTGTCACCTTTGCATTATTTTTTACCTTATCATGTTAAGAACAGTGTTTTCTTCATGTATTTTACTGTTACATAACTGTGTATTACAGTAAATCTTTGTTATTGTTTACTTTGCAAAACTAATCATACTACAAGTTAGTACTATTGTTTGTATCTCTCAATTACAGGTGAATGTTTCAATTTGTATAACATGGTTATTGTTATAATTGTTTTATCTTATATAGCTTTTGTTTATTACAGGTAAGATTTTCCACTTAGTAATATTATATAATTACTAGTTCTTAACCTTTATTCACATGTGTGAAAACATAGTAATATTTGAATATTTGCTGTTTACCTTAAGTAGACATAAATAATTTATTTTGTGAATCACTAATGCATTTTTATCTTTATAGGCATTTGACCTAAATAATTTTTGCAACAATAACATTCCATTCTATGAGTTTGTTTGACTTTTGAGTTTAGCGTTTTGCTATCAATGCAATTAACTTCATTCATAATTTAATTAACTTTAATTAGAAACTTTAATTGATACTTTAATTAGAAACTTATAGTGTATTTAATACAACTTTTTATTAGATTTTCACATCCTTTTATAAATCAAACATGGATAAGGAAATACAGGTCCCGCCTTTGTTTGAGAATATTGTTGGTGATGTTCCAGTTGGTACTTCTACTCATGAGATGCCTCATGTCATGGCTGATTTATCTGAAGTTGTTGATCCATTTTCGAATAGTCGAGGAGCTGGTGATCATAGTCTGAGAGCCGCATCTTCATTTAATATGATGAATGTTTTATTGAATGATAATTTGAGGAAAAACTTGCCTTCTGTTACTAAGTTGCCTGATTTAAAACGAAGTAAGCTTTTGTATGATGGTAAATCGTGCGTTAGGGAATTTATTACTCAAGTGGAAGAATATTTCTTGTTTAAAAATTTTAATGAATATTTTTTGGTTAGTTCATTCTCTGATCTTTTGTCAGGCACTGCGCTTAAATGGTTTCGTAGTGTTCGTATTCGTATTGCTTCTTGGCAGGATTTGAAGGCTGCGTTGTTGAAACGTTTTGATAGAATTGAATTTGATTATCATTTGGAACATGAACTCCGTACTCGTAAACAAAAGATAACTGAGTCATTACCAGATTTTATTACAGACATAATGGATATGGCTAGCCGTTTGTCTATGCCTGTTTTTGATGCTACCCTCATAACTATTATTAAACATAACATGTTGAATATTTACACACCTTTTGTGTTTGGTAGAACTATTTCTTCTATCGACGAATTTATTAACCTCAGCAGAGAATTAGAGAATTTTGTGTCAAGAAAGAACTTGAGTGAGAATAAAAGTATTAAAAAAGAAAAATATTCTGCTCAAATTAGTGCTGTTAAATCAGATGATTTAACTTGTTTAAAATGTAAGTCCTCTGGACATTCTTATAAAAATTGCCCTACATTTCCAGGTGTAATTTGTTTTAAATGTCACAAGCTTGGCGTCACTACGAAGAATTGCGAAGTTTGTAATTCAAATACTGTTCAGTCAAAAAACGTATCAGGTCCCATCGAGCCCTAGTTTTTGATAAAACCTCTGGTGACTCGATGTTAAAAAAATTTAGCAGTGCTCCGAATGAAGCCACTTGTAAGAAAGAATTTAATGAATGGTTGGATTATTTGAAAGTTTTCTTTAATAATATCAGGGCTGCTCCTGTTTTGTTTGTTAAACATAAAGACACTAGACCTTATTTAAATTTTAATATTAATAATAAATTTTATTCAGGTTTGTTAGATAGTGGAGCTTGTAGTTGTGTACTCGGTTCTAATATTCATCAAACATTTTTGCAATTAGGTTATAAATTTAAACCTTATAAAGGTAACGCTGTTACTGCTGATGGTTCTGCACACAATGTTATTGGAACTATGGTTTTACCTATCACTTGTGATAACTTAACTCAAAATGTAGATTTTTTGATAATACCTTCTTTTAAACCTTCAATTATTTTGGGATTTGACTTTTGGTTGAAATTTAATCTTGCTAAAGACTTATGGAATAATATTACTTTTGAATATGAATCCACTACTTGTGTAAATGCAGTTACTTCTGTTTCTGAACTTTCTCCTTCTGAGAAACACGAGTTAAATAAAATTATTTCACTTTTTGAAAATATTTCTTATGAAAAGAGAGGCTTAGGTCTTACTCATTTAGTTAAACATAAAATTAATGTTACTGGTGAACCTTTTAAACAACGTTATTGGCCCCTTAGTCCTGCTAAACAAAGAGAACTTTATGATGAAGTGGAAGTTTTATTAAAGGAATGAAATTTACAGTTATCACTGACCATGCTAGTTTAACTTGGCTTCTTAAACTTGATAATCCTAGTGGTCGTCTTGCACGTTGGGCTGCTAGAATTTCTCAATTTACTTTTGATGTTAAATATAAAAAAGGTTCTTTACATTTAGTTCCAGATTGTTTATCCAGAATAGAAATTTCTGCTATTAATATTCCTGTAAATAATATTATTGTTATGCCAAATGAGGATATCGTTGATCCTTGGTATAGAAAAATATTTGTAAATTGTCAAAAGTTTCCTAGAAAATATAAAAATTTCAAAGTTGAAAGTGATACTTTGATAGATTTTGTAAAGATAAATATAATCCTAATAATCGTTTAAATTGGAAAATTGTCATACCTAAAGAACACATCTTAGACACTATTAAATCTAATCATGATGATGTTAATTCAGGACATTTAGGAATTCATAAAACTTTAAATAAATTAAAAATACATTATTTTTGGAAAGGTATGTTTATTGATGTTCAAAAATACATTTCTTCTTGTGATACTTGTAAAGCTTATAAATCTTCTACTAATCCACCTCATGGAATTATGGTTAATCCTAAGAAAGTTGATAAACCAATGTTAATGCTTTCTATTGATATTATTGGAACTCTTCCAAAAGCTTATTCTGGCCATAAGTATATACTTTCAATCATAGATGTTTTTACAAAATATTGTTGGATATTTCCTATGACTAGTGCTACCACTAAAGTAATTTGTGGGATACTTGAAAAAGAAATATTTCTTAAGTTTGGAACACCTAAAATTTTTGTTTGTGATAATGGAAGCCAATTTACAGCTAAGCAATTTGTAGATTTTCTAAAAAGTTATAATATTAGTAAAATATTTTATAATACTTTATATACACCTCAAAATAATCCTGTAGAGAGATATAACAAAACAGTCGAAACATGTATTTCTTGTTTTGTTAAAGATGATCATAGAACTTGGTCAAAATATTTGCCTCATGTTCAATTAGCTTTAAATAGTAGTGTGAATCTAGCTACAGATTTCACTCCTAATTTTCTCATGTTCGGTAGAGAACTTATTTTTGATGCTTCATTGCACCGTTTTAGTAATTCTTTTGATAACCTCAATCAACTTGATGTTGTTGATAGGTCTTCATTTGCTTTTTCACTTAAATCACTTAGTGATATTTTTATAAAAGTTCAAGCTTCATTGCTTAAAGCTTATAAGCGTAATGCGCGTTATTATAATATAGGAAGGAAGGTCATTTCTTTTGAGGTGGGAGATATAGTGTGGAGGAGAAGTTTTGTGCAGTCTAATGCTCCTGCATTCTTTTCGGCTAAGTTAGCACCTAAGTTTGTTAAGTGCGAAATAATAGATAAAATTTCCTCTAATATTTATGTTTTAAAAGACCTTAATAAAAACTATACTGGTCGTTATCATATTAAAGACATAATTAAATATTAAAATTATTCTTGTTTTGACAATGTCTATCTTTGTCTTTGGTACTTTGTTTGAAGTATGACCCCACTATGAGGTGATGTTTGAAAGGTTGAGGGGTGTTGAAAGGAGATGTATGTTAGGAACTTCACAACAATTTATTAATTTCAATTTTAGTTTCCTTCAAAAATAACTTAGGTCATTTTAGGACTTGTTATTGTGTAACTCTACTCCATATTAACAAATTGTTCCACATCAAAAGATCTTATATTTTTATTTATCTTTGTTGTATAGGATTATTTTCCTGTATATATTTTTATACACTTGTATATTTAATATTGTATATTTTGTACAAATTTAGGAATTTAGTTTCTACTCTAATATAGGAGTGAAATTTAATATTCATTTTCTACATTAAATTCACTTGACTTATTTCCACTCACTTAGGGAATGGAAAATTAAGTTTCTTGAACTTTATTTTTGTACAGTTCTGGGTTATTTTCTTAGTATTAAGATTCTCGGATTGGACGCATTTTATGCATTTTTTACACACCTTGTTATACCATTTTTTGGGAAACTTGTGTCTTACTGGACTTTACAATTTTTTGTGCTATTGTGTTTCATACACATAGTCACACCTTACGCTTTGCGCACGGGATGTCGGTGGTGTTGTGCCGGTCGCAAATGTCATACTTTTCTTATGCGGTTGTGCTCAGAAAGTCAGTGGTGTTGTACTGGTCACAATTGTCATATTTTCTTTATATTTTGCTTGTGCTCGGAAAGTTGGTGGTGTTATGCCGATCACAATGCTTATAAATATATTATTACGACACTTTTGTTGTGATTTTGTTTTGACGTTTTGGATGTTGGAATAGGAATTTGAAGTCGGCGGCTTTTCAACCTAACCGACAGTGGGAAAACTTCATTGTTTTTACCGATTTTCTTTCAGATTCGGCAGCGTTGGTGCTTAACCGATATCTTGTTAGTTTCATATTTTTGTTTCAGGAATAGCTGGTATAGAGTCGGTGGCGTAGGAGCTCAACCGCACTTTTGTATTGATGCTAGAAGGCTGGTTAAGATCAAGGATTAGATTCGACGGCGTTGGTTGCCTAATCGATATCTGGAATGGAATTGAGTAGGGATTGTTTAATTTGTTTTATTGAAGGATTTATTTTCACTTTTGTGTTGAAATAAGTTTTTACTCTTTTCTGAGTTTGGTTTCGGTTATTCCATTAAGTTGGATAGTGTCCTTTGTTTCCATTTGAAACTGGAAATTCTTTTTCAACTTAATTCTTTACTTTTCGAGTGTTTTCACATTCTTTGATTTTTAGGAATGCTTTCCCATTCTTTAATTTATAATTATTTCTGCAATACCCAATGCAAGATGCTTTCGCATTGCCTTTTCTGTTTATTGAAAAATGTTGCAAGACATTTTGTCTTTTGAGGTTTTTTGGAATTTTGTTCTGGACTCTCATAATTTTCATTAGAAAAGGAAGTTTCTTTCTTTCTTTTTTCTTTTTGGGGAGGGATGTAATGTAACGACGCGCTCTGCGAACGTCGTCACACCGGTTTTAATTCTATTTTTGAACGAAAAGTTTCGGAACGCGGAGTGAATGACATTTTGACGTATAGCTGTCAAAGCACCTTTCTTCCTAGCGTTGAGGCTGGATGGTCGATATTCATGGCTTCGTAACTTAATTTCAATAAATCTCATAAAAATGAGAGTATTTTTGCCTAAAGGATAATAGTTTGTGTCTTCACAACTATCCTCTTGTGGAATTATAGTTTATTTCTGGTGAGTTGTCATTTTTTAATAAGATTCACTTTGTTGGAATTCGCCACGTTCCTAATTTGAAAAATAATTGTTAAAATTCTATTGTTTCAGCTCTTAATCTGAGAATATTATGATTTCTTTTGCTATTGGCATTGTTCCAGCAAATTAAGGCGGTAAGTCGCACAAATTTATAAAAAAAATTAGGACCTCGTGTTCATATTGGAGTTTGTTCTAATGACATGCAATTTTGTTACAGGTTTCCAAATTGGAACCGTCTTTTCTTTTTTCCTTTTTCTCTTTTTCCTTTGGACTTTTTCTCTTTTTGCCTTTGGATCTTTTCTTTGGACCTTTGTCTTCGGTCATCTGCATTTCCTTATGGAGGGTTTGGACTTTTCGCCTCAAACCTGGATGTACCGCATGGGCTTAAACTGAAAACTTCGCCTGCTACGAGCTTTCTCGCTGCTGTGTTTACATATACTCGCCGAGGGATGCCGTGAGCTTACTTTAATTATATTTTAAATCTAAACTTCAAAATAACCTAAAAATGCATTGGTGACATAAGATCATATTGACATAGGATCAGATTGACCTAGCTTATAAAACTCTAATTTTAAATTTAAGGTTAGATATACATTAGGAATGTATCCTTGCAACTATTTCTAAATGCACACTGGAGTGGACAATAAAACCTTAAACCTCACCGTTTGGTTTCATTTAGCTCACCTCCGGCAGATTAAAAGTTTCCAATCTCCGCTGATTATCCTAGGCATGTGTATCTCCAAGGCGCCCGAACTTTTATGGTAATGTACTTACAAACCAATTTTATTTCTATTTCTTTTAAATAGGAGATACAGAGAAAATAAAATCATTTTTTTTTTTATTATTACAATAGGTGCATCAAAAACAGATGCCTTCGCATTATAATAATAGCAGTTCTGCAGGCACATGCTGTGAGAATGTTTTGAACAATCAAATGGAAACGAAACATGACAAATTTAGAATATGAGCAATTGAAATCTCACCGTGAATTCATCTGTCAAATCTAATTGATCCTCCGAAACGTTTTTACAGTCCATCAGTGTTGATCATGGTAATGGTTGCATAACTGTTAAAGCAGTCTCTTTACTCTTTCCCCAATATATTTCTAATAATTAATAAATCAAGATTTAGTTGGATTTAATTTGTGGCCAACAAATTACCATAGCATACTGGAAAATAGGAGCACTAAATATGTGGTTAAACTAAACTTGTCTCATAATATTGTTCTTTACAATTTTATTAGGTACAGTTCTCCAGAAAACGATTTAGAAGTTAATGTTGTATTTTTCACAGGTTATATGGATTATGCTGAGAAACTAGCAACAGTCGCAGCAGAAATATCATATTTGTCAGGAAATATTGCTGCATCTGATGCCATATGCGAAAGAATAGATCATGCTTGCAGGTAAACAACAAAAAATGTATAAAAAGTTTTTATTATAGCATGTTATGTTTTTATGACAATGTTTAAAAACAGTTTTTCCTTTTTTTCTTATATTCTTGTTAGGAGTGCTCAAAATTAACAAATTGCTTTTAAATTAAGATTTAATACAAATTATTTAGTTACTTTATATGCATTAATATTTAAAACAACAATAGTCACTTCTTTTAACTTCTAACATTGTAATAATAGATAAAGTAACAAAAGGTTATAAACAAATATTTTATCCTTATTTCATATTGTGTGTATATACATAGTGGCAGTATGTGTTGGCAGGACGTGCAATGTGCAGAAGCAGCTGACACACGACCTGCAGCAGGAGAGCTTGGAGCTGCAACAGCAGGCCATCATCACCTCCCCTCAATTCCAAGACAAACTGAAGGACGACGTAAAACCTGACAGAAACCTGAAATAAATATGATAACAGAACTAAAAGTTATTATGGATAATAAAAGTGGCATGGAAATGAAACTCACGAGATATTGTAAGATATTATAACACTATGTTAGATTTCTTGCTGTATATACAGTTATTACATGTCTTGCCATGGAAAAATATCTAGTAGCCAATGATCTAGCAAAAATTTCTTGTAAATAATAAGATTAATAGTTATCTAATTACATAAGACTGATATTTCGTTTTATTTATGAGATCCCCTAAAATATAGTGTCACCTGTTACCTACACCCAAATGCAACTTCTCTCACAACTGTGCCTAGTCCTAGTCTAGGACTACCTTATTTAATGCTGTTTTGAGAGTAAGCTATTTTCCGGAACTGTGGAAAAAACAAATGGTTCCCTAACCAGGCAAACCTATCCATGAAGTTACTTCGTACAGACCCATCAGCCTTCTGCCAACCTTGTCAAAATTATTTGAGAAAATCTTTCTACATTTTTTTTTTTTTTTATATACGACACGCCAACTTGACCTCACCTCGCCTGATGGTAAGCTAAAGGCAAAGTCTCAGGAAAGAGGGTCACCATTACAGACACTAAGTGCTACAATGGTGGCACTCAGCTTGGCGGCCTCATCAGATGCTTTTTCACGCCCCGCTTAAAGGACCCGGGACTGTAGGAAGAAGGAAACACGTGTGCTGGTAATGAATTCCAGGTCTTGGTGGTGCGGCAAAGAAAAGAGTCTCCGAACCGCTTGGTTCTTGCTCGTATATTCTGCACAGTGTGAGGGTGACATCTAAGGCCTGCACGTGTTGTCCTATGTAGGAAAGGAGATGGTGGGATTAGTTGGAAGAGCTCGTCAGAACACTCACCGTGGTAGAGACGGTAAAATACAGCCAAGGAAGCAATATCTCTACGCATCTGCAAAGGCTCGAGGGTGTTCGTGACCTCAGGGTTCCCAATAATTCGGACCGCGCGTCGCTGCAACCTGTCGAGAGCATCTAGTAGGTATTTCGCGGAGCCATCCCAGAGATGCGAGCAGTATTCCACGCAGGAGCGAATTTGTGTCTTATAGAGAAGACACCGCTGCTCCGGCGTGAAAAAACGTCTCACTTTGTTTAGGAGTCCGAGTTTCCGCGAGGCTGTTTTGATGATGCTCTCGATGTAATTTCTGTTATTCTGTTTGCAGCGAATATCCATGCCTAGGATATAGAGATTGTCCTGCAGTGGAAGTGGCGTGCTCTGAAGAGTGGGAAGGGGAAGGAAAGAAGATACCTTTGCTGTGAACGCACAAGCCTGCGTCTTCTTGGCATTGAACTCGACCATGTTCTCGGAGCCCCATTGAGAAATGTGATTCAAGATCCGGTCCAGTTCAGTGACAAGAAGCTGTCTTTTTTCCACGATATCAGACTGTTTGGCCGCAGGTTGTCCGTGATAACTCCCGTGTACGGTGCTATCGTCTGCATAGCAATGTATGCTGCCGGTGGACAGCATGTCGTTGATATGCAGAAGAAAGAGAGTGGGAGATAATACAGACCCCTGCGGTACGCCAGCATTTATTTGCAAGAACTCCGAAGCCCGTCCATCACAGAGGACGCGGATACGGCGCTCCTGCAGGAAACTAGCAATCCAGTTGCACAGTCTAGGAGGCAGACCAAAGGCTGGTAGCTTGGAGAGAAGCGATTTGTGCCAGACTCTATCGAAAGCTTTGGCGATATCAAGACTAATTGCCAGTGACTCGCCGTGCTTGTCCATAGCCTCCCCCCAAAGATGGGTAACGTATGCTAGAAGATCACCCGTTGACCGTTTCGGCCTGAAGCCATATTGCCGGTCATTAATTAAGGAGTGATCCTCTAGGTGACGCATGAGCTGTTTGTTAATGATGTGCTCGAAGACCTTGCACAGCACTGAGGTGACGGCTATGGGTCGATAGTTGGCTGGCTCTGAGCGATCCCCCTTCTTGGGGATCGGCTGTACATTCGCCTCTTTCCAAGCCGAAGGCACTGTACCCGAGCTGTAGGACAGTCGGTACAGCCGCGTAAGCATCGGAGACAACTCCGCTGCACATTTTTGTAAGACCACCGCTGGAATACCATCCGGGCCACTGGCTTTCCGGACATCGAGTGATTGAAGCACCGCACGAACATCGCATTGCCTGATACGTATTTCAGGCATTACGTGGTCACCATTGGGTAGTGTCGGCGGCTGTATACCGCAATCATCGACTCGGGAATTGGCCGCAAAGAGATTTACTAGCATATTGGCTTTCTCTTGCGGTCCATGGGCCAGGGATCCATCAGGGTAGCGCAGCGGTGGCAGCGAAGGCTGACAGAAGTTGGCCTGCACGGCTTTGGCCAGTCGCCAGTATCCACGGCTGCCCGTGGGATGTGCCACTAGCTCTTGACCAAGCCGCGCAATGCGCAGGGCATCCGCTTTGACGTAAGCCCTCTTGCAGACCTTTGTGGCTCTGTTGTACGCCGCCTTGAAGTGGCTCACATTGGGATCGTGCGTGGCACGCGCCCTGACCCAAGCGCGATACGCGGACTGCTTTTGATCAACAGCCCCCGCACACTCGCGCCCGAACCAAGGGCGCACTCCTCGGGCACCGGTGACATCAGTGTACGGAATATAGTATTCCATACCCAGACCGATCTCACCGGCAACAGCAGTAGCACAATCCGAGGGTTTCTTACCTTCAAAGCAGCGTTCAACCCACGGGATGGACGCAAAATAGTTGCGCAGCCCATCCCAATCTGCTGACGAGTAGTGCCAGAGACGCCGCTTCCCCTGCACGGGTCGTGAAGGCGCTATAATTGGCACCTTGGAGCAGACCAGACAGTGGTCGGAATTGCCTAAAGCGGCTTGTACCGAAACACTGTACAGGTCTGGGTGACTCGTCAGCAGAAGGTCTAGCAGAGAGGGTGCTAGGCCCGACCTTCTTGGTATTCTAGTGACCTCGTGTACCAATTGGGTCAGGCCATGCGCCAGAGCAAATGCATGGGCGGCTCTTCCCGCATGGTCTGTTTTGGAGGAGCCCAACCAGGTTTCGTGGTGGGCGTTAAAGTCCCCCAAAAATACCACTTCGGCGTTCGGAAACCGTTCCTGCGCATCATCTGCCGCCTGACTCAGATATTCAAAGAGTCGAGTTGTCTCAGCATCTCCTGTATGGGAACGGTAGAGGTGAGCCATGGTCTACGTGTACCCATAGGGTTGAAAAGGATGGGTCCTCAAGGCAGCGCAAACGGCGACAACAAACATCCGCCCTAACAAACACGCACACCCCGGCTTTTGCACGGAAATTTTCCTCGATAACATAGCCGGGGTAAAGCAAGTAGGTCGTGTCATCAGGGCGGCCTATTTGTGTCTCCGTGAGAAAGAGCATATCTGGTTTCGCCGTCTCAAGGTGTTGGTGGACGGCGTTGAGGTTCGCATGGAGTCCACAGATGTTAGTGGACTCCACCTCAAATAGCGAGCTTGTGGGAGTCTGTAGAGCCGCTGTGTTGCCCAATACTCTTAAATGCGCTGCCATGATGAAAAGGAGAAAAGGGCGTGAAAAAAAGAGGTGATTGTCGTCGCAGCACCGCGGTACACTTAACAATGTCTGAAAGAGAAGTCCATCATCCCTGATCACCAATTCGGTGTTAGAGGAAAACATTCCACCACAGAGTCTGTAGAGTAATTCGGAAGGCATACGAAAGAAAGAGTACTGCTCAGCAGCTTTCTTGGACATCCAACAGGCCTTCGATAGTGTAGCATGAGGGCCTGTTATGTAAGATAAATATACATATTATAAAATTGGCAAATCGTGACTAGCTAATAGAGTATTCCAAGTAAAGGAAAATAATTGCACGTCAGACCTGCACAGGATTGAGGCAGGGGTGCCTCAGGGGTCTGTCCTCGGACCCATTCTGTACACTCTGTTCACCTCTGACCTACCATAAAGTGAAGGAGTCACGGTTGCCACTTTTGCAGACGTCACTGCTCTATTCAGTTCAAGCTTAAGTCCATCTCAAGCTTCCAAGTCCATACAAAGTTGTCTACATAAAATAGAGAAATGGCTAGCCAAATGGCGAATTACTGCTCGTGTATCCAAATCCGTGCACGTCACAGTATGCAGGGTACCGTGTACCCTGCGTACTGTGAGCCTAAATGGTACTTAGCTCCCTCACCAAAGCACGGTTAAATACTTGGGAAAGCATCTGGACCGCAGACTAACCAGGAAAAAACAAAAAGATTGTTCAAACAAAAAGAGAATGAGATCAATATCAAATATAGAAGCCTTCATTGGCTGCTGGGTAGGAACTCTAAACTGGCCATCGACAATAAAATTCTGGTATACAATAATAAAACCTATTTCGACAAACGGCATTAAACTGTGGGGATCAGCCCGTAGCTCTAATATAATGATAGTAGAGGGCGCAAAATTTCGAATGAACCATGGTTGTCCACAACTAAAGACATTCACGAAATTCTTAACATCCCCATTATAGAAGACGTGATCCCCTGCCACACTGATAGATACAGATAACGAATACAAATGCACCCTAATCAGCTTTCTGGACAAATCGGCGACAGTAAATCGCGACTATCCCTGAATTGATTCGCCGACTAAAGAAAAGGCGAGACCATCTTTGACGTGTAATAGTCGCCAAAATCTGGCTCGATCATATAGAGGGGTGACTGCTGAGGGTAGCTCTCTACAAACCCTTAATAGTTTACAACATCTAATCATAGTCAAAGCGACTGATTGCAAGATTCAGAAGGGAACACAGAAAAATATACATTTTGATAACTCACTTGTACTTTTCCACATTACTTTTAATAGTTGGTTACGCCTTACATATAAGAACATTCCAAATCTTGCGACACTCAAACATATTTCCATGTGGGTAGTTGTAAAATTATATACACCAGTATAATTTATTTTTGTTTGAATGTCGCAATGTTTGGAATGTTCTTAAATGTCATTGTAAACCTTTGAGGATGCCGTATGGCGAAACCGATCAGGTCTAACAAATATTAAAAGTAATGTGGAAAAGTACAAGTGAGTTATCAATATGTGTAACAACAAATTCCACCAAGTGCCATCAATCAACAGTAGAAATAGTACAAATAAAATATATTTTTAGCTTCATACCCAGACTGTCCAACAGATGCTTCAAGAATGAAACAATATGTCCAATACGTTTCGCGATGCGTATGGTGGCCTATTTAATGTAGACTAGTTCCTGCGCGTGACTCCGTCATATTCTATTCATACATATAATCATGCCTTTTTCCGGGTTTGGCAGAGGTGAATTAACACCCATATTTCACAAATAATTGCATTTGGTCCCACGTAAAACAATCATGTCTGGGGTAAAAATATAAGCTATTTTTACCCCAGACATATTGCAATTTTCATCTAATTTTTTGAGTAAAACACATAAGTATAAATCAAAATACCTGCAGATTTAGAGTAAAGTAGCATCCTTGTTGAGATGTGTCTCGATATCGACGCGACAGATGGGGCAGTGCTTGTTTGTGCTCAACCACTGGTCCACACATTCCATGTGAAATAGATGCATGCATGGTAACCGTCTGCAACAATAATGATGACCTGTTACAATCATGGAGATAATAATTTGTCATTTCGTCAATAGCAAAAGTATGCTCGGAAATTATTATCGTCATCAACCTAGCGCTGATCCTAGTCAGATGGGTAATTCTAATAAAAATCTACTCTAAAATAAGTTTCGATCTAATCTCAGTCTTCCAAATGTCACTTATCGTTTGAGGCCATTCAAGTATTACATAAGCAGATTTATTACAATTATTTAACCAGAGGGGGTCCTTGTCAGCAAAAGTAAGCAAAACTCTTACCCCCCCTGCCCATGGTTACGTAAACATTGGTTTCTATATGAATATTTCTTTCGTGTTTGATTTTTTAGGGTTATTTTTTTACGTGCGCAAAATCCCCACAGATACCCCCCCACCGAAGCCGGTGGAAGAGGTTATGTCGGACTCGAACCGACCAAAACGCACGCTGCCTGTGAGTCGTTTTTTGTAGCCGAAGGTGAGGTTGACAGGCATATCCCTCGCACCCCGGCCGACCCAGAGCCATCTCTCTCGATCTGGCCCTCTCCTCGGGTGTGGGGACTACAAAGTCCCCAACTCGTCCCCGGAAACGGGGTGGCGCGCGAAGCGCGCCGCGGCTTGCTTCGGCCAGTGTGACAGGCGGCTCCACCGGTCACTTCCAGGCCTGGGCTTATGGGGGGCGGAGATTGTTCATCGACCTCCGACGCCCGAGTTGCCTTCGTACGCGGGCAGCTTGGCTTGCGATCCTTCGTCGCTCCCGCTGCCGCATTCCGCCCCGTGTTTTTTTAAGGTAATGCACCTTATGTCATGTGTGAAAAAATAAAAAACTACTGCTTACGTAATCATTATCTCGACCCCCCCCCCCCCCTCCCCCATGTCATCAAAGATAAGCAATGCACAGACACCCTCCCCTTTTCCGCTTTAGTACACATTTACATTTGGGGTTGCGTTTGTCAGAGAATACAATTATCTTTTTACATATCAAGGGAGGGTCAATTTAAACTTAAACACATGTTTGTGGGCCCTTGTTCCACGAGCGCCACCTGGGAAAAAGTCCGCGCCACAACCGCGCCTCGTGCCCCACACTCGCCACTAGGGGCGACACGTACCTGCAGTCGGAGTCGCGCTCGAACACGGAGAGGCAGATGGTGCACTTCTCGTCCTGGTGCTGCGGCGCGGGGCGGTAGGCGTGGCGGTACGTGTTGCGCTCGATGGTGGCGCCCGACGCGCCGCGCCCGCGCCACAGCCGCGCCTCGTGCCCCACACTCGCCACTAGGGGCGACACGTACCTGCAGTCGGAGTCGCGCTCGAACACGGAGAGGCAGATGGTGCACTTCTCGTCCTGGTGCTGCGGCGCGGGGCGGTAGGCGTGGCGGTACGTGTTGCGCTCGATGGTGGCGCCCGACGCGCCGCGCCCGCGCCACAGCCGCGCATCGTCCTCCTCCGCCGCGCGGAGCATCGCCGCCGCCAACAGGCCCGCGCCCTGTCACCATAGCCACAATTACAGCGCCATCGCCTTCGAATTAGAGGTGTGAGGAGACGCTACCGTGGGGCCATTGTGGTGCGCTACCTACGTCACTGTCATGCACTGGCCGCACCACTACATTTTTAAAATAAATGTGCTGGCAACTCTAAATCGTACTGTCATGGCCTGAACCAATCAACACACAGTATGGCTGAGTATGGCGGCGATGTCATTTTTTGTTCCAAGTTTGACCGCGGGATTGATTTTCTGGCGTTGACTCTATACACAGATCGACAGATTTGATAGTCTGTCTCAAATGAATATAGATTTCAAACTGAGGTGTCGTTCTAGAATATTAATAAGGCCTTACAGTATTAAAAAGTGAAGAAATGGTTTTTACCTGTCTCATCATAAGGGCGGGCTGTATAGATATATGTAGGTGAGGCGGTGATGGGTGCAACTGCATGTAATGGTGCAAGTGATGGTGGTGGATATGCTGCCGGTCGCTGAAACGATAAACAAACGTATAAAAGTACAGTTTTTTAATGTAGTGGTTAAAAACGGTACCTAGTGCAACGTAATGAATAACTAACGTATACAAATGCTAACTGTTGCCCGCGGCTCCATCCGCATTTATTTCGGTTATCGCGACCATACATAGCCTTTCCCAAGGTCTAATTAACTTCTGTACCAAATTTTACTAAAATAGGTTCAGCATATAGTATAGATATTTAAATATAGTGATTATAGCCAGTACGAATAACCTATATTCCATTTAGTAAGGTACTTAAGGTAAAACATCTAATTAGACTTTAAGACCATTGCATAAAGTCGAAAATTAAATGGCAGTGACATTTTTGACAATGTTTGTGGTATGCCAGTAAATTTGCTGACATAAAATTAGCGTAACCGGGACCCAGGTTGCATTGGACGAGATCGAAACGTCTGGCAATTCACTTACACCATGATCGTGTTCATTCATGATAACCATTATTGTATTCTCTAAAGTATATCAAATTAAGTGTTCAGTAATTAAGGATGTGATCAAATATTATTTTTATCATTCTTGTAATATCTTGTATACTTACAGGATCATTGGTGGATTATTTTCTCCGGCAAAATCACGATCTAAATCGTCAGGAAACTAAAATAATAAGAAAACACAGGTAAACATTTTGACAATATAGATTCAAATTATTGTGACCAAACTTTTCTATGTCTGTCTTTTTGTTCGTTTGTTCGTCCTAATTTCTGAAATAGCTGGACCGATTTTGATGATGAAATCGCCAGTAACACGGTTCTTTTTGAAGAAGAAAATATAGAATTTATTGAAGTGTTTTCATAGGTACTTGGTTTTAGAGTTTAGAAGAGGTGGAAAGTCTGACTGTGACATTAAGAAAAGCTTTTGCCAATAAATTAAATGAATGGTGCATTACGTAACTTACTGCGCAGCCAGAAAACCAATTCTGCTAATTTATAAAGATTTGATAATTAGATTGTCAGTCAAAATCAAATTAAATGTCAAAACGGTATTTCTGAAATACAATTTTTAAGAAAAAGCACTGACATAGTGATCTATTTTAACAATCAAGGTAAAATGAATGAATATTTTTTTATTACGAGATTTAATACCCTTTTCATTGCATTCGCTATCGTTTTTTACATTTACATACATAAACTCACGCCTATATCCCCGAAGGGGTAGGCAAAGGTGCTAGCACCCACATTTCGCCAGTTTATGTTTAGATCCTAATGTAATAGGTGGTGATCCTATTGCCATTAACCGGGCACTTATAAACCTGCGATAAATACACACATAACTTCGAAAAGCATCGAAAAGTCATTGGTGAGTGCCATGGTAAAACCTGGGATCAAACCCGAGACCTCGTCACAGCAGTCCATTACCCATACCACTAGGGTACTGCGGTTGACATTTAATTTGATTTTAACAGCCAATCGAATCCGATCTTTACAAATTGGCAAAATCAGGTCGCTCAACACATTACGGTTTGGTATAAAAATGTAAAGCTATATTACAGCGAGTACTGCGGTGGGCGGGAGCGGTGCGTGCACTGGCAGCGGTGGTAACACGCCTCCGAATGGATCACTCATCATGGTGCGGCGCTGCAGTTCCTGCAATGTACGCATTCGTATTAACAGTGATCACAATGGTACAGTCGAGGGGCTCGTGACCGGTGGTGAGTAGGGTAGCCAGAGCTCACAGGAGAGATTTTGTGCTGTCAGTGGGAGGACCAAAAGCTTGTCCTGCTTTGTCTTTTACGATGACGGCACAGAAACTTTTGTTTACAGGGTTGGCAGCGCGAGTGTGACTCCCTTGGCGTAGCACACGTCCATAGGCCACGGTAACCGCTTTCGCGCAAGTGGTAAGGTTAAGTAATACTAGCCAGAGTCTAGCCCCTCGTTAACACCACGAAACAAGTTGTAAACTAGCGGTATAGTACAGGGGCCCAACTGGGGTTAACCACCTTGGGAGGCTGCCTCACCAGGCCGCGCATAATCCCGATATGGTTCGTCGTGCCGGTTGGTGACCGGAATTGGGAGCCCGGCGACCATACTCGGGGGGGTACGGGGGCCCTTCCGTTCGGCGCGTCGGCTCTCGCCATGCCTCACATTCATAGATAAAACCAATATCCCGCGCTTTGTCACACGGTGCTGCGGCGGCAATCACCTCTTTTTTCACGCCTTCTCCCACCCAAACTCATGGCAGCGCAATTAAAGGAAATAGGCAACACAGCGGCTCGACACACTCCCAAAAGCTTGCTATTTGAGGTGGAGTCCACTAACATCTGTGGGCTCCATGCAAACCTCAACGCCGTCCACCAACACCTAGAGACGGCGAAACCTGCCATGTTTTTTCTAACGGAGACGCAAATACACCGCCCTGACGACACGACCTACTTGCTCTACCCTGGCTATGTTCTTGAGGAAAGTTTTCGTGCAAAAGCCGGGGTGTGCGTGTTTGTTAGGGCGGATGTTTGCTGTCGCCGTTTGCGCTGCCTAGAGGACCCATCCTTCTCCATCCTTTGGGTACACGTAGACCATGGCCCTACGAGTCAGATCTATGTGTGCCTCTACCGTTCCCATACAGGAGATGCTGAGACAACTCGACTCTTTGAATATCTGAGTCAGGCGGCAGATGATGCGCAGGAGCGATTTCCGAATGCCGAATTGGTGTTTTTGGGGGATTTTAACGCCCACCACGAGATCTGGTTGGGCTCCTCCAAAACAGACCATGCGGGAAGAGCCGCCCACGCGTTTGCTCTGGCGCACGGCCTGACCCAATTGGTGCACGAGGTCACTAGGATACCAAGAAGGTCGGGCCTAGCACCTTCTCTGCTAGACCTTCTGCTGACGAGTGATCCGGACCGGTACAGTGTATCGGTGCGAGCCGCTTTAGGCAACTCCGACCACTGTCTGGTCTGTTCCACGGTGCCCATTATAGCGCCCCCACGACCCGTGCAGGGGAAGCGGCGTCTCTGGCACTACTCGTCAGCGGACTGGGATGGACTTCGTGACTATTTTGCGTCCATCCCGTGGGTTGAGCGCTGCTTTGAAGGTAAGAACCCATCGGATTGTGCTACTGCTGTCGCCGGTGAGATCGGTCTGGGTATGGAATACTATATCTCATACACCGATGTCACCGGTGACCGCGGGGTGCGCCCTTGGTTCGGGCGCGAGTGTGCGGAAGCTGTTGAACAAAAACAGTCTGCGTACCGCGCTTGGGTAAGGGCGCGCGCCACGCGCCATCCCAATCTGGGCCACTTCAAGGCGGCGTACAACAGAGCCACAAAGGTCTGCAGAAGGGCCTACGTCAGAGCGGATGCCCTGCGCATAGCGCGGCTTGGTCAAGAGCTAGTGATGCATCCCACGGGAAGCCGTGGCTACTGGCGACTGGCTAAAGCCGTGCAAGCCAACTTCTGTCAGCCTTCGCTGCCTCCGCTGCGTAACCCTGATGGATCCCTGGCCCATGAGCCGCAAGAGAAGGCAAATCTGCTGGCTAATCTCTTTGCGGCCAACTCCCGAATCGATGATTGTGGTACGCAGCCACCAACACTACCCGACAGTGACCACGCGATGCCTGATATCCATATCAGGCAACGCGATGTCCGTGCAGTGCTGCAATCACTCGATGTCCGGAAAGCCAGTGGTCCGGATGGTATTCCAGCGGTAGTCTTGAAAAAATGTGCAGCGGAGTTGTCTCCAATGCTTACGCGCCTGTACCGGCTATCCTACAGTTCGGGTACAGTGCCTTTGCCTTGGAAAGAGGCGAATGTTCAGCCGATTCCC
This sequence comes from Eilema griseolum, assembly GCA_963662185.1. Classification (NCBI taxonomy): domain Eukaryota; kingdom Metazoa; phylum Arthropoda; class Insecta; order Lepidoptera; family Erebidae; genus Eilema; species Eilema griseolum. The sequence goes on from OY759250.1 coordinate 10,414,207, forward strand.
AAGAAGGGGGATCGCTCGGAGCCAGCCAACTATCGACCCATAGCCGTCACCTCAGTGCTGTGCAAAGTGTTCGAGCACATAATCAACAAACAGCTCATGCGGCACCTAGAGGATCACTCCTTAATTAATGACCGGCAATATGGCTTCAGACCGAAACGGTCAACGGGTGATCTTCTAGCATACGTTACCCATCTTTGGGGTGAGGCTATGGACAAGCACGGCGAGTCACTGGCAATTAGTCTTGACATCGCCAAAGCTTTCGATAGAGTCTGGCACAAATCGCTTCTTTCCAAGCTACCTGCCTTTGGTCTGCCTTCTAGGATGTGCAACTGGGTTGCTAGCTTCCTGCAGGGGCGCCGTATTCGCGTCCTTTGTGACGGACGAGCTTCGGAGTTTCTGCAGGTTAATGCTGGCGTGCCCCAGGGGTCCGTCTTATCACCCACTCTCTTTCTTCTGCATATCAACGACATGCTGTCTACCGGCAATGTTCATTGTTATGCAGACGATAGCACTTTGCATGGGAGTTATCATGGACATCCTGCGGCCAAGCAGTCGGATATCGCGGAGAAAAGGCAGCTTCTTGTCACTGAGCTTGACGGGATCCTGAATCACATTTCTCAATGGGGCTCTGAGAACCTGGTTGAGTTCAATGCCAAGAAGACGCAGGCATGTGCGTTTACAGCAAAAGTATCTTCTTTCCTTCCCCTCCCCACTCTTCAGAGCACGCCACTGCCACTGCAGGACAATCTCAATATCCTAGGTATGGATGTTCGCTGCAACCTGAATAACAAAAACTACATCGAAAGTATCATCAAAACAGCCTCACGAAAACTCGGAGTCCTGAACAGAGTGAGACGGTTTTTCACGCCGGAGCAGCGGTGTCTTCTATACAAGACACAAATTCGCTCCTGTGTGGAGTACTGCTCGCATCTCTGGGATGGTTCAGCAAAGTACTTACTAGATGCTCTCGACAGGTTGCAGCGACGTGCGGTCCGCATCATTGGGAATCCCGAGATCACGAACACCCTAGAACCTTTACAGCTGCGTAGAGATGTTGCGTCCATGGCTGTATTTTACCGTTTGTACCATGGGGAGTGTTCTGATGAGCTCTTCCAATTAGTCCCACCCTCCCCTTTCCTACACAGGACAACGCGTGCAGGTCTTAGATGTCATCCGCACACGGTGCAAAACATCCGATCAAGAACCAAGCGGTTCGGAGACTCTTTCCTTTGTCGCACCATTAAGGCCTGGAATTCATTACCAGCTCACGTGTTTCCTTCTTCCTACAGTCCCGGGTCCTTTAAGCGGGGCGTGAAAAAGCATATGATGAGGCCGTCAAGCTGAGTGTCACCATTGTCACACGGTATGTGTAAGTAATGGTGACCCTCTTTTCTGGGACTTTGCCTTCAGCTTACCATCAGGCGAGGCGAGGTCCAATTGACGTGTCCTATATAAAAAAAAAAAAAAAAAAAAAAACTTATTTATAAAAAACTTGTTGAAGACTCGTAGAAGACTAATCAAAACATAATACTTGTTTTATACATGTATCTCAGATACTTTTTCGATCACATAGGATGTGTAGCCAACAAGTTGTAAACAAGTATAAAACAAATTTTTGCGTTCGCACTGCATCCTGTGAGATATTGCAACTTGTCAAATATATGTTTTATACTTAGGTGTAAACAAGAGGTTAGGATGTACTCATCCTTAGTAACACGTTGAGGACTTTCCGTGACATTAAACTGTCGGTCGCGGTTACGAGACAAACATCTGTGTCATTTATAATAATAATTTCTTTGTTTACCAGATAATTAAAATTCATTGTTTTGTTAGTAACATTTTTTTTCATTTAAATCTATGTTAATACTTATATTTCACAAAAGATTGATTCATCTTATACACGTGCCTTAATATATGGCACTCATAGCCTCTGTCCACAAGTACCTTGAGCATACTGTTGCTACTGCCGCTGTCATTTGTATGGGTAGTTGGAGCGAACGGACGCGAAGGAATAAAAACGTCCGGCAACTCTCGAAAAATTAAAAATATGGTTCGGCCGTTTCAAAAGGGTCGGAGGACTGTTTTCAAAATCAATTCTGTCTTCGTGAAGCAATTCGATGAGAAGTTCAATCATTTTTATTTTTTATTATACCCTTGAATAGATCCTTATAATAATATCTCTATCCAGTAAATGAACAAATCTTACCAGCATATGGTGTTGCCTGTGCCATAACCTCTCATGGACAAGATACGGCGGGGCGACCGGCATGCCATCACGACGTCGTTCACCCACTGAAATACAACAAAAACAAAACCAAAGTCACGTCGCGTGTCTCGTTAGTTACCATGGAGAGGTTCCAGGTTCGAAACTTGGTCATTAAACTATCACGTGGACAACTATGAGTAATGAGTTTTAAAACAAGCAGTTTAGCTATGAAGTGAGTGGTTCTGTGATTGACCTCCTCAAATAAATGTTTGCATGTATTTGTAGGTAAACGTTTAGCGCTGATCACGCATACGTCTTGCGCCGTATCCACAGACTATGTAGAAAAACTGCATTAAAACCTCCTTGGTCCAGCTGAAGTTGTATGATATGACATGATAAAAAAATGGCAAAAAAAGGTACAATTGGCCATAGAAGAGCTGTATCATAATTTTTTTTTTTAATTTATTTTATAGTTCATGCGTAAAGACTGTTATTCAAGTTTAGTTTTTAACTTTTTAATGTTTACTTTTTAATATGAGAGTAGATTATAGTACTTTATGAAACTGTTGCGTTGCATAATAAGGGTTCTGAAAAATACAAGCCGTACAAGCCGTTTACAGTATTACACGAGTGTTTTAAGACAAAAAATATGTGTAGGTTTATACACAACTTCATATAATCTCGTAAAATAATTAATTTAATTTGCATAAAATTGTACAAACGTTGAGCGCCAAAATCCATCTGCAACTCGCGCATGCGTGTTGCGTCGCGTCTATGTAGATAAAACCCAGCTGTATCATTATGATACAGTTTCCCATAGAAGAGCTGTATTATAATGTATTTTTTTAAATTTATTTTGATATTCTGTGCATTTTGTTTTTAATTTTTAGTATATCTTTCATTTCAGAATGAGAGTAGATAAAATATTAAAAAAATAACAATTACGCATAATTCTCTATACCTCGGGACATTTATCTTGGACCAAAATCGCGAGACAAACTAGGCCCTGACGCGCGCAGATTGTTTTGTAATAATCTATGCTTGGTGAATTTGAGCTCGTCCACCGCAGTAGCACCCAATGCTATCCTCGAAATACACCCAATAAACGTGTACTACGTGTATACAACACATTTTAGATCCAAGATGTATGTCTCGAGCAATAAACACTACAGTACAGAAGGTATAAAATGGTCGGGGCGGGAGCGACGAAGGATCGCAAGACAAGCTGCCCGCGTACGAAAGCAACTCGGGCGTCGGAGGTCGATGAACGACCTCCGCCCCCCATGAGCGCCGGCCTGGGGGTGACAGGTGAAGCCGCCTGTCACCCTGGCAGAAGCAGACCGCGGCAGTGGCGCGCCTGGCACGCCTCCCCGTTTCCGGGGACGAGTTGGGGACATGGCTGATCGTGAGAGATGGCCCAGGCTCGGCCGGGGTGCGAGGGATATGCCTGTCAACCTCACCTTCGGCAACCAAAGCGACCCACAGGCGGCGTACGTTTTGTTCGGTTCGAGTCCGACATAACCTCCTCCACCGGCTCCGGCGGAGAGGTATCCGTGAGGATTTTGCGCACGTAAAAAAAAAAGGGTATAAAATGGTCGGGTACTGACTGTGCGCGGGCGGCGCGCGGTGCGAGAGGTACCCGTGCGCGGGCGGCGGCTGCGGCTGCGGCTGGTGCGCGTGGCGCGGGTGCGCGTGCGCGTGCGCGTGCGCGTGCAGCGGGACGGCCGCGCCGCACACGCACGGCCCGTGCCCGCAGCAGCAGCGCTGGCACGTGCCGCAGTTCACGCGCACTCTGCACGCACACATACCATTTGTTATTACATTTCTGAAACTAAGGATATATCTGTCGCGGTGTTTGTGCTTGGCCGATTCTCATGAAATTTTGTGAGCATATTGGGTAGGTCTGAGAATCGGACAACATCTATTTTTCATCCCCCTAAATGTTAAGGGTAATCCACCCTTAACATTATATGGCAAAACAACGTTAGCCGGGTCAGCTAGTAGATATAGATAATTCTAGAACGGCACTCAGTTTGAATATCGATTTATCTGAGGATAAATTGTATAGACAGATTGACAAATTTGACAGTTGTCTATACATACAATCTATCCTCAGATGAATCAAAATTCAGAACTGAGTACCATTCTAGAGTACGGGCCTAACTCTGCTGTTAAACAGAAATAGATTTTTTATTTGCACGAAACACAGTGTGAAAGACGTTACGTTATATTGGTTTCTGAAAAGATGGTGGTTATGAATGCTTTCCAATTGAGATTGTTTGGTTGCATATATATGCAATATAACGACTTCAATTGGATAATCTATTCGACTGCTGCTAGGAACGGTTTCATAATTGTAAATCAACTACTTTTCAGAAGAGCAGTTTAAACTTATATATTATTTTTTAAATTTAATTTATTAACGATGATTTATTTGAATCGAATCTGCCAATTTCCTCGAATGTGACAGATTCAGTGATATACTGTGTCAATATTAACTGCAATATCGTTGAAAGTGGCAGATTCTATAGTATTCGCGGTTTATAATTGTGAAGTATATAATAGAAAGAACCACAACACAAAAATCTCACTGATTATGTACACGTATCATATCGAAAGTCCCACTTTCCATATTTACCAACTGTAAGTACACTTACACTAACATCGGATCTACCACATTCGACAGATCGCATTCGCTCAAACCACGGCGAACACAAACGAATCTGTCAGTTACGGGGTGAATCATTGAACGTGTCACAAGTCAGAAATGATTGGTTCTAATGCAATAAACAGAATGAATTTTTGAAATAGCCAAATCCAAAACTATAAGAAATAGCGAAAAATGCTCAAAGGAATCACGAGCCCGATTTTGATTGAATTCATTAGATTTTTGAAAAACCAATAATGCTAGCTGGGAATAGAACCCGTTGATTTTAAAACAAAACACCATACGATAGTGTCGCTGTTAAAGATCATATTCTGCGAAGCAATAATATACGGCAAACTAAAGGTTGGAATTTTATTAAAATTCATATTTCATGTACCTAAATTTTTTATCATAATTTGTTTCTTTCGAAATCTCAGAAAAGATTGTAACTATTCAGTTTTTTTAATTATGCTCGGAATGATTCTGGTAGGCTGGTAAAAATTGTCAGGTCCAATTGTGAATCTAAACCAAACTTTTTCTTGCAATGTGCGCAAAATCACTACGTACTTATATACGTGGGGCGCACTATAAGTTTCCGGAATGAATATGAAAAAATACTATTAAAGGTACAAAATTAATTAAACCGGAGCAGCGGTGTCTTCTCTATAAGACACAAATTCGCTCCTGCGTGGAATACTGCTCGCATCTCTGGGATGGCTCCGCGAAATACCTACTAGATGCTCTCGACAGGTTGCAGCGACGCGCGGTCCGAATTATTGGGAACCCTGAGGTCACGAACACCCTCGAGCCTTTGCAGATGCGTAGAGATATTGCTTCCTTGGCTGTATTTTACCGTCTCTACCACGGTGAGTGTTCTGACGAGCTCTTCCAACTAATCCCACCATCTCCTTTCCTACATAGGACAACACGTGCAGGCCTTAGATGTCACCCTCACACTGTGCAGAATATACGAGCAAGAACCAAGCGGTTCGGAGACTCTTTTCTTTGCCGCACCACCAAGACCTGGAATTCATTACCAGCACACGTGTTTCCTTCTTCCTACAGTCCCGGGGCCTTTAAGCGGGGCGTGAAAAAGCATCTGATGAGGCCGCCAAGCTGAGTGCCACCATTGTAGCACTTAGTGTCTGTAATGGTGACCCTCTTTCCTGAGACTTTGCCTTTAGCTTACCATCAGGCGAGGTGAGGTCAAGTTGGCGTGTCCTATATAAAAAAAAAAAAAAAAAAAAAAAAAATTTATTGTTTTTCAAAATAATCTCCCTTGGCGTCTATGCACTTTTTCATTCGATCAAACCAGTTTTGAAAACTTTTGTGCCACTCCTCTGTGGTGACCTCTGAAACGTGTTTTTCATACTCCTCGACAGCCTCTTCTGGTGATGAAAATCGTTGGCCGCGTAATTGGTTCTTAATTTTTGGGAACAGATAAAAGTCACAAGGTGCCAGGTCGGGACTGTATGCAGGATGACTCATGAGTTCTACATTTTACGCCTTCAAAAAGTCGTTTGTCTGTCTGGCCGTGTGAGAACTAGCATTGTCGTGGTGCAGGATGATACGGCGTTTACGGTTATTTTTACGGAGTTCGTCAATAACTTCCGGCAAACAAATGGTCGTGTACCAGTCACTATTCACAGTACGACGATTTTCTAAAGCAACAGTAGCCACGTGTCCAGTTTTATTAAAAAAAGAAGCAATCATCCGCTTAGATGCACTTTTCACGCGCGCCACTTTGGTTGGTTTCGGCTCATCTTGAAAGACCCATACGCTCGATTGCTGCTTTGTTTTGGGATCGTAGCAATAAATCCATGTTTCGTCACCTGTTACTATGTCCCACACCAAATTTGACGCACCTTCGTTGAATCTGGTAAGCATGGCACTGCACCAAGTGACGCGGTCCGTTTTTTGATCCTCGGTCAAGTTATGTGGGATCCACCGCGAGCACAGCTTTCTCACACCCAAATGTTTGTGTAGGATTGATTGTATTTGACTCATGCCTATTTCTAAGGATGCGCGAATTTCATGGTAGGTCACATGCCTGTCTGTTTCAATCATACGGCGCACAGCATCGATGTTTTTGTTGGTCACAGCGGTGGACGGCCGACCATCGCGAGATTCGTCACTGAGATTGATACGACCACGCTTGAATTCTGCAAACCAGCTATAAACAGTCGTCTTGCATGGAGCTTCATCGCCAAAAGCTGTTTCAAGCCGAGCGATGCTCTGTTGAGCCGTCAAATTACACTTAAAATCGTAGAAAATCATACTACGAAAATTTTCCCGAGTTAAATCCATGTTGATGCAGACACACAATTTTTTAAATGGCGCCACAAGGTAAAAACAAAAGACAGTCAGATGAAACAAACTGTATTCTACAGCCAAAGAGTTCTATTTTCAAATGTTGTAATAAATTTTTAAATATTGTTTATGTAAGTGGCCAGTTCCGGAAACTTTTAGTGTAACCTATGTAGGTATAAAATTCCCCCCTAGACAAAAGGCAATTTGGTCGGTGTAAAGTAAAACAATATCGCTTTTAATTTGTTCTAATTTCAATTTCTTTCACTTATAGTGTGTAAGAAAAAAATTGAAATTAGAACGACATGCATACTGGCGCTAATAATAATTTAGATTTTTGAAGAACTGCCACGCGCGCGTTGGTATGGTACAGAAACAAATATCGTTATCGTAATTGCCCCACTCTTAAGTGCTTCCAAATAATGGTTAATAATCTTTAACAAGGAGGTGGGTAGCTATCGTAAAACTAAACTGTTAAAGCCACGTACTTGTGACGAAGATTTAGAAATAGCTATTTTGACCTATTTTGAGTCATTCCCCGCTAATTCCACCCGAAACGCAACTGAAACCACTCAAGTGTCTCAGGCTACAATATGTAAAGTTTTAAAAATATACAAGTATATATGTTACCGCTCCGGACACATTGTGCAAAAATTACATCCAGGAGATAATTTAAGACGGCTTGGTTTCAGATTGTGAATGTCTTATCGAATGGAATAATAACTTATATTATTATTGCAATTGGTCAAATCGGAAACTCGACAACGACAGACATTTCTTATCAGATATTTTATATTCTGACGAAACATTTTATTTCTAATAACGGGATGTTTAATCGAAATAATAAACATTACTGGTCCCAAACTAATCTGTTGCGGGTAACCGAAGCCCATCACCAGGTGTGATTTTCAATTAATTGCTGGCGCAGAATTTTGAAGGACAGAGTATGTTATTTAAAAATTTATGACGAAACGGTGAAGACTAAAATATGTTGAAATTTTGAATTAACTGTTTGAAGAGCTGTATTGGCCCAGATCAACCAGTTATTTTTTCAACAAGATGGAGCTCCAGTCCATAATAGGCATATAGTAAAAGAGATTTTAATTCAGCAGTTTGGCGACAATTTTATTGCAACGCATAGTCCATTGCCTTGGCCAGCAAGATCCTCGGATCTTAACCCTCGGATTCACCACGAAACAATTTGTAGAACAAGTGGTAAACTTGTTTATACATAACTTGTTGAAGACTTGTAGAAGACTAATCAAAACACAATACTAGTTTTATACATGTATCTCAGTTACGGACCTTATGTCTATAACAGATTACACCATATCCTGACACTAACTGACCTCAATCTCTATAACTGTAAGCAGAGGGTTCAAGCATGCCTACTTCAGCAAAATTATCGAAAAACAGAAGAACTGCTTGAATAACAATATCAATATAATCCAAATCAAAAAGTGGATGAAGAGAAGGTGGTATCAAGTGTTCTCTTATTCTCCTCCTATCTGTAAAGATCTCAACACACAAAAAGGTACCTGTTCCCTCGCAGTAACGCAGGCACCTCCGGCATGTGACTGATATGTGAAGGTGGATGGTCCATATATGATATGCGTGCTGGCATGCCGCGTATGATGCGACGCACTCCGCTCGCCCACGATGAGATCGATTCGTCTGCCGCAGCATCATTTGTTTGGGTCTCTGCGCCAGACCGTGTTGGTGACCCTGTTAGGTCGATTACTTCCTGTTGCTGAAAATAATAAGTAGATACATTTATTATGGTTTCCAATTCTCCATTCAACTTCAAGAATATTTTTTTTAAATTAGTTCGACGACATTTACCATTACAATATAACTACTGTTCAATTTTGTAATAATATTAAATTTGAATTTGAATTCAATGTCTTCTTTGGGTCTCTAAACAAAGTGATATTCTATTAGATTTTTTTTGTGCTTTAATCTGCGATCAGTCCTATTTTTTTATCAACTATGAGCAGATGTGTATGGTCAGCAGAAAAGGGATCCTTCGATCTCTTCCTCCTTCAGTCACGAATCCAGCTCAATTATGTGGTTTCTTTTTAGCCGCTTGGCGTAGTTTATGTTCGTGAGTTCTACAGCCAGGAGGTTTGGATGCATAGCTATTCGCTTTTTGTAGGTGGCTGAGAATATCTCTATTTCTTAGCTGACTGTATTTATTTAGAGCTCTTCGTGCAGTTCACTATTCCTCAGGAACCTTCAGTACAACCTTATTTACAAGGAGTTTGTTGTCTATACTTAGTACTGAGTTTCTTCCGAGCAAACAATGGAGGTTTCGAGATTTCAAGTTCAATTCTTCTCTTTTTTTTGTATGTGTGTTCTCCAGGTGAGTCTCCGATCCAGGTGCATACCCAAGTACTTAACTGAGTCCTTGTGCGGCAATGTGGTGTTCCCTAGGTATACGGGTGGGTAGTCTCCTGTGCGTAATGCAAACATGATGTGAGTAGACTTTGTGGCACTGGGTTTTATTCGCCACTTTTTTAGCCACTGCTCTATTTTATCTAGCTCTTGTTGGAGGATTCGAGAGGTGGTGCTGCGATTACTACTGCTTGCAAGGATGGCTGTGTCATCTGCGAATGTAGCAGTTAATACAGCTGGTGATTCTGGTAGGTCAGGTCACATGTGAAGATAGTATACAGCACTGGCCCCAGTACTGATCCCTGCGGTACTCCCGCTTCTATTTCGTGGAACCTGGAGGTGTATTCGCAGATGCATCTTTAACTTGAAATATTCTTCCAGAGATATAAGATTTTAGTAGCTCGAAGTACGCATGGGGTAGCAGGGTTTTGACCTTGCAGAGTAATCCCTTATGCCAGACCTTATTAAACGCCTGTTGGATATCCAGGAAAGCTGCCGAGCAATATACCTTATGTTCTAGGGTTCTCCTTATATGGTCAACGACTCTGTGCACCTGTTCTATGGTGCCGTGCTTCTGTCTGAATCCGAATTGGTGGTCCGGAATTACATTTTTTTCCTTCATGGTTTTAAGGATTCTTACTAGCAGAACCCTTTCAAAACGTTTGGAGGTAACAGGTAGGAGGATAATTGATCTATATGAGCCAACTTCGTGGATCGATCTTTTTAGGATCCTCAATGACGACTGCAGTGTTGTAGATGTATTTGATGTCTTTGGCGGCTATGTTGTTTGGGCTAGGCTCTAGATTAATGAAGAATGTTGAGGTAGGCTTTTTGTCGGGTCCTCCTCTGGCATTAATTATTTCTCCACGAACTTTGTTACCTATATTTTCAAATCGTGTATCGTGTGGTGTGGTATGGTGGAGGTTTCTTACAACGATTCTGTAACATCTCTCTTCCTTTCTTGTGAAGGTGTAGCCAATAAGACCCATTTAACTTACAAGGCTTAGCAGTTTTTTGTATGGATCAACAGAGATACAGTTCACCCTTAATTGGTTTCTAGTGATGATTTTTAGAGAATATTCTCTCTTTTCTAGAACTGTTTCTATCGCTTCGGTTAGCTTGTTCACATCTTCTATACCATATAGTATGAGTGGTGGAAGTCTGGTAACTTTAGCTGGGTTTTAATTATCACCAGTAGTATCGGTTGGTAAGATAGAGAACTTGTTTCGTGTTTCTGTAGCTACTTGTTGAAGTGGTGAATCTGAAATTCTCTTGCGTTTGTTGGTTTTAGGCATTGGGACTTTCTGCCAGGTTGGCCTGGCACGTATAGCAGCTTGTGAAGGTGTTGATGTCTGTGTTGAATTTTCAACTTCATCTAAATCAATGATTGGTGTAGAGCTTTGTATTTCAGAATTAGAAGCTGCTTTCGGTCTTGTTTGGAATAAACCTTTGTGGAAAATTTGCTGGGTATAGACTTTTCTATTTAAGTCTTGGGAGTTGGTTTTAGGGGTTTTTGGTGACTGAGATTCACTTATTGCTCTAGTAATCTTATTTTCATTGGAGTTCTGGGGATCAACGCCAGGCAATGTTGAATTTTCCCCTTCCATTGGGGTAATTTAATTATGCGGCAACACTTTTTCAGATGTCTGATGACATTGGATTGACAAATTGAATGAATGTTAAGGTACACAATTATGTTGAGGGTAGATTTAAAAATATTTTCAATTGAAGAGTTTTATAACTATCAATTTCAAATTGTAAACACAGAATTTTGGTAGAAATATTGTAAGTTGTTCTTAGATAACACTGTCACTAAGAGTATAACTGTTTCACTTCACTTTGATGTAACATTGAGATGTTAAATCACTGTTTATCACGAGATATATTTTTAATGGCGGCAGCGTATTTGCGTGTGTTGACAGCTTGACAGCAACTCATTCACATTCTATTAGTAATAACTATAAAGTTACTGGAATCGTTCAGAATTTAACAGTAATAATGTTAATGACATAACATAACATAAACTCACGCCTATATCCCCGAAGGGGTAGGCAGAGGTGCTAGCACCCACATGTCGCCAGTTTATGTTTAGGTCCCAATGTAATAGATGGCGAGTCTATTGCCATTAACCGGGCAATTATAAACCGACGATAAATACACACATAACTTCGCAAAGCATCGAAAAGTCATTGGTGTGTGCCATGGTAAAACCTGGGATCGAACCCGAGACCTCGTCTCAGTAGTCCATTACCCATACCACTAGGCGAGATTAATGATATTATGACTATTGACCATAATGACTGACCATAATAACGATTACTAAAATGTTCATTAAGGAAGGGGTTGCAGGAATTTCAGCTTTTTTTTTTTTTTTTTTTTGTTATTTTGGACCTAACGTGCGATCGGTTTCAGTTAAAACCATAAGCAGTTGTTTTAGGAGATATTTGGCGTGTTAGGCATGCCTTCCCACTGTTAGGCCGCCTTCCTTTAATTCTCTCTCAGAGGTTATCCCATGTGTGTAATCTTTTTAACCGTCTTGTTACCAGTTGATTTCCGAGATTCTGTGCTAGTCTATTCTGGTGGTGAGTGATCCGGTTTTTGTAAGACTGGGTAGTTTTAACTATTTCCTCTTTTACTGTGGGAATATCTAGGTATTTGTGCAATTCATCCATTCTAGTGAACCATGGAGCATTTGCAATAGATTTGAGCACTGAATTTTGAAATCTTTGCAGAATTTCAATGTTTGAGGTTTTTGCCGTACCCCAGAGTTGGATGCCATATGTCCAGATAGGTTTTAATATGGTTTTGTAGATGAGTAGCTTATTTTCTACCGATAGCCGTGATCCTCTGCCTAGAAGCCATTCCAATGACCTAAACCTGTAATTTAGTTCATCCCGTTTTTTTTGTATATGTGTCTTCCAGGTTTGCTTTCTGTCAAGGTGAAATCCGAGGTACTTTACAGTTGTATTGTGGGGTAGCTCTTCTTGACCTATTTTAACAGGCGGGCAGTCTTCTTGCCTTAGGCTAAATGTAATATGATTGGATTTAGTTGCACTAGCCATGATTTTCCATGACTGCATCCAGAGATGAACTTTGTCCAGATGCTTCTGTAGGTTTCTAGATGCAATTTTTGGATCTTTATCAGTTGAAAGCACAGTTATTATATAATTATTATTATTAGTTTAAATACGTTGTCAGATTCTGGTACATCTGCCGTGAATAGCAGATAGAGTGAAGGTCCCAATATCGATCCCTGAGGAACGCCTGCTTTTATGTTGTAGAACTCTGAGGTGGCATCGTTGATTTTTATGTAGAAGATACGATTTTCTAGGTAAGATTTCAAGAGGAGATACATAGCATGTGGCAAAATCTTCTTTAACTTATAGAGCAGACCATTATGCCAGACCCTATCGAAAGCCTGCTGTATATCCAGGAATGCCCCAGAGCAGTATTTCTTTTTTTCCAGGGCTTCTCTCACATGATCGCATACTCTGTGCACTTGCTCTATAGTTGAGTGGTGTTTCCGAAATCCAAATTGGTGTTCTGGGATAGTCTCATTTTCTGTTATCATTTCATTGATGCGTGTGGAAATTAATTTCTCTAGCACCTTTGAGAGTAATGGCAGGAGGCTAATAGGTCTGTACGACGAGGTCAGACGTGGTGGTTTGCCAGGCTTGGGGACCATCGTTATTTGTGACACTTTCCAAATGCTTGGATAATGTGCAGTTCTTAGTGTGGCGTTGAATAGTGAGGTCAAGAAAACTATGCCTTTCCTTGGTATTTTTTGCAGCACTTCAGCTGTTATTAGGTCGAAACCTGGTGCTTTTTTTTGTTTCAGTTCCATTATTGTACGCTTGACCTCAGTTGGTGTACAATATCTAATGGGAGGACTAAGTTGGAGGTCACTTTTCAGGAAGGAGGAAATTTCGTCATCCATATTGTTCATACCAGGACCTTGGTTTGGTGTGAATACATCAGCCAGGAAGGATCCATAAGCATCCGCTCTCTCTTTGTTAGTCCTTGCCCATGTGCCATCAGTGTTCTTAAGAGGGTGTTGAATGATATTGGGCTTATTTCGAGACTTAACAACTTTCCATAGTGAGTTCTCATTTTTAGTGGATGTTACAGGTGTTAGGGTCTGTAGATGAGCCTGTACGGTATCATTCTCTAGGTTTATTATAAGTTTCTTGAGATTTGCTGCTGCTCTATTGAAATCCCTTTTGTCTAGTGGATGCCGAGTAGAATGCCATATTCTTCTAAGGCGACGCTTTTCTAAGACCTTTTCTTTCACTAACAAAGGCAAGTTTGTTTCTGTGTGGTAGTTGGATTTTCTCAGTAATGGTGGAGTGTTGATCCAGGCCGCTTTTTGAATAGTCTTAGTGATATATTCACTGGCAAGATCAATATCTTCTCCTGATTTTAGACTGATTTTAAGATCGAGGTTTTCATTTATATATTGTTGAAAAGCCTGCCAATCTGTGTTTTTGTTATATAGGTATGGTGTTATTGTTTTTTTTATTATAGTTGAACTCATAGTCACAATAACCGGAATATGATCTGATGACGAGTCGAGACAGCCTTCTATGTCTAGGAAGTGGGACTGTATTCCTTTGTAGATGAAGAAGTCCAGCAAGTCGGGCATTTTCCTCGGATCAGTAGGCCAGTGGGTTGCTTGACCAGTTGATAGGACACGCAATTGGTGTTTTTCTATATTTTTACGCAGGTGACGACCTCTTGTTGCTGTCAGACGTGAACCCCACAAAATATGTTTGGCATTCCAGTCCCCCCCAACCAAGAACCTGTTGCCGAGTGTCTCAAAAAATTTATCAAAATCGTTTTCCGTAGTTTCAGGTTTCCTTTTTTGTTTAGGCGGGCAATATATTGAAGATAGTGTTAGGGAGCTCTGCTTGTCATAGACTTCTATAGATGTAGCTTGTATTTTAGGGTTCCGAAATTCAGGTAAGAGCTGGTGTTCAATACATTGTTTTATAATTATAGCGGTACCAGCATGTGCTGTATTGCTGGGGTGGTAGGTGGCATAGATATTGTAGCCCTGTATAAGTATAGATGATTTGTCTGTAAGATGTGCCTCAGTGATTAATAAGACATCAATTCTTTGCATTTTAAGAAAGACTTCAACTTCATTTTTCTTGCCGGGCAGCCCATTGATGTTCCAAGTTGCAATACGGAGAGCCATTTTATTGGAATAGTTTATTAACAATTGTTGTTAAGAGGCCCATAAGGGTACCCATTTGGTTGATAAGAAGATCTAGCTTTTTTGCTTGTTGACATAGAATAAGTTCTAAGTTAGTTCCTGCTGTAACTTGTGCATATGTTACATTTGGGTTGGTCATTGTTGCTTCATTGGTATGCATAGGAGGTTTTTCCATCTTTTTGTAGGGTTCTTTTTCTGTATTTTGTACACTAACTGTGTTTTTATTTGGTGGAGTTCTTTGTTGAAATTTTCTTTTATTAATTTCTTGGTAGACCTTGCAGCCTTTATTTTTTACCTTTATTATTTAGTTTGCAGGGTGTTCACCAAGGCACAGAGCACACATTGCTGGTTGTGTTTTATCTTTCTTAGGACAGTCGACTGTATTATGACTTTCGGCACATTTAACACATCTATATGGCCGCATACAGTAATTCCTAGTATGGCCATATTGTTGACAGCGTTTGCATTGAGGTATTGTTCTTTTGCGCTTGGGGTCTTCAATTTGTATTGATGTATGGTAAATGTATTTTAAACTTTTTACAGCATTATTGTTAGGGCCGGGTTCAAGGTTAACAAACCACGTAGATAGTGGTGTTTTGGTTGAGCCGTGCCTGGCATTTATTATTTCACCCTTCACCGAGTTTCCAGTGCTCTGTATAGCTTCCTGAATAGCCTCAATAGGTGTTGATGAATGTAAATTTTTTATCACAATATGGTATGGCCTCTCGTTTTTGGGTGTGAATGTATGCCCAATCAGGTTTTGTTCATGAACTATGTTCATAAGACCTTTATAGGATTCTATATTCTCTGTAGAAATGCGTAGTTGATTTTTAGTGATTATTTTAAATGAGTATTTTAAATTATCCACAGCTTTGTCTAATATTTCTCTAAGTTTGGCAACATTCTGTATTCCATATAGTACTATTGGTGGCCGCGGTAGCCTAGTGGTTTGGGTAATGGACTGCTGAGACGAGGTCTCGGGTTCGATCCCAGGTTTCACCATGGCACACACCAATGACTTTTCGATGCTTTTCGAAGTTATGTGTGTATTTATCGCAGGTTTATAAGTGCCCGGTTAATGGCAATAGGCTCGCCACCTATTACATTGGGACCTAAACATAAACTGGCGAAATGTGGGTGCTAGCACCTCTGCCTACCCCTTCGGGGATATAGGCGTGAGTTTATGAGAGTTATGAGATGAGACTATTGGTGGTGGCTTATTTTGTTTTATCCTAGTAGTGGTGTCTGATATTTCAGTCTCGTCCACCAGAAGTTGTGAGTAGCGATTTTGTGTTGCAACTGTTTCAGGTGACGATGATGAGTTCAGTTTGCGTTTTTTCCGTTCTTGATGTTGTCTCAAGATTGGTATAGTTTGCCAATCATTTCCAACATCACTTGATTGATTGTTAGGATCAAGGTTTATTCTTTCGGTAGTCGTTGGTACTGGAAATAAATTTCTAACATTTGATTGTTCACCAGTAGCATTTTTCCCACCGGAAGCCTGGGTCGTCACTTTCGGTGGGTATTGTTCTTTAAGGGAATCTATTTTGTAAGTATGACAATCTTAGTAGTCATAAGTACAGATGACAGAGTGAAAAGAATTGTCAATACAAAAGAGGGTAGACAGATATTTTTCTAGCCGTGACCTATCACTCGCGATTTTATTTTACAATTTTTTTGTCGTAATTCCGTGTTTCACGCGCGGGTAACAATATCACTGTTTTCACTAGTTTTAATTTGCACTTTGGTTATGTTTGTATTGCACTTCCATGTCTATTTCAACATAAAACTAATTAAACTTCATGAGCAGGTTAGCTTCCGTTGACAGACTTGACAGAACTTTTCATTTCAGCTAGTTATAAAACATTTAAGTTAGGTTTCCCCTAATTTAAATGTGCTCATTACATTCACAAATTATACTGTAATCTATAATACTTACAGCATTGTCATCCTCTCCTACTACCATAACACCATCATCGGAACTTGAATCAGACACCCAGTCCAGTTGTAAATCAGGTGCAGACAGGAAGCTACCTGAAGGATCGTTCCCTTGTGTTTCCTGTAAATGTTTAAAACTAATATATTTAACCATGCAGTTTAATAAATTAATTACAGGTAAAAATCAGAGCTTGATGCAGAAAGTAGTTTCCCGAGCATGTATATCAAGGAGCTTGGAACCTTTTCCTTTATTTAATAATGTGCTTTAACATACATACATATAATCATACCTTTATCCCTGGAGGGTTAGGCAGAGGTGAATTAACACCCACATTTCACCAATAATTGTATTCGGTCCCTACACAGGACCGGGGTGGGCCTATTGCTTTAAATTACCACAATACATTTGGTTAAGTATTTAACTTAAGGTAAACAAGGTTTATGTGCCTTTTTACACAATCAATAGAGATTTAATTGCATGTTATTTTTAAACTGTATGTATATATTTTAACTGCATGTTATTTTTAAACTTTTTGAAGGAAGTAGGACACGGCGGTATTTCCGCCCAATTGAGCCGACTGGGGAAGTACCTCCGCCCTATAATAACTTCGTGTTGTGTTCCCAGCGGTGAGTAGGGTAGCCAGAGCTCACTGGAGAATTTGTGCTGTCAGTGGGAAGACTAAAGACTTGTCCTGCTTTTTCTTCTACACTGACGGCACAGAAACTCTGCACTTACAGGGTTGGCAGCGCGACTGTGACTCCTCTGGTGTTACAAACGTCCATAGGCCACGGTAACCACTTTCCATCAGGTGGAAAGCCGTGTGCTTGTCTGCCAACCAAATGATATAAAAAAAAACTGAATTTTTAAATTCAAATTAATTTCTTTGCTAGAACTTCATTTGCTTTAGTCGCATTATGTAAAATTCGCAAAATGTCCAGCGGGCTCAAATTGTCCAATTCTCACAACGTCCAATTCGCAAATTGTCCAATTCTCACAACGTCCAATTCTCAGAATGTCCAGTTCGCAATTGGCCCAGTTTGTAAAATAGGAGTCGTGCTTGATTACGGGAGGCGTTTTTGACGCTTCAGTCTCATAACGTTCTTAAACGTTGGGTATCTTGTGTAATGCAAGAAGAAATAGGAGCCCCGCGAAGCCGTTGACATAGCTCACATATCCATTTACTCACACACAATTAGGAACTGGACCAATTGCGAATTGGACCAATTGCGAACTGGACCAACTGCGAACTGGACCAATTGCGAACTGGACCTATTAAGAATTGGACAGTTGGACATTTTGGGAATTGGACATAATGCCACTAAAGGCTTCATTTATTTAAGCAAAAAAAACTTAAGTTTTTAAATAAAATATATTAAAAGACGCATCTAGATAAGGTGGAAGTATATGGCCCAAGTTACCGAAGCCTATAGATGTGTGCAACACTAGGGAACCAACAGATTATTTACCTTTAGTTAAGTATTTAACCAAACTGAGTAATGTTGTTTGTTATAAACATTTTAAATACCTGGTCATTTGTTGTTCTAATGTCAACTCCCTGGCTTCGTGAGCTAGTTCCCGGTTGAGGTGAAGTTTCCCGTGATCTCCTTACATCTCCACCAGCAATATTATATTCAGGTTTAACAGACACATATCCTCTTACAGCGGGAGTTGCTACGGTTGGTTCTGATTTCACTTGACATGGCTCGACACTTTCTGTTTTGATAGTACTAACTGATGTAGTAGTACTCTCTTTCTTTGATGATTCTTGTTTGATATGAGGATGTTGCGAATCAGGTTCCTCTTTGATTTGCAGCAATGAAGGCCCTTCTCCACTGCTACTTGCAGTATTTGAAGCCTGGTTCACATTTCGACAAGAACTAGATCTGTCATGACAGGTGCTACATCGGTGACAATATATATAGTTAGAGGCAGGACTACCTTGATTCACTTCATAACCAGCATTGCTTCTAGAAGAGCAGCCTGAGTTCTCTTGTTTTACTTGTAACTTTACATTAGATTGGATTGACTGAGGTTGTGAGTTTTGAGCGTTTTCTGTTACTAATGTAGGGGTTGATCTGGTGCCATGAGCATTTCTTTCTGTTTGTTCTTCAGGTTCCCCTTTGATGTCAATTCTTTGATTCCCATGATGGGTGTCACTCCTGCTAGTACTTCCTTCATGGTTCCCTGCTCCATTATCACACTGTTTCTTCCTGGGGATATTTGCATAATCTTCATCTTCTTCTGAACTAACTTCTATTAAATTTGATGCTACACTCTCTTTTGATTGTCTTCTCCGTGGAGATATGTTGAGCTTCCGACTTGGCCGTTCCAAGCTGCTGGGCTGACTTGAGTTACTTCCAGCACTAACTTGATTAAAAACATTATCTGACCTTAAATCTAAATTGTGATACTCGGGATGATTTTCAGACATATGGGTTCTGTTGGGCATTGCATATGATAGTGGATGAGATAAATAATTCCTATTATCAGCGAGAACAACTAAATTATTATGATACAAATATTCCCTTGAAGGATTTAGGTATGGATAGTTTGGATAATAGTAGTTACTTTGATTGTGAGGCTTGGGTTGGTATCTAATGTTGACATCAGGAATTCTTCTCTGTCCACTGGCATCATTGCTGTCAGGAATGCTAGCGCCAAAAGAAAAGTCCAGTGAACTAGAACTATCTGGCAGGGGTTGGTATTCCTCTGGAACGGGTGTGTGGGAGTCTGCTGGATGAGTGAGCGATGATATGTTTATTTCGTAAGATTGGTTAGGTGTTGTTGAATTTACATAGTTAGACGACACTGGTTTTGGTGTTTGCTCATTGGTTGCAGCTGTAGCCGCTTCTCCAGTTGATGGCAGCACTTCTACATCATCATCACTCTCGGCAAATAGAGCATCACACTCCATTTGTTCTGCAATGGTAATGAATACCTGTCAGTTTATAACATGACTTCAAAATTGTTAAATCTAACAAGAATTTTACTTTACACAGCTGTCTATGTTATAGTGCATGTAATCTTCTCTTAAAGAAAACATAAGCTTTTTTTGTAACACTATATAATTACATTAGTAGACATAATAATGTCTTTATTATATGTATTTACAGTATTATGATTAGAGGCTCCATCTTCAAATTCAATATTACACTAATACACAATTAACTAACAATGTTCCACATTTTACCCATCTGGTATGTTGTTAAAAAAATACCATGAATAAATGCTGATCTTCAATTATACTGAAATTATATCAGCAAAAATAATATATTACAAAAGAAAAATATAATAACAATGTCAAAAAATTGTTGTACTAATCGATTTTGATTGTCTATAGAATATTTAGTATAGAATATCATGTCCCTGATAAAATCTACCTACATTAATAACAACAAAAATAATCTCACATGTTCTAACACCTTATCAAGTTTCTATTCAGGAAAATTGGGCAATATTGTTACGTCTATTTACCGTTCCTCTGTAGATTGTCAGATTCTGTAGATGTACTGGATGTAAACACTGTGTCCAGAATGGCTGCCAGAGATGATGGTCCAGCAATATCCCACGACGAAGACGACTGTCCTCCTTCGTAACCTTTTTCAGTCATTTTATATCTAACGTTCCATACCGTTCAAGCTTATATCGAACATGCAAGGTAACTCCGTAACTTTGCTATTGTCAACACTTATCAACCAACATATAGTAAGTATAATTTCACTTAATTTTAGCCATGTTGTGTTGAAATAAACCAACGTAAACACAAAACACCGCCTACATGAATAGGGATAAAAATTGAATATAAAAACCGAAATAAAACTTATCCCCTGTGTACCTCAGTATTGTATATTTTTTAGAAGCTCTATTCTGAAATATAGAAGGTCCAACTGTCCAATCAAATAGTTACTATATTATAGTTACGAGATGACATTTCCAAAATAGATTATTACTATATGTATTTAGTCGATTTATGGTTCATTGAGTTTGTCTTAATGTGAAACTGTTGAATCTATTCTATTCAATTTCAGGCTCCATAAGGGAGTGAGTGAAAATTACCCCATTTTGTTTTGAATACTTCGCTTTGTTCAGGTCTGAGTCTGCTCCTTGATTGCAAAGTACCCAAACAAAACCTAAAATAATCCACCAAACAATCCAACGGGACTGCTCCACAATTTACGACATAGAATAAGCCGTGATGAGGCCAAAGAGTATAGTAATATATAGGGATGAGGCTGTCAAGCTGGGTGTTACCATTGTCACATAGTATATGTGACCCTCTTTTCTGCCACTTTGCTTCAGCTTACCATCAGGCAAGGCGAAGTCTAATTAAAGTGTCTTATATGAAAAAAATTATGCACGCCGTAGTTCGGCAAGCTAAAAGATTTGGTGGAAAGCAAAAACTTACATGTTTTCAAGATTAAAAATAACTTAATAAGTATGACATGTTCTCGTGCAGCAGGAGCGCAGGACGGCTGTCACGGCACAGGTAAATCAGTGACATAATACGTTGGGCTCTTGTCACCGCCGGTGTTCCAGCCGCATTAGAACCTACTGCCTTGACGCGTGACGATGGCATGAGGCCAGATGGGATATCATTGGTGACTTGAAAGATGGGAAGGCATTTGGTGTCGGATGCAACATGTGCTGACACATTTGCAGGGTCTGCAGACTGCGCCTACGCTGCTGCTGCGTCGGCAGAGACCCTCAAACGGCGCAAGTATAGTAATTCAAGTGGTAATTACATACTTGAGCCATTTGGGGTCGAGACGCTGGGATCATGGGGTCTTTTGTTTAGAGACGTTTCTAAACGTTTAATAGAGGTTACCCGTGACCGAGTGCTGGTTTATTCCTTGCGCAGAGGATTGGTATTGCCATTCAACGTGCAATGCCGCCAGCCTCAGGCCACCCTCCCAGTTAACATCGTAAGAGAAGGAATTCTGTGATGCCTGAACCCGCAGGTTTGTGCAGGATATTTTGTATTTTTTTTACATGGCTATATTTATCCCGTATTATTTGGTCTTTTGAGCAGCCTTAATTTGCATGACATTTTTATGACATTGACAGCTTTAATAGAATTTGACTTGTTACAATTTTTGAGTAGTGTCTGTCAGTGATCTTTGATTAGTTTAGTTCGTTTACAAGAGAAGTTGGAGCTGTAAAACGTTTTTGTTTGAGCAATAATTATAAACTTCCTTGATAATGATTACGTGTCTTTAACGTGTATGTGAAGTTTCGAGAAGTAGCAGTTATAAAACTCGTTGATTTGATATAAGACTAAATAAATTAAAAAAAATTATCTTAAACTTTGCAACCATGTCGCGATTACTACCACTATATCTTAAAGGTGAAGTTGTTAAAGGATTTGGAAGAGGATCGAAGGATCTTGGTTGCCCAACAGGTAAATAAGGCTGTAAAGTCCTATCAAAAATTAAGATCAGAAACTTATTTTGACCTAAAATAATTAATTCATAATAAATTAAAGAAATTGTAGAGTCAATACATTAGTAATTATATTGCTGCTGTACCTAATAACTACATCATTTGCAGGTACTTTTTAAGTTTTGCCAATTATGTTAGCGGTGCAATTAATTTAACAGAAAAAAGGCATTCATTTCATCAAATATAATTTCAGCCAACTATAAATTGGAGGTGGTACAAACTCTGCCAAAAAAATTGGAGCCAGGAGTGTACTATGGATGGGCACAAGTCAATAATGGTCCAGTCCTAAAAATGGTTGCCAATATTGGTTGGTGCCCATTTTATCAAAATAAAGAAATGTCAGTGGTAAGTCAATAAATTATATTGATAGTGGTTTTATATTACTTGAACCCATGATAGATTATTACTTGGTTATCTATATGATCACTGAATTATGTAGTTATACATTTTTATATGTTGTAAATAGGTCTATTATATATCTCATGACATATTTTGTATAATTATTTGTTAATTATCACTGACCCATTTCAATTATCATTAAGTAAAGTTAGTATTTATCTCTGTAGTGGTACTTGAAATTAGATTGTACAAACAATATACCTAATCTATACAAATACATAAATTAGTCTGTTCATGACTTTAAAACAACAGCATTTTAGGTTTAAGTAAAGTTTTAAACACTTGATATAGGTATGTAGACTTACAGAATACTATGGCTATAATAACCTTGTGTTGGGTTCTCAGCGGTGAGTAGGGTAGCTCACTGGTGAGTAAAGTTAAGTGTTTCTTACTTTCAGCTGTACAAGTAACTCCTCTGGTGTTACAAATGTTCATATAGGCCACAGTCACTTAAGGTGGGCTGTGTGCTTGTCCACCATTTAACTGGTATAAAAGAAAATAAAAACTAATAGTAGTAACATGGTCCCTGAAGTACTCTGGGGAGATGGGTACCCATCCAAATGGCAACCTCACCTAGATAGTGTCACTGATTGTGTACCAAACAAGAGCACACCTGGCAACAGGCCTAAAATTTATTATTGCCCATCAGTGTCCACTATGAAATTATTTTACCTAACATTATTGTTTCAGGAAACTCACATCATGCATAAATTTGATAGTGATTTCTATGGGTCAAACCTGAAGATATGTTTAGTTGGTTACTTAAGGGGCGAGAAGAATTTTGATTCCCTAGAAGCCTTAATAGAAGCTATAAAGCTAGATATAGCCAATGCTGAAAAATACTTAGAATCATCTGACGCACAGGGTTTGAAGACTTCCCTCATTACACAATGAGCTGTATTGTAATAATGAATTATAATTGATAATATTATGAAGTTTTATTATTTAGAAAAAAATATAATTTATATGACTAATTTCATGAGATTTATGTATGTGCTGATAATATGGTTGATGACATTAATATATTTATAAAACAGCATCTTATTATGGAAAAAAAAACTAGTTCAATAATTCAAAAAATTAATTAGGAACTTTATAAACCCATGTTAAGTTATTGGAGTTTGAATACAGATTGTACAGACAGATATGTAAAAAAAATGTGATATATTTGATATGAAGATATACTTTTAAGAAAATTAAATATTTACTTATAAAATATCTTTTATTCAATTAAACAATATTCCCTTCGAAAAAGCCTTTAATATTACTGCTTGACTGGATTCATTTTCACAAAACTGTAAAATTTATCACTCCTCACAATGGAAACAACAGAATCTTAAATTAATAGGGCTCTCTCTCCAGGAAACTTAATGTTGTTTTCTCCTAAAAGAACATCCTGAAACAAATACAAGCTTTATTAGTACAATGATACTTATCAAAACTATGAAGGTCAAAAACTAGATTGTTGTGTCAGACACAATCAATAAATGAGCATTGTTAAACTAGATTCAGTAAATTGATCAGACATATTTGAGATGATTACCAGATGGTTTTTTAAATATCATAGAATCTATACTCCATTGGGTTTAGTACTTAACTAAATGTAACTATATTTTCCTGTTTAAAATGGCTAAAAACCTAAATTGAACCACTAGTTAGTCAGCCTATCTTGTGTTGGTGAAGTAATGTAGATGTTAATGCACCTCTGCCTAACCCTCCTGGGATAAAGGCGTGATTATACTCGTATGTATTAAAGTCACTACTAGATTGTTTACCTTTAGTTAAATACCAAACCAAATGGGACTACTCATAGGCTGTAAGGAAGAAAAAAATTGGTATTGATTGAATCCTTATGTTTTCAAGTTAGTTAATTTTCTATAAAGCATAAATGTAGAGGGCTTTGGGCAGTTCTAAACCTTCCACATTTATTTCTTTGAAGCATTTTAACAACAACGGTGTCAATTCTGATATAAATTTTCA
Source organism: Eilema griseolum (assembly GCA_963662185.1). Classification (NCBI taxonomy): domain Eukaryota; kingdom Metazoa; phylum Arthropoda; class Insecta; order Lepidoptera; family Erebidae; genus Eilema; species Eilema griseolum. Next base: position 10,438,733 of record OY759250.1, read on the forward strand.
TTATTAATTTACAATGTAATCTGTTAAAAATAGTTAGATTGCAATTTGAAAGGGTTATTATATTTTCACTATGTGATGCAATAATTTGCACCACATAATGAAAGTTATTGCACCACATAATGAAAGTTTCTGTAAACATTGAGGTTTATTCTTTTGATAGAATGATTGACAAGTAGGAAAGAACTCTTGGTCTCCTTTTATATGGAAAGTCAGTAAGATGGACATATATTTCGACATTTGTGATTGAAGTTACATGCTATTATGAAATCATAACTTTTTATTGTATTTTTCTGCTAATATTACCCACACACAATAATGCTATAAATGTTTATGTAAAAGATGATAAAAGATAAAAGTTGCAAGACGTTTTGAGTAAGACAATGTTCAAATCCCTATCCTGTGAAGTAGAGCATTATGTCCTTTTCTACATATTATAACCATATTAAAACTTATTAGAAATATAGCAGTCTCTATGGCACTAGTAAGTCGACTGCTACACAGGGAGCACAGGACTGATTCCTGCTTAATGTAAATCCAAAATGTTGTAGGAGCAAACATATCTATTGCATCGATTTGGGTATTTCTGTGCCTCAGAAGCACATTAAGCCAGTTTTCCCAGAAGTTACATGAAAATCTATGGCAGTTGTTACAGACAGTGCTAAAATGTCCAATAACTGGTCTAATTGCAATACCATGATGTTGCTTAAAGGGTTATGACTTATGAAGGTCTGCGGTAGCCTAGTGATATGGGTAATGGACTGCTGAGACGAGGTCTTCAATCCCAGGTTTTACCATAGCACACACCAATGACTTTTCGATGCTTTAGAACTTATATGTGTATTTATCGCAGGTTTATAAGTGCCTGGTTAATGACAATAGGCTGGCTATCTATTACATTAGGACCTAAACATAAACTGGCGAAATGTAGGTGCTTCGGGGATATAGGCGTGAGTTCATGTTATGTTATGTTATGAAGGTCAGATGGGAGTCAGTCCCTTCATGGAAAATATCCAAATTCATAGTTAGAGTACAAAAAGCATACTCCTTGAAAACTTCTAAGATTAATGTGAGGATGATATTGAGATAAAAATATATGTCCTGATATTCCATAACTTTGTAATTTAGCAGCAGTAACATATAGAAACAAATTGCAAGGGATGTTTATAAGCTGCTTTGTAACACTTTGACAATATAGAATACATACTATAGTGTCCTCAGTTTACATGGAGAAATATACACTTCTGTTTATAAGTCTGGTAGTTACAAGTAAAAATATCATGCAGACAGTTTAGTGTCATAACTTAGAAATACCAAACTAATACTAGAACCACCAATACCCCATGAACACTACTTTTCGTCAATACTGTATATCTGTTTAACAACATTGTGCAATATTTTGTTGAAAACAAGATAATTATTCGTGAGTACTCATTTAATGCATTAATTATGATAAGATAAATATATACTCACCCTCCGTTAATCTGGCGCGACCACCGGTGGGTTGGCAAAGGATCGTTGAGCAACCTGCGCATACGACCACCCTTTGCGCGTGACTGAATACGGTTGTGATTTTGTAGCAGCCAGGGCATTTGACATCCATGAAATATGAGTTCGGATGTGGCACTAGCCTCTTCAACTTATGTTTCCTTTTCTCCGACGCAGGAGAAGGATGCAGCAAATCAATTGCGAGCTGAAATTCCAAATACGTACATTTAGGTTATTCGGTCACTTTGTTACTCCATTCTTTGGACGTTGTTCAAACTTTAAGACACTTGTTTTATAGTTTAAATACATGGCGTAATTTACACGTTCCAACATAACAAAGAGTTTGCACGTGAACTTTTTTGAGGATAATGTATCTGACATGTCAGACACTGCCATGTGTATTCGCCTGTTTTGACTAAACCGCATTTCCATTTAAACTCGATGAACACTATTTCAAATGCTTATAAATTTCAGCAAACATCAAGGAGCACAAATAACTTGTAATATAATTAAACACAGTTAGATATTTCGCTCAGATAAATAAAAATACACACCGGCATGGTTACAGCTTTGATGCAGAACCGGAAAAGGAAAGGACTCGAATAATCCAACGACAAGGATCGAATTCCATAAGCAACTGATAGAGATGCGTTCATAAATTAATTATATGAACTAATTTCGATTCTTAGTTATCTCTGGTTATCTCTCTTCAATAATAACGTGAAATTATTGAAGTATTTTAACTAAAAATAATATAAAATTCCATTTCATTTTCAGATCGTAATTTACCCCTTATAATCCTTACAACTTGGTTTTGTTGTTATATAATAAAATAATAATATAAGAGTAGGTAACAGAAATTTTTACATTTTACCTTACCTAGATATTCTAGATGTATTTTTTATTATTTTAATGTACCACACTGATGTTAAGTAAATACAAAAAATAAATGGCGATGTTATTTATGTACTTACTTTAAAAAAAAATCAGGTCCCTAGAAACTACTATTCCTTATACCATAAACTACAGACCATATCAAAGAAACCACAGAGTAGGGATGCCCGATCTTTCACTTTGAATCGATCTTTTGAATCGTAATGGATCGTAACCTCGTGAATCGATCTACGATCTGAATCGATATTTTCTTCGATCTTCGAAGATCGTATCATAATTTAAGAAAAAGACAGTACCAGTGCATGTAAAGTTATTTTTTATAAGTTCCAAACCATATCAAACGGACGGTAGCGCATCGGGCAGCAACGGATTGTAGTGACACACGCACCCGCAGTGTCTAGCTGCTTTGTGTCATTTGGTAATATAGACTTACGCTCAAGGTACACAAGATTTAATTTCGTCTAATAATTGTACAATCCGTTCCTGTCCGATGCGCTGCCGTCCGTTTGACTTGGTTGGACCCTTATTTGCACTTGGTAGATCAGAGAGGGTCGTTCTCCAGCTCCGGTAGAGGAAACAAATATAACCTAATATGATGATGATGCACTCATCATTAGGTATAGGTACATTAATCTATTTTAAATAATAAAAATTTAAGGGTAGGCTTGGAGTGTAGGTACGCTTAGCTATGTATTAATTACGAGATAAGTTACGAGTTTAAAAAGTAGGCAATATATAAAGGGCTGGCATATAAAATATTACAATATAAATAGAAAGATAGGTACTTACGATTTCGGATAATGCTGCACTTTCTCCACCTTTGTTTAAATCAGAGTAAGTATTTTGATGATGTTGTTTGAGATGATTTTTTAAATTCGTAGTATTGTCTTTGGTTTTAACATTCTGTTTACATAATTTGCACTCTCCGCCAGAGTCATTTCTAATAAAAAACGTCCAAACAATTGATTTTACTGGTGGAGCCATATTAAAAACAATATTAAAAAATAATAAGTCACACTGAAAAAATAAAATCCGTCGTATTCAATCGTATTACTATCTACAATGAACAAAGTATCTGGCCTACCTACGATGATCTTGCGGCGCGGCGGTATAAAATAAACGGCGGATAAAATAAACAAATTTTTATACTACCTTCATATTATTGTCATTTCATATTTCATACTCACGGCAGTTTTACTCAGGTACGGAACTCAAGACTATATCAACAAATAGATGTTACTTTGTTGTACCCGCTAAAATGAGAGTGTTATCAAAGATCTTAAACAAATACAATGTATTGTGTATTATTTTCGTTTTTGCATGATACGATTTTTTCCTACGATCCTCAAAGCATACGATTCGATCTGAGCAAAGATCGTATCCTGTTGAATCGATTCAAAAATCGACCGATCGTATTGCCTGTGAATCGATCTTCTAAAAGTTCGATTCAGATCGGGCAACCCTACCACAGAGTTCTATGTTCTAGAATAAACTAACCAAACTTTTAAAGCCAAACATAACATAACATTGGCATAAATATTTAAGAAGTGATACGTTGTTTTGTTATTACGTATTACATAACCCATAGTTCTATTACGCGACATCATGGCTGATGAGGAATATGAGGCTGAGGACCCAGGCGCAGATTACGATGATATCGCCGAGGAAGATGATAATATTGAAGAAACAGAAGAGCAGGAAGAAGATGGTTACAACGCGCAGTGCCTTGCTCCTGGACAAGCAGGCGGAGGTGTTGAAAAGTCGAAACGCATCACTACGAGATATATGACTAAATATGAAAGAGCTAGAGTATTAGGTAAGGCATTATTCATGACTTCTGCATATTATTATTATTTTGGAATCTTTGAAACTTTACCTTTATCAGCAATACATGCATACAGTCATGCTTTTTCAACATAATTATATATACACAATTTTATTCAATTTTTGACACTCATCCTTTATGTTTCAGGTACAAGAGCACTTCAAATTGCAATGTGTGCACCTGTCATGGTAGAATTAGAAGGTGAAACGGATCCTTTACAAATAGCTATGAAAGAACTAAAACATGGCAAGATACCTATCATCATTAGAAGATACCTACCTGATCATTCCTATGAAGACTGGAGTATAGATGAGTTGATTATTATTGATCATTAATGTCGTTATATTATTTCTACCATTATTATATTGTAACATCTCTCTTTAATACAGGAGAAACGAAGTTTTGGGCCTGACCTGACAATTCTGATTTTCCGATATAGTTCACAAATTAAGTATACATGTAAAAGGCCTTTATTCCACCTGATTACTACTAACTCTATGTAAATCGTATACCAGTTAACTACCCAAAATGTTTCTTCAAAAACAACAGTAAAGAGTTTGGTAATAAGATATGCTGATGGGTAAGCAGCACTATATTTTAAATAACAAGTACCAACAATTTTATGTATATAGCGATAATAATTTATCAACAAGTCAAACTTAACAAAGATATTCCAAAGTTCATTGTTATTCGTGTGAACCAATTTGCTGACCAATTGAAGTGTCGGAAGCTTGATGGTTAAGTAGCTGACCTTACGATTGAAAGGCCCCAAATTACTGTCACTTCTAACACAAGTAATTTGCTTAGTTAGAGGGGTTAACGGGAATACTAGTTATTTCAGTTACTCATATTTTTGGTGATATGAGGTCATCCTGGCAGACACCTCTACCAGAATGAATTACCTATCCTGTTTCCAACTTAAGCTTGCTTGTAGTCTATGAGTCGAGTCTGGAGTATAAGTTACTTCTTCAGTGCCACTCATGTAGATACTCATGCATGATATAATAATATGCATGCCATCGCACTAAGTCACTTTTGTTTCATATAATATGTTGTCCTGAGTGTGGTCTGCTATAGCGGGCTGCTATCCATAAGTCTCGTTTTTAGCCCTAGAATTAGCTCTGTATGTATTTTATTGTAAAAATAATTTTTTTGTCTGTAAACCATACTAAGAAATTCTGCTGAATTCTCTAAAGACATCTCTGATTTTACTTGCACCACAGTATTCTACATGCTACCTACTTGTTCTACAGTAAATCTGTTGGTGTACAATAACGAATTGCAAAATGCAACTTATCCCATGTTTGCCGTATTCCAGTTGCTTACTTGCAACGTAATATTGTTTGACAACCTCATAACCAAGAAAGCATAAGCCATACCAGCATTAGTTTTTCATGTGTAGATTGTGTTCCTTCAATAATATCGAACACACCAAGCGCCTTCGTAAAACTTTAACCTGGAATTACCAACTTGTCCAACCACCAACAACCAATATGCTGGAAATAACTGGACAAGTTGACAATTCCATTTAGTTCACTGCTCGCATTTTCATTGCTTAGCATGATATTATCCACGTTTGCACTACACTGTGCTTGAGGACCGCAAATTATTTTAGTGCGCCCCCGTGTCTCTCTTAGAATTTTTGCTTTACGTCGATACCTATAATTTTGTTTGCTAATTTTAACACATCTACATTTTTGGCAACTGTAATTGTCTCCTGAAGTGTCGAAGTAATGTTTAGCAGCATTTTTTCTTTGGCCTTTTGGCTGTGTATTCCCTCTAGCAGATTATCTCTGATTAGCTCATCTTTTTAATGTGCCAGCACGTGTAAGTTTCGTACATACTGAAAACACTTCTTAATTTGATCTAAAACTTCCTGCAAGGAGGTATTTTCTATCGAAACCCAACTGTTATACTAATTCTTCTGTTTGTTCGCCCATCAAATATAACAATAAGTCAATCTTTTCTTGTTCTCCTTTTGTAACAAAATCCGACACAGAGAGATATCGTACAAATCGTTACTTTCATTTACCCGATTGTTCGAAAATCGAACACCCCTGGCGGTGTCACATGACACGGAGCCTCACAGAGGGGAACAAATATTCAATACTTGCATTGTATTCTCGTTTTCCATCTCGCCACTTGCTGCCACCAATGCCACCACATTGTATAATAGTGAAACACTCGTAGTACTATAATCTATGTAGATAATATAGTATTCTTAATCAGAGATAGGTATACCTCATGACACACATTTTGGACCTAAGTCGCGAGACAAGCCCTGGCACCCGTGGATTGTTTAGTAATATAGGTATTTAAACTATTACGGTCAATCACATTACTAAACTTGTTTGGGGCAAGCACCATGATCACAGGTCACAGGAGAACTGGAAGTATTGGCGGTAAACGGTGAAAAAGTTATATCATTCTACCCTCTTTCGAGTTCTCTTGCTACGCGTGTTAACAAGAGAACTCACATGAAGGTTTTGTCACCTGTCTTCTTTTTTTTTTGATGGCTTTTGCAGCGAATCGCCGCAATTTTCCCAATGTCAAGTAAATGTCTTTAAAATTATTAATGGCGAAAACCCAATGTCAAGTTTTTCAACTTGCGGTCCTTTAGAATGATTATATTGATGATGATGATGACGATGATGATGATGACGATGATGATGATGATGATGATGATGATGATGATGATTGCGGCCTCAGTAAAGTTGTGTGGACTTTACTAGAAGCTCCCTAGGGAAATTCGGAACTAACATGAAAAGTCACAATTTATTGTAATATGCTACTTTCCCCTACACTTTCCTACAAAATCCACCATTTTATACATAAATACTCGAATTCACACCAATTTCGGAAAATAATATAATACCTTCGTGTTGGCGCCAAAACTCATTGTTTACCTTCAGTTATAAACTAACCTAACCAAACACAGTGTAGAACTACACTGTGTTTGTTATGCAATTAATTTTGTTATTAAGTTACTACTCAGTATAAATGCACCCTATGCCATACACTGCACTTGACGATTGCTTACGAGACAGATTTGTGTACTGTAATCAGGTAAAATATTGCTGAAGTTTCGCAGGGTGAAAACTGAGTTTCTCCGTGTATAGTATAAGTAGATTAAGTAGGGTATCAATTTAGTTTTAAGAATTAAAATAAAATATTTACAAAAATATCTCAAAGAATATTTTAATTTGGAACCAAATAACGATTTATTATGTTTACTAACTCACATGACGAATGCTTATTACAGCAACACAGTACAGAGTCTATTATTATTATAACAATGAACGGGATATAGACCACGTTTATTTGTTTTGTCGAGTTTTTACGAAGTATTGTGTTTGTCGATGTAGATGATCATGTCAATCTGAAATCGTCTGTTTATCCTAAAATTCTGATATGTTTAAACTTTTACAATATCTCACTAGTTTCCTAAGTGATGATGTGGTCGATGATAGAATACGCTTGTCCTGCAGCAACCAATTTACTCTAGGCTTGAAGACTTTCTGGAAACATACTCAGGCAAGGCGTTTTAGACAGACAGAAACAGATTTTGCAGTGGCAGTTGAATAAACATAATGCTTAAACGTTTTGGACGTATGTATGACCATCACATAACAAATATTTAGGAAAAATGAGATCATGCAACTCCAGCGCACACTCTTCGAAATGCATCCGATAAAACTCAAAGGAATAGTAACAGTTACTATACCTACCTAATTATATATGTATATATACTCTAATTACCAAAATATATTTTGACATATCTACAGTACAAGGACTTCTGCAAATAATCTCATACGAACTATATCTACGAAGACATAAGCATAGCTGGATGTCACTGCACCGACTACAGTAATTCTCGATTGCCACTGTGTGGGTATTGAAGTGGATAGCTAGGTTACAAACTGTACAGCATAACTCCGAACGCATCAACCTTGTATGTCGACAAGTATTAATGCCGTGATGAATGTAATCAACATCTCGCGTGTCTTTATTTAACTATGTGGGTATATACTGTAACTATTGAAATGTACAGCATCTAATAGTAGATTATATCATAGAAACTACCCTTTGATCTGAAGGTCAAAGGGGTTCCTTCCTAGTATGCTGCTAATAGTTACTAATTGCTCAGATTGTTCTAGATACCTGCGGGTCTAAAAACGCCACACTGGGCGTTTCCGCAGACTAGTAACTTTTAGAATTTGCAGTAAATTTCAACAGATTCCCATAATTGAAAGTAGACAAATCGACTGAGTCTTATAAGGTGAGTTCACTCTTCAGTGAGTCACCTTTTACATAAATAGGTACTAATACTCGGCATCGAGTCTGCAGATTTATGAAAAAATCTGACTTAACTCCATCCTAATATTCCAGACAAGTTTATTTTTCCTAGGCCTCGTTATGATTATCGAGAAGTATAAAGTGTACCGTATATTACTCTACATAATAATAAAACAAGTGCTTAATTTCGATTTGTAAACAAAATAAGGTTTATTGAGAAATCCAGGTTGTGATATGAAGCAGACAAAGCAGCGAACGCGTGCGGTATCACCGCCTGCCGCGCTTCGTGGGCCGCGCTTGGCAAACGCACCGGGCTGAATATCGCTGAAAGCTCTGGCGCGGGGAGAGCCTCGTCCGCACGCCAGTACCCCTCCGACCAGCGATGCTGTGCTGTCTCCGGAAATAGAGTACGTTCGCCGTCTTTGCGTGCACTGTCGCGAACCGTTCGCCGCTGCAGCCAACATTTTACCCATTGAATCGCGGTTAATAATAGAGTGATCGTTAAATAATTTATATCTTTCCTGAAATATTTCTTTCGTAACATATTGTTTTACTGTATAGTTATAACGTAACTGCGATTCAATGACAACGGTATTAACCCGAATTGCATTCTGATGGAATGCAAGTCGCGTTGAGCCGTGGAATTAAGTGGATATGCTGGTGCAGTGTAGATGTTTACGACGTTCTTAGATTGGCCGACCAGGTGCGCGAGTGTGTGTGTAAATGACTGATAGCCCGTGTTAGCGGGCTTAAGTTAGACAACATGTGGACCAAAGGATTGACGCTATGGAGGTTTACTTTGTGCATGTTGTTCGCGGTGTCAGCGCTAATCGCGATGGCGAGAGGTGAGTCCTTGTCGCGGGAGTGGGAGCATATCTTCGCTCGCACTCTGCGTCACTACATCGCTTCTATTTTCGGCGTAACTTGCGCTGAAATTATGTAAAAAGCTCACGTATGTGCGCTATTTTTGGCGATAACCTTAGGTGAAGTTTTGTATGACAAAATGATCCAGTGACCGAGATATGAACATATTCTGTCTATTCTCTAATTTGTTTATCAGGGTTTTTGAGTGGAGCTGGTGCGTCGGCCAACTCGCTATATCACAAAGCTAGATACGTAAATAGAAATACAGGGATTTGTCGTTGTGCGTCGCCATCTTGTGAAAAACGATAGGATCGTGACGACATTATAAAAGTATGACACGAATCTATGTCACATCATAACTTCATGATATACTTTAGGTTCCAATTATGACAAAAATGTAAGTCCAAGGTCACCTTCTTATTTCTCAACCTCTGACTTCAAAAAATACCAAAATACAGAAAAAAACGTTTGATTTAAATTGTAAAGTAAAAAGTATTTTTTTTTAAATTAACTAGCCTGATACTTTGCACCAAGGTATTTGGAGATGATTAAAGAAAATTAACTGTCTATGCCATGAAAATATCACGATAACCTTACTAGATATAATACTAACGATTGCTCTCCTTTACCCGCTAATAAAGCGTGATATTCAATACCAAATGTAAGAGATACGCTGGAAAGTATTGATGTATTTATACCTATACAGCCCGTAGCAGCTTCATGTAAGTCAATGTCAACTAACATGGCCCACAACATAAAACACAAACATCTAAACTGAACCGACGAGACAAGGCCGCGGCGGCCGTATTCAACCGATCTCTCAAAATACTACATCTGTTCACAGCGGTTTTAATTATTTTATTTTCTCAATAAAAATATTTGCCATTAAAATAGTAGGTATACCTACAATACAGTATCTAATATACGCCAGCCTCTGTGGTGTGGCGGTAGTGAACGCGACTGCTACGCAGGAGGTCCGGGTTCGATCCCCGCTCAGTGCAAATATTTGTATGCATGAATATGGGTATTTACGTTAGTCTGGGTGTTTCTATGTATAATATGTATGTATTTACAAAAAAAAAAACAAGTATTTAAGTATGTTTATCCGTATTCTAGATTCCATAACACAAGCTACTTAAACTATGCTTACCATGGGTCTAGATAGCGTTGTGTAGAATGTTAAAAAAAAATATATAGAAGAGAGTAGTAAATGGTGCAAGGGCCAAAAACATTTCGAGATCTCAATGTCGGAAGATCGTGGGTTCGATTCTCATGCAGTGTCTAAATTGCATTGATCTGTTGCTGGATGTTTAAATTTAAGTGTGGATGTACGTTTGTATATTATTTACAATAAAAAAAATATATTTAATTTATGTTTAGAATGTAGATAGCGTCGCTGTGTAGAAGATGTCCATAGACAGCTAGGTGATGCTATAAATTTACTTAAGTTATTTGAATTACAATTATTTAAACACCTACAATATGGGGTTCTTCAAGAGGGGCATCAGAAAGTTTCTTCATGGTCGGCAGCGCGAGTGTAACACCCCTGGTGTTGCATACGTCCATAGGCCACTACCCATCAACCACTTTCCATCAGATAAAAATATAGGTACCATAAGTAGGTACTCACTTCATTATCCCTTAGTGGCTGGCAGATACAACAGTCAAATATAAATCAACCCATTCTGTCATTGTTCATTATGAATTATTTGTTTATAGACCCCCAATTTTGTATTTTGTGTTGGAAAATGTACAGTGGTCTAATTCAATATTTCTTGCACGATCCCTTTGTCACCTGGCGCCTAGAGCAATCGCTTCTCTTGGACTAGGCACTACTAGGTCGCTGCTAGGTAGGACATCTATGTCGCAGTCGAGAATGGGCGTCTAGATATCGTCGTTAGTAAGTAGAATAGATTCCTAGACGCTCTTTGAATCTATCTTTTGGTTTATCTTTTCAATTGACGACTGCTAACTAATATCACGTCACGGGTTTGATCCCCGCCTATTTGTATTCATACATATATATTCACGCATGTAAATACATGAAGATGTAAGTAGATGTGTACCTATTAACAGTGGTATTGCACCAACTATGATTGATTACATGTACCACGTAGGGGCGCTAATAGGGGCGAGCCTATTCACGTCAAGTAGACTGTTTACCCACTGTTGAATGGAAGACAGCAATATCCCTTTTTTTATACCACTTATGTGGCAGACAAGCACACGACCCACCTGATGGGAAGTGGTTACATTTGGTTGATGCCCCTCTTGAAGAACCCCATATTGTAGGTGTTTTTTTTTATACTACTTAGGTGGCAGGCAAGAGCACGGCCCACCTGATGGCTGTGTGTTACCGTGGCCTATGGACGTGTGTAAAAAAGAAGCCACACTCGCGCTGCCGACTCTGTAAGCACAGAGTTTCTGTGCCGTCAGTGTAGAGGACAAAGCAGGACAAGCCTTTAGGCATCCCACTGACAGCACAAATTCTCCAGTGAGCTCTGGCTATCTTACTCACCGCTGGGAACGCAACATGAAGTTATTATAACCGCGGTATTCTGTAGGGCGGAGGTACTTCCCCAGTCGGTCCATAGGCCAGGGTAACCACTTTCCATCAGGTGGGCCGTGTGCTTGTCTGCCACCTAAGTGGTATAAAAAAAAAAATTGAGTGTGCGTGGGATGAAGTTTCTTCCATACCGCACAGTGAGCACCATCTCAGGTCTTTTAGTCTGTATTCATGAATATGTATTATTTACTTTGGTCTGGATGTTTCTAAATGTATATTTATGTAAGTGACAACCTCTGTGGTGTAGTGTAGACCGTTCGGCTCCTAAGTCGGAGGTTGCATGTTCGATTCCCGCTCGGTGCAAATGTTTGTGTCCATGAATATGAATAGTTGCTTCAGTTTGGGTGTTTCTATGTATAATATGTATGTATTTCCAAAAAATAAAGTATCTAACTAGTGTTTATCAGCATTCTAGAATCCATAAATTAGCGTGTAGAAAGTCGTAGAATATTTGAATTATTTACCCAACGTAAAAAAAAAAATGTTTATCCGCAATCTAGAACCCATAATAAAAGCTAAATAAACTAAACCATTTTTTTTCCAAATAGTGCTGCGTAGAATATTGTAGAGTATTAGTAGAATCATCATCATCCCTGAGTACCGGTTGCAATCGTAGTCTCTGTTGTTTATTTCTTTATTTATTTATGAACAAGCAGCTACAAGCTGATGTGTTCACATCTAGTGATAAAATGTGTAGTCTCTAATATTTCTAATAATAATTAGGTAAGTACTATAATAATCTCTTCCTATGCGGTATCGTACAAGGTAACTAAGGGATAGTGCTGTTTAATTAACATCAGGCAGATATATGCAGCCTAGACTCAGCCTCAGATGGTATGGCGGCATGGCTTGGGTCAACAATAGTGCCCGTAATATGGCAATAGGGTCACCTCCTATTACGTGGGACCGAATTCAATGATTGGTGAAATGTGGGTGTTAATTCACCTCTGCCTAATCCTCCGGGGATAAAGGCGTGATTATATGTATGTATGTAATTACAACATCAGTATGGTGTGATATAGAGGATCTCGTGTCTGCGACTTACAGGGACCTTTGTTTCGTAGGAGGTAGGACACGTCGGTATTTCCGTCCAATTGCGTAATCCGACTGGGGCAGTACCTTCACCCTACAGAATACCGCGGCCATACTAACTTCGTGTTGTGTTCCCGGCGGTGAGTAGGGTAGCCAGAGCTCACTGGAGGGTTATTGTGCTGTCAGTGGAAAGACCAAAAGCTTGTCTTGCTTTGTCTTTTACACTGACGGCACAGAAACTTTGAATGCTTGCAGGGTTGGCAGCGCGAGTGTGATGACTCTCTTGGTTTTGCACGCGTTCATGAGCCACGGTAACCACTTTCCATCAGATGGGCCGTGTGCTTGTCTGCCACCTAAGTGATGTAAAAAGAACCTATTCCCGGTATAGGCGGTATACTAAGTCTAAAGTCTATTTGCGTAAAAGAGTCACCATTCCTACCTATGTGAAACACAACAATAAGTTTTAATTTTTTTAATCTTTCTCTAATACTTTTTTCGAAAATTAAAGTAACTTAAATTACGTCTCATAACTCATAACATCAGCTACCAACAGTAAAAATCTACTAACTAAGTATTTTAGAAATATGATGTTTAATAAAATAAAATATATAAATATAAATAATAAAATGTTATACATACATATACCACATATATATAATAAACAAAAGTTTAAATGCGTTGTGGAATTCCTCTGCATCGCATGCAAAAAGTTATTTTTTACATTATAAACACACTACAATTTTAGTAATTCAATTCAAACACTTGCTTCGACATTTTATTTAGACAGACAGCGTTATCTAGACCCAAAGTAAGTAAGCATTATCTTTTCAAATAGGTTGTAAATTACATATTTCCCTACGTCCATGCTTGGATACTTTTTATTGAAAAATACACATTATACATAGCAACATTTGTCTGAGACAAATTCAAATTTACTCATTTGCAATGGCCGGGAATCGAACCCACAACCTCTGACTTAGCAGTCAAATGCTGTACCTCTACTAATCTGTGCCACTACGCTACTGTGGCGTATTCCCATTAGCTTTATATTTGATCAAAGGTAGCGTAGTATAGTTTAGTATTAAATATTGTGATGTACAGAACCCACTGCTGAAAACCTATTTTCTATTTCATTTCAGCTGACGAGGACGTACCATCCGAGTCGCAATGCCGGCCGTACATCGAAAAAGCTCTCAAAGAGCTCGAGTCAGGAGATGTGGAACCAGGTAAACATGTATTATTATTATTATTTTATATAGAACTTGTCAATTAGACTTCGCCTTGCCTGATGGTAAGCTGAAGGCAAAGTCTCAGAAAAGAGGGTCACCATTACTTACACAAACCATGTGACATTGGTGACACTCAACTTGACGGCCTCATCATATGCTTTTTCACGGCCCGTTTAAAGGAACCGGGACTGTAGGAAGAAGGTAACACGTGAGCTGGTAATGAATTCCAGGCCTTAATGGTGCGACAGAGGAAAGAGTCACCGAACCGCTTGGTTCTTGATCGGATGTTCTGCACCGTGTGCGATTATAGATATTTAAACTCTCATGGTCACTCACATTAGTATTAAAGTTATCGGGTTATTTACCATGTTGTATTGTTCTGAGCTTCACCTGTTCACCGCCAATACTCCAGTTCCTCCGTGATCATGGTCCTTGTAACAGCGCCGAAATATCGGAAACTCGAACACTCGTAAAACATGGTAAATAGCCCGATAATTTTAATACTAATGTATTATTTTAGTAGCAATACATTATCTCACTATTTATACTGCAAAGTTAATAGGGCTTATCAGTGGGCATTTCCTAACTCGTTTCCGTCTACGGTTAACTCCGGCCCTTGTGAGGGTTGCTTGGGTTCCTACGTGTTCCTCTGGTTAGCAGATGGTATAGTTGAGAACAGGCAAGGGGGTAGATGGATTCTCCGAGTGCAAGCCTGGAAGTGACAGGATAGGTCAGTCACTCCGCCAGAAGCCGGACGACGTGGTGATGCGCCGCCCGCCCTTCCTTTCTGAGGCAAGAAGGTGACACGTGGTTCCCAGCCTGGGGTCAGCCGGGATGCGAGGAAATTGCCTTATTGGGTTACATTACACTCCGTTTATTGAGACCCGAGATGGTTGCAATACCCGATGTGCTGTTTTAGTCGGTTCAAGCTCAATAAAACCACCTCCGAATTTGAGAAAAGTTGTAATGGCTAACTAACAATATAACTTAGCTTTACTTAAAATACATAAACATAAAACAAATTCACGCCTATATCCCCGAAGGTGCTAGCACGGTCCACATTTCGCCAGTTTATGTTTAGGTCCCAATGTGTGGCGAGCCTATTGCCATTAACTTAAAATATGATGAAGTAATCCTAAAACGAAATGGGTATACAAAGGTGACTTAGATTAGCTAAACCTAGCACGCACTACAATTAAACGTATTTAACTGCAGATCTGAAACCGCAAACTACTGTAGAGCTATAGTAGGGTTCCGTGTAGTAGTAGGTGCCAGCGATTGTGATATAATGTGGGAATGCCTGCTGTGTCTTGGTGGATGGTCTAGGTTAGTGTGTGGGCCATTTCATCAATTTCCTTGGAGTCTGTACTTTATAGTTGCTTTTAAATATGACTTCAGCGGAACTAGGAATTTATCTCGCATTGACACAGCTTGTCGGTGCTGTGAGATGTCAGATCTATTTTAATGACTTACGCGAACGGCGCGTCATCGATATTAACGTTCCTTAAATAATTAAAGATGTCAGCATCACCGTGGGATTACAATATTTCGTCTATTGTGAAAATAAACAGACATGTGTTGAAATAGTTGGTAAATTATAGCCACAACGGCCAAATTATTTATGATAGGCACGTAATAGCCGCACGTAAATTTTTGACGCTTTTCATTAACAAGTTTCAAAATAGGTTTCAATACACGTACCTAGGTGGATCACAAAAAATATAACGTGGTGATGGGTATTGCAGAGAGTCCCGTGTACTTTCGTGAGGAAGGCTCCACGTATTCCACCCCTGTGGGCTATCGGGCGTGGATAGGATCTTTATTACCGGAGTGCAAGGTTACCCAATTAAGACATTCTTGCAACCCATCTGAGCTGAGCTGATTTTAAGATGACCTTGATTTGGGAAGCACCGTCTCCGTTACCCAGTGTGCAACGCATGGAGGTTCCGTACCAAGCACCCCACAGTCACACATACCTATAATAAAATATTGTCATTGCTATATTGCTATATTGTCATTCTCAAAGAATATTTAATTTTATCTGCAAAAAGATGATAAGTCTTGGTCATCTAAAATTAGGTTTTTATTTATAATTCAACGCGTAGATATTATGAGAGCGTCAAACCGGAGACGGGACGGATTGTTAACAAAAATCATGAGTGAAACGACTACACGGATCACTCCGCACTCGGGCAGTAAATTGATGTATCGCAACGTAAGATTTTCAGCACTCAACAGGTTGTTTATCAAAATGTTAGAAAACTTGCGCTGAAGATAATAGCGTGTCTATGAGGAGCATGGGTTTATGGATAGATGATGATAGATCTCATACATAGTGTGTCAATATGATCTCAATGCTAGGTATGCCAAAGGCCGTGCAAAGGGAACGAGGAATAGCTGAAAAGTGGGCATTGGCTCCGAGATCTGTTTAACGACTGCTCCTCGAGGCTTGGATGTTTTTTTTAATACCACTTAGGTGTGTTGTTAAAGTGGTTACCGAGACCAATGGGCGTGTGCAACATCATTTAAGAATTG
Organism: Eilema griseolum; assembly: GCA_963662185.1. Lineage (NCBI taxonomy): Eukaryota > Metazoa > Arthropoda > Insecta > Lepidoptera > Erebidae > Eilema > Eilema griseolum. Next base: position 10,455,459 of record OY759250.1, read on the forward strand.
ACTTCTAGTCAATTCTGAAATGATGATGATGATAGATGAATAATTTCCAGTTGTTATCAGTTACGTATCCAAGTGCAATGAGTTTGACTGCTATGTCTGAGGTTGCGGGTTCAATTTTAGTTCAACGCAAATTGTCTATTAAATTTTAATTCAAAATGTCTTTTTTGTGAGTCCAGTGTGTGAGTCTATGAGTGTTTCTTGTATGATACGCATTACACAATGAACAATGAAACGTATCTAAGTATGCATACCTATCCACCTTGAAAAGCTCGTATTACAAATTAGTTATGTCATGCTTACTTTGGGCTGTGCTTTGGGTCTAGATAGGTTATGTTTGAAAATATAATGTTCGGAAATAAAACTTGCATCCTTTCTCATTTTTAAGCCACTCAAACCTGTTATATCAAATATTCTACAATTCTACTTGAACCTTATGGTTGTATTTACAAATGGCCCCGCGTTGGGCGCCATTGGTAAATGGCCCTACGTTGGGCGCCATTTGTAAACGGCACTCGTTGGGCGCCATTTGTAAATTGTTTAGTTGATTTGAAAATAGTTTTTAATGTCTATAAAAATGAACTATTAAGTATCATGTGTAGCGAAGTTGATAGTTAAGAGATAATAAACTGTGGTTTCACAATATTTACAATTAATATAATTTTTGGTCCGATTGTTACAATAATGAATACCTACACTTTTCTCCAGCTAGGTTATAGTGACGTTAGGAACGACGTAAAGACAAGCAAAGCTTTGTAACGATATGTAAGGTGTATAAATACTGAAACAATGCATGTCGTTACATGCATTGTAATAGTATGTCGTATAAATATGTGATATATGTTGACAGCCCGCCAGTCAAAGATATAGATGTGCATTTAGGTAATCTCAAGCTATTAGCTTAGTTTGATTACTGGGCAGTTTAGGCTCCAGAAGATTCCAAGTCTATAATCTTTAGCAGCCCAACAGTTCTGTCTGCACACTACCATAAACAAGACCATAAACCATAAATATATTTTAGCAGATTATGAATCGATACTAAATTAAAGTATAGCGATGTTTTTCGGAATTCACCAATAAAAAGATTTGCAAAGTTACATCATGTTTCCTAGATATTCGTGGTCTCCAATCTAAGACTAGGGCGCGCGTGCTAAAAAAGACATCCACACGGTGCTTCTGGCCGACTTTATGCTGGGGTTGGAACGACCTAACAGAAGAATAACTTGAGGCAAAACCCTTGTTCAACTCGTCTGGCCAGTGTGGTAATAGTAGGCTAAAAACCATCTCAATAAGCCTGACATTATTGGGTAAATTCTACGTAAGAAATATAGCTTGATCACCCATCATACTTGTCAACCTGTTGGCCTCAGTAAATATTGCTTGCATATTATCGATAGCAACAATCATAAAATTTAAAATAAGCTTTGGCTCATAATGTACGTTGACATATTTGGCTTAGGTACATGGAAACTGTTTCTGGCTAAACGCCTGCTTTCTAGTACACTAGTAGTAGGTACAGGTCTACTATCGCGTTCGCGTGGGATGATAAACAGCTGATACATTCACAGGATAAAAATGAGATGACCGCTGTCGCACAGCCATAAATAATACCCAAGACAAGCTTTTCTTTCTGCCTAGCGGAGAGTTTAACTGCATCTATTTTTATATCGCGCTCGATGTGTCCGATTAGAATATTTCTGGAGACATTAATCAAAATGTGCACTGTGGGCTTACTAAAGTCATTGCAAGTAACTATGATATAGCTATGTTATTGCATAATATGTTTCATACCCACTAAAACGATGATCCCGGTTGTTACCGAAAGTCAGGAAGGCGGTTGCTGCAAAAAATGTGGTCACACCAGCCGCATGCGTTCCAACCAATATAATTTTTGTTGGGTGAACTCGGGGTGCATGAGATACAAAAATTGATTTTTTAAAGAGTACTTATAATTCTTATTAGTAGAGGTAGGACACGACGGAATTTCGCTGTCCGACTGGGGAAGTACATCCACCCTTCAGAATACCGCGTCCATAATAACCTCGTGGTGTTGAGTTTTTGTGCTGTCAATGGGAAGATCAAAGGCTTGTCCTGCTTTGTCTTCTACACTGACGGTACAGAAACTCTCTTAGCTTACAGGGTCGGCGGCGTGAGTGTGACTCCTATGGTGTGGCACACGTCCATAGGCCACGGTAACCACTTATCGGGCCATGTGCTTGTCTACCAACCTAACCATTAAAAAAAAAAAAATATATATATAATAAAATATTAGCGGGCCGGGTGCGAGGGATATAGCTCAGATAATCTCTCACCTCCGGCAACCTGCGGTTCACACAATCGGTGTGCGTTTCATTCGTGGGGATTGTGCGCACAATAAAAAAAAGAGGGGGTGGGGAGAGGGGTTGGCACCCTAACCCTCTAACCCTTTTTCCTATGCTAAATTGCCTGGTTTAGGAGTGGATCAACCCACTATTAAGACATGCACGCAACATCGGTAGTGTAATGCAATGGCCAGGATTCAAAAGTGGAACTAATATCTTGATCGTAGGTACCGCACCGACGACGCTAACTTAGTGTGAATTAATCAATAAGCTTATCGCAGTCTGCCCTCTCCCAGTGTTGAGTGATTTTGGTCTACTGTTTCCACGCTAGCCTTAGTGTAGGTACACTTAGTGTAGTAATTTTTAATTCTCTATCAAACTATAACCATGGGCTTGGAACTCATTGTTATTATAGTTTTTAGTGCCAGTACCTACCTACCGACTATAAAGTGGCAATTATATAATAAAAAGTTTAGGAAAAGCAACAGATCTTGGAAACAGATATAAAAATTCCATGAGAAGTTTAATGGTTAATAAAACACAACGACTTTGCTATAAAATGGGTTTTTTATACCACTTGGTTGGCAGACAAGCACTCGGTCCACATGATGGAAAGTGGTTACAGTGGCCTATGGACGTGTGCAACACCAAGGGAGTCACATTCGCGCTGCCAACCCTGTAAGCACAAGAGTTTCTGTGCCGTCAGTGTAAAAGACAAAGCAGTACAAGCTATTGGTATTCCCACTGACAGTACAAAATCTCTCCACTCTTACAAATATAAGAATTAAATTAATAGTTAATGATACTCCCGGTAACATTAAAATCTTGAAGAGTCCTAAACTATGATTAACCTAAATAGCGAATGTAAAGAGGTCAACAAACACAAAATATGTATGACTAGCTGACCTACCCTAGCTTCGCCTGTGGCATATTTTGTAACCTTATGTAACCTATTTGAGCCACTATTTTTTTTAGTTTTTCAATAAAATATGGGTATCTGCCGGACGGCCTCTGTGGCGTAGCGGTACTTAGTAAGTTCGACGGCTAGATTCCCGCTCAGTGCAAATATTTGTATTTATGAAAACGTATATTTGCATTGGTCTTTGTGTTTCTATGTATGATATGTATGTATTTAAAAAAAAATTGTATCTAAGTATCCGCATTCCAGATTCCATAACACTAGCTAGTTAAGCTATGCTTACCATGGGTAGCGTTGTGTAGAATGTTGTGGAATATCTATTTATTATTATTTGTTGACATTTATGATCACTGCTCCGTTCCCTTAAATAGTAGCGTGATGACATATAACCTAAAAACTTCGTCAACAAACGGACTAATCAACACAATAGTACCTATTGTTTCAATTAGAACCAGTAGTTACTGAGATTAGCGCGTTCAAACAAACAAACTCTTCAGCTTTATAATATTAGTACCTATTGATACAAATTAAACAATATATCAAATTATACACAAGATAAGCGGTTGGGTGACTCTTTTCTTTGCCCCACCATAAAGTCTTGAATTTCTTTACCTTCGAGAAAAAGCATCTAATGAATCCGTCTAGTTGAGGGCCGCCATTGTTACCTCGTTGATATCTGCAATAATGATCCTTTTTCCTGAAACTTTGCCTTCATTTTACAATTAGGCGAGACAAAGTCAAATTGACGCGTCCTATAAAAAATTGGTTCAGAAGATGCTCACAAAATCATGAGGCCATCTATGTTTCACCATTTGGGCATACAATACCTGTTAAATAATTTTAATGCTGCACCTATTACCTTAAGTTAATAATAGGAGGTAGGACACAACGGTATTTCCGTCCAATTGAGCAGTTCGACTGTGGAAGTACCCCCGCCTTACAGAATACCGCGACAACTTTTATACAATATTCTTACAAAAAAATGAATCTTATCTAATCTTATCTAATAACCTCGTGTTGTGTTTCCGGCAGTGAGTGGTGTAGTCAGAGCTTACTGGAGAGTTTATGTGCTGTCAGTGGGAAAACCAAAGGCTTCTCCTGTTTTGTCTTTTACACTGACGACACAGAATCTCTCTGTGCTTACAGGGTTGGCAGCGCGAGTGTTTTGCACAAATCCATCCGTAGTAAAAATATCTATTAACCTTTACTTGTTTTAATGGTTGTCTCCGACAAACAGACCATTGTCGGCTCGTTTCCCGTTCAGTACAATTATTTATATGCATGAATATGAATATTTGCATTGGTTTGTTTGTCTATGTAGTTTTTTTTGTATCTAAATATCTTTATCCACATTCTAGAACCCGTAACACAAACTAGCCAACCTATGCTTGCTATGGGTCTATAAAGCGCTTATAGATTGTAGAAGAAAACGCTTAGTAAGTTTTGAATGAATATTTTGTCAATCAAAATCAAATAATTTCATTACAGAATCTGCCGAAAAGAACGACAGTAGTGAAGTAAGAGTAGACGATGGAGATGATTCGAAAGAAAATGTTTCAGCGGAAAGCGGTGGAGAAATAGTTGAAACTGGGGATAGTGCGGAAGATGATGCGCCTTCAGTAGAAATAGCTGACGAGCCGTACATCCCACAAGGCTCTATCGAAGATGGTGAAGGTGGATCTGACGACACTGATTCTAAAGAAACGATTGAAGAAGTTGATGGGGATAGTAATGAAGTACAAGCTGACGAACCCACGGAAGACGGAGACAGCAAAGAGGAGACGGCATCTGCTGATGATGAAACAACTGAACAACGTAAGTATCTACCTACTCCATTATTTGACTATCGCAACCTATCTTGCTATTTGACTATACCTATAGTATTCTATTTGCATTGGTCTGGGTAAATCTATGTGTATTCGCATTTTAGAACTCATAAAACAAAGGGGGGTTAGGTCTAGAAAACGATGTGGAGAACTTATTTATAACTTATTTTATTCTGTGTAGAACATCGGTTGTTCTGCATATATATACATATCTGACTGAGATTTTGGTCTTTAGACAGTCGGGCTGCTATAGCTGCTTATTAGTCAGTCGGTTCCATATCTGTCCTTTGAACCTAAGTTAATAAATAAATAAACTATGCTTACCATGGGTCTAGCTAGCCATGATGAGCATAGCTTAAGAAGCTTGTGTTATGGAATCTAGAATCTGGAAAAAATACATAGATACTTTTTTTTTGTAAATACATATCAATCATACGTAGAAACACTTGCACTGAGCGAGAATCAAACCCGTGCCTCTTGCGTAGCAGTCGAACGTTCTACCGTTACGCCACAAAGGGCTTAGCCTTAGTTAACAAGTAAAGGCAAGTACTTGAAAAAAACAACATTACACACAAAATAATTACGCTGCTTTTCAGAGAGTGCAGAACAAAAGGACGAGTCAAAAGAAGAAGGTGACGATGTCTCCAAGGAAGGATCCGATGACGATAGCAAGGAAGTAAAAGAAGACTCTAGCCAAGAAACTGAACAAGAAACGGCGGGTGATGATGATAAATCCGCAGAAGCTGCTGACACATCCAAAGAAAACAAAGATGATGATGATGATGAAGATAAGACAAAAGAAGACGATGGATCTCAAGAAAAGGCTGATGAATCTCAAGAAGAGAAAGATGATAAACAAGAGGACGACTCTCAGGAAACTAAAGATGACAAATCTAAAGAAAGTGACTCTGATACAGAATCTCAAGAGAATACCGCATCTGCGGAGCAGAAAGATGAGTCTAGTGAAGACAAAGATCAATCTGAAGAACAGAAAAATGATTCAGACGAACAAAAAGATGAATCTGGTGAAGAGACCGCTGAACAAACAGATGAAACGGTTGAAGATAAAGAAGGTTCAATAGAAGAAAAAGAATCGTCGGTGGAGGAAAAGGATCAATCTGGGGAAAAAGAAGAGACTTCCGCAGAAGGGGAGGAAGTTGGAGAGGAGAAGTCACAAGAGGAAGAGACTAAAGATAGCAAGGAAGAAGAAGGTGACAAGTCCGAAGAATCTGCCTCTGGGGGTACTGAAGAAAATGCAGAAGTCTCAGATGACGGTGGAGCTTCAGAAGAAGGTGGAGCTGCTGATGAAGACGAAGAAGAAGAAGGAACACCTGAAGAAGATTTATTACTTGTAAGTTTAAATAAGATAAATTTTATAATAACTACTAGGATATACTTGTACAAGTATGACTTATAACTGAACAATTACATTTCTGACTAATCGTTTCAGACTGGTGAAATTCCTGATAACCTAAGATCTCGTGACCACATAACTAAGATTTTAAGGTTAGATGAGGAGGCTAGCGAAGCAGAATTAACTATAGAAAAATCAGCTGACATTATACTTAGGGATCTCAAGAGGCTATACGAGAACTCAATCAAACCCCTTGAAGGCCTCTACAAGTACAGAGATCTGAGTAACAGACATTTTGGCGACCCAGAAATATTTTCGAAGCCTTTAATACTTTTCATGGGACCGTGGAGTGGTGGTAAATCTAGCATTCTGAACTACCTAACGGGGCTGGAATTCACGGAGTGGTCTCTTAGAACAGGTAACTGATGCTTTTAATTGAAACATCTACAGCGTATGGATGAGCTTCGTCGCCCCACCAAGACTTACAGGGCCCAGCCAACCTCAGCTGCAAGCCGATACCAGACGAGAGCTCTGGCGCAGGCTTTCCTCTCGATCTCTAATCCAAGAAGAGAAAAGCCTAGAACCTGGGCTCGAAGGTGAAAGCCTCAGATGCAACTAGGGACTGTGCTAAGATGATGAGGAGGAGATCGATCGATCGAGTATAGGTATACAGTGTTGGTTCCCGGTGGAGTACAATAGGACCACCCCATCTCTTCCTGTGGGTGTCGTAAAAGGTGTCTAAGGAATAGGGCTGTTGTCTATCCTACAGGAAACATTCAACACATGACTAGTGCCCGCTTGACGACAATAGGCTCGCCCCCTTTTATCCCCCTTTACCCCTGCTGAGATTTATAGGCGTCAGTTCATGTATGTATTTAGGTATCAACTTTTAACTACATATTCCTTTCTAGGAGCGGAACCATCGCCAGCCTATTTCAACATTCTTATGCATGGTAAAGATCCAGAAGTATTAGATGGAACTCAGTTAGCAGCCGATTGGACTTTCTCGGGACTACAGAAATTCGGTCAAGGTTTGGAGGAACGCCTAAGGGGCTTGAAATACCCAAGCAAAATTCTAGAAAAAGTAAGCTCCTTTCAGTTCTATAAAATTAAAATATTGTTGTTAACGCCAACCCAAAATGTTCGTGGCTACCGTAGTTAGATTTTGGCCGTAGTCCAACATTTTAATCAATATGGCTACATCTAGAACGCCTTTCAATATATACTCTTACCTTTTCCCATGGGTTTGGGTACATAGGTCTTCAGCAAAATGGGGTCAATGCTACCTCACCCGCAAGTCTGTACAACTGCTTATTGAAGAACGAAGCTCTGTTGCGGGTTTTCCCTTGGTGTTGAGAGGTCAAACAATAGTCACTCCTATATAAGGCCAAGAAGTCAAACTTAAAGAAGGAACCATAACCGGGCTGCGAGGTGAAGGCCTCGGATGCAAATGGCAACAACGTTATATAGTGTGCCATTTACTTTTACCTTAAACACATTCTTAAGTATTTATTTTCAGTGTCTCAGTATTTTATTATCGGGTCAGTAAAACTCTTAAGTGAAGTACCTAATAAACCTGATCAACGAACTAATACAACGCGTGATATATCTGTTTCCAGGTTAATATCGTAGAAATTCCTGGAATTTTAGAAGTAAGGAAGCAGGTGTCCCGAGTATTCCCCTTTAACGACGCTTGCCAGTGGTTCATCGACCGCGCCGACATTATTTTCTTGGTTTATGATCCTTCCAAGCTGGACGTGGGTCCCGAGACTGAAGCTATACTCGACCAACTCAAAGGCAGGGAGTCTCAGGTAAGAAAAACATAACTGAAAAGATGCGATATTAACCAGATCAGATCTACTTATTATATAGGAACATGATTATGAAGATCACGAATAGATTGATGATTCTGACTTCCATGCAACTAAAACATGGGGTTCTTAAAGAAAACCCTGGAGTTGCACACTCCTCACTACGATGGCCGTGTGCTTTTCTGCCCTCGTAATATAAAAAATGCGTTAATTCTGTGTAGCAACTGTGGCAACTTGTGTCAACAATAATTTGCCGTTCTGCCTAACGAATCCATATTCTCGAAAGGCAAATATGAATTTACATAAAATATTACGTTTTACTTGTATTAAACCAACATTAAAGATTCGGTAAATAAATCTGCTTACAACATTGCCTCTGCAGACACGCATCGTGCTGAACAAAGCAGACACAGTGAAACCGGAAGAACTGATGCGCGTGCAAAGCGCGTTAATTTGGAACATCTCTCCTCTGATGAGCTCCGCGCAGCCCCCAGTCATGTACACGGTGTCGCTGTGGTCGATGCCGTACGAGGCGGGCTCGCCCGTGCGCCTGCTGCAAGCCCAGGAGCGAGAGCTGCTGAGAGACTTGCGACAGGCCATTGACAAGCGCATTGAGAACAAAATAGCTAGCGCTAGGAGATTCGCTGTGAGTATGATCATGTGCTTGAATAGGTATTTCATGATATGCGGCAATAAAAATTAACATCTGCTATAGCTAGGTATACATTATTGGATTATTAATTATTAATCTGTTGCTAAGTGGTTAAGAAATCGGCCTTACGTTTAAGATCCTTATAGCCTGGGATGGCATCAAGCCATAAGTCTATCGTCTGTATCGACGTCCGACATGACAGAAATTATTTCATTTCAACCACTATATTAACACTTGTACTAAACATAATTAACTATGGTTATAAAATTTTTATTGGTGTATCTGACAGGTGCGCGTACGAAACCACGCGAAGATGGTCGACTGTTATCTGACTACTTATTACAACCACAAGACAATATTCGGCAACAGGAAGCTCATTGCCGATGCTATTATTGAAAACCCTCAGAACTACCACATCTATGAGGGTCTTAGCACACTCACTAATATATCCCGGTAAGTGTTAACCATTGTTAAAAACGTGAGAAGTCTACTGCTGCATTTGGGTGCTTGAAAGATGCGGAAAGACTGATAATATTATTTTAGCCGTCTACGTTACACTGGCTTGTACCAAATAATATGCAGTTCTCAATTTATTTCTGGAGTTGTTATATTTACTTTTTAACTACTTTTGTACCTAATGACCTTTTGAGGTCTTTTGGCAGTTATGGGGCCCTACCAAGATCTTAACGAAACGGTACAAACAAATTGTTGAAGGGTGGAATTGGAGAGCGGGCTCCAAAGTGCAAGTTTTGGATGCAACCGAGATGAAGAAGAGCAGAGCTATTGGGAATTCTTCATATTCCCTAATTTTCTATTATGAGCTGTTTTGAGGATATTTGAGTGTATTTTTTTCTCTAGCTATATTGACTATGGAGTTATTTATTTAATATGTTTCTATTCAGGTACGACTTGCCTGACCCCGAAACGTACCGGGATTTCTTCAGGTTAAATGCGCTATTCGAGTTCTCGCAGCTGTCGGCGACATGCACTTACTTCAGGGGCTGCCCTATCAATCGGCTCGACGTCGCCATCGCGTACGACCTGCCAGAGCTCGTGGGCAAGTACAAGAAGATGGTGGAGACCGCCACGCCTCAGGGCATGCCCAAGAGTTGATGGCACCGCGAACGAACGAATTCTACACCACACTATACATCCGCTTTTTAATTTTAGCCAATTGGATTGGACATTATTTATTTTGGGCACATTTTGCATTTCTTTATCTAATCAGGCATCAAATCATTAGTTACCTACTGTTTCGTTACATCGCATTTCTGTATTTATCTGTAATTTATTTTGCTTATAATAATCGCTTGTTCCTGTTATTTGATATGAATGGTTTCGTAACGTATGGAGTTGATTGTGATTTTTTTCGCGCGTCTATTAATAGTGATGATAGAAAATAAAAACGCAAGACAACTTCCAATCCTACTTTTGTCTTTTTATACATATTGTCTCAAAGTGCAATACATTACTAGTCATTGATGAAGTTTGGTTAGTTTCTTTTGTATATCTTATTTATTTTAAGGTATGTAAATGTGAATATCCCTACAACCACGGGCATATTTAATTAGACCAAGTATAATTAAATCTCGTGATTGTGAGGTATGCACCGTAATTATTTCTTTGTTAGTTATTAATGAGACACAATGTGACTATGTATTTAAGTAAAAACGAAATAAAAGTCATTCGTTTTTTATTTGTGTTTCCCCCGCCCAGCCATTCTTTTTAACTGACGAGTTTCGGGGTTTCTACAAGTAAGCTGTCGTGCCTCAGTGGACCGTCTTATCACCCACTCTCTTTCTTCTGCATATCAACGACATGCTGTCCACAGGCGGTATTTATTGTTATGCAGACGTTAGCACCTTACACGGGAGTTATCACGGACATCCTTTGTCCTGCGACCAAGCAGTCAGATATCATAAAAAAAAAACAGCTTCTTGTCACTAAGTTTGACCGGATCCTGAATCACATTTCCCAATGAAGCTCTGAGAACCTGGTCGAGTTCAATGCCACGAAGACGAAGGTATGTGCGTGAGTTCATATTGGCGATTGGGATATATATGGATATCCCAATCGCCTATAATTTAGATTACCATCCTATTTTGTTTAGAAATTTATTAAGATGGATTTAACAAATGATGAACGATTTGATTTAATAGAAGTATATTTTATCAATGGAAGAAGTGCCACACGCGCGTTGGAATGGTAGATACATAAACAAATATCGTCAACATAATTTCCCCACTCTTAAGTGTTTCCAAAAATGGTTAATAACCTTAAACAAGGAGGTAGGTAGCTATCGCAAAACTAACTATTAAAGCCACTTATTTGTGATGAAGATATAGAAATAGCTATTTTGACCTGTTTAGAGCCCTTCCGACTACGACGATGGCGTAGCGTTAGAGCATTCGACTGCTATGCAGGGGGCGCGGGTTCGATTCCCGCTCAGTGCAAATATTTGTATGCATGAATATGTATATTTGCATTGGTCTGGGTGTTTCATGTAGGTATAATATGTACAAATACGTACATATATATGTACATATAAAAAAAAGTATCTAAGTATATTTATCCGCATTCTAGATCCCATAACACAAGTTAGTTAAGCTATGCTTACCATGGGTCTAGATAGCGTTGTGTAGAATGTCGTGGAATATTTATTTATTTATTTATATTCCACCCTAATGCTGCAGTCATTGCACCCGCAGTTAATTCCACCCGAAACACAGCTAAAACCATTCAAGTGTCTCAGGCTGTACATGTCAAGTTTAAAAAAATGCAAGTATAAATGTTACCGCACACATTGTGCAAAAGTTACATCCAGGAGATAATTTAAGACGGCTTAGTTTTTGCAATTGGTTAAATCGGAAACTCGACAACAACAGACGTTTCTTATCCAATATTTTATTCTCTGACGAAACATTTTTTTCTAATAATGGGATGTTTATAATCGAAATAATAAACATTACTGGTCCCAAACTAATCCTTTGCGGGTAATAGAAGCACATCACCAGGTGCGATTTTCATTTAATTGTTGGTACAGTATTTTGAGGGACTGAGTATTTTATTATAAAATTTATGACAGAACGTTGACAACTTTTAAATTATGTTAAAATTCGAATGATCTGTTTGAAGAGTTGGATAATTTGCCCAGAATTTGGCCTAGATCAACCAGTTATTTTTCAACAAGACGGAACCTCAGCCCATAATAGACGTATAGTAGAAGAGATTTTGATTTAGCAGTTTAGCGACAATTTTATTGCAACGCATGGCACTGTGTGGTACTGTGCCTTGGCCAGCGAGATCCACGGATCTTACCCCGTTTTTTTTTACGAGCGCAAAATCGTCACGGATACCGGCCCTCCGGAGCCGGTGGAAGAGGTTATGTCGGACTCGAACCGACTAAAACGCACCCCGCCTGTGGGTCGTTTTGGTTGCCGAAGGTGAGGTAGACAGGCATATCCCTCGCACCCCGGCCGACCCAGGGTCATCTCTCACGATCTGGCCCTCTCCTCGGGTGTCGGATCTTACCCCCTTAGATTATTTTCTCTGGGGGTAGGTATGTCAAAACGAAATTTACAAAGACACTTATGATACAGTTGATGACTTGAATATTCTCATTATTATTCTAAACGTAATCAACAATATTGTAATATTGAATGCAGTACGATCCTTAAGGTCTCGAATCCAGCCATGTATTGAATATATGGTCTACATTTTTTAACAATTAATCAGTTAACGTAAGAAAAAAAATGTATTTTGTTGAAGATGAACTCTTTCCTTTAGTTTGACTTTGTCGTCGCCGTATGTCATTACTTCCCAGAATAAGATCCTTAATAGCAACACTATTATGGTGTAATCATGGACGTTAGTTTATTACATGGCCGTATTAATCATGGTATTAATATAAGGGTGTAATAATATAGGATGTGTTTTTTGGAGTTAGCTCATCCAATCCATTTTGAAAGGAATCATTATGTATAGAGTCTGGCTAACGAAAGCTGGCCCCAGAATATTGGCGGCAAATTTAAAAAATACATGCATGACAACACTAAAATCATACTATGAGAATTGGAATAACCTACTTTGATACCTGGCAATTCATTATTAAAAATATCATATATATAGACTGTATAAGAAAATTATGTTAGGGAATATATAGGTGTTGAACTCTAAACCGACGAGCATGCATGAAGAATGTAATGAGAGTGAATGAAGCGAGAGTAATATGTCAGGATCGTAGCAAATGGAGATCCGTGATCTCTGCCTACCCCTATGGGAGACAGGCGTGATTTTATGTATGTATGTATATAGGTGTTGGTATATGAGGTAAATATTTACCTCATATACCAACACCTATATATTCCCATATGGGCAGAATCCGAAAATAAATAGGGAAATAAAATACGATAATATTTCACACATAATAACTTAGTTTTATTCATCATAATCAAAATATCAATCGTTTTATCGTTTTCCTGCTATAGTTCTTAAAAATCTATGTCTCCAAGCAGATATGTCATAGCGTTCTATTAATACAGAACGCTCATTTTTATTCTTTTTAAATTCATAGCCATTGGCTAATAACAAGCGGCGCAGAGTTTCTCTGCATCCGTTAAAATCAATACTTTCTTTTAACTCCACCAACAGTGTCCTCAGTGTAGGAACTTGTTGTTTAACTATATAAAATTCGTTTATCTTGTTACGCATAGCATCTATGTCAAAGTTATCTAGGTTAGACACAGTAGGTTTCCGTGGACGTTTCTTCCCCGGGGTACTCCAGACACCTTCATTTACTGCACCTTCCCTTTTTACTCTTTTTAGTGTTCTGACACTCACTTCTGCAAAGAAGAAATACGAAATATGTAATTAATTCTTGGTATTAGTAAGTAAAAATGCAAAGGTTTTTTTCGGCATAATTTCAAAACATCAGTGTATAGTAAAAACTTACCAATCATTGAAGCTATTTCTTCTAAGTACTGATTCTGGGTTATTATCCTATCTTTCTGCTCTAATTCAGTGAGATTTTCAATAGTTCTTACTATTTCATTAACTCCTTCGACATCTTGCAGATTCTCTGTTAAAGAAAGGTAATCGTTTTAAAATTAAAATTCATTATGAGTATACGTAAAACATAGGTGATGTTATTAAAATGAATTATTGGTTGACTGATGCGATATACGAATGAATATAATTAGTTTTATTCAATACATAGAGAAGCGTAGGTAACTTATTTGGAAGGATACGTAAATTATAAATCAAAATTTTATTAGGACTTCGTTGAACTTGCCAATCATGCAAAACAACATCTTTCGTACACCACTTTTGATAGATTTGTTCATTTTAAGCCGTAATTAGAATCACAATTTACAATATACACAAACGCATACAATTTGTAAACAGAGATACCGAACGACAACCTTGTCAAATCGACGTTGACGTTCATACAGAGTTGCTATATAAAAAGTTCGCAAATAATTCCAGGGCCTACTTTCATTAGCCAGACTCTACATATTATTTATTAATAGAAAAACAAGAATTGTAGAGATATCATAAGCTAAATTACCATCAGATTCTAGTTGACTTGAGGTACCCGAACTCTATTCTTTTGTGTGAAAAATCGATTATTGGGTCAAGTCATAGTAGACTTACGCATTCCTACTTTTCTGATCTTGTTTTTGTCTACTTGTTTTGTTTTTGTGTTGCTAGCTACACAATATAATAATAATGTGGTTGTGTGACATTTGTTTGACAGCTGCCAGGGCTGGAGAAGACAAGATTTGATAAAGTAAATAATTATCTCATGATTAATAGCTATACTTTATTGCATATCAGTAACCTGAATTGTGTTGTATGTTGGTGAATTTAAGATTTAAGTTATGCACACAGACTTATCTGCCCATTTACATACCACTGAGTGTAATGTTTTGATCAAAAAATTAATGGACTGTCATAGCGAGGTAAAATAACAAATATGAATATTGCATAACACTAATAATAATTGTAGTTTTTACTACTATGCGACTACGCTCGTACTTATTTACTTTATCTTATGTTAAAATGCTATGAAGTAAACATTTTCATAATAACATAACCTTACTTTTGAGTCTCTAACATTATTATGTAAAACCATGTATTGTATAAGTTATTCTTCTTTTTTAGCATCCATTTAGAAAGTTTATGGGATACTGCAATGAATATGACCGGGTTATGAGAAAATGTTTGAAAGCAGAACGCATTGAACGCCAAACAGCTAATCTGCAAGAGTCCCGGCTACGCCACGAGGAGATCCGTGCTCGCATAGCAGCCCAACGACATATTCCTCAATAACAGTATATAGTTATAGTGTTTAGCGATGGCAGAAGCAGTAGAAACCTATGACATTCTAGATTCAATACCTGATTTAAACAACCTACAATCTTTCACTGAGAGGTATTTCAGCAAACGATACATTGTAGACTTCAACAAAATACCAAAGAATGACATTATGATAATGTTCCATTCTAACAGAATCGCGCTTCTGTGTCTAGCTCCAAGTCACTTCTTTTTTAAGAAAGATCAAGAGTACAAAGTCAATTTCTCTGCTGGGAAAGTTGATAGATTGACTAATACTGTTAAAGGTAAAGGCAAGAAAGGTGGTCAGGCCTTAGTACCTACTTCAGTGATATGTAAAGTAGAGTACACTGACGGTACATCTTTTAATGTACCATGTGGTATGAAAGGTACACTAATTGAAGTAAATGAAGAGCTAATAGAACACCCAGAACTGTTGAAAGAAATGCCTGATGCTGATGGTTTTATTGCTGTTATATTATCTAGCATCGCTACCTCTGAAGCAACTAAGAATGAACTGTTGACACACGAACAGTATTTAGATGTTTTGAAAAACAGTGAGACAATTATTAAAGATGAATAAATAGTACTTAAAATTATTTTCCATAAAATTGAGTTTATTTTACTTTTCCTTGTAATTAGACACTTCTCTTCTAAAGAAACCTAAACAAATGGTATTAGGGGAAATGGGTGAAAATGACCCATGGGTGGATCACCCGTCTGGCCGCATCATTCCCTGCTGTCAGTAAGTAAACATATGGTACCAAAGTACAGTTTGTACTGCCTAATACAAGTCACTGAGTGCCTTACTTGTAAATGGTTTTTCAGATTTTGACCAAAACATGGCAAGTATTCACTGCTATCATTAGATTGTTTATTTTCACATCAAAAATTTAATGAACTTCTCCATCAATAATATTGTTGTTTGCTGTGTTGCCTATTTAAAATGTAAACTGGGTTATTGATAAATTAATGGCATTGTGCAGTAGCTACATGATAAGAGCTATAGGAACATAATATAAAATTATAAGGGAGAACAATTGGATCGCGTCTAAACTTCACTGAATAGAGACAAAATAATATTGGAAAACAAAAAATAATAGAATACCCATCAAATTGAGAACCTCGTGGCCTATGGACGTATGCATCACCAGGGGTGCTACACTCGCGCTGCCGACCATGAAGAAACCTTCTGATGCCTCTCTTGAAGAACCCCAAACTGTAGGTGATAGGGAAAACCGCAGCAGGGAGGTAATTCCACAGCTTGAGTGTGCGTGGGATGAAGTTTCTTTCATACCGCACAGTGCGTCTCAGTTCGCAGTGTGTGAGGATGAATTCCCTGCCTATGGCTGTTGGCTGTAGGTGGCAATGTCGCCCTCGCCTTTAGAGAGGCGCTGCAGTCTCATCGGATTTGAACCGATTGAACCACACGGCGCCTCCGGTCTCAATTACTGCGGTGTAACGGTCTCAATTACCCTTCCCGGCTCGGTCATAATTGGCCGTGTCTTTCCTGTGTGAGAGAAGCGCTACCGTCTCCGTTGCCCAGGGTGCAGTGCGTTGAGGATCTGGATTAAACACCCCAGTATTGCGATACCTATGAGTAGTATGAGTGCCTATACTATGATTTCATTTTATTAGATAAATTCCTTATTCCTATGTTACTGGCCCCAGTACGAACATCAACAACAGTAAAGCATCGCTTAACAAATCTTAATAAAAAGCATAGGCTTTTTGTTTAGATTTCATCGCTTAACAAATTAGTCGTATAGAATATAATAATAGTATTGTATCTATACCTACAACTAATTTGTTAGGCGATGAAATCTAATTGTTCGTATGGTAATTAGTCGTAGGTATAGATGCAATACTATTATTGTATCTATACGACTAATTCGTTAAGCGATGAAATCTAAACAAAAAGTCTATGCTTTTTGTTTAGATTGGCTAATTTCATAAGTAAACACAATACTATATAAAACATAATTAGTTTATCAGATCAGTTACCAGTCGACCGCTGACCTCTTGTTACGAGCAACTGATAAAGAAAATGTTGTAATCATTTATTTGAAAGAGTTCGGACTGTAACAATGTCTTGTGTCGTACCCAGTAGAACTTTCTTGATTCCAAGAGTGATATATAAACAAATAGTTCTCGGGTCATCTTTGCGCTTGTACAGTGATGTGAGTAAATCGAGGAAAACACCGTTGTTCGATTTACATACTAAATACGGGGGTAAATTGGTTGATTTTGCTGGATTCCTTCTCCCCGTTCAATATTCGGGTATGAGTTTATCTGCTTCACATTTATTCACCAGAGATAGCGCATCTATTTTTGATGTCTCCCACATGTTGCAAACTAACGTACGTGGCAAAGATTGTATTTCGTGGTTTGAATCAATATGTCCAGTGGACTTGAAAGGTATGCCGGATGGCTCTGGGTCGCTCACAGTTTTCTTGACCGACAAAGGCGGAATTATAGACGACTTGATAGTGACGAGAGTAAATGAGGAGACTTTGTACGTAGTTTCCAACGCTGGACGGATGGAAGTTGACAAACAACATATGGCCGAAACATCAGAGATATTTAGAAAACAGGGCAAAGATGTGCGCGTGGAATTCTTAGATGCTAGCGAGAGAGCGCTTATTGCCTTACAAGGTCCTAAAGCTGCATCAATTCTCCAGAAAATTACAGATATATCGTTGAAAGATCTTTTCTTTATGACCTCCAAAGTGGGTACAGTGGCGGGTGTGGAATGTCGTGTTACACGTTGTGGTTATACCGGCGAAGACGGTGTTGAAATATCCATACCAGCAGCTAATGCTGCAGCAGTTACAGAAGCTCTGCTGCAGTATGATGATGTTAAGCTTGCGGGACTTGGTGCACGAGATTCTCTACGTTTAGAAGCCGGATTATGTCTTTACGGAAATGATATCGATGAAACTGTAACTCCTGTAGAAGCAGCTTTAACTTGGTTGATAGCCAAACGAAGAAGAGCCGAAAGTAACTTTCCGGGAGCTGATGTGATTTTACGACAAATAAAGG
Source organism: Eilema griseolum (assembly GCA_963662185.1). Lineage (NCBI taxonomy): Eukaryota > Metazoa > Arthropoda > Insecta > Lepidoptera > Erebidae > Eilema > Eilema griseolum. Next base: position 10,473,714 of record OY759250.1, read on the forward strand.
AAGGTGTTTCTAAAAGGCGAGTTGGTATTCGCATGGAAAGTGGTCCGCCGGCTAGAAAAGGTGCTGGATTAAAAGACTCTAAAAGTCTTGAACCGGTTGGAGCAATAACAAGTGGTTGTCCAGCTCCCTCTCTTGGTGGTAATGTAGCTATGGCGTACGTTGCCGAGACGTTCAAGAAACTCGGTACTGGTTTGGTTGTTAACATTAGAGGGAAGGATGTTTCTTGTAGCGTAGCTAAAATGCCATTTGTTCCATCAAAGTACTACATTAAAAAATAAAACGTGTTGATAAATTAAAACTATATTTTATTTACATACTTTAACAGACATAACGATTCCTAAAATAAAATACTTTCCGCTGATGACCCTGTTTCAGGAACTTTAACGAAACAATACATACAATTACAATTCTTGCAATTTACAAAATGTGTGTATAGGTCTACATACGTAATAAAATAGCTCTATATTTTATGCAGAAAAGTGTAACACATGTAAATAAATGTGCACTTTCGCATAAACTTAAATGTATCAGGGAGGGTTTTGCCAGGAGTCAATGACGTGTATGGGTTTCAGTATAAGGTAACAACAAAAGAGAGATCCTTCTTCCTTCTTTATGTTCTTCAAGAACATTCTTGTTCTTAGATTAAGTTAGCGATAAGGGAACAGAAAGAAAAAAATGGAGATAAGATACTATGTTTTTAAATAAATCATTAGACAAATAAACTTTCATTTCAAAATATATAATACACCTACTGAAAGTTTCTGTTCAAGCCTGACCACGAGCTAAGAGTCAATTGAAGATTATGCCAAGGCATAATCTGTGATCCTAATGACATAATATTAATTTCTATATTTATTTTATATCATTAGGATCACAGGAATTCACAGGGCCGCGCGAATATCGGCTGATGCCGTAAAAAGTGAGACGGGTCTGCTGATTAAAAAGAGTTCAATCAATATTGTATTTCTAAGAATTAAGCGACTCTCTTAGCATTTTTCCATGTAGGCTAACTAAATATTTCGAATACACGTAGATTTATACAATACATACAATCATAAATTGCAAGAAAAATATAATTTAAAAACAATTAATACTAATTATAATACAACAAGTCTTAATATTTAATAACAAAAGTCCGTAAAAGTATTTACACTTACTTACCTGTGTTCATCCCGATAGATGTAAGTATTATTCTAAGCACAAGGAATGTGAGCTTTTGCACTTTGCTGTGTAATACTGTTTATTATTTCATTATTATACTACAATGTACTTAATTATCACAGGAACAATTCACTATTTTAATGGAATGATATGATCATACAACATATTCGGCAGTACATACATCTATATTAGGTACTAATAATGTGTCGTCATAAGATAAATCCCATGCTTATACATAAAATATGCAAATATTATGAGAGCAAACTAGGCCAGCCTAATGGTAAGTAATTGTCGCAGTCTATGGACTATCTGAGAGGGGGCCATCTCGAAACCAGAGCATGGACATGTTTCTAGTATCTCACCGTCGGCAACTGAAGACCCAAAGACGGCATACAGCATGCGGTCTTCTGTTAGTCGTTAGTCGGTACAAGTCCAACATGACCAACTCCGCCAGCTCCGGTGGGAGGGTATCCGTGGAAATTTCTGCGCTATTAAAAATAACTATGGACGTTTTTTTTTATACCACTTAGGTGGCAGACAAGCACACGGCCCACCTGATCGAAAGTGGTTACCTTGACCTATTGACGTGTGCAAAACCAAGGCAGTTTTTTTTATATTCATAAGGCCACGTCGTTAATTTTATTAAAACAAGAAATGTTTTAATTGTCTTACCACTTGGCAGGCCTATTTGCTTTCTAAAAGATATAAACATGCAATGAGATGATCTGTTGTCGATAATCAACAATATCCTTGTACTTGCAACAAGCTGTCATATATATATATGTGTATAAAATACAAATGATATAAAATTATATTACTTGGGGTTTGAGCGATAGTCATACTTTTAACAGTCTTCAATGTTACTATCAGTACTCAGTGGGACAAGGCTTACATTTTCGTAATACATACTTGAATTGTTTCTTACTTAACAGTACAATCTATATCAGAAAAGTGATATAATACTTCTATCTATATATTTATATATAATTCTTGTGTCACAGTTTTAGTGTTTGTACTCCTCCGAAAAGGCTTGACCAATTTCGATGAAATTTTATATGTATATTCAGTAGGTATGAGAATAGGTTTATAATTAAATTTTACACCCCTAAGTGTTAGGGTAAAATAATTTTTGGGGTGAACCACCCCATAAATTTTTTTTTACTTTTTGGACAAATTTTTGTTCCCTATTTTTGTATGGTGTGGAATTGAAAAATATATTTTTACCCTCCTACCACCGACCCCTATGTTTTGATAGCATTTTATATCTTTCAACCCCAGTCGATAGCTGATCAAGAAATAATTCATATGGCAAAATAACGTTTGCCGGGTCAGCTAGTACTATTATATAATTGTACATTAGAGATGTTTTTTCGCCCAAGACGCAAGAACTACTGAACGGTTTTTGGTCAGACTTAAAATCTTACGTTTATTTGATAGTATACGGGCGGAAGGCTATTTGAGTATATTATATATTGCTTTAGATTAGAAAATTGAACGTATAACCCGTAAAGCTACGTGGGCCACGTCTTGGACACTCGAAATTCTCATATTCAATCTATATTAATTATTATATTACTAATTGTTTTAAGGTATGATTCTGAGGTCGACCGCAGACAACAGCAGCAGACGTGGAGCGTATCATGAAATAGATTTAATTTATTACAGCTTCTCAATGATGCCATTTATCCGTATCGAAGTTTAACCCCTCGTTTACACCACTAAACAAGTTGTAAACTTGTAGAAAACTAATCAAAACACAATACTTGTTTTATACATGTATCTCAGATACTTTTTCGTTCACATAGTATGTATAGCCAACAAGTTGTAAACAAGTATAAAACACATTTGAGTTCACACCTGCGACATATTGCAACTTGTCAAATACATGTTTTATACTTAGGTGTAAACGAGGGGTACAAGTAATGTACTCTTCGCATATTTAGACCATTTATTTACATAAATGGTCCATAGAAATACAAGAAAATCAGTCCCGCAATCCACTCATTTGTCTAAAACTATACTTTTATTTCACATACATTACTTGTTAAATTTGAATACGGATAAACGGCAACATTAAGAAATCGCAATGAATTAAAATAATAAACAAAATTATCATATTCAATTCTATTTTATGGCACGCTGATGTGCAAGACTGCTGCAGAGTTCAGAATCAAACCTTCAGAATTTAATTTCATTATTTGGATGATTAATGCGACTGTGCTACTCCAAAACCTAGTAAGGGATAGTTATAAAAATCTTTTTTTTTAAATCTTGCTAACATAATAAGTCTTCACACAATTTGAAAACTTACAAATTAGTAGATATATTTTAGAATCAATACCAAATAAGTGCACAATTACTGCTTTGTATATTCAAAGACTAGAAAGTCACTTCAACAATTTGGGTATTTTACTTACACTGTTCAATTTTACGTTTTTGAGCTTTCCTCTATAATGTTTACGGGCATTAACGCAACCTACGCTACAAGAAATAACGATAAAAACCGGACAGTTTGCTTACAGAATAGGGACACTGTTAGTACCACACTAACGGTATGTGACGGTACACTGGGAAACGAAAATATTAAAAATCTCGAGATTGTGAGGGTAGATGAAGAACCTAATACCTCACAGACTCGAAGACGACGGGCGTGCACCACTGAGCCAGTCAGCCTGTGACCACTGCCGGTGTAACCTGGTCGAAACGTCAGATAAATCAAAAGTATGTATGTACTTATACCATGATCGCGTTAATTCCCGTAAACCTTATTGTATATACACATATTGGAAAACTCACTTGTACTTTCCCACATTATTTTTAATATTTGTTAGACCTGACGGGTTTCGCCTTATGGCATCCTCAAAGGTTTATAATCGCAATGTTTAGAAAGGAATTCTTAAATGTCATTGTAAACGTGTGAGGTTGCCGTAAGGCGAAACCGGTTAGGTGTTATAAAAATATTAAAAATAATGTGGAAAAGTACAAGTGAGTTTCTCAATATGTGTAACAACAAATTCCACAAAGTGCCATCAATGAACAGTATAAATAGTCTTATTGTATATCATGGAATGCAAAAGTTTAAAAGTTAGTTTCTTCTATAATAATTTTGTTTTAAGGACATAAGTGCGCGTACACAGAGTGCGAGCGAACTGGCAATACTTTACACAGTTTCACACGATAGTTTTACACGTACCGTCTATGTTATTCTTACAGTCTGAGGTTTTTTTAATAGGACAGCCGTATACCTATAATACTAGTGGTAAAGCTTTGTGATTAAAAAATATGTTTGCATTATTTCACCTCTATTAAACAGATTGTATTAATTACTAAGAAACAGAGGTCATGTTTTACATTTCTGTAAAAAGCGAAGATTAATGCACATGAAACATTAATCTATCATTGTATAATAAACCAATCAAACGAAATATTGAGCAGATTACAATCCTTCACATTTCTATGTCTTATTTATATAGGAATGCGAGGATGATGCAAAACGTAAGAGTTGAGAACCTACTAAATTAACATTACAAGGTTAAGCAATACTAGCCAGTGGGTAGGCTTACCATGAAGTTTGAAAACAGATCAATAATTGAACGGCTGTCATTTACTAAATGCATAAATAACTTAGTAATCCCATATAAATACATAGGACTAGCTGTACCCTGCCACGCTTCGCTGTGGCACATTGTGATTGAATGGTTGCGAAATGAGAAACAAAACAAAGAATACATTTTTTCGCGGTCGCGGATATTTGACTGATGCAAAAATTAGATGAAGACAATCCTTGATGCGGATTATATATCATGCTAAAATTTCAGCTCGATCGGTGCAGAACTTTTTGAGTTTTTGAAGCGTACACAAACCAACATAACATTTTAATATATATAAATAGATTATAAAGTTACATTTGCAGTTGGTAGTATGACAGCAGTTCAACCTCGTGTTGTGTGCCCGGTGGTGAGTAGTGTAGCCAGAGCTCTCTGGAGAGTTTTTGTGCTGTCAGTGGGAAGACCAAAAGCTTGTCCTGATTTTGTGTTCTACACTGACGGCACAGAAAATCTCTGTTCTTACAGGGTCGGCAGCACGGGTGTCTCCCCTGGTGTTACACACGTTCATAGGTCACGGTAACCATTTTCCATCAGGTGATCCGTGTGCTTGTCTGCCCACCTAAGTTGTTCAAAAAAAATTGACCTGTTTTAAACCTTCATGGTACGGGCCCAGCTTCAGTCTTACGATGTGTGACCATTCTTAACATGTTGAGACATGTAAAGTCTCCATTGCCATACGAACTTTCGTTACGGGTAGTTTGTGAGCCTAAATATAGAAGTTTGATATTGCCAGTAAACACCCATTTTCACAATAAATTGATTTGACTTTGGCTTTGAATTGTGGAGGTCATATGGCAGTCGCTTAGCGGGAAATATTGAAGTTGTTTAGTAGTTAGACTGAAAAGTCAACCCTTTATTGGGGAGAGGTTTGGAGGATGAGTTGCTTAGGCTAACTCTTCGCATTATAATGTTGTCTCCTGCTTCACACATTAAAGTACAAATAATTTGTAAATCACTTGTTGAGATACTCTCGTTGCAGATGAAGTAGTCTGCTGTCACTTGAACTCTGGTCCATCTTTGAACGTTGATTGAGCCAATCTTGTGAAATCCTCGCTCAGTTTGTTTATACGTTCCGAAACCTAAAAGTAATAATAATTAATTGAATATAAATAAAAATGAATCTAAAATGAATAAGAATGATTGCACTAAATTCGATTATAGTTTGTGTTCATTATTGCCACGACAAGGTTTTTTTTTTATAGGACACGCCAACTTGACTTCACCTCGCCTGATGGTAAGCTAAAGGCAAAGTCTCAGGAAAGAGAGTCACCATTACAGACACTAAGTAATGTTACAATGGTGGCACTCAGCTTGGCAGCCTCATCAGATGCTTTTTCACGCCCCGTTTAAAGGACTCGGGATTGTAGGAAGAAAGAAACACGTGTGATGGTAATGATGAATGTCTTGGTGGTGCGGCAAAGAAGAAAAGATTTTTGGAAAGCCCACAGCTAAGGTTCTATATCTATAATCTTACTACAGTCCATCAAATCTAAGAGGTACCGTTTGACGTTTCATATTTTTCAAACCGAAACAACTTTGTTCATACGTACATTATTCAGTTTCGATAACCTTTTTCATAAAACCATGAATTTAGAAAGATTTCATTATTGTATCTAAAAATGTACAATTCTTAATATCTAAATGTAATTGAAAACTTTCAAACAAAGCAAAATAACACATATTTACACAGTAAATAATTTCTAATAGTTATATTCTTGACCGCATTACAAAGTTACGTAGTTAGGTCACTGCACGTAGTGTTGCGACTCTTCGGATACACTTGTATGCAAAAAAATCGTTTACATATACGAAAAATCGAATGTATTATTTACAAATTACACTTGACAACCAAACAAATATTTTTTCATGTGAATGGGATTTATCTCACATATTACGATTACATAACTAAATAGTTATGTAATCGTAAAATATGAGATAAAACCCATTCACCAAAAATACGTATTTATAAATCAAATATATTTGCTTCTTTAAAAAGTTGTCGAAAGCGATTTGTCGATTTTTGATTTTCGCGCCCAAATAAGTCGGGGTTTCTCGCGCTAACGCTGTCGAAATAGTAAATGGAGTCAGGGATAGTGTTTTTTACATTTATTTTTGTGTATGATAGTATGGGTTTGCATATTACAGAGAAATAAACAAATTTTTAACAAGCACATCCATTGATTTTACAATTACAATTTTTTCTTCTAAGTCTTATTTCTACGTCTAAAACTAATAAAAATAAGGTATGTAGAACCCATTCACAAAAATGTTGTTGCCTGATGTTATAAATTAACGACGTTACTGCGCGACCGCATAATGCACTGAATACACAGATACCCTAAAATAAATTAATTTAATTATTTTTAGGTCAATAGGCAAAATCGCAGGTGTCCAAGTCTCTACAATTTTTTTTTTCTGGCAACACTGCCAACTACAAGCGCACGCGGTCCGCTCGGTCGGTTCGGCGTCAGCAGTCTCTCGCCATCTTGGAAGCTGACTGTGCGCGTACTTGCTTTCTCGTTTGTGTTTTACAATTTGTGACTTGGCTATTACTTTTCTGGACTGATCATTCTTTATCCGTTTACCTTGGCAATATTTATACTGGACTCCGAACTAAGCAAGTGTTTATTAATAATGTCGAAAAGAGGACGTACTTTGAACAGCCAGGCTCGTGAATTGGTGGTGAAATTACACGAGTATTTTGAGCGTGAATCTCAAAATGGTGGACTTCTACTGCCAGTTACACAAGTTCGGGATCGCGTCGGTGAAGCTCTCGGTATTGGTAGCCGCACCGTTGGCAAAATATTAAGTGAAAAATATGGGCCTTCTGGGAGTGACAGTAACGTACTTCACACACCGAAAAAACGAAAAAGAAATAAACCTGTGACAGGCATCGATGAATTCGATAGTCATGCTATTAGAAACCATATATACGGGTATTTTACAAGAGGCGAATTTCCAACATTGGCAAAGTTATGTGCAACTTTAAAAGATGCCGGGCTGTATAAGGGAAGCATAGAGTCGTTGAGAACGGTAATAACAGGAATTGGCTTCAGATACAAAAAAGTTGACAAACGAAAAATTGTTATGGAGCGACATGACATAATTATGCAGCGACTAACATTCCTGCGCGAAGTTAAACAAATTATAAACTGGGATAATGTAATATTTTTGGACGAAACTTGGCTAAATTCCAACCATTCTGTGCCGAAAACATGGACTGATGATTCTGAAGCTTCGTGCTCGAAGGTGCCGATAGGAAAAGGTGGACGCCTCATAATATGCCATGCTGGGTCAGCGTCTACAGGCTTCGTGGAAAACTCTTTATTAGCTTTTCAATCCAAAAGCACTAAAGAGTATCATGAAGAAATGGACGCAGTAAGGTTCCGAGAGTGGTTCTTAAATTTATTACAGAATATCCCTCCTAACAGCACAATTATAATGGATAATGCCCCATACCACTCTGTGCAAATTGATAAAGCACCTACGTCAGCCAATAAGAAAGCAGATTTGGTGGCATGGCTGCAAAGAAAAGGAGTGGATGCCGACATGTCACTATTAAAAGCTGAATTATTACAGTTAGTGAAATTGCATAAACCACCAAAACCGACATATGTAATTGACCAATTGGCCGAAGAGCACGGGCACAAAGTCATACGACTTCCTCCGTACCATTGCCAATATAATGCCATTGAACTGATTTGGGCCCAAGTTAAAGGTAATATTTTATAATATTATAATAATAACACGAGTACTTCTAACATTTATAATTTAAACAATGGTTTTCGTCTGCTATCAAATAGTTACATTATTGTTTTACAGGTTATGCAGCAAGACACAACACAAAACCACCCTTCAGTGTCAAGAAAATGGAAGGTTTATTAAAGGAAGCATGTGCCCAAGTTACACAGGAAGATTGGAGTAAAGTAGTACAAAAAACAAAGAAAATAATAATGGACGACTTCGAAAGAGACGTACACTTTGATAATGTAATGGACAATCAACTGGTCATTAATTTAAATGACGATGATGACGAAGACGACGATACTAGTACTAGTAGTGAATAAAAAAATATCCTAAACATTTCTTTTATTTAATTATAACAATTGATTTCTTAAAATTCGGATATTATAGTAATCGATCTCTTAAAGTTCGGATATTATAGTAATCGATTTTTTCATCCCATCCCTATCATTCAATTGTCAGAACTGTCAAACGGTACTTCTTAGATTTGACGGACTGTAGGTCGATGACAGAGGCGCGCACTTAGTGTATAAATACAGGGTAAATTTTTCAAAAGAGATTGGATGGCCAAATCCATAACAATAAGGAATAGCGAAAAATGCTCAAAGAAGTCACGAGTCCAATTTTGATGAAACTTAAAACCTCATTATTAGATTTTTCAAAAATCAATACTCCTAGCTGGGAATCGAACCAATTTATTATGAAAAAAAAAAGAAAAAAAACCGCAGCCTTTATTATTACACCATACGATAGCTAAGGATCAAATTCAGTGAAGTATGATATAAGGCAAATTTTACCGATTTTTATGAACTTTTTGGGTGTACATTTGGTAAGTCTGAGTTTAGGTTACAGGTTGTGGGGTACTACGGGACGCAAAAACCGACATTCACATGGGCGGAGTGCGGGTATCAGCTAGTATATGTACTTACATCGGTTTCTTGTGAGTGGTGAGCTACAGGCTGCTTCCCTTTCTTCTCCTCCTGTATTCTGCAGTTAACGTGGTAGTTAATCTGATTCTGTAGTTTCACAAATATTTTTCTGTATTCGTCTTGTATTCTGTTCATTTCATTGTTCACGTGATCATCTTTTTTCGTCACATAATCCTGAAAAAAATAAAATAAAACATAAACAATGCTTCCAAAAACACGGCAAAATTAACTGAATTTGCTGAATCGTAGTGGTGTAAAAATTTTTCGGAGGTACAACCGCAAAGCGACCCTGAGGGCTACTACTGCGGTTGCTCTAGCTGTGGAACGGATCCGGCGGCTGGGCCTTGTGTTGGCTCTGCATAAATCTGAGGTCATGTTCTTTCATGGATCTCGGCGCACGCCACCACCGGGTTCCAGTCTCACAGTGGGAGGCACTCTCATCGGTATCAAGCCCCAGATGACATATCTGGGGCTAGTGCTCGACCGTCCAAATTGAGCAGTCTGACTGGGGTAGTAGAATACCACGGCTATAATAACCTCGTGTTGTGGTTCCGGCGGTGAGTAGGGTAGCCAGAGAGAGCTCACTGGAGAGTTTTTGTGCTGTCAGTGGGAAGACCAAAGGCTTGTCCAGATTTCGTGTTTTGCACTGAAGGCATAGAAAATATCTGTTCTTACAGGGTTGGCAGCACGTCCATAGATCACAGTAACCTCTTTTCATCAGGTGGGCCGTGTGCTTATCTGCCACCTAAGTTGTGTAAAAAAAAAAACTTCGCGAAGCATTTTCGAAATCTGGGTCCCAAAGTATAACCTTGGGTCGTCGGTCAACCAATAGGCTACAAATACTACAAATAGGCTACGCTTGGGCTACGAAAACTTTGTTGGGACTGTATTGGGTATAGCGATCAATGCAAATACAATTAGTTAGAAACCTCACTCCTGATATTGAAAATATTAGTATACTTTACCTTAGTACATGAATTAAGCTTTGCTTGTTGTACAATTTTGACATTTTGTATTAATTTGACATTTACTATAAAGTTGTTTAATAAAGAAGTCTTTACCTTATAAGTATAAATAGTTTTCTTAGCATTCTTATACTTTTCTTGCAGCACCTTTTGTTCCGATTGTAGCTTCTCGTATTTCTGTTCTAGTTGCACTAATTTAGAATGCAACTCAGCGGCTTTAGCTTTCATCACCAAAAACTCTTTTGCAGAAGAACTGTTTCTTTGTTTCCAATCTTCTCTTTCGTTCTTTAACACATCTTCTAAAGAGCCGAGCCTTAAAGCTCTTTCTTTATACCTCTCAGCTTTTTGTTTCCAGTCTAGAACACTGTCCTTAGCCTTCTGGCATTCAATTTGTAGTTCATTATGCTCTTTAATAAGTTCAGATATTTCATTCTCTTTAGATTCTAGTATTTGAGTCACTTTGGTTCTTTCTGCTAGTATGAATTCTTTTAAAGCTTCTACTTCTTTAGCTTTTCTTTCGAGCAGTTCTTTTAGTTTTGTTACATTATCTATGTGTTCGTTTTCAATTTCTTTGATCCGTCGAGCGCAATTCATTTCGACCGTTTTCATTTCCAAGGTGAACTTTTCTGCTATTTGATCCCTGATTGCTTTTTCTTTCATCATAAGGGCCGTCTGAAACAAATGTTAATATTCAATCCAATGTATTAGTACTGTGTTCCTTACACAGTACTAATACATTGGATTGAATTAAAAGTACCTATTTAATGTTTCTATGTCAAGATGAATAGCAAATGGAGGAGGTAGGACACGGCGGTATTTCCGCCCAATTGATCAGTCCGACTGGGGAAGTACCTCCGCCCTACAAAATACTGCGGTTATAATAACTTCGTGTTGTGTTCCCAGCAGTGAGTAGGGTAGTCAGAGCTCACTGGAGAATTTGTGCTGTCAGTGGGATGACCAAAGACTTGTCCTCTACACTGACGGCACAGAGTCTGTGCTTACAGGGTCGGTAGCGAGTGTGGCTTCTCTGGTTTTACACACGTCCATAGGCCACGGTAACCACTTTCCATCAGGTGGGCCGTGCGCTTTCTGCCACCTAAGTGGTATAAAAAAGAAATGTGTCTTATACTCATAAATTGTTGCTCACTTTTGTATTTCCATACAGTCTTGATGGGACGCGACGTGACGTGACTGTCGGTGACTATGACGCAAATTCCATGATGCTTGTTCACTCATAAAGTTTTCACTACAAAAGTGCTTAACCAGTCTCAAGAAGTTTTCATTTTCAAAATTGATTATAATAACAGTAAACGTCCATAGGCTACGCAACTTTCCATCAGGAGGGCCATGTTCTTGTCTGCCACATAAGTGGTATAAAATAAAAAGAAAAAGCAAGACAAGCAAGAATAGTTCATAAATACCTTAGCAGCTATAGCATCATCGCAGTTCTGCACCAAGTTCTCAATACTAGGGTGTTCCGACACTGGGGTGGGTGCAGCCGGAGCTATTTCCTCGGTGTTAGTAGACACACTGCGTTGTTCGCGCAACTTGCTGTACCGATCTAATATATATTGTTGGAAGAATTCTGCTTTGCCTTTCAGCTCCTTCATTAAAGTTTCGTTGCTTTCTTGATTAGCTATAAAACAGTGATAATGATTATTTGATGGCAACCAAGACCAAGACAGACCACTGCGAATAGACATATTTAAGCATACGAATATTTGCACTGAGCGGGAATCGTACTCGCGCCCTCTGCGTAGCAATCGAATTCACCATCGCCACGCCACAAAAGACGCGTATGTACAATATGTTTTAGTTTTCTGGCTGCAATATTATGTGCTTTCAACTAGCCCATCACAGCCCACTGCTGGACTAGGCCTCTCCCAATGTTGGGAGGCTTTGGCCTACTGTTTCCACTCTGGCCAGACGGGTTGGTACAGGGTTTTATTTCGAGTTTTCCTTCTCTCGCAGTGATATGGTTTGCGTATGTTTCCATTAGTCGCCTCTTACGACACCCTTCGGATGAGATGGGGTGGTGATACTTGTATTCTTTCTCCGTCACCACACGGAAAATAGGCTAAAGAAATTATACAATAGGCATGATTATAACTTTTTAAAACTACTCCACGATGTTATTACTCATCTACTTCATTGAAAATAGAAGCCGCTGTAGCCCAGTGGTATGGGTAACGGACTGCTGAGATGAGGCCTCGGGTTCGATCCTAGATTTTACCCCAAATGACTTTTCGATGCTTTTCGAAGTTATTTGTGTATTTATCGCAGGTTTATAAGTGCCCGGTTAATGGCAATAGTCATTGGGACCTAAACATAAACTGGCGAAATGTGGGTGCTAGCACCTCTGCCTACCCCTTCGGGGATATATGCGTGAATTTATAAAAAAAACCATAATAATAAAGAAATTATACAATAGGCATGATTATGGATTTTTTTAAATTACTTCACGATGTTATTACTCATCTATTTCATTGAAAATAAATCCGATTACTGCAAATAAATAAAATTTAGAAGGAAAAATGAACTTTTTTAAAATACTTTTCTAATTTGGCAAATAAACGCTAGAATAATAATGGCATCTGTCTATGACTATGACGTCACGCTGTCATAAACACTTGACAGCTCCGACTATATCAAAGATATTAAATATCATATTTACGAAAGCGTGACGTCACGCGTTTGACTGGTTTTTGAACTATTATATTTTTCACGTAGCATGGGTACGGTGACATTTGACTAATTCCATTTCATGCATGATTCATTTCGAAACAATTTACCTAACGCGGAATACAGGAAACAACACTTAATACGAAGATAAAAAGAAAACTGTTTTATTTTGCATTTTTAACTTAAAACTATTTTTATTTCTCCGTAATTATTTAAACTTTAAATATAAACATTCCAAATACATAATTCTTGATGCGTGAATCGGAACAGGTTGCGTTAGAGATTGAAATAGTAAAATCGTTATAATCGATAAATTGTCGAATAAAGTATCATAAATCGTTAGTTGTATTTTTAACTAAAATACGATTATAAAATATAATTATGTAATAATAAACTTTAAACAAAGCATTTTTGTTTTTGTGGAGCTTTATTATAATATAGCAACACTGCTTAAGCATGAGCTGGCAGCCATCTTGTTATATCAACTCAATACGAGTGCGTCTGCCTTGTATGCGGTCTGTTTTCTTTGTTTTGAGCTTGCGTGGTGTTTTTGTTACTTGTTTTTGTTATTGACTATCGTTGTGCTTTGTTGTTTTCGTTACCGTTTTTTGTTATTGACTTTTGTTTTGTTGTTTTTTTTGGCAGAATGCCAAAAAGAACGAAAAAGACTGTGCTTGGTAGTCAAGCCCGTGAATTTGTAGTTCGATTGCGGGATTACTTTGAGCGGGAACGTGAGAATGGCGGAACGCTATTGCCTGTGTCCAACGTTTTGGATCGAGTGGCAGATGCGTTAGACATTGGGCGGAACACGGTTTCTCGAATCACTCGAGAAAAATATGGTGCTCACGATACAGAAGAAAATAAGTTGTCCACCCCTAATAAAAAGCGAACCAAAAAGGCATCTGTAACAGATGTAGACAGTTTTGCGGCCGATGCTATACGGAGCCACATTTATAACTATTACCAGAATAAAGAATTACCGACGCTTCTAAAGCTGGTCAAGTCTTTAAAAGATGCTGATTTGTTTACTGGAAGTCCTACATCCTTGTGGCGCGTATTGAAGGACATTGGTTTCCAATTCAAAAAAGTAAACAAAAGAAAAATTGTCATGGAGAGAGGCGATATAGCACTTGCGCGGGTTACCTTTTTGAAAAAGGCTAAAGCGATTACCGATTGGAGCAATGTCGTCTTCCTGGATGAAACTTGGCTGAATGCCAATCATACGGTCGGTAAAATGTGGACTGACGATACACCTCATGCCTCGACCAAAGTGCCAGAAGGAAAAGGGGAGAGATTGATTATTTGTCACGCAGGCACATCGAAAGGATTTGTAGAAAAAGGGCTACTTGCTTTTAAATCGAAAAAGACGGGAGAATATCACGAAGATATGAATGCGGAAGTATTCACGGAGTGGTTTCAAAATATGCTTAGCAATTTAGAAGAACCCAGCACAATTATTATGGACAATGCCCCATATCACTCCGTGAAATTGAACAAACCGCCGACTTCTTCCAATAAGAAGAGCGAGTTGATCGAGTGGCTCCAAGCCAATAATGTGGAAGCCGATGAGACGAAATTAAAGGTGGAGCTAGTGAAGCTCGTAAAAATGCACAAGCCCCAAACGACATACAAATTAGATATGATGGCAAACGAATATGGTCACGAAGTCCTGAGGCTTCCACCGTACCACTGTCAGTACAATGCCATTGAATTAATTTGGGCCCAAATCAAAGGTAACTTGTTTAACCATAGTCTATTTACATACTGACAAAAATATGAATTATTAGAATACAATACGAATAGAATTCAAGTAATAATACTTGAATTCTATGACTCAATTTGTTTTTTATCTTGTTTCAGGATACGCTGCACGAAAAAATACAGCTCCGCCTTTTACAGCCACAAAAATGATGGGGTTATTGAAAGAGGGATGCAAAAATGTCACTGGCGATGACTGGAAGAAAGTAGTGGAGAAAACAAAAAATCTAATCTTACATGACTGGGAGCGAGACATTAGAATAGACTGCATAATTGATTCCCAAATAATTATTCACGTCGACGAGTCAGATGACGATGATGATGATGATGATGATGATGATGATGATGATGATGAAGATGATGAACATGTTTGATTTTTAATAAATAATTAAACAGGTTATCAATTTTGTTTTACTTTTTTTCTTCAAAATTATTAGTTAATAGTGTTACGTGCACGGGGTACAAATAAATGCCGTTTACTCAACGAAGAGATTTATTAGCTCACCACAAACTAGACAATTAGATCACTAGTACACACAGTACTCTTCAACAGTTCCAGTCGCTCAGTAGTTCACAGTAGTCCACAGTCGTTGCTCAGGTCGCAGGTAGAATCTTCTTCGGTCGCTTAAGTTCGCTGTGTTCGTTATCGATCTCAAAGACTGAATGAATCGTGTCGCTATGCGAGCGTGTTTTTATACCTCTCAATTAAGAGGATCGAATTATCTAGAAAGCTCGCGAGCGACAAATACCTATTCCTTTGATCTTGCCGCCGTCGTTGACCTTCGAGTACATTCTCGATATTTACCTATTGTTTGTTTATATTTGAGAGTGTAGGTACCCGTACCCGTAGGTACGTTGTGACTTTTTGTTGACGATTCCAGATTTTTCTATGCCATTTGGTAGAGTACCTCGTCACTAACAATGCGTTTTTATTTCTTGAAGATTTGATTATTAGTTTTCGAGATATCGACGGCTGTCGTAACATTACCCCCCTCTTAGTCATGCTCGTCCCGAGCATCATTTGTTCCATGATGACGCGTCAACCTATCCACATGGACTACCTTTGGTTTTCCCCTAACCCCCTTCCTAATGCGGTAGGTAATGTCATTGATTCTCGTAATAACCGTATAGGGCCCTTCCCAGCGAGCTTGGAGTTTTGGAGATTTCCCCTTCTTGCGTAGCGGATTATGAAACCATACCAGTGTTCCTTCTTCGAAACCGTGGGTGTTTGCATTTCTATCGTACCGGGTTTTCATCCTTTCACCTGCCTTCAAATTGTTTTCCCGTACTATTCTGTGCACCTCGTCCAGTCGGTTTCGAAGTTCACTCACGTAATCCGTCACAGGCTTAGGACTATCAGGTGGCGTACCGGTTATTGCATCCACTGGTAGCCTAATCTCTCGACCAAAGTTCACTTTCGCTGGGGTGTGTCCCATACTGTCATGTACCGCAGATCGATAGGACATCAGGAATAGTGGGATGTACTGGTCCCAATCTCTTTGGTGTTCATCGACAACTTTAGCCAAGTGATTTTCCAACGTCTGGTTAAACCTCTCGACCATTCCGTCTGACTGCGGATGCGCTGGAGTCGTACGGGTCTTGTTCATTCCAAGGAGCTTGCACATTTCTTGAAATAGAGCAGACTCGAAGTTCCGTCCTTGGTCAGAGTGAATCTCCATAGGTGCGCCGTACCGGCAGACCACTTCCTGAACCAGTTTCCTTGCCACAGTGACCGCTTCCTGGTTGGGTGTCGCAAATACTTCCGGCCACTTAGTGAAGTAATCTTGCACTACTATGATGTATTTGTTACCTTCTTCAGTCGTTGGAAAAGGTCCAGCAACATCAATGGCGATACGTCCCCATGGTGCTCCGACGTTATACAGTTTCAATTTTCCTTTGCTTCTTGTCGGTGGTCCTTTAACTGAAGCACATGCAGTGCATTTACGGCACCAATCCTCGACATCTTCCCGACAATGAAGCCAGTAAAACCGCTGTCGTACTTTAACTAGGGTTTTCTTGACTCCGAGATGCCCGCCAGAGACACCATCATGGCTGTGCCGTAAGAGAGTAGCCACCTTGCTTCGTGGTACCACTACTTGTAGGGTCACCTCTTTGCCGTCGTTGGATTCCCATTTCCTATACAGCACGTCATCGATCAGAGTTAAGCTGTCCCACTGGGCCCAATAACTTTTAGTAGTGTAACTGTAAGCAGATATATCACTCCATTGGGGTTTGTTTCCAAGCTGCTTCCAGTGCAGTATAGGTTGTAGATCATCATCATCCTCTTGCGCCTGCTTCATACTGCTTCCGGTCCATTCGTCGTCAAGTCCATTCACCTTTATGACTTTAATATTTTCACGGGCTTCGTTCTTCTGACAATGCTTGCAATCTTCGGCACACGGCCTACGAGACAAAGCATCGGCATTGCCGTGCCCTTTTTCACTTCGGTGTTCTATCACAAAGGGAAATTCCTGTAGTTGCTCGATCCATCTTGCTACTTGACCTTCCGGATTCTTGAATTGTAGCAACCATTGTAGTGCAGCATGATCTGTCCTTAGTGTAAATTCTCGTCCTATAAGATACTTATTAAAATGCTGTAAGGACTTCACCACAGCGAGAAGTTCACGACGAGTGACACAGTAATTTCTTTCCGGCTTCGATAGCGATTTGCTGAAGTATGCTATTACAACATGGCGATCTCCTTGCACTTGTGACAACACTCCACCTATGCCGGTGTTGCTGGCATCCGTATCCACAATGAATCTTCCTTCCCTGGTAGGATAACCCAATATAGGAGCTTCGCACAAGCGTTCTTTAAGTGTATTAAAAGCTTGCTCGCAATCTAAGTCCCAAACGAAGTCTCGTTTATCTTCTGTTAGTTTGTGTAGTGGTTTGGCAATATCCGAGAAATGCTTAATAAAGCGTCTGTAATACGCGCATAGTCCCAGAAACGCGCGAATCTCCGTTTTGTTCTTTGGAACAGGCCATTCCTGAACAGCTCTTATCTTCTCGGGATCGGTTTTAACTCCTTCTGTGGAGATCACATGTCCAAGATAGCTGACCTCCCTTTTAAATAAAGCGCACTTCTTTGGACTCAGTTTAAGGTTAGCCTCACGGATTCGAGTAAAAACTTTTTCCAGGTTCTTCAGGTTTTCTTTGAAGCTGCGTCCCATAACTATGACATCGTCCAGGTAAACCAGACAGACATCTCCGAGTAGACCCACCATTACTCTTTCCATGAGGCGCTCAAACGTGGCCGGGGCATTACATAACCCAAATGGCATAACATTAAAATGCCACAATCTGTTTCCAACTCCTGTACTGAAGGCTGTCTTCTCTTTATCTTCAGGACTGATCTCCACCTGCCAGTAGCCACTTTTTAAATCGATGGTTGAAAACCATTTCATACCACTAAACATGTCCAGGGTATCGTCGATTCTAGGTAAAGGATAACTGTCTTTCTTAGTGACATTATTCAACATTCGGTAATCCACACAAAACCTTGTGCTACCATCCTTCTTTTTTACTAGTACCACAGGTGATGACCATGGACTCGTAGAGGGTTCGATCACTTTGCTCTCAGCCATGTCTTTAATCATATCTGCTATCTCCCCTTCTCTTGCCCATGGTAAACGTCGAGGTCTCTGTTTTATAGGCCTGGAGTCACCTGTGTCAATCCGGTGTTTCACGAGCCCAGTCCTCCCACAGTCATTCCCGGTTGCAAAGATGTCTCTGAATTGTAGCAACAGGTCTCTGGCTTGGTGCAATTCTGATGTTGTTAAGTTTTCCTTTGAATTCTCAAGGAGTTGTTCGATGTGATCTTCGGAGATTTTTGTACCGTCTTGTTTAGGTGAAGAGTTGTTCAACCGCCTCAGGCACTTTACTTCCTCACATCTTCCGACCACACTATTCTTCTTCAGGAGAACTATTTCATCACTGAGGTTAAGAATTCTCACTCTAGCGATTCCGTTCGGTATCAGTAAGGTTCTTGCTGTTATTAAATTTTGATGACTGCCGGCATCTTCCATAATAAGACATCTTCTTTGTTTAGTCTTCGCGGGAAACTTCACTTTGACCAATGTTTCCGATTTAGGAGCTAACGTCGTATCCGTTAAACAGTAAAGAGAGCACGGGTGCGATCCTTGTAAACAAACTTCCTGATCAGGGAATCTCAGCACTCCTCTAGGTATATCCAAGACACATCTGTGGTTCCTCAAGAAATCCAGTCCCAAAATGCAGTCATCAGTAATATTAGCAATGAGCACTGACTGCTGGTATATTTGGTCACCAATTCTTACCTCCATTTCTGTTTCACCGAGAACGGTCACTGGCTGGCCAGTAGCTGTCTGAAGCTGGCACCTCGGAAATCGTTTTTCCCACCTTATGGTGCGTTTCAGTAATTCTGGTCTAACAACTGTACGTGAAGCTCCAGTATCCACTGTTAAACTGCAAGGTTGATTGTTTAAGGTGGCCTCGATGATCAAACTATTGCCATTGCAAACTTGAGTTATAGTGATGGTTGGGGCCTCATGTCGACCAGCCAGCGCCCGCCCCGCGGCCCTGGCGGCATTTAGTTTAACGGAACCTCTTGATCCACTTGGGTCCCGGAGTCCGTGACCCTCCTCCGTTTTCTCGAAGGACACTCTGATTGAATATGGCCCCTTCCTCTACAGGAATAACACGTTGGGACATACCGTGGCTTCCTCTCTTCTGCAATCACCTCTTTGACCTCCCTAACCTTACTTATTCCGGCATTCTGCCGCACACTTTCCACCTCGAGAGCATAAGCCAGCGCTTCCTTCAAGGTCTGATGGTGACGCAACTGTACACTAGCTTTCACTTCTGCGTCTCGTATACCGTTTAGGAAGGCCTCTAGCAAAATGGTCTCGATCATCATGGGAGTCGATGAGTAGGCCCGACGAACGAGTCTTTCGACCTCCACAGCCCATTCCTGGAGGCTTTGACTAGATTTTTGTTTCTTCTCCCGAAGCTGCGCTCGGTAGGCATTCTCCAGGTGCTTGTCACCGTAACGTGTGTCTAAAGCTTCCATCAAAGACCCCAGAGTCCTTCCTTCAGGCGGCAGGTTTTCCAGTATTATTAAGGCATCTCCTCGTAATGCAAGTGTCAAGGCCATAAATGACTCCTCGTTGCTCCAGGCTTTAGTTTTTGCCAATATCTCGAATTGGTACTTGAAGGCTGTCCACGAGGAAGTTCCATCAAAATGTGGTAGGTCGAACTTTGCTGTTGATGGTGAGGTCACGGTAACAGGTACACAGGTTTCCAGCCTGACGATCTTCTTTTCGAGAACTTGCAAGCGGTCGTCCACGGTCCCAGTCTTCAAGCTCAGCATTTGCAAGTCATTTTCGAGGTTCTTCACCTTATCCCCCAGTGCGTGGATGCCTGCATCGATTTTACCCATGACAGCTTCCTGGCTGGCCTGCAGCATCTGCTGCATAGTAGCCTGCATTTCTTCCTTGGAGGCCTGGATCTCTTGCCTGGAGACCTGCATCTCTTGCTTGGAGGCCTGCATCATCTGCTGCATAGAAGCCTGCATCTCTTGCCTGGAGGCCTGCATTTCTTGCTTGGAGGCCTGCATCATCTGCTGCATAGAAGCCTGCATCATCTGCTGCATAGAAGCCAGCAGCGTCATCATGTTGGTATCTGACGAGGTTCCATCTGGTGCTGCCGTAGTTCCCGCTGAGACAGCAGCATCGGCCTGACTCTCTTCCTCTTCGAGGGTCCGTTGACGTGCGGCATCCATTTCCACTTGACGTCTGGTCCGTGGAGTACGCCCTTCGTCTTCACGTGGTAATAACGGCATTCCGCTTCTGACACCAATTGTTACGTGCACGGGGTACAAATAAATGCCGTTTACTCAACGAAGAGATTTATTAGCTCACCACAAACTAGACAATTAGATCACTAGTACACACAGTACTCTTCAACAGTTCCAGTCGCTCAGTAGTTCACAGTAGTCCACAGTCGTTGCTCAGGTCGCAGGTAGAATCTTCTTCGGTCGCTTAAGTTCGCTGTGTTCGTTATCGATCTCAAAGACTGAATGAATCGTGTCGCTATGCGAGCGTGTTTTTATACCTCTCAATTAAGAGGATCGAATTATCTAGAAAGCTCGCGAGCGACAAATACCTATTCCTTTGATCTTGCCGCCGTCGTTGACCTTCGAGTACATACCTCGTCACTAACAATGCGTTTTTATTTCTTGAAGATTTGATTATTAGTTTTCGAGATATCGACGGCTGTCGTAACAATAGAATCGATTTCTTCTTCATTAATAAATGATTTCGATAAGATATATAATCGATTTTATTTCATGCGATTTTATCTTGACTACATCTCTAGTAACTTCAAATCCCAAACGTCACCGTACCCATGCTACGTGAAAAATATTGTAATATGTCGGATTGTTATGTCATTATTTTTTATAAAACTAAATAAAATTGTATTATAAAAATAAGTGATTTGTTTATACTCTCACTATCTGATATTATTATTTAAAATCATAATTTCAGTGATTCTGACATCTGACAAGTTGCAATGTATCACAGGCTACAGTGTGAACGCAAACGTGTTTTATACTTATTTACAACTTGTTGGCTTATACACCCTATGTGAACGAAAAAATATCTGAGATACATGCTTACATATATCTATATTTATTGTACTATGTTTAGATTAGTCTTCGTAGTGTAAACGAGGGGTTAGCGACTGTCATCATGCCTATTATTCCTTACAATGTCTATTGTGTAGAAATTCTATTGTTTTTTCAAGCACCAATATGGGGTTCTTCAAGAGGGGCATCAGGTTTCTTTATGGTCGGCAGCGCGAGTGTAGCAACCCTGGTATTGCATACGTCCATAGGCCACAGTAACCTCGAAAGAGGGCCAGATCGAGAAGAGGGCCAGATCGTGAGAGATGGCCCTAGGTCGGCCGGGGTGCGAGGGATATGCCTGTCAACCTCACCTTCGGCAACCAAAACGACCCACAGGCGGCGTGCGTTTTAGTCGGTTCGAGTCCGACATAACCTCCTCCACCGGCTCCGGTGGGGAGGTATCCGTGGGGATTATGTGCACGTAAAAAAAAAAGGCCACAGTAACCACTTCCCGTTGGTCGTGTGCTTGTTTGAAACCAAAGTGGTATAAAAAAAATAAGGACTCATCACTCACCTAATTTAATAGTACACTTGCTGAGTTGGTCGTCTAGATGTCGTATATGTTTCAAGTTTTTTTCACACTGCATACACATTTGCTCTCTTTCTTTACGCATTGCAGACTTTTCATCTGCAATAAAGAAAATTTAAAAATCCATTCCACAACCCTATCTCTTCTTACCTATTTCTAGCCATGTCGGGGTGCACGGTGTCATATTAGGCTGAGAATAATCGATGTATTTGGCTATAGAGCTTATATATACCATATTTTAGCCTAGTGGTATGGGTAATGGACTGCTGAGAAGAGGTCTCGGGTTCGATCCCAGGTTTACCATGGCACACACCAATGACTTTTCGATGCTTTTCGAAGTTATGTGTGTATTTATCGCAGGTTTATAAGTGCCCGGTTAATGGCAATAGGCTCGCCACCTATTTATTACATTGAGACCTAAACATAAACTGGCGAAATGTGGGTGCTAGCACCTCTACCTACCCCTTCGGGGATATAGGCGTGAGTTTATGTTACGTTATTATTATATCATGAGTACCAAAAATATATTTCCTTATTTTAACACCGTCATTTCAACTCATCAAGCTGTTTATAATATTGCAAGGTTAAGCAATACTAGCAAGATCAGTGTTAAGATGGGAGACCAGAGACGATTCTTAAATAAAGGGTAATTGATATAGAATTAATATAACCTAACAAAAAACAACCGCGGTAGCCTAGTGGTTTGGGTAATGGACTGCTGAGACGAGGTCTCGGGTTCGATCCCAGGTTTCACCATGGCACACACCAATGACTTTTCGATGCTTTTCGAAGTTATGTGTGTATTTATCGCAGGTTTATAAGTGCCCGGTTAATGGCAATAGGCTCGCCACCTATTACATTGGGACCTAAACATAAACTGGCGAAATGTGGGTGCTAGCACCTCTGCCTACCCCTTCGGGGATATAGGCGTGAGTTTATGTATGTATGTATGTATGTATAACCTAACAAACACAATGAGATAATATACCTTCTAAGTACTTATCAAGTTTTTCAGTAAACTCTCTTTGTTTATTGGTGAACTCTCTTTGGAGTTCCGATATTCTCTTGTTAGCTCTTTCCAACTCTTCCTTAGAACTAACCAAGTCTGACATTAACTTCTCCATTTGCTGTTTCTGCTTCTCCAACCTTTCGACATAGTCTGTCTCTTGTGATTTATAGAGTTCCTTCTCTTTGTGTATTTTTGACTGGAGGTCTTTTAGTTCTCTTGATACCATGTCTCTAGAACTACATGCCTGTGAACACATTGACTGTACATTAAAACATAAAATTGGATATTAGATTTAGGTGGCTGACAAGCGCACGGCCCACCTGATGGAAAGTGGTTACGGTGTCCTATGAACGTGTGTAACACCAGAGAAGCCAAACTTGCGCTGCCGACCCTGTAAGTACAGAGTTTCTGTGGCGTCAGTGTAGAGGACATAGCAGGACAAGCCTTTAGTCATCCCACTGACAGCACAAATCCTCCAGTGAGCTCTGGCTACCCTACTCACCGCTGGGAACATAACTCGAAGTTATTATAACCGCGGTATTCTGTAGGGTACTTCCCCAGTCGGACTGCTCAATTGGGCGGAAATACCACCGTGTCCTACCTTCTCCAATCGATTGAAATCACTTCTTAGTAATTTGTTTTAATCAGTATACAGATGTAATAACCTTGAGCTGATACCCAGACAATTTAGCCAATGACTATACCATTGGAATAATAAAAAAAGATACAAAGTTGCCAACTAGGGCCCTTGCTTGCCCCCTATTCCGTGGGACCGAAATCGTAGTTGGTCAAAGCGAATTTTAATACACCTCTGCCTAACACTTCGTGGATTTATAGGCGTGAATATATGCGTATGTAAAGGTAACAGTAGTGGCTCTTCACTTTATATGTGTTCCCGTGCAGAAATATTTACGAATACCCTCTCCCTTAGCCCCCCGCGGGCGGTTATGTCGGACTCGAACCGACTAAAACCGCACGTCACCTTACGTCTAAAATGACGGGATATAATGTGACCCAATAAGGCATTCCCCTCTTACGACAGTGGCCCTTCACTCACCTGCAGGTATAAAGTCTTTAGTTCTCCATTCTCCTTGAGCGTGTCTTTGAGCTGCCCGCTGTAACGTTCCAATTCACGCAACAAATCCGCATTGGCTTCTTGCACTATCGAGGCGCGGCTACCTTTTTCTGATTTGAGCTTCTCGTAATCTAATTCTAGTTGAGTGTGTTTGAGATCAAGCTGTTGGTACAAAAAGAGAATCGATATTAAATTTACATTTGTTTGTCTTCAAAAAAATCGCGGTAGCCTAGTGGTATGGGTAATGGACTGCTGAAACGAGGTGTCGGGTTCGATTCCAGGTTTTACCATAGCACACACCTATGACTTTCGAGGCTTTTCGAAGTAATGTGTGTATTTATCACAGGTTTATAAGTGCCCGGTTAGTGGCCAAGGCTCGCCCACCTATTACATTATGACCTAAACATAAACTGGCGAAATGTGGGTGCTAGCACCTCTGCCTACCCCTTCGGGGATATAGGCGTGAGTTTATGTTATGTAAATAAATATTCTACAATATTCTACACCACGCTATCTACACCGATGGTAAGCATAGCTTAACTAGCTTGTGTTATAGAATCTAGAATGCGGATAGACATGCTTAGATACATTTTTTTTTAATAAAAATATATTACGTCTCTATCCCCAAAGGGTTAGGCAGAGGTGAATTAACATAGGTTCACCCCCTATTACGTGGGACCGAATACAATGATAGGTGAAATATGGGTGTTAATTCACCTCTGCCTAACCCTTTTATAAATACATACATGTTATACATAGAAACACCACAACCAATGCAAATATAGATATATATGCATACAAATATTTGCACTGAGCGGGAATCAAACCCGCGCCTCCTGCGTAGCAGTCGAACGTTCTACCGCTACGCCACAGAGACCTTCAATAAATTTTAGACTATGCTGCAATGCTATTAAAGTCTAATATTAATTACTAACATTTTTAAGTTCACTTCTAACTTCCTCTATTTCGGCTTGAAGCCTTTCATTTTGTTGTTTATAACTTTCCAACAGCTCACTGTCCGAATTGCTACCAAGTAGTTCTAGTTTGTTTTGTAGGACAGCTACGCGAGAATTCAACTGCATTTCTTTGCCTTTTTGGTCTTCTAATTTCGCTCGAAGATCTAGCTCTTGTTTACGATGCTGTTCTATTTTCTTATCTCTGTGAATAGACAAAAATAGAATAACTAGACAAAGTATTATATATCCATAAAAAAACAAAAGTATTTAGTAATTTTACGATTACATGCCTAAATCTCGGAAAAGCAGGGACATGCTGTAAGAACATTTCGCACGATCGAACGGACTTTATAGCTGAATACTACTGGCAGACAAGCACACAGCCCACCTGATGGGAAGTGGTTAACGTAGCCTGTGGACATATGCAACACCAGGGGTGTTACACTCGCGCTGTCGACCATGAAGAAACCTTCTGATACCCCTCTTGAAGAACCATGAGAGGTGCTTGGGAAAACCGCAGCAGGGAGGTCATTCACAGCTTGAATGTACGTGGGATGACGTTTCTTTCATACCGCACAGTGCGCACCGTCTCAGGTCGCAATGTGTGAGGATGAATTCCCTGCCTATGGCGAGAGGTGCGATGATAGAATGTAGCTACGGGCATCATGTCAAACAATTCATCTGAGCACAAACCATTGTATAGGCGGTAGAATACACACAGCGAAGCAAAATCCCTCCTAAGGCTAACAGGTTCCACACTACCTGTGAGTGTGGGATTGTCAACCAGCCTCAACACTCTAATTTGCGGTGACGTCATATTGAGCATTCGAAATTACAATCTCACTGCGAATTCAGCTGTCAAGTTCGTTTAAAATGTTCTTACAGCATGTACCCGCAGATTTTTATGAAATTTGGTACAAGGAAATTTTTTTTTTTTTTATTTCTACACAAACAAAAATAAGGACATAACCTGTTTAGTCGCTATAACCGACACTGACCTACATCCAGTTAGTATTCTATATCGCACGACTAAAGAAAGATATATGCTCTTTCTTTTCAATTTAATTGTTTATTCATTTAGAAAACTTTCAATCAAATATTCAAAACCTTACGTAAAGTTACCTTTTTATTATTTCTTCTTGTAATGTTGATAACTTTTGCATTTGTTGCTTGTATCGACTCAAAACTTCTTTTAACGTTGCTAACTTTCCTGGTGATGGAGGTTCACCTAAAGAGAAAGAATATTAACAATTAAGTAACATATACTTTGAAATATATATATAATATGTGGTCTCTACCTACCCTAATGGTAAAGAGGCGTGACAGTATGTTTTTACTGTTTTTAGTATATCCACATCAAACGAAGATTAAAAATTACCCTAAACATCATCTGGTAATCACCACGACCGTCCTTTTGGAAAATAAGAGCGACCGCTGTCTCATTGGCGTTTCGTGCAAAAAAGACAATTATGATTTAGGTATTTAAACTATCATGGTCATTCACATCAGTATCAAAATAATCAGGATATTTACCATGTTGCATTGTTTCGAGATTCCAATATTTCGCAACATGGTAAATATCCTGATTATTTTGATACTGATAATTATGATTAGCACGAAATACGGGCGCCTTCGTGCATCACACCTATGAAACAGTGGACGGCCTAAGGTGCATAAATGCGTTGGAAGTAAAAATTTATACATGTTCAATACATACATATGATCACGCCTTTATCTCCGGAGGGATAGGCAGAGGTGAATTAACACCCACATTTCACCAATCATTGTATTCGGTCCCACGTAATAGCGGGTGACCCTATTGCCGTTTTCCAAGCACTATTGTTGACTCGAGCCATGCATCTGAGGCTGATTCTGAGCTGTATATATCTGTCTGATGTTAAACAGCCCAATCCCTGAGTCGCCTTGTACGACACCGCGTGGGAAGAGATGATGTGGTACAAATTCTACTCTGCCGGGAACCATGTTCAAATTGATGTATTTTTTAATACCAAACTTACCAAGGTATGTGTTATCAGGTAATGACTCCATAAGTATCTGATGGAGAGTTGTTCTCCAATGTTCGTACTCATTTTGGCAAGCAGTTAGTTTGTTTCTGCAGTGGACTAGGTCATGTGCTGTGAGTTCTAGCTTGGACTGAAAATAATATATAATATAACTATGTTATATTATTTATGTTATATATGTTGTAAACATTATTATAATGATTGTTTCTCAGTTCCATGATTCTCGGGACTATGGAATCCCGGGCCTTTGGAAGGCGTGCGTCGGGGCGAAGCCAAGACTTAGAGGCCCTTTTATGAGAATTTAATATGCTAGGAATACACACACATGGCGGATACCATAACCGAGCGCACAATATGATACACCGGGAGATGGTCCCCGCCAGGTGCAGAGACTATTGCTGTGCGGTGCTGTTGATTATTGCTGCCGCGATGGAAACTAAATTATGGGCTTGAGAATTGGATGGACTGATGAATGGGCTATAGGGCGAGACTAACGGACGCCTGCTGTGACAATAAGTCTCAAAATTGTAAAAATGCAGATGGTGACTTACCAACTCATTGCCCCTTTAAAACAGCCACATATAGTGCGACCATGGAGCAACATCCGTTGAACGGCTAAGGTTGTCGAAAGTATTATTATTATAAATTGGAGATTTGAATGAAAGATTTAGAGATTTTTTGAAGTACGACTACTAGTAATCGAAAATACATAGAATTACGATGGCAGTGTTATCGCCAGGATTCAAGCCTCTTTATCGCATGCCCGACTACTCAACCACTAAGCTGCAGACACTTTCGTTACTTTAGTGTTTAAAAATCTCACCCCCAACTCTTTGACTTGTTCCTTCGCTGCGTTGCGTTCGGTAGTCAGCTGTGATACCTTTTCTCTCAAGCGAGGTGTCTCTCCACTCACGAGTCTATTCTGTGCTGCCTCCAGTTCGCTCGCTAACCTGTTTATTGCAGATCCTTTTTCTATCAATATATCTTCCTTCTCTCTATCCTTCTCCATACAGCGTCGTTCTAGCGTCTTTATTTCGTTTTCCTGAGGAAATAACACAGGTTTTAATATAAATTGTAGTTGATGTAGTTTGAAAAGTGATGGTCTAGCTCGGTAAACTAAAATATATTCACACTATGTATTAGTACTTGCCCTGTTTACAAATCAAATCAAACTTTATTCCACAGAAAATAATCACCATATTAGGTTTTATAATATTTACCTCACAAAATACATAGATAACAATGCTTTTTTTATTTGTAAGTATGAGCGTACCTTAATCAGGGTCACAAATAATTAATAATAAAAAAGAGCTTTACCAGTAATTTTAGTATTCAAACTTACTTTTTCATCAAGCCTATTTTTTGCTTTTGATAAATCATTTTGCAGTCTGTCCATTTCTTCTCTATGTCTAGAAAATAAATAATAACAATAATTTATTTAAATATACTCTTGATATTTCGATAAGGTATTACCCAGGTACCCACACAACACAAGCAAGTTTAGGTCTTCTAATGGGTCTAGATAGCGCTGTGTATTATGTTGTGGAATATTATAATTATGAGGAATTAAAATTAAAACTTACCTATCTTGTTGTTCTCTAAAAAGAGCATCTGTGTCATGTGTATGAGCAACCTGCAAGTAAAACATGCATTCAGACTTTGTGCTTGAATAAAAAATTAGGCATATCGGCGATCTGAAATGTTTCTTTTTTTTGCAAACGCTAAAGCACCAACTTTTAGTTCCAGAGATCAGCATGTAGTCGATATATCAACCAATAGGGACTAGGATTAAGGTGTACCAAAGGGGCAAAAAGGTATTTAAATGCAAGATTGTTAGGTCATTCACTGCTTTATGTGCACGCATACAGAAGTCTGTTTCGTGGAAATAATAATTAGCGCATTTCGTACAAACGTACATACCATTTGCACGAAACATTACGCAGTATGTGCATATGCATAAGGCAGCGGACGTTATAGATAATTAATGTTTTAAAATGAGTACATTACCTGCAAAGTGTGAAGTCTTTGTTGTACATCCTGAAGACTTATATTAGCTGAGCGTAACTCTAATTTCAATTGTTCTTTTTCTTGATCACTCTCCAACAATTTTTCTGTGAGTTTTATCACCTTCTGTTCTAACTCAAGCAATTTATGCTTACTTGATACTAAAAAAATAATGCTGCTTTATACATATAATATAACAGTCTAATCTCTAAGGCGTGAATTATGTAGAAAAGGTATAAGGCGTAAAGCATAGTCGAAACAATATCGTGTGATATTTTTTCGTTTTTTTTTTATTTTATTTTTTATACCACTAAGTTGGCAGACAAGCACACGGCCTACCTGATGGGAAGCGGTTACCGTGGCCTATGGACGTAAGCAACACCAGGGGCACTCGCGCTGCCGACCATGAAGAAACCTTCTGATGCCCCTCTTGAAGAACCCCATATTGTAGGCGCTTGGGAAAACCGCAGCAGGGAGGTCATTCCACAGCTTGAGTGTGCTTGAATGTGCGTGGGATGAAGTTTCTTTCATTCACAGTGCGCATCGTCTCAGGTCGCATTGTGTGAGGATGAATTCCCTGCCTATGGCGAGAGGTGCGATGATAGAATGTAGCTACGGGCATCATGTCAAACAATTCATCTGAGCACAAACCATTCTACAGGCGGTAGAACACACACAGTGAGGCAAAATCCCTCCTAAGGCTAAGAGGTTCCACTCTACCTGTGAGTATGGGATTGTCAACCAGCCTCAATGCCCGTCTTTGCAACGAGTCGAAGGGGTCAAGCTGGTATGCAGGTGCTCCA
This sequence comes from Eilema griseolum, assembly GCA_963662185.1. Taxonomy (NCBI): domain Eukaryota; kingdom Metazoa; phylum Arthropoda; class Insecta; order Lepidoptera; family Erebidae; genus Eilema; species Eilema griseolum. The sequence continues at coordinate 10,503,628 of OY759250.1, forward strand.
GCAAAAAGGTGACAGCAGTACTGCATGTGAGGCCGGACATGTGCTTTATAAAGAAGGAGTTGCTGCCCCGCAGTGAAGTACTGCTTCGCCCTGTTGAGCACACCGAGTTTTCTTGATGCCAACTTAACCTTGTCCTGCAAATGACTTCGGTATTGGACGTTGCTGGAGATATCGACACCAAGGATCCCGATACTCGAGGAGATGGTAAGCGGTGTGCCCAGGAATTGCGGCGCTACAATGAATGGGGTTTTCTTAGCGGTGAATACACATACTTGTGTCTTAGTGGGGTTGAATTGGAGTAGGTTTAGTCGTCCCCAATCGAATACTCCAGAGAGAGTAATCTCGATTTCAGACACAGGTGGAGAAGAGTCGCGAACAACTTGTTCGCGACTCTTCTCCACCTCGGACTGAGGGATATTTCCACGGCCCGTGTAACACGTGTCCCCGGTACTGTCGTCCGCATAACAATGAATGGAGCCATCAGACAGCATGTCATTGATATGCAGCAGAAACAGCGTCGGAGACAACACGGAGCCTTGTGGGACACCAGCGTTTATGTTCATGCGGTCCGAGCAGCTGCCGTCGACGACAGCTTGGATGCTTCTGTTGGACAAAAAGCTGGCGATCCATTCGCAAAGTCCCTCAGGGAGTCCATAGTACGGCAACTTCGCAAGAGACCTTTGTGCCATACCCGATCGAAGGCCTTTGCTATATCGAGGCTGACCGCTAGTGCCTCACCCCGACTCTCGATGGCTTGCGCCCACCGGTTTGTGAGATACACAAGGAGGTCACCGGTTGAGCGACGGTGGCGAAAGCCGTACTGTCGGTCGCTCAGTAGATCGTTTCCTTGAAGGTATCTCAGGAGCTGTGTATTAATAACACGCTCCATAACCTTCGAGAGTAGGGAGGTTATAGCGATAGGCCTGTAATTGGTCGGATCTGTCCCGTCACCTTTCTTAGGTACAGGGTGCACGAATGCGGTCTTCCACGAGGCCGGGACCTGCCTCGCGGAGTATGAGAGTGCGAAAAGGCGTGTAAGTACAGGGCACAGCTCGGGGGCACAGTGCTTAAGCACCATCGCCGGTATACCGTCCGGCCCACTCGACTTCCGGACATCTAGGGACTTAAGCTCGCGCCGGACCACCCGTTGGGTGATTTTAACTTCGGTCATGGAAGCACCACAGCTGGGGATGATGGGTGGTTCGGCGTTCCCGTCGTTCATAGTCGAGTTTCTCCTTAGCGCCATGGGCCAGACTACCGTCGGATTTTTGCAGCAGCGGAAGGCAAGACTGGCAGAAGTTTCCCTCAGCAGCTTTGGCGAGCGACCAAAATGCGCGACTGCCAGATGGGTACACCACCGGCAAGCCGTTCGCCAATTCTGCCTTTGAACTCAAACTTTGCCTTTTTACTGGACCTCGAAGCAGCATTCAACTTCCGCTTTTTTATTAGGGGGTAGGACACGGCGATATTTCCGCCCAATTGAGCAGTCCAACTGGGGCAGTACCTCCGCCCTACAGAATACCGTGGCTATAATAACTTCGTGTTATGTTCCCAGCGGTGAGTAGGGTAGCCAGAGCTCACTGGAGAATTTGTGCTGTCAGTGGAAAGACTAAAGGCTTGTCCTGCTTTGTCTTCTACACTAACGGCACAGAAACTCTGTACTTACAGGGTTGGCAGCGCGACTGTGACTCCTCTGGTGTTACAAACGTCCATAGGCCACGGTAACCACTTTCCATCAGGTGGGCCATGTGCTTGTCTGCCACCTAAGTGGTATAAAAAAAAAGATATTGTACAGTCAGCGCAAACAAAAAAATCTGTATGAAAAATAAATCAAAATTTTAAAAATTTGTACTACAGGCTACAAAGTAGTTAAAACTGTATTCTCAAAAAACAGTTTTAATGTCTAAAAATGATAATCTAACGCACGCTGTCTAGCATACGATTTGTTTTTTATTATGCCATACGCCTTTTCAAACAACCTTTTCTGCATACTAGGCATTTCATTCTTGCATTCATTTGAATTCCAAGTTAGTTACTACTACTTTGAAACTGTTGACCAACTGCACAGTCTGCTACAACAGCTATGTTAATGAACTATACCGAAACTGCATAGTAACTGCAATATTGTAGTTGTATCTATACTAATATTATAAAGCTGCAGAGTTTGTTTGTTTGAACGCGCTAATCTCTGGAACTACTGGTCCGATTTGAATGATTCTTTAAGTGTTGGGTAGTCCATTTATCGAGTAAGGTTTTAGGCTATATATCATCACACTACTACTTAAGGGAACGGAGCATTGATAATAAATGTTAGCAAATCCGGCAATTTTCATACATATTTTGAAGACTAAAACATACGGGCTCTAAGGGATATGAAGCTTCAAAATATACCCCGGGCGAAGCTGGGGTGGGTCAGCTAGTATATAATATATATACAAGTTGCCGTGTGGTCTCCGGCAGAGTAGAATTAGGGCCACCCCACCTCTTCCCATGTGGTGTCATACAAAGCGACTAAGGGATAGGGCTGTTTAACATCAGACAGATATATGTATACAGCCCAGACTCAGCCTCAGATGCATAGCTTGAGTCAACTTCAAACTCAAAAATAGTGCCCGGAATACGGCAATAGACTCACCCATTATTGGTGAAATGTGGGTGTTAATTCACCTCTACCTAACCCTCCAGGGATAAAGGCGTGATTATATGTATGTATATAAGTTATAATAAACAAGTACATACCAAGTGAATCATGAGAAATCTGTAGAGAGAGTTCTGCCTTATCTCTATCATTGATAGCAGCAGCTAGCCTCGCACGTAAGCTTTCTATTTCTGTGTCTAATTTTTGCATCTGACCAACTAACTGCTGACATTCCTTCACCCTTAACTAAAAAAACATGAATTTAAAATAATGCGTTTTTTTATTACAATAGCCTGGCAGATAATCTATATACATAATATAGAATCTCTAAAAATATTTTTACAGGCGTCTGTTTTGTACAAATAATATTGAGTCAATTTCATGCAAATAATTTATACACTTTGCACGAAACACTATGTAGTACAGGCACCTGCATGCGCACACATACATAAAGCAGTGAACACTGCAAGGATTTGTAAAGCTGGAAGGCAGGGGAATGAGAATTTCAGTAGTGTGATCCAGATTCCTAGGGATTTTGATAATTAACTGTAACAAATTATACTAACTTCATACATCACTTTCATCTGCTCATTATTCATGTATTCTTGCCTGTCACAGTTATTTATTCCATTTGCATGACCTAAAAAGAAAACATTTTTTTTTTCATATATTATGTAATACAAAAATACTGTAAATTAGCAATCAGCCATGAACAGTTTGTAGAGAGTTCAGAGCATTCTGTTGATAGAAAATTATATTTTGTGCCCTTGTCTTCATGCTCCGCTTCTAACAAGTTGTTTCAAACAAAAAATGCATAAAAATATTATTATTATTATTAGTCATGCACTAGCAGCTAAAAGCTGATGCGTGCATATCACAGCACTTGTTAATGTTCACAGAGTATTTTTTTTTTCTTTTTTATAATCACTATGTTTATAATGTTCAAAGTCCGTTCACTTATGGTGTCATAAAATTGTCACTGTTTGAGGATAGTTCGTTTTTTAAATAGTGGTCGAGTCTGTTTTTGAAAGCGTTCACTGAAGGTGCACTTATTACTGTCTCTGGCAGTTTGTTCCAGGAGTTCACGACTCGGTTTGGCAGAAAATGGTACCTAGGATTGCTTATACTTAGAGTGCGCGCGAGCTTTAATGTGTGTCCTCTCAAATTCTCAGACGGTTTCATCTGGTAGATGCCGCTCAGTCCAGGGACGTCGTAATGTCCGCTCAGAATCTTGTATGTCTCAATCAAATCCCCACGCCGCACAGTGTCACGAGCCTTTATCATAAATCCATTTTTGCAACATTGTTATTGGTGATTTATTGATATGGCAACATATTCTACAATACTTACTTTATCAAATGTAGGTATTTATATTTTTTAAAGAATAATATTTTGGTAAATGTGGGTAAGTAAACTTTGTCATTGTTGATGCAACAAAATAGTTAGTGCGCGCGTAATTAACTTTCCTGCTATAGTTACAAGTGATATTCAACTTTTATCGGTGTTATATCGCTATAATAGTTTTAATTAGTTTGTAATCTGTCTAATTTGGTGTTATAATAATTCAGAATGTGTGACATTGGTAAGTTATTCATATTTTACTTAATACGAAAAAAAAAAACATTTAACTGAGACTTTGATTTGACTTTTAAAAAAATCACATCATATCACATCTCTATTTTTTTTAAATATGCTAGCTTTATTAGTAAACAATATGTTAGGTAACTTTTAGGTTGCTAGGCCATGCTAAAATTGAGTTATTTCGTTTTAGATATGAGTACTCGTCAAATAAAAAACGTTGAAGTTTTCGAAGTCTGGCGTTTAGCGGACTTACACGAAAAAAACAATGCCGTTTATCAACATATTTTAAATTATTATGAACTTGAGGAGTCTCCACAATTAATTAAAGATAGTGTCAAAAAGACAGCAAGATTATTTTGTATGAGAGCGAGTACATATTGGAGATCGAGTAGTAGAATGCCCGAAGTGATGAATACAAAATACAAAACTTGGCTTGATAACTATTTAGCTACTGAAACAATAGTGAAAGATTACTGCTTTGGTAATGAAACGGTGGGCACATCATCGGCAGGTATTCAATCAAAACGTGGTAGACCTAAAACTAACTTTACTGACTTAAATTTAGCTTCAAAAAAACGACGAGTTTTGGATTTAGTTCAAACCCGAGACAGTAGTGAATTAGAATTTGCGGCTAAATGGTCATCACATAAGTCACCTGATAAGGAGAGTTTATCTTTATTATCACCTTTTGATGCATTGGCCTTGTATATAGACTTAGATTTATCGTATCGGAAATATAATAGGTTAAGAGAGGTCGTGAATTTATTGCATCCTAACACCTTTCCGAGCTATTACAAGATAATGAAAGTTAGAGATGAGATATTACCTAACGCCATTAGTAGTACTGAAACAGTAGCAGAGGTCAATTTACAAGACTTACTATACAAAACAGCCGAATCTATTGTGAAAACTGCTGAAAAGAGCAAAGAAATCTTTACAGTAGGTTCTTCATTAACATTGATCTGTAAATGGGGATTTGATGGATCATCTGGTCATAGTACTTATAAACAGAAGTTTCACAATGACAATGCCTCAGATGAATTTTTGTTTTTAACTGCCTTGGTGCCAATTAGATTAGTTGATAATGAAACACAACTTGTTAAATGGCAAAATAAAACACCGTCTTCTACATATTTCTGCCGACCTATTAGGTTATTATTTAATAAAGAAACTACCAATCTTATAAAAGAAGAAGAAAGAAGAGTAGGTCAATTAATAAATGATTTAGAAAGCTCTGTGATAAAATTACAAGAGCCTAGCAGTGCGGTAACAATTTCATATATCATTCATTCATATTTCATAGATCATATGATATTTACAATGATTGATGGTGCTGTTTGTCACACATTGAGTGGTGTCAGTTCTACTCAAACGTGTTATATATGTGGAGCAACTCCAAAATTAATGAATTCGCCATCAGTGTTTGATAGGGTCCCTAACACAACAACATGCAAGTATGGTTTATCAACTCTTCATAACTGGATCAGATCTTTTGAATTCCTACTTCATGTTGCGTATAGATTGCCTTTGAAGTGTTGGCAAGTTCGAGGTCAGACACAAAAAGATATATTCAATGAGAACAAAAAAAGAATTCAAAACGAATTTAAGCAAAAGATGGGCCTTATAGTTGATAAACCTAAACCAGGGTATGGATCCACGAATGACGGCAACACAGCCAGAATATTTTTTAAAAACAGTACGAAACACGAAATAACTGGCATCGATCAGAGTTTAATTGAAAAATTTTATCTTATTAACAGAATTATTTCAAGTGGATTCAAAATTAATTTAGATAAATTTAAGGAACTCCTGAAAGAAACCAATAGTTTATATTTAAGTTTATATCCATGGTACAATATACCAACATCTATACATACAATTTTAGTTCATTCGACCGAATTAATACAATCTTTTCCCTTACCAATTGGCCAACTTTCTGAAGATGCTTTAGAAGGAAGACATAAAGATTCTAGAAATTACAGAGAACACCATACACGCAAAACTTCGAGACCGAATACTAATCACGATCTAATTACCATAATGTTACTGACTTCCGATCCATTAACATCTACAATACAATCAGGCAACAAACATAAAAAAAATATACTAGATCCTGACTTAAGCCAATATTTAGATCTATAATAAAAATATATCACCTATACTTCTATGTTTTAATCACACATATGTATATATGTAGGTATATATATTATATTAGTTTAAACGTACAGTTTTCCCAAAATAAGATTTATGATAAACATTTGTATAGAGTAGCGACACTGTGCGCCGCCTGCGCTGCTCCAGTGTAGTTAGACCAAGTTCTTCCAGCCGCTGCTCGTATGTCTTGTGTCGTAGATTCCAGACCATTCTCGTGGCTCTTCTTTGCACTCTTTCCAGTAAATCGATGTCCTTGCGAAAGTATGGGCTCCATATTTGGAATGCATATTCCAACAAGGGACGAATGTAAGTTTTGTATATCCCGACAAACAAGATCTTGTCTATATGTGAGAACGCTTTTCTGATGGTGTACATTATGGAATTAGCTCTTTTTGTGATTCCCAAGATATGCTCATCCCATTTGAGATTTTCTGTTATTGTCACTCCTAAATCCCTCTGAGATGACACACTCTGCAAGTTCCTTGAATCAATTGTGTAGGGCAACTTGGGATTTTTGTTACCAACATGTAAAACTGTGCATTTATCAGCATTCAGGGTGACCAACCAGTCTCTTGTCCATTGAAAAATTCGTTCAAGATCACTTTGGATGATATTGTGGCAGATCAAAGGATTTCCCATCAGTTTAGTATCGTCGGCAAATAGAGACAGATCCGAGTCAATGATATCCTTGAGGTCGGTGAGGAAGATCCCGAATAAAATTGGTCCGAGCACTGACCCCTGTGGTACACCGCTCAACACATTGTGTGCTTCAGAGTATTGGTCTCCTATTCGTACTTTGAATTTCCGTTCGGACAGAAAGTCAGCGATCCAGTTTAGAAGTTTCCCACGGATGCCAAAGTGATCCAGTTTTGCTACTAGTCGCCTGATTGGGACTCGATCAAATGCTTTTTCATAATCCAGATATATGATGTCTGTTGGTTGCCGTTCATTCCAGTTTTTCGTCCATTTTTCCAAACACATAAGTAGGTTGGTAACTGTTGATCTACGGGGGATGAAGCCATGCTGATTGTCCATGATAACCTGTTCTCTAGATAGGAAATCTCTCAACTCTTTGGCTATAATCTTTTCCATAGTTTTGCAGACTAGACTAGTGAGGCTTATGGGCCTATAGTTAGCTGCATTAAGTTTGTCTCCTTTCTTGTAGATTGGTGTGACTGTTGCTTCTTTCCAGTCATTAGGATGTTTCTCGTTGGCTAGGGACAGTTCCATGATCCGAGCTAGCCTAGTTGTGATTACGGATGAGCATTTTTTCAGCAGTAGGGCAGGAATCCCATCTGGGCCCATTGAAGTAGTGTCATTGAAACTTTTTAGTGTTTTTTCAACTAATTCGGGAGTGAAATTCACATGGTCAATACATTCTTTGATTTTTGGTGCAGTTAATGCACCAAAAATGGGATTGGCCCCGCAGGTTCTCTAACAAAAGATTTTTCAAATTGTTTGGCAAATAGGTTTGCCACTTCTTTGGCATTGCTAGTCACGAGTAGTGTATCAGGGTCCCTTAGAGATGGTGGAATAGAGACGGCTGATGATAATTGTTGTCGTACATAGCTGTAAAACGATTTTGGACCTCTATCCACGACTCCTCCTTCAAACTCCTTCCTCGATTTCCTTACCATAGCGATGATTTTATTGTTCACTTTTCTATATTTCTCATAGGATTTATCTGATTGGTCTAGTCGGTAAACCCTCCATAATCGAGTCTTTTCTTCTGTTAATTTTAGTGTTTCAGGCCCTATCCATGGTTTATTGTTGTTGTGATTATTTCTTTTTCGGCTTGTAGGTAAATTTTGTTCAACAGTTTTATCGACATCGCTTTTAAAGCTATCCCAAGCTTGTAATACTTCTGTATAGTCACATTGTTTGTCTAAATCCATCGAAATACGGTCGTAATCAGCCGCGAAGAAATTCTTTCTAGGTAAGGTCGCTACTGGGTCACATCTGGCCCGTATTTGGAATTGTAATGTTGCTAGCAGGACTTGGTGGTCACTCCTTCCTATGTGCGCTTGGTGTTCAATTCCAGTACATAAATTCTCGTCATTGCATAATACTAAGTCTAGAACTGACTGCTGACTACCTCTCCGACGCGTAATATCAGTCACCAGCTGTTGAAGTCCTGAGTCAGTAAGTAGTTCCACAAACTTTCCATGTAGCATATTGTATCCATCTAGTTTAGCAAGTGGCCATTTAAAATCCGGTAAATTAAAGTCCCCCATTATAAACTCAGTGTGTGGACCGCTACAAGCTGTTCGCATCTTATCAAATAGGATACGATCAGATTCCTCAAAACCTGTGTGCGGTGGACGGTAGACTCCAGCCATTAGGAACATAAAATCGGAGTATTTAATTGTCAACCATAGTGCTTCCACTGTAGGGTTAGTATTTAGAGTCGGGTGTAGGGTAACTTGTATGGGAACATCACAGTGTGTACAAGCAACATAAATCGCAACCCCCCCCCCCCAGCCCTTTCCAGTGGCTCTGTCCCGTCTGAACAGTACATAGCCTTTAATATCTATCAAGCTATTACTTATATCCGGTTTAAGGTGTGTCCCAGTAAGTATTATGAAAGTAGGTTTTAGTTTATTTATTTCTATTAAGAGTAAATCTCGTTTTGCCATTAAGGATGCCAGGTTCGTGTAGAAGAAGGTAAATTCGGTGATGTTGGACCTCAATTTTTTGGGTCGGGTTTCACCATCACTATCTTTGGCGTGCCGTGAATATATTTAATCTTTAGATCAGACTCACCATCATTCGTTCTCTGCTCCAGCTCGGCTTTTAGATTTTTGAAGTACTCACGCTGGTATGGGGTTAGATCATTCTTAACGTTGATACCAGTTGGAAGTTTCTTCCAGTTCTTGAGTACACTAATGGCTGGCTGTTGACCGGAGAAAACAATTTTCAAGGGACGGGGTGCAGCAGCAGCATCATGCCGGGGCTTCCCCAAACGAATGACGGCCACAGGTTTCACGTAGCCAGGTATCGGTGTGAGGGTTTTATCCACCTGTTCACGGTCAAACTGCTTGCGGTCATCCACATTTGCATCAGAGTCTTGAACTTCAGGCACTCCAAACATAATCACGTTGGAACTCCTTCTACTCCTCTCGCTAAGTTCGGACAGGACGGCTTCTAGACTGGCGTTTTCAACCGGGTTTTTTTTCATGGCCTCAATTTCTTGCTGCAGCTCGGTAACTAGCTTCCTGAGGGCTGGCAGCTGGCGCACTCCAAGCTCGCAATCCGGACACAGGTACTTAAGTGTTTGTTTTTGGAGGCAAATGACCCTCTGCTCTGTGGGAGATAACCCACTCCACTTGACGCAGATTCTACGTTCACAACCGTGACAAAACACTTTAGCCTCATCTGAAGGGACTTTTTTGGTGCACTTATAACAAGAAGCCATTATTGACCAAGATAATTCCGCAACAATGGGTAATGTTAGGTTATTTTGCAGTAGAAACTGCTGAATCACTTTTAATTTTAGATTATTTTGCACAAAAACACTATCATGCGCGACTTATAGTGTTTATATCACGAATATCACAAATTCAACACCAATTAATGACTTTTTCTATATTTAAATAAAAAAATATTATCAGAGTTACAAAACAACAAGTGCACTTTTCTAATGCGGGTAGTAGAAATCAATATTAATGTTCAGTAGTTTTTGCATCCATTGCACAACAGACATGAATTTTATATTTTTCAGTTCATTATAATTAATATAACTATTATATACATAAATATGTATAGGAGGAGGAGGAGGAGGAGGTAGGAAAGGGGGTATTTCCGCCCAATTGAGCAGTCCGACTGGGGAAGTACCTCCGCCCTACAGAATACCGCGGTTATAATAACTTTGTGTTGTGTTCCCAGCAGTGAGTAGGCTAGCCAGAGCTCACTGGAGAATTTGTGCTGTCAGTGGGATGATTAAGACTTGTCCTGCTTTGTCCTCTACACTGACGGCACAGAGACTCTGTGCTTACAGGGTCGGCAGCGTGAGTGTGGCTTCTCTGGTGTTACACATGTCCATAGGCCACCGTAACCACTTTCCATCAGGTGGGCCATGCGCTTGTCTGCCACCTAAGTGGTATAAAAATATATATATATATATATATACAAAATAACCCAAATCCTAGCCCAACAAAATTTTATAGATACCAACGTTGCTGATATTGAGGCTGCTTGGACAAACTTTGTAAGAGTAACACACAATGTTATCGAAACTCAAGTACCACTCAAAAGAGCAAATAAGAATCACAATATCAACAAGCCATGGATCAACCGCCACATATTAGTCTTAGCAAAACATAAAAAGAAATTATGGAGACAGTATATCTTAAACGGATCAGATGAGTCATACAGAATATATAGAAAAGCAAACAATCAACTAATAAGCAAAGTTAGACATCAAAGAATGGAATTTGAAAGAGGAATTGTCAGTTGTGGACCCAAATCATTCTATTCCTACATGCGTCATCAACTGTCTTCAACGGTATCTATACCACCATCACTGAAGGATGAGAATGGGAGCATTACAAGTGATCAGAAAAAGGTAGCCAACTTGTTTGCCAGGCAATTTGAAAAATCATTTGTTATGGAACCGGACATACATATGCCGGAGATACAACTTCCTCGAGTTGAAAATTCTATACAGTCATTGATATTTACGCCAGAGAAAGTAACTAAAGCATTGAAAACATTTAGTGATTCTACCTCAATGGGACCAGATGCTTTGCCTTCAATATTACTAAATCAATGCAGCAGTGTTCTCTCTCACCAACTTACCAACATCATGAACCTGTCGCTAGGAGCCGGAAAGCTGCCTCAAGAGTGGAAGGAAGCCTTTGTAACTCCTATATATAAAAAAGGCGATAAGCATCTAGCTGTCAATTATCGACCTATCAGTCTCACAAGCATTGTCTGCAGAGCCATGGAGAAAATCATAGCAAGTGAACTGAGAGCTTTTATCAATGCAGAAAATATTATCATCGATGAACAGCATGGTTTTGTACCTGGAAGATCTACAGTCTCGAATCTCCTTATATGTATGGACATATGGACAAGCCACTGGAATAGTCATCAACCCACAGATGTCATCTATTTGGACTATGAAAAAGCATTCGATCGGGTACCTGTTAAACGGCTTGTAACTAAACTGGAACACTTTGGAATACGCGGACAACTTCTTCAATGGATAAAGGATTTCTTAACCAACAGAAAATTCAAAGTAAGGCTGGGTGGAATACTCTCTGATGCTCATGATGTACACAGTGGTGTGCCCCAAGGCTCAGTACTAGGACCAATCCTGTTTGTTTTATACATAACGGACCTAAAACTTGCCATTCACTCAAACTTGTCAATATTCGCAGATGACACCAAAATTATGGGGAACCCATTAGTCTCTCATAACATTATACAGCAAGACCTGGATCGAATAGTACAATGGACAAAGAAATGGCTGATCTCGCTCAATAAGAGCAAGTGCACTGTTTTGCATATAGGTAACAATAATCCTAAACACAAATACACACTTGAATCTGTGCCACTACAAGCAGTAAACTCCCAAAGAGACCTTGGAGTCACTATAACACATAATCTTAAGTGGGATGAGCACATTGCAGGGATAACCAAAAAGGTCAACTCCATGTTGTACATGATTCGTAAAGCATTTTATGTCATAACCAAAGAATTGTTTCTCAACATGTACAAAACCTACATACGACCTTTGTTGGAATATGCCTTCCAAATTTGGAGCCCATATTTTAAAAAGGATATTCTATTGTTAGAAGGGGTACAAAGGAGAGCAACCAAAATGGTCACTGGCCTGAAAAATATGTCATATGAAGAACGCCTCCTGGATCTGAACTTAACCACACTGGAGCAGAGAAGGAGGAGAGGAGACCTCATTGAGACATACAAGATTCTTAATGGGCATTACAATGTGACAAACATCGAGAACATGTATATCAAGAACACAAACAGACACTTAAGAGGCCACTCAATGAAAATCAGTAAACCTCAGTGTGCCAGCAACCCTAGATATCACTTTTTGCCAAACCGGGTGGTGCAATTGTGGAACTCCCTGCCAGAAACAATAATAAGTGCTCCTAGCATAAACATTTTTAAAAATAGACTGGACAAACATTTGGAATGTTAAACACAAGTGCAGTGATATACACGCATCAGCTTTTAGCTGCAAGTGTATCAAACAATAATAATAATAATAATATATATATATATAATAATTAAAACAAAGAAATATCAGTTTGAAAGGAGGTAGGACATGGCGGTATATCCACCCGATTGAGCAGTCCGACTGGGGAAGTACCTCCGCCCTACAGAATACCGCGGTTATAATAACTTCGTGTTGTGTTTCCAGCGGTGAGTAGGGTAGCCAGAGCTCACTGGAGAATTTGTGCCGTCATTCAGTGGGAAGACTAAAGGCTTGTCCTGATTTGTCTTCTACTGACGGCACAGAAACTCTGTACTTACAGGGTTGGCAGCGCGACTGTGACTCCTCTGGTGTTACAGACGTCCATAGGCCACGGTAACTACTTTACATCAGGTGGGCCGTGTGCTTGTCTGCCAACTAAGTGGAATAAAAAAAAAAAAAAAAATATCAGCTTGTTTAATGGCACACCAGACGAACCCCCAGTGGTTTAGGATGTGCTAATGTGTGTAATGAATGATTGTATTCATCATCATCATCATCATATTTGGTAAATAAAAGAAATTTCAACCCCATACATACATTATTCCTTACACATGTATAAATATGTATATATATATATATATTAATTAGCGAATATTTGAATAAACAAAGGAAAAAGATTAGATACCTCTATATTCCTGTTGAAAATATGGATTCTGTCCATCACCTGCACCATATGGACTAAACTGTGCTGTAATAACTTCTGCTTGATGTCCCAAGTGGCCTGTGTGATTTTTTGGTGTTTCACAATACAGTTTGGGGGACTCCGAACCATGTTGATTCTCTTTCAAGTGGTTGAGAGATTCCACATATGTTGGTGGCAAGGCTGTTCTTGTTGGTTGCACTGGAAATAATAGAAATATAATGAACAAAATTTTATTTGTCAGATTTATTAATCACAAATAGGTAAATGATAACGAGTGACGTCATGAAGTCAAAATCTACAACATAATACAACATAGTACTAAACTTATTTCAGCTGTTTTGGTTTTGACTTTTAGTAAAATGTGACTAATTTGACTAGTCTGTATTTGACTAGTCAGTCCAATACTCAATTATGTTGTTACTACAACACAGAGCTCAAATAAGTGACGGACAGTTAAGGCTTCAATAGAGAGACTACACATTTTATCACTAGATGTGAACACATCAGCTTGTAGCTGCTTGTTCATAAATAAATAAATAAATAATTCAAACTTTTTACTGTCTTATACATCATCGATGACTTCATGACTCCTCATTTGCTTAGTTTGCTCTTTTGGAACCAGCTGTTTTAGTCAATAGACTTAGTATGAAAGGGTCAGATTTTTGTATATGTATCATATTGACCTCTGTGGCGTAGTGGTAGAACATTTGATTGAAGCGCGAGTTCGATTCCCGCTCAGTGCAAATATTTATATGCATGAATATGTATATTTACATTGGTCTGGGTGTTACTATGTATAATATGTATGTATTTATAAAAAAAAAGTATCCAAGTGTGTTTATCCGCATTCTAGATCCCATAACACAAGTTAGTTAAGCTATGATTACCATGGGTCTAGATAGAGTTGTGTAGAATGTTGTGAAATATTTATTTATTTTATTATTATCATACATATAAGAAGTTGAAAGATACAATAGTTTGCTAAGAGTCAGTAGCTCTGCCGCAAAATTATATTTAAATATTTCCTACCATCACTATCTACTACTTTACTCCATTTGGTTAGGTAAACATAAACAATTTTGACATGTCTTTTTGTATGTTTATTTAAAAACTGAAAACCGATTTTGAATCACTAGTTAGTCCGTTGGTTAGCCTAGTTTGTTTGTGTTTTTAAAAGTCACTACAAAATTGTTTACCTTCAATTAAGTACCTAACCAAATGGAGTATAACTGTGTAGCATAAGGACTTAACCATATCTAGTAATATATAGGAAATGGTTTACCTGTACATTGAAATTATTACATAGATCACTTACCACCATTATTTTGCTGTGGATCCAGAGTATAGTTACCACTGCTGTTGACTGAACTGGCTTCATCATCGTCTAAAAGGTCATCAAAAGCATTTGCTAGCTTATGTTTCAACTACAAATACATATTATAGAGTTACGGTTAAAAAACATAGTGAATCAGCACTACATTCGTAGACTACAGAAATGTAGAGAGAAGAAACTTATAAAGTTGGTTGGGTGTATGGCTTTAATTACCTCTTCGTTACGTCTTTTCTGATCCTCAAGCTCTTCTTGCTCTTCGAGTCTATCTTGAGCGCTATTGTTTATATGAATACTCGGAGCGCCTTGAAACAAACTCATTCCGGGACCATCCATGTTATCACAAATTTTAGTCACCAATAAGAAAAAACTGCTAAGCTATAATTCAATTTAAAATACACAAAGTATAATGTCTTATTGTCATACAATTGTAACAATATATATGTTTACAACGCGTGTACATATTACGTTGTATTACGTAGATTTCTTTTAAAATTAACCAAACCAAAACAAGTTTTTGAATATCGCTTTGCAATGTTGCCAGCGGATAATTTAATTTTAGTAATTTTGTTTTATTATTATAAGCTTTGTTTTATTTTGTGTATTTTACACACAGTTAAGTATTTTGTGTATAAACAAACAACCATGATAAACAAACGTTAAGCAGTTACACGGTTATACTTAAATATATCCAAAACTTTATTGCTTTTTTTCTTTACTATGAATTTGAACAATTTGTGGGCATAACATAACGACTCTTGAGTTTTCATGAAAATTGAATTAAGTACGGCGTCACTTTCTCTTGAATGTTGGCTTGATTTCGAAAATTACTTTGAGAACTACGAGCATAATATACCAACATAATATTTTTTTGTAAGCTAGTTCATCTATGCTTAGGATGCTTACTTTACCGTCTACGTAAATTAATTATACACGCTCGCTCGCCTTGTCGCTTGTCAGTTTATTGTCACTTGTCAATTATTCTTATTAAAGCTTGGAATATACCGGTTTAGGCGGTTCTTCATCTTCATATTTTTCAGAAGTTAAAGGTCTTTTCTTGGAGAAAAGTAGCACAATATATGCGGCAATATTAAATAACTTTCAGTAAATATTTTGTTACCTACTACTTAATTATTATACTCGTATTTGCTAATTACTGACTGTTAATAACAGAAATGGAGATTAAACCTGTTACCCACGTTCTTTTTGATATGGATGGGTTATTATTGAGTAAGTTCATATATCTTTAAATTTTTAGTGCTCCTGAAATGCCAAATAACCTTCATAATTCATTCGTACTGGTATTATTATTAATTTACTGCTAATTAGTACCAAAACAATATATCGAACATGCAATTTTTTTTTTCTACCTTAGATACAGAAGATTTATACACAGTCGCATATCAAAATATTTTGAGACCCTACAAGAAAGAATACACATGGGATGTAAAAATTCAACTTATGGGGTTACAGGCTCAAGAGGCAGCAAAACTGGTAATATCTTTGCTTGATTTACCCATAACTGTAGAAAAATGGCTTGAGGCTGTTAAATATCAGTATGAAACTCTATTTCCCGAGTCACAGCTTTTACCAGGTATGCTATACAATAATCTTGTGTTTCTAATCTTGTATTACTGAAGATTGCTTTTTGGTCTGGCAACATGACCCCGCTTCTAATATAATAAAATAAAATTATTGTAGCTGGAAGATTTCATGAGACTACTAGTATTATCAGTTACTTTTTTTTAAGAAAAAATATAATTTCCAAGTTTTTTTTTAAATTTTTTTAGGGGTAAGGAAACTAATAGAACATTTACACAAACATAATGTACCTATTGCACTTGCAACTAGTTCAGGCAAAGAAGGCTATGAACTGAAAACCAACAGGCATCATCAGGAATTCTTTTCTCTTTTTCCAATCAAGACATTTGGCTCATCGGATCCTGAAGTTAAAAATGGGAAACCTCATCCTGATATATTCCTGATTACTGCTGCCAGATTTCCAGATAAACCTAAACCCGAACAGGTACTTTGATAACAAATATTGCACACTTTGTAAATTTCAAGACTTGACTTCATTTAAGATATACATATATTACAAACAATTAAATTTATGATTATGATGCCCTGACAGGTTACAGCAAAATTGAGGTGTATTAAAACCTCATCCATGCCAGATTTTATGTTCCATAGACAATCATTGTTTGCAAAATTTATAAATAAAAGTAAAAACCCACAAACAGTTCCTACACTAAAGTTGCAATAATGATGTTAACCAAGAAATTACAAAATAATACAAATATATTTTTATACTTTGGTGCAGTGCTTGGTGTTTGAAGATGCCGTGAATGGAGTGAAAGCGGCAAGGGCTGCAGGGATGCAAGTAGTGATGGTACCAGATTCAAAACTAGAAAAAAAATTAACTACTGAAGCTACCCTTGTACTTGAGAGCTTAGAGGATTTCAAGCCAGAACTTTTTGGCCTACCCCCATATGATAAATAACATACACGAATCCAACATAGTATGTAACTCTATTTATTGATAAGTATAAATGATTTATTCTACAAGAATACAGAGACATGCTGGTAATTATTTATGTCTATGTCAAGTTACTTATATGCCTGCCTTACTTGGTTCTAATTTTGTGATGTATCTGTGTTATAGTATAGTTATACAGAAGCATTTTTATAATAATTTTGTTAGTGTAAGTTTCTACGACTCAAATCGACTTAAAGTCGCTAACTTGTGTACCGAGTCTAAATTTTAAAAATACAAATTGTTTTTGTTAAAGATCTTTTATAGCTTAACCATAGGTTCAAGTTGTTAATACAGTACTTTATAAAAAATATAATTGATTACAAATAATCGAAAATGTTTTTATGTGAATAATTATTTAAATTAGAAACTCATGAAGTATATAAGAAGATGATAGAGTCTAATGATGGGCTGTTGTCTCTGCCTATCTCAGGCGTGAGCGTTTGTATGTGTACAATTACCTAAATACCTATATTTGCCTGCGACAAAGATCTGTATTATAATTTTTTAGGGTGGAATGCTTATATTTTTCTAAAATAAAAGTAGCTTAGTTACGCCTTATTAGATCAGCTGTGAAAAGGTTTTCAAAATCGATCCATCCACTTCAGAAATCAGCCGGAAAAAACAGACTAGTAAAATAATAAATATAGCCAACCACGCCGCATCCACAGGTCCCCAAGAAGTACTGACTTGCCGTTGTAGAACATAAAATGCGTGCCAATGATCTCTCTACCTACTAGGGATGCCCAGGATCAAGTGTGGCGGAGGAGTTAAAGTGGACCCCGGACTCCGATGCGACCGGGACTAACGCTAAGATAATGGTGATGATGATTCTTCTCATGACATAACTGGATTCGACGACTCAAAGATTGAACTGCATACCTACTTTGAATTTGTGTTGAAATCAGTTACTAGCAATTACAAAGGAACTGTTAAACGGAGTCTACGATAGTACTGTATAATAAACGCATCTTTCTACCGATTTCTACCTATCCGATGCAGATAATATCCGAAGCAACCCTGTCTGGCTATCACCTGTGTACCTGTTTTAGCCGGTACGAGAGACTACCATGTGGCCTCTAGCCAGTCCCGACTAAAGCGGCGGCAAGACCCATCAAAAGTCTTGCCGCCACTTTCTCGGCGTGCCCTATTTTAACAGTCATAAAACTTAACGGAAAATAACATAATCTATATTAAATTCCTTTAAGAATTTATTAAGATTTAAACTATTAGGACAAGAAATTCCGTCAGTGAAACTCGCGATTACACGTTCACTAATTTAGGATTCTAAATCAGATTTGGGGTAGAATGGGAGTCTAAAATTCCCAAATATATTGGATTATCTCCTTTTCGGTCGTTATTTTGATGGGAGCAAAAGATGAAACGTGTTCTCTTATCGGTAGGTGAGCGGCGACTTTGCGTTCTGAATTTAGGAGATGTAATTACTTACACTAATCCGATTTAGGACAATTTAGTCTTTTAGGACGTCAGGAAACATCCTTGTCCTAAATTGTATCCTAATTAGGACGCTACTCATTCTAAATGCGATTAAACTTCTCTAAATTCAGGACATCCTAAATATCGGATCCTAACTTTAGGAAGGTATAATACCCCTTGAATTAAAGTGCATACCGGGCTTAAGTTTAAGCAATTTATTTATAGCCACAAGTATCTTAGGCCTGTATTCTAGAAAAACACTCGGTTCTAAATCTCGATTAGAATACTGGGCCTTAAACTGGATATCCTTTACTACTGCTGTACTCAAGGTAGTCAAGTCACGACACGACACGATCTACACCTGTTTACTTATTTTATTACATGTACATAGTTAAGTAGGTATGTCAGTTAAGCGTGTCGTGATCAAACATTTAAAAGTTATCATACCATAAAAAAACCAACATCGATATTTTATAGTTTTTAGAATTTTCACACATTCACTATGTCAGTTTTTAACGTCACTGTGTATTTTGGTTTTAGTATCTTAATCATTCAAGGATTCAAACTATCCGGAACGTGGAATCCAGTGATTAAGATACTAAAACCAAAAAACACAGTGCCGTTAAAAACTGACATAGTGAGTGGTGCAGTGTGTCGCCAACCTAACCGTTCATAATAAGTGTAATGGTGGGTAGGCGCTTAAAAAATGTTCCCCGCATATCTCCTCTCGTCGCTCGAAGACTGGTCAAGTCGTGACAGGTGCTGCAACGCATCCGAAACGTCAGCAGAAATAGTAAGTTCCAAGACATAATTCGCGAGAAGTCCCGATATCTTGTATAATTTGAATTTTGTTGTTAAATAGCCATATCTACTATTCGAAATATCAATAAGTAGAAGTTATTCGTATATCATTGAAGTGGTAGCTATAGCGCTCGCGCTCTCCCATTATTAGAACTATCATCATTTAAGTAATCTATGGAATTATCTTTAAAACTTTTGTATAAATAAAACTGCGACATCTCTACAAATCGCATTAAACTACTTTGTACTTCATGCTATGGTAATAATCAATCTGTGCTTCAGGGTATCAGGGTTCGGTCAGTCAGTCACCTCTCTTCTTAAATCTATGGCCAGTAACTTTGTTGGAGGCCGGTGGACTTAGCCTTGTAAGGGCGTCTAAAAATTTTATGTGACTTAAATTTTAAATTTTTCAAAGTTATAGCTACTTATAACAAGGAAAACCTATTCCTAAATTAATTAGTTACTAGCTTCCTTTAGTTACATCACTCGGGAAGAATGTAGCTTTCGTTTCGTGTTCTACTAACTGATCACTAATTTCAATGATTAAGCCTTAGATACAAACATACCTACTTTACTGCTTTAAAGTAGGTATGTAGATCTGTATTTATATCATCATAACATATTGTTATGTAACCATAATGATAGGCAAGTACTCGAAGGTCTTTAAGTTGGCACGCAATAATGCTTTATAATAAAATGGCTTCTGGGTTTTCCCCACACTCCCCACAGATACTTAGCGGTTCATTCCATTCTAGAAAATGATAACTCTGAAAACATCTTATTAGGAAGATGAAAAAAGAAGCTACCAATTAGGCCTATTTGCTCTGATTTACTGAAGTATTAACATACTTCTTATATATCATATCTACTATCTTTCTATATAAATCATATTTATCTATTATTAATAGCTTCACTACGATAACATATTACAGCTGTGATGTGATGTTAGCGATGTGACATATGGTATCAATCTTGACCTTGGCAGATTGGCCACACTGGATACTTACATTGATTGTGATTGTAGTAAGGTTGTATAGTACAATAAATATATTAAAAAAACAGATTTAACAATAATGTTTAAGCCAGTGACACACGTGCTATTTGACATGGATGGTTTACTTCTAAGTAAGTTGATATAGGTATATTAGTTTAGCACAATGATTTATTGTTTACATTTTACTCATGTGAAGAAATAATATTTAGATACAGAAGAACTATATACAAGGGGATTCCAACAACTAGCTTCCCGTTATGGCAAAGAATTTAGTTTTGAACTGAAGACTAAAATTATGGGAATGCAAAGTCGAGAATTTGCAGCGTGCATAATTAATTGTCTTGAGCTACCCCTCAGTGTCGATGAGTTTTTGAGAGAAACTCGGACAATTTTTCAAGAGTCATTTCCACATTGCAAGGCATTGCCCGGTAAGAAATCGTACCTAGATATAATAAAATAATAGACCTAAAGGTTTTATATTATGTGTTACAAATATTATTCACAGGAGTAGAGAAATTACTGCAACATCTACATGACCATAATATTGGAATGGGATTAGCTACAAGTAGTACCAAAGAAACATACGATCTGAAAACCGTGAACCACCAGAAATTATTTAATTTTTTCCCATACAAAACACTAGGCTCGTCAGACCCTGAGGTGAAAAGGGGTAAACCGTACCCTGACATATTTATAGTCGCTGCCAATAAGTTTCCAGAAAAACCGTCTCCTGACAAGGTAATGTATGGAAGACTCATAACAAATTATTGCGATTGAGACTGTTAGTAGGCCGCCTGTCACCTCGGGCGGAGGAGTGATGCGTGCCGCCCTTTCCCATGCAAGATAAGGACACAGTAGTACCTACCCATACCCAAGGAAGGAGGTTCCCATTTCGAAATAGGAGATGGCCCGACCTTGTGCCGCGGTGCGAGAGAACTGTTTTATTTGATCATCTTACATTTCATTATTCGGATTATTCCATAAGTTAAGTGACATACCTAGGTAAAATAATTCGACAGTTTTTTGTTTGTTATATACTTAGTTAGGTACTTATTTTTAAATGTATTTTTTTTTCACTTAAGTTTCAAGTACCTATTTGGACTCTTATTTGGGACTTTTGTTGATGACTGTACCATCTAATTTATTGTGATGCACTAACATTGAACAGTCGTATTTTTCAGTGCTTAGTGTTCGAGGATTCTGTTAACGGAGTAAAAGCTGCTAGGAGTGCGGAAATGCAGGTCGTTATGGTGCCCGACAAGCGCTTGGACCGCGCGCTAACAGCTGAGGCAACGCTCGTTCTTGATTCTATGGAAGACTTCAGGCCGGAACTTTTTGGATTACCTCCTTATGAAAAATTATAATTAACAAAGTCTTTGTCTTTTTTACATACCTAATAATCGTATCCGTCTGAAGACGTACAGGAACATAACTAAAATTATATTATTGCGAAAATATAAGGAAAATTAAGTGCATGTAAATTAATCATCTTTTAACTAACAAATTAAATAGCGCCATCTCGTAAGAATCGCAATACACTACGTAGTACTTCATGCGTAGGCAGAGAAAAAAGTTTTCTCAGTCTAATGAAAATGGCATATTGTAACGTCCAGTTACGTGAGCCAATAAAAAAAAGGTATTTTGGGGAATCAAATGTAGGTAGGGATAAATAAAAGTAGGTTGAAAGTAAATTCTTTTTAAGTTACACTTTAATTTATTTTGACTAGATAGGTTCCAGTTTGTACATCATAATAAGTACTAAACGTTTTAAAATATTGTTAAGGAAATGGCTATATCGCATTGAGGTGCGGGGGAGGGGTCACAGGGGTAGTCCTTCCCTAAAACAATATTAATTTTAATTTTGACCAATGTTGTTATTTTATACTAAAAATTAGTAGATAAGTAATACTTTGTTTATTATGTCCTCGCATGTTCAATTTTCGAGAAACTAATCTGGTACCCCTTGCTGAACTTACATTTTTTATAAACAACTCAGGTGGCAGACAAGCACACGGCCCACCTGATGGGAAGTGGTTACCGTGACCTATGAACGTGTGTAACACCAGTGGAGTCACACCCGTGCTGCCGAGGTCTGTCTTCTAATACGTGCATGTATTATGGAATGGTGTATGCAGGACGTCGTGACATAACATAATAGGGATCAACGGCATATAATTTTCTGTACTTAGATGGCATTATAACATTTTTACTTACTCTTAAAATAGTTATTTACAAACTAAAATTGTATTTTGACAATTATAAGATATATACTGACTGATATTAACAATTGACATTTATAGTACAAGCACCAACAAATACGTAATAGATATCTCTAGTTTTAGTCATATGCTGGAAGTCCAAACAGCTCAGGTTTGAATTCCTCCAAGGACTTCAGAACCAGTGTGGCTGTTTGCAGATTTTGAGCGTCGATGCGAGGGTCTGGAACTGCAACTACTTGCATGTGAGCTGCGTTTGCTGCTTTGATTCCATTCACAGCATCTTCAAAGACAAGGCACTGAAAAGAACAATATATTGATATACTATTCGTCAGTCGGTCGGGTTATGGGGTCGGTAGAGGTAATTTTTTTTTTTTTTTTATACCACTTAGTTGGCAGACAAGCACACGGCCCACCTGATGGGAAGCGGTTACCGTGGCCTATGGACGTATGCAACACCAGGGGTGTCACACTCGCGCTGCCGACCATCACTCGCGCTCGGTCGGATTTCGAGGTCTCGGGTAAGGATACTAGTCATCACTCCTAACACCAGCAGCTTAGCTGGAGGGGTTAGCAAGAATACCAGTAATTTTGGTTACAGCCCTTAGAAATGAGGCCACCATTTTTACTTGATAATAAACATTTCCTTTTTTAATATGTACAGTAACTATCCACACATACAATTATAGTACCAGTCTACTGATTGCAGATAAACGGACAATATAAAAAATAAAAATAATATCTGCAGATGGATGGCTGGTGGATGGCACCAGATTGTTGTTAAGTCTAGTTTTATTTGAATTAATTTTTCTCATTTACAATAAAAAAAAAAAGTTTGTATTTGTCTACCAAAAAACATATCTCAATATCGTATCTTCACTGTGTCAGTGGAGGTGCTATGGGGAAAATTATGTGATGCCTATATCCAGCTATGGACTGCAATATGCTAATAAATGGTACTTACGTCTTCCGGCTTTGGTTTATCAGGAAACCTTGAAGCGCAGACAAGAAATATGGCCGGATCCGGTTTCCCTTTAGTTACTTCGGGGTCCGTGGACCCCATTGTTAGGTGATGGAATAATTGTAAGATATCTTGGTGGTTCTGCATTTTCCTGTCCACACTGTCACTGCTGGAACTGGTTGCCAAGGCTATCGGAACACCTTTTTTGTACAAGTGTTCTACTAGCTTCCTGGCACCTGTAACATAAATTAAAATTGTTATTGAATATTAATACTGAAAGAACCAGTAGGTCTACCTTACGTTTATCCAACATGGATGTGTAGCAGTAACCAATGCAACATATAAACAAATGTGTGTATGAAATTCTACCAATATTGTAAATATGAGTTTGTGAAAATGTTTGTATGCTTTTAACTTAACAATACTCAAATGGCTGAATGGAATCCGTTTTAGCATGATTGAGTAATAAGCATTCAAACACTGGACCATTTTTTTTGTAAGGCTATTACGAGTCAGAATTTTTTAATTGTCAGAAAAAGGTTAGACTCAGGCAACATCTGACAACTTATTCTTCAACATTTAAAGTTAAGTTCAATATTGGTGATATAGTTTTACATTTTTACCCAGGATGTGCAACTAATACAATAAAAACTAATATAATATGAATTCAAATACATATTAGCAATGTGAAGAAAAGAATAATTGCTATAAAAAAAAGAAGAAATATGCCAGCTATAGGAGCTAGTGAAATAAAAATGAAACTAGCAGACCAAAGTGAGCACATCTCATGCAATTTATGAGTTCTTCATAATGAGATTTACTTTTACCTGACATTAGCTGCACATTAGGGAACAGTACCTCAGATATTTGACCACATTCATTCATAAAATCGTCCCTGGTCACTGGTAGCTCCAAAGCTTTAATTATTTTCTCTGCACATTCATGACCTTGAAAGCCAAGAAGGGTGGCTTTGAGTTCCCAGGTAAATGTTTTACCATATTTAGCGCACACTCGTGTGAATATTTCTGTATATAGCACTTCCGAATCTGAAATAAAAACATTTAGATGTAAGAATGTTATACAACTAGTTGCGATCACAATTTTATTGTAAAAGCTTACCAAGAAGTAGCCCGTCTAAATCAAACAATACGTGAGTAACCTTTTTGAATTGCATTTTCAAATGATTTATGTTGAAAACTATCTAGATAAAGCGTCGATTTGTTTATAATACTTTGAGAATGTGAATACTGCACTCTACAAGGAATGAGAGAATATAAATAGAATTAGGTTGACTTGTTGAAACACAAGTACAGAATGATGTAATCGACGTATGAAATTAAAGCATTTTAGGGATATACCTAATAACTATGATTGATAAATTTTAACATAGAAACCAATAGAAACGCACCCACCCAACAGCTGATTTTGACGTAGTACTTTGACAGCGATTATTTGACGTAATACGTCAGACTTAACATATGATAGGAAATTCAGCCATGGATAAATGTCCTTATAGTCGTTAAGCATAAACTTATAAAACAAAAAGAACATGCAGCATGCTGTACATATTTTATACGAGAATTGATTCTCTTTTTAATAAAAACGTGATCATTTTTGATATTTGGGAGATTCATCAAAACTAAACTTTGAAAATCTTTCTATTAGGAGTTAGCCTTCGATATTTGTGGCTTTAATTTAAGGACCTGTAACAATGGCCACCAAATAAATTTTAAAAAGACGTTGTTTTGGTTGCTGACATGCCAAACATGTTTCAAAGATATTTTTCAATTTGCAACTTTTATCCAATTAGAAATGGATGAATGAATTTCTAATGGACATGGAAATAATTAGAACGTTTTTTCCAATTAAATCTGATTCCTAAATTCCTAGGCATATACGTAAGTCCAATCGGAAAATAGGTTACACCTTAGATGAATTAAAAAAAAAATTAATTCATCATTCTTTTTTAATTCATCTAAGGGTTACACGAATAATGGTAAAGAAAATACCGAGCCGACTTAAGATCAAACCAAGTTTGAATGACAGCAGGCGGTACCCTATTCCTTATTGCTAATAATCATAAACTGAAAGAAAAATAAATGAGCACTGCTGTTCAACTTATTTCGACCTTTTATACGACAGTCCGGTTAATTGTAAGTTTAAATGCAATTAAAATTTGCTCAACACTAGGTAAAGATAAGAAAATATACATAAGTATGTCTGTTTACACATGGTCAGACTGATGTTTGCTTACTTATTGGTTCTAAGCAACAGCCAGTAGGTAAGTGTAATAACATGGATACCTACTTAAATGTTAACTTACCTAATGTAAAAGTGGTAAAACGGTTACGACTCGCAGTGCAGTTAGCGTCAAAAGTAGAGAAGACATTTTATTTCAGGTGTTCAAGTTGCAACACAAAATAAAAAATATAGTCATTCAATCACATAGGAGTCTGTATTAAATAATTTTAAAACCTAATTGCCTATTACATTATTATTCATTTTCATTCATATTTAGGTATACTTTGCCCCCGCACAATGCTCCCTGAATAAACCTACCTGTAGAGGCCGTCAAGTTATGGACAACTATATTCTAGGAACAGCACCATTGAATAGTGGCTATTACCTACTTTACTAAGGCAACCGGTGTCCGCTTTCAATTAAGTGAGTCGTTCGCTTATTTGACATCTTTGCACAAATATAATTATAATATATTCGATTCAATCAATCAATCAATTAGCCCACCGCAAGTCCACTGCTGGACATAGGCCTCTCCCAATATGCGCCATTTTCTCCGATCGTATTCATATTCGATTAAGATAGGCAATTTTTTTTTAATCCATTCAGGCGGGATTTCTTAGCTTTGGCTTATGGATTTGAATAGTTAGCAGACTTGTAAAATGCTTTAATATGTCGTTCAATTATTGTAATATTGTTATGTAGCGCACCAAAGACCGACATACAAGATGTCAATTAGGATGTACAGGATGTACATACTGAAGTAGCAGCTGCAAGTATAAACAGGAAGAGGATGTAACCCCAGCAACTTCGCATTGTGACGTCACAAGATTACTTCAATGATGTTATCGAAAAATTAGAACTCGAGACTTACATGACATACTGTATAATTGTATCCCAGCCAGCGACCCTCAATGGGTTTGTAAACCTCGGGGCGCATATCTTGGACCTAAGTCGCAAGACAAATGAGGTTCTGGCGTGCGTGAATTGTTTTGTAGTAATCTATACAAGGTGAATTTGAGTAGCAACCCGTGCTATCATGAAAAGAAACGTGCACTGCGTGTATAGTGTATAAAGCACATTACAAGTTCAAGATATATGTCCCGAGTCCCGAGATATATCTCAATGTCCCCATTTAATTGGGCCGACAATAGGGACGATTGATTGATTAGCCATGACTCAATGAAGAAGAAATATCAGAAATGTGCAAGCAATCGCTGTGTTGTGTTATACAATACAAGATATAATTAATGAGGTACATGTACGAACAAGTTGCTCGAGATAATGCAATAACACGAGCACGTTTATCTCCCCCCCTCTCTTTCCAGGGTTCGATGGGGACAGTGCTTCCCACAACCCATGTCGCCATCTTAAGACCGTAGATGGTAGGAAGAGGTGCGAGGGATATGTTCTCAACAACTTTTCAAGGTGTGCGGATTTTGTCGGCATGAGTTCGACATATCCATGTGGGCAGAGCTGCGTGCGAGAGTTAGGTAGGTACCTACCTAGTTATAATAATATAATGTAATTATAATATCTCTGAACCTCACATCAGACAGCTCCTGATACGCGAAAATCCATGCATTTGTCCGGTATTTCCGCTAAAAGCTTGCATTGACAGAACTCAACATCTGCGACAAAACTGCCACGTTGAGCTTCTTTCCCACATCTCAGACCCTGGCGCCTTGGGTAAAAATAGTGGGATTGTCATAATTAAGTATAACTAATTAGTCCTAGCCCTAGCACTAGGTTGAATACAGGCTGGAAAAACGCATTAGATAAGTACTATTGCAGAGATGTTGTAGAATCAAGTCAAGATAACTTCCATAATTGTAAATTCAACTAACGCCTAAAAATCTTAGGATTTCTACATTTTTATTTAACGTAGGTATCCATCAACATAACTATATACTAATATTCCCTCTAACCTATCCAACGAAACTGTTAGGCGAATTGTAATTGTAATGTACCTTTGCAATTGTTACTGGACTAATTTAACTTTTTTCTTCTCTTTATTTATAGCCGAATATAAAAGTTATCTTGTTAATTTAAACATTTTAGTTAATTATTTATTCTTAATTCTAACATGTTCTGTTTAAAACTATTTATTTTTATTATTTATTATATTCTTTATTGTACGCCAATTACAATATTCATGTTACTGAAATTGAGAAGACAAGACAGTACAAAGGGCGGCCTTATCGCTTTACATAATTTCTTACAGGCAATTTAATAACTCAAAATATCTGCAAGTAAATCATGTAATCATCTTCGATTGATTAAATTAAAAAAATAAAAAGAAATTAATTCTCTCACTATCGATACATACCCGATACCCGAAGTATAATTTAAAAAAAAAGAAATACTACTTCTAATATATTTAGTCATATTCATTATCAGTTTCTTTACCGGCATTCACGATCCTTGAATATTATTCAAATACCTACTCAGTTGCCTATTACGAGTGTGTAGGGACAAGAGTACACCGTTAAGCAGTTTGCCGATCATTACGTACAAGTCGTATATTTTTCTTACCTTGTAGGCACCAGATTTTTATTATTATACTACCTATTTTCAGTACAAAAACGATGCTGTACCTGCGTGTGAATAACTCTAACTCGGAAAAAAATTGATACATGTCAAAAGTAGTGTCCTTTTAGATTGTAAAGTAGATAGTAGTTTTAAAATTTAGAACTACTCTGAGGTGACAAATGTTCGTTATACGGCCTCTGTGGTGTAGCGGTTGAGCGTTCGATTGCTACGCAGGAGGCGTGGGTTCGGTTCCCGCTCAGTGCAAATATTTGTACACATGAATATATTCATTTGTACTGGTCAGGGTGTTTCCATGTATAATATCTATATATTTACAAAGTTTCTAAGCATTTATTTATCCATATTCTAGATCACATAACACAAGTTAGTTAACCTATGTTTAGTTTGGGTTTTAGACAGCGCTGTGTAAAATGTCGTGGCATATTTATTTCTTTATTCAAAAATATTTTTTTTATATTTTATGATAATTATCTTAAATAACAAATAAATAATATCTACCTTACCAACCTATAGCACATTTGTCGCTGATAGAGTTGTAAAGTTGTATGTTAAACACGTGAGCAATTTTTTTCATGTCGCGTGTCCTTGATTGAATCATTAATTGTGCCTAGTAACCTATATTAGAATTACTCGCTGGACTACTTTGATAGTTCGTACCCGCAGTAAAAAATAACTGGTCACTTATTGAACCAATTTAAGTATTTAAACTAAGTGTTTATTGGTTACAGTTATCACGACTGTTTAAACTGTTCATCGAAACATTTCATTTCCGATATATCCCACAAATGTATCGTTTATATCTATTACTATTTATCTTTCAACGATATATCTCCACTGGTAACATCTCTCTACACAATCACTTTCCGGTTGGTGCTTCAAATTATCCAGAATCCGGTAGATAAACGAAAACAAATACACTCTAAACAAATTTAAATATTTGATATGTAAATAACCTAAACAAATGATACCTGAGCAGCGATAACCCAATAAATAGGTTATGAAACTGATTATAGAAGATGAATTTTTTTGACCCAAATTACCCAACATCATAGAAAAGGACCTACGTAGATATCACATAGCTGTATTATTCATTAAACTATGTGAAGACTCCAAGTTTCTATTTTTAATTTAGGTATTTAATATCACTACGTAATGTTGTTAGCATTTCGCTAACCGGAAAAGTCTGAAAAACCCTCTGAATAAAATTGAATCGACTAACAATCATTAACTTACGGAAGTGAAAAGAGAAGAAGGGTAAATTAACACTAATAAAATAAATACAAGGTCGAAGAATATTTAGAAACTTGTTTAAAATAGTATCTTCATCCCAAGGATACACTTAGTGCGTGTTCCACTCGCCACTCCTCACTGACAGTTGTAGTTCACCTCTGGATTTTTTGAGATAGGTCTTTCAAGATAATAATTGATTTACTAACTTATTAAATTAATAGAGGCCCTAGGTAGCGTCCCTGCGGTACACATAAACTGTTTCTTTTTTAAAGGGATTATGTTTTAGTTAAAGTTGATGTAGGTACTACATAATATTTGTAAGTATTATTGCTGATTCAATAAATACATGTTAAGTCAAGTAAGTTCTGGATATTGTATTTTTAGCAAATTACTGCAAAGTCACAGATTGGGCTAGTGTTCCTGCTAACCGACAAAAGCAGTAAGTCCTATTTAATATCTGACAGATTATGAAGTTGTCATAATCTTTGTGACGTAGAATGCATGTGCATCAGTGGCGAAGGGTGAAAATTTTAAAAAGGGAAGCCGTTGGAAAGAAAGGCTTACCTCGAACTTGTATATCCATGCTACCAATTGTGAAGCTGACAAGAATCAGGTTATAGGCACCCCTCACCACTGGTGTGCATTATATGTGAGCTCTCTTTATTTCATTTCATTATCATCTCATATAGATGCAACAACTCAGCTTAGGACACCTGACGGCTAGTCAAGCGCCTTCCTAGCTACATATATTGCGCAAGTCCCGTATAATGTTTCGGTACGGACTAATCCGGGCCCATTGGCCATAGTCTGACTGATCTGCGCTAAGGTGTAGGTTGTTGCTACTGTACCACTCACATCCTCAGATTTAAGTATTGTGCATTTATTTTTTCAGCAAGATTTTAAATATGAGTCTAATTTAAGCTCGAGATTTTGCTCTTGCAGCATGCAAGTGCTCAGGCTCAGACAGCAAAATCACGAGCTTATATTTGACTCATATTTAAAATCTTTCTGAAAAAATAAATGCAACACTGAAGGAACGGAGAAATCGTGGAGATTTAATAGAGACATTCAAAATCTTGAATGGATTCTACGGTATAAAGAACTTTGATGCCCTCTTTATTCGTAACTAGAATGCACATTTAAGAGGACACCATCTGAAGTTGTGCACTAGCTTCTCCAACAACAATCCTCACAGACATTTCATCAGTAACAGAGTAATCAGAACGTGGAACAAGCTCCCAGATAATGTAGTCTCAGCTGACAGTATCAACCAGTTCAAAAACAGACTTGATACATTTTACCTCAAACTAGAGAAATAGAAGGAAATAAAATGTAAACTGGATACAGGCATTATCAGTTGCCTACGACTGCCTGCTAACCAACAATAAAAATAAAAAAATCCTCTTTTTCTATGCATTTCTTATTAAGGAAATGAGTGTACGAACAGTTAATGCTAAAGAGAATTTTAAATTTAAATAAAACATGAGTTACACGACATTTTGCCACCATAACCTCTGTGACAAAGAAGTCAAGCAGAAATATACTTATCTTGTCGTTCCGCGATGTGCAAATGAGATATTAAGTCTTTGTGGGTAAGTCGACTCGGTATTCGTATCAGAACAACATCTGGGTCAGATAAGCGAAGAACATTGTTAGGTGTTAGGTCAAACTCAAAATCTTGAGAACTAAATAAAACCTGCTTTTTGCTTTGACAGTATATTACAATGAATGTAAATGTTATGGCTATACATACATACATAAATCACGCCTGTTTCCCATAGGGGTAGGCAGAGATCACGGATCTCCATTTGCTACGATCCTGACATACTACTCTCACTTCACTTCACTCTCATTATGGCTTTCAAAAATGTTAGTTTTGTAAGTAACATACAATTTAGCAGACTAATATATAACAAGTACTTATATTTTATAGTACTTAGTGTTTTAGTATATTTATTGTTATAGAAGCGTTTTAAAATAAGTTATTAATTACTGAGATTATTCTGTAAGAACCCCTCTGTAGGTAAAGGCCTCCTCTAAATAGCCATTTAATTATTTTATTTTAGTGTATTTTAGTAGCTATCTAATAATAGTTTTAGTTTTAATTTTCAATTGCATTGTAATAATACTCGTTTTTAATTACTTACAACTAATGTCAAAAAAATCTTGTTCAATGTTTTTGAAAATTACAAAACATACAATAAGTACATTATTAGAAATTTCAATGAAATCATTATTCATTTGTTCCCTGCCAGTTGGCGGGGCCTATGAATACACGTAACTACACTATACCCTACACACACATGTACCTAACCTACCTACTTAATATTAAGTTACCTGCTTAAAGCTTAAAATTCTATACCTGTTTACAAAAGGGGTAGAGTTGCCCCGGACGTCCTTCATACTTTTGTCTGGAGCAGGATACAAGGTGACCCCAATATTATAATGGTAAGGTCTTAATGTTAAGATTGTCCCCTATCTGTTTTTTTTTGTCTGGTTCGATCATTTGTTATTGGTGGTATTTTTTTTTTTTTTTTTTTTTACGTGCGCAAAATCCCCACGGATACCTCCCCACCGGAGCCGGTGGAGGAGGTTATGTCGGACTCGAACCGACTAAAACGCACGCCGCCTGTGGGTCGTTTTGGTTGCCGAAGGTGAGGTTGACAGGCATATCCCTCGCACCCCGGCCGACCCAGGGCCATCTCTCACGATATGGCCCTCTTCTCGGGTGTGGGGACTACAGAGTCCCCAACTCGTCCACGGAAACGGGGAGGCGCGCCACGCGCGCCACCGCCGCGGCCTGCTTCTGCCAGGGTGACAGGCGGCTTCACCTGTCACCCCCAGGCCTGCGCTCATGGGGGGCTGTTATTGGTGGTATTGCATCTAAGTACGAAGTTGCTCTATCATTAATTTTGGTAAGGTATATAGGAGTAGACTAATTCAAATAGGTAATAAGTAGTTTTATATTATTGTACTGTTTAAATTTTATTTGTTTGAAATGACCTTGTACAGGATTTCAGACATTCGCCTCAATAATTCTAACTTTTGTGGCTTGTTTAAAATTTATTTGTTGTATAAATTAGGTTGGTACAAACGCCCAATTAAGAATGAATGTATTTAATAACTTACTCCTTTTCATGTCCTAATTCAAGCAGACAAACATAAAGTACCTACTTATTTAAAATTGTATGCCTATGCATTAAATTAGGTTTACAACGCATTGTCCACTGTGACTGCTTCCGTTCCGAATTAACCATAAGTGCAAGGGGCCTTGAACCAATTTCACTCTTTTTTCACAATCATGCCCTTCCCGATACTTAAATTTATTAGGTCAATACAATTAATACAGTGAACGCCGGTAAAAAAATCTCGGCCAAATGATTCGTAGTCACGTGTAGTGTACCACTTGCACATTACACTGATGAACAATTGCTGTTCGATATCCATAATCCATAATTATTAATTCATGGATATAGAGCGTGAAATAAAGCATTCAGGCAAAACAAGAAGTAAGTAGGTAGGTATATAGGGGCGCAACGTGTTGGCGGATAGTCCAGTCGTCAGTGGCGAGTCTCGCGGGCTGCTCGACGGTTCCCGTGAGCTACCTCGTGTATGAGCTACCCATCGACACAGATAAAGGAATTCCTATGTGATGTTAGTAAACAAAAAGTGTATAAATAAAAAGCGCGGCGTGTTCCCCCGGTCAGTCTGGTTGTGAAGTTTAGCAGGCAACGATGTCTTTTCCGGGAGTTATTCTTTTTTCTCATTTGGAGAGCTTTTGGGTGAGTTCTGTTCTATTGTTATTTTAATTGTAGGATTAGTACTGTTAAATAAATATTATCTAGTTTAACCTATTTCATTTTAATAGTTCAGTTTACCGGGAAATACCGGCACGTAGGTAATTACTTTCTTTTTCTCTAGATAATTGATTAACTTCGTCTACAATAAGTTAAATATGTAAATAGTTCTGATTCGTAATAGTTAAATAAGAATTTATTTATTTAACTAAATTAATATGTTTTAGCTATACAATAAATAATAGCATTTATTTTATTTTCTTTACGTAGCTTGCTATAAGATATCCCGGACTCAAAGATAGGACTGAAGCATAAAATGTAAGAAGTTACGACTGCAAGTAGAAAATATACATTATTCAGACATTTTTCTTGCGAATTATGAAGCGCTACGTCTAGCTTGCGTGTTTTGGCGAAGTTATGCTGGAAGTTAATTATAATAGGCTTTTTTTCTACTCAGACAAATGATTAAAAAAAAGCCTTACATTGTTGCATGTAAATTTGAGCACATACACTATGATTAGATTCACTATATCCCAGTGGTACCATTCTCTATTTCTATTATGGAACTACTGGGATCTTTTTCTCCCAGCAGTTGGACAAATGAACTACACAAAACTAATATACCTCTAAGTAAATATTTTTTCTTAGTTCATTGTCTTTCTGTTTAAGTGTTGCTTTGAACGATTAAATAACCTCACGTAACTCTTCCATAACTTGAAGTTATAGTTCAACTGTTTTCATAAGTTCACACTAGATACGTGTGTTGATAATTGGTTTATTAAATTTAATAGTTTTGACCTTTATAACTATACGATTTAAATGCGAATAGCGACCGATATTTAGATAAAGTTAGCCTTTATTTTAGTTCGTTACAATAATGAATATACAATTTAGCACAGCTAGCTTTTTTAATACGAGTTGCAATTTTTCCCTACAAGAAACTTTAAGGTTGGCTGATTGTGTTGGAATCTTTGTGGTTGGTAGGGTGATCTTGGAGGTTTACTTTTTAAATAATTGCACAAGTCAAACGTGGTTAAGTTACACTTGAGATCGATGTTACTTTATTGATTTGGAACGTTCATATTAATATAGGCTCACATTCCTATGAGATATTCGAATTTTGAAATTCTAATGTGTTGCATTTTACAGTACTTAATTATAAATTTGTCATGTAGACGATAAGTCTGTCGCTTCCGATTGCCAAACAGCGTTCTCCAAGAGTGCGTGAGACTGCTTGACCGCGACGTTGAATATTCAGCATAATGTTCACTCATCGTAATATAAGTATTAATATTCAATCGGTCGCTTATTCCTGCCTCTGATTCAAGGTTAGTTTTTTACTCAGAACTAATTAAAAATAATTGCGAACATTGTTTTACATGATAATAGTTCGTCGCACAAGATTAGATTTTATAAATATCGATTCTACATATCAATCTTATGATATCGTCTGCGGTAATATACCTAGTCATCAACAGCTAGCCTGCATTATTACCTACTTTTCCCTGATTGCATGACAATATTTTTAGCGGTGTCACGTGGATTTGTTCAAGGCCAGCTAAACATCTGTGAAGTGTTTTATTGACCGGATGTTAATCAGCATAAGTAGGCACCTACTCAGCCTAAAATTTTAAATTTGTACACACATTACTTGAAAGAATAAAATTACCTAATTATGTAACCGGTTGGTTATTAAATTTAGTTCGATGTCATTACGAATTCAATATACGTACTTGTCGGTATTATTAAAAAAATACAAGTCCTTTTGATACGTTTTTTTTTTAAATTTTGTTTAGTTTGATTGGATGTTGATTATTGTGGAACAGTACAAGTGGTTTGATTCAGTAATTATGTGTAGCAAGTTCCATCAAGTGCCATCAGTCACCAGTATAAATAGTTTCAACTTCATCGCAGATTTAATCAAGGTAAATTTTATTTTGTGCGAGCCTCTGGCCACGGCTTGGTCCGCGATGTTGGTTAACTTTTGATCATATCTCCGGTTCTTCTCAACTGATTGAGTTTTCGGTTTAAGTCTGACCAAAACCTTTCTAATATAAAAATAAATAACATAACATAAACTCACGCCTGTATGCCCGAAGGGGTAGGCAGAGGTGCTAACACCCACATTTCGTCAGTTTATGTTTAGGTCCCAATGTAATAGGTGGCGAGCCTATTGCCATCAACCGGGCACTTATAAACCTACGATAAAAAAAAACCGCATCAAAATCCATTCAATATTATATATACCTACCCTACCTATACTATACCTATTCAACATATACAGTTTTTTATACCATTTAGGTGGCTGACAAGCTCACGGCCCACCTGCTGGAAAGTGGTTACCGTGGCCTATGGACGTATGCAAAACCATAATTTAGACGGGATTTTTTTTGTTAATAGTTAGATAACCTAATTTAATTGTATCCAATTAAATTAGGTCATAGGGAGTGTTTAGGCATTCGTACTAGGTGAACTCTGTATCACGACCACAGCCGGTGTAAGCAGGTGTGTAGCCGCTGGTCGAAACGTCAGGCAAATCAAAGGTATACCTATAGGTGTACTTATATATATATTTGTATAGTATAGTAGTATAGGTATACCTGATGTGATTTGCCTGGTATACCATGATCGCGTTAATTCCCGTTAACATTATTGTCATACAATAAACTTCCATAATAAAATCCATAATAAAAAAAATACTTCCATAATATATATATTATGGAAGTATTTTTTAAAATATTTAGAATTTCAACCCGCATGTATCAATCATAGACATAGGTACATAGGTAACTTTGTCTGGGTCTAGATAGGCTGGTAGCTACCTATCAAGACCTCTATCTATCTAGAGAAATGATGGTAAGACTAGTTTCCCCAGTGTTTAGACCCTCATAATTAGAAGACCTAATTTAAATTTTTTGTACCTTGTCGTATCTAAAGAATATAATTTTAATAGCTTTTTGATTTCTGTTAATTGTAACGCGATTTATATTAGTCATTACCACGATCTTTAGTAACGAAGGTTAAATTAATTATTCTATATTTTAGATAAGGCTGAATAACGGAAATTATAACTTTCTGGCTTGTAAATTTTATTCTAATGAGCAAAAAACGCTTTTAGCGCAGATAAGATAATAGTTACTATAGTATACGTAACTTTAGTCAAAGTATAGTCAGCGTAGGTATAGATGATCACTCTCAAATTTTAAAATGAGTTTTTGGGAAACTCATGAAGAAATATAACCGCGGTAGCCTAGTGGTATGGGGCTGCTGTGACGAGGTCTCGGGTTCGATCCCAGGTTTTACCATGGCACACACCAATGACTTTTCGATGCTTTTCGAACTTATGTATTTATCGCAGGTTTATAAGTGCCTGATTAATGGCAATAGATGGCTAGCCTATTGCCATTAATAGTTGAGCCATTGGGACCTAAACATAAACTGGCGAAATGTGGGTGCTAGCACCTCTTCCTACCCCTTCGGGAATATAGGCGTGAGTTTATGTTATGTTTTTGGGAAAAGTATTTGATATTTCTTAATTAATTAAATTTGGGGACTCCTACTAAGGGGCTCTATCAAAATATTTAAGGTTTGAATAAAAATATAATTAATTAACATAACACCGATTGTTAAGTTTGAAATTAGTGCAACCATCATCTAGGTAGGTACATTTGACACTGACTGTATTTAAACTGACATCGTAACGTTACCTTCTAAGGTAGCAGGTAAGGTACAGGCAGCGTAACCTTCTAACTTATACTTGGTAAAAAAGCACACAATATTTCTTTGTCGAAATAGTTTGATAAGTGTGACTGCAAGAAATAATATGAGTATTTCAAAATCATCACTGTTTAAAAGAAACCCTTACCAATATAATAAAAAGCCCCTTCGGCCAGATTGGAAACCGGTTACCATAACATAATTATTATTCTTTTAACGAAACCTGGTTTCCAAGAAAGAATAATAATTCTGTTTTCGAAACTGATTTCCAAAACAGAAAGTTGGATCTACGTTCGAAACTTAAACAGAAAGTTCTAATTTGTACATACATATAATATATAATCACGCCTTTATCCCCGGAGGGTTAGTCAGACGTGAAATAACACCCACATTTCACCAATAATTGTATTCGATCCCACGTAATAGGGGGTGAGCCTATTGCCATATTCCGGGTCCTATTATAGACTTGACCCATCCATCTGAGGCCGAGTCTGGGCTGTATATATCTTTCTGTTGCTAAACAGCCCTATCCCTTAGTCGTCTTTTACGACACCGTGTGGGAAGAGATGGGATGGTCCAAATTCTACTCTGCAATTAACATTAATGTTAAACTTAAATTTGTTTCTATTCTTTATTATCAATAATATTATAAATGTCACCTAAATTGGAAAGCTCGTCCCTGATAGATCTATATATAGGTATTTCTTATTCAAGATTTTAAAATCATTCACTGTTCAAAAGACATTCCTACCCTTACCAATGTAATTAAAAATCTCGTGCGTGATTAATCCACAGGTATTTTCTGATTTACCCACGTACGTATGACCATCTAGGAGAGTTTGTTTTTCTCTGTTCCACTTCTGTGATGTCGACTCTGTCGACGGCCTTCTACAACAGGTTAGTTGGATAAAACTACCCTATTAGTATGATAATGGATTGCCGAGTTGGGTCGTAAACCATCAGTTCGCACAAAAATTTGTATAGACCGTTGGCCATCACCTGTAGCTCACCTTGAACCCGATACAAGGACGAGTTTTTATTGCACAATTAAATGTATTGTACGGTTGGTTTTTCATGTTGGTTAGAGCATAAGCTTTATTTGTTGTTGAGATATCGTTTTAAAATTAAATAGTGCTTGCACTTGGTTGCCGGTTTATAATATGCAGTGCAGTGAGCAAAGGTAAAAATATATTATGTATGAATTAGATTAGATCTCTGAAGTCTTCCAACCTTTCGCAATAGGTGTTGCTTATAAGTACATAGGTATATTAAAGAAAACAGCGTACAAAATCAATGTTTTTTTAAATAAGCAGTCCCGTCAGTCGTCTTAAAAGCAGTGTACATGTTGAAAGCAGTGTCACTTGCCGGGTCCAAATTATATTTTCAAACCATCCATTTAAACCAAAACTAACCTAGCTCCTGCAGAGTTAGGTGATAAACACACGTATCTACAGAAGAATTATTTATTTATTAAGATAGTTATTCACTCATATTACAATATCATTCATATTTCAAGTGAGTTTGTACAATTGCCAGCCGAAAAAACTACGCATTTTCTTAGCGGGAGGCCTCGCTACTTCCGGTTAAAATTGCCAAGGCCGAAGCTTCTTTTAAGTTATTCGATTCCTTTGTGTGCCCTTCCGATTAACAGAGAGCACAGAGGGAAGCGATGAGTAAAAAATAAAATGTTATGACGGAAATTAACAAAATAATAAAATTGTAGGAGACAGAACCCCGGGATCCAAAGTGAATGATGATCTAGGCTTTGGTTACAACCAATATTGATGTTCGGATGAAAACGATAAGAGAAATATGAGAAGAGGATATATTGCCTTTAGGGCGATCTCTATTGCTAGATCAGCTATGAGGTCACTATAATACATAGGTTCTCTAACTTTATTGCAAACACATTGAAGTACTCATAAAATCGGTTAATTGGGCAATTCATGCTAATTAATATACTTTATCTTATAGAAGTAAATTACTTTTATGTATTCCTTAAATTAAAAATAGAATGGCTCTTTGAATTTTATAATTTGTAATTGAGAATCTCCTGTTTCTGAAATCGGTAATAATTAAAGGACAGAGCGTTTTACATTAGTTTAAAAGTGTCGTCATTGATATTCTTAAATCTTAATCAATCATTGAACAAAAAAAGCTAGTTAATCAGGTTTGATTGATTTCTGAGATGTTTATGAACTCGGATTCCAGTTTGATTATTGCTCTATCGAGGCGATAATTTCAATCAAGAGGCAGGGCCAAGACCAATTAGCGTCAGGGTACAGAAATTAGCTTGTGCTCTCTTTTTTTTACGAGTGGGATTGGTTGTTGGGATTCCTCTCGTCGCTGACGTTGAGGTGGGTCGAACCGACTAAAACTGCACATTGTTTTATCATATTTGCCAAAAGAACATTTCGAAGCACCAGTCGTAGCTGATGTCAAAGTCAAAGTCATTTATTTCCAATCTTGAACAATACAATTGTTTCTTATTGACGTCAATAATAATTCTACTTAAGCTCAGTTTACCACCGCCTCCAAGGCGCTGATGGAGAAGAAACGGTGTAACAAACTTCATTAATGTTCCACTGGAATGGCTCCAGCACCGAACCCTGCAGTACACCGCACGACATGTCTGTAGTAGAATTGGTTATAGGCTCGAGCTTTTCGAAAATAACAAACACGTGTATTTTAAGTGATATATTATGTCCTATTGAAGCTATTTGCACAGATCACTTGAAAACATGAAGTACAGGCGATTATTTCAACGGTTTTGTCAATTTTATTTAAAAGAAAGAAAGATACCATTATTTAAGCTGTATTGATAAAATTTAAAATATATTTACCGATAATATTCTATTCTGACTATTCATTCTTGTTAACTTACAAACAATCAGAAGGAACAGATAGAAAATAGAGTAGCGAGTTAGACTAGTAATAGACGAGTACTTATTATTTGCTCTAAAAAATTTGATCATTTGTTGATAGGTACAGAAATTTTGTTTAAATATCAAGTCTCAGTCTGGAAGTCAGATGAAGGGAAGCAGACGTATGTATAGTGTTATAGTGACACATATCCGATGCGGCGAGACGACCGGGGACCGGTCGGCCTTCGGGGAGCAAAACGAATTGCGCGCCGCCCTCGGCCGCCAGTCTGCAGGGAAGCACACTGTCTATATTATCTACAATCTTCAATTATATTTCAACTGAAAAGTTCTTAATCCTACTACTGTCATAGTAGGTCGTCGTTTAATATTGTTTATCAGAAATGTATGAGAGGAAATTAATCATAGTTCTGTCTTCCGTGTGTACGAGACTTGCGAATCATTTCTCTGTTAGCCAGATACACTTAGGCATATTATAAGATTTAAACCTTGATAAATAAGTTATTATTTGTATTGTAATAGTGTCAAAGATTAAGTTACCTACACCTCAAAATAATATTTGTTATTTCTTTTTTCATGGGGAAGGCAAACCTTTTAGACAAAGATTAAAAGTTTGCACTTCCAACAATCAAAGCGAATATCTTTATCTTGAAAAAATATCATTTTACATTGCTCTGTAGCTCGCTGAACAAATGCCATTAACGTTGGCACTTAGATACAACAAACTACAATGTAGGTACTTTAAGTGACTTCAAACTTAATTCACTTCCGTTTGTTGACTGTAAAAATGTAAATGAATCGCAAAACATGTAGTGATGACGCAACTGGCGACTGGTTACTATTTTTGAATAACAGGCAGGATTGTATCTTGTTACAATTGCTTGCAATGGCCCATATAATATTTCGCAGCTCTACTATAAAGACTTAAGACACTATTGTAACATTTGTAACCAATGATTGTAAGTTAGAACTTTTATAGTAGGAATCAATATCTTGTATGATACTACTAAACGGCCGCACGGACAAAAACATTGGTATCGCAGAAGACCACTATTAGACCATGAACAAAGCGCAATTTTTTTGTAGCTGTCTGTGTTTTTTGTGCCAAAGCGCGCTATGTCAAGGCTTTAACTAAACAGACAAGTCTCAAAATTCCTAAACTCTGTTACTTACCATTGCTGTTATCTAAACTATTTCTAAGTTTCCATTCCAAATTCAAAATATATCCATCGAATCCAGTAAGCGTGATACTATTTCTGTTCTAAACAGATATTATACTTACATAGAAGTCAGTCGTAGATGGTAGGCATATACATAATAGCCTATGACTTAAAACATCTTTAACAGGCCGAATAAAAGAGATTGCTTTAAAAATAGATCGTATTACGTGAGCTCCTCAACCGCGAAACAATAGTCGAATACGATATTATAAAACTTTACTATATTTTCGTTGAATGGTTCTTAAAATGAACCACTGATTTAGCGAACAAAGTGAATGCACTTTAAAGCTACGATAGCCATACAGAAGCGACGACGATGAACTAGGATGAACTGGCCTCAATAAACGCGGAAGAATCTTGCAACGATGCAGCACTTGAGCATCCTGCATTTCGCATATCATTATTAATTTATACAATACATGTGCATTACCTACTTCTATCGATTCAGACAGGATATTTTGTTAACTATGGACGCATAACATCAAATACTAGTTTTTTTTTTATCGTGCATTACCAGTAGACCATATATGGTACTTACATAAAGTATGCGTCGTAATTTGGGGACAAAATTCTAGAGATGATTTTTCCGTATCTTTACTCGATAAATCAAGCAGTATTTTACAAGTTTATATTATTCTAAAAAGGATTATTTTTACATTTTAATACTTCATTAATACTAATAAATAAATAATGGATATATTAGTGTCAATGAACTAGAACATGCGCCGGTTCCATATTGGGCGGAATAAAATTAAAGATTAAAATTTTTGTCAAATAAATTTGACTTGTTGTATTTTGTCATTATTTGGTATGACCGCGGTAGTCTAGTGGTATGGGTAATGGACTACTGAGA
Organism: Eilema griseolum; assembly: GCA_963662185.1. NCBI lineage: Eukaryota > Metazoa > Arthropoda > Insecta > Lepidoptera > Erebidae > Eilema > Eilema griseolum. The sequence continues at coordinate 10,545,635 of OY759250.1, forward strand.
CGAGGTCTCGAGTTCGATCCCAGGTTTTACCACACACTTTTCGATGCTTTTCGAAGTTATGTGTGTATTTATCGCAGGGTTATAAGTGTTCGGTTAATGGCAATAGGCTCGCCACCTAATACATTGGGACATAAATATAAACTGGCGAAATGTGGGTGCTAGCACCTCTGCCTACCCCTGACGTATATCCCTATACGCGTGAGTTTATAAAAACAAAATTGGTATGACGCTTATACTTAGTAATTTGTACACCATATTCCTTGGTAGGACATAGCGCACATTAATGTAACCTAGAATAAGAACTGTATACAAACCTATGATCCACAAATAAATAAATTGACTTGAAAAATTATTATCTCATTTTTGATTATACTGCATATAGCTAATAAAGTTTTACTTGACACTTACAATTACAATTTCTTCGGTACAATCAGTGGCGAGGGGTCCCTATAACACGATGACCAACGGCTTGTCTTTGCAGGTAGGTACGTACCAAGTACGAGCTAATCGATTACTTGCTTTGCATGGACTCCAAATTTTTGCATGGATTTCAGTGTAAAATTTGAAATAATTATCGTCAATAATACATACATACAATCACGCCTTTATCCCCGGAGGGTTAGGCAGAGGTGAATTATCACCCACATTTCACCAATAATTGTATTCAGTCCCACGCAATAGAGGGTGAGCCTATGTCCGTCTTTCGGGCACTATTATTATTGACTCAAGCCATACATCTGAGGCTGAGTCTGGATTGTATATATCTGTCTGATGTTAAACAGCCCTATCCCTTAGTCGCCTTGTACGACACCGCATGGGAAGAGATGGGGTGGTCCAAATTCTACTCTGCCGGGAACCACGCGACGTCAAACACGACTTGCAGAAAATCGAGTTACAAATATAAATGTACGCATAATCTTTTTATGTCTATTACATTATCTTTTGTAAGTAAATGTGACTATCATTTATAATTCATTGACCTTTTAAACAGTTATTACTTCACAGATGACGAATACGACTTGGTAATGCCAAAAACAGCTATACTAATAGTTTTAATTATAAAGTAGATTCACGTCATCAGTCCACCTTCAATTGAATGCATGAGATCGAAACGCATATAGGTTAAGTACATCTTGCATTTAAAGAAATACTTACTGCCAGTGAACTGAGATGCCGATTACTTAGATACTAGCTAATTCCAAAGATACTCCTGGACCCCTTAGCTATTGAAATCTGGCGACTATTTGGATTCGGGTATTAACTTCCATGTAAAGTTATATAAATAATTTAAACATTATTTATATAACTTTACATGGAAGTTGCTTTCACTTCCCTGGGTATATGTCGCGTACCCGGTCTCATTCAGGCGAAATAATTCACTTCAGGCATTTTTGGTGAGCTGATTACTAGTACAAACAGTGCTCTACTACTCAATATGAATGGCCAGAGCCAATGCTATGATTCTTCTCCATACATACCTATTGGACGCCGTCTTTTCAGTCACTCCCTTACCAAGTCCTCTTCAATGTTATCTATCTCTGCTCCTTCAACATTCATAATTTTAACTATTTTAACAACGTTATTTTTATCTCATCTCATACATTTACGTCTATGATATTCACTCGCTTCTCAAATTTTCCTTCACTAAACTTCCTTTTATGTGCTCATTTCTTATTCTGTCCATTCATTCACTAATAGCTGGTACATTATACTGTAAAAGACCGAAGTGAAGCCGGCCTGCTGCTAGGTACTATTTTAGCACAAAACTCGAGTAGAAAGAATATTAATCTGTATCCAAAGATAACCTTTAGACTGTTTATAACTGAGATCGTTCAAATTTAAGTATTTACAAAACTTATTTTTATCTAAATGTAGTTTATCATGAACAGTGGTGCTTTATGCGGTGACTCTAATTAATTTTACTTGAATAAATGGCCTTCGGCGAGGAACAGTCTAAAAGTAAAGACTGAAGTGTTTATATGCAGTTGATTGCGTTCAAGTTCAAGAGGAAATGCCCTTAGCCTCGTTAATATGGAAACTAGTGTGAGTGGCGCTGAAGTCTCATTTATATTATGTGTGTGTATTTATTACTATTTGTTATATTCATTAACGATATAAGGAATGAAATCTTCACGGCCAAGCTTTTCTCCTCTGAAGGCCGGAAGGGTGACTGGGTAACCCTGTATGGGATGACCTAGGTATACCCACAGGTGGCGTGCGTTTTGGTCGGTTCGAGTCCGACATAACCTCTTCCACCGGCTCCGGTGGGGGGGTACCCTTGGGGATTATGCGCACATAAAAAAAAAGGTATTTGCATTAGTAGATCAGGTTAAGCTGTAGGTCCCGGTTATCATACTACCATCTATGGCACTCGTTACGGGTAGTTGGAGTCCTAAAAAAAAAACAGCTGGTTTGACTGTAATGCTTCTATATCGCCTTTGGCATGTGGAGGTCAAATGGCAGTCGCTTCACAGAAAATGTCGAAGTTCAGCCAAATCCGCAGTTAGACTCGTAAATCAGACCCTAATCTCCGAGGTGAAAACTCAGGGTGCGACTGCGATGATTGCTAAGATGATGAAAAAGGTACCAAAAAAAACCATGAAAGGTATCTAGGAAGGTACAGTAAATTTATTATATGAATAGGATATCATTACTCATATTCGCATTCATTTTATTGAACTTGCACACGTAATAAATTAGTTAAGAGCAAAATCAGTTCATCCGTTCAGAAACTACGATCGCACAGACAGGCACACACACAGACACGTCAAACTTAAAACACACCTTCGATTGTTACGTGGGGGTTAAATATAAAATATTTAAGAAGATTATTGATTAAGACACTTTGCACTTTTAAACTATATTTTATTTTTTACCTGACTAGTTTCGCCTCACGGCATTCTCAAAAGACTCTTATTCAATATGTGTAGCAGGTTCCACCAAGCACTGTCAATCAACAGTTTAAACAATTTTAGAAGATTATTTAGAAGTACCTCCGCCCTACAGAATACCGCGGTTATAATAACTTCGTGTTGTGTTCCCGGCGGTGAGTAGGGTAGCCAGAGCTCACTGGAGAATTTGTGCTGTCAGTGGGATGACTAAAGGTTTGTCCTGCTTTGTCCTCTATACTGACAGCATAGAATCTCTGTGCTTACAGGGTCGGCAGCGCGAGTGTGGCTTCTCTGGTGTTACATACGTACATAAGCCACGGTAACCACTTTCCATCAGGTGGGCCGTGTGCTTGTCTGCTACCTAAGTGGTATTAAAAAAAAACTAACTTTGTAACTAGATTTTGGGAAAGAAAAGGGAATTGTTTTGGAAGTGCTACACAAATTTGGTGTGCAGTAAATGTCATGCTGTCTTTAACTTCCGTAAAATATACACGAAACGAGAAGTGTTTTATGTGTAATAAAAGCAATGATACATTTTATTTTTTTGTCATTGGAGTAAGTAAAGTAAACGGTGAGGGCATCGACAAGAAATATGTTTCTTATCCAATGTCGAGTGTTTGTCTGTCAATATATATAGGTATATAGGTTCCAATAAATAATAAAAAAATGCAGTCTGTAGTGAAATGGTGATATCGTAGACTGCATTACACACGAATTAAATAGATATATCTACCTACTAGGTAATGTAGGTACAATGTCAAATATTACATGAATTTTTTTTTTTAATGTTTACTAATTTCTCCGTTGATCATAAATTATTCGTCAAATTAATACAATATGTCAAAATGGTACAACACGCAATGCTTAGTTCATGTACTAATCAAATAACCCGCCCCTGAACGCTCCCGGTGCAAAAGTGCCCATAACACTTGCTGCGTTGCTACGTTGGTTGGCGATGGACAGCCTTTGGACCAGGAACGACCTGGAACGAGTGTCACCGGTCGCCTCGATGAGCCTCTGTACGATTTATTTAATAAGGCTTTTAGCTTCCTTGCCCCAACTCCCCAGAGTCTCCACCGCTATTGGCACGCTGTTAGAGTTCCCATATTTTAAATACTTAATTCATTAGTGTTTACATAGTTTTAGATATCTTCAGCGCACTTATAGATATTCTATTGTAACGCGCTGGCACAAAAACGTTACTAAAGTTCGACTTTATCTAAACTACATATAGGTACAAACTTGACATTGAAATAGTTGAAAAATCCAGCATACGCAACGTCGAATTTTACGAGGCTTTTGACCCAAACAACTTCTTTGTTGAAATAGAAACAACAGATAAAATGGTCACAAAGTATCGTTTATGAGCTCTTTTAAGATAACCTCAAGTATTTGGAAAAGTTTATAAGTATAGAATATTTTTACAGCATACGAGTATAAAGAAACCTACTGCAGTAAAAAGCAATGTCGTATTATATCAATGATCAACTGATGGTGTAAAAACTAAAAATATAATAAACACATAACATAACATAAACTCACGCCTATATCCCCGAAGGGGTAGGCATTTCGCCAGTTTATGTTTAGGTCCCAATGTAATAGGTGGCAAGCCTATTGAACCGGGCACTTATAAACCTGCGATAAATACACACATAACTTCGAAAAGCATCGAAAAGTGTGTGGTAAAACCTGGGATCGAACTCATGACCTCGTCTCAGCAGCCCATTACCCACACCACTAGACTACTGCGGTACCTTACACACTACACAAGAATTTCATTATTTATGCTATGTATGGTCTCCCCAATGAATAAAAACCGGAAATTGGATCTCGGGATCCGAGGTGAAAGTTTCGGATGGGACTCAACGTTGAGAGGACGATGTTAACAGTCTCCCCAAAATATTGAGAACTTTTCTAGTCAAAATCGATCTGATGCTGACTGCAGGTAATTCAAATCACCTGATTTATATATAATCATGCCTTATCCCCGGAAGGTTAGGCAGAGGTGAATTAACACCCACATTTCACCAATCATTGAATTCGTTTCCACGTAATAGGAGGTGAGTCTATTGCCATCTTCCAGGCACTATTGTTGACTCAAGCCATCGTTTTATCGATCGAAAATTAGGTCGAAATGAGATTTTTATAAATGTTCAATATGAACGCTTCGGATTTATCCTTTAATTTCGAATGCTCTTCTGATACGGAGGTTGTCATATCCGTTAATTAAATTATAAAAATAAAAAAATAATTTCTACCTAATGCACATTTTCTTGAATTGGCGCGCGGCGCAACGAAATTAGCCACCGGCGTGTTTTCCTCTGGGTTTAATCCACATACAATTGTTGATGATACCTAAAAGGATAAAGATTTTACCTTACTTTTTATCTAAACCTACCACAGATTTCTGTATCTCATTATTTCTGATGGTTAGAAATTATTGCTTAACATGTGCCTACCCTCATATCAGCATGATTTAACTATCGCACCCGCATTGATTTAAATTAGAAACTAAAATCAAATAGGTAATAATACCCTGATAGACAGAAAACACTAAATAGATTATAATCTTTTTTCATCGCTCGTCCTTGAGAAATTGTATTAAATGATGCACAGTAGAGGGAGATAGAGAGAGATGCTAACGATATAATGTAAAGTAACAGGAGTTATAATGTTTATTTGTTCAATCACTTATCTTATCTTGGTCTCCCCAGTGCGTGGGTACAACCAATATAAATGTTGGTGTTGGCGCCTCTTTGTTGAAACTGAACTGTCCTTCAACTTATATTAAGTTCATTCCACATAACTTCGCACCTGAGTGGACTGATAGGTATTATTCACACTAACAACTAATTTGTAATTCAAATGTTATTTAGTGTATGCTCCAGTAAATTCATTAAAATCATTAGGTATGTAATGCATTTAAAAAAAAGTCACTGACTAAGCTAATAAAGAGGTGACGAATTTGGGTTTAAAAATTTGATACACGATGCGCTGAATACGAGATATGTAGGTATTAAAGGCATAAAATTCAAATCTGCATTTTGCAGGGTGCAATTAATACTAGAAGGCGAATAGTTCATAAACTTTTATGACGCGAATTCTGGCACTATTTTTAAAAATCTTGTCGCATCGAAGCGAGAAACCGGCGAATCGATATAAATTTCTATATAAGTAAGTATCTTCTTGTATGTGGGCCACGTTTGCAGTCTTGGTGTTTATATCACACAAGGCAGAGCCCACCATGAAAAACTTCCCCACGACGTCCAATTACAGAGACGATTACCAATTTCCAAGCCTCATACCTATATAATAGACGTGCTAGACTTTCTAGTATGTTCATGTTAGGTTAAGCCTTGCATTTTGTATCGTCATTAAGGATTACGTGCATCATTTTTTCGAAACTATTAGTTTTGCCACAGAAACTCATGCAGACAATATAATGTGCTACCACGCTTCGCTCGCTTGTAGGACTCTTTAAACACTAGCGTTTTGCTCGGCGATTTTTTTTGCTGGGACGAGACCAGACGGCGGCGTGCCGAGCTTGCCACGATTAATATCGATTCGATTTTATACATCGTCGCTGCGATAACGTCAATTCCACGCAGCGATCTCGCAGCAATTTCAAATACGATTCAAACACTTTCGTAGTAAAATTATGCGAGGCGATATGGCGATATATTTAAAAATTGCAGCAATTTTTGTGTACACCGACCTCTTTACGAAATCGCCTCAATCTTACCTCACCAATAAATCGTTGATAAATCGCCTAGCTAATCTCCGGCGGGCAAGAAGCCGTAGTTACTCGTCGCTCAATTTGATTTATTTATAAATATCTTAATTTATCTTAATTAACCATGAACTGGACAAACCTTACATTATTTACCGCGGTGATACCTGATAAGAGCAATTTTCACAAGAGCGCAAAGCTATACTCTTCTTTGTCCAATCCGTGTTCCCAGTTTATCTTGGGTCGGGTCTCCCTGTATATTTGCGCCAGAGAATTCCATGAATGGATGTTAAAGCTGTCTTACTCAACCTCCTTTTAAATGTTGTTCCTCCAAGTGGCGGGTAGTCTTGCTCTTCCTTTTTGCTGGTTGGGCATCTTGACAACATCGCGTCTTTAGATATGACTATACCAGCGCAACTATAGTTCTGCTTTACTTTGTCCACGCTACTAGCCCGACCGATGGTTCCTCTAATAAATTAATAACAAACTTTATCCATGTATGTGACATCACCTGCCCATCTCAGCATCTTTATCTCGTGCGTGTAAGATATTATATATATTAGTACTAAGTATAGATATTATTTATAAATATATATATGATTTGAGATTGGGAATGGGATATTCGGCATATCGGATATTCGATAAACTTAAAAAACATAGTAAATATCCCTACCAGTGCTTAACTATAGATTTATAAACATATTATGCTTACTGCTTACTGGTACAAAATGTAATTGTGTCTATAGTCATCATGTAAATGTCGCATGCCTTTTCAAGAACAACATTCATCTTGTAGTAAAAGGCATTGATTGAACAAGTTATTAATATAATATTACGATTCATTTACGATACTGCATTCATCACTTTTGAAAAGTAAATAAACCTTGAGTGTAATTGGATGCATGACATGTATAGTTAGGGTCAGAATGTGTTCTGCGTTAGTGTGTCATTATTGTTTTCACGAAACAAAGTCGTTGTGAATTTCATTAGGTTTGCAAAATTGTCGATGCCGTTAAATTCCACAACCCGGTTCTGAGTGCTTGTAAAATGCGGCATGCGTGAAATCTTAATAAACTCTCGTACATGTCGCTTGCTAATGCCTATACCGAGAGAGATAGGCATATAATTTCTCTTATATAATGCTGTCACTTGAAGCAGTTAAAGCAGTGTTCGGCCGTTGACGCCTATTGCGTGTCCAATGCTTGGATCATTACGTAACGAGAGACAGTTACGCAGTGCCAATGTCAAGCTCAAGAGCGCTGCGTCAGTGTTTTGACTTCGACGTTGAGTTCGCAACGAGAGGTCGTCGACCGCGATACTAAACAAAATATACCTACACTTAAAGCCAAAACTTGATCTTCAACAAATACCCGTGGCGTCTTTATTGGAAGGCAGCAAACAAAAATAATCAGTAAACAAACATTCTGAGGTTAATAAACTTTTTAGTCATTTTATGTGCAGGGCTTTGTGATTTAGACAAAAATTATGGTTGTTTAATTGTATAAGTAAACTTAGAGATACAGAGACAGATAAACAGATTCAATTATCACGTTAGAAGGGGCCAAATAATACTTTTTTTTATATACCGTGTTCACGTAGGAAGTGAAGTATATAATAATTATTTGTTTGACTAGTGGACTATAACCGTTATTGCTTGTTACAGAGCTTGCCACCTCCGCTGGTGGACTGGTCGTTTGTACCGACCCTGATCTTGGGAGTAATACTGGTGGTAGTGGCCATAACAGCACTAGTTGCACGCACAGCAGACAACAAACCATCTACTCGCCTACCAGGACCTCAAGCTTTACCGTTCCTCGGCACCAGATGGCTTTTCTGGAGTAGATATAAGATGCATAAGCTACACGAAGCTTATGAAGGTGAGATCTATTACATATAAGTATTATCTTAAATATTGTGCAACAGTATTTTTATATTCTTACTGTTTTCTTTATCATAGAATACATTAACTCATAATTATGTTGTTATTGAATGTTACGACGTCAAGGACCACGTCGATACTGCGTGAGAATGACCTAGGCAAGATTCTCCTAATGGGTGTGACCCCACTTCTTTCAATTCCTTTATAAATGTTGATGAAGACAATATTGGTATTAAGAGTAAAAAGTAATCTACGGAATTTTTAAAATTTGATGATGCTATTTGTGTGAACTTTTCTCCTTAAATTAGATTTATTCTCACAGGAATTTATTACCAAATGAGCGCGGTAAAAAAAATATGATCGCTTTTTTGTTGTCTTATTTATAGCAATTTTTTAACATCATTTAATTGTTACTATTCATTAAATGGGAGACTGTGAATGAAAATACAACAATTATTTAGGTATTTCGGATTTATTTTGATGTCTATATTATTATTATTTATGTTGAACACACTAGCAGCCATTTGGCTGATGCATGTGTATTGGATTCGACATAGGCAGGTACTAAACTACCGACTATCGACAGACTAGCTTTATCTTATATATATATATTTATTATCCGATTACACACGAATTGAAACAAAGGACGGTAAGATAAGTAAAACATGTATCGATCATATTTTCGTGAGATCTCACTCACAGGAACTGTTTACGGCCGCACTCGGAACTGTACTGGCCGATCACCGGGCGATAGCGGTAGCTTGCATTGGACCGATGATACAGGATGTTTCATGTACTTCTTTTAAAACAATAACAGATTCTAAAAAATTAACAAAACTATTACATCACATTGACTGGCAATCAACTAATAACATGTCGTGTCCTACACAGATATACACATTTATAAATGATAGTATAAATAAAAGCTATAGTCAAGCAGAAATCAATATTAAATGTAATACCAGATCGTCTCGGCAAAACAATACGTGGGTTAGTAAAAAAATAAATAAAGCATGTGAATATAAGGACAAATTATTTATCGAGTGGAAAAATGATTCAAATAATAACATATTGCGTTTGAAATATAATAAGGCTAGAAACTTTGCTAATAATTTAATAAAGAAAACAAAAAATAAACACATAAAACAAGAAATATATGAAAGCAAAAATAATATAAGACGACTCTGGCAATTACTGAATAGATTAACCGGAAGAATTAAAACATCCATTGACAAGTCTATCGTTGCAGCATTTGAAAAAAGCACAAGTGGGCCGAGTGATATAGCGAATAAATTTGCACAGACATTTGAGAGAAGTGTGAAGTCTATCTCACCAAATTGTGATAATCCATTGCTAGATAAATCAACATACAGTATGCCTAAAAATGTTACAATGTACTTCACTAAAGCCCGATCAGACCTGGTGCAACCCCTTATAAAAAATCTGAACAATCAAAAAGCACCAGGTTCAGATGGCATACGGGCAAGTGATATAAAGCGCATAATTGACAAAATAACAGCAACTATTGTCAATCTAATTAATACGAGCATAGTCACCGGTAGATATCCTGACCAGCTGAAAACCGGAATAGTTAGGCCAATATACAAAAAAGGCAGCCATACAGATTATGAAAACTATAGACCTATCACTATTCTCCCCACAATTGATAAAGTTGTCGAAAAATTTATAGGAAATCAAATGTATTCATACTATAAAAAGAATGACATCATTTCATCAAAACAGTATGGCTTTCAACCAGGTAGGAACACTACACAGCTACTTTCGGATTTTACGGATTCTGTCAATAAACATTTAGATGGCAAACAACATGTAATTGCAGCTTTCATTGATTATAGTAAAGCGTTTGATACACTCCGCCACTGTAAAATAATAGATAGTCTGGAAGAAAGTGGGATTCGTGGTCCGTTATTGGAATGGTGCAAAAATTATTTACAGGACCGCACTTACCAGGTGAAAGTCCATAGCGCTTTCAGTGATAAGGTACACGTTAGCGAAGGGACAGCACAAGGCTCAGTACTCGGACCTTTACACTACATAACTTACGTTAATAATTTAGGAAACGTCATAAAAAACTGCGAAGTCTATCAATTTGCTGACGATACTTGTTTACTCTCGGCCGACTCGGATATTGACATGGCTCTTGGTAAATTACAAAGCGATTTTACTTTTCTGTCTAAATGGTCCCATGATAACGGACTCGTCCTAAATAGTAGTAAAACAAAAGTTATGTATATAAGTACAAATCAAAATAGGAAAACATCTCCTATTACAATAATATCGCACAGTCATAATTGTTTACATAAAAATATAAATTGTGACTGTGAGGCCCTAGAAGTAGTGAATACACAGACTTACCTAGGTGTGATTATTGACGACAGATTAACTTGGTCTAATCACATTCAACATGTATGTGATAAATTGCGCGCAATACTGGCCAAATTCTCTATACTAAGGCATAAAATTCCATATCCAATTTTGCTATCATTATATAAAGCATTGGGTGAATCAGTGATATCTTACGGACTAAGTAGTTACGGGCGCACTTTTAAATCAAAAATAGACAGAATCTATGAACTACAGTTACGTATTCTGAAAACCATTGTTCCCCGGAAGGTAAGGGAAGAGTATAAAAATAATCAACACGAATTGTTCTCATACTGCTCTTTGATGCCAGTTCAGGATAAAATAAAATATAATATCTTAACAGAACAATACTTTAACGAGGACCTACAAATAGTTAATTCTCACAATAAATTAACCAGAAGCGTGACCAATAAAAAGTTGATAATACCAAGATTCAATAACCTACATGGAAAAAGAACATTGAACTATATAGTCCCTGACTTATTAAACAAATTACCTAAACATTTAAAAAGTAAAATAAATTGTAGAAATCTAAAAGCTACATTAAAAACCTACCTTATTAATACACTAAAATAATTAAGTAGCTAGAAAATAAAACTAAAAATCAAAGAAAAGAAAAAATCGAAAAGTAACGAAACATCCTGTAAGCAGAGCGGTAAGTCGCAGCGGCAACTTATTCATATTGTGAGCCATTGTGCGCTGTAAATTTACCAATCTACCCGCACATTATTTTACTATACACTTAAAAAATATGTATTATATTACGAACACAGAACGAAAGTAAAATTATATTGTTGCAATAAACATATATGTACCCACAATGTAACATATTTTTGTTGTGCAGATTTAATTCTTATATTGTTATACCTAGATTTAGTGCTTGCCTACCTGATGTACAGAATTAATATTATATAGACTCGACGACGAACGTAGTGTACGGACAAACCTTTCTGGTTTTTGTTACACTACTAAGGCATTAGACCCAATGTATTTTTTTCTGGTTAAATAAATAAATTTAAAAAAAAAAAAAAAAAAAAAAAAAAAAAAAAACAATAATTGGTTCTTTCGATGTAGGCATTGCCAGATTTACGACGACTGCCTCACTCTACATAAATTTAATAGAATATAGAGCTACACTATTTTTTAGTAAGAAAATTGAGACTTAAGCTGCTTTCGATGATGATGAAATTTAAATAAGTGAATTTGAAATGATTCGAGAGTTACGATTGCCAATTTTAGGCCAATTTTATTCACCCAAAAATCTATTAAAAATTCTGTCAATGTCAAATAAATTCATTTTGAAAAAAAAAATCCGAAAATTTACCCTCTACTTTATGAAATCGTGATCGCTTTTGGGAGAGATAAGATCGAGACTGGATTTTGACGGACTTTTTATTAGTAAAATTGTGTTTTCAGGATCAAACGAGCTTGTAAAGTTTAAAACACTTTATAATTTGACTGTAGAGATCTATAGAAATAACTTATAAGTAAGCATCTCAATAGATAGATTGTGCAATCGACGCTTTGTTGTCACAGGCTCTCGACAATGTATGATTCATCTGAACAGATCGATAACGAAATTGGATTGTAATTTGGGGCAATTGAAGATTTATGGTCTGGTCAATGTCTACGAAAATTTCGAGAATACAAGATAACACAAGATAATTAGGTTACAGTTCCATAAATCATTTTGTTCTATTTGCCAGTTAGTTGTTTGTCAATGGCATGTCAAATAACCCATTTCTTACATGTAGATAGGTACTTGCATTACATTACTACCTACTCCAGTTTATTTGTTTAGTTTGGACTGCTTATTGGGGCAAATTTAGTAATTGAATTACTACCCCATTTCAGTCTGATTGGTCTAATATTTGGTGCACACTCTTTATGATTAAGATATAGAAAAAATTTAATCGGTTCAGGTGGGATTCACACTCACTATTTTACTGTTTGGTACACACCCTTTCCTTTAATTCTGATGCCAATAAAATTACTATAAATAAAACAGTTTAACATTAACTTTACTTTTTACTTCTTATAAAAACAAAGTATAATGAATATTTATAGATTGTCTTATTAAGTTAAATCAATGTGCTAGTTATTTTTTGGTCGATACTAATCATTATTTCAGTAGAGTGCCTACGTGAGGTTTTTATATTCACCGCTAACCTCGAATTTACAAAAAAACATGACCACACTGATTTCGTTACGTCTAATCTTCTCGAATCATCGAAACTATGACTAATTGTGAATCATCTTTATGACTGGTTGAATTTTGCATGTTGGAAATTCTAGTTATGGTCACAATGAGAGATTTGCACACAGATATGTTCAGGCGTTACGGGCCCGTATTCGTGGAAACAACGCCGAGCGGTGCTTTAATTGTATCGATCTCCGAGAGAACAGCACTCGAGGCAGTACTACGTACGCCAGCAAGGAGGCCCTACCGTCCACCCACCGAGATTGTCCAAGTCTACAGAAGAAGCAAACCTGAGCGATACGCCTCTACTGGACTTGTTAATGAGTTAGTATCCCTTTAGTCTGTAAGTAGATTTACTTGGAAACATGCGACTGAAGGGTCATTCGTCCATCATACTTTGTAATGTACCTTCCTGCAAACTATAGCAACTGTAGTGCGACATTACTGGCCTTAATTAAAGTTCTTCATAGGCATGTAGGTACTCATTACTTTAATAATTACATGACCATATCCCGTTAGGGAAGCAAAGTGCGTTAACGACATTTATATAGGTAAGTACATAATTTCGAGGGATATTAAATCCCGGCATGAATACTCAAGATAGTGTGCGGTATTCATAAACGGAATTTCCGGAAGAAAAAAAAAAGTATGCGGAATCCTAATGGTGCCACACTGCTGTTAACAAATATTTGCAAACGTTAGTAAACATTGTTCATAAAACATTTAATTAATGACAATTTTATAAAATATTTTCTTGTAAATTCATGTTAGGTAATGTTATTAGACTATTCTAAACTAAATTGTTTTTATATAAAAAATTGTAACAAAATGAAACATTTGTTAACATTTGTCGCATACAGATATAGCGCTTTTTATTTTTCTTTTAATTAATATCCAATAAATTCTTTCATTTCTGTGTAGGTGGACGCCTCGACAAATCCAAACTGCGAGATGTCATATTGTCAATGTTATAAAATGTTTTTAACATTTTCCAGTAGGATCACTAAAAACATCTTTAACAGCAATGGGGCAGCAGCTTCAAGCACGTGTTATAAAGTTTATTTCTCTTTGTTGTTCCGTCACAATTTGTTTATTTTGCTGGGTGGGAGTGTTTAAGGTCCTACTAAGATCTTTGGAGCCCAAGCCAATACGGCTGGTACACCTGTCAATCAACGGATAAGGCTCTGACAGAGGTTTCTTTAGGAGAAGGACATGTAGGTCGTAAGAGAGCGAACTACGATTTCCGAACTGGATACGACCGGGATACCTGAATTTATCAAATTTACAGATTAAAAAAAATAGTAGTGAGTTTATATTATCATAGTAACTGAAATTACTAGAGCTACGAATAAGCTCTCCTTAACCACTAAGTTACTGACGTTTGCTGGTGAGATTTTCTTTTGTTTTTGAATAACTTTTTATTACGCCTCTGTGCTTTATTCTCTTATTATTATATATACATACTATATATACATATAATCCCCGGAGGGCTAAGCAGAGGTGAATTAACACCCACATTTCCCCATCATTGTATTCGGTCCCACGTAATAGGGGGTGAGCCTATTGCCGTTTTCCGGGCACTATTGTTGCCTCGAGCCATGAATCTGAGGCTGAGTCTGGGCTGTATATATCTATCTGATGTTAAACAGCCCTATCCCTAAGTCGCTTTGTACGACACCGCAAGGGAAGAGATGGGGTGGTCCAAATTCTATTCTGCCGGAAACCACGCGGAAAATTATATTATATAAGTACTTACTTAATGTCATTTTGCTTCGATTAATTTAATATGCATTCTGTAAAAAATAGATTGTTGTTATTGTTCTATAAATAAAAACGTTACGCTAAAGACAGATAACGTTAAAAATTAAATAGGCAAGTATTTCAAGTGTAATTGACATAAATACCCAGTTAGACTAGGTTATCTTTTAAGTAAGCATTCATTCATCTCACTGGGTGGTTTGACCCCTACGTCTCTGTCTGACCTATGACTATTGTAGCTACCAGACTACCACCCATAGTTCGGGACATTTTGGCAGACTATTGTACTTAAAAGTCACATTATACTTCATAGTTGCGCAATTTATTACACTGCAATAACATTTCGTGTCTACGTTTCATGAATGTCCATAAAATAGGGTGGGTTAAATCGTTATAAGTTATGAAGTTTTAAAATTTTTTAACCAGTCTATGGAAAGGTTAATATATTGTTTAATAATATTACAATACAGTTGCAGTTTTTCACAGATTAGATAGTACAGATAGTAACTACTTAATACAATACATTTTGATCTCGAAAATTTCTCTTCTTTCATTTAATGTCACTCGATTCGATGCTCAAAACAATGTTATTCGTATATAACCTCATGTGCTGTGCTCATACGATCTTACGCAAAATTAGTGTTTATAAAGACTACCCACGGACCTCCCGGGTCCGTCAAGTGGGGCATTGGGTGACGGCCTCATCATATGCTTATGATGAGGCCGTTAAGTCGAGTGTCACCATTGTAACTTGTTATATGTATGTAATGGTGACCCTCTTTTCTGAGACTTTGCCTTCACCTTACCATCAGGCGAGGCAAAGTCGACGTGTCCTATAATGTCCCATATAAAAAAGCGGGCCGTGAAAAAGCGTCTGACGAGGCAGTCAAGCTGACCATGGTGTGACTATGGAAATTAATCGTGATGGCAGTAAACCGCAGAATATCTTCCTCTAGATAAATCGTCAAGGTAAACCTTTGAGCAAGGATAGTGCGTCAATAAAAAGGAAATAGTCTGACGTTTATTGCCTAAATAACACGTGTAGGTACTTAACATTTATAAAATGATCACGTATATTTGGCGAACAATTCAAGGTTTCTGTATATCAATTAATGAAATACATCAGACGTTTTATTAGGGCCTGGCTGGAAAACAGTAGGTAGTATTTTTTATAGTGGTTACGTCAATATGCAAAGTCTCAGGATCGATATTAAGCCCCGCTTAAAGGTTCCGGAAAATTCAAGTCTTTGTGAATTGTTAAAGAAAATAAGTCCCGCACTATTTGTTTCTTGATGGAATTGTTTACAAGTGCCTATTATCAAAACCTATAGTCTAGTAACATTTTGAAACTGTTTTCAGGCAAGGAGAAAAATGGTATCATCTTCGCAAGCATCTGACGGGAGAACTCACGAGCCCCAGCACTATGCAGGGATTTCTACCCGAACTGAACAATATCTGCGATGACTTTCTGAACCTCCTAGACTCCTGTCGAAGTAATGAAGGCATTGTTGTGGGTTTTGATCAGCTTACCAATAGGATGGGATTAGAGTGTAAGTTATTATGAAACACGATTTCCTATCTCTTATGGCATCTTTACACCAAAACGGCTGGCATATAGTGTCTTTGTTTTGCGATTATCCAGTACGTATGAACTACGATTAGATGCAAAATAAGCCCAGTGGCATAAGCTGGCGGGTTATGCCGCCAGCCAGGCGGCTTTGGTATGTCGAAACTATTATATATCTACTAATAATAACATTGAACAGTTAATTTGTTTGAAAGAGATTCCCTGGAATTCATAACCTTTGACATTACATTTCATTTCATGAAAACATAAATATTATTTCATTTCATAGTCTAGTTCTTGGGGACTGCACAAGGCTATTTAACATCATGTTAGAAGACGAGCCGAAATATAGTACGGTAGGTGAAACCACAGAGCACAGCTAGTGTTCTGATACTATTAAAGTCTACATAGATGATTAAAATCGTGGCTATGTGGTAACCGGATAGCTTAGCATAGTGTGAACAATGTAAAACTACTTCGGTCTTATTACAAAACACGGACTAACTCTAAAACCAGGTTTAAATCGTCTTTAGACCATGGTCTAAAGAAATTTTTATTACAAAAAGGGTTTTATTACTAAACCATGGACTATCTCTGGTCTAAAGATAAACCTGCGTGACCCCTAGTTTAACGTTGGTCTAAAGTGTAAATCACAATAATAATATGTCAAACTTGCCATTTTGAACTTAGCCGGTTAGCGTCAGATAAATTCGTTTACTTTCTTATAATACTATGCTCGTAATGGATATTGACGCAGTTGATCTGATGGATATCGCAGATATTAATATCGTGGAGTCATTGGACATACCACGCTTACCTAACAGACATCGTATTCCAGTAAACCCCTTTATCGGCCCCGCGGCGGCGGCGCGCGTGGCGCGCCTCCCCGTTTCCGGGGACGAGTTGGGGACTCTGTGGTCCCCACACCCGAGAAGAGGGCCAGATCGTGAGAGATGGCCCTGGGTCGGCCGGGGTGCGAGGGATATGCCTGTCAACCTCACCTTCGGCAACCGAAACGACCCACAGGCGGCGTGCGTTTTAGTCGGTTCGAGTCCGACATAACCTCCTCCACCGGCTCCGGTGGGGAGGTATCCGCGGGGATTTTGCGCACGTAAAAAAAAAAAAAAAAAAACCCCTTTATCGAACTATCTGAAGAAGCTTTTTATGCAAAAGTATAGGTTTACTAAACGTTTTAAATAACTTGCAATAAATATATTTTAAAGTAGGTATAAAAATTGGGAAAAATTTGATACCAAGTCAGCGCGAACGGAAAAGTTCGTTCCATTTCACGTCCATAGATCTTCCAATGTCATACATAACAATGATTGCTAAATAAAGGCATCATAATGATATTTTATTATAAAATAAAGTACAACTATTATTCATAAAATTGAATTTAATGAAAATGTATTATCTAAATCTTTTTTTCACAATTTTTAGGATATATTATTTATTAATGATGTCAGATAATTTTTGTTTTCGGAGGAAACGGAACGTTGCGATTGAATGGTATCATAATGAACGAACAATAGTTTGAGTAATCTGTGGTTTTATTTAAGTCAAGGTTTAAATTATGGTACTAAGTAGTCTACGGATTATTCAGCTTTTATAATAAGGAGAAGTTTAGACCATGGTCTTGAGATTAAGCCTAGACTTTATAGTTCAGGTTTAAACCTGACTTAATTCCGTTTTTTGTAATAAGACCGCTTAGGTTCTAGGCAGTCTTAGAATGGGTAACCATTCTTAAAATATCAGGAACCCTTTGTGAGCTGGATAGCATGTTCAGCCGTTTGTTCCAGTTGACAACTAACATCTGTGGGGTTCGTTATGGATAGTTGTGTAAGAGTGGTAACGCAAATGAGTTAGAAAGCGGCTCGTAGAATTAGAGATAGGCAAATGGACTAAAATCCTTGTACAAAGTGCATTCCGGATTAAGAGAATGGTGGGTTATCAATAGACATACCAAACGTTTATCCAGAGGTATTTGAAGTTGCCAAAAAAAATCGTTAAAATGACATCTTATCTTAATAGAAACTATTAAGATAGTGATATTTTTCACCCTGTACATTGTTTTTGGTAATGACTCCTTGCCTTATAGATAAGTTGTCACAAACCATAAAGTGTATAGGGAGAGATATGACTTTTGCTTAACATAACTGCAGTTAAAAAAAAGATACTTTCTTATCTAAGTTACACACAGTATCCTGTAGCGAACCCAGTTAGAGCGTAGTGTGTACGTAGCAATGATACCGGGACTAGAACCAAAACATACTAAGAAAAAAGCTCTAGTATGTGAATGATAAACCGAGCTTTTCTCTCAGTACTGGCGATCCTATAAAATAAAAAAATAAGACAAATTGAGAGGAGGAAGAGCCAGTGAACCCCGGGCTGATGTCTCAGATCCTGGAGTTTTTTGATTTGATTGCTCTTGCGCTGCAAATCGGGCAAAATGATGTGCTAGGCAATCAAATCAGCAAAGTAATACAGATAAAGAAGTATGACAAGGTTACCTAATAATATCATGTAATTAATTTGTTATTGTTTATATTTATTTGTCAACGCTTTGCATCTAAATAAGTATACGTAACGTGACACACAACGTCGAGTTCAAATGCTAAAGTCAGTGGATCTTAAATAGATTCAGACAAACGATGATATTGACGAGAACCTCACATTAATGCAGATAAGAAAGTGGGTCATATTTATATACATAGTCGAAAATAGCGTTAGGTCTCAACATAGATGCTGATGATGCATTGTACTCAATACTGGTCCTTATTAAGCCCGGGATTCCGGAATTATACTTCATTAAAGAAATTCCACTTTCACTAATCTCAGGCAACTGTGAATCTGAACTGTGAGTTTAAAAATACAAAATGGACGAAAGTATTGGTGATATTCATCTACTTAGAAACCCATAGATATTGGTTACCTATCATTTTATCAAAATACAAGTCTTACAGGCTCAGCAGCACGGATGTGACAACCCTGGTGTTACATACGTTCAAAGATCCCGGTAACCACTTTCCATTAGGTGGGCCTTGCTTGTCTGCCACCTAAGTTGTATATAAAAAAAAACACTAATAAAGCATTGCAATTTCAGTGGGTAATAAATATAGAGCAGTATTATACTGGTGATATTGTTTATACTGATGATTGATGGCGCTTGGTGTATTTATAGTTCCCGTGTATCACAACTGAATCGCAAGCGTTCCGGGATTCTGGGATTCAATCCTTTGAATTCCCTAGTCACTAGAAATGCAACCATAAACCTCAGAAATGCATTACAAAGCGTTATCAAATGTTATCAGCTTTCTAATGCCCGGAAGCTGTCACGTTTATCATGACGTTTAACTGTCGCATTTCTAATATCATATAACATAATAATAATAACATATATCATAATAACATATTATATATGTATTTATCGTTATATGTATTAGAACTTACGATATGAAATACCTACCCGTTCATATTTATTAAAATTATAATTGATTAATTTAATTTTAGGTACCTAATAGGTAATTTTTGTTAGGCAGAGGTGAATTAACACCCACATTTCACCAATAAATGTATTCGTTCCCACGTAATAGGTGGTGAGCCTATTGCCGTATATCGGACACTATAGATGACTCGAGCCCCGCATCTGAGGTTGAGTCTGGGCCGAATATATCTATCTGTTAACACATATGTAACATCTATAAAACATTTGAGCAATCATAGTTACGAAGTACGAGTTCTTTGTAAAGTAATAGGTTAGGCTAGGTAAATATATTGCCAAAATTTTTGGCTACTATTTTGCCCTGTTGTTTTGGCAACAAGCTCAATTAAACCCAACGTTATACCATATACATGGTAACAACAAAAAAATGTCATTAAGTAGGAACCATGCCATTTTGGCTGTTAAAGATTAGTATTCATAATTATAGTCAGTGAGGCACTGAAGCATGAGATATTAGATGGCATAACTGTCCCTTTTACTAAGAATCTTCTGATAATTTTTTAGCCGTGTGCGGTCTAATGCTGGGAACGAGGCTCGGATTTCTAGAGCGTTGGATGTCGGGTCGCGCTGCAACCTTAGCCACCGCAGTCAAGGCGCATTTCAGGGCACAGCGAGATTCCTACTACGGTGCACCATTGTGGAAGTTTGCGCCAACTACCCTTTATAGAACATTTGTCAAGAGTGAAGAAACTATTCATACGTGAGTGTCTATCTAATCAAATTTTATAATTGGGAAAATAACTGCGTCAATCTGTCTGCCTGTCTGTTACGCGTAAACCAGCGAATTGATTTTGAAATTTGCTACAGAGATAAACTAGAGCTTGGGTTAACGACATGGCTATGTTTGGTCACGATATCCGACATACACGCGAGCGAAACCGCGGGCTATAGCTAGCTAATTATTCTATATTTATATTGGACTTGTTGTTGTAATAATATGGACGAATGCACCTTGCAATCTTTATTATAAAAATCATTAAGAACTTATAGGTATCATTATTGATTAGTAAATGCATAATTGACTGTTAATCAATAAGTGTTTTTATTTATTAATGATATGAAGAGCTCAGACGAGTGACGATGCATCTTTATGAATTTTATAGCTAGTATTTATCTCTGGAGGATGAAGAAGAAGGCAATATTTATAAGAGTATGTACACATTGTACAAAGGATACAGTGTGACATGATACTAAAAGACAGTAGAAAAAAGCCTTAACAATAGATGATGTTTTCAGTAACTAATAAATAATGAACATCGTTACATGTTGAAGAAGGCAGGGATTTGATTGACGATTTTGATTGTATGGTAATTAGAAGGTATGTAGTTGCTATCGGCAATATTACGATAAGCCTTTTGGGAATGACGGCAAAAATATCAGATTAGGCAATAGATCATCATAACCATCGTGATAATGATCATGGCAGATATCCGTGGATTAGATTAGACTTACTGCAGTACACACTCTCGCGTAGGGTGAAACTCAGTTGCGGAGCGAGGATTGTAAAGTTAGCAAAAGAGCGATGGGGTCATGTCTCCCCTGGACGTGACCCCCACAATTAAATAGCGGATATGTCTCCCCTGTGTTTGAAAATACGATGAAAATATTTTATAATTTATTTAGTATCTAGTTATATTCTAATATTGTATACATAATATTAGGTAATAAAAAAAAAACATCGTTGTAGCTCATTATGTGTAGACAACTGATTATAAATTACTATCGAGGATTATATTTTTAAATACAGCATTATATTTTTAATTTGAAATGGTAATAGGCCATATAAAACGCTGTACAAATACTGTCTAATATCATATTCTGTGAAATATGCGATGAAACGCAAGCTTAGCATATGACGCAATTATTGTTTTTAGATTAAGACCTTGAATGAAATATTATCGTTCATGACCAATTTGACCGTATATATATCCCAAAAATTGTTGTCCTCTCACACTAGCTAGAGGTAGGACACGGCGGTATTTCCGCCCAATTGAGCAGTCCGACTGGGCCGCCCTACAGAATACCGCGGCTACAATAACTTCGTGTTGTGTTCCCAGCGGTGAGTAGGGTAGCCAGAGCTCACTGGAGAATTTGTGCTGTCAGTGGGAAGACTAAAGGCTTGTCCTGCTTTGTCCTCTACACTGACGGCACAGAAACTCTGTGCTTACAGGGTCGGCAGCGCGAGTGTGGCTTCTCTGGTGTTACACATGTCCATAGGCACTGGTAACCACTTTTCATCAGGTGGGCCGTGTGCTTGTCTGCCACCTAAGTGGTATAAAAAAATAGATATTACTTGAGCTGTAAATTGTTTAGGTACCTACTCATAAAATAATAAACAAAAATTAAATATAATAATACAATAGGTACAATTTGTAACCTTGTCCTCTGAATAATACTGAAATACCTCATTCACTTATTCATCAATAAATTTATTGACGTATTTCGATGTAAACATCGATTGTAAATTTTACGTTCAGCTACTTTTCTCGCTGACTGTACTTTTTTACTCGATGACATTTCAATCATATCGTGACATGGTCGGTGGCCGTAGTCACGTGTTTTTATTTATTTTTTATTATACCACTTAGTTGGCAGACAAGCACACGGCCCACCTGATGGGAAGCGGTTACCGTGGCCTATGGACGTATGCAACACACCAGGGGTGTCACACTCGCGCTGCCGACCATGAAGAAACCTTCTGATGCCCCTCTTGAAGAACCCCATATTGTAGGCGCTTGGGAAAACCGCAGCAGGGAGGTCATTCCACAGCTTGACTGTGTGTGGGATGAAGTTTCTTTCATACCGCACAGTGCGTACCGTCTCAGGTCGCAATGTGTGGGGATGAATTCCCTGCCTATGGCGAGAGGTGCGATGATAGAATGTAGCTACGGGCATAATGTCAAACAATTCATCTGAGCACAAACCATTGTATAGGCGGTAGAACACACACAGTGAGGCAAAATCCCTCCTAAGGCTAAGAGGTTCCACTCTACCTGTGAGTATGGGATTGTCAACCAGCCTCAATGCCCGTCTTTGCAACGAGTCGAAGGGGTCAAGCTGAGCAGTACTAAAGGTGAGCAGTACTCCATGTGAGGCCGGACCTGTGCTTTATAAAGAAGGAGTTGCTGCCCCGCAGTGAAATACTGATTCTCCCTGTTGAGCACTCCGAGCTTTCTTGATGCCAACTTAACCTTGTCCTGCAAATGACTTCGGTATTGGACGTCACTGGAGATATCGACACCAAGGATCCCGATACTCGGGGAGATGGTAAGCGGTGTGCCCAGGAATTGCGGCGCTACAATGAATGGGGTTTTCTTAGCGGTGAATACACATACTTGTGTCTTAGTGGGGTTGAATTGGACTAGGTTTAGTCGACCCCAATCGGACACTCCAGAGAGAGTAGTCTCGATTTCAGACACAAGTTGTTCGCGACTCTTCTCCACCTCGGACTGAGGGATATTTGCACGGCCCGTGTAACACGTGTCCCCGGTACTGTCGTCCGCATAACAATGAATGGAGCCATCAGACAGCATGTCATTGATATGCAGTAGAAACAGCGTCGGAGACAACACGGAGCCTTGTGGGACACCAGCGTTTATGTTCATGCGGTCCGAGCAGCTGCCGTCGACGACGGCTTGGATGCTTCTGTTGGACAAAAAGCTGGAGATCCATTCGCACAATCCCTCGGGGAGTCCATAATATGACAACTTCGTAAGAAGACCTTTGTGCCAGACCCGATCGAAGGCCTTCGCTACATCGAGGCTGACCGCTAGTGCCTCACCGCAACTTTCGATGGCTTGCGCCCACCGGTTTGTGAGATACACAAGAAGGTCACCGGTAGAGCGACGGTGGCGAAAACCGTACTGTCAGTCGCTCAGTAGATCGTTTCCTTCAAGGTACCTCAGGAGTTGTGTATTAATAACACGCTCCATAACCTTCGAGAGAAGGGAGGTTATAGCGATAGGCCTGTAATTGGTCGGATCTGTCCTGTCACCTTTCTTAGGTACAGGGTGCACGAATGCAGTCTTCCACGAGGCCGGGACCTGCCTCGCGGAGTATGAGAGTGCGAAAAGGCGTGTAAGTACAGGGCACAGCTCGGGGGCACAGTGCTTAAGCACCATCGCCGGTATACCGTCCGGCCCACTCGACTTCCGAACATCTAGGGACTTAAGCTCGCGCCGGACCACCCGTTGTATGATTTTAATTTCGGTCATCGAAGCACCACAGCTGGGGATGATGGGTGGTTCGGCGTTCCCGTCGTTCATAGTCGAGTTTGACGCAAAGAGATTACCCAAAAGATCGGCCTTCTCCTTAGCGCCATGGGCCAGACTACCGTCGGATTTTTGCAGCGGCGGAAGGCAAGACTGGCAGAAGTTTCCCTCAGCAGCTTTAGCGAGCGACTAAAATGCACGACTGCCAGATGGGTAGCGCGCAAGCCGCTCGCCAATTCTGCCGATGAACTCAAAGTTCGCACTAGACGTTGCCTTTTTACTGGACCTTGAAGCAGCATTCAACTTGCTCTTCACTTCAGCGATGTTCGGATCCTTATTGGCAAGAGCCGTGGTCCAAGCCTTGTATGCAGATTGCTTGCGGTCTCTAGCTTCCCTGCAAGGCCTATTAAACCACGGGCGTTTGCTCGCTCCTGTCGCGACCCAGCGGTTGGGGATGTAACATTCCATACCCACTAGAATCGCGTCAGCGACTGCTGTTGCACAGGAGCTTGGATCATCAGAAGAGAAGCAAAGCTGCCTCCACGGGTACGACGCGAAGAATTCTCGCAGTCCATCCCAGTCTGCCGACTTGTACACATGCGACACATGCCGCCACTGAGGTGGCCGCGGTGGTTCAGGCCGCGCGAGTGTCACTTGCGCCCGGACGAGGCTGTGGTCCGAATTAGCGAGAGGTGCTTCCACCCTTATGGAGTATTCATCCGGGCGCGTAGTCAGCAGAAGGTCCAGTATAGAGCTTCTGTGGGTCTCAATTTCTGGTGTTCTAGTGATAGAATGCACCAGTTGAGAGAGCCCATAAGTTAGAGCGAAGTCGTGAGCAGCCCTTCCCGCAAAATCAGTCCTAGGAGACCCCAGCCACTCCACGTGGTGGGCGTTGAAGTCCCCAAGAATACTAATTCCGCAGTGGGGTACTGCTCAATTACGCTGTCCGCCGACCGCTGCAGATGCTGAAACAGTTGAGCCGTGCCCAGGTCACCGCGCGTGTGTAGAATTTCAGTAAAATCGGCCTTCAACTGCTGCCCAAAAGGCTTGAAAATGTATTAGTAGACCCATTTTTTCATTAACGAGCGAGGTACCGGTCCTCATGGGTAGAGTTTCGTGAGTGGTAAACGGAAATCGTCGCCTGATTACATTTGAGGTTTTCAACTCGAAGCTCAAGGTCCGTTTACCTACCTTTGTTTGGGTGGGATCCCATTTTTTCTTATAATAGTTTTTGTCCTAATTTAAATTGTCATAATAAGTTAGGCATAATTTTCTTTTGTCATAATAATAGTGTGCCATAATTGGTTTTTAGCGTACTCTGTTATTAAGCATAAATTTTGTATATCCTAGTGTTTTTATTTACTTATAACTTTGATATGCGTAAAGCATATTGTTTATTTGATTGAGAAAGCGCTTGATTCCGACTTGGATAGATTAGGTCAGAAGGTCCTTTGTGGTTATTTTTTTTATAACTATGTAGAACTTTATTTAGTCAAATGAACATTCTGAATAAAAAAAATATATTCTCAAACTGTTCTTGGTAGTAACAGTATTAATTTTAATGCTTATAATAGTTACGGTTACGTTATGCTTAAGTAAACTTATGCTTTAGGATTGTATGCTTATAAAATATTATGCTTATAGTAAATAGGATTAAAAACATTATGATTAAAAAGTTATGGCAAATGAGTATTATGCGTAAATAATGTTAGGACATGTAACATTATGCAATGTTAAATTACGACATAAAATCGTAGGAATAAAAATAGAGAACCTGTTTGGTTTATGTATATTTTACGCCAGCAACTGCCATATGACTTCTCAATCCCGAGAGGAAAACCTGTGTCAGTGCCTTGTCCGATTGGCATGGACCACGAAGACCTGGACTGAACCTTAGATACTTTTTAAAGTATCAGGAAATTGTTAAAAAAATCTAAGTTATACCTACTTAATATGTATCTGATTAATTTGAACATGTTAAGTATAAAACCTAATTACTGGCAGGATAGTATCTGAGCTGATGGAGGAAGCCAAATCAAAGAAACAAGGGACTGCAGATGATGATGCTATGCGAGAAATCTTCCTCAAGATCCTGGAGAACCCGGCTCTGGACATGCGAGATAAAAAAGCCGCAGTCATAGATTTTATCACAGCTGGTATTGAGACGGTATGACAATACAATTACTTTCTATAATTATCCATTTCTTTCCATAAATTCATTCAATATTACAAGTGCGAAAGTGAGTTTGGTTGTTCATGCCGCGTGGTTTCCGGCAGAGTAGAATTTGGACCACCCCATCTCTTCCTATGTGGAGTCGTACAAGACGACTAAAAAAAAAATTTGTACTAATCACGTCTTTATCCCCAGAGAGTTACGCAGAGGTGAATTAACACCCACATTTCACCAATCATTGTATTCTGTCCCACGTAATAGGGTAGGAGCCTATTGCCGTTTTCCGGGCACTAGTGTTGACTCGAGGCATGTATCTGAGGCGAAGTCTGGGCTGTATACCTATATCTATCTTATATTACGTGAGACCAAATACATTGACTGTTATTCAATCATTTCATTCTCTCCTGCCTAACCCCCCGGGGATAAAGGCGTGATTATATGTATGTGATAATAAATATCGGTTAAATGGCATATGCTGTCTCTATTGTGGATGCATGTACTTGTATGTTATTATGTTACCATATCCTAGTGTTAACTATGATCACATACTATGAATATATCATACTATTGTTTACAGCTAGCAAACAGTCTGGTATTCCTGTTGTATTTGCTAAGTGGTCGACCAGACTGGCAGAGAACCATTCGCTCCGAGCTACCTTCCTGCAGCACGTTAAGTGCAGAAGATATAGCTGCAGCGCCATCGGTCCACGCAGCGATCTATGAAGCGTTTAGACTATTACCAACAGCTCCGTTTTTAGCAAGGCTCCTGGATGCACCAATGACCATAGCTGGACATAAGCTGCCTGCTGGGGTGAGTTTCGAAATCGACTAAGTACAAAGAATTGGATGCATTGGAGGTAGCGTGTCAATTAGGGCAAAATATTCTTTTAAATTATAAGGAAAATATGTTACGAATAAATTAGCACAAAAAGCTAAATACCGATTATACTTGCAAATTAGACATTATTAATAGATGACCAATGGTCTTTTATTAAAAAAAAATTGGTAGAAAAAGCACCACGCAGCTAAAAAACGGCAATAGTAGGTAAGTACTAATTTAAATATGTGACATTTTCATGTCTTTACTAGAATCGAAATCCTAGACCCTACAGATGGGAAATAACACCCTAGGGATGAAAGGGCATTACCTACTCCCCACAGCCGAAGAGGGCCGTCTCATAAGACACGGTCCTGGGCCGGCCGGGGTGCAAGGGATATGTCTCAGATAGTCTCACCTCCAGCAACCTGCGGCCCACACAGACGGCGTGCGTTTTAGTCGGTTCAAGTACGACATAACTTCCCCCACCGGCGTCGGTTGTGGGGGTATCCGTGGGGATTTTGCACACATTAAAAAAGTAAAAAAGGGCATTAGCTACTGTTATAACGAAAAAGACCAGGCATAAAACTTTTTGAAGTCTTTGGCCCTAGCGAGACAGGGCTAAATAATGATAGCAGATTCTTATAAGTATAGGATGTTCTGACACAGAAATAATTCATAATTCATTTATTTCGTGGATCATAGGTTAGTTACAATGGTCTTAAAATTATGTTAAGTGCGCTATGTCCTACCACATTTGGTGTACAAATTAACCTAAGTAAGCAAGTCTATGCAAATTTGTGTTTACAGACTTTTATATTGGCGCACACGGGTGCAGCTTGTCGTCGAGAGGAATATTTCTGGCGCGCAGACGAGTTCCTCCCGGAGCGTTGGATACAACCAACAGCGCCGCACTCTCCATCGTTGGTAGCGCCCTTCGGACGTGGAAAACGAATGTGCCCCGGGAAACGATTCGTTGATTTAGAGCTACATTTGCTACTTGCTAAGGTATCTACATAACATACATTTGTACATGTTGTGTATTTTATTCCGCGGTAGCCTAGTGGTATGGGTAATGGACTGCTGAGACGAGGTCTCGGGTTCGATCCCAGGTTTTACCAGGGCATACACCAATGGCTTTTCGAAGTTATGTGTATATTTATCGCAAGTTTATAAGTGCCCGGTTAATGGCTCGCCACCTATTACATTGGGACCTAAACATCAACTGGCGAAATGTGGGTGCTAGCACCTCTGCCTATCCCTTCGGGGATATAGGTGTGAGTTTATGTTATGTATTTTCTTTTTCATTCGTGTACCAATGTTTGCACTTTGGAGCCCAGCCTGCTGTCCCACTTCTCCCTTCCATCATTTGATACATGTTGACTTTTGCCGGCGCGATTAACACTATTATGTCTCCCTATTCTGCCCGAAAAAAGAACTGATTCTGTAGTTCTTACAAGTAATCAGGCCATTAAAGTTGAGACAAATGCATTAGCAACCTGTAGGTAAATTACTTACGTTACCAATAAAAAATCTATAAATCCCATATTTCATTTGCACTTGAATATTTTGAATATCTACTTGGTATGTTATCAACCTCACCTTCGGCAACCAACAATGCCCCACAGGCGCCGTGCGTTTTAGCCGGTTCGGGTCCGACATAACCTCTCCCACCAGCTCCGGCGGGGAGGTATCCGTGGGGATTTTTCGCACGTAAAAAGAACCTAATTGGTATGTTTAGTTGAATACTATACTTGGTATGTCGTACGTGGTAATAACAGTTTCCCCTCCCTCATGCGTATGCACGCATGTGGGTGCTCTATTCGTGCAAATTCATACGTACCTATAAGGCAGCCGACGGCCTAAATGTTTGTAAAAGAGTCAATTAATCAATTAGCCTATCCCAATGTGCGCCATTTTTATCGTACCTCTGCCTTCCGCATCCTGTCTGTCCCAGCCACCTTTTTCAGGTCGTCCGTCCATCTGGCTACGGGGCGTCCTACCTACCTTCCGTTTAACTTTTCGCGGTCTCCACTCTAGGACTAGTAGGAGTAACTAATATTTATTTTTTCCTTTCTAGATAATGCAGAGATGGCGTGTTGAGTTTGACGGCGAATTAGATATCCAGTTTGATTTCTTGCTGGCCCCCAAATCCCCCGTGTCGTTGCGTCTAGTCGAGTGGTAAACGAAAACTAAGTCTACTTACTTAGTAGCTTTTATACAGTTGATTATACAAACCAACGTACAATTCAGTATGAGTTCGTTATACTATTCTGTAATTATTCTATTAAATGTTAGATTAAGTTCTATTAAAAGTTAGGTCTAACTTTTTTGATGACTCAGAAAACTTAGACCTAACTTGACGTTTTTGTAATCCAAAAATGATTTAAATGTGTGATTTTTTGAATTCGCTGGTGTGTAAAGGTAGAAAGAAGGCGCTTCATCTGTATATGGCTCAATTGTATCTACGCTTCACAACACTAATATGGTAGGTAATTTCTACCTCTTCCTAAGATCGAAGTCGGTACTTTTGGGCAACGCAATCTTCGAATGCGTGTATGTTTATTAAGATAACTATACCTTTGCATTTTATTGCTATAATGAAGAATGAAACAATTCAAAATGATGAAAACCTTAGCAAAGCAAAAAATCCAAATGTATTGTGATAAATAGTTGCATTTAATTTTGTTACATTTTATGAATAAGTTTGAAAAAAATTATCCTAAATATGTTCTGTATCTACCTACTTGTATTGTTTTTTATTGCTTGTATGAATGCATTCCAGTCAATTCATACTTTTTGCTGCTTTTCGACAATTTTTGTATGACTGTCGACGTATGAATATCTATCTACTATATTTCAAAGTAGGTTTGCTTGTTTGCATAATTTAAAGCTTTATAAATACTAAAGATTGATGTTTAATCTGTATATTATACGTGGGGCGCACTATAAGTTTCCGGAATGAATATGAAAAAAATACTATTAAAGGTACAAAATTAATTTATTGTTTTTCAAAATAATCTCCCTTGGCGTCTATACACTTTTTCATTCGATCAAACCAGTTTTGAAAACTTTTGTGCCACTCCTCTGTGGTGACCTCTGAAACGTGTTTTTCATACTCCTCGACAGCCTCTTCTGGTGATGAAAATCGTTGGCCGCGTAATTGGTTCTTAATTTTTGGGAACAGATAAAAGTCACAAGGTGCCAGGTCGGGACTGTATGCAGGATGACTCATGAGTTCTACATTTTTCGCCTTCAAAAAGTCGTTTGTCTGTCTGGCCGTGTGAGAACTAGCATTGTCGTGGTGCAGGATGATATGGCGTTTACGGTTATTTTTACAGAGTTCGTCAATAACTTCCGGCAAACAAATGGTCGTGTACCAGTCACTATTCACAGTACGACGATTTTCTAAAGCAACAGTAGCCACGTGTCCAGTTTTATTAAAAAAAAGAAGCAATCATCCGCTTAGATGCACTTTTCACGCGCGCCACTTTGGTTGGTTTCGGCTCATCTTGAAAGACCCATACGCTCGATTGCTGCTTTGTTTTGGGATCGTAGCAATAAATCCATGTTTCGTCACCTGTTACTATGTCCCACACCAAATTTGACGCACCTTCGTTGAATCTGGTAAGCATGGCACTGCACCAAGTGACGCGGTCCGTTTTTTGATCCTCGGTCAAGTTATGTGGGATCCACCGCGAGCACAGCTTTCTCACACCCAAATGTTTGTGTAGGATTGATTGTATTTGACTCATGCCTATTTCTAAGGATGCGCGAATTTCATGGTAGGTCACATGCCTGTCTGTTTCAATCATACGGCGCACAGCATCGATGTTTTTGTTGGTCACAGCGGTGGACGGCCGACCATCGCGAGATTCGTCACTGAGATTGATACGACCACGCTTGAATTCTGCAAACCAGCTATAAACAGTCGTCTTGCATGGAGCTTCATCGCCAAAAGCTGTTTCAAGCCGAGCGATGCTCTGTTGAGCCGTCAAATTACACTTAAAATCGTAGAAAATCATACTACGAAAATTTTCCCGAGTTAAATCCATGTTGATGCAGATACACAATTTTTTAAATGGCGCCACAAGGTAAAAACAAAAGACAGTCAGATGAAACAAACTGTATTCTACAGCCAAAGAGTTCTATTTTCAAATGTTGTAATAAATTTTTAAATATTGTTTATGTAAGTGGCCAGTTCCGGAAACTTTTAGTGTAACCTATGTAGATTAAAATATCAAACTATTTAATTTTAGCATTTAATGACTGTTATAATGTCCGTCTCTTTCCCTGCTAATTAATTTAAGAAAATGTTAAAATTGGTTGCAAAAGTCTTCCATTTAACTATCTGTTGAAGTTCAAGTTGAGATCCTTTTGTTTAGAATAACATTTATGTCTACACCAGGGGTTGCCAACCAGTCGGAACTCCAATTGCCAGGGGATTCCAAGGCCAGACTAACTAATTTTAATACGTACCTAGACTCATTCAGAAAATTCTAAAGGTAGTATGCTAAACATTTACAAGAGCCTTTGTAATTGATTGATTGCACAGTTTGGTTCAAAATATGTTGGGTCAAATTAAGTTGGTCACTCCTGATCTAGGCAAGTGAAAAAATACTTAATTATTAACAGTCCCTGTTATTTATTAAATTGATCCCCAGTCTATTTTACAGTTTAAATGATCTTGTCTGAAGAGTGTTCCTTCATACAATATACCTCCTGTTTCATTTTCATTTGCAAACTATTCAATTTCGTCGACTGTGTATTTTTTTATTGGAGTTTTAAAATATGGTATAAAATGTAAATCATCGTACTGAAGATTGGGTTTCAATTTTAAGTTTACTTAGTTACTACTTAGCTTAGCTTCTTATTTTTATAAATTCTAGTACCGAGCAGTTTTGCAAGTACCTACTTATTGCTTCAATGTAACTTTATCCTCATTCCACTAAGATTAACGGCCACAAACCACCAGTGGAGCAAATAGCACTCTGGGGTTCACTATGACCCACCATCGGTCAAGTGGATCCTGTTACACCTGTGTCCTAGGCCAGCGCTGAGTGCTTTGTCCTAGGCCTAGGTCATAAAAATTTACATTAAAATAACATCAGCTGCAGTGCAGTGGAGTTGTGGTGGATCTACCGATACTCTTGAATGCTGTTTGCAGATGGTGGGTAGATCCTAAACCAGTTATAAGTGTCACAGGATTTACTGTACCAACGGTGGATCACAGTGAACCCCAGTTTATTCCACTGGTGGATCGTGGTCAACATTTGTGTGCTTACATGTCCTAGTTGATTTAGTCCTTCTTTAGTGATATTAGTCTCGTCTTTTAAACAATAAATTACTTGTGTCAGATAAGTCTGATATATTGAACCGAAATATTTTCGTAAATTAAAATTACTTGCAACTTAGTGGCCATGACAGCTCAAATGTAGAGTATGTTACAGGGTATTGGAAAATTCTGCTCAAATTGTGCATTTCTTTCTGATTGTGAAAGAACTGATCGCAAATTATTATTTTAAGAATAAAATTAAATATTTAAGTAGAATACTAAACTAGTATAAGTAACACAATATTGTAAAAATATGGCTGTGTTAATATCAAAAACATATTTATATAAAATGTTATAACCGCAAATACCTCTTGTTATAAGACTACTTTTTACTGCCAGCACATGCATTTGTCAGATTTTAATGCAATATTCAATCTGTGTAAACGTTTTTGAGTAGAGTTTGTATTGGTTTGTAGCTATGTCAGTATGTGTAACTTGGCATAGTTAAGTGCTGCCTTGCCTGGGTACATTGATATACTTCAGGTAGTTTCAAAATTACCGCCACATCATATGTGTAGCTATATGAAATCATTCCATATTAAGATAAGTTATGTAAGGGCAGCTTTGATAATTGTGCTTAAGCAATATTGGAAGTGGCCATTTAATATAATCTTTTTTATGAGGATCTTAAGTTGTTTTATCAAACATTGACGGATACATATTTGTTAGCTTTATAGTTGAATTATTTTGTTTATCATTATGTAGGGTACGTGCATATAATATATTGTTATGAAATATATTATTTTGGCGTAATAAACAAGCTTATTATCAATTGATGGAACTTCAGTAAAGAGATTATAAACAGTGTGACTTTTATTTCTTAACTATCTTATCATAAAATGTTGCCAGTACTTCAAATTTATTTATACCAATCAAGTTGTTAAGCTTGCCTGGTATGTAGGCATCAAAATAAGACTAACAAGCTGAATTTAAAACGATGTAATTAAAATTTAATTACCCAATTAATGACTCTCCAAAAAGTCTAAAATAAAATGTATTTGTTGGTCTTTTAACACTAACACGGTATTAAACACAAAGATTTGATTCAAGCGTTGTGATGTCGGATGGACCTCGGATTGTTCTGAACATATTTTTTTTTATATAGGACACGTCAATTAGACTTTGCCTCGCCTGATAGTAAGCTGAAGGCAAAGTCTCAGAAAAGAGGGTCACCATTACATTACATTACCATGTTACAATCGTGACACTCAGGCCTCATCATATGCTTTTTCACGCCCCGTTTAAAGGACCCGGGACTGTAGGAAGAAGAAAACACGTGAGGTGGTAATTAATTCCAGGCCTTAAGGTGCGACAAAAGAAAGAGTGTCCGAACCGCTTAGTTCTTGATCGGACATATTACATAATTCATTTTTTAATTAGATATACTAGCCAACACGCTACAATTTAGGTACATCTGTCGAACAAATTGAGATTATTCAGATGAGCCTAAACACGATATATCTATTGTAAGTAGCTGAGGAGTTTGGTATCTTGCAGACAACTTGATGCAGCAGCATCAGTTCAAGAAAACACCAAATTAGAAATCAATTGGGCCCGTGGAAGTTAGTAAGATCTAGAAAGAGATGATTCTCAAACGCCTAAGTACAGGTAATCTTCAAAAAACCGTCAGTTTTGAAAAAAAAATGCCTTCAAATCGGTCAGTATGATGTAAAACTTATAACGTGTGCCCTTATTGGGGCAAACAATTAGCAAAGGTTAATAAGTAACATGTTGCTAATACAAAATAATAAGGCGTTTTCTATTAAAATTAAATAATGAAAGTTAAAACCACACATGAAAATAATATAGATATTTATGTATTTATTAAGGTGGCTCTACAGCGGAGAGAGCCTAGATATCCAGGATCGAATGTATTGGCGCTTGGCGCTGTGTAACACTAAGGGCTGGATGATCGCAAATATAGGGCAAGGGTACGGGAGTAAATTTAACTTTATTCTGATGAATTAAAAAGAGCCTCCTCATAGGGGTTCGTTCACTCAGGTCATAGTGTGGAAGTCTGTAAGACATCGTAACAGAAAATCACGGCTATTTAAATCAGTAGGTATGTACTGTGAAGTGTTTGAAACTTGTGGCATGATAGGTAGTTAGGTACCTACTTTTAGATAAGTGCAAAAGATAACAAACTAAGGTTTCCTGGTCAACATGTGGTAAGATAGGTTATCAACATCTATTTATTACTAAAACAGTTAGTTGTTTGCGCATAACATTAATAACTAAACGTAGACTAGCAGTTAATGACATCACGCTATAAAAATAGATCAAAGGAGGCAACATCTGGCTTAGTCCGTCCGTGTTCGCATAGTTGATCTGACAGCTTCAAAATGAAGTTCTGTGCTAACTTGGCTTTCATGTTTACTGAAGCGTCTTCCTTTTTAGAAAGATACGCTTTGGCCAAGGATGCAGGGTTTAAAGCTGTAGAAACTGGATTTCCTTTCGGTTATACGTTAGAGGAAGTGAGAGAAGCCAAAGAAAGCGCCGATATTGAACAAGTTCTGATTAATTTAAAGACAGGTATGTTTACATATGTAAAACAGAAAATATTAAATACAATTAGATTTTTTTTTTGGATGTTTTATTGTATTTATCTACAATAGGAACTCAACTGAAATTATTTTACAGGGGATGTAACCAAAGGAGAATTAGGAGTAACAGCTGTGCCAGGAAAAGAGAATGAATTCAAAGAGAACTTTGCCACCACAATAAACTTTGCCAAAGCCTTAAATATTAAAAAAATACACATCATGGCAGGGAAACTAGTACAGCCCACAGGCCAAAATTGGGATATTTATGAAAATAATTTAAAATATGCAGCAGATGTACTTAAGAATGAGAACCTTCTTGGTGTTATAGAGCCTATAAACCAGTACTCAGTTCCTAACTACTTTTTAAGTGATTACCACAAAGGTGTGTATAATTTTAATGTACTTAATACTTGAGCCTATGTATGAAGGAAAAGCCGTTCTGTGAACAAAATACTCAAAGATAGATTATTACAAGAAGATCAATAGTGTCTTGAACATTACAGTAGCATCGATGTAATTGTTTCAATATTGGTTGGGGGAAAGGCTTAGGTGGACTTCACCGATTAATCTAAACACATTCAATTTAATTTAAACTGCATAGCCACATTTTACTTAATGATTTTTTATTTTTTTTATATCTTTTATTTCTTCAAAACATGTGTATACATATAATAGCATGCAATACAGAAAAATTGTGTAGAATATTCACAGTCCAATCATGTTTTGCCTCACATAGTGGCATACAATTTTTTTTAAATACAATGTCTGAACCCAGTGAAATGTATAATGTATGTACTGATTATGAACTATGTGTAACACTTTCAGCTTTGGAGATAATCAAACGCATCAACAGTCCTAATTTGAAGTTGATGTTGGATGTATTCCATCTACAACAAATAGTGGGCGATATTTCACACAGCATCGCCAAATTCATGCCATATGTAGGACATGTGCAGGTACTAAGATAAGACTTTATTGAAATCAACCTATCCAAGGAATAAAGTTACATGTGATATCTCTTTTTATTAGTTTTGTAGCTAATATTACTCATACAAGTAATGCTTTAAATATTCATAGAAAGGTATCATTTCTCTAGCTATAGAGAAAAAGTTACTTATAGCAATTTTTGTATAAGATATCTCTGTCACATGAAGTGGAGATTTTGCAGATGTAACTTTCTTCCATGGATAGCATGAATTAATTATTAAATAGGGATGTATGCATAAGTAATAATAGTGATCTACCTAGGGGCATTTGATCTAAACAGATGTTGTCAATGTCCCATGATTATGCGGGTCAATAGGTTAAGAATCAGAAAGATGGTAACAAGATTTTATTGACTTGTATGTTTAGTTTCAGCAATTATATATTATGACAGCATATTTGGGGCCACACAAACTCTAGGGTTAAGGTAAACCCACCCATAAAAGCAGGATAAGTCAAATGAAAAGGAGGAGTAAGTGGGCCTCTGGCTCCGGAGTGAAAGCCCCGGATGCAATTGGGAAAATACTATGATAATGATATGACAAAGTAATACTGAATTCAGGTTTTGACACTAAAAGGAGCAGCTTGCTTGTTGTGTGGGCCTAAACAGCATACTCTGCATAGTTTTGCAGGAGATAGGGGTGGTATAGAAACCATATAACGACTGGTCAACCATGGGCTTGTTTTCCAATAATTATATTTTGTCATATTTTTTTTGTTTGGCAATTCTGATGTTTCTGCCAATAACTCTGCACGGATTTTAGAGTTTGCATGAGGCTATTATTCTATATAACAAACATACCTTTGACATTTTTTTAATGCAAGGTAATTATTGCTATATTGACTGTAAGGCTTAGTAACATGGCATAGGTATTTGTACACCAAGTGGTTTGAATTACAATATGAGGATAGTTATTTGTGTAATTCATTTTCTTTTTTCTTACGTGGGAAAAGTCCCCATGGATACCCTCTGTCGGAGCCGGTGGGAGAGGTTAATTCGGCCTCGAACCGACTAAAACGCACGGCGCCTGTGTGTCGTTGTTGGGGTTGACAGGCATATTCCTCTCACCCCAGCCGACCTAGGACCATCTCTCATGATCCTGCCATCCTCGGGTGTGGGGACCACAGAGTCCCCAACTCGTCCCCGGAAACGGGGAGGCGCGTTACGGTGCTGCCGCTGCGGTGTGTAATTCACAGATAATTTTCCTGCTTGAGTAAAATTTGTTCCTACATTGTATGCTTGTAAAATCACTGCAATGCAGTGATAATTTATCCTTGAGTGGCAATTGACTTTAAGAAAGTTATCAATAAGTGACACAATATAAATAGGTATTTTGTTGCAGATAGCACAAGTGCCTCACCGCCACGAGCCAGATAGTCCGGGAGAATTGAATTATCAGTTTGTGCTTGAACAGCTTGCAAAGAGTGGATATCAAGATTGGATCGGCCTTGAATACTTGCCGTTGAAGAACTCTATAGAAGGGCTCAGTTGGATCGATAAATATGGTTATTCTTTGTGATATAGTAATAATTTAGGGATAAGAAACAAAATCTTGATATCTTGTCGCAAAATACTAAGATACAGAAGGTAAGTTGCGCGCTTTACGCGCTCGAGGAACGCACACATAGACATAGGTACGATATATAGGAACAAGCTGGATCTGTTTGTGGTTGAGTGTTATTTGCTGTAGACACGACTTAAGTATAAAAGGTGTTTTTGACAAGTTGCAATATGTCACAGGCTACAGTGTGAACGCAAATGTGTGTTGCACTTGTTTACAACTTGTTGGCTATACATACTATGTGAACGAAAAAGTATCTAAGAAACATATATAAGACGAGTATTGAGTTTTGATTAGTCTTCTACAAGTCTTCAACAAGTTTGGTATAAACAAGTTAACAACTTGTTTCGTGATGTAAACGAAGGACTAGGTGACGTTTTGGCGGGGAGTTAGTACTTGTTTGTAGTTAATGATCGGATGGTTTGTATCATATCACAAAACAGAGAAAGTAGATAGGTCTTAGATCTTTTATCTAAGAAAAATGTACCTAACTGATTAATTTACTCACATATTATTCCATTGTTTTCAACAGTTATGTAGATAGTCGAGTATAGGTGTATTAAATGTAGTACATTCATGAGCTTTACTTCTGTATAATTAGTATTTTGTGTTTATTCCTCTTAAAGTATGATTTGATTGAAATCTTAATTTTAGAAACTAATGTTGTTTTAAAATCTGTATTATTTAACAAAGTGATGCTGTAGAATAAGAGTGATTATCAAATAATCCTGACATTAAATGTTTTTAACATAGGTACTTACTTTAAATATAATTTTTTTGTGAAGCTTTGTAACCAGTGAATTGATAAGCATTAACTGTATTTTTATTATTTAATTATTTAAATGGTGTATAAGTTGTGGATACGCCCTTTTGGCATGTTAATATAAATTTTTAACATTAATAATTCGCATCAAGATTTTGTAATGATTATATTGCTTCTAGAACTAATATAGATATTCAATGTGAAATTATATTTTAGTTATAGATTTTATGTAGGATTTATATATTCCACTACAGTCAAAAGTTGTCACGTCTTGCACTTGTGAATTTTGGATCATAAGACTGTTCAAGTTCAATTTCATTGAAACTAAAATTGAAAGAACGAATTTTGGTCGAATGTCTTTAGATTGATTGAATATGTAATCAAGAAATTGCAGGTTTGAATATCAAATTGTCGAGAGTTTACGGGTAGTGTGTAACTGAACCTAAGTCACTAGAACTGTTAGTGCAATGAATAATTATAAGGTAAATCTTTAGATATTTTTATTTCATTAAAACTATCAACAGTGATATAGGCCTAAAATAGAAGAGTTATTACAGTTTTACGATAAATAATAATTAATACTTTTAACTTACTTTGCCAGTACAAAATGTGTGAGTGTGCTTAGTACAAAACTATTTTAATATAAAGTTTTACAAATAACTATGTATTGTTATATATCATGTCTTCAACAGATTATAATCAAATATGAACATATCTCAAAATGTATATTTGTTAAATAAAAATATATTATTGAGAATATATATTTTATTGCTACAGTTAAATAATAATGAATTAATACTAACATTATAATACTATGCGTTTGTTACACTGCCTCTGTTCTGGAATTGTTGTACCCAATAGTGCTTTTTCACAGCGTCTAAAGATAATCGGTCTTTACTTGAGTGTTTTAGAAGCTGAAACAGAGTTTACAAAATTTACTAACAAGCTAGTTAATGTCAAAGTCAATTCTGTATAGACCATTACATCGGCACTTACAAAACGTCAACAAAAAAGGAACATGAATATCAGTTTAGTAAATGGACCACCGGTTCGAAACGCGGCCCCGACCTGAGAAAACTCCGGCAAGAAACTCAGCAGGGATTTCTTTTTTTTGGTTAACCAGTTATTAATCTTGTAACTATCAATATGAAACCACTCATTGAAAATAGTAAAATAAAAGAAAAAGGCGCAGGAACATTTACAACTAATGTTATTGCATAATCAGATCTTTCCTGAGCAAATAAAGAGCGAAGAATACAAGCAAGAAGACAAGAGGAGGGTAATTATAGGTAGACTCAGGTCTAGGGATATCATGTAAGGCTATTTAGTATGATGCACTGTCTTGTAGTGTAGGTTATGTTTTTGAAAATTGGACCCTATGCATCTTATTCATAAGTTGATAGTACAATATGCAATAGGGGTTACAAAATTGTTACCAACCTTAGAAATTAGGTCCTTAGCTCCCTCAGGTACAAAACTAGGATACACCATGTCCAATGCAAGGATTCTGGCATAAGTTTTATCTTGGCCCTCACTTTCAAATGGTGGTTTTCCTACCAGGAACTCATATAATAGCACTCCTATGCACCACTGGTCTACTGATACATCATACACTTCACGTTTTATCATCTCTGGTGGTAGATAGTCTAATGTGCCACACATTGTCTTACGTCTGAAATAGAATGATAGAAAGTTTAATTTAAGTAATTTTTGTGACAGTAAAAGTTCTAACAACAATAGTTAGGTTAGGTTTTCCCAAGTGCCTACAATATGGGGTTTTTCAAGAGGGGAATCAGAATGTTTCTTCAGGGCCCGCAGCACCACCCCTGGTGTTGCATATGTCCATAGGCCACAAAAACCAATTCCCATCACATGGGCCGTGTGCTTGTCTGTCACTTAAGTGGCATAAAAAAAATAGGAAAATAATTCTAAATTGTTAACTATTAGTTTTCTATGAAATGATATTATGAATTGGGTTGGAAGGTGTTATGACTACATCTAGATAAGATTGGTTAGCGATTATGACTAGTCGCTATAGGACTAAATCTCGATATGACTACATCTTGTTGGGACTAGATTTTGTTTAGAAGACCAGATAGCGCAACAACTACTTTTTCGTTTGTTTTCTAAACTAAAGTCTTTGAGTAAAATTAACACATGAAACGTTTTTTCTATTGAACTATCAACTTAAAGTTAAAGATGATAATTGTTTTAACATAACATAAACTCACGCCTATATCCCGAAGGGGTAGGCAAAGGTGCTTGCACCCACATTTCGCCGATTTATGTTTTAGGTCCCAATATAGTAGCTGGCGAGCCTATTGCTATTAACCGGGCACTTATAAACCTGCAATAAATACACACATAACTTCAAATGTTTTAAACATTGCTTATTACGTCCATCACTTTTTTAAGTATGTTGCTATTTATTACGGACCGCTATGAAGTCATAACAAGATGTAGTCATAACGCTACTAACCCTATGAAGTCATAACAAGATGTAGTCATAACGCTACTAACCCTATGAAGTCATAACAAGATGTAGTCATAACGCTACTAACCCTATGAATTCAATTCAATCAATAAATTTTTTTAAATAGTTATTTCTATTTAAGTGTAAGAAACATGTAAGTTACCTTTCTGAAGGGGCATGCACAGACCAGCCAAAATCAGCAAGTTTGAGGTCACCATTGTATGCAACTAGTATATTTTCTGGCTTTATGTCTCTGTGTATTACATGGTGTTGATGGCAGTATTCTACAGCATCTGCAACCTAGAATATATATTTGAATTGTTTTAAAAAGCAGGCAGACTTAACAGGTTAATATAAAAATATAGAAAATAAATATAAGAATTTTAATTATTTTCTAGTATTTTTAGGTTAACTATTAATAGAAGGGTACAACCAATTTCGTTATTTCTTTTATATGTTTCTTAAGTCCCATGGAATTATATTATGTAAAAATAAGGGGAAAAGAATTCCACATCACAGCTAGATATGCATAATTATGTATGGAAATTATTCACCAGGCAGACAACACCTA
Source organism: Eilema griseolum (assembly GCA_963662185.1). NCBI lineage: Eukaryota > Metazoa > Arthropoda > Insecta > Lepidoptera > Erebidae > Eilema > Eilema griseolum. The sequence continues at coordinate 10,586,979 of OY759250.1, forward strand.
GTAATTTAAATCTACCAACACTATTGGCATTATTTATTTTATTTTATTTATTTAAATATTAGGCAGCAGTTGACTCAACTGATTCAGCCTATATCCTATTATTCTCCACCACCTTACCATTAACTATTTCCAATTAAGATGCAGACACCAGGAAAATGATTTGCATTTACAGACTAATTCATCTATTTCTCCTAAACTAGAGGTATTAGACAGGTATAAATCAGACTACCATGAGTATATTTGCTGCCTTTCTAATACAACATACCTGATAAATATATCGAGCAGCCTTAGCTTCAGGAAACCGTCCCTTGGGTGAATTAGTAAGGTGTTTATATAGCTCACCGCCAGCTGCGAACTCTACTACAAGATAGATGCGTTTCTCATCGTGAAACCATGTCAGTAGTCTCAAAATGTGTGGATGTCTGAAAGTAAAAATGTTAACTTTGAGAACAGGATAGTTGGATAGGTGCGTTATAATAATATGACTGTGTATAAAGTAAATTGATTAACAACATAGAATTTTGAGTGTGCTGGCCTGCCCCAGGAGTCTCGTTAACTTGTTTGTAAGCATACCTGATTATTCCATTGAGATATACCTACCTAAATAAATTACATGTTAAGTTGAACATCATTTAGTCTCATCATACTATTTTGTAAATTGTTCTGGTTTCCTTACCAGTTTTAAACTAGATTAGACTTTTAAATATAAGGTTGTGATAACTTACTTAACGTGCGACTGTATTTCAATCTCTCGCATCACCTGTCGTTCACATTTTGATCTTGTGATTTGCGACTTGAACAATGTTTTGATAGCTACTAAAAAACCAGTTTTCTTCTCTCTGGCGACATGAACGTGCCCAAATTTACCTTGTCCGAGAGGAGAACCTAGTTCAAAGTCTCTGGGAGACCATTGATATCTGTAAATCATGAATATTAAATCTTGAATACCATACAACTTAACGTATCGTATTTGATGTACTTAGTTTCAAGTTCTACTTACGACTTTCCATACGCTTCATGATTGATTATTTTGTTTTCTAATTCTACGACTTCGATCATCGTTTTCATAATGATAAGTTATCTTCTAAATATGTTGAAATTATAAGCTAAAAATACAATGACCGTTTTAATCACAGAACAATTATACTCAGAGAGTTTTAATAGCCAACAAAGAACCGTTAACTTTCAAATTTCAAATAATTTGACATTTGTCAATTCAATTTGTTTATTTGACTTAATTTCTTTTTAAATTTTGGCATGGTTACAAATCTTTTAAGCCAAGTCTTATTTTATCTAATTTTATCGTAGTGGGAATGGTTGTTCTGATGAGTTGACAATGTTGATGTTAATAATGATGACGATCAATGTTGACTACTACGTCAGTAAAGTTGTGGAGACTTTACTAGAGGTTTCTATGCGTTCTTCCTTGCGTTGCTTGGCGCGAAAATTTTCAAACTACAATTTGATTTGACTAACAGAACAAAAGATTATTTATTGGTTACAAAACTTTTAAGCCTTTAATTTGTATAATTATTTTCTTACTTAGTGATGGTGATGATAATATAAAATAGAGAATATTAAAAGAAAATAAAACAATAATAATGAAAAAGAAAACACATAAACATAATAGCTATAGGTATATACAATTATGTATAAGCAAACATACTATAAATATCACAGAAAAAGTCATAATATATTAACACACATATAAATACACTTTATACCACCATTATCATTCCACTCTTTCAGAGAGACAGGTAGTAATCCTTGACGAGTCTTTTGAACACAGGCAAGGACTGAGCTCGCCTAACATTCCACAACCGAGCCGCCTGAACCGAAAAGGATTTGTCAGCAAAGATAGTGGAATGGCTCGGTATTTTCAACCTTAGATTCTCCGATGATCTCAAAATCTTTGAGTGCGTGTCGTGCAAGAACTCAAATCGCAGTTTCAGGTAAGAAGGAGTTAGTGGGTTAAATAAAATGTTGTAGGTACAGTAAGGAGAGAATATGCGCATTCCGGCGAAGGCGTATAGCCACTTGATTTTTTTTCGAAATTCTGTAACATGATCATATTTGCGTAATCCAAATACGAATCGTATACAGAGATTTTGGAGTCTCTCAAGCTTGTTAAGTTGGTCTTCAGTGAAATCAAAATACCAGCTATTTCGAGCCTCATATAGTCGAGAATAGAAAAAATAAGAGGTTGTACAAGCGCAGTCTTAGTGGCAGTGGGTAGGAAATTTTGAAGCCTACGCAGCGACCCTGCCACTGCAAATACTTTACGCCTTAGTTCCAAGAGATGCGGCCCCCAGGTTAAGCGACAGTCAATAACGATCCCTAGATTTTTTTACATTTTTACTATACGGGACTATTGTTCGATTGCAAGTGACTTGGGGTAGTGATAACCATTCTATTTTATCAATCAACGTGGAGTTCTCGACAATAATGACTTGTGTCTTGCATGGGTTTACTATTAGACCGTACGAGGCACTCCAGCAGCATATCGAGATTAGGTCAGTATTTACTGTGTTGACTGCTTCCACCACTTTTGTCCAGGTGATAGGAAGGAGATAGCTCGTTGGTGATTGAGTTTATAAAAACTGCAAAGAGTAGGGGAGATAAAGCGCCGCCCTGTGGTACACCAGCGGTTGTTGTATACCAAGAGGAAAAGGATTCTTGGACACATACACGCTGCCGGCGACCAAACAGGTAACTACGAAACCAGTCAATCACTGTTGGAGATATGTTAAGAGTGCTCAATATGCCAAGTAACACGTCGAAATCTACGGTATTAAATGCATTACTGAAGTCTAACAGAGTTAGTACTGTCAGCTTACCACTTTCCATACCTGATCTGATATCTTCCGCAATATGAACCAAAGTAGTAGTAGTCACAGACCAGGGTAATACCACGATGCGAGTAATATAATCGTGTTTTTTTTATATAGGACACGTCAATTGGACTTCGCCTTGCCTGATGGTGAGCTGAAGGCAAAGTCCCAGAAAAGAGGGTCACCATTACTTACACATACGATGTGACAATGGTGACACTCAGCATGACGGCGTCATCATATGCTTTTTCACGCCCCGCTTAAAGGACCCGGGACTGTAGGAAGAAGGAAACACGTGAGCTGGTAATGAATTCCAGGCCTTAATGGTGCGACAGAGGACCAAAACCCTATATATACTTGTAGCTATTTCTAAATCTATTGTGACCGGTGTAAAAAAAATCTGTTATAGACTCCGATTCCGGTCCACTGTTTTAAAATTGAGTTTTATATTTGTATAATGCTTTTGTAACTTTCAACCCATACCTTAATTCATCGACGGGTAGAGGTGGGTAGAGACATATAGGCAGTCGGTACCTGTTTTCGTGTTTGCTTATGTTTCTACCTATTGACGGCCTCTGTGGCGATGATGCACGATGGTGTAGCGGTAAAGCGGTCGGCTGCCACGTAGGGGGCGTGGGTTCGATTTTTGCTCATTGCAAATATTTTTAAAAGTACTTGAATACATGATTATCTATGTATATTTGCATTAGTCTGAGTGATTCTAAATAATATTTATTTTTTAATACTAACCACTTTGGTGGCAGACAGGCACATGGTCCATCTGATGTCATACCTATGATGAGAAAGTGGTTACAGTTGCCTTTGGACGTATGCAACACTAGGGGCGTTACACTTGTACTGCTGACCCTGAAGAAACATAATGCACTTCTTGAAGAACCCTATATTGTAGTCACTTGAGGAAACCAAAGCAGAAAGTTCATTCCACAGCTTTTTTTTATACCACTTATGTGGCAGACAAGCACACGGCCCACCTGATGGAAAGTGGTTACCGTGGCCTATGGACGTATTAACACCACAGGAGCCACACTCGCACTGCCGACCCTGTAAGCACAAAGTTTCCGTGCCGTCAGTGTAGAAGACAAAGCAGGACAAGCCTTTAGTCTTCCCACTGACAGCACGAATTCTCCAGTGAGCTCTGGCTACCCTACTCACCGACAGGAACACAACACAAAGTTATTATGGCCGCGGTGTTCTGTAGGATGGATGTACTTTTATAGGAATTTTATAGGAATCTATTAGATTTACTGGAAATTTATAAAACTACAATTTTTTGCAGATTCACTCAATGTGGCCTTTTTAGACCCGCAGTACTCTATGTGGGGCCGAACCTGTGCTTTATAAAGAAGTCGTAACCTCAAAGTGAATTTTATAAGTATTTACAAAAATATGTTATCAGTGCCTACGTAAATTAGTTAAGCAATGCTTATTTTCTTTGGGTCTAGATAGCACTGTGTAGAATATCGAAGAATATAATTTATGAAATGTCGTGTGATACTCATATACTTTATGTGAAGGTAAAGATTTGGGTATAATTGCGAATTGCTATACCTAATTAATATACCCACTGTCGTCATCATTATTAGTCGGTTGCATCCGAAGCTTTCATTTCGGAGCCTAGGGTCCGAAATGAATGATACTGCTTTGCCGCGTGGTTCCCGGCAGAGCAGAATTTGGACCACCCCATCATTTCCCATGCGGTGTCGTACAAGGCGACTAAGGGATAGGGCTGTTTAACATTAGAAAGATATATACAGCCTAGACTTAGCCTCAGACGCATGGCTCGAGTCAACGATGGTGCCCGGAATACGGCAATAGGCTCACCCCCTATTACGTGGGACCGAATACCTACAGTTATTAGTGAAATGTGGGTGTTAATTCACCTCTGCCTAACCCTCCGGGATAAAGGTGTGATTATGTGTATGTACTTGAGTGGCTAACAAGCACACGGCCCACCTGATGGAAAGTGGTAACCGTGGCCTATGGACGTGTGCAACAACAAGGGAGTCACACTCGCGCTGTCAACCCTGTAAGCACAGAGAGTTTCTGTGCCGTCAGTGTAAGAGACAAAGTAGGACAAGCTTTTGATCGTAGGGTAGCCAGCACCTACCCTACGCACCGCCGGGAACACAACACGAGGTTATTATGGCCGGAGTATTCTGTAGGGCGTAAGTACTTCCCCAGTAGGACTGCTCAATTGGACAGAAATACCGTCGTGTCCTACCTTCTAATAATTCTTCTTTTTCTTCTTGGCGGTAGTCTTCCTTGTGCTACCTATCTACCTAATTGATATACTACTTATTATCCGCTAAAATAAAAAGTATGAACATAAGTATTGAAAAATATTTGCTTATTTGTCGAAATCACTATGAAATTCTAAAACTTTGATTCTCTAACTTTGTTGAGCTTCTCTGAAAAATAGAAGAAATAAAGCTGTTGTGTCTGCATTTTTATTTCGAAATTCAAACGTTTTCAGAAGTACAAAGTATGTCACATATTATTATTTATTTAATATAGAATAAAAATAGATATCACAATAAGATATATTATATTATATAAGATAAAATTTAAGGTATACCTTAAAATTTTGTGTGTAAAAAAAGGTGTACCTACAATTGAAAAAATAAAAGAAATTCGACGTCGTCTTTGTAATTACGTTCAAGAGAAGTTCAAGGATGTACTTAGTTGTGGAGAGAGCATGGTGCACCGGGTACGTTGTTGTGAAAACACTTGTTTCCCGTCTAGTACCGGTGACTGCGGGGACCTCACCCTAACCCACCCTAACGTTGACGAACTCAACCCCTCTTATGTATCCGATTATCTCCATCCATAGTTATAGCCATTTATAGATCTGGTTTTAAATCATAGTTGTAAAGGTTTTTTTTTGTGTATGATGTACAACCGTGTATCTATCTAAATATATATTTTTAAATTCATAAACGAGAAAAATAAACTAAAAGATTAGATAAAAAAAATACTAGTTCCAGGGATACTGTATACGCTTTTTTAACAAGCTCCCTAATGAAATTAGGGATTACCTGTGTATAAATTTAAAAATATTGTTAATAGTAAATTGTGCCAGAAGGGCTTCTATCAAATCCAAGAATACTTGGATGATTATTAGATATGATGGTATGTTTGTAAATAGACTAAAAAAAAGAAATGCCCGTTGAGTTTCTTGCCGGAGTCTTCTCAGGTCGGGGCCGCGTTTCGAACCGGTGGTCCATTTACGTAACTGATATTCATGTTCCTTTTTTGTTGACGTTTTGTAAGTGCCGATATAATGGTCTATACAGAATAAATGATTTTTGATTTTAACTGCTTTTAATAAATTGTATTGATATTTACTTATATCATGTCAACTTTACAAAACGCTCATCAAATACTAATCTGCTTCGTAAAGAAAAAATAGTCATAAATGTAACAAGATGCGATGCGATTTAAACAAATAAAATGCGCACTACATATCGAATCGGGTAGTTCTTAAACCACCCCCGATGGGTTGTTGCCGGTGGCGGGAAAACGTGGAAAACGCGCGCATGGGGTGGCGGTCGGCGCTCATTCCGTGTTAGAGCGCCGCTCAATCGATACACCGCTGTCGTACGAGAAAATCAACAGCAATTTTACCAACAAAATACTGTTAATTGTTCAGCAATATCCATATGACATTCCTGAGTACGGTATTTGTTTCATGTGTTAGTGATTTTTCTAAATATCTAAGATGTTATACGAACCATAAACAAGTGCGACGCAAAACAGCTTCAGACTAGGTAAGTGAATAATTATTGGCACGTTGTGATGACCTAGTTATCCCCATCATGTAGGATAGGTCCTGCATAGTTCTTAATAGCACATACATTAGAAATAGTATTTCTTAATTAGTAGTTTGCACATTTAGTATACCTACCAAAGACATTACGGTAGATTCCCAAAATTATTTTTAATATTAATATTCCATTTAGGCGAAGATTTTTATAGTCAAAGAAATAGCACAGTTCCTAGGTTACTACTTTAAGTCTTTACGTGTCTAGTACTTATTTTGGTCGTCAGCATAATTTTATAGCATGTTCAAAGGAGTTATGGTTTGTTTTGACGTTGCGTAGTTTCGCTCCTCATAACATCATCCAGTAAGGGAGATAATATCGAGTAGGTACTCTATAACATTTTATCATTATCATCATCCTAGAACAGCTTACTAAACAGTAAGCTGTTCTAGGATGATGATGATGATGATGATAATGATAAAATGATGATGATGATGATGTTCTAGGATGTTGCTCCCGGATGAGCTGACACACTCACAAACGTGAGTGTGTCAGCTCATCCGGGAGCAACTGTCGTCTAATATCCGAACCTCGAGAGGAAAGCCCGCACCTGAGTCTCGTCTGTAACGAGGGGATACCGACTATCAGATGTCGTTAGATTGGACGCCAAAGGTCTTGGAACTTGAACATTTGATAATGGCTTTCTTAATAAGTGTAAACTTTCTGTCAATTGAGCATTTATGTAAGTTGATTCATTACTAGACAAGCCCTGTAACCAAATAGTTACTAATACTAACATTTGCGTAAGAGGATATTGCAAGTACATACTTGAATGTAGGCATTGTAGGTGAGTAACAAAAGCGGTCGCTCTATAGTAACATCTCTGCGGCATAGCTTAAATCAGCATTGTAATAGGCCGGCCCCTCGAAATAGGTTCTGAAATTGCGAGTGTCATTGACCGTGAGCGTGTGCCTGTATGACACAATGCTGATACCACCCCCTGCCGTCTAGCGGCGGCGTGCCAAATCTGTCACCTCCGGCCCTAGAGGCGCTCTGCCAATTCTTTTGGCAACTACATTCTGCAGATTTGGAATTTTGTTATTTTATTTTATCTTGTTGACATTTTTTGGATGTCTCTATTGGCCGGTGTGGAATACGCCGATGTAAGTCTTTATGGTGACCGTAGGGGTGGGAGTTCTCTCGCTCGGCACTTTGCTCAGAATTAAAAATGTCTGTACTATTATATGTAGTAGATTTCGTGGAATAATATACAGTCCGACTGTGTGAAAATTTGTTGTCGCCTATCAATATCTTTGAGATCCTACTAGTCGGTACACCTGTTAAACGGTTCGGTGGAGAGGCGACAGTTGCATCCGAAATCCGATGCTAATAATAGCTTCTAAATCGGTTCAGCCGTTTCATAATCATATGACATACCCCAAAAAAACAAAATTTAAAAATTGATATTTTTTTATCAGTACCGTGCATAAACTGCATTTATTAAAACCTGTTACTTTAACAATACACACCCACATTTCAATTTACCTGTATATTAATTTTCCTTGTATCTTATTCATTTTATATATAATTTAATTTAAGTGCTTAGGAATTCTTATAGGTCTTAAAATTTAGCACAATATTGATGCCTGACATTCAATTTTGTTATAAGATTACACGTGACGGAATATTTTATCATCTCGATACAAACGAATTCACGAACGCAAATGACATTATAATTTTCTTTTTTGTAATGGTAAATACCCGTATATCTACAATACAGATAGTATTGTGCTTATACTTCTGAAGACCATATTGAGTCCTACCTACCTATATGCCTGATTTTTATGCATTGTAATAAAAGAAAAGTTTTTCTTTCATCCTCACAGCGTTCGTTGTGCTGGTTTATGTTTTATTTGCACTGAGTAGGAATCGAAACTGTGAATTTCAACAGGCGGACGTTCTACCGCCACGTCACAGGGGAATTTTTTATAAAAAAATATCTCATTAAATTTATTTTTAAGTTACATAAATCTATAAATTTTAATTAAACCAGTTGATTTATTTATGTAGATGACTAAATGATTCATATCAAATTGCTTGCTTTTATTTTCACTCTTGATAATGATTTGGTTACTTAATGTATGAGACTGTTCGCTTCGTACTGATTTAAGTAGTACAGCCCTTCGCGTGGAAAGCTGTTTACCAACAGAGCCAACCAGTCGGCTGTCGATAGAATCGACTGTGAGTGTGACGCTTACGAGAGAAAAGCTTGAGTAGAGTGTCCATTAATACGTTGCGTAACAGGTTTTAGATCGGAAATCATTAATTTATGGACAGTCACGTGAATCGAGAGATAAGTCCTAAATTATGGGTTTGTGGTGACACTAGTTCCAATAACATTAGTTAAGTGGCATTACTGTGAGTACTTGTCCCTTCTAAGGTTTGTAGACCACTTGAAAATGAAGGAGCTAGTTATTATCAGCGATGTCTATACCGAATAAAATAGTTACGTTTGCATTCCATTTTCAATTTAATTCGTTGATACAGCAGCATTAGTAACGGAAATTCATAAATAAGATTAGAACACCTTCACAAGAAATATCATTCTTAGGCAGAATGATAAATCAATAAAGGAAACTGGTTTGATTTCTGTAAAGGTAAAGATTAATAGCATCGCTGTAGTTGTTCACTCTTTTTATGGATAGTTGCATGGGTGGTTTAAAGGCAAAATGTCATATGTGGTCTAAATAGATACATAAATACATATAACATGTCGATAATCAAGTCCTACTTGCATTGTAGACTGAAAAGTTGCTCACGATGATGAACAGTATAAACGAATCTATATAAGGCATCAGCAATAAATTACGACTGATGGTACACTTTTTTTCAGGACAAAGCCTGAATTTGTTCCGAAATAGATTTGTCTCTTCGAAAACCAAAAGAATGGTGTTCTGAGTTTAATAAAGATACTTATGTGAGGTACCGCTAACTGTTCAGAAGGGACACTTTCACTGCGGCTGGCTGCAGTACAATCCCCAATCATCGGATAACTGTCAGTTTTGACACAAATATAACACTTACATACTTGTGTGAAGTAATTGGCGTTACTTATTGATCATGCTCATTAATTCGATAATGAACAAGCACTAATAAATAAAAATGTTTATTATACTCGTTGAAATTGCAATTTTATGTTGCCGGTTCCAACTGACATTTTAATGGTAAAATAAAATCTTGTCTGTGTTGATCATATTCACAAGAAGACTTTTATGATTTTATTATATGACTACAATAAATTTTAGAAAGTAGTGGCCTTTAACTCCCATGTGAGTTGTATTAATATTTTCTTTTAATTGTATCGATGGCAAATGGTCCTTATTGCACTGTTTAATTTGAATTAAGCGACTGAGTGAGTTTTCAATATTTCTAAATTGGTCTTCCAATACCATTAAGTATTGCCATTGACTCAACGAGGGAGACGAAATTCATAGGTTATGCATAGATTTACCTTGCGAGAAAAAAGCCGTTCAAGTGCCGCGCATCGAGGTTTCCTAACATAAGCTACATAAACCGTAATATATTTTGAATGTTTAGAAGTTCGATTTTTGATCATTTCAAGACGTTATAGACCTGAGTTTGTGGTACGAATTTCAACCTGATACCTCGGAAAAAGATCTTTACAGACAGACAGACGGACAAATGGGCAACGAAGTGATCCCATAAGGGTGCCATTTTTTTCTTTCGAGGCACGGAACACTAAAATAAGAGAAACCTCAAGCATATCCCGAAACTTGTGACACAGGACACAATGTACATAGGCCCCTTTCCTACGCACGTCAATACTCACCTTTCTTTTCACTATTTATGCTTATTAATTTAATGTGTCAGTGATCAGTAATAATATTGTGAATGCTGTGGCTGCCTTAAAAGGTTAAACATCATGCAGGGAATAATGTGTTGTATCGAGTGGCAAAGTTTTTGTATGTATTAACCAATGGCTGTCCTACTAAATTAAATAAATAAATTAAATCCCTGCCCAGCCCAATTTGGTAAAGTAAGTGGTAAAGTAGAAGTAAAAATATAGGATTAGGTAAAAAAAATGGTATGTAATCAGGCCTAAGATGATAATACTGAACCAGACAATTACGTAGAAATATTAATTTAAAAAGAGTTGCCGCGTGGTTTCCGGCAGAGTAGAATTAGGGCCACCCCATCTCTTCCCAGGCGGTGTCGTACAAGGCGACTAAGGGATAGGGCTGTTTAACATCAGACAGATATATACCGTCTCAGATGCATGGCTCGAGTCTACAATATTGCCCGAAATACGGCAATAGGCTCACCTACTATTACGTGGGGCCGAATACAATTATTGGTGAAATATGGATGTTAATTCACCTTTGCCAAACCCTCCAGGGATAAAGGCGTGGTTATATGTATGTATGTATGTATTAATTTAAGAATTATTTTTTACTCGCTACGCTACCCATATAAAGGTTTATTCCCTGTATAAAGAGTAGCCTACTCTAGGTCTATATTCCAGAATCTAGACTATAATTTTATCTCGGAGTCAAATTTCATACAGATCATCCATATCATATTCACAATAGTAGAAGATACCTAGTAATCTCATGAAAATAGAATTCGTTATAATATTCATATACGTATAGATACCAATTTTGGGGTGTCTCCCTTTTTTAATAAGGGTGCATTTTATTGGTGCCGGTTTATTTGCTAGGGGAAGATTTCATTTTCGGAGAACGGTTGAACCTTTAGTTTTTCCTACATTTTCTTGATGGTTTCAATAGTTATTACGTAGTCATATTGGATAACTTTTGGGATGTAGTTTAGCTGACCTTAAGACTTGATGTCAGTCATATAGACTAGGTACTAGCTGGCCTGGATTATTAAAGAAATGTATGTGTAAAAATGTAGAATGAAAAATAGTAATACGCCACTTCATGTGGTTACTTTTGGAATGTGGTTTAGCTGGCCTTAAGACTTGATATCAGACATATAGACAAGGTACTAGCTGGCCCAAATTTTTAAAGAAATGTATGTGCAAAAATGTAGAACGATACTATTTTAGTAACACTTCAGGTGGTAATTTACGACCCAATCTCGTACTTACCAAATAAACAAAAAAGTCATTAAAATCACTTAAAATAGTTACGGTCAAAATTTAAGCTTTGGAGACCTTTTATTTTTTTTACGTGCGCAAAATCCCCACGGATACCTCCCCATCGGAGCCGGTGGAAGAGGTTATGTCGGACTCGAATCGACTAAAACGCACGCCGCCTGTGGGTCGTTTTGGTTGCCGAAGGTGAGGTTAACAGGCATATCCCTCGCACCCCGGCCGACCCAGGGCCATCTCTCACGATCTGGCCCTCTTCTCGGGTGTGGGGACTACAGAGTCCCCAACTCGTTCCCGGAAACGGGGAGTATATACTTTGGCACTTTGACCTTTCTTTACTTGTCAAAATTAAGGAAAATCCATTGGCTAAGTAAACCCGTGATGATCACGTCCTGCTAGAAAGCAATCGAAATATCGGGATTAGTCATCATCATCATTTTGGTTTTGTTCCCCATTGCATTTGGTTAGTGGTGGGGAGTAATTACCATCTGACCTCCAAACCATGAGTACAGAGTGACTACAGAGTCCCCAACTTGTCCCCAAAACGGGACCGCCAAGCTTTGGAGACCTAGAGTCACTTATTAATTCTGATTATTTGTCGGTTCTTCTGGGCGCAACTGCCGTCTGAGAACCAACCCTGAGAATAAAGCTTGCGGTAGAACGTTATCCGATATAGGTACTACTTAGTCGGTATGATCGCTAATATAAGTACAAAGTGAATCATTAATGAAAAATGCTGATTCACGTCATTTAGTGGGCGGGGAATGAGCTAATGAATGAATATTTCAATACTTGTTAAGCCCACGGTCGTATAAAATTACTTATTCAGTAGCATAAACTGTATTATTTGGAGTTCGAGTGATTAGTTTTAATGTATTTATAATTGACTACTGCCACATTATTACTATCTATTTTTAATGTGTGGGTATTTAGTGCATTATAAAACCATCGAATTTATTTATTTTTCAAATTTGAAATTACACAAATCGCCTTGAGGTTACGGAAGTCGGTGAACTTCGGTGAAACCATAAACGTAATATAATCGGTAAACATATAAAATCATTGAAGTGCGAGCTTACACTACATGATATTACAGGCTCGATTAAACATTTTTTTATATTGAAATAAACCACTTTTTAGCCGGCTTCCGAAAAGGAGGAGGTTCACAATTCGATTGACATCTTTTTTTTAACGGATTCCATAACTATTTATTTGGTATTCTTTACATTTAACCCTACCTTTCAGCAGCCATGGTCAGTGGGTAACTATGTTTTATGTCGTTCTATATTCAGATAGTGCAGTGAACTTAGAACTTTACTTAAAGAAAAAATACCTAAGCATTTATCAAGTTATCTATACTATATATATCGTACTATATAATATTATAAAGCTGCAGAGTTTGTTTGTTTGTTTGAACGCGCTAATCTCTGGAACTACTGGTCCGATTTGAATGATTCTTTCAGTGTTGGGTAGTTCATTTATCGAGGAAGGTTTTAGGCTATATATCATTACGCTACTACTTAAGGGAGCGGAGCATTGATAATAAATGTTAACAAATCCGGCAATTTTTCATACATATTTTGAAGACTAAAACATACGGGCTCAAAGGGATATGAAGCTTCAAAATATACCCCGGGCGAAGCTGGGGTGGGTCAGCTAGTTTATTATATATTTAACAGAACTTTACACGCTTCACTTGACGGTTCTTTAGCGTGGTGGTAGAGACTACATATTTGTATTGGTTAATGCGTTTCTTTAGGACATTAATGTATGTATGAGCCGCGTGGTTCCCGGCAGAGTAAAATATTGACCACCCCATCTCTACTCATGCGGTGTCGTACAAGGCGACTAAAGGATAGCGCTGTTTAACATCAGACAGATATATACAGCCCAGGTGCACGGCTTGAGTCAATAATAGTGCCCGGATGACGGTAAAAAATAGGAGGTAGACACGGCGGTATTTCCGCTCAATTGAGCATTCCGACTGGGGAAGTACCTCCGCCCAACAGAATACCGCGGTTATAATAACTTCGTGTTGTGTTCCCAGCAGTAAGTAGGGAAGCCAGAGCTCACTGCAGAATTTGAGCTATCAGTGGGATGACTAAAGGCTTGGTCTGCTTTGTCCTCTACACTGACGGCAAAGAGACTCTGTGCTTACAGAGTCGGCAGCGCGAGTGTGGCTTCTCTGGTGTTACACACGTCCATAGGCCACGGTAACCACTTTCCATCAGGTGGGCCGTGTGCTTGTCTCCCACCTAAGTGGTATAAAAAAATAGGTATACCCCCTACCGGTCCGAATTCAATGATTGGTGAAATGTTGGTGTTAATTCACCTAACCCTCCGGGGATAAAGGCGTGATTAAATGTATGTATGTATGAACTTTAAAAGAAAATGTATCTTAAGTATCCTTATTATAAGCTACTTAAGTTATACTTACTTTGGGTCAAGATAGTGTGTCATAGAATATTATAACTCGAACAGAAATAATTTTATTTAACTACATTCTAATATACTTCCATATCTGCTCTAAATAATCAATGCTAATGTATTGTCGATGGTGATACAGACCTTGATGATAGTTGAAATGGAGCAAACATGTCGGCAGTTGAAGGTAACCGCTATACAGACCATTGTTAATCATTAAGTGTCCCACTATCCGTGTTCTTGGTCATGGTGCATGGTGAACAGGCACGATATAAATAGCTTAGGTAGAAGCTAAATGCCTGCTATAGCATTATTACTGTAGTCACCACAGTGCTGTTGTAAGCATTTATTTATATTACTGGAATAGTCATCGTATTGTCATCGTACAGTTTTGAAAATAAAATTTAATTCTGCCGATGCGAAGCCGAGATCAGACCAGAATGGGGATCCCAGGCTCCAACGTGAGGGCCTCAGATGTTTATACGTTTAGGTATTTTGAAGTGCAGAGGCAACTCGAGCGTTGGAGGTCGATAAATGACCTCCGCCCACCACTAGCGCAGGCCTGGGCGTGACGGGTGGAGCCACCTGTCACCTTAGCAGAAGCAGGCCGCGGTTTTTGTTTTGTTTGTTTCGGGGACGAGTTAGGGACTCTGTAGTACTCACACCCGAGAGCCAGATCGAGAGAGATGGTCCTGGGTCGGCCGGAGTGTGAGGGATATGCCTGTCAACCTACCGCACCAACAACGACCCACGGACGCCGGTTAGTCGGTTCGAATTCGACATAACCTCTCCCACCGGCTCCGAAGGGAGAGCGATTTTTCGCACGTAAAAATGAGAAGGTATTTTGAAGTATTTGACAGCACATACTTGGTATCCATCAAGTTTCAACACTATTATTGAGTACCTGCAATTACTTACTTTTAATCGAGTTGCAATAATTACTGACTAGTACTTATCAATCGTCTTTTTATTAATCAAAGTTCTTAATTAGATTTTCAAAAATTGTTTCCTGCCTCATTGATTGCATTGACCTAGCGCCTGATAACAAATGACAAAAAAGAACATCGCAGGAAAAGTCTGGTAGACACAAAGCTGATTTACTGACTTAATAATATATGGACGCGTATTTTCACAAATTATAGAAAACCTTACTTTGTGCTTCACACAAAGCCTTCTCGTCTGATGCATATCTTTTATAACATACAATTCTCACACAAAAGCTTGTACTGAGCAATAAATATTCACCTGAGACTCGCTGGAGAATTCGTGCTGTCAGTGGGAAGACTAAAGGCTTGTACTGCTTTGTCTTCTACATTGACGGCACAGAAACTCTGTGCTTACAGGGTCAGCAGCGCGAGTGTGGCTCCTCTGATGTTACACACGTCCATAGGCCACGGTAACCACTTTCCATAAGGTGGGCTGTGTGCTTGTCTGCCACCTAAGTGGTATATAAAATAAAAGACTTTTCAGGTTTACACAATAACGTAAGGCTCGTTGAATCCTCTAGAGAATTTAGTCGAATATTTTTCAAGTCAATATACTATAGGAAAAGGAGATTTTAGATACAACAGTAAATTAAATAACATCTACATAAAAGTAAATTACTTATATTTACGCGGAAGGGATTTTTGTATACTGTGGTTACAATATAAATCAATGTACATAGATATTATAGAGTAAAGCGGGGTGTCAAAAAGCATATCATGAGGCTGTCAAGCTGAGTGTCACCATTGTCACATGGTATATGTAGGTCGTGGTGCGTCTCTTTTCTGAGACTTTGCCTTCAGCTTACCATCAGGCAAGGCGAAGTCTAATTGTCCAATATAAAAAAAGTATTGTTGAGTAGTAGAGGGGGTATCGTTAACGCACTACGAGCCCTGTAAAGCAGGATTAAAATGCAGAATGACAATATTATCCTTCATAGACGTATAGGTGAACTGTATCGATTGCTAAATCGATCGACACCTTAATACTTTTTATCGCAGCGTTCACCAAAATTACGAAAATACCAAATATGACAGATGGTTGACTGGTGAACAATCCTTCAAAATTGAAAAAAATATGTATAAGATATGAATCTTATATATTTATACCTTTTTTTTTTTTTTTTTTTACGTGCGCAAAATCCCCACGGATACCTCCCCACAGGAGCCGGTGGAGGAGGTTATGTCGGACTCGAACCGACTAAAACGCACGCCGCCTGTGGGTCGTTTTGGTTGCCGAAGGTGAGGTTGACAGGCATATCCCTCGCACCCCGGCCGACCCAGGCCATCTCTCACGATCTGGCCCTCTTCTCGGGTGTGGGGACTACAGAGTCCCCAACTCGTCCCCGGAAACGGGGAGGCGCGCCACGCGCGCCACCGCCGCGGCCTGCTTCTGTATATATATATACCTACGATATATATATGAAGGCGGCCTTTGATATGATATCCAATTACGAGAGTAATCGTTAGAAAATATAAGATGGAAATTGGTTGGCAGACAAGCAGACGGCTCACCTGCTGGAAAGTGGTAACCGTGGCCTATTGACATGTACAACACCAAGGGAGTCACACTCGCGCTGCCAACCCTGTAAGCACAAAAGTTTCTGTGCCGTCAGTGTAAAAGACAAAGCAGGACAAGCAATTTATTTATATTTATAGAGGTGTTACTAAATAATTTAATCAAGTCGTTTAAAACTGAAAGCTTTTAATAACAATTAAACACGTTGCTTATGTTTAGATTCTGTATGCATATTAAATATCTCTAAGCTTTCTAGCACTAAGTTTTATAACTCAGTTTAAATTTAATTTCTTTAGACTGGCTTCGCGTGAATAATGAATGCTGACCTAAATTCCTACATTGTAGGATTTGCAAAACGAATGGTAAAATGAGGAAATGTAGTAAAATCATTTATCTATAATAACTTACTTTACTAAGTTTGACTTTGATTTTTGTAATTATAACTAGAGTTTGGGTAAAGGTTCTTGGTTTTAGTTTTGCTTCTTCAATAGGGGCATCAGAAGGTTTCTTCATGGTCGGCAGCGCGAGTGTAACACCCCTGGCGTTGCAAACGTCCATAGGCTACGGTAACCACTTCCCATCAGGTGGGCCGTGTGCATGTCTGCCACCTAAGTGGTTTAAAAAACAAAAAAAAGGCTGACCCCCAAACTAAACATGAATTTTTTTCCAATACTAGATACCGATATCCTTAGGTATATCTTGGTAGGACCATACATCTAAGGCTTAGCCAGGCTAAGACTAAATAACGATGTATAATGATAAAATTGTTAGGTTGTTCGTGATTTCTTATTTAAAATACGTCTATCGACCTGAAAATTGTAGTTGGGGTACAAGACTAGATGTGGAAGACAGAGGTTTGGGTACTGTAGTACAGATGAAGAGGGGTCTAAGTTCAGCAATAGGTATCAATTGATTTGATTAAAAAATGTAGAGGGTATTTCGAAAAAATAAATATTTTTATAGGTAAGAGAGTTGTACAAAATTACTGTGCATAAAGTTGAATAAATAAATAAAAATAAATAAATAAATATTTTATAATGAAATTATATATCACCACAAATATCGGTCTATCTAGTCTATAATAAATTTGCGGTCGTTGAAATGATTGAAGTATTCCTCTGGCATTTTGATTAATCTAAAGATAACAGTAAGTTAGGCTTTGAGGTGTTGGTCCTACAAATTGGCAGGGTTTATCATTTACTAAGTTACGTTATCCTATTGACCCTATTAATATGATGATCTTCTTTTTAATGCATATTACGAAATGAAAAAAAAAAAGGTTTCTGTCGTCGCAGCACTGCTGATTAAGCGTGAATATAAGTTTGGTTTCAACAATGAATGTGTAAGCAAATCGCAGGCCAAACGGAAAGACCTTCAAAGGAAGGGAGTCCTTGCATTCATTAGTGGCTCCCATAGGAGTTCTGGGTTTTACTGTACCATCGTACAACTGAACAGGTACCATGAGTAATATTAGGATTGTGCGCGATGTAGTGATGAATACTTTCGGAGTAGTTACCCACAATTGGCCCTTGCAATACAGAAAAGAGATTTAATATACAGAGTGTATTTTTGAAACGGGGCAGTAAGGGCAAGTACCTTAACCGTTGCAGTTACAGCAAAACGTTCTTAGAAGACCTTCCCTAACTTTTTGACATATTATGAACTGCATTCACAGATTTTGTAAAAAACTTACAGTTGGCAAAAAAAATGCAAAAAGTCCAAAATTTTTTTTTTATGCCAGTCGATTCTATTTCATGTGGGTATCAAAAACTCTACGAGACCATTTTAGCTTTCAGTACTAGAAAAGACAGAAATCGCCAAAAACGTTTCCCATACATTTCGGCAACATAAATAAATTTCTACGATGGTCTAACTTTTTGTTATGGCCAGGAAGTGGGTAGAATTGACTGTAAAGTAAATAAAAAGAATTTTTACCCTCAAATTTCGAATTTGATTCGAAAATCTGTGTGTTATACTTAGTTTCAGCTGAGAAACTTCGTACGAGTTATTAATTAAGGATTTTCGCTAAAATGTCTTCTAATCGTGAAAAAATTGACTTATTAAAAGCGTATTTTGTCAATAATCGAAATGCGGGAGCTGCATTAGTGTGGTACCGCAAAATAAGTATCCGTTGCGGCATGTGCCAACAAGAAAGGTTACTACAAATCTTTTGAAAAACCTGGAATTGCAGGGTTCTTTCAAAAGAAAGCGGCAGCCTCGTGTGGACATGGACACGGAGATTGCGGTTCTGACTTATGTCGAAGCATATCCAGAGGTATCGTCCAGGCAAGTCGCCCTTGAAGTAGGTGTATCCCACTCCCTTGTGATAAAGATATGGAAGAAATACGGCTACAAGTGCTATCGATATGGGCGCATAGTTCAAGTGTTACATCCGGGTGATGATATTCGAAGGCTTACTTTTTGCAGATGGCTAAGAGGAAAAATAAGCAGAGATCATGAATTTTTAAATTACATATTGTGGTCAGACGAAACGAATTTTTCCAATAACGGTATGTACAACAGAAAAAATCACCACTATTGGTCCAAAGAAAATCCACTAAGAGTTACGGCAAGTCATAATCAGGTTCGCTTCTCATTCAACTGTTGGTGTGGTATAATGTCCAATCGAGTCATAATGGTGGAATTTTATGAAGGGAAACTGAATTCTGCCATGTATAATGAAGTCATTTTACACCATCTTGAAAACGAGATGGACGAATGGCCCCTGTCGGAATTGCGAAAAGTTCATTTTCAACAAGATGGTGCTCCGCCACATAACAGTCACCTTTCACGTTCCAATTTGAGCCGCCTATTCGGTACACAGTGGATAGGTACACATGGTCCAACACAGTGGCCACCTCGTAGCCCCGATCTAACACCACTTGATTTTTTTTATGGGGCTTCGTGAAAAACGAGGTGTATAAGACGACGTACGCCAGTGTTTAAGAGCTCAAGGATGCATTAATGACCATTTTACGTAATATTCATCCCAGAACATTATTAGCCGCCATTCGTTCAGTGCAAAAAAGGATAGACTTATGTATTCGTGAAAATGGAAATCATTTTGAGCAATTTATTTCATAAACCAATTTCTTAAATGTTTATATGATTTTTTTATTTAAAAAAGTTCAAAATTTTACCTGACCTATGAGTTTCGAGTTGATTTATCATATTTCCGTACGAAATGTATGGGAAACGTTTTTGGCGATTTCTGTCTTTTTTAGTACTGAAAGCTAAAATGGTCCCATAGAGTTTTTTGATCCCCACATGAAATAGAATCGATTGGCATAAAAATAAAATTTTGAACTTTTTGCATTTTTTTTGCTAACTGTAAGTTTTTTACAAAATCTGTGAATGCAGTTCAAAATGTCCCAAAAAGTTAGGGAAGGTCTTTTAAGAACGTTTTGCTGTAACTGCAACGGCTAAGGTACTTGCCCTTACTGCCCCGTTTCAAAAATACACCCTGTATATTTAAAAATTTGGGCCTGGTAGTTGAAAATATCATAAAGGGTATCGTGTGTATGGTATTAGAGTAATAAAAAATATAGACATAATTTTGTGCCGGCTTATCCTTGAATTTTGGGACATCCTGTATATGAACTGGTCTAGCATATATTATAAATGATTAAGTATTGCGACGTCCAACTACCTCATGCCCCATGTCATTGCACTTGCTGTTCCCTAAACGCAAACTGGCACTACGAAATTAGGAAAGTAAATAAGAAAGTCGTATATTAACAGTTTAACTATTCTGCAATTAGATAAATTTATATTATTATCGTCATAATGTTACTGTGTGTTTATTGTTTTATCATCATTACTGTAAGAAGTAACCCGTAATTGAGATATGTAGCTGTACCAGTAATTTCCTATCGTAGTAATAATTGTATGTAGGTAATTTTCTTTGACAGTTATAAGTTGTAGCACTTTAGTGTCGTGACTACCACACACACTAACAACCATCGAGACATATAATTTCACTTTCATATCACTTCATCACAAAAATCACGATCCAACGATCCAACATTTATGATTCTAATTGGCACTTTTCTCTTTTCAGAGACTCTTCCCAAAATTGCTACAAGTGGTGGTACCAACAGTACCTGTTGGGTCAGAATGGGCGTTTATATGCAAGTGAAATTATATCAAATGAGAGGGTAGGGTTACTGGAGAGTTCAAGATGGCGACTGCGGCTCCGGCAGCGGCGTCGTGCATGAGCACCGAGCATGGTTGCGTCATGTTCGACTGCCTCGTACATCTCTGGGAATGGTGAGTCTATAATGAATCATAAAAAAATAATTGTGTCAGTTTTAATACAGTGCTATGTGTGTTAAATGGATTTGAAAATGCAAGGTTTAAACGATTATACTTAGAAATTGCGCTGAGTCTAAATTGATTCGCAATCTAGCTTTGCCAAACCAAGTCGGTCTATACTGTAGCAGTAAAGGTATTGGATGCACTTTTTGAACTCAAGAAATGTACATTTGCTAGACAATAAAAGTTTCAGGTGTGGAATTAATCAGGTATGTGGAGTACGATTGAAATTTTAACATTATTTGCCATTAAAGACTAGCAGAAATTAACGTGAGACTACGTAGGACATTTAAATGTAAAGTTATTTAAAATTCACCTGTGAAAGTAAGGACCATTTTAGAATAAAATAATTTGGTTGAAGTCAGTAACAAAGAAGACTTATTATCATAGACAGTAGGCAAAGGAATGTTATCTTTTGCCATTATGTCTTAAATGAATAGGTCAACAGTTAAAACCCCTACTTCGTGTGGGCGATCTATGTCTGGCACCGTTTTACGCACATTTTGACGTGAAAGAGTCGTAGGCAGACAATAACAATCTTTTACAGTCAGTGCTAAAGTAGTCTGCTATAAACCCACTTTTATTTGAGACTAAACTACACATATTTTGCATCCTAAATTCATCCTATCTATATGGGTTTGTCAAATCTCACGATCACAACATCCGAAGATATCATAAAAATAAATGTGATATAAAGGGATGGTAACTGCAACTCTCGCTATTAAAAAAATAGTTTGCATACAGTTATCGGCATATATTTGAACCCTAAGTCGCGAGAGAAACGAGGCCTTGGATTGGTTTGCTATGATCTACGCTTGGGTGGATTTAAGCTTCTCCGCCGCCGTATTACTCCGTGCACTCCGCGGACAAACAGCACTACGCATATTAAGCACATTTTATGATGTAACTGGGGTCAAGATATAAGCTGGTAATTACATAGCATAACATAAACTCACGCCTATATCCCCGAAGGGGTAGGCAGAGGTGCTAGCAGCCACATTTCGCCAGTTTATGTTTTTAGGTCCCAATGTAATAGGTGGCGAGCCTATTGCCATTAACCGGGCACTTATAAACCTGCGATAAATACACACATAACTTCGAAAAGTCATTGGTGTGTGCCATGGTGAACACTGGGATCGAACCCGAAACCTCGTCTCAGCAGTCCATTACCCATACCACTAGGCTACCGCGGTTATTAAATCATAATTATACCAGGAGTGGTATTGCCAAGCGTAACGAGTGTGGTTGGGGATAGTGTTTCCGTGCGAGCCTCTAAATAGGGTCGGTAGGATCTGAATTCTGATTCCCAACAACACGTTGGGCGCCAAATCCAGTTCTAGATATCTTGCTTTGGGCGCACCTAATTCTTCGGTAATACATACTTATATATTTAAATACCTTGCGATTTTAGTCACTGTATAGGCACGCACTTCACTGTAAGCTACTGTCAGGTGAAGCTCAAGAGCAATTCCGCAGTTAGCAAAAATATAGGAGTGGAATTTAAATAGAGTTCAACTTAAATTTTCACTATGATTGCTATGTCGAATAGGACTCTCTAATTCCTCCTACTATACTTACTATAAATCAATTGAGTCGTTATTTCCGGCAATGTACCGTAAAAGTCCTTCAGAATACTCAGACGTAAATATCGACCGCTGTTTCCGTAAATTTTCCTCACAACGCTCGGTAATAATAGTGGCCAGTCGGCCGGATCGTATTCTTGGCATGAAATGTAAAATTTATATTACTTACCTAAATCGCGGTAGCCTAGTGGTATGGATAATGGACTGCTGAGACGACGTCTCGGGTTCGATCCCAGGTTTTACCATGGCACACACCAATTTGTATGTATTTATCGCAGGTTTATAAGTGACAGTTTAATGGCAATAGGTTCGTCACCTTTTACATTGGGAGCTAAACATAAACTGGCGAAATGTAGGTGCTAGCACCTCTGCCTACCCCTTCGGGGATATGGGCGTGAGTTTATGTTATGTTTTACCTTACACAGACATTTCTGTTATTTAAGATGAAGTATTCTTGATTTTACCGTGTTGGTTCCTGGTGGAGCAGGCCACCTTATCTGTTCCCGTGGGTTTCCCGTCCCGTAGGAGAGCTTGACAGGAGTAGGTTTGTTTCGTATTATGTGGAACTGAAGATTATTGTTGGCAAAATGTGGCTGTTCCCCGAAGGGATAGGGGGTGTCCCTACCCCTTTGTGGATTTAAAAGCGTGAAGACGAGCAGAAAATATTGGTTGTGAGCTTTTATTGCCAGATTCTTATGTTGTTCGAATATGGCTAGCAATAAGTTTGATTCTTGATGTCTGTGACCTAATGAATATTTGATATTAATTTTACGCTAAATGTACTGTCACAGTTCAAATTGATTCGTAATTAAATTGAAGATCATCTTGTTTTCTGTTTGTTATAACAATGTTTACTACCTATAGCTAGATATGTTTACTATAGCTGCAACTGCAGTCTGACAACCTTAAAGCTGTGACAGCTCTCTAGGCGTTTGTGTCGTATATAACTATGGCTTATATTTTACCCCACTATAAAACCCCACGCTGTCAAGTTGAGGGAGCCAGCACTGAAATGTGTCCCTGCTCTTTATGCCCCACAAAGCCACACTGATATAGTGAACTGAATAGTTGAGCCTGTACGTTTAAATATCATCCAGATCCAGACAAAGAGTATCTACTTACATACTAACTTATTTCACTTAATTTGACTCAAGTTTAAATTGTAAAGAAGAAACTTAAGAGCGGTGAAATTAATAAATAGTATTTGATTACGTAAAAACGAATTGTATTTCTTTTTGAAAATTTCATAAATACCTATGAAGCGAGAAAAATTAACAATTTTGTTATGTTTTTATACTCTTATTACACTCAACGAGAGCTATTGCGTGAGTATGCACAATAAAGAGAAATTCAACCATACTAAATTCATCACAATCGATTCAGCCGTAGTTACGAATGAACATAAGCTAAATCATACATACATGTCACTAGGGTTTGGAATTCTAGAAACTGAGGCGGGATACAGATTTCACGGTACCAGACCATGCCAGTCCCGGGAAATTCGGCGCCGAAAACAAATATTGCCGGGGTGGAAAGGGAATGCTTTATTGGGCCACTTTTTCTTATGTGCACAAAATCCCCACGGAAACTCCCTTCGCCGGAACCGGTGGGGGAGATTATGTCGGACTTAAACCGACTAAAACACACGCCGTCCATGAGTCGTTACCGGTTTCCGGAGGCGGGGTTGGCAGGTATATCCCTCGTAACTCGACTGACCCAGGGCCATCTCTCTCTTGCCCTAGCCCTCCTCGGGTGTGGGGACCACGGAGGCCTTATCTTGCCCCAGGGTATGGGCAATAAGCGCCGCCGCCGCCGCTGCGGCCTACTTCTACTAGGGTGACAGGCGACTCCTCTCGCCACCCCGAGATCCGCGCTAATGAGATGCGGAGGCCATACTAGTAGTGCATTTTGCATGGCCCCACGAATATTTAATCACCTGCCTAGATATATTCTAGAAATTGATGACATTGAGACCTTTAAAAATAAGATAATACAACTTCTGACACAAAAAGGTTATTACTCTGTACTTAAATGAATTTTTATCAGATAAATTGTAACTATCATCATAATCATATTAGAAATGAATTTTAAAAATTGTTATTAACGTGTAGGTAATTTGAATGAAAATTTGACAATTAATCGTTGTTGACATGCTCTTATTTATTTGTGGATATTATTTTATTGTTGAAGTTATTATTATGCGATTATTTTCATAATTATTATGACATCATACTGTATAATGTTAAATTTTAATGCCTAAAATTATTATTTTGACCTACTAATGAATGTGACATTTATTTGCATGCCGTCTGGTTGAGTATGGTGATACTATCACAACAACTATGAACATCAATGTATTATATACCCATATTTCGCAAATTATGAATAAATGAAATGAAATGAAATACTGCAACCGGCGACACTCGAGTTTGCGATTCTTCTCTCTCACTGCCGCTGCCACTCTCGACCCGCCTTCTCCTTCAAGTGCATTACTTGCACGTAGTAGGCACGGCTAGCCACGCAACCGCGCAGTTACTGGGTCACCTTACCTCGGCATTCGAGATTCTAAACAGTGTGCGGTTTTCGTCGGTTCGTGTCCGACTTTGGCTTTCAATTTGAGCCTCATTTTTAGCTAATTAATTATTTATGAGTGTCCAAGAAAAATATTTGCATGTAAAATAATAATTACGGTACGGGTAGACATTTTTATTATCAGTTTAAAAAAATCGAATCTAGTCGAACACAACCGAACCCAGCTTCTCTATGCTGCGATATAGGTTGGAACTTGAAACGTAACTTTCACAAGTAATAATAGCGCGAATCTGTGAATTTAATAGTGATAAAATAATTACTTCGGGACTGGTAGTCTCGAAAAATTCCGGCAATTATTTTCAGTACCGCGACTGGTCAAAAGGTAAAAATCCCGGGAAATCCTGGGATTTAAAGAACCGGGTGCAATCCCCAAAAATCCTATAAAACAAAAAAAGTACAGATTTTTAAATTAATTGAATGATTGAATGAATAAATAGCATCTATTATGAATAAAAGTAAAGCATCAAAATCAGTTTAGATACGTACCGCCGTATAAAACAGAATTTTTGCGAAACGTACGTTAAAGTTTGATGCCGAGTTCGAAGGTTACCCAAAATAAAACATTCGTTTCCCGTGCTAATTCCAACATTTCCGCTCTGCGGGTTCTCGCTATTATGTCTCCATGTTACTCTAATTTTAGTGCATGCCTGCTCGGGGATGGATAATGGAAAGTCTAGACGTATTGTTAGGAAACTGCTTAGGCTGTGTGCTTTGTCTATTGACATATATCGCACTATGTCTAGCCGAGTGAACAACCAGACTTGTATTAAACAAAGGCACGTGGTTTACACGCATTTACTATTGTGTATATGTTTATGGATTGTTTATCTGCTTGTGGTTTCAGCTGGAAGTCAGCTATACGTAGTTATAGATGCTAATTAGGATTGTAAAGTTTTAGGTACAGAGCTAATACATTCTTCTTGATCCCAACGTAAATCCCAGTCGCTTCTGAGGGCTTCACCTCGGAGTCTGGGACCCGCTTTACCAGTTTTACTGTGGATTTAGCTGAACTTCGATATATTCCTAGAGTGCTAATATATATTTACATAATAACGCGTACTATATTTGCAACATTATTCTGTAAAGCTAAACAAACATTTCAATGAAACTAGTACAATGTTCGCGGATATTGTACCAGTTGGGATTAAAATCGTTAACTGTTCTTAACGATTTTAATGCCAACTGTTTGGTACTTTACTAGTATGTTTCGTCTAGATACCTAGACGATAAAGGTTCTATTACTCCTTTATAAGGGTCGCTCTATGGAGTCACTAACCAGGTTTTCTTGGAATCATCAATATTCTCATTGTGATTTCTCATTGCCAGTTACGTCAACGGTTTGTTTGATGATATTCCAAACTTTATCACAGCAGGTAGCTTGTAGATTAAGTTGACTGGCCTCCATTGGTCCTAACGACAGTGAAATTAGTTGTGATTGACTTGTATCCCGTAATAGGTATTATTATTTCAACGCCACACGGCAGAATATGCTGTACTTGTGAAAATTATAAAACCTGATGTTGTAACCATGTTCTGTGAAATAAAGATGATTTGATTTGATTTGATTAGAATCAGTATCAGAGCAATCAGAATCGTACTTAATCGGTTTCTAATTGCTCCTAGTAGGGTAGGGCCCCATACCCCTTGCGCATGTCTGCCATATCATTACGCAACTGATTATAAAATATCACATTATTTCCCTAGAAAAGCTATTTATCCCGTTTCGTTTATTTCCATCGTTAATTGTGCAAAACAGTTCACATGTTCAGAGCATTTCTTTTAATAGCTCGGCCCTAGTTATAGCAATCTGCATCATTAATCTAATTTTAGATCAAACGTTTGTTTTCGACGGAAAAAGTAAATTTTGGTTTCACACAATAACATTTATAACCTGTTTCGCAATTCAGCCCGCCGAGTTTTCAGCTGAACACGTTTGCAAATGGTGTTTGCGAAATTGATATTCCATGTTCAATTTAAGTTTCCATCATATATTTACAACACCATCCTTCATGGCTAGATTAGTAAATTGAAATGGCTATTTCAAGGCGTGAGTTCTGTTAGATTTCGATGTGATGCTTTGTATGTAGTGCGTAATAAATGTAATACTGAATTAGGTTTCCAGTAATATCTAGAAGGTGGACAGAAGATGATAGAATAAATACTTAATCGCTTTAGTTTTAATTCCAGGCACTTTTCGGTGTAGCGACTTCCAAAACTCTGCTGCTTAATGATTCTTCCTTGATAATTTAAAAAATAATAATTTGTAATTACAACTCGAGATTAACCCTGAACTAACTGATTTTAAAGCTATGTAATCGGTCAGGGACTTTTAATTAAACAAATTAAGAATCACCTTCTCTCACCACCATACAAAATTATTACATGGAGGAAACTGAAAAGATAAAGGCGAACATGCTCATTTAGTGGCAATCAGTTACTATAATCCATTATTTGTTTCTACTTGTAGCCACCGTAATTCATAGTTGATAGTGACGGTTCGGATTTTATGAAATGAGGTTAAAGTGTACCCACATTATGATTTCAACCTTAATAAATGTTATGTATCACGGAAACTGTGTCCAATAAAAGCAAATACTTCATCGGTGATGGGTAATATCAGGCACACGGTGTATTATTTGCCGTCATCAATATAGAACGTGGACACATCAATGACGAATGTGGAGGCACGCCGTAACCCACTAAAGGCGGTTTGATGCATATATAATCGATATGTTGGTATGAGGTGTACTGTGAACCATCCAAGTAGGGTCATTACTATTCATCGTGAAAAGAGGTCAGTAATCGACTCGATTTCCATTGACTTGTACTCTTATAAGCCATGTGAATCACGTGGTGTAATTTTGCAAAAGATTGGTTCATTAACTGTTGGTACTATACGCCTATTACTTTGATAAGACCCAAAATTATATTGGTTACCAGGAAAACTTTTAGAAGTAGGTATCCAGTTTCTTATTGCAGAAAGGAAATCTTGTAACAAGTTATTTCGCGGTAGAATTTAGTTAACATACTTCCTTTTGAAACATTCAAACATTTAAACCTACTAAAGTTTCAACCACTTGAATTCGCTATTAACTTTCCTCAGAATGATGCTAATAAACAGAATTTTATGTAGTAGACGGTCAACTACATCGAGTTTTTCGCCTCAATGTTTCATTAAATGAGATAGTCGAATGCGAAAGTGTTTGCTTTCTCTATTCTTGATATTTTTTCTTGTATAAAAACTAAGTTTCACGGACGTGCTTGAATATGCATAATCTATATAATTTAGTATACCGTTCATTGGAGAAAACGCTAATAGCATAAGTAAAGTTGAAAACGTTCTCATTCATTATAACTATAGTGTTAAGGATGTGTTAGCGTATTTCTTCTTAATTAGTGACTTGTACGTAGTGTCTAATTATTCTCCACGTATTGAAAGCTCACCTGTGTTAATAGCTTGGTACTTATACATATTTAAGATGTTGGCATATATGTTTTATTTCAGACAATTCAGTTTTAAGACCCTGTTAAACAAAACGAAGTGAACCCGGAACGTGGCACTAAATATGTTTTCAAATAATAAACATCCTGCTACTGTTTTTATACAAAGAAACCATCATATGACAGCTGTGAAACTGTTGACGTTAATTTATTACAACTCTCTCGGGCACATTTTGGTTTAAGCGTTTATGGATCGAGTATTTAGGAAGACAAAAAAGGCTTTAAAACACAAACTTTTGTCAAGCGATGACGATAGGAAAATTGCTGTGTACGAAGATTTTACAAAAAATATTTTTTCGCTCTAATAATTCTTCCTACAAAAAATGTTTTATTGTTCTTTATAATTAGTTCGTTGATAGGATAATAATAGACAATTTAAAGTTAATGTTACACAATGGAAATACACCGCAGGTGTAACGAAAGTGTGTCGATATCGAGTAGATTTTCACTTGTTTTGGGAAACAAAGCAACGTCTGTCGGCCGGCCGCTCATGCGCCACGAAGCTAATTGGTAAAAGTGAAGCTTTTCTTTGTCCACTAGCAAGAAAGGCAAATAGAAGAGTAACCGCATTTTTGTATATTGAATCATGCCGTTGTAAGTTTGCGTTTGTTGCCTTAAGGTTTGCACAGTAATTCGTACTTCCTATATTAAACCTACTTAGATACGTAGTGATTATTAAATTTACGATTTCAGTATGTATTTCGTAATTCGGGTTACTTCCATTTAGAAAGTATTCGCGGTCCATTGTAATGTTATGGGATTCTGTTCTCATCTAGTTCGTCTGTTAAATTAAGAAGCGATAGTAAATAAACTAGAACCGGTTTGTCGATAGTAGGTGGGTGCTTAAAATATTTCATTTCATCGTGTGACGCGTTGTGGCCGTTAACGAACATAGTATTCAAATGTAATGTTTCCTTTTCGAACTTTAATATTTTGCAACTTTCATCCTTATACCCACAACAGCCTCCATCATCAAAAACTCCGTCTTTTTCACTCTATAGCGTCTATAGGAATTCAAATTACCTTATCGGCACGCAGTCGGACACAGGTAAAACCGGTATTATACGGTAAAAATGCGGACTCTCGACTGGGTGAGTTATTTAATTTGTTTGGAGGACAGTTTTCATTAGTTGCTTTATAGATATACCAGTGATGACGTATGTAGTGGTCTCACTCCCACTTAGGTTGTGTCCGTAACGCTGTTTCACATTTCTCCTCCCACTCAATGTCGGTGGTAGAAGCGAGGTTAGTACGTTACTACTTCAACAGTCGACGGCTGACGGCCGCTTGCGTTCTCCGATAATAATCATTAATCGTAATTAAATTAATTTTGAACGGCAACACAAAACAGGAATAGTGAAATTCGTTAATGAAATAATTCATAAACTTAACGTATCAATAAAAAACTAAATACCAAATGTGTGCAACAACTACGGTAAATGAAGAAAATTAATAAAAAAGTTTTTAGTGAATAGTGTAAGGTGTTCGTTGTGTTTAGATATTTGAAGTGTTACTCAAATGAAGATTTCTGTAACTGAAGTAATACATCCTCCGAGGCAGATGACCGTTTGATACCACCGGATAAGGTACGACAAACCGGATATTGTACAATACTAGAGAGTTGTATGAAACGACTAGTGTATTAAGTATAATTATACTCGTTATATAGGTACCTACGTATTTAAGGCTTAACAGAAAGGATACGGAGGCTTTTTGTCTCTGCTAAGACGATGAAGAATTTCCCCTGGGCGTTTCGAATGTGTCTCAAGTTCACTCACGCGAGGTTTAAATATTTGTAGTTGAGATAAACATTGGTTGGGGAGTGGGTGTACGCCACCCTAATGTATGCTGGCACCAGGTGTCATGTCAACAGGTGGACTTAGTTTACCTTTGCGTTTGTTTTTTTAATTATATCTCTTTGTAAGTCCTTTTAACATTTTTGAGCAGACGGCTTGTTTGATGCTAAGTTTATAGGTTAACTTTCAACTAGAGGTCTTGGATTACTGGTCACTAATATGTGTTATTTTATAATAGTGTCTACCTACTTTAAGAATTGTTACTGTCTGGTTATATACCCCAACACAGTTGCTGATTTTCTTATTAACAATACTTATTATTGTTTTGTGTTTTAAGATAACAAAATTCATATCGATCACAGTTAAAACTGGTTGGTGAGGTCACAAGAAATGAATGTTAGGTATATATCTATAATACTAGTGTACCTACAGTTAAGACATCAATAAGTCTTTGTTGCTCTTGAACAGGTTTTGAGTTTTCTGTATCTACCTACCGGATACGTGTAAGGTTTGTTACCTGAGTGCATCTGAATAAACTTAATGCATTTTGTTTATTTAAATCATAATTCACTGCTAAAACAAATGTTCTTAATTCCTTATTATACCTACACAAGACTTTGCCTTTAGCTTAGCATCGGACGACGCAAAGTCTACTTGACGAGTCCTATATTTAAAAAAATACAGTATAGAGATCATGTATGTAAAAATTTAAGGAACATGTACAAAAGTGAGCTTAACTTAATACACCAAACGCGGAATATTCGTTAGTAATAATAACTCAGTGACACCAAATTAAATATTTACGATGCAACTCTACAAGGTATACATCACAGGGGCCTTTTCTAGCACATTTGCCTTTGAAGCAGGTAGTTGCGGACCTTTTGTGAGATTTTTTGCGTCAAGACCTTTGTCCAACGTCAGGACTCTTCAAAACGAATAGCGGTCCCCCACTAATATCACAAGGTTTCATTGACAAGAACTTGTTGTTAATACATTTTTTTATTTGTGCTAATATTAGAGTGATTAGTCATCACACTCATCACACTTATATTGGAATTGATAGAAAGTTTTAAATGTTTTTCGCATTTATCTCAACTAATAAAAATACTTACTGGCTAAGTTTGTTTTGAGAGTAAAACTATTAGTACCTACCGTATCTGTTCTCTGAACAAATTATTTAATTTTGAACTAATTTTAAATAGAAGTAAAGAAAAGCTGTGGAATGACCTCCCTGCTGCGGGTTTCCCAAGCACCTACAATATGGGGTTCTTCAAGAGGGGCATCAGAAGGTTTCTTCGTGGTCGGCAGCGCGAGTGTAACACCCCTGGTGTTGCATACGTCCATAGGCCACTGTAACCACTTCCCATCAGGTGGGCCGTGTGCTTGTCTGCCACCTAAGGGGTATAAAAAAAGAGAATTAAACTAGACAGTTATTGCTAGTATCTATTAAGTAATCCCTGACTAGACTAAAATGATAAAAAATAAATCGCGTGAGTGGGCTGAGTTCAAAGATAGTTTTGAATACCTAACCTACCTATTAGAATAAATTTAGTACTTAGATACATATGCGTCACGTTTTTTTAACAAGACTAACTACATACTCGTACTGCTATTAAAAAAGAAAGATGAAGAAAATAAACTACCAAAGGAGATTGGGTAACTGTACGGACTAGTGACGTCATTTATTTTTTCAGCGGCCATCAATAATTTTGATGCCATTTCATTGTACTGTGTCAAATACACGTATTAGTATAATTATTTTCTTTGTAAGTTATATCGGAGCTGAGATATCAAGAGTGGAAGCTTTCGTCGAAAGCCTGCTTGTACCATACCCAGTAATCGAACCGCCAAAAATTCAGAAAAATAACATCCGGTATTTATATTGCATAAATCGATGGGATCAATCTCTGTAACAATCCTGGTAAATTAAATTAAGGTAAATATATAAAAGAGATTATTTAGGTTTCGGTAAGCCGGTGTGGTATTTTCGAAAATCTTAGAATCAGATTTGTTTCTTTTTGAAAATAAGGGAATGTTTATTTTGAGTAGAATTCGCTATCTGCAGTTTTAAAGTACTATCTCTCTAATGACGATTGAAAAATTCCACCATGTATAGCTATGTCCCGATATAGTTTAGAGAAGTTTGATAACTTTTGGTCTTTTTATACTGTAGTTTCATATAATACTATTTTCATTAATGGCTGCTAAATTTGAAAACGACGCCAACTTTACCCCAAACCCCTTTTAATAAATGTAGGAAACCAGACGTTTCATGGACGCTTCCAAAAAAAGTGACGGAACTGACAGTAACGGATGAACACAAAGGGAGCAAGCTCAAATTGTGTTGCATCCTGAATAGACAGAATAAACGAACAAACATCAAATACGAAGTCAAGTCGTACGAATAAACGATAATCCATATCTCCTGAATGAATAAAATATTTTTTTTTTATAGTCGTATCCCGTAAATCGTAAATAACAATAGAAATTATTTTGAAATACAGAACATTGTAACATCTAACACGTAAATAATAAATAAATAGAAATAATAAAAAGAGCTAAATTGAACGATCAGATATAATCGTTTTTATTAAAAATAAGAACAAAAAATATTTCAAATTTAAAAACAAAATAACACTTATGTTTAGATATATGTATTTCCTTTGAGGCATACGGGATTGCAATCATTTCAACTAACGATTTTGATCAATAAAATTGTATCAAAGCGTAGCAATAGTAGGCACTTCCGTAGTTTACAGCTGAGCTGAGGTATGGTATAGGTTGTAAGTACCATATCCCCTCGCCCTCCTCGCACTACCCCGCAGGGTGAGTGCCCGGCACAAGCGCCCGCACACCGTCATCCTCGACGATCAACGCTCAACAAAAAACTTTCTTCCTTTTTTCATTTTCCAGTTTTGTTGCATTTCATATGACAGTTATTTTAAAAACTAAAATGATTTTGAAATACTATTTTTGATTGTAATAAATTTTTGGCATACTCGGAATAAAACAATAACTACGAAGTATACTATAGATAGGTGTTAAAATAATTCATTTACTAATTTTTGGATCCTCTTCCAAATATTCAAAATTCAAAATGAATTCATTTTTTGTTCCACATAGTTTGTCAAATTTATACAAGTAGAAGTCATTTGAATATCTTAATTTTCCATTACAATAAATACCTTAGTATTTGCCGATGAAGCTTCAGCTTTACTGCGGATATCGAGTAAAGTTCCAGTATGAATGCGGAGAAGCGTAGCCAGTTTCTATTATTCTGTATACGCGATATCGAGGATTTCCATAAGCTCTTTGAATGGCTTTTATCTGCAACTACGGCAAATATTTCATTCTGTTCTCTGTAAGGTTACTTTGAAGGCAATCTATTCTTCGACATTTAACAGATGGCAGATTATTGCGAAACGTGAAAGGAATATTGGAATGCATCGACCGTCTTCAAGAATATCTGCAAATAAAATCTTCGATGATACAAAAAGAGCATTTTTGAATCGAAATATTGGAACGAGATCATAACGTAATTATGAACGTTTCTATTTAGATCATCATTCCATTATCATTCATCACCATATTACATCATCGTCACCATCATATCATCATTAAAAAATATTTAGTTCTATTTACTAACTCTAACAGACAGCAAAAATTAAGTGTCCGCGTTTAAATAATGGCATTTCAATATTTTGAATATTAGAAATGTAGTATGGACAGCAGGTCCATGCAATAAATTCCATTCAGCAAACATTTGTCTGGCTATTTGGCAAATTTCTGAAACAGCTGGACTGATTCAGGCTCCATGCAGAAACATGCGGCACGTGTCAGGTTTTTTTATTATTTTTCTAAAGCTTTAATACAATTTTTCTTGGGACAAAGTTGCAGTGTTTATAGCTCACTCACGTCTGTACCACTTACGAGGAAATCACTTTATGTTTATGCATTAGTTCAAGATATCGTCACTGTAAACTCATTTCCTTGTATAAGCTTTGCTTTTACTAGGAAATGTTAGAGGTCAACAAGCACAGAATTTATCTTTTTTCTAACGATATAGGTATCGTAGAAAATAATTTCCTGCTTTTGTACAAGATCAATTGGTTTTCTTAGAAGGGAATTCGATCTCATGTCTATAAAGCATTATTCTCGGTGAAGATGGTGATAGACATGCTGTACAGATTGAAGTAATGTGTTTATCGCTGCTTCGAAAATGGTCAGCCATTATGGTTTACAATTTACAACGCTGTTATATATAACTCTGGTTTATATGTGATAATTAAACACTTGACACCATAGTTTCCAGTAAAGTCTATAAAAGATTACTGAATGCCGAAGAGCATGATATTATTTGAGAGATATTTAAGTAATCGAGAATGGAATGTGTGAAAGAGGTTAGGGCAAAGAAGGAAGTGACTGAGGTAGTTACATCTGACAGGAATGTATGGAGAAGAAGTTCATGTTAGACCGATACCAAACGATTGGGTTGAGGGTGGGCATTTACCTGCCTTTAATCTAATCATTTGGGGTCGGTTTGGACTTAAGTAAATGAACAATTTAATGGGAGTTATCTAAATTATAATATAAAAACAATACAGGATATACCTAAACAATCTTGCAGATTCAGGCATCAAAGAATTTCTCCCCATCGATATCAACCGGGAGGGTAGCTAGAAGGCTGGCGGCATTGCCATGTTGAATGGCAATACCAATCCTTTGCGCAAGGAATAAACTTTACTTATCTATGTTAATTTACGAAACCCCATGCTCTAAGCCATTCGTTATTGATTCTATATTTCACTAGAAATAAATGAAGGACAGGTAGTGCAGGGAATGCAGTTAAGTAACCGGTCGATAGATGGTACACGCTGCGGCCATCTTACGCAACACCTGCAGCTCGAAGGCTCAGTCTTTATCTTAAGAGTACCTACAGTTACCGTGTGTACTGCTACACCCACAATGAAGGCTGTTTACTTTAGAAACTAGGCCCCATAAATAGAACCTGTTAAACTTAAAACACGTACAAGACGGATATTGCGATATAAGGGTTTTTTTTTTTTTTTTTACGTGCGCAAAATCCCCACGGACACCTCCTCACCGGAGCCGGTGGAGGAGGTTATGTCGGACTCGAACCGACTAAAACGCACGCCGCCTGTGGGTCGTTTTGGTTGCCGAAGGTGAGGTTGACAGGCATATCCCTCGCACCCCGGCCGACCCAGGGCCATCTCTCACGGTCTGGCCCTCTTCTCGGGTGTGGGGACTACAGAGTCCCCAACTCGTCCCCGGAAACGGGGAGGCGCGGGGTTAAAATTGTTATCACTTCCAGCTCTAATTTATGACTATGATTTTTACTACCATCAAGGTTGGAAGTTGTAATGGCTTGTAGGATGTTTATTATTGAATTATATCTGGATTTGGATGAAATTTAGCTCAGAGCTAGATTATAGACTGTAATAGCTTATAAGTTGATTGAATCGATTATAAGTTAAATAAAATATCCATATACTATTACTAATTTAATAAATTTGGAAGTAAATATCTTATTCTCAAATATTAGCAATTTATAAATAAGTTGATTAACCGAGTTCTAGAAAGGAGGAGGTACTAAATTCGGATGTTTATATTATTTTTATTAATTTATATTTGTACGCGTATATCTCTGTCATTTGTGGACGGATTTGCAAAATATTTTTTTTGTTCGAAAAAGGTATATTTTGAAATGATCCCATTTTTATTATGTGGAGATCTGATGAGGGGTTTCAGAGACAGACCACAGAACTTTTCAATAAATACCAGGCAATTAGCTGCGATTGTTGCAATCGTATATTATTGCATTACTTATTTTAGGAAAAAAATCCTGGCGGGTGCATAATGGTATCAGTATTTCACGCGGGCGGGCGGAACTTAATTTAATTATGTATTTGATTTCAGACTTCATTTTTCATAGTTACACTAAAATACAAAGCTCTTGAAAAGATGCGTGATAATTACAGTAAGATGAACTTAATAATGTTTCTTCTCCTTCTTCCTACAGTCCCGGGTTCTTTAAGCGGGGCGTGAAAAAGTATCTAATGAGGCCGCCAAGCTGAGTGCCACCATTGTAACATTACTTAGTGTCTGTAATGGTGACCCTCTTTCTTGAGACTTTGCCTTTAGGTTACCATCAGGCGAGGTGAAGTCAAATTGGCGTGTCCTAGTTATAAAAAAAAGTTTAACTTATCCACTACTTAATCCTCAGCTTAGCATTCAACCGGCTTGTAATGCCAAAGTTCGATCTTCTGCCTTTGCAGTTTCGCTAATATCCTCTCTTCATATACCTATTAAGTAACTCTAAAGGTTACTGAATGTTTAACCATTGTGATCAAAGTAGATTAAACTCTGACCTGTATTTGTGCCCGTTTAACTGAAGCCGTTTATGAATTCAACAGTGTAGTGTTTCGTGGAAGAGCGACCCAATCCCGGGGGTCATGTTACTTATAATAATAAAGACCACGTTTATAACTTGTTACCTTTGTATTATGAGTTGTTTTGTTATGATATCGAGTCAACCGCGAATCCTTGAGGATTGCAACTAACTTTATGGGTTGTTAATGTAAACTACATTCGTGCTATGGGACGGTTATAACTTTAAACGTCTATAGATAATATAATTTATCATTTGAAGTCTTGTTTACTGTTATTCAGTTGTAATGACTGAAATTTTCATTTATTTTTTGATTAGATTTCAACATTGTTTTAGGATTCAGTACCGTCTTGAATGGTGCCTTTTTCCATTCAAATTTATAGGAAAAAATAGCATATTACGTAATTGCTTTAAAATTTCGTTTAATAGAGCTTTTTTGTTTAAATCTCTCAAAGGTTACATCTAAAACATTTATGGGCTGAGTGTAAACCTATCTCATTACCCGGTTAATGGCAATAGGCTCGCCACACACATACATTGGGACCTAAACATAAACTGGCGAAATGTGGGTGCTAGCACCTCTGCCTACCCCTTCGGGGATATAAGCGTGAGTTTATGTTATGTTATGTTATGTTATGTAAACCTATCTATGATTAGGACACTGGGCGGTAATATAAGATTAATTAATACATGGTAAAATGTAGGTTAAATAATTACTTAGGTAGGTACTCACCATTCTGTATCCGAGCAGCTTTTACTATTACTTGAAGTGTCGAGTATGACAATGGCTTTCGTCTCTCACGATTCTGTGTCACTTCGCTTCGCTGGCGTGATGATGATATCTAAAACACGTAGGCTACCGGGCGATACAATTAAATTCGTAAATTCGAATATCACGAAGGTTTCACTGTGCGATATGTTAGTACAGTCAGCAATTTACTTATATAAGCCACTTCCTCATTAAGATCGCCAGAGAAGACATGTTTCAATTTTCTACGATCCTGATCTTTTGCCTCGCGTAGAGCAGAATTTTCATATATTTATTTTAATATAGCATATATTGCTGATTGGCTTAACAATTCCTAAAATGTCCTCGATGTGATTGACATAGAAAAACCAAATAGGTGGACCCTTACGGAGTTTCCTCTATCCTCCTCTCCTTATAGAGTCAAAGTCTAAAATCATTTATTCTGTATAGACCATTATATCGGAAATTACAAAACGTCAAAAAAAAAGGAACATGAATAAAATCAAGTTAAAATCAGTTTAGTAAATGGACCACCGGTTCGAAACGCGGCCTCGACCTGAGAAGACTCCGGCAAGAAACTCAGCGGGCATTTCTTTTTTTTGGTCTATTTACAAACATAGGTACACTTAGTCTATTTAATCTAAAAGCAAAAATTTACTTGAGTAGCATAGTTGAGCGAACAGCTCATTTCAAGCTTGTTTATCATCCAAGTATTCTTGGATTTTAAATAGCCTTTCTGGCACAATTTACTTTTAACAATATTTTTAAATTTATACACAGACTTAAACATATACAAATATGTCTTTTATAATATTTCACTGCTGGTTTAAAGTCCTGTAATAGTTATTAAAACGGTTTATTTAACTAATCTTTCTCCTATCTAGGTTTAACTATTTAAATAGATGTAGCTGGACTTCAGACAGCTACTTAATTTGTATAAAGTAATTTGGGAAAGTCATTCTCATTATGATTACGACACCGAACAAAACTTTAAAATTGGAACGCTAATTATATCTGGTCAGTAAAAGGTAATGCAGCTTTTGACTTGCCGGCCAGTTTTACACAGTTTGTCAATTATGACGAAATTTTCCTCGATGACATAACGTTCCTTTGTACATAATTACATAATTAAGAAACGTAATGGAGGCGGTTTCGTTTTCCAGGCAGATTTCAGGTTAACTTTCTTCTTTCATGGCTTATTTCAATAGGTGTCTTGACTGTCTAGTTAGTTACTTTTTACTAAACGTCAAAACGGCAAGTTCTGAGGAAACTCGAAACGACTATATCTTTTAATTGTGAAATAATTTGTTATTATAGCTTAGGTGGATGATTATAAATGA
The DNA here is from genome assembly GCA_963662185.1 of Eilema griseolum. Classification (NCBI taxonomy): domain Eukaryota; kingdom Metazoa; phylum Arthropoda; class Insecta; order Lepidoptera; family Erebidae; genus Eilema; species Eilema griseolum. The sequence goes on from OY759250.1 coordinate 10,625,935, forward strand.
ATAATACCATACAATTAGAACAGACGTAACTAACGCTACTCTTTTACCATTCTTAATGTTATAAGTTCAGTTAAATATGTAATATAATAGTTAAATTGTATGGCTCTAATTTGCATGCCGCAAGGCCAAATGTAGTGATACCTTTTTAACAAACATGTACCAACTTTCGACCTACATTTGCAAAAAGAATAAATAAATAAATAAAAATAAATAAAATAAATAAATAAATTTATTTTAACTACGGGAGGCACCCCATATGCAAAGATATGTTAGTTGAACATAAGTGTGATTTATGTTTATGCGACATAATTAAGTATGTGTAAGTAATTTAATCTTGCGTATAACTTAGCGGAGCTTTTAAAAGTGTATTGAATATTTTTGTATTGATGAGTGCACCGAAGCTTTTTATGAGCTTTTATTTGAAATAATATCAAGAAATACACCAAGTTGTTGCAGCAAATTCTCATCATATCCAGTTTGGTACAGCAAACCTTTAATTAAATGTAATGAAGAAAAAAACTTATATCATAAACGGTTTAAGAGGTTTGGGAATCCCCGCGATTACGATGTTTTCTCTTTGCTGAGGGAGAGATGCAAATTTCTTACCAAGATTTGTTACGACGAGTATATCGCATCCATCGAGGACTCGTTGGTCAAGGACATAAAATCATTTTGGAGATTTGTGAATAATCGTAAAGGCCATATTTCAGTGCCTCACACCATGACACTTGAAAATACTTCAGAGTCAGACGGTCGCGGGATATGTGACCTTTTTTCACGATACTTTGGTTCAGTTTTTGACGGTAAAACTAATAAAACTAACCCTTACACTGACCAATCTGGTGCTGTAAATAACACGTATTTTAATATAGTATCTGGCTTTTCTATTACGGTAACAGATATCGAACGTAAAATAGATAGTTTGGATATTAATAAAGGGGCAGGTCCTGACCTTCTGCCTCCTATTTTCATAAAAAGTTGCGGAAAAGAGTTGTCCATTCCATTATGTGTTCTCTTTAATAAATCGTTAACTAGTGGTGTGTTTCCTAAAATCTGGAAAACTGCCCACATAATACCTATTTATAAAAGTGGCGATAAGTCAAATTGTAAAAACTATAGACCGATAAGTATTTTATCTTGCGCTGCTAAATTATTTGAGTCAGTGATGTATACTCATCTGTACAGTCATTTTAAGCCTGTTCTTTCAGACAAGCAACATGGTTTTGTTAGAAACAGGTCTACGGTCACTAACCTTCTGGAATACAAAAACTATCTCTGTCAAGTGTTTGCCACAGGTGGCCAAGTTGACTCTGTTTACACTGACTTCTCTAAGGCTTTTGACAAGGTAAATCACCATCTGCTCTGTCATAAGTTAGCGTCACATGGTATCCACGGCAGTTTATATAGATGGATCTGCTCATACCTAGACTCTAGAACGCAGTTGGTTGCGTTAAAGGGCTTCATCTCTGCACCTATCGCAGTTACATCAGGAGTACCTCAGGGTTCCCACTTAGGGCCATTATTCTTCTTAGTTTTTATTAATGACCTTATTCAACAACTGTCCTGCAATTGTCTCTTATATGCAGATGACTTAAAAATATTTACTTCTATTACTAATTTAGGTGACTGCTTAACATTACAGCGTGATATCAATACCGTATCACAATGGTGCAAGACTAACTACATGTATTTAAATATAGACAAGTGTTTTGTCATATCGTTTACTAATAAACGAAACAAAATCGTATGGAACTACGACATAGATGGTCAATTAGTTAACAGATCAGATGTTGCAAAAGACCTAGGTATCCTGTTCGATGACAAGCTTTCATTCCGTGCCCACTATAGTCACATCACGTCCAAAGCAAACCATCTACTGGGTTTTATTCTTAGATCCACAAAAGGTTTTAAAAATCCTCGTAGCACCTTGTACTTATACTTCAGCCTCGTAAGAAGTATATTAGAATACGGTAGTCCTATATGGTCGCCGAATTATAAGGTGCACATTGACGATATTGAACGAATTCAGAGGAAATTTCTCAGAATTTTATGTTATCGTATAAAACCTGGCCGGTCTAACTTAAATTATTGCGATAGACTCCTGAAATTTAAAGTTCAACCATTAGAATCCAGACGCATAATCTTCGACTTAGTTTACCTTTACAAAATCACCCACTCCATTATAGACTCTCCCGAACTACTAGCTCACATAAGCCTTAACATTAAATTTAGTGCCCGTAGATCTAATGAAGTCAATCTATTTTCCCTACAAATTTACAAAAATAACATCTCGTATTACAACCCTTTGACCAGGATGGCTCGTCAATATAACGAGATGGCAAAGAGCAATCACTTACTTGTGGACATATTCTGTCACAATATTAATAAATTCATCAGTGTCATTAAGGACATCCTCCATCGTAGGTTGAGTGCTGACCCTTGTGGCCCTGGTGGCTATACCTAAATGACTTGACCCACCCTCATCGTTAAACTGGTGTCTAGGAACTTCTTATTTTTTTACTATGTTACCTTTAATAGTCATGAGCTTTTTCATTATTGTAACATTAATTTTGCAGTGTGCACATAGTTTTACGTTAGAATCCAGTTCAAAACTCTTAGTTTTAAGTTTATTTTTGTAAAGATTGTAATGTGTTTTGTGCATCAAATAAATAAATAAAAAATAAAAAATTTTATAAAGGTGTTTTATACTAGGTATAATTGTCAGGTCGCATATAGCTAAGAATATAGACACTATTAAAACATTACGTGTTACAACCTAGGTATACCTAATAAATTGATATCATCAGAAATGTCTACAAATTATATCATTATCGAGCACATTAGACCGAAGTAAATAGAACCAAAATGCGGACAAATAGTTTATTGCGTAGTGCGAACTAGCAATGAAAACAATAAAGACCCTTATATAGTAAAATCTCAGATAGCTTATTACGTGGTGGGTAATAAAAACATTCCCAAACAGGTGCTATTGTTACATGCTTCTTTCAAATGTAGGTAACCCGCTTGAAAAGCCCCTAATGCGATATTAAGTACATACAATGACAGACACGTTCTCGTAATAATAAAATGAGTAGTTTAGATTAGCAGGTGTTGACTGAATACTGTGACTTCATGTACAGTCGGCAAACGGTATAAGTATACAGCTTTATAAGTCAGTGGGAAGACTGAAGGCTTGTCCTGCTTTGTCTTCTACACTCACGGCACAGAAACTTTGTGCTTACAGAGTCGGCAGCGCGAGTGTGACTCCTTTGGTGTTACACACGTCCATAGGCCACGGTAACCACTTTCCATCATGTGGGCCGTGTGCTTGTCTACCGGCTAAATAGTATAAAAAAAATTGCATGAAGTGGTGTATACCTATATCTTTGATCGCCTGTACATTCAGTGTGTTTTTATTCCCCTTTTCTTTCTACTATAGTTTTGGCACGCTATGATGGCCGTTTTAACACGACTGGTTTTGTTTTTCTCTTTTTTGGTGCGCTTAATATTGGACAACGAACTGCTAGACGAATAACTAAAGAAAAATATAGTGAGACTGGCCCAGAAGAAAATAAACTCCACATACCAAAATAGAGAAAACGATCAAAGCCAGTCGTTTCAAAACGGCCATCATAGCGTGCCGCAACTATAGGTAATTTGTATTGAAATTTAATATCATAATTATACTAGGTATCGGGACTTCTCGCGAATTATATCTTGGAACTTACTATTTCTGCCGACGTTTCGGATGCGTTGCAGCACCCGTGGTCACGACTTGACTAGTCTTCGAGCGTCGAGATGTATGCGGGGAACATTTTTTGAGCGCCTACCCACCATTACACTTATTATGAACGGTTAGGCTGGCGACACACCACACTCACTATGTCAGTTTTTAACGGCACTGTGTTTTTTGGTTTTAATATCTTAATCACTGGATTCCACGTTCCGGATAGCTTGAATCCATCTTCCCTATTGAAATTTTTATATTTTTTGATTTCAATGGCTTCACGCACAATCCGTGAATAGTAGTAGTAGTGGCGAAAGTTTAAAAAAAGAAATTTAATATTCTAGGACATAGATAGATAATTCTTTATTGTATACCAATAGATTATAGTAAAACTTGTAGTTGGCATGCATACAGTTTAATGTACAATGGGCGGCCTTAGCGCTGGAAGCGATTTCTTCCAGGCAACCTTGGCATGGACAGTAGTGTAATAAAGCAAAAGATTTGGTGTAGTTAGCAAATAAACATACTTCGCATCTAGAACCAAAGTAAGCATAAATTGTGTTTAGCGTTCTAGAATGCAGATAATACTAATATATTTTTGTTTTGTAAATATGTACACAGGGCTAAAGTGATAAGTATACACCTTTTCAAATAAAGTTGTATTATTCCTATCTTCTTTGCCATCACATAGGTTAGGTACACATTTGCACTGAGCGGAATCAAACCCGCTGTCTGTGGTTAGTAGTCGCACTCTCTACCGCTATGACACAAAGATTGCCAAACAGTCTTCTTATAAATATTCTGTATTGAGGAATTGTTGCCTACTTAGCGATGTGCTCAGAATACAAATAAATCTATTATTATCTGTACATTTTTGTGCGTCAGCAAAGTCTTTGTAAATAATATAAGATAACAATGCTGCTAACGTGTGCTAACACTATATTGTATGTTTGATACTACTAAGGTACCTACTTAGTACCTTCTTGGCGTTCCGTGGGGAAATCTCCACGGACTCCACCCCCGCCGGCCCACACACGGATTGCTATGTCGAACTCAAACTGACTAAAGTCACACTAGATTCGCAATTACCAGATGTAAGGTACCTAAAAGGCATTTTCACGGTTAAGTTCAACTTTTTCTAAACTTTTCATAATATTAATTGCACAAGGGATTTTTTTTATTAAAACAACTCGCTTTCAAAACATGTACCCATGCATGCGTAGTAAAATAATTATTAGGTTTTCAAACTAAATAGGAAAAAATACATAAATAATAATACTTAAATGAGATTTAAAGTTACAAACTATTATTAGGTAAATTAAATATAAGAATTTCATACATTCCTCCGCATCGTTACCGACCGGTAACGTTCCCAGAAGGCTGGCAGCATTGCCACGTTGAATAGGCATTGCTAATACTCTGTGCGAGATAGTAACCAGCCTTCTGGTCATCTTGCACAAGACAGCATTTTATAAAAACGTCTAAGGCAGTTATAATTTCAACTATGGCCACACTGACAACTTAAAGTTTAATCTATAAATATAATTATCGTCATCAGTTAGTTCGATGACTTCGCATGTCAATCATTTATTTATAAAAAATGGTGTAACTACACTTTTAAGTAGATATATGTTTTGTATTGTTGAGAGGCGTGAGGAAGGTAACATGTCGGCGTATTTGTTATCTACTAAAAACGAATGTACTTACTTGGGCGTACAGTCACCCTCAGAAGTTATAGAACACTAATAATTTATAAAAAAAAACATTGATATACTGGTTTAATCATAAAAAATACGAAATATCTTTTCAGTGAAATAAATCATTATAGGAGGGACACGACGGTATTTCCGTCCCTACCTACCCTACCTACACCCTACAGAATACCACGGTTATAATAACCTCGTGTTGAGGTTCCCGCAGGGAGTAAGGTAGCCAGAGCTCACTGGAGAGTTTATGTGCTGTCAGTGGGCAGACCAAGGCTTGTCCTGATTTTGTGTTTTGCACTGAAGGGACAGTAAATCTCTGTTCTTACAAGGTCGGCAGCACGGGGTTGACTCCGCTGCTGTTACACACGTTCATAGTACACGGTAACCACTTTCCATCAGGTGGGCCGTGTGCTTATGTCGTGTAAAAAAAAAGATTATTATCTTGAGGAGACTAATTATAAAAAAAACAATTTTAATTTATAATTTTCTGCTAAGGTTTAGAGTTAGGTGGTCAGTAACTTTGAATATGTAAAGCTAGTATAGTTACTGGCATATTTTGGACCCCAGTTACGTGACAAGAAGTATTCTATATGGGTAGTACGCGGTTTTGGGTATATTTTGAAGATAAGATGGGGTGTTACAGCAGCGGAGGACCTAATGTCTATTAATCATAGATTATATAAATGAAACCGCGGTAGCCGAGTGGTATGGGTAATGGACTGCCGACACTAGGTCTCGGGTTCGATCCCAGGTTTTACCATGGCTCACACCAATGACTTTTCGATGCTTTTCGAAGTTATGTGTGTATTTATCGCAGGTTTATAAGTGCCCAGTTAATGGCAATAGGCTCGCCACCTATTACATACAATGGGACCCAAACATAAACTGGTGAAATGTGGGTGCTAGCACCTCTGCCTACCCCTTCGGAGATATAGGCGTGAGTTTATGTTATGTTATATAAATTTAATCCACGCGCGCTAAGGTCTCGTTTCTCTCGTGACTTGCGGTCAAGGTATATACAGGGTGTATTTTTGAAACGGGGCAGTAAGGGCAAGTACCTTAACCGTTGCAGTTACAGCAAAACGTTCTTAAAAGACCTTCCCTAACTTTTTGGGACATTTTGAACTGCATTCACAGATTTTGTAAAAAACTTACAGTTAGCAAAAAAATGCAAAAAGCCTTCGAACATCATCACCCGGATGTAACACTTGAACTATGCGCCCATATCGATAGCACTTGTAGCCGTATTTCTTCCATATCTTTATCACAAGGGAGTGGGATACACCTACTTCAAGGGCGACTTGCCTGGACGATACCTCTGGATATGCTTCGACATAAGTCAGAACCGCAATCTCCGTGTCCATGTCCACACGAGGCTGCCGCTTTCTTTTGAAAGAACCCTGCAATTCCAGGTTTTTTAAAAGATTTGTAATAACCTTTCTTGTTGGCACATGCCGCAACGGATACTTATTGCGGTACCACACTAATGCAGCTCCCGCATTTCGATTATTGACAAAATACGCTTCTAATAAGTCAATTTTTTCACGATTAGAAGACATTTTAGCGAAAATCCTTAATTAATAACTCATACGAAGTTTCTCAGCTGAAACTAAGTATAACACACAGATTTTCGAATCAAATTCGAAATTTGAGGGTAAAAATTCTTTTTATTTACTTTACAGTCAATTCTACCCACTTCCTGGCCATAACAAAAAGTTAGACCATCGTAGAAATTTGTTTCTGTTGCCGAAATGTATGGGAAACGTTTTTGGCGATTTCTATCTTTCCTAGTACTGAAAGCTAAAATGGTCTCATAGAGTTTTTTGATCCCCACATGAAATAGAATCGATTGGCATAAAAAAAAAATTTTTGGACTTTTTGCATTGTTTTTGCCAACTGTAAGTTTTTTACAAAATCTGTGAATGCAGTTCAAAATATGTCAAAAAGTTAGGGAAGGTCTTCTAAGAAAGTTTTGCTGTAACTGCAACGGTTAAGGTACTTGCCCTTACTGCCCCGTTTCAAAAATACACCCTGTATAAGTATATAGGTACCGATGGTGATTGTACCTACGCCTATGTTGGATATCACGAGTGTACCGTGACGGTATTTCTTATTCAGTACTTGTACTTGCAAGGTACACAAGTGACTACCGGTTTAAAGTAGATATCGTTTGTAAGAACTTAAAATATGTATGTCTTGCGTATAATTTTAACATTTGTCAAGAGTAAAGAATAAGTGCCCTAACATACCATAAATAAAGTATGATAAGTAGGTACTTAGTATCTATATTTGCGTTTTATATATTCTTGGAAACCTAATTAAAACTATTAAGTGGCAAAGGAGGAAGATATTGCTTTGGTACACTTTTAAGAAAATGAAATGCAACAGATACATCAAATCATTTATCTTAAATGAAAGGGTTAAAAGTGGTTCATTTTTTTTGATAAGAGCTTTAGAAATTTATTTCGATTGGTTTATGACGTTAAAAGTTATACGAAATTGGTTGTGTAGCTGATTACTCCATTACAGGCAAATCAATTACATGAAGTAGATTTTTGTAAATCAATGTTGACATCAAAAACTACATTAGGTATAGTATAATCGGAAAGCTTTGGGAAAAGCAAGACATCTAACAATATTTATAACTGTTACAACAAAGGTTTCTTTCATAAAATATTGAGAGGCATAAAATGCTAACTACTTATAAATAGGATCTCTAGAGGAGCTACCTTTCTAAAATCAAAATACTAAAATAATGACCAGGCATTTCGCCAACTGAGACGGTTGGTGGCCTGATCACCTCGCTTTGGTACCTTGCGGGGCAAAATACCAAGGTGACCAGGAGTTTGAAACAAAAAATATGGGCTACTGTATTTAATTTTTTTTTCTTTATATTGTTTGTGATCACCAAATCGTATGTTCAAAATGAATAAACATAGTTTTAAAACAAAAGTAAGGGCGTTTACTATGAAATTTATTCCAAAAAGGACGTTTTAATCTCAGTGCCTACTATCGATTTAAAAGACTGGATTAATAACAGGTCAATAAAATGAATAGTATCATCACATTGAATATTTTGTACACTCGTCACTTAGAGATACTTAACTGTTTTTTTGGGGTGTCCAGTTCTCTTCTTTCGCTCCATCCTATTTTAAGTGATTATAAGATTCCTAGAACTGTCTTATAGAACAAACTATTCCGGTTACGAACTGTACAGGTCTGTAAGACTCTTTGGGATAACTAGCATTTTATTGTTCTTGTGGATTGCGGCAGTCTTTCAAGTTAGACCGGAATGAGTCTCTGTAACTTACTAGAGTTATCTAAACAACCAGACATTTTTCTGGAACAAAACTTATGTAACAACGCTATTTGTTGTGATTTTCGCAACGATATGTTATACAGTTTAATCTGATAGCTGCTATAGCTTCTGGGATGGTCGCTTTTTACCTTTTGAATCACACCTTAACTTCATTACCATAGGTGGTAAAATTGATGGACCAAAAATATGTAAAAGATTTGTTTGTTATACGCTAATTCTGAATTTGAGTTATCTTATGGAAAGAACTAAGTAAGATAACACGTGCAAAATGCTTATATTGCTTTAAAGATCGATGTCTATAAACATTTGCAACACCAGTATTACGAACATATACATATAATCACGCCTTTATCCACAGAGGGTTAGGCAGAGGTAAATTAACACCCACATTTCACCAATCATTGTATTCGGTCCCACGTAATAGAGGGTGAGCGTATTGCCATATTTTGGGCACTATTATTGACTCGACCCATGAATCTGAGGCTGAGACTGGACTATAATATCTGTCTGATGTTAAGCAGCCCTATTCCTTAATCGCCTTGTACGACACCGCATGAGAAGAGATGTATAATGGTGGTCCAAATTCTATTCTGCCGGAAACCAAAACGCACCAGTATCGATTTGTTAAATAATACAAAAAACGGATATTATGTAAATGAAATTTCATCATTCTTATTTTTGTAGATGTGACTTCATATAATTTTCTGGCAGTCAATAAATGCCCAATATCACGTATATCGTCTGTATGATAATAATTGTAATAGGCTATCTGGATGTCTGGGGAGATTGGGCGTCTATTATGTCAATATTGTCACGTACTTTCTGATGTCTAGCTTACATATTCGATTCTTATCTAGCGTAATAATCGACTAGCGTAATAATCGAGTGTGACACCCCTGGTGTTGCATACGTCCATAGGCCACGGTAACCGCTTCCCATCAGGTGGGCCGTGTGCTTGTCTGCCAAGTGGTTACCGTGGCCTATGGACGTGGGTAACACCAGAGAAGCCACCCTCGTGCTGCTGACCCTGTAAGCACAGAGATTCGGTGCCTTTAGTGTAGAGGACAAAGCAGGACAAGCCTATAGTCATCCCACTGACAGCACAAATTCTCCAGTGAGCTCTGGCTACGCTACTCACTGCTGGGAACACAACATGAAGTTATTATAACCGCGGTATTCTGTAGGGCGGAGGTACTTCCCCAGTCGGACTGCTCAATTGGGCGGAAATACCACCGTGTCCTACCTCCTAAAAGTCTAGTTTGAAAATGTCTATTTCACTCTTATGTCCGTAGATTGTTATCAGTGAACTTATGCAATGATTCGTTGAACCGCGTGGTCAATCAATCATTTTTATTGTTACGAAGCATGCAGCGACGGCCGTGTGTCTAATCGTTTTCGAATGAATTATATATTACATGGCATAGGCAAATGTGTCCTTGTAGTCTTGTAGGTAGGTATTATTTAATTATGTCATTAAGAATTTTTCAGATATTACCACGGGATTGGAAGTTCGGGACTGTACTGGTAAAACCGCTGGACAATGCTAGGTTTTTAGTCTATAAGGGATATCATTTATTTGTATATCAAGTAACAGTTAAGATTATAATCAGATTCATTGTTATCGAGCTTGTTTTCTGACCACAATAATCAATACTATATAATGATGTTACATAGACACTACAATAAATAATGACTTTGTGACAGAAGGCACAGGTGCGTTCTTAAAATGACGTAATCTTCTTGCCTTATATTACGCAATGCACTTTCGGCAACAATAAATGTACTGGTGAGATAGAAAACGGATACCTATTTGAAATATTTTGTTAGATAAATAGATGACGGGTCTGACATTTAAATAACAAACAAGAAAAATAATACATACACAAACCCACTTAGGAATGGGTGAATATTAAAAAATATGTTTTTAAATGAACATTTCGACTAGCTATATTTCATCTACTGAGATAAACTTAGTTTTTAACCGATTGAAAAATTCAAATTCAAATCTTATGTTTGAAAATAGGGTTTTACTTTGGTTTTACTAATTATTACTGGCAAGTGATAGACTCGAACCCTTTAGCAATTAAGTCTAAAGAAGGTAGATTGGAGTGGATTGGAGAGGCGGGGCGGGAGCAAGTACGAAGGCAACTCGGAGGTCGATGAATGACCTCCGCCTCCATGAGCTCCTGGGAATGACGGGTGGAGCCGCCTATCAACCTGGCAGAAACAGGCCGCGGCGGCGGCGTGCCTTGTGCGCCTCCCCGTTTCCGGGAACGAGGGATTCTGTTGTCCCCACAACCGAGAAGAAGGCCAGATCGAGAGAGATAGTCGTGGGTCGGCTGGGGTGCGAGGGATATGCTTGTTAACCTGACCTTCAGCGACCAAAAACGACAGACAGGTGGTTAGAGTCTGACATAACCTCTCCCACCGGCTCCGGCCGTGGGGGTATCCGTGGGGATTTTTCGCATGTCAAAAAAGAAGGTAGGTTAGTCATTACTAAGGTAGGTTAGGTAAGGATTTAAAAATAATCCAATTAAAACTCCATTTAGTCAGGTATGACGTGTAAAGCATTGACTTTGGTGTAACATTGCTGATGTCAAGTTGAATGTCATGCAGAATCGTGAGCATATAATAACACACATCCCACGCATACTTATGCTTAGGCCACATAAGAAACTAAGCTAAGCGTAGCTAACTTATGGTTTAATCACATGCACCGAGTACAGTGGCGAGACAGTGCTTTCGACCGAGTGAGATGTACGTGCAAAGTTTTCAGTGATATTCACACTACAGCTTGTCTATAGCACTACAGGCTCGTACCCATTCATTATTTGTTTGATCACCTGCCAGGTAGAAAGCTCCACCGAAATAATCTGTCTTTTTGGGAATCTTATTTTTTAGTTATAAATAACACTCCATTAAAATTTCAAGCTGCCTCAAAAACATTTTTTATAATTATTTGCAAAATGTTTTTGCACGCGTCTGGCAATGTTAAAAGCCCGATTAAATTATCTGGCTTATTTTTTTTCGTATTTATAAAGTATTACACTGCAACATATATAATTTGCGTATTGCCTAAAATATATTTATGGGGAAAATAAATAATATTTAAAAAAACTGAGGGGTTGATTTAGCCCCGCTACTCACCAGCCAGGTCTGCAATTCCGTGTTGGGGTGTAATAGGAGAGGTATCTGACAAGTTTTCAGCTTGCCTCAAATTCCTACCCAAAAATTTGTGCCAGCTCTCGGACTATATCGAGTCAAGCTGAGTGTCACCATTGTCACATAGTATGTATATATAAGTAATGGTGACCCTGTTTTCTGAGACATCGCCTTCAGCTTACCATCAGGCAAGGCGAAATCTAATTGATGTGTACTATATAAAAAAAGCGGCCTAGTGCTGTCTCGCCACTTCACTCGGTACGTGTGATCAAAGCTTTAGAGCTTAGTGGTGAACGTGGTACGCTTAGTTAGGTATCATGGAGTTAGCTAGCTTAAATATTCAGATGTTGGTCATAGAGGAATAGGACATGAGACCTTCGGCTACCAGGTAGATACCTTGCAACCCAGTGTTTTCGGGTAGACGATAAAAGTGCTTAGTTTCATTTATTCTAGGACGTTCTAAGCAATATTATCTAGGCCTAAAGTTAGCATAGCTTAACTAGCTTATGTTATGTTACTAGAATGCAGATAAACATATTTAGATAAGTATTTTAATTTATAAATATATACATTTAAGCTAAAAATTACCCAGACCAATGCAAATATCCAGGTCAGGTCTTAAATGCTTACAACAGTCGAATCCGCTGCATCAAAGAGGTCCTCGTCAATATTGAAGATACAGTTCATAAGTGCTCTAAGGTCGAGAAAATTAGAAATTATCTTTGCTTGGCATAGCATCTAGTGTGGCATGTAACTTTATTCAAATGGAATAGAACTTTGCATATTATTTTTTACTAATAATATATATTAGCATAATGGTACCTACCTACAAAATGTATTCAGGCAGATATTTTTATGTCTTCGATTGATTTACACTGTTTTTCAAATCAGATTCTTCTTCTTTAAATTCTTTAACTGCTCGAAGTATAACGAGTTGAGGGGAACAGTTTTTATACCACTTGGGTGGCAGATAAGCACACGGTCCACCTGATAGAAAGAGGTAACTGTAGCCTACGGACGTGTACAACAAAGGGACTGACACACGTGCTGCTACCCTATAAGCACAGAGAGTTTCTGTACCGTCAGTGTAAAAGACAAAGCAGGACAAGCTTTTGGCCCCTGACAGCACAAAAACTCTCCAGTGAGCTCTAGCTAGCCTACTCACCGCCGGTAACACAACACGAGGTTATCATAGCCGCGGTATTCTTTTGGGCGGAGGTACTTCCCCAGTCGGAGTGCTCTGAAAAAAACATTGTGTGTAATACTTCAGGCTTCTGTTGTATTTCAATCAAACTGTAGACAACGTTAGATTTGGTTAGATTGACCTCTGTTATTCAAAAGTAGTCACTTTTTACAATCTCAAAGTAAAATTCAATGTCTCTGTATAGATACTAAACAATGACATGTATCATTCCCATTTTGATCTTTCAACCCAATTGGACCTATGAAACTTTGATGTCAAGATTTAAGTAAACTATTCTTTAAATAGAACCTGCGGGAATAAAAATGGAGACACATATACATAACTTCCGGTGCTTTCAAGAATGAAATGATCCTTACACAGTCTATTTTACGGCCTCGCGCTCCTCCCCGTTTCCGGGGACGAGTTGGGGACTCTGTAGTCCCCACACCCGAGGAGAGAGCCAGATCGTGAAAGATGGCCCTGGGTCAGCCGGGGTGCGAGGAATATGCCTCACCTTCGGCAACCAAAGCGACCCACAGGCGGCGTGCGTTTTAGTTGGTTCAAGTCCGACATGATCTCTTCCACCGGCTCCAGAGGTTGTGTCGAAAAAAAAAAGTCTATCTTACGATTGAGGAAGCTACTTTCCTGGTTGAGAAAAGTTACTGTAGGATGTTACGTTAGTTTGATTTCTGTAGTAATGAGACAAGACATATAACTCTGGGTTAATACATGGGTTAGAAAATGTAGTTAGTTGGGTTCGTTAATGACTTTTGACAAAACCCACATCAACGTTCCGCCTCAGCGCGCATCCGTGATGTGAAGATGAAAGTTTTATAAGAATGTTTATGAGTCAAACCACATAATTTCATGTTTTGTTGATGTTTAGATTTTTATTACGTTCATTAATAAGTGTTATGAAATTGTAGACTCTGTTAAATGAGCGTGCGTTAATTGTCCGTGCAATTTACTTTTGTTGTTGTGAATTACGTTATCTCTTTTGATATAGTTAGTTGCTATTAGTGGTATATAAGAAATCTTTATGAATTGTATTCGAATCTTTCGATCTAAAGTGCTTAACTCAAGGGTAACAAATGTTTAACAATCATTAATCATCTCATTAATCTTAGGTAGGTAATCTAGTATTCGATATCTGATATAAATGATTAAGTATTATACCTATATAAAAAGACGCAACCTCGTGGAGCACTGTTCGAACCAAAACCTAAAGTAAAATCAAAAGATATCAAAAGTTTGTCAAAATTATTTCATGATAGTAATAATTATGACCTAGGTGGACTAGGACTTCATTAAATTCTTTCAATGACCACAAACAGCCAATGAACGATGTCGAGAAACTGGTCAAACGGCGTGCCTAGGACAGTTAGGAATGTTATATTTTATCACACTGCCTAATATCTAATATAGTTTTTATATCTGTGCAATGTTTATTATAATTACCTGATGCACATAGCTTTACCCACGTGGAATTTTGATCTCGTTCTATGATGAAAAAAAACCGCAATAATAACCTGGGCGTTGGTGGAAAATGGGACTGTATTTCTAATATGACATAGGTAATCAGTTAGAGCTGTAAAAAAAGCCATTATAACTAATTATTGTGTGCGAAACTAAAAAGGGGAAAACAATTATCACCAAGAACAATAATAAAAAGTTTTGATTACATCCTACTTGTGTTTTACTTGAAACAAAAATGTACCGTTGATTTCTGGTTTGTCCCCATTGTTTTTGGTTTAGTGAACTCGGTCGAGACATAGCTTTTTTGTGTAAGGTTCCGACCTGTGACTCGGTAATACTACACTGGTGGCTACACGCGGCAGTCGGCCAGTCGTACACAATCGTCGCGACAATAAAAACAGAAGTTATTGTAAGCACACTCTTTGTCGAGTTTTCATGGTCTGACGGGTTTTACAGTGTTCATTAATATATCTGTGTTTAACAGCGCTAAAACATGGTTAAGTACCTAAAAGATGGGTAATTTAACTAATGGAACTTGAGCGCCGCGATGCCACGGTCCCTTGCCATAAACGTTTAGCACCCTGTCCCCACTTGACACTCTTTGCGAGTGACGAGAAGGACAGTACCCACTTTCCTTAACACACATAATGAAGCGGATTTTGTTTATATTCCTATTCATTAAAATATAAAATTTTATAGCACCATATTGGAATTGGAATTGCCATAAATTATGGACATATTATGCACATTCCTAATTAGGTAGGTTAGTCAGCAGTATGAGAATGTGCAAGATGTTGTCATAAAATACAATTTGAATGTTTAAAAGGTGACAATTTGTAGACAAAGTGACTAATTTAAGGTAGAAAGTCACCAGTCACCACTGTATCGTAAATATTAGCATAATGATTTTATGCTCAGTTGCTAATTTCAGTGTCCTGAATTACGACCTTTCAAAAATTTGGCTTGGTTTACTGGAAGAAAACTGGCACAACTCATGAAATATGCATTGTGTGTTAGATTGCCAAATTGGAAAACTTATTCTCGTTAAACGTTCGCCCAGTATATTAACATATTTTTATTTAAAGTCAGCACATCTAACAAACTTATGACGGAACTTAAAAATGATTAAGATTGGAAAACTTGAAACGTTCCTCAGAATATATTTAGCTCCATAATGTGATGTTCTGCAATCTATAGGTAATACATACATACATATAATCACGCCTTTATACCCGGAGGGTTAGGCAGAGGTGAATTCACACCCACATTTTACCAATAATTAAATTCCCATGTAATAGAGGGGAGACTATTGCCGTCTTCCGGGCACTATTGTTGACTCAAGCTCTTCATCAGAGGCTAAGTCTGGGCTATATATATCTGTCTGATGTTAAACTGACAAAGGCCTGTTTAATATCAGATGATAATAATAATAATAATAATAATAATATTTATTTATCACAAAAAAGTTTACAGATACTGTTCTTATTTACTAAAATATTTCAAATTTTTGAAACTTTAAAATAAAATAGATAGAGATGCGGTGTCGTACAAGGCGACTAAGGGATAGCTCTTAGTGCCGTAGTCGCCTTGTACGACATCGCATGGGAAGAGATTGGATCAGTAAAAAAATGTGGTTCCAATAGTAAAAACTCTGCTCTGCTTCCATTCGCGAATATATAGGTTTCGCAACCTCCATTAAAAAAACTTAATAGATTTGCCTTTCAAGCAAACTAACTAAGCCAACTTGACTGAACGAATGGTCTAAAATTTATCATAAGTCCAATGGTTCTCATCAGTAAGTTTTCTGTGCTGTGTTTAAAATACGCACACCAAGTAAATCATATGCAGTACCACAAACAGTACTGTCTACACTTCATAGTTACGGTACTCGTGTGGCAGATAACACCAATATTTGAGTTATCTAACCGCGTTTAGTTCAACTCAAGCAGTCTTCCCAGGGTTGTCAAACAATCCATTCTCAATTTATCACTGTTGGTCTCATTTGAAGTATTTTCTGCGAGTACATTGTCGACTAACTATAGCAATTGAATTCGAAATTCAAAGATGCTGGCATATACCTACTTCATTGATTGAAGATAGGTACCTGTTTTTCTGGTTGGTTTAAGCAAGGCGACTGTTTATCATCAAGTAGATAATTACCTTAGTAGATTAAATTTCCACAACCTGATATTCTCGCAGCATCCCGTCGAAGCGGTTTTGACGGATATGTGGCAACCCTCGTACGGGTTGCTAGAGGCTGTGTAGAAAGGAGCACGCGGCTCCAAGGACGACGACGTGTACGCCGGTTGTTCACCTCGGCAGTAAGAATGCGCGGGAACACCGCGGGAACCGATTGCTTGCGGTGTCGACCGACCCGCCTGCCAATCGACACCACCTTTGCATTCCACTGTGGTGAATCGTATACCTTAACTCCTACGTATCAATGGAATTTGGTTGAGTTGTTAGTGTTAAGTTTTTCAACGTTTTTTTTTATAGAATATTAGAACCGAAATTATTATTATTCGCTCTAACCCCTTCAGCTAAGCTAAATTGCTTGAGGTCAGAGTTAGTTCACGTCTGTGGTGTAATAGCCAGGATTGAAACCCGGGACCTTTCGATCGTAAGGTGGACTCCTTTACCACTAAGCTACCAACGCTTGACGTTTGTCACAGATGCGCAAACGCTACTGCGCCGTCAGCTTTGATCTCTCTTTCAATAGTTTGTTCGTCGTTAATATCTTTTTCGTTTCAATTGCGCATCGTTTGTTTCAGTCGCTATTCATTAAATGGAGCCATTCATAACAGTTTGGGTAGATTTGTTTTACTATTCGTTGATGCAGTGCAGCTACGCTTTTGGTTGTTAATGAAGATATTTACATACTAGATGGATTGTGGTAGCGTCTTATGTTATCTATGTGCAACAATTAGTAGTTATTAATACAAATCAGGTATTTATGAGTTTACATATACAGACAGAATATATTAAGGGTATACAGAGACAGAGATAATGAATAAGTGGATATTATAATATGTAAAATAAGAAGACGGAAGCATTGCAATAATGGTATATTATGTTTCAATGATACAAAAAAATACAAATACAATACAAATGGGAAATGATCAAGAGCATGACCAAATAAATAGACTATGATGTGAACTTAGTAGGCAGGTAGGTAGGTATATCATATCTTGTGTCTTTAAACAAGATATATTTCATATCGTTTCCTGCCATATTGATTTCATACCTTATGTGTTTCATATACCTAAGCAGATAGCAAAAATGTAGGTACCTATAATAGGCAATGCATGCAATTCCATTTCCATATTTGTAAATCTGTCTGCGATCAAATTGATAGACGAATATGGAATTGTCTTGTATTTGAATGCTTTAATATCAAAATATTTTGCATTACGAACACTTTTTTAGCTGTCAGGGTTGTTAATGTTACCATATTAGTAAAGCACTCGTATTCTGGGTGAAAAAGAGAGATGAAACTTATATACCCTATATAGCTTCATTCCACTTTCTTTCGCGGAGCACGAACGCTTTAACACGTCATGGTAAGGCCTCAGTTATATAAAAACCGTAAAATAAACAATTAAATGACATTATGACTTGATAATTGTATTGTTACGCACGCGCAGATGTTTACCAATGATGTGAAAGTTATCCCAAAATAAATAAGAACATTGTTGCTGTCATCGTTTTTTTATTAAATGTAATAATATTATAGTTTGTTCCTAAAAATCAGTTCGTTTCAAAGTTTGCATAAGTAGAACACTTGATTGACTAGTTTCTTTCTCTAAAACTGTTTTGCGGTTGGTAAACAATTCGGTAAACACCTGGAATCCGTTATATTATTAACTTACGGCTCGTCACTCCTCGTATATTTTTAGATGGATCGATCGCAGTTCATGTTTTATGTTTCAAACATCGTTTCTATTTGTACAATTTATAAGTCACGTAAGTATAATTGTACATTATTAGAACTTTATTTTACGTAGCTTCTGGCAAAACCAGTATAAGTCTTAGTAATTATCGCCGTGGGACACATTTTGCGATTGCACAGGATGTGGTTAATTCTACCCTCTAGTTGAGATTTCTGAACGAAAACATAAACAAAATCTTACTGTATGTAGGTACTCAGTAGACGGAACTATTTATCTATTTTACATTTGGTTTGGTACTTTAACTAACGGTAAACAATCTTGGTGTGATTTCTTATTTTAAAATTAATTTTATAAATAAAACGCAAATCAAACCGTTAGTTAAAGCATTAGTTTATCAATTGTGTAAAAAAGGTCGCATCAATATTGTTTACCCTCAGCTAAGTACTTACCCAAATGGAATAGAGTTCAATTCAGTTTATACAGTTCAACATTTCCTTTAAGAACTACGATCAATAGTTTTATCTGTAGCAGCTTAAGTGACGAATGCTTTATAAATACGGCTTCATCATGATATCATTCAATACTGTTTTAGATTCCAAAGTATCATTGCTTTGTCAACATATCATTCCAAGTAGGCCACCAGACATAAACTCTCTATTTTGTTATTTAATATGCTGAGGGCATATTACTCACAGCATGCAAAAGGTGTTTAAAATCCGGATGTGCAAAGGTAAGAAGACAATGACGCCGTTAAGATTTCTAAAGTTTCAATTGGAGATGTGTTGTGAATGAAAATAGCAACTGTGTTAAACAAAATAAAGTACGTGTTATTTGAAAATCTTAAACATGTCAGTTGTAATACGGTACTTTGTGTACCGTATCTGTATTCCTGCTTGTACGCACAATAGTGTGGTGAGTGGTTTAGAAAACCAATGCATTTGAGAGCTGAGAGATACACGTTCCTATGCATTTGGTTGAAGAAACCATCTTTTTTTAGTATTTGTAGATACTTACAGGCGTTTAATAGATCTATTGAATCTACATCTATGTATAACAAAATAACAACATATTTTCACATATATGTTATATGTTCACATTCAGAATAATGGTCCGGTAGACTGGTCTATTTACTTATGTAGTACCAATTTACACATAATTGTAGGATGACAAAATCAGACTGGAAGGACCCCACGTAGGACACCATTAATTTGTCCTCATTTCTAATTATCTGAAACTAATAACAGTGCCCGGTTAATGGCAATAGGCTCGCCCACCTATTACATTGGGACCTAAACATAAACTGGCGAAATGTGGGTGCTATCACCTCTGCCTACCCCTTCGGGGATATAGGCGTGAGTTTATGTTATGTTATTTAATAACACTATTGTCGTACGCAGAGTCCTTACGTAAGAATATATACCTATACTTATGCACCGAGTTATTCTCACTACCCCTTATCGACTTTGCAACCGGGCCAAACTGGGTATTTATTGGAAAAATGACTCACTCGTCTTCAATTTTTTCAGTTTCTTGAGACGCTGCCGCAAACTACCATTTATCATAAATTTATTAGCCTTTTACAACATAAGCCAAGCAAGGACATTTTTAGGTGTAACTAAGCAACCATATACCTAAAAATTTATAGATTTGTAAGGGAAACTGTGTTAGTTAAGAAGTTAGTGTAGAAGTGACTATGTTTGTTATATGTCAAATATGAGGTAGGTCAGTTACTGAAATTAATATAGACGTGTAAATAAATTGATAGCAAATGGCTATTGTAAGTACTTCCACACATTCATCAAAGTAATATAAACAGTTTAGCTACGTCTATAGATTTCTTTAGTATACAATTAGATGCGCATGTTATGCGAACCTAACATTTTACTCGGCTATTCATATTATGAGGTTTTATATTTAACTTCACCGGTTTCATTCGTGCGTCGTACTGTCATTGGCAGCCCGCTTGTGTCATTATAAAATGTTTAATAAGTACTTGGCTTTTAAGTGTCGACGTATACCTACATGCATGACATATTTTCACGCCTATAAATCTTCGAACGGGTAGGCAGAGGTGTACTAAAACCCACTTTTCGCCAACTATGATGTTCAGTTCCATGTTATAGGGGGCGAGCCTATTGCCGTCAAGCAGGCACTTTGTTACAGCATTGTCGTTGCGTGGTGTTACATAACCTCTTTTTTATCGTGCGAAAAATCTTCACGTATTGCCGCCGTGATAAGCCGGTGGGGGAGGTTATTTGAACCGAGTTAAATGCACGCCGTTTGAGGGTTGCAAGTTACAGCGCTTGCGTTGCGCTCCGGCCGACCCAGGGCCATCTCTTTCGAGGTGGCCCTCTTTCTGTGTGAGGACCACGGAGTCCCCGGGTATGGGGAGGTGCAGCTGCGGTCTGCTTCTTGACAGGCGGCTCCCCCCTTCACCCCAGCCCTGCGAGATAGAAACTATCTAGTAAATATACGTATCTAGGTTGTAATAAAGAACCATCTATCATCATATTCATCACACAGAACGAAATAAAATCTAAACGATACCTATTTCGAAATACCAGCATGTTTTGGGTTGAAATTGTTCACATTATCGATCGGTCTCGGCACCTTCTAAAGGTTTATGAAGAAATTTAGTACTTCAGCAATAGACTACTTGAGATATTTCGAGAACTCACGAATAAACCAATAATAGGTAAAACAAATAAACATTATATAGCTAAAGTATTTATGATGAGACCGTCAAGCTGAGTGTCACCATTGTCACACGGTATGTGTAGGTAATGGTGACCCTCTTTCCTGAGATTTTGCCTTCAGCTTACCATCAGGCAAGGCGAAGTCTAATTGACGTGTTCTATATATAAAAAAAAGTAATAAAACTGAAAGAAAACATAATTCTATAACCTTTAGTCGGTTAATCAGAACACTTCATTATTCGATGTAGGTCAGTCTTAGGTAAGAATGACATTGAAAGGGGAATTAATAGTCTGTCTTCTTATAGCATATATGGCGGCCACATTGTTGGCAAAATGCCAAGTAGTTCAGCACCTAGGTCCCACAACACAAATACTGTTCCCGATAGTTAAAATAAATATAACCTGGAAAATCGAAGGAACGACAAATGCTCAGACGCATCTGTCAAAATTTTAATTTAGAATAACGTCTGGGTTAATTTTAGTAGCGTGTGAATTCTGAGCTTTTGCCAAACTTACAACGATAATAGGATCGGCATTTAGTTCATTGGTTACTTTTTAGTTACATTCGTGATAAGTGTTATAAAATATCTTTAACAGCGGGTAAGAAATATTGTAGGAGCATTAAGGTATTTTTCAGTTCTGTTTTGTCTATTCGTAAATATATCTTAAAGCAACAGTTGCTTGCTATAGTATTAAAGTTATCGGGATATTTACCAATGTATTATTGTTCTGAGTTTCCGATATTTCGGCGCTGTTGCAAGCACCTCCAATACTCCAGTTCCTCCGTGATCATGGTGTTTGCATCAGCTCCATAACTTTAATACTAATATGAGTGACCATTATAGTTTAAAAACCTAAATTGCCTGCTTATTCTTCATCATTGGTCCACTTTTTAGTATAATCCGTGTTTGAGAACCTTTCTTCATTATTGTATTTTTAATCTATCGCGGTGTGAATTCATAATTATACAACGGTTCCGCACTTTTCGCGATGTTCCCCGAATACCTCACGAAGATCGCAAGCTAGTCAAGTTGTGACTGCAGGTGATGTAACGCATCCGACACGTCGGCAGAAATAGTAACTTTCTTCTTTATTCTACTACTTTTCTAGGAGCATTAAGATATTTTTCAGTTCTGTCATATCTATTCGTAAATATATCTCAAACCAACAATTGTCTGCTTTAGTATTAAAGTTTTCGGGAGATTTACCATGTTGTATTGTTCTGAGTTTCCGATATTTCGGCGCTGTTGCAAGCACCTTCAATACTCCAGTTCCTCCGTGATCATGGTGCTTGCAATAGCTCCGATAATTTTAATACTAATATGAGTGACCATTATAGTTTAAAAACCTAAATTGCCTGCTTATTCTTCATCATTGGTCCACTTTTTAGTATAATCCGTGTTTGAGAACCTTTCTTCATTATGTTATTTTTAAACTATCGCGGTGTGAATTCATAATTATACAACGGTTCCGCACTTTTCGCGATGTTCCCCGAATACCTCTCGGAGATCGCAAGCTAGTCAAGTCGTGATCACGGGTGATGCAACGCATCCGATACGTCTGCAGAAATAGTAACTTTCTTCTTTATTCTACTACTTTTCTAGTCTAATTTATTATTAACTTCACCATCTTTGGCATTGGCCAAAATGTGATCGTCATCAGTCGGGCATTATTTATATTATTCCCACGTTGAAGAAAATGGGGAGAAGATAGGGGAGACGGAAATAATCCTTCTCAAAAATAGTATAAAATACGGCTTCGAGTCGAGTTCTATACTGAAAAGATGGTATTTCCCCAATTGTGTACAGCATACAAGCATCTATTCTTTGGGATAGATTGAAGATATTTTAACGCAATAAAAAAGTTTATTACTTCATACACGATAATATCGCACATTCATAACATTCTGTTCTAACGATAGTAAACAAAATAAAATAGTCGTAGTAGTAAACAAAGTAAAATAATAAAATAGTCGCCGGAAATATTTAGCATATCACGTCTGCACGACTGACTATATAATTAGAAGAAGCTTACACTATATCTGCATTGAATCCGGTTCCTATATTATACATAATGCATTTTTGTAGAGGCTAACGATTGACGTGAGTCATTAGCTTTCTTCAGAGGAAGTTGGTCGAACAACTTCCTCTGAAGAATAGATGAATAAAATGACAGCGGCTCATATGTTCGCGCATCTTCCGCTCATTAGACGTCCGACTATTGCTACCGGATACGTCACACGAGTACAGTGATGGACTCCTCATTATCAGCCTATATTTAGATGTAAATTAAAATGGTGGCTTGAATATAAGTGTGTGTTAACCTTAACTAATACCTAAAGTGTCATTCTAATTCTATATTTTAAGAGTAGTAAAGTTAAATGATGCGTTTACAAGTCAATTGTGATTATTGATTTTATTGGCATGTCCTACTGAGTGAATAGAATTTTAAACAACTCTTGTTTAATTTAAACTAGAACTGAAAGGAAGAAATTAGAAATAGAATTCATCATTTTGTAAAACACATAAGAAAAACCAAATTAATGAGTAAAATTGGAAATATAAGAGCATAGAATTACTCTGAAGAAAATTAAAACGTCGTTAATCGATTTCATTTATTGTAACACTATATCAGTAGCATAATCCGCGTCGCTGATAATTTAATTAGGTCATTGACACCATTCAACTGTTTATTTACAGTCAATTTACAGGCTACTAAGCGATTTGTGTAAGTTCAGTGTATGATAAGGAATACGATATGTGCATAGATCTATAAAAGACCAAAAGTACGGCATTCGATTAATTTGATTGAAGAAGACGGATGTCAAAGCCAAAGATGTAGCATTCAATATTATTAGAAAAACTAATTCTACAGAAGGATATTATAGTTATAGTTAATTATATTTGAAAGGACAATTCGTGATTAATTATAATACAAAATTTAAAAAGAACCCAACAATCATTTTCGCATACGCTATTTCGATTTACGAAGGCTCAATAATATAAAAATACTATGTATACTATTGATTGATGGCACTTGGTGAAATTTGTTGTTACACATATTGAGAACTCACTTGTACTCTTCCACAGTATTTTTTATTTGTTTTTAGACCTGATAGGTCCTTTAAACCTTTGAGGGTGCTGTAAGGCGAAACCGGTCAGGTCGAATAACAAATAAAACATAAAATAAATTATTTTCTGTTTTAAATTGTAGAATATGAGTAGTTATAATACTATAAAATCACATTTACATAAACTCACGCCTATATCCCAGAAGGGTTAGGCAGAGGTGCTAGCACCCACATTTCGCCAGTTTATATTTAGGTCCCAATGTAATAGGTGGCAAGCCTATTGCCATTAACCGGGCACTTAATATATAAACCTGCGACAAATATAGAAAAGTCATTGATGTGTGCCATGGTAAAACCTGGGATCGAACCCGAGACCTCGTCTCAGCAGTGCATTAACCATACCAATAGGCTACCGCAGTTTTTTTTATCTTCTGATTAAATTATCTTCTGTTCTAAATTGTAGAACATGAGTAGTTATAACACTATAATTACTATTATTTAAGTATATGTAATGTAATCTAACGCTATCTAACTAATTCCTCTATTACCTCGTGACACGAAAACATATTTTTTTATTATACACTAAATCGGTAGGTATAGATTGGTAGCGATATACCTAAATTAAGTCACAATTCCGGCTATCAGAGCTATCTATGTATATATTATGTAGTGATACAGTATCAAAATAATCGGGATATTTACCATGTTGCATTGTTTCGAGTTTCCGATATTTCGGCGCTGTTGCAAGTACCATACACCACGGAGAAAACGTTTTGAGTGACTAAGATAGTTTAAATACCTATATAGTGAAAAAGTAATATATGTCTTATTTAAATTAATAAAGTGAAAAAAATTATTTGCTTATACACTGCAACTATTTTAGTGTCATGTCTGCTTTTAATCTTGAATTCCACATCAATCAAATATTATTTTTAGGTTATTAGGTACCATTCGTGACATTTTTTGTCATTGTTCAGGCAACCTAGTGCCATAAATTAAATTGTATGAAGTAGTCATTACTTCGTAATTTAAAACTTAATAACTTAACTCACACAAATGTAAATTGATTCATCCTAGTAATTGTCATATTATTAATTATGATGAATAAACATTTTATTACACACCAATTAGACTTTCTCTCGCCTGATGGTAAGCTGAAGACAAAGTCTCAGATAAGAAGGTCACCGTATGTACCTACTGTATGTCACCATTGTAACATGGTATATGTTTTTTTTTTACGTACGCAAAATCCCCACGGATCCCTCCCCATATGTCGGACTCGAACCGACTAAAACGCACGCCGCCTGTGGGTCGTTTTGGTTGCCGAAGGTGAGGTTGACAGGCATATCCCTCGCACCCCGGCCGACCCAGGGCCATCTCTCATGATCTGGCCCTCTTCTCGGGTGTGGGGACCACAGAGTCCCCAACTCGTCCCCGGAAACGGGGAGGCGCGTCAGGCGCGCCACCGCCGCGGCCTGCTTCTGCCAGGGTGACAGGCGGCTCCACCTGTCACCCCTAGGCCGACGCTCATGGGGGGCGGAGGTCGTTCATCGACCTCTGACGCCCACATGGTATATGTATATATACCATGTTATAATGGTGACAATCCGGTGACGGCTTCCTCATATGCTTGAAGGACCCGGGATTGTAGGAAGAAGGAAACAAGTGAGCTGGTAATGAATTCCAGGCCATAATGGAGCGACAAAAGAAAGGGTCTCCGAACCACTTGGTTCTTAATCGGATATTCTGCACCGTATGTATTATTTACACTTATTTACACTTAATTTTGGTAATATTTATAAAGTATACAAAATACTTTATATAGTCGCGGTTTCGATTAAATCTCACCGATCGTGATTACTATATCGCTCTCTAGTCCCACGATGTTTTTCTTTATAACTAATGTACTTAATAATTACACCTGCTATTGCCGTGGGTTCCACCTTGTATTGAGATTAACTTTTTCCAATTTCAAATTATAAGTGATAATTAATTCTAATAAGTGAGAGTGCCATACGTATGTGGGTGCGGTCGTGAGGTGTAATCAAACTCTGAATCTTTGGCGTGAATATAAATTATTGTACTATAATTAAATTTAATTACCTATACTAGTAATGTTTATACCTAATCACACATACAAAGAGATATGGCTATACATATTTGATTTGATTGTTTATAATTACAAGCCAATTCGCCATGCTGAAAAGTTATGTGTCGTACCTTGTAAAACGGCTTTAATGCACAGCTTTTTTTGTATCAAATTTATAATATTTATTCGTAGGTATTAATTGTTATACTTGACATTATTAATTATGCTATACTTATTATTGTTTTACTGTAATATTTAATATTTTTTTGACATTCTAATATTGTTTGGTAATTTAACTTTTTTAAATTTGCACACCTATCACATGTGTTATTGTACATAGGTGTACTAGTCTTATGCGAATATAAAACAAACAAACAAACATATTAATTTTACAATCATGTCAAGAAATAATATATAAATATTAAATACAATAAAACTAAAATAACTATTATACAACTTATAGCTATGAACAAAAAAATTAAAATGCGTCGTGGAATTCCTCCGCATTGTATGCCTCTTGTGGTAGCGTTCCCAGAAGACTGGCAGCATTGCCACGTTATATAGGAATGCTTATTCTCTGACCTAAAAAGAGGCCAGCCTTCTGGTCACGAGAAGCGTCGACCATACGCTTCGCAATCTCACGGAAGAGGTTGCGAGCGGTTGGACCCCATGACCAGTCTCGACTCCAAACGGCACAAATTCATAATCTCCGATGAGATTGGAGTATTTGCGCCGCTTGAGAGCCTCTGCAGAATCAGCAGCAGCACCAGCACAGCCAGCCATGCTAGTTATATGGGTAGGAGCAATGGTATCAACGCATGTGGCATCCCACAACAATTATGTTCAAAACATTGGTAGAATTAATATAAATACAAAACACATAACTTCTATTTTGGTATAAAGTCTACAGAGAATATGCCAAAATATTTATCGTTTTCTAGAAAAAAAATTTATACCACTTAGGTGGCAGACAAGCACACGGCCCACCTGATGGAAAGTGGTCACCGTGGCCTATGGACGTGTGAGTCACACTCGCACAGCCAACTCTGCAAGCATTGAGAGTTTCTGTGCCGTCAGTGCAAAAGACAAAGCAGGACAAGCTTTTGGTCTTTCTACTGACAGCACAAAACCCTCCAGTGAGGCTACCCTACTCACCGCCGGGAACACAACACTAGGTTATTATGGCCGCGGTATTCCGTAGGGCGGAGGTACTTCCCCAGTCGGACTGCTCAATTGGACGGAAATACCGTCGTGTCCTACCTCCTTGCATAGTAGTAGTAGAAATATGATGAGATAAAGATATGATACCATAAGGGGCATAATATAAACAAGAGTAGGGTATACGCAAAGATAAGATATATAAGCAAAGATTTTTTTGACTAGATGTAAAAATTTTAGGATTTTCCCCACTACTTTGTTAGTGTTCAGTAACATGTAAGCTCTGGTACCTAGTAACTTTTGTGGGAGTTTAACAATTTATGGTAGGGTAAAAAACTTACATACACACATATAATCACGTCTTTATCCCTAGAGGGTTAGGCAGAGGTGAATTAACACCCACATTTCAATCAATGTATACGGTCCCACGTAATAGGGGGTGAGTAAAAAAACAAAAAATACAAAAAAAAAAAATTAATAAAAATATAATGGTACTTGGAAACATACCTGTGTTAATTATTTCACACCGACAAGGACAGAATTTACAATTCTATGTTTTTACTACATTTCCGTGCGAATTATCGATAAAATTACAAAATTATTATTTGCGTGTCAACAGTAGGTACTGTAAAAAGTTTTCTAGCGTGTTTTAATAAAGGGTTGCTTGGTAACACTTTAACATGCAAACTGAGACTTAGTGTAGAACTATTTGTGTTTATTTCCTAGTTCGACACCTTTTGGCCACCTTTACACCCACGTCATTTAAATTAAAATTACATGTATAATGAAGTCCGTAAAATTACCTCTTTTGTTTACTTTAACTCTACAAGAGTACAAATTAATAATTGTTTGACTGTAATAATAATTTTAATAAATTAACTGGTGGTTTTGCACACGTCAAAATATTTATATTGACGATCAGTTTTGTTCTATTCTGATTGTATATAAATCGTATACTCTTCGAAACTTCGCACGAAACAATTTCGTATTTTATCCCCTAGTTTAAATTTCCATAAATCCTTCCGTAATGAATGATAATAATTATAATACTCGTAATTACAGCATATTCTTGTACACAGTAGCCAATGGAGGACAGTCACACAATGTATATTATTACATGCCAATTTTTTAGTAAATGTGTATACCTATTCGCTTAGCTTTACATCTCTTCCCTTCTACCTCTTTTTATTCTTCCTATCCCTTTGAGGATATTTACGAGCACGATTTAAAAACGTCAGCCTGACGTCGTATCGTAAAATTTAACGAGATATTCATGAAAATTTCGTATTGATGCGCATGTTTGTATTGATGACCTCGTTCTACTGGCCACAGAACGAGTAGGTTAGCTCGGCCGCGAAGTAATACAGTCCTATTCAAGATCCTTGTTAAGTAGTTGTATGGTTTATTTGTATAGATAGTTCGATTTACTCACAGGATCTTTTTCTAAACACCAATCAATCCATAACATCTTGCGAGGAAAACTAGTGCCTTATCCATCTATCAGCAGGTGTAGCGGCTTGCAGATGAGATTTGTGACTTACCCTTTTTCTCCAGTCTCTTTTTCGACCCATTTTCGTTCCTCTCGGTAGGTAACGTCAGTGGTACCCCTACCATTTGGTGGACCGTATGATTACCTTATCATAGTATGTCTAATGAACTTTTGCTATCATGACAGCTTTATTCAAGTGCTTGTCTCTTTGTTTCAGGCTCGATCCACCAGCAGCGCAAACCGAATACCAAATGGAGAACAAAAAATTAGCGCCTGCTACACAACAACCATTGACACAACAGCATCTTATGGCACATCATGTTCACCCTGACCAGGCCTACGCACAACAGCAGCAAATAACCCACCCAAGTTCTCCACAAACAGGCCAAATCCAACCAAATGGCGTCATGCACCAGTTGTTGCAGAGTCAGTACCACTCAAACATAAATGCACGGTCTCCACTCCTCGAAAATAGACATGATTTATACGGCACTGGACACAATCATGATTATGCCAGACATTATGGAGCTAATGACAACTATAACTATCCTCAGTCACCTCCAAGGCATGAGAGGACCGAAGTTCACACAGATCATAATGTTAACCATGAACTGCTCCAAAATATACCTAAGGGGTATAATGCGGAAGTGTATCAAGATTATTTAAAACGTAACCCACCGAAAGATACCAACCAAATATACCAAAATCATCAACCTACTTATAAACCTAATGTTAATCCTAATCAGTATGGATCAAAGCCATATCTTCCATATTCAAGTAGAATAGGACCACAGAGTAATACAGAATTGTTGAGGCGTCAATACAGTGAAATCCAGCAAATGAAATTACAGCAACAGCTTCACTATCAAAATCAGGCACAGATGCATCAACAGCAAAAGTTTGCTGAACGACAATTATTACTTCAACAAATTCATGGCGTTCAACCGCCACCCAACTTACAAAATAGTATATACTCTGATGGTTCATATAGAGATTTAGACCGATACAGTAGTAAAAATGACTTTAAGGAGTATAGCAGTCCTGATATACATAAGGATATTGATAGTTTAGCAAAAAATAATGAGTATAAAGACTTCGATCAGCAAAGACAATATCAGGAATCGCAATGGCAAAACCAGCAAGCGGAATATAGAGAACAAAAAAATACAGAAGAATATAGAGAATATAGAGAACATTATAGAAGGTCACAAGAAGGTGATAAATCAAAAAGCCAGTCCCCACCATCAGAATACAATAACCAAAAGAACAATACTGGTATTATATCACCTATGAAATCTAGCGAATCAAGTACTCCTAGCGTGAAATCCCCATCTACTGAAAGTAGGAGAAGTAGTGGTGGCTATCAGGCTCTGAGATCTCCAATAGCACAACGTATACCTTCTGCTCCTGTAACAATGTCAGGGATACTGTACAAGCAAGGCTCAGATGGTCTGAAAGTTTGGCGAAAGCGATGGTTCGTCCTATCGGAGTACTGCTTATTCTATTATAAAAGTAAGTTATTCTAGCCTAGGTAATCGCCGATACATAAACGTATTATTTTTATACAAGGACTAGCCTGTACAAACAAGGAATCACATAAATTCATTGACATATAAAACGTGTATGTTGCTTATCATATAATAATAAAACATACAACAAAACCGTGGCAAGGACATATCCTTGCCACGGTTTTGTTGTGTGTTTTATTAAGAAATATATATTTTTTATTGAATGTAACAAAGATAAGTTGTCGTTGTTGTTGTTGTGTTGTGTAAGATGTGTTGTTGTGAGTTTAACTCAGTTGTCTTGAGTTCACGTTTTGTACACCAATAAGTAAGTGACATTTGACGAATGGTTCTTTAGGCTCGTCCAAGTGTAAAAAGTGCATAATAATCAAAGACTCTTCATTCTTAGAAGATCTCCCATAGAAGATAAGAATAAAGAGTCTTTGATTATTATGCACTTTTTACACTTGGACGAGCATAACGAACCATTCTTCAAATGTCACTTACTTAGGACTTTATTCACAAATAAAATAAAATGTTATCACTATACCTGTTATAAATTATTTATGAAAGTGTTGATTAAATATTGCTTCTTGATGATGTTACAGGTCAAGATGAAGAGAAACTTCTCGGTTCAGTTCTACTACCGTCATACAAAGTATCTGGATGCACACCTGAAGATAAAGTATTACGAAAGTTTGCTTTTAAATTGGAGCATGCAAATATGAGAACTTATATTCTTGCCGCACCTGATCAGGAAGTTATGTTAAAATGGGTTAAAGCTTTAACCATGGCTGCACTTATGCAATGTCCCAAGTAAGTTTAAAAAGAATAAAATAAAGCAATAAATTTTACAAGTGATAATAAATTGATGTTAGACATTCTAACAATTACACAGTGGATATTATTTTATATTACATTGAATGATTTTATAATAAATTTTTATTTTCAGTGAACAGCGACAAAAGCCAAATGATAGGACAGCTGCAAAACAAGAGGTATGCATTATTGTGAGCACGTATAATGTACCGGTGCAGGTGATCGGCAATTAGTTTGTCAGAGCGGAACCAAGGACAGTCATTACGTAGTCGTTGTAACTGCAGATAATTGTGTAGATGACACTATAAGTCGAACGTAACATTAAACTATAATTCTACAAAGAAATAAAATAATATGTATAGTTTACTTACTTTTATCTCAGGAATCCTATGAATCACTGACACGGTATCAGTATTTTATGGTGGTGGTGCCGCAGTCAATAACTGATCTACACAAAACTCAATTTACTTATATTGAGTTTTGTGTAGATCAAAACAGAATTAAAACAATTCACGTAATTGTCGCAAACAAGGTCTAAAATTGACATGGATTTTAAGGGCAGTTTAAGTTTAGTAGTAAAAGTTGTGATATATACATTACCATGTTTGACGTCTTAGGGATTGAAATTTGTGTTAAATTAGATTAAATTAATATTAGAAAGATTATATTCATAATAAACCACTTATTTTTGCAGGAAGGCGATGAAATACCCACTTACGCAAATGCTCCACCCAAACCAAGACGTTCTAACGAAGGTTATAATTCACCTAGTCCAGAAATGTAAGAATAATATTATTACGTAAAACACATTAAACGCATTGTTTGACAAACATACGTACAATCTTAATTTCATATATTGCAGGTACGATCCAAACTACGATTTACTCAAAAAGCCTGCATCACACTATAATCAAGCCACTAATCATGTACGATACCAGGATCATCCTAGCTATCCAACTAGTCCAAACCAAGAATCCACATACACTTGCAGCCCGCAGTCTCCACCATCTATACAGCATCAAACACAGTATCAAACAAAACGACCATATGATACGCAACATCTTTCTTTGCCATTAACAAACACAGTCACAGATAAGCTTGAGAATAGTCAACCTAGTACGTCTAATATGTATCAGACTAATTCACAGTCACCTTATATTGATAGGAATCGAAGTAAGCAGCAAGTTACTCAGGAACAAATGTATGAGAGACAATCTCAGCGAAATCCTTTTTTACAAGATAATACTCCACAAGGAGAAATGTTGCTTAAACACAATGATACACAATTTAAGAATTCTCGAACAAATATTCATGAAGATAAAAGTCAGTCGATTTATGCTGGCACAGGTTCTGAAAGTCGAAATAATTCCAAAACTAATTCAAATCCAAGTGTTTATAATAAAGATGTTAACGGAGAACTAAGTTCAAGACCAATAGCCAGCAGATCAGGTAGTGCTATCAATGAACGACTTCTAGCAGAGAGACGTACACCTGATGCTTATGGTAGATCTACATCGATGGCTGCCTATAGCAAAGGAAAGACTGGAGATTATGAAGACGTTTATGGGCAATACACTATTGAAAATGAATATGGAAAAACATATGCAAAATCACCAAATGTAGCTCAAGATCGTGATGTCGTCAGTATTTCTAGTCACCAACAACAACAACAACAACAAAAGCAAACTGGAAACTATGTAAGCGGTCCATAAACATTTTCTAAATCAATTTTGCATACAAATGTGTTATTCCTTACTATAGTGATGTTTTTTTCTTTCTAGGCACAGGAAAAAAGTTTCAGTGGTCCATCAGTACTAAGGAGAAAAAAGATGCAATCAAGTGGTATACAACCGCCAATGCCAAGACCTCATAGTGCAGATTTTCTAGAGTACGAATCTAAGTCAGAAATGTTAAACAAAGCTCCAGCCCGTACAGTTTATGACACAAATAAGGAACCACAACGACCAAAATCTAGTTTGGATATAAACTCATATTACGATCCCAGTTCTGATAGATATTACTCCGAAGAAAGCTACGCTGAAAAGATGCGGCAGTCAGCTCAATATTTACAGCAAGGCCTAGTGGCAGGTCCGAAAAATATGGAGATCCCCTTAGCGAACTACGCTAGCGGTCTAGCGAAAAAGCAATTGAATACTGCTTATTCGCAAATGACAAATAATAATTATGAGGCCGAATTTACCGCAAACAGGGATATTGTTAGTTCAAAATATAGCGACATGGAGGGATTAAATTCAAACTGGACCTTAAAAGAGAAGGTTGAAAGTCAAAAAGATTATCTGAACAGAAGCGGTAGTGTAATGAGCGACGGGTCTCATGTTAGTGGGTACATCAAAGATCCTACTAAATACGATGTTACAGCTGAAGGTTTTATTAGATCTGCAAGTGCAAGATTGCCTTCCAGTGCTGTCGAAAAAGAAGGAGAAAAGAAAGTTCAACAGGTAATGTAAAGTAGTTCATCACTTACCTTATTAAAATATTGGATGGTGCCTGTTTCTTCTTTCTACAGTCCTGGAGTCTAATTTACTAAAGTAATTTTTGACGTATCTGTTACAGCGCGAGGAGTCAATGAAACGACTGCTAGAATGGAAACAAAGAATGCTACAATCTCCGTTAACGAGAAAAAGTACTCCAGCGACAATATCTCTCGCAAGATCTTTGAATCAAAGTCGTCAGTCTCTTAGATCTGACCAATATAAACCCAAAACATATACAAATGCTTCATATAACAGTTATTCGTCTGATGATGAAGGTATGTTAATAGATACATATTGTATTTAGTGTTTATTTTCTGATGATGTGTTTGTAGGTAGTTATTGTAAAGCATGATTTTAAGACGTTTTTTTTATAAATATTGGTGTTATAAGTATAAAAATATATTTAATTTTTTCAGTGAAGCATGAATTTCGTCTCTCTGTTGTATTGTAATACTTTTAGCATGCATGACTGTTATAGTTGTTATGATATTGTTAAAATTACGAATTAAGTACTTCGTTTAAACATCATATTTTAATAGAATTAACCATCTAACGGAACGTATTTTTAAGACAACTTTTTATCAACATCATGCCTCTTTAAAACAATTTTATTATGGAATTCTGCAATAGTCAACATATCAAATACACATACCACACATTTATTTTTAATTATTAATTTATTTTCCATTCTCAAATCTAGTATGCAGTACGTAAATATATGAAAATGCCATTAAATCCAGATTGAACTTCATTATTATTATTATGCATTTATTATATACATGAACCCAGCAGTAGCATTATGATGACTTCGCTTTGCGGAGAGGTACCTTCCTGCCTGCGGGAACATTGTGCCACTAACAATATTTTACTGGTGTACTATTCGGTGGAGGGTTGTAAAATCTAGTTTTTCTTGGTTTTATAATGAGTAGTTTGCATCAATCTAACATTCAAAGCAATATCTACTAACAATGTGGTGTCCGTTAGAAAGCATTGAATCATAGTTTAATTTTATAATTACTATTGCTATAGTAATTATCGGTTTCACTTTTGCACCTCAGAGGAAACACCGGGCACTGATCTACAAAAACCCAGAAATATGCAGGCAGGAAGGTCTCACAAAGTGAACCTAACAAGTCCTAACATTATGCGACCCATATCCCCGCACGCTTCTTCTATTGCTCAAATTGATTCAGAAGGAAGACAGAGTGAAGAAAAAAATATAACTGATAAGGTGGAAAATACTTATCAAAATGTTCTTTGCTTGGTACCTGTAATAAAAATAGACGAAGGTGATTGCAATGGTTATGAAACTAGTGATGAACTACAGACTGAAAATTGTAATCCTCCTAATACATCAGAATGTGGATATGAAACAAACGATAGTGAAGCAGAATCTGAGACACAAATTGAATATACAGACAATGATTTAGATGAGGTATTACTACAGTCTGACGAGGAACCTCCAAAGAAACTTCAGAATAGTAACAGCGATGCTCTTATAAATGAAAAGGAGAATAGCAATCCCGAGGACTTTGATATAAAAGCAGCAACTCCTACTCTAGCTTCTGGAGAAAATCACTATTTACCCATGAGTCCTCGAAAAATATCTGTGAGTGAACCACCTCATAAAGCAATTTTCGAAAGTTTTAGTGTATTTAATCAGTCTATGCCCCATGGTTATGAAGACAATCCCTATGTAGAAATGAATATAGGAAATGAAGAAGAAGACACTCAAACATATGAAATAGTTTGTGTGAATAATGGCCAAGTTGAACCAGTATATATGGAACTTAACAATAGTGAAAAACAATCTGAAGATGAAATAGTTTCTGAAAAACTATCAGATACTGCTAGTAACTTTGTGGATTCAAGCAATCATACATTAAAAAGAGTTTCAAAAATTGAGAAATCATTGAAAAATTCGAAAGAACCCTTGGACGTCGATGATAAAAATAATAAGGAAGGTTCTTTGGACACACCTTTCAATAGATTTAGTATTTCTGACACATTCCGGCCTGCTTCATACTATCTAAGTGGAGGTAAAAATACTCTTGATCAACATGATAGTTCTGATAGTGAAATTATATCACCTCCACCAGTTCCAAGTTCATCTCCTCCCTGTGACAATTTATCAGATGATGCTCTTTCTAAATATATATTAGATAAATTAGACAAATCAGATATGTCACAGGATAACTCTATACTAAAAATGTTAACATGTGAAAATCAGAAGATGAACACTGTGAAAAGGAAAACAACGTCACTTATGATTTATGGCAGCAAAACATCAATTCATGACACGCTTTCAAGAGGAGAGAAAATTAGAAATAGTCGAGCAAGTCTTACTAACGATAGGAATAAAATTAATGAAAGTTCTAGCAATTTACTAACCAGCACCTTGCTTGACTATAATCACTCGAGTAGTATAGAAACAGATTCTTTAAGAAGTTACAGCGCAGATAGAGGTTCTTCTCGATTGTCACTAGAATCCGATGTCAGTAGTAAATTTGACATGGCTCCTTCGAATGTATCATCAGAGCTAACAAGCTTAAACGATAGTGAGTTAGTAGTTGATTTCAGAACCCCTTCTGGATATCGAGACTTAGAAATGCTAATAAAAAGAAGACCTCTCTCTGATGATTCATTATTTGAATTAGTTAAGGCGGATATACCTATGCATAACAACGACGTACCAACTCATGTAGATTTGGACAGATATTTAGACAATTTACAGCCGAGCACAAGTGAGCTATATCATTACCATTTAAATACTTCAGCACCAGAATCCTCAAATTACAAAGATAATTTAATTCAAGCTGGTCTACAACCCGTTACACATAGTCGTTGTTCGAGTACACCCGTACATCAAAATAGTAGGTTACGTCGTAGCTATGGAAGTAGAAACTCTGTTGGATCTCATTTTAGTCATATAAATGAACAAGCATCAAATTATACGGGTTCTCAAAGCTCCTGCAGTTCATCTGGGATGGCTAAATCACCTATGTCTTATTATTGTAAAAATAATGATGAAGAAAAGTTTTTAAGTAAAAATTTAAATAATGAGGATTTTTCTGATAAAGTAAAGGAATTTGAAAGTGAAAAAATATCTCTCAGAACTGGTAATGAAACAAATGTTTCTTCAACATCAATGGGTTTTCATAGTAGAGAAAGTTCAACAGAACACAGTGCACCTTATTATTATTCCGATCTGTCTTCTCAAGAGCAAATTAATGTCTTGCCTACTTCTCATTACTTAAAAAATACTAATCTTCATCGTAAACTCAATAATCAAAGGCGTAGAGGTCCATTACATAAGAAGAATGACATATCACATATTCATAATCCTATTAGAAATAATGAAGTTTTAATGTCTGAACCATCTTTTGAATTAGTGGCTTCAGCTAGGAGCGTATCCGTCGAATTTTTAAGTGCAGCTGGCAAGGATCCTGAGATTGATATGAAAAATATATATGAATCGACCAGTGTACGAAATTCTAAAATTCCAGAATCAATGAACTTATCAGGACTTGGTTGTAAAAGAAATTCCAGTAGAAACAGTCAAAATGAACAGTCATCTTTAGATGCTAATTCTGTAAATACAAGTGCATTAATAAAGCTGTCCAGTACAAGCATGTCCTCGCATTGTAGTGGGAATTCTTCAAATACTGTTTATTATGATGCTGAAGCAGATGCAAGTGCCTATGAAAATGTAATTTGTCAAGGAGATAGACATTGGGACGAAGATTCATTATGGAGAGATAATTTGAGACGAGTATCTCACAGACATGCTCGATCTATGGATGACTTAGATTCAATGCCCGCAGAGCCATCATTAACGGGGAGAATTAATACGGAAACCTATAGTATGAGCAGTATAAAGAGAGTTAAAAAGGATACAGCAAATAAAATAAGCAGAAACGTAACTTATGTAAATTGTGATATACAAGGTCGAGTTCTCAGATACAGAGAAAATAATGGAATTTTTCACTGTCGCGTACTTGAGGAAGAGCAAAAACTGAATGAGAATGATGTTTATGTAAGTCTTGCAGAAGGAGTAGAAAATTCGTTAGAACCAACTGATGAAGGTGTCTATGAACAATTAGCGGTAGAATCGCTAAATACATCTAATAGACTCACCAGTAAACATAATAGTATTGAAGAAAAGAACAAGAAAAAGTTTGAAATTGATAGAGAAAAGCTGAGACAGTGGGAT
This sequence comes from Eilema griseolum, assembly GCA_963662185.1. NCBI lineage: Eukaryota > Metazoa > Arthropoda > Insecta > Lepidoptera > Erebidae > Eilema > Eilema griseolum. The sequence goes on from OY759250.1 coordinate 10,663,932, forward strand.
TTAATGTCAAGTGGTTTGATGAAGGGTAGAGCAGGTAACGTGCGGGGTGTGGGTGCTAATGGGGGCATAGGAGATGCTGCCTGTAGTACGGACACTGGAACTGACAGTGCAAGCAATGAAGGTATCCTCTAACATTCTATGGTCCCGTAAGGTACACTATGTAAGTTATATTTCTGTTACAATATTAAAGCAAAGCAAAGTCATTATTCATCTGTAAATGTAAATAAATTGGCATTTTTGTGTTTTTATACTGATATAAAAAATAAACTAGTTTTGGTTTCAAGGAAGGATTTAAACACGATAAGGTGTAAAAAAGCATGCGAATTTAACATGGCTTATGATTTCTGTAAATAGCTATAAATATACTAATAGGCATACTGAAGTGCACTTTATCTTGTTTTGCCAATTATTTTTAACATAATAAAAAAAGCAAAACTTAAATGGATGAAATGAAATTTTATGATTATAATTATTTCAGCTTCTATGACAATGACAGGCACGAATACGGAATCTGGTACTAATAATAATTCAATGAATCAACAAGCATTGTCCAAGAAAGCTTTTCTTGGTAGTAATACATCAATTGGAAGGAACAGTCGAGATGCGAACATACCAGTACGAGCGGTCAGTCCGAGAGTCAGATGGGTCGAAGATAAAACTTCAAATGATCCTTATGGCTCGCAACAAATGTTTACTTCTCAGCAAAATGTAAGGTTTCTCCTTTTTTTGGTTTGTGTAGGATTGTCAGAGTTTTATTCAATATTAGTTAAACTTTTTACAGTTAAATTCAGCAACAGAAGAGTCTTGGGCTTCGGTTAGATCTCCTTCTAGGGCTTCTCAGCAGCCTATAAGGGCAGTCAGTCCACGAGTTCGAAGGAACACTGAAATCGAGGATATGGTATGATTGATTTATTCCCTAAATACAATCAGAGTTTATGTTTGTACGCACGTTATGGGCCATATTTACTTTTTAGTTAGTGTTCAATTGCTTTATCATTTGTGTTGCATTTTGTATTATCACAATAGCAAAGAGGGCTGCATCAGCTAAGTCTAACTGAACAGTTAGGCGAGATTCCGACAGCTGGAGAACTTCTGGGCCGAACACATGAGGAATTGGTGCTACTCTTGATACAACTACGGAGGCGTCATGCGGCTACTCATCGCGCCATTGAGCAGTGCTGTTCTCAAATCAGTAGCATTGAGGTGTTTGTTTATGCTTTTTAGTATTATTTACTGTTGTGATACATTTTTCTGTAAGCTATTTGTTTTGGTATTTAGAAATCATTTCATATTCGATGCATTATGTACTCAGTAAAGTAGTACTTCAAAAAATTGAGATAATACAAAAATCTTTGGCTATAATATATTTTATTGAACGCTATTTTTTTATTTTATAGGACTGCCTCAGTTCTTTGAAAGCAATGGAACGCGAAGAGAGTCTTCAACGCCTAGAACAGCTTAAAATGCAACTTATGGAATTAGAACATCAATACGAAAAAAGCAAGCCTCTTGTACAGCTTGTAGACAATATGGTTAAACTAGGTTCTCTCTATAATAGACCTGGATCTACTATTGAACGCCTTGAGAGGAATCAGAGATTAAGACAAAAAGTCTTAGCTGAACATGCAGTTGAACAGCAAAGGTTGTATATTATTCTTCTAATGGAAAGATATAAGTACATTTAAAAAGATTGGTGTCATTAATTAAATAATTTGTGGCATTTTCAGATGGCTAGAGAGTGTTGCCGCTGGAAAACCTTTAGAAACTGAAGCGGCAAGAGCTAGAGTAGCAGAACTGTGGGCATTGGAACAAGAACTCGCTGATGAGGCTGCTATACTACAAGGCATGAAAACTGACAAAGATGCTATCGAGAATTTGTTGACGGGTACGTTTAGATCATTCTTAATATTTCCATAGAGTTTTATCATATCTACTTATCGAATTAGCGTTAGCAGCTACGGTATTAGTCTTCTTAGTCTAATCTAAAGTTAGCGCGGTTATACCCTATATCTAAATACCATCAAACGCAGGCCTAGGGGTGACCTCTCCCACCGGCTCCAGTGGTGGGGGTATCCGTGGGGATATCCGTGGGGATGTTGCGCATGTATAAAATAACATACTATCGAGTTTTATTGTATTTGATCCATTATTATTTTCAGGTGTTCGAGGGAAATTCACGCGACATGAAGAAGTTCAAAAAGGTGATCTATCAGTTGATGTGCCCTCTGGAATGATTCGAAGAGTTCAATCAAAAGCCAATACCACTGGAGTCGGTCTCGAAGCAGAATTGACTCGAGTGCAAGAAATGTTGGCACACAATTCTAAGGTTTATAAGGTTTTCGTCTATATCATGCACTTTTATTTCTATTTATTTAAGTTTATTTTATTAATATTTAAATTTATATTCTTGTTATGCACGCCTTGTTGCTGTTTTCTTTTGTGTGAAATTCAACAATTATGTAAATATGAAACAAACTTTTAAAAGCATTTATTTTTTATGCATACAATGCATGTATACTTATACACTTAAGGGCGATGCATGTTAATAGAATCTTATAAATTCTAGTATTAGCTACTAGGAACTTACAAAATATTATTTTGTTACAGAAACTTGAACAAACAGTGGCAGATAATGCGCGATTAGAACGTGAATTACAACAGTTGAGGAGGGCTTTACAAGCGCGAAGAGCTGCAGGCCCACACCAACATCACACCCAAGTCTCCAACCCCACAGCTATGCTTGAGGATGGTTTGTATATTTATTTAAATACAAAGTTATAATTTTTACTTTTTGTAACTTGGAAAAAAATCTCTGATAACTTAACTGAAGATCAAGTTGCACTCGATGACTTGCTATATTTTTGTTACACGTTTAACTCAGATCTCTTCAAACAGGCTGTAAAGGATCAAGAAGGTACTTTAAAAGTCTACCTAATAAATTGCCTTAGATCGGCTTAGAAACGAATGGTGAAATTAACGATGAACATAATTTCTTTGCAGAAGTGTCACGCGTCCAACAATTAGTTTCTGCACTACAACGCCAGCGTCAGGAATTAAGCCGCGCAGTCAGGCACCTGACAGAGCAATCACATGCGTTACAGACTACTCATGACGCGTTACCAGGTTAGTACATCAGTAATGGAACTCATTCATTATTGTGAAACACATAAAAGAAAATGATATAGATAACTAAATCTTTACCTCGTAGTCTGGCTGAACAACCCTGAGATTATAAGTACTGATTAAACTATTGCTCAATCATTTACAATTATTCTTTTACTGACTTTTTGGTAATGATTAGATAAAATCTACTGAAACAAGTGTCTTTCGAATAGTGTAAATACAATGAATAAGACCTAACATTTATATAAATTGTATGTACAATCAAATCTCTCGACGATCGAATCGATCGAACATCGTACGATCAAATCTACCTCACAGAGTATCTATTGTATTTCTTTATGGAAGTACAATAAAATTATATTTTATGTTAACATTTTAGGAAAACTTACATCTAAAAAATAACAGTAGATGAAATTCAAATAACAAATTGATGGCCATTTACAAGTTTTCACCGATAACATGTCGTTTAAATTTGAGGATATTACGGCAACACAATTTTACGACCAATTTTACATCTATATAAAGTGTTATTTATAGTAAGCATAATAAAAGAAAATTACTCAATCAACAAAGTAGTAATCATAATGCTTTCTTTACTTTAGATACACTAGTGAAGAATAAGTCTATGTCAACATCCCGACATGCTGCATTGAATGTACGGCAGGCTCGTTGTAGATAAGAATTTTGTCTGTAGGTAGTTCTTGCCACAGGAAGGTGCAGCAAGTTTGGCTTACGTAAAAACAATGGAGGCGCGTACAAGCGCGTTCACATATACATAAATAATAATACTACTTGTACTGATTTGTAGGAAAACGCCGCCCAATTTCATCCTGGCAAGAGACCAACCTCGACACTGGTCATACAACTGATCACGGACAGTCAGATTATGACTATCATCAGATAGGGCCACTACATCCACCTGGACATTACGAGCACATCAATGTTGAAACACCATTATACGTGGATACTAGAGGACCGGGAAATGACGTGACGTCTCCATTAAACAGTGAAGATCTCCAACATACTGGATTCGGTAATTTTCTAACAAAAGAAATAATAATAATAATAGCTTAATTTTTACTGAAATATTTGTTAAAGATAAAAATATATAGGTATAGATTCTACATCCAACATTCAAATAAGTAATTTAAATGCCATTAGAAAGTTAATAACATAAAAAGTAAACAACGCATGTATATTGTGATTCAGCATTACTTCCAACTTCTAGGAAATATCTTTAAAATTGATGAAATGGAATAATAATTTAGATATTTGATTTTTAGGCAACCTCAGTAACGTAGAAAAGCAAGAAATCAAAACAGTTCGCATTGTTAAGCGTGAAAGTGAAAGACGCCAAAGAGACAGGGAACGGTCCCTCCAACCAATGTCAGACTGGTCTTCAAATAATATCACAGCTAACCTTGAACAGTTCTTGGAAGAAGAACTTATACAGTCTGTAAACTACCCAAGAGCGTCATCTTTGCCAAGAGGCGATAAATATGACCACTACTATCCACAACCAGAACAACAACAAAATTATTTGCAACTCAATATGGATCTCAGTCCCAAATATGTTTCGAGTCCATCCTTATCCAATTATGATTACTCCCAAAATAATTCTTCATTAAGCAGTAGCTACCACAAAAGTTATGATAGATCTGGTTATGATAGAACAATTTCCTGTTCTACTCAATATTTGAACAGCCCCACAGATAGTTCTAGAACATTAACAAATGATCCCCTATCAAAGACAAGCAGTGTAGTGAGCTTAACGAGATCACATATGGAATTGTCTCCAATCTTTAAAAGCGAAGCTGCTAAGCAAATTATCACGGAGGTGTCGGGTGATGCTCCAAAGAATGGTTCATTGCACAGAAGACAAGTTCCAAAAGAGAAAAGAAGGCATTATACGGCACCCCATCATCTTAGTGCGAAAACGTTGAGTGAAATGCCGAGGGATTCGTACAATCAAGATGTAAGTATTCAAATACATATTATTGATTTATTTTAATAACTTATTTTTTGTATGCAATGGAACGTAAAAGATGTATGTTGTTATAAATATTTTTTACTTAAAGTAAATATCTGTACTTTTGTGAGATATTGTTTTGTTAAGTAAGTATATTACTCAGTCAGTGCAAAAAAAATACATTAGAGAATTGTGTGTAGAAAAAAGTGTGTATAGGTAAAAAAGGGAAAGAGAGTTAGGCTCTCAGTCCTTTTACAAAACATTTCTATTCATCATAAATACATATTACAAACGCAGTAATTTGTGAATTTTATAGTGTAAATAATTTATTCTGACAATATTTTTGATCACTGTTCTTCACATAATTCTGAATCTTTCATTATAGAAGGTTGGGCGTGCAGTGGATGATGCTGACATGGAGCGAGTACTCCGTGGAGCTGCCCCCGATGTGGTTCGTTCAGCTTTACCACCACAAGCGTTACGTCTTGCTGATAATACCATTGATCAGCTGCTCGCTGCGCCACAAAAGATTCTCATACCGGAGCGATATATACCTGAAAAGGTAATCAGTATGACATTAATTACATATAATATTATGACAGTATAATAATAAATAACATAATAAATATTGTTGGTAGCCCTAATTAAAGTTTGAGTAAACAAAACATGTCTATTTAAGTAACTGCCAGTTACAGTTCAAACCATCTAAAAATCAATGACCTGTTTCTAGAAAATCCGATAATTTAGAAATTGGGTTTGTATAGACCGATGTGTCCATAACAGACGTATAAGCTAAACCAAAAGGAGAAGAAGAATATCAAGCCGACCCTACGCTCAAAACTTTGAATGCAACGCTAAGTCCCGATGATGATGATGCATATGTGTGTGAAACTTAAAATAAGGAAACTAATGATTAAATCCCAACAGCCTCCAGAACTGTCTCCGGAAGAACAACAAAAGAGACAAGAGAAAGTGGAATCAATCAAGAAAATGTTAACCGGCACATCAGCTGATCCTAGCAAGGTAACATTCATAACTTTTTATGTAAGTTTTCATTCACTTCCGAACATGGTAGATTAATGAAGCGTTATTTCCTGACGGAGAATGAATAGTTACAATTTCAACGAATGAATTATGATAATTTCCGTAAGATATTAGCGCAGGTTTATCATAAAATTATGTTCTAATGATTAATTAACAGAACGTATACATATTGTATAGGTGCGACATTCACTTGAAATTCCTTTCCAACTTTTTATGCCTCGCTTCTTCATAGTTTTTCCTCATAATCAACATTTGAAATTCATCGTCAGTAAATGTGTATTTATGTACATTGTTGTCAGCATTTTCATCTATTTTACAATATCTTTGTTAATGTGTCTTCGCTCGCTTTCGATGTTGTTCGGAATGATATGTTTATTTTTACTGCATGATCATTCTTGTTTCTTTACTAAGTATATATCATGATCTATATAAATATACCCTATAAATAGTTTAATGTTTGCAGATAGATTGTTTCATTTTTTGCTAATTAAAAAATGATATTCTCAATTCTTCGTAAGGTTGACGTTTCAGCAGGTCGGTTGCTAATAATGAACACCGAGACTAATATTTTAAATTAGAAATGATTACCTAAAAAACTGTTAACAAAGTTTCCATTTTAATATTGCGAATGATGCACAGTGATATAAAACTATTTTTTAAACTGAAACGGACTATGATTGCCGAAAAGTAATCGAAACGTTGGAATATCGGCAACTGTAATTTAAAATTGCGATAAAGTTCATGAAAAATAGTTTTATTCAACTTAAATTCTATCTGCAACCATCAAAAGCTTATATAGCCGCTTCGAATGTTGGCTGTAATGTAAACCAACACAATCCTACATGTGTGTGCTTGTATGATGATCGCTAGAGTCCGGACGCTGGTGAAAAACGGCAACGGGAACACTTGCTACAAATGAACCAGATCCTCGCCAAGCAGGTCACTGAGATGAGCAAAATCATCGCTGGTAAGGAAAACGCTCGTTTATAGAATAAATTGTTTGACTATTTTATATGCTGTTGAAGTTCCATAATTCCTTAACCATATTTTGATCCTTTTGTATTGTGGTAGATAATTTTTTCACTTAATATTTTTTAACACGAAAGTATTTTATTTGAGTTGTGTCTTTTAAAACAGTTACAGTCTGGATTTGTGGAATATGTTCTGAGTACATTAAACTTTTCCGAAAGTTTCCGCCTTATATATTTTTGGCTTGCACTACTTGCTTGCATAAATTGCAGCAAGTTTTTCCAATTGCAAACAAAGTAAATATTAAATTATTCCTAATATAAATTAGTTATTAAGCAGCCGCGTCAACAAAGTTATCCTCGCAAGTTCACACAAATTTTATTCAAACGAATTCATGATCAAAAACTACTGTAGTCGAATAGATGTCTTCATTCCTTATGTATTTTGAATTGCGTATCGCTAACTCGCGCATCTAGTTATGTTGGATTACGACAATGCTTAAACGATATGTTTAATGTACTTTGAATTATTCATTAAAACAAAGTTTATTACTATTATTACAATTGGAATGTCTATTAAACCAAAATTCTTATTAATAATCAGAATTGTCTTCCTTTGTTTATCACATTTCTCATTTGATATTTTCTTCTACATGACAATTTTGAATGTTTGATGTGACTAACTACCACGTGTGTTCACGCCAGTAACAGTTTGCTTGATGTTGTTTGTCCCATTTTCTGCAGGAACCAACACTGAGCAAGGGCCGTCTGCATCCAACCACTGATTAGCCATATACCAACATTTTACACCACATGCACATTATTCACTTCTACTCTATCTTCTATTCACCTAACATTGCAATTTTAAATAGTCAGTTATTATTATATATTAACTGTTACACAATATTTGTGTGTAGTACCCTTTCATACGATTTTTACATCTATACTGCTTGAAGAACTCCAAACTGATTACATTGGCTATTCAGACGGTCCTTAGAAGGTGCCTACTATCCAGTGTGTTGCGGCATGATTTCGTTTTATGCATTTTGTTGTGAGTAGTTTACTTATTTAAGCTTTTAGTTTAAACATTTTAGACGCATTGATCTTTGCATTTTGGTGTTTGAACGATGTTTGAACCTGGAAAAAACAAAATGATTTCAACTAACATTTAAAATTTATTTCCTTATTCAGTGAAAGCGTTAGAAGAATTACCACAAAATGGCCATGGCGACGACTTGGATGATTATTCTCCGGACGTAGAACTACCTATTTATCAACAACGAGATAATTTCTTTACTTAACCGCTGTTGTGCGAGCAACGGATCGAAAATTAAAAATATGACTATGAAAGAAAACAAAAAGATATGTGTTTAGTGGAATAATATACAAGCGCACCAAGTAACGAAGAACCCTTTGTCTGGTCTGAATATCATTATTTGAAATTGTTCCATTAAGTACACATATGATTTTATTATCTGATATTCAGTTATCCTTGGCTTCATAATATATCATCCTAAATAATATTTTAGTACAACATGTAACCAAGCTGGGCTTTAAATATAATATAAGCGGACAATGTAGATGGTTCAATTATTAATAGAAGTTAAAGTAGGACCTCGTGTTTCAATAGCCACAGAATATTTATAATGATGTATTAGAAATGAAAAAGACGGAAACCTTCTAATTTTTATGAACGTTATTATTTAAGTCATACTTATTCAAAATCGTGCGTTTCTCATTTAATGTACCTTACGTAATAAATAATTAAATTGTATTATTTACCATTATAAAAATCAAAACATTATTAAGTATAAGCTTGAAAAACACACAATTGCTTGGCTTGCAATATTCAGGCCACATATCTATAAAAAACCATATCTGTATTAATAAAATTGTTTTGATAAAAGGTATTGTTTTAACAGAATTTGCTCAATTTTGTGGACATTCCTTAATATCTTTTAAATGTAATGGTAGAAACTTTAATGATGGTTAGTTTTTCTACTAATGTGACGCCACAGTCAATGATTTTATATTAAAAAAGAGAAACGACACGACACTAGCGTTTAATATTGTTTCGTCAAATCAGCCGCTAGTGTGACTTCTACCATTCAATGTGTTTATACTTTTGATATTGCGATGGTATTCAGATAACATATATTCACTTTTTTTTTATATAGGATCATTGGTTACACTCATCGCTTTTTACTGCCATTCATTAAATCACACTTCAAACATAGATTTATCATCCGATATAGTTGAAAAAATATTTTGATCACAATTTTAACATTCTTAGAAAAGATTTCAGTATCTAATACAAGTCTTCTATGTAAAGGGCCTTCAATTGTTATTATAGATATAATATTAATAGCGAAATGTACCTAGACGATACTATTATATAAAGTTGCCATGTTTAATATTAGAAAGTGCACATTTACGATTAATTAAATATAGTTGTGAGAAACGAATAACAATGCGTTTTAGTATTATTTCGTTTATTTTTATGTACATAATATGCTGGCAGAGGATTTTGTGGGGGTTTAAGTTGTAAGGAAATAGTCTTATCGATTACTTTTGTACTTAATGCTATGTATATTCTATTTAGTATGTATTATTTAACAACAAAGTTACATAAGCTAAGTGAGTATTTGATTTGTGATAGAGATCAAACTAATATCTGCGTTATTTTTGATTTATTTTTCGTTCTCAGATATAAACTAATATACTTTCTTTGTTAATACTAAAAAAATACAATGTATGTTTTTTTTAGTTGCTTCTGATTCTATCATATTGACATAGAGAAGGATTTTAATGAAACATCAGAAAAATGTTATAATTAAATTCGTAGCTAAGCCTTATGAGTAAATTTAGGTGAAACATATTGTATCAATGTTTAATATACCTATCTATAGAAGCTTTAAATATTCCTGTATAAAATATTATTCTTAATAGGTATCCTATCTTTAATGGTTTTCACCTTACTCCTCATAATGGAATAATATAGGTGAATGTGGTATTATTCGCTATAATCGTATTATTTGAAACATTTTTAGTGCCATGATATATTTTCATTATTTGAACATCATTGTCAGGTACAGTCCACAGCATAAGTGGCTTGATATATTCTAATTTACAGAACAGCATAATTTTAACATCTTTCAAGAAATAATAATAAGAAAGATTACAAGAAATCATTTAAAAAAATTGTTTATTTTTATACATTTCAATATATGAATAGTTTATTGCTACCTGAGGACTGTATAAGCCACTGACTCTAAAAATGAAATGTAATTTTAAAATGTAAGGCAACTATACCATAAACGCCCTCTGTTTTACAAAATAAATTCTAAGAAATATCCCAACAGTTACAAAGACTGATTTTGTTTATTTTACTTCTAAAGTCAAGAAGGAACCTATTTCTATTGTCAATTATATATTTTGTAGATAAAATCCTTAATATACATGATATATATCTTTAATAAACCTGCCGAAATCTATTTTAAAATATATTTAGTAGATTGCCGAATTAAAACCTATTACCTGTTTAACTTACCTATAGATTTTCCCGAATTATTGTATTGTAGGAGTTTAGATAACCACTGTCGAACGATTTTCTATCGTCAATTAGGCGTTATATTAGAAAATATATTAATTCAGTAAATTTAAATTTCTAAAAACAGAACTAGAAAAAAATTGACGAACAAAAACTTTGTGTAACTAAAAAAAAATCGGAAAGGGTTTGTTTATTGGAAACTTATACCAAATTATTTTCCATAAATAATATTTATCGCCTTACTAGTATCGAATCAAAATTCGTAGATATTAAAAAAAATATATTCATAGTAATCAATAGGTACATATTTCGTAGCATTAGAACCATAGCTACTGGTATCTAACGAGTGACTAGAATATACGTTGCTAAACAAATTTTTGACTAGTTTCATGCAATATAAAAAGAAGCTAGTGTTCTTCAACTAATCAGCACATCTTTTTAAATTCCCAATCATTGAACAACAGAGACCATATGTAATTCAATTGATAAAATCGACCTAAGCATTGAATAAAGGTCCATGAAATTTATTAGATGAAATCACTCTTATCGCTAATATTACCTACTTTAAACTTCAAAATTTATTCAATGGATAGGTTGACCTGCACTACGTCTTTTCTCTAACTGAACAAAATATTATATATAGTCTTTTCGCGATTAGATCATGGAACTTACTATTTCTGTAGTTAAGTCGTGACCGCGGGTGCTGCAACGCATCCGAAACGTCGGCAGAAATAGTAAGTTCCATGATTTAATCGCGGAAGTTCCGAACCATTGTATAATTATGAATTCACACGGCGAAAGCTTAAAAATAATATGAACAAAATATATTATATACAAAAAAGAAAAAGAAAGATTCAGTATTTCCATTTTAAGTCCTATTCCTGTAATTCATTCTTGTATCAAGGGACTGCTTGCTTCATACAGTGTTAACAGAATCATCCGTAGAAGAGGTAATACTTTGACTGCCTTAAAATAAGTTGTTGTGTAAATACCTACAGGGAATTGTGCATATTGTTTTATATTACCTATTATTGTAACTCTATTCAATTTTACATCAATCCTTGTAATTATAGCGCGTATGTTGTTCACATCTGAAAATAAATATGCTATACTATACATTAGTTTCTTTTCTTAACGGTATCTACCTCGTTGGATGATAAGACGTCCTAGGAATGAGCGACCAAAAATGTAAAAATGGTGGCCTTCTGTTTGAACTAATTTAGGTGTGAAGGAATGTAGAGTGAAGAAGCAGGGCGATCACGCCTGGCGTGTTTATCTCAATGGAAGATGTTTAGACGTTGTTGTAATTATACTGATTGTGCGAGCCAGGATCAGTAGGTTCGAAGTAGTTCAGGATTGTGGCGCTAGATGGCAGCAGGTAAATGTCAAATGAAATGAAAATGAAATCATGAAGTACGTAAGTATATTTCTACAGTTACAGTTACAGCTACAGTTTAATTAGGGGAAATTCTACAGTCAGGTTGATACTCGGATCTGCATATTCATGTACATACTCGGTTAGGAGTGCATCCTGATGACACCTATTAGGATCGGTGCGGGTTCAAATCCCATCGTAAGTACTGACTTACTTCTTCATCCTAGCGTTACTCCCAGTCGTATCCGAAGCTTCAACTCGAACCCTGGGGTCCGCTTTATATGATTTACCGCGGCTTTGGCTGAACTTCGATATTTTACGTGAAGCAACTGCCATTTGACCTCTATAACCCACAGGCGATCTCAAAGCATTGCATTGTTCATTCATATCCATGTCTCGTGATGTTAATTTAACAGGAAATAAACCAAAGCATCAATACCTACTTGAAAAACAAAGCAATTCGTAAAAGTCAAATGAGGAATTTTAAAATTTTCCGACGTTAGCTACAATAAATAACTTTACATAGTACCTATGTTAAAATATCGTTAAGCTATCGTTGAAATGGATCAGAATAAGATTAGAGCCTCACATATTACTGTGCTAATGGTCGTTAAGGTGACGATCGCATAGCTTATTGAATGTTTCTCCTGTGATTGATTGCACATCCTGAAAAATACTCCTGTCACTAAAACGTTATCATTTTTCTTGGGATTACCGAGATTACTCGTCAGTTTTAGGGCCTTGGCAACGAAAAGATTCATTTCAGGGAAGACTGCTTTTGGTGGCGCCAGTAGTAGTAAATTCAAATCGTCTCAATTGGTTGACGCTGAGCACACGCTCCCTATACCCATCTCCCTCCCGCACTACTTCTAAAGTGAGATAACAATAGTTTTCGCCCCGCCAATGGTTGAAATAGCCGCATCTTGACTTCGTATCGAACTTTTTTTTTTTTTTTTTTTTTTTTTTAATTATTATTATTGCGATCTGTCTAGGAGACATTCAGCAATATTTAAGTAGTGATAGATGATCTGTGAGGTACAAGTCCTATGACTCGCCCTCTAATTTTTTATTTTTATTTTATAGGAGGTCTTGAGGGACTCTTTTTTTTAGTCTCTTCACTCTTGGGAATATTTCCTCCATAAGTTGGTGAGCCAATATGTTAGGGTGCAGTTGCAGTCTTTCTTTGTATTTTGTAGCTCTCTCCTTTAATTCTTCTTTTACGGTTTTTATGCCAAGTTCTCGGTGAAGTCTTTCATTAGTGACATACCATGGTGCGTTTACTATCATCCTTAGCATTTTTGATTGAAACCTTTGTAGAATTTCTAGGTTAGAGTTGGCAGCCGTGCCCCATAGCTGTATTCCGTATGTCCATATTGGTTTTATTATACTCTTATATAACAAAAGTTTGTTTTCCATTGAGAGTTGACTGTTTTTATTCATCAGCCAATACATCTTGCGCACTTGTTGACCCATTGCTAGGCGTTTGGTAAAGATATGTTTTCTCCATGTTAAGCGTCGATCCAGGTACATTCCAAGATACTTCGCTTCATCAGATTGTGGAAGCTCAACAGCGTTCAATGTTACTGGAGGACAAGTCTGTCGTCGGGTTGTAAATGTTACCTGAACAGATTTTGTTTCGTTGGCTTTGATGCGCCAGTCTTTGAGCCATGTTGTAATTTTATCCAAGCTGTTCTGTAATTTATGAGAAGCTTGAATTGCTGAGTCATCTGATGCCATGACTGCTGTGTCATCAGCGAATGTGCCCATAACAACGTCATCAGATACCGGCAAGTCGGCAGTATAAAGAAGATAGAGAGTAGGCCCCATTACACTACCCTGAGGCACTCCAGCTTGGATTTCTTTAAGCTCTGTATTTACTTCACCTTGGCTGACAAAAAAGTGTCTATCGAGCAAGTAGGATCTTATTAAACTGTAAAAGTTGATGGGTAGTGTCTTTTTTATTTTGTACAGAAGTCCGTCATGCCATACTTTGTCGAATGCTTGTGATATGTCGAGAAAAGAAGCAGTACAGTATTCTTTATGTTCAAATGATCTAGCGATACCATCAAGGGGTCTGTGAATTTGCTCAATTGTACCATGCTTTGCCCGAAATCCAAATTGATGGTCGGGTATTAGTTTTTTCTCTTTAATAATTGGATTTAACCTACCGAGAATCAACGTTTCCATGACTTTGGATGTAATTGGGAGTAGGCTAATTGGCCGGTAAGATTTAGCTTCTTCGAGGCTCTTTCCTGGTTTTGGTATCATTATGATTTTTGCTACTTTCCATTGTGGGGGCACAAATTCCCTCCGTAGGATGGCGTTGTATAATTGCATCAAGAATGTTATGCCCTTCTTTGGTAGCTCTTTTAGAATGCCTGGCGTAATTAGGTCGTATCCAGGTGCTTTCCCTACATTCAGTTTTCTGATTGCAGATTTGATCTCCGCTTTGCTAAATTTCTGAATGGGCAACTCTAGTTGATGCGCCTGGCTCAGCAATTCAGCCACCATTTTTGTCTTTGTGGAGCCGTTATTGGGATTTGGTCGGAAGACGTCTTGCAGGTGTTTCATGAATACATTGGCTTTCTCAATATCATTCCTAGCCCATGAATTGTCTGCTTTGAGTAAGGGTGGTTGGTGAGTTATTGGGCGTTTGAAACCTTTTGTTGCTTTCCATAGTGAATAGTCGGTTGAGGGTTTAGCGTCCAGGTTTTGAAGATATATTGCAGCCTTCTGATTTCTATCTTCACTCAGTAGTTGCTTAAGTTGTGCAGTAAGTCTGTTGTATATTGTTTTGTCCTCTGGGTATCGTGTGGTTTGCCATCTCTTTCTGGCTTTACGCTTCTCATATAATAGTTTCTTGATGGATGGTGAGCATTGAGTTTCATTTCGATTAATGTTAGTTGAAGGCGTGGCTTCCCATGCTGCATGCTGGACAATGTGGTTAAAGTGCTCAACTGCGCTTATGATATCTTCATCTTTTTGTAATGGAATTTTGTTATCAAGGGATTCGGTTATTAGATCTCGAAAATATTCCCAGTTAGTTCTGCCAGTATGTAAGCGGCATGGTTTTTCCTTTTGTAAAATTCTTCGACTCAACAATATTTCAACAGGAGAATGGTCAGAGGATAGGTCAGTACTAGATTTGCAGCTGAAGTCGGCGCTACTAATACCTTTGGTGACGCAGAAGTCAATGAGGTCTGGCTTCCTTTTTCGGTCAGTGGGCCAATATGTTGGTTCTCCAGTTGAGACAATGCCCAGTCGTAGTTTATTTATCGTGATCATTAACTGTCGACCTTTTGCGTTTATGACCCGAGAACCCCAATATGTGTGCTTGGCATTAAAGTCACCGCCAGACACAAACCGCTGTCCTAGGGTTTTAAGGTAATCATGATATTCCTCCTGCTTAATTACATGCTTAGGTGGGCTGTATATAGCTGATATTGTAACAGGTCCCGACCAATCCTCTATCACAATGTTTGTAGCTTGAATTTTCTCGGTACAGTAGTTATGAACTAAGTGATGTCTAATGTTGTTCTTTATCAGTACTGCACTTCCTCCATAGCCTTTGCCATCAGGGTGCATGGTGTGGTAGAATTTGTATCCTGGTATGTTAAAGTAGCTCTTCCTTGTAAAATGAGTCTCAGAGATTAACATGATATCTATGTTATTTAATTTAATATATTTTTTAACCTCAAGGGTATGTTGTGACAGCCCATTGGAGTTCCACAGCACCAGTTTTATGGAGTCCAATGTGCAGTTAATTTGGTCGTGAGATTTAGAATTAGATTTGTCATTGCTGTTAATTGTTCCATCATTTGTTTCATTGTTAACATTAATTTTTTTATGTCACAGTTCTGGTCATTGTTTGTTTTAACTTTAGGTTCATTTGCTTGTGGTGGTGTTTTATCTTTCACTATTTCGGCATATGTTGTTCCATTTGTTACTGGGGTGTATGATTGTTTTGCCCCAACATATGGTAGTCTGTATTTTTGAACCTTTATGGTCGCTGGTGGGAATTTGATTTTCTGCAGCTCCCTGTATACTTTGCAGCCTTTATAATTTGCCGGATGGTTGCCTTCACACAGCACGCACTTGACACTATCGGATCTAGTTTTTCGTGTGCAATCAGCCGATAAATGATCACCTGCACATTTGATGCACTTTGGACTTCTCTTGCAGTAAGTTTTCGTATGCCCATATTGGAGACAATTTCCACATTGAGGGATTTCCCGCTTAGGTCTAGGTGGTTCGAATACTACCTTACAATGAAGTAGGTAGTTTATATCGAATACAGTTTTATTATTTTCTTTTTGTTTTAATTCCACTATAAACATCGGTAGTGCTTTTTTAGTGATGCGCTGTTTTATGTTCCAGATGTTAGTGCATTCGTGATCAAGCCTATCTAATGCATCTTTTATCTCGTCTGTACTGGTAGAGGGGTGTATGTTTTTTAGGACTACTTTGAAGCTCCTTTCTTGTTTTGGTTTGTATGTATAGAATTCTGTTTTCTTTTTTTCTAGTTCTTTAACCACTGCGGTGTATGTTTCCGACGATTTGGTTTGGATTTTTACCTGTTCATTACGGAGCACTTTCAAATCATAGTTGTTACGTGCATATATTTCCATGAGTTCTATAAGCGGCTGGATATTACTTACTCTGTCAACAAAAATCGGGGGTGGCTTATCTACTTTAGGTTTTAACATTGGAGGCTTGTTAGGTTCCTGCAGCTGGTCGCTTTCTAACACAGCAAAGCTATTGGAAGTTGGTATTGGAGTAGGTTGGGATAGCCAATATGTGTCAAGTTTGCTTTGCTTTTGTGACTTAAGTGGCTCTGGGCTTGATCGCTGCCGTTTTTTATTCATGGTTTGCTGCCATTCTATCTCATAGGTATTTGATGGGGTTGTTGGTACTGTAGGCGAATCTTCTATAATTTGTACCTCAGTGTTCGTACTGGTACTTGGTAGAATTTCATTGTTGGATAATGAATGTTGGGGGTCTTGTGGTTTCCTGTTGGTGACTTGTAAAGCACTTCCGACTGAGGCACTTCTAGGTCTTTGGAGAAGGCTTGGGTGAAAGGCTTGCTGCACATATCTTTTGTTTTGACCAGTAGCATTTACTGTCACGGGGGCCTGGGTACCCACCCCCGTGGAGTCTTCGGTAGCAAATTTCACACCTTCCAGCCCGGGTACTGGAAGGCGCCGGGGGTTAGCCGGTTCGCATGACATATCACAATCTCTATTACTTGACATTTTCATTGAAAAGGGGTAGGACGGGTACAAATAGTGTTTTCCTAGGACACTATTGCCACGACTTTTAGGGGGCATTTAGGTCGATCCCCTTGGCATATGGGTACCAGTGACAGGTTATTTGACCGCCGCCTGTTGTTCGGCGTTGTTGCTCGTTTAGCACCACCCAGGGGGAACGTGTAGGGTGGGCCTAGGAAAGGTGGTAAGTCCTACGGACGCGAGCAACTCCTCCCCCCGAATTCGTATCGAACTAGAATAAACAATGGCGGCAGCGCACGCGACTCTCAGAAATTAATAATGTTTGTTGGGTTTTAACCGCTTTCATAGACCTTTACCGATCGGATTGTGCCTCTCGTGTGTCCCTCAAGTGATTTAGTGATGTGGGCAGCAGCTCCAGAGCCAGGAAGAGAAGACCGGTGCACCGGCCCAGCCAGCACGTGGCGTCATAAAAGGTTAGTGCATCCTCTCCTACTTTCTTGGGTTGCATTCACTGCCTAAACCACCTCCGCGGCAACCCGATCATCTATCTTGTTTGTTGTGTAAAGTGTCATATGAAACATGTTAGCTTCATCCCCGCGAAATACAGTCCACTAGCTCAGGTGGCATGAGAATCGCGCCACCATTCTTTTTGGTCCTGGTCGAGCCGGATCCTTAGTCGTAGCTCGCATTTTGTTATTTATCCCATGGGGAATAAACGCACCGCACCTAAATACCTAGTTATTTTAGTAGAAAACCCCGCATCTAGGCATTTAGGTTTGGATCTTAGGTATTCTAGACACCCTAGTGCATAGGCACAGTGTAATACCTAACGCATTTGGCTATTTCAATTTCTGGGTTGTCCGTTCGCCGCTGGCTCGCATCGTGTTTACCTGATACCTACATAGGTTAGGTACGTGGTTATACCTCGCTCGCATTTCTCTTATCGTATCGATCCTTAGTCGTAGTTTCGCATTTTGTCATTTATTCCATTGGGAATAAACGCACCGCACCTAAATACCTAGTTATTTTAGTAGAAAACCCCGCATCTAGGCATTTAGGTTTAGATCTTAGGTATCCTAGACACCCTAGTGCATAGGCACAGTGTAATACCTAACGCATTTGGCTTTTGTTTTTATTTGTTTCAATTTCTAAGTTGTCCGTTCGCCGCTAGCTCGCATCGTATTTACCTAATACCTACGTGAGTAGGTACGCGGTTACACCTCGCTCGCATTTCATTCAAATTCATACGAAAGTATTTTAATTTGAATAGATATTACGCAATACTTAATCCCTGAAATAATAGTTGAACCTAGACAGCGATCTAGCTCGCGTAGGTACGATCTGGTTGTTGCTATGCGCGTTTGTTCAAGCTTGCACTCGCAGTCATAAGTACCTACCTACCTACGGATATCGCTCGCGCCGCGTCGCTGCTCTGTACCGCTAAGATTAAGTCATTTCATTTGTTGTTTACCGCACTTTAGTTTGATATTTATTTGTAAAAATGCCCTCAAAGGTTGGTAGTACCGATAGTAAAGTTCAATTGAAACTTTTATACGCTAAAAGAGAAATGATTTACTCTCGCGTACAATCGATTTGTGATAATGCACTTAAAACCTCTGATTTGGCTATTAGAGATTCGTTCTTGTGTTCTATAGAAAACTTGGATAGTTTATGCGCGGATTTCGAATCCTTAGTACATGACATCAACGTTTTAGAGTTAAATTTAAATCCCGATTACTCAGTGAGTTATCAGGCCTTGTCGTCGTTTGACGATTTGTATTGTCGTATCAAACGCGTCGCTAGGAGTTTGGAGAAACCGTCTGACCGACCCAATCCCACTCGCGACCGACCTAAGTTGCCACCAATTCAGATACCCGAATTTGATGGTAACATCCGCAATTGGTGTTTATTTATAGATAGTTTTGAGAATACAATAGATAAGAACGATTCGTTGACAGATCACGAAAAATTGCATTATCTCGTTGAAAAATTAACTGGTAAAGCTATAACCGTTTGCGCTGGAATTACGTTTAGTGCCGAAAATTATAATTTAATTTTAAATACTTTGAAAGCTAAGTATGAGGATAAAAGATCGGTAGCTAATGCATATTTGGATCAGATGTTTGATTTGAAAGCCATTACGGCATGTAACGATCAAAACTTAGAGAAGTTTCTAGATACTTTCGCATCATCTGTTCGCGCCGTAAAGAACCTAAAGATCGATGACCTCTGCGACTTCTTATTTTTGTATATGGGTTTAAAGAAATTAGATTCCGAAACCATTTGTTTATTTGAGTCGGATCATCGCGGCAATAAAATTCCTAAGTAGAAAGTTTTGTTCGCGAGCATATAAAAATATTGCAACGCTCTTCATCGAAACATGAAGGCGCGAAGAAAGTTGTTAGTTCCGAACGCAAAATAGATGCGTCATCGAAGTCACTGAAGTCAACTCATACTTATGTTAATACCGCACCAGCACATGTACAATCACCTGTTTGCTCTTTGTGTAATGCTCATCATTCGCAATTGTACAAGTGTCCGGGTTTCCTAAAATTATCGCCTAATGATCGTTATAAATTTGTTCGCGCTAATAATTTTTGTTTTAATTGTCTCGGTACTAAGCACCGCGTTGTTTTATGTAATAGTAGAAATAGTTGTCGCAAATGTCAAGCGAGACACCACACTTTACTTCATTTTGAAAATAGTAATGCCGCATCCAATGTGAGCACAGTTGGTTCGTCGAGCGGTGGCACACGGCGGCCTGCGCCACAGCCGCAGCCCGCGCTCGCGCGCGCTCCGGCCCGCCCGGAGACCGCTGCGAATGACGTCACCTTGTGTTCGTTGTCCGCTAGTGCTGCGCTCACTACTGTGGTTCTCGCGACTGCTCGCGTCATTATTGTTGATGCATTAGGTAAACCGCACATTGTTCGAGCGCTATTAGATGGCGCTTCGCAAAGTAATTTTATTACTCAAGATTGTTGTCAACGTCTTGGTTTCAATGTTAATAAGCGTTCAACCCGCTCAGTGGTGAAGGGTTTTGGAGGTTTACGGTCAGCTGTTCATGGCACCGTTAAAACAAGGTTTGGATCTCGTTTTAATAATAATATTTGGTTTGACATGGATTCGCTCGTTATAGATAAAATAACTGAACAGTTGCCTACCGTCCCGGTTGACACGTCTTTATTAACGAAATTTAAAGACTTGCCTTTAGCAGATGAGACTTACGCTGTTCCTGGAGTCGTCGATATATTGATCGGCGCTTCGATTCTCCCGCACCTCCAGTTATCACGTAAGGTTCAAGGGGGACCGACGTACCCCGCTCCGCACGCACTGGAAACAGTTCTTGGTTTTGTTATAATTGGTTCCGCACCCGCTTCTATGTATAGTTTTAGTCACTCGACTGCTTCGTTCTGTTGCACCGTCGAGCCGCCACTGGAGTCTACCATCCGCAAGTTTTGGGAAATTGAAGAAGTCAATGTCCCACCTATCCTAAGCCCTGATGACAAGATGGCTGAGGAGATTTATTGTCGCACGACTACTCGTGATGAGCAGGGTCGTTATGTTGTCGCGCTCCCTTTCAAGGGAGATATTTTTTCGCTCGGTGACTCCCGTGTATCCGCTGAAAAACGCTTTCTTTGTTTAGAACGAAAGATGCAGGCGTCTCCAAAGTTAAAGCAAGCCTATGATGAGGTTGTTAACGAATATTTAGATAAAGGTTACATCTCACCTGCGCCTGCGGACACTGACGAGACTCAGCCTTCGTACATTATCCCGCACCACGGAGTTATTAGGGAAGATAAGCTTACTACTAAACTCCGCGTAGTTTTGGATGGCAGTGCTAAGACTAGCACTTCCGTGTCGCATTAATATTAGTAGAATTTAGCTTTTTCGGACTCAACAGTCGCTTTGTGTTGGGCCCACTCTTCGCCCCATCGTTGGGACACATTTTTCGCTAATAGAGTGGCAAAAATTCAATCTGAATTAGCGCCACAAAATCTCTTTCACGTTGCTGGCACCGACAACCCAGCCGATTGTCTCTCTCGTGGATTGCTTCCTTCGCAAATTTTAGATCACCCGTTATGGTTTAGTGGACCGTCCTGGATTCATGCCGCGTTAGATAAGTGGCCAGTTAGTCAATTCAATCCCACTACGGTTTCCGAACCACCCGAGGGGAAGAAGCACTCGCTTGTTGTATCGGTGATTTAAGTACGCTAAAATATTTGCCCGCAATAGATGTTGATGACGATGGAATGCACCCTCTAACTCGTCACGCTCTTTTAGATAGATTAGTCCAATCGTTTTGGAATCGTTGGAGAACCGATTGTTTGCACACGCTGCAGTCGCGTCAAAAATGGAATACTCCATCTAACCCAATTACTGTAGGTACGGTGGTAGTCCTTATGACTGGGAATGCGCCTATTTGCATTGGCCTCTAGGAGTAGTAGAGGAAGTTTTTCCCGATTCCCGCGGGATAACTCGTGTTGTACGGGTTAAAACCGCAACCGGATCGTATCTGCGCCCGGTTGTTCGCCTCTGCCCTCTGCCTAGCCAGCAGTAGGCACGAGTTCAAATCTAGGTTTATATTTTAGTTGTTATTTCCCAAACCTGGATTTAGATTAGACTTTAGATTTGTTCCGCATTTTTCGTTTTGAAGGTAACCCTTCAAGCCGGGGGGAATGGTGGCGCCAGTAGTAGTAAATTCAAATCGTCTCAATTGGTTGACGCTGAGCACACGCTCCCTATACCCATCTCCCTCCCGCACTACCTCTAAAGTGAGATAACAATAGTTTTCGCCCCGCCAATGGTTGAAATAGCCGCATCTTGACTTCGCATCGAACTAGAATAAACAATGGCGGCAGCGCACGCGACTCTCAGAAATTAATAATGTTTGTTGGGTTTTAACCGCTTTCATAGACCTTTACCGATCGGATTGTGCCTCTCGTGTGTCCCTCAAGTGATTTAGTGATGTGGGCAGCAGCTCCTGAGCCAGGAAGAGAAGACCGGTGCACCGGCCCAGCCAGCACGTGGTGTCATAAAAGGTTAGTGCATCCTCTCCTACTTTCTTGGGTTGCATTCACTGCCTAAACCACCTCCGCGGCAACCCGATCATCTATCTTGTTTGTTGTGTAAAGTGTCATATGAAACATGTTAGCTTCATCCCCGCATAATACAGTCCACTAGCTCAGGTGGCATGAGAATCGCGCCACCAGCTTTTAAGTAGGTAAGATAATTATCTATTAAATAAAAATTGTATACAAACACTGTACCCGATATGCATTGTTGATTTTTACTATTTGAGTTTTTTTATATATACAACTTAGATGTCAGACAAGCACACGGCCATGGAATGCAGCTGTTGAGCAGTGTGGTAGTAGTGCCTTTATTGGTTAATTGATCTGTCAAGATGTATGTTTGTAATGTACCTAACTATCGTAATCTATCTTATATTTTTGGTAATATTTCTTTGGAACAAAATCTTTAAAACCTAAATACATATGTTCATTTTCATTTGTTCACTGTATTACCTATTTGGATAATGAAACAGGGAAACTGCAGATCAGTCAGCAGAGGAAGTTGATTAAGATGACGCACCATGACACAATAAGGCAGAATAAGTGGTATTTTGTAGAACTTATTCAAATCAGTTCTTTTAAAATTATTTAGTTAAGGAACTATACTATGACTACTAACTCTTAGGTAGTCTGTGCTATGACTTCGAGTGTAACGTTTATGTTTAACAATATGTCAATCAATCAATTAGCATATTGCAGCCCACTGCTGGACATATGCCTCTCCCAATGTTGGGAGGCTTAGACCTAGTGTTTTCATGCTGCCCAGATGGGTTGGTACAGGGTTTTTATTTCGAGTTTTCCTTCTCTCACAGTGATATAGTCTGAGTATTTAAAATGTGTATCTTAATATAAGCACATAGTTATCATTTCCAAATTTATAAATGTAAAAGTTTGGATAAGCTGAATGTGTGTTCTCATCTGTCATTAGGTACTACGCCAGACCGGTGAACCAGAGGTGGAAATTTGACATTATCATAATATTATAGTCTCCAGAATAATCTATCGCTTCCCTCAACACAGCCTATATTTCTAATATGAGGTGTGGGTTTGGTATTTCACGCGGGTGATATCAGCTAATTTACACACACTCTTAGGTATTACGGAACAGTTTTCCATTTCATACTGCATTTATGAGGAGGATATATTGCTTCCGTTTTGCCCCTTCTACATATTTTAGTTACATATTGATGCGCACGCGCAGTTCTTCAATATGCCTAAAACATATCGGATCGTAGATTGATTTAGATTTCTCAATTTTAATGAATCGGTTCCTTATAAAGTGAATTATTAAAACAGCAACAATTTTATGATTGTTAGTGTCAAAGTTTATTAGCAAATATTGGATTTATTTAAGAACATAAGAATAGCCCTGAACAGTTACTTTTACGGGGCATAAGGTATGTATAAATAGAAATAGACCTCTGAGATTCAACACTCTTTGTCCACGATGTAATTAAGAGTCGCGTCGCGTGCGCATGTTTATTGTGTACGTAGATACAGTTCAATGCCGGCGTTCTTCCTTCCGTTATCTCAAGTTGACAACTCGAGAAGCGATCGATCGTACGGTTATTCATCTTAAATGTCAATAGGACAATTGAATACGAAATTAAATTAATGTAGGTACGCAACGCTTGTGTCTATTTCATGGTTATCTATTAATTTCTTGGTTTTTGATCAATAATTTTTTTGACATTATATTAGTATATTTCATTTACTTTTTTTGGTAGTTTTTTGTATGCCAATAAAATATATGTGGTAGGTACCCTGGTTTGAAAAGCACATTATCATCGGTGCATATTCTCACTCGTACTATGAATACCTACTTCCACGTGGTCAATTTAGTGAAATTCGATGTAATGCAAGGATATATTTTGAGAAGTAAGCATTTCAAAAATGCGATTTCTGTATTAATAGTACTATCGACAAAAGTTATCAAGGACTGTGTAATTATGTGAGATGCCCCTATATGTATGGGTGCTCGATGAGATGCAGGAAGCACTAAAATCAATGGAACTTTTGTTAAAACTTATTGAGAACTGTAGAACTACCTATGTTGGATGCCACTAAAATGTTGTTGTTTTGTAAGATGCTAACAAGTGTGTTAAAGGCTAGATATGCTTCCTATAAATTTAAGGTATGAATTATTATCCTTGCCTTAGTCTCTGTTGCCTCCGAAGCTTTCACCTAAGAGTCTGGGGTGCGCTTACCGTTTTTTACTTCTCCACTTCGCATGGTCTTGGACGTCCAAGACCATCCAAGTAGTAACACCATTGTCACGCATGTTAGCCTTTATGACATCAAGCCAGCATTTGTAGGGTCTTCTCTTCCTACCAGGACTCGGTCTTTTCACGCTACTTGAGGGTCCCGGTAGAAAATATTGAGAACACTTCCTTAGTATATTGAAGTAAAATAATTCAAACTTATGTTAATTTTACAATCGTTGCGAAGCGTCTTAAAACATCTTGGCAAAAATATAACAAATAGGTCAGTAGAATAGCTCTAACCAGTACGTCGTTAGAAGACTTGTTTTACGTATAAATATTTTCACTTTGAGCCACTTAGCAGATGCAAGTAGGTAATCTTAGGCGATATTAAACTAAAAGGGAAAGCTTAAGATATGCTTAGCGCTTATACACGAAGTTGAGTCTGTCGCATCACTTGAGAGGTTGTTTGGCTTAGCTAACGTAGTTTCCCCTACTGGCGCTAAGTGCTAATTTGCTATAATTTATATAATTTTAGTTTTTATATAGGTACCAAGGGTATGTTTAGAAGATTTGTATGTTTATATATGATTCTGTAATGTTTACGTGCATGTCTGTGTAGAATAAAATATTTCTTTCTTTCTAAATACTTTATTTTTATCAGTCATGGGGATAGTAATGGAAGTGAAAGAATCAGAATAGAGATGATATGAAACGTCTGTTTCGTCAACGATTATTAACTACTAGTTGTTGCTCGCAGCTCCACCCTCGTGGATGTTACCGCGATCAAAATGACCTATATCCTTTAAAGAACTCTCATTTATCTCGGTACCAAATTTCATCAAAATAATTTTAGAGGCTTGGGCGTGAAAGTGTAGAGAGAGGGAGTGTATGTACGTGTATTCCCATTTTAGCATTGTATTCCCATTTGTCATTAAAATGGGTCATCATCATCATCATATCAGCCACACACAGTTCACTGCTGAACATAGGACTCTCCCGTACACTTCCAGAATGAGCGATCTAAAGCAGCCCGCATCATTACCATACCATACCTTGATGAGGTCGTCCTTCCACCTGGCCGTTGGGCGTCCTACGCTACGTTTGCCCGCACACGATCGCCATTCCAGCACTTTTTTACTCCATCGGCTATCTGCTCTGCGAGCTATGTGTCCCGCCCACTGCCACTTCAACGAGCTAATCCGTAAAATGCGTATGGAGATATAAATTTTGGGGTAATACATAGACTACTTTTTAGCCCGGGAATACGTTCCTGTGGGTTGTGGAGCCTTCCAGTAATAAAACCTTCAAACTCTATCATCAATCTGGTCAGAAGCATTCAGAAATGGTGGGCTCGCATGACAGTTGTAATGACAGTAGAGGCAGCTGAAGTGAAGTATATAAGGATAAAAAAAAGTTGCGGGCTGTTAACTTTGCCTAACCCGGAGTGAAAAATGCGTGAGTGTGTGTATGTATGTGTCAATTAATCAATCAATTAGCCTATTGCAGTCCTCTGCTGGACATATGTCTCTCCTGTTGGGTGGCTTTAGCCTACTGATTGCACGCTGACCAGACGGGTAGGTACAGGGTTATCATTTCTAGTTTTCCTTCTCTCGCAGTGATATCATCTACATATTTTTCCGTTAGTCGCCTCTTACGACACACTTCGAATGAGATGGGGTAGTAATACTTATATTCTTTCTCCGTCACCACACCGTATGTATGTGATGAAATTATGCTTAACAAAGGCATGTCAACTGTATTGATACCGTTAACATTAGTCATACATCAATTGTTATATTTTTTTACAAAAATACCCTAATCCCTTTATAGGGTGCACAGGGTTGCAGAAAAACGACCGAGATGTAGAAAAGTGAAAAAAAAATGGACAAAAATCTTGATAGAATTAATTGAGAACAGTTTAATTAAATAAATATAATAAATAAATATTCCACGACATTCTACACAACGCTATCCCGAGCCATGGTAAGCATACCTTATCTAGCTTGTGTTATGGGATCTAGAATGCGGATAAACATACTTAGATACTTTTTTTTTGTAAATACATACATATTATACATAGAAACACCCAGACCAATGCAAATATACATGTTCATGCATACAAATATTTGCACTGAGCGGGAATCGAACCCGCGCCCGCTGCATAGCAGTCGAATGCTCCACTGCTACGCCACCGAGGTCAAATTCTGTCATATAATATAATATCACGTAAAATTTCAATTATATCAAGAGAATCGAAGTTAATATCTTCGCTCCGCAAAGTACCTAAGTAAGTACTAATTTTTATAAATGCTAACCACTTATCATTAACTCAGGTAGTGTTTAATTAAATGTGAATACTGTTACAAGCAAGTATATACTCACGGAGAACCTACTGTGGTATTAATTTTGCTTCATTAAATAGCCTCTCAGTATCAGGAACGATAAAATTCGGGAGTCGAAGCGTTCGAACGGGACATTTTTATCATTGGCATAAATTAAATGTATTTAGAGCCTTTCCCTGGGTACTGGTTTTCGTACCGTTGGTCGACCTGAGCACCCACCATTGATCTCATTGTTTGATACATTGCACTTTTGAAAAGTGTCTTTGTGTACCATCATCGATCAGACTGTACATATATGTACTCGTTCGTATATACAGGCTGTTTTGCGATCTATAAGTCATCTATTAGTTTATTGTTTAATCTCTGGTCAAATTAAAAACAATATATATTTAGGTCACCGAAATTGATTGCACCGTCTGATGGTAAGTTGAGGTGCAGTCCAAATAATTGTGGTCGCCATTACAGGATAGCTCCTGTCCTCCTTAGAATGGCGGTCTTTACTATGATAGCATAGACTAATAACTTAGATATTCTATGCGTCAGTAAGTTTTTGAATAAATAAAGTAATAACATTCAGCTTTGATCTAAATTCAAAAGCTCTTAGAAATTTGAAAAACAATTAAGAGATTAATAATAAAGGAGAAACACTTTACATTTTATTCCATTGTCAATTTATTTTCCTAAAAAAATATAATATATTGCTATATTTAAGAAATAATTGATGAAAAATTAATTGAGTAGTAGACTCTCTATAGTGGAATCTTTACACTTGCAACTTTTCCGATATTAGTTCTAGTGATAAGTATAGTGACCTAAACATAAACTGGCGAAATGTGGGTACTAGCACCTCTGCTTACCGCTTCGGGGATATATGGAGTGAGTTTGTGTGTGTGTGTGTTATAAGTATTTTGACAATCACTCGTAATAAAAAGCTTTTATGTTATATCTAGTTGATGGTCTAGACAGAATAGTAGTAGAAGGAGAAGAAAAACACGTTTATTAAGAACCTACCCACATTATAGGTAGGTACATACTTATGAAAAAATAATACATAGAAATGGTTGTGTGAGTCTCAAACGTTGTCTCAGCATGAATGCCAACTAACCATCATATGCAAATTAGATCATATGCAGTAAGTTAAAAGACGCCGAAATTACGTGCGCTAAGCTAAACAAAGGTATCTTTGCTTACTTAACTTCCTTTGTAGCTTGCGCTCGGACAGGGTATGATAGCTCTCTAGTCGAATCAGGAGTTTAATTCAACAAAATTATTTATAAAACTCGTGATTTCAAAATTACGATACCTTATAAAATTTATACTTAATATTTTTAACTTATTAAGTAACTACTTAATAACCATGCTAACATAACTGTAGCAAAAATAATTGCCCGCCTTTGTAGAGTGAATATAAAAGATTGTATCAAAAACTAGATGCTAAGTTAATAACTTGAAAACTATGAATCATATATGACAAATACTATAAAATTTCATCACGTTCAGCTGTAAAAAAATAGGAACCTCTTCACAAAGATTTATGAATTTTAAAAAGACAAGGAAAAAATTATCATTTGTCACGCACCCTGTGAAGTCCGTCGATCGGTGCGCCTGCGCATATAACCACGGTGCAGCGACGAACGTGACACAATCGCACGCCGGCAGCCGCAGCCACACCGCAACTGTGAGTATTGAAAGCACGTAATTAGCATTTTATAATAATAAATCGACAAACAATTTTAGGACTAAGCGTTACTTTGTGAAGAGCCTTTCTTTTTTTTGTCAGAAAAGTATTTTGGTGATGATTTAAAATTCAAGAATAATTAATAATTTAATAAAAAGTGGGTCCCAACACAATATTAGTATAATATAAATTCTGATTACAAGAATCCAAAAAAAAAACTCATTACGATCTGACATTTTTCTGTTAGTTTTTAAATACCTAGAAAAAAAATCTATTTTGATCTAAATTCGAAAGCTCTTCTTATTATCATATCAACCCATAACAGAATAATAACAATAAGATTTTCTTCCACTCTTATTTGATTTTCCTAATAATTTAATAACATAGCATTATATTTAAGAAATTATTAGCGAACAAATCATCTTTATTTGGGTAGTTTGTTGTCTCTAGCGTGCAAGGTTTTCAGTTGCAAATTTTTATTTATCAGTTTAGTGTTATGTATTTTAATAATCAGTCATAATAAAAAGCTTCTGTGTTAATCTAGGATATAATGTACTGTCAATGTCATACCGAATTACATGCAAATGTTTTGACCGGTTTTGAAGTAAACAAGTGACAAGCATACTCTTATAAACTTTCGCGTTAAATACCATCATTAGGATTAAAGATTATGTGTTTTCTATTTTGGTATCTATATATGATGGTTTCCTGCTAAAACCATTTAGTGAAAGTGTTTGAAGAAATTATGATAATTTTATTACTCCTCGTTTGTGTTTATAGTTGTCTTTAAAACCTACTTATTAATGCGAATGGTAGTGTTCATTTTGTACTAATTTCTATTAGTATCTATGTATTTAAATAAAAATAAATGTGTTTTACAATGAATCCACCTGCGGATTAACGCTTCAGTATCATAATGTTATCAAATACAAACAGGTCCCAGGGATATACAACCTATATTGTATCTCACTGGGGCCTGTCTGTATGAACTCATACCGAAGTACGGGAGATGTGTCTTATTGGGCCATCTAATATACCGAAATATGAGACCTGAGACAGCGTGCGTGCGGTTTTAATCGGTTCGAGTCCGAGATAACCACCCCACTGGCCGGTGGGGATTATCCGAGGGGATTTCTACATGATAAAAGACACTTGACGCCTCGACAAAAGCAAATACTGAGGTTTTAGTCTGTTCAATTATAACATATCTATCTCGTAGTAAGCTCGATCATGAAGCAAGGTTTTAGCATTTACAAAAAAACGGTTACCTATTGATCATGCCATATATAGATAATTCGAAATATATAAAACGGATTTAGCAAATTGTCAAAGACGACATGACGGTGTCTTTGTCTCTATTTTCCTTTAAAAATATTATTACATTTTAATATAAAGGGTGTTATCTGCCATTGCCCTTTCATATATTATTATGTGTCAAGCCACACTAGTTATAATTACTTTCTTAATAGGTGATTAACAGATTTTGTTAAAGTAATGATGATGAATACAGAACATAATTAGTGATAACTTGTACATTAATTTGTTGATATGTTTTTTATACATTAATTTCACATTTAATTCATTGATCTTAAGCAAAATTTTCTTAAAACTATAGTTATAAATAGGAACTCAACTTAAGAACATATATAGTATTTCAATACTATGATGTGAGAGCGAAGAGATTAATTTGTTTTTTATTTATTAACCCATTCCTAAGATAAGCAATTAAGCATATCAGTAATCACCATCCAGTAACTACTTCCCATCAGACGGGCCATGTGTTATAAAAACCTATAATCATGGTTTTATATTTTTTTTATTTTTTTTTTCTTAGTGGACACGTAAAGTTTTTGCAGCGTTATTAAATTAGGTATATAAGACTTAACTTTAAAAATAGTATAATTTTTTTTCGTATTAGATTGCGTGCACTTGTGTTCGGGACTATAAACATGCAAATTCGTGTATAGATGTTGTGCATATTGGACGTTATTTTTTAATGAAAATGCAAGCGGAAACTTTTGTTGCTCTTTTATTATGCAATATACTTCAATTGCTGTGTTGCTAGTAAGGTATTACGTTTATTGAAATATATAAATGCAAAAAAGTTCTACGTATGCCCGTTAGGTTTTCGATTTGTTGAAATGAAATTAATTATGTTTACTTACCTGAAGCAGAATTTTCATTATAATTTGTAATAGGGACCAAAAGAAAAGTGACAATGAAGACATTGTTAAATTCGAAAGTTTATTCAAATTAAGTTAAAAATAAATCACAATGTTTTTATTAACCGTTTAATTACGATTGCATTACCGTTTCATTACGATTACATTGCCATTTAATTACGATTACATTACCGTTTAGTTACGATTTATATTAGAATGTTGCATATAATGCGAGAAAAGAAAAACTGGAAATAAAACCCTGTAAAAATACGTCTGGCCGACGTGGAAACAGTAGGCCAACACCTCAGGGAGATGTCTATGACCAGTAGTGAACTGCGATTGATTGATTATAATATGAATAGGATAGCATTATCAACTCTCATAATCAACAACTTAGTGTTCTAGCAAAAATACATGCAAAAAATGAGCTAAAAAAAGTTGCGAATAAATATTGACATTATATTGAGGTATCCTCTTAATATTTATAAATGTGAAAGTTTGAGAAAACATTCCAAAGGCTGAAATTAGCTACAGGACTAGAATACAGTCTGAAATAACAATGAGACTAATTTTTATTCCTGGAATAGGATTGCGTAGGTTGTAGTAACGATATCAAATTCAGCGTGGGCGGAGACGTGGGCCACAACTAACTAACAAATAAATTGTGTGAAATTAATGGGATGCAATCCTAAATTAGATTTTTCTAACAATAAAAAAGTGGTCCGTGTGGTGACCGAGAAAGAATATAACAATCACTACTCCGTCTCATCCGAAGGCGCAGACGATATCACTGCGAAAGAAGGAAACCTCGAACGTCTGGCCAGCGTGGAAACAGTAGGCCAAAGCAGTAGACTGCGATAGGTTTATTGATTGATTGATTGTCAGCATCCGAATTTTATTGATCACATAGTCTTAAAATGACTTAATGCCAAGGTATTAAGAACAAATCAAACTGTTTATTGATTTATAATGTATTATTGTCTGAACTAATTTTGAGCATTTTGATCATGTAGATTGGTCAGTGGACTGTGCCTTTTGGTACTTAGTCAATGACCGATATGGGCACAAACAGGAGTGCAGAATCCACTATGTTTACGAACAGTACTTAAAACACTTATTGTTATGTAAATTTTGACATAAAAATGAGCTATTTTTGCAAAACAATTCATCAACGGTAAAATTTGTGAAAGTATATTGAAAATTTCACCGTGATTTTGAAATGAAATCAACAAATACTAGAACATTATGTTATGATGAATATTTATTTATGTCGAACAAATAAACATAACCACGGTAGCCTAGTGGTATGGGTAATGGACTGCTGAGACGAGGTCTCGGGTTAGATCCCAGGTTTTACCATGGCACACACCAATGACTTTTCGATGGTTTTCGAAGTTATGTGTGGTGGTGTGTATTTATCGCAGGTTAATAAGTGCCCGATTAATGGCAATAGGTTCGCTACCTACTACATTGCGACATTGGAAAGAGTCACCAAACCGCTTGGTTCTTGATCGGATGTTCTGCACCGTGGGCGGGTGACATCTACGACCTGCACGTGTTGTCCTGTGTAGGAAAGGGGGTTCTATAATTTAGTCGCCTGCTGCGAAATCCCCACGGGTAGAAGAGATGGTGCTACTATTCTACCATCATGTATCATATATTTTATAAATTGGATAATAACTACTTTTTAACCTTTTATTTTTACCTGTCAAAATTCACCCAACTTTTTAGATCTATTTTGGGGGAAAACCATAACAAAAAAGAAAAAACTAGTCTGAAGTTCAATCTACTATTCATTTATTAATGTTTAAGGATAAAAGTATATGAATATAATAATATTGTGTCACATTACATTATAAAGTTTGTTTTGGTTTACTTATTGCCTATTGCTATGGGAAACTGATTAATTTAAATATTCAATATTTTTGAATTCAGAATGTTCAATTAAAAACATGTTTTTGTTTAAATTGCTCGTAATCTTAGTCTCATCTCCAATGAACAATGTTGTAATCTTATAAAGTAGTTGTAACTATAAATAATACTGTTTCCTTTGGTCTCCTCTATCGATCGATATTTTTTCTAATACGTTTTAGAAGGTTCTTATAGAATAAACATTAAGAAAATTAGGATACGGCATTATAATTTAAAAAATGTATAGTGTAACCTTTTCTTGAGTAGGTATATACTTGTTTTAGTTAAAGTTCATATTGGATGATAAATTTATAGATATTTCGAGATTGTTCCTAGATATTAAATATTGAAAGAATATTCACATTAAGAAGCACATGTTACTTGTAGGGTAGAGCCATCGTAGAGATCACGGGTTCATTAATATGTAGGTACATATGTAATTGTATAATATATATATGACCGCGTGGTTTTGTGGAAGTTGGATCACTCCATTTTGTCCTGTGCGGCGTCGTACAAGGCGACTAAGGGATAGGGCTGTTTAATATCAGACAGATGTATACAATGGCTGTTGTCAACAACAGTCAATGGAAGACTGCAATAAGCTCACCCCAAATTACATGGGACCGTATACAATGATTGGTGAAATGTGGGTAGTAATTCACTTCTGCTTAACCCTCCGGAGATAAAGGCGTGATTATATTTATGTATGTACCTATTTGTATAATGTCTATAATTATGTAATCATTCACAAAAGAGAATATGACTTACGACCTTACGACTTCCGACTATATCAGGAATACATATTATCTTAGTCATAATAGAATCCCCCTAGACAATTGGCAATTCATTAGTAGAATAGAACAATCAATGCTTGGGATTCTCATATGTTTTCCGAAGAATCTGAATCTAAAGTTTTCGCTTTCGGACGGTGACCTTAGAAGCAGGATAACGACTCCAGAAGTGAACACATCAGCTCCTTAGTATGCGCGCGGTTTGCCGGTAGTGCGCACACTCATTGGTAAAACTGTCACACTGCACGCGGAATTCCGCACGTTATTATTTTATGTTATTGACACGACTGACGAATCGCTTGATGCGGTTGACAAACACAGGGAAAAGGGTTTTTGGTAGGCATTACTTAAAAGTTGTGTGTAAGAGTTATGTACCTACTTATCTTTATTCAAAACATAGCTTCTGTCTAACTTCTGATACCGTTCTCGCAAACCATGGGAGTCTAGCCGAGGAATAAGAAGTAGTCTATACGTTTAATGAAATTTTAAAGCATTTATTATGCTAACTATTCAAATCGATTAAGATAGAAAAAAATTTTGATTAGCCTGTATGTTAGTCCCGGCCTCCCGCGTGCCGTGTGTTTCCAGGCATAGTAGAATTTGGACCACCCCATCTCTTCCCATGCGATGTTGTACAAGGCGACTAAGGGGTAGGGTGTTTAAACATCAGACATATACATACAGCCCAGACCCAGCCTCAGATACATGGCTTGAGTCAATAATAGTGCCCAGAAGACGGTAATAGGCTCACCCCCAATTACGAGGGACCGAATTCAATGATTGTTGAAATGTGGGTGTTAATTCACCTCTCTCTAACCCCCCGGGGATGAAGGCGTAATTATATGTATGTTATTTCACATTATAAAATTATCCCTGTACCCAATTATAGACACTCGCTCTGATGTTGCAAGGTTTCCGAATGAGGTACATAACATAGTAGGTAGATAAATTTAGGATAGCGCAAATAATGCCGTCCAAGGCCACGGCGGGGATGATCAAAGAAATTCTTACGGAAATGCTTGCTCCACATAGATATTGGTAGGGTGTACAGCAGTACACGGTCCCCAAATCAGCATTTAAAGCGTGATGATATACTACATGAGCCATATAAATAAATTAGTCATGCAGATTCATCTCAACGTTCCTGTGAGAATTTATAAACGTAACTATGAATTTTGATACATCTATTATCCTAAACCTGACGTATTTCAATATCTAAATACTACTGTAGATTCCAATACAAATACTACTAAGTGAAGATTTTGTTCTATTCTGGGCGTTAGAAGGGCGCAGTGACATACCTAAAACTTAGTATTGATACCTTTGGCTGTTTATTAGGTATTTCTCGGTAATGGAGGACGAATATATTTTTTTATTTTTAGCTGTTTGTTATTAATTACTAGCTGTTGCCTACGGCTTTACCCGCGTGGAATTTTGAACCCGTTTTCCAAGTTGGAACATAATTCTGGGATAATCTGTCCACGTACTAAATTTTCGCCAGATCCGTTCAGACGTTAGAGCGAGATTGAATAACAAACGCCCAAACATCTTTATAAAATTTCACATTTATAATATTAGTAGGAAGTAGGATTTGACTGTTTTTATCTATAGAGATGTCTAACCTGCCCTTCTATACAAGTGACAATTCGATGCCTGGCATATGGGATTTGACGTATTTGACAGTAGTCAACGTATGTCATAAACGTCAAATCCCATGCCACAATAGACTCAGGTACTCCAGCGTGCTACATGACTTTCGGCCTTTATTGGATGTTAAATGCATCTTTTGTACATTCACAAAATCTTTTGATCCGTGATTACAACAAGTCACGTTCCTCAAAATCGAAACTATTAATTAAATCCCGGGCTAAGTCATTGGCGGAAACATCGGAATCGCCAGAAGGGAAAAAAATCTACAATACGCCGGCCAACGTATTACTACTTTATAGGTATTTAAACTATCATGGTCACTCACATCAGTATCAAAATAATCAGGATATTTACCATGTTGCATTGTTTGGAGTTTCCGATATTTCGGCGCTGTTGCAAGCACCATGATCATGGAGGAAGCGCCAAAATATCGGAAACTCCAAACAAAGCAATACCAGTATCACCACCAGTAGTAGGGCAGATGTGCACGCGACTGTATCTCCGTGGACTTAGATTTGTGTTTTTGTTTTTCGCATAGAACCTCTAATTCTTTTTTAAAAGGAAAAGTAGCCTATATTACATCATATAATATTAACTAACTGCCGGTGAAAAGCAACAGGGAACTGTATAATTGCTATAGGATGTTATATCTATTTGGTACTTACTGATTTATTTATTTACGAATTAATCAACTGGAGATAAGAAATTCTCTTCTCCTTTATGTTTAAGGTGTTAATTGATGACGAAGTTAGAAGATGCCACGAAAGATTAATTACTTCAGCGACACTTGGGCTTGATTTGTGATTTGAATTGCTGATAGAGTCGACGTTTGAGTTTTAACAGATGTTCAACTGGTTCTTTATTGCTTCCAGAATAAACAATGTTGGTACAAGGGGCAGTTATATTGCATCTCGGTATGATTGATGTATAATTTGATAAAATGATTCTGACATAACTGTTCTGGTAGTGTTGAGATAGGGAGTGTAATCGCGAAATATAGTGCCATTGAGTTTAAAGTCTGCTAAAAAAGGTTTGAAAAGTAAAGTTCAGCCTTTGCCTATACTATCAGGAATATATCTACAGCATGAATGTATAAAACTACAAATATTAAAGATAATGTAAAGCTAAAAATCTTTTCATGGATAAAACTGATTGTAATTTCATAAAAAAAAAATATCTTTTGTCTAATACGAGACCAAAATAATGAAATTCGAAAAGTTATCAGCATACATACATACATATATTACAAATTCAATAACGTACGAAATTCAAAGTTATGATAATAAACTAGACGTTGCAAGCTGCTACTCGTAAATATTTACAAATGAACAATAAACACCTTCTTGCTTTTTTTTTCAAAATAATATTACCAAAAAAGCAAACATATCAATTAACTTTAAAAACATTTTAATTGGAAGGGTTTTTTTAATATATAGGTACATTAATTTCCTTAAGATGTCGGAGTCAATTAAGGTATAACAATAAATTTAAATTATTGCGAAATATGTTCCAAAACGTCCGTTATAATATAATTGCGGTTGGACACGTAATTTCTTTGTTATTGAATTTTAAAATAAAAGCAAATAAAAGTATTTTTGTGTTTTATCCCTTGTTAAGTAATGTTTACTCGTTTGGGTCTTACTGGATGGCAACAAATCAGTGTAACGTACTTTTAAGTAGTTTATAATTGACTCATTGATAACTATTGAAATGATGATTGAAATATAAAGGCTGCCTATAGGGCTTTAAAAAAAGTTTTTTTAATTTTTTTTTATACCACTTAGGTGGCAGACAAGCGCATGGCCCACCTGATGGAAATTGGTTACCGTGGCCTGTGGACGTGTGTAACACCAGAGAAGCCACACTCGCGCTGTCAACCCTGTAAGCAAAGAGTATCTGTGCCGTCAGTGTAGAGGACAAAGCAGGACAAGCCTTTAGTCATCCCAATGACAGCACAAATTCTCCAGTCAGCTCTGGCTACCCTACTCACCGCTGGGAACACAACACGAAGTTATTATGACCGCGGTATTCTGTAGGGCGGAGGTACTTCCCCAGTCGGACTGCTCAATTGGGCGGAAATACCGCCGTGTCCTACCTCCTACAGAAACTCCTTTCTAGTTTTACGATGTACAGTGTACTCAAAAGTAGTCACTTCATCATTTTAGTAAGTGTTACTCATTAATTTTCTTTCGGTTTATGTTTGGCAAATGGATACCGCCTGCTATCAGCGCCAGCATCGGTCGGGTTTCTTATTTTTTTATAAATTATAACTGGTTATTATTAATATTATATGTAATATATTGCGATTTCATCTAGGTAATATACGAATAGCACAAAACCATAGACAAACCTCACGTATACTAGATGCCACAATATGATACGATGCACTTAGGTTGCAGCAGGCGACATAGTAATGTGATGTTTAGAGGCGTGCTGCCTGCCAGTGCATTACGGAGCAAGCAGGTATACTGTACATTTTATATTGCGATCTAATATCGTAATCCAATGTTTTTTATATTATTTAAGCGGCAAAGAAACACACGGCCCAACGAAAGTGGTATCCGTGGCCTATGCATGTCTGCAACACAGGTGAGTCACACTCGCGCTGCTGACCTTTTAAGCACAGAGAGTTTCTGTGCCGTTAGTACGGAAGACAAAGCAGGACTAGCCTGTGGTCTTCCCAATGACAGCACATAACTCTCCAGTGAACGAGGAGCCCTACAGGAAGCATTTAAAAAAAATTTAAGGAACAAATTACATAATACCATTAATAAACACTAAAGTTTGTGCTAATACTACAAGTTATACTTAAAACAACGGATATATGATTGTTATCTTACTTAAATAATAAATTGCGTTTGATGTACAGCAATATAACCATTGACTTCCCTTATTTATTCATTATTTATCCATACACAAAAATCTGTGCAAGGCAGTAAATGACAGAGCAAGTTTCCTAGTTCGAGGCGTAAGTATCATTAATATGCTAGGACTCCTGTCTCTAGCCCATGTTTACATCAAGGCCGTAAATCTGATCATTGGCCATTAGTTATTCTAGCAAGCACTGAGCGATATGCTGTACGTGGAAATAGTTTGCAACCGATTCCGCGATAATAGCACACATTATTTTAGCACATCAATAGATAGATACCTGTAGGAGTCACTTCTAAATATTACCAAGTTCTGTAAACAAAGCAATATCCTATTTACAGAGACCGTTTTTATTTCTTATATTATAGATTAATTATAATATAGATTAATTTTACGATTATAATAATGAAAAAAGAGTTATAGTCACGTTAATATGCGTGAAAACGTTCAGTTATTCTGGTATTCAGTTATTCCTGAAGAGGTAGGACAAGACGGTATTTCCGTCCAATTGAGCAGTCCGACTGGGGAAGTACCTCCGCGTAACCTTGCGTTGTGTTCCTAGCGGTGATTAGAGTAGCCAGAGTTCAATGGAGAGTTTTTGTGCTGTTAGTGGGAAGACCAAAAGCTTGTCCTGCTTTGTCTGTTACACTGACATCACAGAAACTCTCTGCGCTTACAGGGTTGGCAGCGCGAGTGCGACTCTCTTTGTTTCGCACATGTCTATAGGCCACGATAACCACTTTCCTTCAGATGGGCCGTGTGCTTGTCTGCCACCTAAGTGGTTATAAAAAAAGTTCCAAATGGGATTGATTTAGGTAATAATTAATGAATGGGATTGACATAATCATTGATTAGCCATTAATGATCATGTCAATCTCATACATATCTGAACGTTTTAACTGTATCGATCTCTTTGTCTAAAGGTTTCTTTTATAGTTGCTGATAAATCAAAAAGCTATTAACATGTTTTGAGATACAGCAATGCCTAGGTTTCGTTTAAATAGACAAAATATAACAGCGCAAGAAGTGCAATTCGTGATGTCGAAATCAAAAAGTAAAGTTCATGTTTACATTTAGTAGATTCTAATGGCAAGGGAGGTGAACAACACTCAAATAATATCAAGGCTTTACCTATGCTTCTCGAAGTAATGCAATTTATCTTTGTTTTAGTATTTACGTGTTGAATTTAATGAGTATCTATTATTTATTAAAGATACCTAGTTATTTGCTGGTTACGGAACCAGTGAAAGAATCATTTTCAAATGATTTATTTCACTTGATTTAATATTCTTATAATTATTTCGTGACAAAATTGTGAAATTTAGACGTTTTAACGTGCTCTGTATGTGCGTATCCTGAATCAATGAAATTGATATTCTGATTTATACAATATTTTTGGCGGTAGCTGGAGGTATTCATAGGTCAATATACTTCCTTTAAATAACTGTAAAAGTTCTTTAATTCATTGTTTGAAAATTACTCAAACACTAATAAACTGATTTCGGTTAACTTTTTAATTATATTAATATCTATATTTAATATTTACTCGGAACTATACTGTACTGGAAGCCTCCCAACATTGGGAGAGGCCTATGTCCAGCAGTGGACTGCGATAGGCTTGATTGATTGATTGATTGATTGATGGACACTGTATCTGAAATATTCTCACCGGAATGTGTTATACTCTGGTAAGAATGTTTATTATATTGTAAGAATATGTCTAAAATGATTTATTCAACAGTTTATTGACATACGGATGATTGTGCAAATTGCGTGTCAGTGATTTAATAAAATATTTATTTTATAAAGCCTATGACATATGTGTGTCCCCAATAATGAGGTGTCCAAAGTATATAAGGTCATGTTTTGATACGTGACGTAGGTCTGCGTGTTCTGCTTGACAATTTGCAATGTTTTGATGCGAACATATATATCATGTTAGGTTATATTATTATTATTATTATTATTATTATTATCGGTATTCACTTTCTAAAATAAAGTTTTAGTTGCTTATTTTTTGCGTGTATTTGGGAGCATCACTAAGTTGTTGATTATGAGAGTGATAATGCTCTATTAATATTATATAATCAATCAATCAATTAGTCTATTGCAGTCTATTCCTGGACAAGATTGGGAGGTTTTGGCCTACTGTTTCCACGCTAGCCAGACAGGTTGGTACAGGGTCTTATTGGCGCGTGTATGTCGGTAAGTTGCCTCTTACGGCACCCTTTGGGTGTGACGGGGTGGTGATACTTATATTCTTTCTCAGTCACCACACGGGTAATCATCATCATCTACTAATATAATAAAAAATGTGTAAGTTTGTGAAGATGTTTGGATGTTTGCTATTCGATCACTCTCTAAAGGCTGTACGGATCTGACTGACTGACTGACACATAGTCTATTTTACCCCTGGAATAGGTTTCCAAGGAATTCGAGAGATGGACTAGAATACCATGCCGGTGAAGTCGCGTACCCCAGCTAGTCTCTTTATATAGTGCTCCGAAGACGGCAATAGCCTCACGCCCTATTACGTGGGTCCGAATCTAATGATTGGTGTTATGTGGATGATATTTCAACTCTGCCTAACCCTCCGAGGATAAAGGCGTGATTATATGTATGTTTAATACTTTTTGCAATATACGTTATCTTAATGTTGTAGTACCACTCTATATAGAACTTTCACTTTATATCAGGCCGTACGCCTCGACGGTTCTGCGCAAAAAGCTGAGATACTTTCAGCTCTCTATTGAAGAATATTGTCTTCGGTTAAGTGGGTATCTCTTAAGCCTAGTTAATAACAATGGGAGTGCTCGGTAGGTTAGTGGGCGACTACCACGAGTGTTCGACTGTCGATTGTCGACACATCTGGAGCACGGGTACCGTTATACAGTTCACAGTTGTCTTGTCATTTTGTAGTCCATTGCTTGGTTTTTAATAGTTATATAGTATATTAAAACAATACGCACGTTCACACTATAAGTTTTTATGATTGGAAACGACGTGGGGACTCGTAGTAATGTTTTTACTATCTAAATAATTCGGTAAACGTAATTGAAGAGTATAAATATCATTACAAAAGCTTATTAAAATTTTATTTGTAGACGCGGTTCTGACTTCTTAAAAACATAAACCAGTTTCTCAGTTCAAGTTTCTTAAAGTTTAAAAAGAAAATAAAAAAATACATTCAATTCTAGCCGCGTGGTTTCCGGCAGAGTAGAATTTGGGCCACCGCATCTCTTCACATGCGGTGTCGTACAAGGCGACTGAGGGATAGGGCTGTTTAACATCAGACTGATATATACATCCCTGGCTCTGCCTCAGATGCATGCCTCGAGTCAAACATAGTGCCCGGAATACGGCAATAGGCTCATATTACGTGGGACCGAATACAATGATTATTGAAATGTGGGTGATAATGCACCTCTGCCTAACCCTCCGGGAATAAAGGCGTGATTATATGTATGTGTTTATGTAAGAATATTAAACTATTATAGTTGGGTTTTTGAATAGATCATGCGATTGGTTTAACCATTGAATTCAATTTTTTGATATGAGAATTTAGAGGCAAAAATATACGTGTAAAGGATTCGTTTAAAGTAAACACAACCTAAAGAAAACTTGAAAATAAAAAAAACACACATTATATAACAAATCAAAAATTTATAACTGGTATTATTCCATTCTTGGCGAATGGTGTCTTTTTAGCCCTTCATTTTCTGGTATGCAACAACCTCTTGTAGCTTTTGAATAATAAAATAACTAATAATAGTAATGACAAAGAAAATTCCCCTGAATTGAGAAGTTTAATATTTTTGAAAGCATTGAGTTGCAGAAAGAAAGAAAATATTTGCAACTTCGTTATTTTGTTATAAGTATATAGTATTTAGCTAATGACATACCAAGTTGTACGGTACGTGTAATGGGCAGGCCAGCAGGAGTCTCGTAGAATATACACCGATTAAATTAATAATGTATTGAATAATAAATTAAAATTTCAAAATGCATTCTACCAAAAGTTGAAAATAAATTGTGTTAACCCTTTAACTTTGATACACCTAGTAATATTTCGATATTTTTCATGTCAAGGGACGCTGGTAAAGCACTCCGTCATATTATTGGAACCATATATATCCGTGATCGGAACGATCCAAGGTCCCCCCTACATGACAGCGCTTGAATCAAAATATTACTAGGTGTATCAAAGTTAAAAGGGCTAACCAACACAATTTATTAATTAAAGTTTTTGGTGAATGTTTTTGTGACGAGGGGTTTTTAAATTTTAATTTTAAGTTTCATTTTGCACTATGTATATAATTTATCTACTAGTCAAACCCTTTCATTTGATACCCATATTGAGGGAGTTGTAAACAATATGTACATACTCCGTTATTTGGCCATCTTGAACCAATGGAATAATTTATTAAACATAGCTAAGAACACGTCCGATTAATATACCTTTCAAACAAAAAAACGATATCCAAATCGGTTCTTCCGTTCAGGAGCTACGATGTCACAGACAGACACACATACACATTTACACATACACAGACACGTCAAACTTATAATACCCCGTCGTTTTTGCGTCCGGGATTAAAAAGGACAGATAGAAGCACTCGAGACCGGTGGATTAGGGTGAACAGTTTAATAATTACAGTAGCGGAAGCTAGTGAAGTGTAAAAGGCCAGAGGCAAAATTAAATGACCAGCTGTTCTTTCTGCTTATCGCTTTGCTAGGGTAAAAAGTGTGAGTATATGTATGTATGCGAGGGTGGTACTCAGCATTAGATAAGTCTATTATTTTATGAATCCAAGCTAGACAGACATATTGTACTAGACTTGCTTTAGACTAAAACTGGAAACAAGTTTATAATATGTGTCAATAGAGAATTAATTATACAGTTTTTATGGCATTTAGTAAAATCAATAAATTTACTAACCAGTTTTTTAAGGATGTGGTATAAATAAAGAATAATAATATGTTACTATATTCTTGGGTCGTACACAGGTGTTCAACGAAAGTAAATAAATACGTTGCAAATATGTAATATGGATGGAATGAACATCTTACCCCCTTTTTTACGCGCGAATAATAACCACGGATACCCCAACCACTGGAGCCGGTAGGAGAAGTTATGTTGAACTCGAACCGACTAAAACGCACGTCGCCTGTGGGTTGTTTTTTGCTGCCCAAGGTGACGTTGACAGGCATATCCCTCGCACTGCACCGCCGCGGCAAATTCTTACTCGTAGTAACCTTATTAAGGTCAGCTAGCGGTAAGGTCATGTTGAAACTATCAACGGATACCATTATACCATACCATTTAATAACAAAACATGAAAAGGCTACTACAATGTAAATATGACAAAAGTTAAAATAAGGAGAAATGAAAATAAATCAATGTTATTTTGCTAAAGATATTATATCGATGACACAACTGCTGAAGTGCTGCGCTAAATGTAGGTCTTCTTCTCGTGTCAATAATTCGCTGTTGGTGCAAAATTGTTCCCGAATAACTGTGCGTAGATGATTGAGAGATCTCCATATTATGTAGGTAAATAATAATTAATAAATCGCGATAAAATTCGTTGAAAAGTGGTTTTATTTCAATAAATATTCGCGTAAACTTCAGACAGCGTCATGATTGTGTCAATGGTCGTTTGACCTTATTTCTTTATTCTTCTCCTCTGCCATCTAAGCTCCCAAATAGGCTGAAATTTAAAAAAAAAAGTATGCTAACTGCTCAATGCGATTAAGATTCGAATATAAGAATTCGACGGTACTTGAACCCGTGAACAGCCCCTGAAAAAGGGAATGATAGTACCGTTACCCTAAGATGGTTATAATATAGAACAATTTGTAATACTCAAGACGTTGCTCGCTCGGTAGCTCAGTGGTCAGAGCATTCGTATGTATATATGTATGTATATTCGTATATATATCTGTATGAATGTATGTATGTATGTATGTGTGTATGTATGTAATAATCGTAAACATAAGTCAAAAAAATTCGTGAACTAAATAAGTAAATACGAGAATAGTAATTTATAATTGGTATTATTTAAAATAGCTATAACATAACATAAACTCACGCCTATATCCCCAAAGGGGTAGGCAGAGGTGCTGGCACCCACGTTTCGCCAGTTTATGTTTAGGTTCCAATGTAATAAGTGGCGAGCCTATTGCCATTAACTGGGTACTTATAAACCTGCGATAAATACACACATAACTTCGAAAATCATCGAAATGTCATTGGTGTGTGCCATGGTAAACCTGTGATTGAACCCGAGACTTCGTCTCAGCAGTCCATTACGCATACCACTAGGCTACCGCGGTTCTTCTTATAGGTAAGTCAAACAATTTAGTGAACTAAATGAGTAAATATGAGAATAGTAATTTATAATAGGTATTATTTAAAAGAGCCATTTATAATGTATATGCATTAAGAGCAAACACAACATATACCTACTTACCTTTACGTTCAAGAGTAAAATCCAGCTCTTATAATGAGTTACTTGCAATTACCTATAACAAGTTGTTAGGAATGTGGACATCAACCCTAGCTAGTTTGAACCCGTTACCCATCTACCGTTCATACCAGACACTTGAGTGTCATGGGAAATAGATAACTGTACAACAGTGCTAGGTTCATTAGCCAGATATCGAGCAGAACAAGTTGCAAGTCTTGTTGCAAATCTTCGATAAAAAGCTAGTCTACTCTGATGTCTAAACCATTTAAAAACATGCTATTAAGTTGCATTTTTTTACTTTTAAGCCTGTTTTGTTA
Organism: Eilema griseolum; assembly: GCA_963662185.1. Classification (NCBI taxonomy): domain Eukaryota; kingdom Metazoa; phylum Arthropoda; class Insecta; order Lepidoptera; family Erebidae; genus Eilema; species Eilema griseolum. The sequence goes on from OY759250.1 coordinate 10,708,657, forward strand.
TTTAGCTAATATAAATGATTAAAGATGGTTACTATCGGCAATTTACGCGAATGTTAGAAATTCATTTCATTTCATTGAAATAAAAGTATTAACGGATTCCATAACTAAATATTTTATGGTATTTTTTAATTTATGTGTAATGATTCGGTCTCCGTGGGTATAGCTGCTTAAATGCAACTGAAACGTTTGAATTACCTACACAAGGACTTTAACGAAGAACCTATATTGGTTGCAGGTTCAAAATGCGAGCCCTACTAGCGTCGTTGGCAGTCCTGACGTTTTTCACAACTGCAATTGAAGGTAAGTTATTTTCTGTCATTTCATAATATCACTCAAGTATTCATGAACTTGTTCAATAACATCTATAAATAGTTAGCATAATTATGATCAAATGATTAGTTGAACGAAAATTATTATCTAAATAGTGACTTTCAACATGTTACCTATATTAATATATGTATTATATTCAATAATCATCTAGCAATATGAAGTAGACACGATCTCATGAAAATATTTATCTAAAAAGCAAAACCTGCCAGCATTGAGGGTACAGAAACTATATTCTTACTGGGTCGGCAGTACGAGTGTGACTACCCTGGTATTGCAAGCGTCAATAGCCACCTTAGCGTTAGACTAGACCGATTAAATACTTGCCAAACAATATTATTATACTTCCTTCTCTCGAATTTCTGTATTGTAATGAAGTTACTATTTGTTTTTGAATTGATTCTTTCTTAAATCTGTGTCACACTATCTTGTTAGGCAGAATTATATTAACCCAAAACTTCGCCAAGATATTATGTTAATATCAAAGCTCACAATATATGAGAAGTGGAGCACACAGTAATATCCACTCAAACCTATTGTTGGCAGACTAAATGGATTGATTGTGGATAGTTGTTATTTTTTTATTGATTTCTTCTTCTTTTGAAGTTTGACTGTCGAGTCTTGTGATGGTGCTTTAAGAGTGAATATCGTGGTTGATAGTGATTTAATAAACGCTGTTAACATAAAATTTTATAAGGAGGTCGGACACACCGGTATTTCCGTCCAATTGGGCAGTCCAACTGGGGAAGTACCTCCGCCCTACAGAATACGGCGGCCATAATAACTTCGTGTTGTGTTCGCAGCAGTGAGTAGGGTAGCCAGAGCTCACTGGAGAATTTGTGCTGTCAGTGGGATGATGACTAATGGCTTGTCCTGTTTTGTCCTCTACACTGACGGCACAGAAACTCTGTACTTACAGGGTCGGCAGCGCGAGTGTGACTCCTCTGGTGTTACAAACGTCCATAGGCCACTGTAACCACTTTCCATGTGTGGAAGGTGGGTCGTGTGCTTGTCTGTGACGTAAGTGGTATAAAAAAAATAATTAAAGGAGTAATAGTAAAGAAAATGATTAAGCTAGAGGAATGAGCAGCTATCAATCGCAAGTTAGATCGAAGAATTTAAGTTGACCGAAGCATTATGAACCGTTTCTGGCTCTGGCCATTGCGGAATATATGCATTGATTCCCACTACCCCAAACTTGGGGCTTATCTGCAGTCATCCATGTCATGGTCTTATGCGAAACATGTATCAGTTCGATCCACGATTAAAAGGCTACTGTTGACCAATTGTGTAGATGGACAGTTGATGCTTCATTTATCTTGCATCTTCTCGTGTTCTCTTACTCCATTTCTTATAAGTTATATTTCTGTTTGTAGCGGACAGCAAAGCGCGCGTAGTCTGCTACTTCAGTAACTGGGCGGTGTACCGGCCAGGTGTTGGCCGTTATGGCATCGAAGATATTCCAGTTGATCTCTGCACCCATCTCATCTACTCTTTCATTGGAGTCACGGAAAAGACCAATGAAGTTCTCATTATAGATCCTGAGGTAAGAGTGCTGTGATTAAATTAAGGATATATTCGAAAAATTAATCATTGTACTGTAAATTCAAAAGGTAAACCCAAAGCTCAACATTATCATATGGACAGGTAGGTATATGTCTTATCCTCTAGTATTGACAATCAATATTAAATGTCTTATCTTTCTTCAACTAGTGGTGAACCGCCGGATGTCTGATGATTAATCTGCTGGCAACGATTATGTGTATACGATTTTAATGAAATTTTATAAAATATCTTAGATTACTTATTTTTCATAGGTTCTACATTAAAAATATTAAAAGACTGCCACACACATAGCTTACAAGTAAGGTCCACAATCTGAGATAAAATTTATTTCAATAGTCTGTAAGTGTCAATTTATTACCGTAATAGTTGGTGCTTAAGTCAGACTTATCCAGTTCATGATTTATTAAAACGTGTTTATTTCATTAACAGCTAGACGTCGAGAAAAATGGATTCAGTAACTTCACGGCTCTTCGCAAGACCCATCCCAACGTCAAGTTTATGGTGGCTGTAGGAGGCTGGGCAGAAGGTGGCTCCAAGTACTCACACATGGTCGCACAAAAACAATCTAGATTGGCTTTTGTGAGAAGTGTTGTTGGTAAGTATCAGGCGAACGCGGGGATCATTTTATATCTACTATTTATACACCTAGTTGCCACAACTTGCTAACTGGGACTGAGACCCTCACCGTGGTATTATATCTTAGGGGCTATTTGTTAAGTGACTTTGTCAGAATCGCAATCGAATCGTATGTCAGGTATACAATGAATTGCTCAGAAACCCCGCAAAGCAGTGGCTTTCTATCGTATAATAGGCAGTCTTATATATGGTGATCAATGCATGAAATACTGGCGCTGGCTTATTTCTCATGGTTTCGGACGACATTGAAATACAAATACTTAGTTACGAAAAATTAAAATGCAGTATAGCAAACCAACCCCCTTTTCTAAGTTGAAGACTGTAAGTGACAAGTAGAAGTACATTGCCCCCTTGTAACAACAAACATCACGACATGGATTTCATTTAATGAAAATTAAATGATAAAGGTCAGACACTTCTACAGGTCTATTACTACGAGTACCTATCTTCTAATTGAAATGCGAATTAGCCTCAGGCGAGATCATAACTGAAATAATTGAAAATTTCTCTGCTTTATTATTTACTATCTGTGCCCTCTAATACAGAAGAGCATCACAAACAAATTAATTCAAATTTTGTTGTTAATATAATATTTAGATTGGCGTTATGTTCAACAAAATTTTGGTAAAGCATTTAGGTTTTCGACATTAAGTATGTCCCTACTATGTATGAGTGTACTTAGTATTTACTAAACGTCTTTTTTCGGAATATGATTATAATCACTTTTTTGCTTATGCTATGAAAGAGCATTATAGACGCTACTTACTTCGATTATGGTAATGATTCTGTAAAACTAAACTTTCATCATCATCTTTATATTCACAAAATGCCAGCAATATTGTAACATGTTTATCTTATTAAAACCAGTCCAAAAATGCGGTTAATATAATAAGAAGAAGAGAAGAAAAGGAAACCCATAAATTTCGAAGCGTACCGTTGTTTGGAATAAATTTCCTCTTATGACATTCTACACATAGTTTAGCAGAAGGCTATCCGAGAAAGAATAATCTAATAGTGATATTTATGTATGTGTAATATAATAGTATGGCCCTACTGCCTAATAATAGATATACTTACACATATTAGCGACTATGAAAAGCTTCAAACATTTACTTTCACCTTGAACTCCGGGGTCTGCCTACTACTTCGATTTCTTTTCCTTCTAATGTGGTTAATATGGGTTGTATGGGAGCGTAAGCGTCTGCTGTTTGATTTCGCAACCCTGATAGGAAATCTTGAGTCGTCAGTTAATCAGTAGGTGTACCAGCTTACATGTGAAGTCAGCCGGACCCATATATCCAATTAGGTATTCTTATTTGATAGTATGTAAACCAACGTGTGAGGTTTGCACTCAACACCTCATAATGAAATATTATTGTGATTTAAGATATCTTGATTACTAATATCAGTCGTTATTAAGTAGCAGTGAAGCGGATTGTATCAATTGATTTATTGGTATTCAATTTATTTTTCTATATTCGCGATACGTCCTCCGAAGTAAATAAACAAATAAATGTCTTGATATATTCTCGGAGGAATAAGAGCAAATAATATTTGTAGATATATCAATACCACGCGAGGTTCGATATCAATCATATTTTTTTATTTTATTCGTCAACTTGTGCTTTGATAACTTCTTCGGTCTCTGCAAGAAAATCTGCCCATCAATCATTAGCCCATCGTAATCAGTGGACTGGTAGTCACTCCTATTGTGGACTGCGATAGTAGCAGTGGCTGGACATAGGCCTCTCCCAATGTTGAGAGCCTTTGGCCTACTGTCTCCACGCTGCCGCGCTGGCCAGACGGGTAGGTACAGTGTTTTATTTTGAGTTTTCTGTGTCTTCTATCTATAGATACTATTGTTTATTTAAAAAGTTGTCATGTTTATTTGATAGATGAAAAAAAAATTGGATAGATTGACGATTCAGAACACAATTATTTTTTTCTCTGTAGGTATATTTTAAATTTTTGTCTGTTTTTTCGCGATGGGTACAAAAACTACTGAACGAATTTTGATGCGTTTTTTATAGAAAAGACTTGGTCAGACCTAAAATCTTGCGTTAGTTTTATCGCAGTTGGTCGAATAGAATTGGAGATATTTGAAATATAAATATTGAAGTCTGCTCGTGAGTAAAACTCGTTATCATCTTATTTTTCTGTTTAGATTTCATGAAGAAATACGACTTCGCTGGTTTGGACCTCGACTGGGAGTACCCCGGCGCGGCTGATCGCGGTGGTTCCTTCTCCGACAAGGATCGTTTCCTCTTCCTCGTACAAGAACTCAGGAGAGCCTTCATTAGGGTCGGTAAAGGATGGGAGTTGACAGCTGCTGTGCCTCTTGCTAACTTCAGATTGATGGAGGGATACCACGTGCCTGATCTTTGCCAGTAAGTATCCTACTTCCTACCAATATTTGAAAATTTATGAAAATATTTCGATGTTTATATGTTTGTTTTTCCATTATGTTATAACGGCTGAACGAATCTGGCTAATAGTTGGTACAAGTAAAGATAGCCATGAATAAGATAGAGGCTACTTTTTATCATTGGAATACAGTAACTAGTTTTACAATAGATTTAGAAAAATAATTTGACTGCTTTCCGTAAACTAGCATCCAATGGAAATTAAATCTTACCACGTCTAACATAAGACTTAATGCAGTGACTTATCTAATTTTGAGTTTATAAAGAGTGAAGTAGGAGTTGACGAGACTAAACTACATCGGTCGTAACTCTCTTAACATTTATCTACTCTTTCTAGCAAAATATCAGGACGCAAAACGAATAATATCTCAAGTTTTAGTTTAAACGGTTTCTCGCTTTAAAGTTTCAAGAAACTATATAAATTATGGTGCAAGAGGGGTTAAAAGGAAATAAAATATAGTTTGAAAGTGCTTTATAGTGCTTCAAAGTTTTATTCACGAGAGAATAGCAGAGATGGAGCTGGAGTTTAAGTGACCACTAATGTTCATGATCCTTGCGAGCCTTTTCCCAAATCAGTTTGGGTTCGATTTTCTGTCTTACTCGAAACGGCTGAGTTTCCATTATTTCTGATAAATCGACTGCCTTTTCGTGAATCGACTGCAATCTGACATATACAACTCACTGGCGATGTCAAAGTTCTGTAAGCATATGCTATAAGAATGTTTCGAACGATCCAACAAACTCACCAGCTGAATCCGCAGGGTGGTTTAAATTTTGAATGCTGTAAAGTTGATGACGTCACGTTTTTTGAGCATGACTACAGTAATGTATATTTATATGCTCGACAACATGACGTAAATTTACAACTTGTGAAATTGAAATTCAAGCATGTGCCTGCTATTGTTAGATCAAATGTCGGTCTTTTTAGGGTTCTAACTAATCAAAATGCCAACCATATATGTTTTTTTATATATTTATTTCAACAAAGCATTTACATTGTTTGATTATCCGAGTATATAGCCCAACAAACAGGTTAACATGCACTCCGAGGCACGGAGGGAGTATAATAAGAACGGTTACCCATTTCAAGACGGGGCTGACTAGTATTGCTTGTAAAATGATAACCTTCTCGATTACAACTTACCATAAAAAGAGATACTGTTTTAAAAAACATGTATGTACCTATGTGGAATAAGGATAATTTTGGCACCAAACGGCTCGCATCAGAAAGGATTTTACAAACGTTAAATGAAATTAAATCTTGTGTACAATTTTTAGAGTCTATATTATCAAGTTCGTTTGACCTTTTGGCCCTTAACATTTTAAAGATGTATTTGAAAACTGAAATGTTCATTACAGAGAACTAGATGCAATTCATGTGATGTCATACGATCTACGCGGTAATTGGGCTGGCTTTGCTGACGTACACTCACCTCTGTACAAGCGTCCTCATGACCAGTGGGCCTATGAAAAACTTAATGTGGTAAGTTTGAAATATTATACTTCAATTTCTCCTAAACAAGATCTTCGAGTCCCAAGCCAACCTCGCGTACCTGTTGGTACCGGCTTATTTCCGGGTTAGGGATTCAGGAAAAAGCAAATAAAAATTACGGAAAGACGGATAAGGAAACTGGACCTGGAGCTCCAGAGAACAAGCTTTGAATGGAATCGGCATTGCCGCTCAGCTGATGATGACTTTTATTATTCAGAAATTTGATCTAGTCAACAGTTACATACATATTTTTCATTAAAATAAACCATGGTATTGCTCGGGACAATATATCTTGGACCTAAATTGTACTCAAAAGTTGCTCTGTCTGCGCAGCACACTCTTGGGTGTCAACTGCGGTGGGCAAACTCAATTTCATCAAGCATAGAACAATCCGCGCGCGTCAGAGACTCGTTTGTCTCGCGATTTAGGTCCAAGATACGAGTCCTGAGGTATAAAGTATTAAAATACTGAAGACAATTGTAACAATTCGCAACAGTACTTTCACTTGCAAGTCCGGAGTCCACTATAACACATAGTAACAAAACACTCAAGCTGTGGAATGACCTCCCTGCTACGGTTTTTCCAAGCACCTACAATATGGGGTTCTTCAAGAGGGGCATCAGAAGGTTTCTTCGTGGTCGGCAGGTCGAGTGTAACACCCCTGGTTTTGCATACGTCCATAGATCACGGTAACCACTTCCCATCAGGTGGACCGTGTGCTTGTCTGCCACCAAAGTGGTATAAAAAAAATCCTGCAATTCTGATTTCAGAATGATGGTCTCGCTCTTTGGGAAGAAAAAGGCTGTCCTTCTAACAAGCTGGTTGTCGGTATTCCATTCTACGGTCGTTCGTTCACGCTTGCTGCAGGCAACAACAACTATGGACTCGGTACTTTCATCAACAAAGAGGCTGGAGGTGGTGATCCTGCGCCTTACACAAATGCGACCGGATTCTGGGCTTACTACGAGGTAACTTTAGCATTTTTTCAATAGTTTGTCCATGATTTTTTGAATACATAAATACGATTCCAGGAACTAGATCAGACTTTGTATTGGTCAGCAAGTCGAATTCCAGGCAGTAAGTGTGGTCATAATTCCATTCTAAAAAAGTTCCATGTCTTTCAAATTCGCTATTTAACGTAGACCATGAGGTTTTAAACAAACTACGATATATTAGGATATGACGGCCTACAACTGTCCAACAGGCTAACTATTGACTTTCAGTCGGATGCTCAAAATATAATAGTCGAATTCTGCCATATCGCATCGTGTACTTGATTATTTTTTTTTATTAAATGCTAAGTCAATAGTGATGTATTACCTACTGAAGTTAGTGAAATAGACTACGAGTCTTTAGTAGCGAATATTGTTGTGCATAAGTAAGTATTAGAGAGTTATCAAACATTGGGGAAATTCAAGTAACAATAACACGTCGTATATTGTGGTTCGTATTTGTAACCTTAACCACAAAGAGTTTTACGCTTGTTTTGTTTGTCATGAGTCACATTTTCTTGTTGACAATAAAATATTACAGATGACTGTACAATTTAAAATTTGAATAATATGCTGTAGATATAAATATCCCTATTCTTTCATTCGTTTCACATTTTTAATTCATTGGTGTAGAATATTTCATAAGGAAGTTGATATTATTTTTTATTTAAAGAAACTATTGTATCTGTCCATAAAGGCCATAGGGCACAAACATGTCCACTTTGACTGACTTTTGAATTTATATTACAGTAACTAACATCTGAGCCATAGCGATCTAAGTAGACATCTTAATAAAAGTTACTAAAACAATCTGTCGATATGATAAAAAAATAAATGGTATTGTCGACGCTTCTCGTGACCAGAGGGCTGGCCTCTTCTTAGGTCAGAGAATAAGCATTACCATACAACGTGGCAATGCTGCCAGTCTTTTGGGAACGCTACCACAAGAGGCATGCGATGCGGAGGAATTCCACGACGCATTTTAACTTTTGTTTTATTTAATTATTATTTTTTATTAATGTAAATATTATCATAGATTTAAAATACAATAATATTAGGTACTACATCTATCATTCAATGGCATGGAATATAAAAATAGGTTTCAGTCAGCCTCTTTTTTTTTAACTATATACTCTTTATAGATTTATTATTAACATTTACATAATATACATGGGAGTTATCTGTCGATATAAAGACGATTTATTTAAAATGTTTTTATCATAACTGTAGGTATGTATCTAACCTTTTCTTTCTTTTGATATTTATTCATTCAAGACGCTAAGATTAATATATTTAATATGTGTCTTCATAGATATGTACTGAGGTCGACAAAGACGGCTCAGGTTGGACCAAGAAGTGGGATGAACAGGGCAAATGCCCCTACGCCTACAAAGGAACCCAATGGGTTGGCTATGAAGACCCTCGCAGCGTTGAGATCAAGATGAATTGGATCAAAGAGAAGGGTTATCTAGGCGCTATGACCTGGGCTATCGACATGGATGACTTCAAGGGACTATGTGGTGATGAAAACCCATTGATCAAGCTCCTGCATAAGCATATGAGCACTTATGATGTACCGCCTCCTAGAACTGGAAATACTACTCCTACGGTAAGCTATTTTAACAGAAAGATGGAAGAAATATTTTAACAATATATATGTAAAGTTCTTCATTATACCAGCAGTGGAAACTTTACTTCGAAAAGTAACTTTTTCTTATTAATTATACATACATATATAATCACGCCTTTATCCCCGGAGGGTTAGGCAGAGGTAGATTAACACCCACAATTCACCAATCATTGTATTCGGTCACACGTAATAGGGGGTGAGCCTATTGCAGTATTCCGGGCACTATTGTTGACTCTGATCTAAGACTGATTCTGGGCTGTATATATCTGTCTGATGTCAAACAGCCCTATCCCTTAGTTGCCTTGTACGACACCGCATGGGAAGAGATGGGGTGGTCCAAATTCTACTCTGCCGGGAACCACGCGGTCAATTAATTAATTATAACACCCAATACAAGTAAAAATGTTAAACCTTATGTGTCATATTATATTACCAATTAAGTTTACTATCAAAGTCACTTTTCAACTATTTACTAATAAACTCTCTGATGGCTAAAAAATTAAATTTCAAAAGAATTTATTAACAGATCATTACTGATATCTATATAAATCAACAGCCTGAATGGGCACGCCCGCCCTCAACACCATCGGACCCTGCAGAAGGAGACCCAATCCCGACCACCACTACCATGAAGCCGTCCACTACTATGAAGCCGTCCACTACCATGAAGCCGTCCACTACCGAGAAGACGACCACCACGAGTAAGGCTCCTGAAGCCAGCCTTATAGATGACGACGAGAATGACATTGCTGTAAGGCCTGAGCCTCCGAAAGCTCCTGAACCCGCTGAAGTACCAGCTGTAGAGCCTGAACATCCAACTGTAAGTAGTTTAGTAATTATAGTATATTTTTAGTTTGTGCCTAGAAGAACATACTAACAACGGTTACAGTACGAGAGATGGCCCTGGGTCGGCCGGGGTGCGAGGGATATGCCTGTCAACCTCACCTTCGGCAACCAAAACGACCCACAGGCGGCGTGCGTTTTAGTCGGTTCGAGTCCGACATAACCTCCTCCACCGGCTCCGGTGGGGAGGTATCCGTGGGGATTTTGCGCACGTAAAAAAAAAAAAAAAAAAAAAAAAAAAAAAAAAAAAAACGGTTACAGTACGAATATCTATGGCAGTTGTGCTGGGTATTCGGAGCCTTAAGAATTTTGAACATTTTCTTCATTTTAGCGTTAATCCCAGTGGCATCCGAAGCTTTCACCTCGGTGTCTGGGGTCCGCTTTGCCAGTCTAACTACGGATTTGACTAAACTTCGATAGTTGCCGTGAAGCAACTGCCATATGACCTCCACCACCCAATGAAGATATCGAAGCATTGCAACTAGACCAGTTGTTGGTATTTTTAAGCCACCAACTACTCATAACGAGTACCATAGATGTTGGTATGGTAATCAGAACCAACGGCTTAACGTGCTATAGACACGACCACCCTAATGCAAATACCCATATTCATGCATACAAATATTTGCATTGAGCGGGGATCAAACCTGCGCCCCTGCGTTGCGACCGCGTTCACTACCGCCACGCTACAGAGGCTGTCCCTAAGAATTTCACCCTTCTAGATAAGTGGCAATTCATTGACCGACGTATTGTAGATTAGAATGATGGATGTATGTGATTTGACGTCATATATTAAAAAAAAAAAACAAATTAAACAAATATGTCAAATCCCATACATTTGACATTCTATTCTACCATTCGCCGGCTAACAAATGGCCACTTGTCTAGGGGAGCTGGTCTAATTACGGAATTGCCATTGGATTTGGAGGTCTCATGGCGGTAGTTTTTCGTTAAATATCGAAGTTGGATCGATTCGTACTCAGACTGAAAGACGACCTCAACTTACTTAAGGTTAATTTTGAAATAAGAATTTAATTGTAACAGTTTAGTGATTTAATAGTTTGTAACTTGTCATTGTTTTAAAAAGTTGGGCTTCATTGATTATTTCTTTTTTGCATAATTTAAGATTTTAATTAATTAAAAGTAAATATACTTACTAAAACTAAAATATATAAAAAGTATTAATAATGTTTTACTTTTCAGGAGAATGAAATTGATAATCCAGACATTTGCAACTCTGAAGAGGATTATGTGCCTGACACGAAAAACTGCGATAAGGTAAACTTGCTCAAAGTGCTAATCAAAACTTTCTACAAAAGTTAAGAAAGTAGATAAGTTCTATTAATTTTATAAAATATAAAAATAAACTCTTCATATTAATTGGTCCTTAGTCCAAACGAAAGAGTTAAATGAAGATTTGAGTACTTCATTTCATTTAAGCTTAACTTCAGTTTTTTTGGTTATTTTTTTTTGATGTTTGTTTATTTATTCACAGTATTGGAGATGCGTCAACGGAGATGGTGTACAATTCACGTGTCAGACAGGCACGGTATTCAATACCAAGTTAAACGTTTGCGATTGGCCCGCTAATGCTGATCGTGAAGATTGCAAGAAAAAATAATACAATCCAAATGTGAATAGGCCAGGCCGCCTTAGAGGACTTTTTGGAGATACGCTTTCGTCAAAGTCGTATTTGACTTGCAGGACAGTGGGTCATTAAATCATTATTTCACTGGATAGATCAGTGTTAATACCTATGCCCATAAGTAAAGTAAAAATGCCTTAAATATGTTTGTACACACTGTGTTAAATATATTTATCTATATCATCTTTCTATACTATTTTAAAATTGTAAAGTAGTCTAGTTGGAGATATTTAAAAAAAAATATGTTCGGGTTTTATTATATTAACGATGTCTGTTTGTCTGTTTCTTTGTTATGGTTTGAAAAACTACTGAACGGATTTTGGTGCGGTTTTTTATTTGAAAGATCTTCGAAATTGGTCGAGTAATACCGCAGATATGACAAGTTGCTATAACCGATATCCTTGTTAGCTATTTAAAAAAACAATTGAACTATTTTTGATTTTGAGAAAGCGTATCTTGATTGCCTCACGAATTATTAGTATAAGTGAACAATATTGTCATATTTTGTTTCGTACAAAACATAATACGCCAATGTTTTTATAAGTTTAATATTTATAGATGATTTTTATCTGACGCTACGAAAAAATATGCTACATTTCCCAGACGACCAGGATTGAATTGGAAATGTACAAATATAAAAGATATGCAGATAGTTTTAATATCAGAAGTTTTTCAATAAGACTCGGATTGAAAAATGAAGGAACGTAAAACAAAAAATGTGATTTTTAGCATAGCACTGCCGTTTAAAATATATTCTGTATGTAGTGTATAAGACTGCATTGATTAGAAAAAAAATAAAAATAATTAAGGTTTAATTATTAATCTTGGATAGTTTCTAGTTATGTAGACTGAAAACATTAATTAATTAATTAATCACTGCAAGATACAGGTTTACATGTTCACTTTAGTTTGTATAAAGAATTGAACTTTCCGACAATATCTGTGTTCAGCAACTGCTAAAGTTATGCAAGCAGAATTGTATTTATTTAATAAATTTGTTTTGACTCTGAAGCTAATTAGACTCCCTCGGCTTTTCAGGGATTTAAATGAATTTCCCCCGCCTGTCGCAGATGGTCGCTTGCTTAACCACTCTTAGCTTAATTTATTTATTATAATAATGTTAAGATAATAAATAATGCGAAGTAACTGTTGGATTTTCTATTTTTACATCACCGCTATATTGGTATACAAGAACAAAGACACATTTGTTACAAATATTAGTCGACCTCAAACAAAGTCCACCTCAAACAAAGTTCAATTTACATGGGTTATGTAGGTTTATATTTATTGTAAAGAGGTTAAAGTATTCATGTTTTTATTTTTATAGAGGTGGGTTAAGCGAAATATTTAAAAATATGATAATATATAATATTTAAGAGATAATCAGAATCGTAAAATGATTTTGTTTTAACATTCATACATTTATCACACCTTTATCCCTGGAGGGTTAGGCAGAGGTGAATTAACACCCACATTTCCCCAATAATTGTATTTGGTCCCACGTTATATGGAGATCCGTGATCTCTGCCTACCCCTATGGGAAACAGGCGTGATTTTATGTATGTATGTGATATGGGGTGAACCTATTGCCGTATTCCGGACATATTGTTGACTCAGCCATGCACTGAGGCTGAGTCTGGAGTCTCTTTCTGATGTTAAACAGCCCTATCCCTTAGTCGTCTTGTACGACGCCGCATGGGAAGAGATGGGGTGGCCCTAATTCTACTCTGCCGGAAACTACGCGGGGTGTTTTTAAACTATATTTTTAAGCCAAAGGAACTGATCATGATCTTTGCATAGCAAAGAGTACTTATCCACATCACCTAGTAGATAAAGTGACAGATTTAGATATAAGTTAAAAATATTTCTACGTTCAGGCGGTATGAATGTCATGACTATCATGACCTCTTCGTGTTTTCCAGAGAATTACGCCTAAGAATTACGATCCTAAATGGAAATTCACAAACTACCTAATCTCATATTTCAGACTTAAACTGTCACAGCTTGAAATACGTTCATTAGTTTTAATTGCTATCATACGTAAATGTGATAATTTATCACTAAATCCTGCCATTACCCTATCCAGGTAATTACTAGTTTAGTACTTAAGTATAAAATCTATGTAATCTGTATTTAATTACTTGTCCTGAATGATTCATCGACTCAGCTTCTTATTTAATAACTTGAAATTTTTGACAGTAATTAATAAAAGCATCAATTCGCGTATTCTCGCCATAGTAAAATTTGGAATACCCCATCTCTTCCCATGCGGTGTTGTACAAGGCGACTACGGGATAAGGCTGTTTAACATCAGACAGATATATACAGACCAGATTCAGCCTCAGATGCATGGCTTGAGGCAACAATAGTGCCCGGAAGTCGGCAATAGGCTTACTATTACGTGGGACCGAATACAATGATTGGTGAAATGTGATAATTAAGTCACCTTTGCCTAACCCTATGGGGATAAAGGCGTGATTATATGTATGTATGTATCTATTTTATATTATTAGTAACATCTACTAAGGAAAGATTCTTGAAAATTTAATCCCTACGAGGGTAAAAATACGACATTTTCCCGTCCACAATCGAGACGGGCCGCTAGTAGTTTAATAAAATATATGATATTTCTCTGTCTGACCCGTGGAGCAACGGATAAAATTATTTAACATAAACAGACTCAATATGTTGGACTCAACTTGAACATTTCCTTGACACAAAATAGCATTGTGTTGAGGGTGAATTTTTTGCTGAGTGAAATCGTGCTAGGAATAACATAGTTTCATGTTTAGAAGTTAAATCACGCCAATAAATTTGTTTCTTCACAGTATTATAACACTTTTGTGTGATTTTTTGACAATGTTTCCTTGAAACTATTTTGTTCGTCGTATCTCATGTATATCGGAAACGTTGTTAGGGATGTAAACAAAATATGATACATATTTTGTATGCAATAATAATACAAAAAGGGTAATATAAATATGACCCTTTTTGTTTGACAAAGGTAGGTAGTTACAATATAAGTAAGGCAGTAAATATCTATTGGTTGACAATTTTAATAGTAAATGATTGTAAACAAAGATGGCTAGATATTACTATGCATTCTTCAGTACGTTCTTCAATACACCTAATCGTACTTTAATAATCCAATCTCAGTTGAATTACGTTGCCAGGCATTAGACGGAGTTAAAAACCAATGTCCCCGTGTTATAACATGGTGATATAATTCGCTCCTATCTTACTTATTATTGGAAACCAAACAGCTTATCATCCAAACCACTATTTGAGGCAGAGAGTCCTCTAAAAGACCTAGTCACAAACACTTCACATAATAAAATCATGTGAGATAGCGCATTTATCCTAAATCCAAGACGTGTAATATCGCTTTATTCTTTAGGGCTCTTAGCATCGAGTAAATATCTTAAGTTGGTATTACGTTAGTACCAAAATCTGTCAGCTAATTTATTTATGGGGATTACATGCGGTACCTCGTACGCAATCCTATAGAGAGAATTTCCCTTTACGTAACGCTGCCACAAAGCCACAACTGGTAGCCTGAATCATTCTTTACGTACACCAAAAACAGGGAAGCCTGTGAATGTACTAATCCAGTAACGTATTAGTCATAATTAGTTTGTTCCTGAGTCTCTTAACTTCAAACGTGAAATAATAATTTTCCTCATGCAGTCAATTGGAGAAACCATGGCATGCTGCAGACGTTCAAACTTTAGAATGACCTCCGGGTTATTCTATAATTTTTGAGAAAGAAATTTGCATTTCGAAAATATATAAAGTTCGAGTATGGCAATATTTGCCAAAAAACTAAAGTTGCAGATTTACAGAATTGCCCTCGACGCGAATAGTTTTAGCTATTCCTATAGTGCCAGATTTAACACCGATAGCCATCTTGAAAATTCAATCTATTATAAGCTGTATAGATCGCGTTACGATTGCAGCCTTTGCCGAACCGATTACCGTTCAAATGTCAGCAGCAGTCGGCTGGTCGCATGTCAACGTTATCCGCCATGATCTCAATATTAATTCTCAGCACCACTTATTGCAGCATTAAATCCCTATAACTTCTAGATATACTATTAAACTGGCTGTATGTTCCCGGCGGTGAGTAGGGTAGTCAGAGCTCACTGAAGAGTTTGTGTGCAGTCGGTGGGAAGACCAAAGGCTTGTCCTGATTTTGTGTTCTGCACTGAAGGCACCGAAAATCTCTGTTCTTACAGGCTCGGCCGCACCGGTGTGACTCCCCTGGTGTTACACACGTTCATAGGTCACGGTAACCACATTCCATCAGGTGGGCCGTGTGCTTGTCTGCCACCTAAGATGTATATATTTTTTTTATGGAAGAAATGGCAGAGAAACCACAAACTTTATTTGCTGTCATTAAGATGACAGCAAATAAGGTACGCAGTCATAGTCCACTTTGTCTCCTTATTTTGGTTTGAATTAAATTTATGGAGCCGATTGCTCTCTGAACTTCCTACCCCGAGTGAAGAGCCTGTTGCGCCAGAACCTGGTGTTTCAATTAGAAGTTACATCGGGTTGCAGTTAACATTGGCTTGTACCATTGACTTGTACCTTGTAGATCTCCAAAGGCTATGTGATAACTTATTTGTTTATCGCCTTCTTCATCACATTTCTTCAGGGTCGGCAGCGTGAGTGTAACGCCCCTGATGTTGCACACGTCCGTAGGCCACGGTAACCACTTTCCATCAGGTGGGCCGTGTGCTTGTCTGCCAACTAAGTGGTATAAAAAATGATTTCTAAACTGCGTCAAATGATTTGGTAGATAGATAGGTAGATACTTCTTTAATGTATGACCAATTCACAGTATGACAATTAGGTAGCATCTGTATACAGTACCTTTTTTATTGGTATGTCGGATTTAACGGATGCTTCTATCATCTGACCTCTATTCTATTTTTCGAAATGTTATACAATTTCAATATCGATAACTCTGCCAATGTGTTTACCGACTTCTGTTGCCTGTTATAAAACATGTAATGAGAAAGAAGGAATATAATAAAGTCACAGGGATCCTTAATTTATTTATGTAATCACCAAAAGCAAATTACCTAAACCCTATTTTCTAATAAAAGCGAAACAGTCCTGCTATTAAAACGAAAATTTCAAAATGTGATCTTGACCCCTAGCTTAGTTTAACTTCCACCTGGTAATCCATGAATGCGTGTATAAACCGTCACCTTTTGGACCATAAACGAGATCGACCTTAATTATTTATGTACCCTACAGTTAAATATATTCACCCCTTTTCGCCTCTGATGCATATATTCTTGACCTGACCTTTGTGATGTATTTTAAAGTAAATTACTTGCTTATGCAAACTGCCAACCTCTTCTTCCAACGTACGATGCCTTATTTGTTTTTTTCTAAACTAGAATATTTTATCATGTGTGTGGTTCGATTAATTTGTTTCTGAAGTTATTTTTTACTCATTCGTTAAGTAAATAGCCTTAACGAAGGAGTAAAGAGTTATCTTTTTGTTAAAAATTTTAATATAACTTCAGAATTATAATTGTTTCTATTTAGGTTTTGTTTTATTGAATGGAGTAACCACTAAACAGAGTGTACAAATTTAAATATATGGGATATGTACTAACTGCAGACCTCAAGGATGATGAAGACGTTGAAAGGGAGTAAAGGGCGCTGTTGGTAAGGTCAAACATGATTGCTCGCAGGTTTGCACAGGGTTTCACTGATATTAAAATAACTTTATTCCGGGCGTATTACACATCCTTCTACTCGTGCAACCTGTGGACCAGTTACACCAAAAAATCGTACAGTGACCTTCGAGTCTAGTACAAAAACGTGTTCCGAGTGCTGATGGGGCTGCCTCGGTATTGCAGCACATCAGAGATGACTGCGGAGGCACATGTCGACTACTTTAACACGCTCATGCGGAAACGGTGCGAGTCCCTGGTGCGTCGTGTGCGAGTCAGCCCCAACAGCATCCTGGCGTGTGGCTATACACATACCAATAGACTTGACTGTACATATATCAATCACTGCTGCAGACTCTCCTCATCGCCGTTAAGCCTGTACAGGTGATTGATAATATACATAGATATTTAATAAACCTTTCATACTCACTGTTATAGTACTTATGGTCTAACAAAGAAAAAAAAAATTGTGACTAACATGAAGATGAGTCACACGGACTCATTTTTATGTTCATCACAATTACTACAAAAAAAAATTCAGTTTCGAACGGTGTTTTTTTTATAGTACATTTAGTGAAAAAATACATAATTAAATCCTAAACGATGGTAATTATGGCTGTAGGATTTCATACTATCATTTGAACGCTTGATTGAGAAGACAATATAGATGTGTCTTGAAGGAGTAATGATATTCCGGAAACGTTTAGATAGGATAGGTTTAACCTACTGAATTACTTTACCTATATGTGAAAAATTCAGCAGGTTTCAAGCCTAACGAAAGTTTATTTTTTTCAAAGAAGTAAGGCATTCTTTAAACATGTCGAATTTACAGTAGGCGCGATACCTATTTGTAAGTCATGGCTGCTGCTGACGTTAGCCGTTTTTACACAACAAAAGCGCCTGCTATGTTGCTTAGATCATTATTGCGGTGATGTTTTTCGAAGGCACAGTGGTGCATGATACCCCCTCCAAACCAATAAATAGTCTCTAATAGTCTAGGTATATGGCTGGTTTTCAAAAAAGAAGTAGTTTCCTAAATGCTATTCTTAATGATGTTAACGCGTGGTCAACATAAGCCTCTTGCTTGCTCGCACAAAATAAATTGTAAACTAAAGCAAATTTAAAAAAGAAAAATAATCTAGTTCTAATATGGTTCGCTGAGTTTCTTGCTGGTATCTTCTCAGTAGAACTAACCTACCGAACCAGCGAAAGAATAATTTTCCAATGATTTATTTTTAAATTATTTAATATTTTTATATTATTTCTTCACATATCCAATTGTAAAATTTTGACGTTCATATGTGCTCTTTGTGTGCCTAAACTGAATAAATGAAATTGATTCTTTGATTGATTATTTGATTCTATTTAAAAAGTAATAATTTTATATTAATTAGGTGGCAGACACAAATTTGTCTCAAGTTTCGACCGGGTAGGTACCACCGTGCACTATTGCGAAAAACCCTCCATAGCAATTCAATCTCGGTTGGATTGTGTTCAGGGGTCAGCAAGTGCATAGCCGGGCAGAGGTGGTGGTTGTCGCAGCACTAGTGGGACCAGTGGGTCTTGGCGTAGTCTAGTGGGGATGGCGCGGGGCGATGCGCCGAACAGGGAGACCTGTAGAAACGGTGGTGCCGCTGGCCGCCCGCGGTATAGTACAGGGGCCCAACTGGGGTTAACCACCTTGGGAGGCTGCCTCACCAGGCCGCGCATAATCCCGATATGGTTCGTCGTGCCGGTTGGTGACCGGATTTGGGAGCCCGGCGACCATACTCGGGGGGGTACGGGGGCCCTTCCGTTCGGCGCGTCGGCTCTCGCCATGCCTCACATTCATAGATAAAACCAATATCCCGCGCTTTGTCACACGGTGCTGCGGCGGCAATCACCTCTTTTTTCACGCCTTCTCCCACCCAAACTCATGGCAGCGCAATTCAGAGAAATAGGCAACACAGCGGCTCGTCACACTCCCAAAAGCTTGCTATTTGAGGTGGAGAGAGACGGCGAAACCTGCCATGTTTTTTCTAACGGAGACGCAAATACACCGCCCTGACGACACGACCTACTTGCTCTACCCTGGCTATGTTCTTGAGGAAAGTTTTCGTGCAAAAGCCGGGGTGTGCGTGTTTGTTAGGGCGGATGTTTGCTGTCGCCGTTTGCGCTGCCTAGAGGATCCATCCTTCTCCGTCCTTTGGGTACACGTAGACCATGGCCCTACGAGTCAGATCTATGTGTGCCTCTACCGTTCCCATACAGGAGATGCTGAGACAACTCGACTCTTTGAATATCTGAGTCAGGCGGCAGATGATGCGCAGGAGCGATTTCCGAATGCCGAAATGGTATTTTTGGGGGATTTTAACGCCCACCACGAGATCTGGTTGGGCTCCTCCAAAACAGACCATGCGGGAAGAGCCGCCCACGCATTTGCTCTGGCGCACGGCCTGACCCAATTGGTGCACGAGGTCACTAGGATACCAAGAAGGTCGGGCCTAGCACCTTCTCTGCTAGACCTTCTGCTGACGAGTGATCCGGACCGGTACAGCGTATCGGTGCGAGCCGCTTTAGGCAACTCCGACCACTGCCTGGTCTGTTCCACGGTGCCTATTATAGCGCCCCCACGACCCGTGCAGGGGAAGCGGCGTCTCTGGCACTACTCGTCAGCGGACTGGGATGGACTTCGTGACTATTTTGCGTCCATCCCGTGGGTTGAGCGCTGCTTCGAAGGTAAGAACCCATCGGATTGTGCTACTGCTGTCGCCGGTGAGATCGGTCTGGGTATGGAATACTATATCTCATACACCGATGTCACCGGTGACCGCGGGGTGCGCCCTTGGTTCGGGCGCGAGTGCGCGGAAGCTGTTGAACAAAAACAGTCTGCGTACCGCACTTGGGTAAGGGCGCGCGCCACGCGCCATCCCAATCTGGGCCACTTCAAGGCGGCGTACAACAGAGCCACAAAGGTCTGTAGAAGGGCCTACGTCAGAGCGGATGCCCTGCGCATAGCGCGGCTTGGTCAAGAGCTAGTGATGCATCCCACGGGAAGCCGTGGCTACTGGCGACTGGCTAAAGCCGTGCAAGCCAACTTCTGTCAGCCTTCGCTGCCTCCGCTGCGTAACCCTGATGGATCCCTGGCCCATGAGTCGCAAGAGAAGGCAAATCTGCTGGCTAATCTCTTTGCGGCCAACTCCCGAATCGACGATTGTGGTACGCAGCCACCAACACTACCCGACAGTGACCGCGCGATGCCTGATATCCATATCAGGCAACGCGATGTCCGTGCAGTGCTGCAATCACTCGATGTCCGGAAAGCCAGTGGTCCAGATGGTATTCCAGCGGTAGTTTTGAAAAAATGTGCAGCGGAGTTGTCTCCAATGCTTACGCGCCTGTACCGGCTATCCTACAGTTCGGGTACAGTGCCTTTGCCTTGGAAAGAGGCGAATGTTCAGCCGATTCCCAAGAAGGGGGATCGCTCGGAGCCAGCCAACTATCGACCCATAGCCGTCACCTCAGTGCTGTGCAAAGTGTTCGAGCACATAATTAACAAACAGCTCATGCGGCACCTAGAGGATCACTCCTTAATTAATGACCGGCAATATGGCTTCAGATCGAAACGGTCAACGGGTGATCTTCTAGCATACGTTACCCATCTTTGGGGTGAGGCTATGGACAAGCACGGCGAGTCACTGGCAATTAGTCTTGACATCGCCAAAGCTTTCGATAGAGTCTGGCACAAATCGCTTCTTTCCAAGCTACCTGCCTTTGGTCTGCCTTCTAGGCTGTGCAACTGGGTTGCTAGCTTCCTGCAGGGGCGCCGTATTCGCGTCCTTTGTGACGGACGCGCTTCGGAGTTTCTGCAGGTTAATGCTGGCGTGCCCCAGTCCGTCTTATCACCCACTCTCTTTCTTCTGCATATCAATGACATGCTGTCTACCGGCAATGTTCATTGTTATGCAGACGATAGCACTTTACATGGGAGTTATCATGGACATCCTGCGGCCAAGCAGTCAGATATCGCAGAGAAAAGGCAGCTTCTTATCACTGAGCCTGACGGGATCCTGAATCACATTTCTCAATGGGGCTCTGAGAACCTGGTTGAGTTCAATGCCAAGAAGACGCAGGCATGTGCGTTTACAGCAAAAGTATCTTCTTTCCTTCCCCTCCCCACTCTTCAGAGCACGCCACTGCCACTGCAGGACAATCTCAATATCCTAGGTATGAATGTTCGCTGCAACCTGAATAACAAAAACTACATCGAAAGCATCATCAAAACAGCCTCACGAAAACTCGGAGTCCTGAACAGAGTGAGAAGATTTTTCACGCCGGAGCAGCGGTGTCTTCTATACAAGACACAAATTCGCTCCTGTGTGGAGTACTGCTCGCATCTCTGGGATGGTTCAGCAAAGTACTTACTAGATGCTCTCGACAGGTTGCAGCGACGTGCGGTCCGCATCATTGGGAATCCCGAGATCACGAACACCCTAGAACCTTTACAGCTGCGTAGAGATGTTGCGTCCATGGCTGTGTTTTACCGTCTGTACCATGGGGAGTGTTCTGATGAGCTCTTCCAATTAGTCCCACCCTCCCCTTTCCTACACAGGACAACACGTGCAGGTCTTAGATGTCATCCGCACACGGTGCAAAACATCCGATCAAGAACCAAGCGGTTCGGAGACTCTTTCCTCTGTCGCACCATTAAGGCCTGGAATTCATTACCAGCTCACGTGTTTCCTTCTTCCTACAGTCCCGGGTCCTTTAAGCGGGGCGTGAAAAAGCATATGATAAGGCCGTCAAGCTGAGTGTCACCATTGTCACACGGTATGTGTAAGTAATGGTGACCCTCTTTTCTGGGACTTTGCCTTCAGCTTACCATCAGGCAAGGCGAAGTCCAATTGACGTGTCCTATATAAAAAAAAAAAAAAAAAAAAACATGGCCCATCTGATGGAAATGGGTACCTGTGAAAACCTGATTATTACAGTATTACAGTAGGGAAATAATTTCACAGATTGGACATGCTGGGAATGAACCCCTTTCATACCTCACTGTGCGAACCGTCGTCGTTTCTTTGGTTACCTATGGTTGAACATTGTGTGAATATTGTTCGACATAATCAATTAAAATATTTTTTCTAAAGTGTATAATGTAACTATATTCTTTTAGAAAAAAAAAATTGTATAAGTACCTAGGTACTTAAAGTTTTGACACTTGGTAAGGTCCATAGAATAAATGATTTATGACTTCGACTTTGATAAGTTTTTACTTAGGTACCTATTATAATTTCAGTCAAACGATTTACTACCTATAGTTGCTCCGTAAGTACATAAGTAGACGACAACAAGCAGGTGTGTTTAAAACAACAGAGTGACTATAAAGATTACACGATTACATCGTGAAGAGCTCCTCTTTCACGACATCAAAGTTTTCGCAGGTTGTTACAAAGTTTAACAGTTCGTTAAGCATTAATTAATTCGTTACAAAGCGTGGGCCTTTTAGATTTTGTTTGATGGAATCACTCGACTTGGAACTGTATCAACTAACGTGTAATTCTGAGTTCGTAACATTCAATTGGTAAAATTCAAAGTTACGGACGGGCCTTTTTCTACCGTAAGTGGTAACGAACCCACTGTTTCGTACACGGCTGAGAATAATTTGAATTCGTAGTTACCGTTTTACATGGTTGAATTTCACTAAAGAAAAAGTTAAAGTAAACTGGGTTCTATTTTATCTGTTTCTGGACGTACCTAATGTCATTATATAAACCCTGATATAAGCCATGACTGATTGATATCTTTTTGGCGCGCTTATGTGTTGTGTATATGTTCTTTATGTATTTCTGTCGTTTAGGTGGCAGACAAGCACACAGTGCACCTGATGGAAAGTGGTTACCGTGATATATGGACGTGTGCAACACTAGGAGAGTCACACTCGTGTTGCCAACCCTGTAAGAACACAGGGTTTCTGTGCAGAGAAATAAAACGTGTTAAAATGCATTAATTGCCTCACTATTGGTACAAGTTCAAATTTATTTATTAAGTGTAACGTGATGACGTAGTTAACTTGATGGGCTTAGCTGACAGCAAGCATATGTGTTGCAATATATAGACACTGATAACAGCTTGCCATTGGACTGGAGCAGTGATTGTGACCTCAATGGTTTATAAAGTGTTGCGTTATCAAGAGCGCGGTCATGATCGACATTTTTTATTCATGTTTGTAATGAAAAAAAAAAACAGTTCGTTTTGAATCGTACAAAATATTAGGTACAATAAAATGGAATTTACTTATTTTATTTTACTTCTGTCTAAAACCTATTTTAAATTTTTACGCTTGTGAATGTTTGGATGGTTGCAATGTTTGTTATTCAATCACGTTCCAACGGCTTAACAGATATGGCTGAAATTTGGTGCATAGATGTGAGATCGAGATAGAATAGTGCATAGAAGTCAGGAAGAACACATCAGCTATTTTGTCTATGGTAAATTTACGTACGATAAAAATAATAATAGATGTGAAGTTTTTATTTGTCTTACACGGCGACAACGTCCCGTCCACCTATCGTATTACTTTACAAAAGTTCTGCGGATTACTGTATTTTCCTGTTATTATAAACTTTCTTACGGTTAAAACCAACCACGCTTAAGTAGTCTTATCGCGGTAAACAAGGCAATTTGTGTTTGATATTATGTTTGTGTTAGCCACACAGTTGCTGTAGATTGTAACAAAACTTAGCTCTATACCGATTATATAGCTCTATTGACGGCCTCTGTGGCGTAGCGGTATGAATTTGTACATTTGCATTGGTCTGGGTGTTTCTATGTATAATATGTATAAAAAAAGTATCTAAGTATGTTTATCCGCATTCTACATCCCATAACACAAGCTAGTTAAGCTATGCTTACCATGGGTCTAGATAGCGTTGTGTAGAATGTCGTGGAATATTTATTTATTTATTTATTTATTTACAAAAAAAAAGAGTGGCTAAGTATGTTTATCCGCATTCTAGATTCCATAACACAAGCTAGTTAAACTATGCTTACCATGGGTCTAGATAGCGTTGTGTAGAATGTTGTAGAATATTTATCTATTTGTCTTTTATTATTATTATGGAACCTTTGAGATAATAATGATAAAGGAATGGGTAAAGGAATATCATAAAAATAATTCAATAAAGGTTTACTTACTAAACAACAAAAATAAAGAAAGTTTATATAGTAAAAATGTTTGATTCTTACTGTAAGTACTTGATTACATACACTACATAATAATATATTAATATTCATAGATTACTTTCAACACATATCAAATGCGAAGCAGAGCATCTTTATGATAGACATGACATGAGAAATTTCTGAATTAAAAAAAAAACACATAATTTGTTGAAAATATGAATAAATGTAAAAAAATATTTAACACCATTTAGTATTACGAATAAAAAAAGTTTGGGCTCGTCCGGGATTTGAACCCGGGACCTCTCGCACCCTAAGCGAAAATCATACCCCTAGACCAACGAGCCAGCTGACGATGTCAACCAAATTTCAAATCTTATTATATTCGTCGAAAGAGAAAGGCTCGCTCACATATATGCAGTGACGTCATCACGAAGTACCGAAATCTCATAAAAATCACGTGGGTTGCTAGTAAACTTGAGTAACATACGCAAGAATCAGAGAAATAGTGCTTTGATTCTATTTATATATATTATCTTTATTTGTTTAAGTGATGACTCCCACAGAATCTAACTAATTAAATAGGTACAGTCAGCATCAAAAGTGGGTACATGATGATATATATTATGAAATTTAATAGAAATTTGGATATTTTATTGGCATCGATTAATTAGGCATAGGTTGAATTACCACCCACATTTCACCAATTATTGTATTCGGTCCCACGTAATAGGAGGTGAGTCTATTGCCGTTTTCCAGGGCCTATGCCTTAACCCTCCAGGGATGAAGGCTTGATTATATGTTTGTATGTATTAATTAGGCAGTTAAAAAGTTTTATTAAGACATTTGAAATAATTTGCTCAAAAATTTCTTTGCCGCACCATAAAAACCCGGAATTATTTACGGAAACAAGTCACACGTTCCACGATATACAATAAAATTTACGGGAATTAACCACGGCTATGGAGCCACGGAGAATTGACCATGGCCGGTGTTTTTTTTTACGTGCGCAAAATCCCCCCGAAAACCCTCCTCCGGAGCCGGTGGAAGAGGTTATGTCGGACTCGAACCGACTAAAACGCACGCCGCCTGCGGGTCGCTTTGGTTGCCCAAGGTGAGGTTGACAGGCATATCCCTCGCACTCCGGCCGAAACCATGGCCGGTGTAACCGGGCCCCTGATTTTACTAAAGCAAAACCACAGTCTTACCACAGACACTGCAAAAAATTGATTTTTGAAATTTATTGCTATAACCTTAAAGTTCAAAATTAAATGAAAAGAGTTTAATCCCACTTTTTCATTCACTCTGCAAGAAGCCTTTTAATTTTGTATTTCAATTGAATTGCTTTAAAGACTAAAACTAATTGGATGTTTTAGCAGTGTCCATAGTATGACAATGGTTTTGCTTTAGCAGAAGCAAGGCCCTGGTCGAAACGTCAGACAAATCGAAAAAAATCATTTGATGAGGCCGCCAAGCTAAGTGCCACCATTGTAGCACTTAGTGTCTGTAATGGTGACCCTCTTTCCTGAGACTTTGATATATAATGATAGATAGATAAGAAAGATGGATAAATAGATAATTCTTTATTGTACCCCAATAGATTACAGTAAAATTTGTAGTTAGCATGCATACAGTTTAATGTACTTACAATGGGCGGCCTTATCGCTGGAAGCGATTTCTTCCAGGCAACCTTGGGATGGACAGTAATGTAATAAAGCAAAAAATTTGGTGTAGTTAGCAAATAAACTTTTTAACTTTTTAATAAACTTTGCCTTTAGCTTACCATCAGGCGAGGTGAGGTCAAGTTGGCGTGTCCTATAGAAAAAAATACCATGATCGTGTTAATTCCCGTGTACAATCCCCGAGCTTGTTAAGCGAGACCTGAAGCATTTGATGAAGCCATCGACCATACATTGTATATATTACGCAGCATGAAAAACACGGATGTAAGTACCTCCTCTAGAGAGAGGTATCATTGCAACGGTTATTGGAGATGAATAACTGATGTGGAAGGTAGTTAGTTATCCCTTATTGATTCAGCTGTGGCGGTAGATTTACATTTCACTCAACTGAACTATTAGACGTAGTATTATTATTAATTCTTTGCTATTAGTTGAAGGTATTTGTATATTGTTAGAACTGGATTAGAACTGATAGTTCTAACGTACAGTTTTCAACTATTTGGGTGGGTGAATGCGATGTCAGCGTAGGTGTAACTAAAGGTCAGTTCAATTTAACACCTGAATTAATGCGGTTTTGAAAGTGAAGCCATCGAACTGAGAGCCAACTATTGTAGCATTATTTGTATCTACAATGGTGATCTTGATTGTTGAGTCCCTATTTAGCTTATCATCAAGCGACGACGACGGTGAGGTTATATAGACATAGTATTGACGTGTGACATGAATAAGTTTAAAACTGGAACCAGACTACTGAAAAATCATGTTTAAAAAGTATTAAACAAGAAAATATCAAGGATAGCCGACTTTTTCCTAGAATGTAATGTTTTATTAGACTAAGTGGTAATATTTTTGAAACAAGATTTTTCAGTAGTCGGGTTTTAGTTTTAATTTTGAAGGCTTTAAAGCATTTAACACAACCGCGGTAGCCTAGTGGTATGGGTAATTGACTGCTGACACGAGGTCTCGGGTTCTATACCAGTTTTTACCATGGCACACACCAATGACTTTTCGATGCTTTTCGAAGTTATGTATGTATTTATCGTAGGTTTATATATATATACGTGCCCGGTTAATGGCAATAGGCTCGCCACCTATTACATTGGAACCTAAACATAAACTGGCGAAATGTGGGTGCTAGCACCTGTGCCTACCCCTTCGGGGATATAGGTGTGAGTTTGTGTTATGTTATGTTTTAGTTTAAACCTTCATTTTTTATTTATATTATTTTGGGGGAACCAACGTCTATAATTTATACATTTATGCATTGTGCTAGTTAAGCCCTTTCAGATGATATCAAACAAGACATCTTTATCTCAAATTTATTTTTGATCACAGTACTTTATGACCGCTAGAGGGCGCCATATTGGATTCAGTGACACATTATCTACTGCTGCTTGCGATATCGTATCGAATATTAAGTAATAAATAAATAAGTAAGTAGTACATACTTGCGATACCGAAGTCAACTTTCGTGCTGCAGATAAAGAAATCCCCATTTATAAACAAATGTACACACAGAAACAAATGAGGTTGAAACCAGCGGACGATTAAGACGCTTCTAACGGTACCTCATTTATCCAGTTATAATTGGTGGTTGAGGAACTACCGCGGTAGCCTAGTAGTAGTATGAGTAATGGACTGCTGAGACGAGGTCTCGGGTTCGATCCAGGTTTTACCATGGCACACACCAATAACTTATTGATGCTTTTTGAAATTATATGTGTATTTATCGCAGGTTTATACGTGCTCGGTTAGTGGCAATAGGCTCGCCACCTTTACCATACCATACCATTACATTGGTACCTAAACATAAACTGGCATAATGTGGGTGCTAGCACCTCTGCCTACCCCTATATATAGGTATATAGGCGTGAGTTTATGTTATGTAAGTTTGAGGAGCTATGAGGGCAGAGATGAACCGACATACATCGGGTAAAAAATCATAACAATCCTTTTGCTTCTCCGTAGTCGGGTAAGAATTAAGTCACAAAACTATCACCTACTTTTAATGTAGGTACCATTACGTATTGACGGACCATCAATCAATTAGTCCACTGCAGTTCACTGCTGGACATAGGCTTCTCCCAATATGCGCCATGTTCTCCGATCCTCCGCCTTCCGCATCCAGTCTGTCCCAGCCACCTTTTTCAGGTCGTCCGTCCATCTAGCTAGGATTGACGGACCATACATTGTACATATTACGCAGCATGAAAAACAAGGATGTAAGTACCTCCTCTAGAGAGAGGTATCATTGCAACGGTTATCGGAGATGAATAACTGATGTGGAAGGTAGTTAGTTATCTCTTATTGATTCCGCTGTGGCGGTAGATTGACATTTCACTCAACTGAACTATTAGACGTAGTATTATTATTAATTCTGTGCTATTAGTTGAAAGTATTTGTATATTGCTAGAACTGGATTAGAACTTATAGTTCTAACATATAGTTCTGAACTATTTGAGTGGGTGAATGTGACGTCAGCGTAGGTATAACTAAAGGTCAGTTCAATTTAACACCTATATTAAAAAAAATAGTTAATACTAAAACTAGACTACTGAAAAATTACGTTCTAAAAAGTATTAAACAAGAAAAATCTACGATAGCCGTGGTCGTATGCCACTTTTCCCTAGAATGTATTGGTTTGTTAGACCAAGTGGCATACGACCACGACTATCCTATGTTTTTTCTTGTTTAACACTTTTATAAAACAGATGATGATGATTTAAAATAGATGAACCTACATACATACATACATAGCCTGTTAAAATCATAACCCTCCTTTTGCTTCGTCGTAGTCAGTAGTAACGGTGTTGTTTTAGAAGATTTGAACAATAAAGAACATTAGAAGTTGTTTTATTTTATTATAAATTAGCTTTAGCCCGTGGTTCCGACCGCTTGGATGTCAGTTATCACGATCAAACGTAGCCTATGTCCTTTCTCAAGGTCTAATCTACATCTATACCATAATTCATCAAAATCGGTTCAGTGGTTTAGGCGTGAAAGCGTAACATACAGATATACAGACAGGGTTTTATAATACTAGTAAGGATTTTACGAAAGGATTTTCATCGCAGCATTGCTCCCGATTGGATACAAAACTTGCAATTTGGAGTTCGGGGTCCATTAGATACTCATTCTTTTTCCGACGATATGGAGAAAATGTTGGCTTTTACTGATTGGCTGTCAATCCCAAAAGGAAAGTCAGTACCAGAGCCTCGTCAATTTATCAGTAGCTTCTCTGGACAAGTGGCGATTTGCTGACCGGTGTATTGTAGAATAGAATGACAAATGTATGTGATTATTTATTTATTTTCCTTATGTAACTACCATTACGGGTTGCCCCAACGCGGCAGTTAGAAAATTGTATATTGTAACATTATATTTTTTTTTTAATAATGGCGAACCCAGACATTTACCCAGACTTTCGCCAATGTCAGTGGTTAGGATTAAACGAAGGAGTTTGGTCAGAACTGAAAAATTTGATCGAAACAATGCAATGCGATGATCCCAGCTGTGTCATCTAAACAAACGGAAATAATAATAATAATAATATAATAAGTTTTTTTATTTCACAGTAGATAGATACAAATTGGTATACAAGAACAAGAAAAACATAGTTTATGTATGACACAAGTGAATAAATGATAAAATATTACAATAACGAAGTGTAACGAGTAACGATAAACCCTGTTACCTAAACTAGGCTCAGGGCCTGTATCTTAGGCAACAGAAATGGCACAAGTAAATACATAAATAATATAATAGAGGATAAATCCACTCCAAAATTTAGAATTTCAATTGGTTGGTTAATATAAATCCACCCAAAATTTTCACAAAAGGGGTTTTATTTTATACCACTTAGGTGGCAGATAAACACACGGCCCACATGATGGAAAGTGGTTACCGGGGCCTATGGACGTGTGTGACACCAGAGAAGCCACACTTGCGCTGCCGACCCTGTAAGCACAGAGTATCTGTGCCGTCAGTGTAGAGGACAAAGCAGGACAAGCCTTTAGTCATCCCACTGACAGCACAAATTCTCCAGTGAGCCCTGGCTACCCTACTCACCGCTGGGAACACAACACGAAGTTATTAAAACCGCGATATTCTGTAGGGCGGAGGTACTTCCCCAGTCGGATTGCTCAATTGAGGCGGAAATACCGCCGTGTCCTACCGCCTATATAAAGGTCAGGGAGAAGAGATATTTCATACAGACAGGACGAGATTTGTAACTTAGTTACTATAACTATACCACTGTCATAAACGCCAAATCGTATACATTCGTCATTCTATTCTACAATAATTGCCAACGAATTGCCATTTGTCTTGAGGAACAGGTGATGAATTTGAAATGGAACGTAGAAATTACATAAGATAAGATAAGTACTCTTTATTGCGCACCAAACTTAGGATAACTATAGTGGATACGTGGATGGTAGATAATTGTACACAATGGGCGGTCTTATCGCGGTCTGCAATCTATTCCAGACAACCAGCAGTTCAATTCTGTAAGCGCACATCGGCAGGCCCAACGATGCGGCTAGGATGTGTTTGAATTTGGAACTTTCTAACTGGTACACTAGCGCTCAATAGCCTCGAAAATATGACGTACGTTGTAGGAACTATTCGACAATTTGGTATTTGGGACCTTGGTAGTTTGTGGTGTACACTAAATTATAATTATTTAATATTTGTATCTAGTATTGTATTTGGAAAAGAGAAGAAAGAATAGAGGCTCTTAAGCGGCACAAATACTCCAATCTCATTGGAGATTATAAATTTGTGCCGTATGGAGTTGAAACGTTTGGGCCACAGCAGCGCCCGCAATCTCTTCAGGGAGATTGCGAAGTGTATGGCCGACGCTTCTTCTGACCAGAAGACTGGCCTTTTCTTAGTCAGAGAATAAGTATTGTAATAAAACGTGGCAATGCTGCCGATCTTCTGGGAACGTTACCACAAGAGGCATGCGATTCGGAGGAATTTCACGACGCATTTAAACTGTTAACTACATTTTTAGTTTTACTATATTTAACATTTTTTAGTACTGTATATGTAGTAGAATTAAATGGTATGTAATAATCGACAATTAAATTACCGTAGGTATATAAATGTGTGTATATTGATGTAAAAAAAAATAGTTGTAAAAAAAAGAAGAAAAATAGATTATATATTATATTTCATGGAATAAATACCTACCTATATATGCACATACATACATACCAATGTTTAATTTATATTATACAAACATACTGCATTAAAATATACACCCATTGCATAACATACAGTTACTAAAAGTAATCATGCAGAGTGAACATAAAAACTTAAACCAGTCTCTCAGTAATCAGCAAATTAGTTAATAATTTTACATACATACATACATTTAATCAAGCCTTTATCCCAGGAGGGTAAGGCAGAGGTGAATTAACGCCGACATTAATTCTGTCCCACGTAATAGATGCCGTTTTCCGAGCATTATTGTTGACTCGAGCCATGCATCTGAGGCGGAGTCTGGGCTGTATATATCTGTCTGATGTTAAACAGCCCTATCCCTTAGTTGCCTTGTACGACACCGCAGGGAAGAGATGGGGTGGTCCAAATTCTACTCTGCCGGAAACCACGCGGCTATCAATTTAAAAACCCATCTGTATAGGTATAGCACTCCTTTAAAGTTTGTGGTCGGGTTGTGGCTATGGCGATACCAAATTATGAGTGAGCTGCCACTGAGTTGCTATATTCGGTATTTCCGCCCAATTGAGCAGTTCGACTGGGGAAGTACCTCCGCCCTACAGAATATTGCAGCAATAACAACTTCGTGTTGTGTTCCCAGCGGTGAGTAGGGTAGTCAGAGCTCACTGGAGAATTTGTGCTGTCAGTGCGATGACTAAAAGCTTGTCCTGCTTTGTCCTCTGCACTGACGGCACAGAGACTCTGTGCTTACAGGGTCGGCAGCGCTTCTACGGTGTTACACGCGTCCATAGGCCACGGTAACCACTTTCCATCAGGTGGACCATGCGCTTATCTGCCACCTCAGTGGTATAAAAAAAAAAATTGTTCTGTAGGCGAATTGGATAAAAAACCAGTTGTAAGAATGAACCTCCACAAACCTAAGAATAACTGAAATTAAATAAAAGCTTGTACCTAATTACAGAAGGCTGGCATTCACTTGCGTGAGTTGTCGAAATATGTAAATAGCCAGTTGAAAAAATAATAACCACAGTTCATCATAATAATATCCACTCATTTCACTGCCCAAATGTATGCAAAGGTTAGATTAGATAATTAATTTTGGGCGGAAAAGGAAAAATATTTAATACGTGGAACTCTGTAACTTGAGTAAAATAAAAATACCGCAATGTTATTAGAATTAGAAACCGGGTTTTACTTACCTTCAGGGTGTTCTAATAGCAAATGGGTTTTTCAATTTCTATTCAACTTTTTTTTAGTTTGGTCTCTCTCCTGTTGGTATCTGTGGTCGACGGTGGAGCACGCTTGCCTGGAAGTATCTAGCCTATCCACTCTAGTCTTGAAGACACCAAAAAAAAAAATTACTATCATCAGTAGAAAAAATCAATTAAATAAGGAGAGTGACAATAACTTCCTTGTAAATCTATTACTGGACTGAATTTAATTTTTTATAATTGGTTCTTTTCCTGCAGTTAAAATAAACTATTTAACTGCGCTTATTGAATTAAAAATGTGAGTGGTGAAAATTGCGCCTGTTCTTATGTTATCGTTTTTATTTATTTTTAATCATTCACCGAATAGGAAATGTATGACTATTATTTCATTGACAATGTCACGTCAGGCAGAAAGCAATTTTAGAGATGTAGTAGGTCGATCGACTGTGTTTTTATTATAATAATTTGAAAATGTTACAATTGGGTATTTAACAACGATTAAAAAAAAATGAAAGTATTGGATATAACTATGTAACATGTATTTCACTAAAATTCGAACAGTGGGGTAGAACTAAATTGTTGGACAACACTCCACTTACGCGAGCTATTACCACCCTTAACACAGTTGCTGAAAAAGTAGAAGTGTTCTATTGTTCGCTGAGTGGGTTTGTAAGGGTTACCCTGTATTTCATATATTAAGCCAATTAAATTATTATTTGTTTCAATTATTATTTAAATTATTATTATTATTATTATTATATTGGAATTATTTATAAATATTTTTTTTTAATTAGGAATAACTATTATTACAATGCAATTGAAAATTAAAACTAAAACTATTATTAGATAGCTATTAAAATACACTAAAATAAAATAGACATAAAAATTACATACATAATGCGTCATGAAATTCCTCCGCATCATCACCGACCGGTAACGTACCCAGAAGGCTGGCAGCATTGCCACGTTGAATGGCAATGCTTATCCTCTGTGCAAGATAATAACCAGCCTTCTGGTCACGCGTAGCGTCGATCAGCTGCTTTGCCAAGTCTTTATACAGAGACCGAGCACTTGGACCCCACGTCCCTAACGTTTCAACCCCAAACGGCTCAAAAACATAATCACCTGTCAGGTTACAGTATTTGCGCCGTTTGAGGTTTTCCGCAGATGCAGCAGCAGCACCGGCACACCCTGCTGTGCTTGAAAGATGTGAAGGCGCAAGAGTGTCGACGCACGTAGCGTCCCACACCAAAGGTCTACCCATCTACCAAGGTAGCAACGACATACCATCCGGTCTCTTTTATATATATTAGGAATTAGATATTGTTTTAAATTGAAAATTATTAATTTATCATTGTTGAATTGTTATTATGTATTTCACATGAGGCAAAACGCAAAAAATCTGTTGACAGTTCGCGTGAAGTAACTATAAAAATTTAACTTGGCAATCCTAACAGAAACTTTCGTTGGTTGGTCTCTTCGTAGATATTATTTAATGTCGTCACGTACAGAATGTCACGTGACCGACCGTTCTTCGCGCACTTTTTAAGCTAGCAAATTGAAAATGTGTTTTTTCTAATTAACACGGTTTTACAGGAAAATGATAAATTGCAACAGGTATTAAATAAATTTCTACATCTTTTAAGATAGGTTTCCGAAATTTGTCAAATACCCAATTGAAATAAACTACTGGAAAATACATTATTTTTAAAATTATTTTATTAATGACGTTTTTTATTTAAGACTGATTATTTGTCACGAGGACACTATGAAAGGATTTAATGAAGGTGCGTTGTTGTCTTTTAAATCGAAAAAATACCAAAGCTACGAGTATATTTCATAATGTGAATGAATGTTCAGGAGATTAGCGTGTGCGTTATGGCCCACAATCGTTTTATGATAAATTTATAATATGTACAGAGACGAATTTCCTGTTTTATTTTTATGTATAGATAGGTCATAATTTAAAAAATCTCATAAAATTGATTGATTGATTTTTTATTGAGGTTTTAACTTTATCGAAATTTTGAATTTTTATGCAATCACTACTTCCATCTGTCTAGAATAGAATAATAGATACCTCAGCTATAAAAAGTGTGTAGTAGAGTTGACTGAAAAGGTAAAATATATAATTTATTTTACCTTTTCAGTCCAGTACCAGTGCCCGCGGTACCGCCCGCGTGGAATTTTGATCCTGTTAACTTTTTTCGTGTGGAAATTTCCTCGGATTCTAACCCTTTCGCACTCGGGCCCACTAAAATCGCACGCCATCTCAAGTCTTCAGATGCCGATGGGTATAAAATTACCTAAAGCATATTCAGCGCTCCCGCCCGGCCGCCGCAGGTGTGAGACACCGCTGTCCCCATCGTTCCTACTGCACCGGCAGGGGTGAAGTGATGACAGGCGGCTGCCCATGTAACCCCTACGCCTGCGCTATGTGATCAGCCCATCCTTTGACTGATCTCCCCTGTGCCCTCTGATAGTTAGAGGGACATATGGGAAGCCTTCCAGCAGCCCTCTACATGCTCGCTCCCGTCGCGGCTGGTATTTGCCGTTGGTGGCAGTGTCTCCATTGGGACGTGCTACCATCTCCATTGCCCAGGGTGCACGGTATGGAGGTATCTAATATATTTAATTGGTTAAGGAATAACAGATGTATTTTTGAAAATTGCTTCGTAAATGACATATTATATTTTGTTGTTGTAAAAGATAAAAATGGTTACTGTGTGGTTGGTTGTGGTTGTGTTGTTCGGTGTATATATAGATAATTAGGATAAAAGTAACCATTTATATTAAAAGGCAATAGTTTTGTCAATCAAAATCAGTAGTTAAATTATCGAAACACCTAGTAAGTGGTCTAAAACTTTGAATCAAAGACAAGTCGGAATAAGTTGAAAACTTTAATCACCGATTCCCACAACATTATTTAGTTCTATCATTCATATTTTTGGCAGCGCACGCGATATAAGGATTTTATAAGGTCATTTTTTTACACCTTGGGTTAAATTATTGGACTTTTAGAAACGATACCCGATTTAAAAAAAAACTGTAATATAACCTATGTTAGTCAGTGATAATGTAGCTTTTAATAGCAAAAGAATTTTTTAAATAGTTCCAGTAGTTTTTGAGTTTATTCAATACATAGAAAAATACAAATCTTTCCTCTTTATAATATTATATATAAGTATAGACTTGTATAGAAGTACAGATTAAGTCAATTATGTATTTGTATTTGTATTTATTGAATTGTGCGGAGCTTTGAAATTCTTAGAATTATATAAGTAATTGAAAAGGAAAGTGTTGCCTACGATGGAACGTAGGTACCAAGACCATCTACAAACAATAAACCAAAATTTAATCTATAAGTATCTCATTCAAAGTAAAGTAATTATAATTTATATGGCGCCCAACCACAGCTAATATTAGTATTCAGCGAATCAGAAAATAATGTTTACCAGTTTTGCTTCTAACAATCTCATAAACAGCAAGTTGATCTATAATCAAATTATAAAATAATTATATAAACAGTCTTGAACTATACATAAAAGTACAAATTTTCAGAGAATCCGCGCATCTGACCGCGCATAAGCGTAGCGGGTTGAATGTCGCTCAACGCGCTAGTACCTCCATGGAAAGCGAGCGTGTCGTCCTTGCGTTGCTGCTTGGCGCCATTACCGAGCTTTCCCGCGAAAAACTTATCACAGACAAATAAATGAGTGTTTAAAAATATAACGTTCTGTTTAAAAAATATGAAATCGTGAAAGTCAGAGTTGTTAAAAAAGTTTGTAATCATGGGTTAAATATTTGTGTAGGATTAATACATTTTTATTCTAGTTGTGAAAACAAAGGTATGAATCAGTGTAAGTAAAGATGTTTTACGTTTTAAAAGTTTTAGTGCCACGGACTAGTGTATAGGGCAATTTGTGAAAGAAAGGAACTTAGTGCGGTGACGTTAAACAAGGTAAGCTATTCAGTGATTGATTTAAAAATATAATAAAACACTTTATTAATAGCAGTCAAGTAATTAAACCTTGGTAGTATACGACAAACTTTTTAATTTATTCTTCTTGCTAGGTAATCAGTCTTAGTGCTAGTGACGTCATTGTGTCCATTTAAGTATGCATACAACGGCTAGTAAAAGTGCATAGACCGCTACTATGACTGCAATAAATGCTATCCATTTATTAAATGGAATAAAATGAACCACTTTTGGTTGGAAAATTGACTGAAATTCGATTTATATAGGATAAGATCTGTAGTAGAACCTAATTAAAGCGAGTTATCTTTACAAATTGCTATATATTCCTACTACAGATTCTACTTACGGTTCTTCAGACTAAAAATCCATATTTACTGGATCGTTTAAACATCACCGACAAAGTCTTTAAAACGACACTTAAAAAAAGCAATGGTTTGGCAAATTGTGGTTCATTAAACGATCCAGTAAATATGGATTTTTCGTCTGAAGAACCTCAAGTAGAATCCGTGCGCACTGCACTGCATCGGTTCGTAACGCGGTCCCTTTCTGAGAAAACTCTGGCAAAAAACTCAGTGAGTTTTTAAACCAGCCTGTAAATAAGTCGCTTCTGCATATAATCTTTACACCACAGACGGTTACAGAACCGTTTTGGAACCAATATGATGGATCTGTAAAAAGTGCCACCATATATTTAATCAAATCTATAATTTTTACTGCATCTGGAGAACTGCCATGCGTGCGAACTCAGACATACAACTACGTCTGCCGTTGCAAAATAAAAACTCCATCAAGGTTTTCCGGGTCTAAACCATTCTCAACTGCGAGGCAGTTGTAGTATGAGGACAGACTTTCCTCTCAAGATTAGGAGGACAGGTGGCAGTTAGATACTCCTGTAATCACTTAGATAAGCTTATATCAGGAGGTAATAGTGTATTAGAACCCGATCTCCAAATTGTAAGCTTTCGATACATTCGGATATTTCTATACGCATCTGCATCTGAATTGATCACTTGAGAGATCTAGATTCTGATTTCCAAAGTCTGAATCATAAGCTCAAGGGAGTGGCACTCTGTGATTCTCTCGCAGTTACCTACTACCAATTTGGAGGAGTTCAACTTTAAAAATAATTTAAACATTCGAATTGCCAACCTCTCTAGAACTCGGTTAATAAAATTAATTATTAGATAATAAAAAACAAGGCGGTACACATTTTTCAATCTTAAACCGAAAGAAATTAATGAGTACAGCCTGCTATCAAACTTTGTTCGATATTATAGATAGCAGTCGGGTTTTTCGTTATGACGTAACATATATGTATATTTTCGTAATCTCCTTTAAATTCCAGATTAATTTTGATGATGATCGATGAATTTGAATGAATATTTTTTTTATCAACCCGCATTTTAACCCCGAAAATACACCAAGTACTTTTTATTGACATTTTATGTACAATATGACAATCAAACAATCAATATCTATACTATAATAACATTGTAAATTCATTGTGTTACACACATTGAAAATACTTAAAAAATACTTGGGCTATGTGAAATTGAATTCTGAAACAATTATTTTTTTCCTGTAGTTAAAATAAATTATTTAACTAAGCTCATTAAATTAAGAATGGTAAGAGAGCAGTAAAAGTGGCGTCGGTTATTATTTTATATTTTTTATTTATTTTAAATCATCCACCTAACCTGTAATAGTAAATGAATTGACTATTAAATATTACGACGTCATCATAAATTATTTCATACAAGTGTCATTATTGCTTACCGTTTTGACGTTTAGTAAAAGGTTACTAATTTGACTAGGCAGTCAAATACCCATTTTCAGTCTGTTCAAATAAACAAGTGCATTGGATGCAAAAACTATTAGATGCAGTTTTTATTAGGAAGATCTTGATCAGACTTAAAATTTGCAGTATGGATATGGGTGGAACCCGTGGATAGGAATTTTATAAAGCAAATGTCATCAAACATAATTAATTCCTACTAAAATCTTTGTAAAATAATGTGTAATAATGTAATAAATCAAGAAATAGAGAGAATGAATAACTTTATTCAA
Source organism: Eilema griseolum (assembly GCA_963662185.1). Lineage (NCBI taxonomy): Eukaryota > Metazoa > Arthropoda > Insecta > Lepidoptera > Erebidae > Eilema > Eilema griseolum. Next base: position 10,747,188 of record OY759250.1, read on the forward strand.
GGCTCATCTAAATTCGCGATATAAATGTAACTGCCTTTGGGTGCTAAATGAAAACTAAAGTAACGAAAACACTGCTGAGTTATGGCGTTCTAATGGTTAAAGTTTGAGAGTTTAGAGGGAGCTAAGCGGGCTATTGTATTGCAGTTAGCTAACAATAATTTAGACCCCGTCCGTCGGCTATGTCTCAACTCAAATTATCACAAAGTACTATAGCTAGACAAATTAGTCTTAGGTAGTTCATAGAACGTATTAACTTTGTATAATCGGTTGTGTTAATTCACAATAACATATATTTTTTAAATTGTTTTCAGTTCCATGTTTAAATTATATATACATTTGTTTTTATGTATACATTATGTATAGGGCCATCCAACCAACATCCTTAGAGCCCCTCAAGCCTAAACAAATTAAGCAAGAAAAAATGTACCTCATTCACCGGGAAGTTATGTGGGGTCCAAACCAACCTCACCTGTAAGTAACAATAGATGCACAGGCTTTCTTCTTCGGGTTGGGAAGTTAGATGGCAGTCCCTCCCGGAAAAGTCTGAACATAATAATCGAATCCCGGGCTCCATAATATAAACTACCTATCTGGGAATCCGCTATAAGGTTGATAGTAAAGATTTTTTTCGAGAATTGCTTGAGTTAATTCAGGATAAACTATTATTTTTTAATCGTATTCGGATCCACGTTTGAATTGTGTAATTAACATTTAAAAGTATCTTTCATTTGAATTCTCAAGTTAAAGTGGTCTGGATTTGGCGAGGTTAAAAAGTATTAAATGGTCAACGTTTTTGAATAGATATTTCCTTAATTTTAAAACCACGGTTAAAAAGTGCTCGTTTTATTTTTTTCTTCTTACCTGCAAACCGAGATACATGCTGAATAACGAACGAGAGAGGTCAGATGGCATGCCCTCCCGTAAAGCCGCAAGCCCACTCATACTGTAAACCGTCCTAAGGTCGACGCTTTAGCTTCTTATGAAAAAATGTGTTATTTTTAACCGTCTTAACATGTTACTTACGTCTTCTGCACTGCCGGCACAGAAACTCTGTTCGTTCAGAGTCTGCAGCACGGGTGTGACTCGCCTGGTGTTATACACGTTCATTAGTCACGTAATCACTTTCCATCAAGTGCACCGTGTGCTGGTCTGCCACCTAAGCTGCAGAAATAAATGCATGCCGTGTTTGTTTCCAACCAAATAGTCCACCTAAGTTATATAAAAAAGAAGTAATTTTTGAACCATATAAAAATTACTTACTGTATTAACTCTCAATGGTAATGTAACGACCTAGTAATAGGTAGTATGGCCATCGTTACTGATTTCAATTTTACTATACTTTTTTTTTACGTGCGAAAAAATCCCCACGGATTCCTCCCCACCGGAGCTGGTGGGAGACACTATGTCCGACTAAAACGCACGGCGCCCGTGGGTTATTGTTGTTGACGAAGGTGAGCTTGACAGGCATATCCCTCGCACCCCGGCCGACCCAGGGCCATCTCTCTCGATGTGGCCCTCCTCGGGTGCGAGGACCACAGAGTCCCCAAACCATACTATTATTCTACTTATAAGTGTCTATTATAAATGTGAAATTTTGTGAAAGCGTTTAAATGTTTGTAATTCCATCACGGTCAAACAGCTGAACAGATCTTGATGTAATTTGATACTTTTATCCGCGGAAGTGGTTTTCACGTGTGCGGAGCCCTGATTTTAACCTATGAATGCTATTGCCTATGCATGGCACTCCGCACAAACCCTTTGTGGTCTTTGTCGTGTTAATTTATAATGTTTGTATTTTAATTATTGTATGATAATAATCAATCAATTAATCCATCGCAGTTCACTGCTGGATATAGGTTTCTCCCAATGTTTCGAGGCTTTGGCCTACTGTTTCCACACTGGCCAGACGGGTTGGTACAGGGTTTTATTTCGTGTTTTCCTTCTCTCGCAGTGATATCGTCTGCGAATTTTTCCGTTAGTCACTTCTTACGACACCTGTCGGATGAAATGGGGTGGTGATGACTAATCTGTGTAAATTGAACCAGAACCATGAATGAAATTTGATGCACAGATAAGCTGCAGTCTGAAATACTGGACCTTTTTTTCCTGATGGACTGCTAAGCTATGGTATATATCGAGAATTCAGATAGGTAATCTAACTTTTTCGTACACGATACTCACGTCTAAAATATTTTCGGCGAGAGTTATTAAATACCTTTATTAACTCTCGCTAAATTTAGAAGTAATCGTAAGCTGAGTATCAATATTTACATACCTATCTGAATACAGTAATTAAAATAAATGTTGAAAGAAAGTTTACATCAACCTGTATAATGAAATGTAAAATAAAAACATGAAAAGGGTCTTAACAACGCATCGGTAATCCCAGACCTGCAGGTGCTCTCAAACTTTACCTTTGAGTTGAGCGTGCGACTCGTGCGAGCCTTACTGTATTTTTAAGGAACAGTTTATTTTTACCCTCAGCAATGTTTAAGTAGGTACTTTATGAATGTTTTTGAGCGATCTCACTTTAGAGAAATATACAAACTGTTTTATCAAAGTAATGCTACGCAGTTCATGAGACTAGGATACATATATTTTTATCCGACTACGGCAAAGGAAGGTTATGATTTTGAGAAGCTATATATGTATATATGTAGGTTCATAAGTTTCTCATAGCTCCTCAATTACTTATTAGAAATTGAGTGCGTTTTAGTCGGCTGTATTCCGACATAATCTCTCACCAGCTTCAGAGGGGGAGGGAGGGGGTGGGGGAATCCGTGGGGAGTTTTTGCACGTTAAAAAAAAGTATCTGCCTAATTTAGCTGTATTAGTATTTTTAGACGAGGCTCTGAAGCAGAATATGATCTCTGTGTCGGGAGTCAGGTGGCAGTCAAACCGATAAAAAGAACATCAACAGAAAGAGTAGGAGACCAGATACCGGGATCCAAAGCTTTTTTTTTTTTTATACCACTTAGTTGGCAGACAAGCACACGGCCCACCTGATGGGAAGCGGTTACCGTGGCCTATGGACGTATGCAACACCAGGGGTGTCACACTCGCGCTGCCGAGCTTTAGATACAACTGACTCTAACGATGCTGCATTATGCACATATTTACTCTGTACAGTCAATGTCATAACATTTTATAATTATATCATATTATATCATATATATAATTTAACATTATCATTTATTAACTAGATGTGTAATGTATTATTTTATACATATTTGACATGGAATATAAAATAGAAACAATATCTCAATTCTAAGTAATCTATACAGAAATAATTTATAAATATTAAATACAATAAAAATAAAATAACTATTATACAACTTATAGCTAAGAACAATTAAAATGCGTCGTAGAATTCCTCCGCATCGCATGCCTCTTGTGGCAGCGTTCCCAGAAGACTGGCAGCATTGCCACGTTGTATGGCAATGCTTATTCTCTGACCTAAAAAGAGGCCAGCCTTCTGGTCACGAGAAGCGTCGACCATACGCTTCGCAATCTCACGGAAGAGGTTGCGAGCGCTCGGACCCCATGACCCCAAAGTCTCGACTCCAAACGGCACAAATTCATAATCTCCGATGAGATTGGAGTATTTGCGCCGCTTGAGAGCCTCTGCAGAAGCAGCAGCAGCTCCAGCACAGCCAGCCGTGCTAGTTATATGGGTAGGAGCCATGGTATCAACGCATGTGGCGTCCCACACCAGAGTCCTACCCATCTTCCATGGCATTAACGACATGCCATCCGGTCTCTTGCCATCGTCACGCGCCAAACCGTTTGGTTCTAGTACAGCTGGTACACCGGCGGTGACAAGAGCACGGCGGATTATGTCATTGAGGCTGGCGTGCCGTGGAATTCGCCCTGCGCTCCTGCAGCACGACAGACCATGGTGTCCGAGTCTGTCAACGGCTTCTCCACAGCGGCATTGATGCGGAGAAACACACGGCGCACCTAAACGGAGACAAGTTGCGATGCGGAAGGTAGTGTCATCTAACATAGTCCCTACGTTAGATGACGGAAGAGCTTGTAGCCAAAGACCCGATTCCCACACTCCAACCGCCAGTAAACGGGCACGCTCAGCAGCATTGGAACATGTATTTAGTAATTTTTTCCAACTAAGCTGCAGAGCGGCCCGTCCCACTGACGCTGTGAGAAGAGGTTCCTTGGGAGATCGGTGTTTGGACATGCAATTTTCCAAGCGTTCACTGCATCAGTCTTACACAATACTTCAGAATTAACTAGTGTAGGTGCAAGGATTTTCCTAGTTAATTCTTCGGTACTGTGGACTGAAGACAGGAACGCTGGTAAGCTGACATCTGAAATTTTGCGAATACCGAGCCCACCCAAGCGAATCGGTAGAGTCGCTTGTAGTAAAGCTCGGTCATCCAAGGCCACATTTAAAATTTTGGTGAGGGTATTTTCTATAATTTCGTCCATTTTTTTCAAAATCGTTCAATGTTTAAAAAATGGCGTTGATCGTAGGGCATGGGTGAATTTTGGAACGAATAGGCAATACCGAAGAATAGTGAAAGCCGAGTGTATATTAATTTTGAGTAGGCGATCCGAAATGTCACTAAAATTTTGAATTTTTTCCTCTATAAATGGGGTATAGGCATCTTCTAGGATTGGGGACCCGAGGAGACGTAAAGAGTCTTTTTCTAAAATTTTGATGGTGGGAGCTATGGAATTGAATTTAGAGATAGTAGAAATTTTGTCCGAAACGTCATTTAAAAAAATCTCGCATTTGCTGTCATTTAGTTCTAAACCAATTAATCTAAATTCATTTTTAATAAATGCCAAATCTTGTAAAACTGTCTCCACATCTCCCCCTAGAGTCCCATCGTCTAGGTACCATACATTAAATTTAGAATTTAACCGCCGAATAATGGGCTGAATAGCTAAACTGAAAATTACCGGTCCAAGAGGGTCTCCTTGTTGACATCCAACAGCTGATTTCAAAAGGTTGTCCTTGTATAATAATTTGGAGGGGTATCTGTAACATTGCCAAAGAAAATTATAAATTTTGGGTGTTTCTAATTTAGCTTGGTTCAACAAGGTGTCTCTGTTCACCGAGTTGAAAGCATTCTTCACATCGACCTTGAGAATGACCTCACCTTTACTGGAGCCAAGGTAGGTTGATAAAGCATGTATGGCAGCCTCACAGCCCCCCTTTGAACCAAAACCAATTTGGAGGGGCTGGAACTTCAAAGATAACTCGGTTTTGTAATATTTACAACAGAGTTTGGCTGCCATACGTCGGTACGTACATCCCACGGCAATAGGACGAATGCCACCATCTGTCTTGCGTAGGGCACACAAATTAGCCCCATACAAAATGTCTGTGATGGCATCATCCACACTACCGGAGAGCATCAAATTCATGAGAGCCGTTAGCTCCTTCAGAAGTGCCTCACCAGCCTCCCCGGTGCTTGGCCCTAAAAGATCTTTTAAATGTTGTGGGGTTAATGCGTCAAGACCTCCGGCAGAGCCACTTCGAAAGGAGACAACGGCTGCCAACACTTCCTTGGCCGTTACGCACAGGCAATCAGGGTCGGGGACAGGTGCCTCAGGAAAGGAAAGGCCACCCGCAGGCGCTGGATGCTTGCTCCGCAGACCAGTAAGGGTCTCAGGAGAGCAGGGCGCCACTACATCGCTACTAAAAAGCAATCTCGATGCCCCACTTATGTCACCATCCCTCAATTTTGATTCAACCAAGTTAAAAATATTGCTTTTCCGAAACGAAGAGTATGTTGGGTTTATATTTTCCGTTATGACGCTACAATTATTTCTAATTTGAGACGTCAATGAATTTGTTGTTGTTCGGTGGGCTGTCCGGTCTGTCCTGTCTGTTCTAATATGTAAAATTTTGTATGGGAAGGTGAGCAGTTGCTCCCAAGCCGTTTTACTATTTTCTCGAAGTACAAGACCTATGCAGTTTGACAAACTTTTCGCAACAACTGGTCTTGCACCGCGAGGAATTCTCTTTAGGATCGAAACAGAGTTTTTTAAGTGAGATAGTCTTTGCCAAAAGGGAATTTCAATAATGTTTTCAGAAACTGTACTTGTAGAGGGTTGAATAACCAGAGGGGGGTTCGGAGATACATGTCGGGGTTTGTGTACTTTTCCGATATGTATCTTCAAACCTCGCTCACTCTTAAAAATACGGGCTTGGGAGCAGTGAGGGCATCGTATCACATTCAATAGCGAAGCAGTAGGTTGACTTACCTCCGCATCACTATCGTGCAACATAAAAATGCTATGAAAATGGAGCACTTAAAATTCTTAAAACTAACACATAGTTCCTTAAACACTATATATACAAAAAAAAACACTTTATAAATTAACTGTCACAATAAAATAGTACTGAGAATGTTTTTTGTGGCAGCTGGTTGCCAAGGAGCCCGTTGCCTTGGGAGCGGCGTCCGTGGCGTCCCGTCACAAAAACCAGCACCTTACTTCTCCTTGCCCTCTAAAATCCAACCACACGTCCTGATCGACCACCTGAATCTCGTGGAGGGTGGACACACGGCAACAAATTTACTGGCGTGGCTCACGTGGCTCTGGTGAAATTTCTTGAAAAACTTGACATTGGCGTCTCGCCATTAATAATTTTATGAACATTTACAATTTACTTGATATTGGCAAAATTACAGCGCTTTGCTGAAGAGACCATTAATAAAATCGAGGTCTTAAAATAAAAAACTGCAATATAATCATAAATAAATATTCGGACGTTTATTCATAACTAAATCGACTGCAATGTCTTAAAATGATCTTCATACCAAGATATTAAGAGCAAATCAAATTGTTTTATTGATTTAAATTATATTATTGTCCGAACTAAAGATGTGCACCAAATATTACAACAATCAGTCACTAAGAAGGGGAGCAAACCAGAGCAGTAAGTTTTGCAATTCATTTTGAGTATTTTGTTCATCAAGACTGATACGATACTGACTGTACCTAAGCCAAATATTCTCCTAGCAACAATAGTGCAAACATTGATTTCTCCTATACCAAAATATTACCATTCATAACGCATACCAAACAACAAAAAGTTATTTTTGTAAGTAATCTTATCAGTACAATAGATAGTGACGAAGGCCGCGTATGTAATGTTGCTAGGAAATTTACTGTTCTCGATATAAACATGCGTGGACTACTGGCTTCAAGCCAAATAATTTTTTTGCCAAATCTGCGAATCGTTGTAAGGAATAAATTCGAAGGCCGAGTGCTTCCGTCCTTAACGTCAAGCTACACTATAATTTTCATGTTCTTCAGAAGTAGTTTAACTCCAAGTTACTGTTCATCATAGATCTAGAAGCTTGTATATAATTTTTTCTTCCGTGGTTATAAAAATACCTTTGCCGCACCAGTAAGACCTGTAGTCCTTTACCAACTCACGTGTTTCCTACAGTCCCAGTTCCTTTAAGCGGGGCATGAAAAAGCATCATGCTACGTACATGCTACGTATCTATAATGGTGACCCTGTTACCTGAGACTTTGCCTTTAGCTTGCCATCAGGCGAGGTGAAGTAAAATTGACGTGTCCTATTTAAAAAAATGATCTAAAATCATACTTAGTTAACATGAAAAACAAAAGTTATTGACTTAAAAGTGTTGCAAACTTCCATAGCTAGCGAATACATCGTAAATATCTCGGTGCGTCAGATTTGTACTATTTGGCAGAGTACAGTACTATGTCTTTTCAGTGGTACACATTATATTTTGCTGTGGAAAGTGGTGCCAACGTACACAAGGATGATATATAAATACGCACACATAGAAGAATCTTTAGTCCTCGATTAACTTCGAACTTAAGAGTTAATAATAATAAATCTTTTATTTCAGGCAAGCCCATAATTTGTTAGTAACATTAAACAGATACAAAAACGAATTAAGACAATTTGTTTTTGTATATTATGTAACTCTAATTTCAGTATTTTGTAGTAAATAGTGTTTTATTATGATTATACCATCTTATTTATGGTTTGGTTTCGATACTGGTTTAATAAGATCGAGAATGATAATAATTTTAGTAGAATACTACCCCATCTTTTTCTGTGTGTATCGTAAAAGGGATTAAGGGATAGCGCTGTTCTCAATCCGACCCCCACTAGTCACTTACAGCAATATAGCCTCACCTCTTATTACGATGGACCGATAATCATAGTTAGCGAAATGTGGGTGTTAAAGTACCTCAGCCGACTCCTTCAGGGGTTAACAGGTATATGTTTGAATGAATTTTTTATAGCCTATGAGTAATTAGTATAATTACTATCTATCTACCTAACAATTTGTATTAACGCCAATGATATTATTGTCGATACCTTTTTCGCGTCGCTTGTGATATTCACTATTCCTGCTGGGATATAAAATATGATATTTGTACAGACTCGGCAATACCGACGTGCAACGTACATTTGCAGTTACTGCCGTTTTTTTCATGGTGTTCCCGCTTTGAAAATGTAGTCTGTTGTATAAACTGCTGATTATCAGTTTAATTTTATTTTATTTTCATAGTGTGAATCGGTTTCGGAACGCTTTTGTCCGTCGATATTAGTGCGCAGTATCTTGTAAGATACATACATACATATAGTCACGCCTTTATACCCGGAGGCAGGCAGATGTGAATTAACACCCAAATTTCACTAAAACTGGGAGGAAAACCTGCTCCAGTTCCTAGATTTAAGTGTAAGGCCATAATATTACTACCCCTATATATGTTAGTAGTACATATATATAATCACGCCTATATCCCCAGAGGGTTAGGCAGAGGTGAATTAACACGACAATTCACCAATCATTGTATTTGGTCCCACGTAATAGGGGGTGAGCCTATTGCCATATTCCGGGCACTATTATTCACTCAAGCCATTTATCTGAGGCTGAGTCTGGGCTGTATATCTAATCTAATGTTATAATCTAATCTAATCTAATCTAATGTTAAACAGCCCTATCCTTTAGTCGTCTTGTGCGACACTGCATGGGAGGAGATAGGGTGGTCCAAATACTACTCTGCCGGAAAGGTAAGTGTAAAATTAAACAAATAAGTATAACACTACAGTATATAGATACTATTTGAGCCAGTTTGATCATATTATATAACACCCATAACCTGAATAGGTATTCTGACAGACTCTGACGGTTCAACTCATACTATGGGAGTCACAATAATGCTAAAGATGGTGGTAAGGTCTCTTTTTTATACCACTTAGGTGGCAGACAAGCACACGGCCCACATGATGAAAAGTGATTACCGTGGCCTATGGACGTGTGCAAAACCGTCCATAGAGAGAGAGAGAGTCACACTCGCGCTGCCAACCCTGTAAGCACATAGAGTTTCTGTGCCGTCAGTGTAAAAGAAAAAGCAGGACAAGCTTTTGATCTTCCTACTGACAGCACTAAATCTCTCCAGTGAGCTTTGGTTACCCTACTCAACACCGGGAACACAACACGAGGTTAGAGGCCGCGGTATTCTATAGGGCAGAGGTACTTCCCCAGTCGGAGCGAAATACCGTCGTGTCCTACCTCCTAAATAGATTTCTCAGGGCATCCCAGGGCATTAAAAGATCCTTACACCGCTCGAGCTTGACGCCCCTGGTGTTGTGCACGTCCATAGGTCACCTAAGTGCTATAAAAAAATCCATTCATTATAATTTAACCGTAGGATGGTCACCGACCTTTTCTCTCCTTATCTCCCTCTCTAATGAAAGAATCAAAACAGGCAAGTTAATAGGCAATAGAGCTATAATGGTGCATTAAAAAATATTTATTGCTGTACACAAACTGTTTGAGTAAATACTTAAGCAACCATAATGCGATGTTGCCCATTACGCTGTAACGCTGTTATAAAAAAAATACTGTGGCCTAACGGTATTGAACGCGCCCGCGACACAGGAGGCGCGGGTTCGATCCCCGCTCAGTGCAAATATTTGTATGCATGAATATGGGTATTTGCATTGGTCTGGGTGCTTCTATGTTTAATATATGTGTATTTACAAAAAAAAAGTATTTAAGTATGTTTATCCGCATTCTAGATTCCATAACACAAGCTAGTTAAGCTATGCTTACCATGGGCCTAGATAGCGTTGTGTAGAATGTTGTAGAATATTTTAATTAATTTAGTTTCATATCTTTTTTTGTGTTTTTTTTACCTGTAGAAGCCTTCCATCCACTCACAGGAGTTATTGGGGAAGTGAGTATAGCGGTCTTATAATGGAAGAAAACTACACTGTCTTTCTTTATATCTGCCTGACTTGCTAGGGACCAGGGATATAGAGGATATCCTTAAAACTTCACCTCCAAAGTAATCCGTGCAGAGCTGAGGAGTCCTTCATATAAAGATACCATCTCGAACTAAACATATCAAACAGTACCTCAATTTTTCTCTCAACTTATTATTTGAAATTATTTACTAACTCACGTATTCTTCTTGTAATTTTCTAAAGTAGGATCGCAAGACCGGCCCCAGAGGGATCTTTGCAGACGGTCAACTTAGAGAGTAAGTTACTATTATTGGCATCTGTAATGGTGGCCTCCATCTTTGGACAGTTCAGACCTCGCTCACAACTTTCCTTCGGGCAGGTTAAGTCAATTTGAAATATTCAAAACTTAGTGGTCAACTATTTTGGCGTTATTAATAGAATACCATTATTGAATAAGAACCATATATACATATAATCACGCCTTTATCCCTGGAGGGTCAGGCAGAGGTGAATTAACACCCATATTTCACCAATAATGGTATTCGGACGCACGTAAGCCTATTGTCGTATTCCGGGCACTATTGTTGACTCGAGGCATGCATCTGAGGCTGAGTCTGGGCTGTATATATCTGTCTGATGTTACATACCACTGATTCATACTATGTAGAAATTGTTGAGCTTTAAATTCGAAGAAAAAAACAAATGAATGATTGGAAACAGATGAAACGAATCTATGTGTAACTGATATTTTTGATGTCCTTGTTAACGTACATATATTCTACAGGTCGAATTATGACATACATACATATAATCACGCCTTTATCCCCGGAGGATCACGCAGAGGTGAATTACCACCCACAATTCACCAATCATTATATTCGGTTCCACGTTGTAGGGGGTGAGCCAATTGCCGTATTGTTGACTCGAGCCATGCATTTGAGGCTGAGTCTGGGCTGTATATAAACAGTCCTATCCCTTAGTCCTGATTATGATATGTGATGTTGTAATAACGAAGGTGAATCCTACTAATTTTAAATCAATTAGCCCATCGCAGTTCACTGCTGGAAACAAGCCTCTTCATATGTTAAGACGCTTTGGCCTACTGTTTCCACGCAGTTCAGACGGGTTAGTACGGGGTTGCATTACGAGTTTTCTTTCCATTCGCAGTATTATCATTTGCGTATTTTTCCGTAAGTCGCCGCTTACGACACCAATCGAATAACTGGCTTGGTGATACTTGTATTCTTTCTCTATCACCGCTCGGACAGACACTGCTAATATTTTAAATGTGAAAGTTTGCGAAAATATTTAGATGTTTGTAACTCTATCGCTTAAAAGGCTGAATGGATCAGACTGTTATTTTGGTTCAGGAATGTACCCCGTAGTTTCTCCTGCGTGGAATTCTGCACCTGTTTCTGCAATTCATAGGCACCTATCCCACGAAAAAGTAGCCTCTAATCTATTCCTATATCCAGTTCCAGCCAGTGATTGAGGAACAAACATTCTAACATAAGAATCAAAAGATCCAAAAACAAATATTTATTTAGTTTAGGCACATAAAGAGCACATATGAACATCAAATATTATATATATGTGTATATATATAAAATTAAAAACATATTAAATAAGGCAGATAATCCATTTGAAAATATTTTTTTCGCTGGTTCGGTAGGTTGGTTTTACTGAGAAGATACCAGCAAGAAACTCTGAGAACTATATTAGAATTAGATTATCTTTTATAGATATATCTTCATATTTTAAGTATTCACCTAAATCTTCTTGCTACAACTCACAATTACAAGAAAAAGATATGTAATATTTGAATGTGAATATAGTTCGTTTCACAAAACAATAGAAGTGAGAAGAATATGCGTAGAGTCATTAAAAACTGTCGAATGTAGAAGTTATAAAATCAAACAAAGCTTTAATAGTTCAAGTTACGTAATAACTCCAACACAACTTCTAAAATAATTGAACAACTACCATAATAGGTATTCGTTTTACACTTCATGAAATAAACGCTATAGGAACAAAGGCTATAGTAGTGTTATATGTGTGTTATATATAATAGAAGCGCAGTCAAAGCTGAAATCAAACCTAGACTACCGAATGTCTCTTCACGTTCTATTAAAAACCAGTGAATCGAAATTCACAGTGAGCTTGACAGTGTTATAAACTTCTACATAGGTACTTTCAAGAAGGGTTTATTAGCGGGTTTTAACGATTGCGCTGGAACTTTTTAAACCGAGTTATTATTGCAGTAATAATTAAAAATATTGTACAGGTTTTATTGTCAATAATTTTGCTTCCGTACTTCGGCTGTAAAACGCTATTCATTAACAAATACTTTTATCGTGAGTAATCAGGTCATGGTTCTATTAACTTATATATCGCAGAACTCGTTATAAAGCTAGGTATCAGGTACAGTAGCTACTCTCGTTATAAGATAAGATAAGATAATCTTTATTGTACACCAACACATTACAGTACATGTACGGACAACATTATGAAAAATGTACAAATGGTGGCTTTATCGCTACAAGCGATCTTTTCCAGGCAACCTTTGGATGGAAATGTTTTTAATTGTCTTAACAATAATAACCCATGGGTAGTTATCAGTGTAGTCATAAGCTACATAACATATATAACGTAAATAAATATATTATATATAATTTATTAATATCTATAGTTTTAGAAAAGGGGCAGGTCAGGAGTACTCTACACCGACGAGCATGCATGAAGAATGTAATGAGAGTGAATGAAGCGAGAGTAGTATGCCAGGATCGTAGCAAATGGAGATCCGTGATCTCTGCCTACCCCTATGGGAGACAGGCGTGATTTTATGTATGTATGTATGTAATAATATCTTACATATACCTAAGTATACACATACATTAAATTTCTATAATATTTAAATAAACATACATACACACTCTTACATACATACTGTCTCTTTTTTGTAAAAGAATATTTGAACCGAAATTACTAGATAATATTCCCTGTAACCCCTTCAGCTAAGCTAAATTGCTTGTGTTATGAGTGGGTTCACATCGGTAGTGTAATGACCAGGATTCGAACCCGGGACCTCTCGATCTTAAGGCCGACTCCTTAACCACTAACGTACGCAGCATTGCGATTGGCCGTCTGCCTACTGTGAACCTGTGTGTGTGTGAAGCTGGCCAATCGCAATTCTCCATTCTCTCGATACGGTTACGTTACAATTACGATAATTTTTCGTGCACGGGGTACTGAAGATTCAACCTCATAGGCCAGTATCCAGTATAATGCAGTATCAAATTTACTAGTTTACACTTTACAGATGTTCAATCTCAATGCACGCTTCTGCAATTTACGTACTAGTGCATAATGCAATATGTCTATCACGGTCAGTACGTTGAATGCTAACCTTCGATATAAACAACTTCATAAAACCTTGTATACGTTTTTATGGACAGTATATCATACATACATATAACCACGCCTTTATCCTCAGAGGGTAAGGCAGAGGTGAATTAATACCCACATTTCACCAATTATTGAATTCGGTCCCACGTAGTAGGGCCCTATTGGCGTCTTCCGCTGAGTTTGGGCTGTATATATCTGTCTAGTGTTAAACAGCCCTATTCCTAAGTCGCCTTGTACGACACCGACAATATATATCAAAGAATAGATACAATAACAGTCAAAATAATTAATAAAATTTTATTATAATTAACACATTACAAATAGACAAAATAATTAAAACATAAATACACGACACAAACTCGCGATCATGTCGCGTCAAACAACCCACTCCGCATCGTTCCCGGCGCAAAGGTGCCCATGATGCTGGCCGCGTTGCCCCGCTGAATCGCAATAGCCAACCTTTGCCCCAGGAACGAGCCGGATCGGAAGTCTGATGGAATAATTAATTATAAATATTCTACAATATTTTTCACAGCGCTATCTAGACCCAAGTAGCACAACTTACTAGCTTGTACTATGGAATCTAGAATGCAGATAAACGTACTAAGGCATTTTTTTTATGTATATTTATGCAAGTACTAGACATGTAAAACAGTGGGAATTGAACCATCGCACACTGCGTAGCAGTCGAACGTACTACCGCTACTTCACAGAGGTCATCAAAAATCTATTTAAAATTTTTTTTAAACCTCACTAGTTTTATTATTGACCTGTTCCTGCAAATTCATCTGCATAGATAGACCTAGGCTTTACATTAGCTATCTGCAGTAAAAATCCCGACCAAATTGATCCAGACACTTAGGGGATTACTCGGAATAAACTTTCAGAAAGACAGATAGACAAACATTTTTTTGTGATAAGACACAGTACAAAAAGAAACTACAAATTTAAAAATTCTATTATATCCAAACTTCATTCAAATAATTTGACTGGAACACGTAGAGCTCGGTCTCCGAGATGAAACCCTCGAATGCGACCAGGATTAATACAAGAGTGGTGATGGATGATGTGACAAACAATGTAATTCGAAAGTATTTAGACAATATTACGACTGGCTACATTATCTGATCACTTGTTACAAATTCTGGACAGTTTGACAAAATGGTAACGGATATACGGTGGTCCTCGTACAAATATTGTAAAGATCAGAGGATCTAAAAGCTCCCTGCGGACGTGAAGTGTGTGCCGACATTTGCGTGAGATACGCCGGGCCCATACAAACATACATGCCCACTATTTATGTAGGATGTTGGTCAATGTGTACTAAAGTACTTAAAGTATAAGATCGATTTCTTCGTCAGATAAAAAAATGAAAGAACCTCATATCTTTCTTACCCATTTTTAACCTGCAACGAAAATACGATGATATTATTTTTTACATTATACTTTTTTTAAATACTATTAAACTCATTTACTTAGGTTACATCAGTAGTGAGATATTCATAAATTAGATACAATAAACCTAAAATAACTATTATACCTACAACTTGTAGCTAAGAATAATTAAAATGCGTCGTGAAATTTCTCCGCATGGCATACCTCTTTTGGTAGTGTTCCCAGAAGACTGGCAGCATTGCCAAATTGTATGCATTGCTTATTCTCATTAGACTTAAAAAGAGGCCAGCCCAATTACTATTATAATTAATCGTTGCTACTGCGTTTTATCTTTGAATATGTTTGTATTTTAAGGTACTAGATTCTATTCTAGGATAGAGCAGTGTTATTGATATTTATTTCATAATGTGACGGAACAGAAGCGTTAGTAGCTTAGTGGTTTAGGAGTCGGCCTTATGAACGAGGACCCACTTCAGGCACTTCCAGGCACAAGCAATTTAGCTTAGTTGAAGGGGTTAGAGGAAATATTAGTAATTTCGGTTGCTAATATCCTCCGCAAAAAACCCACACACTTTTACTCGAATGGTCTGTGATTTCTTTCTACTTACAAGCAAGCAACTTAAAAAAAAGAATTGCCTCAGTGAACAAAGTTTCAAATATTTTGCTGGCAATAAATCAATAGACTGTTTATAGTGTTTAATAAATAGGTTTATTACTTATACTCGTAAATTGGAAAACAGCTGAAAAGAATAGATTACAGTCAGATTTAACTTGAAGCCAGAACATGTTTCTCCTATCCTCAACCGGCTTTATTCAAGTAAAATACGTACCTGCTATGAACTAAGAGAGCAGTTTATTCGCCATCAACCTTATATTATCACTTTCCAAAAAATATTTCAGTGGAAAAGTATTATTCAACAAGATTAAGCGGCCCGTTGGAAATGATAAAATCGATAAGAGTCGGCGGCGCCTGCAAGACTAATAGCAATTCTGAGAAATATTCGCCTTTTGCTACTTTTGCTATCGGTCGTGCGGCGCTTGTGACTTTCCACGAATTAAAATTCTTCCATTTAATTTTGTAATAAGAAGTTTTCAAACAATTCCATTAACTAATTTAAAAAGTACAATTACTTTTTAAATTATGTGGTGTTCTAAATTTCAAATTATAATTAGTTTAAGTTATTTTTCTTTTTTGTTTTCTATTTATTCAAAAGCTTGCCGGCCGTACATACACTTATTATTTAAATTAATACACGAATTAAGCTATCAAAGTATTTATGTTACTAAGTACGAAACAAACTTTTCAATAGATGCACCTGAAAATTTATAGTAATATATATTTTTATAATCGATTTGCTGAAATATGTATCACCGTGATTACTAATATTAAAAGTTTTTTTAACTAACTTAGATCTTTTAGTAAGTAAAATGTGATATCACAGATTCGGTTTCTAGCAATGAATTAAGTAACATACACTACTTCAGTAGGAAAGTTTTCGCAGTTCTGTCCTGTAGGAATTTTCAATAAGCAGGTATCACAACGCTTATCTTATTATGCAGGGACATCTGTTATGTGGGTGTTGAATATGAATCATGAAACGTTGAATAGAATACGAAGATGGAAAATTCTTTGACCGACTTCAGCGCTGAAGCTTCGTGGACTATTTGCATAATAAATACGGAACTACAAATTATTTTGTAAACGCTAGACTTTAATTAAGTTAAGGATCATGGCGCCATTGCAGATAGGAGCTGTTTACAGTAAAATAAA
Source organism: Eilema griseolum (assembly GCA_963662185.1). Classification (NCBI taxonomy): domain Eukaryota; kingdom Metazoa; phylum Arthropoda; class Insecta; order Lepidoptera; family Erebidae; genus Eilema; species Eilema griseolum. The sequence goes on from OY759250.1 coordinate 10,763,975, forward strand.
ATAGAAGAAAAAATTATTAGTTTAAAACTAATAAGTGCTTATTGTCAATTTTAACTGTTTAACATCAGACAGATATATACAGCCCAGACTCAGCCTCAGAAACATAGCTCGAGTCAACAATAGTGCCCAGAATACGACAATAGACTCACCCCCCATTACGTGGGACTAAATACAATTATTGATGAAATGTGGGTGCTAATTCACCTCTGCCTAACCCTCCAGGGATAAAGGTGTGATTAAATGTATGTATGTATTGTCAATTTGTCAAATGAAAAAAAGCTATATCTCAACAATCTAACTCTAAACAAAAAGTTTTTACTTTAAAGAGGTGCTACCATAGGCACTACTGGCCGTATTAAATTAAAAAAAAAATTTGCATGGCGTACCGCATTCACTGGTTTTTTCCCCAAGTTTTTTTTTCAAGCGTGTCTAAATAAGTTTTCACTGCAAAAAATAAACGCCATCATCGTTATCAAAGTCAATTTCGGTTGCTCCTCACCAACTACAACTTGTACAATTTTATTCTCAAATAAATTTATTTAACTTCTACATTCATAGTTATCAATACCGTTATTATTTATAAAGCTTATTTCCACAGGGACATATTGTAGGTAAATCCAAATACCTCCCATATATTTTCCCTTATTTGAGAATTGATTGTATTACAAACATTGGGCCGCTCTGTTGAGAGTTATTACGGCCATAAATAATACTGTACACTACCACTGAATACTGGGATGTTAAATTTCGGAAAATATTAGTAATTCCTTGTTCCTTTAGCTAGGAAATTTGTAATTGTGAAACATTTTTCATGAAAACCAATATACTTAATTTTAATTGTTAACAGATTTTATGAATACTTATCCTTTTTTTTTTACGTGCGCAAAGTCCTCGCGGATACCTCCCCACCGGAGCCGGTGGAGGAGGTTATGTCGGACTCGAACCGACTAAAACGCACGCCGCCTGTGGGTCGTTTTGGTTGCCGAAGGTGAGGTTGACAGGCACATCCCTCGCACCCCGGCCGACTCAGGGCCATCTCGATCTGGCCCTCTTCTCGGGTGTGGGGACTACAGAGTCCCCAACTCGTCCCCGGAAACGGGGAGGCGCGCCAGGCGCGCCACCGCCGCGGCCTGCTTCTGCCAGGGTGACAGGCGGCTCCGCCTGTCACCCCCAGACCGGCGCTCATGGGGGGCGGAGGTCGTTCATCGACCTCTGACGCCCGAGTTTCCTTCGTACGCGGACAGTGAATACTTATCCTGAAATAGAAAATGCGTAGCTGAAAACCTAGCAATAAAAGTCGTACAGTTTTCTCGTCAGATTATGATCTGACGAGAAAATATAAATATATACGTACATACATACACACATATAATCACGCCTTTATCCCTGGAGGGTTAGGCAGAGGTGAATTAACACCCACGTTTCACCAATAATTGTATTCGGTCCCACGTAATAGGGGGTGAGCCTATTGCCGTATTCAAGGCACTATTCTTGACTCGAGCCTTGCATCTGAGGCGGAGTCTGGGCTGTATACACATATCTGTCTCATGTTAAACAGCCCTATCCCTTAGTCGCCTTGTACGACACCGCATGGGAAGAGATGGCGTGGCCCTAATTCTACTCTGCCGGAAACCACACGGCTAAATAATATATGTACCTCTTACCAATATTACATTTTAGATTCATGATTAAACACAATAATAACTAGTATTATAAATAAAAACCTAGTGCAATTTTTACAACCAACAGAATAGTTACCCAATAAGGGTTTCATTACAATTTATAAGTTACATACCTAAAATATATGGATATTTTTCATAAGCTCTGAAGGTCCGCAGCAATCTATTAAAAGTAAACCTCTTTTAAACCTATTCCTATCATACTTGGTTTTAATACTATCGCAATGACAGCAAAGATGGCTCATTCTTGCTCCTTCCTAGTATAACATATCCAATCATGTTGAAAGATTATGCAAAGGTCTCACGTAGGTACGAAGGCGACACCCACTATTTTTCTATTTCGGGGTAACTAAAATTGATAGAAAGGTCTAGTGGGGCTTATCTGTTAAATCTATGGGTACGATATATACCTAGGTATTAGGTTTAAATTCCGTCCTCTATAAATATCTAACGAATCTTTGGTTCAAAATTATTATGTAGGTACATTTTTTATTTTATTTACACTTCAAAACATCGAATACTAAAATCAGTATTATCATTACGTGATTGAGAATACAATACAATAAAAATTTTAAGAAAGCGTACGTAGATTACACTACCTAGAAGCAAATATCTAATACTTACTCAAAACGGTAGATCTGCCGCTAAACATAATTATCGACTATTGTCCCCAGAATCACAGATCACAGCGCGCGTCCCGTCTCGTATAAATTTACCTACATAGAATTTTTATAATAGAATAACAACAGGTTTTATTCAAATTGTAGGCATATTCAATATATTGGCATATAACACAATTTTGCGAAACACATCAAAAAGATTAAACGTTTAAAAATACCGATATGCTTATATTATTACTCGACCATGGCAAAGCCAAAGGCGGGTTATGATTTTACATTTAAATTTACGAGATAATGTCTTCAGAAGAAGTAAACCATTTTCATGTTATTACCGAAAGTGTTAGTACACTTTCGGTAATAATATGAAAATGGTTAACATGAAAATGTGACTATAGGAATGATGATGCTAGATTAAATTCGAATTCTCAAAGAACTTATTAACCATCCTCTTTGTGACTGAAGCCTTTTGTTCTCCTAAGTGGACAAAAATAATTAACTAATCTCGTTAATATAAAAACACTTTTTGGTTGAATATATATATATACACTCCCAACTTTTTTCGCCTTGGGTAAGCAGACACTCTATTAAATATAGCTCCTTCAATTTTTAATACTATCATGTTACTTCAAAAATATAAGGTTATACAAAAGATTGCACTGTAATCGAGATCTAATAACTAAGCTCAATTTCTTCTAGACATTCTTCAAATCTGCGTGATTTTCACTCTGGCCAGACGGGTTGATACCTGTTTCAACCCTAGTTTTACTTCAAGTTTTCCTTTTCTCGCAGTGATTTTGTCTGCTTTTTCCATTAATCGCCTCTTATCCGCTCTCCTGCCCTTTCCCTTGATTTATCGTATTTGGATACGGATAGGCAAGAAAGGCGCGGTGTGGCCAATGGTATACTTGTACCATTATATACCGATGATAATTTCTCTGTCGACTTTTTAAATTTAAAATATGCGTATAACCTACTTTAATTTACGAGTAAACTGTCAGATTTTCCCAAATAATCCCACTCCTCTCTCCATTTATTATTAGGCTAATAAGCTCTTACTAAGGGTATCATTAAGGTTTTCGATTGCAGCTCCACAAATATAAGTAATTAAATTAGGTTAATAGTATTGGCTAACGATGATAAATTAGTTTCCTTATGAAAAGAAGTGATAGCCACCATACGTAAATCCTACTAAATTCATAAGTGCGAAATTAACTGTCTGTCTATCTGTTTGTCGAACAATTACGATTAGATTAGAGCTTGAGAATGTACATAGGCTTTGTTCGGTTGGGAGACGCGGGCAACAGCTGGTTCATAAAAAATGGTTATCTTTCTGGCTATTCCGAGGTGTATTTTAAGTAACATTCAGTGTGAAGTTTAGGAAGGTATTGGAAAGTGATAACGTATTTTCCTAAATGCATCTGTGGCCAAGGTGAAACCAAGGGTCTGCCTTCCGACTTTTTCTCCTCTGCGCGCAGTCCTAAGGTTATTCTTATTAGGTTATTCTTGTAATTATATTCTAGATAGCCGAATTCGACTTCTCTGAGGCTCATCGCGTAAACACACACACTGAGATTACTATTCCCTGCGAAAACTACATTTATTGCGAGCGCACGGTACAGATCAAACTGAACCGATTGTTTGAACTGTTGAATGAAGGCACTTGGTTGAATTTGCTAGACATATTGAATAGACACTTGTTGTACTTTTCTGTAGTATTTTATTATTTAACATAACCGGTTACACAGAATTTTCAACAATTTGCATTATAAATCTTATGCATGTGTGGAAAAGTACAAATATATATACAATACGATAAATCAATACATACGTGGTACATACAACTATTACAGTTTTCGATTTTTCAAGCCTTTAGTTTCACGAATCATTTTGCATCTATTTCTAGTGCTATATTCCAGTCGCTACCAGCAACTACTGTTTCAGTGGGAATTACATCTTAGCCCCGTATTCCAGAACGAAACTCAGGCCTGATCTCGATTTATAACTAGATCTAAGCACAGATTGTATCTTCGATGACAGTTCTAATGTCAGTGTGAGAGATGATTCACAACTGAGCGTTGTTCCAAAATATGATCGTTCATCGTTAATGTTATGTAAACGATATGTTAGTTTAAAAACACTTAATAAACGTTGGGTAGCCAGAGCTCACTGGAGAATTTGTGCTGTCAGTGGGAAGGCTTGTCCTGCTTTGACTTCTACACTGACGGCACAGAAACTCTGTACTTACAGGGTTGGCAGCGCGACTGTGACTCCTCTGATGTTACAAACGTTCATGGGCCACGGTAACCACTTTCCATCAGGTGGGCCGTGTGCTTGTCTGCCACCTAAGTGGTATAAAAAAACGTTAGAACCACCGTAATTTCAATCAATAATCATTTCGTTAATGTGTCGATTAAGGTTTGATATCAACTGTCAGTATTCATTTACGTAATAAACCGAATTGTGGAAAATATAATGACATGGTAAGCTACTTACAACGTTGGTTAAGGTTATTTTGTTTGACTTAGCTATTTTCTCTTTATAAAAATCCTCTGTTTTGAGTGTATCATTATGTTTGGGGCGTGGGTGCGATTGTTACAAACCTTTTTATTTTAAGAAATGCTACGTTTAGATAAAAATAAATTGTTATAAAAAGACTCAGTAAAATTTATTCAGACAAAAAGTCTACTCTTTCATTGAGATACGAATAGCAATAGATTTAGAACTTTCTTGAAATCGTTGAAGGGTCTTTTTATAAAGTATTTTTCAATCCACGACGAAGATAAAAATAAGTTCAATTCTGTCATTTTAATTTGTTAATTTTAGAAACTATCACTGTTGTTTCTCACCCACGTTTGTCATAAAAAATTTAAAGACACTTAGATTTTACAACATCCATTCGGAGTTTACACTGCAAGTCGAATGGAAATTATGAGTGTTACGGGTTTTTCAACGAATCGTTTTTTTAAAATAAAGGTATTTTTCGAGAGTGTCCACTATTGGGTTAGGGCCCATTATTGGTGCTTTTACCTTACACTTTAGTGTGATTGGTGGATTTGAGATCCTCTGCTTCTGTAGTACTTCATGCTATCCTTCAAAAAATGCGTACTATGCATATTATAGTGTACATGTTGTGATGAGATTGGGATCAATATTATATGATCAATGAATATTATTAGTTCCGAGTTTGACCGCGGGACTTATTTTCTGGCGTTGACTCCACTGCCTATTTGACAAATATCACCAATACCAAATACAAATTGACAAGTTACTAAGTTTTTTTTTAAATTCTTTACGGCCAGTAGAGTACTTCTAACAGTATACAAAATGTGTTAATTCACATATGACAGCTCTATGTTTTGTGAAATAAATTGTGTTTGTCTACATACATACTTACATACATACAATCATGCCTTTATCCCCGGAGCGTTAGGCAGAGGTGAATTAACACCCACATTTCACCAATCATTGAATTCGGTCCCACGTAATAGGGGGTGTTTACTGTAGAAAGAAAAAAAACTTACATGTTTGCATATACGTCAAATATTTTTAACACAAAAAGCCTGTGAAATGCCACCGTAATAGATATATTTTATGTGTGTTACATCCAATAGGTGTTATTTTATCTAAATCTTTCCTCTCACGTGTGTTTATAACGCTTGATAAAACGTACCTACCTACCTACATTGTATTGATTGACATAAACAATATCCACGGCAAGTACTTGTCTCCATAAAGGAGGTTTATATTATGTTAAGTGCTATTTCATGTAATAACAATCTCTTTGGAATTTTTGGTTCCGAAGTTTATTGACTCGTAAATATATTATAAAGTAAATTATAATATTTACGAGTTACCTTATATACTTATACATTAGTAAAGAGGTAGAATGGATGTGAGACAGAAACAGCTTCTGTGGCGTGGCGGTAGTGCACACGACAGCTACACAGGGAACGCAGGTTCAATTCCCGCTCAATGCAAACTTCTTCTTTATAAGGCACAGTTCCGGCCCCACATGGAGTACTGCTGTCACCTTTTTGCTGGAGCGCCAGCATACCAGCTTGACCCCTTCGACTCGGTGCAGGGACGGGCGTTGAGGCTGGTTCACAATCCTATACTCACAGGTAGTGTGGAACCTCTTAGCCTTAGGAGGGACTTTGCCTCGCTATGTGTGTTCTACCGCCTATACAATGGTTTGTGCTCAGATGAATTATTTGACGTGATGCCCACAGCATGCGTGATGCACCTCTCGCCATAGGCATAGGCAATTCATCCTCACACATTGCGAACTGAGACGGTGCGCACTGTGCAGTATGAAAGAAACTTCATCCCACGCACACTTAAGATGTGGAATGACCTCACTGCTGCGGTTTCCCCAAGCACCTACAATGTGGGGTTCGACAAGAGGGGCATCGGAAGGTTTCTTCATTGCATACGTCCATAGGCCACGGTAACCACTTTCCATAAGGTGGGCCGTGTGCTTGTCTGCCACCTAAGTAGTATAAAATAAAAAAAAATGTATGCAATGTCTATTTACATTGGTCTGGTTTTCTAAAGATTACTAGTCTAGAATTTACTAACTACTTAATTACTATTTTCTTTACTTTACTATCCTAGAAATCCCACGTAAGGGTGAGTGTACCAGTCGTAAAGTGGGAGCTTTTCTGGCTTTTTCCAAATCTGTGTTCGTTATACAATATTGTTTCGACCAGGTTACACCGGTATCCGAATCAGCCTATAACCACGGCCGGCGTAACCTGGTCGAAACAATATCCGCAACAATAGCCGGCGTAACCTGGCGTAAACGTCACGCGAATAAAAGGTCTATACCATGATAGCGGTAATTCCCTTAAACATTATTGTACATCATGAAACGTGAAAGCTTAAAAGTTACTACAAAATTTGTTTCTTTTTTCCTCTATGAATCAAATTACTTCATCCTTTTCAGCACCATTATTAATTCATTATTATAATAAAATCAACACAAACGCATTTTGTAAGCTAAATCAACAGCCAAAGTGATTTATTACGCCAGGCCGCCGGCCGGCCTCATCGCATTCATTGTTAAATAATTCTTATTTTTATGGAAACGCCCTAATCACCTAAAAATTATTTTGTTTTCTTTTCCCCGTTCATAAGTCAATGAAATGGTTAAGTATAACCCTTGCTTTCATATTTACCATTATTTGTATTTGATTTCATACATGCTCATTGGTTGCGGTTTTTCTTGATCTGACATTGCACACAGCATGCATTTCTTTTATTCTCTTCTTCTGATGGTATAACTTTTTTTATACCACTTATGTGGCTGACAAGCACACGGCCCACATGATGGGAACTGGTTACCGTGGCCTATGGACGTGTGCATCACAAGGGGCGTAACACTCGCGCTGCCGACCCTGAAGAAACCTTCTAATGGGAAAATCGCAACAGGGAGTTCATTCTACAGATTGAGTGTGCGTGGGATGAAGTTTCTTTCATACCGCACAGTAGCGATGTCACTGTGGTGAGGCAGTCGACAGCCTTGGGCATCACGGCCTACCATGCGGCAGGAGCGCAGGCCGCATGTCACATCATGCACATATAAATTACATTATCGGCCGGGCTCTTGTCACCGCTGGTGTTCCAGCCATACTTGAACCAGTTGGTTTGGTGTCCAACGATGGCAAGAGATCGGACGGTATGCCTTTGGTACCTTGGAAGATGGGTAGGCCTTTGGTGTGGGACACAACATGCGTCGACACCCTTGCCCCTTCCCACCTTCCAAGTACGACAGATTGCGCTTGAGCTGCTGCGGCATCTGCAATTACAATTACATATTTGAACCGTTTGGGGTTGAAACGCTGGGTTCGTGGGGTCCGAGCGCACGGTCGCTATACAAAGAAATAGCAAAACGACTGGTGGATGCTTCGCGCGAACAAAAGGCTGGCCTCTTTTTCGCTTAACGGATTGGCATTGCCATCCAACGGGGCAATGCCGCCAGCCTTTTGGGCACATTACCAGTCGACATCGATGGGGAGGAATTTTTCGATGCTTAATTTGATCCTTTTGTATCCTATTTTATATTCTTGTAAATATTAGTTTATATCTTATCACATTAATGATTAAGTTAACATATTAAATATTTTAACATTTCATTCAAAAGTATATAGTAAGTATATTAACAATGCAAAAATAAATAAAAATATTGAATACATTATTTATTTTATTTTCAATATTGCTTTTTCGTATACATATCATGATCGGACTAGAGTTAGTATTATCGATTTTAATATTTCGTTAGGTTTTGGTAGGTCAGGCGACAGCCATTCCGTCAATATATACAAATTACCTCCTTTTTTCCTGGATGCAGCCGGGGTTCGTGCTCGGATCATGAAGACTCATGTTAAGAATACACACAAATAAATCGTTAGTTACTTTAAAATCCATTAAACCGCAATAGTCACTACATTAACGCTCATAAGGTTTAAGAAGTATGTTCAATTAATTAAAATAAGGTATGGAAGTTATGTTTTCTCTGGGTAAAGTTTTAGCACAATAAATTAGGTTAAGATAAACAGGTTAAGCGGAGCCGCTGGGAAGCACCATTCATATTTCATTTTAATATGTTGAAGCAGAAGCATTTGTCACTAGGGTAGTAATACTTTTGTAATGAGCACGGAAAATACTAAAGTTTATTACTTATTTTATAACATGCGTGATAAAAACGATAAAATATTAATCTCTTCAACTACGGTTTTGCGTTTAACTAATGGTAATCTGATCAATCTTTTAACCATATTTTTTATAAAAACACTCGGCCCGCGTGAATGTTGGTTATCGCTTTATGTTGAGTCAACGCTAATGAGCATAAAATTTTTCCTAAAACAAAAGTAGCCTACGTTTCTACTTATTTCATCAGCTACCTGCCAATAAAAGTTCCGTCAAAATCGGTCCAGCCATTTCAGAGATCAGCCGACTCAAGCAGACAGACAGTCTTTATTGGCAGGTACCTGATGTAATAAAGAGTAACGTAGGCTACTTTTATTTCAGATTTTTTTTATGCTCAATAGTGTTGTCTCAACACTAAGCGATAACCAACATCCACGTGGGCGGAGCCGCGGGCAACAACTAGTATATATATAAGTTTCACCGGTGACAAGAAATGATAGGAAGATAAGATAAGTTTTATTGACAAATAAAAGAAAACAATTTAACATTTATCCATCAAGCAACACTTAGGACACTTCAAGCTTAACATGTCTAGCCGCAACAGCCATCAAGACTAGCCCCTCCCGTCCCCGTGCTAGTAAAATAATTGTGTTACAGGTAGGTTAAGGATAATCTCAAACAGCACAATTGTAGGCATCGCATGGTTACTTGATATGGATATATATTTTCTGAATCCCCAAACTAGGTATGCCTGTTTGTCAGGGATCAGGTGGTGAAAGTATAGTTGAACAAAAAAAAAATTAATAAAAACAATTAATTATAACTTTTGTTGCACTCGCGATGTGCTCGTTCGTGTTTATTGTGTGAGTGATAATAAGTCCAGAGTAGGTAGATGTAAAGTCTTTCGAACCAATAGTATCAATACAACAATTTAGAAAATTACTCCATAAAAACTATGCAACTAGTATTAAAGTAATCGGGATATTTACCATGTTGTATTGTTCTGTGTTTCCGTGATCATGGAAACAGCGCCGAAATATCGGAAACTCAGAACATTACAAAAATTAACAAAAACTACATCGAAAGCATCATCAAAACAGCCTCACGAAAACTCGGAGTCCTGAACAGAGTGAGACGATTTTTCACGCCGGAGCAGCGGTGTCTTCTATACAAGACACAAATTCGCTCCTGTGTGGAGTACTGCTCGCATCTCTGGGATGGTTCAGCAAAGTACTTACTAGATGCTCTCGACAGGTTGCAGCGACGTGCGGTCCGCATCATTGGGAATCCCGAGATCACGAACACCCTAGAACCTTTACAGCTGCGTAGAGATGTTGCGTCCATGGCTGTATTTTACCGTCTGTACCATGGGGAGTGTTCTGATGAGTTCTTCCAATTAGTCCCACCCTTCCCTTTCCTACATAGGACAACACGTGCAGGTCTTAGATGTCATCCGCACACGGTGCAAAACATCCGATCAAGAACCAAGCGGTTTGGAGACTCTTTCCTCTGTCGCACCATTAAGGCCTGGAATTCATTACCAGCTCACGTGTTTCCTTCTTCCTACAGTCCCGGGTCCTTTAAGCGGGGCGTGAAAAAGCATATGATAAGGCCGTCAAGCTGAGTGTCACCATTGTCACACGGTATGTGTAAGTAATGGTGACCCTCGTTTCTGGGACTTTGCCTTCAGCTTACCATCAGGCAAGGCGAAGTCCAATTGACGTGTCCTATATAAAAAAAAAAATACAACATAGTAAATATCCCGATAACTTTAACACTAATAGTTTAAATACCTATACTATGCAGCTATATCGAGAAAAACAGCATCAAGACTAGAATAAAGATCTGGTAATCTATGACATCAGTATTTGACTTGTGATTTTATGTACTCCTGCCATAAAAGACCTGCCTTATCAAGGTTTCCTGAGGACTCTTCATTTGATTCTCTTTTCATTTTCTGTTTCAACTGTTTGGAAACGAAGATAAGAAAATCTCCTAAAAGTTTCGACCTTCAATTATTGTTTCCCCGTTGTTTGGATATTATATCACTGAAACCGACCGAGCTTTCAGAGTTATCAGATATTATGATTATTAATTTGCAATAAAAGCTCGCCAATATTGTTATATGATTGTGGCGCGTTTGTTTATTGGGTATCAAGATATTGGCAATTTCCTGTATTATTGTTTTTTGATGATTGAGTGGATACTGTAATAAAAAAAAAAGTACTTAGTAGGATGCCCACTGTGTGGAACTTAAATAAAATATTTTTCTTTCTTTCTAATAAATCTATAACTTTGGTCTATGGATATCTTCAATTACTTGTACTTTAAATCAATTAGTTACTCAACGTTATAGATGACTGTTTTCAATGAAAATCTATGCTTTAGCCTGCTCCATTGTTCGGCAGATATACTGCCAAGCAGGTGATATAGACTCGGGGCCTGAAAGTTTTGATGGTGGGAGGTTGGGTGCTCTTCTATAACATATTAACGAATTTATACTTTTGTATGGGAAATAGTATTCATTTATGTACTAACTGATAAATGAGTATTTTTACTTCCAGTAGAAATTGCACAACGAGCCATCCTTAAAGTTGCCACCTTTCGACCTATATTATTCCCAACCACTGATCTTTATAGAGTTTGTAAAGTTTTATCTGTTAGACAATTATATATATTGTACATAGTCCTCTTCCAACATTCAAGAACACCATACCGTCTTATTACCCACCGACGGAAAGACAGAATCTGTTCCATTCCACCACCACGCACCTCTTTTATAAAGAGACTGCCGACTTATCTTGCACCGTCACTTTATAACAAAATGAACTTGAAATGCCCTATTTTTGGACTCACACGCTTCAACGCTAAGATAGTTATCTGGGAGTTTCTCCAACAGTTGAACTACGATGAGACGGAAGACTGTTATAATTAATGAAGTGAAATCACATATTTATAATATTGATAATGTGGATAGGTACACATCACATACAAACACACACACACACACACATACACACACACACACACATACACACACACACACACACACACACACACACACACACGCACAATAATTAATCTTATTTTTAATAGCCTTGCGTAATTTTTGAGTTTAAGTAAAACCATTGTCGACCATACTAAAGGGAAGGGCACTGCTTATCCTTAACACAGGCTACTTGTAGTCTATCTAGGAAAGCAGCTGGCCACTCACTGTATCACTGTTCTGAATAAAGAAATAAAAGAAAAAAAAATATTTTAATTAAATCATAACAATCTAACCTTCAGCTATCTTTGTTGAAACCCACGCTATTAAATGTTTTGTTGATTCAAGTTTAGCATAACATACAAAAACAATTAAATCTACGTTCATTCTATACAGAAAACTGAACTGGATTTGTTCTAAGCTTAGTTGGCATCACGATCATATCATAAGAAAGTGTCCTCAAATGTAGTCAGAATTAAAACTAGTATGTTCAAACTATCAAATTGATCACACAAAACAATTATGTGATTAGTTCAAAATTCACAAAATACTAGCCTAAAACATCATTTGTGTGTTGAATAATGCTGTTATATTGCTTTACAGCATTGGTGCACAACCATTAGATGCTGGGCACTGATCGTTTCTTCTTATTTCATATTCCGTAGTTGAGGACTTTTACCCTTCTCGACAACAATTAACAAGAAGAACAATTTAAAATATTTCACAAGTTTTTACTTCTGTTATGTCAAAATGTTACCAAGGGCGCACTTGACGAACTTTCTTGTTTCCATCGTAATAAATTGGTGAAGTTCGCGCCTATCGCGTTATAAGTAACGTGACAGATATGCGACAAAAATCTAGATTATTAATTGTTAAACTTTGTCTGGCGATCTCTTGAGACTTAATTAAGCTTTCAGTGACGTAACACCCTTGAACTGAAAATCACTACTAACTTTGACTTGGTTTTGATTGCTCTGAGGAATGCAAATGCATGCACATGAAATATGAGATTATTCAAAAATAAATAAATATATTTAATATGTAAATATGTAAGATGGCAGAATGAGTGTCACCAATGTACGGGAGACGGAAACAGGCACGGAGAGAAAACTGCGTACGTTTTTATTTGATCAAAAGAATGCCTAGCTACACTACAGTGAAGATTGCAAGTCCCACAGGTGAAAGCTTGCAATGTTGTGATCTAGCTAGAATCTCTGTCCCAAGATACGTCCCACGTAGTGGAAGCGTGAAATGGAAGCAAAGACGTATGTTTGATTTGTATTGTTCCGTATTCTTCCGTATTAACAAACAATAAAGTACGCGGGAGGTCATTCGGTTGCGGAGAATCTTGTTAGTGCGATGCAGAAAACCGGCACAGCGCCATCTATCGCGAGTAACAGCAACTTTGTGGTGTTACATATATATATATATATATACATAATAGTTTTTAGTTAGTTAGTAGACATTTCAAATATCAGGTAACTTGATACTCAGGCGGGTTTTACGTATGTTAATTCAAGTGTAAACTCAACTTGCATGAGAACAGTCTGAAATGTCTAGAAGTCAGTTTTAAACGTGCAAGTTTTTTGTTTCATATTTTGTATAAATTACATCGGGTTCTAGCGCAGAGTAAGTGATTGATAAGTATTAGTGTCGACCAATAAGACAAACTATCGCTCATCTAAAACTGGACGGGCCACAAATTACAGGGCACTACCTCTTCTAAGGCTGTGATCAATTTTGTAAAAAGACTGAGAGATTTATGTAGGTACCTAGACTTTAGATGTGTAAAAAGTAAAGCAAGATATGTCTTGATTACGGTGCAAATAAAATATTAAAGAGACTTGATGAGCAATCCCTGATTGAAATATTGCGGCTGTGTTAACTTTCTCTTGCACGTATTAATATTTTTTATATTAGAAATACATACTACAGATGTCATCAGTGTAAGTAAGTAAATAAATCATTTATTGCTTGAAACACGGTAGGTATGTCAGTTACGTACTTGCTTACTTCCAGCAGGGGGCGCTGCAGGCCAGGCAGGTGATCTGCCCTTCTGTGTGAGCCATTTCACCCAATTCCCCTATTCCTCCCTTGAGGAGGCTGACACACGGTATGTTACAATGAAGTTACAAAAACAAATAAGGTTAGACATTTTTCGCAGTCTCTGCATGCAAAATCTATATAAAATGTTGCATTTTTTTATCTATGACACGCCAACTTGACTTCACCTCGCCTGAAGGTAAGCTAAAGGCAAAGTCTCAGAAAAGAGGGTCGCCATTAAAGATACCAAGTAATCAGTATCAGTAATGTTACAATGGTGGCACTCAGCTTGGCAGCCTCATCAGATGCTTTTTCACGCGTTTTTTTAAGAATTGTAATAAATTTAAAATTAGAATATAAATAAATTGTCCATTATTGTGAATGTTTAGCGTCAAGAATGCATTCAAAAATAAAATTGTAATAAAAGAATACACACATAATTTGAATTACACTTTAAATATAATTTATACCATTTATATATAATCATCGTTTATTCTCAAGAAACTCCTTGACACTATAATAACACTTCTCAATTAACCAAGCAGTTAGTGTTTTCTTAAATTTGTTGAGGGTTAGTTCTCTAATGGGTTTGAGTACCTACCTATATTTGTAATTTGCACTAAATTCCACCTTCTCTTTGATATCTGGTGTGTTATTTGGTAGTTGTTTGTGGGCTAGGAGGATATTAGTAACCTTAGTTTCTTTCCGCTGCTCACTGTCATTTATCAAGTTTTCAAAAAAATAAGGCGTTGTAAATCTATGCACGAGTTTTTTTAAAGCAATTGTATTTCTTTAATCAGGGGAGCCTGTGACGGAGTAATAGTATTTCAATTTGCAATACTGTTACGAACCAAACAGTTCAGTACCTTTCTTTATTGTAGGCTCAGGAATATTTTCTCAACATTCCAGAAGACGAACTTTTCCGAAAATCTTTCGAGAAAAAGCATCAGTCGAAGCCGTCAATATATGGACTATCATTTTATTGTATCTGGAATAACAGCCTTCACTATTTGGACCTCGCCTTAGCTTATCATCATAAAAAAAACACCACAACAAAATTAAAACCTCGCATATATCCGGCCCCTTAAGTTTGCACTGTACTTTGTTTGTTAGGGCAAACAAGGTAATTCCCAGTCTGTTATCCGTACCACATGGCACGTTTGAGTAATAAGTAGAAGAAAGGGTACAATGAAACTTCATAGCTTGCAATAAATTCTAAGGTTTACGCTCCTTGTAACTACTGTAATCCATGTACAGTCAGCATCAGATCGATCTTGACAAACAAAGCACTCAAAATGATCTTAATGCCTTGGTTTTGCCCTCTTCCTGTTGACTGATTGTTAGGATATTTGCACACCTTTAGTTCGGACAATAATGCAATTTAAATGTATGTTCGGACAATAATGCAAGATCATTGTAACGCTGACTGTACCATGTACTACATACTTTCTCTAATTCTAGTAATGATTCTCTGAATTTTAATTTGAAAAATGAACAGGGGATAAAAATTTAAAGTTCGGTGATCTATGGGAATTAGCCCTGTATTTTAGGATAACACTCAGTTCTGAATTTCTATGTATCTGAGGACAGAATTTATAGACAGTCAATGATTTTATAGATTGTCTAAATAATCAGACCTCAGATAAATCGAGATTGAAGGCTAAGTGCCATTATGGAATTCAGACATTAGTTCATCAACTGAACAACCTGATAAAGTTATTATTTTCTACATACCACTTACTATTTCGTAGGAACCACATTAATTACTACTGTATAGTAATATTTCAAATTCTAAAACAATTTTGAATTTACAGTTCATTGAAATAAATTTTCATTTTAATAATGTCAATCAGTCTGAAATGTCAATTTAATTTACACCCGCATTTCAATTTTAGTCAGATCATGACACAAACGCACTTATTGCATTTTATAAATAACTAGCTTTTGCCAGCGCTTTCGCGCATAAGAAGGTAACTCTTATTTGAATAAAGATTACCAAATGTATATCATCATCATCATGTCAGCCACACATAGTCCACTGCTGAACATAGGCCTCTCCCACAGACTTCCAGAATGACTGATTTAAGCAGCCAGCATCCAGTGCTTCAGGGCGACCTTGATGAGGTCGTCCTTCCACCTGGCCGTTGGGCGTCCTACGCTACGTTTGCCCGTACGCGGTCGCCATTCCAGAACTTTTTTGCTCCATCGACCATCTGTTCTGCGCGCTATGTGTCCCGCCCATTGCCACTTCAACGAGCTAATCCGCTGGGCTACGTCGGTTACTTTTGTCCTCCTACGGATATCATCATTTCTGACGCGATCACGTAAGGAAATACCGAGCATAGCCCTCTCCATAGCTCGTTGAGCGACTTTGAGCTTTTTTAGGAGACCTATAGTGAGGGACCACGTTTCAGATCCGTAAGTCATCACTGGTAACACACATTGGTTAAAGACTTTCGTCTTCAGGCACTGAGGTATGTCGGACGAGAAGACATCTCGTAGCCTTCCGAACGTTGCCCAGCCGAGTCGGATTCGTCGATGTACCTCGTCCTCGAAGCTGGAATTTCCTACCTGGATCAGTTGACCCAAGTACAAGAAATTCTTCGTTAACAAACCTTACAAGTAAGTATATACATTTCGTTGTTGACGAAATGTATGTACTTACTTGTAATGTTTGTTAACCAAGAATTTCTTTTTACAAATATTTCTGATCTACACGAGACATCCGCCAGATAATTTTGCAACACCATTAAAGAAATAAGTAACTACACATTTGTTTTAATATCTCTATGTAAGTTGCAATAAGCCTGCAGCCTGGCGGTATTAGCGGGTACGCTTTAAAAGCTGCTGCCAACAACTTACCTGAGACCAAACTTGGTAGCGGTACACCGAGATTTATGCAACTATTTATTTGAGAAACTGTGGTCTGTGTAAACTGCTATTTACAAGAGAGTTCTCCTACCAAGTTTTAGAGCAGTATGTATGGTATACTTAGGATCAACTACTGTCATGATACCACTATTCTATATCCAACTCCGATGATTAGTGTATAGACAAGGAGATAAAGACAAACTATAGCGCACAGAATAGACAGTAATAATTTAGTTTTTTAATCACAAAGTCCTTCACAAGTAACCAATTTTTGTGTAGGTTTCGTGTATTTTCAGTGATAAGCAAAGAACTGTATTCAAATTATAGAGTTGTCAAACAGTTAACTTAAATACTCGCATAAATAGCCTTTAGGTAAAGGCACTATAGTGAACTTTAACCCAATAGTGGACACTTTCAAACAAAACCCTTTAATTTAAGAAAAGTAATCATTTGGTTTACATGACAATTTTATTGACTTAAAAGATTCGCAACACTGCCGTAAAACTTTTTGTGATAGTTATTTTTTAAGATTTGTATTGAGGATACTATTTTTAATACATGTGATATTTTATTCAATAATTATGATTATTACCAATTATAGTATGAATGTTAGAATTATATAAGTTGTTGACCTAATTAGACCATTGCTTATGTTTTTATCTAAATTTTCTAGCAGTTTTAAATGCTTGTTCACAGTTGGTCCTTACAGCAGTGTATAATAATTGTATTTAAAGTAAACATATTAATATTTACAGATTTAATCTGCAAGAATTAATGTCTAAATTAGTTAAAAAAGGTTGTAACGACCATTCTTTAATAAATATACTTCATTTTCTAGAGTGAAGTTTGAGTAGTCCTTAAAGTGTACGCCATTAGTGCTTTTACCTTATATTAAAAGGAATTCGACTTAGATAGCTTTGATGGAACGTTAACCCTATCGAACAAAAGATAAAATCGAAAAAAAGATACTCAAGGTTAAACTAGTTTTTGTCAACGAGTAGTCACATGCCAAGTCTTGAATATTCCAACATAAATTAGGACTGATTCAGACATTGCGTATCGCTGCGGCTTGTAACGAATTTTTGTTTGCCATCGTGCCAAGTCATAATACCAGTCATCGTAATACCCCAAGTAGACATTATATAATTTAACATCCCTCTTACTCATAACAAATGATTCCATAAAGTTATACGTGTCGCAGCGTAATGGGAATGTACCTTGTGACAAATATCTCAGGGATTTGTAACGCACACTCTTAAAGGCTCCATGGATTCTTATAAAATGGTCATTCTTTTTTTTTAAACTCATAATATGTCAAGAATATGTTTAAGGAGTTTATACAATATTGTTGTACATAAATTGTGGATATTTGTAACATAGCAGGGTACAGTTAGCGTCAGAACAATCTTGACTACAAAGTCTCAAAATTATCTTAAAATCAAGAGTTTGAGAGCAACTCAAACTGTTATATTGATTTGAATTAAATTACTGTTCGATCTAATTTAAAGGTGTGTGTCAAATATCAGAACAATCAGTCAACAGGAAGGGGAAAATAGCAAGGAATTAAGATAATTATACTTTTAATTATTAATAAAAAAAACCGCGGTAGCCTAGTGGTATGGGTAATGGGCTGAGATGAGGTCTCGGGTTCGATCCCAGGTTTATAAGTGCCCGGTTAATAGCAATAGGCTCGCCACTTATTACATTGGGACCTAAACATAAACTGGCGAAATGTGGGTCCTAGCACCTCTGCCTACCACTTCGGGGATATAGGCGTGAGTTTATGCTATGTTATGTTATGTTGTTAAGATAATTTTGAATACTTTATTCGTCAAGATGGATCTAATGCTGACTCTACCATTTGGTGTGGGTTTGGATTTAGGTGACACTTTTCTTAAGTATACAATATTTTTATTATTAAAATGTTTTACTACTAAATCTACAGCCACGTCTACAATATATACAATACAGTAAGTACTAGATAAGTATATTAATCTATTTTTGTCAATTTTTTTTCAGCGTTTTTTTATACAATTTAGGTGGTGATGAAAAGTGGCTACCGTGATCCATGAACGTGTGCAACACCAGAGGAGTCACACCCGTGCTACCGACCTAGTAAGGACGGAGAGTTTCTGTGTCGTCAGTGCAGAAGACACAATCAGGACAAGCCTTAAGCTTTCCCACTGACAACACAAAAACTCTTCAGTGAGTTCTGGCTACCCTACTCACCGCCGGGAACACAACACGAGGTTATTATAGCCGTGGTATTCTGTAGAGTGGAGGTACTTCCCCAGTCGAACTGCTCAATTGGGACGGGCATAACTTCATGACCTACCTCGTCAAAAGAAAAATTAGTACTCATATAATAATTATGTTCTTTCCGACTCTCATGTGAAGTGTATCTACATTATATTGTCAGGTACCAAAAACTACCCTGGCAGAAGCAGGCCACGGCGGTGTCAAGCCTCGCGCGCCTCCCCGTTTCCGGGGACGAGTTGGGGACTCTGTAGTCCCTACACCCGAGAAGTTTGGTGCGCACCCCCCCTAGGCCGGGGGGGTGCGAGGGATATGCCTGTCAACCTCACCTTCGGCGACCAAAACGACCCACAGGCGGCGTGCATTTTAGTCGGTTCGAGTCTGACATAACCTCCTCCACCGGCTCCGGTGGGGAGGCATCCGTGGGGATTATGCGCACGTAAAAAAAAAAGTACCAGAAACTGACTTTGTACACCATATTACCCAAACATAGACACGAACTCTTTTCTCCATCCAATGGTTGCATGTAAGAGACTGCCACAAATTGATAAGTCCGCCAATTGTTTATTCCTACAATTTATTAAATTACCTAATATCGTAGGCTTGTCCTGCTTTGTCTTCTACACTGACGGCATAGAAGGTCTGTACTTACATGGTTGGCAGCGCGACTGTAACTCCTCTGGTGTTACAAACGTCCATAGGCCACGGTAACTCTCTTCTTGTCTATCACATAAGTGGTATAAAAAAAAATGTTTTCTCTTTGGTGTGCACAATAAAGATATACTATACTACCATACTATGTTTTCACATGACAACTTTTTATTATTTACATTTTAAAACATAACAACAAATCAACTTTTTAGTGGTCAAATATTAACCACAATAAAACAACTAATAGCAACAAATACAAACCTTTGTTCTTGATGTTCCACAAAAAAAAATACAAAATACAAAAATATTTCATATTATGGTCATAACCTTTTTACTAATTTATAGGTAGAAAACAAAACGGTTAAAATTAATTGCAAACGTAATTCCCTATAATAAATTATAATAAACGGAAGAGGTTGACTGGTACAAAAATGAATTGTCTACGTTGCCTCCGGGAGATTTACGTGTGGGATACGTTCTATAAACAATCTCTTTTCTCGACATTTGAAAAACGTCAGTAATTTCCACCGGGAAGCCCATTACGCCACTTATCTGACTGTTTTTCATCACCGGTTCTCTTTCCCTGCTTACAGTGCTGATAACAATCATTTAGTTTTTTATTTACATTTGAAGTTGGAAGGAACGTGAAAAAAGTTTGAATTAATATTTTAATAAATAAAAGCTAAAGACAGAACCGATAGCAGTACTAGCTAAAGAAAATTAAATGAAACAGTTGAATGAACAGCTGAGTTTTTCATCACTGGTTAGTAGAATTTTTCTTTTGCTATATTTAGCTCTTATCTGAGTAGTGGGCGAGACTGATAAAAAAGTTGAATATTGCTGCTAATTTCGTTTTCATAAATAAATTTAATGATATACTTTCTTTTTATTAACATCTTCAAAATATAAATATGTAAAGTTAGCTAGTGTATGCTTCATAAACTGAAACTTATACAGACCGCTTCAGAGAAGTTCTACTAGCTTAGATTTACTACCTAGTAAGCTTTCTAAATTTTCTTTGGCTCCGCTATGTTATCCCTTTGTATATCATTTGACAGTTTGTCTTTCTGACACATGACATTGGCGAAGTTGTGGTGGACTTCTACAAAAGCCACTCCAATAAAAGTTGAAGTTCAGAGAAGTTTACGTCTGTAGAGTGACACTGCAATTAGGTTAGTTATATGTATTTATATATTGCAAATTTTTGAAAGTATATCAATGATTAGATATTTTAAGAACACATCCAGTAGTTTAGTCATGTAAAGTATCAGTCTGTATGGGTACCACCTAAGTCTGGGTATCATGAAGTAGGTTAGTAACCTATTTATTTTGCCATTTATCATTTGATACAAATTGAAACCTCTACTTACATGTATTTCTAAAATTCAGAATGAATAACATTAAGCAAACCATACCTCGATCTAAATCACTGTTAGCTGATTTAACCTTGGAAAAAGTAAGTTAGGTTAGATATCACTGATGTGTAGGGCGGAATATTGAGTAGGTGATTCAATTTTGATGAGGTACACGCTCAATAGTTTTAGTAGGCTATGAACGGTTATTGGAGTAGACACTGAGATTAGGTAAATTGAAAATTGATATTGTACGGACGCTATCAGTATTTGTTTGATACATTCTAAGTTACCGATCTCCTTAACTCTTAAACTAAGAATTAAAACAAAAACTAAAGACTATATTTGAAAATTTTGAATTTGTCCTCTAAAAATTTCAAGATCAATTTATTTATTGAATAAGACTTTATATTTTACTATGTAGAACGAACATAGTTGTGTCATTATTGTGACTAATTATGATAAAAAATCAACCTATGCCTCATGTCTAAAATTTTTTATTTATTTATGGCAAGTTAAGGATCATACTTTGTATGTTCGTGTTCAGTAACTTCTAAGAGCGATTATATTTATATTAGATTATGAAATATATTGAATCTGTTTCCTCTTCCAGTTCAATTTATACAGTGTTAATCTTAGAAATAAGTAGGGGATTTTTAAGCATTAAAGAAATTTTGGATCGTTACTATGCAACATAGAGAAAAAGTTTGAACAGAATATTTACAAACTTTTTTTACTGTGCATGAAATCTCGTAATCTTGAAGTTTGCATAGCTATATACCTACACTAGCTTACAACGATAAAATTAGTTTAGAACGAACATTACAATTAAAGCACAAAGTATAACATTTGTTCGAATCGTCAAATAACTAGTTACTGAAATATTTGCAACAAGTCCTATTTATAAAATAAATGTTATTGAAACAAAACCACTTTTAACAGATTCTATTGGTATTTATTTACATTTAGCCCGACGTTTCGGCTACTATTCAGCAGCCATGGTCGCGGGGTCTTGGTCAGACGCGTTAAAAAGTAGTTTTATATCTATAAAGAAGATAATTGTTGTTATAACTACACCATGTAAATTCTTTTTAAACGGAATCCTTATAGGATCACTTCGTGCTGTCAAAACCTTTACTCAGGAATACGTTGAGGAATCAAATTGAATTCATCCCAAATACTCAAATCAATAGCGTCTTAAATCTATGAAAAATCAAACTTCTAAGTGAACGAAATCAAAATGTTTTACGGTTTATGTAGCATATATGTGTTAATTCACCTCTGCCTGACCCTTCAGGGATAAGGGCGTGAATATATATATGTATAAGTTCGTCCGTAGCATACACTTTTGTACGAAACCCTTGGAGTGCGAGTCCAACTCGCTCTTGACCGGCTTTTTTATCACTAACATGTCTAGTGATCTATTATACCCATAGATCTTGACACAACTTATGTTAACAGACATAATACTATAAGGATGTATAGCTAGTTAGAATAGTACGTGCTACCGCTACAGAACAACTGCTACCCTCATACTAAATCAAATTGAATATTTACCAACCTTTCTCTATTCACATTCCATCGTTTTGTTACTGCGGCCTAAAATAGATATACCAGAAAACGTCAGGGTGAACAAATTTTAGGCGCCCATTAATCACCCAAGACCTGGAGAATTTCAATATAAATACAAAAACCCGAGAGACAAAAGCCGGTATCATGCTAGAATATGTTACATAGCCGACGTTTAACATGAACTTGTGAGTTATGACTCTTCGACTTAGAGGCTACTGCCTATTAGTCAATAGGCATACATCTTTACTTATGTAGGACAAAAAAAAGCCGTGTGGTTCCCGGAATAGTAGAATTAGGGCCACCCAATCTCTTCCCATGCGGTGTTGTATAAGGCGACTAAGGGATAGGGCTGTTTAATATCAGACAGATAGCCCAGACTCAGCCTCTGTTGCATTGCTTGAGTTAACAATAGTGTCCGGAAGACGACAATAGGCTCACCCCCTATTACGTGGGACCGAATGAGTGAAATGTGGGTGTTAATTCACCTCTGCCCAACCTTCCGGGGATAAAGTCGTGATCATATGATTATATATTTTTTTGTGTATAAAAAATGTCCTAATGGTAAGTTCCAATCTATAAATAGAAACACTTCTGCTAGTATTTTAAAAAAAGATCATTTTTCTTTGTAAACTTTATTTATTTTCAGAAATACGGTTTATTTTGGATAAAGTACAGACGTAATAACATCGTGAAGTAGTTTTTACAATCTGTCACCATACCTATTATTAATAGTTTATCTAGGTTCAGCTTTTCACGAACACTTATTAAGTAGATACTAAAAGGAAAATAATATTTACAATTAAGATAAGATAATATATTGTTCTTTAACGAAACAATAACGTAAAATAAATGTTTCAGGAACGAATAACATTGGATATTTTCAAAATAAAATAAGATCAAAACGAACAATTACAAATACAATAAACCCATCAAGTGGAATACCAATATTACAGAAATAGGGTTCTCAAGTGGAATGAATGAGGGCTGTCGTCTCAATCATCAATAGTCCCTCACAAATACTCGGAGGAGGAGTGAAAGCGACAGGCTAAACGGGTTATATAGCTCCCGATCCGAGAATTATCGTAAAAGTGTAGTGGAGAATATCGGTGATATGATAAAATAAACTTCAGTTAAAATCGCTTTCGGATATGGACCGTCGTTGTTGTGACTATTTTCGTTGGTTTATTTGATTGTACAGGTAATCCAGCCAGCGTGGAAACAGTAAATAGGATAAAACCTCCCGGCATTTGGAGTGGCCTATGTCCAGCAATGGACTGCAATGGGCTAGTTGATTTGTAATTCAATAATTTTATGGTGATATATGGGTACACACACAGTTGTTACAATTTATGCATTAAATTTCACCATATTTCAGTCAAATTAACATGCAATAATCTCAAATTGACAGCATAAATGGAAATTTAATAATTTGTTACATATTTCTCAGTTAAGTAGGGAAAAGTATAGATTATTATTAGTTGACAAAATTTTAGATGTCCGTGTTTCGTTTTTTTTTTTTATACCACTTAGTTAGCAGACAAGCACACGGCCCACCTGCTGGAAGGTGGTTACCGTGACCTATGGACGTCTGTAACACCAGAGGAGTCACAGTCGCGCTGCCAACCCTGTAAGTACAGAGTTTCTGTGCCGTCAGTAGAAGACAAAGCAGGACAAGAAACTTCAGTTAAAATCGCTTTCGGATATGGACCGTCGTTGTTGTGACTATTTTCGTTGGTTTATTTGATTGTACAGGTAATCCAGCCAGCGTGGAAACAGTAAATAGGATAAAACCTCCCGGCATTTGGAGTGGCCTATGTCCAGCAATGGACTGCAATGGGCTAGTTGATTTGTAATTCAATAATTTTATGGTGATATATGGGTACACACACAGTTGTTACAATTTATGCATTAAATTTCACCATATTTCAGTCAAATTAACATGCAATAATCTCAAATTGACAGCATAAATGGAAATTTAATAATTTGTTACATATTTCTCAGTTAAGTAGGGAAAAGTATAGATTATTATTAGTTGACAAAATTTTAGATGTCCGTGTTTCGTTTTTTTTTTTTATACCACTTAGTTAGCAGACAAGCACACGGCCCACCTGCTGGAAGGTGGTTACCGTGACCTATGGACGTCTGTAACACCAGAGGAGTCACAGTCGCGCTGCCAACCCTGTAAGTACAGAGTTTCTGTGCCGTCAGTAGAAGACAAAGCAGGACAAGCCTTTAGTCTTCCCACTGACAGCACAAATTCTCCAGTGAGCACTGGCTACCCTACTCACCACTGGGAACACAACACGAAGTTATTATAGCCGCGGTATTCTGTAGGGCGGAGGTACTACCAGAGTCGGACTGCTCAATCGGGCGGAAATACCGCCGTGTCCTACCTCCTTAAAAAAACGTTCGTATAACAATAGTACCTCTTTTCTGGGACTTTGCCTTCAGCTTACCATCAGGCAAGGCGAAGTCCAATTGACGTGTCCTATATAAAAAAAAAAAAAAAAAAAAAGTACCTAATCATATACCTAATGACAGGTAGGTATTTCAGCATTATTTTATAAAAGTTCCGTGTGGTGAAGGGCAAAAAAATCTAGTACCACCAGCACATCACATCCGAAGAGTGACGTCAGAGGCGACTAAGGATATTCAATACGTTGACTACTGTCATATAAGTCAAATCCCAAACATTTCTCATTTCTTCTACAATTGCCAATCAATGATTTGCCACTTGTCTAGAGAGGCTGCTTAGCTGGAGGAGAGGGCCAGATCGTGAGAGATGGCCCTGGGTCGGCCGGGGTGCGAGGGATATGCCTGTCAACCTCACCCTCGGCAACCAAAACGACCCACAGGCGGCGTGCGTTTTAGTCGGTTCGAGTCCGACATAACCTCTTCCACCGGCTCCGGTGGGGAGGTATCCGTGGGGATTTTGCGCTCTTAAAAAAAAAGGGGCTGCTTAGCTAGTTGTATGCGATTCAGCAACAGGCATCTTCATAAACTTTCGCATTCATACTATTAGCAAGATTTCAAATATTTAACTCAGCGACACAATTCTAAAATAAATGAACTAAGTAAAAGCATTATTTTCATTTTACTTCACTAGTTTACATTATGTTTCTTTGTCTGTATACTAGAAGATATTGTTCCATTTTCTCTTTTGCACAATTGTGTTTCAGATATTTCCTTTCTGTTCTCATTTACACAATGAGTTGTGTGGAATAAATGAAAACGGAAAGAAAATATTTGAGACACATTTGGGTATGGCATATATTGGTAGCGTCTTCAAATTAGGGTTATCTAGAGACCAAACGATAGTCAAGCAGTTTTAAGTGGTAATTCCATTTTGGCAAGGTTGAAAATAGTGTGCAGCATTAAATATTATCCAAAACTCATGTCGGATATTGTTGCTTACCTACTTATTTTAAGCTTTTTCTAAATAGAATAAGGTTGACATTTAAATAACAGTTAAAAACTGATAGAGAAGTTTGCCATTGATCTAGAATGAACCTTACAAACTCCTAAGTGGACGCATTCTGAGTATAAAATATCAAAACTTTTGATATTAATATTATAATTATAATATTAATATCAAAAGTTTTGATATTTTATACTCAGAATGCGGGTGAAACCATTAAATAAAGTGAGCTTAATAGTTGGATTTCAATTTTGTCCTAGCAAATCGGTAAAAACTTAATTCGCACAGTAATTAAATTTATGATAATTATATACTTTTAAGTACATAATTATCACAATTTTTTTATTTTTCGTTATTGTATTTCGGTAAATTTGTATTTCAGATGCAAACACGTGACCATCCCCTTGAACTTGGAATTCTCATGTCATCATATTTTCTGACACCGTAAATTAACAGAATCGAAAACGAATTATAATGTTAATATTTGCTTTAAAATTAATTTAGGTCTTTGATTTATCTTTTGGAATATTTACTGACTTTAATGCTTAGAATTTTACCCCTCGACCACGGAAAACTATTAAACAAATTCGTTTTTTTTTCCATGATCATGGCGCTTTTAACAGCGCCGAAATATCGGTGCCGCAGCAAAAATAAACATGGTCAATATCCCGCCGAGTTTTACTCTAGTAAAATTTATTATTGGTTGATTAAAAATGTTGCTGTATTAATTCTTATTTGGATACCGCTTTGACGGATTATTATGGTGATATAATTTATTAAAACAATTTCCTGTGAACCTATGTTTCGCAACATAAGTTTATTTGATTTGATGTCGACTTTTTCCGAATTAAATTTGTACGTTTACATACAAATTGCTTTATAACGTCATCCAAGACATAGGTAGCTGACTTTTTTAATCTCTTAGTGATTCATATCGATCACCAATGCTTCATAAATAATCTGGAACTTCACCTTATGTGTCTCTATTCCCCAATATAATATTGAAGAATTGCCCCCATTGAATACACCAAACAGTTAGACCCTCGTTACACGAACACAAGTCTATCAGTGCGTGATGCCGCAGGGAGACGCTTATTTATTGGTTGTTGGCCTGGTCTGTTCAGATCGACGATAAAAATGATTGACGGTAGGTACGTACTGTGTTATGAGCTGTCCGGAATATGAATATGTTCTGAGGCAACCTCTATGACATATTACTAGACTGGATACGAAACAAATAAATGCAATGTCAAATTGTCCAGAATATCAGTATCAAAATAAACGAGATATGTACCATGTTTCATTGTTTTCAGTTTCCGATATTTCGGAAGCACCATGATCACGGAGGAACTGGAGTAGTGGCGGTGAACAGAGAAAAAGTTTTTTGTAGGAGTAATTATATCGATCTACCCTCTTTCGAGTTCTTTTGCTACGCGTATCTGCACTACTATTGGTTTCACTCTAACTACAAACTCGAACTCGATCTCGATCACGTTCACGACATACGATGCTTACTGTATCCACTCGCGATTTTGTTTTGGCTTGTTCCCGGTTGTTTTTGCAAATCCCGTTTATTATGATACTGATGTGAGTGACCATGATAGTTTAAATACCTATATTGTCCAGAATATTTTGCAACCGTCATTTAGATGAGACTACAAAGAGACATGTTAGTACAGATAGGAGTCAAAACTCATTAACTCATTCAATAATATTTACCCTAACACCACCAGTGGCGAAAAGGAGCCGTCACAATTTTTTCTAATTGTAAATTGCCTAAGCATCGAAAGGTTCAACAATGTTATATAAGATAAGATAAGAAAATCTTTATTGATTCAAACATAGTAATTGAAGTCACATAAAATTAAATTAATACAAACAATGTGGGAACTGGTTTTTGTATTACAAAACCATATTTGATATGTCGAATGTTGACAGCCGTACTAGTTAAAACTGTGTGACAGCGTCTTCAAGACAAGTACAATAACTTAGATATTCAAAAATTTAAAATACCTACTTGTACATGTACTTGTGTATATCTAAAAATACTCTTTACCTTTTTGGAGTACTTTATTATGTTGTTAGAAAACAATTAGAGCTCCAACATCATAGTCATAAATAAATAATTATAATTAACCTGGTACCGCCGCTCACGTCAGAATACTGAAACCCGTTTGCAATGGAGGGCGCTATAAAACGAAAATCCTTTACAACCTCTAGTACAAAGTCACTTCTTAAATATTCATAATGATTGTAATCTCCTTAACAAGTACGTACGATTGTGTTAATGTAAAGTATTTTGCATGTTCATTATGCAAAATTTGAATTTAAAATTGGAATTTTATGTTAATATTTCCTTAAATTTTGCTGAGTACTACAATAATAATACACATGACATGTATATAAATTATGAAAGGGTGTGTTTGGGATTTCACCAAGGTCTTATGCCTTGATCACACGCACCAAGTAAAGTAGCGAGGCAGCGCTCGGTTCGTATGAACGTAGCGGCGCTATCATAGCAACGAGTGCTTCATACGTATCGTATATCACACTCAAATGCACTGTCTCCCCACTACACTCGGTGCACGTGGTCAAGGCATTAAGGACCCAAGTCCCACTCCTCTATAAACCGGTATACCTGCTGATTAAGAGACTAGGCTCTAGCATAGCTTTTCGTCTCTGGGCTGGTAAGTAAAGATGTATTATCGAAACAAAAAGTGCAGTAAAAAGATAATGGGTTTTATTAAGAGTAAGCCTCCGATGCAACTTGAAACTACGCTTAGATGTTGATGGATGGATCAAGGAGGTAGGACACCATGGTATTTTCGTCCAATTGAGCAGTCCGATTGGGGAAGTACCTCCGCCCTATAGAATACCGCGGCCAACCTTGTGATGTGTTGTGAGTAGCGTAGCCAGAGCTCACTAGAGAGTTTCTGTGCTGTCAGTGGAAAGACCAATAGCTTGTCCTACTTCGTCTTTTACACTGACGACACGCGAGTGTGACTCCCTTGGTTTTGCACACGTTCATAGGCCACGGTAACCACTTTTCACCAGGTGTGCTTGTCTGCCACCTAAATGGTATAAAAAATAATAATAATGATGACACTTGCCTTGACAAATATTGTATACAGGTGTACTTACGACTCGTTCTTAGCGTAATACCTTAATCGTAAAACGATTTTGTAGCAAATTTCAGAACAGAGTTGAGTCTAGACGTTTGCTGCATAGCCGTTTACCTAAACCCCAACGTTTGCATTATCTAAGCGTAGAGCCGTGACAGCTATTCAAATACATCTTATCTATATAGGAGTATGATTGCCTAAGTTGTGATCAGCGAGTTAGCCACATTAATGATAGCTTAGGTTTAGAAACCACTATTATGACAGGTAATTAGAGTCTACCGGTTTCCTTAGGGACTACTTTCTTCGTGTATAGTAAAAGTTCCCCGATTTTACTCGGTTCAATTCCAACATAGTCACTTTTTCGTTAGCCCCGACGAGGAGGTTTATAACATAAACTCACGCCTATATCCCCGAAGGGGTAGGCAGAGGTGCTAGCACCCACATTTCGCCAGTTTATGTTTAGGTACCAATGTAATAGATGGCGAGCCTATTGCCATTAACCGATTACTTATAAACCTGCGATAAATACACACATAACTTCAAAAGCATCGAAAAGTCATTGGTATGTGCCATGGTAAACCCTGGGATCGAACCCGAGACCTCATTTCAGCAGTCCATTACCCATACCACTTGGCTACCGCGGTTTTTTTTCATATTAGGTATTTCCATAAGCACAAGAAAGAAAATGTAGTTGTGAAACCATTTTGACAGCGTAGATACGTATTTATTTTCATCATAATTATCAAAATTGTCATTTTCTATTAATAATTCGTAATCCGATACAAGAGATGACAAGATAAATTTCTGGAATATTGGCTATTTTAGTCAGACTGTAGGCGGTTCCCTAACGTCATATGGGTGATTTATTTAGATTTTACCACCCACCTCCACACATGGTAGCGTTCCACTAAACTGATCATGCGAAAAGAGTCTTGTTGTCCTGTTGTATTTGTTGTTCAATGCGGTAATTCTAATTTATAGTTATACTAAAATCCTACCATTTACTAAATACATACATACATACATACTCATGCATTTAATCATGCCATTATCCCCGGAGGGTTAAGTAGATGTGAATTAACATCCACATTTCACAAATCAATGTATTCTGTCCCACGTAACAGGGCATGATGCCCGGGATAAGCCTTATTCCAGGCACTATTATTGCCCTTGTACGCGACCTCAGGATTTCCAATAATGCGGACCGCATGTGTCTGCTACCTGTAGAGAGCATCTAGTAGGTACTTTGCGGAGCCATCCCAGAGACGCGGGCAGTTTTCCACGCAGTAGCGAATTCGTGTCTTGTCGAGAAAATATCACTGCTTCGATGTGCAAATAGGTCTCACTCTGTTCAGGACTCCGAGGTGACTCCGAGTGACGCTGTTTTGATGATACTCTCGATGTAGTTTTTGTTAATCAGTTTGCAGCGAACATCCAAACCGAGGATGTTGTGGTTATCCTGCGGTGGCAGTGGTATGCTCTGAAGAGTAGAAAAAATTGAACCGGTTCAGGCTGGATTCGAACCCGCGATCTTATAGTCATAGATTTTAATTCAATATAGAAAAACATGGCGTGGCGGTAATGAACATGACCGCTACGCAGGAGGCACGGGTTGCTGCTGCTGTGATTCCGGTTTTCATATGAATATCAATGGCAGTCTGTACGGGTAGTACCTACCCCTCAAAATTCCAAATAGTCTTACTACAGAACTTCGATATTGCCTATCGGTTGGAGGTCAGATCGCAGTCGCTTCACGGAAAATTACGAAGTTTAGCCACATCTTAGTTAGACTAGAAAGCCGTCCCCAACTGAGTTGTGAAAAGGCTCCGATAATGATGATGATAGAACATAATAATGGTTTCTTAATGTCATTAATCTACTTACCTCCGCTTCCAAGGCGCTGGTGGAGAAAAAACTGCGCAAAAATACTCCACTGTGGCATTTTTAAGACGTCAATTTACAATACGTTATTCCTTAAGGCTAAATGTGAACGTATACTAACCTCCTATGTATTTATCGCAGGTTTATAAGTGCCCGGTTAATGTTAATAGGCTCGCCACCTATCACATTGTGACCTAAACATAAACTTGCGAAATGCGAGTGCTAGCATCTCTGCCTACCCCTTCGGGGATATAGGCGTGAGTTTATGGTATCTTATGTTTTATTGACCTCCATTTCAGGTGCAAAAATAATGGCTCCTATATTGATAGCCTCGACAGATGCTCTGGTTACTTTGTTTTGTGAGCCAACTTTGGTGAAAAATGATTATATTTATGGTTTATGTGCTATTTTTATATTGCTCGTATCAGAGAGATGCATAAGTCGAACAAAGGAAGGCTTTACGTACAAATGAGAATATATTATGTTTAATAGAGGCATCGTAGCCGTGCTCATGGATCTGCATTTTGCCTTCAACTGGTGCGTAATGGCTCATAATGTGGATATAACAGCATTACAACAGGAATTTGGTGAAATTAACGGCACTTTAACTGGGTTATACATTCTTTGTTTTTCACGCTTATATGGGAGCTAAATGCAAATAATATTCGTTATTATCATCAACAGCAGCATTAGGGTAACCATAACTGAACCAAACTAAATAACAAAATGTTATATTTATTTATTGTGAATAGTATTTACAATAATTCGGGATGATAATTTTTCTAAATATTAGTTAAATAAATTAGGGATTTGTATTTAAACTTAAACTATCATGGTTACTCACATTAGTATTAAAGTTATCGGGATAATTATCATGTTGTTTGGGGGACATGTACCAGTTTGTAGTGAGAGTGAAACCAGAGGTAGTGCAAATACGCGTAATATAAGAATTCGAAAGAGGGTAGATCGATATATTTACACCTAAAAACTTTTTCAATGTTCACCGCCGATACTGAAGTTGCTCCGCGATATATCGGAAACTCAGAATAATACAGCAGGGTAAATATCGTGATATCTTTAATAGTAAATTGGTTATTGGATAGACACTTGTATTGTTCCACAGTATTTTATTTTTTTACCATTACAGTTTTACCCACAGCATTCCCAAAGGTTTGTATTGTCATTTTTTATATTTCTGTAGCATCCATTCCATATTGTTTCATCGAGGTCGAATGACAGTTCTTGGTAAGGTAGTACAGTTAACAGTAAAAGAGTTATTTATTTTTGTACGTAACAAGTCTATCCTCTCTGCTTCGTACTCGGGGGATCCGATCGTGTTAGAAATAATATAATTTAAAACTGATCCCCCCGGGGATCAAATATGGCGGGTTCAAACGGAATAACCTCAACAAACAAGGTTATGCAAATACAGAATTTGAGTACGAATTCTATACCACCTCATAGTAAACCATACAGTCTTAAAATTTTTTCTTTTCTGTTCTAACTATTGTTATTTGCACCTAAGAAGAACACTTTAGTTTTGGTGTCTTAAAAACATCTCTTAAGCAAACGGACTTTTGAGTGTTTGGGTTGCGGAGTGGATTGTTTGACGTGATATGATCGCGAGTTTGTTTCGTGTATTTATGTTTTAATTATTGTGTATGTGATAAATAAATATTAACAAAAGACTAATATTAACTAAATGATTAATCGTTGCTTAGTTTGCCTATAGAATATGTACCAATTTCTGCAATATAGTAATTTGTTGATTATGTAAAGTTTATCTTTTCATAAAGAAGCTGCGTTCCGCGATCCTGAGACGCTAATGAGCCATTATAGCACATAATATGGCTATAAATTGACGAGATACGTGTAGCACCAGAGTCTGCTAGTCTTCATTATTCACGTGTTGAGAAAGGCAAGTCATTTGGCGACCATTAAAATTTACTACGCGATGTTCCCCGTTGCTTCGCTGAAGTTTTGCATTATGTGGAAAACTTAAAGAATGTATTCATTTTATACTAAGGAAACAGCTGTACTTATAAAGTAGACACCTGTATTCTGTTGTTGAGCGTCCGTTACCTCGATAGTCCTGTTGTTTTAAGAGGAGTGAATAAAAAATGGCTGTTGTCTAGATGTTAAATCACCTAGTGTTACCTGGTCCGTAGTTTTAGCCACACATAAATTACTGTGAATTTTGTATCGTTTTCTTCAACATTACAGCAAACAGTTTCATGCATGGACGTTTTTCTTGCCGGAGTGATGATGAGATTCGTGAGGGTCCGGCCTCACATGGAGTACTACTGTCACCTTTTTGCTGGAGCACCTGCATACCAGCTTGACCCCTTCGACTCAGTGCAAAGACGGGCATTGAGGCTGGTTGACAATCCCATACTCACAGGTAGTGTGGAACCTCTTAGCCTTAGGAGGGATTTTGTTCTACCGCCTATACAATGGTTTGTGCTCAGATGAATTGTTTGACATGATGCCCGTAGCTACATTCTATCATCGCACCTCTCGCCATAGGCAGGAAATTCATCCTCACACATTGCGACCTGAGACGGGGCGCACTGTGCGGTATGAAAGAAACTTCATCCCACGCACACGAAAGCTGTGGAATGACCTCCCTGATGCGGTTTTCTCAAGCACCTACAATATGGGGTTCTTCAAGAGGGGCATCAGAAGGTTTCATCATGGTCGGCAGCGCGAGTGTGACACCCCTGGTGTTGCATACGTCCATAGGCCACGGTAACCGCTTCCCATCAGGTGGGCCGTGTGCTTGTCTGCCAACTAAGTGGTATAAAAAAAAAAATTGTGTGACAAAACTGGTCAAATGCAGTTACCACATTAGGTATACGTAGGTACTTCGGTGTTACTTCGCAGCAATCTATTAAGAACCAAGTTATAAAGATTATTATTATTCTTTACATCTTCTTCTTTATCTTTGCCTTAATGCCAGTCACATTAGAAGCTTCCACCTCAGAGTCTGGGGTCCGCTTTACCAGTCTAACTGACGGTTGGGCTGAACTTCGATATTTTCTGTTAAGTGACTGTCAAATGACCTCAAGGTTTCTTCATGGTCGGCAGCGCGAGTGTGACACCCCTGGTGTTGCATACGTCCATAGGCCACGGTAACCGCTTCCCATCAGGTGGGCCGTGTGCTTGTCTGCCAACTAAGTGGTATAAAAAAAAAAAAAAAGCGATATCGAAGCATTGCAGTTAGACCAGTTATTAGATTTTTAGGGCTCTAACTACCCGTAATGACTTCCATAGATGTTCGTATGGCGACCAGGACCAATGGCTTGACATGCTCTCCGACTCACGGCCAGACCAATGCAAATACCCATATTCATGCATACAAATATTTCCACTGAACGGGGATTGAATCCGCATCTCCTGCGTAGCGTCCGGGTTGACTACCGCCAGGCCACAGAGGCTGATTATTATTCTTTATATGAAGTCCGTCAATTGATAAGGACCACCATTTAATATCTGCAATAAAGTTACTAAAGAATCTCATGATTTCCTACTTTCTAGTCAAGACAATTAATAAATGGCTAGGAAGGAACGAGACTAGAAAAACCCAATCAAAAATGCTTGTAATGTTAGTCAAATGCAGTTATGATACTATACGTAGGAAGTATCGAAATATGGAACAAACAATGGTGGCTGGCGGTAAATTATTATGCACAAGGGAATAATTTTGCAAAGTTAAAGCTTTTAATAACGTGTTTGGAGTTGAAATTTATGTTGGTACTAGCACTCAATACTTATAAAATTATGTATGAAATTGAGACAAGTGCGTTTGAAAATAACAGAGATATAAAATAACCTGGTTTATTGCGAATAGACGTACGGCTAAGGTAATATAATTTCCTACACGGGACAACACGTGCAGGTCTTAGATGTCACCCACACACGGTGCAGAACATCCGATCAAGAACCAAGCGGTACGGTGACTCTTTCCTCTGTCGCACCATTAAGGCCTGGAATTCATTACCAGCTCACGTGTTTCCCTCTTCATACAGTCCCGGGTCCTTTAAGCGGGTCGTGAAAAAGCATATGATGAGATTGACGGTCTCATCATAGCTGAGTGTCACCATTGTTACACGGTATGTGTGAGTAATGGTGACCCTCTTTTCTGAGCCTTTGCCTTCAGCTCCATCACCGGGCAAGGCGAAGTCTAATTGACGTGAAAAAAACTAGTAGCCACTTTTAATAAAATTTCGTTCAGCTGATACTGGAGTGGTAGAATAGTAAGTAGGTATTTAAGTTTTTCCGAATAGACAAAGTCTGATTTTCAAAATGGTCACAAATCAGTTTTTCAAGAGATTTGCTTAATAGTAGCATCTTGGGTGTTACAAACGTTGCAGAGGTGGTTATAAAAATTTGATTATTTTTGATGAACAAGGAACATAAATACCTATGGAAAATATTTTTCATGTCCTTATAATACCATTATGTCTACGTTCAACACACGCTCGTCTACAATTTACGAATAATAAAGTAGATAGTCCATCATACCGTACAAAAACTCCAGCTGAAAATCTATTAAAAAACAACATGAAAACGACCAAGAAATTGACGGTAAAAAACTATGATGACAGGGGCCTTTTTTACCGATTTCAGATACCGGTCGAACGGGCGAGATAGCTCACATTCCACTTATCAGATTTCACTTGTAGCTCTAGTGTTTTTCATCAACCTCCATACCCCATGAATTGGCAATAAAGTGACATGGGCCGAAACGGTCTTACACAGCCCGATACGGGTTGACCAAATGGCGTTGTCGTCCCAAAATGTGACCTTCCTAATATTTGCTATAACTGCATTTTGTTATTGTTGTATCTGACAGCTATTGGAAGATGTAAGTGTTGTTTAGGGGAAGAATTTTTGGTTTATTTAGCGAGGTCGTGCTATATTTTAAGTCTTGACACAAGGTCATTTTTTTGTTTATATATTATGGAAGGTTAGGTTAGGTTAGGTAATACTTTACTGAACTTTAGAGAGCTACAGCTAAAATGATTTGTAGATTAAAATATGTTGACAAATGTTTACGACAGTTAGCTAGCAGTGTATTGAAGTCTTCTTGTATTTTGCTTTGCGTTTATTCAAGTGAAAGAGGAAAGAAAGAAAATATATTTATTTTAGATAGACACTAATAATAACGTACCTATAACAAAACACGCATAAGTAGAATTCAAGCCAACAGTATTCCAGCCTTCATCTTTAGAACAAGTACACGATAAGGATATCTATCGATTTGAAAAACAGAAAAATAAATCAAAATATTATATAAAGCATGTAAAAATGTTGTTTTAACAAACTCACACCAAAATATCGACGAGAGGCCAGCTAAGGCAGCACTTAAATGCTGTCTAAAATTGGCCGGCCGTAAATTCCACTTAATGTCTGTCGAAACGATCCTACACAATAGAAGTGAGAGGCTTCGGGAAGATCACAGCTTTTTCTTGACTTAATGTTGAGAAAACAGAAAACTTTATGACTATCTCAATGTTAACACTCTTTAAGCTGGTAGTTTAAATGTTTACAACAAAGTGCTTGCTTTATTCTTTTGTGTTAAGAGTGTATCAACCGGTCTACAACTTGTCTGCTAACGAACTAGAAAATTTGTCACTACAAAGTGATGTTTAGAGTTTAGCTGATTGTAGGTTAGGTAATGATAATCGTTTCGTTCGGGCGGAGGTAGTTCCTCAGTTGGACTGCTCAATTGGACGGAAATACCGCTGTATCCTACCACCGTGATAATTTTAATTAGACTCAATAAAAACTCTTTTCCCATTGTATAAAGGGCTCACACAAGTATTTTTAGAACAGCCCACACATTTTCTCTTCATTAAGAGATAAAATAAAATACGCTTTTATGAATCAGATCCTGCCCTCGGTGATACCAGGGAAAATATTTTAATTGGACTGTTGATATCTATGAACATACCTACCAAATTTTATGCCGCTAAATTCCTTATAAAATATCATCACATTTCAATTTGAAGTTATCTTATATACAAAATATACTTTAATCTCACTACTAATAAAATTGATACGAAAGTTTTATTGGATGTTTTTTACATAATCACACCACTATGGCTGAAAAAATTCACACAGAGTTGCTGGTATAGAGTGTACACTACTTTTTATCATGAGATGAGGTTTCTATGAGTCTACTGGGATCAATAGTTCGTCTGAATGACATCACCAAATTTTCCATACTGATAATGGTCTACCTTGATACTTTTTTTATTACATACATGAGTTTAGTAGTAGGTACATTTACTTATTGATAGAAGTCTCATGAGGAAAAATGAGGAAAGAAAATAGTATATGAGGTTTCACAAGTTTTATGTTTTTATAACCGCGGTAGCCTAGAGGTATGGGTAATGGACTGCTGAGACGAGGTCTCGGTTTCGATCCTAGGTTTTACCATGGCACGTACCAATGACTTTTCGATGCTTTTCGAAGTTACGCGTGTATTTATCGCAGGTTTATAAATGCCCAGTTAATGGCAATAGGCTCGCCACATTAGGACTTAACATAAACTGATGAAATGTGGGTGCTAGCAAATCTGCCTACCCCTTCGGAGATATAGGCGTGAATTTATGTTGTGTTATGTTTTTATAGAGTTTCTACGTGTATACCTTCTCTTGCCTTCCAACATTTGCTTCGGTTTAGTCCAATTTTACTTCGTAAATTATTACTACCGCAGCACATGATAGATAATAGTAGCCGCAGAACATTAATATTGTTTTTGTTAATCGCCCTAAGTGAACTAAGTTCTTGCACTAGGAGAGCACAAGAACTAAGACCTATTTAAGGTGATCTCCTGACTAAATGACCGGTCAGAATCAACAGAAAGTGGCGGACATGTTTGCTTAATGACAGTAATGGCAATTGTACTGAAGGTATATTAACATCCACATTCCGTCAAATACTTTTTTTACTATGTAATAGGAGTAGCGAATCTCCATAACCAGGTAGATTTTTGGTTTTTTAGGTACTATGCTTGGGTGTTGGAAGGAGATCTCGACATTTATTAGCTGACTTGTATGTACAATTACTCACTCTATTAATCTTAAAATATTTTAAGTTATCGATGATTTTAGTTATGAAACCTTTCATAAAATAATAAGCAACAACTTGTCCTCTGAAGATTATAAATATACTTTTTATAAAAGATCTATAACTTTTTTTTCATTTTATTTATTTATAAAATGTGTTACAAATTTGTTTTTCCACTGTTTTACTTAAGTATACGCACAATTTGTTACGAGATGTTTTGCAGTGGAAAAGATCTCCTGCATCCTGTACTAGTTAAAAACTGTATCACAGGATGCAAAAAAATATTTGTAAGTATGTCGTAAGGTTTGAGGTCACTAAACACGAATTGTTTCCGAATCTTATTAGTGATAATTTTGGTAGTTAATTATAGAAATGTAGATGAAATGACATATTATGATTTGTCACACAGTGTTGCGTCGTAGCAAAATTTAATATCCATATTCAGTGAAAATTTTAACTGGTTTGGTAATAGGGTTTTCTAGGACCCTTTGGATTGAGAAACCAATTAACTGATGCTATATTATTTAGGCGTTGCCAACAATACGCTGGGTCGTTCTTTACATCGAGGTTGTTGAGTTAATCTTGTCTTCTAATCCCAGATTGTTATTGGGATTGAATTTATGATGAAGGTCAATATTTTCAATTCACTAAATTGGTTTGGCGTTACAAAGTAATCAAACAAATGTCACTTAATTAAAAGTAAGGATACATAAATATTCGTATATTCTCAATTAGGCTTACGACATACGAATATTTGATGATGTTTGTATAAGCCCCGTAAGATACTGTGTAATAAATCGCGACTTGAAATTAATTTTAAGTATGATCTACCCCTGTATCAAATTTCAGACAGATTCATATAGGTGAGGCAGCGTAATTGAATAACAAACGTCTAATAAATAGTTACAAAACATCTAAGTAAATAGTTCTACCATAAAAATGTGTTTGCTTGCACACAGAGCGTGGTAGAAGACGTGACGGTAATCGCAGGTTTATAAGTGCCCGGTTAATGGCAATAGGCTCGCCACCTATTACAACTGGAATTGGGACCAAAACATAATCTTATAACCTTTGCCTACCCCTTCGGGGATATAGGCGTGAGTTTATGTTTGTATGTATGTGTGTAC
Source organism: Eilema griseolum (assembly GCA_963662185.1). NCBI lineage: Eukaryota > Metazoa > Arthropoda > Insecta > Lepidoptera > Erebidae > Eilema > Eilema griseolum. Next base: position 10,803,278 of record OY759250.1, read on the forward strand.
GAACCTGCAATACACCTCATGAAGGATTCGGCTGCAGGCAGTCGAGGATCTTGGGCGCGTTGAGTCCTGTTCTTTTCTCCTTGTTGTAAAGTAATTAATGTAAGTATAGTACCTAAGTCTTGCTTGACTAAACATTCGTTCGGTGCAGTGGCGTGGTGTGGAGAGAAGAGGGGAGAGTCCAGCGCCAAGCAGTCTGAACTTAACCGTCTTATAATTTTTATTTGTAATTAATAACAATTAGAATGTATCAATTCGTATAAATATATTATTGGGAATTGTTCCAAAACTTGACAAATAGCTTCAAATTAAATAAAGTTTATATCGGAACAAGTCCATAGAAGGCTAATTTAAAAATTAAAGGCATTTTTCACTTATATACTATTGTTAGTAAGGTACATATATTTTAATGGTTGTGTTTTTATCGGTATATTAACCGCGGTAGCCTAGTGGTATGGGTAATGGACTGCTGAGACGAGGTCTCGGGTTCGATCCCAGGTTTTACCATGGCACACACCAATGACTTCGATGCTTTTCGAAGTTATGTGTGTATTTATCGCAGGTTTATAAGTGCCCGGTTAATGGCAATAGGCTCGCCACCTATTACATTGGGACCTAAACATAAAAACTGGCGAAATGTGGGTGCTAGCGCCTCTGCCTACCCCTTTGGGGATATAGGCGTGAGTTTATGTTATGTTATGTTTTTATCGGTGTGGACCACCACCCACCTTTTAAATAGGGGGGAGTTCCACCGGTTTGATAACGCAGCCAGGATGCTGTTGGCGCTGCTCCTCGTGCGATTCAATAAGTAAGCACAACGCTTTCTTATTATACTTACGAAGTCGTCGACACGCTTCTCCGCAAACATTCCTGAGGCAAAATATATCTCAATTTGCATAAATGCAATATTAGAGAAAGTTCCTAAAAGTAAATAGTGGCTTCAAAATGAAACGTCAGCCTTGTAGCGTTTTCATAGTAGACAAGAGTAAAAACATTCAGTGACTTCCACAAAGGCTTACTGTTAAAAATCTACTTAAAGCAGAACCAGACTGTATGCGTTCTTTTTTGACTAAGTTGTTTGTGCAAACTAAATGTACTGCGGTTCATATTTACGTGAGGTAAAACCGCACGGTGCGGGCTCTAAGTGGCTTTTGGTGTATGTATGAAACAGGAATGCGACGAGACCGTACCAGCGCAATGAAAATGATATTAAATATTTCCATCATAAGATAACAAAATTGCTAGAGTCAACAGGTAAAATATATTTTCATTATAAAATCACATTTCTTACTAATTTTATAAATGTGAAATTGAAAATACTTTGATAATTTAAAAGAAAAAGTAAGAAAGACTACTGAATACCACGGCCATAATAACTTCGTATTGTGTTCCCAGCGGTGAGTAGGGTAGCCAGAGCTCACTGGAGAGTTTGTGCTGTCAGTGGGAAGACTAAAGGCTTGACCTGCTTTATCTTCTATCCTGACGGTAAAGATCTGTGCTTACAGGGTCAGCAGCGCGAGTGTGACTACTCTGGTCTTACACACGTCCATGGGACATGGTAACCACTTTCCATTAAGGTGGGCCGTGTGCTCGTCTGCCACCTAAGTGGTACATAAAAAAAAGTCTTTTATACTACATAAACAATACCTAACAATACGTTTACTATTTAAATTCGGTTATTTATTAGTTCAATGGTGTATATATATGTATTAAAGAAATTTGATAGTCAAATAATTTACTGTTGTAAGTTGGGTGGATGATTCAAAAATAACGTAAAATTATATTTTTAGTTATGAATAAATAAACTAAGTGATAATACGTTATAAGTTACATTTATAACAAAGGTCGCTTCTCAGCGTGATGTTGTCCTCGTTGTAGAGTAGGCGAGTGCTGATTTTCAGAAACAGTCGGATGGTGGGTGTGACTGACAACAACAACAAAAAGAAAAACAAGTGACATCACTTGTTTTTTTTGTTGTTGTCAGTCAATCACGATAACGGCTGAAGTTTGGTACAGAGATAGATATGTGACTGAATAACATTTAGGCTACATTTTATTTCTGGTATAGGTTCCCATAGGTAGTGAGAACAGGATTATAATTCTACGTAGGTGAAGCCACGGGCATCAACTAGTTACAAATATTTCTTGTTTCTGATAATTTTACATTATAAAATAACATAAATTTCTCTAATATAAATCACCACTGAAAATAATTTTCATTTTACAGTCCGTAAATAAGACAAAGGGAAAATCAACGCAACGAAACTCTGATGAAACTTTGTAAATAAAATATTATTTTAAATAATTTGTAATAAATATTATCTCCCTGATTTGAACACAAACGAATAAATTTATGTAACTTTGTATTCATTTATAATATAAGTGAAGAAATACCCCTCACCGCCGGTCTGGGGGTCGTTGTTTGGTTGACGGAGGTGAGGTTGCCAGGCATATCCCTCGCACACTGGCTGACCCAAAGCCATCTCCCTCGATCTGGCCCACCTCGGGTGTGGGCCAATGTGGGCCAGAGATGGAGTCCCCAACTGGTCCCCGGAAACGAAGAGGTGTTCAACGCGCGCCCCCGCCGCGGCCAGTTTTTGACAGGTGGCACCACCCGTCATCCCCAGAGCTGCGGCCATGGGGGGCGGAGGTCATTCATTGATCTCCAACACCGCTCGGATTGCCTCCTTCATGAGTATTATTTGCTCGCAGAAGGAGGCGCCGGCCGCTCATGCATCTGCATAGCGAGCCATTGCCGCGAGCAAAGGTGAGCGTAAAAACTCTCACTCCTGAGGCCGCCACCAGCTCCCGTCTCGGCGTCTCCCACTCTGGACAAACGGTGGGCGTGTAAAGCTCCGAGTCCTCGCTCACGTCGCAGTGATGGCACTCGGTCACTCCCCCATTATGGGTCTTAGCGTCCCTACTACAGCATGTGTGAAATCTAGCCTAAGATAAAATAAAGCCAAGTTATATTGCGCAAACTTGTTGCACAACGTTGCAGTAAACAAAGAAGCGCAAGAACGCAGAACAAAGTTGTCTGTCCACTGTCCACTGTGTCCGTTGAACACACAAAACACATATTGCGCAACTTATCGAGCGCCACATGTTGCGCATTAAATGTTGCCAAGTGGATACGATGTTTTAGTGTTATCGGGACATAGATTATAGGTTATTTTGTAAGAGCCTAAATACTACCAGGCCAGGGTGAACGTATAAAAACCTAACGTGATAATACATGTTAATGGATTAAAAACCATTTTCACACAAAAAAGGAAAGTTGTTCGAAGGTTTCTGAATTACGTCGCGAAATGTGGCGTAAAAATCTGTGACATTCTATTAACGACGTTGATAGTGATTTATTACTGTTCAGAGTATTGGTGGCACTTTACTTGGCTATTTGTGTTTGCTATTGGACGTTTGTTGATTTGGCAAAATATTTGACGTATGTGCAAACTTGCAAATATAGACAAACACCATTTACTTAACAAAAAAGTATTCACTGGAAACGGTGTCACATGTGTTACTGGCCAAAGGTGTTACTGGCCGTAAAGAGGCAAAAAAATAAACTATATAACTAGTCAATTGCAGTGGTCAAATTTGTCAAATAAGAAATAAAGCAAATGCTTTGTCAAATACACTGCCCACACATGCTAATAGTTTGTCAAATACGAATAGCCATGTGAAGTGCCACTAGAGACTGGCAAGTTATTTACTAGTACAGTCAATGACTAAAGTTGTTTCACAAGTTTTAATGTTAAGCAACTTATGTAACACAGTGAGTACGAACACAACAATACAATGCGAAAAAATAAAGTGCCTACATATTACTACAGTGACCATATAAGAACTTTGTTGGTTGTTTTCAATATAAAACATTATTTTTGCATTGGAAAAAAATAACCATTTATTTAGTTAAATTCTGGTAAATATGTTCAGCAGTGGACTCCGGTGGGCTAATTGATTGATTTAGTTCTGTAATCCCCATGTATAATAAAGTTTTAGGAAGTAGGACACGGCGGTATTTCCGCCCAATTGAGTAGTCCGACTGGGGAAGTACCTCCGCCCTACAAAATACCGCGGTTATAATAACTTCGTGTTGTGTTCCCAGCGGTGAGTAGGGTAGCCAGAGCTCACTGGAGAATTTGTGCTGTCAGTGGGATGACTAAAGGATTGTCCTGCTTTGTCTTATACACTGACGGCACAGAAACTCCGTGCTTACAGGGTCGGCACCGTGAGTGTGGCTTCTCTGGTGTTACACACGTCCACAGGCCACGGTAAGCACTTTCCATCAGATGGGCCGTGCCCTTGTCTGCCACGTAAGTGGTGTAAAAAAAAGTGAAGTTATTGCATAAAGTATGATTTGTGGTACAGTCAACGAGTTACTTACATCTCGTTGAATGCACTACCTACGTTATATTACCGTTCTGTTCTCTTCCCATGCGGTGTCGTACATGGCGACTAAGGGATAGGGCTGTTTAACATCAGATAGATTTATACAGCGCAGACTTAGCCTCAGATGCATGGCTTGAGTCAAAAATAGTGCCCGGAAGACGGTAATAGGCTTACCCCCTATTACGTGGGACCATATTTAATGATTGGTGAAATGTGGGTGTTAATTCACATCTACCTAACCCTCCGGGGATAAAGGCGTGATTATATGTATGAATGTATTTAAATTTATGCATAGAAAAACGTACAAAAGCGGACTTCATGCCAAAGGCCTTATCTGCCAGTCTACATTATAGTGATGCAAAGATGCATTAAGGTAGCTGCAGGTGCAGGAGATCATAATAATATGTATTTCCTGAACAAAATGAATGGGAGGGGTGTGCAATCTATGACTAAATTGCACGCCCCCTCCCATTCATTTTGTTCAGACTACTAGAACAATTAGACGGGTTTTTTTTACGTGCGGAAAATCCCCATGGATACCCCCACCATCGGAGCTGGTGGGAGAGGTTATGTCGGACTCAAACCATTTCATCGACCTCCGACGCTTGAGTTGCCCCAGTACGCGGGCAGCTGCACCCACGGCCCTTTTGATTAAGGCCCCAAAGTCTAACAGTGGTCACCTTTGAATAAATCATTTATTCCAATAGAGTTTTCTCATACTAATATTATGCGATATTTTTAATTTCGGTAGTTATGTGTAATAGCATAGACATAGTTAAGATGAATAATTAATTTTAAGTTAAATATAGTACATAAAATTTGCAATAACGAAGAGCACGTAACCCAGTGGCATTTGCCCAGTTTATGCAAATACGCACTTAGTAATACTGGACTGGTGGATTATTTGATTAGCCTATTTTTATCTTTGCAGGAATATCACGAGTTTTCATTCGACGAGAAGTCAGTTTATCTCCTCCTCTGTGGCGTAGCGGTAGAGCATTCGACTGCTATGCAGGGTGCGCGGGTTCGATTCCCGCTCAGTGCTAATATTTGTATGCATGAATATGTATATTTGCATTGGTCTGGGTGTATCTATGTATAATATGTATGTATTTACAAAAAAGTATCTAAGTATGTTTATCCGCATTCTAGATCCCATAACACAAGCTAGTTAAGCTTTGCTTACCACGGGTCTAGATAGTGTTGTGTAGAATCTCGTGGAATATTTATTTATTTATTTATCTAAATGTATTGCTATCTGTTTGTTTATGGGGTCGAATCGAAGTCACATAGTGGAAAATATAATATAATGTTCTGACAATAATTTTGTCAGTAGACCAACTTAAAATTGTCACTAAAAATGACATGCGGTCAAACCTATCAGGTTTTATAATATTGAATCAATACTAAAATAACGATTTCAAAATATTACTTTTATAGCAAATATTAAAGCTAGAGCCATATTTTTAAACATATTTTTACGAATAATGTCATCTAAAGTCACTGTTATTGGTCATTTAAAAATGCCACGGACGTCCAATACACTCGACTAAGATATTTCAGATATACTCATAAACCATGGTATATTCAAGTCGTAAATGGATATTCTAAACTGCATCATTCGATATATTTACCGGCATTTATACAACCGCAAGTCGTGAGACGAATGAGACCTTAATGAGCGTTTTGTTTTGATAATTAATTGATGGATTTAAGCTCCTTCGCCTCCGTAGCATCCTATACTATCCTCGAAAGACATCGAAAAACGCGTACTGCGCATATAGGTTACATTTTTTGATGTGATTGGGGTCTTCTTCTTATTGTCAATGGCAACAATTAAAATAAAAATAGAAGCTAAATGCGCCCAGCCCAAAATTTGGCAACATTGACCGCACCTTCCGTCGCTTCATTCAGGTCAGCAATTGTGCAGGTGTAGGGGCACAGTGGGCAAGATTGGGGTTAAGATATATGTCGGTATCCATACCATTAGTAGCTGCTGACTGACATCTGACAGAAGTAATATGACCAGAAATTTATTTCTCTCATAATCAGACGATAACTGCAAAACGTGGTCACACCAGCGAAGGCGGTGCTCTTGTAGTTTCTTAGTGATGTCACACATATGAAGGCTACAATATCTTCACTCGGTCGTCCCACAGGATCGATCCTCGAAGAGCAATTATTCGAATAGCAATGATTCGAATAGCAACGATACCATTCCTCAAAGAGCAATGATTCGTATTTTAGATCATTGCTCTTCGCGGCATAAAAACCAAACTAAATTTTATTCCTCGAAGAGCAAGTTTTTCTAAGTAGCTGATAGAGATGTGGAACTAATATGAATTATTTTGCTTGAATTTAATAAAAATATCGATAAAATCATCAACTCGATTATTTTTCAAATTTTTTTTTTTTGAAATTGAAAATTTTGAATACTGTTACATATTACTGTAGTATTCAGTGTTACTGAATACTACAGTAATATGTCAATTTGGTATAACTAGTGATTATTTCAAATGATATTAATATTAGAAAACATTTTTTTTAGTTTAGAGTTATGATAATGTATATCTTTTGTTTGTAATTAATTAGGGAGGTATGGTATTATTTAATTTTGATTGAAAAAGAAATAGCGGTAACAAGGTTATAGCGGCCTGTGGTTGAGTTCTCATACGTAACTTTAGGATTCGGCTCTACTTTATACTTTATTATAATGTGTCTAAATCACAGTTTCTTTGATGTTTACAAGATATATATAAATCAATCCATTTTTTTACAAGTTTGCGTAATGTTAAATCAATCTTTTATAGATCTTTCATTATTTGAATATAGCCTAGGATATTAATTAAGATGTTGACAGTATTGTTACTAAATCAGTCTTTAGAATATCACTACATAATTATTATAAAACAAAGTCGCTGTCGCTATCTGTCCGTCCCTATGTATGCCGAAATCTTCAAAACTACGCAACGAATTTTGAAGCGGTTTTTCTTAATAGATAGAGTGACTCAAGAGGAAGGTTTATATGTATAATACATGCATAATATTGTGGAGAAACACTGATAAATTTAGAGATATGCGGCGGGCACGGGATCAGAAAATAGGGCGGTACTAAGTTCGGCGGGTCAGCTATAGTCTGTTTTTTTTTTATCTCAGATACTAAATTGACAAGTGCAAATGTCAAATTGCGAAATAATGATACCAGCTTTGTGTTTAGTGGTGCACTCGAAACAATCAACTATTTGTAAATCATAAACCAGATGAAAATTAATGGGTAATGCCTGCTATCAAACTTCGTCGATCTTTTTAGTCTCAATCGGGTTTTTGTTTATATTTTAATTTAAAATTTAAATTAGAGTACCAATAAATAAAAATTCTGTAATTTACATTCCTACAGTTTTCAGATTCTAACACTAGTATATCGTCATCTCTATATCGATTAAATGAAACTTATGAAGCTTGAAGTAAGATTTTTACAATGAAAACCCAAGTGACGCAAATTGGGCGCCATTTCGTTTCAATGACAAAATAAGTTATGTTTTATTTTTTGAATTTAAAATTAGTACTTAGGTATTTTATAAATTTTAAAGATTAGCTTACAAATATCTGTACTAAATTTAATTTATCGATAACTTTCGATACTGGTGGCATATGACTATTTTTTAATTGCAAAAAACCGGCAACACAGGTAATGTCCAAAAATTCTAAAGTTACGTATGAGAACTCAACCACAGGCCGCTATAACCTTGTTACCGCCATTTCTTTTTCAATCAAAATTTAATAATACCATACCTCCCTAATTAATTACAAACAAAATATATACATTATCATAACTTTAAACTAAAAAAAATGTTTTCTAATAAGTATTAATATCATTTGAAATAATCACTAGTTAGGTATACCAAATTGACATATTACTGTAGTATTCAGTAACTGTTGTGTACACTGAATACTACAGTAATATGTAACAGTATTCAATTATTATTTGAAAAATAATCGAGTTGATGATTTTATCGATATTTTTATTAAATTCGAGCAAAATAATTCATATTAGTTCCACATTTCTATCAGCTACTTAGAAAAACTTGCTCTTCGAGGAATAAAATTTAGTTTGGTTTTTATGCCTCGAAGAGCAATAATCTAAAATACGAATCATTGCTCTTCGAGGAATGGTATCGTTGCTATTCAAATCATTGCTATTCGAATAATTGCTCTTCGAGGAATGCATCTCCCACAGTACATATTCATTGCTGTGTCATAACTTCATAAGACAAGACCCCAATTTTACTCATTGTCATACCACTAACACTGCAGTAAATGACATTCAATTGTAGACTTTATTCATGCAAGCCTAAAGTCCAAAATTATACGAAAATTCTTTTATATATTTTTTCATTCACACTATGATTAAAAGATCCCATTTAATTTTAGACTTCTACAACAGAACAGTAAAATCTAACATTAAATGGCATTTTTACTTTGTCTGTGGTATGACAGTAGTTGACACTGTTCTCGCTGGCTGTTCAAAACAATTACGGCATGTGCAAAGCGGCTTAAGATTTCAGAAGCACTAAAAGTTTAAAACTACTCCTTACTGCTGAGTTTTAACACAATTTATTATTACTTATGCTATATAAATTGCTTGTCTAACTTTGGTCTGCATCTCTGTGGGTGAGCTTTTAATAGGTGCTACGGAACTTTTAGTACATATTGCACACTAAGCATTAACACTACATTCAAATTTCGTGGAAGTTTCCAAGCTATATCAGCTTCACTTGCTCATTAGCGAGAATTTTATGCTAAAGTAAGTTACATTCTCATTCCGACAGTTGGTGACATAAAACAGTTGCGAAAATTAAGGCCTAAAGGGCTTAATGAAAATGATTCGTTATGATAGCTCTGTCTGTACGCTTTGTTTAATGTACAAAAGCGAATGTAACGCTTAGTTTGAGTTTTGTTTCGTTGGAATGTAATATGACATGAGTGGCTTTTAATATACCTTTTAAGTACGAGTACATGCCTCATACTTTGCTAGCACTTTGTGGTATTGTATTTGTATAAGATACCACAAACTCATCTTGATTAACCTTAATTAACCTGGAGTTAAAGATGTACTGGTTATAGTGGTTATGTTTTATTGTTAAAATATGAAGAAGGGCATCAGGAAGTTTCTTCATGGTCGGCAGCACGAGTGTGACACTTCTGGTGTTGCATACGTCCATAGGCCACGCTAAACTTTAATGAGTAAAGGTTACTATAAAGTGGATGAGTACCTCAATGATGTTAATGCGTGGTCAACATAAGTCTCTTGCTTGCTCGCACAAAATAAATTGTAAACTAAAGCAAATTTATAAAAGAAAAATAATCTAGTTCTAATGTAGTTCGCTGAGTTTCTTGCTGGTATCTTCTCAGTAGAACTAATCTACCGAACCAGCGAAAGAATCATTTTCCAATGATTTATTTTTACATTATTTAATATTTTTATATTACTTCTTGACATGCATAATTGTAAAATTTTGACGTTCATATGTGCTCTTTGTGTGCCTAAACTGAATAAATGAAATTGATTCTTTGATTCTTCTTTAACCGTTTCCCATCAGGTGCCATGGACTGGCTGCCAATTAAGTGGTATAAAAAAAAGATCTTTAACTGTAAGTTGCCTAATAGAAATCGCTTCTAGCGATAAGGCCGCTCATTTTACATTAAACTGTATACACATGCTACCTACTTATTACACTGTTAATCTATTGGTGTACAATAAAGAATAATCTATCTAATCAAGGTGTTACCTAATCTATGTCCTAAGCGGGCTTAGTCCAAATTGAACTCGCACATGAAGGCTTGCAATGCAGTTTATGAGATACAGATAGAGATACAGCTCGTTTACAGACGGATTTATAATGGAGCCTTAGTAATAAAATTCTATTGGCTATGATTATGACCGCGGTAGACTAGTGGTATGGGTAATGGACTGCTGAGACGAGGTCTCCGGTTCGATCACAGGTTTTACCATGGCACACACCAATGACTTTTCGATGCTTTTCGAAGTTATGTGTGTATTTATTGCAGGTTTATAAGTGCCCAATAAATGGCAATAGGCTCGCCACCTATTACATTGGGACCTAAACATAAACTGGCGAAATGTGGGTGCGAGCACCTCTGCCTACCCTTTCGGGGATATAGGCGTGAGTTTATGTTATGCTATGTTATGATTCTCATATAAGACCCTAAAAACTTGGGCATACTACATCTCATATTTACAATCTGTTCTTACGTAATTAGAAAACTGAGCGGTACCACCATTGTTAAGCAAGGTAGGTTATTGAATACCTACTAGAAATATCCAATGTTAATTGAAATAGGTCCGGTCCAATGGTATCGATGAGAATCGATTGAAAATTCATTATCTTGATTGTGAATGTCTAATATAGACTGGTGACATTGAAACTCCATGTTCCAACGAGGCAAAGCTTTTGAGGATAGTACTCATGAATTGAATTGACATAGAGCAAATAAGATAGCATATTTACTATACCGACCGATTTAGTTACTTTGGAACGAGACATTTTGGGCACAGCTTACAATACGATCGATTGTTTCAAAATGGTGTGAAGGAGATATAATGGAAGGTAGCTTAGTAATTAAGGAATCGTCCACAAGATCGTAAGATCCCTGGATCGAATCCTGGCCATTGCACTACCGACGTAAATCCACTCCTCCAAGACTTTATCCCGTAAGTTCTCCATGTGGGACGTGTGTGTGATGTTTTAGTCACCAGTCCATACCGCCTGTTCGCGTTTTAACATAAAAAGAACACAAAAGGACTAAATGAAATTGTTGTCGACTATATATTCCTTCCTCTATTGTAAAATTGCCTTGAATACTCGAGACAGCCGCGTTCGAATCACTTCTGACGTGCTCACGTTCCTGTAAAATTTGAATGGACTTCACTTTTTTAAACATTTTTATTGTATTAAGAGCATGAATTATTTTGAAATTGTTGTATTTTTAGATTTATTTTAATAATACAACAATGTTATAATACAAAATGTGATTCCTTTTTCTTGCCACCTTTTCCTTTGCAGAGGCGGCAACACATGAGTAACGCCTTAAATGTTGGGAATTGCTAACCACATCTCATCATTAAACTTGACATTACTGATCAGATAATTTGAAGAGTTTATGAGCATAACGTCTGACTGTTAAAGATTTAAATAGTTTGATATACTGATACACACATACATATATTCACACCTGAAATCCTCGAAAAGGTAGACAAGGTTTATTAATACACACATTTCGCCATTTGCGTCAAGCGAGCACTTTATCAAATTAATGATAAATTCATCTAAATATTAATTACTATTATTCGCGCAACACAATTAATTCTATTAGACTAAGGTGTCATTGTGGAAAGTTATAACAATATTTGTGCCGTAATAATTGACGTTTAGCTAAAACTACCACGTTCCAAAGTTACTACGTGTATTAAAGCCGCTGTGGCTCCCTGTTTGGACCTATGCCAAAAGTTAATTTGTTTAGGAATGTTGGCTATATTGATATCTTGTTTGTTAACTTGTATTGTATTTTTGTTGTATTACATGACGTTTCGTTATATTCAACTAATATAGACGTGATTAGGATTAGCTTAAGAAATATTTTTGTAAAATCATGTCTCACTAAAATTTTACCTTTCAATTGATATTACATACAATCGCGGAGTTTGAATTACGAGGTTGAGGACTTAGATGACCAAGACCAATGCAAAGATGATGATGATGAACTTGTTTTGCATACAACTACAAGCATACATATAATCACGCATTTATCCCCAGTTAGGTACAGGTAAATTAACACACATTTCACCAATCATTGAATTTGGTGTCACATAATAGGGAGTGAGCCTATTGCCGTCTTCCGTTGACTCAAACCATGCATCTGTCTGATGTTAAACAGCCCTATCCCTGTCACCTTATACGACACTGCATGGAAAGAGATGGGGTGGTCCAAATTCTACTATGCCGGGAACCACGCGGAATACAACTATTACATATAATAGGGTCTACTTCCTGGGAACCAAACGGAAAGTTTTGAACAAAATCGAGATTAATGGCGTTTGAATGCGAATGAATCCCTTTATCCTACAATACAAAGTAAATTTTATTTTAAAATAACTGTTTTGACCCGGGAGATAGAAGACGACGGTATTTCCGTCCAATTGAGCAGTCCGACTGGGTAAGTACCTCCACGCTACAGAATATAACGGCCATAAAAACCTAGTGTTGTGTTCCCAGCGGTGAGTAGGATAGCCAAAGATTACTGGAAACTTTTTGTGCTGTCAGTGGGAAGATCAAAGGCTCGTCCAGATTGTTTCTTCTGCACTGAGTGTAACTCCCCTGGTGTTGCACACGTCCATAGGTCACGATAAACACTTTCCATTGAGTGAGCCGAGTGCTTGTCTGCCTTGTATGATGATTGTATAAAAAATAGTGTCTATTCCCAGGGAACCAAACGGAAAGCTTTGGACGAAATCGGGCTTAATAACGCTTGGATGGGGTTGAGACCCTTTATCCCAAAATACAAAGTGAATTTTATTTACTGACCGAGCGAGCGAAATGAGCGGGAATTTCCGTTTCGATATGGTGGCCGATTTTAATTTTGTCGGTATGTCTGTTAGCATGTCTCTTTCGGTTTAGAGGGTGCATTTCTTAACCGATTTTCTCCAAATTTGGCACACATGTTCTTTGATTTATAACACAACTTTTGTCGAGCTAATTTTTGATAGGGGGGGAAATGGGGGGAAAAAAGAGGGGAGATCTGCTGTCGCATTGTTTATGAACTGATCTGATAGTTTTTGGCTGAAATAAGAAGGATATGATTCTTCACAGGTTGTTGTGAAAAAATCAAGCCTCTAAAGGTGAACTTCGTTGTAAAAAAACAGATGAGAAAAGGGGGGAAGTTTGCTGTAGCGTTTTTTAAGAACGGCTCGTCATAATTTTTTGGTAAAACATTCAGTGCTGTTAGATATAAGATACTCTTAATAAGAGTATCCGTATCTCTTTTTTTACCGTATAAGGGTAGGTACCTACCAGAAAAATGTATCAAAAGTACTAGTTTTATTTTTAAATAACAAGTTCGCACATAAGAAATGTCGCTTGAATGTATAGAAACGTGGTTACCTTAGTGGTTATGGAGTCGATCTTACGGTTGAGAGGTTCTGGGTTCGAAATCCTCGCCATTACTGATGCGACGTGACGCGAACCCACTTCATCAAAAATAATTCTATTTAGAAGTTTCAGATGTCTTATTGTAATTATTTGAGACTTCCAACATTCAGATCAAATCAAATACTTACGTAAAGGCAAACTTTTTAACAAAGTACATTTTATATTATGATTGCTGTCTGACAAGACAAAAAGTGTAATTGTTTTCCAAATTTCTGACAAAACTTCATAAAGATAGTAGGTATTTATTTTATCAGTTGTAATATTGTTTTTTGTAATTTCTAGTTCATTTGTTTATTAATGAAATAAATAAAAATATATAAATACAGGAAGATAATATAGTAAAATTCTTTTAGAAAATGAAATATTGATAAATTTTAGACTGACAATATTAAGCATAATAATTTGAATGCTCTTTACCTACTATTGTGGAGAAACTATAATATGTTTTTTATTGATTATAATTTTTAATCATTTATTGCCTGAAACACGGTAAGTTACAATGGTGTCAAGTCATACATACATAAAATATAATATATAGGGTTCAACATGTTTGATATGAGATATTTCTGCATGTAAAGTAGGTATTACATTTTATTAGATTTAGATAAGTAAATTATAATTCGAATAATAGTTATAATAATTAAAATAAACATAAACTGGCGAAAGGTGGGTGCTAACACCTCTGCCTCCCCCTTCGGGGATATAGGCATGAGTTTATGAGTATATATAGATAGAGTATATAAATAAATTGTTAGTTAAAATGTTAATAATAATAAAAAGTCAATTAAAATGTAAAATTCAAGGGTTTTGAATGAAACTTGCAGAGGTCTTTACTTAGGTATATTATCTAAGATGTACCTGAACCAGGTAGTCCTGTGCTTCAGGCGTCAAGTGAAGATTAACAATAATTCTTAAATACTATTACAGAAACAACCAATGCTACAGTGAGTCTTAATTATACAACTTAACAGAAACACAACAGAAAGCATATTGAAATAATGTTTACTCAGAAACCAAAACCTATTTTTTTATACACCACTTAGGTGGCAGACAAGTACACGGCCCATCTGATGGAAAGTAGTTACCGTGGCCTATGGACGTTTGTAACACCAGAGGAGTCACAGTCGCGCTGCCAACCCTGTAAGTACAGAGTTTCTGTGCCGTCAGTGTAGAAGACAAAGCAGGACAAGCCTTTAGTCTTCCCACTGACAGCACAAATTCTCCAGTGAGCTCTGGCTACCCTACTCACCCCTGGGAACACAACACGAAGTTATTATAGCCGCGGTATTCGGTAGGGCGGTGGAATTTCCCCTCAATTGGGCGGAAATACCGCCGTGTCCGGTAGGACACGGCGGTATCCTTGCAATACCTAACCTAACCTGTCGATGTCCATACATACCATATCCGTTATACTACAACCCCTCTATTGTTTCGGGGTGGGAGCGGCAGCGTGAGCGAAGGAGGATCGCAAGTTAAGTAATTAATAGACAGAGACGTGTTGAGTTAAACTCAATGTGTAGTCTTGATTGAAGTTTACTCGTACAACCACCATTAGTACTTTCGTTCGACTGAAGAGAGTGTCCTGCTAATGTTATAAAATGTGATAGTAAGTTGAAGGCAAAGTCTCAGAAAAGAGGGTCACCATTACTTACATATACCGTGTGACAATGGTGACACTCAGCTTGACGGCCTCATCATATGCTTTTTCACGCCCCGCTTATAGGACCCGGGACTGTACGAAGAAGAAAACACGTGAGCTGGTAATGAATTCCAGGCCTTAATGGTGCGATAGAGGAAGGAGTCACCGAACCGCTTGTTTCTTGATCGGATCGGATTTCGCATACATTGACATAATTTACATTATTTGGCTTTAATATACATGTACATTTATATTTATGTGTGCGACTCTCAAAACGTTCCTATCTCAGCATACTACACATCACATGTTAATATGATGTGCAGCGCTGATATTCTGATTTGGAATAACTTTTCTTTTGCTTAGCTTAACTTTTTTCGCCTTTGTCTTGGAATAACTTACTTTCTAACGTATATACTACTACTACTACTGCTACTACTACTTTTCTGTAATTATATGTGTGTGTGTTTTTTTTTAAGAATATTAGAACAGAAATTACTAATATTCTCTTTAACCTCTGCAGCTGTCTGCTCTGTAAGGTAAATCGCTTGTGTCAGTGGGTTTACGTAGGTAATGTAATGGCCAGGATTCGCACCCGAGACATTTCGATCGTTGGGCTGTCTCTTTAACCACTAAATTACCGACGCTTAAAGCAATGACTTATTATCACAGTCAGATCACGTAGACTATTTATTTATATTTCTATTCCGGGAATAGGTTCTCATAAGATCAAAATTTCTTGCGAGCGAAGCTGCGGACAACGTTTAGTTGAAAATAATTTGCTAGTTTATTGAACGTAGACCATATACTGTATAGAAACAACTATGCTAACAAAATGCATCGCAAAAAACGGAGTGTAAAACGCGTCTTGTGTGGATAAGCTATTGTCCTACATGAGCGACAAGCGCGACAACGCGACGCGTTCCGACGCGGTGCGTAAATATCAAATGGTCGTTATTCTTGTGTACTACGATGTGTCGCCTTAATACGTCATGTTGTAAAGTATGGAAGAATATGTCACGCATCCTGTCGCTTTGGCGCAACATCGCGTTTGTCGCTCACGTAGGACAACGGGTAAGCTAATGTTAATATTGTTCTTTAAACGGTCAATGTGTGCACGTCATAGGTTGTATGTACTCGTATATGTCAACTTATACTCAAGTAGCGGTAATTTTTTATGCCGGATAGATAGTTGTTACGTTTTTAAATTTTGTAAATAGTCTAAGTTTTTCAACCTACCAACCGTGAAACCGTGCAGTGTCATTTATTTTAAGTCGTTAAATATTGGGAGAGCGTTCACAAATCAAGCTACCACGCATCTCGGCTTAGTGGTTGCGGTACAACCTTTTCGGACCGATGGTTGTTTGGGTTAATGGCTTTCCCGTATCGGGTTCATTTTATTCTTTGGGCACGGACGTTTCGGACGTACATATCCGTTACTTTTCAAATGTTTAGCTTTAACTACATACAAATTGGAACACATTGGGAGAGGCCTATATTCAGCAGTGGACTGCGGAGGACTAATTGATTGATTGATTGACATAAAAAATATTGATTGATAGTTTAATTATTTCAATTCATTAGCGACCTAATAATAAACCTCTGTAGCGTAGCGGTTGAACATTCGATTGATACGCAAGGGCGCGGGTTCGATTTACGCTCAGTGTAAATATTTGTTAGCATAAATATGAATACATACATTGCTCTGGAAGTTCCTACGTACAATATGTGTGCATTTGCAAAACAAAAATGTATCTAAGAATGGTATCCGCATTCTAGGACCTATAACACAAACTAGTTAAACTATGCTAAGTTTTGGTCTAGATAGCGCTTACAATATTTGTTTATTTCATTTACAACCTGAACGTGTTAGTGAGATGCTAGTAATAAGAGGAGCCTGCCGTTATGCGTAAAAAAAAATTCCAAAAATTCACAAAGAAATTTTAACAACCTTTTTTATGCTAATGCAATGTATTATAGGAGGTAGCACACGGCGGTATTTCCGCCCAATTGAGCAGTCCGACTGGGAAAGTACCTCCGCCCTACAGAAAACCGCGGTTATAATAACTTCGTGTTGTGTTCCCAGCGGTGAGTAGGGTAGCCAGACGTCACTGGAGAATTTGTGCTGTCATTGGGATGACTAAAGGCTTGTCCTGCTTTGTCCTCTACACTGACGGCACAGAAACTCTGTGCTTACAGGGTCGGCAGCGCGAGTATGGCTTCTCTGGTGTGACATACGTCCATAGGCCACGGTAACCACTTTCCATCAGGTGGGCCGTGCGCTTGTCTGCCACCTAAGTGGTATGAAAAAAATGTTTGGAATAAATTAGTAGAATAAATAGAAATTAGTAAAGGTACTAGATGGTAAACAAGTTTAAATGTTCACTACTCAAACATATCGCTTGCGTTTCAATTATTTTTAAAGAAATTTTTTGCTTGCTTTTTTGAAATGATCAAATGCGATTGTTTTCGGAATTATCACTTAATTTGGCAATTTCTTTTCGGTCAAATATAGGTAACCCATTAATAAAATAAAAGAAGAAGAGAAGAAGTCATGATATAACCAGAATCTCAAGTTAATGATAAACGATTGATCGTTTTATTTAAAAAATATCTACGAAGGTGTTTTCACTAAAAATGTCATGACAATATTCCACTGATATGTAAAAATTACTTATATAATTTATGTTAGTGGTTTCGTTCAGTATAACTTGTGCCTATTTGTCTAGTACCTAATTTAATTTAGTAGATTAGTAGACGGCTGAAGGATAAAGGCCTCATTTCAAAGTATTAAAACTTTTCCACTAAAAGTTATTTAGTCTTTAGTGTTAGCGATCATCTTTATTGTTTCACGATTTCGTTCTTCGTCTCCACTATAATTGATTAGAGGATCACTTAATTAAATTACTCTTTTATTTCCTTTGTTTGTGTCTATAAATGTTCTAACGGGAGAAAATTGGGTGGATTTAGGGGAAGTTTCAATGCTTAAGATTTAGTTTATGATAAAAAAAGTAATACAATCGGATTCTAAACTGAGAAACTGAAGCTGACTCTCTCTCTGACCAAGGCCTACCTACTTATACTTTACCGACCTATATTTTGACTCCAGTGACGTCACAAAATGTAATCTATATATTTTTTATGCCACTTAAAGTGGTCACTGTGGCCTACGGACGTGTACAACACCAGGGGCGTCACACACGTGCTGTCGGCCCTGTAGAAACTTCAACTGCCAACCAATCCTTGTTTTCTCGCATTTTGTGGTCAAGATTTATGCCGGTAACTATACATACATAGATAGATATATACATATTGGCCGGTGTGTGTATGTAACACACACCGGCCAACTTGTATTTCAAAGAAATTGTTATTGTCATTATCTTCCGGTCAATATATCAATGTCAAACAGCTGAATTCAGTATTAGACATTCAAATACGCCTCGTATCGGAAATACATGACATGTGGTACTTAGAATATTATGTGGTTGTGAATAATTCTGTTTAATTATTGCTATATGTAAAACACCTTCTTCGCCTTCGAGTCAATTACTATATGTCTAATATATGCTGTAATTTAGTATATATATATATATATATATATATATATATATATATATATATATATATATATATATATATATATTATACTAAACTACATATTTATTTACATTACATATATATTAAATAAATTAATTTTAATCTTCTGGCGGTGAGCTAAATAAAACCAGACTGTGAGGTTTAAGGCTTTATTGTCCACTCCAGTGTGCATCAAAGAATATATTTATAAAACTTCATAAGGACGCATACCCAGTATGTAATAAGCTTTATATTAAAAATAAAGATTTTGAAATACGAACGAGTTCCTACGTCACAGGATCCTTCGTCACCAATTCGTTTTAGGTTATAATAAATTTCAATTAAAGTTATAATAAACCAAGCATCCCTCGGCGAGTACGTGAAGGTAAACGCGCAGCAAAAAAGTTCGTGGCAGGCGAAGTTAAATCATAATATTCCACATGCCATTAAATTTTCACTTCAAGCCCTTGCGGCACATCAGTCATCGCTGAAAGAAACAGGAAAGCCCAAATGCTCCAGAAGAAACAGTCATAAAAAGAAGGCCGTATGTAAAAGTGCAAAAGAAAAGGCGGAAAAGGCGGTTCCAATTGCAAACCCGTAACAAAATTACATGTTATTAGAAACTTCAATATGAACACACGAGGTTCTAAATTTAGATAAACTAGCGACTCACCACCTTAATTCGCAAAATCATAAATTCATCATAATATTTCAAAGATAAAATATGCTGAAACAATAGAATTTAAAACGATTATTTTTCAAATCAAGAATGTGACGAATTCCATCAAAGTGAATTTTGTAACAAAATGTCAACTCACCAGAAATAAATTATCCTATATGAAGATCACTGTGAAGACACATCTTTATATCTTCCAGACGGAATTATTCTCTCTCATATTTACGAGATTTTTGAAAATTAAAATTAGGCAGTCATTGTACGACCGTCCTAGATGATCTTTAGGAAAAAAGGTGATCTGACAGATAACGTCAAAATGTCATTCACTCCACGTTTCGAAATTCAAAGGGAATTCCGTTCAAAAATTAAGAATGAGAACCGGTGCGACGACGTTCGAAAATTTCAACCCTACACCCCATACTAATACAAATTAATTTTCGAAGCCCAGAGTAACCTCACTTGCAAGTCATCATCCCTGCTGATTGACAGACGAGGCTATAACGTAGGATTTTCTCTTGCAGCCGACCCCTGTAAAAGCCAAAATAAACCAAAATAATGAATCTATAGCAGAGCAGGATCTAGACTTGCAATCGGATGTGGCACTCGGATAAAGAAGCCTTACAGTTACTACTAATTAAAAGGTTCAAAGTACGAAGTGTATGGGCTTTAGGAGCAGAGGCAGGCCCAACAAAAAATAGATGAAATGGGATGAAAGCAAGGGTTGATAGATGAATGAGTGATAGGTACTCAAACTCATGCTACGTCGAGGTGTGTATAGACCAATATACTGTGTTATGTATAATAATTATTATTTATTCAATTTATGTGCTCTTTCGCTTTCATTATCAAAAATTTAAAAAAGTAATCTCCATTATGTGATTCGCCAACAGTAACATCGAAGTAACATTTTGAGTTGTGTAACACAGTAATAATATAAGAGGGCCAGAAGTAACGCAAAATATTACAAAAGTTACCATAAACGAAACGTTGATCATAAACGTAACGATTAACGATTAAAATGTAACAACCTAAGATAATACAGCCACAACACTAAAATTAAAAATCAAATGCGATAAAACGTAGCTGTCTTACGAGGTCTTGCAAAAATAAAAATATTGTCACGCCAACATATAAATCACGTCATAGATTAAATTACTCGTAGTAATTTAAATTTATAGGATGAAAATAGCTGCGTGATTCCCAACATAGTAGAATTTGGACTACCCTATCGTGTAGTATAAAGCGACTATGGAATAGGACTGGACAGATATATACAGCCCAAACTCACCCTCAGATGAATGGCTTGAGTCAACAATAGTGCCCGGAAGACGGCAATAGGCCCACCCCCTATTATATGGGACCAAATTTATTGATTGGTGAAATGTGGGTGTTAATTCACCTCTGCATAACCCTTCGGGGATAAAGTTGTGATTATATTACAATGTATGTTTGTAATTAAAATATGTCACACTACGTTTTCAAACGTATTGTTATACGATTACAAAAAATTTAACTTATATTAGTTTTTTTAATATAGAACACGCCAATTAAGCAGTCCGACTGGGGAAGTACCTCCGCCCTGCTTTCCGCCCAATTGAGCAGTCCGACTGAGGAAGTACCTCCGTCCTACTGAATACCGCGGTTATAATAACTTCATGTTGTGTTCCAAGCTGTGAGTAGGGTAGCCAGAGCTCACTGGAGAATTTGTGCTGTCAGTGGGATGACTAAAAGCTTTGTCCTCTACACTGACGGCACTCTGTGCTTACAGGGTCGGCAGCGCGAGTGTGGCTTCTCTGGTGTTACACACGTCCATAGTTCACGGTAACCACTTTTCATCAGGTGGGCCGTGCGTTTGTCTGCCACCTAAGTGGTATAAAAAAAATTGACTTCGCCTTGCCTGATGGTAAGCTAAAGTTTTATGTTGTGTCAATACATACAATACACGTTACCTTCTATCACATAGGGCTTCTGTCATAATGCACCTATTAAATTATTTTAACAAAAATACAACACATGTTCAAGTTTTCGAAGATGTTTGGATGTTTGGTACAGGGATAGATTACATCTGGAAAAAATACATACTATTTTTTATCTCGGAAATAGGCTCCCATTGCTTGCGGGAATGGGATAATCCCAACTAATACCTACCCCCCTTCCCTACCCCCGCCGACCGATGGAATTATTATGTCGGACTCGAACGAAATTAAAGTGTACGCCGATTTGGATCTCCAACAAGGCATTTCTTTTTCACCCTTACTGACCCTGGTCATCTCTGTTATGCAATGTTTATGGGGAGATTCACATACGTACAACATTTTCTACTTGCTGAGCCATATTTCCTCCAACTCTGCACATGTACATCGTGTATTTAGTTTGTTATTTGATTCCTAGCTTACGTTCCTTTCAAATTTCAGAACGAGAGTCTGTCTCGTTTGTACGCCCAGGTCAAGAAAATTCATTAAATTGTAACGGATCGGTGCCTTACACAATACAATACGGACGTCTTTGCCGACTACACATCGCCCTGTATGTTGAGTAAATAAAAATGAAATCGTATCGTAAAGTAACTTTGTCTAAATAGTGGCAATATATTGATTTATTTGGGTGTATTTTTTTTTATCTAGGATATAATAATAATAATAAAATATTTATTTCAGACCATAGTCCATAATTAAAAAAGAAATACACACACTGAACAAACACATCAAGATACGTGTGCTCGGATCAAGGCTTTCACTATAGCCGAGTCCTGCTTATCTGCAATGACCTTCAGGATACCGTTAGTGCTACCCCGTATTCTACTTAAGCTGGAAGCGAGTCTTTTTCGCATGATGGCATGAAAGCCGTCGACTCCAGCATCGGCAAACATACCAGATGCACTACAGAAGCGGGGTAGCCCTAACAACATCCTGAACCCATTATTATATTGGACGCGTAGGGCATTGAGCGTTCGCTGCGTATAGCTGAACCACAGGCTGCACGTGTAGAAGGTCTGACAGTATGCTTTGAACAAGGTAATTTTGACTGCATCACTACATCGTGCAAACCTGCGAGCCAGCATATTGCTTTTGACCGCCAACGTCCTACGCTCCCTCTCAATATCAACTTGGTCTTCAAGGCCCTCGGTAATGTAGTGCCCCAAGTATTTAAACTTGTACACCCGTTTTAGCTCCGTACCATTCAGCTTAATTGCGGGCACAGTTAACGGACATTTACCGGAGGCCCTGAAGACCATGTATTCACTCTTTACACAGTTATAGATAAGTCCCAGTCTTTGGCTGTGCGATTCACAAATGGCAAGCAGCCGTCTCATTGCGCTTACAGTTGGGGTCAGCAGCACCATGTCATCCGCGTAACTGAAGTTGTTCATTGCTGTATCGTTAATCCAGCATCCGACTCTAGTGCTGCTAAGCCCAACCACAAGGTCATTCATGTACAGGTTGAAGAGTTTGGGAGAACTCAACCCACCTTGTCTCACCCCGCACTCCAACCTGTACGCGTCAGAGTAGCTGTCCGCCCATCGAACACAGTTCTTCTGGTTACGGTACCAGAACTGGAACAGTCGTTGCACCTGTGTAGGCACCGCTGTTTTCCCGAGCTTCTCCCATAGTACATCATATGATACTAGATCAAATGCCCTGGAGAGGTCGAGAAAACATGCATACACAGGTGTGTTTCTGTCCGTATAGTATTGAACAGTGTGCTTGAGACTAATAATTGCGCTTTCAGTAGATAGTCCGACACGAAAGCCGAACTGAGCGTCATGTATATTGAGGTGTTTCTCCAATTATGAGTCAAGCACACTGTCCAACACCTTGGCCACCACCGTAGCCAGAGATATAGGACGATTGTTCGGCTTATCAGATAAATGCCAACTTCACTTCGCCTCGCCTGATCTCAGGAAAGAAGGTCACCATTACAGACACTAAGTTATGTTACAATGATGGCACTCAGCTTGACGGCCTCATCAGATGCTTTTTCACGCCCTGCATAAAGGATCCAGGACTCCAGGTCTTGGTGGTGCAGCAAAAAAAAAGTCCCCGAACAGCTTCGTTCTTGCTCGTATATTCTGCACAGTGTGAGGGTGACATCTAAGCCCTGCACGTGTTGTCCTATGTAGGAAAGGAGAGTAAAGTAATTGGTTGTGTAAAGGCCTCGTGGCTCCAGGCAGAGTAGAATTAGAATTATTTGCAGTGAGCGGGCATCGAACCCACGATATCTAACGTACTCTTATCACTTATCACAACACAAAGCGTTGTGTCGTAAAGGCATGGCTCTACTGCCTATCAAAATCGTCCCTTTAGCATTCAAGCGTTAATGTATATTTGAATAGTCACACCTGGTTGAGGAAGGAAATCCAAAAATGGGGAAGCCCCATCATTAAGTCACTGTTTGCTGACCTAATAAAATAAGGGCACGAGACTGCCATCATGTTTGATTATATTGCTAAGTACCAGCGTGTTTTGAAACCAGTTCTTTTTTAGTTTTTCCATACCTAAAGTATCAGACTTTTTTTTTGATATTTGTATAAATTGTATTTACTTTACTACTTATTATTTTATAAGTAATTACAATCTCTTCTTTATTTGTTAATTAAAGTTGGTTAGATATTCAGAATTTGAAATAATAAGGTTATTAACTGTGAGAGTGTTAATTTTATTTGAATTAAAAAAAAAATCAGTACGTCAGTTTTTCTTATTATTTAATAACTAGTAACAGCTCATCAGCTACAAAAAAAATATATAAATCAATTTATTTGTTTTTCAGGTGCAGGAAAAGGATAACTTAGAATGGACAATTTGCAGCTGACGAACTGAAGGTTATTATAATTGGAGGTGAGTTTTTTACATTAAATCGTTTTGTTGCGTTAAATTTTTATTGTGCTAAGAAATTCTAAATTCAAATTGCACACAGTACACCAATAATTGGCACCCAAAAGTGAAAAACCAGAAATGTGTTGCTGTTGCTGATATCCGACTTGGAAAAAAGTAATAGGTACCTATAAAATAATCCCTACAAAAATATTTTCATTTTAAAATAATGCTACAACGAGAATATATTGCTTGCTCTATAAAAACTACAAAGATTTTATGGAGTGTCAAACTTCCACTGACTCTACACGTTCTAATTCAATCTCTACTAACTCTCATTAGTGTTTAATGTGGAGCCTAGCCTTAAATTCTCTATATTCCCTACACCTTAGTCAAAATGTTCAATCAAATCAGCCCAAATGTCCCAATGGGTTGATAGGTATCAAAGATATTTTTACCCCACATAAGTTATTTATGAACCGAGTCAGAAATAAATCGACCCATTTATGTTTTTATTGTTGAAGCTTTTTAGTTCGTTTATTTAACAATTACATTAAAGCCTCGTCATTATTTTTAAGTGCCAATTATCGTACCATAATTGAAACTGATGAAGGCATTGACACTCTTTAATCAATATGACATATTGCTAGGAATTATTATTGTATTTTTTTATACAACTTAGGTGGCAGACACGGCCCACCTGATGGGAAGTGGTTACCGTGGCCTATGAACGTATGCAACACAAGGGGTGTTACACTCACGCTGCCGACCACGAAGAAACCTTCTGATGCCCCTCTTGAAGAATCCCATATTGTAGGTGCTTGGGAAAACCGCAGCAGGGAGGTCATTCCACAGCTCGAGTGTGCGTGGGATGAAGTTTCTTTCATACAGCACAGTGCGCACTGTCTCAGTTCGCAATGTGTGAGGATGAATTCCCTGCCTATAGCGAGAGGTTGTATGTATGTAACTAAGTAAGATAGCTTTCAGTTATGGGTTCTAAACATTTGGTACTGTAGAATCTGTTGATTCTACAGTACCAAATGTTTAGAACCCGTCATTTACAGTGTAGATGTGTGTAGTACAGTGTAGATGACTATGCTTTGTGCAATGCAGAGAATTTCAATGAATATATGCTTATCATGAAACTGTAATTTCGAACCAACGAGCATTCAGTACTCTGAATTGCATTATTGAAAGACGGCACGTGGTACTTTGTTCAGCTAATCTGAGGATGCACGTGGTTTTAAGCAAATATCTCTTCGCACTGGTCTTCAATCTTGCCTGACCCCTTTGCTCTCACCATCAATATTTTTTACATGTGCTGCCTTTATGGGAGCCATAACCATCTGAGAACCCAATCATATGAGGAATGAGGAAAGCCATGACGGCATTCGGCTATTATCAGGTGGTGCTGGTTTGTAGGTTAGGTTAGCTTGGGTCCCGCCGATTTTAGTGGGGCTTATCATTAACAGCGCAGTTTATGTAAGTGGTTTATGCAATAAAGAATACAGTAATATTTACATATTTATATAATCCGACTCCCCTCACGTCACGGTAACCACTTTCTATAAGGTGGGCCGTGTGCTTATCTGCCACCTAACTTGTATAAAAAATATCTAAATATCCTTATCTTCCTAATGTTCAACAATTTCCAAAACGAAACTTTCTCCAAGAAATTTTTAACGGCATAAGAAATTCTAAATTCAAATTGCATTACCCAACGCGAAAACGCTGACCAATATAATCAACTAATAAGTGTAAAGGAAAAACAAAACTGGTTATCTTATCACCCTACTGTAATGCAGCATTCTGTAAAAAAAAATTCTGCGGAGAACTTGAAATATTATTACAGGGTAATAATGAACGGGGATTGGCAATCAAATCAATATCGAACGATCGAATCTTCTTTATATGAAGTAGCGAAGGTTTTTGCGGTGAGATGGAATTACAATTTTAAGAGTCATAAATTCACCTTTGGCTAAAAGGTCTGATCGATTCAATAACAAATTTTAATAAAGATTTTTTCATGATACTGTCGGAAGTTTACGCGAATATCTCTTATTGAAATAACGGAGTAGATATTGTTTTGTTATTAACACTTAGCGGTACGGTTTTGAGCAACATAGCTGTTACAGTTCAATAATTCTGTAGGCATTACGTGGACAGAATAGATAAGGCCCTGGGACAGAATGGAGCAGGTCTTGGGCTTCTCGGAACAAGCTTATGATAATGCTTCTTCAAATGTGAATCCACGCGTTAGAAGACGAAGTCTCTTCTTAGGCTTAGTGGTACACTGAACGTTAGTTTAAGTTCGCCAACAATCATTGCGGCTTGTATTTAGAGCGCAGAGGTTACAGAACCTAATAATTTACATGAGGCCTCACGTACCTCTGATAAAGAAACAGTCTTGGCTACACTCTGTACTTTTCTTATATAATTTGACGCAACAATTAATCTTTTTCTTTGTGACAGTTTTAACTTATAAAATATTATAGCATGATCATGAATGGATGATTATCAATCACACCAGATATTACAGTCTGAAATAACAACTAGATACTATCAATTTTAATCCAACCACTATTTTATTCTTCAAACGAATCGATTCTGTGTTCAAACGTTAAACAGAAATTAAGGGAACCACCATAGTTAAGCAATTTGTAGACTATTCCTTTTTTGAATTCACAATTCGTTCCAGTCCAAATTGATGGGCGCACGTTTCTTTGCTGTCCATTTCTGAACTATGACTTTTGTTCTTTTTTTAAACAAACGACGATGATGTAAGGCCGTTTACACATTATCCGGTCCGATATAGCTGATTACGATGAAATTTGTACAGGGTAGATTAGATCTTGAGAAAGGTCATGGGCTATCTTTGGTTGCGATAACCGATATCCAGGCGGCTGGTGCCGCGGGCAACAGCTGGTAATCAATATGTGCAATTGACGTATATTTATAACTGTCATTAACATCCATTAACTTCTAAATGTCAGCATCATGCATAGATTATTCCATTCTACTATACTAACAAACTGCCACGTGTCTAGAGGGGCTGGTGATGCACGAAACGATCTAAGACGAATTAACTGACGAAAATCTAGTGAGCCATAGCAACTTAACATAAAAGAATATAAAAGCTTTATGATACGACGTACGTCAAGCGTTTTACTTTTTATTCCCCTGCACGTTGCCGAGACAGGGTACTCTGTGTTGTTAACAAGGTAAAACTGGGTGCTGTGTAATTTTATTATTTGGTGACTGTTTGCAATTTCGTGTTTTATGAGTGGGAAGCTTTCCAGGAAATAACATGTACCACATTATAAACATTTAATGGAATTGTAGATTTGTAATTGTTGGTTAAGTAGAGCATAAAGACCTGAGATGGTGCGCACTGTGCGGTATGAAAGAAACTTCATCCCACACACGCTCAAGCAGTGGAATGAACTCCCTGCTGCGGTTTTCCCTAGCGTCTACAATATTGGGTTCTTATAGAGGGGCATTAGAAGGTTTCTTCATGGTCGGTAGCGTGAGTGTAACACCCCTAGTTTTGCATACGTCCATAGGCCACGGTAACTACTGCCCATCAGGTGGGCCGTGTGCTGGTCTGCCACCTAAGTGGTATAAAAAAGGACCACTGCATATTTTAGCACGTCGATCGTAATCGTGCTACTATTGCACGATGTGGCCGATTTCTATTACAATACATATACATACAACTTGATTTACTTGATTATACGTAGAACTAACGGCTATAGGTTAATTGTTTGTATATGTAGACTGGAGGTCTCCATCCAAAAATGACTTCCCAATGTTTCAGGGAGTCTCCGTGTTGACATTGACGTTAAGTGAAATTGATGGATGTAAAACCGTACGACGTTTCAACGGCACAGTTTGTGTTACCAGGGAATCAGGTATACCCTGAAATATATCTCTCACGGCGACCGAGTTTGTCAATCAACATTGACGACCCCGATCCCACCCCGACTCGACCCCATCCCTATAAAGATGCGCATCTTTATAGGGATGGGGGGATCTGGGGGATGGGGGGAATCACGGCAATTGCTCATAGATGCTATGTTCATTGATGTTACTGTTGAGACAACGAATATTTAGTAACAATACGTGTGATCGTATCTACACACTCTTGTCTGAAATGATTGAGATACAATGATTATGGTTCTAACATAATAAGGTGATATACAGGGTGTATTTTTGAAACGGGGCAGTAAGGGCAAGTACCTTAACCGTTGCAGTTACAGCAAAACGTTCTTAGAAGACCTTCCCTAACTTTTTGACATATTTTGAACTGCATTCACAGATTTTGTAAAAAACTCACAGTTGGCAAAAAAAATGCAAAAAGTCCAAAATTTTTTTTTTTATTCTAATCGATTCTATTTCATGTGGCGATCAAAAAACTCTATGAGACCATTTTAGCTTTCAGTACTAGGAAAGACAGAAATCGCCAAAAACGTTTCCCATACATTTCGGCAACAGAAACAAATTTCTACGATGGTCTAACTTTTTGTTATGGCCAGGAAGTGGGTAGAATTGACTGTAAAGTAAATAAAAAGAATTTTTACCCTCAAATTTCGAATTTGATTCGAAAATCTGTGTGTTATACTTAGTTTCAGCTGAGAAACTTCGTCTGAGTTATTAATTAAGGATTTTCGCTAAAATGTCTTCTAATCGTGAAAAAATTAACTTATTAGAAGCGTATTTTGTCAATAATCGAAATGCGGGAGCTGCATTGGTGTGGTACCGCAATAAGTATAGTAGTAGCCAACAAGAAAGGTTATTACAAATCTTTTGAAAAACCTGAAATTGCAGGGTTCTTTCAAAAGAAAGCGGCAGCCTCGTGTGGACATGGACACGGAGATTGCGGTTCTGACTTATGTCGAAGCATATCCAGAGGTATCGTCCAGGCAAGTCGCCCTTGAAGTAGGTGTATCCCACTCCCTTGTGATAAAGATATGGAAGAAATACGGCCACAAGTGCTATCGATATGGGCGCATAGTTCAAGTGTTACATCCGGGTGATGATGTTCGAAGGCTTACTTTTTGCAGATGGCTAAGAGGAAAAATAAGCAGAGATCATGAATTTTTAAATGACATACTGTGGTCAGACGAAACGAATTTTTCCAATAACGGTATGTACAACAGAAAAAATCACCACTATTGGTCCAAAGAAAATCCACTAAGAGTTACGGCAAGTCATAATCAGGTTCGCTTCTCATTCAACTGTTGGTGTGGTATAATGTCCAATCGAGTCATAATGGTAGAATTTTATGAAGGGAAACTGAATTCTGCCATGTATAATGAAGTCATTTTACACCATCTTGAAAACGAGATGGACGAGTGGCCCCTGGCGGAATTGCGAAAAGTTCATTTTCAACAAGATGGTGCTCCGCCACATAACAGTCACCTTTCACGTTCCAATTTGAGCCGCCTATTCGGTACACAGTGGATAGGTACACATGGTCCAACACAGTGGCCACCTCGTAGCCCCGACCACTTGATTTTTTTTTTATGGGGCTTCGTGAAAAACGAGGTGTATAAGACGACGTACGCCAGTGTTCAAGAGCTCAAGGATGCATTAATGACCATTTACGTAATATTCATCCCAGAACATTATTAGCCGCCATTCGTTCAGTGCAAAAAAGGATAGACTTATGTATTCGTGAAAATGGAAATCATTTTGAGCAATTTATTTCATAAATCAATTTCTTAAATGTTTAAATGATTTTTTTTATTTAACAAGTTCAAAATTTTACCTGACCTATGAGTTTCGAGTTGATTTATCATATTTCCGTACGAAATGTATGGGAAACGTTTTTGGCGATTTCTGTCTTTTCTAGTACTGAAAGCTAAAATGGCCCCATAGAGTTTTTTGATTCCCACATGAAATAGAATCGATTGGCATAAAAAAAAATTTTGAACTTTTTGCATTTTTTTTGCTAACTGTAAGTTTTTTACAAAATCTGTGAATGCAGTTCAAAATGTCCCAAAAAGTTAGGGAAGGTCTTTTAAGAACGTTTTGCTGTAACTGCAACGGTTAAGGTACTTGCCCTTACTGTCCCGTTTCAAAAATACACCCTGTATACAGAAAATAAAAGCAAAGAATTAGCATTACCATATAACGTGGTAAAGCTGCTAGTCTTCTGGGAACGTTACCACAAGGGCCATGCGATGCGGAGGAATGTATCCACGACGAATTTTAGCATTTGTTATATTTATTTTAATACACATGCTCGTGAAGAGGCACTTAAAGCGTTTTAAGGCCTCATTTCAGAATATTACATACACGTGGTTTATACTTTACCTTTTATTTAAAATCTTTGCAGAGTTTTTAAGTGCAAAAAATAGGACAAAAAGTTTATTTCAATGTGAAGTATATGGTCTAAGATCCGACCTAACATCGACCTTCAACCATCTGTTTACTGAATGAAAATTAA
The DNA here is from genome assembly GCA_963662185.1 of Eilema griseolum. NCBI lineage: Eukaryota > Metazoa > Arthropoda > Insecta > Lepidoptera > Erebidae > Eilema > Eilema griseolum. The sequence continues at coordinate 10,834,044 of OY759250.1, forward strand.
AGTTTAGCGAATGAAATGTGTTGCTGAACCAATAGGGTTGTCCAAAAAATATGATTAAAAAATTCGAAACGTGATTAAAGAAATATGAGCTACAATTATTCATGACCAAATTTTCACTTGCAACCCTATATTACAGAATTTGCAATGAAATCTACCTACCTACTTACCTGTTTGTACATGTCAACCAGCTTGTAGGGACCGAAAAAGTAGGCTACCTAGCTTGAGCATATAGTATCCATTGTAAACATTTCATTGAAGGTTCATTTTGTTTGCGGACAGGCTTGTTTAGTGAAATTGGAGAAAAGAATCAAGTCAGGAATTAATTTTCCTTAGCAAATTTTAGACCATATTTTTGGGTAACCCTATTAATATGTGTTTAGCAACACATTTTATTTGCCAAATATATTTTTTGTTGGCGTTAACGTTGGCTTCTATACTAATGGGTTGAAAGAAACATATTAATTTGATTGATACTTGAATGAAGACCATTATGAAAGTAGAAGAAGTGAAAGACGTATTGCAAGATCACAGCAAGAGGATGTCTCTAGCTATTCAAATAAAAAGAGTTGTGAAGATAGATAGATAATTCAGGACAAGTAGGTTGAATGTACCTATACAGGTTAATGTGCAATGGGTGGCCTTATTGCTGGAAGCAATTTTTTCGAAGCAACCTACCTGCAGGCTGGGGTATGTACATATTATGTGGAAATAAACACATAAGCATAATGTTTATAACATTATTTACTTAAGTTCTGAGTTATATTAAATACCTGTTTACATATGTTTACTACTTTTACTGTCTAGGCTAGGCAGAGATGACAGCTCGCTATTTGCTTCTATGCTTAGAAGTCGATTCTTCTTTTACTGACATTAAACTAATCATGCAAGCCCGTCAGTCGTACTTATAGTCAGATAAATAGCCTATTCACTACATCAATTTGATTGAGTAAAAGGTCATATCGTTGACCTCAAGTCCACGAGACAACTGCATAAAAATAGACTGGTGTATAAAGTGTAGTCTGTAGATAAAACAATCAAAATGTAATAGCGTAGAGTGCTAGTCGCCATTTGAAATAACGGACAGATAAAATGTTTAAAAAATGTTTGAATTTATTTGTTGAAACAGATACAGATCTCAAAACCCTTTCAGGAATTTCACTTAAATCTTTAGCCATACTAATATTATAGTGAAAGTAATTCTTGTTTGTTTTTTACATGCGTAAAAAACAAACAAGAATTACTTTCGCGCATGAACTGATTTTAATTTAATTTGGTATAGGGGTACATTAGACCTTGAGAAAGGACATATGCTATGTTTTATCGCGATAGCCGACATCTACTTGCGCGAAGCCACAGGCAACAGCTAGCGTTCTTCTAATTGTGTTCTTCTATTAATTAGATTTAATATATACATTTTGACTAGAGTGAGTTTTAGGTTAAAGTGAGTATGCTCAAGACCGGGCGTGAACCCTCGACTTGTAATTTTTTTTTTGGCAGACAATCACACGGCTCACCTGATGGAAAGTGGTTACCGTGACCTATGAACGTGTGTAACACCAGTGGAGTCACATCCATGTTGCCGACTAGTAAGAACAGAGATTTTATGTGCCCTCAGCGCAGAACACAAAATCAGGACAAGCCTTTGGTCTTTCCACTAACAGCACAAAAACTCTCCAGTGAGCTCTGGCTACCCTACTCACCACCGGGGATACAACACGAGGTTATTATAGCCGTGGTATTCTGTAGGGTGGAGGTACTTCCCCAGTCGGACTGCTCAATTCGGACGGGAATACCGTCGTGTCCTATCTCCTGATAATTGAACCTTACAGAGGAATGCTATAACCAACTAAACTACATGAGTACGTCTTGAGCATTCGAAATTCTCCTTTACATCCATCTTGGGATGACGGTAGAGCCATCTACCGTCACCCCAAGATGGATGTATGGGAAAATTTCTGTGAACGATGTTACAACCATTTTCAAACATTGTTTTTGTTTACTACGCACAATCATACATACATACCTACATATAATCACGCCTCCATCCCCGGAGGGTTAGGCAGAGGTGAAATAACATCCACATTTCACCAATCATTAAATTCGGTACCACGTGATAGGGGTGAGCCTATTGCCATCTTCCGCGCACTATTGTTGACTCAAGCCATTATCTGAGGCAGAGTCTGGGCTGTATATATCTGTCAGGTGTTAAACAGGCCTATCCCTTAGTCGCCTTGTACGACACCATATGGGAAGAGATGGGGTGGTCCATTCTATTCTGCCTGGTACCACGTGGGTTACGCACAATCAATCCAAGACGAAAATCATTATTTACTAAGTCCAAATTTATTAATATCTACAGAACACTTTAATGACACAAATTTTAAGCTACGAAACACATTATTGTACAAGCTTTTAATATCTGTAATCTTCATTGGGAAGGATTTATTCTATAAAACCATGGAGGATTTGTTTTTGTTTGTAGCAAAAATCATCTCATAATCGTCTTCGATATTTCCATTAGCAAGCAATATAACTGAAGCTCCTCAAAAAGTTATACATAAAAGGAAATATTTTCTTCGGTTATTTTCTAAATTGCAAATTTACTTCAATTTGTGTGTGTTCAGAATGTATTTTAAATATAAGTAATATTTTTCTTGAAGCAGTTGCTGAAATGCATAGTTTACAAGGGATTGTGCTACTCAAACGTGACTTATATGAATAGGGATCCCGTTTATACAAACAGTATACGAGTAAGTTCTTTGAGTGAACAAGGGATTTGCCAATGACATTTTCACGTTGGCAAAAGCACTTAAGTTAAAATTGTGTTGTATGTAAAATACATTCCCGACGCGACGATTTGATTTTCTTGAATGTGTTATTTCGCTAGAGAAATGCTTCACTTCACTATGGGATAAGCAATATAGGGGTTTCACATTACTCCTTCGTTTAGGGATAAATATTTACAGGCTTACGTATTAGTAGTAGTTCTTTATTTCGTCAATAAAATTATATAGCAATCCCAGTTTCATCAAATCCTTGTACTTTGAAACTCTTGGGTCCTCTCTCCTAGTCTTTGTTATAGTTTGATTTACTTCTCAACCCTGGGAGGAAAACCTGCTTCAGCGTGTAAGATTTAAGTGTAAGGCCATAATATTATTGCCTCTATATGTGTTAATAATACATACATGCATATATATAATCACGCCTTTATTACAGGAGGGTTAGGCAGAGGTGAATTAACACTGAATTCGGTCCCACGTAATAGGGGGTGAGCCTATTGCCGTCTTCCGGGAACAATTGTTGACTCGAGCCATGTATCTGAGGCTGAGTCTAGGCTGTATATATATGTCTGATGTTAAACAGCCTATCCCTTAGTCGCCTTGTACGACTCCGCATGGGAAGAGATCGGGTGGTCCAAATTCTATTCTGCCGAAAACCATTATACCCCTCACTATATCAATTACTTTTATCTACTTTCAACATTAAATCACGACGCAAACTGGTATCTAAAAATACTCTGGTAAAATATTCAGACCAAAAGAGCCACTAAAACGTGCCGATTTAATACGACACATAGCCACTTTATAGTTAAATTTATATGCTAGTGTACATCGCAGTGAGAATAAGGTTGTATTTTATGATGGCCCCAGAGTCGCTATTAGGATGACTATTAGATACAATAGTAGAACAAATTTAATCTATATTCGATGACCAAGTTTAGCACAACCTTAAGAAAATTAAATGAACTAGGAGAAAAGTAAGTGCATGAAGCAATTGAAAATAGAAAAACGGGCGGAAGTATGAACAATGACGTAAGCGAGACAGACAGAAAAATAGAAATTATTAGATTAAACAGCGTCTAGAACTTGTGTTAAACTAAAGTTGGGAATGAACAAACTGTTACAAGTCCGTCGGGACGATACTGAACTGCAAAAAGTTTTTAATTCGAAGGGACTACAATAAGAAATGATGCAACTCTTTGCAGAAGAAATGTCCCCCACACTTCTATCTGCAAAAAGTTGCATCATTTGTTAGTTTTCTTCAAATAGATGAAGTTCACAGTAAGATCATATATTTTATACCACTTAGGTAGTCAAAGTCAAAAGTCAAAGTAAAAATTATTTATTCTGCATAGACCATTAAATCAGCACTTACAAAACTTCAATAAAAAGGAAACATGAAAATCAGTTTAGTAAATTGACCACCGGTTCGAAACGTGGCCTCCGACCCGAGAAGACTCCGGCAAGAAACTCAGAAGGCATTTTTTTTATATACCCTTAGTCTTCTTAATCTAAATACAAAACTTTACTCGAGTAACATAGTTGAGCGAACAGCTCATTTCCAAGCTTGTTTATCATCCAAGTATTCTTGTATTTTATAATAATAGGCTTTCCGGCACAATTTACTTTTAACTTTATTTTTTAATTTATCCACAGGTAAATCCCTAATTTCACTACGGAGCTTGTTAAAAAAAGACTAATTTTTCCAAGTCAACTATCACAGACTACAAGATTGTTTTTGTGTCTGGTATTTATGGTATCAGTAAAGCACACGGCCCACCTGATGGAAAGTGATTACCTTGGCCTATGGACATCTGCAACACCAAGACAGTCACACACGTGCTGCCAATCCTGTAAGAACAGAATTTCTGTGCCGCCAGTGCAGAAGACAAAACAGGACAAGCCGTTGGTCTTTCCACTAACAGCACAAAAACCCTCCAGTGAGATCTGGCTACCCTACTCACCGCCGGGAACACAACATGAGGTTATTATGGCCACGGTATTCTGTGGGGTAGAGGAACTTCCCCAGTCGGACTGCTCCTACCTCCTACAAATAATAACGTATCTATTGTGTACATACACAGTGTGTACATGTACTGCATTGGAGGCGCCGCGTCGGCGCCAACAAAATTTTATTATATGTTAGAAGGCCTAAGGGTGTCTGCTGTTCAAGAAGGGTCCAAGATCTACATAGACTGGAGAAGATTTACTTCCAACGATGTTTTATACCGGGCGAAAACACACGGTAAGAAATTATGGGCACTACCAAAATTTCTCGCCCGAAAATCCCTTAAGCTTACATAAAATGTTTTGTGTAGGTAGGTACGTAACAATACTTAGAAGAGTATTTACCGAGACTTAAGAATATTCTTATATATTTTGTTAAATAACGGTCCAAAAATAAAAAGGTACGACATCATAAGGGTTACGAAACCTTAAATTGTCAAATACGTATTGTACCTTATTCGAGCACAAATCTAAAAAAGGTTTGTATAATTTAAAAAGGCAACTTCAACACAGTATAAAGGCAACTAAGAGCTTGAAAATGTTTCGAATGAAAAACGTGGAGCACCTTTTATAGATATCTAGCTGTTGCCCGCGGCTCTGCTCGCTTAGTTGTGGGTTATTATTATCTACCGATTTCTAAAAAAAAATATCCTTATCAAATTACCAACAACCATACTTAACCATAGACAAAATTACGTTAAGTTGTCATTTGCGTTTTGGTATTCCAAGGGAGGTGGTTTTTTGTTATACCACGTTTTATAGTGACTTGTATTTTCTTTGAGGTGTTATGGCAAAGTCAAAGTCAAAATCATTTATTGTCGATAGACCATTAAATCGGCACTTACAGAACGTCAATATAAAAAGAAATACTATAGACTAGTTTAGCAAATGGACCACGGTTTCGAAACGCGATCCTGACCTGAGAAGACTCCGGCCAGAAACTCACCGGGCATTTTTTTTTGGTCTATTTACAAACATTTACTTATTTTCAGCAGAATCAGTACAGTGCTGTTCTTGAGTTAGAAACAGTGTAACTAATACGTCTTTCTAATACATGTGTATATATTTTATGCATAAATAGTTCACTTGCTCTTTGCGCTTTTCGTTTCAATATTCTTTTAGTTTGATAATTTTTGTAATTGAGATGAAAACTCTTAATTGTAAAAATAATCCAAAATGGTTTTATTTTGTTGAAATTGCAAACTCGTCCTGTTCTGAGCTGCATCTAAAGTTTCAAGTTTCTTAAGAGGAAGTTTGTTCAAAGTTTGCAAGGGAAGCTTAAGTCTGTGTACGAACAAAACAGTTAAAAGAACACAACAAAAATGTAGAAATAACAAACGAGTTATAAAAATAACAAAGTGTATACCTACACTAAGGTAAAGAAAGCTGAAGATATCTATGAGGACAGAAGCAGATGGCTGTACCTACCACGGGTAGGTAAGAGACATTCTGATTTCAATTTCAATTGGGTAGAGTCGCGGGCATCAACTAGGTAAGTAGTTGCATGTAATCTTATATTTATTTTCTTTTTTGTCTTTCTCATTTGTACGTACCACAAAACTTGATATCTCTTATTGTAATGTAACATGTTATAGGGGTACAATAAATATCTTTATTATTATTATTATATTTCGCTAGAAATATACTAAAATAATTCATTTAAATTTGCATGCTACATACTATGACTAAACATGATTGTGCTGTTGAATACTACTTACTAAGATCTCTGTTACCATGTTTATGAGCAATAAAATTCTATTTCTAAACATAACAGAAACTCTTAAACTCACGCTTATATCCCCGAAGGGGTAGGCAGAGGTGCTAGCGCCCACATTTAGCCAGTTTATGTTTAGGTCCCAATATAATAAGTGGCGAGCCTATTGTCACTAACCGGGCACTTATAAACCTGCGATAAATACACACATGACTTCGAAAAGCATCGAAAAGTCATTGGTGTGTGCCATGGTAAAACCTGGAATCGAACCCAAGACCTCGTCTCAGCAGTCCATTAACCATACCACTAGGCTACCGCGGTTTTACTATAATATATATTCTTATATTATAAAAATAACATGTACTTGAGTCCATAATTTACATAATATCGTAAAAAATAATTCAACAGTAGCGCCTTCTATATTTCCTCTCGTTTTCGAGTATCAAGAAGTTGAATCATTTGTAACAATGTTTTTATTTTGTTTTGCGCAAAGTTAAAATGTCAAAAGTTACTTAACGGGCGTGGGTCTAATTAATATGCCAGTATCGGATCTGGGTTATGATAATCAGTGAAAGTTTTAAGGTAAATTTTGGAATATTCCGATGAACATATTTCAATTTACTTATAATAATAGCCTACAACAATAATTAATTTTCACGAAGCTAGATAGTCTGGGTACCAAATTTGGTCGTATGTAATCTGTAGATATCGGATTGAGAATATATTGATTTAAATAAGGTTATACGTCGGGGCACATATCTTGGACCCAAACCTGTTTTCACATTATCAGGAGGTAGGACACGGAAACGAAGGGTTCCGTACCATTATCTTGTAATTGGGCTTGTGTAGCATACGTCCATAGGACACGGCAATCGTTTTTCATCAGTTGGGCCGTGTGCTTGTCTGCTACCTAAGTGGTGGTAGGTAGGTAGTCCAAGTCACCAGCTGACGCATTTTTCACCGCGGTATGGGCAGCTGACAATTTTTTCCTTCATAACATTGGGTTACCTGTAATTTAGCCCATTTTCTGCTGGGAAGAAATGACTGAATTCTTTTAATTTTTTACATGTTTGAGCGGTCACTGGCACCGCTGATGTGACAATTGAAAGCCACGACTATTGCCACACAAAAGTAGCAATAGTTCGATGCCATTTGACTACTGCAACCAAATAGTGGCAGTAGTCCGATCAACATGACTAGCAACCGGACTACTGCGACTAAGCTTTACCAGTGTGTGAAGTGTAATCTGGGAGGCAATTGGTCATGCAAACTTGTCGCTGGCTTGCGGACCATATTACTTTAAAGCTTGAGTAATAAAATAAGAATAAATTAGAAGTAATAAGTAAAGAAAAATATACCTAAATTGCTTTTTGCTTTCAACTAAAAGGCGCATAACAACGTTAAATTTATTATCATATTGCTTTTTAATTTACTTTTCAGCAATTTTGGAATAGTTATAAGTTACCCTTTCACTCCGTAGGTTAAGGACCGCAAGAAAATATTCAATGTTATTCGTGAAAGCTATAAATATTATGACTTTATAAACAATTGAGTTTAAATTGTCTATATTAAAATAAATAAGATAGTATGATAAATATAGAAATAGTATATTAATTTATATTATTGCCTCTGTGGCGTGGCGGTAGTGAACGCGGCCTTTACGCAGGAGGTGCGGGTTCGATCCCTGCTCAGTGCAAGTATTTGTCTGCATTTATACATATTTTGTATATCAATGCATGAATATTGGTATTTTTTTATACCACTTGGGTGGCAGACAAGAACACGTCCCCACCTGATGGAAAGTGGTTACCGTGGCTTATGGACGAGTGCAACACCAAGGGAGTCACACTCGTGCTGCCAACCCTGTAAGCACAGAAGGTTTCTGTGCTGTCAGTGTAAAAGACAAAGCAGGACAAGCTTTTGGTCTTCCCACTCACAGCTCATAAACTCTTCAATGAGCTATGGCTACCCTACTCACCGCCGGGAACACATCACGAGGTTATTATATATAGGTCGTGTCCTACCTCCTCGAGATTCCGTATGTGCATTGGTCTAGTCGTGCCTTGGAGAGAATATTAAGCCGTCAGTCCCGGTTGCAATACGAACGAAAAATGTTAAAGACTGTTCATATTTCAAATGTTTTTTCGAGAGGAATAGTGAAATACATTGTTAGTGCTTAACTTGTTAATCTTAATAGAAGATTTCCCTCAACCCACTTGTACCTACATGGTCTCAAGAAATACCTGAAAATCTTCAATAGTGTAACAATGAATCACTTTAGTAAAACAGCCATGGCCACTTAACCATCTTCAGTTGCTGTCCGTAACGATCTTTAGCAATTCTATCATCGCACCGCTCGCAATAGGCAGGGAATTCATCCCCACACATTGCAACCTGAGACGGTGCGCACTGTGCGTTATGAAAGAAATTTTATCCCACGCACTCTCAAGCTGTGGAATGGACACCCTGTTGCGGCTTTCCCATGCGTCTACAATATGTGGTTCTTCAAAAGGGGCATTAGAAGGTTTCTTCAGGGTCGGCAACGCGAGTGTGACGTCCCTGGTATTGCACACGTCCATAGACCACGGTACCCACTTCCCATCAGGTGGGCCGTATGCTTGTCTGCCACCTAAGTGATATAAAAAATAATCTAAAACAGATTAAATAGAACAAAAAAAGAAACTGAAACCGATTTTATCAATACCTAATAATTTATTTTTATTTTTTCATTTCATTTTTAACAATCAATGTTCTGTATATTCAGAACTTTTTTTAAATTAGTACACACGTACATACATACATATAATCACGCCTTTATCCCTGGAGGGTAAGGCAGAGGTGAATAAACACCCACATTTCACCAATTATTGAATTCGGTCCCACGTAACCTCTCATTTTACACTATGCTTAGAAAAATATTGCAAGTAAAGGCAAGTATCTACTATGTAAGGGTTCCCCATTGATGTGTTTTGTTCTTTATAGACACGATTTATAGTTTTCCAGCTTTCCTCATAAAACTTGTAGTGTTTTTTTTTGCATACGGATGACTGAAACGATCATATGATTCTTCGTTTCTTGACTATAAGCAGATCGTATAATACAATACTATTTTATTTATGTCTCGATTCAGCGGGATTTTCTTTATTTCAGGCATAAAAAAGATGTATACACAATAAAATAAATTATCTACGTCAAAATGTACTTACGACTTTTTTAGCTTTGTCGATTTCATTCTCGATGGTACTCCATTCACAGGCAAAATCCCCACGAATACCCCCACCACCGAGGCCGGTGGGGGAGGTTATGTCGGACTTGAACCGACTAAAACGCACGCTGACTGTGTGGGCCGCAGGTTACCAGAAGTGAAATTATCTGAGACATATCCGTCCGGGGTGCGAGACCCTGGTCGGCGCAGGAACACAGGTAATAAATACATAAAAATAAAGTACATCTTTCGTCAATGTGGTGCAGGGCATCTTCACTGCATTACCTATTCGGTTCGAGATTGCAAGATATCGCTTTGCAACATAATTTTTGCGATATTTTCAGTATACTCTGCAGGTGAATGTTGTGTTTATTTATGAATGAATTGGGAGTCAAGCAATATATATATATATATCATTACGAACATGCATGAGTATGCTTATTTGGTCTGATCGTGCCTCGGAGAGCACGTTAAGTCGTCGATCCCGGTTGCCATACGAACATCTATGATATATATGTTGTATATTTGATAAGAATATAGTTGATAAGTATGTTGTATGTGTATAAAGGCATATAAGGCAATATATTATCAAGTTCTGCTAAAACCAACAATAGTGCTTCTCTATATTTTGGAATACTTGAACGTCGACCCACATTTGTTTATTTTTCTTTTTTTTTTGATGGAAAGTGGTCACCGTGGCCTATGGACGTTTGTAACACTAGAGGCGCGCACAGTGGCGCTGCCAACCCTGTAAGTACAGAGTTTCTGTGCCGTCAGTAGAAGCCTTTAGTCTTCCCACTGACAGCACAAATTCTCCAGTGAGCTGTGGCTACCCTACTCACCGCTACTATGACCGGCGGTTATAGTAAAAGAATGTGTTTGAATCAAATGTTTAAGAATATTTAAAATGATTTTTCGAGGTGAATAGGTGGTAGTGAATAGTCGCACCATTAAGGCCTGGAATTCATTACCAGCTCACGTGTTTCCTTCTTCCTACAGTCCCGGGTCCTTTAAGCGGGGCGTGAAAAAGCATATGATGAGGCCGTCAAGCTGAGTGTCACCATTGTCACACGGTACGTGTAAGTAATGGTGACCCTCTTTTTCGGGGACTTTGCCTTCAGCTTACCATCAGGCAAGGCGAAGTCCAATTGACGTGTCCTATATAAAAAAAAAACTTTTTAATTTTAATAAAAGATTTCCCACAGCCCTCTAGTGCTACATGGTCTAAAGAAATACCTGAAAATTTTCATTAGTGTAACAATCAATCATTGCAGTAAAGCATCGATGGCCACTTAACCATCTTTAGTTGCTGTCCGTAACGATTTTTGGTAATTCTATCATCGCACCGCTCGCAATAAGCGGGGAATTCATGCCTGAGACTGTACGCACTGTGCGGTACGAAATAAACTTTATATACACACATTTTTTTACCATGACTGGGGGTCATAGTAAAAGAATGTGTGTAAAAGAAGTGACAATATTTACATTTCGCACCAGAAATACTACATAATCCGTTAGAAATACCACTATTTGAATTCAGAATTCTGAATAAGATCAATCAAGTCCAAATTTAAATTACGAAACCAATCACACCAGATTTATTTTTGACAAATAAAATTATAATTTGATGGTTGATATATTTTATCAATTCTATTAAAATATCAAAAGAAAAATGACCCATATTATTTTCTATTGTTTGCGTAATTGAAGCGGTATATCTAGTCGGTAAAGTCTCATTTAGCTTGTTTGTTTAATCGCCTATCAATTTCTTTTGTAATGCAAATTTGAGTGTATTTCAATAAAATGCAAATTCCTTGCGCTCTTATCAAGGCTACACGATTGGCTGATTTTAGGAGGAGGCTTTTAATGTTTATTATGTTTGTAGATTTGCTCGATTGTAAAGATTGGAATTTTCGACCGACAACATATATTATTATAGGGGAGTGAGTAGTCTCACCAAATCTCACGGCTTCTCTAGTGCAGGCTTTTGTTTCAGGGTTGAAAAGTTTGACGGCAGTCGTTACCATAAAAGCAGAATATGCCAAACCAAAAGGATAATACCAAATAATTCGTGATAGAATCCGATAAAAAAAGTGTCTGTTTTCAATCAATTTTCAGCAGGTATTTTTATACAAAAGAAAAAAATGAATCAAATTTTAGAAAAAAATTGCACCGATAAGTAATAAATAATTGTAAATATGATTTGAAATTGACATAGTCATTCGCCTTAATGGTGTAAAACTCGCTGGGAAATTTACCATGTTTATTGTTTTTTTCCGAGTACCCGAAAATGGTGCGAGAAATCAGCATGAATTCAGTGAGTGTTGTGTGTCGTAAACGTGATCAAATACAGTGCGAGAACGTGGACTGAGTAGTGTTGATGCACGTAAAAATCGAGTGTGGAAGAGGATGGAGATGGATGGAGGAACTATAGTTGTGGCACGATTGGTTTTGCTCGTTTTCTCTATATTGGTGCGCTTAATATTGGACAACGAACTGTTAAATGAATAACTAAATAAAAATATGGCGAGACTGGCACAGGTGAAAATAAACTTCACATATCAAAAAAGAGAAAACGAGCAAAACCAGTCGTGTCAAAACGGCCATCATAGCGTGCCGCTGATCATGGCGCTTGTAACAGTACGGAAATATCGGTTACTCGGCAAAAACAATAAACATAATAAATATTCCGGCGAGCTTTTCAATATTAATTGCAGATATACCTTAAAAGATAAAAATGCGCGTAAGACTTTTGTTGAAGTCGCTGCCAAGCCATACGGTGAGACTCAGGCATGTATGGATATCCAAAGTCCCACCACATCATTAATGCGCATGCATCCTTCCGGGTCGTACGTGTTACCGCGAAGCGTGCTATCCGTCCGCAAAAATGTCGGGTACAGTGAAGTGCACTAGTTGCAATATTGTGATAGATGAGCTATTAGCCTTTCTGAAGGCCAAATTATCAAGGGCTGATGAAGAAATCTTGGTTAGAATATGTGCATCAACGTTTACCAGTGACGATATTCAAAAATCACATACTTTACTTTTCGAATCAGTTCCTACCGAGCTGCGTAAGATTGCGCGTAAGGGGAAAGGAAAAGAAGATCGTATGTTGTATGATATTCTTCACTTCTTGAAAGTAACCGAGCCGGATTTACTACCTATTTTCGTAGCTCGAGAGTTGGAAAGGCTACCGCCGATTACCCTCGATCACTTGGATGTGTCGAAATTATTAAAGGACTTAGCGGTTGCACAGGCGGATATAAATAAAATAAAATCATCATACGTTACCGTTGAGCAGCTTGAATTTGTTAAGAATGATTGCTTCAACTCCAAAAACGTCTCGCCGCCGTTTTCAGCTGCTAAAATAAATATGAAAAGAGGGGCATATCGTGATAGTGGGCCATTAGGTCTGTCATTGTTTGAGGAATCTACAGAAAACAACGAGAGTGACACTGATTCCAATCTGCAGTACCGATCAATACGGAATATTCAACTGGAGGGTAATATACAAGAAACGGGCCCAGCGCTGCGAGTAAGCGATATTGAGGTGCGCGATGACTCACATCGCCATATACCTAGCACTGCCGAACCGCCGCCGCTCGATCAGCTGTGCGGTGAATCTCCTTTTTTTAATGTACCCAGTACTGGCGAACTACAGGCGCATGATCAGCTGACCCCGGGTGCATCAGGGGTCTCTAAGAATAACCGTTCTTATGCGCAAGTAGCGATGACGGACGATAAAGGGAAAAAGTCGAAAAATCGCAATCGAAGGTAAAACGGGAACTTTCTTGATGGAACCAGATGAAATGTTCAGAGCGGGGGAACGAAGAGTACCGGTTTTTATAACGAACGTTCATCAAAATACAAACGAGTCGGATATTGTGAAATACATTGCTAAGAAAACTCATGAAACAGTGATATTGGAAAAAATCCCTATTAAGCGTCAATGTGACCATTGCGCATACACATTTCTCGTTCCCCAAACCAAACTATCTATGTTTCTTGACGACAGCGTATGGCCACAGGGAATAATCTTTCGTCGCTTTGTTAAGTTTAAACGAAACCATAAAAATGAAACGTCTAATGAACAAGACGACTCGGCTCGGATGCAATAATAATATGGGTACACACAAATTAGTTACATTCAATTGTAAAAATATTAAACGCTCCATAGAACATGTACGTAAACTATGTAAGACAGCCGACATCATTGCATTACTGTGATGACTTCAGTTACGTTGGACTGTCCGCGATGGACACTTCCGCGGGCGTGTTGCGAGGACGGCCCTATGGAGGCGTGGCGTTACTGTGGCGGCACAGCGTTTTTCAAAGTGTGATCGTCGTCGAGTGCAATAATCCCCGTTTATGTGCGATTAAGGTGGTGTCGAATGAAAGGTCGTTCCTAGTGACGTGCGTGTATATGCCTACGGATGAGAAGGATGGCTCAAACTTGGCGGAGTTTACGGATTTACTAAGTTCGGTGAGTGCTATTGTAGATAGCTGTAGCGTAGACTGTGTTTACATGCTAGGAGACTACAATACCCACCCGTATGAACGATTTTATTATGAACTGTTGAACTTTTGCGCCGACCAGGAATGGTCTTGTGTTGATTTTGACCGGTTAGGTATATCTACGGAAACCTACACATTTATAAGTGAAATAAACGGAAAAAGAATGTTGCTCGATCATTGTTTAGTCACAAAATCAGCTGTGAAATCTGTTCAAAATGTGTACGTTATGTATGACGTTTTATGGTCCGATCATTACCCTCTGGTAATAGAATGTAATTTAAACATTGTTGCACCTACGAAAGAATTCAGCAACTCACATTGTTCGGATAGGGTTATATGGGGGGGTGCGGGTTGGGTAACCTCCACGTTGGCTTACCTGTTTCTTTTCCCTCTGGACCGCGGTCCTGGGGAACGGAAGCGGGGAGGCTGGTGCACCCTGGACGACGGTTAGTAGACTCTGACTCCAAGGAGAAGGAGCTCTGCTAGCCGTCGACAAATAACCCGACAAGCCCTATTTAGGGCTAGCTGACCCTGAGGGGGTCGTGGTATGGCGGACCTGCAAGGCCCGCGGGAAGGGATTCGTAGAATCCCTTCCATCCCAAACAGCCCTTTTTAGGGCTAGCCTGTCGCTCCCGGTATCCCTCTGCTTTCAGAGGGGACATGGGGGCGACACAAGGATCCATGGGATCCAGGGACGGGCCGGCCTACTGCTCGCGCAGAGGCTGGCAGGCATTCGTGCCACCGTCGGTGTTGGGAGAGTTGGCTGCTCTCCCGCGTCGCGTAACCTCCAGGATATCGACAACGACCTGAGTGCTAGCCACACTTGGGAAGCCGGTATCCTGAAGGCCGCGGGGCTTGCCTTAATTGGCCGGCCCGCGACAAGGAAAAGTCTTGAAAACCCGACAGCGAAGTCGCTTAAAACCTGTGGATACCTGGGGAACTCCACAGTATGTACCCCGCTTCCTGGAATGAGCGTCACCCAGGAAGTGTAGTTTATATCGCGTCATAATCGTGGGAACTACATGGACAATTCATATAAAAAACCCAATCCCAAACCGAATGAAACAGTCTGCGCGGAGGTCGCGCAGCACCACGACGCGGAGGTCGCGTCCCAAGCCGGGACGGTGTCGGAAGACTTCGACACCGCCACAGAGAGGAGCAGGGCGAACAGCCCGGTGGGTCTGCAGACCCGCAAATCTGCACGGCGGAAGCGCAACCGCCGGAAAAAAGTCATCCCCCCAGAGAAGACCGATTCGGATCTCGATCTGACATTGACCGACTCGTCTTCCAGTAGTTCTGGTGGGGACGAGATGATGCGTCCCCCCCCACCCAAGCAGCTTGCGGTTAGCCGCCGCAAGGTGCAGGGTGGGGGCACCAAAGCCGCCCCCTCACGGGCCTCAGCCGGGGAAGATGTGAGAGCGCCGCCGAGTCCCTCCGTCTCGGCGGCGCCCGCGCTTCGTACCGACGGCTCCACGTCCAGGGACGTGATGGAGGCCCTGGAGAGACTGGCCGGGGCCCGCTCTGGAGCTCTAACGCCGGAGGAGGACCGGGTCCGGCTGGCTGCGACGCGCCTCGTTGAGCAGTTTGAGCTGCTCAAGGCGGAGCTGGCCGAGTCCCGGAACGAGCGAGCTCAACTTGGCAGGAGGCAAGTTGAGCTCCTCAACAGCGTGGAGCGTACAGCGGCTGAGCACCGCAAGAAGATGGAGAGGATGGCGGCCGAAGTGGCGAATCTCCGTCAGGTCGTCGCCGGGCTGCCCGCGGAGCGCGTGACGCGGTCGGCGCGGCGGCGACTAGCGGTGCAGCCGGAGCGGCCGGTGCCGTCGGCGCCGCAGCTGTCACCGGTGCGGTCGAGGTCACCGGTGCGGTCGGAGGCACCGGTACGGCCGGAGACACCGGTGCGGTCAAGGCCGCCGGTGCGACCGGTGCGGCCGGAGACACCGGTGCGGCCGGAGACACCGGTGCGGCCGGAGACACCGGTTCGGCCGGTGTCACTGGCGCAGCCCGCTCGGCTGGAGTCGCCGGTGCTGCAGCCGGCTAGGCCTGTGGACCCACTGGCGGCATGCATGGCGGCAATGGCCGCCATGGAAAAGCGGCAGGAGGCGGCGCTGGCTGAGCAGCGGAAGTGGCAGGTGACGCAGGAGGAGCGCACCCGGAGGTTCATGGAGGCGGTCATGGACTCCAGCCGCCGCCCGCCCTTGGCGCCGCCGACGGGGTACGCCGGAGCGGTGAGAAGCGGTCCCACCAGTCCGGCGGTGGTGGCCCCGCGGGAGTCGGCCTGCAGCCCATCCGCTGCGCCTGCCACTCCTGTCGCTCCGGTCGCTCGAGCCGCTGTCGCTCTCGAAGTGGGAGCTGGGAGCTCCCAGGGTGCCCGGGCCAAGGGCAAGGGGAAGGGGAAGGGCAAGGGGAAGAAGTCCCCAGCCCTAGCCTCAGCCCCAGTGCCGGCCCGGACCCCGGTGGGGATTGCCTCCACAAGTTCCCCGCCGGAGGGAGGCTGGGAGGTGGCCGGAGCCTCCAAGAAACGGCGCAAGGCCAAGAGGAAGGCAGCCAAAAATGCCAAGAAGGCTGAGGCTGCTGCGAGGGGAGTGCCGGGGAGGCTGCGCGTCCCCCGCTCAACCGCCGTCGTGCTAACGATGACGGCGGAGGCGGCGGAGCGGGGCGTGCAGTACGCCCAGATTGTCACGCAGGCGAGAGCCTGTGTCGATATGAGGGCTCTCGACATGCCGGGCCCCATCCGGGTGAAACCCACTCGGACGGGTGCTCGGTTACTCGAGATCCCCGGCGCATCAAGCGGTCCCCAGGCCGATGCCCTAGCGGCTAGGCTTCGAGACACGCTAGACGCAGCCGACGTCCGGGTGTCTAGGCCCAACAAATGCGCAGAAATGCGCATTTCGGACCTGGACGACTCCATCACGGCGGAGCAAATCCGCCTCACCGTGGCGGAGGCCGGGGGCTGCCCCCTAGAGGCGGTGAAGGTCGGAGCAATCCGCTTCGGCCGCCGTGGACTGGGGGCGGCAGTTGTCGGCTGCCCCATCGCAGCAGCCAAAAAGGCTGCCGACCGGGGGTTCCTCGCCGTTGGAGGCGTGGTGCGGGTGCAGGTCCGGCTCCTGCAGGCTCGACCGACCAGGTGCTTTAGGTGCCTGTCGGTCGGCCACGTGGGGGTGCAGTGCACGGCGGCGGTGACGGTCGGTGACCGCTGCTTCCGCTGTGGCCAACCCGGCCATACGGCCAGTGGATGCGAAGCTCCGCTGCACTGTTTCAGGTGTGCAGCGGGGGGCAAACCGGCCGACCATAGGGTTGGCAGCAAGGCCTGCACCGGGGGGGAGCCGAAGCCGCAAGGCGGGGGCTCCACCCAAAGTTCGCGGCGGGATGCGGAGATGGTTCCATAATGGATCCCCAGCTCCGCATCCTGCAGGCGAACGTGGGCCACGGTGCCGATGCTCAGGGTCTTCTGCTCCAGAGCATGGCACAGTGGTCCATACACGTCGCCGCTGTCGCCGATCCGTACACTCACCGGCCCCTTGGGCCTGCCTGGGTGGTCG
Source organism: Eilema griseolum (assembly GCA_963662185.1). Taxonomy (NCBI): domain Eukaryota; kingdom Metazoa; phylum Arthropoda; class Insecta; order Lepidoptera; family Erebidae; genus Eilema; species Eilema griseolum. The sequence goes on from OY759250.1 coordinate 10,851,804, forward strand.
ACCTGGACGGGTCGGCGGCACTGGTTTATAACGCCGCTATGGGTGCCCCCCCCCTTGTTGTCGTGGCAAGGGAGCATGGCATCGTAGCGGCGCGTGTGGGGGAGATTGCGGTCGTGGCCGTCTATCTCACGCCGAGCCTACACCGACGCATAGGGGAGTACCGGCAGTCGCTGGAGCGACTGACCGACGTCGTCAACGCCTGCCACCCTCATCCGGTTCTTGTGCTCGGGGACTTCAACGCCTGGTCAGTGACCTGGGGGTCCCGGCACACGAACCCACGAGGTAGGGCTCTGGAGAGCTGGGCCGCTAATCACGGTCTAGTTCTCCAGAATCGCGGGGCCGAAGCCACGTTCGTGGCCGCGGAGCGCAGTTCGATTATCGACCTATCGTTCGCAGGCGCTTCGCTGTCGCACCGTGTGCGGGACTGGCGTGTTGAGGTGGGGGTGGAGACACTGGCGGATCACCGATACGTTCGGTTTGATGTCTCCCCCTCCGCGGGTGAAACGCCGGTCATACCGGCCCCACGCGAGCCACGCTGGGTGCTTGGGAGACTGAATCGGGAGGTCCTCCTGGAGGCCGCCATCGTACAGGCCTGGGCCATTGCGCCGGACAGGCCTGTCGATATCGACGATGAGGCGGTGTGGTTCCGGGAGGCCATGACTCGTGTCTGCGATGCGGGTATGCCTAGGGCACCACCCTATAGTCCGAGGCGTCGGGTCTACTGGTGGTCTGCGGAGATCGCGGGGCTACGGCAAGCCTGCGTGATCGCGCACCGCCGGTGGACCAGACTCCGTAGGAGGCGTAGCCGAACCGCAGATACGGAGCCCCGAGTGGCGGAGCTTCATGTGGGATACAGGGAGGCCAGAGATGCCCTCCGAGCGGAGATTAAGCGGGCGAAAGCCGCGGCTTATAAGGAGCTCATGGAGACGCTGGAGCGGGACCCATGGGGGCGGCCTTACCTTATGGTAAGAGGAAAGCTGCGCCCCCGGGCCCCGCCGTTGACCCGGGTTCTCCAGCCAGCTCTGCTCGGTGGAGTGGTCGAGTCCCTGTTCCCGGCGCGTGCGGAACACGTTCCGCCGCAGATGACTCCGCCACCTCGGTCGCCTGTGGCGCCCAGTGTGGTAGTTGACGACGAAGTCCCCGAGGTCACTTGGGTAGAACTGGAGCTGGCGGTGCGAAGGCTTAGAGCCAAGAAGAGCACCGCCCCGGGACCCGACGGCATTCCAGGCCGCGCGTGGGTCCTAGCTCTGGGAGAAGACGGTCTCGAACCCCGGCTGAGAGGGTTCCTCAGCGCATGCTTGGAGCGGGGCCAGTTTCCGAAGATGTGGAAGACGGGGAAACTGGTCCTCATCCGAAAGGAGGGTCGCCCGGCGGACGAACCGTCCGGCTACCGGCCCATTGTGTTGCTCGACGAGGTGGGCAAGCTCTTTGAAAGAGTTATTGCGAAGCGCCTCGTCGAGCACCTCTCTGGTAGGGGGCCGGACCTGGCGGATGCCCAATATGGCTTCCGCCGGTGGCGGTCCACCGTGGATGCCATCATGCGCGTGAGGACTTTGGCGGAGGAGGCAGTTGCCCGGGGTGAGGTGACGTTGGCGGTGTCCTTGGACATCTCCAACGCGTTCAACACCTTGCCCTGGAGTTGCATCAGGGAGGCACTCGTGTACCACAGTGTGCCTCTCTACCTCCGCCGCATAGTCGGGGCGTACCTGACGGAGAGAGCCGTCATCTACCCAAGTGCGACCGGCGTCGGTCGGCGTGAGATGTCGTGCGGTGTTCCACAGGGATCGGTTCTCGGGCCGCTACTGTGGAACATTGGATACGACTGGGTGCTTCGCGGTGAGCTTGCGGACGGCGCCGCCGTCACGTGCTATGCGGACGACACGCTAGTGACGGCGAGCGGAGCTACACACCGCGAAGCGATCCTGAGGGCCACGACCGCGGTTGCTCAAGTCGTGGAACGGATCCGGCGGCTGGGCCTTGAGGTGGCTTTGCATAAATCCGAGGCCATGTTCTTTCATGGACCTCGGCGCACGCCACCACCTGGTTCCAGTCTGACAGTGGGAGGCACTCTCATCGGCATCAAGCCCCAGATGAAATATCTGGGGCTCGTGCTCGACGGCCGGTGGGACTTCGGGAAGCACTTCCGAAGTCTGGGCCCCAAATTGGCGGGCACAGCCAACGCTCTGGCGCGGCTACTGCCCAACCTGAGGGGCCCGGATGACTCCTGCAGGAGACTCTACGCGGGTGTCGTGCGGTCCATGGCCCTGTACGGGTGTCCCGTGTGGGCGGACACCCTGAGTGATCGGCACATGCTTCTGCTGCAGCGTCCGCAGCGGAAGTTGGCGTGCCGCATCATAAGGGGGTACCGCACGATATCATTCAACGCGGCGAGTCTCCTCGCCGGATCGCCACCATGGATCCTGGAAGCGAGATGCCTTTCGGCGCTATACAGGTTCCGAAGGGCGGCGCGGGAGCGGGGTCACGATCCCGAGCCCGAAGAAATTCGGGCCGTGAGATCCCGGCTCCACAGGGAAATGGTGGCAGAATGGGAGAGACGACTTGGGCAACCAAGCGCAGGGCACGCCGTAGTAACGGCGGTAAGACCCATCATGGGGGAGTGGCTAGAGAGGCCACACGGCAGCCTCTCGTACCGTCTGACGCAGATGATCACCGAGCACGGATGCTTCGGAAAGTATCTGCGTCGGATGCAGAAAGAGCCAACGTCCGAGTGCCATCACTGCGACGCGAGCGAGGACTCAGGTCCGCACACGCTCACCGAGTGTCCGGCGTGGGAGACGCCCAGGCGGGAGCTTGTGGCGGCCCTGGGAGTGAGGGTTCTCACGCTCTCCACCTTGCTCGCGGCGATGGTTCGCTGCGCGGATGCGTGGGCGGCTGGCGCCTCCTTCTGCGAGCAAGTAATGCTCGTGAAGGAGGAGGCGGGGCGGGAGCGGCAGCAGGAGCGACGAAGGATCGCTAGACAAGCTGCCCGCGCACGAAGGCAACTCGGGCGTCGGAGGTCGATGAACGACCTCCGCCCCCCATGAGCGCCGGCCTGGGGGTGACAGGTGAAGCCGCCTGTCACCCTTGCAGAAGCAGGCCGCGGCGGCGGCGCGCGTGGCGCGCCTCCCCGTTTCCGGGGACGAGTTGGGGACTCTGTGGTCCCCACACCCGAGAAGAGGGCCAGATCGTGAGAGATGGCCCTGGGTCGGCCGGGGTGCGAGGGATATGCCTGTCAACCTCACCTTCGGCAACCGAAACGACCCACAGGCGGCGTGCGTTTTAGTCGGTTCGAGTCCGACATAACCTCCTCCACCGGCTTCGGTGGGGAGGTATCCGTGGGGATTTTGCGCACGTAAAAAAAAAAAAAAAAAAAAAAGGGTTATATGGGGAGAAAGAACACCTGCTCAGATCGATATGTATCAAAAGAATTGTCACGAAATGTTGAGAAATATTGACTTCCCTTTCGAACTGCGTAACTGTTGTTATAAAATGTGTAATCATATTGATCATAAGTCTGTGATAGATAGGTTATATAATGACATAGTACAGGCATTAAAAGTCTTCTATGACGGGTCGTGAGAACAGTAAACCTAAAAAAAGAAAGATTGTGGCGGGCTGGAACAAGCATGTTGCTGAGGCTCACGGGTTGGCCAGGCTGAAATTCCAGATATGGAACTTACAGGGTAAGCTTGCAACTGGTGTCGCGTATACGGAAATGTGGGAAGCTAGAAAAATATTCAAATCGAGATTAAGGTGGTGCCAAGATCATGAAACTCAAATAAAGATGGATATTCTAGCCTCACATCACGCAAATAATGACTTTCGCTCGTTTTGGAAACACACCAACAGGTTGCAGTGTCGGCCAGGGCAGCCCGTGAGCATTGAGGGTGTGGGTGAGCCAACGAGAATCGCCAATTTGTTTGTCGATCACTTTACGGTTAAGTCACCGCTCGGGTCGTCACAGTCATCGCTGAATATTGAGCCCGGTGTGGTAAGAAGAATTTCATTTTCAGTTAAAGACATAACCACCGTTATTAAAGATATGTCTAGAGGTAAATCTTCCGGCCACGACGGGCTCAGTATTGAGTATCTCAGGTTTGCTGGTCCGCACTTACCGCGGGTACTGTTTTTATTGTTTAACAGCTGTCTGAGTCACGGCTATATGCCGTCTGATATGATGCGTACGATAGTCGTGCCAATAGTAAAAAAACAAGACGGGTGATGTTGCGGACAAGAACAACTATAGACCTATTTCATTGGTCACTATTTTATCAAAGGTGTTTGACAGCGTGCTTAATACACAGTTAAATAACTTCATTAAAGTGCAGGACAATCAGTTCGGGTTTAAACCGAAGTTGTCAACAGAAAGTGCCATACTGTGTCTTAAGCACGTTGTTTCTTACTATACGGAGCGCAAAACGCCAGTCTTCGCATGTTTTCTGGACCTGTCGAGGGCATTTGACCTGGTCTCCTACGATATTCTATGGGAAAAGCTTGAAAAGTTTAGTGTACCGGTAGAACTCGTAAATATTTTTAAGTATTGGTACGGGAACCAGGTCAATAGCGTGAGATGGGGAGGGGCGCTATCCGAACCATACGGATTGGAGTGCGGGGTGATGCAGGGGGGGTTATCTTCACCCACGCTCTTCAATCTGTATGTAAACGATCTGATAGAGGAGCTCAGTGGTGCCACTGTCGGTTGCTGCATAGACGGGTCTGCGTCAATAACATCAGCTACGCGGACGATATGGCACTGCTGAGTGCATCTGTCTGTGGCATGCGGTCTCTGGTGGCCAAATGCGAATCGTACGCCCTCTCACACGGCTTGACCTATAATGTAAAAAAAAGTCAAGTTATGGTCTTTGGGGCCGGGAGTCAACAATATGCTCAAATACCGCCGATTATACTCAATAATCAACCTATGCAAAGAGTATATAACTTTAAATACCTTGGGCATGTGTTGACTGCCGACCTCAAGGACGACCAGGACATTGAGAGGGAACGAAGGGCGCTGTCAGTGAGAGCAAATATGCTGGCCAGCAGGTTTGCACGCTGTTCACGAGAGGTCAAACTCACACTTTTTAGAGCTTTCTGTACCTCGTTCTATACGTGCTGCTTGTGAGCCAGGTATACTCAAAAAGCTTACAGTGCCTTTAGAGTACAGTATAATAACGCCTTCAGGGTGCTGTTGGGGCTACCTCGCTTCTGCAGTGCATCAGGGATGTTCGCAGAGGCCCGGGTAGACTGCTTTTACGCAACGATGAGGAAGAAATGCGCGTCCTTGGTGCATAGGGTGCGGGCGAGCGACAACAGCATCCCGAATATGATCGCGCGACGTCTGGACTGCCTCCATGTAAACCATTGCTGTGCCATAGCGGGAGGGTTGGTACAGCAATGGCCCTTATAATACCATAATAATTATTAATAATATACTAACCTAGATATAAGTGATACTAACAAAGATGAACCACTGTTGTTTTTAAATAAATAAATCAATCAATCAATTAATAAAATTTGTAAGTCTTTTGTGTGGAGTTTTGAACAAGATTCAAAGCAAAGCAATTCAAACGGGCAGACTTGTCGGGATTGATGTAATTGCCAACCGTCTGTACCCATATTCTACCCTGGCACCGACTTCGAGAAATATCTTACGTTTAGTTTAATCTTTTGAGGTATATCTATTATTTTTTACTAGAGCTAGAGCTAGAGCTATTATTTTTTACTTTTGGGTACATTTTTTTCTAGAACTCGTTCATTTATGTTTTATTAAAAAATGCTTGTTTTTTCTTTGTATTGAAAATTAATTATGAATTTATGAATTTTAAATATTTTGAAAGTAAATAACTTAAAAATAGACATTCGTAAATGCGAGCTTCCAATAGAAAATTTTAAAGCACTACAAACTAGACGACCAGGATCGTGGGAAATACTGCATACTGTAGGCATCCTTAATAAAGCAGCAGTAGAAACAATAATATACCTACAATAACTCAAACAAGACAATCATAATGTTTATCGTTAAGGAGTTTCATTATTAACCTGCGTAGTCCAAATCTAGAGCATTCCATTTATGCTGTATATCATAAGAAGGTGTGTTCACTGCCTTTGTAGTCGAAGTAAGACTAGACTACAGTACCATCCAGGAATGTCATAATATATATAAATATTTTGCTCATTTTACATATTCTATTTGACTTGAATCTCCGGTATAAAAGTTACAAAAAAGAAATAATATAGGACTACCTCAAACCTAAACTCAACCGATTATAAAAAGAATTTTTGAAATCGGTGCATAAAACACCAAAAATATAATTGAATATTATGTACACTTCTGCGTACCCATTCAAAGGATACAGGCGTGATGTGGTCTGTCTCTGAAACCCCTCATCAAATCTTCACAAAATGAAAAGAAAAAACCCCTTTCGAACAAAACGAATGACGGTGCTATGCACATACAAACATAAAAAAATAAACATATGAATTGAGAATTTTCTCCTTTCTAGGCCTCGGTTAAAATATCTCTTTTTACGGAGTGGGATATTTTTAACGATCTGACAGTTTATTCGTCGAGTTTGGCCATATTAGACAATCGAACTCTTATTAAATGAAGCACTAAATTCCATCCACGAATGAAGCTTAGAGTGTTCTAGTTCTTATTAAAACATTTTCTCTAGTAATTTCTATTGAGAAATTATAGTACATACACACACGTACATGCACAAATAAGTATCTATTGTAACACACACAAGTATCCAATTCTATACGCTATCACTCTGACCACGGTTCCATGTAAAAATATGGACATGTTCCAGTATTCAGACTAGAGCAACAGAAAATGTGAGCAATACAATACTTCAGTAGGTCAGAGTTAGTTTATTATGAACTAAAAAACTACTAGAAATTCTAAGCTTTATAATCGACTTCTCCAAGAATCTTAATGAAATTGCTGGAATACTTTTAGTACTCTTGTTAATGAGTATCTGGTCTTCATGATGCGCCGTAGTGGTCGTGACCGTTCCATTACTAAGTTTATTACATTATTTAAGTTTCAGTTTTATTGAGTTAAGTCTTTCACCACCAACATCTTATATAAAAATATGAGATCAAATTCAAAATATGCTTCGCCTCAATTATCAATTTATAATTTTTTTGCAATTTACCATTGTAATCGCTTTAGAAAGTCATAGTTGACAAACTGTGTTTTTATTAAATTGACTTTAAAACTACGTCCATCGGGGATTGTTGACGGGTGAACGCATTCGCGTCAGCTAACAAAACATCAATAAAACTGTTTATTGGCGGGGACGAGCGCACCAAATCTTAAAAAGGGAAAATTCCAACAGTGACAGAGCTGCTACCACCTTTTTCTTGTGAAAATAAGACAGTCATAAAAGTAAATTTATTACTGGCAGTAAATAAACCGTAACATATTGCGCTTTCGAGTTGTAAAAAGATATCGTAGCTCTGATACACAGCCGTTAAATGTTATCAATGTGATCGTTTCGCGGCCCTATGAATGTGCAAGAGTTATTTATCAATTAATTTGAGGTAAAATTTAATTTGATACCTAATAAGAGCTTGCATGTTGAAATTGAAAATTAAAATAATGTTGATTTTTACAGAACCATTACATTTTATTATTGTATCTTGGTATCTTAAATACGGTAAATAAGTAGTGTGCAGTAAATAAGGCGCAAGGCGTATTAAGCTTAGTTCTTTGAAACTATAACAGATCGTAACGTAACGTAAGATCTTGGAAACTATAACGTTCGATTCTTGAAATCATCATCATCATGGAGACTTATTTTCTTAATCGCATCCGAGGCTAAGCTGTACTCGGAGTTCAGTTTCTACCTTCCGAGTTCAACGTACAATTCTTCTAAAGGCCACCAAAATTAAATTTGTTAGTTACTTTTAGTTCCAATTCTTGACTATCTAACTCTAGCTACCCTAATTTTACCATAATTGAATTAGATAAACTTATGTAATTTATGTATTTATGTATGTGATATATTTTTAAATTAAGTACCTAATAATGTTAATGTTAACCATGTTCTGTAAACAATTCATGTGGTTGTTGTACGCGTTCACCGGAATGCTCAGATTCTCTACCTGTGATCAATCAATAACCCTATCGCAGTCCACTGCTGGACGTAGGCCTCTCCCAATGTTGGGAGGCTTTGACCTACTGTTTCCACACTGGCCAGACGGGTTGGTGCAGGGTTTAATTTCGAATTTTCCTTCTCTCGCAATGATATCGTCTGCGTATTTTGCCGTTAGTCGCCTCTTACGACACCCTTCGGATGAGACGGGATAGTGATTCTTGTATTCTTTCTCCGTCACCACACGGATACCTGATGTATAAATACATCTGCACATACAACTTTATGAAAAGTGATGTAAACTGGCCCTCGATCTTACTATAGCAAAACCACTGTCATACCATAGATGCTGAATAAATTGGTATTCAATTTTAGACTTTTTTTTATAATGTTTAAAGTTCAAAATTAAATGAAAAGAGTTTCATTACATTTTTTCATTCGCTCAGCAAAAAGTCTTTTAATTATGGAATTTAATGACATTGCTTTAAAGCTTAAAATTAAATGGATGTTTTAGCAGTGTCCGCGGTATGACACTGGTTTTGCTTTAGCAAAACCGAGAACCTGATCTCCTTTGCCGACTGTACTGTACAAGAACATAATATTATTGTGAAATACTTACTTAGTATTTACACTATATACTTACTTAGTTGACAACTTTCTGAAAACAGTTGAGTCTGTTTTCAGCACAGCATTCTACTCCATAGTTTAGATACTACGTTTTTTTTATACCACTTAGGTGGCAGACAAGCGCACGGCCCACCTGATGGAAAGTGGTTACCGTGGCTCATGGACGCTTGCAACACCAGAGAAGACATACTCGCGCTGCCGACCCTGTAAGCACAGAGTCTCTGTGCCATCAGTGCAGAGGACAAAGCAGGACAAGCCTATAGTCATCCCTTTGACAGCATATATTCTCTAGTGAGCTCTGAATACTCTACTCATTGCTGGGAACACAACACTAAGTTATTATAACCGCGGTATTCTGTAGGGCGGAGGTACTTCCCCAGTCGGACTGCTAAATTGGGTGGAAATACCGCCATGTCCTACCTACTTACAATACTACACTACATACACAATCTTAGATATTATAACTATTTTGCCCCCTTAATTACTTGAAGCAAAGTTCGTTAACGTGTCACTAAAATCATTATCTACATTACCTACGTCAATATTAGCTGGTGTTATAGAACAATAACCTTATGGTTGCGTGTTTACGGTTGGAAATTAATGTTTTTTTTGTGTTTGGGTTTATTCATATATTTTAATATACATTCATAATGCATTCAGGTACTATGTAGTTGAATACCGAAATTTTGAAGCAATTAGTATGATAATTTTACTGCTTGTAACAATCAACTGAATATGCTTTGTTTGTTTTTTGTTCTGTTGTTGTATGGCAGCTTCTGTGGCGTAGCGGTGGAACGTTCGATTGCTGCGCAGGGGGCACGGATTCGATTCCCGCTCAGAGTAAATATTTGTAAACATATGTATATTTACATCTGAGTCTGAGTGTTTCTATGTATAATATATATATTTACAAAAAAAGTATCTAAGTATGTCTATACGCATTCTTGATTCCATAACACAAGCTAGTTAAGCTATGATTACCATGGGTTTAGATAGCATTTTTTTTTACGTGCGCAAAATTCCCACGGATACCTCCCCACTGGAGCCGGTGGAGGAGGTTATGTCGGACTCGAACCGACTAAAACGCACGCCGCCTGTGGGTCGTTTTGGTTGCCGAAGGTGAGGTTGACAGGCATATCCCTCGCACCCCGGGCCCCCGGCCGACGGGTTTAGATAGCTTTGTGTGAAATGTTGTATAATATTTATTTATTTGTAGTATATTTATAATAGTACTTACATTATTATTTTTATTATTGTTTGATACACTAGCAGCTTAAAGCTGATGCGTGGGTATCATTGCCGACATGCAAGACTTTCCGTGACTTCAAGACCCAAAATGAAATTCAACTTATTTCAATATCAATTTACTAGTGTATGTATTCTATATTCGAAGTGTTTTCAACTGTCGGACAGAAATAAAAATTTGCATAGGTACAGTGCAATATGCCAATATGATATTCACTGCATAAACTTAAATTTACATACTGAAATATAGTAATGTATGCAATATTCAGTGCGTCGCATATATCAAAATACATACATACATATAATCACGCTTTTATCCCCGGAGGGTTAAGCAGAGGTGGAATTAACACCTTCATTTCACCAATAATTGAATTCGGTTCCACGTTTTTTTTTTTTACGTACGCAAAATCCCCACGGATACCTCTCCACCGGAGCCGGTGAGAGAGGTTATGTCGGACTCGAACCGACTAAAACGCACGCCGCCTGTGGGTCGTTTTGATTGCCGAAGGTGAGGTTGACAGGCATATCCCCGGCGAGCACCCCGGCCGACCCAGGGCCATCTCTCACGATCTGGCCCTCTTCTCGGGTGTGGGGACTACAGAGTCCCCAACTCGTCCCCGGAAACGGGTAGGCGCGCCAGGCGCGCCGCCGCCGCGGTCTGCTTCTGCCAGGGTGACAGGCGGCTCCACCTGTCACCCCCAGGCCGGCAATTCGGTTCCACGTAATAGGGGGTGAGTTTATTGCCGTCTTCCGGGCACTATTGTTGATTCAAGCCATGCATCTGAGACTGAGTCTGGGCTGTATATATCTGTCTGATGTTAAACAGCTCTATCCCTTAGTCGCCTTGTACCACACCGCATGGCAAGAGATGGGGTGGTCCAAATTCGACTCTGCCGGGCACGACGCGGCTATATCAAAATAAATGCTATAAACTGTGATAGTAATGTAATAAAAAGTGATATGGGTATGTATTACATTGTTGGCAAAGGACATGTAGTTATGTCAGTATATACAATTTTCCATAATTTTTGTTTATGTTTGGCTTCTTGCAGAGCATTTAGCCACTATCATGTATTATATTAATATCTTATAGAATGATTGTAGATGATGACAATGTTAATGGCTTAATGATATTGATGATAGTGATGATGACGATTGGTGCCTCACATAAAAACAGAAATTCCCACCAATTTCGGAAAATAAAATAATACTGCTATGCCCTTCTTCGTGTTGACGCCAAAATCCCACACCATTCTCTCATGTGACATATTTTCAGTCTTAATAAGAAAAAAAGGGTATATACAGCTAGGGTTACAGTGGAGCCACCTGTCACCCTTGCAGAAGCAGGTCGAGACGGCTGTCCTGGGGAGAGATGGAGACGCTGTAGTCTCACATCCGAGGGGCCTTCAATGGCTCTGGGTCAGTCGCGGGTGCGCCAGAGGCCTCGTAAATTATGGCTCAAGACGTGCGGTTTTAGTCGATCCGAGTCCGAAATAACCACTCACGCTGGCTCTGGTAGGAGGGGAGGCGGCGGGGGTATCCGAGGGAATTTCCAAAGGTAAAAAAGGAAATATAAAGCTAGATCTGAAATTAACTATATCTACTAACGAATTGTATGAAAATCTGTTAGTGGAAGTGTAATAATCGACAAAATATGTGCTGAAATGTATTTGTGTAACGTGTAATATTCTTATGAATAAATGAGTTACGAGTTATCACTATATCCACATAAATGTATTGCAACAACTCTATATAGATACCCTGTATAATTAATTACACACATAAACATATAACAAAAACTACTAAATCAACTGTGTATATCTACCCTCTGTAATTTTTAGTAACAAGACTGTTTGTCTTTATATCTTTTGCCGACCGTACCCAAATGCCTTTAGAGTAAATTGTGTCTCTAGAATAGCAAATCACGGACCATAAGAGGATTGTGTAAATCGCCTTTACCTAAAACTAGGAGAGTCCGTCCATATAAACACTACAGATAGTGGTGGCGCATGGGCCAACGTGCGCGAGTGGACTGTATTGCGGAGAAGCAGATAACTGTTCTATTGACACTTTACACACAAAACAAGACAGGTGGCCGGGCTGCCGCGGATTCGATCCAGGCAGTGAATGCAGCCCGAGAAATTAGGAGAGGATGCACTAACCTTCACGACCCACGTGTTTTTCATCGCAGCCGGTACACGGATCTTCTCTTCCTTGCTCAGGAGCTGCCGTCAGCGTCACTAGATCCCTTGAGGAACACACGCGAGGCACCATCCGATCGGTAAAGGTCTATGAAGCGGTTAAAATACAACAAATATTATTCATTTCTGAGAGACGCGCGCGCGCGATCGCCTTTACGCTGGCTAGTTCAAAGCGAGACTGAGTGTCTATATTTCACAAATGGCGGACGGAAGCCATATCTATGATTAGTCCTATTCTATGGTTTTTAGTGCGGGAGAGGAGACGGGTATAGAAAGAGTGTGTTTCCACGTCAAGAAATACAGCTTCTACCTCGGCGCAACCATTCCCCCCGGCTTGAAGGGTTACCTTCGAAACGACAAATGCGAAACCAATATAAAGTCTAATCTAAATCTAGGTTTGGGAAATAACAACTAAAATATAAACCTAGATTGGAGCTCGTGCCTACTGCTGGCTAGGCAGAGGGCAGAGGCGAACAAACAACACAACGCAACAGTCTCGACCAAGACGAGACGCGATTAGCCAACAACAAAATAAGGGTCTCTTCACGTGGGACCGATACAACAAGCGAGTGCTTCTTCTCCTCGGGTGGTTCGGAAACCGTAGTGGGATTGAATTGACTAACTGGCCACTTATCTAACGCGGCATGAATCCAGGACGGTCCACTAAACCATAACGGGTGATCTAAAATTTGCGAAGGAAGCAATCCACGAGAGAGACAATCGGCTGGGTTGTCGGTGCCAGCAACGTGAAAGAGATTATGTGGCGCCAATTCAGATTGAATTTTTGCCACTCTATTAGCGACGAATGTGTCCCAACGATGGGGCGAAGAGTGGGCCCAACACAAAGCGACTGTTGAGTCCTAAAAGCTAAAAATTACTAATATTAATGCGAAAATTTACAATTATGTCATTAAGCGACACGGAAGTGCTAGTCTTAGCACTGCCATCCAAAACTACACGGAGTTTTAGTAGTAAGCTTATCTTCTCTAATAACTCCGCGGTGCGGGATAATGTACGAAGGCTGGGTCCCGCCAGTGTCCGCAGGCGCAGGTGAGATGTAACCTTTATCTAAATATTCGTTAACAACCTCATCATAGGCCCGCTTCGACTTTGGGGACGCCTGCATCTTTCGTTCCAAACAAAGAAAGCGTTTTTCAGCGGATACACGGGAGCCACCGAGCGAAAACTTGCGGATGGTAGACTCCAGTGGCGGCTCGACGGTGCAACAGAACGAAGCAGTCGAGTGACTAAAACTATCCATAGAAGCGGGTGCGGAACCAATTATAACAAAACCAAGAACTGTTTCCAGTGCGTGCGGAGCGGGGTACGTCGGTCCCCCTTGAACCTTACGTGATAACTGGAGGTGCGGGAGAATCGAAGCGCCGATCAATATATCGACGACTCCAGGAACAGCGTAAGTCTCATCTGCTAAAGGCAAGTCTTTAAATTTCGTTAATAAAGACGTGTCAACCGGGACGGTAGGCAACTGTTCAGCTATTCTATCTATAACGAGCGAATCCATGTCAAACCAAATATTATTATTAAAACGAGATCTAAACCTTGTTTTAACGGTGCCACGAACAGCTGACTGTAAGCTTCCAAAACCCTTCACCACTGAGCGGGTTGAACGCTTATCAACATTGAAACCAAGACGCCGACAACAATCTTGAGTAATGAAATTACTTTGCGAAGCGCCATCTAACAGCGCTCGAACAATGCGCGGTTTACCTAATGCATCAACAATAACCACGCGAGCGGTCGCAAGACAAACCGTAGTGAGGGCAGCACTAGCGGAGAACGAACACAAGGTGACGTCATTCGTAGCGGTCCCCGGGCAGGCCGGAGCGCGTGCGAGCTCGGGCTGCGGCTGCGGCGCAGGCTGCCGCGCGTCACCGCTCGACGAACCAACTGTGCTCACCTTGGATGCGGCATTACTATTTTCAAAATGAAGCAAAGTGTGGTGTCTCGCTTGACATTTGCGACAACCATTTCCACTATTACATAAACCCACGCGGTGTTTAGTACCGAGACAATTAAAACAAAGATTATTAGCGCGAACAAATTTATAACGATCACTAGGCGACAATTTTAGGAAACCAGGACACTTGTACAGTTGCGAGTGATGAGTACTACACAAAGAGCAAACAGGTGATTGTACACGTGCTGGTGCGGTATTAACATAAGTATGGGTTGACCTCAGTGACTTCGATGACGCATCTACTTTGCGTGCAGAATCAACAACTGTCTTCGCGCCTTCATGTTTCGATGAAGAGCGTTGCAATACCTTTATATGCTCGCGAACAAAACTTTCTAAGTCTTCGAACTTAGGAATCCTATTGCCGCGATGATCCGACTCAAACAAACGAATGGTTTCGGAATCTAATTTCCTTAAACCCATATACAAAAATACGAAGTCGCAGAGGTCATCGACCTTTAGGTTCTTTACGGCGCGAACAGCTGACGCGAAAGTATCTAGAAATTTCTCTAAGTTTTGATCGTTACATGCCGTAATAGATTTCAAATCAAACATCTGATCTAAATAGGCGTTAGCTACCGATCTTTTATCCTCATACCTAGCTTTCAAAGTATTTAAAATTAAATTATAATTCTCGGCACTAAACGTAATTCCAGCGCAAACGGTTATAGCTTTACCAGTCAATTTTTCAACGAGATAATGCAATTTTTCGTGATCTGTCAACGAATCGTTCTTATCTATTGTATTCTCAAAACTATCTATAAATAGACACCAATTGCGAATGTTACCATCAAATTCGGGTATTTGAATTGGTGGCAACTTAGGTCGGTCGCGAGTGGGGTTGGGTAGGTCAGCCGGTTTCTCCAAACTCCTAGCGACGCGTTTGATACGACAATACAAATCGTCAAACGACGACAAGGCCTGATAACTCACTGAGTAATCGGGATTCAAATTCAACTCTAAAACGTTGATGTCATGTACTAAGGTTTCGAAATCCGCGCGTAGACTATCTAAGTTTTCTATAGAACACAAGAACGAATCTCTGATGACCAAATCAGAGGTTTTAAGTGCATTATCATAAATCGATTGTACGCGAGAGTAAATCATTTCTTTTTTAGCGTTTAAAAGTTTCAATTGAACCTTACCGGTCCTATCAACCTTTGGGGACATGTTTACAATTAAATCTCAAACTAAAGTGAGGTAAACAACAAATATGAAATGACTTAATCTTAGCGGCACAGAGCAGCGAGGCGGCGCGAGCGACACTCGGCAGATAGGTAGGTACCTACAACTGTGAATGCACGCTTGAACAAACGCGCATAGCAACAAGGTCGTACCTACGCGATGGTCGCTGTCTAGATTCAACTATTATTTCCGAGATTAAGTATTGCGTAATATCTATTCAAATTAAAATACTTTCGTATGAATTGGGATGAGATGCGAGCGAGGTAGGCACAGCCACGTGTCTACCCACGCAGGTACTAGGCAAATACGACGCGAGCCGAGAACAACGTAATTGAAAAAAACAAAACAAAGCCAAATGCGTTAGGTATTACACTGTGCCTATGCACTAGGGTGTCTGAGTATACCTAAGATCTAAGCCTAAATGTCTGGATGCGGGGTTTTCTACTAAAATAACCAGGCACTTAGGTGCGATGCGAAAATTGCGAACTACAATTAAGTGTTGATATGATACCTAACCTATTTATGTATTAGGTAGGTACAATGCGAGCCAGCGGCGAACGGACAACAAATTCTAAGCCTAAGTGTCTGGATGCGGGGTTTTCTACTAAAATAACCAGGCACTTAGGTGCGGTGCGCTCATTCCCATTAGAATAATAACAAAATACGAACTACGGCTAAGAATCCGGCTCGAAGGACCAAAAAAAATGGTGGCGCATGGCCGTGCGGTAATGGACTGTATTGCGGAGAAGCAGATAACTGTTCTATTGACACTTTACACACAAAACAAGACAGGTGGCCGGGCTGCCGCGGATTCGATCCAGGCAGTGAATGCAGCCCGAGAAATTAGGAGAGGATGCACTAACCTTCACGACCCACGTGTTTTTCATCGCAGCCGGTACACGGATCTTCTCTTCCTTGCTCAGGAGCTGCCGTCAGCGTCACTAGATCCCTTGAGGAACACACGCGAGGCACCATCCGATCGGTAAAGGTCTATGAAGCGGTTAAAATACAACAAATATTATTCATTTCTGAGAGACGCGCGCGCGCGATCGCCTTTACGCTGGCTAGTTCAAAGCGAGACTGAGTGTCTATATTTCACAAATGGCGGACGGAAGCCATATCTATGATTAGTCCTATTCTATGGTTTTTAGTGCGGGAGAGGAGACGGGTATAGAAAGAGTGTGTTTCCACGTCAAGAAATACAGCTTCTACCTCGGCGCAACCAGATAGGTAATGTTTTAAATCAAATTTTGTAATATAAACCGGTGTTCCATGTTTTTTTTATCTGGGACACTCCAACTTGACTCCACCTCTCCTGATAGTAAGCTAAAAGCAAAGTCTCAGGAAAGAGGGTCACCAGTACAGATACTAAGTAATGTGACAATGGTGACACTCAGCTTGGCGGCCCCATCAGATGCTTTTTCACGCCCCGCTTAAAGGACCCGGGCCTGTAGGAAGAAGGAAACACGCGTGCTGGTAATGAATTCCAGGTCTTGTTGGTGTGGTAACAAAAAAGAGTCTCTGAACCGCTTGGTTCTTGCTCATTGTTGTCCCTTGTACATCATACATATAGCTATAGATAAATATAGCATTCATATGATAAGTGCAGTTGTGGGTTCTTTTTAGACGGAATGATGATTCACATTTCACATGTCAAATCAATTAGCCCGCCGTAGTTCATAGGCCTCTCTAAATATATACAATTTCTTCTGGCCACATGTAGGTACCTACCTACCAAATGATAATCATAAAACATAACACATAATTATTCTCTGAACCTTTTCCAAACTCAGTTGGAGTCGGCTTTCTAGTGTTATACTAGATGCAGCTGATCTGAGAAGAGGGCCAGATCGCGAGAGATTGCCCTGAGTCGGCCGGGGTGCGAGGGATATGCCTGTCAACCTCACCTTCGGCAACCAAAGCGACCCACAGGCGGCGTGCGTTTTAGTCGGTTCGAGTCCGACATAACCTCCTCCACCGGCTCCGGTGGGGAGGTATCCGTGGGGATTTTGCGCACGTAAAAAAAAAAAAAGATGCAGCTGAAATTCAGTACTTTCCGTGAAGCGTATTTTCAGTGCCATCTGACCTCCACAACCAATTGGTGATATCAAAGTTCTGAAGTCAGACTAGTCGGATTTTTCAGATTACTAACTACCCATAATGACTGCCATAGATGTTTGTATGGCAACCAGGGCCAACGGCTTAACGTCCTCTCCGAGCGTGCCTCGGAGATACATACATACATATAAACACGCCTTTACTCCCTTAGACAGAGATGAATTTAACACCTGCATTTCACCAATTATTGTATTCGGTCCCATGTAATAGAGGGTTAGCCTATCGCCGTATTCCGGGCCGTATTCTTGACTCAAGCCATGCATCTGAGGCTGAGTCTGGGCTGTGTATATCTGTCTGATGTTAAACAACCCTCGTCATCTTCACAAACGCTTCAATAATAATACTACTATAATTAAAAATGAATCTTGTAGTCCCGGGTTCTTTAGGCGGGGTGTGAAAAAGCATCTTATGAGACCGCCAAGCTGAGTGACACTATTGTAACATGACTAAGTATCTGTAATGGTGATCCTCTTTTCTGAGACTTTGCCTTTAACATCAGGCGAGATGAACTCAAGTTGGGATGTCCTAGATAAAAAAAAGACTTATACAGGACAATATAACAGTACACTAGGTTTTATACAATATGTAGGGTACGTAACCTTTAAAGTTTAATACAAAAACAAACGTACGTTGCATTTGGCTATTAGCCAAGTGTATGTTGTGAATTGTATTGCGATGAAAGTATTAAAAACGATCACGATAGCGCAACATGTTATTATACACTGAGGTAGATTGATTTATTTGAATAATTAAATAAAATATGGTCGAACGGATTTATATTACCCTACCAACACCTAAGAGGTGATACCTACACCTATTGACTTACGGATAAAACACTGGAGAGGGCCACCTTCTCATGATCGGGTGGTCAATTGCAGTCGCTACCAGAAAAGCAGTATGTAAATCTAGTATTCTTCTCCCAAGTGAGCAGTCCGACTGGAGAAGTACCTCCGCCCTACAGAATAGCGCGGCCATTATAGGTGAGTCCACGCCACGATGAGTTGGGTAACCAATGTTTGCTAGAGAGTTTTTGTACTGTCAGTGGGAAGACCAAAGACTTGTTCTGCGTTGTCTTCTACACTTACAGTACATAAACTCTCTCTCTCTATTCTTATAGTGTCGAGAGTGTCTCTCCCGGTGTTGCACACGTCTTTAAGCTGCAGTAACCATTTTCCATCATGTGGGACGTGTGCTTGTCTACAACCTAAGTTGTATAAAAAAACCCAAAACCTCGCGGGGTAAGGCTCAGATGCCATCGAGAATAACGCTAAAATGATGATATAAAAAAACATAGTGAAACAAAAATAAAAAACTTTAGCATAAAGTTCTCGTTTGGACCTTAATCTAAAACCTTACGTTACGTAGATGTAATGTTTTTAGATCTACAATCAATCACGTTTCTCCTGGCATCTGTCAGAATCAGGTTCCCTCAAGTTAAATTAATCATGGACCTTGTACAAAACCGAATGCGGCGAATAAAAAAACAAGTTTGTTATAAAGGACATAAACCAATGAAGTATATTCGAACATATAAAATGACGTCATATAACGTATAGGAGGTAGGACACGGCGGTATTTCCGCCCAATTGAGCACTCCGACCGGGGAAGTACCTCTGGCCTACAGAATACCGCGGTTATAATAACTTCGTGTTGTGTTCCCAGCAGTGAGTAGGGTAGCCAGAGCTCAATGGAGAATTTGTGTTGTCAGTGGGATGACTAATGGCTTCTCCTGCTTTGTCCTCTACACTGACGGCACAGAGACTCTACTACTGTGCTTACAGGGTCGGCAGCGCGAGTGTGGCTCCTCTGGTGTTACACACGTCCATAGGCCACGGTAACCACTTTCCACCAGGTGGGCCGTGCGCTTGTCTGCCATCTAAGTGGTAAAAAAAAATATCTTTACTGGAATAGATGAAACTGTATAAGTATAGCTATCTGTGTGGTGACGGAGAAAGAATACTAGTATCACCATCACATCTCATCCAAAGAGCATCGTGAAGGAGACTAACGGAAAAATACGCAGACGATGTCACTGCGAAGGGTAACTCGAAATAAAACCTTGTACCAACTTGTTTGACCAGCGTGAAAACAGTAGGCTAAAGTCTACCAAAATTGGGAAACGCCTATCTGCAGCAGTGAACTGCTACAGGCTAATTGATTCATTGATATAGGTATTTAAACTATCATGATCACTACTAGCTATTCGAGCTTACTTGCCAAGTATTCCATGTATCCTGAATCATGTTTTAAAAAAGTGTTTAGAGTCGAAAAGAGGGGTTTTGGGTGTAACGTCCTGTAGGTATAATTAAACCTAAAGGGTAATAAAGCCAACCACATGTAAACTGGTACATAATTGATGGAAGAGGCTCTGAGAGAGACTTTCCTTTTGGGAGGGTCAAACAGCAGTCGTTTCTATAAAAGTCGCAACTAACTTTACCACAGTTACTATTTATTGATGCTGTAAAGTCTTCTAGAAGATTAAAAAATTATAGGTACCTCCAGTGTTAACTGCGTCAATATAATACGATGAGCACAGGCCTAGTCGAGGTGCTTACTAAAAAATAAACTTTTAAACCGAAAAAGCCTTTTAAAGTATTTGAAGTTTGGGAGTGAAAATTTTAGTCATCGTATATTCGCATCTGAAAACCGCACCCGACTATGAAGCTTTAGAAATGCCTGGCGAACAATAGTCCCACGTCCGTTTCGCGATACAAATTGACCATTTCTGTCGTTTCCATCTCTACATTTCATGCTTAAATTTACGATTTTATGATTTGATTTTAGCGTAAAACAATGCTCAAAATATTTCAGCAATGTAGTTAAACAATAGTGTTCGTGATACCGCAACGAAATTCCATAAAAATAAGTTGAAAACATTATCTAGCAATTGGTCTATTGTAGAATCAGTAGCTGTCTTACATTATCTACACTACTTTCTTGAGTGTTATAGAAAATAAAATTGAAAACAATTATAAATTAGATGTTAAAAGTGTACACACGACAACAATAACATTTTCCGAAATTATTACTTATAATATGTAACAAAATAACGAAATTTAATTATATCATGTGTTGCTTATTTAACGAAACAGAAAAATTTTGTAGCTGCTATTCATCAACGTTACATATACTTATATAAAGAAAGTATTAAATAAGTAAAATAGCAAGAAAACATCAACGTACAATGTCTAACTAACCATTCTGTACCGATAAGAATACACCTGTATTTTGGAACACTAATAACACCGATGCCTATATTTCCCGAGAGTATATAGAAGGCAAACGAATCAACGTTTACCGATCCACTGGTTATTAGGAATCCGTCTTGTGGGAACAAAAATCGTCTATTTGCCTTTGGGTATATTTGCACCTTAGTATGCGTTTACAAAAAAGAAATTCGGAATGCGTATTCACATTACAAGTTATGCTAGTAAAAGTTATATTTTGCTGTGAAAAAAGAAGTAGAGAGGTGAGTATTTATATTTATTGAATGGGAATCTAATAAGCAATATCTGTCTAGCTTTGTAAACATTATTGTAAATCTATGTGACCTACAGTCGAGAGCTTCTCCCCCTTTTGAAACCTGAATTTATCAGCTATTATATTCAGCGGCTCATGTGCATATTATTTTTAAGAGAAGTGTTTTTGGTTTTAGTTTATGTATTTGTGTAAGTTATAGCAATCCATACTAATATTATAAATACGAAAATAACTTCGTCTGTCTGTATGTATGTAACGATTTCATACTTAAATCAGAAAACCGATTTTGATGAAATGTGGTATAGGGGTAGATTAGACCTTGAGTAAGGATATAGGCTAGGTTTTGATGCTATAACCAACATCTACGCGGGGGTAACCGCGGGCACCAGCTAGTAGCTTATACAGTTCTCTTGTTTTAGTTGAACAAATACTGGGCCACAGCGGCACAGTGGGCAAAATAACAAGTGCGACATGCATTGGGAGTTTAATGGTTAAAGAGTCGGTCCAGAGATCGTAAGATCGAGACATTGATTTTTACTCTGAACATTGGAAGGTAGAAATGTATTTTCTACCTTCCAATGTAATTTCGTATTTATTAAGTACATACCAACTGATAAGTATTAACCTCTCCCTTCTTCTTAAGTCTGACATGATTACTACGAAAAATGTATTACAAAAATTTTGATCCCATAAATAATATTCAGTGTGGAAGCACCATAGCGTGAGTCATAAATAAAAATTACGATGATGTTATGATAAATTCTTATACCAAGGTTAATGAACTTTATCATTACAATTTATTACTGTTATGAACCGCAAATTTTACTTCTCAGCGATTACTTAATTTTCTTTGTGCATTCCCTTTTTCCCCTTTTTCATATTTCCTTGTTTAAAAACATCTATATGAGTGAATAAACTTTATATTACAAGAAAATGATGCACGTAATGATATAAATAATAATCTATAAAATGTATCCACAACGGTGAGGGATATGCTGGATAACGCAGCGTAAAACGGTGACGATAACCTAAAATGAGGTGGATGGACTATGTAGTCCATCCACCTCATTGTAGGACTCCCTCTCCCCTTGTAGCCATCCACTGCCAAAGTTAGTGCCCTCCTTACGATATTAATTTCATCCATACGCATTATATGTCCGAACCAGGACAAACGATTTCCTCGTAGTTTTTCCGTGATTGGTGCTAGTCTCAAACTTCATATAATACGTGGGGCGCACTATAAGTTTCCGGAATGAATATGAAAAAATACTATTAAAGGTACAAAATTAATTTATTGTTTTTCAAAATAATCTCCCTTGGCGTCTATGCACTTTTTCATTCGATCAAACCAGTTTTGAAAACTTTTGTGCCACTCCTCTGTGGTGACCTCTGAAACGTGTTTTTCATACTCCTCGATAGCCTCTTCTGGTGATGAAAATCGTTGGCCGCGTAATTGGTTCTTAATTTTTGGGAACAGATAAAAGTCACAAGGTGCCAGGTCGGGACTGTATGCAGGATGACTCATGAGTTCTACATTTTACGCCTTCAAAAAGTCGTTTGTCTGTCTGGCCGTGTGAGAACTAGCATTGTCGTGGTGCAGGATGATACGGCGTTTACGATTATTTTTACGGAGTTCGTCAATAACTTCCGGCAAACAAATGGTCGTGTACCAGTCACTATTCACAGTACGACGATTTTCTAAAGCAACAGTAGCCACGTGTCCAGTTTTATTAAAAAAAGAAGCAATCATCCGCTTAGATGCACTTTTCACGCGCGCCACTTTGGTTGGTTTCGGCTCATCTTGAAAGACCCATACGCTCGATTGCTGCTTTGTTTTGGGATCGTAGCAATAAATCCATGTTTCTTCACCTGTTACTATGTCCCACACCAAATTTGACGCACCTTCGTTGAATCTGGTAAGCATGGCACTGCACCAAGTGACGCGGTCCGTTTTTTGATCCTCGGTCAAGTTATGTGGGATCCACCGCGAGCACAGCTTTCTCACACCCAAATGTTTGTGTAGGATTGATTGTATTTGACTCATGCCTATTTCTAAGGATGCGCGAATTTCATGGTAGGTCAAATGCTTGTCTGTTTCAATCATACGGCGCACAGCATCGATGTTTTTGTTGGTCACAGCGGTGGACGGCCGACCATCGCGAGATTCGTCACTGAGATTGATACGACCACGCTTGAATTCTGCAAACCAGCTATAAACAGTCGTCTTGCATGGAGCTTCATCGCCAAAAGCTGTTTCAAGCCGAGCGATGCTCTGTTGAGCCGTCAAATTACACTTAAAATCGTAGAAAATCATACTACGAAAATTTTCCCGAGTTAAATCCATGTTGATGCAGACACACAATTTTTTAAATGGCGCCACAAGGTAAAAACAAAAGACAGTCAGATGAAACAAACTGTATTCTACAGCCAAAGAGTTCTATTTTCAAATGTTGTAATAAATTTTTAAATATTGTTTATGTAAGTGGCCAGTTCCGGAAACTTTTAGTGTAACCTATGTATATTCATTCTTAATCTGATCCATTCTTGTCACACCACGCATCCATCTCAACATTCGAATCTCGGCTACATGCAACCGTCTTTCATCCGTCACCTTCTAGGAACTATTCTAGGAATAAAAAGTAGCCTATCTCAGTATCAAAATAAACGGGATATATACCATGTTTCATTGTTTTGAGTTTCCGATATTTCGGCGCTGAAATATCGGAAACTCAAAACAAGGAAACATGGTAAATATCCCGTTTATTTTGATACTGATGTGAGTGACTATGATAGTTTAAATACCTATATAGTAGCCTATCTGTTATTCCAGGCTATAATATAATGTATCTCTTTACTAGGTTATTCCAGGTGTTAAATCTATTATTTCACCAAAAGTCTGAGTCGTACAGCTACTTGAGCATGATTGAGTAACAAATATCCAAACATCTTCATAAACTTTTACATTTATAATATTAGCAGGATGATGAATGATACCCGCATCTCGCTCAAGAGCTACTTGTATACACGATATTAGTTTGAGCTCCTTCCACATACAACTTAATGCAAGTATCGATACAACGCTCCATTAAATATGACGATCGAACGATTATCAATATATGAGGAACTTCAAGATGGTTTATGTGAAGTGGGCAGATATTGCTGAGTGGTGACCGGCGGCTCCACCCATCACCCCCCGGCTAGGAAAACCCAACTCTAATTAGGTATTTGACTGACTAGTCAAATTAGTTACTTTTTACTAAATGCCAAAAAGGTACTTTATAAGCAAACTTTTATAAATAAAATTTATTGTGACGTCATAACATATCAAATAATTAATTATTATCAGTTGATTGGATGATTAAAAATAAAATGCAGTTAAATAATTTATTTAAACTACAGGAAAGTATCCGATTTAGTGAGACAAAGGCTCAGATAATGATTATGGATGGAGCAAAAATTTTGTCACGGTTTCTTGGTGAGGCAGGAACTATTGACTTGAATGAGCTAAGGAATTTTGACACAAATGAATAGCGCACCTTTTTGTAATGTCATCTATATGACAGTAACAAGAATTTGCTTGAGGTTTAACCCATTATAAGTTCTTTTACAATAGGTACCATTTTTTTCTCTATACAGTCAGTTTATTTCATGAGTAAGCCATAAACTAAGAACGTCTGCTTTCTCTAAACTTTTTAAAGGCTTCCTTGAATCGTTTGTCGTATAAGTAACTCTGAACAAATTCACTGGAAGTTTTCTTTATGTTATTGTCAGCGGCACCGGTTAGTGGGTCGCAGCCGATGAACGATTGGACTTTGATCGATGCTCCACGATTTCGAACGTTTCATGGCAACCGAAACAAATGCTTTAGCTGCTCGCTTGATAGATTACTTCCGCAGTTTTGTGGTCACTTTATTTGAAAATGCGTCGATATGGAAATGTACCATCGTTTGTAGACTGAGAAATTACTATTGTTAACAGGGCAATCACCTTATTGGTGACCCGTAAGAAATTGCATAGTGTGGTAAGGTCTATTATGCCTACTTGTTCTAGGTATTGCATAAGGAGGAAGAATAAAGAAAGTAAAGTTAAAGTAAAATTATTGAATCAAAGTACAATACAAATAAAATGGTAAATAAATTATGGTTTAAATAATTTAATAGGTGCATTATGACAGACGCCGTAAGGCATAGAAGGTAACGTGATACAATTCGAACGAAACATAAAACTATTACAATTTAAGTTATATACTTTGTAAATACGATATAATGTTTATACGTTATATAAAATGTCACATTATAGTTTTAAAAACGTACTATTATTAGTACGTTTAAAAACTATAATGTCACAGATTTCAGTTTAAATGGCTACAAGTAGCATAAGCTGTGACGTGATTTATATTTTGCCGTGACGATATTTTTATATCTGCAAGACTTCGTATTACAGCTACGTTTTATCGCTGTTGTTTTTAATTTTAGTTTCGTGACTGTATTATCTTTGATTGTAACATTTTAATCGTATGGACTCATTACGTTTGTGGTCCGAGTCGCCAGAAAGTAACTTTTGTAACATTTTACGTTACTTTCGAACCGTATCGCATAAGTCACAATATACATATGTTGGGGAGACAATAATATCTTTAATTGAATACATTAAATAAAATATGCTATTATAATATACAATTAATATAAAATAATCGCATAAGTTCGTTCATTAAAGAATGCTGGGAGGTGAAACCGATCAAGTTCAAAAATAAAATAATGGGCAGAAGTACATGTATTGCCTTATTCAATATATGTAACCTGAAACGATTATTTTCACAATCTAATGAGACAGTTCTACCCTAGACTACAACTGTCCTAATACACCTATTAAATTATTTCAACTAAACCTGGGAACCATATTGTATTTAAGCAAAATAACAATTTTAAAATCCACTCATGAACAACCAACTTATACGAGACATTTTGTGAAAATCGTCTGATTTTTTGAAGTTAGTTGAATGTAGTGTAACATTAAAATAATTACCTAACAATGATTCTAAAATTTCAAAGTTAGAAGGTAGTACTAAAATATTCCATCCTAAAGTAACACTGGAGGGAAGTCTCGAACGTCAATGGAGTAACAAAAGGCAACAAAACCTCTGCTTCTTTTTGCTGTAGAACTTTAAAACTACCGGCGCGCGGTCGGTTGTAAAAGTATTTAATCCGATTTAGAGGAAAGTTGCCTCCATTTGCGCTGATATTTATTTTTCTAGGTCAAGTTATTTAGTTAACAGGTTTTGTTTTATTACATCCCTGAGCGTTTTTGTAAAAATAACAAATTGCAAAGAGCTGTTATATAATCCTTTTCACATAGCCAAAGTCTAATGAGATAGTAACTGATCATCATCGTCATCATCTTGGCAATTCTCCGAGACTCTCTTCACGGTAGCGTCTGGAGTAATATTTCTGACTTTTACTTCTCCAAATAAATAGTAAAAAAAAATACATAGCATTTCAACTGAAAATATAACAAACCTATAGACACTTGTTGCTTTTCTTTTAACTTACCTCATAAAAGACCGCTCTGCTTTTTATAACTTAAATAAGCTTTTAATAACGTAAGTATATCGAAATCTCCGGAATTTCAGAACGCATGGAATTGTGATCCCGCTCCTGCCACCCAATAAGTAGGTAGTATATGCGTAAAATACCTACTATAATTTATATCTGTAACAAATTCTGCCAGATCTGTTCATCTTTTAGAGCGTGAATAAATAATAAACATTCATTTTCTCAATTTTTCACATTAAGAAAAACATTAGTTGTAGTTTACATGGCTTTTATTATAGACTTCTAGGTAAACATTCTCCTGAGGAGGAACAGATCGAGAGAGATGGCCCTGGGTCGGCCGTGGTGCGAAGGATATGCCTGTCAACCTCACCTTCGGCAATCAATAACGACCCTCAAGCGCCATGCCATAAGTCGGTTTAAGTCTGACATAACGTCTCCCACCGGCTCCGGCAGGAGGTATCCGCAGGGACATATCGCTCGTAAAAAAAATCAACATTTTTCACCACTGACTATATCTTTACTAACTATTAGGTGAAATAGTGGCCATACGCGAGTTTATTGTAAGTAAATGGCTTACAGATAAATCTGGCTTCACTCGTCATCGTGTCACTCACTCCTCTGAAATGTATATCACCACACTGAGTTCATCTTTCTTTTCTCAAACTTATTTCAGCTCTTGTAAAGTCTCATCAATATTCATCACTCTCCTTGTAATATAACTTTTATCCCTCTGTATAATATGCTCATACCAATGCAAGTTTTATACATATTAAACATGAAAAAGTTTTATAAACGTATTAATATGTTAATAAGTTCAGCGCATCAAATCCGAATTGTATACTCGTATAGTTATGAATTCATTTCTACATTCTGCGCAGACATATTACACCTAGACTAGTCATAAAAAATATAATATTACTTTTCTTTTTTTATCCCTACTAATATTATAAACGCGAAAGTATTCATGCCTAAACCGCTGAATTAATTTTGATGAAATTTGGTATAGAGGTAGATTAGGCCGTGAAGAAGGACATAGGTTATGGTTAAGAATATAGGCTATGTTACGTCGCGATAACTGACATCCACGGAGGGGAGCCTCGAGCAACAGCTAGTATTATATATAGCCCGTCAAATGACTACACCTTCCTGGATGATAAGAAGCTAGTGTGATCCAGATGACAAGGACAAGGCAAAACGAAAACGGTGGTTCCTACCTAAGGGCCTAGATAGATGCTTTTTCAAGCTCCATTTGAAGAACCTGAGATCGCAAGAGAGGTGTCCGGGCAAATCATTCCATTTCTTTGCCATGGGGCAATAAAATTAGACAATTAAACAATCACCTGTTTGGTTTGTGACGGTATTGTTTCTACCGTGTAAGGATAACACTGCAGACTAGCACATGGTGTTCGATGACGGGAGAGAGGCAAGGCACAGTACAAAATTGTTATTATTGATGTGCTCTCACATAGATAGCTATGTGAGAGCAAATGGTAAAATGGTAGACCTGCCAATTTGAACAGCTAGCATGGTTACAGATAAAATTTGTATCAGGCATATATTATAATCTGGAATAGCTAAATAAATACTTTTATTGAAAAATTTCCGGCAGAGTAGAATTAGGGACACCCCATCTCTTCCCATGCGGTGTCGTACAAGGCGACTAAGGGATGGGGCTGTTTAACATCAGACAGATATATACAGCCCAGACTCAGCCTCAGATGCATGGCTCGAGTCAACAATAGTGCCCGGAATACGGCCATAATTCTCACTCCCTATTACGTGGAACCGAATACAACTATTGGTTAAATGTGGGTGTTAATTCACCTCTGCCTAACCCTCCAGGGATAAAGGCGTGATTATATATATGTATGTATGTATGTATGTATGTATGTATGTATGTATGTTTGTGTACAAAGTTCTATAACTGTTATCTGTCTTTGTGGACAATATAACTTTGTAAGCTGGTATACTTGCTGACTGACGGGTACGGTTCTGACGAAGGTGCCCTTTTTGGAGTAGGGAGGTCAGATGGCAGTATTATCATTGAACAAATTAGCCAAACTGAAAGCATGCGGTAACCGGGCTACTAGGTGAAAGGCTCGGACCAGAGCTAACGCTGAGATAACTATGATTCCGGGGATAGTATCCTATGGGTCGAAAGAACGAAATAACTATTTCATGTGGACATTCACACACGATTTTCATTAACACCCACGGCTACATAGCTGTGGGGGATTATGAAAACCGTGGGTGTTAGTTGAAATCATGCTGTATACAAAACAGCGTGTATATGCTTTGTTTTGTCTTTACACATATGATTGTAGGCACTTAATCATCATATATTAGATACCAATTGCAGTTATTGAACTTCTGTTGTTTTAAATAGCTTCTTTGTAAGCATCTGCGTATGTAACGCCATATAATTTGTGCCTGTAATATGTAATTATTATTGTTATGTAGCCGCGTGGTTCCCGGCAGACTAGAATTTGAACCACCCCATGTCTTCTCGTGCGGAGTCGTACAAGTTGACTAAGGGATAGGGCTGTTTACTTTGCTGTTTTTTCTGATGTTATATATAAATATATATATATAGCCCAAACTCAGCCTCAGATGCATGGTTTGAGTCAACAATAGTGCCCGGAAGACGGTAATAGGCTACCCCCTATTTCATGGGATGTATTTTAATGATTGGTGTAATGTGGGTGTTAATTCACCTCTGCCTAACCCTCCGGGGATACGTAATATTATGTGATAGTGGACATTGTTAAGTAAGAGACGTCAAATTTAATGTTGATTTTGGAAGTTATTTGAAAATTAGGTTGGACCTAGAGAGCAATGCGAATGCTGCTCCTCATGTTGTTTACTCTACCCATACATACATATAATCACGCCTTTATCCCCGGAGGGTTAGGCAGAGGTGAATTAACACCTATATTACTGTATTCGGTCCCGTAATAGGGGGTGAGCCATTGCCGTATTCCGGGCACAATTGTTGACTCGAGCCATGCATCTGAGGCCGAGTCTGGGCTGTATATATCTGTCTGGTGCTAAACAGTCCTATCCTTTACTTTACTGTACTGTATCCTTTACTCCACTGTAGTACTAATACAGTCTGTGCTCTGTAGTACTGTCTATTGCCTGCCGATAAAGTTATTTAAAGATTTCAGAGCAGTCACTTATCTACAGGGTTAAACCAGGCCCCTTATATACTTTGTAAAAAATGATATTATATTTTAGACTATATCGATATGGCGTTAAAGTTCAAAATTAAATGATAAAAGTTCATTACATCTTTTCATTCACTCTACAATACGCTTTTTAAACTTTAGACTCAAACGCCATAAAAGTAAGGTCTAAAATTAATTGGCATTGTTTGCGGTATTAGTGATATGACAATGGTTTTATTATGACATACAATTGGGAGATTCGTGGCCCATGCTTTAAGCTGAATTCTGTACCTCAAAAGGAACCCTTACAGGATTACTGGATAAGAAATGGTTGTACATATGTCTGTTTACTTATATGTTAAAACCCTTATAAAGTTACGTCACTCATTGTTGTCAGTTTTCTACTACTGTTGAATAGACAATACTCTTAAATTCAGTTTTTCCAGTGTGCTTCTACCTGTATTGCTTTCTCGGAAGCGCTTATAAGGGTCGACCAATAGTTGTTCGTCTATTTCTATGTTTCGTAAGATCGTTTTCCTCAGGAAAGCGTAATAAACCACGAAACAAATAAATAATACTGATTTTTGTAATCCTATGCAAAAATCTGTTCAATAAATCAAACTTAAACGCAATCAAGCAATTCATGCAATTATGAATGAAATTAAACTGTTTAATAATTTTTTTTATTTTAAGTATTTAAATGTTTTGTTTTCTTTTTTTCCTTTTTTATTTGATGTACACTTCACACCCTCCTTCATTACCATATGCTTCTCTGCTACTTTTACGTTATTTAAGCTCGCCTTTGTACATTTTCGTTGAAATGTCTGTATTTATGATCTCTGTACTGTGTGTGTGCAATAAGGAATTAAACTAAACCATGGGTTTAGTTTAGTTTAATTCCTTAGGTGAAATCTTAATAGTTGCTATCAAAAAATTTTGATACTCTAAGCCAATCAATCAGAAAGTAGGGAATTTTTTTAATCACGAAATGCAATCCGCCAACCATTTACTCTCGCTTTCTAATATTAGCTCGAGGAAAGAGCAAGCAACTAGTTCTATTTCTCTTCACAAAACATAACATAGTTGTAGATGTAGATGCAAATAATTCGAAACCACTCTAACTAATTACTGCAATCTTTTGCAGTCAAATAAATGAACAAACAGTACTCGTAGCTGCAATATCAATATTGAATAACAACTACCAATCACCAATATTATTCTGACAGTAATTAGTAAAGACCTGATACCCTAATTAATTGCATATTCTGCATACTGTTCATTCCAGTTCATAAAATTGATTAATTGAAAAACCCAATATCTGTAATTTTAAGTATAGCCTCATTATGGCGACCTCTGTGGAATGGTTGAGCGTTTGATTGCTACTTCGGAGGACGCAGGTTTGATGCCGTTCTGTGTATAACAATTAACACTTGGTTAGCAGACAAGCACACGGCCCACCTGGTGGAAAGTGGTTACCGTGGCCTATGGACGTGTGCAACACCAAGGAAGTCACACTCGCGCGGCCAACCCTGTAAGCAGTGTGGAAGCTTCTATTATTAAATTGCTTCACCATCCTGGTTGATTCGCAAAATACATCAAACAATATATATCTCTTTTTACCTGACTACGGCGAAGGAAAAGGAGAGTTATGATTTTTATAATATTAGCAACTGAAATTATAAATATTGTCCCTAAGCCCCCCAGCTAAGTCAAATTGAGTGTGTTAGGAGTGGGCTTATGTCGGTAGTGTGATGTCCAGGACTCGAACCTGGAAGTTCACGATCGTAAGGCTGACTCTTTAACCACTTATAAGCTTACATTTTCTTTACTTCATTACACTAAACTTCATTTACTTATTGAAATATAGTGACAATGTTTCGATAATAAAATTATAAGTAAGTTCTCATTAGTGAAATTGCGAGATCTTCACTATGCTAAATTAATTCAGAAATTGATGTTCTCTGGAATGAGTTCACAGTGTACTATATAATATTTATTTATTTATTTAACCTTTATTGCCAACTTCATTACATTTACATTTTAATAAAATACCATTACAATCTATGTGACAGTTATGATGAGTCAGCGTGTCCTTGCGACACAAAGGCCTCCTCCAGCTTTGTCCAGTCTACTCTTGAAGCTGCTAATCTAAACCATAGTTGCCCGGCGATCTTTTCAATGTAGTCGGACTATCGTTTTCTTTGTCTTCCTCTTTTTCTCTTTGTTTAGAATCTAGGTGTTTAGTCTGTTATGTCTTTTGTCCAAGTAGAACAAATGGACAAAAGAAGTAACACATGATGATAGATCTCTCTCATCATGTGGCCTGCCCATCTCCATCTAAGAGTTTTGGTTTTAACTGCAGCATCCTCAATCTCTATTATTATATGTATTGCCCTTTAAAGTTTCTTTTTGAATATCCCAAAATACTCCTCTCCATGGGTTTCTGATAGGTTACCAATCTTAGGTTTTGCTTTTTTGTTTGTACCCAAGTCTAAGTAATATGAATATTGGTGTTAAATCAAAATTTCTTCCATGCACTGGCTATCCGTCTCTATCTCTGAATCCATTTGGTCCTGAAATGCGATAAATTGACCCAAGTATATCATATCATATCATATCATATCATATCATATCATATCATATCATATCATATCATATCATATCATATCATATCATATGATATCATATCATATCATATCATATCATATCATATCATATCATATCATATCATATCATATCATATCATATCATATCATATCATATCATATCATATCATATCATATCATATCATATCATATCATATCATATCATATCATATCATATCATATCATATCATATCATATCATATCATATCATATCATATCATATCATATCATATCATATCATATCATATCATATCATATCATATCATATCATATCATATCATATCATATCATATCATATCATATCATATCATATCATATCATATCATATCATATCATATCATATCATATCATATCATATCATATCATATCATATCATATCATATCATATCATATCATATCATATCATATCATATCATATCATATCATATCATATCATATCATATCATATCATATCATTATCAGATTCCATCTACCGTTGTGGTTTTTTGGAATCTGTTAGTTATAATTTTGGTCTTCGCTTTGTTGATCGTCAGGTCTACCTTTTTGAGTTCGTGTGTCAGATCTTGATCTGCATGGTTCGAAGGTTTTCTGGATCATCAGATAGAATTACTATGTCATCTGCGAATCTTAAGTTATTTATGTTCCATTGATGTTAATCCCCATGTTGTCCCATTCCAATTTCCTGAAGACTTCTTCTAATACTGATGAACAGTTTTGGTGAAAGTGGGTCTCCCTGCCTTACACCTCTATATATTTGGAAAGTATCTTCTTCTGTATCTAATTTTATTCTTGCTTTGCTGTATGAATATACATTTTTAAGAGTCTTACATATTTCTTTACTATTCCCTGATTTTTCAGTGCTTCCTAAATGTAACGATGTTCTGAAGAATCAAATGCCTACTTATAATTTGTACTTTTGGCATTTCTCAATGAGCTTTTTGTCAAATCTATATGGTCCATTGTTTAAAATTCCGAGCGCAATATAAGCTATATTAGCTATATAGCTCGCTTGGTTATCGTTTGTCAAGTTTCTTAGTGATTGGGTTTAGTATTATTTTTGAGAAAACCTTCATACTGTTAACAATCTACAAAGTAAAATTGTTAACTAACATACGAAAATATAAAACTTTACAAAATTCATTACAAGTTTGAGGATCTCGGTGGCTCGAATACTACGTCGGACGCAGATTCAGTAAGTACCCGCTCAGTGTACCACCTCTTTTTCCCCTCGGGGTACCCTAGGCCGAAGTGTAAGTCAAAACTTACACTACTATCCTAGGGTACAACGGATTGGCGTCCGGATGATGATGAATTTAATGATAAGTTGACTACTCAAAGATACATTACATTGTGATTGTCAAAGTTTTAGAAGTTGAACTTTCGGAGCAATCCCTTGCAACAGTTGGGCGACCTAGTTTATTTAATTATCAACTTGCAACATTATCAACGTAGATTTGATTCTTCGTTAATTAAACCTTTTGTCATTATATCCAGTTATTTACCCTTCTTAATCATATTCATTTATTCGCTTAAATTTGTAGTTATACTTTTTTTTTTTTACGTGCGCAAAAGTTATACTGGTGTTAGGTACAATAGTTTTGTGCAGCACGTTTACCATTTTATGGGATGCAAACATTAAGTTACACATTATACGACTTTACCTATAGTATAATTATATTATAAAATTAGTTCCTTCCGAATATATTAATTTATTCCAGAAGGGCTAGGCAGAGGTGAATTAACACCCACATTTCACCAATCATTGAATTCGATCCAATTTTAACTTGCTGTTTAATATTTTAGTTAAAAATAAATGTCAACACAATGTGACGACAACAAGAACATTTCAAGTGCAAAATCACCCATAAAATGGCGATAAAAAGTCCTTAAACCAAATTGTAAATGCGATCCTGAAAAAATAATTTCGTATTTATTTGTTCTTCTACCAAGTTTTAATGACGTCATAAAGTTGAAAAATAAACAAGATGATTAAAATAGGTAATTTTACTTTTTAGCCGACTACAGCGAAGCAAAAGGGGGGTTATGGTTTTGACAGGCGATCTATGTATGTAGGTATGCAGTTTCATCAGTTCCCTCATAGCCATTCAACCACTTATTAGAACTGGACAAATGAGGTATCGTTAGAAGCATCTTAGTCGTCCACTGGTTATAGGCTTATATCACGTGTAATCTAATGTAGCACCCTCTAGAGGTTATAATGTTGCGACTCGAGCGCAGACACGGAGCTGCACACCGCACACGTTTATTAAGTGTCCGGCATGGGAGACGCCGAGACGGAAGCTGGTGGCGGCCCTGGGAGTGAAAGGTCATACGCTCGCCACCTTGTTAGCGACGTTGGTTCACTGCACGGATGCGTGTGCGGCCAGCGTCTCCTTCTGCGAGCAAGTAATGCTCGTGAAGGAGGAGGCGGGGCGGCAGCGGCAGCGACAGCGAACCCACTAGGGGTCATAAAGTACTGTGCTAAACAGAAAGTTTAGTAATTACAAGTAATTAGTTTTCAAACAACGGGGCTTACTATTTAAATGTCATCAGCCAATGTCTAGTGCAAAAAAAAAAAAAAAAAAAAAAAAAAAAAAAAAAAAAAAAAAAAAAAGTGGTGTGTAATATCTTCAATTCGGACACTCGAGCTAAATCATTTTGGAGAATTAGCCATTAAGCACATGACATGCGAAATCAAGTAGTCAAATTTAAATAACATATGATTACGTGATTCATGGACAATGCTATTGGCTTTATAAAAGAACAGCAGACCGGGTTTTGGCTTTACTTTCTAATTCGTAAAAGAATTTTACATACAACCTTAACCTCTCCTTAACCTCTTAGTACTGAAATTTCCAAAAATCCTTTCTCTTCTTACATCACAAAAGACATCTTCTGATAAATTGTCAATGTTGTTCGTTTCGAGTTTCGAGTCATTTTATACGTGAAGATCAAAAATATTAGAGTAAATAAAATAGCATAAACTGATGACTATTTCCTCGCTTGAAGCAATTATTTCTCGTTTATGGAATGCTAAATACATTGTGAGCATTCAGAAAGTCATCAATATCCCAATATTTTCAAACGAGAAGGCGATCAATCATATTCTAGACATTGAAGGTAGTGTTTCATTAATAGCTACAGGTGTTCAAGCCATTAAGAAGATAAACGATTCGTTGAATGTCCTATACCGTTAGAGAGACACTAATTAGCTGGAACCAAAGCCCAACTCATTGGTGAATAATTACATATATTCATACATACTACATATAATCACGTCTTTATCCCCGGCGGGTTGGGCAGAGGTGAATTAACACTCACATTTCACTAATCATTGAATTTGGTCCCACGTAATAGGGGTGAGCCTATTGCCGTCTTCCGGGCACTATTGTTGACTCGAGTCATGCATCTGAGGCTTAGTATGGGCTTTTTTTTTTTTTACGTGCGCAAAATCCCCACGGATTCCTCTCCACCGGAGCCGGTGGAGGAGGTTATGTCGGACTCGAACCGACTAAAACGCACGCCGCATGTGGGTCGCTTTGGTTGCCGAAGGTGAGGTTGACAGGCGGTCACACGGGCACACCCCGGTCGACCCAGGGCTATCTCTCACGATCTGGCCCTCTTCTTGGGTGTGGGGACTACAGAGTCCTCAACTCGTCCCCGGAAACGGGGAGGAGGCTTAGTCTGGGCTGTATATTTCTGTCTAATGTTAGACAGCCCTATTCCTTAGTCGCCTTGTATGACACCGCATGGGAAGAGATGGGGTGGTCCAAATTCTTTCTTTTTTTATACAACTTAGGTGGCAGACAAGCACACGGCCCACCTGATGCAAAGTGGTTACCATGACCTATGAACGTGTGTAACACCAGTGGAGTCACATCCGTGCTGCCGACCCTATAAGAACAGAGATTTTGTGCCGTCAGTGTAGAGGACAAAGCAGAACAAGCCTTTGTATAAAAATTCTACTCTGCCGGGAACCATGCTCCTCATATTTGTGAATAATTTAATAACGCATAATAGTATAATCATTTGGTTCGAAAAATAATGGTTACCTGGAATTTTTTCGGGAGTTGAGAAATTTGATAAATATGTTTTAGCTGGTAAGATATAAGGTGGATTTACAAACGTAGTAACTTAGTCTCTTAATCTTGTTAAAAGATAGCCTGGGGTTCCTGGTTGATTAACTGAAATTCCAGAACCATCCTGACCATAAACGGGTTTCGAGCTTTTTAGTTACTTAATTTTATTAACGAAAGACACGACTTGAGAGGGCAAACCTCCAACAGCGAAGGGTAAACATTTCACAAAAAGGAAGCTGGAGAAAAAATATTTTACACAAAAAAAATGTTCTTCAGTACAATGTCATAATGCTTGTCATTTATTTGAATGATTCATGATAAATATTTGCCAAATTGCAACTCCTTAATGCGCGTTGCGCATCACGATATTTCATGCATTGTAGGGTAATGGTCCGTTAACGGCAATGGATTGTGAAACATCCCGGGTATCAAACGTTCGGAGTATTCAGTAGAGGGAACATGTACATATAGATACACAACGTTTCATTTGTTTAGTGTATTGTACTACAAAATATGGAACTAAAATCAACACAATAGTTTTAGAGGTTTTTATTTGATGAAATAAAATTTATTCACGGTAAAATGCACTTGTTTAAAATGAAATAAATTTTGCCAAATCGTATAAAATTGCAGATATATATATATATATATATATATATAATTTAATGGTGCATTTAATTATTAACTGCTTTGTCTTTTACACTGACGGCACAGAAACTCTTGTGTTTACAGGGTCAGCGCGAGTGTGACTCCCTTTGTGTGACTCCCGTTACACACGTCCGCAGGCCACGGTAACCACTTTCCATCAGCTGGGCCGTGAGCTTGTCTGCCAACCAAATGGTTTTAAAAAATTACATTTTAATAACCGTATTTCTATATTTAGTAAAATGTAATTTGCCTTCCTTCTTCTTCCTACAGTCACAGGTCCTTTAAGCGGGGCGTGAAAAAGCATCTGATGAGGCCACCAAGCTGAGTGCCACCATTGTAACATTACTTAGTGTCTGTAATTGTGACCCTCTTTCCTGAGACTTTGCCTTTAGCTTATCATCAGGCGAGGTGAAGTCAATTTCAATTCTTAGCGTTTTAAAAAAATACAAAAGCAGATTCGAATCCAGTAAAATATAAACATGATGAAGAAAACCAGACTAAAGTGCAAATAAAATCTAACCCGACGCAAAGCGGTGTTGTAAAACCATTTACCTCAATTATAGACTCGGCGTGCTTGTTAATGATCTCTGTAGTCCTATAATTTGAATTGAAGAAGCCCTGCTTGCGATGGTATTCAAACTCTACAGAATAAGTAGGTAAACGCGGCCAAACATGAAACCAACCAAGGTTCAATAATACTACTTTTTTTTTTTTTTTTTTTTTTTACGTGCGCAAAATCCCCACGGATACCTCCCCACCGGAGCCGGTGGAGGAGGTTATGTCGGACTCGAACCGACTAAAACGCACGCCGCCTGTGGGTCGTTTTGGTTGCCGAAGGTGAGGTTGACAGGCATATCCCTCGCACCCCGGCCGACCCAGGGCCATCTCTCACGATCTGGCCCTCGTCTCGGGTGTGGGGACTACAGAGTCCCCAACTCGACCCCGGAAACGGGGAGGCGCGCTAGGCGCGCCACCGCCGCGGCCTGCTTCTGCCAGGGTAACAGGCGGCTCCACCTGTCACCCCCAGGCCGGCGCTCATGGGGGGCGGAGGTCGTTCATCGACCTCCGACGCCCGAGTTGCCTTCGTACGCGGGCAGCTTGGCTTGCGATCCTTCGTCGCTCCCGCTGCCGCTCCCGCCCCGCCTCCTCCTTCACGAGCATTACTTGCTCGCAGAAGGAGGCGCCGGCCGCCCACGCATCCGCGCAGCGGACCATCGCCGCGAGCAAGGTGGAGAGCGTGAGAACTCTCACTCCCAGGGCCGCCACAAGCTCCCGCCTCGGCGTCTCCCACGCCGGACACTCGGTGAGCGTGTGCGGACCTGAGTCCTCGCTCGCGTCGCAGTGATGGCACTCGGACGTTGGCTCTTTCTCCATCCGACGCAGATACTTGCCGAAGCATCCGTGCTCGGTGATCATCTGCGTCAGACGGTACGAGAGGCTGCCGTGTGGCCTCTCTAGCCACTCCCCCATGATGGGTCTTACCGCCGCTACTACGGCGCGCCCTGCGCCTGGTCGCCCAAGTCGTAGCTCCCATTCCGCCACCATTTCCCTGTGGAGCCGGGATCTCACGGCCCGAATTTCTTCGGGCTCGGGATCGTGACCCCGCTCCCGCGCCGCCTTTCGGAACCGGTATAGCGCCGAAAGGGATCTCGCTTCCAGGATCCATGGTGGCGATCCGGCGAGGAGACTCGCCGCGTTGAAGGATATCGTGCGGTACCCCCTTATGATGCGGCACGCCAACTTCTGCTGCGGACGCTGCAGCAGGGGCATGTGCCGATCATTCAGGGTGTCCGCCCACACGGGACACCCGTACAGGGCCATGGACCGCACGACACCCGCGTAGAGTCTCCTGCAGGAGTCCTCTGGGCCCCTCAGGTTAGGCAGTAGCCGCGCCAGAGCGTTGGCTGTGCCCACCAATTTGGGGCCTAGACTTCGGAAGTGCTTCTCGAAGTCCCACCGGCCGTCGAGCACGAGCCCCAGATATTTCATCTGGGGCTTGATGCCGATGAGAGTGCCTCCCACTGTGAGACTGGAACCAGGTGGTGGCGTGCGCCGAGGTCCATGAAAGAACATGGCCTCGGATTTATGCAGAGCCACCTCAAGGCCCAGCCGCCGGATCCGTTCCACGACTTGAGCAACCGCGGTCGTGGCCCTCAGGGTCGCTTCGCGGTATGTAGCCCCGCTCGCCGTCACTAGCGTGTCGTCCGCATAGCACGCGACGTCGGCGCCGTCCGCGAGCTCACCGCGAAGCACCCAGTCGTATCCGATGTTCCACAGGAGCGGCCCAAGAACCGATCCCTGTGGAACACCGCACGACATCTCACGCCGACCGACGCCGGTCGCACTTGGGTAGATGACGGCTCTCTCCGTCAGGTACGCCCCGACTATGCGGCGGAGGTAGAGAGGCACACCGTGGTACACGAGTGCCTCCCTGATGCAACTCCAGGGCAAGGTGTTGAACGCGTTGGAGATGTCCAAGGACACCGCCAACGTCACCTCGCCCCGGGCGACTGCCTCCTCCGCCAAAGTCCTCACGCGCATGATGGCATCCACGGTGGACCGCCACCGGCGGAAGCCATATTGGGCATCCGCCAGGTCCGGCCCCCTACCAGAGAGGTGCTCGACGAGGCGCTTCGCAATAACTCTTTCAAAGAGCTTGCCCACCTCGTCGAGCAACACAATGGGCCGGTATCAATAATACTACTTACATTTAGGCAGCCGAAAATGAATGAATACTGATTTATTATCCGAATAAATTAAGAACTGATTACTTTTCGGCGTCAGGTGGCATCTAATGGTGGGAGCTGAAAAACGGTGCTGTGATGAATGGTATTCATCTCAGTGTGTGCCGAGCCTCCTCCAATGTACGTTGTGTTCGCAAACTTGCGAACACAACGTACATTGGAATTTGATGCACACCTTGCCATGCCACATGTTTGCCACGTCAAATATGTTAAATATGTAACACGTCACCAGAAATATCTGTGGTTGCGAGTGTCATTTGCGTCGACCAATCGCGCGCCGCGCCGTGCCGTGGTGGCTGGCGTGGGTGACATTGCGCAACCGCGCAATTTTGAGGTTCATATTTGGTGGCGCCAGTAGTAGTAACTCAAATCGTCTTAAT
This sequence comes from Eilema griseolum, assembly GCA_963662185.1. Lineage (NCBI taxonomy): Eukaryota > Metazoa > Arthropoda > Insecta > Lepidoptera > Erebidae > Eilema > Eilema griseolum. The sequence goes on from OY759250.1 coordinate 10,891,952, forward strand.
TGGTTGGCGCTGAACACACGCTCCCTATACCCATCTCCCTCCCGCACTACCTCTAAGTGAAAGATAGCAATAGTTTTCGCCCGCCAATGGTCAGAGTAGCCGCATCGTCACTTCGCTTTTTGAACTATTAAACAATGGCGGCCGCGCACGCGACTCTTAGAAATTTATAATGTTTGTTGGATTTTAACCGCTTTCATAGACCTTTACCGATCGGATTGTGCCTCTCGTGTGTCCCTCAAGTGATTTAGTGATGTGGGCGGCAACTCCTGAGCCAGGAAGAGAAGATCGGTGCACCGGCTGCGACGGCACGTGGCCCCGTGAAGGTTAGTGCATCCTCTCCTAATTTCTCGGGTTGCATTCAATGCCTAATCCACCTCCGCGGCAACCCGATCACCTATCTTGTTTGTTGTGTAAAGCGTCAATGAAACATGTTAACTTCACCCCCCGCAAAATACAGTCCACTAGCTCAGGTGGCATGAGAATAGCGCCACCATTCTTTTTGGTCCTTCGAGCCGGATCCTTAGCCGTAGTTCGTAGTTTGTTATTATTCTATTGGGAATAAACGCACCGCACCTAAATACCTAGTTATTTTAGTAGAAAACCCCGCATCTAGGCATTTAGGTTTAGATCTTAGGTATCCTAGACACCCTAGTGCATAGGCACAGTGTAATACCTAACGCATTTGGCTATTTCAATTTCTAAGTTGTCCGTTCGCCGCTGGCTCGCATCGTATTTACCTAATACATACATAGGTTAGGTACGTGGCTATACCTCGCTCGCATTTCTCTTATCGTATCAATCCTTGGTCGTAGTTTCGCATTTGTTATTATTCTATTGAGAATAAACGCACCGCACCTAAATACCTAGTTATTTTAGTAGAAAACCCCGCATCTAGGCATTTAGGTTTAGATCTTAGGTATCCTAGACACCCTAGTGCATAGGCACAGTGTAATACCTAACGCATTTGGCTTTTGTTTTATTTGTTTCAATCTCTAAGTTGTCCGTTCGCCGCTAGCTCGCATCGTATCTACCTAATACGGTAGGTACACAGTTGTACCTCGCTCGCATTTCATTCAAATTCATACGAAAGTATTTTAATTTGAATAGATATTACGCAATACTTAATCCCTGAAATAATAGTTGAACCTAGACAGCGATCTAGCTCGCGTAGGTACGATCTTGTTGCTATGCGCGTTTGTTCAAGCTTGCCCTAGCAGTTATAAGTACCTACCTACCTACGGAATATCGCTCGCGCCGCGTCGCTGTTCTATAGGTACCGCTAAGATTAAGTCATTTCATATTTTGTTGTTTACCGCACTTTAGTTTGATATTTAATTGTAAACATGCCCCCAAAGGTTGGTAGTAACGATAGTAAAGTTCAATTGAAACTTTTATACGCTAAAAGAGAAATGATTTACTCTCGCGTACAATCGATTTGTGATAATGCACTTAAAACCTCTGATTTGGCCATTAGAGATTCGTTCTTGTGTTCTATAGAAAACTTAGATAGTTTACGCGCGGATTTCGAAACCTTGGTACATGACATCAACGTTTTAGAGTTAAATTTAAATCCCGATTACTCAGTGAGTTATCAGGCCTTGTCGTCGTTTGACGATTTGTATTGTCGTATCAAACGCGTCGCTAGGAGTTTGGAGAAACCGTCTGACCGACCCAATCCCACTCGCGACCGACCTAAGTTGCCACCAATTCAAATACCCGAATTTGATGGTAACATTCGCAATTGGGGTTTATTTATAGATAGTTTTGAGAATACAGTAGATAAGAACGTTTCGTTAACAGATCACGAAAAATTGCATTATCTCGTTGAAAAATTGACTGGTAAAGCTATAACCGTTTGCGCTGGAATTACGTTTAGTGCCGAAAATTATAATTTTAAATACTTTGAAAGCTAAGTATGAGGATAAAAGATCGGTAGCTAACACATATTTGGATCAGATGTTTGATTTGAAATCTATTACGGCATGTAACGATCAAAACTTAGAGAAGTTTCTAGATACTTTCGCATCATCTGTTCGCGCCGTAAAGAACCTAAAGATCGATGACCTCTGCGACTTCTTATTTTTGTATATGGGTTTAAAGAAATTAGATTCCGAAACCCTTCGTTTATTTGAGTCGGATCATCGCGGCAATAAAATTCCTAAGTTCAAAGACTTAGAAAGTTTTGTTCGCGAGCATATGAAAATATTGCGGCGCTCTTCATCGAGGCATGAAGGCGCGAAGAAAGTTGTTAGTTCGGAACGCAAAATAGATGCGTCATCGAGGTCACTGAGGTCAACTCATACTTATGTTAATACCGCACCAGCACGTGTACAATCACCTGTTTGCTCTTTGTGTAATGCTCATCATTCGCAATTGTACAAGTGTCCGGGTTTCCTAAAATTATCGCCTAGTGATCGTTATAAATTTGTTCGCGCTAATAATTTTTGTTTTAATTGTCTCGGTACTAAACACCGCGTTGTTTTATGTAATAGTAGAAATAGTTGTCGCAAATGTCCAGCGAGACACCACACTTTACTTCATTTTGAAAATAGTAATGCCGCATCCAATGTGAGCACAGTTGGTTCGTCAAGCGGTGGCACACGGCGGCCTGCGCCACAGCCGCAGCCCGCGCTCGCGCGCGCTCCGGCCGGCCTGGAGACCGCTGCGAATGACGTCACCTTGTGTTCGTTGTCCGCTAATGCTGCGCTCACTACTGTCGTCCTCGCGACTGCTCGCGTCATTATTGTTGATGCATTAGGTAAACCGCACATTGTTCGAGCGCTATTAGATGGCGCTTCGCAAAGTAATTTTATTACTCAAGATTGTTGTCAACGTCTTGGTTTCAATGTTAATAAGCGTTCAACCCACTCAGTGGTGAAGGGTTTTGGAGGCTTACAGTCAGCTGTTCATGGCACCGTTAGAACAAGGTTTGGATCTCGTTTTAATAATAATATTTGGTTGGACATGGATTCGCTCGTTATAGATAAAATAACTGAACAGTTGCCTACCGTCCCGGTTGACACGTCTTTATTAACGAAATTTAAAGACTTGCCTTTAGCAGATGAGACTTACGCTGTTCCTGGAGTCGTCGATATATTGATCGGCGCTTCGATTCTCCCGCACCTCCAGTTATCACGTAAGGTTCAAGGGGGACCGACGTACCCCGCTCCGCACGCACTGGAAACAGTTCTTGGTTTTGTTATAATTGGTTCCGCACCCGCTTCTATAGATAGTTTTAGTCACTCGACTGCTTCGTTCTGTTGCACCGTCGAGCCGCCACTGGAGTCTACCATCCGCAAGTTCTGGGAAATTGAAGAGGTCAATGTCCCACCTATCCTAAGCCCTGATGACATGATGGCTGAGGAGATTTGTTGTCGCACGACTACTCGTGATGAGCGGGGTCGTTATGTTGTCGCGCTCCCTTTCAAGGGAGATATTTTTTCGCTCGGTGACTCCCGTGTATCCGCTGAAAAATGCTTTCTTTGTTTAGAAAGAAAGATGCAGGCGTCTCCAAAGTTAAAGCAAGCCTATGATGAGGTTGTTAACGAATATTTGGATAAAGGTTACATCTCACCTGCGCCTGCGGACACTGACGAGACCCAGCCTTCGTACCTTATCCCGCACCACGGAGTTATTAGAGAAGATAAGCTTACTACTAAGCTCCGCGTAGTTTTGGATGGCAGTGCTAAGACTAGCACTTCCGTGTCGCATTAATATTAGTAGAATTTTAGCTTTTTCGGACTCAACAGTCGCTTTGTGTTGGGCCCACTCTTCGCCCCATCGTTGGGACACATTCTTTGCTAATAGAGTGGCAAAAATTCAATCTGAATTAGCGCCACAAAATCTCTTTCACGTTGCTGGCACCGACAACTCAGCCGATTGTCTTTCTCGTGGATTGCTTCCTTCGCAAATTTTAGATCACCCGTTATGGTTTAGTGGACCGTCCTGGATTCATGCCGCGTTAGATAAGTGGCCAGTTAGTCAATTCAATCCCACTACGGTTTCCGAACCACCCGAGGAGAAGAAGCACTCGCTTGTTGTATCGGTCCCGCGTGAAGAGTCTCTTATTTTGTTGTTGGCTAATCGCGTCTCGTCTTGGTCGAGACTGTTGCGTTGTGTTGTTTGTGTGGGCCGATTTTTGAGAGTTTTATCTACGCGCGGCCATATAACCGCCGCTGATTTAGATAAAGCTGAATGGGCCATACTTCGCGAGTTGCAGAAATTTTATTTTGCTTCTGAATTTTAAAATTTAGCATTTAACAAACCTTGTGGTCGTTCTTTCCGACACTTGGAACCATTTTGGAAGATGGACTCAATTCGAGTAGGTGGTCGTTTGAGAGATTCAAGTTTAGGATTTGAACAAAGGCATCCAGTAGTTCTCCCGCGTAAGGACCACGTATTAGATTTGTTAGTAGATTATCATCATAAGGTGAATTGTCACGCTGGTCCCGATTTGTTAATGTCTATTTTGAGACAGAAATACTGGATAATTTCCGCTCGTAATTTGATTCGCGCTAGAGTACGCAGATGTGTACCTTGTTTTAAACTCCGCCCGCGTTTTATCGCGCCTGACGCGCGTGTTGTACGGGTTAAACCCGCAACCGGATCGTATCTGCGCCCGGTTGTTCGCCTCTGCCCTCTGCCTAGCCAGCAGTAGGCACGAGTTCAAATCTAGGTTTATATTTTAGTTGTTATTTCCCAAACCTAGATTTAGATTAGACTTTGGATTTGTTCCGCATTTTTCGTTTTGAAGGTAACCCTTCAAGCCGGGGGGAATGGTGGCGCCAGTAGTAGTAACTCAAATCGTCTTAATTGGTTGGCGCTGAACACACGCTCCCTATACCCATCTCCCTCCCGCACTACCTCTAAGTGAAAGATAGCAATAGTTTTCGCCCGCCAGTGGTCAGAGTAGCCGCATCGTCACTTCGCTTTTTGAACTATTAAACAATGGCGGCCGCGCACGCGACTCTTAGAAATTAATAATGTTTGTTGGATTTTAACCGCTTTCATAGACCTTTACCGATCGGATTGTGCCTCTCGTGTGTCCCTCAAGTGATTTAGTGATGTGGGCGGCAACTCCTGAGCCAGGAAGAGAAGATCGGTGCACCGGCTGCGACGGCACGTGGCCCCGTGAAGGTTAGTGCATCCTCTCCTAATTTCTCGGGTTGCATTCAATGCCTAAACCACCTCCGCGGCAACCCGATCACCTATCTTGTTTGTTGTGTAAAGCGTCAATGAAACATGTTAACTTCACCCCCCGCAAAATACAGTCCACTAGCTCAGGTGGCATGAGAATAGCGCCACCAATATTATTATGAAGAGCACATAATAATATGAACGTCAAAATTGCGCGGTGTGTGCCTAAACTGAATAAATGAAATTGATTGATTCTTTGATTGATTCATAGATAACTAATTTGAGTTTTATGTTTTTTGTGTTTTTATTTCTATTTTATTTTTTAATTCTGTCTTCATTCTAAATTGTGTATATGTAATGTGCGTTGTGTTTTGCAATAAATGTATTTTCTTTCTTCTTTCTTTTCTTTCTTTCTTTCTTTTGATGCAGACTACTCTGTGGCCCTGTGGCGTGGCGGTAATGCATTCAACTGCAATGCAGGTGCGCAGGTTCAATTCCCGCTCTGTGCAAATATTGTTATGAATGAATATACCTTTTTGCATTGTTATGGGTGTTACCGCGCTTCAGCGAGCACGTTAGGTGTCCCTACTGGCCTACTATCAGTGAACTAGAACTCTTGGTGCAAGAATATAAAGTAGTAATGAGCAGCATTATGGGCAATATTATTGAAGCCAGAGATTGTATAATATTTGTCAATGTTCTATGAGCAATTGACGTGCTATAAACGTCGTGTTTTGAGCTGAGATCCAGAGAGAGGGGCTATAAAGCTATATGAAACGTATAATGTTAAATGACTCTTCAACCCCACACAACATCCCTCGCAAAGTAACACAATTATTATATCATATATGCTTCTTATAGTAAAAAATTAGGTTAACAGCGATTCCCCCTGACAATTTTTCGGTTTTATCACAGCAAAAATTTTGTGCGGAAATCGAAAACGGAAGGAATTGCGACTAGCCAAAATATTTGAATGAAATTGAATAAAACAATTAACTAAAGTTTGTTTTCAAAAACTAAATTCTAACTTTTCCAGCACAATCCTGTGAACAATTTATGCGCGTTTGTACCAAAGAACTCTGTATTTCATTAACACGGCTAATTCGTATTGCGATGTAATTCCGACCGAATTTGCATCTTAATTGCTCTCATTCCCTGAACACTTTTTATTTCTCGTCGAGAACTCGTCATTGGCCCGAAATTTCGGTGTACCTTTACTCTAAAAACATTATTCAAATGACTCCTTCATATAATTTTAAATATTTAAAAGTGGAACTTGATTAATATGCTAATGTCGGGAGGACACGCTTATAAGAACATAAGCGGACAAATAATTGGGGTTAAGCTACTAAGAATAACGGATCATACAGATAAAAGTTAGGATATAAATGTAACTTTTGTTTTAGAAGTGTGGCTACAATAATTTTCACCCAGCTGAAAGTTGGTAGAATGGTTCAAAATAAATAAATATATTTCACGACATTCTACACAACGCTATCTAGACCCATGGGAAGCATACTAGCTTGTGTTATGGGATCTAGAATGCGGATAAACATACTTAGATACTTTTTTTTTGTAAATACATACATATTATACATAGAAACACCCAGACCAATGCAAATATAAATATTCATGTATACAAATATTTGCACTGAGCGGGTATCGAACCAGCGCCCCCCCCTGCAGAGTAGGCGAATGCTCTACCGCAACGCCACGGAGGTCGTCATTAACATGAAATATATAAAGTCCTCATTGAACCGATACCTGGAATATTTTTAAAAATTCAGACATTGGAACGGTGAGGTTTTTTTATATTCCATTTATGGTGGTGTCTTGAAAAATTCTACCGATTTTCAGATAAATGCGAATTATAGTAATTTCAGATAGATAGATAGATAGATAATTCTTAATTGCACACACCAATATTATAAAAGATTAACAGACATAATGAAGGTTACAGTTAAATGCACAATGGGCGGCCTTATCACTAAAAGTGATTTCTTCCAGGCAACCTTAGGATGGACAGGAAATAAAGTATATAAGTGAGTGTTGGTGTAATATGTCAACATTTATAAAATAGTGTGTTACATGAATAATTACATAGTATGAAATATAGTTGCTCCTCAGTGAGATCAGGATAGCTGACTTCGGCATAATCTAGTTTAGGAAGAAGAAGAGATTCAGCAAGCAAAATTTTAGTAGAAGTTGGAAGAAAATTTCGTAACCGACGCAAAGCCCCTGCTGATGCAAAGAGTTTCCGACTTGTTTGTTGTAGTTGATGTCTCCAGGAGAGGGTATTGTCAATATAGATACCCAGATTTTTTATATTAGTGTTAATTGGTAAAATAGCTCCTGCAAATTGAACTTGCGGCATTTGTGACCAGTTGATTCTAGAGATCAGCTGCTGACCACCTACTACAATTATTTGTATTTTTGTTGGATTCACCGTCGATCCATAATTTTTTCTCCATTCGGAAGTATGCTCCAGATCCATGTTGATCGCACAAATAGCTCTAGGTAAGTCACTTGAGGGAGCTTGTGTATATATTTAATTTCAGATGTGTACATTGACCGGGCACAATATAAAACTTCTACCCCATTGCGTATAATTTAGGCAGACACACACATAAACTACGTACTTCGGAAAATATTTTAATCAATCCTCATATAATTATAATAATAATTAATTGATGTACATTTGAAATAACATAATCGTATTTAAAGAAATAGTGGGCATGGTCTAAATGTTGTAATAAATATTGGTGGCATTCTATCAGTTACTTTGCTAGAGGCAATATTGGCAATTAAAAGTCGTAATTTATTCGCTGCCGATGCTCGTGACACTTTATTGACAGTGTTTGTGGAAAAAAACTTGTTGGGACTCGCCTAAGTTATGAGTTTATTTATCGAACGACACCGAAGGCTGCAGGCTCACGTCTGCGCCCCGTCTTTGATTTGAAAATAAATTGTCTCTTATAGTTTTTGATTAGAAATTGTCGCCTCGAATAAAGTTCACAAACCACATATACTATCCTACAAATATTATGAATGAGAAAGTTTGTTTGTATGAATGGATAGATAGATAGATAAATAAATGTTGTTGCTTGTTACTCTTTCATACAAAACTTTGAGGCACGGAAATCATTACCAGCTCATCAGTTTCCTTCTTCCTACAGCGGGCCGTGAAATAGCATAAAATGAGGCCTTCAAGCTGAGCGTCACCATTGTAACATGGTATATGTTGGTTTAATGGTGACCCTGTTTTCTGAGACTAACTTCAACTTACCATCAGGCAATGCAAAATCTAAATGACATGTCCTAAATAAAAAAGCCTACTAAATGGATTTAGATTTATTACTTCTATCAGAAATAGATGGGTCACTGTCACGGGATCAGTATTTCACCGTATTTCTTAGAGACACATTAAAGTCATTCCTGTTTTGGAAAACTAAGTAAAACCAAGGCTCATAAATTCTCAGAGTACACTATCATAAATCACAAAACTTCGATTCACACACGAATTGCAAAAGTTCTTTGCCTGATGTTATAGGTTTATTTTAATTCAGTAAAGAGTAAAAGATTTCATTTTATGATAACTTAAGAAGAACTTTCATATAAATAGTAACTATAAAATAGTATAAATATTGCAATTTTAAGGATTGGTTGCTCATGGTCAAACAAAAAACAAGAATTCTACAAAATTATACACAACTTTATCTGGACCCATACTAAGCGTAGCTTAACTACAGCTTGTGTTACGGAATTTAGAATGGCGATAAACATTATTAGACACAATTTTTTTGTGAATACTTACATATTATATGTAGAATATTTGAACTTTACACATGATATACAGAAACTCTGTGCCCACAGGGTTGGCAGCGCGAGTGTGGGTTCTCTTGTGTTACACACGTCCATAGGCGTATATCCGTCCGAGGGTAATCACTTTCTATCAGGTGGGCCGTGCGCTGGTCTGCCACCTAAGAGGTATAAAAGAATAATATGTTGTCTTTATTCCTGGAACAGCTTCTCATTGGATGAAAGAATGGGCACAGAATTCCAATCGAGTGGATTCGAGGGCAATAGCTAGTCATCTGGAAGACCTTTCAAATAGTAATAGTATTAGTCTTTATAATAAACACACAACTGCGACGAGACGTCATCTCCGGAAGCAGAAAATGGGTGCGACATTCGGCCGTTTTGCTTACGCGTACTTCTTCGAAGCGAGTTAGTCTATAGTAAAACCATAGAGAGATCTCCTTTAAGCTAATGCACTACCAATTGTATGTAGTTAGGAACATGTTCCTTGTAATAGCGAAAGGGGCAAGTCAGACACTTAAACTGCCTTCTTCAGTTGCCTATTTTAATTTTAAAAGTTAATGTCAAAGCTACTTTCAACATAAAGCCGTACTTTGAATAACTGAATATAGATGGAGCTTGAATGGAGCACCATCGACGACCATTACCATCGGCGGTCAAAATATTTAAGTTTGGGTAATGGATTGCTGAAACGAGGTCTCGGGTTCGATCCCAGGTTTTACTATGGCACACACCAATGTCTTTTAGAAGTTATGTGTGTATTTATCGCAGGTTTATAAGTGCCCGGTTAATGGCAATAGTCTCGCCACCTATTACATTGGGACGTAAACATAAACTGGCGAAATGTGGGTGCTAACACCTCTGCCTACCCCTTAGGGGATATAGGCGTGAGTTTATGGTTTAGATTTTGGTGGCGGATGATTTCGCGTATACAATTAGTCCTTATAGGTATTAAAATGTAATCATAATTAACAATATTTATAGTGATTTTCAAAAACTGCTATTTTTGCAAAGTCATGACCTTAAGTATTAGAAACTGGTAAATAAAGTTAGTTGAACCTTATGAAACAATTTACTTAACAAAATCACATCTAAATACACTAATTTACTTGAGACGTCCCTCTCGGGAGACGTATTTGTCATTCCTTAGTTTAAACAATAAATAATATCTACTAAATAAAATGGTTCCCAAGTGCTCTCAATTAAAACTACAACACAGCACACTGTGATAGAATGTTATAAATCAGACTAGTCTTTTACAATTCTAGATGCAAGAGTAATTTTTAATACTGGCAAGATTCACACCACTTATAATAATAAATAAAAAGGATATATCTTAGGCAGATAGTTTTGGAAAAAGAGTCCTAAGACTCGCACATTGTTATACTGATTCTTGTTTAATTTTATAGTCAGGTAACATATGATAATTTAGTATACCATGTAAACAAAACTATTGTGTCAATTTGTATCAATTCTGTGTCTTTTGACATAATCTTTATAATATCTATAAGATAATTTTCATAGATTATTATTATTATTAGAATATTAATAATATTTGCTTCAAATAGTATCATTGACATTCAAACACCTATACTCATGTTGTGAAATTTCTTCTAATTCAAGAAAAGTAAGTAAAGCATATAAAACAAAAGGTGTTTCTTTTGACAAAAAGATTCGGTCGGTAACTTAGTCAAAACATTTATGGCAAACAATAGTGGGATTGCGGAGATTTTGTGTCAAAAATGTATAAAAAGAAATTGTTGTATCGAAGGGGAGAATTTCACTTTATGCCTAAACAACTCTATTACGTTGCCCTCAGACCTTTGGCGGCTGCGAGACGGTGTACGCGTGGTAAATAGGATTTTCTACTTTACATAATGTTTTACCATCTCGTAACTGGGTAGGTAGGTGTTGTGTGCTGTTTATTGTGATTTTATTTAATTATGGACTAGAAAATATTTTTGTTTTTTATTAAACTACTAAGGTGATAGACAAGAATACGGCCCACTTGATTGAAAGTGGTTACCGTGGCCTATGGATGTGTGCTACACCAGGGGCGTCACACTTGTGAGTGTGACGCCTCTAGTGAGTGAGAGAGTGTGCTCTAAGAACCTTCTGATGCCCTTCTTGAAGAATTTTTAATGCAATGAATTTCATAACATAACATAAACTCAAGCCTATATCCCCAAAGGGGTAGGCAGAGGTGCTACCACCCACATTTCGCCAGTTTATGTTTAGGTCCCAATGTAATAGGTGGCGAGCTTATTGCCATTAACTGGGCACTTATAAACCTATATTAACCTTAAAAACCTATTTATAAATACACACATATCTTCGAAAAGTATCGAAAGTATCATTGGTGTGTGCCATGGTAAAACCTGGGATCGAACCCGAGACCTCGTCTCAGCAGTTCATTACTTATATCACTAGGCTACCGCGGATGAATTTCTTTGAATACAATTATATGATTAAATGATTATTAAGAAAATGTCATACCCAACACTTGGTGTTAAGTTATCGAGAAGCTGCTACACCTGCTGATTGATGAGCAAGGCTTTGGTGCGGACGTACCTCTCTTTTTTATTCCGTTCCCGTAGCTAATAAGAATCAAATACAGGGATAAAATGTAGCCTTAAAGGTTTAGGCCTTTATAGACAGCCGGGGTGCGAGGGATATGCCTCACTCAATTTCACCTTCGGCAACCAAAAACGAACCACATGCGTCATGCGTTTTTGTCGGTTCGAGTGCGACATAACCTCTCTTCTCGGCAATGGGGGGATTTTTTGCACGTAAAAAAGGCCTTTATGGAATCGGCAGTGCTAGTGTGTCGCTCTTGGTATTATTACATGTCCACAGGCCGCTAAATTACCACCTAATTGGAAAAAAACTTTTTAAGTTCAACGGTTTTATGTTAAACATACATTGCAATGTTTAAGATAAATGTACTAAAAACCAAAAAATAATAAAATAGATACAGTCATGGGAATTATAAACATATGCATAGACTAGACTAAAATATAAAACCGTGGGGCACGTCAATTGTCTACAAATTATCGACTTAATGTGCGATAGAAGAATCGTTTAATTCGTCGTTAGGCAGTTGGCCCGCAGACGGTGAGGAAATTACTTACTATTTTCTTGCTCATGGAAATTCCAATAGTTATACACTCCATGTAAATAAAAGAGAGACAATTGACGTGCCCCACGGTTTTATATTTTAGTCTAGTCTATGCATATGTTTATAATTCCCACGACTGTATCTATTTTATTATTTTTGGTTTTTAGTACATTTATCTTAAACATTGCAATGTATGTTTAACATAAAACCGTTGAACTTAAAAAGTTTTTTTACCTATTTTTATTTTCTAGTTTTTAGTTTTTATATCGCATTCTGTTTAATTCGTTTAGTGCTTCATTATTGCAAGGTTTCTTGCCCGTTAGTTTATTGCAGTCCGCTTCCAAGCGGCGGCATCTTAGATTTCAATTTTGCATAGTAAATTGTATTCTACTTGTTGAGACCTTTCATTTGATACCCATGTTGATGGGATTGATAAAACCTAAGTTATCCGCCATTTTGTAGAGGCCGCCATCTTGGATTTTAATTTTATATAGTACATTGTATTCTACTGGTTGAGCACTTTCATTTGATACCCATATTGATGAAATTGATAAAACCTACGTTATCCGCCATTTTGTAGCGGCCGCCATCTTGGATTTAATTTTTTTATAGTATATTGTATTTTGCTTGTTGAGCCCTTTCATTTGATACCCATATTGATGGGATTAATAAAACATAAATTATCCGCCATTTTGTAGCGGCTGCCATCTTGAATTTATAATGATAATGAATAAACATAATTGTATTGTCACCAAAATCCAAAGTGTATACAAAATTTCTGATTAATCGGTTGACAGGAAGAGGGTGAAATTTGAATTATTAAATTTGACCCAAGAATAAATAATAAATAAAACAAACGGGGTGAGCTAAATAAAACCGTTTAAAAACCGTTTAAAAATAGAAGATGTTCTAAGCCTTAAAAATGTAAAATTAAGTTAAATAAATCGATCCGATAATATAAGTGCTTACTAGACACGAAATAAGACGCAAATATTTATTACGCACTTAAATTATTAACTGTAGTTTTTAATAATAGTAAAGCTGCTTACAAATTAGTGCCAACTTTTTGACATCTTCAATTATTTTACTTAGGTCAACATACTTTACTTTCTTGACATGAAAAGTTTCATTATTCTAAGAAGTAATTATTCATTTTAATTTTTTGTACAAATATATCATTATTACAGTTTCGTCTGTGATTATAGGCATGTAGAAAAAGCGACTTAGGTACTCTTAATTATAGCACCAGTGGATTTACAAAATCATCAATGCTATCTCGTACAATTGTATAATTTTATTTTATTTATTGTATAGGTATATAATAAAATGACATGAAAGTTAACATTTGTAACTGAAATGAAGTATCTATTCTAGTATCGTAATCTCCTAAATGTAATCAATCCACACATTGCTACTTGAAACAGTACGCACAGTTAGGTATAATAGGAACTTCATGCCCAGCGCGCTTAAGCTGTGGAATGAACTCCCTGCCGTGGTATTCCCAAGCAAATATAATATGGGATTCTTCAAGAAGGGCATTTGGAGGTCCTTACAGTACGGACGTAAGGGGTCATACGGCGCTAATAATTTTCGGGCAATCGATTCATGAAACACATTTATTCTGAAATCGGACCCTTGACACTTTGGTTCAGCCTAAACCTTGCCAAAACAACGCCCCCCTGAGTATTTGATAACGAATAATAGATATATATTATATTATTCATAAATTGTAACTTGTTTTAATATTTGAAGAATTGTAATTTCTGTTTCATTTGCATAATTAATAATTACATGATCAATCACTACATAATAATAATAATATAATAATATATTATTTATTTCAGAAATTCTTCCATATTTGTTAAATTCAAAAAAATAATCGTTTTTAAGAAATTCCAATAGTAGAAGATCACTTTTTCTCCAAACCATGGCCACATTGTTAAACAAAGCACAATGAAAAGAACCTAGCAGCGACAAAAGCTAATAAAAAACTACGGCTTCCTTTCACGAGTTGCAGTTAAAAGTTGAAAGAGATGGATGCTAAACCCTTTACTCGAGATTAAAGAAAGGATACAGTGAATGGATCTTTGAAAGATAAAATGTAATGTCATTAAATATATTAACTAACTGCTAACAATGTCTGAGCATTCACTTTTTCCAATCTAAAGGTATGTTGCAACCAAAGCGACCCATAGGCGGCGTGCGTTTTAGTCGGTTCGAGTCCGACATAACTTCCTCCACTGGCTCCGGTGGGGAGGTATCCGTGGGGATTTTGCGCACGTAAAAAAAAAAAAAAAAAAAAATCTAAAGGTATGTTTCCGAAGTCGACTGCATACGATAGCTGCCGATGCATGCAGCACATACATTACATATATTACTTCATTTTTTTTGTACACTACTTAGGAGGTAAAATAGGAGGTAGGACACAGCGGTATTTTCGCCCAATTGAGCAGTCCGACTGGAGAAGTACATCCGACCTACAGAATTCCCAGCGGTGAGTAGGGTAGCCAGCTATTCCATTTATGCTGTCAGTGGGATGACTAATGGCTTGTCCTGCTTTGTCCTCTACACTGACGGCACAGAAACTCTGTGCTTCCAGGGTCAGCAGCGCGAGTGTGGCTCCTCTGGTGTTACACACGTCCATAGGCCACGGTAAACACTTTCCATCAGGTATAAAGATCCAGTGGTATAAAGAAAAAAAAACTTAGGTGGCAGACAAGCATACGGCCCACCTGATGGAACGTGGTTACCGTGGCCTAAGGACGTGTGCAAAACCAAGGGAGTCGCAGCCAATTCTGTAAGCACAGAGAGTTTCTGTGCCGTCAGTGTAAAAGACAAAGCAGGACCATCTTTTGGTCTTCCTACTGACAGCACAAAAACTCTCTAGTGAGCTCTGGCTACTCTATTCACCGCCGGGAACACAACACAAGGTTATTATGGGTGGCCCCAGTGGGCTGCTCAATTAGACGGAAATACCGTGGTGTCATTTATGTGTACAATAAAGTATTAATAAAAGTATGATTAAATTACTTATTAAATTACGATAAAGGCGACCATTGAGAAACCGCAATGAATATCGCGTATCTGCTGTTTTCGTCAGCAGTTGTTGTATGCGGTCGCCATCGGATTTGAAATGCATTTTGGTTCAGAAAATAAATCGTTTTGTTCACGTTTCGAACGAATGGTTGTCCAATTGCCAAACAAGTTTTCAATTATTTTAATTTTACCTTTTGTCAGCGCCATTAGGAGTGGTCTATACAGAATAAATGATTTTTAACTTTTGTCTTAGGCTTCAAAGATTTTGGTTGAGCTCATATGCACCTTCAAGGACTAAGATCAATTTTATTATTTATTTTGATAATCATCGTTTTCTGAGCCTTTTCCTAACTCAATTGAGATTGACTTTCTAGTCTAAGATACGGCTGAACTTCTATATTTTCCGTGAAGCGACTGCCATCTTATTCACAACTTATTGGCGATATTAATGTTCTGTAGTTAGACTATTTCGGGATCCGGAATCCGTAACGATTGCCATAAGTAGATGTTCGTATAGCAACCGGGGTTAACGGCTTAACGTCCTCTCCGAGGTACAATAAGATCAGTATAAATGCCCATATTCATGCATACCAATACTTGCACTGAGCGGGATTGAACCTGTGCCTCCAGCATAGTAGCTGGGTTCACTACCGCCACGCCACAGATGCTGTAACAGCTAAATTCTTATTATGTGATCAAGTTATCCAAACTTTACAAAATTTTGCCAAAGTGCGACATATGCGGTAACTGTGTGGTGCGCAGTACGTGGTAATTTTCGTTCACCATCAATCTCGGTGTACTCACAATAAAACATTCACGCAGTAAATTCTTGTCATTCATATATGAGTGTGTCGCGGTAACGCCGAATTTTCTCTAATGAAATTATGCAAAGTTGTCCCAAAATTTGTTGAATCTTGGGGAGCTTTAATTAGACCCGAGAATCATGAGAAATTTCGTATTATTAGAGGAGTTGACATAGTGGTTAATAACTAATGCAGAAATATAACACTACGGTTACGTACAGAAGTTAGATAACAGCAATTAATAGTGAACTTGACCTTCCCTAGCCCAAGTGAAAGTCTTTTTTTTTTTTTTTTTATACCACTAAGTTGGCAGACAAGCGCACGGCCCACCTGATGGGAAGCGGTTACCGTGGCCTATGGACGTAAGCAACACCAGGGGTGTCACACTCGTGCTGCCGACCATGAAGAAACCTTCTGATGCCCCTCTT
Source organism: Eilema griseolum (assembly GCA_963662185.1). Classification (NCBI taxonomy): domain Eukaryota; kingdom Metazoa; phylum Arthropoda; class Insecta; order Lepidoptera; family Erebidae; genus Eilema; species Eilema griseolum. The sequence goes on from OY759250.1 coordinate 10,908,292, forward strand.
AAACAGACTTCAGACACAGGGCAAAGAAAACCGGTCTTGGTGGGAATTTTTTAAATACTTAGATGGCACTCCATCTGCTCATCCACATGCAGTGTTACTTCACAGACTATGGTGCACCTACTGATGTGTGCTGCATGCCTAAGATTTGGGTCCCAGGAAGGCTCATATCTCGAAGTCCCAGAACTTTTGTAAATTTTGGCTCTCTCGAGTCCCGATACTTTTGGGTCGAGACTCAAAACAAGACTGTTGAAGTTTGTCGTAGTTAATAGAGCAAAGACAATGTGAAATAATTTCTGAGCGAAAGCCCATGATAGCCCATCACACAATTTGTATGCCAATGTGGTTTTTCAATTATAAATATTAACTGTTGTCGACATGGATTTCGGTTTTAACAAGTTTTGGTTATGCTTTCGGTACTACTCACCCAATTGCGATAAAACACACGTAATATTTTAATTCTGATCAAAGACTTTCTAACAAAAAGAACCATATCGAAATACCAGTATTAGTTTTTACGTTTATCGTGAACAAACAGAGAAGAATTAAAACAAATTGTGTTCAGAATCCTTAATCTACTTAAACCCACATAACGCAAGTATATATTTTAAATATCTCTAGAGTACAGACACGACTACTGTACAATTTTATAATAGCCATAAATCTTTGAATATTTTCACAACTCAGTTGGGGTTGGTTTTTCCAATACTGCATTCATTCATTCTTCCATTCCATTCTAATTAAAAATCAGATCGTTAGCAATGAAACAGCATTTATGATAACCTCGTTGTAGATAAATATTGAAAAGGGGACTCTTTGTATCAAATTATAGGACAAATATTTCTTATGAATAATGTTAATAATTTTATCTAAACATTTAATAATAATATCCCACGATAATACCTAATTTATTTTTGAAATTGAAATATTTTATATCTGCTACCCTATTAGTTACCAGGCCCCCTGGATTAAGAGTCGATGACATTAAAATTGAATGAGTTTGCATGATTACCATAATTGATGGATTACTTCTGTTAGATTTTGTGGTCTTGAAGTTCCAGGGAATCCCGGGAGTGTACCCGTAGGTTGTCTTGTGGTCTGAAACCAAAAAAAATTTTAAACATGCTCAAACAGATCAACATCAGAACATCAGAGTAGCTCATGTGGAACTCCGAGAACGCAAATAGAAAAGCGGCACAGTGTGAAATGTGTACATAAAATTCGCTAAGCCATCAACACGAAAGAAAAGGCATCGACTATGCACAAGACTGTGATTCATTTTCACATCCTTAATATTTATAAAATGAAATTAAGAAATTAGTAAATATATGAACTTTTACTTCGGAATGAACGATGTAAATCGATTGAACTAATGAACAACATTTTTCAACGCAATGTTACAATAAAATGACTATCAATAGCCGTGTTATAATCTTTTAAATATAATGTCATCTTCATAATGTTGGCTAAGGATTAAATTATTATGATTACGTTTTCATCGTGATTGATTACTTGCCCTCCAAGGCACGAAGGGTGTGACTGTTAAACTTCCTTCACTAATCTACGAGTACAGAACTTGCCAATGCAGTGAAATTTCGTTAAAATCACAGCTTCTATATTTTTACTCGTCACGATTTTTCAGGTGTCAGGTGATTTTTTTGCGAATTAAATTTGAATAAACAAATAACCTTTCATATGCAATTTAACATGCTATTTTTTTTTAGAACTTGTAGAAATTTCATTAATAATTAACTTAAATTAACATTTACAAGAATATAGAATTTTTCGATGCATAGCGTGCTATTTTTATATCTTTATCAGTAAACAAGTCCACAAAAAAGTTAGTATTACCAAATGATAAGATGGATAATGCACTTATAAATACTGTATTAAACAATAATAACTAAGATATACATATATAATTAATGTGTACTTACAGGGTTGGCAGCGCGACTGTGACTCCTCTGGTGTTACAGACGTCCATAGGCCACGGTAACTACTTTCCATCAGGTGGGCCATGTGCTTGTCTGCCAACTAAGTGGTATAAAAAAAAAAAAAGATAAAAAATAACATAACATAGCAGCCTCTGTGACGTGGCAGCAGTGAATGCGACTGCTAATGATTATTTGCATTGGTCTGTCGCTTTAGCTGTCTATCTGACGGTTAAGCTGTCGGTCCCGATTGTCATATGAACACCTATAGCAGCCGTTACGAGTAGTTTAAATCCACAAAAATCCAACTAGTCTAACTGCAGAAATTCGATGTTGTCAATTAATTGTCGAGATCCGATGGCAGTCGCTTTATGGAAAATATCAAATTTCAGCCGCATCACAGTTAGACTTGAAAGTCAACCCCAACTAAGTTGGGAAAAAGACTCAGAGAATGATAAACTAAGATTTAAACTATTTATAGGTGGAGTTTGTTGTTACACATACTCAACTTGAGTGTCGCAACTCACTTAGTTTGAGTATCGCAATGTTTATAAAGGAATGTTCTTAAATGTCATTGTAAGCCTATGAGGATGCCGTAAGGCGAAACCAGTCATTAAACAAATAATAAAAGTAATGTGGAAAAGTACAAGTGAGTTATTAGTACGTGTAAGATTTAAACCTAAAGCTGCATTGAATTAAAGCTGTTAATAAATTAGTATCTTATTCCGTTTAAGACTAGCTGCTGTTACCATATACTATAATTTTCGAATGACTGTCTAGATGTAAATCAGACTTATAATGGTTATTAGATGGCGTTAACGTCGTCTAATAATAGTGATACCACTACGTCTACGTACTTCGATCTTGACAGTTAAACATGAAGGCTTTGACATTTATGTATTACGTTCTTCATAATAAAAGGTTGCGAAATATTATTAGTTTTAACAGGTTTAAACCAAAGTGTGGAGTGAAACTACAAATTAACAATAATATTAATATTGTTTCTATTTTTAAGCTTAAATTAAGTATATTTAAATGTAAAAATGATACTAAAGTGTTTTGAGTTTCAGTCTATGGCAGACTGGTGGTAGAGATTTGACGGCACAAATTTGTCACAAATTTCGACCGGGTTGGTACCACCGTGCAATATTGCGAAAAACCCTTCATAGTAATTCAATTTCGGTTGGATTGCGTTCAGGGATCAGCAAATGCATAGCCGGGTAGGGGTGATGGTGGTCGCAGCACTAGTGGGAACAGTGGGTCTTGGCGTAGTCTAGTGAGGATGGTGCGGGGCGACGCGCCGGTCAGGGAGACCCGTAGAAACGGTGGTGCCGCTGGCCGCCCGCGGTATAGTACAGAGGCCCAACTGAGACTAACCACCCTGGAAGGCTGCCTCACCAGACCGCGCATAATCCCGGTATGGCTCGTCGTGCCGGTTGGTGACCGGAAGTGGGGGCCAGGCGACCATATTCGGGGGGGTACGGGGGCCCTTCCGTACGGCGTGTCGGCTCGCGCCATGCCTCATAATCATAGACAAAACCAATATCCCGCACTTTGTCACGCGGTGCTGCGACGACAATCACCTCTTTTTTTCACGCCCTTTTCTCCTTTTCATCATGGCAGCGCATTTAAGAGTATTGGGCAACACAGCGGCTCTGCAAACTCCCACAAGCTCGCTATTTGAGGTGGAGTCCACTAACATCTGTGGACTCCATGCGAACCTCAACGCCGTCCACCAACACCTTGAGACGGCGAAACCAGATATGCTCTTTCTCACGGAGACACAAATAGGCCGCCCTGATGACACGACCTACTTGCTTTACCCCGGCTATGTTATCGAGGAAAATTTCCGTGCCAAAGCCGGGGTGTGCGTGTTTGTTAGGGCGGATGTTTTATGGTGTGGTACAGCCCTAATGTTATAGTATGTGTGTGGAAACTCGATAGTTGTAAGTTCCTTGTATAAGTACTTATTTGTGTCACCTTATTAGAGAGTAATAAACGGGATTTCGCAAGTAATGGACGTCTTTTAATTCGACTCCCTAACGACAACATCATATGGCGACCCTGCCAGCGACACGCTATCACGTTACGGCGCCGGCGGCGGCGCATCGCTTCGGCGCCCGTAACTAGAACCGATGCAGGTGCAATTTTTGCAGCGTGGACAATTTCGTGTGAACTAAGTGGCCCTGTGCATCGTTCTGCGTTGTGACAATGTGTAAAAATACTGTGGTGCTTTCGTATGTACGGTGCTGTGTATCCAAGTTGGATTTTCTTTGTCGAAAATGGGGAGCAAACAATCTGTAGAAAAGGAACAAGTAGTGGTGGCACAAACTGCTGCCGGTGCAGGCACGAATTCAGTGACTGTCGACCAGCTACAACAACATGCAGCCAATACCAACTATATACTTGTAACCATTTGTGTTTTTTTAGGCGTTGTTCTTTTATTTTTGGGGTACAAATTGTACCGGAAATGCCATCGCGATTGGACAGAGCAACAAATACGCGAATTCGCGCTGAAGCGATCTGCAAGTTATTTTAGAAGGCTCCAGAGTCAGCCTTCAAGTGAGGCAACTGTGTAATCAACCATGTTTCTGTAATCTAGTTCTCGCAAAAAACATATTCGCTACTACGAAAACGTGCAAAAGTGTAAAAAGTGCAGAAGTGCGAAAAAAAAACGTGCGCGAGTGCAACATGCCGAAAAATTATTTGAACTGGTATTGATAACATCATTTACTTATTATTTTTTCTTTTAGAGAGCGAAATCCCTACTATAATTTCGTAAAATGTACGATAAATTCGTCCTTGTAGATAAGTTTTTGTATTATGTTTTATGTTATAAATCTTGCTTGATTTCAATTAAATGGCAGACGAGCCCAAAGAGCTATTTGAAAAATTCAAGTACGTTAAAGATTATTTAACTAAATTAGGCCCTAGTCGAAGGACCGCTAAAATAAGGCATGAAAAAAGTGTTGAATTGGAAAATTTAAAGAGGCAGTTTGATTTTATCTTGGACAATGTAAAAGTATTGTCAGAAACTGAAAAAATAACTAAGTTAGAAGCAGAGGAAATTGAAAATGTATGTGCCTGTATCAATAAATATTATATTAAAATAAGTGAATTATGTACTGCGATAGTTTCTGTTTCTAAAGGTACAGTTACAGATAATTTAGTTATAATGGAAAAATTTCAATTAAAAACCGCTGTCAGTCTTTTACCGATTATGGACAAAACCGAATGTGTAACAAAGCAATTAATTTCTAATATTGAAATGTACTCTGATATGTTGGAAGTTGAGGAGCGAAATAAGCTAATGACTTTTGTTTTAAGGTCAAGGTTGTCCGAAGGTGCAAAACTAAGATTGCACGAAACTTATGCAACAGTTTCAGATCTGGTGAAGGACATGAAGGACCGACTTCTAAGTAAAAAATCAGACACTTCACTGCAACAGCAACTACAATGCTCTAGGCAGAATGACAAAACTGTAGCTGACTTCGGTAAGCAAATAGAACAATTATTTGTTGATTTAACTATTTCTCAAGCGGATGGAGACTCGAAAAAATATGAAATTTTGAAAACTGTGAACGAAAAGAACGCTATTAAACGTTTTTCCGATGGTCTGAGAAATAGTCGAATCAGTACAATTATAGCAGCAAGGAATTATACTACTTTGAGTGACGCTATCCGTGGTGCATTGGACGAAAAATTGTCGTTGTCATCCGACAATGGCGCCAGAGTGATGTATTTTCACCAAAATAGAGGTAGGTCAAATAATTTTTCGCCTCGTAACAATTACCGTGGTTATGGTCATTCCCAAAATTATAGAGGTAGTTCTCAGAATTACCGAGGACGAGGTGGTTACAGACAACAACACCAGAATAATTTTATATTTGGGGGACGTCGATTTCAGAACTCTAGGGGTTCCCGTGGTCATCGTGCTAATATGGCACAATCAGCCAGTAACGACGATGATAAATCCACAAACGCACAGGCAAACAATGATAACGGTAGTGAGAAAAAATTAGAATTACCTAATAATTTTTTTCGAGCCTAATAATTTAGTTTGTTATTATGCTAATATTAATTCAGTTATATTTGACGTTAATGATGTTAGTTATTCTTGGTTACTCGATACAGGAGCATCGATATCTCTCATTAGATACGAAGTGGTGGTTAGAGACCAAATCCCTTATCATGCTGAGGAAATAAAAATCAAAGGCATAGGAGGTGATGTAGTATCTGAAGGATTTGTAATTTTAGATCTTTGTTGTAAAGGAAAGGTATTGAGTCATAAATTTTATGTGTTTAAGAATTTACCTTTCCGTTCGGATGGTATATTGGGACAAGACTTTATTAGTAAATTTAATTGCATTTTAAACTTTGAAAAAAATATTCTTACTGTAAATGAGCAGGAAACTTTTTCATTGCCATTACAAATGGGACAAATTGGTCCAAATAACTATATTACCTTACAACCCAGGTGTGAATCGATTCATTTTATAGATTTAGGCATTAATAAGGAGTGTATAATCGCTCCCAGTGAGTTGTGTGAAGGAATATTTCTTGCTAGTGTACTGGTAAGTCCTCGTAAAGGTAAAATACCTATTAAGATATTAAATACTAGAGACGACGAAGTTCGACTCAGTTATTTTATTCCGGAATTAATAAGTTTAGATGATTATTCTATTTGTAGTTTTGAAAAGGAATTGAATAATTCTGACAGAGTAAAGAATTTGTTTTCCATGCTAAATTTAAGTCATTTAAATTCTGAGGAACAGATATCTATAGAAAATATTTGTGCGAAATATTCAGACATATTTTTGCTGTCAGGTGATAAGTTAGGTGTTACAAATTTATATAAGCAGAAAATTTATTTAAAGGAAAATGTTACACCATCTTATGTTAAACCGTATAGATTACCTAGGTCACAAAAACAGGAAATAGAAAGGCAAATACAGCAAATGATTAAAGATGATATTGTAGAAGAAAGTCAGAGTGAATGGAATAGTCCTATCTTGCTCGTACCAAAGAAGAGTGCGGACTCTAGTAAGAAATGACGTTTGGTAGTAGATTATCGAAAGTTAAATGAAAGGATTATGGATGACAAATTCCCTCTTCCAAATATAACCGAAATTTTAGATTCTCTGTCTGGTGCAATATATTTTAGTCATCTAGATTTATCACAATCATACTACCAATTATTATTAGAGCCTGAAAGCAGAAAATATACAGCTTTTACTACAGATAAACAGTATCAACTTAAGAGATTACCTATGGGTTTAAAAATTAGTCCGAATGCTTTTAGTCGTTTAATGACAGTCGCTATGGCTGGTTTAAATTATGAAAAAGCTTTAGTTTATTTAGACGATTTAATTTGCTATGGATGCAGCCTAGATATTCATAACAAAAATCTAGTATATATATTTGAGAGATTAAGAAAAGTAAATTTGAAAGTAAACCCTAGTAAGTGCCAATTTTTGAAAAAAGAATTATTATGTTTAGGACATGTAGTATCATCAAATGGTGTACAACCAGATCCAGAAAAAACTAAAGTTATAAAAAATTATCCAAGACCTCAGTCTGGTGACGAAGTCAAACGCTTTGTCGCTTTTTCTAATTATTATCGAAAATTTGTACCTAATTTTGCTGAGATCACAATACCACTCAATAAATTATGCCGAATGTCAGTTAAATTTGAATGGACAAATGAATGTGAAAATGCGTTTATTCATCTGAAAAAGTTGCTATGTAAACCCCCTATATTACAATATCCCGATTTTTCAACTGAGAATGAGTTTATTTTACGTACTGATGCCTCTGGTAAGGCTATTGGTGCTGTGTTATGTAACAAAAATGATTTACCTATTGCGTATGCAAGTCGTACTTTAAATAAAGGTGAAATTAACTATCCCACTATAGAGAAGGAACTTTTGGCTATAGTATGGGCAGTTCGATATTTTCGACCATACTTGTATGGTAAACATTTTAAAATATTTACGGATCATAAACCACTTGTCTATTTATTTTCTATGAGTAATCCATCTAGCAGACTTTTCAAGTTTAGGTTAATTTTAGAGGAGTATGATTATGACATTGAGTATGTTAGAGGTACGAGTAATGTGGCGGCCGATGCATTATCTCGTATAGTTATTTCATCAGAAGATTTGAAAGAAATGAGTGTGCAATCTGTGAATGTAATGACTAGAAGTATGACAAGAGCGTTGAATCAAGATATGACTGACCATTCATTGGTCGATAAGGTTTCTATTGACAATCGGATTGATCACCCGGATGTCGTGGAGATGCTTAAAAAACCTAATAATTGCATAGAATTGATATTTAAAAATAATTTGAATGGAGATTTTGTTTATTTTAAAGAGAGATATATCATATGTGTTAATCTGAATTCTCGATCATGTCAAGCGCGAGACGTTTTCGTGAGAGATTTTGGATGGTTTTGTAACGAAAATAATATTAAAGAAGTATATGTAAAAATAAACAATGATACAATGAAATATATTAAATGGTTAACCAATACTAATAAAAAGTGGACCGTTCCACGAGTGTGTGTTATAAAAGGAGCGATACGGATATATAATGACGATGATAAACTAGTAATTCTGAATGATTTTCATTTATTGCCGACAAGCGGCCATGCTGGGATAAGACGAATGCTAAATAATATAAAAAGATATTATTTTTGGCCAAATATGGAGGACGATGTTAAAAAGTACGTAAAGAAATGTATAAAATGTCAAAGACAAAAACATTCTTTACCTACCAAACAGCCAATGGAGATTTCAACCACTGCGCAGTTAGCTTTAGATAAGATATATTTAGATATAGTTGGGCCCTTAAGTAAGGATTATTATAATTATTCATATATACTCACCCTACAGTGTGAGCTAAGTAAGTATATAGAAGCTTATCCTTTAGAAAATAAGGATAGTGTTAGTGTGGCGAAATCTTTAGTTGATAATTTTATCTTAAGGTATGGAATACCCCGAGAAATAGCATCGGATCGTGGGACAGAGTTTTTGTCAACTACTATGAAAGAGGTATGTAAACTGTTAAATATAAGTCAAATGTCTTCCACAGCATATCATCACCAATCAATCGGTGCTTTTGAAAATACACACAAATCCTTGAATGCTTATTTGAGAATCCAAACTGATAATAATCCAAAATATTGGAGTACATGGTTACCATATTTTTGTTTTGCTTATAATACAACTGTCCACTCTGAAACAAAGTACACACCATTTGAACTTGTTTTTGGCAAAAAATGTAATATACCGAGTAATTTGAATTCAGGAATTGTAGAACCTTTGTATAATAATCATGATTATGTTAAACAATTAAAGTATAGATTACAGGTTTCCCAAAATGATGCAAAAGTTAATTTAATTAGTAGTAAAAACAAACGTAAGTCTGTTTATGATATGTACACAAATCCAGTCATATACGATATTGGTGATATGTTATTAGTAAAAAGTGAAAAGGATAACAAATTTGAACCAGTGTATTTAGGACCTTTTGAGGTAATTGAAGATTTAAATTGTAATGTGAAAATAGATCGAAATGGAAAAATTGAAATTATACACAAAAATCGCACGAAACCGTTTTATTGTTAAGAAAAAAAAAACAAACAATTAACTTGTATTTTTTTTTTCTTGTGGTAAGGGCGTATGGTGTGGTACAGCCCTAATGTTATAGTATGTGTGTGGAAACTCGATAGTTGTAAGTTCCTTGTATAAGTACTTACTTGTGTCACCTTATTAGAGAGTAATAAACGGGATTTCGCAAGTAATGGACGTCTTTTAATTCGACTCCCTAACGACAACATCATAGTTTGTTGTCACCGTTTGCGCTGCCTTGAGGACCCATCCTTTTCAACCCTATGGGTACACGTAGACCATGGCTCTACGAGTCAGATCTATGTGTGCCTCTACCGTTCCCATACAGGAGATGCTGAGACAACTCGACTCTTTGAATATCTGAGTCAGGCGGCAGATGATGCGCAGGAACGGTTTCCGAACGCCGAAGTGGTATTTTTGGGGGACTTTAACGCCCACCACGAAACCTGGTTGGGCTCCTCCAAAACAGACCATGCGGGAAGAGCCGCCCATGCATTTGCTCTGGCGCATGGCCTGACCCAATTGGTACACGAGGTCACTAGAATACCAAGAAGGTCGGGCCTAGCACCCTCTCTGCTAGACCTTCTGCTGACGAGTCACCCAGACCTGTACAGTGTTTCGGTACAAGCCGCTTTAGGCAATTCCGACCACTGTCTGGTCTGCTCCAAGGTGCCAATTATAGCGCCTTCACGACCCGTGCAGGGGAAGCGGCGTCTCTGGCACTACTCGTCAGCAGATTGGGATGGGCTGCGCAACTATTTTGCGTCCATCCCGTGGGTTGAACGCTGCTTTGAAGGTAAGAAACCCTCGGATTGTGCTACTGCTGTTGCCGGTGAGATCGGTCTGGGTATGGAATACTATATCCCGTACACTGATGTCACCGGTGCCCGAGGAGTGCGCCATTGGTTCGGGCGCGAGTGTGCGAGGGCTGTTGATCAAAAGCAGTCCGCGTATCGCGCTTGGGTAAGGGCGCGTGCCACGCACGATCCCAATGTGAGCCACTTCAAGGCGGCGTACAACAGAGCCACAAAGGTCTGCAAGAGGGCTTACGTCAGAGCGGATGCCCTGCGCATTGCGCGGCTTGGTCAAGAGCTAGTGGCACATCCCACGGGCAGCCGTGGATACTGGCGACTGGCCAAAGCCGTGCAGGCCAACTTCTGTCAGCCTTCGCTGCCACCGCTGCGCTACCCTGATGGATCCCTGGCCCATGGACCGCAAGAGAAAGCCAATATGCTAGTAAATCTCTTTGCGGCCAATTCCCGAGTCGATGATTGCGGTATACAGCCGCCGACACTACCCAATGGTGACCACGTAATGCCTGAAATACGTATCAGGCAATGCGATGTTCGTGCGGTGCTTCAATCACTCGATGTCCGGAAAGCCAGTCTTACAAAAATGTGCAGCGGAGTTGTCTCCGATGCTTACGCGGCTGTACCGACTGTCCTACAGCTCGGGTACAGTGCCTTCGGCTTGGAAAGAGGCGAATGTACAGCCGATCCCCAAGAAGGGGGATCGCTCAGAGCCAGCCAACTATCGACCCATAGCCGTCACCTCAGTGCTGTGCAAGGTCTTCGAGCACATCATTAACAAACAGCTCATGCGTCACCTAGAGGATCACTCCTTAATTAATGACCGGCAATATGGCTTCAGGCCGAAACGGTCAACGGGTGATCTTCTGGCATACGTTACCCATCTTTGGGGTGAGGCTATGGACAAGCACGGCGAGTCACTGGCAATTAGTCTTGATATCGCCAAAGCTTTCGATAGAGTCTGGCACAAATCGCTTCTCTCCAAGCTACCAGCCTTTGGTCTGCCTCCTAGACTGTGCAACTGGATTGCTAGTTTCCTGCGGGAGCGCCGTATCCGCGTCCTCTGTGATGGACGGGCTTCGGAGTTCTTGCAAATAAATGCTGGCGTACCGCAGGGGTCTGTATTATCTCCCACTCTCTTTCTTCTGTATATCAACGACATGCTGTCCACCGGCAGCATACATTGCTATGCAGACGATAGCACCTTACACGGGAGTTATCACGGACAACCTGCGGCCAAACAGTCTGATATCGTGGAAAAAAGACAGCTTCTTGTCACTGAACTGGACCGGATCTTGAATCACATTTCTCAATGGGGCTCCGAGAACATGGTCGAGTTCAATGCCAAGAAGACGCAGGCTTGTGCGTTCACAGCAAAGGTATCTTCTTTCCTTCCCCTTCCCACTCTTCAGAGCACGCCACTTCCACTGCAGGACAATCTCAATATCCTAGGCATGGATATTCGCTGCAAACTGAATAACAGAAATTACATCGAGAGCATCATCAAAAAAGCCTCGCGGAAACTCGGACTCCTAAACAAAGTGAGACGTTTTTTCACGCCGGAGCAGCGGTGTCTTCTCTATAAGACACAAATTCGCTCCTGCGTGGAATACTGCTCGCATCTCTGGGATGGCTCCGCGAAATACCTACTAGATGCTCTGGACAGGTTGCAGCGACGCGCGGTCCGAATTATTGGGAACCCTGAGGTCACGAACACCCTCGAGCCTTTGCAGATGCGTAGAGATATTGCTTCCTTGGCTGTATTTTACCGTCTCTACCACGGTGAGTGTTCTGACGAGCTCTTCCAACTAATCCCACCATCTCCTTTCCTACATAGGACAACACGTGCAGGCCTTAGATGTCACCCTCACACTGTGCAGAATATACGAGCAAGAACCAAGCGGTTCGGAGACTCTTTTCTTTGCCGCACCACCAAGACCTGGAATTCATTACCAGCACACGTGTTTCCTTCTTCCTACAGTCCCGGGGCCTTTAAGCGGGGCGTGAAAAAGCATCTGATGAGGCCGCCAAGCTGAGTGCCACCATTGTAGCACTTAGTGTCTGTAATGGTGACCCTCTTTCCTGAGACTTTGCCTTTAGCTTACCATCAGGCGAGGTGAGGTCAAGTTGGCGTGTCCTATATAAAAAAAAAAAAAGGCTTTCTTTTCTACGTTTAGATTTATTTATTTATTTCTTGAAAAATATTACGTTTTATTAAGATTCTAACGACGAGATGAGACGAGAAAGAGAGAGAGAGAGAATAAATTAGAGGTACAGAAGAGTTCCACTCCTTTGATGTTGAGAAAAGCCGCCGTTTTAACAACCTACGATATTTCGTAGGTTATTAATCGCTGTTTGTTCCGAGCGTACAACGCCATCTACTCGAATTGTAGGGTTATCACCTTGTCAGTTTTTTTTGTTGGAAATTAAATGAGTCGAGGATGTTCTTAGCTATTTTGAATGAAAATTGGTTCAAGATGGGCGCCAACACAAAATGACGGGTTACATATTTTTTTGTAACTCCCTCAATATGGGTACCCGGCCGACCCCTAAGCTCCGAGTTCATATTGGGCTTGGTAATGTACTTACAAGTCTATTTATATATAAATGTTATGTTGGTTTATGTTCGCTTCAGAAACTCAAAAACTTCTGCACCGATCGAGCTGAAATTTTAGTATGCTACATAATCTTGTGTGTGTGTTGTGATGTTTTTATCAAATTTTTGCATCAGTTACATATCCGCGACATATTGTTTCTCATTTCGCAACCATTCAATCACAATGTGCCACTGCGAACCGTGGCAGGGTACAGCTAGTATATAATATAATTAAATAAACTACGTGGCCACAATAATAACAGAACGATAAAAATACATACTTGTTTTAAAATATGCCGAACAATTTTTAGATCTCAGGATCTCATTATAGGTAGGTTTACGACGATTATTTTATAATGCGAAGATGTCAAGTACACGACTGTATACACAAACACTGGCACCTACTGATCTCACAACACCGACCACACTATTGTTTACTCAAGGCGCGTCTTGCGTGTGCTCGCAGGCACGCGCAAGCCCTCGTTGCGCTTGCAGCCCGGGGCTGTAAGCACAACGAGGGAACGGGTGCTAATCTGCATAGTTAGGGCGAGTGACGGATGCCTGCTCAAGGTCAAACGACAATCACATCTGAAAGTGTTTCCGGTGGTGAGTAGGGTAGCCAGAGCTTACTGGAGAGTTTTTATGCTGGCAGTGGGAAGACCCAAGGCTTGTCCTGATTGTGTCTTCTACACTGACGGCACAGAAACTCTGTTGTAACAGGATCGACAGCATGAGTGTGACTCCCCTGGTGTTGCACACGTCCATAGGCTACGGTAATCCGGCCTTGTTATCTGCCACATAAGTTGTTTAAAAAACAGACAAGATAAGTCACATTTCGAGGGAAGTGGCGAGGAAGAGGAACGAACTTCAGGCAGTCTGCCATCTAAATGGCATAAAAATTGCCAAATGCTCTTATTTTTTCGCTTATAGGTAGTTCAAACTGTTTTAGTTAACACAATAATTAAGATATTCTCTAAATACCTAAGCGTATGATTATAAATGCATGCCCTTGACCTTAGAAACCAAGGCAATGTCCCCCGATAGTTGTCACGAGCCAGTGATAACCCGCCCGGTCTCACGATAGCCATTCCATTCAAATGAACATCAAGGGAGTAATTATGTTTTTGTACTAAGTTACGCAACAGGAACATAAACCAATACATCGGTTGAAGTAAAACTATTTATAACGGTTTTTATGGTGATTTATTTTGTGTTACTTTTGGTGTAACTATTTACAAATGTACACATGGCCAAATAAATAGATATAGGAGTATGCATATATTTTGGCTGTGTGTACTTACACGAACTTAATGTACTTTGAAATGCTTTACACTAAGATACGTGATGACCACTACAAAGATGTATGCAATCTTTGTAGTACAAAGCTAATCTCACCTACGGGCCGATTCGTGGAAAAGTCTCCTCGTGTCCTGTCCTCATGGGATTTGTAAAAAAATAAAAATAAATCCAGATTGAGGAGAAGAAAATCGAATCTCGCACTTCATATGTACTAGCTTTTAATACAACCAAGATTAGCGCTCGAATGATGATGGTTACTCAATCACGTCAGAACGACTAAACGCACCTGGATAAAATTTGTCACAAACGTAGATTATAATCTGGAGAAGCGCTTATAGCCCACGTAATCGCTTTTTCGGATTAAATTCTATCTTTACTTTCTATACTTTACTTTTACACTAGGAGTTTCCCTACTAAGTTTCTGTGAGTCAGTGAACATTAGCAATAAAACAAAGTCTTAACTTGAACTAAGCATTGCACATGAATGTCGCATTTTTTATATATATAAAAAGTTAAGTTACATTTTATATAATTTTTTTCTTACCTCAGCTAAAATTAGTTCAGAGATTTTATTTTCCTTGTCCGGAAAGTTTTCGACATAAATAAAAGGAACAAGAAAAAAGACAAAACCCTTTTATAAATGTGAAATCAATTCACATTTGTTATAAGACTTTTTGACATTTAGATGTCATATAACATTTTGGTAACACATATCATCTGGAGTTTCTTCGGAAATTACCGACTTCACTTGTGAGTGAGTTCCTCTAACTTATTATTCATTTTTTTTGTTTGGAACCTTCTTTGCTAGGCTAGAAGAACACGTGGAGAACCATCTATATGGCCGCTTCCGACTCGTCCAAAATTGACCGTAGGTGGTAACGTCTTTCCTACGAGAAAGAAGTGCTGCTGTCTTCGTTGCCCAGGGTGCACTGCATAGTAGTTTCCGACCAAGTACCTCCTGGCTTAATACTAATAGTACTACTACTGCCAAAGTGAAACTGACTCGATGGCATTTGATACCTGTATTATCATCCAAATATTCTGTACCAACTCACAAAATCCAAGTCATAAAAGATTCCAGAGACTTAGAATATTATTCATATTTTGGACATTCTTTTCCTTTCTTAAGCGTTATTCCGGCAAAATATTTTATTTATCTTTTACGTCTCTGTAATCATTTTATCTCCTGTTTTAAATTTAAAGCTTAAAGCTGCTTTTAGGATAATAAATAGTATATTTTATAAGAATATTTTTGTGAATCTACTTTTTACCTTGTCTTTCTATAACAGTGGTGGTTAAAAAAAATTAGGATTAAGATCAAGAAAATAAAAATAAACAAATATTGCGAAAGAAAGAAATCTACTAGTTGTTGCTTGTGGTTCCACCCGTGTGGATTTCAGTTATTGTGATTAAACATAGCATATATTCTTTCCCAAGCTGTGGTTCATCTCTTTACCAAACATCAAGATCGGTTCAGTATTTTAGGCATGAAAGATAGCAAACACAGGATTTACTTTTACAATTATTATATTAGTACGGTAAAGCATAGAAATTATGACTAAAACGAAGACTTTAGTATAATTACATTTCTAAGGAAATTCTGAGGAGGTAGGACACGGCGGTATTTCCGCCCAACTGAGCAGTCCGACTGGGTAAGTACCTCCGCCCCACAGAATACCGCGGTTATAATAACTTCATTGTGTTCCCAGCGGTGAGTAGGGTAGCCAGAGCTCACTGGAGAATTTGTACTGTCAGTGGGATGACTAGACGCTTGCCCTGCTTTGTCGTCTACACTGACGGCACAGAAACTCTATGTTTACAGGGTCGGCAGCGCGAGTGTGGCTTCTCTGGTGCTACACACGTCCATAGGCCACGGTAACCACTTTCCATCAGGTGGGCCGTGCGCTTGTCTGCCACCTAAGCGGTATATAAAAAAACATGAAGTTATTCTGAGAAATAGGTTAACAGCTGTAGGTAGTGTGCTTGATACCGGGACTGCTTCATCAATCATGATTCACAGTCACGTGGAAGGGGTTGTTGTAAAAGGCGAATTATCTCTGGACGATTACTTGCTGTTTCTTGGTAGATAATGCTGGCTATTATAGCGTGGCATGCTTTTACATTTGAAGACATGTGATGATTTATATACCTCTCTGTAGTAATAGCAATTTAATTATTTATTTATTATATACTTTATTGCACGCCCATTACAATATTCATGATACAGAAATTGAGAAGACACGAGCAGTACAAAGGGCGGGCTTATCGCTATACGCAATTTCTTTCAGGCAACCTTTGAAAATGTATATTGGTTGAAGTTTGTAGTGTTATAAGTGGAGTATGGCTTAATTATAAACTGGTCGACCTCACTTATCGAGAAGTTTTGGTATTGAATTCTTCATTCCGTAGTTTCACAATAGCAATTTAGCTTAGCTGGAAGGGGTAAAAGTACTAGTAACTTCAGTTGAGTAATCGAAGTTGTCTGTAAGTCTGTACCGAGTAGTTCAGACTCCAGCTCTCGCTAAGGAATGTGTGTGTGTGTGTGTACCTTATTGAGTGAACTAAATATATATATATATTGTTACGTGCACGGGGTACAATTAAATGCCGTTTACTCAACGAAGAGATTTATTAGCTCACCACAAACTAGACAATTTAGTCACTAGTACACACAGTACTCTTCAACAGTTCGAGTCGCTCAGTAGTTCACAGTAGTCCACAGTCGTTGCTCAGGTCACAGGTAGAATCTTCTTCGGTCGCTTAAGTTCGCTTGTGTTCGTTATCGATCTCAAAGACTGAATGAATCGTGTCGCTATGCGAGCGTGTTTTTATACTTCTCAATTAAGAGGATCGAATTATCTAGAAAGCTCGCGAGCGACAAATACCTATTCCTTTGATCTTGCCGCCGTCGCTGACCTTCGAGTACATTCTCGATATTTACCTATTGTTTGTTTATATTTGAGAGTGTAGGTACCTGTAGGTACGTTGTGACTTTTTGTTGACGATTCCAGATTTTTCTATGCCATTCGGTAGAGTACCTCGTCACTAACAATGCGTTTTTATTTCTTGAAGATTTGATTATTAGTTTTCGAGATATCGACGACTGTCGTAACAATATCTTATATATAAAATTCTCGTGTCACGGTGTTCGAACTTGAACTCCTCCAAAACGGCTTGACCGATTCTCATGAAATTTTGTGAGCATATTGAGTAGGTCTGAGAATCGGCCAACATCTATTTTTCATCCCCCTAAATGTTAAGGGTTGTCCACCCTTAACATTATATGACAAAACGACGTTTGCCGGGACAGCTAGTATATATATATATATATATAACGCTGAGATGATGAATTCGATTCCATCATTTTAGCGTTAATCCCAATCGTACCCGGATCTTTCACCTCGTAGTTCGCTTTACCAGTCTAATTGCGGATTTGGCTGATATCCGAAGAAGTGTACGTGAAGCAACTGCCACCTGACCTGCGCAACCCAAAAGCGATAACAAAGCATTACAGCTAGACCAGTTTGTGGACTTTTTAGGGCTCCAACTACCCGTAACGACTGCCATAGATGTTGGTATGGCAACCGGGACTGACGGCTTAGCATGCTCTCCAAGGCACGACCAGACCAATGCAAATAACTATATTCATGCATATTAATATAGTATATATATATATATATATATATCCTTGTACATATATATGTATATGGTACGTGTCAGCAATAGCAGCTCTCTTTCCTGAGACGTTGTCTTCAACTTACCATCCGGCGAAGTGATGACAAATTTACGTGACCTACATAAAAAAAACAAAAAAAAGAAGACAACATACGAAACCTAATTCATTTCAATATGATTCAGGTAAATAAGCTGTGAGTGAAGGTATAAGTGTGACCAACCGAGAAAATTCAAACCAATTGCTATTTATATCCTTGTACACTCTCTAAATAAAGGCCGTGAAATTGTACAATGCCCTAAATACGATATGTTTACATTATGTGTGATCGAATTGACCTGATTAATTGTTGGTGTGTTTAGGAGCTAGTTGTGGAATCCAATAGCGATTGACGAATATTTCAGTATTTAGATAAGGGTAAAGTTATTAACAGTGGTACTTTCTTTCTTTTTTTCTACAGAAGACTAAAGGCCGCAGTATTCTGTAGTGCGGAGGTACCTCTCCTGCCGGACTGCCCAATTAAGTCCTACCTCCGTAATTATACATAGAAACGCCCAGGCCAATGTGAATGTACCTATTCATGCATACGAATATTTGAACTGGGCGGGAATATAACCCGCGCACCTTACTTATCAGTTGAACATTCTACTGCTACATCACATATGCCGTCATATTAATAACTAGCTGACCCACCCCAGCTTCGCCCGGGGTATATTTTGAAGCTTCATATCCCTTTGAGCCCGTATGTTTTAGTCTTCAAAATATGTATGAAAAATTGCCGGATTCGTTAACATTTATTAACAATGCTCCGCTCCCTTAAGTGGTAGCGTGATGATATATAGCTTAAAACCTTCCTCGATAAATGGACTACCCAACACTGAAAGAATCATTCAAATCGGACTAGTAGTTCCAGAGATTAGCGCGTTCAAACAAACAAACTCTGCAGCTTTATAATATTAGTATAGATATATACCTATAGTCATAATCACAATAATAATACCTATATAAATAAAATGCTTCTCTAAAACAAATTCTCATACAAATCTTTAACTTCCAAGAAGAGCAACTTTTTATCGCACAAATTTTTGTAAACGAATTTTTTTTCAACTTAATAATATTATACAAAAATACAATTTATGTTTAAAAACACTTCGTCTTTGACGTGGCTGTTGCTTATTAGTCAGTGCCTCACGGATGCCTATATAAATCATCTGGCGGGTGTTCCCCAGCCGAACTGACAGATTTGTTACTGTCACCCACTAAATGAAAGGACGCAGATAAAAGCCGTTGAAGGGGAAAGAAATTGTAACAATAATTCTTGATATACTACATTCGGCAGTTTTGCTTTGTTGCAGTAAATACTGGATTGCTGATTGATGCAGTTAATACTGGATTTGTTCTTTCGTTTTGTTTATCTTAGTGTCTGGTTTCGCGTTTGATGTATATTGTTTGTTTAGTTTTCAGTATTAATTAAATTAATGCATTGTAAAGATAAATATTTAATGGGTTTAAAGAATCATCGTCAGAGCCCAAATCAGATAGGATCAGCTATCAGTTTAACCATGAAACCTGACCTGACTGATGAAACGAATTACACCTGTACTCCACAATGCACTGGGGATAGCAAAGTTCTGTAGATAGCCTAGATAATTGAACTTTTTAAGATCAACTAAGTACCCGTAATGAATGTCACAGATATGTGTATAGCAACTATAGCCACAGTCTTACTATTTCTTACAGTAAGTTAACTCGGTACTTACGCGGGGCAATTATGAGGGGTACAATGAAAGTGAGCGGTAAGGCCAGCGAGCGAGCGAGATATACGGCCCCTTCCAATATTTGATCGTCAATCTATGATTGTTTTGAATCCCGATTTTTGACAACCGATCGATCGATTCAGAATCGGTATTTCAATATGTCTATCTCAACAACAACCTAACAAAATACCTGTCGTTTTGGTACAAACGGCGATCTTAAAGTGTCGATTTGTCCTCCCAAAGATCGATTAGAAAAATTGAGCGAAATATCTATCTAAAGATTGTTTATTGAAATAGTAAAATCAAGAAGCGATTTAAATTATCAATCTTGGATTACGAAATACGGATTGAGATTGCATATAGAAAGCAGCCAATAGGTTGTAAAAAAGGAGTAAAGTTCTTAATTCGTTGGAATCTTTTTTTGAAGTTTTTATTAGCTTGCAATTTATTAAAGGTCAAATCTTGCAACTCTATTTTGAAGCAGATATCAACTAATTTTGATAAAGTTTTGTAAACATTTACCATTTGGATGGTAACGCACTAACATAGTACCATGGAGCTGTTCTGGTGATAGAACAGAAAGGTGATATAGGCATTCCAAAATTAAAGTACCCTTTGTTGTAACAACCATGATCCTTATAGATAGTATTACTGTACCGTAGCGTAATCGAGTTATAAACATCCAAACATCTTCACAAACTTAAATATTCATAACACTAATAGAATATTGGTAGGATTACTAGTATTAATAAGGATTATGAACTCACTACACTACATTGCTTTAAAGTAAATGAACCTTCACATACAAGGCAAACTGTCACAGGCTTAAAAGATTAGAGAAGTCAACTCGATTTTGTATCCGCCGAGCGGTCCGTTGGGCCCACAATTTTCGTTTGTGAATTTACTATGCTCACTATTAGGTAAGTAGTTTAAACTTGCCGTTGCCCGCAGTTTCGTTGATAATATTGATGCCTGTGACCGGTGGGAACCTATTCTTGTAGTAAAAATTAATCTATACTAGCTGTTGCCCACGACTTCACCCGCGTAGATGTCGGTTATCGTGACCAAAATAGACTATGTCCTTTCCCAAGCTCTAATCTACCTCTGTACCAAATTTCATCAAGATCGGTTCAGTGGTTTAGGCGTGACAGATAAACAGATAGAATTGCTTTGGCATTTATAATATTAGTATGGATATATTGTATATAAATATAAATATATTTCACGACATTCTACACAACGCTATCTAGACCCATGGTAAGCATACTAGCTTGTGTTATGGGATCTAGAATGCGGATAAACATACTTAGATACTTTTTTTTTTGTAAATACATACATATTATACATAGAAACACCCAGACCAATGCAAATATACATATTCATGCATACAAATATTTGCACTGAGCGGGAATCGAACCCGCGCCCCCTGCATAGCAGTCGAGTGCTTTACCGCTACGCCACGGAGGTCGTCAATAAATGGATTATGTAAACTGTCTACTTGTTTCAATCACCACAATGCTTCAACATCTAAGCTTGCACAGCTATTGCCTTTGACTCCGTTCATGTGACTTTTTCATCCCGTTCCCACAATCCACTTGAGCTTTTCAAGGGATAAAACCAATCCTATATGACATTTATATAGGCTAATTTGGCTAAATTTAGATATTTTATTCCTGAATAAAATTTTAGTTAGAACAACTGTTTGAACGTGATAAAGTAACAAGCATCCGAACATCATCACATCAAATTTATAATATTAGTAGGATTAGAAAGTGACTGATACGGAATCAATTCCCGTACTGGATGCTGACTTAGTCCGATTTAAAATAATAATTTACATTTTTTTTAATACCCTATCAGGTTCGTCCTACAACGCGCCTGGGCCTGAACCAAGCATGACACATTACCTCTTTGTATGGTCATGGCCAGCCTTTGCAACGAGTGGGATCCGGTGCGGGAGTCTCCATATTTCTCCCTATATGACCTCACCTCGCCTGATGGTAAGCTAAAGGCAAAGTCTCAGGAAAGAGGGTCACCATTACAGACACTAAGTGCTACAATGGTGGCACTCAGCTTGGCGGCCTCATCAGATGCTTTTTCACGCCCCGCTTAAAGGCCCCGGGACTGTAGGAAGAAGGAAACACGTGTGCTGGTAATGAATTGCAGGTCTTGGTGGTGCGGCAAAGAAAAGAGTCTCCGAACCGCTTGGTTCTTGCTCGTATATTCTGCACAGTGTGAGGGTGACATCTAAGGCCTGCACGTGTTGTCCTATGTAGGAAAGGAGATGGTGGGATTAGTTGGAAGAGCTCGTCAGAACACTCACCGTGGTAGAGACGGTAAAATACAGCCAAGGAAGCAATATCTCTACGCATCTGCAAAGGCTCGAGGGTGTTCGTGACCTCAGGGTTCCCAATAATTCGGACCACGCGTCGCTGCAACCTGTCGAGAGCATCTAGTAGGTATTTCGCGGAGCCATCCCAGAGATGCGAGCAGTATTCCACGCAGGAGCGAATTTGTGTCTTATAGAGAAGACACCGCTGCTCCGGCGTGAAAAAACGTCTCACTTTGTTTAAGAGTCCGAGTTTCCGCGAGGCTGTTTTGATGATGCTCTTGATATAATTTCTGTTATTCAGTTTGCAGCGAATATCCATGCCTAGGATATTGAGATTGTCCTGCAGTGGCAGTGGCGTGCTCTGAAGAGTGGGAAGGGGAAGGAAAGAAGATACCTTTGCTGTGAACGCACAAGCCTGCATCTTCTTGGCATTGAACTCGACCATGTTCTCAGAGCCCCATTGAGAAATGTGATTCAAGATCCGGTCCAGCTCAGTGACAAGAAGCTGTCTTTTTTCCACGATATCAGACTGTTTGGCTGCAGGTTGTCCGTGATAACTCCCGTGTAAGGTGCTATCGTCTGCATAGCAATGTATGCTGCCGGTGGACAGCATGTCGTTGATATGCAGAAGAAAGAGAGCGGGAGATAATACAGACCCCTGCGGTACGCCAGCATTTATTTGCAAGAACTCCGAAGCCCGTCCATCACAGAGGACGCGGATACGGCGCTCCCGCAGGAAACTAGCAATCCAGTTGCACAGTCTAGGAGGCAGACCAAAGGCTGGTAGCTTGGAGAGAAGCGATTTGTGCCAGACTCTATCGAAAGCTTTGGCGATATCAAGACTAATTGCCAGTGACTCGCCGTGCTTGTCCATAGCCTCACCCCAAAGATGGGTAACGCATGCTAGAAGATCACCCGTTGACCGTTTCGGCCTGAAGCCATATTGCCGGTCATGAATTAAGGAGTGATCCTCTAGGTGACGCATGAGCTGTTTGTTAATGATGTGCTCGAAGACCTTGCACAGCACTGAGGTGACGGCTATGGGTCGATAGTTGGCTGGCTCTGAGCGATCACCCTTCTTGGGGATCGGCTGTACATTCGCCTCTTTCCAAGCCGAAGGCACTGTACCCGAGCTGTAGGACAGTCGGTACAACCGCGTAAGCATCGGAGATAACTCCGCTGCACATTTTTTGTAAGACCACCGCTGGAATACCATCCGGGCCACTGGCTTTCCGGACATCGAGTGATTGAAGCACCGCACGGACATCGCATTGCCTGATACGTATTTCAGGCATTACGTGGTCACCATTGGGTAGTGTCGGCGGCTGTATACCGCAATCATCGACTCGGGAATTGGCCGCAAAGAGGTTTACTAGCATATTGGCTTTCTTTCTCTTGCGGTCCATGGGCCAGGGATCCATCAGGGTAGCGCAGTGGTGGCAGCGAAGGCTGACAGAAGTTGGCCTGCACGGCTTTGGCCAGTCGCCAGTATCCACGGCTGCCCGTGGGATGTGCCACTAGCTCTTGACCAAGCCGTGCAATGCGCAGGGCATCCGCTCTGACGTAAGCCCTCTTGCAGACCTTAAAGTATTGCTTCAATGTATAGTACTACCGGTGGTCTACGAAAGGTCTACGCCTCTACGGATTCGTAGCCGTTCGCGTAGTCGTCTTTATTTGCATTTTAAGTGACTCAATATTTTTTTTTTGGTTTGATAATAATTGTTTACATTTATACAATACACAATAAATACAAGTACAAAATGATCCAACACAAAGCAACGTAACAATCTCTTAAAAGTAAACACCGCTTGTGTATAAAAAGAAAACCAACAACAGTTAACGTTACAATATTAGTATCATTAAATTAACGTAGAACCAAGAAAGGAGGCAGGTGAGCAAAACAAAAACACCCAAGGATAAGACTGTGTGAGAAATTGGTTACATAAAATCTGGCAAGGTGCTTATTATGAATTTCACTTTTGCAACAGTGTTGCACATCAACTTGATCGTTGTAGCTATTTATTGATCTACATATCCTAGCGTAGTGAGAATTAGCGACATGGACCGTTCTCCTTAGCGGTGGACAAAATGGTGTGACTGGGTTGCGTGGGATTCTTGACGGCACACGAAATCTGTATAGTGACAGCAACGGTGGGCTAAATATCTTGTTTATTTTACTCGCAAATATCACGTCGTGAAGGTTTCGGCGATTGATTAATTACTTCATATTGAAGTGCGTCAACCAATGTTTATAGGATCGTGTTTTTTAGTGATGCCGTTGCAAAAGGCTAGATTTATTTATTAATTTATTATATTTTTAATTATACGCCAATTACAATATTCAGAATATACAGAAATTGAGAAGACAAGAGCAATACAAAGGGCGGCCTTATCGCCTTATGCAATTTCTTCCAGGCAAAGATTGTAAAATCAACTATAAAATTTTTAAGTAATAGTCGAATACACTGCACTGCATAAAAATAAATGTTCTTCCTCTTCATCTCAGCGTTAATGCCAGTCGCATCCGAAACTTTTATCTCGGAATGTGGGGTCTACTTTACCAGTCTAATTACGGATTCGGCGGCTGTGTTCACTGCTGCGGACCGAGGATGTCGTCAATAAATGTATATAAATATAAATTTCGCTTCAAAGTTTCGAATAAATTTTTAAGACAACATCGAAAAGAGTTTATGTAAAAATGAAATATGTTTCATTTTAATAACCTACTAACTAGTTGTACAGAAAAGCTCAACACTCAAGATACTATCCGGAACGTGGAATCCAGTGATTAAGATACCTAAACCAAAAAACACAATGCCGTTAAAAACTGACATAGTGAGTGAGGTGTGGCGCCAGCCTAACCGTTTATAATAAAAGTAATGATAGGTAGGCGCACAAAAAATGTTCCCTGCATACCTATCAACACTTGCAAGCTAGTCATGTCGTGACCACGGGTAGAAATATTAAGTTTCATAATTTAATAGCGAAAAATCCCAAACCGTTATATAATTATGAACTTAAGACAGAGTCAAGTGCACTTGAATTAGCACAAAAAACTGTACACTACCTAATTACATAACGTAAAACGAGCGAAATACCACTTACCTTTCAGTTTTTAACATTTAAGAGTTGCCTTTTAACAAACGAGTGAAAGGTTAAATAGAGGAAGGTTGGGAGTTATTTACAAAGCTCGCAGAATTTAACAAAAGAATGTGCGTACGAATTTATAAATGTAAACGGTCTTAAATGAATGTTATGGTTTAAATATTATTTAATTTGTTTAGGTATATTTTCACACCTATATAAATATATAGAAGTTGTAGATTATATCTTTATGGGCACTTGCTATATGAAATAGTTATGGGCGCACTTTTTGTTCACACCTTTCTAACCGCACACGCATGCACATCAAATGGGTTCAGATTGAACAGTACGGTGCATCCCTGAAGGTGAAATTTCCTTCAAAATAGTATGCAGCACATTTGCTTACAAATATTTTATGCAACATACCATCAGTACACTAAGCACTAAGCTGGTAGTGTATTGGCTTCCGTCTCCACTGCCAAGGCTGTGCGTCACTTTTGTAAACGCCAATTTGAGCATATTTGTGCACGAACATATTCACTGAGCAGAACGTTCAGTTTGTACGTGTCGACGTTAGTCCACTGCCAGTACGTGTGCGCGCACTAAAGTATACAGATGTGCGCGAACATTTCTAGAATGATCACGTACAATTTGTTTACTTGAGTGAGTCAACCAGAATAAAATACTTGCGTCCCACACTGTGCATTGTAGTGCCGCACAGTTCAGTGTACTGGTGGAATTTCAGCTTGTGGTGTATGTCACCCATAGCATTCATACATTAAACATTTTTCAATACCACACAATAGGCGGTGAAACTATAGCCGATAAAATTTACCGACTTGTAAGTGAAAATAATGACGTAGCACTGTCTTGGGCCCCATAAACTGAGTTAAATACCTAACCCTTTCCTGCACAGGACAACACGTTCAGGGCTTAGATAGCACCCTCACACTGTGCAGAATATACGAGCAAGAACCAAGCGGTTCGGATACTCTTTTCTTTGCCGCACCATCAAGACCCAGAATTCATAACTAGCTCACGTGTTTCCTTCTCCCTACAGTCCCGGGTCCTTTATGCGGGGCGTGAAAAAGTATTTGATAAGGCCGCCGAGCTGAGTGCCACCATTGTAACATTACTTAGTGTCTGTAATGGTGACCCTCTTTCCAGGGACTATACTTTTAGCTTAACATCAGGCTAGGTGAAGTTAAATTGACGTGTCCTAGATAAAAAAAAAACTATTTGAGCTACATAACGACTAATTCGTATCACAAAAATAAGATTCATGTTATGTTCGTACTACAGAAAAAAGGTTCTTTAACGCAGAAAAAGGGTTCTAAAGGAAAAATCTAGTAGCTGTAATTTTTTTTCCTACAGGAAGTATACTAGAACAATGTTCCAACAAAGCTACTCTTCATTGTGAGTGAAATTTAATGTTGTAGAAGTATAAATAATGTTTAGGACGCTTTATTTCTCACAAAGCAACTTTGACAGATAAATGTTTCAAAAATTCAACCGCCCGGAAAGGATTTCTTTTTACGATTAGGCGGCTTATTGCGCATTGTGTTTATGAAAATGTGGATACACCATAAGTTATATATGTATAATACGTATATATATCACATGTAGGGTATGTTGATTAAATAATTTATGAATTATATATACTTACATAATAGTCAGTAAGTATAGGCTCCATAAACGCTTTTGGAGCCACATCAACCTTACCTGCAAACTGGTATACCACTTGATTAGTCGAGGTGACCAGGCTGCTCTCTAGGAATCGAGAGGTTGAATACTTACTCTCCAGTGGAGTCTGGATGGTTAAAGGAAAGTCATGCGACAGCAAACAATTTTAAAAAAGGGGTCCAAAGACTGCCCATCTGACAACTCTTTGGAGCACAAAACTTGGGAATTGGCTTGTCATGATGTGATGCTTGAGCGCTCGGTGACGATGAAGCGAGTTCCATGATTTTTGTTTATCCAAATTGTGCTCAACGTGCCTATAGAAGTTTGCACTTCAAAAATATTAAAGAAAAAGTTTCATATAGGTTTTATCGGTGGTGAACTGGCAAGCGATAAGCGGGCTCTGTGAAGATTCAAGTTAGATGAAAATTTGCTAGCCAGTGTGAGTAAGATAGATGAGTTACCGAATCTCGGTAAGCCATCGGTGTTACTTGGTTCTCGGCTGTCATCTCTGCTATCAAATAGAGAACTTTGGTGGTTTTGTTTGCTGATCGGCGGATGATCACAATGAACAAATTACTTGCATTGTTCCATTTAGTACTGCTTCATTTGCTGTGCAGTAACCTTAGCCCATTATGTGATAGCTGTGGTTTATAATATGATTGTTGGCAGCGAGAATCACACGTGGTTTGCGGTAATTCTATACACAGAATAGACTAGAGTGGCACTTTGTTAGGCCGCCACCACACCAGCTAATTTGAAACGAAATTATAAATGAAGTGAGCAGGTCTGGTCTTCAATTATTTTCTTTTTATAATAAAAGTGATAGCAAAATGAGTGAATTTTACAAATAATATACCTAGACAAAATCAATTTACTCATAAGTTTTAAAATTATCCTTACCTTTTCCACTAAAATTTACTATACTCAAAGGTTTCCTCATACATATTTTTTTATTTAACTCTGCATTTCCGCAATAATTACGTCAAGTGGCACCAGTGCTTTAATAAATGATGTTCCTCAGACTACCAATCAACGTACTATTAATTGTCACGAATTAATTACGTGGCATATCAACCCCGCTCGTCCAAATGAGAATTTCCGCAACGCGGTTATCATGCCCGCACTGCACACTTCCTTACGCCACAAGAATGAACCACTATTAATCACGTGGGGTGCTACTAACGAACGACAACTCGATTCTGGAGATTTTCAGTACAGTGATAGATAGGATTACCTAAGAATTTTCTGTTTATAATTGGACTGTAAGTATGAAACAAAAATTTTGAATTTACACGGTTTACCTCAAGGTAAATGCTATGTATAATTTTTATTTTTATTTTTTATACAACTTAGATGGCACACACACGGCCCACCTGATGGAAAGTGGTTACCATGACATATGAACGTGTGTAACATCAGTGGAGTCACATCCGTGCTGCCGACCCTGTAAGAACAGAGATTTTGTGCCGTCAGTGTAGAGGACAAAGCAGGACATGCCTTTCGTCATCCCACTGACAGCACAAAATCTCTCCAGTGAGCTCTGGCTACCCTACTCACTGCCGGATACCGTGATTCTCACACATAAGGGAGTCATTTCGAAACCGGAGATGATCCAGGGATAGCTGAGGTGCGAGGAAAATGCCTTACACGCAAACGTTTGAGTCCCGAAACCTGTGCGGTTAACCTGTCCCGTCTAGGCTCCAAACAGTCGGTTCACCAACCGAAAAAAATGACATAGAACCGTTCATGGAGATTTGACTTTTTCTAATTTGTGCTAATGAGTAGTTACAAATTCTTTTGAATGAAATTTCAAAGCATTTAGTATGCTAACTTTTCAAATCGATTTAGATAGAAAAATATTTGAGTAGGTTCAGACGGGATTCAAACCCGCGATCTTTCCCTTACAGGCGGAGTGCTCTGAACACTGAGCCATCGAACTCTTCATTTCTTCAAAATAGCTTGTAATGGAACTAGAATCTGCGCTAGGCTAATTGATTGATTGTACTAGAATCTAGAATCTATAACCCCCTTTCATCTTTTCTATCCAAACACTTATTTTTTTACTTGCGAAAAATCCCTTCGGATACCCCCCCGCCGGAGCTGGTAGGAGAGGTTATATCGAACTCGAACCGACTAAAACTCACGGCGTGTGTAGGTCAGTTTTGGTTACTGAAGGTAAGGTTGACAGGCATATCCGTCCGAACACTAGAATGAGTGAATCATGCTTCAATACAGCAAGCATGCAAATCACAAAAAGTAAAGGTAGGACACGAAAGTATTTCCGTCCAATTGAGCAGTCAGTCTAGAGAAGTACTTCCGCCCTACAGAATACCGTAGCCATAATAACCTTGTGTTGTGTTCCCGGCGGTGAATAGGGTAGCCAGAACTCACTGGATAGTTTTTGTGCTGTCAGTGGGAAGACCAAAACCTTATCCTGCTTTGTCTTATACAATGAGAGTACAGAAACTCTTGTGTTTACAGGGTTGGCAGCACGAATGTGACTCCCTTGATGTTGCACAGGTCCATAAGCTACGGTAACTACTTTCCATCAGGTGGGCCGTGTGCTTGTCTGCCAACCAAGTGGTATAAAAAAAATCTTGTGAACATAAGTTCTACTGTTCAAGTATTAAAAAAAACTAGTTAGTACTTATAGTATCCCATCAATTTACATGCAGCTCAATCGAACGATCTGTTTCAGGCAAATAGTCGCTCAATATGCAATTAACCATGTGTGTTGATCATTCTCATGGCAGTAGCGACCGGGTTTAGTAATTAATATCAATCAGTTAAATGTTGCAGCAAAGGATCAGCTCGTGGTTACTTCTAATCGCAACCCTAAAATTTATTCGGAAAGATTTAGGTTACTTTTCTGATCTTAACTTTTCGCTCTTAAGAAAACGTTAAAACAAAAAAAGGATTTGTTTTGATCATGTTATTTTGCAATCTAGAAAACTTTTATATTTAATTATAATCTTTAATAGGAATAATATAACATAATAATAATAATAATCACTCAGGTGGCAGATAAGCACACAGCCTACCTGATGGAAAGTGGTTACCGTAGCCTATGGACGTGTGCAACACCGGGGGAGTCACACTCGTACTGCCAGTGAGTTCTGGCTGTTTACTCAATTTTTTTTTTAACTTTTGCGGTGTTAATTCATAATTATACGAGATATCGGTACTTCTCGCGAATTATATCTTGGAACTTTTCTGCCGACGCTTCGGATGCGTTGCAGCACCCGTGGTCACAACTTGACGGTGCACGTCGCGACTTTCTAGCACTCGTACCATACTCGTTCACCTCAAGAACCTCCTGAACATGATCTAACTCCTGTTAGGTAGGTGTTCACACAGGTCATTAAATCGCTCAAAAAATGTTCTAGTCTTTGAGCGTCGAGAGGTATGCGGGATACCTCTTGACGCTCGAAGACTAGTCAAGTCGTGACCACGGGTGCTGCAACGCATCCAAAACGTCGACAGAAATAGTTAGTTCCAAGATATAATTCGCGAGAAGTCCCGATATCTTGTATAATTATGTATTTCACTCAACGCCAGGAACATAATACAAAGTTAATAACTTTGTATTATGTTCCTGGCGTTGAGTGGCCGCGATATTTTGTAGAACTGAGGTACTTCTCCAGTTGGACTGCTCAATTGAGACGGAAATAGTGTCGTGTCCTACTTCACACATACAACTATATTTTCTTATTTGTCCCATATTGCTCGCATTCCCAATAATTATCAAATATCAATTTCAACACAAAAAAAAACAACTTAATTTAAATCCCCACCCTACCCAGAAACAAACCGATATTCGCAAAATAAATTGATTGAATCAAATCCCACTGTAGCGGAAATCCCAAATCACATTAACCATCCAGAAGAAAATAAAAAACGTATCAACGAAACGGGAGGGCATTCTAAGATTGATTGCTTGTTCGCGTGTCGTTCCAAATTGCCCCACTCGACTCGCTCGTTCCGGTCACCTATTGGTCTACTTGGTGCATAAGACAGCTTTGTATGTTGAATTAATGGTCTAGGGATGTTCGCTTCCAAATTGGTCAAAGTGAATTTAGAAGCACATCTGGGTCGAATGAAATTTAAAAAAAAATGTAGTATGCTAACTATTCAAATCCATTAAGATAGAATTTTTTTGACTGCTGAGACGAGATCTCGGATTCGAGCCCAGGTTTTATCATGGCACACACCAATGACTTTTCGATGCTTTTCGAAGTTATGTGTGTATTTATCGCAGGTTTATAAGTGGCCGGTTAATGGCAATAGGTTCACCACCTATTATATTGGGACCTAAACATAAACTGGTGAAATGTGGGTGCTAGCACCTCTGCCTACCTCTTCGGGGATATAGGCGTGAGTTTATGTTATGTTATGTTTTTTTTTAAACGGTTCAGGCAAAAATCCTATAGCTCGTACGAGTATCGGTAAGTGCCTCCCAATGTCACCGCAAGATAGAAGAGGAAAGATAGCTTGTTCGAATCCCGCCTGAACCGATTATTTTTTTATATTTTGTCGAATTATATTTTTCTTTAGTAGATATATTTTAACACAGGATAAAAAGTTGCTTTCCCAGACTGTAGGTAATCTATCTTTGTGTAGCATTTCATTCAAGTTCGTGTGGTAGTTTTAAGGGAAAGATTTATTAGTATCAAAACATTGTGATTGACGAACTACAACTAGTGCATTATTTCTACTATTGCAATCTAACTGTACAGTGTACACTACGTTCATTAGCACAAATATGAATATGCAAATAGCATAATTCCCATCTCTAGGGCTCATGAACGATTGAATGAACGAGACTGAATTTGAAATTTATTAGCATTCTGATATTAACAATTGAAGTAATTATTTGACGTAACTTACTGCGTTAATTGTTTTATTTACGTTGGTATGATGGTTTTGGGTCCCAAAGAGCTACAGAAAATACTCACATGTGTGTTTTTTCACATTTCTGTTATAAATATATCTTTATTGTTCCTTTTATCACAAATATTTTAAGATATATCAGTGCCATAAAAGAATATTGCATCTCTTTCTTGGTGATATTACCTATATGTAAAAAGTCTTCAAACTTGTTTTCCAATGGGTTCAGACTTATAGGTTACAAATAAAGCAAATTTTGAATTTTTAAAATCACTAACTACCTAGTTTCATAAGTAGTCCATTTTGTAAAATATAGCTAGCGGGTAAAATTACTAGTCTTGCTCGACTGACCTCACATCTCACATTGAGAGCCAATAATCGCGTACATCGCGTAAAAAATAAAGCTTATTAAAAATATTTTCATTTTATTTTATGTAAGAGCTAAATTGAAATAAATTTAATATATTTTGCACAACAAATCAAATCAAATTTATTCCATAATCGTTGTACACGGGTGTACAACGATGTTTACATGGGTTCTTACCCAATCGTTCGTTATTACATTGTGCATGGGTTGGCCGGTACTTCAGGCGTCAAGTCAGGATTAACAATATTTCCTAAATACTACTACAGATATAACCAATTTACTAAGAATAACACAACACAGTGATTCTCTAACTACTACTAATGTACTACTAATGTTATGTCTTAATTATGCAACTTTACACTATTTATTTTAAAACATACATTAACTGCTCTGTGTCATCGTAGGACTATCTTTGGAAGACATACTTCATTAGAACTGTCATCTCGAATATAATTTCTGTCCTCAGCTTCTCTAGACAAATGACAATTCGTTGACTGGCATATTGTAGTACAGAATGACGAATGTATGAAATTTGACGTTTATGACGCGTTGACAACTGTCATAAACGTCAAATCCCAAACATTTAAATTCAATATGCCGACCAGTGAATTACCACTTGTCTAAACAGGCAGATCTAGTTAACAATAGATATTCTGCACTAAGTATCGTTCTAGATTACAGGACAAAGTAAGAGGAAAATTTGCTGTTTTTAAGGTTTGGGTTACAAGCCGTTTAAATCCCACTTCTAGTAATTTTATAAAATAGCTGACCAGCCACAGCTTCGCTCGTGATATAATGTTTCATCTCATGAGAGTTGATATGTCATGAGAGTTTTCAAAAAATGTATGGGAATCTGCCGACTCTGTTGACAATTGTGATGACTACTCCGTTCTCTTAAGTAGTAGCGTGATGATATATAGCTTAAAATCTTTGTCGATATTCTTTTTGCGTTAAATAGTCCGCATATAACGCAAAAAATATTTATCAATTCGTACTGGTAGTTCCTGAGACTAGCGCATCAAACAAACAAAAAAACTCTTCAGCTTTATAATTTTAGTATAGATAATGTGAAAGCTTGTAAATAATAGATAAATAAATTAAACCTTATTTCAGACCTTCATCCATGAAATGTTAGTAGTGCACAACACTACAAACACAAAATAAAAACACAACATCACAAAATCTATTCATACACCCGCTGCGAATTGAGCATACGCTTTGGGCACATGCATATGTACATTTTTTTCAAGATTTTTAGATCTTTGTTATTCAATCACGCTCCAGTTGCTAAAAATCTAGCTAAAACTCCATACAAAGGATATATTATAGTCTAGAATAATATGTCCTGTTCGGTTTTTGTGCTGTCAGTGGGACTAAAGGCTTGTTCTGTTTTGTCTTCGAGAGAGAGTCTTTGTCTTCACGAGCGTGACTCCCCTGATGTTGCACACGCCCATAGGCCACGGTAACCAGTTTCAATCACGTGGGCCGTGTGCTTGTCTGCCATCAACGTTCTATAAAAAAAAAAGATCTATAAATCTGTTTCTATGGGTGGCGGGAACGGGATCAAAATTCCAAACAGGTGAAGTCGCAAGTAACAGCTAGTGAATGTTGTAAACCCTATTCAAACAGCCATAGATTATATATTTTGTAATAAATAATAAATGAAATTAATTTACGAACAGTGTTTAACGAACCTAAAAAGTGAACTTAGATTGGCGTGATAAAATTAATGGATAGGTATTATTTTATTTTTATCATGCTGAAATTTTATTTAGCTTGTTCATTTGAAATTCAAAATTGATAATATTTGCACTTGCAGCTTGCAATTTCGGTTATAAAATTTGTAATAGGTTTATTTTGAAATATTCAATTAATTATATTTTTATCTCATAAATAAAATATTACACTTTGACAAATTAGATCCCGTATTACTTTTAACCATACTTTAACATAATGAAGAGGCAGAAATTATTAATGAAATCGTCAATAAGGAAACATTAAGGTAAAATTAGAAAGGTGAGTAAATTAATCAACATATTGTTTAATCGGGTAGGTATTCGGATAGTAGGTTAGGTGTAAATGCTGGCAAACATATTAAACAATTCAAAAAGTTCACACTTTTGCACTATTACGGTTCGCCAAAAGCCAATAAAAGAACTGCTCCCTAAATAGACAAGTGGCAATTCATTGGCCGTGTATGATATGATGTTTATGACATTCGTTGATAAATGTCATTTATGACGTTTATGATATACGTTGACAACTGTCATTTATGACGTTTATGACATACGTTGACAACTGTCATTTATGACGTTTATGACATACGTTGACATCTGTCATAACAGTGTCAATATATTCATAATTTAAATGCGAAAGTTACTCTGTCTGTGTGTCTGTCTGTCTGTCAAAATACAATAGGCATAGAATATCTCCTGTCTCTGTGTAATACAATAATTTCATTTCAAAAACTTAACTTCATTAAATTAACCTTCTAAAACGGCACCACGGACCTACTTAGACTCCCTTCCCGACATGATTATTGAGTTTAAGATTTAATATTATTTTGAGAAAGTTTTTTAACTCGTAGATTGTCAATTAGAACTTTAGATGATATTTGCGATTTTGGGAGAACTTTCACTTAAATCTAATACATACCTTATCTTATTATATTTACACCCCATCTCTTCCCATGCGGTGTCGTAAAAGGCGACTTAGGTATAGGGCTGTTTAACATCAGACAGGTATATAAAGCCCAGACTTAGCTTCAAATTTAAGTCTCGAGTCAACAATAGAGCCTGGAATATGGCAATAGCCTCACCCCCTATTACGTGGGACTGAATACAATGATTGGTGAAATGTGGGTGTTAATTTACCTCTGCCTAACCCTCTGGCGATAAAGGCGTGATAATATGTATGTATGTAATTCGTTTGGCAGTCATTCTCATGTATTATATTGCAAATACATGTTATTAACACATTTTCATTGAAAACAAGTTCAAATTACCTGTTAAAAAACATTTAACATTATATTCACGTTTAAACGCGATTCGTAAACGCCTGTTATTGGATCATGATACTGGATCGCAATATTTATTGGTACTCTAAACACAGCTATAAGCATCAGGGATATTATTACATGACATTATACAGGGTGTATTTTTGAAACGGGGCAGTAAGGGCAAGTACCTTAACCGTTGCAGTTACAGCAAAACGTTCTTAGAAGACCTACCCTAACTTTTCGACATATTTTGAACTGCATTCACAGATTTTGTAAAAAACTTACAGTTGGCAAAAAAAATGCAAAAAGTCCAAAAATCTTTTTTTATGCCAATCGATTCTATTTCATGTGGGGATCAAAAAACTCTATGAGACCATTTTAGCTTTCAGTACTAGGAAAGACAGAAATCGCCAAAAACGTTTCCCATACATTTCGGCAACAGAAACACATTTCTACGATGGTCTAACTTTTTGTTATGGCCAGGAAGTGGGTAGAATTGACTGTAAAGTAAATAAAAAGAATTTTTACCCTCAAATTTCGAATTTGATTCGAAAATCTGTGTGTTATACTTAGTTTCAGCTGAGAAACTTCGTATGAGTTATTAATTAAGGATTTTCGCTAAAATGTCTTCTAATCGTGAAAAAATTGACTTATTAGAAGCGTATTTTGTCAATAATCGAAATGCGGGAGCTGCATTAGTGTGGTACCGCAATAAGTATCCGTTGCGGCATGTGCCAACAAGAAAGGTTATTACAAATCTTTTGAAAAACCTGGAATTGCAGGGTTCTTTCAAAAGAAAGCGGCAGCCTCGTGTGCACATGGACACGGAGATTGCGGTTCTGACTTATGTCGAAGCATATCCAGAGGTATCGTTCAGGCAAGTCGCCCTTGAAGTAGGTGTATCCACTCCCTTGTGATAAAGATATGGAAGAAATACGGCTACAAGTGCTATCGATATTTAAGATTTAAATTACATACTGTGGTCAGACGAAACGAATTTTTCCAATAACGGTATGTACAACAGAAAAAATCACCACTATTGGTCCAAAGAAAATCCACTAAGAGTTACGGCAAGTCATAATCAGGTTCGCTTCTCATTCAACTGTTGGTGTGGTATAATGTCCAATCGAGTCATAATGGTGGAATTTTATGAAGGGAAACTGAATTCTGCCATGTATAATGAAGTCATTTTACACCATCTTGAAAACGAGATGGACGAATGGCCCCTGTCGGAATTGCGAAAAGTTCATTTTCAACAAGATGGTGCTCCGCCACATAACAGTCACCTTTCACGTTCCAATTTGAGCTGCCTATTCGGTACACAGTGGATAGGTACACATGGTCCAACACAGTGGCCACCTCGTAGCCCCGATCTAACACCATTTGATTTTTTTTATGGGGCTTCGTGAAAAACGAGGTGTATAAGACGACGTACGCCAGTGTTCAAGAGCTCAAGGATGCATTAATGACCATTTTACGTAATATTCATCCCAGAACATTATTAGCCGCCATTCGTTCAGTGCAAAGAAGGATAGACTTATGTATTCGTGAAAATGGAAATCATTTTGAGCAATTTATTTCATAAACCAATTTCTTAAATGTTTAAAATATTTTTTTTATTTAAAAAAGTTCAAAATTTTACCTGACCTATGAGTTTCGAGTTGATTTATCATATTTCCGTACGAAATGTATGGGAAACGTTTTTGGCGATTTCTGTCTTTTC
The DNA here is from genome assembly GCA_963662185.1 of Eilema griseolum. NCBI lineage: Eukaryota > Metazoa > Arthropoda > Insecta > Lepidoptera > Erebidae > Eilema > Eilema griseolum. Next base: position 10,945,062 of record OY759250.1, read on the forward strand.
TAGTACTGAAAGCTAAAATGGTCCCATAGAGTTTTTTGATCCCCACATGAAATAGAATCGATTGGCATAAAAAAAAAACTTTGAACTTTTTTCATTTTTTTTGCTAACTGTAAGTTTTTTACAAAATCTGTGAATGCAGTTCAAAATGTCCTAAAAAGTTAGGGAAGGTCTTTTAAGAACGTTTTGCTGTAACTGCAACGGTTAAGGTACTTGCCCTTACTGCCCCGTTTCAAAAATACACCTGTATATGTACAACTATTATTTTTCTGCTAAGTATACGAGTAGTTAATTTTACCATTGAGTAAAATTCAATCCGTTGCCAATTAATCCATTTAGATAATGAGATAAATCTCCAATAATTCCTAATTATCACTGAAAAGTGTTTTCACAGCTAAATTACGTAACCAATCTCACGTGTTTATTTGCATTGCTTACCGGCTGACTCAAGCTACCATTTAACGTAAAGTTTGGGAGAGGCGGGGACTGGGAGGACAGAGAGCGGGTGCGGAGCGGTTCAGGCGCCCTCATGTGGACGGACCACTTACGGCCCACGGCACACAATTCGTTTGATCTCACCGCCGGCTGTTCTGAGCGCTATTTACGTCCTACCAAGGCCACCTGTCGATGATGACGCTACACGAGTAACAGTATCACCCTCCTAATAATGGCACACCTATTTGGAATCCTAAAACTTTGAATTTTTCATAGAACATGTCGTGTCTAAATTTAACTTTAGGTTTTAAGTAGATATTTTAGTGATTATAGATATCATGTTTAACATGTTTTTTTATACCACTTAGGTGGCAGACAAGCGCTCGGAATGGAAGGTGGTTACCGTGGCCTATGGACGTGTGTAACACCAGAGAAGCCACAATCGCGCTGCCGACCCTGTAAGCACAGAGTTTCTGTGCCGTCAGTGTAGAGGACAAAGCAGAACAAGCCTTTAGTCATCCCACTGACAGCACAAATTCTCCAGTGAGCTCTGGCTACTCTCTCTCTCTCTGGAACACGACCCGAAGTTATTATAACAGCGGTATAAATGTAGTCTTATTTAAGAAATAGTTATTGATATCAAAATTAATCAAGGTCAGGTGCTATGGTTTACATTGCGAGAGGCCTAATATGTCCAGCAATAGACGTATTGTATTATTAATATTCATTCTGATTACTTGAAATTAGGATAGAAATAAGAAAACACACATTGTAATAGGCGAAACTTTATTTACACAGCAGCTCGGTGGCTTACAGCCAAACCATAACTTAATTTAAGATTTTTAAACTTCCTTTTTTCTTGTTACAGGTCGAGGCTAAATACCTGCAGGCTACAAAAATATGCCAACGAAACATGTACCAGAAAGTGGAATACTGGAATACAATGCCTGCCAAGAACGTAATCTCAAAATGGCTGCGGGTGAAACAAGGAAAACATAAACGCACACCATGACGCTAACAAATAAGTAACTATCGTTGAAATATGAACGCGACGGATCCCGATGTACTAGTGGCAAGAGGCCAACTGGACATTCTCTCCCGGGGCCCAGAATATTTGCTGGAGTCCGTCCGCGCTGCATACAACAATGCCATTGACTTCAATGTCACCTTTGATAACAACAGCAGTTATAACATCTCCGAAGACTCGGAAGAGCAGTGGAACAAATACATAAAACTACTCCAAGACAGAGTAGTGCTAGTTTCTTTCCTTCTATTGTTCTCACTGACGACAGTCTTCGGTAACATGCTCGTAATTTTAGCTGTAGTACGAGAACGCTACCTACATACTTCAACAAATTATTTTGTGACGTCATTGGCAGTGGCAGACTGTTTAGTCGGTCTGGTGGTGATGCCATTCTCAGCACTGTATGAAGTGTTAGAACATACGTGGTTTTTTGGTGTAGACTGGTGTGATGTGTGGCGGTCTTTAGACGTGTTATTCAGTACGGCCTCGATATTGAATTTATGTGTGATCTCGTTAGACCGGTATTGGGCTATTACAGACCCGATAACATACCCTATGCGTATGAGTGGACGGAAAGCCGCGTTTCTTATAGCAGCAGTGTGGGTGTGCTCCGGAGCAATATCGTTTCCCGCGATCGCGTGGTGGCGTGCTGTTCGTGTAGAGGAAGTGCCAGATTATAAATGTCCGTTTACGGATAACTTAGAGTATTTAATATTTTCATCGACAATATCATTTTATTTGCCTTTGTTCGTAATGGTGTTTACTTACTATCGTATATACCGAGCGGCAACTATTCAGACGCGGTCGTTGAAAATTGGGACTAAACAAGTGATGAGACCGAGTGGAGAACTAGAGTTGACTTTACGAATTCATAGAGGAGGAACAGTGCGCCAGCGGAGTGACGCGTGTCACGGTGTTTGCACGCCGGAGGAGGCAGACCAGGAGCCACTAACGGCTTTGCAAAACAACGGTCTATCGCGTTCCTCAACACGTTTAACTAACGTAACTCATGGCAAACATTTGCCTAAAAACTTTTCACTTTCTCGAAAGTTGGCGAAGTTCGCCAAAGAGAAGAAAGCGGCAAAAACTTTAGGTATAGTGATGGGTGTATTTATAGTGTGTTGGTTGCCATTTTTCGTGGTGAACCTGTTGTCAGGCATCTGCTCGGCGTGCATCATGCACGAGGAGATTGTGAATGTGGTGGTCACGTGGCTCGGCTGGGTCAACTCTTCCATGAACCCCGTCATTTACGCCTGTTGGAGCAGAGATTTTAGAAGGTTAGTATGATACTTATTGTTTATTTTGAAGATTCTAGTTATAATTACTTGGAATGTTATAAAAAACTATGATTTAAAAGAAAGTGCTACATAAGAAATCAGTGCTGGATAAGAAAATAAATGATCTACCAATACCCTAAACGAAACCAAACTATTTGAATAAATTAATAAATCTAAAGGATTCATTAATTTTTATTATATTATTTTACGATTTATACATATACACAAAACATAAATAATAAAACTTAAATGAATTAATAATTAAATGATTTATTAACTGATAACTGCAGTTAAAACTTTGAACGTAACCTGCTACACAAAATTTAAAACTTCTCTTGGAACATCTTTCGTATTATAAAATAATCGGCACTTTACTGTGGAGCAAACACTGCTTCTTTATGAAACGCAGTTTACCTTACTTAAACTACTACTTTTTAACTCGAATAAAGGCATTACACTTGGAATAAAGACATCCCTTGAGGATGGCTGACGATCTCAAACTTAGCCATAGGATAGATTTCCCTCTCCGGGGAATTCCATTATCGATATAATGGATTGGTCCCAGATGCATTTAAAGCTTGCACTTTGCAACACTGTTAGATTCGTTTGTTAGGTTTATTGTTGCTTTAAAAGGAACGACTGGTATCTGATATCTCAAAGAAAGGTAGCCAGACCCTCGTCATATGAATCAGCAGGTATACCGGCATGTCTTGATACCTTAATTTATTTCAACGTTCAAGATTTTTTTTGCTACTTCTGAGGCTAACTCGATTATACAAATGTTTTAAGAAAATATTAGTACCTAATAAAGTACTCGTGTCTAAGACTGCTTGGAAAAGTAGATTCAATGACAGATAAAATGACACCTTTGACGATAAAACAGTGTGTGGACGGCAAGTTCTCGCACTTGACTGGTTTAATTTACACAGCAGTAAAGTAGTAATGTTTCAGTGGCTGAGAAAGGTCGTTAACTGGACAAATTGTAGTTTACTTGACTATGTGTGCTTTGAAAAATATTTAGGACGTTTTTAAATGAACATAAAAAATTCTGTCTCGATACAATGTCAATCTGCCAAACATAATGATGACAATGTCATTGTCTTTCTTGAAAATTGTGTTACGAGAACACTTTTTTGACATTTGTTAATTTTAAATTAGATCGCAAAATGTTCATATGGGTAGCGTAGCGGTTATGAACGCGACTGCTACGCAGGCGGGGCGGGTTGGATTCCTGCTCAGTGCAAATATTTGTATGCACGAATATGTATATTTGCATTGGTCTGGGTGTTTCAATGTATAATATGTATTTATTTACAAAAAAAGTATATACTTATATGTATCAGTATCAGAATAAACGGGATATTTACCATGTTTCATTATTTTGAGTTTCCGATATTTCGGCGCTGTTGCAAGAACCATGATCACGGAGGAACTGGAGTAGTGGCGGTGAACAAAGAAAAAGTTTTTTCGTAGGAGTAATTATATCGATCTACCCTCTTTCGAGTTCTTTTACTACGCGTATCTGCACTACTATTGGTTTCACTCTCACTACAAACTCGAACCCGATCTCGATCACGTTCACGACATACGATGCTCACTGTATCCACTCGCGATTTTGTTTTAGCTTGTTCCCGGTTGTTTTTGCAAAGACGGACCACTGGATGCCAGACGTTCGGCAGTTGAAACCCATCCTCACAATTGAAATTTTTATACTTTTTTATTTCAATTGCTTCCCTAACCTGTCTTGGTATATAGTGGCGTTCTGTCGAGAGCATCTGAGGGTTATGTAGCTCGATCCAGTGGTTCGTACCGGACTCCAATAAATGTTGAGCGATTGCAGATTTATGCGGTTCATTGTTTTTGACTGCCCTGATGTGTTCCTTGATTCGGCATGTAACCGTTCTTTTTGTTTGTCCTATATAAGAACTGCCACAGCTACAGTCAATCTTGTACACTCCCGGTCTGTCCAGTGGGGAGCCATCAATGGGTGAGCGCAGGCATTGCGACAGCTTTTTAAAAGGAGTGAAAATAGTTTTGACAGATACCTTCTTCAGGATGTTAGCGATCTTATCTGTCACTCCTTTGATGTAGGGTAAAAAGGCTGGCTGTCTTTCCACCTTATAGTTCCGGGGTTTATTTGTGGTGAGTCTGGGTGGTCTTATCCGTTCATTGTATCCATTCTTTTGTAGAACGCCGCTTATATGCTTCGATTCTTCCTGTAAATGTTCCTCGTCACATAAACTATATGCGCGGTCAGTAAGTGACGTCACTACCGAATTCAGATGGCGCGGATGATGATGTGAGTCGGCATGCAGGTAGCGGTCAGTGTGAGTGGGTTTCCTGTACACGGAGTGGCTACACGACTCATCCCCACGAACACCGATCCTCACGTCAAGGAAGGCAAGGGTTCTTTCCTTTTCCGTCCGTCTTTGCAAAAACAACCGGGAACAAGCTAAAACAAAATCGCGAGTGGATACAGTGAGCATCGTATGTCGTGAACGTGATCGAGATCGGGTTCGAGTTTGTAGTGAGAGTGAAACCGATAGTAGTGCAGATACGCGTAATAAAAGAACTCGAAAGAGGGTAGATCGATATAATTACTCCTACGAAAAAACTTTTTCTTTGTTCACCGCCACTACTCCAGTTCCTCCGTGATCATGGTGCTTGCAACAGCGCCGAAATATCGGAAACTCAAAATAATGAAACATGGTAAATATCCCGTTTATTCTGATACTGATGTGAGTGACCATGATAGTTTAAATACCTATACTTATATGTATGTTTATCCGCATTCTAGATTCCATAACACAAGTTAGTTAAGCTATGCTTACCATGGGTCTAGATAGCGATGTGTAGAATGTTGTAGAATATTTATTATTTATTTATGTGCAAAATCCATAATACCAATATTGGCTTTAAAATCACGGTTTCCCGCTAACCCGCAGTTCAACCCTAAATCAAAATTTCCGTCTGCAGCAGATTTATACCACTAACTCGCACACGGTGTCAATTATGGGATATTTCGCCCCATGTCGCATGTGTCCAATCGCCTCCGGAATTACAACGAGCCTATAAATCTGGCAAAATTATGACATGGATGAGTCTCCATTAAATCATTTTCACGAACAAATTTTTCGTGTCGGAATAAACCTATAGGTATGGCGGAACGAATTGTTTTATTCACGGATTTTGGGGATGAGGATAATGACAAATGCGATGCTATGTTTTGGTTCGAAGAATGATTGTTCTGGAGGAAGAATTCGAATGATTTTTTTTTTACTTTTTCAGATAGATCCCTGTGTATTGATATTATAAAGTGGCTGAATGCTGACATAAATGCAAATAGAGACGAAGCAAAAAGGACACATTACACTTTTAGAATTAGATCTAATTTAAAATATAGATTTGACTTATAATCTTATAACGGCTTCACAGATCGGAAACTCACCTAGAGGATCACTCCTTAATTAATGACCGGCAATATGGCTTCAGGCCGAAACGGTCAACGGGTGATCTTCTGGCATACGTTGCCCATCTTTGGGGTGAGGCTATGGACAAGCACGGCGAGTCACTGGCAATTAGTCTTGATATCGCCAAAGCTTTCGATAGAGTCTGGCACAAATCGCTTCTCTCCAAGCTACCAGCCTTTGGTCTGCCTCCTAGACTGTGCAACTGGATTGCTAGTTTCCTGCGGGAGCGCCGTATCCGCGTCCTCTGTGATGGACGGGCTTCGGAGGAGACGGACAACCTGCGGCCAAACAGTCTGATATCGTGGTTCAACACGACAACACGTGCAGGCCTTAGATGTCACCCTCACACTGTGCAGAATATACGAGCAAGAACCAAGCGGTTCGGAGACTCTTTTCTTTGCCGCACCACCAAGACCTGCAATTCATTACCAGCACACGTGTTTCCTTCTTCCTACAGTCCCGGGGCCTTTAAGCGGGGCGTGAAAAAGCATCTGATGAGGCCGCCAAGCTGAGTGCCACCATTGTAGCACTTAGTGTCTGTAATGGTGACCCTCTTTCCTGAGACTTTGCCTTTAGCTTACCATCAGGCGAGGTGAGGTCAAGTTGGCGTGTCCTATATAAAAAAAAAAAAAAAGATATTTAATAAAAAAGACATTATAAATAGATAAATAAATATTGTAAGACAAATCATCTACTCATCAATATTTAGTCCCAAAGTATAGTTTAACTAACTAATATTATGGGTTCTAGAATTCGAATAAACATACTTAGTTTTTTTTTTGTAAATAGGTTCATTATTATACATAGGAACACCCAGAGCAATGCAAATATTCATTTTTATGCTAATAAATATTTACACTGAGTGGGAATCAATCCCGCGCCCTCTGCGTAGCATTCGGTCGTTCTGTCATTACGTCACAGTGGCTGTCGAATCACGAGGACATAAAAGTTTAATTTAGCGTCTTTATTAATAAGTCTCTTCGTTAATTAATTTAATAATAGGCTACTAGACACAAAAAATTTACTTTCGAAAAATGATGACTTTATTAAAATATAATAAACTGCTGAAGAGAAATTTTCTTACGACAAATAGTTTTAAAGGTATTTGATTTTGAAAATTCAATTTTTCAAGCCGGCCGAAAACGGTCCATACAAAATCGTACCTGCGAGTGACGTCACGCGTTAGTTTACGTTAACACCCAATTAATATGGACTTAAAAGCAACAGCTCTTTAGTTACATTTATAAATCTTTCAAATATTAGCATCGATATTACGAAACAAACCAAACAAACACTATAATTATGTACATAACATTTCTAGTTTACGTTCACGTTTAAATCTAACACTTTTTTTTTTTTTTTTTTACGTGCGCAAAATCCCCACGGATACCTCCCCACCGGACCCGGTGGAGGAGGTTATGTCGGACTCGAACCGACTAAAACGCACGCCGCCTGTGGGTCGTTTCGGTTGCCGAAGGTGAGGTTGACAGGCATATCCCTCGCACCCCGGCCAACCCAGGGCCATCTCTCACGATCTGGCCCTCTTCTCGGGTGTGGGGACCACAGAGTCCCCAACTCGTCCCCGGAAACGGGGAGGCGCGCCACGCGCGCCGCTGCCGCGGCCTGCTTCTGCAAGGGTGACAGGCGGCTTCACCTGTCACCCCCAGGCCGGCGCTCATGGGGGGCGGAGGTCGTTCATCGACCTCCGACGCCCGAGTTGCCTTCGTGCGCGGGCAGCTTGTCTAGCGATCCTTCGTCGCTCCCGCTGCCGCTCCCGCCCCGCCTCCTCCTTCACAAGCATTACTTGCTCGCAGAAGGAGGCGCCGGCCGCCCACGCATCCGCGCAGCGAACCATCGCCGCGAGCAAGGTGGAGAGCGTGAGAACCCTCACTCCCAGGGCCGCCACAAGCTCCCGCCTCGGCGTCTCCCACGCCGGACACTCGGTGAGCGTGTGCGGACCTGAGTCCTCGCTCGCGTCGCAGTGATGGCACTCGGACGTTGGCTCTTTCTGCATCCGACGCAGATACTTTCCGAAGCATCCGTGCTCGGTGATCATCTGCGTCAGACGGTACGAGAGGCTGCCGTGTGGCCTCTCTAGCCACTCCCCCATGATGGGTCTTACCGCCGTTACTACGGCGTGCCCTGCGCTTGGTTGCCCAAGTCGTCTCTCCCATTCTGCCACCATTTCCATGTGGAGCCGGGATCTCACGGCCCGAATTTCTTCGGGCTCGGGATCGTGACCCCGCTCCCGCGCCGCCCTTCGGAACCTGTATAGCGCCGAAAGGCATCTCGCTTCCAGGATCCATGGTGGCGATCCGGCGAGGAGACTCGCCGCGTTGAATGATATCGTGCGGTACCCCCTTATGATGCGGCACGCCAACTTCCGCTGCGGACGCTGCAGCAGAAGCATGTGCCGATCACTCAGGGTGTCCGCCCACACGGGACACCCATACAGGGCCATGGACCGCACGACACCCGCGTAGAGTCTCCTGCAGGAGTCATCCGGGCCCCTCAGGTTGGGCAGTAGCCGCGCCAGAGCGTTGGCTGTGCCCGCCAATTTGGGGCCCAGACTTCGGAAGTGCTTCCCGAAGTCCCACCGGCCGTCGAGCACGAGCCCCAGATATTTCATCTGGGGCTTGATGCCGATGAGAGTGCCTCCCACTGTGAGACTGGAACCAGGTGGTGGCGTGCGCCGAGGTCCATGAAAGAACATGGCCTCGGATTTATACAAAGCCACCTCAAGGCCCAGCCGCCGGATCCGTTCCACGACTTGAGCAACCGCGGTCGTGGCCCTCAGGATCGCTTCGCGGTGTGTAGCTCCGCTCGCCGTCACTAGCGTGTCGTCCGCATAGCACGTGACGGCGGCGCCGTCCGCAAGCTCACCGCGAAGCACCCAGTCGTATCCAATGTTCCACAGTAGCGGCCCGAGAACACCGCACGACATCTCACGCCGACCGACGCCGGTCGCACTTGGGTAGATGACGGCTCTCTCCGTCAGGTACGCCCCGACTATGCGGCGGAGGTAGAGAGGCACACCGTGGTACACGAGTGCCTCCCTGATGCAACTCCAGGGCAAGGTGTTGAACGCGTTGGAGATGTCCAAGGACACCGCCAACGTCACCTCACCCCGGGCAACTGCCTCCTCCGCCAAAGTCCTCACGCGCATGATGGCATCCACGGTGGACCGCCACCGGCGGAAGCCATATTGGGCATCCGCCAGGTCCGGCCCCCTACCAGAGAGGTGCTCGACGAGGCGCTTCGCAATAACTCTTTCAAAGAGCTTGCCCACCTCGTCGAGCAACACAATGGGCCGGTAGCCGGACGGTTCGTCCGCCGGGCGACCCTCCTTTCGGATGAGGACCAGTTTCCCCGTCTTCCACATCTTCGGAAACTGGCCCCGCTCCAAGCATGCGCTGAGGAACCCTCTAAGTCGGGGTTCGAGACCGTCTTCTCCCAGAGCTAGGACCCACGCGCGGCCTGGAATGCCGTCGGGTCCCGGGGCGGTGCTCTTCTTGGCTCTAAGCCTTCGCACTTAAATCTAACACTAGACACGATGTTTCTTCGAAACGTAACGTAACACCATAAGTAAATTCTGATAACTGATTAGTATTGCAGAGTAAACCATTACCACAATAACAATGTTCTAGTGACCCAGTTTAAAAATACTAGTCATAAGCAGTGAATAGTGTTGTGACATGGGGGCCCACTGGATTCTTGTTAACGTCATAAATTATTTTCTTTTGTAGTTTGTGAGTGATGGTGGTATTATACTATCAACAAAACCGCTACCCTTAGTTAAATTGTTGTTGTTTGTAAGTTGATCGTGAGATGTTTTTATCGATGCGTGGTCTTTAAAATTGTATTCGTAGTCGTTAATATTTTATGTATGTTTGTTCGCGGATTCACGCATCTTAAGTTGTTTTCACTTTAAAATTGAACTTACAATTTCACTTGCTTCCACGGAAAACGTGATAAGGATGTGTAGTTAAATAAAATACTCTTTTAAAATTTATTTGTGTGCTATAGCAATTATAATAACTATAATAGACATAATTATACAAACAATATTACTTATTCGACTATATTAATATATATATTCGACTATTTTAATCTTATACCTATATATAAAATTGTCGTGTCTCGGTGTTTGTGGTTAAACTCCTCCGAAACGGCTTGACTGATTCTCATGAAATTTTGTGAGCATATTGGGTAGGTCTGAGAATCGGACTACATCTATTTTTCATCCCCCTAAATGATAAGGGTTGTCCACCCTTAACATTATATAGTAAAACAACGTTTGCCGGGTCAGCTAGTAATATATATAAATCGACTATATTACTTATTCAAAATAATACTATCTAATAATAATTTACATATACCACAAACCGACTCTTTCACCACTATGCTGGAACTTAAAAAGCTATTAAAATCTATCTATATACATATATATACATATATACATATATATATATACATATATATATATATATATATATATATATATATGTAATATATATACATATGTGTGTATATTACATATATATGGTAGACATATTGTACACAGAATTATGACACCGCGCACCCCGACATCAATAGATACGAAAAAAATGGCGGATATTTTGTGTTTCAGCACACTTGCGCTACTTTGGCGACAGATAAATCACACCCATTTTTTACCCACCTCAATACCACATTAAATGGAATTTGAGTCTGTAACCTCTAGATTACAAGTTATTGCCCTGGCAATGATGTTTAATTCATTTACATGATATAAAATTTTCTGCCAGCACCCCTCGAGGAATAAAATATATTATGTAACATTCACTTAGGTATGAACCGTCTACGAGATTTTCCAGACAGCTTACTGTTACTATGCATTTTTGCAATACATTTATTGCACGTAATTCACTCAATATGAAATGCACGCATTTTGCAGTTTCCACTAATTTTGTGTTTGCTAGAAGAAAACTCAACTATGAGTAAAACCTCCTGTTCAAAATATACTACGAGTAATTCTTAAGTAACAAACGTTCTCCAATCGACACACATACCTATGAAAAAATATGCCCGCGTGACGGCATTAGGTTCGTATCCTGTTACGTACAACCAAAAATCAAAGCGAAATGTAGAAGTCAATACATTTTTGCCTACCCCTACGGGGATTTACAGGTGTGAATATATGTGACATCGAAATGAAAAATGCATGCTCTAAGCGTGATCACGTACAGCACGTCTCACGTATTGGTATAAAATGGGTTTTAGGACACAAAGACGTAAGGAATCTATACCCACGCACACTTAGCGAGTTTCGGAGCATCTGTCCACGCACGAACAAATGTATAAGGCACTATTATATGACGGACAAGTATTTATATGAGGGGTATGGGGCTACGTGACCTGCCTGATACGTTCTTTGAGTCAAACAAATTGATGTTTGACGTGACAGCCTCATATTTTAATATGTAGGTAAGGAAGGATAGTCTTGATTCATGAAGCTAGTGATCGATTAAGTAGGTATCTTAAACAGTCAGCGTATGGGTAGTTATTAAAGTTAAGTTTAAGTTTTTATTTTTTATACCACTTAGTTGGCAGACAAGCACACGGCCCACCTGATGTATAGTGGTTACCGTGGCCTATGGACGTTTGTAACACCAGAGGAGTCACAGTCGCGCTGCCAACCCTGTAAGTAGAGTTTCTGTGCCGTCAGTGTAGAAGACAAAGCAGGACAAGCCTTTAGTCTTCCCACTGACAGCACAAATTCTCGAGTGAGCTCTGGCTACCCTACTCACCGCTGGGAACACAACACTAAGTTATTATAGCTGCGGTATTCTGTAGGGTGGAGGTACTTCCCCAGTGGGACTGCTCAATTGGGCGGAAATACCGCCGTGTCCTACCTCCTAGTACGTATAGTATAGTAGTTACGTATACTTCGGCGCTTTAAGATCACTTTGTTGTTCATCTGTTTCTGTTCGATTGTCTGTCTGTCTATCACGACTTATTCCTCAATACAATCAAGTTTCTGATTAGCTTGTGTAAGCTTTCTGTTAAAAATAAATATATTGAATCCGTGGATACAAAATCGAAATAAATGTCAATATTGATATTGGCAACCCCTTGATCCTTAGTTTCTTTTTCAAATCACCATTTTTGAGTTGAAGCTTAGATTTATGTTGGAAAAGAACCATTTAAAGACAGGTAAATAAGACAAGATCTTGTAGCTTGTATACTAAACCTACGAAAACTGTAACATAGGTTACTGTTTCTGTATATCTATATCTATTCTATGTGTATATATGAGTTTCCGCATATTCGGTAGATATTCCGTCCCAATTGAGCAGTCCGATTGGAGCAGTACCTCCACACTACAGAAAACCACGGCATAACCTCGTGTTGTGTTCCCGGCGGTGAGTAGGGTAGCTAGAGCTTACTGGAGAGTTTTGTGCTGTCAGTGGAAAGGCTAAAGGCTTGTTCTGATTGTTTCTTCTGCACAGACGGGACAGAAACTCTCTGTTCTTACAGGTGCATTCATAGGTCACGGAAACCACTTTCAATCAGGTGGGCTGTGTGCTTGTCTGCCAACAAAGTTGTATAATAATAGATATATGGCCATAATAGGTTAGGCGCACAGGTTGTAGAAAGCTATTTGCAGCTGGTAATGTGATCATGACCTATATAAATGTACGGCTACAATAGTTTCAGCACAGAATGTTAAGTTTGTATCTCATTTCAGTTTTGTGCAAAACCCCCTACAGGTTCAAGCTTAGCTTAAACTTATTTTGAGGTACCTACTGCAGCCGGCTACCAAGAATTTTTAGCGGAAAATCTCATTAACATTTAGTCTGACCCAGGCTTCTTATAATATTACACAAAATTGTGCAAAGTTAATTATTATCATGCCGTGGCAGGTCTGCATAATTACATACTGTGACTCAAGTCGGTCCCATATTTCTGAAGAATTCAAGAAATATGCATAGCCTAAGGTGTGTAAGTACTTTCAGTGCCAGAACGATCTTTTTATTCCTTTTTATTATTTTTCTTTTTTGAAAATATTAGCAACCGACATTACTAAAATTCTCCTTGACTCGTCTAACTAAGCTAAATTGCTTGTGCTAGGAGTGGGTTCACGTAGGTTGTATAATGGCTGGGATTCGAACACGGGACCTCACGATCGTAAGGCCAACTTCGTAGGTAATCACTAAGCTACCAATATAACCACGCCTTTATCCCTGGAGGGTTAGGCAGAGGTAAATTAACACCCACATTTCACTAATAATTGTATTCGGTCCCACGTAATAGGGGGTCAGCCTATTGCCGTAAATCGGGCACTTTTGTTGACTCGAGCCATGCATCTGAGGCTGAGTCTGGGCTGTATATGTCTGTCTGATGTTAAACAGTCCTATCCCTTAGTCGCCTTGTACGACACCGCACGGGAAGAGATGCGGTGGCCCTAATTCTACTCTGCCGGGAGCCACGCGGTAACTGATGTTAGTACTAAAGTAATAAGAGCAAATCAAACTGTTTAAATGATTAAAATTGTATTATTGTCCGAACTAAGCGTGTGTACCTAACAAATATCAGAACAACAATCAGTCAACAGGAAAGAGGAAAAACCAAGGCATTAAGATCATATTGAGCACCTTGATAGTGTAAAACTCGCCGAGATATTTATCGTGTTTATTGTTTTTTTCCGAGTAACCGATATATCGATTGTCTGTTTTATCTCATATAAGTCGAAATATCTTTTACTCGGAAAAAACAATAAACATGGTAAATATCCTGGCGAGTTTTATGTGAATGACCATGTCAATCTCAAATCATACATTGAGCACTATTTTCATTAAGATCGATATGATGCTGACTGTACTGTTTATTCTAGTATCTTTGATTTTGAGGCTGATGAATATTAGTTAGGCTGTCATACATGAGAAATAAGTACTTATATAGCTGGTATCAAGTATCAAGGTATGTGAGGTGGGAGAGACCTACTTGTAGTATTTAGTTTTGTTTTTATTAAGCTATTCGAACCGTTTATTGAACGCAACCAATGCACACGAAACAATAGGCTTACTTTGTAGATATGACGTTGAAATTTGGATATCATTATAGGTACGTCTGCTTACGCCCACAAGAATGTACCCGCGAGGTAGATAATATTATTTTGAAGTGTGGGAGTTATCCGAAAATTAAATTGTCCTTTTTTCCGTGAAAATCCCCACGTATCCCACCACGCTGCCGGCCACGTGGTGTGGTTATCACCCACCTCGAACGAGGTTATCAACCAAGCTGCCCGATAATGTTTGTCATAGGTAAAATACTGTCCAACATAATACAGACTCCTCTATGTATATCAATATGCTGTAAGCGGACTTGCTATACATATAAAGATAAAACAGACATATAAATGCATGAGAAATCTCATTATTCTAAAAAAGAAACCCTAGTAGCCAATCTCAACGTTTAACTGATAAAGTGCTATCTAAAATCACATTCAGCGAAACTTAAATTTATTTGTTTACTCTGTAAGGACAAGGCCAGTCCTACCATTTCTATACGAGGGAGGATTTTATAGACTTGTTGAGATATGATACTTGAGGAGGTTTATTGGACTACTCACTGACCACCCATTTTATGGTACTACTGGTTTCAGTTATATTTGGAGTTTTGCCAACATTTGCCGAATAAACAAAGCAACTATGCAATTATTCGTGGTATAAGGTTTCTGTGTAATTAGCCTATAAGATACGCTGCTCTTTAGTGTATTGTACTTAGTAAAAAATGCTTGCATGAAACATTTAATGATAGTAGATGAACTATTTATACTGTTGATTGATGGTACTTGTTGGAATTTATTATTAAACATATTGAGAACTCACGTGTACTTTTCCACAGTACTGTACTGAACGATTTCGCCTTACGGCATCCTTAAAGGTTTACAATGACATTTAATTAAACTTAAATGTTTTACTTAAATGTCATTGTAAATAAACCGCGGTAGCCTAGTGGTATGGGTAATAAACTGCTGAGACGAGGTCTCGGGTTCGATCCCAGGTTTTACCATGGCACACACCAATGACTTTTCGATGCTTCTCGAAGTTGTGTGTATTTATCGCAGGTTTATGGCAATAGGCTCGCCACCTATTACATTGGGACCTAAATATAAAACTGGCGAAATGTGGGTGCTAGCACCTCTGCCTACCCCTTCGGGAATATAGACGTGAGTTTATGTTATGTAAACGTTTAAGGATACCGTAAGGCGAAACCGGTCGGGTCTAACAAAAATAAATAATACTGTGGAAAAGTACAAGTGAGTTCTCAATTTAGTAGATGAAGCTTCTGAAGTAAGTACAAAATCAATTGGTGGATTGTGTGTGTTTCCATGCAAATTTTACCATTTAAATTGTACATTCAAATAAAATTCAAGTGGACCTCGGCTTCCGAGACGAAGGCCGCTATTGCAACCGTAACTAACGCAATGATGATGATTTCAAATCAAACTAATTTATTAATAAAAAAAATCGGGAATTCTAGGTTACGTATCTTATAAACTACCGGCGCTGTATTAAACCATCATTTTAATATATCAAATCGAAAGTTTATCTAATTACCAATAAATTAACGGAGTGGAACCAATTCTAAAATTTATGATAAAATTCTTCTAAATTTACACTGAGTTAAAGAGGCTGCTCAATTCACGCATTGAATTGAGAGCCAATTACTTCGACTTGAATAAATTTCACAAAAGCTACGGGTGTTAACCCCAAAATGTCAGTACAGCTATATTTCCCTGTACTCATTTCTAAATTTAGATCGGAATACATACATACATACAAATAATCACGCCTTTATCCCCGGAGAGTCAGGCAGAGGTGAATTAACACCCACAATTCACCAATCATTGTATTCGGTACCACGTAATAGGGGGTGAGTCTATTGCCATCTTCCGGGCACTATTGTGCATCTGAGGTTGAGTCTAGGATGTATATATCTGTCTGATGTTAAACAGCCTTAGTCGCTTCGTACGACACCACTTGGGAAGAGATGGGGTGGTCCAAATTCTACTCAGCCGGGTCATCATTCAGGATGGGACGATGATCTTTTCTTTACTTAGGAGTATACTGTGACCAACTGGGCAACCTGGACACAGATGACACGTCTTGAATGTTTAAAATTTCAAGTATTCAAAATTATTTGAATGCATGACTATTTCTTCTTAAAATAAAGTAATGATCCTAAGGCCGATTTCACGTCATCCGGTCCGATATCAGTGTCGCACGAAGATAACTGATATCCAATAGCCGGCACCATGTGCTGTTTTCACGTATATCCGATAAAATCGTTCCGTTAGCACAGACTCACAAAAATTTAACCATAAGTTCAACCACAGACTCCTTAAAAACTCTACCATTGTATATGACATAACTTATTTTTTAAATTAATTTGCTATTGTGGTGACTGATTGACATTGATATTCGATATCGAGTGAACACAGTGGTGTCTGCTTCAATATCGGATATCTGGCCGGACAATGTGAAAGACAGATACATATTTGATACATTTTACTTCCTGTCGACTTTCGGATGTGGATATCGGAGGCAACACCAATATCGGATCGGATAATGGGAAAACGCTCTACGGGTAAAATTTATTTTATTTTTATTTTACAATTTTTGGGAAACTTACAGCTAAAAAGGTTCAATATTTTATAATTAATATGATGGAGGCCAATTATCAGTTTCCACATTAAGGTAGTATTACATCTTTACATACTAATGCTCAAAAAACTCTCAAGGCAAATTAAGTTCTTTTAGAAATTAGGAAACTATATTAGAAATAATGATAATCATTCAAAGTATTGATCACATAGTATTTTCTTTATTCTAGTAACACTAGTGCAAAATAAATCCAAATTAACCTCCCGACATGCCACATTAAAAGAACGACATGCTCGCAATAGGTATGAATGTTGTCTATATATAAACACCTCAACAAAGTCTAGGGTACAAGATGACCCCAATTATTTATTTTCGTGTAAATCTTGTTTTGCAAATAACTGGCAGCAAATAAATAAAAATAGAATAAAGTAGATTACAGAGTTGTTAGAAATTTAAAAATAAATTTAAATAAGTAATGATTTTCGAATATGGAGGGAAAACTTTTAAAAGTGTTTGATTGTGCAGTTTCTTTTTTTTTTTTTGATTGTAAATAACGTTTATTATCAATAATACGTCTTTTACGTATGGTTTGTTCATTTTTGTGACTGTAGTCATCATGTCACGTCGTCATTTAAGTCGCGAAGGTCATTTGTCATTCAAGCCGACGAACTCAACGCGACGTAGCGGATGCTGTCAACACCCAACCAAGCGTAATTTGCAGATTATGGGCACGCTACAGGTCTACAGGGGATGTTGCCGAACGTCACAGGGGACGAAATAGGGTTACTACCCCGCGACAAGATAGTTTCTTGCAAAATTCCGCAAGGTGGCAACCCACGATTACTGCTCGTCAGTTGGTCGCAGGCCTCCAGTCTCAGCATCAAGTGGTTATTAGCGATCAAACTGTCAGAACAAGACTACACGAAGCCAATCTTTATGCTCGCAGACCGCTTAGGGTTCCAGCTCTACGACGTGGAAATCGAGGTCGTCGCTTATTGTGGGCTAACGCACATTTACAGTGGACCGACCATCAATGGGCACGGGTTCTGTTTTCCGACGAATCTTGCTTCGGTTTTCTTCCTGATTCGAGAAGAGTGCGTATATGGCGAGTTCCTGGACGTCGGAGTCGTCTCCAGAATCCGCAAGAAGTTCATCCTTACCAAGGTGGAACAATCATGGTATGGGCTGGAATTCGCCTTGGTGGAAGGACCGACCTCGTTTGGATACGGGGCAATTTGAATGCAAACCAATACATTCAGGAGGTTATACACCCCATGGTAATCCCTCATCGACAGCAGTTCGGTCAAGATTTTATGTTCATGTAAGATAATGCACGGTCACACACCGCGAGGGTAGTGGTCAATGCGTTAAGCGAGCACAATATGACGACGTTGGAATGGCCTGCTCAGTCTGCCGACCTCAATCCCATAAAGCATGCCTGGGATTTGCTTGGGAGAAGAGCTTTCAGTGATTCTTTGGAAAATCTGAACACTGAAGAACAACTTTTTTTACACCTTCGCAGTGTATGGAGCCATATTCCACAGACGATGATTGACAATCTCATACTAAGTATGCCACGCCGTTGTCGAGCTGTTGCTAATGCTTTAGGAGGTCCTACAGATTATTAAAAACGTTTAAAGTACGGTTAATTACTGTATTTCTTACTACCTCGTTATTTTTGTGCCTAATCATAGAAGGTTGTAATACTCAATATTGGCACTATTCAATTCTTTCTTGAAAAAAAAAAATTGGTTTGAAAATGTTTTTATTAAAATTAAAATTAAAAACGGTATAAAAATACCCTTCTATTGATATAAAACACTCACTATTACAAGAAAGGGTTTTTAAATAAAAACTAGAAATGTCCTTGTTCCCAAGACTTTGTTGATGTGTGTAGTTCTTGCTATAGGGACGTACAATAAGTTCGGCCTACTCAGAAACAAGGATGGTGCCCACCTTAGATACCAGTTCTGGCAACTCAGCTGTACCATTAAATGAAGACATTAGAAACGTTATGTCCGATATTTTTATACGCTCAGCTAAAGGCAAAGTTTGAATTTTTTTGCGGCGTGTATGTTAGTCAGGCAGATAACAGTTAGATTTAAATTGAAGGTACCTTAAGAATTTTCTTTGTATACTTTCAAGGCGGTCTATATAAATGTTAGTATTTGGAGTAGGTTGTATACTTCTATCCCATCAAATGCATGGGCGTTAAATAGTCAAATTATTTACTTTTTAATAAACGCCAATACACAGAATAGTAAATAGGTTATGAGGCAACTTGTATGAAATAAAAAAATGTGACGTCAAACATTTTTAATTATTTAATAATTTTGTATCTAATTTACCATAGTTTGGATGAACATTTAAATAAATATTAAAATATAGGTATAGACACAACTTTAACCATTCTTTTACCATTCTTAATTTAATAAACTCAGGTAAATAATTTATTTTTTTAACTACCTACAGGCAAATCCGACATAACCGGGGGAGGTTATGTCGGATTTGCCTGTATCAGGTCTGGTAGGGGGTTATCCGTGGGGATTTTTTGCACGATGAAAAAAGGCAAGTGCCAAATTTCATGTTGCATTTTACCGGTCGTAGAACAGCCCTATTCTACACTATTACTACTATTTTACGTTTTAGATAAGGCTACAGCCTTGTCTAAAATCGTAATCAATTAGAAGATAAATCAACTGAACTCGTTAAATAAAATCTGTTTTAAGATTAATGTATCAATCAATCATATTCAATTTCATCGCATCTGAAACACTTCATAGTCTACTGTGGCAAGCGACAGTGTTCTTTGATTAATTTAAACAGCGAATTCTATTAATCATAATCTCGTTGAGAAGCGGTGGAGCCTTCGGGCGATTTTCAACGCCTTCGTAATCCACTCAAAGTTATAGACGAAGCCTCGCGATCGACGTTGAACGGCTCAATGTTAAACCACGTTCTCAAGGGACTTAGCGGTAAAACTTGCAGACTAATTATAACTAGTGGTAAATAACTACAGCTTCTGAATGGGCTTTGTGTGTTTCTGTGCCGTCAGTAGAAGACAAATCAGGACAAGCCTTTAGTCTTCCCACTGGCAAGGAAGTGTTATGTTGTAAGTATACATCATTTTCTGAGCCTCATTCCAACTAAGTTGGCTTTTGATATTTTCCGTGAAGTGACTGCCGCCTGACCTCCACAACCAACTGTCGATATCAAAGTTCTATAGTTAGACTCGTAACGACTGTCACAGATTTTTGTATAGCAACTGAGTCCAAATGCTTAACGTGAATGCAAATGCAAAACGATATAGAAAAATGATAACGATAACGACAAAAAGAAAGTTGAACGAATTAAATTGAGGTGATAAAGTAATAAGACTTTAAAAAAGTAGAGATAATTATAAAATATTAAGGATTTTTTATCAATGTCATTTATTATTCTATCAGCTAGCTAACACATTAGTTGAAATAAACCTTCACTCTAATGGATATCTCAAATTGAATAGATACTCGAGGATTTAGCTAAAATAAGTTTATTTTAAAAGGCAAAGTTTTAGCAAACAACCAGTCAAGTCCGCTGCACGTGCAATTTGTAAATAACAATTTAAGTAACATAAATAATCGTTCTCGTTGAACTTGAGAGCTGAAAGATACAAAAAGATTTCAAGTTTGAAGTAATTTCCAACTTTGGTGCAGAGATAATAAAATTTGTTCAATCGCCTTTTACTTCTAAACCCCAATTTTGCAAAATGGTGATGCTAACCAAAAAAATTTAGGGTGAGTGGCTGTCGTTTGACCTCCTAACTTCACAGTGACAGTTACATGACATGGTGACAATAAGAACTCTGCTGATATATTTTCAATTGACCTCAGTGGTTTTAAAATCGGTACAGTCAGCATCTGATTGATCTTGACGAACAAAGTAGATACTCAAAATGATCTTAATGCTTTGATTTTTCCCCCTTCCTGTTGACTGATTGTTCTGGTATTTACACACCTTTAGTTCAAACAATAATACAATTTAAATCAATAAAACAATTTGATTTGCTCTTAATAGAGAGAGCTGTTAAGATCATTTTGAGACTTTGTAGGCAAAAATGTTCTGACGCTGACTACACTAAGTAAATATTTAGGCATGCTGTCAATTATGCTGCCGTGCATGATAGTAAGAGTCATTTCTCTAGTTTGGTTGAATTACCACAAAGAAGCTAGTGAGACATGTTAATTTATCTTATCTGAACACTCGAACCTTTCACTAGTTTCATGGGACAAATTGACAATTGAACTATATATTATTATTTGACATGGTCATTCACATTAACGCCACGATGACCGTTTCGACACGACTGTTTTTGCTCAGATATTTATAATGTTTAATATTTGCTTTTAGTACTCAGTAGGGTTACTCAGAGAAAATAATAAACATGGTAAATATTCCGGCGAGTTTTACAGTATCAACTTCAGCTATAGTTGTGGCACGTTATTATGGCCATTTTGATAGGACTAGTTTTACTCGTTTTCTCTTTTTTGGTATGTGAAGTTTATTTTCTTTTCTGCCAGTCTCGCTATATTTTTTTTAGTTATTCGTCTAACAGTTTTTTGTCCAATTATGCGCACCACAAAAGAGAAAACGAGCATAACCAGTCGTGTAGAAATGACCATAATAGCGTGCCGCAACTATTAAGTGACAAAATCCTATTTCTATCACTGCTTTCTGTATTCTGTAGTCTGGTAGCTCCTAAGACTCTCTTTCATAGTACCAGGTTATATAATATAGTATATAGTATAGTATATTATATAAGTAGTAGTGGTAAGTGGTAGTAATTTGTGCTGTCATTTTAGTTTAAGTTGTAATGGAGTTGACGTGCCCATGTGTGCAAAAACTCCTTTAAAACAACAGAATTTAAAAAAAAATCACTACTTTATCATCCTGTCTTTAAAACGAATCGGTTGGTCGCAAATTGCAACACACTAGTGTGTATAGATTAAAAAGGTTGTAGTGAAAGCCTTAGCAATCAAAGTATAGTTACTATATTGAAGATCTTTGTGTGAAACTTTGCTCTTAGAGCGCTTTGTGTTTTGTACAGAGCTGTTCTTTTGTTCTTGTATAGCTTGTGAGGCTTCTTTTGTAGGTGAGAAGATATTTAGTGTCATATTTCTAACATAGGTGGATCGTAGTAGAAAAAAGCTAACATATGAAATCTAGTTTAGGTGTCAATGTGTTGTTGATACCCCGTTGAAAGTAATCAGAATTTGAATTTCGTAACCTCTTTCAGAACATTTTTAACATTTTGTTAATAGTGTATAAATACTTTAAGGAATATGATAGAATAATGTAATATGTACCAAATATAATTTATGTGGCAGACAAACACACGACCAGATGAGAATCTGTCTCCGCAGCCTATAGTTACTTCCTTAAAAGTAAAAAAAACTGGATCACACGTAATCATTTTCAGTTTTAGATAACCGAATTACAAATACGTAGGTACATAACTTAAATGGAGCACAACATTGCAGTACATTTTGCGATGCAAATTTGAATTAACACGGGCTATGCCATATAACCTGTTTTCAATTTGTTGTATCGGTTTGCTTTGTGCCTATAACTTGTGCGAAGCCGAAATTGGAGACATTCACATGAATTGGGATACAAAAAAATATGTATTCAAACCTCCATATATTCAAAAATTGTACTGAACATGATATAATTTATTTCAGAATTAAAGACTAAGACAGGTAACTAAATTAATCAGACGTCAACATAAATAATAAATAAATACTTCATTAATTTGGTAATCAAATTAAAATCGTTGGAAATACAGAAATAAAGTCATTAGAAAATACCATAAAATACCTACAATAGAAGTCGTATTTATAATATAATTCATTATTTATATTGTTTTTATTATATTTTATAACCTTGTTATTTAAAATATTTAATTAGATAAACTGTCTTAACGAAGCTGTTTAACATTTGCACGTTGTGTACAAATATAATTGGATTTCAGGTTTAAAAAGTGTATTTGAAGATGTTATATAAAATTATGTAATCTATTATCTGTTTTTGTACCTAATAAAATAAAATAAAAGTAATAAACTAATATACAAGAATATTATAGAGAATTCAAGAGATTTGGGCGTCGAAAAATTCCTCCCCATCGATGTCGACTGGTACCGTGCCCAAAATGATGGCGGTAATTTCATCAGGTTCCTTTACTTCATTCGGTTCTTAACAAAAGGTAAACAATTTTGTAGTGACATGCTGACACGTTCAATTTCAATTTTTAGACTTTAAAATATTTTTTAACACAGAAAATATTAATAAACTGAATGACTGAAATTTTAAAGCATTTAGTATGCTAACTATTTAAATCTATATATCTAAGATATAGAAAAAATTGAATGGGTTCAGGCGGGATTTGAACCCGCGATCTTTCCCGTACAGAGGGAACGCTTTGACCACTAAGCCGCATAACCTACGCCCAAAACTATTCAAATTCTTCTATACAAGTATCTCCGCCCTACAGAATACTACGGTAATAATAACCTCGTGTTGTGTTTCCGGCGGTGAGTAGGCTAGCCAGAGCTCACTGGAGAGTTTGTACTGTCAGTGGGAAGATCAAAAGCTTACACTGACGGCACAGAAACTCTTGTGTTTACAGGGTTGGCAGCGCGAGTGTGACTCCCTTTGCGTTGCACACGTCCATAGGCCACGGTAACCACTTTCCATCAGGCGGGCCGTGTGCTTGTCTGCCAACCAAGTGGTATAAAATAAACATATAAATAAATATTCTCTCTTTCTTTTATTTTAATACACTATCTATTTAAGTTTAGTCGGTAACTACACCATATCTTTTGTTTTTATAACATCACTGTCCATCCCAAGGTTGCCTGGAAGAAATCGCTTCAGCGATAAGGCCGCCCATTGTACATTGAATTGTATACATGCTAGCTACTTGTCCTACTGTTAATCTGTTGGTGTACAATAAAGAATTGTCTATCTATCTATCTATATATATATATAAAAAAATAATACATATATTCATCTACTTATTAAACTGAGTTTAAAATAAAACATATTAAAAGGACACATCAAGATTGTTATGTATAGTTAAGTACCTAACCGCATGGAGTATAATTCTACTTCAGTGTCGCTTCTTGTACATGCTCGTAACAAGTATTTGTTTTATGACTTGGTCGAACAACTTTTCCGATTTTCCAAACTTACAATTGAACTAAGTTGATTGAGTAGACAAGTACACAAAGTTATAAACTTCTCTTATAAATAATGTCACTTTCGCAATATTGACACAATGCCCATCCAACCATTCCCTAACAAAAGATACCTATTATTTGCTTGTCTGAAAATACTGTGGGTATATTTGTTCTGTAGTAACCTATATCAACTAAAGTATACAAAAATTACGTGATAGTGAATAAGTGCTTCAGAGAGCACGTGAAATTATCGGTTTCGTTTGCCATACGAATATAACATCTATAGCAGTCGTTTTGGGTAGTTGAACCCTCAAAAATCTGACTGGTCTAACTACAGAATTGGGTATTTTACTGTAGTAAAAAAAAAAGAACTGTGATTATTAAATTCAGAATGTTTAAAAAGCGGTCATGTGGGTGGCGGTACATCTTTTCTAATTTTATAGTTTTTATTAATTTTTAATCATCCACCCATTCTTATACATATATACATATATACATATAATCACGCCTTTATCCCCAAAGGGTTAGGCAGAGGTGAATTAACACCCACATTTCACCTATCATTGTATTCGGTCCCACGTAATAGGGGGTGAGCCTATTGCCGTTTTCCAGGCACTATTGTTGACTCGAGCCATGCATTTGAAGCAGAGGGCTGTATATATCTGTCAGATGTTAAACAGACCTATTCCTTAGTCGCCTTGTACGACACCTCATGGGAAGAAATGGGGTGGTCCAAATTCTACTACTCTGCCGGGAACCCAAGCTTATAACAGTAAATTATTTGACTTTTGAATATTATGACGTCACAATTAGTCACAGAAGTAACTAATTTGACTGGTTAGTCAAATACCCAATGCCGATATCACCAATTGGTTGTGGACGTCTGGTGGCAAGTTTTCGCAAAAATATCGAAGTTCAGCCGCATCACAGTCAGACAAGAAAACCTACCCCACCTGAATTGGGTTCGAGAATGATGATAATTGAATAATTTAAAAGCACGACAACTCTAATGTTTTTAAGGCACTATGTATGCAAAAACAACGGGTTGTTATAAGTTTGACGTGTCTGTGTGAGTATATATATGTATGTGTGTGTGAATATATATGTGTGTGTGTGTGTGTGAATATGTGTGTGTGTGTGTGTGTGTGTGTGTGTCTGTATCATCGTAGCGCCTGAATGCGTGAACCAAATTGAATTTAGTTTTTATTTTTGAAAGCTATATAAGTCGGGCGTGTTCTTAGCTATGTTTGAAAAAAATCGGTCCAAGATGGCCGCCATCACAAAATTACGGAATACACATTTTTTCACAGCTCTCTCAAAATTATCTCATGAAATGGCTTGACTAGTAGATTAATTTAAAAAGTGTAAAATTAAAATTAAAAAAGAACCCCGTCACAAAAGATAATTTTCAATTTATTTTTTTTGTTCTAGCGTCTTTTTCAATTTCGAAAGTACGAGTTTTTCAAAGTATTTTTAGTATTAAGTGCTAACGTTAAGTAAATCAGTAAGTCTCGCAAACTATGTAGTAAAAATTCCCTTTGCTATCAATCCTCCTTTGCACAATTAAATTTTCTGCAGAAATTTTAAATAAATAAATTCACAGTGACTCAGCCTCCATACAGAATAAATAAAAACACAAAAAGTCGAAGGGCTTGTTATGAATTCATTAATATTATCTCGAAGTTAACAAAATATAAACAGATAAACGTTTTACTCAATTTCGTCAGTTGAAAATACAAGAGACACAGTTGAACGGTTTTTGCACTCAAATAATATATATTTGATATTATCACAAGTGCATACTGAAATGTAAACAGCATATAAGTTCACAGTGAGTTCATATACAAAATGTTTCAGGCTGATTTCATTGTGTGACAGCGTAAGCGAAAATCAATTTCTCGATTTGCTTATTGGGTTTACTCGTAGCGCGAAAATTCTAGAATTTGAACTCCGGGAAATCTATAAAAACATTGATATATAATTGTTTTTGGTGACTTTGTGAAAGATCTTCGACTGGACCTTAAACCAAGCAGACCTCACCTGCAAGCTTTCCTCCTCCTGACTGACGGACAAGGCTCCTGGGGGAGCTTTCCTCACGGAGCTGGGAGGTTAATGGGAATCGCTTCCATAAAAGCCAAACAGAGGAGTATGAATAAGCAAGTCTCTTACTCCAAGTTTCGTAACCAAAATTACAAATATTTCCTCTAATGCATGTTGATAGTGTAATGGTCAGGTTTCGAACCCAGGACCACTCGATCGTACAACCGACTTCTTAACCATTAAGTTATCGTTGCTTTATCTATCTATATTACTATATATATTTTTGATCAGATCGTGACATTCTGCCGTATATTGTCATGGCGTGCCATAATTCAAAGACTGTGATTTGTGCTGTCAGTGGGGTGACCAAAGGCTTGTCCTGCTTTGTCCTCTACACTGACGGCACAGAAGCTCTGTGCTTATAGGGTCGGCAGCGAGAGTGTGGCTTCTCTGGTGTTACACACGTCTATAGGCCATGGTAACCACTTTCCATCAGATAGGCCGTGTGCTTGTCTGCCACCTAAGTGGTATAAAAAAGACTGTATGTTCCCTTCAAAGATACAAAAAAATTACAAATGGATTTTAAAAAAAAGTAAACAAAATATTTAGAACCGTAGTAAAAAGCAGAATACAATACGACAGAAAGAACATATACATGAATTTTTATTGTTATGTTCGAATCTTTTTCTATCATTTAGGTATGAAAAATGTAGCGATACAATGTTCAATTGTAACATTTTGTCTATTTTCATATAAACATACTTACGTAATTTGTCTCGCCTCTTTCTTGTTACGGTACACAA
The DNA here is from genome assembly GCA_963662185.1 of Eilema griseolum. NCBI lineage: Eukaryota > Metazoa > Arthropoda > Insecta > Lepidoptera > Erebidae > Eilema > Eilema griseolum. The sequence goes on from OY759250.1 coordinate 10,971,977, forward strand.
CATCTTTTCATTTGCTACGACACTGGTTTTGCTCGGGTATGTCCCGAGCAATACCAGGGTGGTATTTTGAACATAAAATGTGCTCAAAAGGTGCTCCCTATGCGGAGTATACGTTTCTCGGGTGTTTTTTGAGGTTAGCAGAGGGTGCTACTGTGGTGGATGAACTCAATTTTTTCAAGCTTAGATTCTTACAAAACAATTCGAGCGGACCAGAGGCTCATGTCTCACGATTTAGGTTTTTTTTTATACCACTTAGGTGGCAGACAAGCACACTGTCCACCTGATGGAATATTGTTACCGTGGCCTATGGACTTGTGTAACACCAGAGGTGCCACACTCGCGCTGCCCACCCTGTAAGCATAGACTTTCTGTGCCGTCACTGTAGAAGACAAAGCAGAACAGGCCTTTAGTCTTCCCACTGAGCTGTCAGTGGGAAGACTAAAGGCCTGTTCTGCTGACTGTTTGTTTGATTTGTGCTGACAAATTCTCAAATTTCAAGTGAGCTCTGGATACCCTACTCACCGCTGGGAACACAACACGAAGTTATTATGACCGCGGTATTCTGTAGGGCGGAGGTACTTCCCCAGTCGGACTGCTCAATTGGGCGGAAATACCGCCGTGTCCTACCTCCTATAACGCTTGGCGAGCCGGGGCTACGTAATATACGTGTCCTGAGTATACACGCCTTTCGTTACTTCATCATCTCTCTGATTGCGATTGTCGTGTTGCGCCTAATGGTGAAATGGCTATTCGTATTTGAATATTTAACAAATATTTGTGGGTGTGTGAGTGGACGGTAATTTGACAAAGAATTTGCTTCATTGCCTATTTGACAATGTTCAATGTTCCTTTACTAATAGCCTCTTCAGCAAAGCGGTGCAATTTTGCCAATGTCAAGTAAATTGTAAATGTTTATAAAATTAGTAATGGCGAGACGCTAATGTCAAGATTTTCAATAAATTTTACCAGAGCCACGTTAGCACATTAATTTCCGTGTGTCCACACACCTTGGAACTAATAAGTACTATGTAGTACTTATTAGTTCCATGCCACACACGTATAAGTGACAAGTAATATAGTTTTCTTTTTCTTTTTTTATTCTTTGCGGCTAGTAGAGTACCTTTAACGGTAGACAAAATGTGACAATCTACGTGTGACACCTCTTTGAAGTGAATACTTTTTTGTGAAGTAAATTGTATTTGTCTTTATTTGCATGTTTCCATGTACGTTAAATATTTTGCCAAATCAACAAACGCCGAATCGGTTTAAAGAACTTTATTTTTCATAAGAAAGAACAATAGTTCACTTAAAATGAGATACATAGTGATAGCAAACACAAATAACCAAGTGAAGTGCCATCATTATTTTGTAATTTGTTTTTCGGATCCACACATAACCGGAAGCTACTGCTGTTTTACCTCCTAACCCAGAGAGAAAGGCTTGCACCTTAGCTATGGTTCTTCTACGTACATGATTGTTTTCATACATACTTACCAGTTACGGGTACTAATGACCTTGCTTTTTTTTAAAGATACCTTGATCTAATTATTGACATTGCGTACACCTAGGTCGACCTTCAATGTGTTGCCTTCTCCAATTAATAAATCTGTTTCCTCAAATCTTTTTCGTTCATCCTCTGTATGTATCCATTTAAATATTATTTTCTCTATCTTGTTAACTACTTCTTTTATCATACAACAGAATTCCCTTATCCTATATCGTATTTTTATTAACAAAATATTTAAAAGTCAACTTTCTCAGTAAGATTGAACTAATGTTTAATTTAGAAACGGTGACTCGGCAATTATTCAAGTAAATGGTGCGGAAAATTACCCTTATGGTGAGCAGGAAAATGGAGGTTATACTTAAAATAGTCTACCACATGCTATTCAATATTTTAGTCGCGTCTAAAATAGAAGAAGTAATTTTTTGTTGGTATTTTTAATGCTTATTACTTGTAAAAAGTAGTTATTATTCTGCAAATAAGTATGCTTATGCTTCGCTTCGTACATCGACTCTTTTCCTGCCGAGAGAATTTTAATTCAAATTCGTTCCAACTTTTCTTTATATTTCGTTTTAATCTTTACTCGCTCGTGTTTTATGCACTGCAGCGTGCATAATTTAAAGTTGACGGTAGTGGTGGACTTGAGTTATAGAACGTTCCCATCAATGGTGAAGTGGCTAGTCTGCAAGCATCTATATAATATAAGTGAGAGAGAGAGAGAAAGAGTACGTGAACTCCATCCCACTCTCGCAGAGGCTGAGGAATGAACTCCCTGTAGCAAGCTACTACAATATGGAGATTTTTCAAGACGAGCATTAAAAGGTTCCTTCAGAATTGGCAGCACGAAAGTGACGCCCTTAGTATTACATTTGGCCATAGGCCACGGTACCACTTTCCATCAGGTGGGTCGTTTACTTATCTGTCACCTAAGTGGTATACAAGAAACTCCTTAAAATGTTTGGTCATATGATAGTTCTTTACATAACTTGGTACTACGTCATTCGCCAGTAAGAACACGTCATCGTTACCAAATTAGAACATGGATTAAGGTGTATAAGACAATACATACCTTGACCTTTATCAACCGAGTTATTTATATCAAGAATAACAGACAGTAAAGGTTATCCTACACTTTATTTATTACCTTACAAAATGCTAGCTATGCTACACTTTCTTTTGATTTGTGAGAATACAAATCAAAAGAAAGTGTACTAACATACAAGTATCTAACTAGAAGTGCGTGGGCGGTATTATCTGAGAACATGCGGCTGTGTGTGGTCTGACCCTAATATATCTCTAGTCCCGAAAATAAACAGCGGGATCACAACCCTTATTAGAACTAATGTCTTGTGAAATGACTGGACGTAAGAGATGATGTCGGACTGCAATCGATCTTACAATCAATTCTATGTGACCTTTAGATACTCCTTCTTACGAAGCTTAGAAAGTTAGCCCCGATGTTATCTGGAATATTTAGTGAGATTAAGATTAATATCGTTTTTGAAATGATTATATTGGTATTACTATTGTGATAAGTGCGGTGACAATAGAGGTTCTAGGAGTGGCGAAGGTTGAAAATTTAGAAAAGGGAAGCCGGCAGAACCTAGCTCTAGTTTATCATGCATCATGCTACTCATTAGGAAGACGGTAGGACCGCTTGCCACGATGAATACTAGCTTTATCTCCTAGCCAATCTTGAGTATAATATCGAATCATCCAAGAGTTACATATTCGGTTATCAATCAGATCAAGAAATGAAACAAAATATTTGTATGGTGATCAAATATTGGTACGATATTTCGATATTGACACGTATATATTGGTATACCACAAAATAAATATTACTTCTGTATTCGCAACATCCAGATCTCGTGATGTCAGAATCAACATAAACAATATAACAAGCTGTTTACAAAAATAACCGGTAGTATTTCTATTGACGTTCAGATGTGTGATCTTTTTAACAGATCCTTCATAACAATGTTAGGTAAAAACATTTTACCCGAGAAGCCATCTCGAAACTGAACATTTTTTTTATTTTTATGCAACTTAGGTGGCAGACAAGCACACGGCCCACCTGATGCGGCCACCCACATGAACATGTGTAACACCAGTGGAGTCACATCCGTGCTGCCGACCCTGTAAGAACAGAGATTTTATGTACCTTCAGTGCAGAACACAAAATCCTTGACCTTGGGTTAGCCAGGATGTCAGGAAAATGCCTTTTGGGCCAACCTCTGAAGACCAGAGACAGCATACGGCTTATGTCGGTTCGGTTTTAATAAAAATGATTTTTTTTAAATCCTACTTACTCAAATAAAAAAAACTTATACAGCTACCTGACTTACTTTGCAGTATAGACTTTGGGCTATTGAAGTGTGGAGGTAAAATGATTCGCGAGGGATATCAGGCATAGGATCTGGGAGAAGTCAGGCAACTCCCGCGCCGGATTTTACCTGATCCAGAGGCTGTCCATCGCTATTTAAAGCGGCAACGCAGCCAGCGTGATGGGCACCTTCGCACCGGTTGCTAGTCCGGTCGCGCTTTTCTTTTAGAGACGAGCACAAATGCATGTGATTGTTTGTATTGTGTTATTAAAATGATGTATATTAACCGTTAATAAATTTAATTTGAACTGAAATATTATACAATAGAAATCGAAAAAGTCTACATCCAAGACATAACTTAAGCCAGCGACCAAACCCTTTCTAGGTGGAATATTATGACCAATTGATCTGGACAAGTCCTGAAAAGTTAAAACTCTCCTATACACACATCTTGGGAACACGATGGAGAACTATACTTTATACATTTAAAGACTTGTTAAGGTTTAATCTTTTTAAGAAATCTTTTAGAACTGATTACTCTGACCTATGTAGGGGAAGTATTTTCTGTATCAGTATCTTGGCATTCGGCCAAATAAGTAAGCGGGATTTATAAATTAACAACGATTTTCTTCTTATACATGTTCATGTTTCTTTCCCTTTGGTGTAGGCAGAGCTACAATTCTATTCTACACTTTTCGCTTCTTTCTCATACTTGCTGACCAGATGTGGGTTTTGTTGACTTTTTTTCTACCACTTAAGTGGTAGACAAGCACACGGCCTACCTGGTGAGAAGTGGTTACCGTGACCTGTGGACGTATGCAACACCAGGGGCGTTACACTAGTACTGCCAACCCTGAAGAAAACTTCTAGTACCTCTCATGAAGGACCCTATATTGTAGGCGCTTGGGAAAACCGCAGCAGTTATTCCAAAGCTTGTGTGTGCGCGGGATGAAGTTTCCGTCTCAGGTCACAATATGTGAGGATGAATTCTCTACCTATGGCCGAGGTGCGATGATAGAATGTAGCTGTGGGCATTATGTCAAGCAATTTGTCTGATCACAAACCAGGTGGTAATACACACACAGCGAGGCAAAGTACATCTTAAGACTGAGAGGTTCCAAATCACCTGCGAGTATGTGATTGTTCACCAGCCTTAACACCCGTCTTTGTACCGAGTCGAAAGGGTCAAACTGGTATGCAGGTACTCAAGCAAAAATGTGACAGCAGTACTCCACGTGGGACTGGACTTGATGTTACTTTATATTAATTATAATTTGTTATAAATATTAATGATCAGCCAGATATATACAGCCCAGACGTCGACTCAGATGCATAACTCAAGACCACAATAATACCCTGAAACTTCAATAGGTTCACCCCCTATTACGTGGGGCTGAATACAAATTTTATTATGTATGCTATTTATTTATATATCATCATCATATTGTTGATCCCCGTTATAATATACACTCGAGAGCAATGAATCCGGGTCACTTAAAGAATCCTAAAAATCTCGGAAACTAAAAATGCTAGGTTAATGCAATAAATTGTATTTAATAGACAATGTAATACTCCTTAAATGAAGGTATTAAAACTTCTTAGTTATTGTAAAGTTATATCATAAAAAAATCAAATTTGAAAAAGGGCCACTTTCGAAGATGGAACTACGAAATTACAGCATTTGGTGTTGCTTTTGTTTGTAATCTGTCATTTATGTGGGTACATAAACCATGTTGATAGTGCTCTATATTCATTAATCAAGCTGAAATTATGTCGCTTACGCCTGAAGAATGCACCAGAATACTTACAATGCTGGAAACCGGCCGGAGTCAGCGCGATACAGCCAGGACTGTCGGTGTGTCGCTGTCAACAGTACAAAGAGTTCTCCGACGTTACGAAGAAACTGGTTCTAACCTACGCAGACCAGGAACGGGCAGAACCAGGTGTACCACAGCACGAGAAGACCGATACTTGGTGAACACCATGCTTCGAAATCGCTTTCTCACAGGAACTGAACTCACCAATCAGTTTCGACGCCTCGGAGGAAGTAACCCAAGTGCATGGACAGTAAGACGTCGGCTTGCTGAATCTAACTTAAAACCCCTTAGACCTGCAAACGGCCCTAAACTGGAGCGTGGGCATCGTATTTCGAGACTAAGTTATGCCCAGAGCCACGTAAATTGGAGTATTGAAGATTGGTCAAAAGTTATGTTCTCCGACGAATCAAAATTTATGCTCTACAAGCACGATGGAAGACACAGAGAGTATCGAAGACCAGGGGAAAGATTCAAGCAAGCATGCATCGAAGAAAAAGTAGCCTACGGTGGTGGGTCTGTACTTGTGTGGGCCGGAATTTCTTCTGAAAGTCGCACAGAGCTGGTGATCATAGAAAACGGCTCTTTAACTAGCGTAAGATATGTGGAAGAAATCCTCAATGATCACGTTGGTCCATTTATGGTCAATTTAGGTGAGGATGCTATATTTATGCATGACAATGCCAGACCTCATACAGGTAGGATTGTGAATGACTACCTTCAAGAGATGAACATTACTCGTATGGAGTGGCCAGCGCGCAGCCCGGATATCAACCCGATCGAGCATGCTTGGGACGAGCTAGGCAGATGCGTAAAACAACGAAACCCTCCCCCAATCACGCTTCGTGAGCTCAAAATTGCTCTCACAGAGGAATGGGAGAATATTCCCCAAAATCGTATAAGGAACTTGGTGTACAGCATGCCAAACCGCGTAAACGCAGTAATGGAAGCACGAGGAGGCAATACGAAGTATTAAAATTCAAGAAAATCGTAATAAAGTTCAAAAATTTCATGTTTCCTATTTTTGTTTTAAGGAGAGATCAGCAGTTTTTTTCTTTATGTAATTTTGTGTTAATAAAATGTATGGTGACTCATATTTTTTTTACTTTCATTTAAGGAGTATTACATTGTCTATTAAATACAATTTATTGCATTAACCTATCATTTTTAGTTTCCGAGATTTTTAACATTCTTTAAGTGACCCGGATTCATTGCTCTCGAGTGTAGTTTGTTGTACGGATGGAGTATCAACGTCAGATTTAGTCAGACCAACACCAACTCACGGTGGTATCTCTTTCGCTCTCGACTCATGTTCTTGCTTTCTCTTTCTTTACCTCGCCCCCCGGAACACCGCGCGTACCTAGGATGCAATACAGCGGTCGCGGTTGGTGTATAGTCCGGGATCCGCTTACTCCGATATCTACTTTTGGTTTAACTTGCACAGCTCTCAACGTAACGAGTATCACCTGACTTGTCTCTGACCCTGTCCTAGATGTAAGCCTGCGTCAGAACCTCCGCTAAACAGCAAGTGTACTGGTTTGCATATATTTCAAGGTTGACTTAAGCAAGAAAAATTTTGTTGAGGTCCCTAAATATTCCATAAATGCAAATAAAATATTGCAATAATTCTCTACATTCAAATTAAGTGTCTACAGTACACAACAACTCTTGTAGGTAGTAATCTTGTTTCTGACACAAGTTATGTGTATGTTATTTCCTCACATGCCAAGGAATACTAACATGTCTAAAGTAAATGTTTCTAGAACTGTGGTTCGCATAATAATGTATACCATCTAGACTAGACGTAACCACAACTACTACTAGACTCGAATAATGTCATAATACACGCTCACAACATGATTTATCACATATGTATACAAAACGTGACATTCATACTTAAGTCTCTTTACATACTGAGAGATCGCGCAACAATGTTTAACAAGGCTATTATAGTGCAAGATCCCAGAACGATCTGACATAGTTTATTTTCACATATGTTTTGATAATGATTGAATACAATATAATTGTTAATTCATATCTGCCTAACCCTCCGGGAATAAAGGCATTATTATATGTATGTATGTATGTAAATTATTACGTATAACTTGATTCACTTTCAAAAAACCTTTAGCTCAAGTACGTTTTGATTTACTTGTCTTATCGTGGGAACATGTATGTCAAGCTAGTTGTTTTTGGGTAGGATACCGATTTATATGAATACTTACACTAACGTGCACCACAAATAGATGCACATTTATCTCGAACATGCCAGGGGAAACCAACTACAGAAATTAGTTTAGATAGAGCTACACTGTTTTTTTAAAAGTCCTGTTATGGCAACGCCACGAAGTTTCGTGTTTTTTTGGTTGAACACCGATTCTCAAAAAAAATTGGGCTAATGTGCACCAAAAATAAATGAATTTTTACCTCGAGCACGTTGGGTGACAGCAACAGAATGTTTTTTTAGAGTTACAATGTTTTTTACCCGACTGTGGCGAAGCAAAAGGAGGGTTATTTTTTTTTTTTTACGTGCGCAAAATCCCCTCGGATACCTCCCCACCGGAGCCGGTGAAGGAGGTTATGTCGGACTCGAACCGACTAAAACGCACGCCGCCTGTGGGTCGTTTTGGTTGCCGAAGGTGAGGTTGACAGGCATATCCCTCGCATCCCGGCCGACCCAAGGCCATCTCTCACGATCTGGCCCTCTTCTCGGGTGTGGGGACTACAGAGTCCCCAGAGTCCCCAACTCGTCCCCGAGCATTATATATTATATATCACCACTATTATATATCTTTTTCACTAAATTAAAATGATCAACAACAAATATAAAACTTATGCTATCACTATCAAGAATAGCCCTATCAAGAACCATGAGTTATCGAGTAGGTTTTAAAATTACTATAATTATATTCTTATTTTTTTTATACCACTTAGGTGGCAGACAAGCACACGGCCCACCTGATGGAAAGTTACCGTGGCCTATAGACTCGTGCAACACCAGGGGCGTCACACTCGCGCTGCCAACGCTGAAGAAACCTCCTAATGCCCCTTTTGAAGAACCCATATTGTAGGCGCATGGGAAGACCGCAGCAGGGAGTTCATTCCACAGCTTGAGTTTCTTCTTCATCATCTCAGCGTTATCCCTGTCTCATCCGAAGCTTTCTCCACAGACTCTGAAGTCTGCTTTACGCATCTAAACTAATTTGGCGACTGCCATCTGACCTCCAACACCCAAAGGTGACATCGAAGCATAGCAGTTACACCAGTTGTTGGATGTTTTAAGGCTCCAACTACCCTTAACGACTACTATTGATCATCGTATGACATGCGTGCATGCGTGCGTGTATGGCGTGCGTGCGTGGGTGCGTGCGTGCGTGCGTGCGTGCGTGCGTGCGTGCGTACGTTGCCTGCGTGTGTGTGTGTGTGTGTGTGTGTGTGTGTGTGTGTGTGTAATATGTACCACTAAATTTTTATATGAAAATGAAATATCCCTGCAAACAAATCTTACAGTTAAAACAATTCATATCACAGTTACGTAATCTATAGCTAAGATCGTGTTCAAAGAAACGGAATCAGTTTACATTTTACTGACATCGTAATCTTAGAAATAAAAAAGTGTTACGACGTCCTTGGGTCGTACAAACGGAGACCCGCCAAATGGATCCTTGGAGGGTAAACGACAGAGCTTTGTCATTTGACAATACCACGAATTGCGCCGTTCCACACATACATACACCAAAATTCAAACTTTTTACTACCAGATGTCTTTTATAATACTTACTTACTGCTTATAAATTAGCCAAGTCATTTTTTTTATACAACTTGGGTGACAGACAATCACACAGCCCACCTGATGGAAAGTGGTTACCGTGACCTATGAACGTGTGTAACACCAGTGGATCCACATCCATGCTGCCAACCCTGTAAGAACAGAGATTTTATGTGTCCTCAGTGCAGAACACAAAATCAGGACAAGGCTTTGGTCTTCCCACTGACAGCACAAAAACTCACCAGTGAGCTCTGGCTACCCTACTCACCACCGCGAACACAACACGAGGTTATCATAGCCGTGGTATTCTGTAGGGAGGAGGTACTTCCCCAGTCGGACTGCTCAATTCGGACGGGAATACCGTCGTGTCCTTCCTCCTCGAAGTCGGACTGCTCAATTCGGACGGGAATACCGTCGTGTCCTACCTCCTCGATAGTGTCGATTAGATGACTGAAATGTAAAAAATCCAATATTTAGTATCACATCCCAGTTATTAGTTGTTGCTGAAAAAGCGAGCAGTACTACTGGTTGTAATGTATGTTATATATATATATGTATATATATATGTATGTATGTTATAATGTATGTAATTAGTGTCTATTTGCATGCAGTTTATTTAAATTATATATATATATATATATATTTAACATGGGTATATATATATTATGTAGCTATGGTATATTTATGTTTATATATGGTATATATTTAAGTATTTATTTATGTATCTGTATATATAGGTACGTATTTATTCCATGAAATAATATAATCCCTTATTCTCTTCACTTCTGTTTTCTAAATGCGATATGCTAGATACAAATATTACATAATTATAACTTAGTGTACACTACCCTGGTTACTGGTAGTATAGTTCATAGACTGGTTGTCTGAAAGATGTCGCAGACCGCGATAAGACTATATACAACTATCTGACATGTATCTATCCTATGTAAGGTGTGCAATAAAGAGTATTTATTTTATCTTATCTTGCTTTTGAAACATTTGTATACTCAACATAAATGACATAAATCTGCTGAGAACTCACTATATCAAATTAATGAGTATTTGTTTTGTCAAATGTTGTATTTCATTAATATTTAATAATTATAATAATTGCATTAATATTTCATGAAAAATATATTGTATTTATTGTTTATACTTACAAAAATTGCATTGGTACATATTTAATTTAGGTTCTCATTTGAATAGCAACAAATACCAGTTATTTCATAATTGTTATTACCTTATTCAAAATAAGTCTATATTTTCGTTATACGAGACAGAAAGCTCCAAATACACGCACCTAAATTACACACTCTTTACAAATTGAATCATAATCAAAGGCTTCTTTAAAATAGCAAGTAGATTGCCCTTAATTATAAAATTATTAATTAAATTTGTTAAATACTTGATTTTTTATACTAACTAGGTTCCAGACAAGTACACACAGCGTCAGAGAAAACAAACCCCCTCAATATTCAATGAGTCACCTAATTGGAAAGTGGATATCATGACTCATGGACGTATGCAATATCAGGGACGTCATACAAGTGCTGTTGACTTCTTATAAACCTATAGGTAATAAAGTAAATCTTATAAACCTATTAAAATATAATACCTCTTTATAAAGGAATGTTCTTAAATGTCATTGTAAACCTTTAAGGATGCCGTAAGGCGAAACCAGTCAGGTCTAATAACAAATAAAAAATAATTTGGAAAAGTAAGTCCAAGTGAGTTCTCAATATGTATAACAACAAATTCCACCAAGTGCCATCAATCAACAGTATGAATAATCATAATTCTTGTCTATTTCTTTGTTCGCTATTGATATGTTCGATAGACACACTGGTCGCACATCACTTCTTTAGTAACAGAGTTGTCCACAATTGGAACTCACTGCCAAATAACGTTATTGCTGCAACCACAATAAATGGATTCAAAAATAGACTTGATGACTGGCTACGACTAGACAACACAGAGCTCAAAAAAGTGACGGACAGTTAAGGCTTCAATAGAGAGACTACACATTTTATCACTAGATGTGAACACATCAGCTTGTAGCTGCTTGTTCATAAATAAATAAATAAATAAATGTTTAACATTGAAAATCACGTTTTTTTAACTTAGTTTACAGAAGTCGTAACAGAACGATTTCTGCAAGCGATATTTTTACAAACGCGCCAAACACGCTGTACAAATATCGCGTGTCCGTAAATCAACAATGTATGTCAAGTAGAGCACAGCAAAGCATTGAATTACATGTCACCTTATTTGTACACGTGTAACACGTGTGACTTACATAGATTTTGTTGCGGGAAGTATAGAACCGATTGAAATAAGCGTTCGGTCAAATTGAATTCCCGGCAGATTGGAATTTGGACCACCTTACCTCTTCCTCTGCGGTATCGTACAAGGCGACTAAGGGATAGAGCTGTTTAACATCAGACAGATATAGGCAGCCCAGACTCAACCTCAGATACATGGCTCGAGTCAACAATAGTGGCCGAAATACGGCAATAGGCTCACCCCATATTACGTGGAACCGAATTCAATGATTGGTGCAATGTGGGTGTTATATCACCTTTGCCTAGCCCTCCGGGGATATAGGCGTGATTCTATGTACAAATATTGAGTCACACTGATTGGATCATCATCATCTTAATATTGGACTCGATTATGTTCGAGGATTTCAGCTTTAAATAAATAAATTAAATAAATATTCTACAACACTCTACACAACGCTATCTAGACCCATGGTAAGCATAGCTTAACTAGCTTGTGTTATGGAATCTAGAATACGGATAAATATACTTAAATACTTTTTTTTTGTAAATACATACATATTATACATAGAAACACCCAGACCAGTGCAAATACCCATATTCATGCATACAAATATTTGCACTGAGCGGGGATCGAACCCGCGCCTCCTGCGTAGCAGTCGTGTTCACTACCGCCACGCCACAGAGGCTGTCGCTTAGAGCCTGAGTTCCACTTTCTCTTTATCCTTCTTCGTTTTGGCGTTCCTCGGCTTTATATTTGCGACTACCGTCTGACCTACCCTAGAGGAAAGCTTGTGGCAAAGCCTTGTCTGTTAATCAGCACCTACTGTTTTAGAACTGTTAAATGATACACCTGTACCTTTTAACATTTTCATTATATAGAACTCCTTTGATCTTGGCGGGACCCGTGTACCTTATTTTTCACGAGAAAATTCTCTCAGAATACCCCCCCTCCCCTCCCCTGTTAGCTCGGCGGGAACGCTTTTATTAGGCTTGAACCAACTAAAACCACGCACCGGCTCAAGTCTTCAGACGCAGGGGTGTATGGTTGCACTTAAAGCACCCTCATCACACCCCATAGTACCTACATATACCCTGATGGTTGAACTTGATACTTCCCGATAAATTTTAATTGTATCGGGACGCATCACCACAGATTAATAAATAGTTACGCATCACTCTCACACTATCAATTTTTTTCTTATTTCAATTCATCCCACTATATATTAGAATTCGCTTCCCAGTCACCCTTCAATTACTTTTTTCTTAGTGTATCTTTTGCTGTATTTGGTAACTTGAAGTAACAGAATGTGCGACAAAAGGCAACATTTCTGTATTGGGAAGCAAGTTTTATAGTTTGATTGAAAATTTGCACAACTGCTTTTTTTCATTATCAAAACATATTTGTCAGTCCAGGCTTGCTGACATTACCTCGGTAGCTGGGAACATTTTGCCTTTATGGAACAAATTGAAAATACCAGGCATCATCCTAGTGCATGAGGATATTACAAAATAGCTAACGGGATTGCAAACCTAGTGATGGTAAATGAAAACTTAGGCTATGGATATACCAGTTCATTAATTGAAAAAGTAATATATTTCTTTTCATGTTATGATCGGACGTCAATCAACTAGCCTAGACTAGATAATGTTATAATAATTATAATGTTAGGACGCTTTGGCCTACTGTTTCTATGCTGGCCAGACGAGTTGGAATGGTACAGGGTTTTATTTCAAGATTTCCTCCTCTAGCAGTGATATCGTCTGCGTATGTTTCCGTTAGTCGCCTCTTACGACACCCTTCGGATGATATGGAGTGGTGATACTTGTATTCTTTCACATATTTGATCGGACGTCCTAGTTTCAAAATCCTGACTACACTGCCAACGACAAACAATTAAGCTGCGTGGTTTCCAGCAGAGTAGAATTTGGTCCACTTCATCTCTTATATGCGGTATAGTACAAGGCGACTAAGGGATAGGGTTATTTAACATCATACAGATATATACCTATACAGCCCAGTCTCAGCCTCAAATGCATAGCTCGAGTCAACAATAGTGCAATACGGCAATAGGCTCACCCCTAAATGTGAAATGTGGGTGTTAATTCACCTGTGCCTATTCCTTCGAGGATATAGGCGTGATTATATGTATGTATGCTCAAAATCCCTACCGTGCCAGTATGTATTAATATAATACTATGTATGCTATGTTTGTGTAAATACATGTACCTACCTGTTCAGGTAGGTATGCTTATTATCATTTATTTTCTTTTCTTTCTTTGTTTATCTTTTCTTTTTTTTTTGTAATGTACACTTCACATCCCCCTTCATTATTATATGCTTCTCTGCTACTCAAAGGTTTGCTGGGAGAGAACTCATTTTGAGTTAAGCTCGCCTTTGTACATCTTCTTTGATGTGTTTTGTTTATGATGTCTGTACTGTGTGTGTGCAATAAAGAATAAAATAAAATAAAATAAATACCGACTGTGTGGGCCACAGGTTGCCGGAGGTGAGAGATTATCAATAACATATCCCTCACCGACCTAACATATCACAGTCGCACCCCGGCCGGCTCAAGACCGTCTCTTATGAGACGGCGCTTTCGTGTGTGGAGACCACGGAGTCCCAATCTGATCACCGCCACCGCGGCCTGCTTCTGCTAGGGTGTCACCCCCTTTCCCACGCTTATGCGAGGTCTTTTTGCGACCTCTGACGCTCGATGATAATGATCCTTAGCTATTAATTATTTAATAGTGATCATGTACACTAGCTGCAAGTTTTTCAAATATAATAAAATAAAAATATATTATTACCAAATACATTAATTTAGCCATATCTCACTTCAAACCAACTGAAACATACTTTCGCAAACTAAACTCGCTTAAACCTAACCTTTTATAAAACACCCTGTGTAGTCTAAGACAGATAATCACCTATTTCCTCAACATTTGATAACAAAGCGCACGGATCAACGTGACGTCCCCCTTTCTTTGTGAAAGCTGTTTGAACACCCCCATCATTACAATCTGCCGCAGCGCTATATCCTGGGCCATTGTTTTCAAATAGTTAACAATGAACGGCTGCAATTGCTGTCTATAGTGCTGCTAGTGTGTTGTTGCTATTGTACGTAAGCTGAAACGTATTAACCGTAGTTTCAGGAACTAGAAAGTTGGTGGTACAATCAGCTTCAACTGAGGCAGAAATTTTGTACTTCAGTTGAATATGATTGTACCACTAAGGTACAGTCATCTTCAACGAAATTTGCAGTCAATTTAATTTAATTTTACTAAACGCAACGCAAATTGATCGTTGGCTGAAATCGGACTCTGATTAACTAGCTTATTTGACGAAATCGTAATAGTAGTTTCAAAAAGGTTACTTTGACGAAGCTATCAATATACTTTGAGTACATACATACATACATATAATCACGACTTTATCCCTGGAGGGTCAGTCAAAGGTGAATTAACACCTATATTTCACCAATATATAGGTATATATTAATATTCAGTCAAATGTAATGAGGGGTGAGCCTACTGCCGCTTTCCTTGGCACTATTGTTGACTCGAGCCATGCATCTGAAGCCGAGTCTGGGCTTTATATATCTGTTTGATGTTAAACTGTCCTATCCCTTAGTCACCTTGTACGACACCGCATGGGAAGAGATGGGTAGGTCCAAATACTACTCTGCCTAACCACGCGGCTACTTTGAATATCGCTTGCCTAAACTGAAATGCCACCCTACCTTGTGCACACAGGCAGATTATTGACTACTATTGTTTTTGAATTCGTTCTATCCAATATGACATTGCTATTCCATACACAAAGCGTACTCAAATTTATCACACGACTAGTCGACCACAAGGTTTGCATACACGTCGTAGTTCACGAAGCAATCGACGTTTTTACACAATCGGAGCAAATGGGGCGCTTAATTTCAGTTCAGACATACTATAACGTGAGTTAGAATATTTTAATTGGCACTCCACATTGGCCTACATAAATTTTAGAGCTTTTATCCCAACTACGTACTAAAACTTCTACTAAACGTTTACTATACATCAGGGACGGCACGATATAAGTACATAGTTTACATTTACGTAGCGTGACATGCTTCCGGTTCCGGTCGGACTCCGCGTATGAGCGGAACTGACAAGTTTGCACTTGCAGTGCTGCCAACATTACCGACTATTGTCGTTAAGGTGCGAAGTTTAGTGTTTGGTTTCAGTATTATAGTTTGAACAGAGTTTTGAACGATGAATGTATTAGCTTCTGCTGTGCACTGAGAGAGAAGTAATTAAATATCATTAAAAAGGTTTTAAGCTGCTTGATGGCACGTCTGACTGCATATAAAGAAGACGTCGTGTACAGAAAATGTTCAATTTTCTTTTTATAGTCTAATCTAAACAATATAAACGAATGGATTAAGATAGGAAAGATTGAATCGGTTCAAGTGGGATTCGAACAAGTGATCTTTCCCTTACAGGGGAAATGCTCTGACCACTGAGCCACCAAAATTTGCCTGAAATCATTCAAATCTTCCAATATATATCCGTCATACGGCGACAGTGGGATTAACAGATGATCATTGACCCCCTTTAAATCGACCCCGCAAGTGCCGAGATTCTCATCTGTGAGCAATGCGTCTATGTAACAGTTATTGTAAAGAGTTTATATTCTGGAAATATCGGTTCTGGAAGAAAACTTAAGCGAAAATAACGAGAGGCATTTATTCATTCTGTGGTTAAATTAACCAGCTAATTGGACGTCTAAGAATGGATTAAACGCATTAAAGGCCGCGGGAGCTAACTAGTTAGTGTAGGCGAGATACTGCACGAAGATTTGTTCTTCGGTCATTCGATTGGATCGCCGTTTTAAATAATAGTGTTGGCGTGCAATAACATAAATGGCTACGACATATCTGTAGCAAGTAGGAAACGACGGTATATCCGTCCCAATTGAGTAGTCCAACTGGGAAAGTACCGTCACCTATACCACGACTATAATAGCCTCGTACTATGTTCCAGGCGGTGAGTAGGGTAGCCTAGTTAGAGCTCATTGGAGAATTTTTGTACTCTCGGTGGGAAGACCATACGCTTGTACTAATTTTGTGTTCTGCACTGACGGCACAGAAACTCTGTTCTTGTGGGGTTGGCAGCACGGGTGTGACTCCGCTGGTGTACACACGTTCATAGATCACGGTAACCACTTTCGATCAGGTGGGCCATGTGCTTGTCTGCCACCTAAGTTGTATAAAAATATAGCATACATAACACACTCACGCCCATTCCAACCAGGACAGGCATAGACAAAAGCCTGCTATCTGTACCTATCCATACACCTTTACATCTCCAGCTGAGCAATTCTCTAAGTATACAGCGTCGAGTGCAGCGCTGCGTCAGCCTTGATCGAAATTGTCATTGGTCGATCTGCAGTGACATCACTCAGTCCGACCAAAGACAATCTGCATCAACGATGTCGTAGTAGCTCAACGCTGTAGGCTTAGAGAATAGGGTGCGAGGGATATGCCTGTCAACCTCACCTTCGGCAACTAAAGCGACCCACAGGTGGCGTGCGTTTTAGTCGGTTCGAGTCCGATATAACCTCCTCCACCGGCTCCGGTGGGGAGGTATCCGTGGGGATTTTGCGCACGTAAAAAAAAAGGAAAATAGGGTAGTTTCCTGAGTCATCGAATTCTTACCAATACTAATGTCTTAGTATTTTATCTAAACTAAGATTTTGCCTAACTTAACCTGAAACTATGACTTTTCATTATTTTTAATTCCCAAAATAGGCCAAAATATGAACAATCGAAATAAAGCAACATTTACAACTTTTTAGATTCCTTATTAAATTTCAAATTAAATTTATAATGCACTTTATACGTGTAAACGCAACGTAGACTGAAATAAATGCGATATTCTCTTGCACTCTATACACGCCAGTGCGCTGTGACGTCAGCACGTGCCACTATTTTGCGTTTGCGTGCGGCTCGACAAATTGAATTTTTAAAATCAAATATCTTCAAAACTATTTGTTATAAAAAAGTTTCACTTTTACAGTTAATTATATTATTATATTATAATGTACAGTTTACGATAGTAAAAAAAGGACCCAACTCTATTGCACTGCCGCTCCCTCTACGATCAAACAACATTTCATGAAAAGATATTAAATAATATATAGCAATAATATAATTTGTGAACACAGAAACAACGTATCTAGTAATTTATCTTCATTCATTGTTTTTACAATCGCTGTTTGGTTTGTGAGTAATGCGCAATATTTAACGAATTGTCTGTCAGGGCTTTGTTTCACCCTCGTCGTATCCACATTCAGCTGTAACAAAAACTGCTATTTACATCGTTTTTTATATCCCTAACCCGGAAATTAAATATATAGGCATATGTTTGAAACCTGATCCTTTTAATTTTTTCCTTTTTTTTACCCCCGCCGCTAAAACGACGGGGTGTTATAAGTTTGACGTGTGTGTGTGTGTGTGTGTCTGTGGCATCGTAGCTCCTGAACGGATGAACCGGTTTGTATTTAGTTTTTTTATTTGAAAGGTATATTAGTCGGGAGTGTTATGAAAAAATCAATCCGAAATGCCCGCGCTACAAAATGACGGAGTATAGTCTAGCCATAAATATTGTTACGAAGAAAAATCATTTTTTTTATTGCAAATAATATTTATTACTTTTACAGTGTGTTAGTTTAATACATAAATATAAAACAATTTAAAATATAAAAAGCTTATTCGAAGTGGTCTCCATTGGCTGCAACACAGTCCTTTAAACGTTGAGGCCAGTTATCAATAGAAGCACGCACTCTTTCCATGGGAAAATTCTTCACTGCCAAACGTATGGATTGTTTTAGGGACTCCAAATTATCATGGCGTTTAGAGCAAGCCATACTCTCTAAAACTGACCATAAATCATAATCCAGCGGATTAAGATCGGGACTAGACGACGGCCAGTCTTCAGCTCTGATGAAGTCCGAAACGTTCACTTCCAACCAAGACTGCGTGGACCGATCTTTATGACCCGGCGCTGAGTCTTGTTGGAAGGACCATACTTGGTTATTGAACGTGGTGTTGTTAAGGGGTTTAACTATCTTCTCAAGAATGGTATCTTGATACACTTGTGCCGATGTTTTTATACCTTTTTCACAAAAATATGGCTCAGTCACTCCTTCATAGCTATTGTGGAATTGAGTAAAAGATGGTTTACCAGTTGGAACAAGATTAATTTATTTACTATTTACACACTCTTATATACTAATTATTCTACATGATTTTACTGAGATTAAGAGTGGGGTTTTACTCATATAAGTTTAGTGCTGACGAACGTGTTCTTTTTATGTTTTGAATTGGCTCTGCCTTATCTTGCTCTTGATTTTGAGCTTCTATCTTGTCGTCGCTCGTCGTGAATGCTGGCTTTAGCCTGTCAATCGACACGTTCACTTCCCTGCCGTTTCGCTTGATCGTGACTATTTTGTTGTCACGTTTGACTACGAGAAACGGTCCGTCGTAAGGTGTTGTGAGCGTAGGACGTAGCTTATCGCATCGTAGAAACACGTGTGTACAGTCGGCTAAGCGTGGGTGTACGAATATGTTTTTGTTTGAGCTTTGTCGTTGTGGAATTGACGTCATGTGCGTTATGTTATCTTTAATTTTCTCCACAAACTCTGCATACGTTGTGTTTTTAGAACAGTCGCCAAAATATGCTGCTGGTAATTTTATTGTTGTTCCGTAGACCAATTCGGCTGCTGAGTATCCAGTGTCTTGTCGAATGCTGGTACGTATCCCGAATAATACCGATGGTAATTCTTTCGTCCAATTTTCGGTATTTCCTCTTGCCATCAAAGCTGCTTTCATGGTTCTGTGCAGTCTTTCTACTTTGGAGTTTGATTGAGGGTGATATGGTGTAGTACGGATTTTTTGTATACCCAGGAATTTGGTTAGGCTTCTGAATAGCTCAGACTCGAATTGTCGTCCTTGATCCGTTGTTATATAATTGGGGCATCCAAAACGTGTGATCCAGCCATCGTATAGGGTTTTGGCTACAGTTTCTGCTGTGATGTCCGAAATAGGATATGCTTCTGGCCATGACGTACAACGATCGATCATAGTGACGATGTATCTTTTGTTTTGTGATGTCGGTAGGGGGCCCACAATGTCTATGTGTATGTGGCTAAATCGTTCTGCTGGCATAAATTTGCCCAGGGGTGATACTGTGTGCCGCTGAACTTTTGATTGCTGGCATTGTAAACATGTTTTGCACATTTCGTAAATGTCTTTGTGCATGCTAGTCCAGATGTATTTTGCGGTTATCAACTTTTTTGTTGTGTTTTTCCCTGGGTGGCTCATGTTGTGAAAACTATCAAAAATTGTTTTTCTGAACTTTTGTGGTAGGTATGGCCTTGTTGTACCGGTGGATATATCACAATAAATTTTGGTATTATTGTTTTGTACTGGTACCTGTGTTATTTTTAGTGACTTATTTTGTTTTAGTTTTTTTAACTCCGGGTCACAGTCTTGGTATTTTTTTACCTCTTGCCAGTTGAGAATTTGGGGTAGTTCTATTGTTTCTATTACCCGTGATAGTGCGTCGGCTACCACGTTTTCGCTGCCCGTGACGTGCCTTATGTCTGTGCTGAATTGTGCAATATATTCTAGGTACCTTATCCTTCTAGGGGATTCATCCACTGATTGCTTCTTGTCGAATGCATGAATCAGTGGCTTATGATCAGTGTATATTGTAAATGTGCGACCTTCTATTAGTCGTCTAAAGTTTTTTATTGCCATGTAAATACCGAGTAGTTCTCGATCGTATGTGGAATATTTTGTTTGTGTCTCGCTTAATCCTTTTGAAAAAAATGATATGGGTTTCCATTTTCCTTGAACTTTTTGTTGAAGTACGGCGCCTACACATTTTAAACTAGCATCTGTCATAATGGCTAGTGGTGTGTCTGTTTCCGGAAATGCGAGTGTTGTGACATCTCTTATGTCCTGTTTGCAGTGTTCGAATGCTTGGTTAGCTTCCGTATTCCACTCGATTGGCGTATTGTCATTCTTTTTGCAGTTTATTAAGTATTTGTTGAGCGGAGCTTGGTGTCCGGCGGCGTGTGGGATGCTACTTCTGTAGAAATTCATCATTCCCAAAAATCGACGTAGCTCCTTTACCACCTTTGGCTTTGGGTATTCGTTTATTACTCGTACTTTCTCAGACGTGGGGGTGATTCCTTGGCTCGTTATATGATAACCTAAGAAATCTATCTCTGTCTTTTCGAATTCGCATTTGCTCGTATTGATTGAGATGCCGTTTTTACTTAGGCGAGTGAATACTTCCTCTAGTTGAACGTAATGTTGTTCGGTATTTTGACTTGCTATGAGTATGTCGTCCACGAAAACATATATATAGTCCAGGTCTCTAAACAGGGAGTCCATAAACCTCTGGAACGTTTGGGCTGAATTTCTGAGGCCAAATGGCATGTAATTCCAGTGAAATAAACCCATTTGCGTGATTATTGCGGTCTTTTCTGGTTCCGCAACAGGGATTTGGTGGAACGCCTTCTTTATATCAATTTTGCTGAATATTGTTTTTCCACTTGCGATGTATGTAAAGTCTAACAGTCTTGGCAAGGGATATCTGTCGGGAACTGTTATTTTATTTAACGCGCGGTAGTCTCCGCATGGCCTCCATTCCCCATTCTTTTTCTTTACCATGTGGAGAGGCGATGCCCAAGGACTACTGGAAGGTTCTAATATTCCTAAGTTTATTAGCTCTTGGAATTCCTTTTTTGCTGCCTTATATTTGTCGGGTGGTAGTGGGCGCGCGCGGGCATAAACTGGAGGACCTTTTGTTATGATGTGATGCTGTATTCCATGTTCTGTGGGTTTTTTAAGTGGTGTTGGTCTAGTGACGTTTACGTATTTCTCTAGCAGGTGCTTTATATGTTCGGGTAATTTCGCGTCGATGGATCTAATTGAAGGCATGTGTGTTGCTCTTGCAATTTTCGCATGCGTCGTTAATTTTGTTTCTTGGTCGATCAGTCTTTTGCCGTATAGATCCACTAATAATCTGTGGTGCTCTAGGAAATCAGCTCCTAAGATAGGCATTTTTACATCGGCGATTACAAACGTCCAAGTAAAAGGTCTGCGTAACCCCAGATTTAGCGTTAATGTGCTTTCGCCATAAGTTTCAATAGTTGACCCGTTTGCGGCATACAGTTTGTAGTTGCTTGGGTTTTTCTTACCCTGTGCGTTTTGTAATACAGAAATATTTGCTCCCGTGTCTACTAAAAACCTATAACCACTGTTTGAGTCGGTTATAGTTAGACGGTTGGCGGGGTGTATGGCACAGAGTCCCGTCTTATTCTGCGCTAGTTCTCGTTTCACGAATTTTTATCGGTTTTATTTATCCACGAGCACGGCTGATCGCATTTATATGCTTTTGTTTTGAATCGTCTGTGATAATAACATAGCCGTGTACGTGACCGTGAGCGTGATTGCGACCTTGCTCGGAATTTGCTGCGTTGCATCGGTCGGCGATTACTCATACCGCGGAGCTCGTTTATTTCAACTCGCATAGCTGCAATTTGTGACGTCAGCATTGTTATTAAGTTAACGTCGGCGGATTCCTGTGACGAGTTGTTTGTTTTGGTTTTATAGCGCATATTTTCATAAATTCGGTCCGCCATTTCGCATAATTTTGTGAGGTCGAGGTCTTCGGAGACTGCCAATATGGAGGTGATTGATACCGGAAGCTGTCTGAACCATAATAATCTGATGGTATCTTCGGTCATTTTGTCGCAGCTGGCTTCTTTCATTTTTCTCAACAGCTGTGATGGTGTTGAGTCACCTAGGTCCATCTCCGAAAGCAATTTGTGGAAGCGTCGTCGCTCGCTTTCCTCATAGCACGCAATTAATCTTTCCTTGATTTTAAGGTACTTGTCTGCGTTTGGCGGTGACGTCAGGATGTCGCTGACTTGATGTATGACCTCTTTTGGTAATTTTGCGATGACGCTGTTATATTTATATTCGTCACCTTGTTTTTGGGAGGCTACGATGGCCTCGAATTGCGCGAACCATAAGCGCGGTGAATCTGTCCAAAACGCTGGTATTTTCTCCGTAATGCTAATTGCAGCCACCACCTGGCTGTCGCTGATTGATTCAGCCGATGTACCGGGGTTTTTTTGAGGTGTCCCTGGAATTATCGGTGCCATTTTTCTAGCCTCTTGATATTTCAGCTGGTTTGGACCCGCTTGTGGGAAGTCAACTGAAATGTGCTATTTCGCTATTTCGCTGATGGTGGTGGTCAGTAAGCTGGTGGGCTGTTGGGTAAATTTTTCCTTATATGGCTCCACCGTTTCTGTGATAGTTCCTAGGTTTGCTGCTGAAAACCTTTTCAGGGCTGCAGTTGGCCTGCAATTATATCAGCACTAGGAAATCACGTCGGGGTCACCAATATTGCGGAGGTGAGTAAAAGATGGTTTACCAGTTGGAACAAGATTAATTTATTTACTATTTACACACTCTTATATACTAATTATTCTACATGATTTTACTGAGATTAAGAGTGGGGTTTTACTCATATAAGTTTAGTGCTGACATTATTGTTTATTGATACGTGCTGTTTATATAATATTATTTCCTAGTTATAGTGTACTTTGCCTATGACGCATAGCACGTCATAATAGCTAACACCCCACCAAACCATCACTGAAGTCGGATAATGCCCACGTTGCACTCTGTCGACTAATTGGGTAGCTTCCTTAGAGCTTTGTGCATAAATACGGTCATTTTGTTTGTTAAAATGTTGCTCAATTGTAAAGATTTTCTTATCCGTAAACAAAATTTTTCTGTGACCTCCCTTTGCGTACCGCTTCAGTAGTTGCTTCGATTTTACCACCCTATTCTTTTTTAAATTATCAGTTAAAAAATGACCAGTGCGTCTCTTATAGGCTGCAAGTCCTAAGTCATCTTTTAAAATGCGCGACATGGTTCTGGGTGCTATCTTCATCTCCCGAGATAAAATCTTTTGCTTTCGGACAGGATTTCTTCGAATTCTTTCCCTTACTGCTTTGACCACCTTTTTCGTATGAACACTACGTGGACGGCCAGATCTTTTTCTGTCACAAACAGAGGAGGTCTCATTGTACCTATTAATAGCCCGGTACACAAACATTTGACTAATACCAAGCGTATGGAGAGTTTTAAAAATTACATTCGGCTCCATACCAACTTTGTGTAATGCAATCACAGCGATTCGGTTTTCTTTATCACCCCACTCCATTTTAATATAGCAAAATATTGTACAATGTATTGGCGCCAAAATTAGAAAACACAATGAACAATCGTATAAAAATGACAGATTCCAAATTCTCTCTTTTTTTAATTGTAACAGTATTTATGGCCAGACTAAGAATATTTTTCTCAACTCCCTCAATATGGGTATCAAATGAAAGGACATGATTAGTAAAACACCATACAATATGACAAATTTCAAATCCAAGATGGCCGCCACCACAAAATAGTGAATTAGATTTTATTTTGCAACTATTTCAAAATATGGGTATCAAATCAAAGAGCTTGACGAGTAGATTTTTGTGACGGGTGTTTATCATAAAAAAAAATTTCAAATTGAATGAAATTTTGAAGAATTTAGTATACTAACTATTCAAATTGATTACGATAAGCCTAATTAGAAGAATATTACTTTTTCTTGTTACATTTTTTTACATACAACTCAGGTGGCAGACAAACACATAGCCCACCTAACGGGATTGTCACACTCGTGCTACCGACTCTGGAAGAACAGAGAGTTTCTGTGCCGTCAGTGCAGAATACAAAGCAGGACAAGCCTTTGGTCTCCCCATTGACAGCACAAAAACTCTCCAGTGAGCTCTGGCTAACCAACTCACCGGCAGGAACACAACACGAGGTTATTATGACCTGTAGTATGCAGGTACTTCCCCCGTAGGACTGCTCAAATCAAAATCAATCACTCAAATTACGAAAACTAGCTCTTAATGTACGCATACCTACCTTTTTTTTTTTTTACGTGCGCAAAATCCCCACCGATACCTCCCCACCGGAGCCGGTGGAGGAGGTTATGTCGAACTCGAACCGACTAAAACGCACGCCGCCTGTGGGTCGCTTTGGTTGCCGAAGGTGAGGTTGACAGGCATATCCCTCGCACCCCGGCCGACCCAGGGCCATCTCTCACGATCTGGCCCTTTTCTCGGGTGTAGGGACTGCAGAGTCCCCAACTCGTCCCCGGAAACGGGGAGGCGCGACACGCGCGCCACCGCCGCGGCCTGCTTCTGCCAGGGTGACAGGCGGCTCCACCTGTCACCCCCAGGCCGGCGCTCATGGAGGGCGGAGGTCGTTCATCGACCTCCGACGCCCGAGTTGCCTTCGTACGCGGGCAGCTTGTCTTGCGATCCTTCGTCGCTCCCGCTGCCGCTCCCGCCCCGCCTCCTCCTTCACGAGCATTACTTCCACTTCCACCATCAACCATCGCCACGAGCAAGGTGGAGAGCGTGACAACCCTCACTCCCAGGGCCGCCACAAGCTCCCGCCTCGGCGTCTCCCACGCCGGACACTCGGTGAGCGTGTGCGGACCTGAGTCCTCGCTCGCGTCGCAGTGATGGCACTCGGACGTTGGCTCTTTCTGCATCCGACGCAGATACTTTCCGAAGCATCCGTGCTCGGTGATCATCAGCGTCAGACGGTACGAGAGGCTGCCGTGTGACCTCTCTAGCCACTCCCCCATGACGCATACCTACCTAATATTCACTGGAATATTCTATGATTGAAAATAGTTCTCATTATTGTGAGAAATCACTTGAATAAAAACAAGAGAAAAATAGCAATTACTCGCTACAACAGATTGTGTTCACCCATTGGTGCTAGCATCAATTTAACGGCTTGATTAAATGTATGGCACCGCAGATTGATACTTTGCATGCACATAAATCGCTTATATATCACACTCAATAGGAAATGCAAAAGTTATTTTAATGTATCGTATATTACAAAATTTATAAGAACGAAAATATAACGAAAGTTATTTAAAGAGTTAAAAGTTATAAGTCCTCTAAAGCGCCCCGTTAACGATCAAAATGTTTGACTAATTTTACGTGTTTGTCAAATTATTTGATAGTGTGCAGCTATGTTAGAAGTGTTTGTCAAACAATCTACGTGTTTGACGTGTTTGACAAAAATTTTTATTGAATACCCGTTTGACAAATAAGTTTGAACGTGTACGGCGGTATTTGTCAAACAAAATTTCATTTGTTCTGTGGTTTTTGTGTTGACATCATGGAGGACGTCACGGCCAATGATGGCAGTGCGGAGAATAGTATACTCATGGAAAAAGAACAACATAACGTTATGTTACAAAAGGAGACAGCTGAATGTACGTCAAACTTGTTTGATCTGTGGTTTGATCGTTTATGCTATTGTTTGATGAAAACGTAAAATTTGACAAACAAATTTGTCAAACAAATTTGATCGTTAACGGGGCCCTTAGTAGGATGTGCGGGTTTGTTCCTCGCTCAACGCAAATATTTGTATGTATGAGTATGGGTATTTGCATTGCCCGGTTGCCAATCGAACTATGGCAGTCGTTACAGGTAGTTGGAGCCCTAAAAAGTTTAACAACTGGTCTAACTGCAATCCTTTGATATCGCTATTGGGGTTGTGGAGATCAGATGCCAGTCCCAGCTAGACCAGGGACCCCAGGTGGAAACATCGGATGCAACTAGGATTAACGTTAAGACGCCTTTTTTTTTTTTTTTACGTGCGCAAAATCCCCAGGAGCTTATGTCGGACTCGAACCGACTAAAACGCACGCCGCCTGTGGGTCGTTTTGGTTGCCGAAGGTGAGGTTGACAGGCATATCCCTCGCACCCCGGCCGACCCAGGGACGTTAAGACGCCTTCATCTTAGTGTTAACTAAATTAATGTCTAAAGCATTAAGAACCAGTGCATGCTTGAAAGAAAGGATAATGACAGTAATAGAAAGAAAGAAAGAAGAAATAAACGTTTTTTATTTTCGGAACGTAAAAGTAACCCCAAGGGAAAAAGGAGAGAGTATATGTATGTATATGTGTATGTATTTAATGAGCTGCAATTTACACATCTAACCATTTTTTTAAATATTCCGCGATCCCAAGTCTGATTTTACTAACATGATATTCCAATCAATTTATATAAATCGAAGACTTAAGGAAATTTATAATACAGCTGAATATTTTTTTAAATTGGGTGCAATTGGGAGCCCACTAAGATCCCGATTCCGAGTTTTATTTGACTAGCAGGACTTACTCTAACAAAACAGTACATTCTAGGAAAAAGTGGCATACGAACAACGATTACGGCCATTCTTTGAACCAATCTAAATACTTGTGGCGGGTTATTTACATGACAAAGGCTAGACTGGCTACTTGACTGGCTGCATTTGACATTGTATAATGTAATACTGATTAATAAAGAATGGTGGCGCAATTCTCGCCACGTGAGCTAGTGGACTGTATTTTGCGGGGTGTGAAGCTAAATGTTTCATATGACACTTTACACAACAAACAAGATAGGTGATCGGGTTGCCGCGGAGGTGGTTTAGGCAGTGAATGCAACCCAAGAAATTAGGAGAGGATGCACTAACCTTTATGACGCCACGTGCTGTCGGAGCCGGTGCACCGGTCTTCTCTTCCTGGCTCAGGAGCTGTTGCCCACATCACTAAATCACTTGAGGGACACACGAGAGGCACAATCCGATCGGTAAAGGTCTATGAAAGCGGTCAAAATCCAACAAACATTATTAATTTCTAAGAGTCGCGTGCGCCGCCGCCATTGCTGATTCTAGTTCAAAACGGAAGTGAAAATGCGGCTATTTTGACAGTGAAAATGCGGCTATTTTGACAATTGAGCG
The DNA here is from genome assembly GCA_963662185.1 of Eilema griseolum. Taxonomy (NCBI): domain Eukaryota; kingdom Metazoa; phylum Arthropoda; class Insecta; order Lepidoptera; family Erebidae; genus Eilema; species Eilema griseolum. Next base: position 10,999,609 of record OY759250.1, read on the forward strand.
GGGCGAAAACTATTGCTATCTCACTTTAAAGGTAGTGCGGGAGGGAGATGGGTACAGGAAGCGTGTGTTCAGTGTCAATGATTTGAATTACTACTATTGAGCGAAAAAATACAAATTCTACTATCGGCGCAACCAAAGATTAAATCATTAATTATCTAAGCAAAAAAATGGGATACTACTTGCGTCAGCACTATCGCGGTCACGCACCGTCAACGCTCCTGCGTTGGCGGCTGTGGACACGTCGCGCAGGAAAAAATACACCGCAATGGAGCCACAATATTATTTAGTGCCCATTGCGGTGGAGACATGGGCAGTTGGTGGTCGGAGGCGAAGGACTTAATTGCTGAAATTGGTCGCCGTATCCACGAACAAGGCGGTGACTCTCACTCCAGCTCGTTTCTGGGGCAAAGGAAGGCCATTACGATTCAGCGAGGCAACACCGCCAGTGTCATGAGCACCTTTGCGCCGGGAACGAGACTGGGCGGGTTATTTGACGTGACATAATATGACTAAATATGTGATTGCAAATAATGATGTGGCATTTGTATGTTTTTATATGTTGAATGACTTTGAAATATAAATTTAAAAAAATATCAAGCAAAAATAAAATCTTAACTTTTTGTATGAATTTAAATATTTGATAGTTCGTACATAACATTTCAGATGAGAATATGTTCTTGTGTCATACTTTTTAGGGTTCGATTTTTCAATAAGTATTTATTTTTTTAGCTGTACATTTTGGAATATTAGTTTCACTGTAATTAACATATTAATTCCACTGTAATTTAGCAAGTAATATAACATTTTTTCTCTAACTAAGCACAATTTTGACAGTGCTAGCTCAACAATATAATTACAATCACTAACACCATCAATCCAAACACAATTTGTTAATTATTCGAATTAATTGGGTTGAACATTTCAAATCAATTTCATGACACCAAATTATCTGAATTCAACAAAGAAATTGTCAAACACAAACTTGCTCAATGAATTCTGCTGCCGTTGTGAAATATTCTCTAATAGACTTTTAATAGCTGACGGCGATAAATTACCGATCAAAAACATTTTTATTTAGTCCTTTTTCGTCATAGTGTATCGAAATTTCTGTGTATAGCGGTCGGGTGAAAAATTACTTTTGTTGGGCAAACACTTGACACTTTGATGAAAATTAGCGCTAATGTTGCAACTTTTATTTGAGCATATTTATGTGATGATGAAAAGGTATTAAAATAATGCTTTTGTATTATAAACTAGCTTTACCCTGCACCTTCGTCCGCGTTACTTTCGGTATATATTAAAATATGTTCACTTCTGTAACTTGAACCTAATTTACTTACATAATATAATACATACACACATATAATCACGTCTTTATCCCTGGAGGGTTAAGCAAAGGTGAATTAACACCCACAAATCACCAATAATTGTATTCGGTCCCACGTAATAAGGGGTGAACTTAACTTTTTTTATATTAATTTATGACTTGACTTTGACTTTTGACTTTGTGGAGAAAGACTTTTTCGAGTGACTGATTAATATTCATTATTTGATTTCTGACAAAATTTATGATTATCTAATTTTTAACCCATATACAGAAACATTTTGATGATTTATTTATTTCTTAAAGGTACGCTTACAGATTACTGTCATTGCGTGACTAAACATTTCGATACAATCAAATATATTATAAGATCTAGACAGTATTCCAAATATAGCATAAACAACATGAAATTACATCTACATATTCGTCATGCTCATACAAAATATACAACTAAAAACCTCTTTGAATAGGTTATAATAATACATACTGAACACTTAATAAAAAAAAACATAAAAACACAAGTATAAATAAAAATGCTGCTTGAATGTCATTGGCATTGTACACCCACTAAACTTGATATGGCCTTCTTGCACTGGGAGAATCTACCATTGAATATATCCACGTCCTCAGCCCGATTCAGTTTGTTATATGTGCGGCTCATTCTAACGATAGGATTATAGAAGGTGTTGTTTTTGTAAATTCCAATCGAAAATACATTGGGACAGCGCGATCTGTGTCTAGTGTTAATGCAGACCGCAGACAGCAAACCCGGCGCATCGATGGCGGAGTGTATGATTTTGTGAAGGCAAAGGATATCATACCTTTTACGGCGGGCTTCAAGTGATATCATATTGAACTCAACCAACCCATCACCATAGTGCTGCAGCGATCTACCGTAGTTGAATTTACGGGAAACGTATCTTAAACAGCGCCGCTGTACACTCTCTACGGCATCTATATGAACATCATAGAAAGGGGACCAGATTGGACAGTAGTATTCAAGACCGCTTCGGACCAGGCTAGAGAAAAGAGTCAATACACTTTGCTGCCTTCTAAAATCTCTTGTAGATCTTATGATATATCCCAGAAGTCTACGGGCTCTATTTATTATATGTAGGTAGTGAGGACGGAAAGTCAGCTGCTCATCAAAAAGTACACCCAAATCTTTAATTACATCCTTTTTCTCTAAAACTTGACCCTCTATTGAATATTCAGAGCTAAGTATATTCCGCTTCCTAGTAAAAGAGATAAAACAGCACTTTTTCACGTTAAGGCTCATTCTGTTGAACGAGTACCAGTCCGAGATAACTTGCAAATCTCGTTGAAGTGCCATATATTGCCTAGGGTCTCTGACATCAGTGAAAATTTTGATATCGTCGGCGTATAAAAGAGAGGGACAGGATATTTGGCTGACCAGATTGTTTATAAAGGTAATCAAAAGAAGCGGGCCCAGATGTGAACCCTGAGGAACTCCTCATGAGGCAGATATAGGCGAAGAAGAGTAACCCTTAACAGTAACAAGTTGACTGCGGTTACTTAGGTAAGAAATAATCCACCTTAGCAAAGAGCCATTGATGCCGTAGTGCTCAAGTTTAAGGCCCAGCAGCTGGTGATCCACCCTATCGAAAGCCTTGCTAAAATCTAGGTATATAGCATCGACCTGACCTCCAGTAGCAAACGACTGACATAGGTAGTTGCTGTCATTTGCGTTTTGTTATTTCAAGTTAAATGCGTTTTTGTTTTACCACGTTTTATATTGACTTGTTTTCTCTTTGAGATTTTATGTCTCGTCACATGGGAACGCGGTCCATTGGGATGCAGGTCGATCCAAATAAAAAGTATCCTATGTCCGTCTCCTCCTGGTTCTAAGCTACATCTCCACCAATTTTGAGCCAAATCGGTACAGCCGTTCTTGAGTTATAGTGTGACTAACACGACTTTCTTTTATATAAAAAAAAGGAAAGTATGCTTAAATCTACTTGTATTCCAGTCCAATCTGAAGACATGATTGAATATATTATATAATATTATGATATTTGGATATAGGATTATCATTCCAATATTGTTATTGATTATAACTTTCCATGTCATGTGGATCAGTAAGACTTATAACCGCACTTTATCTAATTGTGATGACAAATTTGCAACTTTAGCATTTCTTAGAATTTCCATTCCTGTCTATTTCGATTTCCAACGATAAATATATTACTATGCAAATCAATCAATCGAAATTATGTGTGTATTTATCGCAGGTTTATAAGTGCCCGGTTAATGGCAATAGGCTCGACACCTATTACATCTGGATCTCATTACATTGGGACCTAAACATAAACTGACGAAATGTGAGTGCTAGCGCCTGTGTCTACCCCTTCGGGGATATAGGCGTGAGTTTATGTTATGTTATGTTACAAATCAATCAAATTATAAAATGAAATATATACGAGAGCATCAATGGCATGATAACTAGTTTACTGAAAATATATACGATAGCATCAATGGTATGATAATTAGTTTACTGAAAATATGTGTAAAATAAAATTTGGATCATTGCTCAACGAAATAAATCAAATAAAGAAAAGTAATCCGAACAGCTACTGTGATACCCACTATCACTCACTGTCACTATCAGAATCCGAGCACCCGTCGTCTTGTAATTAATTATCATTCTATTGATAGCTGTATCGAATCTCATGTCATTATCCGAACAACTGCATTATTCTGCATTATTTGAACTTGTTTGGTATTTTCTAGAATTTCTATAGGCTCTGTTGTAGGTTTTCTTCACAGGGTAGGAAGGTCAAACGGCAGTTGCTCCAATAAAACCCACATAAACCAATCCAAAAGGAGGAGAAGTAAGCGGAACTTGCAATCAAGGTCTTCTTATTGAGTATTTTAGAAACGCCATATATTTTTTTAACCACGTATGTGGCTTACAGGCATACGGCCCACCTGGTGGAAAGCGGGTACCATGGCCTATGGACGTGTGCAAAACCAAGGGAGTCAGAGAAGTGTAAGCACAGAGAGTTTCTGTGCCGTCAGAGTAAAAGACGAAGCAGGACAAACTATTGGTCTTCCCACTAACATCACAAAAACGTGTTGATAAAATCCTGATAAAATGTACAAAATCACATTAGATATATATATATATAGCTTCTTATAGATTATACTTATTAGAGTTAATTTATATCATAAATTCTGACTCTAATATGTATTTTATCTCTTTGTAAGAACCAGGGTTCTTATATGGCTCTTACATTCGTTTTTATGGATTATTTTAGTACCTATTATGAATTCTGAATCGTTTTATTTATTTGATAGGAATAACAACAGTATTATTTTCAAACATTGTTGAATTACGTACCTATAGAAAACTAGTTATTATCCGCGGCTCTGTCCATTCTGTTCCAATACCGCAAATCAAGAGAACCTGTTCGAGCGATAAAAGTAGTCTTTGAATTATTCCAGACTATAATCTATCTCTGTGGCAAATTTTAGCCAAATATATACAGCCGTTTGAGCAGAATTGAGTATCAAACATCTAAACATGTTCATACACTTTCAACTTTATAATAGTAGTAGGCAGTAGATTAATAGAAAATTAATGGTATTTTAGTATTATTAAAATAAACTTTTGAATTAACTATAAAAATGATAAGAAATCAATATAAAACACTCAGGCTAATGCAAATCAAACCTGCATCCTCTAACTAAACAGTTAAATCACTAAGCTACAATGATCGTCAGATTAATATTGTCACGATTTCCAACTAAATTTTATTGCAACTGATAAAACCAACAAGCCAATTAGCCCATCGCAGTTCACTGCTGGACTAGGCCTCTCCCAATGTTTGTAGGCTTTGACCTACTATTTCCACGCTGGCCAGACGGGTTAGTACAGGGTTTTATTCCAAGTCCTCCGCCTCGTACGACACCCTTCGGATCAGATGGGGTGGTGATACTTGTATTCTTTCTCCGTCACCACTCGGATGAGTCATTGAGAGTGAAAAAAACTCATCATTTTTTAAACCTTTTCCCAACTCAGTAGAAGTCGGCTTGCCAGTCTAACAGTGTGATGCGGCTGTACTTCGAAGCAACTGCCAGCTTACCTCCACAACTAATGGGAGATATCGAAGTTCTGCGGTTAGACTAGTTGAACTTTTATTGGCTCCAAGTACCCGTACCGGCTGCCATAGATGTTCGTATGACAATCGGGGTTGACGGCTTGACGTGCTCTCCGGAGCACAACCAGACCAATGCAAATACCTATATTCGTGCATATAAATATTTGCATTGAGTGAGAAAGGAACCGCCATGTTAGGCTCTTTAGGCGTAATGTTTTGATATTTTCACGTTCTTATAAGATTTGTAATGTATGCTACATTAAAAAACTTTTTCCATTTCCTATCGAGTGTGATATTTAAGCAGTTCCAGGCAGAGTAGAATTTGGATCACCCAATCTCTTCCCATGCGGTGTCGTACAAGGCGACTAAGGAATAGGGCTGTTTAACATCAGACAGATATACACAGCCCATACTCAGCCTCAGATGCATGGCTTGAGTCAACAATAGTGCCCGGAAGACGGTAATAGGCTTACCCCCTATTACGTGGGATCGATTTCAATAATTGGTGAAATGTGGGTGTTAATTCACCTCTGCCTAACCATCTGGGGTAGAACCGTGATTATATGTTATGTGCAATTCTGCATATCCGCATGAGCATATTCAAATTAGTCCTACAGATGAAAGTGTAGTAAGTGGTAGTACTCGTAATAAGAGAAGCCATAGCTATCACGAATGCGTTATGGGAAACTACAATATTAACATAGGAAATTATAGTGTATGTGGCAATTAATAGGCAATGTAAGTGACGTCATGACGTGGTTATTGGACAATTAAGTTCAAAGTTCTCTGATTGATTGATAGTGATGAGAATGAAACTGAAAATGGTAGACTATTTTCAGTCTTCTATATATACGAAGTCATGTTAGTTATAGTATTTAGAACTCAAGAAAGACTGTACCGATTTAGCTGAAAATTGATGGAATTGTAGTTTAGAACCAGAAGACGGACATAGGATACTTTTCATCCCATTCGTGAAGGTCCCGTGTGACTTGACGTAAACCTCATACTAAATACAAGTCACTATAAAACGTGGTATAACAAAAACGCATTCGACTTGGAATAACAAAACGCAAATGACAGCTGAACGTAATTTTGTCTATGATTAAGAATGGTTGAGATAATTATACATTTTGTCAGAAATCAATAGTAAGTAATAATCAGTAGACAGTCACACGAAAAAACCTTTCTCTACTATATGCATATATGAAAATAGGTATAATGCATAGCCATGAAAAGCTAAGTCCCGTTCATATTTTACTATAACTCTTAAAGTAAAATTCCACCAGTATACAGAACTGTGCGGCACTGCAATGCACAGTGTGCAACACAAATGTTTATTCTGGTCAACTCGTTCAAGCAAATAATAACAAATTGTGCGCAATCATTCTAGAAATGTTCGCGCACATCTGTTAACTTTTGTTCGCGCACACGTACATGTAGTGGACTCGCGACACGTACAAACTAAGCTCAGTGGATATGTTCGTGTACAAGTACGCTGAAATATGCGCTTACAAAAGTTAAGCACAACCTTACGGGTGTAGACGGAAGTCAGATGTGCTACCGGCTTAGTACATGCACTGTTACAGTTGGTGTGTTGCACGAAATGTTTGTAAGCTGTACACTATTTATACTGTTGATTGATGGCATTTGGTGGAATTTGTTGTTACACATGTTGAGAACTCACTTGTACCTACTTTTCCACATTATTTTTAATTGTTATTAGAGATTGAATATGTCATTGTAAACCTTTGAGGATACCGTAAGGCGAAACCGGTCAGGTCTAATAACAATTAAAAATAATGTGGAAAATTATAAGTGAGTTCTCAAAATGTGTAAATATACTGCACACTATTTTGGTAAAATTTTACTTTTATGTTCTCTAAAATATTAATGAGCTGGCAAGAAATAAAAAATATACTTTATCAAGATACCTACATAAATTCCCATTTCTTCCTGTAACATATTAAACATGAATAGTTGTATTACAGAGAGGGCTTCAAGTAAAATCCTTTAATATTACATCCTTTCCGACGGAGGAACACCTCGACAATTGAAATTTCATTACTTGTCGGTAGCGCTTTCCTTTGTATTCGAAAATTAAAGTAGCTGTACGGCCCCGGCCTTTGAGATAAAACTTTAAAAATAATAAGCATTTTCTCTGACATAAATGGTGTAAGTTAAGTCTACCAGCTTAACGAGTACGGATACCATTTTGCTGTTTGTAAAATTTTGAAAAGGAATTTCGTATTAATGGGTTCCATTTCGTAAAATTGCTTTTTTAAAACGCGTAAATTTAAAACTTACGAACACTTTTTAAATTATATTTCTAAAATTTAATTTAAAATCAAATGGAATAGACCTGACTGAAGTTTAATGACGTCACGAACGTAGCCACTTCTTTTACAGGGCTTTAATCTTATTATTTTTGCGAGAGATATGTCAGTACATTTTACAGTGTTATTGACTGTTGCTTGTTGCAGTGTTGTTGTTGATTTGCATGTATTTATTATTCTCGAATTTTTTGTTATTTTCATTGATTGCTATGTATTTATACTGTAATAATTTCTACTCGAATTATGTTTGTTAAGAAATAAATGAATTGAATTGATTTTCACCTCCGGCAAAAAGTAACCTAAAACGGCGTACGGTTTTAATCGGTTCGAGTCCAACATAACCATTTCAGCTAACTTCGGCAAGAAGCTAATCCATGGAGACTTCGCACTTTTAAAAAAAAATGTGAGATGTGCTTTAGATCAAAGTTCTTAATATAAACCGAATTAATTTAGGGATACTCGTATTAAACCATCATGAGAAGCAGCGCCAATGGCATTCTACGTGTGCTAGCGGATAGGGTAGACTGTCCGATGGTGAGGCATTGGGTGGGAGTTCACGTGAGATACACATGAACTTCAAATAATCTTACACAAAAATAACCTAACGAAAATCTTGTACTTACTAACATAGATTAAGCATTACTAACAAAACTGTGGATTGTAAAAAAATAAAAAATATCCGAAATAAAATATTTATTATATTATTATATATTAAACAAAATTCTCTTTAAATCTATTGGTAATGATAGCAAAACTTTGTTTAAATTTATGACTTCAATTTAATTTGAGTAACACATGTTTTTGGGGTACGATGGGACTGATTGGATTGGAACAGGATATAAGTAATAAAAGTTTTTAAAATTTACAATTTTGAAATACATAAAATATTAATTGCGAACATCAGTGAGTTTGCTGTATCCAATTAAGAGCTTGCGTTTACAACATGGCACATATATGGAAAGTGCATAGTTATATGGCACTTTATGTAAAAAAAATATTTTCATTTTTTTCTTGAGTCCGTTAATTGACCCAGATGGTAAGAAGAGGGAACTCCAAAAGATATGGATTACCATTCCAGATGTTGATCCTGAAATGGTGGTTTCAATGATTTTTCACACCCGCTTAACCCCGTGATGGTACTTAATGAACTTTTATAAGTTAAGTGCATAGTTTTTTTTTATACCAATTAGGCGGCAGACAAGCACACGGCCCACCTGAAGGAAAGTGGTTACCGTGGCCTATAGACGTTTGTAACACCAAAGAAGTCACAGTCGCGCTGCCAACCCTGTAAGTACAGAGTTTCTGTGCCGTCAGTGTAGAAGACAAAAAGCAGGACAAGCCTTTAGTCTTCCCACTGACAGCACAAATTCTCCAATGGGCTCTGGCTACCCTACTCACCGCAACTAAAATATGGGGTTCTTCAAGAGGGAGACTTGAAGATTTCTTTAGGGTTGGCAGCACGAGTGTCTATAGACCACGGTAACCACTTCCCATCAGCTGGCCCGTGTACTTGTCTACCGCCTAAGTGATATTAGAAATAAAAGTTCTTCAAATATTTCGATTCACACATCGTCGCTTACTTGAAAGCAAGCATCTTCATTTAGGAGTTATATCAATGGCAAAGGGTCTCTATAACCCAATTGCTGTCGACTTCGTAAAGAATGGTTCGAATCGACAAACTAGAACGAGGTAGGTGTCAATTTTCACCGACTTTAGTTTTGAAAATTTTCACCCTTCGCTTCTGATATGTATACCTACATATTATATAAAACTAGCGACCCGCCCCGGCTTCGCACGGGTGCAATGCTGATACTAAATTAAATACACTACAGAAAAACTATGAACGTTGTATATAAAAACATAGCGGCCCGCTCCGACTTTGCACGGGCATAAAATATATATGCCTATGTCACTCAATGAAAACATGATTAAAATCGATCCAGTATTTTTGATTCATTCATTACTGCCCTTGGCCTGCACGCATTAAATTTGGAGTAAAACAATTCCTCTTTCCCTATACTTACTATGAAGATTTCCTGCTATCTTTGGAATATCTAAATTCATAAAATTTTTATTACATTACACATTTTTACTTATTTACTTTTTACATTTTTACCTAGGTATTTATTTTATTTTTACAACAATTAATATATTACAGGATGTCTTTATACACAACGTTCACAGCTTTCTTGTCATTAGACAAAACAAACATGTTTTCTCTTGAGGTTACTCTTGAAAGAGCGACAAACAGTTGGCCATGTGAAAAACAGTCAACGCTCAAATCTAAGCCAGCAACGTTGAAGGTTCTAAATACTTACCATTTAGACACAAATGATAATCAACAATCATAAAAAACAAAAGATATTTATTCTATTCTGGTGGCGCGTGGCCACGTGCGGTAGTGGACTGTATTGCGGGGATGTAGCTAACTGTTCCATTGACGCTTTACACACAAAAGACAGGTGATCGGGTTGCCGCGGGCGTGATCCAGGCAATGAATGCAACCCGAGAAATTAGGAGAGGATGCACTAACCTTCACGACACACGTGTTTCATCGCAGCCGGTACACGGATCTTCTCTTCCTTGCTCAGGAGCTGCCGTCAGCATCACTAGATCACTTGAGGAACACACGAGAGGCACAATCCGATCGGTATAAGTCTATGAAGCGGTAAAAATGTAACAAATATTAATCATTTTTGAGAAACGCGAGCGCGGTCCGTCCTTACGCTGGCTAGTTCAAAGCGAGACTGAGTGTCTATATCACAAATGGCGGACGGAAGCTATCTAGTACTATTCTATGGTTAGTGCGGGAGGGGAGACGGGTATAGAAAGAGTGTGTTTCCGCGTCAAGAAATACAGCTTCTACATCGGCGCAACCATTCCCCCCGGCTTGAAGGGTTACCTTCGAAACGACAAATGCGAAACAAATCTAAAGTCTAATCTAAATCTAGGTTTGGGAAATAACAACTAAAATATAAACCTAGATTGGAGCTCGTGCCTACCGCTGGCTAGGCAGAGGGCAGAGGCGAACAAACAACACAACGCAACAGTCTCGACCAAGACGAGACGCGATTAGCCAACAACAAAATAAGGGTCTCTTCACGTGGGACCGATACAACAAGCGAGTGCTTCTTCTCCTCGGGTGGTTCGGAAACCGTAGTGGGATTGAATTGACTAACTGGCCACCCATCTAACGCGGCATGAATCCAGGACGGTCCACCAAACCACAACGGGTGATCCAAAATTTGCGAAGGAAGCAATCCACGAGAGAGACAATCGGCTGGGTTGTCGGTGCCAGCAACGTGAAAGAGATTATGTGGCGCCAATTCAGATTGAATTTTTGCCACTCTATTAGCGACGAATGTATCCCAACGATGGGGCGAAGAGTGGGCCCAACACAAAGCGACTGTTGAGTCCTAAAAGCTAAAATTCTACTAATATTAATGCGAAAATTTACAATTATGTCAAATAAATTACCTTAAAGATTCCGACCACAATACAAAATGTCATTAAGCGACACGGAAGTGCTAGTCTTAGCACTGCCATCCAAAACTACGCGGAGTTTTAGTAGTAAGCTTATCTTCTCTAATAACTCCGCGGTGCGGGATAATGTACGAAGGCTGGGTCCCGCCAGTGTCCGCAGGCGCAGGTGAGATGTAACCTTTATCTAAATATTCGTTAACAACCTCATCATAGGCCCGCTTCGACTTTGGGGACGCCTGCATCTTTCGTTCCAAACAAAGAAAGCGTTTTTCAGCGGATACACGGGAGCCACCGAGTGAAAACTTGCGGATGGTAGACTCCAGTGGCGGCTCGACGGTGCAACAGAACGAAGCAGTCGAGTGACTAAAACTATCTATAGAAGCGGGTGCGGAACCAATTATAACAAAACCAAGAACTGTTTCCAGTGCGTGCGGAGCGGGGTACGTCGGTCCCCCTTGAACCTTACGTGATAACTGGAGGTGCGGGAGAATCGAAGCGCCGATCAATATATCGACGACTCCAGGAACAGCGTAAGTCTCATCTGCTAAAGGCAAGTCTTTAAATTTCGTTAATAAAGACGTGTCAACCGGGACGGTAGGCAACTGTTCAGCTATTCTATCTATAACGAGCGAATCCATGTCATACCAAATATTATTATTAAAACGAGATCTAAACCTTGTTTTAACGGTGCCACGAACAGCTGACTGTAAGCTTCCAAAACCCTTCACCACTGAGCGGGTTGAACGCTTATCAACATTGAAACCAAGACGCCGACAACAATCTTGAGTAATAAAATTACTTTGCGAAGCGCCATCTAACAGCGCTCGAACAATGCGCGGCTTACCTAATGCATCAACAATAACAACGCGAGCGGTCGCAAGACACACAGTAGTGAGTGCAGCACTAGCGGAGAACGAACACAAGGTGACGTCATCCGCGGCGGTCACCGGGCGGGCCGGAGCGCGCGCGAGCGCGGGCTGCGGCTGCGGCGCAGGCCGCCGTGTGTCACCGCTCGACGAGCCAACCGTGCTCACATTGGATGCGGCATTACTATTCTCAAAATGAAGCAAAGTGTGGTGTCTCGCTTGACATTTGCGACAACTATTTCTACTATTACATAAAACAACGCGGTGTTTAGTACCGAGACAATTAAAACAAAAATTATTAGCGCGAACAAATTTATAACGATCACTAGGCGACAACTTTAGAAAACCAGGACACCTGTACAGTTGCGAATGATGAGTGCTACACAAAGAGCAAACAGGTGATTGTACATGTGCTGGTGCGGTACTAACATAAGTATGAGTTGACCTCAGTGACTTCGATGACGCATCTACTTTGCGTGCAGAATCAACAACTATCTTCGCGCCTTCATGTTTCGATGAAGAGCGTTGCAATACTTTTATATGCTCGCGAACAAAACTTTCTAAGTCTTCGAACTTAGGAATTTTATTGCCGCGATGATCCGACTCAAACAAACGAATGGTTTCGGAATCTAATTTCCTTAAACCCATATACAAAAATACGAAGTCGCAGAGGTCATCGATCTTTAGGTTCTTTACGGCGCGAACAGCTGACGCGAAAGTATCTAGAAATTTCTCTAAGTTTTGATCGTTACATGCCGTAATAGATTTCAAATCAAACATCTGATCTAAATAGGCGTTAGCTACCGATCTTTTATCCTCATACCTAGCTTTCAAAGTATTTAAAATTAAATTATAATTCTCGGCACTAAACGTAATTCCAGCGCAAACGGTTATAGCTTTACCAGTCAATTTTTCAACGAGATAATGCAATTTTTCGTGATCTGTCAACGAATCGTTCTTATCTATTGTATTCTCAAAACTATCTATAAATAGACACCAATTGCGAATGTTACCATCAAATTCGGGTATTTGAATTGGTGGCAACTTAGGTCGGTCGCGAGTGGGGTTGGGTAGGTCAGCCGGTTTCTCCAAACTCCTAGCGACGCGTTTGATACGACAATACAAATCGTCAAACGACGACAAGGCTTGATAACTCACTGAGTAATCGGGATTCAAATTCAACTCTAAAACGTTGATGTCATGTACTAAGGTTTCGAAATCCGCGCGTAGACTATCTAAGTTTTCTATAGAACACAAGAACGAATCTCTGATGACCAAATCAGAGGTTTTAAGTGCATTATCATAAATCGATTGTACGCGAGAGTAAATCATTTCTTTTTTAGCGTATAAAAGTTTCAATTGAACCTTACCGGTCTTATCAACCTTTGGGGACATGTTTACAATTAAATCTCAAACTAAAGTGCGGTAAACAACAAATATGAAATGACTTAATCCTAGCGGTACAGAGCAGCGAGGCGGCGGGTAGGTATTTACAACTGTGAATGCACGCTTGAACAAACGCGCATAGCAACAAGGTCGTACCTACGCGATGGTCGCTGTCTAGGTTCAACTATTATTTCAGAGATTAAGTATTGCGTAATATCTATTCAAATTAAAATACTTTCGTATGAATTGGAATGAGATGCGAGCGAGGTAGGTACAACCACGTGTCTACCCACGCAGGTATTAGGCAAATACGACGTAATTGAAAAAAAACAAAACAAAGCCAAATGCGTTAGGTATTACACTGTGCCTATGCACTAGGGTGTCTAGTATACCTAAGATCTAAGCCTAAACGCCTAGATGCGGGGTTTTCTACTAAAATAACTAGGTATTTAGGCGCGGTGCGAAAATTGCGAACTACGATTAAGTGTTGATATGATACCTAACCTATGTATGTACCAGGTAGGTACTATGCGAGCCAGCGGCGAACGGACAACAAATTCTAAGCCTAAATGTCTGGATGCGGGGTTTTCTACTAAAATAACCAGGCACTTAGGTGCGGTGCGCTTATTCCCATTAGAATAATAACAAAATACGAACTACGGCTAAGAATCCGGCTCGATCCGGACCAAAAAATGGTGGCGCGTGGCCACGTGCGGTAGTGGACTGTATTGCGGGGATGTAGCTAACTGTTCCATTGACGCTTTACACACAAAAGACAGGTGATCGGGTTGCCGCGGGCGTGATCCAGGCAATGAATGCAACCCGAGAAATTAGGAGAGGATGCACTAACCTTCACGACACACGTGTTTCATCGCAGCCGGTACACGGATCTTCTCTTCCTTGCTCAGGAGCTGCCGTCAGCATCACTAGATCACTTGAGGAACACACGAGAGGCACAATCCGATCGGTATAAGTCTATGAAGCGGTAAAAATGTAACAAATATTAATCATTTTTGAGAGACGCGAGCGCGGTCCGTCCTTACGCTGGCTAGTTCAAAGCGAGACTGAGTGTCTATATCACAAATGGCGGACGGAAGCTATCTAGTACTATTCTATGGTTAGTGCGGGAGGGGAGACGGGTATAGAAAGAGTGTGTTTCCGCGTCAAGAAATACAGCTTCTACATCGGCGCAACCATATTCTTTTCTTTTTTTTTACTAAAATAACTTAAACTACGATTTTAATGAAATCAACTTAAAATACGATTTTAATTAAATTAAAAACACCTAAAAAATAATTTGCCATGCGTGTGACTAAAAACAAAAGATAATCTACAATCATCAAGAACAAAAGATAGCTATATTCTATTAAGTTTTTTTTCTGAACTTACTTAAGATTTTTGAAAATAATTTCCTTATTATTAAATTAATTGATTATTATTTATCGTAACTTATAATTATTAACTGATACGTTGTCGCGCTGAAAAGCACGTTTTTATCAAGTACTGTTATTTTCCTCGCTAGAGAGCACCGATAATAAACGCGTCCGATTGCTGCTAAATTCAAAGTGCTATAGGGAGAACCGCGGCCTCCGACGCGCTATTTATAGGAATGCCTCCCCGCACTGCCCAGTCCAACCGGTACCGCCCGCCGCAAACGCAAATTTTTAATTTGTAATATCTCCGAAAATATTTGTTTAATTTACATGCTGTAAGGAACCATATTGATCTAAGTATATTAATTGCACACTGTATTTAAGGTACTTAATTCGATAAGGATTAATGCCGTATTGCTTAAAATAGCTTCGTAAATAAGCCATTTTTTCACGTAAAAAGTAAACAATAAAAATGGTTAATGTGGGTTATCCCTAAAAGATAAACATATACCATCGCGGACTTTTTTGTAGACCTTTTTATGGTGTACAATACTGTAGTACATTAATTTGATCTAACTCGTAGGGTTTAGGCAGCGTTTTTGCTAAATTGCTAAATAAGCCCAAAAAAATAGGTTAATTTACGACATCACGTTAGAAACCTCTAAAATTAGCAATGTTGCCTTAGTATATGATGCATGTATTATACATATAAACCTTCCTCTTGAATCACTTTATCTATTGGAAAAAACCGCATCAAAATCCGTTGCGTAGTTTTAAAGATTTAAGCGCACATAGGGATATAGGGCCAGAAAAGGCGACTTTGTTTTATACTATGTAGTGATTAAACCTTGTTACAATCTCCAAAAGAGAATGAAGCTGCTATTACACAGTGTACAAGCAGTGTAGATATTTACATGAGAACAGGGTTTGATTAAAGAGCGTCCGGATGCGACGCAGTAGTGTACCGTGTTGTTCTAGACGAGCGGCTGGCAGTACACGTTTGCGTTAAATTCAATATTACGTTCTATTGTCAAGATATGGGTACTGGGTAAAGCATTACACAAGTCTGCATAATTGACTTTAAATTACTTGAATCAGTCTACTAGAACAACAGGTTTTTCTGTGCACTTATCTTAGATAAGGTTGCTCAATGCTTATGATATGGTGGACAGGCTCTGTGGCGTGGTGGTAGTGAACGTGGCTGCTACGCGGGAGGTGCAGGTTCGATCTACGATCAATGCAAATATTTGTATACATGAATATGGGTATTTGCATTGGTCCCTTCGTGTTTCGGAGAGCAGGTTAAGCCTGTTGTCATACGAACATCTATGACAGTCGTCATAGGTAGTTGGAACTCTCAAAATCCGACTAGTCTAATTACAGAGCTTTGATATCAACAATTGGTTATGGAGGTCTGATGACAGTCGCTTCACGGAATATATCAAAGTTCAACCGCATCTTAGTTAGACTAGAAAGCTGTCCCTAACTGAATTGGTAAAAGGCTCAGAGAATGCTAAGGATTTCTCATGGCATGTACCACGTCAGTCACATCTGTACCTTCATCCACGAGGCTCATACCAACCTCATCCAGAAGTCAGTTCATCTGCTAAACAATGGACGTAGCTTTGGCCTAGATTTTCCTCTCAGAATTTGCAGCACAGACTGTCATTGCCAGACAAACCAACATACCAATCAAAGGCTACTAGTGAACTTCGGACTCCAAAGAAATCTCCTTACATTTTTTTAATACTATTTAAAATTTAATAGTATTTAACATATCAATCAATCAATCAATTTAGCCTATCGCAGTCCACTGCCGGATATATGCCATTCCCGATATTGATAGGTATATACATATTCATACAAACAAATATTTACCCTGAGTCACACAGATATAAATGTCATCAACCAGTCTGACAGAAGTTCACGAACAAAATACTTTATAAGGTCGCGTATATAAATTCTCCTTATCAACTTCATTTGCAAATATGTGACACCGAATATAAATCAGAGTCTGGCATCATTGAGTGTATTAATGTAAAATGAATTCTATATCTTCTTGGCGGGTTTCATGGCAGAGACAAAATGTGATTTCATATATTGGAATTATATTTTATTCAGTTACGTTTGGAGCTAAGGCGCACATCTGCGTTGCCATGAGCCTTTATGTCTTATACTAATATAATGAACTGCCTGTGCCCGCGAGTTCGTCTGCATTACGTTTCGTAGGTCTTTCAGACTCATCGTATCAACGGCCGTACCACTGGTGGTATGGTGGATCCAAAACAATAAAACCCTAGGAGAAATAGAGATAGCCCTGATTGTATCAACAGCATGTCATTTGGAGTACTTTTTTTCTTGTTTTGGCTTTTGCAGAAGCAACTAACCTACAAATTCCGAAAGAAAAGCCTGCACCAGAGTCTCGTCTATTAAGCAGTAGCTGTATAAAATTAAAAATCCCAAAAAAATTATAGTGCCCCAGACACCTAACAATGATTATTATATTGTAATATTAGTATAGGGTTGCGGAAAATATCGTAGTTTAGCCATATCCGCAGTTACACTGGTAAAGCGGTCCCAGATTCCGAGGTGAAAGCGGAATTCGGATGCGACTGGGATATTAACGCTAAGATGAAGAAGAGTATAGGTATAGTTCTATATAGATAACATTCAAACATTAAATGACATTAATGTTGAATAGTTTCTCACTACTTAGTGATTTGTTTTCTTCTTCTGTCGAATGGACGGCACTTCTACTGTCAAATTCTGTTTTCCCTGTGTGCTGCTACTTGGGTTGCGTTCTCGGAGGTGCTCATCCATGAAGCTGTATTAAGCAGTGATAATTTTTACATACTAGGCGTTAGCCTAGTGGAATGGGTAATGGACTGCTGAGACGAGGTCTTGGGTTCGATCCCAGGTTTTACCATGGCACACACCAATGACTTTTCGATGTTTTGTGTGTAATTATCGCAGGTTTATAAGTGCCCGGTTGATGGCAATAGGCTTGCCACTTATTACATTAGGACCTAAACATAAACTGGCGAAATGTGGGTTCTAGTACCTCGGCCTACCGCTTCGGGGATATAGGCGTGAGTTTATGTTATGTTAATTTTTACAAACTGCAAGCACAATAACAAATTCTATAAGTAACCGCTATAAATATATACCTATGTAACCTAAGAAAAATCTAAAAGATTTTTTTGATATATATTTCCTATCGGAAATGTGGGTCACACGGCTGATTCATTTATGATCGCGGTCAGGGACGGACCCTTTAAATCGCCAGGTTGTCACATAATCCCACCTACTGAATAGTATTTACTTGGTACAAGATATGTAACTTACCCACATATAAAAATGAATATAATAATGTTCGTCGCCGTAAGACGGTTACATATAGGAAGATATGGATGATTTTGCTCAGGAATTGATTCAATTTTTTTCTGATTTTGATTGAATATTATTATTGTGATAATGATTATATTTAGTGGAAGACGAGAAGAGTTTAGTCTGATATTCCGATCCTAAGACAGTCGTAGGATTGAAAACTCTAGTTGATGTGGTGTTGAAACTAAATTCAACTTACACACCACGCATATTACACTTGTACACTCTGAATGCGCACATTTAGATTATTGAACTGAAAACTTCTTTACGTGTCTTGGACATTTTGCGTAGTAATTTTTTGAGAAGGAAAATATCATTGGACTCTCGTTATCGTTACAGACTTTTTACAAATTGTAACAAATCACCAATTGTGATAATTCAGATGTGGCACCTGTAAAGGTGAGTATAGCTTGTCTAATTTTTCCCCACCACTTTTTTACGTAGAGTAGAATTCGGGCCACCCCTTTTCTTCCCATGCGATATCGTACAAGGCGACTAAGTTTAACATCAGACAGATATATATAGCTCAGACTCAGGCACGTGATTACATGTATGTATGCAAATTCTAAATACGGCCACAATACACAACAAAATACTATTGTCATTGGTCATTCAGTTCAACTTAGTTGCCGGTTAGGCTTCAACGTAGGACCATGTTTCAATAGCTCGTAAAAGTACCTACTGTCAGCATGTCAAGCAAAAAGCGTCTTCGAAGTTAGTTAATTAAATTAATATTTATAAAAGTTCTTACAATTTTATACGATTAAAAACGGTTGCTTTTTTGATGAATGCTTTTGAAACGCAAAATGTGCTCATATGCTGTGTACATTAATATTCTATTTTCGAAAGAAATAATTGCGAAAGTGTATCATTGAATGAAGTATGAAGAAGAAGCATTATAGTTAACGAAGTATATTCACAACAACAACAAAATCTATAGATATGCGGGTTATAATTATTAATGCTGGTGGATGTGAGGGATTGGCATTAACCAAGTTACCTAGTTTATAAGGCAATTTCAACAAGTGATGGTTACCATTACAATATGAATTTAGAAAATTTAAAACACAATTGTTACCTAATCTGCCAGAAAAAGCAGTTGTCGTAATGGATAACTTCATATCATAATGTGCTATCAGAAAAACACCAACATGCATGTCATGTAAACATGACTCAGTGAAAAAATATCCCATTTGACATCACCATGAACAATTTAAAACTTTATGACCTCATTTAAGAAAATAAAAATCGATTTAAAAGTTTTGCTTTGACGAACTGATTCATTCAAAAGGGTTCCTAATGTTCCCGGTAAAAATGTGGGGTATATTAAAGAACAACATTGCAAATAAAAATGTTGCACAGAATTTAACCCCTAACAATAACATTTATCAATGAACGACTTGATAGATCAAGCAATACCTGCCGCCATGTTGAAGAAACAGAAAAAGAATATTTTAAAAGATGCGTTGGTTGTTAGTTTATTGTTTTTATTTATTTTTAATCATCCACCCAACCGATCATAGTAAATGATTTGTCTTTTAAATACACACATCAACAAAGTCTAGGGAACAAGGACATTTCTAGTTTTTATTTAAAAACCCTTTCTTGTAATAGTGAGTGTTTTATATCAATAGAAGGGTATTTTTATACCGTTTTTAATTTTAATTTTAATAAAAACATTTTCATACCAAATTTTTTTTTTTTTAAGAAAGCATTGAATAGTGCCAATATTGAGTATTACAACCTTCTATGATTAGGCACAAAAATAACGAGGTAGTAAGAAATACAGTAATTAACCGTACTTTAAACGTTTTTAATAATCTGTAGGAACTCCTAAAGCATTAGCAACAGCTCGACAACGGCGTGGCATACTTAGTATGAGATTGTCAATCATCGTCTGTGGAATATGGCTCCATACACTGCGAAGGTGTAAAAAAAGTTGTTCTTCAGTGTTCAGATTTTCCAAAGAATCACTGAAAGCTCTTCTCCCAAGCAAATCCCAGGCATGCTCTATGGGATTGAGGTCGGCAGACTGAGCAGGCCATTCCAACGTCGTCATATTGTGCTCGCTTAACGCATTGACCACTACCCTCGCGGTGTGTGACCGTGCATTATCTTGCATGAACATAAAATCTTGACCGAACTGCTGTCGATGAGGGATTACCATGGGGTGTATAACCTCCTGAATGTATTGGTTTGCATTCAAATTGCCCCGTATCCAAACGAGGTCGGTCCTTCCACCAAGGCGAATTCCAGCCCATACCATGATTGTTCCACCTTGGTAAGGATGAACTTCTTGCGGATTCTGGAGACGACTCCGACGTCCAGGAACTCGCCATACACGCACTCTTCTCGAATCAGGATGAAAACCGAAGCGAGATTCGTCGGAAAACAGAATCCGTGCCCATCGATGGTCGGTCCACTGTAAATGTGCGTTAGCCCACAATAAGCGAGCAGTAATCGTGGGTTGCCGCCTTGCGGAATTTTGCAAGAAACGATTTTGTCGCGGGGTAGTAACCCTATTTCGTCCCCTGTGACGTTCGGCAACATCCCCTGTAGACCTGTAGCGTGCCCATAATCTGCAAATTACGCTTGGTTGGGTGTTGACAGCATCCGCTACGTCGCGTTGAGTTCGTCCAGCTTGCAGCATACCAACAGCCCTTAACATCTCTTCGCGACTTAAATGACGACGTGACATGATGACTACAGTCACAAAAATGCACAAACCATACGTAAAAGACGTATTATTGATAATAAACGTTATTTACAATCAAAAAAAATTATTTTTATTTTGCCTCAGAGAAACTGCACAATCAAACACTTTTAAAAGTTTTCCCTCCATATTCGAAAATCATTACTTATTTTAATTTATTTTTAAATTTCGAACAACTCTGTAATCTACTATATTTTATTTTTATTTATTTGCTGCCAGTTATTTGCAAAACAAGATTTACACGAAAAAAAATAATTGGGGTCATCTTGTTCCCTAGACTTTGTTGAGGTGTTTATTATGACACAATAAATTATTTCATACAAGTTTCCTTACAACTTACCGTTTTGACATTTAGTAAAAAGTTACTAATTTGACTACTCAGACAAAGACCCAATTTGACAAAACGCGGGAACGAGCGAAGGTCTTGTTCTATACATTATATTAGCTCTAGTTCATACACAGAGCGCACTCGGATTTATCGCACGACTAGTCAACTGCATAGTTTGCATATATGTCATAAGTTCACGAATCAATCGATATTTTAACTAAGGTGAAGGACATTGTTAGTATTTGTTTTCTCGTATCCAAATATCTTAAGAAAGTGGAGGGGTGCGACATTTTAGTTCAAACAAGCTCTATCTATATACTGGCCAAGTTTTCACTTGTATGTGTGTGTCACTGCTTTTTCTGTTTCGCATGTTTACTCTGTTAGTTTTAGTTAGTTAATCACTTTTTAATATTGAAATATTTTACGTATACGATAGTAAATATTATGTTGAATATATTATCATGTTGATAGATGAAAATCTTTCTAGACTTAAAGTTGTATTGATGTATGATATCCTCGGTGATGACTAAAAAAAATGTTTATATTATGTTGAAGTTAGACAGCTTCTGAAGGGTACCTCGTTAAGATTAGCTTTACTATATAAAACGATAAGCTTATTTAGCGAAGTAATTCTAGGAGGAAATTTGAAAAGAAAAATAAAGATGATATTATCTGACATCTTAGAAATTCAACTAACTGGCCATAGTAGAAATCTCCGAAAAAACAACTTTACAATTTTCGGGTTCCGTAAACATACAAGCTTTACTAGACCTACTGATATAATAAATGTGAAATTTTATGAAGATTTTTGGATAAATAGATTTAGATATTTGTTACTAAATCATGTTCAAAGGGCTGAATAGGTCTAGCTGAAATTGGGCACCGGCCTCCAATCTATTATAGTTTGGATTAACACATAAACTACTTTTTATCCCTATATAGTTATCAAGCTTTGCAGGAATGAAATCAGAATTCCCCGTAAGTGGTGCCCAAAGCATCTCAACTTTCAATAATTTTATTAATTAATGGTTTATCAATAAGAAATCACAACGAATCACAAAATATTTCACTATTAATCGTACCTTTCTCATTACGTACATCTTTAACCGCTATTTTGATTGCATTCCCTCCAGCTTATTGGAACGGAAAAGTGAATTACGATGCTAATGAACTCTACAGGCGCGAGCACCGTCTCTAGAATTTCTTCCGCTATAATTATCGCAAATGAACCCGTTGAAATTGACTTCATGAAAACAACGGCAACAGATGTTTCGCTTGTGATTAAAAACCTTAATTCAAGTGCTCAACTTACGAAGTACCTGTCTTACTAAGTAAAGGCGGAAACACGCTTTGTAATATGTTATTCGCCTTATTTGGCCGCATACGACGAAGTGTGTGGTTTCATCCGTTTATAGCTTGCTATGATAAGCCTCCTTTGGCTAAAATTAGTTACGTACATACGTAGCTAATTGTTAGCCAAAGAAGGGATTTTCATCTACAAAGATGAAAGGATTCCATGAAACTGGGGAGCGTCCCAACTTCCTTAGACTTAGAATAATAAATAAAATAACATATAAGTATTTTAAAAACGGTCTTATTTAAAAACCACAAAGGAAGTAACAGTAAAGTTAATGTACCCATTAATTATTACAATTGAACCTGCATTAGCTGAGGATTTTCTAAATATTTTCTGATTTTTTAAATACTGTAGCTGGTGAATGGTAGGAGCGTGACTTTATCTTACCGAAAATATTCCCTTACAACGCGAAAAAGACATTGAATGATACTTTTTATTTTCCCGCAATGAATTATTTCACCCCCGACAATGGTAAGGTCAATTCAGACTGATAAATCATATTCAATTGAGCGAACTGAAGAAAAGTTAGAATAGCTAATTTACGAGTATTTTTGGAGCATTTAGTTTTTATAAGTTGTAGAAAGTTTATAGTCTAAGTATAATTCATCTTGATTCATGGTTAGAGTTATTTTGTAGCAAATTAACGTTAGTTTAAGTGGTGTTGTTAAGAAATTTATTCTTGAATTTGTATTATATTTTTTCTTTTATGACTCTTCATACAAATCATCATCCTTTGAGCATTTTCCCAATTACATTGGGGTCAGCTTTCCTGAACGTCAATATTCCCCACTGCAGCATGTAAAAAGTCTTTCTTGCAATGTGCATCAGTACGTACTCATGTCATGAGATTCCTTTATTATCACTTAACTTTTTATACAGTTAATTGCACTGATACAAAGTTCTATTTAGACCACCAAACCCAAGTAATGTAGCAACACAAAGGTGTTTGCAGCCAAATATCCGACTCTGGAACATTTACCATCAGCAAGCGTATCGTTCCTCTCTGTATAGTTACACTGACATTGATTTAATGAACTCTAGTCGCTGTTCGTCTATTCAGCAACTATGCAGTTAAAATACGGCGCCGTGGTGACACTATGGTGATGACGTGGCTTTGTGGAAAATGTTAAGTTATAATTGGCAGCTATTTATTGAAATAATAACAATGACGAATGTTTTTATAATTATACAAAGGTTCAGGACTTTTCGCTATTAAATCATGGAAGTTACTATTTCTGCCGATGTTTCGGATGCGTTGCTGCACCCGTGGTCTAGGCTTGACTAGTGTTAGTAAATGTTTTTATGTCAATTATTATGTCTTCATTAACCTGCATACACTTAGTAAGAATTTACCATGTGAAATATTAGGTATATGTAATACCTATGTTAATGAATGTGCACGTCTCATATATTTGATTCTTTGATACAACTTCAAAACAGATCGTTTACAGCTTAGCTAGAATATTTAGAACAAGTTTTATATTTTAAATTCAAAAATTCTCTGTAGTTGAACAACTTTTATCAATACCATTTCCACTTTTTTAATTTACATAACATGTGAATCATAGGCATATTCAGTTTTTATTAGTTTATTTATATTATAAAACAAACATGATATAATTCTATAACTAAAACACATGGAGCTATGCGCCAATTACATAGAACCAAACTAAGAATAACTTCTAGAATGCGGATAAAATAAATATACCCTACCTAAACTTTACTTTTCGATAATATACATAATATCAAACATAGAGGGACATTTTATACATGTCTATGTCTAATGGTATTATGCACATCGAATCGAATAACTTCTGACGTCACGTGTGTCGTCTTAAATGACAATCTTAAATTCTTTTACGAACAATAGAACTAATCAAGAGTTAATCTAATCAACGTTGTGTGTACTTCAAATGTTTTCTTGTTTGTTTCAGGGCGTTCCTTAGGATTCTTTGCGTGTGCTGCCCAAGAAAGTTACGAAGAAAATATCAACCGCAACTTCGTTTCAAGCAGTCCCAAGTGAGTGATTTTTAGCGTTTACTTAACAGAAGTACAAAGAATTAAGCTTTTTCTTTACATCAAAGTCCTTATAGAAAGGAATTTTCTAATTTCAGTTGCAAATTGAAATGCTTCTTATTAGAGTGTATGAATTTGTTCTTTTACTTTCAGTTGCGCACCACTCGACGTTATTACTCATCGAGCGAACTAATGGGCATACAACAGATCAGGCAAAACTCCTGCGAACAAACTTATATATAGCGAATCAGCTTAACTTTGTCGCTCCGGAATCTCCTCCATATTCCAAGTGCCTTGACGATAAATTTCAACTTGTATCTTCCATTCATCTATATGTATATAAATGCTGATTGTATACTGAGCATCAATTAAATCTCAACTGATATTGATTAAATATTGTTTATGTAATATATTAGAAGGGGTTCTCTTCATCGGTTGCTTAACAGAATAATGCTGTGAGTTTAGAGGTACGTGTGGACTTGATTTCAACTCACATGTTGCACTTTGTGTCAGTGTCCCTCCTAACGAACTTGTTACTGTCTACTTTGTGTGCACTTGTGTCATTTTCAACTGGGAAATATAACGACCCATCTTTCTCCACTTTTTAACGCTTGCCGTCCCTTGTGTCTTGACTTCAGTACCTAATGTTAATAGCACTAAAAACTTTGCATGGTAACACAATATTAATTATTGTGATTTCTTTATCAGTAATTGCTGGCTTGCATGACTGGGAAATTACTAATTACTATAATATAACACCGGGCAAAAACTGTTATGGTGTTTGTTTATGATAAATTATGTATTTTATCCTCACCCCGCCAACGTGAATTAAGTGTGTAAAAAATTTCGTCAGGCATTTATATAATTCCCTTAAGTGTATCGATAATGTAATCTACTAATTACTCTCAATCAACTTTTCCAAATCATTGTGTTTCACATTTATCATTGTTATATGTGTTGTCAGTTGCATGTTTTCAATAAAATTCTTATCTTCCATATCCAACGACCACAATAAATTTTATATCATAAATTCGATCAAATCACACGCATTTACTTCGACCAACTTTTACTATTATCGCTGTAGTATAATATTATGGCTAATATGATCGCTGTTTTACAGTACCCGGTGTCGACAATGATGTATTCATCAGTTTCTCAACACGAAATGTGTCGTTTGTGACATCAGGCCCGTGCGGGGACTTTCCGCGCGCCTAGAAGCAGATGTTCCTGATGCAGGGATCGCCGTTCGCTGCGCGCAAGTCGCCGCAGCGATCGGCACACATGCGACACCTATCGCATGAGGACTTTAGAACATACTTTCGATGAACCTATTCAGTGCGTTGAGAGGCACATTGTACCCGACAATGTGCCATATTGCCTGGACTCCGAGTCCGTGAGTGAAGTGAGTTTAGAAAGTGATAGCCGTAAGCCGTCGATCAAGAAAAATGTAAAAAAGAAAGTGACCTATCAAACCAAAGCTGAAGTGATCTCAAACTAATTTTTATAACAAGTTTCGGTGTATATACGTGTAGGTTGTTGAATTCCTGTCGTGCCTAGTCAGTTGAGACTGTCTCGAGATCAAAAATACGTAATTGACTACAGATATTGAGTTCAGCATAAGTCAGAGGAAAGCATGCCAATGTAATCCTACTATCGCATAACGAGATAATTATTATCTTATATTTTAATAGAAATAACATATTACCAGTATGACAACCCTCTATCCAGGTGAGAAGAAATTCACCTTCATTCTTTTATCTACACATATTTTTATTATATTATTTGTATTACGGCCCTACCTATTCGTAGTTCTATGAAAGAGTTAGATTTCAGCGATAATATTGTCCACTGTTTTTGCTACCCATTTAACTTTTATATACAAATGTGGTGTACAATAAAAATATTACAGATTAATATTAATAAAATATTAAAATTATATTAATATCATGCTTTATCTTACATTTAAAACAATCACTCTTCTTCTCCTCTTTTTCAATGTGTTATAGCAATGTCAACGATTCCGCCATTAATTCAGTAAATGTTTGTGAAATTATTAATGGCGATACGGCAATGTCAAGTTTTTCAAGAAATTCTACCAGAGGCACGTTAACCACGCCAGTAAATTGGTTTCCGTCTGTTTTAACGTTATGGTGACACTTCACTTGGCTATTTGTGTTTGCGATCGGGCATTTGGTGATTTGGCAAAAAAAAATTGTATCATAAATTCACTAACACCTTCGGCTTGACCTGTTCGCCATCTAGCATCAGTTTGCCTTTTAACTCCATTTTCTGCTTCATACTTCATTCGATGATATACATTCGCAATTATTTCTTTTGACCGAAATAAGGATTTTAATATACACAGCATATATACGCATATCGTGCGTTTTAAAAATCATTCATCAAAAAAGCAAAATTTTTTAATCGTATTAGAAGTATTAAGAATTGTCATAATTATTTACCTGACTTCGAAGATGCTTTTTGCTTGACATGTTGATAGTACTTTTACGAGCAAATGAAACGTGGTTCTACATTGAAGCCTATTCGGCAACTGATTTGAGCTGAATGAAGAATAGTATTTTTTCGTGTATTGCGTCCTTATTTATAATTTGCTTATGTGCGTAAGAAAAGTGGTGGGGCGCGTCTATTCGTCTTAGACAAGTTATAATTATTCATCAAATATCTCAAATACGCAAATATGAATAGCCATGTGCAGTACCATCATTAGAGGAATTTATGTTACGACGTTGGTTTCCAAATCAAAACTCAAAACCTGTATCAAAATCGCATGAGATTGATCAAATTATTTTTCTTCATTCAACTTAGAAATTTTTGGAAGTTTACTTGGCAAGAACATTGTGTCCAATAGCTTTTTGCTCAATATCTGATTGCGTTGAAAATGTGTTACTATAATGTAAATATGTAAATCTAGTCATTTATCTGGAACTATAGATGTAATTGGTACCGAGACAACCTAAATTAGGCTGGTAATTAAATCCTTTCACGTGAAATAAATCAATCAGGAGCTGTGATTTACTGAATAGATGTGTACATAAACTTTCTATAAAATGTATATATGTAATCTTAATATCTTGTATTGTGATTATTGTATGTAGTTGCATGTACTGTATGTATGTATATTATTGCGAAGGAAGTGAAGCGCTTCAAAATATTGTAAAATATCTTTGATGATTATATTATTGCCAATTCAGCCCTTGAATTTGAATTGCACCAACACATCAAGAATTTCGAAAATCATATTAGGTACCTACAATATAAATAAATAATTTTAAGTGATTTATTTTGCCCAGGGACGTGATGATCCATATCTGCTAATAATACTTGAGGCGAAGAAAACCTGATAATGTATAATTTGTCGTTAGAATGCTAATTTCGCGAGGCTTTATTTAAATTAACTAAAAGTAAATTTACGTATCATCTGGAATTGTACGGTATTCTGATAATGTTAATAATGTTTATAAGTGCAGATAGAAAATTTTCATAATCTAGGAGGTACAATTTTACAGGTACATTTATTTCTATTATTTCTATTTGCTTAAATCAGATCAGACTTTCGTCACCTGTTACTGCTCTCTACAGTCGGCTAAGGACTCGTACCTTTAGGATTATAACTTTAAACTCTTCCATAAAGAAAATAGAAATTAGTACTGAAATATGATATCAAAAACAATTACTTTTTACCTAACAAAGTTAGATGTTAGGAGTCTGATATAATAATGAAATAGACACGAACGTATCACGCTATTACAAAGGCTGTTCTAATAATTTAGGCAATCTGACATTTAACTTTTCGAAACAGTCTAACAACTATGTTGAAACCATTAGTGTAGATCAATACTTCTATAAACTCAGGTATCGAATGTATATGTATAGGCGAATTAATAAAGGGCCAGTACAAACTATATCATGTAACTTCATTCAGGTATATTATTTCAATTTATTTAATATCTCTCAATTTAATTAAAGTCAAGAAAATTTATAATTGTACAACGGTTTGGGACTTTTCGCCATAAAATCATGGAACTTACAATTTCTGCCGACGTTTCGGATGCGTTGCAGCACCCGCGGTTACGACTTGACTTATGATTGATGATTTAACTGCGAAAAGTCCCTAATCGTTGTATAATAGGGTGGTGTCCATTTTTTTATTGTTATCGTAAACTGTACATTTTATAATAATATAATGAACTGTAATAGTGAAACTTTCTTATGACAAACAGTTTGAAAGATATTTGATTTTTTAAATTCAATTACTCGAGCCGCCCTAAAACACCCCATACAAAATCATGGCACGTGGTGACGTCACGGTGCACTGGCGCGTAGTGAAAATGTATGGAGTGCAAGTGAGTATCGCATTTATCTCAATGTAGGTTGCGTTTACACGTATACAGTGCGTAATAAGATTGATTTGAAACTGAATAAGGAATCTAAAAAGTTGTAAATTTTGCTTTATTTCGATTGTTTATATTTGGACCTATTTTAGGAATTAAAAATAACGAAAAGTCATAGTTTCAGTTTAGTTAGGCAAAATCTCAGTTTACTATGCATATTTTTAGATAAAATACCAAAATATTAAGTATTATTGGTAAGAATTCGACCGATTTGTTATTTTTAAACTTATTATGAATTCACACCGCGATAGTTTAAAAATAACAAGAAAATTTAATTAATAAATATATTTATCAAGCACTTTTCTAAGGATGGATGACAGGTAGAATAGTAAGATACTGTAAATATATACCTATACTTTTAATTTAAAAGGTAAAAATGCTCATATATTATGTTGATATAATCAATAATTTGAATCAACTAGTGTAATATTATTAAATTCTATGTTGTATAAAATCATTAACAGAATTTATACTTATCTAGTCATGTTCATATCTGTTGATGGCATAGTTCCTTTTATTATTAGTCCTTGCATGTTGATATTGTATAAAATAAATAAAAAATGTGTAAAATAAATGTATAATCGATGCGACTAGTCATTATTATGTTGTATAAAAATAGGCTGTAATACTGACAATGTAGCTGCGATCCATGGTTTTAATGTCAATATTTAGAGTACACTATCATCCTAATTTATTCACTATCTATCATCTAACAGGATACAGACTATTATAACCTTGTCTATATATCTATAATTATACTGGATAGCTCCCCAAACTTTAATTAATTTCATTTATAGTTATTTAAATTTATAATCACTTTTTTACTCATTTAATTTTTAGTAATTTTATTCATATATAAATTTTAGGAAAATTCTTACACCTACACTAGTTGATTCTGAAGTACTGTGTAAGACTGATGCAGTGAATGGTTGGAAAATTGCATGTCCAAACACCGAACTTCCAAGGAACCTATTCTCACAGCGTCAGTGGGACGGGCCTCTCTGCAGTTTAGTAAGACAACATTTATTAAATACATGCTCTAATTCTGCTGAGCGTGCTCGTTTACTAGCGGTTGGAGTGTGGGAATCGGGTCTTTGGCTACAAGCTCTTCCGTCGTATCGCAACATGCCTTCGCTTAGGTGCGCCGTGTGTTTCTCCGCATCAATGCCGTTGTGTAGAAGCAGTTGACCGACTCGGAGTCTATAGCCTATCGTGCAGCAGGAGCACTGGGCGAATTCCACGGCCTCAACGACATAATCCGCCGTGCTCTTGTCACCACAGGTGTACCGGCTGTGCTTGAACCAAACGTTTTAGCGCGCGACGATGGCAAGAGACCGGATGGTATGTCGTTAATGCCATGGAGAATGGGTAGGACTCTGGTATGGAACGCAACATGCGTGAATACCGTTGCCCCTACCCATATACCTGGCACGCCCGGCTGTGCCGGTGCTGCTGCAGCTTCTGCAGAGGCTCTTAAGCGGCACGAGTATTCTAATCTTATTGGTGATTATGAATTTGTGCCGTTTGGAGCAGAAACGTTTGGGCCGTGGGGTCCGAGCGCCCGCAATCTCTTCAGGGAGATTGTGAAGCGTATGGTCAGCGATTCTCGAGACATGCGATACGGAGGAATTCCACGACACATTTTAACTTTTGCTTTATTTAATTATTATTTTTTATTAATGTAAATATTAGCATAGATTTCATTAATTATGATATATCAAAAGTCATATATCATATCAAATATTGACATTAAAATCATTGTATGTTGGTAACATTATAAGTGTTTTATTATGAGCTAGTACTTACGCCCTCAAGGCCTTACAAGTCTCAATTGTCTTCAACCCTTTATTTATCATACCAGTGTGCCTGTCTAACACTAAAGCGGTAGAACCTTAAAACTGTAATATAGCTTACCTAGCATGTAGTGTATGTGACAAAAAGTTGTAAAACATATTGTTCAATGATACTCAATTTTTTCCCTTTGACAATTTACACTGACACAATAACATCTGTGGCGTAGCCGTAGAGCGTTTGACCACTCAATCAGAGGTCAAGGGTTCGGTTCCCACTCAGTGCCTATGTTTATATAAATGAATGTGTTTATTTATATTGGTTAGGATGTTTTTATAATTAGACTTAATATTTTTATTTCCTAAAAATATCTCTAAGAATTTTTAAACGCATTCTAGAACCCATACCACAAGCTATGCTTATTTTGGATCTAGATGGCGCTGTGTATATCGTAGAATATTTGTTTATTTATTATTATTTTGTCACAAACCATCATGCTGGGTTTACAAATATGTTTTTAAATATTTAAATATAAAAGTATACTTCTCGCTATTGCTAAGTTAAATTTCAATATTGTGAATAAATAAATTATTGTATTTAAAATTAAATAATAAATCGGTTGTCGTATGAATTTATATAAAATATTTTTTCTATAATTCTACTTGTTTTATTTAATAATAAAACCTAGTAAATGACGGGTAATGCTGTGGACTACACCGTTGAAATGTTATACAAATAAGGTAATTGGTTAGTTTAATCAGAAGCTTGCCGAGTTGACGTTGGATATGAGTCACTGGATTATATCTACAAAGTAAGTAAATAATCTCCACTATATTATGCGTCAGTATACCTAACGTGATGTGCATAAGTTTTAATTGTAAATTTAATATATTTTTTTATCTGTACCTAACATTGAAATAGAATCAACCAAAAAAAACAAGCAATCGATTCGATAATAACAACATTCGTGACAATTTGGGTATAGTTTAGATAACTTACACTTCAAACTATGTGACAATTACCATCCTTAATCACCCCACGAACATAATAATATATCCGAAACGTCGTCGGGTTACATGCAAATATATAATTCAAAATAAATCTCAATATTATCCGTTAGTTGCTTAGACCTGTAACATAACCAAATTCGAAGTAAATAAATGATATGACATAACATAAATTCACGCCTATATCCCCAAAGTGGTAGGCACTCACATTTCACCAGTTTATGTTTAGGTCCCAATGTAATTATTGCCATTAACCGGGCACTTATAAACCTGCGATAAATACACACATAACTTCGAAAAGCATCGAAAAGTCATTGGTGTGTGCCGTGGTAAAACCTTGGATCGAACCCGAGACCTCGTCTCAGCAGTCCATTACTCATACCACTAGGCTACCGCGGCTTTGACAAATTGAATGAAATTTATTTTAATGAGTGATATCCGCGTAAACTGCCGACAATGTCATATCTTATAATAATAACAATTTATACTTAGACCATTAAAACTTCATATTCTTTCAAACGCCTCAAGCAAGGCGAATGAAAATACCCAAATTATTTAGATAGACTATATCATAAATAAATAAAAAATAACAATGAAATGCATATAATAAAATATTATGAGTATGACAACATGGCCGCCGGCATGGAGCCAAACCAAAAGTTATTGTTATAATACGGACATTACTTCTGGAGACCTTTTTCGAATACAATCGAATTCTGAACAAGGAAATGAAAAATACTTGACTACATTTTGTATTCAGTTAAACTATTAACAAGCAGAGTTTTAGGAAAAACGGTAATATTTCAGCTGGGTGCGAGAAAAATGTTTCAGTCGGTCACTCCAAAAGAGGAGAATTTTTCTGTTTTAAGATAGGCTTTTGTCACGCAATTGTCAAACAAAAAATTTCATGGGGAAATGGAATTAGGTAACCATTGAATCTGTTATGGCAATATGAGATTCGAGACGGCGGCGTGTAGTTTAGTTGGTTCGAGTATAAAAAATTTTTACGTGAACTTTTTTATATAGAATTTTTATTTTTTTATATATATTTTTATATATATATGAAAGCTTAATAGCTTCTTAGCATACTAAGTTATGTAGCTTACTGCCTGCATAACTTGGTATGCTACATATACCCTATCTACCTATATTTAAAGCGTTTTATGTAATTATAATAAGCAATTATGTAATCTCACTAATGTAAATTTAGGGCGTACCCTAAATGACGATGGAGCTGGCATGGTTATTTTGGCCAAAAGCTCCTAAATAAATAAAGATTAAAAAAAAAAATATATATATATACGCCAATTTGACTTCATCACGCCTGATGGTAAGCTACAGGCAAAGTCTCAGGAAAGAGGGTGACCATTAAAGACACGTACTCGTAGCATATTACTATAAGCAGCACTTTATTATATTCGAACTATATATACCACTTAGGTGGCAGACAAGCACATAGCCCACCTGATGGAAAGTGGTTACCGTGGCCTATGGACGTGTGCAACACCAGAGGCGTCACACTCGCGCTGCCGACCACAATCCTCCTAATGCCCCTTTTGAAGAACCCCATATTGCAGGCGCATGGGAAAACCGCAGCATGGAGTTCATTCCACAGCTTGAGTGTGCGTGGGATGAAGTACCCTTCATACCGCACAGTGCGTACCGTCTCGGGTTGCAATGGGGATGAATTCCCTGCCTACGACGAGTGGTGCGATGATAGAATGTTGCTGTAGACATCATGTCAAACAATTCATGAGCACAAACCGTTGTAAAGGAACTTTATGACAATGCACCATTTATAACCCGATTGTGATAATAAGTATACACTTTCATTAATAATCTCAATAATTGTCATGCTATACATTTCATACTTATAAACACGTTTGTATCCCCGGAGGATTAGCCAGAAGTCAATCATTAAATTCGGTTACATGTAATAGGGGGTCAGCCTATTGCCGTCTTCCAAGCTCTATTGTTGACTCAAGATATATACAGCTCAGACTCAGCCTCAGAGGCATGGACCTCTGAGGCTCTTTTATAATTTATATTTAGTAAAATACTATACCATCTTGAGATTACTTGTCATGATGCCAAAACCTACTTGATATTGAATGGACCTTAGTTCACTTCTATGTCACTGATCCCTATGATGCTAAAAAATCTAGCATTGACTGTATTATATATGTATAAATATTATTTGTTATGAATAGAAAATATTATTTGAGAAGTATTCATATTTAGAATTTTCAATTAAGAAGTGTTCAGTGGTGTGCAAGATTATGTAAGGTAACAGGAATTCAGTTTATGTTAGGTGCTTTCGTAAAACAATACCCGTTAGTTATTTGATTCTTCAAATCGCCTTCATTGACTCTTTGTGAAACCTTAATAATATGTTACAAGAGTCTACTATGGTGAATTATTTGTTCCTTACCACGTCTATTTCGATACATGTCTATGATTACATAGGAAGTATTTCGTAGTTAAACAAAACAATCCGATAAATATACATTGTGGTACGGTTCGCAATGCATAGATAGATCAAGACCAACATAAAAGAAAACAAGCTATTTACACAGACAACAGTTTAAATGGAGCTTAGAATTAATTTAAATAAATACAAATATGAAAGTAATTACATTTGTTTTATACCGTTTACAGTACAGTCAAGTTCAGACAGTTGAATCTATAGATGATTTCTTAACTTTTGGTAACGTATACCTTTTTATTATACCACTTAGGTGGCAGACAAGCACACGGCCCTCCTGATGGGAAGTGATTACCGTGGCCTATAAACGTATGCAACACCAGGGGTGTTACACTCGCGCTGCCGACCACGAAGAAACCTTCTGATGCCCCTCTTGAAGAACCCCATATTGTAGGTGCTTGGGAAAACCGCAGCAGGGAGGTCATTCCACAACTTGAGTGTGGGATGAAGTTTCTTTCATACCGCACAGTGCGCACCGTCTCAGTTCGCAATGTGTGAGGAAGAATCCGTTCAGTACCATAGTAGCAATTTATGAAAATACTATCTGTGCTCGCGTCTACGCGTGACCTTCCTAAGATCTTTTTTTGTGCTGTAGCTTTCTAAAATAAAATTAATTAATCTAAGTTACGCTTTATAGTATCCGTTAAATTGCTATTTGGTACTGTAGTACCAAAAACACGCTCTACGGCAATTGCTACTTGGTACTGTACGTCAACAAGTTTTTTTGTTTATACGAGCTCTGTCGTCACTCAGCGGGCGGCGCCATTAACTGACGTCATCTGAGTGCAATTTGCAATTCACGTGACGACCCTTTTTTTTCAGGAAAGCGGTTTAATTCTAATATATTTAGGTACATATCAGATAAAACAGGCACGTTCATACTATGGTGAGCATCTAAGAGGGTATCAGCTTTTTGCAATAAAAATCCTGACAGATAAGTGAATGATGCGCCAAAAAGTGATGTGTTAAGAAGCAAACAGCAGCCGACAATATACTTGAATACAACACCTAACATCAAAATAAGTGAGAACAGTAGAGTTTTTGTGCTGTCAGTGGGAGGACCAGAAACTTGCCCTGCTTTATCTTCTGCACTGATGGCATATAAACTCTCTGTTCTTACAGGTTTGGCAGCATGAGTATTACTCCCCTGATGTTGCACACGCCCATAGGCCACGGTAACCATTTTCCATCAGAAGGGACGTATGCTTGTCTGCCACCTAAGTTGTTTAAAAAAATAGTGAGAAAAGAAATCTTATCATCAACAGTCTATCTCCAACACTTTATGAAAATCTAGCTAGATATTCGGTTGACATAGTTTCTCCCGACCCACAAGCATCTTAGCTTGAATATTACTTGTCACAAAGTGGGGCATTTATAACCGGGCTCGCACCTGTGAGAGCGAAATTTTCCCGCCACATTAACCTGAAAAAATTACTGTTTGAAATATGTTTTCTTATGCCTTATATTCAAGACGGCACGACGAGGTTTTGTACTCCTAAATTATATCTCGAGACTACGTCCGCGTAAACTTAGATCGATTGTTTGTACGCAGATATTTTAATAATATTTTTTTTAAATAAAACTGAACAAGTTACGCATTATAACTTAAGGTATCGGCCTGTGAAAGTTCTGGTAAAATCAATCTAGACGTTTCAGAGATTAGCCAAATCAATAAGATAAAAAGATAGACATGAGATCAAAATAGTCTCGTATATACTTTCATATGAATTTACTATAAATACTGTTATTTTACGATTGCAAACAGATAAAGAGGTAAACGTCAATTGTATTCCTTTGTATAGATACTAGAAAGTCGATTGTATTGTATGAAAAACTAATATTTTACTCAATCCTGCCGTAAACAGCCCCTCTTTACGATAATATTTCCACTTTTCAACAATTACTTCCATTCGATATGACAAAGGCTAAGCTACCTCACCTCACTGGTGTGTTAGGAATTGTCAGACTTATCACTTAGATTTACAAAATTGTTCAAATATAAAATGTTTCTCAAATGTAGTAGAGACGGAACGCAAAGAAAAATTCGTCTTCAAATGCTTCTGAATATTTGCACGCAATGCAAAATCTTTTACAAAATTCCACGGCAAAAGTCAAAGGGCTTCTGCATTCCTGAACTGATTTACAAATAGAGTTGTTTCAAATGCGCTGTTGTTGAACGACTTGCGTAGCTCGCTTTAACGTAATTGTGACATTTTATTACAGTAATTTGGCATTGAAATACGATACCGAAATTTGAGAATAATACAGACAGCTGTCGCCTTTTGTTTTCGTGGAACCCAAATCAATCAGCTAGCCCATCGCAGTCCACTGCTGGACTAGGCCTCTCCCAATGTTGGCAGACTTTGGCCTACTGTCTCCACGCTGGCCAGACAGGTTGATTCCTTCTCTCGCACTGAGATCGTCTGCGTATTTTTCCGTTAGTCGCTTCTTACGATACCCTTTGGATGAGATGGGATAGTAATACTTGTATTCTTGCTCGGTCACTACAAGGACCCAAAATGTGGTTTATTAGGCCCGCATGGTACCAATTTTATAATTATATTTATTGATGATAAACAGAATTTTCAAACTCATACTAAGAGTTTGAAAGTTCTGATTATCAGACTAAAGAAAATAATCCATTATTCATTTTCCAGCTATGAATTGGAATGAACTAGAATTTAATAATCTCATAAGCTTCAAGATCCACGTATCAATTTGAAATTATGAATAAACCAAGATTTTATATGAGACTAGCAGAGTGGACCCAGAGGACTAATATAATATTCCTCTTATTATTGATTCTGTGAGCGGACCCGACAGAACTTATGCTGTTGCCTTTTCGTTTAGGTACAACCAGCATCAGTTTAATGCCGTCTTTTTGAGAACTTTCAACGTCAATTTGTTGACGTTGAAATGGACTGTATGGGGCCTCGTTCTAATTTGTTTTAAATATTATCGTCACACCGTCCTTTGTCTTTTTTCACTTCTGCTCTGTATTTTGCCGATAAATGTTTCTTTTTTTAAATACAAATATTGTGATCATTTCTTTACTCGGCTACATAAGTAACAGATGTGTTTAAAGATGTGAACACACATTACAATATGTACGTACGTACAGAATAATTTTATTATACAAAAATTGAATTTATATATTTGATAATTTTGAATTCGGAATGTATAGTTGTATACTGTGACATTTGCCTTTTTTATTCGAGGACATAAACTTTACAATAGCTGCTGCTTAAGATGGCTACAAAGAAACTTTACTTAATTTGAAGTTCAGAAACAGGTAGGTAAATGAAATAATGACGGGAAGATAAGTATTTTAGCTAGTTGGCTTAGCGGTTAAACAGTTAACCTTTCAATCAAAAAGTCTCGGGTTCGAATCTTTATCATTACACTATCGACGTGAACCCAAAGTTTAGCTGAAGAGGTTAGTGGACGTAAAAATTAAATTGAATTTTTTTTTTTTTAAATTTAAATTTAAACAATATAAATTAAATTAAATTAAAATTTAATTTTTACGTCCAGTGTGTTTATTGATTCCATATAATACCAGATATAATTTTACAGTATCAGGAATTTCGGCAACACGGGGTTTAATAACACCGTAATAGTTTAGCGAGCTAATGTACTGTACCACCGCACAAACCGAGCTTTAGGGATACAGGTAAGGTTCTGAGAGGAAAACTTACTAGTTACTGAAGTCATTAAGTAAATTAAAAGCTTCTTATCGGTCAGTGGTTTATTAGATCTACTACTCTTTGGTGAAATTTTGGAGTTGGGTTTGTTTTTCATGTGTTAGAACGATTTCCTATTATCCGATACGATATCGGTGTCGGCTTCGTAATCCGACATCCGATAGCCGACAGGAAGTAAAATGTATGAAATATGTATCTGTCTTTTACATTGTTTGGCCCGATATCGAATATCGGAGCCGACAGCTATATCGAGCCGGATAATGTGAAAACGGTCTTAGAGGATTGTATGTTGGCGTATGTTTTCAATGCTTTTAGAAGTTATGTGTGTATTTATTGCAAGTTTATAAGTGCCCGGTTAATGGCAATAGGCTCGCCACCTGTTACATTGGGACCTAAACATAAACTGGCAGAATGTGGGTGCTAGCACCTCTGCCTACCCGTTCGGGGATATATATTTTTTTATACCACTTAGTTGGCAGACAAGCACACGGCCCACCTGATGGTAAGTGGTTACCGTGACCTATGGACGTCTGTAACACCAGAAGAGTCACAGTCGCGCTGCCAACCCTGTAAGTACAGAGTTTTTATGCCGTCAGTAGAAGACAAAGCAGGACAAGCCTATAGTCTTCCCACTGACAGCACTAATTCTCCAGTGAGCTCTGGCTACCCTACTCACCGCTGGGAACACAACACGAAGTTATTATAGCCGCGGTATTCTGTAGGGCGGAGGTACTACCCCAGTTGGACTGCTCAATCGGGCGAAAATACCGCCGTGTCCTATCTCCTAGCTAAGCGTGAGTTTATATGTAATGAGTTTATGTATGTTATTTAAGTTTCTTTCTTAGTGGAATTGTTTTGTTAACGTTACGTGTTGAGTTTGTTATTTTTTTTTTTACGTGTGTTAAAAATATGTTATGATTATGAGATCCGATGGCAGTGCCTTTCATAAATAATCTTATAACTAAACACAACTAGGAAAAACACAGTTATCATGATGAACGCAGGTTAATTGACTAAACTTGAATCGTAAAATCCACTCTTAATAGATTAAATCAGTTCAACTTAAACTTTTACAATTCTTTTGTTGTATATTGCATACGCGACAAACGAGTTGTGAATGGCGAATGAATGACACTGACACTATATAATATCCAGTGAAATTTGATATATATGCAGTTTAATATTTCTAGACGTTCTTTCACAGCTTTGTCAGCCAAATACTAGAGCGAGTGTAATGTCACTAAGGCCCCGCAGGAACTCATTCGTGAGAGATAGCTCCGTCTGCAGACGTTTTGTCACTGTGAGCACTCAGGTGAGTGCGAATTTGAACAGTACAGTGACTTCTTTCTAATGCTTTCAATATTTAGTGAAAATACTTTGAATTGGAGAGGCGCAATGTTGTTTATGGACAAAAGGTTTTTTTTTCATATATTTATGTCGTCAATATAACTGCAGCCCGCCTGATTACAATCAGGCGGGCTGCAGCTGCAGCTGGGGTGCAGTCAAAAGTGGCCGCAATAACAGATGTTGCCCCTAGAACGTTGGAACCTTGCCGGCCTCGAAAAAAATATTGTCACGTCTCGCGTAAAGGGCCAGGGCCTGTAGGAAGAATGAAACACGTATGGCGAGCTACCTGATTTGCCTGACTTTCAACAATTACTACCATATTCGTTAGTACACTGACCTACATAATTATCTTATCGCATGTACTATAATCAGCTCGGCGAACCTTGATCCCTATGACACTGACAGTTATTCCCACGACACAACCTTGTAGTAGCGTCACCGTTATATTATAATCGAATTGGCGGTGTCTAAAAATGATATTTATTAATTTTAGGCAGATATATGCAATTACAATAATATCCCGTTGGAATTATAATAATTATTAACACTTACAAGAAATTATCTCAATCAGACTTTACGTTGACGTCCTGCAAAAGTTACTCCGTTTGGAAGATATCGACTAGTGCGGAAAAGTATCGATAAACAAATATCGAAAATGGAAACGAGTGTAC
This sequence comes from Eilema griseolum, assembly GCA_963662185.1. Taxonomy (NCBI): domain Eukaryota; kingdom Metazoa; phylum Arthropoda; class Insecta; order Lepidoptera; family Erebidae; genus Eilema; species Eilema griseolum. Next base: position 11,039,713 of record OY759250.1, read on the forward strand.
AAAATACATCAATAGAGCACCTACGCTCTTAGTGTCAGATTTATAATCATTTAAGTTGTTTGCGATAATAAAATAAAGGAGATTTAACAAATTTATTGTATATACCTACTCAAATAAAACAAAAGCGGTTTATTTATGATTTTTTAATATACATTAATCTGAATCTGACAATGGTGTCACCGATTGCGTCTCAGACTCGGAATCCGAACTGCAGCTGCTTTCTCCTATGTTTATGATAAACGGCTGGTCTACTATATTGTCGTATCGCACGTCTCGATTCCAATCATCTAAGCATAGCTTTTTCGTCTTTTCAACCACTTTCCTCCAATTGTCCGGAGTCACTTGACTACATGCCTCTTGTAGCAACGTAAGCATTTTATTAGCTGTGAATGGTGGAGTGGTGTTAAGCCTGGCTGCACAACCTGAAACAATAATGGTTTAGATTGAAAATGATGCAAAGTCAAAGAGCGAGATCGGGGTAAGTACATTATAAGTACATAATTTTGTACGTTAAAAGTGTGTAATTGATATAAGCACATGGATAAAAATAAAAATGCAATTTGCTAGTGAAATAAAATAGCTTTAAATAGTACTAGCCGACTAGACAGTCACCAGTGACCTAAATAAAAACATGTTAAAATAAATACAAATCAACCCACCTTTGATCTGCGCCCATATCATTTCGATTGCATTATATTGGCAGTGGTAGGGCGGTAGCCGAATCACGGTGTGCCCTTTTGATTTTGCCATCTCATCCAAGAAATATTTCTTCTTTGTTTGCTGTTTATGAAGGTTCAACAATCTAACTAATTCCTTTTTCAGCATTTGAGTATTAGCTGCCACACCATTGTTTTGCAGCCACTCTATTATTTCGCCTTTATTGTTGTTCGCGGTAGGCGCTTTATTAATTTGCACAGAGTGGTATGGGGCGTTGTCCATTAAAATGTAGTGGGGCTCGTTTAAATTGTTTAATAGTTTTGTGAACCATTTCTTGAAATTCTCAAAATTCATCTCTTCGTGATAATCACTTGTTTTCACGGATTTGAAGGCCCACAAGCAGTTAGGTACAAAACCTTTGGCTGTGCCAGCGTGGCAGATAATCAAACGCTGGCCCTTGCCTTCTGGTGCTTTGGTACAGGATTTCTCTGTGTCGTCTGTCCATGTTTTGGAGACTGAGTGATTGGCGTTGAGCCACGTTTCGTCCAGATAAACCACCTTGTCCCAGTTCTCGATGTTTTTTATTTGTCGTAGAAAATCACACCTCATCAATCCAATGTCCTTCCGCTCCATTATCACTTTTCTTTTGTCACACTTCCCATAACGAAATCTACATTTTTTTATAACTTGTCTGAGAGAAGTGAATCCACCTTTAAATAAATCAGCCGATTTCAGCGACGCTAATAATTTTGTGCAAGTCGGCAGTTCACCTCGAAAATAATAGCCGTAAATATGGTTTCGTATCGCTGCCATGTCGAAATCATCGGGGTTAGTTACGGGTCGTGCCCTATTATGTTTTTTCTTCTTTGGAGTTGATAATTTGTTCTCCTCCATCGACGATTCGCCGAACTTCTCCTTTGTAATTCTGGAAACGGTAGCTTTGCCAATTCCCAAAGCATCAGCAACACGGTCGCGTACGTTGTCAAGTGGCAACAAAGGTCCGCCATTTTGTAGTTCGCGAGCAAAATAGTCACGCAAGCGTACAACAAACTCCCGCGTTTCACTGTTGAGTACAGTTTTTCTCAGTCTTTTCGGCATTTTGAAACACCAACAAACACAAAACAGCAACAATAACAAAAACAGAAAACAACAATAGTAACAAACAAAGGATTCCGTTGACACAAGAAAACACGTGGCGCATACAAGGCGTTAGCACTCGTACTGGCGTAGCGAACTGACAGTACTAGCGTAGTGACAGATCAGATAGTGTTGCTATAACTAAAATTTTAATTCACATTAAAATTATACAGTCCGACCATGTTACCTCTGCATCGGAATATTGGCAACCCCATATACAAATACACGGATACTTGTAAATATAACAAGCATTATAATTATAGTAATGTAGATTATATTTTAAAAACATGTTTATCGATGTGGCTGAATGCAAGTCACGCCTTTGCCTATAAAAAGTTGCGATATATCGACACGACCCGTCACTAGTATGAACTGTCATAGGGATCAAGGTTCGCCGAGCTGATTATAGAACCTACTATCATGAAAGCACGATAATTAATGTACATTATTAATGTAAAATATAGCTACAAAGTACAGTTTTAATAACAATATTATGTATAACACGATGAACAATATAATTAAGGCAGCAATTTCATGAAGGCGATGTATCGACACTGCCTTCATTAACAAGAATATATTATTCCTAACGAAACTAGTAGCTAAACGCATGAACAGAGCTTTGAGTTGCTTTATTAACCGTCTTCATAAAAGGAGAAGATTCTGAATTCGAATGTTAACAATATTTTATGAATTTTTTTCATATCATTTAGGTGGCAAACAAGCACGCAATTCACCAGATGTAAAGTGGTTACCGTTGGCTTTAAATGTGTGCAACATCAGCGGCGGCACACACGTACTACCGACCCTGTAAAAACTGATTTTCTGTGCCTTCAATGCAAAAGACAAAACAGGACGAACCTTTGGTCTTCCCACTGACAACATAAAAACTCTTCAGTGAGTCCTGGCTACCCTGCTCACCACCGGGAAGACAACAAGAGGTTGTTATAGCTGTAGTTTATTATATAGTCGCGCATAACACTATCATTATTTATATCTATCATGATGTATTAATTTTATTAATCAGCGAATTTTCTGTGGTTAGTGAACCCATTTTGACTCGACTACGGCGAAGCAAAAGGAGAGTTATGATTTTGATAGGTCATGTAGTAATATCAAGGATAGCCTTGGTCGTATGCCACTTAGTCTTACTAAAAAATACACTCTGGTGGCATCTGGTGGTGGTTTTCTTGTTTCATACTTTTCAGAGCGTGATTTTTTAGTTTTAATTTTTTTTTATGCATCGAGTTTGGCATAACCTTGGACTCTGAACACCATTTCAGTTAATCGATCATCTAGAGGTACCTCTAAAGACACTGGTCAAGTGCCGCATCACTGCCTTATCGAACTTTTCCCGAGTAGCCTATGCTGAAGTGGTATGGTCGCGAGGGATATGCCTGTTAACCTCACCTTCGGCAACCAAAAACGACCCACAGGCGGCGTGCGTTTTGGTCGGTTCAAGTTCGACATAACCTCTTCTACCGGCTCCGGCGGGAGGGGGAGGGGGGGTATCTGTGGCGATTTTGCGCGTATAAAAAAAAGTGGTATCGTCAGGAAAAAATAGAGGGAAAATTCCCCGAAAAGGTAATCTCCAAAATTCCAGGAGACCCCCTGAGGAACACAAAATGGGTGCTGGATCTATTTGATATGTGTACCTTGGCAACTTGTAGATCGACACTTGATCTCAATATAGCCACGCTATAATCGCCGTAATTGATACGTATTGAAGAAATATTATCGCGATTGACGTCCTATTTATTTAAATATATCTACTAAACTGATATGACACTTCATTTTGTTTTTACCTACACAATACGATTTGAATCCCGCTCAGTGCAAATATTTGTATGCGTGAATATGTATATTTGCATTGGTCTGGGTGCTTCTATGTATAATATGTATGTATTTACAAAAAAAAAGTATCGTTTATCCGCATTCTAGATCTCATAACATAAGCTAGTTAAGCTATGCTTACCATGGGTCTAGATAGCGTTGTCATGGAATATTTATTTATTAAATAAAAAAAACCTTGAGATGTTAAATATAGAAAATAATATTGTTCGAATGATTAAAATATAAATTTAGGTTCTTTCGAAACTAAGACTTGAATTAGAATCAACGTGGCGACGTTTTATCATCAAGGATTAAACTTATTCGAAACTCCTACGGACTACTCCTCCTCATTTTATTGAAGAACACAAGGATCTGAGAATAAATAACAGATAAAAACAACTTACTGCCTCACGTTCGTCGTATAATTCGACAGACAAAAAGGGGTTCTTCTTGTATCCTAATAAATAAAGAAGACTTGTACATTCTGACGCTAATGGTACACGTAAACTTCAAGCCACTCTGTTCCAAATACCAAGCGTGATTTAAAACTATTCGAGTACCTAAACTTACAACGTTATCACAATATATACATAGATACATACATACATATAATCACACCTTTGAGCAGTCCGACTGGGGAAGTATCTCCGCCTTACAGAATACCGCGGTTATAATAACTTCGTGTTGTGTTCCCGGCGGTGAGTAGGATAGCCAGAGCTCACTGGAGAATTTGTGCTGTCAATGGGATGACTAAAGGTTTGTCCTGCTTTGTCTTCTACACTGACGGCACAGAAACTCTATATTTACAGGGTTGGCAGCGCGACTGTGACTCCCTATCAGCCCTATCCCTAAGTCGCCTTGTACGACACCACATGGGAAGAGAAGGGGTGGTCCAAATTCTACTCTGCCGGTAACCACGCAGCTATTTTAATATATAGGTAATAATACAATTGTTAATAGTTGTGAAAAACAACCTGGAAATGTAAATGTCTCATTTTCAGTTCTGTGACATGGGGATCAGGTTTCTAAAGGGCAATGTCCAAAACTGGCTGACTATTGATCAATAATCATGTTTAATTTTTACCGAACTAATAATGATTTCTTGGAGTATCAACAAATATTTTTAAATAATTAGTATTTAATCAAATAGTTCATTGAAAATATACATTCTCCTAACATAAGTATACATCTTTCTCTTTTGCTTAATAATAAAATGAAAAAAAAAAAAGTTGGCAGACAAGCACACAGCTCACCTGATGGAAAGTGGTTACCGTGGCCTATGGACGTTTGTAACACCAGAGGAGTCACAGTCACGCTGCCAACCCTGTAAGTACAGAGTTTCTGTGTGATCAGTGTAGAAGACAAAGCAGGACAAGCCTTTAGTCATCCCACTGACAGCACAAATTCTTCAGTGAGCTCTGGCTACTCTACTCACCGCTGGGAACACAACACGAAGTTATTATAACCGCGGTATTCTGTAGGGCTTACTTCCCCAGTCGAACTGCTCAATTGGGCGGAAATAGCGCCGTGTCCTACCTCCTAACATGTGACATGGGGATCAGGTATCTAAATTTATTCACTCTCGTAAATGAATAGACTTCCAACTGACCCAAATAGAAATAGCAGAGTTAACAATCAATATTCAGATTCACAACTGTCAAACAGAGACCAAAATAGGCAACAGCTATCAATTTCTGAACACTAGACGGTCTCTATTTGCATAGCATTTAATCATTACCGCTGCAATTTAAGTTTCGAATAGCTTGGTTATTTTTAACTGACTTTCAAAAAGAAGGAAGCTATTAATTTGAATGTTTGTATTTTTCTACTGGTGCAGTCCTCATCTGTGATACAATATAAAAAACGTTTGTTTCGTATTTGGCAATTCAAAAGCGAAAGTTGTATGCCAAGATCGTAGCAAGTGTAACCATGTGGTCTCTGCCTACCTCACTGGAAAAAAGCGTGACTGTATGTATTGTGGTATCTAAAATAAGGCAGTTCAACAATGATTAAGAGTTTGAAATTAACTGAGTTTATTTATTGGATCATCGATCACGTGAAAGCTGATTAACAAAATTTTGCAAAAAAAAAATGTTATTAATTGTCCGCTAAAACTATGTAGGATGTTTCAAAAATATACGTTTTCGGCGGATTACATTTATAAAATCAATACATAAAACTTGAGTTCATAACATTCGTTAGTCTGTGAAGCGAATAAAATTCGCCTGGCACTTCCCTGTTATTATTACCCAGGACTGTACAAACACAATGTACCTCTTATTAACATATAGCTCTAGGCTGTGGGCTTAACCTTCTTGAATGGTCCGGTCGTAACAATAACAACAAAATTAATTAACCTAGATTTAACAAAGTCGCTCAGAGACCAATTTAATGTACACAATGACGTTTCTGAGAATTAATAATAATAATAATAATAATAATGACGTCTTTATTGTACACCAATTACACATTACACTAGAATAAGTGATACAAGTTCCGTGGCACGTACAGATGGCGGCCTTATCGCTCTACGGCAATTTCTTACAGGCAACCATAGGATGGAGATAAGAAAATAGGAGAAGAATATTTTAGGGCAGTTAGGTGTACATAGAGAATATATAAAGAAAATAAAATAATAATAATGAAAAAGAAAACACAATAGCCATAGGTAAATACAATTATACATATATAAGCATACACACTATATACATCTTAGAAAAAGTCACAATACATTAACACAAACATAGATATACTTCATTCTACCTTGTCATTCCACTCTTTCATAGAGACAGGTAGTTTTCCTTGACGAGTCTTTTGAACACAGGCAAGGACTGAGCTCGCCTGACATTCACTGGCAAAGCATTCCACAACCGAGCCGCCTGTACCGAAAAGGATTTGTCAGCAAAGTATTTTCAACCTTAGATTCTCCGATGATCTTAAAACCTTTGAGTGAGTGACGTGTAAGAACTCAAATCGCTGTTTCAGGTAAGAAGGAGTTAATGGGTTAAATAAAATGTTGTATAGTAAGGAGAGAATATGCGCATTCCGGCGAAGGCGTATAGGTAACCACTTGAGCTTTTTTCGAAGATCTGAAACATAATCATATTTACGTAATCCAAAAACGAATCGTATACAAAGATTTTGGAGTCTCTCAAGCTTGTTAAATTGGTCTTCAGTGAGATCTAGATAGCTGGCATCAGCATAGTCAAGAATAGGAAAAATAAGAGATTGTGCAAGCGCAGTCTTAGTGGCAGTGGGTAGAAAATTTTGATGCCTACGCAGGGACCCTGCCGCTGCAAATACTTTACGCCTTAGTTCCAGGAGATGCGGCCCCCAGGACAAGTGACTATCAATAACGATCCCCATATTTTTTACTTTATTGCTATATGGGACTATTGTTCCATTGCAAGTCATTTGAGGTAGGGTTAACCAATCTATTTGATCAATCAACCTAGAGCTCCCGACAATAATGACTTGTGTCTTGCATGGATTTACTTTTAGACCGTACGAGGCACTCCAGCAGCATATCGATATTAGGTCAGTATTTACTGTATTGACAGCTACCGCCAGTTTGTCCAGCGGGGCCCGAGAGTATATCTGCAGATCATCAGCATACAGGTGGTAGGAAGAAGATGGTTCATCGGTGATAGAGTTTATAAAAACTGCAAACAGTAGGGGAGATAAAACGCCGCCCTGTGGTACACCAGCGGTTGTTGTACACCAAGAGGAGACGGATTCTTTGACACATACACGCTGCCTGCGACCAAACAGGTAACTACGAAACCAGTCAATCACCGTTGGAGATATGTTAAGAGTGCTCAATATGCCAAGTAACACGTCGAAATCCACGGTATTAAATGCGTTACTGAAGTCTAACAAAGTTAGTACTGTCAGCTCACCGCTTTCCATACCTGATCTGATATCTTCCGTAATATGAACCAAAGTAGTAGTAGTACTGTGACCAGGACGAAATCCAGACTGGAGAGGATTCAGTAGTGCGTTTTTTGAGAGGAAATTAGAAAGTTGAGTGTTAATGAGACGTTCAAGGACTTTAGAAAGAAAGGGCAAGATAGAAATAGCGCGATAATCAGGAAAGAGGAAGGATTTTTCTTTTTAGGAATAGGGATTATCTGAGCCTCTTTCCACGTTATTGGAAACACATGTTAGTTATTGAGAAATTCAGGATATGACAGATGACAGGAAGGATTTCATCAATGATAGGGTGGATCATATTACGGCTGATACAGGTCCGTACCCACAGCATTAGACGTGATTGACATTATGCTCCTCCTAACATCACAAGCCGAGAATTGACTAAATAAGTAAGGAGAGCAGTTGGGAGTTGAGACAGATGAAAGACGCTGGTTGCGCCGAGGTAGAAGCTGTATTTCTTGACGTGGAAACACACTCTTTCTATACCCGTCTCCTCTCCCGCACTAACCATAGAATAGGACTAGATAGCTTCCGTCCGCCATTTGTGATATAGACGCTCAGTCTCGCTTTGAACTAGCCAGCGTAATGACGGACCGCGCTCGCGTCTCTCAAAAATGATTAATATTTGTTACATTTTACCGCTTCATAGACCTTTACCGATCGGATTGTGCCTCTCGTGTGTTCCTCAAGTGATCTAGTGACGCTGACGGCAGCTCCTGAGCAAGGAAGAGAAGATCCGTGTACCGGCTGCGATGAAAACACGTGTGTCGTGAAGGTTAGTGCATCCTCTCCTAATTTCTCGGGTTGCATTCATTGCTTGGATCACGCCCGCGGCAACCCGACCACCTGTCTTTTGTGTGTAAAGCGTCAATGGAACAGTTAGCTACTTCCCGCAATACAGTCCATTACCGCACGTTGCCAAGCGCCACCATTTTTGGTCCTTCGAGCCGGATTCTTAGCCGTAGTTCGTATTTTGTTATTATTCTAATGGGAATGAGCGCACCGCACCTAAGTGCCTGGTTATTTTAGTAGAAAACCCCGCATCCAGACATTTAGGCTTAGAATTTGTTGTCCGTTCGCCGCTGGCTCGCATTGTACCTACCTAATACATAAATAGGTTAGGTATCATATCAACACTTAATCGTAGTTCACAATTTTCGCATCGCACCTAAGTGCGTGGTTATTTTAGTAGAAAACCCCGCATCCAGACATTTAGGCTTAGATCTTAGGTATACTAGACACCCTAGTGCATAGGCACAGTGTAATACCTAACGCATTTGGCTTTGTTTTGTTTTTTTTCAATTACGTTGTTCTCGGCTCGCGTCGTATTTGCCTAGTACCTGCGTGGGTAGACACGTGGCTGTACCTACCTCGCTCGCATCTCATCCCAATTCATACGAAAGTATTTTAATTTGAATAGATATTACGCAATACTTAATCTCGGAAATAATAGTTGAACCTAGACAGCGACCATCGCGTAGGTACGACCTTGTTGCTATGCGCGTTTGTTCAAGCGTGCATTCACAGTTGTAGGTACCTACCTATCTGCCGAGTGTCGCTCGCGCCGCCTCGCTGCTCTGTACCGCTAAGATTAAGTCATTTCATATTTGTTGTTTACCGCACTTTAGTTTGAGATTTAATTGTAAACATGTCCCCAAAGGTTGATAAGACCGGTAAGGTTCAATTGAAACTTTTATACGCTAAAAAAGAAATGATTTACTCTCGCGTACAATCGATTTATGATAATGCACTTAAAACCTCTGATTTGGTCATCAGAGATTCGTTCTTGTGTTCTATAGAAAACTTAGATAGTCTACGCGCGGATTTCGAAACCTTAGTACATGACATCAACGTTTTAGAGTTGAATTTGAATCCCGATTACTCAGTGAGTTATCAAGCCTTGTCGTCGTTTGACGATTTGTATTGTCGTATCAAACGCGTCGCTAGGAGTTTGGAGAAGCCGGCTGACCTACCCAACCCCACTCGCGACCGACCTAAGTTGCCACCAATTCAAATACCCGAGTTTGATGGTAACATTCGCAATTGGTGTCTATTTATAGATAGTTTTGAGAATACAATAGATAAGAACGATTCGTTGACAGATCACGAAAAGTTGCATTATCTCGTTGAAAAATTGACTGGTAAAGCTATAACCGTTTGCGCTGGAATTACGTTTAGTGCCGAGAATTATAATTTAATTTTAAATACTTTGAAAGCTAGGTATGAGGATAAAAGATCGGTAGCTAACGCCTATTTAGATCAGATGTTTGATTTGAAATCTATTACGGCATGTAACGATCAAAACTTAGAGAAATTTCTAGATACTTTCGCGTCAGCTGTTCGCGCCGTAAAGAACCTAAAGATCGATGACCTCTGCGACTTCGTATTTTTGTATATGGGTTTAAGGAAATTAGATTCCGAAACCATTCGTTTGTTTGAGTCGGATCATCGCGGCAATAAAATTCCTAAGTTCGAAGACTTAGAAAGTTTTGTTCGCGAGCATATAAAGGTATTGCAACGCTCTTCATCGAAACATGAAGGCGCGAAGATAGTTGTTGATTCTGCACGCAAAGTAGATGCGTCATCGAAGTCACTGAGGTCAACTCATACTTATGTTAGTACCGCACCAGCACATGTACAATCACCTGTTTGCTCTTTGTGTAGTACTCATCATTCGCAACTGTACAGGTGTCCTGGTTTTCTAAAGTTGTCGCCTAGTGATCGTTATAAATTTGTTCGCGCTAATAATTTTTGTTTTAATTGTCTCGGTACTAAACACCGCGTTGTTTTATGTAATAGTAGAAATAGTTGTCGCAAATGTCAAGCGAGACACCACACTTTGCTTCATTTTGAGAATAGTAATGCCGCATCCAATGTGAGCACGGTTGGCTCGTCGAGCGGTGACACACGGCGGCCTGCGCCGCAGCCGCAGCCCGCGCTCGCGCGCGCTCCGGCCCGCCCGGTGACCGCCGCGGATGACGTCACCTTGTGTTCGTTCTCCGCTAGTGCTGCACTCACTACTGTGTGTCTTGCGACCGCTCGCGTTGTTATTGTTGATGCATTAGGTAAGCCGCGCATTGTTCGAGCGCTGTTAGATGGCGCTTCGCAAAGTAATTTCATTACTCAAGATTGTTGTCGGCGTCTTGGTTTCAATGTTGATAAGCGTTCAACCCGCTCAGTGGTGAAGGGTTTTGGAAGCTTACAGTCAGCTGTTCGTGGCACCGTTAAAACAAGGTTTAGATCTCGTTTTAATAATAATATTTGGTTTGACATGGATTCGCTCGTTATAGATAGAATAGCTGAACAGTTGCCTACCGTCCCGGTTGACACGTCTTTATTAACGAAATTTAAAGACTTGCCTTTAGCAGATGAGACTTACGCTGTTCCTGGAGTCGTCGATATATTGATCGGCGCTTCGATTCTCCCGCACCTCCAGTTATCACGTAAGGTTCAAGGGGGACCGACGTACCCCGCTCCGCACGCACTGGAAACAGTTCTTGGTTTTGTTATAATTGGTTCCGCACCCGCTTCTATGGATAGTTTTAGTCACTCGACTGCTTCGTTCTGTTGCACCGTCGAGCCGCCACTGGAGTCTACCATCCGCAAGTTTTCGCTCGGTGGCTCCCGTGTATCCGCTGAAAAACGCTTTCTTTGTTTGGAACGAAAGATGCAGGCGTCCCCAAAGTCGAAGCGGGCCTATGATGAGGTTGTTAACGAATATTTAGATAAAGGTTACATCTCACCTGCGCCTGCGGACACTGGCGGGACCCAGCCTTCGTACATTATCCCGCACCGCGGAGTTATTAGAGAAGATAAGCTTACTACTAAAACTCCGTGTAGTTTTGGATGGCAGTGCTAAGACTAGCACTTCCGTGTCGCTTAATGACATAATTGTAAATTTTCGCATTAATATTAGTAATTTTTAGCTTTTAGGACTCAACAGTCGCTTTGTATTGGGCCCACTCTTCGCCCCATCGTTGGGACACATTCGTCGCTAATAGAGTGGCAAAAATTCAATCTGAATTGGCGCCACATAATCTCTTTCACGTTGCTGGCACCGACAACCCAGCCGATTGTCTCTCTCGTGGATTGCTTCCTTCGCAAATTTTAGATCACCCGTTATGGTTTAGTGGACCGTCCTGGATTCATGCCGCGTTAGATAAGTGGCCAGTTAGTCAATTCAATCCCACTACGGTTTCCGAACCACCCGAGGAGAAGAAGCACTCGCTTGTTGTATCGGTCCCACGTGAAGAGACCCTTATTTTGTTGTTGGCTAATCGCGTCTCGTCTTGGTCGAGACTGTTGCGTTGTGTTGTTTGTTCGCCTCTGCCCTCTGCCTAGCCAGCAGTAGGCACGAGCTCCAATCTAGGTTTATATTTTAGTTGTTATTTCCCAAACCTAGATTTAGATTAGACTTTATATTTGTTTCGCATTTGTCGTTTCGAAGGTAACCCTTCAAGCCGGGGGGAATGGTTGCGCCGAGGTAGAAGCTGTATTTCTTGACGTGGAAACACACTCTTTCTATACCCGTCTCCTCTCCCGCACTAACCATAGAATAGGACTAGATAGCTTCCGTCCGCCATTTGTGATATAGACGCTCAGTCTCGCTTTGAACTAGCCAGCGTAATGACGGACCGCGCTCGCGTCTCTCAAAAATGATTAATATTTGTTACATTTTACCGCTTCATAGACCTTTACCGATCGGATTGTGCCTCTCGTGTGTTCCTCAAGTGATCTAGTGACGCTGACGGCAGCTCCTGAGCAAGGAAGAGAAGATCCGTGTACCGGCTGCGATGAAAACACGTGTGTCGTGAAGGTTAGTGCATCCTCTCCTAATTTCTCGGGTTGCATTCATTGCTTGGATCACGCCCGCGGCAACCCGACCACCTGTCTTTTGTGTGTAAAGCGTCAATGGAACAGTTAGCTACTTCCCGCAATACAGTCCATTACCGCACGTTGCCAAGCGCCACCAGACGCTGTAATGTATTTTGTTTTGTGATTTTATCAAATTTTGACGAAGAGGAGAAATGTTCATTAAGTGAATCTAAGTTTACGTTGTTAGGGATCGAGTCTTGACGAGATGTGCCTACTCCCAATATCCTTAGAAATTTCCAGACTTTTGCTGGATCCTCGTTTTCTACTGAGTTATGAATATAACGGCGTTGCGCATTCCTACAAACCCGATTGCAGTGATTTCTAATAGCAACATAGTTTTCCCGGTTCACTTCGGACGGACGCCTTTTATATTTCGACTTGGCTGTCGCTTTATTATTTATAAGTATTTTGATCTCACTTGTTAGCCAAGGCGGTGGAAGATGTTTCACCCTTATCCTGCGAACCGGAGCATGTACATCATATAACTTAATAATATTTGTAGTAAAGATTCCAACTTGCTCATCAACACATCTAGAGTTATAAAGTGGACTCCAGTTCAAGACATCGGCATCCCTGCGCAAGTTTTCCAGGTTCATACCACCAAAGTTGCGTTGTAGAAGAAATTTAGATTTAAGTTTAGGAGGACGAAGGTGATAAGATAAAAATAGCTAGTCATGGTAGGAGAACATGAAGGTATATAAACACCTCAACAAAGTCTAGGGAACAAGATGACCCCAATTATTTTTTTTCGTGTAAATCTTGTTTTGCAAATAACTGGCAGCAAATAAATAAAAATAGAATAAAGTAGATTACAGAGTTGTTCGAAATTTAAAAATAAATTTAAATAAGTAATGGTTTTCGAATATGGAGGGAAAACTTTTAAAAGTGTTTGATTGTGCAGTTTCTCTGAGGCAAAATAAAAATTTTTTTTTTTGATTGTGAATAACTTTCATTATCAATAATACGTCTTTTACGTATGGTTTGTGCATTTTTGTGACTGTAGTCATCATGTCACGTCGTCATTTAAGTCGCGAAGAGCTGTTAAGGGCTGTTGGTATGCTGCAAGCTGGACGAACTCAACGCGACGTAGCGGATGCTGTCAACACCCAACCAAGCGTAATTTGCAGATTATGGGCACGATACAGGTCTACAGGGGATGTTGCCGAACGTCACAGGGGACGAAATAGGGTTACTACCACGCGACAAGATCGTTTCTTGCAAAATTCCGCAAGGCGGCAACCCACGATTACTGCTCGTCAGTTGGTCGCAGGCCTCCAGTCTCAGCATCAAGTGGTTATTAGCGATCAAACTGTCAGGAGAAGACTACACGAAGCCAATCTTCATGCTCGCAGACCGCTTAGGGTTCCAGCTCTTCGACGTGGAAATCGAGATCGTCGCTTATTGTGGGCTAACGCACATTTACAGTGGACTAACCATCAATGGGCACTGGTTCTGTTTTCCGACGAATCTCGCTTCGGTTTTCATCCTGATTCGAGAAGCGTGCGTATATGGCGAGTTCCTGGACGTCGGAGTCGTCTCCAGAATCCGCAAGAAGTTCATCCTTACCAAGGTGGAACAATCATGGTATGGGCTGGAATTCGCCTTGGTGGAAGGACCGATCTCGTTTGGATACGGGGCAATTTGAATGCAAACCAATACATTCAGGAGGTTATACACCCCATGGTAATCCCTCATCGACAGCAGTTCGGTCAAGATTTTATGTTCATGCAAGATAATGCACGGTCACACACCGCGAGGGTAGTGGTCAATGCGTTAAGCGAGCACAATATGACGACGTTGGAATGGCCTGCTCAGTCTGCCGACCTCAATCCCATAGAGCATGCCTGGGATTTGCTTGGGAGAAGAGCTTTCAGTGATTCTTTGGAAAATCTGAACACTGAAGAACAACTTTTTTTACACCTTCGCAGTGTATGGAGCCATATTCCACAGACGATGATTGACAATCTCATACTAAGTATGCCACGCCGTTGTCGAGCTGTTGCTAATGCTTTAGGAGGTCCTACAGATTATTAAAAACGTTTAAAGTACGGTTAATTACTGTATTTCTTACTACCTCGTTATTTTTGTGCCTAATCATAGAAGGTTGTAATACTCAATATTGGCACTATTCAATTCTTTCTTAAAAAAAAAAAAAATTGGTATGAAAATGTTTTTATTAAAATTAAAATTAAAAACGGTATAAAAATACCCTTCTATTGATATAAAACACTCACTATTACAAGAAAGGGTTTTTAAATAAAAACTAGAAATGTCCTTGTTCCCTAGACTTTTTTTTTTTTTTTTTTTTTTTACGTGCGCAAAATCCCCACGGATACCTCCCCACCGGAGCCGGTGGAGGAGGTTATGTCGGACTCGAACCGACTAAAACGCACGCCGCCTGTGGGTCGTTTTGGTTGCCGAAGGTGAGGTTGACAGGCATATCCCTCGCACCCCGGCCGACCCAGGGCCATCTCTCACGATCTGGCCCTCGTCTCGGGTGTGGGGACTACAGAGTCCCCAACTCGACCCCGGAAACGGGGAGGCGCGCTAGGCGCGCCACCGCCGCGGCCTGCTTCTGCCAGGGTAACAGGCGGCTCCACCTGTCACCCCCAGGCCGGCGCTCATGGGGGGCGGAGGTCGTTCATCGACCTCCGACGCCCGAGTTGCCTTCGTACGCGGGCAGCTTGGCTTGCGATCCTTCGTCGCTCCCGCTGCCGCTCCCGCCCCGCCTCCTCCTTCACGAGCATTACTTGCTCGCAGAAGGAGGCGCCGGCCGCCCACGCATCCGCGCAGCGGACCATCGCCGCGAGCAAGGTGGAGAGCGTGAGAACTCTCACTCCCAGGGCCGCCACAAGCTCCCGCCTCGGCTTCTCCCACGCCGGACACTCGGTGAGCGTGTGCGGACCTGAGTCCTCGCTCGCGTCGCAGTGATGGCACTCGGACGTTGGCTCTTTCTCCATCCGACGCAGATACTTGCCGAAGCATCCGTGCTCGGTGATCATCTGCGTCAGACGGTACGAGAGGCTGCCGTGTGGCCTCTCTAGCCACTCCCCCATGATGGGTCTTACCGCCGCTACTACGGCGCGCCCTGCGCCTGGTCGCCCAAGTCGTAGCTCCCATTCCGCCACCATTTCCCTGTGGAGCCGGGATCTCACGGCCCGAATTTCTTCGGGCTCGGGATCGTGACCCCGCTCCCGCGCCGCCTTTCGGAACCGGTATAGCGCCGAAAGGGATCTCGCTTCCAGGATCCATGGTGGCGATCCGGCGAGGAGACTCGCCGCGTTGAAGGATATCGTGCGGTACCCCCTTATGATGCGGCACGCCAACTTCTGCTGCGGACGCTGCAGCAGGGGCATGTGCCGATCATTCAGGGTGTCCGCCCACACGGGACACCCGTACAGGGCCATGGACCGCACGACACCCGCGTAGAGTCTCCTGCAGGAGTCCTCTGGGCCCCTCAGGTTAGGCAGTAGCCGCGCCAGAGCGTTGGCTGTGCCCACCAATTTGGGGCCTAGACTTCGGAAGTGCTTCTCGAAGTCCCACCGGCCGTCGAGCACGAGCCCCAGATATTTCATCTGGGGCTTGATGCCGATGAGAGTGCCTCCCACTGTGAGACTGGAACCAGGTGGTGGCGTGCGCCGAGGTCCATGAAAGAACATGGCCTCGGATTTATGCAGAGCCACCTCAAGGCCCAGCCGCCGGATCCGTTCCACGACTTGAGCAACCGCGGTCGTGGCCCTCAGGGTCGCTTCGCGGTATGTAGCCCCGCTCGCCGTCACTAGCGTGTCGTCCGCATAGCACGTGACGTCGGCACCGTCCGCGAGCTCACCGCGAAGCACCCAGTCGTATCCGATGTTCCACAGGAGCGGCCCAAGAACCGATCCCTGTGGAACACCGCACGACATCTCACGCCGACCGACGCCGGTCGCACTTGGGTAGATGACGGCTCTCTCCGTCAGGTACGCCCCGACTATGCGGCGGAGGTAGAGAGGCACACCGTGGTACACGAGTGCCTCCCTGATGCAACTCCAGGGCAAGGTGTTGAACGCGTTGGAGATGTCCAAGGACACCGCCAACGTCACCTCGCCCCGGGCGACTGCCTCCTCCGCCAAAGTCCTCACGCGCATGATGGCATCCACGGTGGACCGCCACCGGCGGAAGCCATATTGGGCATCCGCCAGGTCCGGCCCCCTACCAGAGAGGTGCTCGACGAGGCGCTTCGCAATAACTCTTTCAAAGAGCTTGCCCACCTCGTCGAGCAACACAATGGGCCGGTAGCCGGACGGTTCGTCCGCCGGGCGACCCTCCTTTCGGATGAGGACCAGTTTCCCCGTCTTCCACATCTTCGGAAACTGGCCCCGCTCCAAGCATGCGCTGAGGAACCCTCTCAGTCGGGGTTCGAGACCGTCTTCTCCCAGAGCTAGGACCCACGCGCGGCCTGGAATGCCGTCGGGTCCCGGGGCGGTGCTCTTCTTGGCTCTAAGCCTTCGCACCGCCAGCTCCAGTTCTACCCAAGTAACCTCGGGGACTTCGTCGTCAACTACCACACTGGGCGCCATAGGCGACCGAGGTGGCGGAGTCATCTGCGGCGGAACGTGTTCCGCTCGCGCCGGGAACAGGGACTCGACCACTCCACCGAGCAGAGCTGGCTGGAGAACCCGGGTCAACGGCGGGGCCCGGGGGCGCAGCTTTCCTCTTACCATAAGGTAAGGCCGCCCCCATGGGTCCCGCTCCAGCGTCTCCATGAGCTCCTTATAAGCCGCGGCTTTCGCCCGCTTAATCTCCGCTCGGAGGGCATCTCTGGCCTCCCTGTATCCCACATGAAGCTCCGTCACTCGGGGCTCCGTATCTGCGGTTCGGCTACGCCTCCTACGGAGTCTGGTCCACCGGCGGTGCGCGATCACGCAGGCTTGCCGTAGCCTCGCGATCTCCGCAGACCACCAGTAGACCCGACGCCTCGGACTATAGGGTGGAGCCCTAGGCATACCCGCATCGCAGACACGAGTCATGGCCTCCCGGAACCACACCGCCTCATCGTCAATATCGACAGGCCCGTCCGGCGCAATGGCCCAGGCCTGTACGATGGCGGCCTCCAGGAGGACCTCCCGATTCAATCTCCCAAGCACCCAGCGTGGCTCGCGTGGGGCCGGTATGACCGGCGCATCACCCGCGGGAGGGGAGACATCAAACCGAACGTATCGGTGATCCGCCAGTGTCTCCACCCCCACAACAACACGCCAGTCCCGCACACGGTGCGACAGCGAAGCGCCTGCGAACGAAAGGTCAATAATCGAACTGCGCTCCGCGGCCACAAACGTGGCTTCGGCCCCGCGATTCTGGAGAACTAGACCGTGATTAGCGGCCCAGCTCTCCAGAGCCCTACCTCGTGGGTTCGTGTGCCGGGACCCCCAGGTCACTGACCAGGCGTTGAAGTCCCCGAGCACAAGAACCGGATGAGGGTGACAGGCGTTGACGACGTCGGTCAGTCGCTCCAGCGACCGCCGGTACTCCCCTATGCGTCGGTGTAAGCTCGGCGTGAAGTAGACAGCCACGACCGCAATCTCTCCCACACGCGCCGCTACGACGCCATGCTCCCTTGCCACGACAACAGGGGGGGGGGCACCCATAGCGGCGTTGTACACCAGTGCCGCCGACCCGTCCAGGTCGACCACCCAGGCAGGCCCAAGGGGCCGGTGAGTGTACGGATCGGCGACAGCGGCGACGTGTATGGACCACTGTGCCATGCTCTGGAGCAGAAGACCCTGAGCATCGGCACCGTGGCCCACGTTCGCCTGCAGGATGCGGAGCTGAGGATCCATTATGGAACCATCTCCGCATCCCGCCGCGAACTTTGGGTGGAGCTCCCGCCTTGCGGCTTCGGCTCCCCCCCGGTGCAGGCCTTGCTGCCAACCCTATGGTCGGCCGGTTTGCCCCCCGCTGCACACCTGAAACAGTGCAGCGGAGCTTCGCATCCACCGGCCGTATGGCCGGGTTGGCCACAGCGGAAGCAGCGGTCACCGACCGTCACCGCCGCCGTGCACTGCACCCCCACGTGGCCGACCGACAGGCACCTAAAGCACCTGGTCGGTCGAGCCTGCAGGAGCCGGACCTGCACCCGCACCACGCCTCCAACGGCGAGGAACCCCCGGTCGGCAGCCTTTTTGGCTGCTGCGATGGGGCAGCCGACAACTGCCGCCCCCAGTCCACGGCGGCCGAAGCGGATTGCTCCGACCTTCACCGCCTCTAGGGGGCAGCCCCCGGCCTCCGCCACGGTGAGGCGGATTTGCTCCGCCGTGATGGAGTCGTCCAGGTCCGAAATGCGCATTTCTGCGCATTTGTTGGGCCTGGACACCCGGACGTCGGCTGCGTCTAGCGTGTCCCGAAGCCTAGCCGCTAGGGCATCGGCCTGGGGACCGCTTGAAGCGCCGGGGATCTCCAGTAGCCGAGCACCCGTCCGAGTGGGTTTCACCCGGATGGGGCCCGACATGTCGAGAGCCCTCATGTCAACGCAGGCTCTCGCCTGCGTGACAATCTGGGCGTACTGCACGCCCCTCTCCGCTGCTTCCGCCGTCATCGTTAGCACGACGGCGGTTGAGCGGGGGACGCGCAGCCTCCCCGGCACTCCCCTCGCAGCAGCCTCAGCCTTCTTGGCATTTTTGGCTGCCTTCCTCTTGGCCTTGCGCCGCTTCTTGGAGGCTCCGGCCACCTCCCAGCCTCCCTCCGGCGGGGAACTTGTGGAGGCAATCCCCACCGGGGTCCGGGCCGGCGCTGGGGCTGAGGCTAGGGCCGGGGACTTCTTCCCCTTGCCTTTCCCCTTCCCCTTGCCCTTGGCCCGGGCACCCTGGGAGCTCCCAGCTCCCACGTCGAGAGCGACAGTGGCTCGAGTGACCGGAGTGGCAGGAGCGGCAGGCGCAGCGGACGGGCTGCGGGCCGACTCCTGCAGGGCCCCTGCGACCGCCGGACTGGTGGGACCTCTTCTAACCGCTCCGGCATACCCCATCAGCGGCGCCAAGGGCGGGCGGCGGCTGGAGTCCATGACCGCCTCCATGAACCTCCGGGTGCGCTCCTCCTGCGTCACCTGCCACCTCCGCTGCTCAGCCAGCGCCGCCTCCTGCCGCTTTTCCATGGCGGCCATTGCCGCCATGCATGCCGCCAGTGGATCCGCGGGCCTAGCCGGCTGCAGCACCGGCGACTCCAGCCGAGCGGGTTGCGCCAGTGACACCGGCCGCACCGGTGTCTCCGGCCGCACCGGTGTCTCCGGCCGCACCGGTCGCACCGGCGGCCTTGACCGCACCGGTGTCTCCGGCCGTACCGGTGCCTCCGACCGCACCGGTGACCTCGACCGCACCGGTGACAGCTGCGGCGCCGACGGCACCGGCCGCTCCGGCTGCACCGCTAGTCGCCGCCGCGCCGACCGCGTCACGCGCTCCGCGGGCAGCCCGGCGACGACCTGACGGAGGTTCGCCACTTCGGCCGCCATCCTGTCCATCTTCTTGCGGTGCTCAGCCGCTGTACGCTCCACGCTGTTGAGGAGCTCAACTTGCCTCCTGCCAAGTTGAGCTCGCTCGTTCCGGGACTCGGCCAGCTCCGCCTTGAGCAGCTCAAACTGCTCAACGAGGCGCGTCGCAGCCAGCCGGACCCGGTCCTCCTCCGGCGTTAGAGGTCCAGAGCGAGCCCCAGCCAGTCTCTCCAGGGCCTCCATCACGTCCCTGGACGTGGAGCCGTCGGTACGAAGCGCCTGCGCCACCGAGACGGAGGGACTCGGCGGCGCCCTCACATCTTCCCCGGCTGAGGCCCGTGAGGGGGCGACTTTAGTGCTCCCGCCCTGCAGTTTTCGGCGGCTCACCGCAAACTGTTTGGGTGGGGGGGGGCGCATCGTCTCGTCTCCATCATGACTGCTCGCCGACGACGAGTCAGTCAGGGTGAGCTCGAGATCCGAGTCAGTTTTTGGTGCCGGAATCATCTTCTTCTTCCGGTTTCGTTTTCGCCGTGGTGCAGATTTCCGGGTCTGCAGACCCACCGGGCTGTTCGCCCTGCTCCTCTCAGTGGCAGTGTCGAAGTCCTCCGACACCGTCCCTGCTTGGGACGCGACCTCCGCGTCGTGGTGCTGCGCGACCTCCGCGCAGACTGTTTCGCTTGGTGTTGGTTGTTTTGGTTTTAAAGTTTCAGTATCCATATCCATATCCCACGAGTAGAGACGATCTAAGATACACTTCCCGGGTGACGCTCATTCCGAGAAGCGGGGTAAATACTGTGGATTTCCCCAGGTGTCCACAGGTTTTAATCGACTTCGCTGTCGGGTTTTTCAGACTTTTCCTTGTCGCGGGCCGGCCAGTTAAGGCAAGCCCCGCGGCCTTCAGAATATCGGCTTCCCAAGTGTGGCTAGCACTCAGGTCGTTGTCGATATCCTGGAGGTTACGCGACGCGGGAGAGCAGCCAACTCTCCCAACACCGACGGTGGCACGAATGCCTGCCAGCCTCTGCGCGAGCAGTAGGCCGGCCCGTCCCTGGATCCCATGGATCCTTATTTCGCCCCCATGTCCCCTCTGAAAGCAGAGGGATACCGGGAGCGACAGGCTAGCCCTAAAAAGGGCTGTTTGGGATGGAAGGGATTCTACGAATCCCTTCCCGCGAGCCTTGCAGGTCCGCCATACCACGACCCCCTCAGGGTCAGCTAGCCCTAGAAAGGGCTTGTCGGGTTATTTGTCGACAGCTAGCAGAGCTCCTTCTCCTTGGAGTCAGAGTCTACTAACCGTCGTCCAGGGTGCACCAGCCTCCCCGCTTCCGTTCCCCAGGACCGCGGTCCAGAGGGAAAAGAAACAGGTAAGCCAACGTGGAGGTTACCCAACCCGCACCCCGTTCCCTAGACTTTGTTGATGTGTGTATTTTAAACTACCTGATATTTAATAAATAAATAAATAAATATTCTACAATATTCTACACAACGTTATCCAGACCCATGGTAAGCACAGTTTAACTAGCTTGTGTTATGGAATCTAGAATACGGATAAACTTACTTAAATACTTTTTTTTTTTTAAATACATACATATTATACATAGAAACATCCGCATAGCATTTTCATCTCTCATATCAATGTTCTCTTGCAAGACACCCCGCCTTTATTCACTATACTTCTCTTTAAAATAATATTATATTATATTTATTATATAACTAGCTGATACATGCGGCATCATCCGCCGCCGCCCGAATTCAGGTTCTGCTCTCGCAAGCTATGAGAAACTATTCTAGGGATAAAAGAAACCCATATGTTATTACCGCGTGGTTCCCGGCAGAGTAGAATTTGGATCAGCCTATCTCTTCCCATGTGGTGACGTACAATGCCACTAAGGGATAGGGCGGTTTAATATCAGATAGATATATACAGCTGAGACACAGGCTCAGTTGCATGGTTCTATTCAACAAGCTGAGTAATTAAGAAGGCGGCCTTACTATCGAGAGGACTCGGGTTCGAATCCTGGCCATTACCGACGTTTTTTTTATACCACTTAGGTGGCAGACAAGCACATGGCCCACCTGATGGAAAGTGGTTACCGTGGCCTCTTTGGACGTGTGTAACACCAGAGAAGTCACGCTCGCGCTGCCGACCCTGTAAGCACAGAGTTTCTGGGCCGTCAGTGTAGAGAACAAAGTAGGATAAGCCTTTAGTCATCCCACTGACAGCACACATTCTCCAGTGAACTCTGTCTAGCCTACTCACCGCTGGGAACACAACACGTGACGTGAACCCACTCCTAACACGAGCTATTTAGCTTAGATGTAGGGGTTAGAGTCAATATTAGGAATTTCAGTTCTAATAATCTTTAAAAAAAATGTGCCCAGAAGACGACAATAGGCTTACCCCCTAATACGTGTGACCCAATACAATGATTGGTGAAACGTGAGTAATAATTCAGCTCTGCCTAGCCCTCCAGCGATAAAGGCGTGATTATATCTATATATGTATGTTATTACCAACTATAATTTATTTCTGTCCAAATCTCAGCTAGATCCATTCAGCCGTTAGAGTGTGATTGGATCACAATCATGCAAGCATTCAAATATCCAAACACCCTCACAAACTTTCACATTTACCTTCTGATATTATTTATATTTGTAATAGTAGTAGTATGGGACAGTTCGTGATAAATTATAACAAACCTAAACTTTCAGCGTAAAGAGACCAATCATTTATGTACAAGCGTATTTGTAGCTGTAAATATGTTCACAAAAAATATTTTATCCAATTGAATATTCCAGTCGCACACACAGTATTTGTAAATAGAATAAAACGGTAGAGAGTTTAAACAGTCATATGTGAATAGAATAAAATCAAGATTTAAGAGTCGAATATTACAAAATTTCCAGATAAAATGCCAACAGGTGCAATGTCAGATTGCCTTACTTTAATAAAGCCGCTTTGAAGTACTGCACCAAGCGCACTCTGTGTCCAAAATTGTATTTCATTTCACATATTATCAAAAATGCTCGGCACCTTTCGTTCTCCTCAGACATTTGAATGCCTAGAGCAAAACGGAATCGGCAAAGACTGTAACATACTGAAAACTGCTCTTAATTGGATGTGCCTTTTGTGAGTATGTACATTGTTTTTATTTCACAATAGATACGCCTGCGGCTCGTTTTGCAGTTTACCCGTTTCCTAATCCCGAGATTAAAAGTGACTTATCTAAACTGATAACTTCACTTATAGTTTATGTAGCAGGATGTGGGGTGGTTGTACTTTGTCAAGTTCTACCTACACATAAGTAATATGAAAAAATAACCACGAATTAAATTATCAATACCTTCAACTAAAAACCCCACCCTTCCTATGATGTGAATAGATATGGCCATTCATATAATTCTCAAATATATCCCACTATACCATCACAAAACTGTTTTACATAGCAATGTACAGTGCAAAGCATTTTAATGGGTACCGCAAATTGCTCTGAGTGCTTCCACTGATGCCAGAATGAATGACTCGTATCTTTATGTAGCTTTTTTATTGAATTCTGCCCGTTATGCTATTTTAATTGACCAATTATTGTTGCTCTTAAGTGTTTAAATTTGCTCACTATAACGCTTGCATTTGTTGATTGGATGTAAACAACGTACAGTGGTGAATTTTTCAAGTAGACTGAGTACCTAGTTAGTTTTCTATAAACATTGTATCGTAATAATAAGTCTTAGTCAATGTGTTATTAGGGCCTGGGTCCATGGACCGAGATATTCGAGCCCTAGTACACGTTTTTTATCGTGCAAAATATCACCGCGGATATCCCCCTAACCCCCCTTCCCTACCGCCGTGCCGGTGGGGGAGGTTAAGTCTGGAGAGAAACTGGCCCTCTTCGGCTGTGGGGACCACGGAATCTCTGTCTAATCCCTGGACATAGCAAGGAGCGCGTCATGTGCCGTCCCCACGGTCGGCTTCTGCTAGGGTGACAGGCGACTCCACCCGTCACACCCAGGCCCGCGCTCAAGAGGGGGTCATTCTGTGACTTTCGACACCTGAGTAGTCTCCATTTGTCGTGGGCTATGCGTTTAGAGAGGCCTCGTTTTGGGAGGACAATCATAATTTTATTATTTATTGATAATAATTTGCGAATTTGTTTAATAATATGCGAATACTTTTTTACGTATGAAAAATCTACACGGCATGCACCCCGGCCGACCCAGGGCCACAGAGTCTCCAACTCCTCCCCGGAAATGAGGAGGCGCGCGCCGCCACGGCCTGCTTCTGCCAGAGTGACAGGCGGCCACCCGCCCCCACAGGCCTGCACTCATGGGGGGCGGAGATCATTCTGTGACCTCGAACGCTCGAGTTGCCTCAGTACGCAGGCAGCGCGGTTCGCGATTCTCCTTCGCTCCGGCTGTCGCTGATACTAGTATTACACTTTATTGTTTCATACACTATAATAAATATTGACAATTTCAATTTTAGAAACTTATTCTGTTGACAGTTTCTATCACTTTCAATTAATTGAACCAATCAATATTAAAATGAAAATAAGTTAATATAATTGCATTTTGAAACTAAATTTTAATGGAAAATCGCTAATTAAACCTACTTTTTTATGAAGGATCGTTCGGATGTGCAATAAATAACTAATATTAAATTTAAAATTAACAAAATTGAGACAAACAAGACATTTCTAATTTGCAAGTCAAATTATATTGAGATGAACTTAATCATATTAACTAAGATGAAAAAGTAATCAAGAAAATCTAAATTGAATTAGTGGTTGCAAGTACCTAGCGGCATCAATTTATAAGACCTAAGTGGGTACACTCGAAAAACTTTGCCCTCTCGATTTCTAAACAAGGCTTAATAAAAAATAAATTTTCAAAAGAACAAACTTTTTCAAAACGTTGTTGTTTTTGTTTGATTGAAGGCTTAGAAAATAGACTTTTGTTTCAATCGTGGTGAAGTTGATAAAAACATTTTGAAATATTTCAATGGGTGTTTTAATTATTTTGGGAGTTTATTTTATGTGAGGTCATTGCCAAGTTATTTAGCTAGTCTGTTTATATAATTACGTAGGTAATGAGATGAAACAGTAAAATAAATATTGATGATGACAATTTTATTATTACTAGAAATATCATATCATTATTGCTGCTGAAAAACTGATTATTTTTAACTAACATCGGGATGAGTATAAATAATAAACCTAGAAGCGATATCCCTTTCGGCGCTATGCCAGTTCCGAAAGGCGGCGCGGGAGCGGGGTCATGATCCCGAGCCCGAAAAAATTCGGGGCGTGAGATCCCGGCTCCACAGGGAAATGGTGGCGGAATGGGAGCACCGACTTGGGCGACCAGGCGCAGGGCGCGCCGTAGTAGCGGCGATAAGACCCATCATGTGGGAGTGGCTAGAGAGGCCACACGGCAGCCTCTCGTACCGTCTGACGCAGATGATCACCGAGCACGGGTGCTTCGGAAAGTATCTGCGTCGGATGGAGAAAGAGCCAACGTCCGAGTGCCATCATTGCGACGCGAGCGAGGACTCGGGGCCGCACACGCTCACCGAGTGTCCGGCGTGGGAGACGCCGAGGCGGGAGCTTGCTTGTGGCGGCCCTGGGAGTGAGGGTTCTCACGCTCTCCACCTTGCTCGCGGCGATGGTCCGCTGCGCTGATGTGTGGGCGGCCGGCGCCTCCTTCTGCGAGCAAGTAATGCTCGTGAGGGAGGAGGAGGAGGTTGATTATCCTAGGCATGTGTATCTCCAACGCGCCCGAACTTTTATGGTAATGTACTTACAAACCAATTTTGTTTTTATTTCTTTTAAATAGGAGATTACACACTTACTTTGTCACATTTAACTTGCTCCATTCAAGAGTAAACAAATAATAAAAATACACACATTCAATATGTAATATATATATTTTTTATTATTACTATTGGCGAGGAGCGACGAATACAGAGGAGTGACGAAGGATCGCAAGCCAAGCTGCCCGCGTACGAAGGCAACTCGGGCGTCAGAGGTCGATGAACGACCTCCGCCCCCCGTGAGCGCCGGCCTGGGGGTGACAAATGGAGCCGCCTGTTACCCTGGCAGAAGCAGGCCGCGGCGGCGGGGCGCCTGACGCGCCTCCCCTTTTTCCGGGAACGAGTTGGGGACTCTGTAGTCCCCACACACCCGAGGAGAGGGCCAGAAATGAAATGAAATGAAATGAAATGAAATGAAATGAAATGAAATGAAATGAAATGAAATGAAATGAAATGAAATGAAATGAAATGAAATGAAATGAAATGAAATGAAATGAAATGAAATGAAATGAAATGAAATGAAATGAAATGAAATGAAATGAAATGAAATGAAATGAAATGAAATGAAATGAAATGAAATGAAATGAAATGAAATGAAATGAAATGAAATGAAATGATATGAAATGAAATGAAATGAAATGAAATGAAATGAAATGAAATGAAATGAAATGAAATGAAATGAAATGAAATGAAATGAAATGAAATGAAATGAAATGAAATGAAATGAAATGAAATGAAATGAAATGAAATGAAATGAAATGAAATGAAATGAAATGAAATGAAATGAAATGAAATGAAATGAAATGAAATGAAATGAAATGAAATGAAATGAAATGAAATGAAATGAAATGAAATGAAATGAAATGAAATGAAATGAAATGAAATGAAATGAAATGAAATGAAATGAAATGAAATGAAATGAAATGAAATGAAATGAAATGAAATGAAATGAAATGAAATGAAATGAAATGAAATGAAATGAAATGAAATGAAATGAAATGAAATGAAATGAAATGAAATGAAATGAAATGAAATGAAATGAAATGAAATGAAATGAAATGAAATGAAATGAAATGAAATGAAATGAAATGAAAATTTATTCGTAAGAGACACGGTGAAGATAAAGGTGTTAATTTTTCCAGTGTGGATAGTACAGCATATCTCGCCTGCATTAGGCATACGAATTTTTTACATTGTTGTTATGGTTGTTATCTCATAGAAATATAAACATTATTGGTTAGTGCTCCATAACCCATTATACCTGCACAAATTACACAGTCGACATTATATTCGAAACAAAAATAAATTATTATAATTAACTAAGCATACAAAATAAATTCATGAATTAATTAACAGATGACTTAATAATGAATGCGATAGAACAAACTGCAAAATTTTTATTCCAATTATCATGTCAAATATTTATCATGAAATTGTCAGAAATGTCAGGTTAGATGTTTAAAATAATATTATAATGATTTTAATGTCAATGAGCTTTCTTGTCAATATACCTACTTCAATAAATCGATGTCGCTAAATTACAATGTCAAGTACTACCATTACTAAATGTAAAATAAAAGTAATTTAATTCATTACTAAATTAATATGTCAAATTAAAAGTATATTATATTAAGTTGGATATGTCAAGAATAATAAATATTTATATATTTAGTCATTTGCAATCAAAAAATTCTAGCAGATCATAAAAACATTTATTTATAAGCCATTGCCTTAGTTTCGACCTAAATTGAGTCCTAGGCAGTTCCCTGATCACCTTTGGAATGTGATTGTAAACCTTAATGGTCATTATAAAGCAGTTTTTTTGGTAAAAGGTGAGATCGTGAGAGATGGCCCTGGGTCGGCCGGGGTGCAAGGGATATGCCTGTCAACCTCACCTTCGGCAACCAAAACGACCCACAGGCGGCGTGCGTTTTAGTCGGTTCGAGTCCGACATAACCTCTCCCACCGGCTCCGGTGGGGAGGTATTAATTTTGTAAAAAAAAAAAGTAAAATAATAAAATAACTGTAAATAAATCACGATAGAATGGCTATAACAATAATTTTACATACATACAAGGGAGGCAGAAGTGTCTTAACACCCACATTTCGTCAACTATGATTTTCGGTCCCATGCTCGGAGATGGGGCAAGCCTATTGCCGTCAAGTGGACCCTTAGTCATGAGCTGTAAAAATAATTTTATTTCTATTTATAGAAGTTTATTTGGAATACCTTAAAGCATCCTTTGATTCCTGCATTCAATGTTTTTCATATTTCACCATTAGAAAGTTCAAATAAATTGTATTTTAGCAATTAAAAAATGGAAATGTAATCCCGACATTCGTTAAAATGTGTGCTCAATTTACTCCGTTTGTTGATCAATTGTAGCTAAACGATGCTGAAAAGGGACGAAAAGGAACTCTTAGGGTTAATTATATAGAAATATTGAGATTTTGATACTCAGTTAAGATATTGTTCGCCTAATTTATAGAGTACCGTTAAAACATCTATACAATTTTATAAACTAACCGTGTTTGTATTTTGAAAATATTAAAAAAATTAGGTTATATTAATGATATCGAACTGAGGAAAAGAAAAGGAAGAAGTATTTCGGAAAATAATTGTCCGAAATTGGTGTGAATTCGAGTTTTTATGTATATTATTGGTGGATTTTTCGACATAACGTCTTTGACAAGTGTAGAAAAGTGGCATATTACACTGAATTGTGACTTTTCGTATTAGTTCCAAATCTCTTTAGGGAGCTCCTAGTAAAGTCCCCTGAACTATACTGAGCAATCGTCTCATTGATCATCATTATCTTCATCATCATCATCAACGTCAACAAATCATCATCAACAATCATTCTAAAGGACCGCACCGCAAAAACTTGACATTAGCGTCTCGTCATTAATAATTTTACAGACATTTAATTGAAATTGCGGCAATTTGCTGCAGAAGCCATCAATAAGGAAAGAATATATCGAACTGTAAAATAGTTTTTTTGGAATTATTGTCTGTTTGTTCGTAATGGTTGAAAAACTGCCGAATGAATTTGGTACAGCGTTTTGTTAGAAAAGCATCATTATATAAGTAGTATAAAAGTGAACATTAAAATCTTACTTAATTTTGATCGCAATCGGTTGAGTAGAACCAGAGATATTACCGAAAGTCTTTAGTTTTTAACCTTTAAGCTTTTAGTTTTGCTTCCCTTTTACGCTCTACAGATACTAACGCGAGATCCATTAGGTAGTTTGTGCCTTTATTTACTACCTTAGTAGTATAGAGAATCATTTTTAAGAAATATATTAAAATCTTAAATCGTGTATTCTTAAAAGGCTTTTAAACGCAAAGGCTCTTAGAGAGCAATCGCATTATCAAACTCGAACGAATAATAAAATTCATATATTCCTAAAATATCGTTTGTCTTCCAATATCCCCTAAAATCTTGGCTTAAATGGTAAAATTCCTTTGCTTAACATAAAAATGTCTCGGAACCCATCTACCTTACGATATACCATTACGAAAATCAGTCACTATAAACTGATAATACCTTTAAACGATTTTGCCCTCTATTGCAAAAGCCATAACGCTGAAAATCTAAGAAATCCATTTTGTTAGACTGAAGCTTGATTGTCAGAGACAGGCACTCCTATCGTCGTCGCAACTTGAAAATGTCTTGGCACGTAGGATTGTTTGCTCTTAGTGCATAAATCCGTCGGTAAAGCCCGGATCCGAATAGTACTTACAACTCCTTATATAGTTGAAAATCAAGCGAGGGATATCTGAGATTTACTAGACGCGACCCAACTGATAAACCTTGGTTACGCAGTATTATATTGTTCTAAAACTAATGAAATCCTATATCTGATATTCTGTAGTTTACTTTAGGTATACAGTATTTGATTGTATATTTTGGAACTTGATAATCATTTTCTAAAACCAGATACACATTTTCTATGAGTATGATGTGTTAAAATGTAATATTATTAAACCATTTTTCATCACTCGCCACCTATGTTTCGACAAAATCCTGCCTAGGGATCAATTAATCAACTAGCTTATCGCATGAGAATAAAATGCGGAAATCGCATCAGTGGTGATCACCAGTACGCCACTATTTCATTGAAGCTGCACACTCCATAAGTGCGTGTACGACCTTTCTTAGTAATAAAATGGAGTACTGGATTGAAACCTTTGGCATTTCATTTTATAATATTGATGTAAGGCAAGATCGTTAGCAAGACGTAACGCAAGATAACATAAAATGTGAGCTAACGGGGATTTAAGGTAATCTTAAGGCGAGTGCAATCGCAGAGTAAAATTGCATCTATATGTAAGATTTTTTTTCGATTGTATCTACGCCTTTGCCTCTTAGCTCGGCGTATATTTCGCGCCAAAAAACCCTTCAGCGATTTTCTAGTTTTATCGTAATTCTTGGTCTACTTGGTGTGTTTATAAATGAACTCAGAAATGTTTTTCTCATTACTAGACGTAAATGTACCTACAAGACAGATGCCGTATTCTAATTATTTTAAAACAAAGGCAAAAAATTAGTAGTAAACACAATTTGCATAATGCCATTTGCTTATTTGCATGTTTCGAACCGTCTAACGTCGCGCCGCAAATTAGGTAATTAGTATAACAAATGTTTATATTATACTGATACGTTTTCAAAATATTGTTAAAGTTCGTAATTTTTTTTAAACGTAGTTTATTCTGAAGAATAAAAGTCGGCCTTAACATCGAAAAGGCCCGTGTTCGAATCCTGCTCCAATCAGCAATTTAGCTTAACTAGAGGGGTTAACGGATTTCCCTTCTTTTAACTATTTTTTTTGAACTTGGGACCTGTCGATTTTAAGACTGACTCCTTAAGCACATAGATACCACTACCATATTAGGTATCCCTGTATCTGCTAATTTTTTAATATAATCATTTGTCATTGGTCTTGTAAGGCTGTATGGAACCCTATAAGACCATCAGGGTTAAGCTGTATCACCTCTTTCGTCTTTTTATTTAGCCTAAACAACTTTTAGACAAAGAAGTTGCTCCGATAGCCAACAAAATTGAAGAAAAGCGTTTGGTATGATAATGTACAAAGACGCCCGGACAGTGAAGCTTGTCCAGGATTTGCCTACGATGAAACACACGCTTGGAAGACCACCATTAACATGGCAAATGATGGTACTAAATGACCTGAAAGGTGCTCAGCTCAACATAGACGAAGCATAATATTGTGTTTAGTCGAAAATGAGGACAAGAAAAGTGATACCAAACGATGAGACAACGTCTAGTGCGAAGGAGAAGTTTTTAACCAACAATCAGAAGTTCGTTAATCAACACGTTTTTGGTGATAATTCATTCAAAAAAAGAATTCTACATAATAATTTTCTCACACCTTCGAAGTGATTTAATTCCAACAGCCTCCTACACCACAAAACATGGTTACAATACATTGAGCTCGATCAGTCACAATCATATCAAAGTTTACATACTGAACTCCGTCTACCTTCCGAAGTCTCGGCGAGTCCTCTGTACCAGGTGTCAACAAACTACTTACAAACTAAGTTTACTAGTAGTCACAAACTTGAAGAATTTGCAAACTGAAAGACAAATGCTACTGAGGTCGAGTTTAGAATACCACGTATCTTTAATCAAATTGTTTGTAGACTTAGGCATTTGTAAGTTTGTATCGCACTTAGTGTTAATTTTGCCTTTTAGTTTACAGATTGAGCAATTCTCATACACCCTATGAGGTTTAACCAAGATTTTCGGGTCCAGGCCAACCATATCTACCAGCTGGCACATCTACTGATTGATAGACGAAGATCTAGCGCTAGATCTTCGTTCACGATTTCCTAAACTAGTTGATAACCGTTCCCATGGAAGTCAGGATAAACCAATAACGAACGGGTCTCAAGCACGGTGCTCCCCAGGTTTTGAAGAGTAAGCTTTGAAAACAGACTAGTTCTGTGCCATTAGTGAATATTGTCATTCTGGATGTCTTTAGGAGAGGCCTATGTTCAGTAGTGGACTGTGTGTGACTGACATGATGATGATGATGCCCTGTATATGAAAAAAGAAAAGCAAAACTAGTTTAAACCCGTTTATGATTTGTCGGACCGATTAAATCTGACTGTCACAAGTAAAAATCTAATTAACTATACTGAGTTTCATCTAGTAAAATGTACCTACTAATCCTATTTAAATTGAATTCAATACTATTATACCCATCAGTGAAATTCAGCCTAACACTTATAAGATTGGCTTTATAAAATACACATTTACTCGTATGTTTCAAGGCTTTCTCTGATAATAATAATTTAAAAATAGCACATACTACGCAACCCATATTAATATCTTCGTTACATTAGAAGGCCGTGAGAGGTGGCGCCAGCCTCCCTCGACAATGTTCGCATTGTTATGGTCTATTTATACCCATTATGTACCAAAGCCTTATAATAAACAGGCATCGAAGGATCAAACTGTCGTTCTAAGGTCAACAGTGGACGCTTATCCCTGAGATTGAAGAGGATAAGACCTCCCTTTATTCTATAAACTATAAAATCTAATAGTTTTCTATGCTGTTATATGATTTTTCCTGTTCAGAATTTTTATGGAACTTAAATTCCTGGTTTTTAACCTAGTTTAATAACGAAGAAGTTTTATTTTCGCTTGTTTCTATTTTTTTATACACGTACAACGATATTTCCGTCGTTTGTGAACCCATTATTTAAACTCTTAATACAGTTTCTCCTCTTTCCCATTTGGGTAGGCAAAAACCACAAGTTTTCACTTGCTTTGATCCTGGTGGTTTTGTACGAGAGGTAGGAAAATGAAAATTGTTTAGTAGATTAAGAAATCATTATAGATAGTTTACATAAAAGTTAATTGTGTAAAAATTACAAGTATCTTGTTTTGTTAAAAGTAAGAAGGTAACTGTTTAGCTACAAAGTAACTTTGAGTGCTGTAAAATAAAAATTGGTCAAGACAAAAAGTGTATGGATGATATTTCGGATTTCTAGTATTTCTGAAAACTCATTCTAACCTTTCTGAAAAACCATTGTATTTTGAGCTGTATACATGCTACATACTTGTCCTACTGTAAATCTGTTGGTGTACAATAAATAATTATCTATCTATCTATCATGGCAGTACTGTTAGAGTTGGCAGCACGTTCTTTATGATAAGTGGGTACTATAGTTCCTGGCATGTATTTGATCCCAATCTTATCACAACATATACGCTACATATAATATGCACAAGCGTTTTTCGGTGTCTTTTGAAGATTTGCATGATATATATATATGGCAGCAGAGGAGCTATGATGAACCTATCCATTGTTGCATCTATTAATCCTTATTTTTTAAAACAATCATCTTCTAGATGTTTCACTGTTGTATTCTAACGTTCTAACGTTGGAAATGCGCGAATATAACTTTTAAGTTCTGCGGTGCAATTGCAACTACTATTACATTCATATCTGAACATTAAAAGATTTGGAAAAATAAAAAGACGATTCTGGCAACACTACATGTTGGGACAGCTGCACAGCAGCGAAGGGACTTATTTTATGACGCGTACTCTAACATACGTTGGTCATTCTATTCTACAATACGCCGGTCAACAAATTCCCACGTGTCTAAAGGGACTGACTAAAATTGCTAAACCTAGCAGTACCCTATCCTACTCAGTGACCTCTTAACCACAGTCCTGAAATCCTAATAAGCAATGTACCACTATAATATCACCACATATGATACTATTCGCAACCTAACCCCTCTTGGAAACAAATTTAATCATTAATGGCAATCCAATCAATTCCATTAATGATTCAAGACAACTCGACGTAATGTGTCGAACCATCTGATACAGAAAGCCAAATCTAATAAATTTAGGGTGATAACAAGACGGAAACGTCTGTACAACAAAATATAATTTGTATTTTCCTATCTATTTAACAGGATAGTTAGCGTAGCTTGATTCGCGAAAGCCTCAGGCAGCTAGACGTAAATGCTCATATAAAATTCTGCAAATGGTTACTTTGATCTATCACACAATTAAGCGGTTAAGTCTAAAACAGAAGTCATTAAATGGACGCATAAATACTCTCTCTACTCTGCATCCTTGTTATAAATGTGAAAGTTTATCAACACACTCAGATGTCTGTTACTCAAACACGCTCAAATACGGAGACACGGCTGAGTGGATCCCCACTCAGCCGTGTCTCCGGTGTTCATTTATCTGTTTTTACTCAACCGTTTGCGATCAAACCAACGTGAGATTTTAAATCTGAGCAAAAACGTTTCTAATAAAAAAAAACCGTATGTACTTTTTGCGTCCCTCGCGAAAAACAAATAAGGATTCCAAAAAAATATATATTGTTCTCATAATCTAATACAGAATACCGTGGCCATAATAACCAGAGATCACTGGAGGGTTTTTGTGCTGTCAGTGGAAAGATCGAAAGCTTGTCTTGCTTTGTCTTTTACACTGACGGCACAGAAACTCAATGCTTGCAGAGCTGGCAACGCAGGTGAACACTAAGTTTTTTTTTAAATATCTCCAATGTACAGAGATGACTAAATTACAATTTCATAGTAGTATATAGAAATTTGGATATCGCCTCTAACCAGTCAGCCGTAGCTTAATCATTCCTATTAAAAAGCAAATAAAAACAACTTCTTGTAAGGAAACTTCATCACAATTTACTACCATACTTTCAGACTATTAAAGTTATGAGGAACTAGCCATTCTTCAGCGGTTTTATCTAGGCTCTTCAGACAGGGTGGGTGTAAAAATAACTTGCGTACAACATCGGAGCTTTGTACTAAAAAATTCAGCTTTAGTGTTTCCTTTCTGCTGTTTTTGCGAGACTTTATGATGTATTATTTTTATACAAATTTACAGGTATCTTGATACCCGAAAATTGCCCTACTTACCAGCGGTGAGTAGGGTAGCCAGAAATCACTGGAGAGTTTGTGTTGTCAGTGGAAAGACTAAAGGCTTGTCCTGCTTTGTCTTCCACACTGACTGTGTTTACAGGTTTGACAGCGTGAGTGTGACTTCTCTAGTGTTACACACGTCCATAGGTCACGGTACTCACTTCCTATCAGGTGGACCGTGTGCCTATCTGCCTCCTAAGTAGTATAAAAAAACAGCTTTTATTATCAGTTTCTGGAAAAATTCTGTAAAAAATAAATACAGATAATATTTATAAAAGTGAAATATCACTTACTAATTAATCTTGAAATCTCA
This sequence comes from Eilema griseolum, assembly GCA_963662185.1. Lineage (NCBI taxonomy): Eukaryota > Metazoa > Arthropoda > Insecta > Lepidoptera > Erebidae > Eilema > Eilema griseolum. Next base: position 11,074,667 of record OY759250.1, read on the forward strand.
TTAACTATACCATCTATAAACTTGAAAATAGGCAGGTAACCTACCTACCTTATAGAGTGATCATCCGCTAAGAATGGATTTCACTAAACTGGTGGAGTGTAGTGAAATCCGTTTAGGCGGATGTCGCGTGGACCCGTTTTACTCCAAGTACGAAGTCGCGGGCGCCCACTAGTGATATTTTATTTATTTATAGTAAAATCTAGTGCTTAATTGATTTAAATTGATCTAAGCCAAGTCATCTCAAAAATACAATGACAATGTCAACACCGTTTCGAAATTTGGCAGATTGAGAATAGATCGACACTGAATTCTGAACGGTATTATATTAAGAGAATGTGAATGCAAAATCTTTTTCTTTCTGTATAAAATGTCTATCTTATACTTCAGCAACATTACAGCTATAAAATAGATAGTATCAGTTTATTTATGTGACATTCTTTTAATGTTCCATGTAAAATGGACTATAAAAATAAAATAGTTCAAGACTGTGTATATATTATGATTGTGTTTGTTATCAGCACAATATATTGTAGTGAGTGGGCTTGCTCTTGAAATCGCAGCCACTATTGCTTGAACCTTATTGAGCGTTTAACCTCTTGCAAGGGTAATGGCTACCCTACTCACCGCTGGGAACACAACTCGAAGTTATTATAACCGCTGTATTCTGTAGGGCGGAGGTACTTCCCCAGTCGGACTGCTCAATTGGGCGGAAATACCGCCGTGTCCTACCTACCACCTATACACTAGTTGATAAAACAATAAAAAAAGTAATTAATCTAAAAATACAATACATAAAAATGCATGAATATACCATGACGGTCAAAAATTAAAAACTATAACGAGAAAAAGAAAATTTTATATAAAAGTTATACTTATGAAGTATAATAATATAATCTGAACCTGTCTTTGACCGTAAACTAATATATATATATATATTAACTATATATATATATATATATAAAAGTTTAGTTTTTGTTACTCACGCGTAGCACGTGTTTCAAGCTGTTTTTTTGCAATGAATTTTGTTTTAAATACTATATATATATATATATATATATATATATATATATATATATATATATATATATATATAGTTATATTATAGTTATATTATAAACTCAGGCCTATATCCCCGAAGGGGTAGGCAGAGGAGCTAGCACCCACATTTCGCCAGTTTATGTTTAGGTCCCAATGTAATAGGTGGCGAGCCTATTGCCATTAACCGGGCACTTATAAACCTGCGATATATACACACATAACTTCGAAAAGCATCGAAAACTCATTGGTGTGTGCCATGGTAAAACCTGGGATCGAACCCAAGACCTCGTCTCAGCTGTCCCATACCACTAAACTATCGCTGAATATATATAAATCATTATATATAAATCATTATATATAAATCAGTATATATATATATATATATGTCTGCTGTATGTATTGAATATGTTTGATATGCTTATTCTTCGTATTTCTGTATTATATCTAATAATCTGTGGTATATTAATAAAATCTATCTATATTATGTTATAAGTAATCTGCTGTTGTACGCATGTTTTTTTCACCATTTTTTGCACTGCTAAACCCTCAAAGGTTTGCTGGGAGAAAACTCAATATTGAGTTAAACTCGCCTTTGTACACCAAGATGTATTTGTGATTTCCTTTTGATGTATTATTTACTTGTGTACAATAAAGAATTATAGAATACAGTACTACATAAATTTGTAATGGCAATTATACAGTACTGCTATCACATTTTAAATTAAAGTACACAATACAAAACCACCAATCAAAGAAAAAATATAATTTTTCATTACACTTCGCAATCACAATATTTGTTATTATCGTATTTCTTGGTATACAAGTCATTTCGAAGCGAATGGCTATTGTTTTCTATAGAAAACGTGCACATTTACAGTTTTCTTATTACTGTTTTTATAATACCACCGACACGGGGAAGTAAAAGCACTTGTTATATTCATTCATAACCTCAGGAAATGGAGCTGAAATTTTAGTGCTGGCTACTTGCAGTTTGCAAATGTAATGACGTGACCTAACTCACGCAATTGTAATTAGGTAAACTTTATCAAATGTTAATGTAAATAATGTTTATAAATGCAAAGTAAAAACTTATTAAAATCAGTAGTTTAGTAGTTGAGAAATCGGTCTTAGGATCAAGAAGTCCTAGATTGTCGATTAAACTATCGACAAAAACTCACTTCTAATACAATGCCTGTATTAGAAGTGAGTCAGAGTAGTAATGAGTCAGAGAGAGAGTAACTCAGGGCTAGTAAAATTCTTTCCTAATTCGTTTGAAGGTTCCTAGTTGGCAGTGTATTTATTTATTTATTGGAACATTTAACATTTATGCGTTATACAATGATATTAGAAGTTTACAGCACAAATCTCTGTTAGGTAATCACACAACCCACATCAATGTCCGGAAAGTAATATTATTTTGCGAGTTTTGTGTCAAATAACAAAGTAGCAGTATCACTATTATATACTGTAGATTAATTCTTAATTCTTTATTGCACACAAACAGTACAGAGGTCAAACACAAAATAAATATATAAGAAATATGTACAAAGGCGAGCTTAACTCAGTATGAGTTCTCTACCAGCAAACCTTTGAGTAGCAGAGAAGCAGTTAAAGTTACTATGAGGACCTTAGAACCTTTGTTGTCATTTCTTTAAATTTCAAGTATGAGTTTGCGAATATGTCTATATCGCAGTCATAACAGTCAAATATGGGTTAAAAGCGGACAACGGTCTCAAGTGCTTTCCCAAACTTTATTGCTCGATCATAAAGTATTCTGAATTATAAGAATAATAATATACGACTGTTTTGTACACCAATATAACACAATAATAAGAGAGATACAATGTGGTAAGATACGTACAGATGGTGGTCTTTTCGCTCTGCGGCAATCTTTTACAGGTACGATTACCTAGATGAAACAAATTTAAAAATAAACCGGGAGCCTAGAACGTCGCATCTTCTCACAAGTAGTAAGGCCTTTGTTCCAGGTGCCTCTCAGTTATTCAAATTCACTGAACAGAAGAGATACCTATCGATTACTATATTATCAGTATACTAAGCGGTATGTGTAGTACTAACTCGTATTATCACACGCCTGAGTGCCACCGTGTAAGTCAAGGAATGTTGGAACCGTTCAGATGGCCCGGGCTGTTGAATTCTCTCTAAAATATCAATAAGACATCTCCTGTATTCGTTAGGGTATGTGTTGGTATAAACACCAATGGGTTGCATTATGTCTACTGAATGCGATTTGGAAAAATTATTGTTAACTGACTTAGATGTAATGAAATATATTAATATTAAATATATTATTTGAAATATATTAATATTAATATTATAATTATTAAGGCCTGGAATTCATTACCAGCTCACGTGTTTCCTTCTTCCTACAGTCCCGGGTCCTTTAAGCGGGGCGTGAAAAAGCATATGATGAGACCATCAAACTGAGTGTCACCATTGTCACATGGTATATGTGAGTAACGGTGACCCTCTTTTCTGAAACTTTGCCATCAGCTTACCATCAGGCAAGGCGAAGTCTAATTGACGTGTCCCATATAAAAAGTAAGCCTTCTTCAAGCGGTAAATAAATAAAAATTAGCTGGAGGGGTTAATGAATATGATTATTTGAATATTGGCGTGGTCGTGACCTATAAATCCGCAGTTAGTCTGGTAATGTGGACTCTAGACTTAGAGCTGAGAGCTTCGGATGCTGGGATTAACGCTAGGATGGAGAATATTGACAATAGCTTACTCACCAATCATGTGTATTTCGAGCCATCCTTAGCGTTGCATTATGTTAGCATGCTCTATCTATACTACATAGGAAACATACATACATATAATCACGCCTTTATCCCCAGAGGGTTAGGCAGAGGTGAATTAACACTCACATTTAACCAATCATTGAATTCGGTCGCACGTAATAGGGGGTGAGCCTATTGCCATCTTCCGGGCACTATTGTATACTCAAGCCATGCATTTGAGGCTGAGTCTGGACTGTATATATCTGTCTGATGTTATTTATTTATTTATTTATTTGGGACAAAAAACAGTTACATGATAAAGTCTTAAACAAATAATCTTAAAAACTAAAACAGATTTTCAACCATGTAACCAACACAATTGTCCACGAATTGACCATAGACATACACAGACAATTTTGTATTTCGAATGCAATATTTAGTGCATTGGCTGCTTATTGATAAAAATTAAAATGAATAAACATTATTATAACTAAATTTGAACTGAGAGCCAAAAGGGAAACTAAAAATCGAAATCAAAAGTAAGGGTAGTAATCAGACTAATCAATAATGAGACTAAATTATACTTGTGTCTGCAAATTGTTCAATAACTCTATGGCTTTGCGTTTGAACTGCAGGTTAGACAGAGAGAACAAATCGAGTTCCATAAAATGGGTATTATATGTGTCTATAAGACAATGGAGAGGTACACGTAGCCCAGCGTTAGTTCCACTTATTTCTATGTGGAAAAGACGAGGGACACGCACTCCTCTCCTGAAAACAGTTCTTGGGACTATGTAGTACAAATCATTAACCAAACAAGGGCAATCATATCGACTATTGCACAAACCGTACAAGAACATGACATCTAGAAGCATGCGTCTGTACTTCAGTTTCAGAACGTCGTACCGTTCTAACAATTGTGTGTATGGGACTTTAGAGCGAAAGCATCTATAATTCATAGATCGTAAGAACCTTTTCTGCACCGTTTCTAGCCTTAAACTATATTTGTCGTAGAAAGGATTCCAGATAGGAATGGCATACTCCAATTGGGATCGTATCAAGGTCTTGTATAACAACAAAAATGGGGCGGGACGCACAAAGTCACGAGAAGATCTCATTACGAAACCGTACATCTTAAATGCTTTATTTAAAATATTGTCTACGTGTATATCAAAATGCAGGCAAGAATCAAGCGTAATGCCTAAATCACGGACTGAAGTAATTTTATTCAATAGCACATCACTGATTCTGTAACTGAAGTCAATTTTGTTCCTGTTCTTGGTGAACGTAATAGAGTGACATTTTGGTAAACTAAGAAAGAGCTTATTTTCAATACAATACGCGTTAAGTCTGTTTAAATCACTTTGTAGAAGTAAGCAGTCTTGTATATTCTGACAAGACATGTAAATCTTAATATCATCTGCATATAATAAAAATTTCGAGTGGACAAAGCACTGGTCGATATCGTTGATGAACAAGATGAATAAGAGAGGGCCTAGAATAGATCCCTGGGGAACCCCAGATGTGACAATAACAGGATCAGATTCATAGCCATTAACAACGACTCGTTGCGTTCTATTGAAAATATATGAAGTGAACCACCGAAGCAAATTTCCTCGAATGCCATTATAGGCAATCTTCTGCAGTAAAATATGATGGTCCACCCTGTCAAAGGCCTTCTGAAAGTCCGTGTATACTGCGTTTACTTGGATACGCTTATCCATATTTTCAAATAGATAATTTGTAAATATCATTAGATTAGTCGTGGTGGAACGACGCTTGACGAAGCCATGTTGTTCAGATAAAATAAGTGGGTGAATTATGGGGTATATTGCATCATGCACCAAACCCTCAAAGACCTTTGACAAAGTGGAAAGGATAGAAATGGGATGGTAATTCTCAACTTTACTCTTGTCCCCAGTTTTAAACACGGGCGTAATGAAAGCTCGCTTCCAGATAGAGGGAAAAACGCCATCGTACAAACATTTATTGAAAACAATATGTAGAGCAATACATAAATTATCACATAATTTTATAAAGAAAATTGGTGGTAGACCATCGGGACCGACTCCCTTTGAAGAATCTAGAGTTTTAAGTGCCTTAAAATCGCATCCTTGGACAAATAAATATTTGATATACAGGAGGCGTTATCAGCACAGTTTGTTGAAGGTTCCCATACATTAGGATCAAAAGTAGAAGGTTCATGGACAGAGGAGAAAAAAGAGGAAAATAAATTACAGGTGTCAATGGCGTTGTCAGAAGTAACATTACCAAAGGACATATTGAGAGGAAATCCAGTCTTCCCATTCCTGCTCGAAACAAATCTCCAAAAGTGTTTGATGTTTGTGGGAATACTTTCCTCAACTGAGTTTATGTACTTACGATGGGTTCTGATATATTCCTTATGGAATAAGTTGCGATGGTTCGAAAAGCATAAATAATCAGAAACATTGCCGTACTTCTTCCATTTTACCCAAGCTCGTTCTTTAACTTTTATTGTTCTTATTAGTGACTGTGGAAACCAGAAGGGAAACTTGGAGCTTCTAGCTCGAGTTAACGGGACATGTTGTCTAATAATCCTATACACTGTCTCATAAAACACATTGACAGCCTGTTCAGGGGCGAGGTGAGAAAGTATTTCAACCCAGTTAATTTCAGTCAGATCATCATTAATTTTATCGTAATTAGCTTTGTGAAAATTGAACTTTACTGTAACATTAGGTTTCACAGAAGTGAGTGCCATCTCCAAACTGGTTAGAATGCAGAAGGGAGGGTGGTAACTGTGCTGGTTCAAAAGATTATTACATGGAACTATACGGCAATCTACGTTAGCTATAAAGAGGTCAAGCGTACGATCTAGACTATTTTTCTGTGTGTTATATTGCGTGCCATTGATAAGGTTTAAAAAGTTTGACATTTCTCGACTGATTGAGTTAGAAACTTTTGCGATTGCACAATTACTTTGATTGAACCATTCAATTTCAGGCAAATTAAAATCACCCACTATGAAATACGAATTGGTAGTGAATTCGTTAACGATGGCCTGTATCATATTCAAATATTGAACATACATTTCCTGTGGCGTCCGGGGAGGAATATACACAGCACTAATAATGTGATGTTTATTGTACACGGAGGCACACAGTTGAACCATAACCTGCTCTACTCTAACATGAACAAAATGCGTCGGCAGCACTACAGGTTGTAATTTACGAAGTACAGCCACTAGAACGCCCCCACCGTCCTCCTTTTCAGTTGCCACTCGATCACGGTCATGCCTGAAGACCGCGTAGCGATCATCAATAAATTCATGATTAAGAATATCAGGGATAAGCCAGGTCTCTGTCAGTATAATGACATCGTACGAACACGACATTATGTTCATATACAACGTATGCAACTTTGTACGGAACCCGCCACAGTTCTGATCGTATATTAAAATATTGTTGTTACTATCCGTTGAAAGCTTCGTTCACACAATAATAACTTGACACAGCAATATATCCTATAAAATACAATACTCTGAAATCCTTGCAAAGTATTACAGAATAATTTGCACACCATTCGTCTCAGTAAGGTATGAACATGGAAACTATAGACCAGCCATTCTATGAGTAAGATACATATTCGATTTTGTGTTCTACGTAATTTAAAATATTCACAATGTGCCAAAAAATAAACAATATAAGATGATAGACAAGTACAACATTCTTCATGTATCAAAAGAATGTCACTAAAAATTTCACTAGTGATAACCCATAGTAACTGTACTCTTTATTAACTTGATACATTATGGATGGGTCACACTGAGTCCTTAGCACAGTTTTTATCACCACTTCGAACTTTAAGAAGATCGGATTCGCAGCGTATAGCAAATGCTGATGCGCCTTCCCGCTCACGTATAAGTATTGTAGCGTTCCTGACCCATACGTACTTGAATCCACTCTGATTGGCACATTTTCTAGCCTCACGAAATAAAGATTTCGTTTTTAATGTGAGATGTTCGTTTAGGTAAATCGGAACTTTAGTACCTGACAACCCTATCTGTTCAGACTTAAGACCCTTATTCTTGCGGTAGCCGCTGAGTATGTTATCACGAATGATACGTGATTTGAATTTAACGATTATATTTTTGGGCTTCTTATCTTGGGCCTGAGCGTGTGGTACTCGATGTATTGATATAATGTCACTTTGTGACACAGGCAAATTCACAGCCTTTCCTATGGATTCCATGATAGTGATAAGGTTCTCGCTACGCTTCTCAGGCAGGTTACAGATCTCGATGTTGCACTGCCGTGCTTGTTGTTCCATTGAGTCAATCTTGGCTTCAAGTTTGGACACCAACAGACTGCTACTGGTGTTCGAAGTGTCCTGCAACTGCCTAGCATACTCTTTTTGCTTTTCTTCTAAGGTCTCTATACGGGTCTTCATGTCCTCATAGCTAGCATTGAAAAATTGAATAGATTTTTCGATTTCCAAATTTGATTCCTGGATACGGAGGTTTTGTTGCTTGAGTTCGGAAACTTCCTTTACCAATTTGTTAAGAATAATTTCTTGATCATCCTTCCAGGATTGCAACAAACTTTTTAATTCACCAAATTCGTTTTGCTCGAGACATCCATCATCGCCACGGAATCGCTTGCTACTAGGCCTTGATGTTGTATTGACGCTGGCATATGGAGCCCCAGAAATGTTGGCTGATGGCGAGAGGTCGGGCTCCGACTGCGCAGAACCCATTGGAGGCGTACGCGTCACACGTGGCATAGCTAACAATGTTCTTAATTTACTAGAATTATCCAAGACTATTTCTATTCCCTATTTATTTTTGTTATTTTTTTTCATTTTTTTCTTTTTAATTATTAGATCTTGTATTTTGTTTTTCCCCTATTTATCGCTCATTTATACAATGTATGCAATAGTTGTGCACCCACTGAAACAGTACCAGATTTTTAGGCCGGCGGCCAGTCGTCTCCGTGGTCCAGTAGGCAAACGGTCCGCCTCAAGGCTCACCTGCTCAGACGTCGTAGGTTCGCGCCCCAACTCCGGGTATTCTTTTTCCAATTGTATTTGTATTTATTTAGTGTAATATGAGGTAGCAGGAGTTCACTAAGATATTCTATCTCTTTCAAACTCCACCCACTGGGCGTAAAAAACAGGTAACAACACTGTAGGAGCGACAAGGAATTGAAAATATAAAGAATGTCCAATCACAACACTGATATTTAAATTTAATAAAAATTCACAGCTCAAAAAATAATACGTCTGCTCACTATCAAACGACAAATCTGACTGTTAAACAGCCCTTTCCTTTATTTACCTTGTGCAACACCGTAAGGGTAGACATGGGGTGGTCCAAATTCTACTCTGCCGGGAACCACGGCAAGTAAAAGTGGTCTCAAATATGTAATAGAGAAATTAAAACATCTAGCAATATTGTTTACACGCAGTCTTAAGCTTACACGTGTTAACTGAACATTAAACAATGATACGACACAAAAGAATGTACCAAAAAGGGCTGAAGACTAGTACTGTGGAAGATGTTGACGTTTCCCCTCGACCTTGGCACGACTCCAATAACAAGTTTCAGGGTCAATGTCTTATATATTACCTTGTTTGTCACGTTTTTCTCCAAAACATATAATGTATTTATTGATATTGGACAGACTCCATTATATAAAGACTGATTTACGATATACGTATCCGTTAATAGACTTTAAGTGTGTGTGTAACTTTGATATTGTTGCCAGCATGCTTTTGTGTTTTAAAATGAGTGATAACATAGTTCCAGTTATATCCAAAACTTGCACTGAGGTTCGTTTGCCTCCTCTTTCTCTTGATTCGGTTTATACGGGAATAACTGCTGTTTGAGTCTTCCCTCTCGAAGTCCCTTCCATTCATCTACAGATTACTTGCAAGAATGTAAAGCGGACTTGGGCCCTGTCGATCATCATTAACAAAATAATTTTAGGAAATGAAACTGCAAACTGATTATGAAATTAACTCGAAAATCACTGTCGTGTTGTGAAACAATGCTCACGATATATCAAAGAACTATATGAGACAGGGGGTCTCAGCCGGGGGCATAGCGGAATAGTTTAAAATGTTTTCACCGTAAGTGTGTCCTGGGTGAGGGCGTACCGGAATAAGAACCGAATTGCTGAACCCGGGATAAGAAGATCACTATTCTATCAGTGGTATATTGTCTTCTGTTTTGTATTCCACTATCTCCATCTGCAAGTTAATACCCAAGAAGTAATCTTCGTCCGTTAGCTATTGTAACGTACTAACAGAGCGTCCATTGAGTACTGTAAGTATAATGTTGTAAGTTCTCCAGCACTTATAGCAGGTGGGACTCGATTCCGTCCTAGCAACTTAATACTGATAACTACAAAAACAGCTGCGCTCAAAATGCATAAGCGTCCTTTCCTCTTCAAGGTTTCAAAACCACTTTAACGATGAAGTAAATTCTGACTATTCAAAGACAATAGTAAAGATAAATTGGTAGAAATTTGGTGGCACAAATTTGTCTCAAGTTTCGACCGGGTGGGTACCACCGTGCACTATCGCGAAAAACCCTCCATAGCAATTCAATCTCGGTTGAATAGTGTTCAGGGGTCAGCAAGTGCATAGCCGGGCAGACATGTGGTGGTTGTATTGTGCGTAGTCTAGTGGGCATAGCGCGGGGCGACGCGCCGTACAGGGAGACCTGTACAAACGGTGGCACCAGCCGCTGGCCGCCCGCGGTATAGTACAGGGGCCCAACCGGGGTTAACCACCTTGGGAGGCTGCCTCACCACGCGGCCGCGCATAATCCCGATATGGTTCGTCTTGCCGGTTGGTGACCGGATTTGGGAGCCCGGCGACCATACTCGGAGGGGTACGGGGGCCCTTCCGTTCGGCGCGTCGGCTCTCGCCATGCCTCATATTCATAGATAAAACCAATATCCCGCGCTTTGTCACACGGTGCTGCTAGTATTTTTTACGGTATTAAATATTTTATCATATTTAAAATCTTCAATATCAACACGCTGATAAGGAAAAACAGATACTTAACTAATTTAGGAACGAATCTTAGGAATAAAATAAAATTTCTTCTTGCATTCGGTGCACACTGATGTCCACAGCTCCATCCGTTAAATTTTGATTCAGTTCCCGCACTTCATACGATTCGATACTTAATAATAAAAACCCATTTTGTAATAAAACTACTTTTCAACTAATGCTCATCACAATGCGTCGATTTGGTATTATTTATTTACATTAAGCCCGATATTTCGGCAACTTTTCAGCAGCCGTATCTACTAAATGATAAATTGCAATAACTTCGTATGTTCCAAGCAGTGAGTAGGGTAGCCAAAGCTCACTGGAAATTTTGCGCTGTCAGTGGGAAGACTAAAGGCTTGCCCTGCTTCTTCTACACAGACGACACAGAAACTGTGCTTACAGGGTCGGCAGCGCGAGTGTGATTCCTCTAGTGTTACAAACGTCCATAGGCCACGGTAACCACTTTCCATCAAGAGGGCCGCGTGCTTATATGCCACCTAAGTGTTTTATAAAAAAAAAAGATCCGTTCAAAAGTAGTTTAATTCCTATGAACGATATTCGCGTGAACTTCAGACAACATCCATTTTGTAATCAAACTAGTTTATAATTCAACGGCGTCTGTGCGACCTTAGTTTATCAATAAGTGATCACACTTGATTCATGTCACAAATAAAATGCCACTTCATTCTGTTTGTCGTATAGGACTCTTTATTATGTGGGTATGATCGGGTTGACGAGTCACGCACAGGACCCGACAAACGGTGGACGACGTGCCTCGCATTTCTCTTCAGAATGTGACTCTAGTTGATTGCCGCTACCTGGACGAGTTTCGAGATTGGGTTTTTGGAGTTATTTGTTTGTTAGAAAGTTTTTATTACGACAAAAAAATAGAAGGTAAATGTTTAAAATTTTACAGAACCAATGACTAGTTTTTTACCCGACTACGGCATATCAAAAGGAGGGCTATGATTTTGATAGGCCATGTACGTACGTACGTTTGTAAGTAGGTTCATCTGTTCCCTCATTGCTCCTCAACCACTTATTAGAACTGGACAAATGTAAAGTATCGTTAGAAGCGTTTTAGTCGTCCGCTAGTTACAGACTATATATAATGTGTCACTGAATCTATGTGGTGCCCTCTATTGACCATAAAATGTGCCTGTGTTAAAAAATAAATTTGAGATAAATTTGTCGTATTGGGCATCAACTTGAAGGCCTTAATTAGTACATTTGAAATAAGTATAAATTATACCTATTGCTTGCCCCAAAGTAATATAAATAATAAAATAAGATTAAAACTAAAACCCGACTGCTGAAAAATCAAGTTATAAAAAGTATTAAACAAGAATATTCAGTTAACCAGATGAACTAACTACACTATTTCACAGAAAATGTGACTTTTTCAAGCGACGGGATTCTTCAAGAAGGACATTAGAAGGTTTTTACAGGTTCGGCATCATGAATAAGAGTCCCCTGGGTGCGTTATTTACTCTTGCTGTAATTTATTAATTTACAGAATTTCTCCTCTGGTGTTACACACGTCCATAGGCCACGGTAACCACCTTCCATCAGGTGGGCCGTGCGCTTGTCTGCCACCTAAGTGGTATAAAAGAAAACTTTCACATATATGATGTTAGTAGGATCATAATTCGAGATTTGGGACTAAATGGTAACAAATAAAGTGGTTTCGATGTTACTTTTAAGAGGTATGCTTGGACATGAAAATATACTTTTCGGGTTACACTCGATATATAAATGATACTGCAATCCATCAGGCCAGAACGGAAGTCAAATGGCACGATAACCAACAAAACACAGCTTGCTATTAAAGAAAGATACAGCATTAAGCGGCATTTTGACATAGAAGGCTGGTTTACAGTATTGCACAAAAGGAAATAGGTACATATCTTTGCTCTAAAGATAGGGTTCATGTTAAAAGGATTTATGAGATGAAATTATGCCCTTTGAGTCGCTTTCATCTTTGAAAACTAGCAGTGATTTCATTGATTTCATGGCTGCTTCGTCATACGGGCTTACAATAGAAATTCGACTTCAACTGTTTTTATCATTGTCTATTGATAGGACTTTGTAGATGCGATGAGCCGGTGAAGGTGCTTGTGTTTGATTCTAACTCCAGGCCCGCGTTTCTGGGGGACGGATGTCGTTCCGCGACCTCCAACGTCCAAGTTACCGCCGCTCATCGCACGCTATGCTTGTTACGAGTCTCCTCCGTTCCCGCCCCGCCCTCTCCTTCTCGAGCATTATCTTCTCGCAGAAGAAGGCGGCGGCAGCCCACGTATTTGCACTGCGTACCATTGCCGTGAGCACTTCCAGGGCCGTCACTAGCTCCCACCTCATCGTCTCCCATGCTGAACAATAGGTGAGCGTGTGCAGCCTCAAGTCCTCACTTGTCACTCCCACTCCGCTACCATGTCCTTATGGAGCTGGGCTCTCACGGCCCTATTTTCTTCAGGCTCGGTTTGATGCCGATGAAAGTGTCTCCACTGTGAGACTGGATCCCCCCAGTGGCGCACGCCGAGGTTTTGTGCAGATCCAGCCGTCATATCCGTGTCACGACTTTTTTATGCCACTTAGGTGGCAGACAAGCACACGAACCCACCTTATGGAAAGTGGTTACCGTGACCTATGAATGTATGCAACACCAAGGTGTGTTACACTCGTGTTGCCTACCCTGAAGAAACCTTCTTATATTGCCCTTCTTAAAAAACCCGACGTGGGCATCTGCGCTTGTCTGCTCGTTTGCCCACAACAGTTCTAGTTCTTTAAAAATAGATTTTTGTTCCAAAATATTGAATATTTACTCCTTATATAGTCCTGATAATATTATCATAAACCACAGATACATAAGGATATTCTTGTGCTTTATTCTATCACTCTGACGAAATAAAGTAGGCCTATACATAGCATTGCTCTAGCTAAGGTATCTTTAATATCTGAAAAACAAAGCACAGTTTTAGAACCTCGCACATGGCGCAGAAAAGGCTATTTACGGCACTGAACTATACCACAGTAAAGTATTGTTAAAATAACATTAATGAAAAGTACAGATTATTATTTAAAAAAATTGTACAAACATTAATATTTTTATTATAATAAATATTTAATCCACAAGCACCATCAAAATATCTGAATATTTATTTTAAAAAATAAATTTTTAACAACAAACTTTTTAAAACCGCTTGGTAGAGCAATTCGCATACGCTCACCTTGAGTAATAAAAGACATAACCACAGTTACCAACTCAAAGGCTATAAATTATAATAGAAAATTGTTCACTAACAACTTAAAGTACCGTAATTTTAAAGTGCGGACACACAATGTTGGAATATGCAAAAGTTACGTGAACGCCTTTCATTTCACGCGTGGCTTGGAAGCAGTGAGGCGCTCATGCAGACACCCCCTTAGAGCTTACGAAGAGGTTCTCTGCTCCAATGAATCTGGTACTTTTCGTATGACACTTGTGTGTCCATAGCTAGATTAAGGTAACCTGAGAATACTTTTATTTATTTTGATAATTATGAAAAAGTATTTGATGTAGACAGAATACGTGACTTGAGACTCTTATTGACTTCGCTGACTGACGCATAGAGTTTTATTCCAGTGCTCGTAACCCATAAGGAACTATTTCAGGTTTAAAAAGTAGCTTTATTTCAGAATACAATTTATCCCTATGTATTTATTTCTATTAAGTTCAGCTAGATCCGATCAACCGCAATTGACTAACCTATATAAAAGGACTGGGGAAGTAGCCCCGCCCTACAGAATACCGCGGTCAAAATAACTTCGTGTTGTGTTCCCGGTGGTGAGTTGGGTAACCAGAGCTCACTGGAGAGTTTTTGTGCCATGAGTGAGAATACCAAAGTTTGTTCTGTTTTATCTTCTACACTGACGCCACAGAATCTCTCTGTTCTTAGAGGGTCGGCAACACGAATGTGATTTCCCTGGTGTTGCACAGTTGTGATCGGTACAGTCAAAACAAGGTTTGACAAAAGAATTAACAGAAGGTGCAAATAGAATGGGTCAAAATTCCACGCGTGTGGTGCCCTGTTATAATACTAATAGTGTCTCGATATTATATGTATACTGTTCTTCAAAAAAAATAATTTTAATGTCATTTCAATCTAAAGCTTAAAAAAAGCTCAGTCATTCCTAACGCATTTTTTTCAGATAGAACAAAGAGTGTCATGAGCTGAGGGAGAGGATTACAATGCAAAGTGCACTCGCAACGATCGGTTCACCTTGACCCTCGCCTCGGTTTGAAAGCGTTGGTACGGAGCGTCTTAGATAACACTCCAAGCAAGCGACAAAGTTTAAATTAAATTATTTTTAATAAAGTTTTCATAATAGCTGGCTTTCATAATGGAGTTTTGAGTTCAATCCCTTTAATTTTTGGCAGACTTTGTGTCAAAGTTACTGTCACTTTTTGCACTAATATAATGTAGGTAGGTACCTATTTCAGTTGGATCTTTCGCTTTCTATTTCAGTCCATTTCATATTTTACTCCCATAGGGCGAAATTTTCAAAAATACTAGTCAGTGAATATTTACAACCTAAGCATCAACTGCTAAAATTTTTAATTTGTAACCCGCCCATTTTAGACTTGACATTCATGAATCCGTCAAGAAAAGTAAGTAGATTGTGATATGTAAATGTATATTTATTTATTCGAAACTAGCTATTCCTCGCGGAATAGATATAGGTCACCGTTCAGGTAACACGAACCTATGCCTGGAAAAATCGATTAAAAAAATCCCTTTAGGTATACGATATTCGACTTTTAATTTTCAATAAAATGTTAAAGGACTAAACACAAAGTTTAATAACACTTTAAAAATGTTATGACTGGGTTGCTCTTTAAAGCAAAGTGCTGTCTGCGGGCGAAAAATTTACATCAGATACAAGTTCCATTTTCATGACGCATTAGAAATTTAATATACTAACCATGCAGTAAAATACACGTTGAAATTTGAATATAACTGAAATGCTAATGATATTCAAACAAACCGTAAATGAAGCTGTGAGATCTAACAAATTAAGCCTGGTTTAGTTTGCTAAATCATCGGAAGTTTAGATTCCTAACCACATCGATTTCCCTATAAGTGGAAAGCTAGTATATCCAGAACAACTGCTTATTGACGGACGTGGGGTTTCGTCACAGAATTGGACATCACGTGGCAGTAATTTCATATAACCAAAACAAACCGATAAACAGAGAAAAACAATGGGCCACGGACACCAAAGTGCAAGATTTAACTAGTATGAAGAAGAACGTTTACAAAACCTCGGAAATACTTATGAATTCTAAAACAAATGGCTTACCCCATTGGAGGTACTCACGCGTAATGATAGCTAAGTATAAATAATTGACAACAATCTCGGGTCCTCAAAGTGCGCCATCAAAGTCAAGGCCACCATTGCAACATTGTTAGTGTCTAAAATGGTGACCATTTTTCTTGCCACCACTACCACTTTGCCTTCAGTTTATCATCAGGCCAGCTGTAGTCATATTGACGTGTCAAAAATAAGTGAAACCAAAGCGTCTTAAGTTTTCTAAATGCGTTCGAGATTCAAGTGAATTGCTTAGAATTGGTTGTTATAAACGTCGGCGCCTTACGTCTCTAGCCTATGCATGTTAAATGGCTTTGATCCGATAATTGCGCCTCTCAATTATCGTGTTCCGCACCGCAAGTCGGTGCCGATGCCGCTTCTATCTGATTCCGGTTCGTCTGATTTCGTTCTTATTACTTATTGCACGTTCTTGGTCTGATTGCTGAGATTGCTGCCTATATTTGTATATCGTTAGCATTTTGAATTGTATAGTTGCATAGTTTTAAACATGCGGTGTTCATCTGTGAGTAAAGCACGTTTTAACGAAAAGGTTCTTTGGCGAAAGTGCAATAATTTTACTTAATTGATACTATTTTTATAGTTGTTTTTTCTTGTTTAAATAACTGGTTGTTATTCATGTATACTATTTAAGTTTATGATATAAACTCCAGGTGTAAAATTTTAAATTTTAAAAAATAAACTAAAACTATTTTTGAGTATTCATCAAACAGTCGAACAAAGCTCAGTCACGGTGTAATTTCATTATTGTACAACAGTTGCAGTCAAATCGTGACCACGTTTACTGCAACGCATCCAAAACGTCGGCTAAAAATGTAAGTTCGATGAGTTAATCCCGAACCGTTGTACAATTATGAAAGCTGTCATTTATGTAATGTATTTCTTTATTATTATTATTGTAATGTATTACAATTATTTAGTCAGATTTAGAACCTATCTTATGTTTTATCGCAATAAGTTGCCTAGTAACGGAGATTTGAGCAAAAGTTGCGATAATGGACTTCCTCGCAGTCGAAGCCTCGAGTATCAGCAAGTATATTGTTATTACTTAATGTACAGAAAGCATACCAATCGAATAACAAATATATGAAAGTCTAAACAGTATAGAAATCGTACTTCATTCATCTGCTTAATTTAATTAATCAATTGGGTTATGTAAATAAATGCTCACAATGCGATATTTGTTGAATCCAATCCTACGGATATATATAATCACGATGATTGGGGATGATTGCTGTAAACCCAATATTAGCCTTTTTGTATTGCTTTGTTTAATTAATTCAGGATGATATTGATCCTTTTTCAGGATTCAATGCCTCAAGAGCAAAAAAACGGACCCTTATAGGATCACTTCGTTAGACTGGAAAATGCATTTCCCGGACTCTCAGGTGAAAGCTTCGGATGCGATTATAGGGGGTAGGACACGACGGTATTTCCGTCCCAATTGAGCAGTCCGACTGGGGAAGTATTCCCGGCGGTGAGTAGGGTAGCCAGAGCTCAGTGGAGAGATTTTGTGCTGTCAGTGGCAAGACCAAAGGCTTGTCCTGATATTGTGTTCTGCACTGAAGGCACAGAAAACCTCTATTCTTACAGGGTCGGCATTACGGGTGTGACTGTACTGGTGTTACACACGTTCATAGGTCACGGTAACCACTTTCTATCAGGTGAGCCATGAGCTTGTCTGCCACCTAAGTTGTATATAAAAAAAAATCAAACTCACTATTATTTTTCGGGCAACATAACTCAGTATCAACATACACGCAAGGAGCTCGTATGTATCCCGTTTCGCGGGAAAATGGCGCGGCCCGCTGGGAGCCAATTGGCTACTAACAAGCAGCCGCTCGGGGACTTAAGCTGTTAAGTCGTGATTTAATGCTGACCCAAGGATTTAGCTAATTTGGACGCAATTTTAGTTTATTCTCAAATAGAGAAACGTTCGAAGGTTAGCCATTATAGACCGTTTAGAATTGAAAATAGTTATAGTAATTATTTGTCACAGTGTTTTAGTTAACGATCGCGTTAAATTTTGTGGGCGGTTTTATTAAAATCGACTTTCCTTGGAAGTATATGAATGTAATAATATTATATGTATAATAAATCAGTTTTATATTAAAATAGGTACACATTCTCATTTCGATCATCTTTTGGGATATTAATGAAAAATAAGAATCCTAACAAAAAAATATAAATACCAAAATGTAGGAAATGTAATTCGAAACAATTTTTGCATTGCCATTTTTGTGTAAAATTAAGACTTGTTCAGTATCCAAAAATTCATCCTTAAATTCATGATGGTGGAGAATGCAACGAACCGAATACCGAGGAAAACTAAATTTAGACTTCTAGTGCGGACCCCATCGAATTTCGAAAGAAAATCACTACTAGGAATTTATTCTAGGATTACCCCTTAATTCAGTTTATTTTACTGTATTTTTTTTATACCACTTAGGTGGCAGACAAACGCACGGCTCACCTGATGAAAAGTGGTTACCGTGGCCTATGGACGTGTGTAACACCAGAGAAGCCACACTCGCGCTGCCGACCCTGTAAGCACAGAGTTTCTGTGCCGTCAGTGTAGAGGACAAAGCAGGACAAGTCTTTAGTCATACCACTGACAGCACATATTCTCCAGTGAGCTCTGGCTACCCTACTCACCGCTGGGAACATAACATGAAGTTATTATAACCGCGGTATTCTGTAGGACGGAGGTACTTCCCCAGTCGGACTGCTCAATTGGGCGGAAATACCGCCATGTCCTACCTCCTCTCCTCTTGATTTATGAAAGCAATTACGAAGGTAGGTGAACGAAAAATTATATACCACAATAGTAGAACATGAAAATATTTAGTCTCTGCCTACCCCAATGGTAAAGAGGCGCAACCATATATGTATATAACCGTTCAAATAAAACAGAATACGATAATCGTTGCAATTGCACATTAAATAAACTTTATAATACATATACGGCAAGCACAAGGAGGTAGGACACGGCGGTATATCCGCCCGATTGAGCAGTCCGACTGGGGAAGTACCTCCGCCCTACAGAATACCGCGGTTATAATAACTTCGTGTTGTGTTCCCAGCGGTGAGTAGGGTAGCCAGAGCTCACTGGAGAATTTGTGCCGTCAGTGGGAAGACTAAAGGTTTGTCCTGATTTGTCTTCTACTGACGGCACAGAAACTCTGTACTTACAGGGTTGGCAGCGCGACTGTGACTCCTCTGGTGTTACAGACGTCCATAGGCCACGGTAACTACTTTCCATCAGGTGGGCCGTGTGCTTGTCTGCCAACTAAGTGGTATAAAAAAAAAAAAAAAAAACAAGAAATAATATAATTAGCGCTAAAAATGAGTTTATTTCGGCAGCTCTTACACTTAACAGTTGGTAATCTATTAGCATTAAATCGAAATAATCTAATGTAATCATTACACCTACTAGTCTGGTCATTATACCTAATAGATGTTTGGATGTTTGTAATCACGCCAAAACGATATAGTCTGAAATAACACAAAGGCTACATTTTATTCCAGGAATACCAGATGCCTGTGGGTTGCGGACAGGGAATCAGTATTCCACACGGGCGTGGGTAACAGCTAATTCGAACATAAATTCCTACAGGTAACAGTTAATGTTATTTATTGCAAACTTAGCTTAATTTATACCACACACTCATATCCACTGACTAAAATACGTACTCTAGAACGATACTAAGTCTTGAATCTCGATTTATCAGATGACAGATTGATAGATTTGCCAGATGGTCTATACAATCGGTCTTCAGATACTTAAATCGAGATTTTAGAACTTAGCACCATTCTAGAATTCGAGCCAAAGTGTGATAAAGGTACAATCGCCATCAGTATGAGATGACGAACGATACTTAGTCCGATTTTGTTACGCAAGGTTAGTAGAATTCAAAATGTACAAGATGTGACTCGGTAGCTTAGTGCCCATAGCATTCCCCTTATAAGGACTGGTAAGCGTTTCAGGTTTTCCAATCTTAATCTATTTTAATAGTTGGCATACTAAATGCTTTTAAATTTGATTAAATCCCTGAAATAGTTATTGATTATGTTAGTCATATTAGTATATGCTTAGATTGCCTACTCTGTTGTGTTAGGTGTCGTATCATTTTTAACACTGCTCGCAGTAATAGATGATCTTTAATAATAAAAAAACCTATATATAAGCTTATCTTCGTATTTCCTTAATCATAATGGGGTAAGTAGGTATCTATCTACAAACATTGTTTACATAGTACAACCAATTGATGTTAAGTCTCCTACCTCTCAAGTAATAGTTAACTGCTTTTGTAACATAGTGTAAACAAACTGACTTGGGTTAAGCAAATATTGCCGATGCTGTAAGTGTATATGTGTATAATGCTTGTCCCTTGGGGTAAAGCAAACTGCTTCCCTCAACTGCGACCCCGTTGAACTTTGTGGATTGCATTCCCACGTGAAATAAGAATTAGACTTCACTGGATGAATGGGCTGTATACAATTTTCAAAATTTCTTATGGTTTATACAATGATATTTGGGTGCCAAATTATTGTATAAATAATCGGAAAATTTCATAGTTATGTAATTTGCTAATTTTGTATTAACGTTTCGAAGTTCATTATGGCAAAATTATCAAATTAGCACATAGCCCCTTCATCCACTCGCGTCTTCTTATTTATGAAAAGTTTGATACAATCCTGGCTGTTGAGGTTTTCCTATTCAAATTCATAGCAAAGTAGGTATATTAATTATTTCAAAATGTCTTCAAAACTTTATTCTTATGTGGTATACTACTACTAAAGTACAAGTACACCAACCTATACCTATACAAGGATCTAAGAGATTGAACTCTTAAGAAAGCACATAAAAAGAAACCCTTTCGTTTACGCACTTCCGAGCAACAATGACTTTAGGGTTTACCCTTCTAATTGAAGGAAAATAAGCACAGATTTCTCTTATTGAGCCGGGCTTCCAAATTGTAGTGGACCTTATTTTGCGAGTCTCATTAATATCCATTAACCGTTTCATTTGTTTGCTAAATGGTGATGATTTTAAAACGCAGAGATACTGGTGAGTAAATTTATATTTGTATTTACAGACTAAAAATATAATTAGGTAATGAAAATAAATTACTTTTTGTGTTTGTGATATTTAATTAAAGTACAAACAATTGATTGAACCATTCTACCGTTTCGAGAGATTTGTAACTTACATGAAAAATTACTAAAAAAAAGAATTCTTTTTTACAGCTTAATAATAAGTTACCACTAAACATCAGAAAAAGTGAGTCTCTAAATATCTTTAAGTAACAAATATCATTGTACATAATTTGTTAATCTCACTGCTAAGTGTTCTTTTTGTCTAGTACACAGGCAACTTTCAACGACAAATAGCATATTAATTGCAAATTATGTTTTCAAGTAAGTGCCAATGTAATTGTCTTTTTGAAAATAAATATCTTTTAATCTAAAAAAAATATTGTCTTCTTTCTCATCTGAGCAACCTTCCATTGGACAATTTGCTGTATTTAAAGAATTCTCTTGCACTTGATAGTGATATTTATATGGAGAAGTGTTCCTAACTCAAGCACGCACAAACAGTAATTCGGATAAAATATTGCACGTCTCTGGAATAGCAAATATATTACTTTCTAACCTGAGAATAGATCCTTAGACATCGTGAGAATCGGATCATTATTTTACGTACTTCACGAACGCACAATTTGACATTACTGGGTCAAATTCTAAATATAAATAAAATTATGCATTTTCAACCCTAATTTCTACCCTATAATAATGTTTGCTAGACATGCAAAACAAATAAAAATAATTGTTTCCAACGCAACCACAGTATTTAAAAATCAGCATACGAATTGGAGATTTCTTGGCGTTATTAAAATTTTATTACAAGCCTCTTTAACTTTATATACTTGTTTTGTTGTTTAATTGTTAGTGGGTTGAATGCTAATGTTTTACGTTAGAAGCTTTTATAGCCTTCGTCGCTGTTTACTTTCGATTTTATTAGCATTTTAATATCCGATAAGTGCTCACTTGAGAATATACATTAATAGCAAATTACGGAATGTAAAACAATCTTGCAATCTATTCTCAGGAAGGATATATTATTTTTTCATAATTGCGAACATAAAAAGTTATTACAGGCAAATCCAATGCGTACAGAGTAGTGACATAATTATAACAATATCATAACTCACAATTCAAAAACATATTTGAAAATTCCTAATTTAAAATATTTAAATTATCATTAAAAAAAATATATATATATAATTTAAAATAATCATTAATAATTCAAAATAATGATTCATAATAATATGTTAAAACAGTACTAATTCCTGATGATGTCTGTCAATAATAATTTCACATAATAGGGGCATCAGAAGGTTTCTTAATGGTCGGCAGTGCGAGTGTGACGCCCCTGATGTTGCATACGTCCATAGGCCACGGTAACCACTTCCCATCAGGTGAGCCATTTAAATTAATTTATTTTTACTGTACCATAAGAATATACACACAAGAATATACATAAGAAAACTATGGCGAATACTATAGGAAAAAAATATTACACTATTTTTACATTAATAAATAAGCTAATACAAAATATTACATTAATAATTTAGGTATTGATCGTATCCAATAATCTAATCAATAACATAAAATTAAAATCCTTCATACTGACTTCACTGATCACTTACATTATAACATCAATTACAAATACATTATCATACATTTTAGTGGATTAAGTGATCAGTGTAGTGAAAAATATAACAGTGTGAACCCCAGTTGTACTAACTAAATAACTTGTAACAACCGTAGATGTATAATTATGAGTCCATAAAATCGAATGTTATCTGAAACTCAGCCTCATGTGGCGGTTATGTGTTGTTTAACCTCCAATATAATCTCATAATACAGCTAATAAAATCAAACTGCCATCTGATAAGTCATAAGTTCAGATAACAATACTCATAACTGACCTGAATGTTATATTATCTATTGTTATGAGTTTGAAACTATAATCGTCTGAGTAGTTCTGTGTATTATGAACCTCTAAATAGTATTTTTAAGTACGTATTTTTATGCTAGTTAGTTAGTCACTGTTTATTCTCCGATGGCTTGGTAGTGAAAATACTGGTGGACTGTATAACGATTGATTTTAATACTTAGGATTACTGGATGTACAGAGATTTGTCGCGTCTACGGAACATATGTAAAATAAAGGAAATATGTAGTAAAGAGCGTAACGTGCGGATGTCGTGGCTTGTAACAGCTGACTGGCGTGGGCCGTCAGTCGTTGTGGGCACCGGCGCATGCGGCGGCCGGCTGATGCGCCCCGCACCCCACTGTCCCTGTCGCCGCCGTGGTATAACGTAGTTGAGTAGGTACATGGCTCAACATACTCCTCCGGTTGAAGTATTTTCAACAACAGCTGCTGGAAGAGGGCAAATTGTATTATAAGCTCGACGAATGACACCCTTGCGGGTGCGGATGTCAGCAACCCTCGCGACGCCGTCCTTGCCTGGTAAGACGCAAATGATACGTCCCAATAACCGTAGAAGGGGAGGCGATGTCTTGTCTTTGATGACCACTAACATTCCTTCCTTGAGTTCACCTGATGAGCGGCACCATTTGGTTCTCTCCTGAAGCCACAAAATGTATTCGTGGGAGAAACGAGTCCAAAAATGTTGTTTCAGACACTCTATTCGTCGAAACCGTTGCAAGTTGGTGATGTTGAGGTTCTCGTTCTGTGGATGTGGTAGCATGACCAAAGAACGTCCAATGAGGAAGTGGGCAGGAGTCAGTGGAGTAAGGTCTGTCGGATCATTAGACAACAGCGTTAACGGTCTTGAATTTAGTATGGCTTCAATCTGAGTTAAACATGTGGCCATCTCTTCGTAGGTTAAATTTGTTAAGCCTAAAATACGTCTGAGATGATGCTTGGTAGATTTTACGGCAGACTCCCATAATCCACCAAAGTGTGGAGTGTATGCAGGTATAAAAGAGAAATTGATACCAATGTCACTGAAATTCAGCTCATGTGAAAGAAGGTCAACCAATTCATTGAAGGCGCCTACAAATGTGGTACCATTGTCTGAGAACACATTGCGTGGCTTCCCCCTGCGAGCAATAAACCGGTTCATGCTAGCCATAAAATCCTGCTTTGTGAGGTCTGATACAAGTTCGAGGCGGACAGCTCTCGTAGCTAAACACACAAACACACAAATAAAACACTTAATCAACCTACAACCCCTACCCTTGCGATCAGCTATCATGATAGGGCCCGCATAATCCACCCCTGCATCCAAAAAAGGGAACTCCAAGTGTTGCTCTGGGAGATTACCCATGATAGGTTGTATAGTACTAGCCTTAATTCTATAACATTTAATGCTGGATTTCTACCGCCTATGGGGTAATAATGGTGTCGAATCGTGGCAAGTAAGAGCTGAGGTCCGGCATGCATAAGACGAACGTGGTACATATTGAATATTAATCTACAAATAATGTGAGAACTAGCTAAGATAATTGGGCGTTTTACGTTAAAATCATAAAATGAGGTACTCAATCTGTCTCCTACGCGGAATATGTTACAAGATGTATCTGAAAATGGAGAGAGAGATAAAAGTTTATTTTTCATTGGCAGCTGTTTATTTAAACTTAATAAATTATACTCTTCAGGAAATGACTCCTGTTGACTTAATTTAAGTAAATAGTGTAATGAAGTAGTCAACTCTTTTTTTAATTTAGGCCAAGAAGATGATTCCTTAGATTCCTAAGATTCCACCTCAGAAGTTGCATCTCCCGCGTGCTGCTTACGTGCACTGCCAATCAGATGGCGCGCGGTTGCCACCAAGCTGTAGTACTGCTGTTCGAATATCTCGCGCTCGGAATATTGCTCGCTGGGGTCGTCCGCCAGTTCTTCTAGCCCATTCTGTAATGCATCATATTTTTTGTATAAGCTTTCGAAAATATTAAGGCGATACTCAATTTCAATGATTTGAACATCACTTAACTTTTCACAAGATTTGGAAATATTCAAATAACTTGCAAATTGCGTTAGTTTTCCCTTTAATGAAGCTCGTTTTTTGTTTAAAGTTTTTGCGTCCGCCATTGCAAGTACATTAGCTAATAGCTAAAGGAAATATGTATCGATCAAAAAGCAAAAAAGATAAGGGAAAAGAAGCGAGTATCGGTTAGGTACTGATTTAAAAGCTGGCCAAAGGCAAAGAAGCAATCAACAATTAATAATTACTCACAAATTAAGCCTGTCGTTACTTATATTTGTTGTAGGTACACCTACTTAGTTACTAAAATTAAATTTTAATTAATTTAAGCTACATAAATGCAGATGAAATTTTTTGAAATATGATAATGTAAGTGACTATCTACTTAATGAATTAGTGAATGAAGGGATGAACACACTCGAAAACAAATGGAAGACCAATAAGATGAAAATGACTTGCAAAAATGAAATGACTTGCACTATTGATGATGTCTGAATGAATTCAATGATATGATGTTGCTTAGGCTTATGGCGTATGATAGGTGATATGAATGATAGGATGGATATGAGAAAAAGAAATGATAAAAAGGAGTTGGAACGATCTCACGGTTTTCCGGTGCAAACCACTGGTGATGACTGTCACGTGGAGATTCTTGTATAATCTCAAGTCACGTTGACACTCTGAAGGCCTGGGTTTGTTTCCGATGAAGGTTGTTCCTGTCCCGTAGTCCTGATATTTCAATGTCTTGTGATAGAAAATGCGATCTGTACGGCACGGGTTGACTTCCTCGATGTCCAATCAACCACTACTATCAGGTGAAGACGACTTGAAATCACGGCACACCTCCAAGTATTTTTTCTGTCTTCTGGTTAATTTTGACGGTAGAAGTACCAATGTTTGTTATCCGATGGTTCAGTAGTGAAAACACTGGTGGACTGTATAACAATGATTTTAATACTTAGGAATACTGGATGTACAGAGATTTGTCGCGTCTACGGAACGTATATAAAATAAAGGAAATATGTAATAAAGCGCGTAACGTGCGGATGTCGTGACTTGTGACAGCTGACTGGCGTGGGCCGTCCGTCGATGCGGGCACCGGCGCATGCGGCGGCCGGCTGATGCGCCCCGCACCCCGCTGTCCAAGTCGCCGCCGTGGTATAACGTAGTTGAGTAGGTACATGGCTCAACAGTCACTTCGACCAACAGCAAAATCTGTTTATTTTGGTAGTTATGCTTTTTTGTCTATCGGGAACAAACAGACAAGTATCCAAACAAAATTTAAAAATATCATTGATTTTTTTATACTACTTGGGTGGCAGACAAGCACACGGCCCACCTAGTGGAAAGTGTTTACCGTAGCCTATGAACGTATGCAGCATCAGTGAAAACACACTCGCGCTGCCGACTCTGTAAGTACAGAGTTTCAGCTATGACATCCACTGATATCACAAAAACTCTCCAGTGAGCTCTGGCTCACGTTTGACCACTAAATCACCTATTGGTAAATGTCAATATGATCAACCGTAGAGGACGCTCGACATGAAATAACCTGTCCAACCCAGTCTTAAAGACTCCTAAGTTAATCTAACATAAATGAAGTATTTTTAAAAACTGACTTACAATTTTACACTACACTAACTAACATTAAAAAAATATTTTAAGGTTGACTACAAGCGATGTTAGTTTCAATTTTCTAATGAAGTTCTGTTTCAAATTACCAGGGACGTAGTTACCCCACGACTGATTCCCGTTACGATGATTTTCCATTTCCTAATTCAACGTATTCCATCCTCCGCAACTTGGCTTGTTTTCAACAATTTTATTGCAACTTGGCTTGTCCAATGCAAATAGCTTTCTGAGGGATATAATCACAACTGCAACTACAAATGCAACTTTTTAATTCAAGCCACTGTTTTTAGATTTGTCATGATTTGAATATTTATTTTATATTTAACTTTTTCGATAGGAAGTTTAGTTTTGTTGCAAATCGTGAAAATCCTTTTTTTTATACCACTTAGTTGGCAGATAAGCACACGGCCTACCTGATGAGAAGCGGTTACCGTGGCCTATGGAAATATGCAACACCAGGGGTGTTACACTCGCGCTGCCGACCAGAAATTTCACTGCTGTACTTCATAATTTCGATATTTGCTATGATTTGGTTGCTTTTAGAAGTCGGTGTCAACTGTTTTGCTATGTCTGAGCTACTATGATACAAACAATTAGGGTATGAACTGTCGGGTTAGGCACTGACATCTAACGGATCAGTTACCTGCGATTCCAGCTGCCTGGATTTCCAATCCTGTTCCCGTTGCTAATCATGACACAAATAATGTGGCTTTCTATTTATTTCAAATCGGTTCAATAATCACACAAACTCGCAAACTTCACGTCTTTATAATAATAGTATAGATGAGCTACGTTTGTAGCATGAGCATAGAATTGTAGCACTCGTAGCATCGTAGCACACGTAGGCTGGTAGAAAGCATCCAATTTGTAAGCTAATGTTAAAGAGACAATTCTCGTTGCACTTATGACAGAAAGACACATTTGTAAATATATTATGTGTTAGATCGCTTCGACCCTAATACATTTAGAACAAAGTCAATGGTACATGAATGCGTGGCAGGGTTATAAACTTTATATCACTAATACACAAGGGTATAAATCAAACTTAGTTGAACTGCGAAGGCTATACGAGGGCTGTGTGCAATGTAAAGTGATATTTACGGGTTAAGCTTCCGTTTATGTTGCAACATTTATTTTGTAGCTTGTGACTAAATGAGATTGTGAGTTTAAATACTAATGAGTAGTCTAAATGTCAATCTTTTACACAAAATTAGAAGTTCTACGGGCTCAAGTCTACCCAACCTGAAAGTCATTATTGAGCTATTAAGTCATTGTAAAGAAATATGTATGATTTTTATTTTCGTTATGGGTCGGTGTAATTTTCTAAGTAAGTATGATTCAATTTTAGTTCTAACTTTCATCAACGTTACACTGTCTTCTCTACAAATACACAGTACTGTCTTCATTCGAGCGCCAACCCGGTTGCATTTGAAGCTTGCAAGCTTGCAATTATGACCACAGAGTTCGCTCTCCCACAGTCCGACTACTTCTTCCACTAATTTTGTTTTATTTTAGCTTTTACGTACCCTAATCACAAGAGAAATGCCCACCCTAGAGCCACATCTGTCAATTAACAAGTATTCCTATTATACTTCGGGACACCTATATTGAATCTAAGTTGTGAGACAAACGAAGATCTAGCTCGTTCTGATTGTTTTGTATTATCTTTATACCACTTAGGTGGCCGACAAACACACGGTCCACCTGATATAAAGTGGTTACCGTGACCTGTGGACGTGTGCAATACCAAGGGAGTCACATTCGCGCATATATTATTATAGGAGGTAGGACACGGCGGTATTGCCGCCCACTTGAGCAGTCCGACTGAATACCGCGGCCATAAAAACTTCGTGTTGTGTTCCCAGCGGTGAGTAGGGTAGCCAGAGCTCACTGGAGAATTCATGCTGTCAGTGGGAAGACTAAAGGCTTGACCTGCTTTGTCTTCTACACTGACGGCACAGAAACTCTGTGCTTACAAGGTCGGTAGTACGAGTGTGGCTCCTCTAGTGTTACATACGTACATAGGCCAAGGTAACTACTTTTCATCAGGTGGGCCGTATGCTTTTCTGCCACCTGAGTGGTATAAAAAAATCATTAAACTACGTTTGTTGAATTTGAGCTCATCCACCGCCGTGGCACCCCGTGCTATCCTCAAAACACATTCAAGAAACGTGGACTGTACGTTTAGAGCACATTTCAGGTCCAAGATATATGTCCTGAACAGATGAAGTTGACTTAACCCCGTAGATTTTGTTGGGTTATATATACCCCATATTTTAAAAGCATGACCTGTATCTATAAGACAATGGTCTAACTGCAGCCGTGCCTGAAATACACACCAGTGTAATGGCACGATACGGCGGATATTTGTACAATCGTGCGTCTCCCAAGTACGTGATCGTTGTGTACAAAACTTGTAGCTGTTTGAGAACGTGCAGTGCTCCTTTATCTCACAGAGCATTTATCTGTGCCAGCGCAGACATTACAACTATTTCATTCCAGCTATTGTTTTTATTTTTAAATGGGATTATCGGTCGGGAGTCTTTTGGGACAGATGTCTTTTGGTCCTGAGTCGGCTGGGGTGCAAAAAATATGTTACCTCTTGCAACGAAAGACTCAAGACAGTGCTATATTTAAATATAAACATTGTTACGTGCACGGGGTACAATTAAATGCCGTTCACTCAACGAAGAGATTTATTAACTCACCACAAACTAGACAATTTAATCACTAGTACACACAGTACTCTTCAACAGTTCCAGTCGCTCAGTAGTTCACAGTAGTCCACAGTCGTTGCTCAGGTCGCAGGAAGAATCTTCTTCGGTCGCTTAAGTTAGCTGTGTTCGTTATCGATCTCAAAGACAGAATGAATCGTGTCGCTATGCGAGCATGTTTTTATACCTCTCAATTAGGAGGATCGAATTGTCTAGAAAGTTCGCGAGCGATAAATACCTATTCTTTGATCTTGCCGACGTCCCTGACCCTCGAGTACATTCTCGATATTTACGTATTGTTTGTTTTTATTCAAAAGAGTGTGTAGGTACTCGTAGGTAGGTTGTGACTTTGTGTTGACGATTCTAGATTTTGCTATGCCATTCGGTAGAGTACCTCGTCACTAACAATGCGTTTTTATTTCTTGAAGATTCGATTATTAGTTTTCGAGATATCGACGGCTGTCGTAACAATATAATAAACCTCCATCTTGAAACTAATATTCACTCTTTAGCATGTGGGACAGAGTCAAATCAATCTATATACGTGTTAGTTACACTATTTATAACTCAAGAACGGCTGTATAGATTTGGCTGCAAATTGGTGGAGATGTAGATTACAGCCAGGAAACGGACATCGGATACTTTTCATCCCGTCCGAACTTTATTCCTTTCGACCGAGTTCCCGATTGACGTCACATAAGACCTCAAAGAGAATACATGTGACGGCCTATGTGGCGTAGCGGTAGAGTGGTTGTTAGTTACAGACGGCTTGAAGTTATCTCACCGGATTGCCAACGAGCAGGACTGTGAGCGTCTCCAACGAGATATAAACAGGGTGGTAGAATGGAGTTATAAAAACGGGTTGTGTTTTAATAATTCCATGTGTAACATGATGTCGTACACACGTGCGGTGGTACCTATTCACTACAATTACGATATGGAGGGGGAAGCAATTCCGCGTGTAGAACAGGTGCGAGATCTCGGAGTGTTGTTCACTAAAGAACTAACGTTCAAAACACACATAGTGGACTTTACGAACCTAGGTTTCATATTTCGGGAGACTAGGGATTACGAAAACACCGTTGCCGTGCAAGCGCTGTATAACGCGTTAGTAAGAAGTAGGTTAGAGACGAGTGCTATTATTTGGAATCACTATTAAGCTAAGTATAACTCCATGGTGGAAAAGATGCAAAATAAATTTACTAGGTATCTTTACCTCAAACAATATGGGGTATACCCGTTCTACCCACTTATGTATCCAACTACTTTCGTGTTGGGGTTGGTTGGATACTATAAGCTGGAGGTAAGACGTAGCTTGGCTTTGGCCAAGTACGTATTTCTGGTGTTTCGTGGCAAAATGACTAGCCCGCAGGTATTGGAAGCATTGAGGCTGCGTGTTCCTAACACCAGGCTGCGGCTGTCGCCAAGGGAGCAGACATTTGAGGTTCCGGTACCCCGGACGAACTTATTGAAGCATGCTCCTTACGTGCGGGCCCTGAATATTTTAAATAGCATAGCACAGAACGTAGATATATCTTGTTGTTCATTGGCGGAATTTGAGCGGGTGACACTCCAATGTTTAGAGTCACGAAGTTATTAATGTTGCCTACTATTAGTTAATAAATATCACAAGTATTATATATAAGTAATAATTATGTACTACATTGTTGTCTTGGATACAATCTGTAAAAACAATGTATGGTTATATTAAATAAATAAATAAAATAACATTCGACTGCTACGCAGGAGGTGCGAATTGCTACGAGCAATTCCCGCTCAGTGCAGATATGTGTAAGCATGAATTTGCATTGGTCTGGGTGTTTCTGGGTGGTTCTAGGTGTTGTAGGTATAATATAATGTCACCAAAAAACTGATCTGACTTGGAATAACAAAAGACAGCTAAACGTAATTTTGTCTATGGTTTAGTATGGTTGAAAATTTGATAAATTTAAATTTTAAATAATAATAACCGAAACCCACGCGAGTGAAGCTAGTTACTTATAAAAAGATAAAACGCCCTGGGACACTGTTGTTTGTTATTTGTTTGGAGTTTTGTCATATTGTTGTTATCTGAAATGATTATTCTAAACAAATTGTACCTTGTACTTAAATGGACAAGGCGCCGGTGTCTGTCACACCGTTTATATCAGCGTATCTGCTGCGTCTTTAACTTCATCTTTCAGAAGCTACCAATTATAATTAGTATGTTTGTTTATAAATATTTAAACTAGCATAATCACTCACAGTAGTGCCCATACAACATGGTAAATATCCCGACATTTGACAGAAATATACGGAGAAAAATGACCCTAAATTATTGAGGCAAGGCTAGGTAGATGATTAGTGATAGCATATCTTTAATGTAAAACTCTGCTAGACTCTCTAGCACCTTAGCTCTTAAACGTTTTTGAATTTTCTTATGACGATGGTACATTACATAACCTAATCGTGCGTGCGTATCTGTGATATAACATCGTACCATGGAAATTTGTTCGATTTGCTTGAAAATGGAATGTCACTCGTTGACACTAATGGCACATCGTTAATGATATTTGAAGATTTTCCCTTAATGATCTATTTTGAGAGAAGATGTTGCCCATGACTACACAAGTGTGGAATTATGATCACGTCCCCGCAAGCCTTGGAAACCTTTTCTTGGGATAAAATGTAGCACATGTGTTATTCTAGACTGTAATCATTCACTACACCAAACGAATGCATTCAAATCGATTGCATACTAAATGCTTCAAAATTTAATTTAATAGTTTGAGCGGAGTCATCAAAAATCAATGTTTAAAAATTATTGCAACATCATTCGTTGGTTCCAATAGTTCGTACAAATATCGGTAAATAGCTCCCACCGTCACCGTAAGACGGATATATGGATAGAAGAATTTGGATGGTTTCAGCCGAAGGTTCTGCCTATAAGGGAAAGATAGCGGGTTCGAATCTCGCTAGCGGAACTGCTGACTGAAGTTAACATACTAAATGCTTTAAAATGTCATTCAAATGCATTCAGTCGTTAAAGCGTGATTAAATAATAAACATCCTAACATCTTCACAGACTTTCACATTGATTCCCACTTGAATTAAGTCTACGATCATTATTTTTTATACCACTTAGGCGGCAGTACTAAGTATACCAAAATGTGAGCGATATCAATTCGTGTCAACTGCATGAATTATAGATAGGAATACTCCACTAAGCCCAAATCTCTTTACGTCAAATCGTTTCACCGAACGAAATCGAAAGCGCGATTCACAATAGAGAGCGAGATGTATGGGTGTAAATTATCCCATTTATCACGAAGTACGATTTTAATACAGCTGTTACTTTGAATATGAACAAATTATTCAATGGCAAGAAAAATTTGAACACACGCATACACTTAATGGGGCGGCATATTTAATTTGCCCATTTTTGCGATGTTATTTGACAGCTGAACCGTGTTTGCCTTTATCTCCAGCCTAATTGGAGCTTTGGGTTGTATTAATTAAAACAAAATCCATTGTTACAAATGTAACAGTGTACTGTGCGCTGATTATATTTATTAATCTGGTTAATCTACCCTTCGCAATAAACGTAAACTCTTTATTTTCATTATAGCTGAAGCTAAACAAGTTATGTCGTCGTCGTTTAATGATTTTCGCGTGGAATATTCCGAAGACGGGGGCAGGGGAGACTGACAATCAGCGCTAAAAGGGCCATTGTCAATTTTAATGAAACCTCGCGAGATATCAACTTTGTTTTCAGCCATTGTTGGAGACAGCACCACCACAGCTGAACCGTCGAGTTTTGCTGTTTCGTCGGCAAACTTTTATTTGACCGAATTCTTTACAGTTAGACACTTTCTTTGTTAGAAAACAGAACAGCTGGGTTTCTATTGAAAGTGAATTCTTTACAGCCTTGACCGCAGGGATTACACTAAGAAACTGCAAAAAGCGAAGGGTCGAAAGAGTGAGGAGTATTATTCACGATTCAATAGAAAGTTTTTTTTATTGTAACCTTAATATTCAGATAATACAGTTCTTGCTCTAACGTTGCGACTTTCCCAACAGAGCATATAAGGCATTATAAAATCTATATACATACTATTATATAATAGTAAAGTGATGTGCTCGTGTCTGCACTTTTTTATACAACTTAGGTGGCAGACAAGCACACGGCCTACCTGATGGAAAGTGGTTACCGTGACCTATGAACGTGTGCAGTACCAGGGGACTTACGCCCATGCCACCGATCCTATAAAAACAGAAAGTTTCTGTGCCGTCAGTGTAGAAGAAACAATCAGAACAAGCCTTTAGTCTTCCCACTGACATCACTAAAACTTTCCAGTGACCTCTGGCTACCCTACTCACCACCGGGAACACAACACAATGTTATTTTAGCCGTGGTATTCTGTAGGGTTAAGGTACTTCCCCAGTCAGACTGCTTAATTAGGACGGGAATACCATCGTATCCAACCTCCTCGTGTAACATAACATAACATAAATTCACGCCTATATCCCCGAAGCGGTAGGCAGAGG
The DNA here is from genome assembly GCA_963662185.1 of Eilema griseolum. NCBI lineage: Eukaryota > Metazoa > Arthropoda > Insecta > Lepidoptera > Erebidae > Eilema > Eilema griseolum. Next base: position 11,108,753 of record OY759250.1, read on the forward strand.
TGCTAGCACCCACATTTCGCCAGTTTATGTTTAGGTCCCTAGGTGGCGAGCCTATTGCCATTAACCGGGCACTTATAAACCTGCGATAAATACACACATAACTTCAAAAAGTCATTGGTGTGTGCCATGATAAAACCTGAGATCGAACCCGAAACCTCGTCTCAGCAGTCCATTACTCATACCACTAGACTACCGCGGTTGACTAGTAGATATTAAAAAAAAAAGTAGAGTACATCGAACCGAGCCTACGTTTTAGTCGGTCGGAGTCCGAAATAATCATCCTCAATAATCGACGGGGGTAGAAGATATCCGTGAGGATTTCCACCCGAAAAAAAAGTCACCAAATCTGCTTTGGGTAGGGGTGTAGGAGGTGTTAAGTGACTTGTTACAAATTTTACCCCAAAATCACAAGTGATATGGTATCTCTTCGCCTTTGGTGAGATTTTGAATAATGATTCACGTTCACTGGTGACCACTACCATAGATCACCATAGTAATAGTGTAGCACAACAAAATGATTGAATATTAAAGGGATTTAGGGATAATGCAACGCGAAAACAATGTAAGAAAGCACTTAAATCATGTTTTTATACGTTAGTGAAGTACGCTGCTTACCAGATAGTTCTCTCTTAGTCAACTCTTGGTTGCATCTAAAGTTTCTCTATCTTTGATTTGATTTATCTTGACCTTCACGAAAGCGATTACCTAACTTCAAATTATGAGAGAAAAGTCCCTGCGAGAGCCTCGTCCACTAACAGCGTGTATACTGACTGGCAGTTGTGGTTGACAGACTCTGTGTGCGATAGTGAACGTGACTGCTACGCAAAAGGCGCGGGTTTGATCCCCGGTCAGTGCAAATATTTGTATGCATAAATATGGGTATTTGCAATGTTTTGGAACCTCGCAGAACACGTTTAGCCGTCAGTCCCAGTTATCATATAAACATCTATGGCAGTCGTTATGGGTAATCGAAGCAATGAAAAGTCCACCATCTGATCTAAATGCAATGCTTTGATATCGAAGCATTGCATTTAGACCAGATTCGATATCGACAGAAAATGTCGAAGTTCAGTCAAATCCGCAGTTATACTGGTAACGCGGATCCCAGACACCGAGGCCAAAGCTTCTAATGCGAGATTAACGCTAAAATGAAGAAAATATGGTTGATTTGCGTCCCAAAGATCATAGAGTATTTTAAGAAAAGGGTATTTTTACAGAGAAGTTGGTGTGAAAAGTAATATAGACAGAATATGTTCTTTTCTACCTCCATAATGTACACTTTAAAATCTAGAATTGGGATTCTAAACTCAAAGATGAATATAAAAGGATTACGTTGAAGATTTACAGATCTAAAATCCTCACTGTTGTCCCCAAAAGGGCCAAATAGACGTACGACCCTTTTTGCTGACGGCCGCAAAATTTATCGCAGACACTGAACAGTTTTTATTTGAAATCCTGTTACTTACAAACGACTTATTGTATACCTAAACCTTTTGAATAGTAGTTTTTTTACTGGGAATGAAATGATATAGGTGTAGTTATAGTCTAACTTTACTTTTGTTTATACTAATAAATGCTATTTTCAGAATTATTTCGGAATCGCCGCCTGGTTTCCGGCAGAGTAGAATTAGGGCCACCCCATTTCTTACCATGCGGTGTCGTACAAGGCGACTAAGGGATAGGGCTGTTTAACATCAGACAGATATTTACAGCCCAGACTCAGCCGCAGATGCATGGCTTGAGTCAACTATAGTACCCGGAATACGGCAATAGGTCCCACGTAATAGGTTACGTGGGACCGAATACAATTATTGGTGCAATGTGGGTGTTAATTCACCTCTGCCTAACCATCCAGGAATAAAGGCGTGATTTTATGTATGTACGTATGTATTTCGGAAGTTTACGCGAATATAACACACTAGCTGTTGCCCGCAGCTACGTCCGCGTGAATGTTGGTTATCGCGATAAAACATAGCCTATATCCTTTCCCAAGATCTAATCTACCCTTATACCAAATTTCATCAAAATCGGTTCAGCGGTTTAGGCGTGAAAGCGTAACATATAAACAGACAGACATACAGAGTTACTTTCACATTTATAATATTATTAAGTATGGATTGGCACTTTGACATTACTTTATTTTTCATAATTAAGAAAAATCCATTGGCTAAGTAAACCTGTGACCATGCCTGCTGAAAAGCAATCGAAATATTGGGATTAGTCATCATCATCATTTTGGCTTAGTTCCCCATTGCATTTGGTTTAGTTAATATCAGAGTAATTACCGTCTGACCTCCAAACCGTGAGGGACACCGGCCTGCAGGTGAATTTGGCTTGAACCAAAAAGATCTTGGTAGAACCCCAATAGCAATGATGGCATCAGCTTGACTACCAATAATGTCCTTGGGTGCCACGGGAAAGACACCGGGAAAAGGTGTAACATCAAACAATCCGCGATTGAAATCGTTAAAAGTACTTGCATACTTTTATCTGTGGTTATAATATTAATATACTACGTTTATGCTTCGAAACGGACGGAACTCATATTCCATAATTACACAAATTTTTAAAATATATCGAAAAATTATGAAAAAAAAAATTTAATGAAAATACAATGTTAACCAATAAACAAAAGGCTGGATTCGTTAAAAAAAATATCATGCTTTTAAAACAAAACTAATTTGAATTTAGAATACACCGCCATTTTTTTTCTAATTTTTTTTCAAATTGACAGTATTGAAGAGCGACAACTTCATAGGTTACCTATTATTTCAATATACTACGCTATTTACTCCTATTTTTCTACGCTCTGGTAGGATGGGAGGGGACAAGGCCATCACTCTAACAGACGTTTATACCTTTTATGCGGTGTACCGAGTGTCTCAGAGGTACTCTTGGGTATTCGGTAACCGTAGAATGTCGTCCCAATCTGAGAGTTAATGCGATTGTATTAGGGGTAAACTACCCTATTGCGGTTAAGGAAACACTGCAAATGAAGATAGAGAGTATCTTGAGAATAGACTATTTGAAATTTCATTTATAAATTTCTAGTTTCCGAGTCTTTTAAAGGAAATTCAATATAATGTTGGAGGTTATGTTACAGAACAAAAACATTGACAGTGCCAATATTTGTAAGAAACTTTATATTCTAAACTATGATGATGAGCCATATGGCACAGATCCAAGACTTCAGTCAACAATAGAGCCCGGAAGACGGCAATAGGCTCACCCTCTATTACGTGGGACCGTATTCAATGATTGGTGAAATGTGTGTGTTAATTCATCTCTGCCTAACCCTCCGGGGATAAAGGCGTGATTATATGTATGTATGTATGATGATCAGCTAATGGCAACGTGGAGTAACGAATAGAATCTTTGTAGGAGGTAGGACACGGCGGTATATCCGCCCGATTGAGCAGTCCGACTGGGGAAGTACCTCCGCCCTACAGAATACCGCGGTTATAATAACTTCGTGTTGTGTTCCCAGCGGTGAGTAGGGTAGCCAGAGCTCACTGGAGAATTTGTGCCGTCAGTGGGAAGACTAAAGGCCTGTCCTGATTTGTCTTCTACTGACGGCACAGAAACTCTGTACTTACAGGGTTGGCAGCGCGACTGTGACTCCTCTGGTGTTACAGACGTCCATAGGCCACGGTAACTACTTTCCATCAGGTGGGCCGTGTGCTTGTCTGCCAACTAAGTGGTAAAAAAAAAAAAAAAAAAAAAATTTTTTGAGACATCTGATTTTGGAATGCAAGGAAGAATTTATTAATCAGCTTATGATTATAAGAATCATTTAAAAACAAGAAATATATACAATATATTATGTGTACAGAAATAAATTTCTACGCATAATAATATTTTTTTACGTATACATAAAAAAATTGTATCTAATCACAACACAACTTAGTTAAACAATGTTATCTTCGGGTCTAGATAGTGTTGTGTTCTTTATTTCATTTTGATCACAATATTTTTAAGTATCCTAATTATAGTCATGTATACGTGCTCGGGCTATCATACATTTAAAATTCCGTGGGACTATTAAAATTATGAAACTTTCCTCACTTTAATAACTGCCGCGCAGCGCGCCGGTTGAGCTTAATGATGATCTTAATTTTTATAGGCGTAGGTAATTGGAGTACTGCGATTATTGAAAACGTAACTCTGTAATGTGAAATAAAGGATTTCGTTGACTTTCATTCATAATAATATTTTTGCATACATACAAACCAGAATGCAATGACAAAATAGTTAAGTTCTCTGGTCAAGCAATGAAAAAGCTCGTAGAGTCACACTATATTTTTACATTAGACAGACTGCATATTAAACCATATGTGTTACTGAATGATTTGTTGACTCACGCTATTGAACCACCCGTTGAATTCTGACCCCAGTGATAAAAGTAGCATTTTAAGTAAGTAACAAATATCTAGAGATCTTCTCAAATTTTCACACACATAAGTATTAGGATTAATACAAAATGCCTATACCATAGTCTCTTCAATAGAAACACACATATTCCATCTTGCTTTTTCACTAACAATAATATACTCTCGAAAGGTATATAAATATTATGCATTAACACTAACAGCTTTATAGACAAAATCATTCCAACCTATAGCAGTCCACTGCTGGACATAGACTTCTCCCAATATTGGGAGACATTGGCCTAATGTTTTCAAGCAAGCGGTTAGTACTGGATTTTGTTTCGAGTTTTCCTTCTCTCGTAGTGATAATGTCTGCGTATAATTCGTATAAGGATAGTGATTATAAGTTGTAGTGTTTAATTTAGATAACACCCATGTGCATTATGTAAATAATAAATAAATCACATTTGTTACGACAGTTGTGTGCCAATAAATATATTAAATTAATATTTGTGGTTTTATTGCTTTCAAAACTGTACACATATATAACTAAAATTCGTAAATAGATCGTTTTAGTCAATAGTGTCCCATCACTAGACCTTACTCAGTGACAGCTGACACGTGAATCATCCTGTAATGAACAGACTGTAAGAAAGAGAACTTAACAGGTATGACAAAAACAGGAATCCTAAAAAGTTTTCTTCTGTCGAATCGACGGCACTTCTACTCTCAAATTCTGTTTTCGCAGTGAACCTGGATTGCGTTCTTAGAAGCACTCATCAGTTCGGGATGGCAACTCAAAATTCTAAAAAGTAAGTATTGAAAATATTTAGCTATTTGTTGTACGGTAAATTTATGGTCCGAACAGCCTGTATAAGTAGGAAGGATTTACTGCTACTGTAAGTACTTTGATATGTATGAGTATTGATGAGTATGTAGGTACTACCCGAATTCATTGTGTCCGTACAATTGGGAAAGAGCCTCGTAAACATCTAATAAATATGTAGATATTAACTAAAATCAATATTGTCGAGTATGTTACATACATAGTAAATGGTTGAATGAAATTTTAAAGCATTTAGTGGGATAGGATTTTCTTTGCATCGTTTCCGGCGAGATTCGAACCGCATCCCCGTAAGACGCATATACAGGAAGATTTGGATAACTTCAGGTGAGATTCGGTGGCTCATTAATCAGAGAATTCCCCTTTGAGGGAAAGATCGAGGGTTCGAATCTCGCCTGAACTGATTCAAATTTTTTCCTATCTTAATCGGTTAGTAATTGGTTGTTCAGGGTCCATTACAACTTTAGGGCCCAAACTAACCTCACCTGCTAGTTAATGTAGCTGTGAAATAATGGACGAGTCTTGAGTCCGAGCTTTCTTCTAGGGGTTGAGAGGTCTGACAGTAGTCGCTCCAGGAAATGCTGACAGACCAAAACAACATATAAAACAATACGAGGACTTTTTATTGGGATTTTCGTCTCTAATAGCTGATGTTATAAGGTGCAATTAAGAGACTTTGTTTCAAAAAGTTACATGTTAGATTTAAAAGAAAATATTTAAATAAACATGAACGGAGACGGCAACTTATTAAATAAATATAAAGTAAAATAAAAGTCGATATCTACAGAACCGAGATACAAAATGATCTACTAAAGAGAAGCATTGTGCGTAAAACGCGATAATAAAATGAATTATGTGTTTACTGCGTTGTTGCTACTGAGTTCGTTTCACATCTGTCATCATTATTTCATTCAGAGTTCATTTCGTAAAGGAAAACGGGAGAATTAAGGTGTCGGTGTTTTATAGGTAAGTATGTGTTTTTAAGGTACGACTAAGCTTCCACTGCCACAACGGCCTGTCTTCGGGCTGTATCAATTGAACCGTGATAACTATGATGTATTTAGTTCTAAAATAAGTTTAAAACTAAAACCCGACTACTGAAAAATCAGGCCTTAAAAAGTATTAAACCAGAAAATATCAATGGTATGCCACTACTTAGTCTAACAAAACAATACATTCTTACAAAAAGTGGCATACGACCACGGCTATCCTCGATATTTTCTCGTGTAATACTTTTTAAAGCGTGATTCTTCAGTAGTAGGCTTTTAAACTTATTTTTTTAATACTATACCTTATGACCGCTAGAGGGCGCGGCAATAGATTCAGTGGCACATCATATAGCTTATAGCCAGCGGACGACTGAGACGTTTCTAACGATATCTCATTTGTCCAATTCTAATAAGTGGTTGAGGAGCTATGAGCGAACAGATGAACCAATACATGCATACATACATACATAGCCTGTCAAAATCATAACCCTCCTTTTGCTTCGCCATAGACTCGTAAAAAACACAATGGGAGGATTATATTGCGTAAACAAGATAATGATACGAAACCCTTCGTGTGCAAGTCCAACTGGCAATTGTATATTAGGTCATGATAAACGTACTATAACCTAAGAACATTGACATCAATGGGAGATGAGTAGTTTTAGGAGGTAGGACACGGCGGTATTTCCGTCCAATTGAGTAGTCCGACTGGGGGAGTACCTCCGCCCTACAGAATACCGCGGTTATAATAACTTCGTGTTGTGTTCCCAGCGGTGAGTAGGGTAGCCAGAGCTCACTGGAGAATTTGTGCTGTCAGTGGGATGACTTAAGGCTTGTCCTGCTTTGCCTTTTACACTGACGGCACAGAAGCTCTTGTTGGCAGCCCGAGTGTGATTCCCTTGGTGTTGCACTTGTCCATATACCACGGTAACCACTTTGCATCAGGTGGTCCGTGTGCTTGTCTGCCAACCAAAGGGTATAAAAAATAAGAACATTATTATTATCAAGATTATACATTGTGTAGGTAATAATAGAAAATAAGGCTACGTGGTGTATCACATCTTTTTATTACGCGATTCCCGAGAACCCTATCATTATCACGTAAAATCAATATTTCATTAAGGAGATTACAAGGTTGTGTCATCTGTTCAACAGGTTATCTATATTCCTGCATAACTGACAGACGAGGCCTTCCTAGTTACTAATTGCATTGTTTATCAACACCTTATCAAGTTATTGGAGTTCTCAGAATTTGTAGTTTCAACTCGATACAAGTGGCCCTGAGTAAACTATATGTCACATTAAGGCTGTTTTTTTTTATTTTATATCACTTAGGTGGCCGACAAGCACAAGGCCCACCTAATGGGAAGTGGTTATCATGACCTATGGACGTATGCAACACCAGGGGTGTTATACTCGCGCTGCCGACCTTGAAGAAACCTACTGATGCCCCTTATGAAGGACCCCATATTGTAGGTGCTTAGGAAAACCGCAGCAGGAAGGTCATTCCACAGCTTGAGTTTGCGTAGGATGAAGTTTCTTTCATACCGCACAGGGCGCACCGTCTCAGGTCGCAATGTGTGAGGATGAATTCCCTGCCTATGGCGAGAGGTGCGATGATAGAACCGGTAGACGCCTGTAAGTCAGCCTTAACGTGACATATAACTTCGTAGTCCCGAAGTTCAAAACCCATACATTCCTCATTTGATTTTACAATACGCGGGCAGACGATCGAATGCTCATTCTATCCCCTACCCGTCTAATTATTCTAGTGTAAACTATGGCATATATAACATTTGTTAGGAATGCTATTCTGTTACAAAATATTTTTTTGTGCTTTTAGTGTCATTTTGATTCTCGATCCTGTGACCTATTTCAGGGATAATGTACCTTATTTATTATTCCAGAGCATAATATATTCTAGTACTAAGTTTTAACCAAATCCGTTGAGCCATTTGAGCATGATTGAGTTACAAACATCCAGACATCTTTACATAACATAACATAACATAAACTCACGCCTATAATCCCCGAAGGGGTAGGCAGAGGTGCTAGCACCCACATTTCGCCAGTTTATGTTTAGGTCCCAATGTAATAGGTGGCGAGCCTATTGCCATTAACCGGGCACTTATGAACCTGCAACCTTTACAACTTTCACATTTACTAATATTAGTTAGATTTTAATTATGTCAGCAATAAAGACTCATTAGTAACAAAAATCATTACTTAACTGTTAACACGAACGTCTTAACACAGGTTATTTTCTTTACCGCCTCAATTATCTCCCAAGACAATATTCACCATGAGTCAGCGCTTCTAGTCTGTATAAAAGGGGAAATTTAAGTGAACGCGAGATCCAACCCGCAATTTAATCTCCGGCCGTTTTGTTACCCCATACTTATATTGTGGGGTATTTAAATGGTAACTGACTTTATATTTTCTTATATGTAGCTTGAGGCCCAACTTCCTCAGTGTCTTAATTTCGTGAATGGGATTCTTTATTCTTATGTGATTAAAAAAGAAAAAGACTCTTTTGTCCGCACTTAGCCTCCTATTTATGGGCCGTTTTGCGTGAATAGTACTTTCTAGCGCAGCCAGTCTAACTCCGCCCAGAAACGCAAAACTTCACAGGCTTTGCGGAGCGATCTCACTGTGACACCGATGGTGTACAGGTGTTTGTTGAGGGGACAGTGGCCCGTTATTATCTCCATAATTGTTCTTAGACTTGTTCTATCTTATCTAAGGAGATGTTTCGTGAGCCGTTTGTTTTTTTAACTGCCTGCAGTCGGTAGTTTGTACCCATATTTGATTATGTAGTTCCGCAGATCTCTTACGTGAATTTTTTTTTATACCACTTAGGTGGCAGACAAACACACGACTCATCTGATGGAAAGTGGTTAACGTGGCCTATGGACGTGTGTAACACCAGAGGAGCCACACTCACGCCTCCGACCCTGTAAGCACAGAGTTTCTATGCCGTCAGTTTAGAAGACAAAGCAGGAACGGCCTTTAGTCTTCCCACTGACATCACAAATTCTCACCTCTGGGAACACACCATGAAGTTATTATGACCGCGGTTTTCTGTAGGGCGGAAGTACTTCCCCAGTCGGACTGCTCAATTGGGCGGAAATACCGCCGTGTCCTACCTCCTTAAAAGTGCGTCCAAGTGCGGAACTGTGAGAAATCCAATGTGATCAAAGACTCATCTTTTACAAACAAGATGAATTTTTTTTTATACAACTTAGGTGGCAGACAAGGACACAACCCACCTGATAGAAACTGGTTACCGTGACCTATGAATGTGTGTAACACCAGTGGAGTCACATCGGTGCTGGCGACCCTGTAAGAACTTTACCTAGGTACTGATAATATTTTTGCTCTAACTACGGAACTTCGGTGTTGCATGTGGGTTGCAACGGTCATGTTCGTGTTGTGTTCATGGATACCAAAGTTCGGCCGCTTCGTAGTTAGACTGAAACCCAACTACAATGGAGTTGAGAAAAGGTTCAGAGAATGATGATTTATTAGCAGGTTTTCAAATGTTGGATATAGTTTTATGCTAAGTTGCAAGACATTTTACTGGATGTATGGAGCCCTCGGGACTAAGCTTGCCTTATCGGTAAGCCGAGACACTTCCAAATCAACGGACAAGGTCCTGATCCTGGGGATGTCAAACAGCAGTTGTTCTAATGAAAGCCCTCCAAGTCAAATCACAGAGGGCAACGCGCTCCTAGGTCAGATACGAGTACAACCGAGAACGATACTAAGATTATAATGATGTTAAAACTTGGCCGCACTCAAATATGGGTGAACAAATCCCATAAAGATACTATTAAAAAATGTGAACCGCTTGCAGAGTGTTTCTAGACATACATACATAAAACATAAACTCACGCCTATATCCCTGAAGGGGTAGGCAGAGGTGCTAGCACCCACATTTTGCCAGTTTATGTTTAGGTCCCAATGTATGTATGTGGCGAGGCTATTGCCATTAACCGGGCACTTATAAACCTGCGAAAAATACACACATAACTTCGAAAAGCATCGAAAAGTCATTGGTGTGTGCCATGGTAAAACCTGGGATCGAACCCGAGACCTCTTCTCAGCAGTCCATTACCCATACCACTAGGCTGCCGCGGTGAGAGGTGAAGTGTTTCTAAATAAAATAAAAATATCTACAATAATGTCCACGGGAGATAACACAATCATGTTATAGGCATGGGTATAGGTACCGTCTTACTGTAATATGGGTATATTGTGGAACACGAAAGTATAAGTTTAAAAGTTAGTACACAATTTATAGTTACAAACGCTTAATTTTTTTAAATATACCATTGGTTAAATACGACCACAGCTGAAAACATAGCAAGAATTTGTATCTCACGGAATTATTCATGTTTCTTGTTACAAAGTGAAGCTGATAAAAAGTCGAGGAGACTTTTCACGAATAAACGAGAGCATTTTAACCACTTAGCCGATGACAGATATTGGTCGTGTCCAAACTTTTATTCATTATTTTTGACACGTAATCTTAATATTTGGAGAAGGTTTTTAATACATAATGGTGGCACTTCACATGGATATTTGATATACTTGACTAACGATTACCATGTGTAGACAGTCTACTCGTTTTTTTTTTACGTGCGCAGAATCCCCACGGATTCCTCTCCACCGTAGCCGGTGGGAGAGGTTATGTCGGACTCAAACCGACTAAAACGCACGCCGAATGTGGGTCGTTTTGGTTGCCGAAGGTGAAGTTGACAGGCATATCCCTCGCACCCCGGCTGACCCAATACTTAACGGCCTGTAGAGTACCTTTTAAATGTAAACAAAATGTGACAATTTACATGTGACATCTCTTTGAAGTGAATACTATTTTGCGAAGTAAATTAAATTTATCTATATTTGCATGTTTGCATATAGGTCAAATATTTTGCCAAATCAACAAACGCCCAATAGCAAACACAAATAACCATGCGAAGTGCCACTATAATAGTAAATTACAAATCCATGTAAATATTGACGTGCAAACTTCAATTGTTCTTTAAATAGTAATCACCTTGATTACTAAATATTTGCCTGAACTTTATCGCTGCCTGCACAATTGCTTTTTGATTATTATTCTTTTTTCGAGGCATTAGGCAAGATTCTAACAACTAATGAGAGATACGCCCACGGAGGACAGAATATAATTAGATTCACCCAATGAAAAAGCCTCTGACGAGGCCGTCAAGCTGAAGGCTATTGCTAATAGTTGATATCTGTAATTGTGATCCTCTTTCCTGAGAGTTACCATCAGGTGAGGTGAATATAAAAAGTGAAATTTTGCAAAAGTTTGTAGCTGACATATAAATTTATAACATATGTTAAAAATAAGGCCTCCATCACCGAATCACGTGACACGTAAATATATCCTGGATTTCTCTGAATAACAAGTTTACGTCGCATTTAGTCGTAAAAACAACGACATTATGCTTTCGACAGCCAATAGTGTTATACGAGTAGCACTAGTAAAACGGAGATAAAAATAAACTTTTATTAAGAAAATATATCTAATAGTATCAATCTGGGGATCACGTTTTAGTTTTACGTAAGTATACCACGTTTTCAAAACGCGTGATTACATTTTTTTTTATACCACTTAGGTGGCAGACAAGCATACGGCCCACTTTATAGAAAGTAGTTACCGTGGACTATGGGACTAAACACCAAGGGTGTTACATACACTCGCGTTGCCGACCATGAAGAAACTTCTGATGACCCCCTTGAAGAACCCCATATTGTAGATGCTTGGGAAAACCGCAGCAGAGAGGTCATTCCACAGCTTGAGTGTGCGCGGTATGAAGTTTCTTTCATACCGCACAGTGCGCACCGTCTCAGGTCGCAATGTGTGAGGATGAATTCCCTGCCAATGACGAGATGTGCGATGATAGAATGTAGCTGTGGGCATCATGTCAAACAATGGAACAACATAGGTAAAAAATAACTTAGTATTCTATATGATCTGTCAAAATACATTTGCGCGACGTATTAAACCTTTACAGTAGTTCGATTCGTTTACAATTATGACATTTTTTAATCCATCAGGTGGGCCGTGTGCTTGTCTGCCACCTAAGTGGTATAAAACATTTTATAATACGGTCGTTACATATGATATTGCCTTTTTTTTAAGAAATTGGAAGAAACTAAATTCTTCTGTACTTTTTTTTTACGTGCGCAAAATCCCCACGGATACCTCCCCACCGGAGCCGGTGAAGGAGGTTATGTCGTACTCGAACCGACTAAAACGCACGCCGCCTGTGGGTCGCTTTGGTTGCCGAAGGTGAGGTTGACAGGCATATCCCTCGCACCCCGGCCGACCCAGAGCCATCTCTCACGATCTGGCCCTCTTCTCGGGTGTGGGGACTACAGAGTCCCCAACTCGTCCCCGGAAACGGGGAGGCGCGCCACGCGCGCCACCGCCGCGGCCTGCTTCTGCCAGGGTGACAGGCGGCTCCACCTGTCACCCCCAGGCCGGCGCTCATGGGGGGCGGAGGTCGTTCACCGACCTCCGACGCCCGAGTTGCCTTCGTACGTGGGCAGCTTGGCTTGCGATCCTTCGTCGCTCCCGCTGCCGCTCCCGCCCCGCCTCCTCCTTCACGAGCATTATTTGCTCGCAGAAGCAAGGTGGAGAGCGTGAGAACTCTCACTCCCAGGGCCGCCACAAGCTCCCGCCTCGGCGTCTTCCACGCCGAAATTTTCTGTACTAACATTTTTGCATTTTTTTAGGAATGATAAATCCAAATCCAGATTTTTGTTTTTTTTTTGTGTATGAATGAGACTACATAAGTTATCAAACACTTTTATAACATTTTTGAAAAATTACAGCTGTAAAAAAGTTATACGAAATTTATCATCAAAATGGATAGCATTGAGGAAGTTACTGTTTTTGAAGATTTATCAAGCGGCCAATAAAAACAAAATTTAATACAGAGTTCTAAAAACTTGAAATCAACTTTCAAACAATATATAAATAATTTAAATTGCTAATAAATTGCACGAATAACGAACTCACGAATGTGTAAGAAAATTGCGGCAATTTCATAAGTAAAGACCTAATATAATATATTGACGGAATCGAAACCACGTCCTCCAACATCGCATTCGCGTTCTACCGTTACACCACAGATACCGCCATCTAAGTAAAAGTGATTCCGGGCGTCAGAGGTCGGTGAACGACCTCCACCCCCCATGAGCGCAGGCCTGGGGGTGACAGGTGGAGCCTGTCACCCTGGCAGAAGCAGGCCGCAGCGGTGGCGCGCCTGGTGTACCTCCCCGTTTCCGGGGACGAGTTGGGGACTCTGTAGTCCCCACACCCGAGAAGAGGGCCAGATCGTGAGATATGGCCCTGGGTCGGCCGGGGTGCGTGGGATATGATTGTCAACCTCACCTTCGGCAACCAAAACGACCCACAGGCGGCGTGTGTTTTAGTAGGTTCGAGTCCGACATAACCTCCTCCACCGGCTCCGGTGGGGAGGTATCCGCGGGGACTTTGCGCACGTAAAAAAAATATAAGTGATTCCTCTACCATTTTTATTTCAAACAATTTTACATCCATACTGACCGCATTCAGAACATAACCAATAAAGCGACACCCATAACTCACACAAACCGTGTGTGCCACCATTCGTTACACAAGTAACTGGGCACGACCAAGTGAATGCCAGCCATAAAGCGCCCAGTGCACTAGAATATAGTTCGCAATGGGCAAGAACACGATTAGACAATTATTTCACATCTGTGTGTGGATCTGTTTCATGTAATGAAATTGCTGCCCATCTAGTTGATTATTCCGTGTAATACATAATTCCTTTTCCTGAAAAGAAAAAAATAACATTATCTTATTCATATAAATATAAAAACAAAATACCGCCCTATAGAGCGGCCATAATAACCTCGTGTTGTGTTTCCGGCTGTGAGTAGGGTAGCCAGAGCTCACTGGAGAGTTTTTGTGCTGTCAGTGGGAAGACCAAAAGCTTATCATGCTTTGTCTTTTACAATGACGGCACAGAAACTCTGTGCTTACAAAACTGGTAGCACGACCGATTGCTCTGGATGTTACGAGAGGTCTGACTTGCAGTTGATAGACTCTAACTAAGGCATAAAGATGGACTTAGGGTTAAGGGATTAAGGCTTAGGGTTGTCGGTGTGACAGTACGAAGTTGCGGGCGGCCATTAGTTTCGCTCAACAACTTGGCTAGTTGTTCTTCAGCCATTTCATTGACCGGTGTTTTATGAACAGCCTAGGCGTCCAATTAACTGGTTAATTAAATCAAACAACCATGCCAGTTATATTTAGTCATTAAAAACTATCACATCCTCCATCTTATCTCCGGCATTTTCCTTGAAAAAGTTCAGTAAATTGACTAAGTTGGCTTGAAATCTTTGACAAGGCACGTTCTCGATTCTCGGCCTGACACGTTTCCTAGGTCAGATACAAGTTTCGACCTTCTAGCGGTTGCGACACTCCACGAACATGGAGCCAATTTTCTTGAAAACCTATTGTCCTTGTCGCTGTAATAGAATTTTTACTTCCAGATAATATCACTTTTGCGATGCAAATTACCTATAATTTATATGCATGTAAGTGCTTTTGTATTTTGTATTTTTATAGTGTTTTTTTTTACTTTTTTTACCACATAGGTGGCAGACAAGCACATGGCCCACCTGATGGAAAGTAGTTAACGTGGCCTATAGACGCGTGCAACACCAAGGAAGTCACACTCGTGGTTCTAACCCTGTAAGCACAGAGAGTTATGTGTTTTACTAACTATGATCGTATATTAGAATGAGGTAGATATTATGGTATTTATCGCAATGGCAAAATTGTATTACATAGTTTGACAGAAGCCATGATCTGTTCTCGATCAAACTCACTGATTAATTGTGAATTCGCTTAATTTCGAATTGACATTCTTGAGCGCCAGTGCGGATTGTCTCTATTTTATGGATTGTTTACCGCGGTAGCCTAGTGGTATGGGTAATGGACTGCTGAGACGAGGTCTCGGGTTCGATCCGAGGTCTTACTATGGCACACACCAATGACTTTTTGATGCTTTTCGAAGTTATGTGTGTATTTATCGCAGGTTTATAAGTGCCCGGCTAATGGCAACAGGCTCGCCACCTATTACATTGGCACCTAAACATAAACTGGCGAAATGTGGATGCTAGCACCTCTGCCTACCGCTTCGGGGATATAGGCGTGAGTTAATGCTATGTTATGTTATGGATTCATGAAACAAATTGAACTTGAACGAAGACATTACCTCGTTCTTCTTAGCGAGATTTTTAACTGTATACAAGGCTTTTATATGGGAGCCCGGACCCATTTACCTCTTATTTCTTTTTAGTTTATTTAGGCTTTAACCCCAAAGATACAGTGATCTTAGTAGGGCTCCATGAGCATCCAGTTTTCTTATTTCAGGTTACTATATTAACTGGTAATGCATAAAGTATAGTAGATATCTGTAATACTGTACTAAGCACTCAAGTCACGTACAACTTACTAATGAATTGTTTGCTGTTATCAATGATAACGGTTCTACGACTTGCCAGGGATAAGGAAAATATTATCATCAACATCTTGAATGTAATAACAGATGGAAGTCGTTTGATGGGTAGAACTAATCAGTATTTGCAACCGAGACGAATGATCTTAATCAATAAATATAAGATGATACTTGTACTCAATACCATAATACAAATGTGTTAAGACGTAGATGAAATAAGAGAAGAAAATAATAAGTATTTGCTTTAAGATTAAGTTTTGCATAATCTGAAAGTTCACCAGTAGGTACATATGCATAAAATTTTCATTGTGTATTTTTTTTTAATCTCAAATCTTGAGTAGACATAAGCAAAGGATCAAACTTGTGAACAACCTGTGCGCAAAAATACAAATTGTAAACATTGCAATATTCTTAAAAACGACCTTATATTATTATCTTTTTTACACACCCTGTATTTGTCAAGTAGAGTAGATGTGGGTCGCGTGATGAGACAAATATCGCCGAGACAAATGGGCGCTCGTTTGCAGTTCACCATGTCGGAGATAGCGGCCATATTGCCCGTGACAATGCGTTGTGCAGGCTCAACAAAACAATCAGTATACAAAGTTGAATCACTTCGTATAAGTAGCGTACGATGAAAAGTAAAGACTGGGGTGCGGGTTGGGTAACCTCCACGTTGGCTTACCTGTTTCTTTTCCCTCTGGACCGCGGTCCTGGGGAACGGAAGCGGGGAGGCTGGTGCACCCTGGACGACGGTTAGTAGACTCTGACTCCAAGGAGAAGGAGCTCTGCTAGCCGTCGACAAATAACCCGACAAGCCCTTTTTTTTTTTTTTAGGGCTACCTGACCCTGAGGGGGTTGTGGTATGGCGGACCTGCAAGGCTCGCGGGAAGGGATTCGTAGAATCCCTTCCATCCCAAACAGCCCTTTTTAGGGCTAGCCTGTCGCTCCCAGTATCCCTCTGCTTTCAGAGGGGACATGGGGGCGACACAAGGATCCATAGGATCCAGGGACGGGCCGGCCTACTGCTCGCGCAGGGGCTGGCAGGCATTCGTACCACCGTCGGTGTTGGGAGAGTTGGCTGCTCTCCCGCGTCGCGTAACCTCCAGGATATCGACAACGACCTGAGTGCTAGCCACACTTGGGAAGCCGGTATCCTGAAGGCCGCGGGGCTTGCCTTAATTGGCCGGCCCGCGACAAGGAAAAGTCTTTAAAACCCGACAGCGAAGTCGATTAAAACCTGTGGACACCTGGGGAAATCCACAGTATTTACCCCGCTTCCTGGAATGAGCGTCACCCAGGAAGTGTAATCTAAATCGCGTTATACTCGTGGGAACTATATGGAATCCTTTAACCAAAATCCCAAAAAACCAAACAAAACAGTCTGCGCGGAGGTCGTGCAGCACCACGACGCGGAGGTCGCGTCCCAAGCCGCGGTGTCGGAGGAATTCGACACTGCCACGGAGAAGAGTAGGGCGAACAGCCCGGTGGGTTTACAGACCCGGAAATCTGTACGGCGGAAGAGGAGATTTAGGAAGAAGTCTCTTCCTCCTCCTTCACCTCCACCACAGAAGACGGAGTCGGACTTGGAGCTCACCTTGACCGACTCCTCTTCCACCAGCAGCAGTCACGACGGTGACGAGACGCTGCATCCACCACCGCCGAAGCTGCTAGTGGTCAGCCGCACGCAGCTGCAGCGGGGTGATAGCCTCAGGGCCCCGGAGAATGTGGAAGCGCCGCCGAGTTCCTCCACCTCGGCGGCGTCCTTACCCTTGCCTCCCGCCGACATAATGTCAAAGGAGGTGAAAGAAGCCCTAGAAGGTTGGGCCGGGGCCCGCACCAATTCTCCGACGCCGGAGGAGCACCGGGTCACGCAGGCGACGATGCTGCTGGTCGAGTTCTTCGACCTATTGAGGGCGGAGTTAGCCGAGTTGCGGCTCGACAGGGCTCATTTGGGCAGGAGGCATCTAGAGCTCCTGGAGAGTAATGAGCGGATGGCGGCCGATTACCGCAAGGAGATGGGGAGGATGGCGGCCGAACTGGCGAACCTCCAAGCGGTTGTCGCTGGGCTGCCGGCGGAGCGCGTTACGCGGTCGGCGCGGCGGCGACTGGTGGCGCAGCCGACGCCGCCGGCGCATCCGCTGTTGCCCGTGCGATCGAGGTCGCCACTGCGGCCGGAGCCGCTGTTGCAGCCGACGCCGTCGGGACGGCCGGCGCGGCCGCTGTTGCCCGTGCGGTCGAGGTCGCCGCTGCAGCCGGAGCCTCTGGCGCCGTCGGAGTCGCCGCAGCCGGAGCCGCCGAAGTTGCCGGCCCGACAAGCTCGGCAGGAGTCGCCGGTGCTGCGGCCGGCTCGGCCTGCGGACCCGTTGGCGCTCTGCATGGCGGCAATAGCTGCCATGGAGAAGCGCCAGGAGAAGGCGCTGGAGGAGCAGCGGGCGTGGCGGGTGGCGCAGGAGGAGCGCACCCGGAGCTGGCAGGAGTCCATTATGGACTCCAGCCGCCGACCGCCGCTGGCGGCTCCGGCCGGGTATGCCGGGGCGGTTAAGAGGGGCCCCACCTGTCCGGTAGGGGCGGGGTCCCCGCAGGGGTTGGCCGGCAGCCCGTCCGCTGCGTCTGCCGCTCCTACCGTTCTGGCAGCTCGGACTGCTCTTGCTGCGGGGGCTGGGAGCCCCCCCCAGGATGCACAGGCCACCCGGGCCAAGGGCAAGGGAAAGGGGAAGGGCAAAGGGAAGAAGTCCCCGGCCCTAGCCCCAGCCCCAGCCCTGACCCGGGCTCCAGCGGGGATTGCCACCACGAGCTCCTCGCCGGAGGTGGGCTGGGAGGTTGCCGGAGCCTCTAAAAAGCGGCGAAAGGCGCTCCGGAAGGCAGCCAAAAAGGCCAGGAAGGCCGAGGCTGCTGCGAGAGGAGTGCCGGGGAAGCTGCGCGTCCCCCGCTCAACCGCCGTCGTGCTAACGATGACGGCGGAGGCGGCGGAGAGGGGCGTGCAGTACGCCCAGATTGTCACGCAGGCGAGAGCCTGCGTCGACATGAGGGCACTCGATATGCCGGGCCCCATCCGGGTGAAACCCACTCGGACGGGTGCTCGGTTATTCGAGATCCCCGGCGCATCAAGCGGTCCCCAGGCCGATGCCCTAGCGGCTAGGCTTCGGGACACGCTGGACGCAGCCGACGTCCGGGTGTCCAGGCCCAACAAATGCGCAGAAATGCGCATTTCGGACTTGGACGACTCCATCACGGCGGAGCAAATCCGCCTCACCGTGGCGGAGGCCGGGGGCTGCCCCCTAGAGGCGGTGAAGGTCGGAGCAATCCGCTTCGGCCGCCGTGGACTGGGGGCGGCAGTTGTCGGCTGCCCCATCGCAGCAGCCAAGAAGGCTGCCGACCGGGGGTTCCTCGCCGTAGGCGTGGTGCGGGTGCAGGTCCGGCTCCTGCAGGCTCGACCGACCAGGTGCTTTAGGTGCCTGTTGGTCGGCCACGTGGGGGTGCAGTGCACGGCGGCGGTGACGGTCGGTGACCGCTGCTTCCGCTGTGGCCAACCCGGCCATACGGCCGGTGAATGCGAAGCTCCGCTGCACTGTTTCAGGTGTGCAGCGGGGGGCAAACCGGCCGACCATGGGGTTGGCAGCAAGGCCTGCACCGGGGGGGAGCCGAAGCCGCAAGGCGGGGGCTCCACCCAAAGTTCGCGGCGGGATGCGGAGATGGTTCCATAATGGATCCCCAGCTCCGCATCCTGCAGGCGAACGTGGGCCACGGTGCCGATGCTCAGGGTCTTCTGCTCCAGAGCATGGCACAGTGGTCCATACACGTCGCCGCTGTCGCCGATCCGTACACTCACCGGCCCCTTGGGCCTGCCTGGGTGGTCGACCTGGACGGGTCGGCGGCACTGGTGTACAACGCCGCTATGGGTGCCCCCCCCCCCCCCCCCTGTTGTCGTGGCAAGGGAGCATGGCATCGTAGCGGCGCGTGTGGGGGAGATTGCGGTCGTGGCCGTCTATTTCACGCCGAGCCTACACCGACGCATAGGGGAGTACCGGCAGTCGCTGGAGCGACTGACCGACGTCGTCAACGCCTGTCATCCTCATCCGGTTCTTGTGCTCGGGGACTTCAACGCCTGGTCAGTGACCTGGGGTTCCCGGCACACGAACCCACGAGGTAGGGCTCTGGAGAGCTGGGCCGCTAATCACGGTCTAGTTCTCCAGAATCGCGGGGCCGAAGCCACGTTTGTGGCCGCGGAGCGCAGTTCGATTATCGACCTATCGTTCGCAGGCGCTTCGCTGTCGCACCGTGTGCGGGACTGGCGTGTTGTTGTGGGGGTGGAGACACTGGCGGATCACCGATACGTTCGGTTTGATGTCTCCCCCCCCCCGCGGGTGATGCGCCGGTCATACCGGCCCCACGCGAGCCACGCTGGGTGCTTGGGAGACTGAATCGGGAGGTCCTCCTGGAGGCCGCCATCGTACAGGCCTGGGCCATTGCGCCGGACAGGCCTGTCGATATCGACGATGAGGCGGTGTGGTTCCGGGAGGCCATGACTCGTGTCTGCGATGCGGGTATGCCTAGGGCACCACCCTATAGTCCGAGGCGTCGGGTCTACTGGTGGTCTGCGGAGATCGCGAGGCTACGGCAAGCCTGCGTGATCGCGCACCGCCGGTGGACCAGACTCCGTAGGAGGCGTAGCCGAACCGCAGATACGGAGCCCCGAGTGGCGGAGCTTCATGTGGGATACAGGGAGGCCAGAGATGCCCTCCGAGCGGAGATTAAGCGGGCGAAAGCCGCGGCTTATAAGGAGCTCATGGAGACGCTGGAGCGGGACCCATGGGGGCGGGGCGGCCTTACCTTATGGTAAGAGGAAAGCTGCGCCCCCGGGCCCCGCCGTTGACCCGGGTTCTCCAGCCAGCTCTGCTCGGTGGAGTGGTCGAGTCCCTGTTCCCGGCGCGAGCGGAACACGTTCCGCCGCAGATGACTCCGCCACCTCGGTCGCCTGTGGCGCCCAGTGTGGTAGTTGACGACGAAGTCCCCGAGGTCACTTGGGTAGAACTGGAGCTGGCGGTGCGAAGGCTTAGAGCCAAGAAGAGCACCGCCCCGGGACCCGACGGCATTCCAGGCCGCGCGTGGGTCCTAGCTCTGGGAGAAGACGGTCTCGAACCCCGGCTGAGAGGGTTCCTCAGCGCATGCTTGGAGCGGGGCCAGTTTCCGAAGATGTGGAAGACGGGGAAACTGGTCCTCATCCGAAAGGAGGGTCGCCCGGCGGACGAACCGTCCGGCTACCGGCCCATTGTGTTGCTCGACGAGGTGGGCAAGCTCTTTGAAAGAGTTATTGCGAAGCGCCTCGTCGAGCACCTCTCTGGTAGGGGGCCGGACCTGGCGGATGCCCAATATGGCTTCCGCCGGCGGCGGTCCACCGTGGATGCCATCATGCGCGTGAGGACTTTGGCGGAGGAGGCAGTTGCCCGGGGTGAGGTGACGTTGGCGGTGTCCTTGGACATCTCCAACGCGTTCAACACCTTGCCCTGGAGTTGCATCAGGGAGGCACTCGTGTACCACGGTGTGCCTCCGTGCTCGACGGCCGGTGGGACTTCGGGAAGCACTTCCGAAGTCTGGGCCCCAAATTGGCGGGCACAGCCAACGCTCTGGCGCGGCTACTGCCCAACCTGAGGGGCCCGGAGAACTCCTGCAGGAGACTCTACGCGGGTGTCGTGCGGTCCATGGCCCTGTACGGGTGTCCCGTGTGGGCGGACACCCTGAGTGATCGGCACATGCTCCTGCTGCAGCGTCCGCAGCGGAAGTTGGCGTGCCGCATCATAAGGGGGTACCGCACGATATCATTCAACGCGGCGAGTCTCCTCGCCGGATCGCCACTATGGATCCTGGAAGCGAGATGCCTTTCGGCGCTATACCGGTTCCGAAGGGCGGCGCGGGAGCGGGGTCACGATCCCGAGCCCGAAGAAATTCGGGCCGTGAGATCCCGGCTCCACAGGGAAATGGTGGCGGAATGGGAGATACGACTTGGGCAACCAGGAGCAGGGCACGCCGTAGTAACGGCGGTAAGACCCATCATTGGGGAGTGGCTAGAGAGGCCACACGGCAGCCTCTCGTACCGTCTGACGCAGATGATCACCGAGCACGGATGCTTCGGAAAGTATCTGCGTCGGATGCACAAAGAGCCAACGTCCGAGTGCCATCACTGCGACGCGAGCGAGGACTCAGGTACGCACACGCTCACCGAGTGTCCGGCGTGGGAGACGCCGAGGCGGGAGCTTGTGGCGGCCCTGGGAGTGAGGGTTCTCACGCTCTCCACCTTGCTCGCGGCGATAGTTCGCTGCGCGGATGCGTGGGCGGCCGGCGCCTCCTTCTGCGAGCAAGTAATGCTCGTGAAGGAGGAGGCGGGGCGGGAGCGGCAGCGGGAGCGACGAAGGATCGCAAGATAAGCTGCCCGCGTACGAAGGCAACTCGGGCGTCGGAGGTCGATGAACGACCTCCGCCCCCCATGAGCGCCGGCTTGGGGGTGACAGGTGGAGCCGCCTGTTACCCTGGCAGAAGCAGGCCGCGGCGGTGGCGCGCGTGGCGCGCCTCCCCGTTTCCGGGGACGAGTTGGGGACTCTGTAGTCCCCACACCCGAGAAGAGGGCCAGATCGTGAGAGATGGCCCTGGGTCGGCCGGGGTGCGAGGGATATGCCTGTCAACCTCACCTTCGGCAACCAACACGACCCACAGGCGGCGTGCGTTTTAGTCGGTTCGAGTCCGACATAACCTCCTCCACCGGCTCCGGTGGGGAGGTATCCGTGGGGATTTTGCGCACGTATAAAAAAATAAAAAAAAAGTAAAGACTTGTTATTACAATGCTTCACCTGAATGTGTGTAGCTGGGGATATAGAGCCCTACTAAGACCTTCGTGTTCACGCCAACCTTACCTGCAAGCTGGTACACCTCCAGGTGGATCTGTGGCATGACATGCCACAGATACCTACTGCAAATAATTCACAGCAGTCGCTCCCTTAAAAGGCGAAAATCTTGTTGAGGTTCAGGTTAGGCTGTTAGGCTATACTTGTTTAATGTTTACGCGGTCATCTCATCATCTCTCCGAGCCATTTCCCGTCGTAGTTGGGGCCAGCTAACTGCGGTGCGAATGAACTTCGGGTTTTCGGATTTTTTAGGGCTCCAAGCCCCTATATCGGCTGCCATAGTTGTCCATATGGCAACAGGGACTTACGGCCTAACGTACTCTTCAAGGTACCGAAATAAGAATAAGAATAGACATTGACAATCGAACCCGCACCCCACGATATGGGGTTCTTCAAAAGGGGCATTAGAAGGTTTCTTCAGGGTTGGCAGCGCGAGTGTGTCGGTAACCTCTTACCATCAGGTGGGCCGAGTGCTTGTCTGCCACTTAAGTGGTTTAAAGAAAATCCCCTACGTAATAGTCGAACACTTCTTTTTTTTTTTACGTGCGCAAAATCCCCACGGATACCTCCCCACCGGAGCCGGTGGAGGAGGTTATGTTGGACTCGAACCGACTAAAACGCACCCCGCCTGTGGGTCGCTTTGGTTGCCGAAGGTGAGGTTGACAGGCATATCCCTCGCACCCCGGCCGACTCAGGGCCATCTCTCACGATCTGGCCCTCTCCTCGGGTGTGTGGGGACTACAGAGACCCCAACTCGTTCCCGGAAAACGGGGAGGCACGTCAGGCGCGCCGCCGCCGCGGCCTGCTTCTGCCAGGGTGACAGGCGGCTCCACCTGTCACCCTCAGGCCGGCGTTCATGGTGGGGGACGTCGTTCATCGACCTCTGACGCCCGAGTTGCCTTCGTCCGCGGTCAGCTTGGCTTGCGATCCTTCGTCGCTCCCGCTGCCGCTCCCGCCCCGCCTCCTCCTTCACGAGCATTACTTGCTCGCAGAAGGAGGAGCAAGGTGGAGAGCGTGAGAACCCTCACTCCCAGGGCCGCCACAAGCTCCCGCCTCGGCGTCTCCTACGCCGGACACTCGGTGAGCGTGTGTGGACCTGAGTCCTCGCTCGCATCGCAGTGATGACACTCGGACGTTGGCTCTTTCTGCATCTGACGCAGATACTTTCCGAAGCATCCGTGCTCGGTGATCATCTGCGTCAGACGGTACGAGAGGCTGCCGTGTGGCCTCTCTAGCCACTCCCCCATGATGGGTCTTACCGCCGCTACTACGGCGCGCCCTGCGCCTGGTCGCCCAAGTCGTAGCTCCCATTCCGCCACCATTTCCCTGTGGAGCCGGGATCTCACGGCCCGAATTTCTTCGGGCTCGGAATAGTCGAACACTAGCGCCACGCCGCAAAGGCTGCTGTTAACATTTACATTATTAATCAGCTATAAAATTATTTAAAATTCACACAAACCATCTTTATAAAATTGTGAAGACTAAAAAAGAATAGCTACCTTTTCTGAATACGCTCTTTATCCATTATTCAATTCTATATTTACAAGTTTTAGATTTATTCGTGCAGAAAATGATTGTAAATTAGATACACAAACTTTGTAACAATTTCCAATACTTTTAAAGTAACTATGAAATATTTTACATACTGTTTACATTACGAACCAAAATACCTTTTTAGGTAGATATATTTTTACACCTTAATAAGATTCAAGGAGCCCTGGGGTACGAAATCGTCGAGCGCGTGGGAATAAACCTATATTATGTATAATTTTAACACACGCCACTAAGGGAGTCGTAGCCAGGGCCAAACGAGACCACTTGCAACCGCTATACAACAAGTTGAATTCGTCTAAGGATAAGTAGGCTCATCCATAAGTTGGCGCGCTCCAGGGCCAAATCAGCACAGGGTGTATCCAAGTGTCACTTCTTTAGAGGCCCTGGGGGCAATCTGTTATACGGGGAAGTTGTGGTAAAGGAGAGATGGCGCTCATACTTCTACGAGTTGCTGAATACGTAGCATAAAGAGGTGCAACTACCAGATCGCCCTCCAAATCAAGGACTAATGCCACTGATAACGCCTGCAGAAACCCAGACTGCCATATGTCGCATGAAGAACCGGTAAGCTATCGAATCCGACGAAGACTCCATCGAGGCTTGTAAGGCAATGGGCGCCCGTGGTGTGAGTATCCTCACAAATGTTTATAACCGCGTCCTTACCACACGTTTAGAAGTTTGTCACTCAGTCACACTCAAACTGCTGAAAGGAACTGACTGAAATTTTGTACAGGGATAGATTTTACTATCTGGAATAACAACGGCGTCTGTGGCGTAGTGGTAGTTGATTATCCGCATTCTAGATTCCATAACACAAGCTAGATAAGCTATGCTTTAAATATAGTGAAATCTTTATTATTATTTATAATTATTATAACATAACATAACATAACATAAGCTCACGCCTATATCCCCGAAGGGGTAGGCAGAGGTGCTAGCACCCGCATTTCGCCAGTTTATGTTTAGGTCCCAATGTAATAGGTGGCGAGCCTATTGCCATTAACCGGGCACTTATAAACCTGCGATAAATACACACATAACTTCGAAAAGCATCGAAAAGTCATTGGTGTGTGCCATGGTGAAACCTGGGATCGAACCTCGTCTCAGCAGTCCATTACCCAAACCACTAGGCTACCGCGGTTATATGGTTGAATAATAATTTATTAATGTTACCCTCTCCTAAAACATTATATCTGTGTATGCTTATAAAAAGATTTTAGCTAAGCGTTTCTTTAATCAAAACTAAAATCTGTGAACGAAAGACATTTATACAGTGACAAAGATTAAAATAGTGCAAGAAAAAACGGCCGCACATTCCGGAATCACGATAAAAATGGCGGGGTCGCAGCGAAGGGTGGAATGTGTTTTGTAAATCGATTAAAAAGATTTACGATCCCACCACTAAAGTTCTAACTCGATTGCTGTTAGTTGGGCCTTTCGTCTGCCAAATAAATCCGAGCCTTTTTCGGTACGTTATTGTACCCTATTCGGTCGCTGTAATGAATTCAATTTCGATTTTACGCTTTAACTATCTTTGACAATTGATCTGCACTTTGTATTTTGAGTCTGAAATATAGCTTTGTACGCCAATAAAACTGTAATCCAGACGTGTTTAAACAATGAAGATGCTTTTGAGAAAACAGCTGAGGTCAAAAACCTTTGCAATTGCAAGAGCGTACTTATGGATGCAACATGTTCGAGTTGAAAATGGCGGCACGTTCAACACGTTTGCGGGAACATTTGGTCGTTGAAAAAGAATCGGCATTAGCATCTATATGTTGTATTATATTCTATCTACTTATAAAATGTTTCGTGGTAAATTTGCCATTTTTATTTGGTTTTCAATTTCCAATCTCCTCGGAGATTATGAATTTGCGCCGTTTGGAGTCGGAACTTTGAGGTCATGGGGTCCGAGCGCTTGCAGTCTCTTCCGTGAGATTGTGAAGCGTATGGTCGACGCTTCTCGTGACCAGAAGGCTGGCCTCTTTTTAGGTCAGAGAATAAGCATTGCCATACAACGTGGTAATGCTGCCAGTCTTTTGGGAACGGTACTACAAGACGCATGCAATGCGGAGGAATTCCACGACGCATTTTAATTATTCTTAGCTATAAGTTGTATAATAATAGTTATTTTAGTTTTTTTGTGTCTAATTTATGAATATCTTACATAAGTTAAAGTTTTAAAATAAAAAATAATGTTTTAATTTTTAAGTGATTGATATCAAGCAAATAGGTTTTGCTTGATATCAATCAATCCCTTAGTTTAGTCTATAGCAGTGCATAGTTGGACATACGACTCTTCCAATTCGTGCCATGACACCCAGCCCGACCGACTTATATGTATATACTATACATAAAAGTCAATCAATCAATTAGCCTTTCGCAGTCTACTGCCGGCCTCTCCCCATGTTGCGAGGCTTTGGCCTACTGTTTCCACACTGGCCAGACGGGTGGTACAGAGGTTGGTATATGTATATTTGCATTGGTTTGGGTGTTTCTTTGTAATTCGTGTGGTAATAAAAAAAAATACATGGAATTTTTTTTTTATATATCTATTTTAAATATGCAGACGATGGAAAGAATACTCAAAATAACCACCCGTTATTTTGAGTATTCTTTCCATCGTCTGCATATTTTTCCGTTAGTCGCCTCTTACGAGTACGACACCTTTCGGTTGAGATGGGGTGGTAATACTTGTATTTTTTTTCTATTACCACACGAATTACAAAGAAACACCCAAACCTATGCAAATATACATACATACTCATGGACACGACGGTATTTCCTTCCAATTGTGCAGTCCGACTGAGGAAGTACCTCCGCCCTACAGAATACCGCGGCCATAATAACCTCGTGTTGGGTACAGTAGCCAGAGCTCACTGGAGAGTTTTTGTGCTGTCAGTGGGAAGACCAAAAGCTTGTCCTGCTTTGCCTTTTACATTGACGGCACTGAAACTCTTATGCTTACAGGGTTGGCAGCGCGAGTGTGACTCCCTTGGTTTGGACACGTCCATAGGCCACGGTAACCACTTTCCATCAGGTGGTGTGCTTCTCGGCCAACCAAGTGGTATAAAAAAAACAAAAATTTACACTGAGCGGGTATCGAACCCGGTCCCCTGCATACTAGTCGGACGTTCTACCGCTACGCCACAGAGACCGTCAACGTTCTTAATCTCATAGTTAACCAAGTTGAACCAAGTCATTGAACCACAGATAGGTTCCACTTTTAAAGGATTACACTCCAATCCCAAAATCCGTTCATTATTACATGATTCTCAATGGATCCACTACGTAACCCACGCTTCCTAAAGAAATTGCCTATTTATACCAGCTTTACTTCGGGACACTAATATATTTCACTTCGTTTTATATTATGGAAATCGCTTGAGTATAATATTATATACACTTTGGCTCTGTAAGAATTTTACCTTATTGACTCTCAGTTCATTAAAATTTCTCCTTTATTGAATTTTTATTTAAACACGGTAGGCACTTGATGATATTACCGACGATTGCCCACGAAAATATTTTTAATAATGTATTAGTGAGTGGCGTTTGAAGCTAGGGAGGACCGGCGTACTTTACAACGCAAAGATATCTAATCTTTAAATTATATCTTTTTTAGATTTATCTGTTTGTAATCATCATCACAGTGCAGTGTTAGTCTCGGTTGTATTTATAGCTTGTAGTTTAGAGATGAAGGGGTAAGCCGAGGTGTATTAATACCCAGTTTTCATGAAATATGATCTTCAATTAACGTAATAGAAGGCGAGTCAATTGCCGTCAGCCGGGTACTTTGTTAGCTTTATGTAACAGCCCTGTCCCTTACTCACCTTCCAGGACAGCATAGTAAAAAGAGATGTGGAGCTCACTGGAGAATATGTGCTGTCAGTGAGAGGACTAAAGGCTTGTCCTGCTTTGTCTTCTACATACTGTTCTAAGTGTGCTTACAGAGTCGGCAGCGTGAGTGTGGCTCCTCTGGTGTTACACACGTCCATAGGCCACCGTAACCACTTTCCATCAGATGGGTCGTGTGCTTGTCTGCCACCTAAGTGGTATAAAAAAAAGTGGAGATTATTCTCCGTCTGACCCCCAAAACCGACTGGAAAACCTGTGTCAGAATCTCATTCGTTAATTAGCTTGTGTACCACAGGTGCGGTTAGAGATTCAATTTTTAAAAGAACAATAATCGTTTATATTTAAATTTTCTTAAATTTCACCAGACTACATGAACGAGACGCAGTGCTGGCGAGCTCTGTTCCAATTTATAAGCAGCACCAAGAATTTCAATCTACTCTTCTACATTTCCTACTATCTCTGCATTAATTTAATTCTCTGAATAGCTGCTTAACAAATAACACGCTGTCGTCTGAAAATCCAAAATGGCTGTATTGTACTCGTATTATAATATGGTGCCAAATTTCACAGTATTTTGGGTCAGATTCCGCTTTCGTCGCATTCGTAGTAAAATTAGCAAGAAAGTTTTTTCTTGCTATTGATTTGTTGACGGGTCTGAGACAAACTTGTGACATGTTGCGGTCCCACCGTCACTGAAATCTCGTCACGTAGAGAATTCAGTTCATGAAAAAGTTTAGTCGTGTTTATCTTCCTGTAGCTATGTACTATATTTTCAATATTATCTTATATCTAATTTAGGTCACAACAGATTTATTTATTTTTTTTTTACGTGCGCAAAATCCCCTCGGATACCTCCCCACCGCAGCCGGTGGAGGTTATGTCGGACTCGAACCGACTAAAACGCACGCCGCCTGTGGGTCGTTTTGGTTGCCGAAGGTGAGGTTGACAGGCATATCCCTCGCACCCCGGCCGACCCAGGGCCATCTCTCACGATCTGGCCCTCGTCTCGGGTGTGGGGACTACAGAGTCCCCAACTCGACCCCGGAAACGGGGAGGCGCGCTAGGCGCGCCACCGCCGCGGCCTGCTTCTGCCAGGGTGACAGGCGGCTCCACCAGTCACCCCCAGGCCGGCGCTCATGGGGGGCGGAGGTCGTTCATCGACCTCCGACGCCCGAGTTGCCTTCGTACGCGGGCAGCTTGGCTTGCGATCCTTCGCCGCTCCCGCTGCCGCTCCCGCCCCGCCTCCTCCTTCACGAGCATTACTTGCTCGCAGAAGGAGGCGCCAGCCGCCCACGCATCCGCGCAGCGGACCATCGCCGCGAGCAAGGTGGAGAGCGTGAGAACTCTCACTCCCAGGGCCGCCACAAGCTCCCGCCTCGGCGTCTCCCACGCCGGACACTCGGTGAGCGTGAGCGGACCTGAGTCCTCGCTCGCGTCGCAGTGATGGCACTCGGACGTTGGCTCTTTCTCCATCCGACGCAGATACTTTCCGAAGCATCCGTGCTCGGTGATCATCTGCGTCAGACGGTACGAGAGGCTGCCGTGTGGCCTCTCTAGCCACTCCCCCATGATGGGTCTTACCGCCGCTACTACGGCGCGCCCTGCGCCTGGTCGCCCAAGTCGTAGCTCCCATTCCGCCACCATTTCCCTGTGGAGCCGGGATCTCACGGCCCGAATTTCTTCGGGCTCGGGATCGTGACCCCGCTCCCGCGCCGCCTTTCGGAACCGGTATAGGGCCGAAAGGGATCTCGCTTCCAGGATCCATGGTGACGATCCGGCGAGGAGACTCGCCTCGTTGAAGGATATCGTGCGGTACCCCCTTATGATGCGGCACGCCAACTTCTGCTGCGGACGCTGCAGCAGGGGCATATGCCGATCATTCAGGGTGTCCGCCCACACGGGACACCCGTACAGGGCCATGGACCGCACGACACCCGCGTAGAGTCTCCTGCAGGAGTCCTCCGGGCCCCTCAGGTTAGGCAGTAGCCGCGACAGAGCGTTGGCTGTGCCCACCAATTTGGGGCCTAGACTTCGGAAGTGCTTCCCGAAGTCCCACCGGCCGTCGAGCACGAGCCCCAGATATTTCATCTGGGGCTTGATGCCGATGAGAGTGCCTCCCACAGTGAGACTGGAACCAGGTGGTGGCGTGCGCTGAGGTCCATGAAAGAACATGGCCTCGGATTTATGCAGAGCCACCTCAAGGCCCAGCCGCCGGATCCGTTCCACGACTTGAGCAACCGCGGTCGTGGCCCTCAGGGTCGCTTCGCGGTATGTAGCCCCGCTCACCGTCACTAGCGTGTCGTCCGCATAGCACGTGACGGCGGCGCCGTCCGCAAGCTCACCGCGAAGCACCCAGTCGTATCCGATATTCCACAGGAGCGGCCCAAGAACCGATCCCTGTGGAACACCGCACGACATCTCACGCCGACCGACGCCGGTCGCACTTGGGTAGATGACGGCTCTCTCCGTCAGGTACGCCCCGAATATGCGGCGGAGGTAGAGAGGCACACCGTGGTACACGAGTGCCTCCCTTATGCAACTCCAGGGCAAGGCGTTGAACGCGTTGGAGATGTCCAAGGACACCGCCAACGTCACCTCGCCCCGGGCGACTGCCTCCTCCGTCGAAGTCCTCACGCGCATGATGGCATCCACGGTGGACCGCCACCGGCGGAAGCCATATTGGGCATCCGCCAGGTCCGGCCCCCTACCAGAGAGGTGCTCGACGAGGCGCTTCGCAATAACTCTTTCAAAGAGCTTGCCCACCTCGTCGAGCAACACAATGGGCCGGTAGCCGGACGGTTCGTCTGCCGGGCGACCCTCCTTTCGGATGAGGACCAGTTTCCCCGTCTTCCACATCTTCGGAAACTGGCCCCGCTCCAAGCATGCGCTGAGGAACCCTCTCAGTCGGGGTTCGAGACCGTCTTCTCCCAGAGCTAGGACCCACGCGCGGCCTGGAATGCCGTCGGGTCCCGGGGCGGTGCTCTTCTTGGCTCTAAGCCTTCGCACCGCCAGCTCCAGTTCTACCCAAGTGACCTCGGGGACTTCATCGTCAACTACCACACTGGGCGCCATAGGCGACCGAGGTGGCGGAGTCATCTGCGGCGGAACGTGTTCCGCTCGCGCCGGGAACAGGGACTCGACCACTCCACCGAGCAGAGCTGGCTGGAGAACCCGGGTCAACGGCGGGGCCCGGGGGCGCAGCTTTCCTCTTACCATAAGGTAAGGCCGCCCCCATGGGTCCCGCTCCAGCGTCTCCATGAGCTCCTTATAAGCCGCGGCTTTCGCCCGCTTAATCTCCGCTCGGAGGGCATCTCTGGCCTCCCTGTATCCCACATGAAGCTCCGTCACTCGGGGCTCCGCATCTGCGGTAGATCACAACAGTTAGCGATGACTTATATTTTTCTTTTTTTTATACCATTTACGTGGCTGACAAGCATACGGCCCACCTGATGGAAAGTGGTTACCGTGACTTATGGACGTGTGCAAAACTAACGGAGTCACACTCGTGCTGCCAACCCTGTAAGCACAGAGAGTTTCTGTGCCGTCAGTGTAAAAGACAAAGCAGGACAAGCCTCTCAGATGTTAGAGAGCGGAACAGATTATAAAGTTGAACTATGGCAGATTGAAGGTAGCTGTTATTAGAAGATAAGAAATCTGTGCAAAACTCTTCATTATAGAAGTCTGAGCCTACGCTCTGATCTGAAGACCACGTCACGCTAACCCTGAAAAATGAAATACGGTCAGTTCAAGCATACCATATCATATTCAATAATAGGTCCTCTGACAAGGTCCGTTGGAAAAATTAATAAAAACTACCCACATTACAGAGTCGGTTGTTCCCTAAATATTGTCCAAAACGAATGGTTTATGATCAATAAATTATACCCTTTGCACTGAGCCGAGCTCTGGGCGGGTGCCAAATATTTCAGGGTCTCCACTAACCACATTGAAGCCAACGTGAGATTATCACTGTGTATCATGACATGGACATTAAGTCTAGTGGCTGATTTTATAGTTAATTAGATAATGTTGGTGGTGATTCTGGCGCACATAATTTTGTTAGTGATAACACAGTTTAGTCAAGATAGAAGATTGAGCTAAATAAACTAGGGTCTATTGTTTCAATTTTAATTTCATTTAAGTTTCATAATGAAAAGTTTTTGACGTCAATAATTCTGCTTAAACTATGTTTACCACCGCTTTCTATTCGGTAGTGTAGAAGAAAAATAGCGGATTTTTTGCGGAATTATTGACGTCAAAAAATTTTGCGGAAGGAGGCGCCGGCCGCCCACGCATCCGCGCAGCGGACCATCGCCGCGAGTGTGGAAAGCTTAGTGGTTAAAGACCTTATGATCTAGATATCTCAGGTTCGAATCCCCACCGAGCCCGAAGAAATTCAGGCCGTGAGATCCCGGCTCCACAAGGAAATGGTGGCGGAATGGGAGTTACGACTTAAGCGACCAGGCGCAGGGCGCGCCGTAGTAGCGGCGGTAAGACCCATCATGGGGGAGTGGCTAGAGAAGCCACACGGCAGCCTCTCGTACCGTCTGACGCAGATGATCACCGAGCACGGATGCTTCGAAAAGTATCTGCGTCGGATGGAGAAAGAGCCAACGTCCGAGTGCCATCACTGCGACGCAAGCGAGGACTCAGGTCCGCACACGCTCACCGAGTGTCCGGCGTGGGAGACGCCGAGGCGGGAGCTTGTGGCGGCCCTGGGAGTGAGGGTTCTCACGCTCTCCACCTTGCTC
The DNA here is from genome assembly GCA_963662185.1 of Eilema griseolum. Classification (NCBI taxonomy): domain Eukaryota; kingdom Metazoa; phylum Arthropoda; class Insecta; order Lepidoptera; family Erebidae; genus Eilema; species Eilema griseolum. Next base: position 11,141,563 of record OY759250.1, read on the forward strand.
GCGTCGCGTCGCTCGCGTGGGGATATTAAGCACGTAAAAAAAAAAAAAAAGTTCGAATCCCCGAAGTCATTATACTATCAACGTAAACCCACTCCTAACACAAGCAATTTAGTTTAGCTGAAGAGATTAGCGCAAATACTAGTAATTTCTGTTACTAGTACTCTTTAAAATTGTTTGGAACACCGTAGCAGGCAAATAATTATAGTATCTGAGCATTCATGGATACACATGGTGCGATTATTGAGTTTAAACTCGCAAAATAACCACATTTTGTCAATTTCGGTCTCCGCTTTTTTGCGCTATAGAGCCGTTTATTTTAAATATTACAGGTTTATCAATAGCGTAGAAAGTAAAATACATAAAATATCCTCATTTACGCCATTTCTCTTTGCTGCCGCTAATGTTTCTTGAAAATGATAGTCTTATTTTGCTTTTTCTAGTCTCATAAATCACAAAATGCAAAAGCTTTTGGCAAAGGAGAGTAGCGTTTTGGATCGTATCCATTGCACTAAAATATGCACCACTTCGCCCTAGTGGCCTTTTGATCTCATTCCTGCAACCTGTCGGAACCTATTCCCGGGTTAAAAAGTAGCCCATGTGTTATTCTAGTCCGTAATCTATACGTATATCCGATTTAGATATAAATAGGTAAAAATAAATAGGTAGGACACGGCGGTTTTTCTGCCCAATTGAGCAGTCCGACTGGGGAAGTACCTCTGCCCTACAGAATAACTTCGTGTTGTGTTCCCAGCGGTGAGTAGGGTAGCCAGAGCTCACTGGAGAATTTGTGCTGTCAGTGGGAAGACTAAAGGCTTGTCCTGCTTTGTCTTCTACACTGACGGCACAGAAACTCTGTATTTACAGGGTTGGCAGCGCGACTGTGACTCCTCTGGTGTTACAAACGTCCATAGGCCACGGTAACCACTTTCCATCGGGTGGGCCGTGTGCTTGTCTGTCACCTACATAAGTGGTATAAAAAAAATTCAATCAGACCCTCGATTCTACTAGAGCAAAATCACTTTCAACCACATACACTGTAAAAAATGGCATTAAATTTTACACTTTACCTCTGTACCTATAAAGTTCAAAATTGAATGAAACAGTGTAATAAAACTCTCGTTTCGTTTAATATTTTACGTTAGCCATATTGTTTTAAAGTCTAAAATTAATTGGATTTTTAGAAGTGTTGTGGCTGACAGTGGTTTTACTTTAGCAGAGTTAAAGCTTCATTGAATTACAAACATCTTAACAAACTATCACATTTTTTAAGTAGGAGCTCCAATTCCAGCCACCAGATAGGTGATTACGCTTATCTAATGAAACGTAGTCGTACAACTGCCCTTCTAGACAAATGGCAATTCGTTCGTTATTGTGAAATGATAAATGTATGAAATTTGACATATGATTATGACATACATCACCGTATGTCATAAACTTCATCCCACGCTCATTCGAGCTGTGGAATGAACTTCCTGCTGCGGTTTTCCCATGCGCCTATAATATGGGGTTCTTCATAAGGGACATTAGGAGGTTTCTTCAGGGTTGGCAGCGCGAGCGTGACGCCCCCAGTGTTGCACACGTTCATAGGCCACGGTAACCACTTCCCATCTGATGGGCCGTGTGCTTGTCTGCCACCTAAGTGGTATAAAAAAAAACTTCATTACATTACATTACTCATTACATAAGCGTAATCACATCAAAAGCAGGCCGCGGCAGTGGCGTGCCTCGCGCGTCTCTCCGTTTCCGGGGACGAGTTGGGGACTCTGTAGTCCCCACACCCGAGGAGAGGGCCAGATCGTGAGAGATGGCCCTGGGTCGGCCGGGGTGCGAGGGATATGCCTGTCAACCTCACCTTCGGCAACCAAAGCGACCCACAGGCGGCATGCATTTTAGTCGGTTCGAGTCCGACATAATCTCTTCCACCGGCTCCGGTGGGGGGTATCCGTGGGGATCTTGCGCACGTAAAAAAAAAGCATAATCACCTTTCTACCTGACGTAGTATCCAAATATGTACACCACATAACCCCAAGCTACAAACAACAAGCAATTCTCTTAATCTCGCAACTATTGGCACAGTAGTGAGGTCACCACGACGCTACTAAGGTCAGCCCTTAATAAATATTCGTATAGCGTCGGTCGGATATATAAACGTCCTTGTGCACGTCTCTTGTCAAGTGATATGGTGATAATGGTGTGGAATACTAAATATTTGTCTCTTTTCCTGAAATTTATTTGGTACGTTGAGAAAAAGAGTGAGAGTTAAATTAAAATCACCTTGCTTCAGTGTTGTAGAGCGTTTTCTTTTTCGTACATCGACCTAAAATGTTGATACCTGTATAGAGTAGTTATTATAGTGCCCGTGATTTTGCTTGAATGTTTCAAATTGTTCCTAGATTGAAATTAATCCAAGAAATTGTCAATTTTCGTTCAAATCTATGCAACGGTTTACTATTAAGTAACAAATATCCAAATATCTTCATAAACTTTCTCATTTATAATATTAATAGAATTAAAACTGTAGCATAGGTTTTAACAACTCTAGAAAAATGTCGATCCCTCTTCTTCCCGATGCAATGTGCCAAATCCATAGCCGGGTACTGCACCTACTTACCGAGAACATGAACTCACTAAAACTTGCATCATTTTGCAGCAATTTCAATAAATTAAACTTATCATAAAATGAAAAGTACTAAGAACTTTGTTTAATTAAATAAATAAAACCGTGAACGATGTGAAAATAGAATACGATTCGCCCGTAATCTAGATATTTTCAATCAGCTCAAGAATGAGCGTGCTTCTCCAAGGAATCCGCAGATTACCACGACTCAACACGGTAAATCGGTTTACTACGATACCCCGAAGTGAGGACGACTTACTTTACCACATCGAACAAGTCGAGGTTAGCTACGTTTTATAGTTCGATAAACAATTATTGGAATGAGCTAGTGATGTTACTTCGTCTAATAGTGGGACAAATTTTAAGATAACAAAGTTTGGGTATTTGAACCAAACCGAGCAGTACATCGTGATTATGGCGCTTGTAACAGCGCCGAAATATCGGTTACTCAGCAAAAATAATAAATATGGTAAATATCCCGGAGAGTTTTACACTAGTAATGTAAATGAACATGTCAATCTTAAATCATACATATCGAATAGGTCTATTTTTAAGATAGTAATCATATTAGTTTTTATACCACTTTAGTGACAGATAAGCATGCGGCCCATCCGATGAGAAGCGGTCACTGTGACCTATGGATGTATGCACCATCACCAATGTCAACAATCCTTGGTCAACAACCCTTATAATCTTCACCCAAACATCTCCTTACTTCAAGGGTTGAATGAGAAGAACTTTAACTCTGTTCTGTGGAATGAACTCCCTGCTGTGGTTTTCCTAAGCGACTACAATATGGGGTTCTTCAAGAACATCTTCTGTGGTCGGCAGCACGAGTTAAATGCCTCGGGTGGTGCATACATCCATAGGTCACAGTGACCGCTTTTCATCTGTCACTAAAGTGGTATAAAAACTGATATGATTACTATCTTAAAAATAGACCTGTTCGATATGTATGATTTGAGATTGGCATGGTCATTTACATTACTAGTGTAAAACTTGCCAGGATATTTACCATGTTTATTATCTTTGTTGAGCAACCGATATTTCGGCGCTGTTAGAAGCGCCATGATCACGGTGTACTGCTCGATATGGTTTCAAATACCCAAACTTTGTTATCTTTAGTTAACTCTAAAACTCCTCGTAAATATCCACTTCAAACACTACCACTGTGGAGTAAGAATAAATGTATTACATTTCCTTTAAATTTAAATTCTACGTTGTACTAACGGAAGTGAGACAAAATAATGTATTATACTTACTCGTACATATACCTATGTAGCGGTGTACATCTCGAGCTGCAAGCGTTAGCTTAAGAGATTTCAGTAATAAGTATCACTCAGACGTTTGCTGCGGTACCGTGGTGCCAACCATTATCTTACACTGCAGTTTTCTCTTATAATTCGCAGTTCTATTTCTAAAACTGACTTATGACTTGAATATTTGTTTCACATTATTTATGGGATATAATGTTTAACGGTTTTAGCATGTACAAAACCACAACCTACGATAGGATCACCTATTGCATGAAGTTCAAACAAAGCGTGCTGGGCAATAACAGTTATTTGTTTAGCTACTACCAACATACATTTCCATCGGAAGGTTGCCTGTAAGAAATTATGTAAAGTGATAAGGCCGCCCTTTGTACTGCTCTTGTCTCCTCAATTTCTGTAACATGAATATTGTTATTGGCGTACAATAAAGAATTTAATAAACAAATAAATAATACTGTGAAGAAAAATCATCCGCTACTACAAGGTTTTTTCGTAGCGGCTTCGAAGCGTCTTCGTAGCGTTAAGTTAAAAACTTCAAAAGACTGGTATAATTACCGGCATATATTCTGACCCCAATCACGTTACAAAATGTACTCTATAATCGCGGTACACGTTTTTGGGTGCCATTTGAAGATAACACGGGCACAACGGCGACAAAGAGAGCTTAAATCCATCAATTATTATTAATTTTTCTCTTCCGACCTGGATATCGCCGGTAGCTTTAATGACCGTTAAATAGATGACATTTTTTACTTCAATGCATTTCTTATAAATAACCGAATTAACGGTTGGATTTAAGTACACATTAAATAAACTTAATTACATTTTCTACTCCACAACAGTTTCATTGTTAACAACAAATAGAAATGAACAAACAGTTTGATGACTAAACTCTTCTCTACCGTCCATCCGTCCGTCCGGTGCAAGCCAACTAAACTAAAATGAAAATAAAATCCACTAAACTATCAACGGACTAACTTCGAAATCACTTGGCATTAAACTTTTTATTGTCCGACTTTCAGCATAATGTACATTTATTTCAACATCTATTCCTACAAAATTTCTGAACTGATTTGAATTGTTTTTCTAATAGATTAAGAAGTTGGGAAGGTCCATTCATTTAACACCTTCTTTCGTGCAGAAATCCGCACAGACGACGGGGCGCTTATGTTGGACTCGAACCTATTAATTAAAACAGCACGCCGCTGCTTCTGGTCTCAAATACTGGGTGTACATACATACATATAATCACGCCTTTATCCCCGGAGGGTTGGGCAGAGGTGAATTAACACCCACATTTCACCAATAATTGTATTCGGTCCCACGTAATAGGGGGTGAGCCTATTGCCGTATTCCGGGTCCTATTATAGACTTAAGCCATGCATCTGGGGCTGAGTCTGGGCTGTATATATCTTTCTGATGTTAAACAGCCCTATCCCTTATTCGCATTTTACGACACCGCGTGGGATGAGATGGGGTGGTCCAAATTCTACTCTGCCGGGAACCACCAATAAAGCATATTTCCTTCGCTCCCCGGCAATTATGAAGGTATCTATGTGTGTACTACGAACTTCAATAAGACTACGTTCAGACAAGCAGTATTATTACCAATACTTTACTTGATTCCAAAGTGATGAATGATTTTTTATATCTACCTAATTAAGGTTAATTAAAGTTTTGCAGAGGTGATCAGCGATAAGTAGTACTAGCATAGGAGAGATTCTATAGTCTTTTAAGAGTGTAGATGCGACACGTTTCAGGATATTTGCACTTAATCATGGTTGCCTGGTAGAGATTGCCTTGTACAATAAGGCCGCCCCTTGTAATGCCACAAAGATTTATTTATTTATTTTATTTATTTATTTATTCTCTCATCTACATCTATTTTTACAGGTTACCCTAATACAACAGAGTAGGCAATTTAATTACATCTTTACTTATAGCATATAATTGTTAAAGCGGTATCTGTGAATTCCCTCAGAGAGCAACTAAACAGGTCAATATTTATTGAAATGACGTTGAGTGTCCGGAGGGCTCGGGTCAGCGGCGCCTCCCTCAGCAGGTTGGTGCGCGCGCTCGGTACTTGCAGCAGTTGCGGCCTCCATCGCCTCCCCACGTATCCGTCTGGGACGCATAGATTGATACTCTCGAGTATGGCCGGATTTTGGATCTTTCCACGTATAACCTTCAGTAGGTATATGGCCAACGCAAGCTCTCTCCTAACCCTTAGCTCACTGTACCCGACCATACCCAGTACGAACAGTGTTGGATACATTAAGGGGTAAAAAGGGTAGGCTCCATAATATTTGAAATACAAGTATCGAACAAATTTATTTTGAACGCGCTCCAACATGAGACTATATTTAATTTCATGTAGGCTCCAGATGACTGCATTACATTCCAGTTGACTTCTAACAAGCGCATTATATAAGGTGATTATTGCCCTGATACTAGTATGTACCTATTGTATTTTTTTTCTGTATCCCCTCTTTGTGTACATGCAATAAAGAGACATATTATTATTATTATTAATTTCTTGTTCTGTTTAGTAAGAAGTAGAAAGATTTGAATGGAGCTATGTCTAGCTCTGTAAATTGCAATTTGAAAGAAACTTTCATTATAGAAACCTTTATGCTCTTCTATGATTTATATTTTCCAAAATGCAAAATTACTATAAATCTAATAAAAAAACCAAATTGGATTTCAAAGGGTATTAAAATTTGTAGTAAAAAAAAGACAACTTCTCTGGAGGCAAGGCTCACTAAACTACTCAAAATTACTCAAAATTATTTAGAAAAATTATACTATCACAAACGATCACAAAATAATTATAAAATCAAAACCTCAAATAACAAATCTAAGACGACTTGGCAAATTATTAATCAATCTAAATTTAATACACCCAAAAAATTCATTCATAAAATAAAATGCAATAATACCATAGTTACAAACGCAAAGCAGATAAGCAAATGAATTCAATAATTACTTCATTGAAAAAAGACAGCCTAGCCCTTGCAGAGAGTTCAATATCTACAACAGCACTGATTCAAAATAAAAAGAATTCCATTTTTATGGCTCCCTGTATACCCCAGGATATAATAAGAATCATCTTGAGCTTGAAAAATACCAATAGTGTCGGGTATGACAGTATTTCTACCAAAGTTGTAAAAGCTGTAGCTAGTGAAATATGCGGTCACTTGAGCTACATTCTTAATATGTGTATATATCAAGGCATATTTCCAGATGCCCTTAAAATATCTATAATAAAGCCACTATTCAAGAAAGATGATAGGGAAGTCATGAAGTACTATAGACCAATTTCACTGATACCTATTATAGCAAAAAAATTCGAAAAATATATACACAGAGAATTGTATAACTATTTGGAAAAAAATTATATACTATGCATTGAACAAAAAGGATTTCGTGAGAAGAAAACCATTAATTTGGCAATCTATGAGTTTCTGTATGATGTAATGTTAAACGTCGATAAAAGAACACCTGTATGCGCAATCTACTGCGACATGACGCAAGCGTTTGACTATGTTAAACATGATCATCTTCTCAAAAAACTTGATGCATATGGTGTAAGAAGTAATGTATTAGAGCTGTTAAAATCTTATCTAAATAACAGGAAACAGTACGCGGAGATCGCTAGAATAAATACAGTAACTAAACATGAAGAAATTCATCAGTCAGAACAGAGAAATGTCATTTATGGTGTTCCGCAGGGCAGTGTACTGAGCCCGTTGGTCTTTACACTCTATATAAATGACTTACCGAAATCTACCCGACATCATATGACATTATTTGCAGATGACAGTACTTTGAGAATTTCTAATGATAATGATGACTTAAATAAATATAAAACTGACATAAATAACACATTGGCATCTATTATTCAATGGTTGGACATTAATAATTTAAAAATTAACTTAAATAAAACTAAAATTATGCATTTTAACCAACGTGTAACATCTAATAGCATAGATATAGAATATCAGAATAATATTATTGAGAATGTTAGTACGACCAAGTTTCTCGGGTTAACAATTGATGAACAGATTAACTGGAAATCACACATAGATCAGCTCTGTAAGAGAATTTGTAGTTCTGCCTATGCCTTACATAAGCTGTCCAGCATTGTTAATAAAGATGCCCTAATAATAGCTTACCATGGTTTAACTGCACCTCTGTTACGATACGGAGTTATTTTCTCGGGTAACTCAACAAATAAAAGTGCCAGTGCGTAATGTACCCACATTGCCCACAACAAGAAGCAGCAAAAGACAAGCGCTGCATTCTCCGCCACGGGTGGGTTCCGATAGGGCTTTTAGTGAGGATGTTATGCGCAAAACTATAGAAGAGGTAATGGCAAATGAACTTGAAAAAATGCTTAGTAAATTAAACACTACGATTACGAATTCGATCAATAGAGAGCTTAAACCTGTCAAAGATGAAATATCACAAATAAGTGAATCGTTGAGTTTTCTGAACAGTAGTTATGAACAAATAATCAAGGAGCATGAAGAATCAAAACGGCTTATAAAAAGTCTCTTATTGGAAAATGAGAGCTTGAAAGCTACTGTTACCGAGCTGACATCTCGCACCAGTCAGCTGGAACAACAAACTCGATCAAGTAATATGGAACTACAATGTGTACCTGAAAAAAATAATGAAAATTTGTATCAGGTCGTTGCGCAGCTCGGCGAGGTGGTCGGCTGTGACATTAAGGTGGAAGAAATACACAATTGTACGCGAGTTGCCAAGCTGGACCGCACTAGCACACGTCCGCGTGCAAAAAATAAGTGAATCGTTGAGTAATTGTTCAACTAGCCTCTCCAAGAATTCGAGACCAGTTTCTAGCTGCAGCCAGTAGCTACAACAGAACAAACCCTGATAATAAATTGAACAGTGCACTCATTGGCTTTTCAGGAATTAAAAAGCCCATCTATGTAATGGAACACTTGTCTCCAACCAACAAATCCCTCCATGCCGCTGCAAGGCTCAAAGCTAAGGAAAAGGGCTATAAATATGTCTGGGTGAGAAACGGTAGGGTTTTTATGAGAAAAACTGATGATGCTGCATATATCTTAGTTAGAGACATTAGTATGCTGGATAGATTGTCTTAGATTAAGTGCCTTGTTTGTCACTGTTTTTTTCTTTTTTCTTTTCTTTGCTTGTAATTGTTTCATACCCATTAAAATTCGACCATCTAAAAATTTACTATCAAAATACTCGCGGATTACGAACTAAAACTCACGGATTCTTTAGCCAACTGTGTGGCTCTGACTATGATATTGTTATACTTACGGAAACTTGGCTAAATAATGATATACTGAGCAGTGAGCTATTCGATGACAGATATAACGTTTACCGAAGAGATCGGGCAGACACAGGCTTTCATAGTACAAAAGATGGTGGGGGATCGTTAATCGCTGTCACCAAAAACATTAAATCTGAACGTAAATGTGGCTGGGAGAGCAGCTGCGAGGACATATGGGTTGTTGTGGACATCCCTACTACCCAAACCAGACATCGTATGGCTCTCTGTGCAGTGTATTTGCCATCTCCATTAAGTAGTACTATGTTGAAATATTTTATAGATAACTGCAACGCTATTTATGAACGCGTAGATCTTTACACATGTATAATAGGTGATTTTAATTTGCGAGAAGTGGATTGGAACTTGGTAGCCGCTTTCCTGAAATAAAAGGGTCGTCACGTGAATTGCAAATTGCACCCAGATGACGTCAGTTAATGGCGCCGCCCGCTGAGTGACGACAGAGCTCGTATAAACAAAAACTAGTTGACGTTGTAAGTGGAATATGACGCTCAAGTGATATTTTTTTAAAAGGTAATGAACCATTCTATCAAGTGGTGCTGGATGTTTGTTAATTTTATCGTCTGATTTAAGATTAGCGGCAGTGAACTAAAACTTCGTGGTGAACTTCACTACAGCTAGACGTGCACTTGTTTTAAAACGAAAATAGAAAATATACGCACCCTGTGATTAAAACTTGATAACAAACACATTCAATATAGTTTATTTATTCACTTTAACAACAATTTAGTCTAAAATAACGATTATTTACTTAAAAAGAATAGAAATGAACTCACACGCTCCACACGCGTCAGCGGCGACAAACCAACGAGTTTTAATCTTTTTTTTTTTAAATCGAAATGAAGCAATATCGACTTGTGATCGTATTTGAATCATGAAATATTATATAGACTTTAGAATAGATAGAGAAAAAGTTATAAAATCCCACGGGTTAAAAAGAAATAAACGTATTTACGGAGTGTCGCGATATCGATGTTCATGGTACTACAGTACCAAGTAGCAATTGACGTAGAGCGTGTTTTTGGTACTACAGTACCAAATAGCAATTTAAGGGGTAGATGACACGAATAGTGGTTACTCAGTGCCCAGTTAAGGTCAACCGTTAATAGATTTTTTAAGCCTAAATAGCCTCACCCAAAGTAACCGTATAGTGAATGACCAGGGTCGTATTCTAGATCTTGTATTATCATATACCAAAACAACATCTGTTACAGTGTCTCAGTCTCCCTTGAGTGTTAAAGTAGACAAACTGCACCCTCCCCTAGACATTTGTATCCCATTTGTCGACGTAGTCAAACTTAACTACAATAGTAATAAAACAAAATATAATTATTATAAAGCCAATTATGAGCAGATACGACAGTACTTATCGGAAATTAACTGGACAGAGGCTTTTGCGGGCATGGTTGATGTAGATGATATGGTTAAAAAATTTTACGAAATTATTAGAAAAGTGATAGAGACTTTTGTACCGAAGCGGGTTAATAAACGTAGTCATTACCCTCTCTGGTTTAACCGTTCCCTGATCATATCGTTAAAAGAAAAGTATAAACTTAGGCGCCGCGTCAAAAAATATAATAACCCAAGAGACGAGTTTGAACTGAAGATAGTCAGCAAGAGATGTTCTTCTCTTATCAATTCAAGCTATAATCAGTATGTTCAGAGATTGGAAGATAATATCTTGAAAAACGTAAAACAATTTTGGACTTATGTAAAGACAAAACGTGGTGGCACCAGCTCTTACCCATCGTCAATGACTGATGGTTACGAAACTGCTTCGGATGGCGGACACATGTGTGAAATGTTTGCGGCATACTTCTCGTCGGTATATGCTAGCAACAACCACAATAAAGTAGTTAACTCATCTAGCTACTTAAGAAATATGTATAACTTAAGTTTAAATTTAATGCCCCCAGTTATACAACATGACCACTTATTGTCAAAATTGAAAAATTTGGATTGTAGTAAGGGAGCCGGTCCAGACGGTATACCACCCATCTTTATCGCATCTTGTGCTAAATATCTTGTTACTCCCCTGCTTATAATTTTCAATCAATCCTTAACAACTGGAATCTTTCCAGCAGAGTGGAAAAAGGCCAAGATGGTTCCTATTCATAAATCAGACAAAGACGATCTTGTCACTAACTACCGACCTATCTCAATACTTTCAACATTTGCAAAAGTTTTCGAATCTCAAGTGTGTCCATTCATAAATAAACATTTTAATCTATATGTTAACAACAGTCAACACGGTTTTGTTGGTTCTAGATCTACTAGCACAAATTTGGCTACGTTCACAGAGACTGTGACCGAAGCGATGGATTCTGGCAAACAATTTCACGTAATATATACGGATTTTAGTAAGGCCTTCGACCGTGTCTCTCATAAGATTCTCCTTCATAAGCTCTCCATGTATGGCATTACAGGCACCTTACTAAAGTGGCTGCAGTCATATCTTCACGAACGTACTTTCTCCGTGGTCATTAACGACTTTGAATCCGTTGCCCGGGCTGTAACATCCGGCGTACCCCAGGGTTCCCATATTGGCCCGATACTGTTTAATCTCTTTGTGAATGATCTGCCAACATGCTTCCATTTCTCTGAGAGCTATATGTACGCTGATGACTTAAAATTCGGCAGAATAGTGGAATCCCTAAAAGATGCCTCTCTTCTCCAAAATGATCTAAATAGACTATATGAATGGTGTGATCAAAATGACATGCAACTTAATATTAAAAAATGTTTTCACATCAAATTTTCCCGTAAGGTTATCCTACTAGACTTTGACTACTATATTAACAGCGAGAAGATTCAAGAAACTGATCAAATAAAAGACCTTGGTGTAATCATTGACAGGAAGTTAACATTTATTCCTCATGTGGAAAGTTTAATAAAAAAGGCATCTAAAATGCTGGGCTTTGTGATACGTAATACAAAAATCTTCCGGAGTATTAAGCCTAAAATATTATTGTATAACAGTTTAGTCCGCAGTATTCTGGAATATTGCAGCGTGGTTTGGAGACCACATTTTGCCGTTCACTCAATGCGTTTAGAACGCATTCAAAAAAGATTTTTATGGCATTTATCATACCGTAACTTCACTAATAAAAGGATTGATAAAGGATGATTTCATTGTCAGATCGTAGAGATTTTATTGATAACGTTTTTATGTTTAAGGTCCTGCATAACCACCTTAGTTGCCCAGAATTGCTAAGCAAGATTAATTTTCGAGTGCCCGCCAGATACCCTCGTAATTGTATCACTCCCTTCTACCCACCACTACGTAGAACAGCTTATGGCGCTAACTCGCCGATCCCGAGGTTCTCTAGGTCAGCAAATGAAAGTAGTGATATTGTGGATATTTATGCAGACTCGCTACTCAAGTTTCGATCCACATTATTAGAATATTATAATAATAAAGATTGTTAGATTGTTTTATGTACGTGACGCTCCATTTTACCTCTTTTAAAAATCTTCTGTGTGGTCTACATATCTTTGTGACAGAAAGGGAAAGGAAACAGTAATATATATGTCAGTACCTAGTTTTATATAGCATGTAGTATTTACCTATAATTATTTGTCACACTCATTCATATCTAACTTAATGTAATTTCTGTAGCTTGTAACAGTGTAAACAAATGTTGGTAAATCTAAATAAATAAATAAATAAATAAATAAATAAAGAAGTTGTGTTCAAGGCACAAAAGAGATGCATTAGATCAATGTTTAAACTGAAAACTACTGATAGCTGCAGAACTTATTTCCAGGAATATAGAATCTTAACACTACCAAGCATGTATATTTTTGAAGTAGCAATGTTTGTGAAATGTAATCCTCATCTGTTTCCGACCTTGGAAGCAGCGGTTCCGCGAAACAGGCGGGACAATAGCAGGCTTCGTTTGCACAAGGCGAAGACGGCCCTTATGGGCAATAGTATTATATGTATGGCGCCTATAATATTTAATAAATTGCCTAGGGATTGGAAGGAGATGAGTGACAACGCATTTAAAATAGCTTTGAAAAAGTTCTTACTACAGAGAGCATACTATAAAGTTTCAGATTTCTTAAATGATAACTTGTGACATAAGAATTTATTTGACAACATTATTATTATGGATTGATAACATTATAATTTGATTTTACTTACTTTTATTGATTGTTTTTGATTGACATTTTTTTAATACTTATTAATTGACATTTATTTGAGTTATTTAACTATATAAATTGTGTATTTTAATTTGAATATTGATATTACTAACATATTGTGTGGATTGTTGTATTTGATATTTAGTAATGTTTACGTGTATGTAAATTTTGTACGCCAGAACCGGCAGAATATGTGATCCGACATGTGTATAATTTAAACATCATTTTTTGTACCATATTCTACAAATAAAGAACTTTGACTTTGATTGCTAACTGTACTGTCCCAAGGCGGCTCTATATATGAACAAGGAATCCCAATCCTCCTATCCAAAAGTAAACTTCTGATTCTTTTCTATTGCTATAGTTAGATAGAGGTGTAAGCGTTAAACGGTCACCAAACTAATTTGAAGAAAGTTTTTTAATCTCAAAGTTGTCGCACGTCGAACGGAGTGTACTCTGTTTGTAGATAAAGTAGGTATTTTCTTAGTGGGGCAACTAGATTAGGTTAGCTGTAGCGCCTTTACCAATATTTGAGTTCGCCCGAGAATTATATCTTAAGTCGCAACTGTGACTTAAGTGATAAGCTATAAGTGAGTATACAGAATTACTTTAATTTACTATCTTGCGTGTCTAACCAGAATTCTAGATATGTTTTCATTTAGAAATTTGTATGTATTTATATGAATTTGAAGACGAAATAAAGCATATAAATAAAACTAAAAAAAAAAATATTTACTTATTATAAATTAAGTAAATAAGTAATAAAATATTGAGTTAAGCTCGCCCTTGCACACCAAGATGTATTTGTGATTCCCTATTTATGTATTATTTTCCTGTGTACAATAAAGAATTAAGGAAAGTACCTACCTACAAAAACTTTCGCAACATATCTACGACGATTAGTATGATTAATTTTTTGCGATTTTTTTTTTAAAAATAACAGAAATATAGTTCCTATGGGTCACGGGCACGCGAACAGAATTCCATGCGGGTGAACCCGCGAGCATCAGTTAGTATATATATACCTATATAACTTTAACCTATATAGCTATGACCCGTCACGCGTAATCGCCTTTCCTAGTCAGAGAATTCTCTCTTTGAGACTAAGTAATATCTCACACAACAGGCCTAATCGGCCTTATAGGAACGAATTCCTATAAGGCCGGTGCCATTCCTGACCCGGACACTAAGCATAACCCGTTCTATGAGTTACGGTTATGAGGCTTAGTGTAATATTTGGTCAATAGAGGTTTTGCAGGTTAATAGCGATTTAGCGCAAGGTATGTATTCCTTCAATCGTGAATATGACAAAGTATACCTACAGAAGTTCGTAAGTATTTCTGGCATATCGCCAGAACGAAGTTCACCCTCATTAAGTAACTGCAGTTTCTTTTAAGTGATGACTCTACAAAGAAGATTTAAGATGTTCTTTGAAAATACTCGTCGTAACTGTAAAATTGTTTTCTGACCTAGGCATATAAAGGTACTTACATAAACTAATAAAAAATCTTTAACTTTCTTATTCTTATGTTTTTGTTGTATACCTACATAGATAGTATATAGATGTTGCTGACTGCCATCATCTATATACTATCTATGTATATCAACACATTACTTTCCGGAAGAAATTTGGTAGTCTTTTTTACAGTGCAGTCCAGGTACCGGTAATCAGACACAATCAACGAACGAACGAGAAACTGGCGTAGGCATATATTCCTCTCGGGATTGTCAGTCGGCAATCGCGCCTGTAAAAGTCAAGATAAGCCAAATCAAGAAGTAGTAGAATAGCAGAACCTTCTATAGCACACTGTTCACAGAAAGCTGTGAACCCCGCATAGAAACAACCAAATCATCCCAAAATTTTATTATGCGTTCATGCCTGGGTACCAGAATATTTGCAGTGAACGGGAATCAACCTCTCGACCTCTATGTAACAGTGAAATGCACTACCGCTGCACCTCAGAAGTGAAGGTTGATTAGTTTTATATTAACAATGCGTACCAACTTAATTTTTACAATTTCGTACAACATGATTCTTCGCTTTGGTTCGCGTTATGCGAATTAAAATTCAACTATATCATGAGAATTTATTATTCCCTACATTTCCGAAAATAGCTTTAACCCTATTATACTATTGCGGAAGCGAACAGCTATACTTTACTTTAAAGCTCTTATTGTTATTTTAATGGGGATAGTTGCCCAGATGTGGGTTAACATAAGGGAGATAGATAACCTTTATCCTGACACCAATTTATTACTGAAATATTACTTTTATTATTGCTAGTGGAATATAAATTGCGTCGACACAAACAATAAGGTAGGCATATTTTGTGATGCTAAAAGCAAAACAAAATCCTTTTATACAAGCAAGTACTCATGCCTCCAAAATAAAAGTAGTAAAGTATTTCGGATTAAAGAAAATGCTCCCTTGTACGTCAGAAATGATGACATCCACCGAGACTTTGGAGTGGATTTTATAACTAACGTTATAAAAAAAATGACGAGTACATCATTATGAGAAAAAAGTATTGATGTACCTATCAAATGTAAACACCTATATTAGGTAAGTACTTTACTGAAATAATATCTCAATAACTAAAAGTGTTTTGCTTCTGCTTTACCTACCTACCTAATTTTGAAACGCTGCCTAATCTAGGTAGATTTAAGTACAAGGTGCTTGCCTTCTTCAGAAAGTATACGTACAGGATATTCTCAATCAGGCATTATAGATACTAGCACAGATTATTTAATAAGTAGTTTGTAATATTACGTTGTACTGTTGGAGACAGGCACTTGTGTATTCACAGAAGAAAATTCATCTAAATATGTTTATCCGCATGCTAAAACCCGTAACGCAGTCGAATTAAACTAAGTACATATATTTACTTTAAGCTGGAATTCATTATCAGCTCATGTGTTTCCTTCTTCCTACAGTCCCGGGTCCTTTAAGCGGGGCGTGAAAAAGCACATGATGAGGCCATCAAGCCGAGTGCCACCATTGTAACATTACTTAGTGTCGGTAATGGTGACCCTCTTTCCTGAGACTTTGCCTTTGCTTACCATCAGGCGAGTTGAAGTCAAGTTGGCGTGTCCTAGATAAAAAAAAAGAAAAAGAAACGCTGTGTGGTAATATTAAAATACTAATTAATCGTTCTGGGCCCGTACCATGAACGCTTAGAACAGGTCAATAACTGAACTGCAGACATAATACCAACTAGAAATGTAACTTTGTGATCCTATATATGGGATTATATAGTTTTTTTTTTTATACCACTTAGTTGGCTGACAAGCACACGGCCCACCTGATGGGAAGCGGTTACCGTGGCCTATGGACGTATGCAACACCAGAGGTGTCACACTCGCGCTGCCGACCATGAAGAAACCTTCTGATGCCCCTCTTGAAGAACCCCATATTGTAGGCGCTTGGGAAAACCGTAGTTATTTATTCATTTAGTAAATTACAGCCTTTCAATTATTTACCTGTTTTAAGACTTCATGGTAAGCCCACTGTTAACATGCCGAATCCATTACCATATACATTTAATAATAGCTCGTAAGTATAGCACCCGCATGTAATATTTCCTATGAGGAAAAACTAATAACATCTCCTCCAGATGTTGCCACACAAAATGGCACTTAATAAAACTAAATAGACTCCTCAAGTCTTCGTAAACTGTAATTCTGAATGCTTCTGAGATGTGTGTCGATCTATTTTCAACATCATTCTCATAGCGACTTCTTAGTTACTTGCTAAGTTTGCTTTTCGCAGCCTGGAGTCTGATAAGATAAGATAAGATAATCATTTATTGGCTTAAATATGAGTATACATACACAGGCAATAGACATGCAAGATGTTTTATGGTATTATTATTATTGTAATGTAATGTTTGGTCCTTTACATATCGGCGTGGAAATATTTTAAAAAAGTACCAGCAGTATGGCGTTTATCGTTTATTATTAATGTCTATTTAATAAAGAAATTATTTACTATATTTTATTGGTATGTTAGATTTTTCCCGGCAGCGGGAGCGACGAAGAATCGCAAGCCAAGCTGCCCGCGTTCGATGGCAACTCGGGTGTCGGAGGTCGGTGAACGACCTCTGCCCTCCATGATTGCAAGCCTGATGGAGAATGGTGGAGCCGCTTGTCACCCTGGCAGAAGCAGGCCTCGGCGGCGGCGCTTCTCGCGCGTTGGGGACTCTGTAGTCCCCACACCCGAAAAGAGGGTCAGATCGGTATTTAGTATGCTAACTATTTTTACTAATCTATTTTTAGTATGATAACCAATTAAATTTTTTCTATCTTAATTGATGGTCAATACAGTTCAATGATAGGTAACCATAATTGCAACAATGATCTATAATAGATTTTACACTCTGTTTATATTTTTCTACAGCATTATTCTTCTGTTCTGTAGTAGACCAGATGATCTTACTTCTCACATGGCCTTCTTCTTGCAAGCCGCTCAATAACCACAATGCACAGTTGGCTGTTATCACACATGCTGGTGCAACAACTTTCAAATCTTTGTCAAACATTGGCTTAGAATACACTTGTGATGAATCCAGCCCACCTTCTTTCAATACTTCTCTAAATGTGTCATAATATATGTCCAACAGTTGGTGATAGTATTGGGCTCGAAGTTCTGCCGTTGTACTGACAATAATGACATAGAATATGTCAAACGCTGGACAGGCTACTCGTGCTGATTGGTAGTCTATCACACAGGCTGCTATTGGTTGGTTGTCCTGGAAAAGAGTTCCAAATTCAAAAATGCTTATTTTTTTTAATATCAATATAATATAAACAATTAAATTTATTTTGCTACACAATAAGCACCACGGTAGCCTAGTGGTATGGGTAATGGACTGCTGAGACAAGGTCTCGGGTTCGATCCCAGGTTTCGACCTGGCACACACCAATGAATTCGATGCTATTCGAAGTTATGTGTATATTTATCGCAGGTTTACAAGTGCCCGGGTAATGGTAATAGGCTCGCCACCTATTACATTGGGACTCAAACAAAAACTGGCGAAATGTGGGTGCGAGCACCTCTGCCTTCCCTTTCGGGGATATAGGCGTGAGTTTATGTTATGTTATGCTAAGTAAGTTATGCCTTCAGTGATATATTATAGATTGCCATCCACTTTTATCTAGAAGAATATGCAACTGTAAGTTTATTATAATGAATACTCAATATTCTGATAAACAAATAAAAATATTTTAATGCAAACAACACCTTATATTTGTACAGAATATTTTCTTTCCAAATATCCCCGTGACAAATGCAAGTTTTCTGCACAGATGTAACAACCAATTCAAAAAATTTTGCACAATCATTCAATAGGCACTGCAACAGAGTGATATACTCTGTGCCTTCAAACTTTTTAATAGCTTTGTTCAATCTGTCTCTCATTATATCCATGTACCGTTTACCCGTATCATCTGTTAACGGTACACAAAAATTACACACTTTGTTATATAGATCAGGGTATTTAGATTCCATAATAAATGACAAGGCATGTAGTTTAGCTAAAGATTTTAATGAGACTATTATGTGGTCTACATCAAGAAACATTTCATGAATGTAAGGTTTGTAGCCTTCTACGTGCATATTTTGCATAGCTATAGCTTCACTGCAATATTCTTTCTGCAAGTAGTAACATTGAGGTATAATAAACTTTAAGTGTGCTGGGAAATGTTCCTGCACTTCGTGGTACGTTTTGAAGAGAATTTCATAAATAAAAATTTCTCTAGCGAACATTCGTGTCACCGCACCGCTGACTCGATACCGTTCATCTGTCGGAGCCAATTTTAGAACTATTTGCATATTGACTTCCTTCCCATTGCATTCACCAAACAGAACTACGGGTACAATTATCCCAAAGTAGTTCTGACCGATAGTATCAAACTTTTCTAAAGTGAACCGCCAATTTTGTATATTGTGCGCCGAGGTTACTTTTTCTAATAGTGACTTTATATATTCTTCAGTTATAGCAGCCATTCTGTATGCCATTCAATAAATTATTTATTGAATTTCATACAATAAATACATATAATATAACTTCATATGTCTATCTACGCAGTTAGTGATAAAGATTTTATTTATAACTAGTAAACAACTTAAAAACTAAAATGAAACAAGTCAATTGACAGGCAGATTGACATTGACACTGGAGCAAAACGTCTTGAAATCAGAAACATAAATTGACAGTGCTTTTAGAACATCTAATGTCGACTCGAGAGTTGGGTTATTTTGGCTCTCTTCTCTTATATAATATGAGGAATGACGTGATGTGAGACATATGAATATGTATGTGGTTACGTCACATGCCTTTACGTGACTACATTTATTTACAAGCACACAGCGGTATTTCCGCCCAATTGAGCAGTCCGACTGGGGAAGTACCTCCGCCTTACAGAATACCGCGGTTATAATAACTTCATGTTGTGTTCCCAGCGGTGAGTAGGGTAGCCAGAACTCACTTGAGAACTTGTTGTGTTGTCAGTGGGATGACTGAAGGCTTGTCCTGCTTTGTCTAAGTAACTAGTGCTTTTAGGCTCTCGCTCCATATTGATGGGTGTTACACAACGTAATGTAGCATTCGCACCGAGCAAAGGTGGATTTATTCCAAACGAGCAAAAAGATAAGATAATATTTATTGCACACAAACACATTAAGTACAGTACATGTACGGACAACATTGTGAAAAATGTACAAATGGCGACCTTACAAGCGATCTCTTCCAGGCAACCTTTGGATGGAAATGTTTAAATTGTCTTAACAATAATAACCCATGGGTAGAGTGTAGTCACAAGCTACATATATATAATATATATATATATATATATTATAATATACTACTTTTATATTTTTTTTGAATGTGGCCAGGAATGGTGTACGTCTAATAGTCAGAATCAACGCATTCCACAACCGCACAGCCTGTTCTGTGAAGGACTTGTCAAAAAAGGTTTTTTTTATACCACTTAGGTGGCAGACAAGTACACGGCCCACCTGATGAAAAGTGGTTACCGTGGCCTATGGACGTGTGTAACACCAGAGGAGCCACACTTGCACTGCCGACCATGTACCTAAGCACAGAGTTTTTGTGCTAAGCACAGAGTGTAGAAGACAAAGAAACGCCTTGTGTTCCTCAATGACACACATTCAAGATCCTTGAGGTGGTCAGTAACATTGCAATTGTCCACGCCCTCTCATTTCTTAATCCCGCACATTTCACAACTATCAGTGGGAAGACCAAAGGCTTGTCCCGCTTTGTCTTCTACACTGACGGCACAGAAACTGTACATTCTTGACCGGCCACAGGAGTGTGATTCCCATGGTGTTGCACACGTCCATAGACTCATCAGGTGAACTGTGTGCTTGTCTGTCACCTAAGATCTATATAAAAAATATTTATGTATTTAAATTTATTAAAAAAACCTATAATATATAAGTATTTTTATCTGCTTAATGGACGCCATATTACTAAGCTACTTAGTTAAGCTATTTTGGGTCTAGATAGTGCTGTATAGAACGCACTCTATTTACTCCTAAGTTGATAGGTACCCATCAGCTTCGTCACCACCTACACACATAAAATAATGTTTTAAAAACTATTTATCATGTCTGAACTAATAAACTAATAACTGCAAGATGGTAGGTATCTACCTAGATAAACATGATAGTTTTGATGTAGGTAAATTACCTTGGAAATTAATACAATATTGCTAGATATATTAATTATAATGTAAACGTTTAGTCAATTAGTTTCCAAAACTACAAAACATAATTTATAACAAAATATGCTAAGCCTCTGAAACATTAATTAATACTTTACCTCAGAGAGAAGGGTCAGCCATTAAAAGATTTAAATGTATGCAAAGCGAAAATGAATATAAAACCCTTCCTTTTACTGATTTCCCGCCTGCTTACACCGTGTCATCCTTAAAGGGTTATATTCATAAATTTTACCCCAAGGAGCCAGGTAAAGCGTTTATAAAGGATAATGGAGCTGCTTGAAAAAAAACAAAAGAATTCAAACTGTTTCATTCGTTTTATTCGATAAATAGGCAACTAAGCGACTCAAGATATTGTTAGACAATATTTAGGGTCCTATACATTTTATTGTCACATTGTTTTCCCAGTCCTCGCAGTCGGCTTTTCGCATTACATCCAAGTATATTTAAAGAAAAGCAAGACCCAGTAAGACTAAGGAGATTAAGGAGGAGAGAAGGAAGATTAAGGATGTAGAACACGGCGGTATTTCCGTCCAATAGAGCAGTCCGACTGGGGAAATACCTCCGCCCTATAGAATACCGCGGCCATAATAACCTCGTGTTGTGTTCCCGGCGGTCAGTAGGGTAGCCAGAGCTCACTAGAGGGTTTTAGGGTTTTTGTGCTGTCAGTGGAAAGAAAGAAAAGAAAGAAAGCCAAAAGCTTGTCCTGCTTTGTTATTTACACTGACAGCACAGAAACTCTGAATGCTTGCAGGGTTGGCAGCGCGTGTGTGACTCTCTTGGTTTTGCACGCGTCCATGTGCCACAGTGACTAATTTCCATCAGGGAGCGAGAGATATGCCTGTGAACCTCATCTCCGGCAACCAACAGTGACCCACAGGCGCCGTGCGTTTTAGTCGGTTCGAATCCGACACAACCTCTCTCACCGGCTCCGGCGGAGAAGTATCCGTGGGATTTTTTTCTCTCGTAAAAAAGGCCCAGTAACGTTAAGCCCTAACAGGGTGAACGCACATGAAAAGAAGGCTACCGTGGTACCTCTCCGCCCAAACCTCCATCGCAGCACCAATCGGGTCGTTTTATTACAAAATAAACTACAAAAAATTTAATACAGTAGGTATTACACAGTTACCTGCAGATAGTGAATTTCTATTCAGATAGAAAACATGCAAGCCAAAGGAAAATGAAAATAGCTTTCATAGAGTAACTTGCAATTCAACGTAAGTAGTTTAGTCTAGGGTTACTTTCTGCATTTCTGACTCGAGAAACGTAGTATGAAGTTTGCTACGACTTATAAAATACTATCTTTAAAAACTACAAAAGGTAGATAAGTTTCAAGTGGTTTTCGATAAGGATTGGGGACTTTGTAAGAAGAATTACGTACCTACCAATTTAGTATGAGTGTGTCCCTTTCCAATCTATTTTCCAATAATTCATCCTAATATTATAAAATGCGAAAATAACTCAAAGTAAGAGAATGGATATTATGAAATAGGCTATGTTTGGTCGCAACAACCGATATAACGCGAACGACAATTCATGAACTATAATGAACTACCTATATATGAAACTACCTATATAGCCTATATATACCTATAACTGTGATTGTAATAATATTATTGTACGTCTTACCGGACATGTTACAGAGACACCTGCCTAACCTATGTAAATGACAACATCTACTAAGTAATACCTGTTACAAACAATAAGTACCTACATTTCATTTGATTTGAATTTTTTTTTAATTTGATTTGATTTGAATAAAACATCAATCAATTACCAATGTCAATCTTTATTGCATAGAATTTGTTCTTGCACCCTGTATGTACCAGCTACAACTACAAGCATACAAGTTGGTAAAGACGTCAATTTCAATATTGAATTAAATAAATTTAAGTCATTGAGATCTCTAGCTTCTAAAAAAGAATTCAAATCATTCGTATCCATACATCACTTGGAACCTAACCATTAGCGTCATTTGTATTACGAGAACTGGCTCTACCCCCAATGAAGGGAAATGTATTAGGAGTTGCCTACTGTATTGATTTGAATAATCTCGAATTTAGCAGGATAAATTTAGTAGCTGACATGTAGCCCAATCGTGAATAAATAACTCTCTTTTGATTTAGGTATTTATATCGGTAACATGTAGGTATTTTTGATTCAAGAACACTGATTAAATTATTAAATTGATCTACACACATACATACATAATCACGCCTTTATCCCCGGAGTGTTAGACAGAGAATTATCAACCACACTTCACCAATAATTGTATTCGGTTCCAAGTAATAGGGGGTGAGCCTATTGCCGTATTCCGGGCACTACTGTTGACTTGAGCCATGCATCTGAGGCTGAGTCTGGGCTATATATATCTGTCCGATGTTAAACAGCCCTATCCCTTAGTCGCCTTGTACGATACCACGGTCAAATTCTACTCTGCCGGGAACCACGCGGCCTATTTGATCTAAAAGTAGGAAATCGTTATCTATATTAGATACGTCAAAAACTTAAACACTATGCTATTAGCACTAATACTCTAGTCTAGTAGACTCTCCTGAGACATGTGCTAGGGATTCCCAATGCCCAAAACCGTGCGAAAAGATTAAGACCCTGGATGAAATCGTTACAATGATGTCTTCTGTTAACCGAAGTATCGAATATTTCTTGACTTTTTTTTATCTAGAAAAAGCCAACTTGACTTCACCTCGCGTGATGGTAAGCTAAAGGCAAAGTCTCAGGAAAGAAGATCACCATTACAGACACTAAGTAATGTTACAATGGTTTTCTTTTTTTTTTACGTGCGCAAAATCCCCACGGATCCCCCCCCCCCCCCACAGGAACCAGTGGAAGAGGTTATGTCGGACTCGAACCGACTAAAATGCACGCCGCCTGTGGGTCTCTTTGGTTGCCGAAGGTGAGGTTGACAGGCATATCCCTCGCACCCCGGCCGACCCAGGGCCATCTCTCACGATCTGGCCCTCTCCACGGGTGTGGGGACTACAGAGTCCCCAACTCGCCAGGCACGCCGTCGCTGCGGCCTGCTTCTGCCAGGGTGACAGGCGGTTCCACCTGTCACCCCCAGGCCTGCGCTCATGGGGGGCGGCATCCCGCTGCCGCTCCTGCCCCGCCTCCTCCTTTACGAGCATTACTTGCTCGCAGAAGGAGGCGCCGGCCACCTTCGCATCCGCGCAGCGGACCATCGCCACGAGCAAGGTGGAAAGCGTGAGAACTCTCACTCCCAGGCGCCACAAGCCACAAGCTCCTGCCTCGGTGTCTCCCACGCCAGACTCTCGGTGAGCGTGTGCGGCCCCGAATCCTTGCTCGCGTCGCAGTGATGGCAATGTTACAATGGTGGCACTCAGCTTGGCGGCCACATCGGATGC
The DNA here is from genome assembly GCA_963662185.1 of Eilema griseolum. Classification (NCBI taxonomy): domain Eukaryota; kingdom Metazoa; phylum Arthropoda; class Insecta; order Lepidoptera; family Erebidae; genus Eilema; species Eilema griseolum. The sequence continues at coordinate 11,166,067 of OY759250.1, forward strand.
TTTTTCACGCCCCGCTTGAAGGACCCGGGACTGTAGGAAGAAGGAAATATGTGTGCAGGTATTGAATTCCAGGTCTTGGTGGTGCGGCAAAGAAAAGAGTTTCCGATCCGCTTGTTTCTTGCTCGTATATTCTGCACAGTGTGAGGGTGACATCTAAGCCCTGCAAGTGATGTCCTATGTAGGAAAGGAGAAGGTGGGATTAGTTGGAAGAGTTCATCAGAACCCTCATGGTAGAGACGGTAGAATACAACCAAGGAAATAACATTCATTTTATTACTAGGTACAGTTTTAATATATGTTTTTCATTATTGATCATTCCATAAGGGAAAAGTTTTCACGGGCTATCACAGTTCACACCCAACCAATTAAAGTTAAATGCTAGCAAATTAGGTAACTCATTAAAGTTCGGAATTGATGTTCCGCCGCGCCGAGCTGAAAGTTCGAACTGTGGATGTCGGTCACGCGAAAAATTCAAAGTTCCATAACGTTCCCTAATAAAAAATGCAATAAAACTTAACGATTGCAATCCGACGGCTCGTTCCTAGATTAGGTGGGAATGATAAAAGTAGTCTGTAGAGAATCAGTCTATACTTATATAAATTTCTACGTAACTTTCTGTAACGTGGGGCCTTCTCTTGCGATATTAAATTTATTGTTCCGTACATACTCAAGTAAGACATGGAAGTCACTTAGTTTAACATTCTGTGTTGACTGTTGTAGGGCACACCGGGTGAAATGGGGTTCCTTAGATGCAAAGGGTGGGGGTTGTGACTGGTCATGGTATTCGTGCTCTCTGTGTCCAACACCTACACAGTTGAGGGTAAGATGGCTGTCAAAGTCATCGAATTTTGGGCTGGACTCATTTAGTACGTCTGGACATTTCCACTAGCTCGGACTCAAATAAGATTGAACGTATTTTATGGCAAAATATTGTTCACATGTCTCTTACGAACGTGATGATTAACGCCTTTATGTACAGTGAATAGGAAGAAATAATAAGATTTGTGGCGACAACCTCCCGGCATATTAAGTTCTAAGGAGTGACACGTGTAGTGCCTCATTACCCGACTAAAGGTGGGTTATAATTTTGACAGGCTATGTATGTATATACATAAATGTAGGTTCATCTGTTCCCTCATAGCTCCTCAACCACTTACTAGAACTGGACAAATGAGGTATCGTTAGAAGCATCCTAGTCGTCCTCTGGTTATAGGCTATATAACGTGTCACTGAATCTAATGTGGCGCCCTCTAGCGGTCATAAAGTACTGCGTAAAAAAATAAATTTGAGATAAATATATCGTGTTTGGTATCAACTGAAAGGGCTTAAGTAGCACATTGCAAATATGTATAAATTAAACCAATTTAGGTATTTAAACTATCATGGTCACTCACATCAGTATCAAAATAAACGGAATATTTACCATGTTTCATTGTTTTGAGTTTCCGATATTTCAGCGCTGTTGCAAGCACCATGATCACGGAGGAACTGGAGTAGTGGCGGTGAACAGAGAAAAGAAAAAGTTTTTTCCTAGGAATATTTATATCGATCTTGAACTACAAACAACGAAATATGGTAAATATTCCGTTTATTTTGATACTGATTATATCAATTGCTTGCCTCAAAGTAATATGAATAAAAAAATAAGTTTAAAACTTAAACCCGACTACTGAAAAAGTATTAAACAAGAAAATAATAAGGATAGCCGTGGTAGTATGTCAATTAGTCTAACAAAACAATACTTTCTATAATAGGGAAAAATGGCATACGACCACGCCTATCCTTGATATTTTCTTGTTTAATACTTTTTCAGTAGTCGGGTTTAAGTTTCAAACTCATTTTTTTAGTATATAATTTTATTGAAGCATAGTACATAAAATATTCTATTATAATATACAATTACTTACAAATTAATATAATTAGATCTATCCACTATATTTAGCAGTGTATGCAAAGTTTTTTGTTTTTTTACACGGGTAGGTGCGTGCCCTGATGGTCTTGTATTACTTTACTTCGCATTATTTTATTTTGTTCCCGTTGTATTTGCTCCGGTGTTCACTCGCTGTGTCGTAAAATTGGTCATCAGAGTTTACTTTACAGGCACGTGTCGGTGTCTATACAAGATTATGCACTTATTCGCTAGGTAAAGGGTCTTGTTTTGTATTCTTGTATCGAAAATTTTATTGCGTTTTGAGCTTAGCACTGTCACCTCATAGAGTAAGTCACCATTTTCCATTCATAATTTTTGGGTATTATTTAGTACTGTTTACGTATTAAATTATTTAGGTTTAATATATCCTACAGCAGCTTAGCTCGTGTAGGGACTATGGGGGCCCGTTTCGTAAACATTGCATTTTTAGAAATTTTGTTTCTGACACGTAGATATTTTTATTTTGGCAGATCTTTTTTTTTATCTAGGACACACCAACTTGACTTCATCTCGCCTGACGGTAAGCTAAAGACATATGATACCAGAATAAAGCAAGCAATTGCAAAGAATAACCAAAAAGAATACAAAATCAAATTGAAACCACTACATAATCCTGAATACTCGTATCTGTAAAATATAGATAAGTAAGTATCGACGTGGAAAACTTGGCAAGGTGCAGACGTGTTGAGCGACCAAATACCGTCGCGCCTCGCAGGTAACTAGCCGGGAGCTTCGAACTTCGAAGTACCTAATGCGGCGGAGCTATTGGTGATGGATGAATTTCCCCAGGGGCAATTTGCGGTAGAAGACAGCCCCTCTCGACGAGTGGCAATTCGTTGGCGTATTGTAGAATAAAACGGCAAATGAACCTATGGGATTTGAAGTTTATGAGAGTCATAAACATTAAATCTCATACACATATTGATAACTCACTTGTACTTTTCCACATTACTATATTAGTAACTCACTTATTAGTTATCAATATGTGTAACAACAAATTCCACCAAGTGCCATCAATCAACTGTATTAAATAGTCAAATCTCATACATTTGTCGTTCTACAATACGAATTGTAACTTGTCTAGGGGGGCAGATACCTACTTAAATATCAATCAATCAATCAATTAGCCCATTATAGTCCACTGCTGGACACAGGCCTCTCCCAATGTTGGGAGGCTTTGGCCTACTGTTTCCACGCTGGCCAGACGGGTTGGTACAGGGTTTTATTTCGAGTTTTCCTTCTCTCTCAGTGATATCGTCTGCTTATTTTTCCATCAGTCGCCTCTTACGACACCCTACGGATGAGATGGGGTGTTGATACTTGTATTCTTTCTCCGTCACCACACAGATGATTGAAAATAGCTGCATGAAAAAATTAAGATTTCATTGTTATTTTGTTTGTTTAAAAATTTTAACACAACAAAAATATTATATCTACAAACTCTTTATGACATAATATCCAATCGCTAAGTCCTACTGGTTGGTCCAAGGGCAATTTATTTTGTTCATGATTCTATCTATTGTACCATCGTTTTAAAAATATTAAAGTGGCTAGGATCCTTTCGAGTGCTTTTTCCGTGTAATTTGTGAACAAATATGATTAAAAACAATGCAAACTTATACCTAAAACTGCATGCTTCTCACCCTCACTACCTTTTGGAAGTCATCAGTATTCTTCAGAAAAAAATTGTAATACCTACCTAGCTACTTGTACTAAACCGAACAGAAAACATCTGCGCTGAAAACAATTTCCATAAATGTATTCCACTTTTTTTCAAATAAGAACTGATAATGGAAAAAGAGAATACATAATATTACTTTCTTTCTGTTAAACAGTATCGCCTTGTATTGCTAACACTTTCAAGTACCATGTAGAGGCCTAATGACTATTGGCTTTTTCCATTTTCTTTTATATTAGCCTGGCAAGTCTCAAGGGGCGAGGACAAAACACATTAGGCCGTAAATATTCATTTTGCTGTTAGAGTGTAATCCAAATTTCATTTACCTACTTACGTTAGTCTGTAATCCCTGTTAGATGTTTTTGTTATTTTATCAGAATGAAAATATCTCAATTTCCGACGGTGTAAGTAATCTTATTACTATTCATAAATTTGAAAGTTTAGCTAGATGGATCGATGCTTGATAATCACGCCAGAATAGCTGAACAGATCTGGATTAAGATTAGCGAATATATAGATAATGGTCTGCAATAGTAATTAGTCAATTATGAATAGGTTCTAACTTCCGTTTTGGAGTATGTTCACGTGAGGTACGAGTAAGGTTGCCTACTCTAGAAAGACAATGTCATTCAGTTATAATTTTTAAATTTAGTAATTCATATTCATTTTTATGAAAAAAATATAATAATTTCTATACGTGTACGATAGCTTTTCCTGTGTATGCAACATTCGCGAATTATTTTGTATTGTGAGTGTAATAATCAATATATAGGAATATACCTTGAAATACCGTGGGTCTCAAAATATATCCTTGATCACGATCAGACGTATGTTTATTATTTTTCTTATTTTATTTCTATTTGATGACATTTCGTTTTGTCAAAATTTTAATAGTAAAACTGCATTAAGTTTTTTTTTCTTTGACTTTGTTACACATTTAAACCATCATCGGTTATTCTAGAAATAGATAGCTTAATTATTTACACATCTAAATTAACAACTCAGCTAAGTGGTCGCTAACCGGCGCACTGACCCTGTGTTGTTTTAACCACAGGTCATTGAAATAACAATAGTACTTTTTTGCACCTGTGTCACGATCACCTCCATTTTTCTTACTGACTCTAGTGTGCAATACGCATTTCAGTTGAATGATTTATTTATCTAATCGCAGCAAACGGACGACTCGACTCTTGACCAGGCGCGACTCGCGATTCACACTGTCAATTTTTTGTAAAATTTTAATAGATCCGAGTGAAATAGTCGCATCTCGGAGGTCGGAAGAATAAACATTATTATCGGAGTCTCCCAGGTAATCCAGAAGGATTGACAACCCTAAGTACGGACCTCCTCTCAGTAGGGGAGGGTTTGAAAGAAAATATCCATATAAACACCTCAACAAAGTCTAGGGAACAAGATGACCCCAATTTTTTTTTTCGTGTAAATCTTGTTTTGCAAATAACTGGCAGCAAATAAATAAAAATAGAATAAAGTAGATTACAGAGTTGTTCGAAATTTAAAAATAAATTTAAATAAGTAATGATTTTCGAATATGGAGGGAAAACTTTTAAAAGTGTTTGATTGTGCAGTTTCTCTGAGGCAAAATAAAATTTTTTTTTTTTGATTGTAAATAACGTTTATTATCAATAATACGTCTTTTACGTATGGTTTGTGCATTTTTGTGACTGTAGTCATCATGTCACGTCGTCATTTAAGTCGCGAAGAGATGTTAAGGGCTGTTGGTATGCTGCAAGCTGGACGAACTCAACGCGACGTAGCGGATGCTGTCAACACCCAACCAAGCGTAATTTGCAGACCGCTTAGGGTTCCAGCTCTTCGACGTGGAAATCGAGGTCGTCGCTTATTGTGGGCTAACGCACATTTACAGTGGACCGACCATCAATGGGCACGGGTTCTGTTTTCCGACGAATCTTGCTTCGGTTTTCATCCTGATTCGAGAAGAGTGCGTATATGGCGAGTTCCTGGACGTCGGAGTCGTCTCCAGAATCCGCAAGAAGTTCATCCTTACCAAGGTGGAACAATCATGGTATGGGCTGGAATTCGCCTTGGTGGAAGGACCGACCTCGTTTGGATACGGGGCAATTTGAATGCAAACCAATACATTCAGGAGGTTATACACCCCATGGTAGTCCCTCATCGACAGCAGTTCGGTCAAGATTTTATGTTCATGCAAGATAATGCACGGTCACACACCGCGAGGGTAATGGTCAATGCGTTAAGCGAGCACAATATGACGACGTTGGAATGGCCTGCTCAGTCTGCCGACCTCAATCCCATAGAGCATGCCTGGGATTTGCTTGGGAGAAGAGCTTTCAGTGATTCTTTGGAAAATCTGAACACTGAAGAACAACTTTTTTTACACCTTCGCAGTGTATGGAGCCATATTCCACAGACGATGATTGACAATCTCATACTAATGCTAAAGCTGTTGCTAATGCTTTAGGAGGTCCTACAGATTATTAAAAACGTTTAAAGTACGGTTAATTACTGTATTTCTTACTACCTCGTTATTTTTGTGCCTAATCATAGAAGGTTGTAATACTCAATATTGGCACTATTCAATTCTTTCTTAAAAAAAAAAAAAAATTGGTATGAAAATGTTTTTATTAAAATTAAAATTATAAACGGTATAAAAATACCCTTCTATTGATATAAAACACTCACTATTACAAGAAAGGGTTTTTAAATAAAAACTAGAAATGTCCTTGTTCCCTAGACTTTGTTGATGTGTGTATTTGCACGAGCGTGACTCCCCTGGTGTTGCACACGTCCATAGGCCACTGTAACCACTTTTCTTCAAGTGGACCGTGTGTTTGTCAGCCACCTAAGTGGTATAAAAATAAAGTTTAAACCTTTTTTTTTAACGTGCGCAAAATCCCCACGGATACCTCCCCATCGGAGCCGGTGGAGGAGGTTATGTCGGACTCGAACCGACTAAAACGCACGCCGCCTGTGAGTCGCTTTGGTTGCCGAAGGTGAGGTTGACAGGCATATCCCTCGCACTCCGGCCGAATAAAGATTAAACATAGCAATTCACTATAAAACACAAAACTTATATTTGATCTCTGTGTATGTCCGAGATTACGAAGTTTGAATTACGGATTTCGGTTTTAGAGAAGGTAAAAAAATTTGCACTTCAATTTCTATAAAGTAGTAAACACAATTTTTATTAACAAAAATCAGACAGTAGCACATTTAGATTAAGTGTCATTTGTTTTGTAGTATTTAAAAGAACTTACTATGCGACAATACAATCATCTTCTAGACCACTAAGACACCGTTATGCAAATGTTTTAGTCAATCCATCTCTGAAAACGAATCACTCTGTTCCACGATAAAGCAGTAGATATCTAAACAGAAAACATAGACTGTGTTACAGTTGACAAACTACCTACTTGGCAATCAGTGATCTAGGTCTTTCTAGACAGTTCGGGGATCGGGGACATCTTTAGCCTTTTTATATTGCTAATCTATACTAATCTAAACGAATATTATAAAGCAAAAGAGTTTATTTGTTTGTTTGAATGCGATTATTGCAGGAAGCACAGGTTTGATTTGAAAAATTATTTTTGTATTGAATAGTCCATTTATCGACAAAGGTTTTAAGCTGTATATCATCGTGCTATATAAGGGAGAAAAGCAGTGATGATAAATGTAGACAAATCCGGCATATTTCCATTTATTATTTTAATAAAGACTGAAAAATTACGGGCTTATAGGTATGATATGAGGTTTCTAAATATGCCACGAGTGAAGCCGGGGTGGGTTAACTAGTGTTGTGTAAGTAGGTTGGTTCATTATTATGTAACTTCTTAACGACTAGGCGGATATTTTTTTATTCAGACTATATATTCTATCACTATTCTACCAGTAATAGGTTCAGGACTATATTATGTTCATATACTGACTGGCCTTCGGTTCTACTAAAGCAAAACCACTGTCACATAGCATTAAATTTTAGACATTAATTACATTCCCTTAAAGTTCAAAATTAAATGAAAAGATTTTCATTATACTTTTTCATTCACTCAGCTAAAAGCTTTTTAATTTTAAGCCTTAACAGCATTGCTTTAAAGTCTAAAATTCAATGGATTTTTGACAGCGTCCATGGTATGACAGTGGTTTTGCTTTAGCAGAATGGGGGCCCTGGTTGTTTGGAAGAAATTGCAGACAGCGATAATTCTAATTAATAAAATTTACTTTGAAGTGTACAGGTTGTATGACTATCGCACTATTGGTATTGTTTATATATTTTACTTTTATTTTATTGTTTTATTTACGTATTTTATTTGGTCACCAAAATCTTCTATCGCCTGTTATCACGATATATGTTTTTTTTTTTAAATATTTACGATATATTATTGTTTACTTTCATTTTGTAATATAAGTACATAACACTACACTTCCTCATTGCATGTACAATACTTTCACACTCGACTTCGACGGTTCGGCGTCCGTGTGTCACTGGCAAATTAGGTTCCAGTTGAAAACCAGCGTCAGGTTTATACCTGGCACATGCTGAACTGGACACCTATTTGGTGTATCTGTGAGCCACTTTGTTTTATTTGTTTTTCTTACATTTTTTTTGTATTGATTATTGTTATATCTATGACCACCTTGCACCAAATAAATATTTCTTTCTTTCTTTCTTTCAACAACTCGCCACCATAGATTTCTTCTTCATCATCTTAATGTAAATCCCAGTCGCATTCGAAGCTTTGACCTCGGAGTCTGGAGTCCGCTTTACCAGTCTAACTGTGGATTTTGCTGAATATCGATATTTATCGTGAAGCGACTGCCATCTGACCTCCCCAACCCAATGACGATATTAATTACTGCTGATAGACCAAGTATTATACAGGGCTCTAAGTACCCATAACGACTGCCATAGATGTTCGTATGGTGTATAAGCACGACCAGACCAATTCAAATACACATATTCAAGCATAGAAATATTTGCAATAAGCGAGAATCGAACCCGTCCTGCGTAGCGGCCGCGCTCACTACCGGCATGCGACAGAGGCTGTCACCACCTTGGACTGTTGTCTATATGTCCTATGTTTGGCGTTAAACAAAGTGTATCTACTTATTATTTTGTCAACTTGCTGAATTCAAGTCATTTAGAAACTATTAAGCTCTCTCATTTCACAATTATTCGCGAGTCCGCAATGATGATTCTCATTTTTTTTTATACTACTTAGGTGGCAGACAAGCATACAGCCCTGATGGAAAGTGGTTACCGTGACTTATGGACGTGTGTAACACCAGAGGAGCCACACTCGCGCTGCCGACCCTATAAGCACAGAGCTCCTGTGCCGTCAGTGTAGAAGACAAAGCAGGACAAGCCTTTAGTCTTCCCACCGACAGCACAAATTCTCCAGTGAGCTCTCATTCTCTCGTTACTGCTTCCTCAACATTAGGAGAGTTGAAGTCATATTAACACGCCTTACATAAAAAAATAACCCGTAGCACTTTACTGAACAATGTTTTCAAAACACGGTGCCCGGTCAGTTTCAACACTATTGTCCCTCAAACCTCATTGTAAGCTTAATTAATTCAGAGACGGCCTTTCACTATAAGCCTCTCGTCTATGTAGAGAAGTTAACCATAGTGAGATACTTGATTACCATAAATTTACACTTAAATTAGCTCCAGTGCATTAAAAAGTAGAATAAATGTACTGCTATAAAGAATAAGTCTACTTTTCTTTTTTGTGTAAATACATACATACATACATACATAAAATCAAGTCTTTATCCCCTTTAACTGTATTCGGTCCCACGTAATAGGTGGTGAGCCTATTGCCGTATATCGGATACTATAGTTGACTCGAGCCCTGCATCTGAGGCTGAGTCTGGGCTGTATATATCTGTCTGATGTTAAACAGCCCTATCACTTAGTCGCCTTGTACGACACCACATGGGAAAAGATGGGGTGGCCCAAATTCTACTCTGCCGGGAACCACGCGTTGTGTAAATATTTTAATGGAATATTTTTTTAATCTAAAAAATACAAGTATCTTCAACTAAAGTAGAACCAAAGACTCTATATAGTGCTATGTAGAATGTCCGAGTCCTAATTTATTAATGCTGTGTTGCTTTGCTGAGTCTTGCGTTAGGAAAAATAACAAAAGTGAATTTCGTAACCTGTCACTCACATCGACTGAAGTCAGACCTCTGCATTGCAATGACGGCACAGAAACTCTCGAACTTACAGGATTGGTAGCGCGAGTGTAACCTCGTTGATGTTGCTCACGCCCATAGGCCATGGTAACCGCTTTCCATCAGGTGGGCCGTGTGCTTGTCTACCAACCAAGTGGTATAAAAAAAAATCATTACAGACTCTCCAGGCTACGATACTGGGTTTACCATCAATTATTTTGAAAGTTTATTTGTCACTAATCATCCTCATGGAGACGTATTTTCCTAATTGGATCCAAGGCCAAGGTGACTACGGAGCTCCTTCTTCCTCCCCCACTTCGCACGATCATGGGCAAGATAAAAGCTACTATAGTCATTTAAAAACAAAAAATAATAATACCACATACTGATAAAACGGCGTCTACACGATGAGAACGAAACAAACTTCGTATAAAAGAAAACATTTTTGTCACAAGAATCAGCTCACTCGACTGGTTACACTCAAAAGATAAGTGTTCTTGTTTCTTTGGTTTATTATCACATTTCGCACATGTTCCTAACTGCTCGAAAACATAATATAACATGTAATATGGTTCTGGTTAGTAAAAATACTAGAAAGTTACTCTCTTTATGAAAAAGGAAAAATTCTTTATTTGTTTTCCATGCATTCCTGTTGGTTTCCGATTACGATGAAACTTTAGAACACCTCGGGACCTAAGTCGAGAGACCAACGAGGTTCTGACACGCACGGAATGTTTTTTAATAATCTGTGCTTTGTGAATTTGAGTTCGTCCACCGTAGCATCTTGTGTTATCCTCAAAATATATCCAAATATAGAACATATTTTGACCACATTTTAGGTTCAAGATAAGTTTTTTTTTTTATACCACATAGGTGGCAGACAACCACATGACTTACTTGAGGGAACGTACACTTGCGCTGACAACCCTATAAGCACAGAGAGTTTCTGTGCCGTCAGTGTAAAGACAAAGCAGGACAAGCTTTTGGTCTTCCCATTGACAGCACAAAAACTCTCCAGTGAGCTCTGGCTACCCTACTCAACCCCGTGAACACAACACGGGGTATTTACGGCCGTCGTATTCTATAGGGCTGAGGAACTTCCCCAGTCGGACTGCTCAATTGGACGGAATTACCGTCGTGTCCTACCTCCTAAAAACAGGTCCTCCTGTCCTGAGGTACAGTGAGAGTCGTTAGAAAAAGTCTGTAATATTCCCAGAAAATACAAACACGAGTCGCATAGACAAGGTTGAATATTTTTGTGTGGGTTCACACAAAAATATTTAATCATTTATCACGCTAGTGCACACTGTAGAACCACTATGGCGGGTTGTGTACCGGCACGCGACGTGAATGGTGTCACGTCGTCAGGCTAGATGACGAAGGTCGTATAACACGTGAGATCGAGTGCTCAAACAGTCTGTGAATATTAACTACAGCTCTGTTGGGTAAGGTTCCGAAGGGCTACCTTGAAACGTAGATCCGAAACTACGGACTTGCAAGAAACTCGAGCGAAAGACGTAGATTTAGATGCCACCATGAAACTGCTTTGGATTATATAGGTTGAATGAAGCATCATGTACCATTTTGAGGACTAATTGCGTGGTAAATGGATTTTATCATATTGATATTGTTAGAAACTTCGAATGTATGTTTTGTGGTAACTCTCCTAGGCAAGGGGCGGGATCGCGAATATGTCCAAAGAAATATTTCAAACGGTAGGTACCGCTCGGGACCGCTACAGGTAGCTGAGCTACCGACGCTGTTATTTTACTAGTAAGTAGGTAAGCTTAGATCTAATTTTGATTATTTGAAGGGGCCCTAATTCTTGATTGAAATAAGTCACCTGTGTGTCTATATAAGACCGACCGCGAGCGCTGTACTGCTCCCATGGTACGCGCAGCGGGTCGGGGGACGAGGTAAAAAAAGAGAAAGTAAAGTATGAGACAAGAGCGGGTCAGATACCGCCGCTAGTGTTCATGGCTGTATCTCGCTCACTCTCAGCTAATGCTCTTTCTCTTTTTTGCCTCGTCCCCCGCCCTGCAGCGCGCAGCATAGGACTGGTATAACGTTATCATATAGATATAAGTAGACAGAACAGAGCCGTCAGTGTCAGGCCACAATCCTACTAGTAATTTGATGACCTACAAAGCATGTGACCTTTTCTCATCCAACTGCACTTTAAATGGCAAAATTGATTATTTTCTAATGATACCGTCATAATAAGGGTCGTGGAATTACCTGTAATCACTATCATGAATGGTACCCGTACTAGGACAGTAACAAAACGCTTTGATGAAGAATTCAATATAAGAATGGGGACAATGCGTATATGTTGTAAAGGGCCTTTATACAAACATCGCCCCAATTTAAGGAGCGTCTGTGTACTTTGAGTTCAGCATTGTTTATTGTCAAAGACTTTGACCCAGAGGAATCATCACATACCTACCTACGTCATCATTAAGTAACTTTACTGGTGTAATGTAAAACTAGTAATGTGAATGACCATGTCAATCTCAAATCATTAGGTAATTTTGTACAAAATTGGTGTTAAATTTGGTTGATCTACTCTTCATACTCATAGCTGTTTAATTATATAATAAAAAAGAAATATTAAAACTGAGCTTAGGTATTAATATTCCCTCTAACCCCTCCAGCTAAGGTAAATCGCCTGTGTTAGGAGTAGGTTCACGTCGGTAATTTAATGGTCAGGATTCAATCCAGCGACCTTTCGATCGTAAGGCCGACTCGTGAAGCACTAAGTTACCGACGCTTTGACCGACGGTTTCTCAGTTATTTTATTTTTATCTATTTATTAAGTTGAGTTCAAGGTTTACACTTCGGATCCGGAGGTTCGCTTATTATTTTTAATTGGTATATCGACTTGTCTGACAGCAACTGCCGTCTGATCTTCCAAACCTGTGAGAACAGTCTGCACCAAAGTTGTTCATAGTTTAGCACATAAGTACACTAACTTGCAGGTCACCGATTTATTTTGGTATCTGATATCTAGCATAACTTACAAAGATACCTATAATTATACACATTTAATAATATGCTAAGCTGTATAATGTAACTAATACCTACAATTTTACTTGCACTACAATATCCAATATAAAATATCACACATTATCACAAATGTTGGTACGAGTATATCAAATCATATCACCAAACAATGTGTTATAGATTCCAGCCCAATTTCTTATTTTAATCACCAAACTAGCGATATAAAAAAATTAAAATCTCTCACATAATAGGTAGGACAGTCCTTTATTTATTTCTTCAAAACATAATAGTGAAACGAAAAGAAAACAGCCCACATTAAAACATATTCTTACAAAAATAAAAAGTATCTACCCACTATGAATCCCGCCCAATCTTTCTCCTCGTCCAACTCTCGTCATCTGCCGTGTCTTATATTTGTTCCATTAATTACGTACCTACTCGTATTTAGGCCATTAATCACATCCGCAATGTACTCTCGTAATCCTCAAGTAATCCCCATCTTTGTAGGTGAAGTCTATTAATAAAGAAATGTATTTACTTACATTTTCTGACTCATTTGGTGTGGATTTCAGTCGCCTAATCAAGTGTCACATTCACGATCCTTTTGTGCGAAAAAAATCTATGGACAAAAATGAGGGCACTACATACCTTAGCTAGTTAGCTCATTGTTTGTTTTCTTCGAATAAAATGATTACTGGAATGAACAATCTTTTATTTTCCTTAAGATGAGTAATCGTCTTAAGGAATACGATCTTAAGAAATAGGTAGATACAATTATTTTGTGTTCACTGATTTTTTTATAAAGCTTTCTGAACGAAACATAATGCAAAATAAACGCTCACTTTTTATTCTGTGGGAATTATTTGTTACAATTAAGTAGATGTAATAAAAATTGTAACCTTATTTACATATAATTTAAATTATAATTGGGTACCAAACCAAAGACTTCTAAATAGTCTAAATAGTGTTACCTATTTGACTAACCTGAATAAACATACATACATATAACCACGCCTTTATCCCCGAAGGGTTAGGCAGAGGTGATATTGCGGAGGTGAGTAAAAGATGGTTTACCAGTTGGAACAAGATTAATTTATTTACTATTTACACACTCTTATATACTAATTATTCTACATGATTTTACTGAGATTAAGAGTGGGGTTTTACTCATATAAGTTTAGTGCTGACATTATTGTTTATTGATACGTGCTGTTTATATAATATTATTTCCTAGTTATAGTGTACTTTGCCTATGACGCATAGCACGTCATAGTACTCCCCCCTTTATAAAAATTCTAGTTATTATTTGCTGTGGTGCGTCGACCTTGTCCGTGCACGCTGTTTGCTGAGTTGTACTTTTTCTGCAGTTGTTTACACTTGTTGCATTTCCTTGATTATTTTGTTTATCTTTTTGTCCATGACTTTGTTAGTTTTCCGTACGAGTCTGGTGATTGTTATTATTATTGCTGCTAGTATAATTATAGCGATGAGTACTCCGATCCAGATTTTTATTTTTTCAATTTCTGCTGCCATGTGTGTGTTCTTTTCTGCCTTTGCTGTCAGGTTATTGTTCTGCACCATGTTTATTTGCTCCTTTTCGTGGGTTTGACTGCTTCCCATCTTGTGTGTTGTTTCTTGTGGCTTGCTGTGGAGTGACTTTTATTTTCATTTTGCCCTTTTTATATCATTGTTTGAAACGGACCGTGGGTCGTGATACTCTTCCCGAACGTGTTCTTTTTATGTTTTGAATTGGCTCTGCCTTATCTTGCTCTTGATTTTGAGCTTCTATCTTGTCGTCGCTCGTCGTGAATGCTGGCTTTAGCCTGTCAATCGACACGTTCACTTCCCTGCCGTTTCGCTTGATCGTGACTATTTTGTTGTCACGTTTGACTACGAGAAACGGTCCGTCGTAAGGTGGTGTGAGCGTAGGACGTAGCTTATCGCATCGTAGAAACACGTGTGTACAGTCGGCTAAGCGTGGGTGTACGAATATGTTTTTGTTTGAGCTTTGTCGTTGTGGAATTGACGTCATGTGCGTTATGTTATCTTTAATTTTCTCCACAAACTCTGCATACGTTGTGTTTTTAGAACAGTCGCCAAAATATGCTGCTGGTAATTTTATTGTTGTTCCGTAGACCAATTCGGCTGCTGAGTATCCAGTGTCTTGTCGAATGCTGGTACGTATCCCGAATAATACCGATGGTAATTCTTTCGTCCAATTTTCGGTATTTCCTCTTGCCATCAAAGCTGCTTTCATGGTTCTGTGCAGTCTTTCTACTTTGGAGTTTGATTGAGGGTGATATGGTGTAGTACGGATTTTTTGTATACCCAGGAATTTGGTTAGGCTTCTGAATAGCTCAGACTCGAATTGTCGTCCTTGATCCGTTGTTATATAATTGGGGCATCCAAAACGTGTGATCCAGCCATCGTATAGGGTTTTGGCTACAGTTTCTGCTGTGATGTCCGAAATAGGATATGCTTCTGGCCATGACGTACAACGATCGATCATAGTGACGATGTATCTTTTGTTTTGTGATGTCGGTAGGGGGCCCACAATGTCTATGTGTATGTGGCTAAATCGTTCTGCTGGCATAAATTTGCCCAGGGGTGATACTGTGTGCCGCTGAACTTTTGATTGCTGGCATTGTAAACATGTTTTGCACATTTCGTAAATGTCTTTGTGCATGCTAGTCCAGATGTATTTTGCGGTTATCAACTTTTTTGTTGTGTTTTTCCCTGGGTGGTTCATGTTGTGAAAACTATCAAAAATTGTTTTTCTGAACTTTTGTGGTAGGTATGGCCTTGTTGTACCGGTGGATATATCACAATAAATTTTGGTATTATTGTTTTGTACTGGTACCTGTGTTATTTTTAGTGACCTATTTTGTTTTAGTTTTATTAACTCCGGGTCACAGTCTTGGTATTTTTTTACCTCTTGCCAGTTGAGAATTTGGGGTAGTTCTATTGTTTCTATTACCCGTGATAGTGCGTCGGCTACCACGTTTTCGCTGCCCGTGACGTGCCTTATGTCTGTGCTGAATTGTGCAATATATTCTAGGTACCTTATTCTTCTAGGGGATTCATCCACTGATTGCTTCTTGTCGAATGCATGAATCAGTGGCTTATGATCAGTGTATATTGTAAATGTGCGACCTTCTATTAGTCGTCTAAAGTTTTTTATTGCCATGTAAATACCGAGTAGTTCTCGATCGTATGTGGAATATTTTGTTTGTGTCTCGCTTAACCCTTTTGAAAAAAATGATATGGGTTTCCATTTTCCTTGAACTTTTTGTTGAAGTACGGCGCCTACACATTTTAAACTAGCATCTGTCATAATGGCTAGTGGTGTGTCTGTTTCCGGAAATGCGAGTGTTGTGACATCTCTTATGTCCTGTTTGCAGTGTTCGAATGCTTGGTTAGCTTCCGTATTCCACTCGATTGGCGTATTGTCATTCTTTTTGCAGTTTATTAAGTATTTGTTGAGCGGAGCTTGGTGTCCGGCGGCGTGTGGGATGCTACTTCTGTAGAAATTCATCATTCCCAAAAATCGACGTAGCTCCTTTACCACCTTTGGCTTTGGGTATTCGTTTATTACTCGTACTTTCTCAGACGTGGGGGTGATTCCTTGGCTCGTTATATGATAACCTAAGAAATCTATCTCTGTCTTTTCGAATTCGCATTTGCTCGTATTGATTGAGATGCCGTTTTTACTTAGGCGAGTGAATACTTCCTCTAGTTGAACGTAATGTTGTTCGGTATTTTGACTTGCTATGAGTATGTCGTCCACGAAAACATATATATAGTCCAGGTCTCTAAACAGGGAGTCCATAAACCTCTGGAACGTTTGGGCTGAATTTCTGAGGCCAAATGGCATGTAATTCCAGTGAAATAAACCCATTTGCGTGATTATTGCGGTCTTTTCTGGTTCCGCAACAGGGATTTGGTGGAACGCCTTCTTTATATCAATTTTGCTGAATATTGTTTTTCCACTTGCGATGTATGTAAAGTCTAACAGTCTTGGCAAGGGATATCTGTCGGGAACTGTTATTTTATTTAACGCGCGGTAGTCTCCGCATGGCCTCCACTCCCCATTCTTTTTCTTTACCATGTGGAGAAGCGATGCCCAAGGACTACTGGAAGGTTCTAATATTCCTAAGTTTATTAGCTCTTGGAATTCCTTTTTTGCTGCCTTATATTTGTCGGGTGGTAGTGGGCGCGCGCGGGCATAAACTGGAGGACCTTTTGTTATGATGTGATGCTGTATTCCATGTTCTGTGGGTTTTTTAAGTGGTGTTGGTCTAGTGACGTTTACGTATTTCTCTAGCAGGTGCTTTATATGTTCGGGTAATTTCGCGTCGATGGATCTAATTGAAGGCATGTGTGTTGCTCTTGCAATTTTCGCATGCGTCGTTAATTTTGTTTCTTGGTCGATCAGCCTTTTGCCGTATAGATCCACTAATAATCTGTGGTGCTCTAGGAAATCAGCTCCTAAGATAGGCATTTTTACATCGGCGATTACAAACGTCCAAGTAAAAGGTCTGCGTAACCCCAGATTTAGCGTTAATGTGCTTTCGCCATAAGTTTCAATAGTTGACCCGTTTGCGGCATACAGTTTGTAGTTGCTTGGGTTTTTCTTACCCTGTGCGTTTTGTAATACAGAAATATTTGCTCCCGTGTCTATTAAAAACCTATAACCACTGTTTGAGTCGGTTATAGTTAGACGGTTGGCGGGGTGTATGGCACAGAGTCCCGTCTTATTCTGCGCTAGTTCTCGTTTCCCGAATTTTTATCGGTTTTATTTATCCACGAGCACGGCTGATCGCATTTATATGCTTTTGTTTTGAATCGTCTGTGATAATAACATAGCCGTGTACGTGACCGTGAGCGTGATTGCGACCTTGCTCGGAATTTGCTGCGTTGCATCGGTCGGCGATTACTCATACCGCGGAGCTCGTTTATTTCAACTCGCATAGCTGCAATTTGTGACGTCAGCATTGTTATTAAGTTAACGTCGGCGGATTCCTGTGACGAGTTGTTTGTTTTGGTTTTATAGCGCATATTTTCATAAATTCGGTCCGCCATTTCGCATAATTTTGTGAGGTCGAGGTCTTTGGAGACTGCCAATATGGAGGTGATTGATACCGGAAGCTGTCTGAACCATAATAATCTGATGGTATCTTCGGTCATTTTGTCGCAGCTGGCTTCTTTCATTTTTCTCAACAGCTGTGATGGTGTTGAGTCACCTAGGTCCATCTCCGAAAGCAATTTGTGGAAGCGTCGTTGCTCGCTTTCCTCATAGCACGCAATTAATCTTTCCTTGATTTTAAGGTACTTGTCTGCGTTTGGCGGTGACGTCAGGATGTCGCTGACTTGATGTATGACCTCTTTTGGTAATTTTGCGATGACGCTGTTATATTTATATTCGTCACCTTGTTTTTGGGAGGCTACGATGGCCTCGAATTGCGCGAACCATAAGCGCGGTGAATCTGTCCAAAACGCTGGTATTTTCTCCGTAATGCTAATTGCAGCCACCACCTGGCTGTCGCTGATTGATTCAGCCGATGTACCGGGGTTTTTTTGAGGTGTCCCTGGAATTATCGGTGCCATTTTTCTAGCCTCTTGATATTTCAGCTGGTTTGGACCCGCTTGTGGGAAGTCAACTGAAATGTGCTATTTCGCTATTTCGCTGATGGTGGTGGTCAGTAAGCTGGTGGGCTGTTGGGTAAATTTTTCCTTATATGGCTCCACCGTTTCTGTGATAGTTCCTAGGTTTGCTGCTGAAAACCTTTTCAGGGCTGCAGTTGGCCTGCAATTATATCAGCACTAGGAAATCACGTTGTTGCGTGTTCAAATCACGTCGGGGTCACCAATATTGCGGAGGTGAGTAAAAGATGGTTTACCAGTTGGAAAAAGATTAATTTATTTACTATTTACACACTCTTATATACTAATTATTCTACATGATTTTACTGAGATTAAGAGTGGGGTTTTACTCATATAAGTTTAGTGCTGACATTATTGTTTATTGATACGTGCTGTTTATATAATATTATTTCCTAGTTATAGTGTACTTTGCCTATGACGCATAGCACGTCATAGGTGAATTAATACCCACATTTCATCAATCATTGTTTTCGGTCCCACGTAATAGGTGAGCCTATTGCCGTCTTCCGGGTGCTATCGTGGACTCGAGGCTTGTATCTGTGCCTAAGTCTGAGCTGTTTATCTCTTAGTCGCCTTGTACGACACCGCATGGGACGAGATGAGGTGGACCAAATTGTAAGCTGCCGGGAACCACGCGCCGCCGCGGCCTGCTTCTGCCAGGGTGACAGGCGGCTCCACCTGTTACCCCCAGGCCTGCGCTCATGGAGGGCGGAGGTCGTTCATCGACGCCCGAGTTGCCTTCGTACGAGGGCAGCTTGGCTAACAATCCTTCGTCGCTCCCGATGCCGCCTCCGCTACGCCTCCTCCTTCACGGGCATTACTTGCTCGCAGAAGGAGGCGCCGGCCGGATATTATTAGTTCAGTTCTAATTAGTAGTTCAGAAGCTATGAGCAATATATGAACCTACATACAATAAAATTACATACATGCATACATACTTACATACATAGCCTGTCAAAATCATAACCCTCCTTTGGCTTCGCCGTAGTCGGGTAATAAAATAAGACTTACAAACATCAGTTAAGCAGCATTTTACTAAAAATAATCAAAGGTTCTGAATAAGAGCATTCAACAAACTTTGATTGTCCCTTCAACTTTCATTTACTAAGTTTACCTACGGCGGTTTTTATTCAAAAACTTTATAATAAATATGTCTTTTAAACTTCTTATTCATTTATATTGTGGCTATTCGAGCCTCAAAGCTTTAAGCTTTTACCTGACCAGCGTTTCAAAACTTTTAAGAATTTATAAATTTTAATTAGTACTCACCCTTGACTGAAGCACTGAAAACAATCATCTTTATTCATGTTACACTAATTGAAAAATTCGTTGTATCAGCTGAGGCGTTAGACTTGCAATTAGAAGGACGAAAATCTTTTCTTTTTATAAGAATAATTTGAATCGAAAAACGTTAACATCAAGGGTGGGTCTCGAACCTGTAACTGTCCCTTTTTAGATGGAACACTATAACCATCTGAGCCACCTGGCGACGTCCTGGAAATTCCCCTTTAGGTACGTCTTAGGGCGTCATTAGGCTGAAGTTTTGACCAGGCTACACCGGCCGTGGTCACAGGCCTCATATACCCGCACATTCTTCTGACTTTCTACATCACGAACTCGAAGACGACACACCACTGATCCAGCCAGCCTCTGACCACAGCTGGTGTAACCTGGCCGAAACATCAGGCAAATCAAAGGTATGAATATACTTATTCCATGTTCGCATAAGTCCCATTAACATTATTGTATATCACGAAATGCGATAGTTTAAAAGTAATTATATATACTTATTGTTTCAACATTTTTTTTTTATATATAGGACACGTCAATTAGACTTCGCCTGGCCTGATGGTAAGCTGAAGGCAAAGTCCCAGAAAAGAGGGTCACCATTACTTACACATACCGTGTGACAATAGTGACACTCAGCTTGACGGCCTCATCATATGCTTTTTCACGCCCCGCTTAAAGGACCCGGGACTGTAGGAAGAAGGAAACACGTGAGCTGGTAATGAATTCCAGGCCTTAATGGTGCGACAGAGGAAAGAGTTTCCGAACCGCTTGGTTCTTGATCGGATGTTCTGCACCGTTTGTGTTATTTTTGAAAAGCGTATTAATAACCGATATTAGTAGTATAAGTATTCCACCTAACACCTCCAGTTAAGTTAAATTGTTTGTTTTAGGGCTATATTTATGACCATATTATAACCGCCAGAATTGGAACCTGGAACCAAGTAAGTAAACTATAACACACAGACACACTACACTAGCAAGCGAATATATTTGGTTGAACGAATATTATGTATTGCGAAACGTGGGTACTAGCACCTCTGCCTACCCCTTTGGGGATATAGGCGTGAGTTTATGTTATGTTAATATTATGTAAAAATTCGGCAGGGAAACATGTAAGTAAATAAAGGTGAGAATGAATTTAGTAAGTACCTACTTAGGAAGACAGCGAGTGAACAAAAGCGCAATGCCTAGAGTGCAGGCATCGCATTCGCCTACACATATGAATATTTTATAGGCATTGTCGACTCCGCAAATAAAATTGGGTATGTTTTATCTGTCGCCAAAATAATAGTGTTTGTCAGCAGAATAATGGATCTGCTGCGTAAATGTAACATTAAGTGACGTTGACGGGCCCCTATTTCTTCGTGCACTATCACAGAAGTTCCCAATGTTATATTCTGTAGACAAAACGTTAACTTTGTTGACAAAAAATATATTTCCCAATAAAATGTAGAATTTGGACCACTCCATCTCTTCCCTTGCGTTTTAGTACAAGGCGACTGAAGGATAGGGCTGTTTAACATCTGACAGATATATACAGTCCAGATTCAGCCTCAGATAGTGCCCGGAAGATGGGAATCGGCTCACCTCCTATTACGTGGGACCGAATTTAATGATTGGTGAAATGTGGATGTTAATTCACCTCTGCCTAACCCTCCGGGAATACAGGCGTGATTATATATATATGTATGTTTGTATGTTGTATATACTCACGGAACGACCCGTGATTATGTGTATGTGTATGTACAATTTTTCTCATACAAAAATCGTCGCAGTCAACGTACTTGGAAGGATATTCAGTGACAACGAAAATGTACTCTCGCTTTGTCTTAGACCTACGCTACATTGAAAAGATTACTCTCATTGTATTTGTATCTCCCTAGCGCGCATTGAAAACAATACATCGTGTTTGCTTTTCATAACTGAATGAACATTTCTTTTTATTAATATTTTTTCTGAATCTTATTCTTTTATATAAAAGCGAAATACCACTCACTGATTAATCACGAAATTTCAGATATAGGAGGTTATGTCGAACTTGAACCGACTAAAACGCATGCCGACTGTATAGACCGCAGGGTGTCAGAGGTAAGATTATCTGAGATGTATCCCTCGCACCCCGGGAGAAATTATAATACCTGCATACTTGATAGATATCAAGTCTCTGGCTGGTAGGTTCCTTATAGAGTGTAGACTTTTTTATACCACTTAGGTGGCAGACAAGCACACGGCTCACCTGATGGAAAGTGGTTTCCACGGCCTATGGACGTGTGCAACATCAGAGGAGCTGCATTCGCGCTGCCGACCCTGTAAGCATGAGAGTTTATGTGCCGTCAATGTACAAGACAAAGTAGGACAAGCTTTTGGTCTTCCTAATGACAGCATAAAATCCAGCCAGTGAACTCTGGCTACCCTACTCACCACCGGAAATACAACACAAGGTTATTATGGCCGTGATATTTTGTAAGGCGGAGGTACATAGGAAGAGGTACTGCTCTATAAGACGGAAGTACCGTTGTGTCCTACATCGTAGCAATGCCATCGTGTCCTACTTTCTAGACTTCTGCTAAGAACGGATTTCACGAAACTCCACCTTTAAGGGGGTAAAACGGGTCCACGCGCCTCCCCGTTTCCGGGGACGAGTTGGGGACTCTGTAGTCCCCACACCCGAGAAGAGGGCCAGATCGTGAGAGATGGCCCTGGGTCGGCCGGGGTGCGAGGGATATGCCTGTCAACCTCACCTTCGGCAACCAAAGCGACCCACAGGCGGCGTGCGTTTTAGTCGGTTCGAGTCCGACATAACCTCCTCCACCGGCTCCGGTGGGGAGGTATCCGTGGGGATTTTGAGCACGTAAAAAAAAAAAAAAAGGATCTAAAATGCATAAATTTATTTGCGTTTTATACAGAACCTTTTTCTAACTCAGTTGAAGTCGACAATCAGTCTAACTACGAAATGGTTAGCCATTTCGTAGTTAGTTTTTGTGAAGCAACTGCCATATATGTTCGTATGGCAACTGCGAACAACGGCTTAACATGCTCTCCGAAGTACGAAGGGGTCTCATCTCAAAGTATTGAGAATGGTCACCCATTCTAACGCTGACTTGGCTTGCTGACCTTGTAATGATCTAACTTACTCAGTTACCACTTTATTTGTACCACTATATTTACACCACTATAATTGCATCACTATATTTGCAACACCTTCCCTATTCCAATTTGGAACCCGCTTGACTTCAAATTCAAATGCTTTATCTCTAGGTCTCTAGGTCTAAAGACCTCTTCGCCTTTTGGCATCAAATTAAATTTATTTGCGTTTTATACAGAACCTTTTTCCAACTCAGTTGAAGTCGACAATCAGTCTAACTACGAAATGGCTAGCCATTTCGTAGTTAGTTTTTGTGAAGCAACTGCCATATAATGTTCGTATGGCAACTGCGAACAACGGCTTAACATGCTCTCCGAAGTACGAAGGAGTCTCATCTCAAAGTATTTTTATTGAGAATGGTCACCCATTCTAACACTGACTTGGCTTGCTGACCTTGTAATGATCTAACTTCTCAGTTACCACTTTATTTGTACCACTATATTTACAACACTATAATTGCACCACTATATTTGCAACACCTTCCCTATTCCAATTTGGAACCCGCTTGACTTCAAATTCAAATGCTTTATCTCTAGGTCTCTAGGTCTAAAGACCTCTTCGCCTTTTGGCATCAAATCTAACGTAAGTATCTAATCATTTTTATTTTCTCGTATTATATATAAAACGACTAACACATTTACAAATTGCAGTGCAATATAGTACGTAAGCATGTACTTCAGAGCTTACGCCTGAGGGATGTAGATAGAAAAATAAACCGATTCTCCACACGTGTGCCTCGTTTATTAGGTCAGCATAAGTAGCCCGCTATGGACTGGCTTGCGATTTATTTTTATTACAACAGTACGCTGTCTGGCATTCTTATATATACAACACTCACTGAACCCATAGTATATGTTTGTTTCTTTCTTTTTTTATCTAGGACACGGCAACTTGACTTCACCTCACCTTATAGTAAGCTAAAGACAAAGTCTCAGGAAAGAGGGTTTTTTTTTACGTGCGTATAATCCCCACGGATACCTCCCCACCGGAGTCGGTGGAGGAAGTTATGTCGGATTCGAACTGACTAAAACGCACGCCGCCTGTGGGTCGTTTTGATTGCCGAAGGTGAGGTTGACAGGCATATCCCTCGCACCTCGGCCGACCCAGGGCCATCTCTACCGATCTGGCCCTCTCCTCGGGTGTGTGGGGACTACAGAGTCCCCAACTCGTCCCCGGAAAATGGGGAGGCGCGCCAGGCGCGCCGCCGCCGCGGCTTGCTTCTGCTAGGGGGAAAGAGGGTCATCATTACTAACACTAACTAATATTACAATGGTGGCACTCAGCTTGGCGGCCTCATCAGATGCTTTTTCACGACCTGTTTAAATGACCCAGGATTGTAGGAAAAATAAAACACGTGAGCTAGTAATGAATTTCTATTTTAATAGCCTTTTAGTGTATTCCCTTGTAACAGTTAGAAGTTGTCTAAATTCGATTTCTTAACATAGTGCAAACAACGTGCTGGATAAGTACAATATGGAGATATCTTAAAATTATACTGAATTAACATATTATAATACGCACCACAACTCATAGAGTACTCGTATGAATCATAGGGAAAACCGCAGTTTATTATACAAATTAAACGCAAGAGGCCCATGTTTATTATTTGAATTAATTAGTTTAATGTTGAAATCTTGTTTTCAGCAAGAAGTGTACTCATGGTACTCATCAACATCAAGATGCGGAACACAGCCAAGAGACATCGTAAAAATAATATGTAGAAGTTCCAACATTATGAATTTACGAGCGAAGATCAAGCAGACCAAATGCGGGTACTTGGCTTAGCTCATATTTTACACAGATGCCGCCAGTCTTATCGTATTGACCGTAAACAAAATACCAAGAATAAAGATTTTGTAAGTACCTTGTATATGCATCTAAGGGAATACACTAATGTTTGTCCAACATGGGCGTTCGAGTGCGAGGGATATGTCAGATAATCTTACCTCCGGCGACCAGCGGCTCACACAGTCGGCGTGCGTTTTAGTCGGTTCAAGCCCGACATAACCTTCCCCACCGGCCCTGGTGGTGGGGAAGGTTATTTTTTTAATGTGCGCAAAATACCCACGGATAACCTTCCCCACCACCAGGGCCGGTGGGGAAGGTTATCCGTGGGGATTTTGCGCACATTAAAAAAAACGTGGGCGTTCTATGAATGTGTGAGCAGCGCAGAAGCGTTTCCGCTAGAATACATGAGTACACTTTACATGCGTTTAATTAATGTCTTGATCACACGTACCAAAAGGAGAGGCGAGTCAGTAAAATGTTACTCGGCCGAGACAGTGAAGTCGGCTAATTCACACAAGTTTTAAAATAAGCACAGTCGATGTATCGTAAAAATATTATTAGGGCAGACAGTGCATGTTCGGACCTACGAAGTGAGCTAGTGGAACAGTGCGGGAAAGCGGTAGGGTGGACCCTCCCTGAAACTCCTCTGACTCGGCCAAGTAAGTTGAACAGGGGTCGAGCTACTGTCTCATCAGTACTCGAGTGTTCGGTACATGTGAACATAGCGATGTTCACATGTACCGAACACTCAGTTAAGTACACTGTCTCGCCACTTCACTTGGTGCGTGTGATCAAGGTAACGCCACAAGAATGTAACGCATGAGTCCAACATTCTCCAAGCGCTTCTGCTAGATAAAAGCTAGTAAAGGGGCTATAGCTACTACATGCGGCAAGGCTGAAGAGGGCTTCAGTCTTGCCTTGTCTTCACATTCGTAATTAGCATAGCAGGTGTACTGGCTAACAAGTGACGTTGACCTTACCCCAAGGTCTTCGAGGATCTATAATAAACATTACTTTCAATTCGTTCTATTCATTGTAATTCTTTAAATTAATTAAATTAATTTCGTTAATCAATTTTACCATTTTATATCACTTATATTATCGTTTCATTCCATTCTATCTCAAAATTTTAACATTCATATCTACTACCCATCATGGGGGAGTGGCTAGAGAGGCCACACGGCAGCCTCTCGTACCGTCTGACGCAGATGATCACCGAGCACGGGTGCTTCGGGAAGTATCTGCGTCGGATGGAGAAAGAGCCAACGTCCGAGTGCCATCACTGCGACGCGAGGGAGGACTCAGGGCCGCACACGCTCACCGAGTGTCCGGCGTGGGAAACGCCGAGACGGGAGCTTGTGGCGGCCCTGGGAATGAGAGTTCTCACGCTTCCCATCTTGCTCGCGTCAATGGTCCGCTGCGCGGATGCGTGGGCGGCCGGCGCCTCCTTCATTACTTGCTCGCAGAAGGAAGCGCCGGCCGCCCACGCATCCGTGAAGGAGGAGGCGGGGCGGGAGAAGCAGCGGAAGCGACGAAGGATCGCAAGCCAAGCTGCCCGCGTACGAAGGCAACTCGGGCGTCGGAGGTCGATGAACAACCTCCGCCCCCCATGAGCGCCGGCCTGGGGGTGATAGGTGGAGCCGCTTGTCACCCTGGCAGAAGCAGGCCGCGGCCGTGGCGCGCCTGGCGCGCCTCCCCGTTACCGGGGACGAGTTGGGGACTCTGTAGTCCCCACACCCGTGAAGAGGGCCAGATCGTGAGAGATGGCCCTGGGTCGGCCAGGGTGCGAGGGATATGCCTGTCAACCTCACCTTCGGCAACCAAAACGACCCACAGGCGGCGTGCCTTTTAGTCGGTTCGAGTCCGACATAACCTCCTCCACCGGCTCCGGTGGGGAGGTATCCGGGGGATGTTGCGCACGTAAAAAAAAAAAAAATTCATATCTACTCATCAATCATTAACAGTTATTTTCACCAATTGTATTAATAAAATTCATTAAAAACAAAATTCAATGACAATTTTACTAACATATACTTAAGTTATATTGTTACTAACAAGATATGGATTGGTTTGTTGTCCAAAATAAATTATTTTTATTTTGTTTTATTTATTAGGTAGTATTATTATATACATATAACTCCAGTACATCCGAAGCTTCCACTCTGGAGCCCGGTGCTATCCACTATCCTACTCTTCCTGTTCACTATTTCATTTTAGTTTACTTTAGCATCTAGGGAAGAGACCCGCTGTCGCATGTTGCTTCCATAAAAACGAAAAGCGTCAGTAGCTTAGTGGTTAAAGAGTTGGCCTTACGATCGAGTTCTGAATATTACATTACCGACGTGAAATCACTTCTATCACAAGTAATTTAGCTTAGTTGGGGGAGTTAGAGGGAATATAAGTAATTTCGATTCTAATATTCTCTTAAAAAAACTACACTGACGCTCTTAACCCTAAGGAAATTATGCAATTTTATTGACATAAGGGTCTTCAAATCATTTCAATTACAATAATATTCGTATATTAACTACTATTTATTATAAGATCTATTTAGGAAATATTTATTTTATTTTTATGTGAGGAACACGAATGTAAGATGAATTTGATAATTGAAGTATGTGAGTACTCGAGTGAGTTGAGAGGCACCACTAGATAGGTATAGCAAAGCAATTAGAGCTACAGCCCCTCGCGCACCCCGCACACCCTCTGGCTAGCAACAGAGGACACCGTTTACGATCTACGTAGAAATTAATAAATGGGGTACTAATACTACTAATAGACATGTTTACCTTAAACAAGTAGGTAAATAAGTTTAATAAAATTAATATGAGATGTTGGTGCTTCCTACTTTTAGTTTCACTTTTTTTTAACATAACTTTGGTAACAGACAAGCTCACCTGACCCTGTTCATACAAACAGTAGGCAGAGGTAAATTAACACCCACACTTCTCCGTCATTGTATTCGGTCCCACGTATTAGGGGGTGAGCCTATTGCCGCTTTCCGGACACTATTGTTTACTGGAGCCATGCATCTGTGGCTGCGCCTGGCCTGTTTATATCTGTTTGATGTTGAACAGCCCTCAGTCGCCTTGTACGACAGCGCATGAGAAGAGAATGGGTAATCCAAATTCTACTCTAACTATCTTAACCAAACCAAGTTCTAATCTATCTCTATACCAAATTTCATCGAAATCGATTCAGTGGTTTAGGCATGATAGATAGACAACAGTAAAAAATAACAGTTGTCGTGTGTCATAATTGCTTCTAGAGACCACTCTACTTACTACTACCACAACGTAAGATCTTTAGAGTAGACTATGCTTGTACCGTTAGTAAATAAAATATAAATAAACTAACGTTTTATAGTTCATTAACGTATTAATTTGTCAGGCGTGGATGCTGCAACGGTAGCCGGCAGCGTAGACGGAGAGCGGAAATTGTTAGTTGCGCATCTAGGACGAGCACTGACATTTTCCTTAAATTATACGAAAGTGTAAAATGAAGCGCATAAATTATAATAACTAAATACTTTTAAACTGTAATAGGAGACGGGTTAAATTATGTAATAGGTACAAATAGAAACATTTTGATAAGTTTAAAAAAAAGTTAAATAATACACCCGTTTTCCAACGAAAATTTGGGGTCATGGGGTCTCGCAGTCTCTTCAGACGACGCTTCTCGTGACCAGAACGCTAGCCTCTTTTTAGGCCAGAGAAAAGCATGGCCATACAACGTGGCAATAGTGCCAGTCTTCTGGGAACGCTACAGGAATATTCCACGACGTAATTTTATTATTTTTAGCTATAATTTATTTAATAGTCCTTTTATATTTTATTTTTGTAGTTCATTGTGGTATGTATACTATACTACCTGCATATTATTTAAATGAATGTCATATTTTTTATTAATTATTAATAAACCTTTGTCCAACTTATAAAACTATATAGGAATTTCCTTATTGGAATAAATATGTCGTGTCGTGACAAAATAACTTGCGATAAAATCCTGAAATATTAAACTGTAAGTGCTGATTAGAACAGGACCACACCTGCCATGGAAATCGAAAAAGGGCCCTCTTCTGGTTAATGAGCGTTGACTGGCTTTTAGGTAAGACAAACTGTTTTCCTGTTTACACCTATGTATCTTCAATAAGGGAAGACAGAGTAAGTATCCATATAGCTATGCTGTTAGGTCGTTACATATGAAATTGCTGTTTATTTTTTTTGAAGAAATTGGAGGAAACCCAATTTTCAGTACTAACATTTTTGCATTTTTCTTAGGAATTACAAATTCAAATTTTATATTTTTTTTGTGTATGTATGAGACAACATTAAGCTAACAAACGTTTTATTACATTTTTGAAAAATGACAGCTGTAAAAAAGTAAAACGAAATTTATCATCAAAAATTTAGGAAGTACTATTTGTGAAGATGGAATTTAATTTATCAAGCGGCCAATAAAAACTAAATTAAATACCGAGTTGTAAAATCTTGAAATCAACTTTCAAACAAAATATAAATAATGGGAATAGCTAATAAATTACAGGAATAACGAACTCATGAATCTGTAGGAAAATTTGGTGAATTTCATAGGTAAGGACCTATTATAACCAATTACTTGTCAATAGGTTACTAAGTAAGTTAGGTACTCTAAAAATAAGTAAAAATAGATACTTAGGTACAATTTTTTTTCCGAGAATTGGGTATTTGACTGAGTAGTCAAATTAGTGACTTTTTACTAAACGTCAAAACGGTAAGCTGCTGCGGCATTTGTATGAAATAATTTATTGTGACGTCATAATATATAAAAGTTAAATAATTTACTGTTATAGGTTGGGTGGATGATTAAAAATAAACGAAAACTATTGAATAAGAATAGACGCAACTTTTACCGCTCTTTTACCATTCTTAAGTCAGCACAGTTAAATCATTTATTTTACATAACACATAACATAAAATCACGCCTTCATCCCCGGATGGTTAGGCAGAGGCGAATTAACACCCATATCTCACCAATAACTGTATTCGGTCTATCTGTCTGATGTTAAACAGCCCTATCCCTTAGTCGCCTTGTACGACACCGCATGGGAAGAGATGGGGTGGACCTAATTCTACTCTGCCGGGAACCACAGGAATTGAACTACAGGAAAATACCCAAATGTATAATTCAAAATGAATAATTTTTGAATAGGTGTATGTTGGTCCATCGAGATCGTCTGGGTCCAAACCTCATCTCGCGTATCGATACACCTGCTGATGAAAAGTTGGGGGGTCAGACGGAAATGTTCCTCGATAAAAGCCAAAAAAGCTTTGAATGTAACCGGTATTGGCGCATGGCTGAAGAAGAATTTCTCGCACCATTTGTTCCACATATCGCTTGAAAACAATCCTTGTCTTCATTATTAATAATATAGACTTCTATATTCAACTAAAATATTGAATAAAATTTAAAAGCATTTAGTATACCTACTAACTATTCAAATCCCGAGGAGAGGGCCAGATCGTGAGAGATGGCCCTGGGTCGGCTAGGGTGTGAGGGATATGCTTGTCAACCTCACCTACGGCAACCAAAACGACCCACAGGCGGCGTGCGTTTTAGTCGGTTCGAGTCCGATATAACCTCTTCCACCGGCTCCGGTGGGGAGGTATCCGTGGGAATTTTGAGCACTTAAAAAAAAATATTCAAACCGATTAAGATATAGAAAAACTGAAGGTTGCTTGGAAGAAATCGCTTCCAGCGATAAGGCCGTCCATTGTACATTAAACTGTATGCATGGTACCTACCTACAAGTTCTACTGTAATCTATTGGTGTACAATAAAGAATTATCTATTACTTGCTTACCTAAAATTACTATAATTAGCTATAAAACATAAAGCATCTTTTAACCGATTTCAAAAAAGGAGGAGGTTCTTGTTCAATGGATTTTTTATGTATGTTTGTTACGCGATATCTCGAATTTTATTTTTCTTGCGGTGTTCGATCGATACTTTTGGAGTGATCCCATATCCAAGAAATCAGGCTCTGATGCTGAGATCCAGGAGAAATCTGGAGAAATTCACAAAATGTATGTTTGTTACACGATATCAAAGCAAAGCACAGCAAACAAAGTAGGCACCGACTTCTTACAGATCAGTAAATCTGTAAATTTTCAAAGCCACTATTTTTTTTATTGAAGACGGTTTAAGTTTATTATTAAATTTATTAATATAGGACCTGATAAACAAAATGCCTGCCTATTGTACCTATTAAATTACCTAACTTCGGAACTGAAAACGTAAGATACTTGCAGATAATGAGCCAGATAATGACAGATAACTTACGTCACAAAGAGGCCCCGCGCCCCGTCACCTGTGTCCCATTATCTATCGTTAGATGTGGCTACGAAGCGCCAATAAAAACACGGTCCGCATAAATTGTAAGTTTTTATGAAATATTAAAGCCACAAGGTTAGTCTTTATTAGTTCAATGTTTTATGAACCGGTGACTTTCAATATAGTTAGATGATAAACGTTGAGTGATTCTAGTTTAATTAACCATTAGCCTAGCCATTTCATTGAGCGCCTGAGCGTCCAATTAACTGACTATTGCTGCACTTGATTCCATTCCCGCAACCCATAGGAACCAATTCACAATATAAAATATAGCATTATATGTTTTATATACAACTTAGGTAGCAGACAAGCACACGGCCTACCTGATGAAAAATGGTTACCGCGACCTATGAGCGTGTGCAACACCAGAGGAGTCACACCCATGCTACCGACCCTGTATGAACGTAAAGATTCTTCCGAAACAATCAGGACAAGCCTTTAGTCTTCCCACTGACAGCACAACAACTCTCCAGTGAACTCTGTTACCCAGCCGGCCCCAGATGTTGCACATGTTCATAGGTCACGGTAACCACTTTCCTTCAGGTGGACCGTGTGCTTTTCTGCCACCTAAGTTGTATAAAAAAAGTCGTATAATTATTACTAAACAGTATCTATCCTTCAAACCCTTCCTACTTTTCAAGCTATCTTCGCTAATTAAAACCCTCGTACTAACATCTATTCTGGCATTTATAATCAAATCTAATAAATGTGAGGGCAATATAATACGTAAGTATGTTTGTATCCTAAGATAACAGAAACACACCTAACACGTCATTACCTTCCCTCGGCACGTGTCTACTTACTACCAGAATTAAGCACATGTGGCCACAAAACCTCGTGTCTTACTAAAGATAACGACGAAGAGAATTCACCTAATAGAAGCAAACTATTGTACCGAGGGGTAATCTACTTTAATCCACGTCTGACTGGATAAAAGGGAACGTATTCTTACAAGAAAGGTTTTATCTATCTCGTTTAAAAGCACTTTGTGGGCTCTTGTTTAAATTGTTCATAATTAATATTGAAACTGAGGGAGGTTTTAATGAGTATGTAATATAAAACATGTTCTTATAATGAAATCTATTAGAGCAATGGTGGGCAAACTTTCTTAATGGGGGGTCAGTAAGTTTAAGAGGAGGAGGGCCAGTATTATACGAAAAAAGCATTTTAACCCCCCCACCCCCCCCCCTCCTTCGTAGGATGCCGGAGATGAGATTGGCAAATTCAAGATTTATTCGAAGGCCCTGTCACAGTGGGAGCATTATCTCTTGCGCCACGCGACTCACAACACAATCATGAACTACGTTGCTAGTCTAGCTGACTTATTTGCCCATACATATTTGCATATTATTTTCAAAATTAGAACTTCTGGACCGTCAAATTATAAATATTGCAGCCCATATACTATACAAAATGTCAAAGAACAGTCCGAGAGCCGGATTTAAGGAGAGTAGGGAAACCAGAGCTCACTGGAGAGTTTATGTGATGTCAGTGGGCAGACCAAAAGCTTGTACTGCTTTGTCTTTTACATTGACGGCACAGAAACTCTGTGCATACAAGGTTGGCAGCGCGAGTGCGACTCCCTTAGTGTTGCACACGTCCATAGGCCACGGTAACCATTTTCCATCAGATGGACCGTGTGCTTGTCTGTCAACCAAGTGGTATAAAAAAACAATTTAAAGCTTTCGCGGGCCGGAACTGGTTCGCGGGCCGTACTTTGCCCATTATAGTTTTAGTGCAACCATGGAGGATGAGGAAGTTACCTCAATTATTTTTTGAATAGAAACTAAAACAACTTGGACCACAGTTCTACTAAAGTAAAACTACTGTCATACCACAAATGGCATTAAATATTAGATTTTATTTCTAAACTCTAAAAGTTCAAAATTCGATGAAAAAATAATTTCATTATACTTTTTCACTCACTCTGTAAAATCCTTTTAATTTTGAACTTTAAGCTCATTAATTTATATTTTAAAATTAAATAAACTTTTAGCAGTGTCCGTAGTTTAACAGTTATTTTGCTTCAGCAGCATGGAGGCCCTGGCTACTGGCTAGGATTGCTTAATATTATACTGTACGAAGCTACTCAATTATCACTAAGCCATGAGCCCCTCACAGACACAATCAAGGCTTTCTATTAAGTTATCATCATCGCGGTCGCATCCCCGTCCTTCACCATAGAGTTAAGGTTCAGTCTTAACTGCGGCGTAGTAGAAATTTGATAGATAGATAGATAGATAATTCTTTATTGTACACCAATAGATTACAGTAGAACTTGTAGGTTTTTTTTTTTTACGTGTGCTAAATCCCCACCGGAGCCGGTGGGAGAGGTTATGTCGGACTCGAACCGACTAAAACGCACGCCGCCTGTAGGTCGTTTTGGTTGCCGAAGGTGAGGTTGACAGGCATATCCCTCGCAGCCCGGCCGACCCAGGGCCATCTCTCACGATCTGGCCGTCTCCTCGGGTGTGGGACTACAGAGTCTCCAAGTAGAACTTGTAGGTAGCATGCATACAGTTTAATGTACAATCGATTCAAGCGATTTCTTCCAGGCAACCTACATACCTAGGCAATATTTGCCGGTGGAGCCGCCTGTCACCCTGGCAGAAGCAGGCCGCGGCGGTGGCGCACGTGGCGCGCCTCCCCGTTTCCGGGGACGAGTTGGGGACTGGACTCTGTAGTCCCCACACCCGAGAAGAGGGCCAGATCGTGAGAGATGGCCCTGGGTCGGCCGGGGTGCGAGGGATATGCCTGTCAACCTCACCTTCGGCAACCAAAGCGACCCACAGGCGGCGTGCGTTTTAGTCGGTTCGAGTCCGACATAACCTCCTCCACCGGCTCCGGTGGGGAGGTATCCGTGGGAATTTTGCGCACGTAAAAAAAAAAAGGCAATATTTGCCGTGAAGCTATTGCCATCCTTCTTACCTCCTCAACCCGTTGGCGATATAAAAGTTCTGTAGTTAGACTAGTTGCTGGACTTTTTAGAGCTCAGGAACTACTTGCCATAGATTTTCGTACGGCAACCGGCACCAAAGGCTTAACGTGCTCCTACGCGAAACACGATGACTTAAAAATAGTCGTTCATGCTAAGACCGACTTGGTTATCGTGCAATGGGTCAGCCTATTCGGTTACCCCTCTTTCTCAAACTCAGATCTTTAGGTTAATCCTTTTTAGATCTCTAGTTAGATATAATTCAGATAATACTTTCTATAGAATTTACAAGGCACCATATAAATTGTCAACGTATGTGTATAAATGTATTGGAAAAAGGAAAACAAGAAGAACGGATACACATTTCTCTCCTATTTTATTACCATTGGCATACGGTCGCTGCTGTTAATCATACAAAAGAAAGGCGGATTATGATTTATTTTTGTATATATCTCAATATCACTGTTGATTTATGTATGCAAAATATTATGTAGAGAGTAAGATTATTTAGATTTCTTATGACTTTATTTACCCTTGAGAATTACTATTCCTAGCAGAGGACGTTGACGTCGTTGACTGAACGGGCGATCAAATCTTCTGTGTTTTCTATATTACTAATGTGTCTCCGAGAGACGGAAACCCCCAAACCAATGCATCTAGATATATTCCTGCATACAAATATTTGCAGCAGTCATTAAACCTACAACTCCGACGTAGCATACAGTAGAAGTCAAAGACTGTAGCGCTACACGAGCTACGCCGTAGAACTCGTAGAATTACGAACTACTAATCACGAAGTTGTAGATACTTTTTTATAGATAGTTAGATAGATTATTTTTAATATACGAAACATCAATTAGACTTTGCCTTGCCTGATGGTAAGCTGACGATAAAGTCTCAGAAAAGACGGTCACCATTACTTACACATACCAAGTGACAATGGTAACACTCAGCTTGACAGTCTCATCATACGCTGGACCCGGGACTGTAGGAAGAAGGAAACACATGAGCTGGTAATGAATTCCAGGCCTTAATGGTGCGACAAAGGAAAGAGTCACCGTACCGAAAGCCTGATAATACTTTATTATACACCAATACATTTACTCAGGGACAAGTAGGTAGCATGTATATACAGATTATTGTACAATGGGCGGCCTTTATATTAGATTCATTAAGCAGAAATCGAACCTGCACCCCCCCTGACTAGCAGTCGAGTACACTACCGCCACGCCTTAGAGGCTATCATACCTTATAATAACCTTATGGCAAGCTGAAGATGAAGTTTCAAAAGTAAAGACAATCATTATTGATGCCAATAAATATCAATGCTAAAATGGTGGCCCCTGATTTGACAATCTCGATTTTACTTGTCCCCCTGCCTACCCCAGAGGGAATAGTATGTAAGTATAATGATTTATACGCTTTCTAGCCACATCGGACTGTTACAAAAGAGAACAATACATTTTTATTTTAATTACATGTCTCTTTTACGGCGTCCACGACGAGCGTGTTCATTCCGATGTTTCATTCTTCATGTTTGTAATTAAAATTTTTAAAACAATGGGACTTTTTGTTATTATGAATATGCGTACTATTTATACGTCCTTGTATCTGACAGGTTTGATACTGTGAGCATATATAAATTTACATGTACTGTAGGTACTGCCTCTGTGTGATCATCTCACTTGATCATGGTCAATGCACTTTTAACTGGGGGTCCGCTCTCTTGTTTTTTCCTCCTCTCGGCTCATTTTGATTTTATGATAGCAACCGGTTAGATATGACTCTGGTGTCAATGTTCAACACAACACATCCACTCAACAAACGATATTTCTTTTTATATCAATCATTGCAAGAAATAAGACCCTTTCCTTATACCAAAACAGCGTTGTCTAAATTCAAGCTATACTAAGCATAGCATAGGTCTGTTCCACGGTGCCTATTATAGCGCCCCCACGACCCGTGCAGGGGAAGCGGCGTCTCTGGCACTACTCGCCAGCGGACTGGGATGGACTTCGTGACTATTTTGCGTCCATCCCGTGGGTTGAGCGCTGCTTTGAAGGTAAGAACCCATCAGATTGTGCTACTGCAGTCGCCGGTGAGATCGGTCTGGGTATGGAATACTATATCTCATATACCGATATCACCGGTGACCGCGGGGTGCGCCCTTGGTTCGGGCGCGAGTGCGCGGAAGCTGTTGAACAAAAACAGTCTGCGTACCGCGCGTAAGGGCGCGCGCCACGCGCCATCCCAATCTGGGCCACTTCAAGGCGACGTACAACAGAGCCACAAAGGTCTGTAGAAGGGCCTACGTCAGAGCGGATGCCCTACGCGGCTTGGTCAAGAGCTAGTGATGCATCCCACGGGAAGCCGTGGCTACTGGCGACCGGCTAAAGCCGTGCAAGCCAACTTCTGTCAGCCTTCGCTGCCTCCGCTGTGTAACCCTGATGGATCCCTGGCCCATGAGCCGCAAGAGAAGGCAAATCTGCTGGCTAATCTCTTTGCGGCCAACTCCCGAATCGATGATTGTGGTACGTAGCCGCCGACACTACCCGACAGTGACCACGCGATGCCTGATATTCATATCAGGCAACGCGATGTCCGTGCAGTGCTGCAATCACTCGATGTCCGGAAAGCCAGTGGTCCGGATGGTATTCCAGCGGTAGTTTTACAAAAATGTGCAGCGGAGTGGTCTCCAATGCTTACGCGCCTGTACCGGCTGTCCTACAGTTCGGGTACAGTGCCTTTGCCTTGGAAAGAGGCGAATATTCAGCCGATTCCCAAGAAGGGGGATCGCTCGGAGCCAGCCAACTATTGACCCATAGCCGTCACCTCAGTGCTGTGCAAAGTGTTCGAGCACATAATTAACAAACAGCTCATGCGGCACCTAGAGGATCACTCCTTAATTAATGACCGGCAATATGTCTTCAGGCCGAAACGGTCAACGGGTGATCTTCTAGCATACGTTACCCATCTTTGGGGTGAGACTATGGACAAGCACGGCGAGTCACTGGCAATTAGTCTTGTCATCACCAAAGCTTTCGATAGAGTCTGGCACAAATCGCTTCTTTCCAAGCTACCTGCCTTTGGTCTGCCTTCTAGGCTGTGCAACTGGGTTGCTAGCTTCCTGCAGGGGCGCCGTATTCGCGTCCTTTGTGACGGACGAGCTTCGGAGTTTCTGCAGGTAAATGCTGGCGTGCCCCAGGGGTCCGTCTTATCACCCACTCTCTTTCTTCTGCATATCAACGACATGCTGTCTACCGGTGATGTTCATTGTTATGCAGACGATAGCACTTTACATGGGAGTTATCATGGACATCCTGCGGCCAAGCAGTCAGATATCGCGGAGAAAAGGCAGCTTCTTGTCACTGAGCTTGACGGGATCCTGAATCACATTTCTCAATGGGGCGCTGAGAACCTGGTTGAGTTCAATGCCAAGAAGACGCAGGCATGTGCGTTTACAGCAAAAGTATCTTCTTTCCTTCCCCTCCCCACTCTTCAGAGCACGCCACTGCCACTGCAGGACAGTCTCAATATCCTAAGTATGGATGTTCGCTGCAACCTGAACAACAAAAATTTCATCGAAAGTATCATCAAAACAGCCTCACGAAAACTCGGAGTCCTGAACAGAGTGAGACGATTTTTCACGTCGGAGCAGCGGTGTTTTCTATACAAGACACAAATTCGCTCCTGTGTGGAATACTGCTCGCATCTCTGGGATGGTTCAGCAAAGTACTTACTAGATGCTCTCGACAGGTTGCAGCGACGTGCGGTCCGCATTATTGGGAATCCCGAGGTCACGAACACCCTAGAACCTTTACAGATGCGTAGAGATGTTGCGTCCATGGCTGTATTTTACCGTCTGTACCATGGGGAGTGTTCTGATGAGCTCTTCCAATTAGTCCCACCCTCCCCTTTCCTACACAGGACAACACGTGCAGGTCTTAGATGTCATCCGCACACGGTGCAGAACATAAGATCAAGAACCAAGCGGTTCGGAGACTCTTTCCTCTGTCGCACCATTAAGGCCTGGAATTCATTACCAGCTCACGTGTTTCCTTCTTCCTACAGTCCCGGGTCCTTTAAGCGGGGCGTGAAAAAGCATATGATGAGGCCGTCAAGCTGAGTGTCACCATTGTCACACGGTATGTGTAAGTAATGGTGACCCTCTTTTCTGGGACTTTGCCTTCAGCTTACCATCAGGCAAGGCGAAGTCCAATTAACGTGTCCTATATAAAAAAACATATGCACAAATATACACATAATATTTGCACCAAGCGGGCATACAACCTACGATTTCAACGTAGCATACTGTACCAGTTGAAGACTCAAAGACGCTACACAGGCTACGCCGTAGAATTCGTAGAGATCAGTGTATATGTTTACGTAAATATCTCTCTTACCCATCAATGTTATATAAATACTTACTGTAATTCTCCCACTGCGTCACATATTTACTACGCTGTCTCGAACACTGTCGCCTGCAAACATTTGCTTAAAAAGCGCTGAGCCAATGAAACCCCATAAGGATAATAGCATAGTACCTCTCTCATTAGCTCTCTCGGGACCACCTATTGTAATGATACGCTCCTTACCATCAACACCAAGTTATTTTAAATAAGATTATCTGTTATAAGACCATTCCTGGATCACTATTTTCACTGGGACTACGTCTAGGACTTGTCATATTGCACAGGCAAATTAGTGTATTAATCAAAATGAAAGGCATTTTTGTAACTCGACATTGCTGTCAGTGTACAATCATATTTTTTCTTAATTTCATTCTTTATTCATTAAGAAAATAAATGGACATGGATGCAAAACTTGGGAATCAGTCGTCCAATACACCCAATTTCTTTGTGTGCCTTAAGTTATGTAAAATATGTCACGGAAACAGAAGTTCAGGTATCACTTAGTAATAAATAAATAATAATTTCTTTATTTAAAAGCAACATATGTAGTAACAATATCTTCTTTCTTAAGTACAATTAATTATATTATTTAAATTTATAATAAATATATACATACATATAGTCACGCCTTTATCCCCGGACGGTTAGGCACAGGTGAATTACCAGCCACATTTCACCAATAATTGAATTCGGTCCCACGTAATAGGGAGTGAGCCTTTTGTCGTATTCCGGTCACTATTGTTGACTCGAGCCATGCATCTAAGGCTGAGTCTGGGCTGTATATATCTATCTACTGTTAAACAGCCCTATCCTTTAGTTGCCTAAACTAAAATGTGGTATACAATTTAAAATTAAAATGAAATGTCCAAAAACTAAGCCATCATTTCAAATGTATCTCTGTAGCGGAGCTTTATAGTTTAGAAATAAAAAGTACTTACCTATAAAAACATAGTTATAAACATACAGATATAACATAACATAAACTCACGCCTATATCCCCGAAGGGGTAAGCAGAGGTGCTAGCACCCACATTTCGCCAGTTTATGCTATATGTGTATGCCAATGTGGTGAGCCTATTGCCTATTGCCACTAACCGGGCACTTATAAACCTGCGATAAATACACACATAACTTTGAAAAGCATCGAAAAGTCATTGGTGTGTGCCATGGTAAAACTTGGGATTGAACCCGAGACCTCGTCTCAGCAGTCCATTACCCATATCACTAGGCTACCGCGGTACAGATATATCCATTCTAAATCCTACCAGCCGTTTTAGCGGGACAAATAAAAAATGATTAAAAAACAAACAAACCTAATAACTTTCACACACACAGAAACTCGCAACCTTTCACTGTTATATTAGCGGGCTATCATACAGTTCAAGGGGCATAAATCTACGAGGGGAATGACGAATTTGAATTATGTGTTCTATGATAACAGAACACCCGACCCTGTCCTAATCAACCCGGATCAATGTGTGATTATTCCTTTGAGTTGCTATTTGAGTTCGTACCTACCTATACCATAGAAATCAAGCTTTTTCAGACTACGGTATAACAACCGCGGTAGCCTAGTGGTATGGGTAATGGACTGCTGATGCGAGATCTCGGGTTCGATCCCAGGTTTTACAATGGCACACACCAATCACTTTTCGATGTTTTTCGAAGTTATGTGTGTATTTATCGCAGGTTTATAAGTGCCCGGTTAATGACAATAGGCTCGCCACCTTTTTTACATTGGGACCTAAACATAAACTGGTGAAATGTGGGTGCTAGCACCTCTGCCTACTCCTTCCGGGATATAGGCGTGAGTTTATGTTATGTTATGTATAATACAGTTTAATTCGGTATATATAACAAGATCGCGCAACCTATATTAATTTTGGCTCTGAACACTTGATCTTGGTAGGACGCGACGGTATTTCCGTTCCATTGAGTAGTCCGAGTGGGAAGTATCTGCGCCCTACAGAATACCGCGGCCATAATAACCTCGTGTTGTGTTCCCGGCGGTGAGTAGGGTAGCTCACAGGAGAGTTTTGTACTGTCAGTGGGAACACCAAAAGCTGTCCTGGTTTGTCTTTAACATTGACGGCACCGAAATTCTTTTGATTATCTACAGGGTTGGCAGCGCGAGTATGACTCCCTTGGTGCTGCACACGTCCAGAGACCACTGTAACCTGTAAAAAATATAGTATAAATATATTAGCATTTTCTTCTAATTTGCTATATAACATGGCTATACTATATACCACAATAGTATAGCGGAGTCTGAAGGCACTTTTATGGACGCGTTCACACTTAACTGTACTAAGTAGACCTATATTAACATTACCTCCGTATTTTTTACACTATACAGCCCAATAGTAACTTCATAGTAGACACCGTTTCATGAAATATGAAAAAGGCTAAGTTCACCAATGATAGGAACAACGATCAAGTTGAACTCATCATTTTCACCTTATTAGCGTTGAACTAATCTACGTTAATAACACATGTTAGTAGGTAGGTACGCAAGCATTTAACATAACACATTTATTTTCACTGATAAAATTTAACTAAAGTTGTTATTAATTTGCATCGAGTAAATATCCACATATTTCCTTAACGTTAATTTGAAACTCAATTTTGTAGGTAGAACGACAATATTTGTATTTCTATACACAAAAAATAATGAAAACAAACAAGCCACGGCTTCCAGTAATAATATCTTATTTATTTTGCGTTCTCTTGAGACCAATGATACTGTCGGCAGCCCTAGAGCGTGTCACCTGTCAACAAATTCGGATAAAGTATTATTTTTCTCGAAAATACATAGTCTTACTAACTTTGCCCATGGGCGATGGTGGCGATAGTGAATTTCATTTTTTTCAAAAGTGACTAACTGCCTAGGTATTTGTTAAATGTACTTATAATTATTATATTTAATTATTATATTTCATTATAATACCCAAATTAAGTTACATTTTAGTGTGAGTATTTAAGTACAACCAGTGCTGCAAATTCAAAAGTATAAATACATTTATACTGTGCTAACTTTGGATAAAAAAACGGCACTTTTAAAACCTTAAAAATAACAAGAACTCATATTTATACTAGGTATCGGGACTTCTCGCAAAAGTCGGCAGAAATAGTAAGTTCCAAGATATAATTCGCGAGAAGTTCCGATACCTAGTATAAATATAATACCGCCTGTCACCCTGGCAGAAGCAGGCCGCGGCGGTGGCGCGCGTGGCGCACCTCCCCGTTTCCGGGGACGAGTTGGGGACTCTGTAGTCCCCACACCCGAGAAGTGGGCCAGATCGTGAGAGATGGCCCTGGGTCGGCCGGGGTGCGAGGGATATGCCTGTCAACCTCACCTTCGGCAACCAAAACGACCCATAGGCGGCGTGCGTTTTAGTCGGTTCGTGTCCGACATAACCTCCTCCACCGGCTCCGGTGGGGAGGTATCTGTGGGGATTTTGCGCACGTAAAAAAAAAAAAAAAAGTATAAATATAATAAGAACTCGTTTAACAAATGGGCCACCGGCCGCTGGTACCAATTCAAACACGAGGCCCCGACCTTTTAAGACTCCAGCAAGAAACCAAGTTGATTTCTTTTTAAATTAGTACTTCTTACATTCTTACTTGGACAAATCCGATCCGATTTGACCAATTAAATCAAACTTTAAAGTTTCATTTAATTGGTGTGTACCAATTAAATGAAATTTTAAAGCATTTAGTATGTTAACTATTCAAATTGATTAAGATATAGAAAAAATTGGATCGATTCAGGCGGGATTCGAACCCGCGATCTTTCCCTCACAAGAAGAACGCTCTGACCATTAAACCACAGAACCTTCGCCCGAAACCATCCAAATTCTTATATACATATATCCGTCTTACGGCGACTGTGGGAGCCATCTACCTATATTCGTACGAACACCAATTAATCCAAGCTTTATTTGACCCACTCACATATCATAATACTGTTTGGAGCATAGGAATGATGAACGCAATTTCCCAGTCCGCATATTTGTAATCCGAGATAAAGCTGCCCAATAAACGTAGTGTATAAGTGCTTCAAGATATAGGCCCGTTCCTTAGAGACCAATCACGAAGAAAGGTTAGCCGCAGGGGTTTCTTAAGCCGCTCACAATCAAATTTAGCTGCATCTCGGCGGATTAATCGAGGATTAGGTAAATTGGCTCGGATACACTGATGGGAAAACCACTTCGTTTGCCTGGATAGCTTGATAAGTAATAAATGTTGTTTAAACGAGA
Source organism: Eilema griseolum (assembly GCA_963662185.1). Lineage (NCBI taxonomy): Eukaryota > Metazoa > Arthropoda > Insecta > Lepidoptera > Erebidae > Eilema > Eilema griseolum. The sequence goes on from OY759250.1 coordinate 11,208,721, forward strand.
CAAGGTTGACGGGGTAATCTATATGGGGAAGTGGTTAAAAATCTGAAGCAAATAGACCGGGTAGAAAGCCTCATAAAGTAGATAACCTATTAATTATTTGGTGGAGGAAACAGAACAAAACTGGGCCTCGATTATACTAAGTTTATGTCATAACAAATATGCATGAATATGTATATTTGCATTGGTCTGGGTGTTTCTATGTATAATATGTATATATATTTACAAAAAAAAAGTATCTTAGTATGTTTATCCGCATTCTAGATCCCATAACACAAGCTAGTTAAACTATGCTTACCATGGGTCTAGATAGCGTTGTGTAGAATGTCGTGAAATATTTATAAAATTAAATTATAAATTATAAATTGTCATACCACTGACCCAGGAAAAAGTTGCCTTTATTGATATACACGTAAAGCCCAAAAAAAAATAGTTCATTACATTTTTACAAGACGCTATTTAATTTTAGATTTTAAAAACATGAGGGTAAACTCTAAAATTAAATGTCATTTTGTCAGTTTCTGTGGAATGACAGTGGCTTTGAACTAACATAAAATTAGCAGAATCGAGGTCCTGGATATACAAACCGGTACATTTGCCGGTACCGCACTAATAACCAGGCACGTGAAGTACAGATCGCATGGTAGTAGGTCTAGCCAGGGTGAGAACGATCTTGACTACAAAGTTTTAAGTAATACCAAGATATTAAGAGCAAATCAAACTGGTTTATTGATTTAAATTATATTATTGTTTTTTATACCACTTAGATGGCAGACAAGCACACGGTCCACATGATGGGAAGTGGTTACCGTGGCCTATGGACGTGTGCAACACCAGTGGCGTGCCGGCCGTGAAGAAACCTACTAATGCCCCTTTTGAAGAACCCCATATTGTAGGCGCATGGGAAAACCGCAGCAGGGAGTTCATTCCATAGTTTGAGTGTGCGTGGGATAAAGTTTCTTTCATACCGCACAGTGCGTACCGTATCAGGTTGCAATGTGTGGGGATGAATTTTCTGCCTACGGCGAGCGGTGCGATGATAGAATGTTGCTGTGGGCATCATGTCAAACAATTCATATGAGCACAAACCCTTGTATAGGCGGTAGAACACACACAGCGAAGCAAAGTCACTCCTAAAGCGGAGCGGTTCCACACCTCCTGCGAGTATGAGATTGTCAACCAGCCTCAACGCCCGTCTTTGCACCGAGTCGAAGGAGTCAAGCTGGTATGCAGGCACTCCAGCAAAAAGATGACAGCAGTACTCCATGTGGGGCCGGACCTGTGCTTTATAAAGAAGGAGTCTCTGCCCCGCAGTGAAGTATTGCTTCGCCCTGTTGAGCACACCAAATTTCTTTGATGCCAACTTAAACTTGTCCTCCAAATGACTGCGGTGCTGGACTTCGTTGGAGATATCGACACCAAGCATCCCGATACTCGAGGCAATGGTAAGGGGTGTGCCCAGGAATTGCGGCGCTACAATAAATGGGATTTTCTTAGCGGTGAATACACACACTTGTGTCTTAGTGGGGTTGAATTGAACTAGGTTTAGCCGTTCCCAATCGTATACTCCAGACGGAGATTATCCGACTAAAGGTACAAAATATCAGGACAATTAGTCTGTAGGAAGGGGAGTGGAACAAACTAAGGCAGCAAGATTTTTTGAGTGCTTTGTTGTTGTACTACATAAAATAGACCGCTTCGTCTTCGTATTGAAAAAAATTAGACAAACTGTTAATATTGAGGCAGCTATTACAGCCTATCACGCGTATGTATCTTCAATAATAAGATATGGTCTCATAATCTGGGGTAATTCCGTAGATGTCGATCGAGTCTTCAAAGCACAAAAAAAATGTATTCGTGCAATGTGTGGAGCAGACTTTCTCGATAGTTGTAGGCCATTGTTTAAAAGACTCAAAATACTGCCTCTACCATGTCTCTATATCTTAGACATATGTGTTTTTGTGAAAAAACATATAGAATTGTTTGAGAAGTTCAGCGATAGAGAAAACAGTCGAACTCGGCATAAGAATAAATTATGTTTACCTTTGATAAGACTAGAGTTATTTAAGAAAAATGTGTATTGTATGTGTGTAAAAATATATAATCATTTGCCGAACAATGTTGCTGAACTACCTGTAGATTATTTAAAAGGACACTGTTTGAAATGTTATTAAATAAAAATTATTATGACGTACATGAATATTTAAATGAAAAATTTATAGAATGACACTTGAACATAAATAATGATGTTAATTAATAATAATAATAAATACATAATGGTAATAGATTTAATGTAGATTTAAGAAATTGACAAATGTAATAAATTTGCACGCCATCACATGGCAGAATATGAGTGAACTACACTGTTATTATACCACCTCTATACACCATGTTCTAGCAAATAAATAAAAAAAAAAAAAAAAAAGCTCGATCTGATTCTTAAGTACTTAACTTGATATATACGCTTGACCGTGTCATCGCTTTTGTACCCAACTATAAAGTTCAAAGCCAAGTAATCTATATCATATAAAGCAATCTTCTAATTCTATAAATCTAATTCTTCACCATATTAAACTTTTACCCTGGAACTAGGCATATGCCTGGTTCAAAGGAGTTCCAGGATATGCACGTAGGCAGGAATTAATTAAATTTTATGACGTCCAATCCAATCTTATTGTAAGATTTGGGGCACTTTACTTATGGACCCTAAAAACTTTGTGACTAGGGTATGGTAATTATAACCAAATGAACGATGATGTTGTCTAACAGGGCACTTACTCATGAGTATCCTAACGGAGGTCAAGCTCAAGGTAAGGTACAACCACCATTAGGTATTTAACACAAGGACAAATTGCACGACACAGGGTTAATGGTGCCAATTAACTTGTCAAACTTTGAAATATGATGTGACGCCCTTGGTAGTAGTTTACCTCTTGACGTCAAAAACCATAAACTCATAACAAAATAAGTAATTCCCCGTAACAGTCGTAACGTTAGGACATTCTCCGCAATGTCTTATTATAACAGCAACAGCTTATTTCCTACAATTGTACCAATACCCAACGGCTTTCCCGCTCAGATAAATGAAAAACCCAAAAATAAAATTATATTTCTTGACGTTACTCCAGCCCGGACTCCTACACAGCGAATAGCATCAAATGCCAGAGTGACTCCAATGAGAAATAATCTCATGGATGGCAACTTCTCTAATGATATAATCTACGAGAATATCAAACCTGTATTCACTATCCTGAGAATAATGGGTGTTCTACCAACAACGAGATCAGCTCCTGGAGTAAACCAATTCCACATCACATCTCCTTCGATGTTATATAGTTTCATTGTTTACTGCTCCCTAATCAGCTACGTGTTATACCTGTCTCTCCATAAGATTCAGATTTTACGCACGGCGGATAGAAAGTTTGAGGAAGCTGTCATTGAATATTTATTTACTGTTTACTTATTTCCGATAACAATAGTTCCGGTTTTGTGGTACGAGACTCGTAAGATAGCTGAGGTTCTTAATGGATGGGTTGATTTTGAGGTAAGACAATTGTTTTCACAGATATTTTACCAATTTAATGAGCTTATTGAGAGCACAGAACCGAGTAAAGGTCATAATACTTATCTAAATGTACTTATATATGCTTTTTTTTACGTGCGCAATATCCACACGGATACCTCCCCACCGGAGCCGGTGGAAGAGTTTATGTCGGACTCGAACCGACTAAAACGCACGCCGCCTGTGGGTCGTTTTGGTTGCCGAGGGTGAGGTTGACAGGCATATCCCTCGCACCCCGGCCGACACAGGGCCATCTCTCACGAGCTGGCCCTCTCCTCGGGTGTGTGGGGACTACAGAGTCCCCAACTCGTCCCCGGAAAACGGGGAGGCGCGCCAGGCGCGCCGCCCCCGAGGCCTGCTTCTGACAGGCGGCTCCACCAGTCACCCCCAGGCCTGCGCTCATGGGGGGCGGAGGTCGTTCATCGACCTCCGACGCCCGAGTTGCCTTCGTACGCGGGCAGCTTGGCTTGCGATCCTTCATCACTCCCACTGCCGCTCCCGCCCCGCCTCCTCCTTCACGAGCATTACTTGCTCACAGAAGGAGGCGCCGGCCGCCCACGCATCCGCGCAGCTGAGACTTATATGTGCTTGCATTTCATATACACTCGAGAGCAATGAATCCGGGTCACTTAAAGAATGTTAAAAATCTCGGAAACTAAAAATGATAGGTTAATGCAATAAATTGTATTTAATAGACAATGTAATACTCCTTAAATGAAAGTAAAAAAAATATGAGTCACCATACATTTTATTAACACAAAATTACATAAAGAAAAAAACTGCTGATCTCTCCTTAAAACAAAAATAGGAAACATGAAATTTTTGAACTTTATTACGATTTTCTTGAATTTTAATACTTCGTATTGCCTCCTCGTGCTTCCATTACTGCGTTTACGCGGTTTGGCATGCTGTACACCAAGTTCCTTATACGATTTTGGGGAATATTCTCCCATTCCTCTGTGAGAGCAATTTTGAGCTCACGAAGCGTGATTGGGGGAGGGTTTCGTTGTTTTACGCATCTGCCTAGCTCGTCCCAAGCATGCTCGATCGGGTTGATATCCGGGCTGCGCGCTGGCCACTCCATACGAGTAATGTTCATCTCTTGAAGGTAGTCATTCACAATCCTACCTGTATGAGGTCTGGCATTGTCATGCATAAATATAGCATCCTCACCTAAATTGACCATAAATGGACCAACGTGATCATTGAGGATTTCTTCCACATATCTTACGCTAGTTAAAGAGCCGTTTTCTATGATCACCAGCTCTGTGCGACTTTCAGAAGAAATTCCGGCCCACACAAGTACAGACCCACCACCGTAGGCTACTTTTTCTTCGATGCATGCTTGCTTGAATCTTTCCCCTGGTCTTCGATACACTCTGTGTCTTCCATCGTGCTTGTAGAGCATAAATTTTGATTCGTCGGAGAACATAACTTTTGACCAATCTTCAATACTCCAATTTACGTGGCTCTGGGCATAACTTAGTCTCGAAATACGATGCCCACGCTCCAGTTTAGGGCCGTTTGCAGGTCTAAGGGGTTTTAAGTTAGATTCAGCAAGCCGACGTCTTACTGTCCATGCACTTGGGTTACTTCCTCCGAGGCGTCGAAACTGATTGGTGAGTTCAGTTCCTGTGAGAAAGCGATTTCGAAGCATGGTGTTCACCAAGTATCGGTCTTCTCGTGCTGTGGTACACCTGGTTCTGCCCGTTCCTGGTCTGCGTAGGTTAGAACCAGTTTCTTCGTAACGTCGGAGAACTCTTTGTACTGTTGACAGCGACACACCGACAGTCCTGGCTGTATCGCGCTGACTCCGGCCGGTTTCCAGCATTGTAAGTATTCTGGTGCATTCTTCAGGCGTAAGCGACATAATTTCAGCTTGATTAATGAATATAGAGCACTATCAACATGGTTTATGTACCCACATAAATGACAGATTACAAACAAAAGTATTACAAGCAAATTTCGTAGTTCCATCTTCGAAAGTGGCCCTTTTTCAAATTTGATTTTTTTATGATATAACTTTACAATAACTAAGAAGTTTTAATACCTTCATTTAAGGAGTATTACATTGTCTATTAAATACAATTTATTGCATTAACCTAGCATTTTTAGTTTCCGAGATTTTTAGGATTCTTTAAGTGACCCGGATTCATTGCTCTCGAGTGTATATTACCTAAGTAATACGAGTACAATACTGCTTGAACAACCTTGTGGAAAAGCTACAAAACGAATTCTGATAAAGTAATTTGTATCAATTATGATATGGAAAAAATTGAATTGGTACATGCGGGATTTGAACCGTGAACTTTCCCTTACAAGGGAAACGCTCTGACCACTAAATCACCGAACCTTCGCCCAAAACCATCCAAATTCTTCTATTCATATATCCGTCTTATGGCGACGGTTGAGTATAGTTAAGCATAGAAAAATTTGGATGGATGGACTCCATGGCTGCCCCGATGTTCATCAAAGCAATAATACAGAAATTCAAATTGGAATATGTTTTTATGCTTACAGCTAGTGTACAAAAAATTATCGGGTCGTTCTCTACCCATAAAACTGTACAGGAAAGCGTTGCTCATCGCAGTTATCATCCCTGTCTTGTCTACAACTACTGTTATCGTCACCCACGTAACTATGGTGGACTTCATACCAGCACATCTTGTACCATATATTTTCTTGGAAATATTTACCTACATGCTCGGTGGCTACTGGTACCTGCTGTGTGAGATTCTTAGCATCTGTGCCAATATCTTAGCCGAAGATTTCCAACAGGTTAGTTCCACTTTTCATTTTAAATAAATCATTTGTTTGTTTGTATATCTACTAATGTTATATTCTTACTCTCTGCTAGGCTCTTCGTCATATTGGTCCCGCAGGCAAAGTTGCAGAATATCGTGCTCTATGGCTTCGCTTGAGCAAACTATCTCGCGATACAGGCGTTGCTAATTGCTATACCTTCACTTTCGTAAATCTTTACCTGTTTCTCATTATAACGCTTTCCATCTACGGACTCTTGAGCCAAATATCTGAAGGATTTGGAATTAAGGATATTGGGCTCGCTCTGACAGCATTTTGCAGTATCTTTCTGTTATTCTTTATTTGCGATGAAGCTCACTACGCTTCTCATAATGTAAGTATTGCTTTCCTGTACCAACTAATGTCTATATTATCTTGTTTCTGTATTAACAGTATTAAGTGGATAATTTATTATTTTACTTAGGTGAGAACAAACTTCCAAAAGAAATTATTGATGGTTGAACTATCTTGGATGAACACTGATGCCCAAACCGAAGTCAATATGTTTTTACGCGCCACAGAAATGAACCCTTCTCAGATTAGCTTGGGAGGATTCTTCAATGTCGATAGGACTCTCTTTAAATCTGTAAGTATGTGCATGGCACAAACAGCAACCAGCATCTCAAGAAAATGACTCATCTCGTTAATCATTTTGTTGATCTCGAGTGTCAAAGAGGGACTTGATTCAATCAGCTGACTGACAAAAATTTAGAAGTAACACTAGATTCGTGCTCTTCTAAATTCAATGTCTTAATGTTCCAAATATGAACCATTAAATGTAAACTCAGTGAAGCTGCGGTAGTGAATGCGGCTACAGAGCACGAGGTCTGGATTAGGATTCCCAGGTTAGGTAAAATAAAAAGAACACGGTAGATAGACTCGCCTCCTGTTACAAGAGACCAATAAAGGATAAATGACGCTATGTAAAAGTATGTTTTTTTCAACATTGTCTAACCTTCCCCAATATGTGTAGAAAACATAAAATTTGTCGAAGTTGAAACATAATAACATCTTTTTAATAATTACAGCTATTGGCAACTATGGTCACATATTTGGTGGTACTACTACAATTCCAGATCAGTATTCCAGACGATGGTCAGCACCATGCTGGTCATAGCGATGGTTATCCAAACAACGTCACCAGTGCTACAACCGAAGCTATGACAACCACCACCACGGTTATGACCACTATCCTTACCACTCTCGCCAAGAAAAAAAAGAAACATTAAAAGTATAAATCTAATAAATGTGTGCAAGCTGTTCTTTCATGTCATTTTTCCTTGCTGTCTTTTATTCTTCAAACTAGCTCACCCGCCCCAGTTTCGCCCGTGGCATATTTTGAAACCTCATATTTGACCTATTTGATAAGATAAGATATACTAACAAATTAGAGTACATGTACGGAGAACAATATGAAAAATGTAAAAATAGCGGTCTTTTTTTTATACCACTTAGGTGGCAGACACGCGCGCTTGTCTGCCACCCACGGCCATAGGCCACGGTAACCACCTGATGGAAAGTGGTTACCTGGGCCTATGGACGTGTGTAACACCAGAGAAGCCTTATCGCTACAAGCGATCTCTTCCAGGCAACCTTTGGATGGAAATGTTTTGTTTTATTTTAATTTAGTTTGACCTGATTGAGTCCGTATTTCTATAGTTTTCAATTAATGTATGGAATGAATCTGCCGGATTTGTTGACATTAATGATCACTGCTCCACTCCCTTAAATAGTAACGTGATTATATATAGTCTAAAACTTTCGATGATATACGGACTATTATACTATGCACAAAAAGAACTTTACAATTCGAACCAGTGGTTTCTGAGATTAGCGCATTCAAACAAACAAACAAACAAACAAAAAACTCTTCAGCTTTATAATATTAGTATAGACAAAGGACTACGACGAAAACAAAATAATGTTTATTCGGCGAGCCCAGTTAATTTTGGGAACCACTATATTAATAACAATGACTTTAAATCGGGCATCCTTAACGGGACTTGAATTCGTGACCAGACCGTAATAACGATAGTGCTCTGACCAACTGAGTTACTTGGACACATCTTAGATATTCGAAATTCGTCTATTCTTCATTATTTCTTCCGTTTTGGGGCGATGACGGTGGAGTTGTCTACCGTCATTCTTGCGCACTATCGGGAACAATGAATGATGCTACTTTTAAACAATATTTTTAAAATCGATTAAAATAGGACAAAGGAAATTAGTTCAGGCAGGACTCAAATCCGGGATATTTCCTTACAGCGGGAATGCTCTGACCACTGAGTCATACTTAACGTTGTCCACATTTTCGTATACTTCTGTCTTGGGGTGACGAGACGGTGGGAGACAGAGCATTACCCTGTGAGGGAAATTTCGCGGGGTCGAGTTCCGCCTGAGCTGTCCTACGGCAGCTCATCCAATTCAAATGTTGCATGCTGTTTTCAACATTAATTCATGGTTTGTTTTATTTGCACTATAGTAAAGTAAGACACATTAAAATTGTGCTACCTACTGCAGTATTTATTTAGCTACCATAATGACAAATACGCGCTGGTAAAAAGATATAATATTCGAGGAAAGCTATAATACAATTATAAATAATTATTTCCAATAATTTTAAACGGTTACATAATGTTAAAATAAACTATTTGTGCAAAGTACTATTGCAGGCTAGCCTCAGTGGCGTGGTGCTAATAAAAGTAGTCATCTATTCCTTCTCTGTGGCTGACGGCCATAGAGACCGATGGCAAACATAAATGACATTTCATTTTGTTATCTGTATCTTGCGCTCTATTACTCTATGCTCTAACTCTCAATAGAATTTGACAGAATTTTCGCGATTTTTATTATAGAAAGTCTAGAACAGGTAAAGTAAACGTTCGTCTGTGAATTAATTACACCCATTCTGTTTATTGGATTGTGATTACTGGGAAAGCTCTTAAGATGGTCGACTACAGCAAGTGGAAGGATATAGAGGTAAGTACTATTTTACTCTACGATGCCCAAACCTTAACTGTCGTATATATCACACGTTAACCGGAATTCTTTTCTAGATATCGGACGATGAAGATGAAACTCATCCCAACATCGACACACCTTCTCTGTTTCGTTGGCGGCATCAGGCACGCGTTGATCGCATGGAGGAACGCCGTCGTGAAAAAGAGGAACATACTCAAAAAAAGAACGAAAACTTAAGGCGGCTGAATGAGACTAAAAAAAAGATCGCCGCAGCTGACGGGCCCGATCTAGACTCATTGAAAAAAACCTTAAGCGAACTTGAAAATGAGGAAAAAGCATTGAAACAGAAGGAAGAAGATCTTAGGAAGAAAGAAAAACAAACGCCGTGGAATGTAGATACGATTAGCGAACCCGGATTTACTAAAACTGTTATAAACACGAAGCCTGCTAGGCCCAGGGATGAGAACTTGACAGAGGAGGAAAAAGAAGCTAGAATGAAGAAGTTTGTATTGAAGAATGAAAGTTTACTAAAGAAATTTGGTATGTTGCGTCGGTATGACGACTCGCGACAGTTTCTGCAGGAACATAATGAGCTGGTGTCTGAAGAGACTGCCAACTATCTTGTCATTTGGTGCATAAACTTGGAGATGGAAGGGGTGAGTATCTATTGTAATGGTAATTTGAACTAACTAATCAATTTTGACATCACAATTTTACTAATGTTTTGGGTGTGTTTTTAGTGTTGAAACAACTTTTACAAATGTTACATCATTAGTGCATAACTTTTATCCCAGTCATATCTGTGACTCATCAACACCGAGTTGAAGGTCCCCACCCCTGGGGCAACACTTGTCCAATGATCACATATTCAAAAGATGCAGATTCTTCACTGTTACTTTAAGATGGTCACTCAAAACTAGGTGAATTAGCCTGCCTTAACACATGCAAGAGTGCAACCGGACATACACCAATCATAGAGTTTATAGCAAGATCAAAATAGGACTTATGTTATACAATGCAGTACAATCTACTTTTGACATGCAATAGTATTGAGATAAAAAATTTTTTAGCACTTAGGTGGTAGACAAGCACACAGGTGGCCTATGGACGTGGTTAACACCAGAGAAGCCACACTCGCGCTGCCGACCCTGTAAGCACAGAGCTTCTGTGCCTTCAGTGTAGAGGACAAAGCAGGACAAGCCTTTTTCTGACGGCACAGAAACTCTGTGCTTACAGGGACGGCAGTGCGAGTGTGTCTTCTCTGGTGTTACACACGTCCATAGCCCATGGTAACCACTTTCCATCAGGTGGGCCGTGCGCATGTCTGCCCCCTAAGTGGTATAAAAAAACGATTAAAACTGCATAACTAAAATGACGTAATTATGGTCAATGTGGTTTTTGTATGTGCAGTGATAATAGTATGAATACATTTAACCTTTGTTCATGAATGTGTCATAGGTTTCTCCCCATAGCCTGCTTACTCCTCTTCCTTTTGGTTTGACTTATATGACTTTTGTGGGAGCTACTAATGTTAAACCTCCTAATACTGAGAAAAAAAATAGTGATCTCTGTCAATCAACAGGGGTAACCAACTAACATACCTTTAAAAAAAAAAAAAAAAAAAGTTGACTTATCTCTAAAGCTCCTTATGGCCTATGACGACCTCTGTGGCGTAGCGGTAGAGCATTCGACTGCTATGCAGGGGGTGCGGGTTCGATTCCCGCTCAGTGCAAATATTTGTATGCATGAATATGTATATTTGCATTGGTCTGGGTGTTTCTATGTATAATATGTATGTATTTACAAAAAAAAGTATCTAAGTATATTTATCCGCATTCTAGATCCCATAACACAAGCTAGTTAAGCTATGCTTACCATGGGTCTAGATAGCGTTGTGTAGAATGTCGTGGAATATTTATTTATTTATTTATTATTTATTTATGAATACATTAACGATTTATTGAAGTACCCATCCACTAAAATGTATGGGATAAACATATTTGAATGACTCACTGATTTGATATTGTTTTTTTTTTAATTTTTCAGAAACATGAATTGATGTCTCATGTTGCACACCAGACCATCTGCATGCAATATATATTGGAGCTATCCAAACAGCTGGATGTTGACCCCAGAGCTTGTGTTGGATCATTCTTCTCCAAGTTAGTAATATACTAATTCTATAGCTGTGTGGAGCAAATTTAAATTGCAATTACATTTACAATTTACCTGATTGCTATCTAAAAGATTGAAACATACACATGATAAGTTTGACAACAGGTAGTACCTATTTGACAATCATAAACCGAAAGAAACATTAATGGGTACCACCTTCTGTCAAACTTGTTCAATATTCTAGACGGCTGTCCGGTTTTCGTTGTTTCAATCTTTAATGTCTTAAAAGATCGAAACAAGGAAAACCCGCTAGTCTAAATTTGGGATTTATATTTTTGAATATTTTTTTATTGCAATTAAATATTGCATAATTTATAATGTAACTATAAACACTGTTCTAAAGTTATATTATAAAATGCAACAGTATGTGAAGTGAAGTTTTCCATACTAGATCTCACTGCAGAGAGAATGTTCTACATAACTAGAACTTTATGTAGTTCTTGGTGCATCTACTACTACTGCCAGTGGGGACTCTGTTCATCCCCATGCCTGTGTGTACCATTTCACCCGTTGCCCTTATAAAATCTTATACCGTGGCAATGGCTCCTAGACTGTCAGACTGTGTTCTCCCAGTATATTGCTACCTGGATGGTGTTTTTAGAGGTGCACACGAGTTCCTCTGGTGTACATGTGTATGAGCATGTAACACACATTAATAGGTGGGCCTTTGTCAGTGGAGTAACTTCACATTCACATCGCCAGGTCCACATCACCCAAGTACACCCACCAAGAGCGGTTTTGTTTGCTTCGGCCCACCTTTCTACGAAGTCTATTCAAGGACTGCCATGTGATCCAGGGCAGGTCATTTCCAGGCAAGAGATTCTCCGACAGCGGGTCTTGTGCCCTTCAGTGGTTTATTCTCGCTTGGGAGGGGTCACCATCGATGAGGGCGAAGCTCCTTTTGGACAAAATGCTCCTGCGGCTCGTCAGTCTTTGTGGCACCTGATGGCCATGCATGGGATGTCCAGTTTGCTCTCCACGGACGACGCCACGCTTCTGAATGACTGCCATAGATGTTCATATTACAAACGGGACCGATGCCCCAGAGTCTGTCTTGGTGCATCTAACCAGATCACATGAGTTTGTACTGAAATTTTATAATCATTAGACAGTCCACCTTCACATCTTATCTCATAACAGATATATACCCTTCTTATTCACTCACATTTATATATTTATAAACATGACCACACTTTAAATATTTCTTTATACATCACAGAATTCAAATAGCTGAGAAGACCTACAAAGACTCGTTTGATGATGAGTTGGAGCAATTCAAGGCCAGGATTAAGAAACGTGCAGCAGAGAAGATTGAGGAAGCTATCAGAGAACAAGAGGAAGAAGAGAGGAAGGCTAGGTTGGGACCTGGTGGTTTGGACCCTGTCGAAGTATATGAGGAATTACCTGATGTAAGTAACTTAAGTATTGTACTGTATGAAAAGTGTGGTGGAGAGTAGGAAGCTAAATATCGAATCCGAGATAAACGCTCCCGCCGGGCGATGGAGTTTATCCGAGGGTATTTCTGTCTGCTGAATGAATAAAACATTATTTGTCTTGGTGAAGACATTGATTCTTTCATTGTTATCTTTTCAACCTCTCTATTTAGAGTGGATTCCAGTCTTGAGCATTCACTTTAAAAAAAATCTTATATATAAAATTCTCGTGACGCAGTGTTTGTGGTTAAACTCCTCCGAAATGGCTTGACCGATTCTCATGAAATTTTGTGAGCATATTGGGTAGGTCTGAGAATCGGACATCTATTTTTCATCCCCCTAAATGATAAGGGTTGTCCACCCTTAACATTATATGGCAAAAGTGTTTGCCGGGTCAGCTAGTTGCTTTATAATTTCTTTAAATTTAGACTTTACAAACATAAACTTAGCTTATACTTCTCACTTTTATTATAATTTTATCTCTGGTGGACCTTGGCAGAGTAGAATTCGGGCCACCCCATCTTTTCCCATACGTTGTCGTACAAGGCGGCTAAGAGATAGTGCAGACAGATATATACGGCCCAGACTCAGCCTCAGAAGTATGGCTCAAGTCAACAATAGTGCCCCGAAGACGGCAATAGGCTCACCCCCTGTGTGGGAATGAATACAATGATTGGTGAAATGTGGGTGTTAATTCACCTCGGCCTCACCCTCCGGGGATAAAGGCATGATTATGTGTATGTATATAAATTGTCTCAAGATAATTAGAAGAATATTTTGGCAAGTTACTGATCTAGGACCAACTTTCTTTTTGTTAAATTAGTTTAACTAATTGAGTGATTAAATTCTATTACAGGAGCTAAAGAAATGCTTTGACGCCCAGGATGTTCCACTACTGCAAGCGACAATTGCTAAAATGCCAGAGCAAGAAGCTATATACTTCATGAAAAAGTGTGTAGATGCGGGACTATGGGTCCCTGGAAAGAACGATGAAGAACCTACAATGAAGGAAAACGCAGGTGAGACCTCTACGGCCTCCGAATCTGCTCCAAAACCCAATGTCAGTATTGATGATGTAGACTGATCACAGGAAGTTCTGAATTTCTCCATATTTAGGCATAAAACTCCAGATTGAAAAGTTGAACTACAACATGGGCGTAATTCATAACAACAATCATAGTATAAGGATTATGTTAATAATATTTTCGTATTTTAAAATTCGTGCTGGTGTTTACTGAAAGGATGTTACTTGTTTTTCAAAGTAAATGAAGTGTAAGTTTTGTTAAGTGCCACGATAACACAATTGTAATACATAAGCTTCACTGCAATAATAAACTGTGATTTATATTTTGTCACATGTACAATCATTTACAAACTGAAAATTTTACCGACATGAGATTTTACAGAAATATATCTACTATCGCCAATATTGTTTGTTTTACTGGTACCAAGTCCCTAGTACGCGAGTTGAATGCAATCAAAGGGGGGGGTGATTTTAATTCGCTAGCTCTGCATTCAACTCGCGTGTGGGGTGTAGGTAGTTATACTGACAAAGTATTAATTAATATGCCAATTGCAACCAATTGTTTGAAAAATTTGTACTAGTAATGCAATGCTTATTTTTCATTGAACCGTATATAGCTCAAAATAAACAAACCTATGCCGTCAAAAACCTGGCAATAAAATCCATCAAGTTCCACCACCAAGTACCTACCCATATCAATCCTCTGGAAGACTCCCATTTGCCTTCTCTTCCAAAATCATTGTCGTAAGCATACCTTCAAGGTCATTAAGAGATTCTCCCCTTGGCATCATTGATGGATCAAAGCTAAGACGCATAAATTAATTAGAAAAGAGTTCACGTCGAAGGTAGCATTGTATACCTCGGGACAGATATATTGGACCTAAGTCGTGAGACACGAGACGGACGTGCCCGGATTATTTTGTAATAGAGCTCATCTACCGCCGCAACACCCGTGCTACCCGCAAAAGAAACCCAAGAAACGAGTACTGCACATATAAAGCCCATTTTGAGCACATTATAGGTCCAAGATATACATATCATAAACTCACGCCTATATCCCCGAAGAGGTGCTAGCACCCACATTTCGCCAGTTTATATTTAGGACCCAATGTAATAGGTGGCGAGCCTATGGCCATTAACCGGACACTTATAAACCTGCGATAAATACACACATAACTTTAAAAAACATCGAAGTCATTGGTGTGTACCATGGTAAAACCTGAGATCGAACCCGAGACCTCGTCTCAGCAGTCCATTACCCATACCACTAGGCTACCGTTGGTTATACGTCCCGAGGTATTAGCCTGAAGAGTCTTACCATCAATGCCAGTAGAAGCCAGTAATCAAATTCGAAAGAGAATAAAACGATTATTATCTTTTTTTAAACTTGTACTTTTTATATAACAAAACTACAATAGGTGTATGAGAGAGTACGCGGCGCGGGGACGCTACGTGAGCACATGCGGCGGTAGTTGTGGTCGCCCCTCTAGCTTGCTGTAGTCCAAGTGGAATTCTTTCGCTACCTGAAAAAAAAAAATACATGTGTTAATACAACAAAACGGTTTTTTGACGTGACAACGTCTTATAAATTGGTTTGCCGGGTGACACTTCAAGAAACTGCGTTACGCTCCGCTCACGTTATGCGCTCACAATGAGAGCGAGTGAGAGGCACGCGTCCCTTCCACTCGGGCATGGTTAGCCCGCCTAAGAGCGAGAGAGACAGACATAAAAAGTGAAAGGCACGCGTCCCTTCCACTCGAGCACAGTTAGCCCGCCTAAGAGCGAGAGAGAGAGAGTGAGAGAGATAGGCATACACACTGAGTGTAAATGAATTGCCAATATGTGTAAAGGTAAAAATAAAATTTTGTTAATATGAAATTCAGTGCGAGATTCTTTGTATAAATTAATGTTTTAAATATAATTCTTTGTATAAATAAATGTTTTAAATTGTTACTATTATTTCATCCTTCTTCCTACTATACGAATGAATATTCACATTAAAATTATTTTACCACTCAAAGTCGTTGTCACGTAAAATTTTCGCCCGTATACCGACTTTACAGGCAACCAATTTTTTAACCATGATATCTTGTAATTGTCCTATTGTTTTATTTTGTTTGTTATTTTTGGTTTTTGATTAGTATTTTTATTGTTAAACTTAATGCACGCTTTTAATTATACCATGCTGAGTACACATGTTTTGGAACTCAATCTGGAACTGAACCTTCAAATGATATTTTGTAAAATTTTGATTGTTTTCTGTTTTGTGTGCCAAATAAATAAAGTTGTTTTAGGGTGTGATTTATGTCACTAAAAATAGAGCTTTTTTTTTTCTAAAAATACGGTCAATTAGACTTCGACTCGCCTTACGGTAAGGTGAAGGCAAAGTCTCACGCCCTTATTAAGGACCTGGGACTGTAGGAAGAAGGAAACACGTGAGCTAGAAATAAATTTCAGGCAATAATGTCGCTACATAGTCACTACAACCTGTCGGAAGCATCTAGTAAGTACTTTGCGGAGCCATCTCAGAGATTCGAGCATTTCACGCATGAGCAAATTTGTATCATGTAGAGAAGACACCGCTGCTGCGATGTGAAAAAAACGAAACGAAAATCTATACCTAGGATATTGAGATTGTCCTGCAATAACAGTGGCGTGCTCTCTTCGCACTAATGACGGTTCTGCTGAGTGATGGAGATGGATAAAAGCACAAAAAAGTACCACAATGCTGCTCAATTCAGTTTAACCCTTCCAAAGTATATAATGTTAAAATAATAATATTGGAATGGAACCCGTGAGGCCGACTACAACTATTCAATCTACTCTAGATGAAGTTTAGAAAATGTATCATGTGTACCTTACGCCAGTTGTGCGCATCGAAAAAGTAGTATGTGCCACGTTCGTACGTTGACGTCTTCTCCACCATGGGCATGCCGGGCGCTTGAGAGATCCACACTTTTTCCTCCATGTGATACCGCCATTCACGATTGTAACTGCAACACGGATTGTAGGACTCTATATAAAATCGAGGACATTTTACGTTAAGGAAAGGCCAAGACAAGACGAACCGTATTGGGCAAGCATTTATCAAAACAATTACGTAATTTGAAAGTGAAAGACTTGCCAGAATTGTAGGAAATGAAATGGTACTTTTTGCCCACCCAGAGTGCCCAGTCACAATACAAATTTCGTGTTATTTTTTATACCACTTAGTTGGCAGACAAGCACGCGGCCCACCTGATGGAAAGTGGTTACCGTGGCCTATGGACGTGTGTAACACCAGAGGAATCACACTTGCCGCTGCCGATGTTGACATTTTACGATAATCAAAACACCTGATTTTCCTCTCAATAACCGTAACATATTAGTAGTGTCAGGGTAACTTAATACATAATTATTAGTAATTCAGTAAAAAAAAAAAAAAAAATTATTAAGTGGAAACTCACAGTTCGGCTGCAGCTGCAATTTGCAGCACGTCACCAACGAAACAGTAGAACAAATAAAATAAGAGGTCTTCCTTATATCGACTTAGCCGCAGAGGCGCAAGTTTTTCTCTAATAGAACCATTAATTAAATATTCAGGAGGCACGTGGTAGTCCATATCTTGTGGTCTGAAATGAATACATTTTATACTATTATTATTATTGTAGGTTACGTTATTAGATATATATATTACGAGATAAATAAACAATACTCTTAATAATGACGATATACAATTTGTTCAAAGCGTATTTTTTTCGATATGGTCTATTACAATTCCTGCAACTATCCTAATAAATGTAGCACCACAACACTCCCTCTCTAGGATATTACGTCTTCTAATGAACTCAAGGCCAAAATTCGCAGTGTGCAAGAGACCTCAATATCAGACATCCTCGTTTTTCTATTAAAGGCTTTAGAGCTCATTTTTACAAATCTGATGTGAAACTCGTGCTAAAAATACTTTTGACATGAGTATACAAATTAAAAATTTATTAATGTAGTCATTTACAAAGTGGAAAAATGTCTTAATCATCGGATGCTACATAATTTCATAGAACCTTTAAAATTACACATAAGCTGTTAAAATGCTTCGTAAATGCTTGTTGTATGTAATGTAGTGTTATAAAAAAAACATGCAGATATCACAACAGCCTGATTTGTTTTCTTGACTAGAAAAATGAAGATGTCCCATTTTAAGGGCTCTTGACATCCTGTGAGTCAGTTCAGCCTTTGTCACTGCAACATATAAGCTTACATTGATTGTTTAACTACCAATACTACATGTACAAGTAGATAAATACTACCAGAGATTAAAATTTTCCTCTTGAAAATCAGTTCAAACAAATTTTATAATTCACCTGCAAGGCGTGTCCGCCCAGGGTCCAGCAAAGGTGAGATAAAGGTTGTCAGGGGAATTTAGATTCAGTCCAAGTGCAGTTAGATCCTGCCCTAACGCCAACGAAACTAAACTGGGATCCGACTCTGCCGCTCGAATAAACGTTAACAGTCCCACAATACCAAACTGATTTGGTATCATCGTCTCTGGTATATTCGTTACTTTACCTAAAAACACAACACTATTAATCAACTGCTACTAAAAAAAAATACTTCAATGGAATTACTGGTCAATATATTACAGAGGCTTCAACAAACATTCAATATGCAATACATGGTACTGAAGCCACTTTAATATACTTTCAACCTAAGAATTAAATACACACCATAGAATTCCGTATGTGCTCCTTGACTGATAACTTTAGGGACAAAAAAATTACATGTGAGGTGCAGTTCGGTTAATTATTATCTAGAATAAGTTCCTAATATTACAAAAGTATTAGCATGCAATACATATATGAATTTAAAAAAGTATATGTACCAAAATAACTTTAGTAGTTACAATCAAAAATTTTGAGAAATCAATATCTTTGTGGAATCTTGTATTCTATGATAGCAGATAGATATTTACCATCAGGTGACGTCTGAATGCCTTTCCTGGGCTTGTCCGCATTGTGATTGGCGAAGTCGGGCGGTGGGGGCGCAGGTCCGGGAGGTGGCTGAGGCGCCGCCCCTCCACTGCTCGACGTGCCAGGAAGCGCAGGAAAGTCCTCCGACGACATCGTGAACTCCGACTGCTCCGATGTAGGCTGCTTCACCATACCCACTGCTTTCAACAATAGTCTTATAAGTCCCTGCGTCGGCTATTTAAGATATCATTCGTACAGCGATCGGTAAACCTCGTGAAAGTGTACTCGGCACCACAAAGGCCTCTCTGATGGTAAGAGGGAGCGCGTCATCAACCATTATACTAATTATGGGTTCTAAAGGCCTTACGTCATTGGTCCATCAGTCCTTTATTGGCCTGTTGGTTGGCCAGACCCTTATTGGCCTTTTAGTTGGCCTTTAGCCAGTAAGTGCAAATGTGTGAATATTTAAATTTTTTTTTTTTTACATCTGTTCACAAAGCTTGCCGGTAAATATAAGAGAAAAATAGTCTAACCGTAAGGTTTAGAGCCGGGAGGTGGTGGTGCGGCAGTGGGGGCCTGGTCGCCGGCCCCGCGCGCCGTGAGCGACGGGAATTCGCTAAGGTCTAGCAGCGGCGGCGTCGACGTGTCGCCGCCCTCGCCGAAAACCGAGTGGTAATTACTGCCTGCGTTGAATCGAGACAGGTTGCCCATACTCGACTGTCGAACAAACAACGAAGACGCTTTTAAACAATGGTTAACTTCTATTAGCAAAAAATATTAATGAAGTTGCTATTTGTAAAGAAATATCGACATTTATATTGCGGACGAATACAGCTTGTCTTCGCAACGCTAACGTATTGTGAGCAAAATCGATAGCTGAGAAATGCGGGGGTTTATAGAACGCCTACGCATAACAACGCTAGAGACAAAGATAGAAACTAAGGGCCAATTCATGCTAGCGCAGAGTCGACGCGTATTCACCCTAAGGATTCATAGATATACTTATTATACATACTTTTTTTAAACATCTAGTATTTTATCATTTTCTAAATGTGTCAAAACTCAATAAAGAATTATGTTTAAATAACTATAAAATATTGAAGATTAGATAATGCTAGAGCATCAAAATATAACTATACAGTTTGTAATCATTTACATTTTTACAATGCTTAGTGATAAAAGTGATTTAATTGAATTTCAATGCATCCTCCATTTAACCATCATTAATATCTAATAAAACCTTGCCTATTGGTAAGTAAAGTAATGATGCAGGTCAGTAAATATCAATTAATCAATCATCAATATCTTTACGACAGAAACAGATGGTGGACTATTGTCTCTATTAAAAGTAGTAGTCGTAAAAGTACTACTCAATAGTGCCCACAAAAATATGAATTAACCTCACTCAATGCGAGCAAAAGTGAAACAGATAGAACATATTGATTAAGACAGAACATACATACACATGTACATACACGTGTACAGTGAATGTGAACGAACTAAAACTTTTGTCATACAATGCGGTACACTTTTGATATGGATAGCATGTCTACCTCACTTCCAATAGATCTTTAGGGTATACTACTTGCATATGCATAACTTAAATGGATAAAAAACACTTTTATATACTACTTTATAGGCTATACAACCTATTAGATTTACTAATAATAACAAACTGAGCTTTAGGGGCTATAACCAGTTTTTGATAAAATTAATACATTGTTAAATTATTGACACATGGACATAAAATCTAATAAATTTTGTATGAACCTTGTTGAAGAACAGCAGGATTGCATATTTCAGCATTGGTTTTATCAATTTTGTTCATATCTCGGAACAATTTTCAAAAAAATGATTGCTATACCTACCATATTACACTATGTGTTAATTTAATCACATTTGGCACACACAATAAATGCATTTAATTATTAAATTTTGAGCCATCTACTTCAACAAAATATGACAGCAGTAAAGAAATATTTATTAAATTTTATAATGAAGGTAGGAAAATTATAGAATGTGTCAATCTACCTTCATCACACATTTAAATTGTATTAGAATTATTATAAATAAATCTTACCATGGAATTTGAATTAGGTTGTGTTAATGTGTTTGGCATGGGTACTCTACGATCGGCAAATGCTCGCTGGCCGAACAGTGTTGAACGAGATGCCATAGAGGGTGGGGCACCCCCTGGCATGGCAGTTGAGCCTCGGCCCGGCGACAGTGCGCCTCCAAACGTTGGCGTCACATGGCCCGATACACCACCCACCAGCCCTGAGCTGACGCGACTACCCACACCGCCGGTCGCTAGGCTTCTAGGTGCTTGTTGAAAATTCAAGTTTGCCATAACCTGAAATGTTTAATGATATTATATAGTTTACAAGCTAAAATAGAGTTTTATTCACTGAAAATTATGGGTTTAATGATGAGGTGAGTGTAACTGGGGAAAAAAAAAAATTGAGCAATATTATTTGCAGAAATTATCTCAAATTTTCAGGTATACCCAACATGAGATCATTTTTATGGCAACTACAATTTCATACTTCTTCTAGTCCGAGTATAGTTATAAAATACTTTTTGAACCCATTTCTATTTATTAGGGGTATATGTGGTTTCGATTTGTTGCATTTGTTATTTTGTATTAAGCTTGTTTATATTAATCTCATCTATTCTAATTAGAATAATATTAGAATGAACCATGGATCACAAATAATGTAAATACATCCACATAAATACTAACATTTCATACAGAGAGCTAAATAAATTCTTTTTCAAAATTCTTCCAACTTGATACTTCAAGAACAACTTTCCAATATCTTGGCTGGACATGAGTGTATTGCATTCAGCTAGGCAAGACATTTACTTGCTCTAACTAAGCCCTAAATAGGAAACAGTAAATTTTAAGGTAATATATCAAAAATAATGGGACATATGGATATTGTAGTGGTCTTCAAACAGATCACTATTATATTGGTTTAGGCAACAGTTGCGAGTGAAAAATACAGGAACAAAACCTTTGGTGGTTCTATTTATGTTTCAAGAAGTATAATATGCCTAAACTGGACATAGTCAGTAAAATATACCATACCTTACGGCAAAAGTCTCTTTGATACAACTATATTTCTAACATATTAGACATACAAGAAACGATACTATGCGTAATACGTATTAGGGTATATAGTGAGTAGATAGGTAATACAAGATAACATTTGCTAATAACAACAAATGAAGTAGGTAACAGAGTTTTCGAGTTTATAATATGGTTATTTGTCTCCTGTCAAACAATGGCGACCCGTTATTGGTTTACTAGATTCTTCATAAATTCCAAATATTTACCTAAAGTGTCGACGTCAGTCCTTGTTCCACTATTTCAGTATCAGTATGAATTGTTCATAATCAAATATTCCCAGCAGAAACAAATAAATCCACTCCAATGAAATAAACAAAAGTTTGTTGACTGTCCAATTTAGACTACGATATATGCATTCAAAAATTTTAAGACGAACTAAAAAGATGCTCGAGACCGTCTTTGCATGAAACACTGCTATAAAACGCTGAAAACTTTATGCATCTTTACGTCACTTATAAATATTTTAACAATTTCACTCAGTTTTGTCGAACGCCACATTACCCTAAACAACTGGCGGCCATATTGTTGAAAGCAGACGGAAAACTGCAACAATTTTCGATCAAGTAACTTATACTCATATGAAAATTATAATTACAAGAAATTAAATTGTTATTGAATAACTAATAAAATTAATATTTTTGGGAGTAGTCTTTAATGTCATTATTGTTTGCAAACTTAACTTCAAACTAAGTATTAGTAAGTAGTATTTAGTTTGATTTTTAGAGTAGAGCCAACACTTCATTATTTTCTTGCCATATGAAATTAAACTTTTAACGAGAAATGAAGGAAAAGTATGTCATAAGTCCCAGTGTTGTCTATGATTACATTGGCTCCTCCACGGTCACGTTTTTCATGCGTTTTTTGACATTATCGATCTTTTATTTATTGTCGTTATTGTTTATAATATATTCTTGTGCTGTATATTTACATAAATATGTTTTATTCAATCTATTTCTAAAACAATACAATAAATAAAATTAAAATAACTATTATACAACTTATAGCTTCATTATTCCAAATAAGTAAAGTAGTACCCGTACTGTTCCTTCGAAATCTTATAACTCGTAAAATTGATTTTTTATCGATTAAAATGTCCTAAGGGACCTCAGATATTACATGAAAACCTCTTTTATTGTCGCATTGCCATTATTATGCGTATTTCTTATCAAAAATATATATTGAACCCGTTAGTCTGTCTAAAACTTATAAGAATTAATTAGGAAAGCGGTAATGATTAAATTGTCTATGCCAGAGTTTTGGCATGAATGGCAACACCGGGATCATATGATTGTTCAATGAAGTAGCACGTCTCATAGGCGTCGACTTACTTCTTCGAGCCAGTTTTTGGTTTTCTGGCTCTTTATCGGTTGTTTTTCGTGTTAGTGGTGCTAAATATTAACCAACAGCCATGGCGCTCAGCGATGCAGATGTTCAAAAGCAGGTACGCATATGAATTTCGAAATACAGCTAATAGCAGCGTAGATTTGTCGACATGGATTTGTCAGAATAATTGATCCAAAATGAGGCACTTGAAGATGTTGTTCCAAATAGCTCTGAATCTCCAAAAGGGTTGTAATGGTGTTATTATACTTTCCAAATGGGTATCATTGAGATGTTTAATTTTTTTATCACTAGATCAAGCACATGATGGCCTTCATCGAACAAGAGGCCACTGAAAAAGCCGAAGAAATCGATGCTAAGGCTGAGGAGGAGTTCAACATTGAAAAGGGGCGTTTGGTGCAGCAGCAGCGCCTCAAGATTATGGAATACTATGAGAAGAAAGAGAAACAAGTTGAGCTCCAGAAAAAGATGTAAGAACCTATGAGATCTCAAACTCTTATTAGAACTCAAATTAATGTTCTATCAATGTCATTCATATGGCAAAAGAAATAGGGCTGCTTATAATAGTACACTGCGGTGGTTAGTACATATACACAAGTAGACTTGTCTGCTTCAATTATTATCTTCACATTTAAGATATAATTACAACATTACTTAGCTTGCTAACCTTAATAAATGAAATTAAAATCACTGTAGATTTTAATACATAAAATGTGTAATGAAATTTCAATTCTGTAGAATACAATAACCAAACTGATAAAACATAGTCATGTGATCTTACACAGCTAATGTAAAACTTCCATGTTACAAATGTAGTCCAAATGTTATTTGTATAAGGAACAAATTTGAATGGCCTTAATACCAAACCTAAGTTGTTCTTGCATTGAGGTGTTTGACAGTAAAATAGTTATTAGAAATTAAGTTATGACATGACTTAGTATGCCATAATGATGAAATAAATATATATTTCCATATCACTCTATACACTATATAGTGGGATGGACAGGATGACAGAAGGTGGAACGGGAGTGATGTAATGCAAGGTAAAGCCTATATCAGGCCTATGCCAGTAGTTGATTGCAATAGGCAAATTGACTTGGACTAAGTTTGACTAAATAAATTACTTGTACATACATACATACATACATAAAATCACGCCTGTATGATTTATTAATAAATCACTTCTTCACATGAGTTGGTTATGTCCTAAGGAACCAATGATAACATTGATTGCATATGATTTATCACAGATAACCGTTCTATACTGAAGTTTATTGTAATGAAAGCAGTTAACTAAGGTTTTTTTTATATCAGAAGTGATAGGTTTGGCGCAAGGTTTACGTATTGACTTCTTTATCCTTGCATTTATCCTGGTTGCATCTGAAACTTTCACCGCATAGTCTGGGTCCACTTCTTTCAATCTAACTTGTTAGGCTGATTTCTATCTATGTACTGAGTTTTAATAAAAAAAATTATCTAATTTAAAAAAACAACACATGTTAACATTGTGATTATGAAATAAAGATAGCAACACTAGGTGGTGTCAGTGATGAATGAAGCTAAATAAGAAAATGCATTGAAAATAATATTATACAGACCTGATCAACATGAATTTTGTCATATGGGTACTATAAAGCAAATAAACATCCTTAGCTTTTTTTTTAAATAAATTGATATATATTATACATAGAAACACCCAAACCAATATAATTTTTTTTTTTAAAGAATATTAGCCCAGCTCCAGCTTAGCTAAATTGCTTGTGTAAAGAGTGGGTTCATGTCGATAGTGTAATGGCCAGAATTCGAAACCTGGACCTCTTGATTGTAAGACCAACTCTTTAGTCACTAAGCTACCGAGCAAGTATACATCATAACAAATGGGTGGGGAACCATTAACCTCTGATTCAGCAGTTGAACACTTTACTGCTGCTTCACAGAACTTGTAAAAAGAATGTATTTTCAACTACAACTCTCTTAAGTTTCTTTGCAGACATATTAGTATTTTAAAAAATACATTCATCAGCTCGAGATACATTATTATTATAAATTAACTTAGTTTAATTTTTTTGACAGTCAATCATCAAACATGCTGAACCAAGCTCGTCTGAAGGTACTAAAAGTACGTGAAGATCACGTACGTAACCTTCTAGATGAAGCAAGAAAGCGTCTGGCTGAGGTTCCCAAGGACAGCAAAATGTACGGAGATCTGCTCACCACACTAATTGTACAGGCTCTCTTCCAGGTTAGTATATCTTATAAAATATGAGTTAACCTGTATTCTGTTCCATTATT
The DNA here is from genome assembly GCA_963662185.1 of Eilema griseolum. NCBI lineage: Eukaryota > Metazoa > Arthropoda > Insecta > Lepidoptera > Erebidae > Eilema > Eilema griseolum. The sequence goes on from OY759250.1 coordinate 11,234,387, forward strand.
TTATACCTATCCTTTTACACGACTTCTCTATCTACTCTACATCTAGAGGTAAAGCTAAAGTTTTCTTGACGTCACCAGATTTTTTTTTTTACATAAAACTCGAATTCTCAATGTCACAGTACATTATCACAATTTTTGTGAGTATCTCATCTTTAAAGTAAATGAAGTGAGCTCAAATAACACCTGAAGTGGATATCAGATGGGATTAATGTTTGCCACAGGTTGTTTAAAAAAATTATTGTCAAGAATATTGGTACATCTGAGGCAGGATTTCACTACTGCAAATATGTTTAGCAAAACTGAGGTGTTATATTTTACTACATTAATTACACAAATAAAATTAAATTAAATCTGTATATCGTTATTAGTCAAATGACCCTCAAATAAACAGCTAAAAATAGTTGCACGCAACTTGTTAATTTGCACGAAATTATTTTAGCTCATGGAGCCTACTGTTACTATCCGTGTCCGTGCAGCAGACAAGGGTCTAGTGGAGTCTGTGCTTTCTAAGGCCCAAACAGACTACAAGGAAAAGATTAAGAAGGACACGGTACTGAAAGTGGACGCTGAGAACTACCTTTCCCCTGACACATGCGGTGGGATTGAACTCATTGCTGCCAGGGGACGCATAAAGGTACACCGCATTTAATTTTTTATTATTTCTAATTGATTATTGACAAACTTTGCTTTACTTATCGTTTTTCGCTTTGGTAATTATAGTATTTTGTATAAGGGTCAATTTTGGCAGCATATTACAAAGTTTTGAATCACAGAAAAGTCTAGCTGTCACATGGCTGCACAAACTTTGGAATTATTTCTAGCAACAAATTCGGGCTGTTACCGACCGACTTTAAGTGTGGGAATTGACCCTAAATCACTGATGTTTTCAGGTGTGAAGTGTGAATTTTAATTTCTCTTTTTTTGCAGATCTCCAACACCTTGGAGTCCCGCCTGGAGTTAATAGCAGCTCAGCTGTTGCCCGAGATCCGTACCGCTCTGTTCGGTCGCAACCCTAACCGTAAATTCACCGACTAAACTATTAGCGGTGGCCCTATACACACTTGTTATTACTAACAACTTACTTTTAAAAAGTTCATAATTTGTAGAACTAAAATAATATTATAATAAGTGTTTTACTTTGCCTAATTAATTATGTCGTAATAATGCGTACAATTTAATCGCTATTTAGAATGTATATTAAATGAATGGTCCCGATAAGTCGCCAGAAAATGTATAAACTAACAATGTGTCAAGTTCTGATTTCTGGCTTACCACCTGTATACGAGAGATATGCTTCTATTATAACCGTGCATTAGTTTCGCCTGCTAATATATCTTCAACGTCTATATATTCAATAAAAAATGTTTTATTAATAACAATTCATTCATATAGCACGATGTTATATGTATTTTAGAACGTAGTTTATAGGATTTGGAAACGGTTTAATTAAGATGTTACCATTTAGTAGCCATGCTATAACCATTATCTATAGTGGATACTGTTAAGTATATTGGGCTCGACACGGACTTGTCCATTACAGTATTAATGAAGCACAAGAACACTTCGCAATGGTATATCCAATATTATTTCTATGTGAAATATTTATATTTAATAATCTATTATAAAAGTTGTTATTGAAAGTTTTGGATTAGTATTTATCTACACATGTAATTAATTGGAGGAATCATTGTAGGCTGTAAGGTTGGGAGGTGACAGCAGCATCCCATGCTATGTTCACTCAAATCGATGTAAAGATTTGGCTGTGCGCAGTGTGGTGTCACGTTTGAACCTTGCAGCTCCCCAAGACATTCCTACATTGTGTTTTATCCTGGCAATATAACCTGTTGGCTTGCTTTTGACAGTGAAAACTTAGAGCACCATAGCTCCTGTGACTTAAATGTATAATTCCCATATAGCACTGTTAAAATCCTTGTAATGTAAATATATAGATGTGTTGAAAATAGTCTTTCATTTTAGATGTATGCATACCTGAGGCCCAAGTTCACTTAATAAAAATCTGTTCAAAATTGAGTTTCGACCTAATATCAATCAATCGCCCAAATAGTAAAGAATATTCTAGTAACACAACTTTCATTGATGTTGTGATCGTTTTTGATATTTTTGAAAATGATATTAGAGACTGAATTCGAACAGATTTTTTATTAGGAAAATTTGTGTTCCGTTCCAATTTATGTGAAGAATAATAAATAACAGACCAAATAAGTATTTATTGCATTAGTGTTTTATAATTTCATAAATAAGACAACACCAAACTTTAACAGTACCTAATTAGTATTTGTTTCCACACAATTAACGTATGGTAAAAAATAAAAACAAAACGGTATATTAAATAGGTGATCTAATATAAATAATGTCAATTATATACGTTTTCAATAAATAATTAAATATATGTATTTATAAATATCTGTATATATAGGTACCTTACTACCGAATAGGGAATTAGTACCATTTCATATACTTATTCTATTCTAATATATTAAACAACGTTATTTGTATAAATAAGGCTAATTGAGTAAGTTATACTGGGGTTTAAACAGTTCATGTTTCATTTTTAGTAACATTACCTAAACTACCTGAGTTGATCTTGCATCAATATTTGTAAGTAGGCATAAGATTCAACCGGGGTATGGGGATATGCCAGAGGCTACCTCACCTCACCCTCGGTAACTGATGACACGAGACGAAGTGTGGTATTACTCGATTCGACTCCGACAATGACGGGAGGGAAGATGGGGGAGGGGTGAGGGTTTCCGCACTTAAAAAAAGTAGGTTTAATAAGATTCACATTTGGTAATACTATGTAGCTCTAGACATCAAGATCGCAGGCAGGGGGTTAGAGAACATCTAGAGATAAAACTCTAAAGGGGGTTATAGATGTTCTAAGGATCAAGTTAGGTCATGACTTGAATGATTCATTGTAAATTTGAATGACAATTAGATTGGTGTTTTGACTTTAATTCGCGCCTGGTAGATATTTATTAATTATATTTTGACTTAAATTATTATTTTTCTACATTCTTTATATATAATTATCTACAATAGGACGTAACAACACTGAGTGAATTTTGAATAAGTAAATAGTTTAGACAACAAGATGCGATACATCAGGTGTATAGGCTGGTAGGTAACGCGGAACCCGCGCCTCATCCCGTCTCCTGGCTCCTCTGTCGACAGCCAGGCTGATACTGCCTGCCTCCTTGACTCCATTCGACTTGGCCCTCCGTTGCGACGGCAGTATCGACGCACGGAGCGTCTTCCGTTTCTGCAAAAATGTAAGCTAGTCTTAGTCTTAGACCCTTAAATTAATGAATATTCTACAATACATACATCAAGTTACGTGTCTCTACTTACGACAGCAATAGACTAGTTACCGTTTCCAGCGAGTTGATGTGTAAGCTCCACAAAGCAGCAAGGGACTCATTGTGATTAAAATTAAGAATGTGCATGAACATGAAACATGTTTATTTTGATAAAATTGAATATTGCTCGTAACATTATATCGTCTACATAAACATATCGGGGATGGCGAACCGGAATGAATCCTAACTGGGCTCTACTAAGTACCTACGGAAGTCAAGAATCTTCCTATTTTTACCTAGGTACCTATAAAAACTTGATCTATTCTGTAATTCCTTTAGAATACGGGAGTAAGGTACTTTCTACATTCTTGCTTGTCTGTATCTATTTGCACTTATACATATTATTAGAAAGTATATCTACTTACCTACCATTAAAGTATACATTTACTTTTTTATTGATATCCGGGAAGGAAACCCATGATAGGTATCTATGTATAACATAATTTTTTACGTGACCCTGAATGTATATAAATTAATCTGGATTGGTTAGATACAGGTATCTATAATCTATAAATATAAAAAGTTCTCTAAAATAAGTAGGTATGTGAATTGATTGGTTCGCGATCCCCGTCCTACATTGAGTGCGGAACAGTCGTCAGTGGGCAGGCACACTATATTTTACTCTCTAGCTGTTGTTTGATGTTGTAGTGGTCCACAGCCTTGGCGTCAGCCTTTACTCTGTTTACCTCAACAGCGCCGCGCCACCTGTCGGCCGCGTGGCGCGCTATCTCCATCCTCTTCTGCTTCTTGATCTGGTGACGTTTGTACACCACCTCGATGACTATAAGAACTATCCCCCCTATAATACCCGCTAACACGAGTATGAATACTCCGGCCATGTTCTTCAATCCTAAAGTGTTGGGAGTTTTCTCGTTTTCCTCACAGTTCAGCATGTTGTTTCTTAGAATCCAAAGGTTATCCAAGGATTCCATTATACCACCTGTAATTTAAATGTTGTACCTACTTAGTTATTTTAACCAATTTCTGTTTATTTTTACTTAATAGGTAGAGAAGCTCCAAATTGTATCATAATTAATGGAATTAGGTTGTAGGTTAGGTACTCACTTTCATGAAAGTCCAAGATCGCTAGGGTGACAAAATCAGCCCAAGGTGAGCCTTTTTGCAAGCCCACGCCGTAACCCGAACGACCGAACAATTCCCCAGCCGTAACCAGTTCGCAATCCTGGGCTGCTTCAAATTCCAAACGAGAGGAATCCCAAATGAATGCCATTAGTTTTCTGAAAACGAAGATTGCATTAGAACCTCGAAATTAAAAAAAAAAATCTTGGAAATTTGATAATTTACCCCTGCTTTACATCTTGAATGGCCTGTTCAGCGTTGTCGTAATTATTAGCCTCCATAGTACGGTACATATTCGACAGTTCGACTTGTCTCCTAAAATACATATCTACAGCTGACCCTTTGACCGTAGCACAAGTCAAGTTTTCCATCGTGTTGCGAAGCTGAAAAATACAAAGTTAGTTTTCTACTTAGGTAGGACATAACGTGGTTGCATAACATGGCATATCATGGTTGCCTGGTAGAGATTGCCTTCTGGCATAAGGCCGCCACTTGTTATGATACAAAAATGTACCTATTGTAATTTTTCTGTTTCCGTTCCTTGTGCACATCAAAAAAAAAGAGATATATTATAACGTAGAGCCTAAGGGTGAATTGAATCCATACGCGGCGAAAAGAGGATACAACACATTGTGTTAGTAGGCGCCTATTTTAGGTAAATAAGTAATCCTATTGGAGTATACCGTTTTTTTTAATGTGCGCCATTCAACGGACACCCCCACCACCAGGGCCGGTGGAGGAGGTTATGTCGGACTTGAACCGACTAAAACGCACGCTGACTGTGTGGGACGTAGGTGGCCGGAGGTGAGACGTATCCCACTGAGACATATCCCTCGCATCCCGGCCGGGCCAAGACCGTCTCTTATGAGACGACCCTCTTCTGGTCCCCACGGACCACGGAGTCCCCATCTCATCCCCGGGTATGGGGAGGCGCGCATCGTGCACCGCCGCCGCGGCCTGCTTCTGCTAGGGTTACAGGCGGCTTTACCCGTCACCCCCAGGCCCGCGCTCATGGGGACGGAGGTCATTTTGCGACCTCTGACGACCGAGCCGCCTGCGCTAATTGGATTATACCCAGCCAATAAGTCTACGAAGTCATAGGTATTCTTGGACACTGGGACACAGCAGATAGTTTATAATATTCAAAGGTGAAATATCTAATTACCCTAGCGTCGTTGATTCCAGTGAGCTTCGTCTTAGGACGCTCCAGCACGAGGAAAGCTGCCAAGTTGGCAGTGTACGAAGCTACGATAATCATTGCAAATCCGGCCCAAACCATCCCTAATACTCGAGCTGAGAAACTTCGCGGAGTGCCTGAAAAATTACCATCATCAGTTTGAATCAAGAACTCAGCTGATTCGCTTGAACACAGTAACAAACTAGAATGTTATAAACACGATACCTTCGCCTATACCACTGTTCAAAAGAACTCCCCAAGCAAACCAAATTGCGCTCGAAAGATTCAATGCATCCTCTTCAGTGCCATCAATATTCGCGAGTTTGAATCTACCGAATGGGGAGAATCTATCCAAGAGGTACAGCACTAATGCAACCACGTGGACAGAAACCATCACTAGAATCCATAGCGTATTGGAAAACGGTTGCAAGAATGAGACCAACGTTGAGGAACGCGAGGGCTGAAAATATATTCGTAAGTATGTAAGTAGTCAACTAATGATTAACTAGGTACACAAAATGTAATTGTATAACGTCATATTAATATAAGAAAAAAAGAAATATTGTAGGACATATATCACTACGCCATTTCGACTCAAACTAGGCAAGTCAGAGTAGAACACGTCTCCGAAATGCCCGCTGAGTTTCTTGCCGGAGTCTTCTCAGGTCAGGGCCGAGTTTGGAACCGGTGGTCCATTTACTAAACTGATATTCATGTTCCTTTTTTGTTGACGTTTTGTAAGTGCCGATATAATGGTCTATACAGAATAAATGATTTTTGACTTTGACTTTGACCACATACTCAGACTACTTACTGAGTGGGAATCGAACCCGCAATCTCGTCACACAATTTTTTAACTACACTTGTAGCGTAGGTACTCTATCTCTGTTTGCCTCTCTCTATCACGCTTACCTTTTTCTCTAAAATGGTTATGCCTTGATATTTAAATGGTTTACTAAATTCAATAAACTCTGCCCGCTCTGGATTGATCGTCAATGGAGCAACAATCATGTCTGCTCGTTCATATACCAACTCACCTGGTGAAAAAAACTTCAAGTTGAATTAATTAAGCAAAGATATATTTTATTAATAATGTTGGGTTGGCAACCTATGTACGTTGACCATGGTGCATGGCAGTGAAAGTTTGCAAACGTTTTTTTTTATACCACTTAGGTGGCATACAAACGCACGGGCCACCTGATGGAAAGTGGTTACCGTGGCCTATGGACGTGTGTAACACCAAAGAAGCCACACTCGCGCTGCCGACCCTGTAAGCACAGAGTTTCTGTGCCGTCAGTCAAGGACAAGGATAAGCGTTTAGTCATCCCACTGACACCACAAATTCTCCAGTGAGCTCTTTCTCTCTGTAGGGCCGAGGTACTTCCCCAGTCGGACTGCTCAATTGGACAGAAATACCGCCGTGTCCTACCTCCTATGAAAAGTTCATTAGGTTTAGTACATACTAAAACTGCGTGACACACAATTTGATTGTTGTTTTTTTATTATATATTACTTAAGTGGCAGATAAGCCACGGCCCACCTGATGGAAAGTGGTTACCGTGACCTATGAACGTGTGTAACACCAGGGGAGTCACACCCGTGCTGCCGACCCTGTAAGAACAGAGATTTTCTGTGCCTTCAGTGTAGAACACAAAATCAGGATAAGTCTGGTCTGCCCACTGACAGCACAAAAACTCTCCAGTGAGCTCTGGCTACCCTATTCACTGCCTGGAATACAACACGAGGTTATTAGGGTTATAATAGCCGTGGTATTCTATAGGGTGGAGGTACTTCCCCCGTCAGACTGCTTAATTGGAACGGAAATACCGTCGTGTCCTACCTCGACGTACTTAAGGAGGTACTCAATGGCATTCATCGAGATATTTTTTTAAATCGGTTCATTATTTATTATGTACCTGGCTCGTGTGGTTCCCGGCAGAGTACCGCCCAGTCTCTTCCCATGCGGTGTCGTACAAGGCGACTAAGGGCTAGGGCTTTTTGATATCAGACAGATATATACAGCCCTGACTCAGCCTCAGATACAAGGGTCGAGTCCATAATATGGCCCGAAAGACGGCAATAGACTCACCCCCAATTACGTGGGACGGAATTTGATGATTGGTGAAGTGTGGGGATAAAGGCGTGATTATATGTATGTATGTATGTATGTACCTACCTATAACTGGACTATGTAATGGAAACAAAATGTCACCAACGCCGTGTACAGAACTTCAGCACATAACTAGTTGCAATAACCCTAGTTGAACGGATTTCCACTGTTGAAATCCACTCTAAGCAATCACAAATTTTTCATCAGGCGAGAGTGATATAGATACTTTTTTGCCACCTTAGTAGTTTAAACCAATAAAAGTGCATGTTACATACGTACCTATGAGACCAGTCCATTCTTTCTTAGCTCCCGGTTGCGTAAGGTTTCGTATAATATAATTACCAAATTGCCCGTCCGGTGAAAGGGCCAGAGAATAGGTAAAATTGATTGTCTTGGAAAGATGACGCAAGAGATCCATACAGAACCCTTTGCAACAGTAAAGTTGATCTGAAATATTTGGTAAGTACAGACATATAGAACCACGTGTATGTGACTGTACTTACTTACGGCCGCTTTCTATATGTAGGTACCTACTACGCAATCGCAATTCGTAGTTTGTAATCCAAGATTGATACATAATTTAAACCGTTTCTTGTCTTTAATTTTTTTTTATAATTAATTTCTTTCAATAAACAAGCTTTAGATCGCTATGCCGATCTTTTTTGTAATAGATCTTTGGGGGCGCAACTTTTAGATTACGGTTTGTACCAAGTGACAGCTTTTTTCTTAGTGCAATGGTGGGGAGATGGACATATTGAAATACCGATTCTGCGTCGATCAATCGATTGTCAAAAATCGGGATTGAAAATATGATTATTTTTAATAGATTGACGATCGAATATTAGAAGCAGCCGTTAGTTAGTCAGACAGAGATAGATGATAGTCATAATTCGACAGTTGAAAGGCAAAAGGGTGCAAGCGACATTGAATGTTCAAAGAGAAAAGATACTAAACGACTTCGTGAACACTTAAATTAGAAAGTGATTTTCTGTTAGGCAGTAGCGAGGTGTTCCTACAAACCCATCTCCTGCAGACTTCTCAGTGGGTCCCAATGTCGTATGGTGGATGGACGAAGTAGATCGAAGTAAGTTTTTTGTACTGGCTTCCCTTTTGAACATTTTCAGCTTTCGTCACTTCTGTAGGTTATTATCGCTTACACCCTGAGCTTCGATTCTGGTAAAGCATAACCACTATTATACCACAGACACTGCAAAAACTTAATTTTAGGCATTAAAGCCATGGCCTTAAAGTCCAAAATTGAAAGGCTTATTGCAGGTTGAACGATAAAAGTATAATGAAACACTTTTCATTTAATTTTGAACATCTTCGTATTCGTCTTTCGTCTTCGTATTCGTCGAATTTTGAAGCCTCTGTGGCGTGGCGGTAGTGAACGCGACTGCTACGCAGGAGGCGCGGGTTCGATCCCCGCTCAGTGCAAATATTTGTATGCATGAATATGGGTATTTGCATTGGTCTGGGTGTTTCTATGTATAATATGTATGTATTTACAAAAAAAAAGTATTTAAGTATGTTTATCCGTATTCTAGATTCCATAACACAAGCTAGTTAAGCTATACTTACCATGGGTCTAGATAGCGTTGTGTAGAATGTTGTAGAATATTTATTTATTAAGAGATAAAGTCTCGAATTTAATAACATTTTTTGCAGTGTTTGTGGGTGCCACAGAGGTTTTGCTTTAGTAGAATCAAGAACCTGTAGTCTTTCCATTGCCGATAAATTCATACCTGTGTCTTCACTAGCATTGTAATGAGGACAAGGGATCTCATCTGGAGTACATTCGCTACCATCATCTATTCGACGAGTGTACACAAAAGGTTTCTCTTCTATTGTTAGCACCTAGAACAAAATTTCTATATGACACTTGTAATTTGGAATGTAATTCGTTGCTGCAGTCGGAAAAAGTCATCATCCAGGACGGGACTTGAAGCCAGGACCGCCGGATGACGAGGTCTAAATAAAAATATGCGAGTTAGTAAAATTATTATTCTTGGTTCTAGAATTCTAGATACTACTTCTAAATAGGTAACTAAATAAGTTCTTACCTTGAGATGTGTGGGTATCATGAATCCTTCTGGTTTCGATGGACTACGACCCATCCATATGATCTCCTGTTCTTTCAATTCTAGCCTCATTTTATGGGTTTCCTGTAACACCAAGATCCGTGGATATGAAATACAATCTCTAATCTTGTACTCTTTATTTTGGTTAGAAGGTTTGGTTAAATAACTGAGATATAAGACACAGGCACAGCAGCGAGGGGTCTCTTTGGTCTATAACACGCACAGATCTGTGATAACACGATTCCGGTCGGCTTTTTTATCTAGAAAACGCCAACTTGACTTCACCTCGCCTAAAGGTAAGCTAAAGGCAAAGTTTTAGGAAAAAGGGTCACCGTTACAGACACTAAGTAATGTTACAATGGTGGCACTCAGCTTGGCGGCCTCATCAGATGCTTTTTCACGCCCCGCTTAAAGGAGGGAATTCCAGGTCTTGGTGGTGCGGCAAAGAAAAGAGTCTCCGAACCGCTTGATTCTTGCCTTGCAGAGATGATAGAGATAATTGGATCACATGGTGCGTGACAAACTAGGTCGCTATAAAGTAAACCACTGGCTTCCTTTTGAAAATGTTCACCTTTTTTTTATATACCACTTGAGTGGCAGACAAGCACACGGCCCACCTGATGGAAAGTGGTTACCGTGGCCTATGGACGTGTGTAACACCAGAGAAGCCACACTCGCGCTGCCAACCCTGTAAGCACAGAGTCTCTGTGCCGTCAGTGTAGAGGACAAAACAGGACAAGCCTTTAGACATCCCACTGACAGCACATATTCTCCAGTGAGCTCTGGCTACCCTACTCACCGCTGGGAACACAACACGAAGTTATTATATCAGCGGTATTCTGTAGAGCGGAGGTACTTCCCCAGTCGGACTGTTCAATTGGGCGGAAATCCCGCCGTGTCCTACCTCCTTTCGTCACTGCTGGCCTGGCAATGATTAAAATTAAGATGAACCAATTCGCGGGAAAAAGAAATAATCAACTTACCTTAGAGTAAAAGTATTTTCCTACAGCAACATGTTCTCCTTGAGCTCTTACATTAACCATATCATATTCAGCATGTACTCGATCCCCGTGGTCATCAAACGCCACGTGTCCTGTGGCGCCATTCTCCAATCTCTGCTTTCTTATATAATCAAATAGTAAACGGCCGGTGGTCCATGTCGTTCCCGAGTTGTCGCAATCCGAAGGTGGGGCAAGTATTTCGTCTGATTTGTTCATGTCGCGTATTGCAGATGCTAGAACGTATCTGAAAGCAATGCCAGTAGTTGAGCAGCCCGTCTGAGGAAGTACCTCCGCCCTACAGAATACCTTGGCTATAATAACTTCGTGTTGTGTTCCCAGCGGTGAGTATGGTAGCTAGAGTTCACTGGAGAGTTTGTACTGTCAGTGGGAAGACTAAAGGGTTTGTCCTGCTTTGTCTTCTACACTGATGGCACAGAAACTCTCTGTGCTTACAGGGTCGGCAGCTCGAGTGTGAGTGTGTTACACACGTCGCTAGGCCACAGTAACCACTTTCCATCAGGTAGGCCGTGCGCTTGTCTGCTACAAGTGGCATAAAAAATCGTGTGCACTTCACATAACAGCTTATTATAAAAAATGCCCATAACTACATAGTTCCTGGCATGTATCTAATATCTTGACCCTAGCACGTCACAAAATTTACCCTATATGCTCAGTACTCAGTAGTTTGAGAATAGTAGGTACCTACTGGTAGTTCAAATTCCCCAATCATCGGGTAAATCAAACCATTAAGATAAAAATTTAATCGGTTCAGTCGGGATTCGAACCCGCGATCTTTCCCTTACAGGGGGAACGTTCTAACCACTGGGCCACCGAACCTCGTCTGAAGCCATCCAAATTTTCCTATTGTTACGTGCACGGGGTACAATTAAATGCCATTTACTCAACGAAGAGATTTATTAGCTCACCACAAACTAGACAATTTAATCACTAGTACACACAGTACTCTTCAACAATTCCCGTCGCTCAGTCAGTAGTTCACAGTAGTCCACAGTCGTTGCTCAGGTTGCAGGTAGAATCTTCTTCGGTCGCTTAAGCTCGCTGTGTTCGTTATCGATCTCAAAGACAGAATGAATGGCGTCGCTATGCGAGCGTGTTTTTATACCTCTTAATTAGGAGGGTCGAATCATCTAGAAAATACGCGAGCGATAACCACCTACTCTCTTTTGAAATTTGCCGCCGTCGCTGACCTTCGAATTCATTAAAAAAAAAAAATCTAGTTCTAATGTAGTTCGCTGAATTTCTTGCTGGTATCTTCTCAGTAGAACTAATCTACCGAACCAGCGAAAAATCATTTTCCCATGGTTTTTTTTACATTATTTAATATTTTTATATTATTTCTTGACAAACATAATTGTAAAATTTTGACGTTCATATGTGTGCTCTTTGTGTGCCTAAACTGAATAAATGAAATTGATTCTTTGATTCTCGAATTTTACCCATTATTTATTTAAAAGAGTAGTTACTCGTAGGTAGGTTTTGACTTTGTGTTGACGATTCTAGATTTTTCTATGCCAATCGGTAGAGTACCTCGTTACTAACAATGCGTTTTTATTTCTTGAAGATTCGATTACTAGTTTTCGAGATATTGACGTCTGTCGTAACACTATATAATTATATCATCCGTCTTTTTTTTTTTAATACCAATATTGCGGCGACGGCGCGCGGCGGAAGCCATCTACCGATACGCTATTACGATATTCTATCTTAATCGATTTGAATATTTAGCATACTAAATGCTTAAAATTTCATTCAATATATCAAACCAATTTGCGTGCTCTAGGGCTTCATTTTATCGCGGCTTCTGATTAAGATATATGCCGATAACTATAGCAACCAGTTATCTCTTATGCACACCATTTTATAGGAGGTAGGACACAGCGGTATTTCCGCCCAATTGAGCAGTCCGACTGGGGAAGTACCTTCGCCCTACAGAATACCACGGTTATAATAACTTAGTGTTGTATTCCTGGCGGTGAGTAGGGTAGCCAGAGCTCACTGGAGAATTTGTGCTGTCAGTGGGATGACTAAAGGTTTGTTCTGCTTTGTCCTCTACACTAACAGTACAGAAACTTTGTTCTTACAGGGTCGGCAGCATGAGTGTGGCTTCTCTGGTGTTACACACGTCCATAGGCCACGGTAACCACTTTCCATCAGGTGGGCCGTGCGCTTGTCTGCCACCTAAGTGGTATAAAAAAAATACCGTAGACAGTATTTTCTACAAAAAGTAGGACAAACATCTTACATTGAATCCTGAATGTGTGCGTGTTCGTTAGTAGCATTGACAAGTCTTAAACCAAGCAGACCTTCAGGTGCATTGGCAGCATCCAGGGCCTGTTCCGTCACCACCCATACGTAACCGGCTGTAGTCATATTCAGGAAAGTTGCATCGCGGAAAATTATTTCTGCGTCCGTTTTGCTGAAAAGAAAAACTTGTTGTTAATCGAGGCGAGGTTCCAATCACATTTCAAATTGCGACTATCTTGTGATAAGTAGTATTAGTAGGTAGTATGAAGAAATTCATACATACATACATATAATCACGCCTTTATCCCCGGAAGGTTAGGCAGAGGTGAATTAACACCCACATTTCACCATCATTGTATTCGGTCCCACGTAATAGTTGGTGAGCCTATTGCCGTTTTCCGGGCACTATTGTTGACTCGAGCCTTACATGTTAGGGTGAGTCTGGGCTGTATATATCTGTCTGATGTTAAACAGCCTTATCCCTTAGTCGCCTTGTACGACACCGCATGGGAAGAGATGGGGTGGTCCAAATTCTACTCTGCCGGAAACCACGCGGCAAAGGAATTCAGGTTATGGTATGTACCTACTGTCCTTCATGTTTTTGTAAGGAGTGGGTTAACGTCGTTAGTGTAATGGATAATATGAGGTTCTTCAGATTCGGCAGCATACCCAAGTACTGGTGTTGTTTTTACTAGCACCTTCGATCCAAGTCTCTTCGCCACTCTCTTTTGGTTTTACTCATATTTTATTATTATTTTATATTACGTATCTTCGCGTTGTGTTCCCGGTGGTGAGTAGGGTAGCCAGAGCTCACTGGAGAGTTTTTGTGCTGTCAGTGGGAAGACAAAAACTGAGCCTTGTCCGGATTTTGTGTTCTGCACTGAAGGCACATAAGATATCTGTTCTTACAGGGTCAGCAGCACGGATGTGACTTCACTGGTGTTACACACGTTCATAGGTCACAGTAACCACTTTCCATCAGGTGGGCCGCGTGCTAGTCTGCCACCTAAGTTGCATAAAAAATTAGATAAATTGTGTTATTAATATTTCACGCTTCCATTCCTGTTCTCTTCGTTGTATTCCTCTATTTTATTCCTTCACACTTTTATTTTACTACTTTCATACCTACTATGGGAGGACTTATTTTTCTGTTTATTTATTTGAATGTACGTAATTTCCTACTTTAATTTTTTAAGTCTTCTTTTTTTACTATTTATATTTTCTGTTTTTACTTTGACTTTATTGCACTTACACCCCCGGTGTTGCACACGTCCATAGGCCATGGTAACCATTTTTCAACAGGTGGTCCATATATTTATCTTCTTCTTAAGTGGTATAAAAATGGCCAGATTCAAACCATTAATCAATAATCTATTTAATAAATGTAACTTATACAGGAGGTAGGACATGACGGTATTTCCGCCCAATTGAGAAGTCCGACTGGGGAAGTACCTTCGCCCTACAGAATACTGCAGTTTTAGTGCTGTCTGTGGGAAGACCAAAAGTTTGTTCTGCTTTGTCTTTAACACTGATGGCACAGAAACTCTCTGTGCTTACAGAGTTGGCAGCGCGAGTGTGACTCCCTTGGTTTTGCACACGTCCATAGGCCACGGTAATCACTTTTCATCAGGTGGGCTGTGTGCTTGTCTGCCACTTAAGTGGTATATAAACTGAATATTAAGACAATTATCCCTTACCTAGCATACATTAGGAAGACTCTAGCTTGAGCACCTTTGACATCCAAGAGTCGATCGCTGAAGGAGTCCAATCCTGGTTCGAATTCAATTACCTGTTCCACTACCACTTTGCGGTCTACGTCTTCGTCTACACTCTGTGATGTTGTTTGGAATCTGGGAATTAAACACTGATTAGGATGCGGCTACATATTCAATTTATCTAGCACGTTATAGTTTAACTAGCTGACTTGCCCAGATGCCCAGCATATTTTGAAACCTCATGTCACTTATGAGCCCGTATTTCTTTAGTTTTTATATTATAAACATATAATATAATATGGGAATTTGCCATAATTTACATTTATGATCACTGCTCCGCTGCTTTAAGTAGTAGCGTGATGATATATAACTTAAAACCCTCGTCGATAAACGGACTATTCAACATAAAAATATTTTTTCAATTCAAACCAGTACTTAGTTCCTGAGATTAGCGCGTTCAAACAAACAAAAAAAGAGACAACCTCTTTTAGCTTTATAATACATATTAGTAAATATATTATTATATGAGCAAATAATTTGGTAGAGGAGACTGGATAGTCTCTTAGTCAATTCATGCTAAATGCTAGTGTAAAGTCAAACTGCATCGAAGCCTTAAATTCTTCAAAAGTAACCAGCATTGGTCGCTCTTAGACGCGAGTATTCCGCATACAAAAACGATAAAGCAAAGCGATACTAAGAGTTAGTATGTAGTGTTCACGTCTAGAAGGACTTTACGTAGCTTTTTGATGGATGATTATGTAATGAATATGCCAAATGAAACGTCCAGACTTGTGAGCCATTAAAAAAAATAAAAATATAGTGTAAACCTACACTAAAGACATATTGAAATACACTTAAATTTACTATTACCATCTAAATATAATTTCCCCAAAATTTTTTGTACAGGTATACATGATTTTACAACTACCCACATATGAATAATAGTGTCGTAATGTTTGAGAAGTATGTTCTTAACTGCAAATTGTAAACCTTTGAGGAAGCCGTTTTTTTTTTTTTTTTTTTATACCACTTAGTTGGCAGACAAGCACACGGCCCACCTGATGGGAAGCGGTTACCGTGGCCTATGGACGTATGCAACACCAGGGGTGTCACACTCGCGCTGCCGACCATGAAGAAACCTTCTGATGCCCCTCTTGAAGAACCCCATATTGTAGGTGCTTGAGAAAACCGCAGCAGGGAGATCATTCCACAGCTTGAGTGTGCGTGGGATGAAGTTTCTTTCATACCGCACAGTGCGCACCGTCTCAGGTCGCAATGTGTGAGGATGAATTCCCTGCCTATGGCGAGAGGTGCGATGATAGAATGTAGCTACGGGCATCATGTCAAACAATTCATCTGAGCACAAACCATTGTATAGGCGGTAGAACACACACAGTGAGGCAAAATCCCTCCTAAGGCTAAGAGGTTCCACACTACCTGTGAGTATGGGATTGTCAACCAGCCTCAATGCCCGTCTTTGCACTGAGTCGAAGGGGTCAAGCTGGTATGCAGGTGCTCCAGCAAAAAGGTGACAGCAGTACTCCATGTGAGGCCGGACCTGTGCTTTATAAAGAAGGAGTTGCTGCCCCGCAGTGAAGTACTGCTTCGCCCTGTTAAGCACTCCGAGTTTTCTTGATGCCAACTTAACCTTGTCCTGCAAATGACTTCGGTATTGGACGTCACTGGAGATATCGACACCAAGGATCCCAATACTCGAGGAGATGGTAAGCGGTGTGCCCAGGAATTGCGGCGCTACAATGAATGGAGTTTTCTTAGCGGTGAATACACATACTTGTGTCTTAGTGGGGTTGAATTGGACTAGGTTTAGTCGTCCCCAATCGGATACTCCAGAGAGAGTAGTCTCAATTTCAGACACAAGTTGTTCGCGACTCTTCTCCACCTCGGACTGGGGGATATTTGCACGGCCCGTGTAACACATGTCTCCGGTACTGTCGTCCGCATAACAATGAATGGAGCCATCAGACAGCATGTCATTGAAATGCAGCAGAAACAGCGTCGGAGACAACACGGAGCCTTGTGGGACACCAGCGTTTATGTTCATGCGGTTCGAGCAGCTGCCGTCGACGACGGCTTGAATGCTTCTGTTGGACAAAAAGCTGGAGATCCATTCGCACAGTCCCTCGGGGAGTCCATAATATGGCAACTTCGCAAGAAGACCTTTGTGCCAGACCCGATCGAAGGCCTTCGCTATATCGAGGCTGACCGCTAGTGCCTCACCCCGACTCTCGATGGCCTGCGCCCACCGGTTTGTGAGATACACAAGAAGGCGAAACCGGTCAGGTATAATAATAAAAAATACTGTGGAATAAGTACAAGTGTATTTCAACATGTGTTACAATAAATTCCACCAAGTGCCGTCAATCAACCGTACAAATAGTATAGGTATATACTAAACACTCAGAACCTTTTTTTTTGCACTTTTAATCCCCCAAAGGTTTGCTGGGAGAAAACTCAATATTGAGTTAAATTCGCCTATGTACATCAAGATGTATTTGATGTATTATTTTCTTGTGTACAATAAAGAATTAAAGAAGCTTTTCAACACTGTAGTACTTTCATATCAATGGTTCATATAATAGAAAAGTCGTATCCTTACCGTCCTAAAATAGCCCTGCCATCCGTGTCAGAACTATGTATGTAAATAACTTTCATGTAATTAAAATGCTTTAATACATCGACCCATACATCAGCTTGGTGGGAATATGGTGGTACAGTCCGCAGAAACGATACATGAATGTTTTTATCGGAGAAGGCTGAATCCCGTGATGAAATTCCTATCACTGGGATGTGATAAAATCCGCTAGTATAAGACACAGCAGCAGGAGATAAGTCTCCCGTCAAAGGGTGGGAGACCACTACTGCATACACCTAAAACAGTAATTTATTTGTCAATTTTGGGCCTACCTTTGTGTTTAAATCGATAAAGTAAGAAAATATTAAATTGGTTCTGGCGGGTTTCGAACCCGCCTGAATCAAATGCTTTCAAATTTCATTAAATACCTTTGTGTTGCCAGAATTAAATACACCTTACTCCTTTTATAAATGGGAAAATTTGAAAATTCGTGTTTGTTACTCAATCGGGACAGAATTATTGAACATTAGTAGGAGTAGGAGACATCCTCTGTGGCGTGGCGGTAGTGAATGCGACTGTTACGCTGGAGGCGCGGGTTTGATTCCAACTCAGTGCAAATATTTCTATGCATGCCTTCGATTCTACTAAAGCAAAACGATTGTCATACCACGGACACTTTTGACTTTAAAGTAATGCCATTAAAGTTTAACATAAAATAGCGTTTTGTAGAGTGAGTGAAAAAGTGTAATGTAATTATCTTCGTTTAATTTTGAACCTTGAAAACTAAAAGTCACATAAGTTACTCGATTTTAGCAGAATCAATGTAGCCTTTTTAGACCCGCTGTTCTAACTGCAATTCTTCAATACCACCTATGGGTTATGGAGGTCATATGGCAGTCGCTTCACGGAAGAAATCGAAGTTCAGCCAAACCCGCAGTTAGACTGGGAAGAGCGAACCCCGGACTCCGAGTTGACAGCTTCAGATGCGAGATTAATTTGGACACGTCAGTTAGACTTCGCCTCACCTAATGTTAAGCTGAAGGCAGTCTCACAAAAGAGGGTCAGTTGTAAAAGTTGTACTTACAATACATACATGTAATAACGCCTTTATCCCCGGAAGGTTAGACAGAGGTGAATTAACACCCACACTTCACCAATAATTGTATTCGGTCCCACGTAATAGGGGGTGAGCCTATTGCCATATTACGGTCCCTATTGTTTTTTTTATATAGGACACATCAATTAGACTTCGCCTTGCCTTGCTGAAGGCAAAGTCTCATAAAAGAGGGTCACCATTACTACACTCAGCTTGGCGGTCTCATCATATGCTTTTTCACGCCCCGCTTAAAGGACCCGGGACTGTAGGAAGAAGGAAACACGTGTGCTGGTAATGAATTGCAGGCCTTAGGTAATGGTTGTTTTGTATTGTTGTACTTACACGGTGGTAAATTAGATTTTTACAAACATTAAGCGCCGTTTTGATGGGATTGGGATCCATTAGCATCGAATAATCGTGATACGTCACACCCCGGGGTACGTATTGATCTTTGAAATTCAGGTTCTGAAACAGAGAGTCACAGTTCACAAAAAATACTTATTGTAGAAGAATGGTGTATCTAAGTACATGGGTTCTATTGCTACCTATTATTTTCGCTTCATATTGGTATGTATTGTTTATTTTATATTTTTTGTACCTACTAGTTTATTTTATATATCTGTTTATGTGTTATGGTTGTGTGATTATGTTTATGATATTTTACGTAAAGCTGTATATGTTATTTTCCTTTATTTGTACTTTTCTCTTTCTTTCTTTGTGTTTTAGTTTTTTTTTTGACGTATCTTGTTCATTTTTATTATATTATTATACTTAACTACTTATTTACATTATATTTTTACATTATTTAATACATTCGCACGTTACCCAGTCGACATCGATGGGGAGGAATTTTTCGATGCTTGAAACATTTGTATCCTATTTTATATTCTTGTAAATATTTTGTTTATATCTTTATATAATTATTCTAACACTGTAGTGAAATTACCATTGTATATTAGTAACATACCGAGATAGTATCCTTGAAGTAAGTAACAGACTCGTTACTCGACAGGACCCCTCCAACATTGTAATACGTGGGGTTGGAGTATCGCCTTCTCTCTGTGGATCCATTGTCTCCAGTGACTAGCGACCCGCAGTATAAAACAGCGATAAATATGTGGTATGACTGCATTTTATAATCTGAAAGAAAAAAAAAGGACTTAAATATACTTGCAGTAGTGTTGGATAAATTAAAAAGTAAAATTCAAGACGTGCTGTCTAAAAGATCGTAAAAAGTAAACCCGACTGCTCTCTAAAAGATCGAAAGAAGTTTATTAGCGGGCTTTACAAACATACATACATTCCCAAAGGGTTAGGCAGTGATGAATTAACACCCACATTTCACTAATCATTGAATTCGGTCGCACACAATAGGGGGTGAGCTTATTGCCGTTTTCCGGGCACTATAATTGTTGACTCAAGTCATGCATCTGAGGCTGAGTCTCGAGTTTGGGCTGTATGTAACTGTTTAGTGTTAAAAAGCTATATCCCTTAGTCTTGTACGTCCTTGTACAACACCGCATGGAAGAGATGGGTTGGTCCAAATTCTACTCTGCCAGGAACCACGCAGTTGTACCAATCAGAAACCGAAAGAGAAATTAGTTGGTACTGCCTGCTCTTGTATCGATCTTTAAGACAGTTGTCGGGTTAGTTGCAATTATAATATGCAAAATATTGGTTTGGAGACCCACCAAGATCGTCGGTACCCTAGCCAACCTAACGTAAATACTGGATTATCTGCGCATCCTAGCCAACCTCACCTGTAGGCAGGTTTACCCTGCTGATTGACTGACAAGGTTCAGGCGCAAGCTTTCCGCTCAAGAGGGTCAGGAGGCAGTCAGTACAGAAAGCTAAAACACGGAAAACCTCGGGCTCAAAAATGCACGCTTTGTATACTACTGGGATTGGCACTCGGATATTTTATGTATCCAACGAATAACACCCCAGCCAAACCCCCCCCCCCCCCCCCTCCATCCCGGCCAAGCCGGAGACGTTGGAGGAAGGTATGTAGTATTTGAACCTACTGAAACACACGCTGTATATAGCTATACCCAACGGGCACTCAGCGCACTTCGTGTGCAATACAACAACATATTTAGGATGCTGTTGAGGCTGCCGAGGCACTGCAGTGCATCGGGCATGTTTGCAGTAATGCACACTGATGGTTTCCACGCCATCATGAGAAAAAGAGTCGCTTCTCTGTTGCAACGTGTCCGAAACAACGCTAACGGCATTCTAAGTGTGCTAACGGATAGGGTAGACTGTCCGATGGTGAGGCATTGGGTCGGAGTTCACGTGGGATACACGTGAACTTCGGTCCAATAATCTTACACATATAATAACGTAACGAAAATCTTGTACTTACTAACATAGGTTAAGCATTACTAACAAAACTATGGATTGTAAAAAAAAAATATCCGAAATAAAATATTAATTATATTATTATTATATATCCCTCGTACCCCGGCAGACCACTCGATCTGGTCCTCTTCGCGTGTCTCTTGTATTAAAGTTAAAATAAATTTTGTGTGAGAATCACTTTACATTGCTATACATATTAGAAAGAAAGAAAGAAAGAAAGAAAATGCGTTTCACACCTGATGTACCTATATTAGATATATAAGTTAGACTTGTATATTGTCTTTCCATTGTTTTCTTTGGCCATAATTAATTATTTATCTCATTTAATAACTATCTATCATCGTAAATAAGTTAAAAAAATTCAATATTTTATCTGGACATACACCCTGCTAATTATTCACACTTATTTTCTGAGTCTAATTAACATCCATGCATAGCTAAACGTGCATTGATTTATTTGCGGCCAAGCTAGGATGTGTAACATCTCTAATATGAACCTTGTAAAATATCACTGTAGTGTGTAGAGATCCATCTTCTCCTCTTGCATAAATAAGCCACAATAGTGATTACGTAAAGACTCAACTTTAGATTGCGTATTAATATTTCAGTCACACCCTTTTCACTCAACATGTAATCACGCACATTTCGTAAAGGACCCTACACAATTATTTGTTAGCTAGACTTACCTTATTTTGAGGATTAACTCTGGCATGAAATCACTACATTTTTGTTAATCTTTGTAGTCAGACGTAAAATAATTTTTGTTTTAGAGAAACAGATGAAGGATGCTGTACTATATGGAGTTACATCTCCGGTTGCCATAGCAACCGCGCAGGCGTATTAAACGACTCGATATAAGAACGAATATTAGAGAGGACATCGATATGGATTTATCCGTGAGAGCATGGGTACAGTTACTGTGTAAAACAGATAGTTCTGTGGCTCAATTGGATATCCCATTGATGAAATATCGTGATAAAAATTATTAGCCATGAACTCATTGGCTAATAGAAATGAAACCAACCTATTTAAAGCTTCCAGCATCCTTTTATGAATCATTTTTTTAGTACAGACTACTTTGAACCTACCTACTTAGAAACTAACCAAGTAGAGATAGGAGTAGGATGAAATATTCTCCAGAACTTAATCCGTTCTTCGGCAGGCGTACCATCTGCCAAATGAGGTTAGAGGTGCCCCAACCCGAAGATCTTTATAATAGGGAACATCAATCAATCAATTAGCCTATCGTAGTCCACTGCTGGACTTAGGCCTCTCCCAATGTTGAGATGCTTTGGCCTATTGTTTCCACGCTGACTTGACGGGTTGGGATTTTATTTCGAGATATCTTCTTTAATTGGGTAAATACTCAGAATAAAAAAAGAATATTTATTTTATTATTATTATATACAGTTTATTTTCATTGCACAAAATACACATTATCTCGACAGTATACAGTCTACATTTGATTTTTACAAAGTCTTTTATTAATTACTAAAGTATCATACTTTTTTAAGATATAAATCATTTATTCCATTATCCAATCAAAGAAATCATGTGACAAACATCATGAGCATTGTAGAGCATTCCATTTAGCGCACAAATTTTGAATCGCACCAAAATTATTTAACACATAAGATAATTTTGTTAAAAATTTAATTCAAATGCAAGCAATCGGCCTTACGATCGAGAGGTGCTGGGTTCGAATCCTCCATTACACTACCGATGTGAATCCACTCCTAACACAAGCAATATGGCCTAGCTGAAACGGTTAACAGGAATAGGTACTAGTAATTAAAATTAGATACTAGGTACCTCTTTAAAAAAAGTACAAATAGAATTGAGTATTTTCTTGTAGTTAATAGTACATTATATTACACGTAAAGTTGGTGATTACCACTGAGGCGCCATTCAGACTTGAGCCGACTGGCGAGGGTCTTAAAAGAGCTGAGGACGGTAATCATCAATACACACATGTATCATACGATGTTTTTCAACACACTTGCGAACAAAATAATACTAAAAAAACATTTTATCTACTCTCACACAGAAATGTAAACATTGAAATTAAAAACAACTTAATGACATTGTTTACGCACAGAGTATCAAAATAAATTTAAAAAATTAGGTAAATATTGTAACATCATTTCTATTTCGACACAACTTCAACTTACTGGACTCAAAGTCTGTGGATGTGGAGCAACATGTATGCGCGATCAGCAAATTTTAATGTATTTTGGCGCTAAAAATAACTTTGTAATTTTGCGCAAATTATGTTAACAATTTCATTAGATTAGATAAAATACTGTATGAAACTACGCATAATTTGGATTAAGATCCCTTATTATGGAGCAATTTTATTTGTACTATTGAACATGGTCTTTTTTGTATCGAAACTTTTTAAGAACAAAGCAACTCAACAAATATAGTTAAAAAAACTCACTTGTGAATTATAGCCAGGAAATTGTCACAGTTTGATTCTAAGTGTTAGTATGTGCCTAATTGTGATGAAATTAAAACCCCTTTATGAAATAAAGTGTTAAAAAATAAATTATTTAACTAAGTTTTTTTTCTCTCTTCTTTATGAGTATATACTGTGTTTATTACATTAAGAATGGTAAACGTTGCACCTGTTCTTATTATATCGTTTTTATTAAAATTTTAATCATCGACCCAATTTGACTATTAAATATTATGACGTCACAATAATTTATAAGTTTCATAAAAGTTTCCTTATAACTTAACGTTTTGACGTTTAGTAAAAAGTAATAATTTGACTAGTCAGACAAATACCCAATTGGTGCTAAAAAAAATTGGTACGCTCAATGACTTGCCTTGCATTTCTAAATCACGTCTTTACGCCCAGGCCCATGCATTATTAGAGGGTACCCATGCCGAGACCCAGGGCTTCGTTGGCCAATCGGGAGTTTGAGGACGCAGGGCTGCCGCTGCTGCAGTGGCCGCATGTTGGGCTGCACCAGCGGCGCCGGCTGCTCCTGAGCTTTGGATTACTGATAACTTCAGTGCTTCGATATCTGTGAAGAAATGATGTAGATGAACAACTTGTGAAAACAATATTGACTTAATCTTTATTTTAACATTCAAACTGTTCAATAAACTATTAAAATAAAACGTAAAAGGACTATTACACAACTAATACTTAGCTAAAAATAATTAAAATGCGTCGTAGAATTCTTAAGTTATGAAAAGTTACCGCATGGTGTTTTGGTGTATGGTGTCTTGAGTCCTTAGATGCCGCCGGGGTGTGAAATTGCCAGGGACATAGCCTTTTTTTTAATATGTGCATAATTACCACGGATACCACCGGGGTCGGAAGGGGAGGTTATGTCAGACTTGAACCGACTAAAACGCACGCCGACTGTGTGGGCCGCAGGTTGCCGGTAGTGAGATTAACTGAGACATATCCCTCGCACTCCGGCCGACCTAGGACATAGTCTCGCAACTCCGTCTGACCTAAGGTTTACCTACTTTCTATACACACTACTTACAGACTTAGAAGTTCAGTAATAAATCAGAAACTCTAAGACCAGAACTTTTAATCCTATCGTTTCTAGAACCAAAAGTTAAAAAATGGAGGCGTTGTCGCGATTTCAAGTGCTACTTGCTTCTATAAATACAAACACAAAGCACTTCATCAACAATCGGGCACTTTTCAACTCTTATTGGAAAACTAAGTATATACAAATAAGGACAATATAGAGACTTACCAGCATTTTGTAGTCTAGCAGCTTGGCTCGTAGCAGCTCGCTGTATAGCCTTGGCAGCAGCGGCTTCCCTTACCGCAGCGATCTTCTGAGCAACAGCAGCGCGAGCTTTCGCTGCTGCTAGTTGGGCCTGTGCTTGAACAGCCGCCTGCGCAGCTTCCAGGGCATGTGCGCGAGCATTCCTTGCTGCTTCCTCACTGTAGACCATTTAAATATTTTTTTACGATAAATAGAATAACTATTACATATAATTCTTACCACAACTCTATAAAGCGCCACCACCATATCACGCATGCTTAGTATAAAGTTAGTCGAGGCTGACAGATTTTGGTAAAGATCACACTTGTTAGGAATCATTTTTATTACCACTGCTGACTGGACATCAGTGTGTTATAAACTGACGCCGACGCCGCCTATAATAAATAATTGTAATAATGTAGGGTAGGTACTCAACCTTTTATGCGCTGCTCGTGCAGCAGCAGCCTCCTTGGCGCTGGCAACGCCCTGTTGTTCTAGAGCGGCGTGCTTCGCCGCAGCTACATCGTGCTGAGCTGCCATCACTGCCGTCGCAGCTGCCTTAGCCGCCGCCACTGCACCCGCTACATCTGAACTTGTGTCTGATGACCAAGTACCTTGGGGGAACATTAAAAAAAACAATTATCAGTGCATGGAAGTATGGCAGAAGATATTTACGATTTTTAATGATTAATTTCGCAATGGTATTTCAATATAGAACTAAGGTTAGGGCATATTCACGCCAGCACGGGCGCTGGACCTTTGCTGTTTTCTTTTTTTTTTCTTACTATTTATGGCACTTTCCTGGTCAGTTATGACGTCAATATTTAATCATTTGTCACCAAAAAGGAGTATGATGCAATGGAATAGACTGTATGCGCAAAGCGTTTAGGATCGGATGCTATGGAGCACATTATGAGAGTCCTATGTTAATCAGTGGACTGCACTAGGCTAATTGATTGATGATACAGTGAATATCGGCACGCGACTGTTATTCATAAGAAATTAAAAGGACCAAGCTGAATACCTACCGTGTCCTTGTGGTGCATGAATCCAAGCAGTGATGCCAGGCCAACTAAATGGCTCTACACTGACGCTCCGTTTCTCTGGTTGGGTGTTTGCAGAGGCCACCGCTAAGAAGCATGCAGCTGCTAATATCTGATTTGAAAGGGTAAAATTCTTTCAGCAAATCAATAGCATGAGATCGACAATTTACATACACACGTATCTATATTTTCACGCCTGTAAATCCCCTAAGGTAAAAATGTATAACCATAAACATAGTTTACCTTTTTTTCTTTTTATACCACTTAGTTGGCAGACAAGCACACGGCCCACCTGATGGAAAGTGGTTACCGTGGCCTATGGACGTTTGTAACACTAGAGGAGTCACAGTCGCGCTGCCAACCCTGTAAGTACAGAGTTTCTTTGCCTTCAGTAGAAGACAAAGCAGGACAAGCGTTTTGTCTTCCCACTGACAGCACAAATTCTCCAGTGAGCTCTGGCTACCCTACTCACCGCTGGAAATACAACACGAAGTTATTATAGCCGCGGTTTTCTGTTGGGCGGAGGTACTTCCCTAGTCGGACTTCTCAATTGGGCGGAAATATCGCCGTGTCCTACCTCCTTTTACGTCAATATATATTGAGTTTATGTGAATAACACCCACATTTCGCCATTTTCGAACCCACGTGAAGCTGGCACCATGGCATGTGCTGTATGTTGACTTCGGGATGGACGGAGAATGGCCCTATCCCTTCCCATGGGAAGAGATAGAGTGGCACTATTCTACTCCACCGGTAACCAACATGGCGCGGTGGTTCTTCGTAGAATAACTTAACTATGGTAAATTTCCAGGGTACATTTAATACACTTACAAAAACAAAAAGTAATTTAAAAAGTCAATTTATATATTATTTTTTTCAGTCTTTTGAATTGTACATACCATAATGTTGAATTTCATTATGTTTGTTACTGTCCGTGTGTCTTCAAAAGATACTATGATGATAAACTGGAGCATGTGGACCGTTATATATGATCTAATGCGGAAACGCTTTATAGAAAGGGAATGATAGGAGGTACGGACAGTGATTAGGTACACACCTAAATATAATCGAAACCTATCACTTGATAGATATTCTTTCACTTTGTTGAGCTAAAACTTTGTTCGGCGACAGTTTTTTTTTTTTTTATTCCACTTCGGTGGCAGACTAGCACACGGCCCACATGATGGAAAGTGGTTACCGTGGCCTATGGACGTTTGTAACACCAGAGGAGTCACAGTCGCGCTGCCAACCCTGTAAGTACAGAGTTTCTGTGCCGTTAGTGTAGAACACAAAGCAGGACAAGCCTTTAATCTTTCCACTGACAGCACAAATTCTCCAGTGAGCTCTGGCTACCCTACTCACCGCTGGGAACATAACACGAAGTTATTATAGCCGCGGTATTCTGTAGGGCGGAGGTACTGCCCCAGTCGGACTGCTCAATTGGGCGGAAATACCGCCGTGTCCGTAGTTAGACGACTTATGTGGGTAGAGCGTTCGATCACTAGGTCAGACATCGCGAATTTGATTCCCATTGAGTCCATCAATCTATTAATTAGCATATCGCAGTCCACTGATGGACTTATGCTTCTCCCAATGTTGGGAGGCTTTGGCCTACTGTTAGCCGGTGGTTTAGCTGGAGCATGTCAAATCGTTATCACTACACATATGGAGTTGCTCAAGATTCAAATGCAAGACCAGGGAAGACTAGCAGCTCAAGCTAAAGAAAGTAAGAGCTTAATAGATTATCACGTTCATCATACAGTTTCGAAAATATTTTAGACGGTTCTGATTAAATTCAATTGTTTTCTGTTTACTTGGTTGGTAATAAAAATAATCCTATTTTAGAGTGTTTAGGGGTGACCGAGATTGCAACAGAGTTTCCAGTGGTCAAAAATACCTCGCGGCGATGGTCCGCTGCGCGGATGCGTGGGCGCGGCCGGCGCCTCCTTCTGGGAGCAAGTAATGCTCGTGAAGGAGAAGGCGGGGCGGGAGCGGCAGCGGGAGCGACGAAGGATCGCAAGCCAAGCTGGAGGACCCAGAGGAGGAGGAGGTTAGTCGGTTCGAGTCCGACATAACCTCTTCCACCGGCTCCAGTGGGGAATTATCCGTGGGGATTTTACGCACGTAAAAAAAAAGAGTGGTCAAAAATACCAGCCACACCAGAGGTTCCACTCATTATTCATACCCACCTCTTTCTCAAGAAGAAGAGTAGAGTATGCCAGAGGTTCCCATTAGGTTTCGTCTTTAGGGAGATACCATTTATCTTACAAAGCAGCATAACTTATGTCACTTATTTACGTGCGAAAAATCCCCACGGATACCCCTCCACCGGAGTCGGTGGGAGAATTTATGTCGGACTCGAACCGATTAAAACGCACGGCGCCTATGGGTCGTTTTTGGTTACCGAAGGTGAGTTTGACTGGCAATCCCTCGTACCCCGACCGGCCCAGGGACATCTCTCTCGATCTGTCTCTCTTCGGGTGTGGGGTCCACAGAGTCCTCAACACATCCCCGGAAATGGGGAGGTGCACAGCGCGCGCCGCCACCGCGGCCTGCTTCCGCCAGGGTGACAGGCGGTTCCACTGTCATCCCCAATATGGGCCCCAGTCACCTCACAAAATGTACTTTTTATGCGCAGTACTCGATTTCTGAATGTATTTTGAGGATGAAGGCGGTGGAGGAGTTCAAATCTACCAATCGTAAATTACTTATACCAAATCAATCCGCACACGCCCAGACCTCATTTATCTCCCAACTTCAGGTTTAGATTATGTATTAAAAAAATTAAAAATTCATTTATTTCCATAACACACCCTTATCACAAATCCATATACAGTGGCCCCACACTAGGCAAGCCTGTCCTGTGAGTACCTAATACTAATAAAAATTTTTTTACAACACTGTATCCAATGGCTGATCACAAAAATTACAAAACAAAATTAAGATGATATTTAGAAGAGTGCCTAACTAAACATGCAAAGAAACAAAAATAAAGAAAAATGAACAAGGTCCTCAGTAAAATCAAATGTCAGAGAGGCGAGCCACTCCGTGATCCTTGATTTTGCTTCCCTTAGTGAGGACTGCCTTATATCACACAAAGTAATGTCGGTATTGTATATTGTTTTGAATTTACAGGGGGTGAAGAAGTGAAGCGGTTGACCGCTATGGAAGTGACTAAGCAACTAATGACCGAACGTGGCATATTTGGGCTGTCACGGCTACTGCTGCTCGGGACGTCACATTTAGTGTATTCTACTTCCTACTCTTCGCCACAACTTTTGCCAACTGAAAGCTGGTAGTATTTTTCGTAACACCATCACAAATGAAATAAAAAAGTCCTCATCGATCCGACACCTGGCTTTTATTTTTAGAGGTCAAAGGTCACAAAAAGCTGGTTTTCGCAATTTTCAACAAAATGGTAAGTTTAATAAAAAAAAATCGGAGACAGAACGACTATACGATTATTTATAAAACGCGATCAAGTGCGATTCGGGCTCGCGCACTAAGGGTGTACGAAACTTGAATTGAGGCACCAACTTGTGCTACATAAACGGCAATGTACTTTGATACCGTTTAAGTAGAATTTTGATTGTAGGGTACTTCCCGTTGAACTAGAATCAGGACATTTGGGAAGAAAGAAGGTCTTATAGCCCTAGTAAAGGAAAAAGTTCGAAAACCGTAAATATATAGCTACCCGTATCCGTACATTACTGCTACCGTAGATTGATGGATTATGGTGATGAGCTACATATTTACGGTTTTCGATCACTTCCCTTTATTTGTGACTAAAACCGAACGCAGTCACATCTCTCCATCAAACTAAACTGTCATCCTAACAGAAGCATGTTGGTGCGGTGCGGTGAGGGCCTATCTCAAAGCCGTAGACGGCCCTGGGTCGGCTAGGGTGCAGGGGCATTGCTTTATTGGGTTGCCTAAATAATGGAGACGTGACTGCGTTTGGTTTTAGTCTATCGTAGTCTGATATACCAACTCCCCACTGGCCGGCCCGAGGAATATGTGTAGGTTGCGCATGAAAAAGTAGGTAGGTACTGTAAATTATAACATTAAAGACATATTATCACACATTTGATAGAAAAAAATCTATATTAACCCACGCCAGAGCTAACTTAACCCACCCTTAGCTGTCCCGTTCACTATTTACCACCCTTCAGAGACTTCACTTAAAGGTCCTATTTACCAGGTCATTAAACAATAAAAAAAACGATTTGTTTTGAATTTATGTAAACTGACGTAAATGAATTGTAAATTTTGAAAAATGTTTAGATTTAAACATAATTATTATGAAAACTATTTGAGAAATATAATTCTCTAGATTTTTATCAACTTCAAATTTTATTAATGGACCACCGGCAGAAATAAGCTCGATCTAATGTGCCGAACGATAAAAAGTAGGTACTTAACAAGTCACCTGTTACAGGGTATGTACCTACCTACCTACTAATTTGAACTTAAAATCTATCCATTAATTCTCGTATTAAGTACCTGCCTAGGTACTTACACCAATTTACTCAAACAGGTAACTACTACCTATTCTGCAGCACTTTACTTATATAATGTCATACATACCACTACGGTGGCTGACAAGCACACGGCCTACCTGATAGAAAGTGGTTACCGTGGCCTATGGACGTTTGTAACACCAGAGGAGCCACACTCGCGCTGCCGTCCCTGTAAGCACAGTCTCTGTGCTGTCAGTTTAGAAGACAAAGCTGGACAAGCCTTTAGTCTTCCCTCTGACAGCACAAATTCTCCAGTGAGCTCTGGCTACTCTAATCACCGCTGGGAACACAACACGAAGTTGTTATGGCCGCGGTATTCTGTAGGGCGGAGGTACTTTCTCAGTCGGACTGCTCAATTGGGCGGAAATACCGCCGTGTCCTACCCTATGTATACAGACTAAGACAGAAGACTAGCAATTATAACACAACATGATTACAAATGTGGTAATGTTTTAATAATAAGTATGCCATATCTTTTCAGAACATTTAGAAAACCAGTTCCTCCTTTCGGTAGACTAAAAATACAAAATGGGCAAAAAACAAAATCCTAGTGAAAAACCAAAACCTCAACAATTCAAGTAAGTCAAAATGTTTTATTTTTATTTTATTATTTAACTGACCTAGCTACATTTGTGCCAGTAACGTTGCTAAAATGTTGCAGCACAAACAAAATAAAAATTCATCTTTGTCCACTTTATAAAATAAAAATCTCACACTTTAGATCAGTGTTTCTCAATCTTATTCAAACCGCAGACACTCAGAAAATTAAAAATAACTTCAAGATTCAAGGACCCCCTTTTAGGTTTTGAGCAGCTATTTGGACACCTTCTGTGAGGATGCGGTAGTGAATGCGTGTGCTACGCAGGGTGCGCGGATTCGATTCCCGCATCGGTGCTAGCATTTGTTTGCATGAATATGTCTATTTGTTTTGATCAGTGTATTTCCGTGCCTAGGACAACTAGGACGGACGGACGATAAGCCCGTGCCCCGTTGTCATACGTACATCTATGACCGTTATGTAACATAACGGCCAATGATTTTCAACGGACTTTTTAGGGCTCGAACTACCCGTAACATAACTTATGTTACGGGCATGTAGCAGCCTAAAAACAGCAGATTTAACTGCAATACTTCCATTTCGCCAATGGGTTTTGGAGGTGAGATTGTCCATCAGTACCCCTAGCACGAAAAGCTATCGTAATTGTACAATAAACGTATCGAGAGAACGGAGTGTTGGGATTGGCCGGTTTCACACACAAACAGGTCCACATTAGGCAGCCAGCCAATCGCAATGCTCCGTTCTGTCGTTACTTTTACGATACGATTACTATAGTTTTTCTTGCTAGGGGTACTGAAAACATATATTGACGATAATACGCTCAACCACTATGACGTAGGATCGAATGCCATAGTTGGCAAAATAAGGCAGTCGCTTTACGGAAGATATCGAAGTTCAGTCAAACACGCAGATAGACTGGAAAAAGCGGACCCCAGACTTCGATTTGAAAGCTTCGGATGCGACTGCGGGATTACCGCAGGGATTAAGAAGAGATCGTACGATTTTGGGCATTCATTCCGTGGTAGTAAACAGAACTCCTTGCTAATACTACTCAGTAAAAAAGAATATGGGGTTGGGAGAGCAACTGTCGTCGCCAGAAAAGTAAAACCACCAAATACCGAAAAATTGTGAGTGAAATTCGAGATTTCGTTAGAGGTACGTATAGCGCCGCCGAAAAAAGGCGCCCTGAAGGCGCCTTTTCAAAGGGCTACCGTACCGCAAATAAATAGCTACTAAAAAAGACTTGCATAGTTTTTGGGTTTCACGGATTCCCGCATTAATTAGCAATAGAACCTACCTATAATATTATTATTATATTCCTATTTTAGATTACTACCAAAGATCATAAATGGCGGCATCGCTGGTATCATTGGTGTGTCAGTGGTGTTTCCGCTCGATTTGGTGAAGACTAGATTACAGAACCAGACACTAGGTCCAAATGGCGAAAAACAGTACAAAAGCATGTTAGTACCTACTATATTGAAAAGTTAGTTTATATTACCCTTAAAACATTAAAAGTTCACACATACCTACGTATGATCCGTAATATTGATACGTAGCATTATTAACACTAAGTTACAAGCTGTAATTCGAAAAATGTTACTCAACCGAATTACCTATTATTTATTAAACTTCTTCAAGATTCGTTCGATTTCCTGCTCCGAATAAAACATTATTATCGATCACGTCAAGTCACGTACATGCAGTCCATTTATCTAGATTATATCTAGAGTACATTTTACTTCTTTTGAAACCTTTCTATATAATTTACTTTGAGGTGGAGGCATCTCTTACTGATAATACGAGTAAATTTAGTTGTCGATAATCATTGTCTGTTTTATAAACCTTTGGTCGGAATGTTTAAATACCTATGTAGCTGAAATGATTGCGATCAATGCAGCTCAACAGTAAAAAAACAGTATAATTATGAAAATATTTTTGTAATCCGTCATTCAGGTTGGACTGCTTTAAAAAGACATACGCAGCCGAGGGATACCTCGGCATGTATAGAGGTTCTGGTGTTAACATTTTGCTCATAACTCCAGAGAAGTCTATCAAGTTGACTGCCAACGATATGTTCCGATATTACTTAACATTGGAAGACGGGTATGCTTTAAATTTTTAACATAACAACATCTTTCATCTACCTAATCGTTCTTTGCTCAATACTAGTATTTGTTATTTGATAATTATTTGTTTAGTTTTAGAATTAATTAACAAAGTAACTACTGCCACAGTACAATAAAAATAGAAGGAACTGATTTCCTAAAAATATGAATAAAGGTTGTTCGCGATTTTCATCAAGCAGCTTTTGGTCAATACTTAGCTCAATGCAACGTTAGAAGTACCGAAGTACTCGTAAGAAGGGGAAACTGGGAAAATTAAATTGCAATTCCTAGTTGCCACCTTCCTACAGCCTACTATTGGGACATGACAGACAGTTGTTCAAATGAATAGCCAGTTGCCTCCAGTGGGATCAAAGTTGTCGGGGTATAGTAAGAATAAACCCGAGAAATCGATGTTTAATTAATTAATTTAATGTTTGCCTTTGCCGGTTTAAAACACGGCTACACCGAAGCTATGCTGGACTGCTCGCTAAGAATTTAGAGACGACAAACTCTCTCTTTGCTACTGAAATAAATTTATGCAATAATTTGGATATTTATGTTAAGGACTTTGCCGATATTCCGTCAGATGATAGCCGGTGGCTCAGCTGGAGCGTGTCAGATCATTGTCACTACACCTATGGAATTGCTCAAAATTCAAATGCAGGACCAGGGAAGAGTAACAGCTCATGCTAAAGCAGGTAAGAGTATAGTCGGTGACACGCTGTCTACCCTTGAAATTGCAACTTGAGTTCCGTGATCGACTGCTAAACATAGTTTTTATTCCTACCCGCTGGAAACCCGATACGCCAGAAGAGTATATTTTATACATAGCTGTATGTAGTTGGTTTTTTAATTATGCACGACATGACTTCCCAGCCCTTTGTACCTTTAGCTTTATTATTAACCTTTATTTGAGAAGATTGTAACCTCTTTACTTCTTTTTTTGGGGTTCCGTAGGTACGAAGGAAAAATTGGCACCCTATAGGATCACTTCATTGCCCGCCCGTGAAAGTATTAAATGGGATTTCATACCAAATACTTAAGTCTGTGATGCCTTAAGTTGTGAAAAAGTAGTACCTAGTGGGAAATAAGTTTTATATGTATAAGTTGGTTCCTCTCCTCAATTCAGTTAGGTACGGAACTCTCAGGCTTTTTGACTTAAAGAAAGACAGCCTGCAGTTTAATTAACATTTTTGTCTAACACAGCAGCGGCGCCATCAAGACTTATACTATGTATTTTGCATTCTATAGAATGCGGATAAACCCGCTAACCAGGATATTATGTTGAACTTTCAGCTGGTGAAACGGTGAAGCGATTGACTGCTATTGCACTTACTAAGCAACTAGTGACCGAGCGCGGCAAATTAGGGCTGTTCAAAGGTATCACGGCTACTGCTGCTCGGGATGTCTCGTTTAGTATTATCTACTTTCCACTGTTCGCCACATTGGCCCAACTTGGCATCAAAGAAAACACTCCCGGGGCGACACCGCCATTCTGGTAATTATATTTTAAAAATTTTAGTAAGTACCTATGGGATCTTTAATGGATCGTCGACTTATTTGATCGAGTTACTGGCAACGGCCGGTAAACGGTGGCGGCCGGTGACGGCGACAATTTATAATGAGAAATGGCTGCGAGCAGGCCGCGCTGCCTTTCTTTAATTTCTAAAAATAGTTAGTGATTATAGACCTCAAAAAACCGCTGCCGGCCATTGCTTTTTCAGTGAGACTTTAACATCAGTCAGATTGAGGATGTTGCGGGTTCGTATATCTACTCAATATACTATGAGGACATACCTCTAGTAGGAACAAGTACTTATGAAAACAAATAATATAGTACTCTGTTAAGAAGGTAACGGGAAAAGATCAATAATACACAAAATATTAGATGTTCACCAAAAAAAACGACGGGTTGCACTCCGGGAGTGCCGGTAGAAGTGAAAACTTGAATGTTAACGTTGTGCATTTTTGATATTTTGGAATGGTTAGAGAATAATTTTGTACGAATTGCTTTCATTATCAGTATAAAAGTACTATTATTTATGTGGTGGAATACAATATTCATTTATTGCGCTATCGTACACAAACATGACAATTTATATTACATTAAAAATTTAACACTTCAGAACTATTATAATTTTCGATCAGGTCACGTGTTCTGACGCGAGTTTAGAAATTTTTACCCATTCCAAAAAAGTACACAGCGCCGCTAAAGAAGTTTTCACTTCAAAAATTCATAGCCTTCGAAGTAGGCCTTTCCTTTAGAAACGATAAACTCACGCTAATGAATAATCCAATCATCAAAACATTTTTTAACGCTTTTTCCGTTTTGAGTTCAGTTCTCCTCGCGATTTCCCCTTTATGTCTTCTGCCGAATGAAAACGTGTGCCACGAAGCTGTATCTAATTTGAGTTTAGGAAAGAGAAAAAGTCGACTAGAGCCATTTCTGGTGAATAAAGTGGTTGCTCGATAGCATTTGTTGAGTTGTTGATAAAATTCGTTAAAATAATAGGATGAGCTTTTAGAGAAAATTGGGCATTTGACAACTTTTATAGTAATATATGAAATATATTGGATACTTAGACAATAGACTCTTAAGATTGGATATGATAGCTTATTTCTAAATAATATTTATACAAAGGTATTTCACACAAATATGAATTGTAAATAATTTATTTTTACAAAATAAAATTGCGATTTTTAGTCTATATTTTACACGAAGCAAAACGCGGGCGATTAAAGTTGACAGTTTACCCAAAGTCTTACGTCACCCAATTCGAGTAGGTATGTTTTGAGTGGTAAAAGTAAAATGGTCCTGTCCAAAGAGAATACAATACTACGTGTCCTGTCTGGACTGTCTGGTATTTATAATTATGCTTACTTACTTTTCTACTAATAAATAATAATAGTGAAAAGTGAATAATAATTAGCAAGGATATTATAAAAACCGACAGTTCAAAACTATCTAAATGATAGCAATTTTTTTCCTTCCAATGCCTAGGTACCTAATGCTCGGAACATATATTATGTCTTGGACCTAAAATGTGCTCTGAACGCGCAGTACACATTACAAGTTTTTGCAATTATAGCTGTTATTATAACATGTACAAGACGGTAGATAGTATTGCAATAGTAATAATATCACATTATACTGTTACTTCGCATTATACTGTATCAAAAAAATTCCTGCTCAACTTGACTTTAAGTTGATTAGTGCTGGTGAAAAATAAATCTAAATCGTACTCATGGCATAGTGAATTGTACGCTCGACACACCCTGATTACTGTAGGTGCAGGTTGTTAGCGGCACATATAGTACCTAGCCTTGGTTTCCTCAGACGCACAGATGACACGACACACACAATCCAATCTTACTTAGCAATTCAGAACAATCAATAGAGTAATTTACTAGTTTAAACAGAAGAATCAAATCAGCTATATTTCTACGTTCGTATAATGGGAGAAATTGGAACTGCCTACATCCATCCATACAATTAGGTAAATAGGTACAGGATCTGAATTGGATGTAACGTAAGAATTTTCTTTGGATTGCTTCCAGTCTATTAATCATAAACAGGATTCCATACCTGTGAGCAATATTTAAGGTGACTGCGAACAAAAGCACAATAAAGTATTTTAATTGTTTTGATATTCCTGAAGTCGACTGAGATTCTACGAATAAATTCCAAAGAGGCCTTTTTGACAATAATTTCAATGTGGTCATCGAATGTTAATTTTGAGTCAAAAACTACACCCAAATCCCTTATGACATTTACTCTTGTTAGAGGGGTATTGGCCAAGGTATAGCTGAAATAAATAGGGGTCGGCTTTCGCGTGAAGGTACACAGGTAACATTTAGAAATATTCAGGTCCAATTTGTTGATTTGACAGTAATTATAAAAATGGTTAAGGTCAGTTTGTTAATTATATGCATCTTCTAGCTTTCGGATTTGGGACATAATCTTCATGTCATCTGCAAATAAAATAATTTTAGAGTAGCTGAAACATGAAGATATGTCATTAACAAAAATATTAAATAATAAAGGTCCCAGTAAGGAATCCTGAGGAATTCCCGAGGGAATACTCCTGGCACGAGAGGAATATCCATTAAGAACTACTGTTTGACACCTGTTCTCAACATAAGAGGAAAACCACCGGTATAGATTACCTCGGATCCCGATACCTTGAATTTTACGGAGTAGCAACGTATGATCCATGTCTTGAAGATAGCACGGGGTACTACAGCAACAACGATTACTACAAAATAATTCGGGCGCGCCAGGGTCTCGTTTATTTCGTGAACTAGGTCTAAGAAACGTTCCTAAGTTATACTAACTTTTACTCTGCCGAGTTTTGGAATGCAATACTTTCCTGTAAGTATCTTTATCCAAAGTAATGGAGCGTTATAGATTTACAAAAACGATAGCAAGACTATAAAAACACTTGCAATATTTTTCAGGAAATACTTTATGAATTAGGTACTTATTTATTCCTTTTTACTTACTAAATACTTATAATAAGTAGGTAAGTTTTTATAGAATTCATTATGCTGTATGTATATATTGTATGTAGGTATATATTAGGGATGTTATGGATATATAATTTCGGATCCGGATACGGATATGGATATTGGTAAAATATAATATCGGTTTCGGTTACGGTTATGGATATTAAATTATTTCGGATTATCCGATAGTTTCGGTTACGGATATTAATTTTTTAAAATGAAATACAAATAAGATTATTTTCGACTTTAATTGTACCTTGTAGGTTTCGCAATCTGTCATACAAGTAATTCTTTTTTACAGCTACTCATTTTGAAGTGTTATATATATATATATATATATATATATATATATATAGGTAACTAATTAAATACAAAATCTAATTAACGTTCGTAATTTGTTATATATGAATCAACATCTTTATAAAAATATTACACCATAACATATCAATCAGTCTAATTATATTTTTAATGTTTTTTTTAAAACCCACACCTTCCACAAAGTTAAATGGCAAGTTTTGTAATACGATCATTTCAGCCACTAATTGATCAATTTCTTTTTGTTTAGTATTATTGTCATCCCAAGCAGATCTATTTTTCAAAGAATTATTATATATAATATTATTGATAACTGTTTTTTACACTCCTGTAAAGGTGTCAGCTGTTGGGAATTTGTCAGATTTTGTGGGTTATCTTTTTCTAGCAACAACAATTCTTCATACTTATCACTGTGTTGAGATTTAAGGTGAAGTTTGAGAGAAGTAGTGCCACCTCCTTTGCGTGATAATTGTTTCCCATACTGTTTACATTTTGCAAAATTTATGTTCATTTCATCATAAAATGACCAAATTAAACTAGATTTAGGACGCATTTTTCCAGTCACTGACAATTTATTTACTAATTAAGAATAAACCACACCTTTAATAAGTAATCGTAAAATAAATTACATCGTACGTAACGTAATCCCACAATAACCTCTAAAGTTACGACGACTAAGCCGGCGCGCGATAATCTGCCGGCCGGGCAAAAACAAAAACATGTCATATTTACTATAAAGAAAGTATAACCCATACGAATTAGCTGTGCACCTCGCGCTGTGATGTCATTAGGTAGAGGGAGAGGTATCGCATTCCAGCGAAGTGGACAGTTAATTCGTACGGGTTGTACGAATTATACGAGTAAGTTGTACAATTTAGCAATTTAGGATTCAGCAGGATTCGGTTAAGGTTACGGATATTTTTTCATTTCGGATATCCGATAGTTTCGGTTACGGATATGGATATCCATAACAACACTGGTATATATTGTATGTACGTAATTGTATCGAATTCGATCAAATAATGTATGTAGCTTTGGATTTTGGTATGCTATCTGTAACCATTGATTTCTAAGTACGTTTAAGATCATCATTTTAGTGTCCTAATAAAAAAATAGCTTTAACTATTTAAAACATGTCCTATAAAACTATCAACAGCCGTGAATTGCAGTACTTATCTTTGGTCAGATATTATTATATCTTTTGAACTCGTATTAATCATATTTTAATAACGACCTCACACCCAAATTTGACGTGACCGACCGTTTTTTGAGCACTTTTTAAGCCAAAAAAGTAAAAACGCGTTTTTATTTATTTTTAATATTTTTTCGCGAAAAACAATTTGTATTTTATTGTACGCAAAAGCCCAACGGGTACCCCCACCACTGGAGCCGGTGAGGGAAGGTTATGTTGGACTTGGACGCCCTGGAAGCGTGAGAACTCTCACTCCCCACCAGCTCCTGTCTCGGCGTCTCCCATGCCGGGCACTCGATGACTGTGTGCTGCCCCGAGTCCCTTTCCCGATCCGATGCAGAAACCGCCCGAAGCACTCGTGCCCGGTGATAATCTGCGTCGACAGGTACGAGAGGCTGCCGTGTGGCCTCTCTAGTCACTCCTTCATGACGGGTCTTACCGCCGCTATTACGGCGTGCCCTAGCCACTATTTCCTTCACTTTTGTGATGTTAATTTCATTTGAAGATGTTGATGGCCTACCAGAGCGAGGCAAATCTTCTATCACATCTCGACCGCTTTTAAACGCTTTAGCTCATAACCACGAGTGTTTGATCAAGTCGATTCACCGTAAGACTTCTGTAACATTTGCAGTGACTCCGGGTGCCTACGAAATTCCATTGGCGATGCAAACAGGTGCATCTCACACTCCGCGCCAATGTGGCAGACAGTTGTGCCAATCTAACAACACAAAAAACTAGATATTACATTAGGAACCATAGAAAATTTATCCATTCCTGATATTTTTTTGACAGAATGTATACACGCCTATAAGTAAATCCCCGAAGGGGAAGACAGATTTACTTAATACATAGAAGTCATTGGATGAAGAGAATTAAGATTCATTTTATGTAGTGTTCTTTTTGAGTACCTACAGATTAGATGTCCTTTGGATGTTTACAGGTGGTCCTTCATGTCGGGATGTATGTCTGGTTCATTCGCGGCGCTGGTCGTCAATCCCATGGACGTAATTAAGACGCGCATGCAAACACTCACCAAGGGTTCTGGAGAACGACAGTATACATCGATTTTGGACTGTATCACGTAAGTTAAAATTCCATATACCTAACATTACTTTTTTTTTCTTAAAAATTCCCTACCTACCCACTGATCTATAGAAGTGACACTTAAGTGAGATATTTTTCACGATATTAAAAATACGTATTTTTCCGAGCCCAAGTTTCGTCCTCACTTTTTTTCTCCTCTAACTTTCACGGTCTTGGGTATCCATGGTGGTGACAACATTGGCACACATCTCACTCCCTTAGACGAACAGAACTTTTTGGACCAAAAATGTGAATGTTAAATCTTTTTGTCTACAGGACAACGACGAAAAACGAAGGTGTTATAGCATTTTTCAAGGGCGGTGCTTGCCGTATGATGGTAATC
This sequence comes from Eilema griseolum, assembly GCA_963662185.1. Taxonomy (NCBI): domain Eukaryota; kingdom Metazoa; phylum Arthropoda; class Insecta; order Lepidoptera; family Erebidae; genus Eilema; species Eilema griseolum. The sequence goes on from OY759250.1 coordinate 11,274,655, forward strand.
GCTCCTCTGTTCGGTATAGCACAAACCGTGTACTATCTAGGTATCGCCGAACACTTGTTCGGTCTCTAGACCACTTGATGAATCCACGTGAGATAAGGTGATTATATACCGGGTAAGCGCGGCATTGAGACGACCCGCTTCCCCCGTCTGCCATAATTTCCGAAACTAGCCCCTCTCCAGGCATGCGCTGAGAAACCCTCCTAGTCGGGTCTCGAGACCGTTTTCGTTGCCTAGAGCTAGGACCCACGCTCCGCCTGGAATGCCTTCAGGTCCCGGGGCGGTTTTCTTGGCCTTAGTCTACGAACCGCCATCTCTAGTTTCACCCAAGTAACCTCGGGCACGTCGGAGCCACGAATGTGCCTCGACGAGTAAGTTGTAAATGCCTGTTTTCGTAGCAAAACGTCTGTCGTGTCGTATCTTTAAGAGCATCTGAAGCTACCTCAAAAGACGCCACTAGAGGCAACGGTACAAGAGGGTAGCCGTGCATCATCTTCTTCACGGGTGCTACTTTGTAAATGAAGATTAAATGTATTCTAATGTAAAAATGTATTTTGAAGCCTCAAGTATTTGACATACTACCTAATTAAAAATACCTCAACCTGAGGTATTTAAAATACGAATTACAAATTACATTTTAAGGAGGTATTAAATTACAAATACCAAATACGTACCTATTGGTATTTTAAATACGTATTTTAATTACAAGTAGGTAATTCAAATACTGCCCAACCCTGCTTCTATTCTAAAAATTATCTGTTTCTAAATCAAAATAGCGCAATGATTATTGACTTGTATTGTTTTATCATGTTGTTTGACTAATTATTATAATTTGTTATTAATATTACTTTTTTTGGTTCGATTTAATTGTTTTGTATATTAACCTGTTATGTATTTTTGATAACAAATATTTACTTAGTTGAATTATATTTCTTGATAAGCAAATTGCCTTTCGGTTTATTTTATGATAGGGTGACATCTAAGCCCTGCACGTGTGTTCTCCTATGTAGGAACGGAGAGGGTGGGATTAATTGGAAGAGCTCATCAGAACACTCACCATGGTAGAGACGGTAAAATACAGCCAAGGAAGCAACATCTCTACGCATCTGCAAAGGCTCAAGGGTGTTCGTGACCTCAGGATTCCCAATAAGACGAACCGCGCGTCACTGCAACCTGTCGAGTGCATCTAGTAGGTATTTCGCGGAGCCATCTCAGAGGTGCGAGCAGTGTTCCACTCAGGAGCGAATTTGTGTCTTATAGAGAAGACACTGCTACTCCGGCGTGAAAAAACGCCTCACTTCAAATCAAATCAAATCATTTATTGCTTACCAAGTGTACATAGATCTTACAATTTATACTATGTCAGTACTTAAAACTTAGCTCCTTTTCCAGGTATTGCAACATTTAGGTCACATATTATTTTCTTCATTGAACTAGGTAGGTACATTTGGACACAGTTAAATTAAATTAAATCCGTTACCTATGTTATCAAATATTTGCATTCTAAATATAGGTTTATTACGTACGTACGTTTAGTACCTAGTCTAATTCATATAACTCATATCAAATGTTAAATTAAACACAGAAAAAAAAAGTAATTCAAATAAGATAAATTGAACAATTTTGATTAAATGTCAATTTACAATAATTATAATGTCAATAAATGCTCACAAACAACAATAATAGCGTATAATATCTTGGTTCTTAATGTCATAGTTGGACTTTACTTATCTTCTAAATACTCATCGGTTGAATAGTAGCATTTTTCTATTAAATATGCCCTAAGCTGGTTAGTGAAGAGTGTCATACTTCCCTGTAGTTTGACATGGTTTGGGAGTTTATTAAATATTCTAACTGCCATTTATTACGGTTTTTCATTTAGCATTTTTATTCTCGAAGGCGGTAGGTGTAGTCTCTTTTTGTGTCGGTCTTTTTGTGTTGTGAATGTCTTCCTTTGTTTTGAAACTCCTCTTGTTTTTGTATACAAATGTAGGGATTTACCTATGTATAAATTTAAAAATATTGTTAAAATTAAATTGTGTCAGAAAGGCTATTATAAAATCCAAGAATACTTGGATGCTAAACAAGCTTGGAAATGAGCTGTTCGCTCAACTAAGTATGCTACTCACGTAAATTTTTGTATTTAGATTAAGTAGACTAAGTGTATGTTTGTAAATAGACCAAAAAAAGAAATGCCCGCTGAGTTTCAATGCGTTAGGTCAGGCATTGCCACCAGTGATGATATTTCCTCGTGTAGGTACATTTCAAAGAGCATATGGTAACAGGTACCCTACAGGTACTTTGGGGCTTGCTAATCCATCAGGATGGATGAATAGTAATCTTTTTGTCAAAACAATGCAACATTTCATCAATCACACTCTAAGTAGCAAAGAAAATCCATCTTTGCTTATAATGGATAACTATGAGGCTCGAATGGTGTGAAAATATTGACTGTTCCTCCGCATTCCACAAGTAAGCTTCAGCCATTAGACGTGGCCATGTTTAAACCTTTTAAAGTAGCATATAATGCTGCAGTAGACAGTTGGCTTATGTGAAATCCTGGGAAAACTTTTCCATTTATCAGGTCGCTCAATGTATCACAATAGCTCATATGAAATCGATGACTCCTGGAAACATATGCAAGGGGTTTCAGTGTACAGGCATATATCCACTTGGATTTTGCACCATCTGCGGTCACTGACAGAGAAAATATACAGGATGATCATGATAAACCGACACTCTCTCCATCTCGAGATGTCCCAATTACAGAACAACAAAATGCCAATTCGTTTTACGAAAACACCGAAAATAATGACATTATTATAGAAACGTAGGATTCACCTAATTTTTTAAATCCATTTCTATCCCGAAATTTGTCTCCTTCTATTTTAACCCCATATAATGACTTAGAAATTCTGCCACCATTGAGACCATTGAGTCCCTAGATCTCCAATATAGCAATTACACAACCAGCGTCAAATATTACACCATCTTCACAAATACCTGGCACTTCTAAAAGTTTTTTAAGCCCACTAGAATTTAGAGGACTTCCGAAAGCTGAAGTCAAAAAGGGAAGACGAGTGTCAAGACGTAAAGGAAAGTCAATGGTTGCGACGGATACGCCAAATAAATTGGAGATAGAGAAGCCACAAGAGGAAAAGAATAAAAAGCAACGAAAAAAAGATACAAAGGCCAAGAAACGGAAAGTTTTAGTATCTGAATCTAGCGATGAAAAGGTTGAAAAATTGATCTACGAAAGAAAGTTAAAAAGAGGAAGAAATATACAAGAGTAAGTACCTAATGAAAAATAAAGTTTTACAGTCTGAATCTAGCGATGAAGAATGTGACAAAATTAGTATTTACTCGGAAGAAGAAGCTAGTTATGAAGATGAAGTTGCAATATCAGAAAACTTTAAACCTCTCAAAGCTCAACCAAAAGAAGGGGACTTTATTTTAGCCCACATTTGTCACAGGCCACAAAAAGATCTTCTATTTGGCCAAAGTTATCGCAGAAGAAACTGGTCAGAATGTAATAGTGAGTTACCTACTTAAGAAAATCTTCTAAAATTACAAATGCTTTCCAGTTAAGTACCTAACGTTCCTGATATAGCAACAGTTCTTGGGCAGGATATTAAACTAATTTTACCAAAACCTACTTTTGCTGGTGGCACGAAAAGGCAACAAGGAGTGTACAAATTTGATGTCAACTTTTCTGAAATAGATTTGCGCTGAATATTGTGATCTTAATTTTTATTTTATCCTATGTTTATTATATTTCATTGATTTTTCGTATTTGTTTTTGTGATTCTTTGACGAGAAAATCTATATAGTTTCGTAAAATGAATATAGTTAAGTGTTGATGCCTTATTCTATAATCAAGTGTTAAAATACCTGCGAATGAAGACTGATCCAATTCCAAACATGTTTAGACTGAATTTACCTACAAAAATACTAATAAAACACGGCTGTTATTATATTATAATAAATGGTATGATTAGATATAAACTATTTGTTTCATCTCATGTCTACTGTAGTCAGTTCAATGTACCCCATAGAATTTAGTATGGTAAATTATAATAAAGATTCACAGTATCCCACGGTGACCCACTGTACCCCTAGTTTAAATTCACTGTGCCCCAAGGTGGGGTACAGTGAATCAATATCCATTTTTTTTAATCACGACGATAAGTTGTTATGCTTAAGGCTGAATTTCATGTTGATTTACGTAAACAAGATGTCAAGAAATTTTAAATTAGTGTTAGACATATTTTAGCTCTATTAGCATAGGAGGCAGAGCGTATATAAAAAAAAAGTGATTCACTGTTCCCCCTGTTCCCTACCAATTGGGTCAGCATGCAATGTATAGGTGGCTTTTCCCGCATGGTCTGTTTTGGCAGAGCGCAACCACATTTCGTGGTGGGCGTTAAAGTCCCCCAAAAATACCACTTCGGCATTCGGAAACCGCTCCTGCGCATCACCTGCCGCCTGACTCAGATATTCAAAGAGTCGAGTTGTCTCAGCATCTCCTGTAGTTTGGTATTGTACCAACGACGTAAGCTCGGCATTTCTCAGTCAGTCAATCATAATGTCTCGCTTTGCTTTCTATTGATTCACGACTAGTAGGTACGACGTACGACTACTAACTTCAAATCTTCAGAGCGAGACATGGTAATCGATCATGTTTAGGAAAGTTTAGAAACTTAAGGTACGGCTAGCAGCTAGTTCATTATTCGTAAACGTTTTCACTAAAAACCACAGATAATCTATACTAATCTATACTATAAATATTATAAAGAGGAAAGATTTGTATTTATGTATGCAACGAATAAACTCAAAAAGTACCGAACCGATTTTAATCATTCTTTTTTCATTAGAAAGCTACATTCTTCGTGAGTAACATAGGCTACTTTTTATCCCGATATTCCCATGGGATCAGGATTTACGCGGGTGAAACCGCGGCGCGGTGCTGGTATACTATAATTTTCTGAAAACATTGTAGATATTTACATCTCTATGGTTTTAATAAAAAAATATGATTTTTGGCACTTTAGAGAAAGAATACTTTCTCTACTGCGTTTGTTGAACTCTCAGAGAAATTATTCTGTCTCTAAAATGCCTAAAATCAATAATATATTAGAGAAAGTAGGTATTCTTTCTCTAAAGTGCCGAACTTCATAAAAAAATTAGATACCAGTCTCTAGATTAGATAGTCTGTGGATGTAAATAAATCTCTCCTATGTTAGCTGTAGACGCACCTTTACAGAATAATATTTTGCATGTTGGCTACATTGTCAAAATATGAAAATACTGTCAAATACGTCACTTATGTCAGATAATAAATACTGCAATCGATCGATTAAATAATTCATCTCTTGTTTATTCAGATGATGTTTTAGTTTAAGTGTATCCTTCCTAACTCATAAATCATAATCGCCCACCGTTATTGAAGTGAGTAGTGTAGTGAGGTATATTATAGTGAGTATCGCTTTGTTTTGATTACGTAAAAATTTAATGTTAAACTGACATAATAAATTTTGCAGTTGGTCCAGATTTGATTTGATTAAATAGGTACCTCTATTATGAAAACTATTTTAAGAGATTTAATTCTCTAGACTGTTTTCTAGATCTTCACATTTTATGACTTTGACTTAGGGCAGTAATGAGCTCAATCTAATGTGCCGAATATTATTGATTTACTTTTGGGCGCACGGTATGATGTTTTTTTTGTGGATTTTAATAGAAAGTAATAACATTACAGTGCTGCAAAGTAATAGTAACTGGAATAAATTGATGTATTACGGAAACCGATGGTGATATTAAGTTACAAATTTATTATATATACACCTCATAATAAGTATTCCATATCTTTTCAGAAGTTAAGAAATCAACTCCTTCTATCGATAGATTAAAAGGAAAAAATGGCAAGCAAATATCAAGGAAAAATACTTGATGAAAAATTGAAACCTCAACAATTCCAGTAAGCAATAGTTTGTATTTACAATAATTAACTGACTGACTGCTTTTGTGCCAATGACATGGCTGAAATGTAGCACAAAAAATATTGAAATTCACATCTTTATTCATTTTTTTTTCTAGTCCAAAGAATGTGTTACCAGGCCCTGTACCTAATGTGGTCTTGCACTAAGAAAGTATCTTGAAATATAATGATTTTTGTTTTACAATATGGTATCTAGTGTATTACATAAATTCCTATTAATAAATCAAAGTTGTAGAATAAATAACTGATTTATGTATCCACTAACAGATAACAAAAAAAACTGATGTATGATAAACATAAGTTTATTTCTGTTTATTGTTTTATATTTTATATATATACTTAATTATTTCAAGTTATTTTTACAAAACAAGTTCTGAAGTATCTTCTTAGGAAAGATGTTTGTTATTCTATTACACCAGAACAGTGAATGTCTTGTATAAAAATTGGCACACACATAGATTATAGTGCAAACTTTTATTGTGATATAGGTTCCTGTTAGTTGTGAGAATGGTATTATATTTTACTCGGTTAGCCCCAAGTAACAGCTAGTGTTAAACATAAATATATTCACACAGCATTTGAATGCAAAATTATTCACAGTCAAGTGTCTTCTTTTGCTTAATGTGTTAATATAATTTGTTTTCATCTCTGTCATATATTTTCAAGACATAAAAATAACTAAGTGTGAGCAATAGAGTGTAATTTTCAATGGAACCAGTTTTTCGTGGAAGCAGCTAGTGACCTTCAATACATTAATTAAAATAATATTGTTTTACTACACACTAAGAATTTATTCTGTAGAGTCAGACTAATAGAGTACCTATAGTGAGCCATGTTAGTTTACATTATTTTATCCATTACACATTGCATAAAAGGTATAAATGTAATATTTATGATTTTATAATTGTTAGTATAGCTAACTGCATATTTAATGCCTACAGACAGCAATAGTTTATACACTATGCATCAGATAAGCAATATGTTATGTTTGACTGGGAAACCTTTAAGCTAACCTATATTAAGAGTGGATGAACTGGAAATTCAGACAGTACAGTACAGAGGTAGGACACGGCGGTTTTTCCGCCGAATTAAGCAGTCCGACTGGGGAAGTACTTCCGCCCTACAGAATACCGCTGCTATAATAACTTCGTGTTGTGTTCCCAGCGGTGAGTAGGGTAGCCAGAGCTCACTGCAGAATTGGTGCTGTCAGTGGGAAGACTAAAGGCTTGTCCTGCTTTGTCTTCTACAATGACGGCACAGAAACTCTGCATTTACAGGGTTGGCAGCGCGATTGTGCCTCCTCTGGTGTTACAAACGTCCATAGGTCACGGTAACTACTTTCCATCAGGTGGGCCGTGTGCTTGTCTGCCACCTAAGTGATATAAAAAAAAAAGTCGGTCCCAGAAAAACCAACAACTTTTAATTTAAAAACTAGTATGTATGTTGGTGTCTAACCGTCTTTTCTAATTACATTGTGTTTCGTTACACCTGTGTTGCTGGGGATCCAAGTGTGACCTTAATAGGATACCCATGATACCCTGACCTACGTTGTTGACCCTGACGTATTATTGGAGATGAAATAGCTCCTCCCCTACAAAGAAATACAAAGCACCAACGGAACCATTCCCCGCGCTCGTGGGTTACGGACCCTAATGTGTCTTTTACGACACGGTAGAGTGCTAGACCTCACCTGATTCCTTTCCATCACCTCTTTGTCATGTTTCACCAATAATAATACAACTTACAAGGTAGCGCTAGCACACGCTGCCGTCTATGATCAGTACCAAGGTCAGCAACGTGAGGCTTCCGGAGTTGAATGCCGCCTCGAGGTCTAGTAAAAAAGCTACGGCCAGGGCTAAGTTTGAGTTCATCGGCAGAATTGGCGAGCGGACATCATACTCCGCAAGGCGGGTCCCGACCTCGTGGAAGACCGCATTCGTGCACCCTGTACCTAAGAGGTGACAGGACAGATCCGACCAATTACAGGCCTATCGCTATCAACTCCCTTCTCTCGAAGGTAATGGAGCGTGTTATTAATACACAGCTCCTGAGATACCTTGAGGGAAACGATCTACTGAGCGATCGACAGTACGGCTTTCGCCACCGTCGCTCTACCGGTGACCTTGTGTATCTCACAAACGTCGAGAGTCGGGGTGAGGCACTAGCGGTCAGCCTCGATATAGCGAAGGCCTTCGATCGGGTCTGGCACAAAGGTCTTCTTGCGAAGTTGCCATATTATGGACTCCCCGAGGGACTGTGCGAATGGATCTCCAGCTTTTTGTCCAACACAAGCATCCAAGCCGTCGTCGACGGCAGCTGCTCGGACCGCATGAACATAAACGCTGGTGTCCCACAAGGCTCCGTGTTGTCTCCGACGCTGTTTCTGCTGCATATCAATGACATGCTGGCTGATGACTCCATTCATTGTTATGCGGACGACAGTACCGGAGAAACGTGTTACACGGGCCGTGCAAATATCCCTCAGTCCGAGGTGGAGAAGAGTCGCGAACAACTTGTGTCTGAAATCGAGACTATTCTCTCTGGAGTATCCGATTGGGGACGACTAAACCTAGTCCAATTCAACCCCACTAAGACACAAGTATGTGTATTCACCGCTAAGAAAACCCCAATCATTGTAGCGCCGCAATTCATGGGCACTCCGCTTACCATCTCCTCGAGTATCGGGATCCTTGGTGTCGATATCTCCAGCGACGTCCAATACCGAAGTCTGCTGGTGTCGCATACGTCCATAGGCCACGGTAACCGCTTCCCATCAGGTGGGTCGTGTGATTATCTGCCAACTAAGTGGTATAAAAAAAATGGACGACTGTTTCAAGCTTACGCTACCCCATTGGGCGACTGCGGCAACAGTGAAACAGTCCACAGTAGTGATGGCATACGGTCGTTAGCTCCCGGATTATACGATGTAGGAACTCATCGAAGCAATCATGCCCGCTGAGTAGGTACCTGCGTCATGTGGTAAAATGCCGTGCCTTCAACAATTCTTCCATAACGGGAAATGAGAATAGATGAAAGTAATGTTCTTAAAAAGATTCAAAATATGAGTATTGGGCAAATAAGTGAGTGACTGATGGAATGACATCTGACAAGAAAGTATGGAGGGAAATGTCGTGTTGCGCTGACCCCAAATAGTGTTATTATACAAACGGGATTTTATTACCAAATTTTTGTTTTTGCTAGAAGGCTGTTATTATTCTTTAGATGACATTATGAACTGTACCTAATTGAATTGTAATGTGTATGCTGTATATGTAGATAGGTAGGTATATAAGATAATATTGATACTGTGATATTTAACTTTATTTTGACATTGACATTGATAATGGTTTTTTTGTATAATTTTTGCATGACATGCCTCATTAATTGCGATTCTTCCTACAATTTAATACAATGTAATTCAAAATTCAACATAATGTTAAAGTTGTAATGAATAAATATTTAAGTAAAAAAAAATAAAAAAATTAGGAACGGCAGGTAGATGAAAACAAATTGTTCTCTTATAGGTCTTTTTTTCACCACTTAGATGGCAGACAACTACACGGCCCACCTGATAGGAAGTGGTTACCGTGGCCTATGAAAGTGTGTAATACCAGGGGCGATACACTCACGCTGCCGACCTTAATAAACTTAGTGCTCTTAAAACAAACTTCGATAAGAGTAGTATTATCAGTTTTAGTTACGTGGGATCGAATACAATTATTGGTGAAATGTGGGTGTTAATTCACCTCTGCTTAACCCTCCAGGAATATAGGCGTGAGTATATGTATATATTATCAGTTTAGAAATACTTAAATCATCAAAAGCACTCCCAGAACGTTCTATAGGTACAGCACATATACTCAAGCAATGACAGACAGAGCGACTTTACGTGTAATGATCAATATTTACTGGGCAATATTCCAATAGCAGCTTTGCTATATACCCTACACTACCTACTCACTCGAAAAATATGTTTGCCAAAAATAAACTCGCCTAGTTACAGGAGTCGTCACATAATTGAGTACATTTTACTATCTGTATCTGACTGATATCAATAATCTGATCAACTCTCAAGATAAATGTAGCGGCGGCTTCTACTTTATTTTTCAGCTTTAAAGATTTAGCCGATCCCAATGTACCTATACACTTTGAAATCTTTACTGATATAAATTATTAAGATAATCAAGACAGCTGTTATTGATATAATTGATAAATCACTATATACGTGAAGAGAAGAGGTCCAAGTCCAGTACCTAGTGAATTTTTGAAGCAGTGGTCGTCCACCATGTGTGACTAGCTCTATACAGATCATAGTTCATCGTGGTCATGATTACTCCTGATGATTTCATAGGCATACACCTATATATTCCTGCCCTTATAACGTTATCGATGGACTCTGATTTTTTCTTCTCTTCAACTCTCTGACCTACTTTTAATTATACTTCAGGAAGTCATCGCTCTTTGGTCGTATATTTTTGGAAATGTCCCTGCTCCTTACTGCAAAGTTGAATTGCCTGATTCTTTCAATTGCACTTCAAATAAGTGTATGGACATAGAAGCTACCTAAAGGTGTCATGTTAGTAGCTATTCTGATCATTGTTATATTCTAACGGGAACACAATATCAACTAGAATCAAGTAGACAATCAATTGATGTCAATATTTTTATTGAGTATCTATCATCGCATTAAATAAGTAGGTCGTATGTACCTACCGTATAGATGAGTCTGTTAACTGCTGAGAAATACCAAGTGTAGGCTATCTACCACACCAATTAGGTACTCATTCCACCCAATTTAATGAATGAAGTAATAGTTCACACAACATACGATAGAAGATAAGCCAATGGAGGATGTAAACAATTTAAAAGTTTACACTAGAGCATGTCATGTAATTGTAAAACTAAAATTAATGTCTATCTATTAAATTGTTGTAGATACTCATTGACGTAGCTATAAAGCTGTACTGAAATGCGTTACCTTCAGTTTAGTATATAACAGCATATCCATGTCATATTTAGCTAATGCATGCGGCTCCGCCCACGTGGAATTCTATTCCCGTTCCTGCAACCTATGGGAGCTTATTCTAGAGGTAAACAGTGCCTATGTGTTATGTCAGACTATATTCTTTCCTTATACCATATTCGTTTAACCATTTCAGCGTGATTGAGTAGGAAACATCCAAACATCTTCACAAACTTTTACATTTATAATATTAGCAGGATTAAAGATTTTATAGGTCCTTGTGGCCTCTAGTACCGACCAGCAGTTTACCGACCAGCAGAGCGTGAATCGTGATGGGTAGCCCTCATTATTTTATTTCTGTTCTTTCAAACTGCGATGTTACATAGGACTCTGGCTCGAAGGACCATTATGTACGGACAAAGTGGTTTCCGTACAATGGCTTAAAAATAAAAGATAAGTTTAAGTACAATCATGGTTTATTGGCTTAGCCTAATGTGAAATGATATTATGCATGATGTAGGCACACCCGACTTGATCGAATGAGTACTAACTTAAGTAATAGCTTTCGGCGTAAACTGCTGATTATGCGTAACTTGACTATACCATGCTTGTGTTGATCATGTGCATCGTACAATAATAATGTAGGTAGTATTATGAAAAAAATGTAATGTAGTACTGCAATAGGCATGGTAAAGGCTAAAATTAACAAGTCTAGCGAATCATCTAGACTAGACTGATGTCATTGACAGTTTATTTAATCGACCTAGTCCCTTTCCTACTTTACCTGGCATTTAAAATAATTTTAACAAACAACAGTTTATTGTTTTTTTTATTTTTGTGTAAATGTATCATTGTGTTCAAAAGTCACTAATTCCGATTCGATTCATAATGTAAGTATACGTAACTCATATTGATAAAAAAAAATAAGTTTACACTAAGTGGTTGTAATTCTTATCATAAAGCTATTACTGCTAGGTACCTAACCTAATACAGAAATAAGTGAGAACATTAAAGTTTCGTCACTAGATTACAATCTTATCTAAGTTACTCTTGCATTGTATATGTTGAATCAGCGCTGTTAGGCATTGATTTACTTACAAATGTTGTGTACTCAGTAGGTACACAGTGGCCAATGATAGCCAATCATACGCCATTGAATCCTGTACAGAATGGCCGATGGCTTGCCGTGGCCGTGGCCTGAATTGGAATAGATTACATTGTCTTTACACAATTTACAGCTATCTACTAACTTATTCCTAAGAAGAATCATTAATTTCCAATTTATATTTTTATGATTTATATTTCTATTTCAGTTTACTGCCAAAGATCATAAATGGCGGCATTGCTGGTATCATTGGTGTGTCAGTGGTGTTTCCGCTCGACTTGGTGAAGACTCGACTACAGAACCAAACAGTAGGTCTAAATGGCGAAAAACAGTACAAAAGCATGTTAGTACCTATTATTTCTGAAGTTTTTCCTTATTCTTATGTTAAAACATTTATAATTAACATAGCATAGTGTAACAAGGTGTGATTCAGAAAATATTTCTTCACCAAATTGCCAGTTATATAGGGTGGAAGATTTTGACCTCACCTGGAGGGGAAGTACTCTAAATAATGGACAGCTAATTTTACTTAAATTTCCTTTATTTTTTATAAGAAGCAACTGCATTCAGAGATTTTCGAAAATTAATTAAGATTATATGGACTTCCTATTACTATGTTCGTTAGACAGATTCAATTCTTATGATTGAAACTGTCGATTGATGCCATAAAAATACAGAACGTTACTTTTTCGGGTTTTAGTCGATTCGATTACCGGGTGTGACAATCGAATATTCGGAAACTTTGCATGCATTTTTGTTACTTTTAATAAATTCGCTATCTCCAGTATTTAGAGTACTTCCCCACAAGGTAAGGTCAAAATCATCCACCCTATATTATTTTCTAAACATCCCTTCTTCCTCCAAATCCAGTCGAGTTCGTGTTTTGAATAAAATGATCGTCGATTACGACAAAGCATACCTACCTTCATACCACTACCACGCGTTTAATCTAAGTAGGTACCTACATTATTGAAGAGTCTACTTAAACCCTTCTATAAATCTACTTTGAGACGGAAGCATCTCTAACTGATAATACATTATAGTTCGAAAATAATATTTCGTCTATTTTATAAATCTGTTGTTCCGAATTTCTAAATACGTAGCTGTAATTATTGACGTTTTAATCACTGCATCTCAAAACAATAAAAGCTATTGAATACACATCATATAAATATTTATATTCTGTTTTCAGGCTGGACTGCTTTAAAAAGACCTACGCAGCCGAGGGATACTTCGGCATGTATAGAGGTTCTGCTGTTAATATTTTGCTCATAACTCCGGAGAAGGCTATCAAGTTGACTGCCAACGATATGTTTCGACACTACTTCACAATGGATGACGGGTATGCTATTAGTTCTTGAACAGCACCAAAACAAACACTAAGCGTTGCTAGAAGTAACAAATATAGCATTTAAAGCGGGCTCTGGGCTCTGGACTCCGAGAGACACGCATTAGATGCGACTAACGCGAAGGTGATGATGACTTCTGTTAAACAAATATCGAGTAAATTTCTTAAAAACTATCAATCGGAATGTCCACGATTTTCTAGCATCAGTTGGTCAATAGTTCACGACAACGGAAAACGTCTACTGCGCCCTAATAATTCAGAGACGGCAAATTTGCTCTTTTTAATAATCAATTCATTTATGCAATATTCTGGTTATTTATTTTAAGGACGTTGCCAATCTTCCGTCAGATGTTAGCCGGTGGATTAGCTGGAGCATGTCAAATCGTTATCACCACACCTATGGAATTGCTCAAGATTCAAATGCAGGACCAAGGAAGAATAGCAGCTCAAGCTAAAGGAGGTAAGAGTTTACGCGAGCTACCCTTGAAATTGCAACTGACTTTTAAAACCAGTTGCCAAACATGTTTTTTGTTCCTACCTACCGGCAACCAGTTCCGACGAAAGAGAATTTTGTATGTAGCTGGATTTTTAATAATGCACAACATATATTATTATAACTAACTAGTATTTCTACTATGATTTTCTGTAGAACGGAAATTCCCAATAAATGATTCCTCGTGGGAGATAGTATTATTTTATATAATAGGCTCTATGGCATATTACATTTTTATATAAACATTATTGTCTTACACAGCAGCAGCAGCACCAAGATCTAACCTATGCAAATGGGTTCTAGAATACGAATAAACAACTTACCTGTATATCATGTTGAACTTACAGACGGTGTAGTAGTGAAGCGATTGACTGCCATGGCACTTACTAGGCAACTAGTGGCCGAGCGCGGCTTGTTTGGGCTTTACAAAGGTATCACGGCCACTGCTGCTCGGGACGTCACGTTTAGTGTAGTCTACTTTCCACTCTTCGCCACATTAGCCCAACTTGGCGTCAAAGACAACATTCCCGGGGCGACTCCGCCATTCTGGTAATTATATTTTAAAATTTACATGAAGTAGTGATTCTTGCGTGAATTATCGACTGTTTGTCGTCGACGTCGAGGTACTTACAGATCAGCAATCGAGACGTTGCGAGTTCGACTTACACATAAAATACTAGAAAACACTACCGCTAATAAAGTTAGTTAAAATAAATTATAATACACACGCCTATATCTCCCCGGATAACCCTCGCTCTAATAAAGGGTAGACAGAGATATATTAACACCATCAACCTTCTCCACGTAAAAGTGAACACGCAGAATCTATCACGGTCATTAGGCACTAAGACCATAAAAGTCATCATGGATGAAGAGAATAAGGTTGAGTTTTATGTACCTAGTGTTTATTGTGAGTACAGATTTAAATTGTCCGTTGGATGTTTACAGGTGGTCCTTCCTATCGGGATGTGCGTCTGGTTCATTCGCGGCGTTGTTCGTCAATCCGCTTGATGTGATTAAGACGCGCATGCAAACACTCACCAAGGGCTCTGGAGAACGACAGTACACTTCCATCTTGGATTGTATCACGTAAGTTAAAAACATAATATTACTTTTATAACCATAACACAGTTCTCTGAGCCGTGGTAAGGAATTTATTGTGATGTGATGAATCTAATGTGACTTATAAAAATTGAGTAACGTTAAATGTTAAGTACTACCGCGGTAGCCTAGTGGTATGGGTAATGGACTGCTGAGACGAGGTCTCGGGTTCGATCCCAGGTTTTACCATGACACAAACCAATGACTTTTCGATGCTTTTCGAAGTTATGTGTGTATTTATCGCAGGTTTACAAGTGTCCGGTTAATGGCAATAGGCTCGCCACCTATTACATTGGGACCTAAACATAAACTGGTGAAATGTGGGTGCTAGCACCTCTGCCTACACCTTCGGGGATATAGGCGTGAGTTTATGTTATGTTATGTAACGTTAAATGTTTTTGCCTACAGGACAACGATGAAAAACGAAGGTGTCACAGCATTTTTCAAGGGCGGAGCTTGCCGTATGATTGTAATCGCTCCTCTATTCGGTATAGCACAAACCGTTTACTATCTAGGTATCGCCGAACGCTTGTTCAGTCTCTAGAGCGCTTGATCAACGCACAAACGTGTGTTATACGCAAATGTACCACTTGTACCTTTCATTTCTTCAAATCGTTTACATGGTTTTTTTGTTTAATGGAAGAATTGTGATGTTTTACAAATTATTTAAGTACTATTAGAATCAATGCAACGCTTTTCTAGCGGTTACACGATTCAGTACCTACTGCGTTTAAGTTAAGAAATACCAGATGAGTTGCAAATGTGTTGTACATGTACGCAAGTAAAGTAGAACTTAAACCTGGTGATTTAAGATTTTATATTTCATGATATAGTTAAAACATTTATTAATCATAAAGTGATATTATAGTCATCCAGTCTGTGTTATTAATAATGACAGAAAATAAGTTATAGCATGTATTATAATTTTCGAATGTTTTTTTTTCGCATTGTATTAATTTTATACTGACAGTAGAAGCAAACCCTAATCATGATGTAGAAAAACATCTGTTTATTCATGACATTAATTGTAAAAACTTGCTGAATATCTTTTATTATGAAATCTACCTAATATCTTAGATTAAAATTCAGTTACCGACTTGGCTCTGTTGTTAATAAAGAACCTAGTCACAAGTCAAGGCCTGTACTTTGTTTAAAACAAATGAACCCCTCGATGGGTATAATTAAAAAAGGTAGGACACGTCGGTATTTCCGCCCAATTGAGCAGTCCGACTGGGGAAGTACCTCCGCCCTACAGAATACCGCTTTTATAATAACTTCCCAGCGGTGAGTAGGGTAGCCAGAGCTCACTGGAGAATTTGTGCTGTCAGTGGGATGACTAAAGGCTTGTCCTGCTTTGTCCTCTACACTGACGGCACAGAAACTCTGTGCTTACAGGATCGGCAGCGCGAGTGTGGATTCACTGGTGTTACACACATCCTAAGGCCACGGTAACCACTTTCCATCAGGTGGGCCGTGCGCTTGTCTGCCACCAAAGTGGTATAAAAAAAAGGTTTTTGTTTTATATTTAAATATTCTTCATTATCCGAAATACGTGTATCCAACTAAAGCCGCCAGGTAGATTGCTAGGTATAGGTCTTGTTCGAAACCAAAATGAAATTGAGTAACATCCATGTCAGTACATACTTTATTAAATATACATTCAGCAATTAGGGCAATGAGGTAAGGATAAGGTATTACTTCTTTCTTTAAGATGCTCTGTTTCCATTATACAATTTTATGTGTTTATATCAGCTTGTAAAGCAAAATAGCTCAATAATTGTTGACTTGTATTGTTTTATCATGATGTTTGACTTATGAAGTGATAATATTGTTTTGGTTAAAAAAGTTGTTGACTAATTTATTATTTTGTTATAATTATATTTGATAAGAAATATTTAGTTGAATTATATTTCTTAATAAGCAAATTTGCCTTTTGGTTTATTTGATTCTTGATTGTAGAGTAAAATTCTGTTATATTCTTATATTAATAACTTCGCAAAAATTTTACTCGTCCTTTAACTTATTTGGTGTACATCTGTAATGGAAATCCTATTAATATTAATAATAGGATAGATATATATTAATAATAGGATTTCCATTACAGATGTTATCATTACAAATACTATCTCTCTCTAACTTTATTCTAATAACTTTTAATTACAATTATACAAAAACATACAAATAATTGATAATACAATTTTTGGATTTGATATTTTTACTTTTAATTATATTTAACTCAGCTTTTTCTGAAAAATATCTAATATTTTAGAAGAATTCATCACAATTTGACCACAAGGTTATTATTATATGTATTTTTAATAAGTTAAAATAGCTGAATCAAATACTGGTGTTACCATAATCAAATGAATTATCTCATTAATTAAGACTATGTTGGAGTCGATTATCTTACAATAACTTAAACTGAACAAAAACGATAGAACAAGATGTATCTACATCTCCTTCTCTACCGTAAACTAGACAATGATAGGAATACATTTTATCTCTGTCCAACTCGCTAATTAGGCTTTGTGACAAGAGGATCGACACCTTATTACTTTATACGGACACTAACGCAAGTAAGTATGAAGAACTTTATAATATACACTTAGACCATATGATGTATAGACACAGCTTGCTAACGAAATGCATCGCTAAAAACGGCGGGAAAAACGCGTTTTGTGTGAATAAGCTAATGCCAATATTGTTCTTTAAAAATATTGTCAATGTCTGCATGTTATGAGATTTATGTATATGTCAACTTATATCGAAGTGGAGTCAATGCCAAAAAAATAAGTCTCGCAGTCAAACTCTGAACTAAAAAAGACATCACCGCCATACTCAGCCATACTGTGTGGGGACTTATTTCGGGATACGCACTCTAGCCATTTTTTACGCCCCGTTGAAATGACACTTGCTGCGTCTAAGTAGGTATAGAGTTTGTATAAAGTCTATGAATATACCATAAAGCAACGATTATTATTATTATTATCAAGAGCATCTGTCATGATCACGAGCTTTATTACCGAGTCGATAATTTGCGATTTGAATCTCGTACATTGAACGCCTGATATTACGACCGGCACTGACAACTAATCTGATTTTGTAATCTGTAATAAAAACTTACTTTTCTTACAATGTTACTTCGGTGTAATTGAATATCTGTTTTTTAAGTAATCTTTACATTTTATAATATGGATAGTCTTTCAGCAACTCGCTAAACCGAAACTCGCTAGCGCGTGTTAGTTGGCGTTTTCGCACGCGCTTGAATCAAAATAAGTAAACCTTGTATATTATAACAACCATCACATAAATTCCTTATTCATCTCATTTCTTCTTTTAAATATTCTGAAGAGATTAGTATTTTATTTGACTATTGAATATCCTTATAAAGTTATAGAGAAAAAAAGACAATAAACTACAGCCAAATGTAGCTAGATTATTACATATAAGGTAATTGAAGTGGACATATGCAATGTAATGGAATAATCTCGACAATTTAATGATATCAATTACGAGTGGTATCAATTATTAGAATAACTTAAAAATAGATACACATAATGACTAACTTAAGAAATATGACTTTTATGTCACAAACCACTTCCACGAAAGTATCAGTTCATGGTGCGTCGAACCTTGCCTACTCTGATTACAAATGTCTGCAAATCTATGGTTCAAAAAGTGTAATGTTTGTTGTCACAGAAAAATGTATGAAAAATCCTTAAACAAGTGCTTTAACCGTCCAATGATGATATAACTTTTCGAACGATACTCTGCACCACCAAACATATATTATTTAAAATACTCTAAAGTTGGATTTAGGTACCTTTAGGGTCAATCCCCACTGAAAGAGCAGCGGCCGACAGCAGACAGCCTTTTCAAAAAGCAACTTACTATTAATCATGTATTTAAAACATATCCTCGGTATATTAACATGCATTCTCGAAATAATTAACTCTATTGTGCTTTACCCATTATGAAAATTAATATTTGTCATGATTGTGTTAGCTAAAATTAATGAATTATGCTTAGACAAAATTTATATGTAGATACGTGTTACTTATATGTGTTATATAAATATGACAATAAATTGTGAGCGTAGTTATTAAATGTTGTTAATGTATTGTCAATTAACCAATAATACCTATTTAAATAGATGTTTTTGATCTGTAATCAGTGGTGTTATTAGTACCTACCCAACTAATGTCAATATTATCCGATGCGTCCCCATAACATTAACAGAATGTATGTAAGTGTTACGAGTTTACAGGCAAATAAAATAACCATTCACGGTCATTCACCAGTCTCCGAAAGAGAAGGGTAGGTACCTACTGTTCAAGATGTTGTAGTTAATGTTAAACGCGCTTAATTAAAAACATGCCTCCACTTAGTTAATTAAAAATATTAACCAATCATCTATGCGTTTTATAATATTACCTCTCAACCTTAACCCTTAGCGGGTTGTAGACTGAAAATTAAGCTATGCTATTATAGCTGAACTAGGATTTATTAATTTGTCCCGCGCACTCCCAAGAGCCGAACTCTAGCTTGTATGAGTATGACTGTCCATCGCATCGGCATACACATCTTTAAGCTTCACATAATTTAGTTAACTCCATAGCTCACATAGTTTAGTATTCAGCGTGCACATAAATATAAAAAACTACGGCAGCTCACAGCTATGCGAGTTAAATTACTTAAAACTTTGTGTTCGATTTGCAACCCCCACCTCATAATCAAAGGAAAAGAGTATAACGACAATTACAACTATGACATATGAAAAGAAATGAGCAAAAATGAAACTTACCATATTATAGTATGTAACTTTTCTGCATAAAAGAGTTGATTTAAATATTTATTTTCCTTTTTTATAAATTTATGCGATCGCGCCAATTATCAGTGTTGCAAGCTTTGTTTCTTTTCTTTGATCTATGATCGTAACGCTACATAAATCCAAACGGCCGGAAATTTAAATAAAAAAATCAAGATTTGCCTACGATAGTGAACTATAATTGGCATAAGTATAAAAAGTAAAAATAAGAAATATATTTTTTTAGAAAAAAATACTGATATTTTGTCATCATGTAAAGTTACTTTAGTGTTTCAGTCACTACACTAAACTGTTCTTACCTAGGTACTCAAAACGGTAGGTCTATCGCCAAATGTTTTGCTTTTTGTCCGCAGAATACGGCATCGTGCGCCCCGACACGAATAGATACGATATAGGTTAGACTTGGAAACAAGTAATTAAGTAAGTAGAAACAAGTGATTGTTGAAAGCACAGAAAGTGTTGTGGGTGAAAGTCTCGCAGATGGTTCATCCCTTAATTTTCCCTACGGAGAAGAGAAACGCAACCATAGATTATTATATATAGTAGAGAAACGCAACTCTGCGCTCTACGGATACAACGTAAATAATGAATAATAAAATAAATTTATTGGCAACACATTCGTTAATGTCATTAAAAAAATATTTTGTCTGTGGTCATTAACATCATTGAATATATAGCGACGCCGTAGCTTGTTTTTACAACTGGAGAAAACACGTCAAATAATTACAATTTTAACGATATCCGTGCTTCAGCATCGAAAAGATTAGTGAAGCAAAATGGCAACTATAGGTCCTAAAAAGGATGGAGGTCCTAATGTTGATTTCTTTCAATCTCCGGAGTCACTAACACAGTTTGACCAAATTCGGCTTTGGTTACAAAAGAACTGCAAGAA
The DNA here is from genome assembly GCA_963662185.1 of Eilema griseolum. NCBI lineage: Eukaryota > Metazoa > Arthropoda > Insecta > Lepidoptera > Erebidae > Eilema > Eilema griseolum. The sequence continues at coordinate 11,295,380 of OY759250.1, forward strand.
GGTTAGTAAACCCTAAATAATTTCTAATTCTAATACTACTAGAAACATATTATCAAGGTTCAGTTGTGATATAGACACTAGACACAAATCTTTCTTGCTTCATAAGTAGTCCTCCTAGGTAACCTGTATTGATTTATAGATTAGAAGAAAAAATACAATCTAGCTAGTTTATTTTTATTGAAAATCCTGTAAATTAAAAGCAAACGCGTAAACATTCGAAAACAAAGATTGCTGTTATATGGGTGTTAATTCACCTCTGCCTAGATTATATGTATGTATGTATGTATGTATAACACTGTTTGGTGCTAGACATCATTATTTTTTGTGTTTCAGTCACTACACTAAACTGTTCTTAGACCCATAAAATTTATATGTCCATAAACAATGGTCCAGTCTATGACATGTTCTCTGAGATAGCAGTCACAATATCATCAGTTTGCGATTCCAGTTAAGTTTTCTGATATATTCCAATTTCCTGAACAGTCTCCTTTATTTTTCTTTCCACAAGAACCTTCTACATGGTATATTAATCTATATTTATATATTTTGCATATTGTAATTGTAAATATTTTTTTATTATTATACTCAGGCAAAGTTTATGGGTTTCAGATATTGTAGGGGGGTAATCTCTGAATATACTGCATGAATTTAGAATATTCTTTTATCAGCTTAAAGCCACATTTGTGTCATAGGCTATATATTGATGGCTGATAACCCATCTGTATAAGTCGGTGGAGGAGAGGAAGGTGAAGTTGTTCAAAAGTTAAGGCATAACCAAAGGAAATGGTTTTTTTTAATCGATATCCAAATCATCAAAATTACTGGTGTTTTCATAACATTCAAATAAGCTAATAAAATGTGTTAGAAACAGGCCATGTTGGTCCAGTGTTAGCTAGGGTTTGAACATATGACCTCTCATTTTCAAGGTCTAGAGTAGTCTCACACCATCAACTTGTAACTGTTGCTATATTAGCAGTAAAATGTACTTATTGATATTTCAGCATGTGCAGACAGATCCTCCTACAAAAGATGGATTGGCCCAACTCGTCATTCAGCTTATTCAGTATCAAGAAAACAAACTCGGGAAAAATGCTTCTGATCCACCTTTTTTGAGGCTTCCGGTAAGTAATAAACATGTGATGTCTGGATTGCATGCATCGAGTGGAGTAATAGGTCGGTGCACCCAGCTGATCACACTGTCTCGCCTGTCTACTAGGTGCATGTGATTAAGCCATGAGCTCTATCCACAGGATCGTGTATTTGAAATGCAAGAGTTAACCGTTAACCGCCCAGGGGCTGATTCCCATTAAAATTTTTGATACATCCTAAAGCAGAAACAATTTTTATTCTACTTCTTATTTTCTTATACCGTTAATTTCATAGGTGTATCAAATATTAGGCTGGCTTGACAGGAGAAGTGAAAAATAAAAAATGTTAATAAAATTTATTACATTAATATTAAGTATAAATGAATGATGTATCCCATAATTGTATCATTAAATCTGAAAGGTTGTGCTTGTGCCTTCTCCAAAAATACTTACATTTGGTATGTACATGTGTTTATAAATAACAAATAAAGTGAACATACTGTATAGGTACATCATAATTCTTACACATCACAGAAATCTTAGTATTTTGCTGCATCAGGAAAAACAAATTGGTTTTCTGGTAGTCCCTTGGCTCCTGTACCCTCAATAGCGTAAAGCGAGCCTGCTTCAAGTTGGGTGTTAAGTTCAGCCTGGGACAAACCTACACGGCTAGTGGTTACGAATAATGTGGACAAGTCGTGTCCTCCCCACATGACTGATGTCACTTTCGCAACTGGTAGCTTATGCTCTTCCATCAATTTACCAGCCCTGGAGTCTATTTTGATTACCTGCAATTTAAAATAATTACGTAAAATGTGTAGGCTTTCAAGTTGATCTTTTGTCTTAGCAAAATGTAAAAGTAGGTATAAGTAGTATATCAGGCTTTGGAGCGCTTACTTTCGTGATTACAGAAATAAACACTTTCAGATTGGGGCATCTCTGTGGCCTAAAAAATCCGAAAGTAGAGAAAATCTCCATACCATTGTAACACTTAGTGTCTGTAATGATGACCCTCTTTCCTGAGATTTTGCCTTTAGCTTACCATCAGGCGAGCTGAGGTCAAGTTGGCGTGTCCTATATAAAAAAATAAATAAGGATTGAAAAATCATTTTGTATGTGTACCATTCTGTGAGACTAATAAAAACTTTTGAACAAAACAGTTAATCAAAATTAGTCTAGAAATTGTTTTTGAGTAAAACGCGTTACTTTTGTTATTATTTACTTATAGGTAATATACAGATATAAGAAACACTTCTTCATGTTCTAACTGGGTACTAAAAAAATGTATTTACCTTCCATCCATTGTAGCAGGCAACCCACAGGTTTCCATCACTATCAATAGTCATTCCGTCAGGATACCCTGTCACATTATTTGATTGGAAACTGAAAAGTGTTCTTCTATTACCTGCAATTAAAAATTAATATTAACTGCTATCTTTCTTTATCTGCTGAAGAATTGAGTGGATGCTTTAGATAAACAATAGCATTTATTCAGTGGTGAACTACAAACGATTTTTAAAACGTAAATGTAGTGTCATTGACTTGAGTTAAATCTACTAGACTGACTGCACAGAAAAAAAAAATGGTATTTCTAAGGAACATAAACCGACTGTCAACCATTGATGTATAAATTCATTAGCTCATATTCTTCATACTCTACGTTCTGTACTCTCACCTTTCCCCAGCGAAAGCGAAAGAATTTTTATTTTAAAAAGCTTCTCTAGTATACATACGAACTATAAGTCAATATGTCTGTGCGTATTATCATTCTACCTAGTTCTAATGAACTACGATAACTATGAAAAACACTTACGAATTGATCCATTTATGAGGTCAAAGTCAAACACGTCGATGTTCCTAGTGGGTGTGTCGATGTAGAACATAAACTTGCTGTCCGATGTCCATGCAATTCCATTTGAGGTAGTCACTGGCCGAACCATGACCTCTGGATCAACATAGTTGCTTTCATCCATCATGTACAACGTACCTTGATCTGGGTCAACTGTTCCTTTAATCTCTTTGCCCATAGTACCTATTATAAATTAAAAAAATACTTTAACAGATATCTTCACAAACAATAATTTATATTTGTTGTTAAGTAGAAGATTACTTGCGGTAGCCTAGTAGTATGGGTAATGGACTGCTGAGACGAGGTCTCGGGTTCGATCCCAGGTTTTACCAAGGCACACACCAATGACTTTTCGATGCTTTTCGAAGTTATGTGTGTGTTTATCGCTTGTTTATTAGTGCCCGGTTAGTGGCAATAGGCTCGCCACCTATTTGGACCTAAACATAAACTGGCGAAATTAGGGTGCTAGCACCTCTTCCTACCCCTTCGGGGATATAGGCATGAGTTTATGTATGTCAAAGTTTTAATGTTTTAGTTTACTATTCATCTTGTTATTTAAGGAAGGGTTGTTTTTTGTGGATTGCATAGTACTTGCAAGAGCTACGAAAACCAATTGCGTAAATATATGGCAGTATCTATTGCTTTTTATTTTTGAAGATTATTAGTAGCCTAAACGAAAGTACAAGTAATATGACCAACACCTCCAACTAAGTTAAATTATCTAAGATAGGGTACACGTCATTAGTGTAATGGACAAGATAGGAACCCTGGACGACGGCGACGGCGTCGTTCGTAAGGCCGAATCCTTAACCATTAAGCTACTAAGTAAGTTAAGTGAATGGGGTGGTCATCTGCTTATCCTAGACAAGATTACGATGTCTTGACGTTAGCACGCTCGTTTACCAAAAATACAACATTTTCCTTGTTCTACATGGAACCAGCCATTATACAGTTAGACAGATCGACGATGCATGCCTTATATGTTATAAAAAAATAATTAGCAGCTTTTTGTAGTATTCGTTAGTTTTTGGTTTAACAAGTAATGGTCTGGAGGAGTCCATGGTCAGCACGTGGGTAGAAAAAAGGGCCGTGGATTTTCATCCAAAGTTGGCAACCTATTTCCTATGTCAAAACCGCAAGAATGGCATAGAAAAATCGCTTTTAACTTTTTTTTTCTAAAACTTTTTTGTGCACACTCAATGTTAGATCCACGATAGTACTTATCTATGTTATATATAATACATGGTAGCTAGTATCATCAATTCTGTGCTCACGATCCCTTTTTTTACATTACGTCAGCCTCGCGTTAAGTAATAACAGGGTTGTAAAGAAGTAAATGACAGTACAAACCAAACCAAAGTCTTCCTTTACCGTCGACCTTCCCGTCATTGCACCTGTTGTCTGGCAGTCCTAAGTCGACCGCGCTGAGCAATCTCAGCGAACTGTCGCCTTCCGGCGCATCCCAGTTCAGGAAGTATAGCTCCGACCTCACTGATATTAGAATCAAATTGGGATTGTCCTTTACAGATACGACCAGTGATACTGGCCCGTAACCTAAAAGTTAAAAAAGCAGAATTAAAGTAATGATTAAGTTAAGACATTGGATGTATAATTTGGAGGTTACGGTTTAAGCCCATTAAGTGATTGAAGAAAGACCGATTTTTTAAAAGAAATACTTTAACTTCTTTTAAAACATTAATTTGCTTGATGCTAGGTGTGCAGAGCCCTTCGAATCTTCGAAGCGCAAGTGTAACTCGCCTGTCAGTCGATTCAACTTGCAGGCTTTCCTCTCAGAGGTCTGACCACAGTAACTCTCGTAAAATCAATCAAAAATAATAACTGACTGGTCACTGGGCCCCAAAATGCAAACTGTATGTAGACGCTACCAGGAAATCGCCAGTAGGATGATCAGATGATGATTATGATGAGGGAATCGATTTAACATTCTTGTCCACCAGGGGCACCAGAGTTTCTAAACTATTAAAAATACAATTATATTACGTACCAATAGCCCTCGATGTAATGTTATTCGTCTGTGAGTCGAGCTTGTACACATTCTGACCGGTTATATCAACCCAGTATAGAGCATTGTCCGTTGTTGACCAATGTGGACCCTCGAAATGTATGCCACCTCGCTGTATCTGTATATTCAAATAATACACCCAATTTTAAAATATATTGAGTTATCTTGCCCTACAGAGTGCTTGGTCAAAAAAGCCCTAAAATAATACTGATATTAAATTTACGCATTTGGCGGGTCAGTCAGTCAGTACACGTTTGATGAAACGATGTTATTCATGCCTACTTTCATGTTGTTTTGTTTTCGTCTTTGAAACAAACGCCCAGAAAACAACATATAGGTATAAGATCAGAAACCATTCCTACTTTCACACACTGACCTTAGACAAACCGTTATTACAATAATAATAATCTTTATTGCCTATTTAATTTACTGTCAGCCATTTATGATAACGTGATCAGTCCCTAGCTAATTCAACGAGAAAAACGATTCTTGATGTCAATGACAATTAATTGCATTTAAAACAAAATATTAGAATAATTCAAGTAGTTAATTTTGGATATATTTGCAATAAATTAAACAATTCAAAATAAAACTGCTCTTAAAATGTTTTCTATAACTTACATATAACTTAACATAATAAAATTAACTTACATTTTTGATCAATGGCGTGGTCGACCTAAAAGCTAGACAGGTTGCTAAGAGAATCGTAAATGTAAACACACTTAACATAGTCATGATCACTTGGACACTATGTGACGTCTGGTGTCTTTGGCGTCTCGGGCCTTATTGCAACTAAAGCTGATACTTGCTAAGTAACCGGTTACTTGCCGCCAGTGTTCTTGGGTTAGTGAATGTACTGTATTGTGTGTTAGAGCTAATATATCATAATTAGCGAGACCTTATCTCGCCAAGTTTATGCATTAAGTACCTACGATTAACAAGACGAATGAATGTATTGATATAATAGTTCATTCGATTTTATAAGTACCACTATAGAGAAAGCTACTTATGTCTCTACTTGGTGTGTTGCATACCTACCTGAATTGTAACTGGATTTTGTACTGAAATGTTTAAACCCATGGGGCTGAATTACAAAAGAAAGTGAGAATCTGTGTATTCACAACATTTGCTCACGGTTACTTTGTTAATACAAATACCTTCTTCGGAGCCATCAAACACGCGTATTAATAACTCCTAACATAAAAACAAAAACATTTTAGACTGTCGATAATTTGTAAATAATATTAGTTAACTTATGTAATAGCTGCATAAATTAATTAAGTCACTACAAATCGCTAATTTATCAAAAAATGTTCCACATTCAAATGCGTCAAGTTGGTTACTCGGTCACGGATCAGGTATTACGAAGCTGCCTACCGTGACCTCACACAAGGTCTCCAATTATGCAGACTATATCTTAGAAATTGCTTCGACTGTTTTTCTTCTTTCAAACCGTTTATCTATTTCCTCTTTCGTGATTGAATTTCTTGTTGCAGTGTTTACAAGAAATAGTCGTCCTTTTACTTATCTTTTAACACAATAACCAAGATCAGTCGTTTTTACTACATATACAGGAAACATTAAAGCGAGATAAATGTATGTTTTTTGACTTGTGATATTCTGATGTTTATCAGAATTTATATAATTTGATCAGCATAATAGGAATATACCTACTTACTATTAAAGTCCGGTTGTTTGTTTTACAAGAAAACTGGGCATCGATTCTGTTAAAGAAAAACCTCTGTCATATCTTGGACACTGCTATAAATTCTTTTAATTTTAGACTTTAAAGAAATGTGGTTGAAATCCGAAATTAACTATTTTTACAGACTGCATAAAAAAGTGTAATAAAACTATTTTTCTTTAATTTTGGACTTTAAGCATAAAGAAATAAAGTGTAAAATTTAAAGCCATTTTTGCAGTAGGTTTCTGTGGTATAACATTGGTTTTGCTTTAGTAAAATCGAGGGCCTAAATGATAGTTAAGAAAATTTATAAGGAAATAGCGTACCATTGACAGCGTCCGTTCCGTGTCCCGCACGTGATTCCCGCACTGCCTGGTTCATGCAAATTGAATGTAGTTTTTGCACGAAATTCTTGATCACCATATTTGCCAGTAACAAGAACCCGTACGCATGCGTATGGGGCAGCGAAAGGCCATTTTACCCCACGATTTTATCACGGTCTAAGGCACTTTTCAGTCCTTCCTTAGTAATGCTATAAATCTTTCTAGGCGGGGTTGTCTGAGACTGGATTACATCAGTGAAATTTCCTTCAACAATACAATGCTGAAATACGCTCTTAAAACCAGAATATAGGTACCTAGGTATAGCAGTATTATATTGAACCACCGTACGAATCATACCGTGGTCTATGATCACATGGGTAGTAATTTATGTATTAATATGGTGGTAATTTTGCAATGCCAAATGGCCCATTGAAAATAAATTGCCTCCTGTTTCCTTATATGGCTAACAATGAAGTATTTTAGTAACTTTGATATGCCCTCTACCTTGAACTTGTTGTTTATAATTATAGGACAAGTTCCTGATACCATTTTCTGATGTCTTCGTATAATATTGTTATTTTATCTAGATATCAAAACAGACTATAGATAAGTAATTACAACCAGTGGCAAAGGTTGTAAATTTTGAAAATGGAAAACGGTGAAAAAGAAATCCTTGCGAAATCCAGCAGGTCGTCGGGTTACGGGGACCCTTCGCCGGGACCCCTCGCTACTGATTTACATATAGCTAATCAAATCCAATTTGTTAATCCAATTTACATAGGAGGTAGGACACGGCGGTATTTCCGTCCAATTGAGCAGTCCGACTGTGGAAGTACCTCCGCCCTACAGAATACCGCGTTTATAATAACTTCGTGTTGTGTTCCCAGCGGTGAAGCCAGAGCTCACTGGAGAATTTGTACTGTCAGTGGGATGACTAAAGACTTGTCCTCTACACTGACGGCACAGAAACTCTGTGCTCACAGGGTCAGCAGCGCGAGTGTGTCTTCTCTGGTGTTACACACGTCCATAGCCTACGGTAACCACTTTCCATCAGGTGGGCCGTGCGCTTGTCTGCCACCTAAGTGGTATAAAAAAATTGACTCTGCAGTTTAATTAAGTTTATTAGCGTACATTTTCGGTGTTGGTATTTCTACTCGTTACTCCCGGTCACGGTAGCGTCCGAGGCTTTTACCAGTGCTGATTTACATGTATGTTAGTGGCCCTACCCCTGCTTATTTAAATTTTTGGTCGCTAACTATATTCTATTCCAATGTTAACATCCAATAATTTGTTTCAGATGAAAGTGTTCATGGACATGAAACCGAGCGGATCCCTGTGCACGGTGCTCGCCACCATGTTCCGCTTCAAGTCGGAGCAGCGGTGGCGCAAGTTCGACTTCCAGGTCGGTAAGGTATGCACCTCCCCCGCACGCCCGCCTCGCTCACCGCCGCCCTCGCAGACCCCGCCAGATCGCCAGACCTTGCCACCACGCGGCTCTATAACAATGCATCACTTGTACTGTCACTAAATGCGTCTGATTTTTCCTTACATTATTCACTTTTTATTAAAGTTTGAAACAGTCAGTAATTTGAAATTGAAATGAAACACAATTTGAATTTGTGCACTTACAATTAATTTGCTTGTAATAACGTTTGAGCTATGTTCAGTACTTATAAGTATAGATATGAACAATGTATTATAATTAGGTATAAGTATTTTTCTAAAAAAGAGATTGAGAGTTTTTCTAATATAAGTTAACCAAGTAAAATCAGACGCGTGTTGTTGCAAATACACGAAATAATTACGGCGTATTCAAATTAATAAAGGTATTGAATAAAAATATTTTTGGTTAAAAGTGTTTACTACTACTACTTTTAACCAAATAAAGAAATGGTAGTTAGTAATCTCTTCTAAATTTGAAATATTGCCTCTTTACTTTTAATTGTACAATAATTTAATTTTAACTTCAGTAAATTTCCATAATTTATATTATGTTCACACTGTTGTATTTAGCACTTTGTTTTTAAATATTGTATTATTAGTGATGTGTTGTTATTGATCACATTTTATCTTAAATCACACACACGGGATCTGTTTAACACTTGATGATTCTTCTCTTGCTTTTGGTGTAGCAGTTCCAACTCTTCATTCTCGTACCATTTCATGCAAGGGTTCATTAAGCATATGTTGCCAATATTTGTTCTGGAGTATTCAGTCAAAGTTTTATACGTAATAAGTTATCCTTTTTAATACGAAGATCTATTGATACCGAATGCTTCCTCTTTATTTGAAATTATTTGAAAATAATTTGTCGCTGAAATATATTCGTAAAGTAACTACTCCCGGTAGCCCGTTTGCGGTTTAACAATCTAAAAGTTTTATTTAGAGTAAAACTATTTTTTAAGAACAAGCTTTATCGCCTTCCAGATGTATATTGCTATCGAAAAGTGAAGAACTATCTTGTAAAGAATTATCAATATACATAATAAAATTGAATTTAGAATCTCAATATTTGTTTACACAATTACAATTATAACGCCGCGTTTTTTTTTGTTACTGGAGTTGAATATAAACCGCATTTCATTGTCAATAGACTTTTTGGGAATTATAATATTCGCTGAAATTGTAAAGAACTAAAAATATAGTTGAAAAATAAAGCTTCAGAGGAGCATTTTTTATCCGTAGCAGAAGACTTGGTGTGCAGTTTAATCATAAAACTTAGTTTCTGAGAAAATGGTTCTCTTGTAGTGTACAAAGGTACTTATGAGATTTTGTTCCAATAACCCGTGCATTGTGTGTTTGTGTGATAAATAACCATTACTTTTATGTTTTATGTAACTAAACTGGGTTTTCTTGAATCACTTTATCATCTATGCATGCGTGAACTTCAATGTCCTTGATACTTCGAATATTTTAGGTGACTTTGTTAATAACGTAGTTTAAATCAAATTGTGAACATTTGACTTTGTCTAAAATATGGTCTTCACTTGTTGTGTTATAATAGAAATGTATTAGAAAAAAAAATTAGTTTATTGTAGACCGGTTTTTCAGTCAATCACCACTATCACTGAAAAATTGTGCTAAAAATTTCGAATGAAACAAACAAACGTATATATTGTTTCTTAAAGGGGTCTTTCAAGTATTACCTAAGCACTAAAGAAGTAGTTATTTACTTTTTCACACGAAATATAGCATGCATTACCCTATAAAACAAACATGAAAAGAAATATGCATATAAGTACTAATTATTACGTTATAAGGGGGGGGGGGGGGGGGTAAATGTTTTGTTGACAAGGGGGTAATAAATTTGCTTACTTTAACGGCTTTAACCCCAATTCAGATAATTACAAAAACTAAACATAAATACTCAACGCAACAAACATTAACATCACTTTGTGAAATTGTGTGAATTTTGATAATCTTTTGATATCTACAATTTTTTATGTCGATCCCGTGAATGAAGCTTACAATTTTTAGTTCGTTATGTTATAACTGATGATTGAAAAACCGAAACCTTAAAATATTATAGATTTTCATTTCCTTGATTTGGTAGTATCGTAAACTGTTCTATATTAACTATCTGGGTTTCTCAAAGATCATGCACTAACACTAAACATCGTTTCTCGTCCCGTCCCCCGCTCTCACATTTACAGAACCCGTCGCGCAAAGATCTGAACGTGCAAATGATGATGGAAATTGAGTCGTCTCTGCTCAGCGCTGAGGTCATCCGCTTACCTTGCGTCTACATACGACCAGATGTAGACAAAACGACAGCCAACAAAGTCAAGGACATCGTTGTCAACCATCAAGGGGAGATTTGCCGTAAGTAAACTTTGCAAATTAATGGGTTAAAATATAAACGGACCTAAAATTGATCCTTGTGGCACGCCCTCAGTTACAGATGCTCCAGACGATCGACTTCCATTGACATAACATAACATAAACTCACGCCTATATCCCCGAAGGGGTAGGCAGAGGTGCTAGCACCCACTTTCGCCAGTTTATGTTTAGGTCCCAATGTAATAGGTGGTGAGCCTATTGCCATTAACCGGGCACTTATAAACCTGCGATAAATACACACATAACTTCGAAAAGCATCGAAAAGTCATTGGTGTGTGCCATGGTAAAACCTGGGATCGAACCCGAAACCTCGTCTCAGCAGTCCATTACCCATAGCACTAGGCTACTGTGGTTGATCCTTCCATTGACTTCAACATGTTATATTCGATTACTAAGGTCTCCTACCTTAATTATTGAATAAAACACCTGCAACAAGGTTCAGTATTGAGTCCCTGATATCAGTATTTGACACAAAAATAAGCGTTGCTTTTATAAATATATAAGTACCTAAGACTTCACTTTAAGCCCACCATCAGTCAAGGTGAAGTCATTTTAACATGTCCATTATATAAAAAAGAAAATCAAGTTATCGCGAATTTTAATTCATAAAGAAAGTATTCTGCCCGCCGTGCCTGCAAGAAGATAAAAAATCATTAAACATAATATTGAATTATTGCAGAAGATGAAGAAGATGCGACGCACATAATATATCCCACGGTTGACCCGCTAGAAGAAGAATACGCTCGACCGGTGTTCCGGCGTAACAACAGTGTACTCGTTCATTGGTACTACCTCCCCGACAGTCATGATACTTGGGCGCAAACGGAATTACCGGTATGTATTATCTAATGATATCAGTACCCCTAACACGAAAAACTATCGTAAACGTAACGAGAGGATGGAGTATTTGTGATTGGTCGCCTGTGTACTATGAATCTGTTTGTGTGTGAAGCCGGCCAATCACGATGCTCCTTCTCTCGATATGATAGTTTTTCGTGTTAGGCGTACAGATTAGATTGAACATCCGTTTGTCAATTCGACCTCTTCTACTGAGCGTCTCTGCGCTCACACCGTCGGGAGTAGATACATACTTAATACTTTATAATAATGTATTTATTTGCTTAAAATGTGGTAAATACAAGGTAACAAACAATTTATATGAGCATAAGACACATTTTGCCACTTTGTCATGACATGCAAACATTAAAACATTAAATTAACATAATATTGTGGATTGAATTGTCAAAATAGAACATCAAAATAATCATTTCATTAAAATTTACACAATTGTATAAATAGTTTAGATTAGTTGGTTTACATTACACGAATACTGGTACCGAATATCGAGCGTGACCCGCGTTACCAAAAGTAATTATAAATAAAAATATAGTAAAATCAATCTTCAAAATCAATTCCGTGAACTGAAGGAGACCGTCACCGTCCCTTCAATATTGTCAAATCATACACACGCGCTTCTCCGTTTCCGGAGATCGACTTTAGGACTCCGTGGTCCTCACACCCGAGAAGGGCCAGATCGAGAGAGATGGCACTGGGTCCTCCGGGGTGCAAGGGATATACCTACAAACCTCAACTCCGGCAACCAACAATAACCCACCTACGCCATGCGTTTTTGCCGACCGGCTCCGGTGGGACAAGTTATCTGTGGGGATTTTTCGCACATAAAAAAACTAAACGATTACGTCGTCGTTTAACGTGATAAAGGGCCAAATATCCGGTAGCTGGTTATCCGACGCTCCAGCCTCGTATCCTAGTATAATATCTGGTATCCTAGTATAAATATCCAGGAATATGAACTCAATTTATTGTCACTATTATCGATTATAAAAAAATATATTTTATTAAAATCATTTGAATAATTTTTTTTTATCCGTTCACAGGTGGACGTACCAGAGACAGTTAGCTGGGACTGCAACCGCTCAGAGCCGTGGCGCGTGTCTGCTTCATGGGCGCTTGACCTGCCGCAGTACAACGAGTGGATGAACGAAGAAGACTATGAGGTCGACAATAATGGCAAAAAGAAGGTAAAGTACTTTTTTTTTAATAAAGCTCTTGTAAATTATTATTATTACTGTAAGAAAATTTTGTTTAAAACTTATCTAATAACTAATATGTCACGTGTTAATTCATGTGTAATTGAAAAAAATGTATTGATATTAAAAATTATCTATACTAATATTATAAAGCTGCAGAGTTTGTTTGTTTGAACGCGCTAATCTCTGGAACTACTGGTCCGATTTGAATGATTCTTTCAGTGTTGGGTAGTCCATTTATCGAGGAAGGTTTTAGGTTATATATCATCACGCTACTACTTAAGGGAGCGGAGCATTGATAATAAATGTTAACGAATCCAGCAATTTTTCATACATATTTTGAAGACTAAAACATACGGGCTCAAAGGGATATGAAGCTTCAAAATATACCCCGGGCGAAGCTGGGGTGGGTCAGCTAGTTAAATATATTAATATTCCAATCTATAATCTATCTGTGTGTAAAATTTCATCCAGATGTGTTGAATGAAATTATAAAAAAGGAAGTAGTATGCTAACTATTCGAATCAATAAAGATATTGAAAAAATTAAATCGGTTCAGGCGGGACTCGTATATGTATATAAGACGGATATATGTATAGAAGCATTCATTTGAATGGTTTCAGGTGAAGGTTCTGTGGCTTAGTGGTCAGAGCATTGCCCCTGTATAGATGACTAGCTGACCCACCCCAGCTTCGCCCGGGGTATATTTTGAAGCTTCATATCCCTTTGAGCCCGTATGTTTTTTTAGTCTTCAAAATATGTATGAAAAATTGCCGGATTTGTTAACATTTATTATCAATGCTCCGCTCCCTTAAGTAGTAGCGTGATGATATATAACCTAAAACCTTCCTCGATAAATGGACTACCCAACACTGAAAGAATCATTCAAATCGGACCAGTAGTTCCAGAGATTAGCGCATTCAAACAAACAAACAAACTCTGCAGCTTTATAATATTAGTATAGATTCGATTCATCCAGATCTGTTCAGCCGGTCTGGCATGATTGAGTTAATTATTTGTAGAATATTCATATAAGTAAGTCTGTTTATAGAACAGTAAATAATTTCAAGACAATTCAGCATTCTTTATAACATAACATATACTCACGCCTTTATCCCCGAAGGGGTAGGCAGAGGTGCTAGCACCAACATTTCGCCAGTTTATGTTTAGGTCCCAATGTAATAGGTGGCGAGCCTATTGCCATTAACCGGGTAATTAATTATAAACCTGCAATAAATACACTCATAACTTCGAAAACCATCGAAAAGTCATTGGTATGTGCCATGGTAAAACCTGGGATCGAACCCAAAACCTCGTCTCAGCAGTCCATTACCCACACCACTAGACTACCGTGGTACTATTCTTTATATATTGTTATATCCATTTTAAAGGTTCACAAACTGCGTCTGTCTGTTGATGATCTGATACCGGGCACTGAGCCGTCCAGTAAGTCAAAGAAAGGCAGCAAGAGGAAACGATCTCCGTCACCGCCACCACAGAAGCATGGGAAAAGAAAGAGGTATTGTACATATTTATTAGTGACGTGCCATATTGACAAAATTATTTATCCGCTGATATGGATCCGAATACATACATATAATCACGCCCTTATCCTCGGGGGGTTAGGCAAAGGTGTATTAACACCCACATTTCACCAATTCGGTCCCACGTAATAGGGGGTGAGCCTTTTACCGTTTCTGGGCACTATTGTTGACTCAAGTTATACATCCTGAGGCTGAGTCTGGGCTGTATATATCTGTCAGGAATACGGGCTGTATATATGGATACCGATCCTAATTTATTTACTAAATATTTGTAGGTGTAGTTTACGTCACGCTTCGCGTGCCAGGCATATCCTGGAACGTGAAGCGTTTCAAATTACATTGTGCGTCTCTTTCTATTTTGATTTTAAGAAGTAAAATAATGATTTTATCATTTTTTATTGCTGGCTAATCACGTAAATAATAAAAAGGTAAAAGAGACTGAAGGATATCCGCGTATACCTATCCGTCACATTATTACTCATTAATAACACAAGGCTTCTAGGAAACTTATATAATTTTAATGCAATTATTCTTCAACAGTCGTACAATGAAACGCCGGGACAACGACGTAGACGAGGAAGAGGATAACGCATCTCGAGACAACACTGATGCTGTGCCAACACCTGAGAGCGAGAAAGCTGCTGAACGTTAGTATGCAAAAGTCAAAAATAATTTATTCTGAATAGACCATTATATCGGCACTTACAAAACGTCAACAAAAAAGGAACATGAATATCAGTTTAGTAAATGGACCACCGGTTTAATTTGTTTTTTATAATTACTATGGTCGCGATGTCATACGAGTCATACATATGCCATCTACGAGTCATTAATTGGAGCCCTAAGAAGTCCAACAGCTTTGTCTAACTGCAATACTTCGATACAGTTAATAGTACTTTTTTATCTAGGACACGCCAACTTGACTTCACCTCGCCTGATGGTAAGCTAAAGGCAAAGTCTCAGGAAAGAGGGTCACCATTACAGACACTAAGAAATGTTAAGTGTAAATGTTAAAGCAGTCAGCTTGACGGCCTCATCAGATGCTTTTTCATGCCCCGCTTAAAGGTCACGGGACTGTAGGAAGAAGGAAATGTGGAAGCTTTTGTGCAATAAAAATGAAAATGAAAAATATTTTATTATCAATAAGAGTACAGTTTTTTAACAAAGTGTCCATTGGTCCCACACTAGGCAAACCTGTCCTGTGGATACCTCTTACGATTACACAAGTTACATTTGCTTGGTCGACATTATTACTCTTATAAAATTATCTGCAACATTTTACAGACATGCGTGTGTGTAAAAGTCTGTAAAGTATGTTGTATTTACATAATTTATCATTTTTCACCTTCTTACTGTTATTGAATCAATAATGAATTAAAAATGTATCTGTTGTAGCAGCGGCGCCTGCATCCAGTGGGCCTGCCGCGGAGACCGCGCCGGCTAGCGAAGCTCCCACCACCCCCGCGCCGCCGCTGGACACGCACGATGATTCGCAGGGCAAGCACAGTGATTCTAACACACAGGTACAAACAATTATTATACAATAGCATCGAATTTGGCATTATGCATGTAGCATTAAATACAGGTCTCCATGCTATAGTCTATCTGTACGTATATTCAGTCTATAAAAATATGCCTTGAGTGATAAGACCACTATATAGGTGAATTTTTCAAGTGGGCACGGATGACCAAATTCAAAACTATGAGGAATTACGAATAGTGCTAAAAGGATTGAAACCAAAACTACATCATAGGGTATTCCAAAAAATCTATATTTTTAACCACGACTCGAAACTGTTGCTTTTGTAAATAAACTTGTACTTAGTCTCTTGAAAAAAATAATGTAAGTGTCAGTAAAAAAATGAATTCTGGAAAATAGCGACATCTGAAAACAGCTGATTTATAACAATCAATCAGCCCACCGTAGTCCACTGCTGGACATAGGCCTTGCCCAATGTGCGCCATTTTCTGTGCGCCATT
Organism: Eilema griseolum; assembly: GCA_963662185.1. NCBI lineage: Eukaryota > Metazoa > Arthropoda > Insecta > Lepidoptera > Erebidae > Eilema > Eilema griseolum. The sequence continues at coordinate 11,311,762 of OY759250.1, forward strand.
TTCTCCGATCCTCCGCCTTCCGCATCCAGTCTGTCCCAGCCACATTTTTCAGGTCGTCCGTCCATCTGGCTAGGGGGCGTCCTCCTACCTTTCGTTTACCTTCCTACTAATTATTTGTCTTCGAGTACATACCTTGACCGATTATATTTTGATCTAAATAATAACCATTGGTCTCAACACAGCTAGATTTGAGTCCTTATTAAGAATCTTCGCTATTCTTCATAGTGTTGGATGTGTCCATCCACACCCATTTGAAAAATTTACCTTTTATAATATAATAACTAGCCTATCGCAGTTCACTGCGGAACATTTACACATAATTATATCCCCATTTTGCGTGGTGTCCGGCAGAGTAGAATTTGGACCACCCCATATCTTCCCATGCGGTGTCGTACAAGGCAACTACGGGATAAGACTGTTTAACATCAGACAGATATATACAGCCTGGACTCAGCCAGAGATGCATGGCTTGAGGCAACAATAGTGCCCGGAAAACGGCAATAGGTTCACCCCCTATTACGTGGGACCGAATATAATGATGGTGAAATGTGGGTGTTAATTCACCTCTGCCTAACCCTCCGGAGATAAAGGCGTGATTATATGTATGTATGTTATATCCCCATGTGCACCACAGCACCCAATGTTCCCTTCCTGTGTCAAATAAATGTAAAATCCTTGGTGTACGGGCACGCCGTAGTAACGGCGGTAAGACCCATCATGGGGGAGTGGCTAGAGAGGCCACACGGCAACCTCTCGTACCGTCTGACGCAGATGATCACCGAGCACGGATGCTTCGGAAAGTATCTGCGTCGGATGGAGAAAGAGCCAACGTCCGAGTGCCATCACTGCGACGCGAGCGAGGACTCAGGTCCGCACACGCTCACCGAGTGTCCGGCGTGGGAGACGCCGAGGCGGGAGCTTGTGGCGGCCCTGGGAGTGAGGGTTCTCACGCTCTCCACCGCACCGAGCGGCGATGGTTCGCTGCGCGGATGCGTGGGCGGCCGGCGCCTCCTTTTGCGAGCAAGTAATGCTCGTGAAGGAGGAGGCGGGGCGGGAGCGGCAGCGGGAGCGACGAAGGATCGCAAGACAAGCTGCCCGCGTACGAAGGCAACTCGGGCGTCGGAGGTCGATGAACGACCTCCGCCCCCCATGAGCGCCGGCCTGGGGGTGACAGGTGAAGCCGCCTGTCACCCTGGCAGAAGCAGGCCGCGGCGGTGGCGCGCGTGGCGCGCCTCCCCGTTTCCGGGGACGAGTTGGGGACTCTGTAGTCCCCACACCCGAGAAGAGGGCCATATCGTGAGAGATGGCCCTGGGTCGGCCGGGGTGCGAGGGATATGCCTGTCAACCTCACCTTCGGCAACCAAAACGACCCACAGGCGGCGTGCGTTTTAGTCGGTTCGAGTCCGACATAGCCTCCTCCACCGGCTCCGGGGGGGAGGTATCCGTGGGGATTTTGCGCACGTAAAAAAAAAAAAAATCCTTGGTGTGTACAATTAAAAGTATGCTATGTCATTTTATATCTGCAAAGGTAAGTGTATCATGCAAATTCGTGAGCTATATTTTTTGGTGTCACGTAATAGGAGACAAGCCCTTTGCCGTCAACCAGGCATTTTTCCTGGTACCACATGTACGGCTGCCGCACTCGCAGCCGCTGGGCTAGTGAGGCTACACACGCGCGAGTATTGACTATTTATGACAAATTATGTAGTATGCAATTAAATCTATAACATATAATTATATATATACCCATTTGGATTGGAAAATATCAAGAATAATTCGGTGATAAGACTTAATAAGAAAAACAAACAAAAGTTAGTTGTACTTGTCTATGACGCTTCAAATTCTTATTCCTTATTTAATACTAAAGGCCTTTTCCAATGATTTTGATTTTCGCGTATAGACTGAACACCGACTGCTCGAATTAAAATACGCATCGATTCTTCGCTGTAGAAACCTGTCAAAGTTATCTTTAAGAAAATTGTAATTTCTCACATTCTCAACTTCACCATACAGGTGACGAATGTGACGTTACACTCGTAATTAATATGGAATTTCTGTTGTCAATATCGTCTTTCTTATCCAAAATATTCGCCTTTAGATTAGATTTTAAACATTATTAGCCGCAAAAATTGATTGTAGGTCTTAAAACTAAAACATACTTTCTTATTCTCACAGGAAATGCTAACTAAAGAGGAGCTAGAAGACAATGTAACAGATCAAACTCATCACATTGTTGTACCGTCGTATTCAGCTTGGTTCGACTATAATTCTATACACACTATTGAGAAGCGAGCGCTGCCGGAGTTCTTCAACGGCAAGAACAAGTCCAAGACACCTGAAATTTACCTCGCCTATAGGTAAGGTCTTATACTTTGTTCCTATCTACAAAATATACAACTATACGTGTCTAAAGCCCGTAGTCCAGAAAGATAACTCGGTCTTGAATATAGATGCGTAGAGATATTGCTTCCTTGGCTGTATTTTACCGTCTCTACCATGGTGAGTGTTCTGATGAGCTCTTCCAACTAATCCCACCTCTCCTTTCCTACATAGAACATCGCGTGCAGGGCTTAGATGTCATCCTCACATTGTGCAGAATATACAAGCAAGAACCAAGCGGTTCGAAGACTCTTTTCTTTGCCGCACCACCAAGACCTGGAATTTATTACCAGCACACGTGTATCCTTCTTCCTACAGTCTCGGGTCCTTTAAGCGGGAAAAAGTATCTGATGAGGCCGCCAAGCTGAGTGCCACCACCATTAGTTAGTGTCTGTAATGGTGACCCTCCTCCTTTCCTGAGACATTGCCTTTAGTTACCATCCGGCGAGGTGAAGTCAAGTTGGCGTGTCCTAGATAAAAAATAAACTATTTATATCTAGATCTGAGGATTTATTATATTGTCACGTAATAGGAGACACCGTGCTTAGTGGCAGTGCCATTGTGAAAGTCAATTCACAACTAAGCATTAGTCTTCTAACATCTCTCCCCTTTAATTTTTTTTATACCACTTAGGTGGCAGACAAGCACACGGCCCACCTGAAGGGAAGTGGTTACCGTGGTCTATGGACGTATGCAACACCAGGGGTGTTACACTCGCGCTGCCGACCACGAAAAAACCTTCTGATGCCTAAATTTTGGAAACATAATCAGTGACAATTTTTAACAGACTGCTTCTTCTGACTGATTTTCTACTGAGATTGTACTGAACCACCCCACAATCTGAAGACCCGAGACGGCGTACGGTTTTGGTCGATTCCGGACATTACCTTCCCTTGGGTATCCGAGAGGATTTCTGCACGAAAAACAAAAACTTGCGCAATTACAAAAAAATAAAATCTGCTTGTTTGTCTGTGAATTTGTGAAAAGACAAGGAGCTTTGATTGATTGATTGAGTTCCAACGCTAAATGGTAACAGGCCAGAGACTAATATACATTTTTTCTTGTTATTAGAGTATTGTGACTACAAGGCGGTAGCCTAGTGGTATGGGTAATCGACTGCTGAGACGAGGTCTCTCATTCCCAGGTTTTACCATGGCACACACCAATGACTTTTCGATGCTTTTCGAAGTTATGTGTGTATTTATCGCAGGTTTATAAGTGCCCGCTCAATGGCACTAGACTCGCCACCTATTACATTAGAACCTAAACATGAACTGGCGAAATGTGGGTGCTAGCACCTCTGCCTACACCTTCGGGGATATAGGCGTGAGTTTGTTATGCTATACATAATAGTAATATGTATATTATTTTCAGGAACTTCATGATTGACACGTACAGATTGAACCCCACCGAATACCTGACTAGTACAGCGTGTAGACGCAACCTGGCCGGAGACGTATGCGCCATTATGCGAGTGCACGGGTTCCTGGAGCAATGGGGACTCATCAACTACCAGGTTTGTATTACTTGGTTGTTATTTCACGCTCACTATTATACAATATAGATCGGATAAAAGAACACGGCGGTATATCCGCCCAATTGAGCATTCCGACTGGGGAAGTACCTCCGCCCTACAGAATACCGCGGTTATAATAACTTCGTGTTGTGTTCCCAGCGGTGAGTAGGGTAGCCAGAGCTCACTGGAGAATTTGTGCCGTCAGTGGGAAGACTAAAGGCTTGTCCTGATTTGTCTTCTACTGACGGCACAGAAACTCTGTATTTACAGTGTTGGCAGCGCGACTGTGACTCCTCTGGTGTTACAGACGTCCATAGGCCACGATAGCCACTTTCTATCAGGTGGGCCGTGTGCTTGTCTGCCAAGTGGTATAAAAAAAAAAATCAATTTTGTTCTAAAACAAATACACACTAAGGACGGGACTCAACTCACAGCTTAACAGTTCCATTCCACGATGAATACCACTGTGTTGATCTGTTTGAGTTAAGAAACTAGGTCCAAGTCAGTGAAAATTATCAATATTAATAAATCAATAAATTATTTCTATTCTATTTAGATTCGAAGAAGTGTATGCTCAAGACAGAAGTTGACTCCGCAACCAGTTCCTATTACTAGGGCAATGCTTGGTGTCTTGAGCATTCGTAATTCTCCTATACAACCATACGGTGGAGTCATAAAATCTAGATTGTCTGTCTATTTTCTTTGGAGAGTAAAAACTCACCTTTTTACTGCATTAAGATGTGGAATGACCTCCCTGCTGCGATTTTCCCAAGCACCTACAATATGAGGTTCTTCCAGAGGGGTTTCAGAAGGTTTTTTCATGGTCGGCAGCGCGAGTGTACCACCCCTGGTGTTGCATACGTCCATAGATCACAGTAACCACTTTCCATCAGGTGGGCCGTGTGCTTGTCTGCCACCTAAGTGGTATAAAAAAAAACAATTGCAATAGTAATAAATCTGTAGAAAATAAGCCTGATATGTGTGACGTTAACAAGACTGTTTATTTTCTAACCAGTTGGAGGCAGAATCTCGTCCTACAGCTATGGGACCACCGCCGACATCTCACTTCCACGTGTTATCCGACACACCATCTGGTCTGCAACCTCTCATTACCAGGCCCACACAGCCACGTCCAGGTACGCAATATATTCTATTATTTCCTTTCTAATATGGATTTATTTACATTAAAGAATACGACGTGCGATAGGGGAATAAGTGAAACTGTTCAGGTGATCAAAAATACAATTTTCACCAACCCAGTACAAAAAGGTGACTGTAAAGGTGACCTTTTCGTGCTGAACAGGTGAAAAATAATATATGTTTATATATTTCGCAAAAATAGGTAGGTATAGTACACATCACAAAGGAGATAAGTATACAGTTTTCATATAAAGTTATAAGTAAAAGTGTATTATTTATTTCCTTTGCCTATACATAGTGATAAAAGTACAGGACAGTAAAAGTTATGTACTGGGCGGAACACTTTGCTAATAATCCTCATTTTGTACCCAGCGGAGAACGTGCCTAAAGTGGAACCGGGTCTCCCCAACGGTGCGGAGGCAGGAGCCGCCCCTCCGGCCGCTGCTGCCGCTCCCGGAGCTGCACCCGTCAAGCCCGAACCCGCCGCCGTGGAACTACCCATCGCTCCCGGCCTGAAGCTGGACCAGGTATGTACGATATACCCGGAATTTGCTTCTTTTTTTATCGTTCGCAAAATCTCCATGGATACCCCACGGAGCCTGTGGGGGAGGTCATATCGAACTTAACCGACTAAAACGTATGCCTACTGCGTTGGCCGCAGGTTGCCGGAGTTAAGATTATCTGAGACATGTCCCTCGCACCCCGACGAAATTTGACACTAACACTGAGGCAGGGACTCAAGTGGCCTCAATATAAATAGACATCTTATAAGTGTGGTGACAGTACTTCATACCAGAATCACTGCTCAAACCGTATGCGCAAATTTGATTAATACGTACGTCCATAAGGAGGTAGGACACGGCGGTATTTACGTCCAACTGAGCAGTCCGACTGGAGAAGTACCTCCGCCCTACAGAATACCGCGGCCATGACTTCGTGTTGTGTTCCCGGCGGTGAGTAGAGTAGCCAGAACTCACTGCTGAGTTTGTGCTGTCAGTGGGAAGACTAAAAGCTTGTCCTGCTTTGTCTCCTACACTGACGGCACAGAAACTCTGTGCTTACAGGGTCGGCAGCGCGAGTGTGACTCCTCCGGTGTTACACACGTCCATAGGCCACGGTAACCACTTTCCATCAGGTGGGCTGTGTGCTTGTCTGCACCTATGTGGTATATATGAAAAAAGAATACTGCTCACATTTCTGTGACAGCAGACACCCCCTGCATTAGATATTCATTTTCTCAATTACGGAATTATTTCACAGAATATAAAAGTTAATGTTTATTGTTAAAAAACTTTGTATACAAAATAATATCATAATAATATCTCTTTTTAGTACCGTGGCGGAGCCAGAGGCCGCGAATGGACAGAACAAGAGACATTATTATTACTAGAAGCCCTGGAGTTGCATCGTGACGACTGGAACAGAGTAGCGGCCCATGTAGGCACGCGTACGCAGGACGAGTGTATTCTGCACTTCATGCGGCTACCCATTGAAGAACCGTACCTGCATGATGCCTCCGCTGGTATGTCTTACTGATTATTTTATTTTATAAAACCCGGACGAATTTGGGAAAACTGTACGATTTTTTCTTGTTACGTTTGTTAGTAGAAAGAAACCTTTTACTGTTTCGAAGCATATTTTTTCTATCATAACAATTTGGTCAGGCAATTCCGGTAGAGTAGAATTTGGACCACCCCATCTCTTCCCATGCGATGTCGTACGAGGCGACTACTGGATAGGGCTGTTTAACATCAGAAAGATATATACAATCCAGACTCAGCCTCAGATGCATGACTTGAATCAACAATAGTGCCCGGAAAACGACAATAGGTTCACCCTCTATTACGTGGGACCAAATACAATGATTGGTGTAATGTAGTTGTTAATTCACCTCTGCCTAACCTTCCGGGGATAAAGACGTGATTATATGTATGTCTGTATCATTATCACTTGTTAGAATTTTAACATATTCCTTGGATATGTGAGAAGGGCAGTTTATCCTAAAATTTCAGTTTATCCTAAAATTTCAGGATCCTTTAATGTACAGTCAATGACAAAAGTCACACATTTACAAACGATCTTTACGCTCAAAGACATCAATAAAAAAGATCTTCAGAAGATAAGGTTAATAAAACATGTTTTGATTTCTAAATTGAACTATGTTAATCTATTTTTGTCACTGGTTGTATTTATAAATTCTTAATTAACGGCGAAAGCAATGTCATCCATTGTATTGAGGCATATATATTTCACAGGTGGTGTACTCGGCCCTCTGGCATACCAGCCAATACCGTTTAGTAAGACCGGCAACCCCGTGATGAGTACTGTAGCATTCCTGGCGTCGGTCGTCGACCCACGTATCGCCTCGAAGGCTACTAGAGCCGCTATGGAAGAATTCGCTGCTATAAAGGTGGGTAGAATTTTATAAAATAGGTATTTGTAAAACCTATAAAAAAGGTCTAAATATTGAATAAAATTTCAAGCATTTACTATGCTAACTATTCAAAATCGATTAAGAGGTTTTTCCCTCTGTAAGGGAAAGATCGCGGGTCCGAATCCCGCCTGGATCGTTTAAATTTGAGGCCGTCGGCGTAAAAGTGGCCTAAGCTTAACATATTAATGGAGATAATGATGTTTTAATTTTTATGAATTTAAATTGAATGCATAGTAATTATATTAAGTTTACAGGTGTGTTTCTTTTGTGCTATGGTACATTCTTTGTGACATTTCGATGTCAGCTGTCAGCCAAACCCGCCAAAAAAGGTGGTGTTGCCACAATGTAAAAATGGCCTAAACTCGGTTAGGCCACTATTACACTGCTTCGTTGGCAAAAACAATGCGCGCAAAAAGAATGTTTACAACGCTATCTCTTAACTAAGGGTGAAACTAGGGATAGGCCGCTTTAGCATCAAAATTTATTAGGTTTTGAATAAATTGCAATAGATAAGAACGAATATGGATAATTGTGGGTTAGGCCACTTTTGCGCTGACGGTATCATTTAGTCTAGGCTTTTGAGCATCCCCTCTGGAAGACGCTGTGGGCCCTCTTGACTATCAGACGGCACAGTGGAGAGCAGGTAAGTAGCGGGCTCAGGCGCAGGAGCTCGGCAGGACGGTGCTTGTTTTCCTATAGACACTGCCAGGGTGCGAGGGTTCTGCAGACCCAAAACGGCATGCGGTTTTAATCGGTTCGAAGTCAACATAAACATCCTCGATGGCCAATAAGGCAATATCCCGTCTTTTTTCCTTGGTGCAGTTGGGTAGTACAGTTGACCGGACCACAGTTAAACAAAATTAACAGCCCTACAGTTAGCTGAACTAGGCTTTGTTTTCTATTAACCGTGGTGCAGTTAACTGGACCACAGTTCTCGAGCCTTTTTTTTTATGGCTCACGAAACTGGACGTTACATTTGGCATATTCATTACATAATCAATCCATCAAAAAGCGATGTAAAGTCCTTCTAGACGTGAACACTACATGCCTTATAAAGAGACTTTACACAACTTTATAAGGAGATTGGGGACTCTGTAGTCCCCACACCCGAGAAGAGGACCAGATCGTGAGAGATGGCCCTGGGTCGGCCGGGGTGCGAGGGATATGCCTGTCAACCTCACCTTCGGCAACCAAAACGACCCACAGGCGGCGTGCGTTTTAGTCGGTTCGAGTCCGACATAACCTCCTCCACCGGCTCCGGTGGGGAGGTATCCGTGGGGATTTTGCGCACGTAAAAAAAAACCTTATAAGGAGACTCCAATCAACATATCATCCTCGCATCCTGACTTATACTAGGCCATCTACTAGCCTGGCCTTATTAGGTGTTAGAGAATGGGCGCTACGAAGAGTGCTAACAGTACGTGTTGTCCGCAGGACGAGGTGCCGGCCGCCATGATGGAGGCGCACGTGAAGGCGGCGGGCGCTCACGGGCCCGCCGCCGCGCTCGCTGCCACCGGCATCGCTGGCACCGCGCCCGAACTGTCGCCCGCCGGTACGTACTCTCTTCCCGACCCTCACTAATGATCACTCTTACCCCACTCGCTTCTTTTGAATACTACTAAGGTCGCATACACGGTGGGATTAGGCTATTTGACAAAGTCATCCGATTCTTCCCAATACTGCTTAATATGTTAGTTTGTTATCATATAATATGCTTTGCAAAGTAAGATATTGCCTAACTAAACTGCAACTATGCCTTTATAATACTTTTAATTCCTACAGTAAGTCAAAATATAAACAATCAATATTCAGTCCGAAATTATAACTTTTTAGATGCCTTATTAAATTACAAATTCCTTTTATTGTGCACTATAAATGTTTAAACGCAACGTAGACCTAGATAAATGCAAAATTCTCTTGCATTCAAAATACATTTGCCCTAATCGTGACTGGCGTGTGACGTCACTCGCAAGTACGATTCTCTATGGTGCGTAATCGTACGGCGCGAAAAATTGAATTTTCAAAATCAAATATCTTTAAAACTATTTGTAGTAAGAATATTTCTCTATAGCAGTTCATTATATTATTATAGAGTTGTCATTTTCCGATAATAAACAGAAATCAGTCAAATAGCCAATTTCGCATTCCGTTACAGACATATTCATTCCCTCACCCACTGTTACTAGAGTACGCGCCACAAAATAAGTCCTTAGGCTGCAGCGTGTCAGTCGTAACATGTAATGTTGACAGCATCGTCTTTTTGTTTTACCAGATATTTTATTGTTCAGATATGAATGTAGTTGAACTGCTGAACTTAAGAAGTTAATGGAGTGAAAACTTCAGCTAAAGCGTATCAAGAGACTGTCTTAGATCGTGTTGTGAAACCTCTCAGAAATATACTTTTTAATGTGATTAGTGCATTTGAGCTCCTCTGCCGCTGTAGCAACTCTCTCAACTATCCTCCAAAAAACGCTTACTGTGTATATTATAGAGGACATGTTGTGACGAGATTGGGATTAATATATATGCCGAGAACTATAATTTCCACTAGTACATCATAAAAAATGTGCTGGCAACTCTAAACCGTACTGTCATGGCCTGAACCAACCAACGCACAGTATGGCTGAGTATGGCGGCGATGTCATTTTTAGTTCCGAGTGTGACCGTGGGACTTATTTTCTGGCGTTGACTCTATTCACTTATTCCTTTATTCATTCACTCAATCTCTTAGCAAGTAGTTACGCATTAAAATAATTTTTTTTTTCTACTTCCGTAAATATCGTTCATTACTTGGACGTGCGCACTCGCGGGCGACTGCTTCGTGCAAATACATGAAGCGAAGCTGTGTTAAGCGGATCGCCTGTTTGAATACTTTGTTGTTCAATATAAATAACTGATACCAACTTTTTGCTTTCTCATAGAATCCAAGAAAGAAGGTTCATCAGAAATCAAAACAGAGCCTATGGAGGTAGAAGAGAGTGAAGGTAAAGTGAAGGAGGAGCCAACGGAAACGCCGCCCGCCGCTGAGGCCGATAAGGAACCTAAGGAAGAAACGGCAGCACAACCCACCAAAGAAGGTAAGGCGACTACGTCACCACATATTAACAAGCGAGATTGTGGTCAAAGGCGGACCTGTACAACATCTATATAATCATAATTGGTAAACAGACACGACGTCTGGACATTGTAAAAAAATGTGATGAATGAAATTTTAAAGCTTTTAGTATGCTAACTATTCAAATCTATTAAGATATAGAAAAATTGAATTGGTTCAGGCGGGATTTCGGGCGAAGGTTCTGTGGCTTAGTGGTCAGAGCGTTCCCCCTGTGAGGAAAAGATTACGTGTTGGTAACCCGCCTGAACCGATAAAATTTTTCTATATCTGAATTGACACAAAAATGTGCTTGCCTATTTGTACGCGATAGACGTAAAAACTACGGATAACTTTGATGCCATTTTTTTTTATTAGAAAATGGCTTGGTGAGATTTAAAATGCGGTTTAGTAGAACTGGAGATATAATCAAAAATATAATAACTCAACATAATAACGTAATAACTAAATATAATAACTGGTGGCGCGATTCTCACGCCACGTGAGCTAGTGGACTGTATTTTGCGGGGGATGAAGCTAAATATTTCAGATGACACTTTACACAACAAACAAGATAGGTGATCGGGTTGCCGCGGAGGTGGTTTAGGCAGTGAATGCAACCCAAGAAATTAGGAGAGGATGCACTAACCTTTATGACGCCACGTGCTGTCGGAGCCGTTGCACCGGTCTTCTCTTCCTGGCTCAGGAGCTGCTGCCCACCTCACTAAATCACTTGAGGGACACGAGAGGCACAATCCGATCGGTAACAGTCTATGAAAGCGGTTAAAATCCAACAAATATTATTAATTTCTGAGAGTCGCGCGCGACGCCGCCATTGATGAATCTAGTTCAATGCGGAAGTGAAGATGCGGCCATTTCAACAATTGGGCGGGGCGAAAACTATTGCTATCTCACTTTAAAGGTAGTGCGGGAGGGAGATGGGTATAGGAAGCGTGTGTTCAGTGTCAATCAATTGAGAGATGATTTGAATTATTCGATATACTACTACTATTGAGCGGGAAAATACAAATTTTACTATCGGCGCAACCATTCCCCCCGGCTTGAAGGGTTACCTTCAAAACGAAAAATGCGGAACAAATCTAAAGTCTAATCAAAATCTAGGTTTGGGAAATAACAACTAAAATATAAAACTAGGTTTGAACTCGTGCCTACTGCTGGTTAGGCAGAGGGCAGAGGCGAACAACCGGGCGCAGATACGATCCGGTTGCGGTTTTAACCCGTACAACACGAGTTATCCCGCGGGAATCGGGAAAAACTTCCTCTACTACCCCTAGAGGCCAATGTAAAGGAGGCGCACTCTCAGTCACAAGGACTACCACCGTACCTATGGTCATTGGGTTGGATGGAGTATTCCATTTTTGACGCGACTGTAGCGTGTGCAAATAATCGGTTCTCCAACGATTCCAAAACGATTGGACTAATTTATCTAAAAGAGCGTGACGAGTTAGAAGGTGCATTCTATCGTCATCAACATCTATTGCGGGCAAATATTTTAGAGGAGTCGTATTTAAGAAGTGAGCTGGCGTTAACGCTAATGGCTCTGACGGATCGCTAGATAGAGTCCGACACAGCGGACGCGTGTTCATCACCGCCTCTACTTGAGCGAGTACGGTACTCAACTCCTCGAACGAGAGAATCTGTTCGCCTATGACGCGAAACAGATGCGACTTAAGGCTTTTAATATTCGCTTCCCAATTACCACCAAAATGACTAGCTGCAGGCGTGTTAAAGTACCATTCAATGCGATTTTCGGCTAAGATGTGAGCGAATTCACTTTGGTAGTACTTAGACCGTAAGAATGCGTGCAATTCCGAAATACTACGTCGGGCTCCTACATAGTTTGTACCGTTGTCCGAATACATGCGCTTAACCGGACCACGACGCGACAAAAAACGTTTAAAAGCGGACATAAATTTTTGCGTACTTAAATCACCGGTCAACTCTATATGAACCGCGCGAGTTGTCATACGAATGAACAAACAAACATAAGCTTTCGTGGAGCGAATGCCACGACCACGAGCAATAGTGACTTTGAAAGGCCCAGCAAAGTCTGTGCCGGTGTGTACGAAAGGTTTTGCGGATTGAACAACACGACAAGAGCGATGATCGGCCATTTCAGGCGCGATAAAACGCGGGCGGAGTTTAAAACAAGGTACACATCTGTGTACTCTAGCGCGAATCAAATTACGAGCGGAAATTATCCAGTATTTCTGTCTCAAAATAGACATTAACAAATCGGGACCAGCGTGACAATTCACCTTATGATGATAATCTACTAACAAATCTAATACGTGGTCCTTACGCGGGAAAACTACTGGATGCCTTTGTTCAAATCCTAAACTTGAATTTCTCAAACGACCACCTACTCGAATGAGTCCATCTTCCAAAAATGGTTTCAAGTGTCGGAAAGAACGACTACAAGGTTTGTTAAATTCTAAATTTTTAAATTCAGAAGCAAAATAAAATTTCTGCAACTCGCGAAGTATGACCAATTCAGCTTTATCTAAATCAGCGGCGGTTATATGACCGCGCGTAGATAAAATTCTCAAAAATCGGCCTACATAAATAACACAACGCAACAGTCTCGACCAAGACGAGACGCGATTAGCCAACAACAAAATAAGGGACTCTTCACGCGGGACCGATACAACAAGCGAGTGCTTCTTCTCCTCGGGTGGTTCGGAAACCGTAGTGGGATTGAATTGACTAACTGGCCACTTATCTAACGCGGCATGAATCCAGGACGGTCCACTAAACCATAACGGGTGATCTAAAATTTGCGAAGGAAGCAATCCACGAGAGAGACAATCGGCTGGGTTGTCGGTGCCAGCAACGTGAAAGAGATTTTGTGGCGCTAATTCAGATTGAATTTTTGCCACTCTATTAGCGACGAATGTGTACCAACGATGGGGCGAAGAGTGGGCCCAACACAAAGCGACTGTTGAGTCCGAAAAAGCTAAAATTCTACTAATATTAATGCGATTACTACAAGCATTGACGATAGAGGTGATCAATCTAACTAACAATAGTAAAGCGCATAGCTCGAGGCGCGCCAGAGAGAAGACCTTACGGGGAGAGACCTTTGATTTCGCGCTTATAAGGCTAATTGAAACCTTACCTGCATTCGAGACATGAAAATAAACTACTCCTCCATACGCCTTCTCACTAGCGTCCGCGAAGCCTACTACAGTAACAACACTATGTTGCGATATACCTACATGACGCGGAATTTGTATTTGGTCAAGCACAGAAAGTTCTTTTCTAAAGCGAGCCCACAACTTAGCAATGTTGTCGGGCGCGGTGTCGTCCCAATCACAATTGGAAAGCCAAAGCTCTTTTATAAGTAGCTTGGCGTACAAAACGACAGGAGCTACGAATCCCATTACGTCCCATATTCGTGCCACACACGACAGGATAATGCGTTTAGTACAAGTTTGCGGGGTCGAACTAATTTTCAAACTAAACATATCAGATGCGGGCGACCAGCTTAAACCAAGCACCTTGTGCGTATCACTTTCATCGAATTCCTTAACCGAAGACAATCGGTGCGACGGTGGAATCGACTCTAACGCAGTTTGCGAGTTGCTCGTCCATTTCACGAGATCAAATTGACCAGCCTTCATGAGACTTATAACTTGAGCGGCCGTCTCGACAGCCTCTGCCTCGCTATCTACACTATACACGAAGTCATCCATGTATAAGCCAGTCTCAATGGTGGCTCTCGCTTTCGGAAATGCATCGCCCTCGTCAGCGGCCAACTGCTTGACGGTGCGAAGTGCGTGAAAAGGACTAGATTTAAGCCCGAAGCAAACACGATTAAATTCGTAAACCATTAAAGTTCTTGCGGTGAAAATCTATACAAAAATCGTTGAAACCTACGATCGGATTTGCGCACTTCAAGGCACAAAAACATTTGTCGAATATCTGCAGAGAGTGCAACAGCGAATAAGCGAAAATTTACAATTATGTCAAATAAATTACCTTGAAGATTTTGACCACAATACAAAATGTCATTAAGCGACACGGAAGTGCTAGTCTTAGCACTGCCATCCAAAACTACGCGGAGTTTAGTAGTAAGCTTATCTTCTCTAATAACTCCGTGGTGCGGGATAATGTACGAAGGCTGGGTCTCGTCAGTGTCCGCAGGCGCAGGTGAGATGTAACCTTTATCTAAATATTCGTTAACAACCTCATCATAGGCTTGCTTTAACTTTGGAGACGCCTGCATCTTTCGTTCTAAACAAAGAAAGCGTTTTTCAGCGGATACACGGGAGTCACCGAGCGAAAAAATATCTCCCTTGAAAGGAAGCGCGACAACATAACGACCCTGCTCATCACGAGTAGTCGTGCGACAATAAATCTCCTCAGCCATCTTGTCATCAGGGCTTAGGATAGGTGGGACATTGACCTCTTCAATTTCCCAAAACTTGCGGATGGTAGACTCCAGTGGCGGCTCGACGGTGCAACAGAACGAAGCAGTCGAGTGACTAAAACTATCTATAGAAGCGGGTGCGGAACCAATTATAACAAAACCAAGAACTGTTTCCAGTGCGTGCGGAGCGGGGTACGTCGGTCCCCCTTGAACCTTACGTGATAACTGGAGGTGCGGGAGAATCGAAGCGCCGATCAATATATCGACGACTCCAGGAACAGCGTAAGTCTCATCTGCTAAAGGCAAGTCTTTAAATTTCGTTAATAAAGA
This sequence comes from Eilema griseolum, assembly GCA_963662185.1. Classification (NCBI taxonomy): domain Eukaryota; kingdom Metazoa; phylum Arthropoda; class Insecta; order Lepidoptera; family Erebidae; genus Eilema; species Eilema griseolum. Next base: position 11,327,045 of record OY759250.1, read on the forward strand.
CGTGTCCACCGGGACGGTAGGCAACTGTTCAGTTATTTTATCTGTAACGAGCGAATCCATGTCAAACCAAATATTATTATTAAAACGAGATCCAAACCTTGTTTTAACGGTGCCATGAATAGCTGCCTGTAAACCTCCAAAACCCTTCACCACTGAGCGGGTTGAACGCTTATTAACATTGAAACCAAGACGTTGACAACAATCTTGAGTAATAAAATTACTTTGCGAAGCGCCATCTAATAGCGCTCGAACAATGTGCGGTTTACCTCTCCTTACCTCCCCTTTCCTACACAGGACAACGCGTGCAGGTCTTAGATGTCATCCGCACACGGTGCAAAACATCCGATCAAGAACCAAGCGGTTCGGAGACTCTTTCCTCTGTCGCACCATTAAGGCCTGGAATTCATTACCAGCTCACGTGTTTCCTTCTTCCTACAGTCCCGGGTCCTTTAAGCGGGGCGTGAAAAAGCATATGATAAGGCCGTCAAGCTGAGTGTCACCATTGTCACACGGTATGTGTAAGTAATGGTGACCCTCTTTTCTGGGATTTTGCCTTCAGCTTACCATCAGGCAAGGCGAAGTCCAATTGACGTGTCCTATATAAAAAAAAAAAAAAAAAAAAAAAACCTAATGCATCAACATTAATAACGCGAGCAGTCGCGAGAACAACAGTAGTGAGCGCAGCACTAGCGGGCAACGAACACAAGGTGACGTCATTCGCAGCGGTCTCCGGGCGGTACGGACCGCGCGCGAGCACGGGCTGCGGCTGTGGCGCAGGCGTCACCGACGCGGGCGAGCTATGCGACGGTGTGCCACCGCTCGACGAACCAACTGTGCTCACATTGGATGCGGCGTTACTATTTTCAAAATGGAGTAAAGTGTGGTGTCTCGCTGGACATTTGCGACAACTATTGCTACTATTACATAAAACAACGCGGTGTTTAGTACCGAGACAATTAAAACAAAAATTATTAGCGCGAACAAATTTATAACGATCATTAGGCGATAATTTTAGGAAACCCGGACACTTGTACAATTGCGAATGATGAGCATTACACAAAGAGCAAACAGGTGATTGTACATGTGCTGGTGCGGTATTAACATAAGTATGAGTTGACCTCAGTGACTTCGATGACGCATCTATTTTACGTTCGGAACTAACAACTTTCTTCGCGCCTTCATGTTTCGATGAAGAGCGTTGCAATATTTTTATATGCTCGCGAACAAAACTTTCTAAGTCTTCGAACTTAGGAATTTTATTGCCGCGATGATCCGACTCAAATAAACGAATGGTTTCGGAATCTAATTTCTTTAAACCCATATACAAAAATAAGAAGTCGCAGAGGTCTTCGATCTTTAGGTTCTTTACGGCGCGAACAGATGATGCGAAAGTATCTAGAAACTTCTCTAAGTTTTGATCGTTACATGCCGTAATGGATTTCAAGTCAAACATCTGATCCAAATATGCGTTAGCTACCGATCTTTTATCCTCATACTTAGCTTTCAAAGTATTTAAAATTAAATTATAATTTTCGGCACTAAACGTAATTCCAGCGCAAACGGTTATAGCTTTACCAGTTAATTTTTCAACGAGATAATGCAATTTTTCGTGATCTGTCAACGAAACGTTCTTATTTATTGTATTCTCAAAACTATCTATAAATAAACACCAATTGCGGATGTTACCATCAAATTCGGGTATTTGAATTTGTGGCAACTTAGGTCGGTCGCGAGTGGGATTGGGTCGGTCAGACGGTTTCTCCAAACTCCTAGCGACGCGTTTGATACGACAATACAAATCGTCAAACGACGACAAGGCCTGATAACTCACTGAGTAATCGGGATTTAAATCTAACTCTAAAACGTTGATGTCATGTACTAAGGATTCGAAATCCGCGCGTAAACTATCTAAGTTTTCTATAGAACATAAGAACGAATCTCTAATAGCCAAATCAGAGGTTTTAAGTGCATTATCACAAATCGATTGTACGCGAGAGTAAAGCATTTCTCTTTTAGCGTATAAAAGTTTCAATTGAACTTTACTATCGGTACTACCAACCTTTGGGGACATTTTTACAACCAAATATCAAACTAAAGTGCGGTAAACAACAAATGAAATAACTTAATCTTAGCGGTATAGAACAGCGACGCGGCGCGAACGATATATTCCGTAGGTAGGTAGGTACTTATAACTGCGAGTGCAAGTTTGAACAAAACGCGAATAACAACAACCAGATCGTACCTACGCGAGCTAGATCGCTGTCTAGGTTCAACTATTATTTCAGGGATTAAGTATTGCGTAATATCTATTCAAATTAAAATACTTTCGTATGAATTTGAATGAAATGCGAGCGAGGTATAACCGCGTACCTACCTATGTAGGTATTAGGTAAATACGATGCGAACTAGCGGCGAACGGACAACTTAGAAATTGAAATAGCCAAATGCGTTAGGTATTACACTGTGCCTATGCACTAGGGTGTCTAGGATACCTAAGATCTAAACCTAAATGCCTAGATGCGGGGTTTTCTACTAAAATAACTAGGTATTTAGGTGCGGTGCGTTTATTCCCTATGGAATAAATAACAAAATGCGAACTACGACTAAGGATCCGGTGAGATGGACCAAAAAGAATGGTGGCGCGATTCTCACGCCACGTGAGCTAGTGGACTGTATTTTGCGGGGGATGAAGCTAAATATTTCAGATGACACTTTACACAACAAACAAGATAAGTGATCGGGTTGCCGCGGAGGTGGTTTAGGCAGTGAATGCAACCCAAGAAATTAGGAGAGGATGCACTAACTTTTATGACGCCACGTGTTGTCGGAGCCGGTGCACCGGTCTTCTCTTCCTGGCTCAGGAGCTGCTGCCCACCTCACTAAATCACTTGAGGGACACGAGAGGCACAATCCGATCGGTAAAAGTCTATGAAAGCGGTTAAAATCCAACAAATATTATTAATTTCTGAGAGTCGCGCGCGACGCCGCCATTGATGAATCTAGTTCAATGCGGAAGTGAAGATGCGGCCATTTCAACATTTTTTTTTTTTTTTTTTTTTTTTTTTTTTTTTTTTTTTTATATACGACACGCCAACTTGACCTCACCTCGCCTGATGGTAAGCTAAAGGCAAAGTCTCAGGAAAGAGGGTCACCATTACAGACACTAAGTGCTACAATGGTGGCACTCAGCTTGGCGGCCTCATCAGATGCTTTTTCACGCCCCGCTTAAAGGCCCCGGGACTGTAGGAAGAAGGAAACACGTGTGCTGGTAATGAATTCCAGGTCTTGGTGGTGCGGCAAAGACGAAAAAGATGCGAAAAAGAAAACAATTGGGCGGGGCGAAAACTATTGCTATCTCACTTTAAAGGTAGTGCGGGAGGGAGATGGGTATAGGAAGCGTGTGTTCAGTGTCAATCAATTGAGAGATGATTTGAATTATTCGATATACTACTACTATTGAGCGGGAAAATACAAATTTTACTATCGGCGCAACCAATAACGTCTCGCGAGCATCAACTAGTTAATAATAATAATATAAATATTACCTACTTTGTTTAGAAAAAACAGAAGCCCCAGCCACAGTAGATGCTAAACTACAGTCGGCTGCTGCTGCAGCATTGGCCGCGGCGGCGGTCAAAGCGAAGCATTTGGCCGGAGTAGAGGAACGCAAGATTAAGTCGCTGGTTGCTCTACTAGTCGAGACGCAGATGAAGAAGCTGGAGATCAAACTACGGCACTTCGAGGAGTTGGAGGCTACTATGGAGAGGGAGCGGGAAGGTAAATGACACATTTGTAGTTATAATCATGTTTAATTTGGTAAACAGATATTAAAAAATCGTCTCAACCAGGCACAATTCGATGCGCATACGTATTGCTCAACAATCTCAGTAACGCGCAACATGAGTGTTAAAGTTAAAATAAATTTAAATAATGTTGCGCTTAATGTCTCGCAACTTGTTGCCTAATGGACTCTAGGTTGTAGGAATGGGTGGAGCTGGATTTAAAGTCATATCCAGGAGGGTATTGTATGGCCTATCGATAACTATGGGAGGAGGATTTCTATGGTTACGGGTGGGGTATACGGTACTGTAACAACCTGTAACCTTATAAACAAGTCTCGAAAACAATAGAAATTTGAGACATACAAATTAAATTGTAAAAACTTATAGTAAGTAGGCTGTTAATAATTTTATTATTTCTTTTAGGTTTGGAATACCAGAGACAGCAATTAATTCAAGAACGACAACAGTTCCATTTGGAACAACTCAAGGCCGCTGAGTTCCGTGCCAGGCATCAAGCTCATCAAAGGTAATATTTATATTTAATTGAGTCAAGAAATTATAAGGTTAGACCGCAATGGTTATGCCGCCAACGTGGCATCTGCCTTATAAGTGTACACTGACTCGATGAACGTTTAAGTGTGGAATGAATTCCCTGTTCTTCAAGAAGGGCATTAGAATGTTCTTACATATGGCAGCGCCAGTGTGATGACCCTTGTATTGGACACGTCCATAGACCACGGTAACCACTTTCTGTCCGATAGACTGTGTGCTTTTCTGCCAGCTAAGAGGTATAAAAAACTTATACACAGGCTACAAGCGGAAAGTGGAGCAGCTGGCGCAGCAGTACCGCCGAGCGCCGTAGCAGGAGCGGCGGCGCCCGTAGCGGCTGCAGGGCCCGTAGCCGCCGTAGCACCCGAGGCGGCTCACGACGTAGCGCCGCCGCACGCATAGCGCCGCGCGCCCGCGCCGCCTCTGCCCGAGCGGCCCGACCGGCCCGACGCCGCCGCCGAGAGGACACGACTGTAGACCGACCGCACCCGACCTCCACCTCGTCCCACTATTATAGTATACCACAGGACTGAAGACTATAAACCTCCTCACCCCCGTACAACACCTTCTTAGCTTATTATGGAAGAAAATAAATGCATTATATTATACGCTTCGGTCACACAGCGAATATACGCTGCGAGTGTATTCGCCGCGATTAATAGTGCCTGCTTGTCACACACAGAAAGTTCCACACGAGAATTCCGACAGTCTGTTGGTGCGCAAATTCAAAATTCTGAATGGTTATTGAACTTGGCTAATATAAAATTGCACGTGCTCTATTCAAATTGTCAATTCAACTCGCGGCATGTGAGTATTCACAGCGAATAGCTTGTCACGTACAGCGAATACAGGCGGCGAGTTGTGTGACCGAAACTTATCAAGGCCTCATTCATCTGACAGGCCATGACTGTTAACTGTCAACATCCAATCTCTCCCATTCCCCCAACATAGTCACCGATACAGCTCCTTCTTAAGACCACGCTCCTGTGAGCAGGGTGTGACAGGATTATCGAGGCCTCATCCCTCTAATTAGCCAAACGACAGGACAAAACTGTGAACCGAAGTCGACTACTCCGTCTTCCCCCACTTCGACACAACTTTTTGAACGTAGTGTCTTCGTATGACTGCATTCTGACGTAGGTACCTATATCTCAAATAATTAAAAAAATACTTAGTACGCAGGAGATTTTTTTTTAAAGAAATGAATAGACGGTGTCGTTTATGTAATGACCTCTATGGCGTTCGATTTCGACTGCTAAGTCCGAAGTCGCTGGGTCAATTCTATTTAAAAATTTTCAATGTATAATATGTATGTATGAAATATATCTAGGTAGCGCTGTGTAAGTGTCCTACAATATGCATTTGATGTCACTGACACAGCTCCGTCTAGAGAGTAGTATCTTTCTGAATTATAACTCAAATAATTTAAACGTTACTTCCTATTTGGAAGTTACTCTTCATCATAAATTTGATATATGTAGGCAAAAATATATAATAGGTATGAGATATGAAGTAACTTTGTAAATCTTAATATAAAAATGTAATTCTTACCCCTCGTTTTCACCTAAGTATAAAACATGTATTTGACAAGTTGCAATATGTCACAGGCTACAGTGTGAACGCAAATGTGTTTTATACTTGTTTACAACTTGTTGGCTATACATACTATGTGAACGAAAAAGTATCTGAGATATATGTATAAAATAAACAAGTTTACAAGTAAACAAGTTTACAACTTGTGTCGTGGTGTAAACGAGGGGCTACTCCATTTCATTGCAATTTATAAATGTTGAATATGATTATACTATATGGGGTTGAGATACCGTAAGGGCATTCCTTGGAACCACTTCTGCCGTGTGCTTATTACCAGGCTATACAATATAAGCGGTAGTTCAGCCACAGGATATCTTTTAGTTTCACTTATTGTGAATAAGCATCTTGTATCTGATTAACATATTTGTACGAATCTATTTATAATTATACAAACATACATGCCGCATGCGTGATTATATGTATGTACATACATACATACATATAATCACGCCTTTATTTCTGGAGGGTTAGGCAGAGGTGAATTAACACCCACATTTCACCTCTCTGATGTTAAACAGCCCTATCCCTTAGTCGCCTTGTACGACACCACATTGGACGAGATGAGGTGGCTCTAATTGTACTCTGCCAGAAACCACGCGGTATTTTATAATTATCTAATGGTAATTACTTCGAAAGGTACAAAAATATTACCATGTATGACAAATTTCATCAAATTATGATAACATAAACATAGAAACTCAATTAACAAAATACAGGTGCATTATAAGGGTGACAAATCGTTCAAAAATTTTAAGTGATATTTTGTATACAGCTTTGAAATGGTGTACAGTATGCGTGGTTTCAATTAACGCCCCTACCGTGTATTAATCTTATATAATATTAATGTGTAAAATCGACGTGTATGTATTAATTAGCGCTAATATCGAGTAGATCTCTTTGCGATAAAGAACCTATTGTTTCCTGTCCGATTATGTTGTTAAATTAAGATATAATTAATATCATTGTAAGCTTAGTAATAGATATAATATAATATAATTTTAAAAATTAATCTTTGTGAGTGAAAGCGCGAATGGTATGAGGGTATAATAATATTTTTAATGTATTTACGCACAGCGGGCGTAATTGGCTGGCATCGTGAGGTGTAATGCCTATAGATCGCTTTATCATAAAGAAGGGATTTGGAATGAGGGATGATAAACTCGTAAACGTTTTTATTTTCACAAGAAACTTATTCCATACCGACCGACCACACAAGGGAATTACTAAGCTTGATTTGATTTATGTCATGAACAATTTACTTTGTGTTTGTAAAAAAATAACCTATAAATTTACTACAAATACAATTTACTACAGAATTTTTTTTAAAGTACATAAAATAATGTTTATTTAAGTACAAAACATCAATATTAAAACAAATACACAAAACAAATTCGCGATTATGTCGCGTTGAACAACTCACTCCGTATCATTCCCGGCGCAAAGGTGCCCTTGATGCTCACTGCGTTGCCTCGCTGAATCACAATGGCCATCCTTCACCCCAGGAAAGAGCCGGGGCGGGAGCTACACAATTTGAAATAAATAATATAACTTTAACGCATGCACAAAATGTTACATTTCAGTAAAATAAATAAGCGTAAATCAAATAAATAAACTGCGTTATTACATTATACAGTCAGCTACAAAAGTACCAATTATTTCTGTGTATGTTTTCGTCATAATCCCCCAGAGGACAAAGTTAATACTTACGTTAATTGTTTTTAATGAAAGTTTTAAGAGCTAAAGAAGGAGATAAATGAAATAAAATATGTAAAACTACTTTTGACGTTGACTGTGCTTATTTATTATCATTTAGTAAAACGTGAGAACTGAGTTACATTGAACTTTATGGGAATTATTTTCACTAGTGAAATCTGACCTTCGTCTAAGGCATTGTCCTATTCGAGTGACTAGTGCGACGACGCGACTTCGTTGTTCTTTATTGTGTCCTATGTTGTGTCGCGTGAAAACGACATGTTAAGTATGGAAGAATATGTCACGCATCACGTCGCGTTGGCACGCTGTCGCACTTATCGCTTACGTAGGACAACAGGTAATTCATAAATGCGTGAATATAAAAACATGTTATAGCCAACAGTGCATTTACACATGTAATATTAGTGTGAAAATCAAATATAAATCAATAAAAACTAGGACTGTAGTGAACCAAACAGCGGAGTCCCATTGCCGTCTCGTGCCGCCCGCTGTGCCAGACACACGATACATAGTTAAGTAAGTTTATAATCATAGGAACATAACGTGACGTTATGAATAAAAAGTATTCAACCGGAGCTCGTGTTTCTCACTTAATCTCCTTTTTGTTGTCGGTTAAAAGTAATGAACCGATGTTTGTATTTCTCTCTTAGGCTGCCTTTCCACTGCAGATGAGCTATGTAGCTATGCTAAGATGATAAAGCTAAGCTATGAAACTATGTGATCGTTTCCACTGTGCTATGTAGCTAAGTTAGTAAGATGTGCCATGAAGATACGCAGCTTGAGCTAATTCTCCTACAAATGTTCAAAATTTGAATCTATTTTATTAGGGATCCACATCACGCATATTTCAATATAAAAAACATAGCTTAGCTGAATTCCTTTCCACCAGTGCTATACTATGTGGAACGCATATTATTAGTGGAATGAGATGAAATGGAAAAGGGGGAGTCCCTTTCCATTCCATCCCATCCCATCCCATTCCACTCATTTTGTCCGCACTTAGCCTCCTTTTTTTTGGGCCATTGTGCGTAAAGAGTACTGGCTAGAGTAGCCAGCCTAGCTCCGCCAAGAAGCGCTAAAGCTTATGGGGGCTTCACAGGCTTCGCGGAGTGACCTCACTGTACCGAGGGTTTGTGATCGTTGATAGGCTACTAAGGCAGTAGCCTATCAACATTCCAATATTACGTGGGCGGCCGTTTCCTCAGCAACAAAACCGATAGTGTATAGGTGCTTGTGGAGGGGACAGTGGCCCGTTATTGTTCTTAGACTTGTTCTGTCTAGTTTTAGGAGACGTTTCGTGAGTCGTATGTTTACCGAATGATTGGTAAATATCAAATGCATCCATAGCAACGTAGCATGGCACATCTCCGGTGGAAAGGCAGCAAGGTCCTTTATTAAAGTCTTAAAAAGTAATGAACGGATGCTGTTTCACTCTTTTTTTGTGCCCCGTTATCGACGTCCGCGCGCTCACAATTCACCTTTTCACTATAAAAATGAAACAACGTCGATTTGCATCCTTTGTCGAATCATTTTATTGCGAACATGTTTTGGAAACACTCGATTTACCGACAGTTATCTAGAATAACGTGTGTCCGGTAGTTAATAAGCATTTGGAAAAATTATTAGTTTTATATTGATTTTAATTTTGATTAAATATAAAATGATTATATTAATTAGTTTAGTTTATTTGAGTTTTTATTCAAAATGTGCTGCTACTGTGGAACCTCAAGATACTCAAGAAACACAACAGTTTTATAGAATTTCTATGGTAAGTGTCTACCAGACAATAATGGTTACAAAACTTTAAGTAGTACTCGAATTAAAGTAGATTAATCTATATTAACTACTAACATATTCTGATACTATTCTAACAAAAACATAATTTACTCATAAATATATGTGGAGTGTACTTGAGAGATAGAGTAAGAAATAGCGTGATACGAGAGCGATGTGCAGTGAGTGATAGAAGATGTAGTGATGAAAATTGAGAGAGGAATGTTAAGATGGTTCGATCATGTTGAGAGAATGAATGAAAGAAGACTAACGGAACAGGCGTATAAGGCGAGTGTGGATGGTACCGTCGGAAGGGGAAGACCTAGGCGCACATACCTGGAACAAATCGAGGAAGTTTTAGAAAAGGGGGAGGTCAGGAGTACCCTAAACCGACGAGCATGCATGAAGAATGTAATGAAAGTGAATGAAGCGAGAGTAGTATCTCAGGATCGTAGCAAATGGAGGCAGAGATCCGTGATCTCTGCCTACCCCTATGGGAGACAGGCGTGATTTTATGTATGCATTGTATTACTTATATATTGATACTTACTAGATGATGATTATATTATATTACTTGACTGTATTATTTTTGACCCCAAAATGTGCTTTATACATACCTACATGAATTAAGTAACACCCATATTTCACCAATCAATAAATTTGGTCCCCAGGGTTAGGCAGTATTTCAATTACTTGTATTTAAAATACAAATACGTATTTTGTATTTGTATTTTAAATACTTCCTTAAAATGTTATTTGTACCTAATTCGTATTTTAAATACCTGAGGTCGAGATATTTTGTAATTAGATAGTATTTCAAAAACTTGAGGCTTTAAAATACATTTTAACAAAATATATTTAATCTTTATTTAGAAAGTAGCACTAGTGAAGAATATGACGCACAACTGCCTCTTGTACCGTTGCATCTAGTCACGTCTTTTAACGTAGCTTCAGATACTCTTAAAGATACGACACAAGAGACGTTTTGCTACATAAACGGAACTTAACTTGTCGAGACACATTCGAGGCCTCATAGCGCCCAGCGTAAAGAAAATCGACGTGCCCGACGAAACTGGGGTGAAACTAAAGCGGACGGTTAGTAGAGTAAAGGCCAAGAAAACTGCCCCGGGACCCGACATCATTCCAGTCCAAGCGTGGGTCCTAGCTCTAGGCAACGAAAACGCTCTCGAGGCTTGACTTGAAGGGTTTCTCAGCGAATGTCTGGAGAGGGGATAGTTTCAGAAATTATGGAAGATGGGAGAAGCGGGTCTTCATCTGAAAGGCGGGGGCACCCGGCCGATCCCTGTCTGCCTACTGGTGTGTAATGTAGCTCGATGAGGTGTGCAAGCTCTTTGAAAGAAATATTACTTAGTCTCTCGTCGAGTACTTCTCTAGGAGTCACTCCACCGTTAATGCCATCTTTCCCATGAGCACTGCGGTCGCCCGTGGCGTTTAGATGTTGACGGCCTCCTTGGGCGTCAACGCGTTCACCTTACCCTGGAGTTGATTTAGGGAGGCCATCGTGTATCACGAAGTACCTCTCTACCTTCACCGCATAGTCAGGACGTACCTGATGGAGAGTTATTTACCCAACCGTGACTGAGAACCGTGGTCAGCTAGAGATATCGTGCGGTATCCTGCAGGGATCGGTCCTGAAGCCGCTTCTGTTGAACATTGAATACGAGCGACGATGCAAAAAACCGAGGCTATGTTCTCTCATGCGCTTCAGCGCACGCCAACAGCAGGAACCAGTCTTATAGTGGGAGGCAATCCCATCGGCATCCAGACCTACTCGATGGACTTCGGAGAGTATTTCTGAAGTCGCCCACGAGATGAAGGGCGCAGCTGGTGCTTTGACGGGGCTGCTCCTCAACTTCAGGGAATCGGATGACTCCTACAGGAGACTCTACGGGGGAAATGTGCGATCCATGGCCCTATACGGGTGTTCAATCTGGAGGTGCGGAGACCCTGAAGGTCAATATTACGCAACCGTTGCGAGTGCGACAACCGTAGCGAATGATGACTTACAGGATCTTCAGGGGGTACCGCCCATCGGCGGTGAGAACCATCATAGAGGACCGGCTAGAGAGACCACACGGGGCCTCATACGCAGGTGATCTGGAATGGAAATGAGCGTTTCGGAAATTACCTGCTCTTTCTACTTCCAACGATCTCTAGAAGGAGCCAACGCCTGAGTTCCATCATTGTAATGCAAACGAGGAATCAGGACTGCACTCGCTGATCGAGTGCCTGGCGTGAGAAACATCGAGGCAGGTCCTCATGGCGACCGTAGTGGATGGAGTCCACTCGCTCAGCGCAATGCTCTGGGTGATGGTGCGCTGCGTAAGCGTGTAAAACAAGTAAAACTCAAAAATGAGGCGGGGGAGCGGGTCCTGAGGGGGCTCAGGTATCTTCCGTTCCGCGAAGCTTGCAATGCGCGGCGGCGAATCGGGCATCGGAGGTCGCACATAGCTCTATGACCTTTTTCCTCCACAGTTGAGTTGAGCATTCTGCAGGTTAAGACGGTTGCACGGTATGTCCGTCCCTCTATCCGGGGCAAGATGGGGACAGCCATAGAAATTCGCACCGTAACCGAGACGGACAAAACACCAGACCAATGCAAATAGCATATAAAAATGCATACAAATATTTGCCACTGAGCGAGAGTGAACCCGCGCTTACTGCGTAGCAGTCGAATGCTCTACCGCTACTCTACAGACTCTTGATTTTAATCAGCCCGATATTACCACCCTGCCAGAAGGGGGGGTGGGGCAGATTTACCCAAAGGATTTTTAAAAACGTGACCCCCCCCACAATTTTTGACTGCGAGCGTGCCTTGGAGATTTACGGATACGTGGGGACACTGGTACCTACACGCGAAGAGGGCCATCTCGATGGAGATAGCCCTGGGTCGTCTGGGGTTTCAAGAGATATGTCTCGCCCAATCTCACCTTCTTAAGACCTTAAAAGTGTCTGCAGCTTAGTGGTTAATAAGTCGGGTGTGCGATCGAGGGTTCGAATCCTGGCCATTACGCTATCGACGTGAACCCACTCCATTCCTAGCACAAACAATTTAGTTTAGTTGAGGGGTTAGAGGTAATATTAGTAATTTTATTTGCTAATATTCTTTAAATAGAAAAAGACCCACAGACGAAGTATACAAAAGAATTATTTTGTATTTTGTATTTCAATTACAACTAGCTAAATACTGTATTTTGTGTTTTATATTTCAAATACCTTACTAAAAATATTTTGTATTTCAATTACTTGCGGTTACAGTATTTTTTAATTTGTATTTCAATTACACTAAAGTATGTATTTTGCCCAGCCCTGTCGGTCCCACGTAATACTATTACCTTCTTTCGGGCACTATTTGTTGACTCAAGAAATGCATCTGAGACTGAGTCTGTGCTGTATATATCTGTCTGATGTTAAACAGCCCTATCCCTTAGTCGCCTTTACGACACCGCATGGGTAGAGATGGGGTGGTCCGAATTCTTATCTACCGGGAACCACGCAGTTTGTTCTATACGCGCAGTACGCGTATCTTGGGATAACACGGGGTGCTAAGGCGGTAGAGGTGCTCAAACCCACCAATCATAGATGATATCAAGACAATCCGGGCATACCAGGACCTTGTTTCTCACGCAAGTTGGAGTCAAGATATATGCTTTTTTTATAGGAGGTAGGACACGGCGGTATTTCCGCCCAATTGAACAGTCCGACTGGGGAAGTACCTCCGCCCTACAGATTACCGCGGTTATAATAACATCGTGTTGTGTTCCCAGCGGTGAGTAGGGTAGCCAGAGTTCACTGGAGAATTTGTGCTGTCAGTGGGATGTCTAAAGGCTTGTCCTGCTTTGTCCTCTACACTGACGGCACAGAGACTTTGTGCTTACAGGGTTGGCAGCGCGAGTGTGGCTTCTCTGGTGTTACACACGTCCATAGGCCACAGTAACTTTCCATCAGGTGGGCCGTGCTATTGTATGCCACGTTAGTGGTATACAAAAAATGGAACAATTTCTACCGTTGACTAACCTCTGTCCTATGAGGCATAATAATCTACAATAGATACTGTGTGTTTAATATAGGTATCGTCGCACGAAAATCCTGGCAGCCCAGCCTTGTTCTTGCACGGCAAGAGTCCTGTATGGGATCCTGTGGTGCAGAGCTTGTACTTCGTAGACTCGCGCGATAACAAAGTGCATCGACTGGATTATGTCTCGGGCAAGATCCATTCCAAGCATATCGGTAAGTTTTTTAATATTATTATTATTATTATTGTACAAATATTCACGCGGTATAAACGTTAACATTTGAACCTCACTACTTCAAAATATACATACATACATATGATAACGCTTTTTTCCCTGGAGGGTTAGGCAGAGGTTAATTAACACCCACATTTCACTAATAATTGTATTCGGCCCCAAGTAATAGGGGGTGAGCCTATTACATTTATACATTCACGCCTATAAATCCCCGTGAAATGATACCGCGGCCTCGGTAGCCTAGTGGTATGGGTAATGGACTGCTGAGACGAGATCTCGGGTTCGATCCCAGGTTTTACCATGGCACATACCAATGACCTTTCGATGCTTTTCGAAGTTATGTGTGTATTTATCACAGGTTTTTATGTGCCCGGTTAATGGCAATAGGCTCGCCACCTATTACATTGGGACCTAAACATAACCTGGCGAAATTTGAGTGCTAGCACCACTGCCTACCTCTTCGGGGATATAGGCGTGAGTTTATGTTGTGTTATGTTATAAATCCCCGAAGGCGTAGGCAGAGGTGTATTAATCATTAATCATCAATACCTCCAATTGTCATGATTAGATTAAATATTTAATTTTACCTTGATCCCTGTTCTGAATCTAGGGTTATCACTGCAGTTCAGTCACACAAGTACAGTTTTGCACAAAAAAGGAAAAATAACTTTATTTTTTGACTATAAAATAAATGTACGTAATTATATTTGTAGGAGGTAGGATACGGCGGTATTTCCTCCTAATTCAGCAGTCCGACTGGGGAAGTACCTCCGCCTTACAGAATACCGCGGTTATAATAACTTCGTGTTGTGTTCCCACCGGTGAGTAGGCTAACCAGAGCTCACTGGAGAATTTGTGCTGTCAGTGGAATGACTAAAGGCTATCCTGCTTTGTCCTCTACACTGACGGCACAGAAACTCTGTGCTTACAGGTTTGGCAGCGCTAGTGTGGCTTTTCTGGTGTTACACACGTCCATAGGCCACAGTAACCACTTTCCATTATGTTGGCCGTGCGCTTGTAAGCCACCTAAGTGGTATAAAATAAAAATATCCTTCATACTTCAATAAAAATATCGAATACTAGGCTGCAAACACTTACTAAATGTTCTTTCTCAGGCTACGGTGAAGTGAATGCTGTGGCACTAGTGACCGGATCACATAGAATTCTGGTCGCAGTGCGTAGTACATTGTACCTGCTCGATTGGACTACGTCTGGGGATGAGGCCCTACGGTTGCTCACCACGTTGGATATGGGCATGCCAGACAACGTGATCAGTGAAGGGAAACCTGATGCTGAGGGCCGGTTTTGGGCAGGTACGTTTTTATAGAAAATACTACATAAATTATTATTATGGACTGTTTTGTTGCATTCTATTCTAGATTACTTGTCCTATTTTATATTTTCTGAAACATGCTATGATCATCGATTAAAATAGGAAAAAGTGAAACTGCTCAAGCGGGACTCAAACCCACGACCAGGGGGAATGCTCTGAGCTATCGAGTCACGCCATGAGTTTTTTTACGGACACACCAATTTTCTATCACATCATTCAGTGTTTCCGTTCGTCCGCACGACTATTGGTAGATGGCTTTCGCCGGCGCGTTGCCCCGTGATGGTTGTATAAAGTTTTCCCTTTGATTAGTTGGCCATGAACTTTTTATCAGGGGAACATCATCACACCCCATGCCTCCACAGTTGAAAAATGTCGTGAACTTAATAGTACCTACTGTACAAGATAAAACATAGAATGACATACATACATATAATCACGCATTTATCCCTGGAGAGTTAAGCAAAGGTGAATTATAATAATAATAACAATAAATCATTTGTAACGACTTAGATTAGGGTTAGTGCATATTATTATAATTTTATTTTAAGTAATTAATTTATTACGTCTATTTTTAAATGTAGCACTTATCTAAAAAAAAAACATTTATCGAGGGGGACCCCAGGCAGTACTGTGCTCCTAGCTGATCGTCCTTCTAACAAGGATTTTTTTTAATTAGAGAATCGATAATCTCCGCCAGTGTTTTTAGGATGCTGTTGCTATCCCGTATTCTGCG
Source organism: Eilema griseolum (assembly GCA_963662185.1). Classification (NCBI taxonomy): domain Eukaryota; kingdom Metazoa; phylum Arthropoda; class Insecta; order Lepidoptera; family Erebidae; genus Eilema; species Eilema griseolum. The sequence continues at coordinate 11,342,792 of OY759250.1, forward strand.
TAGCAGCGATGCAATGACAGCGTGGAAACCGTCAGTCCTATTCTGCGCAAACATCTCCGACGCGCTACAGAAACGTGGTAGTCCCAACATCACCCTAAAGACATTATTGTACTGGATACGCAGCTCGTCTAGCGACCTTTTAGTGTAACTGACCCATAGACTCCCTGTGTAAAACCTGGCAATATGCTTTAAAAAGTGTTAGCTTTACACTTTTACTGCAACGATCGAATTTAAGGACCAGCATTTTGTTCCGGACCGCTAGTGTAGGGCACTAGCGGTCCTTTCAATATCTGATATACTTATATCAATATCTAATAGTCCTCGGTGAGAACATAATATTATACTTCTCTCTCTTTCTTTTGTTTTTATTATTCTATCTATTTTAGTTTAGCCGAAAACTACACTATATTTTTAATTTTATAACATTACTGTCCACCCCAAGGTTGCCTGGAAGAAATCGCCTCAGCGATAAGGCCGCCCATTGTACATTGAACTACATACATGCTACCTACTTGTCCTATTGTAAATCTGTTGGTGTACAATAAAGAATTATCTATCTATCTATCTAATATGCCCTAGGTATCTGAATTTAGATAATTGTTTAATTCTCACGCCATTTAGGGTAATATTATGTGTTCCATTATCAGAACATCCACAGAGGGCCTTAAAAACAAGAATTTACACCCACATTTCACCAATAATTGTATTCGGTCCCACGAAATAGGGGGTGTGCCTATTGCCGTATTCCGGGCAATATTGTTGAGTCGAGCCATGCATCTGAGGCTGAGTATGAGCTGTATACATATGTCTGATGTTAAACAGCCCTATCCCTTAGTCGCCTTGTACGACACCGCGGGAAGAGATGGGGTGGCCCTAATTCTACTCTGCCGGAAACCACGCGGCAATAGGATGATTATTTCATGTATTAATATTAAAAAATCAAATTATAATATCATCCACAGGAACAAAAGGTCCAGAAAGAGGTGATGAAGTGACTCCGGACAAAGGAACTCTGTACACAGTAGAACAAGAAAACTTCGTTGTACCGCGCATACAACTACGGCCTGTCACAACATCGAGCGGACTGGTCTGGTCGTTGAACAATACCGTCTTGTACTACATTGATTCGGCAACGCAGAAGGTCGAGGCGTTTGACTATGATCTGCATAGAGGAGACTTGAGTAAGTTATTTACTAACAAAAATCTATGGGGCAAAACATGACTGGACTATATATAGGTCTTAGATGAATTAAAAAAGGGTAATTCATCTAAGATATAGGTAGATACTATTACTGACCTATTGCATGCTTTTGTATGTACACACATGTTTTGAACAAATAAAACGATTCTATTCACTTCGTGTTGTGTTCCCAGCGGTGAGTAGGGTAGCCAGAGTTCAATGGAGAATTTGTGCTGTCAGTGGGAAGACTAAAGGCTTGTCCTGATTTGTCTTCTACTGACGGCACAGAAACTCTGTACTCACAGGGTTGGCAGTGCGACTGTGACTCCTCTGGTGTTACAGACGTCCATAGGCCACGGTAACTACTTTCCATCAGGTGGGCCGTGTGCTTGTCTGCCAACTAAGTGGTATAAAAAAAAATATTATCATGATTTTTTTTTCTGTCTCTGGAAGTAATAATTATTATTGAGTGTTTCAATCAAAGAATCAATTTCATTTATTCAGTTTAGGCACACAAAGAGCACATATGAACGTCAAAATTTCACAAATATGTATGTCAAGAAATAATATAAAAATATTTAATAATTAAAAATAAACCTTCTGGCCACCTTCCCGGTTGACATCGATGGCGAGGAATTCTTTGACGCCTGAACCTGCAGGATTATTTAGATATATATTCTTTTTATATATATATTTTTATTCCTATAATTTCCGTGTATATTATGTAAATAATTGTTTATGAATAAATAATAACAATACTATTGGAAAATTATTCTTTCGCTGGTTCGGTAGATTAGTTCTACTGAGAAGATACCAGCAAGAAACTCAGCGAACTACATTAGAACTAGTTTATTTTTCTTTTATAAATTTGTTTTGTTTACAATTTATTTTGTGCGAGCAAGCAAGAGACTTATGTTGACCACGCATTAACATCATTAAGGTACTCATCCACTTTATAGTAACCTTTACTCATTAAAGTTTTTTTCACTTCTATTTTAAATTTATTTATTGGCATATTAATCAAGTCATGAGGAATTTTATTAAATATTTTTATGCAGCTGCCTACAAATGAATCACCAACCTTGTGAAGCCTAAGTTTTGGTACAACTAGTTTATCTTTATTTCTCGTATTAAAGTTGTGTACATCAGGTAGTTTTTTGAAAATATTAAGGTTTTTTCGTACATATAAGATATTTTCATAGATGTATTGAGAAGCAACTGTTAAAATATTTATTTCCTTGAAAAGTTCTTTCAGCGAGTCACGGGGTCTGAGGCTATAGATCGCTCGTATCGCTCGTTTCTGTAGTATAAATATAGTTTCAATATCGGCAGCTGAGCCCCACAGCAGCAGACCGTATGACATAACGCTATGAAAGTAGCTAAAATAAACTAGTCGTGCAGTTTCCTCATCAGTCAGTGACCTTATCTTTCTAACCGCATAGGCAGCTGAGCTAAGTCTTCCTGCCAAGGCTGTGATATGAGAACCCCATTGCAGTTTGCTATCTAGAGTTATTCCAAGAAAAACTGTGGTATTGACTATTTGGACAGATTCGTTATTCATTTTAATATTAATATCTGCCTGTCTTACATTTGGCATAGCGAACTTTACACATTTAGTTTTCTTCGCATTGAGTAGCAAGTTGTTACTTGTGAACCAATGTAATATATCAGAAAGGGTATTATTCACTTCGTCAAGTACTACTTTATGTCTATCAGTCTTAAAAATTAATGATGTATCATCAGCAAATAATACAATTAGTTTGATTTGATCTATCAGCAAAAGGGTCAGCAAAATAGAAGATCTGCCATCAAAATTTAACCTTGAGTATATGTGGACCGAGGGCTAATTCCTAACCTTTCCTAAACAATTGTGAAAGTTGGAATCAGATTTTGTGAAAGTGAAATTATCGAGTAATTGACTCTAAAAGTGGGCCCTCTGTCCCCATACACACCATATTTCTTCGTGCACCAAAAATAACTTAAAACAAAAATCTCATCACCGTCCAATCTACAGTCGGGACGCGCGGTATCATATTCTGTGGATAATAGCCTCAAACTCAAAGTGAAAAATCATTTATTCTGTCTAGACCATTTAAACGGTTGCCGTCTACCATGTTGGCGGCAGATTTACCACATTTGACGGTAAATTTACTATTTTGTGTCAATCAACTAGCTCACTGCTGCACTAGGCCTCTCCCAATGTTGGGAGGCTTTGGCCTACTGTTTCCACGCTGGCCAGGCGAGTTGGTAGAGGGTTTTATTTCAAGGTTTCCTTCTCTCGCAGTGATATCGTCTGCGTATTTTCCGTTAGCCGTTTCTTACGACACCCTTCAGATGAAACGGGGTGGTAATTTGTGTACCAACATTTAATAACAAAATATAAACATTGCTGAAAAAAACAAACATATTTCCCATTCAATAGGGTTTTGTCCTATTTTTTTATTATCGTAAACTGTATATTTTACAATAATATAATGATCTGTAAGTGAAACTTTCTTATGACAAATAGTTTTAAAGTTATTTTATTTTTAAAATTGCACGCTCCTTACAAAATAATGGCACGTGCCGATCACAGCGCGCTGGCGCGTAGAGAAAATGTATGGAGTGCAAGAGAATATCGCATTTATCTCAGTCTACGTTGCGTTTACACGTATACAGTGTTTAATAAGATTGATTTGAAATTTAATAAGGAAGATAAAATGTTGTAAATTTTGCTTTATTTAGATTGTTTATATTTTGACCTATTTTGGGAATTAAAAATAATGAAAAGTCATAGTTCCAGTTTAGTTAGGCAATATCTTAGTTTACTGTGCATATTTTTAGATAAAATACTAAGATATTAAGTAGCATTAGCAAGAACTCGAGGACTCAGGACACTACCCTATTCTAATTCTAAATATTGTTTGCCTATTTCCAGGTGGCCGTAGAACAATAATAGACATTACAAACTACGGGTACGAAGAAGCTTATCCTGATGGTATGACAATTGACAGCCAAGGCAAGCTTTGGGTTGCTCTTATGTACGGGAGCACTGTAAGTATTGATTCTTTTTCATACTATACATAAGTATTAGTGGTATCCCAGTCTGGGGGTGACAGGTGGAGCCGCTTGTCACCCTGACAGAAGCAGGCCACGGCGGTGGCGCGCTAGGCGCGCCTCCCCGTTTTCGGGGAGGAGTTAGGGACTCTGTAGTCCCCACACCCGAGAAGAGGGCCAGAACGTGAGAGATGGCCCTGGGTCGGCCGGGGTGCGAGGGATATGCCTATCAACCTCACCTTCGGCAACCAAAACGACCCACTGGCGGCGTGCGTTTTAGTCAGTTCGAGTCCGACATAACCTCCTCCACTGGCTCCGGTGGGGAGGTATCCGTGGGGATTTTGCGCACGTAAAAAAAAAGTATTAGTGGTATCATTATCTAATCAGCCAGTTTTTATGGGAGTGAATGAGTTTAAATGTTCCCTTAGTTCGTTAGAATTGTCGATAAATAGTTCGCTCTACATGTATAAAGAGAATTTCAGCTTTCCCAAATAGGTACAGGTAGCTCAGTTGATCAGAATATTACCCCTCGTAAGAGACTGTCACGGGTTCAAGTCTTATCTCGGATGATACCTTTCTGATTTCAAATTACTTGGTAACCAAAGTACATGTACCCAAAAAAGATAACCATTTTCGAAAATGTCTAATCCACCATTTTATGGTGACGGTTATTTTGGACCGATTTTCATCAAATATACTTAGCTAAGATCACTCCCGATTAATTCACCTTTCAACCAAAAAAACTAAATCATAATGGGCTGTTACGTTCGGGAGCTACGATGCCATAGATAGACAAACACAGACACGTCAAACTTATAACAACCCGTCGTTTTTGCGTCGGGAGTTTAAAGAATGGCATTTATATTAGCAATTGTAATTTAATATTAACTTTTTTACAGGTGTTACATATAGACCCCGATAAAGGTCAAGTGATATTCGGTTACAAACTGCCTGTAACCCGCGTGTCGTCAGTATGCTGGGGAGGTCCCAACCTCGACGAGCTATTCGTGACGACAGCGCGAGGCAATTTAGACTCCACCAGTGAACCGCTCGGGGGAGCCATCTTCACTATCCGAGGTACCGGTAGCCGCGGAGTCTCGCCTAACCTGTTCCGATTCGACAACGCTGACTATTATTGATCAAATTATAATGTATTTTAATGTATATAAAATAAAGTTGTGGTATTAAAACTAATGTTTAGAGTTATTTATTTTTAAGGTTCCGTACTTCAAAAATATGAATACCTTACAGCTAATTTATTATGTAGTTATAGTGAACACCTTTCTTTTTTACGTGTGCAAAATACACACGGATACCCCCCACCGGAGCTGGTGGAAGAGGTTATGTCCGACTCGAACCGACCAAAAAGGCACGCCTGAGGGTCGTTTTTGTTGCAAAAATCAAAGTTGTAAGTCAACGTATTCAAAATATATTAGGTACGGCTTATGTAGCTTAAGTTACGGAACCCTCGGTGCGCGAGTCCGACTCGCACTTGACCGGCATTTTTCTTTTCTTTTCTTTCGCTCTTTAAAAGTGCTGAAAGACAATCTCGCTCTAGATACTTTTTGCTGGTTTGAGCGGGCCAGGACTGGCGCTTCAGTCTGCCAAATATTGTCTTGCATATTCCATTAATGTCCTTGTGTGTTGTTTGGATTGTTTTCTTTATACCACTTATGTGGCAGACAAGTCTCACCTGATGGAATGTGGTTAACGTGGTCTATGGACGTGTTTAACAGAGGAGTAACACTCGCGCTGCCTATAAGCATAGAGTTCTTTTTTTATACCACTTAGTTGGCAGACAAGCACACGGCCCACCTGTGCCATCAGTGTAGAAGACAAAATAGGACAAGCTCCCACTGACAGCACAAACTCCAGTGAGCTCTGGCTACCCTATTAACCGCTGGGAACACAACACGAAGTTATTATGACCGCGGTATTCTGTAGGGCGGAGGTACTTCCCTAGTTGGACTGCTCAATTGGACGGAAATACCGTCGTGTCCTGGTGTTCATTGGATAAGTCATAATTTCAGCATTTGTCGGATATCTATGGCATTGTCCTACGTGAGCGACAAACGCGACACGTTGCGACGCGCCACGTAAATATCAAATGGTTGTTTTTCTTTATTGTTTACTACGTTTTCTCGCATGAATACGTCATGTGAAGTATGAAAGAATATATCAACATCGCGTCGCGTTGCCGCGCTGCGGGCTTGTCGCTCACATAGGACAACGGGTAATTTAACAGACCACCGTAGTATTAGGTAAGACATGTAGCAATTTGTCGGCCGGCGTATTGTAGAATATAATGATGAATCATTGGGATTGACACGTATTTTGACGTTTATGACAGTCCTCAACGTATGTCAATACCATGCATTGATCATTTTATTCTACAATACGAAACGAAATGCCACTTATCTAGGTGGGAAGGTCGACGAGCGCGTTCTCGCCAGTAACGAGAGCGTCCGCCCTTTTTGTTCGGTCCTCCTTCGTCTGAAGCGAGGAAAGGCCGTCTCGATGAATGCATTTACCTTTACGCGAATTTATATATAGTTTTAATTAGTGTAGGCACATACATAAGGCATATTACGTAATCTGAACACTATCGGCTGTTCACCCGATTTCACACATATTTCCATCATTAAGTGTGAACTAATTATTGCTAATGGCCTTCTTCATGGTCTAATTTGTCAGAATGGACATTAGAACCGCGTTGTAATGTTCAAAGGGTTTAGTGAATTAGTGCGTTGAGGACTTCAGTGAGTGAAAATGGCTACTTTTAATTTTTTATCGCTAGCAGTTTGTTACCTATGTTCTATTATACCTATGTCTACTATGAACGTAAGTAATTAATATGTAACAGTAATCTCAAACACGGAAGAAACTTCCATTCGATTTAAGGGAAAAATCTAAAAGAGCATAATCCGGCTTGCTGTCTTTTATGGATCAGAGAGAGAGTAAAGGCGACTAATGAAAAACGTCAGCATGTAGTTGAGATGAGAAAGTTAAGATAGACAGGTATATGGTGTGACAAGAATGAATAAGATTAGGAATGAGTACCTACATTAAATGAAGCTTCAAATTAGTGCCAATCACAGAAAAGCTGCGAGGAAATCGTCAGTCCTGATTCGGACATGGTATTATCACGAACTATGATTCGTAGGGTGTAAGTAATGTCGTGTGAAAGTGAACGGCTACAAAAATGAGAGGAAGACGAGATGGATGGTCTGTGTGAAAAATGATATGGCTAGGAAGGGAGTGGAAGTTGAAGATGACTGGAAAAACACATATGTTGCAGGAGAATGATGAATCTAAAAAACGGGAGAGAGTTATGTGAATGAAGTAATAGAATCGGCGAGTATGACGTTTTGTGAATCTCGGGACAAGCCAGCATAGCCAACCATAGAGTAGACAACATTTCCAATGCATACTGCCCAGTGATCGGCTTATGATCTGCAATTCGCTACTAGGTAATACCATCATTACGTAGGAGTTTACACAATGATTCATATCTAATTGATAAACCACGATTCCTTTGAAGTATATCACTAAAAACTGACAAAGTTCCGATTACTTTCCACGAGGGCCAGTCGTGCACCACCCATAGTGTCCATTGTGTAATGCAGCTGCTTTTGATAGCTCTCTGAAGATATCTAGCTGGAATTAATAAATAACAAATACGTGACAGGTTATATTTATAAATGATAATTTTTACAGGGGTTTTATTTATCAGAAGACACCAAACATTTTAAAGCGTTCGAGTACACAAATATGACGTTCACCCACGCTGAGAGTCCAGTATGGGATCCAGATATCAACACATTATTCTGGGTCGATGTACTGAACCAGAATGTACACTCATTAAACTTTTACACTAAAGTTCATGAAGTAAAACATGTTGGTCAGTATAAAATACATTTTCAGCACATTATACATAGACGGACCGCGAGCGCTGTACGCTCCCATGGTATGGCGGCGCGGCGTAGCGGGGGACGCGGTAAAGAAAGAGATAGAGCATTAGCTGAGGCTGAGAGCGAGCGAGATACCGGCGTGAGCGCTGGCGACGGTATCTTGTTGCCTCTCAGCTTATTTTAATTTTTCTGTTAATGTTAAGTGATAATCGATCTTGGATCAGCCTAATGTAGATAGATAGAAAAAACACCAATGTATTATAGGTATGTAAATGTCTACTTAAATCCATTTCACAGCATATGGTGAGGTCAACGTAGTTATCCCAGTAAAGGACAGTCGTCGTCTTCTAGTAGCTGTCAAATCAGAATTGTTCCTCCTGGACTGGCACAAGTCGGATAAAAACGCACTGAGGCTCGTCGCTACATTCGATGAGGGTTTCCCTGACAATGTGATAAATGAAGGAAAAGCAGATGCGCTGGGCCGGTTTTGGGGAGGTAAGATAGACAAAATACATAGTCTGTAGGTACTTAAGTACTTAGCTTATACTGCTCGACTGACTGCCATCTATACTAATTTTATTATATTTTTTTAGATTTTACTGTTATGCTGTTAAGAGTCTAAAATTAAATGCCATCTTGTAGAGTGAATGAAAAGATGTAGTGAACTCTTTTTCATTTGATTTCGGATTTTAAACCAATATCAATAAGGTCTAAAATTTAATTAATTAGTAGGTTTTACTATGACAAAATTAGAAGAATCGGGGACCTTAGTTCCGCTTGCATACAAAGTTAGTACTATGGAGTCTGGGGTTCGTTTTTTTCTTTTTGGTTGCGCCGATGGTAGAATTTGTATTTTTTTTGCTCAATAGTAGTAATTCAAGTCATTGACGCGGAAAGACACGCTTCCTGTACCCATCTCCCTCCCGCGCTACCTTTTAAAGTGAGATAGCAATAGTTTCCGCACCGCTCAATTGTCAAAATAGACGCATATTCTCTTCGCACTTTTGAACTAATACAATGGCGGCGGCGCGCGCGACTCTTAGAAATTAATAATGTTTGTTGGATTTTAACCGCTTTCATGGACCTTTACCGATCGGATTGTGACTCTCGTGTGTCCCTCAAGTGATTTAGTGATGGGGGCGGCAACTCCTGAGCCAGGAAGAGAAGATCGGTGCACCGGCGGCCCAGCCAGCACGTGGCGTCGTGAAGGTTAGTGCATCCTCTCCTAATTTCTCGGGTTGCATTCAGTGCCTAGACCACATCCGCGGCAACCCGATCACCTGTCTTGTTTGTTGTGTAAAGCGTCAATGGAACAGTTAACTTCACCCCCCGCGAAATACAGTCCACTAGCTCACGTGGCGAGAATTGCGCCACCATTCTTTTTGGTCCTGATCGAACCGGATCCTTAGCCGTAGTTCGTAGTTTGTTATTATTCTATTGGGAATAAACGCACCGCACCTAAATACCTAGTTATTTTAGTAGAAAACCCCGCATCTAGGCATTTAGGTTTAGATTTTTTGTTGTCCGTTCGCCGCTGGCTCGCATCGTATCTACCTAATACATACATAGGTTAGGTACGTGGCTATACCTCGCTCGCATTTCTCTTATCGTATCAATCCTTGGTCGTAGTTTCGCATTTGTTATTATTCTATTGAGAATAAACGCACCGCACCTAAATACCTAGTTATTTTAGTAGAAAACCCCGCATCTAGGCATTTAGGTTTAGATCTTAGGTATCCTAGACACCCTAGTGCATAGGCACAGTGTAATACCTAACGCATTTGGCTTTTGTTTTATTTGTTTCAATCTCTAAGTTGTCCGTTCACCGCTAGCTCGCATCGTATTTACCTAATACGGTAGGTACACAGTTGTACCTCGCTCGCATTTCATTCAAATTCATACGAAAGTATTTTAATTTGAATAGATATTACGCAATACTTAATCCCTGAAATAATAGTTGAACCTAGACAGCGACCATCGCGTAGGTAAGATCTGGCTGTTGCTATGCGCGTTTGTTCAAGCCGGCACTCGCAGTCATAAGTACCTACCTACCTACGGAATATCCGCTCGCGCCGCGTCGCTGTTCTATAGGTACCGCTAAGATTAAGTCATTTCATATTTTGTTGTTTACCGCACTTTAGTTTGATATTTAATTGTAAACATGCCCCCAAAGGTTGGTAGTACCGATAGTAAAGTTCAATTGAAACTTTTATACACTAAAAGAGAAATGATTTACTCTCGCGTACAATCGATTTGTGATAATGCACTTAAAACCTCTGATTTGGCCATTAGAGATTCGTTCTTGTGTTCTATAGAAAACTTAGATAGTTTACGCGCGGATTTCGAATCCTTAGTACATGACATCAACATTTTAGAGTTAGATTTAAATCCCGATTACTCAGTGAGTTATCAGGCCTTGTCGTCGTTTGACGATTTGTATTGTCGTATCAAACGCGTCGCTAGGAGTTTGGAGAAACCGTCTGACCGACCCAATCCCACTCGCGACCGACCTAAGTTGCCACCAATTCAAATACCCGAATTTGATGGTAACATTCGCAATTGGGGTTTATTTATAGATAGTTTTGAGAATACAATAGATAAGAACGTTTCGTTGACAGATCACGAAAAATTGCATTATCTCGTTGAAAAATTGACTGGTAAAGCTATAACCGTTTGCGCTGGAATTACGTTTAGTGCCGAAAATTATAATTTAATTTTAAATACTTTGAAAGCTAAGTATGAGGATAAAAGATCGGTAGCTAACGCATATTTGGATCAGATGTTTGACTTGAAATCTATTACGGCATGTAACGATCAAAACTTAGAGAAGTTTCTAGATACTTTCGCATCATCTGTTCGCGCCGTAAAGAACCTAAAGATCGATGACCTCTGCGACTTCTTATTTTTGTATATGGGTTTAAAGAAATTAGATTCCGAAACCATTCGTTTATTTGAGTCGGATCATCGCGGCAATAAAATTCCTAAGTTCGAAGACTTAGAAAGTTTTGTTCGCGAGCATATAAAAATATTGCAACGCTCTTCATCGAAACATGAAGGCGCGAAGAAAGTTGTTAGTTCTGAACGCAAAATAGATGCCTCATCGAGGTCACTGAGGTCAACTCATACTTATGTTAATACCGCACCAGCACATGTACAATCACCTGTTTGCTCTTTGTGTAATACTCATCATTCGCAATTGTACAAGTGTCCGGGTTTCCTAAAATTATCGCCTAGTGATCGTTATAAATTTGTTCGCGCTAATAATTTTTGTTTTAATTGTCTCGGTACTAAACACCTCGTTGTTTTATGTAATAGTAGAAATAGTTGTCGCAAATGTCCAGCGAGACACCACACTTTACTTCATTTTGAAAATAGTAATGCCGCATCCAATGTGAGCACAGTTGGTTCGTCGAGCGGTGGCACACGGCGGCCTGCGCCACAGCCGCAGCCCGCGCTCGCGCGCGCTCCGGCCCGCCCGGAGACCGCTGCGAATGACGTCACCTTGTGTTCGTTGTCCGCTAATGCTGCGCTCACTACTGTCGTCCTCGCGACTGCTCGCGTCATTATTGTTGATGCATTAGGTAAACCGCACATTGTTCGAGCGCTATTAGATGACGCTTCGCAAAGTAATTTTATTACTCAAGATTGTTGTCAACGTCTTGGTTTCAATGTTAATAAGCGTTCAACCCACTCAGTGGTGAAGGGTTTTGGAGGTTTACAGTCAGCTGTTCATGGCACCGTTAAAACAAGGTTTGGATCTCGTTTTAATAATAATATTTGGTTTGACATGGATTCGCTCGTTACAGATAAAATAACTGAACAGTTGCCTACCGTCCCGGTTGACACGTCTTTATTAACGAAATTTAAAGACTTGCCTTTAGTAGATGAGACTTACGCTGTTCCTGGAGTCGTCGATATATTGATCGGCGCTTCGATTCTCCCGCACCTCCAGTTATCACGTAAGGTTCAAGGGGGACCGACGTACCCCGCTCCGCACGCCCTGGAAACAGTTCTAGGTTTTGTTATAATTGGTTCCGCACCCGCTTCTATAGATAGTTTTAGTCACTCGACTGCTTCGTTCTGTTGCACCGTCGAGCCGCCACTGGAGTCTACCATCCGCAAGTTTTGGGAAATTGAAGAGGTCAATGTCCCACCTATCCTAAGCCCTGATGACAAGATGGCTGAGGAGATTTATTGTCGCACGACTACTCGTGATGAGCAGGGTCGTTGTGTTGTCGCGCTCCCTTTCAAGGGAGATATTTTTTCGCTCGGTGACTCCCGTGTATCCGCTGAGAAACGCTTTCTTTGTTTAGAACGAAAGATGCAGGCGTCTCCAAAGTTAAAGCAAGCCTATGATGAGGTTGTTGACGAATATTTGGATAAAGGTTACATCTCACCTGCGCCTGCGGACACTGACGAGACCCGGCCTTCGTACATTATCCCGCACCACGGAGTTATTAGAGAAGATAAGCTTACTACTAAACTCCGCGTAGTTTTGGATGGCAGTGCTAAGACTAGCACTTCCGTGTCGCTTAATGACATTTTGTATTGTGGTCAAAATCTTTAAGGTAATTTATTTGACATAATTGTAAATTTTCGCATTAATATTAGTAGAATTTTAGCTTTTTCGGACTCAACAGTCGCTTTGTGTTGGGCCCACTCTTCGCCCATCGTTGGGACACATTCTTCGCTAATAGAGTGGCAAAATTCAATCTGAATTAGCGCCACAAAATCTCTTTCACGTTGCTGGCACCGACAGCACAGCCGATTGTCTCTCTCGTGGATTGCTTCCTTCGCAAATTTTAGATCACCCGTTATGGTTTAGTGGACCGTCCTGGATTCATGCCGCGTTAGATAAGTGGCCAGTTAGTCAATTCAATCCCACTACGGTTTCCGAACCACCCGAGGAGAAGAAGCACTCGCTTGTTGTGTCGGTCCCGCGTGAAGAGTCCCTTATTTTGTTGTTGGCTAATCGCGTCTCGTCTTGGTCGAGACTGTTGCGTTGTGTAGTTTATGTAGGCCGATTTTTGAGAATTTTATCTACGCGCGGTCATATAGAGTTGACCGGTGATTTAAGTACGCAAAATATTTGCCCGCAATAGATGTTAATGACGATAGAATGCACCTTCTAACTCGTCACGCTCTTTTAGATAAATTAGTCCAATCGTTTTGGAATCGTTGGAGAACCGATTATTTGCACACGCTGCAGTCGCGTCAAAAATGGAATACTCCATCTAACCCAATTACTGTAGGTACGGTGGTAGTCCTTATGACTGAGAATGCGCCTCCTTTACATTGGCCTCTAGGAGTAGTAGAGGAAGTTTTTCCCTATTCCCGCGGGATAACTCGTGTTGTACGGGTTAAAACTGCAACCGGATCGTATCTGCGCCCGGTTGTTCGCCTCTGCCCTCTGCCTAACCAGCAGTAGACACGAGTTCAAACCTAGGTTTATATTTTAGTTGTTATTTCCCAAACCTAGATTTAGATTAGACTTTAGATTTGTTCCGCATTTTTCGTTTGAAGGTAACCCTTCAAGCCGGGGGGAATGGTTGCGCCGATGGTAGAATTTGTATTTTTTTTGCTCAATAGTAGTAATTCAAGTCATTGACGCGGAAACACACGCTTCCTGTACCCATCTCCCTCCCGCGCTACCTTTTAAAGTGAGATAGCAATAGTTTCCGCACCGCTCAATTGTCAAAATAGACGCATATTCTCTTCGCACTTTTGAACTAATACAATGGCGGCGGCGCGCGCGACTCTTAGAAATTAATAATGTTTGTTGGATTTTAACCGCTTTCATGGACCTTTACCGATCGGATTGTGCCTCTCGTGTGTCCCTCAAGTGATTTAGTGATGTGGGCGGCAACTCCTGAGCCAGGAAGAGAAGATCGGTGCACCGGCGGCCCAGCCAGCACGTGGCGTCGTGAAGGTTAGTGCATCCTCTCCTAATTTCTCGGGTTGCATTCAGTGCCTAGACCACATCCGCGGCAACCCGATCACCTGTCTTGTTTGTTGTGTAAAGCGTCAATGGAACAGTTAACTTCACCCCCCGCGAAATACAGTCCACTAGCTCACGTGGCGAGAATTGCGCCACCACTTTTGATTCGGCATATCTTGGTTGTTACGGAAGCGACAGCTGCTTTATGCTGTATCGACCAAAATGTGAGGATTTTTTTTAGGCTCCCTAGTTTTTGGGTCCCTTGCACTCCCGATGGAGAATACAGTTATATTGTTGTCACATATCTAGAAATATAATATGATTATTTAATTTGTTAAAGGAACAAAAGGCCGACAACTGGGAAACGTTGTCACGCCCGATGAAGGCTCATTATACAGCTTGGAAGCTCCAAATTTCAAACCTAGAATCCACATTAAACCCGTGTCGATATCTAACGGATTGGTTTGGTCACTGAATAACACTGTATTGTACTATATAGACTCTAACACGAGGAAGATTGAAGCATTCGACTTCGATCTAGTGAAGGGGCGCTTAAGTAAGTTGTAAACATGAAATGAGATAGGTAGGTACATACTCCTACCCAAGGGAGTCATCTCGAAACAGTCGAATCCGGAGACGGCCCAAGGTCACCTTGCCGCAGGATTTGAGACCCACGACGTCCTGCGCGTGCGGTTTTCCGGCGTCGTAGGAGGAGGAAGGGGTGGTTATCTGTGGGGATTTCTGCACAAAAAATATAATTCTACTTACCTAAGCTCGTAAGTTCTCAGTATACAGTGGCCAGTGATGGGTCACGGCATGCATGCCGGAGATAGCGGTAAATGGTGAATTTATTTTTTTCGTCATTTGATCTAACGAGTTTTTTTCCTTCTTTAGGTGAGTACAGTATCTATACTTATAATATCTTAATTTTTTGCTATTCCTAGGAAGTCGACGTATAATCCTTGACGTAAGTGAAAGCTGGCCAGAAGATGTCATACCAGATGGGATGACTATTGATAAAGACGGACTGCTATGGGTCGCACTCATGTTTGAGGGATGCGTAAGTTATTTTTAATAATACCTACTTGTAAAAAAGAGTATGAAAAGTGTGCCAGCCGTTAAAAATATAAGGACCTACATATAACCGCGGTTTCGTATCGGAATACGGATTCAATCCCTATTCAATGCTCGAATCTGTTTTAATTTTATTATACCAATTTAGTGGCAGACAAGCACACGGCCCACCTGATAGAAAGTGGCTCCCGTGACCTATGGACTTATGTAAAACCAAGGGAGACACACTCGCGCTGCCAACTCTGTGCACAAAAAGTTTCTCTGCCGTTAGTGTATAAAAGACAAAGCAAGACAAGCTTTTGGTCTTCCCACTGACAGCACAAAAACTCTCCAGTGAGCTTTTGCTACCCTACTGACCGCCGGGAACACGACACGAGGTTATTATTTAATTTTAATAACGTGTCTCCGCAGGTAATTCGCATAGACCCTGACAGCCGATATGTGGTTGAAAGATACAATCTCCCTGTATCTCGAGTAACATCGATGACCTGGGCCGGACCAGAGCTAGACATCCTCGTAGTGACCACTTCGAGGCTCAACTTGGACGACACAGCTTTACGGCAGGAGCCGCTATCAGGCTCCTTGTTCATTATCCGAGAATTAGGAACATCTGGTGTACCTGATCATAAGTTTGTGTTTCCTAATGCGGACGAATATTGAGATTATTATATATTACTGTATTTTACCGTATGTACCATGGTGAGTGTTCTGATGAGCTCTTCCAATTAGTCCCAACCTCCCCTTTTCTACACAGGGCAACGCGTGCAGGTCTTAGATGTCATCCGCACACGGTGCAGAACATCCGATCAAGAACCAAGCGGTTCGGTGACTCTTTCCTCTGTCGCACCATTAAGGCCTGGAATTCATTACCAGCTCACGTGTTTCCTTCTTCCTACAGTCCTGGGTCCTTTAAGTGGGGCGTGAAAAAGCATATGATGAGGCCGTCAAGCTGAGTGTCACCATTGTCACACGGTATGTGTAAGTAATGGTGACCCTCTTTTCTGAGCCTTTGCCTTCAGCTTACCATCAGGTAAGGCGAAGTCTAATTGACGTGTTCTATATATAAAGAGATAAAAGAAAAAAAACCTGCTATTTGTCCACTATACCACTCTGTCACTGCAAAAATGCTAATTTTACAAGTTTACAATCCAGAATTAAATGAAAACGAGTAATTACATTTTTCATTCACTAAACAAGATGCCGTTTAATTATTTTAGACTTTGAGAGCATAACAGATAAGTCTAAAACGAAGTGGCATTGTTTGCAGTGTCTAAAGTATGACAGTGGTTGACTAGCTGATTCCGGGTCTGTCTGTCTGTATGTTAACTTTCACGCTTAAACCACTGAACCGATTTTAATAAAATTTAGTGCAGGGGTAGATTGGATCTTGATAAAGGCTATATAACCGACATCCACGTGTGCGTTGGCAACAGCTAGTATTTAATATTATACTTAAAATTCATATAAATGCTTCTATAAAATGACATAAATGTTCGTTTCATTACAAATGATTATTTACTGATGATTTATGAAATGATAATACATACATAAATAATTTTAATATATTAATGTTACTGATAGCTAAAATGCATTTATTAAATATTTTATTTTCAATTCAATTCAATTTATTATTAGGATTTATTTAATAAAATAATTAAAAGATAAATACACGAAACAAACTCGCGATCATGTCGCGTCAAACAACCCACTCCGCATCGTTCCCGGTGCAAAGGTGCCCATGATGCTGGCCGCGTTGCCCCGCTGAATCGCAATAGCCAACCTTTGCCCCAGGAACGATTATTTACTGATTAAATTTTTATAGCTATATTCAAGAAGAACAATAATAATATACCCTTTATGAGCAGTCAATATTTTTATATTACTAAGATAACAATGAAACGTCCACCTGAAAAATGGTCTTATTAAGAGTTAATAAAAAATATCGACTGCCATATTAATTATAATTAAACTCATGGTATTGAGAGACTTTAATATTTTTATAGAATATTAAAACGACTCCAAAAAGATGAATGTTCTCAATTTGATTGCATATGTAAGTAAATAAATTAGTTTATAGTTATTAAATTATTGTAAAATAACCCTTCTTTTATTGCGTAAAACCACATCGATAACAGACCGTACCAAGTTTGTCCCCTTCCTAATCGCACTTTTCATGGCATGACAACCAATCAAAAAGCAGTTACTCGCCTCTTCCCCGCTCCTCTTATCTCAGTTAATCTAAATTTATATAACTCAAAGGTGACTGACTGACTGACATAGTGATCTATCAACACACAGCCCAAACCACTGGACGGATCGGGCTGAAATTTGGCATGTAGGTAGATGTTATGACGTAGGCATCCGCTAAGAAAGGATTTTGATTAATTCTACCCCCAAGAGGATAAAATAGGGGATGAAAGTTTGTATGAAACTTTGTCAATTTTAAACCGATCGGGCTGAGACTGCATGCTCAATAGCGTTGACTCAACACTAAGGGATATCCGACATCCACGCGGGCGGAGCCGCGGGCAACAGCTAGTTTTCTTATAAATTAAAAATAGGTGTCTATTTTTGTTTGTTGGTGGAGAACTCCTCATTACATACTCTATTAATTTATTTTAACTGCATGAAACGGCAATTAAAAATTAGTACTAACACCAAACGCGTCCAAGTCTTTATCCATTATGGGCCAGGTCTCAGAATGAAAGAAACATGCTTATTGATGAAATAATTTTATTAGAGAACATGAATACAACCAGAGTAATGTAACAAGAGAGTGTATAACATTTTAAACTCTATTAATAAATAACATCTAAACAACATAACATCACATGACAACAGCGAGGTGACTAGAACCGTGACTTTTCGATGACAACAACTTGTACACAACAATGTTAATGAGAATTAACACTATCACTAAGTACCTTTACTGAGATCCCGATTTTGCTAATTTTTAATCACTGTGATACCACAGACTGCAACAAATGGCATTTAATTTTAGACAGTGTCAGTGGTAGCTGAAACTGCAAATTAAATGGCATATTGTAGAGTGAATGAATAAATTGTAATGATCTCTAAGCATATATCAATAAAGTCTAAAATTTAATGAAATTTTTTGCAGTGTCAGTGGTAGCTGAAAATGCAAATTAAATGGCATATTGTAGAGTGAATGAATAAATTGTAATGATCTCTAAGCTTATATCAATAAAGTCAAAAATTTAATGACATTTTTTGCAGTGTCAGTGGTAGCTGGAACTGCAAATTAAATGGCATATTGTAGAGTGAATTAATTAATTGTAATGATCTCTAAGCATATATCAATAAAGTCTAAAATTTAATGACATTTTTTGCATTGTCAGCGGAAGCTGAAACTGCAAAAAATGACAAAAATATTTACCTGACAGTGGTTGAAAATTTGCAGAATCAATGTCCAAGATCGCTAATTTCTCGTTATCATTATTATATACCATGGAACGCGAGAGTTTAAAAGTTAGAATTGTGATGAGTTCTCACATGAATCATTTACAATCCACATTCATTACGACCTATTTATGCAAACGGGAACTGGAACCGAGACAAGCATACAAAATCTTTCGAAAAGTAAACTTATCTCGATCTTGTGTGCTCGTTGCATAGGTAGGTTCATTTATTAATCCATATCAAAATTTATTTTTGTATCTGCCAATGAGAGTGAACGGAATATCAGTGTTTTTTTCAGTAATTGATACATGCATTTTGAAAACGTCATGTTGTTTTGAAATCAGAATGTCAGAAAGTAAAACAAAATAGAACTTCAAGACACTGTGAACTCGTTCTACGCAAATAAAAAATTGGAATAAAAAAAAACAAAATAAAACACTTTGAATACATATCAAGGCAGGAGATAAATTTTGAATTAGATTAACAGTGATATATATATATATATATATAGTCATAAGTTTTAATCGTATGTATATTAAAAAGATGACTTTAATGATAGAATCGCGCGAAAATTTCAAATCACATTAATAGAATTACATTTAAGTTTACCAAATCTTAATATGTTATCAAGATGAGACAATTTGTAAATATTACAACGTTACTTAATTTCTAACAATTCATATATTGATTGCGTTACGAATTTACGATACTTTGTTTAGGCACATCGTTTTCCACAGATTTTATGATATATACTAGATAAGAAAAGTCAATCATTTACACGTGAGCGTATGTTGACTGCACCAGGAAGTCATTCACAAGTTATAATTGGGTATTTGACTGACCAGTCAAATTAGTTACCTACTTTTTAACGATTGATTACTTTGTCTCTAAGTAAACAGACACTTCCATTGTATAGATTAGCTTTTAACTAATGCCATGTGTTTGCGATATGCAATGCCTTTGGCTTAGGACATACACACGGCCAAGAAAATAAGTACCTTTACATGTGAGAGTATAATTTCTATCCATATACAATTTTTTTAATACGAAAGAATCCTTTACTTATCCAGCATATACCAAAAATGTTTTCTCAAAAGAATATTGTAATTTCACAATAAAGATAAAAGCTTTTGATGAGCGCGGGAATGTCTCATGTCATATTATAATTAATTATGCATTCATTCATTTTAACTCTAAATCACTCTTCATATAGAGTCACTATGATACTAGATCTTGTAACAATATCGCGTAGGGAGTATTTGATAAATTAATAAATACACTAAAACTATTATACATTGCATAGCAGTTGGCTTTCGACATAATCATTCTAGATATTCCATAGCAAGAAATATTTCTGGACCATTATTCATAATAATCTTTAATTCTTTAAAGTAATTGACATCTAATTACAGTATCCAGTTTATAATTTGATACTTCGGGTAATAGAGTGAGAGGCTTTTGTGTGTGAAAGATTTTGTAAAGCATTCTCTCATTCTTTCTACAGTTAGATATCTTTATAGAGTAATTAAAACCGTTACATGAAATATTTACTGATAAATCATTAACACAAACGGTATTAACAACTCTATATATATATCAAGCTGTAGATGAACGATAGAGAAAGCTTTGCAGTACTGAAAAAAGGCCTGACTTCACTTTTCTTCCCAATGTGTCAAATAAATCCTGGATACAGTAAGTTACTATTTTGTATCTTTATAAGACACTGAAAACATGCATATAATGAATGGATGGTTTTTACATTGTGACTAACCGCTATACGATATAAGAGCACTGGCAGTGGTGTGGCTGTTCGAATACTAAGTGCTATGATAACATTCGCGCTAAATCCTAATATTCACAGGTGAAATGTTATTTGATACTCGGTATTTGATTTGGCGCGTCGGAAAGAGAGAGAATCCGACAGAGTTCAGTTTTGTAGAGCATACTCTCTATCGTACTTATATTGGACTGCCTGTTTCATATCTTTATAGAGTAGTTAAAACAGCTTGTGATTGAAAAAATATCACTATCACATCGGTTTTCACTTCTCTTTTTTATATAGGACACGTCAATTAGACTTCGCCTTGCCAGATAGTAAGCTGTAGGCAAAGTCTCAGAAAAGAGGGTCACCATTACTTACATATACCATGTGACAATGGTGACACTCAGCTTGACGGCCTAAAAATATGATTTTACACGCTAGAGGACCCGTGACTGTAGGAAGAAGGAAACACGTGAGCTGGTAATGAATTCCAGGTTTTAATGGTGCAACAAAGAAAAGAGTCACTGAACCACTTGGTTCTTAATCGGATCAAGCTTTAGAGTATGTAGATATGGGTAATGCTATAGAGATAACGCTCTACAACACCGAAGCAAACCGAGCAGCACTATTCTTGCCGATATGCCAAGTAAAAAATCGAATACAATATTAGTATCCACCATAATTCGTGGCTACTCAGTGATCCATTTCACCTGTGACCACATATAATTACAGTATTTTTACACCGTTGGGCATATCGATAACTTACGTTTTAAACTTTTTACTACACTATTATAATTATATCGATATTGAGGTTATTATTTGTGCCTACATTACCGACAACCGCTAGGATATGGATACAACAGTATCCAGATTACAATTTAATTGGCTAGCTACATTAAATTCAAACATTGATAATATTAAAATTCCTTCATTATATTAATAAACTTCAAAATAAATTTTCAAGGAAAGAACAATTGATTAAAGCTACCGATAAAATTCCGCGCGCAAATATACTAACTGACAGAAAATACTTTATACCTGTTACGACATACCTTATACCTGTTACAACACTATGCTGATATCTACTGGACCGATATTCAATCACCCGAATTATAAACCTTCACTTAAAAACCACGACCACTATACAAGCTCTCACTTTCGCTACTTAAAATTAATAATGAGCAAATTAAATACATTATGGGGGTAATTGATTATTTTTTGGAATATGTAAATGGACCATATTTAAGTAGAATGGAACCACAAAGTATGGAGAATGGAACCACACAGTATGGAGAATGGAACCACACAGTATGGAGAATGGAACCACACAGTATGGAGAATGGAACCACACAGTATGGAGAATGGAACCACACAGTATGGAGAATGGAACCACACAGTATGGAGGATGGAACCACACAGTATGGAGAATGAAACCACACAGTATGGAGAATGGAACCACACAGTATGGAGAATGGAACCACACAGTATGGAGAATGGAACCACACAGTATGGAGAATGTTACCATACAGTATGGAGAATGGAACCACACAGTATGGAGAATGGAACCATACAGTATGGAGAATGGAACCATACAGTATGAAGAATGGAACAGTGTAGTTTCATTCTGCTTAAATACGGCCACTTTACCAAAGATACATGCCATTTCAGGTGAATAAAAAAACTATAAATCGATATTTTAGACGCAAAGAAGTTACGTTTCTTCGCGTCTACCAGAATATACACATAACACTTAAATACCATGACCAGAATTTACTCTTAACCTCAAATAACACCTAATAAAATTACTATTAGAAACGAAAAACCAATGTAAAATTCTTGTCACTTTACCATTATTCACTTTATCAATAAATGTATCTACAGAATTAACTAAAAATAATATCACTAAACAATTTTGGAACAATAAAAGTATGGAATAGAGGTTTGTACATTATAAATAATTTAAAAGTTAACATTGTTATATAGGTAATAACTGGGAATAACGAATTAAATAATCAATATAATTCAGTTTCAATATACCTACATATTACATTATGTGACTGACCTTATTTAACACATTTTTAATAGAATACTTACATATACTGGCAAATATTCATGTAAAGCTTTAAATTCCCAATTATAGGAGGCACCAGATAGGCGTATAGTGGCACTAATATTCCCATGCAATCTATATTTGTCAAACTGACAGTCAAAGTTTCAAAACTGCCTAGGCTGATTCTGACCCACAAAGCCAGTTATAAATAATTATACAACGGTTAGGAACTGTTCGAGATTAAATCACCGTGCACCATGTCAAGTCGTGACCACGGGTGCTGCAACGCATCCGAAACGTCGTCAGAAATTGTAAGGTCTATGATTTAATCTCGAAAAATCCCGAAATGTTGTATAATTATGAATTCACACCGCGATAGTTTAAAAAAAAGCCAGTATAATATGGCCATGTATTAATGTTATACAGTATATATATTGTACTTTATAGTATATATTATATTATAATTACTATATTTATATATTATATTGTACAATTGCAGGTTTTGTAGATCAGATTTGTTGCGTAAAGAATCACAATTGTTACGCAAAAAAAATGAATTAAAACTGAATGAATATTGAAATAGTGTTAAGTAAGTTACAAGGCAAAGTTCTGGTTTAAAAAATAAGATATGAAATGTAGTCTTTTAATATTTTATTGTTGAAACTAGAACTTTGGATAACAGTATGTTCATTATGGAATGAATCAGGCCTATTCCTTCTTACGTCATCATACATAATATAATTTTCACAACACTAACATGTCTTTCAACTATAGATAGACATAAATATAAAATTATTTTAAGAGTTATTTATTTTTCTATAACTATATTGATCAATATTTTAAGCGATTTTTCAGCTTCAAGGGCGTCTCTTCTGTGGGCGGGACAAGGGGATGTTGCTAGTGGCCGGGAGATCCGAAGTCCTTCCATTTATATGTTGGATTGACAATTTCAAGTACAAGGAATACGAAAACTAAATTATTGAACCAATGGAGGGGTTTCGTCTCGCCTGTCCGGGGGGGGAATACGGTCGATCGACGGAGTACCAGGGAAACACTACCCCGAAACTGTTTTTTAGTGATTCCTAAAACAAGTTTCATATAAAAAAAGTTGGTTACTATTGAGGTTTGATCTTGGGCGCGATGAGTCCGGCCATGATGTCGAAGGAGTTGCCATCAGGCTCGACGCGCGCGTCGCCTCCCGCCGTCTTCACCACGAGCCAGCCCGCCTCGTCCAGCCCGGAGATTGTGCCCTCCACCGGAGAGGACGTGGCCTCGCTTTGTATGCGGATTGATTCACCGCTACATGGTTAAGAAACGAGGAGAATATAAGTATGTGCTAAATGGCCTGTCTATGTAGAGTAGATAGTATAGTATGTTAATAATTTATATATTATACTTGTAAAAACCGCGGTAGCCTAGTGGTATGGGTAATGGACTGCTGAGACGAGGTCACGGGTTCGATCCCAGGTTTTACCATGGCACACACCAATGACTTTAGATGCTTTTCGAAGTTGTGTGTATTTATCGCAGGTTTATAAGTGCCCGGTTAGTGCCAATAGGTTCGCCACCTATTACATTGGGACCTAAACATAAACTGGCGAAATGTGGGTGCTAGCACCTCTGCCTACCCGTTCGGGGATATAGGCGTGAGTTTATGTATGTTTTTTTTTGTTTCTATCGATCCTTAATCTCATCAACGGATAAACAGTAGGTATGCATGAACAGATCCTCTATAGTAGAAATGGAAGGATACTCCTGTATCTACTGTTAAAAAAGTAAATTGCGACAAGATTTGCGATGTAGACCCAATATGACATGTTGAAAGTGATTTAAGATGGCACACTTATATTAAAAAAAACTGTTAGAAAAATATTTCTGTAATCCAATACAGAAATATTTTTAAGTTAAATGAATAATATTTACAGACAACACTAAAAAGTTAGTTAAGTATAAAATATATTGTACAATGTGAAATTGCTAGGATAAAATCTGTTGGTCTGTTTATACTTAAGTAATTTAGACGGTGCTACACGGTGCTTAACTTCAGGTTACGCACGCCTCCGAAATAAGTAGTAAATGATAAAACCTCACCTATGTAACCAGTACTCATAGTATTCTTCTAAGAACGCGTCGGCGCCTCCCTCAGCGTTGATTCGGTCGATGATCCTCTCTAGCTGCGAGGCGTACCGCGCGAGGAACCTCTCGACCGACCAGGGCGCCAGGCTGGAGGAGTGCCGCCGGTTGTGCTCCGCAATGATGTCGTTGACGCACGTCGTGGGCACACTGTTTGATATGTTCATACCGGTACCTGCGTACGATTAATAAATTCTTAATACTTCGAGTCTATGGTCATCTAGTACCATCAAAAAGTGTTAAACCAACAATCAATAAGCCTATGACAAGTTATTCCAGGAATAAAAAGAAGCCTTTGTGTTATTCAGATCATCAATCTATCAGCCAGGGTCCCGATTCTACTAAGTTTATCTCATAACTAAAGCACTGTCATACCATTGACTGTGCAAAAAAATGCCAATAAATTTTAGAACTAATTGATAGATGGTTAAAGTTCAAAATGAAATGGAATTTTTTTAACAAGAAATATATTTTTGTCCTTATAATAATAAATATTTAAATAAATATTCCACAATATTTTACACAACGCTATCTAGACGCATGGAAAGCATAGCATAACTAGCTTATATTATGGAATCTAGAATGCGGATAAACATAATTAGATACTTTTTATTTGTAAATACATACATAGAAGACATTCAGACCAATGCAAATATACATATATATGCGTACAAATATTTGCACTGAGTGAGTATCGAACTCGTGCCTTCTGCGTAGCAGTCGAACGTTTTACCGCTGCACCACGGAGGCTGTTATTAAGTGGCATTTAGATATCTAACCTAACCATCAATCAAATCTAACCTAATCTAACCTAACTATACTAATAATAATGTTGTTACTACCTATGTTGACGTAGACGTTGTCGCCACAGCAGTTGGCTGTAGTAATTGTACCGCCAATTTTAACTTCACGCCCGAAGTACACGTCATTGGGCCACTTAATTCTGAAAATATTTATTTATATCATTATTTTTAATTACTTAATCTGATTCGAGGGTATGCATGGAAAAAATTAGTGACTAGTAGGTAGGTGTTTTTTTCAAAAAAAATTATATCACTTAGGTGCCAGACAAGCACGCGGCCCACCTGATGGAAAGTGGTTACCGTGGCCTATGAACGTGTGCAAAACCTTCCTTGGTTTTGCACACGTTCATAGGCCACGGTAACCACTCCACCACCACGTCATACTCGCGCTACCAACCCTATAAGCAAAGAGAGTTTCTGTGCTGCCAGTGTAAAAGACAAAGGTGGCTTTTTGTCTGCCCACTGACAGCAGAAAAACTCTCCAGTGAGCTCTGGCTACCCTACTCACCGCCGGGAACACAACACGAGGTTACTACTTCCCCAGTCTGACTGCTCAATTGGACGGAAATACCGTCGTGTCCTACCTCCTCCTAAAGGTGTTTATGTAATAGGGTCGTGTTACCTGATATCCAGATGTTGGTAGGCGGGCACGGAGCGGATAGCGCGGACCGCGGCGAGCGCGGCCGCGTGCTGCATCAGTGGCAAATTAGGGGTGACTCTCTGCCACACCTGGGACAAACATAGAGGAGACCTGGATATGGTGTACATTTTTTGAATTGACGTGTAACACTCACCGGGATATTTACTATGTTTTTGTGTGTATGAAACAAACATATATATATATATACATATAGGCTTGTATATATACATATATATATATATACAAGCCTTTATCCCCGGAGGGTTAGGTTAGGTTAGATATAGATGAAATATGATGACATAGATGAATTAATACCCACATTTCACCAATCATTGTATTCGGTCCCACGTAATAAGGGGTGAGGCTATTGCCGTATTTCGGGTACTATTGTTGACTCGAGATATGCATCTGAGGCTGAGTCTGGGCTGTATATATCTGTCTGATGTTAAACAGCCCTATCTCCTAGTCGCCTTGTACGACACCGCATGAGAAGAGATGGGGTGGCCCTAATTCTACTCTGCCGAGAACCACGTGGCTTGTTTCGTGTAATCGATATTTCTACACTGTTACAAGCACCATGATCACGGTGTACTGACAACCGTGCCGAAATATCAGTTACTCAAAACAAACAAAAAACATGGTAAACATTTCGATGTGTGTTACACTATTAATTAACGTGCATAAACATGTCAATATAAATTTTTTTGAAGCCATACTAACCCACACACAGAGTCGATAAAGATAGGAAAAGTTTTGGATCAGCTGAGGCGGGATTCGAACCCGGATTTTTCCTATTACAGAGAATGCTTTGAACACAGAGCTACCGAACCTCGCCTGAAGCCATCCAAATATTCCTTTATACATCCGTTTTACGATACTACGTACGAGTATCGGTAGATAGCTCCCACCGTCACCGTAAGATGGATAGATAAAGCAAGATTCAGTGGTCAGATAAAGATAAAGATATATTTATTTGTAGAAACATGTGCACAGATGATGTTACAAAGTATATTACAATGCATTGCGAGTTTCAACACGTTCTGTCAAAGGAGACGTACAAATGTGAGTATTCATGAACTTCATGTATGAGCACGTGAAATACACACATCAACAAAGTCTAGGGAACAAGGACATTTCTAGTTTTTATTTAAAAACCCTTTCTTGTAATAGTGAGTGTTTTATATCAATAGAAGGGTATTTTCATACCGTTTTTAATTTTAATTTTAATAAAAACATTTTCATACCAAATTTTTTTTTTTTTTAAGAAAGAATTGAATAGTGCCAATATTGAGTATTACAACCTTCTATGATTAGGAACAAAAATAACGAGGTAGTAAGAAATACAGTAATTAACCGTACTTTAAACGTTTTTAATAATCTGTAGGACCTCCAAAAGCATTAGCAACAGCTCGACAACGGCGTGGCATACTTAGTATGACATTGTCAATCATCGTCTGTGGAATATGGCTCCATACACTGCGAAGGTGTAAAAAAAGTTGTTCTTCAGTGTTCAGATTTTCCAAAGAATCACTGAAAGCTCTTCTCCAAGCAAATCCCAGGCATGCTCTATGGGATTGAGGTCGGCAGACTGAGCAGGCCATTCCAACGTCGTCATATTGTGCTCGCTTAACGCATTGACCGGGTAGTGGTCAATGCGTTAAGCGGTCTGTGACCGTGCATTATCTTGCATGAACATAAAATCTTGACCGAACTGCTGTCGATGAGGGATTACCATGGGGTGTATAACCTCCTGAATGTATTAGTTTGCATTCAAATTGCCCCGTATCCAAACGAGGTCGGTCCTTCCACCAAGGCGAATTCCAGCCCATATCATGATTGTTCCACCTTGGTAAGGATGAACTTCTTGCGGATTCTGGAGACGACTCCGACGTCCAGGAACTCGCCATATACGCACTCTTCTCGAATCAGGATGAAAACCGAAGCAAGATTCGTCGGAAAACAGAACCCGTGCCCATTGATGGTCGGTCCACTGTAAATGTGCGTTAGCCCACAATAAGCGACGACCTCGATTTCCACGTCGAAGAGCTGGAACCCTAAGCGGTCTGCGAGCATAAAGATTGGCTTTGTGTAGTCTTCTTCTGACAGTTTGATCGCTAATAACCACTTGATGCTGAGACTGGAGGCCTGCGACCAACTGACGAGCAGTAATCGTGGGTTGCCGCCTTGCGGAATTTTGCAAGAAACGATCTTGTCGCGGGGTAGTAACCCTATTTCGTCCCCTGTGACGTTCGGCAACATCCCCTGTAGACCTGTAGCGTGCCCATAATCTGCAAATTACGCTTGGTTGGGTGTTGACAGCATCCGCTACGTCGCGTTGAGTTCGTCCAGCTTGCAGCATACCAACAGCCCTTAACATCTTTTCGCGACTTAAATGACGACGTGACATGATGACTACAGTCACAAAAATGCACAAACCATACGTAAAAGACGTATTATTGATAATAAACGTTATTTACAATCAAAAAAAATAATTTTTATTTTGCCTCAGAGAAACTGCACAATCAAACACTTTTAAAAGTTTTCCCTCCATATTCGAAAATCATTACTTATTTAAATTTATTTTTAAATTTCGAACAACTCTGTAATCTACTTTATTCTATTTTTATTTATTTGCTGCCAGTTATTTGCAAAACAAGATTTACACGAAAAAAAATAATTGGGGTCATCTTGTTCCCTAGACTTTGTTGAGGTGTTTATATTCTACAATGTTCCTTTATTAATTACATAATTTTTAGTTATTTCCCAATCATATGTTACTCATTCTTAACATGGTTAAATTTATCATTATCTGTCAATAAAGAATATAATTAAATGATTTAATGTCAGTATAAAGAAATATATTCAGTCAAAGAGATATTATTACAAATCAGAAACAGATTGATGTCAAATAAATAATACGTAATTTTATGTCAGAATCCCAAATAAACTGATGTCAAAGTGCAAGTGAAAGATCGTGGGATCGAATCCCACCTGAAGTGATTCATTTTTTATCCAATCTTAATAGATTTGAATAGTTAGCATAGTAAACACTTTAAAATCTCACTAGAGAGTTTTTGTGCTGTTAGTGAGGAGACCAAGAGCTTGTCCTGCTTCGTCTTTTACACTGACGGCACAGAAACTCTATGCTTACAGGGTCGGCAGCGCGAGTGTGGCTTCTCTGGTGTTACACACGTTCA
The DNA here is from genome assembly GCA_963662185.1 of Eilema griseolum. Taxonomy (NCBI): domain Eukaryota; kingdom Metazoa; phylum Arthropoda; class Insecta; order Lepidoptera; family Erebidae; genus Eilema; species Eilema griseolum. The sequence goes on from OY759250.1 coordinate 11,371,936, forward strand.
TAGGCCACGGTAACCACTTTCCATCAGGCGGGCCGTATGCTTGTTTGCCACCTAAGTGTTAAAAAAACCCAAACATAGAAGTTTGAAATTAACAGACGAAACAGCAATAGTGAGTACCTGTAAAGACATACAAGCTTGTCCCTTCGGTCCAATCCACCGGTTGCCATGACGGCCCCGGCCGGCCGTCTGGCGCAGGGCCACGGAGCCCACGCCGTGGCCTAAAGGCACGTTGGTCACGTTGTGTGTTGACGCCATCACGTCGGAATACACCACTAGACGACCCATTGAAGTTGATGTGAGGTTCTAGAATATAAAAAAGACTTTTTTCAGTCAGTTCAGTTTTAGGAGGGTTGACCATTTTGAACACATTTATATACATACATACATACACATCACGCCTTTATCCCCGGAGCCCTTTATCCACGCCTTAACACCCACATTTCACCGACCTTTGAATGCAGTCCCACGTAATAGAGGGTGATCCTATTGCCGTATTCTGAGCACTATTGTTCAAGCCATGCATCTGAGGCTGAGTCTGGGCTGTGTGGTGTTAAACAGCCCTAACCCTTAGTCGCCTTGTACGACACCGCATGGAAAGAGATGGGGTGGTCCAAATTCTACTCTGCCAGGAACCATGTGTCTATATTAAACACATTTCAAGCAATCCTAGACTAGGAGAGTACGATAAGCCGTCAGTCCCGCTTGACATGGGAATATCTGTGGCAATCGTTACGAGTATTTGGAGCCACAAAAAATTCAATTGGTCTAACTACAGAACTTTGCCAGTGGCTCGTAGAGATCAGACCGCTTTACATAAACTATCTAAGTTAGGCCAAATAGTCAAATTAGCTCATGGTCCCCTGATAGAAAGATTAGAAAGTGGATACCAGTACCGCTAGAAATTAGTCTTCCACAAACTATTACTCGGAGGTTTCCGACTTTCAATTGTATATCCGGATTCTGATTTCTTTAGCTGACTATCGTCCAACAACCAACTACGACCCACAGATGACATGCGTTTTAGTCGGTACAAGTCCGACATAATCTCCTTTACCGGCTTAGGGGGTGGGGGATGTGATTCCGTGAGGATTTTGCTCGTTTGAATAAGTTACTCGTTTGCGGATGGGACGGGCTATTAAAGAAATGTTGACACTTTGTCGGTTAAATCATTCGAAATTATAACTATATACTTACGTGTACTGCTTTTTACATAAAAATTACATAGATGATAAAAAAATAATTTAAATAAAGAAAGTAAGATGCAGTAACTCACATCAAAATATTCAACGGTGGAAAAATGTTCGGGGCACTCGTATACGTAGACGGGCAGGAACGTTTCAGAGGCAGGCTCTCGAGGCACCTCGCCGCGCAGGCACCACTGTATCGTGACGTTGTCGCACTTTTGCACCCGCGCCCCATCCTCCACCGCACACCGTTCCACCAGTTGCAGCTTGTTCTAAAGGTACATGGTTAATTTGTGTGTAATCTTACATTATGCGGACAACTGGACATATAAAGAATACGCTGATATCGCCTACACACCTAAAACCAACCTTTTATGGCTCAACACGCCGTCGTACAAAACGCAGAGTACCGCTTAAGAGGAAATTTGGGTGTAATATATTTCTGATGTCAATGTGGCATAAATTTATCACATTTACGAAACGATATTGGAAGACATCTAGAAAATTTGGATTGATGGACGTATCATCAATGGCTACCTTGACACTAATATACACTGACAGAGATACACAAGCACATATATATGGTCATCACCGATGGTGCTATTTTGAAACAAGTTTGTGAGCCACGTAAATTTCTGTAGCCATCAAGCTCTCAGCGGCTTAATGTGAAGATGGCTTAACCCTTTCGCGAACATAGGCAAAATATTTACGAAATACTTTTAAAAGTTGCGCCAAATTATATAAAGTATTTTGCTATTGTGTAACTATAGACTAAAAAGCAAATCGGAGGTGTAATAAGTATTGCCCGTGGAAGGGTTAAGATTAATGTTGTATATTTTATTTTGGATATACAACAGTTCGAGACCTTCTGTTAATGTTCTGTGGTATGAAAGAAACAGGTTTGACACTGCTTTTTTAGCATTCACACTAACAGAGAGCTACCGTTATTTGAGTTAAGTAATGTAAAAATAGTCACCACACTCAATGATTGCCTTAAGGGTGAAGCATTTGATTAGTGCAAACGTTACTGATATGATAGTGAAAACAGCGTTAATATTTTACATAAAAGTAGTTAATAATTTTAACTGTAATTATTTTCCAAAAATAAACATTAACAAGTTTATTGCATGACAGAAAATTAAAAGAATTATGGCATGCAATATCGATAGATAGATTAATATTAAGTCGTTCTACCATTTTAAGGCAAAGCAGAAAATGCACTGGTTACCTAAGCAATGAAGTTCAAAGAAGAACTTGTCCTAAAAAATGATTCTCTGAAACAATGCCTAATGATGCTAGCAGCAGCTAAAGGTTTATTTTATTAAAACATTATAAGGAAATCCAAGAAAATGTGGTAATAATTAAGCAATTTGCGTGCATTGAGTAGAAATATTTATTTAATTTAGTAGTTAATTATCTAAAAACTAATTAGAAGCATGTTCATGTCATTGACATCAACAAACATTTTAAGAGTGAAATTATATTTTTTCATAATAGTACCCCTAAACTAGCCCAAAAGCCAATACTCCAACGTGTTAAATAGTTTTTTCCTACGTCTTAAAAACCATACTGTGTTATTGTTACTCGCACAAATAAGTCTGCTCGAATGAGAATGAGACTCTGAAGGACAACTATACCGGTAAATGTTATAGGCGTTTCCGAACGAAAGATTTAGTGTTCCAAATTTGAAAAAATGTGCGGATGAACAGAGTAATGTGTGGGTAGTATTTTTTTTCACGTTAATACTTCCATACAATGTGGCTAGCAAAACAGTGACCGAAATATTTCGTTCGAAAACTGCTATAGTCACCCGATATAAAGCATGTCACTCTTAAAATTTTGTGCTATGCGATAGGAGTGAAACGTTCAGTTTGTAAGAATAAACAAAGTGCGTGAAGCGGGGTGCGTCTCACCGGCCATCACACCGTCAGGTGGCCGGGGGCCGCGCCAGACGTCATTCGCCACGCCGCCTAGTGACAACATCCTCTGTATTTACCTCTCTTTTGAACCATACATGCTAAGTGATGACTGTGTGTAAGTATTCTGTATTCGACAACACTAACTATGTGAGTGAGTTTATCAACCTATTAATTTAAGATTGAATAACAGACCACCAAGATATGTTTTTAAAAATGATAACTACAAATTTTTAATTAACGTTCAATATTTTTTTTACCTTTAATTGCCCCGTGGTTTCCGGCAGAGTAGAATTAGGGCCACCCCATCTCTTCCCATGCGGTATCGTACAAGGCGACTAAGGGATAAGGCTGTTTAACATCAGACAGATATATACAGCCCAGACTCAGCCTCAGATGCATGGCTCGAGTCAACAATAGTGCCCGGAATACGGCAATAGGCTCACCCCCTATTACATGGGACCGAATACGATTATTGGTGAAATGTGGGTGTTCATTCACCTCTGCCCAACCCTCCAGGGATATAGGTGTGATTATACATATGTTAATAATAATTAAACCACATTTAACTGTATCGGCAATCACACATAGATAAATTTACTTCTCCCCAAAGAGCTCTGGCAAGCCAACTAACAAATAGCAATATGATTATATTTACGTTTTCCTTGAGAGAGGCTTCCTCAATGGGGGCGGCTCCAAATTAGACTGACAGAGACTCCCTACTTTCCCTTAATATAATGTTACTTTGCGTGTGATCATGAAGTATCTAGGTTCGATACCCGAATTGTCTGTACTTAGATTAAATATCTGAGATTTGCTTGCGGTTTTTAAACCGGGTTTTAGACTCAGTGTATCCCGTAGACATAACTCTGTGCAATTGCCACTAACTTAAATTACGTGTGTCATAATCTCATCTTGCGGTGTTCAGTGTTGCTAGAATACACAATGCGTATAACAAATAATTTACCAATTAGTAGTTTTATCTTAAATGATGTGATGTGTCACTAAGAAGCCCAACTAACGTGAGATAGTTCAACACTCTGTTCAAACCTAATCAAATATTACATTACTTCTAACGTATGCGGGTAATAACAAGTCACATTACAAATTATGTTTATCTACTTTACCTACTCCTAATACAATCAATAACTCTATATAGGGAGAGATTTACATTTTGATAATAATATCGTTTGTAGGTCTAAAGATCTTTGGCATTTCGCAATTCTCTCTCAATTTTAATGTGAATATTTCGATTCGAAAAATTATCCTTTAGAACAAAACGTTAGACCCCCATCAGTATCAGAATAAACGGGATATTTACCATGTTTAATTGTTTTGAGTTTCCGATATTTCGGCGCTGTTTCAAGCACCATGATCACGGAGGAACTGTAACTGTAACGGAGGAAATATCGGAAACTCAAAACAATGAAACATGGTAAATATCCCGTTTATTCTGATACTGATGTGAGTGACCATGATAGTTTAAAAACGTTAGACGTTTATCAAAATATAAATCTCTATCAGCAATTGCTACTATGATGGTGATGAGAGAACATATACAAGTGATGATGACTATGAGAATAATCATCTTACCACATGGTTTCCTAGGAAGAACCCCCTGGTGTAGTCGATCTGAGCTAGTTCCTCTGGGTCTTTGACGTGCAGACCTAGGATGTCTCCAAGAACTTTGTGAATGATTCCTAGGCGAGCCTCATTGCTTTTCATACCTTCTTCGCCTAAATAATCGCTAGGATCCGCTTCTAAATGAATCTAGAGAAATGTATAATAAAATTATTACAGCACTGATAGAGTGACAGAAAATGTATAAAAGAATACAAACATGAAAGTGTTCCATTATAAAAGTTTATGAAAAGAAAAGAAGTTTTTGCTTTGCTATATTTTTATACCACTTGGTTGGTAGACAAGCACACGGCCCACCTGATGGAAAGTGGTTACCGTGGCCTATGGACGTGTGCAATACAAAGGGAGTCAAACTCGCGCTGCCAACCCTGTAAACACAAGAGTTTCTGTGCCGTCAGTGTAAAAGATAAAGTAGGATAAGCTTTTAGTCTTCCCACTGACAGTACAAAATCTCTCCAGTGAGCTCTGGCTACCCTACTCACCGCCGGCAACACAACACGATGTTATTATGGCCGTGGTATTCTGTAGGGCGGAGGTACTTCCCCAGTCGGACTGCTCAATTGGACGGAAATACTGCCGTGTCCTACCTCCAGCAATTATTTTTGCTAACAAGGGGGAGGGGGGTTAAATAATTATAATAAATCTGCCTGCGTGATACTTGAACGGTCCCTTATGTTTTTAGTCATTGATTGGTAAACAACGTAGCTTAAAAAAATATAACCGCGGTAGCCTAGTGGTATGGGCAATGGACTGCTGAGACGAGGTCTCGGGTACGATCTCAGGTTTTACCATGGCACACACCAATGACTTTTCGATGCTTTTCGAAGTTATGTGTGTATTTATCGCAGGTTTATAAGTGCCCGGTTAATGGCAATAGGCTCGCCACCTATTACATTGGGACCTAAACATAAACTGGCGAAATGTGGGTGCTAGCACTTCTGCCTACCCCTTCGGGGGTATAGACGTGAGTGTATATTACGTGATGTTAAAAAAAATAAAGGAATCAAAAATATTTCACTAAAGTACCTGTGAGAAAATAGCGATACCGCTATTGGTTAGATCGGTGGCCTGTAACAGTGAAGGCGTCCGCCATGTCTCCTCTGAAGCCAAGACCTGGATATCCAGCTCGTGGCCTGGATGTCCAGTGTATTTGGATGGCCTGTATAAAAGTTGTCACATGAATATTGCTCAATCGTTTAAGTTTAAACGAATTTACAGCGTTTATCAGAGGTTACAAGGTCTATATTCAATTGCAAATATTGTGCGGTAATGATACCATAGCAGATAAGTACAATGTGTACGTTTGTTGAAAGTACAAAATATTCGTTGCTCCTACCCTCATTTGTATGACTGACCTAATGTCATTACATACTTACAAAATATTGTTAGTCTATATGTTATAATGTATGAATTCACAAAGCGACTAGATAGTGGTATTCAAGTTGTACGTGTATAAGTGATTAAGCTGTTTTAAAAGTGTACTTGTTAACTTTTAAACACCACTAGGGCGTGCGCGTGCGCGACCCCTATTCGCGATTAGTCAATATATTTATTATCTAACATATCATCCTTGTTACAATCAAATATCTGATGAGGGTATACATTTCTTAATGGGATCTCCTACTATATGCTAAAATCATTACCAATCAAAATCAATCCACTAGAGCGGTCGCGACGCAGCTGCGGTATCGTGCATACGCGCGCTGAATGCATATTATAATTTATTTCACAAGACACTTAGAATCATCTCTATATTGTGCACATTACTATTGAAATATGTATATGTGTTTTGAGTATATATTAAGTTTGCCAATTATATTCATATTTAGTTACACTAATTAAGGAATATTTCAACTTTATCTAAAGTTACTGTAATGCATATTAAATTGAGTAAAAGCAATATTACTACTTATATAAATAATTATTTTTAGTATAGAATGTTACAACTACGCATACATACATGCATATTTAATAACAACATTCCAAGAAATCATATAAAAATCATGGGATAATAGAATTGTCTATAAATTATTATAAGTGAAAATAATAATGTACCTATCTAATATATATCCTACTAATGTAATTAATGTAAAAGTTTGTGAAGATGTTTGGATGTTTGTTATTCAATCACAATCAATGTAGACGTGCAGTACGAGGAACAATTGTCAACAGGCTTAGCTTTGCCTGTTGCTTAGCAAAAATGAAGTTACAATAAATAATACAAATTCTTTCAACCAATTCATAATTCATTTATGATGCTTAACAGAACCCCGAATTGGAATTGACAATATATTTATCTAACATAATGGTTTATAGTTAAATAAAAACCGATGAGGGTATTTCTTAATGGGATCTCTTACTATACGGAACCAACTTACATTTGGGTTTACCAATATTGAATAAATATACCTAAAGTGAAATGCTACATTAAGCGTTCATGAATCCAGGATTTATATGCATTGAATATATTGTGATATAATGGCTCGAAAATAATGGACTGCTAAATACAATAGAGTAGTTGGCATACCGATACAAATTATTTTCCTGACTTGCTCTGCAAAATGTTATAAAATATTTGAAGAACACTTTAAATTATAACAATTACTTCATTTAAAACACACAATACACCTCCGTGACCGCGTGGTGCAGTTACTTTTTCGTTGGGAACAGGATGAAACGTCCGTGTCGACTTGTCATTTGAACTTACAGCAAAAAAAAACGTCCACGTCGACCGATCAATTGAACTGACAGGAACAAACGTCCGCGTCGACCGATCAATCGAACTGACAGGAACAAATGTTCGTGTCGACCGTTCAATCAAACCAACAGGAAAAAGTCTGCTTTGACCAATCAATCAAACTAACAGGAAAAAACGTCCGCATCGTCCGATTGGACGAAGTAATCGAACCACGCGATCACAGGGTAATAGACATTGAGTTGTGTGAAAGAGTTATAGTATAATCTTACTGTCTGTCACTTTCTGTGGAGAACTGTTTCTTGGCGGGCGATGCCTGGTAGCAGAATATGTGATGCTTCATTTTCACTGACTTCCACTTATCGTATGTGAATTGTACTATTTCATTTTCACGAACCTGTAATAAAGTCTTTATTATTTGACTTTGAAACTTAACGTTTGAACGTGGAATGTCTGAGGCTCCATTCTGCTTCAGCGACGAATACTAAAACTGCCAAAAGGGAAGTTAATTCCGATCTAGTACTCCACTTTCGTTTTTGAATTTCAGCTTAGCTTACCACCAGCCAAAGTCTAGTCAAATTCATACTCACAGAGCCAATACAGAGAGGAGGTGTTGTAACTATATTTTCCTATAAAGGCTGTCAGAACCGTGTACAGAACGAACGCCGATTAAAGCCGAACGTACTCTGATGACATGAGAGTAAACCTGAGAGTAAAACTGTCCAACAAGTCCGCCCCCTCTCTATAACTGTTTTGGAGTCAAGTAAAACGCTGTACCGCTTCCATACGAGTGAGATACCGCCGCTAGCGCTCACGGTGGTGTCTCACTCACTCTCAGCCAATACTCTTTCTTTCTCTTTCTTTACCGCGTCCCCCGCCACCGTACCGTACAGCGCTCGCAGTCGCACTATAGTTGAATCCTAAAGATACCAGGTGTAGAAATAAAATTTAAATAAGTTTACCTCAGCAGTCTTATAATAGGGTAGTACAGCATGTAGTAGGTCGGAGCACAGGGCCAACAGCCGGCCGCCGGACAGGAGGTGCGCCAGCAGCAGAGGCGCGGCGCGGCCCACGCAGCCCGCCACGGCCACGAGCGCCGCGCGGCCGCGCCACGAGCCCCCCTCTAGTGCCTCGCGCGACACCACGTACAAAGTGTACCTGGAGAGTATTTCGTTTTCACTTGTACTGTTTTCTTTGCAATTTTCTAGTGAACGGCAATGATGGACATGGCATTATGATACACTTTTTTGTAAAGAAGATATAAATAGATAAATACAGTTTACACAGATATACTATAAACCCAAAGAGTTTGTTCGGTTGTTTGTTTCATGTCTCAGGAATTGCTTTTTCAAATTGAAAAATTATTTTTGTGTTGAATAGTCCATTTATCAATAAGCTTATAGGCTATATACCATCACGCTATTACTGAAGGTAACGGAGTAGTAATCATAAATGTCAGGAAATATGGCAGATCCTTATATGGCTTTTACTGAAGCTAGGGTGGTCGGCTAGTAGACAGATATATATATAAACTGAAATATTGGCATGGAGTGAAAATCAATAACCATGCCACAGGGTGCCCATCAACATAATTTTATTCCTTGCACACAAAGATTACACATATTAAGCTCAGCTCATTTTACACGTAAGTTAAGACACTCACACTCACCTATCGCAATCCAGCACCTTTTTTAAAGACGCCTCCAAATTATCTCTAGCTGCTACACTATCCGAATATATCAACACATTTGGTGATTTGGTATTCACTAATGGACGGGAACTTTTTAATGATTTAGGGGTACTCTGCTGAGACGTCGAAACCTTGGCTTTCTCCTCCTTCACGGGTGGATAACAATCCATTTGAGATTGAGGCCTCTTCGGCCCCGTTGTACTAACTATTCTTTTATGAGTTGTGACAGATTTGATTTGACTAGATATGTTTAGTAGAGATGTAGAGAGCTGACTGGTACCTTTCTTCAGATCAAGTTTTAAACTAGACTTTTTAGGTGTAATATTGTGTTGTATTTCTACAGTAACATTTTCAAAAATCACTTCCTTCTCTTCAGGCAAAAGTTCTGGCTCTACTTGTTTCTCTTCAGTCTTTTCAACACATTCAGATGTTTTTGTTTCTTCACATTTGTCATCTTCTCCTGAGAGTGACTTGCCTGTATTGACACTGACATCTGCCAAAGTTATGTGTCTTCTGACAGGTGGTGGTTCAAGCACCAAGTCACTGCTGCCATTCATATGAATAGGGTTTTTGCTGTCTGACTTAATGTCTACAACCTTGGAGAGTTTTCTAAGCAAGGCTGCATGCACAGGCCACTGGAATTCATTGACTGGGTGCTTGAGACTGTGCTGAATGTCACTGCGTAAACTTCTCATTGAAGGATCTGAGGCTTTGTTAGGTTCACCTTGCAGTTGAACAGCTGAAACACACAATTAATATCTGGATCAAATTAGTTTTAAATTGCTACTGCCAGGTTGGATCCTGTAACATGTACATGTTAGCCCAAGTAGGTTAGTGTCCCTGGACTATGGTGACCGTTGCACATAAAAATACTGTATAATTTAAGGATTCTATTAGTAGTTCCAATATGATCACTCAGGTCATGGTTGATCGCAAATACTGGTTATTCTTTATCTTCACATACTATGTAACGTAAGCACAAAAACGGGATAGGGGGATTGATGAAATGGGGGTGGGGTGGGGGGTCTAGTTAATGATTATGTCAGCAGTAGTTATTTACTTTTTCACATATAATATAGCATGCATTACCCATACATTAGGGGGGGGGGGGGGAGGAGGAATAAGAGTTTTGTTTTAAATAATTGTAATATCTGCTTACATAATACTTGAACAACCGGTAACTATTCAAATCACATGACAATACATGTACACACATACACCTTTTACCTTTACGCAGTAGGTGGAGGTAGAAGATAATGGTCCACTAACTCATTTTATCCTTAAATACTTCAGGAGCTTTCTTTTCAATTATACAATGAAACCTTTCATGCAAAGTACTTTTGGACCACCCTATTTTCAATATTATACAATGATTATGTAATATAACCATGTGGTTCCCGGTAGAGTAGAATTTGGATCACACCATCACTTCCCATGTGATGTCGTACAAGGCGATTAAGGGATAGGACTGTTTAACATCAAACAAATAAGTATATACAGTACAGACCCTGCCTCAGATGCATGGCTTGAGTCAACAATAGTGCCCAGAAGATGGCAATAGGCTCACCCCCTATTATGTGGGACTAAATTCAATGATTGGTGAAATGTGGGTGTTGATTCACCTCTGCCTAACCCTCCGGGGATGAAGGTGTGATTGTATGTATGTATTTGACTACCAACTTTCATGTATAACAATATAAATAAAAAATTTACTCACTTTGTATTCTGACAACAGGTAGATTGTGATCAATGACAAATTCCCCACCAACAAAGTTGAAACCAATGACACTTAGATGCTCCATGTTAGTCTTTAGTACTATTGCAAGATGTGAGCCTGCCTTCCATGCTATCGGCTGCCCCATTGACTCAAGCTGTAATATAAAAATAGTAATATGTAAATACACCTTTGGGGCCATTCAAGTATTACGTAAACACAAGTGGGGGGGGTCATTGCATTGCTTAAATAATTATTAATATATAACATTATTAATGTTTCACACATAATATAACATGCATTACCCTTACATTTAACCAAAAAAAGAAATATGCATATGTTGTTTTTATGTTTACGTAAGCATTTTAAGAGATTTGTTTACTTTTGCTGATAAGTGGGAGGGGGGTTAAATAGTTCTAATCAATCTGAATGCTTACGTAATATTTGAACGGCCCCTTTGCCAAAGAATTTGTATTTTTTTTTGTACAATCTTGCCTGTATATGTATACATAAGGGGGCATTAAAATTTTGTACATAAAAATAATAAGAATATGAATTTTGGTGATGTTTATAGCTACTTTTTATAGTTTCATTAACAAACATACAATTTGTATGTGTATGCTGTAAAATTTAAAACATTGCACATTTGTTGATGGCAATGGGTTTATTTATTTAAACTAGTAGGTATGATAATTATAGGTAGGTATGAAGTTACCCTATTTTGAATTTGAGGTTGAGGCCTGACTCTTGGAAAAATGATTGCCTGGCAACTGTTGGTTGGGTAACTCTTAGAAACATATTTCCTAAAAGGAATATATAATTATATGTGGCCATTTTACATGAATTTATGACATACATACATTTTACATGGGTCAATGTAGATTTAAAACAGAAAATTATAGTGACTAAAATTTTGTTTACAGAAGAATATTAGAGCTGTGAAAGGAAAGGCCGACTGCTTAACCACTAAGCTACTGATGCTAAAAACTATATTATCACTAGAATACTCAAGGTCTTACAGACTATAACCTAATGAATTAAATTTTAAAGTTATGATTAGATTATCTTAGTTAAAATCTAGTCATAAAATATTTTACAAATCATATTTTTTGTTTTACTGTAATCTATTGGTGTACAATAAAGAATTATCTATCTATCTAATAATAATTATACAAAACAAAAGTTAAAATGTGTTGTAGAAGTAAAAATGGTAAGTCTACTTACAGTTACAATATCTTGTCCAGCATTCTCATGTGGGTCCATTTCACACTCAAAGAGTATATCAACATCTAAGTCTGTGATTGGGGACTGTTCACTGGAGCCAAGTGGCAGACCACCCGCACATGATACCCAGTCAGTTATCTCGATGCACTGTGTCGGTTTCATGCTACAGATCCTTGTAGTATTTGTGTAGTCCAACAAATCACATAGATATGCATTCTTTGGATTTGTGCATAACTTAGAACTTAATGTAGGAGTTTCTGCAAGCATTACTTCATTCATTAAAATTTGTAAACAAACATTTTTTTTTTTCAAAAGGTACAGTATAATACAATAAAATTTAAAATACTTTGTATGTATGTACATCTATTTTATGGAAGAGAACATACCTGCAGCATTTTCAGGTACTTTACAGAAGGCGACACTCGTATTACCACTTAAAAACTCAAGAAGACGAGCTCTGAAGGAGCGAATTCGCCAGGTTTTTATAAAGGTCATTGCAATATAGATCGGTGTGAAAAGCATGGTTACACTACCACAACACACCAGCACAACCCTAATACAGTAACATTTTTATTGCAACGAACTCGCAAATTAATATAATTTGTTAAATATATGAAATAATTGGGTTATCGATTCTAAAGTCCATCGATGAAGTAATTATTATTTCTAAATAAAACTATATAAAATACACAGCGAGTAAACGCTACATAAAACATACAATATTTTTACATCTACGCAATAATGTTACGACTGTTATTTGATAAATTTCTATTAGAATAATAACGACTGAAATTCACAACTCATTTTCCGAAGCAAGTTCTTCCTTCAGTTCAGTTTTTTTAGTAGCCTAAAACGTTACGTTCCTAAGAAAATTTTCAAGAACTCTTCCCATTTGCGTTTTTCTTTTAGTGTGTATTGTTTAACATATGCAAAATTAAATTACTTATTTATCTAAGTTGGCAAATATTGGCTACAAGCTAATATTCAGCGAATTAAGATGTAAATTATTATTAAATTGTCAAATATTATTTATTTTAATTAAACAAATTTACGTGTAAAGAAACGACCTTAGCCTGCTGTCAAAGTAATAGCTGCGTTCCACTGCGTTCATATACATATTTTTTCATAATATTATTTCTATTCTAGAAATAGAAATAATAATTCTAATATTCTAATAATTCTTTTCAGTTATGAGACTGTCCCAGAGTGATAACATTGCTACTTAATGTGATTATGGTATAAATAATTGTTTGGTCTTATTTTACTACATTCATTGGTGGTGTACAGTAAATATTAATAGAAATGCCCCTCCAAATTATCTCTAGCCACTACAGCTACCAGTAGGTTTTATGTCTACCAGGTTGATGAATCAATTAGAAGATTTCCGATCCCCATGCTGTGCCAGTATATCTAGAAACCGAGATAGACCTATCAGACTTTGACACTACACTCATCAGGCGTGTTAAACGTCACGCCGCCTTCTGTTTGGGGCGTGGGTAAACCTATCTTTCGGTCAAATACCAGCTATGCTGGAAGCTGCAAGTTAAATTCAGTAAGCATTTACCAGCATATGCCATTAAAGAGGTACTTACAAAACGTCAAAAATATATAATATTTTAACGTTCTCTAAACCAATGTTGCCTCTTAAGTAAAACATTACTACTAAGTAAGTAGTAGACCTCGTAAAATATTATTTATATCGGATTACTGGATCACAGATGGTACGGCATTATTGTATGCTTACATTTAACGATTTTTTCACGAGTAATGCACGATAAGGGCACATTTTCAGTATAAATCCACTGCTTACCTAAGCACTCCCATATGTTTAGGATCCCTTAAAGTGCTTAACTCGAAAAATAATGTGCAAAGATTGCTCCAGTTTTATATTATTATTACTGTTGTGTTGCAACAATATTTCATATCCTATTCGGCATGGACCTATACAAAAAAAAATATCCAATCGTAGCTACTTACTGTCTTATTTTTTTATTTGGCATTAGAACTGCCCTTGGAGCCTCTTACCCTTTGTTTACATCTAAATATAAAACATGTATTTGACAAGTTTCAATATGTCACAGGCTACAGTGTGAATGCAAATGTGTTTTATACTTGTTTACAACTTGTTGGCTATGCATCCTATGTGAACGAAAAAGTATCTGAGATAAGTACCTACTTACGTGTATAAAACAAGTTTTGTGTTTTGATTAGTCTTCTACAAGTCTTCAAAAAGTTTTTTATAAACAAGTTTACAACTTGTTTTACAACTTGTTTCGTGATGTCAATGAGGGGTTACACATTACACTCTTTCATACGTTAATCCGGCCCTGACACAACCAAGGTTCTCGATTTCGAATGGTCTGAAATAGCCAATAATAAATTCACTTTCACTTAGTTAGATTACGTTGTGCTTAGTATACAATCAGACCTAAAGACATAATAAGCACGTTATCCAAGTCAGCTACAAAAATAGCTAGGTACCTACTGTCGCGTGACAAAGTAAAGTATTCGACTGCTAACTCGGAGGTCGCGGTTAAATTCCCGCTCAATGCAAATATTATATAAGTATGACATATGACTATTGCAGGTTGGTTAAAAAAAATATTTCGTAAGGAATTGTGTTTCCGTGATCTAGACTTCATATATTACCTATATTACAATCTTAGTACAGATTGTCCCATATTTTCTTGCTTATTTAGTAATTAATTTATTATAGCCCATTAGAAATAACGATAAGAATTTCCGCAGAATTATCCTATGATTAAGTAAGTACCCAACTTCCTAATCTTCTGCTAATTAATTCAATTTGTAAGGTACTTATATAAATGACCCGCTAGTAAGCCTATAATTGCCCACTGCGAACGTGACATTTTACAAGTAACTATCGCGTAGGATGCCTATATAATGAGTGAAATGCAGCACTTACGAATAGAAAAACAAGGCAGTTGATTATCAGTAGTTGTTTACGAGTGAACAGTACTGTTAAAGTGTCGTTGTTATTTACATTTGTTTAGTTACCGTCCGGACATCACGCAGAGTGCATGGCTGCCTGCGAAAATAACTCAATTAGTGTCCGTGCACTTGGTAACTTAAAAATGGAGTTGAACTTCATAACAACTTTAATAAAACACGATGTGAATCATAATGTGAAACAGTGCTTCAAATCGAAAAAGCCTTTCAGTAAGTTTTGAAATTATTTTTTGAATTGCATGTTATTTGTTTCGGTGGTTTGCCCCCAGTAGGTTATTCTCTAAGAAATATATAAGTCGTATTGGCACCATAGTGTAATTGTAGTAATTACTTTTGCAGCAGCGCCGCTACTCAAGTCAAAAAAATATAGTTATCGGTGTTTGGGCAAGTTAACTACGACCCCGCATTCGAGGTTTCAGAACAATGGGCAAACAAAATTTAAGAGCCGATTTGTTAGCGACACTTATCTAATTACGACCCTTTCATTAGTGACAAACAAACAAACAAATTAGTAACCGACCGGACAGTGGTGGCTTTTGCTTATTTGTCGTCTTAATAGTGTTAAAAGTTACAGTTTTAGAGACATTGTAGTAGTAATTTATCAATGTAAACTTATTTATGTACGTTCTATAGGACTCTGTGCACCCACAGCGCAATATCTCTTAGTAGTTAGATTCATTAATCCCTATAACTATTTCCTTAAAAATTATTAGTTACTAGTACCTAGTTCTGTGAACAGTAGACCTTGCGAGCACCCTTTTTTATCACATCAACTTACGAGGAGTCATATCCTTGATGTATCAGTCAAAAATTTGTGCATAAAAAAACGCGACAGAAAACTTCCCTCCTTTTCTCCCTTATTTTCTCTCCTATCAATAAAAGCTCTCGACAAAAGTTGTGTTTTAAATCAAAGAACATGTGTGCCAAGTTTGGTGAAAATCGGTTGATAAATGCGCCCTCCAGACCGGAACTGACAAACCGACATGGATACCTACGTACAAAAGCAAAATCTACCACCTTGTCGAAATAGAGACTCGCTCGCTCGGTCATTAAAATACTTAAAGTCAATATAGTGTAGGTGTAGTGTATTTTTGGTAGCTACCGAGGGATGTCTGATTTTATTAACTAGATATGTATTATGTATCTACTTATAAACTTTACCTAAGTAAGCAATATGCCGCCAATTGTCCAGCAAAAGCCGCTAGCCGCTTTTCTACGATTTCTAATCTTAGAAAAGCGGTTAGGGCCCAATCACCAAGTCTTTTGAAGTCAAGTCAACCTGACCTGCAAGCCGGTAAACTCTGGCGTAGGCTTCAGTTACAATTATCGCTACCATAAGCGCGGCTTTGAAGTGGAAACCTCGGAGACAACAAGAGTCACCGATTAACATCTTCCGTGTGAAATGATTCTGTTTATTTTTATTTTATTTAATAGCTCACGTTACTTTATCTGTGGTGGCGAATGTTGGTGAACGCACACTCTTAGCCAGTGTTGAGACTGACCACAGTACTTATTACATACATACATATAATCACGCCATTATCCCCGGAGGGTTAGCCAGAGGTGAATTAACACCCACATTTCACCAATAATTGTATTCGGTCCCACGTAATATGGGGTGAGCCTATTGCCGTATTCCGGGCACTATAGCTATCTCGAGGCATGCATCTGAGGCTAAGTCTGGGCTGTATATACATCTGTCTAATATATCTAAGACTGTGACTAACTAGGTAACAGCTACCATCAACCAATAGGCATTCGATAATATTTACTAACAAGTTAAATTTATTGTTGTTTACAATATATAATATCTAGAAGGTGACTGGAGTTCGCAAAATAATTATTGGGCATAGAGTTAGATAGTATTTCAACATTGTAATCGAACTGTAAACATAATACTTTGCAGTTCAATGAACCTCCAGAAATTATACTCCTGTTATCTAGTCATACATTTATATTGGTTATATGTTATCGGTGTTAAAATTGCGTAATTAATAATTAATTACATTGTTCTAATTTGGCACTGATGCATATATGACAGACCGTTTTACCAAGGCCTACAAAGAGCTTCGGGGTGTAAACCAACTTCACAATCATATGCAAACACAACAAAACACACAACACAACAATTTAACTTTTCTGAGCCTATTAAAAATATGGTTTATTAGATTCCTTAATTCACCAGCTGGCTGCCCTTGTCCTAATTATTTGGGGTCTGTCCATTCACGCAGCAAATGCTTCTTGATTTCACTGGTCATGATGCATTATTCTTGGTTGGCAGACAAGCACACAGCCCACCTGATAGAAAGTGGTTACCTTGGCCAATGGACGTGTATAACACCAGTGGAGTTATACTCGCGCTGCCGACCCTATAAACACAGTGAGTTTCTGTGCCGTCAGTGTAGAAGACAAAGCAGAACATGCCTTTAGTCTTCCCACTGACAGCACAAACTCTCCAGTGAGCTCTGGCTACCCTACTCACCGCTGGAAACACAACACGAACTTATTATGGCCGCGGTATTCTGTAGGGCCGAATTACTTTCTTAATTGGACTGCTCAATTGAACGGAAATACCGTTGTGTCTTACCTCTTACATCCACACCCTCCCTTAATGAGCGTTATGTGATGCACGTAAATGTTGCTTACTGTTGCCTGGCTCCGAGGCAAAAAGTGTGCAGATGTGTAAATTGTTGATTTGATTCCTGCTCAAGGTCAGATAGATATTTAGCATATTTAAAAGAATGAAGATAACATAAACGATATAATACTGCCCTCAATGTTGACGAATTGATAATATTGATTTACTTTCAACATCTTCCTTTTCACTGTAGACAAAACTGTTGTTGACATTTTGATAACATTATATTAAGAGCGGTATACAATAAGAATCGTAATCACGAATTGAGTACCAAGACAAAAAAATGTAGAAATTTATTAATGAATTCACTGTTCTGATAAAAAAAGGTGAAGAAAGATATAGTATTATTGAACCTTGAACTTCCATGATAGTGTCTTGACTCTGAAAAATTATGCTAAATTGTTTATTTATGTTACAGTTAGCAGAAAAGAAGAAGTATTGGCGATAAAAAGCAAATTTCCCACCAAAATTCCCGTAAGTATTATCTAACATTTTCCTAGCAATGTCTATAGGCTAACATTACATACAATTTCAATTGAAATTTAAAAGAAGCCTATTTTAATCTGAAATTTTCTGGCTGAATTCTTCTAGGTCGTTGGTTAAATTGTTACAGAGTGTGGGGCCCACAATACTACCTTGAGGTACGCCGCCGTTTTTTGCACTCACCAATGTCCTTTTTGTATGTCCACTGTTTCGTAGGCTGCAGATAAATCCATAAACATTACACCGGCAACTTAACTGTGTCGAAATAATACTCAATTTGCTACGTATGATTGGAGATTTGGTTATATATACGACAATGAGAAACAAGTGATAAACGGTTTCAATAAGCTTAAAAATGTGGCAAATAGTTTAACTATAAATAGAATAGTTTGTATATGTGTAATGAGTGGCCAATTGTTATAATAAGGCCCTAAATACCTACCACTCATACTTTTTTTTTAATTACCCATTTTCCGTTAGCCATAGGGAAAAGGTCTAGGGTCTCATTGTAATGCACCATTAGACATACCCACTTGATTGTGCTGCTCCCAAAGTTGTTAACTGTTTTAGTCTTGTTTACAATGCACCAAGCAATTCAAATGAAACAAAAAAAGTAATTAATGTACCTATTAGAGTTTATGCACTGATGTAACTATTGTTTCGTTGCAGCTAATAGTCGAGAGGTACTACAAAGAAAGAAGTCTTCCAACGCTGGACAAAACGAAATTTTTAGTTCCTGAAGATATTACGATGTCACAATTTTTAGTAATAATACGAAATAGGATAAAGATAAAATCAAATCAAGTAAGTATTTTTCAGCTTGATTATGACTCACCATCAGCCAATTCATTCAAAATTTACTTCATTATATTGAAATTTATTTACATCATTATTGTCCCAATTCCTTTATTTATTATACATAGCTACTTAGCTATGGAATTTTACTTGCATTAAGTACTTACTTAATGCAAGTAAAATTCCATTCTTGGAATGGATGTTTCTATTAATACGGATTTTAATTTACTTTTGTAGGCCCTGTATTTGATAATAAACAACAAATCAATGTTGAGTATGAGTTTAACAATGTCCCAAGCTTACGAAAATTATGGAGATGAAGATGGATTCCTTTACATCACCTACGCGTCGCAAGAAGTCTTCGGTTACAAAGATGGTGAGTTCAATAATTATTTAAATCTTGATACTTAACTTTATACTTAATTAAATGCAGTAAGTTAATGTACCTTCATAATACTAACACAAAACAAGTGATTTATTTGTAGCTACACACTAATCAATATGTAGTTACGTAACAAAAGTTATAAACAACACTTTCATACCTTTTAGAGGTCTGTAAAAAAGGAATATCTTTAGAATACTTTCGAAAGATTAAAAGAGAATAACTCGAAAGATTCTGATACCATCATGATTAGGTAACAACACAGTAGCCAATGTGCCTATTGCATACTTGCAATACTAAATATCAAAATTCTGAAGTGGAACGCAGGCAGTCTGCACTTTCATGAACACAATTTGATTAGTAACAATTATTTTATTGAAGGGATATAGATATACAATTTATTGCTCTAATTAGATAAAAATCTGTAGTAGGTACCGCGTACGCTAAGGACGTGTTTCCTTCAATGCGAAGATAAGATGAGATCTGGTTAGAGGGGTGTTAAGTAAAAATATGTAAAAAGAGTGATAGCGGGTAATTGAGGCGCAAAACACAGGCTCTGGGGATAACTTAATTGTGTTACTAACTAATTCTGCTGTGGGTACCCTGTCCCACCACAGCACACTACTTTCGAAAAATAATATTGCACGCTTCAGTCTACACAGAATCTTGCAAGATTCGATAAAGACCATTAAACGAGAACGATATCCGATCGATTATTTACAAAATATTTCCGCTCAGTTTTGGTGAAAACTAGTTCTTATTTCATGATATGTTAATTGCTTGTTGTTTGTATCAAGCATGTGTAACTAACTACACAACGGAGGCCTAAGAGAAAGAAACGCCTCCCTATATTCTGATGAATAGTCTTGATAGGTGTCTCGATCAATAAATAAGTTTTTATTTGCCAAATATTCTTGTAACATTACTCATTTGTGTTGTTACAGACATGAACGTTTCAGTGCCTAATCAAGAGGTTCAAGCAATAAGACATAGGTTTCCAAATAAAGTGCCGGTAAATATTTAATACTATTTTTTTCCTTTGATATTCAAGACGTTTTATCTTAAAATAGAAACAATGGTTTTAGTGACCTACAATTTCTTTAACTGACATGTTATAAAACATGTTTAGAAATTTTAGGATTCCCTGGGATCTTGTATTAGACAACTATAGCAAACCAAATTGAATTCTAACATTCTTGTTAGTAGTTCTTCCAAACATTATCCTTGTTGGATTATGATTATTATATTTCTCGTTAGCTATACGTGGAGCGATATGCGAGAGAAAGAGAAGTACCAGCGTTGGGTAGAAACAAGTTCCTAGTTCCGCAAGAACTCACCATGTCTCAGTTCCTTTACATTATACGAACGAAGATGAAACTAAGAGAGTCACAGGTGAGTTTTCCTCACGGGATCCTTGGCTACATAACATAACATAAACTCACGCCTACCTATATCCCCGAAGGGTTAGGCCGAGGTGCTAGCACCCACATTTCGCCAGTTTATGTTTATTGCCATTAACCGGGCACTTATAAACCTGCGATAAATACACACATATTACTTCGAAAAGCATCGAAAAGTCCTTGGCTATAATAGACTTATTTTATAGAGGAACGTTAGAGGTCGTTAGAATTCAAATCGTAGATGTAGTTAATATCTTCCCGACTGCAAGAGTCTAGTCATGAAAATTTACTTGATTTGTTCGTCTCCTTGAAACTTTTTAAGGGCTCCTTGTAGGACGTTTGAAGATGCTTCTGATCTATTAGGAAAGGCGTTCATACAATGTTTTCCATATTATATCAGTCTTGAGACATCTCTCTCAGTCTTGCATCGACTCCGTTCATTGGCGGATCTTTAAATCAGGTCGTTAGGGGAAATCGCATGCTAAGTTTTGCAAACTATTATTTTATCATATCTATTACATGAACTTTTTTGATATAGGCGTTATACTTGCTGGTGAATGAGAAGGTGCTGGCTAGTCACAGTATGACAATGGCGCAGGCGTACGAACAGTTCCGCCAACACGACGGCTATCTGCACATCACGTACGCCGCGCAGCAGGTCTTCGGATGAACTCGATGTAAGTACCTTGCAAACTATAAGTACATCAGCATCATCACCAATAGCTTTTAAGGTCTTAATCACGGTGCAAGGCTTGCGTTCATTGCCACTTAGGTGGCAGATAAGCACACGGCCCACCTGATGGAAAGTGGTTACCGTGGCCTATGGACGTGTGCAAAATCAAGGGAGTCACACTCGCACTGCCAACCCTGTGAGCACAGAGTTTCTGTGCCGTCAGTGTAAAAGACAAAGCAGGACAAGCTTTTGGTTTTCCCACTGACAGCACAAAAACTCTCCAGTGAGCTCTGGCTACCCTACTCACCGCCGGGAACACAACACGAGGTTATTATGGCCGCGGTATTCTATAGGTGTTACTTTTTTAGCCTTAAGGGATCTACTACTCATCTAGAGAACAGGATCAGAGTAAAGATTATTTTTCTACTATAGGTATGACAGTGTGGTTGTGTACCTATGATTTTAATGCTGTTCCATATCAATCCATTGCGTAAGTGTTTAAAGAAAAAGTCACAATAGCAATAATTTGTAACTTTATGTTCATTGAATCAAACACAGCCTCACTTACGCCATGCCACAGAGGCATGGCGTAAGTGTACGCGGCCATTACACTGGAGGCTATATTAAAATACAAGCTGTGCTTAGTTTGCGTCTAGATAACCCTATGTAAAAAATCCAGTGGCATTCCGGAAGTGCCGGTAACGGTAACGGTGTCGCCAGTTCAATTGTTTATTCTCATCTCAAAAATGCCCAACGCCACTAAAGAAGTTTTCATTTCAATAACATACCTATCGTGTAGTGTTAAGTATGTTAACCTCGTCCAGTTGACATCAGTCTTCAAGCTTAACGATATTAGAGTAGGTAAACACACTGCGTCAAAGATACAAGATTGGGTCAAGGACCGATTCGTTCTAGAATTTTTTTTATCAGTCTTTATAAGCTTTTTATATACCTACTTAAAGCTGTAAAGTCAAGAGGCCTATCAATATACAGTGAAATACCTAACTACGTGCTACATTGGAATATCCGTGACAGAATTATCCACTAGCTATAACTATTTCGTCCCCATGGATAGAGATTTTATATATGGATTTTAAGGTTTTTGCGCGGTAGATACCCTAACACGTTTTCTAAAGTAAAAGTACCCAGCGGTGAGTAGGGTAGCCAGAGGTAACTGGAGAATTTGTGCTGTCAGTGGGATGACTAATGGCTTGTCCTGATTTGTCCTCTACACTGACGGCACAGAAACTGTGCTTACAGGGTCGACAGCGCGATAGTGGATCCTCTGGTGTTACACACGTCCATAGGCCACGGTAACCACTTTCCATCAGGTGGGCCGTGCGCTTGTCTGCCACCTAAGTGGTATAAAAAAATATATATTAAAAAAACCAGCCATGTTCAGCTTTATAAGTTTTATAACATTAGCTATTTAACAGAATACAAATACAAAGTAATGAATTACACATCACTGTAGCGCAGATAAAAAGTGCAACGTGCACATAAATCTTAGTTATCTAGTGTGAAGCTGTGAAGTCTTGTCACATATTATATTATTATTCAATGATTATATATTATATTATTAGTAAATAAACGAAGTATATTATAATTTCTAAGAAGAATTTATGACTTGTATTGTCTAGTACTTTCCCAGTTATAGAATAAATAAAATCGGATACCTAATTATCGGGATATCAAACTTTTCTGTGACTTTTCCGAAACAAAAAATCTCATACAATACAGCCCTATGTAGATCCAAAGTAAGCTTGCGATAACTAGCTTGTAATAAAGGTTCAAGAATGCGAATAAACTTTACTTTACGTTATGGTGAGTAGGGTAGCCAGAGTTCACTGGAGAGTTTTTGTAGGTACTGTCAGTGGGAAGACCAAAAGTTTGTCCTGCTTTGTCTTTTACACTGACGGCACAGAAACTCTCGTGCTTACTAGGGTTGGCAGCGCGAATGTGACGCCCTTGGTGTTGCACACGTCCATAGGCCACGGTAACCACTTTCCATCAGGTGGGCCGTGTGCTTGTCTGCCAACCAAGTGGTATATAAAAAAAATTATAGAACTGAGCAATCGAATATATTGCTACCACTACCGTCGCTACAATTTAAATGCCTGTTTGTTCGTTGTTTTGTTTGTTGTATCTGTATGTTCGTGGCTTTGATTTTATATCTACTTATACTATCATTATAAAGAGGAAAGATTTGTATTTTTGTACGAATAAACTCAAAAATTACTGGACCTATTTTAATAATCCTTTTTTCATTAGAAAGCTACATTCTTTGTGAGTAATACCTAAGTAATAACTTCGTGAGTTTATCCCGATATTCCCATGGGATCAGGATTTACGCGGGTGAAACCGCGGCGCGGTGGTAGTATTATTTATAATCAAAGGTTAGTGGTTACAAAACTCGACACGGTTCCCAGTTCAACTACAAATTTAATGACAATATAGTTTCTATAATCTAAAAATATTAAGGGTTTTGTTTTGTAAACTGAGACCTCAATATAGAGAGAGATCCTGTTTAAGCATACTATGCTGTAACGTTGCACTTAGTATATACATACATACATACATATAATCACGCCTTTATCCCCGGAGGGTTAGGCAGAGGTGAATTAACACCCACATTTCACCAATCATTGTATTCGGTCCCACGTAATAGGGGGTGAGTCTATTGCCGTTTCCCGGGCACTATTGTTGACTCAAGCTATGCATCTAAGCTTGATGTGCTTGATTACTGTATTTTTTATTTCCATCTTTTGTTGTACCTAAATAAAGTTTTTGTATATTGTATATTGTGTGTATATTGTAGTAAATGAATGAATTATGAATTATTATAAGGCTGAGTCTGGGCTGTATATATCTGTCTGATGTTAAACAGCCCTATCCCTTAGTCGCCTTGTACGACACCGCATGGGAAGAGATGGGGTGGTCCAAATTCTACTGTGCCGGAAACTTCTACTCTATAGGTAGATATAAAAGTTATTACTATAGGATTAACTTTAAATTTTGACTCACAAACCTTACGGTTATCGTAGATACCTAAATATAATATTATTATTATGATTATATTAAATATTAACAGTTGAGAATTTATCCTCTAAGACGTGACAGATAACACGCGGCAGATAAACTCTGCCCACTTTAATATGATGTCTAATAACTAAGCAGATACTATGCAGATAAACTAATGTATCTATGTACCTATGTACTTAACTATTGCTTGTAAATAACCTCACCCACAGACATTTATATTTGTATTCAACCCTGAATCAACCGCGGTAGCCTAGTGGTACGAGTAATGGACTGCTGAGACGAGGTCTCGGGTTCGATCCCAGGTTTTACCATGACACACACCAATGACATTTCGATGCTTTTCGAAGTTATGTGTGTATTTATCGCAGGTTTATAAGTGCCCGGTTAATGGCAATAGGCTCGCCAGCTATTACATTGGGACCTAAACATAAACTGGCGAAATGTGGGTGCTAGCACCTCTGCCTACCCCTTCGGCGAGTTTATGTTATGTTCAACTCTGAAGGTCTATGAACATCTATGGCAGTCGTTACAGATAGTTGGAGCGCTAAAAAGTAAAATAACTGATCTAACTGCATTGCTTCGATATCGCTAATGAGTTGTGTAGGTCACAGAAGTCGCGGGAGTGAGGGTTCTCACGCTCTCCACCTTGCTCGCGGCGATGGTTCGCTGCGCGGATGCGTGGGCGGCCGGCGCCTCCTTCTGCGAGCAAGTAATGCTCGTGAAGGAGGAGGCGGGGCGGGAGCGGGAGCGACGAAGGATCGCAAGACAAGCTGCCCGCGTACGAAGGCAACTCGGGCGTCGGAGGTCGATGAACGACCTCCGCCCCCCATGAGCGCCGGCCTGGGGGTGACAGGTGGAGCCGCCTGTCACCCTGGCACAAGCAGCGAGAAGAGGGCCAGATCGTGAGAGATGGCCCTGGGTCGGCCGGGGTGCGAGGGATATGCTTGTCAACCTCACCTTCGGCAACCAAAGCGACCTACAGGCGGCGTGCGTTTTAGTCGGTTCGAGTCCGACATAACCTCCTCCACCGGCTCCGGTGGGGAGGTATCCGTGGGGATTTTGCGCACGTAAAAAAAAAGGTCACAGAAGTCGCATCACAGAAAATATCGAAGTTCAGTCATACTCGCAGTTTGACTGGCAAAGCGGACCCCCCGGTACGAATAATTAAAGTATTTCGCAGCTAGTAGTAGAAAGTGCCCAGATACTACCGCACGCATACCCACTAGATTTTCTCTACCACAGACGGTAGCAAATAAACACCGCTCAGATTTGAGTAAGCAATTTATTATGTAAGTACTTAGGTACTTATACTAAGTAGGTACTAAAACAAACATCAACTGTGACCGGCCAAAAACAATAAAACCGAAATAAATATCTGCAACTGATACAGTATTTATAGGTCTGTGGTATAAAAATATGTTTGGCAATAATATTTTTTATCTGTGAACCTGCCAGGCCAAGGATACCTCGGTAATGAACAACAATATTACAATGTGACATAAATTATACGGAGGCTGTGCGAATGATAACGTATCGGAGCAAAAATTAACTTGTTATTGTCAACGAATATTGAATCGCTTTTTATATATCAATATCTACATTACATACAGTTGATGTCTGCAGGGTGAATGGTCGCCTATCGGTGTTGCTAAGTGTACTGCGATAAATCCCTCTTAACTATTAGTGTAACATCTATCTTAATTTGGAAAACTATTTATTTGTTAACAAATTGAATAGTATTTACAATACAAATTTCGATATCTATACTATTATAAAATTGGGAGTAGTTATGTCTGTATATTGGAGATATTAGAAAAAATACTTAGGTAGGTAATATTACATTAAAAACTGAACAAAAAAAAAATCATTTTGGAATTCTTGTTGACATGTTTGTTCGCGATGGACGCAAAAACTACTGAACGGATATTGATGCAGCTTTTATCTGTATGGTGACGGAGAAAGAATACAAGTATCGCCACCTCATCTCATCCGAAGGGTACCGTAAGAGGCGATTAACGAAAAATACGTGGACGATACCACTTTGAGAGAAGGAAAACTCGAAATAAAATGCTGTACCAACCCATCAGTCCCTCGGTTCTATTAAAGCAAAACCACAGAGACTACAAAAAAGCATAAAATTTCAGACTTTATTCTATCGCTTTAAAATACAAAATTTAATGAGAAGACTTTCATTACTTTTTCGTTCATTCGGCAAAAGGTCGTTTAATTTTGAACTACATTGCTTTAAAATCTAAAATTAAATGGATTAAATGGAGTGACCGTAGAAAGACAGTGGTTTTGTTTTAGCAGAACCGAAGCCCTGGCCAGCGTGGGAACAGTAGGCCAAAGCCAGGGCCGTCTTTAAACTATTTGAGGCCCTGGGCACATTAGGATCATGGGGCCCCTAGGACCTTGAGAAAACACTATTTAGTTACAATAGATAAAGAAAGACAAACAAGGTTCTAAATTTACTAAAGTTACTAACTATAAAAAAATAGGAAATATAAAAAATAATCTACAAAAGTAACTCGCTTAACATAAAATCCTTAGATTAATTCTATGTTGATTGCAAAGGTACCCTTCTAGATTTAAGATGAGCAAAATCGTTAATCACATCTTCAAAATCTATGGTATTGAGAATATCACATTCTATGGACATCAGCGACAAACTAGTTAATCTCTCTTGAAGCATTGTATTTCTTAATTCATTTTTTATTCGTTTCAATTTGGAGAAGGAGCGTTCTCCGCTGCAGTTAGTTACCATCATACTTAAAAATATTCTCAATGCAATTTCTACGTTAGGAAATGTGTCTTCAATTTTGTTTTGCTTTAATAGATTATATACTTCCTGTACACTGTTAGATGCTTCATTTTCACTCTGAACATTTTACAAGTATTCTTTTAAATGTTGACATTCTATTTCTAACTCTTTTTCATTTACATCTTCGTGATAGATTTGAGAAAATTCTTTGCATCCTTGTCGTATCTCTTCGGAATTCAGAGTTTTTAAGTGAAAAAATAAACTAAAACGTTGACTGACGGTCTCATATGAACTTTGTCGCTGTTTTAGATGAACACTCAAGGTATCGATTATTGGGAGAAAAGTTTCTACGTTGAATCGCTCTTTTCCATTCAATTGGACTGATGGCGCAGAGCCATCAAAAAAAATCAGCCGTGAGCTTCTACGTCTTGTTCTTTGAGATAGATCTTTGTAGTCAGATTCTGGGTTATTTTCTTTGGCAGATGATTCGAAGTTATCAAATTTATCCCTGAGGTTAGTAATAAAATCATAAAGTGAAGTCAACAAATTGGTTGCAACGTCCAGTGTTATTGTTTCTTTCTGAAGATAATTACTTGTTTTGTCTATTCTTTCCAATATGGTGCTCCAGATTTCCGTCAGTATAATAAATTCTAGATTTCCCATTTTTCTAGACAGACTAAGGGCTTCGTCTCTTGTTTCTCGTGCCTTTTCAGTATCGTTTGCGATGGTGATTAAAGCTTCTAATATTCTTTTATAACCCCCATGCAAAGCACTTACTGCATCAGCTCGGGCTGACCATCTGGTTTGTGAAAGACTCTTAACAACTTTTTTTGAACCTAAATGTTCTGTTAATATATTCCATCTGTGGGTAGAGCCCGAAAAAAAGTTGTACACTTTCTGAACTATTTCAAAAAACTGTGATGCCTCCGGTACACACCCAGCAGCATGGACACCTACCAAGTTTAGTGAATGTCCTGCACATGGTATAAAGGTGGCAAATTCACATTTTTCCTTGATTCTTGTTTGTAGACCACTATACTTTCCCGACATATTTGAAGCATTGTCATAGCTTTGTCCTCTGCAATCTTTTATGGGAATATCATGTATCTCTAAAAAATTTAAGATGGTCTCCGCTAAATACTTACATTTATGCTCTTTAATAGGTATAAATTTCAAAAACCTTTCAACAGGAACACAGTCTTTTACGTATCGAATGATGAAAGTTAGCTGGTCAATATGAGACAGATCGGGCGTACTGTCAACGCTTATGGAAAAATATTTTGCTGATTTAACTTCATTTATAATTTTTTTTAGAACCTGTTTTCCCATTACTTCAATAAACTCATTACAGATATTTGCTGATAAATAAGAAATGTTACCCTTTCCAGGATTCCCAAATTTTTTTAAGTGATCTGCAAGAAATGGATCAAATTCACTCAATAATTCCACACAACCCAAATAATTTCCATTGTTTGGAGATCCTAGGATTTCATTGTCGCCGCGAAATGGAAGCCCTCTCGATGCCAAAAATTTTACAACAGCTACAATCCGTTTAAGTACGTTTCTCCAGTAATCCACTTCCTTTTGATGTTGAGATAATAACTCTATATCTACTCTACCAACCGCTTTACTTCGTGCCAGATAAGTCATCATAGATTGCTTATGCGCTGGGCTATTTTCATGTGTTAAAATTATGTGATTAATATGCTTCCAATCATTACATCCATTCCGAGAGCAAAGATTAACATCAGTTGGGTTAAATAAGCAGCATGAAAAACAAAATACAGAGCATTTGGAAGGCGAATACAGCAACCATTTTCTTTCGACGCTTTCATTGTTCTTTAATTTGCGAATAAATAATGCTTTGTTGAAATATCTCGTCACTAATTTATTACCATCTTTGTAGGTTCTGGATGCCTCGGAAAAGTCAGAATCTTTATTTTGAAAATATACTGGTCCCTTACGAATTAAAATTTCGCGATTTATTTCAACAAACTTTTCGTGAAAATAATCGGCGGGATCGTGCGATATTAATTCTTCTGTGTTGGAAAACTGCTGTTCAATTGACACAGTTGGAGTTGTCGGTTTTAGTGAAGTTACTGAAGTCGTTGCACTTTCGTCGTAGGAATAGTCGCTTTCTGATTCAATCTCTTTTTCAAAATTGGAACATGAAGGTTTAGAAATTCCCGCAATTTGTAATTGAGCTGAGTCATCATGTGGAACATTTATGAGTTGATTGCTACTTACAGAAGTTTCTCCAGTAGTAGTAGTAAAATATGATGTTAATTTTGGTAACTTTTCAATTACTTCTTTCTGATGTAGAGCTTTTTTCCTTTTTTCAGATTCACTAGGATATGACCGTTTCGACATGTTATATTATAATTCAGTATTTAATTAATTTTATAACGAAAATATTCGCTAACACAAAACAGACAAACGACGATTTAATCAAACAATACTATTTTTTTGTCAGAGCTCAAGCACAGTCAGTAACAAACTAACAACTACAAACAAAACAAACGCCACAACATCGCAGACAAATACTTGAAGGGAATTCCCGTTCGTCAAGTCAAACGACGATCGGGAGTCGGGAATTCCCCTTTTTTGTCTTTGGTATTACGAATGACGTTCGAATAGGTTTCTTAAAGACATAAACCACACCGCATCAAATAATTCTTCTTTTTTTAATTTATTAATTTTTCTTTTAATTGTATTCTTATACTTACATATAGGTATTTAAATTAACCTAAATATACTAATATCGGAAAAACTCATTTTTGAGAGAGAGTGGAGTACTTATACCCTGTTTATTTATTAGTTTGATCTTTCTTTTTGACGGATGTCAAATCTGAAATCGATATAACTTTGCAACGACGAACAATATTTTCTTATTTTAATAATATTAAAAATTGATAATAATCATAAGAATAGACACACAACATAAGAGTACCTGTTAAGGACTCAAGCATTTTCCGAAAGTCTTAAGTGGTTTTTATTGCTTCGAAGTAAAATTTAAATAGAAAACTGAAAACAATGGTACCTACCCAATGTTTTTATGTCTAGTGCAATAAAATTGATTGACGAATGAATTTATTTATTTTGAATAGTTTAAAACATACATACAGCCACATATTTAGCCAACACATTTTTTACACCAATAGATATTTTCTGTTTCCCATCACTGACCCATCTGTCAAAAAGTTCAAGCTATGTTGTACAAGGTATAGCTATCCGCATGCGGCAAACTAAAGCTAATATAATAAGCGTAGGTATTGTAGTAAGTCATTATCATCAGATTTTTCAAAATTAATGTTTTTCGGTAATACCTAAATATCGGTTATCATTTGGTAATCTGGCAGGAACTAGGGGGCCCCATTCGATCGCGGGGCCCTGGGCACGTGCCCATAGTGCCCAGTGGGGAAGAGGGGCCTGGCCAAAGCCTCAAAATATTGGGAGAGGCCTATGTATATTCAGTAGCGGATTGCGTTGGGCTAATTGATTATTTGATTGATTAGCATTAAAGTCGTACGTTTTTCTGCTCGCAATTGATTGAGAAGAACCAGAGATATGGCAAATCCATGCAAGCGAAGCCGCGTGCATCAGCTGATAGTTAGTTTGAAAAGTTTCAATATCTTAGAATTTCACTGAAAAGTATAAACGCGTTTAATTCGCTCCAGATAAACTGAAGTTCACCGGTCAAATCAAGGCCTATACTCGCTTGGTACTTGGCGATCAACTAGCGCCAGACACAGAGGAGACCGTATGTCATTGATTTCGACCCTTTCATTATTTACTTGACAAAACAATTACCTAATCTATCTAACTATTATTCACAGTGAATGGAAATATATCACTGTTTATATTTCTCTATTTTGAGATAATTGATGATTTATGATTAGAGATTTAATAGCAACACCTTTGACACGCTACTCAACTTGTAACAATAATAAATAGATAGGACAGATGACAGTTTTATATGTAAATATTTTATAAATATATAATGAGAATTTTTTTTTTTAAAAAAATGGTAATTCAGAACACTTCTTCATCTTCATCTTAGTCTTTATATCAGTCACATCCGAAGCTCTCACATTGGAGTCTGGGGTCCGCTTTTACCAATCTAACTGCGGATTTGGCTAGACTTCGATATTATCTGTTAAGCGACTGCCATCTGACTCCACAACCCAATGACGATATCGAAGCATTGTTTTGCAGTTAAAACAGTTGTTGAACTTTTTTTCAACTACCCGTAACGACTGCCATAGATGTTCGTATGGCAACCGAGACCGACTTAGGCAGTCGGTCTCTTCGAGACCACTTCAAATACCCATATTCATGTATACAAATATTTGCACAGAGCGGGGATTGAACCCGCGCCTCATGCGTTGCGGCCGCGTTCACTTCACTACCACCGCGCACGCCACAGAGGCTGTCCAATACACGTACACTGATTCTGCTAATTTTCAACCACTGTTATACCACTAACAGAGCACACAGCAAAAAACGCCAATTAGTTTTGCGCTTTACTTATAGACAGTTCAACTGCATTTATCTACCTATATAAGTAGTCTAAAATTTAATGGCATTTTTAGCAGTGTCTGTGGTATGAATTACTGTCCTGGATTTTGGTAGTTAATAATTAAAAAAAAAAAACTCAAGACTTGAATACAGGACTTCCAATAGATAGCTTTTCGAAAATGGATCTCTCTTTTAAATAAACTATCATTGTCATTCACATTAGTATTAAAGTTTTCGAGATATTTCTGCATTTCCGATATTTCGGCGCTGTTTCTTTGCAAAAACAACTGGCTACAAGCCAAAACAAAAACGTTAGTGAATACAGTAAGCATCGTGTATCGTGAACGTGATCGAGATAGGGTTCGAGTTTGAAGTGAGAGTGAAACCAGTGGTAGTGCAGATACGCGTAGTCAGAGAAGTCTAAAGAGGGTAGATCGATATATTTACTCCTAAAAAACTTTTTCACTTTTCACCGCCAATACTCCAGTTCCTCCGTGATCATGGTGCTTGTATCAACGCTGAAATAAGAAACTGGGAATAATACAACATGGTAATAATACAACCCCATCTCTTTTCATGCCGTATCGTGCAAGGCGAGTAAGGGATAGGGCTGTTTAACATCAGACAGATTTATATAGCCCAGACTCAGCCTGAGATGCATGGCTTGAGTCAACAATAGTGCCCGTAAGACAACAATAGGCTCACCTTCTAATACATGGGACCGAATTCAATGATTGGTGAAATGTGAGTGTTTATTCACCTCTGCCGAACCCTCCGGGGAGAAAGGCGTGATTACATGTATGTATGTAAATATGCCAATAACTTTAATACTAAAGATCTCTCTTCAATTATGTATTATTTATTATGTAACACTGTACTTCGGATGAACTCCACTCCAAGTCTAAAGTGTATGGCACTTTACTCGTAGATGCAAATAGTATTTTGGCATAAATAACAAACAGGCTTACATTTTAAACAGGAATAACATAAATCAAACCTGTATTATTCCATAGCGCTATTAAAACAGCACTATTTATGTCATCATAATAAGTTTATCTGAGGTCACAATGCACAAACAATATGCGAAGCCCAAGTCTGTATTTCTCTTTATTACAGATAATATCGATGAATGTGTCCTTTCCATTATTGTTTGAACCCCCCAAGGCTTGTTGTCGGGCAGAAATAGGTACTTGCAGCGCCTAGATACAGCTACAGATGTAAACTATGTATAGAACTAGGGTATTGCATTAGACGAGTACTTATTTGTTTATTAATGTCGTATACTGATAACGATTAGGTTTGTTTCTTGAGCAAAGCGTGAATAGTTTGTTTGTACATGTATAACGTCTACCCTTGCCTTGGCGAAAAAGATGACTTAAGTAGATATTTCTTCTATGTAACACTTCAATACAACTTGTCTCTTGCGTATTAGATGTTTAATTTTGAAAGGATTTTGATTATTGCGTGAGGGTTGAACCGGAATTGACTTTGACAGAATAAATTTATTCATTTTCATTCTTATTCAGACGTTTTATGGGACGTTATCTAGGTACTTATCACAGGTTTATAAGAGCCCGGTTAATGGCAATAGGCTCGCCACCTATTACATTGGGACCTAAACATAAACTGGAAAAAGGGGGTGCTTGCACTTCTGCCTACCCCTTCGGGGATATAAGCGTGAGTTGATGTATGAGTTATGTTATGTACTTATTGTCATATACACATAAAATTACTTCTCCTGACTGACTGATTTATCAACGCAGAGCCTAAACGCTGCTATATATGTAAGCTTGAAATTTTGGTAGGTGATGCCATTTATGATGTAAGCAACTTAGAAAGGATTTTTTTTGGATATTTCTCTATTGAAGGAGTAATATATGCGATGAACGGTAAGGTACCTATATAAAAAGTTCGTACTTATAGCATTCTTTTACGGACTTATTAAAGGAGCTTGGGTGCTAGTCATATTTCACAACTTTACGATTAATGCATTTCTGAAGTTCAACCTACGATATACTGATTTTTTAAGCTTTGCTAATAACTTTATAATATGTTTCAGGTACATACAAAGGATTGGAGTTAACAAAATGTTCCTGGTGTCTTCTAATATAAAGACTGATAGTATTCTATTCTTCCTATTGTGATAGTTCAAGTTAGTTTTGTTCTCTAAGTCTAATCAAACAAATGTTACCATACCAAGTGCCTGGATCCGCTGGAAATTGCTCGTATTACTATAGATTTAAATTATTTTAAGTTAGAATATGTAAAGACCGAGCCCCAGTCACAAGCGTTCCTATCATAATTAAGACATCTTCTCTTTCTAACTTATTTGGTTAGTGTAAGTCAGACTGAGATGCGGAACAGTACGAATATGGCCAGTGTATTTCTATCTCGCTCTCTTTTATATTCCTTTGTAATGTCTTACGAAGTGATAATAAATTATGTATTTTGGTATTGAAGACTAATTGGGGTTGAACCCTAATTTATCTAAAAAAATATATGATATCAGTGCAATAAAGATGGTAATAAATTTCTCATGATCTCGAACAAGTAACCAACTGTAAATTATTATATGTTAAGGCGTATGAAGTGTTCCTTATAAAAATATTTTCAATAATTGGGCACATTTAACACCGTATTATGTAACAAAAGGATCTGATAACATTATATATATACTTAAATGTTTCCTGTTCAAGTAGGTATCCATATAGTGTTTTACAGTTAAAAATATATATGTAGGTATTTTAATTATAAAATCAAGTTTTATTTTTAACGTACCCCTTCCGTTCCTGTTTACGCAATCGTCGATAACTTACTGTTAGATAATGTAGTGCCAGTAGAACGGAATATCCGTCACTTATTACAATAAAGTTTTGTAAATAATAAAATTATGAAAGCAGAGAAGCGCAAGGCGGTTCTCTGGCATACATACGTATGCCAGAACGGGAGCAAACTAGCAAGTGGAAAGACGTCAATGCTTACCCCAATGGGAAAGAAGCGTGAATTTAAGTATGTACCTATGTACTCATACATAACATACATATATTCACGCCTATATCCCCGAAGGGGTAGGCAGAGGTGCTAGCACCCACATTTCGCCAGTTTATGTTTAGGTCCCAATGTAATAGGTGGCGAGCCTATTGCCACTAACCGGGCACTTATAAACCTGCGATAAATACACACATAACTTCGAAAAGCATCGAAAAGAGTGTGCCATGGTAAAACCTGGGATCGAACCCGAGACCTCGTCTCAGCAGTCCATTACCCATACCACTAGGCTTTCGATATTTGTTATTGGAGTATTATGGTGCGATTTACGAATCCTAAAAGTCCACTTAATCTAAAGTAGGGCTCCAGTAATCAGGATCTCAATTCTCTTAAAACAAAACTACTATCATAGCGCTGACACAGCAAAAATTACATTTTAATTCTACTATTATTCTTTTTTATACCACTTAGGTGGCAGACAAGCACACGGCCCAACTGATGGAAAGTGGTTACCGTGGCCTATGAACGTGTGAACACCAGAGGAGTCACAGTTGCGCTGTCAACCCTGTAAGTACAGAGTTTCTGTACCGTCAGTGTAGAAAACAAAGCAGGATAAGCCTTTGTAGTCTTCCCACTGACAGCACAAATTCTCCAGTGAGCTCTGGCTACCCTACTCACCGCTGGGAACACAACACGAAGTTATTATAGCCGCGGAAAGTCCAAAATTATATAGAAAGAGTTTTTAGACTTTGACTGCATTAATGTAAAATTTAATTTAATTTTTACAGTGTCAGTATAATGACATTCGAGACATTCCACTGACACTGTAAAATTGCCTTTGCTTTGACACAAAATAGCAGATTCGAAGCACAGGTTAAAAATATTCCGCCTTGAGAAAACTTAACTTCAAAAGAAAATTATTCATTAATCAGAAAGTCTTTATTAGTTAGGTACGATTATTTATTATATTATTAATAACAGTAAAGTAAATCTTACAAGCTATGAGTATCCATATTTGAATTCATTCAGTAGGGGAGATGTTCTGTGCTGCAGCGACTAGTGTGTCGTGAATGTCCTTAGCGTATGAAATCTGCAGGCGTACAGTATTCAAGTATTGCGGGTAACTAAGTGTGGTCTCCTGAAAAGAAGAGTAAAGTATTATTATCTACTAACACAAAAGTCGCCGCGTGGTTTCCAGCAGAGTAGAATTTGGGCCACCCCATCTCTTCCCATGCGGCGTCGTACAAGGCGACTAAGGGATAGGGCTGTTTAACATCAGACATATATATACAGCTCAGACTCAACCTCAGATGCATGGATTTGAGTCAACAATAGTGCCCGGAAGACAGCAATATGCTCACCCCCTATTACGTGGGACCGAATTCAATGATTGGTGGAAATGTGGGTGTTAATTCACCTCCTGCTTAACCCTCCGGGGATAAAGGCGTGATTTTATGTATGTGTGTACAAAAGTCAAATAGTCAAATACAGTGATTTGAATGGCGACTGAAGTCACCCAAACCACAGATTAAGAAATAGTTACTGCCCAAACCTTTAGTCAAGTTCAAGTCAATTACCCTATCGTAAAAGATTTTAGTCTATTGATGAACATAGGCCTCTCCCAATGTTGGGGGGCTTTGGCTTAGGTACTGTTTCCATGCTGGCCGCACGGGTTAGTACAGTACAGGGTTTTCCTTCTCTCTGTGATATCGTGCGTATTTTTCGGTTAGTCGCCTCTTACGACTAGTCACCCTTGATATGAGATGGGGTGGTGATACTTTTATTCTTTCTCGGTCACCACACAGCCACACTGGCCTATAATTGTATATGAAATAGCCGACTAATTTCTAATGATTGGTGTTCCCAAAAAGGGACATTATGCGAATAGGACATTGTGCGAATAGGACATTTTTCAGCAAGGGAACCTTTTGCCAATGGGACATTCTGTGTTAAATGCCTTTTAGACATAGTCATTTTAATTGGCACATTAGGACAGTAAGACCTAAGGGTAACAGAAAGACGAAAAGTTCAAATCCGATAATACGATCTGTTGTACACGTTGTTTGACCTCTTATAGGTAAAAATAGAAGGTCTAAAGATCGAGGACCTGGACCTAGAATAGTCGATAAAGTTTCCAATATAAGAGTTGTTGACAGTCTGGTCAAGATCTCGATTATCGTAAAGACGTCAAATCTAATCAAGAATCACACTGTCTGACGTCACTACAGGGGTTGATCTAAAGACGTGTCCAATGTCACCTTTGTGATTGGATCACGCGTTTAAAACTCAAGTCTAAAAATATGCTTTTAAAATATGGCTATTTATACAACAAGCTATGGCATCTGTGGACATGGGTAAACTGATGCGGTATGTAAAAGCAAGTTAGGAGGGGCTTGTGGTAATCGAGGGGGCAATTTCGGAACGGGAGACCTGAGGACCCAAGACGGCGTGAGGTCGGTTCGAATCCGACATAACCGGGTATCAGCAAAAACCATGGTAAGTTCAACACTAAACTAGTACCTAGTATACTATTGGCCTAAACTACGGTTTCTGTACACAAATTGCACGTTTTTTTATACCACTTAGGTGGTAGACAAGCACACGGCCCACATGATGGAAAGTGGTTACCGTGGCCTATGGACGTGTGTAATACCAGAGAAGCCACACTCGCGCTGCCGACCCTGTAAGCACAGAGTTTCTGTGCCGTCAGTGTAGAGGACAGAGCAGGACAAGTCTTTAGTTATCTCACTGACAGCACAAATTCTCCAGTGAGCTCTGGATCACTTGATCTTAAAGAGGTCTTTTGATTACAGTGAAAGGTAATATCATTTGATGATACTTATTTAAGTGGATTTTTTGTTTTTCTCTACAAAAATACGGGAAACATT
Source organism: Eilema griseolum (assembly GCA_963662185.1). NCBI lineage: Eukaryota > Metazoa > Arthropoda > Insecta > Lepidoptera > Erebidae > Eilema > Eilema griseolum. The sequence goes on from OY759250.1 coordinate 11,409,538, forward strand.
TTGAACTATTTATGTCGTTTTAGTAGACACTCAAAGCTCAAATGGTCTCTTAGAGTCTTTTATTACCCATATGAAATAGAATCGATTGGAATAATTTATGATTTTTTGGATTTTAAGTATTTTTCTTGCTAATTGTATGATTTATCCCGCGGGGTCCAGTCTATTGACGGACTGAATATAAAAAACCTACAAGCCAGTATACCGGCAGTCTGCTTGACGCATGAGACTCTGGCACAGGCTTTGAAGATATAACTGTTGAATATCTAAAACTAGTTTTTTTTATACCACTTTTTTTATAGCACACGGCCCACCTGATGGAACTGGTTACCGTGGCCTATGGACGTGTGCAACATCAAGGGAGTCACACTCGCGCTGTCAACCCTGTATGCACAAGAGTTTCTGTACCGTCAGTCAGTGTAAAAGACAAAACAGGACAAGCTTTTGGTCTTCCCACAGACAGTACAAAAACTTTCCAGTGAGCTCTGGCTACGCTACTACCGCCGGGAACACAACTCGAGGTTATTATGGCCGCGGTGTTCTGTAGGGCGGAGGTACTTCCCCAGTCGGACTATTCAATTGGACGGAAATACCGTCGTGTACTGCCTCCTCTTCTCTAATAAGAGCGTCTTCTTACTCTAACCTATATTAGTAGCATTTCCTACCACCTATCAGGAGGGTTATCCTTACACCCGAGAAGAGGGCCAGATCGTAAGACATGGCCCTGGGTCGGCCGGGGTGCGAGGGATATGCCTGCCAACCTCACTTTCGGCAACTAAACCGATCCACAGGCGGTGTGCGTTTTAGTCGGTTCGAGTCCGACATAACCCCTTCCACCGGCTCCAATGCTGTACTGGTAGCTTTGTGTTAATAACTATAAGACTTACTTGTGTGGTTGGTCCAGAATCGAGCCTTGACGGCATCACAGATAATGGCAGATAGTGAGCGGCAGACTGAGCTTGTTGGATACATGTTATTGCCGTGCGCTGGTCACATGAAACAAATAATTATATACAAGTCACATATTATTAATGTTATGATAAACCCGGTAAGGTCAAACAAGGTAAGTCAACATAGATTTTTCCACTTACGGACATATCAATCAATACATAATATTTTGCAATATTACTCGGTGGGATAAATAAATAAATAAATAAATATTCCACGACATTCTACACAACGCTATCTAGACCCATGGTAAGCATAGCTTAACTAGCTTGTTATGGGATCTAGAATGCGGATAAACATACTTAGATACTTTTTTTTGTAAATGCATACATATTATACATAGGAACATCCAGACCAATGCAAATATACTTAATCATGCATAAAAATATTTGCACTGAGCGGGAATCGAACCCGCGCTGCCTCCGTGCCACGGAGTTCAACGTAAATAAGTACGTCACGGATAAAAAGTGCTGCATCCAATAACATGTTTCACACGTTAAGAATTTTTTTCCCAACTAATAACAATATTACTCGGTTGTGTTACTGCATGGGAATGCACCAATTTTATCATACTATCGGAAGTTTGCGCGAATATCGTTCATTGAGATAAAACCACTTTTAACAGATTCTATCGAGATTTATACATACATACAGTCACGCCTTTTTCCCAGTGGGGTAGGCTGAGACTACAGTTTTCCACTTGGCACGATCCTTTCGCTTCTTCTACTTTCATAATTGTTTTCATACTTGTAATTATATAACATTACTGCCCATCCCAAGGTTGTCTGGAAGAAATCGCTTCTGCGATAAGGCCGCCCATTATACATTGAACAGTATACATGCTACCGACTTGTCCTACTGTAAATTTGTTGGTGTACAATAAAATATTATCTATCTATCTATACATTCTCGCCGGTTTCGGGTAATCTTGACATGACTTTCTTCAAAATCCCTTCGATCTGATTGATTATGTCTACGTTGACCCCTACCGGTATATCCATTCACTCGCGCTTCATAAATTTGTTTCGTCAGTCTTCTTCTGTCCATCCTCTCCACATGTCCGAACAATCTATGCTTTATCTTAGTTACATCTTCAAATCTTCAAATACACCACAACGTTCCCTTATTCCCGATTTATTACACATTCAAACTATGTGACAACTACCATCTTCAGTCACCCCACAACTATGACTGCTGACAAGTAGCCAAAATGTAAATGTAAATAATAAGAAATAAATCGTGACAGAACCCTATAAAAAGTGTTTTATTTCAATCATCATCCTCCTGCCCTTATCCCGAGATTATTTGGGGTCGGCGCAACACGTATTCTTTTTCCATTCATCTCTAGTTGCAGTCATTTCAACATTCACTCCCTTCTTAATCTTAATATAAGACAGGCAGATATTAATATTAAAATGAATAACGAATCTGTTCAAATAGTCAATACCACAGTTTTTCTTGGAATAACTCTAAATAATAAACTGCAATGGGGTTCTCATATCACAGCCTTGGCAGGAAGACTTAGCTCAGCTGCCTATGCGGTTAGAAAGATAAGGTCACTGACTGATGAGGAAACTGCACGATTAGTTTATTTTAGCTACTTTCATAGCGTTATATCATACGGTCTGCTGCTGTGGGGCTCAGCTGCCGATATTGAAACTATATTTGTACTACAGAAACGAGCGATACGAGCGATCTATAGCCTCAGATCCCGTGACTCGCTGAGAGAAGATTTCAAAGAGATTAATATTCTAACAGTTGCTTCTCAATACATTTATGAAAATATCTTATTTGTAAATAAATAACCTAAATATTTTCAAAAAACTATCTGATGTACACAATTTTAATACGAGAAATAAAGATAAACTAGTTGTACCAAAACTTAGGCTTCACAAGGTTGGTGATTCATTTGTAGGCAGCTGCATAAAAATATTTAATAAAATTCCTCAAGACTTGATTAATATGCCAATAAATAAATTTAAAAAAGAAGTGAAAAAAACTTTAATGAGTAAAGGTTACAGTTAAAGTGGATGAGTACCTCAATGATGTTAATGCGTGGTCAACATAAGTCTCTTGCTTGCTCGCACAAAATAAATTGTAAACTAAAACAAATTAAAAAAAAAAAACTATATTTAATGTAGTTCGCTGAGTTTCTTGCTGGTATCTTCTCAGTAGAACTAATCTACCGAACCAGCGAAAGAAACATTTTCCAATGGTTTATTTTAATATTATTTAATATCTATTTTTATATTATTTCTTGACATACATAATTGTAAAATTTTGACGTTCATATGTGCTCTTTGTGTGCCTAAACTGAATAAATGAAATTGATTCTTTGATTGATTCTTAACCATATCATCATTCACACAGTTCATCCACCTCATTTTAGGCCTCCCTCTCCCCTTGTATCCACTTCCATAGATAGTGCCTTCCTTACGACATTACTTTCATCCCTACGCATTACATGCCCGAACAGGACAAACGATTTCCTCGTAGCTTTTCTGTGATTGGTTTTAATTGTGGTGTGATTGGAAAAGTGTTTTATTTCAATGAAACTATACACTGAATACATATTATTATGCAGGAAAATGACCTTTTTATTAGCCTACCAGAGCTTTATCGTGCAGGTCCGTGACGGTGAGAATGGCAGGTTTAACTTTAGAAGTCCTAGGTACTTATTTAGTACAGAATACAAATTTTACAGTAGGTACAAATTTTGATCAGTATCCTCTTAGATGCTCCACCATAGTATGAACGTGCCTGTTTTATCTGATATGTACCTAAATACATTAGAATTAAACCGCTTTCCTGAAAAAAAAGGGTCGTCACGTGAATTGCAAATTGCACTCAGATGACGTCAGTTAATGGCGCCGCCCGCTGAGTGACGACAGAGCTCGTATAAACAAAAAAACTTGTTGACGTACAGTACCAAGTAGCAATTGCCGTAGAGCGTGTTTTTGGTACTACAGTACCAAATAGCAATTTAGCGGGTATAAGTACATTTTTTATTAGGTAACTACAAAGATTTGCTAAAATACACCCACCATTATCACCTGGGTCCACTGCATGTTCACTAGGGACAGTTCAGCAGCCGGTTAAGAGGATACACCTTATAACGCATCATCTAGATCCAAGTATGTTTATCAGTATTCTAGATACAATAACACAAGCTAGTTAAGCTATGCTTACCATGGGTCTAGATAGCGTTATGTAGAATGTTTATTTATTTATCCATCACCCCCACGGCCTGCTGAGTTTCCATCTCAGCCTAAGCAGATATTTCAGGTTTCTACATAACAACGATGCCGTTTGGTTGAAAGAATTTATGTGCAAAACAAAAAAACCCAGGTCTAAGTCCACGTGGACGAAGTCACGAGCACAACTAGTATTAACTATATTTCTTATCAAAACTTACCAAATGTAGTTCCATTTGATCACATATTGAGAAGAAATCTTCCAAGTTTTTATCAAATCGTGGCACAGGATTGTCTATCCCTTTTCTGTAACAAATAACAGTGTTCTTCAGGATTGGTTTTGTTTTAATAATTTTACAGATATCCATTGATTTTTATTTTAAAATTATACATCCTTATTTTTTGACATGCTCAAAGTCCCCCAGTGATTGCCCCAAACGAGTCTGGGGGAGGTTATGACGGACTTGATCAACTAAAAGGTGAGGTTGGCAGGCATATACCTCATAGCTTGGCCGACAGGTATAGGGTCCAGCAAAAGTCCCAAGTGAAGGCCACTTATAGGACCAGGGAGTTAAGTAAAAATTAATAAAAAGCCTTATTTGGTACCCATTCTAAGGGGCTATGGTGAAAGCCATTTACATTATATCCATCTTCTATTCTCTAAATAACCATTTACTGAATTAATTATAAAAAAACTTATGTATTGTATATATTCACAAGGGATATTCTAAAAAAATATAGAAAACAAAAAAACTCACTGTGAATTTGAATCTACATTATGATTTTGATGTAGAATCTGTGCTGCCGACTTAAGTGTCATCTGTGAATATTAAAAACAAATTGTCATCATACCTTATTAATAAGGTAATTTTAACATGAAATACTTATAAAAAAAAAATATGGTAAAATTGTATTGTGATTTCCTGAGACTTTACCTTTAGCTTACCATCAGGCAAGGTGAAGTCAAATTGGCAACAGGAAGGGGGTAAATATGCAGATCTAGAACAGCATTAGTAGGGGTACTGCAGGGTCGGTAGCATAAGTATGATGCTCTTGGTATTGCAAACATCCATAGCTCATGATAACTACTCCCTAACAGATTGTTTGTGTGCTTGCCTGTCACTTAAAAGGATTAAAAAAATCTGGCATAACTAAATAAAACCTTTTAAACCAGATTAATAAAAGGGTAATTTACCTATGTCATTGCGACAGTACATGCATCTGTAACTACTTCCCATCAGGTGGGCTGTGTGCTTGTCTGCCACATAAGTGGTATAAAAATATATGAGCGCTTATGAGAAAACATTTTTGCACACTTACAACAGAAAATTTGTCATCTATATATTCTTGGATTTTAGGAGAACTTTTTTGGCACAATTTACTCTTAATTACTCGTCTCACTAATTTTAATTTAATAAGATCATGAGTAAAGACAATCTAGTTTGCTTCAAAGTGAAATACTCAAGTAGTAGTTTTATTAAACAATAAATGAAATTTTCAACAGCAGAAATCCATACTAATGTTATAAAGCTGAAAAGTTTAGTTTGGTTCAATGCACTGATCTCAGAAAATTGTATAAGATAGTCTACAGGAAAGAAAATCCCAAGTGAGTGGAGCAGTAATCTAAAAGTCGACAAATGCGGCAAATTGCCATAAATTATTGCCAATACAGTAGAGTCCGTTTGTAATGACATCGAAAGGAATTGACCAACACGTCATAATAAGCGGACGTCATACAAAGCGTTATGTGAAATGAAAAACCTTTTTTATGTAAATATGTATGTACATACTTAAGTATTTTAATACAGTAACATAGTACATAACCATACATATGTATACATACATATTACCTAAATCAAAATTGTATGTAATTAGCACATTATTATAATAACATATACTTACAAGTGTATTTTTTACTGTAAGTTGTAATCTGTAATTTTTGTCTGCTTTTGTTTTTTCATTGTATTGTATTGTACTATTGTAAAACGAGCCACGTGCCGAATGTCATCAGGAATCAAGGAACATTACCGAAGGTGTAAAGAATCATGTCGGTCATAATAACCGGACATAATTTATTAAAAATGGGTCATAATAAGCGACATGTCACTGTAAGGGAAGTCATTATATTATATATATATGTATATAAGACTTTTTTATAAAGAATTTTATATGAAAACCAAACTTCGTAGTGCAATTCGTCATAATAACCGGTTGGTCAATATAGGCAGAGTCATAATAATCAGATTCTACTGTAATTGTGTTCAACACCAATGATTGGCTGAGGGGTCACTACCTCAAACTCTAATAATTTATTTTTACATTATTTAATATTTTTATATTATTACTTGACATATCCAATTGTAAAATTTTGATGTTCATACGTGCTCTTTGTGTGCCTAAACTGAATAAATGAAATTGATATCTTTGATTCTGCACCAGACTATCCAACAATAACCCCCACAAGCACTTCTTCAGTAACAGAGTGGTTAGAGAGTGGAATAGCTGCCCGATGACATCATTTCAGCACAAACCATCAACCAAATTAAGAACAGGCTGGATATACACTTGAACTAAAGGAAAGAAAACAAGTTTTAGAAACTGGATACAGGAAACTATCAGTTCTAACAACTGCCTGCCTGATTAAATAATAATAATAATAATTTATGGGAATTTGCCGCATTTACTGGAAAATTAAGTAAGCATGGGCATATACGACACCCCTTGGTACACCCAATTACCGGTCGAAGAATGTCATGGGCGATGCTGGGGAAGGTAGGCTAGTCAATTTTTAAGTTCTTACTGGTATCGACTCACGAAGTGAACCCATCAGCGTTTTCACTTTGGATATATTATCCATTTTATCCTGCTGGGCCTGTTGAGGTATAGGCTGTGGTTGCTGGACCTGCATCTGCTGAGGTGATTGTTGTTGCATTATGGTGCCTGGTACTGGCATTTGCATTCCCACATTTGGCGCAGCACCCACAGTATGCATAGGGACCTGCATATTCATTTGATTGTGATTCATTTTATTTTAATTTCGGGTATATTTCAATATGTTTTGTTTTGTTTATTGAGGCAAATGACGTTGGTTTGACAATGAATGTCATTAGTGGCATTTGTCACAGTTGTCACTGCCAAGTGCAACAATAGCCTACGCTACCGGCGTTTTTTGATTCGATAACTCGATACAAAAGATTAACAATTAAATATTGTATCAATATCTATTTTAGTATAGATAGTTAAAACGAAACTTAACATAAAACGTTGTCTCTTTCGAATATATCCCATAACGCAAACTTCATAAAGTTATTAATGAATAACGGGACAATTTAAATTTTTTTGACTTTTATCCGATTCTTTCGACTTAATTACTCCAACAGCTTCCTCAGCGTCTTTTGTTCGTTTGTTCAATACTTATTTTAATTTTCAATACATATATTTGTCTCTGCCCTTTCCCATTGAGGTAGGCAAATAGAGGGAACTTCTTTTTGCTTGTTGAGTTTGTGCTTTCATTATAATAGTCACGGATACTCTTTATCTAGGTTTCTCCTTAAAACGTAAATCGTCCTTGATTGGACATTTTTATATTATTAATGCTTCCATGCACGACGACGCTTGGCAACCAATTAACAATATGACCTAGGCTACTTTTGTCACAAGAATATGATCATGTAGGTCACAAGTTCAAGATAAGTATTTCACGCGGGCAGAGCCGCAGGAAACAACACTAGTTTGTGGTAAATTCTCAAGCATTAAAAATATTATAAGATATGTACATAATGTCATTTAAATCATTAAATCGAAATTAAACAATATATCGACACTTATTTAACAACCCTAGTACCGATAGCAGTAGAATTTGACAGATAGGGAGGGGGTAGCAGAGCCAGATAGTCTTCTTTTGTTATGTTTACAATATGATAGTATTGTTTTGTTTACACTATGATAATAATGAATAGGGTAGGATAATAGATAATAGCCAGTTTCCGCCCACACACCCCTCTTTCATTACCCTTTCCCATTACAGCGGCCACTGTAATGTTTCTCCTCACAGTGTACTTTGTGATTCAGAAGTGTGCAGAACTTTGCTAACGGTCTTGAAATTTGTGCTACTGCAGTGCTAATTACTTCTTCGACTTTCTCACTAAGTAGTTATTCTATAAATATAAGCGACTACACACATTATAATCTCTAGTGCAAATTAAAATATATTTTATTAGGTGTTGTGAAGTTTTGTTTTTAATCTGCTAAAAAATAAAAAAAACCATGTCTTTAAGAGTTTTAAACGCCATGGGATTATGGCAGGTAAGTTGTGTAGTGTTATCTTTCTTTCAATTAATTATGTACCAAATTTACTGATTCCTAGAGATCTTAGTTATTAATCTACAAACTTAGCCATATTTCTATTTATTGTTCCTTTCCTTCACCTTATCTTGGTAGTTGATATTTACAATAGTTGCCCACTAAGTTTACAAGCATTTTTCTTTTTGATAACTCTGATATATTTATAAGATCTTTTAATACTTTCAGACAGAAACTGTTTTTTCTGCAGTGCCAACCTTTAGTCAGAGCTTAGATGATCTTTTAGGAGGTTATGGAGTTAAGCTTGGAAACCTCACAGAGATACTTGGAACCCCTGGCTCTGGTAAAACACAGCTATGGTAAGTACCAATTTTTTTTTAATTGCATGCAAATTAAAATCTGTTACATACTTAATACTGTCATTGTCTTTATTACCACATGCTAGTATTTTTATTAACTGAGACAGACTTTGCGACATGGCTGTAGTGAACACAACCGCTACACAAGAGGCGTAGGTTATATCCCTGTTCATTGCAAATATTTTTGTGCATGAATATGTGTATTTGTATTGGTCTGGTTGTGCCTAAGAGATTTGAACATCTATGGCATTAGTTAAGTATAGTTGTAGCCCTAAACGGTCCTACAATTGAACTAACTGCAATACTTTGATATTGCTTTAGTTTAGACAGAGAAAACAACGAACTTCATATGCCTGTGTTTCTTACCACATGTCAGTGTTTTTATTATAATATGTTAATGATTTATTACCACATGCCAGTATTTTTATTACCACATGCTAGTGTTTTTATTACCACATGCCAGTGTTTTTATTATCACATGCCAGTGTTATCACATGCCAGGGATTTTATTATCACATGCCAGTGTTATCACATGCCAGGGTTTTTATTTTCACATGCCAGTGTTTTTATCATCATATGCCAGTGATTTTTTACCACATGCTAGTATTTTTATTATCACATACCAGGGTTTTATTACCATATGCCAGTGTTTTTATTACCATTTGCGAGTGTTTTTATTGCCACATGCGTGTAAAGTTCACTGGCTATAAGGTTATGGCCTTGGATGCAACTAAAACCCAGTGAGATGATGATGACTGTCATATGGGTAGTAGCCCCAAGAAAATTATTTTTAATTAACAGATAAATTAATATTTAATAGGATACACTTTTGATATTGCTATTGTATTGACATACTCAATACAATATAGTAGGTATTTTGGTGACCTGTAACTCAGGTCCTTATTACCTACCACAGGCACCAGCGACCCACAGACAAAATTGTATAATATAAAGTAGCAATTTCTTATAGAACAATGTAATCAGTATCTTATTCTGCTGTGGTAAGAAAATAGACAAATTTTTATTTTCTTATTTTTATTACATCTATCCTCACTATCATCATTCTCAAAGTCTTTTCCCGCTCAGTTGGGATTGATTTACCAGTTTAAACGTGATGCAACTGAATTCAATATTTCGACTGCCATCTGACATCAACAACCAATTGGTAATATCAAAGTTCTTTAGATAGTCTAACCGTAACAATAATCCCAATATAATGTATATTGGCATGTGGTAATATATTATATTTAGATCATTGGACATTGTGTGTATTTAATGTTTAATATGCATACCAATTTTGGTAAAATACGCTAAGCTACCTGTTGTAATAACTGTATATCACTGTAACTTTAAACTACTGTATTTCGTGCAGATAAATTATCCTTTCATTTCATAGATGTTCATATAGCAATGGGGAACTATGGCTTTACGTCCTCTCTGTGTCACATAAACACCCAGACCCATACATATTCATATATATTAAAAATGAACTAGGGCACTCACTACCTTACTTTAATACAGTTTCATATGTGTACAACTAGACTATTTTTTTTTCAGTTTACAACTGTGTGCGTCAGTACAGATACCTAAGCAGCTAGGTGGCTTGGATGCAGAGGCTCTATACATTGACACGAAAGGAACCTTCGATCTAGAGAGATTTAGGGGTATGTATTTATTTTTTCTCTCACCGGTTTATGCTATTTAAAATTTGTGATGTGTGTTTTTTTTCTAAGTTTTTGAGCATCCAAAAGTATTAAGAATTGTAAACATGGATCTCATATATGGCTAAAACATTTAAGAGGCAGTTTTATGGAGACATAGTCATTTTTTGTTTACATAAATTATACTAGTAGTTCTGTGAACAGTAGGTAGACCTCGTGAACACCCTTTGCTACATTTTTCTGGTACCCTTAATCTGGTACTTATATTTTTCAAAAAAACTATAGGTACGTATTTTCTTATTTTAAACAGCCCTGGATGTTTCACCAAAAAGAATGAAGATTCATTCTTAATAAAACGCTTCAGCAAACTTCCCCCTATTTTAGCATCTGTTCATTTTAAGTATAACGAAGTTTATCTTTATGAGGCATGATTTTTTCTCACAAAATCCTGTGTGGAATCATGCCCTTGATATTTCTGCCAAAAATCATCAAGTTCCGTTCATAAATAACGCAACAGCAAACTTCTTTTCTGCCCCATTTTTCTTCCTATGAGAAAGTTCTAGATTAAATAAAAGAACACGTGTGCCAAGTTTGTTGGAAATCCGATTTGGAGAAATGCGCCTTCTAGATCGAATCTGACAAACATATTGACATATACATATCACCCACATTTCACCACCCTTAGTAGGAGGTGGGACTAATGTCGTTTTTCAGGCACTATTGTTGCCTCGAGCCATGCATTTGAGGCTGTATATATCTGTCTGACCATATATATGGACAAAACCAAAATCGGCCACCTTCTCGGAACGTATTAATAGTACCAAATTAAGTGTAATATCTTATATTTCTGAAGAAGTAGTTTTATACGCCTCTGGTGTATCATATTGGTAGGAAGGCCGTGCAACACAATAGTGGGAGTAAATTAGGGTTGTGTATTTGTAACACTAATTTACTGTTGCAGCTAAACCTAAGGCTCTATACAGAATGCAAACAAACCGACTGTAAATTTGCAGTTTGAATGCAGTTAATATGTCTGCAATAAAACTGCAAACCAACCATGCAGCCCGATTGCAGTCAGTGTGCAATAGGCGTTCATTACCAACGAGGTCTGCACGCCAGCCTATGTCTCGAAACACATTAGGGGTTATTATTATTTTAGTTAGCTTCTTCAATTCATCCTTGTACTGTACCATATAGTATAAATCTGCAAATTCTTGCACTGAAATTTGATGCTTTAGCCATTATGTTCCTGTCACATCTTTATGTTCCTGTCACATCTTTATGCTCCATTTGGCTAGGTACCAAAATAACTAATATTCTCTCTAACCCCTCCAGCTAACTTACTTACTTGTGTTAGGAGTGGATCCACGTCCTTAGTGTGCCAGGATTCGACCCCGAGACATTCTTTTATCTGAAAATTTAATATACACTTCACATCCTCTTATTACTTTAACTGCTTCTCTCCTACTTAAAGGTTTGCTGGTAGAGAACTCATACTGAGTTAAGCTCGCCTTTGTACATATTTCATATATTTTGTGTTTGACCTCTGTACTGACGTCTGTGAACGTCCTGAAAGGTTGCCTGGAAGAGATTGCTTGTAGCGATAAGGCCGCCATTGTAAATTTTTCATAATGTTGTCCGTACATGTACTGTGTAATGTGTTGGTGTACAATAAAGATAATCTTATCTTATCTTACCTCCCGATCGTAATGCCGACTCCTTAACCGCTATGCTACCGACGCTTCTAACTTAAACATAAACAATCTTGTCAAACAATAAATAAATTTAAAATAGAAGTGAAAAAATCTTTAATGAGTAAAGGTTACTATAAAGTGGATGAGTACCTTAATGATGTAAATGCGTGGTCAACATAAGTCTCTTGCTTGCTCGCACAAAATAAATTGTAAACTAAAGCAAATTTAAAAAAGAAAAATAATCTAGTTCTAATGTAGTTCGCTGAGTTTCTTGCTGGTGTCTTCTCAGTAGAACTTATCTACCGAACCAGCGAAAGAATCATTTTCCAATGGTTTATTTTTACATTTCTTGACATACATAATTGTAAAATTTTGACGTTCATATGTGCTCTTTATGTGCCTAAACTGAATAAATGAAATTGATTCTTTGATTCTTGAAGTGTATTTTTAATGTTTTAATTCAAAATTCAGTTTGTAAATATTTTTCTGTTTAGAAAGTCATTTTAATGACTAAACACCGAAATTGAAGCATTAGTTGTCAGTTTAGTTGGCCTAGTTAATTTGTTTAATATGCGTTTATAAATCGACGTGTATATAAATGTATCTAATTTTAGTAAATAAATAATGAAAAATTTAGTGAATAAATCAGGGAGCTTCATCTGCCAACAACCTGTTATATAGTTTGGCAGAAGAAAAATTATTGTATTGTTACAATAATTTTTCTTCTGCCAAACTGTTTGTATTCCGTAAATAAATTTTATTTAATTTAAAAAAAAAACCCGTGGCCACAAGATTGTTTACCTTTAGTTTAATACTTAACCGAATGGAGTAGGTACGTGGAATGTCACATTTTCTGGTCATTTCGCACATAGTTCATAGTAAATTTTAAATTATTTTTCACACTAACACTCACTCTTGCTTATATTACACCCACTAACACTTTCTCTCATGTACAGTCAGCGTGATAACGATTTTGACTACAATATCTCATAATGATCTTAATACCAAGGTAATAAATAAATCAATGCATAAATATTCTACAACATTCTACACAAAGCTATCTAGACCAATGGTAAGCATAGTTTAACTAGCTCTAGATCACGGATAAACATACTTAAATAATTATTTTTCTTTTTGGAAACATACATATTATACATAGAAACACCCAGACCAATGCAAATTACCCATATTCATGCGTACAAATATTTGCACTGAGCGGGGATTGAACCTGCGCCTCCTGCGTAGCAGTCGCGTTCACAACCGCCACGCCCGCGCCACAGAGGCTGTCAATAAGATGTAAATTACGTGATGCATGGCGTTATAAGATCTAAATTGTATTATTACCCACTGGTAAAGATGTGTACCAAATATTAGAACATTAGTTCTGAGACTTTGCCTTCAGCTTACCATCAGGCAAGGCGAAGTCTAATTGACGTGTCCTATATAAAAAAAAGGCATTAAGATCATTTTGAGTATTTTGTTCGTCAGAATTGATTCGAAGCTGACTCCAAACACTTTGTACCTTAATAATGCTTATTGTTTTATGTTGGTTGCTTCATTATTGTCATGGAAAAAATAAATTCCATTGTAAATCATTTATTAACAATTAATGTTTCTTTTATTTTAGTAATCCTTAGTGCAAGTTTAATGCAATGTCAAAACTTAATTAAAGAACCATTGCAAATCACGGCGGAAGAAGCCCTGAAGAAAATCCACCATATCAAGGCAATTGGATTGGAACGTTACTGCTCCTTATTGTATACATTGCCAAGTTATATTAAGTCTAATCCAAATGTAAGTAATTTTGTTATTTAATTGCAAATATATGCAGGAGGTAGGACACGGCGGTATATCCGCCTGATTGAGCAGTCCGACTGGGGTAGTACCTCCGCCCTACAGAATACCGCGGTTATAATAACTTCGTGTTGTGTTCCCAGCGGTGAGTAGGGTAGCCAGAGCTCACTGGAGAATTTGTGCTGTCAGTGGGATGACTAAAGGCTTGTCCTGCTTTGTCCTCTACATTGACGGCACAGAGACTCTGTGCTTACATGGTTGGCAGTGCGAATGTGGCTTCTCTGGTGTTACACACGTCCATAGGCCATGGTAACCACTTTCCATCAGGTGGGCCGTGCGCTTGTTTGCCACACAGTGGTATTAAAAAATAAAAGATTTCATCAAAATCTGTTTAGGCGTGAAAACACAACAGACAGATAAAATTACTTTCAGATTTATATTTTATCTACTCTATCCTAACTTTATTAGAATTTTCGAGAAATATCGTCTTTTCTACTTCGATGCGACCGCCATCTGACCTCCACAAACGGCTGGTGACTTCGAAGTTCTGTGGTTAGACCAAGCTGTCGCCTTAAAATGCTCTCTGAAGCACGAAGGACTTTCAACATGAAGAATGATTACCTACGCTACCTTCTTACATAGCTTGTATACAGAAAGAAAGCTGGTAGCTGACGCCGATCTACTAGTGCTTATCAGCGCTGGTCCATTCTGGTAACAGTTACCTACATAAAGCAGACTGAATTTCAATCTGCTTGTTTTATAAAAATGTTACCAGAATGGACCAGCGCCTATAAGCTGTGGTAGATCGGCGCCGGCTACCAGCTTTCTTTCTGTAAACGGACAGTAAACTTGCAATACTTAGTCCATTACTACTTATAGACAATCTCCCTACAGTGATCATATACTCCATATTAATTTCTGAACTGTATTCTTTATTTTCAGATCAAGATAATAGTGATAGACTCAATTGCACAACCTTTCAAACGTATTTCAAAATTGTCAGCACAAGAAAGAACGGGAGTGTTATTCAGACACATAGTTGACTTGCAAAAGATTGCTGTAAAAAACCGGATTGCTGTAAGTTGAAATATTTTATTAATTTTTTATTTTTCCTAGGAGGTAGGACACGGCGGTATTTCCTCCCAATTGAGCAGTCCGACTGCGGAAGTAACTCCGCCTTACAGAATACCGCGGTCATAATAACCTCGTGTTGTGTTCCCGGCGGTGAGTAGGGTAGCCAGAGCTCACTGGAGAGTTTTTGTACTGTAAGTGGAAAGACCAAAATTGTCCTGCTTTGTCTTTTACAGTGACGGCATAGAAACTCTCAATGCTTGCAGGGTTTGCAGCGCGAGTGTGACTCTCTTGGTTTTGCACGCGTCCAAAAGCCGCGGTGACCGCTTTCCATCAGGTGGGCCGTGTGCTTGTCTGCCGCCTAAGTGGTATTATAAAAAAAATACTTACATGATGTTACAGGTGGTGTTAGCTAACGAGATGAGTACGCGACTGGGGCTGGTCAGTAGCCCAGGCTATATAGTGGGGGCGCTCGGGGACGCGTGGGCGCATCGCTGCAACGTTCGCCTGCTCCTGGACTCGCAAAACTACCGCCAGCATTGTACTCGCGTCGCTATGCTAATGAAGACCAATATTCACCGAAGTAATGTTGCAAAGTTCCAGGTAAATAGTCCACTATATCAAATACTCACTCATAGTTAGGACCTTTATATCCTCAAGATTTGATTAACATGCCTAAATAAATTTCTTGCATCTGAGTTTCTTGCTGGTATCTTCTTATTAGAACTAACCTACCGAACCAGCGAAAGAATCATTTACCAATGGTATATTTTTACATTATTTAATATTTTTATATTATTTCTTGACATAAGGAACATTGAGGACCGCGTTAGCCTAGTGGTATGGGTAATGGACTGCTGAGACTTGGGTTCGATCCCAGGTTTTACCATGGCATACACCAATGACTTTATAAGTGCCTGGTTAATGGCAATAGGCTCGCCACCTATTGGGTCCTAAACATAAACTGGCGAAATGTGGGTGCTAGCACCTCTGCCTACCACTTCGGGGATATAGGTGTGAGTTTATGTTATGTTATAATTGTAAAATTTTGACGTTCATGCTCTTTGTGAGCCTAAACCGAATAAATAAATCTTTGATAGATTAAATTCGTCTTATGTTTTGAAATGCTTATTTCAAATTATTTTCCTTCATCATCTTAATGCCGGATGCATACGAAGTTTTCACCTCGGAGCCTGTGGTCCGCTTTTGCCAGTCTAACTGTGAGTTTGTCTGGTTATTTTTGAAAGGTTTTGAAAAGCGGACCCTGCGCTATCTACGATTATAAGAACATTACTCTTGCTGACGCAATGGGGTAAATAAGGGATCATCCCTTGGGTCATCTACGGTTTTTAAAAGCGGTCCCTGGGCCATCTACATTTTTAAAATCATTACCCTCTCTGGCGCAATCGGGTAAAAAGGGGGCCTTGGCTCATTTACGGTGTTAAAAAGCGGGCCCTGGACCATCTACGGTTTTAAGACGGCCCCCGGGCTTAGAGGGAATGAAACCGGTACCAAAAATGAGATGGTGAATTTTTTTTTAATTTATTTAACATCGAACCTATTTGATTTCAGATTACGGAAGCGGGAATAAGGGACGTCGTGGAAAAAGACTCGAACCAATATAGGGACATAGAAAAGGATGATAATTTTAGTAAATTTTGATTCAATATTGGTATATTTTGTATATATTTAATGTAAATAAATTAAGGTAACAAATTACTTAACCAAAAGCGCATTTTTCTTTTGTACTGCAATCTTTTTTTTTTATACCACTTAGGTGGCAGACAAGCACACGGCCACCTGATGGAAAGTGGTTACCGTGGCTTATGGACGTGTGTAACACCAGAGGAGTCACACTCTAGCTGCCGACCCTGTAAGCACAAAGTTTCTGTGCCGTTAGTGTAGAGGACAAAGCAGGGCAAGCCTTTAGTCTTCCCACTAATAGCACAAACTCTCCAGTGAGTTCTGGCTACCATACTCACCGCTGCGAATACAACATGAAGTTTTTTTCTTTTATACCACTCAGTTGGCAGACAGGCACACGGCCCACCTGATGGGAAGCGGTTACCGTGGCCTATGGACGTATGCAACACCGGGGGTGTCACACTCGCGCTGCTGACCATGAAGAAACCTGATGCCCCTCTTGAAGAACCCCATATTGTAGGCGCTTGGGAAAACCGCAGCAGGGAGGTGATTCCACAGCTTGAGTGTGCGTGGGATGAAGTTTCTTTCATACCGCACAGTATATAACATCATAAGTTATTATAGCCGCGGTATTCTGTAGGGCGGAGGTACTTCCACAGTCGGACTGCTCAATTGGACGGAAATACCGCTGTGTCCTACCTCCTTTAAGCTATAATGTCTTACATCGGGTTTCGACGAACGCAATTACTATGACGAACGTGTCTGCACTATCACGGACGAGCCCCATTCCACGGTCCATAGTCCGTGAAATCACAAGCTGTGGAAAGCCGGCTTTTATAAGATACTACTTACCCAACAAACGTTGTTTTGCGATGTACCTATATTATTACTAGGAAACATTTTTTTATCTCTATAATATAAGTGTGCGGGGATTTACTTATAATTGAAAGATAAAAATAGCGATAGAAAAATAAGGGGTTGATCGTAGAGGGTTGAAAATTCAGAGTTAAATGTGTTTTCTAATGATACAGCATAAAAAAAAACTAAAAATTTAAAAAGACAAGTACGCGGCCCACCTGATGGAAAGTGGTTACCGTGGCCTATAGACGTGTGCAAAACCAAGGGAGTCACACTCGCGCTGCCAACCCTGTAAGCACAGAGAGTACCTTAAAGTTATGCCAGCGGAATTGGGTGATAATTTAAGGCCGGTGCACATTATACGCAAGAAAAAGAATCCCTCGACATCGTCCCTTAAGATGTTGCAGCTTGCCAAAGCGTGCCAACAGTGTCGAGCGTCCGATCACTTTCCTTGTCGACGCCGGCCCTTACCCGTCGCTTACTCTTGCCTTACAGTTTTGACTGTCCTGAGACTTTGCATTCAACTTACTATCAGACGATGTGATGTCATATTGACGTGTCCTATTTAAAAAAGTGTAATCGGCGGTTGTTTCCACAGCCACGCCGCCATCTTTAACTGGTAGCTCAGAACTAAATGTTAGTTACAGTATGGGTCCTATGATACTTCCCTGTAGTAACCCCCGTAAAGATGACTTTCACCATGATTGAAAATGGATTACGGTCATTCAAATATGTATATTATAAAATCAAAAAAAAATTGAGTTCAAAAAGGGCGCATTAGAAGGTTGTTACTGGGTCGGTAGCACACTGTTGCGTAGGTCCATAAGCCCCGTAACCAATTCACATCAGGTGGGTTGTATGCTCGTCCACCACCTAAGTGGTTTTTTTTTTTTTTTTTTTTTTTACGTGCGCAAAATCCCCACGGATACCTCCCCGCCGGACCCGGTGGAGGAGGTTATGTCGGACTCGAACCGACTAAAACGCACGCCGCCTGTGGGTCGTTTCGGTTGCCAAAGGTGAGGTTGACAGGCATATCCCTCGCACCCCGGCCGACCCAGGGCCATCTCTCACGATCTGGCCCTCTTCTCGGGTGTGGGGACCACAGAGTCCCCAACTCGTCCCCGGAAACGGGGAGGCGCGCCACGCGCGCCGCCGCCGCGGCCTGCTTCTGCAAGGGTGACAGGCGGCTTCACCTGTCACCCCCAGGCCGGCGCTCATGGGGGGCGGAGGTCGTTCATCGACCTCCGACGCCCGAGTTGCCTTCGTGCGCGGGCAGCTTGTCTAGCGATCCTTCGTCGCTCCCGCTGCCGCTCCCGCCCCGCCTCCTCCTTCACGAGCATTACTTGCTCGCAGAAGGAGGCGCCGGCCGCCCACGCATCCGCGCAGCGAACCATCGCCGCGAGCAAGGTGGAGAGCGTGATAAAAATGGTGATACGCAGCGTTTTTATTCAAGAAGAATTTTATTGTAAGAAGTCGCTAAAACAAAGAAATTTTCAACACACTTGCTCATAAAGTGGCTCTTATTTCACCGCAATTAGGCACATAATGGCACCCTATAATCAAACTGTGACTTTTTCCTTGCTATAATTTCACGAGTGAGTTACCTTACAACTTTTTTAATTCTATTGGTTGAGTTGCTTTCTTAAAAAATTCTTAATAATTTCAACTTGTTTGTCTATTAAACCAGTTTAAAAAACAAAACTTTACTCAAACAACTTATGTTTTCACTGTAAAATCTTTAAATTCCTCATTTTTCTCGTTTTCTCGAAAGTTATTGTTTTCTCGAAGGAGCCAACGTCCGAGTGCCATCACTGCGACGCGAGCGAGGACTCAGGGCTGCACACGCTCACCGAGTGTCCGGCGTGGGAGACGCCGAGGCGGGAGCTTGCGGCGGCCCTGGGAGTGAGAGTTCTCACGCTCTCCACCTTGCTCGCTGCGATGGTCCGCTGCGCGGATGCGTGGGCGGCCGGCGCCTCCTTCTTCAAGTAATGCTCGTGAAGGAGGAGGCGGGGCGGGAGCGGCAGCGGGAGCGACGAAGGATCGCAAGCCAAGCTGCCCGCGTACGGAGGCAACTCGGGCGTCGGAGGTCGATGAAGGACCTCCGCCCCCCATGAGCGCCGGCCTGGGGGTGACAGGTGGAGCCGCCTGTCACCCTGGCAGAAGCAGGCCGCGGCGGTGGCGCGCCTCCCCGTTTCCGGGGACGAGTTGGGGACTCTGTAGTCCCCACACCCGAGAAGAGGGCCAGATCGTGAGAGATGGCCCTGGGTCGGCCGGGGTGCGAGGAATATGCCTGTCAACCTCACCTTCGGCAACCAAAACGACCCACAGGCCGCGTGCGTTTTAGTCGGTTCGAGTCCGACATAACCTCCTCCACCGGCTCCGATGGGGAGGTATCCGTGGGGATTTTGCGCACGTAAAAAAAAGTATTGTTTGCTCTGCAAGTGTGTTGAAAAATGTAGTATGATACACATGTGTGTTGATGATTATGATTACCGTCTTTGGCTCTCGTGAGGCCGTGAATTCTCTATTGAGACCCGAACCAAAGGGCGAGGAGTCTGTCGGTTCGGGTCTCAATAGCGCCTTAGCAGTAATCACTAACGTTACACACTCGTACCGTAATATACTATTATTTAACTAAATTTCGTAATTCCAGGGCATACTATAAATCGTAAATATTCATAATACTAAAGTCCTATAAACGTCAATCCTAATTGAGATAGAGACCATAAATGCTTTAGTAATATTTGAATTTAAAAGAAATTTAATTTTATTCATATTTTATATCAATTTAAAACGGTAATAGAAGTAACGAAGATTTTGAAAGCGAAAGTGTATTAGGTAAGTAAATAATAATATTACCTACATTTAATTAATTGAGTAACATTCTGAATATAAATTAAGTATTATTATACAAACGAATTCGCTTTCATAATCTTTAGTGTTGCTAGTTAATGAGAAATTATATTACTACCGTCGCAACTCGTAATTATTTTAAATAAATGTAAACACTTGAAATTATTTTACGATAATCAAATAAAAAGAAGAATACAGGGTAGAAGATTTTGACCTTACCTGAAGGGAAAGTACTTTAAATAGTGGAGTTAGCAAATTTCACTCAAAGGAAACTTTCCTTTATTTTTAAAAAGAAACAAAACTGCATTCAAAGATTTTCGAAAACTCCCTTGCCACACCGGGTAATAAAACCGGCTAAAATCCGAAAAAATAAGATCCTGTTGTATTTTTATTGCATCAATCGATAGTATCATTAAAAAGAATTAAACTTCTCTAACTAACATGCTCAATTAAATGAAAGGAAATCCCTAAATCTTAACTTATACATTCAACCCTGTATGAAGGAAGATATCGCAGAAACTCTTTTAAGACCCCCCCTTTTAAGTAAACTCTTTTAAGTAACCCCTTGAACTTCTCTTCTCCCCAGAATTACTAATGAACCCCGTTTACTTTGGTTTATTTTAAACATTTATAGAAATTGACTGACTGGTCGTGGGTCCAAATCCCGTCTGAGCATGTTTAATTAACTTCAGACCCCTATTTTTCAATTGGCATACATCCATACATATTTATAATGATATTAATGTATGCTAATTTCACTCTTTTTAGTCTAAATATATTCATTCCATTATTATTTCAATGCATGCGAATGTTGTGTACGGCTCTAATGGTTATGCATATTGGAATATTACACGGATGCAAACTATTATAGGAAATGTAGGTATAATATGTATACTGTTGATGTACCTTAAAAAATAAATATAATCACGCCTTTATCCCCGGAGGCTTAGGCAAAGATGAATTTATACCCACATTTCAGCAATCATTAAATTCGGTCCCACGTAATAGGGGGTGAGCCTATTGCCGTCTTACGGGCACTATTGTTGACTCAAGCTTGGCATCTGAGGTTGATTCTGGGCTGTATATTACCTGTCTGATATTAAACAGCCTATTCCTTAGTCGCTTTGTACGACACCGCATGGGAAGAGATGGGGTGGTCCAAATTATAGGTACTCTGCCGGGAACCACGCGGCCAAGAGCAAAAAAGGATGTTAAAGGAAACACGGAGCAACATACATAGTTGTTTAATTAATAATAATGTAAGTTAATAGTGTGTAAATTGTAGACAAAAGAACTACAGCACCAATAAATATCTCATCTTTTTTCACAAAATATCAAGCTTTTTCTACAACATCTCAACAGTTATACAATTAAAAGGCAGTAGTACACAGTATGTAACTTATGCTGTACGAAACGTCTTGTTGTTTATTATGCGTTCACTTACTTATGACACTATAGTGAGTAACACTCGTTTGTAGTCGCCTTTCGTATCATCCTGCAAATTATTACATTGCACCTTGTAACTAGCTCAATTCGAATAGCATGCTCAACATAATAATTTATATAAAAAATAATAACTGTAAAAATATTAATATCTCAGCAGGATTAAGCACAAAGTGTGACTAGCGTATTTCCGAAGTCACCCCCTAGGTCATCCTGGAAAGAACATCGAAATAAATCTACCATCGCAAAACATGCTTCAAAAACGCATATACTGGCCCATTACTTATGCTGGTTTCACACGATGTGCATTATTTCTTATCACAATAAGCATCTTAAGAAAATAAACCTTATACATACTAGATAAATGTCTTTAAAATGCAACATGTGATTGTTTTGTATCATTTATATGTCGTCACATGATAAAATTTTATAAAAAAAAAATACTTCACATCACACTGCAGCATCGTCACACATTTATGGCGCTCGTAATACTGAGTGTTATATGTAAGCATGGTAGCGGCTTTAGTAACACATGGTCGATAGGAGATCACCCATCGGACCTCCTAAATCCTCCTGAAAAAAGTGTAACACCGATTGTAAAACTAAATCAATCGTAGCGTGGCCGTGGGTGAGTTACCGCTACCGTCATGCACGCACACGACACGAGAAGCAGTCAAGCTACAGTGCAGTAATACATGAGTGAGTATGGCTAAATAAAGCAAAATATACAGATCTTTTTAAAGGAAATTTACACCCGCCTCGGATAACCTACAGATTGGCTCACTGACCACGTAACCGTCCTACAGGATGTCCTGAGCAGTATGGCAGTTTCGGAGTCCTAATAGAATGATTATGTGGTCAGTGCAACTGTACCTTAACAGGCACTTAATAAACCTAACGAATTGACAGAGAAACTTAAAATATTCGAGCTAGATGGTTATCGCGACCGTAGTCATGGTGACCTCGTGACCTTACAATTTATTCAACAAGGGTCAACAGAGCCTTCTTGTAATCCCCGGACGTGTCATCCTGTAATCAAAACGGGCCACTATTCTAACATCTGTCGTATTCAGACACCTTTATCCTTATTTACTTCACTTATTCAAACTTTGTTATAAATAACACATACATACCAACAAAAATTATATACTAAATATAATTTCAACGGATATATAAATAGATCTGTATAAATTTTGTTATAGTAAAATAATTTTGGTTACCGTCATGAGATTTCAATTCTAAATTGCATGGTATTGACCCAATGGTATTGCCTATTATTATTCCCACATGCGCGTTGAACAAACGGTTAATTCAAGCGTGTAGACGATTCCACTTTCAGTTTACAGTCATAAGTAATGGGTCAGTGCTTTCAACTGATTCTAAGACAATATTCTCCATGCTGTTAGTCAAAAATTTGGTTAAACATATAGATATTTGAATGAAATTTGCACAACTAACTAGATAGAAGTGCGTCGTGATGATTGCGAATGATTACCTACTGTATCTATGTAACTATTACGATACCGAATATTATTACAAAACATATGTTAGTTCACATAAAAGTAAAAAAAAAGCAGTAAAAATTAATATGATCCCAAAGGACGGTCATTTTTATTAAAAGAGACGCAGCGCAATTATTATCTCATTAATTTTATGAGACGGACAGTTCATAAACTAATATAGCTGTGTCTGATTTTAGAGGTTGCAACAGTTAGCACAAAAAGAGTTAATTGATGTCAATTGAAATGGATGGAGGTGATCTATCTTGGAGAAATCTTTTGTAAGATATGTGTATTGTATGTTAGATAAGAAAAATCATTGACCTAATTGTTATGGTAAGATACATTTTGTTTAACTCAATTTTTACTAGGTTTCGAAGTTTTGTAACATATCATTAAGTTTATGCTTAGTAACTGCAAATTCTATTAGAAGATTTTTTATGGATACACGTGTTAATTTATTTAACGCGAAAAATTAAAATAAGCAACATGTGCAGAAAACTAAAATTGTTTGTTAGAGTTGATGACAGCTATGAATCGAATGTTTTGTCTAAAGAGCTTCTGGTAGATATAGATACACAAATATTCGTGCTAGATACACAGATATCAGATGATATTCGTGCTAGATACACAGATATCCGAAGATATTCGTGCTAGATACACAGATATCCGTTACTAGGTACCTATAAGGTCTCATGTCTTTTATGTGGGTGGATGTCAGTCAAGCATGTAGCATGCATGTATATACATATAGATACGATTCTTCTTATTTAGTACACAATACACATATCTTGATAGCTAATCTAACTAGACCATACTTATTAAGTTATCATAATTCAGGTAATTTCAAAAAAGAATGTCAAAAGTGCAGTTAATATAACACAGTGTTTACTCACAGAGATCCAGCTTTCCAGTGTTTTGCCGTATTTGTCAAGGAAAGCCTGTTTGATATCTCCAAGGTCGATTTCGGAACGGCTCACGACGATTCTGATGAGGGTCTTGTCGTTGGTCCCGAGACCCTTCATTGAGTAGTAAAGGCGCTCGGCGAAGAAGCCAACTTTGCTCTTAACGCATTTCACTGGAAATTTTGAGTTTGAATTTTGAATATAAACGAAGCGAATTACCGGAATCAAGCAATGATATTGCCAGCAAAGCCTCGATTGGGTTAAAGCAAAAAAAACATTTAATTTTAGACCTTAAAACAATATGGCCAAACTTCAAAATGAAAAGGCATCAGGAAGAGTGAATGAAAAAGTATAGATAATGAAACTATTTTCATTTAATTTTGGACTTTAACAGTATAGAAATAAAGTATAAAAATGGCATTTTTTTTCAGTGTCTGTAGTATAATTATATAGAGTGGTTTGGTTTAGTAGAATCGAGAACCAGTTGACCAGATTAGTTAAAGAATTTATATAGGTAACTGTTGCCCGCGGTTCTGCTTAATCGGTTGCCATGCGTCGTACCTATGTTACAAAAATTCTGTTAATTAACACATGTGGTTATTACACACATGGTGATATCCGAGGAAAACCACATAACAGAGTTAAATATAATTGCCAATATTGTGCTATTCTAAGTAGATACCTATTGTAGGTAGGTATTAATGACGCTAGTAGATAATAGGTGACATTACATACGTTAAATATGAAGTTGCCGTTTTTTTAAGTAATTGGAGGAAACCCAATTTTAAATACTAACATTTTTGGATTTTTTTAGGAATGACAAATCCAAAATTTAGGTATTTTATGTATGAATGAGATAACATTAAGCTAACAAACACTTTTATTGCATTTTTGAAAAGTGATAGCTGTAATAAAGTAAATCATAAAAATGAGCATTTAGGAATTTTTGAAGATCGAATTTAATATATCAAGCGGCCAATAAAAATAACATTTAATACAGTGTTGTCAAATCTAGAAATCAACTTTCAAACAATTTTGTTTGAAAGTTGATTTGATTTATAAATAATGAAAATAGTTATTAAATTACAGGAATAACGAACTCATGAATCTGCAAGAAAATTTCGGCAATTTCATAAGTGAAGAGCTAATATTTATTTAACATAACATTACATAAACTCACGCCTATACCCCGAAGGGGGTAGGCAGAGGTGCTACCACCTACATTTCTACAGTTTATGTTTAGGTCCCAATGTAATAAGTGGCGAGCCTATTGCCACTAACCGGGCACTTATAAACCATAACTTCGAAAAGCATCGAAACGTAATTGGTGTGGGTAAAACCTGGGATTGAACCCGACACTTCGTCGCAGCAGTCCATTACCTATACCACTAGGCTACCGCGGTTCGGTATTATATTAATTAATTAATATTTATTTTGAGCCTTCAAAAGGAATGACCAAAACCACAACTTGCTATTATTACGGAAACAAAGCTTGTAATTGTAACTGATACCTATGGAATTGTAATCACAGATATTGTATATCATTGTAACAAACTTAGATAGTGTAAATCTACGTATAACTGCTTGTGGTAATGATTCTAACTAACAAAAAGTTGAATGACTGTACGAGGTCAGATCACTCAAGTTCCTGCTCGTGACCTTGGAACGCTTGTTGCATTATTCGGTAGCGCGGTATTGTTTAGATGTCTCGGTATAGTGTCACGGAATATTTGAATAGGAAGTGCTTCGAAGCTACGGCTATAACGTACATAATATTCGCAATACCTTGCTCCTGATTTCGATTCTTTATATTCTCTGTTGTAAATTATTACCACAGATAATATGATTTTTATATTATTTACTAATCAATCACTGTCACTATTTTTATGATGCCTTCACTTATCCGATTGGTAATCTCGTCTGCACTTTATAGCCCTGCCTCCTTTCTATATGCGGTATATCTTAGGTTTTACGGAAGCGACTGCTATAACATAAACTCACGCCTATATCCCCGAAGGGGTAGGCAGAGGTGCTATCACCCACATTTCGCCAGTTTATGTTTAGGTCCCAATATAATAGGTGGCGAGTCTATTGCCATTAACCGGGCACTTAAAAATCTGCGATAAATACACACATTACTTCGAAAAGCATCGAAAAGTCATTGGTGTGTGCCATGGAACCCGAGTACTCATGTCAGCAGTCCATTACCCATACCACTAGGCTACCGCGGGTTTACCGAACCCGAGACTACTATCTAACCTCTTAATCTCGAAAGGCATGCGCCAGTGTCTCGTCTGTCAATCAGCAGAGCCTCGATTCTACTAAAGCAAAAACCACTCATACCTCTGTGGTATGAATGGTTTTAGCTTGCGCAGCAAAAAAAATGGCATTAAATTTTAGACTTTATTTCTATACAGTGAAAGTTCAAAATTAAATGAAAATAGTTCATTACACTTTTACATTTACTCTGCAAAACGTCTTTTAATATCGGAATTTAGCGGCATTGCTTTAAAATCTAAAATTAAATGGATTTTTAACAGTTTCCGTGGTGTGGTTTTGCTTTAGGCTAATCGAGCCCCAGGTGTAGCAGCTTGCAATATATTAGTGGGCCGTGGGGCCCTAATGTTTAGTGTAATGTGACTGGTTCTACAATATCAGACTTTATTGACCCGAGTTCTCATAATAATGATAATTAAATTACATAGGTAGGTAATATTTTTCGACAACTTAGTGTAATTTTGTACAATACCCAGAATTACTGTGTACCTATCTAAGTTATCTTAACCACAAAGGCGTGAACAATAAAGTGTTTTTGGGAAAACAATAATATTATTTTATAAGATGCCTAAGTAAGTTCTACCCATATAAGCCCCACAGTAATTTAGACATGACAAGACTTCTATGTATGGGTACTACTAGACTAGTCGCAAGGATTTTATGGAATAAAAACGGTTATGTATAATACTACTGGCCACGTGGTCTCTTCAATATTCAAGAGAAGGCACATTTAAAAATAGTTTTGCGTATACAAGGCCCTATTGACAGCTTTGGAACGACAAACTCCTGCAGGCTAGTCGGTGCACTTGTACAATGGATGAGGCTCTAGAGGTCAGACGACAGTCACTTCCGTTAAATTCGCCAATGTAATATAATAAGCAAACGGATATCGTTAAGAGGATAATGAAGCATGAGTCATTAAAATAGTTTTTTTAACTCACCAATGGCAAGCATGCCCTTCTCGACACTGCCAGAGAATTCCTTCTTGATGGACTCTTCAATGTCTTTACCAGTCAATGCCTCGAATTCGGCGAAGATCTGAAACGTATTTGAAATTAGCTTTTGCTTTTGCAGTTAGTGTACGTCTTTTTTTTTTAAATAACATAACATTACATAAACTCACGCCTATATCCCCGAAGGGGTAGGCAGAGGTGCTAGCACCTACATTTCGTTAGTTTATGTTTAGGTCCCAATGTAATAGGTGGCGAACCTATTGCCATTAACCGGGCACTTATAAACCTGCGATAAATACACACATAACTTCAAAAAGTCTTTGGTGTGTGCCATGGTGAAATCAAACCCGAGATCTCGTCTCAGCAGTCCATTACCTATACCACTAGGCTACCGCGGTACCCTAGTGTTTTTAAATAATAAATAAGAAATGTTCTAGGATAGCTTAAACTAAACTCGAACTGAACATTGCTGTAATATGGATTCATTGTACTAAGCAGGAATCGAACCTGTCCCAACACAGCGGTGGAACGCACTACCGCTACTCACCACACCCTCAGTGGTCATCATTACCAGTCGTTACTTACGTTCATGAGTTATGAATCATTAAACATGTCTTGCTAATGTAATAATGTAATTCATGTAGTACCTAAACTTAATGATATTTAGGTAGGATAGAGTACCGCCGAGCCATTATGTACAATAAAGGACCTCCCGTACGTGGCGTAGCGGCAGAGCATTCGACTGCTATGCAGGGGGCGTGGGTTCGATTCCCGCTCAGTGCAAATATTTGTATTCATGTATACTTGCATTGGTCTGGGTGTTTCTATGTATGTATTAACAAAAAAAAATCTAAGTATGTTTATCCGCATTCTAGATTCCATAACACAAGCTAGTTAAGCTATGCTTACCATGGGTCTAGATAGCGTTGTGTAGAATTATCGTGGAAATTTTATTTATTCATTTATTAAAAAAAAAGAATCATTAGTACTCTGTATACAGACAAATACCACTAGACTATTTCTGAAGGTTGACTTCGAGAGACAAGATTGAAGTACCCAGAGGTTTACTATTAAATATGTTCTTAAGATATAGGCCTTGCAGATGGCCATTAAAACTACGTTGGTCACGGTTTGGAGCGCGTTCGTTCGTAGCCGTGAGAAGCGACTGTTCACCGTCAAAAAAAACCTTTATGAATTTAACTCTAGACCACAGATTATACTAACATTAATTCTACCTATAAAAAAGAAAAAAGTAACATTTCTCTTTACTCAGCAATACTTTTTTCTACAGCAAATAGGTGCTCCGTTTTGTGCTTTTTATGTTCAAATAGGTATCGTACATTTTGAAGGTACGTATGAAGTTATTACTTAGGTCAAATGACCTACCTAAGTCTAGGTAGGCACAAAATTACTGGTCATGCTAATTTGTATAATTTGGTAGAAATAGGTAATATTGTAGGACACGGCGGTATTTCCGCCCAATTGAGCAGTCCGACTGGGGAAGTAGGTACCTCCGCCGTACAAAATACCGCGGTTATAATAACTTCGTGTTGTGTTCCCAGCGGCGGTGAGTAGGGTAGCCAGAGCTCACTGGAGAATTTGTGCTTTCAGTGGGATGACTAAAGTCTTTTCCTGATTTGTCTTCTACACTAACGGCACAGAAACTCTGTGCTTACAGGGTCGGCAGCGCGAGTGTGGCTTCTCTAGTGTTACACACGTCCATAGGCCACGGTAACCACTTTCCATCAGGTGAGCCGTGTGCTTGTCTGCCATCTAAGTGGTATAAAAAAAAATTGCAAGTGCCTACAATACTTATTTTTTGTAAAAATAGTGCTAGTAAACTCATTAAGTAGGTAGATCCGTATAAATGCGTCTGACTGTATTCGCAAGTACTCTGAGGACACGGAGGATAGAGAAAAAAAAAGCAAGCAACTAGGTACCTACCTACTCTGAGTACTGTAGATAAGGTGAAATAAGCATTCGTGGTAGGTTACCTATCATATTGCGAATAATTTGTGAATAAAGATTAAATAAGTTAGACAAAAAAATCTTAGATAATTTATTAGAAGAAATTCTTACCTGTCTTAGCTGTTGGTAAGAACGCGTGATAAGGATGGAATTGAACACGGACTCGTCAGTACCCCATTGTCCCTCGCCAGCGGCGGCAAGTGCCTCAGCATCGGATCTTGCGACGCCTTCGTCCACGCCTTGGTTCTCGTCTCGGTTGGCCATGCACAACGACACGCAGAGCCTCTTGAAATGGCCTGATGTGTCACCCTTCAGGTCCGACTCCAAGCTCTTGCCATACACTACGATTTTATCAAAACGTGGGGTTAGTTAGGTATACAGTGAAAATATGGATATTCAATCTGAAGTTTACGCGAAAAAAGAAGTTTTATTTCAATGAATGATATGATCATTCATTGAAATAAAACTTCTTTTTAACGGGTTCTATCACCCCTTGACCATGGCTGCTGAAAAGTAGCCGAAACGTAGTTAAACGTAACAATCCATTAAAAATTGGTTTTATTTTGATTGATATTCATTTTTGAAAAGTGCTTCCAAAAACGGAACTTGTTATTTGAGATGATATCATTAAAATTAACCCTGTTGCTACCGTGGTGTACTTTATATCATTATATGTAAACTTTTTCATCTACAGTGTTCTCCTTTCCAGCGTCTCTCAATGGGCACATTTTTATCGCTACCAGCGCGCTGCTATCATCATTCACGAATAGCGTTGGCCAATCGAGATTGGTTCAGAGCGCTCTGGTAGGTACGTAAAAATACTATTTTTAGTAACTACGTAACTCTCGGATACATAATATGAAATTTACATATAAATATAACAGAAAAGCTGTTAAAAACAGATCATGTAGGTATGTGTCTGTTTGATAAAGCAACAACTACCCGAACAGTTACATAGTAGGTGGGTTATTTTATTCCTTACTAGCTGACCCACCCCAGCTTCGCCCGGGGTATATTTTGAAGCTTCATATCCCTTTGAGCCCGTATGTTTTAGTCTTCAAAATCTGTATGAAAAATTGCCGGATTTGTTAACATTTATTATCAATGCTCCGCTCCCTTAAGTAGTAGCGTGATGATATATAGCCTAAAACCTTCCTCGATAAATGGACTACCCAACACTGAAAGAATCATTCAAATCGGACCAGTAGTTCCAGAGATTAGCGCGTTCAAACAAACAAACAAACAAACAAACTCTGCAGCTTTATAATAAACACCTCAACAAAGTCTAGGGAACAAGATGACCCCAATTATTTTTTTTCGTGTAAATCTTGTTTTGCAAATAACGGGCAGCAAATAAATAAAAATAGAATAAAGTAGATTACAGAGTTGTTCGAAATTTGTAAATAAATTTAAATAAGTAATGATTTTCGAATATGGAGGGAAAACTTTTAAAAGTGTTTGATTGTGCAGTTTCTCTGAGGCAAAATAAAAATTATTTTTTTTTATTGTAAATAACGTTTATTATCAATAATACGTCTTTTACATATGGTTTGTGCATTTTTGTGACTGTAGTCATCATGTCACGTCGTCATTTAAGTCGCGAAGAGATGTTAAGGGCTGTTGGTATGCTGCAAGCTGGACGAACTCAACGCGACGTAGCGGATGCTGTCAACACCCAACCAAGCGTAATTTGCAGATTATGGGCACGCTACAGGTCTACAGGGGATGTTGCCGAACGTCACAGGGGACGAAATAGGGTACCCTACTACTACCCCGCGACAAGATCGTTTCTTGCAAAATTCCGCAAGGCGGCAACCCACGATTACTGCTCGTCAGTTGGTCGCAGGCCTCCAGTCTCAGCATCAAGTGGTTATTAGCGATCAAACTGTCAGAACAAGACTACACGAAGCCAATCTTTATGCTCGCAGACCGCTTAGGGTTCCAGCTCTTCGACGTGGAAATCGAGGTCGTCGCTTATTGTGGGCTAACGCACATTTACAGTGGACCGACCATCAATGGGCACGGGTTCTGTTTTCCGACGAATCTTGCTTCGGTTTTCATCCTGATTCGAGAAGAGTGCGTATATGGCGAGTTCCTGGACGTCGGAGTCGTCTCCAGAATCCGCAAGAACTTCATCCTTACCAAGGTGGAACAATCATGGTATGGGCTGGAATTCGCCTTGGTGGAAGGACCGACCTCGTTTGGATACGGGGCAATTTGAATGCAAACCAATACATTCAGGAGGTTATACACCCCATGGTAATCCCTCATCGACAGCAGTTCGGTCAAGATTGTATGTTCATGCAAGATAATGCACGGTCACACACCGCGAGGGTAGTGGTCAATGCGTTAAGCGAGCACAATATGACGACGTTGGAATGGCCTGCTCAGTCTGCCGACCTCAATCCCATAGAGCATGCCTGGGATTTGCTTGGGAGAAGAGCTTTCAGTGATTCTTTGAAAAATCTGAACACTGAAGAACAACTTTTTTTACACCTTCGCAGTGTATGGAGCCATATTCCACAGACGATGATTGACAATCTCATACTAAGTATGCCACGCCGTTGTCGAGCTCTTGCTAATGTTTTAGGAGGTCCTACAGATTATTAAAAACGTTTAAAGTACGGTTAATTACTGTATTTCTTACTACCTCGTTATTTTTGTGCCTAATCATAGAAGGTTGTAATACTCAATATTGGCTCTATTCAATTCTTTCTTAAAAAAAAAAAAAATTGGTATGAAAATGTTTTTATTAAAATTAAAATTAAAAACGGTATAAAAATACCCTTCTATTGATATAAAACACTCACTATTACAAGAAAGGGTTTTTAAATAAAAACTAGAAATGTCCTTGTTCCCTAGACTTTGTTGATGTGTGTATTAGTATAGATTATCGGTGTGGTGACGGAGAAAGAATACAAGTATCACTACCACCACCCCATCTAATTAATGTCGTAAGGTACGACTAACGGAAAAATAAGCAGACGATATCACTGCGAGAGAAGGAAAACTCGAAATTAAACCTTGTACCAACCCGTCTGGCCAGCGTTGAAACAGTACAGGCCAAAGCCTCCCAACATTGGGAGAAGTCTATGTCCGGCAGTGCCACTGTGATGGGCTAATTAATTGATTGATATTTCTGACCGAAAAACGAGTTAAAGGATTGAACGTGATTT
This sequence comes from Eilema griseolum, assembly GCA_963662185.1. NCBI lineage: Eukaryota > Metazoa > Arthropoda > Insecta > Lepidoptera > Erebidae > Eilema > Eilema griseolum. The sequence goes on from OY759250.1 coordinate 11,442,134, forward strand.
CAGTCGTTAAGGAACCAATGCCAAATGCTGTCGTATTTCTTGAGGACTTCATCAAGATTCAATTGAAGAACTCTATCATATAATTTAAACTTGAGAAGAAGACTAAGAAAATAACTTGAAAGATTAATAACCACGGTAGTAATGAATGACAATGTTGCTTGTACATATTTTTGTTTATATTAAGGCCATCACAGATGCTTATCATAGAGGAACGTGGGTAAATATTTGAGTGAGTACCTAGTTACATTTAAATGCGTAATGTGATTTTTTGTATATCATAAACTACCATAATTGCTTATTGTGAAGTTCAAGCAAGGTCAAAATATTTCCGATATCTTCACCAGGGTCGAACTGAGCCGGATGACCCAGCATCGCTACTATGACAAGGTTATAGGCGATCGTAGACTTTTTTTAATTTTCGGAATCCCACTCGGATTCAACCGACTGAAACCGCAGGGTCGTCTTGGGCCATCTGCTGCCGAGCCATGTCCCTCGCGCACCCCGACTGACCCAGGAAGACGATCGTGTACTGAGCCGCTGATGTTCTGTTTTGGAGCGCTAACCAAAAGGAGACAGTTATTCTATTATTGGGTGTTTAGCTATCAATCGCTCTCCCTAGGGACTTATATTTCATTGCTCCGAAACTGAACCGTTTCACGTAACTATACACACCTAAATTTCTCGGAAAGTATCATTTTATATACGGACGTGGACCGCTTCACATGCAGGCAGTCGGCCAGATTTTAGATCGGCCGGAAGCCCAAGTAAGCTTGGACCTAGCTCAACTGGATCATGGATATGTCCAATTGAGCAGTCCGACTGGGGAAGTATCTCCAGTCAGTTATAATAACCTCGTGTTATGTTCCTTTCGGTGAGTAGGGTAGCCAGAGCTCACTGGAGAGATTTTGTGCTGTCAGTGTCCTGATTGTGTCTTCTGCACTGACGGCACATAAACTCTTGTGCTTACAGGGTTGGCAGCGCGAGTGTGACTCTCTTGGTGTTGCACACGTTCATAGGTCACAGTAACCACTTTCCGTCAGGTGGACCGTGAGCTTGTCTGCTAGCAAACTTGTATAAAAAAATGTCTTTGCTAAACTTTTGGCGATTATTATCAATGTTAGCAGTTAAAATGGCCTGTTATTTAGTCGTAATTATGTACGAGATTTCAAGGTTATATGTCTGTCATCATTTGACAAATATAGGTATGAAGTATGAAGCAATGCATACACATTCGCCGTAGTGGAAATGACAAGTCAGATTAGATAATTTAATTCACACTGTTAGTACTACGAGCAAGACATCTATATTTACGTATATTGTACACACAAATCATATAAATCTCATCGATGCGTACCAATCTACAAATAAGTACATAAAAACTTGTGCAATATGACCGATAGGAATGCATGAATGAAGATAGATAATACTATTTTGTGCCATTAACATGTGTTATTTAATTAATCACCTTATCTTGATAAGCATAGAAGCTAAATATGTGCCTAGTTGTTTTTAGGGAATTTAATTAGCTAATAATTTTGTTTTTTAATGATTAATTAGACAAACAACGTCGGTATTGATATTTTATTTGGCACAGAATCGAGTGGCACGCACGCTGATGTAAGCTTATATCCTTTGCATGGCGCCCTCGTGGCTGAAAGCCTTATATAAGTCTATTACCACAATATAATTGAAATTCAAATGACCACTTCATACTTGCCTACTTTGTTTATGGTTAATTTATGTTTGAGGAGTGCTAAGTAGGAAAACACTATTCATTTTGCAAGTTAATTATTAATAACGGTAAATATTTAATTAACTACTTCATAATTAATTAATTAATGACCTACGTGGAATTTCTTTATATAAATAGTAACGTAGGAATGACCTAGTTTTCCTGTTATTGCATTACCCACAAACGAGGTTTGGCGCGTGTCACATGATGTCACACTAAGTTTACTGTTACAATATAGTCTAACTAAAGAATTATTTATACTTTCCGAGGGTAGTTAACCTAGGTATTTATATTGGGACGGGATTATGTTTGAGTTTTCCTTCTCTCGCAGTGATATCTTGTCGTATTTTTCCGTTCCGGATGAGACGGGGTGGTGGTGATGATACTTGTATTCTTTGTACCTCACCACACGGATGACAAGTAGTTGAAGCAGTTAAAAACTTGTATCAAAGATTGAAAAAAGAGATCTGAATTTTTTTTTTTTGTGCCTTTACAGAAGTGAGCAATTTTATGTCACACAGCTGCCGATCTAACATTTTACAATCATGGAACTCCATGACGAGAAACGATCGTTTTGTTAAAATCCTCCCCCGACTCTCTCATGCATCCTTGACATTTATTTTTGTCCTTATTTTCTCGATTTGGTGTGAATGACCCCGAGCATACACTTATGCATAGTCTGTCTTTATTTTTAGATGGTATGCGCAAAGCATACCATGAAATTGTCGATAAAGTGTAGCATAGTGTGGTCTTACAAAATAACTGTATACCCAGTTATTTCAAGTTCCTGCGTACTGTACTGTACACAGCATTTTGTTAGTTTTAGGGCGATATTGGTAGGAGAGGGCCAGATCGAGAGAAATGGCCCTGGGTCGGCCGGGCTGCGAGGGTATTTCCTGTCAACCTCACCTTCGGTAACCAAAAACGACTCACGGGCGTCGTAGGTTAAAACCTACCGACTACAGTCGGTTCGAGTCCGACATAACCTCTCCCACCGGCTCTGGTGGTAGGGGTATCCGTGGGGATTTTTCGCACGTAAAAAATTTTGGTAGTAGGCCCAAATACGTTTATAGTTTTGGAATCCATTTAATTTACAATTGTATGGAGGGTGACATGCGCGTGTCAATGGTCTCACTACCATGGTCGCCCAAGATCGTGCGATGTGGAGGATGAGGAGCCGGAAGGCGGATCTAGAGCTCCGAGTTCACCTTGACCTTGGTGCAATCAGGAAAATAGCATGATGATAATGATGTATATCTATTAAATGTTTTTGGTTTTTTTTTGGCGCAATTAGTCTTTATTTGGTACCGATATGCCTATAAGTAGATAGAAAGAAGAACAGCATATTGTATATACCTCACGCCAGTTAGTGTGGTAGTACAAGTCATTTACATCCTCCTACCACTGTATACGTAATTTGCAAATTCGACAATTTCGATGTTCCCGTAACGACAGAAAAATGCAGTTGTTAGTGAATCGTGGTATCAGTCGTCTAGACAGCTCAGCATATTGTATATTATAGGTAGGTAGTCACGCTGCGAAGGATATGCCTGTCAACCTCACCTCCGACAACCAACAACGACCCACAGTCGACGTGCGTTTTAGTAGGTTCGAGTGCGACATAACCTCTTCCACCGGCTCCGGCGGGGGATATAAGTGGCGATTTTTCGCACATAAAAAAAGGTACTCACGCTGTTCATAGAAAGCTGAGATAGTACGGATGCCGTAGTTTGAGAGTGTGCAGAGGATCTCGATGATAGCTTCCTCGTCAGTGCCAACCCCCGCGACGGCGTCATGGAGCTCCTTGGCGTAGAAGTGCGGGAGAGGGGTCATCAGGGCAACGATCACATTCTCCAAGTTGCCGCCTAGTTCGCTCTTCAGCTCGCTGATCAAATCCTATAATAAGATACAATTTTTAATAGGGGTACCTAAACATAGTACTGTTATAGGTAGTACGCCCAAAGTTAAGTATTTCCTTGGTTTACCTAGTATTTAGAAAGCACGAAGAAAAGGTACATTAAATTAATCATTTGACAAACTTGGTAACTGAGATAACTAGGAGCTTAGTCTATTCTTTAAATTACCAATCATAAACAATCTTTTACTGAACTGCACCTACCTTTTATCGACTACCCACCCATCCATTTTCATTCTCAAGATCTAAACTACATTATTGATTTAAGTAATAATCTAGATTAACGAATTTGAATGTGTAGGTAAAAGTGAGAACTCAGTTCGCTAAATCTTGATCAAAATTATTTTCCACTTTTTTTTTATACCACTTAGGTGGCAGACAAGCACACGGTTCACCTGATGAAAAGTGGTTACCGTGGCTTATAGACGTTTGTAACACCAGAGGAGACACAGTCGCGCTGCCAACCCTGTACATACAGAGTTTCTGTGCCGACAGTGTACAATTGAGCAGTCCGACTGGGGAACAGTCGGACTGCTCAATTGGGCTACCTCCTTAGTACTAACGTATTAGTAGTCACTGATGAAATCAGGTTGGATCTAAGTGCTTGAGTTGTGAGCGAGTGGATAGCAGGGTACTCAATCACAATACATTAATAAAACCACATACAATTTGTACTAACATTGCGGCTCCACGATTCTAGCTATTCATTCGATAAAATTATGCAGGCGTGCAATATTGAGAATTCACTGAACCGCTTCATATCGCAAGCCAAGTATTGATAGGCCGCGTCAAACGAAATATTTCTAGAGTGAGTAATGAGCGCCTAGATTTCCAATGGATTTTCTTACAATCAATATTGTATAGATGCCAATAAATGTATATTAGCTAACACATGGTCTGGGTGTGAAATTCTATTACATGTTATTTTATATGACTAATACAAATCTGACTAACACATATAAGAATCGCGATGTAGTTATTAGAATAGCATTTTTTTAATACAACTTAAGTGGCAGACGAGCACACGGCCCACCTGATGAAAAGTGGTTACCGTGACCTATGAACGTGTGTAACACCAGGGGAGACACCCGTGCTGCCGACCATGTAAGAACAGAGATTTTCTGTGCCGTCAGTGCAAAACACAAAATCAGGACAAGCGTTTGGTCTTCCCACTGACAGCACAAAAACTCTCCAGTGAGCTCTGGCTACCCTACTCACCGCCGGGAACACAACACGAGGTTATTTTGACCGTGGTATTCTGTAGGGTGGAGGTACTTCCCCTGTCGGACTGCTTAATTGGGACGGAAATACCGCCGTGTCCTATAAATATTATAGTTATTTTTAAACTTTCGCGGTGTGAATTCATTATTATAAAAGGTATAGGGACTTGCACCCGTGGTCTCGGGTGCTGCAACGCATCCGAAACGTCGGCAGAAATAGTAAGTTCTACGATATAATTCGCTAGAAGTCCCGATACCTTCCCCGTATATAACTTGACCGCAAGTTGAGACATGCACGAGGCCTTGGCGCGCGGATTTGTCTGATATTATATACATGATTATACATGATTGGTGAACTTGAGCTCCTCCACCTCCACTACTGTAGCCATAACACCTCGCCCTATCCTCAAAAGATACCCAATTACCCTTGGCGCGCACGGCTCCGCACTTGTGGTAATCTGGTCCCATTAATTGTTGTGTTCCCGTCATTAAATTCATAAAAGTAGCTTTTGCACCATGTTAATAAAATTATGTTACAATTTTCCTTATTTGGTTTGTTTAATATTTTAATTGGCTTTTTTATCAGAATGAGCAGAATGTTGGGATTATTTCTAGTAATATTACCATTTAATAAAATTATGGAAACAATAATTATGTAAGTAGAAGAACAGAAAGCGGGATATTTGAACTAGGATCGGACTAGCAGACAGATGTTGCCTCTGTCTACCCCTACGTGTAGAACAGTGAATATAAATGTATTAATAAAATAGAATTGTGTAAATGTAAATTATGAAAACAACAATAGTTAATTATATAGATATAGGCCATTTTTTTGAGTATGTACATATACTTAAGTAGTTTTAGAATCCCTCAAGAACAAAGTTATTTTATTTAATATTTCACTATCGGTTTAACGTGCGAAAAATCCCAGTGGGAGCGGTTATGTCGGACTCGTACCTACAAAAACGCATGACGCCTGTGGGTCGTTTTTGGTTATCGAAGGTGAGGTTAACAGGCATATCCCTCGCACCCCGGCAGACCCATCTCTCTCGATCTGGCCCTCTCCTCGGGTGGGTTTAACAGCTATGATGATCAATAAATTAGTAAAAGTATTCACTTCAGAGGTGTCACACTGGCCGTAAAGAATTAAAAAAACTAAATAACTTGTCAATATTGCACTTACTGGTATTGACCATATTTTGTCAAATACGCAATAAAAGAAATGCTTTATCAAATACGCAAGTACAAATAATAGCCATGTGCCACCATAAAACAATAGTCAATTTGTCCGTTAAAATAAGAGGAAAATCTAGCCATATTTTCGTAAAGGGGAACATAACCGTCAACAAGTGTAACATGATAATGTTATCTATCTTAGAACTAATATGACTAACTTATTAGCTTTTAACATATTGCAAACAATATGTGATTCAGATTAGATACTAAACTACGTAAAGTTCTATAACGGTCCATGAGTCGATAGCTGTCAACAGTGATACGAGTAGTAACATACATTACACATACGCATGTTAATCCCTGAAGGGGTAGGCGTGTGTTATCAGTATCGCCCACATTTCGGCAACTATTTTTGGTCCCACGTAATAAGGGGCGAGCTATGGAGGAATGACCAATCATAATATTCTGTCCTCCATGCGGCAAACTGGGTAAGCCTATTACGAGTGGGTGGAAAGATGTTGGTAGGGTCCATGGAAATCTGTGGTGGGCCCAATTTTTTTTAAAGAATATTCTAATCTAACCGAAATTACTAATATTCCCTCTAACCCCTCCAGCTAAGCTACATTGCTTGTGTTATGAGTGGGTTTTTTTTTTATACCACTAAGTTGGCAGACAAGCACACGGTCCACCTGATGGGAAGCGGTTACCGTGGCCTATGGACGTATGCAACACCAGGGGTTCACGCCAGTAGTGTAATAGCCAGGATTCGAATCCGGGACCTTTCGATGGTAAGGTCGAGACCTTAACCATTAAACTACCGACACTATATGTCTGTATCCTTAGTGGGTACTAACCATTTTTGATTAATTAGGTGTTACCTATTCAATATTGTAACAAAATATAAACTCGCAAGTGTGTCTTTTTTTTTTACGTGCGCAAAATCCCCGCGGATACCCCCCCACCGGAGCCGGTGGAAGAGGTTATGTCGGACTCGAACCGACTAAAACGCACGCCGCCTGTGGGTGGTTTTGGTTGCCGAAGGTGAGATTGACAGGCATATCCATCGCACCCCGGCCGACCCAGGGCCATCTCTCACGATCTAGCCCTCTCTTCGATCGCAAGTGTGTTTGATCGTTTGTGCCGCTTTCTCGCCTTAACTACTGAACCGATCTACGTGAAGTCTTTAAATCTGCATGATATCACTAGTACAGAAAGGACACCGTTCACCCAAAGTAGAAACATTAGTTTTAGAAGGTCGTATAAACCACAGGCAAAACCAATTAATATCTTAAAATATTCTCAAAACAAACTTTATTAAATAATAAAAAATATTCTAAAAACTATAATATAAGGACAAAAATTTACGAGTCGTGGCGATCGTATTTATCACATCTTGGAAACTGTAATCGCAATTTTTGTGGGCCTTAAATAAACTTTAGTGGTGAAGGCAGGTAATTAGTCGCATAATAAAAAAATACAATGAATTTGTACGCTGTGTTGCTAATCTTAAATGATTTTTAGTCACGAGCACGAACACGGACGTTGATTGAGACGTTTGGCTATTATATATTTAAATCTATAATCATATTATAAAGCTGAAGAGTTTGTTCGTGTGAAGCGCTAATCTCAACGAAGGGCTTTGGGCAGAACTTTAGGACGAACCATTAGGTTCGAATTGAAAACATATTTTTAGGTTTAGTCGGTTTATCGAGGAAGGTTCTTCCTCTTAGCGCTAATCCCAGTAGCATGTCTGGGGACCGCAATCTAACTGCGGATTTGGCTGAACTTCCATATTTTCCATGAAGCGACTACCATTTGACCTCCAAAAACCAAAGGCAATATCGAAGCGTTGCAGTTAGACCAGTTATTGGACTTCTTAGGTTATCGAGGAAGGTTATAAGCTTATATCTTATACCTATCATCACGCTACGACTCAAGGGAGCAGAACCTTAATCATACATGTGTACAAATATTCCCATACATGATGAGCTCAAATGGGTGATAATATATGAGGTCTAAAAATACAATACGGACCATGGGCGAAGTCGGCGCCGGTCAGCTAGTGCATTACATTATTACCTAAGCTCTAGTCAGTATCCTAGCGAGTGTTCTGATAAGCATGCTTACGGTAAACAGTAGATCAATTTTGTCATTGTTCCACAGTTTTTTTTACCCACGGCATACCAAAGTTGGAACTGGGGGGAGAGGTCATGTTGCACTCGAACCGACTAAAACGCAAGTCGCCTGTGAATCATTGTTGGTTGCCGAAGGTGAGATTGACCTCTGGATCTCCACATTATAACACCGCTAGTCAGTCCCTTTCCTCTCATGCTTCTCGCATTATGTACAAGAGCGTTCTTCAGTCACACCTTGTTCAGTACACTAAATTTAAAAATGGCGAATGCTAGATTCTCCTACAAGTGAATGCTCAAGTCTAATAGCGGCTTTACAAATCATTGAATGTCATCGCGCGCGGCGCAACTACTTACAAGAAACGTATTGTGAATCAGCAATGACTAAGTCAGCGGAAGAATTACCTACTGTTGGACAAGGCCACTGCTGTGAATTAAACCATTTACCATTCGTTACAAAGTTTCGAGGTAACAGGCCTATATTTTGAAACGCTTGATGAAATTGTAATTAAGATAATTAAGAAGGTCTACCTATGACATAAGCTTCTATTTAATGCAAGCAAGTAAGTATGCATATCCACTTCCATACTAATATTATAAATGCGAAAGTAACTGTCTGTCTGTATGTTACGCTTTCACGCATAAACCGCTGAACCAATTTTGATGAAATTTGGTGTACGGGTAGATTAGACCTTAAGAAAGGACATATGCTATTTTTGGTAGCGATAAACGACATCCAAGCGGGCAGAGCCGTGGGCAAAATGTGTGTGTGTAATAATATTTTCATCATCAAGTTCACGTATTTTCGAGGATTGTTTTCGTCGTCCAAGATAAGAGTAAACAAACAACACAGTGCTAATCTGAAAATTACCTCGTTTATCTTTGCACTTGGTAAAGAAATAAAGTTGTAAAATGTTATTAAACTCTTCACATCATTGCGAATCGCGAACATTACAGTTTCTAGTATTTAGTATGCAGTTAACAACTAAATGTGCACCTAAATCAACACTATAGTACGAGTCAGTTTTACTAAACATATTTCTGGCTACTATTTTAGTAGGTATTGCAATTGAATGTACGGACGCACTTACGGAAGAAAGTGAAAATCTAATATCTAATCTACTTCGGACATAAACTTGAAAGTAGAGATTAGATTAGAAATAACATCAATTCACTCATTGTTATCTAGAATGCTATCGCGAAATGAACAAATTAAAATTATGTTTATGATAAATAGACCAAGTTTTGATTGATGGTTACTTGTTTGTGGTTACTTGAGGCTTCAGTATTATGTTATCTGTGCTTGAGGCAAGGTTTAATCATTCACTCATTCAAGTGAACTGAGTTTTCACGTTTCACTTAATGCATAAACGGTAGGAACTGCAAATAAGACGAATTATTTAAGCTTGATTTCGCCGTTGAATATTCTTATTCACTCAATTTAAATTGCGTTAAGGTGGAAGCAAAATTTTACAGAATTATTTACAAAATCCAGCTCGAATCTTGATTCAAATGTAATTATATATAAGTGTAGGTCTCTATTCTGTACGTAATTGTAATAGACTCATTCAATGAAGGTGTTCATTAAAATCTTACCTTGCCATAGTTGGTTTTGAAGGTCTCGGCGATCTCAAGTCGCTGGACAATACCGCGTCTGCAAAGGACGTCTATGATTGCCTTTTCGTCGGTGCCAAAGCCCTTCATGGCCTTGCGTAGGGTCTCCGCATCCGCAGCAGGGTCGAAGGGCTCTGCTGGGTACACGGTGGGGGTGCACTGGACATAAAATATATTATTATTATTAACATCAAATGTTGCCAAGTGGATACGAGGCTTTAATGTGATAAGTGAAACGAGGAACATTTTCTTACCCCGACTATTCTAATTGTGGTAAGTAACTTTGTCAATCTAACCACTACTCAGGTAGGAGATCAGATGACAGTCGCTCCCGATATAGCCGAAAAAACCAAGCCACATCATATTCGGCTCCCGGACTCCGAGACGAAGGCTTCAAATGTGACCGATGAAGGATGATGATTATTAAAATTGCCTTGAATATTTTGTAGCACCAGTTAGTAACGGAGACTTCATGTTATATTCAGTAGTCAAGTTAACCGAGTTAAGCTAAATTGCTCGTGTTAGGGGTGGATTCACGTCGCTAGTGTATGGTGTAATTTCCGCGGTTCGAACCCGCGACTCCTTAACCGCTGAGCTACAGCGCTGCCTTATAATGAAAACCAATCTGTATCATCATGCCCCATTCAATGCATAACCAAATACTTATAATAATATCTTGATTTTCAATTTATGCAACTACGATTTCTAAATTAGTAATATTTTTATTGTGTATCTAAAAAAATAGGTACTTAGTTGTGGCTTGTATCAATTAATTACAGGTTTCTAAACAGATCTAAATCTAAATCTCTCTAAAACCTAATTATATGAATACTGATATACATGTTTACAGTTATTCGTGCATACTGCATAGTTACTTTATGTTACGCTTATCATTAATTAAAAAGGAACCCATTCAGTGTTATTTCAGCTTGTTATAACAAGGAAAAACTTGCGCATTCCCGAATATTGATCAAGAAGTTTCAGAATTTTCCTCCTAGCGTTGTACATTTATATGTTTAGTCCCGTAGCCGTAATATAATAACCTTGGCATGATTTCATTTGGCGATGGGAAAGCTGGGCGTGTTCGCTATGACGAGGGAACATCAATAGAAAGTTCAACGAAAATGTAGGTAGGCATCTGGGAGGGCATTGATTAATTAAAAATGTAGGCAGGTTTTACACAATTCGATAACAAGTACATAAGTATATCGCTGCTGTCTACCAAATAACCTTCACTGAACTGAATGACATCATCCCGTGAGAAATCTATGAAGTTGGTAAAGCCTGCAGCTATGTGGGCAGTCAGTCAAATAATATTGGAGGTAACTTACCTTGTAAGGGTAATACTGTTGTCCACTCATGTTGATTGATTCCTGAAGAACAGAAATTTATATTACAAACAATCGTTTTTACGTGTGCTCTAAAAATAAAACGATTACAACTAACGCAGACCGGCTTTTAGCGACTAACAAACACGGACGCGGCGCTGCATACCGGCGATTCTCAACCTACACTTTAATTACTGCAGTATATAATATTTTTAAGCACTAAACTTTAAAAAAATATCTTTGATATCTATTTACCGTAAAATTTGGTAAGAAATAATAAAATTGTACGTACTTTTTATCGACGACACACCCAAACCACTACGGACCGAATTCCGAAATACTCACAAAGTCACAACTCGTTCGAATGAAACGCGGTGAGTGAGGTCGATATCGGCTTGGTCGGCTCTCTCGCTTCAGTCGGTCAGGGGATACAAACATTTGGTACGTTGGCAATAGTTTTAAAAGTATAATTTCGATTTCATTTGCTGGCTATTATAGTGCGTGGATTGTTAGTAGTTGATAGATTTTATTATTAAATCTAAGAACAGTTTTAGCTTTCACGAATGAATAAGTAGGTACGTGCTATTTTTTATTAGATTTACTGTAGAGTAGAGCCCATGTTGATAGATTAAGTATGCTATATTTACGTAATGGGTTATGGGCATCTTGGTGTGAGTCTCACAAGTGACTACAAAATGTCGAAAAGGTATCTGTGTAGTTTTGGGTGATTGGAATTATATTTATTTGTAAGTAAGTATTATAAGTAGCTACTATACCTACTTACTACATACTAGGTAGGATAACTTACTTGGAATATTCATAAATTTTATTAATTAGGATCCTGTCTGATGCCAACAACACAACTTGGACATTACATTAAATATTATATATTTGAAGATAAATAATTTATTGTATTAGGGCATACTTTTATAATGGGTTACACATCCATTATTTTTGTAAATACAAGTATTAATATTATAAATAGAAAACCAAGGCCAATAATAAAATACATTATGTGCATTTGTACCAAGCGGGAATCGAACCCACGACCTCTTCACAGTCAAATGCTCTACCGCCATCCATGCCGTGTCACACCGCGCCGGTCAACAAGGAAAACATCGGAAAATCACCCAGGGTGTGGCGACCGCTGCGAAACACCGCGCGGTCCGCGCCACGTAAGCTATTTACTAGCGATGATGTCATCGTACATCGACTTGCCCCGCTACAAGGCAAAGGGGACACGAAGCCTACATGCGGTGCTATGGCCGGTGCGGTGTCTGACGGGTTGAACGTCTAGGGGTCCATATATTGCATTCACAGTTTTGAGGTCGACCGATCGGACGTCTTTTGGGTCCATCCATGCATTGAGTTAGGTATACTCAATAGTCCGTACTGTAATAGCTACCTACTCTCAGCAGCAAACATGACAGTCTTGTCTTATTACATTGCAGAACGCTTATGCAGCTTATTAGTTAGCATAATTAGAAGAATTATATTATATTATCTGTGGTATAAGTAATGTATTGAGAATGCTGATGAACTCGTGATGTCGTCTTTTTTTTTTAATTTTTTTTATTTCGTAGGATGAGTACCAATAACTGCCAATCGCTGGCACTTACGTTGGAGCCCGGGGTCTTTCTTCCTACTCCTTGCCTAGTCAAGATAATTGACTTCTTTTTGAGTGATGACCTCCCAGCTCCGAGAGCATAGCCTGTGCCAGAGCCTCAGAATACTGTATTCCAAGGCAGAGCCTGGTATTTCAAACAGTAAGAGTATTATTTGCAGGTGAGGTTTAAAATTACTTAATTAAGTACAAAACGAAAAGTAAAATAGGCCGGTACGATACCTAAGAATATACCTAATTACCCATAATTGACACGAGCCTGAGATTGTTGCTCCTGAAATTCATTACCAGCACACGTGTTTCCTTCTTCCTATAGTCCTGGGTCCTTTAAGCGGGGCGTGATAAAGCATATGATGAGCTTAATGAGGCCGTCAGGCTGAGTGTCACCATTGACTATTGTAACAAGGTATACATACCTATGTGTGTGTAATGGCGACCCTCTTTTCTGAGACTCTGGTGTAGCGGTAGTGAACGCGACTGCTAGGCAGGAGGCGCGGGTTCCATTCCCACTCAGTGCAAATATTTGTATGTAAGAATATGTATATTTGCATTGGTCTGGGTGTTTCTATGTATAATATGTATGTATTTACAAAAAAAAATCTAAGTATGTTTAACCGCATTCTAGATTCCATAACACAAGCTAGTTAAGCTATGCTTGCCATGGGTCTAGATAGCGTTGTGTAGAATGTTGTAGTTTTATTATTATTATAATTATTTGCCTTTAGCTTACCATCAGGCTGGGCAATGTCTAATTAAATGTTTTCATTACCTAGGGGTTCATAATCACTTGGTAGAGTACTGTCAGTTACAAAAGACAAAACTAGCTGTTTAGCACTGAGACATTTGATAAAAATACGAGTAGTAAACAAGATATGAAAATATTGCCTTATCCTCCTTGACCGCTTCAAGTGAGTAATAAATTATTTATTGATTCCACTGTAATCGATCGTTTTTAAATTCGGCGAAACTTGTTGCTAACTGTACCTATACTACTCTAGTATTATGTTATCTGTGCCTATACTCCATTCGGTTAGGTACTTAACTAAAGGTAAACTAAACAATATTATAACAACTTTATGTAAAAATATATAAATAATAAATAAAATTAAACAAATTTTATTTCTCACCAACAACCAAATTATAAAATATAGTGTTTGCACAAATTTAGGTAAACATAGTCTGGTTGTGGATCGCTGGTGCCTGTTGTAGGTAATATATTACCTGTGTCACTGGTCACCAGGATTCCACTATAACACAAATAGTATGTTGTGCTCAAAAAATAAATTACAGAATAATCGGTTTTGGTTCAAATTATGCTATCGTTCATAATATATTAAGCATGCTATGTGTGTGTGTGTGTGTGTGTGTGTGTGTGTGTGTGTGTGTGTGTGTGTGTGTGTGTGTGTGTGTGTGTGTGTGTGTGCGTGTGTGTGTGTGTGTGTGTGTGTGTGTGTGTGTGTGCGATATATTAAACAAATAAACTAGGCCAACTAACTGACTAGATAGGTACTTAACTAGTGGATTGATTTCGGTTTTTAGTCTTTAAAATGAGTTTCCAAACAGAAAAATAGCCGAGTTTTTAAATAAAACACAATATTAAAATGACCGCGTGGTTCCCGGCAGAGTAGAATTTGGGTCACCCCATCTCTTCCCATGGGGTGTCGTACAATGCGACTAAAGGTTAGGGCTGTTTAACATCAGACAGATATATGAAACCCAGACTCAGCCTGTGGATGCATGACTCGAGTCAACAATAGTGGTTGCCTGGAAGAAATTGTGTAAAGCCCCTTATACTGCTCTTGTCTTCTCAATTTCTGTTACATGAATATTGTAATTGGCGTACAATAAAGAATATAATAAATAAATAAATAGTAGAACCGAATACAATGATTGGTGAATTGTGGGTGTTAATTCACCTCCGGTGATAAAGGCGTGATTAGGTATATATGTAGGTATATGTTTTAAAAAGACACAGAGACAGGGGTAGTGAACTCCAGGAATAAGTACCTACTGACTATTAACTATTCTGTGCCTATGTTGTGAAAACTCGCTTTGACTTATGTTATGATTAACATTTCCTGATCATAATCAGCATCGTTTTAAAAATAGAATGACTCAATGATTGCCTTGACACTCGTATATTATTATCAGTACCGGCGTTAGGGTAGGGCGCGGTTGGGCGACCGCCCAGGGGCGCCGGACTTTAAGGGGCGCCGTGAAGCGGCGCCCCTTTATATTCCCATCTCTGTAAGTGAAAAAAAAAAACGATGTGTTGGCAACACTAGAATGGAACGCAGTGCTCAATCCGTTAAAACTGGGAATCCCCGACCACAGAGAAACACATTATCTATCTCTTTTTAACATTTTAGTTCAGAAGAGTTGACGTTATTTTTGATGGAGCGGAACACAGCTCATTCTTATTCATTCAATCGGTGCACGCACTTAAAAACAGTTATCGTAATTACATATTTTAAAACAAACAGACGCAGTAATCAGGCGGTCCACGCTAAGTTACGAAGTGCATGTTTTTTACTTTTTGTCGCCGACTACAGAGTGACATAGGTTTTATCCAAAAAGTTGAAATTCAAATAGTGTTTAAGTAGGTATTTGCTTCATGACGGATTATTTCACTAATTAGGTAAGTACAATTTTATTTTAACTATCTTTACTTATTATACTAAAGAGGTAACATTTGTTTGTTTGTTATGTTTGGAGTGGGGTAATCTATTTAAAGTAAATTATCCATACTAATATTATAAATGGAAAAGTGTGTTTGTTTGTTTGTTCGTTTGTCTTCCCTTCACGCCTAAACCACTAAACCGATTGTGATGAAATTTGACATATGTATAGTTGGAACTCATGAGACTGCTATAGGCTACTTTTTAACCGATTGCGATGCGACAAAAAAGGGTTATAGGTTTAAATAGGGATACCACGCGAGCGTAGCTGCGCGGGCAACAGCTAGTATATTATAAAATATCTCTAGAACTGACTATATAATGTTGATGAAATTTTAACACGGAGATAATAAATGAATGTCGAGGAGGTACGGTCAAGTGTAAAAGTGGATGAAGCCTGTTCATTCGTAAGCCTTTGTGTTAAAGGTGAAAAGTGTCCACCGACTTTTGCATCTGACTGTACATAGAAGTCATTTTTTCGGGAACGAGTGGATGATCGTGATTTTTTTCATACAAATCTAAGCACTATCACGTAACACAAGCTTTTAAATATAACATTTCACAATTATTCCGCTGCCATGACAATATTACCTTACCTAGATTTTTCGATCGTAGTTCACGTGTATGCTAACGCTTTCCTGTGGCCTTACCATGAGTTTGAAAAAACGTTCTCGCTATCGAAAACTATAGCTTTGTCTCTTTCACGTGCACCACAATGACAGGGACAAAGCGATAGTTTTCGATAGCGAGAAGAGAACGTTTTTACAAACTCATGGTAAGGCTACTGAATATAAAGCGTTTTTGGTCGTCCTCCCTCAATAGCGCTATATTTAATTAATTTATAGAAATGATCGGACTTACGCAGATTTAATTTGTTGCAGATTTGATTAGTACAAAATGTCTGAACACGTTGATCCTTTCAAAAGAAAACCATCTGGATCAAAATATAGAAAGCGAAAAGCAGAAAAAGAGAAGGAATTTGAAAAAACAAAAAAGTTTATGAATATAGGCAAATATATCACAACAAAAAATCAAGACCTTAATGTGGCATCTACATCTGAAATACAAGCGAATGCATCGGTAGTGGAGTCTCTGTCTGACAAGTCAGATCAGTTAGCTGTTGAAGAGATTGTGGACGAAGTTTCCCGAAGTGAGGAGACAAGTTGTGTTACAATTACAGATGCTGCTCAGGATGACACTATTGGTGATGTACAACAAATACAAATTCTAGATGACATTAGTTCTCTTGCTCCAAATATATCGGATCCAGCCACTTGGCCACTCACTCGAAATAGCAAAGTTATTGGTCATATAATAACTAATGGCCCAGTGCAAACTCACATTGATAATTATCCAAAAAATGATACAGGGCGACATTTCTCAAATTCTCATTTTACAAAAAAACTTGCAAACAATGAAATAATTCAGCGTCGTTGGTTAATATACTCAGTTTCTAAAAATCGAGTTTACTGTTTTTGTTGCCGGCTATTTGATAGCAGCTCAACGTCGAATTTAGCATCTGAAGGATATAACGACTGGAAACACTTATCAGAAATGTTAAAAGTTCATGAAAGTAGCACTTTTCATAAGAAGTTTTACCTCTCATGGATTGAGGCTGAACTAAGATTAAAAACGGGAAAAACAATAGATTGTCAAGAGCAACATTTGATTAGAAAGGAAACTACAAGGTGGAATAATATTTTGTCTAGATTAATGCATATTACACTGTATTTAGCTGAAAACAATATGGCGTTTAGAGGTACTTCCGACAAACTATATACGCCAAATAATGGAAAGTTCTTGGGTTTAGTACAACTACTAGCCAAATTTGATCCAGTTATGGAGGAGCACTTGCGTTTAGCTGTAAAGGGTGATGTTTCTGACCACTACTGCGGAAAAGACATTCAAAATGAATTAATAGAGCTGATGGGTGAAAAAGTGAAGTCAGAAATCATATCACGTGCAAAGAAATCGAAATATTATTCTATTATAGCTGACTGTACTCCGGACATTAGTCATATAGAACAGCTTTCACTGACAATACGATTTGTTGATTTATCATCAGATGTCGATAAAATATCAGTAAAAGAGCATTTCATAGAATTTATACCTGTTAATGAGTCGACTGGTGAAAGGCTGACTGAAGTTATTAATGATATTTTAAATAAATACGGACTGGAATTGAACGATTGTAGAGGTCAGGGCTATGACAACGGAGCAAACATGAAAGGAAAAAATATTGGAGTTCAAAGAAGAATTCTGGACATAAATCCTTTAGCTGTATATGTGCCGTGTGGCTGTCATAGCTACAATCTCGTACTATGCGATGCCGCTAAGTCATCTGTAAAATCTGTCACTTTGTTTGGAGTACTTCAGAGGTTGTTTACGTTGTTTTCAGCTTCTGTTCATCGATGGAAAATTCTGACCGATCACTTGGGATTGTACACTATAAAAAAACTCAGTGACACGCGTTGGGAAGCAAGAATAGGCAGTGTTAAAGCAGTCCGTTATCAAATTAGCGCCGTCCATGACGCTTTAATCACTTTGGCTATCGAAACTCAGCAAACTGATGTTCAAGTCTCTCATGAGGCTACTACTCTAGCCGAACAACTAAAAGATTTCGGCTTCATAGTTTCATTGGTTGTCTGGTATGACATACTTTTTCAAATTAATGTCGTTAGTAAATCTCTACAATCAACAGACATGGATCTCGGTAAATGCACAGACATGCTGAAAAAATGCTGCAATTTCTTGGAAGAATATAGAAATACAGGCTTTAAAAGCGCCATTCTAACTGCGAAGGAATTGGCTGAAGAGTTAGAAATAGAACCTGTGTTTAGAGCGACAACAAGAATTCGACGTGTTAAGCGCCAAGCTGGTGAAATTGCCCAAGATGAGCCTATAACTTCTCCAGAAAAAAAATTTGAGGTTGAATTTTTCAACTGTCTTTTGGACACGACGTTAACTTCACTCAACGAAAGATTTGAACAGTTATGTGAGTACTCGGAATCTTGGTCTTTTTTGTACAATTTAAAACAGATTCCAGAAAAACACGACCTTATCAAACTCTGTAGTGATCTTCAATTGAAATTAAATGTAAATTCCAAATCAGATATAGATGGATGTATGTTGTGCGATGAACTCATAAGTCTGAAATCGTTTTTGCCTGATCAGAAAGTGGTTACTCCTGTTTTTGTTTTAAATTTTATTAAAGACCGCAACTTAAAAGAACTATATCCAAATGTTTGGATAGCATTACGAATATTATTAACTATTCCCGTAACGGTTGCTAGTGGAGAGAGGAGTTTTTCTAAGCTTAAGCTAATAAAAACCTATCTGCGATCGACGATATCACAATGTAGATTGACAAACTTGGCAACTTTGTCGATCGAAAATGAAATAGCTGAAAACATCGACTTTGATAACTTAATAAAAGAGTTCGCCGATAAAAAGGCTAGAAAAGTAAAATTTTATTAGTTTTTTTAATAAATGTTTATTTCTTTTCATAAATGGTTATTTCATTATTATCCTTCGCCTTTTTTCGTATGGGTTTGAATTGCAATTAGGGGGCGCCGTAGAAATCTCGCCCAGGGCGCTGTTAGTACTAAAACCGGCACTGATTATTATGACGCTGATGATGTGATGACTAACGAGTGATGACGTAGTTAGTTGCCTACACAAAGCACAACGTCTTCGAAGACGATGACAATGAGGTCTACTTAATTATTCATATTAAGTTATTTTTATTTTTATGATAAGTGGGTACTTACTGGAGTTAATCATTTAATGTGTTTTATACAGTCAATGCACAAGCTCATGACTAATCAATCACATCACCATCACAGCGTTAGTCACCTTTGCCAGAGCCCGAGATTACTTTTTTTTTATACCACTTAGGTGGCAGACAAGCACACGGCCCACCTGATGGAAAGTGGTTACCGTGGCCTATGGACGTGTGTAACACCAGATGAGTCACACTCGCGCTGCCGACCTTGTAAGCACAGAGTTACTGTGTCGTTAGTGTAGAAAACAAAGCAGAGCAACCCTGTAGTCTTCCCACTGATAGCACAAAAAAGCTCTCCAGTGAGCTCTAGCTACCCTACTCACCGCTGGAAATACAACACGAAGTTATTATGCCAGCGGTATTCTGTAGGGCGAAAGTACTTCCCTAGTTGGACTGCTCAATTGGACAGAAATTCTGCGGTGCCCTACCTCCTTACAAAATTATCTGCTGCTCCTGAAAAAGTCATAGTAAGTCAAATCAAGACCGACAGCAAATTACCTAAATCTAAGAGTGGAAAAGCGTCTACTCTTGGTCTTGGATCTTGACTTTTGTGACTACCGTTTGACCTCTCAACTCCGAAAGGAAACTTACGCCAGTTTAGGTATTTAAACTATCATGGTCACTGACATCAGTATCAGAATAAACGGGATATTTACCATGTTTATTTTATGAACCGCATAAATCTGCAATCGCTCAACATATATTGGAGTCCGGTACGAACCACTGGATCGAGCTACATAACCCTCAGATGCTTTCGACAGAACGCCACTATATACCAAGACTGGTTAGGGAAGCAATTGAAATAAAAAAGTATAAAAATTTCAATCGTGAGGATGGGTTTCAACTGCCGAACGTCTGGCATCCAGTGGTCCGTCTTTGCAAAAACAATCGGGAACAAGCTAAAACAAAATCGCGAGTGGATACAGTGAGCATCGTATGTCGTGAACGTGATCGAGATCGGGTTCGAGTTTGTAGTGAGAGTGAAACCAATAGTAGTGCAGATACGCGTAGTAAAAGAACTCGAAAGAGGGTAGATCGATATAATTACTCCTAGAAGAAAAAACTTTTTCTTTGTTCACCGCCACTACTCCAGTTCCTCCGTGATCATGGTGCTTGCAACAGCGCCGAAATATCGGAAACTCAAAATAATGAAACATGGTAAATATCCCGTTTATTCTGATACTTACGCCAGTTTCGTCAGTCGGTGCTGTTATATCTCATACATGTAATTTTGAGATCCAATTTTTACGTACAATGTACAGTATTTAAAGGGGGAAAGAGTAGAAGTATAGAAAAAAGGAATGCAAGGTATTCGGAGTCTCACTAACCAAACGAACATAACATACCATACTGGTTCATTATTCTCGTCTTTCGTTCGTCAAAGCCACACAGATATTCTTGTCAAAGCCGACGTTGATCTAGTTTTACGCCCCGCGCGCCGTCTATAGTAACTCGTCTTCTCAACGTTACGACTGCGTTTTTTTTTTTTTTTTTTTACGTGCGCAAAATCCCCACGGATACCTCCCCACCGGAGCCGGTGGAGGAGGTTATGTCGGACTCGAACCGACTAAAACGCACGCCGCCTGTGGGTCGTTTCGGTTGCCGAAGGTGAGGTTGACAGGCATATCCCTCGCACCCCGGCCGACCCAGGGCCATCTCTCACGATCTAGCCCTCTTCTCGGGTGTGGGGACCACAGAGTCCCCAACTCGTCCCCGGAAACGGGGAGGCGCGCCACGCGCGCCGCCGCCGCGGCCTGCTTCTGCCAGGGTGACAGGCGGCTTCACCTGTCACCCCCAGGCCGGCGCTCATGGGGGGCGGAGGTCGTTCATCGACCTCCGACGCCCGAGTTGCCTTCGTGCGCGGGCAGCTTGTCTAGCGATCCTACGTCGCTCCCGCTGCCGCTCCCACCCCGCCTCCTCCTTCACGAGCATTACTTGCTCGCAGAAGGAGGCGCCGGCCGCCCACGCATCCGCGCAGCGAACCATCGCCGCGAGCAATGTGGAGAGCGTGAGAACCCTCACTCCCAGGGCCGCCACAAGCTCCCGCCTCGGCGTCTCCCACGCCGGACACTCGGTGAGCGTGTGCGGACCTGAGTCCTCGCTCGCGTCGCAGTGATGGCACTCGGACGTTGGCTCTTTCTGCATCCGACGCAGATACTTTCCGAAGCATCCGTGCTCGGTGATCATCTGCGTCAGACGGTACGAGAGGCTGCCGTGTGGCCTCTCTAGCCACTCCCCCATGATGGGTCTTACCGCCGTTACTACGGCGTGCCCTGCGCTTGGTTGCCCAAGTCGTCTCTCCCATTCTGCCACCATTTCCCTGTGGAGCCGGGATCTCACGGCCCGAATTTCTTCGGGCTCGGGATCTTGACCCCGCTCCCGCGCCGCCCTTCGGAACCTGTATAGCGCCGAAAGGCATCTCGCTTCCAGGATCCATGGTGGCGATCCGGCGAGGAGACTCGCCGCGTTGAATGATATCGTGCGGTACCCCCTTATGATGCGGCACGCCAACTTCCGCTGCGGACGCTGCAGCAGAAGCATGTGCCGATCACTCAGGGTGTCCGCCCACACGGGACACCCGTACAGGGCCATGGACCGCACGACACCCGCATAGAGTCTCCTGCAGGAGTCATCCGGGCCCCTCAGGTTGGGCAGTAGCCGCGCCAGAGCGTTGGCTGTGCCCGCCAATTTGGGGCCCAGACTTCGGAAGTGCTTCCCGAAGTCCCACCGGCCGTCGAGCACGAGCCCCAGATATTTCATCTGGGGCTTGATGCCGATGAGAGTGCCTCCCACTGTGAGACTGGAACCTGGTGGTGGCGTGCGCCGAGGTCCATGAAAGAACATGGCCTCGGATTTATGCAAAGCCACCTCAAGGCCCAGCCGCCGGATCCGTTCCACGACTTGAGCAACCGCGGTCGTGGCCCTCAGGATCGCTTCGCGGTGTGTAGCCCCGCTCGCCGTCACTAGCGTGTCGTCCGCATAGCACGTGACGGCGGCGCCGTCCGCAAGCTCACCGCGAAGCACCCAGTCGTATCCAATGTTCCACAGTAGCGGCCCGAGAACCGATCCCTGTGGAACACCGCACGACATCTCACGCCGACCGACGCCGGTCGCACTTGGGTAGATGACGGCTCTCTCCGTCAGGTACGCCCCGACTATGCGGCGGAGGTAGAGAGGCACACCGTGGTACACGAGTGCCTCCCTGATGCAACTCCAGGGCAAGGTGTTGAACGCGTTGGAGATGTCCAAGGACACCGCCAACGTCACCTCACCCCGGGCAACCGCCTCCTCCGCCAAAGTCCTCACGCGCATGATGGCATCCACGGTGGACCGCCACCGGCGGAAGCCATATTGGGTATCCGCCAGGTCCGGCCCCCTACCAGAGAGGTGCTCGACGAGGCGCTTTGCAATAACTCTTTCAAAGAGCTTGCCCACCTCGTCGAGCAACACAATGGGCCGGTAGCCGGACGGTTCGTCCGCCGGGCGACCCTCCTTTCGGATGAGGACCAGTTTCCCCGTCTTCCACATCTTCGGAAACTGGCCCCGCTCCAAGCATGCGCTGAGGAACCCTCTCAGCCGGGGTTCGAGACCGTCTTCTCCCAGAGCTAGGACCCACGCGCGGCCTGGAATGCCGTCGGGTCCCGGGGCGGTGCTCTTCTTGGCTCTAAGCCTTCGCACCGCCAGCTCCAGTTCTACCCAAGTGACCTCGGGGACTTCGTCGTCAACTACCACACTGGGCGCCACAGGCGACCGAGGTGGCGGAGTCATCTGCGGCGGAACGTGTTCCGCTCGCGCCGGGAACAGGGACTCGACCACTCCACCGAGCAGAGCTGGCTGGAGAACCCGGGTCAGCGGCGGGGCCCGGGGGCGCAGCTTTCCTCTTACCATAAGGTAAGGCCGCCCCCATGGGTCCCGCTCCAGCGTCTCCATTAGCTCCTTGTAAGCCGCGGCTTTCGCCCGCTTAATCTCCGCTCGGAGGGCATCTCTGGCCTCCCTGTATCCCACATGAAGCTCCGCCACTCGGGGCTCCGTATCTGCGGTTCGGCTACGCCTCCTACGGAGTCTGGTCCACCGGCGGTGCGCGATCACGCAGGCTTGCCGTAGCCTCGCGATCTCCGCAGACCACCAGTAGACCCGACGCCTCGGACTATAGGGTGGTGCCCTAGGCATACCCGCATCGCAGACACGAGTCATGGCCTCCCGGAACCACACCGCCTCATCGTCGATATCGACAGGCCTGTCCGGCGCAATGGCCCAGGCCTGTACGATGGCGGCCTCCAGGAGGACCTCCCGATTCAGTCTCCCAAGCACCCAGCGTGGCTCGCGTGGGGCCGGTATGACCGGCGCATCACCCGCGGGGGGGGAGACATCAAACCGAACGTATCGGTGATCCGCCAGTGTCTCCACCCCCACAACAACACGCCAGTCCCGCACACGGTGCGACAGCGAAGCGCCTGCGAACGATAGGTCGATAATCGAACTGCGCTCCGCGGCCACGAACGTGGCTTCGGCCCCGCGATTCTGGAGAACTAGACCGTGATTAGCGGCCCAGCTCTCCAGAGCCCTACCTCGTGGGTTCGTGTGCCGGGACCCCCAGGTCACTGACCAGGCGTTGAAGTCCCCGAGCACAAGAACCGGATGAGGGTGGCAGGCGTTGACGACGTCGGTCAGTCGCTCCAGCGACTGCCGGTACTCCCCTATGCGTCGGTGTAGGCTCGGCGTGAGATAGACGGCCACGACCGCAATCTCCCCCACACGCGCCGCTACGATGCCATGCTCCCTTGCCACGACAACAGGGGGAGGGGCACCCATAGCGGCGTTGTACACCAGTGCCGCCGACCCGTCCAGGTCGACCACCCAGGCAGGCCCAAGGGGCCGGTGAGTGTACGGATCGGCGACAGCGGCGACGTGTATGGACCACTGTGCCATGCTCTGGAGCAGAAGACCCTGAGCATCGACACCGTGGCCCACGTTCGCCTGCAGGATGCGGAGCTGGGGATCCATTATGGAACCATCTCCGCATCCCGCCGCGAACTTTGGGTGGAGCCCCCGCCTTGCGGCTTCGGCTCCCCCCCGGTGCAGGCCTTGCTGCCAACCCTATGGTCGGCCGGTTTGCCCCCCGCTGCACACCTGAAACAGTGCAGCGGAGCTTCGCATCCACCGGCCGTATGGCCGGGTTGGCCACAACGGAAGCAGCGGTCACCGACCGTCACCGCCGCTGTGCACTGCACCCCCACGTGGCCGACCGACAGGCACCTAAAGCACCTGGTCGGTCGAGCCTGCAGGAGCCGGACCTGCACCCGCACCACGCCTCCAACGGCGAGGAACCCCCGGTCGGCAGCCTTTTTGGCTGCTGCGATGGGGCAGCCGACAACTGCCGCCCCCAGTCCACGGCGGCCGAAGCGGATTGCTCCGACCTTCACCGCCTCTAGGGGGCAGCCCCCGGCCTCCGCCACGGTGAGGCGGATTTGCTCCGCCGTGATGGAGTCGTCCAGGTCCGAAATGCGCATTTCTGCGCACTTGTTGGGCCTGGACACCCGGACGTCGGCTGCATCCAGCGTGTCCCGAAGCCTAGCCGCTAGGGCATCGGCCTGGGGACCGCTTGAAGCGCCGGGGATCTCCAGTAGCCGAGCACCCGTCCGAGTGGGTTTCACCCGGATGGGGCCCGGCATATCGAGAGCCCTCATGTCAACGCAGGCTCTGGCCTGCGTGACAATCTGGGCGTACTGCACGCCCCTCTCCGCCGCCTCCGCCGTCATCGTTAGCATGACGGCGGTTGAGCGGGGGACGCGCAGCCTCCCCGGCACTCCCCTCGCAGCAGCCTCAGCCTTCTTGGCATTTTTGGCTGCCTTCCTTTTCGCCTTGCGCCGTTTCTTGGAGGCTCCGGCCACCTCCCAACCTCCCTCCGGCGGGGAACCTGTGGAGGCAATCCCCACCGGGGTCCGGGCTGGCGCTGGGGCTGAGGCTAGGGCCGGGGACTTCTTCCCCTTGCCTTTCCCCTTCCCCTTGCCCTTGGCCCGGGCACCCTGGGAGCTCCCAGCCTCCACGTCGAGAGCGACAGTGGCTAGAGCGACCGGAACGGCAGGAGTGGCAGGCGCAGCGGACGGGCTGCGGGCCGACTCCTGCAGGGCCTCTGCGACCGCCGGACTGGTGAGACCTCTTCTCACCGCTCCGGCATACCCCGTAGGCGGCGCCAAGGGCGGGCGGCGGCTGGAGTCCATGACCGCCTCCATGAACCTCCGGGTGCGCTCCTCCTGCGTCACCTGCCACCTCCGCTGCTCAGCCAGCGCCGCCTCCTGCCGCTTTTCCATGGCGGCCATTGCCGCCATGCATGCCGCCAGTGGGTCCATGGGCCTAACCGGCTGCAGCACCGGCGACTCCAGCCGAGCGGGCTGCGCCAGTGACACCGGCCGCACCGGTGTCTCCGGCCGCACCGGTCGCACCGGCGGCCCTGACCGCACCGGTGTCTCCGGCATTACCGGTGCCTCCGGCCGCACCGGCGACCTTGACCGCACCGGTGACAGCTGCGGCGCCGGCGGCGCCGGCCGCTCCGGCTGCACCGCTAGTCGTCGTCGCGCCGACCGCGTCACGCGCTCCGCGGGCAGCCCGGCGACGACCTGACGGAGGTTCGCCATTTCGGCCGCCATCCTCTCCATCTCTTTACGGTGGTCAGCCGCCGTTCGCTCCACGCTGTTGAGGAGCTCGACTTGCCTCCTGCCAAGTTGAGCTCGCTCGTTCCGGGACTCGGCCAGCTCCGCCTTGAGCAGCTCAAACTGCTCAACGAGGCGCGTCGCAGCCAGCCGGACCCGGTCCTCCTCCGGCGTTAGAGCTCCAGAGCGGGCCCCGGCCAGTCTCTCCAGGGCCTCCATCACGTCCCTGGACGTGGAGCCGTCGGTACGAAGCGCGGGCGCCGCCGAGACGGAGGGACTCGGCGGCGCTCTCACATCTTCCCCGGCTGAGGCCCGTGAGGGGGCGGCTTTGGTGCCCCCACCCTGCAGCTTTCGGCGGCTAACCGCAACCTGCTTGGGTGGGGGGGGACGCATCATCTCATCCCCACCAGAACTACTTGAAGACGAGTCGGTCAGAGTCAGGTCGAGATCCGACTCGGTCTTATCTGGGGGGATGATTTTTTTACGGCGGTTGCGCTTCCGCCGTGCAGATTTTCGGGTCTGCAGACCCACCGGGCTGTTTGCCCTGCTCCTCTCAGTGGCGGTGTCGAAGTCTTCCGACACCGTCCCTGCTTGTGACGCGACCTCCGCGTCTTGGTGCTGCGCGACCTCCGCGCAGACTGTTTCACTTGGTGATGGTTTTTTGTTTTTGGTTTTGTTATCCATTCGAATCCCACGAGTAGAGACGATCTAAGATACACTTCCCGGGTGACGCTCATTCCGAGAAGCGGGGTAAATACTGTGGATTTCCCCAGGTGTCCACAGGTTTTAATCGACTTCGCTGTCGGGTTTTTCAGACTTTTCCTTGTCGCGGGCCGGCCAGTTAAGGCAAGCCCCGCGGCCTTCAGAATATCGGCTTCCCAAGTGTGGCTAGCACTCAGGTCGTTGTCGATATCCTGGAGGTTACGCGACGCGGGAGAGCAGCCAACTCTCCCAGCACCGACGGTGGCACGAATGCCTGCCAGCCTCTGCGCGAGCAGTAGGCCGGCCCGTCCCTGGATCCCATGGATCCTTGTGTCGCCCCCATGTCCCCTCTGAAAGCAGAGGGATACCGGGAGCGACAGGCTAGCCCTAAAAAGGGCTGTTTGGGATGGAAGGGATTCTACGAATCCCTTCCCGCGGGCCTTGCAGGTCCGCCATACCACGACCCCCTCAGGGTCAGCTAGCCCTAAAAAGGGCTTGTCGGGTTATTGGTCGACGGCTAGCAGAGCTCCTTCTCCTTGGAGTCAGAGTCTACTAACCGTCGTCCAGGGTGCACCAGCCTCCCCGCTTCCGTTCCCCAGGACCGCGGTCCAGAGGGAAAAGAAACAGGTAAGCCAACGTGGAGGTTACCCAACCCGCACCCCTTACGACTGCGTTTGAAGCTCGATGTCACTCAGAATAATGCAACTGTTAAGTAATTATTAAACTTACGATGTATTTCCTCACTGAGTGTCTGTTACGTAGTAGGTAGGTAGCATGAATCACCCCGTTTCTTACAACACATGACCTCACTACGTTTAAATACTATTCGCTTCGCTCGTAGACTCGGCAAGAAAATTATGCAGTTAAAGGTTTCACAAACTTTGATGTAGGTGCTGGTCTACTGGTACAATTTCCGGTTAACATAAAAAGCTCTGACTCATGATTTCCTCTCGGGGTGGAGTCGTCAGTCGCTTTCGTAATAGTCAAAATGCCGGGATGTGGAAATTTTAGGATACCTATTGATATTTGTCACTGTCACTCTAGCCCCGTCTGCCAACATAGCAAAAGCAGGCGCGCCATGCGCTCCTCCCCTTACCCGGGAATGAGTTTTGGGCTGGACGCATCTAGCTATTTTTAACCAATAACCAACCGTAAGAACAAAAGAACAGAACCGAGTAATAATGCTTACAGGTTAGTATAGTCAGCGGCAAAATTTACTAACTGAAAACTAGGAACATTGTAGCACTAGCGACGTTTGCCAAATATACCTATCACTCAGGACCTTGGGCAGTCCGTTTTCATCAGAGACTCTTGCTGGTCAAGTCCGCTTATTTAAAAAAAAATCACTATCAACTTTTGGCGACAACGAATACATCGGTCTCAAACTTTTAGGAACATTGTGGCAGTAGCGAAAGTTGCCACAAGCCACAAATATCTTTCAGGAGTTTTCAGTCGGCTACTTTTGCCGCTGACTGTATCTTATGGGGATTCCTTCAGTTCCATTAATAATAATTCCTATTCCTAGTATCCGTGTGGTTTGGCCTATTTATACAGCATAATAACAAAACTGCTCTATACTATAGGTACCTAATGAGAATTTCACGTGACAAAAAAACATTAGGTTTAGTGTTCGTGTGCATTTTCCACTTTAAATTGTGAATATTGTACGATATGCTTTTAGGTCACATTCAAAACGTAACATTTTAAGCTAAGTCATCTACTAG
Source organism: Eilema griseolum (assembly GCA_963662185.1). Lineage (NCBI taxonomy): Eukaryota > Metazoa > Arthropoda > Insecta > Lepidoptera > Erebidae > Eilema > Eilema griseolum. Next base: position 11,470,413 of record OY759250.1, read on the forward strand.
ACTACACTAGCCATGATTCAGAATTTTGAGAAACCTGAATTCCCAAAAAACCCTACGCATAATGTAAAATTATGAGCTGTGGTTTTGGATCTCGGGTGTATGGGACCGTCAAGATCTTCGAGGCTTGAATAACTTCACCTACTGATAGACCGAAGAGGTTCAGTCCCTCTAGGCAAGTGGCATTACGTTTGTAGAATAGATTGATTAATATATGGGATAGACATACGTTGGCGACTGTCATAAACGTCAAAATACGTGTCAATTCTATATACTTATTCATTTTATTCTGCAAAGGATTGCCTCTTGTCTAGGGGCTAATGTTCCATCCGTTTCCTTAAAAGCCAACTACATCAAAGGTGTTATCGTATTAGTGTAGTCAGTAGTGTACAAGCTTATATTACTTTCAATCTTGCTAGGCCTCAAATTTGCTAAAGCAAAACCACAGACAATTCGAAAAAAATCATTGCATTTTAGACTTATAGTCCAAAATAAAAAAGGTTTTTTTTGTAAAGCGAATGAAACTAAGTATGTAATGTAATGTGTGTAATGAAGGCAATAGAATAAAGTCTAAAACGTTATGCAATTTTTTGCAGTGTCTGCGGCATTACAGTGGTTGTGCTTTAGTAGAATCGAAGGCCTGCTCCATATAAAGTTCGGTGAGATATATCATCTATATGACTACAAGAGCGATTGCCGACAGAATCTCAACCTCGAGAGGAGAGCCTGTGTAATTCATCTTAGCGTTAATCCCAGTCACATTCGAAGATTTTACCTCGGAGTCTGGGGTTCGCTTTACCAACTGCGTATTTAGCTGAACTTCGATATTTTCCGTAAAGAGACTGCCATCTGATCTCCACAACCCAAAGGTGATGTCGAAGTTTTGCAGTTACTTTATAACTACCTATGACGACTGCCATACATGTCTTTATGGCAACCGGTACTGACGGCTTAACGTTCTCTCCGAGACACGATCAGACCAGAGCAAATACTCATATTTATGCATACAAATACTTGCACTGAGCGGGGATCGAACCTGCGCCTCCTGCGCAGCACCCGCGTTCACTACCGTCACACCACAGAGACTGCGTTCTGCGTCACCTGTATTTTTTGCCGGGACGCCTGTTTACCAGCTGGACCCCCCATCGACTTGGCGCAAAGATGGGTCGGGCGTTGAAGAACGTCGACCATCCCATACTCGCAGGCGATGTGGAACCTCTCAGTATAAGGAGGGTCTTTGCCTTATTGTGTATGTTCTACCGCCTATACAATGGTTTGTATTCAGAATAATTATTCGACATGGTGCCCAATCTATCATAAAGTAAAAGGCAAGCGATACCACTATAGATAGTAGCGGTCTATGTCATCTCATCGCCCGCCATAGACAGAAAATTCATCCTTAGACATTACGACCGGAAACGGTGCGCACTGTGCGGTACGAAAAGAACTTCATTCCGCGAACGATCAAGCTGTGGAATGACTTTCCCTGCTGTGGTTTTCCCAAGCGACTATAAGATGAGGTTCTTCAAGGGCATTAGATATGTCTACAGGGTCAGCAGCGTCAGTGTGATGCCTCTGGCTGTTGCACACGTCCATAGGCCATGGTTACCACTTTCAATCAGGTGAGCCATGTGCTTGTCTACCACCTAAGTGGTATAAAAAAGTGGAGTTTGGGTCCTGAAGATCTTGGTGAACTTCATATCACAATTTGATATGAAGTTCTTTTTCTATAACCTGATTCCTAACCTAACTAATATTCGATAACGCTATAACAAGAATTAGCACAGTATTATAAAAATAGGCCACGAGAGAAAACCTAACCATTTAGGAAAAAAAAAAAAAAACTAAATGCGTAAACAACTACGGTAACAACGGTCCGGTGTAACAATTACGGTCAAACAGCGATTTCGTTGATGATGAGTGATTGTTTATACTCGATGATTTTTTCATAACTTACCATTTTCAGATGACTAGATAGAACATGCCTACGCAGTGTGGCTAACAACCATTCTTGTACTCGCGGTCAGAAATATTAAAACTCTAAAGGATGTATAACAAGTTCAGAATTTTCTGTAATACATGTTTTATTTTTATACATAACATTTTATATTCACTATTTTAAATAATAATCTGTGGAAAGCAAATGACCATAGCCAATTACAGAACTGTAACCAAAAAGGTTTTTCCAAAATAATTTTACAAATAACATGATGGAATGCGTGATTGTATAAAACATGATTTATTACATACATTTAATTATTGGAAATACATGTGTTGCAGGCCACCATTGTTGTGACAAATACAATTTACATAAATACAATTTGTTCCATTTTAATCTTCAAGGAAGAAGTACTGGCCTGCCCTCTTCTGTTCTATGTCCTGTAACAAGAATACAGCATTATTACAATTTATCGCAACGTTAAAAGAAGTATTTTTAGTATAGTCGTAGAAATTCGTACAATGTAGGTATTTAAACTATCACGGTCACTCACATCAGTATCAAAATAATCGGGATATTTACCATTTTGCATTGTTTCGATTTTCAAATATTTCTGTGATCATAGTGCTTGCAAAAGCGCCGAAATATAGGAAAACTCAAAACAATATTTTGATACTGAAATTCGTACAGTCAATAAAAAAGCCCGGTCAAGTGTGAGTCGGACTAGCGCATAGAGGGTTCAGTAACTTAAGCTATATAAACCTAATATTTATTATTTTGAATGCGTCGACTTAGAAGTTTTGATTTTTGCACAGTTTCAAGACTATAGATCTGAGCCAATCAATCAATTAACCCACCGCAGCCACTGCTGGACATAGGCTTCTACCAATGTGCGCCATTTTATCCGATCTCAGCCTTCCGCATCCAGTCTGTCCCAGCCGCCTTTTTCAGGTTGTCCGTCCATCTGGCTAGGGGGCGTCCTACCTTCCCTTTACCCTCATGCATTCCTGAGAAAAATGTCTTGATAGACAGATGGACAACGAAGACAACCTATAAGGGTTCCATTATTTCCTTTTGAGGTATGTAACCCTAAAAAGTAGCTAAACATACTCTTCAGTATCAAAATAAACGGGATATTTACCATGTTCCATTGTTTTGATTTTCCGATATTTCGGATATCCCGTTTATTTTGATACTGATGTGAGTGACCATGATAGTTTAAAAACATACTCTTATTTATTGATCACTAAGTGTTACTTGACCTAGGCTACAAACCGCATTGAAAAATAATAGGTACGATCAGCGCTAGTTGGCACCGACACGTGAGACGGAATCGGCTAACCGCGAAACTTTTTCGTGAAATCAAATCATCACAGCTAGACCAACATAGTGATTATACTAACAGCTGGTGCAAACCGTCAGACGTCGGGTAATTCCTGGCAGTGAAATGATTGACAATAAAGTCTTCGTTTACAATGTCAACTTGTTGGTTTTTTATCTAGGACACGCCAACTTGACTTCACCTCGCTTGATTGTAAGCTAAAGGCAAAGTTTCAGGAAAGAGGGTCACCATTACAGACACTAAGTAATGTTTACAATGGTGGCACTCAGCTTGGCGGCCTCATCAGATGCTTTTTCACGCCCCGCTTAAAGGACCAGGGACTGTAGGAAGAAGGAAACACGTGTGCAGGTAATGAATTCAAGGCCTTAATGGCAATGGTCGTGGAAAAAAGCATATCTGTTATACACTCCTTATACTTAACAACTAAAGTAAAACCATACCTTAACAGATGAATATTTGTTTATCCTCGGCCTGAAGTTATTGGGATCTCTTCGGAAAGTGATGCCCAACAACTCAAGGAACCGGTTCATGCCATTGAGCAGCGACTGTGGCGCGTGGGCGGTCGCGTTCGACGACGGGGTGCCTTCAAATACGATGACGCGGTCTGCTAAATACGTGGCCATTATGAAATCGTGCTCCACCACAAAGCCAGTGCGTTTCGCGTGAAGGATGAACCTGTATATTAAAAAAAAAGTTGGTCAAATGCGAGTCGAAGTCGCGCACTGAGGGTTCAGTAACTTAGCTATATATTTTGAATGTGTTGACTAAGAAGTTTGATTTTTGAACAGTTTCAAAATTTTATAACCCTGAATACCTATGTGGTATGAATTTCAACTTGATACCTCAAAGCATTCTTAAGAAAAAGGTCTTAAGAGACAGATAAAGTGATTCTACAAGGGAGGCGATTTATTTCCTTTTTAGGTAAGGAACCCTAAAACATACATACATATAATCACGTCTTTATCCCTGGAAGGTTAGGCAGAGGTGAATTAACACCCACATTTCACCAATAATTGTATTTGGTCCCACATAATAGAGGGTGATCCTATTGCCGTATTCCGGGCACTATTGTGGACTCGAGCCATGCATCTGAGGCTGAGTCTGGATTGTATATATCTATCTAATGTTAAACAGCCCTATCCTTTAGTCGCCTTGTACGATACTGCATGGGAAGAGATGGGGTGGCCCTAATTCTACTCTGCCGGAAACCACATGGCCTAAAAAGAGGCATTAATTTGGAAATCTTCATCTTTTAACTCATAATGTAGGTCACACATGACGAGTATTTCTATAATATCCATAAATCTGAAATAAATGAATAAGTAGCTATCTACTAAATACAACTAGTTTTATTATACATTGTACGATTACAATGTTAGGTTTTGTAGTGCCTTCTTTGGCACCAATCAATTGCTCATAAACTCATTAAGCGTAAAGATCAGATGATGTAATTTTCTCTTGACATATACTGATTCTACACCACAACCTAGACTTGGTCACAATGTTCATCTATGCGATCTAAAATACTAGTTGCATATCTTCCTTCTCAATCATAACATAAGTATAAATTCTTGTTAAACTCACCAACAGAGTTATATGATTATTGTGGTGGGTTGCAAACGCAACTTCCTTTAATTTATCTTTTATGCTACTAGTCACACTTTATTTTGTTTTCACAATTTTAAACATGCTAAATAACAGTTACAAATTGTATGCACAACACTAACTGATATTTTAAAGTGCAACTTACCTCTTAATAACCTTAGCAGCTACCAAACGCTGCTCAGAATCCAGGTATGCAGAAGGTTCATCAATTAGATATACATCGGCCGGTTTGCCTAGACAGAGCACCAAGGCCACTCTCTGCAATTCACCTCCAGACAAGTTCTGCACCTCTTGGTCCATTATCTCCTCTATTTTCATTGGTTTCATCACATCAGTGATGAACTGGAATATTATAAGGTAACAGTTATATACCAAAGACTCAATTTTGCTAATAACATTTGGGTTGTTTGAATGTTTTGAATAAAATAAATGTTTTTTTTTTAAATAACAAAGTAAACAAGTTTCTCATGTGATCATGGTAATAAACAAAAACTACTCAAATATACAATGTACGAAAATTATAAATAGTCACAGGCTGAATTTATTTTAGAGCCATTTGTGAGAGAACAAAACACATACTAGTGAATTGTTTTATAACTAAACAATAGAATAAGATGTGAACCAGCTAACATTCTAATTGATGTTGTTGTTCTGCCTGTACCATACCCTCCAAGCAATATTAAAATTTTAGAATACCTATACGAGTTTAGTAGGACCAAAAAGTATAAACTTTGTATTGCCTAAGCAGACACAGACATTGGAATACATTCAAGTCTAGGCAAAATCTGGTTTTGTAAGATTTTAAAACAATAAAATTTGCAAAATTACCTAATAATTGTGTATTCTTTGTGGCAGTGCCTACCTATAGTAAAGTTAACCAAGACTTTAGAACTCTTATATTTGTCATTTCGCTTTTGGTATACTTTTACATTTTGAGTAAAATGAAAATCAATCTATAAGGTGCCTAGAAATTACAAGAATCACAATAGAAAATGTACTTTATTCCAATACATTTAGAGTGAAATAACTGTCATAGAGAATGCAATTAATTATTATAGTTACCTGTGGATGAACATAAGCATCTCGGATTTTATCGTGGAGCAGGTACCGGACCAGACCCTGGGACTTGGGAGATATCTTCTGTGGCTTATAACTTATGTGTAACTGCGGCAGCTGCCCAGAACCTAATTATAACAAAGTTTATTGTATAGAGAATAATATAAAAATAACCTCTGATTACAAATTATAAGTTATTGCAAATTCTTCTACAAATCTATTTTGTGAAGTTATGTATACCAGAATTATCTCATAACATAATATTTACTATTATGTGCGGCTGAAAATCATAGTGGTGAAATGTCAGTGTAAACACCTCTGCCTATTCCTTTGGGATTTACAGGTGTAATTATATATCTGTATGAGAAGATAAAAGAACAAAACAATTGAATTGATGAAAATAAATGACTGTTCATTGCAAGAACACTGAATAGATGGTAATTATAACTTGCAATGCGTTTATAATTAGAATTTAAAATTTATGTCAATTACTTCAATACATGATAACTGAACTGTCTTATTAGACATGTAAGAACCAAAAGTTTACAAATAATAGAGACACACAGTTGTGTAGACAAAGGAATTAATACAAATATTGACTTTAGTTTGCTCATTCATCATAATATACCTTCATTCGTCGTGCAGGACTCGGCATGTTTTAAACATTTTTGAAATACAGGATGAAAAAACAAATCAAATAACTCAGTTCTAGCCATTACAATAGCCTATATAGTTTGAAATTCATTAAAATACACTTATTGCATACACCTATAACCTCATTTTGCATATGATGTCTACATTGTTATATAACGTGAATTTATTGGAGATTCAAAATATACTATCTTTTTTAGTTAAATATCACAGCGTATACTATGAATAAACACAATCGGGTTGAAATAATTTTTTTACAACAAAACCGAAGCTCAAGCAATTTGACAACTTTCACAAATTTGACAATTGACGCTCGGTGTTGCCATTCTAAATATTATATGAGCCACTACTGTCGTTCGGATACCTGTCCAAATTATATTAGTAGAAAATTCTTATTGAAGTTACATATATAAATAAATTGATTTTGTATGTTTTTTTACCATCATCGGGTTCCAAATTGCCAGCTAACATCCTAATGAATGTTGTTTTGCCTGTACCATTTTCTCCAAGCAATACTAAAATTTCAGAATCTGAAAATTCGCCAGCTTGCACGTACAAGCTGAAGTCGCCCATCTTTTTAGACATTTCAGGATATTCATAATGATTCATCCTTTTAATCTGTGTAGGAAAAAGTTAAATCATTAACTGTATACCTGCTAAACCTATTAAAATCACAATTTTGATTTTAAAAAAGTACTCACTTCTTCTTCAGTTGCAGACTCAGCAACCTTAAAAACTAAAGATTCCGTCCTGAACCTCATGTTCTCAGTGGGGACAAACCCATCCAGGAATATATTAATACCTAAAAAAGTGATATTTATGAGCATTTAGTTGGTTTTTAATAGCTTATTACTAGGTTTATAAGATCGATTGGTTTCTTTAAAGGATATATCTACGTAATCAATTTTTATTACAAATCTGGACTGGGTTCATGTTGGTAGTGTAATGGTCAGGGTTCAAACGGACGTCTGATCAAGGCGTTAGGCATACATAGTTAGCATATACCTACCTATTACAAAGGCCATTGATAACATTATACCCATGAGTGCTGGCGGCAGTATCTAAATAATCTTTCTTTACAGCGTCACGCCGCGAGTATCATTACTTTAATGCCTTGATCAGGCTTAGTGGAGTGGCAAGACAGTGCACTCGGTCGAAGTTCGGTACATGTGAACATAGCACCGAATACTTTGCACTTGCATCGCACTCGGACGAAAACACTGTCTTGTCACTTCACTTGGTGCGTGTAATCAACACATATCACATGTTTTTATATTATTTATGAGTGTCTTATCTTTCATAATACTTTATTTGATAACAGGAAAACCTTACCTTCCCTAACGGAGAAAGGCATAGTAACTACGCCATAAGCACCAGGTATGCCATAAAGACAGCATATAAAGTCAGATAAGTAGTCAAGCACTGACAAGTCATGCTCTACTACTATGATGAACCTAGAGAAAAAAATACCATGATCATAACCTTATCAATTGAAATAATAATAAAAAAAGGTTTTTGGTTTTTACTGTACATGTTATGAGTGTGTAGAAGGAAGTTATATCCAAATTAATACTGCGAGCTTGTGAGCTCCACCTTTCATTGTAAACAGTTACGTTATAACAGCTCTTTATGTCTATCAGGATTTAATTGCTGACTTTTAAGTATTCTCATGGATTTCCCTTAATAGTTAATAAATCAATGAAAATCATTAATGTGTTAAATTTTGGGCAAGCCATTCTTAGAACTTACTTAGTTTAAGCAATATTTTGACTATGATAGTGAAAATGAAATAGTGTGCTTAATATGTTATTTGTAAAAACTCACTTGTCAGGATGGATGAGTGATCGAATTGTACGAGCAGCATTAAGACGTTGTTTGACATCCAAATAAGATGAAGGCTCATCAAACATGAATATGTCACCATTTTGAATGCACACCATGGCACAAGCAAATCGCTGCAACTCTCCACCAGACAATGCTGAGATCTCACGGTCACGGATGTGAGATAAATCTAAACAAGACAATGTCAATCATAGTTGCAATTATAATACAGTTTGCAGTGATTCTATTATTACCCCTCGTTTCCACCTAAGTATAATACATGAGTATTTGACAAGTTGTAATATGTCACAGGCTTCAGTGTGAACGCAAATGTGTTTTATACTTGTTTACAACTTGTTGACTATACATCCTATGTGAACAAAAAAGTATCTGAGATATATGTATAAAATATAAGTATTGTGTTTTGACTAGTCTTTACAAGTCTTCAACAAGTTTTCTATCAAACAAGTTTACAACTTGTTTCTTAGTGAAAACGAGGGGTTACAATAAAGAGGTCCGTCTATAATTATTTTAAAAATTTCTATTAAACTAGAATCTTAATCATAGGATATTGGATAAGACACTCATTTTTTTCCACAGTATTTTATTTATTCATCTGACTGAAAAGTATAAGTCTTATTCAATATGTGTAGCAAGTGTAAAAAGTTTCATCAACCAACAGGTTAAATCATTGGAGTTGGGGTGAATAGACTACTAACTATGCTTTTCATATTAATGATATCATGTTTATAATAATGTCAAACCAAACAATGACTAAATAGTAACTTGCAAAATATGCTTAATAATTGTGCAATCTTTTGTATGATGTATTTTAGGAATACTGTAAGAAGGCATAAGATTAAAAATTTACTCACCCAACATTTTACAAATTTGAGTCTGATTTTTCCTTTCATCTTTCTTGTCCAGTAGCTGGGCAACAGTGCCTTTGACAGCTTTGGGGATTTGATCCACATATTGTGGCTTGATCAAGGCTTTTAGATCATCCTCAAGAATCTTTGTGAAATAGTTTTGCAACTCTGAACCACGGAAGTGGGACAAGATTTCTTGCCAGTCTGGGGGATCCTAGTGCAACAATGATAAAAATAAGTATATTCCCTGTCATCATAATACACCCACCTCAATTATATGGTACATACCATATTCATTAAGAAATGGAATATATGTAACTTATGTGTGTATTTTTTATTTCATTACTTGCATTTTGTCTTTATTTTATTTTAGGTTATTTTCATTTTGTTTAGATTGATTGGTTTTGTTTAGTTTATGTGATTAATTTTCATTAGTTATTTATTATGGATGTTGTAAGTCCATTATTGTTTTGGGAATGTCCTTGTTAAAATTGTGGAAGAATGATATTATTGGTGGTTCTCCAATAAGCTTATAAATCATTTTGTTAATGGTTAGTAGACTCAACTTTCTAACATCAGTCAGGGTACAGAGGGTTTTTTTTTAATTACTGTATTTAATACATACATCCTTCCATAAAAAACATTCAAACCCTATTCTTTATAGTACACTTACAAGACATTTATACAAATAAGTGAAATATTATGTACAAAGGCAAGGTTAACTCAGTGATGAGTTCTCTTCCAGCAAACCCAAGAGTGCACAGAGGTATGCAGTCTTGTGTAAGACATCATAGACCTATACAGGGTGTTACAGAAAGGTGTGGTCATATTTAAGGGTCGTTACACATGCCTGATAACCAGTCGATATGCACCGGCCAATGTACAAATAGTAATAAAGTGATGACATCGTTAGTCGTCTTACAAAATTGTTAAATTCGTTAAAATTTTCGATATTTAGCAAAAGCGGTAGGTCACAACACTATTGTATTTTGTTCTTTCGCGATAAGTTCAATTGAGTTCAATAACCTCTGCAAAATCTCTAATCTCAGCTGTGCGCCTGGTAGCCGGCCTACCAAGCGTAGGTATAGTTAGATACAGGTTACATCAGAGATATTTTGACTATCACTTACCGGGGCGTGTTCTCCTTACAGCGAAACGGTGATGTACCTGATCTGGTACAGTCATAAGAACGCACTAATTTATCACTTCACGATCGCGACACAAGGAGTTTAAACTATCACTTATGTAGGCCACAAAAACATAACGAGTACATGTACACATGAATGGAGTTTATGACGCCACAGTATGCGTGAAACTCCAAGGCATACCTACGTTTAAAAAATTATAGCAACGCGCAACGGCTCGTTGCTCGATGCCGTAACATGCTACCACGCACGCTTCGAAACATATCTGGGGTTACGCTACGTAAATCTCTGATATTCGGGCTTCCATATTCTCTCTGCTGTCACATGCTGTACTGTACACTTTTTCTTCACGTAACCTCAGAGAAAATAGTCGAGCGGAGTGAGATCCGGGGACCTCGCCGGGCAAGCGACTCTCACTTCACCGCCACGCCCAATCCTCTGATCAAAACGCATCTTTAAATACGCGCGAACTTCCCCCTTGAAATGAACGGGTTTCACTCCGATAACCGTTCCAGCTCGCCGGGTATCTACTCGTACTCGGGTCTACTTCAAAATGCTCGAGAATACGATCGTCTAAAGCAGTGGGCGTCGTAGAAGGTCGCCACGAAAACTTCCAGTGTGTTGAAGGCGGTTCACCATCTTCTTAAAACACTCCAAAGAGGGAAACCGCCGACGGTCACCCTCTAGTCTTCCGTCCACAAATATCTCACTGTACAGCCGACGAGCTTTTCGCAAGCTACCATCAGCTGCGCCAACACAAAGCATCATCTAATATTCGCTATTACTAAAAACCGACATTTTCACTGCACAACAGAACAACAACTAGTCTACAAATAAACATGTAAACAACCTACAGAAAAGAAGTCGGCACAAGTAGGTACATACGAATGTTGCCAACCATTAATCTATCTAATTCTAATTATCTAATTTAATACGTAGAATTTTGAAAAATCCACAGACCTTCCTTTCATTTTTAAGGTAAATATGACTGAAAAACCTGCAGTTAACTAATTAATGGTTAAATCAATCCCTTTGTTCAGAACAATATTCTATTTCTACTAAAAAGTACATTGCCTAGGTACATTTTGCTATCTGTTCGCGCTAAAAATCTGAACTGAAAAGTAAATGATAGCTTCGTGCTCAGTGGTTAAGGTCGGCCTTTCTACTGAAAATCACAAGTTTTAATCATACCGAGAGGAGATAGAGCCAGAGTAGAAAGAGGAGAAAAAGTTGAGGAATCAGGAAATAAGTAATACATAAAATTGTCACGATATTTTTCTTTGCATATGACAAGACTTACCTACTCTGCGGGTGACAAGACGCAAAACAAACGAACCGGATTTCGTCTTCTATCTTTTAAAAAGCATAAACGCGTAAAAATACATTTTAATCTACTAATAAATTTACCACTTTTTCATTTGAAATCTACGCTGCTTCTACTATTTTTAACATACCATCTACAGATTTTATAAAATCAGTTATGGCAACATTGATGCCTACTGTTTTACGCACTTTGGCGCCAAATATTATGTCCTTGGCGGCACCGATTGTCCGTGTCAAAAGCGCCGCCACGCATCGCGGTCTCATCAAAGGACTCCGCGGCCGAACGTATTACCTATGAAATTAGGGTAGAGGTACAGGTTTACGTCCATTTAAAAATTTTATTTTAATATTTAAATCTGGATTTTTCAACTATGACTTTGTGCTTCTTTCAAGTGCAGAAACCCCCTCGCATTGAGTTTGGGTTGGACAATGAATGGACTATCGCGCTCAAATTTAATAAAAACCAGAGTTATGTACTTACTCTGAAAAAAAAATCGCAGCTACTATTCAATCTACTCGTTGTCTGTTGTTATGTAAGAGACAACTTTTTCGACGCCGTGATTTTCGTATCATTCAATAACGGGTGGGCAAACAAACATACGACCCACTGACTGAACAACATTGTTATTAAAAAAGAGTATGTAATTCAGTAGAAATACATCCGATACTAAGAATGCAGAAAATAATAAAATTGTGACCATGGTCGAATACTAGTCAGTTCACCCTATTTAGGTATAGGAAAAAAATAACAAATGATTTTATCGTATCAATTATTTTAGGGTACCGTAAAATCTTGTTTCAAAAATTTTGAAGAAACGACTCTTACATTTTATGTTATCCTGGTATTTGAACATATTTTTGTTCACTTTACCATACCTTTTTATGCTTTAAGAAAGGTTTTGTATTAAATAAAAATTGGTACGGAACCAATCATAATAAAGGGCGTGGCGATTTGGAGTGAAAGAGAAGATATTTTAATTTTATGAAATAGTTTAGGGTACCGCAATGAATGTTACTTTAACGAACACTTATGAAGGACCTCTTAGAGTTATGTTATCCGGGTACGACATACCTTAGTAAGTTCTGTGTGCATTTTTGTACACTGCCGTTATTTATGTTGTGCGCCATTGTGCGCATTATCATGACACCTGGTTTCCCAAACGTAACGAACAAACAAATCTCAAAAAAATCCGATAATAAATAACTACGTAACTCAAACTAAGGCAAACGTGTAACGATCACAGTGTTGCGGATGCTGCTTTTTTATACCACTTAGGTGGCAGACAAGCACATGGCCCACCTGATGAAAATTGGTTACCGTGGCCTATAAACGTATGTAACACCAGAGGGAACGCACTCGCGCTGCCGACCCTGTAATCACAGAGTTTCTGTGCCGTCAGTGTAGAAGACAAAGCAGGACATGCCTTTAGTTTTCTTACTGACAGCACGAATTCTCCAGTGAGCTCTAGCTACCCTAACACAACACGAAGTTATTATGGCCGCGGTATTCTGTTGGGCGGAGGTACTTCCCTAGTCGGACTGCTCAATTGGGCGGAAATACCGCCTTGTCCAACCTCCTGCTGGTCTCGAAGGACGAGAGCGTGCGGGGATGCGAGAGGAAAACAACCCTGTTTTCGAACCTGTTGCCATGTTAATTCCGTATGGAAAAGTACGATATCCTCATCTTACCCTGAAAAGGGGCGGCTCCTCAACCAGCCCTTTGAGGCTTTGTCTGCTCTCCACTGTGTCCTATGCTACTCAGGCACACATGAAGAGTCACCCAGCATCCCTTTACAGGGGCATTCCTGCCTCGGTCGGGATTTTGGGAGAGGAGGTGTGCTGCCGTCTTCACGCGCAGTTGCGCTGCGGAGATTCGCAACCAAGCATCTCTATTTATCGTGTACCTACCCAACAACTTGGAATTTTGTTCTATTTAACTTCTCATCAGGTGGGCCGTGTGCTTGTCTGCCACCGAAGTTGAATAAAAACCGAAAATTTATTTTTTGCATAACATTTCAATAAAATTGGGTACGGAACCAATTTTAATTAGTTTAATATTAAGGGGCGTGGCTGGAAATTCGATAGTCCACGACTCCTGGTATTGAATGTAGGTTAACCTTTACCTAAGGTATCTTTGAGACAAGTCTTACATTTAGCATGGATGATTTCAGGAACATAAAAATGTTTTATTATTGCTAAAAGTAAATTTTATTTTATTTTAATACTATTTTAACAAGTTTAAGCTGATTCAGAATTTCTTTGCCCGATATAAAAAAAAATTGTTTAGGTACAAAGTAAGTAATATGATATTGAGACAGGGCCTATCAAATCCGATCGTTTGGTAAACCTACTCGGGTTCAAACCGTAGAGTTCATTTGTAACAGCGCGCTGCAGCTGCTGCAGCCCTGGTTAGTTTTTTAGTGTTGTGCGTTTGTCGACAATTTCCACTAGCTTACACATGGTCGATAAAAAAGAAAATTAATTATCTACGTGATACAAAGTAAATTGGTGTTTATACTCCCGCGGAAAATTTATTTATATCACACGTAATGCGTCCCTCGAATATGACCACACCTTTCTGTAACACGTGTACATAGATGTATGCACATATATATGTATGCATATTCTTTATTCTCTGTATATGCATAGATACATACATAATTATTAATAAATATTTTTTATCAATCTTTTATCAAGGCAGAAATGTCAGCACATATTATATGCCCTTCCATCAATGACTGAGCATGTAATTGTGGTGTGTGTAATAATTGGTATCCAAGTGTGTAAAATGAAAAAGATATACTTACAGCAAAACGTCCCAAGTTAGGCTTCTGTTTTCCAGCAAGAATCTTCAATGCTGTAGACTTGCCAATACCGTTCTGGCCAACAAGACCCAAAACTTCTCCAGGGCGTGGAATTGGAAGCCGATGCAGTTTGAAAGAGTTCTTTGAGTAGCGGTGAGTAGTATGCTTCTCTAAGTTAGATGGTATGTTGATAATAGTAATTGCATCAAATGGGCATTTCTGTAAAATTGAAATGTATTACATTTTCAAATATAGGTTACCATATGTTACTGCAGCAATTAGAAAGATGCACTTTTATCAAAGTTGAGAGGATTTTTTTTAAAATGAATTAGCTTGATAAATATGTATTCTTTAATTTAGGAAGTTAATAACATGATTATACTCATGCAGGTTGTCCGTAAGTAAATATAAGGGTTTGAATTGAATTTTAAGAGATGTAAATTAAAGTTGGTTTACCTTGACACATATACCACATCCAATGCATAGTTCTTCGGATATAGTGGCGATCTTGTCATTGGGAGTGACTTCAATGCATAGCTTTCCCATACGCACCACGGGGCAACTCTTTTTGCATTCTTGTCTACATCTTTTAGGCTTGCACCGATCCGCATTCACAATAGCAATACGCGTAAGTTTATCGGTCTCCTCATGATGTCTGTTTCGAGACATAACTATAAAAAGAAACTCGGATTACAAATGAGAACGATACAGATAAATATTTTATGAATATTCTCGTTTGATATGTGGCACAGACATCGATATAACCTCAATCATAATTATATCTTTTTACAGTTTTCATGAAACGTAAGGCTGTCTATAATATATTTCAAATACTTATCACATTAAAGACAATCAGTTATGTAGTTAAAGCTAATAAATACCTGACAAATAGCGAACGCTGGCTAAACTTTGCCTTCGTTCGCGTGTCCTTTTACATTCAACTCGAATGTCAAAAGAAACAAACTACACTGAACTTAGCAGCACTTAGCCTAGTGGCAGTTCGTTCGAAAGTAAGTAATAAAATAAAATAAAAAATGTAAAATGTTTACTATTTTATTATTTATTTGTAGTTCATTTATACTGTGGTGTGTTGTAGACAAAACATTTACTATAAAAATATTGTCAAATATCAATTTGATTAGGTAGGTATCATTTGCAAAATCACGGTCAAATATTATGGATCCACATTATTCCTGATAGTTTCTGGTTTCCTAATTGAATCGTGATCACCACGACCTAATATGATTAAATAAAACTCAATAGTATTTTATTATTTCATTATAAACCATTTCAGCTAAGGTAAGGAGGTAAGGAGTCATTGTAATGTCATGAAGTCATGACTTCGTCATGGTCATGGATCATGACCACCTTTTATTTTCGACAGTGATAGTTAATCACTTGACTTGTGAATCGATTGAGATAAGAAAAATTTAATCGATGCAGGCGGTGCAAACATTCTCAAACGGAATGTTTTTGAAATTTTTGTGAGATTTATTTGTCAATGTTGTCAATTGTCATAATTTGTCAGTGTCAGACAAAATTTATTTATATTTTACCATAGGTTGTAACTTGTTTTGTTACCAAAGAGTATCTTGTCACCTTTCACTTTCACCCAAATTATTAAAAATGGAAATGGAATAAAGTTCAAGTTTAAATTTTAAATTGTTTCAATTCAGAACAGTACTTTCCTAGTTTCAGTTTAAACCATATAAATAACATTTTTGTTATATTTTGGTGAAAAGTGAACATGCCAATAGTATAATAAAATAATAGAAGTTGTTAAAATCTCTGAAACAACAAAAAATTATAATTAAGTTCATTGCATTTGGCACTGGTTAGATAGGTGTGTTTTATACTTAAATTCAGCTTAATTTTAATATGATTTTTACTTGAAAGCTTATTTCAATATAGCGCAATCAAGAAAACAATGCTTTATTTTTAAGCCCAAAGGCAGACAAAACAAATATCTTTCAAAATTAATATTTTTTAATTATAAAAGAATCAACCAATTTCATTAACAAAAAAAAACAAGTGTAAAATAACTAAGCAGATTAAATTCTAAAGACAAGAAAAGAGGAGTAAGACTTGCCAAGCCCTGGAGTGGCTGTAAATAACTCAAAACTGTTGATTGACACTGTTAGGTGGGACCTGCTACACTTGCTTGACCATTTTGTTCTACTTAGTTTGTTGCATTTGTCAGGAAAATAGGTTTATATGAACGAAAATAACGGTTAAGTATGTTTATCACAAGACCCTCATCAACATCCTGGATTGAGAGAGACTTTCACAGTTATAATATTAAAGTATAGAATATAGATTATTACCTTCTCTTCACAGAAATGTTGGAAGTCTGCATTGATAGCTTAGAATCTGCCATAAATGCAATACACGGTGGTGCAGATGAGTTGGAAGTATGCAGTTCACTCACTGAAGGTGGATTGACACCCTCTGCAGGTTTGGTTAAACTGATTCGGCAAATGGTAATTATATACTATTGTAAATTTAAATATATCAATTTACGTTTATACAAATACTTTACTTCCTTCATATATACCCTGTCGGCCGAGAGTGTCTCCACTAAGATCTTCGAGACCCTTGCTTGCAGCTATAATCGGTTTATGGGTGCCTGTAAATCATTCCAAATAATGTAACGTAGGTGTAAGTGGACAGACCCTGGGCACCAAAGTGCATGCATTACCCTTCATTTTCACCAAAAAACAAGTTGTAAAATTGATGAAGACACAACTTGTCAAATGACAATTATTTGTCTTTAAACATGTATTGATACTTATCTCAAATACTCTTTCGTTCTCACTGTGTCGCCAACATGAATTTAGACAAGTTTAAAACACATTTTGTGTTCACACTGAAGTTTGTGACATTGTTGTAATTCTCACCTTCAAAACACAGTCGTGTTTTAGACAAGTCTTGTTTATTTTATTGCAATTTTTGCCTTGAGACTTGTTACAAACAAGTTTTAAACTGTATCAATGATTGCAAACTATCTTGGTTGGCACTCACATTAGTATTAAAGAAATCGGGAAAATTTACTACTTACATTACAACAACAAAACAATACATTCCAGGGAAAAGGGGCATATGACCATGGCTATCCTTGATATTTTCTTGTTTAATACTTTTTAGAGTGTGATTTTTCAGTAGTTTCCTTTAGACTTAATATTTTATTTATATTATTTTGGAACAAGCAATTGGAATAATTTATACATATTTGAAATGTGCTAATTAAGCCCTTTTAGTTGATACCAAACGCGACAGATCTATCTCAATTTAATTTTTTAACACAG
Organism: Eilema griseolum; assembly: GCA_963662185.1. Classification (NCBI taxonomy): domain Eukaryota; kingdom Metazoa; phylum Arthropoda; class Insecta; order Lepidoptera; family Erebidae; genus Eilema; species Eilema griseolum. Next base: position 11,488,270 of record OY759250.1, read on the forward strand.
TACTTTATGACCACTAGGTGGCCCCACAATAGATTCAGTGACACATAATATAGGCTATAATCAGCGGACGACCAAGACGCTTCTTACGATACCTAATTTGTCCAGTTCTAATAAGTGATTGAGGAGTTATGAGGGAACAGATGAACCTACATACATACATACCCTGTCAAAATCATAACCCTCCTTTTGCTTCACCGTAGTCGGATAAAAAGAAAGGTGGCATAAAAATAAATTGATCCTAACTATATTGAGTGGTTTCGGAGCGAAAGATTTTGGGTACAGTTTGGATAGCAAAATCGTCTGGAAGTAATCTGACGAAAAAGCCTTTTTTTATCATATGGGCATTATTCTTTTCACCTATACAATATTCCCATACATTACCTATTTAAAAAAACTGTGCTCAAAATATTTCGCTCAGAAACGATTTCAAAATCAGGGTGGTAGAATTGGTGAAATAATGTTTATTCGAAAATATTTGCAGATACATTCATAAATATTGACGTATGTAAGTACGTATATGTTGGAATCGAGCAATAGGGGCGTAGCGGGAACATAACAGTAGCTAACCGAAATACTTTTTTAATTCATCTAAGCACTGACCTAATTAAATTGCTTAATAATGCGTGACATGAAAGATTACTCACTTCAATAAACTTAATAATTAATATCTAATCGATGAAGAACCTCATGAATATGGAACTTAATATTTTTTCAGTTTTGATTTGCAAATAGGAGTACAAATTAGTCGCGTGGTTCCCGGCAGACTAGAATTTGGACCACCCTATCTCTTCCCATGCGGTGTCGTACAAGATGTTCAACATCAGACAGATATATATACAGCCCAGACTCAGTCTCAGATGCAAGGCTTGAGTCAACAATAGTGCCCGGCAGACGGCAATAGACTCACCCCCAATTACGTGGAACCGAATTCAATGATTGGTTAAATGTGGGTGTTAATTCACCTTTGCCTAACCCTCCGGGGATGAAGGCGTGATTATATGTATGTATGTATAAGTGCCGTCTGCTACTTTTAACTAAGTAATGGAAAGTACCTAAAAGTTTATTTCGTTTTTAGTTCCTTTTAATTTACTTTTCTATTTTGGTTACTTGTTTTAGTCTTTCTAGTAACTTGTTAATAAGTTGATGTTTGATTTTTGATTTTTTGATATTCATATATTTTATTTTAGGTGAACAATGTATCACAGAAAAGGCCCATTCGTGAATCATGTGACAAATGCACTTGTGATCAATTAATGAGGGTGAGTGAATTGTGATTGAGTGAGAGAGAGTTTTCGTACACAGATCCAGCAAGTTTACTACAGCTAATTGAATACGAAGAGTAGGAATGTTGAGTAGGTACTGTTATGGTACGTTCACGATGATAGGTATCTGTCTGTTGGTACCCGTGAGCGTAACACAATAGTACCCTATAACAAACGTCCCTGTAAAATTCCTCGTTAGATGTGAATTAATATTAGCTGTGGAATCGTAATAAATATGGTTCCATAGTTAGGAAAGACTAACTGACCCACCCCAGCTTCGCCCGGGGTATATTTTGAAGCTTCATATCCCTTTGAGCCCGTATGTTTTAGTCTTCAAAATATGAATGAAAAATTGCCGGATTTGTTAACATTTATTATCAATGCTCCGCTCCCTTAAGTAGTAGCGTGATGATATATAGCCTAAAACCTTCCTCGATAAATAGACTACCCAACACTGAAAGAATCATTCAAATCGGATCAGTAGTTCCAGAGATTAGCGCGTTCAAACAAACAAACAAACAAACAAACAAACAAACAAACAAACAAACAAACTCTGCAGCTTTATAATATTAGTATAGATATAGATTATACTATTCTAACTCTGTCATCCCATAGACACTGTAAAAAGTGACATTTAATTTTATTCTTTACCATTATGTTTTTAAAGTTTTAAATTAAATGGCTTCTTGTTGAGGGAATGAAAAATATAATGACCTTCTTATATTAATTTTGGTCTTTATGCAAACTGAATAACAGAAACTACATCGAGAGCATCATCAAAACAGCCTCGCGGAAACTCGGACTAATGAACAAAGTGAAACGTTTTTTCACGCTGGAGCAGCGGTGTCTTCTCTATAAGACACAAATTCGCTCCTGCGTGGTGTCCATTACAATGGCGGGACCAAGTCCTGAATTCTGTCAATTCATATTACAGTGTTTAGTACTAAATTGGTACTATTTGCTACCTTTGGTAAAAAAATTAGTACCTCTTCTATTTCAAAGTTATATTTAAAACAGTCTGGTCCCGCCACTATAACGTTATAATGGCGGGACCAGACTGTACCACTCGTGTCGGCTATTGTTAGCTGTGATTAGTTTTATGAATATTTAGTACCTAAATAGTACTCTTTAAAAATGTGTAAAAAGTGTGGCTGGGTACAGCATGTACTGGGCTGTTGTATTAAAACACTGATCCCGCCATTATGTTTGGTCCTTTCGTAAATAAACGTGTAACGGTCTATTATTTGTAAACTTTATTAATATAGATATTTAGTACCTATTTGCTACCTTTTTAAGACATGGTTCACAAGAGTCGGTCTTTCATTAACATGAAGTAATTAATATTTTAATGTATGTACTAAGTACAAATTACCCCCCGGAAATAAACAAGTAAAGAAAAATTTTGTAATGTGCTGGTATTACTAATTAAAATCAAAATAAATCGGCAATAATGGAAATAATGAAATCACAATTACTAGGTAATTGAAAACAATATGAAATCATCAAATTACAAAAAATCGTTGGTTTTCATTTTCATATAAATAATACAATGTGGACTTTATCAATTTTACATTTATCAATTCGTGTTTTCATATCATCGTAGCATTTCCATTTGTTATATCTTAAACAATTAGCTTTGTAATGTCCTATGTCACCGATAACCGGTGGTGTATAATCAATCACAGATGCGAGTTGATATTGGTGCTTGTTTAAAGTTATAGTTTTAGGTACATCGTTTATATTTATTTTTGTAGTTTCGGTGAGCTCCAAAAAAATTGCTTTTGATAATGTGTATGATATAGTTTTAACACCGTTGCAATTATTTTGGTTACAAATAGCTATATTATCATCTAACATTGATTGGGCAGACTCACCAAGTGCTGTTATACCTTTATTGTTTAGTATATTTAAATTTAATGGTAAAAATGGACAATGTCTTTTATAATTTTGAACAGAGCATTCACTATTTGTGCAGGATTTTGTTTCATCAGCGCTATATAATTTGTCATATAAAACATGTTCGACGATATATGAAATATAACAATCACATCGTATTTGTAAATTGGGACCCACAGTGATAGTTTCGAAATTATTCTTTAGTATATCATTTCGATCTTTGTTGATTTGGTTTTTTGGTTCATCATTGGCAATACTTCTTACCAACTTAAAATAGTCATCATCACTCTTTAGATCAGCATCATTAAGAAGACCATCCGTATATGCTATGGCAATTGACTGTGTTAAAGAATCAAAAGCACATGTGTTATTCGAAATTATGTTTTTCTCAGCATTTACAAGAGATCCATTTAACAAGACCGGGATCCTTTTCAAAGGAAAAATATAAATTAGCCGTACAGTCATAATTGTTGGAGCTCAAATCATGTACCAACTTCTCTTTGCTTATATGGTCAGATAGCCATTTCAGATTTATAGATTTAGTCGCTTCTTCTGTTGCCTGTATCACTTCACCATGTTCTGGAATATAACTAGAATCCACTTCAGTCCTACAATTCTTTTGTTATTTATTCCTAGGTTTCAATAATTATTCACATAAAGAAATAACATAAAGAGGCAATATTTGTATGTTTGTAGAGAATAAACTCAAAAACTACAAAACCGAATTGGAGAATACTTCGAAATTGAATTATTAATGTTAATTAAAGACTGACTGTTTTGAATCTTGTCTTAAAAAGGTAGCGAATAGGTACTAAATATCTATATTAATAAAGTTTACAAATAATAGACCGTTACACGTTTATTTACGAAAGGACCAAACATAATGGCGGGATCAGTGTTTTAATACAACAGCCCAGTACATGCTGTACCCAGCCACACTTTTTACACATTTTTCAAGAGTACTATTTAGGTACTAAATATTCATAAAACTAATCACAGCTAACAATGGCCGACACGAGTGGTACAGTCTGGTCCCGCCATTATAACGTTATAATGGCGGGACCAGACTGTTTTAAATATAACTTTGAAATAGATGAGGTACTAATTTTTTTACCAAAGGTAGCAAATAGTACCAATTTAGTACTAAACACTGTAATATGAATTGACAGAATTCAGGACTTGGTCCCGCCATTGTAATGGACACCCTGCGTGGAATACTGCTCGCATCTCTGGGATGGCTCCGCGAAATACCTACCTCTGGGATGGCTCCGCGAAATACCTACTAGATGCTCTCTACAGGTTGCAGCGACGCGCGGTACGACTTATTGGGAACCCTGAGGTCACGAACACCCTCGAGCCTTTGCAGATGCGTAGAGATATTGCTTCCTTGACTGTATTTTACCGCCTCTACTATGGTGAGTGTTCTGATGAGCTCTTCCAACTAGTCACACCCTCTCCTTTCCTTAGATGCAGGACTTAGATGTCACCCTTACACTGTGCAGCATATACGAGCAGAACTTAGCGGTTCGGAGACTCTTTTATTTACCGCGCCACCGAGACCTGGAATTCATTACCAGCACATATGTTTCCTTCTTCCTACTGTCTCGGGTCCTTTAAGCGGGGCGTGAAAAAGCATCTGATGAGGCCGCCAAGCTAAGTGCCACCATTGTAATATTACTTAGTGTCTGTTATGCTGACCCTCTTTCCTGAGACTTTGCCTTTAGCTTACTATCAGGCGAGGTGACGTCAACTTGGCGTGTCCTATATAAAAAATAAATAAATGAAGTCTAAAATTTAATGGCATTTTTGCAGTGTCAGTGGTGTGACAGTGGTTTTAGTAGCTAGCTTAACGTAATAGAATTAGGACCATGTATCTAGTACTAACATATAATTATGTGGTATACCTAAGTGGTATAAAAACAAAAAGATATAATTATTATGTGTTAGTACACTTAGCACTATTTAATCGTCAAAAAAATCTACTACAGTTCAAAACACGAAACCGGTAGACTTCCATGAAAGGTTAAACAATAGTAGAAGAAGCTCGTGGAGGGTGTAAAGATGACGGGTCTCTACCTACCCCAGAGAGAAAAAATATTGTTTGAATGTAGCATCCCTATTGTGGATCCAGTTAAGGGATTCAAGTAAAACGCGCCGTTTTTTTTACAGACTTCTAACTTCTTTTTACAGGCTCCAAAAGTGAATGTAATGATCAGATGTCGTACTGGCTCCGATTTTCGTTATTCCGAGGATGAAATTGATACAATGTTGTGCGATATAGATGTGTTCAATGCTATCGGAGTAGATAGATTTGTGTTCGGCGCGCTCACGGATACACAAGACATTGACGAAATTAATTGCACTAAAATATTACAGAGAGCTCATCCTACTCCGGTTACATTTCATAGAGCATTTGATATGTGCAAGGATACTAAAAAATCTATAGTTAAACTTATCGATCTTGGTTTCAACCGATTGCTGACAAGTGGTCAGAAACCTTCGGCGGATAACGTAGAAGCCCTTCAACTTATAACGGAGTTGAATAAACAATATGGGGATAAAATTGAAATAATGCCCGGTGCGGGTGTTAATCTTGATAATGCAAGAACTTTTATAGATATGGGATGCAAGATTGTTCATAGTTCTTGTAAACGAATAAGACCTTTGCGTCTAGTTGAGCAGGGCTTAAATATGGGTACGAATGATAGTGAATATATTTTTGTTACTGATGAAAGTATTGTCAGAAAAATGAAAGATATATTGTAGCATTATTTGGGTTTACTTGGTGTACTAATAAATGTATATAATACCTACTTATTTATTGTTTTATTTTTTTTAATTGCGTAGCGACCTGTCAAATACTTGTTTAAACGATACATACCTACACTACATACATACATAATATATGCTTACGCCTGTAAATCCGCAAAGGGGTAGCCAGAGTTGTATTAGGGGGCGAGCCTATTGCCGTCAAGCGGGCACTTAGTCTTAGTCATGGGCTGTGTGGAGAACAGCTCTATCCTTTAGTCGACTTCAACGGCATTCACAGGAAGAGATGGGGGTCGCCCTATTCTACTCCACAGGGAACCAAAACAATAGTTTTTTTTAAATCATCATTTTCTTACCTGCCCTATTTTTAAGATCCGTGTGGTGACGGAGAAGGAGTACAAGAAGACCCCGTCTCATCCGAAGGGTGTCGTAAGAGGTGACTAACGGCAAAATACGGAGACGATATCACTGCGAGAGAAAGAAAACTCGAAATAAAACTCTGTACCAACCCATCTCTGGCCAGGGTGGAAACAGTAGGTCAAAGTCTGCCAACATTGGGAGATGCCTATGTCCAGCAGTGGACGGGCTTATTGATTGATTGATTTTTAAGGTAACCTGTCCCAATCAATGACGTATTTTAGTAATAGATACGTCATGAGGTCATACACGAATATGGTGGCTTTCAAAAATGGCGCCAACACTAACTAGGTTAAAAAAAAAATGCTAATTACTAATACTACATTAATATTATTAAATTATTTGAATTTCACTATTATTTACCTATATCAATTAATATTATTATTATTTACTATAATTACTATAAACTTTTTTTTTGCGCAACACACTGTAGCGTCTCTGATTGGTGCATAAAATGATGACCAATCATCATCAATCATCATTTTTAGTCGCCATTTTAGAATACGGACAACATATCTATAGTTTATAATACAAGATTTCATTGTAACGCATAATTGTTTTTTTATCTCTAACATACATATATACATATAATCACGCCTTTATCCCCGGAGGGTTAGGCAGAGGTGAATTAACACCCACATTTCACCAATAATTGTATTCGGTCCCACGTAATAGGGGGTGAGCCTATTGCCGTATTCCGGACATTTGAGCCTTGCATCCGAGGCTGCGTCTGGGCTGTATATATCTGGCTGATGTTAAACAGCCCTATCCCTTAGTCGCCTTGTATGACACCGCATGGGTAGAGATGGGGTGGCCCAAATTCTACTCTGCCGGTAACCACGAGGCTATCTCTAATAAATAAATAAATCATTGGTTTCTTGGCACATAGAATAAATAGTGGTGGTCATTTGAGGTGAACAGTACATGATGTGGAACCAATATGGAACATACCAATCCATCATCTTAATTTAGGTCTTGTAGTATTCATTAGTGTCACCGTTACCTCTGGACGTCTGCAAAAGTAAGTACATAAAAAGTGTAAAAAATTTCGTCGACAAAGACTAAACGCAATAAAAGAGCCAACAAGAACCAACGATTTAAGGCCCCTCGACGTACTTGCAACGGTTTCTGGAAATAATCCGCTTACATTGGTGCAATGCTATTGTGATTTTGTACTGGAAATACAGTGAAAAATATGTGTAAAACACTAGAACTTTGGATAATGGAACTATCATTTTCAGCACTACGGAATAGAATAAAATTTTCTTTAGGGCTTTCTTTTGTATCACCTATTTAATTTTCAGGTATTTTTTATACCACTTAGGTGGCAGACAAGCACATGGCCCACCTGATGGAAAGTGGTTACCGTGGCCTATGGGCGTGTGGTATGTATGTATGTATGTATGTATAATACATATAAATATTTCAAATACGTACACACTTCTGTCATAAGTAATTTATCAGTTGGAGGCACGTATACTTAATAAACAAAATAACTATAACTAGATACATACAGACACGCTTCTTTTCCTTCTGGTTAGGCAGATACCATATATTTCCGCTTTCTCATTATAATTATCACAGATTATTAGTTAGAATATAATCTACTTTAAAAATTGTTTTCAGACAAAATATACACTATGCAATCAGTACTCTATCACAAAGCAGCAGTAGGCATTACAGCCAGATGTCGTAGCCAAAAAATAAACAACTGCATCGTTCACTACCAACATCAATAAATATGGCGCTCCATTTATCACTCGGCGGTATATTTCGGAGGGAAAATGTCAACCTGCCCACGTTTAATGATGCTATTACTGAGTCTGGGAAACAATATCAGGACGAGACTGACAATCCCATAATAATTGCTGCTACCGGCTTATACCTATTGAAGGGACTTTTTGAATTTTAATTGCTCACGTACTGCGTTATTTAATATGGACAAGCTGTTCATAAAGTTTATTTTTATGTATCTCATTTAGAATTCAGGAAGACGACTGTCGCACATCTCACGAATTATCTACTGGTTCGAATTGAAAAAATATTTTTGTGTTGAATAGTCCGTTTTTCGACGAATGTTTTAGGCTATATATCATCACGCTACTACACAAGGGAGCAGAGTAGTGATCATAAATATCAACGAATCCGGAAGATTTCCACACATTTTTCATTTTTTGAAGACTAATAAATTACGGTCGCAAAGGGGTGAAATGAGGTTTTCAAAATAGTAGAAGCCGGTGCGGGTCAGTTAGTTCTTCAATTTATTAAACCCGATTTCCCGATTCAACAAATGCGTTTTTTTAACCCCGCCCGATGATAAGCTAGAGTGCAGTCCAAAGAATGGTTTTATTGCGGATTCCAGTCCTTTGGCTTGTCCGTCAAGTGTGATGTGGGCCTTAGGACCACATACAAGCTACGGTATTTTCGTAGTGTAGCGTAGACCTTAGGTACTTTGAGAAAATAAACAACATTATTTTTTAAGAATCATGTCATGTATTCAAATTGAAATAGAAAACCAACTAGGTACTTAGGTACATATTAAGTTTAGTAGGTAATATTTTGTAGAATCATCTTTTGTATTTTATTGAAACATTCTTCGTACATTTCTAAGTTTTGCAGTAAAACCTCTGCAATACCTGCTTTCACAACCAAGTAGCGCACACAGTTACTTCCGTACATATTTTATAAGGATATTGTAGCTGATTTAACTTTTATCCCAGTTCATTTCCGTCTGAATAAAAGATGATGTGGGTCCTACTTTGTCGAGTCGCGTCATTTTGTTTACATGTTTCATGAACGCTTCTTCGTACCATTTCATTTGCATCACGTTTTCTTCATTCACTCATTCATTCAGCATAAAAACGGAAATTTCTTTTTTTGGGTAACCGAATGAGGCAAAAATATATTTGTTATTGGTTTTTGGACGATTTTTTTATGTCAGGCGCTTACATTTTTACTTAGGTACCTACTTGTGGCCAAATGGCATGATTGAGTGCTCTAAGTACTTACTTACATACTTAATATATAAATCTAAAAATAGTACCAGTCCTACTATTTTTTTAGACATCAATAATATCTACGATTTGGTTTGGGTATTTCTTTGCATACCTAGTACTCACTCATATAGCATATGTATTTACATAAAAGATTTGAGATTGACATGGTCATTCACATTACTAGTGTAAAACTCACAGGGTCACACCGTGATCGTGGCGCTTGTAACAGCGCCGAAATATCGGTTGCTCAGCAAAAATAATAAACATGGTAAATATCCCGGCGAATTTCACACTAGTTACATAAAAGAGGTATATATATATGTTTATGAGCAGTATAGTAGTATCTAGTAGCCATATCTATTACAAGCTGCCTATATAGGTAATATATTTAGTTTGACTTTATATTGCGCTATATTCTATATTTAAAATATAATAATATTCCACAACATTCTACACATCGCTATCTAGATTCTAAACCCATGGTAAGCATAGCTTAACTAGCTTATGTTATGCAATATAAATGCGAATAAACATACTTAAATACTTTTATTTTGTAAATACATCATATTATACATAGAGACACTCAGACTTATGCAAATATACATAATTCATGCATACAAATATTTGCACTGAGCGGGAATCTAACCCGCGCCTCCTGCGTAGCAGGCAAACGTTTTACCGCTATTGTAGATTTTTATCAAAATATTTGTGTAAGTAAATAAAATTGTGTATTGAATGGATGATCATGCTACACACAGCTAAGTTACCGGCCGTAAAGTTAAGATAGAACGTAAAAATACGTGTACGTTGGTGATTTGTCAGGGGGATCGGATGATTAATGACAATTTGCGAAAATGTCCAAAACCGAGAACCGCCATGGAGCGGCCGCAGCAATCTTTTGCCATCAATCATAGCACAATTTTAAAAGAGCTTCTGTTTCTGATGCCCGGTTTCCGACGAGCGACCAACCGGTGTGTTTTCTCATGTTTTACAAATAACCGAGAAATTAATTACCTCCGGAGTCATTCAGTCATACAACAAAATGTTCGTAGCGAGGTTTGGGTCCACGGTTGACTTGATTCTTTGTTCAGTTCATCTAATTAAAAAATTGCGAATGTTCGATATTCTGTTACAAGTGAATGCTATCTATTTATCAGTACCTTAATGATAGATAAGAAAATTACTTTTTTAGCGAAGACACTGCTGAAAGTTGGAGGTCAATGGCAGTCACTTCACTGGAAATGTCGAAGTCACCCAAATACGCAGTTAGATTAGTAAAGCGGGTCCCAGATATAAGTGAAAGCTTAGGAAACGACTGTGATAGCGTTAGCTAAGATAAAGATTAAGAAATGATTTACTTGACATTCCCAACGATACCGCCAACGTCTGTTGGAAATTTTACTAGTAATATCTAAGATATTTTTTCGTCTGGAAATAATAATAAAATAATAATAAATATTCCACGACATTCTACACAACGCTATCTAGACCCATGGTAAGCATAGCTTAACTAGCTTGTGTTATGGAATCTAGACTGCGGATAAACATACTTAGATACTTTTTTTTTTGTAAATACATACATATTATACATAGAAACACCCAGACCAATGCAAATATACATATTCATGCATACGAATATTTGCACTGAACGGGAATCGAACCCGCGCCCCCTGTATAGCAGTCGAATGCTCTACCGCTATGCCACGGAGGTCGTCAAATGCCACGACCACATCCCCACCGGCCAGAATGGATGGTTATGTCGTCTCCTTGCCGGAACCCCACTATGGGACTTGGAGGCGAGACCCCTTTCGGCGCTATAAAAGTTCCGAAAGGAGTCACGGGAGTGGGGTTGGGAACCGGAGCCTGGAGAAATCCGGGTTATGAGGTCTCTGCTCCACCGGGACATGGTGGAATGGAAACTGCGACGTGATAGCGACGTAATGGAGGACTGACAGTGCACCATCTAAAAATCTATAGCTATTAGGATCTTTTTATAATAATCGAATCTCATCAACGAGGTGAGGATTTGAAATAAAAGTCAGTACAACAAATGAAAGGGTTTATTCAGTGAATCAAGTGTAGATATCTAATATTTTAAATTATCCTAGGTATATTACCTATTTTATATCTAAGGTACAAAATAAGGCTATATCGTGAAACGTGAATATGCTTACTTAAGGCAGTTTTTGCATATCGTGCATCATTGTTACTCTATTATTTACATCGACTTAAACTACAGAATGTATAGAGAAGAATTGGTCAAATTGCACTTTTTACAATTTACCTACAATTATATAAAGCGTTCCGTTTTTATACCGAAGCGAAATCTAGAGAATAGTTTTTTTTTTCGATTTATGGCAGTTATAGATATTACAAACTTTTTTGATGCTATCAGTCATTCTGTGAAGAATTTGACTCTTCTAATATCTTTACGATTGAATGGACCCTGCAGGTTACCTGCCTGAAGATGTCTTGCGTATCGAAAGTCTTATTTATTTAATATATATTGAGAAATTATATACAGTTTCTTTCAACGCTGTCTCAGATGCTTTGTTATTTGAAAAGGAACATGGAGAACAAAGATTTACCAGTATTGACAGTTCTAAAACTACATCTATTTTATGAACAATATTTTTTTATTGGCCACCATTTATTTGTGTTTTTTTTTAACTTGTAACTAATGCGTTTTTTCTTTGAATTTAATACCGTCGAGAGTTAGCGAGGGTTATCTGCACAATGATATGGGCAAGTTATCTACCTTAATATATCCTATTAAAATTCATTTTTAGGGCTTTAATATGAATAATCCTGAAACATTTCACATTATTTCTACAGTCTAATATACTTAACCTACTTTACGTGGAAATTAATATAGGTAAACTCCTCATTGAATGACCGGCTAGCACGCCATGTGTAACTAGATACAGTATATGGTTGACATTAATTTTGATAGGCGTACGCCATGTTGATATTATTAAATGTCCTTTATTACTAGTATTCTAAGGTACAGCATTCGGAACACTGTTGGTGAAAATACTTTCATGAAGGTAAGTTCTATACGATAAGATTTCTCGTTTTTTGGATTGTTTTAAACGTAGATAGAGGATAAAAGGCTGAAATTGAATATTTCTAATGAAGTTATTCGTCATAATCAACGTATTACGTATGGCGTGTGGTGGCCGTTACTTAGGGAGATAGGCTATGCTATAGAAATTTTAATAATAAAAATAATATTGACATGTCTGATTATTTAGAGATCTATGGTGGGTAGGTAGGTCGGTAGAGTGCCTTCACAGCTTCAGAGCCTTGTGCATGGGTATGATCGTAAAAGTAATGAAGTTTAGTGGGTCTCTGGCGTCTCTGCACTCCGTCTGCGTTTAATATTAAAGTTCTTTGACTCATTCAACGTCAAGAGTGCCAAGTTCCCGCACGAACACATTTTTTGTTACTAAGGATATGATAAAATAAGCCTATTCTTTTTTCGATTTTTATTTAATTTTTTTTTATTAGCAACCGCAATTACTAATATTTTCTCTAACCCATCCAACTAAGCTAAATTGCTTATGCTAGGAGTGGGTTTACGTCGGTAGTGTAATGGCCAGGATTCGAAGCCGGGACCTCTCGATCATAAGGCCAACTTCTTAACCACTAAGCTTCCTACGCTTAGTGATTAAGATGCTGATTTTTAGATTTCGCTATACACTTTTAAACCAGGATTTAGATCCAGGAACCTAGGAAAACCTAGCTCCGTCAGTTCAGAAATGACTTTTCTTACGCTGCTAGAGAACATTTCCCTAGGAGAGGGCCAGATCGTGAGAGATGGCCCTGGGTCGGCCGGGGTGCGAGGGATATGCCTGTCAACCTCACCTTCGGCAACCAAAACAACCCACAGGCGGCGAGCGTTTTAGTTGGTTCGAGTCCGACATAACCTCTTCCACCGGCTCCGGTGGGGAGGTATCCGTGGGAATTTTGCGCACGTAAAAAAATAAAATGAGAACATTTCCCTGGAGAACTCTACTAAACCAGTGTCCTTAGTATACCCGCAAGAATTAAATTTTGGATTTCCCTTCCTCATGATCTTCACTCGCTGATCTGCACAAATAAAATGTACCTACACTTGTACATTTTTTTTAACTTTCTTTAATAACATACTTTTTTTTTCTTTTTTCTTTTAACACTTCAGTAATGTATTTGTTGAATAATATGTTTCTTCACGGTATCATTTATATCCACAATATTTTCTTTAGATTTCAGCTTCTTTAATGCATTAAATCATCAGCTATGTGTGTATTTATCGCAGGTTTATAAGTGCCCGGTTAATGGCAATAGGCTCGCCACCTATTACATTAGGACCATAACATAAACTGGTGAAATGTGGGTGCTAGCAGCTCTGCCTACCCCTTCGGGGATATAGGCGTGAGTTTATGTTATGTTCTTTAATGCATCTGAATAGATCTATTTACAACTATATTGTTTAAATATTTAGATCTAGATACCCTTCGTTCCACGTGACCTAAAATAATCAAATAAAACGTAATAACAATAACTCATAGTAACTAATTTATTCAAATCTTATATAGGTATATGCCTTAACTAAAAAAATAACATAAATAATAAATATAAATAATACTACTTGATGTAGTGATGATTTCACGCGTGTCCCGAAGACATTTTACACGAGTGTGTATTCAAACGCCGCGCCTCGTAGCTAGCTAGTCATGCAGCGCAATGCAATGGACATTGGCCGCGTACGAAACTGTAAGTTCGTAACCAGTTACGGTAAAAGAAAAAAGATCATTGTAGTTTCTAAACAATACGTTTTTCTTTATACGAACATTGCTCCAATGAAAGCTCGCCATTAGTTCTAACAAAAGATACAAAGAAATCAGTCCTTATAAAACTAAGCACTCTTGCCATTAACGTGTAGTAGAATAATTTCTCAGTTCCCAAAAATCGAACACTCGACGACAGTGATCAACCACTTAGCTCGTTGAAACAAGTCAAATACCTATTTAAGATTGGTTTACTTAACGCAGTCATTAATTAATTAATGAATTGACTTTGTGTTTGGGAAGAAAGAATCTTTACATTTCTGTATAAACATTTCTGTCGAAATGTATTTAAGTACCTCTCATTATAATTTTGGTAGCTTTTAGTTGAGAGTACCTACTGAACCCATATTTTTCTGTATAAATTTAAATTACATTTAAACAAGGAGCTACCATGAAACATCCGAATCTTCGGAACAGAACACCAATGTAAGACTTTTCTAACCTTCAAGTCAAGTAGGATTTGATTTCGGGATAAATGTATTCCATGGAACCTATTGACCGAAACTTCGATCCGTAATTGCGGATGTTTCACGATAGGACTAAAGTTTCGCATACCCGGATAAACAACTTTGCATACGCGAATTAACACGATCATGGTGTACGTTGCTTGCAATTTTATTGTGCAAACTGGTTTAAACGTCTGGCGGTTGAACTTAAAGATACCTATGTATTTATTGTACAGGGGTTTCCATCCACCGATATCCGTGTTCCACTAATTAAGGTATATACCATAATCACGTTAATACAATGAAGCATAGTTGTAAAAGTAAGGTTATAAAATTTAGGCCAATCGTGTAGGCGGAATTTGTAGAGCGCCGAAATATTTAAAGTAGGGTTTCCTCCTAAAAAGTTTTTCTCGATTATCACTTCAAGGATTAGTTTAGACTATAACGGAATGTCTGTTTGTCTTCTTATCAGGTGCATATGGTTCTAGCTTGGCTGGTTCCGTGTTCAGAGCGCTGTAGTCGACTGGGAAGGGCGGCTGCGGAAGAGCATCCTTGGGAGGAACAAGCACCCATTGTCCGGGGCCGTTAGGGTTCTTCCCCATCAGCCAGTTGGTGAAGCAGTGCACGTAGGTTCCGTAGTCCAGTATTAGGTAACCGTTCTGTTGCCATAAGATACTACAATTAGTAAATCTTAAAATGCCTTTGTTTAGTAAATTAAAAATAGCTGTCATTTCGCTGACCAATTTGTATTGGTCAGCGAAATGAAATATAAGACTAACAGAAGAAATAAACTAAAATCGATAATTAGGTTTTTTGCTAGTCAGTTTGTCTTCCGCGAGCCCTTTTCGAGTCCCTCACACTTTAGTAGAAAAAAATAGTAAAAGATGTCACCAAAAAAAAGCAAAAGTGGAAATGGGAAAGTGGAAATTTTAGGAGGTAGGACACGGCGGTATTTCCGCCCAATTGAGCAGTCCGACTGGGTAAGTACCTACGCCTTTTTGTGGTGTCAGTGGAATGACTAAAGGCTTGTCCTGCTTTGTCCTCTGTACTGACGGCACCGAGACTCTGTGCCTTACAGGGGCGGCATCGCGAGTGTGGCTTCTCTGGTGTTACACACGTCCATAGGCCACGGTAACCACTTTCCATCAGGTGGGCTGTGCGCTTGGCTGCCACCTAAGTGGTATAAAAAAAAAGTAAAGGACACACGATGAGATCAAATAGATAAGTGGATCAAAACCGTGACATAATGTTACTTCAGAAAGTAGACTGAGACAAAAAGGCAAACAATAAAAAAGGTGGGAAGACGTTTACAAATCAAATCAAATCATTTTATTTGCATAACACAGGTACATCAAGGTTTTGCCGCCAAACTGAAGAAGACTACCTAGGACAAGCTAGGATTACATGGAAAGTTCTAGAATACTGACAGCGTTACTAAAATATAAATGTAGATAATATTTATACTCACACTTGTCATTCTATCATAAGCGGTGTCTATTATCTCTTCCACGCGGTTCGAATTGAGTCCTATGACGGAACGGTAGAATGCTTCAAGCGCCGCTTTTGTTATCGCTCCCGTACCTGTAAGAATAATAAGTAGGTGACTGAGGTATAAATAAATAAATAAATAATCTACAACATTCCACACAACGCCATTCAGACCCATTGTAAGCATAGCTTAAGTAGCTTGAGTTATGGAATCTAGAATGCGGATAAACATACTTAGATACTTTTCTTTTTGTAAATACATAACATATTATACATGGAAACACCCAGACCAATGCAAATATACATGTTCTTGAATACAAATATTTGCACTGAGCGGGAATCGAACCCGAGCCTCCTGTTTAGCAGTCACGTTCACTACCGCTACGCCACAGAAGCTATCAAAAGTATATTGGTAGGTACATAGCGCATAATTTATCATACCCAAATCTATTGCACACTGTCATGTTAATTTCAAGGTTGACTGTGAAAAATAGCGTCTAGACAACCAGTTATATACTATTAGATTTTTTGTTGAGATCCGAATAGATATGGTTTATCGTTTGCCTTTTTTTCCATGTGCGGAAGCCCCTTCGGGCTTCACCTCATTGGGGCCAATAGTGGCAGTGCAATCACTATGGAATATCGGGGCAGCGTGCCCGTTATATTATTTAACTACTTGGCATTCCAACGCAGAAGATCCACGATACAGTTGAGTGTAGCGTAGGTCTAAATTTCAGAGTATCGCAAGTCCTAGTTATGAATAAACACAACAATGTCGATACCGTAAGTGTTCTCTGTAAATAGAGAACACTTACGGTATCGACATTGTTGATTGATTGAAAAACGGAAAAAATATAGGTATATCATTAAAATGGCGATGGGCAGGACACATTTTAACAGAGCAGAAAGAGAAATGGACAAGAATAATATCAGAGTGGTATCCTAGGGACGGCAAAAGAAGCAAAGGGCGACAAAAGAAACGCTGGGAAGATGACATTAAAAGAGTTGCCGGTCCAGAGTGGATGAGGATAGCGAAAGATGGAAATAGATGGAAGTCTTTAGAGGAGGCCTTTGTCGAAGGACAAGCTGTTGAATTAAAAAAGGAAAACCAAACCAATTGTCTACTTATGTAATCCACTTTTGAATTGAACTGTAATATTAACAGCAATAAAGGCTTATTTAATTATTATATATGATTGACCCACATGACGAATCCATGGCAAGCCTTGTATCTAAGTGCCAGCCTAAATACTCGACAGTAAAACACAAGCAAAACCAAATTTGCAATGCCTATAAGTACCAAATAACACCTACTTTTCACCCTCAGCTACCTGTTATTTCCGAAGTCCAATATTACTTTATTCCTATCTTACATTTTATGTTGACAGCGAATATTATTCCAATATCTCTTCGGTCCCGGCGAGAATATCGAGCCAAGATTAAAAAGTTAAAATAAAGGTTGTTCAGCAGAAAGTTTAGCGCGGGGTGTCTCTATGTCTTATTTCAGCGTACGACCGCCCGCTGTGCTTTTGGCTACCAGCCCTGTGCGAAGTGCCAACATTTTTAAACACTCAAAACATCACGAAATATAGAATATATATTTGAATTCTTTACTTGGTAATACTACAAAACACTGACACTTCTGTTTATTACATACGTACATACATACATATAATCACGCCTTCATCCCCGGAGGGTTAGGCAGAGGTGAAGTAACACCCACATTTCACCAATAATTGTACTCGGTCCGACGTAATAGGGGGTGAGTCTATTGCCGTATTCTGGACACTATTGTTGAATGAGGATGGGTTGACTATTGCTGAGTCTGGGCTGTACATATCTGTCTGATGTTAAACTGCCTATCCCTGAGTCGCCTTGTACGACAGCGCATGGGTAGGATGGGGTGGCCCAAATTCTACTCTGACAGTCTTATTTAAAAAAAAAGTCGCGATTAATTATATTCATTTTCTCTAGATATTAATTTATCCTTCTGGGGTAGGTAGATACAACAACCATTTATCTGCTTCTGTACTTAAATACTTTGCAAACACTACATCATCAAATCTTTAATTATTATAAACTTGCAACGCAGGATCGTTACAATACACGTTAAAATGCCTCCTAAATTCAATTTCGAAGTCACTTTATTACATAATTGACCAGTATGGCAATCAATTATTCAAATACGAATATTTCCATCTTCTTCAACAGAGTGATTAATACAAACCATTCCCGCCGAAATTACAACAATAAGTAACTTAGGATTTAAAATAAATTGAGAGCCGGTTTTCGGCTCACGAAAGATCATTTCATTTGGAACGATTAACGTGATTCAGTGTCCCAGAGAGACTAGTGCAGTGCGGCGTTCGTGGGTATTGCGGTACCCTGCCCACGTCAAATTACTGTCGTACATCAAACCTTTCTTGGATGGCTATACATCATTTATTTTTATAACCTCTTCCCTTTCGGTCAAATAGGTTGTCAGCCTATCTTTCATGCTTGAGATTGTATAATAGGGACCAGGGCAGGCGAGATAGAAGTATATTAAAGATATACATTTCTGTCAGCTGTATTTGGTTATTGAGAAAGTTTGAATTAAAAATCTCGATAACATTTGCTAGACCATAAGAGATCTCATAGCTCCAGAGATTTCATAGCAATCACACACAACTTCTTCAAATTTCCAAGAACTAGGTACGTGTTTCTTCTTAAAATGCCACAATCCTCATTACCCATCATTATAGGTTCGACATTATCCAAAATTATGACTCATATTTTCTGGATTTCACCCTAGCATCTTATAATTCATACTGAATATAAAAAAAATCACTGCTACTACGGCACCTCCAGGCATAAATAACGATAAATTCCAAGTAATAGCAGAAAATAATATATTATTTTTTATTGCTAACTCAAAACCTTGATCCATAGAACGAAAATAAATCACGGATATTTTACTGAAATCGAGGAAAATGGAGACAAACTGAGTAGTTAAGTAATTGTTTACACTTACTTGTCCTATCAACTACATGGAAAAGAATCTTGCAAAGGTATTGGAGATATAATGGCAGGTCCGTGAATCGTTTCATTGGACTCAGGAGTAGCGCCCATCGCGCCAGCCAGCCCTCTAGCGTCGTCCGACCCGGTAGGTTGATGCCGCTGGCTTCTGGACCGCATACCCTTCTGTAGTACGGTAGCTCGGCAAATCTAAATTAAAAATACGTACAATTTACTTATTATACCTACACGGGAATTTGCACAATTAGAAAAGTTTATATAATTGTATATTAAGATAAAAAAAAGTGTATTTAAGTCCTATAAAGTGTGTTTTTTAATATTATGTATGTTATGTTAGTAAGGTACAGTGTGTGTCAGTGTGTTGCGGAAGTCCGTGGATAGCTAGATCTATAATTATCTTTTAAGCACTTAACCTATTAGTGGATGGGTTGATATTAAAAAATAAAAAGGCCAAATCTAGAACGGATGTATTTTTACGGCTTTTAGGTTACTCTTTTCATTTAAAAATCATGAAAATCGGTTATATAGGTACCTATTTTCAAAATAACACACACAAACATACGCATGAACGTACAAATAAATGGTGGCAATACAAAACTGCGGATAAAAGGCTGTACATATATCTGATGCCAGAGCTACCATTAGAGGTATTTTTATTTTTTTATACAACTTAGATGGCAGACAAGCACACGGCCCACAGTTTTACTCAATTGATCATAAAGAGTATCGGCAGTCACGAATTTTAAATACAACAAAAATTTAATAGAAGTCTATTCTATATTATAATACACTATAAATGTGTAATATGTACACATTTATTTTATTTTCTGTATAAGATGTCTAGCGTGTCTGTTCATTTTAATCGTTATAAAATCGATAATTATTGCATTAACTTGCTAGATCAATTAGCTAGGCATAACAATTTTATCATGCAAATTATGTTTCTGATTTAGCTTACTTATATTCAGATATACAGATAATTCAATTTCGGTGTGTGAAGTATTTTTTAAGGTTGTTTTTTTTTTCTTCTATGGCGATCCCAATGATTTCGCCAAATTTTAAGGTTCTAGACAAACAATACATTTTCTACATAATGTCACATAGAACTCTCAAATATTTCCTTAAGTTCGGAATCACGTGTTCCGGTTTCGCGCCAAGAAAAAGGAAAAACTGAAATGATTTTCTGCTTTCATGATTCGTATCTATGAGTTGGGTATTATTCATTTCTTAGTTTCCCTCTTTCCACTGTAGCGTTCCACGTTTCCGCTGTAGTTCGTTCACGATATTGTTTTTTCTTTCCCGTAAACTATCTTTCATTACCTCAGTTTGGATTTCAACGTTCTCTAACTTGATCCCACGCGTCATGCCAGTCGTAAAAAACGGTCGATGTTTCATGAAAATGTCACTCGCGAAAATATATCGCCTACAAAATTGCATATTACATTACAAAGTGCTCGTATTTTTGGAGCGCTTTCACGAAATGTCAGCAGCTGGTAGGCATTTATTTTTATGGGATATTATGACGGTTACATTACGTATTTTAAGAAGTAATTTAGCCGCGAGGTAGGTCGTATACGGCCGCTTGTAGATTGTATGTAAACAGCAATA
Source organism: Eilema griseolum (assembly GCA_963662185.1). Lineage (NCBI taxonomy): Eukaryota > Metazoa > Arthropoda > Insecta > Lepidoptera > Erebidae > Eilema > Eilema griseolum. Next base: position 11,509,002 of record OY759250.1, read on the forward strand.
TATATATATATATATATATATATCTATTACCTATTCTCGTGCCTTCTCTGTATAACGAAGCTTCCTAAAAGGGTAATTCAGAGAGAGGCGTCCTAGTTTCCAAGACGTTGCTGCTAATGGGGGATACAGTACAACTTTGTGTCTCTTAATTCGTAAAAAGAGTCTTAAGCTTGACTAATAATGATAATGAATATCACCAGGTATTTGTCTAGCAGACCGATGAGTTGACTTACTTGGAGGGCAACGGGTTGATGAAATGTTCGATAAACTCGTGCTTCACCTCGAGCAGTATGTGGAATTCGGACGAGTTTGGTGACCAGTCGGCGAAATGCGCCAGCCTCTGTAAATTATGACGTGAAGCAAGTTTAATTATTCTTTCATTATTCTGTGTTAGGTATGTGAGGTTGAAATGAGTTAACGTTGAGTTAAGAGGCTTAATTTGTTATATTTAGCTTCAACTACCCGAGAGTTATCCAGGTGGAGTGCGCCAAGGGCGTTAGCTTCTCACCTTTTGGTTGTTTGACTTCACTTTGTTCTCGAATGCTTTCAAAGTAAACTAGCTATGTGAGTACTATTCTTTGAACTTTACATTGTAATAAGATAACATGTCTTTCAATTCTAACTATTTTGAAAATGTGGTAACAATTTGATTCCTTGAGATGCCTATTTCCAAATGGTAGGTTATTTGGACCATCAAAATAGTATCAGAAATAGGTAGTCAATATATAACAAGCTTGATACCTTCCTACCTCGAAGAACTGGTCGAAGTCTTGGTCGCAGATGACGTCATCGCGGTCATTGTCTAACAGTTCTGTGAAAAACAATGTCAACTTGTCTGTCTGCATGGAGCTCAGTTGCGCCAACGGCTGCTCCTCTTCTAGATCCAGACATTCTAAGTCTTCACTGCAGCGGTTAACCCATGTTGCTGTAACAAAAAAAACAAGTTAGGTTATATTTTTAAAGAACTAAAAGGCTTAATACTAAATATTACAAGACAGTGCAAATAACGAATCCGGAGGGCCTTGGTTCAAATACTGACCATTGCACTACCGTGGTAAACTTTTCAACGAGGTAGGACACGGCGGTATTTCTGTCCAATTGAGCAGTCCGACTGGGGAAGTACCTCTGCCCTACTGAATACCGCAGCTATAATAACTTCGCGTTGTGTTCCCAGCGGTGAGTAGGGTAGCCAGAGCTCACTGGAGAATTTGTGCTGTCAGTGGGAAGACTAAAGGCTTGTCCTGCTTTGTCTTCTACACTGACAGCACAGAAACTCTGTACTTACAGGGTTGGCAGCGCGACTGTGACTCCTCTGGTGTTACAAACGTCCATAGGCCACGGTAACCACTTTCCATCAGGTGGGCCGTGTGCTTGTCTGCCACCTAAGTGATATAAAAAAAAACACTTCTACTTTATTTTGAACTTGAATTTTTATGATGGCAGTTACGTCTTCATATATTAATAATAAGATAATACAGATAAAAATAATAAAGATAAAAATTTGCTTAAATATTTTACACATTATTCAGTACCAACAAAGTTAATATAAATTATGGTTGACGTATCTTATAAAGGAACATCTACAGTAATTATACTTTGATAACAACAGAATGGACTCTTTGAAACATTCCCTTAAACTTTGACATCTCAACAAGTTAGACAAGTTGAGAACATTTAACTAACATAACCAAACAGTACAGTTGCCTCGAAGGAATCTATCGGGAGAAGCCTAGACACGCTTGAATAACTAAAGACTTGGTCCCAAAAGACTTCTCCCCACTCGCCCCAGAATATCAAAACAGTAGCTATATAATTTGATTACTTGCCAGGTCGGACAAAGGAATCTTCAACCATCTTTGTAGCAACATATACAATGCGTTGTAGATATTGAATATCGTAATAATTCAAGTTTGATATTTCCGACAACTTCGCTCCGTATATTCGTTGTGTGAAAAATGTTTTTGGTGCTGTTTCAAATGTGTTTTCTAGTCCGTGACATGTTTTAGTTTGTGAAATTGTAATAAATATTGTGAACATGTTGTCAAGTTTTCAAACAGATTTGAAATTTTGTTATGCAGCAGTCTTATCATGTCATATAACTGCATAATATATGTAAAGAGTGCTCTGCCATATACGTATTTACCAAGCACTACGAGATACAGTCAGTGACAAAAATAATTTATGATATTTAAATTTAATGATTTAAAATACCAATTCTTCTCTCTTTTTTCTTTATCTAGTACACGCCAATTTGGCTTCACCTCGCCTGATGGTAAGTTAAAGGCAGTCTCAGGAAAGAGGATCACCATTACAGACACTAAGTAATGTTACAATGGTGGCACACAGCTTGGCGGCCTCATCAGATGCTTTTTCACGCCCCGCTTAAAGGACCCGGGACTGTAGGAAGAAGGAAACACGTGAGCTGGTAATGAATTTCAGGTCTTGGTGGTACTGCAAAGAAAAGAGTCTCCGAACCGCTTGGTTCTTGCTCGTATATTCTGCACAGTGTTAGGGTGAATCGATTACTACTGTAATAGAACACTACGTCTACTAATGTTTATTTTCCGGACGAAGGATCCTATTTCAAATTTTTGTTAAGTGCACACATAAATATACATACATATAATCACGCCTTTATCCCCGGAGGGTTAGGCAGAGGTGAATTATCACCCACATTTCACCAATAATTGTATTCGGTCCCACGTAACAGGGGGTGAGCCTATTGCCGTATTTCGGGCACTATTGTTGACTCAGGCCATGCATCATATTCCTTAGTCTCCTTGTACGACACCACATGGGAAGAGATGGTGTGGTCCAAATTCTACTCTACCGCGAACCACACATAAATATATAACAGTAGATATAAGTATGAGTAATGTACTTAAAATAAATGTTTGCATCAACCTAATGTCGCAGTCTCCCTCTTTTTCTTTATTTCATTTTTGTATCTATTGTATATATTTTATCAGTACTTGCAATTTTTATTCTGTAAGTATATTATAGTAGCATATTTTATGTACTTAAATAAAACGCTTATCTCTTAAATTAAGTAAATAGTGTAAGACTTTCTTGCATAAGTCTCACAACGCATTTCTGTCTAGCCACAAATGCCTTGTGGCTCTAAAAGCGATATTTTTCAGTCAAAACAGGAAAAATATTTTATAAGTAACATCATAATAATGTAAAACATCTATGAGTAATTACTATTCATACAATATCGTAGGACGTAAGACAGTTGACTCATACTATTCTTTTAATTCTTTACCAAATAAACGACTGTTGTCACGTATCCTTTTCTGAGTGATTATTATTTGAATCACGTCACAATATAGGAACAGATTTAGGTATGACAAAACGTAATGATATCAGAAATTCGTGTTTGAAAACTCTTCGGTAGTTTAGTGATTAAGGAGTCAACCTTACGAACAAGAGGTTCCGACTTATATGTTTAAACTAGCTGACCCACCCCAGCTTCGCCCGGGGTATATTTTGAAGCTTCATATCCCTTTGAGCCCGTATGTTTTAGTCTTCAAAATATGTATGAAAAATTGCCGGATTTGTTAACATTTATTATCAATGCTCCGCTCCCTTAAGTAGTGGCGTGATGATATATAGCCTAAATCCTTCCTCGATAAATGGACTACCCAACACTGAAAGAATCTTGACACTTCACAAGAAACACAGTAGATTGCAAATGAGTAATTATAGACCTATAACTCTGATTCCTGTGTTTTCAAAAATCTTTGAAAAAGCCATGTGTGTTCGAATCAATGACTTTTTGAAAAAATTCAACATCATAGTCCCAGAGCAAAATGGTTTTCAGGCTAACAAGTCAACCACACTGGCAGCTTTTAACTTGTTTAAGAACATTACTGAAAACATTGATAGGAAGAGACAAGTATCTGCTGTGTTCTTTGATATGAGTCGCGCATTTGATTTTGTAGATCATAAAATACTGATCAGCAAATGTGAACGATATGGGCTCAGGGGCAAGGCTCTCGAATGGATAAGTAGCTATCTCCAAAATCGTACACAATGTGTTGAGATAGACCGGGTTGACAATAAAAAATGCTTAAATGCCTTTAGATCACAGTTTGCGCCAAATACATCCGGCGTGCCCCAGGGAAGTGTTCTGGGTCCTCTACTCTTTCTTCTCTATATTAATGATATACCTAAAGTTATAAAAAATCACTGTACTTTATTCGCAGACGATATATCAGTTGTAGTGTCCGACGTCAGGGGTGAACCACAGCATATTTCTAATGTAAATACTGCAATAAGCGACGTAATGAATTGGCTAAGTAAGAACAATCTGACCGCCAACATAGCTAAGACAAAATTTTTACAATTTGAGAATTACAAATCAAATAACAAACCACTAAAGATTACCTATCAGGGTACAGATATAGAGACAGCAGTTGATACTAAATTTTTAGGTATTACATTAGACAAACATTGTAATTGGCACTTACATATAGATGGCTTATGTTCCAAAATAAATCGGTTCGTTTTTGCTTTAAGACGACTACGCAAAACAGTGAATTTAAAAACTGCAATGACTGCTTACCACGGCTATATACAATCAACTTTACGATACGGTTTATTGTTATGGGGTAACTCAAATCATATCTCAAAGGTTTTTATATGTCAAAAAAAATGTATTCGAGCTATGGCGAACATTAGGCCACTAGACTCGTGTAGACCAGCCTTTAAAAGTCTTAGGCTGCTGACGTTGACGTCACTATACGTTTCGGAAATTGGCATATTTGTAAGGAAGCATCCGGAGTTGTTTAAAAAGGCCAATGAAGATAAGTTGTACAAATCTAGGGATACCACGAAACTTCTGCTGCCTAGCTGTAAAACTTCTCTCCATCAAAATAATTCACATTATATGACAGCCAAAATTTATAACCACATACCCAGACCCATTAGAGAGCTAACCTTCAACAAATTTAAGAAAGCACTAACTACCTGGCTGATTGAGAAGTGTTATTATAGTGTCAAGGAGTTTCTTGAGGATAAATGATGATTGTTTGGGTACAAATCACATTTGAAGTGTCATTTTAATGTATTATGTGGGATTTATAAATGAGATGATTATTGTATGTGTAATTATTAGTAGGTAGGTATTGTGTATTCTTTTATATATAAAAAAAAAAAAAAAAAATAGTAAATAAATTATACTTGCATGTATTCTTGACACTAAATATTGACATTATTGGACATTTTATATGTATTCTAATTTTAATTTTAATCTTATTTTTGACATTATTGGACATTTTATATGTATTCTAATTTTAATTTTAATCTTATTACAATTGAATTACCTACATCATCATCAATCGAATATGTAACATTTTCAATGGATTTTGCATGCAGAGAAACTGCGAAGCATGTCGGACTTTATATAAAAAAAAAAAAAAAAAAAAAATTCAAATCGGACCAGTAGTTCTCGAGATTAGCGCGTTCAAACAAACAAACAAACTCTGCAGCTTTATAATATTAAGTATAGATTTTAAAAAATAAACCATAGTAAAAATGTTATGGAGGGCACAGCTGTTTAAAAATTTCCCTTAACCACAACTAACCTTTAATTTCACTCCGATTCCGGATAAAACGATTCTGTTCTAATTTTGAAAAATATTTTTTTTATACCACTTAGGTGGCAGACATGCACACGGCCCACCTGATGGGAAGCGGTTACCGTGGCCTATGGAGGTGTGCAAAACCAAGGGAGTCACATTCGCGCTGCCAACCCTCTAAACACAGAGAGTTTCTGTGCTGTCAGTGTAAAAGACGAAGCTGGACAAGCTTTTGGTCTTCCCACTGACAGCACAAAAACTCTCTAGTGAGCTCTGGCTACCCTACTCACCGCCGGGAACACAACACAATTCTATAGGGCGGAGGTACTTCCCCAGTCGGACTACTCAATTGGACGGAAATACCGTCATGTCCAACCTCCTTAAATTTTGATTTTGGGTATCCACTAATGATTTTATTCCGTATGAGCATTTACTCATGATATATTTTGAATATTATAAAATAAGGCGCGACATTTTTCGTAGCAGTTTTTGAGATGGGGAAAAACCATTGAACTCGTGACACCATTTATCGACACCTCTTTTATAAGTATTTACATATATTGACCAAGTTCTCACTTGGTACCTATTACCGGAGTGCCATTGTTTTTTTAACTGGGTTGGATAAGGGTTACGGCTGTCAATCATGACAGTCGTAACCCTTTTACGGCTGTCATGATTGACAGTTTTTAATTGGCACCTTTGTTCAAACACACTTGAAATGACCGCCTAACGGATGTTTTATAACATTACATAACATAAACTCACGTCTATATCCCCGAAGGGGTAGGCAGAGGTGTTAGCCACCCACATTTCGCCAGTTTATGTTTAGGTCCCAATGTAATAGGTGGCGAGCCTATTGCCACTAACCGGGCACTTATAAACCTGCGATAAATACACACATAACTTCGAAAAGCATCGAAAAGTCATTGGTGTGTGCCATGGTAAAACCTGAGATCGAACCCGAGACCTCGTCTCAGCAGTCCATTACCCATACCACTAAGCTACCGCGGTCTAGATATACATACATAAAAGAACTTGGCATAAAAATAAAATGTAAAGCATAGGTAATTGATATTCCAATCTGTTGGTTTTGCGCAGCGGATTTCTCGTGTCATTGAACTGTCCGCGCGTCCGTCCGTGTCCCCGTAGTAGGTATGCACAACGAAAAACAGTGCCTACGATGTTAAAAACCTGTACAGAAGCACAACACTCAAGAAAAAATTTGTTTCTTAAGAAATTAGCAAAAATTACAACATCTGCTGGTTAGTGATAGTAACGAAGAGTTTTTTATGTGTAGAAAAGTATAGTGAACCATACTGGTGTGAGATGTTGAGTTATGTGAGAAAAACAAGAATTTATCGAGCAGAGGTTTGAACAAAATTCAGGTGTGCTTAAAATCAGGGTTTGTTTTCGTATCCCAATAAATTACCAGGCCAAGATTTCAGCAAGAGGGACGTGAAGATTACTTATTAAAACAAGCTGTAAGATTCCACCCATTTCAAGGGTGGCCGAATTATTGCGCTCCGCCGCAGTGCGGTAACTATTGTTTTGACAAAATCAGAAATTGGACTAAATTTGTACCCTTTTTGTTTGGCACAATGCACAAATTTTATTTATGTTGATTTGACTTTGCAAAGGACCACATTTTAAGTGTTAATTTTAAGTGTTTTTTTTTTTTATGTTGATCGTCTGCAAATTATTTGTTTTGCGAAGGTGTGTCTGATTTGTTAGCGATGTTTATCAACATGAGAATACGTATGACGTACTTCAAGGTGAACAGCAGAGTTACGAGTAGGTACATAACTATTTATATAGTAACAATCTTTCTTTTCAATAAAATTTATAGTTATTCTTATAATGATAAAGTGATGTATTGTATCCGTACTCATATATTTATCTATATCTTCAGAGGGAAATTTGACAGTTGATTGATGCCTTTTATGTTATGAAGGAAAGATTTTAGATAAGTACAATTGGCTTTTGGAAAGGAAAAATCCCTGAAAAAGAAAAAGATTCGTTCGCACTGTACCTACCGGGTTCCTAGTAAATCTCTTTATTAACAAAAATTATATGGTTTAAAACCATAATTTTCCATTATTCCGTATAAATTAATACCAGCCTTTCGTAATCTACATTTTGTAAAAACGACAAAGGAGCCTAACACAAAATTTTGTGTTAGGCTCCTTTGTGGTTATACAAGGAAACATTGTAAGATCGTAACTGAAAATATTATAGAAAAAATAGCAAATTCTATACAATAATGTATACGGGAATTAACGCGATCATGGTTGAAAAAATCTTTTGTTTTTTTCTTTTTTGCATTCAAACATGTAAATCGTTTTTTATAAATAAATACATTATTATAGTATTATTATTATTATTATTATTATGGTATAGGTACATACATAACTTTGATTTGCCTGAGGTTTCGACCAGGTCACACCGGCCGTGGTCACAGTAAACATGATTATCACTTACTAGCAGTTTCTTAGTTTGTTTAGAATTACTTATTCTTATACGTTAATATAACACGTAGGTTTACTATGTACCTATAGCAAGGTTCTAAGTAGGAATAATGGTGTCCTTTCCTTTAATAATATATAAAAGTGTGTTTGCTGGTTTTTCCAGGTTAGGTTCGTATTCCTCCCCATTTCCGGGGACGAGTTAGGGACTCTGGAGTTTCCACATCCGAGGAGAGGGCCAGATCGAGAGAGATGGCCCTGGGTCGGCCTGGGTGCGAGGGATATGCCTGTTAACCTCACTTTCGGCAATCAAAAACGACCCACAGGCGGCGTGCGTTTTGTTCGGTTCGAGTCTGACATAACCTCTTCCACCGGCTCCGGTGGGGGGGGGGGGGTATCCGTGGGGATGTTGCGCACGTAAAAAAACAAAAAAGGTTAGGTTCGTATTTGGTAAATATAGCTTGTGGCTACAGTTAAAGTTCACATTAGTTAGACTACCACACAACACACAACACATATGATTTAAGTTCCATAATACTGTGGGTAACGTTGTTTCAATCTGGATGTCAGTATGCACTATATAATGCCTTAGACGAAGCTCCTTTGAATATGCAGTTTAGATAGAATTAGGTCATAGTACTGTTTTTGATGAACTAGAATAGATGCACAGTATCTACATAGATACTGTTCATGTATAGAGACATTTAGCTGTAACATGCAAACATAGGTTGGTTGTGTACCAAAACAGAATAGCTAACAGGACCACTGACCAATCAACACTAACAAGACACTAACTAATTAATCAACTGGTTGATATTAACCCGTTTACTATCGATGGGAAGTATGGGAACCGGCTAATACATAAACTTAACTTTGGGCTCAATAGGGTTGAAGTATGACCAAATTATCAATAAAGTTAATAAAAAAAATATCACTACTTAATCTATTTTTATTTGAGTGCATGTTTGAAAATTATCAATTATAACATTGATATTATCGCAGACCTGGGGGTGACGTGCGAAGCCGCCTGTCACCCTGGCAGAAGCACACCGCAGGCAGTCCCCTTTTCTGGGGACGTGTTTGGGACTCTGGGGTCCCCGAACCTGAGGAGAAGGTCAGGTCGAGAGAAGTGGCCCTGGGTCAGCTGGGGTGCGAGGGATATGCCTGTCAACCTCACCCTCGGCAACTAAAAACGACCCACAGGCTCGTGCGTTTTAGTCGGTTCGAGTCCGACATAAACTCTCCCATCGGCTCCGATGGTGGAGGTATTTTCCGCACGTTAAAAATAAAAATATAATACTTAATGACGACATGACTGTCGTAACTTATGCAATCCTAACTGGTTAATCTAATGAATTGAGTGTTGAGTTATCTATTGTAATTAGTCTAGGTTAATTGAATAAATGATTAATGATTAAAATGACTGTCAAAAGGGGACAAACTTGTGACAACAAATTTTATGGACGATTTTTTGTTGGATTTACGGTGGGTGTGTCAGAGTGGTGAGAGAATTTGAGAGGGTGAGTGAAGAGTATAGTCCGGTTCTAGTCTCTGTCTACCCCATACAGAAAAATACGTGTGTATAAATAAGTATGTATTATCACTCTTTGCCGTGGTTTTCCCAAGATGGGTTTCTTCAAGAAGGGCTTAAAGGAAGGTTCCTACAGGGTCTGTAGTGCGAGTGTGTCGCCTCTGGTGTTGCACACGTCAACAGTAACCACTTTCCATCAGGTGCGCCGTGTGCATGCCTGACACCTAAGTGATATATAAAAAAATACCTAAATGAATCGATCGGCTTATATTAACAATCAATTTAATCCAAATTCTTAGATTAGATTAGTGTAATTGTTAGGTAACGTATAAGTTATAAATGTTTAGCTTTAGTTAAATTTACTAAAAACTACTCGGAAAATTATTTCAACAATAAGCAACTTAATAATTTATTATAATTATGCTAAATTATTAAGTTGCATATTGTTGAAATAATGTTACGAGTAGTTTTTAGTTGTTTGTCCAAAAAATATTAGGTAGTCTCTGAACTGAATATGTCTAGTCTAACTTAACAAAATCGTCAGAAATTCTACGAGAATATGAAAGAAGAAGGGTGTATCTACGTAAATGATATATTTTTGATATTTACATTATTTATTAAGTTTATTTCTTTATTCAGTTTAGGTACATAAAATATTCTATTATAATATACAATTATTTACAAAAGTAACTCAAATATTTATTTATTTTCTCTACATCACTATCTTTACAGGCTAATCTAAAGTGTGGTCCCTTAATATTAAAATAACGTATAACCTATAGTGCAATTGCAATTTTTGAATGTAATTTTTGGGAACTCACTCAGGGAACATGTAAAAAGATCTGTGCCGTCCAATGCTTCATTGATTTAAAGTCAAGTTGAAAAATTGACTATAATAAAATACTTATTTGAAAACTAAACTAGGTACTCTACTCAACAACTCAACTAAAATTTAAATTAGGAACATAAGAGAATCATACCATATTTACATCATCACCATAAAATCCCGAACTCCAATATCCATGATCTTCAATCCACTTAAATGTTATTCGAACAAGTAATGCTATTCGAACTTCATTCATATTATACAAAAACTTACGAAAATGTTTTCCTACTGTATTAAAAAGGTGGTTAACTTAACAGATAATATAAACGTCTCGAGTTAAACGTGTAGTTCATTAATAACTACAAACAGGTTCTATAAAACATTCACGATTAAAATTCCCTCTTATACTATTTTATGCATACAAAAAGAACTCACTCAGATTGTGATTGGGAACTTTGTCGTACATTCTCAAGTCTCGACGGATGCTCGCGTACTGTTACGGATCGCGGTGATCCAAGGCGTTATATACGTTGCAAACCTGTCTGTTTGCTGTGCCGAGGCACTAATGTGAGTTGACAACATCTGACGCATGAGATAATATTACAGCGTCACTTATTTTATGTTAAGGGTGGGTTTCCATTAGCGTGTTCAAAAGAGTAGGATTTTCTATTTATGTTATAGAGTGAGGGGTTCTAGATCCTTTGCAACAAGTTGTTAACATGAATGTCATGATAAAACAGCTTATAATTAATCATAATTAGAAGAATATCTGTCCGACTTCGTCTGTGTACTTGAATTTTAGTAAATATTTAGCATGGGCAGTGGCATTTAGCAGCATGTTGTATGTATGCTACTACATTAACTTCATACATACAATGCTAACATATAATCACGCCATTATATTCGAAGGGTTAGGTAGAGGAGAATGAACACCCACATTTTACCAATCATTGTTTACTCGACATTGTTTCTGTGCTTCAGTCTGAGCTATATACATATATCTGTCTGAAGGTAAACAGACCTATTTCTTAGCCGCCTTGTACAACTCCGCATGGGAAGAGATGGGGTGGCCCAAATTCTACTCTGCTGGGAACCACGCTGGTTCGATTCCCGTTCAGTGCAAATATGTGGGCTTTGGTTTGGATGTTTCTATGAATAAAATGTATTTTTTACAAAAAACTTTCTAAGCATGTATGTATTTTAACTCTGTTTAGTTTGGGTCTAGATTGAGTTATGTAATATGTCCTAGAATATGAAAAAGTGGACATGTCGGGGTTTCGCACTAGTGAATAAGCATCCTTAACCTATTTCATAAGACTCGTCAGAATGGTATCACATCACGTGTGGATTTATTTATCGATTGGCACTCTCTCGGAGGTGTGTTATTTGGAGACAATCGTCTTAAAAATAAGAAGGTATTATCTAAGTAATTAGATTTAGCAAATATTTCTTTTATCATCTGTTTTATCTTATCATATCTCTAGGTATGGGGCTCAGGAAGTTCAACTGTATTCTAGATTTATAAGATGTTCGTAATATAATCTACTGTGGAAGGCTTTTTCTTTTTACAAAGGTATCAACTTATTCTTTTTAAATAGTACCTACCTACTAATAGCCGAAATGAATGATAACCGCTTCAGCTAAGCTAATCAGAAAATAGTGCCCGGTTTACAACAATCCATTCTACGTAATGACGTATTATTAATAGATAAGTCATTCAGGAACATGGCAGCGACCAAAATTACGCTAACACATACATACATACCTACATGTAATAACGCCTTTATCCCCGGAGGGTTAAGCAGAGGTGAATTAATACTCACATTTCACCAATCATTGTATTTGGTCCCACGTTTTAGGGAGTGGGCCTGTTGCCGTCTTCCGGGCACTATTGTTGACTTAAGCCACGTATTTGAGGCTGAGTCTGGGCTGTATATATCTGTCTGATGGTAATCAGCTCTATATCTTCTCTTAGTTACCTTGTACGACACCGCATGGGAAGAAATATAATGGTCCAAATTCTACTCTGCTGGGAACCACGCGGTTTCTCAGTTCCATGACTGTCGGGGCAATATAGAGTAGAGGCCAAAGCTAAGACGCAGAGGCCCTTTTATGATAATTTTATATGCTAGGGATACACACACATGGCGGAAACCGTCCCCGAGCGCACAATATGATGCACCGGGAGATGGTCCCCGCCAGGTGCAATGGATATTGCTGTACAGCACTGCGGCCGCGATAAAAATAGGTTATAGGCTATGGGGTAGAGTATATGGGGAGAGACTGACGGATGCCTGCCGTGACAGCAAGTCTCAACATTGTTAAAAAGGCAGGCGGTGACTTCCGAGGCAACATCCGTTGATCGGCTAAGGTTGTCGAGAATTAAATTTGCAGGGGGCAAGTTCACGGTATACCAGTCAGCATGCCCCTGGCGTTATGACACTACACTTCCAACATGGAGCATAGGTCTACTCTTGCTACTCCACTCATGACCTGTCAGTTAAGGCAACAATCAATAATAATATTATTATTACGAATTTATTATTAAAAATTAAACATATTGAGAACTCACTTGTACTATTCCATATTATTTTTAATTGCTATTAGACCTTACGGCATTCTCAAAGGATCCTTTTAGGATGCCGTAAGGCGAAACCGGACAGGTCTAATAACAATTAAAAATAATGTGGAAAAGTACAAGTGAGTTCTTAATATGTGTAACAGTAAATTCCACCAAGTGGCATTAATCAACAATTAAAGGATCCTTTGAGGATGCCGTAAGGCGAAAGCGGTCAGGTCTAATAACAATTAAAAATAATGTGGAAAAGTACAAGTGAGTTCTTAATAATATATGTGTAACAATAAATTCCACCAAGTACCATTAATCAATAGTATAAGTGGTATTATTAAACACTTTTTTTTCCTTAACGCACTGTCGCATCGTTGATTGGTGAACAAAAAAATGACGACGAACATAATTTTTTTGTCGCCCATTTAGATTACGGACAACGCATTTACAGTTTATAATACATAATTGATTCTTCACCTTTTATCTATGCGTAAACAGATAGCAAATCCCGAGGAGGGCCAGATCGAGAGAGATGTCCCTGAGTCGGCTGGGATGCGATATGCCTGTTAACCACACCTTCGTCAACCAACAACGACCCACAGACGGCGTGCGTTTTAGTCGGTTCGAGTCAGACATAACCTCTCCCACCAGCTCCAGCCCCAGCGGGAGTGGTATAAAATAAATAAAAACAGATAGACAATCGTGATAATTATCATCTCCATCATCTCCATGACGGTTTTTCAGTGACTGGATGACGTTAGCACTTTTTAGTTTGATGTCCGCCTATTGTTTTTGATTAGTATGTCGCTGTCGGGTTTTCCGGGAACAGCTGCTGTCTGATCTTCCAAAGTCTGGGCCATAAGCTCGTCTGTTGTACATTGCATGCACTGATTTACATGAGGTTTGTGTATACGTCCTTTTTACTTTTTTCATATAGGACACGTCAAATGGACTTCACTGCGCCTGATGGCAAGGTGACCCTTTTCCTGCGACTTAGTCGCGGAAAAAAGGGTCACCATTACATACATACCATTTTACAATGCTCAATGCCTCATCATATGCTTTTTCATGCCCCGCTTAAAGGACTCGGGACTGTTTTGATGATGGATAATCTGGATGTAGTTCTTTGTTGTTATTCAGGTTGTAGTGAATATTCCTAGGATAATGAAATTGTCCTGTAGTGGCAGTGGCGTACTCTGAAGAGTGGAAAGGGGAAGGGAAGAAGATACCTTTGCTGTGAACACACATGCTTGCGTACTTACTTTTTTATAACATAACATAACACAAAGTCACGCCAATATCCCCAAAGGGCTAGGCAGAGGTGCTAGCACCCACATTTCGCCAGGTTATGTTTAGGTCCCAATGCAATAAAGGCGAGCCTATTGACATTAACCGGGCACTTATAAACATATAATAAATACACACATAACTTAAGTATCGAAAAGTCATTGGTGTGTGCCATGGTAAAACCTGGGATCGAATCCGAGACCTCGTCTCAGCAGTCCATTACCCATACCAATAGGCTACCGCGGTAACTTAAATTTTAGTAGGTAGTTATCACAAACTTCAACTGTTCAAAAAACTACAGTACAGTGGCTTGCTTGATATACTGTATATAATACTTAAATATTGTAATAAATGTATTTAGATTTCCGAGATTTTTTATTGTCTTGTTTTTTGTAACTGCCTCCCGAATGTAAATGTTGGTTTTGACCTTCATGGGTGTTACATTGTGATGCAGACGAATAGAAAATTTGTTGACTTTGACTTTGAGCTCTTGATAGCTCCAAGGCCGTTATTTATTTTAGAGATTACGCTAACGTCTGCTATGTTATGTACTCTAAAAATATTCAAATACAGTTGCAAGTTATCTGCATAACTATGACTTTGAAGATACTGAACGAGTTATAAAATGGAATATAATAAAAGAGAAATCATAAAGCACACTTGATTAGGTGTAACAGTAAATATCTGAAAGTAATGATGTTGGAATGCGATAATCGGTTAGGAAGGAAGGTAAGTAAGTACTCAAAACCGCAGGGTCGTCAAGGAAATACTTTCTACTTCTTAATGACAAATATTTTTACTTCTTAATGAAAATAATTTTGCCTATGTCAAGTAAATGAGCCTACGAAATTTAGAACTCGTGGGGATTTTTGCACGAAAAAAAGGCAAATTAAACTTAATGATAAATTTAAAGTGATATAAGAAGAAGGACATAACCACCCTTACCTATATCTTTGAAATGATAAGATTAATTAAAATTCGGTTAAAAAATATATATTAAGTTAAAAATGCTAAAAATGTTTGAAATCGGAATGAGGTTCATTATCTATGTACTGTTTCTGTGGTTCACGATAATGGGATCAATATTGCACACAGGCGGAACCGCGTGCAACTGTTGAACTTGAAAATATATCTACTAATTACTTATGTAGAGAATAATGCATGTACATAATGCATTCATATGTATGTATTTTATGCGTTTATATGCAAAAGTGTAATTATATAATTATATTTGAATCATTATATGGGCATACCTACTCGTAATGTATATAAAGATATTTTAATAATTATGAGATTGCCACAGCACTTCAGTCAATTTAATCTCCACAGGGCTACAATGACTGGCAGAAAATATCCTTCATGCATCATTAAGTTCATTAATATCTAATCATGTGCATAAAATTACAATAAATACAAACATTTGTAGCACCTGGCGCATTAGCACTCAGCGGAGAATACATTACGGTCTCATTTCCTTGAGCAAAAGCACCTGAAATCGCCGGGTACTCTAGAAATAATATTAGGTCTTCACTTATGAAATTGCCGAAATTTTCTTACAGATTCATGAGTTCGTTATTCCTGTAATTTATTAGCTATTTCCATTATTTCTATTTTGTTTGAAAGTAGATTTCAAGATTTTACAACTCTGTATTAAATTTTGTTTTTATTGGCCGCTTGATAAATTAAATTCGATCTCCAAAAACAGTACTGCCTGAATGCTATCCATTTTAATGATAAATTTCGTATTACTTTTTTACAACTGTAACTTTTCAAAAATGTAATAAAAGTGTTTGTTAGCTTAATTCATTATACACAAAAAAGTCATTAAATCTGGATTTGTCATTACTAAAAAAATGCAAAAATGTTAGTACTGATTAATGGGCTTCCTCCAATTTCTTAATAAACACTGCAATTTTATATGTAATGATCTATTATTAGGTAATTTTTTTTATGCCACTTAGGTGGGCAGACAAGCACACGGCCCACCTGATGTGAAGTGGTTTCCGTGGCCTATGGACTCGTGCAACACCAGGGGCGTCACACTCGCGCTGCCGACCCTGAAGAAACTTCCTAATACCCCTTTTGAAGAACCCCATATTGTAGGCGAATGGGAAGACCGCAGCATTTATTTTCGGTCAATATGCATAATACAGGCATTCGTGCTCGTCCCTAAAAGATAGGCGCGACCAGACCTGTACCCGGTGCGAAGATGCTCAACACGCTGGCTCCATTGCCCCTTTGAATGGCGATGGACAGCCTCTGGACCAGGTACGATCCGGTGCGAGAGTCACCTGACTTCTCCCTGATCCTACGCCTGATATCCTCCGCGAATCGTTTTGCTTCCATACCCCAATGCCATGCCTCGTACTTGAGCCGCTTCCCATCGGCCGCAGCTTCAGCAGCAGCGGCCGGAAATTGGACCGTATGGTCGAGGTGACTCGAAGCGACAGTGTTGATGTATAATATAATAATAGTTTAATTACAGTGGTAGAAGCTCACGTGTAACCACAGAAGCAGATGACGGACTGATGTCTATGCCTTCTGCTATTTATTCTATTCTACAAAATTATCTAGAAAATTCTACACAGCGCCATCAAGACCCAAAGTAAACATAACTTAATTATTCACTTATATACAACAACATACATACAAATAATCACGCCTTTATTCCTGGAGGGTAAGGCAGAGGTGAATTAACACCCACATTTCACCAATAATTGAATTCGGCCCCACGTAATAGGGGTGAGCCTATTGCCGTATTCCGGGCACTATTGTTGACTCAAGCCATGCATCTGAGGCAGAGTCTGGGTTGTATATATCTGTCTGATGTTAAACAGTCCTATTACTTAGTCGCCTTGTACGACACCGCATGGGAAGAGATGGGGTGGCCCTAATTCTATTCTGCCGGAAACCACTTATATAGAATGCAAACAAACATATATATAGACGTATATAGTGCCAAGTACTAGAACTAATTTATTAGGTATAGCAGCAATAACGCGCATTTTAGGTAGGTACATATACTCAATGAAGTAGCGGATGGCACAAATCTTTTTATATGTTCCATGAGTCAGTTCACAAAAATTGCATTTTGTGTTAGGTATATAATATTAATCACACTATTGTATTAAGTTAGTCTGTAAAGATAGGCATGAGGACTAAATAGATACATATATTTGTGAATATATACATATTACTATAAATAGAAACACTCGAACCGATGCAAATATACATATTCATGCATACAAACATTTGCACTGAGCAGAAATCGAATTCGCGCCGTTTGTATCCATTTTCTTGAGATCTCGGAAAAATCTGTGCAGCATTAAAAGAGCTCTCTATTTACAATAACCGTTTGTGCGCGGAAGTACACAGCTCGTATTAATATTTCATGAATGAAACACAAACGAATCAAATGTTAGTTCGGCTTCGATATTCCTATCCTTTATTCACTTCCAGTGGAAAGCACAAAAAGAATAAAACATGGCCGGGCGCTCGCTTCAGGCTCGATGTTGCCTGCTGTACCTACCTATTCGTTATATCTTAGTCAAAGCGGTTTAGAATTCCTATTTCGATAACCTATATTCTTTTAAAAATAGATTTTAACTAGATACTGCACGAAAAAGCGTATTCCTTTGTAATAGTAATATATACACAAAGACATTAGATGTCCTTAACAAAACAGAAGAATGATATAATTTATTCAAATACGTTACAAACAAAAGTAATAATTTTGCAGACGTATCTTTTTAAGAATCACTGAGAGGAGATATCTGTGGGACCATTTTTTAGTCACGACACCTTTAGCTTGATAGATGAAGATTACTTCGGAGACTTTCCACTTTGCACGCGATCCACAGCTCGCGTAGTCATCTCCCGAGGAATAATTTCTGATTGTAATTTTATGAAACGACTCATCATATTTTTGAACTTGTAGAAACCCTCTTCCTTATAATTACTCTTCCTAGTTCGTTTTATGATTCTAGAGGAGTCTTTCAATGGGGTTTTCTTCTTTATAGTGGTATTAATTTGTATCTTTTGCTTTCTTTTGCGTTTGTTGTTCCCTTTCATTTTTCTCGTCATTATTTTGTTCACGTTACGCAGCTGCCTTGAATTGTCTAATAATCCCTACTTTATTATTTAAAGCCTACGTGAATGTACAGATTTCTTTGTCAGTGTTGAAATGTTCTTATAGTATATATAATTGTCTATTTAAATCTAGTTGACTGGATCACGTTTCAAATCCTGAACGATAATGAAAACGACAATTTTGCAATTAAAAATAACCGATGAAAGAGGCTTCACTGGCGTGGAATTCTAACCCGTGTCGGCAAGTCATAGGAACATTTTCCAGGGATTAAAGTGTCTATATGATATTTCTGACTATCTAAATCTGAACGAAATTTGGGCAAGATCTGTTGTTGTGAAGTTAGCAATATGAAAAATATCCACTGCCAAAATTTCAACAGACCCTGCGTTGATGAATTATACTACGGGAACAAATAACTTTGTATAAAACAGATTCGACTTCTATCAATTTTAAAATCGCGACATTTCCGAAATGGTGATCTGTACAAAAAAGTATGTGATCAATTTTGAGGTTATTTTATGATCTATAATTTAGTCCAACGTACTTTTACCATAGCACTTGCTGTTTACTAGAAAACACGAGAATATAATAAGAATACAATAATTTTGACTTTTAACCTTGAATAAAAGAAATGCACAAGTCCAATTGATGGGGACTTTTTGGATATTTCTTGTATTATGATGTATTAAAGACCCCTACCGATTTTCAGCTCTATACGAATTTATGCAAGCTTAGATAGATAGATAAATAGATAATTCTTTATTATACACCATCAGATTTACAGTTGGACAAGCAGGCATGTACGCTTACCATTTTATTTCTTCTATTTTAACTAGATTACCATCACATTTTCAAGAAATCCAGGTGAAGGTTCGTTTCATTACTCTGAGATTTATACGAACACTACCACTTTGATAAAGCCTGTACAGGATTCAGGTGGCTCAGTTCCGGTGGAAATTCCCACGACATAACACTGAATAGTCAGTTCTAAATTTAATTAAACTTTGATAACAATTATTTCAAGGGCTTGTCTGCTAATACCTTTGCCAGAAGCCAGTTGCTACGAGTTATAGGGTTATAATTCTGAATCCTGGAGCCGTTACATCCTATGGGTTTTAACACTCCTAAATTCTTCCGTAAACCGGGATATAGACTTAACCATTTAAATATAATTTCAATTACCACGGTAGCATAGTGGTATGGGTAATGGACTGCAGAGACGAGGTCTTGGATTCGATCCCAGGTTTTACCATGGCACACACCAATGACTTTTCGATGCTTTTCGAGGTTATGTGTGTATTTTTCGCAGGTTTATAAGTGCCCGGTTAATGGCAATAGGCTCATACATTGGGACCTAAACATAAACTGGCGAAATGTGGGTGCTAGCACCTCTGCCTACCCCTTCGGGGATATAGGCGTGAGTTTATGTTATGTTATGTCCATTACCTTTTTCCTGAAGTGCCTGTCTGATAACAATTGACTCGTTCCTATTGCGAACAAAGAAGGATATGTAAGGTAAGTACTCGTTATCTAAAGTAAGTACCATCATCATCATCATCATCATCATGTCAGCCACACATAGTCCACTGCTGAACATAGGCCTCTCCCACAGACTTCCAGAATGACCGATCTAAAGTAGCCTGCATCCAGCGCTTCCCGGCGACCTTGATGAGGTCGTCCTTCCACCTAAGTAAAGTAAGTATAAGGAAAGGCTTTCAACACCGCTTTACCTATAATTTTAACAGTACATTAATTAAATTCGAATCATGTTTTTTAAGGCTGGGGTTAATAAGCTATTTCACATATATTTTCTTTTTAATATTCAATAGGTACACGACGAGGGTTAGAACTTTTCGCGCAGCAATAGTGTATCGGCATGGAATGAAGGAAATAATCGATATAAAGGCGAAATCACACTTCGTTGTTTGTTAAGCTGCTAGGCTGTATTCGTAAAAGTATTTGTCGTGTAAGCAAAAAACATAAAATGTCATACACCTATATATATGTATTACTGCTTACCGCGTGGTTTCCGGCAGAGTAGAAATTGGACCATCACATCTCTTCCCATGCGGTGTCGTACAAGGCGACTAAGGGATAGGGCTTTTTAACATCAGACATATATATACAGCCCAGACTCTGCCTCAGATGTATGGCTCGAGTCAACAACAGTGCCGGGAAAACGGCAATAGGCTCACCCCCTATTACGTGGAACCGAATACAATGATAGGTGAAATGTGGGTGTTAATTCACATCTGCCTAACCCTTTGGGGATAAAGGTGTGATTATATGTATTTATGTACACATGTATGTGTTACTGCTGTTGCCCAGTATTCCGTATACTACAAGCTTATTTGTGTCCTTTGATGAGATGTGTGTCAAAAATAAATGGATGAATACGCGTTTTGATTTCTCGCTTATGAGTTACGCGCGCGAATAAAGCAAATATTAACGACTGATCCCTCTTACTTTGTCGTAAGCAATCAAATATGGCGAATAACAACGGCCTGTGGCGTAGCGGTAGAATGTTCGACTGCTATGCAGGGGGTGCGCGTTCGTTTCCCGCTCAGTGCAAATATTTGTATGCATGAATATGTATATTTGAATTGATCTGGGTGTTTCTATGTATAATATCTATGTATTTACCAAAAATATATCTAAGTATGTTTATCCGCATTCTAGTGTGGTTTCGCCTTAAGAGTTCTGGCGTTATGCGTGCCAGGGGCTCGTAGTAGCTCGGCTGCCTCTCGCACAAATCACAACAACCATGCCTCGTATTATTTCTCTTAAGCTTTTTTATTACGATGGCCGTAACCGTTTTTATACGATAAACCCTGAAAGCCTGGAAGGACGAATGTGAAATTTAATTATTTATTTATAATAATCCGACGACGGACGCAACGTACGGACGGACGGGGCATTTTAATTCCTCTTAAGGATTCTGAAGTAAAAGCTACTTCATTTGAGTGTAATATTTTTTTCATGAATATTTTTTTATAGTAAATTCAGTATTATACCTGCGACTTACATTTTTTTGGTGAGTGTAATTTTGTAGTGCAATTTAAAATATAAACTTTTCGTTTTGTTATTTATTTATGACCTAGATCAGTGATGGGCAAAGTACGGCCCGCGTACAAGATTCGGCCCGGAAAAGCATTTAATCCGGTCGCGGATGGTCTATCTCTAAGGAGCATAGTACATATCGCGATAATTATCAAATCAAATCAAATCAGTTTATTGTGAAAATGGGTACAATAGTGATACAGTAAAATAATATAATATGGTTTCTCTATTCTCCGCCTCAAGGCATACAATAAAATGTTAAATATAATAATTAAGTAGTGTAATAATTAAATTATGTCAACATACCAAAAATCTTACAATTTTACAATTTATACAATTTTATGCCCAGCCGTTGTACAGTAAAACAGGCAATTATATTTTGGTGGTCCATAAGTATCTATAAAGTAGATTCTATATTATTATTTTTTTATATAGGACACGCCAACTTGACCTCACCTCGCCTGATGGTAAGCTAAAGGCAAAGTCTCAGGAAAGAGGGTCACCATTACAGACACTAAGTGTTACAATGGTGGCACTCAGCTTGGCGGCCTCATCAGATGCTTTTTCACGCCCCGCTTAAAGGCCCCGGGACTGTATGAAGAAGGAAATACGTGTGCTGGTAATGAATTCCAGGTCTTGGTGCTGCGGCAATGAAAAGAGTCTCCGAACCGCTTGGTTCTTGCTCGTATATTCTGCACAGTGTGAGGGTGACATCTAAGGCCTGCACGTGTTGTCCTATGTAGGAAAGGAGATGGTGGGATTAATAAACGCATAGGTAAAGAAGCCAGCTACTAGCCGCGTAACTGACTTTTAAACTATCGCGTTCCTGTTATTTTATTAACGCGATCATAGTATAGATATAACATGATTCCCGTAAACATGATTGTGTACCTACTAACAGCGTAGTTCATGATAGTGTTGCGGATCACGATTTTGAATTTTTTTATCGATTCTCTCGATATTTTTTTTTTAAACAACTTAGGTGGCAGACTAGCACACGGCCCACCTGATGGAAAGTGGTTACCGTGACCTATGAACGTGTGTAACACCAGTGGAGTCACATCCGTGCTGCCGACCCTGTAAGAACAGATATTTTTTGTGCCCTCAGTGCAGAACACAAAATCAGGACAAGCCTTTGGTCTTCCCACTGACAGCACAAAAACTCTCCATTGAGCTCTGGCTACCCTACTTACCACCGGGAACACAACACGCATTTATTATAGCCGTGGTATTCTGTAGGGTGGAGGTACTTCCCCAGTCGGACTGCTCAATTCGGACGGCCAATTATATAAAAAATTGCAGAGGAGAACCAATTAATAGATGAGACTTGGGATTGTCTGAATTCAATAAAAGAGACGCTGAAAGTTACTTCTCCAGAGCTCGCTCGAACCTGCATTCGAACATATTATGGCAAATCAAAAGCAATTTCATGTCTCACACGCCTACCATGGCAGGGCCTTCGAATAAAAGTCCTCACACCCAAATAGAGCCAGATCGAAAAAAAAAAGACTAGCACCACTACCTGGGGTCTCCTCTAAAATAAAAAAGGTTAAAATAAAATATTATTCTAAATAAAGCCTTCTGGCCACCTTCCCGGTTGACATCGATGGCGAGGAACTCTTTGACGCCTGAACCTGCAGGATTATTTAGATATATATTCTTTTTTATATATATTTTAATTTCGATAATTTCCGTGTATATTATGTAAATATGCATAATGCAGTAGTAAGTAAAGTAAGAGCGGTATTTTTATTTTTTAGTAATATTTTTATTACTAAAAAATTAAATATGTGCTACTCTACCCTGACTAAGGGGAAAGGGTTGTTATTTTTCCTATTCTCGACTATGCTGATGCCAGCTATCTAAATCTCACTGAAGACCAACTTAACAAGCTTGCGAGACTCCAAAATCTTTGTATACGATTCGTATTTGGATTACGCAAATATGATCATGTTTCAGAATTTCGAAAAAAAACTCAAGTGCTATACGCCTTCGCCGGAATGCGCATATTCTCTCTTTACTGTACAAAATTTTATTTAACCCACTAACTCCTTCTTACCTGAAACAGCGGTTTGAGTTCTTACACGACACTCACTCCAAGGTTTTGAGATCATCGGAGAATCTAAGGTTGAAAATACCGAGTCATTCTACTAACTTTGCTGACAAATCCTTTTCGGTTCAAGCGACTTGGTTGTGGAATGCTCTGCCAGTGACTGTCAGGCGTGCTCAGTGCTTGCCTGTTGTCAAAAGACTCGTAAAAGATTACTACCTGTCTCTCTGAAGGAGTGAAATGATAAGGTAGTATGAGGTTTTCTGGGATATTTATGGTATGTATGCTTATATATAGTTGTATATACCTATGTTTATGTGTTTTCTTTTTCATTATTACTGTTTTATCTTCTTTACATATTCTTTATGTACGCCTAACTGCCCTAAACTATTCTTCTCCTATTTTTTCTCTCCATCCTATGGTTGCCTGTAAGAAATTTCCGCAGAGCGATAAGGTTGCCAACTGTACGTACCACAACACTTAATTAATCTCATATTGTAATGTAATATGTTATTGGTGTACAATAAAGACGTTATTCTTATTATTATTTTAAACTTCTCAGCTTTTTCGGCTGGTAGGTATGTGTGAACCTATCACGGGCTTTATTATTATTATTATTGTTTTTTTAAATGATACATTTTTTATTTCTATTCGATGCATGACGCGATTTCATTGTGACAGCTACGCCACCATTATCTGAACTTTTTCCCATACTAAGGTTGGCTGAAAGACATCGCATATAAGGCCGCCTATTGTGCATTGTATTAACTGTAATTACTGTGGTGCATGCTATTATGTTTTTATAACAGATGTTCGTGTACAATAAAGACATATCTATCTATAGTATTTATCTACTTATGGTAGGTAGTAATTAGTGTTAGACTTACAGATTAAATGCATACACGTTCTTAAAGATTGAATAATTTATATAATTCATTATACTTGTAGTGCAGTCAATTAACTGTTGTATTATGTTAATCTAACTTGATAGAGACTACATGATTTATTACATGGTAGAAAATCTTGAATGCTAGATATCCTTTTACATATTATTGGTGGGCTCTGGAAAACTGGAAAGAAAGACTAATGAGGATGGAAGGGAACATATTTAAAAAAAATTCAAGAGTTTCTGACAGGCATAATATAAATACCAGACACAAAAACAATTTTGTAGTATGTGATGACCGCGCTAGCCTAGTCGTATGGGTAATGTACTGCTGAGACAAGGTCTCGGGTTCGATTCCAGGTTTTACAATGGCACACACCAATGACTTTTCGATGCTTTTCGAAGTTATGTGTATATTTATCGCAGGTTTATAAGTGCCCGGGTAATGGTAATAGTCTCGCCACCTATTACATTGGGACCTAAGCATAAACTGGCAAAATGTGGGTGCTATAGGGATATAGGCGTGAGTTTATGTTATGTTATGTTATGATAGATTATCACAATCAATCTAGTAGTCTGTTATAGACTATCACATACCTACTACAAGATTATAAGTAAGTACATACTTTAGGTTCTCGAAAATGTATTGTGCCACTACGGTTAGAATGTTTGTTTAAACTTTTCTGGGAGGGAGACTGGGGCCCAAATTTGAATAGCTCGCACAGCCCGCTTTTGGAGCACAATTATTGTGTTCCAATTTGCAGAATTACCCCAAAGGAGTATTCCTTCCCCTTTCGTATAAACCTTCAATACTATCAAGGAAGAATCTGAACGGAACTATCAAGATTCAAGTACTTAGATACGTGCAGGTAGGTACGTACTTTGCAGACGTACCTGATTTTGAATCAACGTACTGCGATTTTCTTTTTGTAACCTACAGATGTCATCCGGCAGGCGGGAATTGATACAATGGAGTACCTGCCTGATGATTATTTATGGAAAATTCACAACCCAGTGTCCAGTCTCTAGCTTTTATAGCAATTGTCACAATTAAGTATTTTGTACCAGTGCATCGCTGCAAGAGCCGACCCAATTTTTGTTTTTAAAGCAAGTCATCCATGTCCATGCCATTCAATAAATAACAAATAAATAAATATACTGTAATGGCCGACGATTGAACAAAATGCTCATTCTCCTTTGTCTTTATTCATGTCCAATTTATATTGAATCAGTTATATTCCAATTGCATCATGACAACCCGTGATGTCAACGGATATCATAATTAAGGTGTGGAGTTATTCGATATTTATTGAAAGTCCATTAAATACTTTAATGTCAGAAAACACAATAATAAGTGTAGTGTACGGATTGTACCCTACAGGGTGCATAACGAGTAAGTACTAGATTTTTGATACCATTTAGGTAGACAAGTACACGATCCACCTGATGGAGAGTGGTTATTGTGGCCTATGGACGTGTGCACCAGACGTGCTGCCGACTTTATGAGTCGTCAGTGCCAAATACAAAACAGGACAAGCCTTTGATCTTTCCACTGACAGTACAAAAACTCTCCAGAGAGCTCTGGCTACCCTACTCATCGCCGGGAACACAGAACAAGGTTATTATGTTGCGATAAGGCCGCCATTTCTACATTTTTCATAATGTTGTCCGTACATGTACTGTAATGTGTTGGTGTACAATAAAGATTATCTTGTCTTAGGGCGGATGTACTTCCCCAGTCGGACTGCTCAATTGGGATGGGAATACCGTCGTGTCCTAACTCCTTGAATATAGTAGGGATATGGAAGCTGCTATCGCTGCTTGCCGTGCAAGCCAACTTCTGTCAGCCTTCGCTGCCTCCGCTGCGTAACCCTGATGGATCCCTGGCCCATGAGTCGCAAGAGAAGGCAAATCTGCTGGCTAATCTCTTTGCGGCCAACTCCCGAATCGATGATTGTGGTACGCAGCCACCAACACTACCCGACAGTGACCACGCGATGCCTGATATCCATATCAGGCAACGCGATGTCCGTGCAGTGCTGCAATCACTCGATGTCCGGAAAGCCGGTGGTCCGGATGGTATTCCAGCGGTAGTTTTGAAAAAATGTGCAGCGGAGTTGTCTCCAATGCTTACGCGCCTGTACCGGCTATCCTACAGTTCGGGTACAGTGCCTTTGCCTTGGAAAGAGGCGAATGTTCAGCCGATTCCCAAGAAGGGGGATCGCTCGGAGCCAGCCAACTATCGACCCATAGCCGTCACCTCAGTGCTGTGCAAAGTGTTTGAGCACATAATTAACAAACAGCTCATGCGGCACCTAGAGGATCACTCCTTAATTAATGACCGGCAATATGGCTTCAGACCGAAACGGTCAACGGGTGATCTTCTAGCATACGTTACCCATCTTTGGGGTGAGGCTATGGACAAGCACGGCGAGTCACTGGCAATTAGTCTTGACATCGCCAAAGCTTTCGATAGAGTCTGGCACAAATCGCTTCTTTCTAAGCTACCTGCCTTTGGTCTGCCTTCTAGGCTGTGCAACTGGGTTGCTAGCTTCCTGCAGGGGCGCCGTATTCGCGTCCTTTGTGACGGACGAGCTTCAGAGTTTCTGCAGGTTAATGCTGGCGTGCCCCAGGGGTCCGTCTTATCACCCACTCTCTTTCTTCTGCATATCAACGACATGCTGTCTACCGGCAATGTTCATTGTTATGCAGACGATAGCACTTTACATGGGAGTTATCATGGACATCCAGCGGCCAAGCAGTCAGATATCGCAGAGAAAAGGCAGCTTCTTGTCACTGAGCTTGACGGGGTCCTGAATCACATTTCTCAATGGGGCTCTGAGAACCTGGTTGAGTTCAATGCCAAGAAGACGCAGGCATGTGCGTTTACAGCAAAAGTATCTTCTTTCCTTCCCCTCCCCACTCTTCAGAGCACGCCACTGCCGCTGCAGGACAATCTCAATATCCTAGGTATGGATGTTCGCTGCAACCTAAATAACAAAAACTACATCGAAAGCATCATCAAAACAGCCTCACGAAAACTCGGAGTCCTGAACAGAGTGAGACGATTTTTCACGCCGGAGCAGCGGTGTCTTCTATACAAGACACAAATTCGCTCCTGTGTGGAGTACTGCTCGCATCTCTGGGATGGTTCAGCAAAGTACTTACTAGATGCTCTCGACAGGTTGCAGCGACGTGCGATCCGCATCATTGGGAATCCCGAGATCACGAACACCCTAGAACCTTTACAGCTGCGTAGAGATGTTGCGTCCATGGCTGTATTTTACCGTCTGTAGGTACCATGGGGAGTGTTCTGATGAGCTCTTCCAATTAGTCCCACCCTCCCCTTTCCTACACAGGACAACGCGTGCAGGTCTTAGATGTCATCCGCACACGGTGCAAAACATCCGATCAAGAACCAAGCGGTTCGGAGACTCTTTCCTCTGTCGCACCATTAAGGCCTGGAATTCATTACCAGCTCACGTGTTTCCTTCTTCCTACAGTCCCGGGTCCTTTAAGCGGGGCGTGAAAAAGCATATGATAAGGCCGTCAAGCTGAGTGTCACCATTGTCACACGGTATGTGTAAGTAATGGTGACCCTCTTTTCTGGGATTTTGCCTTCAGCTTACCATCAGGCAAGGCGAAGTCCAATTGACGTGTCCTATATAAAAAAAAAAAAAAAAAAAAAAAAAACTCCGAGAGAAAAACCTGCGCCAGTCTAATCCGTTAATGGAGTTCTAATCCGTTTCTGGTGAGCTTAACTTTGGCCTGCATTATCTTGGTGGGCTCCAAAAATAACCTATTTTTAATGAGTCGTATATCTCTTTAATGTGATTTGGAGATCAAAAACACAGAAATGCATTGAACAAAACGCTCATCGAGTACCAGAGAAAATTAAGCTGTCACAAAACATACCTACTTTGAATTTAATCAGATGTGAAGTGAAGTGAAGTTGAAATATAATAAATTGATTCCCGTTTCGTGGTAGACAGAGGGAAAATAGGCGTTCAATCAATTTAAAAAGCGGAGGCACTTCACTCTGAAACGGACAAAAGATTGGCCATGGCCGTTTCATATATTACTTGAAGGAAAAGTCTTCCAAACCACGACTTATAAACTACAACAAACGTGCTGCCCGATGTGGTACCTATCTAAGTGGTGACCACTGCCACGTTAGTGCGGTTCAAATGGTGAAATATTAATTTTATAAGTTTTGAAATCACAGCTTTTAGACACAATAACAGTTAACTATAATATAAGTCTTTTTAGCATATAAGTATTACTCGTAGTAGGAATAATCTGAAAATTGTCACGCCGTATGTGGCAGAATGTGAGGAAACAAAGCATTTGGTAATATCTTTTGTACCATATTCTAGCAATTAAACTATTTGAATTGAATTGAACGTAAAATTCTATTGAGTCGAGTCTCAGACTTTTTTTTTTACGTGTTACGCAATATCGCCACGGATTCTCCCCCACCGGAGCCGGTAGAAGAGGTTATGTCGGACTCGAACCAACCAAAACGCACGTCGCCTGGGGGTCGTTTTTGGTTGCCGAGGGTGAGGTTGACAGGCACATCCCTCGCACCCCAGCCGACCCTCTCTGATTTGACTTGACCGTCAACTACTTAGTTAATAAATAATTTTTTTAGTAAACGTCAAAAAGGTTAGGTCCAAAGAAATTTATATGAAATAAAGAAGTATGACACGTCATATTAGTGTTAAAGTTATCGGGATATTTACCATGGGTGAGTGACCATGATAGTTTAAATACCTATATTATGACGTTATAGTTCTTAATTGTGAAATTGTCAAATAAATTAATTAATTGATCGAGTAGTGTCAAATAATTTAGTTATTAAATGATTAAAAAAAAAACATAAATTAAGAACAGATGCAACTTTTACCGCTCTTTTACCATTCTTAATTTAATAAGCTCAGTTTTTCTTTTTATAATACCACTTAGGTGATGTTCTCAAGAGTGTAGAGGTACAGTGTAGACGTGCTTCTTTAGTCCGGTAACATTAAATAACAAAATGGAAATCTAATTAGGGCACAACTGGCTTTAGGTCGAATTTCAAGCCATCGAATTTACGGTTACCTCTTGAAACCTTGTTTATCGTTTACGTAATACACGAAATTGCTTACCTCGGTGTAGCCTACTAGCCAATATGGTAGATAGCCAGATTCCTGTTGGTGGTGGCGTATCCACGAACAACAGGAATCTGTGGGCTTACCATAAAGTCTTAAAACAGGTCTATATTTGAACGGCTGTCATTTACTAAATAACTATGTAATCCCATAGAAATATACAGGATTACAAAGTTACATTTGCAGTTGGTAGTATGACAGCAGTTCAATTATTGACCTGTTTTAAGCGTTCATTACTATGACCTCGGAATAAAGTACTTCGTTAAAAAATAAATTTGAGATATGTATGTTTGGTATCGGTTGAAAGGGCTTAATTAGCAAATTTCAAATTTTTCTATTGCTTGCTCCAAAAATAATACACAGTTGCCTGGAACAAATCGCTTCCAGTGATAAGACAACCCATTGTACATTAAACAGTATGAATGTTACCTACAAGTTCTACTGTAATCTATTGGTGTACATATTATATTTTTTAATACTTTTTAAGGCGTGATTATTCAGTAGTCAGGTTTTAGTTTTAGTTTCAAATAAAGTTGTATGTAAAAGTGCAACCATATCTCCTTTATCGACTGTACAATCGCCATTGATTAATATATTCCAAGTTACCGAACACGTTAGCTCAAAACTTTACTTACAATTTTGAACAATATTTTAGTATATATATTACAATATCAATTAACATAACATAACATAAACTCACGCCTATATCCCCGAAGGGGTAGGTAGAGGTGCTAGCACCCACATTTCGCCAGTTTATGTTTAGGTCCCAATGTAATAGGTGGCGAGTCTATTGCCATTAACCGGGCACTTATAAACCTGCGATAAATGCACACATAACTTCGAAAAGCATCGAAAAGTCATTGGTGTGTGCCATGGTAAACCTGGGATCGAACCCGAGACCTCGTCTCAGCAGTCCATTACCCATACCACTAGGCTACCGCGGTTCTTGCCTCTCTGATCTGCCACCTAAGTTGTATAAAAAAGTACTTTACTGCTGTATTTTCTTACCAATTTTGAAATTGAATGGCATTTTATGCGGTAGATAATTCCCGAATGTTATGTTATGCAATAGGTAATTTAGCGTAAAATATATTTAACATTAGCATAATATGTGTTATTGCTATAACTGCGTACTAACAGTTCTAACTATTGTTCAAACAAGTGACTTGGCCGGCATTAGCCGACGATAGAAATAACCGAGGATCGATCTGTCGTGACCTGCTACAAAAGTGTAATTTACGGCTTTGAATAATATATAACGTAATACTAGGATACGATTTTTCACCTTCATTAAAAGAGGAGGCAGGACACGGCGGTATCCAGAATACCGCGGTCATAATAACTTCGCGTTGTGTTCCCGGCGGTGAGTAGGGTAGCCAGAGCTCACTGGAGAGTTTGTACTGACAGTGGGATGACTAAAGGCTTGACCTGCTTTGTCTTCTACACTGATGGAACAGAAACTCAGTGCTTACAGGGTCGGCACTCGGCAGCGCGAGTGTGCCTCCTCTGGTGTTACACTCGTCCATAGGCCACGGTAACCACTTTCCATCAGGTGGGCAGTGTGCTTGTCTGCTACCTAAGTGGTATAAAAAAATCTGGCGCTAGAAAGGGTATGTTGCCTATATTATGAACACCTCCTAACTAAGTAGTTATACTCCATTACAAAACCAGTAGGTACAAAATTGTACTGAGCAGTGTTGGTTCCTAGTGGAGAAGACGTGGGACAAAAAGACAAAACGTGATTTCAATAAGGAAACTGAATTGTATAAATAATAATAAGTTAAGAAATACATAATATTAACATAGAATTATAGTATATAAGATTCAGTCATTACAATGTAATAATTAATAAGATCTGATAATAAATAGTTTAATTATAACTATGATGTCTTTTTTTATACCACTTAGCAGAACAGCACACGGCCCACCATGATAGGAAGTAGTTACTGTGGCCTATGGACGTGTGCAAATTCAGGGGTGTAACACGTTAAATGACCTCCGACACAAGAGTCGCCTACACGCATTGCGGGCTATGCAGGACGAAAGGGACCTAAGTCTTCTCCGGCGCCGTCCACGTGCACCCTCACTGAATACACACCTTGACTTTTCATCTAGTATTTAGAGGTGTGTATGTAAGACTTACACTGTTAGTCTGTAAGTATTCAAACTATATTACGTATTAAAATATGTTTTATTCATAATTACCTACACAAAGTAAACCTTATTCTTTATATAGCTCATTTATTAATCAATAAGTAGCCTATTTAGGAAATAACATTTCTATCAAACATGAAAATGAGACGGTAATGAGAATGAATGAAGGAGAACGATTGTGGATTGAAGTTAATGGAGTCAACGAGTCAACGTTGTGACGATTAACCATAACGATAAACGGTATTGATTTATTAATCACATTATTTTAACACAACAAACTCACGCCTATATCCCCGAAGGGGTAGGCAGAGGTGCTAGCACCCACATTTCGCCAGTTTATGTTTAGGTCCCAATGTAATAGCTGGCGAGCCTATTGCCATAAACCTGCGATAAATACAAACATAACTTCGAAAAGCATCGAGAAGTCATTAGTGTGTGCCATGATTAAACCTAGGATCGAACCCGAGATCTCATTTCAGCAGTCCGTTACCCATACCACTAGGCTACCGCGGTTTTTTTTTACCTATACTAATAATTTAAAATCCGCGGTAGCCTTATGGTATGGGTCCACTAGGCTACCGTGGTTTTTATATTAATCTGTAATAAACCTTAGGTGTATAGAAGGGTTACGTTTTCATATACGCTTTACTACATTTTTTTACATAGGACACGCCAATTTGACGTCACCTCGCTTGATAGTAACCTAAAGGCAGTCTCAGGAAAGAGGGTCACCATTACAGACACATAGCATGTTATAATGGTGGCACCCAGCTTGACGGCCTCATCAGGTGCTTTTTCACGTACCGCTTATACGACCCCGGGATTGTAGGAAGAAGGAAACACGTGAGCTGGTAAGGAATTCCAGGTCTTAATGGTGTGGTAGAGAAACATTTTACTTATTATGTTTTCTTAAATATTTATATCTTAGGTACATAGTAAGGGCCGCTTTCCACTATAAGCGATTTTTCAGACAGTTACGTAATTTTGCGGATTACGCACCATGAAAAGAGGCTTGTCCGTGAAACTGCAGACACGTTTGTTTGCAAAGGAGTTTACCTAGACACAACAGACGCGACATGACCAGACATTTGTACCCACGCAGTACTCAATACGTAGTTGTCGCCGCCAATGGCGACCGCACTAAAGAGGGTAACTCCCCTGTATATTGAAAGACTGTCGCGGATGTTATCATCAGGCGGATAAAGAAACAACAGAATTTTAAGTAAACAGGGTTAAATTTTGAGTGATGAAAAAATATTTTCGAGGACTTTACAATAAGAGTTAATGACTTCATTTCAAAGTCAAAACTATACTAAATATATTTTGATACTCGTCACATTCATCAATCAATCAATCAATCAATCAGCCCACTGCAGTCCACTGCTGGACATAGGCCTCTCCCAATGTGCGCCATTTTCTCCGATCCTCCGCCTTCCGCATCCAGTCTGTCCCAGCCACCTTTTTCAGGTCGTCAGTCCATCTGGCTAGGGGGCGTCCTACCTTTCGTTTACCTTCTCGCGGTCTCCACTCTAGGACTCGTTTGCTCCAACGGCCATCGGTCCTTCGGCAAACGTGGCCAGCCCACTGCCACTTTAACTTGCTTATTTTGTGGCCTATGTCGGTAACTTTGGTTCTCTGTCGAATAACCTCGTTCCGAATTTTATCCTTCAGAGAAACTCCAAGCATAGCTCGCTCCATAGCCCGCTGCGCGACTTTTAAGCTATGGACCAGCCCCACTGTAAGTGTCCACGTTTCGGCACCGTAAGTCATAACAGGTAGGACGCACTGTTCAAAGACCTTTGTTTTGAGGCATTGCGGTAGGGGTGAAGAGAAAACTCGACGTAGTTTGCGAAATGCTGCCCAACCCAGTTGGATTCTTCTGGCTAGTTCTTTCTCGAAGTTGTTTTTACCGAGCTGGATAACCTGCCCCAGGTAGACATATTTTTGAACAACTTCGAGTGTCGCCCCTTCGATGGCAATCGGTCTCGGTGCAACATGTTCGTTGAACATAATTTTGGTTTTATCCAAGTTTACACCAAGGCCGACGCGTCGAGAAGCTCCATCTAGGCTATGCAGCATTTCGCCCAGTTGTTCCAACGATTCCGCTACTATGACGATGTCGTCGGCGAACCGAAGATGTGAGATGTACTCACTGTTAATGTTTATACCCTGCCCAGTCCAATCCAGAGTTTTGAAGACGTCCTCCAACGCGTTGGTGAATAGTTTGGGGGATATAACATCTCCCTGTCTCACTCCACGTTGGAGGCTAATAGGTTTCGTCTTCTGGTCTTGGAGCTGGACGGACATTGTGGCAGTGTCATACAAGCATCTCAGCACCTCGATGTATCGCCAATCGACACGACACCGCTGTAGGGCATCCAGAACTGCCCAGGTTTCGATGGAGTCGAAGGCTTTTTCTAGTCCACAAACGCCATACACAGCGGCTGATTGTATTCTTGGGCCTTTTCTACAATCTGCCGAACAGTATGGA
This sequence comes from Eilema griseolum, assembly GCA_963662185.1. Taxonomy (NCBI): domain Eukaryota; kingdom Metazoa; phylum Arthropoda; class Insecta; order Lepidoptera; family Erebidae; genus Eilema; species Eilema griseolum. The sequence continues at coordinate 11,543,140 of OY759250.1, forward strand.
TGTGGTCCACGGTGCTATAACCTTTTCGAAACCCGGCTTGCTCCGGTGGTTGGAACTCGTCGAGCTTACCCGCAAGACGATTTGTGACGACTCTCGAGAACAGCTTGTAGACATGACTCAGGAGTGAGATGGGCCTGTAGTTCCTCAGCAAGGTCTTATCTCCTTTTTTGAAGAACAGTATCACCGCACTCCCGCTCCATGCCCTAGGTGTTAGACCTTGTAGGATGACGGAATTAAAGAGGCTTGCTAGCTCTTTCAGGATTGGAGTTCCGCCTGCTTTCAGGAGCTCAGTAGTAATACCGTCATCACCTGGGCACCTGTTGTTTTTCAGTTGTCTGAGAGCCGCCTCCAACTCGCACTGCTCGATATCGGGTATCTCCTCGGTGTAATGGCGCGTAAGTGGGGCTCTGTGGTCTTCATCGCTGTGTCCCGTAGGTTTACTCGTCCGTGATGCATATAGCTGTCCATAGAACTTTTCGATCTCATCGAGAATCTCGAACCTTGAGGCAGTCATTTTACCATCCGCAGTTTTAAGTTTCGTCAGATGGGGCCTCCCCAACTGCTGAGCGAACACTTTCGACCCCCTATTTCGCTCAATCGCCTCCTGGACGATATGGGTGTTGTAGCGTCGGAGGTCGCGTCTAATCAGCTTTTTAATTTGTCGGTTTAAGGCTCTCTCATCTGACGAAGACGACGGTGTGGATGACTTCTCACGTCTCTTTCTCATAAGTTCGAGAGTCTCAGGAGAGAGCTTGGACTCTCGCTGTTTGCGTTTCCCGGGAAAGAACTTTCGAGACACTTCCTGCAATGTTTTGACCACTGTGTCGGTTTTCTCGTCAATGCCAATTGGAACTTTTCGGACCCTAGAGTGACTTGGAGTGGCGTAGGTCGGAGAGTAGACCGTATCATTCGGAATCTTTCAGCCTTGATGTTAATATTTAGAGAGCCTCGGACAAGTCTGTAATCGCTTCCGGTTTTAAACTTGTTGATCACAGAGACGTCTCTAAATATGTGCTTACTGTCCGTTATCAAAAAGTCTATCTCGTTTCTTATCACAGAGTCCCGACGTTGCCAAGTCCACTTCCTGTGGGGCTTTTTCTTAAAGAAACTATTCATTAAGAAGAGCCCCTGCGCCTCGAGGAAGTTGACTAGCATTTGTCCCCTATGATTTCTGCACCCCACTCCATAGGGTCCGATTTTAGTCTCACCGCGTTCTTGTATTCCCACTTTAGCATTGAAGTCCCCCATAACAACGTTGTAAGTGGCCTTGGCGGTGTGATTCATTGCCTTAGCAATATCTTCATATACGGCCTCGGCACTTTCGTCGGGGTGAAGCGAGGTCGGCGCATATACCTGTATCACCTTCAGCGAACGACTGTTCGTGATTTTTACGATAAGGTACGCTACCCTGTTCGACACACTACCGATTTCAACAACGCTGCTAATGAGGTCCTTTTTTACCAGAAAACCGACACCTCCCTGGGAGAGCTGTTCACCTTCTCTGAAGTAGAACAGGTCGCCTGACTCAGTGGTTGTCGTGTCCTCCCCCTGTCTTCGGATCTCGGACAACCCTAATATATGCCAATTTATGCGACCTAGTTCTACCTCTAGTTCCGCGAGGTGCCTGTCCAGACGAAGTGTACTGCAATTGTACGTTGCCAGTAGTAGTCGCCGTTTTCGGTAGCCTCCCGTAGCCCGGAGATTCTTCGCACCCCCCGTCCCGCCGTTACCCGAACCGCTACCTTGGCTGGGAATAGCGGGACCGCCGGGAACTGGGGGCCTTTTGTTGTGGCGTCTATTCATTTGGGAGGGTTTAGCCTACTATTGCCACGCTGGCCAGACGGGTTGGCAACGGGTTTGTTCTCGAGTTTTCCTTCTCTCAGGTCTTTCTGACCTCGGCAGAATATTGGCCAGGAGCCGCAACTCCTCCCCTAAATTTAGGGGAGGAGTTGCCGCTTCTGTTGCCCAGCGTGCACCGCGTGGAGGTTTTCTAGCCCGCACACCAGCCCACATTCATCAAAGCAGGTTCAAATGTTATTTATGAAGGTAACGTAAAGGGCGAATTGTTTTATCGTGCTTTTATTGAACAGAATAACATGCGGATATTATGTGTTCGAAGTTTATTGGGCCCAAAATACTAATAATGAATTGAAGTCAATGACCTTTTCAGGATGTCGCACCTTCATTCGATTTGACGGATTTGATAAGTACCTACCTAATACCTACCTAATAAAGGTAAAATATAAATGATTTTGGATTGAAATGATCATAGACTCAATCATAACATATGACATAAACTCACGCCTATATCCCCGAAGGGGTAGGCAGAGGTGCTAACACCCACATGTCGACGTCTTATGTTTAGGTCCCAAGGTGGCGAGCTTATTGCCAATAACCGGGCACTTGTAAACCTGCGATAAATACACACATAATTCCGAAAAGCATCGAAAAGTCATTGGTGTGTTCCAGGGTAAAACCTGGGATCGAACACGACATTACCCATACCACTAGGCTACCGCGGTTTTTTTGTACCTATACTCCATCACTTATGTTAAACTCTCAATACATAAGTAAGCTGTTTGTTTAAAATCGAAATATCACTCACTAAAAACTCATTAAATCTCATAAACTATAGCATGTACAAACTTGAAATTTGGTAGGTAGGGTCCTTATAGGCTGTGGACATCCGCTAAGAACGAATTTTTGTTAATACCACTTAGGTGGCAGACAGGCACACGGCCCAATGGGAAGTGATTACCGTGGCCTATGAACGTATGCAACACCCTGGTGTTGCATACGTCCATAGGCCTTGTTACTCTCGTGCTGCCGACCATAAAGAAACCTTCTAATGCCCTTCTTGAAGAACCCACAGCAAGGAGTTCATTCCAGCTTGAGCGCGAATGAGATGAAGTTCCTTCCATACAGCACAGTGCGCACCGTTTTCGGTCGCAATGTGTGAAGATGTATTCCCTGCCTATGGCGAGCGGTGGTAGTGCACACTAGCCGATGTAGATCAGTATTCTAAGTAACAACCTCATTTTTTTACTATATGTATTTCATTGTACTGATTTTCACTAGTGAAGACCACTCTTTCGTTATATGAAACTCTACTCGAACGTACCAAAACGCTCGGCAACGGCATATCCCTCGCACCCCGTAAGCGTTTCAAACATAAAGTCCGCAATTAATATTAGTTTCAGCCAGGACGATTCTACTAAGTTCTTGTCATAACAAAACCACTGTCATAGTACTGACAGACAGACTTTACATTTATACCTTTAAAGTTCAAAATTAAATGAAAGTATTTTTCATTCACTCTACAAGATGCCATTTAATTTCAGACTTTAACAACACGGAGGTAAAGTCTATAATTAATTGTCATTTTTTGCAATGTCTATGGCATGACAGTGGTTTTACCATGACATAAAATTAGCTGAATCGGGGCGCAGAAATGTTAACCTGTTAACGTTAAAGTTTATTACATGTATATTTTTGTTTAGTATCAGTTTGTAAGGTTCGTAAGGAACCTCTGAGATAAGAGTACTGCCATAAAATCTTAGAGCCACTCGTTATCAATGTTTTGGTTAACAAAGTACATATAAGTAAGAATTTTGCTAAATTTATGTTGTATATATATATTTGCAAAAATACAACACTAAAGAATTTAGACTTTGATACTTGGTCTAATTTAGGTAGGGTAGACTGGGTACGGTTGAAACATTTTAGCGTTCATCATGCACAGCATCGGGATTTGTTAAGTGAGCGATGTCGGAAATATATTGAATAAAAGACCATGTATCCGTCTACTAATGGGCAATGTTGTTTGAGATCACTGTGTTATATTTTCTGTATAAGATCATATTAAAAAAAAACTGTCATTTGTTTCAACCGTCCCCATGTCAGGGTCGGTTGAAACAGTGCCTGGGGTCAATTGAAACACATGAAAATAATACAAAATATAATCAATTATCATGTTTTATTAATCATCTAATAACATTTTACGTATCGTAATGGCACAGTTAAATATAACAAATATTTTCTATTCAAGTCTTTGGCTATACTTATTAAACTAAAATTATTTTTTAAGCAGCCTTCAAAGTTTTATAAATAAGTACACTTAAACTAAATAATAATCAGATGTTGGTGATGATAATATTATTGCAATTTTTGTGTACCTACCTACTACTATTAATTATAAACTAGAGTTTAGAAAAATCTAAAGACATTATTTCTATAACAAATAATATATTAAACAAAAATACTTGCATGGTTACGAGATCATTCGGAGTCACAATTGTGGCAAACATAACTAAGGCTACCTTCTGTGCACTCTTGATGTGCCCACATTTTACATACTGTGCATTGTATCCATTTTTCCCTCAGTCTGCTTTCTAAATATGCTGACATACAAACAACACAGTAGCACTCCTCTTCTTCTGATGATGATGATTCTTGTTGCTTTTTTCTGCTTGTAGCATTTTTTAAATCTTTCCTCCATCTAATCTTTTCTTAACTTGCTTAGCTTTGGTTCGTTTCAATTTGTTTCATATTCTCTTCTTTTTCAGGTGTGTTTGTGTAGATTGTAGATTTCCTGGTTTTTCGGCCCCTATTTGTTAATTTCCTTGAAGGAGTTTTTGGTAGAGGGTCGTATTGCTTCTGGCGAAAATAAAGGTGGTGTAGTCGGCTTGTTTGTACGTTGATAACTCGGCCTGACCTTTCGTAGTCTTTCTTTGGCGTACCCTTGGCATCTAAGAAACAAGAAAATTTAATAAAAAAACTGTTTCAACCGTACCCACAAATAATGTTTCAACTGTCCCCAATGCGCCTCTTGATATAAAACGGTTCACAGTAAAAATGACAATAAATTTAAATAAAAACTAATCATACTACGGTATTCTACAAACTTCAATTAAAACGAAAAAAAAAACTCAATACTCTAACTTTAAACGAAATCTTAATAATCGCAAAAATTTAGGTGCAAAAATACTTACTTTTCTGTCAAAAAACACAATGGGGCCTCCTATTGACAAACACGTCCCTCGGAGCGCGACGTAAAACCTAAATTCGTGTTTCAACTAATCGCCCGCTTCATACTCCCCTTGTACCCCTCACCTCATCAAGCACTATTCACGAGATATTTGTTTTGTTTCAACCGTCCACCGTTTCAACCGTACCCAGTCTACCCTAGTTAAGTTTACATAGCCTTTGCAGTTGTCAATTTAAAAACGGTTTTTACAAGAGTGTACGGAGGTTCAGCTAGATCTCTTAGGTCCAAGCTAGCTTCATCCACAAGTAGGTAGATTTATTTCTTGATGGATAAAAAAGAGGCACTGATTCAGGCTTTTCTCTCGGGGCTAGGAAGCCGTACAATATTTGGTTCTGTAAAATTGGAAATATGGATAGTAATGGTGGTTTTACGAGAACGGATACCGGGCTCCAAAGACCTTTGATTGCGACCGTAAAAAGTATTGGGATGATGATAATGATGATAGAAAGCTTATCTTGATTGCAGAATTTTGAGATTCTAACAAAAACGCAAACAACGGTACAGTTTCAAATATCGAATAAAACGTTATTTGCTGTTTAGCACGGTGCGAAATAGCAGTTTATTGTGTTGGGTACTAACGTTATCGGTGTTTCGTTACCGCTACCGGTGTATGAAGTGCTTTTATTACACGCTTAATGTTCATAGTAACGTTAATGTGTGTTAAAATTATATTCGGTAACTGGGTACGTTATTTGAATACGCACTTTTGAGGGTTTATATGAGTATTTGTATTGGGAATAATATTTGTATTGAATTTTACCAGTGTCTTATCACCGCTATCTGATCCCCAATCCCGATTGCATCCAGAGCTAGAGAGAAACGGGAGAAGAAGCTATGTCTTTTATTTACCCGACTGCCAATTCGAACTCCGAGAGGAAAACACAGATTGTGCCAAAATCTTGTCTAACCATCAGCAGGTGTATCGGCTGGCTTGAGCCAAGACAATCTTGATGGGGCTATACACTTATCAGGAGGTAGGACACGGCGGTATTTCCGCCCGATTGAGCAGTCCGACTGGGGTAGTACCTCCGCCCTACAGAATACCGCGGTTATAATAACTTCGTGTTGTGTTCCCAGCGGTGAGTAGGGTAGCCAGAGCTCACTGGAGAATTTGTGCTGTCAGTGGGAAGACTAAAGGCTTGTCCTGCTTTGTCTTCTGCTGACGGCACAGAAACTCTGTACTTACAGGGTTGGCAGCGCGACTGTGACTCCTCTGGTGTTACAGACGTCCATAGGTCACGGTAACCACTTTCCATCAGGTGGGCCGTGTGCTTGTCTGCCAACTAAGTGGTATAAAAAAAAAAAAAAAAAAAATACACCCGCTTAACTATGTCGGCAACAACGATGACAAATTTTTTTCAATTTCTGACATTAACTCAATAATTTATTAAAGCAATTAAATTATTATGACATAACATAAACTCACGCATATATTACGCCAGTTTATGTTTAGGTTCCAATGTAATAGGTGGCGAGCCTATTGCCATTAACCGGGCACTTATAAACCTGCGATAAATACACGCATAACTTCGAAAAGCATCAAAAAGTCATTGGTGTGTGCCATGGTAAAACTTGGGATCAAAGCCGAGACCTCGTCTCAGCAGTCCATTAGTGCAGCAGACCATAAATGATTGTGAATGCTTTCTAATTGACATGTTGTATTACAGACAATACATAAATATTTGCACACCTTGAAGAGGTTGTAATACAGCGGACCTATACATTTAAAGAAATGTATATTTTACAAGCTTTCTGTAACCTGTGTTTTGCAAATAAATTATTTGATTTGATTTGAAAATTAAAGTAAAATACTTACCTTATTTTTTGCAGGGCCTTCATATGAAAACGATTTCGTGATTTAAAAATTTCAAAAATAGATTTAAAAGGCATAGTGCTGTTTAATTGCCATGTATTTTTAAAATATTGTACTTAGTTTCCCAACATCTACCCTGACTCAGAGTAAGAAGTAGCACTAGTAGATTCTAATATATTCAAGAGTTCTACATCAACAAACAAAGTCTTGAATTCGCAACAATTATCTAGTAATGTTTAAAGAGAACTAGACTCAATTCGCTTTATTTTAAAGGAAACTGCAGTTCTAAAAACAGCCAGTAGTAGGTACGGTAAATATTAAATTTGTTTACGGGAAACACGAAATTAATTAAAATCAAACAGCATCCGAGTTCTGAAAATTACTTCGATTTAATTTTTCGAGGGAGAGTGAGTGATAGCTACATTATTCTTAATTTTATTCACGAATAGCCTGACCCTTATAAATCGCTGATTATAATGTTCTCTTCAATATCGTAAGGGCATATCGATTTTGAAATGGGATGTACAAAATAAGTACTACGAGTACAATTTTCAATGGTAGATACAGTCACGCAACCGCGGTAGCCTAGTGGTATAGGTAATGGGCTGTTCGATCCCAGGTTTTACTATGGCACACACCAATGACTTTTCGATGCTTTTCAAAGTTATGTGTGTATTTATCGCAGGTTTATAAGTGCCCGGTTAATGGCAATAGGCTCGCCACCTATTACATTAGGACCTAAACTTAAACTGGCGAAATATGGCTGCTGCCTACCCCTTCGGGGATATAGGCGTGAGTTTATGTTATATGTTATGTAAGATACAGTCAACGACAAAAGCAGCTTAACAAATTCAAATTTTTGGATCACTGTAATTTAGAGTGACACTTGAATCTCGATTTATCTGAGGACATATTATATATACCGAATTGACAGATTTCACAGATGTCTAAACAATCTAACTTTATCCCACGCACACTCAAGCTGTGAAATGAACTCCCTGCTGCGGTATTCCCATGCGCCTACAATATGGGGTTCTTCAAAAGGTGCATTAGAAAGTTTATTCAGGGTTGGCAGCACGAGTGTGACGCCCCTGGTGTTGCACACATCCATAGGTAACGGTAATCACTTCCCATCAGGCGGGCCGTGTGTTTATCTGCCACCTAAGTGGTATAAAAAAATCTTAGTGTATTTGGATACTTCAAACGTAGTCCATGAGGAAACTTTCTAGCCTAGTATGGCCAAGAAGTATTTTTGTCGCAGTGTGGTTTGATTTGACAGACTCTATCATATAAAAAAAATCAGGAATATAAAGATTAAAGTTGTTATTTAGTTTTAAGATACTGTTTGTTTTCCAAATAAAATAAAATAAAATAAATAAATAAATAAAAATAAAGAGAAAATGGACTAGGGCTGATCTCGTGCTTCAAAGTAAAAGCTTTGTACAACTAGGGCTAATTCTCTGATAATGTTAACGATGATGATGATGATTATAATATAATACAAATAGATTACGACAGCATCAATCATCAAAGACATACTACTCAAATAAAAGTTAGTATAAAGTGACTTTTTTTTACTTGTGCAAAATCCCTTCGGATACCCCCCACCGGAGCAGGTGGAAGAGGTTATGTTGGACTCGAACCGACCAAAACGCACGACGCCTGTGAGTTGTTTTTGGTTGTCGAAGGTGAAGTTAACAGGCATATCCCTCGCACCCCGGCCGCCCCAGGGCCATCTCTCTCGATCTGGCCCTCTCCTCGGGTGTGGGGACCACAGAGTCGCTAACTCGTCCCCGGAAATGGGGAGGCGCACCGCGGCTTGCTTCTGACAGTATAAAGTGACTTGTCTTTGCTTGCAGATGTGTTTTATACCTTCTAATTTTAGAAAAATAAATACATCAAATACATTTCTGTCATTTTTCCATTAATTTTCACAATATAACTGTGTAATCTGTCGTTATACAAAGTGCTTTAGCGAAAGTGTTTACGTGTTACAAGGTAATGACGTAACAATATGATTTAACCACTTGTACTGATTTTGCGAGGCGCGTGCCTGAAATATGTTAATCAGTGTTATTATGTATGGAAATTAATTCTGAAACCGCAATCGACGGTTTTATGTGATTTCAGGTATTTTAGCAGCGTGCTTTCAAAATATGGCAGGCTTTGATCAAACATTATTAAGTTTTGATATATTGTTTGTTGATTCGTAGCGTAGATGACTGTGACTTAAGCTGAGGATCACCATGTAGCAATCCTTCTGGGGAAGTACCACTGCCTTACAAAATTCAGCGGCATTTATGTCGTGTTGTGTTCCTGGCGGTGATGAGGGTAGCCAGAACTCATTGGAGAGTTTTTGTGCTGCCAGTGGGTAGAGCAAAGGACTCCCTGCCCTGCTTTGTCTTCTGCACTGACGGCCCAGATACTCTCTGTTCTTATAAGGTTTCATCATGTGGGTTGTGTGCGTGTCTGCCACTTAAGTGGGATAAAAAAAATTTACGACCTTCTTCCGGAGACTTTGCCTGCAGTTTACTATCAAGAGAGGTAAAATCCTATAGACGTGTCCAATGTCAGAAAATCAAGATTCAGTCGGAGAGCGTAGTCCGAAATTCAAAGTAGAAACTTTGGATGCCGATGTGATCATGATGTTAGTTTGTTACGTAGTTCTGCTGATAAACGGCAGGGCACTGTTGTTGTTGTACGTTGGAGGATGGGGGTCAATAGACAGTTAATTCACCGTCATAATCATTTAATTGTGAACACAAAAAAAGTTTGATTTATGCAAAATGTGTTTACGAGGTAACCGAGGTAAGTTCGATCTTGCACGGTATCTCAAACTATAAAGAGGTCATTATCACTTTGAAAACTTGTTTTACATTAGTGTGAAAACCAGTTTGCGATAAGTCGTGTCGCGACTCGCGATGTAGTTACTATCGCTAATCACATACCGATCAACTAGAATGAAGGTACCGCTAATCAAAAAACCAGTAAAAGTGGTTTTTTTTAATGTAATAGTTTTTGCTTAGAAAGGGGCCTGGCTTTATTGGCAGTTAGTGAGATCGAAAGCAGAGGGTGTGTGCCGCACTAAGATGTTTGAGTACCAAAACTGCTTCATCTGCAAGCCGGTATACTGATTGAGGAACGAGGTTGGTTCTAGGTTTGGGGGTCAGACGAACCACTGTCACTCCGGTAAAAGTCATAGAAACTAAATTATGGAAAGGGAATTGAGTATTTTTCTATAGTGCAAATAAATTATTTAACTGAGCTTATATTAAATTAAGAATGGTAAAAAAATAATAGTTGCGTTGATTCTCATTTTATTTGTTTACATTTTTTTTAATCATCCAGCAACCTATAATAATAAATTATTTGAGTATAGAATATTATGACGTCATATTAATTTATTTCAAACAAGTTTTCTTAAAACTTTATAACTTTGACGTTTAGTACAAGATAATAATTTGACTAGCCAGTCAAATACCCAATTATGGTGTTAGTACAACTCTGCTTACCCCTCCTGGGATATGCGGGTGTAAGTTTATGTTTAATACTTAGAAGATCAAAATAAATCATTCAAATCTATCAAACAATTTGTAAATAGATGATGTTGCTCAGAGTAGAAAAATAATCATATAAAAATAAAAATAGAAAAATAATCTAGTTCTAATATAGTTCGCTGAGTTTCTTGCTGGTATCTTCTCAGTAGAACTAACCTACCGAACCAGAGCGAAAGAATCATTTTCCAATGGTTTATTTGTACATTAGTTAATATTTTAATATGATTTCTTGACATACTCAATTGTAACATTTTGACGTTCATAATGTGCTCTTTGTGTGCCTAAATTGAATAAATGAAATTGATTCTTTGATTCTTTGAGTAAAAAATTCAACTCAAAAAATTCTAAGTTACTTTAATTAATCTCGTATGAAAATGGCATCCTGCAGACATTAAAGTGTTATAATTTAGTTGTAAGTCCATTTTCTAATCGAGTTGTACCATTGCCGTGGCGAAAATAAATTCAGCAAAAGTTACGTAGGTGTCTACTGAATTTGCTAGGTACAAAAATACTTATTCCCCTTCGTGCCCTTTGGGGAAAAGTAGAAATTGAACCTCAGAACTTGAACCCATTTGATAATAGAATGATTGTCGAAAGTATTTCCACGGTCATCATTATCTGAATCTTTTCCAACGAGTGTCATGTCATGTCATGTCAACGAATGTGTATTCCTAGGTATAACCATAGATAAACAATGCAACTGGAAATCACATATAGAAAAAAATAGCACTAAACTGGATCGTTTTGTATATGCATTAAAGCGACTTAGAGACACTACTAATCTAGACACTGTAATGGTATCTTATCATGCTTATGTATCATCAGTGCTCAGGTACGGCATCATCATATGGGGTAATTCAACAGAAATAGACAGAGCCTTTAAAACCCAAAAAAAAAATGCATTAGAGCGGTACGCGGGGCCTCTTTTTTAGACAGCTGTAAGCCAGTATATAAAAAACTTAAAGTGCTACCATTACCCTGCCTTTATATTTTTGAAATATGTATCTTTGTCAAAAAATACTCCCATCTATTCGACAAACTTGGTGAATATACGAATAGCCGGACGAGACATAAAAACAGATTACATTTACTTCTAATTAATATAGAACTATTTAGAAGGAATGTTTACTGCATGTGTATCAGAATCTATAACAATCTTCCATAAAGTTTGACTAACCTACGTATGACATTATTTACGAAACAATTATTTGGCATGTTATCAAACAAAATGTACTACAATATTAATGACTTCTTGGACGACACGATAACGTTTAACAATATCTTTTAATGTAATTGATTTTGGCATATAAGTATTATTAAATATAACCTATATATATAAATATATAAATATATATATATATAATATATAAATATATAAATATATATATATATATATATATATATATATATATAAATTAACAGCGTAACTGACTGCATTAATCTGCAAAAGGATTTGGATAGTCTATACAATTATTATACAAAAAATAAAATATCAGTAAATATATCTAAATGTCAGTGCATAAGTTTCGGCCGTGGGCGAAATATTATTTCTTATAATTACAATTTTAACGGTGTAGCCATAGAAAGAGTCAACAGTGTGCGAGATCTGGGAATAACTTTTGACTCAAAGATGAATATGATTACTCATATTGATAATATAGTAAATAAAGCTTATAAAAATCTTGGATTTGTTATACGCACCTGTCAACCTTTCAACTGTCTAATCACTCTAAAAATAATATATTTCGCATATGTTAGAAGCATTCTGGAGTACACTTGCCAGATTTGGTCACCATACTACGCAGTTCATATCAAAAGAATCGAACAAATTCAAAAAAAATTCGTACGTCATCTAAACTTCAAGTTCTATAAATCTGAAAGTAATTACACTGATAACTGCCGAATGTATAACTTGCTTACACTGGAAGAGAGACGATCTGTGATGGACATGGCACTACTTTTTGATATACTTCGTGGTCGAATAGATTGCCCTAACTTACTGGCTCGAATAACATTTAAAACACCAATGTATCGTACGCGGCACACACAAATGCTGTGCGTACCATCGCATCCTACATCATACGGGCAGAATGCTGTGACTACTAGAATAGTGCGATCCTATAATGCGACATTTAGTAGTGTGGACCCATTTATTACATCTAAAAATGCATTTTTGGCTAGAATTAGGGAGGTTTTAACCAACGCACAGTAATACATTGTGAGAATTATGTCTCAGTTGAGCTCGATGTGTAATTGGTTTGATGCCTATACTACAAATTGTTATTTTTATTTTTTTCTGTGTAACTTGCATCTACGTAGTTATTTGTGTTGAACGACAGGGTAGATATAAATATATTCATAATGTGTATATTTGAGTGCGATACCAACGTATAATGGTTCACATTGCACAAGTGAAGAAATAAATTTAGTGCTACTTTAAACAGAATGTAAGGGAATGTCGGTGGTGGCAGTAACTTACTTATGCGCAACCAGTAAACCGGTTCTGACTTCGCACCGATGTCACATAATAGAAATGAACTACCTACTCATGAGCCGATACTGCTTATTGTTCTTATCTAAATTACAAATCCCGATATTTTTTATTTTTTATTTATGCTGCCACTGCCATCATTTTTAGTTTTTAATTTTCGGTGTGTTTTGTTTGTTTTTTTGTTGTTGTTTGCAATCGATCTGCTTAGCTTATACATAATGTGGATAGCTGTAATTGGTCATTGTTTAGTAATTATTTACTGGTAAAAACTTTTGTAAACGACTGTTGTTATCCCAAATATAATAAATAAATAAATAAATAAATAAACCTCGACGGTGCAGAACATCCGATCAAGAACCAAGCGGTTCGGTGACTCTTTCCTCTGTCGCACCATTAAGGCCTGGAATTCATTACCAGCTCACGTGTTTCCTTCTTCCTACAGTCCTGGGTCCTTTAAACGGGGCGTGAAAAAGTATATGATGAGGCCGTCAAGCTGATTGTCACTATTGTCACACGGTATGTGTAAGTAATGGTGACCCTCTTTTCTGAGACTTTGCCTTCAGCTTATCATCAGGCAAGGCGAAGTCTAATTGACGTGTTCTATACTTTTTAATTTCAATGTTCAATACTTTTTACAAAACAAAATAAATGCGTACGAAGTTTTTGTTGGAGCAGCCTGTATAGTAATGCATAATATCGCCAAGGCACAGCGCGTCGCTGTGCCTTGGCGATATTATGCATTACTATACAGGCTGGGACGGCGCGGTGTGGCCGCCGACGACGCGTTCATTCATTTTTGTATTCTACCTCCTAGTTCTTACAATTTCTCGTTTGTGTATAAAAAACTGTTATTATTGTATCTGGCATCATCATGGGGTGTTAAATATAGGGGTCTGTTCACGGTGTATAGGGGCACCTATGTCCCCACGGTCACATATGCTGCGGCCGTTTGGTACGAACGAGCCCTTTTGCATGCTGTTCGCAGCCCCCTGTTACGAACGCAGCGGTCCAGTTTAATGCCGCTCACAAAGGCCTATAGGACGACTAGCACGAACGCGCTAGCGGTACTTGCGGGAGTGCTGCCGGCTGACCTGGAGGTAATCCGTGCTGGTTCGCTGGAGAAAGCTAGGCTGAGTCTTTTGGCTGAGCATGGGGAATCGAGTAGGCAGCTGCAGGAGGAGCTTAAACAGTGGAGGGAGACCACTAGGGCTGACGCATTACGAACCTGGCAGCGACTCTGGGATACAGAGGAGAAGGGAAGAACAACGTACCTTTTCTTCCCTTTGGTAGAACAGCGGCTTGCATGGCATTGGGTCGAGCCGGACTATGAGCTGTCCCAGCTCCTCACTGGACATGGATGTTTTCGAAAGAGATTGTATGACCTTGGCCTTGGTAGCGAAAGTGTATGTTTCTGTGGTTTGGAAGATGAAGACCTACACCATGTGCTGTGGGTCTGCCCCCTGTATGATGACATCCGCGACAACATGATGGGAGGTGTGGTAAGATCGGAGGCTGGGCCTATGTATTACTCGGACCTTGTAGGTACACCCCAATACTTCGGACGGCTGCGGAGCTTTGCGCGAGTTTGGCACGAGAGGCGCAAAGCTCGTGAGGTCTCTAACGGCGACGAAGCCTGTTAGTGTGGCGTGCTGCCCCAGAAAAGGGAGAGAGTGAAAATGGTGAGGCACATAAAATAATTTGTAGGGAGTCAAGAAATGCGCGCCTGAAAGAGAGCAGACGCCAGTAGGGTGCGCATCTCCCAAGATTCGGCCCGTTATAACCAAGATGGTTGGTAGGGCCATGGGAAGGAGGTGGGAATAGTGTTATTATTGTAATCTGTTTGAACATTGATGGCACTAATGCACGGAAAAACTCTAATGAGTTTATGTGGCATTTTTATGACGAATGTTTTGTATTTAATTAAATAAATAAATAAAAAAGACCTGAAAATTTGCACGCCGTATGTGGCGGAATGTGAGGAAACGTAATTTTGTAATATCTCTTGTACCATATTCTAGCAAATAAACTTTGATTTGATTTCTTAACGCAGTCGGTGTCGGCTTTTCAGTCAAACTGTGATGCAACTGAACTTCGGTATTTTTCGTGTAGCGACTGACATCAAACCTCCACAACCATTTGGCAATATCGAAGTCCTATAATTAGAGTAGTCGTACTTTTGAGGGCTCCAACTACCCCTAATGACTGCCATAGATTTTCGTATGGCAACAGGGACCAACGGCTTGCACGTGCTCACCGATCGACGGCAACTACAACATAAACGCCTTGTAAATTTCATTAGCAACAAATGCTAACTGTCGATATTACAGTCGTGACAGGGGTTTTATCCATACTTTATTTAATGCCATATTATAAATGCGAAAGACATACCCTTTCGCATTTACCTAGTCTAGCCTTAAATATTGTTACGAAGAAAAAACATTTCTTTTTATTGCAAATAATATTTATTACTTTAACAGTGTGTTAGTTTAATACATAAATATAAAACAATTTAAAATATAAAAAGCTTATTCGAAGTGGTCTCCATTGTCTGCAACACAGTCCTTTAAACGTTGAGGCCAGTTATCAATAGAAGCACGCACTCTTTCCATGGGAAAATTCTTCACTGCCAATCGTATGGATTGTTTTAGGGACTCCAAATTATCATGGCGTTTAGAGCAAGCCATACTCTCTAAAACTGACCATAAATCATAATCCAGCGGATTAAGATCGGGACTAGACGACGGTCAGTCTTCAGCTCTGATGAAGTCCGAAATGTTCACTTCCAACCAAGACTGCGTGGACCGAGCTTTATGACCCGGCGCTGAGTCTTGTTGGAAGGACCATACTTGGTTATTAAACATGGTGTTGTTAAGGGGTTTAACTACCTTCTCAAGAATGATATCTTGATACACTTGTGCCGATGTTTTGATACCTTTTTCACAAAAATATGGCTCAGTCACTCCTTCATAGCTAACACCACACCAAACCATCACTGAAGTCGGATAATGCCCACGTTGCACTCTGTCGACTAATTGGGAAGCTTCCTTAGAGCTTTGAGCATAAATACGGTCATTTTGTTTGTTAAAATGTTGCTCAATTGTAAAGATTTTCTCATTCGTAAACAACATTTTTCTGTGACCTCCCTTTGCGTACCGCTTCAGTAGTTGCTTCGATTTTACCACCCTATTCTTTTTTAAATTATCAGTTAAAAAATGACCAGTGCATCTCTTATAGGCTGCAAGTCCTAAGTCATCTTTTAAAATGCGCGACATGGTTCTGGGTGCTATCTTTATCTCCCGAGATAAAATCTTTTGCTTTCGGACAGGATTTCTTCGAATTCTTTCCCTTACTGCTTTGACTACCTTTTTCGTACGAACACTACGTGGACGGCCAGATCTTTTTCTGTTACAAACAGAGGAGGCCTCATTGTACCTATTAATAGCCCGGTACACAAACATTTGACTAATACCAAGCGTATGGAGAGTTTTAAAAATTACATTCGGCTCCATACCAACTTTGTGTAATGCAATCACAGCGATTCGGTTTTCTTTATCACCCCATTCCATTTTAATATAGCAAAATATTGTACAATGTATTGGCGCCAAAATTAGAAAACACAATGAACAATCGTATAAAAATGACAGATTCCAAATTCAAATGTAATATCTTTCTTATTTTAATTGTAACAGTATTTATGGCCAGACTAAGTATAATACGAAAGTATTTCACCACTTAAGTGAAAAGAAAAGTGGTTACCATGCACTATAAACGTGTCATAATAAGGGAGTCACACTCGTGCTGCCAACCCTGTAAGAACAGAAAGCATCTATCGCATTTATAATATGGCATTTATAGTATGTAGCATGTCTGTCTGTATGTTTGGATGTTTGTATGTTACTCTTTCACGCCTAAACCACTGGATCTATTTTGATGAAATTTAGTGTAGGGGTAGATTAGACTTTGAGAAAGGACATAGGCTATGTTTGGCCACGATAACCATCATTCACGCGGGCAAAGCCGCGAGCAACAGCCAGTTTGAAATAAATTATGGCAACAATATCAGCCCACGACCGTATTGATTGTGAAAGTTAATAGACAGATGGATTTTTGTTCCTCTTTCACGCAAGAGCAGCTGAAGGGATCTGTATGAATTCTGCTAGAAGGATAGAGTTCAGTCTAGAATAGGATTGGCTTGTGTTTTTTTATTTCGGGAATGCTATCAATATTTTACTCAAGCGGAGGCCTCGATCAACAGCTAGTAGACTAATATATAGTGAGATTACAAGTTTCAGAGCTACCAATCACTAGAGATGAAGTTCTTTACTGTGATGAATCACAACCTAATACAGTATAAGGATAGCATAGCAATGTGCTCGCCATACAAACGCTCATCAATGCGTACATCGGACCGTAACAATCGTGTATTCAATCACGAAATTGAATTTCTCGCAGTCTGAAGCTCTGAGCTGTTTATTAGATGGAACTAGAGTAATATAGTTTTTAAAATCAGTATGCCAAGTCATTATAAGCACTCCCACTAGCTCCGGAGGGGAAAGGATTTAAGTTTTGAATAAGACATTTTGTAATGTTATTTTTAAACTTTCGCGGTGTGAATTCATAATTATACTAGGTATCGGGATAGTCAAGTCGTGACCACGGGTACTGCAACGCATCCGAAACGTCGGCAGAAATAGTAAGTTCCAAGACATTTTGTACTTTTTCACTGTATTATATTTTTCACCTGACCGGTATTGCCTTACGGTATTCTCAAAGGTTTGTATTGGCAATTATTAGACTTAAAGTATGAGGGAAAAATACCAAACCACCATGACAAAGTACAGGCACCAAAGGAGATACAGTTGCACATTTACATACTAAGTGCATCCTTATCTTTTATGTCGACTGTACACGCTTGACGTCAATAGACTCGCCTTCTATTATGTGAGACCAAAAATCATATTTGATGAAACGTGGATATTAATCTACGTCCACTTACGAGGATTTTCAGTCGTGAATATATTTATGTACGTGAAACTATGAGAGGGCGTTATTCCTCGCATATGAAAATTGCCTATTTGAAGGAAGCGCTGGTAATAAAAAGAACATTGAGAGATAGAAATATCGTACTAAGCCCCGTGTATTATTTTTATGTGATATATGGATGAGATTCAACAAGTATACCGTTTAGATGTGAATATAAATGTATGGCTTCAATTTGAATTTCCATACATACATACATTGTAGGAGGTAGGACACGGCGGTATTTACGCCAAATTGAGCAGTCCGACTGGGGAAGTACCTCCGCCCTAGAGAATACCGCGGTTATAATAACTTCGTGTTGTGTTCCCAGCGGTGAGAAGGGTAGCCAAATCTCACTGGAGAATTTGTGCTGTCAGTGGGATGACTAAAGCCTTGTCCTGCTTTGTCCTCTACACTGACACAGAAACTCTGTGCTTACAGGGTCGGCAGCGCGAGTGTGGCTTCTCTTGTGTTACACACGTCCATAGGCCACGGTAACCACTTTCCATCAGGTGGGCCGTGAGCTTGTCTGCCACCTAAGTGGTATAAAAAAGACATATAAGCACGCCTTTATCCCCGGAGGATTAAGCAGAGGGGAATTGCCACTCACATTTCACACATGATTGTATTCGGTCACACGTAATGAGGGGATGAGCCTATTGCCGTTTTCCGGGCACTATGTTGCCTTAAGACATGCATAGGTTGAGTCCGGGGTGTATATATCTTTCTGATGTTAAACAGTCCTATCCCTTAGTCGCCTTGTACGACACCGCATGAGGAGAGATAGGTTGGTCCAATTTCTACTCTGCCGGAAGCCACGCGGCTATACCTTAATGTCTAATTAATTGCATTTACCTATTCAACTTTATATTATGAGAGTTTTATGAAGAAGAATTATTAATTTTAATCTCTTTTCAAAGAGACGGCGAAGGTCTCAGTAATATCATCCGCTATCAGCTGTATAGCTAACGCTGCTAATTTGGAGACCACATCCTGGTGCACGTTTTACTTACGGGGTTGGGGCTCATACGGCAATCGCTAACGTCAAAGCCAAAAGTAACTAAATGGTGGGAGTGAGGTGTGGGATAGAACAAACCCCTTGATCTAAAGTGAAAGTTTAGATGAAGAAGAGGTAAAAAAGACATAGTTATCACGTTATAGATTAATTGTGGTAGGTACCTTCTTAATCCTAGCGTTAATCTCAGTCGCATCCGAAGCTATCACCTCGGTGTCTGGGGTCTTGTTAGGTTTGGCCGATTTTCAATAATTTTCGTAAGTTTCACGGTGAGTAGGGTAGCCAGAGCTCACTGGAGAATTTGTGCTGTCTGTGGGAAGACTAAAGGCTTGTCCTGCTTTTCCTTCTACACTGACGTCACAGAAACCCTGTACTTACAGGGTAGGCATCGCGACTGTGACTCCTCTGGTGTTACAAACGTCCATATGCCACGGTAACCACTTTCCATCAGGTGGGCCGTGTGCTTGTCTACCACCTTAGCGGTATAAAAAAAAAGAACCGACTGCTATTTGACCTCCAATTAATTTTACTTATGGTTACATACCTTACAATTAGTTTTGTATTTGGCTACCTCAGTACTATTATACCTATATTTTAATTCGGTGCCAATATCACCAAACACAATATGACAGAAAACGTTTTGTTATTCTATAAGTGAAATAAGTATTCTCGATAATGACAGGTATTACTCTTGAAAATAAGGATGCCTTTCCAGACCATTTGGTGAGAATATGATATACTGTGAGAGTTTCATATTACTGAAGGCAAATAGAATAAAAAGGCTGTTATGCGAAGCTATTTATTTTACCACCACTATATGGAATAAAAACTTAGGTACTTTTGCCATAATGCTTTTCGACTGCTTTCACTTTTTAGAAATATAGTAGGTATTAAGGTATATAGACTTCCTTCTTACTATTTATAAACTGTTGATTGATGGTACTTGGTGGAATTTGTTGTTACACATATTGAGAAACTCACTTGTACTTTTCCACATTATTTTTAATATATATTAGACCTGACCGGTTTCGCCTTACGGCATCCTCAAAGGTTTTCATGCCGTTAGGTGAAACCGGTCAGGTCTAATATATATTAAAAGTAATGTGGAAAGTACAAGTGAGTTTCTCATTATGTGTTTTTTTAATACCACTTAGGTGGCAGACAAGCACACGGCCCACTTGATGGAAAGTGGTTACCGTGGCCTATGTACGTGTGTAACACCAGAGAAGCCACACTCGCGCTGCCGACCCTGTAAGCAAAGAGCTTCTGTGCCGTCAGTGTAGAGGAGAAAGCAGGACAAGCCTTTAGTCATCCCACTGACAGCACAAATTCTCCGGTGAGCTCTGGCTACCCTACTCACCGCTGGGTGTGTAACTTTCTTCATCTTCTTCAGAATAAAATTATTGCCCTATGTGGGTGAATATAGCAGATTGAGCTTATATGCTATCTGGTAATCAGGGCAAGATGCGTGTTTTTAACTAAATGCTATGACTATGAAAGAGTTCGTTAGAGTACGCGCTACGAATTCAGTGGCAATCGCAACATGTACAGTTGACAGAATTGTCTTTATATATATATATACTAGCGGACCCGACAGACGTTGTCCTGTACACACGTCTTTAATTTCATACTAATTGTAAATCTAAACCATTCTCGAATCTCCACGAACACACACAAAAAATTTCATCAAAATCGGTCCAGTCGTTTAGGAGGAGTTCAGTCACATACACACGCACACAAGAAATATATATATTAAGATATATATATATAACAAACTTGCTGTACCACAACTCAGGCTTCATAAATTTGATGATTCGTTTGTAGGCAGTTGTATAAAAATATTTAAGAATATTTAACAAAATAGAAGTGAAAACTCGTAAAGTAGATGAGTATCTTGATGATAAAAAAAGTCTTTTGCTTGCTCGCACAACATAAATTGTAAACAAAACCATATTAAAAAAAAGATAATCTAGTTCTAATATAGTTCCCTGAGTATCTTGCTGGTATCTTCTCTGTAGAATTAACTTACCAAACCAGCGAAAATATCATTTTCCAATGATTTATTTATACATTATTATAATTTTTATAATATTTCTTGACATAAGTGTAAAATTTTGACGTTCTCTTTGTGTGTCTAAACTGAATAAATGAAATTAATTCTTTGATTCTTTGAATAGTACCTACGTAGTAAAACATTTGAACTTTAGAAATTATTGCAGTGATTACTTCGTGTTGGCAAACCTCTCAGCAATACACTTTTTAATGTGATTAATGGGTTTGAGCTCCTCCGCTGTCGTAGTACCTCATGCTATCCTCCAAAAGACGCGTACTGTATGTATTATAATAAACATGGTATGATGACATTGAGATCTATATATATTTCTTGACCCCAAGCCGCGAGAGAAACGAGACCCCCGCTTTGGACACCCACTTTGGTTTGATATCGTAGATTATTGGTGAATTTGAACTCTTCCGCCGCCGTGACACGTTGTGCTGTCCTCAAAAGTCCGCAAGAACACGCTAACCAACTCTCCGAGGCACGAAATTACCCAGATCAGACTATATTCATGCATAAAAATATTTGCACCGGGTGAGAATCGAATCCTCACCCCCTGCGTAGCAGCTACTGAATTGTCAACTTATCGGGTCAAGAGATATGCCGGCAACTATAGGATAGAATACTCACTCCAAACGTGCACACTCCATCCGTGATGTTTGTCCTCCTCACTGTTCCCGGCGGCCTGCATCGGAGGCTCCCCACACTCGCTCTCGGGCAACGTCCTCCAGCGCTTCAGCAGCTCCTTTGTCTTGTCCTTAGTCTTGTCACATGCTTGTCGCCAGTTCGTGAAGTACTTCCGTGATACCTTCGGACTCGCAAGAGATGCGGTTCTGGAATCTTGCCTGCCAACAAATTGTATCATTTTCAAAAATTTAAACAAAATGATTTTTTCTTTCCGGTAGCCTCCGAGGAAAAACGAGGTAAGTGTTGACTTCTTCTTACAATGGTGACAATACCAGGTTGTTTAAGCGAGGTATAAAAAAACATTTGTCGACACAGTCAACGAAAGAATTTTAGGAAGAAATTTGGGCTACCCCATCTCTTCCCATACGGTGTCGTACAAGGCGACTAAGGGATAGGGCTGTTTAACATCAAACATATTACATAGCTCAGACTTAGCTACAGATACAAGGCTCGAGTTAACAATAGTGCCCGGAGGACGGCCATAGGCCCTCTATTGCGTGGGCCGGAGGCAGTAATTGGTGAAGTGTGGGTATTGATTCACCCCTGTCTAACCGTTCGGGGAAAAAGGCGTGATTATTTGTATGTATGTAGTGTAGAAGAGACCTGTACTTTTTGAATTTCCACTTGCAGCTCTTATTATATATACCGTGCGTCAAATTGAAGGACCAAACAAAAAATAGTACGAGTATAATCTGATCCGCTGGTTGAAGGTGTCAGGTCCGTTTTAATGGTGGTACACGGATACCCAGAACAAAATGTGGAACCCGTGGTTCACCGTTGCACCACGAGGTGCTCCATGCATGAAGCATAAACGTTCAAGCGCTCCTGCAGGTTTAACTTAAAACTCAATTAAAACAACCTTAGTACACTCTGCTAGTCGTTCGCTTCATTTCGCTTATCCTTTTTTTATACCACTTAGGTGGCAGACAAGCGCACGGCCCACCTGATGGAAAGTGGTTACCGTGGCCTATGGACGTGTGTAACACCAGAGAAGCCACACTCGCGCTGTCGACCCTGTAGAGTACAGACTTTCTGTGCCGTCAGTGTAGAGGACAAAGCAGGACAAGCCTGTAGTCATCCCACTGACAGCACAAATTCTCCAGTGAGCTCTGGCTACCCTACTCACCGCTGGGAACTCAACACGAAGTTATTATAACCGCGGTATTCTGTAGGGCGGAGGTAATTCCCCAGTCGGACTGCTCAATTGGGCGGAAATACCGCCGTGTCCTACCTCCTATATTGTTATCTTGACTTTTACTAGAGTAACTGCCGTCTGATCACTCAACCATCAGAAGTGCCGTCAGTAGGTAGGTAAATACCTTGGTAGGGTCCGTAGACATTCCGATGAAATTAAATATAAAGTTTGAAAAAGCAAATCCAGAGTGCATACCTAAGCAGCTAACAAATCTTCAAGTTTATCTGAGTGCGTGGCTGTGTAAGCTATTCTTGTGGAGCTTTGTATTGATTTTACCCTTTTGAATACATAAACAGATAGTGACAATGAAATACGTTCGGCAGTAGGCAATATTTTCACATATATTTATCGCTGCTGACAAATCGACTAACGATCAGTTTCAGTTGACAATACGTATTTTATTCCATTTTTGTACTGCAGTTTACGAGTCAGCGAGCAAGTAAAAAATGTATTGTATAATCGTATTGTCTTTAGTGTAGCGTGCCTTGAAGTAGAGAAATATAATTGTATGGCCATGCAGTTTTGTTACTGGGACTTAATTAACTATAACATATTTCTATCAGTGTAAAGGCTCTACCTGTCATCCTAGTAGGAACAGGCCGAAGCGGCGACGCAATACGCACCTTCCCATCCCGGGAACTAGATGAGTATATCGTTGTCCCCACGGCCCGAAGAGGGCCATGTCGATAGTTGCCCTCGGATCGGCCGGGGTGCTAAAAACATGTCTTCAACAATCTTACCTCCGACAACTTACGGCTGATAGACGGCGTGCGTTTTAGTCAGTTCAAGTCCGACATAACGACCCTGTCGTCAGCTGGGCCATCCGGACATTAAAAAAGTTTTAAGACTCTTTGATCTTTGTAAGTCCTTTAGTCTTCTCTATAATACTTCATTAGTATTCACGTCCTACGATTCTGAAGGGTAGGGTAAGCTCTGCACACAGAGCGAATAAGTGCTACCCGAATGATACACAAAGTACATTTAGGAGGAAGGACACGTCGGTATTTCCGTCCAATTCTTAGACTGGGGAAGTACCTCCACCCTATAGAATACTGCAGCCACAATAACCTCGTGTTGTGTTCCCGGCGGTGAGTAGGGTAACCAGAGCTCACTGGAAAATTTTTGTGCTGCCGTAGTAGGTACATAAAAAGCTAGTCTTGCTTTGACTTCTACACTGACAACACAGAAACTCTC
Source organism: Eilema griseolum (assembly GCA_963662185.1). NCBI lineage: Eukaryota > Metazoa > Arthropoda > Insecta > Lepidoptera > Erebidae > Eilema > Eilema griseolum. The sequence continues at coordinate 11,567,214 of OY759250.1, forward strand.
TATTTTTACAGGGTCAGCAGCACGAGTGCGACTCCTCTGGTGTTGCACACGTTCTTAGGTTCCAGTGGACACTTTCCATCAGGTGGGCCGTGTGTTTGTCTGCTACCAAAGTGGTATAACAAAAAAGAAAACACAAATTGGCTTCTCGGTAACTAGAAAAGCAGCTAAACTGAAATGTATATTTGTAAAGGCTGATGGTTATGATCAGCCAGTACATCAAAATATTTCTAGTCACGATATTTACTGAGTTATTAGGGGCCGGTAATGTGGCTCTCAGGCTATCTCATCGATCATCGTACCGAAGTGATGGATTACTTATTGCTGCCTAATTATGGATTTTAGACCCTTTCATTGTATGCTTTGCTTTGGTGAATTAATCACTAATTAATTATGAAATTTTCAATAAAATATTTAGTTACCAGCTGACCCGCCCCAGCTTTGTCTATGGTATATTTTGAAACCTCATATCATTTTTTACCTCATATTATGTTTTCAAAAGAATATATGGGAATCTACAGGATTGGTTGACATTTATGATCACTGCTCCGTTTCTTTAAGTAGAACTATGATGATATACATCCTAAAACTATTCAATACAAAAATAATTTTTCAATTTGAACCAGTAAATCCTGAGATTAGCTCGTTCAAACCTGCAAATAAACAAACTCTTCAGCTTTATATTATTAGTATGGATATAGATCGCAAGATAGAAAATAATGAAATACCTATTAGCTTTTAGGTATTTAGAGAACGTTAATGGATAACTTCACATGATTTTTTACATACGTACATACATATAATCAGCAGAGGGTTAAGCAGAGGTGAATTATCACCCACATTTCACCAATAATTGTATTCGGTCCCACGTAATAGGGGGTGAGCCTATTGCAGTATTTCGGGCACTATTGTGGACTCGAGCCATGCATCTAAGGCTGAGTCTTAGCTGTATATATCTGTCTGATGTTAAATAACCCTATCCCTTAGCCACCTTGTACGACACCACATGGGAAGAGATGGGGTGGTCCAAATTCTACTCTGCCGGGAACCACGCGGCCTTTGTGATTTTTTAGTTATAGTTTATCCACACATGTAATATGAACATCTAGAGATAGCGGCAAGATTTGCATAATGGGTGGTGCTTATATTTTGTCTATTTATTTCTTGAAAAAGTTTGAAGTCATTGCACTGGTATTGAGAAGTTAGGCTTTAGCGCTAGGGACACCAACGTAATGTAAACAAATACAACCTTCTTAATGTATTTATACTTACCTTCTACTGTTCTTCCAAGGTCGGCAGCACGAGTATGACTCCTCTGGTGTTGCACACGGCCATAGGCTATCTAGTGGGGCGTGTGCTTGTCTACTACCTGAGTTGTATAAAACCTTCTAACCACCTATACCGGGCCCGGTAGGAGGGATAGACCCAAAAAGTGACGGCTTAGCGTCGTAGAAGATGACATGCATGCCAATGGCCTCACTGCTAGGGATGGCCAAGACTGTGCCAAGCGGAGAAGTGAAAGCTAGAAATGGACCCCGGACTCCGAGGTAAGTCCCTCTGATGCGACCAGAACTGGCGCTACAATAAAGATGAAGATGTACCTTTCAAATGTATCTTTAGAGCTGTCAGGGGTTCTGGACAGTCGTCTTTCTTTCCTCAGTCCACCATCATCACAAGGTGATTTCTCCGGCGGTAGTCTCAATTCTTTTTCAGATTTGCTGCTAGACCGAGAGCTTCTTAGTTCGTCCGCGCTATCTCGCTTTAAAACCGACTTCACTGGCGACAGGCTGCCAGGTTTCTCATGCTTTTTCACCTCCATACTGACGGGTGGGCGGTCATCGTCATCGGCTTGCTGGAACAGAAATGTACCATGTTTATAAGAGTTGAATTTGTGGGTTTGGTTCGGAAGCAACCGCTATCTGGGTCAACCCTGTGCCAGACAGACGGGCTAGTAGGTAAGGTATGTTTGAGTTTCGATAATCTTGGTTCGACGAGGGTGTCCATACTTATTGTATGGGTTCTCGTAGTGCGAGGTTTCATGGACGCAGTTGTTAACAGTAGTTACTATGATAAATGTATCTGAACTATGTACGTCGGTAGCTTAGTGGTTAAATCGACATTACTATCGAGAGCGGGACCTGCTGTGACATTAGCACATTCAAGAGAATAGACCAATGACGATCAGTGTTATGGTTGTTTCGACGACGTAGCCAATCACAATCCAGATTGTCGAATAGTTCCTACAACGTACGTCACATCTTAGAGCCTATAGAGTGCTAGTGTACAAGTTAAAGAATTCCAAATTCAAATACATCCTAGACTCAACGATGTGGCATCGTTGGGCCAGCCGATGTACGCTTACAGAATTGCTGCTGGCCATTACACTACCGACGTAATACAAGCAATTTAGCTTAACCGGAGGGGTTAGAAGAAATTAATAATTTTGGTTCTAATATTCTTTAAAAAAAAGACGAACCCCATTCTACTGTGTGTAGTCGGCGAAATCGTTCACGCGTCTGTAAAATCGCGGGCGTGGAATATACCTACTTTGTTACTTGTTCGTGTAAATGTCTGTATGCCTATCTATTCGACTGTACCGTGCTTCACATGCTCACCGCTTGTGTACACAGGTGTACACAGTAACTTTCTTTTCTAAATAATGTTATCATCAATTTCGATATTTCACATCTGCTGACATGAAGTGCTGGTGAAATATATTTTTTTCATTCGAAAGGTAACTTCATAAAACAACATGAACTTGTTATTGAAGCGCGTTGTAGTAGAAATGTAACCAAAATCTAACAAATAATAAAATGAGTGATATTTTTTTAATCCCGACTGTTATCTACTGTAAAGACCGAACTAAGTTTGGTAGCAGGTGGGACCCATAGGGTTTTTTAGCTTATGATTTGCTGTGCTTGGTTATCATCCCTTTTCTTTCGTTTGGATATACCCACAGATACCCCTTGCCCACTGGCGTTCGGACTCAAACCGTCTAAGACCGCATGCTATCTTAGGTCTCATATTGGGTATAAGGTAGCCCGAAAAGGCAATTTCCTCGTGTCCCGGCTGTCTACCTACACTGCTTCACAATCCTAATCAAATAAAAATTATACATACATGTATTCACGTCTTTATACCCAGATGGTTAGGCAGAGATGAATTATATCAAACAATCCATCGCAGTCCACCGCCGGACATAGAGATGAATTAACACTCACATTTCACTAGTCATTGTATTCGGTCCCACGTAATAGGGGTGAGCCATGCATCTGAGGAGGAGTCTGGGCTGTATATACCTGTCTGATGTTAAACAGCCCTATCTCTTATTCGCCTTATACGACACCGCATGGTAAGAGATGGGGTGGTCCAAATTCTAATCTGCCGGAAACCAAGCGGCTTTATATATATTAATAAAAATGATACACATTTCAAAACACGCTAATATAATTGCCAGTATGTAGTATCAATATTATAGCAGGTTCAGTTTTATTATGAACATTTTTTGTTTACCAAGATTGCTTACTGAATTATTGATAGGTGTCGAAGCCGGTGGTGGTCGGTGGTCTGCCCAGGTGGGACTAAGGGACGTAGTGTGTCGTGTCGTTCACTTTTAATGCAATGTGGAGACCATGTGGGGTGGGAATACGGAGTGGTATAAATATACTACGATTGTGACCCAGTTTACAGTGTCTGCAAGTGTGCAGAGATGTTACGACAAGCTATTTTTAGGTTGTGTAATTGGACTAGATTTAGTTTTAGGTTGTATAAATTGTTCGGTTTGTTTCCCTTGTTTACGATTTGTTTCCAGCCTATGTAAATTAACTAGCAGTTGTCAACGACTTCGCAAGTTGGCTACGTCAGAGAAGAGGGCCAGATCGTAAGAGATGGCCCTGGCTCGGCTGGGTTGCGAGGGATATGCCTGTCAACCTGACCTTCAGCAACCAAAAACGACCCACAGGCGGCGTGCGTTTTGGTCGGTTCGAGTCCGACATAACCTCTCCCCCCGGCTCCGGTGAGAGGGGTTTCCGTGGGGATATTGCGCACGTAAAAAAAAAAAAATGTCGGCTACGTCGAACTTATGGGTACCTGTTTCTGGGATAAAAAAGTCTCTATGTTATTCCATCCTATAATCTATCCCTATAACGAATTGCAGCCATATCCCTACAGCTGTTAGAGCGTAGCCGCGTGGTCCCCGGTAGAGTTGAATTTGTACCACCCCAGCTCTTCCCATGCGGTGTCGTACAAGGCGACTAAGGGATAGGGCTGTTTAGGATCAGATATATATATACAGCCTAAACTCACCATGACTTGATTCAACAATAGTGCCCGGCAGACGGCAATAGGCTCACCACCTATTACGTGGGACCGAATTCAATAATTGGTGAAATGTGGGTGTTAATTCACCTCTGCCTAACTCTCCGCGGATGAAGGCGTATATATGTATGTTAGAGTGTGATTGAAGAACAAACAACCAAGCATACAAACATCATCATCTTCTATAAATTAAAAATTTTAAAAAACCCCCTTTCAAAAAACAAGACCCAAAGGGGGAGGGGTTTTTTGTGACGGGGGTTTATTAAATTTTTAATTTAATTATTATTTAATTAAATTCTAAATTTAATGTATGGTACCTAGACGTTGGGACTCTGGGGGGAGATGTGGAGACAGTTTTAAAAGATTTGGCTTTTATTAAAAATGAATTTAGATTAATTGGTTTAGAACTAAATGACAGCAAATGCGAGATTTTTTTAAACGACGTTTCGGACAAAATTTCTACTATTTCTAAATTCAATTCCATAGCTCCCAACATCAAAATTTTAGAAAAAGACTCTTTACGTCTCCTCGGGTCTCCAATCCTAGAAGATGCCTACACCTCATTTATAGAGAAAAAAATTCAAAATTTTAGTGACAATTCGGATCGCCTACTCAAAATTAATATACACTCGGCTTTCACTATTCTTCGGTATTGCCTATTCGTTCCAAAATTCACCCATGCCCTACGATCAACGCCATTTTTTAAACATATAATAATTTTGAAGAAAATGGACAAAATTATAGAAAACACCCTCACCAAAATTTTAAATGTGGCCTTGGATGACCGAGCTTCACTACAAGCGACTCTACCGTTTCGCTTGGGTGGGCTCGGTATTCGCAAAATTTCAGATGTCAGCTTACCGGCGTTCCTGTCTTCAGTCCGCAGTACGGAAGAATTAACTAGGAAAATCCTTGCACCTACACTAGTTAATTCTGAAGTATTGTGTAAGACTGATGCAGTGAACGCTTGGAAAATTGCATGTACAAACACCGATCTCCCAAGGAACCTTTTCTCACAACGTCAGTGGGACGGGCCGCTCTGCAGCTTAGTTGGAAAAAAATTACTAAATACATGTTCCAATGCTGCTGAGCGTGCCCGTTTACTGGCGGTTGGAGTGTGGGAATCGGGTCTTTGGCTACAAGCTCTTCCGTCATCTAACGTAGGGACTATGTTAGATGACACTACCTTCCGCACCGCAACTTGTCTCTTGCGCGCCGTGTGTTTCTCCGCATCAATGCCGTTGTGGAGAAGCCATTGACAGACTCGGACACCATGGTCTGTCGTGCTGCAGGAGCTTTGGGCGAATTCCACGGCACGCCAGCCTAAAATCAAGGCAAGCCATTTTGTGGTGCAACCATCTTGAATTTGAAATTTGTCATATTGTATGGTATTCTGCTAGTCAAGCCCTTTCATTTGATACCCATATTGAGGGAGTTGAGAAAAAAATGTACTCCGTCATTTTGTAGCGGCGGCCATCTTGGATAAAATTTTTTCAAACATAGCTAAGAACATTCCCGACTAATATACCTTTCAAACAAAAAAAACTAAATCCAAATCATCAGGTTCATCCATTCAGGAGCTACGATGCCACAGACAGACACACACACACAGACACGTCAAACTTATAACACCCCGTCGTTTTTGCGTCGGGGGTTAAAAACCGATTTTAACTAAAAATTACCAATCTTGATTTTTTATTTATGTACGGCTAGTTTATGAGCATGAGCTGTTAAACATCGACTTTTATGTGTCGAAGATACTCATCTTGTAACCGTACCTAAACTTTATAGCCATATAAAAAGTATATTTAATCGACTTCAATAAAAAGAGTACGTCCTTAATTAGGTTGTATTTTTTAAATATTTGCTAGCATATAACTTGGTTATTTATGAATCGATTTGGAAGATTATTACTTTATACAGATACACATGATATGATACAGTGGCGAAGAGTTTTTTCTTTTACGTGCGCAAAATTCCCACGGATACCCCCACCCGCCGGAGTCCGTGGAAGAGGTTATGTCGGACTCAAACCGACCAAAACGCACGCTGCCTGTGGGTCGTTTTTGGTTGCCGAAGGTGAGGTTAACAGACATATCCCTCGCAACCCCGGCCGGCCCAGAGCCATCTCTCTCGATCTGGCCCTCTCCTCGGGTGTATGGACCACAGAGTCCCCAACTCGTACCTCGCCGCTGCAGCCTGCGCAGTGGCGAAGGGTAAAAGTTTTCAAAAGGGAAGTGGGTAACAAATAATCTTAACTCAATCTAGCATTGCATGCACCTTGCAATCCATTGAAAAGCCTGCAGGAATGTAGAGGAATCGTGTTACAGGGACTGCCCGACACTGTTATGATATCTATAATAATGTTACGACCGACGTCGATATCTCGAAAACTAATAATCGAATCTTCAAGAGATAAAAACGCATTGTTAGTGACGAGGTACTCTACCGATTGGCATAGAAAAATCTAGAATTGTCAACAAAAAGTCACAACCTACCTACGAGTACCTACTCTTTTGAATAAAAACAAACAATAGGTAAATATCGAGAATGTACTCGAAGGTCAGCGACGGCGGCAAGATCAAAGAATAGGTATTTATCGCTCGCGAACTTTCTAGATGATTCGACCCTCCTAATTGAGAGGTATAATAACACGCTCGCATAGCGACATGATGGATTCTGTCTTTGAGATCGATAACGAACACAGCGAACTTAAGCGACCGAAGAAGATTCTACCTGCGACCTGAGCAACGACTGTGGACTACTGTGAACTACTGAGCGACTGGAACTGTTAAAGAGTACTGTGTGTACTAGTGATTAAATTGTCTAGTTTGTGGTGAGCTAATAAATCTCTTCGTTGAGTAAACGGCATTTAATTGTAACCCGTGCACGTAACAATAATATTATGGAGACTGAAAAAAACTTTACGACTAATTCTCATACATAGGACTATTCTCATACTTTAGGAGGTAAAACACGACGGTGTTTCCGTCCAATTGAGCAGTCCGACTGGGGAAGTACCTACTTCCGCCCTACAGAATACCGCAGCCATAATAACCTCGTGATGTGTTCCCGGCGGTGGGTAGGGTAGCCAGAGCTCACTGGAGAGTTTTTGTGCTGTCAGTGGGAAGACCAAAAGCTTGTCCTGCTTTGTCTTTTACGCTGACGGCACAGAGACTCTGTGCTTACAGGGTTGGCAGCGCGAGTGCGACTCCCTTGGTGTTGCACACGTCCATAGGCCACGGAAACCACTTTCCATCAGGTGGGCCATGTGCGTGTCTGTTAACCAAGTGGTATAAATAAAAATTCTCATACCTACCAACCTTATACAAAAATGAAATAATTAAATTTTTAAACTATCGCGGTGTGAATTCATAATTATACAACATATCGGGACTTTTCGCGATTAAATCATGGAACATACTATTTCTGCTGATGTTTCGGATGCGTTGCTGCACCCGGTCACGACGAACGTCGGCAGAAATAGTAAGTTCAATGATTTAAGTCATACGAGCCATTTCAGAGGTGTGCCACAGTCATCAGATTTGCCATAATTATCGGCACACATCGTGATGCTAAGTCATTAGAGAGTCTCATTATTCGTGGATATGAGCTACTTTACCGCCGTAGCACCCGGTGATAACCTCAAAACACCCAAAAAACGCTTACTGTTCATTTTTTTTTTTGTTGTTGTTGTTACATCACTGGGGACAAGATATATACCGTTAGCTGTACTTTGCGTTGACCCATAGCCTGCTTTCGAGTACTTAGTTATAACTAAGTAGGTTGCTAAGTTGGTATACTTGGTCGGTCGGTTTCTATCAAAGAAGGTCCGAACTAGTTCAATAGGGAAAAGAAAAGCTATTACTCTTAGCCATTATCATGCTTTATGAATTCACCAAGCGGATGGAAGTTTATTTTCAGAATGAAATAATTCAACTAAATGGCTTCTAGAATATTCTATGTTATCTATTACCTGCACTACCTATGATATATTGTTTCATATTAAAACGTTTTTTACAAAACAATGTTAGTAATCAACTGACCTTTTACACCAATGGGTTCTTTAAGTCAGCATTATAGTGGCTTGTGTTTGAACCTGGGATTATCTCGATCGTAAGGCAGACTGCTTAATCTATAACTTCTATGATCTATGTAAGTACCTATGCCTGAGAAATTTGAAAACAGTACCAAACGGCGATGTAACGGACAAACAAATATATTAAGAAACGATACATGCCGAAATAAAAATATCGAGTACCTACCTGAAAAAATTATACATACTTAGTTAACATTTTATCATCCACGTCTGTAAAGTCTCGAAAGGGGAGGCGGAGGTGTATTAAAATCTGTGTTTTGATATTGTATTAAGATTTAAACTATCATGGTCACTGACATCAGTATCAGAATAAACGGGATATTTACCATGTTTCATTATGGCAGTTCTAATATAGGACAAACAAAAAGAACGGTTACATGCCGAATCAAGGAACACATCAGGGCAGTCAAAAACAATGAACCGCATAAATCTACAATCGCTCAACATTTATTGGAGTCTAGTACGAACCACTGGATCGAACTACATAACCCTCAGATGCTTTCGACAGAACGCCACTATATACCAAGACTGGTTAGGGAAGCAATTGAAATAAAAAAGTATAAAAATTTCAATCGTGAGGATGGGTTTCAACTGCCGAACGTCTGGCATCCAGTGGTCCGTTTTTGCAAAAACAACCGGGAACAAGCTAAAACAAAATCGCGAGTGCATACAGTGAGCATCGTATGTCGTGAACGTGATCGAGATCGGGTTCGAGTTTGTAGTGAGAGTGAAACCAATAGTAGTGCAGATACGCGTAGTAATAGAACTCGAAAGAGGGTAGATAGATATAATTACTCCTAGGAAAACACTGTTTCTTTGTTCACCGCCACTACTCCAGTTCCTCCGTGATCATGGTGCTTGCAACAGCGCCGAAATATCGGAAACTTAAAATAATGAAACATGGTAAATATCCCGTTTATTCTGATACTGATGTTGTATTAAGATTGTTTGACATGATGCCCACTTCTACATTCTATCATCGCACCGCTCGCCAAAAGCAGAGAATTCATACTCACACATGCTACATGAGTCGGTGCGCACTATGCGGTATGAAAGAGACTTCATCCCCCGCACACTGAAGCTGTGGAATGAACTCCCTGCTGCGATTTTCCCAAGGGATTAAAATATGGGGTTCTTCAAGAGGGGCATTAGAAGGTTTATTCAGGGTCGGCAGCGCGTGTGTAACGCCCCTGATGTTGCACACGTCCATAAATCACGGTAACCACTTCCCATCAGGTGGGCCGTGTGCTTGTCTGTCACGTGAGTAGTATATAAAATATACACGAAAAAATTGTACATACAAAATAATCATTTTGCCATATATTCTCATAAATTCTCGATGGGTGAGGTGGAGGTGTATTAAGATCCATATTTCGCCAATTATTATTTTCGGTCCCCAAATAAATAGGGGGCGAGCTTATTGTCATTCCGACGTTACTTACTTCGACACCTTATCTCTATAGAGATTAGGGTGGCTCTATTCTATTCCAGTGGCAACCAACACGGAATTATATCTTAAAGATATTAAATTAAAAGCGCAAGAATTCTGAACTACGTATCCAATACTAAATATCGATCGATCAGCATTTAGTAGGTATTCAGGTTGATTGCGTCCCTTGGGCGACTAAAACCACTTAGATTAGGGTGGCCCTATTCTATTCCAGTGGCAACCAACACGGAATTATATCTTAACGATATTAAATTAAAAGCGCAAGAATTCTGAACTACGTATCCAATACTAAATATCGATCGATCAGCATTTAGTAGGTATTCAGGTTGATTGCGTCCCTTGGGCGACTAAAACCACTTAGATTAGGGTGGCCCTATTCTATTCCAGTGGCAACCAACACGGAATTATATCTTAACGATATTAAATTAAAAACGCAAGAATTCTGAACTACGTATCTAATACTAAATATCGATCGATCAGCATTTAGTAGGTATTCAGGATGATTGCGTCCCTTGGGCGACTAAAATCACTTAGATTAGGGTGGCCCTATTCTATTCCAGTGGCAACCAACACGGAATTATATCTTAACGATATTAAATTAAAAACGCAAGAATTCTGAACTACGTATCTAATACTAAATATCGATCGATCAGCATTTAGTAGGTATTCAGGATGATTGCGTCCCTTGGGCGACTAAAATCACTTAGATTAGGGTGGCCCTATTCTATTCCAGTGGCAACCAACACGGAATTATATCTTAACGATATTAAATTAAAAACGCAAGAATTCTGAACTACGTATCTAATACTAAATATCGATCGATCAGCATTTAGTAGGTATTCAGGTTGATTGCGTCCCTTGGGCGACTAAAACCACTTAGATTAGGGTGGCCCTATTCTATTCCAGTGGCAACCAACACGGAATTATATCTTAACGATATTAAATTAAGAACGCAAGAATTCTAAACTACGTATCTAATACTAAATTTCAATCGATCAACATTTAGTAGGTATTCAGGTTGATTGCGTCCCTTGTTCGACTAAAACCACTTAGATTAGGGTGGCCCCATTCTATTCGAGTGGCAACCAATACGGAATTATATCTTAACGATATTAAATTAAGAACGCAAGAATTCTGAATTACGATCTAATACTAAAAATCGATCGATCAGCATTAAGTATTCAGGTTGATTGCATCCCTTGGGCGACTAAAACTACCTTTGTGAAAGTTGGTTAGGTGAAAGTTTCAAGTCGAAGAAGATATTAATACTCTTATCTAAAGCATTTTATTTGTAATTTACGTAGTTTCACTGATCCCGACGTTTCAGTTGCTTTTCAGTAGCAATTTTCACAGAGAGACACAATAGAATAACGATAAATAAATTGCGACGGAATATCGCGTTACATGATACACAATAATGTTAACGGCAATTAACGCGATTGTAGTATAGGTAGTGGTGGCGCGATTGGCCACGTGCGGTAGTGGACTGTATTGCGGGAAGTAGCTAACTGTTCCATTGACGCTTTACACACAAAAGACAGGTGATCGGGTTGCCGCGGGCGTGATCCAAGCAATGAATGCAACCCGAGAAATTAGGAGAGGATGCACTAACCTTCACGACACACGTGTTTTCATCGCAGCCGGTACACGGATCTTCTCTTCCTTGCTCAGGAGCTGCCGTCAGCATCACTAGATCACTTGAGGGACACACGAGAGGCACAATCCGATCGGTAAAGGTCTATGAAGCGGTCAAAATGCAACAAATATTATTCATTTCTGAGAGATGGTCGCGCGGTCCGCCTTTACGCTGGCTAGTTCATAGCGGGACTGAGTGTCTATATCTCACAAATGGCGGACGGAAGCTATATCTAGTACTATTCTATGGTTAGTGCGGGAGGGGAGACGGGTATAAAAGGAGTGTGTTTCCGCGTCAAAAATACAGTTTCTACATCGGCGCAACCATTCCCCCCCGGCTTGAAGGGTTACCTTCGAAACGAAAAATGTGGAACAAATCTAATGTCTAATCTAAATCTAGGTTTGGGAAATAACAACTAAAATATAAACCTAGATTGGAGCTCGTGCCTACTGCTGGCTAGGCAGAGGGCAGAGGCGAACAAACAACACAACGCAACAGTCTCGACCAAGACGAGACGCGATTAGCCAACAACAAAATAAGGGTCTCTTCACGTGGGACCGATACAACAAGCGAGTGCTTCTTCTCCTCGGGTGGTTCGGAAACCGTAGTGGGATTGAATTGACTAACTGGCCACTTATCTAACGCGGCATGAATCCAGGACGGTCCACTAAACCATAACGGGTGATCTAAAATTTGCGAAGGAAGCAATCCACGAGAGAGACAATCGGCTGGGTTGTCGGTGCCAGCAACGTGAAAGAGATTAGGTGGCGCTAATTCAGATTGAATTTTTGCCACTCTATTAGCGACGAATGTGTCCCAACGATGGGGCGAAGAGTGGGCCCAACACAAAGCGACTGTTGAGTCCTAAAGCTAAAATTCTACTAATATTAATGCGAAAATTTACAATTATGTCAAATAAATTACCTTAAAGATTCCGACCACAATACAAAATGTCATTAAGCGACACGGAAGTGCTAGTCTTAGCACTGCCATCCAAAACTACGCGGAGTTTTAGTAGTAAGCTTATCTTCTCTAATAACTCCGCGGTGCGGGATAATGTACGAAGGCTGGGTCCCGCCAGTGTCCGCAGGCGCAGGTGAGATGTAACCTTTATCTAAATATTCGTTAACAACCTCATCATAGGCCCGCTTCGACTTTGGGGACGCCTGCATCTTTCGTTCCAAACAAAGAAAGCGTTTTTCAGCGGATACACGGGAGCCACCGAGCGAAAACTTGCGGATGGTAGACTCCAGTGGCGGCTCGACGGTGCAACAGAACGAAGCAGTCGAGTGACTAAAACTATCTATAGAAGCGGGTGCGGAACCAATTATCCTCTTAGATGCTCCACCATAGTATGAACGTGCCTGTTTTATCTGATATGTACCTAAATATATTAGAATTAAACCGCTTTCCTGAAAAAAAAGGGTCGTCACGTGAATTGCAAATTGCACTCAGATGACGTCAGTTAATGGCGCCGCCCGCTGAGTGACGACAGAGCTCGTATAAACAAAAAAACTTGTTGACGTACAGTACCAAGTAGCAATTGCCGTAGAGCGTGTTTTTGGTACTACAGTACCAAATAGCAATTTAGCGGCTAAAACAAAACCAAGAACTGTTTCCAGTGCGTGCGGAGCGGGGTACGTGGGACCCCTTGAACCTTACGTGATAACTGGAGGTGCGGGAGAATCGAAGCGCCGATCAATATATCGACGACTCCAGGAACAGCGTAAGTCTCATCTGCTAAAGGCAAGTCTTTAAATTTCGTTAATAAAGACGTGTCAACCGGGACGGTAGGCAACTGTTCAGCTATTCTATCTATAACGAGCGAATCCATGTCATACCAAATATTATTATTAAAACGAGATCTAAACCTTGTTTTAACGGTGCCACGAACAGCTGACTGTAAGCTTCCAAAACCCTTCACCACTGAGCGGGTTGAACGCTTATCAACATTGAAACCAAGACGCCGACAACAATCTTGAGTAATAAAATTACTTTGCGAAGCGCCATCTAACAGCGCTCGAACAATGCGCGGCTTACCTAATGCATCAACAATAACAACGCGAGCGGTCGCAAGACACACAGTAGTGAGTGCAGCACTAGCGGAGAACGAACACAAGGTGACGTCATCCGCGGCGGTCACCGGGCGGGCCGGAGCGCGCGCGAGCGCGGGCTGCGGCTGCGGCGCAGGCTGCCGTGTGTCACCGCTCGACGAGCCAACCGTGCTCACATTGGATGCGGCATTACTATTCTCAAAATGAAGCAAAGTGTGGTGTCTCGCTTGACATTTGCGACAACTATTTCTACTATTACATAAAACAACGCGGTGTTTAGTACCGAGACAATTAAAACAAAAATTATTAGCGCGAACAAATTTATAACGATCACTAGGCGACAATTTTAGAAAACCAGGACACCTGTACAGTTGCGAATGATGAGTACTACACAAAGAGCAAACAGGTGATTGTACATGTGCTGGTGCGGTACTAACATAAGTATGAGTTGACCTCAGTGACTTCGATGACGCATCTACTTTGCGTGCAGAATCAACAACTATCTTCGCGCCTTCATGTTTCGATGAAGAGCGTTGCAATACTTTTGTATGCTCGCGAACAAAACTTTCTAAGTCTTCGAACTTAGGAATTCTATTGCCGCGATGATCCGACTCAAACAAACGAATGGTTTCGGAATCTAATTTCCTTAAACCCATATACAAAAATACGAAGTCGCAGAGGTCATCGATCTTTAGGTTCTTTACGGCGCGAACAGCTGACGCGAAAGTATCTAGAAATTTCTCTAAGTTTTGATCGTTACATGCCGTAATAGATTTCAAATCAAACATCTGATCTAAATAGGCGTTAGCTACCGATCTTTTATCCTCATACCTAGCTTTCAAAGTATTTAAAATTAAATTATAATTCTCGGCACTAAACGTAATTCCAGCGCAAACGGTTATAGCATTACCAGTCAATTTTTCAACGAGATAATGCAATTTTTCGTGATCTGTCAACGAATCGTTCTTATCTATTGTATTCTCAAAACTATCTATAAATAGACACCAATTGCGAATGTTACCATCAAATTCGGGTATTTGAATTGGTGGCAACTTAGGTCGGTCGCGAGTGGGGTTGGGTAGGTCAGCCGGTTTCTCCAAACTCCTAGCGACGCGTTTGATACGACAATACAAATCGTCAAACGACGACAAGGCTTGATAACTCACTGAGTAATCGGGATCCAAATTCAACTCTAAAACGTTGATGTCATGTACTAAGGTTTCGAAATCCGCGCGTAGACTATCTAAGTTTTCTATAGAACACAAGAACGAATCTCTGATGGCCAAATCAGAGGTTTTAAGTGCATTATCATAAATCGATTGTACGCGAGAGTAAATCATTTCTCTTTTAGCGTATAAAAGTTTCAATTGAACTTTACCGGTCTTATCAACCTTTGGGGACATGTTTACAATTAAATCTCAAACTAAAGTGCGGTAAACAACAAATATGAAATGACTTAATCTTAGCGGTACAGAGCAGCGGCGCGGCGCGAGCGATACTCCGCAGGTAAGGTAGGTATTTACAACTGTGAATGCACGCTTGAACAAAACGCGCCTAGCAACAGGCAGGTCGTACTTACGCGAGCCAGACCGCTGTCTAGGTTCAACTATTATTTCAGAGATTAAGTATTGCGTAATATCTATTCAAATTAAAATACTTTCGTATGAATTGGAATGAGATGCGAGCGAACAACGTAATTGAAAAAATAAAACAAAGCCAAATGCGTTAGGTATTACACTGTGCCTATGCACTAGGGTGTCTAGTATACCTAAGATCTAAGCCTAAATGCCTAGATGCGGGGTTTTCTACTAAAATAACTAGGTATTTAGGCGCGGTGCGAAAATTGCGAAATACGACTAAGTGTTGATACGATACCTAACCTATGTTTGTACTAGGTAGGTACTATGCGAGCCAGCGGCGAACGGACCACAAATCTAATCCTAAATGTCTGGATGCGGGGTTTTCTACTAAAATAACCAGGCATTTAGGTGCGGTGCGCTTATTCCCATTAGAATAATAACAAAACTACGAACTACGGCTAAAATCCGGTTCGATCAGGACCAAAAAGAATGGTGGCGCGATTGGCCACGTGCGGTAGTGGACTGTATTGCGGGAAGTAGCTAACTGTTCCATTGACGCTTTACACACAAAAGACAGGTGATCGGGTTGCCGCGGGCGTGATCCAAGCAATGAATGCAACCCGAGAAATTAGGAGAGGATGCACTAACCTTCACGACACACGTGTTTTCATCGCAGCCGGTACACGGATCTTCTCTTCCTTGCTCAGGAGCTGCCGTCAGCATCACTAGATCACTTGAGGGACACACGAGAGGCACAATCCGATCGGTAAAGGTCTATGAAGCGGTCAAAATGCAACAAATATTATTCATTTCTGAGAGATGGTCGCGCGGTCCGCCTTTACGCTGGCTAGTTCATAGCGGGACTGAGTGTCTATATCTCACAAATGGCGGACGGAAGCTATATCTAGTACTATTCTATGGTTAGTGCGGGAGGGGAGACGGGTATAAAAGGAGTGTGTTTCCGCGTCAAAAATACAGTTTCTACATCGGCGCAACCAGGTAGGTACTTAACATTATTATAAAACAAATCATTTCCTTAAATTAGTATTAAAGTTATCGGTTATCGGTTGTATTTGTTCTGAGTTTCCGATATTTCGGCGCTGTTGCAAGTACCATGATTACGGAGAAACTGGAGTATCCCAATAACTTTAATATTAATGTGAGTGACCATGATAGTTTAAATACATAAATTTCCTTAAAATCGAGATCGGTTCGAATCCAAATCAAATGATGGTGAAAACGACTGACACTCATTGATGATTTCAGTCTTAGAGTGTTTTCTCGTTATCCGATCCGATATCGGTGTTGGCTCCGATATTCGACATCCGATAGCTGACAGGAACTAAAATGTTTAAAATAAGTATCTGTCGTTCACATTGTCCGGCCCGATATCGTATATCGAGGCTGATACCGCTGTGTACGCCCGATAGCCGATATCAATATCAATCAGTCACTACAACAGCAAAATTATTTAAAATATAATGTCAAATCATATTCAATGGTAGAGATTTCTAAGGAGTCTGTGGTTGTGCTTATAATTATTTTTTTAAGTCTATGCTATCGAGCAAATGAACATATCCTTGACGTATCGGACCGATTGGATATCGGACATGGGACATATGTGAAAACATGGTGTCGGCTATCGGATATCGGCTATCGTCGTCCGACACCGATATCGGACCGGATAGTGTGAAAATGGCATTATGTCGAATCATCCTCCTGTTTTTGAAGTCAGGTTTGTAATGATAAGATTATGTCATGAACGTAAAAATTGGTTTACGGCAGAGTAGAATTAGGGCCACCCCATCGCTTCCCATGCGGTGTCGTACAAGGCGACTAAAGGATAGCGCTGTTTAACATCAGACAGATATATACAGCCCAGACTCAGCCTCAGATACATGGTTCGAGTCAACAATAATACCCGGAATACGGCAATAGGCTCACCCCCTATTATTTGGGAACGAATACAATTATTGGGGAAATGTGGGTGTTAATTCACCTCTGCCTAACCCTCCAGGGATAAAGGCGTGATTATATGTATGTATGTACCATCGTGATGGTATTAATATACCAACAGACTACACAATGAGAGCCGAGAGCAGAAAACAGTATGTGAATATGTGATTGATGTCACACATTATATGCGGTAATATGTTACAATTTGGCAAATTATAACATCTTATCCCACATGCTTCGTTCGCATCTGTCTAGCATACAAAGCATTGAATTGCCACAAACACTAAAGACTGGGAATATTATTTCTTCCATTATCTTTATTACATACGCATTGTGTACGAATATCTGATGAAAGCAAGGCCTTGTGTACCTCCTCAGCTTTCATATATTAGAAATATATACAGTCTGGATACGTTACGTTGAGTGTCCAGGCAATTATTACAAATATATATATATAAGTAAGTAAGTAAGTAAATCATTTATTGCTCGATTATATATACATATATCATAAATTTTAAAGATAATCTTATGTTACGTGTATAACGTATGGTGGATGTCCAAACACGTGTACACCTTTTTCTCTTTATTAAAATATACCACTTAAAAATAAATTTCTAATACATATAAAATAATATTATAAAAAACAGTGCTTCACCGGTATCAACAAGGACCAAGCTACCGATGATTAGGGCTTCAGAGAAAGGAATTATTATTATTATTAAATACACTGAAATATATAAGTAGTAATAAACCATTTATTACCTACTAAGTGTAAATATTGTATTTACACTTGAATGGAAATCTGCATTACTCTAAGTAGCGGCATCGCGTCGCATACGCAAAGTCAGCGAATTCCTCGCCCGGCAGCTGACAGAGCTCCCGCGCTCTGTGAAGCCAGTTCGTACGTCAGGCTTGCCACAGTCAGCCACATATGAACTCGCTCACTTATAGATGTTTTAAGTTAATATCAAGTGTTCTAATTCATCGATTGTAAGCTACATATTGTGAGACATTTGTGTGATCGGTAATAAACGTTATAAGTGTACGCCATCTTTTATTGAGATACTCCCACGTGAACCTATAGGCATATCCTCCAAACTTTATATTAACATTGGAAAAAATATTATCTTAGCATCCACATTTTGTACTTTCGCTGCTTTTACAGATTTCCTATGGGACAGTATATTCACTAGTTTAGTACTTAGATTCACTCTATTCAAGATTTTAATGAAAATAATATTATACGTTTTTTTAGGTCTCATGAGGTACTTACTACTTAAGAATCGGTTTTCATATTCGGATCTCCGGTATGGAAATTTTATGAGGAGCGTAATTTTATTCATACACATATAAACTCACGCTTTTTCCCTCCGGTGTTGGTAAATAGGTACAATAGCCCGCCATCTACTCTGGCCTTACAAGACAGCCGTTTCAGTGCTTTAATATCAGCGCAAAGAAAAGCGTCACGTTTTCACCCTGTATATGTTAGGAACACACCATTGACCTCACAGCCTTTGTGTTGATCTCATATACTATCTCTACACGTGAATATAAGCACTAAAATTAAGATGATAACTACTTGTAGGTAATATCTTTCACAAAACACTCACTGTTAACTCGGAGTCATAAAATGTCAAGCCCTTGAATAAAAGGTATTGTTTCACCTCCTTTTGAAGAGTCCTTAGACCCTTTTTGAAGTGATATAAATATTATTGTTCTTGATTTCTCATGAAAAGCGTTTGCTTGTTTTAAGGGTCATTATTTTACTCAAATTACAAGTATAGATTCTTAGAATTAAGATAGAAATAGTTGAAAATGAAAATTGAAGTCTTTTGATTTTGATCTGAATGCCAACCCCAGTTGCATGCAAAATTTTTGAATCGGTGTTTGTCATTCTTGCCATTCTTGATTGCTTAAATTTGGTTTGTATTGAGTTTTATGGCAGCGACTGCGGTTTAGTATTTAAACGTCAAGAGGTAAGCCTGCGCTAAATCGTCATCCGTCAATCAGTAGATGTACCAGCTTAAAGGCGAGTTTGCTTAGGACCGAAAATCTTATTAGCATCCTATTCGCATTGAAATTATAGTTTCTACTTCACATAATATAATTATACCTTTTCCTAATCAAGTCTAAACAGGGAAAGAGGTGTGACTGTATTTAAGTATGTATGTATGCCAATTTTTTATCGTGCGGAAATCCACTTCGGATACCCCCCGCCGCGGCCAGTGGGGTGGTTATGTCGGGCTCGAACCGACTAAAACCGCACGGCCGTCTTGGGTTATCTGTTGCCGAGGGTGAGGTAGTCTCTGGC
The DNA here is from genome assembly GCA_963662185.1 of Eilema griseolum. NCBI lineage: Eukaryota > Metazoa > Arthropoda > Insecta > Lepidoptera > Erebidae > Eilema > Eilema griseolum. The sequence goes on from OY759250.1 coordinate 11,586,614, forward strand.
ATATCCCTCGCGTACCCCGACCCAGGGCTATAGAAGTCCCCATCGGGTGTGGGACAATGGCGTCCCCATCTTTTTCCAGAATATAACACTCATTAACACGGGATTTTAAGACGGAGCCAAATATTCTCTTTGCGTATAACTACACGTTTAATATAGAAAGTCTGTCAGCCATAATTACTTACCTTTATTATCATCGCTCAAGCTTTAATCATAATATTGAGGGAAATTCTCTCGTGTTCGCTGCTTATTCATATTGTGTTAACATACACATATAAACAGAGCTTGACTTGAATAGAATGTATGGAAATGTTCAGCTGTTTTAGCGTTATAAAAGATCATTGTTTGTTATGAATTTGCTCAGCAATTACAGAAATGAACGAGCTAATGTAGTTTTCTCGTTAGTTGTAATTGGAACACGTGCAGAACACAACAGTTTCTTGTAATAACGTTGTGTCGGCTCGCGAAGCTACTAGGTAATGAGATGTTTTCTTGAAGTATTAAGTTTGTGCACTTTTGTACAAAATTTGAGAGGTAATTTTGTTTGTATGGACTGTATGTAGAACAATGAAGCCCATACAGCATATACTAAGCCTCGCGAGTAAGCCAAGAAAAAGTGTTTGGTGTACAACAATAGGCTCAGACCCTACAAAGTGTGAATGAATACAAAGATAAGTGAAACATGTGTTTTTATTTATCACTGCCTAACCCTTTTTGGGATAGCAGACGTGACGATCTACTCATTATTGAAAGAATAGTATTCATGTTTCCTTCACTTTTTTTCCAATTATGGGCATTTGCTAGTATAGACTGCCATAGAAGTATTCTAGAACAAATGCATGTTCTAACTAGGCGCAGAGTATGGTTCACCGCATATTAAAAGATTTTCAAATTAAATCAAATCAAATCATTGTATAAGTCAAGTGTATAAGAGCAACACACAACCTCGCTGCCTCCCCTCATCACGCAGTATGCCGTAGGATATTCTCCTGACGTAAAAGAAAAAATGAATTATCAAAAAACTCTTTAAATCATCTTCTAAACTAAATATTTCTCAGTACATTTACGATAATATCTTATATGTAGGAAATAACCTATGTCTTTTCGAAAATAAATCTGACGTACGTAATTATAATACGAGAACTAAGAATAAACAAGTTGTACCAAAACTTAGGTGTCACAAAGTTGGGGATTGGTACGAGTATGTAGGCAGCTGTATAAAAATATTTAGTGAAATTCCTCAGGATTTGATCAGTATGAATTTGATAAAATAGAATTGAAAAAAAAACTTTAATGAATAAAGGTTATTACAAAATAGATGAGTATCTCGATGATGTAAATGCATGGTCAACAAAAGTCTCTGGCTTGCTCACACAAAATAAATTACAAACTAAAGCAAATTTAAAAAAGAATGATAATCTAGTTTTAATATAGTTCTCTGAGATTCTTGCTGGTATCTTTTCAGTAGAACTAACCTACCGAACCAGCGAAAGAATCATTTTCCAATGGTTTATTTATACGATATTTAATATTTGGTGGCGCTTGGCAGCGTGCGGTAATGGACTGTATTGCGGGAAGTAGCTAACTGTTCTATTGACGCTTTACACACAAAACAAGACAGGTGGCCGGGCTGCCGCGGATTCGATCCAGGCAGTGAATGCAGCCCGAGAAATTAGGAGAGGATGCACTAACCTTCACGACACACGTGTTTTCATCGCAGCCGGTACACGGATCTTCTCTTCCTTGCTCAGGAGCTGCCGTCAGCATCACTAGATCGCTTGAGGAACACACGAGAGGCACAATCCGATCGGTAAAGGTCTATGAAGCGGTAAAAATGTAACAAATATTATACATTTCTGAGAGACGCGAGCGCGGTCCGTCCGTCTTTACGCTGGCTAGTTCAAAGCGAGACTGAGTGTCTATATTTCACAAATGGCGGACGGAAGCTACATCTATGGTTAGTGCGGAAGAGGAGACGGGTATAAAAGGAGTGTGTTTCCGTGTCAAAAATACAGTTTCTACTTCGGCGCAACCATTCCCCCCGGCTTGAAGGGTTACCTTCGAAACGACAAATGCGAAAAAATCTAAAGTCTAATCTAAATCTAGGTTTGGGAAATAACAACTAAAATATAAACCTAGATTGGAGCTCGTGCCTACTGCTGGCTAGGCAGAAGGCAGAGGCGAACAAACAACACAACGCAACAGTCTCGACCAAGACGAGACGCGATTAGCCAACAACAAAATAAGGGTCTCTTCACGTGGGACCGATACAACAAGCGAGTGCTTCTTCTCCTCGGGTGGTTCGGAAACCGTAGTGGGATTGAATTGACTAACTGGCCACCCATCTAACGCGGCATGAATCCAGGACGGTCCACTAAACCATAACGGGTGATCTAAAATTTGCGAAGGAAGCAATCCACGAGAGAGACAATCGGCTGGGTTGTCGGTGCCAGCAACGTGAAAGAGATTATGTGGCGCCAATTCAGATTGAATTTTTGCCACTCTATTAGCGACGAATGTGTCCCAACGATGGGGCGAAGAGTGGGCCCAACACAAAGCGACTGTTGAGTCCTAAAAGCTAAAAATTACCAATATTAATGCGAAAATTTACAATTATGCCATTAAGCGACACGGAAGTGCTAGTCTTAGCACTGCCATCCAAAACTACACGGAGTTTTAGTAGTAAGCTTATCTTCTCTAATAACTCCGCGGTGCGGGATAATGTACGAAGGCTGGGTCCCGCCAGTGTCCGCAGGCGCAGGTGAGATGTAACCTTTATCTAAATATTCGTTAACAACCTCATCATAGGCCCGCTTCGACTTTGGGGACGCCTGCATCTTTCGTTCCAAACAAAGAAAGCGTTTTTCAGCGGATACACGGGAGCCACCGAGCGAAAACTTGCGGATGGTAGACTCCAGTGGCGGCTCGACGGTGCAACAGAACGAAGCAGTCGAGTGACTAAAACTATCCATAGAAGCGGGTGCGGAACCAATTATAACAAAACCAAGAACTGTTTCCAGTGCGTGCGGAGCGGGGTACGTCGGTCCCCCTTGAACCTTACGTGATAACTGGAGGTGCGGGAGAATCGAAGCGCCGATCAATATATCGACGACTCCAGGAACAGCGTAAGTCTCATCTGCTAAAGGCAAGTCTTTAAATTTCGTTAATAAAGACGTGTCAACCGGGACGGTAGGCAACTGTTCAGCTATTCTATCTATAACGAGCGAATCCATGTCAAACCAAATATTATTATTAAAACGAGATCTAAACCTTGTTTTAACGGTGCCACGAACAGCTGACTGTAAGCTTCCAAAACCCTTCACCACTGAGCGGGTTGAACGCTTATCAACATTGAAACCAAGACGCCGACAACAATCTTGAGTAATGAAATTACTTTGCGAAGCGCCATCTAACAGCGCTCGAACAATGCGCGGCTTACCTAATGCATCAACAATAACAACGCGAGCGGTCGCAAGACACACAGTAGTGAGTGCAGCACTAGCGGAGAACGAACACAAGGTGACGTCATCCGCGGCGGTCACCGGGCGGGCCGGAGCGCGCGCGAGCGCGGGCTGCGGCTGCGGCGCAGGCCGCCGTGTGTCACCGCTCGACGAGCCAACCGTGCTCACATTGGATGCGGCATTACTATTCTCAAAATGAAGCAAAGTGTGGTGTCTCGCTTGACATTTGCGACAACTATTTCTACTATTACATAAAACAACGCGGTGTTTAGTACCGAGACAATTAAAACAAAAATTATTAGCGCGAACAAATTTATAACGATCACTAGGCGACAATTTTAGGAAACCAGGACACTTGTACAGTTGCGAATGATGAGTACTACACAAAGAGCAAACAGGTGATTGTACATGTGCTGGTGCGGTACTAACATAAGTATGAGTTGACCTCAGTGACTTCGATGACGCATCTACTTTGCGTGCAGAATCAGCAACTATCTTCGCGCCTTCATGTTTCGATGAAGAGCGTTGCAATACCTTTATATGCTCGCGAACAAAACTTTCCAAGTCTTCGAACTTAGGAATCCTATTGCCGCGATGATCCGACTCAAACAAACGAATGGTTTCGGAATCTAATTTCCTTAAACCCATATACAAAAATACGAAGTCGCAGAGGTCATCGACCTTTAGGTTCTTTACGGCGCGAACAGCTGACGCGAAAGTATCTAGAAATTTCTCTAAGTTTTGATCGTTACATGCCGTAATAGATTTCAAATCAAACATCTGATCTAAATAGGCGTTAGCTACCGATCTTTTATCCTCATACCTAGCTTTCAAAGTATTTAAAATTAAATTATAATTCTCGGCACTAAACGTAATTCCAGCGCAAACGGTTATAGCTTTACCAGTCAATTTTTCAACGAGATAATGCAATTTTTCGTGATCTGTCAACGAATCGTTCTTATCTATTGTATTCTCAAAACTATCTATAAATAGACACCAATTGCGAATGTTACCATCAAATTCGGGTATTTGAATTGGTGGCAACTTAGGTCGGTCGCGAGTGGGGTTGGGTAGGTCAGCCGGTTTCTCCAAACTCCTAGCGACGCGTTTGATACGACAATACAAATCGTCAAACGACGACAAGGCCTGATAACTCACTGAGTAATCGGGATTCAAATTCAACTCTAAAACGTTGATGTCATGTACTAAGGTTTCGAAATCCGCGCGTAGACTATCTAAGTTTTCTATAGAACACAAGAACGAATCTCTGATGACCAAATCAGAGGTTTTAAGTGCATTATCATAAATCGATTGTACGCGAGAGTAAATCATTTCTTTTTTAGCGTTTAAAAGTTTCAATTGAACCTTACCGGTCCTATCAACCTTTGGGGACATGTTTACAATTAAATCTCAAACTAAAGTGCGGTAAACAAAAAATATGAAATGACTTAATCTTAGCGGTACAGAGCAGCGAGGCGGCGGGTAGGTATTTACAACTGTGAATGCACGCTTGAACAAACGCGCATAGCAACAAGGTCGTACCTACGCGATGGTCGCTGTCTAGGTTCAACTATTATTTCAGAGATTAAGTATTGCGTAATATCTATTCAAATTAAAATACTTTCGTATGAATTGGAATGAAGTACAACCACGTGTCTACCCACGCAGGTACCAGGCAAATACGACGCGAGCCGAGAACAACGTAATTGAAAAAAACAAAACAAAGCCAAATGCGTTAGGTATTACACTGTGCCTATGCACTAGGGTGTCTAGTATACCTAAGATCTAAGCCTAAATGTCTGGATGCGGGGTTTTCTACTAAAATAACCAGGCACTTAGGTGCGGTGCGAAAATTGTGAACTACGATTAAGTGTTGATATGATACCTAACCTATTTATGTATTAGGTAGGTACAATGCGAGCCAGCGGCGAACGGACAACAAATCTAATCCTAAGTGTCTGGATGCGGGGTTTTCTACTAAAATAACCAGGCACTTAGGTGCGATGCGCCTATTCCCATTAGAATAATAACAAAATACGAACTACGGCTAAGAATCCGGCTCGAAGGACCAAAAATGGTGGCGCTTGGCAGCGTGCGGTAATGGACTGTATTGCGGGAAGTAGCTAACTGTTCTATTGACGCTTTACACACAAAACAAGACAGGTGGCCGGGCTGCCGCGGATTCGATCCAGGCAGTGAATGCAGCCCGAGAAATTAGGAGAGGATGCACTAACCTTCACGACACACGTGTTTTCATCGCAGCCGGTACACGGATCTTCTCTTCCTTGCTCAGGAGCTGCCGTCAGCATCACTAGATCGCTTGAGGAACACACGAGAGGCACAATCCGATCGGTAAAGGTCTATGAAGCGGTAAAAATGTAACAAATATTATACATTTCTGAGAGACGCGAGCGCGGTCCGTCCGTCTTTACGCTGGCTAGTTCAAAGCGAGACTGAGTGTCTATATTTCACAAATGGCGGACGGAAGCTACATCTAGGGTTAGTGCGGAAGAGGAGACGGGTATAAAAGGAGTGTGTTTCCGTGTCAAAAATACAGTTTCTACTTCGGCGCAACCAATATTTTTATACTATTTCTTGACATAATTGTAAAATTTTGACATTTTTATGTGCTCTTTTGTGTGCCTAAACTGAATAAATGAAATTGGTTATTTGATTCTTTGACGAATAAACAATCTTAGCAACAAATGACGACCTCCGTGGCGTAGCGGTAGAGCATTCGACTGCGCGCGAACAGGGGCGACAGGGGCGCGACAGGGGCGCGACAGGGGCGCGGGTACGATTTCCGCTCAGTGCAAATATTTGTATGCATAAATACGTATATTTACATTGGTCTGGACATATTATGTATAATATGTAAGTATTTACAAAAAAAAAAATCTAAGTATGTTTATCCGCATCCTAGATTAGATAACACAAGCTAGTTAAGCTATGCTTACTATGGGTCTAGATAGCGTTGTGTAGAATGTCTTGGAATATTTATTTATTATTATTTATTTATTTACTTAATAGCACATTTTCTTTAGTTTATTCCAATGATTAGATCAAGATAATAGGAAGTGAGACGGAGGGAATTAAATAATAACACGCGGAGCTCTAAGTAGGTCAGACAGTTGACCTGACAGCTCATTCAACATTAAAGCTTATTGTCTTGTCGTCGGTGTTTCATTGGACTGTTCGTGTAGAAGTTTACTTGGAATAACTAATGCTTTAGTAGAAAGGAATAGTTTTACTGGGCTGTTTATCTACATTCTGTTTGGAAGGAAGTTTTGATCACAGTTGTAACGTATTTGGTTGGCGGTTTTTTTATTTATACCACTGAGGTGGCAGACAAGCGCACGGCCCACCTGATGGAAAGTGGTTACCGTGGCCTATAGACGTGTGTAACACCAGAGAAGCCACACTCGCGCTGCCGACCCTGTAAGCATAGAGTTTCTGTGCCGTCAGTGTAGAGGACAAAGCAGGACAAGCCTTTAGTCATCCCACTGACAGCACAAATTCTCCAGTGAACTCTGGCTACCCTACTCACCGCTGGGAATACAACATAAAGTTATTATAACCGCGGTATTCTGTAGGGCGGAGGTACTTGTCAGTCGGACTGCTCAATTGGGCGGAAATACCGCCGTGTCGTACCTCCTCATAAATTTTATATTCTTTATTTTATAAAAAAATAATTTAGTTTTTATACATATAGATATAGTAGATAGTCAAGCGGCTTTTTATTGAAACTTTAAAGCAACTAGTGTGCTAGCTAAATAAATATATATTCTACAACATTCCACACAATGCTATCTAGTCCCATGGTAAGCATAGCTTTACAGGAATGTTTGATGTAATCTAGAATACGGATAAACACCCAGTCTAATGCAAATATACATACAAATATGTACACTAAGCGGGAATCGAACCCACGCCTCCATGCTTAGCAGTCGAACGTTCTACAGCAACGCCAGAGAAGCTGTCGAAACTATAGTCAAATCTATCACCCCAAGATGTTTGTATAGTTGGTAGTACAGTTGGTCAGAACATTTTCGCGGGTTCAATTCCGGTCCTCATGCATTCATTTTTCCATAAACCACAAGTAGGCCGCGGCGGTGGCGGTGCGCCATGCGCGCATCCCGTTTCCGGGGGCAAGTTGAGGACTCTGTGGTACCCATACCCGAGGAGAGGGCCAGATTGATAGAGATGGCCCTGTGTCGGCCGGAGTGCGAGGCATATGCCCATTAACCTCAACTTCGGCAACCAAAAATGACCCACAGGCGTCTCTCTCTCGTTTCAGTCGGTTCGAGTCCGACGTAACCTCTCCCACCAAGTCCTGTGGTAGGGGTATCCGTTTGGATTTTTCGTTTGTAAAATTGTTCCCGCTACGCCTGGTCAATTCGAATAAAGGGATGGTCACAGTGGTTGTAAGGAGTAACCTGTGTGTACCTTTCTATAAAACCTTTTTATATTTATTGTACCGTGCATTTTTTACGTAAAACGTGCCCTATTTATTTTCATCCAAAAATACGAACCGCGGAGTCGAGTTAACCATAAATTCAACATGAAGTTCGCCTTTATGGAACCTTACAAAGTTTGAAATAAAAATGCGTAAAATGTTTTATTGAACAATAAAACCGCTTGAGACTTTTTCTTGGCAATATAAACAAAAAAAAAACTTATTTAATCAGGTTACGGCACCTCTGCATGTTTAAAACAATATTAAAATTACAATATTTTTATATTAGCGTATTTTTTTGATCTGACTGAAATATTTAACTCATTTACACGCTGTAGATCACTCATTCGGAGTGACATATTTCCTGCCTTTAAAAAAAAATATATTTACTAATTTAACAATTTTAATCATAGACTGGAAATCGTTATTAAAACTTTTACAAGTGTTATTAGATATTGTATAAATGTGACATCATTAGGTATAAATAAATGGTTTTTTTTTATATAAGACACGTCAATTAGACTTGCCTGATGGTAAGCTGAAGGCAAAGTCCCAGAAAAAAAGGTCATCATTACTTACACATACCGTGTGACAATGGTGACACTCAGCTTGACGGAATCATCATATGCTTTTTCACGCCCCGCTTAAAGGACCCGGGACTGTAGGAAGAAGGAAACACGTGAGCTGGTAATGAATTCCAGGCCTTAATGGTGCGACAGAGGAAAAAGTCTCCGATAGGATAGGATTTTTTAAATCATTTTTTAACTATTTCAAGCGGGATTCGAACCCGTGATCAATCCCTTACAGCGAGAATGCCAACCAATGAGCCGTACGTGTATCGGTAGATGACTCCCACAGTCGCCGTAAGACGGATATTACGAGTATATAGGAAAACATGGATGACTTCAGGCGAGGTTCGGTTGCTCAGTGGTCAGAGCATTCCCCCTGTAAGAGCAAGATCGCGGGTTCGAATCCCGCCTAAACTGATTCATATTTTTCCTATCTTTATCGATTTGAATAGTTAACCCATGCCTTAGCTGCCGGTCTGCTGGTGGTGGAGAGCCTCAGATGTTGCTCATGGTGGACCAACGGCTCTTCCACTGTCGCCTCCCCCCATACCCGTTCAAGAGGCAAGCCAAAAGAAGAGGAAGACCAAGAAGCCGAAAAAGATGTCGGCCGCAGCAAGGGAGGCGGAGGCCGCCCGCTATACCCGGGGTCTCTCGTATCTTGCTATGCTAAGGCTTAGCATATTAAGCACTTTCAAATTTCAAATAAATAAATGACTAAAATAACTATAAACACAACTAATGTTAGATACTAATCCCGGTTCCTCTCGAAAAGCCTCCTCTCTCTATATTCGGGTTTTTTAAATAATTATATTAACATTTTCTGAATTCGTAATAATGATTGACAGGTTACTTAGTCCCAACATCCAGTTTGCAGACACAAATGATCCTTTAAATGTCAACTCACCTTAGCATCCCTGTTCTGGTAACCTATTTCGGGATCATTAAATATTTACGTAATACCGAGAAATTTTGTTCACAACATAAATAGAATAAATTCAAAGCTGATCTGACATTTATTTGATAAACTAAATATAGATCTTGTTATTAAAAATAATAGTTATAAATATACACAGCCAGGTACGGCCAGGTGGAAGGACGACCTCATGAAGGTCGCCGGGAAGCGCTGAATGCGGGCTGCTTTAGATCGGTCATTTTGGAAGTCTGTGGGAGAGGCCTATGTTCAGCAGTGGACTATGTGTGGCTGACATGATGATGATGATGATGATGATGACACACAATATTATTACTGTTGACCTCATTAAGAAAATTTTAACACTGGCCACATATGTTTAGTTACATTATATATTCTGTCAGGTGGCGCCTTTTGTTTTGTCGTCTGATTACTTTCCTCACTCAGTGTTCTTGCCTTGTAAAAGATTGTGCAAGTAAATAATATAGTTTATAATTTACAAGAATACATTCTTTTATTAGAAATCCTGTCAATAATCCAATAGGTTATGGGCCCAGGATACTCTAAAAGAGAGAAGGCAAAGAAAAAGTGAAAACAAGTGAAAAATTCATTGTCAAGAAAAATGGATCCGGTGCGATCAATGAATTTGGAAAAGTTTGATGGAAATAACTTTAGACAGTGGAAATTCCAAATCAAATGTGCTCTGAAGGCGAAAGGAATTGATATTTCTATATCAAGACCAGAAACAAATAGCGCTGAGTGGTCGAAAAATGATGGCATGGCGATGTTTATAATAACATCTTCAATGGATTTCAAACAAATTACATTGATAGAAAATTGTGAAACAGCTAAGGAAATAATGAAAAAACTTGAGTCTATATATGAACAAAAGAGTGAACTATGTAAAATGTTGATACATGAGAAGTTCTATCAATACAAAATGTCGGAAAATGACAGCGTGGCTCAACATATTTCGAAAGTTGAAACCTTAGCAAAACAGTTAAAAGAAAGTGGTGAAGAAGTTAGTGAGATGGCAATTATTACTAAAATACTTGGAACATTGCCTCTAAAGTACAGATATTTGCGACAAGCATGGATGTCGTTAGATCCCAAAAACCAGACACTCAATAATTTGACGGCTCGATTGTTAGATGAAGAAGCAAGTTTAGCGTCTGTGGAAGAGCAAGAGACAGCTCTCCTTGTTGCTAAAAATAGTTGGAAGAAACAGCCTAATCAAAATGAGTCTGGAGCTTGTGGGAGTGGTCTCAATCAAAACAAAATTATGAAACATAGATTTGATTGTTATAACTGTGGAAAGCGAGGGCATTTTGCTAAGGAATGTCGTTTCCCAAAGAAAAATAAACAAAGAAAACCCACTCAAAATTCAGACATGTTAGCATTTAATGTAGAAGTTGATTGCTACAACACTGAAGAGAATTCATGGATATTGGATAGTGGTGCTTCTGCGCACATGACCCATAGGAAAGATTTCTTTGTAGAATTGTTTGAGTGGGATCAGAAATCACTAACATTAGGAAACAAACAAGCTATAGAAGTTTCCGGCATCGGTAGAGTTTTGATAAAGAGATATGTTAATGGACAGTGGATAAACAGTGAACTTCATGGTGTGTTATATGTTCCTAGTTTGCGGAGAAACTTATTTTCAGAAGGAGTTATTATCAGGAAAAATTACTCTATTATTAAGAAAGATCTAAGTGCTTTAATTTATAAAGACAATAATGTAGTGATGAGTGCAAAAATAAGACAAAACAATTTGTATGAATTAAACATAAAAACAGTAATTTCAAATACTTGCAATCTAGTTCAAAACAATAAAAGTGATATAAAAATGTGGCATGAACGTTTGGGACATATTAATCTAAAACAGATTAAAAATATGTGTGCTAATAGTGTGGTAGAAGGATTGAAAATTACTGAACATGTTGAACAAGACTTTGTCTGCGAGGCATGCGCATATGGAAAACAGTGCAGGTTTCCATTTCATAAATCTGTGCGAGGAGAACTGCAGCCTGGAAATTTAGTCTATAGTGATATATGTGGACCGATGAGTCAAGCTTCGGTGCAAGAAATAAGGAAGAATACTACACAAATAAGTATTTCAGATAATGAAGAGGAGATGATACAAAATAATGAAACGGAAGTACAAAATACAGTGAATGAATCAAATCAAGTGACAGAGTCTGATGACAGCTTGTTGAGTTGTAACAGTGATGACCCAACATATGAACCATCTCAAGAAATAGGAGATTTGTCTAGCTCCAACATAACACTTAGACCGAGAAACAGACGTTTTGAAGTGAACCTTGTTGAGTTGTCACTGCCTCAAACATATAATGAAGCGTTACAGAGTCCACAGAAGCATGAGTGGTATCAAGCGATCAAGGAAGAACTGGCTGCACATGAAGAAAACAATACATGGAGTATGGTAGAGAGATCTGATGAGCGAACGCTAACTACAAAATGGGTGTTTGCGATTAAGAAGAATGAGAATAATGGAACACGTTATAAAGCACGTTTATGTGCACGTGGATTTAATCAAATCAAGGATATTGACTATCACGAAATATTTTCTCCTACAACTAGATATGATTCTATTAGAATTCTTCTCTCTCTTGCAGCTAAGTATAAGTTAGAAATTCAACAATTCGATGTTAAAACAGCATTTCTTAACGGATACCTTAAAGAAGATATCTTTATAGAAGTACCTGAAGGAATTAATTTAAATAAAAATGTTGTATTAAAGCTAAATAAATCTCTATATGGTTTAAAGCAGGCATCTCGTTGTTGGAATAAAAGATTTAGTAATTTTTTGATGAAATATGGTTTTGTACAGTCCCAGGCTGATAATTGTATTTTTATAGGGATTTTTAAGAAAATTAAGATATACTTGATAATATATGTTGATGATGCCCTTGTAATATCTTCAAGTAGAGTGCTTATTCAAGAAATAATAGAATACTTAAAACAAGTTTTTAAAATAAAAGTATTGCAATTAAAATATTTTGTGGGCATGGAAATTCAAAGAATAAATGATTTTATCTATATTAATCAGAGGGATTACATAGAACAAATTATTGAAAAATTTTGTATGTCGAATGCTAATCCAGTGAGTACACCAGCAGATGTAAATGTAATTATAACTAAGAATGTTGATGAAAATACTATTAATTTTCCTTATAGGGAGGCCATAGGATCTTTGTTGTTTTTATGTTCTGTTTCGAGACCAGATATTTCATTTGCTGTGAATGTATTGAGTAGATATGTAAACAATCCTGGTCAGCAACATGTGAATGCTGTAAAGCGTATTATAAGATATTTAATTTGTACTAAAAATTTGTGTATAAGGTTTGGAGAGAATAACGATTTAATTGGTTATTCGGATTCAGATTTTGCAACTGATGTTGATACCCGTAAGTCTACATCGGGTTATATTTTTATAATGAATGGTGGTCCAATTACTTGGTCCAGTCAGAAACAAAAGACCGTTGCTCTCTCCACTACTGAAGCAGAATTTGTGGCTGCTTGTGAAGCTACAAAGGAGATATTATGGTTACAACAACTTATGAGAGATCTGGGTGAAAGTTATAAATGTACAACTTTGCTAGTTGACAACCAAAGTGCTATCAAATTAATGAATAACCCAGTCTATCATAAAAGAACCAAACATATCGATGTTAAGTATAACTTTATAAGAGAGAAGGTTGAGTTGGGCTTCATAAAAATTAACTATGTTCCTAGTAAGAGTCAGTTAGCAGATATTTTTACTAAAGCGTTACCAGCTCATACCTTTACTTATTTAAGAGATAATATTTTGTTCTGTAATGAATAGTTTGTAAAGATATATTTATATATATTGTTACTTAAGAGTGTTAAATTTTTGTGGGAGTGTTGACCTCATTAAGAAAATTTTAACACTGGCCACATATGTTTAGTTACATTATATATTCTGTCAGGTGGCGCCTTTTGTTTTGTCGTCTGATTACTTTCCTCACTCAGTGTTCTTGCCTTGTAAAAGATTGTGCAAGTAAATAATATAGTTTATAATTTACAAGAATACATTCTTTTATTAGAAATCCTGTCAATAATCCAATAATTACAATAAGAAATATCGGATTATTTACCATGTATTGTATGGAATGATTTATTAAAACAGGATCGGTCTAACTTAAACAAAATAAATTTTACTTACGTAATCTTGAAAATAGTGAGTACTGATTACAGCATGTCTCGTGACCACATCATTTTGTCAAATGAAGCTGGATTTCATTAGTGAAAGAGTTATCAAACATTGGTCAATTAAATTAATCGAGTAAAAATAGTACCTATTGTTTGTGAAATACACACCAAGAGCGGACTTCACTAGTGAAAACCCGTTAAAAGAAATAAATTAAGCGAAAATTTATTTATTTAAAAGTCAATCTATTCTACCATACGCCGGCCAACATACTGCCACATGTGTAGGGGGGTGATCTTCGGATGCGTGGGCGGCCGGCGCCTCCTTCTGCGAGCAAGTAATGCTCGTGAAGGAGGAGGCGGGGCGGGAGCGGCAACGGGAGCGACGAAGGATCGCAAGACAAGCTGCCCGCGTACGAAGACAACTCGGGCGTCGGAGGTCGATGAACGACCTCCGCCCTCCATGAGCGCCGGCCTGGGGGTGACAAGTGGAGCCGCCTGTCACCATCGCAGAAGCAGGCCGCGGCGGTGGCGCGCGTGGCGCGCCTCCCCGTTTCCGGGGACGAGTTGGGGACTCTGTAGTCCCCACACCCAAGAAGAGGGTCAGATCGTAAGAGATGGCTCTGGGTCGGCCGGGGTACGAGGGATATGCCTGTCAACCTCACCTTCGGCAACCAAAGCGACCCACAGGCGGCGTGCGTTTTAGTCGGTTCGAGTCCGACATAACCTCCTCCACCGGCTCCGGTGGGGAGGTATCCGTGTGGATATTGCGAATGTAAAAAAAGGGGGGGGGGGTGATCTATATGGACTAGTGTGCACTAGATGTTTTGTGATAGTTACACCAATGCCCCCAGCACGAAAATCTATTGAAATTGTATCGAGAGAACGGAGCAAAGCGTTTTTCGTGCTAGGGGTACATTACACATTGCTAGGCAACTATACTACAATATAGGTATTTAAACTATCATGGTCACTCACATCAGTATCAAAATATCGGAAATATCGGAAACTCAAAACAATGAAACATGGTAAATATCCCGTTTATTTTGATAACTATACTACAATATAGTAGTCACATAAATATACTACAGACAATATTGTCTGTAGTATATTTATGTGTACTACACTACAGTACCTACTTGTACTACAGACTCATAACCACAATTATATAATTCATAACCACAATTATATAATTGTGGTTATGAGTCTGTAGTACAAGATGTTCTTTACGTTCCACGCTGTGTAAAATTAATTTGCTACGAGCTGCTACATTTGCTACGAAACCTGTAGCGTATTAAGTGATTAAGTTCTTTCATTAATGTTTGTGTACCGAGAATATAATATATAAAATTACAAAGAAAATTTAAGATGTATTTTTTACTTTGACAATCTGTACATAGCTCGTTTCAACTCTTTGATTTCCGTCTCTAATTATATTAGTAGAAATTATGTGTCTTGAATCAATAATATTTTTTTCTTTCAATTAATTATTTCTTTAACCAAAAACAAAGCCTCAAAACAAAGATCTTTGAACAGTGCGTCCTACCTGTTATGACTTACGGTGCCGAAACGTGGACACTTACAGTGGGGCTGGTCCATAGCTTAAAAGTCGCGCAGCGGGCTATGGAGCGAGCTATGCTTGGAGTTTCTCTGAAGGATAAAATTCGGAACGAGGTTATCCGACAGAGAACCAAAGTTACCGACATAGGCCACAGAATAAGCAAGTTGAAGTGGCAGTGGGCTGGCCACGTTTGCCGAAGGACCGATGGCCGTTGGAGCAAACGAGTCCTAGAGTGGAGACCGCGAGAAGGTAAACGAAAGGTAGGACGCCTCCTAGCCAGATGGACGGACGACCTGAAAAAGGTGGCTGGGACAGACTGGATGCGGAAGGCGGAGGATCGGAGAAAATGGCGCACATTGGGAGAGGCCTATGTCCAGCAGTGGACTGCAGTGGGCTGATTGGTTGATTGAATTCTTTCTTTATATCTTATTAAATTAACAATTATTATATAGGGGAAAATCAGGGTCAAAATCTGAACTACCGATATTATTCGAACTATTTCTGTGATTGAATTAATTATATGCAGACTTCTAAATAGATCTGACGCCTGGTAATAATTTATTCAACATAGCAAGCTTGATGATGAATAAATTATACTATTCTCGTCCTGTATATTTGACGGAGACTAATTTTGAATCGTTATGTAATTGACCGCAGCAGCCTAGTGGTATGTGTATGGTAATGAACTGCTGAGACGAGGTCTCGGGTTTGATCCCAGGTTTACCATGGCACACACCAATGAATTTTTGATGCTTTTCGAAGTTATGTGTGTATTTATCGCAGGTTTATAAGTGCCTTGTTAATGGCAAATTTACTATTACAATTAGTAAGTAAGTAAGTAAGTAAATTCATTTATTGCACGAAACATGGTCAGGTATATAGATGTTAACATATAATAATGTACAGCATGTCTCACAGAAATTTCCGCATGCAACATTGTTTATCTAATCAAACTGTAAAATGAAAAATTTATGCAAACATGTCAAGGTCAAAATGAGTCTAAAATCAAAAATGACAAAATAACATATTATGCCAAGGATATTAAATAAACATGAGAATTACAAGCAAGCATGTCAAAGTTAAAATGAGTCTAAATCAAAATGTCAAATTTACATATTGAGACCAAGATTTCAAAGGAACTTGAAAATTAAAGTAAACATGTCTAAAGTTAAAATAGTAAGCTCGAAATGTCAAAATTACAAAATATGTCATAAATGTTAGGAACAGTCAACAAGATTAAATTATCATAGCAAGCAATAGTACAATCCTTATAAACTTAATATTTAAGTCAAGCAAATTATCAATTACATGTGAAACAATGCTCCCCAATCAATGCGCACCGAAACGGCAAGTACTGCTCTTCAGGAAATCTGAAGTGTCGTAGAAGCTTTGCTTAATTAACCACTCTCGTAATACGCGGAGAAATTTTGAACTCGGTAGTTCCGCCATTCCCTTGGGTAGGGAGTTGAAAATAAGTGGTGCCATGTAAACACAGTTTTTCCTGAACAGTTCCAACTTGGGTAAAGGCATTTTTTTTGGGAGGTGCGCTACCTGTCGCTTTCCTATGTTATCGTTATTCTCGAATAGATGGTCATGGAGTTTTACAAATTTAGCGACTTCGTAAATGTAAATGCTTGGAACTGTTAACAGATTTTCAGATTTGAATACTGGTCTACAGGACTCCGACCATTTCAGGTTAAACAATGCTCGAATACATTTTTTCTGAGCTATAAAAACTCTTGTGAGTTCAGATGAGTTACCCCAGATAACCATCCCGTATCGTATTATGGAGCAGACGTAAGAGTGATAAACCATAATGGCAGTTTGTCTGCTTGTTACATCTCTGACCTTTCGTAGAGCGAAAACAAATTTATTTATTTTAGTGCATACATTGTCAATATGTTCCTTCCATGCAAAATGTGCGTCTAATGTTATACCTAAGAATGTTGTACTTGTTACTTGCTGGACTTTAGTATTGTCATGTCTGATGTTCAAGTTTATTTTTTTACTTTTGTATGTTTTAAATTGGATCAGTTTGGTTTTGTCAAGATTTATTTTCAGTTTATTTATATTCAACCATTTGATTATGTCATCTAGGGTTTTGTTTATTTCGTCCTCATAACTATTTATATTCCTACAGTCCAAAATAATTGTTGTGTCGTCCGCAAATAGGACACACTCTTTGGAAATGGCACATGGAAGGTCATTTATATATAAAAGGAATAACAAAGGTCCCAAAATACTACCTTGAGGAACACCAAATTCGTTAACTTTAGGCTCTGAGTCAAAGATGACAACATTATTACTATTATTGTCATATTTAGTTATTCTAGTAAACTGTTTTCTGTTACCTAGGTATGATTCGAACCATGATAGTGCAGTTCCCCTTATTCCATATTTATCCAATTTTGAATGAAGTATTGAGTGTCTGACAAAGTCAAATGCTTTGCTAAGGTCTAACAATAACGCAGGTGTGGGAATCTTTGAGTTTAAATTGGTAAGAAGAGACTTCACCAGGGTAAAAGTTGCCAACTGTGTTGATTTACATTTCCTAAATCCGTACTGTTCATGTGCCAAAATATCATATTTATCTATGAAACCTAGTACTCTTTTATACATGGCTCTCTCAAAGATTTTTGACAATATAGGTGTCAGAGAAATTGGTCTATAGTTGTTCCGTTCTGATTTGGATCCCTTCTTGTATAGAGGTTTAACTATAGATAGCTTCAGCCTCTCAGGAAAACAACCCTGCTCAAAAGACAAGTTTATTATGAAAGCCAGAGGTTCTGCTATGTATTGTGCAATATCCTTTAGGAGGCTCGTGTTGATGTTGTCATACCCGGAGGACCTTGAGTTTTTTAATGATTTTATTATGTTAAAGACTTCATTAGGAGTGGTGGGTTCTAAAAGACACTAGAACTATTACTCTTGACAAGGCAATCGGCCCGGTCTGATCCATTGTCAATGCTGTTACCCCTCACAATGTCTATGAAGAAACTATTAAATGAGTTGGCAATTTCAGGTCCAGATGTAATCATGTTACCATTGTCAATAACACCATCAAAGTGCCTACCGGGCCCAACACTACCAACATAGCGCTTAACAATATCCCAGGTGGCTTTACCTTTATTGTTAGAATTTGAAATATGTGTATTATTACACAATGATTGCATGTTATTGACACATTTCCTCAGTACTCTAGAATATATTTCGTATTTTGTTTTGTTTTCGGTATTTTTTGTCAAATAATATTTATACCTGAGCAAGCGTCTGGTTCTAGAACTAGTTTTTAGGCCCCTTGTTATCCATTTCGGTTTCCCTACTACATGGCTGATTTTTATTTTTTTAACAGGAAAGCAAAGTTTATAGAAAAGGGTCAGGTTATCATGAAACATGTCAAAAGCAGCATCCGTACCTGATATACTATAAATTTCAGAAAAAGTAAGACTTCCAATGCACTCAGTGAACCTATCAACATTACTTTTACTGAGATCGTTGATTGTTATATAATGATGCCTAGCTTTGGTCCCCTTCTGGTACTGTTCAAATTCAATGGCCTGAGCTGTGTTATGATCTGACAGATAATAATTATATGTCTTTCCTTTTGCTGTAGGAATGTTACTAATGATGTTGTCAATGCATCTATGCAGCCTAGTTGGTTCCCTTATATGACATTCCATGCCATAATTTGAAACTGGCTCCAAGAATTGAGTACCTATTGTGTTTATTTGTAATATGTCAATGTTAAAATCCCCACCAATTACTATTCTATGTTTTTTATGCCCAAGCTTGTTCAAAATATAATTAAATTTATCAAAAAAAATTTTAATGTCAGAGTCAGGAGTTCTGTAGAAACATAATATTATTAATTTTAGTTGGTCAATTTCTACTCCACAGATTTCAAAGTGATTTTCGATACTGAGATCATTTACTTCTCTTAATTCTACACCCTGAAAATCGTTTCTTAACAGAATGCAAGTGCCACCTCTACGCTTAGTCTGCCGGCAGTAACTAGCGCACATATGCATATTGTGTATTTTTAGCAATTGCTCCTCACCCCTCAATACAAAGTGTTCACTTAAACATACGGCAACGACACTAGTATTTGCCTCATACAACTCATTTAACACCAATTCCAGTTTTTCCGTTTTGGACAAGACTCCAGCAATGTTCTGGTGCAATATGTGAGATCTACCTATGTCATGTCTCTGATTGTGTGCCTTATTATTTTTGGAAACGAAAAAACTGGTCCTTTACCTTGTGTACTGGGGATTCCTGAGGTACGACATCACGTGTTTTAGATACCGCTGGGAAGTAGTAAGGTATTGTGCCCTTGTGGGGCTTCATCTGCAGTGAGCTCGGTTTAGTAATGTCATCTTTAAGAATATATTGCTTCAGGCCGTCAAAAATAACTCTCATCCCATGGTTGTTCAGCATTCCAGTGCGCTTGTGGAACATTGTATCATCATAGCTGAGATTTAAGTTCGAGTCAAAGAACATAGCATAACTGTGGGTATATATGTCACGGTACAATGAATTACCAAAAATTTCTATTCTAGAGTTATACATTACACTACATCCATTAAATTTATAGGTAGGCAAACAAAATATTATATTAGTGTGTTTCATTTCGGTTACAATGTTACGAATTTTGACAACTAGTTTATAGTAGTTGACAGTTGACTCAAAGTCTTTGCCACCAATAAAAATCACACAGTAATCGTATTTTTTGTAGTGTAATAGTTTTTGTTCTAAGTTATTAATTAACTGGCTGATTCCACAGTTTGTTTGTATATAGTGACAGATATCGTAACAAGAGAAGGTATCTTGAGCTATGGATAATACATTGTTAATATTATTACTACTAATGATACAGAGTTTATTTCGTTGCAGTGGCTTGGGATTTCTAGTTCCAGTAGTAGCACCGTCTGTGTGCGGTTGTCTGTCGACGGTTGTGTTGTATGTGTTGTCGAGATATTTACCATATTGCATTGTTTCAAGTTTAAATATTTTTTTTTTATATAACTCAGGAGGTAGACAAGCCATGGTCTACCTGATGGAAAGTGGTTATCGTAACCGAGGTTTTATTTAAATAGCTATATTTAATATCATTATTAGATAGCTGACTAAAAGATAGCTTTTCGAACTAAAAACCTGATTAATAACGAACAAAGCTCTGGCGCAGGTTTTACAGCAGCTGCATAAAGAAAAGCCAGAGCCGGCATTCGGGTTCCACTATGAAAACAAATATGAATCGTTTATATTATGATGATGAGACTATCAATAGCTGTATTATAACACTGTAATGTAAATCATAATCTTGAATCAAACCTAATTGCTTGTAAGATAACATGTCTTACTTACTGTACATATAGTTGTACATTGTTCAACCGTTTGAATGATTAAGTTTCAAAATAATTAATTATTCACGCGCAATGCTAATCATTGTACAGTAAATAATTTTGAACATTATTGAATAATTTATTACTGTTGGGGTTTCTATGATTGATGTTTGTAATCCTTTGAACGGTATGAATAATCTAAGCAATGGAGTGTAGCGGATAGCTTACGAGTCTTTTTTTATTACCACTTACGTGGCAGACAAACACATGGCCCACTGATGGAAAATGGTTACCGTGGCCTACAGATATGTGCTATACCAGGTGCGTCATACTCTTGCCACCGGTCCTGTATGAAACTTATATTGACCTTCTTGAAGAACCCCTTATAGTGGTCGCTTTTTTTTATATAGGATACGTCAATTGGACTTCGCCTTGCCTGATGGTAAGCTGAAGGCAAAGTCCCGGAAAAGAGGGTCACCATTACTTACACATACCGTGTGACAATGGTGGAAAACCTCTGTTCGTTGCTATGATGCTCAATTCTATGGTTACGGTATCTGTCCATTTTCGGTGCATAGGGCATCACCAACCAATTCCAAACAACTCCACTGAACAAGCTCCCTTTGGCAGGCATTGCTCCTCCAGACATTCAGCGAGACATAGCTTGTGCAGTGGAGAAGCAAAAACAAGAGATCGATCTCTGACACCCACTGCACAGCACAGCTATGAAAAGCCACTGAAACTTCATCAGATCCCCACAGCGAGGGAGAAAGCAATGGTGGAAAAACAAGTATTCAGCTCCGGTAGGTTTCATCGGACCAAGCAAAGACCTGCTGCCTAGATCCCATCTCCAGTGGCCACCTTGGAAGTCATTAAACAGCCTGCGGACCCAAGTTGGCCGCTGGCCCAGTCCCAGTCCACGTCACATTTGCTTTCCTGCTCACTGTGCCCCTTCATCTTCACTACCTACGATCAATGAAGAGCGTTGTTGCTGGGGTCAAGTTTTGGGCCAATAAAATTTAAATACCAGACCATTATATGCCATACCTGGCCATTAACTCGAAGAATAAGAAGAAGACGGGCATCACCATTACCTACGGGTCCAAAGCCAACGTCAACTGCAAGCCAGTCCATCTGCTGATTGAAAGACGATGAGACTCCCCTGGGTTACATAAGTTCATAGGTCACGGTAACCACTTTCCATCAGGTGGGCTGTATGCTTGCCTGCCATCTAAGTTGTATAAATAAAACAATGTTAGATGGTCATCGATCCTGTAAAAGCCAATGTAAAGTAAATTGTGGAAGAGGGAAGGAGGAGGGAGAAAATCCCATACTAAAAAGTGCAAGATTTCGGTGCAAGAGGAAGGTTTCTGACCACTTTTACAGGGAGCCTTAAACAATGAATTTTCCTTCTGACTGTACAACACATTTTGTAATTTATTACATACAAAAGAAAGCCTTCTTTATTCTCAGCATAAAATATGATTCGCAGTGGTGGTGTAACCATAAATTCAACATGAAGTTTGCTTTTGTGGAACCATCCGATCTTAAATGAAAGTCTGTGGAGTGTTAAAAAATCTCGTAATAAAAAATATTGAGATATTTGTCCAATTTTTTGATTGAATCTTTCTGAAAACACATGATATTTGTTACTCACTTACATTAAAACGGTTGTACGGGTTTTGATTAATTTTGATTATAGTCCGGAAAAGCTTATAATAATACTATGAAGAGTTTTTGTCCTGTCAGTGGAAAGACCAAAAGCTAATCCTGCTTTGTCTTTTACACTGACTGCACAGAAACTCTTGTGCTTACAGGGTTGGTAGCGCGATTGTAACTCCCTTGGTGTTGCACACGACCATAAGCCACGGTAACCACTTTCCATCAGGCGGGCCGTGTGCTTGTCTGCCAACCAAGTGGTATAAAAAACTTTTAGAAGATAGACTTATTTTTATTAGATAGTCATGTTAGTGTATGTTTAGATTGCCTTCTCTGTCGTATTAGGGTGTACCCTGTAAAGACGAATGTAGAAGATATAATAAATAAACATAGTACATATTTAATCCTGAGCATAGTACTCTATCTGTCGTGAGAACAGACTCAGTATTTTACGTTAGCGGAACTGCGGGTAATAGCTAGAACATTTCAGAGTATAATAAAAAGTAAGACACCAACAGCCTACAGCTGCACGTGTATATTAATTCCCACAAGTGCTGCGGGACTTGCGGCATATTTTAGCGATTGGCCAAATTGGAACGTTTACCTCGAGGGAGCATACTCGTGTTCCATAATCAAGTCATATTAGGCATGTCTGTGTTGTCATTATCTTCGTGCGTCACTAATAATTTTCTAATTAACTTTAGCATAATAGTAATACATACAATACATATTATTAGCCTCCCGAAGCAGGCAGTCTTCTGTGTTTCTCTTTTCACCAGTTACTAAAACTACCATCATTAAAACATTATTCATAAAGACATTCAGGTGTCTGTGTGTGATATATCGTTTATTCGGAACACAATTAAATTATAAATACATAATAATTATTATATTATGCTCATAAGACACAATATGCTTAGGTAGGATACGACGGTATTTCCGTCCAATTGAATAGTCCGACTGGGGAAGTACCTCCGCTCTACAGAATATCGCGGCCATAATAACCTCGTGTTGTGTTCCCGGCGGTGGGTAGCGTAAAATTATTTACTGTACAGCGCTCACTGGAGAGTTTTTGTGCTGTCAGTGGGAAGACCAAAAGCTTGCCCTTCTTTGTCTTCTGCACTGACGGCACTCTGTGCTTTCAGGGTTGACAGCGCGAGTGTGACTCCCTTGGTAATGTACACGCCCATAGGCCACGGTAACCACTTTCCGTCAGGTGGGCCTTGAGCTTGTCTGCCACCTAAGTAGTATAAAAAAATATGCTCGCCATAGATTGAAAAAATATTATGCTCTTCGCGGTCATACTTCTATATATCTATATACCGACAATATATAAATTCTAATATTGCAGTTCTCGGTTTTATGACCCCCATAGACGCTTATTCAAATGTTCAAGGACCTAAACCAATTTGCCTTTTGTTATTTAAGTATTTATTCTTCTCACGTTCCTCTATGACCTCGATGCCTTTACCTTTTTTACTATTTGAAGCCTCAAGCCTGTGTCAATGGTCCCACTACCGACGACGCCGAAGCTCGTGTGAAATAATACAAATGAAAAATTGTAAAGCGTTGGTAGCTTATTATTATTGACGATGATGATGATGATTTTTTACCGCACCACCATTAACATACCACATAGGTGTCAAACAAGCACACGGCCTATTTTGGAAAGTGATTAAGGTGTTAGTTTAACACAACACAATATAGCTTAGCAATATAGAGAATTTTGTAATTACAGTTTCTTAAAAAATTAGAAAATTTTAACACAACTGGAACTAAACGCTGAAGGGATTATAATGGTGATATTTTTTTTATGTCTGTGGCCATATTAAGTACTCTAGTTACAGATAAACTAGAATATCTAATGTGCCCACAGATATAAAATTATATTCCTGAATTTAGTAATTACACTTACTCCGCGCATACGTACAGTGTCCTTTATTTCAACTATATGATACCTCAAAGGGATCAGATTAACATAACATAACATAAACTCACGCCTATATCAACGAAGGGGTAGGCAGAGGTGCTAGCACCTACATTTCGCCAGTTTATGTTTAGGTCCCAATGTAATAGGTGGCGAGCCTATCGCCATTAACCGGGCACTTATAAACCTGCGATAAATACACACATAACTTCGAAAAGCATCGAAAAGTCATTGGTGTGTGCCATGGTAAACCTGGGATCGAACCCGATACCTCGTCTCAGCAGTCCATTACCCATACCTCTAGGCTACCGCGGTTATTCATGTTCCATAATCTGTTCATTATATCGATGTTATTTTCTGTCGTAATCAGTGACGTAATTCAAAAGCTATACCTATATACATATTGTTATTAATTAGTGAATAGTGCTGCCCACTCGGTCGAGTTTTATTTTGATTGCGAACTGTAGGAACGTACGAGTTAATTGTCAATCAATTATTGTAGCAGCCGATGGTCGGTATACATATCCAGAGGGATGGATAACTTTTTATTACCTTGCTTAAAAAATAAACATTTACCTTGCACGTCCCGATAATTATGGACGAGAATCAGATTGTTGTAGGTGTATTGACTTGGAGGTAAGGTTGGTTTGGGTTGATTTGATGGGGCCCCACACACATGGGTAACTGTACAGTACCTACAGATAGACTTTTTTTTTATTTTACGTGCGCAAAATCCCCACGGATACCTCTCCACCGGAGCCGGTGAGAGAGGTCATGTCGGACTCGAACCGACTAAAACGCACGCCGCCTGTGGGTCGTTTTGGTTGCCGAAGGTGAGGTTGACAGGCATATCCCTCGCACCCCGGCTGACCCAAACCTACAGATAGACTATTCATTTCCAAGAATGTGTATATTTATTCGCATTCCAATATAATTAGGTATCCAATTTCACAAGGAGGTAGGACAAGACGGTATTTCCGTCCAACTGAGCAGTCCGTCTGGGGAAGTACCTCCGCCTTATAGAATATGTGTGGCCATAATAACCTCGTATTGTGTTCCCGGCGGTAAATAGGGTAACCAGAGCTAATTGGAGAGTTTTTGTGCTGCCAGTGGGAAGACCAAAGGCTTGTCCTGCTTTATCTTCTATACTGATGGTACAATAACTCTCTGTGCTTAGAGAGTCGGGGGCGCGAGTGTGACTCCCCTGGTATTGCACACGTCTATAGGCCACGGTAACCAGTTTCCATCAGGTGGACCGTGTGCTTGTCTGCCATCTAAGTGGCATAATAGAAAACAGTACCTACAGATAGGCTATTCATTTCCAAGAAATTATACATACGAGTGTATTCGTATTCCAATATACATGCATTATGAATTATAGATCAAGTGAATGACTACAAGGGGAGAGGGAGGCCTAAAATGAGGTGGATGGACTTTTTTTTTTTACGTGCGCAAAATCCTCATGGATACTTCTCCACCGGAGCCGGTGAGAGAGGTTATGTCGGACTCGAACCGACTAAAACGCACGTCGCCTGTGGGTCGTTTTGGTTGCCGAAGGTGAGGTTGACAAGCATATCCCTCGCACCCCAGCCGACCCAGGGCCATCTCTCACGATCTGGCCCTCTTCTCGGGTGTGGGGACTACAGAGTCCCCAACTCGTCCCCGGAAACGGGGAGGCGCGCCAGGCGCGCCGCCGCCGCGGCCTGCTTTTGCCAGGGTGACAGGCGGCTCCACCTGTCACTCCCAGGCCGGCGCTCATGGGGGGCGGAGGTCGGTCATCGACCTCCGACGCCCGAGTTGCCTTCGTACGCGGGCAGCTTGGCTTGCGATCCTTTATCGCCCCCGCAGCCGCTCCCGCCCCGCCTCCTCCTTCACGAGCATTACTTGCTCGCAGAAGAAGGCGCCGGCCGCCCACGCATCCGCGCAGCGGACCATCGCCGCGAGCAAGGTGAAGAGCGTGAGAACCCTCACTCCCAGGGCCGCCACAAGCTCCCGCCTCGGCGTCTCCCACGCCGGACACTCGGTGAGCGTGTGCGGCCCTGAGTTCTCGCTCGCGTCGCAGTGATGGCACTCGGACGTTGGCTCTTTCTTCATCCGACGCAGATACTTCCCGAAGCACCCGTGCTCGGTGATCATCTGCGTCAGACGGTACGAGAGGCTGCCGTGTGGCCTCTCTAGCCACTCCCCCATGATGGGTCTTACCGCCGCTACTACGGCGCGCCCTGCGCCTGGTCGCCCAAGTCGTAGCTCCCATTCCGCCACCATTTCCCTGTGGAGCCGGGATCTCAAGGCCCGAATTTCTTCGGGCTCGGGATCGTGACCCCGCTCCCGCGCCGCCTTTCGGAACCGGTATAGGATCCATGGTGGCGATCCAGCGAGGAGACTCGCCGCGTTAGGTGGATGGACTGTATGAAAGATGACATGGTTAAGAAGGGAGTGAATGTTGAAATTACTGCAACTAGAGATGAATGGAAAAAGAACACGTGTTGCGCCGACCCCAAATAATCTTGGGATAAGGGCAGGAGGATGATGATATCAATTATAGATTAAGATAGAAAAAAATGAAACGGTTCAGGTGGGATTCAAACCCGCGATCATTCCCTTACAGTTACTACAGCTAGCATACTAAATGCTTAAAATTTCATTCAACAATTACGAATTATGCTTAATTTATAGTTTGGTAGTAAATAGCACTGTTGCATAAAATTATGTGAAGGAACAATATTATTATTACTGTCATACTTTTTTTTTTTTTTTTTTACGTGCGCAAAATCCCCACGGATACCTCCCCACCGGACCCGGTGGAGGAGGTTATGTCGGACTCGAACCGACTAAAACGCACGCCGCCTGTGGGTCGTTTCGGTTGCCGAAGGTGAGGTTGACAGGCATATCCCTCGCACCCCGGCCGACCCAGGGCCATCTCTCACGATCTGGCCCTCTTCTTGGGTGTGGGGACCACAGAGTCCCCAACTCGTCCCCGGAAACGGGGAGGCGCGCCACGCGCGCCGCCGCCATGGCCTGCTTCTGCCAGGGTGACAGGCGGCTTCACCTGTCACCCCCAGGCCGGCGCTCATGGGGGGCGGAGGTCGTTCATCGACCTCCGACGCCCGAGTTGCCTTCGTGCGCGGGCAGCTTGTCTAGCGATCCTTCGTCGCTCCCGCTGCCGCTCCCGCCCCGCCTCCTCCTTCACGAGCATTACTTGCTCGCAGAAGGAGGCGCCGGCCGCCCACGCATCCGCGCAGCGAACCATCGCCGCGAGCAACCGGATGCGGACCTGAGTCCTCGCTCGCGTCGCAGTGATGGCACTCGGACGTTGGCTCTTTCTGCATCCGACGCAGATACTTTCCGAAGCATCCGTGCTCGGTGATCATCTGCGTCAGACGGTACGAGAGGCTGCCGTGTGGCCTCTCTAGCCACTCCCCCATGATGGGTCTATTACTGTCATACTTGAGAGATATGACAGTATAGTTTAATTAAGTTGGGGACACATCACATGTTTGATAATAATTAACGACAGCTGTTACGGGGTAAGTACCTACCTACAGATGCACAACTAAGATTAAACTTGTTATTGGTATAGCAGGCTAAGTTTCGTAACTCTATTTAAATGAAAATGTAACAGGTAGTCCCGATAAAGTGGCGGCACCTGGCGACGTCTTCTGATGTAGTCCTTGATATTGTCTGCCTCTAAGCTGGTGTTAAACTGGCTTTGCACAGTGCAAGGTTTCACGGACGTGGACACGGAGGTTATTATGACAAAGTTGACAGTACTATCACAAATGCCGCGTGGTTCCCGGCAGAGTAGAATTAGGGCCAGCCCATCTCTTCCCATGCGGTGTCGTACAAGGCGACTAAGGAATAGGGCTGTGTAACATCAGACAGATATATATATATATATACAGCCCAGACTCAGCCTCATATGTATGGCTCCAGTCAACAATACTGCCCGGAAAACGGCAATAGGCTCACCCCCTATCACGTGGGACCGAATACAATTATTGGTGAAATGTGGATGTTAATTCACCTTTGCCGAACTGTCCAGGGATAAAGGTGAGATTATTATATGTATATGTACTATCACAGATGACTCTCATTCCACGGTGCGTAGTCCGCGAGATATCAAGCACGTGTCGGTAAAATCGCCGGCCGTATAAAAGCGGCTTAAAGGAGACAATAAAGATTGCGGTGGGAAGACATGCGGTCCTCCAACGGACTAATTCAAAGTTTACAAATTGAAGGTGTGTGATTATGAGGAGATTTAACTATAGTTCCAAGCGCTCGAAAAAGCGTATAGTATCGCAAACCACAGGGGCTTTGTGTGCAAGAGCTTCACATAACCGCACGGTATTCTCGAGTCCCACGGTGTGTGGTAGGACATGACAAGTTTGGTGGTTACAGCATACAAGTATAATGAACAAACGAACCTTACAAGGTTTTAATTTTATTTTCGTACAGTGTTTGAGCACACGCACAGTTGGTGCTGCCACACTGCTGTTAACAAATGTTTACAAGCGTTAGTAAACATTGTTTATAAAACATTTGATCACAATGTTAGAAAACGTTTTCTTATATGTTCATGTTAGGTAATGTTAGTAAACGATTCTAAACAAAATTGTTAGTAAACAAATTTAATTTACGATTTAATTTTGTCATCATTCTATTTACACTTAATGTATTTTAAATCTATGCTTATATTTACATTAATAAAAAATAAGAATTAAATAAAACAAAAGTTAAAATGCGTCGTGGAATTCCTCCGCATCGCATGCCTCTTGTGGTAGCGTTCCCAGAAGACTGGCAGCATTGCCACGTTGTATGGCAATGCTTATTCTCTGACCTAAGAAGAGGCCAGCCCTCTGGTTACGAGAAGCGTCGACCAAACGCTTCGCAATCTCCCTGAAGAGATTGCAGGCGCTCGGACCACACGGCCCAAACGTTTCTACTCTAAACGGTTCAAACTCATAATCACCAACGAGATTAGAATACTTGCGCCGCTTAAGAGTCTCTGCAGAAACTGCAGCAGCACCAGCACAGCCAGCCGTACCAGGTATATGGGTAGGGGCAATGGTATCGACGCATGTTGCGTCCCACACCAGAGTCCTACCCATTCTCCATGGCATTTATGACACACCATCCGGTCTATTGCCATCGTCGCGAGCCAAACCGTTTGGTTCAAACACAGCTGGCACACCGGCGGTGACAAGAGCACAGCGGATTTTGTCGTTGAGGCTGGCGTGCCGTGTGATTCGCCCAGCGCTCCTGCAGCACGATAGGCCATGATGTCCGAGTCGGTTAACTGCTTCTCCTTGATGACGGCAATAGGCTCACCCCCTATTACGTGCGACCGAATTTAATGATTGGTGAAATGTGGGTGTTAATTCACATCTGCCTAACCCTCCGAGGATTAAAGGCGTGATTATGTGTATATATGTATGTAATAGCAATGTGGCAGCACATAATGTACTTACTAAAAGTACTTACAGTTTGCCGTTTTTTATTTTTTGCCGAATACCATCAAATCAATCAATCAATTACCCAGTCCACTGCTGGACATAGGCCTCTCCCAATGTGCGCCATTTTCTCCACCATTGGCCTATTTGTACGGTACTTGTTTACACCTGTTAGTTACTTTTATAAGGTTTAACATTGTGTGATATAACCGCGGTAGCCTAGTGGTATACGTAATGGACTGCTGAGACGAGGTCTCGGGTTCGATCCCAGGTATACCATGGCACACACCAATAACTTTTCGATGCTTTTCGAAGTTATGTGTGTATTTAACGCAGGTTTATAAGTGCCCGGTAAATGGCAATAGGCTAGCCACCTATTACATTGGGACCTAAACATAAACTGGAGAAATGTGGGTGCTAGCACCTCTGCCTACCTCTTCGGGGATATAGGCGTGAGTTTGGTAAACCTGGGATCGAACCCGAGACCTCGTCTCAGCAGTCCATTACCCATACCACTAGGCAACCGCGGTATAGCTATACATATACATTTTTTTATAATGTCTTCTATACCAATGACAAGTATAAGAAGTTGCATGTAGGTGAATATTGGTTGATTACCATTGCGATCTCAATTATTTATTGCGCTGTTGGTGTGTCTAATTCTACGGACACAGTACCGTGTTGTGTCAATAATTATTGACATTACTTTCACTGTACTTATGCGTAATCACGATTTAAGGACATAATTTTACAACGCCAATTATTATGGCAACGGGCGGTAGACCAAATGTCTAGGTAAACTCTAGTATAACTATACCACTTCACGCAGTAATTTAATGCCATAATTTAGTTTCCATCGCGGCCATAGCACCGCACAGCAATAGTCTCTGCACCTGGCGGGGACCATCTCCCGGTGTATCATATTGTGCGCTCGGGGATGATTTCCGCCATGTGTGTGTTGTTGCTCGGGGATGATTCCTAGCATATTAAATTCTCATAAAAGGGCCTCTACGTCTTGGCTTTGGCCCGACGCACGCCTTCCAAAGGTCCGGGACTCTATAGTCCCGTCCCGAGAGTCATGGTACTGAGAAACAATAATAATGATTTATTTCTAAGAATATGGTACTGAGGTCTAAAGACCTATTGCCATTAGTATGTGCCTATAATTATTGACATAACTTTAACTGCACCTATGTGTAATCACGATTTTAGGACATAATTTTACAACGCCAATCATTATGGCAACGGGCGGTAGACAAAAAGTCTAGGTAAACTCTAGTATAACAATACCACTTCACGCAGTAATTTAATACCATAATTATTGCGGTAACAGCCCGGTAGACGATAAGGTAGTGTGGCCCTAGCATGATAGTTTTTAATAGTATTGGCTACAACTCTTCATACACAAAAGTCATTAGAAACTAAGTACAGAATATTTTGGTTTTGATTCAGGACGAAATTGGTTTTGTTATAATATCTTTGCGATTTCCTGAGTAATTTTGTTATGATTCCCATATAATTGGAATTGTAATTGGCAATATAGAATATCCTCCCACAGTGGCCAGTCTATTTTCAATTATAAATCGTAAATTGTGAGATTGTCTTCTCCAGATTGAAATATTCTTACGCAAAATGTTCGTGGAATTTAACACAATACCTAACATATTTTGACAAATCATAAAGAATACTAAAGAAGTTTTTACATTTTTATTATTTCTATTTGGATTGTAATCACGGGTTTTGAAAACAAAACAGGATTTTGAAAACGGTATTTTCCACAAGGGGCGAAGTAAACCAAAAAAGTAACTTTTACTATAGGATTTGTAATGAACAAGTTTTGAAACAAAACTGCGTCATTGTTTTCCACTACTTTTTTGCAACCCTCCCGTTTGTCCTCTATTTTATCCCCGACAGAGGTACACAAAAAGTGGGGACAACTGGAATAGATACAAAAACCTGAAACAAACTTTTATCAGACACACCAAATGTTACGAAGAGAAAAAGGAATCAGTATTTACCTAGGTATGTTCGTAAACCTAAACAAAAATGAATTGAAATTCAACGTAACAACGCACTGCAATCAATCCGGTGGTAAAGAATGGTGGTTTCGTGACTATAGTGTGGTGATAGTATGACTATAGCAGCGACAAGGATAAATTGGGTGTCAAATATTCACCACGAAGACTGACGTGCCATTAACTATCCTATTCATCCTGTAAAGTTTGAAGACATTTTTACCAGTAAATTTATGTAGGTCACACCACGCTGGTGATCTGATTTACACGATCTAACTGACTGCACTCATTTGTCCATGTTAGTGAAGTTTGTTTTTACTACTTACATAGATACATACTAACTTTTAAAGTATAATGCGATCATGGTATAGCCATATGAATTAATTGATTGATTGATGATTCTTTTTATTTGTATGTTTGTAAAACATAGGTACTTATAACCTGTGTTATATTTGGAAATGAATAGTATACCTTGAATTCTGATACCTTCCCCGCAATTCATTAGACCTTCTTCTTCATCATCTTAGCTTTAATTGCAACCGGAATCAACGGTTTAACCTGCTGTTCGAGGCATGACTAGACCAATGCAAATACCTATATTCATGCATACAAATATTTGCACTGAGCGAGGATCGAACCCGCGCCACTATCGCCATGCCGCGGTGGCTGTTATGGTATCATTAGAACCTATGGATGAGAAATAGCTTATCACTGATCTATCGCTATATCGAAAAGAATATGTTCAATACTTTGAGCGTGATCGAGTGCAAACATCTGAATATTTTCACAAACTTTCACAATATTCGTTAGTATAGTAGGAGCACCGGTGCTTGATACATAGGTTTTTGAAAAAAAAAGCAATTAAATACAACTAGATTTACCAGTAATGTTCCTTATAAAATAGTCACCAATATATTCTTAAAGAACAAAGTAAAATATTCATTATCTGTATAATATTTTAAGGAAAGTGCTCTCTAAGATAGATTGTATTGCAAGCTATACTTTTACATAGCTCACAAAAATCACCAAGATACAGAACTCGTTATTTGAGACTAAAACAAAGTGCGCAATGAAGCTTCTAAAGGATTTAGAGAATGTTACAGACAGCAAAATACGTTGTCTTTAAATTGAAAGCATAAAGTCACACAAAGTCTGACATTATTCCGACTTTACCCCATTTACCCCATATACGTGTCAAGAGGCGAGTGAAATTCTTATTTAGACGTTCTTGGGGAAAGGTCGAAACATCGAATCTCACGCTCATCTGTATTCTAAATAAGTACGTGCTTGCGTTTTCGTTTTGCCTACACAACAGAATCAATACGCTACTTCGATGACCTATAAACATTTCCCCGAAGGCTTTCTAAGTTTTCCCTCCATTTATTATTATTGCCCCCCATTACTCTTGAGTTGCCACGTGGGGTACGCGCTAAATTCCCACGAGTGCAATTTCGATGAAAGGGATGTGCGTTAACTCGTTTATTAGGGTTCAACAAGGAATTTTAAAATTTTTCAATTATCTATTATTTTAAAGACATATAGCTCGCAGCTTACAGATGTCATATAGCTAATATGGTTATATAGGTATGAATATCTGCAAATAACAAATAAACATACATACATACATATAATTATTGTATTCAGTCCCACGTAATAGGGGGTGAGCCTATTGCCGTATTTCGGGCACTATTGTTGACTCAAGCCTGAGTCTGAGCAGCATATATCTGTCTGATGTTAAACAGCCGCAACCCAGAGACTTTCTAAGACGACTATGTCTTGTACGACACCGTATGGGAAGAGATGGGGTGGTTCAAATTCATAGAAAATATACTAAAAATAAACTTCGTAAAATCGCCAGCTTTGAGCAGATCAACCGGACAAAGGAGAACGTACTATCGTTGTAGAAAATAGGATTAAAATCGACAATTGTTCCACGCTTAAGTGTGAGTGTTCTTTGATCAAATAAAAAGGCAAAGTACACGCGTTTATATCTTATGACAGGATTATTTCTTAACTAAGTCTGTTAACTATTTTTGAGAAAAATAATATAGGACATTTCAAATAAGTAGAAACCGAAGATTAAAAGAAATATTATTTTTCAAATTTTATTTATGTATTTATTCCAGCAGAGTGGTATGGGTAATGGACTGCTGAGACGAGGTTTTACCATGGCACACACATGGGATAGGCAGAGGTGCTAGCACCCACATTTCGCCAGTTTTATGTGTAGGTCCCAATGTAATAGGTGGCGAGCCTATTGCCATTAACCGGGCACTTATAAACTTGCGATAATTACACACATAACTTCGAAAAGCATCAAATAGTCATTGGTGTGTGCCATGGTAAAACCTGAGATCGAACCCGAGACCTCTTCTCAGCAGTCCATTACCCACACCGCTAGGCTACCGCGGCATGTTAATTTGATATATCAGCTGTAATTTTTTACCTTGTGTAATTTTATACTATATAGCAGGTAAGGGGCATAATAATGTATAAACAGTATAATATACCAGTTGTACTAATTAATGGCCTCTGAAAAAGAGCGACGTTGATTTATTTTTGTTTATTTCTATTTTCTCTGTCTACCTATTCAATTGCGAACCTGGCACTAAGTGAAAAAGTAGCTTTGACCTTTCACGAGATTTTCTTAGCAAATGGAAGAAAATAAAATATGTTTGATGTTATCTACGAATTAATTTAGTTTTTTTCGATAGACGTGCCCGGCAGTCAACAATAAATTTATCCTTCCTCTATGATTCTATGATCAAAAAATACAGTTTTCTAAATGTGGGCTTTGTTATTAAATGAGAGGTTTATGTTTACAGTTCATATCTCTTCATACATACATACATATAATCACGCCTTTATCCCTGAATGGCTAGACAGAGGTGAATGAACATCCACATTTCACCAATAATTGTATTCGGTCCCACGTAATAGGGAGTGAGCCTATCGCCGTATCCCAGGCACTTTTGTTGACTCGAGCCATGCATCTGAGGCTGCGTCTGGGCTATTTAAACTATCATGGTCACTGACATCAATATCAGAATAAACGGGATATTTACCATATCGGAAACTCAAAGTAATGAAACATGGTAAATATCCCGTTTGTTCTGATACTGAGTCTGGGCTGTATATATCTGTCTGATGTTAAACAGCCCTATCCCTTAGTCGCCTTGTCGCCTTGTCTGCAACACCGCATGAGAAGAGATGGGGTGGCCTTTATTCTACTCTGCCGGAAACCACGCGGCTCTTTATCCTATTTATTAGTTTATCAGAATATAAATTAGGTTTAGGTAAATTAAATTTGCGATTTTTAAATACATTTCTAACTAATGTGAACACCGTAAAAAGGTGCTCTTCGTGGATAAGTCTAGGTACAATTCACTCTTCAGCCGGGTGCTCTAAGTGGACGACACCGTTAATTTTATTACTTCGGATTGCAAATTGAAAATAATTTCACAATGAAATTTCTTTTGAAATCCGTTCTTTAGTTTGTTTTGCCACCGGTTTTTTTTAATAGTGCTTTTTATGTGATCTTGAAAACATCAAAATTGTGCGTTACTTTTGAATATGTGTCCCGTTTTCACACCAACTTAGCACAGATGGCATGTATACATGTACAGGACAAAGTATTGAAGAATTTAATAATGGAACCTACTACTAAAATGGCTAAAGATATGGCAAAAAAAAATCGTGCTTATAAAGAAAACAACCAAACAAGCTAAAACTTTGTTATTCTAATTATTATGATCTAGTTTTTGCAAATTATGCTATGCACCCCAATATTTACATCATACAATTCAAAATTCATAGCCTCATTTCGGATTGAGATTTCAGCGCTCCAATTAAAGGGCAGGTAAATAATTCAACTGTGTACCGACATACTCGAGCTACGAGTGAGTATGGTACTTAAAGTAATAAATTAATTATGCATTACTCTCGGATGGTGTGTAATATTTTTAGAGGTTAACTTCTTAAACCCGTAGTTCATTTAGGTGTGCTACGATAACTTTCCAGGATCTGTAGTTCACCTAGGTGTTCCCGGAAATTTTCTTGGATCACTAATTTACCTGTGTATTCTATGGTAACTTTCTTGAATCCATAGTTCACCTAGTAGGTGTTCTAGAGTAACTTTCTTGGATCCGTAGTTCACCTAGGTGTTCTACGGCAACTTTCTTGGATCCGTAGTTCACATAGGTGTTCTACGGCAACTTTCCAGGATCTGTAGTTCACCTTGGTGTTCCCGGTCAATTTCTTGGACCCAAAGTTCACCAAGGTACTCTACGGTAACTTTCTTAGATCACCTAGGTGTTCTATGGTATTTTTGAATCCGTAGTTCATCTAGTAGGTTTCGACGGTAACTTTGTTGAACCCGTAGTTCACCTAGGTGTTCTTGTTCACCTAAATTAAGGCTAAAGTTACACAAAATAGAGACCAAAAAGGCACATTTGGTGAAGCTTTGTTTCCTGGACGCATAGAGAACAGAGCTAGGTAATAAACCAAGTGCAGGCGCCGCGTTAAGTGTGACTAAATGGAGTAGCCCATCACAGCTCATACTTTATGAATGCTGTTGAAAGTGGGAAACGTAATTTATAATATCTACCCCAGCTTGTGCGAGCTGCTGCACTTAAGTTTTTTTTCATCCACATTTCATCGTACTTCCTTCTAATTTTAAATGTGAAAATTTGTGAAAATGATTAGATGTTTGTATGTTTATATGTTTGTTACTGTCGTTTACGCTTAAATGAATTCAACTATCCTAAGAGCTTATAATTAGCTGATTATTCTTAGGATGCGAATTTTTGTGTTTTACCGCCTTGAGAATAATTTGTGTTTGACATGGTTCCCTTGGTTACTTCCCTCCACACAGACAGGGATAACCGGAAATGAATAACCTGAAAGGAACTTCATCAGCGCTCAGTCCAGCTGTGGAATGATCTTTTTGCTATGGGTTTTCCAAGCGACAAAGGTCTTTGAACAGTGCGTCCTACCTGTAATGACTTACGGTGCCGAAACGTGGACACTTACAGTGGGGCTGGTTCATAGCTTAAAAGTCACGTAGCGGGCTATGGAGCGAGCTATACTTGGAGTTTCTCTGAAGGATAGAATTCCGAACAAGGTTATCCGACAGAGAACTGAAGTTACCGACATAGGTCACAGAATAAGCAAGTTGAAGTGGCAGTGGGCTGGCCACGTTTGTCGAAGGACCGAGGGCCGTTGGAGCAAACGAGTCCTAGAGTGGAGACCGCGAGAAGGTAAACGAAAGGTAGGACGCCCCCTAGCCATATGGACGGACGACCTGAAAAAGGTGGCTGGGACAGACTGGATGCGGAAGGCGGACGATCAGAGAAAATGGCGCACACTGGGAGAGGCCTATGTCCAGTGGACTGCGGTGGGCTGATTGATTTGATTTGATTGATTTTTTCCAAGCGAATATAATATGAAGTACTTCAAGGACATTAAAAGGTTTTTACATTGTCGACTCTCAAGCTGTGAAATTATTTATTGCTGCGGTTTTTCCAAGCGAATATAATATGGAATCCTTCAATCAAGAAGGGCATTAGAAGGTTCTTACATTGTCAGCAACACAAGTGTGATGCATCTGGTGTAGCATTGGCCATAGTTACAACTTTCTATCGGGTGGGCCGAATGGTTGTCTACTGTCAATTAAGTGATAAAAAAATGAATCTTAATTAGTAACAAAAATTTCAAAATTATAAACTATAATATGTATAGCAAATTAGCATATAAAAAACAATAAAGTAATCCTATTTATTAATCACATACAAAATAATTAAAATATAAATACGAATAAACTCGCGATCATGTCGCGTTAAACAACCCACTCCGCATCGTTCCCGGCGCAAAGGTGCCCATGATGTTGGCCGCGTTGCCCCGCTGAATCGCAATAGCCAACATTTGCCCCAGGAACGAGCCGGATCGGAAGTCACCGCCTTGGTCGTGGATGCGGCGGCTATATAGCTAATATCTGGTATTTCCAGTCATATATTTTTTTCATGATAAATAAAAATATTGATATGACCAACAAAAATATTTATAAAAGTAAAAACATAGCCATAATGGCCAAATAAAAAATAACCAAAGTACATACCTACCTGCTTATTTAACTTCTTAGCTTTCACGGTAATTGCATCTGCACTTAAAGTTTCTAGGAACGAACAAATGTGTCACTGGCGTTCTTTTTTTATTAAATTTTCTTCGCCCGCCATGTTTTCCTTTAAGAGTCAAACGTATTTAAGGCGGTGACCCCTATGTGACCCCAATTAGTGTTACTTAAACTGCCCGCTGGAGTTAAAATAAAGTTTTAAGTACGAACAAAAGTTCTCTTACCTGATTATTAGGTTTGTAATAGGTAGAATCAATACTTCTGTGGGTAACTACGTGTGAAAATTAAAGTAATGTGTTGTGTGTGTAAAACACTGAGTGGTGCAAGTAAATACTAATAAATGAGAAAATTCTGGATTTGTTAGAACAAAGTTAGGCGCTGTATAAATTATTCAGGAGTTCGGATTTGAAAGTCAGATA
This sequence comes from Eilema griseolum, assembly GCA_963662185.1. Taxonomy (NCBI): domain Eukaryota; kingdom Metazoa; phylum Arthropoda; class Insecta; order Lepidoptera; family Erebidae; genus Eilema; species Eilema griseolum. The sequence goes on from OY759250.1 coordinate 11,624,704, forward strand.
AATTCTAACCCCTCGTTTTCACCTAAGTATAAAATATGTATTTGACAAGTTGCAATATGTCACAGGCTACAGTGTGAACGCAAATGTGTTTTATACTTGTTTACAACTTGTTGTCTATACATACTATGTGAACGAAAAAGTATCTGAGATACCTACATGTTTTATACATGTATCTCAGATACTTTTTTTACAAGTATTGTGTTTTGATTAGTCTTCCGCAAGTTTTCAACAAGTTTTTTATGAACAAGTTTACAACTTGTTTCACAAGTTGTTTCGTAGTATAAAAGAGGGGTTATACACGCTCAACGTGCATTTGAAAATAGGTACTTAACACTTATAGGTTTGCTCATCCGATTATTGAGAAGATTGAAAGTTGATTTTAGGTAGTGAGTTGTCTTATTACTTTTTTTTATTTTTTTATACCACTAAGTTGGCAGACAAGCACACGGCCCACCTGATGGGAAGCGGTTACCGTGGCCTATGGACGTATGCAACACCAGAGGTGTCACACTCGTGCTGCCGACCATGAAGAAACCTTCTGATGCCCCTCTTGAAGAACCCCATATTGTAGGCGCTTGGGAAAACCGCAGCAGGGAGGTCATTCCACAGCTGGAGAATTCCCTGCCTATTTGTATTGAGTAGTGCATCTCTATCACCTAAAACATGAGGTGACGTGATGACATATTATGTAGAGTACACTAGACTAGACTGGTAGTATATATTAATAGAGTAAAACTTGTCGGGATATTTACCATGTTTATTATTTTCTCTGAGTAACCGATATTTTGGTGCTGTTACGATCACGGTGTACTGACGACATCCAAGTTAGTTGTTATTGGGCAGAGCATATCGTTCTACTCTCTGCCGCACTCGTTTGTTACGCGCATCGCCGCAACCACTGTCCGCGTTCACGACACACAACACTCACTGAATCCAATGGCACAGGTTTTGAGAATTTGATTTGCTCAGGTCTTGTAAACATATGGATCACTGGAGGTCAGACACTCGAGTTTTACACTATTAATATGAAGGATCATGTCAATCTTAAATCAAACATGGTAGTATATTTAATTATTATAATAATAGACAGTTATTATCCTAATTTATCATATTTTCCTGTTTCGGAAAATCTTTCTTATTAAACTTGTTATAATTTATAATACAACCGTCTTATACCGTTTATTTAAAACTATAGGTGATATTTGGCAATAATTACCACAGTGCTTACCGTTTCGACGTTCAAAAATAGAAATTGATTAATCTCCACTAATAATTACCTTAGTTCAATTATGTGGTTGCCAAAGATAGATTAATGAGACCCGTCAATAGCACGGCTTAGTCGAGATGAAATACGTTAAACACAGGCTACTTATAGTCTATTTAGGAGAGCAGTAACTCAAACAACTTATTGTAGAAGAACAACCCTATGTTATCAAATGTGCAAAATTATTTAAAAAAAATTAAATATTAAGCAAACAATTTTTTTTATACCTACCACTTAGGTGGCAGATAAGCATCGGCCCACCTAATGTAAAGTAGTTACCGTGACCTATGGACGTGTGCAACACTAGAGGAGTCACACTCGTACTGTTGGCAGTGTGAGTGTGACTGTAAGCCTAGAGAGTTTTTGTCCCGTCAGTGCAGATGACAAAGCAGGACCAGCATTTGGTTTTCTCACTGACAGCACAAAACCTCTCCAGTGAGCTCTGGCTACGCTACTCGCCGCCGAAAACACAACACGTATGTTAGAATATATAATATCACACCTCATCAGGTGCTAATGCTAACTGCAGCTTAAAGCAAGAATATAATAACGTTAAAGTAAAAATATTTGATCATGGTATAGGTAAGTATAGATATAGCCTTTCCCAGGTTATTTCCCGTCAATATGATTGTACAACATCGACACGAAAGTTTAAAAGCGAGTATAAAAGTGAGATCATTACCTGCTATGAAGAAGTTTCAAAATTTTATTTCCTGTGTAGCGGCATCGCGTCGCACACGCAATGTCAGCGAATTCCTCGCCCGGCAGAGACGGAGCTCCCGCGCTCTGTGAAGTCAGTTCATACGGAAGGCTTGTACAGACAGCCACATATGAACTCGCTCACTTATAGATATTCTAAGTTAATATCAAGTGTTCCAATTACTCGATTGTAAGTCCTACACATAGAGAGACATTTGTGTGATCGGTGATAAACGTTATAAGTGTACGCCATCTTCTATTGAGATACTCCCACGTGAACTTATAGGCATAGCCTGTAAATCCTGATTGAGAGTTGAATAAAATTTTCCAAACATTTAGATACCTGCTATTCTTACCAATGGGAAAAAGGTAATGATAAATTCGAAAGCGAATTAATCGTTAAAAAGATTTACGGGGACCTGGGTTTGCGGCAATTCAAGTAATTGTTTAGATGCCAAACGGTTCGTGAATAGCTAAGTTATTCTTTTGTTCTTTATTGCCGGTGGCACACTCTGGTCTGGAAATCATTATTAAAGAAAAATATTTCTGCATTCTGATCACGTTTTGACTTCTAACTTCTTCGTATTTCCGCCATATTTTCTTGCATGAGACTTGGATTCTGAGCTATGTTACTAATTCAATTTTCTAGCAGCTGTCGCTTATAATGAAGTTAGTTAAAAATTAATAAAAAGAATTCGCAAAACATTGGGTTGAAGAATTGTATTCGCAAAAAATTGAGTAAAATTGAGTTACATTTTTAATTATATTTTTCATAGTGAAGGAACATCGTGCAAAATACCAATGAATGAGTGGGAATTTCAAATATTTGATTAGGCGAGTGGGTACAGTGTAAGAATTTTAGGGGACTGATGGTTTCGTCACTGATTTTTGTTCCTATGACTATGACTTTTACATATTCACGAAACTCAAAACTGCCTGGTTTTGAGTTTCATGCAAAAACTTGCAAGAAATAAAGTAAGTAATAAAACTCAATATTTTTAGGACTGTTTCTGTTTTTTGTGTGTGTGTTTTATATTTTGCTAACGTAAGAACTTGAACAATTTGCGAACAATTACGTTATATTAGCGAAACTTCTTGAACGATGCCGATAGCTCTTATCATAAAATAAACAAGTGAGCTCGGAATTCTCCGCGGAACTTAGTCATTTTAGTTGAGTTAATATTTCTTCGTTGTTTAACTTATTACGAAGTACCTACGAATATTTTGAATTTCTCGACGCCTAGTTGATATTGGGGAAAATTGTTCTTGTCGTTTACATATTTATGCGACGCAGTTAGTATCTCCCTATCTAATACCAACCATTTTTTATTAAAAATACTGGTAATCGAAATTTCCATGTTTACGTGCGCAAAATCCCTACGGAGCCGTTGGAAGAGGTTATGTCGGACTCCAACCGACCAAAACGCACGCCGCCTGTGGGTCGTTTTTGGTTGCCGAAGGTGAGGTTAACATGCATATCCCTCGCACCCTGGCCGACCCAGGGCCATCTCTCACGATCTGGCCCTCTCCTCGGGTGTAGGGACTACAGAGTCCCCAACATCTAAATTTCTAGTAGGTATCAAGCGTTAACATCTTTTACTAAATTAAATAGTAGTAGGTTCATGTCTGTGTGGTGATCAGGTTGCAGAACTGGGACCTCTCGTCGACGAGTCCTTCTTAACAAAGTTAGTTAAAAAAACTACACTTAAAAAACCGAACTCATAAACTATAAAATAACATAATAAAGGTAAGGGAAAAATGACTGAATTTACAGATTTATTGATCTGTTAGAAGTCAAGTTATTTCAATTGATTGCATTATAATATTTCAGGCGCAACAGAAAAAGTAGGCACCGACTTCTAACAGATCAACAAATCTGTAAATTCAGTAATTTTTCTCTTATATTAATTGTTATTTTATAGTTTTTAGTTTTTGAGGTCGGTTCGGTCAGTAACCGGTGTATATACAAAAATATCAATCAAATTGTCAACCTCCACCTTTTTGGAAATGTATTTCTATTTAGGAAATGTATACACTACTAGCTGTTGCCCGCGGTCCTGCTCGCGTGGATGTCGGTTATCGCTTAGTGTTGAGTCAATGCTATTGAGCATAAAAAAAATCTAAAATAAAAGTAGCCTACGTTACTCCTTATTACATCAGTTACTTGCGAATAAAGTCTGTCTGTCTGTTTGTTCCGCCTAATCTCTGAATTGGTTATACCAATTTTGACGTGACTTTGATTGGCAGGTAGCTGATGTAATAACGAGTAACGTAGGCTTCTTTTATTTTTGGTTTTTTTTATGCTCAATAGCATTGATTCAACACTAAGCGATAACCGATATCCACACGGGCGGAACCGCAGGCAACAGCTAGTCTGATTTAGCCTGCATCTCAAAATCCTTTCTTAGGGGATGTCTACGTCATAGTAGTTTATGAATGCAAAGTCTTAGCCCGATCGGTTTAAAATTGACAAAGTTTCTTACAAACTTTCATCCCCTATTATTATCCCTTTGGGGGTAGAATTAATCAAAATCATTTCTTAGCGGATGCCTACGTAGTAACATCTACCAGCATGCCAAATTTCAGCCCGATCCGTCCAGTGGTTTGGGCTGAGCGTTGATAGATCACTACAGTCAGTCAGTTAGTCACCTTTGAGTTATATATTTAGATTAACAGAAACAAACTCATTAAATGAATAAAATTCACCATTCAAAACAATGGACCACAAAACCATTTCTTCTCTTTTAGATACATCCAACCGTAGGCGCTTAATCTCTTAACGAAATCTAATTAAGAATTGTGGTTAGTACGTAATTAGCTAATTTAAACAAATGTATATTGAATCTTCCTCCGAAGCTGGCCACTAGAAAATTACTCATGATGTGATGGTTCCGTGCTAATGAGTAATAGAATCGTGTCATAGAATATAGATCGTTTTTAAGCTTTCGTTGTCAAATTGTATTTTATCCCACCTGATGATAAACTTAATTCTTTATTGCACACACACAGTACAGAGATCATAAATAAAAACATTTCAAAGAAAATGTACAAAGGCGAGCCTAACTCAATATGAGTTCTCTCCCAGCAAACCTTTGAGTAGCAGAGAAACAAATAATAATGAAGGAGGATGTGAAGTGTAAACTTGACTGAAGGTCAGATAGGATAGCCTGCCAATTCAAGCAATTTTAAAGAGTTTTTTTTATACCACTTAGGTGGCAGACAAGCACACGGCCCACCTGATAGAAAGTGGTTATCGTGACATATGGACCTGTGCAACATCAAGAGAGTTACACACGTACTGCCGACCCTGTAAGTACAAGTTTCTGTGCCGTCAGTGCAGAAGATAAACCAGGACAAGCCTTTGGTCTGCCCACTGATTTTGCAAAAAATCTCCAGTGAACTCTGGCTACCCTACTCACCACCGGGAACACTACAAAAGATTATTATGACCGCAGTATTCTGTAGGGTGGAGGTACTTCCCCAGTCGGACTGCTCAATTAGGATGGGAATACCGTCGTGTCAAATCTCCTATGAAGTTTTATAGTTCGCTCACATCGGCGCACTAACAGACTTACAGTTAGGTATTTCACGCCTCGCAATTATTCGTAGATTAGGTATAGGAACAGTGAAACAAGTATAGTGGCAAAGAATTCTTATTGGGCATCCAAATCTAGGCAATATTCCACTCACAGCATTTAATCCGATGGACCGTGAGTTTATTTCACATTTAATATTATGGTGAAATAGCGTTTCATAATTTTATACCTAAAGTAAGTTACCGACATAGGTCACAGAATAAGCAAATTGAAGTGGCAGTGGGCTGGCCACGTTTGTCGAAGGACCGATGGCCGATGGCCGTTGGAGCAAACGAGTCCTAGAGTGGAGACCGTCAGAAGGTAAACGAAAGGTAGGACTCCCCCTAGCCAGATGGACGGACGACCTGAAAAAGGTGGCTGGGACAGACTAGATGCGGAAGGTGGAGGATCGGAGAAAATGGCGCACATTGGGAGAGGCCTATGTCCAGCAGTGAACTGCTGTGTGCTAATTGATTGATTAATTGATTGATACCTAAAGTAAAATCTCTATCGCTAAAATGTGAAATTATAACAACTGTTTCCATTTATTGCTTCTTAGAAAAGTAACATTTTTGCGAAATTGGCGAAAGGATTTCTTTTATAAATACCTACTATAATACTTATTCTTATGCCAAAGCTACCTATTATTATAACTGTATACCTATCTTATTTATGTTAGGTATTTCGTACGAATAAATTATTATCATAAATTCAGTTACCTTATTATACTCAATATAAACCAAACCTGGTTCATGTTTTCAAAGAAAAACATGCCTAATTTATAAAAAAATAACATTTCTTTGAGAAAATTGTTATAGCAGCTTGTTATTGAAGTATCTTTTTATATTCTTGAAGTTCCATGATGTTCTGTTATACAGTTATAATAAACTTTACGAGCACGGGGCATGCCCTTCAAAAAAAGAGGGTTTATTATTTTTAATTGAGAGCCCTCAAACTTATCGCAATATCACTACATGTGCAACTTTTTTTAGATATTTATTAGGTTCAGATACATACAATATCTGAACCTAATAAATATCTAAAAAAAGTTAAAAAAGAATAAAGTAAGTATCTAATGGGGTATGCCTAGGTCAAGCTCTGTTTATGTTCGTGTAACCGTGTGTTAAAAAACCGCGGTAGCTTAGTGGTATGGTTAATGGACTGCTGAGACGAGGTCTCGGGATCGATCACAGGTTTTACCATGGCACACACCAATGACTTTTCGATGCTTTTCGAAGTTATGTGTGTATTATCGCAGGTTTATAAGTGCCCGGCAATAGGCTCGCCACCTATTTATTAATTGGGACCTAAACATAAACTGGCGAAATGTGGGTGCCAGCACCTCTGCCTACCCCTTCGGGGATATAGGCGTGAGTTTGTGTTATGTTATATAACTGTGTGTAACCCAATAAATGTAATATGTACTAGCGTAAAAAAAAGAAACTTATCTACTAATTTTTTTTTGCGACTTCACTTAAAATAGTATTCTCAAGATATGAAATTTTAAAAGTATATTCCTTTTATTTACCCTTTATTTTACTTGTAAACGAGATCTTATCACAGGCCAATTGAGATGTAATAAAGTATAGAAGAGACACCAGATGTCAACGATTTCTAACAACCGGTTCAGAATGGTTAAATTTTAATTATAAGGAAGCTAAAAGCCTTATTAAAGAAATCGGACAGAGGCTCATCGAGGCGACCGGTGACACTCGTTCCGGGTCGTTCCTGGTCCAAAGGCTGTCCATCGCCACCCAACGTGGCAACGCAGCAAGTGTTATGGGCACTTTTGCACCGGGAGCGATCAGGGGCGGGTTATTTGATTAGTAGTTTTGACATATTGTATTAAAATAAATATATTATACCTAATTATAATGTACGTTTTTTTTTACCTCCCCACTGGAGCCGGTAGAGGAGGTTATGTCGGACTCGAACCGACTAAAACGCACGCCGCCTGTGGGTCACTTTGGTATAATTATAATGTACTAAACAGTAGAGAAACTAAAAAAAATTGTACGCTTTTAAAAAGAGTTATAAGTAAAATTCGAATTTAATTACGTAACAATAAAAGCAGCTTATGTGATGTTTGCACGAGCAAATTTCTCGAAATATGTGATCGTTTTCACGCGATTCAGAAATAAACGGAGGAGGCAAAAATATCTGGATTGCCACTGTAGGCAATATTACAACGAAGTTTTACGACCATTTATTATTATTATTGTTCACCATTATTCTTGAGGAATGCGTTAAATTCTAATTCCTACGAGAACGTAGCGCATTCTCGTCGAGAATATCTTGTCGAGAATATTAGAGGGTAAACAAAAGGAGAGGACGACTTGAAATCCTTCGGGGAAATGTTTATCAGTCATCGAAGTACTACTATCGACTTGGCTGTGTGTGGTAAAATAAGAATTTTGATAGGTACTACTTAGGTGGAAAATAAATAATGAAGAGTGGTTACCTTGGGCTATAGAAATGTACAACTTATACCGTTCTGCCGGTTCTGTAAGAACCTGTTAACGTCACGGCGGTAGCCTAGTGGTATGAGTAATGGACTGCTGAGATGAGGTCTCAGGTTCGATCCCAGGTTTTACCATGGCACACACCAATGACTTTTCGATACTTTTCCAAGTTATGTGTGTATTTATCGCAGGTTTATAAGTGCCCGGTTAATAGCAATAGGCTCGCCACCTACATTGGGACCTAAACATAAACTGGCGAAATGTGGGTGCTAGCACCTCTGTCTACCCCTTCGGGGATATAGGCGTGAGTTTATGTTATGTTATGTTTTATGTTAACGTTCTTCTTGAAGAACTCCATATTATGGTATCTTGGAAATTAGAACTAGTATTTTGATATGAGGTGATAGATCAATCTACATTTCGAGTTCACCTAACATCTGAATAACAATTTTAGGTACTTGCCTGTTACGAGTATACAGAGTGAAGTCAGAATAACGACAGATTTTGCGTGACTTTATGTTTCAATTTCAGCACACGTATTTGTGGTTTGTGAAATTCCAGCCATCTTTTTAGAAGGTTCGTAGCGCATTTTGTGAGACGCACATAATTGGGTTTGCTCGCGGTTTTATGCCAACAGTTATAAAAATAGTTTTATGTCTCTTAGAAGTTTGGGACAAATTTATGGTAGATAGACTCCCTGAGAATTTAAAATCATGTTTTAAAGGTTTAAAAGAAAATAATTTATATATATTATTTGGATTTATATTAAGAAAAGCATTTCAGTATTCATCATTATTCATCTAATGGGTACATTCTTCGACGTTTTCTCTGTATGGTGCAGTTTTTTCGGCTGCTACGGGAGCGACTTTCTTCTGACACCCCATCGCGAGTAGTTAGCCAGCACTAGAGTTTCGTTAATCAGCAGATGAACCGGTCCGTAGGTGAAGCTGATGTTCTCTCGATGGGAGCTCCCATACAACACATCAAGCTAGCACCATAATCCATTGCAGTAATTTTAATATATCAACAAAAAATTTTAGAAGCGATGCAAACGTCCTGATGTATGCACACAACTGTTTCTCAGAAATATAATATCGTGAGTGTGATATGTCATTATAATGGTTCCAACTTCGACGAAACTCGTATATCGCTGTAGCTGTCGCCGAGAGATTGATAAAAAGTATTAAAAGCTACTGAATTGTGACTGGATCCCATTTATATCGATATTATGTATCGAGTTTACCATCGATATTGTACCGAGTTTGCATAACGAGTATATCATTGAAGCTATAGGATCTATTTGCGATCAGCGACTGTATCATACATACATACATACAAACTCATGCCTATGTCCCCGTAGACGTAGGTAGAGGTGCTAGCACCCACATTTCGCCAGTTTATGTTTAGCGCCCAATATAATAGGTGGCGAGCCTATTGCCATTAACCGGGCACTTATAAACCTGCGATAAATAAAGGAAAGAAAAGTTATTGGTGTGTGCCACGGTAAAACCTGGGATCGAACCCGAGACCTCGTCTCAGCAGTTCATTACTCATACCACTAAGCTACCACTACGTTTCAGCAGCTGAATTACTACTGTCATCATCATCACAACAGCGTTGTGTCCCGAATAATGCCGATGTCGCGCCAAAGTTCCAACTTGTAGATTTTCCGCCTCCACTTTGCACGGTATTTGGTATCCCTAGTAATGAGTCTAAATTGTTACTGTATCGTGATTAAATCGCTTTGTAAACGTTGCAAAAAAACTGAGCTAAACTCTCTTGAGTCAACAAAGAGTTAATCAAACATAAATCTATGTAAATACCCTAAGGCCTATAATAAAATACAAGGGCCCTTTATCAGAGTTTCGATATAATTACCTTCAGCTACAGTTTCGGCCGAAGCTTCAACCCCGGTATTGCCTATTTATTCTGAACGCACGTAAAAGAGGAACTTTGCTCATCCATTAGAAATACAATACGTATACGTTTCAGTGTGAAGGCTACCGTTTAATATAACGTAACTGGCTGAGTTGCGTTTTGTTATAATCAGTACCTTTTTTTATGTATTTTACGTGCGGAAAATCCCCACGGATACCCCCCACCCTAGCCGGTGGGAGAGGTTATGTCGTACTCGAACCGACTAAAGCGCACGACGCCTGTGCGTCGTTTTGGTTGCCGAAGGTGAGATTGACAGGCATATCCTTCGCACCCCGGCGACCCAGAGCCATCTCTCTCGATCTGGCCCTCTCCTCGGGTGTGGGGACCCCAGAATTCACAACTCGTCCCAGGATATAATCAGTACCTGATGTACATTAGTATCGATGTAATTTATTGTAATTCAAACTATATTATTAAGTAAATGCTTGAATGTCTCTAATATGGATAATTGTTCAGACCAGTTTAGGCAATGTTGAGTGAGATAATGAAGTTTCCTAAGTCAACCCTGTAATAACAGTTTTAAGAAGAAATGCAATGTTGAAAAATACTTCACAAAGGAAAATTGCTAAGGCTTATTGGATTTATAGCAAGCAAAAATAAAAAAAAAGAACGTAGGTGATAATACCTACTTTCAATAATTTTTTTTTAACTATAACCAAATAGCCAAAGAGGTTGAAAAGTAAGAAATATGTGAAATAAAAATTTAATTTTAAAGATAAAAATACACAAACTTTTTTGCTGAAGTCGTTGCCAAGTTCAAAACATACAGTTCGAATTTTATGTTGTTATAAAGCATCAAACATTAAAATAGCATAAAAAAAAAACATTAAAAAATGCCTAAAACTATAACACATTTGTATGTGCTATAGTTTTTGGCAAACTGAACTAAAAGTTGGCCAGTTTTATTTTTAGTGTCTTTAATCTTAACCCCATCTCACATGTCTAAATCGTAAAAAATGTAATCTCGCGATTTTGTCACCCTGTCTCCAACTTACTAAGCTAAATTGTTTCTGATCCGATTTTTCCTGATACGTGAAGCAGTATAATTTTACAGTCACTATAGCTGTACCGTTACTTTGTAATACACTGTAACGGATTTTTTTGGGTAAGGGTCTGATTGAACTAATCATGGAAGGCACTTCGATGGAAATTCAGACGTTATTTGCGTCCATAAATACCGTTTATACCAAACAAAAAAGAGGAGAAAGAGTAAGCGGACCCTGGTCTTCGGGGTAAAAGTCTTGAACGCAGTCGGGAACATCGCCAAGAATACGATAACTTACTACTTTGATAGCACTTCAGTGGGTTGGTAGTTTAGTAGCCTGATAGTTAACGAATTCTATGAATATAAAAAGATTCAGTTTCGGTTCTATTGGTTCAGAATCGGGAAAAACCGTTTATTCGGCAAAAAATTGCAAAAATTTTGGAATCCTTTTTTTACCAATGCAATGTTCGGAATGATTTTAGTACTCACTTTTTCATTTTGTCAAATTTTTATTTGGAAGAATATTAACATGGATAATAATTATCATTATGACATGTAATATTTAATGAAATGATTTATTATAGCAAATAATATTTTGTCAATAAAAAGTTTCGTCGAACGATTTGCTGTGACAAAAAGGGAAGAATTCTTGGTAATACAGTAGGTAGGTATATTATTAAATAATGGAATTTTATTTTTAAACTCTGACGCAAAAACGTTGGGGTGTTATAAGTTTGACGTGTCTGTGTGTGTGTGTGTGTGTGTGTGTGTGTGTGTGTGTGTGTGTGTGTGTGTGTGTGTGTGTGTCTGTCTGTCGCATCGTAGCTCCTGAACGAATGAACTGATTTAGTTTTTTTTGTTTAAAAGGTACCTATAATTAATACAATAATAGGTACAATATTAGTCGGGAGTGTTCTTAGCCATGTTTGAAAAAAAATAGTCCAAGATGGCCGCCGCTACAAAATGACGAAGTGTATATTTTTTCTCAACTCCCTCAACATGGGTATTAAATAAGAGGGCTTGACTAGTAGAATACCACAATGACGAATTTCAAATCCAAGATGGCCGCCACAACAAAATGGCCAATTACATTTTATTTCACAACTCCCTCAATATGGGTATCAAATCAAAGAGCTTGACGAGTAGATCAATTTAAAAAGCGTAAAATAAAAATTAAATTTAAAAATTTAAAAAACCCCCGTCACAAAAAACAACCCCCAAAAAGTAAGTCGAAAATAAATAGTCTAATCTGTGTGTAATGTTGTGAAGTAAGAGTCCCCCGACATGACAAGGCTTGAATCAAAATATGTATTATTCGGTATATCTAAGTTATAGGGCTCACTATCACAACTTACTTTCGATTTTTTGGGGGTTGTTTTTTGTTTTGAGACGGGTGTTTTTAAAATTTTAAATTTAATTTGTAATTTACGCTTTTTAAATTGATGAATGAAGCGATAATTTGGCCATTTCTTTTCGGTCAAACACCATTCCACTACTCCAAATCAAATTAAATGTCAATAACGAACGATTCGTTTAATAGAAAATGATTAGTTAATTTTGCCTCAATCTATATTCAGGAAACTGTATTATGAAAATACTGTTTTTGAGGTTAACATTCACATTTCACTATGATGTTCAGTCCTACGTGAGACTTTTGCAGTCAAGCGGGCGCTTTGTATATTTACTGTCGGATGGAAAACAATACCATCTCTTAGTCGCCCTCTATGACACCCATGGAAAGACAAGGAGTGGAACTATTGTCATAATATAAATTTAATTATTTTGCCCTAACTAACCAACCACTGACCTCTGCTTTATAAAGATAACCGACCAACAACCCCAAGGTTTTATTCATAGATCGTGTGCGTCATCCATTACTACGCCTCCTTTACTACCTCCCATACAGTTTGGGATAATTACAACAAACTACCCAATAACGGGGCCCTTTAACCCTCTCAAGCACGCGTGATACGGGGTTTTATCAAAACGCTATCTCATTGAGGCAGGTCGTTTGGAACCGCGTCGGAAATTACCTCATTGTGACCCGACCCGACTTCGGAGAACGCGATGTCGCCTGATGTCGCCACGAAAAATTGTGCGCAAGTTTTTTATTTTAGGGTTAACTAGTATTTGGTAGTAAAATCTCTTCAAAGTTAATACTATTTTTATGTGCGTTTTATATGAATGCTTTAGTAAACCTTATGATGGTTTGTATTCGAATATGATTGTGCGTTTTTATGACGTTATGCAATAAAATGTTATTTTTATTAAACTAGGTCAGCAGTTCTTGAATTTTATAGGGTGGTTCGACTGGAAAAGTATTGCTTTCTTATTTAGTATTGACATTAAGTAGTATTATGTTATATTTGTGAACGTGTCCGGACGATTACTGTCGTTCTTTTTCTATCTTCTCTCGACAAACTACTCTGTTAGTGGAAAAGTAAAGGTATAAATCCTACGGAAATATTCACAATATTAAAATGTCGCTTAATCTTACAAAGGTGCCTCATACCTGTGTACCTTACTTATTAATTGAAGTTTTTCAGTGCATAGATCATATTTTGTTCCAAAATTTCCATAAACTTACAATTAACTTCAACAACTTTTGTCGCTGTTATTTTCAATTATTTCTTAAAAAAGTCATATTTTATAATCATGTTTATAATAAAAAGTCCTACTGATTGTTATTTAAGTATGTTTTTTTATTCTTGAAGTTTCAAGATAGGCTACATTCTCAATAAACTTTACGAGCACTTTGACATAAGCGACATTCTCTTCAGCGAGAAGAGGGTTTGTTATTTTTAATTAAGAGCCCTCAACCTTATCTGAGAGTGTCTGTATGCGTAACATTTTCAACGTTTCTTCAACATTACGTTTAGGTGAAAATATATTTAAATTATTTTTATTACTAACTAGTTTTTCCTCTCCACGTGAAATTTAAAATTACTGTAAAATAATCTTTCTGTTCAGGTAAATTCTGTTCGGTTCAATTCCTACCCGACTACGGTGAAGCTAAAGGAGAGTTATGATTTTGACAGGCTATGTTTATATGTAGGGTCATGTGTCCCCTGATAGCTCTTCAAATACTTATTAGAATTGGACAAATAAGGTATCGTTAGAAGCGTCTTGGTCGTCCGCTGGTTACAGGCCATATGACATATCATTAAATCGAAAGTGGAGCCCTCTAGCAGTCATGAAGTACTATGTTAAAAATAAATGTAAATTTTTCCCCCCTTTCCCTAATCAATCCTTACTATCCTTTAATAAGAGTTGGTCGGGTACTATAGAGGTACCCGAGGGTGTGTGAGCTCTATAGGACAAATTTTCTTTATCTGGGTTTGAAAATTAAACACTCTTATTAAATGTCTATAATTTTATGTGAATATTCGGTACAAAAAACTGAGTGACCCTTTTCAGAATATTTGCCCAATATCGAGTTTTAGAGTATACGTTGTGATATGAGAAGTTTATAGATGTCTTGGGACTGTGATATATTATGTTACTAAAATTATACTGATTGAGTTATTGATTTATTTTATGGCGTATGTTTCTTTCTCTTCTCTTGGTTTATCTCGCGTGTAAATGTGTAATTTAGGTGTGTTTAGTCTGGGTCTATATGGTGATGTGTTTTTTTAAAACCACTTAGGTGGCAGACAAGCACACGGCCCACCTGATGGAAAGTGGTTACCGTGGCCTATGGACGTTTGTAACACCAGAGAAGTCACAGTCGCGCTGCCAACCCTGTAAGTACAAAGTTTCTGTGCCGTCAGTGTAGAAGACAAAGCACGACAAGCCTTTAGTCTTCCCACTGACAGCACAAATTCTCCAGTGAGCTCTGTATTTTGTCAGAGTATCACCGTTCTCTGAGTCTTTTCCCAAATCAGTTGGGGTTGTCTTTCCATTCTAACTGTGATGCGGCTGAACTTTGACATTTTCCGAGAAACGACTGCCATCTGACCTCCACAACCAATTGGCGATATCGAAGTTGTGTAGTTGGATTAGTTGACATTTTTAGGGCTCCATCTACCCGTAACGACTGCCATAAATGTTTGTATGGCAAGGTTGCCAAACGACCATCTACCGGTATGGGTGTACCGATGACGGCTTAACATGCTCTCCGAGGCACGGATACACCCAGATCAATGTAAATAAAAATATTTAAGCATACAAATATTTGAATATAAACGAACCCACGGCCCCTGCGTAGCAATAGAGTTCACTTCCACCACGCCGCCACAGAGGCTACAATATTCTCTTAAAATACAAAAACAGTGTCCTGGCGTTAACGGATACAGGAATTACTTTACCGATAGCTTTTTTTACGTGCGAAAAAACCCCGCGGATAACACTCACTCCCAAGATCGCCACCAGCTCCTGTCTCGGCGTCTCTCACGTCGAACGCTCGACGTGAGCGTGTGCAGCCTCGAGTCTTCTTTCGCGTCGCAGTGATGGCACTCAGACGTTGACTCTTTTTCCATTTGACACAGATATTACCCGAAGCACCCGTGCTCGGTGATCAACTGCGTCAGATGATACGAGAGGCTGTCATGTGGCCTCTATAGTCACTCCCCCATACGTTGCCGTTTGTAGATTGAGTGGCTTGTAAGTTGTTTTTTTATTAAAACTCTAAAACATAAATTTCTCAACGGCAGTTAAGTAACTCAACTGAAATTCGGATATCTTTCATCGCTTACCAAAATACCCAATACAGCAGCCCTCAAAGGGATTCTGAATCGCACGACTGGTCTAAAGAGCCCCAAGAATAACAAAGTTTGACCAAATCGTTTGAATTCTTGAAACAAAGGCTAGAACTTTGTACTTCATCTAACGAAGTTATCTTTTGTGAGTTTAGGCGGGTTACCGACCACCTTCAAATAAAAGTTTTCTGTTTCACTGAGTTTGAGACAATTACGTTTTTGGTGAAAGTGAGTTAGTGTTACGATTGCTATTAGATACAGGCAACCAGCGACTAGGACTATAACCTCTTATAATGGAATTAGGGAACTAGTTAAGAACTTAGATAATAACTGTGTATTAAACAATCGTAAACGAGATGATGAAGATTGAGTAAATGTGATTGGTAAATTTAATATATACCTATGATAACATAACAGAGTGACAAGGATTATATCACACCCGAAAGAGTAGGCAAAAGTGTTTTAACAATACATTTGGCATACTTTGATTTTCAGGTTTACGTAACAAGAACAAGCCAATTGCCACAGTATTATTATCTGTAAGTCTATCAGTAGTTCGACTTCTTTACACGCAGAAACTCAGTCAAGGATCATGGTTGTCACAACGAAAGGTGCTTTAATTAATGCATTGCTCCAAATGGAAAGTGTTTGTAAAATTACACATTATTACGGTGGACCTGATACCTGTTTCAAAATCGAGTAGCAAGATTTGACACCAACAAAGTCATAGTTATATACATTGCAAGTTAATAAATAGCATTTAAAAAGATAGACCAATAGAAGACCAATAGAGAATTTTCCTCCTTTATGAAATCGGTTAAAAAGTTTTTGTCGGCGACACATCCCCAACTACGTAAGTTTGCGCACGCCAACCCCTGTACCCCCCATAGTTGCCCTGCTCAAGTACCTACCGAGTTGACCAACTGTGAGGAAATAATAAGACTCCTATTGCAGTGGACATTGAACTTTTATGGGCTTTATATATTGTTTACCCCATCCTCAAGTCGCCTTCTACGATACCCACGGGCAAAAATGAGGTGGTTCTGTTCTACTCCTGGAGGAATGAGGTGCAAACACGACAGGTTCTAAGGTGAAACCCTCGAATGAACCCGGAAACAGCGCTAAAACAATGATCATATTAACACTTTTATTTTAAAGTGTTTTAAGTTATTGTGTTCTGAACTTATTTGTATTTTTTAATCGATTGAGACAAGAGAAATTGAATCAATTCAGGTGGGATTAGAATCCGCGATAATTCCCTTTATAGGACGAATGCTCTAACCATTGAGCCACCGAAATAAGCCTGAAGCTATCCAAATCTTCCTATATATCTATCTTGCGACGACGCGAGTGCGTTAAACTATTTTCATTTTATCGAATGATATTGAAACTGAGAACGAAACCTGTATTAAAGTTAATCACAAATAATTCCATTCCAATGAGCGTTTCAAATATTCATGAGATCAGGCCCTCGGTTCTGTTATTACACAGATACAATTATTATATCAAAGGCTTTAACCTCTGACGGCTGTCATACATGTAATATGCATGTTGGATATTCACTGGAATTGTTTCAGTGTAAAGTTGTACTACATAGTATGCGTTAACAAATTGTTGAACCGATCAGGCCCTCGTTCCTACAAAAGCATAACTACTGTCATATCACAAATACTGCAAAAAAGCATACAATTTTAGACTTTATTTCTATCAGGTTAAAGTCCAAAATGAAATGAAAATAATTTTGGACTTAAACTGCATCGAGACTCTGACTGTATCAAGGCCCAGAGTTTTGACAGCTCGATTCATGCAATAAGGTAAAGGGCGGGCCTTATTTGAGATCGGTAAAAACATTTGCACTCGCGATACAGTTACCGTTATTTTTTTGTTTACAGCCCACATGATGGAAAGTGGTTACCGTGGCCTATGGACGTGTGCAACACCAGAGGAGTCACACTCGCGCTGCTGATCCTGTAAGCACAGTTTCTTTGCCGTCAGTGTAAAAGATAAAGCAGGACAAGCCTTTAGTCGTTAACCGACACCTCTGTGTATGCTTAAGTATTTAAATAATATTGACCACGTTTTTATTTCTGTCGGCATTATCGGAGTGCTACTGTTTATTTTTACTCCATAAACTAAGTTGGCTTCAACTTTTCTACTTCATAAACTAAGTTTAAGTACTTCACTGGACAGTTTTTGTGCTGTCAGTGGGAAAATCAAAGGCTTGTCCTGTTTTGTCTTCCGCGCTCACGGCACAGAAATTCTTTTCTTACAGGGTCGGCAGCATGTACCACTTAATATCCACTTACCATCAGGTGGGCCGTGTGCTTATCTGCCACATAAGTGGTATACAAAAGCACTCACTCTATGGCCATAGGACTGACAGATTTTATAGGTTAGTGAAGACCTGTGTTTATAAAATAGTGAATGTGGGGGTTTTCGTCGTCACACCAGATTATCTAAGATTATCTGTTCATGAAAAGTGGGAACCGAAGAGTAAGTCTGGGCTAATAAATATAAGCTGCAACTGTTATTGGAGATTTTATTATACCACTTAGGTGGCAGGCAAGCAGCCCACCAGATGGAAAGTGGTTACCATGGTCTATGTACGTGTGTGACATCACACTCGCGCTGCCGACCCTGTAAACACAGTTTCCTTGCCGTCAGTGTAGAAGACAAAGCAGGACAAGCCTTTAGTCTTGCCACTGACATCACCAAGTTCCCAGTGAGTTCTGGCTACCCTACTCACCACTGAGAACACAACACGAAGTTATTATAGCCGCGGTATTCTGTAGGGCGAAGGTACTTCCCCAGTCGGAAGATGATGCTGAGAGATACTTCTTAGTCCTAGGGTGCCACCTTCTTAACTTAGGTCGGCGATTATAAAGGCAATTTGAACCTTCGATACAGCGGCTCTATAGCTCTAAAAGTCTTCATTCATGCCATAAAATAACATAACATATCCATAACATAAACTCACGCCTATATCCCCGAAGGGGTAGGCAGAGGTGCTAGCATGCACATTTAGCCAGTTTATGTTTAGGTCCCAATGTAATAGGTGGCGAGCCTATTGCCATTAACCGTGCTCTTATAAACCTGCGATAAATACACACATAACTTCGAAAAGCATCGAAAAGTCATTGGTGTGTGCCATGGTAAAACCTGGGATCTCGAGACCTCGTCTCAGCAGTCCATTGCCCATACCACTAGACTACCGCGTGTTTATAACTATAGATATAAGCTTACAGTAACACACTTTAATGTATAAATCGATATATTCATGTTGAAAAAGTAGAATACTAAAAACAATTATACGAAACGCAAAAGTCATTTAATAAGCCTCCGACACGCGATGCCCGCAGTCGCTAACAATTGGACTGGATATAGATTTTGGCTAACAATACCCACTATATTTTTTATCGCAGTGTTACAGTTAATTGGAATTGTGTAGACAAAGCCGATGGCAATACAATGTTTTAGGGAGATATTTGGCTGCAGTATCCAACGTGATTTTGGGGTATGGGGCCCTATCAAGATTTTATGACCACTTGGTTCCCGGCATAGTAGAATTTGGACCACCTCTACTTTTCCTATGTGTCCCTCTACAAGTACGTTGTACGACAGTACAAGGCGACTAAGTGATTGTACTTAACATCAGACAGATATATACAGCCCAGCCTCAGCCTCAGATGAATGACTTGAGTCAACAATAGTGCCCGAAAGACAGCAATAGGCTCATCCCCTATTACCTGGAACGGAATTCAATGATTGGTGAAATATGGGTGTTAATTCATCTCTGCCCAACCCTCTGGGGATAAAGGCGTGATTGTATGTATGTAGGTATGTTAATTGTATTTCATCTAAGTAGTTCTGTCTTTCGAACGGCACGTTAAAATTCGGTACCGGTTGTCAATAATCGATTAGGTCAAAACTGCCAATATGGACGACCTGAATAACTCTGTCAGTTACCATGACCATAGCTCAGGCTCGGAGGTTCCACGGCAGTCGCTCCCAATATAGCGGAAAAAACCAAGCCATTATTTAGGGGAAGACTTAGGCGCACATACCTGGACCAAATTGGGTTTTTTAGAAAAGGGGCAGGTCAGGAGTACCATAAACCGACGAGCATGCATGAAGAATGTAATGAGAGTGAATGAAGCGAGAGTAGTATGTCAGGATCGAGGTAAATGGAGATCCGTGATCTCTGCCTACCACTATGGGAAACAGGCGTGATTTTATGTATCAAATTTTATGTATGTCAAGTCAAGTCAATCAGCCCACTGCAGTCCACTGCTGGACATAGGCCTCTCCCAATGTGCGCCATTTTCTCCGATCCTCCGCCTTCCGCATCCAGTCTGTCCCAGCCACCTTTTTCAGTGTGTTTATTATATTTAAGCGGACTCCGGATATTCACACAACGGTGAAGATGATGTTCTTAAATTGAAAGTTAACCCTTTTAAGTCTACCACTCCATAATCTCTCACAAGTATTATATGATTTATAAAGGCTGTCTTAACCCGTGTTTACACTTTAAAGTATCCTTAGTGTAAGTAGATTTGACAGCTCCTTGTCTACTTTGTTGTGGTTTCCGGCTACAACCGCACACATGGTAAAATATGAAACAAGCGCTACCCCGTCCTTTCCCGTGACTGCCGTAGAAGGTGAATAGGGTTATCCTTCATTCATCAGTTAAATGTATAATATTCGTTATTTTCATTTACATAGTTCAATCTTATTCACGCCACTTCTACTTAACTTTTTAATAAAGGACACGTCAATTGGACTTCACCTCGTCTGATAGTAAGCTGAAGGCAAAGTTTCAGAAAAGAGGGTCATCATTACAGACACGTACCAAGTTTCAATGGTGGCACTCAGCTTAACGGCCTTGCTTTAGATGCTTCTTCACATACATATATTCACGCCTTTATCGCCGGAGGATTAGTCAGAGGTGAATTAACACCCAAATTTCACCAATTATTGTATTCGGTCCCACGTAATAGGGGCTGAACCTATTGCCGTTTTCCGGGCATTATTGTTGACTCGAGCCATGCATTTGTGTTTGAGTCTGGGCTGTATATATCTGTCTGATGTTAAACAGCCCTATCCCTTAGGCGCCTTGTACGACACCGCATGGGAAGAGATCAGGTGGATTCTACACTGCCGGAAACCACGCGGCTTTTTCACGCCCCGCTTAAAGTACCCGGGTCTGTAGGACGAAGGAACCTAAGATAAGTTAAGGTTACCACCGCCTCCTAGGCGCTAGTAAAGAAGAAGCAGCTGAATAAACTCCAATGCGACATTACTAAGCATACAACCTATGAAAAGTGCCCAGTTGACTGCTGTATCTATGGTTGGATTTCAAGACAGAAACGTTCAAGGTTTTATGTGAATAAAAAAGTTTAAAACTAAAACCCGACTACTGAAAAATTACGCTTTAATTATTAAACAAGAAAATATATAAAATAAATATTTAATTGGCATATTTTCCTTGATATTTTCTTATTTAATACTTTTTAACGCGTGTTTTTGGCAGCCGCTTCTAAGTACCTATTTATAGTTTTCAAATAATTTTTTTTTTACAAAAACACTGGTTCCTTTTATATCATTACACATATGTCACTCAAGATATATGTTTTATAATATAGATAAGACATATCTTATCTATATTATAAAACATATATCTTGAGGCTCGAGTAGATGATTGGTTTAGATGCAGAAGGTTGTACTACTTGATACGGCGCGCGTCTTGCGTAAGTTCCTTCCTCTGGAGCCCTAACCACTGGTAGCTTGGTCCCTTGCACCCGATACACCGGTATCGGTTATTAGTACGAAGCACTATTTTTTATATTTTTAAACAGATGTTTTTCATATGTATTTAAAAATATAATTTATAAGTTGTATATTTTAATGAAGAGAAATAATAATATAAAACTAAAAATATTAATAAAAAAAAATGTAACGGCTATACTATCCACTCGTGATTAAGCGCCCTTAACGATTGCGTTTTAATAGCTGTAACTTTTTTCACAAACATTATTCATAGTTAACAACTACGAAG
The DNA here is from genome assembly GCA_963662185.1 of Eilema griseolum. NCBI lineage: Eukaryota > Metazoa > Arthropoda > Insecta > Lepidoptera > Erebidae > Eilema > Eilema griseolum. The sequence goes on from OY759250.1 coordinate 11,646,379, forward strand.
GTTGGTATCTAAGGCGAGGCAACCTTAGCAATTGGGTGGGGCCCAGTAATGAGTCGTATATTTCAATGAATTAATACAATGCCCAATTTCGTCATGATTTCTGTTATGAAGTCTTCTGATGTTTAGAAGCTGAAGCTGCATACAAATAATAAAATAAGCCAGACTAATGTATCCTTACTAATATTATAAATGTGAAAGTAACTCTGTATGTCTCTCTGTATGTCTTTCTGTCTGTCTGTATGTTACGCTTTCACGCCTTAACCGCTGAACAGATTTTGATGAAACTTGGTATACTGGTAGATTAAAGCTTAAGAAAGGACATAGGCCATGTTTTGTCAGGATAGCCATAGACCAAAGACTTGCCCTGCTTTGTATTTCACACTGACGGCACAGAAACTCTCTGGGTTTACAGACTTGACAACGCGAGTGTAACACCCAGGTGTTGCATACGTCCATAGGCCACGGTAACCACGTTCCATCAGGTGGGCCTTGTGCTTGTCTGCCACCTAAGTTATATAAAAAAATAGAAAATGATAAACCCATTTGTCTACTTAGATATTAGCAGAGGTACGATTCCTAACTTAACCTCTGACTTGGCAACTGTTAACCTATTGCTACGCCGTCTTTACGAATATTTTAGCTGTTGTTTCTTTCTCAGTTGCATGTCAGGTTTACACTTCGGAGACAGAGGTCTTTACTCCTTTTCGTCCTTTTTGGCTAGAGTAGCTTTTAGAGAAGCCTCGTCTATCAATTGGCAATTGTACATGCTTGGAAAGTATCGGTACAATTAAAAAAACTATGGCAGGTAAATGATTTCATGCATTTGCTGACGACTACATAAACAGTTAAAAACGTATTTAACAAATTTCTCCATAACACTTTTCATTGAATCATTAAAATAAGCGTAACAACTTTTCTATAATACTTTGAAAGTAAGTGTTACTAACATGAATTAATTATGTACATCAACACGTATACTCTACGTCGAGTAGCAATTTTGATGAAGTTCGTGAGGTTTATCCTGTGTAATGGCTCTATAGCAAAGTAGCTTCCACTTCAATATCAGGTAGGATATTCGCTGGAATTGAATTAGTGAGTTTTAGAAGTTCTATTCGACTTTGCGCTAATATCATTGAGTTAGTAATTATGTTATAGTATTATAGCATAGTTTGTCCAAGCATTAAGTTTACTTTTGGAGGATAATTTAACGTCAAATACTACAATCTAACCAATTTAAAAATTACTATTATGTAAGATACCGCGGTAGCCTAGTGGTATGAGTAATGGACTGCTGAGACGTGGTATCGGGTTGGAAACCAGGTTTTACCATAGCACACACCAATGACTTTTCGATGCTTTTCGAAGCTATGTGCGTATTTATCGCAGGTTTATAACTGCCCGGTTAATGGCAATAGGCTCGCCACCTATTACATTGGGACCTAAACATAAACTGGCGAAATGTGGGTGGCTAGCACCTCTGCCTACCCCTTCGGGGATATAGACGTGAGTTTATGTTATGTAATGTTATAAAACATCCGTTAGGCGGTCATTTCAAGTGTGTTTGAACAAAGGTACCAATTAAAAACTGTCAATCATAACAGCCGTAAAAGGGTTACGACTGTCATGATTGACAGCCGTAACCCTTATCCAACCCAGTTAAAAAAACAATGGCACTCCGGGAATACCAAGTGAGAACTTGGTCAATATATGTAAATACTTATAAAAGAGGTGTCGATAAATGGTGTCACGAGTTCAATGGTTTTTCCCCTTCTCAAAAACTGCTACGAAAAATGTCGCGCCTTATTTTATAATATCCAAAATATATCATGAGTAAATGCTCATAAGGAATAAACTCATTAGCGGATGCCCAAAATCAAAATGTAAGGAGGTAGGACACGACGGTATTTCCGTCCAATTGAGCAGTCTGACTTACATTGGGACCTTAACATTAACTGACGAAATGTGGGTGCTAGCACACCTGCCTACCCCTTCAGGGATATAGCCGTGAGTTTATGTTACATGTAAAAATTACTACGTACTTACCTGTAGCATTAATACCATTAATAGTTCTTCTTTTTAAAAACAATTAATAACGTAAAACTTACTTATTTTTTTATTTATACTTTATTGAACACATAAATGACATTTCTACAAAAAGATGAGATGTAATGTACAAAGGCAAGCTTACCTCAAAGTTGAGTTCTCTTTCAGCAAAACCAGGAGTGCACAGAGGAATTACAATACTAGAGGCAAAGTCTAGTGTACATGAAAATGTAGATTTAGTGTCAGAAACTAATTAAAAGGTTTTTCTCATGGAGTCCCATGTTAATATGGGTATATTTATATTACCACCATGCACGAGCTACAGGCTATTTTTTTTCCTATGTAAAAAAAATAATTGCAACTGTAAAAAATACTGTGCTAGTTATGTATAATTACTTCCCCAAAATTTGAATGTCAGATATATAACTAATGTATGTCGTTCAATAACTCTGAAATTCTAGGTATAGATGTTCACTGCAACCTGAATAACAAAAACTACATCAAGAGTATTATCAAAACAGTCGCGAAAATTCAGGAGTCGTGACAACTTCAATCAACGACACATATCAACGGACAGAACGAAACATTTTTTTACGCCGGAGCAACGGTGTCTTGTCTACAAAACACAAATGCGCTCCTGAGTGGAATACTGCTCGCATCTCTGGGATGGCTGCGCAAAGTACATAATACAGGTTGCTTTCGACAGGGTGCAGCGACCTGCAGTTTTTAGTTTATTGGGAATTCAGGATTCCTGGGTCCAGGTCACGAACACCAAAAAGCCTTTGCAAATGCGTAATTTTACCGTCTGTACCATGGTGAACGTTCTGAAGAGCTTTTCCAATTAGTCCCACCCTCCCCTTTCCTTAGTGTGTATTCTCATTGATTGATTACAAGAATTTCTTGCCCTCCAAGACCAAACTATCTTTGACAGAAAAAAATTAAACATCAATGAAATATTCATCTCATATACATTAGTATTACTTGCAGACCGTCCTTTTGTGTCTATTACGGCATATAATATATCACTCTGCTAAGTTCTACTGGCGCACAGAATCCCACAGTCTTGCTTACAGCCGTTCATGCCTGAAATTGTTCTTTGTTTCGTAGTGCTCAAAAGCGTTGCCAAACACTGTGCCAGGAATAAATTTCCGCTTGTCGTGTCCAATTTGACTGAGTGTGCCTACCAACAAGAACTGCTGGAAAAGGCCTTTAGGAAGTTTTAGAATTTCAAGTCATTTAAACTAAAATATGTAGCTTACTACTATATGTGAAAGTTTGGATGCATGAATGTATCGAAGTCCTCCTTTGCCACGCGACTTTAGATTATCTCAACATCGCTAATCAACCTAAACATAACATAAACTCACGCCTATATTCCCAAAGGGGTAGGCAGAAGTGCTAGCACCCACATTTCGCCAGTTTATGTTTAGGTCCCAATGTAATAGGTGGCGAGCCTATTGCCATTAACCGGGCACTTATAAACCTGCGATGACATCGCTAACTTAAGAGCACCATTTCTTTTTTTTTATATAGGACACGTCAATTAGAATTTGCCTCGCCTGAAGGTAAGATGAAGGCAAAGTCTCAGAAAAGAGGGTCACGTTTGTATGTAATGATACATATACCATGTTACAATGATGACGCTCAGCTTGACGGCCTCATCACATGCTTTTTCACGCCCCGCTTAAAGGACCCGGGATTGTAAGAAGAAGGAGGTAGGACACGGCGGTATTTCCGCCCGATTGAGCATATATATAATAACTTTGTGTTGTGTTCCCAGCGGTGAGTAGGGTAGCCAGAGCTCACTGGAGAATTTGTGCTGTCAGTGGGAAGACTAAAGGCTTGTCCTGCTTTGTCTTCTACTGACGGCACAGAAACTCTGTACTTACAGGGTTGGCAGCGCGACTGTGACTCCTCTGGTGTTACAGACGTCCATAGGTCACGGTAACCACTTTCCATCAGGTGGGCCGAGAGCTTGTCTGCCAACTAAGTGGTATAAAAAAAAGGAAACACATGAGCTGGTAATGAATTCCAGGACTCAATGGTGCGACAAAGGATAGAGTCTTCGAACAGCTTGGTTCTTGATTGGATATTCTGCACAGTATGCGGGTGACATCTAAGCCCTACACGTGTTGTCCTGTGTAGGAAAGTGGAGAGCAGGAGTAATTGGAAGAGCTCGTCAGAACATTCACCATGGTACAGACGGTAAAATACTACCAAGGACGCAACATCCCTACACATCTGCAAATACTCTAAGGTGTTCGTGAACTCAGAATTTCCAATAATGCGGACCCAATAATGTGCGCATTCATTATATACTATTTTTCATCAACACTTGAGAAAATAAGTACAACACTTACAATAAACACATTTTATTTATGTTTATTTAAATATTAAATTAAAAATTTAAAAAACGACGGGGCGGTCTCAAAAAACAACCTCCAAAATGTCGAAAATAAGTTGTTTTTAATAAAATTAAATATTTTACACTTTTTAAATTGATCTACTCGTCAAGCTCTTTGATTTGATACCCATATTGAGGGAGTTGTGAAATAAAAAGTCATTCGCCATTTTGTGATGGCGGCCATCTTGAATTTGAAATTTGTCACATTGTATGGTATTCTACTAGTCAAGCCGTTTCATTTGATACCTATATTGAGGGAGTTGAGAAAAAATATGTACTCCGTCATTTTGTAGCGGCGGCCATCTTGGACCGATTTTTTCCATAGCTATGAACACTCTCGACTAATATACCTATCAAAAAAAGAAACTAAGTCCAAATCGGTTCATCCGTTCAGGAGCTACCATGCTGCAGACACACACACACACACACACACACACACACACAGACACGTCAAACTTATAACACCCCGTCGTTTTTGCGTCGGGGGTTAAAAAGGAAAACAATTATGAACAACATTAATTTGGATGTTCTAACTAACCTACAGTAGCTAATTGGATTTATAAATAAATGCGGTCCAATTCAAAGTTTCAACTTAAACTTACAGCTAAGTTAAAAACTGAAACCTTGAACTCGATGTAAAGGAGAAAATAATTTGATATCCCGAATACTGAAACAAATGAGCTAAGTTACCCACTTGAAAATAATGAATATTAGAATTTTGTAACAGGTTTAGGATTTTTTACTGTACTGCTGAAACTTCGCTTATTAAACAAGTACAGACCCTTTTTACAGACTTACAGCAAATACAGATCCTTTTTTAAATGTGCGCAATATCCCCACGGATATCCCGACCACCCGAACCGGTGGGGGATTTTATATCGGACTTGAACTGAGTAAAACGCACATCGACTATGTGGTCTGTAGGGTGCTGGAGGTGAAATTATCTGAGACGTTTACCTCGCACCCCGGCGGGACCAACGAATACGGACCCAGCGTTTGCATCTTCTAGAAGAATATAATCACGAAGCGATTTATTAGTTGGTTATGTTTAAAATTACCAGTTCACGGTTTTGTGCCTAAGCTGAATTAATCAGCTAAGTGTTTATAGTATAGGTAAAATTAAATACAGAGCACCATCAGATATCACCTAATTTTTTCTCCTTGAGCAACTCCCATAGCGTCTTTAAGTTTTACAAGTGTTTACATAACTATAAATTCGAAACTCGAAACTATTATCATCAATTTACAATTCGAGAAAGTTTCAATTTATCAAGTGAGGAAGATTCTTGTCCACAAGAGCAAACAATTATTTCTAACTCGGTGTTGCATAAGGCTTCGTCTGCGTGACACGTTTTGCGTTTTAATCCTTTCCCCACAACCTACGGCAATCTAATCCCGGTATAAAAAGTTGTGTATTGATTATTACACAGGGATAGTCCTGTAACAAATTTCAGCCAATTCCGTGCATCCGTTAGATCATGATTGAATAACAAACATCCAAACATCTTCAGAAACTTTCACATCTATAATGTTGGTAGGATAGGATTTCGTATCAGCAGTAAAGTTATAATTACAGTTCTAAAACAATGTTCAGTGGGAATGTATTCGACGATACAGCCGTAAAGTTAAACGTTTGGATAGTTGGTGTATGGATGCCGCGCTAATTTTACGCGTGCCGACCCCTTGTTAGCTAGGGATGAAAGATATTTTGCGAATTTGAATCAGTATTCTACGCATAGTTACTATTAAAGTTCTGAATTTAATACTTATACTTGATAATTATTAAACTTATTTGATAAATAAACAAGTTGAAATTACCTATTTAAATACTATGTATAAAATGAGCTATTAATTTACTTGTACTATTAATATACTATACTATCGAAACTTTTTGGAGACCCAAGCAACTCAAACAATATCATTTAAAAAGCTATAACTCACTTGTGAATTATTTAAATGAAAAAGTCACAGTTTGGTTACAGGTGCCATTACGTGCCTAATTGCGGTGAAATTAGAGCCTCTTTATAAGTAAGTGTATTGGAAAAATAATAACTTAAACGTAACGTAGTTAAATTATGCTATCATGTAACGTAGTGTAATCATGCTTGTAGCGTAGTGTAATTATGCTAAGGTCCTTGGGACCAAACTACTAAAATTAATCTGTAAGCCGTTCGACGTAACGTTACCCTGTACATCTGTAGTTGAAAGACTAAGTAGCTGCCTTAAAAGTTATAAGCAACCAAATTATTTTATTAAATTATTTTTGGTTTTGTAATCACAAAATTTATTAGAAAAGTAATTTTTGTCAGTGACATTATTCATATTGAGAATCCTCATTATTTCATTTTTTTTACAGCGTATTCTTGTTAAGTCCTCAAATTTAAACGTCACGATTAATGCTTTCACATTTACATTTACAGCCAGATTTGCAAGGCAAGAAAAAATGTGGTACTTCTTGTTAAACATTGTTAAACAACGAAATAAGGGTCGCGGGTTTCATTCCAGCACAGTACAAATAATTCTGCGCTGGAATTTGTTTTTTATATTGGTTTTGGTGTTTTTGCGGTTTGTATTTTTTCATATGTAGGTTTGTATTTTTTATGCTACTTACGGCTGCTTTCTACATGCAATCTCAATCCGTATTTCGTAATCCAAGATTCATAATTTAAACCGTTTTTTTAATTTTACTATTTCAATAAACAATCTTGAGATCGTTATGTCGATCTTTTTTTCTAATCGATCTTTGGGAGGACGGGGCGACACTTTTAGATCGTCGTTTGCACCAAATTGACAGCTTTTTTGTTAGGGTGTTGGTGGTGAAATAAACATATTGAAATACAGATTTTTTTTAATGGCTCACGAAACTGGACGTTACATTTGGCATATTCATTACATAATCAATCCATCAGAAAGCGATGTAAAGTCCTTCTAGACGTGAACACTACATGCGTTTTTCAAACATACAATGAAAAGTAAATACAAAGTAGATTCTGCATCGATCCAATCGATTGTCAAAAATTCGAATTGAAAATAATCTTTGATTGACAATAAATATTTGAAACGCGCTTTAGGCGGCACAAGGCCCACCTGATGAAAAGTGGTTATTGTGGCCTTTGGTCGTGTGCAAAACTAGGTTTTAAAAGTAAATATTTATTCATTCTAGAAACACTATCACAAGCTATGCTTACTTTTAGGATCTACAGTCCATCAAATCTAAGAGGTACCGTTTGACGTTTCATATTTTTCAAACCGAAACAACTTTGTTCATACGTACATTATTCAGTTTCGATAACCTTTTTCATAAAACCATGAATTTAGAAAGATTTCATTATTGTATCTAAAAATGTACAATTCTTAATATCTAAATGTAATTGAAAACTTTCAAACAAAGCAAAATAACACATATTTACACAGTAAATAATTTCTAATAGTTATATTCTTGACCGCATTACAAAGTTACGTAGTTAGGTCACTGCACGTAGTGTTGCGACTCTTCGGATACACTTGTATGCAAAAAAATCGTTTACATATACGAAAAATCGAATGTATTATTTACAAATTACACTTGACAACCAAACAAATATTTTTTCATGTGAATGGGATTTATCTCACATATTACGATTACATAACTAAATAGTTATGTAATCGTAAAATATGAGATAAAACCCATTCACCAAAAATACGTATTTATAAATCAAATATATTTGCTTCTTTAAAAAGTTGTCGAAAGCGATTTGTCGATTTTTGATTTTCGCGCCCAAATAAGTCGGGGTTTTTCGCGCTAACGCTGTCGAAATAGTAAATGGAGTCAGGGATAGTGTTTTTTACATTTATTTTTGTGTATGATAGTATGGGTTTGCATATTACAGAGAAATAAACAAATTTTTAACAAGCACATCCATTGATTTTACAATTACAATTTTTTCTTCTAAGTCTTATTTCTACGTCTAAAACTAATAAAAATAAGGTATGTAGAACCCATTCACAAAAATGTTGTTGCCTGATGTTATAAATTAACGACGTTACTGCGCGACCGCATAATGCACTGAATACACAGATACCCTAAAATAAATTAATTTAATTATTTTTAGGTCAATAGGCAAAATCGCAGGTGTCCAAGTCTCTACAATTTTTTTTTTCTGGCAACACTGCCAACTACAAGCGCACGCGGTCCGCTCGGTCGGTTCGGCGTCAGCAGTCTCTCGCCATCTTGGAAGCTGACTGTGCGCGTACTTGCTTTCTCGTTTGTGTTTTACAATTTGTGACTTGGCTATTACTTTTCTGGACTGATCATTCTTTATCCGTTTACCTTGGCAATATTTATACTGGACTCCGAACTAAGCAAGTGTTTATTAATAATGTCGAAAAGAGGACGTACTTTGAACAGCCAGGCTCGTGAATTGGTGGTGAAATTACACGAGTATTTTGAGCGTGAATCTCAAAATGGTGGACTTCTACTGCCAGTTACACAAGTTCGGGATCGCGTCGGTGAAGCTCTCGGTATTGGTAGCCGCACCGTTGGCAAAATATTAAGTGAAAAATATGGGCCTTCGGGGAGTGACAGTAACGTACTTCACACACCGAAAAAACGAAAAAGAAATAAACCTGTGACAGGCATCGATGAATTCGATAGTCATGCTATTAGAAACCATATATACGGGTATTTTACAAGAGGCGAATTTCCAACATTGGCAAAGTTATGTGCAACTTTAAAAGATGCCGGGCTGTATAAGGGAAGCATAGAGTCGTTGAGAACGGTAATAACAGGAATTGGCTTCAGATACAAAAAAGTTGACAAACGAAAAATTGTTATGGAGCGACATGACATAATTATGCAGCGACTAACATTCCTGCGCGAAGTTAAACAAATTATAAACTGGGATAATGTAATATTTTTGGACGAAACTTGGCTAAATTCCAACCATTCTGTGCCGAAAACATGGACTGATGATTCTGAAGCTTCGTGCTCGAAGGTGCCGATAGGAAAAGGTGGACGCCTCATAATATGCCATGCTGGGTCAGCGTCTACAGGCTTCGTGGAAAACTCTTTATTAGCTTTCCAATCCAAAAGCACTAAAGAGTATCATGAAGAAATGGACGCAGTAAGGTTCCGAGAATGGTTCTTAAATTTATTACAGAATATCCCTCCTAACAGCACAATTATAATGGATAATGCCCCATACCACTCTGTGCAAATTGATAAAGCACCTACGTCAGCCAATAAGAAAGCAGATTTGGTGGCATGGCTGCAAAGAAAAGGAGTGGATGCCGACATGTCACTATTAAAAGCTGAATTATTACAGTTAGTGAAATTGCATAAACCACCAAAACCGACATATGTAATTGACCAATTGGCCGAAGAGCACGGGCACAAAGTCATACGACTTCCTCCGTACCATTGCCAATATAATGCCATTGAACTGATTTGGGCCCAAGTTAAAGGTAATATTTTATAATATTATAATAATAACACGAGCACTTCTAACATTTATAATTTAAACAATGGTTTTCGTCTGCTATCAAATAGTTACATTATTGTTTTACAGGTTATGCAGCAAGACACAACACAAAACCACCCTTCAGTGTCAAGAAAATGGAAGGTTTATTAAAGGAAGCATGTGCCCAAGTTACACAGGAAGATTGGAGTAAAGTAGTACAAAAAACAAAGAAAATAATAATGGACGACTTCGAAAGAGACGTACACTTTGATAATGTAATGGACAATCAACTGGTCATTAATTTAAATGACGATGATGACGAAGACGACGATACTAGTACTAGTAGTGAATAAAAAAATATCCTAAACATTTCTTTTATTTAATTATAACAATTGATTTCTTAAAATTCGGATATTATAGTAATCGATCTCTTAAAGTTCGGATATTATAGTAATCGATTTTTTCATCCCATCCCTATCATTCAATTGTCAGAACTGTCAAACGGTACTTCTTAGATTTGACGGACTGTAAGCTCTATAGAATTATATTCATCGAAGAGATAAGCGTGTTTGAATTCACTCAGTAAATGTAATCAGAACAATGCTACATAACGTCTGTCTATCTACCGTCCAAGCATTCATTTGCATACATAATTATAAATAATACAACAACATTTTACACATTTCGCATCGCAGATAGGGAACCTATTAGCGTAAGAGCTTTTAAATGTACAGGTGTATTTATATTTAGCTATGGTATTGGTGTGTAGGGATGGTCTCCTTTAGATTATGAAACTACTAGATTTATGCGCTGCTTGTGTAAATAGTAGTGTTAAACTATTCTGCAGGCGTTTTTCTAAAGTTGACGTTAATATTATAAGTACTTAGTTTTACCGTAAAAGTAAACATCAAGCACACTGTGAATAAAGAAACTTATAACTGTCACGTGTGATTATAAAAACTACATAGGTATTATGAATATATAAGTTATAGGGATATTTACTATGTACTAAAGCTTTTTGCCCTCCCGGGTGGGCAATGACAATCCGCCAACTGCTTCTGTTCTTACTTCACAAGATTAGTTTTTATACTTTTTTATTTATTTATTCATTTATATTGCAAATATAGGTAGAGGATTGGTGAGGGAATCATGTTCATAAATAATAGTCAAATTAAAAAATGTCATTTAAGGTCAATCCTTACTGAAAGAGCAGCGGCTTTTTGAGGTAAAATATTACAAACAATTTTCAATCTCATTAAACTATTCCTTAAATTTATTATTAACTATAAGGTGTTTACTTCGTTTAGTTGGGTTCTTTTAGTTTTATATTGCAAATATATCATATAAATATTTTTTTTTTGATCAATCCTATAATGGGAATTTGTTTGAAGGTAAATGTTATGGAAAGGCAACTGTACATATATCCAGCCAAAGTGTTACAGACACAATGACGGTGATGCTGATGAGAGACTTTTACAAATTATAAAGTTATTTGTTTGTATAACAATCTAATATAACACAATATGCTGGATATATCTAAGCAGTAGGTTGGCTTGGCTCCCTCGCTGAATATTTTAACTAGTACAAAGAATTAGCATTCTCATTCAACGTGGCAATTCCACCAGTGTTCTGCGAACGAACTTTAACAGTCGGTAATGTTGCAGCAGAATTTTATGACGCGTTTATGCAAATGTATGTGTGTAGTTTTGTTTTGTGTAATTGTACCCGGTTTTCTCATTCAGTGAACACGAGCTTACTTACAGGACACGATAAAGAGCTGCAATGCTCTGCCCGCGCACGTGTACAGTCCTGGGTTCTTCAAGCGGGGCGTGAAACAGCATCTATCGAGGCCTTCAAGGTATGGACCACCATTTTAAGTTCAATGATATCGGAAGTGGTGATCCGTATCTTTTGGACTACACCTCAGCTTTTTACTATCTAGCGGGGTGTAGTCAATTGACGGACCAATTATAAAAAAATATCTTGAGTAGCAAACTTTCAAAATGACCTTAATACCAACGTATACCAAGGTATTAAGATCAATAATATCAGTTAAATCAATAGTATCTTAATGAAATTTTAAAGCATTTGCTATGCTAACTATTAAGATCGATTAAGATAGAAAAAATTTAATCGGTTCAGATGGGATTCGAATCCGCAATCTTTCCCGAACCGGGGGGGGGGGGGGGACCTTCCCCCGAAACCGCCTGAACCTTTTTGATTTTTTTTATCTTAATGGATTTGAATAGTATCTTAAACTAAATACACACTCTATACCTAGATGCAGCAAGGGTCATTTCAACGCGACGTAATAAAACTACGGTATAATTTGTCATAATTAACATACATCCCAGGACATGCACACATTGACAATTTAAAGAACAATATTGACATTAGCTTACAGACTGAAAAGATTACTTTTCAAGATGTTTATTGCGATGAATTTTGTTAACATGGCTGTGTATACTTAAATTTCCACTTTTTAAAATAATTATACTAACAAAGGCTTCATATATTTCTTACCGTCCCAGGCTTACAAATTGTACAGCTTTTGGGGAAGTTTACGATACCAGCGTCGACTAAATTCTTATTTACTTTCACGATCCTTAAAAGGTCGTAAGAAATAATTTCTGTAAATGCAAACCATTACAACCTTCTTAGCAAAGAGGTATTATTATGAATTTAAGATATTTGTTCTGTGTCTGTGTGTTATGACTGTGGTTTTGGTGAATTTTGTGTTGTTTTTTTTTATAGACTTGTTCTTGTTCAATGGAGCTGATGTTTTTATAACAATTAGAATGCCTAGCTATTCCTATCGATTTAGAATAGCAAATATATAAATAATAATAATAATAATAAATATTCCACGACATTCTACGCAGCGCTATCTAGACCCACGGTAAGCATAGCTTAACTAGCTTGTGTTATGGAATCTAGAATGCGGATAAACATACTTAGATACTTTTTTTTTTGTAAATACATGCATATTATACATAGAAACACCCAGACCAATGAAAATATACATATTCATGCATACAAATATTTGCACTGATCGGGAATCGAACCCGCGCCCCCTGTACCTATAGCAGTCGATTGCTCTACCGCTACGCTACAGAGGTCGTCGCCATAAATATAAATAGGTAGCTTCACAATCACCTCAAGATGGTTATAAAGATGAATTACGAATGTATTAAGCGAGTTCATGTAGCTTAATCCGTCAGAGTATACCAGCTGTATGGGACTGGTGGCAGGTTCCAATTTAATCAATTGTTCTGTAAATGTTCCAAGACTTCTACTAAATTCTACTTTATTTAGAGACATGCGACTATGATCCCTTAGTCCTCAGTCTTCACACACATTATTTCATCCTATCGGTGACTTCTTTTATGAATTATTAAAAATATAGAACCGAAATTACTAATATCCCATCTAACCCCTCCAGATATGCTTTGCTTGCTTGTGACGAGTTCACGTCGGTAGGGTAATGTCCATAACTCCCTTAGACCCCTTAGTTCACACGGAAATATCGCGGTCGAAATACCAGCGATATTTTTATTCCCACGTAGAAGGCACCGTACAACCGTCTACCGGTTACATTATTATCTAGATTTTGTGCCGCTTTGCTACTGAGAATTTCTTGGCTTAAAAATCCAAAAAACACTTAATATAATCTAGATTTCGAGCCAGAGATCTATCACACACAAACATAAGCGCAACTTATGCCCCGGGACCAATAAAGCAGTTATTAAAACAAAGTTCTCGAGTGCCCATATAAATTTCGCCATACATCGAACCAGTAGGCAACAAAATCGTGTTCTATTTGCAAGCCTTTCGATTTAAAGCTCACGCGGTGTATTGTATGTACTTGAATCAGTGTCACAGTATAGTTGCCAGCATATATCTTGAAAGCCCAATGACGACACTATCGCAGCGATGATAGACAGCCACTGTGGTGTGGTGTGGTAGTAAACGCGGCCGCTACGCAGGATTCGATCCCCGCACAGTGCAAATGTTTGTATGCATGAAGACCGGTAAAGCGAACCCTAGACTCCGATCATCGGATTCTGGGGTGAAAACTTGCGAAAACGCTAAGATGAAGAAGAAGAATGACTATAAATATTATTAACTACTATTATATACTATATCCATTATTTTATCGTGCGCAAATTTCCCCCGATATCCCCCACCGGCTCCGGTTATGTCGGACTTAAATAGGCTAAAACGCACGCCGTCTGTTGGTCGTAGATTGCCGGAGATGAGATTACCGGTTACTGTATACGTTTCTTGGGCGCCTTTTGGTGATAGCAAGGGTGTTAAGCTGGCAAAAGAGCTCAAATCCAGAAATTATTTCAAATCAATACGCGCGTGCTAGTATCTCGTTTGTTTCGTGAATTGAGCTCAAAATATGTGTCGGTAGCCATACTTGGCACCGCTCGTGCAGCACTCAGTAGATCCAATTTACCATATAGTGCCTGTTGTGCAGCATTTGCGTTAAGAGCTGCTACGCTTCATATTCAAACTTAAATAGGGAAGATGCTTCCATTACGCCGAGTACCGAATCGCAGCTTGGAACACCTCCCTTGGTATAACAGTTAAACATTTTTGAAATTTATTAAAGCGAGTATATTTTATGAAGATAATTATGTAGACTAACTAATTATTTCGTGAAGACATTTCATTGAATTAACTGAAGCTTTAGATTTATTTAAAGGAAAATACGGTTTTGATGTTTTTTAATTTTGTGAGATAGATTTAGTCATGCCAGCTACATTTAAACTACGATTGTTTCATAGTTTCATTATATTCGGCTACTGTTAAGCCTAGTATCTTCTAGGCAACATTGTTGCGCAACAATGACGAGCTACAATGCGTAAAAATCGTCCAAGAAATAAACCCACGCGACATGTTGCGCGATAACCAGCTACATCGCGAGAGGTGCGCAGCATTACCGAGTTTGTTGAGCAACACCTGCAACACGTTTTGCACTTTACAAGTTACCTAGTAGCACAGATAATATAATATAATTCTTATACTAGTAGATTCAAGATTTTATACGTTTATACGTAGAATGTTCTCCAACTCGTTATAAACAGCGATTCATTTAGCATGGAGCTTAATGAATCACAATCAAATACACACTCGAGTTAATTGAGTTATATTGCAGGAAATTCGTTGCATATTCAAGTCAATTATTAATAATTACAGTCTGTATATGAATGGACGTATAGTCAGCATCAAATTAGATGATGAGTTTCAGATTTTCAAAATATTACGATTGTGAATAAAGTTACTTTTCTCTCTTTTATTCATTTTTTATACACGACACGTTAATGGGACTTCACTAAGCTTAACTCAGAAAATAGGGTCACCATTGCCAACACCATTAATGTTTCAATGATGGTCCTCAGCTTGACGGCCTCATCCGATGCTTTTTCACGCCTCGTTTAAAGGACCCAGAAAAAAAAAGCACGTGAGCTGACTAAGAATTGTAATTCTTTATGAAATTACTGTTCAACTATTTTGTATGCTATACCTAATCATATTCTGTGGTTATTGGCTTTGTGGTTTTTTTTGTGTCTGGAAGTATAAAGCTCATAGGTATAGGTCGTCACCCGAGGAGGGCCAGATCGAAAAAGATGGCCCTGGGTCGGCCGGGGTGCGAGGGATATACCTGTCAACTTCACCTTCGGCAATCAACAATGACCCACGGACGCCATACGTTTTTGTCGATTCGAGTCCGATATAGCCTCTCCCACCAGCTCCGGCGGGGAGGTATCTATGGGGAGTTTTTTGCTCGTAAAAAAAGGTATAATTTATCATCATTTGAGAAAAAATCATTCAAACAAATCAGCACCCTCTCTCATACCTCTTTTCCATAATTAAGTTTATTCTGATTTTTAAGGGAGGTGCTGACACTTGACTCCAAGTGGAAAGCCTCGTCCGTTAAGGTATAATTCCGAAGGCGACCGCATATACAACAAATGCAAACGCAGAGCGTACCGTGAAGTAGACATGATATGTCCTTTTGTTCATCGTTTTAATTCACTTTTTTATACTACTTGGTTGGCAGACAAGCACACGGCCCACCTGATGGAAAGTGGCTACCATAGCCTATGGACCTGTGCAACACCAAGGGAATCACAATCACGCTGCCAACCCTGTAAGCACAAGAGTTTCTGTGTCGTCAGTGTAAAAGACAAAGCAATACAGGCTTTTGGTCTTCCCACTGACAGCACAAATAATCTCCAATGAGGTCTGGCTACCCTACTCACCACCTTAATTATCTCTTCTTCTCAATAGTGTCGTTTATCTGTATCAAAGTTTAACAAGTAATGTGTGTGAAAAAACGACTCGTTATCCGACCGCACAAAAATATTCCACAGTAATAAAAGAAAATTAGCCCCGCAATTCGCTCATTTGTCTATAACTATACATTTACATATTTTCACATACATTACTTCTTAAACTTCGATACGATTAAACGGCATCATTGAAAAGCAGCAATGAATTAAAACAATAAACAAAATTATCATATTAACATGTATTTCACGGTACGCTTTGCGTCAGTAGTTATCGTGTGTTTGAAATCATACCTTTAATCAATAGGTAAGTATTATATACTGACTTGAGGTAGGAAAGTGATAGAGGATAGATAAGCTAGTCATATTTATTTTATGCCAGCAGTCTCATTGAACAATGTGTTGACATTCATACAAAGTATTGAAATTATCGGGATATTTATCATGTTGTATTGTTCTGAGTGAAACCAGAGGAAACCAGTGGTAGTGGAGATACGTGTAGTAAAATAACTCGATATAATATCGCATACACATACTAACTTTACCTAACTATAATATAATTTTACTAATACCTATGCAAAAATGTATGGTAGCTATAATAAAATCTACTATGTGCTGTACACTAACTGAACAAAGTACGAATATTAATCTTAAGTTAGGTACAGTTTGCGACGAAGTTATTAAACACTAACAGGATGATTAGCATTAAAGTTTTCGGGATATTTACCATGTTGTATTCATGGTTCGAGTTTGTAGTGAGTGAAACCAGAGGTAGTGCAGATACGCATAGTAAAAGAACTCGAAAGAGGGTACCGATATATTCACTCCCTAAACTGTCAACGGCTCGAGTCAACAATAGTGCCCGGAAAACGGTAATAGGAACCCCTTATTACGTGGGACTGAATACAATGATAGGTGAAATGTGGGTGTTAATTCACCTCTGCCTAACCCTTTAGGGAAAAAGGCGTGAATATATGTATGTATGTATGTATGTAAAAAACTTTTTCACTGTTCACAACATTTTAGTTCCTCCATAATCATGGTGCTTGCAGCGCCGAAATATCGGCAACTCAGTACAATACAACATGGTTAATATTCTACCGCGGCGGCGGCGCGCCTGGCGCGTCTCCCCGTTTCCGGGGACGAGTTGGGGACTCTGTAGTCCCCACACCTGAGAAGAGGGCCAGATCGTAAGAGATGGCCCTGGGTCGGCCGGGGTGCGAGGGATATGCCTGTCAACCTCACCTTCGGCAACCAAAACGACCCACAGGCGGCGTGCGTTTTAGTCGGTTCGAGTCCGACATAACCTCTCTCACCGGCTCCGGTGGAGAGGTATCCGTGGGGATTTTGCGCACGTAAAAAAAAACATGGTTAATATCCTGTTAACTTTAATACTAATGTGAGTGACCATGATCGTTTAAATACCTATATTTATATTTACAATGGCTTCGGAAGCGACGCGATATCTGCGATTCCAAGTTGTCCAATATTCACTTTGATTTTGTGAAATGGAGGGATGAATGTACCGTCAAAGCTTTGAGATCTGCTAGATAAACTTGTGTATCGACAGTAGATAAATCTATCTACTATATCTATACTAATAATCTAAAGCAGAACAGTTTGTTTATTTTGTCCTTATGTCTTCACGGATGTGATTTTACTCTTGTTGTGTCTTAAACCTTATTGCACCTTTTCTGTATGTTCTCGCCTAATACTGGGCCCTTTAGGCAAGCTGTAGGTACGCAAGTAAAATAATTGTCTCTAAATTTATCAATACGGTTATCTTCGAAGATTTACCGGACTTATTATTTACGTAATTGTGCTTATAACAACCAAAATATCGATCCATAAAATAAGATAATTTAATTTTTCATAATAATAATAAAGTTGCGCTTTTTCAGGATAAGCTTTTGAAATTATTCAAAACTAACAAGCTATTATTTCTCGTGATGATAAAACTATGAGAGCTTCCGCTATGGAGTCCAATTCTTAAGGTCCTTAGCAGAGACGATGCATTAGAACGAATGAGTGCAGCTTACGAATGTAATAAATGCAACCACGCACCACCCGCGCACACACGTCATAAAAGTGCGGCGCGCGTGGCGCGCCTCCCCGTTTCCGGGGACGAGTTGGGGACTCTGTGGTCCCCACACCCGAGAAGAGGGCCAGATCGTGAGAGATGGCCCTGGGTCGGCCGGGGTGCGAGCAGGGCCGTCTTTAAACTATTTGAGGCCCTGGGCACATTAGGATCATGGGGCCCCTAGGACCTTGAGAAAACACCATTTAGTTACAATAGATAAAGAAAGACAAACAAGGTTCTAAATTTATTTTTATTTAGTTACTAACTATAAAAAAATAGGAAATATAAAAAATAATCTACAAAAGTAACTCGCTTAACATAAAATCCTTAGATTAATTCTATGTTGATTGCAAAGGTACCCTTCTAGATTTAAGATGAGCAAAATCGTTAATCACATCTTCAAAATCTATGGTATTGAGAATATCACATTCTATGGACATCAGCGACAAACTAGTTAATCTCTCTTGAAGCATTGTACTTCTTAATTCATTTTTTATTCGTTTCAATTTGGAGAAGGAGCGTTCTCCGCTGCAGTTAGTTACCATCATACTTAAAAATATTCTCAATGCAATTTCTACGTTAGGAAATGTGTCTTCAATTTTGTTTTGCTTTAATAGATTATATACTTCCTGTACACTGTTAGATGCTTCATTTTCACTCTGAACATTTTTTAAGTATTCTTTTAAATGTTGACATTCTATTTCTAACTCTTTTTCATTTACATCTTCGTGATAAATTTGAGAAAATTCTTTGCATCCTTGTCGTATCTCTTCGGAATTCAGAGTTTTTAAGTGAAAAAATAAACTAAAACGTTGACTGACGGTCTCATATGAACTTTGTCGCTGTTTTAGATGAACACTCAAGGTATCGATTATTAGGAGAAAGGTTTCTACGTTGAATCGCTCTTTTCCATTCAATTGGACTGATGGCGCAGAGCTATCAAAAAAAATCAGCCGTGAGCTTCTACGTCTTGTTCTTTGAGATAGATCTTTGTAGTCAGATTCTGGGTTATTTTCTTTGGCAGATGATTCGAAGTTATCAAATTTATCCCTGAGGTTAGTAATAAAATCATAAAGTGAAGTCAACAAATTGGTTGCAACGTCCAGTGTTATTGTTTCTTTCTGAAGATAATTACTTGTTTTGTCTATTCTTTCCAATATGGTGCTCCAGATTTCCGTCAGTATAATAAATTCTAGATTTCCCATTTTTCTAGACAGACTACGGGCTTCGTCTCTTGTTTCTCGTGCCTTTTCAGTATCGTTTGCGATGGTGATTAAAGCTTCTAATATTCTTTTATAACCCCCATGCAAAGCACTTACTGCATCAGCTCGGGCTGACCATCTGGTTTGTGAAAGACTCTTAACAACTTTTTTTGAACCTAAATGTTCCGTTAATATATTCCATCTGTGGGTAGAGCCCGAAAAAAAGTTGTACACTTTCTGAACTATTTCAAAAAACTGTGATGCCTCCGGTACACACCCAGCAGCATGGACACCTACCAAGTTTAGTGAATGTCCTGCACATGGTATAAAGGTGGCAAATTCACATTTTTCCTTGATTCTTGTTTGTAGACCACTATACTTTCCCGACATATTTGAAGCATTGTCGTAGCTTTGTCCTCTGCAATCTTTTATGGGAATATCATGTATCTCTAAAAAATTTAAGATGGTCTCCGCTAAATACTTAGATTTATGCTCTTTAATAGGTATAAATTTCAAAAACCTTTCAACAGGAACACAGTCTTTTACGTATCGAATGATGAAAGTTAGCTGGTCAATATGAGACAGATCGGCCGTACTGTCAACGCTTATGGAAAAATATTTTGATGATTTAACTTCATTTATAATTTTTTTTAGAACCTGTTTTCCCATGGGCTTGACGGGGTCCTGAATCACATTTCTCAATGGGGCTCTGAGAACCTGGTTGAGTTCAGTGCCAAGAAGACGCAGGCATGTGCGTTTACAGCAAAAGTATCTTCTTTCCTTCCCCTCCCCACTCTTCAGAGCACGCCACTGCCGCTGCAGGACAATCTCAATATCCTAGGTATGGATGTTCGCTGCAACCTGAATAACAAAAACTACATCGAAAGCATCATCAAAACAGCCTCACGAAAACTCGGAGTCCTGAACAGAGTGAGACGATTTTTCACGCCGGAGCAGCGGTGTCTTCTATACAAGACACAAATTCGCTCCTGTGTGGAGTACTGCTCGCATCTCTGGGATGGTTCAGCAAAGTACTTACTAGATGCTCTCGACAGGTTGCAGCGACGTGCGATCCGCATCATTGGGAATCCCGAGATCACGAACACCCTAGAACCTTTACAGCTGCGTAGAGATGTTGCGTCCATGGCTGTATTTTACCGTCTGTACCATGGGGAGTGTTCTGATGAGCTCTTCCAATTAGTCCCACCCTCCCCTTTCCTACACAGGACAACGCGTGCAGGTCTTAGATGTCATCCGCACACGGTGCAAAACATCCGATCAAGAACCAAGCGGTTCGGAGACTCTTTCTTCTGTCGCACCATTAAGGCCTGGAATTCATTACCAGCTCACGTGTTTCCTTCTTCCTACAGTCCCGGGTCCTTTAAGCGGGGCGTGAAAAAGCATATGATAAGGCCGTCAAGCTGAGTGTCACCATTGTCACACGGTATGTGTAAGTAATGGTGACCCTCTTTTCTGGGATTTTGCCTTCAGCTTACCATCAGGCAAGGCGAAGTCCAATTGACGTGTCCTATATAAAAAAAAAAAAAAAAATTACTTCAATAAACTCATTACAGATATTTGCTGATAAATAAGAAATGTTACCCTTTCCAGGATTCCCAAATTTTTTTAAGTGATCTGCAAGAAATGGATCAAATTCACTCAATAATTCCACACAACCCAAATAATTTCCATTGTTTGGAGATCCTAGGATTTCATTGTCGCCGCGAAATGGAAGCCCTCTCGATGCCAAAAATTTTACAACAGCTACAATCCGTTTAAGTACGTTTCTCCAGTAATCCACTTCCTTTTGATGTTGAGATAATAACTCTATATCTACTCTACCAACCGCTTTACTTCGTGCCAGATAAGTCATCATAGATTGCTTATGCGCTGGGCTATTTTCATGTGTTAAAATTATGTGATTAATATGCTTCCAATCATTACATCCATTCCGAGAGCAAAGATTAACATCAGTTGGGTTAAATAAGCAGCATGAAAAACAAAATACAGAGCATTTGGAAGGCGAATACAGCAACCATTTTCTTTCGACGCTTTCATTGTTCTTTAATTTGCGAATAAATAATGCTTTGTTGAAATATCTCGTCACTAATTTATTACCATCTTTGTAGGTTCTGGATGCCTCGGAAAAGTCAGAATCTTTATTTTGAAAATATACTGGTCCCTTACGAATTAAAATTTCGCGATTTATTTCAACAAACTTTTCGTGAAAATAATCGGCGGGATCGTGCGATATTAATTCTTCTGTGTTGGAAAACTGCTGTTCAATTGACACAGTTGGAGTTGTCGGTTTTAGTGAAGTTACTGAAGTCGTTGCACTTTCGTCGTAGGAATAGTCGCTTTCTGATTCAATCTCTTTTTCAAAATTGGAACATGAAGGTTTAGAAATTCCCGCAATTTGTAATTGAGCTGAGTCATCATGTGGAACATTTATGAGTTGATTGCTACTTACAGAAGTTTCTCCAGTAGTAGTAGTAAAATATGATGTTAATTTTGGTAACTTTTCAATTACTTCTTTCTGATGTAGAGCTTTTTTCCTTTTTTCAGATCCACTAGGATATGACCGTTTCGACATTTTATATTATAATTCAGTATTTAATTAATTTTATAACGAAAATATTCGCTAACACAAAACAGACAAACGACGATTTAATCAAACAATACTATTTTTTTGTCAGAGCTCAAGCACAGTCAGTAACAAACTAACAACTACAAACAAAACAAACGCCACAACATCGCAGACAAATACTTGAAGGGAATTCCCGTTCGTCAAGTCAAACGACGATCGGGAGTCGGGAATTCCCCTTTTTTGTCTTTGGTATTACGAATGACGTTCGAATAGGTTTCTTAAAGACATAAACCACACCGGATCAAATAATTCTTCTTTTTTTAATTTAATAATTTTTCTTTTAATTGTATTCTTATACTTACATATAGGTATTTAAATTAACCTAAATATACTAATATCGGAAAAACTCATTTTTGAGAGAGAGTGGAGTACTTATACCCTGTTTATTTATTAGTTTGATCTTTCTTTTTGACGGATGTCAAATCTGAAATCGATATAACTTTGCAACGACGAACAATATTTTCTTATTTTAATAATATTAAAAATTGATAATAATCATAAGAATATACACACAACATAAGAGTACCTGTTAAGGACTCAAGCATTTTCCGAAAATCTTAAGTGGTTTTTATTGCTTCGAAGTAAAATTTAAATAGAAAAACTGAAAACAATGGTACCTACCCAATGTTTTTATGTCTAGTGCAATAAAATTGATTGACGAATGAATTTATTTATTTTGAATAGTTTAAAACATACATACAGCCACATATTTAGCCAACACATTTTTTACACCAATAGATATTTTCTGTTTCCCATCACTGACCCATCTGTCAAAAAGTTCAAGCTATGTTGTACAAGGTATAGCTATCCGCATGCGGCAAACTAAAGCTAATATAATAAGCGTAGGTATTGTAGTAAGTCATTATCATCAGATTTTTCAAAATTAATGTTTTTCGGTAATACCTAAATATCGGTTATCATTTGGTAATCTGGCAGGAACTAGGGGGCCCCATTCGATCGCGGGGCCCTGGGCACGTGCCCATAGTGCCCAGTGGGGAAGAGGGGCCTGGGTGCGAGGGATATGCCTGTCAACCTCACCTTCGGCAACCGAAACGACCCACAGGCGGCGTGCGTTTTAGTCGGTTCGAGTCCGACATAACCTCCTCCACCGGCTCCGGTGGGGAGGTATCCGTGGGGATTTTGCGCACGTAAAAAAAAAAAAAAAAAAAAAAAAAAAAAAAAAAAAAAAAAAAAACACGTCATAAAAGTGATTATAATATAAAAGTATAGTAAAAGATGTCGGTAAAAACGGTACAGAGTGGACACATAGATAAGTTCAACATATTATGCCCATCTTCAGGTTCCTAGCATTGGCACCCGCTAAGCCAAGCTCTCGAGAAACTAACAACTTTACAAGACTATGGACTAAGGATATGGATTCATAATTATACTAGGTATCGGGACTTCTCGCGAATTATATCTTAGAACTTACTATTTCTGCCGACGTTTCGGATGCGTTGCAGCAACCGTGGTCACGACTTGACTAGTCTTCGAGCGTCGAAATGTATGCGGGGAACATTTTTTGAGCGTCTACCCACCATTACACTTATTATGAACGGTTAGGCTGGCGACACACCACACTCACTATGTCAGTTTTTAACGGCACTTTGTTTTTTGGTCTTAGTATCATAATCACTGGATTCCACGTTCCGGATAGCTTGAATCCATGTTCCCTATTGAAATTTTTATATTTTTTGATTTCAATGGCTTCACGCACAATCCGTGAACAGTAGTGGCGATCAGTGGAGAGGACTTTGGGTTGATGAAGCTCAATCCAGTGATTAGTACCCGACTCAAGATGTTCTGCTACTGCCGGTTTGTTGAACTGACGGTTTTTCACAGCTGCGATATGTTCTCTGACTCTCTCTGCAATGGTTCGCTTGGTCTGGCCTATGTAGGAAGGATATGGACTTTTGCCATGTAGAACATCGTGACAGTGAACACGTCGACAGTGTTATTACTGTCAATTTTGTCACACGCCATGTTATCTGCTCAGGCGGCGACCACAGATGAGTAATAAAAAACATCTACGCCACATCACGATGAACTTTCCCGAATCTTTTTTAGGACATCGTTCGATTGAAGCGTCAGCGGCCTGAGTAGCTCCAGGTTCGCTGGTGGTGGTTTTTGGCGTGCTGGAATGAATATTCAGCTTCAAATAGGCAGACATCAGTGGCGGTGCTGTTGCTGTTATTGTTGTTTTTTATGTCTATTATTATTATTTCGAATTTCCTTTTATTATGCACCTGTGTGATCCGCAATAAAAATAATTTACTTTCTTTGTAACAAAACTGGTGGGCAGTGATTTCAAAAATTATTCTAAAATAGAAAATCATACAGTTTATAGTTAAATTTTTTATCTTTCTTTTAGTTAAAAAACACATTTTTTTACGTTTAAAAGGAGTTTCAAGTTTTCTTTTCAGGGGCCTTTTCACTTTGGGAACGATTTTTATATAGTAATAATAAAGTGAGAAAAACAACAATCGTTCAAAATGTAGCCAAGAAACTTACAAATAACACAGTATTAACAGTTTTTAAATACGTTCACAAATAAATAAGTACTTTGTGGAATTAGATAGGCCATTCTCAAACACGTCTAAGTTTAAGAAGAGTAAAAACGTCAAACTCTTTTTTTAGGCGCATATACGCCTAAAAAAAGAGATTGACGTTTCTACTCTCTTATACTCTGACGTGTTTGAGAGTGGCCTATTTTGTTGCAGAGCATTATTTTGAAGGCCGTTGTTCACCGAAAACCTTTTATACGATGTCGTACAACGTCGATGATCCGAAAACTTTGTAGTAATTGCAAATCCACCCTTTTGAAAGGGAGATGCAAATAAAAACATATATAGGTCGCCATTGTTTTATTGCGGTTCAAGATTAATAAACGTGTTATACAATTGAACGGGTAAATTGGGACAGAGTTTTAATCCGAGTTACTGCTTGGCGAATGAATCATATAATTTTATTAGTGAATTTTGCTAAGACCGGAATTTAGCGAAGACATTTATATTAACAAAATAATTGTGTTAAAGTTGAACTAAATTCGGTTGTCATATAATGTTCAACGTAGCGTAAAATGTGTGACCCACAACTATAGTGGCGGCACGCTATGATGGCCATTTTGACATGTATAGTTTTGCTCGTTTTCTCTTTTTTAGTGCGCTTAATATTAGACAACGAACTGTTAGACGAATAACTAAAGAAAAATATGGCGAGTCTGGCACAGAAGAAAATAAACTTCACATACAAAAAAAGCAATCAAGCAAAACTAGTCGTAGTAAGCGTAACTATATTTTAACTAACTCTCTTCCTGAAATCAGCTCAAAGTATCATACCCTCAAAAAACTGTGACTTTTTCAATGCTATAATGCTTACAAGTGAGTTATAGTTTTTTTTTTTCAATTTTATAAGTTGAGGTGCGTTGTTCTTAAAAAGTTTCGATACAAAATAAATCGTGTTCAAAATAGTACAAATTAGTTAATAGTTCATTTCATGCTATTTAGTATTTAAATAGATAATTCCAACTTGTTTATTTTTTAAACAAGTATTATGAACTAAACTTTTACTCAAACCTATGATTTCTCTGTAAATTCTCCATTTTCAAAGAAACCTCATTCTTTTTGTCTATTGTCATTCACCTTTGCTAGAAATAGGAACAAAGTTTTCCCGCTGTTAATTATTATATATGAAATAAGATGTAAAACCCTTAACGTTATGGAAAGCTTACTACCTGAAAACTCTAAGTTATAATATGACATATTATATTATTATAATCTCCTTTGAAACACTAATCTAAACTTATATTCAGTATTATTTAAATTATAAGTAAACTAATGTAATAAGATATAAGGAAAACTAATAAGTGTGTTGAAAAACCTCGTATTTTTTTTTAATATACCACTTAGGTGGCAGACAAGCGCACTGCCCACCTGATGGAAAGTGGTTACCGTGGCCTATGGACGTGTGTAACACCAGAGAAGCCACACTCGCGCTGCCGATCCTGTAAGCACAGAGTTTCTGTGCCATCAGTGTAGAGGACAAAGCAAGACAAGCCTTTAGTCATCCCACTGACAGCACAAATTCTCGTATGTTACACTTGTGTATTGATAAACGTGTGTAGTCCTCGACTTTTAAGACCCTCACCTAACGGCTCAGGTATCAATGGTGCCCCAGCGGTAATCACCTACATTACACACTTGTACCATAATGTTTAAGTGCTGCGGTCTTCCCATGCGCCTACAATATGGGGTTCTTCAAAAGGGGCATTAGGAGGTTTCTTCAGGGTCGACAGCGCGAGTGTAACGCTCCTGGTGTTGCACGAGTCCATAGGCCACGGTAACCATTTCCCATCAGGTGGGCCGTGTGCTTGTTTGCCACCTAAGTGGTATAAAAAAAAATACTATTTACGTGGCAAACAAACATACGGCCATCGTAATGGAAAGTGTTTACCGTTTACATAAGCCCACAAAAGTTCCATTCCTGAAAGATTAAAAAAGATAAATAATTCTAAATATTTATAATCATATTCGTAGAGTGTATTAATTAAGCGTCGGGAGTCGACCTTACGAGCGAAAGGTCCCGTGTTCGATTCCTGTCTATTACACTACTAACGTAGCGTAGCGTAGTTAGAGGGGTTAGAAGGAATATTAGTAATTGCGGCTGCTAATAGGCCCATTGTACATTGAACTGTATACATGCTACCTACTTGTCCTACTGTAAATCTGTTGGTGTACAATAAAGAATTATCTATCTATCTATCTAATATTATAAGCAAGCCATAAAGAAAGTTACTAACACTCAGAAATGTTACGACAGCCCTGTTGAACTACTGAAAATCAGTGACGACCCAAAACAGTCTGTTAATAAAGTTTGTAACTTTTTTTGCTCAATAGGTAAAACCTTATCTGAAAATATTGCTCCTAATAACCCTGAAAGTTGTCTAACAGCCTCTTCACTATTCGTCCCTACAGTGAATACAACAAAATCCATGGTTTTGCTAGAAGTGGACAAAGCTGAAGTGGAAGCAATTATAATGCAGATGCGAGGAAGCTGTGCCACGGGATGGGATGGCATATCATCTCAAGTCTTAAAAAATTCACGTGACTCGCTTATCCCTCCCATAACACACATTTGCAATCTGGCAATAAGCACTGGTGTATTCCCCGATGCTCTAAAGAAGGAAATAATTCATCCAATTTACAAGGGCGGGGACAGAGACAGTGTTAACAATTATCGTCCCATTTCCATTCTCTCGGCAGTATCAAAAATTTTAGAAAAAATATTAAACAAAGCTCTTAAAAATTTCATGACTAAATATGATATACTAGCAAAGAATCAGTACGGCTTCCGGACAAACGTATCCACGGAGGACGCTGTGATCGACTTAACCAATACTGTAGTAAAAAATTTGGATAGCAACAACAGATGCTTGTGCATATTTTTGGACCTTTCCAAAGCATTTGATACTGTCTCTGTCCCTATCCTTCTTAATAAACTGGATAAACTGGGTATTCGAGGTACTGTTCATGGGCTGTTTGAGAATTATCTCACTAACCGTATGCAAAGAGTTAAAATGGGAAACCATCTGAGCGATGAGATAATGTCTACTTACGGCGTCCCTCAGGGAAGTATTCTAGGCCCTACATTGTTTCAGCTGTACATTAACGACCTCTGCACTATGGCTTTACCGTATTCTAGTATCTTTACATACGCAGATGACACGGCAATAGTTGTATGGGGTCCAAACTGGGCAACAGTGAAAGAGAGGGCGGAATACTCTTTGAAACAAGTTATGAGCTGGCTTTCGAAAAACTTGCTAACACTAAACTTAAGCAAAACAGTCTACGTCCCATTCTTTTTGTCTAAAATAAACTCACCCCCGCAAAATTTTTCAATAGTAGCCCACAATTGCCTCCAACCTAGTAACTGTACCTGTCAAGAAATATCGTGTGCGGCAAATGTAAAATATTTAGGTGTGCAGATTGACTGTAGTCTGAAATGGGACACCCAGGTAGAAGCAGTTAAATCAAGAGTTCGTAGATTAATATACCTCTTTAAAACCTTACGGAGCACTACCACAAATGACAGGCTGAGACTGATTTACCTCGCTTTATGCCAGTCTATTATACTATACTGTATCCCGGTTTGGGGTGGATCCGTTAAAACTCAAATGCTGGAACTGGAAAGGGCACAAAGAGCTGTGCTTAAGGTTATGTATAATAAACCGATAAAATATCCAACTTCACAGCTTTACGCTGAATCCGAAGTACTAACGGTCAGAAAGCTCTTCATCCTACAGTGCATACTAAGAGTTCATAAAAGCGTGCCTCCTCCAAACCCCAGAATACGTAAAAAGCAACCCGTATGTCCCGTATTACGCTGTAGGACCTCTTTCGCCAGACGACAGTTCAAAAAACTGGGCTATAAACTGTACAACACCTTTAATATAAAAGAAAATATTGTAGAACTCAACCATCACGAACTGAAAAAGAAAGCAACAGATTGGCTACTCAAACTCAATCACGAAGACACTGAAACACTATTAAAATTCATTGAGTAAACACATAAACACACACTCCGACACACCTTCACACACAAACACACACACACACACACACACACACATACACATACACACACACACACACACACACACACACATACACACACACACACACACACACACACACACACACACACACACACATTCACACACACGCAACTAATATAATTGCACACCTATATGTACACTTACTTATACATAAACAATAATATAGATTAATATAGTTGAAAAAAAAAAAAAAAAATATATATATATATATATGTTTAAACTTACCTGTGACTCATGTTCATTGTGGTGTCATGTATCCAAAATAAACAAATTGTTTATTCTACAAATGAGCACTGTGTGTCCCAAAATACAGGCCTCAGCCTAGTTTGGGATCCAGTTTCTCGTACTTTAAAGTTTCAAAAATTTGAAATATTTTAGTAAATAAGAACAGTATCTGTAAACTTTTGTGATAAATAAATATTATTATTATTATTATTATTATTCAACATGCCGCGGAGAAGCCATTCACAAATTTTATCGAAGCACATCATAATATCTATGTTATGGTTATGTTAAAACTCTCTTGAGTGTTTCAAACATCCTCCTCACTGAATATTCAAGTATCGAGCCAATATTATCAGAGGAAACTTTATAAAGCGGTAATACACCATAACATTTATACCTATAGTCTTTACTGACATACAAGAATAGTACCAATTTGTACTAAAACCAATTTCAGAAAATTATATTGACACGTTCGGTAAATTTGATTACTGTTTACCCTTGACAGGCAATATTAATGTAGTTACAAAGAAATAGATTGCCATGATTGGTCTGTTTGATCTCCATAATGATATGGTAACCAGACCAAGTAGTAGAAGAGTTCACAAATTACATATGCCTAAGGAAAATCTTCAAATATTTTCTAATAATGTATATTGTATGGCAATTAGAATTTATAATAAACTACCCGCTCAGTTTAAGACTCTAAAGCTTAAAACATTTAAATATAAAATATTCCAATTCCTTCTGACTAAATGTTATTATTCCACAAAAGACTTCCTAAGCGAACGTTTTGAGTCTAAAATTGACTTATTCTGTGAACCTTGACTTGTATAACCCATGATTTGACATTTTATAATTATGTAACTTCTATTATGACTATATCATTTAAACGAGGAATTATTATTAATTATATGCTGACATTATTTAAATTTGTATTACTACCTTTCAATATTTGTACGCTGGTGACAGCATAATATTATGGGCCTGCAACCAACGTTGTAACAACTTTTATACAATATTCTTACAAATAAATGAATCTTATCTTATCTTATGAGCAGGTTAGTTAGCCACTTAAGATTAGGTACAGTCAGAACGGAACAGAGAGAAGAAAAACTCGAAATAAAACCCTGTATAAACCCGTCTGGTCAATGTAGAAACAGTAGACCAAAGCCTCACAATATTAAGAAAGGCCTTGTCTAGCAGTGGACTGCGATAAGCTAAATTGATTGATTGATTGAGAGTCGGAACGATCTTGACTAAAAAGTCTCAAAATGATTTTAATTAAGAGCAAATCAATCTGTTTAAAATATCGATTTGATACTGACTAAGTAAATAAGTCGCTATTAACTTAACGCTGCTAACTACGCCTAGTGGTATGGGTAATGGACTGCTGAGATGAGGTCTCGGGTTCGATCCCAGGTTTTACCATGGCGCACACCAATGACTTTTCGATGCTTTTCGAAGTTATGTGTATATCGCAGGTTTATAAGTGCCCGGTTAATGGCAATAGGCTCGCCACCTATTACACTGGGACCTAAACATAAACTAGCGAAATGTGGGTGCTAGCACCTCTGCCTACCCCTTCGGAGATATAGGCGTGAGTTTATGTTATATTATGTTAACTCATAAGACTGTGTGTGTTTAAATTGATATAGTCAGGGTCGACATGATCCTACCAAGAGCTTCCGACTAAGGAAAAAGGTTCATCTTATTTAACATATGCATCCCATCAATTAAGTAAATCATGCTGCATGGTAAGATGCCGGGGTGAAGTCCAGATGATATGTATCACCATTCCAGACGTTAACAATCCCAAAATGATACCTGCCTTGATGGCATTGACCACAGAAACATATTAGGAATGTTATTTTTCTATAGCCTTGGCAGATGCTAAATTCTACTCTGCCGGAAATCAGAATTTGAAACTAGAATTTGGGTCACCCATGTTTTTCAATGCGATGTCGTATAATACAACTAATGAGTAGGACTGTTTACCTCGACTCATGCCTCGATTCAACAATAGTGCCCAGAATATGGCAATAGCCACTCCCTATTAAGTGGGATCGAATACAATTATTGGTGAAATTTGGGTGTAACCTCTGCCTACCCCTTCGGAGATAAAGGCGTGATTATATGTATGTATGTTGACAGATACTTCTTTACACTTCGCTTTAAGATCTGGTGACTAACGGAAGAAGCTTTAGCACAGGTTCTTCTCTCGCAGCTGGCACAAACGGCAGTATACCCAAGATATACATACATACATACATATAATCACGCCTTTATTCCTGGAGGGTTAGGCAGAGGTGAATTAACACCCACATTGCACCAATAATTGTATTCGGTCCCATGTAACCTATTACGTGGGACCTATTGCCGTATTCCGGGTACTATTGTTGACTCGAGCCATGCATCTGCGGCTGAGTCTGAGCTGTAAATATCTGTCTGATGTTAAACAGCCCTATCCCTTAGTCGCCTTGTGCGACACCGCATGGGAAGAGATGGGGTGGCCCTAATTCTACTATACCGGAAACCACGCGGCTTCGGAAACCACCCAAGATTTACCCTATATTAAAAGGCCAACAAAACTGCAGTGTCATTATGCAGAGTATCTATTTCAGTATCAAACCAGGTCACTTTGCCAGCCGAACTGTATCCTATTTTGGTTTACTTCGTGTTGCATTAGCAAATTAAATTTGGATTTTCATTAGTTAACTAATTTCGAAATTACCTGCAAAGCCGTAGTGGTCTACTGCCTGGAATTGAAATTTGTTATGCAGTATGCTCGTAACAAGAGGATATATTTGTTTTTGGATAAAAACACAGAAGGAAAGCTGCATTAGTTTTACTTCTACGTCTCATTTACACTTACACTATTGGGCTTTGCCGTTTTGCCGTATTCTATCTATAACATCTTTAAAATCTGTGTAATGTTGGAGAAAATACAAGTATCACCACCCCATCTCATCCGATGGGTGTCGTATGAGGCGACTTACGGAAAAATACGCAGATGATATCATTGCGAGAGAAGGAAAACTCGAAATAAAACTCTGTACCAAGCCGTCTGACCAGTGTGGAAACCGAAGGCCAAAGCCTCCCAACATTAAAAAAAGGACACAGGGAAGTGCCTTATGTCCAGCAGTGGACAGCGATTTGCTAATTGATGATTGACTGTTTATAGAAATTTTCATCTGCCTAGTTCTTAGAATAACGAACGAACCATTTACTTAAAAATGTAACTGATTTTTACCGGTTATTTTGTAATCACTAACATATTTTTTGGATGTAACGAACACACAAAAACAATAAATCACCGGGTGGAAACACAATTCTCCAACAATATCTAACTGAAAGTTATGGTTGTAATATATCTCAATAATCATATATGAAACATTGGTACAGCTACAGTGCCCAAGTGACTTTATCTACGCACAAAACACTACATAGGTCTCCATCAGTCTTAACTATTTAGGGTATGGCCATAGAGACCTATAAACTGGAATTTATTACAATTCTGAATTGACGCCTTACAGCGAGGACACACAAGTTAAGATGTAAACTAGTTGATTGCGCACGTGCGGACTCATCTCGTATTTTATGGCCCCAAGTTAAATATTTATACAGCCAGTGTGCACCTGCCTCGATAGACGACGTTGTAGGTTTTCTGTACATCGACGTTACTTTAAACCTTTATGTAAATGAGGAAAATGTTTGATTTGAATCATCAATCATCGCAATAACAGGATTATTTTTTAAACCAGTTAGGTGGCAGATTACCTGGGCTATGGACCAGGGGCGTCACACTCGCGCTACCGACCCTGAAGAAACCTCCTAATGTCCCTTTTTTTACCTCATATTGTAGGCGTATGGGAAAACCGCTGCAGGGAGTTAATTCCGCAGCTTGATTGTGCGTGTGATGAAGATTCTTTCGTACCGCACAGTGCGTACCGTCTCAGGTAATTGGTTGCAATGTGTAGTTTTAATAAGGCCTTGCCATTAATAATGATAAACTGGCCTCATGGTCTGAGTGACAAACCGTTTTGTAAGAACGCGTGTTCGTAAAAGCCGACACACTTAACTTGGTGTAGTTGTACACCATTTCTCTCTTCTATGTTAACCAATTGTAATCCACCGTCTTCTCACGTTACGACTGCATTTGAACTTCTATGTTACTCAGAATAAAGCCCGTGAGCCGTTTCAAGACATCTCATATAAAACATTAAAATCATTCCTGCTCCTCATTTCCCGCAATTACTTGTATGCTTGAAAGTGTCTATTTTTGTTTTTATTTAGGTATAATATATACAAAAAAACCGCAGTAGCCTAGTGGTATGGGTAATGGACTGCTGAGATGAGATCTTTGGTTCGATCCCAAGTTTTACCATGGCACACACCAATGACTTTTCGATGCTTTTCGAAGTTATGTGTGTATTTATCGCAGGTTTATAAGTGCTCGGTTAATGGCAATAGCCTCGCCACCTATTACATTGGGACCTAAACATAAACTGGCGAAATGTGGGTGCTAGCACATCTGCCTACCCCTTCGGGGATATAAGCGTGAGTTTATGTTATGTTATATATACAGCCGGGCCCTGGAGGAAAACTTCCTTAAATCGCATAGGTGGCTACATTTTACTTAAAGGAGATACTCCCTTATCCAAACTGGAAACAAAATTCAATCATTTAATATTCATGTTAATAAATAAATGGCGTCAAAGATAACTTTATTGTTAGTAAAACTGTGATGGCTCCTTGAGTAGAAGTGCTAAGTCTATTGGCATTGAATTAATAAGTTTAGATTTTATGGACTTCATTTTATTTAATTTACCATAATTGTTTGCCGTGTGGTTTCCGGCAGAGTAGAATTTGGGCCACCCCATCTCTTCCCATGCAGTGTCGTACAAGGTGACTAAGGGATGGGGCTGTTTAACATCAGACAGATATATGTATACAGCCTAAACTCAGCCTCAGATGCATGGCTCGAGACAACAATAGTGTCCGGAATACGGCAATAGGCTCACCTCCTATTACGTGGGACCGAATACAATTATTGGTGAAATGTGGGTGTTAATTCATCTCTGCCTAACCCTCCAGGGATAAAGGCGTGATTATATGTATGTATGTATATTAGAGAGATTTGATCCATATGATTTATTTACAATGGGATTGATGCTATAAAAATACAAGATGTTATTTTTTCGGATTTTAGTTGGTTCGAGTACCGGGTGAGCGACTTTTCGAAAATCTTTAAATGCAGTTTTATTTCTTTCTAAAAATAAAGGAATGTCTCCTTTAAGTAAAATTACTCAACTTTTTTTTTTTTTTTTTTTTTACGTGCGCAAAATCCCCACGGATACCTCCCCACCGGAGCCGGTGAAGGAGGTTATGTCGGACTCGAACCGACTAAAACGCACGCCGCCTGTGGGTCGCTTTGGTTGCCGAAGGTGAGGTTGACAGGCATATCCCTCGCACCCCGGCCGACCCAGGGCCATCTCTCACGATCTGGCCCTCTTCTCGGGTGTGGGGACTACAGAGTCCCCAACTCGTCCCCGGAAACGGGGAGGCGCGCCACGCGCGCCACCGCCGCGGCCTGCTTCTGCCAGGGTGACAGGCGGCTCCACCTGTCACCCCCAGGCCGGCGCTCATGGGGGGCGAAGGTCGTTCATCGACCTCCGACGCCCGAGTTGCCTTCGTACGCGGGCAGCTTGGCTTGCGATCCTTCGTCGCTCCCGCTGCCGCTCCCGCCCCGCCTCCTCCTTCACGAGCATTACTTGCTCGCAGAAGGAGGCGCCGGCCGCCCACGCATCCGCGCAGCGGACCATCGCCGCGAGCAAGGTGGAGAGCGTGAGAACTCTCACTCCCAGGGCCGCCACAAGCTCCCGCCTCGGCGTCTCCCACGCCGGACACTCGGTGAGCGTGTGCGGACCTGAGTCCTCGCTCGCATCGCAGTGATGGCACTCGGACGTTGGCTCTTTCTCCATCCGACGCAGATACTTTCCGAAGCACCCGTGCTCGGTGATCATCTGCGTCAGACGGTACGAGAGGCTGCCGTGTGGCCTCTCTAGCCACTCCCCCATGATGGGTCTTATCGCCGCTACTACGGCGCGCCCATTCCGCCACCATTTCCCTGTGGAGCCGGGATCTCACGGCCCGAATTTCTTCGGGCTCGGGATCGTGACCCCGCTCCCGCGCCGCCTTTCGGAACCGGTATAGCGCCGAAAGGGATCTCGCTTCCAGGATCCATGGTGGCGATCCGGCGAGGAGACTCGCCGCGTTGAAGGATATCGTGCGGTACCCCCTTATGATGCGAAAATTACTCAACTTAAGGATCTTGCGAAAAGAAGCGGACCCCGGAGGGAAACTACCTTAATCCCTCCGGGATCCGCTTCTTTTTCCACCATGTAGATATGTATCGTTTTCCGCATTTAAGAGCCCATATCAAAAGCCAGTTAAGCTAAGTTTACTTCGGCTCAAGATAATGCTGCGTGAAATACAGCCCTGTATTTTTTTTCTTTTTTATACCACTTATGTGGCAGACAAGCGCACGGCCCACCTGATGGAAAGTGGTTACCGTGGCCTATGGACGTGTGTAACACCAGAGAAGCCACACTCGCGCTGCCGACCCTGTAAGCACAGAGTTTCTGTGCCATCAGTGTAGAGGACAAAACAGGACAAGCCTTTAGTCATCCCACTGACAGCACAAATTCTCCAGTGAGCTCTACCTACCCTACTCACCGCTGAGAACACAACACGAAGTTATTATAACCGCGGTATTCTGTAGGGCGGAGGTACTTACCCAGTCGGACTGCTCAATTGGGCGGAAATACTACCGTGTCCCTACCTCCTGTGACAATAACTACAGCATTTTCTCTTGCTATTATATTTCGTGTATCCAATATCAGTGATTCATATTGATATCACCATCACTTTATAGTTCGTGAAGCGTCCAAGCGGCGAATATCTAACTTCAAAGTTCTTCGTCTTCGTCTTACAACTTGTGATTTTACTTTGGAACGTTTGAATGCTTTTACTCTGTTCTACTCGGAGATGGCTAAAAGTTTTGATTGTACTGCAGTTGCTGGCTTTCTCTTGTCTCTTTTGGAATAGCAGTTTTAGCTATTTTCGGAACATTACGCGAAACCAACTGCTGCCTGTAATTAGGTACTCATGAATGTGTCTTTTTGCTTAAACCTATATGCCTCTAATATAATATACTAATAATACTTATAATCCAAGTTATGCTTAGGTTACGTTATAACTGCTATAAGCTAAATGCTGACTTTACTAACTTTTAAACTTTCGCGTTCCATGATGTACAATAATGTTTACGGGAATTAATGCGATTATGGTATAGGCACACCTTTACATGCCTGACTTTTCTACCAGGTTACACCGGCCGTGGTCACAGGCTGGTCAGTCCAATCAAAGGTATGTATGTACCTATACGATAATCGCGTTAATTCTCGTGAACGTTGATGTACGAGTTTAAATGCTGACTTTCCTGAATCTAATGGTGGCACTTCACATGGCTATTCGTATTTGAGTATTTGACAATTACCATGTGTGGATAGTGTATTTGACAGAGCATTTGCCTTATTACTTATTTGACAAATATTACCAATACCAAATACGTATATATTTTTTATTTTTTTTATTTATTTAAATGCACAATACAAATCACAATCGTATACGTATTATAAATATCTTAAATACAATGTTTAGATCTGGATCGTAACGTAAATAGTTTGTTCACACATAGAGAAGCAAAAAGTTTATACAATATAAATCTCTGATTTATGAATACTAAAATACAAGTTAAGATTTGGTGTGGATGCTTCCACCGGAAACAGAACCATCCAAACCCAGCCCACTATGAAGGATGTCTTTTACAATTCTTATGTATCTGTTAAAGCTGCAATCAAAAACATCAAGTGATTTATAGACCTTTGCCAAATCATTATATTGACGAGCCATCCTTGTTAATGGATTATAATAAGAAATATTGTTTTTATATATCAGAAGGGCAAATAATATGTTCGTATCATTAGCTCTACGGGCACTAAATTTAATATTGAAACTAATTTGAGAAAGTAACTCAGGTGAATCAATGATATAATGTATAATTTTATAAAGGTAAACTAAGTCAAAATATATGCGTCGGCTTTCTAGTGTATTTGATGAGTCTACTTTCATAATTTAAACTTGTACGGCCTGGGTTTACACGGTAGGTGAGAATTTTAAGGACAAGCTATTTAGTTTTTTTTTAATTGTTTACGGCCAGTAGAGTACCTTTAATAGTAGAAAAAATGTGACAATTTACATGTGACACCTATTTGAAGTGAATACTTTTTTGTTAAATTATAGGTTTGTAACTTTTGAATCCTCTTCTATATACTTGTAAATAATAGTTTATTACGTGATTTAGTTTCAGTTTCATATTAAAAAAAATGTAATCTTATGATTTGAATTAACATATTAGTTACGTTTATAGGTTGTTTTATTCATACAAGCAACCTTCCGGATTATATCCGCTAAGAATATAGTGAGAATAAGGGCTGTATCGGGAATATATTTTAAGGCTTTTATAGTCTCGATCACGACCGAGACTCTCATAAAGATAAAACTTGACACGTTGTGATATTTATGTGGTATTCTAACCACTTGGATATTAAAAGACCTTAATAAAAAGGCCTTAATGCTTGTGGCGGTGGACAATGATTTTTCTGTAAACTTTTGTTGTTAGCCAATCAAATAATTATACCAGACGTTTTACTTCAAACCCGATCTCGTCCATTTACCCACTGGGCTCTAGGAGTCACTCATTAACGACCTACGTCCTCCATGAGTGCGGGCCTGGAGGTGACCGAGCTGCGGGTCCTACACCGCTTGTTACCCTAGCAGAAGCAGCCAGAGCAGTGGGACTATGTGGCATGCGGTTTTAATTGGTTTGACTCCCACATAACCGCTTTCGCTAGGCAGTTATGTCTGAGGGGATTTCCAAACGAAAAAGAGGGGCTCCTCACTGCAGAATGAACTTCATTTGAATGTTCTGATGTTGCAGTATAGGCCAAGGTAGCACTTTCCATCAAGAGGACTGTGCGTCCATCTGTTATTTAAGTGGTATAAAGAGAAAAAAGAAAGGAACAGCTACTATGTGATAAATTAACTTTTTAGTGGACGAAATTCTGTAAATGGCTCACAGGTGGGTTTTAAATCGCTAATGCTTCATACCAGCTGTAATAACACTCGCAGAAAGAGTAACAGCGTTTTGACTTCGTTAAAATCACGCAAAGAGCTTTTTTAGATAAAAAAATAAAGTAAAATCATAAAGTGGTGGTAAGCTTAAAATAACATAACATAACATAAACTCACGCCTATATACCCGAAGGGGTAGGCAGAGGTGCCAGCACCCACATTTCGCCAAATAAAAATCTGTATTTATAGTAGTTAGGTGCCCAGTGTACGTCGGGAATAAGAGTGAAAATTCGGTTTAGATCGGCTTGCTTCGATTTCTAGAGCACTCTCTATCACATATTTGATAGATAGTTTGATGCCTTAAGATTAGAGATCACTATCTTCAACTTCAGTATATCACTAGTTATACGAGTCCCCCTATCTATTGCAAAATGTATTTGCTACCTCGATCACTAACACAATATTCAATCTAGGTATTTAAACTATCATGGTCACATGGCCGAAATATCGGAATCTCAAAACAAAGAAACACGGTAAATATCACGTTTATTTTGATACTGACAATATTCAATCGTTTTTAAATGATGCAATGTGTAAGTGTAGAATGATGTACACATAACCGTAAAATTAGTGTAGCCTGTACACCTATCTCTTTTGTCATGTGTTGGCTCAACTTAGTCGTCTGTATGTTTAGTTGTAGATATGAACGAAAGCTTTATAAAAAACAACTTAGTAGTGCTTTTCTAACATTATGTATAATGAAAGAAATAACCAAATAAAAGGAAAGTGTGTGCCTTTATGATATTATAAAGAAAATAAATATACTACATATAATATGTAAATAGCACATATAGTAATAAGAAAGTAACCTATGCCGCATAGGCAATTATTTTTAATTGAGCAATTATACCAAGGGCAACAGAATATAAGTTAGCTGAAGCTTTATTCAGAGGTAAATTATTCCATACAAGAAAAATACCACACGAACTTTATAATTACACCACGCTTGTATTTTGCACCTAAAGTTAATTATTATTAGATAAGATAAGATAAATCTTTATTGTACACCAATAATTTATAGTTATTTATATTTATACGGATAACTTTATGAAAAATTTACAAATGGCGGTCTTTTCGCTACAAGCGATCTCTTACGGGCCTTTGGATGAACATGTTTTAATTGTCTTAACAATAATTGCTAATATAAAAACTAAAAGTTTAATTCATTACTTACATATGGTGTATCTCTATCTGGAGATGTTCCGGGTGAGGAACATTCTCCCGAAAACACGGACACTTTAACACGTCATGGTAATCCCTCAGTACATTCCCTCCGAAGAGTAAACTGTGAGTAAAATCATATGTCTGTTGTTAATATCTATAATTTTATCGGTTGCGGTAAGTGAATGCCGGGCGGGGCTTGAACCAATAATTTTGGTTTAATAGGATGGAGGGATATCAATCTATAATTTTAGTATAGAAAATACATTTATCGAGGTTTAAATAAGCACTACTTTAAATAGACCAGCCGCACTAGACAAGTGGCAATTCAAACTGATTAAGTATCGGTAGATAGCTTCCATACTCCCATCGTTGCTGTAAGATGAATATATATATAGGGGGATTTGGATGATTTCAGCATTTC
The DNA here is from genome assembly GCA_963662185.1 of Eilema griseolum. Lineage (NCBI taxonomy): Eukaryota > Metazoa > Arthropoda > Insecta > Lepidoptera > Erebidae > Eilema > Eilema griseolum. The sequence goes on from OY759250.1 coordinate 11,686,170, forward strand.
CCCTGTAAGGGAAAGATTGTGGGTTCGAATCCCGCCTGAACTGATTCAATATAGGTATTTAAACTATCATGGTCACTCACATCAGTGTCAGTATAAAAATTTCAATCGTGAGGATGGGTTTCAACTGCCGAACGTCTGGCATCCAGTGGTCCGTCTTTGCAAAAACAACCGGGAACAAGCTAAAACAAAATCGCGAGTGGATACAGTGAACAGCGTTGTATGTCGTGAACGTGATCGAGATCGGGTTCGAGTTTGTAGTGAGAGTGAAACCAATAGTAGTGCAGATACGCGTAGTAAAATAACTCGAAAGAGGGTAGATCGATATAACTACTCCTAGGAAAAAACTTTTTCTTTGTTCACCGCCACTACTCCAGTTCCTCCGTGATCATGGTGCTTGCAACAGCGCCGAAATATCGGAAACTCAAAATAATGAAACATGGTAAATATCCCGTTTATTCTGATACTGATGAACTGATTCAAATTCATTCTCATTTTAATCAGTTTGAATAGTTAGCATAACTAAATGCTTTAAAATTTCATTCAAAAGTGGCAATTTGTTGGCCAGCGTATTGTACAATAGAATGACTGTATGGGAGAATGTATGGGATTTGACGTTTATCCATATTGATATTACAAAATTGAAGAGTTTATTTGTTTGTTTGAACGCTCTAATCTCAGGAACTATTAGATTGAATGGAAAAATTATTATTGTGTTGAATAGTCCGTTTATCGACAAATCTTTTAAGCTATATATCATCACGCTACTACTTAAAGGACTTTAGTAGTGATCATAAATATAAAAAATCTAGCAAATTGCCATACATTATTTGAATAACAAGAAATTACGGGCTGAAATAATGTGATTTGAATTTTTAAAATATACCACTGACAATGTCAAGCTGGGTCAGCTAGTATGACCTACGTTGTTGTTTATGTCGAATCCCATACATCCGTCATTCTCTTTCTACGAAACACCGGTCAACGTACTGCACTTGTCTAAAGACTCTATAGGGCAAATAGGCTGATTATTTATCTCTAATACAGTATTTAACATAACATAACATAAACTCACGCCTATATCCCCGAAGGAGTAGGCAGAGGTGCTAACACCTACATTTCGCCAGTACAAACCTGCGATAAATAGGTACACACATAACTTAGAAAAGCATCAAAAAGTCATTGGTGTGTGCCATGGTAAAACCTGGGATCGATCCCGAGACCTTGTTTCAGCAGTCCATTACCCATACCACTAGGCTACCGCGGTTCCCTCAGTATTTAGTAATGTCAAATAATATTTTATTTCTAAATAAAATTGATTGTTATTGAGTATAGAGAATCTCTTACTTCTTAAAATTATAAACTTAAATTACCCAACATGAACGTAATTTAAATTGGTACATGAAATTTTAATAGGAACATCATAATAATAACATAAAAAAGGAGGTAGGACACGACGGTATTTCCGTCCAATTAAGCAGTCCGACTGGGGAAATACCTCCGCCCTACAGAATACCGCGGCCATAATAACCTCGTGTTTTGTTCCCAGCGGTGAGCCAGAGCTCACTGGAGAGTTTTTGTGCTATCAGTCGGAAGACCAAAAGCTTGTCTTGCTTTGTCTTTTACACTGACGGCACAAAAACTCTGTGCTTTCAGGTTGGCAGCGCGAGTGCGACTCCCTTGGTGTTGCACACGTCCACAGGCCACGGTAACCACTTGTCTTGCTTGTCTGTCAACCAAGTGCTATAAAAAATAAATTAGTTTAATTTGTAATATTCCGGAGATGTTGATGTTATGAAAGATGATTTAAATTTACGAGAATAAAGTATAGATATACTAAAGAAAAATCGAATGAGCGAGGTTTACATACCTAAAAAAGTAGAGCCTACGTCAAGTTGATGGTTCAGCTCATTCAATAAAAACTAACCACTTTTTAGGCGCCAAAAATGATTCATCCATCTTATATATGTAGTCCGGACTGTATACTATTGATTGATGGCGCTTAGTATAACCGGCTACAAATATTGACGCTTTGTACTATTTGGGCAAATAAATATTATTTCCCCAAAAAGTGGGAAAAAATTATTAAATTTAAAACTTCCCACATGTAAAATAACTTTCTACAACTTTTATTCTATATAACATAACAGGTCTAATGTAATGTATTACTATAACTTGTGAACATCTTATATCAATATAGCAAACTGTCTTACAACTAAAAGAAAACTACGAAACAAACTTGGTTCCGCGTACAACTGAATGGATTGCTGACTGAAATGAATCGAAGTAAAAAATCTATAACAACTTTTATTATCTGTAACAACATGTCAAATGTTTGCATTAAAGCTTGCGAGCACAGATAACATAACGTCTTAGTACTAATAAAGAACACTCTTAGAAAAAAGAAACTTGGTTTCACCTATAACTAAATGGACATTGCTGACTTTGGATGAAAAAACCTATTCGTTTTATATTTGTAAAACTTATTTGTATGTACATGAAAGTGATAAACTAAGCTAACTCCCACAATGAGTAACGGAAAAGTGCTGATTTGAATATCGTCGAATATTGTAGTATTTAGAAATATAGGTAACTTTAAAACCGCCAATACAAATCTGCTGTGAGGCCGGTCAGGTGAAAAATAAAATATAGTGGTAAAGTACAAAGTATTTTATTCGATATATTTTTTTTACGTGCGCAAAATCCCCACGAATACCCCCACCGGAGCCGGTGGAAGAGGTTATTTCGGACTCGAACCGACCAAAATGCACGCTGCCTGTGGTTCGTTTTTGTCGCCGAAGGTGAGGTTGACAGGCCCCGGCCGACCCAGGGCCATCTCTCAAGGTCTGACCTTCTCCCCGGGTGTGGGGACTACTGAGTCCCCAACTCGTCCCCGGAAACGGCGAAGCGCGCGAGGCGCGTCACCACCGCGGCCTGCTTCTGCCATCGTGACAGGCGGCTCCACCAGTCACCCCCAGGCCTGCGCTCATGGGGGCGGAGGTCGTTCATCGACCTTATTCAATATATTATAGACCAGACCTTAAACTTGGTGATATTTGTCATCATCATGCCATGATTCTGCATGCACATTATAATGCACTAACAAAATATAATCATATACTGTATAGACTCAGCTAACTAAATTCGTCGTAAAATCGTAAAAAACGGCTACAAAATCACTTTACGTGTGAATAAACTAATGTCAATATTGTTCTTTAAACTGTCAATGAGTGCAATGTGCATGTTATGGGATGTATGTATATGTCAACTTGTACCAAAATAATATATCTTTTTTACGCCGAGTGCCACTTACTGTGTCTATAGATATTATGTATAGTCTAATGCTATTCAATTCTCATTTCAAAAGATGGAATTTGAATTCCGAATAACTTTTATATCTATGTTGATGAATGTTCGTCGATGAAACGTTTCTTAATGACAACACTTGATGAAACTTCTGATTCATGTTTCGTAAAATCGTTCCGTTTCGCGCGACGAACATTAGAGCTATTTAAATATTCAGATTGCGTTCCATTGATAGGTGTCATAAAATATTCTTGTCATAAAAAGAGAGTATCATTTTCACATTCTTTGTAGAATTTTACTACGGTTGCTATCTCGACTCGTTTTCAGTCTCTAGGGTTTGAGCGAGCTAGCGTAATATTTTTATTAAGTTAGACTAGAGTGACGCATGCAAAATTTAGTGGTCAGATATCCTCTAGTGACTCGTAACTGTTCTAGTATCACAAAAGAACTTCCCATGAATTAACAAGATTTATGTGCTGTGATTTTCACAGTTAATTAACTATTTTCATCAAGAGAAAGAGACTTTAAATAAGATAAATGCCTTGATTGTGTTGAGTCTTGAGTAAATTCATGTAAGACTTTCAGTATATTCGCATTGCAATTTAGTTACATTGCGTAGAAAGAGAATATGAGAAGTGGATTTTTACTACTTAAGTTTTTTGTAGATATTATCGACCAGACCCATTAGACTCAGGTACAGTCCTAAAACAATAGCGCTAAGTGTTCGGCTTCACACACACACAGGTTCACAGTAGACAGACGGCCAATCACAATGCTCTGTTGTCTCGAAAAGTTTACCATGTGATTACGTTAGTTTTTCGTGCTACGGGCACTGATTTTAACAAATTATTTTAGGTTAATTTCCTTGCAGGTTCTAAGACAGTCTTCCTGGGACTGAGTTCGTGGGCACCGCTGTTGATCTTAAAAGACAAGAGTTATAGTAGTGACTAGTGTGGGAGAGTGGAGAGATGAAAACGTGATGTCCCACGGGCTGTCGCCTACAGAGATGAAAGCGGTAGTAGGAAGATTATCTTCGAATAGGTCTTCTCGGGAAAGGACAATAAAAGTCTTTTTACAAGAATTTATTAATAAAAGTGATTGCATGTTGATATTTTCTGTTAATCTTGTTATAAATCAAGCCTCTTTTGTTGCAGGCACTCCTAAATGATGAATCGCGTGCTAGGCGCACACCAACCATGAGTTGTGTGTTCGTTTTACGCAAGTATTGTGTGTATGTGTGTGTGTGGTTAAACATAACGGACGTGACGTCATCAACTGTTTTACGAAATATTGTTAATTTCGTTACCGCAGTATGACATTATGTAATTTCAAAGTTTTCTCTCTGAATTTCTCGATATTCTTACCACATCGCGTCTACATTAAATTACACTTTTTATAAGAGGACGTCAATACCATCCCCGACAAATTGCTTTCTTGTCATTAGAACTTTTATAAAACTTTGAGTTTTATATCAAATATGTTAAGACAAAACGTTCTTTAATAGGTTTCATTTTATTAAAGATTACTACAATATTAGAAGTGCCTGCAGGATCGGTAGTACGAATAGGACGCCCTTAGTCCTCATCACTTGGTACACATCCGTAGTCCACGGTAAAATAGTGTTAGCTTGTATAGGACAATCTTGTTTTTTATTTTGTTGCATATTTTAAAGACACCCACAATAATAAATATTCTGAATAAATATTCCACAACATTAAACACAACGCTATCGGGTAGGTAAACCTCAATATACCTACCTAATTTGTAACATCTACTCAAGGCATTCCTTCATTATAAATACTCTTTAATGTTACCTATTGCATCTATTATCTATGGTTTATTTTTCCCGCCACAATAAAAGATACACGACCACTGACTTTTCTTTTTTTCGCGTTGAGTAAATATATTATTATTTGTATTTTATAATTGAATATAATACTAAAAGGATTTAATATAATAATGTAATAATAATAATAGGGTTGAATATAATCATGAGCATGTAAGTACCGATTGTTTTTCGTAATATGTTCTGGTTATGCTAGGAGAAGGAAAGGATTAAATGCATTCATATGTTATAGGATAAAAGGACTCTTATTGATTAAACCCTGCCCTGAGGTGTGCATAGTAATAGGTACCTACTAGCTAAATTGTTTTTTTTTAATATAGAACACGTCAATTAGACAATTAGTTTTTGTTAGTAGAGGGTTCATGTTTGTAGCGTAATGATCAAAATTCGACTTTGGCACCTCGCGATCCTAGGTCCGTCTATTTATCCATTAAGCTACTGACGCTTTCATATTAAAAGCCATATACATATTTAAAAGCATAAACATCGTGAATAACCTCTAGACATCATCTATCCATATATTAATTCATTTAAGCTCAGCTTCATAAATAGGTCCTCTCAGACTGAAAACTTAGATATTTTATTCATAAGTGTGAGACATCTTGCTTGCGTTCCACTTTACACTAATATTTTATAGTGTGCAGCAAGAAAGTAAAAGAACTTATGAAGATAGAAACTATAATGAAAAAGCAAGGTCTGCCTCATTAAATTACAGCAAAATTTTTTTACCGCAATACTTTTTTTCTTAAATTGGCCTCGACAAAAGGCAGCGTACGACGAGTCTAATTGAAAATCAAAGAAGGTACAATATACCTACAAAGGAGGGCATTTTTTTATATTGCTAAAAGGCTGTTATTACATACATACCTCTTTTATAGATATTGGCAGTCTTCGAGAAATATTGTTAAAGTTTTTTTTTTATATACAACTTAGGTGGCAGACAAGCACACGGCCCACCTGATGGAAAGTGGTTACCATGACCTATGAACGTGTGTAACACCAGTGGAGTCACAGCTCACAACAGATATTTTGTGCTGTCAGTGTAGAGGACAAAGCAGGACAAGCCTTTGGTCATCCCACTGACAGCACAAAAACTCTCCAGTGAGCTCTGGCTAACCGAGGTATTCTGTAGGGCGGAGGTACTTCCCCAGTCGGACTGCTTAATTGGGCGGAAATACCGCCGTGTCCTACCATCTCAAATTCTTTATTAAGGTTTAATATATTTGGTTTTCAGTTTTAATTTTGCGGTCTATAGTCTGTGTCATATTACGGAAACCTCGAATTCTGTCAACAATGACATCTGATCAATGATATAAATACGTCATTGCATGTGATTGGTTTTATAATTAGGAACCATTTCGAATTCTAAATAAAAAAACAAAGATCGCCAATCCATATTTCCTAATCCTATAAAAAAAAATAACGATACTGATAGCCTGGTGTTTCACTGATTACACAATTGAATAAAAATGAAATAAATTACATTCAAATTATTTAACCACAACCCGTGTCATGGCTATCGATAGAATTTAGTTAATGTCACCCACATTAGGTTGTGGTTAAATCAATATGTTGTTTGTGGGGCTAGTGACCGAGTGGCACGTCAGCGATCGATATCCTTAGCACACGAAGCATGATTAACCGCCCCGTAGTAACAGTATAATACTTACTTCATGAACTACCTAATTTGTATCAAGTTATTGTAATTACTATGTAAATTAAAAAAAAGACACGGTTTTGGCGGCAACACGAAGAAGGGCGCAACGCGGTATTATTTTATTATCAGAAATTGTGTGAATTTCAGTTTTTATCTATAAAAATGGTGGATTTTTAGACATAACGTCTTCGACAACGCTTACAATAGTAGAAAAGTGGCGTATTACAGTGAATTGTGATTTTACGTGTTAGTTCTTTATTGAGGCAGCAATCATCATTATCAACTCATCGTCATCGTCGTCATCAACAATCATTCTAAAGGACCGGGACTTGAAAAACTTGACATCGCCATTAATAATTTTAGTCATTTATTTGACATTGGCAAAAATTTCGGCGACTCGCTGCAGAAGCCATCAAAAAGAAAAATAGATCAAAAGACGCAGACATGTTCTAAATTACAAACTGTTCCAATTTCAAAATATCAGAATGTTTTTAAAATTCGAACGCAGGTTTAAATTATCAAATCTCTTTGGTTTTTAAAATGGCATTTTGAAATTGGAAGTATGACTTCTCTTGGGCAATGACTTTTTGGAGTTTAGCCAATAGCTGTTAAATTAATAGGGGCTATTCTATTAACTGTCGATTTTCTAGTACCTAGAAATTTAAATAACACTAACACCCAAGGTCGTAAAATTTAACTTTCGCTAGTTTGACTTAATTTTACTAAAACTACTCGCTTTTGATCGTGGCGTAGCATCGTCGCTTTACATGTTTTGTGACCCTCATTTCGCCCTCGGGGGCCATTTTGCCGAAATGTTGAAACACTAGCTGTTCTGTCGCTATATGATCCTCCAAATATAATTCGTCTACTTTTAACATAATGATAATTAAAATTCTAATTCAACATAACTCAATTTACATTTACTTCCTAAGTATCATTTTCATTAAAACTGACATTTAATGTCTACCTTTTCATAGTTAAGGGATTGAAAGGTTCAAAACTCTAATATGGTTTTTATATTTATTTATACACGACATAATTTATCCATGTATACGTGTCAGAAAGAACGTGGTAAGACAATTTTATATGTGTGCATACGTTAGCTAACGAGTTCACAACACAATATTTTAGATATTTTTGAAATCTGTTTTGGTGTATATATTTAAATATATATAAAGCCGCGTGGTTCCCGTCAGAGTAGAATTTGGACCACCCCATCTTTTTCCATGTGGTGTCGAACAAGGCGATTAAGGGATAGCGCTGTTTAACATCAGACAGATATATACAGCCCAGACTCAGCCTCAGATGCATGCCTCGAGTCAACAATAGTGCCCTGAACATGGCAATAGACTCACCCCCTATTACGTGGAGCCGAATAAAATTATTGGTGAAATGTGAGTGTTAATTCACCTCTGCCTAACCCTCCGGGGATATAGGCGTGATTATATGTATGTATGTATGTATTTAAATATGTACAATGAATAATATAATAAAAGTCTATAATACCCTTACTCGTGAAAAATAAATCACAAAATGTCTAATATTTGCTGGTATATGGTAAAAGCACAAATGGGACCGCCATTTGTGCTTTAAGAACAAATCATACGTCACTCTACAAAGTTATATTTACTTTTTAAAGGATGGCCGTTACATCCTTTTCTAACTGTTACACCAACATTGAGACATTAACTTTTGTGGCTTAAATATTTAAATACTAACATAGTTTTGCTTTAAATACAATTATTATACACTTAGTCGTAAAAAGCAATAATAGACATTCATTTAAAATTGCTGGAAAACCTAGGCAATGGTCTAATTTGGTTAACAATTTATAAATTTATAACATCCGTACTATAATTGGTAATAATTATCATTGATAAATAAAATATCACATCTATTAAAAATCAGTAGGTAGGTATCCTTAACACAAACGTTAAAGAACAACTGTCACCAATTCAAAATTTGCCTACGACAGTATTGTGAATTTTTAAACGTGCTTTATAGATGACATTTGGCGTCATTTAAGCCGATAGTAATGTAAACCATACAGCTACTTTTAAAATTACAGTTTTATTCGAAAGTGTTCACTATAGGGTTAGCGTCAACTATTGGTGCTTTCACCTTAAGTATGTTACTTAGTAAATAAGTATATAGTCGATTATTCTGAAAAAAAAAGTTGATTTGGCTAAAAAAAAATGCGCTTTATTTTTTTCTCGTCCAAAACAAACAATGAAACCACATTATCGTATCTAACATAATGGTGCTCCTTGCTGGAGCGTCCCTGTACTCCCTGTTCCGGTGTTTGAGCGGGATAAAGGTCAGTGTTATCTGTGGTAACGTAGCATAATATATACTCGTATATTGTGTTTTGGCACTTTTTTAATTAAAATGGCGGGAGTAACAACAAATATTATTTTAATTTACTAGTATTGTAATTACCTATATAGTAAATCAACGTGGCACTAGAATTAATATGTATTTGTTTGTATACAATCAATGAATCAATTAGCCCACCGCAGTCCACTGCTGGACAAAGGCCTCTCCCAATGTGCGCCATTTTTTCCGATCCTCTGCCTTCCGCATCCAGTCTGTTCCAGCCACGTTTAGCTTCTCGCGGTCTCCACTCTAGGACTCGTTTGCTCCAACGGCCATCGGTCCTTCGACAAACGTGGCCAGCCCACTGCCACTTCAGCTTGCTTATTTGTGACTTATGTCGATAACTTTAGTTCTCTGTCGGATAACCTCGTTGCGAATTCTATCCTTCAGAGAAACTCCAAGCATAGCTCGCTCCATAGCTCGCTGCGCGACTTTTAAGCTATGGACCAGCCCCACTGTAAGTGTCCACGTTGCTTGTATACATTTATTTTATTTTTAGTGGAAACTCTAATAATACGCGCAACATCCACAAGCTAAAAGCCACCATTCAAACATTGTTGAAATCTATAATAGTAATCCTCCTTCCTGAGACTTTGCCTTCAGCTTATCATCAGGCGAGGTAAAGAATATGGGAGGATCATTTGCAAGTCAGTACGTCACAGCCTAACGAGGCTTTTCTCTCTGTGTTATGCATTCACGGTGCTCGCTCCCATAAAGGCTATACCAGTTAAAGAGGCGCCAAGATAAGTCTTGAATATAACCGAGAATAACACTTAAGTTATAGTTAAATACAATAAATTATTAAAAATAAAAAACCCAACTGATGTTGAAAACATTGCAAAAAGTTTGATAGCAGGCAATACCCATTTCCAATCATAAAACGGAAGAAAATTAATGGGTATCTACCGTCTGCTATGAAACTTGTTTCGATGTTTTCAGCATCAATCTGGTTTTTATTTTTAATAATTTATTTTGTTAAATAAATTGTGGTCATGATATACCATTTTGAAATCCTCGTGTAGTAGCCTAGTGCCGACTGCCTACTGACTACCGACTGACTAGTTTGGAATATATGAGGTAATAAATAATATATACATACATACATATAATCACGCCTTTATCCCCGGAGGGTTAGGCAGAGGTGAATTATCACCCACATTTCACTAATTATTGTATTCAGTCCCACGTAATAGGGGGTGAGCCTATTGCCGTATTTCGGGCACTATTATAGACTTGAGCCATGCATCTGAGGCTGAGTCTGGGCTGTATATATCTGTCCGATGTTAAACAGCCCTATCCCTTAGTCGCCTTGTACGACACCTTGTATTTGTATTATTTTTTTGTAATCATTTTGTAATAGTTTTGTAATATTTGTAATAAATAATATTAAAAATATACACCAATCTTGGCAGTCGGGTGAAAAGAACCTACAATTTCCTGGAATTTTATATTCCATTGAAATTGTACATTTCAATTCTCACTCACTTCCAGATGTCTGCATTATTCAAATATTTCCTACGGAGTCTACAAAATGAAGGTAACCGTATATCTGTTATACATTTTATCAAGTAGCTAAGCGTGGTTAGGATCGTGAAAGTTTGCAGTATTGAATATTGAACTCGTACCAAGTTTCCGAGCTGCTAAAGGAAACTAGTAAGTATCTGCGAAATCTTGTTTAAAAATAATATTACTTGTTGCAAGTACAACAGAAAGTTCGTGTATTAATAATTCTTAAACAATCATTCATTCTACTGCCAGAACTCTAAGACAATATTCGTAAAAAGTGTTTTATGAAATGTTATATAACTAATTCAAATAAAATTCTTCCTACAGTCCTGGTTCTTTTAGGCGGGGCGTTAAAAAGCATTTGGTGAGGCCGTCAAGCTGAGTGTCACCATTGTAATATGGTATACGTAAGTAATGGAGACCCTCTTTTCTGAAACTTTGCCTTCAGCTTATGGTGGTAAGTGAGGTGAAGTCTAACTGACGTGTCCTATATAAAAAATGCTATAAATGATTTATCTATTTTATCAACAATCTTGTAGCGCCATTTAAAAAAATAAACTTGGTGAACTGACTATATAATTAGTAGTTTTTTTTTAAAATCTTTATTTACGTAGCTTAGCCACAACATGACTATGTCGCTCAAGTTGCCTTAATTAGTAGTTCAATTTCGGTTTTTAGTCTTCAAAATAATTTTCAAAACTGAAAAAATATTAATAAAGTTAGTTTTTAAATAAAAATACATTAAAAAGACACACCTGGATTGTTAACGCTTAGTTAAGTAGATATCTACTTTTGACAATTTGTTTTAGTTTCACGTACACATTACTAAATTACCGCGGTAGCCTAGTGGTATGGGTAATGGACTGCTGAGACGAGGTCTCGGGTTCGATCCCAAGTTTTACTATGGCACACACCAATGACATTTCGAGGCTTTTCGAAGTTATGTGTGTATTTATCGCAGGTTTATAAGTGCTCGGTTAATGGCAATAGGCTCGCCACCTATTACATTGGGATCTAAACATAAACTGGCGAAATGTGGGTGCTAGCACCTCTGCCTACCCCATTCGGGGATATAGGCGTGAGTTTATGTTATGTTTATGTTTTATTACTAAATAAATAAACTGCTGTTATAAAATATCCTTACAACCGAACCCAAAACCCAATTAATTTAGTGAGTGGCACTTCACTGATTTAGTAACCTATTATAACATTGTCGTAATCGATGATTGGGGTTATATTCATACACTTAAAACACATTATGTGCTTTATGTGATAAGTTAACAAATAGTGCCTTGATTTTGTTAAAGCTTGTTAAAACTGGGCACTGCTAAAAAACTCATTTAATTATGGACTTTAAGGCAATGCCGGTAAAATTCTATCGTATTATCATATAGGTACATTCTATCATCGCACCTCTCGCCATAGGCAGGGAATTCATCCCCACACATTGCGACCTGAGACGGTGTGCACTGTGCGGTATGAAAGAAACTTCATCCCACGCACATTCAAGCTGTGGAATGACCTCCCTGCTGCGGTTTTCCCAAGCGCCTACAATATGGGGTTCTTCAAGAGGGGCATCAGAAGGTTTCTTCATGGTTGGCAGCGCGAGTGTGACACCTCTGGTGTTGCATACGTTCATAGGCCACGGTAACCGCTTCGCATCAGGTGGGCCGTGTGCTTGTCTGCCAACTAAGTGGTATAAAAAAAAAATCCAAATAAAAATACAAAATTTTGCAGAGTGAAGGAAAAAGTGTAGTGAATGTCTTTTCTATAGGGATGAAGTCTAAAATTTAATACCATTTTTGCAGTGTATGTAGTATAAAAGTGGTTTTGCTTGATTCGAGGGCTAGGTATATTGATTCTGACCCAATTCACAAAATACGCCGATTGCACAATGTTAACGGGAATGAACCCGATAATTGTATAAGTACATAGCTACATACACCTTTGATTGTCCTGACGTTTCGACCAGGGTACGCCGACTGTGGTCACAGGTTGTCGGCCTAAATTCCCGTTAACATTATTGTATATTCTGGAACGCGAGAGTTTATAAGCTAGTGACACTGATTGTGTACGAAACGTTAGAATGGCATAAATGTTCATTTTGTAAACATTCCTTATATCCTTACTAGTCCTTACTATAATATTATAAATGTGAAAGTAACTCTGTCTGTCTGTCTGTCTGTTACGCTTTCACGCCTAAACCACTGAACCGATTTTGCTGAAATTTGGTACAGGGGTAGATTAGATCTTGGGAAAGGATATAGGCTATGTTTTGTCGCGATAACCGACATCTACGCGGGCGGAGCCGCGGGAAAAAGCTAGTTAATTAATAATTCTAAGTCTTTAAGCCAAAGTTTGTAATGTAATCAATAGGAAATTACAGAAGAACTATATTATAGTGGCCAAGAGCAAAGAAATATGAAAAAAAAAACCCAGTTATTTGTATCGTTTTCCCCTGTGGGTTGTGGGCACGGAATCTATATTTCACATCGGGGTAGCATCTGCTATAGGATAGTTGCCTATACTACCTTGAGGATATAATAATTTAATTTTATGTCTAAGCTTCCAGAATACGTGAATTAAAATGAAGTATTCGTTTGTCGAAAATTTTCAAGATACTGTAAAATAACAGGATCATTAAATTCGATTTATGAAGAAATTGGAATCACACATTTCAAAAAAGTTAATTTACTAAATAACTTTTCAAAGTCAAAGAATCAAAGAATCAATTTCATTTATTCAGTTTAGGCACATAAAGGGCACATATGAACGCCAAAATTTTACAATTATGGTTAGAAATAATATAAAAATATTAAATAGTGTAAAAATATTATATCACATAACATAAACACACGCCTATATTCCCCGAAGGGGTAGGCAGAGGTGCTTGCACCCACATTTCGCCAGTTTATGTTTAGGTCCCAATGTAATAGGTGGCGAGCCATTAACCGGGCACTTAAAAAACTGCGATAAATACTCACATAACTTCGAAAAGCATCGAAAAGTCATTAGTGTGTGCTTTGGTAAAACCTGGGATCGAACCCGAGACCTCGTCTCAGCAGCCGCGGTTAAATTGGAAAATTATTCTTTCGCTGGTTCGGTGGGTTGGTTCTACTGAGAAGATACCAGAAAGAAACTCAGAGAACTATATTAGAACTGCATAATCTTTCTTTTTTAAATTTCCTTTAGCTTACAATTTATTTTGTGCGAGCAATTAAGAGATCAGAAGGTCACAGATCACAGAAACTCATCATCGTCTTCATCTTTACGTTGCACAAGAACTTTCCGAGGTACGAGTTATTATAACTAATCTACAGCAAACTATTCAAGATTTTACATTTCGAAATAGCCTTTTCAACAATAATGAGTACCCATTTGATACAGAGCTTAAACTTTATCGTTCTACGGTAATGGCTATTCAAATGTCCGTTGAATTGATGGTTCAACCCGTTTGTTTTAGCGGGCGTTAACGCCTACGGAATCAGAATTAACATCACAGACCAATGAATAGATTTCTAACTGAAAATAGGTTCCATTTTCGTAATTGAGCTGGATGAATTGTTCAGATCCGACCGGTTCAGGCTTCCAACTTTAAAGCTTCATGCACAATATTTTTAATGACATGGAAAACTTGGTAACGTTATGCATTTCGAAAGCATTCCTATCCTCATTGTATTGATCACCGTAAATGCATTTGTATTCTAAAACGTGTGATTTCAAAACTTACGAAAACTTATAAAATGAAAGTTTCAACATTTTTTTTTAACGAATCAAACTTTGAGATAAAGTCAAAGAATCAAAGAATCAATTTCTTTTATTCAGTCCAAGCACACAAAGAGCACATATGAACGTCAAAACTTTACAATTTTTCTAAAAATAATATAAAACTATTAAATAATGTAAAAATAATCCATTGGAAAATGATTCTTTCGCTGATTTGGTATAACCCCATGAAACGTAGATAGGTTTTTTTTTATACTAAGTTGTAGTTTTTTGAATGATCATACTGAATCCTTCAGTTATTTAGACGTTTTATTTTATTCTAGTGGTATTGAAATTACGCATTTTGAAAACGTGGCATGAACTTAAGAAATTCGAAGTAACTTCACGAAACGTAAATGCTACGTCTTTTGTTCGGTGCCCGATATTTCGGATGTGAGTTTCATAGTAAAGGCCCTGAAGGTGTAATCTTTAGAAAATATCATGACCCAAATGCCATGGCATATTAGAAACTACTACTGGTAAAGCTTTTTCAAGATATCCCAAAATAGAGTAGTGTAGTTGAGTTTAGAGTAATTTTTTTTTAAACCACTTAGGTGTCAGACAAGCACACAACCCCTCTGATAGAAAGTGGTTATCGAGGCCTATGGTGAAGAACAGAAAGTTCCTGTGTTATCCGTGCAGAAGACAAAGCTGTACAAGCCGTTGGTCTTCCCACTGACAGCACAAAAACTCTCCAGTGCACTCTGGCTACCCTACTCACCGCCGGGAATACAACACGAGGTTATTACGGCCGCATAAATCTGTAGGATGGAGGTACTTCCCCAGTCGGACTGCTCTATTGGGACGGAAATACTGTCGTGTAATACCTCCATGTTTACATTTTTTTTGTCTCAAAACTTGACCAAATGGGAGCATATATACGCTCTCATCAATCCCTATACGTATTGAACTGAAAACTTGTATCACTATAACGCACTCTTAAGCCCCCTTATCAATCCGCTATCACTGTAATGCACAACAATCTAGCTATTTTATGACTGTAAGAAGTTTTAGGCACTTACATCGAAGACTACCTTCAGCACATTTATTACGAGCAGAACCTCATCTGCCTGATTACCACTTCGGCAATTCGTTAGTCAGCGTATTTCTTTTTCTTTTTTTCAAGCAATAAGACATAAAATAATATATTAAGAGTTGTACAGAGGCATAAAAACAATTCTTTGAATTTCACCCATGGCACCAGCCATGACCAGGCTGACCCGAGCGGACCATCACGCTCCTCGCAATCGAGTTCTTTGCATATAGTACGACAATTCAGCGAGGGCGAGCCGAGCGCGGCGCCCCACTGGTGAAACTCGCTCATTTACGAACACACCAACCCCAAACTGAGACATGCTCGTATCTTGGGAGTTGGTGGCACCACAGTTCTAAAAGTCATTTGTGTAGCTACTTTACCATTATGTTAAATGTATTGTAGAATAGAATGTAGAATGTATGAGATTGACACGTATTTTGACATTTACGATAGCACTACTATCCCATACATAGATGTAGGTACACCTATAGATGAACGTCACACTGGTTTTTCTTTTGAGGTTGGTAGACTTCTCCACAAGAAGTGCAGTAAAATAAAAACAATTGAACGTTTTTGCCACTGTAGCTTGACAATGATACGTAGTCCATTATATTGGCTTGACAACGAGACTATATATCCGCACTAATGTACTTTTGACCGCAACAATGGACATTCGAACTGTGAAATCCGAAGTTAGACAGGAATAGATATCTCTGTGAATCGTTTCGGAGTTTAATGTTATTGTTCAGAGCGAACTTAGAATAGTTGTGACTGGATATATCATTAATGCGTATAAATACGTTTGGATAAAGCCACGTGGTTATTCCCGGCAGAGCAGAATTTGGACCACCCTATCTCTTCCCATGCGGTGTCGTACAAGGCGACTAAGGTATATGGCTGTTTAACATCATGCAGATATATACAGCCCAGACTCAGCCTCAGATGCATGGCTCGAGTTAACAATAGTGCCCGGAATACGGCAAAAGGCTCACCCCCTATTACGTGGAGCCGAATAAAATTATTGGTGAAATGTGGGTTTTTATTCACCTCTAACCTAAAGGCCCTCCCCTAGGGATAAAGGCGTCATTATATGTCAACAAATCAAATCACTACCACTACTAGCCCATCGTAGTCCACTGCTGGACTAGGCCTCTCCCAATGTTGGTAGGCTTTGGCCTACTGTTTCAACGCTGGCCAGACGGGTTGGTACAGGGTTTTATTTCGAGTTTTTCTTCTATCGCAGTGATATGGTTTGCGTATGTTTCCATTAGTCGCCTCTTACGACACCCTTCGGATGAGATGGGGTGGTGATACTTGTATTCTTTCTCCGTCACCACACGGATTATATGTATGTATGTATAAATCATCATCTTCATTCTCTGAGCCATTTTCCAACTCAGTTGGGGTCGGATTTCTAGTCTAAGATGCGGCTGAACTTCGATATTTGTCGTGAAGCGACTGTCACCTGACCGCTATAGTTAGACTAGTTGGACTTTTGAAGGTTCCAACTACCCGTACTGACTGTCATAGTTGTTCGTATGGCAACCGGGACCGACGGCTTGACGTACTCTCCGAGGCACAACCAGAAAATGCAAATATCCAGATGTGTTTGTAAAGAACGTTTTTTTTTCTAAAAGGCGATATTATCGGAAACATCACTCTAACTGCTATTATAACTAGTTGATAATAAAGTGAATAATATAGTTAGTTGCTCCCGTAAAAGCCAAATATACGAAAATTCGACGAAGGATCGCAAGACAAGCTGCCCGCGTACGAAGGCAACTCGGACGTCGGAGGTCGATGAACGACCTCCGCCCCCATGAGCGCTGGCCTGGGGGTGACAGGTGGAGCCGCCTGTCAGCCTGGCAGAAGCAGGCCGCGGCGGTAGCGCGCCTGGCGCGCCTCGCCATTTCCGGGGACGAGTTGGGGACTCTGTAGTCCCCACACCCGAGAAGAGGGCCAGATCGTTAAAGATGGCCCTGGGTCGGCCGGGGTGCGAGGGATATGCCTGTCAACCTCACCTTCGGCAACCAAAACGACCTACAGGCGGCGTGCGTTTTAGTCGGTTCGAGTCCGACATAACCTCCTCTACCGGCTCCGGTGGGGAGGTATCCGTGGGGAATTTGCGCACGTAAAAAAAAAAAATATACCAAAATTATGGAGAAGCGAGATGACGTACACCGCACTCCAAAGTGCATGCTTTTGTAATCAAAATTACATAGATACATACATATAATCACGCCTTTATCGCCGAAATCGCTTTAACATCCACATTTTACCAATCATTGTTTTCGGTTCCACGTAGTAGGGGGTGAGTCTGTTGCAGTCTTCCGGGCACTATTGTTGACTCGAGCCTTGTATCTATGCCTGAGTCTGAGCTGTATGTATCTGTCTGATGTTAAACACCCCTATCCCTTAGTCGTCTTGTACGACACCGCATGGGTAGCCCAAATTCTACTCTGCGCTCAGATTATGAAGATGTAGAAGGCGGAGCCACTAGCGGCGCCATCTGAAAACCAGCGCTTCGCATACCCTGGTGTGCGGGGCATTCATGCCGAGATGGTAGCCCATTTGGGGCGCACGATGTGCAGTGAGTGTATTCTTGTTGTGTTGCCTTGTTGTGTTTATATATTTGTCTGTCTTTCTGTACGTTGTGTGTTCTTAAATAAACACTTTCTTTCTTCTTTCTTTCTTTCAAATACTTCTTTAATGATGCTTTCTATATTAGATTACAGAAGATAGTTTTCATAGACCGCAATATAATTAAGTTTTAGCTTATTAAGTTACTCATACGTTCGTAAAGCCACAGTGAAATGATTGTAGAGAAAATTCCCATTAGCAATAATTTCTGGCAAAAGTTTGGGAACAAATTCAGAGAGCTGTCAGTTCTGGCTGAATTATCTTTATTATATAAAGAGAAAACTTAGTTTGAGTTTGCGTCTATTTAGGAGCAGATGGTGTGTTTGATATTAATTAAACTATTATATAAACTACGGTTTGTTGGTTGGTTTAGAACCGTTGAAAACATCGAAACAAGTGTTTAGATGTCTGACATGTAAAATTTGCTTATTACGAAAGATACGAGAATTCGTGTTTATACTTAATGTGCCTTTACAAACAATGACGAATTTTACTAAACGAAACTTAGGCTTGTATTTTAGAACGATACCTAGTCATGAATCTCCAGATCTCGATTCTAAGTACAGATGTTGCTATTCTAGAACTAAACTTGACTGCAGATTTATATGATTTATGAACACTGAGGTGATTTACGTTCATCCAATCACAACTAAAGTTTAGTGCTAAAATAGAATCTATACTTTAACCTAGTTTCAAGTCAAAACTCAACCTTTTTATATTTATTTTATGTAACTTCATGCACAAAGTACAATGCCGGACTTAATGCCGTAGGCATTCTCTACCAGTCAACCATAGGGTGGTGCAGAGCAGAGCTATTACAAGGCAGTCACAAAAGAAGAGTAACAGTTAGTAGACATTATCATGACATCTATATATTAAGCGCAGCTGTACGTCTTTGGAACGCACTACCTCACACCATTCGCGGTAGTAATACCCTGGACGTATGTATGTATATTTGTATGTATGTATGTATGTAGGTGTAATATGTATGCTGTGTATGTATGTTTATGTGTATATATATATACCTGTTTAGGTACCCTTCTTTTATCTGAAAATTAATGTGCACTTCACGTCCCTTTATTACTTTAACTGCTTCTCTGCTACTCAAAGGTTTGCTGGTAGAGAACTCATACTGAGTTAAGCTCGCCTTTGTACATATTTCTTATATATTTATTTTGTGTTTGACCTCTGTACTGTTTTCGTCGGCGTTCGGCGTCTTCCGGGCACTATTGTTAACTCGAGCAATGTATCTAAGCCTGAGTCTAGACTGTATATATCTGTCTGGTGTTAAACAGCCCTATCCATTACTCGCCTTGTACGACACCGCATGGGAAGTGATGGGGTGGCCCTAGGCCCAGTTGGTCTACTCTGCCGGGAACCACGCGGCTCCTCCTAGTTTATATAAGGAAGTGCATATCTACTCCACGAAGAATTAAAAAGAGATTCACAGATAGCACTAAAACTTTAGTAAGCGAGGCCAGTGTTTCTTATGAAAGCGAACATTATAGCGAACATTAGTGAATCTGTGGGTTATGGGCTATAGGCTAGATTCATTGAGTGCACGTTACCTTTACTATAATATGCGACCTTATGCAAACATTATTCTATCTATAAATCTCACCGTCGGGACTAAAGAATTGGTTTTTAAGCAATTAGAAATTCCATCTGTTACTTATAGTATAAAATAATAATTATTTGTATAATCATTATTATATACTAGCTGTGTCCCGCGGTTGCATCCACAATATTGGTTTATCACTCATCATATTAGTTTCATCCACCATATTGGTTTCATTGTATTATTGGTATGCTTTTAAGGTTTGTATCTTGATGTTAAACAACTTCCCAAGAACTGGGTTATTAATTCAATCAATCAATTAGTCTATTCCAATACACTGCTGGACTTAAATTAATTAAAATACCAAACTGCAACTTTAAAAAAAACTTTCTTTTTGAAATACAAAATTAAAAGTAAGATTAAAGAGTAAAAAAGCCGTGTGGTTTCCGGCAGAGTAGAATTAGGGCCACCCCATCTCTTCCCATGCGGTGTCGTACAAGGCGGCTAAGGGATAGGGCTGTTGATCAGACAGATATATGTATACAGCCCAGACTCAACCTCAGATGCATGGCTCGAGTTAAAAATAGTGCCCGGAATACGGTAATAGCTCACCCCATATTACGTGGATACAATTATTGGTGAAATGTGGGTGTTTATTCACCTCTGCCTAACCCTCCAGGGATAAAGACGTGATTATATGTATGATGTTAAAAAGTAATCAGCATGAACACCTTTCAGTACCTTCGTATACTTATATACCTGATCTAAATATATCCGTCACAAGTCATCCATCAAATGAATGTAATATCATTTCAAGTATAACTTTCTTCGACATAACAACTTCGAGACAGAAATGAAAAATTACCTTCAAAGACACATAGCCACAAACCAACTACAAAATAAAAAAACAAAACTCGGAGTCCTGAACAGAGTGAGACGGTTTTTTACGCCGGAGCAGCGGTGTCTTCTATACAAGACACAAATTCGCTCCTGTGTGGAGTACTGCTCGCATCTCTGGGATGGTTCAGCAAAGTACTTACTAGATGCTCTCGACAGGTTGCAGCGACGTGCGGTCCGCATCATTGGGAATCCCGAGATCACGAACACCCTAGAACCTTTGCAGCTGCGTAGAGATGTTGCGTCCATGGCTGTATTTTACCGTTTGTACCATGGGGAGTGTTCTGATGAGCTCTTCCAATTAGTCCCACCCTCCCCTTTCCTATACAGGACAACGCGTGCAGGTCTTAGATGTCATCCGCACACGGTGCAAAACATCCGATCAAGAACCAAGCGGTTCGGAGACTCTTTCCTCTGTCGCACCATTAAGGCCTGGAATTCATTACCAGCTCACGTGTTTCCTTCTTCCTACAGTCCCGGGTCCTTTAAGCGGGGCGTGAAAAAGCATATGATGAGGCCGTCAAGCTGAGTGTCACCATTGTCACACGGTATGTGTAAGTAATGGTGACCCTCTTTTCTGGGACTTTGCCTTCAGCTTACCATCAGGCAAGGCGAAGTCCAATTGACGTGTCCTATATAAAAAAAAAAAAAAAAAAAAAAAAAAATTAACCTTTGAATTTATAACGATGACACAAGTTATACTGTCACAAACTTAAATAGACCTACCCTTACCTTTTAACTCGAATTCCAACTTTGTAGAATAATCCAATTGTCAATTCACTTTATAAACGTCACTATTTCACATGAAAAAGAACTTTATCACTTTAGTTGAAGGTCGTAAAGTTTCGCAGAGTTTTTCGAAGATGAAAAGCTGTTTATATGCGGCAGCGGTACTCACGAGCGACCTCGACGCTTGCCTTCGCGCGACTGGAGACTGAACTGAAAGTCGGGAAATGCTTCCTGCAGGCTGTGAACTGCTTTGAGGTTATTAGAGTAAAGGTTTCAGTTGAAGAATTGTGTGCCTATTGCGATAACGTTGTAAGGCGTGTTTGCTTACCGGCTTTCTTTTTGTGGAAAATGTTTTTCAGCTAACGCGTGTGATTGGGAGTTTGGGTAGGTAGGTATTTGGTTTTTGTATTGTTACAAGATTTATTTCTAATATTAATATTACGGAGTATGAGAACTTGTGACGTAAATTATTGTTAAATGTTTATATGTGTTTCATGATTTTATAACTGAGTTTAGTGTTACTTGCAAAGAATAGTTGATTTATTCCGTAATACTCTAATGGTTACTAAGAACTCCTTTGAATAATTAACTTATGTCATAATTATGAACAGTCGCTAATTAATTTCTTAATAATTTAGGAGGATTAGGATAATACATACAATAAATAATCGAGTCAAACTCCACGTCATGGCACGGTTTTTGCGTGAGGGTGGGCTTCACGTAAAAATCGCGCCATGACGAGGAGTTGCGGATACCAGCCCTACCAGCACCATCCCATAGGATGATCATTCATCATCAGTCAATCTTTTTTTTTCTTTTTAATAACATTCTCATATCTAGACCTATGGCAAGCATAGTTTAACTAGCTTGTGTTATGGAATCTAGAATGCGGATAAACATAATTAGATACTTTTTTTTTGTAAATGCATACATATTACATATTATACATTGCATGTTCTGTTTATTATTTTGTAAAAGGTTTAAGAATTCCTTTAGTCCTATATCTATGTGAATTGAAAATGTGAAACTACTCTTGTCACTATCAGTATATTAAACTTGTTAAGTTCAGTAAAATTAAATGTATATTTTTAAAATCAACAGTAGTTACAGCAGTGAAATAGTTAATTCTGTCTCCACGCCAGTAAGAAATACTGTATTGAATTTCACACAGAAATTTAACAAATCGCGACTCATTTTATTAGAATTATTAGCTGCAAAATTAAAAGCAAACTATATACGAAAATGAAATTAAAAGCCGTTAAAAATTTTATTCGACGGCTTCAATTAAAATGGTAATTAGGGGACTGTATAATTTTATTCGCCGGCTTTTAGCCCCAATGAATATGGTATTTTCCCCTATACTCGGGTTGCGGGAGTCAGCGGGAGCTTGGGCATCATGCCTCATATCATATTCAATTATTTTTTCACTGTGCCAAATAGAGTTTTATTTTGTGACGACTTCTGTGGTGTAGAGCGTTCAACTGCTAAGTAGGAGGTCACAGGATGGATTCTCGCTCACTGCAAATATTTGTGTGGATGAATACGAATATTTCCAGTGATCTGTGATATTTTTTTGTTATTTACAACAAAAAAAATATCTAAGCAACTGATATAAGTTGAGCTATGCTTACTATGGGTTAAAATAGCGTTGTGTTATGTCGTAAATTTATTTCTTTTTTTGAGTAATAAACGATGTTTAGTACACCATTAGATAATCAGATATTGGTTGGGCCTCTACCAGCAAATTATCATTGATTCTCCAAATTCCGATGTATTTTTGTGAACATTCGCTGTCATCGTCATGTACAAATTGACATTGACAGCGAAATTAATTGGGAAATAGTCCTTACCCCTCATTTACACCACGAAATAAGTTGTAAACTGGTTTATAAAAACTTGTTGAAGAGTTTTTTTATTTTTTTTATACCACTTAGGTGGCAGACAAGCACACGGCCCATGAAACCTGATGGAAAGTGGTTTTCATGGCCTATGGACGTTTGTAACACCAGAGGAGTCACAGTCGCACTGCCAACCCTGTAAGTACAGAATTTCTGTGCCGTCAGTGTAGAAGACAAAGCAGGACAAACCTTTAGTCTTCCCACTGACAGCACAAATTCTCCAGTGAGCTCTGGCTACCCTACTCACCGCTGGGAACTCAACACGAAGTTATTATAGCCGCGGTATTCTGTAGGGCGGAGGTACTTCCCCAGTCGGACTGCTCAATTGGGCGGAAATACCGCCGTGTCCTACCTCCTAGTATTGACTTGTAGACTTGTTTTATACATGTATCTCAGATACTTTTTCGGTCACATAGTATGTATAGCCGACAATTTGTAAACAAGTATAAAACACTGTTATATAAACTATATAAACATGTATAAAACAACATCGTTAACACTGTAAGCTGTGACGCATTGCAACTTGTCAAATACAGGTGTAAACGGGGGATTTTAAGTTAATAGTTAAGTTATAAGTTATATTAAGTTTAAAAGGTTTGATAACATGTTGGGACACAATCGATACTGACAGAGAAAGTCAATGATTCGTCGTATATGACCCAATAGCGAAGTTTGAACTTACAAGGGTCTCTAGAGCACCTCTTACTTACACTAATAGAACTCTGAAACGCTTTTTATTAAGGTCTCACTATAGTTTTACCTTTCTGGGTCTCTAGTCATTTTCTAAAGTGGTTTTTAAGGTTACTATTATCTTTTCCTGTTAAACTAAATAATTTAAGTGTGTGATATTAAGTGAATTCCTCCTTTTTTATTTTCCCCCCGCCGGAGCCGATGGGAGAGGTTATGTCGGACTCCAACCGACTAAAATGCATGGCGCATGTGGGTCGTTGTTGGTTGCCGAAGGTGATGTTGACAGGCATATACCTACCTCACACCCGGTCCGACCCAGGGTCATCTCTCTCCTTGCTCGAATTGCTCTCGAATTGCCCTTGTGATTTCACTAATGTGCCTCTAAGGTTAAATATTGTTCTGGGTTACGAGCGTAAGCAGTTCATAAGTACCTATTCGAAAAATCAAATTAAGTGAGTCAGACGCAAATGATATCTGGAGTATCTAACTTTTTGTTAAGTATATATTCACTCCTTGAAATGAAATTTTATTATTGGATCATGCACACGATGAAAACTGATTACCACAATCATAAAATATTTCGACAAATTGAGAACCTTCCTTCTATTTGAAGTGGGTTAAAAAGAGCTCAGCGTATTCATCAATTTTATCTATGTAGCAGTTGAAACAGATACAAAATAAACAACAAAATATCAAAGTAGGAAAACCTGTTTCATTACGTAATGCAGTGCTATCAATCCATCTAGAGGCGGCTCCCTCAAAATATACATCCATCATTTTTCATACTATGCGGAATCAACTAAAATGTTCAATGAATCATGACAACACCATTGCTAGATTTTTTAAATTTTTTATACAACTTAGGTGGCAGACAAGCACACGGCCCACCTGATGGAAAGTGGTTAACATGACCTATGAACGTGTGTAACACCAGTGGAGTCACATCTGTGCTGCCAACCCTGTAAGAACAGAGATTTTGTGCCGTCAGGGTAGAGGACAAAACAGGACCAGCCTTTGGTCATCCCACTGACAGCACAAAAACTCTCCAGTGAGCTCTGGCTACCCTACTCACCGCCGGGAACACAACACGAAGTTATTATAACCGCGGTATTCTGTAGGGCGGAGGTACTTCCCCAGTCGGACTGCTCAATCGGGCGGAAATACCGCCGTGTCCTACCTCCTCTGCTAGTGCCTTGGGTGTAATTTGTTTGATTTCTGTATCTGCATATTGTTGATAGACATCGTTATTAAATACAATCTTCGTGATTCACTGAGGAATATTGAAAGAACTTGAGTACTCATCAAAGATTTCACTACCATGGGTGCTCTAGAGTGTGAATTGAAGGAGTAAATGTTCTGAAGACTAATTATATCATGATGATTATAATGAAAAAAGGATCAAGTTACCTAAAGCTCACTGAGTTATCTTATAAGGTCAGAAGAAATTTAATAAAAATAGACACTAAAGATCTGATACATCGACTTCATTAGAAATTAATCTTCGACATTCATTGGAGAGTTATTGAAAACGCTTACATTTCTAATAATTATTAGTAATATTCTCTACAATCAATCATAACTACAATAAAACTACCAAAATTCAACAAAATAGAACACCATATTGAAAACGTTACACTATTAAACGCGGTTACAGAGGTGCCATTATGAATAAGGGATATCACCGCTGCCCACGCAGTCAAGATGGCGTCCCTCCGCGTCTGCCGTAATTTTAACCGCGTAGTAAATAAAATTGGAAGGCCCCGTGTCCACTATAAAAAGTAATAGTCAATCGGTTTCGGTCCCCAGGAGATGTTCAAAAGTCAAAGTAATTCAATGAGTAAAGAAACGAGTTTTTGTTAACTTTATTATTTTACTAAAAGTAATTAATAAGTGAATTAGTTTCTCAATTTTATAACACACAGTCCTTAGACAGGAGATAGAAAGAACAGAGGGAAAGCGTCCAATGAAAACCAGCGCTAGGTTTCTACCTGGCACATGCTGAACTGGACACCTATTTGGTGCATTTGTGTGTCGCACTGATTGCACGTTTGGAGTTTGAAAGCATGTTTATTATTAATGTGTGAACATGCTTCCAGTACTTCTAATGGTTATGTATTGTGTAATTTCCTGGCGGTGTGATCACTTAGCACTAAATAAATGTTTCTTCCTTTCTTCTGTTTTCTGAATTTTGACACACTATGTACATATATGTATTGAATGCTTATGAAGCTTCAATTATAAAACTATTAATTAGTATAGGAGTTTTTTCACTAATTACTATTTTCTGATTCGCTATGCACTGTTTTTAAGATTAGTACCTCATTTGACTACATCCCGTCTGATACCCGCTAGGGTGAAGTCTAAAAAAGTAACTGTCACATCGATTCTGAAATGGCGGGACTCGCCTTGGCGGTCTTGATAGATGCTTTTTCACGCCCCGCTTAAAAAACTCGGAAATGTAAGAAGAAAGAAACACGCACGAAAGAGTAATACAGTTCTTTATCGTGCGACAAAGAAAGGAAGCCTGTCTTATAATAGTCTTATGATAAAGACAAATTCTTTTTATAACCTTAGTTTGAAATTTTATTTCGATCATACTTTTTTGTGCGGCATTCCGTAGTCTTACTTGAACGTGATTCATGTTTCTGTAGCTTAGAACTTAAGGAATTGACCTGATGAGCCAGAGGTACCGGCTATTTGAATCTTGACCTCTACAATACCAACGTTAACCCAATCCAGATACAAGCAATTTAGGCTAGCTGGAGGGTTTAGGCAGAATGGTGGCAAGGGTGTTTTCAGTGTTGTCTTCTACACTGACGGCATAGATACTCTGTGCTTACAGGGTCGGCAGTGCGAGTGTGTCCTCTGTCGTTATACACATTCTTAGTCCACGGTGACCACTTTCCGTCAGGTGGACCGTGTGCTTGTCTGCCATCTAAGTGGTATAAAAAAATTCCCATAAGTTTACATACTACTTATTCTTCCAGTTGATTTCAGTCGTTATATTTTAATTTTGTAAGTAATATTGTAAATAATAAAATATAATATAAGGCTTAATATATAATTATTTTGATATTATCAAAGAAAAGTTGTATGTTTTTTAAATTACAATAATAATAAATAAATATTCTACAACATTACAGACAACGCTTTCTAGACCCTAAGCATAGATTAACAAGCTTGTCTTATGAAATCAAGAATGCGGATAAACATACTTACATACAACAATGATAGAGTTCTTTGAAAATATTTATACGTAATCAAATTGATTAAGATATAGGAAAAATTGGAACGGTTCAGGCGGGATTGTATAGAAGAATTTGGATGGTTTCGGGCGAAGGTTCTGTGGCTTAGTGGTCAAAGCGTTCCCCCTGTAAGGAAAAGATCGCGGGTGAACCCCACCTGAACCGATCCAATTTTGTCTATATCTTAATCAATTTGAATATTTAGCATACTAAATGCTTTGAAATTTCATTCAATTTATACGTATTCGTATGCAATCGTAAAGTTATAAAAAATACTCAATTTATTGAAATTGTGCCATGACTGCTGAAAAGTTACCGAAACGTCGTATGAACATCGCAATAGAATTAGTTAAAGATGGTCTTATTTTAATGTCAGATATTCGCATAGACTTCCGACAATATCATTATTATGATGTATTTATATTTACAAGATTGAAAAGCCTTGTCGAGCGCTATCTCTTTCCTTTGAGACGTATAAAGTATGGCGTTTTTTCGTCTGCTTTAGATTTGCTTTCATTGCAAAACTGGATTTAAGAGTGCAATGAAAATTGGAAATGGAGGAAATTGGATTTCGTCGGTTACAGGCGCCTGATCTTTCAATCTGGAAGTATTATAGGTACATTTAAGTGAAAATTTTCTATTGGTGAGTGTTATCCTAGATATAAATATATTCTTAGAGTGTAATACTTAAGATAATTTTTTCATGCAGTCTTTTACTTAGGTATTGGTACATACATACATATAATCAAGCCCTCATCCCCGGAGGGTTAGGCAGAGGTGAATTAACACCCACATTTCACCAATAATTGTACTCGGTTCCACGTAATAGCGGATGAATCTATTGCCGTATTCCGGACACTATTGTTGTCTCGAGCCATACATCTGAGGCTGAGTCTATATATCTGTCTGATGTGAAACAGCCCTATCCCAATCCCTATACCTTGTACAACACCGCATGGGAAGAGATGGGGTGGCCCAAATTCTACTCTGCCGGAAACCTCGCGGCAGTTGGTATTGGTATGTGAAATAAAACTATTTCCAAGGGAGGAGCCACTGAAAACGCTGTTGCAGTGGCCAAGTTTTGGGCAGACAATTAATTATTTTTTTCTTTTTATGCAACTTAAGTGGCAGACAAACACACTGCCCACCTGATGGAAAGTGGTTATCATGACCTATGAACGTGTGTAACATCAGTGGAGTCACATCCGTGCTGCCGACCCTGTAAGAACAGAGATTTTGTGCCGTCAGTGTAGAGGACAAAACAGGACAAGCCTTTGGTCGTCCCACTGACAGCACAAAAACTCTCCAGTGAGCTCTGGCTACCCTACTCACCGCCGGGAACACAACACGAAGTTATTTTAACCGCGGTATTCTGTAGGGCGGAGGTACTACCCCAGTCGAACTGCTCAATTGGGCGGAAATACCGCCGTGTCCTACCTCCTCAGTAAACCTAGTCACTATATGCAATACCTAGCCATAGATACGAAGAAGAAGAGAAAGGGATTATATTATGATTTATTTCATTATTTTATTTTTATGATATATATTATTATTTTTACACTAATCGAGAGGTTTTAGTTGCATTCCATGACTTTCGGTCATGACCTACTTTGTCAACCTCTATTGCGTTAGATATAGGTACAGAACGTTCGATAACTAGGTCAGAGGAATACTCAATTGACATTTAACAATTCGTCCACAAAAATCAACTATAGAATTTGCATAATAATAAGTCGGGAACATTAAATAAATTAGACCAAATAATTCGTGTAATTTTGGAAGGTGGTACTGTTATATTGTTTCGAAAACACTGTTACAATTGGATTTTAATCAAAATTCAAATTATTTTGCAACAACGTAAACAATTTTTGAAATTGACGTTAATTGGAACATGTTCACTGATCATAACACGCCGCGACGTGCGTAAAAATAACATACCAGTTTATTATTTGAAACGTTCAATTTAGGTTTTAATTGGTTTATTTATTTTCTTTCTGCTATAACACGCCGCATAAATAAGAAATAACATTAATGGAAGTAAGTTGTCCGAAAATAAATTGAAGTTTTTATACACTTTGTTCTTTTTATGCAAATTTTGTAAAAGGCAAAGTTAAGCCTCTTGAGAGACATTTATTAGAAGTAATTCAGACAATAGACGTCATTATTTTACAGTCTGTGTACCTTATAGCATGTGTTTGTTTAAGTTGTTTTTACGCGCTCGGTATTTCATCGTATACTTAATACAATTAAAATTTTTACTTTCCACCTTTATAAATGATTCGGGATATGCTCCAATATTGTTAAACCGGTAGTCATCATCGAGATTCGAAAAGGGCTCAATGTGTTAGGAATGATTACTCAAAACTGACCTGGTTAGTAGGTATTGCTTAATTTTACAATATACTACACGGTTACCAAGTAACCAGAAGCCAATTAGGCCCATTAAGCCAGCAGTAAAAACGGTGATTAAATAATGTATTTTAACATCTATCTACTTACTCATGCAAAATAACAGAAAGCTTTTAAAGTTACGAATATTAAAAAAAAGATAGAACTTTTACAGAGACAGATATTTCATTGATCTGTCACTTGTTGGTTCAGACGATTTATGAGAAAACTTTATCTATAAGATTTTTGTAAGTCACCGCTCATAGCAGTTTTTGATAATATATTTGAATATATATGACATGAGTCTCTCATTCATAATATAAACGGGTTTTTTTCATAAAGTAAATAAATCTATTTTCTTATGTTCACTTTCTAACATAAACATAACATAAACTGACGCCTATATCCCCGAAGGGGTAGGCAGAGCTCCTAGCAGCCACATTTCGCCAGTTTATGTTTAGGTCCCAATTTAATAGGTGGCAAGCCTATTGCCATTAACCGGGCACTTTTAAACCTGCGATAAATACACATATAACTTCGAAAAGTCATTGGTGTGTGCCATGGTAAAACCTGGGATCGAACCCGAGACCTCGTCTCAGCAGTCTATTACCCATACTACTGGGCTACCGCGGTACTTTCTAATAAAGCTGTAATTAATGCAGTCTTTACGCCTACTGGTATCCAAACGCAACATGTTCTCAAAGGTTCTCAAATGAAATATTTGTATCAGGCGCATATTGTAGACAATGTTTACGCCTCCTTTAGATAACATAGAATATATCCATAATCTTTGAAATAGTGTAATCACGTTAATTTAAGACTTCCTCTCATAAGAACCAAGCGGCTCGGAGACTCTTTTCTTTGCTGCACCACCAATACCTGGAATTCATTACCAGCACACGTGTTTCCTTCTTCCTACAGTCGCGGGTCCTTTAAGCGGGGCGTGAAAAAGCATCTGATGAGGCCGCCAAGCTGAGTGCCACCATTGTAACATTACTTAGTGTCAGTAATGGTGACCCTCTTTCCTGAGACTTTGCCTTTATGTAAGATAATATCAGGCGATTTAGATCAGGCGAGGTGAAGTCAAGTTTGGTGAAGGCAACTTTTGTTCAATGCTATTCCACACTATAAGAAACTTCCATCTGTTCGACCGTCCATGGTTTTGTCAAAGAAGTCAAGTTGGCATGTCCTAGATAAAAAAAAAATAGCTCGCAATACCTCCTTGCACTCCCGGGTTAGCGCAATTTAATTATATTTGAATAGAGCTGACGATGAATGATGTATGCATTAATAAAAAAAAAACATAAAAGGATAATAATTATGTTTATTCAAATTCTGGAATCCTTATTTCAAGTTATAATTAGTTTGAGGGTAGATAGAACTATGACAAATGCCTAGATCTAAGTCAAGTTGTAACACGATGAACTTCTACTTGTATTATGTTTGTTGAGTAGACAGAACTCGCTTAAAGATAAATATCAACGACCACACAATAGACGCGGCCAAATGTTTGTGAATAGGAAAAGTTTTGATAGAACATGTTGCAGCGTATAGTTCGAAATTGGTTCTCATATGTACTGTACTTATATGAATAATTTATATTTCGCTCCAATATACGAATTCGTTTTATTAGATTTGTAAATAGTTCGTATAATCGATACGTAAATATCTTCATGCCTGTAAATCCCTGAAGAAGTAGACAGGGGTTTATTAACACTCACATTTGGCTAACTGTGACTGGCTAATTTTCGATCCCATGTTATAGGGTTGTAACAAATACGTTTCAACGGTATATTTTTATAATTACGACCTGTTGAATGAAAAATGGCACACATTGGGATAGGCATATGGACTACGGTGGGCTAATTGATTGATTATAGGGGGCGAACCTATTGCCGTCATTCGTACATTTTATCATGGGTTGTATGTTTATTGTTGGATAGAGAACCGCCTTATCCCTTAATCGCCTTTTACAGGACTTAATTATGAATGTTTTTTTATTTTATTAAGAAGTTGAAATTTTGCCACTGATTACTGAAATCGAACCAACGAACACGATGAAATAGAAAATAAAAGTAAACAAAATACAACATTAAGATAAAGATATGCCTCTATACCCCTATGAGAGAGGTTTCTTAGTATGTCGATTCATCTCAAGTAAGCGGGTTCATCTGGAGTCAGTTTGGTTGAATTGTGTCATAAGATGATGAGGCCGCCAAGCTGAGTGCCACCATTGTAGCACTTAGTGTCTGTAATGGTGACCCTCTTTCCTGAGACTTTGCCTTTAGCTTACCATCAGGCGAGGTGAGGTCAAGTTGGCGTGTGCTATATATATAAAAAAAATAAAAAAATAAGCTACTCATGAAGAATAGGTTGCTTACTTCCAGGCGAATGTCTCAACGCCTGCTAAACTGTCCCATAAAGGACGACAATATTTATGTCTTAACGATGTTTGTTACAACAAATAAAATATCTTCAGAGAATTTACACCCGTCCAACCCAGTAACTGTTACACACTATTCATTCTAACCACCTCACGTAGTACCTTTTTTCACCGGTTTCGAGATGGACCTCTTGGGTGTCTAGTAGGCACATAACATAGTAATCAATCTACTAACATAGTAATCGGAAATTAGCCCCCCCGCAGTGCACTACTGGGCATAGGTCGCTCCTAATGTTGGGAGGCTTTAGCTTACTGTTTCAATGTGGGCCAGATGGGTTGGTACAGGGTTTTATTTCAAGTTTTCCTTCTCTCGCAGTAATATATTCTGCGTATTTTTCCATTAGCCGGCTCTTACGACACCCGTCGGATGACATGGGGCAGTGATACTTGTGTTGTTTCTCCATCACCACCCGAATTTCAAATAATTAGAATAAATAAGTCTATATATTGAAGCAATTCACCTTATTTACATTCATTAAATCAAAAGAGTTGAAGAAAGTGCTAGTTAGCGTGTCGACACGTAATTAAGTTCACCTAAAACGTAGAATTATTTCACATAATCTTAACAATTTGGTCTTAAAAGGCAATAATTAGGTTTTAACCTATAAAGTCGTCAACAAGAGTAACTTTGAAAGTAAATATATGGCATATCTGCTAATGCCCGTGGCACCGCTCGCGTGGATTTTTGGATACCAGTTCCTGTAACCCATGAGAACCAATCCCAGGATAAAATGGTCTTTTTTTATACCACTTAGGTGGTAGACAAGCACACGGCCCACCTAATGGAAAGTGGTTACCGTGGACTCGCGCTGCCAACCCTGTAAGCACAGAGTCTCTGTGCCGTCAGTGTAGAGGACAAAGCAGGACAAGCCTTTAGTCATCCCACTGACAGCACGAATTCTCCAGTGAGCTCTGGCTACCCTACTCACCGCTGGGAACACAACACGAAGTTATTATAACCGCGGTATTCTGTAGGGCGGAGGTACTTCCCCAATCGGACTGCTCAATTGGGCGGACATACCGCCGTGTCCTACCTCCTATTTAAACATATACATGTGTTATTCCAGACTATAAAGGTATGATTCCGAAGGCGACTGCATACGACAACTGCTGACGCATGCAGTACGTGCATTACATGCAGTACATCAACTTCATATACACATACAATTAGGTTCTCATACAAAAACACTAGTACTATTATAATATACAATTACTTACAAATTTAGTAGTAGTAGTTAGTATATACAAAACTGGGACAGACAAAAAGAGGGAGACTGTAATTTTAGGCATCGAAAAATTCCTCCCCATCGATCTCTACTGGTACCGTGCCCAAGAGGCCGTGAGACCATGCCGCCAGGCATTACCACGCTGAATGGCGATGCCAATTCTTTGAGCGAGGTAAAGGCCAGCCTTACGGCCCCAACGTTTCTACTACAAACGGATCAAAATTATAATTACCAGTTAAATTGGTATATTTGCGCCGTTTGAGAGTCTCCGCTGATGCAGCAGCAGCGCATGCGCAGTCCATTGTACTTGGAAGATGGGAAGGCGCCAGGGTGTCGACGCAGGTTGCATCCCACACCAAAGGCCTACCCATCTTCCAAGGCAACAACGACATACCATCCGGTCTCTTACCATCGTCGCGAGCCAAACCAACAGGTTCAAGTATAGCTGGCACACCGGCGGTGACAAGAGCTCGACGGATAATGTCGTTAATGTTTGCATGTCGGGACATGCGGCCTGCGCTCCTGCTGCAAGACAATCCGTGATGTCCAAGGCTATCGACAGCTTCTCCACAGAGACACCGATGCGGAGAAACACACGGTGCACCCAAACGTAGGCAAGTCGCAATGCGGAAGGTCGTGTCGTCCAACATTGTTCCAATGTTGGGTGAAGGAAGTGCCTGGAGCCATACACCAGATTTTCATTCACCCACAGTCAATAGGCGAGCGCGCTCAGCAGCGCTGGTAGCTTTACTGATTAAATGTTTTTTAACACCAATAGTGAGCGGCTCATCCCATTGCCTTTGGGAAGATGGGTTGCCGGGCATGGCGGCAGTTGGACAAGTCATTTTCCAAGAATTTACAGCTTCGGCCTTACCTGGCACATCCGAATTAATCAGTGAAGGAGATAGAATTTTCCTGACTAATTCTTCAGTGCCATAGACCGACGACAAAAATGCTGGCATAATTACATCTGCAATTTTGCGAACGCCGAGGCCCCCGAGACGAACTGGAAGGGACGCCTGAAGCCACACTCGATTGTTCAAATTTATATTTAAAATTTTGCATAGAGTGTCTTGCAGCACTCTATCCACTTGACCTTAAAGTTCCAAAAATTTAAAAAGTTGAGTTGAACGCAGAGCATGTGTAAATTTTGGTACGAAAAGACAATGCCGAATAATGGTGAAAGCTGAATGTATATTAATTTGATACAATCGCTCCGAGAGATCACAAAAAAAAAAAATATTTTCTCTTCCACAAAAGACTCGTAAGCATCTTCAAGAATTAGCGACCCAAGGAGGCGGAGAGAACTTTTGTAAAACTTTTAAATTTGGAGCCAAAGCATTGAATTTTGAGAGTACCGAAAGATTGTCAATTTGATCACTGAGAAAAATTTCACATTTGGTAGGATTTAGTGCTAGGCCGATTGAACTAAATTCTTTTTTTAGAAACGCCAAATCTTTTAATACCGTTTCTTAGTCGCCTCCGAGAGTACCATCATCTAGATACCAAACGTTAAATTTGGAATTTAGTCGCTGAATTATAGGGTGAATAGCCAGGCTGAAAATGACTGGCCCAAGAGGATAGTACTTAATATTCTCACTAAATTTTTCACTTCTGTGTCTTATTACCTCGCCGTCTAATTTCTTAACATGCTGACTATTGTGTGTTCTAGTGACCTGTAATTCAGGTCCTTGTTCCCTACCACAGAATTTTATTCCTAAATAGTAGCAATTTCAACAATGTTATCAGTATTTTATTCTGCTGTGGTATGGAAATCGACGAATTTTATTATTATTATTTATTAGTGTGTTAAACTTCGATATGAATAAAGGAGACCACTGAGAAACTGCAATAAATTACGCGTATCTGCTGCATGCGTCGGCAGTTGTCGTATGCGGTTGGAATCATAGCGTAAGAAATTGTACTATAATACTTTCAAAGTCATCGTTAACTTCGTCAATATTGTACGTCTGGAAGTTAATGGTTAAGTCAGTCTTGCGTTAGAGAGGATACGATTTTGAATCCTGGCCATTACACTACTAAGGTGAATCCACTCCTAACACAAACAAGACAAAAGCTTATCCTGCTTTGTATTTTACACTGACGGTACAGAAATTCTTGTGCTTATAGGGTTGGCAGCGCGATTGTGATTCCCTTGGTGTTGCACACGTCCATAGGCCACAGTAACCAGTTTCCATCGGATGGGCCGTGTGCTTGTCTACCAACTAAGTGGTATAAAAAAACAATTTATCTTAGCGGAAGAGGTTAGTGGGAATCATAGTAACTATGGTTACTGTTTTATTTTCAGAAAAAATCTACGCTTACTTTTGTGATTCATACAAGAGTTCATTTCATGCATTCATTTCATTTCATTATCATTATAATTTTTATTTATTTACATATTGTGAAACAATAAGCACACATGATACAATTCAATGATTATATCTGCAATAGTATAAGCTGTAACACAGATATCAACGCCCAGCATTCACAAACTTCAACCAAATTATTTATTTTGTGAGCGCTGTACGATATTCAGTTTGACCTGTAAACGATAGAATCACGACTACAGCCATTGTCTTAGATTGTCCTGTTGACCTGAGCCCTTTTCGTATCATTGGAAGTTTATTAGGGACCCGTCTTATCACGTTCGACTCAAGTTATGGGTATGCGTTACGCGGAAAGATATGATTTTGATTATGTTGGTTATGAAAAAGGTGGTAGTATTTTTTCCATCCTTTTAGGCGAGAAAACGTTCTAAATATCTACAGTTAGACATCGTAAAGTAATGCCATGACTTATGGTAGAACCCGTGTAATCAAGAGATAGGATCTTACTTAGTTTATTACCGATTTGAACTTGGTAGAGGTCAATCGTGGTGGTAAAACTCGATATAGAAGAGTTACTTCCGAAGTAAAAAGTAGGCTATCGATTGCTTGTTCTTTGAATTCTTTCATTGATACATCGAATCGTTCTCAGTAACTTCTTAGTACTGATGGGAAGAATAGCGGCCTACAGTTGCAACAGTGACTTTTTAAGCTTCATTATAAAATATACAATAACCATTGTGCATTGGTAGTGTAAGAATATATTTATTCGTACACAATGTTCGTCTTCTTGTCGAAGTGTTCGAACTTTTTTTATACTACTTAGGTGGCAGACAAGCACACGGTCCACCTGATGGGAAGTAGTCACCGTGGCCTATGGACGTATGCAACACCAGGGGCTAATAATTTGTTAATTTTAGAGATACAGAAGTTAATACTCAGTATCTACTCAATATCATTTGGTTTTCCTAGCTTTTAAATTGCAATAGAGGATAATGAAAGAATTTAGCTTGACGTTGTAGAAGAGAGCACGCACCAATTCTCTTACAACAAAAAATGCCTAAGGCCTTGCTCTCTGGATTATGAGCTCTCTTGCATCTAAAGCTCTGGACGAACAGCTTTGGATGCAATCCGGACACAATGCCGTTTATGATGATAATGATGAATGGAAATGCATAGATTTTTAGGTTGCGTACCTTCAAAGGAATAAACGGAGTCTTATAGGTCTGTCTGTCAAAACCTTTTGCTCAGGATTGCGCGGAGGTATCCAATTGAAATTCACACCACATACTCATGTCTGTAACGTCTTCAAACTGTGCAAAAATATAACTTATAAGTTAGCGCATTCAAAATATATTACGGTTTATGTAGCTCCGACTCGCACTTGACCGGCTTTTATTAAGTTCATTGAAACAAAAGTAAATTTTTAATACTGGGAATTGTAGACAAGAAGCACATGTAGACTTCTTTCAATTCATGATTCATCCACGATAACCGACCACCATAAGTACTTTCTTTTCACGTGTATATTCTTTTAAAATTTATTTCATTATCTATTTTATTGTTTAGTATTTATTACCATTGTAAAAACGTTATGTAAAATGCGACTACTAATAATATCAGTTTAACGTGGAGTTACGTCAATGCAGAAATATCTCCGTTACTATTTTAGGACTGGTATAGCCTCGGGACTTTTCGTCCGCAAGTAGCTACAGAAAGACAAGTTGATTGATGGGTACCGCCTATTTCAGTAGTTCCAGGAATATATGAAATATTGTGTTTGATAACATTATATAGGTATGCCTGTATGATAATCCCTTTCTTCTTAGAAATTTCATTGTACAAAGGATTTACCGTATACATAGTCATAAAATATCCCTTACAAATACTTTGAAATACAAATGTTATCACTTATAACGGATCGTTTTTTTATCGTGCGGTAATTCCCTCGGATACCACCCCGCTGGAGCCGGTGGGGGTGGTTAAACTGGACTCGGACCGACTAAAACCGCACGGCCGTCTCAGGCCATTAGTTGCTGGGGGTGAGGTAGCCTTTGGCATATTCCTCGCGCACCATGACTGACCCATGGTCATAAAATACTCCCTCGGTTGTATGTCTACAGCGTATCCATTTTTTCCCAGAAAAATGGGGACGCCTTAGTCGCACATCGAGCCGCCGCTTCGGCCTGCTTCTGCTAGGGGAACAAGCAGCTCCATTTGTCACCCACAGGCCCGTGCTCATGAAA
Organism: Eilema griseolum; assembly: GCA_963662185.1. Lineage (NCBI taxonomy): Eukaryota > Metazoa > Arthropoda > Insecta > Lepidoptera > Erebidae > Eilema > Eilema griseolum. The sequence continues at coordinate 11,723,946 of OY759250.1, forward strand.
GACGGACGCCCGAGTAGCCTTCGTGCATTGCAGGCAATGTGTCCTAAGGGACCTAAATCTCCTCCGGTCCTGTTCCCCCGCCTCCTTCTCGAGCCTTACATCTCTGTGATCAACATTCTGACATTCTGAGTTAAAGAACTCCCACCCTCAGGGCCGTCACATGGTCTCCTACGCCGGGTATTCGGTCAGTGTGCAACCCCGTGTCCTCACCTGTGTCACAGTGATGACACTCAGGCGTTGGCTCCTTCTGGAGTCATAACGGATCCTATTGCTATTTATTTTATGTTATTTTATTATTCACATTAATCCCGACGTTTCGGTTGTTTGTCAGTAGCCATGGTCAATGATCATTGCGAAAAAAAAAATCTACAACATTCTACACAACGCTATCTAGACCTATAGTAAGCATAGCTTAACTAACTTGTGTTATGGAATCTAGAATGCGGATAAACATACTTATCAATAAATTCCACCAAGTGCCATCAATCTACAGTATAAATATTCTTAGATACTCTTTTTTTAAAATATATACATATCATACATAGAAACACCCAATGCAAATATACATATTGATTTATGCATAGTGTTAACTGGCTATTTAATTTTTATATTTCTAGTAATATTTTTATTCCTCTGTCGTTTACGCCACGTTGCCGCCTTTCTAACTGGTAGAGAACTCTAAACTGAAGATGCGAGGATCCTGGCAAGACGTATTTGTTATTGCAATCTTATAAAACATTGCCCGGTCAACTGAGTTCATACCATTCGCATTTTCTAACATTAAATGCATTGATATCACCTGGAGTCATAAACGCGTATTTGTATGAACATCATGCAATACTCGTATAATGCTAGGAAAGCAATATTTTAACCACAGATAAAAGGCCCGGTTTATCTTTACTTAGCTAAAAGGTTCACTTCAATCAGGATGCTATCCATTTCACGTAAACCCCGCTCAGATTTGGAATCATAGCGTGTAGTTACGCATTGGGTATGTTTGTAGACATATTTTATTTCTGAGTGACCGATGACCGAGCTTCTCTCGGGTATTTAGATTTTAACGCCATCTTTCGAGTTTAGAGACCTACCTCTACTAGATGTAGATTGTGTAATGTGTACTTCTCCTCCTATAGACTTGGCAAACATGGCACTAGTGGAACCATTCAACACTGAGAGGAAAATCTACACCAGGGCCTCATTCGTGGCCGCGAAGATCGTGGTGGGATATTATACCCATTACAGCTAGGTAACTAACATAGATAGATAAATCCGCTGGTTGGCGGCGCGACTGTGACTCCTCTGGTGTTACAAACATCCACAGGCCACGGTAACCACTTTCCATCAGGTGGGCCGTGTGTTTGTCTGCCACCTAAGTGGGATAAAAGCATGTTACTTCTTCGGTTAGTGTGAGTGTAATTGGCTCCTAGAGTTTGAAGCGGGGAACTTCTACGAAAGTTTTACTAGATAGTCAAAACTTTACTAGATAGTCGGAGGAAGTAGGACACGACGGTATTTTCGCCCAATTGAGCAGTTCCACTGGGAAGTACCTCCGCCCTGCAGAATACAGTGGGGTGGCCAGAGCTCTCTGGAGAGTTTTGGTGCTGTCAGTGGAAAGACCAAAAGCTTGTCCTGCTTTGTCTTTTACTCTGACGGCACAGAATCTCTCAATGCTTGCAGGGTTGGCAGCGCGAGTATGACTCTCTTGGTTTTGCACGCGTCTATAGGCCACGGTGACCACTTTCCATCATGTGGACCGTGTGCTTATCTGCCACCTAAGTGGTATAAAAAAATACGATTCATTTAGATCCGAAATCCAGACGATCTAAATGAGTTTATCTGACGGCTGCTGGCATTTCACTTGTACTTTTACGGAAATTGAACTCTTATGTACGATACTATCAGGAACTCAATACTTAAACTACAAGTAATTTATTTTATATCTCCACAACATAAAACTGAATATGTGAATAAAAATATATGTTCATTAGGCAGATCTTACACGGCAACAGAACTCTAAGTCTTCGTGGTATATTATAAAACAACATTTCGCTTGGACCCGAGATAATGACAGTACCGCTACAGTAACTGCCAAGCGACGGCCTCGACTGTTTTTTGCGTAGTGCATTGACTGGAACGGCACGAAACCAAATTACCTTACTGGCCAATGAGATACCTTGGTCTGAATCACGGTATCAAAAGATTTCTTCTCACTAGTTTATAAGGAAAAGATTTTGCTATATAACCTGGGGAGTCCGATGCTGTCGGTTAGACCGGCCATGGCGAGGGGCCGGACTATATCCTCGCCGTATTGTCATTTCCAAACAGTAGAGTGGCCTCTGCTTCGTGTATCGGTTGTTAATATTAATCTCCGTTAAATTAACTGTATGTATGCGTTAAGATTAGGGACCCTCTTCTTCACCGCAACCGGTCGGCAGCATGATTGACTTCCTTTTGCTGTCGATGATTGGATAATGCCAGGATTTTATTTAGTTATTATCAGGTAGTCATAATATTCTTTGACTCATAATTGGATGCATTGTGGTGCATCCTGCACCAGGATTTCCGCAATGTACCTACAAGTGCATTGTGCCCCTTATAATATAAATAGGAATTGTATTTTCCTGTGGAACATCTAGTGGCTTATATAGATGTTCCATGAGCATTTTTTCCCCTAAAAGGTGTTCAATGTGTAATTAGAAGAAAATATGGTACTCGTGGTCTACCTGAATGGACAACTTTTGACAGACGTTTAAAAAATTATAACGGTTCCAATAAAAAAAGAACATATATATTTTTATATCGTTGTAGTATTTACAGTTTCATATTCATTTTATGCCTGTCACATTTCTAATCCAGTTCAAATTCTGGGACACATCGACATAGAAAGATTCACAACGGCGATGAGGCACATACACATCATCACAGCTAGCAGCACTTGTGACTCCAACCAACCTGCCCTTTGACACCAATGGCCCTCCAGAATCACCACCCCCAACTGACATAGTGCTATATGTACATAACATTTTCGTAACAGTTCCTGAACATTGTGTTAATAGAGCACTTCCTTCTCGAGGTATTGAGCTATCATACTCCGAATTTCCATATCCGGCAACTCTAACTATCTGGCCTACCTTAGGCCTCGTTTCAGTCAACCTTATCGGTTGAGTGTTGACATCAAACAAAATGTCTTTTGCGGTTTTTAAAAGTGCTAAATCTTTTTCTAACATTGAATCTTCAATAAAACCATTCAATTCATGGATATAGTCTGGAAAAACTGTATATGCACCTCCATTTGCAATTTTAGTTACTCTATTGTAAACAAGTTTTTGAATCACTACTTCTTTAATATTGTCTCCGAAACAGTGAGCAGCAGATATGATCCAGCGTTTGTTTAAAATTGATCCACTACATATAGAATGTCTTGCTGCCAATAATCCAATATTATACTTGTATAGGATTAGATGAACTAAATGTTTGTTAACATGTGGATGAAACTTTTCACCGCCGAAAACTCGGAGATGAAAATCCCCCGAAGTCCATTCAATTAGGATGAACGATATATACAAATAAATTAAGTAGCACATTGTAGTACTCTTTGGTTTCTCAATTTGACTGCAATCCGGATGATAAGAAAGTCGAAGTTATATAGTTCTGGCTCAAACAGTACAATTTAAAGAATGCTATGTTAAAATATTTGCAATATCTATTAGATAAAGCTATTAAGTTAATTACTTAGACCTGCGTAAAAGAGTGTTGTGTTATATCTACGTGAAATGTTATCTATATTAATATTTTACAACCTGTAACAAGTAATAACTAAATAATATATAACTATTATTTATAATGAGTTTTATGCATTTTTCATATGTTAGGTACAATTGAAAACTAATCAACAACTATTTTATTTCGGAAAAAGCTGGCGCCGTAGCCTCGCCTTTTTTTAAAAAAAAGTCGAAATTACTAATATTTACTCTAAGCCCTTCAACTTAGCTAAATTGCTTGGCACCCTTTTGTCGTGAGGAAAACATCTCGGATACTCCTACCTCCCCGTCGACCAGTGGAGGCGGTTATTTCGATTTAAAACCGACTAATTACTTTTAAAGTATCGTGTTCCATGAAAAACACTACACTAACACTTTTGTTAGGAGGTAGGACACGGCAATATTTCCGCCCAATTTAGCAGTCCAACTGGGGAAGTATAGAATACCGCGGCTATAATAACTTCGTGTTGTGTTCCCAGCGGTGAGTAGGGTAGCCAGAGCTCATTGGAGAGTTTGTGCTGTCAGTGGGAAGACTAAAGGCTTGTCCTGTTTTGTCTTCTACACTGACGGCACAGAGACTCTGCATTTACAGGGTTGGCGGTGCGAATGTGACTCCTCTGGTGTTACAAACGTCCATAGGCCACGGTAATCACTTTCCATCAGGTGGGCTTGTCTGCCACCTAAGTGGTATAAAAAAAAAACTAATTTTAACGGGTATTAATGCTATCATGGTATAGGTACATACATACCTTTGATTTATCTGACGATTCGATCTGGTTACACCGGCCGTAGTTACCTACACCATGATCTTGTTGATTCCTCTTAACATTGTATATAGCCCAGACTCAGCCTCAGATGCATGACTCGAGTCGACAATAATGGTCGGAAGAAGGCAATAGACTCACTCCCTATTACGTGGGACCGTGTTCAACGATTGGTGAAATGTGGGTGTTAATTCACCTCTGCCTAACCTTCCGGAGATAAAGTCATGATTGTATGTATGTATGCCTTTATTCTATATCATGGAACCGACTAAAACCACACACATAAGGCCCTTTCCTCGCACCAACCGGTGTAATTAATTATTATGTTATAAAAAGTAATTATAATGTTCACAACTTTAAAACTTGAATTAATATAGAGGAGAGAGATAAAGAAATTCCATAATTTATAAATGCATGAATGAGGAGCATCTCAAAATCTACGTACAAACAATTGCTATGTTAAACGACCGTTAAGTTTAAAGACCGTGAACATGCACAGAGGGATAAAATGGATCGCATTCTTATGTTGGGAACAGTGAAATTGTATATTCATTCAATAATATCTTTTACGAGCCATACGTTTGATCCTTCGGACCCATTTCCTCTTTTCTACAATTCCAGGATCTTTAATCAGGGCGTGAAAAAGGCCTCTAAAAATGATAAAATTTTACACAGCGTTATCAAGACCAATAGTATGCATAGTTTAAGTAGCTTGTATTTTGGCATCTAGATCGCGGATAAACATACTTCGATACTTTTTTTGTAAATACGTATACATGTATCATACATAGAAACACCCAGAACATAAAGATATATTCATGCGTACAAATATATGCATTGAAAGGGAATCGAACCTGCGCCTCCTGCGTAACTTCACTACTGCCACGCCACAGAGGCTGTCATCTATATAAATATATATAACTCAAAGGTGACTGACTGACTGACATAGTGATCTATCAACGCACAGCCCAAACCACTGGACGGATCGGGCTGAAATTTGGCATGCAGGTAGATGTTATGACGTAGGCAACCGCTAAGAAAGAATTTTGATTAATTCTACCCCTAAGGGGATAAAATAGGGGATGAAAGTTTGTATGAAACTTTGTCAATTTTAAACTGATCGGGCTGAGACTTTGCATGCTTAAAGCTACTATGACGTAGGCATCCCCTAAGAAAGGATTTTGAGATGCAGGCTATATAAGACTAGCTGTTGCCCGCGGCTCCCGCGCGTGGATGTCGGTTATCGCATAGTGTGGAGTCAACGCTATTGAGCATAAAAAAATTCTAAAATAAAAGTAGCCTACTTTACTCCTTCTTACATCAGCTACCTGTCAATAAAAGTCCCGTCAAAGTAGATCCTGCCATTTCAGTGATTAGCCGGAACAAACAGACAGACTTTATTGGCAGGTAGCTGATGTAATAAGGAGTAACGTAGGCTACCTTTAATTGAGAATTTTTTTATGCTCAATAACGTTGACTCCACACTATGCGATAACCGACTTCCACGCGGGCGGAGCCGCGGGCAACAGCTAGTATGTCTATAAAATCAATAATGTTCACCTTTATTTCTAAGATTTTCATCTTTAGTCTTCAAGCCTGCAAGCAAGTAGTTGACGTAGACATGCTGTGTATAAAAAAACCAAAAAAAAATCAAAGTGATACGTATGTATATGTATATTGATATAGATTTAGGGACTATGAGTTCTATTTTATTGCTTTATTAAACAGTTAAAACAAATATTTAACTGAGCATTTTTTAAATTGCGGTGTTCAGTACCGAACTATATACAGACGGGAAATTCGAGAACACTAAACAAGGAACAACTTCTTTAGCTTTCTCGATTGGAAGGTTATTTTCTCGTCTATATTATTAGTCCTTATTCAATGGACTTCAAGGGAAAATGCAGCCACGAGTGCTCGGCGGTGAAGAGTTTTTGTCAATATGTTCGCAAACATCTAGTTCATTTAGTAATGCATTCTATTGATGAAAATATGAAAGGAAGTAGTTGTAGTGGATCAATGTTTACCCGACTACGGCGAGGCAAAAGGAGGGTTATGAAAATCTAGGATAGCCGTGGTCGTATGCCACTTTTCTCTAGAATGTATTGTCTTGTCAGACAAAGTGGTATACGACCACGGCTATCCTAGACTTTTCTTGTTTAATATTTTTAAAGAGCGTGATTTTTCAGTATTCGGGTTTTAGTTTTAAACTTAATTTTTAAGCAAACGTTGGATCATATCTACGGCTCAATGTTTACAAAAAAACATTCATTAAGTTGACGTTAAAAAACTTGACTTCAATGGAAATAAAGCAAAAGTAAATGAATGTATAAATGTATTTATAATGGCAGAGAATGATTTTTGATGACAACACTCAACAGTTAGTTCACAGAGTTATAGTTGCTGGATATTGAAATTCAGATTTTGGTAACCTAGCGAACCTATATATCTGTGTGATGTCAAACAGCCCCATCCCTTAGATGATACGATATCGGATGGAAAGAGATGGAGTGGTCAAATTGTACTCTACCCGGTTCTTAATTAATGTCATTTTAAAACAATTACAATTCCTTATGTTGAATTTTACCGATTTAAAATACAATCCAATTTAAAAAATACTGTCAAGCATGCTTGCATGTACAAATATCCATTTTTTTAAATGCATATTTGTGGCTGTAAAGGTTTGAATTGTAATTATTAATGAATACTTCCAAAGACTCTATATAAAAGTCTATAGCTTGAAAAGGACGTAAGAAGAAGCAAGAAATACTCGTGAGAAGAGGAATATGAAGTTTGATTGAAGCCAACGTTAGAACCTCATCCGTCTTACAGCAGAGGATCCATCTGCATTTGACGTTAACTTGACCTAAAATATCTGGGCAGAGCCCAATATCCCCAAAAGATGCGGATCATCATCTTCCTTGTGTTAGTTCTGGTCGCATCTGAGGCCTTACCTCGTAGTCCGGGGTCCGCATCTTTTAATGCAATCATGACGTAGGTAGGACACGACGGTATTTCTGTCCAATTGAGCACTCCGACTAGGGAAAATAAATTCCCCCTAAATAACGGCCATAATAACCTCGTGCTGTGTTTCCGGTGGTGAGTAGGGTAGCTAGAGCTCACTGGAGAGTTTGTATACTGTCAGTGGGAAGAGACCTAGGCCAAAAACTTGCCCTGCTTTGTCTTCTGCACTATCTGTGCTTATAGGATCGACAGCGCGTGTATAACTCCCCTGGTGTTGCGCACGACCATAGGCCGCGGTAACCATTTTCCATCAGGTGGGCCGTGTGCTTATCTGCCACCTAAGTGGTATAAAAATCATGACACGGCTGAACTTCGATGTTTTCCATAAAGCAACTACCATCAGACCTCTACATCTCATTGACAATTTCAGAATATTGTATTTACACCATTTATTGAATTGTTAGGACTCATTGCTGTAGCCGTAGCCGCGTAGTTCCCGGCAGAGCAGAATTTGGACCACCCCATCTCTTTCCATGTGGGGTCGTGCAAGGCGACTAAGGGAAAGTGCTGTTTAACATCAGACAGATATATACAGCCCAGACTTAGCCTCAGATGGCTCGAGTCAACAATAGCACCCTGAAAATGGCAATAGGCGGCCCACCCCCGATTACGTGGGACCGAATACAATGATTGGTGAAATGTGGGTGTTAATTCACCTCTGCCTACCCCAGGGATAAAGGTGGGATTATATGTATGTATGAACTGCCGTAGATGTTTGTATGACTACCGACACCGATGCTACGCTAGTTCACTACCGCCGCGCCACAGATATGCCATAGAGAATCCACGCCACACATGAAAGACGACGATGGCAATCAATATTCATGATGTTTAAATGTACTTGATTAAGATACTTCATTAAGAATGTACGACGTAAGAGCTTATGTAACTTATCATTATGTTTTGCTAATGATATCGGGGTGAGGACATTAATTATTGAGCAGCGGTTACCGCATACATCTGCCGTTTTGGCTCTCAGATTCTGCATATTGTTTTTCAGGGAGCTATTGCCATATGATCTCTTGAGAGAAAAAACAGCGCCAGAGTCTAGACTATCAATAAGATTTACTGGCTTAAAGATGTGGTTAATATGGCCCTAAAGGTCTGGAGGGCCCTATTCCCCCGTGTCTGTCAATATTCATCATGTTTATATGTATAATACACTTGATTAAGAATGCACGACGTAAGGGCCTATGTAACTTATCATTATGTTTCGCTAATGACTCAGGGTGAGGACATTAATTATTGAGTAGCGGTTACCGCATACATCTGTTACGTTTTGAAATATCGCCTACTGTTTGTCATGGGATTAGTAACGTTCGCAATATGTTGGGCTTAGGAAATACGGGGAGTGTATCATTGTAATTACCAGATATTATGAGTATTTACTAGGGATAAATATTAGGCTGTGAAAATATTGTCCTTATGACCCAGGCCTCGATATTGCTGAAGCAAAACCACTGTCATGCCACAAATACTGCTAAAGAATCTGTTTGAACGTTAATTAATAGCTGTGTCACTAGATGGCGCTCATCTTATTTTTTGTAAATCGCGCTAACAAGATCTGCCGCAAAGAATATAAAATGTCTTCGTTTTAGTTCACGCATGTGCCACTAGATGGCGCTTAGTACATATTGACATCATTGTGAATGGCGATATTAAGATCTGCAGCAAGCTATTTAAAATGTAATCTTAGAAAATAAAATTTTGAACTCGCTTGTAATGATTGTTTCACTTCAACAATTCATCATAAATACGATTTTGGAGGATACGTCCTTACAGAATCCAGTTACTGACTTTACACCAATGAAATTAAAGTCCAAAATTAAAAGACTTTTTGCAGAGTGAATGAAAACGTGTAATGAAATTCTTTTCATTTAAAATCGGACTTTAATTTCATATAAATAAAGTCTAAAATTTATTGTCATTTATTGCCGTGCCTATGAAATAACAGTGGTTTTGCTTAAGTAGAATCAAGGGCCTGTTTATCGGGGACGAGTTGGGGAGTCTGTCGTCCCCACACCCAAGGAGAGGGCCAAATCGAAAGAGATGGCCCTGGGTCGGCCTGGGTGCAAGGGATATGCCTGTTAACCTCACCTTTGGCAGCCAAAAACGACCCACATGCATTTTGGTCGGTTCGAGTCCGATATAACCTCTCTCACCGGTTCCGGTGGTGGGGGTACCCCCACCACCAAAGCCGTTGGGATTTATCGCACGTAAAAAAAGGGACTGTTTATCTTCACGCAACTTCATCTAGCCCATTCCTAATAAAGGGACGTCACACACTACAGCAGCAAACACACAGCCAATTGCCAAGCAAAATGCTTTTTGATAAGACATGTTGAGAGAAGCATTTTCTGCGTAAATATAGGTCAGTTTGCTGTGTGCCTGTTGCTTTGGTGTGTGACCCCCCCTGAGATCTTTACGGTTCGAATAATCTCACTTGGTAGTAAACATACTGGGAATCGATTCTTCTAAAACAAAACCACTTTAGACTAGACTTTAGTTTTAGACTTTAAAGCAATGTGATTAAAGTCTACAACGTCGAATGCTTTCCGGAAGTCAAAATAAGCTGCTGCATCCACTGGCACTCCACCATCAACCGCTGGAACTATATTGGCCATGTAGCACAGAAGGTTACTGGTGGTGATACTAGATGGGTGAAATCCGTGCTGAGCATCTGTCAGGCTCACTTGCATTAATATACGTTTCTGAATCACAGACTCAAACATCTGAGCAGAAGTGGATAACGCGGCTACTGGCTTATACTCCTTTACCCTTACGTCTCTAAAAGTTAATTTTGTTACACCACATACCTATCAAAACGTATGATTTCTGTGTTTATTAAAATAATGTATGTTTGACACTTCAAACATACATTATTTTTAAGTGTTGTATAACACTTTATACAACATAGTTTACAAGGTTGATAAAAGCAGTAGGCTGGTGCGTATGACCCCATTTTAATGTATGTACCTATCTACATTAGTTATGTATTGTGTTACCGTATTAGGAACAAGGCTTGCACGCAATCCAAGTAGGTACAAGTACAGTGACGACTTGCTGGAAACAATATATCTTTAAATTACACCTATAGTGAGTAAAAGTGTGTTCAAATCGATTATGATATAGAAAAAATTGAATAGGTTCAGGCGGGATTCAAACCCGCGATCTTTCCCTTACAGGGGAACGCTCTGACCACTAAGCCACAGAACCTTCGCAAATTCTTCTAAATGCTTTAAAATGACATAAATTAGAGCCTAAATAGTCATTTTAGACTTGTTTTTTACGTGCGAACAATCCTCACGGATACCCCCCCCCCCCCCTATCGGAGCCGGTGGGAGAGGTTATGTCGGACACGAATCGATCAAAACGCATGAAGCCTGTGAGTCGCTTTTGGTTGTCGAATGTGAGGTTAACAGGCATATCCTTCACACCCCGGCCGACTCAGGGCCATCTCTCTCGATCTGGCCCTCTTCTCGGGTGTGGAGACCACAGAGTCCCCAACTCGTCCCCTGAAATGAGGAGACGCGCGAGTCGCACCGCCGCCGCGGCCTGCATCTGCCAGGGTCACCCCCAGGCCTGCGCTCATGGGGGGCGGAAGTCATTCATCGACCTCCAATGCCCGAGTTGCCTTCAGTCATTTCTAGACTAAACTAAAGAACTAAACTTTTGGTTTTGTGAAAAACCACCTGACCAGTAAGAATGACAAACATTTGTGTAGTTACTGACATAAGGTAGCTGTAACTGGGGTTACAAAATGTGGTCTTTATGCGCAGTACGTATTGTTTAGTGTCTTTTATGAATAAATAGCACAGCGTGTTTTGGCGTCAGAGGAACTCTTGGAGGTAGGACACGGCGGTATTTCCGCCCGATTGAGCAGTCCGACTGGGGAAGTACCTCCGCCCTACAGAATACCGCGGTTATAATAACTTCGTGTTGTGTTCCCAGCGGTGAGTAGGGTAGCCAGAGCTCACTGGAGAATTTGTGCTGTCAGTGGGAAGACTAAAGGCTTGTCCTGCTTTGTCTTCTACTGACGGCACAGAAACTCTGTACTTATAGGGTTGGCAGCGCGACTGTGACTCCTCTGGTGTTACAGACGTCCATAGGCCACGGTAACTACTTTCCATCTGGTGGGCCGTGTGCTTGTCTGCCAACTAAGTGGTATAAAAAAAAACTCAAATTCACCAAACATAGATTGTATCAAACCAATCCACGCCAAGGTATTGTTTTTCTCGCTAATTGGCGCTCGTTCATACGAAATACTGACATTTCATAGAGGTACGATATGAATGCGGGCCACTCTCTGAAAATGTGTGCATAAATCGTTTCTATTTTTGCACGAAATTCGTATCATATTGCACGAAAGTTGCGCCCTCACGCGTGTACATGAAGCAACGAACGTCCACTTAACGGAACACTTGTAAACCCTACACGTGTTACTCATCTGCTACTGATTGATTTACACAAACAATATAAGTTAACACTAAACATCAAATCGCTTATAATCGCTTAAACCTCTTGCAAAGTGTGCAAAGACTCAGCTAAATCCTCCTCAAAAACAAAAGAGATCTAATGACGTCTTAAGCTGTGGTACTAAGCTTAATAACTTGTGTTTTAAGAGAGGGTTTTCATCGGGTGAGTGTATAATGGTTCTAACCTTTGAAGCTTACCTATTTTGCTACACTAGAACAGAAGTCAACCGTAATGTATGTAATTCGGAACAATAATAAGTACTTAGATCAATCAGTACATGTAATCACTACATAGTATAAAACAAAGTCGCTTTCTCTGTCCCTATATCCCTATGTATGCTTAAATCTTCAAAACTACGCAACGGATTTTGATGCGGTTTTTTTAAATAGATAGAGTCATTAAAGAGGAAGGCTTATATGTATAATAACATCCATTAAATAGTGGAAAAATACTGTTATTTTTGAGGATTCTAATGTGATGTCGTAAATAATTACATTTTGCCGCTTACATTGCAAACGCAGGCTGAACCCTACGTGATTTATCAAAATAATGTACTAAGTATTGTACACATTGAAAAGGTCTACAGAAAACTCCGCGAAGTCTATCTATCTCGTATGGATATCCCACAATAACATTTTTTTGTCATTTACTTTTTATGAGAAATAATGGCTAATTTTCGAAGCGATTTTAACCAATACAGCATTAATCCATATCTAAATAAATACCTTAAATACATTGTTGATTTAGTATAGATCAATATGGCCCTTTCCAGCATATGATTGAATCTATCTATCTATCTATCTGTTTCATGAAACCTATCACGATGACATTACAGTCGATAAGTCTGCGTTATAATACGAAAAAATGTGAAGTCCACTATAGTACCCATACGAAAAGTATCTTAGCCAAAAGCACCTACCTTGGTCCGTTGAGGTCACCTATCAAAATTTTGGTAGGTGCTATTCGTAGTTACAATTTCGAGGTCTAGGCTAGATGCTATTCACGCAGGTGCTATTTGACTGGACGCTCTGAAGATCATTTAAAGATATAGGTAACAGATGGTAGTTGTAAGTTGAATAATTAAGCTGTCTATCATAAGCTTGAAATGAGAAAAAACAATCTTCTTTTTAAAAAGATGTCTGTGTACTGCGTGTTTGATTATAACTTTTTTAATTTAAGCATTCGTATTCACCAAGGGTTTCAGCAAATCTTTGCACAAGATTTTCTTGTTTGCCTATTCTTTTAAATTGTGCTACGTTAAATACAATGTTTACATTCCAAAAGTAAATTATTAGCTTGGCGGCGCAGTGGTGGCGAATGTGACTGCTGCACAGGAGGTACCGGGTTTGACATCCGCACAGGGCAAAATATTGTTGGAACCAGTATTAAAGAATTTTCAGTAACAGTATGGAGTTAGAATACATGTTTGTTGGATGGCAATAAAACCTCAATGGGCTCAGTAGATTTTTTGTACGATACATCAGATCACAAACTTTTAAAGAACTCGTTAGAACTTTCCATATTTGAGCCAAAACCTTTTTCCTTTAACTCTGACATAAGTTTCATTCTTCATCAGCTTGTACTATGGAGTCCGGTGTTTACGCTCTTACTCTTTTTTTGAGTTAGCTTATCGAGTTGATTTTGAACTGTACCAACTGCAGTTTGATCTCCTAATCTTGTAAGGAAAGCCGGCACCAGAGCTTCGTCCATCACCTGCCTATTTTAAGGCAATTGGTTTGAACCGAGCTAACTGTCGAAAACTATCCTAATTTGTAGTGTATACTTAACAGTTAAGCAAAAGATCAACATCTATTGTTAGCAGATACTTTAAAAACACAGGATTAGAGTGTATTCATAAATATACAGCCTCTTTTAATGAAAGAATGTCATCGGAGCTCTTTTGTTGTCCGTGATTGATTACCTAAACCCAATTCATCACGGCGTAATTAACTTGTTAAACTTTAGTCGTCTCTTCTGGCCGCAGGCCTTTTTGGGATCGCTAAAGCTTCTAAATTGACTAACTCTATGAGAATAGCCTCCTTAGACAAGTGGCAATTCGTTGGAGTATTGTATAGTAAAATGACAAATGTATGAGATTTGACGTATATGACATGACAGTCATCAGCGAATGTCATAAATGTCAAATGCCATGCATTCGTAGTTCTATTCTACAATACGTCGGCCGCGGCCGACGAATTTCCACTTGTCTATAGGAACAGTTGTAGTGTGTTTTATTCGTTTTTATCATTGATAGGTCTGCGTTTTGACCATTATCGCACCGCATATCGGAATTTGAAGTGTGATTTCAATGTGTTAAATGAGATGATTATTGCTTGTATGATTATTGCTTGTATGATTATTGACAGTATTGTGTATTCTTTTATTAAAAATTTATACTTGACACCAAATATTCACATTAATGGACATTTTATTTGAATTCTAATTTTAATATTATTACAATTTAATTGTCGATCAAATATGTTACAGTTCAAATGGATAAATTTGCATGCAGAGAATCTGCGAAACATGTCGAACCTCTTTTGTTTTGTAACACTATTGTAACACACTGTGTTTCGTGCAATAAATGATTTGCTTACTTATCTGCAGCTTCGACTTCTACTTAGTTTTAGCTCGACGTTTCGGCTTCCTTTCAGTAGCCATGGTTGCGGGGTGATACCGAATGATAATGAATTGTTGGTGTTACTTCAATGGTTTTATTTCAATGTGTGAAATTCATGTCAACTTCAGACAGTATTATATCTCTTCGTTTCTCTTCTACCAATGAAATCGCTTCAAAATGGTGTAACAAGACCAGAATTTCAAGTCTTCGACGTCTTTGGATGAAGAGACATGTATATACCACCATGCTAAAGCTGCTTTGTGATTGAGGTCAATGACGACGACGCTTGCTAAAAAGCAACCAGTCTAAGATGGCCACATTATATTGTAGATCTTTTGTGGCTCTAAGTAGTAAGGCTTTAACTGTCAGTGCTCTTAAACTCTCTATGCTTACAGGGTCAGCAACACGAGTGTGACTCCCCTGGTGTTGCACACGTCCATGCGCCACGGTAACCACCTACCATCCGGTGGTCGATGTACTTATCTGCCACATAAGCGGTATAAAAAAAGACATTAGTCTCTTCATAATAACTAAGCATTTAATATTCTTCTATCAAACTTCAATCAAAATCCTTGTATCAAACACTTATCTTTGTGACTGTACTCACATACATGAAACTGATACTATGTTTAACGGTTCAACGCGCTCAACGTTCACGCACAAGTTTTTGTTACTATATAGTCGACTTTGTGTTTACAATTATTGATTCTAGTTACGAACTACACTGTTCTCTATCTTAGTCTGCTACGAACTAATTGCCCGACTACGGCGAAGCCAAGGGAGGGTTATGAATTTGACAGGCTATGTATGTATGTATGTAGGTTAATCTGTTCCCTCATAGCTCCTGAATTACTTATTAGAATTGGACGAATGAGGTATCATTAGAAGCGTTTTGATCATCCGCTAGTTATAGGCTATATGATGTATCACTGAATGTAATGTAGCGCCCTCTAGCGATCATAAAGTACTGTATTAAATAATAAACTTGACATAAATATACCGTGTGGTATTATCTGAAAGGGCTTAATTAGCACATTATAAATGTGTACAAACTATAGCCGTTGCTTTTTCATAGAATGTGTTTTTTTTGTTTTTTATATGACCACGGCTATCCTTAATATTTTCTTATTTATTACTTTTTAAAGCGTGATTTTTCAGCAGTGGGGTTGTAACTTTAAACTTCATTTTTTATTTCATTATCATATCTGTGATTTGACTCTGCCCTCTATATTTATTTTATTCTTCTCAATAACTCTACATTTCGATTAAAGAAAACTCAACATTGACTTAGGCTCGTTTGTACCTAAATAACCTGTTTCAGTGAACTTACGTTATGATTTCAATAAAATTTTGATGGTCAATAACCTCACGATAGGTAGGTAGGTTCTGTTTTGACAAGTCATACTTACTGAATACCATAGTTCTATTAAAGTTTTTTTTTCTAATTGAATTGGCATCACGCACTTTGTATACGTGGCATGACGGAATTGGGCTTAAGTATTGGTATAAGGTTATGAATTTTATTCTCATTACAGACTATTTATATTATGTAATTGCAAGCCGACCTCTTCATTAAGGTTAGGTCGGGATCTTTTTATTTCTCCATTTCAATTTTATTTTACGTTCTATTTCAATAAAGGGCATGATTGCCCTCCAGCGATGTTGGATGGAGTAAAGGTTTAAACTCTTTCCTTGTCTCAAGGTTTCTGTATTGTTACTTTAGAATAGTATGTTATGGTTTTACCCTATATCTTCCAGGACAACTTAACGATATTTTTATTGAACGCCATAAAAATTACATAATGAATTTCAGAGCACAGAATGAAAGGGCAACTAGAAGGCTAAACCTATGTTGAATTACAGTAATACTTACTGGATTGTCGACAGCATGTGGTAATTATCGACAAATCTGATTTGTTGTGTTCGTTCCGTTGTTGTGTACCAAGCCTGTCGAAAGAAGAAAAAAAAAATTAAACATACATACATACATACATAAAATCACGCCTGTCTCCCATAGGGGTAGGCAGAGATCACGGATCTCCATTTGCTACGATCCTGACATATTACTCTCGCTTCATTCACTCTCATTACATTCTTCATGCATGCTCGTCGGTTTAGAGTACTCCTGACCTGCCCCTTTTCTAAAACTTCCCCGATTTGGTCCAGGTATGTGCGCCTAGGTCTTCCCCTTCCGACGGCACCATCCACACTCGCCTCATACACCTGTTTCGTTAGTCTTCTTTCATTCATTCTCTCAACATGACCAAACCATCTCAACATTCCTCTCTCAATTCTCATCACTACATCTTCTATCACTCCACATCGTTCTCTTATCACGCTATTTCTCACTCTATCTTTCAAGGTCAAGCCACACATACTTCGCAACGCACGCATTTCTACTGCATTTACTCTACTCTGATGCTTTTTCTGCCACACTCAACTTTCACTACCATACATAAGAGTCGGCACCAATACTCCTCCATGTACAGCCAGTCGTGCCTTTTCGGACACTTTCCGGCTGCTCATAAAGTTGTGTAGTGCCCCATTCACTCTATTTCCAGCCATCACTCTCCTTTCAACATCTTCTTCATGCTTTCCATCTCTCGTAAACAATGTTCCCAAATATATGAACTCATTCACTTGTTCCACTTTTTCTCCATCTATACAAATCCTACACTCTGTCACACATTCATCTCTTTCAAAAACCATAACTTTTGTCTTACTAACATTCACTTTCATTCCTTTCCTCTCAAAAGCTTCATGCATAGTTGTTACCATCTCCTGCAACTCATCTGCCGATGACGCCAGTAAAACCTGATCATCAGCATAAAGAAGACATTTGACGAGTAAATTCTTCATTCTTAAACCACATTCTTTATCTTTCAAATCTTGCAAACAACTGTCCATGAATAAGTTAAACAGCCATGGTGACGCTACACATCCCTGTCTAACCCCTTTTTGGATACTAAACCATTCAGTGTATGACCCATGTATCCTCACGCAAGCTCTGGAATCCTCATAGAGAGACTTCACAGCTCGAATAAGGTTGCTGCTCACCCCATACATAGACAGTACCGACCAAAGTTCATTCCTCACCACTTTGTCATAGGCCTTTTCCAAATCCACAAATGCGCAATAGACCTTTTGACTCTTGGCCAAAAATTTCTCGGCTATGCTTCGCAATGAAAAGACCTGATCCGTACATCCCATTCCCTTTCTAAAACCCGCTTGTGCATCCCATATTTTCTCATCGGTTTCTTTCATAACTCTCTCAATCAACACTTTCGCATACAGTTTGCCGACGACGCTGAGTAGGCTAATGCCCCTGTAGTTTTTGCAGTCTTGATGCGAGCCCTTTCCTTTGTAAAGTGGAACTATAACGGCCTTACACCAATCACTTGGTACACGACCGCTAACCCAACATATGTTGAAAAGGCGGCACAACTGACTTGCTACAAGGCCCTGTCCAGCCTTCAGCATCTCGACTGTCACCTTATCATATCCCGCTGCTTTACCAGCTTTCATACTTCTTAATGCACTCACAACTTCATTCATACTAATACCACTTTTATCAGCATCAACATAGTCATCCATCACCGAGGTTAGTGCATGTACACCATCCTCTCTTTCAAACAAGCTTTCAAAATAGTCCTGCCATCTTTTTAACACACATTCCTCACCTTTTACAATACTTCCATTCTGGTCTCTAATAGCGTTCAGCTCGGAGCTCTGTGTTTCTCCTCTGGCTAAACGAATGGACTTCCAAAAGAACTTAATGTTCGTCTGGAAATCCTCAGATAACCTTTCATCAAACACGTCTTTTTGTTCCTTTTTCTTTCTAGCAATCACTCCTTTCACTATCCCTTTCAGTCTTCTATATTTATCTTTCGCTTCATCCACATTCTCAATTGTAGCTTGCTGCATTCTCTCATTAGCTCTGACTGACAGCCAGTCAAGCCACGCTTTCTTTTTCTCACATACCAACTTTTGCACTTCTTTATCCCACCATGCATGCTTCACCTTTTGCACTTTACTTCTTTTACTTAAACCACATACTTGGGAAGCCACACTCACAATCTCATCTTTGAATACCTTCCATAACTCCTCAATCTCACAAATACTATCAAGATCATGAAACCTTTCAGTTAATTTGCTTCCATACTCCTCTCTCACTTTATCTTCTTGCAAGTTTTCTACTTTTATTCTTTCTAGAACACTTATGGGCTCACGCCTTCTACGTCTCCATCCTTTAAAGAGATCACTTATACGGCACATAACCAAAAAGTGATCTGTATGGATACCCACACCGCGATATACCCTAGCGTCTAGAATATTTTTTCTCAATCTTTCATCCACTATTACAAAATCAATCATACTTTTACTGACATTCTTCGCTTCTCTTGTATACATATGAATCCTTTTGTGTCGAAACATCGTGTTTGACACACAAAGGTTCCATTCCAAACATACTTCAAGCAAACCTTTACCATTTTCGTTCACTCGTTCATCTCCGTACTTGCCAAGAACCCTTTCAAATCCATCTCGTTTCAGTCCTACCCATCCATTAAAATCACCTAGCATTATGATTCTTTCATTATCCTTACATTCTCTTAATACATCTCTTAAACTCTCCCAAAACTGTTCTCTTTCTTCTTGTACTTCCTGGGACGTATTCGTACAGGAGTCTACAGGAGCATAAACCCCTACGACAAAAATACGAGTGAGTCCCACTTTCATTCTCATCCACATCAGTCTAGCATTCACACATTCGAATATATTCACACACTCAGCCATTCTAGCAGATAGGATGACACCAACTCCCTGGCAAGCTCTGTCGGTATTGGGTACTCCCGACCAGTACGCGGTGTAGGGTCCGTGCTTGGTGGTGTCACATCCTTTCCTCTTCGTCTCATTCACACAAAGCACATCAATCCTTCTTTCATCCATCGTACGCACAACGTAGCAAAACGGCTCTCCGTGAGCCACTTTTCGCCCCCACTGGAAACGAGACGTGACGGGTGGCGTACCGCGTCGCCGCCATGCGGATGATTAATTTTTGGAATCATTGCGTTCCCACGAGTCATAGGGAAAATATGGTCCACCCCCGCAGAGCCCTTTACGGAGGTAAGGCGGAATCTCAAGTGTGTCCTGTGACCGCCAACACAGACACCCTCCGTTACACCAGCTTGCCCTCTGGTCACGAATCCTTGGCACGGGTCGGCTAACACCTTGGATCGGGGTTTTTTCTCGGGTATGCTCCCTGAGAGTTGGTTTTATTTCGGAGTGACCTTCTCCTAGATGGTTGCAGACCAATACTGACGAGGCCCATCTCCCCGGTTTTGATTTCAGAGTTTTCCTTCTCTTAGACGGGTTGCTGACGAGGCCCATCTCCCCGAACCAAAACCGAAACCAAAACAAAAAAAAACAATAAAGGTTTTTATCGCTAAGTTTTCATGTTCATGGAGCGTATAAACATCTCACTTATTCATCAGTGCACCTACCTACTAAACAGGAGACGAGACTCCTGTGTAGGCTTTTCTCTTTGGCTTGGGAAGTCAGACGGTGGTATCTTCCAGAGAAGTCTAATATACTAATAAATAATAATTAGGGGACTTCCAAGGTGTGAACTTTAAACTCATCTCAACTGAGAGGAAAGCGCCATAAAGATGACAATGATTTTTTACCTTTTAACATTGAAGGAAAACAGTTTGTTTTTCAATCAATCATTTATCTTACTAGTTTGGAAGATCGGGTGTCATGGTAAATATTGGGAGAGCCCAATGAACGTCATAACACCCATTCCCCGCCTTTCGCATGCAGTATATCTTAGTAACTTTATATTTTATATTACTGGCGCAAAAAAAATCTTACTTAGTCTAAGCAGGTATCAGAGGATGTACATTATGCATGAGGCCACTAGCCGTCCGGGGCAAAGTCATTAGTAATGGTCATTATGCTTAATATCAGAGGGCTTCCTGCTATCTCATACATATTAGGTGTTCAAAATTGAGGAAGAACTTATTACGAGAAGGAACTGAGCTTAAATTTCATACATTATTCTCAGATAGCGAGCACGTCCGTAGTGGCCTAGGTTGTATCATTACTTTACAATCTAAACATGGGTTTTTATATTTGGAAGATTTTAACAAAACCACGGGTATGCAAGACTTGTAAAAGCACGAGAATGTAGGAACCTGTCATTAATAGAATGATGCCTAACCACAAATACCTACAGAAATACTCTCTGAGAATTGTGTGAGATCGCAAACGGCAACGTACTATCTTTGTGCCCCGGTTACCGTAGTTCCCATCAAATGGGTAGTTTGCATGATTGCCACTTTATTAATATAATAATAATAATAATAATAATAATGACGTCTTTATTGTACAGCAATTACACATTACACTAGAATAAGTGATACAAGTTCCGTGGCACGTACAGATGGCGGCCTTATCGCTCTGCGGCAATTTCTTACAGGCAACAAATTGTACACATTACACAGTACATGTACGGCCAACATTATGAAAAATGTACATATGTCAGCCTTATCGCTACAAGCGATCTCTTCCAGGCAACCTTTAGATGACTTTATTCGTACCTTTATAAAATTAGAATAATACACAGCATTAAAGTAAAGTGAACTGTACAAAATTTATTGTTCATTTAAATATTATTATCCGTGTTGTGACTGAGCAAGAACATAAGTAGGTATCACAACTCCATCTCATCCGAAGGGTGTCGTAAGACGTGACTAACGGAAAAATACATAGAAGATAGATAGATAGATAGATAATTCTTTATTGTACACCAACAGATTTACAGTAGGACAAGTAGGTAGCATCTATACAGTTCAATGTACAATGGGCGGCCTTATCGCTGAAGCGATTTCTTCCAGGCAACCTTGGGATGGACAGTAATGTTATGAAAACAAAAGATATGATAAGATATCACTGCGAGAGAGGAAAAACTCGAAATAAACCTGTACCAACCGTAGAGTCAATACGCCATAGCCACCCAACTTCAAAAGAGTCCTAAGAGGCTAATTATTGTTTAAATATTATCTTAATTAGATGAGAAACATAATATAACATATTTGAATATAGATATTGTTTTGTAATATTTTAATAACGCACTCCTTTTTTATTTTTTAATGTGCGCAAAATCCCCACGAATGACGACATGACCTCCCCCACCATCGGGGTCGGTGGGGGAGGTCATATCGGACTTGAACCGACTAAAACGGACGCCGACTGTGTGGGCCGCAGGTTGCCGGAAGTGATATTTTCTGAGACATAGCTCTCGCACCTCAGCCGAAATTGCAATACCGATGATTTTACGAAGTTCCAATTTCACTTACCTAAATAAATCAACCTTCAGACTGATATCATACCTACACTCAATTTGACCTCACAAAACTCTCGAAATTCTGAGGACCTCAATGCTTATTACAAATTATACCGCATATGTTTATCGTAATTGAAAAATAAAAAGTGCATTATGTAAGTAAATATAATTAATGTAAATAGGTAACTATTTTCATTCGTTATTATATAAATTGTGCAAAAAATAAAAATAAGAAGTTTCTGTGGTAGTAAAAGTCAATGTTCTATTAATGGACTATTATAACCTATTACTATTAGCTTATTTTTTATACCACTTAGGTGGCAGACAAGCATACGGCCCACCTGATGGAAAGTGGTTACCGTGGCCAGTACACCAGTGGAGTCACAGTCGCGCTGCCAACCCTGTAAGTACTGAGTTTCTGTGCCGTAAGTGTAGAAGACAAAGCAGAACCAGCCTTTAGTCTTCCCACTGACAGCACAAATTCTCCAGTGAGCTCTGGCTTCCCTACTCACCGCTAGGAGCACAACACAAAGTTATTACAGCCGCGGTATTCTGTAGGGCGGAGGTACTTCCCCAGTCGGACTGCCCAATTGGGCGTAAATGCCGCCGTGTCCTACCTCCTAATAAATTTTAAGCTTTGATATAATTTGTAATTTCACCAGGAACATAAAAGTTGATGAGTTGGTGACTCCGTGGTCCAGATTGAGGAGGGCCAGATTGAGAGTGGTGGTCGTGGGGGTCGGCCGGGATATCAGGGATTTGCCTGCCAACCTCACTTCTGGCAACCAACAACGACCCACAGACGCTGTGCGTTCATCATCATGCATCGGATCATCAGGTTGGGTCGGTAAAGAATGGGATTGTAATTCCACGTCGTCGAAGCCGCGAGTAGAAGGTAGTATAAAAAAACACGTGGGACAGTTTTTGAGACTGATGATAGAAGTAAAAATATTCTGTACAAGATGTATACAGTTTACTTCACAAAATAGTACTCAACGTGCCTGAATATGCGCACTTCAAAACATTTGACCATTCAAAAATAAAGACCCCGTTAACTTGTGTTTAAATATGTATAGGCCGACCTTAAGTCAAAACACTCGTACATTTTTTTGTAAAATAAGTACTTTTACTTCTAATTACATGGCACTTAATTAGTACTAGGTATTGACCTTTACATGCAGCCTACTTAAAAATAAAGAATGGGTAATCAACACTTCATTAATAGGTATTAAATGCTTCGCTGAGTGCGCAAAGGCCGCGTTTTCACAATACGATTTTATGGTTTTTAACTTTTGTTTCTTGCTATGATTTCGTACAAAAAAACTGTCATTCGTATGAAAGCAGCGGTTAGAGAGACAGTGCCTGTGCTGTGAGATTATTTCGCATTATTTTGAGAGCATTAAAATTGTTACATAATGTGTAAGAACTTTCAATTGTGTCTGTCTCTTGTGATGACGGTGTTGATGTTTCAACTGTTAGAAGGAAAAGGTGAGTTTTTAAATATGTTGTATATTATAATTATGTTCACAAATTACGTATAGGTTAGAAATGAACGCAATTTCTAATAGTATAGGTACTTAGTTTATTTAGTTAATTTAGGTTTACTTCAATCGATCAATCAATTAGATCACCACAGTTCTCTGCTGGACATAAGCCTCTCCCAATGCACACCTTTTTTTAGTTTTACTTACAATCGTTTAAATATAATACGCAAAAAAAAACAATTATAAAATAATGAAGCTTAGAGCAATATAATAATTTGTTAAAATAAACACCGCTTGTGTATTAAGAAAAATAAAGATATATACATAAAAAACAAAGAATAGTTATCTTAAAGAAGAAATTAAGATAAAAGGAAAGTACCAGTACAGTTTTATGCCTTTATCCCCGAAGGGTTAGGCAGAGAGAAAAGAGAAAAACTGTGCAATGTAAATTGTAAAACAGCCCTTATGGACAAAAGTATATTTGGTATGGCCCCAAAAATTTTTAATAAAATTTTTAAGGAAATAAAATCATTGCCTGTACTTAAGTTTAAAATCATGCTACAATCATTATTAATTGACAAATGCTACTATACACTAGATGAATTCCTAAATGACAATTCAATATAAACGATATTTTATTAATTATTGTTATTCTTTAATTTGTAATCATAATTTGACATTCTTTGACTATGTTAACTTTGATATTTTATTATTTTTTGTATGTATTTCTTTTATACTTTAATTTGTAATCGCAATTTGACATTTATTTACTTGACATTTTTTATTCCCAGAAATATTTTGAATTGTTAAATAGTATTGCATGTTTGGTATTATTGTTTTATACTACAACAATAGTGTAACAGTTGTGATATTATGACACTATGATAATTGGCCAAGTGTTGCTTACACTAAATCTAATTTGTATGCCCAAGTGGCAAAACATAGTGAGCCTAATACCTCTTAAGATCTCTGTGTACCTATGTTTCACAAATAAAGACATTTCATTCATTTCATTTCATTTCATTTCGAGATGAATTAACACCCACATTTCACCAATCATTGAATTCGGTCCCACATAATAGGGGGTGAGCCTATTGCAGTCTTCCGGGCACTATTGTTGACACAAGCCATGCATCTGAGCCTGAGTCTGGGCTGTATATATCTGTCTGATGTTAAAATTCTACTCTACCGGGAACCACGCGGCATTTTTTTAATAATAATAGTTAATTTAAATTGCTACATTACAAAACTTTCATTGACTACATACGTCATACTAATCTTAAATGCATTAGGCACGCTATGACGGCCGTTTTGACACGACTGGTTTTGCTCGTTTTCTCTTTTTTGGTGTGTGAAGTTTATTTTCTTCTGTGCCAGTCTTGCTATATTTTTCTTTAGTTATTCGTTAAACAGTTCGTTGTCCAATATTAAGTGCAAAACGAGTAAAACCAGTCGTGTCAAAACGGCCATCATATCGTACCGCAACGTAGTCATATTTACATTTAACATTTGAGAAATCGTCTTTTACAGTTTTACATTATACTGTAATAGAAGATCGTTCTAAAACCGTCGACCACATCGTCATTGATCAGCAGCTGATATAGTCGTCAAACCCGAGCCTATCAACCATAAGAAAAGCCTGTCAAGTGCGAGATGAGCTCGCGTAACGAGGTTGAAATTGCTAGATATTTTCTTATTTAATACTTTTTCAGCAGTCGGGTTTTAGCACGGAACAGAGAAGTAGGTTTTAGTTTTTTCTGTTCTGTGGGTTTTAGTTTTAAAACTTATATTTTTATTTATATTATTATGGGGCCAGCAATAGGTATAATCTATACGTATTTGTAAATGTGCTAATTAAGCCTTTTCAGTTGATATCAAACATGACAAATTTATCTCAAATTTATTTTTTTCGTAGATCATTTGACCGCTAGAGGGCGCCACATTAGAGTCAGTGACATGTTAAATAGCCTGTAACCAAGGGACAACGAAGACGCTGCTAATAATACCTCATTTGTCCAGTTCTAATAAGTAGTACTGGAGCTATGAGGGAACAGATGAACCTACACTACCTACACTACATACATAGCCTGTCAAAAACATAACCCTCCTTTGGGTTCGCCGTAGTCAGGTAAAAATACATGTACAAAGTCAAAGTCAAAGTCAAAAATCATTTGTTCTGTATAGACCATTATATCGGCACTTACAAAACGTCAACAAAAAAGGAATATGAAAATCAGTTTAGTAAATGGACCACCGTCGAAACACGGCCCCGACCTGAGAAGAGTTCGGCAAGAATCTCAGCGGGCATTTCTTTTTTTTGGTCTACTTACAAACATACACTTACGTCTACTTAATCTAAATGCAAAAAGTTACTTGAGTAGCCTAGTTGAGCGAACAGCTCATATCCAAGCTTGTTTATCATCACAAGTATTCTTGGATTTAATAATAGCCTTTCTGGCACAATTTACGTTTAACTATACTTTGAAATTTAAACACAGGTAAATCCCTAATTTCATTAGGGAGCTTGTTAAAAAAGCGTATACAGTTGCCCTGGAAAACCCTTTTGTAATTGTGTAGGTATAGGACCAATTGTGTTTGTTTGCACATCAATAGTATCAAAGGTTGACAAACGCGATTGATTTCTACACCGAATCGGATCACCATATTAGATTATAACATGCTTGCATTGACGCCCTGTAGCCATACGCGCTATATGGACCTCATAATTTTCCATATCCATGCGGGGCATCAAAATTTAACAGTGTGCACATTACACAGCCCGGAGCCATCAAGAATACCAGCTTCGCAATCGACTCATTGGTCTATAACTAAATGATTCCATTTTTTTCACATGCATAACTTGTTAAACTTACATACAATGAAGCTGCAATTTTTATTTTTTATTTTTTTTACACCGCTTAGGTGGCAGACAAGCACACGGCCCATCTGATGGGAAGTGGTTACCGTGGCCTATGGACTTGTGCAACACCAGGGGCGTCACACTCGCGCTGCCGACCCTGAAGATACCTCCTAATGCCCCTTTTGAAGAACCCCACATTGTAGGCGCATGGGAAGCAGTATTAATTAAAACAAAAAATAACATAATATTATTACATTTGAGTCTGTTTCATGGTACGGCATCTGCTGCATGCTACTGTTGCTGTATGCGGCCGGCTATGAACTCGTAGGCACTTCTAAGAAGTGACCGCATAAGCTATTGCATCATTCATGCAGTCAACAAAATAGAAGTCAAGAAATATTTCCAATGACTATTATAAATCTGTTATTCAAGTCGGCAATATAATGAGTGCATATGTATAAAACATGAAGAAATATTTTGAAAGTCAAATGAAAATCCTTGGAAACTGAAATGGTGTCATACGAACAGTATTGTGTGAAAAAATCTCACTATTTATGTTTTTGTATAATAATAGAGACGGAATAGTTGAAATAAAACGACCTCCGTGGCGTGTGTTATTGTAATGTCAATGGTTCCGTATGCATATTTCTTCACACGCTAGTCTTGATCACCAAGCTATTTACATACAAATTAATTCTGTGTATTTATCTGTTCACTATGGTTAAAGTTTATTCACCTTTGATAGCAAGTAGTTTAGTAATTTTACTGTTATTAATAACACAGAGGAGACGCGGGTCCGATTCCCGCTCAGTGCAAATATTTGTATGCATGAATATGTATATTTGCATTGGTCTGGGTGTTTCTATGTATAATATGTATGTATTTACAAAAAAAAAAGTATCTAAGTATGTTTATCCGCATTCTAGATCCCATAACACAAGCTAGTTAAGCTATGCTTACCATGGGTCTAGTCTAGCGTTGCGTAGAATGTCTTGAAATATTTATTTATTTATTTAAAACCCAGTACCAATGGCTAGAACCAGGGTGGAAACAGTAGGCCAAAGCCTCCTAACATTGGGAGACGTATGTCCAGCAGTGGATTGCGATGGGCTAATTGATTGATTGATAATAATAGCACCAAAATTGGAATAACTAAATGGCTAATAATAAGAGGTATTTCTATTATCGATAGTTATGTGAGAACAACTCAATCTGGGTATAGTTTGTATTATTGGTTCTAGAATTCTTATTAATATACAGTTTTGTTTTTGTAAATGCATTCATAACATTCATATACATAGAAAGACCCTGAGGCTAATAGACACAGTTAGTCATTAATATTTACACTGAACGGAAATCGAACTTGCTAACGATACAGTCTACAGCTAAACTGTACTTTCAGAATCTTTTTTTATCTACTCCAATTTGACTGCACCTCGCCTGATGGTAACCTAAAGGCAAAGTCTCAGGGATCCAAATGAAAAGAAGTGTAAAGAAAAACTACTCACAACCTCTATTTATTAGATAGATATTTTAATACCTAATTAATATACTTTTATAATATAAAAAACTTGTTTATTCGCATTAAACTCCGAAGCAAAAGAATCGATTTTTAATGAAAATTGGCATACTGAGTTCAATTAGGTTCAAATTCAATGATAGGTTAGTTTATCCTCATTAAAATTTTCACGCGTGAAACCGTGGTGGATCAGTTAGTTGCATATACAAAATAATCTAGAGAATTTCGCAGAACTGGTAATTTAATTACCTCGCATTGAAATCTGCTCAGCCGTTACGACGTGATTGAGTAACAAACATTAATAATTAATAATGATTCTATCCTTCATTACAATCCTGATTTACTGTATCATTAGTTTTGGTTGGCTGTCTTCATACATGTACTACTAAGTACTGTGGATTTGTCTGCTAATGCTATTTTAATTTTATATTGTACTAGCTGTTGTCCACGGCTGGTGTAGTTTATCAGACTTTGCGCTTACCATCAGGCAAGGCGAAGTCTATTTGACGTGTCCTATATAAAAATTAAGGAGGCAGGACATGGCGGTATTTCCGCCCAATTGAGTAGTTCGACTGGAGAGGTACCTCCGCCCTACAGAATATTGCGGCTATAATAACTTCGTGTTGTGTTCCCAGCGGTGAGTAGGGTAGCAAGAGTTCACTGGAGAATAAGTACTGTCAATGAGAAGACTAAAGGCTTATCCTGCTTTGTCTTCTACACTGACGGCACAGAAAGTTTGTACTTACAGGGTTGGCAGCGCGACTGTGACTCCTCTGGTGTTACAGACGTCCATAGGTCACGGTAACCACTTTCCATCAGGTGGGCCATGTGCTTGTCTGCCACCTAAGTGGTATAAAAAAAATCACAACCAAACATAGCCTATGTCCTTTCCCAAGGTCTAATCTATCTCTGTTAGAAAGTTCATCAAAATTGTTTCAGTGGTTTAGGCTTGAAAGCGAGTAGACAGATAGACAGAGTAACTTTCGCATTTATAATATTGGTATAGAAACACGTCTCTCCGTTACCGGGGACGAGTTGGGGACTCTGTGGTCTCCACACTCCAGGAGGGCCAGATTCAGAGAGATGACCCTGGATCGGCCGGTGTGCCAGGGATATGCCTGTCAACCTCAACTTCGGCTACCAAAAACGACTCACAGGCGCAATGCGATTTAGTCAGTTCTAGTCCGACACAACATCTCCCAGTGGCTCCGATGCGTGGGGTATCCGAGGGATATATTGCACGAAAAAAGCATGCAACTGGAATTGACGTTCGTCTGTAAAAGGATATTGATTGCCGTAACTTATGAGATATTTTCTTACCCCAAATAATAAATTACAGTTAACGAGAAATGAATAGTACTCTAGACGAAAGTTTAACATAGTCGTTTAGGGCAATAGAGATTAATACAAGCAATTTAGTACACTAATGAATGGCGGTCTCATAAAGCAAGCCAATTATTCTTCATTTCCTTTAGAATAAACAAATAAACGCAGCTATAAATGATGGCACTGAAATGAGCAAATAGTAATATTTCAGTCTCTGTGACGTAGCGGTAGAATGTTTGACGGCTACGCAGGAGGTGCGGGTTGGATTCCCGCTCAGTGCAAATATTTGGATGCATGAAAATATATATTTGCATTGGTCTGGGTAAGTTTATCCGCATTCTAGATTCCATAACACAAGCTAGTTAAGCTATGTTTAACCATGGGTCTAGATAGCGTTGTGTAGAATGCTGTGGAAATAAAAACTTTGTTTACATTAGTGTTACACTTTTCGAAAAACGTGTTTTAATATGTAAGACCCAAGTGTAGACGAGATAGCACTGTGTTTAAAAATCTTAACCACAATACAAACCTTTTTTAACGTGCAGAAGATCCTGTTTTTTTGAACTCGGACCAATAAATCCGCTAGGCCGCCTCAGGCCATTAGTTCCCGGGGGTAAGGTAGCCTTTGGTATATACCTCGTGCACCCCGACTGACCCAAAGCCATAGAAAGCCCCCTATATTTTTTTTATCTCAGTAAGTCAGTTCAAGTCCTGTCTTCGATGTTCACTTTTTCCGATATGAATGTATGTAAAAAAGATATAGGAAATACGAAAAGGCTTCATCAGAATTTTTAGGACCCAAGCCATCCTTACTAGGGAGGTCGTCAAAGGTCGTACACCTGAGGATTGACAGACCATATTCTGGTTTAGGTTTTATTCTCGAATTTGGGGGTCAGACAGACAGTTTTTATGTGGGATAATAAATAGCATACTACTATCTTTGGAAGAAGTTCCCGAAGGTTGCGGGAACGGGAACAAAATTTCACGCGGGTGGAGCCACGGGTAACAGTTAACAGCTAGTAATATAATAATAAAAATAATTAGTCTCTAGATACTTACAATGAAGCAAATAAAAAGCATCAGAATTCACAGTTGAAGCGCTAATTACATTTTTAATCTGACTTATATATTAGGTAGTAACATATGTTTCAACGAAGTATTGTTTTTAATTATGAAGTTTAATGAAATATACGTGGCATAATCGTGTGTTTCATTTAAGTGGATTTTTGATGTGCTTGTCAAATTACTGTTTCTAAATATATTTATAGGGTTATTTAAAATAAATTTAAATTTAGGATTTTTCTTCTGTCTGTTCGCGATGGGCGCAAAATCTACTGAACGCTATATGATGCGATCTTTTTGTTTGAATGTTCTTGGTCAGACTTTAAATGTTATGTTTCGTTTGGGAGAAGGGGAATTAGAATTTCCCCGTGCAAATCTATTCTGTGCCCATACACTATTGTGCGATGACCGGCAAGAAAATTACAAAAAATAGCGATCGTTAAAACATTACGGTATACGACATATTGTTGAAAAAGTTGTAGATCCTAAATACACCAAAGACTGTAAACAATATTTTATGTAAGGTACTAAAAACCCTACGAGTTCTTGACCCAATTATTTGGGGTCGCCTCAATACATGTCATTACTGCCATGTTGCAAAATAAATTTTTAACATGGTGTTGTAACCAGAGGCATCCCTGACGCCAACCCTTCTTGGGAATGTTGTCGTAGGCGTTATGATCTTCACCTTTTGGGTACCTTAAAGCACTGCTAATCAGTGGCGAAAGGAGCGAATTTTCAAAAGGAAAACCAGTGGAAAGAAAAATTACCTCCATGTAGTTTGTCTTACACCATGCAACCCATTAAAAAGACGGCAGTTATCGAGATACAGGGACACCTCGCCACTTTCCTTATCATGCATCAGGTAAACTCATGGATGTTTATACAGACATACCCCAACTCCACCCTGTGTGTTATAGAAGGTGAATAAGGAATCGACTTTTAAAACACGCAGGGCTGCAGTTGAAAATTGCACTTTGTAGGTTTTTCTATTGCTCCGATGGCATGGAACAAAATTGTCATCTAAAAATATATATTAAAATAATCTGTTAAAATTGAGTTTTTTTTATTAAAATTACAAGGCAACGACAGCAATTTATTCTTCCTTATTACGGTTAAGGCATGTAAAATCCAACAGATGCCGTACTTAAGCGTACGAGATGATTGCGGCAAGTTCTCGCGTGACAAAGGGTAGGTATAAGCACCCCATTACGTGTCGCCACCGAGAGCCTTGTTATTCCAGCATTACAAACTTTTAAAGGTGAAAATAAAAACAAGATTGTTTTTTCCTACGTTCTAGTTCAGTGGGACAAGGAGATGTTTGTACTTGAATGTTTAATTTTGTGAAGGTGAGAATAACACAGATGTTTGTTTGGTTAAGGTAGTGTTTTAGGCTCGTTTATTAGTACTTAGTTGTTGACAATTGATTATATTAATACTGGTAACTTCTTTTGGATTAATTAAATATCAAATTTATATTTTTGACGATGAATTTCAGATGCTAATAAAGACGATAAATTATTATATTTTATTTGAATTGTGTAAACAAAAGAGGAATAAAATAATGTAATATTTGCATGCCATTACTGGTGATAATACATTGTACTTATTTTATTTTTTAGCGACAAATTATTGTACTACTTACTGTATTATGCAAATAAATGAATAAATAAATAAATAAATAAATGAATAAATTAGTTCTTTAGATTAGAGAACAGTCAATGTGTAGTATGGTTTAATGTGGTATGTGGTTCAATGTGGTTCAATGTGATTCAATGTGATTCAATGTGATTCAATGTGATTCAATGTGATTCAATGTGATTCAATGTGGTTCAATGTCGTTAAGAAAATAAAACAGTACATTCACGTAAAATAATCAATCAATCAATCAATTAGCCCACCGCAGTCCACTACTGAACATAGGCCTCTCACAATGTGCGTCATTTTATCCGATACTCTGCCTAATAATATCATTATCTAATTTTGGGACTCCACCAAAATTTATCTATCTAACTTATCTTACCTGCAGGTAAGATAGAGATAAGTTTAGTATACGTGCTGATTTGCAGATAGACGGGTGAGGTCCTAGTGTAAGCTTGTCTTCATGATTAGTCAGGATTAAACCCTCAAAACACTCTCAAAGGTGGGTTTATTAAACAGTAATTTACAAAAATTACAACGTCGGCATAATTTTTACGAACTCTTTCACAGAACACGCAGTTATGAAAAGTTTATGTCCGAACCGTGTTTATGAAGAATGTGTGATGATCACCTCATTGATAAACTACGATTGTGCAAACTTCTTCACACCAACTAAGTATTTATATCTCAACAAGGTCTAGCATTATAAGTAAAGTATGTTTAAGTATTTCGGTTACACAAGTACCTAAAATTACACTTCATTTGTACATAGCAAGCTAAAGTGGCTTGAAATCTGCCTTGAATATTGATACTTGCTTTATATTCTTTTTGGTTAACATTCTCTTCGGTTGCATCTGATATATTATCTTCAAAAATATTTTGATTTTCTCCATGACATTGGAGGTAGGGTTTAATGTCCTAGCCGTGAATTGATCGGTACTTAGGGTCTGATATCCTTGCCGTGAATTGACCTGTATTGGGTGTATGGAGTCCAACCAAAAAAAATTATTGCTAGCTGCTGCTGATCAACTAAGTCCTGGCCCTGCGCCAGGACATAGCTGATCGGCTTTCCTTTCGGGGTTAGGGTGACATACGGCAGTTATTCTAATACGCCAAATAAAATTAAGTAGTATTGTGTACTCCATGCTCCAGGGGAAAGCACGATGATGACTGTTAGTTATCAACGGTTTCCTGATTAAGAAACTGTAAGTATCAAACTTTCTTTAGCCATGTAGAGCTCACGAGAGAAATTTTTTGTGCTGTCAGTGGAAAGATCAAAGACTTTTCATTCTTTGTGTTCTGCACTGACGGCACAGAAACTCTCAGTTCTTACAGGGTCGGCAGCACGACTGTAACTCCCTTAGTGTTGCACATGTACATAGGCCACGGCAACCACGTTCCATCAAGTAGGCCGTGTGCTAGTCTGCCACCTAGGTTGTACAAAAATTTTTACATATTTAAATCAATAGTAAACTGACTCGACCAGGAATCAAAATTGCTTCAGATGTCACCATTGTGAAGTGTGAGTTTTTTACTCGATACCGTTTCAATAACGAAACAAATATGTTTCGGAAAATACATTTCTCTCCTGTGCAAGTTATTGCTTCATTTACATATTGTACGCACTGCACCTCGCCAAACTCCCACAACAATACGTAACGTTATGTTCCCAAGGGATTTCTTATGAAATATTTTGTTTTCCTCTCTCTTGTTGCTCAAGACGATACGTAATACTTTAGGTGAGTTATAAGATATTAAAAATTCTGTAGGAATTATAGCAGATATGATAAGGCTTTGCAGTCTAGTTGTATTCTGTGGGAATGTTATTTTACATAACATAAACTCATAAACTCACGCCTGTGTCCCTGAAGGGGTAGGCAGAGGTGCCCACATTTCGCCAGTTTATGTTTAGGTCCCAATGTAATAGGTGGCGAGCCTATTGCCATTAACCGGGCACCTATAAACCTGCGACAAATACACACATAACTTCGAAATGCATCAAAAAGTCATTGGTGTGTGCTATCGTAAAACCTGGGATCCAACCCGAGACCTCGTCTCAGCAGTCCATTACCTACCTAGGCTACCGCGGACACAATGTTATTTTATACTAGGTATTATTTATATTAGGTACATCTGTGTATTTTCCGGTAATGTAGAATACAAGCACTTCAGATCTTTCCATGGGTAAAGTACACATCGTAAAGTGAACCCTTGGTCAGACAGTTCACACAGGATAGTGGCTATATCTATCAAAAGTTAGCAAACAAGCGCCTGATAAAAATTTAAGCTTAATACGTACCTACGTATATACGTTTGTACTACCAAAGCCTTGCGATGCGTTTATTACCCGTAAATGTTATTTTTCTTTGCTTTAGTATAATTTCGATTATGAGTAAATATATAATTTCGTATCTTGGACTTTTTCAATTCTTATAAATACAATTTATGGGAACAGAATCGCTATCAATAAAATCTGAAATCTAAAAAAATGCGAGTTGGTTTTTAGTGAAGATTCAAATAACTATTTTTTTTCAATTTTTATTGTTTCTGCAGAGCGGAGTCATATCTCCAGTCATTATATGATGTAATATAAAACACTGTTTGATGTTTAGGTAGGTATTTGCCTATATAAAATAAAATGTACAAAAAAATATCATAGGCGACGATAAACGATGAAAAGCGTAAGTACACGGAAGTAGCCTAAATTAATTACGGAAATTAAATAAATCCAGGTAAAACAAATATTCTTTCTACCCTTTGTTTCTTGACCAAGAAAGCCATGGCAAACCGGTTGAATTGATAGGAAAAAACCTAGTCAAGAACGAGTGAAATCGCGTACTGAGGGTTCTGTACAAAATTGGATTAAGGGATGAACGTAAGCTAATTAAGCTGCAATATATTTTGATGGCGTGGACTTCGAAGTATGATTTTTGTACAGATTCAAGACGTTATAGACCTGAGTATGTGGTATGAATTTCAATTTGATACTTCCACGCATTTCTGAGAAAAAGATCTTGACAGGCAGAAAGTCTGCCTCCTAGACTGTGCAACTGGGTTGCTAGCTTCCTGCAGGAGCGCCGTATTCGCGTCCTCTGTGATGGACGGACTTCGGAGTTCTTGCAGTTAAATACTGGCGTACCGCAGGGTTCCGTATTATCTCCCACTCTCTTTCTTTTGCATATCAACGACATGCTGACCACCGGCAGCATAGATTACTATGCAGACGAAAGCACCTTACCCCGTGTAAGTAGTAAGTTACCACGGACGTCCTGCGGCCAAATAGTCTGATATCGCGGAATAAAGACAGCTTCTTGTCATTGAACTGGACCGGATCTTGAATCACATTTCTCAATAGGGCTCTGAGAACCTGGTCGAGCCAAGAAGACGCAGGCTTATGCGTTCACAGCAAAGGTATCTTCTTTCCTTCCCCTTCCCACTCTTGGGAGTACGCCACTGCCACTGCAAGATAATCTCAATATCCTAGGCATGGATTTTCGCTGCATACTGAATAACAAAAACTACATCGAGATTATCATCAAAACAGCACTCATCTTTGGGATGGCTCCGCGAAATACCTACTAGATGCTATCGACAGATTGCAGCGACGTGCGGTCCGAATTAATTGGAAGAGACTTTGCTTTCTTGGCTGTTTTTTTACCGTCTCTACCATGGTGAGTGTTCTGATGAGCTTTTCCAACTAATCCCACCCTCTCCTTTCCTACATAGGACAACACGTGCAGGCCTTAGATGTCACCCTCACACTGTGCAGAATATACGAGCAAGAACCAAGCAGTTCGGAGACTCTTTTCTTTGCCGCACCACCAAGACCTGGAATTCATTACCAGCACACGTGTTTCCTTCTTCCTACAGTCCCGGGGCCTTTAAGCGGGGCGTGAAAAAGCATCTGATGAGGCCGCCAAGCTGAGTGCCACCATTGTAGCACTTAGTGTCTGTAATGGTGACCCTCTTTCCTGAGACTTTGCCTTTAGCTTACCATCAGGCGAGGTGAGGTCAAGTTGGCGTGTCGTATATAAAAAAAAAAAAAAAAAAAAAAAAAAAAGCATCTGATGAGGCCGACAAGCTGAGTGCCACCATTGTAACATTACTTAGTGTCTGTAATGGTGACCCTCTTTCCTGAGACTTTGCCTTTAGCTTACCATCAGTCAGTTGGCGTGTCCTAAATTAAAAAAAAAGTCAGACAGACAACGAAGTGATCCTATAAGGGTTCCGTATTTTTCCTTTTGAGGTATGGAACCCTAAAACTACAAAAGACGTGAACAGTAAAACTTGCAGCGAGCCTTAAGTGGTCAAGCCAAGTACCTCGTTGCAAAAATCAAAGGAAATACGTGCCTGGAGGAAACGTTTTACGATAGACAAACAGAACTGGAAGATAGCTTTTTTTATACCACTTAAGTGGCAGAAAACCACACGGCCCACTTGATGGAAAGTGGTTACCGTGGCCTATGGACGTGTGTTAATCCAATGGAAGCTCTCCAGTGAGCTCTAGTTACCCTACTCAGCGCCGGGAACAAAATACAAGGTTATTATGGCCGCGGTATTCTATAGGGCGGAGGTACTACTCCAGTCATACTGTCGTGTCCTGCCTCTCGAATATTAGTTGGATAGGAAAAGCGTTGTTATTATTAAGATAGCATATAACAAACAGAATAGGGGAAATAAGACACGGTTAGGTACGGTTAGGGAGGCAGTCGCTCTCGTAAAAGCTCAGATAAGAGAAAGAGAGCGGACTCTGGCCGCAACCTTTGGCACATAGATGATGATGATGGTGACTGAACACATCTGTGAACATATTTCCAAAATTTCGCTATATTATTTTTAATATAGCGAAATTTTGGCAATATGTTCCTGTAGGTTACTATATAAGTGCATACTAGACATAAATTGCTTTTAGCTATGATTGCAATAGGTATTATCCGTCCATCCGGGGTGCGACAGAGATGCCTCCAGCAATTTCTCTTCCGGCAACCTATGGCTCTCAGACGGCGTGCGTTTTAGTCGGTTCATATCCTATTCCCTACTCTTCCCTTCGCACAGTAAATAAAAGTATTATCTGTGATCAAATCGGATCTGATTGACGGCTGGGGAAGTACGTATTATACTTCAGAGAAATAATACTTTTTGATCTTCGGAGGCCGGAAACACCGGACCCGGATCACTTAAAACATTAAAACGAATCTTTTTAAATTAGGCCATTGATGTTTGAAGATACGATAAATGGGAAATTTTAATTAAAAGATATGGCAGGGTAAAAATAATTGAGGTATTGGATTTGACAGATTATTGAACGTTCATAATCCGCCCAATCGCATAGGTACTTCTATCTATCTATCTAAATATTTGAAGCTCTATCTGATTAAACAGACATTATTTTGATACTGTCCGAAGTTTATGCGGATATCGCAGATATTTATTCATTCTTAGGGTTGTTATGTATCTAAAGGAGAAAAAGACGGAACCCTTATAGGATCACTTCGTTGTTCGTTTGTCTGTCTGTCTGTCTAACAAAACCTTTTCTTAGGAATGCGTAGAAGTGTTAAGTTGAAATTTATACATCATCTATAACACCTAGAAACTGTGTAAAAATAAAACTATATATAATAATATATTACGGTTTATGTAGCTTAAGTTACGTAACCCTCCGTGCGTGCATCCGACTCGCACTTAACCGGCTTTTTAATATTTAGATCCTTATTTTTTTGCAGTTATATAGTATAGGGTGGCATTAGATAAGTTCATATTTTATAATTTATATGTCTACCACCATCATCGGTCTAGTGTAGATACCGGTTGTATTATAAGCCTGCATTTTAGTCTGAGTTCGACTTTCCTGCACTTTACTCTTCTTTTGATTTGGTTCATCTTGATTTTCACGAGAGCCTGCTGTAGAATTTTGTTGATCAATTAGCAAGTGTGTAGACTAGCAAGTGATGTGGAATTTCGAAGATCTTAGTGGTATAAATACCCCTGATATTTAGTCCTCTAATCTATTTGGGTATTTTCCTGTAGTTAGAATTCATAATTTAACTGAGCTTACTAAATTAAGAATGGTAAAAGAGCGGTAAAAGGTACGTCGATTAATTTGTCGTTTTCATTTATTTTTAATCATCCATTCAACTGATAATAGTAAATTATCTGACTATTAAATATTATGACGTCATAATAAATTATTTCATACAAGTTGCCTGATAACGTACCGTTTTGACGTTTAGTAAAAAGTAACTAATTTGACTAGTCAGTCAAATACCCAATTATATTATTGGTTATAATTCGTTACTTTATTGGTTATAGTGCCCGGAAGACAGCAATAGGCTCGCCCCCTATTACGTGGGACTGAATTCAATGATTCACTTCTGCCTAACCCTCCGGGGATAAAGGCGTGATTATATGTATGTACGTATGTATCATTGGTTATTTTTATCACACGATACTGGGAGTTACAAACGCACATGCAAATATACGGATACCATAGCGAAAGTGATTTCAGAAATCTCGTTCATAAAAACAAAAGTAAAAGTACATTGTTCTCGGGTAGTATACAGTAATAAATGTTGCAATTAGAGTTTGTACAGTAGGAGGCAAGAGGTCGTTAAATGTCCGGCACTTAGATAAAAGTTCTAAATGTTCAAGTAAAACAAATGTTCGTAAAAGAGTTCGTTAATGAAATGATAAGGGATACTTGCTCGAGTTAGATTTTTGTTTATGAAACGTGGGGAGGAGAAGAAAATTAGACTTTATTTTAAATTAAATCTATTATGGTACTTACTAGCCTTCCGTCTGTGTGAATCACTGGAGAGTTTTTGTGCTGTCAGTGGGATGACCAAAGGCTTGTCCTGCTTTGTCCTCTACACTGACGGCACAAAATCTCTGTTCTTACAGGGTCGGCAGCACGGATGTGACTCCATTGATGTTACACACGTTCATAGGTCATGGTAACCACTTTCCATCAGGTGGGCCGTGTGCTTGTCTGCCACCTAAGTTGTATAAAAAAAATATCTTATCTCCGGTGCTACTCAACCGCTTCTAATCAAACAAACGTAAGATTTTATGTCTGACCAAGACTTTTCTAACTAAGAACCGCATCAAAATTCGTTCAGTAGTTTTGTGTCTATCGCGAAAAAATATTTTCATTTTTCAATTATATAATAGTATACATATACGTATTAGGGTGACCTCGACTTCGTTACATGGAGATAGTGGTATTTTTTTTTAAAGGGCTCTAATATATTTAAAAAAAAAGTTAAAAAAGTAAAAAGTCTCGTCTTATAACATCGAGTAAAATTTAATTATTCATTTATTGTGGACAAAATTAGTTACATGATAAAGTCTTAAACAAATAATCTTAAAAACAAAAACAGATTATCAACCATGTAACCAACACAATTGTCCACGAAAGATTGACATGGTAATTTACATTAATAGTAAAACACTTCGGGGTATTTACCATGTTAATTATTATTATCATTATTGTTAAAATATTGAGACCGCGGTAGCCTAGTAATGGACTGCTGAGACGAGGTGTCGGGTTCGATCCCAGGTTTACCATGGCACACACCAATGATTTTTTGGTGCTTTTCGAAGTTATGTGTGTATTTATCGCCGGTTTATAAGTGCCCGGTTAATGGCAATAGTCTCGCCACCTATTACATTGGGACCTAAACATAAACTGGCGAAATGTGGGTGCTAGCATCTCTGCCTACTCCTTCAGGGATATAGGCGTGAGATAATGTTATGTTATATAATTGTTAAAAATAAAATTACTGTTAAAAATTTTACTTAGTTGATAATTATTAAGTGCCTAGGTGATGTAAGGAGGTAACTATGTGTTTATGTAAAAACTATGAGGATAATTTTTTATTATGGTTTTCCCATGCACCTACAATATGGGGTTTTTCAAAAGGGGCATTAGGAGGATTCTTCAGGGTCGGCAGCGCGAGTGTGACGCCCCTGGTATTGCACAAGTCCATAGGCTACGGTAACCACTTCCCATCAGGTGGGCCGTGTGCTTGTCTGCCACCTAAGAGGTTAAAAAAGAAACAATTGAGTATCTGATATTGGTATACGGTATTGTATACAAATATTGAGTGGTGAGTTTAATTACCTATTAATCCTGTCGAAATCTATTCAGACGTCTTGGAGATTATTTGAAATAAAAAAAAGGCAAACCTTTTTATTTTTTTTCAGTAACCGGGTTTGGTGGTTGAATGAGGAATGGTTTATGTCTTCACACTTCCTGACATTCGACCAGATTTCTCAGAACCAGGATTACAGAAGCTATAGGCACCAACCTACACCGTGATTGCGTTAATTCCCGTTAACATTTTCGTATAACATTATCATTCATGCACCCTCAAAATCCTTAAGCAACGTTATAATCTTATCAATTTGTATTCAACTATGTTGCTTAACGCTTAAGGCTATTACCACAGACATGTCTGGAGGGGCTCAGCTCATAGATCACGGATCTATCTCGCCATGTTTAGCACTCAGTGTAACCCGCGCGTTGTCTATGTTTATGTCGTTGTATTGCGCATGCGCCGGTCTCGCTGCGTGCGCGCCGCCCGTCACTTTCAATGTTTACCTTGTGAAGAAAATTGCTTGAGAACTTGTATCAATAAAACCAATATAGTAACAATTTTGAAAATGCAATATTTTTTGAATTCACGCTGTAATTTCTTATTTGGTATTTGACTCATCAAATAGGTTGATTTAATAATTTCTTTCATTTATTACTTGATTGATGACGACAAAAATGTGTATAGTTTTTTTTCTGTGACACAATTTTATTTGGGTGTGATTTATCGGTAAGACCACTACTGATACCATCTCATCCAGGGTATATCGCACTTCATAGTCATACTGACTGAGAACCACGCAGTGTAATTCAATGTGACCTTTAGTTAGGAGTGGATGATAGAATAAAGAATAAAGGTGACAAACGGGAAAATGGGTAGACGATACTACTGCGAGAGAAGGAAGGAATAAAATAAAACCTTATACCAAACCGTGTGCCCAACGTGGATACAGTAGGCCAAGCCCTCCCGACATTGAGAGAGGCCTTTGTCCAGCAGTAGACCGCGATGGTGAATTGATTAGATGATAGGAGAATTGCATAGTTTAACAAATTTCGAACGTCCATACTCGAAGACAATTTTGTAGCTTGTTCAAAGCTAATATTTATATCGCTGATTTTAAATAATACGACGGTATTCTATAAATATCTCCTTAGAAGTCTTTGTAGTCTTTTAACCTCGATATAGTTAATAAGGCTTTTATCTACCTAGTACAAAGTAATGCTTTAAAGACTCATTATGGCGAAAAGATTGCAAAATCACTTGTGCGTGGATTTTAAATCTCGATTCTCCACCGTTGCTTGCTCTTCAGTGATTGCACGTCGATTCATATAATTGCAGAATTTTCGTAATTATCTATTTTTTTTTCGTAGAATTTATATTTCGTAACACAAACCTTGCGATATGTACCAATGTTATTTGAGGAGATTATGTGAACCAGCCGACCTCAATACTGACAATAGTCGCTATAATGATGGGAAAAATATTTACTGCAAATTCACTTATTACGTAATTATATTTGTTTAAACAATAAACTGTATGCATTACTGTCTCTATTTCACAAACATATTTCGTCACTATTGTTTGTCTGGCAAGTCAACTGTCAATTTATTGCAACGATTGTATACTGTTTGCAAAATAGTGTAGCAGGTTCCTACATCTTGTTATACCTGCGACTTCGTCCGTGGGGATCCGCGTGGTTGTATCTGGATTACCTTCGGTTTTGCTAAATCAATTGTAATCAAACATCATGGTAGATTTAAAGTCTAAACAAAACCATTTTAGTAAAAAAAATATATTTCTAAATCCATTTTGTATTTACGTGGAACAGGCAAGAATAAAAAAAATGAATTGAATTTGGAATCCAGAATTGATAATTTAAATGTCGATTCTTTAATGTATATGGTATCTATATTCTTTAAATATATCCAATGGTTAGTTCATTAGAGATACGTATACCACTAATTTGCAATTTTATAATAGTTTTTAGAAGAAATGTGATGCAATCATATTTAACAGTATTCTAGTAAAGAATTATAAATGTTTACTCTGATCGGAAGCTAACAAAATAACAAAATTAGGAAAAACCTTTTCACAATTTTCTTCAGTCTGAAATAATTGAGAAACAAAAGTCCTTGTTTATCGAAGAATCTTATCTGATCGAATTTTGTTGGAATTCCAGTAGGTAGTTAACGTTCAATCCACGATGAAATGTTTTGTTGTTGAAACTCTGGATTATCAAGAGATTTTAGAGTAGTATGCTATTATTAGATGATCTGGTTCATTACATTTTCGGGTTTCTTGATACATAGATAATTATGTTTATGTCTAACTCGATCATGTTCAAATTAGGTACAGGGTTCCGCTTTAGATTTTTGCTGGGAAGAAGACTAAGGTCATCCTGTTTCGGTTTCATAGAGTGTTTTGTCTATCATATATCAGGCTGAAAGTTCAATACCTTTATAAAGTAGTTAAAACCGTTTATTTTAATAAAAAACACTGTAAAAGGTATGGAACTGGTGAGGTGGTAGAAATATATCCATGTTTAAAAATAATAATTTTGCATGTTTTTTATTTCTTAGACGGTGCGATGGCTCAAAATAGTGAATAGATCATAATAATTAAATGTTATATAAAGATACTGTTTGTCAATTCTATCGTCTACGATTTTTATTTTATTTTTTACTTTTAT
Organism: Eilema griseolum; assembly: GCA_963662185.1. NCBI lineage: Eukaryota > Metazoa > Arthropoda > Insecta > Lepidoptera > Erebidae > Eilema > Eilema griseolum. The sequence continues at coordinate 11,766,610 of OY759250.1, forward strand.
GTACTGTGTTTTAACACAAATTTGAAAAAAAATCATCGTTAACTGGTTATTTCAGCTGAAATCAAATATTAATAACCGATGATTAAGTAATGTGGGCGAACTGCATTGATTATGTCGCAACGAGTAACCTCGACTAGGTGTCTGCGTTGGGCACGGTCAGTTTTACGCAGTAATCCATTAAGGTCGTCGGGCAACAAACGTCGTATACAAAAATATGTGCTAATTATATTTTTTTTCTAATCGATTTCAGTGCGTGTAATCGATTTTTTTAAATTTGCCCGCGAAGATCATAAATCGAATACGGTTTAAAAAAAAGGTCAAGAAGCTTCGAAATTCAAATTATAGAATAAAATGAATGTGAAAAAAGTGTGTTACATAGGGACACTGTTGTCTCTACTTTTGTTCGATTGTTTGAGAGAGGGATCTACAGCAGAAACCTCTTTTGAATTACCTGTGCAGTTGGTTGGATTTCCGTTCATCGTAATGGCAGTTCGGCTCACGAATTTTGTGAAGAAACTCTCTTACGCTTTGAATCCAGGTAATTAAGAGATTTATTAACAGAGCTTATAAAATTTCAATGTTTTAATTTATAAAATAGGTACTTAAGTTTATGTTTTTACTACAAGATTAATTATGAAATACTTTCAACGATGAAATTTTCTCTATTCTCCTAAATTTAGAAACTTGAAAAAATTTGTACATCAGGTAATTTTTTTTTTAAATAAATTGAAAAAATTAGGAATTACCAAAGAAATTACACAAAGATTTTTTTAATAAGGTAATCATTTTATCAGTACTGTTTAAAATCAAAGATCATAGCTTAACTAGCTTATGCTATATCTGTAATAAATACTTATTGTATGTTTGTATTATGGGTTCTAGAATATGAATAATTTTAATACATGCATACTCATAGAAACACCCATGTCCATGCAACAAATATTTTTATTGAGCGGAAATCAAACCCGCAACCTCTAAATTAGCATTCGAACGCTTTGCCATTACGCTACAGAGGTCGTATTATTCGTGTTACAATACTAACTTGAAAACCTTCATAATAATAATAAAAATAATAATAATTACAAAATAAAAAACATACTAAACTTTTTAATAAATAAAATTGGTTCATTTATTTCAGTGTAAATATGTTGTATAAATTAGTAAGTATCAGTAACTTTTGAGGGCAATTGTAAGACCGGTTGAGGTCTTGTATAAAAAGATTTAAATATACATTCACAACGGGTGGACCGTGTCTTTACTTGTCTTTCTGACAACTTATGACATAATAGGCATCATGTAGATGTATGCACATCAATGCGATATTTAGCGTTGTGTAACCACCTGAATCCCGAGGGGGGTGGACACACGGCAACGAATTTACTGGCGTGCCTAACGTAGCTCTGATAAAATTTATTGAAAACTTGACATTGGCTTGACATTATTAATTTTATAGACATGTTACTTGCCATTGGCAAATTGCTGCGATTTGCCGTGGGAGAAAAGAACAAGAAGTAGCTTTGTATAACCTAAAAACGTGTTTAGTCATTTTGAGATGCGGTGGGGGGGGGGGGGGTATACGTGAGGATTGATCGCACGTAAAAAAAAGACGCAAATAGTAGATACAGCGTGCCATGAAATAAACTAGAATTTGATAATATTGTTTATTGAATTCATTACAAATACATATAACCTTTATTTTTGATCTGATATTCTGATATATAATTGGTATATCATATTTATTCCACCACAAAACATTATGCATAATAATTAAATTTACAATTTAGGTGATTCTACATATACAAACGTATACAAACAATGAATTGATTACGGTTTTTCAAAGGTGCCGTTTAGCCATATCGAAGACTAACAAGTACTTTTATTATTAACTTGTCCATCCATTCTCAAGCCATGTAAGTACAAAAAAATATGCATAGGATAGTGATTTCTTTGTGCAGTTCCCAAAGCACTACAAGAAAAGGAACCAAACTAAAATGAAGATGTATGCAGAATAAACCCAAATGGAAAAGTTTTACTTCCAAAAGATCGATAACGCCTTGGGTTGTGAAGATGTGATGCAGTTTGGTTGCTTGGTTTCAACTGGCAGCTGACTCTATCTTTTTTTTTGTTGATCTCTAAAGGAACACTAAGTATTAACCGAAATTACTAGAATTCCAGCAAATACTTCAGTTTATCTAAATTCCTAGAAGTAGGTTTAGGAACCTTTGATGCTTTAGTCAAACAGTCAGCAGTGGTCAATTTGTCCACGGCATTTATTATCACATCTGTGACCTGACAGGTGTAGCGGAATTTAGATTTCAAATTATTACCTAAACCTTGTTGATATCCTTCTTTTGTTATTAAACGTCATACGTGTATCTACTAATTCAGAGGTCAGATAAGTCTAACTATCTTTTAAGTTTTTTATTATAATATTATTATACTATTATTTGTACGGATGCTGGTGAGTTTATCGGAGGTCTTTCCTTCCTTATCCTTACTACATTGTCTCACTATTTCCTACCTTTTCGTTTGCCTTTCTAAAGGGATATTGCGTGAGAAATATCTCTAGTGTTCTAACCATTCAAATGCTAAATTATAAGAGAATCGTATCATTGTTTGCTACCTTATAAACGCTTATTAGAAGAAAATGTACTCTTTATATATTTACAAAATCAATTGCGTAATCCGTGGCGTAGCTGTAGAGCATTCGACTGCTATGCAGGGAGCGTGGGTTCGATTCCCACTCAGTGCAAATATTTGTATGCATGAATATGTATGTTTGTATTGGTCTGGGTGCTTCTATGTATAATATGTATATATTGCAAAAAAAGCACAAGCTAGTTAAGCTATGCTTACCATAGTCTAGATTGCCTTGTGGAGAATGTCGTGAAATATTTATTTATTTATTTATTATTTAGCTCTTACATTTGTCTATTCTTTATGAAACTAATTCCAGTTAAGTTAAATTCCTGGTGTTAAAAGTGGGATCACGTAAAGTGGCGTCGTCGGTAAAGTAAATGGCCGGGGAACTGCGATCTCTCGAACGCAAGTAGGTTGGTACAACATCTTAGCTACTGCTATACAATTACTTTATAGGCAAAAATTGTCGTCTCTTGTGGAGTTAAAAAAAAATGTAACACTAAACAAAATTATATAATTAGGATAAACCTTGGCCTGGTGACCTGTCATCGTAAAAGTTGATGTAACCACGAGACAAAATGTCCACCTGTTGAGTCCAAGTGTTGACATAATAGTTCACGAAGTCTATAAGAATCCGCTATGTGTAATACTGTCGATACCCGTACGGAATAAATCATTACAAACGACGACGTATAGAGCTCACAGCAAACTATACAGCCTAGCCTTTATACGCTGTGACCCTGTAGCCGAATTTTGGCTGTGTTGCCAATTCAATATCGTAATTCTAAATTTGGTAATTTTATTTGAAATTAAATATTTATTGAATGACGTTTTAAAGCATTTAGTATATTATTCAAATCGATTAAGATAGCTCTCTGTGCGCCTGTGTGAACGTTCGACTGCTACGCAGAGGGCGCGGGTTCGAGACCCGCTCAGTGCAAATATTTGTATGCATGAATATGTATATTTGCATTGGTCTGGGTGTTTCTATGGATAATATGTATGCATTTACAAAAATAAAGTATATAAGTATGTTTATCCGCATTCTTGATTCCATAACACAAACTAGTTAAACTATGTTTACCATGGGTCTAGAGTCTATTAATATATAAGGAAAAGATAGATATATATAAGGATATATTTAGGAAAAATTTGGGTGGCTTAAGGTGAGATTTGGTGCCTTAGTGGGCAGAGCAGTCCCCATGTATGGGAAAGATCGTGGGTTCGAATCCCGCCTGAACCGATTCAATTTTTTCTATCTTAATCAATTTAAACATTTAGGGTTTACTTATTTAATGTAAAAAGAAACAAATTATTAGACTTTAGAATTTAAAAAATATGAATGTACTAGATGATGCCTGCGGCTCCACGTAATCCCGTTCCCTATAGAAATCTATTCCCGGGATAAAAGAAGCCTTTGTATTATGTCAGATTTCTAGGATTATTTCGGAGTCAGATTTATCATTAACATATTTGTCAACGCATCGAAGATATGGTACCTCTTTTCATGTCATACATTTTTATGCTCACGTGCATGTTTGACCTGCATACACACTTAACTATTTCATAAACACTTTCCTGTTATGCGTTTTACACGCACGTGGGTATTGGCAGGTTGCTTATGATACGCAGTCGGCGAGTACGGTGTAACACGTACACGAATGCAAATATGTGTCAAAGGAGAAGGGACGTAAGGAGTTTAGATCAAAATGGGTTGTAGTAAACTCGCCTCAGTCCTTTTGAAATGATATTTCATGTGCAAAAATTAGTTCTACATCTATCTTTTACAACGTTTTTATGACTTTTTGGACGATGTATTGTTGTTGGAATGTGTTGGAATTTGCTTTCCAACTTTTCAACATTTCCCCACGTATGCATATGTTATACATATGTATTTTTATGCATATTTGACTATACCCATTTCTAGTATCCGTTTCTAATATCCATAAATGACTTATAAAGAGGTCTTGAATGAATAATGTTCTCTAAATCTATTACTTTTTAGCTAACAAAAAGGTGAGACGAAATGTCACTAGAGTTTCATTTTTAATGGATTGGTAGTTGTGAGTTTACTACTAATTTGAAGATTGAAATTTATTTGCACTGAGACGAGTTTATGCCACTTTTCCCCAGAATGTATTGTTTTGTTAGACTAAGTGACGTGTTAATACTTCTTAGAGCGTGATTTTTCAGTAGTCGTTTTTTAGTTTTAAACTTATTTTTTTACTTATATTATTTAAGGGCAAGCAATAGTTATAATTTATATATATATTTGAAGTGTACTAATTAAGCCCTTTCAGTTGACTTTAAACACCGACATATTTATCTCAAATTTACTTTTTAACACAATACTTTATGACCGTTAGAGGGCACCAAAATAGATTCAGTGACACAGTATATATAGCTTATAACCAGCGGACGACTAAGACGCTTCTAACGATACCTCATTTGTCCAGTTCTAATAAGTGGTTGAGGAGCTAGGAGGGAACAAATGGACCTACATACATACATAGTCCGTCAAAATTATAACCCTCCTTTTGCTTCGCCATTGTCGGGTAATAAGTCACTAAGTATTATTCAATATTTGAAAACATACTTTCTAATAATACATTCCTTTGGTAACAAATCTATTTTAATGAACAAATTATACCTTCCTAATATGTCAAAACCAGTACATCATTTTAATTCATTAACTACTACGCGGCTTGAGTATAATTGACCCACATAAACATTACATAAAGTCGGTACCTAAAGAGAAGGCGTTGCGTTTCGTCTCACGTAAGAAAGCTTTGCAGTATAATCTTAGCCGCTCTACTGACAAGTTGAGCACGAATATCACTGGCCGCGGTTACCATAGCAACCGTCTGCAGTGGCGCGAAATTTAAATTTGGAACCATATACGTTTTAAATCATAATCTGTGGTTGCATAATTTTATGTTCATTCGATTGCGTTTAAAACTAAAATGAAGTGCAATATTATAAGTTTTTTATTAATTGCAGTTATATTATTTACTTTAAGCACGATTGTGATTGTTGAAGGTGGTGAATATGAGTTACCGGTACAAATCGTAGGGTTTCCTTTTATAATAGGTAGTGTGAAATTAACTAATTTCTTCAAGAAGTTGTCGTACTCCTTGAGCCCAGGTGAGATAATATTTGCTTAAAAAAGTTTGCGGGTAGCTGGATAGGTAGTTAAACTTTTGAATATGCAATAGAAGATACGATAGATACGATAATAGATTTATATTATATAGGTTAGTGCATGTGCTTGCCCCAAGTTGCCCTATAAGGCAATTATAAGCTGTTTATTTTGGTTTAGATGTTTCATATCATATCATTATTAAACATGAAGTAATGGTGTTTGTCCCTATGTAATGATTCTAACATAATTACTCAGGCAAGAAGTTTTTCAACGTTCTATGTGCACATTCCATAGACTACCTTGTATTACCAAGTATTCCAGTTTGTATTGTATAGTAGCCGTCAAAATATGATCATTTTATTGAAATAAAAAACGTCCAAAAACAGCCACCATTTTCATTCTCGCCCTTTCAAACATAAAAACGGTACCGAATTACTTTGAGTACAACGTAATTAATTTTAGTACAGGATTCAATTAAAAATGTCCGTACCGAAATAAGTCACTCAATTTATTTTATTAAATTCGTTTCTGGACGTATTGAATTAGAAGTTTAGGGGTACTTGGAACCATTGTAACTGATAAGGCTATCTCTATTACTTTGAATAAGTATTATACGTATGAAGAATACACATAAAGCCTACATACACATCACAGGACTTCCTAAGTACACAGATCTTTCTAGACTCCAACTGAACATATCTTGCAATAAGGGTTCTTGAATGTGAAAGCACAATGCACAACTCAGGCAAATGTAAATAGATATATACAGGCAAACAACCGAGAATCGAACCCTCGACTTCTAAAGTAGCAGCTTATATTGCCGTTTTGTGAGGTTTCATGTTAAAAATAGAATAGAAGCATAAGATAACGAGTGTTTAAATAAATTTAAGTGCATCAGGATGCGAGGGATAGCTGGTGCGAGAGGGATAGCCAGGGTGCAAGGGATATGTCTTTGGCTATCTTACACCCCGCATCTGAAGACCCTGGCCCCCAATATGCGAGTGTACAGCGATATATCTGTCCACGTCGGTATTCGGGACACAGGAACATGGTTCCGTGGGTATTTGGAGAATATTATTTTTTCTTTGATATCATACGTTTATTACTTTTATCTGTAAGTGAATATTTACGTAAATAAATCTAAGTAGCCAAAATTAATAATCACTCGTCATTATCAATTAAGTTTTCTTTTTTTGTGCGGAGGTCCCGTCGGATATCCACCACGCCTGCTGGACTTAAGACAGAAATAAAAGATGTATTGAGTTAGTTATATGATGCTTTTGGCAACATGTTATTTACAATTTCTATATTAAAGCAATTTGATTCAAATAGGTACTTAGCAGATAAATAAATGCCTTCTGGAAGGTTTGCACGTTTGTTTGGTACATTTAGGTACATAAGAATGTATCCCCTTTTCAAGAAAGCTATCCGTTTTTCAAGATGGTATTCCCTTCATAAAGGTTCTATTTTATTTTACTACATTATACAATAATAATTACATGTCACTGCAATCCACAAACCACTAATTAAAAATAAAATAAAAATAAAATAAAATAAATATTCCACGACATTCTACACAATGCTATCTCTAGACCCATGGTAAGCATAGCTTAACTAGCTTGTGTTATGGGATCTAGAATGCGAATAAACATACTTAGATACTTTTTTTTTGTAAATACATACATATTATACATAAAAACACCCAGACCAATGCAAATATACATATTCATGCATACAAATATTTGCACTGAGCGGGAATCGAACCCGCGCCCCCTGCATAGCAGTCGAATGTTCTACCGCTACGCCACGGAGGTCAATTGTGTTTAGTCTTCGGAAATAAATGCGTGATTAATTGCATGTATAAAATCAGTATAAGCCATTTTTCATTCCCATTCGATACTTCCTAACAAAAAAGTCCATGCTATCGCAAACTGTGTGAACTTTTCTCTTTATGGGAATCCCAATAAATAAAAGTTCGATGCCGAAGTGGAGTGAGTCAAAAGATTTCTTCCGTTTTTGTTCATTGTGAGTTAGTTAGGTACTTTATTTCGGTCTAGTTTCATCCCGGCGTTTTGCCAATGCTGTCGTGAGAAGCGTCTCGGATAATCTATCCAATTTTTACTCCTTTTATTTCGTTCATTTTATTTGGCAGAGTTAAGTAATGACGGAAGTTGCATTTTAAGAAAATTCTCTATGTTATAAAGGTTATTTCTACGCTTTTCAATAAAACTCGACTAGATGAACACTACTTTCAGACGAGAAACGGTTGATTTATAGAATGTAGGTTAACTACATGCCGTATTTGTACCCTTTTGTCTCGTGTCAAAAATTGTACCTAGAAGACCGCCAATAGGCTAACCCCTTATTACGTGGGACCGAATACAATGATTGGTGAAATGTGAGTGTCAATTCACCTCAGCATAACCCATCGGGGATAAAGGCGTGATTGTATGTATGTATCTATACTTCAAATTATTGCAATATTATTCGCATAAAACTTACATCTAAACTTCAGATGGTAGAGGCAATAGAAACACCAATAAATACATATAATGTCATTTTTATTATAACATCGATAGTCCCGATTGCTTTCAAAGCAGAACCCGGATATCACAGTACAAGATTTTAGAATCTGGGGTCCGCTTTTCTGTTCTTTCTCTTGGTATGGTAAGTATATTACCTTAGCTAATGCAAGAGTCCTTTACATAGAAATTGTATTACATTAATAGCATACAAATCTGCAATATGGTTTCAATGATCCCCTCATGCAAGTTCGGGTAAAGTTTCTGCACGAATTTCAGCGAAGTTGTGGCGAGTTGGATTGTAGTTGGTATCTGTAAATTTTGTATTTCATACAACTATGTGCAAATATGAGTTATTCCGTATTCATCACCATAAAACTTATACCGTTTCGAAATTATTATGTTGGGAGTTTAACCTAACATTAGTAATGAATTACTGATATTGTAGCTGACTTAACAGTGATCGCTTTGGATAACTTTAGCGTGGAAGTTCGTTAAATCGTTTGTCTGTTTGTTTATTCGCTATTACATGCATTGTTGCCAAATGGCTTGACATAATCAGATGCTATTTTACGGGCACTTTTACATAGGTTGTATATTTACCGTCGCATGGAGAATAACACTATCCCTTAGTCCCCTTGTATTCACACAGGAAGAGATGGGGTTGGCCTTATTCTATATACTTTACCGGGAACCCATACTGCAGAAATTGCAATAAATATAAATTATAGTTTCATAACCGATTATATCTACAAATAGATATATTTATGAGTAATATTTATTTTCTTATGTGCAACTATTATTGCGTTTATTTAAATTATATTATATTTGATAATACCATTACAATAGCAACAAAAAATATATAATAAACATGCGAGTGTATATTACGTATTACCGAATGTAGGTCGGTAAGTCAGATTGCGAATTGATTGTTTTATAAAAGGAAACCAAGCTGGTAGTGAACGTACACCCCCAAAACTCGGTTCAGAAATTGCATTTGACAGTAACAAAGTGTCGTAAGTCACCGAATTTATGGCTCATGCGTTCGGAATCTGATTTTATGTAACTCTAGTTGCGTTCCGCAGTTTTAATTTGTTATTTTTCTGGACATAAACATTATGCATGAAAAATCACATGGATATTATACCTCTTTTATACTAACGAAAAGATGATATGGTAATATTACTGAATATATTTGAATTATAATATTATGTTCAACAACGTTTCCTTACCATTTTGTGAAAATAGTTTAGGCGCTTTAAAGACGCTTCATAACTTTTATACAGTTCTGATGGTGAAACACGGTAGAAAAACCTTTATAAAATAAAATGTACGAGGACGATGACATAGAGTTCTTGAAATAATCGTAAAAACATAAAGGTATTATCCGAAAAATTATATAAAGAGATATAGAGAACCTTTTTATATGGCCGGTTTGGTTTTCCCTCTAAAAGAAATGAACAAGGATATATATTTTAGAAACTTTGGATAGTTAATCAAGATACTTGGCCAAAGATTGGATGTAAGTTATATAGGTGCGTCGCATCTGAGTTACTATCTTGAGATTGGATTTGAAGACAAATAGGAAGGTCTTTACTATATAAAGAGCAGTAACAATCTTACTTCTATAATAATAGCGAATGTTTGTTTGGATGGATGGATGTTTGATACACAATCACGCAAGAACGGCTGAGAGTATCTAGATGTAATTTAGCAGAGATTTATCAGTTTGTGGGTGTTAATGTGCAATATTAGTTAATTAAATATTTCAACACAATACCTTGAGCGTATATGGGGCTCTACCGAGATTGTCAGGGTCCAGGTCAACCTCATCTGCAAACCGACGTACATGGTGATTGGCGGATAATGATTCGACTTTTCTTTCCGTGTTGGGAAGTTACAAATTCGTCACTACCCAAGGAAGCCAAAATAAGCCAATCATATGAGAACTAGGAGAACTAAAATTGGTGCTCGGGCGAAAAAGATTGCCTTAAGAAACTGGCTGTAAATTTAAGTGTAAAAATAAATTGATTAGATGCTACCGACCGATTTCAGCCATGGCGACCATTTCGACTCCTAGTAGGCTCGGCGCTGATGTGCTCGAAGATGGCTAACATAGCCGATCTTCGTGGTGAACTCTCGTGTACACTGAGGGCACGTGAGAACACCACCTATGTAATTGAAAAAAAAAACAGGTTTATAAATGTTACTTCGTGATTCATAGTATTAAATATATTAGACCTATGGAATTATTAATCAAACCAGTTTTATTTCAATAAAAATACTGCCACACTATAATTAATCACCTAGATTACTTCCCGGATAAACTTTTACGTAAAAAGAATGCAAACAAAAAGTTTCGTATCCCAGTAAACGGATCGCGGCAGAGATAAAGTGCCTCACTAATTAGGTCGAACCAGTGGCTATTAACTCGGTAATGGTTGCTTGATGATAAAAAATAGTTCACATAACTTACTTGAGCTTTCTTTGATAACTTTGTTAGTGAAGTAATCATAGTTTGCTATTGTTGGACATAGATGAGGTAGACAGATATTATCTATTGATAAAAGTTGTATTGAAGATTGCTACTATTATAATAATGACTTGAAGTTCTACCAGTCAAAGAAGCAAAGAATTTTTATTTTTATACCATTTACGTGGCAGATAATAACCGCGGTAGCCTAGTGGGTATGGGTAATGGACTACTGAGACAAGGTTTCGGGTTCGATCCCAGGTTTTACCATGGCACACACCAATGACTTTTCGATGCTTTTCGAAGTTATGTGTGTATTTATCGCAGGTTTATAAGTGCCCGATTAGTGGCAATAGGTTCGCCACCTATTACATTGGGACCTAAATATAAACTGGCGAAATGTGGGTGCTAGCACCTCTGCCTACCCCTTTGAGGATATAGGTGTGAGTTTATGAGTTTATGTTAGGTGGCAGACAAACACACGGCCCACCTGATAGAAAGTGGATACCGTGGCCTATGGACACCACAGGAGCCACACTCGCGCACGCCGACCCTGTAAGCACAAAGTTTCTGTGCCGTCAGTGTGGAAGACAAAGCAGGACAAGCCTTTAGTCTTCCCACTGACAGCACGAATTCTCCAATGTATTCTGACTACCCTGCTCACCGCTGGGAACACAACACGGAGTTATTATGGCCGCGATATTCTGTAGGGTGGAGGTACTTCCCCAGTCGGACTGGTCAATTGGGCGGAAATACCGCCGTGTCCTACCTTCAATTTCATTTATTCCGTTTTGACGTAATTCTAAAATTTTGACGTTCGTATGTGTTCTTACCCACATTTGAACGTCAAAAGTTTAGAATTATGTCAAGAAATATTATGAAAATATTAAATAAGGTAGATAATTCATTGGAAAGAAAAAGAAAAGATAAAGTTTACTTATAGTATCACGTCACTGATATTTCATTTTGCAGTTTTATACATACGTTCAATTTTTCTGATATGCGAGAAGAACATTTGCCTGGTCAGGTCATTGTTTGTAAAATGTATGGTCTCAGTATGATATTGAGTAATCCTAGAGGTTTTGCTTCTCATCATTACAGCGTTTCAACTCAATTGGGTGGGTGTTATGGCGGGCATTAGAAGTGGACTATTCTTAACAGTGGACTTCAATATTGCAATTATCTGATTGATTAATTATATTTCTTCAAATTTCACTAGCTATATATTTTGATAGCTTCTTTAACAGAAAGTAAGATATTATGTATACGTAACACAGCGGAAACGAATTAATAACTTTGGCATATTATTATGAAACAAATTTACTAACGATTATCTGGTTAGCGGACGTTCTGTTTGAAAGTATTGAAGTTCATTGACAGATACTATAGTAATGATATAACGTATTTAAAATGCATATGTCCCGGCAGAGTAGAATTTAGACCACCCCATCTTTTCCCATGCGGTGTCGTCCAAGGTGACTAAGGGATAGGACTGTTTAACATCAGACAGATATATTTACTGCCCAGCATCAGCCTCAGATGCATGGCTCGAGTCAGCAATAGTGCTCGGAAGACGGCAATAGGCTCACCCCCTTTTCCGAATTCAATTATTGGTGAAATGTGGGTGTTAATTCACCTCTGCCTAACCCTCCGGGGATAGAGGCGTGATTATATATATGTATGTATGTAATTGATTACTGCGGTGGCATAGGGGTATTGAGTGTAAACGTGTATTCCATCACTTTCTTATCTGCTATCCATTCTCTGAGCACATAGCGTTGCACTAGCCTTGATAAAGATTGTCATTGGTCGGACTGGGTGACGTCACTGGATATCGACCAATGAAAATCGCTATCAAGGCTATCACAGCGCTGTACTCGACGTCGTGTGCTCAGAGAATTGCACAGCTGACCACAATTTTGTTTTGTTGGCGTTTATATAAGCGAACTCCCTAAAATAAAGGCTACGTCAGTCCTTCGCTGTTAATGTCTATCTGACTGTCATTCACAACATTACATCTTTCTCATAGTATTGTCCAAAGTAATGTTGTAAAAAGTATGAATGTAGACGCATTTAGCAGCAGAGGTGAGACCAATAAAAGATAGCTAGATTGCGTGGAAGAGGATATGGCAAAGAAGGGAGTGATTGAGGTAATGACATCTGGCAGGAATGTATGTAGGAGCACATGTTGCACCCCAAATAATTGGGACAAGAGCATTTAGATGATATACCTGGACCGTGAAGATCTGGATGGATCCCCATAAACAGTACAATTTTTAGGCATATTTGTTTACAGTTACTATGCATGTTACTTCAATATCAATAGCTGAATCTTTTCAACTTTACTTTGTAACATGCTCACGTTGCTCACCTTCCAAAGTTATTCAGCATTCAAATATTTACCAAATACTATGAAAGCACTGTAATACGTGACATGAAGCATGTATCAATTGTATTCACCCGCGTACACCCGCGTGGTTCTCGGCAGAGTAGAATTTGGACCACCCCATCTCTTCCCATGTGGTGTCGTACAAGGCGACTAAGGGATAGAGCCGTTTAACATCAGACAGATATGTACAGCCCAGACTCAGCCTCAGATGCATGGCTCGAGTCAACAATAGTGCAAATGTGGGTGATAATTCGCCTCTGCCTAACCGTCCGAGGATAAAGGCGTGATTATATGTACCTATGTATGTATGTATGTATCAATTGTATAACCTAACCATCACCAATACATTATAATGTCGTAACAGTACATTTTCATCTTTCCAGCGACCTACCGCTCGCGGAACCGGCGAGAGCTGACTCAAGTGGACTCTGATCCCTTCGACGTTATTGAAGTGGAGAAGTACATCGTTGGAGAATTTGGAGAAAAGTCGTGTGTGTTCGAGCGCGTGTGTGCTCACTATGCGACGCAAGCGAGCCTCCATCCAAGACAGCAGTTGGACTGGCCTGACGTTTTCAGGTATATTTTTATTTATTTATAATCTGGAAGGCTCTGCCTGCATGTAACATCTTTTTTAAGTTAATTGAAATTAGATTGTTCTTAGATTGGAATTGAAATTAGTATGCCCCCAAGTTTTCAAAGTTAGAAAGCAATTTATTGTTGTAATATGATATTATTCAAAGAAAACCTCAAACTCAAACTCAAACTTTATTTCCATAGAACATGGTTACATTACAGGTATCTGCGGTAGCCTAGTGGTTTGGGTAATGGACTGCTGAGACGAGGACTCGGGTTCGATCCCAGGTTTTACCATGGCACACACCAATGACTTTTCGATGCTTTTCGAAGTTATGTGTGTATTTATCGCAGGTTTATAAGTGCCCGGTTAATGGCAATAGGCTCGCCACCTATTACATTGGGACCTAAACATAAACCGGCGAAATGTGGGTGCTAGCACCTCTGCCTACCCCTTCGGGGATATAGGCGTGAGTTTATGTTATGTTATGTTATGAATTATGCATTCGGACTTTGTCCAGTCCTTATCAAACAAAAATATTGACCTGTCAAAAATTAATAAATTTGATAGGCATTATGAATAAAATAAATATTACAATTAAATGTCCGTGTGTAATGAATGAGATAAATTATTATAAATGAATTAAATTTTAAATTAAACAACAACATCAGTATGACTCAGTTACCTTAGAGTCGCAGTGGTAGAAGTATTAGCTACAGTATGCCTGTAGAGAAGGATTCGACTCCCGGGTCAAGCGTAGTTTTATTGAACTTTTTAGTTAGAAATCTCAACAGTAGGTTAAGTAGGTAATTTGAAACCAGGAAACTTCCAGAAATTAATAAGCTATTTGGGCATAAAACTCAGATGAAAATATATGGTTATATCTGTATAAAGAAGCCTAGCAAGGGATAGGCCCTTGCTAGGCTTCTTTATAAACTATAAACAACATGTTTCACAACATTTGGATACACCCTAATAACATGCGAAATTCCAATAAAACTGTTTAACCATCCATGGCAAGTAACATATTTCTCAGAGTTTTACACAACAACACTTTAATTGTATGAGTATTATGCAATAGGTACCTACTATTGATAATGGTGCATGACGTATCGTACAAGCTACTACATAATATAAACAATATACCAATATACCACACAACTTTCAAAGAGAGAGGAAGAAATATAAAATATTTTGTAATCTAACTATTCATTCTTTGCCTGATTACACGTGGATTTGCAAAAAAGCAATTTATATAATCCTTCTCCTGTAAAATTACAAACACAGCAAAAAAAAATCATCCTTTATAAAGCTATTCTCGAGTAAATTCATTTTTATACACCATTTTCCATATATACGCAGTGCGTATGATTTGTATACTATTCAAGCTTTGTAAAAGGCTCCGGGTCAGGTTATTATAAATTTAAGCTATTACTGGTGTTGCACACTTGCATAGGCTACGGTAACCATATTCCATCAGGTGGGCCAAATACTTATCTGCCATATAAGTGGCATAAAAAAGTTGTATATGGCTCCACGATGACCTGCGGGGCCAGATTTACCCCGTCTGATTAACGGACGAGGCTCTGATGAGGCTTTTCTTTCGGCATAAGGCAAACCAAAAGGAGGAGAATTAATAAGTGGCCTACGCTGAATACTCGTGAGGTAAAAGCCAGGGATGCAGGGAGCAAAGTCTCCTCCGACCCCGCTCCCCCATCTCCTTCTGCAGCATTATTGGGTGAGCCTATTGCCGTCTTCCGGGCACTATAATCTCAGATGCATGACTTGAGTCAACAATCATTGTTGACTCAAGCCATGCATCTAAGATTATAGTTTTTCTGGGCCCTCAGTAAAGTTCTGTATTATGCGTAACTGTAAACACAGTTGACAAAATCTGTGTGATACTTACAGGATTACTTATATACAGGAGTGAGTGTATAAAAACAGTAATGGAAAAATATTGTACTTGAAAGACAGCCATATTACGCAATGGGGATGTTACTCAAGCTGTCGATATCACTCTTGATCGAAATTAGACGGAAAATAAGTCTCTTACGATATAAAATACGTCTTATCTGTCTAGAATTTTGATTAAGAGATAGATCGTCGAATTTTGGATCAACAATGTGGACAAGATGGTTTGAGCATTTTTTAAAACAAAGTCTTTGGTAGTAGTAATTAACAGATGTAATAAATAAAGATATTATAACGTAATTAAAATTTATTAGGAAATGTTTAAGTAGGTATTCTATCTACTAATTAAAATGTAATGTAAAATGTATTTCAAAAAGAAACGATTCAAAATGGTGAAATGAATAAATTACAGGCCTACAATCTTTTTAGAGGTTGATGCTAGCAAATTTTATTTTTTTTACGTTCGAAAAATCCCTCGCTGGAGCTGGTGGGAGTGGTTATGTCGGACTCGAACCGACTAAAACGCACGGCACCTGTGGGTCGTTGTTGATTGCCGAAGGTGAGGTTGACAAGCGTATCTGTCGCACCCCGGTCGACCCAGAGTCATCTCTCTCGATCTGGCACTCCTCAGGTATGGGGACCACATCTCGGCCCCAGAAACAGGGTGGTGCACAACCAGTGCTACCCCCGCTGCTTCTGACAGGGTCACAGGCGACTCCACCAGTTACTCCCAGGCCTGCGCTCATGGGGAGCCATGGCAACATTATTACATTAAATGGCATTCCTAATCCTTTGTACTTACTTACACTTATTCTTGAATCAACTCAAAAAAGTGTATACAAACTTCTGTCCAACAAATTGTGTTGAATAGAAAGAAAACTAGTAGTACCATTGAAGTATTTAGCGCAAGTATTTCCAATATCATCATGAAATGATTGTTTTTAGGTATGCTCCCTCTTTCTTCTAAAGCTTTGTTCTATCCACAATTCAATTAATGAGCTGTCATGTTAGTCTTGGTAATCGGTTTTATCTCACTCCCATTTCATCAGCCGTGTAACCGTACATGGATAACAATCCATTTTGTCTGTCATTCCGTCACAGTGTCTACATTTTGATAAATTTGTAACGATTTGGTAGCGAACTTGTAAGTAACTGGCAAAATATAAATCATTAAGGCAGAGCAACTGCTGATTGGCGAACAAATCAGTCCAGTACCAGTCTTCTGGGAACGTTATCGCAAGTGGACTGCGATGCGGAAGAATTTCATGCTTTATAGGTTTATGTTTTTCTTTTTAATTTAAAGGTAATTTAGTCAATTTTCTTAATCGTGTTAGATTATTTTATTAGACCCACTAGCCTTCGTGATAAATTTTTTTTAAGCATCCAACATTAACATGAATTTCTTTCGATGGTGTAACTCTGAAACGATTTGGAATCGTTTATAATTCTTTTTTATTCGTAAAATGTGTTATTCCAACTGAAACATTTGACTAAATAAAATTTGGTAAAAGAAATAGTTGGTAAACAAGTTATTGTTTAAATGTTCACTATCCAAACATCACGCTTGTGTTACAATTATTTATGAAAAGATTATTTGCTAAGTAATAATTTGACAAAAAAAAAATTAGGTATCAAACAAACATCCCCTATATTAGACTGTATTTTTTTTGTCAATCAATGTTCATATGCATATTTACTATATTTTGAGTACTCCTACGTCTGCTCCTATTTGCAAACCGTAACCTTGACCCGTCTCGTCGCACAATTTCTATGAATCTTTCACAACATTTTATTCAAATGTTTTCAATGCCACGTCCAATTGTGTAGACGGATGGCAAGTCGAAGGAGGTCAGTGGTCGGCTGTTGGACAACCCAACTATAAGAATGCCGCAAAGTGACCGACGCAAGTGGGACATTGATGTAATACTTTGTACGCAATCGCAGGTCTTCCATAGTCGCCGAGACACAATGTGGAATTACGTAATCGGTTCTTGATTGTAACAATTATAGTTGAGAGTTTATTATTAGTATTATTTTGTGCGAATTAAATGAAGTTCAATTATTTTTTATTTTTATGGAATAAATGGGAGATTTGTGAATAATAAATTGATTCAATTGCAATTTATTGTATTGGTATAAAATTGTATTCGTATAGGTAATATTAGTTATGTACCTAGCAGCTCCCTTCAGTTTACTCTTGTTAATTATATGGTTACGTACGGTAATTGAAATTTCAGTGTTTGACTTATAATCAAAATGCAATTACCCTAATAAAGTTATTTAATGTTGCATTAGTTTTTGTGTTTTGCTTTACAAAATTCATTAGGAGAAGCGTGATAGCCCGGTTTAGTTTAATATGACCGTGTGTAATTTCACTGATAAAATCCGTTGTAAATAAAGCATAACAATATATAGGTACTTTTTCGTAAGTTCACCAAAAAATATACAACAGATACAAATAGAAATAATATATTATGTATACAAGTATTTCATCTTTTCGGAAGTAATGTTATGAAATGTTAACTATTTAATATTTATATTATTTAGTGCGTCCAAAAAATAAGTGTCCTAAATACGTAAGTGAGTTAAATAAATAAATTAACATGATTCAGAAAGTCCTCTCTAATTAAATAACTTCAAATAAATTTAACGTTGGTCAAACAAGGTTACATTTATCGTCAATAAATTAGAACGGAAACGCAAAAATTGTGCCATACGACCTCCGATTACAATCGCATACGCATTACATACTTAAGAAAATCATACTACACGTATTTTTAAATCCCACTTTGTAAATAAAAAATCCAATTGAGCCAGAGTATTGCAGTAAAATTGTAAAAAATACGCATATAATTAATTACAGTAAATAATCATTTATCAAGGTTTTAAGCAGAATATTCCTATAACCTGATAAATTCAAGGGTATTGCATTTTATGGTGTACTGAAGTGTGTCATTGGTTGGAAAAGGTTGAACTTCAATATGTGATCCGATTGTGTAAGCGTAAGTTAAATCGCCATTTAAAGTTCAATGAGAGCAGTAAATATCTTGACATACCAGCGTATAACCACAGAGTAAGATTGTTGAAAACGTTTTTATAATGATGATAACATTCAATCAAAGCTAAAATAACGTAATAAATAAGCTAGTTATTTTAGCTTACAACGATTGAAAGCAGATGAGTAAATAATTGTGATGTATGGGTGACTATAGTTTAATACTACTTCACGTTCGACGACCGAGGTGAGCCGGTATTATGCAACCGCAAAACACTTTCACTGCTCTAAGCCTTCACATCTGTCAATCAAAATCATATCAAAATGCACTTTAGGAGCTTAACATAAAACTTATTTTGTATTAGCATGTATTTCCTTACGTCTGAATACTGCAACTATACTCCATCTTCAGTTCAATTTGCTATAATGTTTATCTAATGGTACGATGTGGTACGCAGATTGTTACTGAGATGACGTTCCGTATTGTCTCGACTTATTGAAACGTCAATGACCTTAATAACGGTTATTTATTTAACACTTTTAGTTTCTATTTATAGTTTGCTGGTAATGTCAATGAGAATTGCTGTATAAGGTACTATTTTGTAACTATGTAATGAATATCGGTAATTACTACCGAATAATTAGATATGTTTTTAAAAAGGGATTTAGTGGTAAGCTATTTTATTATACTACGATAGTAGCCATAATCATTTCACAATTACAGCCTTTGTGGCGTGGTGGTAGTGAAGGGAATTTGTATGCATGAATACGGGTATTTGCATTAGTCTGGTCGTTCCTCGGAGAGCGCTTTAAGCCGTGGGTCTCGGTTGCCATATGAACATCTTTGGCAGTCGTTATGGGAAGTTGGAGCCGTAAAATTCTAACAACTGGTCTAATGGCTATGCTTTCGATATCAACTTTGGTTGGGGAGATCAGATGGCAGTCGCTTCACGGAAAATATTGAAGTCCAGTCAAATCTGCAGATGCTCTGGTAAAGCCGACCCCAGACTCCGAGGTTAAGATGATGAACAAGAAGAAGATTAGCCATAATAAACAAGATATTATGCTATTCGAGTGCTATTCTACTTTTGCTATAGGCCAGTGTGGAGTTCGAGTTCCATTCCAGGTTAAACGAATTTTTACTTACCTTTTATAAAGATTTGGTACAAACGTACGATATCAATATAAAATAGACAAATATATTCGCAATATGGATCGTTAATGCAGCCACTTCAAAGTGAAAATATTTCCGAAATCCATTCTAAAACGATATCAATTTTCTGTGGCCTTCTAACCGATTGTATTCAAGACCGCTAAGGATGTCCTTTGATCCAAATACGCTTTTGAATATTATCACGATTTACAGAATATTCGCTACTTCACAAAGCGATAAGTACCGCTGCCGGTTGCTAAGGCTTTCTGTGATACACTTCTTATGTTATATTCTTAGAGAATACAAGATATAATACATATTGAATCAGTAGCTACAAGGAGTACTGATAAAATAATTATTCTGTCTACTGCAATGGTTTGTGTATAGTTACAACTGTTTATTATACTAAATCAAATTTAGACACATTATTACAGCCATAGTACAAAAGCTTTAAGTAAGTAAGTACCTATATAGGTTGACGCGGTCTATCTGCTAAGAGGGCCTAAATAAAATCTATACATATATATATGTATACATTACCTATATATATAGTAACATTTTTGTTAATATACTGCTCTCATTATTACTTTGGGCACAATATTAACAGCAAATAATGGAGTCTTCCATTAGACTTATTTGGTCCTTCGCAAAGATTCATTAAGTAAATGTGTGATGCTTAATGTGTTTTGTGACAAAATTATGGCTACGAACTCAAAGTAAAAGAGGACTGTAATAAAATGTGATATAATATGAGATCAATCAATCAATTAGCCCACTTCAGTCCACTGCTGGACATGATCTCATGTCCAGCAGTTATATGTTATGTATCTACATAACATATATAAGTGTATTCTTTCACTTGCAGTTTTTAAGTCAAATCAATTCATTTAATTGTTTTGAATACGCGTGATATAAATACATGAACAATAATGACACATATTTATGGAACTTTTTATCCACTATCATTAGGTATATTCTTTTCTTTCTTTCTTCTATTTACTACGTCATCTTCCTAACGTTCATCTATATTAAATTTTAGGATAATATAAGATAAAATAAGATATTCTTTATTGTACACCATAAAAGTATTATAAGATAACAATTTATAATATAAAATAGGCGGCCTTTTTTGATACAGTTTTATTCGTAATCATTTTTGCCAGTGTTATTATTCCTTCACATAGTCCCTATGGGTCTGTAGGTGAGAATCATCTGCTTTTCTGCCAACTAAGTCTTCTTGCAATAGTAAATCTTTTCGCATTTCAAATAATATACGTAAAATACGTGCACACAATTTCGTCTGAACATTTTCCGCACAAACTTTATAATGGCCAAAGTGGCTATTAAATAGTTTCAACGCCTGAGTCCGTCCTACCAACTTAAATTCATCACATTTTGTTTGCCATGATGCTCACAGCAACATTCTATCATCGCACCGCTCGCTGTAGGCAGGGAATTCATCCCGACACATTGCAACCTGAGACGGTATGCACTGTGTGGTATGAAAGAAACTTCATCCCACGCATACTCAAGCTGTGGAATGAACTCCCTGCTGCGGTCTTCCCATACGCCTACAATATGGGTTCTTCAAAAGGGGTATTAGGAGGTTTCTTCAATGTCGGCGAGTGTGACGCCCCTGGTGTTGCACAAGTCCATAGGCCGCGGTAACCACTTCCCATCAGGTGGGCCGTCTGCTTGTCTGCCACCTAAGTGGTATAAAAAAAATCACCACTAAAATGCATTTATTTCAATTCCATGATTTGGATTCGATAGAGACATTAACAAAAGACGTGTCAGATCTCGAATGGTTCATTCACAATTGAATGAGATGCCTGACACTGCCACCCTGAACAATGGTATAAGTAAGTCTCTCCTAGGTTGCTCAAGGAGAAAATTAAATCTGTGATTGATTGTGTTTATTCAATGAATTTTTTACGCGCAAAATTAATTTGCTCGATGGCATTCCCTTAGTAGGTATATTAAAAAAAAACTACATCTTCTTTGCAGTGGTTAGCAATTGATTGCTTTGGTTACGCTACTATTATATAGGGTGGTTAATTCAAAGATTTCTATTACAGAAGAACAGAATAAAAAAACATGGTGCCAATTTCTAATCGATACCATTTCTTTTTTGTTTCGCCACAACCTGACCTATACCTATTTGTATCTAGCATAGCGCGCTTTTTAAAGTTATACAGATGAAATTCAAAAAGGCGTGCTATGCCAATGCATATAGGTGTCAAAATTAATATAACTCATTTATTTAGTTTCTGTGGCCAAGCGCCTACAATATGGGGTTCTTCAAGAGGGGCATCAGAAGGTTTCTTCATGGTCGGCAGCGCGAGTGTGACACCCCTGGTGTTGCATACGTCCATAGGCCACGGTAACCGCTTCCCATCAGGTGGGCCGTGTGCTTGTCTGCCAACTAAGTGGTATAAAAAAAAAATCCTGTATGTTATTCGAATTTTAACTTTATTCCCGTCTCACACAGTACCCGTTTTAAATTTGTATACTTAGGTAGTAGTAAGTTATTGTTTTTTTTTAGTCTATTCTATTCTAACCCTTCTAACTTTCTTGCTTAAGGCTGCATTGGGAACATGTTAATCCTTATTTAGTATACCTACGTAAGGAGCAAACGCACATATGTAGTAAAAACTTAACACATTATACAGTTACTTATAGTTTTATTGACAAAGTTATGTTAAGTTATGACGCTTAATTTAGTTTACGTTACGAATGGCAGAGCAAATAATCGTAACAATAGTAATTTCGGACCTTGGACTATATTGAGAAGGTCGTAAATTGAACCTGCATATAATACTCGTACCTAGGTTAGTTAAACAACCCTTACTTAAAACTACTTATAAGTCCAGAATCACGACCAAGTAACGTTCGCTACGCAACGCTTATAAATAAGTTGGAGATGTTATAAGATTTAAAAAGAAATACCTTTTTCTTCCAGCCAGTACAAGCGGTCACCAGATCAAGCCAAAGAGTTTTACCTACTGAGTGTGTTCCTCGGCGACATCGTGGGATCACCCCAGCTATGTCTACAACTTGGCAAGCGCAGAAGTTGCGAGAACGAGCAGTTTGGAGATGCGTAGTTCAACAAACCAAAGTAAAAAAATATCACACTCTGTATTAAGAAATGTTTGAATTTGTTTCGGTAATGGCCAGTTAGTTTAGAATACTTCCCGTTCGAGTGGGAATGTTAGTTTATGTGCAGTTTCTGGTGGAGATTAGGGCCACTATAGCTCCTTGATTAGAGAGAGATAGGTACATCATCATGATATATCTGAAGTGACAACACATAAACTCACGCCTATATCCCAAAGGGGCAGGCACCCACATTTCACTAGTTTATGTTTACGTCCCAATGTAATAGGTGGCGAGCCTATTGCCATTCACCAGGCACTTATACCGGGACCTGCGATAAATACACACATAACTTCGAAAAGCATCGAAAAGTCATTGGTGTGTGCCATGGTAAAATCTGGGATCGAGCCCGAGACCTCGTCTCAGCAGTCTATTACCCATACCACTGGGCTACCGCGTTTCACAAATCTGAAGTTGCTAGCGTTTATATTACCTACCTGTGATAGGTCATCAGGCGAGACTTCTGCTTGATGGTCAACTTAATAATAAATTAAAAAAAAAATTAATGCCACTTTAAGCATTGATACCTATGTGGCAAAGTTACGCTGCTACAAATGATTTTGCAAGATTAAGCTCAAGTCTGCCATACAGTCACTTAGCAAGCTGTGTAGAGTCCGAATTAGAAATTTAAAAGATTACTAAATGCAAGACTGTTGATAAAATTTATGCAATTTTCATTTTATTTTGACAAGAACAAAGTAAAAATAAAAATTATATAATTTTAAATCGAAATTAGGATTGTAATAGAACCACGAAACTGAAGCTCTAGTAAATTCTTTCAAATTATCATTATTATTCGAGCCAGACGAGCTGAAACGAAAATTTAAAATCCTGTCGAACAAATGTCATATGCATGGCTGCGCGCCAAGTGCTTACAGTTGGACTTAAATTTTGCATTTGCAAAGTTAAATCTTGCACTCATACTCAAATGTAGGTATATTACGATATAATCCAACAAGTTTCAAACGCTCTTGCCTTACGGGTACAACCAGCCACTAATGCCACTACTAGTAGTGCGGCTTAGTAATGCGGTGGGTTTTCTGAAATTACCGACGATACTACTAGGCAGGTAGTGCAGAAGGGAAATAAACCCGATGGTACTACTAGTATTGCTGCCTGGTAGTGTGGTGGGGCAGAAGCAGTTTGAGAACTTACAAGGCTCTTTAATCAAGGAGAAATTAAGATGTACTGCCAAACAGTAAGGTCAATTCGAATCAAAATAAAGGAATTTAAAATGTAATTTCTAAACATTTTTAAAACATACGAGTATATGAAACATTCCAACTTATTTTGGAAATGGAAAATAGACAGACAGAATCGTAATAATGTTGTTGAAATTGAAATGCAATGATTTTGTGATAAGAAAATATTAGGTAAATTACTTTTACAAATACCTACATCATAATTCTAATTACTTTTTGATACAGAGTTACAGAAATGTATAAATGATACGGTAAGTTTTATATAATATTGTAGGTAGTATAATTGAGTTCTATTTTGTTAGCGAATTTTATTAAAGTTTCATATTAAGTATTGATATTTGCTAATTAACCAATTTTACATAATTTTGAATTGTTTATATTTAGAATACTATCAATTTTTTTAGATTTATTTTAGTAAAATATTTTAAGTAGATATTTTTGTATAAAGACAAATTATTTTTAATATATTGTATCTAGCATAATATACCACATCAAGCAACGTGATGATATTTAAGTTACCAAAACGAATTTATTTCGTAAGTTTTTACATATAAACTTTAGTAATAGATATAAAAAAATAATATTAAGTGAAGCGCGCGCAAGAAAAGTTACCTATATAATAACTAATGACTATAATTATTACATATAACTTTATATTATGTTATATTAATTAGTAAATTTCTTGCATATAATTAACTAAGTGTACATAATGTTAAATAGTGCGTAAAACTGCCAAATACTTTTATTTGGGTAGGTAGTTAGCGATAACTTCATTTTTAATTAAGTTTAGTAAAATATTATATAAGTAACTAATCTATATTTATTATATAAAAGCGAAATACCACTCACTGTTTAATCACGAAATCTCAGAAATTATAACACTTACAAACTTAACATTTAACGGGTAGGTTCCTTAGAGGGTATAAACATCCACTATGAACGGATTTTACAAAATTCCACCCCTAAAGAGGGTAAAATATGTCCAAACGTACGAAATCACGGGCGGTCGTTAGTATAATATTTTTTTTTTTAAAGAATATTAGAATCGAAATTACTAAATTTCCCTCTAACTCCTCCAGCTACGCTAAACTGCTTGTGTTAGGAGTGGGTTCACGTCGGCAGTGTAATGCCCAGGATTCGAAACTCGGACCTCTCGATCGCAAGGCTGACTCCTTAATTACTAAGCTACCGTCGCTTATATTGTAACATTTCAACCTCCAAATTAAACAATTAATAGAATAATCTTAAATTTCAAAGCAACTAGTACAAGTGGGTTATTTCGGCCGGTAAAGTCTTCATTCATCAATTTCTTAGTCATCATCAGCACAATACATTTGGGGTCATCGCTCATCCATATATTCTTGTTAGATGTCATCTCCTGTCACTTCCTTCTTTGCCATGTCCTCTTTTACTATTCCATCTATCTTTCTTTACTCAAATTTTTTTTCTATGTTCATACAATTTTTTTTTAAATTACTCATCATCATCATATTCATTTTCACCGCATAACGTCCTTCTGCGCTATATAGTCCTATCAATCCTTCCTCCTCCTTCATCCCTTTTCACTATTTTTTTTTCTTCGACCTATCTCTAGTGCTAAAGCCATTGTCACTGAACCAATTTTGATGAAATTTTGCACATGTAGATTACACCTTAGGAAAAGCTAAGTTTAATTGCGATAACCGACATCCAAACGATTGGAGCAACGAATATCTGCTAGTATATCATAAAAATATAGCACAATAAAGCTGGTGAGAGGGATTTCCCAACCTTTCCCATTATTCCGGTTGACCAAACATAACGCGTACGTATTAGTTACAATGCAAGTTGGTTCAGTGCAGTACCAGTTCGTTCTGCTAAGTTAACCAATTGGAATCCATCATTCACTCACTTTTCACTTCACTGGTTGTGAATAACATTACATATATATATATATCTTACATATACAAGGCTTTAGCACGCCCGGATTGTTTTGTAATAATATCTATGCTTGGTGAATTTGAGTTCGTCTACCGCCCCACCACCCCGTCCTTTCCTCAAAAGACACCCAATAGACGTGTACTATGCGTATAGAGAACACTTTGAGCACATTTTAGGTCCAAGATATATTATACACACAACAATGAAAAAAAAAAAGTCAGGTATACCTCTTTTCAGTGGATTCGTATTTCGTCCTATAAAAACTATAGTAAACTATCATGGTCACTCAAATCAGTATCAAGTTGCATTATTGTCAGTTCCTCCGTGATCATGGTGCTTGCAACAGCACCGATATATCGGAAACTCAAAACAATGCAACATGAGAATATCCCAATTATTATGATACTGATATAGTCGTCCTGTAAAACTACCCGTAGTAACTTAGCGTACACTTAAAACTTATCTATTATGTATTAAGTTGAAAATCTTCTGTACTTTAGATTGCAGACTGAAACTATATGCTATTATGGTCGATATGCATGTTATCAACACTTATTAGGGAGTACAGTCAGCCTCAAAACGATCTTGGCTTGAAGATACATACATACATTATATCACGCCTTTATCCCCGGATGGTTAGACAGAGGTGAATTAACACCCACATTTCACCAGTCAGTGTTTTCCGGGCACTATAAAAGGGGCGTGATAAAGCATCTGACGAGGCCGCCAAGCTGAGTGCCACCATCGTAACATTACTTAGTGTCTGTAATGGTGACCCGCTTTCCTGAATTTTGCCTTTAGCTTAACATCAGGCAAGGTGAAGTTAAGTTGACGTGTCCCAGATAAGGAAAAAGAAACAATCAGTCAACAGAAAGGGAGAAAAACCAAGGCATTAAAATCATTTTGAAAATACTCAAAATGATTCATCAAAATCGATCTGATGGTGATTGTAGGTACATATCTTACACTAACGCTGTACTATACTTGTTTAGTACAGACTAATTCTAACCACTCCACTTAAATAACCTAAGTACATATTATAAGTGAACCATAAGTTAAATAAAGTGAAGTTTAGTTAATCTTAAAGGTAATTTTAATGTTAAGAATGTCAATTTACGGACCATAATGGGTTCGCAGGTCGGGAAATGTGTAATTAGGATTTTATATTTAAACTATTAATCGCTAAGCCTCGATAATCCCTGTTACAATTTTGTAACATATATCACGATAATCCTTGTTACAATTTTGTAACAGATATCAGGATAATCCCTGTTACAATTTTGTAACATATCTTACGATAGTCCCTGTTAGTATTTGTAACAGGTATTACGATAATCTCTGTTACAATATTGTAACAAGTATCAACTTTTATGTCCCAAAGTGACAAGGCTTAGTGTGTCTATACGAGTGCTTCCATTCCATAACTATGGTAGATTAATTTTATGCAAAAATACTTTAGTAATAGTTTGTTAACAATTTTTTTTAAAAACGTTATTTGGTGGTGATATTATGAATGTATAATTTAATTGAACTAGATTGACCGGCTATATTATTATTGTATCTATGTCTCATTTTCTAATGCGAGACAGATATATGCACATTTTTAATTAGATTTGTTTGGTTGTATTATAGCTATTGTTATTGTTATTTAGGTATATCTTGTTCAACAATCTCCATAAACAAAAATGAATCTCTAATTTTTTTGGAATCAGACTATTTGTAACGAATACTATCCCGATTTTTATTTAGACGAGAACAATTGGCTCTTAATTTGAATATAACATAACATAAACTCACGCCTATTTCCCCGAAGGGGTAGGCAGAGGTGCTAGCACCCACATTTCGCCAGTTTATGTTTAGATTCCCTATTACCATTAACCGGGCACTTATAAACCTGCGATAAATACACACATAACTTCGAAAAGCATCGAAAAATCATTGGTGTGTGCCATGGTAAAACCTGGGATCGAACCCGAGACCTCGTCTCAGCAGTCCATTACCCATACCACTAGGCTGCCGCGGTACAATTTTCATTCGCGGTTATTTTTCAGCAGCCATGGTTATAATAAATTATTTTTGAACTCCTCTCACGTGAGTAACATTATTTGATGACATTTTGAAAATATCAAATTGAACAATTGGGTATTTAACTGACTAGCGAAATTAGTTACTTTTTACCAATCGTCAAAACGGTAAGTTACAAGGAAACTTGGATGAAATAATTTATTATGACGTCATTATATTTAACAGTCAAATCATTTACTTATCATAAATTAGGTATGTGATTAAAAATAAATCAAAAAATTAAAATAATAACCGACGCATCTTTTAGCACTCTTTTACCATTCTTAATTTAATGAGCTCAGTTAAATAATGTATTTAAACTACAAGAAAACATTCAATTGTAGGCATTTTTATTACATTCATTAGAGTTTCCGTCATAGGTTGTGTGAACATCGTATTCTCGAAATAACAATATTGATATCTTCTATAAAGTTAACGTTTTATATTATAAGGACTTCTAACTGTGAATTCTTCCATTTAGTTGCCACAAAACCGTGTGCTTCTGCAATTAATCTTTACTACTTTGTAAATATCTGTTTTTTTTAAATCATCAGTTAAGTATGACAATTTTATTCTATACTTCTATTTCTTTTGTGTGGGATACTTATTTCCGAATTAATAAAGCTGTAAGTACATAAAGCTCGTAATAAGCAATAGGGTAAATAAATCTAATAGAATCTCATTTAGTTCGAGTATTTAGGTAATGATTTTTTAAGAATGTAGCACTAGTCAAATAAATATTTTGAAAAATGTGATCTGTGTTTTCTTTTATATTTGTTATCTATTCTACTACTTATAGATACTAAATACTTTGTTTGATTATGCTAATCTCTGGAACTACATGTGCAATTCGAGACAGTACCAGCTCACATGTTTCCTTCTTCATACAGTCCCGCGGCCTTTTAGGGGGGGCTTGAAAAAGCATATGATGAGGCCGTCAAGCTGATTGGCACCATTGTAACATGTAACGTGTCTGTAATGGTGACCCTATTTCCTGAGACTTTGTCTTTAGCTTATCATCAGGCGAGGTTTTTTTTTTTTTTTTTTTTTTTTTTTTTTTTTTTTTTTATTTTATATAGGACACGTCAATTGGACTTCGCCTTGCCTGATGGTAAGCTGAAGGCAAAGTCCCAGAAAAGAGGGTCACCATTACTTACACATACCGTGTGACAATGGTGACACTCAGCTTGACGGCCTCATCATATGCTTTTTCACGCCCCGCTTAAAGGACCCGGGACTGTAGGAAGAAGGAAACACGTGAGCTGGTAATGAATTCCAGGCCTTAATGGTGCGACAGAGGAAAGAGTCTCCGAACCGCTTGGTTCTTGATCGGATGTTTTGCACCGTGTGCGGATGACATCTAAGACCTGCACGCGTTGTCCTGTGTAGGAAAGGGGAGGGTGGGACTAATTGGAAGAGCTCATCAGAACACTCCCCATGGTACAAACGGTAAAATACAGCCATGGACGCAACATCTCTACGCAGCTGTAAAGGTTCTAGGGTATTCGTGATCTCGGGATTCCCAATGATGCGGACCGCACGTCGCTGCAACCTGTCGAGAGCATCTAGTAAGTACTTTGCTGAACCATCCCAGAGATGCGAGCAGTACTCCACACAGGAGCGAATTTGTGTCTTGTATAGAAGACACCGCTGCTCCGGCGTGAAAAACCGTCTCACTCTGTTCAGGACTCCGAGTTTTCGTGAGGCTGTTTTGATGATACTCTCGATGTAGTTTTTGTTATTCAGGTTGCAGCGAACATCCATACCTAGGATATTGAGATTGTCCTGCAGTGGCAGTGGCGTGCTCTGTAGAGTGGGGAGGGGAAGGAAAGAAGATACTTTTGCTGTAAACGCACATGCCTGCGTCTTCTTGGCATTGAACTCAACCAGGTTCTCAGAGCCCCATTGAGAAATGTGGTTCAGGATCCCGTCAAGCTCAGTGACAAGAAGCTGCCTTTTCTCCGCGATATCCGACTGCTTGGCCGCAGGATGTCCATGATAACTCCCATGCAAAGTGCTATCGTCTGCATAACAATGAACATTGCCGGTAGACAGCATGTCGTTGATATGCAGAAGAAAGAGAGTGGGTGATAAGACGGACCCCTGGGGCACGCCAGCATTAACCTGCAGAAACTCCGAAGCTCGTCCGTCACAAAGGACGCGAATACGGCGCCCCTGCAGGAAGCTAGCAACCCAGTTGCACAGCCTAGAAGGCAGACCAAAGGCAGGTAGCTTGGAAAGAAGCGATTTGTGCCAGACTCTATCGAAAGCTTTGGCGATGTCAAGACTAATTGCCAGTGACTCGCCGTGCTTGTCCATAGCCTCACCCCAAAGATGGGTAACGTATGCTAGAAGATCACCCGTTGACCGTTTCGGTCTGAAGCCATATTGCCGGTCATTAATTAAGGAGTGATCCTCTAGGTGCCGCATGAGCTGTTTGTTGATTATGTGCTCGAACACTTTGCACAGCACTGAGGTGACGGCTATGGGTCGATAGTTGGCTGGCTCCGAGCGATCCCCCTTCTTGGGAATCGGCTGAACATTCGCCTCTTTCCAAGGCAAAGGCACTGTACCCGAACTGTAGGATAGCCGGTACAGGCGCGTAAGCATTGGAGACAACTCCGCTGCACATTTTTTCAAGACTACCGCTGGAATACCATCCGGACCACTGGCTTTCCGGACATCGAGTGATTGCAGCACTGCACGGACATCGCGTTGCCTGATATGGATATCAGGCATCGCGTGGTCACTGTCGGGTAGTGTTGGTGGCTGCGTACCACAATCATCGATTCGGGAGTTGGCCGCAAAGAGATTAGCCAGCAGATTTGCCTTCTCTTGCGGCTCATGGGCCAGGGATCCATCAGGGTTACGCAGCGGAGGCAGCGAAGGCTGACAGAAGTTGGCTTGCACGGCTTTAGCCAGTCGCCAGTAGCCACGGCTTCCCGTGGGATGCATCACTAGCTCTTGACCAAGCCACGCTATGCGCAGGGCATCCGCTCTGACGTAGGCTCTTCTGCAGACCTTTGTGGCTCTGTTGTACGCCGCCTTGAAGTGGCCCAGATTGGGATGGCGCGTGGCGCGCGCCCTTACCCAAGCGCGGTACGCAGACTGTTTTTGTTCAACAGCTTCCGCACACTCGCGCCCGAACCAAGGGCGCACCCCGCGGTCACCGGTGACATCGGTGTATGAGATATAGTATTCCATACCCAGACCGATCTCACCGGCGACAGCAGTAGCACAATCCGATGGGTTCTTACCTTCAAAGCAGCGCTCAACCCACGGGATGGACGCAAAATAGTCACGAAGTCCATCCCAGTCCGCTGACGAGTAGTGCCAGAGACGCCGCTTCCCCTGCACGGGTCGTGGGGGCGCTATAATGGGCACCGTGGAACAGACCAGACAGTGGTCGGAGTTGCCTAAAGCGGCTCGCACCGATACACTGTACCGGTCCGGATCACTCGTCAGCAGAAGGTCTAGCAGAGAAGGTGCTAGGCCCGACCTTCTTGGTATCCTAGTGACCTCGTGCACCAATTGGGTCAGGCCGTGCGCCAGAGCAAACGCGTGGGCGGCTCTTCCCGCATGGTCTGTTTTGGAGGAGCCCAACCAGATCTCGTGGTGGGCGTTAAAATCCCCCAAAAACACCATTTCGGCATTCGGAAATCGCTCCTGCGCATCATCTGCCGCCTGACTCAGATATTCAAAGAGTCGAGTTGTCTCAGCATCTCCTGTATGGGAACGGTAGAGGCACACATAGATCTGACTCGTAGGGCCATGGTCTACGTGTACCCAAAGGATGGAGAAGGATGGGTCCTCTAGGCAGCGCAAACGGCGACAGCAAACATCCGCCCTAACAAACACGCACACCCCGGCTTTTGCACGAAAACTTTCCTCAAGAACATAGCCAGGGTAAAGCAAGTAGGTCGTATCGTCAGGGCGGTGTATTTGCGTCTCCGTAAGAAAAAACATGGCAGGTTTCGCCGTCTCTAGGTGTTGGTGGACGGCGTTGAGGTTTGCATGGAGCCCACAGATGTTAGTGGACTCCACCTCAAATAGCAAGCTTTTGGGAGTGTGTCGAGCCGCTGTGTTGCCTATTTCCTTTAATTGCGCTGCCATGAGTTTGGGTGGGAGAAGGCGTGAAAAAAGAGGTGATTGCCGCCGCAGCACCATGTGACAAAGCGCGGGATATTGGTTTTATCTATGAATGTGAGGCATAGCGAGAGCCGACGCGCCGAACGGAAGGGCCCCCGTACCCCCCCGAGTATGGTCGCCGGGCTCCCAATTCCGGTCACCAACCGGCACGACGAACCATATCGGGATTATGCGCGGCCTGGTGAGGCAGCCTCCCAAGGTGGTTAACCCCAGTTGGGCCCCTGTACTATACCGCGGGCGGCCAGCGGCACCACCGTTTCTACAGGTCTCCCTGTTCGGCGCATCGCCCCGCGCCATCCCCACTAGACTACGCCAAGACCCACTGGTCCCACTAGTGCTGCGACAACCACCACCTCTGCCCGGCTATGCACTTGCTGACCCCTGAACACAATCCAACCGAGATTGAATTGCTATGGAGGGTTTTTCGCAATAGTGCACGGTGGTACCTACCCGGTCGAAACTTGAGACAAATTTGTGCCACCAAGTTTCTACCACCAGTAGTAGAGGTGATGTTAAATTGGCGTATATTTAATAAAAATATTGTAGGTAGTGCTTGAATGTCCAGTTCTTGGAAATGGTTATACGCTAGGTACCTAACACCACGCCACCACCATAATTATCCCCAATATCTACGGAAAAAATAGAGAACGGTTTTATTTCTGTTCTTGTAGCACTACAATTCTACATTACAGAAATTATATTGTATTAGTACAGTACAATTTCTGTAATATATTATGGTAAAGTCGACCAAAATCATAGGTGCCCAGTTCGAACTAGGAGAGAAAAAGTCAGAAAACGGAGCCTTAGCTTCGAGTTCACTTCAACATTGGATGCAATCAGGAAAACACGTCCCCATGATGATGATGATGATGATTCAGTGCGTACGAAGGTCACTTCATGGGCACTGGAATTGTAATAATTAATACTATCTACTTCCTGTAAAATAAACTCTGAATCTTTCACAGGAAAATTAAAACGCTTTCTATTCTAATTTGGAGCTTCTCCACTGGACAGTAAGTTCTCCATCCTACGGACAAATGCGGTCACTTGTGTTTTAGTACAAATGTACTTATCTGCTCTATGCAAGTAATACTCCGTTCGGTTAAATACTAAACTAAAGGTAAATAATCTTGTATCGACTTTTTATAAAAGTCTATAATATTAAATGAATTAATTAGGCTCACTAACTAAGTTACTACTGGTTCCATTTCGACTTTTAGTCTTTTAAATGAGTTTCTAAACAGAAAAAAAATAGCAAACTAAGTTCTTAATTAAAACATATTGAAAAGGCACAATACAAAATAAAATAAAATAATACATCACGATTGCTTATGTTTAGTTGAGTACCTATCTAACCAAATGAAGTATAGGTTACGTATTAACTATTTATTAATCTGTGGTATAGGTACATTTTAG
The DNA here is from genome assembly GCA_963662185.1 of Eilema griseolum. NCBI lineage: Eukaryota > Metazoa > Arthropoda > Insecta > Lepidoptera > Erebidae > Eilema > Eilema griseolum. The sequence continues at coordinate 11,800,319 of OY759250.1, forward strand.
AAGTAATCACATGCTGTTTCTATTAGTTGTTAACTCGTTTCATTCTTATGATCTTACTTGCTGAAGCATTATCAATAATTGGGAAATTCTGTCTCCGATATATAATATTAAAAATGACAATATAAACCTTATATTTTGATAGTTAAATATTTAAAATGAAAATATGAAAACCAAATATACTGATATTTAAAATCTTCAACTTATTTCACTGCCTGTATTTATGATAGCAGAGCCATCTAGTAAAATTATAAAAGACTTGAAACCATTGTTCCACTCGAGTAGACTGAATGAACTAAGGAATTGTGATGATGTTAGAATTATCCGAAAGATGGCACTTTACGTCGGCGGCTTTCTACTTAGTTATATATTATTTTGGTAGATGGCGGTTATTCAAATGGTAAAATAAATTATTGTTATTTTTTCAGTTTTATTAGCATGTTAGAATCAAAATCAGATGCAGAATAATTTTAAAACATTTATGCAGAATACAGATATAACAATATGGATTTATGGAGAGGCGGAAAAGGCTCTGAGTTATTTATGGTTTATTTATTTGTTCATACTTTATGTAGCATAGATGTACATTGGCGGACTTAATGCCATAGACTGTAGGCATTCTCTAACAGCATACAACAGAGTAGTACAGAAATAGTACGTTTTTGTAGTATGGTTTTGGGGTGTCAGCTGGCAGTCACTTCTTTAAAAGCTAAGATAAATAAGAACGTGGAAGGGAGGAATAGAAAATTTCAGTGCAAGTTTTGGTTGCAACCGGAATTATTACTCGCATGATTTTTTTTATACCACTTAGGTGACAGACAAGCACACGGCCCACCTAATGGAAAGTGGTTACCGTGGCCTATGGACGTGTACAAAACCAAGGAAGTCACACTCGCGCTGCCAACCCTGTAAGCACAGAGAGTTACTGTCCCGTTAGTGTAAAAAAACAAAACAGGACAATAGCCAAAAGTAATAGCAAAAAAAAAAATAGGACAAAAGCTAATAAGCCAGTTTAGATGAAGGTAGGACACGATGGTATTTCCGTCCAATTAAGTTTTTGTGCTGTCAGTGGAAAGACCAGGCTTGTCCTGCTTTGTCTTCTACACTGACGGCACAGAAACGTGCCTAAAGGGTCGCCATCGCGAGTGAGACATATCTGGCATTGCTTTGCATACGTCCATAGGCCACAGTAACCAAACAACAAATCGTAGAAAGTATCACACATCATAACATTTTTGTGTTAGTCCTGGTCGCACCTGAGGCCTTCACCCCGAAATTCAGAGGCCGCTTAGACGTATCATGACTTGGTTTTTCAACTATATTGGGATTGGCAAAATATGTAAACAAGCATAAAGTTTACCCACATTCTAAAACTCATATGAAAAGTTTAGTCTAGACAGCATTGCGTAATATGTCCTAGAATATTTATTTATAAGGAAAAGCTTTTAGTCAAAACATTAGTTTTTGTCATTTCATGACATAAGGTTGGTATTTGAATCTCAGAAGATCTTTATCAGCTTGAACTAAAAGCATCAGATGCCATCAAATTGTAAATCAAATTGAAATGTAAATAGGTTGTATCGGTACATAAAAAATATTTTCAAAAAATAATTCGGTAAACTAACTTTTAAACTTTCGCGTTCCATGATACACAATAATGTTTCTGGGAATTAATCATGGTATAGGTATGTACATACATACCTTTGGTTTGCCTGACGTTTCGACCAGGTTATACCGGCCGTGGTCACAGGCTGACTGTTTTTTTTTTTTTACGTGCGCAAAATCCCCTCGGATACCTCCCCACCGGAGCCGGTGGAGGAGGTTATGTCGGACTCGAACCGACTAGAACGCACGCCGCCTGTGGGTCGTTTTGGTTGCCGAAGGTGAGGTTGACAGGCATATCCCTCGCACCCCGGCCGACCCAGGGCCATCTCTCACGATCTGGCCCTCTTCTCGGGTGTGGGGACTACAGAGTCCCCAACTCGTCCGCCGCCACGGCCTGCTTCTGCCAGGGTGACAGGCGGCTTCACCTGTCACCCCCAGGCTGGCGCTCATGGGGGGCGGAGGTCGTTCATCGACCTCCGACGCCCGAGTTGCTTTTGTACGCGGGCAGCTTGTCTTGCGATCCTGGTCACAGGCTGACTGTTTCAGTGGTGCACGCCAGCCGTCTTCTAATCCGTGAGGTAGAAGATTCTTCATCTACCCGCACATTATCGATATTTTTAATATTTTCGTTTCGCCATGAACCGTTATATACCACATTCACAGTGTCCATATTCTGTAAGCAAATCAAAGGTGTGTATGTCCCTGTATCATGATCTCGTTAATTCCCCTAAATAATGCGGTAGGTTGAATTGAATTGAACTGAATTTCTTTTTCTGTTAGTTCAATGGAGTAAATACCACTGAACGGATTTTGATGTGGGTTTTTATTTGAAGGGTCTTCAAGGGGTCAAGCTTGAAATCTGCTGTGTTTGTTTCCATTAGGTTGATTAAAACTGGAGATGTGACCAACATTCATAATAATAATAATATTATTATAAATTGTGTTCTATGTACTTACTGCAATCTATATATGAATAAAAACATTATTATTATTATTTTATTATAAACTAATATCATTATAAAATTATTTGCGTGACCTTACTATTTCTAAAGGCCTTAAAATATCTATATCTAAATGTATTATAATGTCAATGTTTATCAGAATATTAATTTTTTCACAAATGTTATGTAAAAAGACGATGTCAAATAAAAATAATTATAATTATCAAAGTCAAATCAAATCAATTATCATTTAAATATTCTACAACATTCTACACAATGCTATCTAGACCCATGGTAAGCATAGCTTATGAACTAGCTTGTGTTATGGAATCTAGAATGCTTATAAACATACTTAAATACTTTTTTTTGTAAATACATATATGTTATACTGGGTGGCGCAAAAGTACTGGCACTAAAGAAAATACCTTTATTTTTTTTATATGACATTTTCTGTACTTCTGTTGTTGAAAATTGTGTAGTGAACAAATGTAAAATACACTGAAAATAAACATGGACCGTTTTACTCCCCAAGAACGTGGAATAATTGTGTCAATGTTCTTAGTGGACGCTTTTCCAGGCCGAGTTATCTCTCGTTTTGGCGATTTGCCTTGGCCTGCAAGATCACCCGATCTGACCAGTCCAGACTTCTTTCTTTGGGGTTTTTTGAAATCTCGGGTGTATGTGAACAAGCCACAGACTCTCGCAGCTCTAAAAGAAAACATTCGTCAAGAAATAACGAACATATCGCAGGAAGTGTCACGGCAAGTTATGCAAAATGTCATAAATAGGGCTCAAATGTGTATCAACTCTGGAGGTCACCATTTAAAAGACATCATCTTTAAATCCTAATGGTACGAAATTTAATGGTACAAATATACATTTAAAAAAACCTAAATCTAGTTTTCTAATTTAGAAAAAATGTTATAGCCGAACCAAATAGGGTCTTTACTTTTGCGCCACCCAGTACATAGAAATACGCAGACCAATACCTATTTTCATGCATACAAATATTTGCACTGAGCTAGGATCGAACCCGCGCCTCCTGCGTAGCGGTTGCGTTGACTACCGCCACGCCACAGAGGCTTTCATTAAAATAATGTCAAAAAAAAATGTGAAAAATTTCCTAAATATTCACTTACTTATCACAAATCGACTTTGTATCTCAATTCAATACTTTTATGTGGCTTTGTATCTCAGCATTGGATGGCTTTTTTAAATTAAATTAAAAAAAGCCATCCAATGCATCATTTTCTAATGATTTGTATATCAATACAAATGCACAATAATAAAATATTCTGCAGTTAAACGAAGCGTAATTTGTCGCGATGTTACACCTATGGTAGCAATGACAGCAGGCAATTAGGGTATGCTATACACTGCTACGGTGGATAAGCTGCCAACCATGACGATTATATAATTTCCCTGTAATGATATAACTTCACATTCGATGCAACACGTAGTACCTGGTACTTGGTAGGTTATATGTGCCAAATTTCGAATGAATGCAGCTGTTGAATGAGTTGGAAACTATGAACAGATACATGGAATACTTACTGCAAATGTGGAACTAAATACTGGTAGGTAATTGAAAATTGTTAAAAAAATATTTACTCATTTTTAAGCAATATTTTTATAACAATATTTACCTAGCTTATTATTTACTGTAGTGTAAGTTTGTGTTATTTTAGATTACAATCTATCCCTGTACAAGCCTTTACATCGTGATTGAATAAAAAACATTATTTATTGTATATCATAAATACATCTTGGTGTACAAAGGTAAGCTTGTACTGAGTTTTCTCCCAGCAAACCTTTGAGAGATTAAAAACGCAACAAAATATACATAGAATACAGAAATACTAAGAATATATATACAATACATACAGTAGACATATTACATATATACTGATTGATATATGTGTATAATTCACTTGCATAAATATGCAATAAATAAATATTATAAAAATAAAATAATACAAATTTATGTAGCTTGAGAGAGGAATCTCTCAAACTAGATAAATTTGTATTATTTAATTGCTGTCAGTTCTTTTACTTTGATTTTGAATAATACATTCAGAGAAGTACTGTCTCGTACCGAGTGAGGCAGCGAATTACATAACTTTACGGCGGACAACAACATAACATAAATTGTATTTGGGAGCAATTATCCTTTTGACTTTTCACCGTCGCACTGAAAATTGACTTTTCTCTTTTTTTTATACCACTTGGTTGGCAGACAAGCACACGGCCCACCTGATGGAAAGTGGTTACCGTGGCCTATGGACGTGTGCAACACCAAGGGAGTCGCACTTGCGCTGCCAATCCTGTAAGCACAGAGAGTTTCTGTGCCGTCAGTGTAAAAGACAAAGCAGGACAATCTCTCTTTCGTAGCTCATACAGAAATAAATAAAGATAAAATCATCGAGATCCAACTTCCCACGACATTTAAAAATAGCCTTCTGTCTGATGCCTTGTAATGTCAATTTACCTATATCCGAAATATATATTATGTTATATATCCGAAAGATTTATGCGTCTGGTAGTCACATGAAAATGTATAATTTAATCATAAGGGATCTTTATCTGTGCAGAAATATAGAATTTATAAAAATCTCGTGACTTAAAATTTTATTATCTTTAGTTTTAGTTCTTACCGTCTGACTTCCTACTACCAGATTTTTATAATCTCATGTTCGGAGGTCAGATGGTCAGACGGAGGTCAGACTAAATAAACAATGAGAAAATGGCCGGGCTCAAAAAGAAAAATGCAACTAGGAACAATAGTAGAGGATGATGCGTTACCACCGATTGATACTGATTATCTGACTTGTTAGTACAATCATAAAGCAAAAGCGGGAATTCGTAAGAAGTGTGGGTTGCCTGGAAGAAATTGCGTAAAGCGATAAGGCTACCCTTTGTATTGATCTTGTTTTCTTAATTTCTGTAAAATGAATATTGTAATTGGCGTACAATAAAGTATATAATAAATAAATCTTCGTGTAAAATGTATCTACGGGGAATAATCCCTCTTCTTCGTGCGGAAATCATCTCAAATACCACCGCCGGTCAGCAAGATCCGCAGATCTGGACCATTTCCGGTTTTGAGATGCCCCACGGGGTGGGGACCGGGGTATCCCTATCCAATCTTCCGTTGTAGGTTATAAACCCCTACGATGCAACGGAAGATTAAATGGTAATAACACTGGTTGAAAACTCCACCTTGAAACATAATCCAGAGACATAAATGAATAAAATAAAAAAAAAATCGTAAAGAAAAACATCATCCAATTTCCCATGGAAAACTCATCTTGACGTTAAATCAAATAAGTAAGTCGGTTTACGACTGAGTAGGCCGACAAATGAGATCTGGTGTCGACACATCTGAAGTATTGCCAAATAACGAAAAAAATCAACGACGAGCGCGAATTAAAATCTATTTTGACAAGTATTTCTTTGCCTACTTCTTCGTAATATTTAAGTACAGTCAGTATCGGAGCAAGTACTCAAAATGATCTTAATATTGTTAGTATTAAGATCATTTTGAGTAGGTTTTTACTTTTAACTCACACATTAACACCACCTTACATGTAAAGTTAGCATCAGATCGCTGTAAAGATGCAAAGTACTCAAAATGGTATTAATAGCATAGTATTTACATAATTATGCGAGGCCTTTGAGCAGAGGCGGCTTGGGTGTCGGAGGCTGCAAAATGAGCGTGGGCCTGAGGGTGACGGGTGGAGTCGTCTGTCACTCTAGCTGAAGCAGGCAGCGGCGGCGACACACGACGCGCGGGGACTGGATGGGGATTCCGTGGTCTCTACACCCGAAGAGAGCCGTCTCAAAAAAGACGGTCTTAGGCAGGCCGGGGTGCGTTTTAGTCGGTTCAAGTACGACATAATCTCCCCCACCGGTTTCGTGGGGATTTTGCACACAATCAAAAACAAAAAGGCATTAAGAACATTTTGAGTATTTTGCTAGACAAGATCGTTCTGATGCTGAATGTACACGGGTCGCAGTATTCGTATACAGGGTGTATTTTTGAAACGGGGCAGTAAGGGCAAGTACCTTAACCGTTGCAGTTACAGCAAAACGTTCTTAGAAGACCTTCCCTAACTTTTTGACATATTTTGAACTGCATTCACAGATTTTGAAAAAATCTTACAGTTGGCAAAAAAAATGCAAAAAGTCCAAAAATTTTTTTTTTATGCCAATCGATTCTATTTCATGTGGGGATCAGAAAACTCTATGAGACCATTTTAGCTTTCAGTACTAGGAAAGACAGAAATCGCCAAAAACGTTTCCCATACATTTCGGCAACAGAAACAAATTTCTACGACGGTCTAACTTATTGTTATGGCCAGGAAGTGGGTAGAATTGACTGTAAAGTAAATAAAAAGAATTTTTACCCTCAAATTTCGAATTTGTTTCGAAAATCTGTGTGTTATACTTAGTTTCAGCTGAGAAACTTCGAATGAGTTATTAATTAAGAATTTTCGCTAAAATGTCTTCTAATTGTGAAAAAATTGACTTGTTAGAAGCGTATTTTGTCAATAATCGAAATGCGGGAGCTGCATTAGTGTGGTACCGCAATAAGTATCCGTTGCGGCATGTGCCAACAAGAAAGGTTATAACAAATCTTTTGAAAAACCTGGAATTGCAGGGTTCTTTCAAAAGAAAGCGGCAGCCTCGTGTGGACATGGACACGGAGATTGCGGTTCTGACTTATGTCGAAGCATATCCAGAGGTATCGTCCAGGCAAGTCGCCCTTGAAGTAGGTGTATCCCACTCCCTTGTGATAAAGATATGGAAGAAATATGGCTACAAGTGCTATCGATATGGGCGCATAGTTCAAGTGTTACATCCGGGTGATGAAGTTCGAAGGCGTACTTTTTGCAGATGGCTAAGAGGAAAAATAAGCAGAGATCATGAATTTTTAAATTACATACTGTGGTCAGACGAAACGAATTTTTCCAATAACGGTATGTACAACAGAAAAAATCACCACTATTGGTCCAAAGAAAATCCACTAAGAGTTACGGCAAGTCATAATCAGGTTCGCTTCTCATTCAACTGTTGGTGTGGTATAATGTCCAATCGAGTCATAATGGTGGAATTTTATGAAGGGAAACTGAATTCTGCCATGTATAATGAAGTCATTTTACACCATCTTGAAAACGAGATGGACAAATGGCCCCTGTCGGAATTGCGAAAAGTTCATTTTCAACAAGATGGTGCTCCGCTACATAACAGTCACCTTTCACGTTCCAATTTGAGCCGCCTATTCGGTACACAGTGGATAGGTACACATGGTCCAACACAGTGGCCACCTCGTAGCCCCGATCTAACACCACTTGATTTTTTTTTATGGGGCTTCGTGAAAAACGAGGTGTATAAGACGACGTACGCCAGTGTTCAAGAGCTCAAGGATGCATTAATGACCATTTTACGTAATATTCATCCCAGAACATTATTAGCCGCCATTCGTTCAGTGCAAAAAAGGATAGACTTATGTATTCGTGAAAATGGAAATCATTTTGAGCAATTTATTTCATAAACCAATTTCTTAAATGTTTAAATGATTTTTTTTATTTAAAAAAGTTCAAAATTTTACCTGACCTAGGAGTTTCGAGTTGATTTATCATATTTCCGTACGAAATGTATGGGAAACGTTTTTGGCGATTTCTGTCTTTTCTAGTACTGAAAGCTAAAATGGTCCCATAGAGTTTTTTGATTCCCACATGAAATAAAATCGATTGGCATAAAAAAAAAATTTGAACTTTTTGCATTTTTTTTGCTAACTGTAAGTTTTTACAAAATCTGTGAATGCAGTTCAAAATGTCCCAAAAAGTTAGGGAAGGTCTTTTAAGAACGTTTTGCTGTAACTGCAACGGTTAAGGTACTTGCCCTTACTGCCCCGTTTCAAAAATACACCCTGTATACTTTAGCGGATTACAGACAGAAAACTTTTTCTTGTTGTTCTATTATATTTAAGATAAATAGTTAAGTAGTAAGAATTTAGTACCACTAACTATTTAAGTTTTTGCAATACAGTCTATACAAATGTTGTCTGGAAGAAATCGGGCAAACATAAGTCCGCCCATTGTACAACTAACTTTGTGTATTAGATAAAAGTGTAGGATAACACTTGTTTTTAATACACGTCAAACAAAAGATACAATTCGCTGCTTTAAAACGAAAGAGCCACAAATCAAAATTAAGTTTTTTTCAGTAAAGCACATTGAAAATTTAAAAATGATTTTTTCAACTTTTTTAGCCCCCCTATTTTTTTATACTTTCGTGTCATACATCATTCGATGCGTATTTTAATTCCCTTATCTTCATTATTTTAATCTGGTAGTAACTATAACATACAGACGACTAGCAGCACATAAGTCCCTTTAGTTTATAAAATATTCCTAACAATTAAATTAATATTTTGAATAAAAGGCCACAAGTAGAAAAAATAAAGAGTTTTATTAAAAAAAAAATGACACAACCTTGTTATGAATGGTTAATCTAAAAATAAAAATAAAGAACATAAAAATACTGGTCTATGCGCACATTGCCATTAACAAAAAAATAACAAATTTTATGTTTCATTAACAAAATAGTAGGTATTTTTCGCAAAAAAATGGTAATCAACAAATAAATTCTTCTAAAACCTCAATAGGCATACATTAACACTAATTATTATTATTATTGGTAACACAATAATCACAGCTTGAATTATAATTAGGATAAATTCGTTTTGGCTATTAGATAGATATCAACATTTTCACTTTAATCTATAGGTAGTAGGCGGTTTTCTAAGTAATTACTAATGAGCAGTTTCTATTATTATTACTATGCTATGTATCATAAAATCAGTCTGCACCAAAGGCATTAAATAGGTAACAAATGAAATTAAAGATTAGTCTAAAAACTTTCGTAATATTTTGGTATCACATTTTTTTCTATAAGGTAGGTTCTATAAGAATACTGCCCTGCTTTTTGGTTCCAGGAACCTTTAGCTTTTGTGCGTGTAATTTTTTTAGTGTCGTAGTTACTTCACTGTTAGATTTAGCTTGTCTTTTGGTCACAGTAGACACTGACTTAAACTCAGCGTCATCGTATGAAGTGTTAAAAAAAAATTGTTTCTGTTCAATTCTTATAAATTTATCCGAAACCGCTAGGGTACTCATAAAGAAAATTTTGCATACACGAAGGAGGGACTCATTTTTGTCCAAATAATATGCGTGATTGAAATTTTTTCGATTACTACTGTCACGAGTGTATCCATATTTTGGAGTGATTTTGATCATGTGCTCGTGGACAAATTGTCTTTGAATAAGCAAATCGCCTGTTGCTCAAAACTCTTCAAAAATTAACAACCTTTCTTCATTTGTTAATTTTGTAGAGCATTTAAGTTTGCACTTATCACCACAAACAGGACCCAATCTTTTGGCGTCAACAGATTTCCTAGATTTCGACAACGATAAATAAGCTTTACCAGTATTCCTTAGAAATTTTGCTTGGTTTTTTTGCCATAACTCCGGATTTGCTTTCCTTTTACTGGACCTGTGTTGATCAGTATCAACACAAGGAGATTGCGCACCTAGGCTTGATGTCTGAGAATCGACACTGGCTGGCTGAGTAACGACTCTGGGAGGCAAATTATTTTCAACACTGGAAGGTAGAGTATCGATACTAGGAGGTTGAATGTGGACGCTACGAAGTAGAGTATCGACGCTGGGTGATTGACTAGTTACAGACATAGTTTGGTTAGTCATCCTGCATGGTGGGTTCGTAGAGCAATGAGCTTCCATTTCAATATCACCTGAAATAAAAGGAAAAATAATGGTAAAAATATTTCTAATGACATAGGTTTATGAAATCAAAAGCAGAAAAGTATTGATTACCTGAACTCGATAAAAACACATTGCGAGCTCCAAGCTTTTATCGATAAGGTTCCAGACTTAGGTGAAAAAGAGAGTATTTTATTTGCCCTTGCCGAATCGTTGTCGGAATCTGACTCAGAAGATTTGTTTTGATAATCAGGGTCATTTACGCTATCGTCAGATGAAAAATCATCATCTGTGCTTGTAGAACCACTATTAGAACTGGAGATGGAATCTTCATCGGAATCTGAGCTACTTTCTGCAATCACTTTAATTGGTCTGTTAGAAAACTTCGAGCCTTTTTCACTTATGGAATCGAATGAAATGTCGAGATCCAGGCCTATCTGACTATCTGGTATTGAATTGGTACTCATATCAAACGAATCATCGTGTAAGACAGGAAATGTAGGTTCGTTGTTAAATAAAAAATGACGATCATCTCTCTGTAAATTGTTGGGTGAATTTTGGTTTTCTAACTCTTCGTTTTGTGTAGGATTAGTTTTAGGTAGGACCATATTTAAAATTCTCGTTGATCTACTACTCATTCTGTAAATAATAATAAATAATTAATTAATAATTTATCAAAGGTGACCAAAAGTACATAAAATATATTAAGCGCATAAGTTTAAAACACTTGTAGCAAGAATAGGTATCTGTAATACCTCCCTCCTCCCGCTTCCGCGCGCGTGACACCGCTCTCGCCTACGAGCCAGGTGCCATGTTAATTCGCACGAGTTGTATATTTGTGTGTATTATTATAACTTTAAAGTTTAAATCAACAAACAATAAAAACTGATAGACTGAAATAAATAAATAATAAACAAATCATTACAAATCGATCATTTCAATAATAAAATTAAATTTACGCGTATATTTAGTACAATAATATAGTGCAGTATTAGTATATTATTATTTATTAGCAACAAAATATAAATAACACGCCATAAACCAAAGAATTCCTTTAGCATCATTAAAGCAATATCAAAGCCTTTTGTCTTAAAATAAAACATCGCAAACACAACAATACTTTGATTAAAACAGACGTTTTACAAAAAACAACTGTTAAGATTATAAAAAATATAAAATATTACGTATATTTATATTGCCAAATGGACTCATTCCGAAATGTGGCATTTTTGCATTAAAAATAATTGTGTACTTACTTGTTTTTATATGCGAAACAGACACATTCGCAAATATGGCCTTGTGGCATATAAAGTTCAATCATAACAAAAGCAATTTTTCGCGATGTGGCCCTTTTTCATAAAACTGACGTGCGATCACGCCGACGGTAGGGGCGCAACTAAAAAGATGGCCGTGTTGCTCTTAAGATGGCCGTTGATGCATTAAAATGCCAAAAGGGCGGTTGCGTAAAATTATAACATAGAGACCGTTTTTAATGGGTGTCTTCGTAAAATATGAAAGTAAAGGTGATTTTAGTTACATTTTTTAATTAAAAGTTATTTTGAACAATTTTGATTTGTGGCCCTTTAGTTTATAAGCAGCGAATTGTTAAACCTAAACTTCGGCCGGGGTGCGAGGGATATGCCTGTTAACCTCACCTTCGGCAACCAAACGACCCACAGGCGGCGTGCGTTTTAGTCGGTTCTAGTCCGACATAACCTCTTCACCGGCTCCTGTGGTGGGGGTATACGTGGGGATTCCGCAAGTAAAAAAAAGTGTTATCCTAAACATGTATCTTTTGTTTGGTGTGTAATGAAGAGTAATCTATCTGGTGAAAGTTAAACTAAACCCGAGAAACCAAACTAATCTATACTAATAATATTATAAAGCTGCAGAGTTTGTTTGTTTGTTTGTTTGAACGCGCTAATCTCTGGAACTACTGGTCCGATTTGAATGATTCTTTCCGTGTTGGGTAGTCCATTTATCGAGGTAGGTTTTAGGCTATATATCATCACGCTACTACTTAAGGGAGCGGAGCATTGATAATAAATGTTAACAAATCCGGCAATTTTTCATAAATATTTTGAAGACTAAAACATACGGGCTCAAAGGGATATGAAGCTTCAAAATATACCCCGGGCGAAGCTGGGGTGGGTCATCTATATTAAAATAGGTGTATGAGGCGAGTGTGGATGGTACGGTCGGAAGGGGAAGACCTAGGCGCACATACTTGGACCAAATCAGGGAAGTTTTAAAAAAGGGGCAGGTCAGGAGTACTCTAAATCGACGAGCATGCATGAAGAATGTAATGAGAGTGAGTGAAGCGAGAGTAGTATGTCAGGATCGTAGCAAATGGAGATCCGTGATCTCTGCCTACCCCTATGGGAAAAAGGTGTGATTTTATGTATGTATGTAGGTATGTAAAATATAGGAAGATTTGGATGATTTCAGGCGTGGTACGGTGGCTCAGTGTTCAGAGCCCTAAGGTAAAGATCGCGGGTAAGAATGCCGCCAGAACTGGTTCAATTTTTTCCTATTTTAATTGATTTGAATAGTTAGCATACTAAATGCTTTAAAATTGCATTTAATAAACTATCTCATTTCGGATATATTTAACACCAAGAACATCTCAGTGTGAAATTCAATTTAACGAACAATCCAAGTTAATTTTGGAGCTTTGCTTGTATAAAAGTTGCACAAACACAATTTACCTCAGTTTATTAGTCTGCATAATAGTATTTAGGTAAGTTTATCCGCATCTAGAACTAATAACACTGTAATATGTATATTAATTCAGTTTAGGAACATATAATATGCTATTATAATATACAATTACTTACAAATTTATATAAAACTATGCTAACATATATATAATATAATACAAAAATATATACAAAAGATAATAAATAAAAATATATCCTCCCCATCGATCTCTACTGGTACCGTGGCCAAGAGGCTGGCGGCATCACCACGCTGAATGGCGATGCCAATTCTTTCTTTGAGCGAGGTAAAGGCCAGCCTTATTATGGTCACGGGAAGCGTCGATTAGTCGCTTCGCTATTTCTTTGAATAGCGCGCGCGCGCGGTTGGACCCCACGGACCCAACGTTTCGACTCCAAATGGCTCTAAAATATAATTACCAGTTAAATTGATATATTCAGGCTGGCGACCCTGAAGGTAATGCCCCTTTTGAAGAACCCCATATTGTAGGTGCATGGAAAAGCCGCAGTAGGGAGTTCATTCCACAACAATTTATTTTAAGCACAATATTAAAATATATACATATATCCAGACCTTTATCCCCGAAGGGTTAGGTAAAGGTGATATTAACACTTACATTTGACCAATCATTGTTTTCGGGGGTGAGCCTATTACCGACTTCCGGCCATTATTGTAGACTCGAGGCTTGTATCTGTGCCTGAGTCTGAGCTGTATAGGTCTGTCTGATGTTAAACCGCCCTATCCCATAGCCGCCTTGTACGATACCGCATAGGAAGAGATGGGGTGGTCCAAATTCTACCCTGCTGGGAACCACGCAGCTATACCTATAACTAACATTGTATTACAACATAAATATGATACATTTAAATATAGCAATTCATTCAAGATGAAGATCTTAGTTTCGTATTGCGATTCGTACCAAATATGCAGTCTTCTTGTAATATCTCATGTTGCTAAATACGTTGGTAAAGAGTATAAATAATGATCTCATTAATACACTAGCTTTGATATTAACAAATAATACCGAGTCATCTTCGTGACGCAATTTAACGCTTAAAATAAGCGAATGGTAATAGTATCTATCTCTCATTTCTAAAGGTGTACTTCCACGGTTCCTGGTTCTACAGATTTTATTAAGTACGGTAGACGACCACAAACAGCCTCACACCGCGCATCAACTGCTCTCCACGGTGTGTCATAATCATCGTGTAGGTTCTTTCCCAACTTAGTTGGCTTCAGTTTCAGCCGGGGTGCGAGAGTTGTGTCTCAGATAATCTCAACTCCGGCAATCAGCGGCCCACACAGTCGGTATGCGTTTTAGTCGGTTCATGTCTGACATAACCTTCCCCACCGGCCCGATGGTGGGGGTATGCGTGGGGACTTAGCGCACATTAAAAAAAACATGGCTTTGTTTTTCAGCCAACTACGATACAGCCCAATTTTCATAACCTCCATAATACAGCAGGGGTTGCACGGAGATCACGTTATCTGATTTTTTAAGGTGTTGGCTAACTTTATGAATGTCCGATGTATGTAAGGCGACCACCGATGGGCTAGGCCATGGTGTATATCTTGCGCCTTGTCTGCGCTTCTAAAGACACTCATTCCACGGCACATCCGGAGCTCAGCATGCTCGTCCGACCACAGCGTGACGCACCGTGGAAATCCGCCATTAAAAGGGTGATACCACAAAAAAATTGACAGTTTTGCATTTTGTATACAATCCGAACAGAAATCTTGAACAACGACGAAAGTTTCATTATAGTTTGGGATTTCTGTTTTTTTTAATTTGTATTTTTTCTAGATACATATACTTTGGTAACATATTAAACTTTCGCAGACACAGAGACATGATTACAGCGCTGTCTGACCACAGTTAGTCAGACAGCGCGGTATTCATGTCGGCATGTTATTTTAATTTTATCCTTTATAATACCTACTTTATACAACATAATTAAATGTTATGCACAAAGGCGAGCTTAATTCAAAGTTGAGTTCTATTTCAGCACCTGGGAGCACATACAGGAATTACGATGAAAGGCAAAGTCCTGTTGAAAAGTAGCCGAAACGTCGACCTAAATATAAATAACACCCTATATGTGGTGATATAATTAATTAAAAAGTGGCTTTATGTCTATGTGCAAATAGCATAGCATAAACTCACGCCTATATCCCCGAAGCGGTAGGCAGAGGTGTTAGCACCCACTTCTCGCCAGTTTTAATTTAGATCCCAATTAATAAGTGGGCGAGCCTTCCGCACACGCTCACCGAGTGTCCGGCGTGGGAGACGCCGAGGCGGGAGCTTGTGGCGGCCCTGGGAGTGAGGGTTCTCACGCTCTCCACCTTGCTCGCGGCGATGGTTCGCTGCGCGGATGCGTGGGCGGCCGGCGCCTCCTTCTGCGAGCAAGTAATGCTCGTGAAGGAGGAGGCGGGGCGGGAGCGGCAGCGGGAGCGACGAAGGATCGCTAGACAAGCTGCCCGCGCACGAAGGCAACTCGGGCGTCGGAGGTCGATGAACGACCTCCGCCCCCCATGAGCGCCGGCCTGGGGGTGACAGGTGAAGCCGCCTGTCACCCTTGCAGAAGCAGGCCGCGGCGGCGGCGCGCGTGGCGCGCCTCCCCGTTTCCGGGGACGAGTTGGGGACTTTGTGGTCCCCACACCCGAGAAGAGGGCCAGATCGTGAGAGATGGCCCTGGGTCGGCCGGGGTGCGAGGGATATGCCTGTCAACCTCACCTTCGGCAACCGAAACGACCCACAGGCGGCGTGCGTTTTAGTCGGTTCGAGTCCGACATAACCTCCTCCACCGGCTCCGGTGGGGAGGTATCCGTGGGGATTTTGCGCACGTAAAAAAAAAAAAAAAAAAAAGTGGGCGAGCCTATTGCCACTAACCGGGGACTTATAAACTTGCGATAAATACACACATAACTTCGAAAAGCATCGAAAAGTCATTGGTGTGTGCCATGGTAAAACCTGGGGTCGAACCCGAGACCTCGTCTCAGCAGTCCATTACCCATACCAATAGGCTATCGCGGTAAATGTGTGATATTCACGTATACTTCCGACGGTATAAATAACGTATACCTAAACAAGAAACTCTTTTTCAAGATTTTATATTATCATTTCATTGCCAAATTAATTATTTTTTTGGAACAAGTATTTGAAACACTAGGCTCTCGTAATAATTTGCAATAGAAAATTGTAATTTGCAACTATGCTGAAGGCAAACAGAAGAACACACTGTAAATATGTTCACTACGGAACCCTAAAAAATATCAGTAACTATAACATAATATCCATAATAATATCATAAAGCTGAAGGGCGGTTTGTTTGTTTCAACGCGCTAATCTGAGGAACTACTGGTTTGAACGGAAAAATCGTTTTGTATTGAATAATCCTGTTATCGCTAAAGGTTTAGGTTTAGGCTATATTGTAGCAGAGATAATACATGTCAACAAATCCGGCAGATTTCCATATATCATTTGAAGACTACCCTCGGCTACAGATGGCCCAAGACGGCCGTGCGGTTTTAGTCGGTTCGAGCCCGACATTACCACCCCGCTGGCCTCGGGGGGGGGGGGGGGGGTCCCTGAGTGGAATTCTGCACGTTAAAAAAAGGAGTGATATGAGATTTCAATATATTATATCTACCACGGGTGTCGCCGCGGTCAGAACGGTCAGCTAGAATGTAATAAAGCAAATATTGTGTAATCAACGATTCCAAGGAAATATAGAAGAGTTAATTGAGAACGATAATTATAATATAATTGAACGATTCTTTGTATGTTTGTCCTTTATACGTTTACTCAACTATTCATCAAAAGTTTGGTAGATTATTGTGCATACGCCTGTGAAGGTTTGTATTATAAAGACAGTAAAGAGTAGATATATAAAGATCTAAGTCTTTTTATATATATTAGGTTGTTTTAATTTATTATTTGAATTAATTTCATATTATACTTAGGTATTTAAACTACGAGTATCATGGTCACTCACATCAGTATCAAAATAAACGGGATATTTACCATGTTTCATTGTTTTGAGTTTGCGATATTTCGGCGCTGTTACAAGCACCATGATAAAGGAGGAACTGAAGTAGTGGCGGTGAACAGAGAAAAAGTTTTTTCCTAGGAGTAATTATTTAGATCTACCCTCTTTCGAGTTCTTTCACTACGCGTATCTGCACTACTACTGGTTTCACTCTCACTACAAACTCGAACCCAATCTCGATCACGTTCACGATACACGATGCTTACTGTATGCACTCGCGATTTTGTTTTGGCTTGTTCCTGGTTGTTTTTGCTCTGGATGCCAGACGTTCGGCAGTTGAAACCCATCCTCACGATTGTAATTTTTATACTTTTTGATTTCAATTGTTTCCCTAACCAGTCTTGGTATATAGTGGCGTTCTGTCGAGAGCATCTGAGGGTTATGTAGCTCAAACACTCAAAACAATGAAATATGGTAAATATCCCGTTTATTTTGATAATTTCATATTATATGAATTCACAAATTAGACAGGGTTACTGGTACTTTAGTGGTCCCGGTCGTGACGGTAAGGCGGCGTTTCAGACAAATTTATTTGGACACTGTTGTCCGTATTGACATTATCAATTAGACCACTGCAGTCCACTGCTGGACACAGACCTGTCCCAATGTGCGCCATTTTTTTTATACTAACCTACCCAAAAATTTAACAGAACCGCTTTGAAAATACGTGTTTTATCTAGAAAATACCTACCTACACGTTTTGTCTAGTGTCTAGTTTTGTCATTAGTTTGTTCTAGTTTTATCAAAGACATTTGAGTTACTTCTAACTAGGGAAAGGTGTTCTTACTTAAATTGGATTTTATTCTACACAATGTGACCAGCCCTGGCTTCTCCTGTGGCATACGTTGAGACCCGATGTGTTTATTAATTTTCAAATAATGTATGGGAATTTTCCGGATTTGTTTTTTTTATACAACTGACATGGCAGACAAGCACACGGCCCACCTGATGGAAAACGGTTACCGTGGCCTATAGTCGTGTGCAAAGAAGTCACACTTGCGCAGTCGACCCTGTAAGCGCAGTTTCTGTGGCGTCAGTGTAGAAGATTAAGCAGAACAAGCATTTGGGTCTCCCATTGACAGCACAAAGGCTCTCCAGTGAGCTCTGGCTGCCCCTATTTGTTGAAAATTGTGATTACTACTCCATTCTCTTTTTCGTTTATCATTCGGAAAATCCCCCTGGATCCCCCACCAGAGCCAGTGTGAGCAGTTATGTCGGACTCGAACCGACTAAAACAAAGGGTCGTAAGTTGCCGGAGGTATATACCTCGCACCCCGGCCGCCTCGCACCTCCTCGCACTATTCTGTTCTCTTGAGTACTGTCATGATGATATATAGCCTAAAACCTGCCGCCATAAACTTTTTCTTTTTTTTACGTGCGCAAAATCCCCACGGATAACTCCCCACCGGAGCCGGTGGGAGAGGTTATGTCGGACTCGAACCGACTAAAACGCACGCCGCCTGTGGGTCGTTTTGGTTGCCGAAGGTGAGGTTGACAGGCATATCCCTCGCACCCCTGCCGACACAGGGCCATCTCTCACGATCTGGTCCTCTCCTCGGGTGTGTGGGGACTACAGAGTCCCCAACTCGGTCCCGAAATACGGGGAGACGTGCCAGGCGCGCCGCCGCCGCGGCCTGCTTCTGCCAGGGTGACAGGCGGCTCCACCTGTCACCCCCAGGCCGGCGCTCATGGGGGGCGGAGGTCGTTCATCGACCTCCGACGCCCGAGTTGCCTTCGTACGCGGGCAGCTTGGCTTGCGATCCTTCGTCGCTCCCTCTGCCGCTCCCGCCCCGCCTCCTCCTTCACGAGCATTACTTGCTCACAGAAGGAGGCGCCGGCCGCCCACGCATCCGCACAGCGGACCATCGCCGCGAGCAAGGTGGAGAGCGTGAGAACCCTCACTCCCAGGGCCGCCACAAGCTCACGTCTCGGCGTCTCCCACGCCGGACATTCGGTGAGCGTGTGCGGCCCCGAGTCCTCGCTCGCGTCGCAGTGATGGCACTCGGACGTTGGCTCTTTCTCCATCCGACGCAGATACTTTCCGAAGCACCCGTGCTCGGTGATGATCTGCGTCAGACGGTACGAGAGGCTGCCGTATGGCCTCTCTAGCCACTCCCCCATGATGGGTCTTACCGACGCTACTATGGCGCGCCCTGCGCCTGGTCGCCCAAGTCGTAGCTCTCATTCCGCCACCATTTCCCTGTGGAGCCGGGATCTCACGGCCCGAATTTCTTAAGTATTCAACACAAAAATGAACTAATTTTTTTTTTTTATTAATGTTTTTACATTAAGTGTAAATAGAGTAATGGTAAAGAAGTTTAGAATGTTTACAAATAAATGAAACTAACGGTTATTACCCAAAAATAATTTGAAAATTCAGACAAGTTGATCCTGATATCAGCGCGTTCAACAAACAAATTAACTCTTTAACTTTATAATATTAATACTTAGTACAGATACACAGAATGAAAGTCATGTTTCAAATTTACACGTTCACAATCATCTACAACCACGATTGCCTATCGAGGTAGTAGTTATTTAGCACTTCAATTTGTAGGTAATAAATTAGATAATATATATTACCCATCTATGAAGAGACATAAATATTGCACTGATTTTGAAACGCGACTTAAGTAATCCTTAACTAGTTTCATCGCCTGGTTACACCCACATCAATATTTCAACTACACCTCAAAAGGTTGCTGTAACGTTATATATCAATATTTCTTAATAGCTATATATAATTTTAATTATATAATGTATGACAACGTGATTTAATGCAGACTAACTGAACAGTGCCGCGTGTTGCGTGGATCCCGACATAGCAGAATTTGGAGCACCCCATCTCTTCCCATGCGGTGTCGAGTGAAAGTGTCACTGCGTACGTGGGAAATTGTCACAAGTTTTTTGTTTGCGTATCAAAACATTAGATTATAATACCAACTGTTTGGGCACTTACTTGTACAGTATTAATTTCTGATTTCCTAAACTACATAATAATAAAAAAATTGTTAAATATTCTACAACCGCTGCGTGGTTTCCGGCAGAGTAGAGGACCACCCTATCTCTTCCCATGCGGTGTCGTACAAGGCGACTAAGCGATAAGGTTGTTTAACATCAGACAGATATATTATATACAGCCCAGACTCAGCCTCAGTTGCATGGATTGAGTCAACAATAGTATACGGAAGATGGCATTCACCCCCTATTACTTGGGACCGACATGATTGGTGAAATGTGGGTGTTAATTCACCTCTGCCTAACCCGCCAGGGATAAAGGCGTGATTATATGTATGGATGTAACTGAATAGTTAGTCTGTATTAAATCACTAGCGTGAAATCTTGACTGCTAAGTCTAAAGTTGGGCTTCAGTACTTGCTCAATGTAAATGATGTGGGCCACTACTGAACAGTATTTGCGCCTGTAATAGCCCTGAGACGTTGCTTTCAAATTGCTATCAGGCGAGGGGAAATCATATTGACGTGTATCTACTATGTAAAAAATTAATTTGTCTTGAGAAGACGTTAATGTCTCCTGGGTTTTTGGTCTTTTTTTTATACCACTTAGGTGGCAGACAAGCACACGACCCACCTGATGGAAAGTGGTTACCGTGGCCAATGGACGTTTGTAACACCAGAGGAGTCACAGTCGCGCTGCCAACCCTGTAAGTACAGAGTTTCTGTGCCGTCAGTGTAGAAGACAAAGCAGGACAAGCCTTTAGTGTTCCCACTGACAGTGAGCTCTCCAGTGAGCTCTGGCTACCCTACTCACCGCTAGGAACACAACACGAAGTTATAGCCGCGTTATTCTGTAGGGCGGTGGTACTTCCCCAGTCGGACTGCTCAATTGGGCGGAAATACCGCCGTGTCCTACCTCCATGGTCTATCTACTTAATCTAATTATTATGTTTTTTATCAGTAGCATAGCAGAGTAAGTAGGTAAACATTTCATTGCTAAGCTTGTCTGACACAAGGAAGATGATGATTTATATTACTTTTATTACAGTTTTGCACATTTTTTAAATAGAACACGTCATTATACGTTTTAGGATACGTCTGCTAAGCTGAAGGCAAAGTCTCAGAAAAGGGGGTCATCATCACTGTTAGAATGGTGACACACAGCTTGACAGCCTCATCATATGCTTTTTCACGACACGCTTAAAGGACCCGGGACTGTAAGAAGAAGGGAACGCGACGAAGAAAAGAGTTTCCATACCGCTTGGCTCTTGATCGGATATTCTGCACAGTATGCAGTGACATCTAAGTCCTGCACGTATTGTCCTGTGTAGGATAAGATAGGGTGGGACTAATTAGAAGAGCTCTTCAAAACATTCACCTTGGTACAGGCGGTAAAATACTGCCTAGGATGAAAAATTTCTACGCATCTGCAAAGGCTCTATGGTGGTCGTAAGCTCAGGATTCCCAATAATGCGGACCGCACGTCGCCCCAACCTTTATAATTTCAGTCTATTAAATCAGGCCACACTATCAGTGTGCGGTTACATGTAATTATTTCAATGAAACCTTAAAACTTAGACGCGGTGTATTGTGTAAAATTGCTGATGTGTTATCTGTTTTAATAAATTATATACGCTTAGTGGGTAATGCGGTATTTTTAGTGGGAATATACGTTTTCACAGCGTTTTTGTTTTCGACAAGATAACTTTAATTGCTAATTTTATAACTTACTACAAGGTTACATACGTAACAATTATAAGTTTTTAGAATTGATAGCTTGAATAACTCATGTTCACTTAGACGTAGTTAGGCACTCTTGTTGGTTTTAGTAGGCACAAATTGGCTCCCGTATCATTCTAAACTATGCCACACAGTTGCTGTTTGTATCATCTATTCAAGTTGCAAAGGTCTATTACTACTAGTGGCTCCAATGGTATTTATTGTTGTTAACTTCGTGATAAACAATACTATTGAGGCTTTCTTCGTTTGTTACACAATACAAAGGTAGAATGCTTAGCACGTGTTTCCTTTTTCTTACAATTCATAAGTTTTTTAAACATTGAGCAGTCCGACTCGGGAAGTACTCTCCGCCCTACAGAATACCGTGGCCATAATAACTTTGTGTTGTGTTCCCAGCGGTGAGTAGGGTAGCCAGAGCTCACTGGAGAATTCGTGCTGTCAGTGGGAGGACTAAGGGCTTGTCCTGCTTTGTCTTCTGAACTGACGGCACAGAAGGTCTGTGCTTGCAGGGTCGGCGGTGCGACTGTGGCTCCTCTGGTGTTATACACGTCCACAGTAACCACTTTCCATCAGGTGGGCCGTGTGTTTGTCTGCCACCAAGGTGGTATAAAAAAAAAACTGCATGTCATGGAAGAGCATCCATCGAGGCCGTTTGGTTAAAGACCACCATTCTGTGATCAATAACATCTGGATTGATGGCCTATCTTCTGGATGCATTTCAGCTTTTCACCCTAGCAGGACGCGTTCAATTGACGGATTGTACATAATAAAAGTTAAGATACGAAAAATTGACAGTAGAAGAAAGAGCTGCGTGGTTCCCGGCAGAGTAGAATTTGGACCACCCCATCTCTTCCCATGCGGTGTCGTACGAGGCGACCAAGGGTAGGGCTGTTTAACACCAGACAGATATATACAGCCCAAACTCAGCCTCAGATGCATGGCTCGAGTCAACAATAGTGCCCGGAATACGGCAATAGGCTCACCCCCTATTACGTGGGACCGAATTCAATGATTGGTGAAATGTGGGTATTGATTCACCTCTGCCCAACACTCCGGGGATAAAGGCGTGATTATATGTATGTATGTAGAAGAAAGAGTTAGCAGACCCCGAGCTCTGAGGTGATAACCTTAGATGCAACAGGAAACATTATTAAGATGATGCTGAGGTACTGAGAGTACCAATACCACTTGTTATTTGTTATTTCTAAGAAATGCAAACATTGAAGGTCATCAACCGTTGCCAACTATTTTGTACCGTTAAGGGAGCAAAAAAGACCACTTCCCATAAATTAGTAAGCGGTCACCGTACCCTATTGATGATTTTAAAAACAAAAATATCACTATAAATAGATACTAACACACATATACGTACTTAGCATCGAACCAGTAATAAATAATTGGAGATAAGATATTTTTATTTTATTTGGTGTATTTGTCGCAAGTTTATAAGTGCCCGGTTAATGGCAATAGGCACGCCCACCTATTACCTACATTGGGACCTAAACATAAACTTGCGAAATGTGAGTGCTAGCACCTATGCCTACCCCTTCGAGGATATTGGTGTGAGTTTGTGTATGATGTTATTTGGTGTTATTTTATTATATATGACTGACTGACTTTAGGTTGCTTTTCAATAGCCGTGGTCAAATAGGGACCCAGACAAGGAGATAATTGAAGTCGAAACAGCTGCTGCATCCAATGCAACTGGGATTGATAAGCAGATGACAATAAAATGAATAATATATAATTTACAGTAAAATCAACATTCCTGTGAATTGAATTAGACGACCTCTTTCCTTACAAGAATGTCAAATTATGATAAATTGGTTTTGTTTTTCAATAAAATATGTATTAGAGTACGCACCTCAAAATATGTCCCTTTTTTTTACGTGCGCAAAATCCCCACGGATACCTCTCCACCGGAGCCGGTGAGAGAGGTTATGTCGGACTCGAACCGACTAAAACGCACGCCGCCTGTGAGTCGTTTTGGTTGCTGAAGGTGAGGTAGACAGGCATATCCCTCGCACCCCGGCCGACCCAGGACCATGTCTCACGATCTGGCCCTCTTCTCGGGTGTGGGGACTACAGAGTCTCCAACTCGTCCCCGGAAACGGGGAGGCGCACCAGGCACGCCACTGCTGCGGCCTGCTTCTGCCAGGGTGACCTTGGAAAAACCGCAGCAGGGAGGTCATTCCACAGCTCAGTGTGCGTGAGATGAAGTGACTGAGTGAGAATGACCGTCTTAGGAGGGAGGGGCGTACTGTGCATATTATATGTTGTGACGAGATTAGGATGAATATATATGCCGAGATCTATAATTATCACTATTCCAACAAAAAAATATGCTGGCAACTCTAAACTGTACTGACATGGCCTGAACCAACCAACACACAATATGGCATTAAAGAATAAAAATACAAAGAGTGCATTTCAAATTAGATAATGGGAATAGGTACCTGTTACGTCTGAGTTTGCTTCTTAGAGATTTTTATTAAAAAAAAGGTTTTGATCAGAAATGTAATTGGTTACGAGAGATGGAAAGCATGAAGAAGATGTTGAAAGGAGAGTGATGGCTGGAAATAGAGTGAATGGGGCACTACACAACTTTATGAGCAGCCGGAAAGTGTCCGAAAAGGCACGACTGGCTGTACATGGAGGAGTATTGGTGCCGACTCTTATGTATGGTAGTGAAAGTTGGGTGTGGCAGAAAAAGCATCAGAGTAGAGTGAATGCAGTAGAAATGCGTGCGTTGCGAAGTATGTGTGGCTTGACCTTGAAAGATAGAGTGAGAAATAGCGTGATAAGAGAACGATGTGGAGTGATAGAAGATGTAGTGATGAGAATTGAGAGAGGAATGTTGAGATGGTTTGGTCATGTTGAGAGAATGAATGAAAGAAGACTAACGAAACAGGTGTATGAGGCGAGTGTGGATGGTACCGTCGGAAGGGGAAGACCTAGGCGCACATACCTGGACCAAATCGGGGAAGTTTTAGAAAAGGGGCAGGTCAGGAGTACTCTAAACCGACGAGCGTGCATGAAGAATGTAATGAGAGTGAATGAAGCGAGAGTAGTATGTCAGGATCGTAGCAAATGGAGATCCGTGATCTCTGCCTACCCCTATGGGAGACAGGCGTGATTTTATGTATGTATGTATGTATGTAATTGGTTTGAATTTGGTAAGCACTTTTAAAAAGTGAAAGTATATGCTTAAGTAATAAAAGATCAATAAGTATTATCAAGTTGAACTCTATGATTACAAAAAAAAATACTCAGAAAATAAATGGAATATCAAGGATGCCTTTAGATATGATCTGATTACATCACGCGTTGAAGTTAAACTGTACGTATTGGCTAATACCCTTTCTCGTCTCAAGGTGGGATGAAACTATCGTTTCGTATCGTTGTTACGAAAAATTTAAAGAAAGTGTTTGTTTAAAAACATTCAAATCCTAAATTATCACATGTCAAATATCACAATACATGTCAAAAATGAGATTTAAATATTGTCATTCATATATAGTTAAGCTCTTTTCAGACTACGCTAAACTTAATAGTATTAGAAATAAGTAGATAATTTTAATATATTACTGTATCTTAAAATATTAGATACATAAAAAAAAAATATTGCACGACATTCTACACAACGCTATCTAGATCCATGGTAAGCATAGCTTAACTAGCTTGTGTTATGTAATCTAGAATGCGGATAAACATACTTAGATACTTTTTTTGTAAATACATACATATTATACATAGAAACTCCCAGACCAATGCAAATATACATATTCATGCTGATGTGAATTAATACCCACATTTCACCAATCATTGTTTCCCACGTAATAGGGGGGTGAGCCTATTGCCGTATTCCGGGTACTATTGTTGACTCGAGTCACGCGTATAAGGCGGAATCTGTGCTGTATAAATCAGTCTGATGTTAAACAGCCCTATAGCTTAGTCGCCTTGTACGACACCGCATGGGACGAGATGGGGTAGTCCAAATTCTACTCTGCCGGGAATCACGCGGCGGAAAATATAGTAAAAGTTAAGTGTGAACTTGCACCATTGATTATGGCGCGCGATATTGTTGTGCTATAGTCCATGCGATATATTATTATATTTTAGTGTAATCTGAAGAGCGCTTTACACTGTCATACTGTGGCATAACTTTGCATCAGTATTACGAGAGCGAGGTCAGTGAGGTCCTGAGTTCAATGCTAGAATCAAAATTGTTTATTAAATTTCTTTGATACTAAAAATTACATTAGCTGCATCGAGTTCAGAAATGTGACCAATAGTTGCCTTTTTTTCATTTGTAAGCGATACCTGCTATATGCTTCGTCAAATGACAGTCAGGTAGAAGTGTTGATTATTCTGCATCATATGCACCAAAGAGGATGGATATCATTCGAAGCTTTTTTTAAAAAAACTGGTTTTATATACCACTTAGGTGGCAGACAAGCACACAGCGCACCTGATGGAAAGTGGTTACCGTGGCTTATCGACGTTTGTAACTCCAGAGGAACCACACTCACGCTGCCGACCCTGTAACACAGAGTTCTGTGCCATCACTGTAGAAGACAAGTCTTCTTATTGACAGCACAAATCCTCTTGTGAGCTTGGCTGCCCTACTCACCGCTGGGAACACAACACGTAGTTATTATGGCCGCTGTATTCTGTAGACCGGAGGTACTTCCTCAGTCGGACTGTTCAATTGGGTGCAAATACCGCCGTGTCCAATAACTCTAGTAGTTACAAACTATGAAGTGTGTACAATATTATTTTATTGGGCTCCACAAAAGGTCTTTGGAGTTCTAACCGGAGAAAGACTACGCCAGAGCTTCTGTGACGGAATTTGCTTTAATGCAGATTTTCTGATGGCAGTTACTCCTGCTAAGAATTAAGGTCAACTACATTCATGAAAGGAAGAGTACGAGACCGGACCCTGAGCTCTAAAGTAAGTCCAAGCTTCGCACTAAGATGCTACCAGGATTGGTGCTCGGACGCAAATGATTCCAGGATATTCACTCTACGTTTCGCTGTTCAACCCACCTTATCAGGCACATCCCTAATTACAGACCCATGTAAGATATTTACCTGCACAAATATAAATATTATACAAACTTAAGATCCTACTCATGCACAAAGTGAAAATGCATTACACTGCACAACGATTATGAAATAAATTTGATTTGATTATTAAGTATATAGAAAATATCCACGGTAGCCCAGTGGTTTGGGTAATGACTTGTTGAGACGAGGCCTCGGGTTCGATCCCAGGTTTTATCATGGCACACACCAATGACTTTTCGATGCTTTTCAAAGTTATGTGCGCATTTATTGCAGGCTTATAAGTGCCCGGTTAATGGCAATAGGCTCGCCACCTATTACATTGAGACTTAAACATAAACTGGCGAAATGTGGGTGCTAGCAACTCTGCCTACCCCTTCGGGGATTTAGGCGTGAGTTTATGTTATGTTAGAAAATATCCTTAAGGGAACACCTTTCTAACGTACGGAAATCGGATACCCTCTGTGGTGGTTATTTCAGACTTGGACCGACTAAAACCGCACAGCCGCCTCAGGCCAATAGTTACCAATAGGGGTAAGGTAGCTTTTAGCATATCCCTGGTGATGGTATATCCCTCGCATGACACATATCAACAAATCAGTAGGCGGATTGTTAACCTACATTAGCGCATCTATACGAGTTAACCTTGGGGTATGCAGTTAGCTTTACGTAATACTTCTAAGGTTGTTAAAATATTCGGTGCATAGGTTCGATAAGTGCGTGTGCGATAATTACCTACTTTTTTCGATCTGAAAGAAGGTTTCAAATAGTACGTCAAATGTAAAAAAAAACCCGTCACAAAAAAGAACCCTCAATGAGTTGAAAATAGTTTGTGTTAGTTAGCCCTAGAACTTGATATACCTAGTAATACATATTTTGATTCAAGCTTTGTCATGTTGGGGGATCCTAACGTGTTACTAGTCAATTGACCGACCGTATATAAAACTTTTAAGTATTTTATTCTTTCTTTTCTGGGATTTACATAGCACCATTTAGACACAAACTAAGCTTACCTTGTAATAAGGGCTATCTCGTCAAGAACCAACCGGTTCGGAAACTCTCTTCCTTATCGCAACCATTAAGACCTGGAATCCTTAATAGTTCACGTCTTTCCTACTTCCTACAGTCACGCTTAAAAACAATCTAATAAGACCGTCAAAGTGAATACCACAATTGTAGCATGCTACGTGTCTGTAATGGTGACCCTCTTTCCTGGGATTTTGCCTTTAGCTTACCATCAAGCGAGGTGAAGCAAATTGGCGTGTCCTATTTATAAAAAAAATACGACAGTTGATCCCAGAAAGGCTGTTGTATAAATGAAAAAACAATTAGTGGATTCGTTTGGTTCGGTAGCATGGTGGTTAAAAAGTCTGCCTTAAGAACGAAAGGTCCCAGGTTCGAATCGTGGTCATTACTCTACCGACTTGAACCCACTCCTAACACGAGCAAATTAGCTTAGCTGGAGAGGTTAGAGGGAGTAATATCGGCATTAATATTCTTTAATAAAAAAAGAAACTTGGGCTTCAAAGTGCAAGGCCGCAATTGTAAAATCGTAATGAAGTTGATAATGAATACGATTTTAGCTTGTAAAAGCATATTATACATAGGTACACATAGATTAATCCAAATAGACATATTAATGCATACAAATATTTGCACTGTGCGGCAATTGAACGCTTAATTGCCTCTATACTAGGTATTTGATCTTCTCCTACTTAGGTATTCAGGAATGTCAATCGACTTGTATATTAATTACCAATAAGGTCAACTAACCAATTTTAGGTCTCAAAAACGCACCATTAGCCAATCAAAGAATCAAAGAATCAATTTCATTTATTCAGTTTAGGCACATAAAGAGCACATATGAACGTCAAAATTTTACAATTAAGTATGTCAAGAAATAATATTAAAATATTAAATAATGTAAAAATAAACCATTGGAAAATGATTCTTTCGCTGGTTCGGTAGATTAGTTCTACTGAGAAGATACCAGCAAGAAACTCAGCGAACTACATTAGAACTAGATTATTTTTCTTTTTTAAATTTGTTTTGGTTTACAATTTATATTATGCGAGCAAGCAAGAGACTTATGTTGACCACGCATTAACATCATTAAGGTACTCATCCACTTTATAGTAACCTTTACTCATTAAAGTTTTTTTCACTTCTATTTTAAATTTATTTATTGGCATATTAATCATGATTCAAGAGACAGTCACTTCAGTCAAGTTCAAGTCAGACAATGACTTCTATGTATCGGTCTTCGAGGTATTTAAGAGTTTGGAAAATCGAGGCGGCGGTGGCGTGTGGTTTTAGTAGCAATATAACCACCCTGCCAGAAAAAAGCTATACTATCTACCGCGGTAGCCTAGTGGTATGGGTAATGGACTGCTGAGACGAGGTCTCGGGTTCGATCCCAGGTTTTACCATGGCACACACCAATGACTTTTCGATGCTTTTCGAAGTTATGTGTGTATTTATCGCAGGTTTACAAGTGCCCGGATAATGGCAATAGGCTCGCCACCTATTACATTGGGACCTAAACATAAACTGGCGAAATGTGGGTGCTAGCACCTCTGCCTACCCCTTCGGGGATATAGCCGTGAGTTTTATTATCTATATATATATATAGTAGATTGGTTGTATGAAACACAAAAAAAATCTAAACTAATATAAAATTCCTCAATTCAAATTGTCCGTGTGGTGACGGACAAAGAATACAAGTATCACCACCCCATCTCATCCGAAGGGTGTCGTAAGAGGCGACTAATGGAAACATATGCAAACCATATCACTGCGAGAGAAGGAAAACTCGAAATAAAACCCTGTACCAACCCGTCTGGCCAGCGTGGAAACAGGAGGCCAAAGCTTCCCAGCACCGAGCCTAGTCCAGCTGTGGGCTGCGATGGGCTAGTTGATTGATTTGATTGAATATAAAATTGAACAGTTATTGAATGCAATTTTTAAAACATTTAGCATGCTAAGTATTCAAATCGACATGGAAAAAATTTAATCGGTCTTCTGTCGCCGTAAGATGGTTATATGTAGAACGCGAGTTCGAATTCCGCCTGAACCTATATCTTAATCGATGTGAAGAGTTTTTGTTTGCTTGTACATACAAACAAACAAACAAAAACTCTTCACTTGTTTGTATATTATCAATATTGCGCTAATCTCAACACTACTAGTTCGAATTGAAAAATTCTTTTTGCGTTGAATAGTTCGTTTATTTACAAAGGTTTTACATAGCACCATTTAGACACAAGCTATATATCATTACGCTACTACTTCAAAGAGCGGAGCAGTAATCATAAATGTCAACAAATTCGACACTATTATATAACATTCCGAAAACGCAAACGTAGCGTAGGACGCCCTACGGCCAGGTGGAAGGACGACCTCATGAAGGTCGCCGGGAAGCACTGGATGCGGGCTGCTTTAGATCGGTCATTCTGGAAGTCTATGGGAGAGGCCTATGTTCAGCAGTGGACTATGTGTGGCTGACGTGATGATGATGATGATATAACATTACAAATTCAAAAAATACAGTCTCAAAATAGGTGATATGAGATTTCAAAGTATACCACCGATGTAGCCGGGGCGGGTTAGCTAGAATGTAATAAACATACATATTGTGTTGATAACTTACCACAGAACAGATAATAGTAATGCCATTACTTAACAGCGACAAATACGCCACTTTTGGTTTCTGTCATACGGAATGATAATATTACAAAGTCATTGTTATTTTTAGTCAGTTATGTTTAGACTACATTCTCTTAGACATAGAAGATTTCATCATTAAGAAAGGTTAGTTTAGCTTTAGAAGTTTAGAATATTTTATCTTGTAGGACATCTAATTTGGTCAAACGGTATCAAATATAGTTCGATTCTACTCTAGAATCAAATTAAGCAACAATATTACCGCTTACTTTGTGATGCTTTTTTAAACCAGCTATTTTGAGTAGTTATGGCTCTCACTCCTACGTTTACCTACTACTACCTCCTCCTACCCCTACGCTTATACGGCTTTTGTAGGAGCGACTGTCGTCTGACCTACCTTGGACATTATTTATCATGTATGACCAGCCAAATCACCCCTTCCTCTCCAGTATACTTCGACGGCCTCAGAGGCGTATCGATAGAACGTTCGACTAATAAGCGAGGGGCATAGGATCGATTCCCGCTCTGTGCAAATATTTGTATGCCTGAATATGTATATTTGCATTGGTCTGGGTGTTTCTATGTATGATATGTATGTATGTACAAAAAAAGTATCTAAGTATGTTTATCCACATTATAGATTCCACAACACCTAGCTTGTGTTATGCTATGCTTACAAAGGGCCTAGACTGCGTTGTATAGAATATTGTAGAATATTAATTATTTATTTATACTTTGAAACTTTACCGTGGGTATCACCTTTGAGATTGCTTAAATATTGATTTATGCCCATATGTTATTAGTTTACAGATAATGTATGTATGTAGTATGTAAGCACATATATATACCAATCCTTCTGTTGAAATCTATTATTCGAATTATGCCTATCTATGTAGATAATAATCTATTAGAATTGATTGTTTGCTGAGGTGAGAGACAATTTATTATTAGTGATAAAGCAATTATATGTTTAAATAGGTTTCCTCGATACAGGCTTGCCTAGTGAGGAAACCACAGATAGATCTAGGTTAAGTTAAGTTGGTTTTCTGCAGAATGTTTCTCATTAGATCATAACATGTTTATTACACTAAACTTGGTCAGTTACTCAAAATGACTATACTTGTTGTGTTATGAAACTGTGTACATATATAATAATCTATGCTGTGTACCTATGTAACATTTTGCATCAATAAATATTTTTTCATTTTTCATTTTCAAATGTATGGGAATCTGCTGGATTTGTTTACATTTAAGATCACTGCTTTGCTCGCTTGAGTCGTAACCTGATGAGATATAACCTATAACCTTCCTCGATCAACAAACTATTCAACACAAAAAGACTTTCAATACGAACCAGTAGTTACTTTTTTTTTTTTACGTGCGCAAAATTCCCACGGATACCTCTCTACCGGAGCCGGTGAGAGAGGTTATGTCGGACTCGATCCGACTAAAACGCACGCCGCCTGTGGGTCGCTTTGGTTGCCGAAGGTGAGGTTGACAGGCATATCCCTCGCACCCCGGCCGACCCAGGGCCATCTCTCACGATCTGGCCCTCTTCTCGGGTGTGGGGACTACAGAGTCCCCAACTCGTCCCCGAAAACGGGGACGCGCGCCAGGCGCGCCGCCGCCGCGGCCTGCTTCTGCCATGGTGACAGGCGGCTCCGAACCAGTAGTTCCTGGGTAACCAGTAACCAGTAGTTTACGCGTTCATTCAAACAAACAAACTTTTCAGCTTTTTAATATAAGTTTAGATAGATAGATGATAGATAATTTTACTGGTGGTAGAAACTTGGTGGCACAAATTTGTCTCAAGTTTCGACCGGGTAGGTACCACCGTGCACTATTGCGAAAAACCCTCCATAGCAATTCAATCTCGGTTGGATTGTGTTCAGGGGTCAGCAAGTGCATAGCCGGGCAGAGGTGGTGGTTGTCGCAGCACTAGTGGGACCAGTGGGTCTTGGCGTAGTCTAGTGGGGATGGCGCGGGGCGATGCGCCGAACAGGGAGACCTGTAGAAACGGTGGTGCCGCTGGCCGCCCGCGGTATAGTATAGGGGCCCAACTGGGGTTAACCACCTTGGGAGGCTGCCTCACCAGGCCGCGCATAATCCCGATATGGTTCGTCGTGCCGGTTGGTGACCGGAATTGGGAGCCCGGCGACCATACTCGGGGGGGTACGGGGGCCCTTCCGTTCGGCGCGTCGGCTCTCGCCATACCTCACATTCATAGATAAAACCAATATCCCGCGCTTTGTCACACGGTGCTGCGGCGGCAATCACCTCTTTTTTCACGCCTTCTCCCACCCAAACTCATGGCAGCGCAATTAAAGGAAATAGGCAACACAGCGGCTCGACACACTCCCAAAAGCTTGCTATTTGAGGTGGAGTCCACTAACATCTGTGGGCTCCATGCAAACCTCAACGCCGTCCACCAACACCTAGAGACGGCGAAACCTGCCATGTTTTTTCTAACGGAGACGCAAATACACCGCCCTGACGATACGACCTACTTGCTCTACCCTGGCTATGTTCTTGAGGAAAGTTTTCGTGCAAAAGCCGGGGTGTGCGTGTTTGTTAGGGCGGATGTTTGCTGTCGCCGTTTGCGCTGCCTAGAGGACCCATCCTTCTCCATCCTTTGGGTACACGTAGACCATGGCCCTACGAGTCAGATCTATGTGTGCCTCTACCGTTCCCATACAGGAGATGCTGAGACAACTCGACTCTTCGAATATCTGAGTCAGGCGGCAGATGATGCGCAGGAGCGATTTCCGAATGCCGAAATGGTGTTTTTGGGGGATTTTAACGCCCACCACGAGATCTGGTTGGGCTCCTCCAAAACAGACCATGCGGGAAGAGCCGCCCACGCGTTTGCTCTGGCGCACGGCCTGACCCAATTGGTGCACGAGGTCACTAGGATACCAAGAAGGTCGGGCCTAGCACCTTCTCTGCTAGACCTTCTGCTGACGAGTGATCCGGACCGGTACAGTGTATCGGTGCGAGCCGCTTTAGGCAACTCCGACCACTGTCTGGTCTGTTCCACGGTGCCCATTATAGCGCCCCCACGACCCGTGCAGGGGAAGCGGCGTCTCTGGCACTACTCGTCAGCGGACTGGGATGGACTTCGTGACTATTTTGCGTCCATCCCGTGGGTTGAGCGCTGCTTTGAAGGTAAGAACCCATCGGATTGTGCTACTGCTGTTGCCGGTGAGATCGGTCTGGGTATGGAATACTATATCTCATACACCGATGTCACCGGTGACCGCGGGGTGCGCCCTTGGTTCGGGCGCGAGTGTGCGGAAGCTGTTGAACAAAAACAGTCTGCGTACCGCGCTTGGGTAAGGGCGCGCGCCACGCGCCATCCCAATCTGGGCCACTTCAAGGCGGCGTACAACAGAGCCACAAAGGTCTGCAGAAGAGCCTACGTCAGAGCGGATGCCCTGCGCATAGCGCGGCTTGGTCAAGAGCTAGTGATGCATCCCACGGGAAGCCGTGGCTACTGGCGACTGGCTAAAGCCGTGCAAGCCAACTTCTGTCAGCCTTCGCTGCCTCCGCTGCGTAACCCTGATGGATCCCTGGCCCATGAGCCGCAAGAGAAGGCAAATCTGCTGGCTAATCTCTTTGCGGCCAACTCCCGAATCGATGATTGTGGTACGCAGCCACCAACACTACCCGACAGTGACCACGCGATGCCTGATATCCATATCAGGCAACGCGATGTCCGTGCAGTGCTACAATCACTCGATGTCCGGAAAGCCAGTGGTCCGGATGGTATTCCAGCGGTAGTCTTGAAAAAATGTGCAGCGGAGTTGTCTCCAATGCTTACGCGCCTGTACCGGCTATCCTACAGTTCGGGTACAGTGCCTTTGCCTTGGAAAGAGGCGAATGTTCAGCCGATTCCCAAAAAGGGGGATCGCTCGGAGCCAGCCAACTATCGACCCATAGCCGTCACCTCAGTGCTGTGCAAAGTGTTCGAGCACATAATCAACAAACAGCTCATGCGGCACCTAGAGGATCACTCCTTAATTAATGACCGGCAATATGGCTTCAGACCGAAACGGTCAACGGGTGATCTTCTAGCATACGTTACCCATCTTTGGGGTGAGGCTATGGACAAGCACGGCGAGTCACTGGCAATTAGTCTTGACATCGCCAAAGCTTTCGATAGAGTCTGGCACAAATCGCTTCTTTCCAAGCTACCTGCCTTTGGTCTGCCTTCTAGGCTGTGCAACTGGGTTGCTAGCTTCCTGCAGGGGCGCCGTATTCGCGTCCTTTGTGACGGACGAGCTTCGGAGTTTCTGCAGGTTAATGCTGGCGTGCCCCAGGGGTCCGTCTTATCACCCACTCTCTTTCTTCTGCATATCAACGACATGCTGTCTACCGGCAATGTTCATTGTTATGCAGACGATAGCACTTTGCATGGGAGTTATCATGGACATCCTGCGGCCAAGCAGTCGGATATCGCGGAGAAAAGGCAGCTTCTTGTCACTGAGCTTGACGGGATCCTGAACCACATTTCTCAATGGGGCTCTGAGAACCTGGTTGAGTTCAATGCCAAGAAGACGCAGGCATGTGCGTTTACAGCAAAAGTATCTTCTTTCCTTCCCCTCCCCACTCTACAGAGCACGCCACTGCCACTGCAGGACAATCTCAATATCCTAGGTATGGATGTTCGCTGCAACCTGAATAACAAAAACTACATCGAGAGTATCATCAAAACAGCCTCAAGAAAACTCGGAGTCCTGAACAGAGTGAGACGGTTTTTTACGCCGGAGCAGCGGTGTCTTCTATACAAGACACAAATTCGCTCCTGTGTGGAGTACTGCTCGCATCTCTGGGATGGTTCAGCAAAGTACTTACTAGATGCTCTCGACAGGTTGCAGCGACGTGCGGTCCGCATCATTGGGAATCCCGAGATCACGAACACCCTAGAACCTTTGCAGCTGCGTAGAGATGTTGCGTCCATGGCTGTATTTTACCGTTTGTACCATGGGGAGTGTTCTGATGAGCTCTTCCAATTAGTCCCACCCTCCCCTTTCCTATACAGGACAACGCGTGCAGGTCTTAGATGTCATCCGCACACGGTGCAAAACATCCGATCAAGAACCAAGCGGTTCGGAGACTCTTTCCTCTGTCGCACCATTAAGGCCTGGAATTCATTACCAGCTCACGTGTTTCCTTCTTCCTACAGTCCCGGGTCCTTTAAGCGGGGCGTGAAAAAGCATATGATGAGGCCGTCAAGCTGAGTGTCACCATTGTCACACGGTATGTGTAAGTAATGGTGACCCTCTTTTCTGGGACTTTGCCTTCAGCTTACCATCAGGCAAGGCGAAGTCCAATTGACGTGTCCTAAATAAAAAAAAAAAAAAAAAAAAAAAAAAAAAAAAATAGTAGTAGAGAAAATCGTCCTTAGCTTAGTTCCTATGGGCTCGTATCCTGGCCATTAAACTACCGACGTGAACCCACTCCTAACACAAACAATTTAGATTAGCTGGAGGGGTTAGAGGGAATATTAGTAATTTCGGTGATAATATTCTTTAAAAGAAAAAGATAATTTTAGAGATTTGGATATTCAATAGTAATACTGATATGATTTATTTATATTTATTTCCTTTTAACATTATTTAATTTCTGACATTAACTCAATAATTAATTAATGGAATTATGAATGCTCTTTCATTGAAATGTTGCATGTATAGACAATACCAAATATTTGCACACCTTGAACTAGAACATTTAATGAAAATGTATCTTTTACTAACTTTCTGTAACCTGTGTTATGCAAATAAATTATTTAATTTGGTTTGTTTAGATTAGCAACGCGATAATAGTACTGATTCATTACATCAAATACTGTACAACATCCAAAGCAACTAAAAAAGCAACCACCCATCAATTATAGTATCATTATTCTTACAGTTAATGCATTGTGAATAGAGCTGCGTTCATTTGCAATTAGTTATCTTCACAATCCAAATATAATTTCAGTCTAGTTGCTGTATCAATGTATGGCATCATTAAACTACTATTTATTATGTATCGTTATTATGTAGTTAACCGTTCAGTGCTAACGTCAAATAATAGCAACACTAAAGGTGTTTAACGGGTTAAAGAGGTTGATCCATCTATTCGTACCCACCTTGGCTAGACATGATTCCTAAATGTGCGTAAGGGCTCCGATTCTACTAAGTTTATGTCATAACAAAACCACTGTCATACCAAAAATGGCATTAAATATACTTCATTAATATAAGCTTAAACTCGAAAATTAAATGCCACGCCAGTTTATGTTTAGGTCCCAATGTAATAGGTGGTGATTCTATTGCCATTAACCGGGCACTTATAAACCTGCGATAAATACACACATAACTTCGAAAATCATCGAATAGTAATTGGTGTGTGCCATGGTAAAACCTGGGATCGAACCCGAGACCTCGTCTCAGCAGTCCATTGCCCTTACCACTAGGCTACCTAATTTCATTCACTAGTAATCGTCAAATGATAAAAACATTGCACCAATTCGAAGAACTCTGTAACTACTTCCAATTAAAACCCGTAGATACATCGTAAGGAACGTCAGCGGTCTATTTGACCGATAAACGGGTATGTGAAGGTTAAGTATCAGTCTCATGGTTTTTTTTTTTTTTTATAGGACACGTGATTTTATACCGTTACATAAAAACCGTGAAACTATTTATTTACACTTATGATTTGTTTTTCATCTGAAACTGACAAGAAATATACTAACCTTTTGTGGTTGAGACATTAATTCAATGATTACTTTTTATGACGCATCGCGCCGCCTCCGCAATTAATCAAACTACCTAATTTTAGAACTTCCATATCGCGATGTCACCTGTGGGTTGTGTAAAAACTAAAGAAGTCAAATCAAAAGGAAAAGAAGGAGGAAAACCTTGGAAGCAAGTGGAAATATGCAAAGATGACGCTAATGATAGTGCTCAGCCGTATCTGCATTTGATTGTGGACAGTGGACAAAGGACATAAGTGAAAATCTTTTCATACAATTGAGTATTTTCCTGTAGTTAAAATAAATTACTTAACTGAGCTTATTAAATTGCTTCTCAATACATTTACGATAATATCTTATATGTACGTAAGAATCTAAATTTTTTCGAAAAAATATCTGACGTACATAATTTTAATACGAGAAACAAGAATAAACTAGTTGTACCAAAATTTGGGCTTCACAAGGTTGGTGATTCATTTGTAGGCAGCTGTATAAAATTCTATATAGGTATATAAATGTTATGTTGGTTTGTGTACGCTTCAAAAATTCAAAAAGTTCTGCATCGATCGAGCTGAAATTTTAGCATGATATATAATCCGCATCAAGGATTGTTTTTACCTAATTTTTGCATCAGTCACATATCCGCGACCGCGAAAAAATAGTTTTTTTTAACGATCAGCTGTGTACCACTTTGTTTTTTTTTTTCATTTCGCAATCATTCAATCACAATTTGCCACAGCGAAGCTTTGCAGGGTACAGCTGGTATCTAATAAAATTCCTCAGGATTTGATTAACATGCCAATAAATAACTATAAAGTAGATGAGTATCTTGATGATGTAAATGCGAGGTCAACATCAGTCTCTTACTTGCTTGCACAAAATAAATTGTAAACTAAAGCAAATTTAAAAAATCTAGTTCTAATAAAATTCGCTGAGTTTCTTGCTGGTATCTTAGTAGAACTAACCTACCGAACCAGCGAAAGAATCATTTTCTAATGGTTTTGACGTTCATATTCTTTATGTGCCTAAACTGAATAAATGAAATTGATTCTTTGATTCTAAGAATGGTAAAACTGTGCTAAAAGTTACTTTGGTTCTTATTTTTTTGTTTTTATTTATTTTTAATCATCCACCCAACCTACAAAAGTAAATTATTTGACTATTTAATGTAATGACGTGACAATAAATTATTTCACACAAGTTTCCTTATAACTTACCGTTTTGACGTTTAGTAAAATGTAACTAATTTGATTAGACTGTCAAATATCCAATTCCTTAATGAAAAGGTGTTGGCAAAGGATATCCTTTGTCAACTGTACATAATAGACGTATATACTTACATGATATGCCGCGTGGTTCCCGGCAGAGTAGAATTTGGACCACCCCATCTCTTCCCATGTGGTGTCGTACAAGGCGACTAAGGAACGTGGGACTGAATACAATTATTGGTGAAATGTGGGTGATAATTCATCTCTGCCTAAGCCTCCGGGGATAAAGGCGTGATTATATGTATGTGTGTATACATGATATGACCTAATATGAAACTAGAGGTCTGAGAAAAGTATCCAATACAAAACACAAGTAATTATTGTTTTTATAAAAACTAAGTGCAAACTTTATTCCAGATTTATTATTTCTAAGAATAATATATCGTGAGAAGTTCTATATAAAGATTACTTAGGTGATATTACTCATTTATTTCTTTTTTTTAGATATAATTATACGGTCCATTTTAATTATATATCTTGACTTCAGTATAGAGCTGATGCAAGAGCTGAAACTAGCTAGGTCATAATTGTTGTGACCTACAATTGAATAGATCCCTTGTGAATTTTGTAGCCATTAGTTTTATATGAGAACTAACCGACGATACATAATTTTTGCACGCTACCCAGATTAGTATGAAAAATTAATTTGACCAGAAATAAATCCACAGTTTTATCATCATTCTATTCTGAACATTTAAAACTAAGAGGATAACGATTTAAAATATAGTTTCAGAATTATTAAAATATTGAATGATAGATATTGGGTCGGGTTTTAAAGATTAGGTAATCGTCCATTATATATAGGCATCGTGGGATTACCCTTGTAGTTCACGTTTCACCAGTAGCTTCAGTTACAATTTTTACCAGGAGTGTAGTCACTCACACCGGTCGGGTCGGGCCGGGTCGGAAACCTTTGAGAAGAACTTGTGCCAGAGCCTCATTGATTAATTAGAAGGCGTACTGGGTTGAAGATGAAGTTAGTTTAATCCCAAGGAGCTCGGTGAACTCCCATAATAAAAAACACCACAGTGTAAAAACAGTATATTTCATTAATTTGTTTTTTTTAATGGCCGCGTGGTTTCCGGCAGAGTAGAATTCGGAACACCCATCTCTTCCCATGCGGTGTCGTACAAGGCGACTAAAGGATAGTGCTGTTTATTATCAGACAGATATATGCTCAGCCTCAGATGCATGGCTTGAGTCAACAATAGTACCCGAAATACGGCAATAGACTCACCCCCTATTACGTGGGACCGAATACAATGATTGGTGAATTGTGGGTGTTAATTCACCTCGGCGTGATTATATGTATGTATTATTAAAGAAATAACTATTTCTATTAATTGTAATAATTGTAAAACTTACTAGAGTGCAAGTTTTTGTATAGGACACGCCAACTTGACTTCACCTCGCCTGAGGTAAGCTAAAGGCAAAGTCCCAGGAAAGAGGGTCACCATTACAGACACTAAGTGTTAAAATGGTGGCACTCAGCTTGGCGGCCTCATCAGATGCTTTTTCACGCCCCACTTAAAGGCCCCTGGACTGTAGGAAGAAGAAAACATGTGTGCTGGTAATGAATTCCAGGTCTTGTTGGTGCGGCAAAGAAAAGAGTCTCCAAACCGCTTGGTTCTTGCTCGTATATTCTGCACAATGTGAGGGTGACAGTGTTTCAAAATATCAGTCCGTTCTATTCGGAAAAAAGCTATTTCCGAAAAAAAAATCCTTATCACATTTGTATACATAATACGTATTATGATAATATTCTCATTTCAAATCTAATTTCCGAGCATAACTCAAATACGGACACATCTCATACAGTATGTTATTGTTTCGAATTTGTTTATTTCGTTCACCTCTGGGAATCTTCTCCATATTAACATTGTTGTGATATGAGGAAAACATTCTGATGTATTTTGAAATCATAATTCAGTTCAATGATATAATATATTTGAATCGGCGGGATGGATTACGGTTCGCGCCCGTATGATAAAGAATACGGTGTGGTACAAAAAGAAAATATAATACTTAATTTAATTTTGTTAAACAATAATACAAAAACAATACAAAAACAAGTATGAGACCAATAGCAACGTAATTACATGATCTATACAACTATTGTAACTTTTTTTTTACGTGCGCAAAATCCCCACGGATACCTCCCCACTGGAGTCGGTGGAAGAGGTTATGTCGAACTC
This sequence comes from Eilema griseolum, assembly GCA_963662185.1. Lineage (NCBI taxonomy): Eukaryota > Metazoa > Arthropoda > Insecta > Lepidoptera > Erebidae > Eilema > Eilema griseolum. Next base: position 11,841,045 of record OY759250.1, read on the forward strand.
GAACCGACTAAAACGCACGCCACCTGTCGATACATTTTTGGTTGCCGAAGGTGAGGTTGACAGGCATATCCCTCGCACCCCGGTCGACCGAGGGCCGTCTCTCACGATCTGGCCCTCTCCTCGGACTACTTTTGTAACCTATTTGTACAATAATACTTATAATGAAAAAAAATGCGAGAATACAAAATAATACACTATTACCTGGAATATAAAAAATGCACAAATCCAATCCATGGGACATTCATTTTTTTTTATTATAGAGTGTATTTAAGTTATCCACCCACAAATTTTCAGATATATGCGTTTTTTGTCATTTTGTCTGGATATCTTATAAGTCTTATAAGGAGGTAGGACATGCAGTATTTCCGTCCGATTGAGCAGTCCGACTGAGGAAGTACCTCCGCCCTACAGAATACCGCGGCTATAATAACTTCGTGTTATGTTCCCAGCGGTGAGTAGGGTAGCCAGAGCTCACTGGAGAATTTGTGTTGTCAGTGGGAAGACTAAAGGCTTGTCCTGCTTTGTCTTCTACACTGACGGCACAGAAACTCTGTATTTACAGGGTTGGCAGCGCGACTGTGACTCTTCTGGTGTTACAAACGTCCATAGGCCACGGTATCCACTTCCCATCAGGGGGCCGTGTGCTTGTCTGCCACCTAAGTGGTATAAAAAAATAAAAAATAAATAGATATATGTTTATTTGTTTAGTTCTTATCAGCGTTTGTCCATAGAAATTAAATTTATCTCAGCTACCTTTCTCATGTCATCCACTTATTTGGTTGGTTGTTGTCATACCTTGAACTAAAGTTTACAAAATCTTGACGATATAAATTATAATGCGTCGTTGGCTTAGTGGTAAATGAGTCGGCCTTACGATCGAGAGGTCCCGGGTTCGTATTGGCACAAGTAATTTAGCTCAGTTGGAGGGGTTAGAGCGAATATTAGTAATTGCATAACATAAACTCACGTCTATATCCCCAAAGGGGTAGGCAGAGGTACTAGGACCCACATTTCGCCAGTTTACGTATTAGGTCCCAATTTAATAGGTGGCGAGCCTATTGCCACTAACCGGGCACTTTAGTAATTGCGGTTGCAAATATTCTTAAAAAAAAACACAAGACAATACGTACTTACTAAAAAGATTTTACAGGGCTGACAACTCTGGCGATGTCAGCCCTATTAGATTAGAGGGAATATTAGTAATTTTAGTTCTAATCTTCTTTTAAGATAATAAAATATGAGTTCTATTTTATTTATATATAGGACACGCCAACTTGACCTCACCTCGCCTGATGGTAAGCTAAAGACAAAGTCTCAGGAAAGAGGGTTACCATTACAGACACTAAGTGTTAAAATGGTGGCACTTAGCTTGGCGGCCTCATCAGATGCTTTTTCACGCCCCGCTTAAAGGCCCCGGGACTGTAGGAAGAAGGAAACACGTGTGCTGGTAATAAATTCCAGGTCTTGGTGGTGCGGCAAAGAAAAGAGTCGCCGAACCACTTGGTTCTTGCTCGTATATTCTACACAGTGAGAGGGTGACATCTAAGGCCTGCACGTGGTTTCCTATGTAGGAAAGGAGATGGTGGGGTTAGTTGGAAGAGCTCATCGGAACACTTACCATGGTAGAGACGGTAAAATACAGCCAAGGAAGCTGTATTTTACCACGAGTTGCACGAGCTGTATTTTACGAGTTAATTATTAATGTTCAATTATTGGTGAAATGTGGGTGTTATTATAAGGTGTATAACAAGAAATTGCCTTCCAGCTAAAGAAATCACAAATTATAATGCGATTATTCCTTAACAATAGGTGATTAGCAGTTGAATTAAATAAGTAGGAAGAAGGTTTACAACAAAAGTCAATCTCAGATTGCTTTATGTTCGTATTGTGTTCTCTAGTCTTTTTTATGTATTTTCATAATTAATCAATATCCGACTTAACTAGAGGTAAGAGACAATTCTTTCAGTTTTTAATAACTTTTAGACCTGCGGTAGATTTGACAAAAATGCTGACACGGATCTTCTACAGGAACGTCTTCCACTACTATGTTAGTACACATTTTACCTACCTCACCCTAACCATTAGATATAAATTATTTATGAAGAGGTATATTATGTTAATTTAGTTAATATTCATGGAAGAGCGGAGTTTCCTAACACAAGCATCTTTTGCTTAAAAGGAGCTCCCACAAACAATATTGTAAAACTCTTTTATTTGAAATAAATTTATTCTTTATTATTCTTATTCTTTATTATTTTGAGAACTGAGTTGTACTTTTCCACATTTTTGCTATTTATTATTAGACCTGACCGGTTCCGCCTTACGGCATCCTCAAAGGTTTGTGCAACAACAAATTTCACCAAGTGCTATCAATCAACAGTATAAAAAGAATACTATGTTAGTGATGGGCCGGTGATCCCCACCGGAGCCGGTGGGAGAGGTTATGTCGGACTCGAACCGACCAAAACGCACACCACCTGTGGGTCGTTTTTGGTTGCCGAAGGTGGAGGTTAACAGGCATATCCCTCGCACGCCAGCCGACCCAGGGCTATCTCTCTCGATCTGGCCCTCTCCTCGGGTGTGGGGACTACAGAGTCCCAAACTCGTCTCCGGAAATGGGGAGGCGCGTGATGCCCGCTGCTGCCGCACCCTGCTTCTGCCAGGGTGACAGGCGGCTCCACCTGTCACCCCTAGGCCTGCGCTTATGGGGAACGGAGGTCATTCATCGACCGGCACAGAAACCCTTGTGCTTACAGTGACTCACTTGGTGTTGCACACGTCCATAGACCACGGTAACCACTTTCCTTCACCGTGTCCAGTACACGGTGAAGGAAAGTGGTTACCTGCCACCAAGTGGTATAAAAAGAAAAAAGCAATTAGTATGCCAACTAATCAAATCATCGTCCCAAGATGATTGTATTGGAGAATTTGGAACACTGAAGACGTGACCCGGTAGTTCAGTAGTCCGAGCCTTCCCTTTTCTAGCAAACTTGTCGCAGGTTCAATTCCCGTCTGAGTCGTTTCGCTTTATCTTATCTTAAATAAATAGTGCTATATAGTGTTAGAGACTTTAATGTTATAGAAACTGTTCGAACATATTTTAAACTTGTCAAATAATTACATAAAAAGTGTGTACAAATCAATAACAATATTACAAACGAAATCGGATAGAATTCTGTTTAATCATTGATGTAATCCCAACAAACAAATTTTATTGCTTTGAGAAAATCTACATTCCATCCAATTTTTTTTCCAATTCCTGTTCAATTTTCCAAATTAAAATATCCTGTTCAGTTTTATTTACTTATATATGAAAAGGTTTCGCGAAATCAATCCGCTTTTGATCACTCAGAGGAAATGTTATACGAGTAAACAAACAGCCCTCGCAATTAACAGATTCAAAACATCCTTTATTATTTTGATGTTGTTCAGTCATTTGATATAATTTATAATTTTACTACTTGTACTCTCTGTGTATTCATCAGTATTTTTGCGTCAGTCCTGGTCGCATCCGAAGTTATCGCCCCAGAGTCCGGGGTTGCTTCCCGGCATTTACATTTCCACTTAGCAAGGTCTTGGTCATCCATGGTAGTGAGACTATTGGCACGTGTGTTTTATTTTTTTTACGTGCGCAAAATCCCCACGGATACCTCCCCACCGGAGCCGGTGGAGGAGGTTATGTCGGACTCGAACCGACTAAAACGCACGCCGCCTGTGGGTCGCTTTGGTTGCCGAAGGTGAGGTTGACAGACATATCCCTCTCACCTCGGCCGACCCAGGGCCATCTCTCACGATCTGGCCCTCTTCTCGGGTGTGGGGACTACAGAGTCCCCAACTCGTCCCCGGAAACGGGGAGGCGCGCCAGGCGCGCCACCGCCTCGGCCTGCTTCTGCCAGGGTGAGAAGCGGCTCCACCTGTCACCCCAGGCCGGTGGCACGTGTGTTATCATTTATGACACTAACCCGCATGGTTTCCGGTAGAGTAGAATTTTGATCGCCCAATCTTTTTCCATGTGGTGTCGTACAAGGCGACTAAAGGATAGGGTTGTGTAACATCAGACAGATATTTACAGCTCAGACTCCACCTCAGATGGATGACTTGAGTCAACAATAGTGTTCAGAAAACGGCAATAGTGAGCCTGTTGCCGTTTTATTTGCCCCCAATTACGTGGGTTCAAATACAATGATTGGTGAAATATGGGGTTAATTCACCTCTACCTAACCCTCCGGGGATAAGGCGTGATTATATGTATGTATGTATGTACTAATCTAATACTTCATAAGACTACACCTGCGGAATCCATTTTGTTACCGAGTGTATTGTCAGTATATCATAAACACATTGCGACCTGAGACGGTACGCACTGTGTGGTATGAAAGAAACTTCATCCCACGCACACTCAAGCTGTGGAATGACCTCCCTGCTGCGGTTTTCCCAAGCGCCTACAATATGGGGTTCTTCAAGAGGGGCATCAGAAGGTTTCTTCATGGTCGGCAGCACGAGTGTGACACCCCTGGTGTTGCATACGTCCATAGGCCACGGTAACCGCTTCCCATCAGGTGGGCCGTGTGCTTGTCTGCCAACTTAGTGGTATAAAAAAAAAACTCACTACAAATCCGCGGCGACTCCGCTGCGCAACCGCGGCGGAAGCGCAGCACAACCGCGTCCGCTCTGCCCCGATATTGCTAGTACGATAAGGCCCTTCCAGGGATTTAGTGCAGGCGGTCAAACTAGACATTAATTACCGACGTAATCAGGCGATCACCGCTCAACCCGGTCGCACAAGCGACAGCAATTCTCCTTCCTGCCTTTAGTATGCGAAGTCTGAATAGACTTCTAATAATACTCATGCTAATATTATAAATACGGAAGTTACACTGTTTGTCTGTCTGTCTGTATGTTCGCTTGTTAGGTAGGAGATGATGGTATTTCCATCCAATTGAGCAGTCCGACTGGGGAAGTACCTCTGCCCTACAGAATACCGCGGCCATAATAACCTTGTGTTGTGTTTCCGGCGGTGAGTAGGGTAGCCAGAGCTCACTGGACAGTTTTTGTACTGTCAGTGGGAGAACCAAAAGCTTGTCCTGCTTTGTCTTCTACACTGACTCTCTGTGCTTGCAGGGTTAGACGACAGCTAGTTATACATAGTTGCCTGGATAAAAAGCTGTTGCTTGGGACTTCACCCGTGTACAATACCGATACCGTTCCTGTAATCCATAGGGATCTATTCCTGGGAAGTACCTTATGTTAGTACCTTACCTACGCATACTATAATCTCTGTAAGCTCTATCTACAGGACATTCATATCGCCAATCAGTTGTAGAGGTCAGGAGGTAGTTGCTTCACACTGTGATGATGGATGATAGTGATAATAGGAAAGTGTTCTCGTCCATAACTTATCTCAAAAAAAAAAGTTTATTTTGTCAAACTTTAGCCAATTTTTTGTAGAATCAGCACCATTTTTGTGAATTTAATAAGAATTTTTTTATTGAACACGTAATAAAATTTGTACGAAAGGGTACAAAGAGGCGACCCTTTTGCGAAAACCAATTTTTTTCCGAGGTACCACGAGGCATGACCAAAAATGACTATAAATAACTAATTTGATGTAAAAAGGTATGATATTGGATACAAAATATTACGGCCTATTTCGATGGCACAGTGGGGGAAGATGCTAGGGCTGTACATGAGACTAGGTACTCACTTCCGAGACGAGCACAATGTTATCAAGAAGTTCATTAAACAATTATTCATTATCACTATAATGTAGCGTACTACCTACTTAGTGATAGGATATTTAATAGTGCCCCTATTTCATCATCGTCATCATGAAGACGTATTTTCCTTATTGGATCCGAGGCCGAGGTAAACTTGGAGCCCAGGGCCAGTCTTCTGACTTTTCCTCCTCCACCGTATGGTCTTGGGCATCCATGCTAGTGAATCCAGTGCCCCTATTATGTATTAGACAATAAATAACTTTTTTTTGTTGATGATAGATAATTTCTGCAAGTAAATATTTATTTTTTAAAGTGATTAGGCCCACGTTCAACCTATCCAACTTTTGGTAAGTGATAATGTAGTCGAAACATTTCCTTTTTAGATTCATTCAGAATACTAATAAACATATATATTTTAGAATAATGTGGGACATATTAGCAACGTTGCGTAACGTTGCACCGGCGCGGGCGCATCATATTGCTAATTGATTGTCTTAGTAGCAGTACGTATTCGGTAATGTCAACAAACCCTTGATTTCCTTGCTCCTGAGCCCCTCCACGTAGAAAGTGAAGGCGACCACCAACGGCTGCGACGCAAGCGCAGCTACACACGCGGCCCGCCGTCGGACCTCGACGAACGCCGCAGATCTATTTCAAATTTCGATTTTTTAATCTGTTCTTCTAATACTAGTGTCAGTGTTGCGAACTGAAAAACCGGTTACCATGAAGATTTACGTGTTTCTCGGTGAGTTTAAAAAAATATAAATAGTAATGATTGTGTATAGTTTTTAAGCCATGAAATGCGTTCAAGTGTATAAAAATCTAATAAAAAATATTGATTTATAAATTAGGCTTAATACGTCAAAATCGATTTTCGTACGCAAGCAATGTCTTTCTGATTAGCATATTAAATAAAGCAAGCAAAATGTGACAGTGAAATGTTTCAATGTGCAAAAAGAAAAAAAAATAAACATCTAGTTCCCGCCAAACTGATTGTCAATCATATTTTTTTTTACCACAGAAGTAATATGTTTACAAGTGAAATTGAATGATGTTAATTATGTGAATCACTAATCCGCGAAATTTGCCAAGTTTAGAAACTTATTGACTCATTGTTCTCATCCTAAAACTGCATGCAGTAGGAAACATTGAACTTTAGTTAAGTAATTTTACTTTAGTTAAGTAATTTTACTATTGTTCTAAATAAGGAAATGTGGAATGACGTATCATAACATGCAAGTTGCGTGTAAAACGACATTGTGTAGTTTTCTTTATGTAAAAAAGCAAATAGCAAGATCAAAGATCACACGCCATCATAGTAGTGTGAATACCTTGTAATGCATTTTATACATTTTCGTGTGAAAACCTATAATAAACTGACCTACTTAATAGATTTCTTTATTTTTATATACCTACTTATTTGGTAATAACTATATTGATATTTGACATTTAAGAGCAAAATGAAATAAACAAAACAGACTAATTAAGGTCAATGACATCTATGTATCAATCAATTTATTCTATCGCAGTCCACAGTGTTTTTATTGGTGCAAAAATTCCCCACGGTTACCCTTCTCACCGGAACCGGTGAGGAAAGGTTATGTAGGACTTAAACCGCCTAAAACGCACGCCATCTGATGGGTATAGGTTGCCGGAGGTGAAGTTGCCAGTGCCATATCCCACCCCGGCCGACCTAGGATCATCTCTCCCGAGCTGGCCCAATACGGTTGTGGACGGAGTCCCCAATTAGTCCCCCGGTATGAGCTTCCTGCTTCTGCTAGGGGGACAGGCGGCTCCATCCGTCATCTCCATCGCAGTCCACTGCTATTCCAGCTAAGCCTATTCCAATGTGGAAAGGCTTTGGCCTACTGTTATCATCTACTCTGTGCTAGTCTCTGTATACTACGAAACTAGCACGGAACAAAAAATAAAAACTGACGGACTACAACCCGATACATCTTTATCATATATCTTATGATGGCTGAGAAACTCTTGGCCTTCTAGAGTCAGCAAGCGTTTACCAGTATTTTTTGACATGGTAACTAGGAGCTTTATGTCAAGTCTTATTTTGTATTATAAAAATTTCTTAGTTGGAATGATTGTTGATGATGACGATGATGATGATGTTATTGATGATGATGATGATCAATGAAATGATTGCTGCCTTAGTAAAGTTGATGGGACTTTACTAGAAGCTCCCTAGGTGGATTTGGAAAAAACACAAAAGGTCACAATTCACTGTAATATGTCACTTTCCTACTCTTGTGCGCGTTGTTAAAGACGTTATGTCTATAAATCCACCATTTATATACATAAAAACTTCAATTCACACCAATTTTGGAAAATAAAAAATACCGCGATTCGCCCTTCTATGTGTTGGCGCCGAGACTATTACCAGCACTTATAAATACTCGAAACGCCAGAGGAGTTGCTAATCACTATCCTTGCAGAGCTTATTACAACTATCCGGATAGTTACCATGTTGTATTTCTGAAGCTTCCGATATTCATTCGTAAAATTCTCCGGTGATCATTGTGCTTGCAACAGTGCCAAAATACCAAAAACTCCATACAATATAACATGGTAAATATTCCAATAGCTCTTATACTAATGTGAGTGACCAGTGATAGTTTAAATATCCTTGCAGAGCTCTGGTAAACTTTATAATATTCTTTTTGTGTATTGGCTAAGTTTAATACACCCAACCCTTGAGTGGAATAGCGTGGTTCTCCATCTGAAAATAAAAAAATAAAAACAAACGAACAACTAGTCCATCGCAGTCCACTGTTAGACTAGGCCTCTTTTCTCTAGGGCGAGTTGGTACAGGGTTTCATTTCAAATTTTCCTTCTCTCACAGTGATATCGTCTGTGTATTTTTCCGTTGGTCGCGTCTTACGGTCGCCTTTCGAAAGAGATGGGGTGGTGACCCTTGTATTCTTTCTCCGTCACTACACGGATAATAGAAACTTCTAAAAAAGTATTATGTAAGAATATCAAATATGGAAACCAAAAAAAAAATGGGACCTATTGGTCGGGCAGTCATTGCATTAATAACCATAACTTCAAGAGCTAAACAGCCGCAAATTCCTCCAGCTAATCTAATCATATATTAGTATACTTTGTACGTATACACACACACAAAATTACATTTATACAGAAAAATAGATGTAATGTACAAAGGCGAGCTTAACTCAAAATTGAGTTTTCTTCCAGCAAACCGGGGAGTGCACAGAGGAATCGCAATACGAGAGGCAAAGTCTAGTGTAAATGCAAGTGAAGATTTTAATGTAAGAGAAATAATAAGGAACCTAAGCTTATTGGAAGACAAGGGATCCGTTATTCAGTATTGTGCAACTGTGGTTTCCACAGAGTATAGTATCTCTCAATAGTTTCTCTGTTTATCTACACCGTGCTTATTGTATTGCCGATAATGATCGAGATTCGAGAGGTTTACTGGAGCGTATTTCGTTTAGACGTTGAACTCGATCTGTCATTTCGTTTACTATTGTTAGTTAGGCTAGATCATTTTTGTTGAAAAGGAGAAACCGGATTCTAATAACAACATGAACTTGACGATGGTCAGAATCGAACGTATGACCATAATTAAAGCACTTAAAAAGGCTTCTAAAATTATTTTTCATAACTACCTACTAGTAGAGCACTGTTAAGTCTAGGATCGTTTGTAATATATAAGAAGTGATAGGTATTTACTAACTTTAATGTGTAAAACTTGACGGGTTGTACGAAAAAAATAAAATTTAGTATCCGAATAAATCTACCACTAATTGACCAGCAAAAATGCGCAAATTGCTACAAATGGTTGTATTTTCATATTGATGATATTACGAATATGCACGCTATGCTTGTATAAAAAGATGCTAAAATTCATAAATTCTTCAAATAGTTTCTGCTACACGTTCTAAATTCGAAATTTAAAATAATTTATTCCCGCCTCACCCAGAAACCGTGACACAAATGTTCTTCTGAAATTAGTCTAGCATAAGTAGAAGTCTTTTGACATGATTGAATTGATATCAACTGAACACGTTCATGAAATTACATTGAAATACATTCACCTGTTTTGGAGATTACCGTCTACATATACACAGTAGCACGTGGTTCGTAAGATAACTACGAGAATACGAGTAGTACCTGGACGTTGTTTTTTAAAAGTTTTTTCGTTTTCATTCAAAATTTTGAACGTTTCATATCCGCCAGACTTCCTTAAGACGATTCAAAATTATTGTGAGTATATATACATATTTATACTTTTTTTGTTTGTTTTTTTTTTTACCGTTGCGTGATAGAGTATACGGCTCGCCAAATCGTAACTATTTACCGTTCGTCTAGTTTATTTGAACAGGCTATATAGTATATTGTACGACCACTTTGTATTGTCATCAAGTACCATTTTTGATGGTTGTTACTTCAGTATGATAGAAAGGTGTTAATGACATTCTAATTCAGTAGTAACATATTATATAGTGACATTCTTGATTCGAGTACACCATCAACTTTGTAAGTAGTTAGCAGGGCCTAAAACATTAATCTCAACACAAATCTTAAATTTGGAAAAATAGGTAGGTGGTATGCATATTTGTATTGATTTTAAAGTTTCTATCTTACATGATAATATGTTTTCGTTAATTCTATAAGTACAGCTAGACAAAAAAAAATACTGACCACCATAATTTAACCTAGTAAAGCTATGCTGCTTTGGATCTAGATAGTGATGTGTATTCAACACAGCATATTTATTTACGAGTACAATAAGCTAGTACAATATAAATCAACGGCCTACGTATGCCAGACATGCACTAATTTTTATTATATCTCACTCTATTCGACACAATAACTCTCGTGGGAAGCAAACCATAAACGCGGATATTATTTAAAAATGGAATAGGTACCTACTCGTAATTAATGTGCACGACAATTACTTCTTTACAATGCAGGCAAATATTTTTTGTTCATGGAATACGAGGTCATTGGTGTTGCCTATGTAGAAAATAAAGTAAGATGATGAGGTAAAACAAAACCTTACAACGAATGATTCTCACAATAAAATGGTTCAAATATCTTGTATACTTAGTTATAAATATAAAACAGAAGTTAAATAAAATGAAGTTGGATACGTAAGTTTTTTAGAAGTGAAAACTTTTTAGACACGTATTTTTTGTAGAATATTTTTTGAGATGAGAAAAAACATTAAACTCGCCACTCCGTTCTCGACACCTCTTGTGATAGATTGTATTAATTTACCGATTATGACAATTCACATATTATGACACCTATGTATTTTTTTTTATACCACTTAGGTGGCAGACAAGCGCACGGCCCACCTGATGGAAAGTGGTTACCGTAGCCTATGGACGTGTGTAACACCAGAGAAGCCACACTCGCGCTGTAAGCAATGCAAACAAAGCAGGAAAAGCCTTTAGTCATCCCACTGACAGCACAAATTCTCCAGTGAGCTCTGGCTACCCTACTCACCTCTGGAAACACAACACTAAGTTATTATAACCGCGGTATTATGTAGGGCGGAGGTACTTCCCCAGTCGGACTGCTCCTACAATACATATATACAAGTAGGTGTTTAAAATATTGGTCAAGTTTCACTTCTAGCTAAGACTCGGACACGGAACGTGTGTTTTTTATATTTTATTTAAACTTTGCATCTGTTTCTTTCTAGTCTTGTAATTAAATAGTGACACAGTTTGATGTTTTACACGCAACAGCCATTAGAAATACTATACTTCTGAGTTCTAACACACTATTACTGTATTACACATTCATAGTCCAACATTACGCGGAAACTATTTAAATAGCAGTTAATAAGAGTGAAGAGTAACGTCCATAAACGAAGAAGCAATAATAGTAATTTCTTGAAAAAATATTACATCGATATCTAGACTAATATAGGAGCTAGAATATGAAATAAACACACTTAGATACATACATACCCAGACTAATGCAAAATAAATGTATACTTATATTTTAAATGCGTAAGTAACTCATGTCGTGCCTGACACTTTTACCCCTAAACCACTGAAATTTTGTACAGGGGTAGATAAAATTTTAGGAAAAAGAAACGAACGAGCGGAGCCGCGAGCAACAGGTAACAGAATATATTTTATATTATATTAACAAAATATTCACATTGAGCGGACTGAACTCGCGACGCAGCAATCTAATGCGTATCTCAAGAGACACATTATTGTAGTGTTCATAATTGTATTCATGATTTAGTCTTGCTCAAAACAATAAATTAAAATAACCATCAACCTCCCTGTTATAGTCTGTGCAAATGACTACAATACGTAGGTACTAACTAAAAAGGTTATAACAAGGTTTTACAGGGCTGGCAACTCTGGCAATGCAAATATCCATAGATTAATGTGACTCTTTTCGATTGGTTATAATGTTACTCTATAATATCCTAATTTGATAACGAGTCTCGTTCATAAGAGGATCTCTCGGGAATATTTAAGAAACTCGCTATTACCCAATCACTACCATAATTCTGCTCGTAACTCTAGACATGAATCGGATGTCCATTTGCTTAATATCATACTATGTATTTTCCTCTTCTTCAATCTTTTATTTCGAATACATTGGTTCATATTTTGTTTTGACGTATTGTAAGAGTGATAGGTACGGCCATTCCCGATTGTAATCTGAAAATCTAAATGAAACTTGACATTGAATTTGTTAGCAATTTAGTACTTAGGTATATGCATTAAAAAATACAAAAATATTATGCTAGGGTTAACTTGCCCATTAATACCAAATAAGTCAAGTAATATTCTTCATATTCATCTCCGATGCCTATAAATAGTTTTAGACAAAAAGACACTCTTACGATAGTCAGAGACAGACGTTTCTCGGTATTTCCGGAACAATGCATCGTACATAGGCCTTACAAACTTTTTCTACGCGTAGGCAATGCCTGATGTTTTTCTCACTGGCAATTTTCTACTAAATATCTTTATAATGTCATTATTATTGCCATTAAATTAACTGCAATTTTCATGTTATTGATGACAGTGACGATTAACCTTAATAAGGCGTTAACTTCGACAATAGCTTTTATGAAATTCTAGGTAATAAAGTCATGGTATTAAATTATGACAATGTTGTACGTAGTTTCGAATAATGATCTATCATTTTGATTGATGCAGCTTAAGTTCAATCCATCAATTCTGAAGAATGTAGCTATTGAATAGAAGCATAGAATAATGTTTAAAACTAGCGAACGCCCGCGGCTTCGCATGCGTGAAATTGTTTTATGCGTGAAAAAAATCCTTGCATAGCCTATATTATCTTGTTGCATCAGCTACCTGCCAATGAAAGTCCAGTTAAAATCGATGCAGCCGTTTCAGAGATTTCTTTATAGTAGAACAGGTAGACAAAATTGAAAAAAATTATATTTTGGTGTATGTACCGTCTATATATTCAAATGCATGTGTATTAAAAGGCGATTATTTCAATATTACAAACAGACACTCCCATTTTATTTATAGTGTAGATGTAATAGATGTTATTTGATACTTTTTCATATCGTTTGTTTACCTTTCCTACTTCACAACACGCAGTAGAAAGCATGATCTTATAATCATAGGTACATATCATTGTGGGTATCATAGATTCCATATGGAATCTACTTACTTTAAGAAGATCATGTCACCTCAAGTAGCATCCATATGCTTCTTGAAGCACAGAGTAAATAATAGTACTACGAGTACATGCTTGAGGTGACAATCGAAAAAAATCATCGAGATTGAGAAAATTGGTATTATGAAATATCATCAATAATGCATTTGCATGACATAACATAAACTCACGCCTATATCCCCGAAGAGGTAGGCAGAGGTGCTAGCACCCACATATCGCCAGTTTATGTTGCGGTCCCAATGTAATAGGTGGCGAGCCTATTACCATTAACCGGGAACTTATAAACCTGCGATAAATACACACATAACTTCGAAAAGCATCGTAAAGTCATTGGTGTGTGCCATGGTAAAACCTGGGATCGAACCCGAGACCTCGTCTCAGCAGTTCATTACGCATACCACTAGGCTACCACGGTTTTTATTAAGTTATTCATTCTTTATTGTACCTACACTTCCAAGGTATATTAAAAAAGTTAAAAAGAATAGAAAAACGGACTCCTGATGCAGTAGTAAAAGTTTTAGAGACAAATGGACAACGTACCATTAAGAAGAGAGAAAGTTTCAAAAAGAAATGACGTAGCAAAATTTTTAACATATTTGAGTCACCAAAGCCCTACCACAGATTTCTACGAAGAGAAAAATTTTTCGTTCACTTGTTTCTTTGATAGAATGTGAGAACTAAAAATTTAATAACGCAATTACGTGATATTGATCTGGAAACAGTTCTCATGGTAGTCCTTCGTATTCTGTCCGCTATTATGAGAATTATGCGCTATTATCTACGAATTTATTAAGTTTTTGCGGTTGCATGGAGTTTGGCCGTGTCAATTTATATTGGTACAGTCAGTATCATTTCGATATTGACTTGAAAAGTACTCAAAATTGTCTTGATACTAATAATATAGAGTCAAGTCAAACTGTTTTATTGATTTAAATTGTAACAGGAATGCCGCGTGGTTCCCGGCAGAGTAGAATTTGGACAACACCATCTCTTCCCATGCGGTGTCGTACAAGGCGACTAAGGGATAACCGCGGTTCTCGATAATCAAGGGCCAAGCTGTACATCTGCCAAATGACTGGTTAAGCCTGAAAAGCCTGGGACATCTAAAGAAGTATGTCATAGGGTTGTTTACCATCAGTCAGATTTATACAGCCCAGACTCAACCTCAGATGCAGGCTTGAGTCAACAAAAGTGCTCGGAAGACGGCAATAAGGCTCACCTCTTATTACGTGGGACCGAATTCAATGATTAGTGAAATGTGGGTGTTCATTTACCTCTGCCTAACCCTACGGGGATAAAGGCGTGATTAAATGTATGTATGTAGGAATGGGGAGAGAGAGGGTGATGGATTTCAAGGTATTAAGATCATTTTGAGTAAGTATTTTACTAGTTAAGATCGATCAGATGTTGACTCAAGAATCAAATAATAAAAATATCAATTTCATTTATTCAATTTAGGCACATTACTACACACACAATATTATAAAAATAATAAGGAATGTGTCCCCAGCCGAATAGTGTCGTGTTCCCGGCGGTGAGTAGGGTAGCCAGAGCTCACTGGAGAATTTTTCTGTTGTTTGTGGGAGAAGACCAAAAGTTTGTCCTGTTTTGTCTTCTAAACTGACGGCATAGTAAGTCTCTTTGCTTACAGGGTTGGCAGCGAGTGTGTGACTTCCTTGGTTTCGCACTCGTCCATAGGCCTCGGTAACCGCTTTCCATCAGGTGGGTCGTGGGCTTGTCTGCCACCTAAGTAGTATAATAAAAACCTTTCGAAAATGATTCAGCAAGCAAGAGACTTAGGTTGACAACGCATTCCAACATCAAGATAATCTTCTACTTTATAAGAACCTTTTATGCGACTGTACCTATGAGCTCTAGTTTTAACATTAACAATGCGAAGGTGTAGAACTTGATTGCCTAATACCTTTTGTATTTGATTCAGACAATAAACTGTTTTTGTAGTGTTTCTTAGGCCTAGTTATCTTACTATTTGGTACTGTTCGAATACTGTGGCGTGTACATAAATCTTAGCTATAAAATAACCAACGATTTGATGTATTCTTTATTTTATTTTTCTAATTTATCTTTTAATACAATTAGGTGGCAGAGAATCACCAATCAACTGCTGAATAAGATAGATAGATAATACTTTATTGTACACCAATATATTTACAGTTGCGACAAGTAGGCAGCAGTTTAATGTACAATGGCAAAGCAGTTTAATAACCTTTCTCAGCACCTGATGGAATGTGGTTACCGTGACCTATGAACGTGTGTAATACCAGGGGAGTCACACCCGTGCTGTCGATCCTGTAAGAAAAGAGTTGTGCCGTCAGTGCAGAACACAAAAATAGACTTTTGCTCATATCACTGACAGCACAAATATCCAAAATTTCAATAAAGGATATGTTTCTTTGTAATAAAACAATAATCAATATGAAAATAAATTCTAGACCATGGGTCATCTTCAATTTCGACATAGACCCCTTGGATATGGGAACAACGGTGTTCCCATATTGCCTTGGAAAGGTTATGAAATGAACCATATACCTATTTAGTCTTACACAAAATCTAATAAATTTGGTGGTTTATATTTGTAACATTTCAGCAACTCTTAGCAAGATTTTGCTTTCAAAGAATGTCATAACTAGCTCCGTTAGTTTAAATGTATGTGCTCTTCATATGACAGCTTGAATAGGGCTCAGTGCTCTTAAGCGCGATTCCATTTGTGGATAAGATTAACAAACACAGTTGTGCACTATTAGAGTCGCATTGAGCTGTGATACGACTGAAAATTAGAGCCTAAATGGTTTTTATAGCCTTTGTTAATCTGATAAGTTGAACGAATTATTGGCATAATACTATCAAACTAGTGAATGGTCTTTGTTTGACATTTATCTTAGGCTTTAGACGTAGGTATAGCAACGAAATTTATTCGTGCATTATTACAAAAGTAACATTTTTCAAACATTATAAAAACTAACTTAGTATTGAATGAAATTTTAAAGCAATTAGTATGCTAACTATTCAAATTGATTAAGAAATAGAAAAAAATCAATCGGTTCAGGCGTGATTCGTACCCGCGATGTTTCCCTTACAGGGGGAACGCTCTGATCACTGAGTCCCACTATATGTATACAAGAATTTGGATGGTTTCGGGTGAAGATTCGGTTCGAATCCCGCCTGAAGCGATTTCTTTTTTTCTATTTCTTAACTTAATATTTATTACACATATTGCTAAGAGTAATCTATCGTTGTCGGGGAGCACGCTGTCATATTCTGCGGATAATAGTTGATGATATGTAACGGTCTACTATATTTGGGGGTAGATTTACTATTTTAAGTATTGATACTTGATGACAAAATACAAGCAATTGGTAGTTCTCCGGGCATATTACATCTGAGCATAAACGATTTTGTATTTTTATATACCATTTGATTAAGCATTATTCACTCTCCATCGTGTTAGTAAAACGATAATTTCGTTAAAAACATTACTACAAAAATAAATGTTTTTATGCATGAATTAACACAATAGAAATAAAATAAAAAAAAACTAATTTACCAAATCATAACTTTTTTATGCCAATATGTAGCTTACTTACAGGTGCCTTCTGCAAACTATTTATTAATCTGTGCTTCGGCTTCGGGGGCGTTTCCCAAACGCCCTGTAAACTTTGCTGACAAACATATATTTAGTATAACACGCTTAGTATAATATCATGATATTTGAAGTTTAAAACAACTACTTTGACAGTTAATAGGTGATTTGGCAACAAGAGCTAGCTTACACACGGAAGCTGTATATTTGTGTCGCTTGTATAGACGCCATTACTGTACGGCCATTGCGAGATCACTTTTGGATAATGTTGCTGTCGATATGCGTTGACATTTTGTCATGGAACGTATCAGTTACTGATACTTGCTCAATAGTAAGATATTATTGGCAACACCGTTGTCGTAATGTAAACATTGACTCCGTATTTAAAATTTTAGAAAAATATAAATAGCTATGTTTCTTTCATAAAAAAGTGCTTGTTATCTAGCAATACGTCCGAGAAATGTGTAGAAGTGTTATCAGTGACTTACAATTCGTGAATGAAATATTACAACAGTGAAATAAAAAAATCAGTTCAAATAAGGGAAGTATCTTAAAGTGCCTAAATGATGTAACAATTTCTGTTATAACTGATAAGAATATATGCACGTACTACACTTTTAAGTATAAACCTGTGGACAAGTGAAATTAAGAAGCAAAAGTCGTAATAATATAAAATAGGATCAGTCTAAATCAGTTAAATTCAAACCTAAGAATTTTTTCACAGTAACAAGAATGACCCAATTTTGTAAAAGCACAGTAATACTCAAGACCTAAAAGTCGAACCATAAATAATTATAGAAGAGAGAATAGGCACTTTTATATTCGGTACGACACGATTTGTCGGTACCGTACAACAGTGGCCCATGTATGAATTCGACGGTAGCGACAAAATATAAAAGCGGCAACTGGTGACCAACTGCAACATAATTAGTTAAGAAGATACATACCTACTGATTTTATTTGAGAATAATTCTACCAGATTTACCAGATTATACTAATATAAAAATACAATCTCCATAAAAATGGATTCGGAACCAAATAATATAACATATCGCAAACTAATCAGAGCAAGCTCATATGATAATATTGTTGGTGTGACTGTGACGAGTGATAGTGAGAACCAATCTGAACAATTGAATGCGACCATCAGGAGTATACCCAATGAAAGTTCTCGCTTTGATATGGAATACATAAATGAACTCCAAGAACGTATACAATCACTAACAAGTGAATTATTGAGTGCTCACACCGAAATAGAAAATTTAAATAGCGAAAATTCGTGCCTCAAAGCCGATCTACAAAATTCTATAAAGTTAAATGGTGCATACAAAACAATTTGTACAACTCCTACTAGAATGCATAATACGACACCCAAATCACGTAGCAAAAAAACGCAACAGAAATCCGTCACTCGGCCCACGACCATCGAAAATCATATAATAAAGGATACGTCGTCATCATCATCACCACCACCATCGGATGATCAGTGTCTACAAATGGTAACACCAGTAAAAGTTATGAATGAAATTTCGAAACGGAAAATAATAGTATTATCAGATCAACAAGGATATAAAATGCGAGGTATCCTTCAAAAACTGGTAGGTGAAAAGTTTATTGTAAAAGTTTACTGGAAGTCGGGAGCTTGTATGCAACACGTCTTGTCTGCTAAAGAAGAGATTAGCACATTACGCAAAACTGACTTTGTTATTATACTGGGAGGCGTTAATGATAAACAACCCAATGATTTATTGTTTCATCTCAGACAGTTTTTGACAAATGCATATAATACAAATATTTTAATTTCCGAAGTACCATATAATAATTACCTTAACGAACGAAAATTGAATTATGAATTAAAATTCTTATGTTCTAAGTTTGCTAATTGTAAATATATTGACATGAACTATTGTGAGTTTGTATCTAAATATGGTTCTTTTGTGATTCATAAATGTCAAATTCTTCTCAAAGAAATGCTACACATTGACTATAAATTACAATACAAATTATACTTGACCAATAACATTGACAAACCAAGGCATGATACTATTACTTTTAGAGACCAGTGCACTCAAACAGATAAAATTATTAACTATGTGGATAATGAATCAACTCCAAAGAAGTCAAGAGATTTTTTTCGTTCACAATAGAATTACCATTCTTCACCAAAATTTAGATGGTTTAGCGTCCAAATGGAAGTCTCTAGTCGTGCACCTCGATTCCCTCGAAGCCGATATTGGAAATTTTATAGATGTTCTATGCATTACTGAACACAACATGATCGATTCCGACAAAGGATTACTGAAATTAGAAAACTATCATTTTGGATCGGTATATTGTAGAAAAAACAGACGTGGCGGGTCTTGTATCTTAGTTCGGAATACGGTAAAATATAACCCCTTAAAAGAAATAAATTCCTATTCAGTCGAAAAAATTATGGAATGTTCTGGAGTAATTTTGATTAAACATAATATCGTTATTATATGCGTTTATAGACCTCCGAGGACCAAAGCAGAAAATATAGATGTATTCTTCACCAATTTCAATTCTTTACTCCATAAATACTGCTATAACAACAACGGTAAACAACAACAACGGTGCAACAACGGTAGACACTGATCGGTACGCACGCATACACTCCGATAATTTCGCTCGTGTACCTGACGACAGTAACAGCGTTTCTTAAACTTTCGTAAATTAATATAATGTCTACATTTACGTGCAAGAGGTGTGAGGTTGAGTCTATCGACGGTGTCATGTGTTCAGCGTGCAATGGGCGTTTTGACTTTCCTTGTGCTGGTATAAAAGAGGCTGGCTGGAGAAAACTTGGCGACAGGAAGCTTACTTGGAAGTGCATTGACTGTAAAAACCTAACGATAAGTCCCCGTGCTGGATCTTCGAAGACTACCCCAGCGGATATTGACAGTGTACTTGTGGAACTCAAGAGGTTATCCACTCATATGGATTCACTGCCATCTATAATGGAGAACTTGAAATCAATTAACATTGAGTTGGCGGAACTCAGATCCATGAGAGCGGAATTTTCGGACGTCAAAACATCTATATCGGATATGAAGTCATCTATAGAGTATGTGCATAGCTCGATTATGGATCTGACTGAAAAGCTAAGAGGCATTGAGCAAGAGGTCGAGGGTTTGAAGAAGACCAAACAGGATGTGTTGACTTTACAAGACCGCATCGGAATCCTAGAAATTCAATATCGTGAAAACGAGCAGAGATCTAGAAGTAATAATATCGAGATCAAAGGCATCCCTGTATCTGGCTCTGAAAACCTCTTCAATATTCTATCCAGCATAGGAGAGAGGATCAACTGCCGGATTCCCAAAGAACAAATAAATTATATCGCTAGAATTCCAATGCGAAATGATAACAGCAATAAAACAATAATATGTTCGGTACACAACAGTTATCTTAAGAACGATTTTATTGCCGCTGCTAGAATTTACAAAAAATTAAATACTGGTGATCTGGGATTCGAAGGAGATAAGAAGATTTTCATTAACGATCATCTAACTATGGACAATAAGGCATTACTTAATAAGACCAAAATTCTAGCTAAGGAACGTGGTTATGATTATGTTTGGGTGCGGGCGTGCAAAATATATGTGCGAAGAAATAACTCTTCACCAAAGTATCAAATTAGAGCAGAACAGGACCTTAAAAAGTATTTTTAAATAGCAGGTCGGGACGACTTTCCGATGCGTTGTTCATACTATTTACGACAACTTTGAGAAACACAGGTACTTATTTTTTGCATGCATTCCATTCTGACCCGCCTTTTGTTCTCGCTGTGGTCGGAAGTCACTATTCATTCATGTTAAATCTATGCAATTTTAAACGTTATTTGTTTATCGATGGAGTTGACATCTACTTGAATATAATTAAGTTTAAGTTAGAGTACAAAATATATATTGTTTATTCTTTAGATACAGCTTTAGCCAATGCATTTGAATTGTACCCACTTCACAGAATTTATAACACTTTATTAGGTATAGAACGAATTTTTGAGTGCAAATTGTACTTGGTGACGATATTGAGTGTGCTTTATGTTGTTATTATATTTATGTCTTTTGTACAAATTCACACCACTTAGTATTTTTTATCAAAATGTTCGGGGACTACGGACGAAAACTTCTTTATTTTATAGAAATGTATGTCTTAGTTGTTTTGATGTCATCTGCCTGACGGAAACGTGGCTTATTGACAGTATTGAGGATAGTGAATTATTTGATAGTAGATATATTGTTTGGCGGCGTGACCGGGACTATGCACTAACGGATCAGATGTTAGGTGGAGGAGTGTTAATAGCGGTACGTCGTGAACTCGTCGCTGACGTTCGCAGAGAGTGGTGCTCCTCTGCCGAAGACTTATGGATAACCTTGACCTTAAATCAATCGAAACCCAGAATCTCCCATAAAATCAATATATGTGTAGTTTATGTGTGCATCCAGAAAGGTGGTCAGTCTTTGATGGGACAACTGAATAATTTTTCAGACAATCTTACTGACATTGTTATGAAGAACTCATCCGACAAGTTTATTGTTGTAGGTGACTTTAATCAAAGTAATATCGTATGGCAAACTGTGACTGATGGATATCACCTATATCCTAGTCATTTAGAAGGACCTATCCAGGCTAAATTTTGTGATAATCTTGCTGTGTGTAATTTATTGCAATATAACTCTCATGTAAATATTAATGATAGGATACTAGACCTTGTACTGTCCACTGACGAAGTTCATGTTATGCACTGTCAGAATCCCCTAGTAAAAGAAGACTTACAGCATAAAGCAGTTTGTTTCGTGGTTGACTTTATTCAGACCCAGCAGTTACATTCTCGACCACGGCTAAAATATTTATATAATCAAGCAAATTACAACGCCATCAACAAGGATATGAACCAAGTTGATTGGGCATTAGAACTGGGAAGTAGACCCCTTGTGGATGCGGTTGGGTTTTTCTATGGCACTATCAATGAACTCCAAAAGCAGTTTATACCCACGAAGACTGTTTTTGCGCGATGCAGGTACCCTCCATGGTATAAAAGCTCATTGATTAAAATCATAAAAGAAAAGGCCAAATATCACTCAAAGTTTAAAAAATACGGTAACATCTCTGATCATCAATCATTCATTGTGTTGCGTCAGCGAATCAAAGATATAGAACAGAACATGTTTAACAACTATATTGCAAATACAGAATTAGCTATCTCAAAAAACCCTAGAGCTTTATGGCAGTACGTGAAATCTAAACATTATTCTAATTCTTACCCGCCTGTACTCAAGTTTGGGGATTTAAGTTATAGTAATGGTGAGGACATCTGCAACATGTTCGGAGAATACTTTTATTCCAATTTTAGAGAACGTACTGACAGTGACAACTCGTTATTTTCGGGTGGTATTGATGATATAGGTAACCAAACTACTGGTGTAACTGACATCCGTTCCGTGAAGGTACAAGAAGACGAAGTTCTTGGGTTTTTGAAACAGGTTGACCTATCAAAGTCTGCAGGTCCTGACAATATTTCACCAATTTTCATACTGAATTGTGCCAAATCTTTATCAGTCCCGTTAACAATTCTACTCAATAAATCATATTCTCAGGGAGAAGTGCCTGTAATTTGGAAATCAGCGTATATAACACCGATCCATAAAAAGGGACCCAGAGACTGTATAGAAAACTATAGACCGATATCTAAGTTGTGCGTATTTGCAAAAATCATGGAGAAAGTAATTCATAAGCATCTTTCTTTTGCATTAAAACTAGGCTTTAGTAATGATCAACATGGATTCATAAAAGGTCGTTCAACTACATCCAATCTGGTGGTCTGTAGCGATTATATATCAGAACACATGGAAATGAGGTCCCAGGTCGATGTTATTTACACTGATTTCAGTAAATGTTTCGATCGTATTGATCATAATTTACTATTGCGCAAACTTTGTCTAATGGGCATTTCAGGTAACTTATACAGATGGTTTACATCTTACGTGCAAAACAGATGTCAAATAGTGGCTCTTAATGGATATACCTCCAGAGCCGTATCTATACCATCTGGAGTTCCTCAAGGATCCCTGCTAGGTCCCATGTTATTCAATATCTTCATAAATGACGTCGGTGTATGCTTTCAAAACTCTAAAATTCTGCTATATGCCGACGATATGAAGGTTCTAAGGCAAATAACAACCGTAGGGGATGCTTGCTGCTTGCAGGATGATTTGAACAAATTTCAAAATTATTGCGTTCGGAACAGGTTGGATTTAAATGTCTCCAAATGCTACGTTTGCACATTTACACGTAAACTAAACCCAATAGCTTATGATTATACACTATTAAATGCGTCAATAGCGAGAGTCACTGCCATTAAAGATCTTGGAGTGACATTCGACTCAAAACTGATATTTGATTCTCACATTGAATCGGTTGTCAAGAAAGCATCCAAAGCTTTGGGTTTTATCATTAGGTTATCCTCTGATTTTAATAATATTAAGACAATGAAAATTCTTTACTGCGCGTTCGTCCGTAGCCACCTCGAATACTCTTCCCCAGTTTGGAATCCAAATTATGATATATACATCAATCGCCTTGAAGGTATACAGAGAAGATTTCTAAAGTATATTCAATATCGTTCTCAAATATACTTACCTAACTATATAGCAAGATGTAGAAAATTTCATATACTCCCGCTGTATGAGAGAAGGAAAATTGCAGATATGTCACTATTATTTGATGTGATGAATGGTCGTATTGACGTCCCTGAGTTAGTAAGCAAAATTGATTTACGTGTGCCTTTGGCATTCCTACGAAGGACAAACATTGTAAATGTACCTGCTGTTAAAACTACATATAGACAGAACTCGTGTCTCATTAGAGCTTGTCGCTCATTTAATTTAGGGTGTCGTAAAGTAGATCTTGACTTGTTTGCAACGAGTATCCCTAAAATGAAAAAGGATCTTAGTTCTTGTTTCTTTGACAATAGGTAAACATTGTATTTTGATAATGCTCCTGTTTTCTTTATTATTTTTGTAATTTTTTTATTCGGCTTTTGTTTTCGTGTTTATGTGGATTGTCTACCGCTTACTAAATATTTTCAACCAATATTTAGCAGTGAAAACTTTTAATTGGCCGTCTATTATTTTATATATCTTTGTAACACTAATTGATAGCTGTAAGTTTTCCTACTATGAAATAAATAAATAAATAAATAAATAAATAATAAGGCGAGAGTAGTTATTTGCGGGGACTATAACATAAACATACTTGATGATAGTGACGAATCGAGTAGATTCAAGGATATGTTGTGTGGATATAACATGAAGCTGGGCATAAACGAACCCACACGGCTGTCAAGCGGAAGATGCTTAGATAACATTTTATCTAATGTACGTGGAAGTAAGGCTGAAGTTATAGATTTGAAACTGTCAGATCACACAGCGCAGGTACTGACATGTCCAGTAAAATCATATAGCCATCTTGCAACTTGGTACATAGATAAACGGGATTATAGTAAAGAAAACCAAATAAGATTTAAAGGTTTCATAAATTCCTTAAGTTTTAATGAAGTATTCACATCTAAGGATCCAAATCTAGCTTTTACTAGCTTTTATGAGGACTTCAAATTCCTGTATGACCTCTGTTTTCCTATAATACAGGTTAAACGTTCCAAAATTTCCCGCCCAAAATGGTTAACAAAAGGTATCAGACTCTGTTGTAAGCGCAAGCGCCAACTTTTGTGGGAATATAGAAAGAAAAATACTACAAATACAAGAAATCGCTTCATGGAGCTATCATTAAGACTAAATCGTATCATTAAGTTAACACAAAGGTCGCAAAATGATAACTTTATTCAAACAGCTCTTAATAAGTCTAAAGCAACTTGGGCTGTTATCCGCGGTAATCAGAATAATACACTAAATGATCAAATTGACTACATAAAAGTAGACGGCAACATCATAAAAGAACCTTCACAAATTGCAAATTGTTTTAATACTTTTTTCACTGACTCAATCCACCAAAGTTTATCAATTGACCACAAAACACCAATGACATACGAATTGAATTCTATATTTATGACGCCCACAGTGCCTAATGACATACATAAAATTATATTAAGTTTGAAAAACACAAATAGTACTGGATACGATGGTATATCAACTAAAATAATAAAGCTCGTTTCCGTTGCACTATCCCATATACTGAGTCACATAATAAATTTATGTATAACTAATGGTGTATTCCCTGATCAATTAAAATTGACCATAGTCAAACCGTTGTTCAAGAAAAATGAAAGAGACAGTATGCATAATTATCGCCCTATAGCACTCGTGCCTGTTATTTCAAAAATTTTTGAGAAGGTGATACATAACTGTATCTACAACTACTTTGAGGACCATAATTTATTTTGTACCGAGCAAGTAGGATTTAGGAAAAATAAATCTATCGATATGGCAATCTATAGGTTTTTGTCCATGGTACTAACAAACTTAGATAGTGGATATCAAGTGTGTGCGTTGTTCATGGATCTAACAAAGGCCTTTGATTGTGTGGACCATAAAGTTTTATTAAAAAAATTATACGCTTATGGAGTCAGAGGGAATGTCTACGACTTAATAAAATCATATCTGAGCAATAGGACCCAAGTCACTCAAATTACAAAGATATCTAACACATCAAAGAAAGTCGTTGAATATACGTCAACGTGTGGAAATGTCACATTAGGTGTTCCGCAAGGCAGTGTACTTGGTCCACTATTGTTCATTATTTATATTAATGACCTACCAAAAGTAACTCATTATGACACAGTTCTATTTGCAGATGACAGTACAATTGTTTTTACTGGGAATAATAAAGTGCAATTAGAACGAGAAGTAAATGTAACATTAAATAATACAATTAATTGGTTGACATTAAACAATTTAAATATTAATATTGATAAGACAAATCTTATGACATTTAGAAATAGAGTAAATAAAATTCAAAATATTGACATAAATTATTTTAATAAAAAAATTGTAGAGGTTAGCACGACAAAGTTTTTGGGCCTGAACATTGATAACAACCTACGTTGGAAAAACCATATAGAGTCACTGTGTAAGAAGGTTCATTCATTTTCATATGCACTTTACATGCTGGGAAAATCAGCTAGCCAAGCAACCGTTTTGACGGCCTATAATGGTTATGTTGCACCTCTCTTGAGATATGGTATCATGTTCTGGGGCAACTCATCCGATAATGAAGACGCATTCGTGGCACAAAAGAGGTGTATAAGGTCTATATGCCACTTAAAACCTACAGACAGCTGTAAGCCTTACTTCTCAAAATTGAAGGTATTAACGCTACCATGTATATACATTCTGGAGGTGCTGCTATTTGTAAGGAAAAACATGCATCTGTTTACTAAATTAAATAGTAAAAGGAAAAAAAATACTTTAAGTATTCCATCAAACAAATCCACATTGATGAATAGTAGTTTTCTGTGTATGGCTCCTAGAATTTATAATAAATTACCACGAAAAATTCAAGAAATATCAGAACTGAATATTTTTAAAAAAGAAATTAAGATTATTTTGTTAAATAGGTGCTATTACACAGTACATGATTATTTAAATGACAACTGGAGGTTAAATGAATATCAATGACATATGATTTTGACATTGTTATTTTTATATTGTGTTTTAATTTTATTAATGTATGACAGTGTTACTTTATATTATGTTTTAATTTTATTAATGAATGACATTGTTATTAGATAAGACTTTTGTTAATTGTAATTGACTATTTTAATGTATCTTGCATTAAAATGATTAGGTACTATTATTGTTCCGAAACACGGACATCTATAATTTTGACAACATAGGTATATTATAATGATCTATTCTTTTCCCTAATTCTGATAAGTATGTAATTAATTATTAGATTCCCAGAATTTTGCTGTCAATTCTATAGTATGAGATTATTGCATGTCAATTTGGCCGAAATATGGTGAAACTATGTAATGCATAAATTGTAACAGCTGTGTACCTACCCATATATCGCAATAAAATGAATTTGATTTGATTTGATTTGATTTGATTTGATTAGTTTTGTGTGTTGTTTTAAAATACTAGTTATCGGATACTAATGATGGGAATTTATTCTAAGAATAAAATGTAGCTTTTTTTATACCACTTAGTTGGCAGACAAGCACACGGCCCACCTGATGGAAAGTGGTTACCGTGACCTATGGACGTCTGTAACACCAGAGGAGTCACAGTCGCGCTGCCAACCCTGTAAGTACAGAATTTCTGTGCCGTCAGTAGAAGACAAAGCAGGACAAGCCTTTAGTCTTCCCACTGACAGCACAAATTCTCCAGTGAGCTCTGCTGCTGCGTTATTCCAGATTTTATTCTATCTGTGTACCAAACTTTAGCCAGATTCGTTTAGTTATTTCAGCATAATTGAGTAACAAACATCTTCACAATATTAAGCTAGGACTAGAATGACTATGGACGAGAATTTTAGTACATTCTTCATAGCGCTATCTAGACCTAAATTAAGCATAACCTAACTAGTTCTTACTATGTATTTTGAAATATGGATAAAAAAAACTCATGTAGGACACGGCGGTATTTCCGCCTAATTGCGCAGTCCGACTGGGGAAGTACCTCCGCCCTACAGAATACTGCGGTTATAATAACTTCGTGTTGTATTCCCAGCGGTGAGTAGAGCAGCTCACTGGAGAATTTGTGCTGTCAGTGGGATGATTAAAGGCTCGTCCTGCTTTGTCCTCTACACTGACGGCACAGAAACTCTGTGCTTACAGGGTCGACAGCGCGAGTGTGGCTTCTCTTGTGTTATGTACAGAAAAATATTTATACTAAGCGGGAATCGACCGTGCGACCCCTGACTTAGCAGCAAATCGCTCTCCCGCTACACCACAGTGACAAAACCAAACTCGTGACCAATAAATACCAAAATCTGTGGTGTGAAACAAATTGTTATCCGTAAACTATTTTTACTATCAACAAAACATTTACAGTACAATTAAAGTTATTCAATGTATTTTTTGATATTTGACCTTTTACCGTTTGTTTCATGTTATTATTTCCGCATACAAATGTGAAGGTTCCAATCAATCCCATTGTTATATCGTAAAAGATAAATATTTTTTGGATATATGCATAGAGCTTTATTCCTCATGAAATTTCTAGAATGCCTAAGATGCTATTCAGATATCTAGCTGATTGTATAGAGGTATTTGTACGTTTGTTCCTTATCGCGATCTTTTCTTGTATACAAAACTTATTAATTACCCTTTGAGAAGTTTCCAAGTCATTTAAATTAAGTAAAAATATTTGTTAAAATGAATTTTCAACAATATTCATGCTCATGAACAAGGTTTGTTTATTTATTGCAACATGTATAAAACAGATCCAACTAAAAGAGTAAAAGATTTATTATAAAATGCTTCAGTAATCATTTTAATTAGGTAAAAGAAACTCAAACAAAAGTCATTGATCTCATTATGTTCTTATAGATTTTATATTTTTTTCACGTTTCGATTATTTTTAATTATTAGATTTTTTTCTTAGATTATTAGATTAAATTAACTAGACTGATGCACTGAATAGGTACATAACATTACCACAGTGCAATGAACAGGGTTCATTCCACTGTAATATTATTAAGTACGTAAGTGAAGTTTCTACATTTTTTTTAAGTGGGTATTAATACACTCCTGTCTACCACTTTGGGGATTTACAGGCTTGATTATTTGTAGATAGGTAGGTAGGTATATGTATATAGGTAAATTCTCACAGATACTATAGCCCAGATACTTTCGACTGGTCCCGACCCAATAGGAGAGAAAGGCACAAGAAAAGTTAGTTAGAACAGATAATAATTTAGCGTTCTGTGATGCAGTCTTATAATCCGGTTTAACACTGCAAAATAAGAGTGAAACTCATATTCATACTGAGACAGACATTCTCATTTAATCTTTATTCCACACTTTGACAGTCAGTAAAGCATTTTCAATTAAATGACAAGAATAGCGAATACAGATAGCTTCGAACATAATACACAGAAGAACATAAATTAACATTGTCTAAGCGTTTTTATATAAAATCGCTTGTATTGTTTTAGTATGATTATTGTGTTGTTTTGTTCTTTTGTTGAGTTTTATCGAGATGTTTAATGACTTCTATTCTTTGGCAGTGCGGTAACATGTGTGTTAATGCCACTATGATGTAAGGAAACTTTTTTAGTGGTTTCCGCTTGTAATATTTTCACTTAGGGTTGACTCTAGGCACAAGTTAATCAGTATGGCTACCAGGTAACATTATATCCGAATGCAGACCAAAGTGTCGGTATATTTTTGTTATTTGATACCATGAAACGTTTATTTATCTCACTACTAAATGGCACAGGAATTAATAATTAATTCGTTATTGTACATAGAAAATACATGTTATAAAATATGTATTCAAGTACGACTGGAGAAATACCTCCGCTCTATAGAATACCGCAGCGTGGTGAGTAGAGCAGCCAGAGCTCACTGGAGAGTTTTTATGCTATCAGTGGGAAGACCTAAGACTTATCCTGTTTTGTCTTCTACACTGACGGCAGAGAAAGACTGTGCTACTAGGGTAGGCAGTGCGAATTACTCCTCTGGTGTTGCACACGCCCATTGGCCACGGTACCCACTTTCCATCAGGTGGGCCATGTGCTGGTCTGCCACCAACATGGGTTAAGAAAAATAAGTTAAAGTACAAAGGTGAGCTTAACTCTATAAGAGTTCTCTTCCAGCAATCCTTTGTGCTATATAGGTTGAGAATAGAAAAGAAATAAGGACAAGGTCACAACTAGGTATTTTTAAAAATGGTTAATATCTCTGGAGCTCTTTAGCTCTGCAGGCCTTTACATCTTGCCCAATAAAATATATCAATCAACAAATTACTAGCTGTGACCAGTAGTCTAAATTAGAATCACTTGTTACTCTCGTGATTCAATTCGAGATTACTTCGTTATTTCGTGATTTAAAGTAGATACTCGCTGGCCACGTCTGCTGATGGCCGTTGGAAAGACGCCCTCTAGCCAGATGAACTGACGACCTGAAAAAAGAATGGGGGGGAGACTGGAAGCGGAAGGCGGTGGACCAGACGAAATAGTGCACAATGGGAGAAGCCTATGTCTAGCAGAGGACTGCCGTGGGCTAACTGATTGATTGATTGACGCGCAGCAAAAGAATATACCCACTTGTTGAACAATAAACTATATTCGTAATCAACACATATACTCGCAGAACCATACATAATCTAGTACCTACATAATGTCTAAAAATCATACATATTGATAATTACCAACTCATTTTCGGGCCTATAAATATTTCATAGACATACATAATACTATTTCCGTTCTGTGGATATTATGCTATTTCAGCCAATACTATCTAACCGTTTTTGTATTATTGTGTAACAAACAAACAAAACTTTCTTCTCCATAATATCAGTAGTTACCAGTTCAGTAGTTTATGCAACCATCGGAATATTGTAAAAACTGTCGTATGCGTGATTGCAATTTATTTGAACAGAACCAGAGATATGACCAAAAATAGAGTCAGCAGGAGGTTTAAAAAGGTCATATTATTGGAATCGTATTAGGATAATATTTTGTCTTGTGGTGATATTTACTTAATTAAAATCTGTTTGGTAACTGAATTGTTATAATTCTGCTTATATGAGAGACCATTAAACGAATTTTATAGGAATCTATTGAGATCTACAGGCAAATCATAAAGTTTGTAGTTTTTTTATACCAATTAGTTTGCAGAGAAGCACACGGCCCACCTGATGTGAAACGGTTACCGTGGCCTATGGACGTATGCAACACCAGGGGTTGTTACACTCGCGCTGCCGACCATAAAAGTTTACAGCAGAATCACTCAAAGTGACTTTTTTAGACCCGCTGGTTGTGATAGATGACATTCACACAGGCGATACCGCGGGCCTCAGTTAGTTCCTTATAAAGATAGATCAATCTCTGCACCACCTCTAAGGTTGACTGGTAGAGTATGCCTGTGGCATTATTTCCGCATGTGTACATATGTGCATGAAGACTAATAAATAAATTCAGGTTGTAACCATAGTCCGGACGGAACTCAACAGAAATGATAAGTCATGTTTAACATAATCACACATTACTGAACAAGCAGTCTAATACCCAATACTTAGTGTCATAGAGTTAGGTACAGTCACTCTCAGAAGCTGCTGAATAGTAACAAATAAATTTTACATGTTAATAATATATCAATAAACTTCCACATTTCGACACCCATGATTTTTGGTCTTCGATTTGATCGAAACGATTGATTGATTTATTTATTTATACATATATACTTTATTGTACGTAAATTACAATATTCATGATACAAAAATTATGAAGACAAGAGATGTTTTTGTAATCTTTAGAAGACTAATATAACATTTTTATACCAATACTCACGCTTTCTTCCCTGTAGGAATACAGTATATTAGTTTTTAAGATATTTAGACATAAAAGTTGAAAAAAATCTTAAAAAATTAATTAATAAATAAATAATTTATTGATACATACTTATAAACTACAGTTTTAAATAAAATTGTATCATTATTATTAGGTAATAATTTTTTACGAGCAGCCCTTGAACTTTCTAAGAAATATCTACATACCATTCATCATCATTTGTTGACTAGACTAATATGAGATTGCGACTGTACTCGGGAATCCAGTCTAGTCAGGTCCGTGTTGTAATATCCTGCCTGCAGCTATTAAGCATCCAGGATATGACGGGCCGGAGGAAAATCAATAGATTCAGTAATGATAAGTTACGTGAGGGTTGGGCTTTGGACTGGTTGGTATCCTGTTTCAATAGTACCAGAATATTAAAATGATAATGATGGTGCTGAGATCTTACACTCTATACTAATTCTATAGACATGGTAAAAACAAACAATGTTGACACGGTAATGTCTACTTATAAAGCAGTGTAAATAAAATTAATTATTTAGACATGTTCAAAAATGTTTTCTTTCATTCAAATTAATCGAGTAGGTTATCAAAATGAAGAGAATTTAAAGGAGATCACATAAATATATACATGTCATATCATAACTGAAAAGGTGAAAATAATTTTAATTATAAAAAAATTAACTATAAAATAAATTTAACTATAAACTTCTGTCTAAAAAATCAAAATAAAGTTGATAGCAGGCGATAACTATTTGCTAATCATAAATCAAAAGAAAATTAATGGGTAGGTACCGCCTGTTATTAAACTTGTTACGATGTTTTAGCCTGTACATATTTTCGTTATCTCTCTTAAATTCCCTTCATTTAGATACGAGTGCTCTAGTTTACCCTACTCGATTTCGAATATATATATTTTTACAACCCGCATTTAAGCATTAAAAATCCACCGTATAGTTTTTGTTGACATTTCATGTACCCTATAACACTTGCGAGAAGTATATCTTTCATATAAGACTCTATTCATCGCAACAAAAATAACTACATACATACAAACATACATACATACGCGCGTAACACATTACCTCGCTGGCACAGTCGGGTACAAATAGCTACTAATTTGGTACAAGTTTGACATAGGTAGTTACTTTTTTTTTTTTTACGTGCGCAAAATCCCCACGGATACCTCCCCACCGGAGCCGGTGGAGGAGGTTATGTCGGACTTGAACCGACTAAAACGCACGCCGCCTGTGGGTCGTTTTGGTTGCCGAAGGAGAGGTTGACAGGCATATCCCTCGCACCCCGGCCGACCCAGGGCCATTTCTCACGTTCTGGCTCTCTTCTCGGGTGTGGGGACTACAGAGTCCCCAACTCGTCCCCGGAAAACGGGGAGGCGCGCCAGGCGCACCACCGCTGTGGCCTGCTTCTGCAAGGGTGACAGGCGGCTCCACCAGCCACCCCCAGGCCTGCGCTCGTGGGGGGCGGAGGTCGTTCATCGACCTCCGACGCCCGAGTTGCGATCCTTGGTCGCTCCCACTGCCGCTCTCACCCCGTCTATTCCTTCACGAGCATTACTTGCTCGCAGAAGGAGGCGCCGCCCGCCCACGCAAAACTCCACCGTATAGTTTTTGTTGACATTTCATGTACCCTATGACACTCGCGAGAAGTATATCTTTCATATAAGACTCTATTCATCGCAACAAAAATTGAGTCGTTTTTCCGATGCATTTTATAAAGACTGTGTCAATACAGTTTATAGTCAAAGATTAGGATATATTACATAGTGCCATGTAGACTCAACATCATGTTATTGTTAAACATAGAAGTACGGTATAAGTACGGTACGGTAAATGTCAGCAGGATCATTATTTTCATTTCAGATATAACTAAATTTCAATTTTATCCATTGGATCCATTGGAGGTAGGACACGACGGTATTTCCGTCCCAATGGAGCAGTCCGACTGGGGAATTACCTCCACTCTACAGAATACCACGGTTATAATAACCTCGTGTTGTGTTCGCGACGGTGAGTAGGGTAGCCAGAGCTCACTGGAGAGTTTTTATGCTGTCAGCGGGAAGACCAAAGGCTTGTGCAAAGTGCTGAAGGCACAGAAAATCTCTGTTCTTACAGAGTCAGTAGCACGGGTATGATTCCTCTGGTGTTACACACGTTCATAGGTCACGATAACCACTTTCCATCAGGTGGGCTATGTGCTTGTCTGTCACCTAAGTTGTATAAAAAAAATGCATGATTACAGTAAAATTTTGTTTTTGTGATTTCAAAACATACGAAAACTTATATAATGAAAGTTACAAAATTAAATTGGGAACGAAATCAATCGACCTATGTGATTTGCTGATAACATAATTTTATTCAAACTAATGTGTATTTATGAATCTCATATGACAGGGTTTATTCGCGCTTGAGATCATCTACGATCGTTATCTATCGACCTCAAACATCATCAGAGCTAGTGTTAGTCATGGTTGCATTTATTTTAAAAGAATTTAGCAACCGCAATTTCTAATATTCTCTCTAACCCCTCCAACTAAGCTAGGTTTGCCTGTGCTAGGAGTGGGTTCACGTCAGTAGTGTGAATCCACTCCTAGCACCTCTTGATCGTAAGACCAACTCCGTAACCACTAAGAGAGGAACGCTTTTACCTAAAGCTTGCACTTTGATTCGGTGCCCAGGGTTCATCCTTATGTGGTTGTGACCTGACTTCTTAATCAAATACTATCTGGAATAACATAGGCTAAATTTTCTCGAGGATAGTTCTCATGAACTCCGAAATCAGGAACACAATTCTACGTGAGTGGAGGCGATGGGAACTAGTTTAAATTTAAAACAAATTTTAATAATTTCAAAACCCACAACACACAATTATTATTAGTTAATAAACATAAATGCATAAACATTAATGTTTAAACAGAAAGTGAAATCAGATAGGTATTTAGCTTCATTTGAATACCTATTAGAGATTTTGGATAACAAAATGTGGTTACCGATGCAATATCCTTTTATGGAATCTGATGACTTCTTTTGTAATTTTCTCTGTTACTTACAATATTTGTGTTGATTGCCACCTAGAGAGATAATAATTATGCAAATCATAAATAATTATTCAAATAAGAACATTCAAGCGATCAAATTGTTATTATTTTATTATTAGTCAATGATATTAGCTAGGTACACATAGTCACAGATAACATACCTAATACTAAAGAACACAGTTAAGGTGTTTTTTTATTTTAAGTGCATATTTAACATTTTTAGTGAAGCTCATTACAGAACACTACATGACATACATTCAATACAAATACATAAAAAAATATAGGAAAAATTCAGCGATAATTCCACCCATTGTACATTAAACTGTATATGCATGCTACCTACTTGTCTCAGCTGTAAATGTATTGGTGTACAATAGAGTGTTATCTACCTATCTATCTACGTTACAGATGTACCTATGTTACAGAAAAAAACTTCCAAGTGCCCCTTAAATCCAATCACACGTCCTGATTGACCACCTGATCTCAAAAGGGTGCATACAAAACAATTTACTGGCGTCGCTAACGCGGCTCTGGTAATTTTCTTAGAAAAACTTGACATTGACGTCACAGCATTAATTATAATTTTATAATTATTTACATTTAATTGATGTTGACAAAAGAAGAAAAATACCCAATTCTATAAATATATAAGTAATAATAATAAGTTAACACTATAATATGATTATTACATTAAATGTGAGATATTTATCAAAAGTAAATGCATCTGTAACAATTATTTTGTTACAATTTTAATTTAATAAAATTGTAACAAAAGTATGGTTTAATTGTTTTTAATGAAATGAAATTGTTAAAAAAATTGATCTCAAATTAATTAAATATTAAATAATTGATCTTAACCTCAACAAACCCAGTTACTTGACACTGTTTAAGTTTTAAGTGTTATTTGATATTAACTTGAAGTTTACAACGATAATGTGTTATGTTTCAATGCAATACATTAATAATACTTTAATAGATCCAACATAGTACACATTTATACAAACTTGAATTTTAAATACAATTTTCTTTTTGTAAAAATTTGACGAATAGCCAAATTTAATGGCAATTTTATAGATATTAGTTAGTACTTACATAAAAATCTGTGTTTGTTAATAATTTTCTCGTTATGTTCATCCGATTCCAATAACAATATTGCAACGTAACTCTTATAATTTTACTATAATATAAATAACCTTATAGCTTTTTATCAGAAGTTTTGAATGAAAATTACATAAAATGCCGGAAATAATGATTTTAAAAACGCTTTGTCTAAAAAGGTAAGAAACAATTACTTTATTTTGGTAATTAATTATATTTACTGTTGTGTTTTAAGCTAGAAAACGTTTTATCCCCAGTACACGGAAGCCAGTCATGGGCTCTGAAACGTTCAACTGTAAACCATCTTTACTTAACACCTATTGTGTTAAGTAAAGATGATGCATTCTTTTGAAGTAGGTTGAAGGTAGAAGTAGATATGCAGAACTACATCCCGTTTGCACGCTACGATGCCCAATCGTGCACCACTGTGTTCATTGTCCCCCTCCTCGTATACCATGGTGATGGCTTGCCTTGGCCCATCATGGACATTTATATATAGTGTATAGGACACTATGAGGTACAAGTATCAGGCATTCGAGTATCATCTGGTATCATACTTATCATTCACACTTAAGTACCATTGTCTGAGAGCTTTTAAAGCTTCTCTCTGCAACCTAGAGCAGACGTGGCCCTGATTAACAAGTCAATCAGGTCTTTTATATTCCTGTTTTGCACTTTGATATGTAAAACTGATAAAAGTGCAGTGAATTGTATCTAGCAGTGAAAATTTAATTAAATTGAACTACGAACTATGAGTATCAGGTAACGAAGCGTCGGGTATAACAAGCGTTTCAAATATTAAAAAAATATTGTTTATTTGTATTCTGTAACTGCTGCTTTGTCGTCCTGATGTATGCAGAATGAAGATTTTTTCCCCTAGAACAGTATGTTGCACCGACTACAAATAATTGAACTATTTTCGTTTATGCAGACATACATACGGATATCTCCCTTCTTGGCAGTGAGGCGGTTATATTACACTCGAACTGACTAAAGCCACACGCCATCTCAGGGTCATACCGCCGGTCTCAAATATCGGGGTGTAAGGTGGCCTGGCCCATAAAGAATTTTTCTCGCACCCTGCCGCCAAATAATTGACTTTACACTTAAATATAAAATAAGCTTCTTGTATATTTACTGTATAATATAGTTAACGTTTCAACAGAACAAACTAGTGTACAATAACTATTCGCAAAATTTAACTTAGTTAAAGAGAATATATGAAAAGTTTACTAGTTGTAATTACAACATTTCATGGTTCAAATTGCTACATATCGTGAAGTCAAAGATGCATAAGATTTAATCTACAAAAAGTGATTACATCTACTTGTACTTAGTTTTTTGGTGCAATAATCATACGGCTTAGAAAATCCATTCATTAAATTCAATAAGGTATTTTTTAAATGTGTAGATTCAATTGTTGCAGTCACAGAATCAATTGCTGTCTCGAGAATTAATTTTCTCCAATCAAAATTGATACCTATAAAATTGAGCTGGAATAGAATCCAGGACCTCTGACGCAGCAGTCTACGCCAATCCACGTAGGGAGTATCTACTTATTGCTCTAACTGTAGGCAACTACAATATATAGAGTCTGATTACATAATAATAAATTCATTATCTAGCTATCTCATTATAATCTCGGTTAAGGTTACACACAATACTTAGATACTCATTACATTAAAAACCATTAAACATTTGATAAATAACTTCAACGATATTGATATCAATCAATTTATTA
Source organism: Eilema griseolum (assembly GCA_963662185.1). Lineage (NCBI taxonomy): Eukaryota > Metazoa > Arthropoda > Insecta > Lepidoptera > Erebidae > Eilema > Eilema griseolum. The sequence goes on from OY759250.1 coordinate 11,878,433, forward strand.
GTCTATTGCAGTCCACTGCTGGACACAGGCCGAGTTATCGCCATTATAGTAACGATAATTTCAAATGCCAATCGTGAGGTTACAAACCTTGCCTCAAAATTAATAGTTTACCTACTAACGTGGAGAAACTAGTATATGTGGTTATGTGGATCAGTGGTACGGCCTTCATGTTCACTAATGACAGTGGGATAGCGAATACAATCAGGTCTTACAACCTGGGTGCCAAGAGCGACCTCGGTTTTAATTCACATTATTGTTAAAACAAAGAACGCGGTGTAAGGCAGTATGAAGGAACTGCGTTAGTGAGGTTAGCATAACAATATGTTTGATGACCTCTGTGGTGTTGTGGTTGAGCCTTTGCTGTGTTGGAGGTTACGGGTTCGATTCGAGCTTGAATATTTGTATGCATAAATATGCTTATATGAATTGATTTAGGTAATTCTATGTGTTATACATAATAATATGTATATGAGTAATATATAGTATAATATCTAATAAGATTATTTCAGGCCTGAAGTCAGACCCACCACAGATGGTTCTAAGCATCTAGTATTACACAACAGAATGAAAGTTAAAAACGTACTAAAAATGATTAATCAGGCCTATCTCAATCTAAAACCAAGCTTCGCCCTTCTCTTTTAGGTCAAATATCGCTCGAGGGATATTCAATACCTATAATATTTAGGGAAAAGATATTACGTAGTGAATTTTTACGAGCAATTATAATTTAATCAAAAGTAACCTCAACCTTTAATCTAAAAAGCTTGGTAAGAAAAATTGGCTAAGTGCGAGTCGAACTCGTGCACGAAGTGTTCAGTATCACACACACATATAAGGTAAGGCAGAGGTGAATTAACACCCACATTTGACCAATCATTGAATTCGGTTCCACGTAATAGTGGGTGAGTCTATTGCCGACTTCCGGGCACTATTGTTGAGTCAAGCGACGCATTTGAGGCTGAATCTGGGCAGTATATATCTGTCAGATGTTAAACATAAAGTGTTCAGTATTATTATTTTCAAATATTTATTTTATTTAGTTTAGTTTATATTTAGTATTTATTGTTATAGCGGCAACAGAAATACGTCATACGAGAAAATTTCAACTATCTAGCTATTACGCTTTAAGAGATACAGCCTGGTGACAGTGAGATGGAAAGTGGAGAGCTTCAGAACCATAAACACAAGATTGTGGCTGTATCATGGCCGTATGTTTCAAATGTGCAGCGGTTCCTTATATCCGTCGTTCTTATCATCCAGCACAAAAACTCGAAGCTTGGAGTTTCTAACCATGTCTTTCTCTTCTACAAATATTTAACTTTTACGAGAGCCGGCACCGTATTACTCTTACATAAGAACCCGAGCGTATTGGTTTCTTGAGCATCCATTCATCAGCCGATATTCCGGTTTGCTGGTGAGATTAGCTTATAGGCCCCAAAATCTTGAAGCGGCTCAAAATGCTCCCATAGTTTAAAATAGAAAAATGCTTACATTTTTGCATAGCTGCAGCACATAACACGGTCAATTTACAATACTGTACAATATACACTCCAAAAAAAGTAAAAAAAAATTGTAACGGTAACAGCACCCATCTGCAGCCATCATAACAAATTTATGACATATAATGGATATAACATGACATAATATAATTATGGATCTAGATTTATGGTTCATCTAGTCGGTATAATTGTTATTCTCATTTATAAATAACAACAAACATAAATATGCAGTATAGTGGTTTAACTTGGGAAGAAAATTATGCGTTGCAGCCGCCACAACTGGTCGCTTCTCAGCTTGTTGCTGTGATGTAGTGTTCGGTGAGGAACAAAACATCAAGCGATTTTCATACACGGCATTTACTAGCACGTGAATTGCCACTAACAAAGCGACTAAGGGATAGGGCTGTTTAACATCAGACAGATATATACAGCCCAGACTCAGCCTCTGATGCATGACTTGAGTCAACAACAGTACCCGGAATACGGCAATAAGCTCACCCCCTATTATGTGGGACCGAATACAATTATTGGTGAAATGTGGGTATTAATTCACCTCTTCCTAGCCCTCCGGGTATAAAGGTGTGATTATATATATGTATGTATGTACATCAAAATGGCCTACATAACACTAAATATGATTTTCCAGAACATAAAGTACATTTAATTACAATAGCAACACTGCCACGGTTGGAATGCACATTTATGCAATAAAATTATCTGATATGTTATAAGACCATTATGTATTTTTGCAATCATTAATAGGTGGTTTAATTGTTTTAAAACTTTTGCACATTCTAGAGATAAGATCTGAATCGTGACTTAATCGTTTGTTCTTTTGTTCTAATCGTATCGACGCTAAGGGCCGATTCAGTGATATGAAAATTTTAAAACGTATGATTTCGAAACTTACAAAAGAATTACAAAATTTACTTGAAAACGAATCAAACTATGAATGATTCTGAACGCCATCAATAGCTTTTGTTTTGACAGATCATAATATATTTTGGAATAAATACCAAATGTTATCCTTTCTAATTGAATTGAAATCACGTTCTATGAAATACTGCCGCACGTCGCCCGGCGAATTGTTGCGCGACAGTTTTGATATTAGGTATAATATTTTAGAAGGTATTCAATTAAATTGTCAAGTTTATTATCAATTATTTTTGGTACAAAACGATTAATAACAATAAAAATGTTTTATGTTAGAAGACTTTTCATTTGACACATGGGTCGAAGATAATATAATGCAAGAAGTCGAAGTGTACTTAAAATCTTATTTTAGAAATAAGTTCCAATGTCTCCCCAGTCCAGGAGAGCCAATGGGACTGAAAAAATCCTGATGTCTCCCCTAGAGGTATATCAAGGGAGACACGAGATCGTAACCAACAAAGCTGAATACTTTGTTATATAATTTATAATAATACACATAAATACATACATGTAATTACGCCTTTATCGCCGGAGGGTTAGGCAGAAGTGAATTAACACCCACATTTCACCAATCATTGAATTCGGTCCCACGTAATAGGGGGTGAGCCTATTGCCGTCTTCCGGGCACTATTGTTGACTCAAGCCTTGTATCTGTGCCTGAGCCTGAGCTGTATCTGTCTGATGTTATACAACCCTATCCCTTAGTCGCCTTGTACGACACCCCATGGGAGGAGATGGGGTGGCCCAAATTCTACTTTACCGGGCACCAGGCGGCAATGACGGGAACCATAATACACAGTATATATAATACGCTTAATACACTTATAATAATACACATAACTCAGTTTCATAATACTTATGATGACTATATAGTGATCAAATATATTATGAAATTGTTAGTTATGAAATAACATAAATTATAGTATCACAATAATATTATTATGATACTGTAAATTATATTATTTATACAATATAGTGGCGTAAACACTAAACAGTATTTAATTGGTTTGCAATATAACCCCGGACAAGCTAAATTGGTTTATAATGAAATCTAATCTCGTCTAAATAATAGCGTTTCTTGTTATTTTGTTGATTAAATCTTACCTAAAGTGATTATAAAGATGAAATATTATTTTAGTAATTATGAGCATCATAATTGATTGTGAGGTTAAGCACCTATTTTATGACATGAAAAATTACAGATTCTATTAAAGTTACTGAACATCAATTAGCACACTAATAACTTCAATTATTTGCAACTAGTAGTTACTCATTTTTGCAATTCGGATTTCACTCGAATCAATTGAGTCACCACAAATTGAAGAGGTGACATACACACATACACACTAACAAACTTAGGCAATAATAATATTAGTGAAGTAGGACCACCTATAGAGATGGGTTACGAGTCCTGTGGGTGTCGTAGAAGGTGATTAAGGGATAGGGATGTTCTTCATCTGATATAAACATACAGTTCATGACTAAGTACCCATTTGACTGCAAAAGACTGGTCTTCTGCCTCTGTGGCGTGGCGGTAGTGAACGCAGACACTACGCAGGGGGTGTGAGTTCGATCCTCGCTCAGTGCTGCATGAATTTTTTTTGGAAATTTTTGCTATAAAGTATTTGGATTAGTCTGGTCATGTCATACGAACATCTATGGCCGTCGTTATGGATAGTAGGCGCCCTAAGAAGTTCAATTACTGGTCTAACTACAATGCTTCGATATCACCATAGGGGTGTGGAGATCATATGACAGTCGCTTCACAGAAAATACTGAACTTCATCCAAATCCGCAGTTAGCAGTCTAAAGTCGCACCAGTGTAAAGCGGACCCTAGACTCCAGGGTGAACTTCGGATACATCTGGGCTTAACGTTAAGACGAAGAAGAAGAAAATCATAATTAATTAATTTGTTTGTGTTAATAAACCTCTGCCTACCCCTTCGGGGCTTTATAGGTGTGAGTATATGTAAATATTCTACAACATATAAAATATTCTACAACATAGAAATATTCTACAACATATAAATATTCTACAACATTCTACACAACGCTATCTAGACCCATGGTAAGCATAGTTTAACTAGCTGGTGTTATGGAATCTAGAATACGGATAAACATACTTAAATACTTTTTTTTTGTAAATACATACATATTATACATAGAAGCACCCAGACCAATGCAAATACCCATATTCGTGCATACAAATATTTGCACTGAGCGGGGATCGAACCCGCGCCTCCTGCGTAGCAGTCGCGTTCACTACCGCCACGCCACCGAGGCAGACAGAGGTGTGTAATATTAGTACGATTTTGGTGAGTAGAACGCTTAAGCTGTGGAATGAACTCGCTGCAGTGGTTGTCCTAAGCGACTACAACATGGTTCTTCAAGAAGATCATTAGTAGGTTCTTACAGGGACGACAGCATGACTGTTACGCCTCTGTTATTGCAAACATCCATAGGCATCGGTAACCACTTTATATCAGGTGGGCATACCATATACTTGTCTAACACCTGAGTGGAATAAAAAAACCTTACCTGCGAGCCAGCCCTCCTGCTGATTAGCGAATGCTCCTCTCACAAAGTGTTTAATCTCGAGGTTTTGGGGTCCATTGGCTGTCGCTCCCGTTGCGAGATATTGTTTGCTAAACCAACACACATACCTAATCTGTATTCGACTTACCAATAAACACAATGAAGCTAACATCAGTAGGTTCTACTCGTACTTACGAAAAAATTAATCAAAGAATCCCTTGTTAGGGCGTCAATGAGGAGCTATCAATTATTATTACAACTAATTGACGATCGTCCTACTTTCAGTACTTATCCTCGTTCCCAGCGGCACAGAGAGTCTGTGCTTACAAGGTCGGCAGTGCGAGTGTGACTTCTCTTGTGTTACACACGTCCATAGGCCACGGTAACCACTTTCCATCCGGCGGACCGTGCGCTTGTCTGCCACAGAAGTGATATATAAAAAAAAACTATAACTATGAATACGTTTACATGCCTCACTTTATCATTATTTCAGAAAGAATCCTCATATAAACTATTTTATTTGTGTGGGCTTTATTTTTTTTATTCAACTTAGGTGGCAGACAACCACCACTTGAAAGAAAGTGGTTACCGTGACCAATGAACGTATGCAACACCAGGGGAGTCTCACCCGCGCTACGAACCCTGTGAGCACAGAGTCTCTGTGCGGTTAGTGTAGAGGACAAGCCTTTAGTCTATTAAGATAAAAAGGATTGAAACGGTCCAGGCGTTTGTACGAATATCGGTAAATGGCTAACACCGTCGCCGTAAGACGGACATATGTTTAGAAAAAAATTGATGGTTTCAGGCGAAAGTTAGGTGGCTTAGTGATCAGAGCTATCCCCCTGTAAGGGAAAGATCGCGGCTTTGAATCCCGACTGGACCGATTAAATTTTTAAAATGCTTAAATGCTTTAAATTTTCATTCAAAAGCCATTAGTCTTCCCATTGATAGCACAAAAACTCTCCAGTGAGCTATCTACCACAGATAATGTAATATAATTCTTTTCTACCATTATTAAATTTATAAATGGCTAAAGTGTGGGTATATCAATGAAGGCTTCATTACATCTATGAAAAGATGTTGGGCTCTGTTCACTCTCGAAGTTTTCTGGAAGAAACTTACTTAAGAAGAAGTAAAAACAAAATAAATATAGCTTTAAATGATATTTGGTATGGAACTAGCACATATATTGTTTATATGTGATATTAGCACATATAAACAATATATGTGCTAATATCAGAATATAATTTAATTTAATTATAATTGCTACTTTTTATCACACATGAGAACGAAATGAGACCGTTGTTTTATATATTTTTTACATAATTATATTAATATAACTTAATCAATCAGCTTTAATTCAAGACTTTTCCTATAATTGTCTGGTTGTAATGTATATATGATCATATACAAGAGTGAGAATCCCGGTGCTTTTTTAGTCTCGTGAAAAAAAGTTTATTTATCCATTATCTTTTTATTTTACAATTATTTTGTAAAAATAACATTAAAAATCATCAACATCCCGTAAATTTCTTAAACCCGTGAGATTCAATTCTCGACTAAGGCAATATAAGTATGTAGATATTTCGCAACATTAGGTACGTGTATGACAAGCACGTACTAACAAATTAACAGCATTACACATCCGAGCAAATATAAATTATGCATTCAAAAATATACAACATTAATGCCTTTAATCTTTCGAGTAGCATTTAGTTTGTATGAAGTCGTTGGCCGCTGACACACTTCATGAAACTAACGAGCTGCGAAGTTAAAATCATTTTGTTGGAAGAGGCGAGATTTACTTGTAGGAAAGTCATCTTAGTGCTCATTTTAGAACTATTATAGTACAGTATTAAGGTACGGTTCCGTTGTAAGAGGCTACATTTGCTTGCAGGAAAGTCATCTGAGTTCTAAATTTAAAATTATTTATTAATATTTATTATGCTAGATGTGTTTGTAGGAAGTCGTCTCAGTTCCATTTTTAAAATTATATTAAAAGTACATCGTTGTAAGGAACTAGACAGTAGGGAACATTTTTTTTGTTTAACTGCATAAATTGGGTATTTTCCTGTAATTAAAATAAATAACTAACTGAGCTTTTTAAATTAAGAAGGGTAATAGAGCGGTAGAAGATGCTCTCATTGTATGGTTTTTATTTGTTTTTAATCATCCACCAAACCTATAATAGGAAATGATTTGATTATTAAATATTATGACGTCACAATAAATTATTTCATACAAGTTTCCTTGTAACTTACCATATTGACGTTTAGTAAAAAGTAACTAATTTGACTAGTTAGTCTAGTACCCAATTTCATAATACTGTACAAGTTTTGTAAACTGTCGAACTCAACTGTTTTACATTACGATACTACAAATATCAATAAATTGGTACTGGCTGTCGATTTCTATTGTGAATAAAAAGAAAACAAAATTTCTTATTTTCTATCAAACCAAGTACAATTGCCACAAAAGTGGGTACAAGGGTAATACAAGCTTTCTACTAAACTGCCATTTTGTGGTGAACTACGGAAACTATATTACGTAACAACACCATACTAAGATTTAATTTTCATTTGAAATTTCATTGCGGTGCGGTGTGACAATATTGGTAAAAGTGCATTCAATGTGAACAGAACAATGGGTAATAATTTTGCATATTTTATTTACTGGCAACTGTTTATTGGTTTGTTGAATCCTTTTTAAGAGATAGTACTTTTGACACTGTATGGCCCTAATAAGATATACGAGGAGCTCAAGCCGGTCACATAAGAGCAAGTAAATCTCCTAATCTGCAGCCAGAGCTTTGTACATTGATAAAAAAAGCCACTGGCACAGTTGTTGCTCTCGGGCTGGGGGTTAGACAGCAGTGACTCTCATTTTAACAGTAGTTATATACCAAATCAATTTTATGAGTAAGAGTTTTTTTTTATATACCACTTAGTTGGCAGACAAGCACACGGCCCACCTGATGGAAAGTGGTTACCGTGACCTATGGACGTCTGTAACACCAGAGGAGTCACAGTCGCGCTGCCAACCCTGTAAGTACAGAGTTTCTGTGCCGTCAGTAGAAGACAAAGCAGGACAATCCTTTAGTCTTCCCACTGACAGCACAAATTCTCCAGTGAGCTCTGGCTACCCTACTCACCGCTGGGAACACAACACGAAGTTATTATAGCCGCGGTATTCTGTAGGGCGGAGGTACTTCCCCAGTCGGACTGCTCAATCGGGCGGAAATACCGTCGTGTCCTACCTCCTTAAAGCAGAGTAAGCAGATCCCGGGCCTGGGGAACTATGTTAAGATGACGTCGATTAGGAGAGCCTTATATAACTAACAGTACCTAAAACGTCTCTATAAACGTATTTGAACGTTATTCTTGTACATTATTTATACTGTTGATTGATGGCACTTGGTGGAATTTGTTGTTACACATATTGAGAACTCACTTGTACTTTTCCACAGTATTTTTTTATTATTACACCTGACTGGTTTCGCCTTACGGCATCCTCAAAGGTTTACAATTGCAGTTAAGAACATACTTCTCAAACATAGGCCGTAAGGCGAAACCGGTCAGGTGGAAAAAAGTACAAGTGTATTTCAATAATAATATAATAATAATAATATTCTACAACATTCTACACAACGCTATCTAGACCCACGGTAAGCATAGTTTAACTAGCTTGTGTTATGGAATCTAGAATGCGGATAAACATACTTAAATACTTTTTTTTGTAAATACATACATATTATACATAGAAACACCCAGACCAATACAAATACCCATATTCATGCATTCAAATATTTGCACTGAGCGGGGATCAATTTGTGTTATGTTTGTACATTATGTCTTTTGAGATTTGTTGTAACAGTGTTACTACATTCTTCGACTTTTTTATAACGTCAATTAGACTTCGCCTTGCCAGATGGTAAGCTGAAGGCAAAGTCTCAGAAAAGAGGATCACCATTACTTACATATAACATGTGACAATGGTGACACTCAGCTTGACGGCCTCATCATATGCTATTTCACGCCCCGCTTAAAGGACCCGGGACTGTGAGAAGGAAACACGTGACCTGGTAATGAATTCCAGGCCTTAATGGTGCGACAAAGGAAAGACTACCATATTATGTAGTTATTTGTTATAAGTTTGGAACTCTAAAAATCATTTTAGTAAATATTATTCTTATGCAATAATTTCAGATATGAATCATACTACCTGTTAATTAATTGTAAAATAAAATACCAAAACTTTAGATTTTGATATTTTGCTTACAAAATTGTAGACTTCACTATTAATTTAATTACAGCCTCTTTGGTTATGACGTAACAGAATAATTATTTTATAGCTATCATGATTTAACCTTAAGACTAATAAGTAATTTGATTTTGATTTAATCATCGAAATATATAATATTAAAAATCAATCCTTTGGTGCTTTATTTCCTGCAATCTGCTAATGGAAAAGCAATTTGCTATTATATATTTCAAGGGTAATACTCTAATACTGGTGTAAAATAATTTAGGATAACTACTTTATTCATAAAAAAACATTAAAGTGAGCACGATTTGCACATACTAAGTACCTATGACCGCATGGTTTCAAAGTAATTTCTTCTATCTGACTTTTTAACTGTGTTCTTTCCTGTTCCTACTCTTCTTCAGGCAAGTTGAATTCATAATTATACTAGGTTTCGGGACTTCTCGCGAATTATCCCTATACCTAGTATAATTATGAATTCACACCGCGAAAGTTTAAAAATAAAGTTGAATTCATATTGACGTGTTTTATAAGTTATAACTCAATGATTTTCCCATGAAACTTTAGTAAAGGGATCTTCAAAGAGTACATAAAATGGTTTTAACGTAATTAGCAACGCGCAAGTATAGTAAACGATAGATTACCGCTTTTCTTCAGTTGGCTTGTAATGTAAACATGACTTAATTAAAAAATACTTAATTTTTTTTAGTTACTAGGTTTTTACACATAGGTAGATAGTAGGGTTAGGCAGAGGTGAATTAACCCCCACAATTCACCAATAATTGTATTCGGTCCCACGTAATAGGGGGTGGGCCTATTACCGTATTCCGGGCACTATTTTTGACTCGAGCCACGCATCTGAGGCTGAGTCTGGGCTGTATTTATCTGTCTGATGTTAAACAGCCCTATCCCTTAGTCACCTTGTACGTCACCGCATGGGAAGAGATGGGGTGGCCCTAATTCTACTCTACCGGAAACCACGCGGCAAGCGGTAGGTTTTTATAACTAAGAAATTAGTCCTAAATTTTACTTTCAGTTTTAGACAACGAAATTTCGCGATACTTTACTCCTCTCATACCTAACTAACCAATAAAAAGTACAAGTAGTATACCTAAATAAATAACCTATGACTCAAATATAATAATCAAATCGTAAATTCACTTCATTCTCTGATCCTTTTCCCAACTCACTAGAGGTTTCTTTTCTAACCTAACTGTGATGCAAATGATCTTCAATATTTTCTATGAAGTGACTTCCATCTGACGCAACTCCAGATAGCCGCATGGTTCCCGGCAGAGTAGAATTAGGGTCACCCCATCTCCTCCCATGCGGTGTCGTACAAGGCGACTAAGGAATAGGGCTGTTTAACAATTGACAGATATATACAACTCATACTCAGGTACAGATACAAGGCTCGAGTCCACAATAGTACCCGAAAGACGGCAATAGACTCACCCCCTATTACGTAGGGCCGAAAACAATGATAATTCATGTGGTGTTAATTCACCTCTGCCTAATCCTTCGTGGATAAAGGCGTGATATAATATGTATAAATTTACAAAAAAAACGTGTATAAGTATGTTTAACCGCATTCTAGATTCCATAACACAAGCTAGTTAATCTATGTTTACAATGGGTTTAGATAGCGTTATGTACAATATTGTAGAATATTTATTTATTATTATGTAGTTTAAGAAATCAGAAATTTAATGAAAAAATTAAAAAATAAACTACAGTGGTATTACTGTACAAGTAAGTGCCCAAACAGTTGGTATTATAATCTAATGTTTTCTTACGCAAACAAAAAAATTGTGACAATTTCCCACGTACGCAGTGACACTTTCACTCGAACCTTTCATTATACGTGAGGTCAGTAATAATAGGCCCTAATAATGGTATTATTTATTTTCCCTTTTTAGGCCTAAGTTGTACAGCCGCCCTCAAAAGTTGTTGAATACTTATGTACCACCAAAACTGTATATGACAAATATTTCAGTAAGTAATTGGATTGGGTTGGCAGCGCGACTGTGACTCCTCTGGTGTTACAGACGTCCATAGGCCACGGTAACTACTTTCCATCAGGTGGGCCGTGTGCTTGTCTGCCAACTAAGTGGTATAAAAAAAAAAGTAATATTTTGTAAGAGCGACGAGGACGTTAAACCCGAAGGCTTAATGTGCTCTCCGGTCCCGATTGCCATACAAACATCTATAGGAGCCGTTAAGGGTAGATGGAGCCCTCAAAAGTACGATTAGTCTAACTACAGAAATTCGATATCGCTAATCAGTTGTGAAGGTCAGTAGGTAGTCGCTTCACATGAAATATAAAAGTTCACCCGCATCATAGTTAGACTGAAAACCTGGCTCCAACTGATTTGGGAGAAATATCAGAGGATTATTTGTATTTTTAATTTGATTTTTTGATAATTTTGGTTTATTATTTTATGTAAAGTTTGAAAGTTAAGGTGGACAGTAACTTGGAATGTGTTAGGCTAATACCGATGGTGATTTTACGATTGGTTATTTATTCTGAACTGCAGCTCCATCTATGCGGTAACCTATAATACCGGAAAACTGCATAAGTTTTCCTGTTTTCTTGCGTCATTAAAACGACTTACATTAATATTTAATAAGCACGTCAACTTTTATAAGTCAGATAGAAGTCGATCTTTAACCGTCGTCGCGTCGTCGTGAAATGTCAATCTATTTAGTTACACCACTCGGTTATCACTACTCGTGTGGTACTTACGCTATAATAAATTTTGGTACCAATAGGGCGTGTATAGACAGTAAATTTATTATATAGAGATCCTGTCAAAATATTGATCCGAAAGAACTGTTAACAACTTATATACTTAACTAATTCCTATTTATCGGAATTTTATTATAAAAATTAACCGCGGTAGCCTAGTGGTATGGGTAATGGACTGCTGAGACGAGGTCTCGGGTTCGATCCCAGGTTTTACCATGCCACACACCAATGACTTTTCGAAGCTTTTCGAAGTTATGTGTGTATTTATCGCAGGTTTATAAGTGCCCGGTTAATGGCAATAGGCTCGCCCGCACATTGGGATCTAAACATAAACTGGTGAAATGTGGGTGCTAGCACCTCTGCTTACCCCTTTGGGGATATGGGCGTGAGTTTGTATTATATATATGTTATATTTATCGGAAAAGTAGTAAAAAAAATTATTAGCCACATATGTAGTACAACAATTAACACTACAATTTTACATTCAGAGTATCATCTTAGACCAATTTACAAGTGTTTAGTTGAACACTGATAACCATGCTAAGAAAACACTTGTATTATGGGTATCGGAGCTCTCATGTAATCACCATGAGGTTACTGTAAAGAAATTTTAAAAACTATATACATACATATAATCACGCCTTTATCCCCGGAGGGTTAGGCAGAGGTGAATTATCACCCACATTTCACCAATAATTGTATTCGGTCCTACGTAATAGGGGGTGAGCCTATTTCCGTATTTCGGGCACTATTGTTGACTCGAGCCATGCATCTGAGGCTGAATCTGGGCTATATATATCTGTCCGATTTTAAACAGCCCTATCCCTTAGTCGCATTGTACGACACCACATGGGAAGAGATAAGGTGGTCCAAATTCTACTCTGCCGGGAACCACGCGGCTTGTAAATTGTATAAATTGGTTTGTAAATATTAGGTTACGTCACTATCGCATTAGGTATCCCCTGTAAAGGTAGTGTCAGTGTGTGTGTAATTAAATAAATAAAATAGATAAAATAAAAACTGAATTGCTGTAAGTGTCAAATTACTTGTTAAAAAGAACTTTATGCAATTCGTATTTGATGAATGCATTTGAACGCTGCTACTAAAAACTCTGCAGTAAAATGCTTGCGATTTATAGGTTTCTTTTTTCCATTTTTTAAATGGTTTTCGATTCTCCTCAAAAATTTGACTTTTGCTACTTTCAGTTTAAAATTTCGTTTTCTGTCATAGAATATTGATGATGATTGACAATGTTCACATAATATTGGTGTAAAAACGCAGCTCAGATGGGTTGAGATTATGAACTTTTTGAATTCATCACGTCAATAATGTCACCATTATTATGATATTGAGAACTTTTCAGTTGGAGTTTATGCACGTTTTTTGTCTGTATTGATGTAGGTACTTTTCTTACTGTCCTGCTTTTATAAACGTTCACATAAATAAAATAGTGAACGTTTATAATTTTTAGATATTTGGATAGGTATTTGTCGCCTGAAACAAACTAAAAGTTGGCACAAGGATATTACATTGGCAGCGGGAGCGACGAAGGATCGCAAGACAAGCTGCCCGCGTACGAAGGCAACTCGGGCGTCGGAGATCGATGAACGACTTCCGCCCCTATGAGCGCCGGCCTGGGGGTGACAGGTGAAGCCGCCTGTCACCCTGGCAGAAGCAGGCCGCGGCGGCAGCGCGCCTGGCGCGCCTCCCCGTTTCCGGGGACGAGTTGGGGACTCTGTAGTCCCCGCACCCGAGAAGAGGGCCAGATCGTGAGAGATGGCCCTGGGTCGACCGGGGTGCGAGGGATATGCCTGTCAACCTCACCTTCGGCAACCAAAACGACCCACAGGCGGCGTGCGTTTTAGTCGGTTCGAGTCCGACATAACCTCCTCCACCGGCTGTGGTGGGGAGGTATCCGTGGGGATATTGCGCACGTAAAAAAAAAGGGATATTACATTATAATATGCAATAGTATCGGTAAGAACGACTGAACAGATTTGGATGAAATTTGACATACATACAGACAGAGTACGACCACGTTTGTCTCAGGTGGGTGTAGCCACAGGCAAATATTATACCTGTACATTGTAACAGTTGTAGTAAATAGGTATCATATTGCAACATTTGGTAAAAACATATTATTATATTATAATGCATATTCATTATGACCTTGTATATAATTTTATTTGGAATGGTTAAATTACAATGTGAGCTTTGTAAGTTTGTTGAATACTGTCTGACCTTGTTATTCGAATTTGGAACTAATGGTATGATAATTGAAGTACAATATTAGAATGTATATATCTATAACAAAGGACTTTCATAATATGTCAATGATTCCTATCCAAACATGAAGTAATCAAACATATTGTATTATAAAATATATGCAATTCATTTGCATAGGATTATGTGTTTTGCAAAAACCGTATTGAAATAGATATGTTTGAAATAGATGCGACTAGTTACCTAATATTGAACTGAATGGAATGCAGAGATTTTGTAAAAAATAATTAATAATAATATAGATGATGATATGTCATCTGAACTTCTCCCTAGCTTGACACCATCCAGCAGGGTCTACTTAATTGACTTGCTGAATATAAAGAAAAGAAATAATGATCATCTTGGAGGCCGGCTGGTATGGTAGCGATTACTTTTCACCTACCAAAACCAATAGGAAAGGCTGCTAAGGGAAAAAAGTCAACATAGTTGGATAATCAATAATACCTGTGACATTGTCAGTGTTTACAGGGACCGGCAAATATTTTCCACTCTTTATCAATATAAAATGCCTCAACTACTTCGAAAGTAAATAAATACCTCCGAGAATAAAATCTAATATACCGCAACGTATTCTCTGAATCCATTGAATCAGCCGCTAAAGATCTATGATTAATATGAACTCGTAGAATGTTGCGTGCGCGCAGTCACTCTACAAATATTTACAATTATACTTCCCACCGCAATGATTTGACATAGATTTTCACTTTCATTTGAGTGATTAGAGTCATTGGTTGTAACAATTTATTGTATTGACATTCATTTACAACTTGCTGTTGTCAACTACATAACTAAATAAAAAACAGGACATATCTAAAAGGGGTGCGACTAGTTGTATATATTTATAAAGGAGTCCTGTTCACCATTCTGTTACTCAACTTATCACTTGAAAGTAAATTATAAGCCGATGAAACAAGAAATTTAACTGAAGTAACTTTGATAAACCATGTAAAGAACAGCGTGATTAGGGAATGTTTGGTAAAGTAAAAGTTAGAACTAAGAGATAGAGATCTTCAGATGGTATGAACCATAGATACGATGAAAAAAGTAGAAAATTGACGGAACAGATTTATAAGATAATTATGAACAGGCAAATCGGTAAGGATCGACTCAGGCGTAAGTTCTGGAGAAGAGTACCCGCCACCAGCGAGCATGTATGAAAACAATTATGAAAGTAGAAGTAGAAGTAGAAGGTTGCCTGGAAGAAATGGCTTCCAGCACTAAGGCCGCCCATTGTACATTAAACTGTATGCATGCTACCTACAAGTTTTACTGTAATCTATTGGTATACAATAATATTCTTTATCTATCTAAGAAGCTAAAGGTGCATGATTACAATTTACAAGCAAAGAGAGAAAGTTTCACAAAATCGAAGTGATTCGGTCTTAAACTCTCACTCTTCTTTCCGACGATACAACATGCACTATACTATCTGCACAACAATTTCTACATTACTCTAAATATTCTACTAACAATACAAGATCCAATAATCAAAACTTAAGCACTTGTAAAATGTTTACAAAATAATATAAATTTATAACTACTATTTTATTTTACGTATTTACTCAGCAATTGTTAACATAATCATTATCTATTACTTTCCACTCAATGCATACATTTAGTAAGTCTATTAAGCCACTTCCAACATGAAGTCGCATAATTAAGACAACTTCCTATTTAATACCGGTTACCAACTACCGTCGGAATAATATTACTTTTGTAAAGAAATTCTTGCTGCTTTGTGGTTTGTTATTTCTTTTATGATTCAGGAATTATTTTTTGAATCCTGAATTCACACTTATAAGCGTGAATTTGTGAAGTATTTACGGGATAATCAAATGAAGACCATTTTTATTTTTCTTCGTATGCAGTAAATATAGCACCTTAATTATCTTGTTGCTTGCTTATGTGACGATAAACTTATTTTTTACATTGAAGTAAGGTGCCTTTTATTTTATTAGAAGCTGCCATGGACCGCGTCAAAGTTTGAGCTCTTTACCACAAACATTATATGACTTGAAATAATTTTTTACTTAAATATTAATGTAATTATAGAATTTAACATATCAATTAGATCATTTATGCTAATAAAAATTGATTACATCAATAGAAACTTTTATAACGAAGTATCATAATTCAATTTATGTTCAATGAATTTACGTAACGACAATAACACCCTTGCATAAACATCTTTTTGAGATAATTTTGCATATCATTCTCTTTCAAGATTTTGTAGAAGCCTCATCATCGTCAATCAGACCATTGCAGTCCATTGCTGATTATATACCTCTTCCAATGTGTGCCATTTCTCCCGATTCTTTAGAAGCATAATAGAGGCAAAATAAGAACATAATTATTGAAACCTTATTTATGCTAATCTATAATCTTTCTTTCTTTCTATCTATATATTTCGGGAGGGTGGCAACCTCATTGTAGTAAAATAAAACAAATGTTTCCTTAGGGAAAAGTCTGCGGTAACATTATATTCGTATTGATTACACGGTCCATTCATTAATTGTCTACATTTTATATGAGTTTCTTCTTTAGAAGCCTCATTTACCAAACCAATGTAATGGACTGGAATTTCGATTACATTACTGTTTGTTTGTGATTCTATTAGGTAAGTATTATTTGTTATTTTGCCTATTACTTAAATGTTTTGTTGTTTATTTATTTTTCGTACTTTTATACAAATTACTAGTTGTAGTGACGCTTCCTGGTCATGTAAAAACTCGACCAAAAAAATTACATTCTCTCGACATCAACTATGAGTATACTGTCAAAGTCAAATGATTTTATTATTAAACGATATAGACGTTACAATAAAAATAAATGGTAAATATTTCTATAGTAATAAATTTAATAGTGACCAGTTCAATAATTCCATTTTGTATGATAGTCAGCCTCCTGTTAAGGAAAAGTTAATTTAAATAAATTGTCCCAGTTTCGTAACTTTATACTTCAGCCATCAACAAATTTCCGCCTAATCTGAATTGACCCTTTAGATTCAATTCCAACGCTTTCCTTTCCATCATCAATTCTTAACTAGATAAATCAGGCATACACTTCACCATTGAAGAATTCTTTATGGTACTGTATATCACTAACTCACCATTTGCCGCAATCATTTTGTTTGACACGACATCTTTCGCTTTGTCTGGTTTCATACCTGTTTCGTTAGCTCGGGCCCGAGTCTCAAAGCTACAAGGCTCTGCTTCAAAACTACACCACAAAACATATAAAAAGTTCACTTCGTGTTATTTCTCTTTATATCCAAGAAAGTGAAGTTGTATTTCGGGCTTTTTCTGAAGAATTTCAAGAAGACTACTGGTTTAGTTTGACGTAATAACAAACTCCGAGGACTCCTTTGATTTTTATCGTATGTTTATTATTTACATAGTTGTATAAGAATTTCTCTTTTTTATAATAAGTATTTAAGTTGAGCATAACAGAATGTTATTAGATAATGACATTAAATGACGTCACAAATCAAATAACGTACAAATATGTCCGGATAAGTAGTCTAAGGTTAACTTCCGCGTTCCTTTAGTTCCTTCTATTTTGGAGATATTTTTTTAAGGTTTAAGGTGTAAAATATGGGGACGCCGTTGTTCCACACCCGATGGGGCCTTCTATAGCCCTGAGTCAGTGGGGGTGAGCTAAGGGATATGCTACCTCACCCTCGGCAACAGATGGCCCAAGACGGCCGTGCGTTTTAGTCGGTTCGAGCCTGATATAACCGGCCACGGCGGGGGGTATCCGAAGTGGATTTCCGCACGATAAAAAGAAAAAAAAAGGTGTAAAATTGCTACCAAAACCAAAACACAGACGGCAATCTCTGCATTTATCTTGATATCGTAATTCGTAGAGAAGGTATATTTCATAAAATACAGTAGTATTACAAATTACTGGTAATTTAAATTTCAAAGATAATTACGTTTCATCTTCGTCATCTCGTAAATTAAATACCAACGAACACATTAACTTCCACTTACAACTTTTCGCAAGGAAATAATATATTTTCTGCAATCTAATAAAACTTGCGAATTGACAGTAAGTAGGATCTAATAGGGGAAAGTTCAACGACCGATATCCAACATGGTGACATTTCGACAGTGATTTATAATGGTTAGTAGGTAAATAAGCTTCTAGATTAGCAACTATTTGAACTAACCTCGCTATCGAATAATTTGAACTTGAAACAATGAGAGGTGGGAGATTTAAAATTCGATAATTGCTATTGTTTGCAAGATTCTGGGTTGGAGAGGCCGCGAGAATTTGAGATTGCGGCTTTTGAGAGTGAGACCAAGTGGGCAAAGAGTAAGATTATTATTAAAGATTCCAATTCTAAACAATTTGTATTAAGTAGAATTAATTTTGATCAATTTAACTGGCAAATTGTTACCGAACAATGAATAATTCAGTATTAATGTGACTAAAATGCAGCGGAAATGTTTTAATTTCATATCGCCTAAATTGTTGATGTAATTAAACGTTGCAGAAATGAGTAATAATGTGTCTGTAGAGATAAAAACAACATTGATTAAATGTTTATACTTAGATTGGAAATCAGTAAATTATTTTTATAAAGTCATAATATCGTTACCACTATTTTCTCTATGTAAGTATGCAAATGCTAAAACTTTAGACAAACTATTTTAGTACTAACAAGTATTTATGAATGGTTTCAAAGATATCTTTCATATCTGCTGATAATACGGTAAATCAGTTATAGCTATTAATTATTATTTATATAATTCATTTATACACGCATAGTTTGCAAAATTTATGCAATAAATATTAATAGGTGGGTAATCATTTAGAATGAGAAATGTAGGAATTATGCCCATGAGGTATGGAACATCTTTAGTGAAAGCAGTCCCTCCGGTCTGTTTCTAGAATACTTACTACAACTGCATAAAGTGATAATTATCAGCAATAAATGTATGACCATCTAGGAAAAGAAATTTCCAGCTAGATTTCCTCATACCTGTTTAAAAGGTTAAATTATCTACTAAATTAGTAGCTTTTAACATCCGAGGGTAGTATTTGATTAACAAGAATTCGTGTTGTATATTTATTTCCGTGACTTATTTGTATGTCTCAAAACTGTATTTATAATTAGACTTGGTTTTAAAAGTAGTAGGTAAATGCCTGATTGAATTTTACCTCTCAAATGATTTTTCATATGTCAGTCTTATATGAACAAGATCAAAGTAGTTTTTCCTATCAACATCATTGATGTGTTATTAGCACATATTCAATTTGAATCACATTCACAAGCGTAATATTTTATCCAATTTTGTATAGATATATAAAATCAAACGACCTGCACAGAAGTAAAAAATGTAGTCCAACCACTCATATTACTCCTCCCAAATGCTCCATGACTCACAATAGCGATATCACAAGCGAGAGTAAATTTCACACCGTTTACGAGTACAACGTCATTAAAATGTCGAAAAATCTGCGCTTGACCTTCCGAGATACTGACACAGTTCTAAATCCACAAGCCGGTCGCGTGAGTCGTCGTAATGCGAATAATTGTCCATTGTGTGAACGATGCGCGCGATTAGGAAGTTTACTTTTACTGCTCGTGCGTTCCAGCGCGCACGCAATCACTTTCGACTTTCAGCCGAGCGTCGACGACGACGTCGCCTGGTTCTGCGCACGCGTCGCTCGCTATCCTTTTTTCTGCAAATTCATTACTAGGAATTCCAATTGACAAATACTTGAAAGTAAAAGTTCCTTACAAATGCAAAATTTGCATGGCATGGGATAAAAATACATGGAGAGGTGAATTTCGGTGTCGATTTGTTGAAATTTCAAAACGAACTTAATCAAGTTTGTTGATTGCGCCGGCAAGCAATCAAATGGACAGGATTACACGTGTGCCATTGATCAGTTGGATTCAGACTTTATTAGTCGTAGCGTAGTTACATAGGCTAATTCATTGTACACCTGGCTGGGGATAGGTGCTAAGAATGATTTAAATTGTTACCGCTATCTTAAATTCCAAATCATGATCAATATCGAGAATTTGTAACTCTTGTACAAGTCAATATTTGTTTTGTATACTATAAATATAAGTGAATAAATATTATAGTTGTAAAAATTAGCGTGCCTAAATAACTCTTGCCTTTAGCAGATGTAAATGGATATTGTGTACTAATAATATTTTGTTTATTTATAATATAACAACAAATTATTTATATTAAAAAAGGGTGATAATTGCGAATCGTGTCACAGATCTTGAGTTAAATTTTAGTTCCGAATCAAGTTACTGGTTTTGAAACCTTCTATATTAGTTTTGTGAAAAAAAATATGCTAGTGCCATGCTTGCCATGAATTCACACTTATTTTTCTTACAAAAATTATAAATTAACTCGACCTAGGCATCCTTACTAATATTATAAATGTGAAAGTAACTCTGTCTGTCTGTCTGTCTGTCTGTCTGTCTGTTACGCTTTCACGCCTAAACCACTGAACCGATTTTGCTGAAATTTGGTACAGGGGTAGATTAGATCTTGGGAAAGGACATAGGCTATGTTTTGTCGCGATAACCGACATCTACGCGGGCGGAGCCGCGGGCAAAAGCTAGTAGAATATAAAATTTTGATGTGACTATAAAATATTCACTTATATTTTATCTAAATAAATTTTCATCTTGGCTTGATTTGATTGTGCTACTTTCAAAACCGAGATAAATTCGTTGAGACTCTATAAAAACTAGAAATTCAGAAACTAAATTTTCTTTTAGCAGCGTAGCTGTAGTATAAAATGATTATAAATCTATTGAACATAAAAATGAATTGATTTTATAAAGAAAACGTTGACCTTCAAATATTTATTTCTTTTACAATAGGCAAAGAAAATTAATAATTCAACCGATTCATTCAACAAGATTGAATCGAATTGATTGTATTTTTCTGCTAAAGTAAGATCTACGTATGGTATGTGCATAGAACAAAAAAAGTACACACAGCACTAAGTACTCTTGAAATTTGAACAAAAGTGATAGCAGTATCTAGATAAAGCCACGAAGGTCAGTGTTGCATTCACACAAAAAGTGTTCACGTTGTACACAGCCTGCTAAATATACGTTATTATACGTTCAACGTTTGACATTATTAACATCTGTGGGAACTGGGCCAACCTGGTACTGACTGCAAAAAAAAAACATTATTCATGGTTCTAGAATTTTAATGAAAAAACGGCTATTATTATTCAAAACGCGAGATTTGAATTCTCACGGTAAAATTTTATGGTTTTGAATAAATGGTTTAATTGTTTTTAATAGATGTTCTAGAATTAGCTGTAAAATGACTACAGTTTTTGGAATCTATGGTGTATGGGGCCATACCAGGGCCCTAATTGGCTAAACCAACCTCGTCTACAAGTTATGTAGCACTCCTGCTTATTAACAGACCAGTCTCTGATGGAAGCTTTTCTGTTGGGGTTCGGCCCTCAATTCTACTAAAGCAAAACCATTGTCATACCACATTCAGTGCAAAAAAATTGCATGGAATTTAATTTAATTAAATTTAAATGAAATTAAAGTCCGAAATTAAATGAAAAGAGTTTCATTACACTTTTGCATTCACTCTGCAAAAGTGTAATGAAACTCTTTATATAATGAAACTCTGCTTTTAATTTTGAACTTTAACTAAATTACTTTAAAGTCGAAAATTAAATGTAATTTTTGAGCAGTTGCAATTGCTCCCACAAAAGCATTATAAACCAAATCAAAAGGGGTAACAGACATCGGATTTCAAGGTGAAAGCCTCGGTACAGTCAGAAACTACGTTAAGTCGATGTTGTTTTCGATTTATAATTAGATGATACGTTAGGTCACGTCTGACATCATTGTATCATAATTTTTAATTTCATATTATTATTTTCTTTTAATATGTAAGTTCTTACAGCACATAAAATAATGTCTACGTGAGTATTATAGTTCTCCCTTCCGGCAACAGTAATCGAAGTGATTACGTTGTCGATTCCGGCTATCAATATCTACCAAGCAAAAAGTCTATGTAGGTAGTAATCCATACTTTTTAATACGGAATGATTGATTAATTTATACGAACTGCGAGAATTCTTTTAGTCTGAGCGCGAGAATTAACTATATTTCAGTACTTATTATTCGATTGATTATTCGAGTCACGAGAACTTGCAATTTGTCATTGCAAGTTTTCGTGTCTCAAGTTCTTTTTTTTTGTTTTTGTTACATTCGTTAGTCGATTCACGGGAACTCATAGCTGCTTGTAGTTCAAATGTTGTTTTTATGCGTTTGCAAAGATATCATTCAATAAAAATCTTACGTAAGAATGTGTAAATGTGTTCATTGAGCTAGCAAACCTTGAACACACGCAAACAATCAGTCAACAATCAAAGGTTATTAGCCTTATTATCATAACCGGTTCCATCGATGTTTTACTTCGAAGATTTTATTTCGTATAACGGTATGCATTAATGTATATCAAATTATAGCTTTGAACCGTGGCTCCGCTTGCATGGATGTTAGTTATTGTGATCGTACATAGTCTAAGTCCTTCCCCAAGTTCTGGTCTATCCCTGTATCAAATTTCATGAAAAGTAGACAGACCGAGTTATTTTCGCTGCCGTTATCGAACTGTGATATAAATTTGCCTGCGTTCGTGAGCTCCTGCATTGATGCTCATAGCTCCTGAAGATGGCAAAAGTCTCGCGTCTTATTGCCAAGATCAAAAACTGCAACTGTTGAAATGTGAGAGCGCTACTAACCTTAACCCTAAGATTTTTCCTCTTATCTTACATTCTACCACACCTTTACCTGATTCACTATTTTACCCTTTACTACACTTTAACCCCTGCCTAGGGTTAACTGATAAATATGCAAGAGAGGTAAGCCTTACCGTTAGATAAGTAAAGATGGACCTCAGGGGTACCCATTAATTTATCTCTTACATTACACCTCACCTTAGTTAGTATTCAAAAAACCTGTTTAACTAACCGTACTGGTAGTGAGAGTGTACACAGCCTTTGGTTAGAGAGGACATTTTGTATCTGAACGTTTAACCTTCGGCATACTATCTCTTGAACAGAAAGGGTTTAGTTAATGGGCATGTAGCTGCTTTATAAGGGCCACAATAACATGCAGAAGTGTTTTGTTACTTTAACGGTTTTTGGGTCGAGATGATGAGAAATGTATACGATGACAAAAGGTTCGTGCTTATATCAAAGCATATAACGGTGCCATTAAAGACCACCGTTTTAAAATTGATAGCTTCTGATATAGCACCGTTTAATTCGGTAAATCTGTAATGGTGACCAAAATAGGTGGTCATTACGCTGATTGCAGTAATAACTATACCGACATTAAAAAAAAACAATATAACTACTTATTACCAAAGAAAACCCTAGTCGGATCTTTCGGATTTGTCGCAAAGCTCTCGGTATCATAAAGTACTTTATCACGAGTAAAACAATGCATGCTCAAGTACAAAAAAATTGTAATAAATGCAATGTAGATATTTCGGTTTATCCGATTCGATTATGTTAAAAGCCCGTAAATCCTAAGTGACTACTATGTTCCACGTTTTTTATACAACTTAGGTGGCAGACAAGCACACGGCCCAACTGTTAGAAAATGGTTACCGTGGCCTATGCGTGTACAACATCAGGGGAGTCGCACTCGTGCTGCCAATCCTTTAAGAACAGATTTTCTGTGCCGTCAATGCAAAAGACAAAACAGAGCAAACCTTTAGTCTTCCCACTAACAACACAAAAACTCTCCAGTGAGCTCTGGAAACCCTAATAACCGCCGGGAACACAACACGAGGTTATTATGGCCGTGGTCCTGGGGGTGATGGATGGAGCCATTTGTCACTGTAGCAGTAGCAGGCCGCGTCGACGGTGCGCGATCGCGCCTCCCCATACTCGGAGATGAGATGGGGACTCCGTGGTCTTCACACTACACCCGAAGAGGGCCGTCTCACAAGAGACAGTCTTGGGCCGGCCGAGAGGCGAAGGATATGTACCTGATAATCTCACCTCCGGCAACCAGAGGCCCTCACAGTCGGTGTGCGTTTTAGTCGGTTCAAGTCCGACATGACCTCCCCCACCGGCTTTGGTGGTGGGGGGTATCCGTGGGGATTTTGCGCACAATAAAAAAAGTTTATTATGGCCGCGGTATTCTGTAGGTGGAGGTACTTCCCCAGTCGGACTGCTCAATTAGAACGGGAATACCGTCGTGTCTTACCTCCTACAAAAATACAAAGGTTATATTGGTTGGTTTCATTCAATTTAATAGCAAGGCGTAAGCATGTTTGTTGTTTGGAAGGGAAGGCTACAAGTCACGAATACGTAATACATAAATTCATCACGATTCTAGAATTGTTTAGAATAATGTGACTTTAGAAAATGTCAGGTATCTTGTACCACTCTGTGGTTAACAATAGACATACATATATTCCATTCCATTCCATTCCACAACATTTTACACAACGCCATCTAGACCCATGGTAAACATAGCTTAACTAGCTTGTGTTATGGAATCTAGAATGCGGATAAACATTTTTTTTATACCAATTAGTTGGCAGACAAGCACACGGCCCAACTAATGGGAAGCGGTTACCGTAGCCAGGGGTGTCACACTCGCGCTGCATCCATGAAGAGACCTTCTGGTGCCCCTTTTGAAGAACCTCATATTGTAGATACTTTCATCTAATATATTTGGTAAATACATACATATCATACATAGAAATACCCGGACCGATGCAAATATTGCACTGAGCGGGAATCGACCGCTGTCACGCCTGTAAATCCTCAAGGGAGTAGGCAGACGTGTGTTAAGGTAGGGTAGTTTTACGCCAATTACGATTTTCGGTCCCACGTAATAGCAGGCGAGCCTTTAAATAATAAATAGTAATAGTATGACACTCAATTTATTATGTACCCATAAGTTATAATAACAACCTATCAGTGCGCCAACGAAGTTAATTCATAGGAAATGGGTGTGGAGGCTAGTTAAATGTACCTACTTCCTAACTGGTTACGTTATTATGTTTACTTTACTAATCCTTGTTACAGTTCACATGAACTCAAGGCCCAAGGAAAGGATACCCGGTCTTAGATTTCAACATCAGTACTTGAGATGCAAATATAATTGTAGTCTGCCTAATATGTTTGTCGTCAAAATCTCACGGACGTAGAAATAGTTTCAAACTATTCTCGGATTTCGTCATACGTTTCGTGTTGACAAATCTAAAATTTTATATTTTCAGGCTCGTTTATTTTAGAAAAATGTCGGTAGCTTAGTGGTTAAGAAGTCAGCATTACGATCGAGAGGATCCGGGTTCGAATTCTAGTCAGTACACTACCTTGTAGTCAGTACAAGTACTTACTGGATGCTCTCGACAGGTTACAGCGACGTGTGATCCGCTTTTTTGCGAATCCTGTCACGATTATACCCTAGAGCCTTTGCAGATGTGTAGAGATGTTGCGTCCTTGGCAGTATTTTACCGTCTATACCATGGTGAATGTTCTGTTGAGCACTCCCAATTAGTCCCACCTTCTCCATTCCTACACAGAACAACACGTACAGGGCTTAGATATCCGATCAAGAACCAAGCAGTTCCGAGACTCTCTACTTTGTCGCAACATTAAGGTCTAGAATTCATTACCAGCTCATGTGTTTCCTTCTTCCTGCAATGGTGAAAACATGATGAGGCCGTCAAGCTAAGTGTCACCCTTGTAACATAGTAAATGTATGTAATGGCCTCTTTTCTGAGGTTTTTTCTTTAACTTCCCATCAGGCGAGGCAAAGTCTAATTGACGTGTCTAATATTTATAAAAAAGCTACCAACGTAGTATGTTCTAACATATGCTCTAACACAAGAGATTTTACTTAGGTGAAGTGCTTAACGGGAATATTATCTAGTCATTTCGGTTCCTAATATTCTGGAACAAAAATATAGGACATTATCACACAGGTCGTCAAGGTATGAAGGCTAGACTTTTATGTTCACCGGTGATTTAAGATAAAATCGTCATCAATATATGACTATACCCGACTATATTTAAAGTTTCCACCTTGAAAAATCTTTTAATTGGCTAAAACGGCTTTTAAAGGAGCATAACAAAACAAAAATGAAACTAAATCTACCCTATTGCTCATTTACCGGTACATTTCCTGACTATGCTGCTACTTACAATTCCCTAACGGAAAACACCATTGACGATTTTCCCGTACCGGATATTGTGCGGTGAACTTTACGATTCCATGCAAATATTAGTGCATTATTTTGCTATGAGAATAGAGTCAAATGTTATACAGTTGTATGTTTAAGCTATTTTTTTTTCTCTTACAAAATGTCAACATCCAAGCTATCTCTTGAACTTGCGATCAGTTCCTTTCTGGGTCACTTACTGTACTTCTTGGATACATCAGGGATATTCGAAATTTAAATACACAGAATAGAGTAATTTCGAAAAATCAAAAACAGAAAACAGACCGTCTACCATAATCCTTCTTCGAATTTCTGCGTATTTTCTCGATTTTATGAACCCAAAACTTGATCGTAGCTCTGCGTACTTAGACACGGCTTATTATAAGTACTTAGTATATTTACCGTAATACGTTTTTGGCGAATTAGCAGGCAATCCTAAAGGTACAGCCCTAATAGAGTATATACTTACTTAGGTACTTAGATTAATAAAGCTTTATCCATTAACGAAATTACTACTTACCACTAAAATTGGTCGAAACTTGATTAAATAATTCGTTTAAGTACAAGAAACTTAACTAATGTAATAAGAACAGCTAATAAAATATAGAAATTACCAACTTGTTAAAAGTCTTTTATGTAAATACTCGTATACATTATTCAAATTAAAAAGCACAAAAGATTCTCATCTTCATTAATTATAATTCATTTTATTAAATTTATGTGATACAAAAGCGTTCTGCGGTTTCACATCATTGGTTTACAAATAAGCTCTATAATCGCCAGCAAGTTAAATACAGCTTGCGTTAATTTAATATAAGATTTTAACTTAATACTCATAGAAAATTATTTAAGTTTATTAAGTTAAAGCTATTAAGCGTGGATACAGATATTACCTTCACCTCACTTGGGTACCCAACTTAACGATGACTCTATGCGTATGGCGGTGGCTCTCCGCCTGGGCTGAAATATGTGTGAACCCACATATGCACCAGCTCCAGGTTCCATGGTGGAAGCCGATGGCCGTCACGCTTTGAGTTGTCGGTGGTTCACCGGTTTCCGACATACTATGCTCTGAATAACAATCGTCCGCAGGGCCCTTGTATCGGTGAACGTCCCCTGCATACTTGAACCCCTGGGTCTGAGCCAGTCGGACGGGCTGACTTTGGTGCCCTGGAAAAACGGCAAGTGCTTGCTGTGGGACACAACTTGTGTCAGCATTATAGCTGCCAGCCACCTTAGTCGTACCATCCAATCCCCATCGGCCACCGTGGATGGCGGGTTCTTCGATTAATATTAATGTTGACATATTATGTCATATAATTAATATTAAGGTGACATTGACTAATTTGTAATTTAAATTTTAATAAAATGTTCTAAGCATTTAATAACTATATTTATAATTAGTATTGTTTGTAGTAGGAAATATTACTCACTACCGTGTAGACTGAGACTGGTACGGATAAAGACACTTATTTTTTGTAAAACATATAAACATAAACTCACGCCTATATCCCCAAGGGGTAGGCAGAGGTGCTAGCACCCACATTTCGCCAGTTTATGTTTAGGTCCCAATGTAATAGGTGGCGAGCCTATTGCCATTAACCGGGCACTTATAAACCTGCGATAAATACACAAATAACTTCGAACAGCATCGAAAAGTCATTGGTATGTGCCATGGTAAAACCTGGGATCGAACCCAAGACCTCGTCTCAGCAGTCCATTACTTATTTTTTGTAAACATAAAATATTTGTAAATATTAATATTTACGCTGAGAGGAAACAAATCCGTGACCTTTTGGCACCAGTCGAAGTACGATCTTCTTTATTTTTAAATTTGATCCATCAATTTCACTACTCACCGCGAACAACTGTGAGCTGAGGTGAATGCCAAAGAGCAGTGACTACCATTCCAGATATTCTCCCTAAAAGAACGGTGGCCATTTTTACGCCGCACGTAAAATAATCTAGTGTTGTAGGAATAATGGAGCATGTAAGGATAGCGTTTGACCTCTATCTTACTTGTGGGTAATTTATGATGTGGCTGACGATGGAACACACTTGCCTAGAAGTAATCTTTGCTTAGTCTTGAAGGCTCCCGGGTTATAACTCTCGGGAAATATAGTCAGGCGGCGTATTCTTCTCCTTCGTAGAACATTTATTGAAAGTATAGCTGAACCGTTTTGCGTGTATATGTACATGTGTGGGCGAAGTATTCCAATATCATAATGGGATTGATACTATCATAAATATCAAAGTACGTGTCATACATACATCACTCTATTCTACAATACGCCGTTCAATAAATTGCCACATGTCCAGAGGAGCAGTTCTATGCCGATACTATATCGATTTACGATTCTAACTTACTTTCGCTTTTTTATTTTTAATATTCAGAAATATAGATTTAGCATGTTTTAATGAATGTATTTATAATATAATGAATATTTATGTTAATTTAATTATATAATAATTATGGAGGCTCGCAGAACTAGCGGTAACTGCTACCATAATATTATGTTTTCATTCATAAGCCTATATAAAACATTTCGCCGCTATAAGGCCATCATTATTTTCGATTTGTTATAATTTTAATAAAGATGGATCTAACGATATCCATGCTATTATTATAAATGTGATAGTAACTCTGTCTGTTACGCTTGCATGTATAAAACCACTAAAATGATTTTGATGAAATTAGTTACAGAGATAGTTTAGACCTTGGGAAAGGATATAGGCTATATTTGGTGACAATATCCATATGGGTGGAGTCACAGCCAATAGCTAGATAGTCTTCAATATCGGTTTAGGTTCAACACACAACCCTTCTTTTTTGGCTGCTCGGCTAAAACATATAAAATATTAAACAAAAACACAACATTAAGTGTACGTAACTTTTTAACACGACCATCTAGAAAAACCTTATTTTTTTTTTTTTTTTATACTGTAGATTGATGGCACTTGGTGGAATTTGTTGTTACACATCACATCAATATGTAGAAAAACCTTGTTGATTAAAAGTTGGTAACAAAACAAAAAGTATCACACGCTCTTGTCCCAGTTATGTCCCGGTGTTTTTGTTCTGCGAGATAAAGTAACTAATGTGGTTATGTCGCTATGTATTTTGTCGCTACGGATTGTCAGCGTCAATATTAAAGCGGTAGTTACGGCAAAGTAATTGGCGTGATAGTTTCTGTGAAGTTGTTTTGCAACGGAGATTCTGGGATTAGCTTACTGTATTGAAGAAATGTAATATTAATTTGTTTTTTTTTTATATACCACTTAGGTGGCAGATAAGCGCACGGCCCACCTGATGGAAAGTGATTACCGTGGCCTATAGACGTGTGCAACACCAGAGAAGTCACACTCGCGTTGCCGACCCTGTAAGCATAGAGTTTTTGTACCGTCAGTGTGGAGGACAAAGCAGGACAAGCCTTTAGTCATTCCACTGACAGCACACATTCTCCAGTGAGCTCTGGCTACCCTACTCACCGCTGGGAACACAACACGAAGTTATTATAACCGCGGTATTCTGTAGGGCGGAGGTATTTCCCCAGTCGGACTGCTCAATTGGGCGGATATACAGCCGTGTTCTACCTCCTTTATTATCTCTACACATTCAGTACCTATGTACTTGGTTCTTGATAAGGCACACCGGGTAGAACAATGATAATCCGGTTACGATCGGCTTGCTTTAATTTTGTAGTGCATTACTGTGGTGACAGTAAACTTACACTTTGACGACAATAGGTTACGTGAGACTGAAAATCACAGTTAGTGAAATATGGGTGCTAGTACAATTCTGCTTATCACTTCAGAGATTTACAGATGTAAATATTTACCTGATGAATGATTCATATGTTTAGGAACTAACTTTTTTTGAAATAAAACAAATTTGAATACATATCTTAGAATATGTATGTCCTAAGTTATTGAAAGTTGTGTATTATAAAAAAGGATGTCTATAATAAATTCGAAGAAACATAAAAGCCAGAAGCGCCGCGTGGTTTCTTAGTGCCTGGAAGACGGCAATAGGCTCACCCCCTATTACGTGGGACCTAATTCAATGATTGGTGAAATTTGGGTGTTAAGTCACCTCGGCCTAACCCTCCGGGGATAAAGACGTGATTATATGTATGTATGTATGTAAGAAATTTCCCCCTGATAATTATGCAGTTCAGTATATATATTTTTATAAAAGGGCTAACGAAAACTCATAACTAACCATACACAATGGCCCAAAGGCAAATACAACAAGTCACTGAGAATTATTATCGATTTAGAATTAATTACAGTTTATTAAATATCACAGAGCGGAATCATGTGTTAAAACTTGTTAAATCACTAAATGACATTGTACATTCCTTCGCCTTTGGATTGTAGAAAGTGATTTTTGAGCAAAGTATCGTTTAGTGTGGTAAATCGTTCGTCACTTTCATACAATTAATGCGAATTTTAGGATCAATGTGTTTTTCTATTTGACGGTTTGCATGTACCAATAATTTTTCGGAATATTGTGTTTCTGAGGATTTTTTTTATTTATTCGGAAAACAAAATGTGGCACAATGTTCTTTTGCAATATATGTAACTTGCAGCTATATCAATCCCGAGATAATGAGGATCGCAAGCCAAGCTTCCCGCGTACTGAGCTAACTCGAACGTTGGAGGTCGATGAATGACCTCTGCCCCCCATGAGCGATGGCCTGCGGGTGACGAGTGGAGCCACCTTTAACCTTGGAAGAAGCAGGCCGCGGTGGCAGTGCGCCTTGCACGCCCCCCCTTTATCTGGGGACGAGTTGGGGACTCTGCGGTCCGACACTCGAGAGAGAGCCAGATCGAGAGAAATGGCCCTGGGTCCGCCGGGGTGTAAACCTCACTTTTGGCAACCAAAAGCGACCCACAGGCATCGTGCGTTTTAGTCAGTTCGAGTCCGACATAACCTCTCCCACCGGCTCCGGCGGGAAGTATCCGTGGGAATTTTTCGCACGTAAAAAAAGTGGTATATATTATAGAAACATTACTAAAGGCGTATTCCCATCCCGTAATACACCGTGTGTCACTGGTGTTACTAGATGCAACATTTAATACTCTATTGTCAAATTTTCTGTTCTGTAGAATTGTCAAGCCCATTACTATTGGTATGGGAACAGGATTTTCCACTTTGTAGTAAAGTCAACGGTTCAGTTATACTTACTACCAAACAATGAAGTAACTTCTAGAATAAAAAAATACAAGTTTTTATAACCCTTGAAATGCAAGCCTTGAGAATTTTAAATAAACATTTGAAGGGCTGAAGCAATGTTTTGCTTTTCTAGGCCAAGAATTTCTGCGTTAGCGAATCATTTGAAATACGGTTATAACATCTGATGAAAGGGAGATTCAATCTTGTTAGAATAATACTTACTTAGGACAAATTACCAACGATGGGATTGCCACGGAGAGTGATTAAATAACTGAGATACATCTGTACACTGCTATAAAATTGTAAGAAGTAGTAGTGTCTGTACATTAAAAATAGTCTAAAGTTATATTAAACTAGCATTTGTCCGCGGCTCTGCCTGCGTTGATGTGGGTTATTGTGACCAAACATAGCCTTTTTCCTTTCCCAAGGTCTAATCTACGTCTGCACTAAATTTCATCAAAATTGGTTCCGTGATTCTGACGTAAAAGCGTTACATATAGACAGATAGTTACTTTCGGATTTACAATATTAGTATGGATTAACAATTCTGAATCCATAAAAAAGTTTGTTCATAAGGGATGAGAAAACTATAGAACGGATTTTGATGAATTTCTTTTTAATACGAGGATCAGAATCAGTCTTAAAATCTATTTACAATTTGGGTAAGCAAGTAGAACCAGAGATAGTAAAAAATGAAATAACATATTATAGGTGGTTCCAGGTTCCAGTTGGCAGAGTAGAATTTGGACCACCATATATCTTTCCATGCTGTGTCGTATAAGGTGGCTAAGGGATAGGGCTGTTTAACATCAGACAGATATATACAGCCCAGACTCAGCCTCAGATGCATGGCTCCAGTCAACAATAGTGCTCGGAATACGGCAATAGGCTCACCCCCTATTACGTGGGGCGGAATACAATTATTGGTGAAATATGTGTATTGATTCGCCTCTGCTTAACCCTCCGGGGATAAAGGCATGATTATATGTATGTATGTATGTATGTATGTATTATAGGTATATAACGGATTTCCACATGAGTAAGGTAGCGGGTACCAGCCTGCAAGAAATTTTTTAAAGCTTTGTGTTATGCAATTTTTTACCTACCGGTTTTACGTGAAAACTGAATCCTGCAATTATAATGTAATATATTTTTCAACACACATGCTCATAAAGTGACTCTAATTTCACCGCAATTAGGCACATAATGGTACCTATAATCAAACTGTGACTTTTTCACTCAGTGGTAATCACCAACTTGACAGACTCGTGCCATAATATCCTATTATATTACTTCTACTACTACATATACTATATTCTACTTACATAAATGCGAAAGTTTTCATTTATTGATGAATTCGTTTTTGTCAATGTCTACAGAATAACTAAATATCAATGCTCCTAGGTAATGTCATCGTGTTTTAGGTGAGAAAGAGGGATAGAGCTAATTAGCTATAATATATAATAATTCTTGTTCGGCAACACTTTTCTGTGTCACACCATAAAGTCTTTAAATTTTTTACCAGAACACGGGTATCGATCTTCCTACAGTCCCATTAGCGCGGTGTAAAATAATCATCTGACGAGGTTGTCAAGCTGAGGACCGCAATTGTAACATTAGTGTTGTCTGTAATCCTTCTATCCTATGACTTTGCATTCAACTTACTATCAGGCAAGGTGAAATCATATAGACGTGTTTTAATCTGTATTTGACAATATATATAAACATTACGTAACATAAACTCACGCCTATATCCCCGAAGATATAAGGCAGAGGTGCTAGTACCCAAATTTCGTCAGTTTATGTTTAGGTCCCAATGTAATAGATGGCGGCTCGCCTTTAAATATTGCCATTAAAACTTCCACTTATAAACCTGCGATAAATACATAACTTCAAAAAGCATCGAAAAGTCATTGGTGTGTGCCATGCTAAAACCTGGGATCAAACCCGAGACCTCGTCTCAGCAGTCCATTGCCCATACCACTAGGCTACCGCGGTTGACAATATTTATAGACTTTTTTTATACTGATAATACGAGACTATTGATACTATTCAAATTATGACTGTGGAGCTGTCTACAGCTGTTCTCTAGAACAACTAGGTACATACATATGTTCACGGCTGTAAATCGCCGAAGAGTTAAACAGAGGTGTATTAATACCCACATTTTGCCAACTATGTTTAAAGAATGCTATTTTATAATGTAACAATCTGTGCCAAGTAGCAGGTGATAAAATACTCATGATAGTGAGATAACTACCTAGAATACTGTATATTAAGCACACTGTTGCCGAAAGCCTTCATTGGAACCAAAAAAAGGATTTCAGACCATTAACGCTTCATAACAAAGTTAAAAACTCCAGTTTCGAGACCGACGTCAAGCCCGGGACGTTTAATTGAAGCGGATTAAAAGCTTAGAGCTTTAGCTATTGTATATCCACGATTTAAGAGTAACACTTATATAAAGACACCCACCGGCCAGGCATCTGGCTTTGTCCGGGAATTTCTGAAAAATATATGTACATATGTATACCGACTTTTATTTAAACAGTTCATTCTTTATTGTATTCTATTACAATATCCAAAGTTTCCAAAAATGCTTCAGAAAAAATCATCCCGCATATACATAGGTTACACTAAAAGTTTCCGGAACTGGCCACTTACATAAACAATATTAAAAAATTTATTACAACATTTGAAAATAGAACTCTTTGGCTGTAGAATACAGTTTGTTTCATCTGACCACTGTCTTTTGTTTTTACCTTGTGGCGCCATTTAAAAAATTGTGTGTCTGCATCAACATGGATTTAACTCGGGAAAATTTTCGTAGTATGATTTTCTACGATTTTAAGTGTAATTTGACGGCTCAACAGAGCATCGCTCGGCTTGAAACAGCTTTTGGCGATGAAGCTCCATGCAAGACGACTGTTTATAGCTGGTTTGCAGAATTCAAGCGTGGTCGTATCAATCTCAGTGACGAATCTCGCGATGGTCGGCCGTCCACCGCTGTGACCAACAAAAACATCGATGCTGTGCGCCGTATGATTGAAACAGACAGGCATGTGACCTACCATGAAATTCGCGCATCCTTAGAAATAGGCATGAGTCAAATACAATCAATCCTACACAAACATTTGGGTGTGAGAAAGCTGTGCTCGCGGTGGATCCCACATAACTTGACCGAGGATCAAAAAACGGACCGCGTCACTTGGTGCAGTGCCATGCTTACCAGATTCAACGAAGGTGCGTCAAATTTGGTGTGGGACATAGTAACAGGTGACGAAACATGGATTTATTGCTACGATCCCAAAACAAAGCAGCAATCGAGCGTATGGGTCTTTCAAGATGAGCCGAAACCAACCAAAGTGGCGCGCGTGAAAAGTGCATCTAAGCGGATGATTGCTTCTTTTTTTAATAAAACTGGACACGTGGCTACTGTTGCTTTAGAAAATCGTCGTACTGTGAATAATGACTGGTACACGACCATTTGTTTGCCGGAAGTTATTGACGAACTCCGTAAAAATAACCGTAAACGCCGTATCATCCTGCACCACGACAATGCTAGTTCTCACACGGCCAGACAGACAAACGACTTTTTGAAGGCGAAAAATGTAGAACTCATGAGTCATCCTGCATACAGTCCCGACCTGGCACCTTGTGACTTTTATCTGTTCCCAAAAATTAAGAACCAATTACGCGGCCAACGATTTTCATCACCAGAAGAGGCTGTCGAGGAGTATGAAAAACACGTTTCAGAGGTCACCACAGAGGAGTGGCACAAAAGTTTTCAAAACTGGTTTGATCGAATGAAAAAGTGCATAGACGCCAAGGGAGATTATTTTGAAAAACAATAAATTAATTTTGTACCTTTAATAGTATTTTTTCATATTCATTCCGGAAACTTATAGTGCGCCCCACGTAATATATAGGTAGATTTATATATATTTTTTAATATAGAGGTATAATTGTTAATTCAATATTATAGATAGATAGATAATTCTTTATTGTACACCAACAGATTTACAGTAGGACAAGTAGGTACATGTATACACATACAATGTACAATGGACAGCCTTATCGCTGAAGCGATTTCTTCCAGGCAACCTTATTTCAGAAGAGAAGTTATACATCAGTATTAAAATAAACGGGATAATTACAATATTTACAATATCGGAAACTCAAAACAATGAAACATGGTAAATATCCCGTTTATTTTAATACTGATGTGAGTGACCTATAGAAATTATACACTTTTTTTGATGTGCGTAAAATTTTCACGGATACACTCCTCGATTAAAAAGCACGTCATCTGTGGGCCGTTGCTGGTGCCTGGAGGTAAGGTTGGCAGGCATATCGCTCGCACCCCGGCCAATCTAGGGCCATCTCTCTCGATTTAGCCTGATGAATCATTTTTACTTCTCTGAGGCGTATCTACTTTTTTATAATAAGATTTCATTAATGATAATAAGCTGTTATTGCTATATTGTCGGGACACATGTTAATTATGTAATAAAACCAGTCAATGTACCAGATGGCATTTACTGCATATATTGATCATAAATAAAAAATCCCACGATAAGGTACTCATCGATTGCATATCGCTATTCTATAATATTCAAATTGCATCACACACTTTTTGTAATGAGAGTACACTACACATAATAGTTAAAAGTAATGAACTCCCTAACGCGTATTAGAAATTACTGTTTTGTTTAGACATTCATTAATTACGTACCCAATAGATAAATGAAGTTAGGGGTCATAAGACAATTGGGGTCCACTCCAACCATACTTGCAAGCCGCTAATCTAGCCGTTGATTCTACTAAAGCAGAACCACCGTCATACCATTTAATTTTGAACTTAAAGCGCATTGATCTAAAGTTCAAATTAAATTAATGTTTTAGCAGTCCGTGGTTTGACAGTGCTTTTGCTTTAGCAGAATTGAGGCCCTGGTAATTAACGGGTGAGGCTCCGGCGCAAGCATTCCTCTTGGGGTCAGAGGGTTATTCTGTAAAAGCTAACTAAACCACATTATGGACAGGAGGAGTAGATATGACACATCTGGCTCCGAAGCGTTACTGTACAACATTAGATAAATTATTTTATACTGGCGGACTTAACGACGTAGGCATTCTCTGCCAGTCTACTATAGGGTGGTGCAGAGCTAGTACGAGGTAGGCGCATATTAACAAGAGATGCGTTTGGTTCTATAAGGACTATAGATTAATACTTAATAAGATGATGACTTACAAATAACTAAACAAATGAAAATTATTATAATATGCAATTTAACCAATGAATTTTAAAGATTATAAATAATAATTATTGTTATGCATAAAATGAATAGACAATTATATAGATAAAGAAAATTGTATTTGTATAACCATTGTATGGTAAATATTTTTGCATTTCATTATGACGCTGTCATAATTATATAGGTATTACTCAAAGACGGCACGGTAACGACCACTAAAGGGGGGACGAACTGTTATCTTCGGATGTACAGTATTGCTCGGAACATAAATCTTGGACCTAAAATGAGCTCTATATGCGCAGTACCCGATTCTTGAATGTCTTTTGAGGACACCACGGGGTGCTATTGCAGTGTATGCGCGTCAGAGCCTCGTTAGTCCCGAAATATAGGTCCAAGATACATGCCCCGAGGTATGCATAGACTTAAAGTCTTCCTCAATAAGCGGACCATCTAACGCAAAAAAAATACAAATGAGACAATTAGATACTATTAGATTGTACTATTCTCAGTAACTACTTGTTCAACCAAGGTAAATAAAGACTTTAAATTAACACCTAATGTACTTTTTCTTGTATTTTTTCCACAATTTTTATTATTGAACCTGACTGGTTTCGCCGTTCATCCTCAAAGATTTACATTGACAGTTAAGAACCTTTTTCTTATAGACTACGCCATTCCGCCATATAAAAAAATATTTAAAATTTCGATTGAGCAGATTCCATTTCATAACATAACATAAACGCACCTTCCAATCGCCTTATTGAACATAACTCACTTCATCTGAACTTATTTTATACCTTAAGTTAATGAGCTCAATGCATTATGAATGTCTTGATTATTATCTAGGTTTACGTGTCGAACTAAATCCATTCAGCGAAGATTATAATGATTTTATTAATGAAATCTCTCAAGAACCTGCAAGTGGCATAAAATTTTATGTAAATTCTAAGTGCGTAGAGTATGCATTAACATACCAGATGGCATTTACTGCATTGAGTAATTTAGCTCTTAACATAACAGAGGTTTCAAATTAATCTTTGGTATGTTTATTTGCTCTCGTTTAAATTGTGAATGGCTCGACCGATTGAGAGCATCATTTTCATTGTATTCCTTTCGTAAAGTTGATGATTGCTTTCCTTTTATACCATTTTTATTTGTTTATTTTAAGACCGACTGCAGATGACCTACAAACCCCAAAAGGAAAACTTTACTCCAGAGTAGTCTAGTTACTTCTAAATACTAAGAAATACTCCTCAGTACCTATATATAATCTAATATTAGCATAATTATAACGTATCTTTATCGTTTGTTACAGCCCTCGTGCTATGCGCGTACGCCGCCGATGTGAAAGAGACAAAGAAAGCAGCGGAACCTTCCACGAACAAAGACAAACGACAAATACAAGACGAAATTGTGCCAACGTATTTACAGTACAGAGTAGCTCGAAAACAGGTATGTATAAAATTTGCTTGTAACCAGTTGCACGCTGTTCCGTTCCCTTAGAATTTTCATCTCATTTCCGTAACTCATAGGAACCTATTCCAAATATAAAAAATAAGTTTAAAACTAAAACCCGACTACTGAAAAAGTATTAAACAAGAAAATATCAAGGATAGCCATGGTCGTATGCCACTTTTCACTAGAATGTATTGTTTTGTTAGACTGAGTACATACAACCACGGCTATCCTTAATATTTTCTTGTTTAATATTTTTTCAGAAGTCAAGTTTTAGTTTTAAACTTATTTTTTTATTTATATTATTTTGGGGCAAGCAATAGGTATAATTTATACATATTTGAAATATACTAATTAAGCGCTTTCAGTAGATACCAAACACAACATATTTATCTCAAACTTATTTTTTTACGCAGTACTTTATGACCGATAGAGGGCGCCATAATAGATTCAGTGACACGTTATATAGCCTATAACCAGCGGACAACTAAGCTGCTTCTAACGATACCTCATTTGTCCAGTTCTAATAAGTGGTTGAGGAGCTATGAGGGAACAGATGAACCTACATACATACATACATAGCCTGTCAAAATCATAACCCTCCTTTTGCTTCGCAGTAGCCGGCTAAAAAGTAGCCTCATACTCTGAGCTTTTGCCTAACTCAGTTGAGGTCGGCTTTTCAGACTAACTGGGATGCGGCTGAACTTCGACAGCTATCTAAGCTCCACGACCAATTGGCGACATCGAAATTTTGTAATTGGATTAATTGGAATTTTGAGGGCTACAACTATCCGTAACAACGGCGGTGCATGTTCGAATGGCAG
This sequence comes from Eilema griseolum, assembly GCA_963662185.1. Classification (NCBI taxonomy): domain Eukaryota; kingdom Metazoa; phylum Arthropoda; class Insecta; order Lepidoptera; family Erebidae; genus Eilema; species Eilema griseolum. The sequence goes on from OY759250.1 coordinate 11,917,617, forward strand.
CCGGGACGTGCTCTCCAAGGCACGGAAATATCTAGACCAATGCAAATATACATAATATTCATGCATACAATACGTAGGAATATTTTCACTGAGCTGGCATCGCAACTGCGCCGTGCAGTACTACCATGTCACAGAGGCTGTCTATGTAAGTGGAATAAAAAGTAGAATATACCTATGTTATTTAAGATCCTGCACGAAATTTCAGCCAAATGCGCTTTGAACGTGGTTGAGAAACAAACATTGAAACATCTTCAGCAACATTAACTTTAATAAAATTTGTTGAATAGAACTAGAATGTCAAAAAAACAGATGGACTACAGCCATCTCACCTTACAACATATCGAGCTTACTTAACCAAGACAAATTAGACTAATCTTTTATTAAGTCCCTCGGAGTGAGTCATATTAAAAACAGCAAATTCAAATGCAAGAACTTAATCACAACCGGTTTTGCACAGGTTGACGGTTAATTAGACTTGTTTAAAAAACTTTGGTAACATTAATCACCTTTTCAGTATTTTGAAATGTTCTGAAAGTTACCAATTATGTCGAAACGTAGACACTGACCGTGGGGCTAGTTTACAAATTGAAATTCAGACAGCGGGTTTTAGATCGAGCTTTGCCTGAAGTCTTTTTGAAGGATAGAATTCGTAATGAAATCACCCGACAAAGAACTAAAATGACCGAAATAGCTCGCAGAATAAGAAAGCTGAAGTGGCTGTGGTAGGTTTGATAGCCGTTAGAGCAAACAAGTCCTTAAATGAAGACTGCGAGAAAGCAAATAGAAGGTAGATCGCCCCCAGCCAGATGGGATCACGACCTGATAAGGGTAGCTGAGATTGATTGAATGCAAAAGGCCGTGGATTGGGAATAATGGTGCTCCTAAGTGGTATTAAATCAATCAATCAATCAGTTATAATCATAACTGATTGATTGAATGCCACTTAGGTTTATATGGTAACAGAGCCCAATGACGACATAGTCTAATAACAAAAACAGGGCTCCTCCTTGATTTCGACTGAAAGTTAAGAATAGTCATTCATTCTAAGTCTGACTTTCTTAACATTGCTTAACTTTACATTGTGCTCGTACCACTTAGACAGAAGCAGCTCGAAAGTTTTTATTCCGTGTTATAAAGTATCTGCGGCCGGTAGTTGCCAATTTTCTGTCAATTAACTGGCGACCGGTAGTATTATATTAACGTAAAACGGACCGCCAAATATGGACGACAGTTTAGTACTCTATTATTACATGTTAAACGTGACGTGACGTGAATGACGAATCTTTTATAATGTCACGCCAAGTCACGCACTCAAAAGTACACAGTCATTTATCGGTTGTATACCTAGTCTAGCCATAAATATTGTTACGAAGAAAAAACATTTTTTTTTATTGCAAATAATATTTATTACTTTTACAGTGTGTTAGTTTAATACATGACACGAAGATGTTGATCGCGGAAATTGGCCGCCGCATCCACGACCATGGCGGTGACTTCCGATCCGGCTCGTTCCTGGGACAAAGGTTGGCTATTGCGATTCAGCGGGGCAACGCGGCCAGCATCATGGGCACCTTTGCGCCGGGAACGATGCGGAGTGGGTTGTTTGACGCGACATGATCGCGAGTTTGTGTCGTGTATTTATGTTTTCATTATTTTGTTTATTTGTAATGTGTTAATTATAATAAAGATACTAAGTTTAATACATGAATATAAAACAATTTAAAATATAAAAAGCTTATTCGAAGTGGTCTCCATTGGCTGCATCACAGTCCTTTAAACGTTGAGGCCAGTTATCAATAGAAGCACGCACTCTTTCCATGGGAAAATTCTTCACTGCCAATCGTATGGATTGTTTTAGGGACTCCAAATTATCATGGCGTTTAGAGCAAGCCATACTCTCTAAAACTGACCATAAATCATAATCCAGCGGATTAAGATCGGGACTAGACGACGGCCAGTCTTCAGCTCTGATGAAGTCCGATACGTTCACTTCCAACCAAGACTGCGTGGACCGAGCTTTATGACCCGGCGCTGAGTCTTGTTGGAAGGACCATACTTGGTTATTGAACATGGTGTTGTTAAGGGGTTTAACTACCTTCTCAAGAATGGTATCTTGATACACTTGTGCCGATGTTTTGATACCTTTTTCACAAAAATATGGCTCAGTCACTCCTTCATAGCTAACACCCCACCAAACCATCACTGAAGTCGGATAATGCCCACGTTGCACTCTGTCGACTAATTGGGAAGCTTCCTTAGAGCTTTGAGCATAAATACGGTCATTTTGTTTGTTAAAATGTTGCTCAATTGTAAAGATTTTCTCATCCGTAAACAAAATTTTTCTGTGACCTCCCTTTGCGTACCGCTTCAGTAGTTGCTTCGATTTTACCACCCTATTCTTTTTTAAATTATCAGTCATAAAATGACCAGTGCGTCTCTTATAGGCTGCAAGTCCTAAGTCATCTTTTAAAATGCGCGACATGGTTCTGGGTGCTATCTTCATCTCCCGAGATAAAATCTTTTGCTTTCGGACAGGATTTCTTCGAATTCTTTCCCTTACTGCTTTGACCACCTTTTTCGTACGAACACTACGTGGACGGCCAGATCTTTTTCTGTCACAAACATTGTACCTACCTATTAATAGCCCGGTACACAAACATTTGACTAATACCAAGCGTATGGAGAGTTTTAAAAATTACATTCGGCTCCATACCAACTTTGTGTAATGCAATCACAGCGATTCGGTTTTCTTTATCACCCCACTCCATTTTAATATAGCAAAATATTGTACAATGTATTGGCGCCAAAATTAGAAAACACAATGAACAATCGTATAAAAATGACAGATTCCAAATTCAAATGTAATATCTTTCTTATTTTAATTGTAACAGTATTTCTGGCCAGACTAAGTATAAGTGCCGGCAAGGATCTTGAACAAAAATTGGGAAGTTCGGCCGATGTATTTTACGGACTAATTAAAGGACTGAACTAGTGGCGGATGTGATTGGTTTAACCTAAACATAATATCCGAGTTAGCTGGACAGTCTCTGTGGCGCAGCAGTAGTGAATGCTGCACAGGAGGTACGAGTTGGTACCCGCTCAGTGAAAATATTTGTATGCTTTGGTTTTGTATTAATCTGGTCTTGTCTTGGAGAGCACGATAAGCCGTTGGTCCTGGTTGTCATACGAACATATATGGCAGTCGTTACAGGTAGTTAGAAACACCAAAAGTTCGAATAGTCGAACTGCACCCGCATCACAATAGTACTGGAAAGCCAATTTCAACTGAGTTGGGCGAAAAGGTCCAGATAATGAATTTATAATATAATGACTGATAATGATTGATCTGTTGAATATTATGATAACGTTGTTACTTACATTAGAGATAAAAAAATATTGCCATCGCCATGATAATGGCCGCGGTAGCCAAGTGGAATGGGTATTGGACTGCTGAGACGAGGTCTCGGGTTCGATCCCAGGTTTTACCATGACACGCATCAATGACTTTTCTATGCTTTTCGAAATTATGTGTGTATTTATCGCAGGTTTATAAGTGCCCGGTTAATGGCATTAGGCTCGCCACGTATTACATTGGGACCTATTCATAAACTGGCGGAATGTGGGTGCTACCACCTCTCATCCATCCTGACATTACTACTAAAACACTTAAATACATTTACTGCGGAGATGAGTACATTTTCAATAATTTGGTCATTATGGCGCCTAAGACCTTATCAGGATTGTAGCAAGTGGAAACTTATTGTCTCTGCCTACCCCATTATGAAATTGACTATACGTTTCTAAAAATTTATAGTTTAAGTATTGTAAATCTAAGACTAACCTATTCTAAAACTACAAACAAGATTGGACCGTGAAGTAAAATAGAAATTCTACATTTCGTGGGCGAACGAGCGATATTCAGGTCATAAGATCGTGAGCCTGGTATGCTACAAAACACAACAGAATACTATCTGCTTACCGATGCTAAGTCTTTTAAAGGTTATGCTTGCATGGCTATGCTTGAAGAATTTACTGACAAGATAGAAACTTATAAAAACTTTTCTAAAACTTGTCAACTAGAAATTTCAACTGTGATTAAAATATTATATCAGTATCTTTAAAAATTACGCCAATAGGTACTCAAGTTCCGCGTGACCATGGTGCTTGTAACAGGGCCGAAATATCAGAAACTCAGAACAATACAACATGGTAAATAGCCCGATAACTTTAATAGTAATGTGAGTGACCTTGATAGTTTAAATACATATGATGTTTCAATCATTTATAAAGACATTATTTCTCTCTCTCTCTCTCCCTCTCTCTCTCTCTTTCTGCAGAAAAAAAATTGAAAATCCAAGATGTGTCCAGTCCAAGTAGCTCAGTTGGTCAAAATAATCTCTCTAAAACGGATTGGTCTTGGGTTCAACCCCCGTCTTGGATGTTTTCATTTTTCCAATCTAAATCTTCAGTTTCATTAATTCTCAAATCGCAATGACTAGGTAATTAAAAATTGAATCGGTTCAGGCGGAATTCAAACCCGCGATCTTTCCCTTACATGAGGAATGTTCTAACCGATGAGCCACCGAACCTCACCTGAAGCCTGCTTAGGCCACAAAGATATTAGTGGGGGCTCAAACACCATAAACTCTTGTAAAAATGTATTGGAATATTTGAATAATTATGAAGTCAAACAATTTTAATATTGCTAATGATGTAATAATCATGTATTTAGAGCATGTAAACATAAAAGATGTTTTGCTCTGTATAATTCAACAAGCAATCTGAAATTAGTGCTTCAATTTCAGAAACACTAAGTTTACGACAGTATGTAATAACAATAAATTTACGTAATAACAATAAAACTAGTATCTTATGTTTTACATGGGGCCGAAAACAATGATTGGTCAAATGTGGGTGTTAATTCACCTCTGCCTAACCGTTCGGGGATAAAGACGTGATTATATATATATATATATATATTTATATATGTAAGTATACTTATACTAGACAAGTCGAGCACGCACGCACATAGTACAAGCCGAGCACAAATTCGAATAGTATGGATCGACTCGGGACAAACGAGCACGTCGCACGAATTTTTTGAAGAACACAGAAGATCCATTACGGAAAACTACGGCCTGATTTTTGTATCGTAAACGACGATGAAGTGCCCAGAAGGCCAATATTCTTTTAAAAAAGTTGTTCAAAATGAAGTCTCGAACTGTCAAAATCAAATTAAAAGTCAAAAACTGTATTCTCGTAACGCCATCTTTATATTGTAAATAGTGATCGTATTTACTTTTGAGAGATTGAAATTAGATTAAAACTGAATTTTGACCTGACTTATATTATTGAAATAAAATTAATTTTTAATGGATTCTATTGCGATATATTGGTATTATTTTCGTTTAACCCGACGTTTCGGCCACATTTCAGTTTCCCCCTGTAAGGGAAAGATTGCGGGTTAAAATTCCGTCAAAACCGAGTGTGACTTCTCTGGTGTTACACACGTCGATAGGCCACGGTGACCACTTTCCATCAGGTGGGCCGTGTGTTTGTCTGCCACCTAAGTGGTATAAAAAAACCGATTCAATTTTTTTTCTATCTAAATCAATTTGAATAGTTTGCATACTATGTACATAAACATCATACATAATATAAACTCACGCCTATATCCCCGAAGGGATAGCCAGAGGTGCTAGCATCCACATTTCGTCAGTTTATGTTTAGGTGACAATGTAATAAATATGTGGCGAGATTATTTCCATTAACCGGGAACTTATAAACCTGCGATAAATACACACATAACTTCGAAAAGCATCGAAAATTCATTGGTGTGTGCCATGGTAAAACCTGGAATCGAAGCCAAGGTCTCGTCTCAGCAGTCCATTACTCATACCGCTAGGCAATAGAATTCGTTTAATAGTAGATTTATTTCAATGAACGAGTGAGATTCGTGTAAACTTTAGAATTGGCCCACAGAACGGCTCCATTCGTGCTCGGCTCATCCAGCGTAGACGCAGCTTTAGACATAATTGTACTTAGTTTGATGTAACTTAACAACTTAACCATCTTCAAATATGATAAGCACTGTTATTACGATTAGAATGTCTGCGAAGTGAATTTAATGAAGTTGCTAAGAGCAATGTTTGGATTTCAATAAAGTTTAATCTTACAATCCTTATGTTTTCGTATACTGCCAGTACATTATTTTATCATTATGAATATATATTTGAATGTGATATTTCTGCTCACACTCAATAATATTGACAATATCTTCAACAATGTTCATGGCTTTTTTTTAGTACTACGAACCGAAATAACTAATTCTGTTAAGTTCAGCTAGTTTACTGGTATTAGTAATGAATTCAAGTTAGCCAAAATTCGAACCTGGAACCTCACAATCGTATGGCCAACTCCTTAACCATTAAGTTACTGATGATAATAAGCTACTTACATTGTTATTGATTATTGCAGTTACTAAATAAATAGGTTAACTGCACGAGTGATCAACATATAATATACATGTTATATGGAAGGTAGGACAAGACGGTATTTTCGTCTAATTGAACAGTCCGACTGGGAAAGTACTCCTACAGAATAACGCGACCCTCATAACCTCGTGTTGTGTCTCTGGCGGTGAATAGGGTAGCCAGAACTCACTGGAGGGTTTTTGTACTGGTAGTGGGAAGACAAAAAGCTTGTCCTGCTTTTTCTTTTACACTGACAGCACAGAAACTTTTGTGCTTACAGGATTAGCATCGCGATTAGAAATCCCTTGGTGTTGCTCACGTCCATAGGCCACAGAAACCACTATCCATCAGGTAGGCGGTGTGGTTGTCTGCCAACCAAGTGGTATAAAATATATATATGTACAGTTGGCTACAGAAGTCATGGGCAGCTTAAGACCTAATAATCCTTTGAGCACCTAAATCTACTTTACCAACTTCAAATATCCACACAGTTAGAAGAAGAGAAATATAGAAAGAAATGCATTAAACACTTAATACATTGATGGCTACCATTGTATTTCTCACTTACCAAACGCCGTGAGGCGTCACTTCTGCAGTCCACAGTACTTAGTTCCTCAGACCGTAAGACCTCACCGGATAATGTCCTAAGCTGGCCTTTCACTATGCCCTAGATTTCGTCACGACCAGCGGTCCTAACTGTTAAGCGGAATTACAGACGTTTTATCAAAGTTCTTGCTTTAGAATTCGAACACATATATTTGTTTGTTATCGACTTAAATTCTAGATAATGTCTTCCCGCATGGTCTGTTTTGGAGGAGCCCAACCAGATCTCGTGGTGGGCGTTAAAATCCCCCAAAAATACCATTTCGGCATTCGGAAATCGCTCCTGCGCATCATCTGCCGCCTGACTCAGATATTCAAAGAGTCGAGTTGTCTCAGCATCTCCTGTATGGGAACGGTAGAGGCACACATAGATCTGACTCGTAGGGCCATGGTCTACGTGTACCCAAAGGACGGAGAAGGATGGGTCCTCTAGGCAGCGCAAACGGCGACAGCAAACATCCGCCCTAACAAACACGCACACCCCGGCTTTTGCACGAAAACTTTCCTCAAGAACATAGCCAGGGTAGAGCAAGTAGGTCGTGTCGTCAGGGCGGTGTATTTGCGTCTCCGTTAGAAAAAACATGGCAGGTTTCGCCGTCTCTAGGTGTTGGTGGACGGCGTTGAGGTTTGCATGGAGCCCACAGATGTTAGTGGACTCCACCTCAAATAGCAAGCTTTTGGGAGTGTGACGAGCCGCTGTGTTGCCTTTTTCTGTAAATTGCGCTGCCATGAGTTTGGGTGGGAGAAGGCGTGAAAAAAGAAGTGATTGCCGCCGCAGCACCGTGTGACAAAGCGCGGGATATTGGTTTTATCTATGAATGTGAGGCATGGCGAGAGCCGACGCGCCGAACGGAAGGGCCCCCGTACCCCCCCGAGTATGGTCGCCGGGCTCCCAAATCCGGTCACCAACCGGCACGACGAACCATATCGGGATTATGCGCGGCCTGGTGAGGCAGCCTCCCAAGGTGGTTAACCCCAGTTGGGCCCCTGTACTATACCGCGGGCGGCCAGCGGCACCACCGTTTCTACAGGTCTCCCTGTTCGGCGCATCGCCCCGCGCCATCCCCACTAGACTACGCCAAGACCCACTGGTCCCACTAGTGCTGCGACAACCACCACCTCTGCCCGGCTATGCACATGCTGACCCCTGAACACAATCCAACCGAGATTGAATTGCTATGGAGGGTTTTTCGCAATAGTGCACGGTGGTACCTACCCGGTCGAAACTTGAGACAAATTTGTGCCACCAAGTTTCTACCACCAGTATTAACTTCGATCAAGATATAGAAAAAATTGAAACGGTTCAGGTGGGATACGAACCTGCGATCTTTCCCTTACAGGTGGAACGCTCTTCTATACATATATACTTCTTTACATATATCCTTCTTTACATATATCCTATATAACCCATTCATATATCCGTTTTACATGCTTTAAAATTTCATTCAATACTACCTACTTGGCATTGTGTTTATGGTAGGAGGTCCTTGGTAAGGGAGAATGGGCCAGTAGCACGCGAGTGGTACCTTTAGTGTTATAAGCATTATTATACTTGTTGTTATGTGTACCGTTTATTGCTCTCAAGGTTCTTCTACTATAATGTATACCGGATATGATAGTAATATTCAGTGCTTGGTTAATATATCGTCATGGTATAATAATATAAAATGTAGGGGTTAATACACCTCTTCGGGGATTTATAGGTGTTACAGTTAGAAACATGTTTTCGTTAGAACGCAATTCCCTAGTTTTCACATATAGGACCAAGCCCTCGGCAGCTGTTGCTGCGGCGCTATGTTATATTTCATCCGTGATAGCTAAACCCAATAAAATAAATAATAATAATAATAATATATCTCTTTATTGTATGTACACAGAGAATGGATACAGAACGACAAAATTTGGTACAGTTTTGTGGCATAACAAATGGCGGCCTTATTGCACAAGGCAATCTCTACCAGGCAACCATGGGATGGAGTGAGTTAGATAAATAGATAGATATATTGGGCAGCTTCCGGTGTACATATATTATTTATTTTATATTATTATTTATACTCTGATATATATTATATAGATATAATACATACTACTATACTTACGTATATACTTACTACAAACATAATTTATAATGAAACGGGTAGGTAACTAGGCACATATTATACTTACACTTAACACGTCCACACATAATATACCAAAAAACCCAATAAGATAGGTAAAAAGCACACACCAATGACCTTTCGAAGCTTTTCGAAGTTATATGTGTATTTATCGCAGGTTTATAAGTGCCCGGTTAATGGCAATAGGCTCGCCACCTATTAAATTGGGACCTAAACAAAAATTGGCGAAATGTGGGTGCTAGCACCTCTGCCTACCCCTTCGGAGATATAGGCGTGAGTTTATGTTTGCAAAACAATTAAAATTTTCACAATAAACCCAGGAAATAACAGCCTTGGGGACTTTATGGTCCCCATACCAGAGGAGAGCCAAATCAAGAGAGAGATGACCCTGGGTCGGCCCGGGTACGAGAGATATACCTGTCAACCTCATCATCGTCTACCAAAAACGACACACATGAGCCGTGCGTTTTAGTCGGTCCGAGTCCGGCATAACCAAAACCACCAGTTACTAGTTAACAGCGAGGGTATCCGTAGGGATTTATCGCAAAAAAAAGAGGAAATGACAGCTGAATACTTAATTTGGCATTAATTGTTGAGTGAGCCAGTCAGCCTGTGACCACGGCCGGTGTAACCTGGTCGAATCGTTAGGGAAACCAAAGGTATGTTTGTACCTATACCATGATCGCATTAATTCCCGTTTAACATTATTGTATATCATGGAACGCGATAGTTTAAAAGTTAATAAAACCTAGTTCATCAAACATTGCCGCGTGGTTTCCGGCAGAGTAGAATGAGGACCACCCCATCTCTTCCCATGCGGTGTCGTACAAGGTGACTAAGGGATAGGGCTGTTTAACATCAGATAGACATATACAGCCCAGACTCTGCTTCAAATGCATGCTCGAGTCAACAATAGTGCCTGGAAAACGGCAATAGGCTCACCCCCTGTTACGTGGGACCGAATACAATGATAGGTGAAATGTGGGTGTTAATTCACCTCTGCCTAACCCTTTGGGAATAATGGCGTGATTAGTTGTATGTGTGTGTTATCAAACATTTATTTCATGACTTTCTTAACGCTCTATTATATTGCTCAACGTAAACATACAGAGCTCATTATTGCATACACATAGATGTCAGTTAATGTCCAAGACATTACATTTACTATCAACTACTATTATAAGTAGGTACTATTATATAACATTATAGCTGTAAGCAATAATAATAATAATAGATTTCTAAGCGATTTATTCCAGAAGCCGAGGTTTTAACATGTAATTTTTTAGATGACGTTATAATGTTTTCTTGTGGTGTAGTTTGTGGTAATTTATAGATAAATTGAATGTAATTTTAAAGCATTTAGTATGCTAACTATTCAAATTGATTAAAATAGAAATAATTGAATCGGTTCAGGTGGGATTCGAACCCGCGATCTTTCCCGTACAGGGGAAATGCTCTAATCACTGAGGCACTGAACCTTACCTGAAGCCATTCAAATTTTAACCCAAAAACTTCAGTGAAAAGAATACAATGTAAGCTACCTACATGCAAAAGCAAGGTAACCTATCTAGAGGCCCAGATCGTGAGAGATGGCCCTGGGTCGGCCGGGGTGCGAGGGATATGCCTGTCAACCTCACCTTCGGCAACCAAAACGACCCACAGGTGGCGTGCGTTTTAGTCGGTTCGTGTCCGACATAACCTCTCCCACCGGCTCCGGTGGGGAGGTGTCCGTGGGGATTCTGCGTATGTAAAAAAAAAAAAGGTAACCTATCTTTTTCTGCTCTCTGCTACGTGGTTGCCGTATGCAAACAGAAAACTAGATTCTATTGCGAATTCAGTAAACAGGCAGACAAGTACATCGTGATCATGGCGCTTGTAACAGCGGCGAAAAAAACTCGCCGGGATATTTACCATGTTTACGGTTACTCAGCGAAAACAGCTGAGTAACAGCTGAGTAACCGTAAACATAGTAAATATCCCGGCGAGTTTTACACTAATAATACTAGGATTAGTCTCCCAACATTGAGAGGCATATGTCCAGCAGTGAACTGTGATGGGCTAAATGATTGATTGAGTTTTGAAGCTCATGTTTTCAATACTAACTACTAATACAATTAAACTTATAAAATTTGCATGCTGCAAATTGCAGCTAAGCATGCTGTGCATTAACATAATATTTTAAGATCCATGTTACCATGTTTAAAGGCAAATAAATTATTCTTATTCTTATAATATACTTATTGAATCTAGCATATATACCTTTGCCTTTTAATATCGGTTTTAGTTTATTATTATGATTAAAATACAGTCAACTTAAGTTTGCGTACTTTGCTAGTCATGATCGATCTGCTGCCGACTGTACTTTAAAAGACGAAAAACAGAAGGTACCTTATGATGGCCCTAAAATGGCGCCAGAATAAATGACTCAGACTTAATTAAACGCCTTAAATGTTATAATTTGTTGAGGAAAATGCTCAAAATTAGATGATATTGAAACAGGTGCCTAAAATGAACCTCAGTAAATGTAGTTTGTGTTAATTGAGATTTGTGGTTTTGTCCCAGTTCTGAAGGTTGCTCTAGGAGTAAATGAGACCTTTAATTGGACTAATTTGTTAGACACACTTTAGGCTGTCTTGTTGTTTACTTTCGTAAGTTTTTACTTCATTACGGTAAAGTAAACTTTTAGTGGATTAAGGTTTCTTGTAATACTGAAGTAGCAAACAAACAGTGCAATAAATACAGCGGTTGTAACTGTACTTAACGTAAACGTAAAAGTAGTCTAGTGTCTGCATAATCTATATAATGTGTAACAAAATGACCTCTCGGAACTTTGTATGATTGCTTGGTATTGGAAAATATGTGTAGATAAAAAAATCAAATACAATTAGGTGAGTCAATTCTCTAAAATTCAGTTGCAAACATTTCAAAAATTGACATCAATGCGTATGCTAACCGTATCACAACGATATATCCAACACATGGGCTGCAGTAATCAGCTGATTTTTGGAGGGCCAATGACCGGTGGGTGTTTCATAGTTACCGATACTGATTACCCCCCAAAGTGCCGAGACTAAGTCCCATATTCTAGAATGACACTCACCTGAATCACGATGTATCTGTGGATAGATTGTATAGACATCTGTCAAATTTGTCCATACAATATGTCTTCAGATAAGTCGATATTCAAATGAGTGTCATTCTAGAATAATACTGAAAAATAGCCTACGATGAATTATTCCTCACTATAATTTATACCTGCACCTTCAGCCTAATTCGTTCAGCAGTTTAAATACGATTGAATAACAAACTTCCTAACATTTTTATATATGTAGGTAGAACCGCAGCCAATGGCTGCTTAATGCGTTTGTAGGAATAAGAAGACATGTGTTACTTAGAGTGTTTTATTAATTTGTACTGTATGCGTCAATAAATATATAAAATATTTTTTATAATTGGGTATTTGACCATAGATTATTATATATAGTAGTATTTGACTCACTAGTCAAATTAGTTACTTTTTACTAAACGTCAAAACGGTAAGTTATAAGGAATCTTGTGTGGACTAAAGTATTGTGACTTCATAATTTTTTATAGTCGTAAAATTAGCTATTATAGGGATAAAAATAAATAAAAACGTCAAAATAAGAACCGACGCATTTATTACCGCTCTTTTACCATTATTAAATTAATAATCTCAGTTAAGTAATTTATTTTAAGTACAGGGAAACACCCAATTAACTGAAAATGTACATAATGCTTAATGAAAAAAAAATGTCTAGCCTTGGGCTATACTTCAGCTAAAAGCGCCTAATTGGATGTTTCAGGTCAATTTTACCGACCTCTTGTAAGTCACAAGTATGATTCAAAAAATGGATTCAAAAAATATTACAATGAACTACTACTACTACGTATGTATTGTAAAAATAAAATTTGGTAGTCCTTTTCTGTAGATTTAGTAAGTATACATAAACGCGTCGGAAACACCTTCATACTGATAACCAATGAGGTACATTATACTACCAGAAAGGATATATAACTAATTCTAAAAGATTACTTTCGATGATACTTCAACACAAGTTACGAGTACTAGAGTATGCGCCATGAAATAAGTCCCTTGGCGACTGTCGCACCATGTGGTGTTGCCAGTATCGTCTTTTTATTGTACTGAGTCTTTTAATGTTCAATGAATGTAATAGTAGTTGCACCGTAGAACTTAAGAACTTATATTCGCGCGTTTCCGACGTTAGAACGTAAGAAGAAGAAGAAGGAAGATGAAGAAGAAGGAAGAAGAAGAAGAAGGAAGAAGAAGAAGAAGAAGATGAAAGCTTTTCAAAAATATGCATTAATAGGTTCATTATATCAGCGTAATAGCGGCAGCGACTCCTCTTTACTGATACAGTGTACGTTCACAGTTCTAAAGACGTTCTAGGAGGTAGAACACGGTTGTATAGAGCAGTCCGACTGGGGAAGTACCACCGCCCTACAGAATACCGCGGTTATAATAACTTCGAGTTGTGTTCCCAGCGGTGAGTAGGGTAGCCAGAGCTCACTGGAGAAGTTGTGCTGTCAGTGGGATGACTAAAGGCTTGTCCTACTTTGTCCTCTACACTGACGGCACAGAGACTCTGTGCTTACAGGGTCGGCAGCGCGAGTGTGGCTTCTCTAGTGTTACACACGTCCATAGGCCACGGTAACCACTTTCCATCAGGTGGGCCGTGTGCTTGTGTGCCACCAATGTGGTATAAAAAAAAAGCTGCACAAGTGTTCTGAAACCTACAACGTGGTCATCATCCTGCCATCCTGCGTCAGTAATGGTTTGATGGGTTTGTCTTAATCAAGGCGTCACAAAGCTACATTTTACATTTTTGAGAAACTGGAGTAATAATTTCAGTCAAAACGTATCAAGAGACTTCCCACTAGTAAATCATAAAAAATGTGCTGGCAACTCTAAACCGTACTGTCATGGCCTGAACCAACCAACACCCAGTATGACTGAGTATGGCGGCGATGTCATTTTTAGTTCCGAGTTTGACAGCGGGACTTATTTTCTGGCGTTGTCTCTAAAATATTGTATAGACAAACAACTATCTAATAGGTACACATTTGTCATTATCGTTTGCCATTGCCGTGGAAAAATGGACAAGCATTTATGAAATTTGTCACAGTAATCCGTTCTAGTTTCCTTAATACGATTTTAATAGCGGTTGCAAAACGAAACAGTAGGTGCAAAATAATAGGTACACAATTCGTATTGCAACTGTCTAATAATAGGTTATCTACGACACACACGGCTGCATTGAAATCGTCTGCTACGGCAATATTTCGAAATGAAATAGAATTATCACAATGTTATTTTTAAACTTTCGCGGTGTGAATTCATAATTATACTAGGTATCGGGACTTCTCGCGAATTATATCTTAGAACTTAATATTTCTGCCGACGTTTCGGATGGTCACGACTTGACTAGTCTTCGAGCGTCGAGATGTATGCGGGGAACATTTTTTGAGCACCTACCCACCATTACACTTATTAGGAACGGTTAGGCTGGCGACACACCACACTCACTATGTCAGTTTTTAACAGCACTGTGTTTTTTGGTTTTAGTATCTTAATCACTGGATTCCACGTTCCGGATAACTTGAATCCATCTTCCCTATTGAAATTTTTATATTTTTTGATTTCAATGGCTTCACGCACAATCCGTGAATAGTAGTGGCGATCAGTGGAGAGGCAGAAATAGTAAGTTCTAAGAAGTCCCGATACCTAGTATAATTATGAATTATCACAATGTTGAATAAAATGTCTTAAAATAACAATTTCATAAACATTTTGGTCGTATAATCTAACATACCGGACGGGATTTGAGCCTACCGTAGTATCACTAACTATCGACTTGAACCTACTGTACCTAAAGTGACTTCAATGATTCTTTATCAACTAAGTTACTTTCGTATTATTGAGAATACTTTCAATATATGTTCCAAAAATATTAGATCCTTGTGGTGACGGAAAAAGAATACAAGAATCACTACCCCATCTTATCCGAAATGTGTCGTAAGATGAGACTAACGCCAGACCTATGTCCAGCAGTGGATTGCTTGTTGATTGAGCATTTATTCAAATGTAGGTATTTAAACTATCATGGTCACTGACATCAGTATCAGAATAAACGGGATATTTACCATGTTTCATTATTTTGAGTTTCCGATATTTCGGCGCTGTTGCAAGCACCATGATCACGGAGGAACTGGAGTACTGGCGGTGAACAAAGAAAAAGTTCTTTCTTCTAGGAGTAATTATATCGATCTACCCTCTTTCGAGTTATTTTACTACGCGTATCTGCACTACTATTGGTTTCACTCTCACTACAAACTCGAACCCGATCTCGATCACGTTCACGACATACGATGCTCACTGTATCCACTCGCGATTTTGTTTTAGCTTGTTCCCGGTTGTTTTTGCAAAGACGGACCACTGGATGCCAGACGTTCGGCAGTTGAGTTATTGTAACCAATATTTTGAACCTTTTGTTAAAATAAAAGAAAAGTTAGCCGCGTGGTTCCCGGCAGAGTAGAATTTGGGCCACCCCATCTCTTACCAATATGGTGTTGTACAAGGCGACTAAGGGATAGGGCTGTTTAACATAAGACAGATATATACAGCCCATTCAGCTTCAGATGACTAGCTTGAGTCAAAAATAGTGCCCGAAATATGGCAATAGGCTCACCCCCTATTACGTGGGACCGAATACAATGATTAGTGAACTGTAGGTGTATCAATAATTCACCACTGCCTAACCCTTCAGGGATAAAGGCGTGATTATATGTATGTAAATAATCTTGTGCTCTCGCCTGAAAATATATTTTATTACAATACAAAGGCATATACTTTACGACAGTAAGCCCATAAAAACGCACTCAATACACTATTACGTGGGACCGAAATCATAGCCTTTTTAAACAGGACACGTAAATATGACTTCACATCGACTGATGGTAAGCTGAAAGCAAAGTTCAGGAAAGAGGGTCACTATTACAAATATCAACAAAGTTACTATGGTGGCCCTCAGTTTGAGGGTCTCATCAGATGCTTTTTCACGCCCACTTAAAGGATCCAGGACTGTAAGAAGAAGGAAACACACATGTACTGGTCAAAAATTTCAAGATTTGGGGAAATGTAGGTGTTGAAACACTTCTCCCTTCCCCATTGGAGAGTTATAGTAATTGGGATAGTGCAGATGTTACTTAAAGCATCAAGAACAAAATGCACAGGAAGAACTCGATTAATGTATTGTGCAAGTGGCTGATTGGTGCGTGTAACCGCCTAGTGTTTCGAAAATGGCCGATCGTATTGTTTTCCTTAGCTTTCACCAGAGCGAACGCATCTAATGTAATACATAATTGCGGACCGCTGTATATTATGACATGCACTGTTGTCACATCGCTAATTTCTTGGCGGTACAGCCAATTGTTTGGTACAGTTTTTGTTTAAGTGTGGGAACATTTAATATAGAATGTGTTTTTGAATTGCATTTTGTATTTATTTCAAATAGTTCTGTTAGAATCGCTCGTGGCCAGATGCACTTACTGTTCGGTAAAGTGTACTACGGCTCGGATGCCATTTGGATGAGTGACCGCTTAGTGGTATTTCATCTGAGAAAGAAAGAAAGAAAGACATTGAGCCGGGACAAAGCTTCCAAGCTCGGTCTCGGCTTAATGTCGGCCAATAGTCATTAAGTCAAGAAGGACGCCTAATATGATGACCTGAATAACTCTGCCTGTGTCTTTTTTCACTTTAGTTAAAATATAGCTTATGCTCTTTCTCAATGTCTAATCTATTGCTGTACCAAAATTTCATCTAAATCAGTTTACCGGTTTAAGAGCAAAAACGTAACATACAAACAGACAGAGTTACTTTTTTTTTGGTTTTACGCGCGAAAGGTCCCCATGGATACTCCCACCGCCGGAGCCGGTGGGAGAGGTTATGTTGGACTCGAACCAACCATATCGCACGACACCTGTGGGTCGTTTTTGGTTGCCGAAGGTGGAGGTTAACAGGCATATCCCTCGCATCCCGGCCGACCCAGGGCCATATCTCTCGATCTGGGCCTCTCCTCGGGTGTCCACACCGGGGACCACAGAGTCCCCAACTCGTCCCCGGAAATGGGGAGGCCGCGCCGAACAGACAGAGTTACTTTCGCATTTATTGTATTAGTTTGAATTTTTAGACCGTAATTAATCGTATCTGTATATGACTAATAAAGGTCAGCCACTGTAAGAAATACATTTGTTTATGCGGCTGTCTCTCGTAACTATTAATAAAACTTAAACCCGACTACTGAAAAATTACGCTTTAAAAAGTATTAAACAAGAAAATATCAAGGATAGCCGTGGTCAAATGCCACTTTTCACTAGAATGTATTGTTTTGTTAAACTAGCCTTGTTAAACTTTGTTAATTCTTTATTTATATTATTTTGGGGCAAGTAATAAGTATAATTCATACATATTTGGAATATGCTAATCAAGCCCTTTCAGTTGATACCAAACACAACATATTTATCGCAATATAATTTTTTAACACAGTACTTTATGACCGCTAGATGGCACCACAATGACGCGGATGACTAAGACGCTTCTAAAGATACCTCATTTGTCCGAGGAGTTATGAGGGAACAGATGAACCTACATACATACATACATAGTCTGTCAAAATCAAAACCCTCCCTTTGCTTTGCCGTAGTCAGTTATAAACTATATAACTTCGAAGAAGGCGAATTATGTCTGCTTCTGCTATGCTATCGTACATGTTTTTTATAAACATATTTTTTATTTTCAGGAGCAGGTAGCACCCGTTGAGGAACTCCAGGACGAGGATAAGCCTGGAAGGTAAATAACCTACTGAAAAAGAACTTTATCAATTCAAGCAGACTTTTGATACAGTCATTATATAGTACTGTTCCAGAATATTTACTTATTTAACCTGAACAGTTGCACCTCATAGAATTTTCAGAAGTTATTATGACTATTACTGAATGCTAGATCATCTAAGATACTTGACAATAATATTGTGTAATATTACAAGTGATTTAGTTTAATATGTGCAAGAAGCGCAATAAATCAACAGTATTTATACTATATATTTAGTTAGAGAGATATTTTTCTACAAAGTGAGCAAGATTCCATTATTCAGTCTACCACAACATTATCAATTTGTTTTTGGTGCCAAAAGGATTTTTATATCGTCTTTGTTATTAAGTTTTGTTGTAGAACTTCTAAATAAGACTTATAATCGATTTTTTTACAGAACTGTTACTATTAAGAATAAATTTTCCTGCTTTTGAAAGGCTGTTAGCCAAAAGCTTTGGGTTCATTTCTACTAAAAAATATGATTATAACTGTTCAGGAAGTAAGTTCAGACTAGGCAGTAAATTCTATACTCACTAGACACCTACATAAATAGCTGTTACCCCTCATTTTCACCAAAATTCAAGTTGTAGACCTGTTTGTTAAAGACTAGTGAAAACACAAAACTTGTTTTATGCATGTATTGAGATAGTGTTAGATAATTTTGCGATCACAAAGTATGTACAGCTAACAATTTGTAAACAAGTTAAAACACAATTAGGTTCAGACACACAGGGTTCACCTTGTGACATATTATAACTTGTCAAATACCTACAGGTTTTATACATAGGTGAAAACGAGGGATTAAAATTCACTAACTCATTTATCTAGTTTAGTGTGTCCCGTTCCAAATTCAAAATTCAAAATTTATATCCACCTCACATAGGCAACACCGCCATGTCATCTCTAGTCCTTTTAAAAAGGTACCCGTGCGTGAGGTTTCCACACGAATAATATTTATTTGATGCTATAATTTTAATTATGATTTAATTATTTTTATTATAATAGAATTTCACATCTGTTTCAGTCGGTCTGATTCAGAAGAATACCGACCGGGACAAGTGATTTCTTTGAACGCTCGAGAATTGTTGGAGTTGCAACCAGAAAGGAAAGCACCTATATCCAGCAACCAATTGCTGCAGCAACTGTACGCGAACCCCCAGGCTGAGCATAAGCAAAATCTTCAGCAGATTTACTACCTGGACCAGCAATCAGGACGTCAGGTAAACTAATAAATGAATATTTTAGAACATTCTAAACATTCCTATAGGTTTTTGAGGTCACTACTAAGACCCTAGAAGACCAAACTCACCTCTGCAAAAAAAATGATGATTTTACACGATTGACTTTTTAATGTATGATCTTAGTTAGGTGTTTGGATGGTGTTTGGTACCTTTTACTTAGAAACCGACTTTACTAAATCAAGATTTTTTTTATTGAACTTTATTTAGTCAAGTATATTTTCAAAATATTCTGGTTTATTTTAACTAAAAGAATACTACTACAAAATTTTTTTAAGAAATTCCAACGAGTTTTTTTATAAGCAGCATCTAATACACTATAGCAAAGTAATATTTATTACGTTACAGTATTTCATAAAGGAAAAGACAGCTGTCAACTCTAGTTATTATTAGTTGTTCATATTTGGTCAAACACGTCGAGAAAATTTGCCGTTACATAGCAAATGTGCTCATTGCTTAGTGACTGAAAAACTCTTGTTACTACTAAAATATTAAAGTACGTTCTTTTTAATATAAATAAAGTTAAAAAGGGCGTGGTTCGTGGAAATAGAATCAAGAAAAAAGATTACCAAAGATTAAAAAGTATCAACCAACTAGTTACATTATGTTAATATCCCCAATTAACACAAGAGATATAAAATTTGACAAAGAAAAAAATCCTAGGGACAATTTTCTTTCGGAATTCGTTGAAGGAGGTCACTGGTAGTGTTAATTTAGTTTTGTGTGGTATTCGGTACGTTACCCGCCATCATGAAATTAAGCCAAATATTTGTTTATTGAATAAGTCATTTAATATTAATTTTACACGAAAATGGCAATGGTGTCTCCCCCACGGAATTCTGAAAGAAAATTGTTACTAGAAATCAAAAAAAGATTCCCCACCCTTTGGGGTATAAATCGAAAAATATCGATCCTAAGAAAAAAAACTGTAATGTAAACCAAATTTGTAGTAAATTTAATTCTAAACAACTTTGTAGTTACCACTGTTCATGTATAATTAATAATAAATGACTTATTCATTAAAGAAAAATGTGCCCTTAAATTCAACATGGTGGATAACGCAACGAACCGAATAACACACAAAAAAAAAATTAAACAGCCAGTGACTTCGCTCAACGAATTCCGAAAGAAATTTGGTAGGTTTGTCCCTTAATTCAGCTAATTTTATTGTATCAAATATTATATACAATACAATTACAAATTATAGACATATAAACACACACAAGCATACATGTATAGTACCTTTTTGAGACTCCCTAGGTAAGTCTGGGTGCGCGAGGGCTATGCCAGAGGCTAACTCACCCCAGGCAACTGATAGCCCAAGACGGCCATATGGTTTTGGTCAGTTCAAGCCTGACATAACCACCCCGCTAGCCTCAGCGGAGGGCATACGAGTGGATTTCCGCACGTTAAAAAAGTACCTTTTTGAGACTTAGACCCGTAATCCAGAACTATATTCAATCTTGAATCTTGATTTAAAACTAGATCTGATGACAGATTATTTCTAGATGACAAAACAACCTAATGTCATTGTGAAAGTCAATTCACAACTGAGCGTTGTTCTGGGACACGGGCTTTAGACACTGCTATTTTTTTTTTTTATACCACTTAGGTGGTAGACAAGCACACGGCCCACCTGATGGAAAGTGGTTACCGTGGCCTATGGACGTTTGTAACACCAGAAGAGTCAAAACAACCCTGTAAGTACAGAGTTTCTGTGCCGTCAGTGTATAAGACAAAGCAGGACAAGCCTTTAGTCTTTCCACTGACAACACAAATTCTCCAGTGTGCTCTGGGTACCCTACTCACCGCTGGGAACACAACACGAAATTATTATAGCCGCAGTATTCTGTAGGACGGAGGTACTTCCCCAGAATACAGCTAAATAGCTGTATCTTCTATTCAAACTTTTTATACAAACCTTGGCCACACAATAACCATTAAATAACAAAAATAATTATACAATTCGTTGCAATCGTTTGGAAGTTATGCACGTTACCCGAAACCGGCGAGCATATTATATGAAAACAATTATGAAAGTAGAAGACGTTCCTTAGCTCTATTTTGTACAAAATTATAATTTATGTCAACATGTGCAAAATCAATACGATGATCCTAACATCGGAAAATGTGTTCTTAGCTTAGTGAGTAAAGTATAATTTTCGCGGTTCCAGGTGTCGCTTCAACCATCTCATGCTGTGATTGCTCGCCCTGACTATACTTCTAACGGCGGTGAAGCTTCGGTAGGTGCTGCATTATCGGTCAGCGATGGTGGTGCTAACGCAAGAGACGCCTACAATCGAGAACTATTCGCTCTATTGAGGCAATCACCTATAAGGCAAGAAGAACCTCTTCAAAATGCTTACTCACAACACCAACAAGCCCAGCTTGTCCAACCAGCACAGCAAACTTCTACAGTACAGAGTGTTGCACCTCAGTATCAACAAGTAAGTAGCGTATAATATACATTTTTTATAATTGACACATTAATATGAATTCACCTCGTCTAGAAGTTGGTAAAGTCTCAAGATTGACGGTCACTATTATAGATATCAATAATGCTACAATGGTGACCATCTATTTTTCATACTCCTTTTAATGGACTCGGGATTGTAGGAAGAAGATATAAATACTAATAAATTATAACAATATATTAAATAAATAATAAATGTTACTTAGAATTATGCTCAGATTCTAATTCTAATTGTTCAGGTATATTTAATGCTCAGTAAACAAATATTGTAAATAAACGACAAAAATCCTGCAGAACACCATAGCATATAGAACAGGTTTAGATAAATAACAATCTCGATATCCTTATGATATGTTGGTCTCATATTCACTTTTAAAAGAAAAAAATATTCTACGACATTCTCCACAACGCTATCTTGACCGCGTTGCTTACCTCTTTAAATAGAATATTATTACTTTATTTATACATTTCAGGTGGACAGATATATTACCAAACCGAGTAAGAAATCTAAACTCCGCAACAAGGTTCAAGCACCTCCACCTCAGCCATCAGCAGCACCTCAACAGTATTTGATTGAAACCACAAATGTTCAGCCACAGCAGACGCAGCAACAGCCATTGTACCGACAGGCTTCTCAACAACAAAGAAGTTCTCAAGCACTACGTTACATATCAATTCCTCAAGTTACACAGCCCTCGCAGCAAATATTATACGAACGCCCAGAAACACAAGGTTTGAAGATTGTTCCCGCACCCAAATTGCAACCACAACAGCCCAGGCCACAACCTAATTACAGATTTTTAACTCAGTACCAACCAGAAGCTCAACCTAAACAGTACAGAATAATCGAAGCACCAAGACAACCTATTAGATCTCAAGATCAACGTTTACCATCACAAAGCGTTGAAAGACCTATTGCTTACTTAAAACGTTTCCCCGAATATGAGAAAATGCGATCTGTCAAAATCTATGACCCTGTCGTCAATGAAGGATTCTCTTCCCAATCTCAAATTCTTGGAGAACAACAGTATTATCTTCGTCCTGCGTACAGAGGAATTGAACAGCGTCCACGGTTTGAGTTGCCTGCGCAAATTAAACTCGAGCAAAGAGGAGAATTACCGAAGCCACCTCAGTCTTCCATCTATGTTAACAGAAACTTAGTTCCAGGAAAACCAAGGCTTCAGCCCTATAAAGAAAAAAGTGTAAAACTTGATCAACAACAATCTCTGTATGATCAAGTTAACCTCGAACAGCACGGTCAGAGTTTAGATGAACAAAGAGCGCTCCTACCTCCGCCTAAAAACAACAAAGCGTATACTCCTGAGGAGTTTTCTGCTCTAGTCGCAGCTGGTTATTCAGTGACCCCTATTCCAGTTAGCGCTACCAATTTAAATGATGCCCAGTCCAGATCATCTGTGGAGTCTGTGACGTTAAACCCTAAACGCCTACATCGACCTCTAATTAGCAGGCGTCATCAATATCTTCCCCTCCGAGGGGACGATGCGCCTTAGATATATGGACCCAGCTGTAAATAAGTTAGTTTAAAATTGTAAAATAAAATAGTGATATTTGTTTAAATAAATTTGTGTTTTATTTGAATATTGTGTGAGAACAAAAGAACAAAACTATCACTGCAAACTTTTATTAAAAATCACAAATGCATGATTACAAACGGTAGAAAGTATTTTTTTTAATAATCCTAATAACTAGAATCAGGCATCCAAGTTCCAAATTTAGGATTATTAAAAAAAACCTTAGATTTTTTCGATTCCTATTCAAATTCAATTCCAATTCGAATACTCATGTTAGCTTAACTAAATCACTTGTGTTAGGAGTTTGCTCACGCCAGTATTGTATGCGATTTTGGTCTAGTCGTTTTTTACAACTATAAGGAATAGATATTATAAGGAATATATATCTAATAGTTGTAAAGAAACTAACTATTTTTTAGCGTTTAGAGTTATTGCGTAAAAAGAATAGGTTGTATACAACAAATCTCAGAAATTAATTTATTTCGTTCTTTTGTATGAACTCGGTGAGGCATAAAATAATCCAGACGATTCGTTTACAAAATGTCCTTTATTCTTCGAGTAATCAATCCTCTGTTTATTTGTCCATATAATTTATGGAGTCCCATTGTGTATCTTCTCATCCTATTTTGAGCAAAATATGACCATTGAATATGAGTCTTTTTAAGTTTCGTGCTAATGAGGGAGTTGAAAAACATTTCTTTTTCGTTGGTGTAGTGACGTTTTGTAACTATGTTTTTTTGAATTATATGTATACTTGTCTTCGAAAACTGTCTCGAAATATTTGATTTGAATACAATTTATACTTAAGACGCTGAGATGCCCAAATAAGGTCAATATTTTTTTAGTGTAAATACCTCTTCATTTTGAAATTCAAAAGAGACTAATGATGCTTAATTAGTAAATTTAGAATATTAATTAATTTTATATTATTTGTATGGTATGAATATTCAAAATTTATTGTGACAAATAATAAAACATTTATTATCAGCTGAATAAGAGATAATTAAGAAGAAACTTGTCTATGATAGAAATTAGAGTCAGAACTAAATTGATAGAACTTTTCAAATCGGTTGATTAAGTTGGTATACTGCATTAATTACCTACTAGAACAGCAAGACGAATTTAGTAATCCTAATTCTTACTAATCTATTATACATGCGTGGATAGTCGATAATAGTCTCGACGAAGGATCGCAAGCCAAGCTGCCCGCGTACGAAGGCAACTCGGGCGTCGGAGGTCGATGAACGACCTCCGCCCCCCATGAGCGCCGGCCTGGGGGTGACAGGTAGAGCCGCTTGTCACCCTGGCAGAAGCAGGCCGCGGCGGTGGCCTGGCGCGCCTCCCCGTTTCCAGGGTAAAGTTGGGGACTCGGTAGTCCCCACACCCGAGAAGAGGGCCAGATCGTGAGAGATGGCCCTGGGTCGGCCGGGGTGCGAGGGATATGCCTGTCAACCTCATCTTCGGCAACCAAAACGACCCACAGGCGGCGTGCGTTTTAGTCGGTTCAAGTCCGACATAACCTCCTCCACCGGCTCCATGGGGATTTTGCGCACGTAAAAAAAAAAGTCGATAATAGTCTGGAATAACAATTAATTGGAGGTAGAACACGGCGGTATTTCCATCCAATTGAGCAGTCCGGCTGGGGAAGTACCTCCACCCTACAGAGTATCTAGGCTATGATAACTTCGTGTTGCGTTCCCAGCGGCGAGTAGCGTAACCAGAGCTCACTGTAGGGTTTTTGTGCTGTCAGTTGGAAGACCAAAAGCTTGTCCTGCTTTGTATTTTACACTGACGGCTCAGAAACTCTCTGTGCTTACATGGTTGGTAGCGCGAGTGTAACTACATTGGTTTTTCATACTTCCATAGGCCACTTTCCATCAGGTGGGCCGTGTGTTAGTCTGCCACCTAAGTGGTATAAAAAATTACAGGTCGGTAACCTGTAATTTTTTTCCCATGAGTGTGAAATTCCATGAGTGGCGGGAACGGGTCAGAATTCCCAGCAGCCTAGCAAGCTAGTTAGGATTAAATGATTGAAACATCTGAAACTAAAAGTGTTTGTGACCTCTAGGTCACAAAAACTTTTAGTTTGAATTTTATTTGATTTTATGTTTTATTATTTTTTATTTATTTGAATATTAAAAAGATCATGACCCGTTGTCTACAGTATCACTTCAATTTGTAAAGAACACTATCAAACTTTTCTTAGAATATATCATTATTTTTGGAGTACCTATGCCTTCTAATTTTACAGCTGGTGAGCATTTTATTTGAATTAGCTTAGTAAAAACTTTATGTGAGAAATTTATATTAAGAATTATATATAATATTATATTATTTTATATTAAGAAATAGAATTTTAAATCAGGTTTTAACTCAATTGCAAGGCTTTGCTGTTCGTATGAATAAATCAACTTTGTTTTTATAAACAAAGATTCTATTTAAATTAAATATAACAAAACAACATTGCTTTGGTATAAGCAGTACATAATATTATAAATACTGGCTGATCTGGCAAATGTTGCTTTAATATAGAAATATGGGGGGGAATAAAGGGAAGGAAGGTTGCAAAAACTTTACGACCAAATATTAAAAAGGAATCACTTAAATCGCAGTTGAGTCGATTTTAGTGATTCCTTTTCGGAGAAGTGTGATTACGAACACCGTAATATAAGATTCTCGTCTTAGAATATGTGTTTTTTGTGGATTATCTTAATGGTATAGTACACGTCTAGAGACACAGTAATCATTTACCATCAGGTAGGCCGTCTCTCTTGTCTGCTTGTTTGCCACCTACGAGGAAATACACGTTACGATTATATAAAAACGAGATGTAAGTAAAATGAAAGTAATCTTATTACTGTTCAAGATTAGAATCTACCTTATTAAACGTGAAACAACAAAATCCTTTTCCAGTTTCCCAGAAATTTGTCGAACACAAATCTGTAACGAATTCTCGGAAGTCAAGAAAATACATCCAGTAACAAAAGAATTCTATTGTTTCCAGACATATTATTCCCTAAGGGATAGCCTTTTCTTTTTGTAAGACGAATGAAAAATATAAGCTAACACGAAACCGAACACAGGAATTTTTAATATTGCCAAAGCAAGATTTTCCCGATTGTCTCATGATAAATGACGAATCTTCAAGAGCGTAAGTACATACGTGTGTTGCTCCTTTGTAGATTCGTTCCATTTACGTTCATGTTTGTGAATAAATGATTTCTGATTTATCTGCGAGTATACGAATGGTATGACTGGTGATCTTTGAACGCCAACTTTATTTAGGGTAAACTAAGATATAAAGGATTGAATCAAACTCACCAGCAAGCCTTGAGACAGCGGTCACTTCCACAAAAACAAAACATATCCAAATCAAAAGAAAGTAAAAAAAAAAGAACTAATTGCGACAAAAGTCGATTTGTCAAAGAATCGAATCATCTTATGGAGTAAAGAGGTAATAAGGAATAGAAATGGACAAGAGGAGGAGGTTATAAAGTAAATCTCAGCCGAAGTGCAAGATAAATGCCTTATTGGGCCTTATACCCCGGCATTTGAAAACCAAGACAGCGTGTCGTAGTCGGTTCGAGTCGTGTGGATTTCCGCAGTTCAGGCTCCACACTGAAACTAAATAAGTAGCATATCTTGGGATTCGAAGATCTTAATGGTACGATACGACGATCCATGAAAAAAATTCCAATTACTTGTCTGTTACGGCAAAATGTCTGCGTATTTAAGCAACATGCTGCCTAAGGCCGGATTATCCTTTGTAACAAAAATATTTTCTTTTGGCATAAATGGCTTTGTTTACGTAGAAATGGTCAATTAAATTCTTATTCAGTATATTTACAGGTAAGGATATTACGTTTACTAAGGATCATTGTAAATCTACCTTTTACTGTTTCTTGTATGTTTTTCTACAGTCTTTTTTTGTAAGACAAAAATACAGAAAAATAATCTAGTTCTAATATAGTTCGCTGAGTTTCTTGCTGGTATCTTCTCAGTAGAACTAACCTACCGAACCAGCGAAAGAATCATTTTCCAATGGTTTATTTGTACATTATTTAATATTTTAATATTATTTCTTGACATACTCAATTGTAAAATTTTGACGTTCATATGTGCTCTTTGTGTGCCTAAACTGAATAAATGAAATTGATTCTTCTTTGATTCTTGAGATATAAAAATAATTGCAAAAACAGTCTACACACGAACCTAAAATTAGTGGCGATATCGGGAAGTGGTAGGGAAGGCCATAGATCGTAACATAAATCGCCTTGTGTATAGGCATATTGTAACACGAATTTTACTGACTGAAATTTTAAAGCATTTAGTATGCTAACTATTCAAATCGATTGAGATATAGAAAAAATTGAATCGGTTCAGACGAGATTGGAACCGGTGATATTTCCCTTACAGGGGGATCGCTCTGAACACTAAGCTATAAAACCGAAACCATCCAAATTCTTCTATAATTTTTTCTATATTTTGACCTGATACTAGGGAGAATTGCACACAAACAAAATGTATTTCTTCTTCATTCTTATTACACGTTTGTTATAATTTCGATAATTGCGTGACTAATAAAAAGGAGGCAGTCCACCTAAGGTACACGTTCCAATGACATCTACACAAATAACTCTTAAGCCGGTTCTCGAAAGGCCACTAGCAATATTTTTAGCAGGTAGTAGTAACTGAAATTGTTACAAGCTTTATTCCTGCTGCCGAAAATACAGACCTAACTGAACTCTAATAATAACGCTTAAATAGGAAACAAAGATTTTCTTTTTAGATGAGATGTTATTTCAGCGTTTGAATATTTTTAAATCTAAACTGTGCAATGGTGAAATTCCACCAAAATTGTCTGAACACTATAGTAGAAGTTTATGAGTAAAATATATTACGCTCAAAGTGATAGTTTAAGTATGGCATTATTCAGTTATATGTATGTAACATAATTTAATATCACTATTGGTCTGTTTTTGGTTAAGTTTTTAGGAAAACTATGTTTAAGATTAGAAAATCAATTAAAATCAACACAAGAAGCACGTACAATCAAATGCCAATGCCAACTTAGAGACTGATGAACCAAGCCGAAGTTTTCAATTTAACGAGGAAACTTCAACATTCCATGGACGCAAAGTTAGCATTTTTTAAGTGGTGGCTGACTTTGAATAAGCGTGGCTATTTATCAAAGGAATTGCTGACTTTTTTTCTTAAGATCAAGTTAATGTCGAGACCACGGTAATGCGGTTTAAGAAAAAATATGATTAAGCTTTACATAGCGGGGGATAAGAAATTGATTACGCGGTTATTGACCTTCCTTGTGAAGATTTTTTTATTCATTTTATTGACACAGTTGGAGTCCAAGCAGTAAACTGATTTTCCAGGGTTGCCTATTTTGATCGAAAAAAATTGCCAAATTAGCATTTCCCAAAAATGTTTCCCCATAATTTATTTTGTCAAATTATTACTTAACAAAAAAATCTCTTCTTAAATAATTATAACATAAACGCTATGTTTAGATAGTGAACGTTTAAACAATAACTTCTTTACCAACTGGTACTTTTACCAATTTTTATTTAGTCAAATGTTTCAGTTGGAATAACATATTTTCCCTAAAATAAAATAAGACGGAATCGTTTTTAGAAGTTACACATCGAAATTGATGTTGGTGTTGGATGGTTATAAAAAGTCAGGGCGCGCAGTATTCAACTTGGAACCGTTTCTTATTTAATATTATATTAAAATAAAATTGTATTATTTAATAATATAATTCCAAAAATTCTTACTTTTTTGTCATAGCAAATTGTTTGGCCAAACTTTTATTGTCTAAAGTTTGTTTGCTGTCAAAAATAATTAGATTAAAGATGAAATGCCATAGTGATATTTTTTTGGTAATATTCTGCCAAATATACATTTGACGAAATAAAAATGTGCGTAGGTACTAAAATTATTCCAAATGTTGCATTAGTATATAAAAGGTGTTGAGAATGCAGCAAGTGTGATGGGCACCTTTGCACTGGGAGCGATCAGGGTTGGGTTATTGGATTAGTACAAAAAAAATGTTTATATTAAATCTTATAGAGTGAATTAAAGACTTAATAAACGCTATTTCATTTAATTTTCCAAAATTAAATGAAGACGAGTTTATTAATGATTTATATATAATTAATGAGGTGGACCGTGTGCTTATCTGCCAGCTAAGTTGTATAAAAAATACTCATAGATAAGTATTTTTTATAATTCAAGCTTATGTACATTTGTATATATAATAAATAAATTTATAAAATCCACACATTCGTCATTCTATTCTTGAAAACGTCGGTCAACAAATTGTTACTTGTCTAGGGAGCCTACTACATGACGTTTCAAACGAATAGAGGTGCGAAATACTATGTCTATACTACAAATGTCGAGTATTTACAACCAGATTTAATACTGAAGTTTGTATAAACTAGAGTGGTCACGTACTTAATCTTGTTCTACAGCCTTTGAAAGCTTTAGTAACAGAATTATATTGATTACTGCTAGTAGTTTCACGCAGAGGTGCACAGGGATGAAATATTATTCGAGATATTTTCGTTTATATTCGAGTGTTGAATTTAGAAGTTTAGCCAAAGTTTATGAAGATATATTTTAGGACGAAGATCATGTCTCTTAGAGCAATGAGCTCCTTATATCAATGTCAGGTTATGTGTCAGGCTAAAACCACAAGAGAAAAAGGTTTGAAAGTGTAAACGTTATAAAATATATATATATATATATATATATATATATGATCTTGTGAAACATGTAAAAAGGGTAGACATATCTGATAGATTAATAAAGCGAGGATGTAAAGCAAATCAGTACACAGAAATGTTAATCTATACCATTTTTCGCATCCACGATAAACTACTTATTTACTTACTTCCAACAGGGAACGCCGTTGTCTGGACGGGTGATCTACCCTTTTACATGGGTCATTTCACCCAATTCCCTCCAACAAATTAAGTTACATATGAAACACATGAGATAGCTATACAAGATCTTCGAACAACCGTCTTTGGAACCGATTTCGGTTTAAACAATGGTGCATTTAAGCTATAGAAATTATGTTCTCCGTAGGCGACAAAAATGATAATGTTCGTCACAATTACATCATGAAAAATTAAATAATAATAATATTTATTGGTATAAATAATAATGCAATTCAAATTGTTTGATAATATTGACGCATTATTAGTAAGTAGTCGCTTGGTTTCCGGTAGAGTAGAATTTGGTCCACTCCATATCTTCTCATACGGTGTCGTACAACACGACTAAGGGATAGGGCTGTTTAACATCAGACAGATATATACAGCCCTGACTCAGACTCAGAAGCATGACACGACTCAATAATAGTGCCCGGAATACGGCAATAGGGTCACCCCCTATTACGTTGGTGTTAATTCACATCTGCCTAACCCTTCGGGAATAGAGGTGTGATTATATGTATGTATTAGTAATTAGCTCAGTGGTTGCACCATTTTAGAATGGCATCATCTTGGTGTATGACATATCTAAATATATATTACTAAAAGGTGACTGACTGACTGATTGACTGACATAGTGGTCTATCAACGCACAGCCCAAATCACTGGACGGATCGAGCTGAAATTTGGCATGCAGGTAGATGTTATGACGTAGGCATCTACTAAGAAATAATTTTGATTATTTCTACCCCAAGGGGATAAAATAGGGGATGAAAGTTTGTATGAAACACAGTCAATTTTAAACCGATCGGGCTAAAACTTTGCACACATAAAGCTACTATGACGTAGGCATCCCCTAAGAAAGGATTTTGAGATGCAAGTTATATAAGACTAGCTTTTGCCCGCGACTCGGCCCGCGTGGATGTTGGTTATCACTTTATGTTGAGTCAACGCTATTGAGCATAAAAATATCTAAAATAAAAGTAGCCTACGTTACTCCTTATTACATCAGCTACCTGCCAATAAAGACTGTCAGTCCCGAAACTTTAATCCGCAAATGCAATCATTTTCGAACTTGGATACGTATTTCCATATTTCGATATTGGTAAATGGTATTCCTCATAGGTTTGGACATCGGGTTGTGCTATCTACTCTTTATGCTAATTAGGTGCCAGGCAAGGAAAAGCGACGTCAGTCACACAGTCAAGGCAATTAAACTTTATCTTGTACAACGCAGTTGTGAATATTCGGTAGTTATGGAATAGGGATGATGGGTAGACGCTAAAAGTTTCTATGAGGGACGATGCAAATTGGATAATTTCCTATAGTTTGTAAACAGCGCCCTACCGAAATCTTTAGGGCCTAATCATCCTTACCTGCTTGTCGGTACACCTGCTTAAATCGGCTTTTTTGCGTGCGGCAGATCAATTTGGGCTTCACCTGATCGGAAAATAACACCTGAATTAGCATATACGAGTAAATTATAAATCTGATGGGAAATTCGTAAATGTTTCTAAAACGAATTTCTCGAGTGAACGGATCAGCGATCCAAGTGAGACTGTCAAGGGAGGTAACTGCGATGAATATCTGATTACGTGCGTAATCTTTATACAAAAAGCAGGAACTACCTGGCAGATTAAGCTGAAATGAAGTGGCACATAACTTCTTGTTGAATTAAAACAAGCAGATCAAAAGAAAATAAGAAAGGAGAAACAATATATTTTACCCTTTGTGGAATTAATTAAAGGGTGAGAGTTTATATGTATAATCAAACAATTTATATTATTTGTATAATCAATCAAGTTCCACGAGGCTAAAGGCTCGAAGAAACTTTACTAATGTGAAAAGGAATACCTTTTATTTCTGTAAAATTTCCAAGAGTTTTCACATAC
The DNA here is from genome assembly GCA_963662185.1 of Eilema griseolum. Lineage (NCBI taxonomy): Eukaryota > Metazoa > Arthropoda > Insecta > Lepidoptera > Erebidae > Eilema > Eilema griseolum. The sequence continues at coordinate 11,949,806 of OY759250.1, forward strand.
CGTAGTCAAAAGATCACTAAATGTTACAACGTCACTATACGGTGTGATCTAATCAAAACTCACTATCCCTTATTTCACCTACTTCCTCCACTTCAGTAATTTTCAAATATACGCAGTTAGGTACAAATCATAACTAATTTACACTTTCACACATCACAGTTCAAATAACAGCAATCTCATTTCATACCAAATAATTGGAGTCAAAATCATGTGACGTCACACAACTCGACGTGACCTAAGCACCCTTGTCACTCGTCACTCGCTACACAAATTTTAGCCGCTGCTACAGTGAAGGAGTGTCCTTTCAGGAACAATTCTCTCAATAATATGAAGTCCATCAAGGACAGGAATTTGAGTTCGTTGAAGCATTCTTCACGGGCGGGAATTTCTGCGTTACCTTAATTGTTTTGTCGGCTCAGACAGTGGAGTAAATTTGGAAGTTTAGTTTTGTTTAAGGATTTGATTATTTCTTAATTGTTAGGAAAATTATTGTAATTAAAGTCACACATATTGATAACTCACTTGTACTTTTCCACATTACTTTATTACTTATTACACCTGATCGGTTTCGCCTTACGGCATCCACAAAGGCTTACAATGACATTTAAGAACATTCCCATCAGAAACATTGCGACACTATAACATATTACACATGTGGGTAGTTGTAAAATTATGTATACCAGTATAAATTTATTCCCAAAATTTAGGGAAACAATATATATATATTATGGTCCTATATATCTTTTGAATTTATGAATTATTACTTTTATGTATTTAAGTTATAATGTCAATCAAAAATTATATAAAATTATAAGAAATACTTATAAATGTTGAAATACCTAATAATATCGGATTGAAAAATTAAATAATGTCAAATGTGAATAATGACAGATGAAAATTAGCAATGTCAAATGAGAATAATTTCAGATGAAAATTAACTATGTCAAAAATCATATCAAATTATACTAAATTAAGAGATTAAACCAAATAAAGTGAAATAAAAATGTAGATGTCCTCATTATTGCAATAGAGGTGATGGGCTTAAGTCTAATTGCTGATTTAATATATTATTTCTGTTTGTATTTAATTTAATATTGGGAAAAAATTATACTGGTATACATAATTTTACAACTACCCACATGTGTAATATGTTATAGTGTCGCAATGTTTCTGATGGGAATGTTCTTAAATGTCATTGTAAGCCTTTGAGGATGCCGTAAGGCGAAACCGGTCAGGTGTAATAAGTAATAAAGTAATGTGGAAAAGTACAAGTGAGTTATCAATATGTGTAACAACAAATTCCACCAAGTGCCATCAATCTACAGTATAAATCTAATTAAAGTAATTTAACACATCTAATTACTCACATAATAGGCGAAGGGTGGAATGTTATGTTACACGTTGGAAAAGACATATATCAAACAGTAGGCTATAAAAGATTCTTTGATTGAATGATTTTTTATACAACTAAGGTGGCAGACAAGTACAGGATCCAATCAGTACTATACACACTGTCAGAATAGTACACCCTGCAGAACATCCGGGAAACGTACCGCTGCAGAACCAGGTAAGTACTGGCCTTTTTTTTTACGTGCGCAAAATCCCCACGGATTCCCCAAACCAAAACGCACGCCGCCTGTGGGTCGTTTTTATAGTTGCCGAAGGTGAGGTTGACAGGCATCGTGGAATATTTATATCCCTCGCACCCCGACCGACCCAGGCCCATCTCTTAAGATCCCTCTCCTCGAGTGTAGGGACTACAGAGTATTCAACTCGTCCCCGGAAACGGGAAGGCGCGCGAGGCGCCCCGCCGCCGCGGCCTGCTTCTGCCAGGGTGACGGGCGACTCCACCAGTCACCCCGGGCCTGCACTCATGGGGGGCGGAGTTCGTTCATCGACCTCCGACGCCCGAGTGGCCTTCGTATGCGGGCAGTTTGGCTTGCGATCCTTGGTAAGTACTGGCCTTAACATTTACTAAGGCCAGTGAGTAGTTATCAAGCCGAACTAATGTATAACACATGTTGAGAACACAGTTTACTTTTTCCAAAGTATTTATTATTGAATTTATTTCGCCTTATGGCATCCTCAAAAATACGGGATACCCTATAGATACTACGCAATAAATGTTCTCACACCATTTAGTACATAATAGAACACTCTAGAATGTTATGAATAGGGCCATAGTTTGTCACAGACTAAGCGACTAAGGCGTGAATCTAGCCTAGATATATTATGATCCTTCCTTTGTACCAATTAATGGAGAATCCCTTTGTAATCTAGCTTCATAATTTAAATAATACAGCAACATTTTCAGTTCAACCTTAAATCATTTAGATTAGAATAATATTTTAATATCTAGCTAAACAAGAACTATTTTTGGGACGGATCTTTCAGTTTCAAACTTGGAAATGGTTGCAATTGTTTGAATGTTAGTTGAGGAACTACTGAATATCTGACTTACGTAAATAAAATAGCTTTTATAAATTAATAATTGATGTACTGAAATAACAACCCTGATATGGTAATTAAGGATCATGTTTTCATAGTACCGAATGATAATTATGTTTCACAATATACCTAGCTGAGTTTATAGAATTAAATCGTAACTACCTACAGGGTTGATAACAAAATATTCATTTGCATTGCTTGCGTTTGTTGCATATGAGGCTTTCACTCCGAGGAGGTGACTCAGGCGTCAGAGGTCGCGGAATGACCTCCGTCCCTCATGAGCGCGAGTCTGGGCGTGATGGATTGGCAGGATAGGCGGCGCGCGAATCGCGCCTCCCAATACCCGGAAATGAGATGGGGACTCCGTAGTCCCTACACCTGTAGAGAGTCGGCTGAAATGCGAGGGATATCTTTCAGATAATCTTACCTGGGGCTACCTATGTCCCATATAGTCAGCGTGCGTTTTAATCGGTTCATGTCTGATATAACCTCCCCCGCTGGCCTTTGTGGAGTGGGAGAGAGTTATCCGTGGGTTTTTTTTTTTGCTACATTCGATAATCACAAATGCCTACCTACCCAGTCACATTCCCAGATAACAGAAATTCTGCCTATAATGAGTGGTCATTACATTAGACGACAGCAAACATAAACCTTCCTGTTCCAGACAACGACCCACTCGTTCCAATTGTCCGCCGACGACCTTAAATTTAAAGTTACTATACTCAATACTCAATACATTTATTGCGTTCCATAATGAAGTACAGTTGTTCAGGTTAAAATTATTGTTACAATTATTTACCCTGTCGGGCACAGCACAATGTTTGGAGAGAGGAAGAATTTGTCATCCACAATATGTTCACTCTTAATTACAGTTTGTTAATATTACTTATTATATTAAATTTAAATGATTTTAAGTAGGTATAAATGTCATTTTACTCGTTTCGGTTCGGCCCAAAAAGACAAGGACAAAAATGTAATGAAAATGTCAATATAGAATGTTAAGTGATACATATTTTGCGCTTTCACCTCGGATAATCCTACGTTGATCTTAATCAGTTGAGTAGAACCAGAGATATGATCAAAAATCGAGATAACTGTCATCCAAGCGGGAGTAACCACGGGCATATATTAGTTGTTAACGAAGATAATATTTATTGTATATTATGGCACGCTATGTCACTATAGTTGAAAAGATAATGTTGGCATGGATTCTATGAGGCAGTTCGTGTAACTGGTCTGCACCCCCCTCGGAGCAAGCCGCGTATTTCTTTTTTGTATATCAAACACGTAAATTAGACTTCGCCTTGCCTGATGGTAAGCTGAAGGAAAAGTCTCAGAAAAGACGGTCACCATTACTTATACATACCATGTGACAATGGTGACACTCAGCTTGACCTTCATCATATGCTTTTTCACGCCCTGCTTAAAGGACCAGATGCATTCAAATTCCATGTTGCCGAAATATAAATTTGCGGAATCTCATTACAAAGGCTTGTCATGAGAAGCTAAGGAGGGTTGATTTCCCAGATAGTGTTAGAAAATGTTGCGATGCTATATGTAGGGATTGTAGTCATCATACTATAATTGATAAATTGTATGACGACATTGTGTGCGCCCTAAGTGAGTCCGCGAGGAGGAATCAGAGGCGAGGGGGACCAAGGAAAAGTAAGGTAGTGGTAGGATGGAATAGGCATGTGGGTGAGGCATACGGGGTGGCCAGGTTGAGGTTTTCTCAATGGGTAAATTTAGGTAAGCCTAATGGCCCCATCTTTAACGAGATGTGTGAAGCTAGAAAGGTATTTAAATCACGTTTAAAGTGGTGCCAACGTCACGAAGAGCAAATAAAAATTGACATTCTGGCTTCACATCATTCCAACAAGAACTTCAGATCGTTCTGGAAACAGACGAACAAACTAAACTATAGGCCTGGCCTCCCTGCTACCATCAATGACTGTAGTGAGCCGTTACAGATTGCTGAGCTCTTTAAGAATCAATTTAAAGTAACTTCACTGCTGGGCTCCTCACGGTTGGTGCGGGATACGATGGAAGATTATGACTTGGGAACGCGATTCACGGCCAAAGAGGTTAGGCAAGTGATCAGTACTATGTCTAGAGGCAAGTCCCCTGGTTATGATAGTCTAAGTATTGAGCACCTGAAGAATGCGGGCCCTCATCTACCAAGAGTACTAGCCATGTTATTTAATCTGTGTGTGAGTCATGCTTACCTGCCTAGTCCAATGACGAGGACGGTGGTGACACCCATTTTAAAGAATAGAACGGGTGACATTTCTGATTTAAATAATTATAGGCCTGTTTCCCTGGCGACTGTAATCGCGAAAGTATTCGATAGTCTACTTAATAATCAGCTTAATAAATATATCCACGTGCACCACAATCAGTTTGGATTCCAGACAGGTCTATCTACAGAAAGTGCGATACTGGCTCTTAAGTGGACTGTCGGGTATTACGTTAATAGAAAAACAACTGTATACGCTTGCTTTCTTGACCTCTCTCGAGCTTTTGATCGGGTCTCTTATGACATTCTTTGGGGAAAACTGGTGAAGTCGGGTGTCCCTTCGTACTTGATAAACACTTTTAAATCGTGGTATGACAGTCAGACCAATCAGGTGCGATGGGCAGGTGCGATGTCGGAACCGTACCGGTTGGAGTGCGGTGTGAGGCAGGGGGGGATAAGCTCACCTACGCTCTTCAACCTGTATGTGAACGAGCTTGTTGAGACACTTAGCAGGGAACGGGTGGGGTGTCACATAGATGGCATATGTCTTAATAATATTAGTTACGCAGATGACATGGCCTTGCTAAGTGCCTCGATATGTGGCCTAAGGCGAATGATGACTATTTGTCAAAGTTATGCGGAGTCACATGGCCTAATTTATAATGTGAAAAAAAGTGAAGTCATGGTCTTTGGGGCCGGCAGAAAATGTACCGATGTACCACAAGTACTGTTGAGTGGAGTACCACTAAACAGAGTGTACCAATTTAAATATCTGGGACATGTACTGACTGCGGACCTCAAGGATGATGAAGACGTTGAAAGGGAGCGAAGGGCGCTGTCGGTAAGGGCAAACATGATTGCTCGCAGATTTGCAAGGTGTTCAACTGATATTAAAATAACTTTATTTCGCGCATACTGCACATCCTTGTACACGTGCAATCTGTGGTCCAGTTACACCAAAAAATCATACAGTTCCCTTCGAATACAGTACAATAACGCGTTCCGGGTATTAATGGGGCTACCTCGGTATTGTAGCGCATCAGGGATGTTTGCGGAGGCACGTGTCGACTGCTTTTACACGATCATGCGGAAACGGTGTGCGTCCCTGGTGCGTCGTGTGCGAGTCAGCCCCAACAGAATCCTGGCGTGTATAGCCAGTAGACTTGACTGTACATATATCAATCACTGCTGCAGGCTCTCCACATCGGTGTTGAGCCTGTATTGGTGATTGAATACATAGATAGTAACTAAATCTTTTAAGCTCAATTTGTACTAACATAGAATAAGAGAATTGTAACTAACAATAAAAATGAGTCTGTGTTACTTAAATAAACAAACATATATTATATTTGATAACATGTTGGTTATGATATTGTTATTATCATTCTAGCGTTTCAAGGGTTGACAGTTTACAGCCTTACGACCTAGAGGTCCTGGGTTCGAATACTGACCATTACACACTTCTAATACGAGCTATTTAACTTAGCTCGGGAGGTTATTAATAATACTAGTAATTCCACTCTCTTCATACATACATACATACATAAAATCACGCCTGTCTCCTATAGGGGTAGGCAGAGATCACGGATCTCCATTTGCTACGATCCTGACATACTACTCTCGCTTCATTCACTCTCATTACATTCTTCATGCATGCTTGTCGGTTTAGAGTACTCCTGACCTGGACCTGCCCCTTTTCTAAAACTTCCCCGATTTGGTCCAGGTATGTGCGCCTAGGTCTTCCCCTTCCGACGGTACCATCCACACTCGCCTCATACACCTGTTTCGTTAGTCTTCTTTCATTCATTCTCTCAACATGACCAAACCATCTCAACATTCCTCTCTCAATTCTCATCACTACATCTTTTATCAATCCACATCGTTCTCTTATCACGCTATTTCTCACTCTATCTTTCAAGGTCAAGCCACACATACTTCGCAACGCACGCATTTCTACTGCATTCACTCTACTCTGATGCTTTTTCTGCCACACCCAACTTTCACTACCATACATAAGAGTCGGCACCAATACTCCTCCATGTACAGCCAGTCATGCCTTTTCGGACACTTTCCGGCTGCTCATAAAGTTGTGTAGTGCCCCATTCACTATATTTCCAGCCATCACTCTCCTTTCAACATCTTCTTCATGCTTTCCATCTCTCGTAAACAATGTTCCCAAATATATGAACTCATTCACTTGTTCCACTTTTTCTCCATCTATACAAATCCTACACTCTGTCACGTATTCATCTCTTTCAAAAACCATAACTTTTGTCTTACTCACATTCACTTTCATTCCTTTTCTCTCAAAAGCTTCATGCATAGTTGTTACCATCTCCTGCAACTCATCTGCCGATGACGCCAGTAAAACCTGATCATCAGCATAAAGAAGACATTTGACGAGTAAATTCTTCATTCTTCTCTTCAATAGGAGAACATTTATTTATGTTTAAAATTACATTATTAAAATATATACATAACTATGCTAACTATACAATATATAAAAAAATGAAATAAGAAGAACTGTAACTGTAATCATCTAGATTAGCAGCGGCTATTCCAGAGGATTAACGTAATTGAGCGATTGTGACAGATTCCACACAACTATAAATTATATACCACTCAGTATTAATTAGAGCCTGTGACTACCGATAATTATATATCAAGAACGCTATAACTACACGTTGGGAAACTTAAAGGTCTGAAGATATGTTGTAGTCCATCCATCACGTAACAAAACTTCACACAACATTTATATGGTCTAAAAGACAAACACACTAACTGAAAATTTTTGTACTTAGCATATTTGTCTTCTTTCCCTACGTTATAGGGTTCATAATTGAGAGTTCAAAACTTTACAGTTACTACATTTTGTCTGCTAGACCATCTATATATTCAAAAGAATCACGACATTCACGACCAGCTGAACTTCTCCGGGTCCCTTTATTTTGCCCGCCTTGAGGGCTTTTGTCATTTCTTTTGTATAAAATCTTGTTAGAAATTTGTGAAACATTTTTATAGAAAGCATGTAATGAATATGCCGTATACTATGTTTAGTTATATGTCAGAGGGCGGGTAAGTTCAAATTATAATATTTATTTTAGTGATAACAATTTATTAGTACGAGTATATTACCATACTTACATATCATTTTCATTCGTGCAGAAATCCCCTTAGATAGTCCCGCCCGGCGGGGGTAGTTACATCGAATTTGAAACAACAGACGTACGTGGTTTAGTATTTCCTGATGCTGAGGTGTGAGATTGCCTAAAGCATGTTCCTTGTAACCCCAACTGATCCAGAACTTTTCTCGGATTGCGAGATGTTATAGAAAATTACAATAATTTTGACATTCAAACTATTCAGAAAATGATTTATCATAAAAATATCTCAAGTCCTTTTTAAAGACTCTAATTATCAAAAATGATAAACGGTATGCAAAATGATTAAACTTTGTCTCTTCCAATATACATAAAGTAGTCCATGATCAATTTTCCAGAGTGAAAAACGTGAGGGAGACATTCAAAGAGTAAACAAGATTCATTCTTCCCACGTCGGCCGTCTAGCTGCTATAATTTATACAGCTTCAGTACATTGAATAGCTCGGCGGAGATGCATTCAAATACTATACAAAGTCATCAATGCATCTCTTTCAATCAAAAGTCATCTCTAACTAGACGTAATAAGAGTCAAACGAATCGCAAAAAGACATGATGTGATGTTAGCAAGCGCATTTAACAAAGACGTCCTCGAATGCTTCGAGGGTAGATAAACAACATTTAACTAGCTGAACTAAGTAAGTACCGTTTACTTTTTGTGTCTATGTTTTTATTTGCGGAATGATAAACGGCCTATGTACAAGTGATTTATCACTGTAGTAGCGAGTGGGAGGTACGCCCTGGGATTCCAGCTTTAAAACAAAGATAAAATTAATAATAGGATTAGATTATATTAGATGAATGTAGTCGTAGGAGGCAACCCGTCTGGTCAACATTGGGGGGGGCCTATGCCCAGCAGTGGACTGCGACTGGCTAATTGATTGATTGAGATAAAATATTTATTGTACACCAGTATATGTACTGACAACATATGAGATATGTACACATGGCGGCCTTTTAGCGATCTCTTAAAGGTGCATCGAAAAAGGTTCAACGCCAAACAAGCGACCTTTAGGAGTTATAAAGTTGGCACCGACAATTGCTTTATAATTGTCTACTCTCACGGTTAGGATATATGTACAATTGTACAGTCATGCCTTTTCTCCAAGCAAAGGGTAGGCAGAAATCTCGCACTTTCTTTTTACTGTGCGCAAAATGGCGGTCTCCCACCGCCATTTTGCGCACAGTAAAAAAAAGTGACTTGAACCGACTAAAATGTACGTCGACTGTGTGCGCCACAGGTTGCCGGAGGTGAGATTATCAGATACTTTTCTTTCGCACCCTGGCTGGTCCAAGACAGACTCTTCTGAGAAGGCCCTGAAGTTCCTTCGGGTGTGTGGACCAACGGAGCCCTCATCTCGTGCCTGGGTATGGAGAGGCGCCCATCGTACACCGCCACCGCAGCCTACTTCTGCTAGGGTGATAGGCGGCTCCACCCGTCACCCCAGGCCCGCGCCAGGGGGACGGAGGTCATTTTGTGACTTGCGACGACAGATTTGCCTCATAATAGTTTTCACTTTCAAAAAACTCACCCACCGGTGCTCTTGACCTGGTCTTTCTATAAAATTGATCTGATGGATTATGCATAGGTTGACACTTGCTGGATTGCCCATTCGCTTTCTCTTCATAAATTTGTTTGGTAAGTATTTCAAATGACTACACTATCTAAGCATCCCTTTTTTTATTTTGATCACCACCGAAAGGAACAAAATAGTTCATACGGTAATGAAAGTTTGAAACAATAATTTACAATGAAATGCAAGGAAGAGGATTGAAATATTATTCATATTTTCTCCAACTCAGTTAGAAGTGATTTCAGAAAAAATATCTTTTCCAGATTAGTTTCAAGTGCACAGCCTCCGAATCAGGCATTCTACCCATTAACTGAAGGTTTGAATACCGTTGTTGTCGACTTATCAAACAGTCGATTGGAATTGCGAACGTGCCAGGGGATTGTATCGTGCGAAGTGTATTCAATTAAATTCAGTTAGTCTGCTATCATGGGAGTTAGTGAGCAAGGTGAAATCATTGAAACTGACCTATCTCGTGCCAGTAAGTATTGGAATATATTCTGAAGTGCGTAATGTTTATGAATGATGTGTGTGTTTTGTTTTCTTCTACACCTTATCGTCACAATTTCTCTCTATTTCCTTAAATTGTTTACGTCAAAATGTAGCTTGTATTTTTGAAAACTTCTTATTCATTTGTTTTCTATTTTTTTTTCTTGGTCTTAAATTTAGAATTGAATATTCATCGAACATTCATTCAAATCAAATCTATTTTCTTCTTCCCCTTCAAGTTAACTAAATTGTTAGAAGTGATGTTCATGTTAATACTGTTGAGGCCAGAATTCGAACCCAGACCCTTTACCTGTTAAATTATCAACACATAATTCAGAATACTTTAACAAAAACTTAGACAAAACACGCCAAAAATCCCAAACTCGGAGATGAAAACGTCTGATGAAACAGGAATAATCAACAAGACGGTGTTGAATAAGTCATTATGAAATTAACAATGAAGAGGCAAAGTATGACTTCAACATTTATAACCACTCAACACCTTTCAGAAGTAATTAAAATCAATCCACTGTTTACGTTATACGAATAAAATTTGAATATTCAAGAGATGCTCGACAATGTCATTTCGTAATTTTACGTGTGCGATTTAAATTCAGGAAATTGTACACATAAATTGTACAATTCCCGTAATTTATGATTAAGAAAATGGAATGAGTATGTTATTTATATGATAACTATTCAATCAGTAGTTTAGATTTCACTCTGAAATTGTCTCGACGTAAGTAAATAGTAAATAAACTTTTGCAAGCTTATATATTTATAAATTATAAGTCACGGCGCGGTTGTATACCATTTGGATGAGAGACGGCTCAGTGTGTCTTCTACCAAACGCAATTTTATGCAGTAGTTACTATTCTGGAATTAATCTTACTCTGGACTAAATCAATAGATATTATTCCATGCAATCTACAGTATACTTAGATTATCTATGCGCTTATAGTGAAGTGAATGATGAATGAAATTAAGACCCTGCAATTGAGCGTTGTTTAAAAAAGGCTAAGTATGAAGCGTAAGTTTTGCCAACTCGATTTTATCGAACTATAGTGTTACTAAGAATACCATGAATACCTGGAGACCTCTATAAACGATTAAACCTACTCTCCACCTTGAGGTTGGCAGAATCATCGGTATCTACTGGGTGGCGCAAAAGTACTGGCACTAAAGAAAATACCTTTATTTTTTTTATATGACATTTTCTGTTATTCTGTTGTTGAAAATTGTGTAGTGAACAAATGTAAAATACACTGAAAATAAACATGGACCGTTTTACTCCCCAAGAACGTGGAATAATTGTGTCAATGTTCTTACGGAATAATTCATAGGCCGAGTTATCTCTCGTTTTGGCGATTTGCCTTGGCCTGCAGGATCACCCGATCTGACCAGTCCAGACTTCTTTCTTTGGGGTTTTTTGAAATCTCGGGTGTATGTGAACAAGCCACAGACTCTCGCAGCTCTAAAAGAAAACATTCGTCAAGAAATAACGAACATATCGCAGGAAGTGTCACGGCAAGTTATGCAAAATGTCATAAATAGGGCTCAAATGTGTATCAACTCTGGAGGTCACCATTTAAAAGACATCATCTTTAAATCCTAATGGTACGAAATTTAATGGTACAAATATACATTTAAAAAAACCTAAATCTAGTTTTCTAATTTAGAAAAAATGTTATAGCCGAACCAAATAGGGTCTTTACTTTTGCGCCACCCAGTATATAACCGATGCAATGTCAAAACCTTAATTATCTTATTTTCTTCCCTTCTGGTGATTTCGATGTTTCTGCCGAACTTTTTTTGTCGAAAAATTTTTTTCTGGTGGTCTTTTTTTAATGTATTTCTTTTTTTTGTATTTTTTTGTTGTATATTGTTTTGTGATTAATTATTTAGTATGTCGGGTCCTATCTTATTAATTTTGTAAGTCCAGTACTGTTTTGGGGGTATCCCTGTAATGGTGGTGGATAAAATTGTGAAATAATTACAATTTTTTTTTTAAAAGTGGCCATTTATTCTAGGAATAAACTTTACTTCCGTTTGGTCGAACCCGCCTTTAGTGGCATTTGTCAGAGCGTTTCCGTGTAGTCAGATGATAGTTGCCTGTAGAAGTACCTATAGGTACCTGTAAAAGTCGTATAAGCCAAAATAATACAAGGAAGAGTAAGCGGATTCCCATCTCTAAAATACTTGCTCGGAATGCAAACTTAATGGCGCCCATTGCGGTTGCATTCTGAGCAAGTACTGATGATGGTCTGTTCTGTACCGGTCTGTGTAAACATGAACGTGGTATGAACCTATTTTAATACCTACCTATAAAAAAAACACAGTTACCTGTCGCAGTAGATAAAATATCATATCAAATAAAACGGTGACGTCAAATACATTCGGATTTTCTCAGAATATATCCGGGCTATCCGAGTTTCGTGCGGACATATGATACTGGCCCTGTCATAAATATGATCCTCCATATAATTTTCCATAACATTTGGCAACTAGAATATGAGGGAAGTTCCGAAAAAAATACAACATTAACCTTAAAAAGGTTGAATCTATAATGGTATTGGTACGACAAATAATAAATGATTCTGTGCACCTACTTACACAAAAAATATCCATCTACCCCCTCAATCATATAATAAACAAAAGTTATTATATTGTTTGTATAGTTGTGAAAGTTTGTGAGGATGAATGTATCAATGGATATACACAGTTGAACAAATCTGGACGAACTTTGGCACAATAATAAATTTATTTATGTTTCTTTCCTATAAAGCCGCGTGGTTCACGGCTGAGTAGAATTTGGACCACTCCATCTATTCCCAAGGTGACTAAGGGATAGGGCTGTTCAACATCAGACAGATATAAACAGCCCAGACTCAACCTCAGATGCATGGCTCGAGTCAACAATAGGGCCCGGAAGGCTGCAATAGGCTTACCCCCTATTACGTGGGACCGAATTTAATGATTGGCGAAATATGGGTGTACGGGGATAAAGGCGTGATTATATATATGTATAAGTATATATGTATGCTTTCCTATATAACAATGTTAACTTGAATTAATTCGATTATGGTATAGGTACAATTTGATAAAGGATATACGGTTATACTGGTTCAAATAAAGTTATACAGGAAAATGTAGCCGTATCTTCTATGTCGACTGAACATATATACCTGTGCATTTCCTGATTCCTGTTAACATTATTGTGACATTTTAATGCATAAGTCACTTATTAAATGAAAATTTCGTTCGATTCTCTCGTTTTAATTTTTTTTATTTGATATCTCGTAGATCCCTTGCCCGCTGTGTGTCACAACAAATTAAGCACATTTCAATGACCAGGTTGTGTAAAATGACAATCAAATTCCTTGAACAGATTAAAGGACCGTCTCATTAAGAATTTGTATAATGAGAATGACATGAAACCAATATAAATACTTATTATAATATGTGTTAAACATCAATTTACTACCCGACTACGACGAAGCAAAAGGAGGGTTATGACTTTGACAGGCTATGTATGTTTGAAAGTATATATGTATGTAGGTTCATATGTTCCTTCATAGTTCATCAGCCACTTATTATAATTGGACAAATGAATCGTTAGAAGCATCTTAGTCATCCGCTGGTTATATGATGTGTCGCTGAATCTAATTTAGCGCCCTCTAGCGGTCATAAAATACTGAGTAAAAAAATAAATTTGAGATAATATGTCGTGTTTAGTATCAACTGAAAGGGCTTAATTAGCACATTTCAAATATTATATATTATTATATAATTAACCTAACCCTAATTAAACAATATATTCTAGGGAAAAGTGACATACGACCACGTCTATCCTTGATATTTTCTTGTTTAACACTTTTTCATTAGTTGGGTTTTAGTTTTAAACTTAATTTAACAACAAAAGGACGTGTATAAGCAGAGAAATCCTTGGAATGATAGCAATATCGTACTCGGTCTGTAGTTAAAACGAACGTGTCACAACAGCTGGGCTGCTCAAAGATAAACAGAGTCATGGCAATAAAGTCGAAGGAAAATACGTTGAGATTAAAATGTGTCCAGTGGGTCGCTTACGCTGTGTTGATACAATCCGGCTTCTGGACTTTGATTATAGCAATGCTGATAACAACATGCAGTGGCCAAGGGCCCCAATAGCCAGATTCCTACTACAGGCGTGTCATGGTTAATTACAAACTAGATTGAAGTAATCTTGTTTTTCCATCAGCTTCCCTTTTGCAAATTGTTACCCTTTGCGAATTACAGTGTGATAGGGTAGTATGCAAGAAGCTGCAGACAAACCTATTTTCACTAGTAAGTGGCAGTCGGGTAGTTTTATAATTACCCACATTTTTGTTCGTCAATGTCCAGTTGACAGTTGAGTTAAATTTATTACTTTTGAATTGCATCAACTGGACACGCGTGTGTCGCAGTTGGTGAAGAACTCAACATTAACATAAAATATCAAGAACATTGTATTTAAAGTATCATAATCACATACACATAAACTCACGCCTATATCCCCAAAAGAGTAGGCAGAGGTGCTAGCACCCATATTTCGCTAGTTTATGTTTAGGTCCCAATGTAACAGGTGCCTATTACCATTAACCGGGCACTTATAAACCTGCGATAAATACACACATAACTTTGAAAAGCATCGAAAAGTCATTGGTATGTGCCATGGTAAAACCTGGGATCGATCCCGAAACCTCGTCTCAGCAGTCCATTACCCATACCACTAGGCAGCCGCGGATTCATAGTCACTCACAATAGTATTAGAACAAACGGGATATTTACCATCTTGTATTGTTTCGACATCACACAAATAGCAGGCAAAGACTGGCTAACTGAAGCCAAAGATCGAGACCACTGGTGTTCTCTGGAGGAGGCCTTCACCCTCACAACATGAGGGGTTCATGCATTTTTTATTTTTTATTTTTTTATTTTTGATTAATGTCATTAATTTTTTCAAACTTTTTTCTTTATTTAGTTTATAACGTTTAATGCAATGTACCTAAGGCATGAAATAAAAGGCTTTTTTATTTTTATTTTTTTATTTTTATTTTATTTTATTTATTGTTTCGAGTTTCTGATATTTTGGCGCTGTTGTAAGCACTGATCACGGAGGAACTATAGTTTAACAGTACAACTTGGTAAATTTCCCGATAGCTTTAATACTAAAGTCATTCCCTTAATTCAATTAGGATAAATGGCCTCGACTGCCAATATCTTATTTTCTAGGAACGATTTGGCACAAAACGCTTGGCAACCAGTATCTTTGCTGACAAATATTATTTATTTGGCCATAATTCACGTGTCTTTAAACTGTCTTTATTGATATTGATATAAATTGGGAAACGGACATAAAAGAGCAATGTCATAAAAATAAATCGCTTTATAAGACTACCAACATGCCTTCGTCCGTGCGAACTTAGATCTAGGTTTTAATTTATGTGCGCGGTACCCTTAAAACTTTTTAAAAACAATAGCTTGAGCTACACCGCGTAATATTATGATAAGTTATATCTATTGAAAGTCTTGTGAAAATCGGCTCAGCCACTTTGGAGATTACCTGAAACAAACAGACAGAAAGGCAGACAAACAAATATTATATAATTGGTTGATTTGTTGTCAGTATCGTGTATGTATAATTTATAAAAAAGTTCGTTATTGTAACACTACATATATAAACATGAATTTTATTTATTTACAATATACATACATACATACATACATAAAATCACGCCTGTCTCCCATAGGGGTAGGCAGAGATTACAATATTTATAGAAATATTTCCTAACTCAGGGATCTAATCAAACATAAAGTAATTCAGAGGAGTTAAAAATCCTTAATTTGAAAAGTCAAAGGCAATGTCAAAGTCATTTATTCTCAATCTTGAACAATATAACTGTTTCTTATTGACGTGACGTCAATAATAATTATATTTAAACTAAGTTTAATATTGCTTCCAAGGCGCTGGTGGAGAAGAAACTCAATCATAAAATCAAATCAAATCAACTCGAAGTCAATTTACAGTAGCTAGTTCCTTTAGGCTAAAAGTGGATGAATGTACATTTTTTTTTTTTACGTGCGCAAAATCCCCACGGATACCTCCCCACCGGAGCCGGTGGAGGAGGTTATGTCGGACTCGAACCGACTAAAACGCACGCCGCCTGTGGGTCGTTTTGGTTGCCGAAGGTGAGGTTGACATATCCCTCGCACCCCGGCCGACCCAGGGCCATCTCTCACGATCTGGCCCTCTTCTCGGGTGTGGGGACTACAGAGTCCCCAACTCGACCCCGGAAACGGGGAGGCGCGCCACCACCGCGGCCTGCTTCTGCCAGGGTGACAGGCGGCTCCACCTGTCACCCCTAGGCCGGCGCTCATGGGGGGCGAAGGTCGTTCATCGACCTCCGACGCCCGAGTTGCCTTCGTACGCGGGCAGCTTGGCTTGCAATCCTTCGTCGCTCCCGCTGCCGCTCCCGCCCCGCCTCCTCCTTCACGAGCATTACTTGCTCGCAGAAGGAGGCGCCGGCCGCCCACGCATCCGCGCAGCAGACCATCGCCGCGAGCAAGGTGGAGAGCGTGAGAACTCTCACTCCCAGGGCCGCCACAAGCTCCCGCCTCGGCGTCTCCCACGCCAGACACTCGGTGAGCGTGTGCGGACCTGAGTCCTCGCTCGCGTCGCAGTGATGGCACTCGGACGTTGGCTCTTTCTCCATCCGACGCAGATACTTTCCGAAGCACCCGTGCTCGGTGATCATCTGCGTCAGACGGTACGAGAGGCTGCCGTGTGGCCTCTCTAGCCACTCCCCCATGATGGGTCTTACCGCCGCTACAACGGCGCGCCCTGGATGAATGTACATTGTGTCTCGTGTTAGAATTTTAAACATATTTTTTTTTATACTATTTAGGTGGCAGACAAGCACACGGCCCACCTGATGGAAGGTGGTTACGTCCTATGGCCGTGTATAATACCAGAGGAGGCATACTCGCGCTGACGACCATGTAAGCACAGAGTTTCTGTGCCGTCAGTGTAGAAAAAAAAGCAGGGCAAGCCTTTAGTCTTCCCACTGACAGCACAAACTCTCCAGTGAGCTCAAGCTACAATATTCATCGCTGGGAAAACAACACGAAGTTATTATGGTCGCGGTATTCTGTAGAGCGCAGGTACTTCCCCAGTCGAACTGCTGAATTGGAGGGAAATACCGCCGTGTCCTACCTCCTTCAATACAGATAATAAGATATATAAACAACTTAATAATATAATAATAAAGCGAAAGATAAATTTTGATAACAAGGAAGTCACGTACGTAGAACAATTTCATGCCGTAATTATAGCATTTTACGAGAGGCCTGCGCCATGCTTAAGCCAGTCAGTTTTATCTTTCAGGTAATCTTCTGTCCTATATTATGCTCTGTTATATAATGTTATCTTTACAAAAGTTTACAAGAAAAATAAACTCTCCATCTTAACAAGCAAATAAATAGTTTTATATCTATTACGAGTGTAACGCCTTCAATTTTTATTATACATAGAATTTCTAACCGAGCAATAGTACCTCCTTAATCCAAGCAATTGGAAGAATAAATTAAAGGACGCTTTGCTCTTAGAATTTTTATGAGTTTATTGCGTAAGAACAACCAAATTTTCTCGAAAACCTTTTTTTGTGCCTAAGCCGCCATTTATTTGAGTACAACTCAACGGTTATCTGACTGGCCGGTTGATTTCTTTTTCTGACGTTCTAAGACAACGTTATTTAAATTAAGAATATCTATCTAATAAGTACAGAGTAAAACGCGTGAGTAGCGATCAATGGGTGAATAGAAAAAAATGGTCAGCTAGATTAAACAGTTATTTTTTTTTCAACTAGTTCAATATAATTAAATTAAATTTATTATTATATTTTTTCATATTTGTATTGTCCAATCATTATCTGCAATCATAGATTTTGTCAATTGTTATGACAAATCAAATAACCCGCCCCGTATCGTTCCCGGCGCAAAGGTGCCCATGACACTGGCAGCGTTGCCTCTCTGAATCGCGATGGCCATCCTCTGCCCCAGAAACGAGCCGGAGCGGGAGTCACCGCCTTGTTCACAGATACGGCGGCCTTATTTAAATTAAATAAAGTTTATTTCAGAACAAGTTCATAATAGGTTAGTACGTACATTTTTCACTTATATACTGTTGTTAGTAAGGTACATATATTTTAATATTTGTGTTTTTTACGGCGTGGACCACCATCCACCTTTTAAATAGGGGGAGTCCCACCGGTTTGATAACGATGATTGGTAATGATGAACATAATTATGAAAAATTTGGGTAGATACTTAAATTATTGCAAGAGAAATTATTTCAAAAAGTATAACGGTGATATTATTTCTTTTCACCCATGACTCACTATACACCCTGTTTTACGGTACCTATCTGTTCAAAGTTTGCATGTCACGACGAGTGACAGAATGTATCTTTAGCTCATAAATTATTTTGTCACCCTTGTACTTTCCACACTTTATTCAAAAAATATATTCATTCATTCGTTCATACATTCATTCAGCTGCTTGTGAACTTGGGGGAGGACTATGTCCAGTAGTAACCTGCAATAGGTTATTGATTGATTATGAACTTGAGCATGATCACTTAACACTCTACTAGTCGAGAATCTGACCCTCCATGGTTTCATCCGTAGTATACTTTGAATCCCCGTGTCACCCATTTTCAAATAATGCATGCAAATCTACTGGATTTGCTGACATTTATATTTACTGCTCCAAAATTAACTAGGATTCATATCTATACTATATACGTATATATAATATAAAGAGGAAAGATTTGTATTTTTGTATGTAATGAATAAACTCAAAAAGTACTGGACCGATTTTAATAATTCTTTTTTTATTAGGAAGCTACATTCTTCGTGAGTAACATAGGCTACTTTTTATCCCGATAATCCCATGAAATCAGAATTTACGTGGGTGAAATCGCGGCGCGGTGCTAGTAATGAATATATAGCAAAAATACAACAATCAATCACTATGAATAGCGAGCTCACTATATTACGCGCTAACAGCGCTTCACGTTTAGTTTGTATAAAATGTTGTACTACCCTCTATAATTTGACTTGTTGTGTTCTACTATCCTCTATAAGCTGACATGGACCATGGTCTTCGAATTTATATAAAACAATAGAAGATTTTCGTAAGGAAAAATACACACCATGCTGTGATTGAACGGATTTCTTCAGCACAACATAATACCACAAATAATCATAAAATTCATCATCAGCGTAATGAGCTTTCGAAGTTTTAACAGTCGACCAGACAATCATTCTTAAAACTGATCATCGGCGAACTGACCATTCGGAGTTTTAACAGTCGACCATACAATCGTTCGTAAAACTGATCATCGGCGAAATGACCATTCGGAGTTTTAACAGTCGACTATACAATCATTCGTAAAACTGATCATCGGCGAAATGACCATTCGGAGTTTTAACAGTCGATTATACAATCATTCGTAAAACTGATCATCGGCGAAATGACCATTCGAAGTTTTAACAGTCGACCATACAACCGTTTTAGCATTCGTTGAATTCATCATCGGCGAAATGAGCGTTCGGAATTTTGACGGTCGACTAGATTATTTCGAAATTATGACGTGGACTCATAAATAATAATCTGAACCAGCAGTTTCATAATAATCTGAAACAGTAGTTTCTGAAATTAGAGCGTTCAAACATATAAACAAATAAATAAACTCTTTAATTTTTATAATATTAGTATTGCGGAGGTGAGTAAAAGATGGTTTACCAGTTGGAACAAGATTAATTTATTTACTATTTACACACTCTTATATACTAATTATTCTACATGATTTTACTGAGATTAAGAGTGGGGTTTTACTCATATAAGTTTAGTGCTGACATTATTGTTTATTGATACGTGCTGTTTATATAATATTATTTCCTAGTTATAGTGTACTTTGCCTATGACGCATAGCACGTCATAGTACTCCCCCCTTTATAAAAATTCTAGTAATTATTTGCTGTGGTGCGTCGACCTTGTCCGTGCACGCTGTTTGCTGAGTTGTACTTTTTCTGCAGTTGTTTACACTTGTTGCATTTCCTTGATTATTTTGTTTATCTTTTTGTCCATGACTTTGTTAGTTTTCCGTACGAGTCTGGTGATTGTTATTATTATTGCTGCTAGTATAATTATAGCGATGAGTACTCCGATCCAGATTTTTATTTTTTCAATTTCTGCTGCCATGTGTGTGTTCTTTTCTGCCTTTTCTGCCAGGTTATTGTTCTGCACCATGTTTATTTGCTCCTTTTCGTGGGTTTGACTGCTTCCCATCTTGTGTGTTGTTTCTTGTGGCTTGCTGTGGAGTGACTTTTATTTTCATTTTGCCCTTTTTATATCATTGTTTGAAACGGACCGTGGGTCGTGATACTCTTCCCGAACGTGTTCTTTTTATGTTTTGAATTGGCTCTGCCTTATCTTGCTCTTGATTTTGAGCTTCTATCTTGTCGTCGCTCGTCGTGAATGCTGGCTTTAGCCTGTCAATCGACACGTTCACTTCCCTGCCGTTTCGCTTGATCGTGACTATTTTGTTGTCACGTTTGACTACGAGAAACGGTCCGTCGTAAGGTGTTGTGAGCGTAGGACGTAGCTTATCGCATCGTAGAAACACGTGTGTACAGTCGGCTAAGCGTGGGTGTACGAATATGTTTTTGTTTGAGCTTTGTCGTTGTGGAATTGACGTCATGTGCGTTATGTTATCTTTAATTTTCTCCACAAACTCTGCATACGTTGTGTTTTTAGAACAGTCGCCAAAATATGCTGCTGGTAATTTTATTGTTGTTCCGTAGACCAATTCGGCTGCTGAGTATCCAGTGTCTTGTCGAATGCTGGTACGTATCCCGAATAATACCGATAGTAATTCTTTCGTCCAATTTTCGGTATTTCCTCTTGCCATCAAAGCTGCTTTCATGGTTCTGTGCAGTCTTTCTACTTTGGAGTTTGATTGAGGGTGATATGGTGTAGTACGGATTTTTTGTATACCCAGGAATTTGGTTAGGCTTCTGAATAGCTCAGACTCGAATTGTCGTCCTTGATCCGTTGTTATATAATTGGGGCATCCAAAACGTGTGATCCAGCCATCGTATAGGGTTTTGGCTACAGTTTCTGCTGTGATGTCCGAAATAGGATATGCTTCTGGCCATGACGTACAACGATCGATCATAGTGACGATGTATCTTTTGTTTTGTGATGTCGGTAGGGGGCCCACAATGTCTATGTGTATGTGGCTAAATCGTTCTGCTGGCATAAATTTGCCCAGGGGTGATACTGTGTGCCGCTGAACTTTTGATTGCTGGCATTGTAAACATGTTTTGCACATTTCGTTAATGTCTTTGTGCATGCTAGTCCAGATGTATTTTGCGGTTATCAACTTTTTTGTTGTGTTTTTCCCTGGGTGGCTCATGTTGTGAAAACTATCAAAAATTGTTTTTCTGAACTTTTGTGGTAGGTATGGCCTTGTTGTACCGGTGGATATATCACAATAAATTTTGGTATTATTGTTTTGTACTGGTACCTGTGTTATTTTTAGTGACCTATTTTGTTTTAGTTTTATTAACTCCGGGTCACAGTCTTGGTATTTTTTTACCTCTTGCCAGTTGAGAATTTGGGGTAGTTCTATTGTTTCTATTACCCGTGATAGTGCGTCGGCTACCACGTTTTCGCTGCCCGTGACGTGCCTTATGTCTGTGCTGAATTGTGCAATATATTCTAGGTACCTTATTCTTCTAGGGGATTCATCCACTGATTGCTTCTTGTCGAATGCATGAATCAGTGGCTTATGATCAGTGTATATTGTAAATGTGCGACCTTCTATTAGTCGTCTAAAGTTTTTTATTGCCATGTAAATACCGAGTAGTTCTCGATCGTATGTGGAATATTTTGTTTGTGTCTCGCTTAACCCTTTTGAAAAAAATGATATGGGTTTCCATTTTCCTTGAACTTTTTGTTGAAGTACGGCGCCTACACATTTTAAACTAGCATCTGTCATAATGGCTAGTGGTGTGTCTGTTTCCGGAAATGCGAGTGTTGTGACATCTCTTATGTCCTGTTTGCAGTGTTCGAATGCTTGGTTAGCTTCCGTATTCCACTCGATTGGCGTATTGTCATTCTTTTTGCAGTTTATTAAGTATTTGTTGAGCGGAGCTTGGTGTCCGGCGGCGTGTGGGATGCTACTTCTGTAGAAATTCATCATTCCCAAAAATCGACGTAGCTCCTTTACCACCTTTGGCTTTGGGTATTCGTTTATTACTCGTACTTTCTCAGACGTGGGGGTGATTCCTTGGCTCGTTATATGATAACCTAAGAAATCTATCTCTGTCTTTTCGAATTCGCATTTGCTCGTATTGATTGAGATGCCGTTTTTACTTAGGCGAGTGAATACTTCCTCTAGTTGAACGTAATGTTGTTCGGTATTTTGACTTGCTATGAGTATGTCGTCCACGAAAACATATATATAGTCCAGGTCTCTAAACAGGGAGTCCATAAACCTCTGGAACGTTTGGGCTGAATTTCTGAGGCCAAATGGCATGTAATTCCAGTGAAATAAACCCATTTGCGTGATTATTGCGGTCTTTTCTGGTTCCGCAACAGGGATTTGGTGGAACGCCTTCTTTATATCAATTTTGCTGAATATTGTTTTTCCACTTGCGATGTATGTAAAGTCTAACAGTCTTGGCAAGGGATATCTGTCGGGAACTGTTATTTTATTTAACGCGCGGTAGTCTCCGCATGGCCTCCATTCCCCATTCTTTTTCTTTACCATGTGGAGAGGCGATGCCCAAGGACTACTGGAAGGTTCTAATATTCCTAAGTTTATTAGCTCTTGGAATTCCTTTTTTGCTGCCTTATATTTGTCGGGTGGTAGTGGGCGCGCGCGGGCATAAACTGGAGGACCTTTTGTTATGATGTGATGCTGTATTCCATGTTCTGTGGGTTTTTTAAGTGGTTTTGGTCTAGTGACGTTTACGTATTTCTCTAGCAGGTGCTTTATATGTTCGGGTAATTTCGCGTCGATGGATCTAATTGAAGGCATGTGTGTTTCTCTTGCAATTTTCGCAGGCGTCGTTAATTTTGTTTCTTGGTCGATCAGCCTTTTGCCGTATAGATCCACTAATAATCTGTGGTGCTCTAGGAAATCAGCTCCTAAGATAGGCATTTTTACATCGGCGATTACAAACGTCCAAGTAAAAGGTCTGCGTAACCCCAGATTTAGCGTTAATGTGCTTTCGCCATAAGTTTCAATAGTTGACCCGTTTGCGGCATACAGTTTGTAGTTGCTTGGGTTTTTCTTACCCTGTGCGTTTTGTAATACAGAAATATTTGCTCCCGTGTCTACTAAAAACCTATAACCACTGTTTGAGTCGGTTATAGTTAGACGGTTGGCGGGGTGTATGGCACAGAGTCCCGTCTTATTCTGCGCTAGTTCTCGTTTCCCGAATTTTTATCGGTTTTATTTATCCACGAGCACGGCTGATCGCATTTATATGCTTTTGTTTTGAATCGTCTGTGATAATAACATAGCCGTGTACGTGACCGTGAGCGTGATTGCGACCTTGCTCGGAATTTGCTGCGTTGCATCGGTCGGCGATTACTCATACCGCGGAGCTCGTTTATTTCAACTCGCATAGCTGCAATTTGTGACGTCAGCATTGTTATTAAGTTAACGTCGGCGGATTCCTGTGACGAGTTGTTTGTTTTGGTTTTATAGCGCATATTTTCATAAATTCGGTCCGCCATTTCGCATAATTTTGTGAGGTCGAGGTCTTCGGAGACTGCCAATATGGAGGTGATTGATACCGGAAGCTGTCTGAACCATAATAATCTGATGGTATCTTCGGTCATTTTGTCGCAGCTGGCTTCTTTCATTTTTCTCAACAGCTGTGATGGTGTTGAGTCACCTAGGTCCATCTCCGAAAGCAATTTGTGGAAGCGTCGTTGCTCGCTTTCCTCATAGCACGCAATTAATCTTTCCTTGATTTTAAGGTACTTGTCTGCGTTTGGCGGTGACGTCAGGATGTCGCTGACTTGATGTATGACCTCTTTTGGTAATTTTGCGATGACGCTGTTATATTTATATTCGTCACCTTGTTTTTGGGAGGCTACGATGGCCTCGAATTGCGCGAACCATAAGCGCGGTGAATCTGTCCAAAACGCTGGTATTTTCTCCGTAATGCTAATTGCAGCCACCACCTGGCTGTCGCTGATTGATTCAGCCGATGTACCGGGGTTTTTTTGAGGTGTCCCTGGAATTATCGGTGCCATTTTTCTAGCCTCTTGATATTTCAGCTGGTTTGGACCCGCTTGTGGGAAGTCAACTGAAATGTGCTATTTCGCTATTTCGCTGATGGTGGTGGTCAGTAAGCTGGTGGGCTGTTGGGTAAATTTTTCCTTATATGGCTCCACCGTTTCTGTGATAGTTCCTAGGTTTGCTGCTGAAAACCTTTTCAGGGCTGCAGTTGGCCTGCAATTATATCAGCACTAGGAAATCACGTCGGGGTCACCAATATTGCGGAGGTGAGTAAAAGATGGTTTACCAGTTGGAACAAGATTAATTTATTTACTATTTACACACTCTTATATACTAATTATTCTACATGATTTTACTGAGATTAAGAGTGGGGTTTTACTCATATAAGTTTAGTGCTGACATTATTGTTTATTGATACGTGCTGTTTATATAATATTATTTCCTAGTTATAGTGTACTTTGCCTATGACGCATAGCACGTCATAATTAGTATAGATTATATAGATATGAAAATTGATTGATTGAATTGATTGAAATCAAAATAAAATTTGTTTGACTATTAAAAATTATGACGTCACGATAAATTAATTCATACAAGTTTCTTTGTAACTTAACGTTTTGACGTTTAGTAAAAAGTAACTATTTTGGCAGTCAAATACCCAACTAAGCAGCGACATTTCGCTCGTAATTCAAGATCAACTTTCTATGTTTCTTTCACACCCCGCAATCCCTAATGAGTATATAGTAACAGTATTAAAGAGAATAAAAGCTACGCAACGTCACGAAACGTTTCAGGTTACCGTCCTATGACGTCATACAGGTTAAATGTCAGCGGTGACGTCACGGGATTGTAGCCTACTTCGGTATTGAAATAGGTTTACAGTTTAACGGGTCAGTGATAATGTTTTATCTCTTGACTAGCACGACCGCAAAGTTTGAATTTCATCTATAAATTTATTTAAAATGAGGTCATAACATAACATAACATAACATAAACTCACGCTTATATTCCCGAAGGGGTAGGCAGAGGTGCTAGCACCCACATTTTTTACACTCACATTTCACCAATCAATGATTGAGCGTGAATGGATGAATTGTTGTGTAACTACATTCTATCACCGCACCTCTCGCCATAGGCAGGGAATTCATTCTCACACATTGCGACCTGTGACGGTGCGCACTGTGCGGTATGAAAGAAACTTCATCCCACGAACACTCAAGCTGTGGAATGACCTCCCTGCTGCGGTTTTCCCAAGCGCCTACAATATGGGGTTCTTCAAGAGGGGCATCAGAAGGTTTCTTCATCGGCAGCGCGAGTGTGACACCCCTGATGTTGCATACGTCAACCGCTTCCCATCAGGTGGGCCGTGTACTTGTCTGCCAACTAAGTGGTATAAAAGAAAAACTAGCTAAATTACATACGCTGCAGGGATCTCATCAGTCTAGTAGTATATAGAAGTCATTGAGGGAAACGCTTTAAGCCCTGGTATTCGAAACCCGAGAAAGCATTCGGATTTAGTTGGTTCGAATTCGGTATAACCTGACAAGGGCTCCGATTCTACTAATTTTATGTCATAATAATACCATAGTCATATCACAGACACTGCAAACAATGCCATTTGTTTTATTAAATTGCATCATGTAAAGCGGATGAAACGATGTAATGAACTCTTTTTCATTTAGATTTGGCCTTTAAACAGTTGTTGATTGACCGTCAATTGTTGTGTAACAAAAAATCCCACCAGGTGCCACTTGGTGGAATTTTTTGTTACACATATTGAGAATACACTTGTACTTTTCCACAGTATTTTTTATTTGTTATTAGACCTGGCCGGTTTCGCCTTAGGGCCTCATCAAAGGTGTAAATAAAAAATATTGTCAAAAATTGGTAAAAATATATCTAAAGTGTTTTGCAGTGTCGGTGATATAACAGTAGTTGTTTTATAACATAAGGTTAACAGAATCGGGGGCCAGAAGGCATTGGCGGGGTATCAGTAAGGATTTTCGCCCGAGAAAAAGTCAAAATTCCACCTCTTTCATCTTACCTTTATATTTTTACACCCTAATTCTCTTGTCACAAGTTTACCATCATCACTCATTCCATAATCAAATTCTAAACTGTAAAGGGAATATTATCATCAGCACGAAAACTTGAGACTGAATTACGCCGAAATTATAATTTATGTCATGAATACAAATGTACGTCTTCTCCGTGTCTTCAGCCTCGTTAGTAGACCTGACACTTTGTATGAATAATTTTAGACATGGAAATGTACTAAGGAACGCCGAGAATAATAACAGCATATAGGTATTATTTTAAGGCTATTTTGGGATTTTACTGTCGAAGTAAATAATGAGATGATGGAAATGTATTTACAGTTTGAGGAGGCATAGTCACATCTATTTTGATATTATGAAGCTGAAGAGTTTGTTTGAACGCGATAAACTCAAGAAATAAATACATATATACTTACATAAAATCACGCCTGTTTCCCATAGGGGTATGCAGAGATTACGGATCTCCATTTGCTACAATCCTGAAATTACATTCTTCGTGCAAGCTCGTCGTTTTATTTTTTATACCACTTAGGTGGCAGACAAGCACACGACCCATCTGATGGAAAGTGGTTACCGTGGCCTATGGACGTTTGTAACACCAGATGAGTCACAGTCGCGCTGCCAACCCTGTAAGTACAGAGTTTCTGTGCCGTCAGTGTAGAAGACAAAGCAGGACAAGCCTTTAGTCTTCCCACTGACATCACAAATTCTTCCAGTGAGCTCTGGCTACCCTACTCACCGCTGGTCGTTTAGGGTACTCCTGACCTGCCCCTTTTCTAAAACTTCCCCGATTTGGTCCAAGTAAACACCTCAACAAAGTCTAGGGAACAAGATGACCCCAATTTTTTTTTTCGTGTAAATCTTGTTTTGCAAATAACTGGCAGCAAATAAATAAAAATAGAATAAAGTAGATTACAGAGTTGTTCGAAACTTAAAAATAAATTTAAATAAGTAACGATTTTCGAATATGGAGGGAAAACTTTTAAAAGTGTTTGATTGTACAGTTTCTCTGAGGCAAAATAAAAATTATTTTTTTTGATTGTAAATAACGTTTATTATCAATAATACGTCTTTTACGTATGGTTTGTGCATTTTTGTGACTGTAGTCATCATGTCACGTCGTCATTTAAGTCGCGAAGAGATGTTAAGGGCTGTTGGTATGCTGCAAGCTGGACGAACTCAACGCGACGTAGCGGATGCTGTCAACACCCAACCAAGCGTAATTTGCAGATTATGGGCACGCTACAGGTCTACAGGGGATGTTTCCGAACGTCACAGGGGACGAAATAGGGTTACTACCCCGCGACAAGATCGTTTCTTGCAAAATTCCGCAAGGCGGCAACCCACGATTACTGCTCGTCAGTTGGTCGCAGGCCTCCAGTCTCAGCATCAAGTGGTTATTAGCGATCAAACTGTCAGGAGAAGACTACACGAAGCCAATGTTCATGCTCGCAGACCGCTTACGGTTCCAGCTCTTCGACGTGGAAATCGAGGTCGTCGCTTATTGTGGGCTAACGCACATTTACAGTGGACCGACCATCGATGGGCACGGATTCTGTTTTCCGACGAATCTCGCTTCGGTTTTCATCCTGATTCGAGAAGAGTGCGTGTATGGCGAGTTCCTGGACGTCGGAGTCGTCTCCAGAATCCGCAAGAAGTTCATCCTTACCAAGGTGGAACAATCATGGTATGGGCTGGAATTCGCCTTGGTGGAAGGACCGACCTCGTTTGGATACGGGGCAATTTGAATGCAAACCAATACATTCAGGAGGTTAAACACCTCATGGTAATCCCTCATCGACAGCAGTTCGGTCAAGATTTTATGTTCATGCAAGATAATGCACGGTCACACACCGCGAGGGTAGTGGTCAATGCGTTAAGCGAGCACAATATGACGACGTTGGAATGGCCTGCTCAGTCTGCCGACCTCAATCCCATAGAGCATGCCTGGGATTTGCTTGGGAGAAGAGCTTTCAGTGATTCTTGGGAAAATCTGAACACTGAAGAACAACTTTTTTTACACCTTCTCAGTGTATGGAGCCATATTCCACAGACGATGATTGACAATCTCATACTAAGTATGCCACGCCATTGTCGAGCTGTTGCTAATGCTTTAGGAGGTCCTACAGATTATTAAAAACGTTTAAAGTACGGTTAATTACTGTATTTCTTACTACCTCGTTATTTTTGTGCCTAATCATAGAAGGTTGTAATACTCAATATTGGCACTATTCAATACTTTCTTAAAAAAAAATAATTTTGGTATGAAAATGTTTTTATTAAAATTAAAATTAAAAACGGTATAAAAATACCCTTCTATTGATATAAAACACTCACTATTACAAGAAAGGGTTTTTAAATAAAAACTAGAAATGTCCTTGTTCCCTAGACTTTGTTGATGTGTGTATGTGCGCCTAGGTCTTCCACTTCCGACGGTACCTTCCACACAGGAAATACTGGTTCAAAATGAAAAAATAGTTTTGTATTGAATACTCAATTTATCGATGAAGGTTAAAGACCATATATAATCACGCTAATATTTAAATGAGCGGAGCAGTAATCATAAATGCCACCAAATCCGGTAGATTTCCAAACATTATATAAAACTAAAAAATTGCTGGTACTAAGTGGTGATCTAAGGTTTAAAAATGGAGTGGTAGGTTTCAAAATCTAAATAGGTGAGTAGAAATATAAATACCTATTAGTGCACTTAGTTAAGTGTGTTTCCTTGGCGGGAAAAAGCATCTGATGAGACCACCAAGCTGAGTGCTTATGTAACGGTGACCCTCTTTCCTGAGACTTTGCCTTTACCATCAGACGAGGTGAAGTCAAATTGACATGTCCTCCCCAATGACTTGGAAATGTATTTTTGTGGTTTTCTATTTTGCCTGCACTATAATGGGTTAGTCGCGTTTCCCCCCGTTGTCGTTTCCCCTTGATTTTTTTGTTTGTTAATAGCACAATGGCCACCTTTTATGGTTGAGGGAATTAAGTATAATTTAAAAAATATTAAATGTTTTAATCTTGTTCAAAATCCTTGTTATTTATTTATTAGTAATGTAATTAGCAATATATGTAAGCTTACAGTCTAAATCAAAGTGCTTATATGATATAGATATATATTGCTATAGATTACATTAGGCATTATACTAGATGGCATCTAAATACATTAAAATTAAAAGTAGGTACTTCGTTCATTCTTACAGTTCGTCAAATATTCAGGTAAACAATCATTCATAAAAATTGAAATTAAAAAACGTCCTATATTTACAATAAAAATGTCAATTGAATGATGTCGAATGGAAGGCAAGGGTATTGAAACGAATCGCAAAACAGTTGTTGTTGTGTAAATACCGAATAAATTCATATATTTCTGCTACATCTAAGTATGTAAAAGTGTACAAGATCATCTGTGCTATAGAAATTTTACTTTAGTTCGAAAACAAAATTATGTCACTCCTGAGTTACATTGCGTTTTCACATGAAAACACGTTATACATGTTGCTTAAAATTTTAATACCGAAAATTCATTTTAAACACATAATAAGTTATTGAATGAAATTTTAAAGCATTTAGCATGCTAACTATTCAAAGTTAGTGCAAAGGAAATTTTTACGTGTTATACATTATAGGTATTATCGGTTACGAGTTTCCTATGTGCAACTGGTAGAACAGTATAGCTTTTTATCATTGCAGTCTAGACGTCTCCTTCTTGGTGTCATGATGCTCCATGGTTTATGTAATAACAAATATGACTGCCCTGAAATTACCAATCAGCTGTGTTACATAGTGCCTAGAACTGTCAATCGACGAAGGGTGCGTGTACCCCAATTATTCTATACTGGCACTTGCAAAACTAACGCAGGCACCTATTCGTCGCCTTGTTGAAATCTATAACACATACTTTGGTGAGATTGACATCTTTGCACTCTCTAACGAAAATTTAAAAGTCGGGCCATTGAGGTCTTATCAACCATGTAAATACTCATTTACTTCCGAGACATCTTCATATGAATTATACTATTATTATTGTATTCTTATTATTGTATTATATTATTTTTTCAAACTATTTTGAATTACACGAGTAACGATTACAATCTGACCATTTCTCAAAATTTTATATTGTTAATCTGTGAACAATAGTGTGGGTTATATATTTACTGCTTTATTAATTTATAATTAATTATTGTAATATTTTAATATGTAACTGTTTTTTGTTCCTAATAAATAAATAAAAAAAAAAAAATCGATTAAGATATAGAAAAATTTGGATTGGTTCAGGCGGGATTCAAAACCGAGAATTTTTCCCTGTAAGGGGAAGATCGCTCCTGAACCGATCCAATTTTTTCTATATCTCAGTAGATTTGAACAATAAGTTATGCTAATACTGTGATATTATTCATTCAAATCAATTTATATAAAGATCAAGAACCAAGCGGCTCGGAGAATCTTTCCTATGTCACCATTAAGGCCTGGAATTCATTACCAGCTCACGTGTTTCCTTCTTCCGACAGTCCCGGGTCCTTTAAGCGGGGCCTGAAAAAGCATATGATGAGGCCGTCAAGCTGAGTGTCACCATTGTCACACGGTATGTGTAAGTAATGGTGACCCTCTTTTCTGGGACTTTTCCTTCAGCTTACCATCAGGCAATGCGAAGTCTAATTCACGTGTTCTATATAAAAAAAAAATATATATACCTAATAAAAAAATGTCAAAGTTATGATTGAATTTAATTGTGTACCTACTTAACATCTAGTGTTTTGTCATTTAACTATTCATTTAATAGTGTTATGGTTATAAATTAAGATGTTAAAGGGAAAATAAATGGATGATAATTTTCAAGCGATTTA
Source organism: Eilema griseolum (assembly GCA_963662185.1). Lineage (NCBI taxonomy): Eukaryota > Metazoa > Arthropoda > Insecta > Lepidoptera > Erebidae > Eilema > Eilema griseolum. Next base: position 11,980,959 of record OY759250.1, read on the forward strand.
TGATGTAGGTAAACAGACCTACTAGATTTTTAAACTTGCTCCGGTTGTGTGTAATTCTGATCACATTCTCGCAGGACATGTAAGCATGCCCATGGGAACCTATTCCAGGGACAATAAAATATCTACCTATTCAAATTCTAAATTTCAAATATTGCAACTTAATTACATAACATTTCGATGCTTTTCGAAATTATGTGTGTATTTATCGCAGGTTTATAAGTGCCCGGTTAATGGCAATAGGCTCGCCACCTGTTACATTGGGACCTAAGCATAAACTGGCGAAATGTGGGTGTTACTCGGGGATATAGGCGTGAGTTTATGTTATATATTATGTAATTACATCTTTATGTCGTCAAATTCTGCTTAAAACTAAGTTTACCACCGCTTTCCAGGCGCTATTGGAGAAGATAATTAAAAGTATATAAAACAATATTATAAAATTATTAACCTAATTTATAATAGTTTAAATAATTGTAAAAAGTTAAAATTTGGTAATAAAAGGTACTACACTATATTTTACATTTACACATAAGTCAAATATTCACGATCACTATCAACTCGTTCCACTATTACTGCCCAGCGAATACTTTTTTACCTAATAATAATATTTTTAAAACTAATATGAATTTTCTTCATTGCTATTAAAACGAGTCTTTATAAAAGTATAAAACGATTTTCCAACACAACACTGTCAGTTACAGTTCCACAGTATAACAAACCAAATATTAATAAATCATTTCGAAATTACCTGGGAAACGACTGTTGGAAAACTCATTTAAAATTTCAAATTCTCACAAAACTCAAGTTATTTGTGAACCTATAAATAAATATTTCAAACTGCGATTGGTTGAACATTTTTTATTTATGAGAAAAAGTGTGTAGCAGTGTATTCACTTATCTCATTTAAACTACTACACGGTCGATTGCAGTACAATGATCTTGCAGTGACGAACATAGTCACTGCAAGTGGAGGGAAGTAGCCACGGCGGACCATAGCCCTGCTTATTAGCAGTCACGACTACTGTAACAAGATTGACCGACCAAATGACTACCGTATGGGGTGTTTCTAGAAGGTTCCTAAAGGATCGGCATCATGAATGTGACGCACCTGGTATTGGACACGTCCATAGGCCACGATAACCACTTTCCATCACGTGGGTCGTGTGCTTGTTTGTCACCTAAGTGGTTTAGAATAAAAAGACGAAGGAAACAATACCAACAGTCAGAGATGAGATGGCTCTTCAAATCTACTTACCAGCAAGGCCTAAAACATTTCTACATAAGTGTGATTTATGTGTGTTCGAATGTTCTTAGACAACTCACATTCAGTGATCGATATAACCTTGTTCTAGTATTGAAACTAATTTTCTAAACAAAAATTAGGCGCCAATACGTCCATATTTCATTGACAAGGTCACGTCAGCCAGATATCAATTTTGAGGATATAGTTAGTCGATCGATTGAGTTTTTATATTAATTACTTGAAAATGTTACAATCGAAATCGACATACTAGAACAAACAATTTTAAAAATATATCTTACATAACTGGTGATTTTTCCCTAGCATTTAATTAATTTAAGACTGATATTTGTCACGCGGGCACTATGAAAGGACTTATCGAAGGTGTGTTGTCTTTTAAATCGAAATAAAAGAACCATAGATAAGTATGTTCACAGTGTGAATATTTGTTTTAAAGATTAGCGTTATGGCCCACAATAGTTTTATGATAAATTTACAAAACATACAGGCATAAAATATCTACTGCTTTATTACATACATACATATTATCACGCCTTTATCCCCGAGAAGTTAGGCAGAGGTGAACCCACATTTCACCAATCATTGTTTTCGGTCCCACGTAATAGGGGGTGAACCTATTGCCGTTTTCCGAGTACTATTGTTGCCTTGTATCTGCGCCTGAGCCTGGGCTGTATATATCTGTCTGATGTTAAACAGCCCTATCACTTAGTCGCCTTGTACGACACCACATGGGAAGAGATGGGGTGGCCCAAATTCTACTCTGCCGGAAACCACACGGTTTATATACTAAATAATAATTCCACATAAAGCAGGTAATGATACTTATATTCAATTTCAATTTAACTAAAACGATATTTAAATTTGTTATGCAATCACTATTTTCACCTTTCTAAAATTCAATAATATAATGAACGGGCTATAGACATGGAACAGACAGACCTATAAAATCCGAACTCATAAAAATCTTGCGAAGTGTTTTGTTCCATTACGTAACTTTGTCCCTTGAGGGTCGAAAAGGCGTGAAACGAGTTCGTGAGCAGAATCCTTAAGCTTGTAAGTAAATAATATAAATTCTATATGTATCATTAGATGTTTCGTTATGTAACCCAATGACCTTTCGATGCTTTTTCGAAGTTATGCGTGTATTTATCGTAGGTTTATAAGTACAGGGTTAATGGCTATAGGCTCGCCACCTATTACATTGTCACCTCTGTCTACCCCTTCGGGGATATAGGCGTGAGTTTATGTCATATTATGTCATTATGTGACTTACTTTAGAAACTTTTGCTAACATGTCACACAGCTTTATTTGTAGGCTTTTCTTTGGCATTGTGAGATTTTTATAGAAGCATAGTTCGTTTAATTTACCGTTTTTCTTCTGTCCATACAAATACAAACCAAACTATATCATAGCTTTTACGGTAGCGACTGCCATCGGATCCATTTTTTTAATGTTCACTAAAACCCCACGTATACCACCAACGCCGGGGACGGTGGGAGAGGTTATCTCGGACTTGAACCGACTAAAACGCACGCTGACCGTGTGAATCGCAGGTTGCCGGAGGTAAGATTATCTGAAACATATCCCTCGCACCCCGGCCGAAACCTCTCACCCCGGTCGGCCATCTGATCCTCAACTTCCATAAGAATATCTGCGCTAGCTCCAAAGCTTCAATCAATAGATGGACAGTCAGCATCAGAACAATTTTGACTAGCGAAGTCTCAAAATGATCTTAATACCCAAGATACTATGATCGAGTCAAACTGTTTTTTTTTATTTAGATTGTATTAGCGTCCGAACTAAAGGTGTGTACCAAATATCAGAACAATTAATCAACCGGAAGGAGGAATACCAAGACATTAAGATCATTTTTTTATACCACTTAAGGTGGCAGACAAGCACATGGTCCACCTGATGGAAAGTGGTTACCGTGGCCTATGGACACCTAGGGACTCACACTCGCGCTGCCAACCCTGTAAGCACAAATAGTTTCAGTGCCGTCAGTGTAAAAGACAAAACAGGAAAAGCATCGAAACGAGGTTATTATAACCGCGGTATTCTTCGTTTTGAGTCAAATTCGTTCTGATGCTGACTGTAATAGCTTATAGCTCAAAGAGGAGTAGGAGAGGGAGGATTAATAACCAACTAGCCATGTTGGTCATCTCTAAACATAATATCACACCAGAATAAAAGTAGTTCCGTAGTCAGGCAGTTTTGAATTCACGAAGTTATCTGCTAACGCGTTGTAATAAACAACCCTATGAATTTATATACCATTAGAATGTTATTACCCGAACAACCTTGGATGGCCACACAAATCTTCCATGCAGATTATTTTATTGCATACAGTCACGCCGAAGCGTGGAGGCATCCTTATTAACCGTGAAGACCCGACCTCTTAATAGCCACTTTCCTTATATTAGGGCTAGGGCTGTCAGTTTACAGTTTATTACTTTCATTATTAAATAAATGTATTTTTATCAGGTTTATAAGTGCCCGGTTAATGGCAATAGGCTCGCCACCTATTACATTATAAGGACCTAAACATAAACTAGCGAAATGTGGGTGCTAGCACCTCTGTCTACTCCTACAGGGATATAGGCGTGAATTTATGTTATGTTAAATAAATATACTTTTTTTGTGGCCTAGCAATAATATTTTTATGATAAGTTACCTACAGAATACAGCGTAATAACTTATTAATGTGTTCCCAGCGATGAGTAGGGTAGTCAGAGCTCACTGGAGAGTTTGTGCTGTCAGTGGGAAGACTAAAGGCTTGCCCTGCTTTGTTTTCTACACTGACAGCACAGAAAATCTGTGCATACAGGGTCGCTGGTGCTACACACGTCCTTAGGCCACGGTAACCACTTTCCAATAGGTGGGTCGTGTGCTTGTCTACCACCACCTAAGTGGTATAAAAAAAAGTATAACATGAGAGAGATGTGTAAGAAGAGAGTGGGGACAAAGCAGGTGAAGCTACTTTCAGCCATGATAAATGAAGAGCCAGATCATACTACGGCTTAGAATTAATATTTTATAAAAATATTCGTTTTTCCCATACTGTTTTATTTCATTATATTAGTCACAGCTATACGAAGCGAACTTGTGAACACCACGCGTCCTGACACAAATATTTTAGGATAGAAGGGCATAGCGGAGATTTCTTTGAGACCTTCGCCTCGGATAGTGTAAGTTATGTTATCTATCCGAATTATATTCAATTGTTGGTGTTACCATTGATCATCATAATTTTATCCTAATTTCTAACACTGAAATAACTTACACTTTTTTATGTGCTCAAAATGCCCAAAAGCCGGTGGCAACTACCGTGTTTAGTCACCCTACGACCATGGAAAGTTTTTGTAGTGTCAGTGGGAATACCTAAAGCTTGCCCTGCTTTATCTTTTACACTGACGGCATAGAAACTCTCGAGCTTGTGATTGGCAGCGCGAGTGCGACTCCCTTAAGTGTTGCATACGTCCATAGATCACGGTAACCACTTTTCATCAGGTGGGACGTGTGCTTGTTTGCCAATTGATTAAAAAAAATAAAAAATGACTTTAGAAAAGTAGCCAAGACGTCGGACTAAATGTGAATAATACCATAATCGCAATAGAATCCGTCAAACTGTGATTTTATTTCAATGTTGCTATTCAATTGACTCCTTATTTATTCAGGTAGATTCGTTTGAAAGAAAATATGTTTTTATGAGGTCAGGTTACGTGTAACAACCCTATCACATTGAGTTCTCCATAAAGCACCGATATGTCTTGTCTATGACGCTAACAGCAAGGGCGCTTTTACTCTCGAATATGATGTTATTATATTTTCTTCCATCATATTTATTTCCTTCATTCTTAAGTTTAGTATTTTACTTAGCAAATTACATTTCTTAAATTGCAATAAAACTATTGCAACGTATTCTATCGCGATTTATTTATATTCATCTTGACGTTTTGCTCGTTTTTCGACAGTCTTGATATCGGTGAGGTTAATTAAGAAAATGTTCCCAATAAAGTTAAAGTCAAAGTCAAAAGTCATTTATTCTGTATAGACTACCAAATCGGCACTTACGTCAATAAGAAAGGAACATGAAAATCTGTTTAGTAAATGGACAACCGGTTCGAAACACGGCCCCGACCTGAGAAGACTCCGGCAAGAAACTCAGCGGTTTTTTTTGGTCTATTTACAAACACACAGTCTACCTAATCTAAATACAAAAATATACTTGAGTAGCATAGTTGAGCGAACAGCTCATTTCCAAGCTTGTATATCATCCAAGTATTCTTGAATTTTATAATAGCCTTTCTGGCACAATTTACGTTTAACTATATTTTTCCCTAATTTCATTAAGGTGCAGACTTTCTTCTCGGGGTTCGGAAGTCAAACGACAGACGCACCTATACAAGTCAAGACAATATAGTTCTATATAGTTTAATTAGAAGAATGTATACCTAATGCCTAATGTACGTAAGTGCCCAAAGTAAAACATTTCGACAGACAGAAATATTTTAAATTAACAACCTACCCTACTTATTCATTGAGCTTCTGTTCAAAGATTTTATATATACCGGTCACAGTCACAGTCTTCAAGTGCGAGACAAAAAGCATACCTCGGGATACATATATTGAACCTAAGTGGCCTGAAACTCGCATATTTGAGTACATTATAGGTCCAAGATATTTGTTCCAAGGTATATTATATTGTTGAGTATGTTGCATCCTTGTCCTCCTCATATCAATTGATCGGTAGTCCGCTTCATATACTTGACGCGAACGCTGTGCTCGTCGCCTGCGCATAAATAATACACCTACCTGCAATTTGAACTATTAATATTGTTTTATCTAAGAGTGTTCTCCGCTTCTCCGATGTATCTAATTACTTTTTGGGATTGTGAACTAATAACTTTAATAACACTGCTATCACTAAGTATAATCTTCATATTGATATTGAACAAAATTTATAACTAACTTTGAGAAATTGGTTAACAATGTCTACCTCCAACGCTAACCCTGTGTCTGATGACTATATGCCTATGAAACAAGAAAAATGCAACGAGTGTCCGAGTGTAACGAGTGAAGAATATTGTGTTATCCAGATGCCACCTCTATGTCCCGAAAACCCTGAGTTATGGTTCGCACAACTCGAGAACAAGTTCATTGCTGCACATATTACTAATGATGTTCACAGATTTTGCTACACCCTCGTCTTGCTAGAAGACTAAACAATACGCCTTGGAGGTTAAAAAAATCATCTTCCACCCCCCTCCTACAAACAGGTATAACACGCTTAAGAAAAAATTGATCAAACGTATGGCGGTGTTAAACAAGAAAAAAATGAAGAAGTTCCTTCGGAATCCATCAGAACTTCTTAGACGTTTACAACAAATGGGAGGCTCAAATGTGACAGAAAAAGTTTTGAGGAAGACCTAGCTTTCGGGTCTGCCCCACAAATTACGAGAGGTACTCACAGATCGACCGCAATATACGCTAGAGGAGTTGAGATGGCTAGCAGATGAGCTACATCTTCGAGCCTGACGTGCAAGATGCCTCCAAGTCTACATACAGTGAATCCAAACAGATAGTTCGACGATCGCTAATACTAGAAGGGAGGTTGGAAGATCGCGAGGGACACAAACCTCCCTAACGTAACTCCCCTATATGATTTACCACCTGTACCAGATCAGGGATTCTAGCAGGTCTGGGGTTCAATTAGAATTGAGATCTGAGTCTAATAACATAATATGTTGGTATCACGAGGGGCATACCATCAATACATTTCAGTGTATGAGACCTTGTGACTTCGACGTAACCAAAGTTGATACTGATAATTTTTCATGTGTTTTGCCAAACATCAGTTAAACAAACAACTGATTGCGATGTGTTCCTAAAAACTATTAAATAATACGTAGGTACAACTTTATTAATATTACGAGTATATAAAATCTAGTAGGTACATTCGCTAGGAGAAATGGTTACGAACATTGTACGGTTCGCGCGTCGAGCTGAGTAGCTGCTGTTGTTAATACTTTTTTTTAAATAAAAAATAAAATACGTTTTCTTCAAATAACTTTTTAAAAATTAAATAAAAAAAGTGTTAACAACAGCAGCTACTCGGCTCGACGGCGCGGCGAACCGTACAATGTTCCATTTCTCGTAGCGAATGTACTAATTACTAGATTTGACATTTCTCTACGCTTTATTTTTTTTACTGGGTTCATTACAGGACTTAATTATGTTATACGTTAATAATCACATTAAACTTAAATAAATACATGTGTGTGAAAGAACTATTATATTTGTCAGATATTTCCAAGCACTTTTTAGTCTGCACCGATATATAGATTCGTATTTTTTGAACTGTATTATATGTTTTATCACACATATGCACATGCATTAACTACATCGTTACTTTTGCATTTATAACTTCAGTACAGATTTGCATTCCATGTAATATAACAGTTATTATTGTTCTATTGTTATTATATATTTTATTTCTTTATAATGCCAATTACGTATTTATTATATATATGAATAAATGTCAAATTAATACAATGTCAAATCCAAAAATGTCAAGTAGCTAATAAAGCCTTTGTTAGCTAAATAACTTCACCCGGGGCCTATCTGGTGCAAAGGAGCCCAGCATTTCTGCGTTACCTATCTAGAGAACTGGCAATTCATTTGCCGGCTATTGTTTTTTTTTATACCACTTAGGTGGAAGACAATCACATGACCCACCTGGTGAAAAGTGGTTACCGTGGTCTATGGACGTGTGCAGCACCAGGGACGTCCCGATAGTACAGAAGCTAAAACAGCATTTGACTTTGGTATTCCCACTGACAGCACAAAAACTTAACAGCGAGCTCTAGCTACCCTACTCATGTATGGGGACATATATGGAATTTGACGTTTGGAACATACATTTTGATGACTGTTATTATATGTCAAATCCTATACATTTGTCATTATATTCTACAATACGCTGGCTAATGAATTGCCACTTGTTTAGAGGGCCTGGATCGTAATAGCTAGCCTTTGCATTAGGTACGAGCTGGAGCGATAGTTATCAGTTTTCTCCCTTATTCTTCGGCCTATAATCTGCTACAAGTTTTTTTTTGCTCTTGTTTCATTGTATTATTATTTATCGTCTCACAGATAGGTTGCACAGTTAAGCGGGGCGTGCAAAAGTATGTTATGAGGCCGCCAAACTGAGTGCCACCATTGTAACATAACTTATTGTCTGTAATGGTGACCCTCTTTCCTGTGACTTTGCCTTTATCTTACCATCAGGCGAGGTGAAGTCAAGTTGACGTGTCCTAGATAAAAAAAAATGTTTTATTCATTAGTTATTCGATGTGTTGATCCACTCGATTTTCTAAGCGTTGTCTATTATAATCACTTATATTGCTGTGTATACTGTTCAGGTCAGCACTACACTCGAGGGAAAATCCGTCCGTCCTGATTTAGATCAAGTGTGGTGCTGGCCTTAGATCGCTCTAAAATTCTTTTGCAACTTATTTGAGAAAGAATTATGTTTATTTTAACCACAAAAAAGTATGTATAATTTTATGGATTTATTTTAAATGATAAAAGCTTTTACTTCATAAAAATGAATTTATTTTAAATAATAAAATCTCTTTTACCATAAAAAAAAGGTTTTACCAGGGCACACGCCAATGACTTTTCGATGCTTTTCAAAGTTATGTGTGTATTTATCGCAGGTTTATAAGTGCCCGGTTAATGGCAATAGGCTCGCCACCTATTACATTGGGACCTAAACATAAACTGGCGAAATATGGGTACTAACACCTCTGCTTACCCCTTCGGAGATATAGGCATGAGTTTATGTTATGTTATGTAATAAAATATCTTATTTTAGAACCATTTTAATAACACGGATCTTTTTGAAAAGTGCCCTTAGAAGAAATAATGGTTTCCATTATTACTTAGCTTATTTAAATTATTGGTTATAAACTACCTTCCCGGAGATACCCTGGGTTCGAATCCTGACCATTATAGGTACTAGCGAAATGAACCCACTGATAACAATTTTCCTCAAGTGGAGGGGTTAGGTGGATATCAGTAATTGCGGTTACTAAGATTTGGAATTGTTAAATTATTTTGCCGTGTTAGCTCCCAGTGGAGTAGATAGGCCCACCCCATCTCTTCCAGTAGATTTCAGAGAAGGTAACTAAAGGATAAGGCAGCAGCATAAAAAGCATATGATGAGGCCGTCAAGCTAAGTATCACCATTGTAATATGGTATATGTATGTAATGGTGACCCTCTTTTCTGAGACTTTACTTTCAGCTTACCAACAGGCGAGGCGGAGCCTAACTGATGTGTCTCATATAAAAAATGGTAGGTATTTATACACACCTTATGGTGGTGGACACACATCTAAATAGAGACATTTAAATATATTTCCTGTTAAAATTCCAATTTTATATAACCGATATATACATAAAAGACGATATAACCGCGGTAGCCTAGTGGTATGGGAAATGGACTGCTGAGACGAGGTCTCGGATTCGATCCCAGGTTTTACCATGGCACATACCAATGACTTTTCGATGCTTTTCGAAGTTATGTGTATATTTATCGCAAGTTTATAAGTGCCCGGTTAATGGCAATAGGCTCGCCACCTACATTGGGACCTAAACATAAACTGGCGAAATGTAGGTGCTAGCACCTCTGCCTACTCCTTGAGGGAATATAGGCGTGAGTTTATGGAATGTTATGACTTATACGATTAACTCCTGCTGAGGTAGACATCTGTGATCTGGATAAAAAGGGCTTTAATATTAGTTCTTTGTATATGGCACCGGTACCAGGAATGTATAAAATGCCTTTTCTTTTTAGTTGTAGAAAATGCCCACGGATAATATTAATTTATTATTTTATTCCATACTTGACCTAGGGATCCTATACAATACTGTTATATATAAAATGATATAAGAGAACATATATGGTGGTTATAAAAAATATAACGATCAAATGGTATTATTTATATTGACAAGGTAAAGTATGTACTTAATGAACAAAAATATTCAGAATATTTCATACATTATCTGGTCGCCCCTCGTATTCTGTGCTTTCCTGAAGTATTATATATACCTCGCTGGCCTAAACACGACAATACATTTCAATTCTCGATAGAAAATACTAAAAAATTGTTTTTATTATATCTACCTACTTTCTAGTAAGTATAAAAAATATTCTTGTAGGTATTATCTTCCAACAATACCACGGACATGATTACAGCAATATAAAACTAACAAAAGAAGTTCACAAAGCATTTTACAGCCGTCATAAAAGTTGAGATTAGTTTGTTTTGGTATATCTACTAATTTCTCACCAAAGTTAGTGACCGCTCTGAGGTTTGATTCAGTGAAATTTCGGTTTTAAAACGTGGGTTTTCAAAACTTACAAAAACACATACATTAAAATTCCATAATCTAACTTAAAAAGTTATGTGTGAGTGATTATGCAGGTTAAAGTTACCGAACGTAACTTGACGAATACGTAGACAGGTAGGTTCTGCTTTGACAGATCATCAATCAATAATTTTTTTGAGGAGGTAGGACACGGCGGTATTTCCGCCCAATTGAGCAGTCCGACTGGGAAAGTACCTCCGCCCTACAGAATACCGCTGTTATAATAACTTCATGTTGTGTTCCCGGCGGTGAGTAGGGTAGCCAGAGCTCACTAGAGAGTTTTTGTGCTGTCAGTGGTATGACCAAAGGCTTGTCCTGCTTTGTCCTCTACACTGACGGCACAAAATCTCTGTTCTTGCAGGGTCGGTAGCACGGATGTGACTCCACTGGTGTTACACACGTTCATAGGTCATGGTAACCACTTTCCATCAGGTGGGCCGTGTGCTTGTCTGCCACCTAAGTTGTATAAAAAAAACAATCAATTAGCCCATCATAGCCCACTGTTGGACTAGGCCTCTCCCAATGTTGGGAGGCTTTGGCGTACTGTTTCCACGCTGGCCAACCGGGTTGATACAAGGTTTCATTGCGAGTTTTCCTTCTCTCGATTTACGTTATTCCGTTAGTACATCATACTGAATACCAATTCTTGCTTTACGTAACATTTATTTTTATCTAATCGAATTAACATCATACGTTGAAGACGATGCGTTTCCGAATCGGGCCTCTGAACACTCAGCACTACCTACAGGCGTTCTAACTTTATACAGTTGGCAATCGATCTTGTCTAGCAACACACTCAAAAAATCTTAATACCTACTAATAATATTAATACCAAACTCTTTTATTGATTTAAATTGTATTATTGACCGAACTAAAGATATTTACGAAACTACAGAACAATCAGTCAACAGGAGGGAGAATACTAAGGTATTAAGATAATTTTGAATACTTTGCTAGTCAAGATTAATCTGATTCTGACTGTACGCCAAAAGTCATAAGGTAAGCAAATCAGAAAAATAATTGTATTGTAATAATTGTGTGTCACAATAGTACCCGGAATACGGCAATAGGCTCACCCCCTATTACGTGAGACCGAATACAATTATTGGTGAAATGTGGGTGGTAATTCACCTCTGTCTAACCCTCTAGGGATAAAGGCGTGATTATATGTATGTATGTATGTGTTAAATTTAGAAAATGAAACTACGTTATTTGTTTAGGCTTACTAGTATTCAGTCGAGTCTAAAACCTCTTGGGTATTTTTAGGTCGAAAGAGAGGGTGTCTAAACGAGTTCCAATTAGATGTTATACCACAGAATAGAGCACTACGTGTTGTACCCACACTATTTTATATACTGCGAAAACTTCCTCGGATACACCTCGTCGGAGTGGGAAGTGATTATATCAGACTCGAACCCAATAAAACCTCACGTCGCGTCGCTGTCGTCGTCTTGAGTCAATAGTTACCGAAGATCTATTTTTCTAATATAAAAATCTAGTGTCATGGTGTTTGTGGGCTTACTATTCCGAAACGACAATTTTTTATTTATATAGATTTTTAGGCAAGTAATGGTTTCAGTATCAAAATAAACGGGATATTTACCATGTTTCATTGTTTTGAGTATGTAATATCGGAAACTCAAAACAATGAAACGTGGTAAATATCCCGTTTATTTTGATAGTGATGTGAGTGACCATGATAGTTTAAATAAGTAATGGTTTGTACGAGTATCGGTAGATGGCTCTCACAGTCGCCGTAAAACGGATAGATAGGAAGATATGGATTGTTTCAGGCGAAGTTTGGTGGCTCAATGGTCAAAGCATTACCCCTGTAAAGGAAAGATCGCGGGTTCGAATCCCGCCTGAACCTATTCAAAAAATTTCCTATCTTGATCTATTTGAATAGTTAGCATACTATACATTAAAAATTCATCATTCATTCAAATACATTAAAAAGGTAAATAGTTGTAAAGAATTTTTCAACTACCCTCACTCGCCATGTTTTACTCCGATTTTGTATTGAACAAGATGTTGTCATTAAAATATGTCGTATCACTTTGACATTTCACTCTGCACTTGTATAGGCAGTCATTTGCGCTTTATTTAATTAGCTTTATTAATTTGCTTTATTACTTGTATGTTAAAATAACGTTTTTCATGTCAATTAGTGATCATGTTATTAGAAAAGTGGTAGTTATCTACCACTTAAAAAGTATTTCTTAAAACGAGGCTAATTCCCTTATCGCAAGCACGAGTGCAACAGAACATACAATAAATTAGTGAGTGCGAACGAGTACAAGCTATAACTTTTCTCAAACAACGTGTTCTATGTTTGACATCGCAATAGTATTGAAATAACTTTATTTATTTATGAAACGAATTCATAGTTAAAATGAATATTATGAATGTCAATTTTATATGTCTGCAAAATATTATGAGCGGTGTTATTGACTTCAATTCATAACAATTTCAAAGTTTTAAGTGCGTAAAAATTTGAAATTATAACAAACTTTTATGATCAATATGAACATAAAAGTATATTGGCTATCATAATTCAAAGATCGGAATTGATAACTATATTACTTTGAAACTAAATTATAGTACCTACGATATTCTGTTGTTCTTGTGTACCACACAGGATATATCGCTTTTACATTGTAGCCCGGGGCTGTAGGAACTGAAAGACTGCAACCCTTCAGTTCCTACACAACAATCAATGAGGTTTTCAAACTGAGAATTTTTGGTATCTGCAATGGTGCTCTTTCCTAAGACTTTACTGTCAGTTTACTATCAGGTAAAGTAAGATCATATTGACGTGTCCTATTTAAAAAAGCCCGGAGTCCACTCATTGCTTTTGATTTGACTTGCACAGCTTCTATAGGAGCGACTGCCTGCGCCAGAAATTGTCCATACCTCAGTATTTACTGCTAGTTTCCTAGTATCCGTACCCAAGTTAGCCTATTTGAGACCCGATAAACTTTATCCCAAAACACGCTAAAGTTTAATTACAAAAGTTTAATCACTAAATGTTTACTGAGTTGAAAATTTCTTCAGTTATAGATGTTTAACTCAACTGAGACTAAAATAGCATTCTAATCCGATTACATTATTACAACTGACTCTGAACTCCCTTACTGTCACATTGTTCCAGTTTTGACTTTGAATTGTTAAGGATAACTTGATCAAAGTACGATTTTCGTATCAATGTTAAGGCTTTTACATACATATACTCACGCTTGGAGAACCACAAAGGGCAGACGTATATTAACACCTACAATTAATCAACTATGATTTTTAGTCTTACGTAGTAGGTATTACCGTCAAGCGGGAACATAGTCATGGGCTTTATATTTCGTGCGAAAAAATCCCTGCCGGAGCTGGTGGGAGAGGTTATGTCGGACTCGAACCGACTAAAACCCACGGCGCCTGTGGGTCATTGTTGGTTGCCGAAGGTGAGGTTCATATCCCTCGCACCCCGGCTGACCCAGGGCCATCTCTCTCGATCTGCCCCTCCTCGGGTGCGGAGATCACAGAATCCCCAACTAGTCCACGGAAACGGTGAGACGCGCAACGCACGCCCCTGCTGCGGCCTGTTTCTGCTAAGGTGACAGGCAGCTCCACCCGTCACCCCCAGGGCTTCGATTGTCATGGGTTTTATGTTTATTGGTGGATAGAGAACAGCTTTATCCCTTAGTCGCCTTCTAAGACACCCATGGGAAGAGATGGGGTAGCCCTTTTCTACTCTACTGGGATCAAATACGGCAATGGCCATTACACGCCAATCTAATAACCGCGGTAGCCTAGTGGTATGGGTAATGGACTGCTGAGACGAGGTCTCGGGTTCGATCACAGGTTTTACCATGGCACACACCAATGACTTTTCAATGCTTTTCGAAGTTATATGTGTATTTATCGCAGATTTAAAAGTGCCCGGTTAATGGCAATAGGCTTGCCACCTATTATATTGGGACCTAAACATAAACTGGCGAAATATGGGTGCTAGCACCTCTGCCTACCCCTTCGGGGATATAGGCGTGAGTTTACGCGAATAAAACCGTGGTTAAAGCTAAGGAATAAAATCATTATAGTCTCCACATCGCAAAAGATTCATGTTCCAACTACTACAATGTGTTTCTAGGTAACAAATGTTGAAATAAGGTTGATCTTAGTTGGTCCCATGGGTCTAATTCCAAATATTCATGGTCGAACCGAACATGCTGCCTTAAGAATAAAATATTAGTTGTTCTCTCCCAAGGGCACTGTTTGGTGGGCTAAAGAAGTTGTAAGTGTTCTTATTGGAAACAACATGTTTGTTCAAACAACATAATAGTGTATATGGTTTTCGATTATTATGCTACTATTATTGATTGAAAAAAGAACAATAGTTTTGGGGGTTTTTATGAAAACACGGTTATTTAAAGTTATTTCAAATGCGAAGTAGTCATATATTACAGCCAACAAGGTGAAAACAACATGTATGTTCAAACAACATAAGTATTATGTGGTTTTCGATTTTTATGGTATTATTTTTGACCCGTAGTTTCCGGCAGAGTAGAATTTGGACCACCCCATCTCTTCCCATGCGGTGTCGTACAAGAACTAAGGACTAAGGGATAGGGCTGTTTAACGTTAGACAGATATATACAGCCCAGACTCACCCTCAGATGCATGGCTCGTGGTAACAATAGTGCCCGAAAAACGGCAAGAGGCTCACCTCCTATTACGTGGGACCGAATACAATGATGGTGAAATGTGGGTGTTAATGTACCTCTGCCTAACCCTCCGGGGATAAAGGCGTGATTATATGTATATAGATATGTATTTTAGTCTTGTGTTCTAGTCCGATACAGTAGGTATATAAGGTTTGCGATAATGAGATATTCCCTTCAAGTTCGGAGGCATCCGACTGGGACAGTGACCTCTAAAGACACGAAAGCTTTTCTTGATTAGAATTATGTTTCTGCCAGTGAGTGAGGTTAACAGATTCTCTTGGGGGACGGGATGGGTCAGCAATGATGAGTCCGTCAAGCTGAGTGTCATTATTGTCACATGATATATGTAAGTAAATGGTGACCCTCTTTTCTGAGACTTTGCCCTTCAGCTTACCATCAGGCGAGGCGAAGTCTAATTGACGCGTCTTACATTTAAAAAAAACTCGCTTAATTTTCTAAACTTAAATAAATACTGTTAATCTTTTACCATCAAGCGAGCCATGTACAGCTATCCTCAAAAGTTGTTCAATAAATAATTTGAGTAATTTATTGAGGAATATTTTTTATTTAAGTTTATTATTTAAGTTAGTAAGCTTGGAATATCATACATAAGTTACTTTTAAGAGCAACTGTAATAGAAGATATTTATCTTTTTAAGATTATTCAGTGATTCACCTGCTTGTCAGTGATTACCATCATCATCTTCAGCAAAATCTCGGTAGTATGCACACTTTGGATAACTTTTTTTTTTTTACGTGCGCAAAATCCCCATGGATACCTCCCCACCGGAGCCGGTGGAGGGGGTTATGTCGGACTCGAACCGACTAAAACGCACGCCGCCTGTGGGTCGTTTTGGTTGCCGAAGGTGAGGTTGACAGACACTTTGGATAACTAACCTGGCGCTGCAGATTTCGCCGCCAGAAAAGAGAAGATTATTCGACAGACCTATGTCTCGGTTATCAGTGTTGAGCTAGACTTCTATCATATATTTTACTTATTCCTACTTTATTAAGTAGGAAACTTTCTCATTTTTTCACGCGACAATGTTTGGATGTTTGTTTATTTATACTTTATTGTACACACATATATTACATTAATATTAAAAGATGAGATGTAATGTACAAAGGCGAGCTTAACTCAAAGTTGAGTTCTCTTCCAGCAAACCCGGAAGTGCACAGAGGAATTGCAATACTAGAAGCTAAGTCTAGTGCACAAGTGTAAAATTAATATAAGAAGGTATAATATGTGTATACCCCCGACAATAGGCACAAATATACACATACACATATACATACTCACGTACATACATATATACATACATACATACATATATTAATACATAAATAAACATACATACATACAAACATACAAATACATATTATGTATGTCTGCTATTGTTGAGAGAGAAAGTAATCTCTTATACCTCTTTTAAAAAGTTACAGAGAAGGACTATCGCGTATGGAGTGCGGAAGAGAATTCCACAGTCGTACTGCAGAAACTGTGAAGGAATTGTCGGATTCGGTCGTGGTTACCGGTACGCGCGGTCGTGTGTCGCTGCACAGAGCAGTCTGATTTAAAATACAAGTTTAGTTTTTTGTGATTGGCCGGAATTCGCTAACTTCGTTTCCTTGTCACCCCTGTGCAACTTAAGTGTATTGTCCCCTCCCAGTGGGCCGTCCTAGACAAAGACAGTTATACTTTTGACAGCGTGCATTGCGAAATACAAGTCGACTGCGTCTTCTACGTGTGCTACGAACGTTTGCTACGAGTAACTGACGTCACTGCATACACTGCTACAACCCCACGACTGTGTCATCCGCTACGAAACCACATTCCTCTGTATTCGTATGTATGTTAACGGGTTCTTAGCAGTATAGTCCGGTCAATATAGATATCCGAAACATCTAAATAAACAG
The DNA here is from genome assembly GCA_963662185.1 of Eilema griseolum. Taxonomy (NCBI): domain Eukaryota; kingdom Metazoa; phylum Arthropoda; class Insecta; order Lepidoptera; family Erebidae; genus Eilema; species Eilema griseolum. Next base: position 11,998,285 of record OY759250.1, read on the forward strand.
TATGCCGACTTCGCCGCGAACGCCTACAAAAAATAAGCCGACAACACCAATAAGTCATACACAATCAGAAACGGATCTCGACAATCTACAGTTATGTGAAGCGTCGTTTGTTACCAATCGAAATAAACGACCACGTACTGAGCAATCATCACCACTACATACTGACCAAGAACTCAAAAAAGATATAATGGGATTGCTCACAAATTGGAAATTGGAATTTGATGCTAAACTGAGTGATATTTGCGAGAAACAAAATACTTTGATTGCTAAGTTATCCAAGGAAATATCAGAATTAAAAACCCAAAACAACAAAATTCAAACATCGAATAATGACATAGCAAACTCAATGAGTTTCATTAATAATCAATATGAAGATATCAAAATAGGTCTAAATAATTTACAAAAAGAACGGAATGAGCAGCGTATGTGTTTAGAAAAACTCGAAAGGAAGGTGAACGATTTGCAGTTGCAATCGAGATCCTCTTGCATTGAGATAAGGAACATTCCCGCTAATGGAAAAGAGACCACTGAAGATCTGATACAAAATGTTTGCAAAATTGGACAAGTAGTGGGAACTACAATCACCGGAAACGATCTTCGCGACATCTACCGCATACCGGGAAAACCTGATCTGTCCCGCCCGATTGTTGCAGAATTCCACTCTGTGCAAATGAAACTCAAGACGCTCTCTTCCGTACGCGACTTCAACAATAGTAAGAAATCCATAGAAGATAAGCTTAACTCGAATTTAATTAGTATCCCCGGTAAAAGGCAGGCGGTTTATGTAGCCGATTACCTGCCACCAAGCTCCAAGAAGTTGTTTTATCTGTGTCGAGAATTTGCCAAAGAAAAATGTTTCAAATTCTGTTGGTCCTCTAACGGTAACATTTTTCTACGTAAAGAGCAGGGAGATAAACAAATTTTGATTTCATCTGAACAATGTCTTCTAGAATTGAAGAAAAGCATGTGACTAGCATACATAACAATAAATTTAACATATTTTTTATACATTATATCAGTTCATAGTTTTATATTTGATATTTTTCAAAACTGTCTTAATTTAGAGAAGGTTTACATAATCGTTTTTATTATAATAATACACACACAAACGTACAAAACTGACAAATTACATTTTCAATCATTAATTTACGTACACCAACTTACAACACACACATCATCACATCTACTATTTCCACAAATATACCCGTCCCAACCTTTAGCATCCGCGCGTACAAGCAGCAATTTTATTATTACAAATGGCTACCATACATAAAATAAATAACGAATTGGATCTATTGGAAACAACAAACTCATTCAATTGTAGCCCAGAAAACTGTAAAAAATATCTTACGCCGGCAGATCAGTCAATTAACCTGTTCCATATTAACATCCGCAGCATTAATAAAAATTTTGAACAATTACGTATTCTACTATCAACAACTGAAGTTGACTTCGATGTCATAGTATTGACTGAGTGCTGGCTTCAAGGGTTACATAGTCTGCCCTTGCTGGATGGCTACGTGGCTCACTCCTCCAGCAACGCACTGAATCAAAACGACGGTGTAGTTATATACACTAAAAATTGCTTGACATACAAAATACGCGAACCAGCGTTCACAGATGGTACCTGTCTGCTTTTGCAGATAGGTAGCGACATCGCGATTGTGGCTGTTTATCGCTCCCCCTCCCTAAGATCTAGCGCCAATTCCACAAACTTCTTCAATAGCTTAAATGATATCTATAATAATCTGGAGACAAACGTCAAAATTTTAGTAGGAGATATTAATATAGATATTTGCGACCGTAGTTCAGACCCCCTTCGAGAAGAATATCTAACTTTAAATGCTGCTCATGGTTTATTCCCTTCTCACACCTTCCCCACCAGAGATGAGTCCATGAGATGTGTAGACCACTTTCTAATAAAAGGTAATGTTCACTCAACTACTCTGGTTTTAGAATCTTCTTTAACTGATCATAAAGCTATCATTTTATCTCTAGGAAAAAGTAAAACCCCCAGGCTATCAACTTCCTTAAAGTCAAATATCAACTACGATAATATAAAAACAGATCTAGAAAACATGGATTTTACTAACATTATGTCCAGTCAAAATGCAAATACAGCTACAAGTAATCTCGTGTCCCTTCTAACCACAGTTATAGCAAATAACACCAATATTAAAATAGTAAAGAGAAAGTATAGAATTTTGAAACCATGGGTTACGCCCGGTCTGCTCCGTTGTATCAGAAACCGCGATAAACTACACGGTAAATCCAAAAAATCCCCCGACAACATGACCCTCAAAGTAACATATACCCGGTACAGAAACTTCTGTAATTGTCTTTTACGAAAATTAAAAGTGGCTTACGAAAAGAATTTATTAGACAGGGCTGGTAATGATCCAAAGGCACTTTGGAATGCTATAAAAAACATAACAAACACACGCAAAACCAAAATTATTCCCAAAGAGCTTCTAACTATAGGTAACGACCCAAAATCTTCAGTAAATCTCGTCTGTAATTTCTTCACAAATATAGGTAAATCACTGGCAGACAAAATACTCACTTCGAGTAGCCAACCTGCATCAAAATCACCTCACCTTGCCTCTTCGAAGAGCCCTTCCAATTCCCTTGCTGTTTTGATGGTAACTGAAGCCGATGTTGAAGCCATAATCGTTCGACTGCGAATGGATTGTGCGTCTGGCTTTGACGGCATTTCACCGCAAATAATTAAGCATTGTCGAAATACTCTGATCCCTCTTTTAACTCATGTGTGTAATCTCGCTATAAGCTCTGGAACCTTCCCGGATGTTCTCAAAAAAGCCATTATCCATCCAATCTTCAAGAACGGGGACAGAGACTGTGTCAATAACTACCGACCAATATCGGTATTACCTATCATCTCCAAGATTTTAGAAAATATATTAAATCAGGCACTCAAGGAATTCTTACATAAAAACGGAATATTGGCTGATAACCAATATGGCTTTCGCTCGGGTTACTGTACTGAAGACGCAGTAATGAACCTAACTAACGCCATTGTTGGGCAGTTGGATGCAGGTAATAAATGCCTATGTATATTCCTGGATCTTTCCAAGGCCTTTGACACGGTCTCTGTCCCAATTCTTCTCACAAAGTTGGACAGGGTGGGTGTTCGGGGCGTCATACATGAACTATTCAAAGATTATCTCACCAAAAGAAAACAGCGAGTCAAAATAGATGATGTTGTTAGCGATGAGGATGCTGTCTCCTACGGTGTTCCGCAGGGCAGCGTCTTGGGTCCTACATTGTTCCTGCTGTACATCAACGAACTTTGCCAGATGTCCCTTCCAAACACTAACATCTTCACATATGCAGATGATACAGCAATATTTGTATGGGGTCCTAGTTGGAATGCGGTCAGGTCCAATGCTGAATACTCCCTCTCAATCATCATGTGCTGGCTCAACAACAACCTATTGTCACTTAACATCCAAAAAACTCAATATGTCGCTTTCTCCATTAGAAAGATTACATCCCCGCCACAAGGTTTTTCTATAAAAGCCCATACGTGTTCCTCTCTGGGCGACCCCTGTACATGCCAAGAAATAACGCGCTCTGAACATGTAAAATATCTGGGAGTATACTTGGATAGTAGATTGAGATGGGATAAGCATGTCGAATCAGTTACTTCCAGAGTTAGGCGACTAATCGGAGTTTTTAAATCCCTTAGGCATTGTGCCCCGCCAGACAAAATCAGATTAGTATATATTTCACTATGTCAATCAATTATTCAATACTGTATTACAGTCTGGGGAGGGGCCGGTAAGACACTCCTGATTGGTTTGGAGCGAGCACAAAGAGCAGTCCTAAAGGTTATGTCAAAGAAACCATATAGATACCCTACAACTAATCTTTACACGGAATGCAAGGTTCTGACAGTGCGCCAGCTTTTTGTGCTCAAAACCATCCTTAGGAGACACCGGTCCCTCACTGTGCCTGACCCTAAAAGACGCAGTAAGGCTTCAGTATGCGCTCGTATGCGATGCAGAACGACATTCGCCAGAGGGAAATACAATAGCATAAGTGTAAACTATACAATCATATAAATAGGGTTATGAATATTGTTGGGCTGAATAAATATAAATTAAAAAGCAAAGTTGAAGCATGGCTTCAGCAACTGGACTACCACAAAACGGAAGATCTGTTAACATTTTTGATATAGTCTCTTTCACTTGACAATATTTATAACACACGCGCTCACTTACACATACAATCCCACTCACACACAGACACACACACACACACACACACACACACACACACACACACACACACACACACACACACACACACACACACAAACACAAACACACACACACACCAAACACATACACAACAAACACATTCACAACAAAACATCGACACATAACTTGTACCACAAACTCACTCTAACACATAACCTTCTTCTCCCTTAACGTACATTATTGCTCCAAACGATACAACGACGGCCATGCATATGTATTCTTGTATAAATAAGTAAAACGTGTCATATTCCACGACTGAACACTGCCTCCCAAAATACAAGCTATGCTTAGCTTGGAGGGCAGCATCAGTATACTCTGTCCATACATTTATTCAAGACTACTTTTAAGATAAAAATTGTACCTTTCAAAATGTATATTGGTGACAATAAATAGTTTTTAATTTTTTTTTTTTTTTTTTTAATTTTTTAATTGTCGTATCAAGTAGAACTATGCGAGGGAGTTACTACTTGGCTTACCCCTGGGGACAAGGAACTCAAAACGCTCACGAAGATATGAAAGAGAATGAGTGTTGTGAAGAAAAGAAAAGAGAAGGGAAAGAATGTAAACATCTCGACGCCGCCGAATTGGTAACCATTTCAGTTGCCTTCGGAACTCCGAAACGTGGTCGTACTTACGAAGGCCGAAAATAAAACGAATACATAAATTTTGCAGTCGCTCCATCTTGTTCCAGAGTTCTTCAGTTGCATCCAGAAAGGTGACATCAGTATAGTCTAGGAGAGGAAGGAGAAGAGATTGAGCGAGACAGACTCTGGTTTTAAAAGGAAGGAAATTCTGAAGACGCCTAAGGGAGTGGAAAGTACCAAAAACTCTCCGGCTTACCTCGTTGATATGACTGGTCCATGACAAATTGCAATCGAAGAGAACCTCCAGGTTTTTGGCGACCGTGGAAAATGGTATCAGAGTATTATTGTAAAAAAACAGAAGTTAGAGAGGCATGGTCAAGATTACTGTAAATGTATCTGCCACCTATAATGACTGCCTGAGATTTAGCAGGATTGACAAGCAGTCCGAAAGATTTTGTCCAAGCACTAATGCTTTTAAGGTCATTATTGATGGCAGTAATGGCCCCACCTACATCATCAGACCTAAAATGACGATACAACTGCAAATCGTCTGCGTAGAGATGATAACTGGAAGAAATAACTTTGGTGATAGCATTAATAAAAATTGAGAAAAGAAGAGGAGAGAGGACAGCACCTTGCGGTACACCCACTGTCTGCGCTGCTGAATGTGGCGCACACAAAACTTTGTTACTTGAAATGATAAGTCACTGATAGATAAAATGAGATGCGTTTATTGTTCACTTAACTATCCCGTAACTAATGCTAAAATGGATTGATGAGTACCGCTTATTATGAATTGTGAATGCGTACTGTCGCGAAAACATACAATTTATGTAAGGCGACAGAAAAGTGCTGATGTGAATGATGCGCGCGTGCCATGTACGATATATGACTCGTACATATTCCCCGGCGCGAGATGAACGAGTGAAATGACAATGAGTAACAAAATACTAGACTTATAAATTTCATTCAATTACATAATTCTATACATATAAATTGAGTTTCAGTCACTTTCACCAGATACTGGCTTTGTAAAAACGGGTGGCATCTTCTTGTGATTCTTTATGCTGCTAAGAACGCTGGAGAAGTTTCTCAATTCAACGGCCTCCTCTCGAGATGGATGGGTGCTTCTGGTGGTAGGAGTCGGTCGTCGGTGTATCTTCGATATTGAGGGCAGCCCTTCGGAGTCCGATCGCAAGATGGCGCTCCCCTGCCGGCGGCGATAGACCCACCGACAAAGAAAAACTACTAAGGTCAAAATAGCACCTGTAAACAACAAGTAGATCGCTGAATATTGATGAATGTCATGACTTGATATTCCAGTGTCTTAGGTGTTTTCAGATTTCATCTGTTCGATTTGTTGCTTGATATGCTGCAGTGAGATTTGCTGGCCCGTGATGTTGAGTTCTATTTGTGGCACAGAGACGTTAATGATATGCTATTAATGGAGATTCCAATTCAGGAGACGTCTTCATTTCTGTGTATCGCAGTTTGTGTGAAAAAACTGTGAAGTCTTCGCCTTTGATTATACATTCTGAATCGAGAGCTATCACTCCGGCCTTCGTGATTCGTATAGCGGTAATCTGATGCTCACATATGATGCGGAGTGCACACTGCCCACAACAATAAAATAGGTAAGTGTTTATTTTATTCAACTCGATCCAGTTATTACGGCATTCTGCGATATTTGTCAGACATCTGTTTGTACTATTATTCTTAATACACAAACTGTCTGCCGATTTGAACTGAAAAATTGGCTTTTGGGAATGACATAAACGAGTAAATTTGTCGTACTGCACACACTGTTGTATGTCTCATGCCGTTAACGCCAGGTATGTATCCTTGCGTAAATTAATTGCGATGTAATCGGATACCGGCACAATAGCCACTGTCTTCGTATCATTTTGTTGTTGTTGTGGAACTGATATTAATTGATATAGATCATAACTTTCTCTGTTGACAAGTGGTATGCCGATTTCAAATATTATGTATTGTTTTGTTATTCTTGCTCTGATTTTTAACAGATGATAAATTTTTGGCAGTTCAGTTTGTATGTTTTCTATGGGTAAGGATAGTTCACGCGACAGTTGGCCTGAGATAATGCTGAGCTGGTCACGCAATTGCATCGGTGAGAGTAAATGGACACTAAACATTCCATGATGGATATCTGTTATAGTGTCGATCAATGTGTCTTGCAATGACTTCAGTTTCGCCAGCATGTTTGTTGCTGTGATAGCTGAAAGTGCTAATTCGTTCATCACTTCCTGATCTTGTACATTTTTGCTCAAGGTGTTAGTTGCCTTCGTCAGATCATTTAAATACCTATTGATAGTTTTATGTTGGCTGTTTATGTACTCTTCAGTTCTTTTTAAAATATTGTATTCTGCTTCTACAACTGAAGTCTGATTTTTCCATAAAAGTGCCAGGTGATTTTGGTTTTGTTTAATCAAAGATATGTCTCTCTGGTATTGATCTGCGAAACGTTGGTCTAAAACTCCAAATAAACTGTTAGCAACATAGCCAACACCATTAATGAGACCTCGCCGCTTACGTGTTCGTTCGAAACGTTGATTCATTAATATTTCATTGTAATAATTTAATTCGTCATATGAGTGACGTAATTGTATTAAGATGATGTCGCACAGTGCTTTGTTTCTTTCGCTTTCACAAACAGTATTTATTTGCTTCAGATATTTTTCAAGCGTTGCCGAACCTTCCCAGTATGGGTTCATGTCGTAATACACAATAAGTTTCCATTCGTCACGTATAAACTGCATGCTTGACATTCGGTCAAAGTATAATGCCTTGTTTATCGCTGTTAGACTATATGGTGATGATAACTGTTTATCACCAAAGACTGACATCATAAAGAAGAATAAAGTAACGAATGTTGTTATTAAATTGGGCGTCGGGTCAGTTCGTCGTTTTGATCGCTTTTCCTTTGTTCTAATGTTCTGCTGGTTTGATGTATAATCACCTGCCGTAGGAGATTTATTGTCAAATACAAGTACTGTCAAGTTGATCACTGGGCGCTTTATAGTTCCATTTTTTGTCTTCAAGGTAACAACCCGGACTAATCCATCTGAACCGGGATGCACCTGAATTACTCTGCCTAGAACCCATTTTCCTGCAGGAACGTTTGACTCGTGAATGATGACAACGTCGTCAACTCTAATGTTCTCGTGTGGGTTCCGCCATTTACTTCTTGTTGAAAGCTGAACAAGATATTCGGACTGCCATCGCTACCAAATATCTTCGAAAATCTTCTGAGTCTTGTACCAACGTGTTCTTTCATCGTGTTCTGAGTTCAATATAGTAAGTATCGGACCGCTGCTTGAAAAATGTGAAGGTGTCAGGTAATTTAAATCATCTGGGTCCTCCGTAAGCGCGCACAGCGGTCGACTGTTGAGGCATGCTTCCAGTTGGGATAGTAACGTATTATATTCTTCGAACGTAAGTTTTTGCTCACCAACAACACGTCGGAGATGGTACTTGAGACTTTTTAACCGCTGCTTCCCACAGGCCTCCTGCACTCGGCCAAGCGGGGGCGTTAAAATGCCACTGAATACCCAACTCATGGATCTCTGAATAAAATTCGTCACCAAATATTTTGTGAAAGTTCTGTAATTCTAGCTGCAGTATTTTATTAGCCCCAACAAAATTCGTGCCATTATCGCTGTATATGTGCTGTGGCTTGCCTCGACGCGATGACATGCGTTTTAATGCAGCCAAAAAGGCTGATGAAGTAAGGTCTGATACGAGTTCGAGATGTACGGCTTTTGTCACCATGCACACGAACACCGCGATGTATCCTTTGCTTGTCTTAACACCCCGCCCTTTATTCAGTTTCACGTCAACATATCCAGTGAAGTCTACGCCAGTGTGCTGAAAAGGACGTGATGGGTTACTCCGAGGTTCAGGTAAGTCACCCATCATTTGCTTTGTGTTTTTTACATATGATGCATGCATGTAATCGTTTCTTTACAGCTCTGTTTCCACCCAATATCCAATGACACTTTCGAATGTGTGCGAGTGTCAACCGAGCTCCCGCATGAAATGATCGGCGGTGAGCTTGATCGATAATAAGGTCGGTAATGTGGCTGCTGTGTGGTATAATAAGGGGATGCTTCATCTCAGCGCTAATGTTTGCATGCTTGAGTCTGCCTCCAACCCTCAATAGACCGTTCTCATCTAAAAATGGGTTAAGATTCAAGATTTTGCTCTTGCTGTGCACTTGCTTGCGTAAACGTAGATTGCTTGTTTCTTCTGCAAACTCTATTTCTTGAACATATTTTATAATCATTTGTTTTGATATAGTTAATTCGTTTACATTCAAGTAAGCTGAATGCTCAGTATTACGTCGTATGAAACGTAACACCCATGCCAGTACGCGCTCGGCTCGTGTCATGTTGCTGTTCCTACGTAATATGTTTTCTATGACATCATTACTATGAAGTTGACTACTGGTTGTGACGTTGATATGTGCTATTTTTTTCTCCTCTTGACTCGTGCTGTAGATAGGTTTTTCTAGCCCTGATGACTTTTCGAATTCCGGTAGGAATTTAGGGCCACTCCACCACAGTTGTTCTCGCTTCAAGTGTTCTACGGTAATACCGCGACTAGCACAATCAGCTGGGTTATCAGCAGATTTTATGTAGTACCACTTGTCCGACTGTATGACTTGTTTGATACGTTTGACTCTGTTCGCTACAAATGGTGTCCAACGATTGATATCGCCTTGAATCCAGCCGAGAACAGCAGTAGAATCAGTCCATCCAAATACTTCAGTTTTGCGCCCGGTGAAGGCTTGTTGAATTTTGTGCATAAGTGTTGACAACAAATGCGCCCCACTGAGTTCTAGACGTGGTAGAGTCAGCTTCTTATTTTCCGGCACTAGTCTTGTTTTTCCGGCGACAAGAGTAATGCAGTTATTATATTTACAATATACGACACATGCATACGCTTTTATCGACGCATCGCAGAAGCCGTGCAATTGAATAGGATCATGTTCTCCAATCTGGTACCATCTTGGTATTTTAAAGTCTGTTATGCCCTGTAGATCTACCTTCATTTTGTGCCACTCTGTACTTATATCAACCGGAAGCTGATCATCCCATTGAATGTTAGATAACCAAACTTGCTTGAATAAAAGTTTCAATTTAATTGTAACTGGAGATAGCCAACCGAGGGGATCGAATATCTTCGATATATCAGACAGTAATGAACGTTTGGTATATGTTGCGGTTGACTTTGGTTGATTTATCTTCAACTCAAATGTGAATGTATCTTCATGTGGTAGCCATTTTAATCCAAGGGTCTTTGTTGATTCCGCTCGCTTAAAGTTAAATGAAGATTGATTTGAGCACTCCCTGCTTACGTCTTGAAGTAGTTCGTCGTTGTTAGATGACCACTTCCTTAAGTTGAAACCTCCCGATTGTAATAATTGCACCAAATCGCGTTGCAATTGTTTGGCTGTTGATAATGTGAAGGCTCCACTTACAAGGTTATCCATATAGAATTCTTCTTGCAGTGCTTGAGCGGCTCTGCTGTTCTGATATTTGTGCCCTTCGTCCGCTGCCAACTGTTTCAAAGTCATCATGGCCAAAAAAGGAGCTACTTTCATCCCATAGCTCACTGTTCTGAGCTGGTATTCACGCAGTAGTTGATCAGGAGAACTCCTCCACAGTATTTTTTGATACTTTTGATGATCAGGACTGCATTGTATCTGGCGATACATTTTTTCAATGTCAGCAGTATACGCGAATTGATATTGCCTCCACCGCAAGATTAATAACATGAGATCTTGTTGTAAGTTCGGTCCACGTTTCATGAGATCATACAATGTATAGCCCGTGGTTGTTTTGGCCGATGCGTTAAAAACTACTCTTAACGCCGTAGTTGTCGAATCTGCACGTTGAATACAATGGTGAGGTAAATAACAACTCGGCTTAGTGGGACTTGTACACTCGACCATATGATTTAATGACTGATATTCTTGAATGAAGTTATTATATGCTTCTGCTAATTGTGGTTGTCTGCTAAACTTTCGTTCAAGTTGTCGAAATTGTGCCAAGGCCATGGGTTTCGAAGCTCCCAATTTCTCTTGAATGTCTGACTCGAATGGTATCTCGACCACGTAGCGACCTTCTCTGTTGCGAGTAGTTGTATTTTTATAGTGTTGTAGGCAATCTAAATCGTCCTGTGACATATTTGAGTTTTCTGCTATATCTTCAACAGACCAAAATTTTTGGATATCATCGATATTGTTAATCACAACGTTGCAGTGGAATGTTTGCACGTTACCACATAAAATCCACCCTAGGCGTGTTTGTTGTGCAACCGGTTGTGATTTTTCCTGCCTGATGATACCTTCTTGAATGATATTTGAATAAATCTCCGCTCCCAATAAAATGTCTACAGGTCGACTCAAATAAAATTCAGGATCAGCCAATGTTACATTTTCTAAAATTGTCCATGATTCTGGCTTCTCGAATGATTTGTTCGGTAAGTTATTTATCAAGTTCCGCATTATAAATACATCGGTATCAAATGTATAGTCGCTGTGAATGGCGTGACACGTGATTCTTATGACTCCTTTACAACTATTTTCTTTAGCGCCGACACCGAAAATGACACCTTTACATCGGCCGCGTGGTAATCGTAACATTTGTGCGGCTTTTTCTGTAATTAAGGATGTTTGTGAACCCTGATCCAGGAGTGCTCGCAAAGTGATTAAGGACCCGTCACACGCTTGTACCCTAATCAATGCTGTTGTAAGGAGGGTTTCTGATAAATTTTCTTGGGACACGTGGTTGCTATTCACGTTTGACTTGCTATCAGTAACATTATTTTGTTGCACTGATTTGCTGTTTAATGTCTGTCCACTCCCTTTACCGTAAGCGTCGTGAAGTAGTGTGTTATGATCCGAACTGCAAACGCGGCATCTTTTTCTTGACATGCATTCAATGCCCCGCGTATGAATATTTAAACAATTTTTGCATAAATTGTATTTCGCAACTGCCTTCCGTTTGGCTTCGGGTTGTAATTCGAGAAATGCCTTGCACGCGAATAATTTGTGATCTTGATTGCAATGTGGACATTTTGACGTGTCTTCGTGGGTTTTTGAATTCGATTTAGAGTTCTGTTGAATGTTTTGATTTGCACTGTATGCTTTGTACGATGGATATCTCTTGTTAGTGGATGCCGGTTCAGACTGCTGCTTTGATGATTCCGGCTTGCAACGAGACGATTTCCATGATACAAATTTGCTTTCTAGAAAACTAAGAAAATCTGCGGTGTTCGGTAATTCACGTGGGTCTTTCAGGGACTCCAGGTAGTCATTGTGAGTGATTACATCAAATTTTTGACAAAGTAAGTCTATTATTAATGGATCCCATGACGAAATATCCACACCGAGATTTTTAATCGCGTTCAAACATTCCCTCGTTGTATCATGAAGTTTTTTGACCGAGGTTGCAGACAAATGTATAGTGTTGGGTACGCTAAGCAATGACTTGATATATGATGAGAAGATCAACTTTTTGTTATTATATCTATGGTTGAGGATCTCCCAAGCTGTTTCATAATTTTCCGAGCTGATCGTTAAATGTTGAATAAGTTTCTCGGCTTCACCTCTTATTTTACTTTTGAGGAACTGCATGCGTTGAGCCTCTGATAGTGATGGGTTGGAATGAATCGTCTCAATAAACAAATCCTTGAATGAAGTCCAGTGCTGATAACTTCCACTAAAAGCTGGAATTTCGATCTTCGGAGTTGATTTTTCTCGGTGAGAAACTGACCACATTTTGGAGTTCATTTTTGTTTTCATCTCGTTGTAAATGAGTTCACACGTGCTGTAAGACGTCTCATATTGCTCCTCAGCCTTGTTGGGCAAGCTGTCAAGGTCCCAATAAAGCGAATCAACTGCATTCCACCTTGATTCTAACACCTTTAATGCATCTTCAAACTGCCATTTATCTTTAAGAAGATCCACGTGGATGTTTGATGTTGTTCTTTGGAACGCCTTGAAGTTGCTCCTCTGTTTGCGTAACATCTCTTCTGTTCTGCTATTAGTGTCAGACTTGACTACCTCAGGCACCTTTATTGAAAGGGGAGACTGAACTTCACGTTCAGATTCACTAGTACCCATCTTTTGATAGTTTGGCTCTAATAATTTTGAAGTTGATGGGGCTGGATCGAATGTAAAGCTCGGTGACTTTACTACGGGAGAAGTTGGTTTCTGCTCTTTTTTGAAATACCCAGCTAGGAACTCCCTGGTACTTTCGTAAAAATTTCGTGTCTGTTGATAACTATCTTGCACGAAGTATGGGTGTGAAGAACTTTCGCAGTCGCGAATTTTCTCATGGTTTATTTGAAACTCAGCCCAATACTTATCCAGAAGATCTATTTTCTTCTGCACGTACTCTGGCGTCTTACGGCCCTGACCATCCTTTTTAAAGTTAGTCAAGATGCTATTAATTGCTTCCATGATTTGATATTGAGTTTCTATTATTGCCTCCATGATAAAAATTGAATAATAAATACCTCAAATCACCAAATTTGCTTGGTGTTACTTGTTGTTGCTGGTCGATGTTTGATCTAAGTGATCCGTGTCCTATGTACGGCTAATACGCCTTCTCAATTGGACTGGTGAGACCCGCTTCTGGGAGGCCAGTTCAACCGATTCGCCACCGCACAAAGAAACCTCGGAATACTTAAAATCTTCACTCTCGAAGGACCAAAAGTATGTCTGCGCTGCTGAATGTGGCGCACACAAAACTTTGTTACTTGAAATGATAAGTCACTGATAGATAAAATGAGATGCGTTTATTGTTCACTTAACTATCCCGTAACTAATGCTAAAATGGATGATGAGTACCGCTTATTATGAATTGTGAATGCGTACTGTCGCGAAAACATACAATTTATGTAAGGCGACAGAAAAGTGCTGATGTGAATGATGCGCGCGTGCCATGTACGATATATGACTCGTACACCCACAGTAAGGTTACGCCAGTCAGAGGACGCCTCATCAGAGCGAACCCGCTGCGAGCGACCCCGAAGATAAGAGTTAAACCAAGCGATTACGGGGGACGATATATTTAATGAAGAAACGATGCCCAAGAGGACGTCGAAGTCAACAGAATTGAAGGCACTACTGAAATCCAATAACTCTCTAAATGCTAAACGGATCTGGTTGAAGTTTAACATAGGGATAGATTACAGTCTGGCATAACATATACGCAATTTTCGTGGGCTCAAAAGTCCACACACCCGTGAACGGAAAGATGCGAAATAGCGAGCGATTAGGTACATAGTGACGTGTCGCCATGAAGCTGATCGTAATTCAATGAAAAAAGGCAATTTGCCTCAATTTAGAATTTTATACGTCAAATGGCTATAAGCTTGTGGCTTATAAGATTGAACTGTAATATCATCAGCAGTGTTCTGAATCCGTGTAAAAGGTTCGTTACTCTGCTAATGCCTTTAGGGATATATGGGATAACAACATGTTAACGACATTGCTTGCTGTATGTACAATAAGCTTTAGTTATGTTACTGTCAATGACCTCTATAATACTAGACTGATTTTACGGGACCAAAAATTGGTATTTGGCAGCAAAAATACGCGATTTTTGGTTGCTGTCAAAATGCACTAATGCTGAAAATATCGAAACAAGTTTGAGAGCAGGCGGTACTCATTAATTTGTCTTCTGTGGCGTAGCGGTCGAACGTTCGACGGCTACGCTGGAGGTGCGGGTTCAATTCCCGCTCAGTTCAAATATTTGTATGCATGAATATTTTGAAAATTAAAAAAAAAAGTATCTAAGTATGTTTATCCGCATTCTAGATTCCATAACACGAGCTAGTTAAGCTATGCTTTCCATGGGTCTAGATAGCGTCGTGTGGAATGTTGTGGAATATTTATTTATTTATTATTATTATTTTTCACCAGTCCATGATTTGCGAATAGGCACCGAATGCAATCAAATTTGTTTCAATCTTAATTGCATACATACAGTACCTAGATCATGCACAAAAAAAAATTAAGAAACATGTAGGTACAAAGGCAAGATTATCTCAATATGAGTTCTCTCCCAGCAAACATTTGAGTAGCAGTGAAGCAGGGATGTGAAGTTTACATTAAATTTCAGATAATAAAAAGGGTACCTAAATATGTACATATATATATATACACATATACATACAGCTACGTACATACACACATACATAAACATAATGTAGCAGTCAGCAGCAGTCGGTTTTTTGTTTATAAACAACTTATTTTCTAATCCACATGGCACCGCACAGACGATAGGTGTTAAAATTAATCAACCCTACAGCGTTCTATAGTCAGGCAGGTATAATGGTCTAACAAGGAAGCAGCTAATCTTTGATATCCGACATCGATAAGCCATTCGCCTAACTATTTCGAAATATATATTTGAACCTTTTTTTTATATACCACTTAGGTGGTAGACAAACACACGGCCCACCTGATGGGAAGTGGTCACCGTGGCCTATGTACGTATGCAACACCAGAGGTGTTACACTCGCGCTGCCGACCATAAAGAAACCTTCTGATGCCCCTCTTGAAGAACCCCATATTGTAGGTGCTTGGGAAAACCGCAGCAGGGAGGTCACTCCACAGCGTAAGTGTGCGTGAGATGAAGTTTCTTTCATACCGCACAGTGCGCACCGTCTCAGTTCGCAATGTGTGAGGATGAATTCCCTGCTTATGGCGAGAGGTGCGATGATAGAATGTAGCTGTGGGCATCATGTATTGTATAAAATTTTGTAGTTAGAATATTTGTCGGACATTTTAAGATTCTAACTACTCGCTATGACTGCGAATACGGCCATAGAAGTTCAATTGGAAAACAGGACTGACGAGACGGTTTAACGTGTTCTTCTAGGCACGAAAAGATCTCAATATACTAAAAATGGTCACCCTCCCTAAGACAATAATGTTCTATGTAATGTTATTGCACAGACAAAACACAATAAAACCAAACAGCTGTGATTGAATCGCACCAGTAACATTTTATAATGTACAATAAAATACAATAAAAATTCTTAACTTTTAGTGCACAGTTCCTTGCTCAAAAGAATTGTTATTTCGCACAATCTCATTGGCTTGAAGATTTTATGATTGGCTTTAAGTCAGTTTTGGTTACGAATAAGTTAAGTACCAATAAGAAAAGAATTCAGAATCATTGACATTTTCAATTGTTTTCAATTTAGTTTAGTTATAGTTTTTATTAATTTTTTATCCGTCAAATGACTGCACCCAGCTATATCTTAAAAACAATGATTTTGTTTTCTTTGATTGTTGTTTTGTTTTGTGGTTGAGTTGTGATAATGATGTTATGATGGTACTTTTTTCAAGTCACACTTTTCATAAAGCTAGCTTTACCGAATGCAATTCCCGTGTCAAGTGATGATTGGGTGAACAGACAGCAAAATAAATAGCAAGAAATTATTGATATGGCAGAACATAAAATTAAAAAGGTATTTGTAATATGTCCTGCTTAGTCTTTTACACTGGCGGCACAGAAACCCTATTCTTACAGGTTGGCAGCGCGAGTGTCACTTCCTTGGTGTTGCACACGTCCATAGGCTTTCCATCAGGTGGGCTATATGCGTGTCTGCCACCAAAGTGGTATAAAAAAAATTACAACAAAACTCTGAAGTGAAGAAAAGAGAAAAAATTGTGACAACTTTATAATGAAAAAGTTTGTGTAAGGATATTACCGTCCGTCTAAATTTATCTCAGCGATGTAATAACATCAGCATAATGTAACAATATAAATAGGTGCCTTATCTAATTTTCATTTTAATGAAAACCATACAAAAACTCTTCGAAATACCCGTCCCTCGTGTGTTCCTTGATGAAATACTTAATTTGAAAATATGTGAGCTTCTTCATACGTTTTTTACAGAATCGCCATATGGGAAGTTATGTACCTACCTGTTTTCATTCGGAGGTAGGACACGACAGTATTTCCGTCCATATGAGCAGTCCGACTGGGGAAGTACCTCTGCCCTACAGAATACCGCGGCCATAATAATCTCGTGTTGTGTTCCCCGCGGTGAGTAGAGTAGCCAGAGCTAACTGGAGGGTTTTTGTGCTGTCAGTGGAAAGACAAAAGCTTGCCCTGATTTGTCTATTACACTGACCGCACAGAAACTCTCAATGCATGCAGGGTTGGCAGCGCGAGTGTGACTTACTAGATTTTGCACGCGTCCATAGGCCACGGTGACCACTTTTCATCAGGTCCAATCAGTCGTCCAGGCAAGACTTGCAACTTTAGTATTTTAAAACGTTAATGTAAGATGCCTGTATTTGCCTAGAATAATTTGTAAGTTTTCATTTTACAATAATATAACAATCTCATTCGCTGTGTTTCATAATTTTAAGGTCGCTATTATGCATGTGCACGTACTCTCACCATACCAGGGTTACCAACATAAAACCAGAGCATAATAGGGTTGTCCTATTTTTTCATTATTATCGTAAACTGTACATTTTACAATAATATAATGAACTGTAAAAGTCAAACTTTCGTATGACAAATATTTTTCAAGATATTTTGATTTTAAAAATTCAATTTCTTGAGTCGCCCGAAAACGCTCCGCCATGCAAAATCGTGGCACGTGGTGACGTCACAGCATGCTGGCGTGTACCTAGTGAAAATGTATGGAGTGCTAGACAATATCGCATTTATCTCAGTTTACGTTTACACGTATACAGAGTTAAATAAGATTGATTTGAAATTTAATAAGGAATCTAAAAAGTTGTAAATTGTGCTTTGTTTCGATTGTTTATATTTTGACCTACATAGTCTAGCCATAAATATTGTTACCAAAAAAAATCATTTTTTTTTATTGCAATTAATATTTATTACTTTTACAGTGTGTTAGTTTAATACATAAATATAAAACAATTTAAAATATAAAAAGCTTATTCGAAGTGGTCTCCATTGGCTGCAACACAGTCCTTTAAACGTTGAGGCCAGTTATCAATAGAAGCACGCACTCTTTCCATGGGAAAATTCTTCACTGCCAATCGTATGGATTGTTTTAGGGACTTCAAATTATCATGGCGTTTAGAGCAAGCCATACTCTCTAAAACTGACCATAAATCATAATCCAGCGGAATAAGATCGGGACTAGACCACGGCCAGTCTTCAGCTCTGATGAAGTCCGAAACGTTCACTTCCAACCAAGACTGCGTGGACCGAGCTTTATGACCCGGCGCTGAGTCTTGTTGGAAGGACCACACTTGGTTATTGAATATGGTGTTGTTAAGGGGTTTAACTACCTTCTCAAGAATGGTATCTTGATACACTTTGCCGATGTTTTGATACCTTTTTCACAAAAATATGGCTCAGTCACTCCTTCATAGCCAACACCCCACCAAACCATCACTGAAGTCGGATAATGCCCACGTTGCACTCTGTCGACTAATTGGGAAGCTTCCTTAGAGCTTTGAGCATAAATACGGTCATTTTGTTTGTCAAAATGTTGCTCAATTGTAAAGATTTTCTCATCCGTAAACAAAAAATTTCTGTGACCTCCCTTTGCGTACCGCTTCAGTAGTTGCTTCGATTTTACCACCCTATTCTTTTTTAAATTATCAGTTAAAAAATGACCAGTGCGTCTCTTATAGGCTGCAAGTCCTAAGTCATCTTTTAAAATGCGCGATATGGTTCTGGGTGCTATCTTCATCTCCCGAGATAAAATCTTTTGCTTTCGGACAGGATTTCTTCGAATTCTTTCCCTTACTGCTTTGACCATTCGTACGAACACTACGTGGACGGCCAGATCTTTTTCTGTCACAAACAGAGGAGGTCTCATTGTACCTATTAATAGCCCGGTACACAAACATTTGACTAATACCAAGCGTATGGAGAGTTTTAAAAATTACATTCGGCTCCATACCAACTTTGTGTAATGCAATCATAGCGATTCGGTTTTCTTTATCACCCCACTCCATTTTAATATAGCAAAATATTGTACAATGTATTGGTGCCAAAATTAGAAAACACAATGAACAATCGTATAAAAATGACAGATTCCAAATTCAAATGTAATATCTTTCTTATTTTAATTGTTTCAGTATTTATGGCCAGACTAAGTATTTTGGGAATTAAAAATAATGAAAAGTCATAGTTCCAGTTTAGTTAGGCAATATCTTAGTTTACTATGCATAGTTTTAGATAAAATACTAAGACATTAAGTAGTATTGGTAAGAATTCGATGACTCAGGACTACCCTATTAATGGCACGTGAGTACCTATATGCCCGTATATACCAACAGAAGTAGCAAGATGCAATATTGAGATGGCGGCCATATTTGGAATCATACAATGTGCATGAATGTTTCGTTTTTAAGATTAGTTTTATTACTTACTCTTTGTTGTTCTAAATAAAGTATTTTCTTTGTCTCTTTGTAGAATCTTTCTAATAATCGAAACCTAAATAAACGTGAATACATACATACATATAATCACGCCTTTATCCCCGGAGGGTTAGACAAAGGTGAATTAACACATTTCACCAATCATTAAATTTGGTCCCACTAATTTCGGTCTTCTGGGCACTATTTGTTGACTCAAGCCATGCATCTGAGACTGAGTCTGAGCTGTATGATGTTAAACAGCCCTATCCCTTAGTCGCCTTGTGCGGCACAGCATGGGAAGAGATGGGGTGGTCCAAATTCTACCCTACCGGGAACGCGTGGTTCCCGGCCGCCGGGGACCACGCGGCGGATTATGCCCAGATATCCGATTTCAAAAGTACTGGTACAGGGAGAACAGAATACATGGCAGGTATGCACCTACTTACAGCTATTCTATATACCTAATAGTTTTACATCAAAGTATTCCCGATAATAATACCTATATTCAATAAACAAGCGAACACGAACAAGCAACTACAAAGGATATTTTTTTTATTTAAAGAAATATCGTTTGTAATTCGAGTTTTTCAATTAAGTATCCTTAAATAAAACTAAGCAAAAACCTAATTTTATCCAAGATATAAAAAAGAATTTACACAAAGAATAATAAACTCAGCACCACGACGCAAAAAGTATTAATTGGAAAACTTTGTGAATTTATTTAGAATAGTCAGACACTTCAGTCACAACTCTATTACCAAGATGAGTGTCACTTCTGAGAATAAATAAAATGTTAAGAGAATTTTATTAGTTTCATTATTTTATAGGTATGATTTCATTTAAGTACATTAAAACAAGAAGCTTATAATAATAAAGTTAAGTAAACACAACCTAATTTATGAGAAGGTGCCAATTTTATGGTCGTAAAAGTGTCGTTTATTGGTCATATTACTTACCACATCTCGTAAATTATAATACATATTGCGGCTACTTAATCAATCCCTATGGCACACTGTAGAAACTGGCATTTGGTGGCAATATGTAATATTTACTTGATTACAGTACAACTTAAATGGGGAAATCAGAAACAGGGCCCGCGTACCGACTTTTGTTCCGCCATTTCATACGGTCTTGGGCATTCATGTTGGTAAAACCATTGGCACGCCTGTCACCCTCCACGACGTGAAGTCAGGACTTGAGCCTTACCCTCATATCAGGACCCAGGGGGGTAGCATTACCAGATAAAAATACCTGCGGATTAATTTTATCCTATGATCTTATGACACTTTCTTAATCGATTTCTAGTAGTTAAACCTAATATTCTGGCAACATTAGGACAATGTGTCAAGACATATTTAGAGTTACCTTTTTTCGTGCGAAAATATCCACGAGTACTCCACTCTCCCTTTGCCGATAATCGTGGACGGTTATGTTGGACTCGAACCGATTAAAACCGCACGTCTTAGGTCTGTAGATTCCGTGGTAAATTTGCCAGATGGCCATAAGGCATTTTTTCGAACCCGGAAAGTACATAACCCAAGGATTGGTTACTTATGGGATGACAGTTAGGGGAAGAAGAGGTAAATTAAAAACTAAAATATAATACACAATATATGTATGTTTATTTATATGATTAATATGATGCAACAAACTGTGCTAAACACATAAAGGAACTTGAAAACATTACATCAAAGTAAGACAGAGATCAAAGTCACAGCTCTAATAAACTTGTACTCATATTACAATCTAATAATATCTATTTTTATCACAATTAAACATTTAAAAATGGACTAGAATATTACATTTAACATGAATATATAGTTACTTATTGAAATAAATAATATACTAATAGCATGTCTAACATAGCATGATCACCAGATGTACCAAAAATGGAAAAATTGCAAGATGGAATCAAATTATGGACTTCGGACTATATAATAGAATCTTTGGAGGCTACTGGAGCTAACGCTAGGGTGATAAAAGAGGAATTATTTAATAGGTTGCATGGTTTTCTTTAAATCTATACTATATTATAAAGCTGAAGAGTTTAATTTGTTTGAACGCTATAATCTCAGGAACTTCTAGTTCAAATTGAACTTTTGTGTTGAATAGTTCGTTTATCAGCAAAGATTTTGTGCTATATATCATCATGCTACTACTTAAGAGAGCAGAGCATTGATCATAAATGCTAATAAATCCGGCAGATTTCCATACATTATTTGAAGACTAAAAAATACGGGTTAAAAGGGGCGATACGAGTTTCCAAATATGCCGGGCGGATCAGCTAGTTCTAGTTTTAAATGAAATGAAATTAGTTAAAAAAATGTGTATAGCTCGGAACACTTATCTTGGACCTTAATCGCGAGACGAGAGTATTGTAATAATCTAAGCTTTATAAATTTGAGCTCGTTCACTGCCGTGGCACCCCGGGGTATCCTCAAAAGATATCCAACAAATGTGTGCTGCGCGTATAGAGTATATTTTGAGCCAATTGAAGGTCCAAGATATATATCCTGAGCAATAGTTCAAAAACACTCGAAACCGGCCTACTTGCATTAAAAAGTTTAATGACGGTAGAGGAAGCTTTTCGTGTAAGTATAGAAGCAGAAGGCTGTCTGTTACCTCTGCCTACCTTGAAGGGAAATAAGGCGTAGCCATGTATATCTGTACAGAATTAATCAAAATGCCATCGCAACCATGCTATGATAAACAGATTATATTTTGAAATACATCACAGACAATAATATTTGATCTAAATAGGTACTATGTATAATATTCATATTACTTTTATAAATTACAACAACTCTCAAATTCATTATTCACTCAGTTATCTGTCGATGTTGCCACCATGGGAATATAATTCCCAGACTATTTATTTCCATACATAACGATCTCAACACAGTAAAATTAAAACACTAGATAATAATTTATTAAATATAAAAATTTCCACTTAAATAGTTTTAATTCTTAAAATATTTTAAGTAGCACTGGCCATTTCGGACAATTTATTTTAAATTGTACTTCTGTAGATTATAATGAAACTTTTCTTGAAATTTTCACAAAAGGTTACAGCAAATATTTTTATAAAGAACCGTCTTAAATTAGCAACACATCTAACAACCACTTAAAGCTATAAAGATCGGTAAAATTAGATTTTTGAAAATACAGCAAATGTTAAGCGTAAAATATTTTTCGACTTATAGTCTTAGGTCCACTAAATAAATGATTAGATGTTGAATAACGATGTGATTTATACAAGTATGTTAGTCCCCAATAGAGTATACAATGACTAGAAAGATACGGAAGTATAAAAGGTCAGTAAAAACACTACAGGGATCGAGTGTATAGTACAATAATATCTTAAGTATTCACACATAATATTCTCACTACATCTTTCTTGAAATCGCTGTGCGCAATCTTCATCTTATGGCTACTACCTACACAGTATCTAAGACATTAATTTTAAAATCATCTCTAATACTTAACTAGAATTCGGAGGGTATTTGGTCACCCACTACCTTAAATGTATATTTTATTAAAACGTATTATTTAAGTTTTTATCTTAAAAGTATAGATTAAATAATTAGATAAAATAACTATGTGCTTGGCACAAATACACTAATAGCTTTGTATTTAGTGTTTTATCAAGTATCCCTATAAACACTTCTAAAGTATTAAAAACTGTTTAGACCGGGCAAGAAAAACAATAAGCATGTCACCAGTTAAATCAGTCTTCATTCTTAATAGCTTTTGTTTGAATACATTTAACACTGTCGTTAGTTATGACGCAACTGTTAAATCTATTGACTACGTCACGTACCTTCCCTTTGCTGATGACCAGCTCTTTGTCATAAGTTGGGGTAATCAGACCTTTTTCACCTCCATTACATACGGGCTTAGCATTAGCTAAAGCAAAATTTGCACTTTGCGATTTCCTGAATTCTCGGACTGCGTTATCAATGTTGTTGATTAAGTCTTTTGCAACAAACGTCGCTATTTCATGTTTGATACGATCTCTTTCGTTTTGTAATTCAAGTGCTCTTTGATTGCTCTCTTTAGATTCTGGTATATTTTGCTCTGGACTATGACTTTGTATAAGAGAATGTGATGCAGGGCTATCAGGACCTTGAAACGTGATGCTTGGATTATTCACTACAGTTGTTTGAACGTGGTTTGTGTGGCAATAGTTTCCCATATTGTCTGACTTCTCTCCAAGAAGCCAATATGTAGTCATTTTGCCTTTACCCTGTGAACGAAGTACACTTTTCAATATAATAATTTTCAGAAGTGTAGCACCACCAAATTTTTGGGGCCAAATGAATCATATCTGTAAACTGGTACCTACACCTACTGATTGAAGGACGAGACTATGAGGCAGGGGTTCCTGAGTCTCGACCTTTCTTAAGATAAGATAAGATAATCTTTATTGTACAATAAACACATTACACAGTACATGTACGGACAACATTATGAAAAATGTACAAATGGCGGCCTTATCGCTACGCTAAGCGATCTCTTCCAGGCAACCTTTAGATTTTTTTTTTTATATATAGAACACGTCAATTAGACTTCGCCTTGCCTGATGGCAAGCTGAAGGCAAAGTCCCAGAAAAGAGGGTCACCATTACTTACACATATCGTGTGACAATGGTGACACTCAGCTTGACGGCCTCATCATATGCTTTTTCACGCCCCGCTTCTTGATCGGATGTTCTGCACCGTGTGCGGATGACATCTAAGACCTGCACGTGTTGTCCTGTGTAGGAAAGGGGAGGGTGGGACTAATTGGAAGAGCTCATCAGAACACTCCCCATGGTACAGACGGTAAAATACAGCCATGGACGCAACATCTCTACGCATCTGTAAAGGTACTAGGGTGTTCGTGACCTCGGGATTCCCAATGATGGGGATGTTTTAATTATTGTCTTAACAATAATAACCCATGGGTAGTTATTAGTGTAGTCATAAGCAACATATATATACATATACACATTTCTTATTCCAAAACCCAAAAGAAACCCTTTCCTTTCGGGGTTAGAAGTACGGTAGTTACCCCCAGTAGTCATCATCTATATACAGGGTGTATTTTTGAAACGGGGCAGTAAGGGCAAGTACCTTAACCGTTGCAGTTACAGCAAAACGTTCTTAGAAGACCTTCCCTAACTTTTTGACATATTTTGAACTGCATTCACAGATTTTGTTAAAAACTTACAGTTGGCAAAAAAAATGCAAAAAGTCCAAAAATTTTTTTTTTATGCCAATCGATTCTATTTCATGTGGGGATCAAAAAACTCTATGAGACCATTTTAGCTTTCAGTACTAGGAAAGACAGAAATCGCCAAAAACGTTTCCCATACATTTCGGCAACAGAAACAAATTTCTACGATGGTCTAACTTTTTGTTATGGCCAGGAAGTGGGTAGAATTGACTGTAAAGTAAATAAAAAGAATTTTACCCTCAAATTTCGAATTTGATTCGAAAATCTGTGTGTTATACTTAGTTTCAGCTGAGAAACTTCGTATGAGTTATTAATTAAGGATTTTCGCTAAAATGTCTTCTAATCGTGAAAAAATTTACTTATTAGAAGCGTATTTTGTCAATAATCGAAATGCGGGAGCTGCATTAGTGTGGTGCCGCAATAAGTATCCGTTGCGGCATGTGCCAACAAGAAAGGTTATTACAAATCTTTTGAAAAACCTGGAATTGCAGGGTTCTTTCAAAAGAAAGCGGCAGCCTCGTGTGGACATGGACACGGAGATTGCGGTTCTGACTTATGTCGAAGCATATCCAGAGGTATCGTCCAGGCAAGTCGCCCTTGAAGTAGGTGTATCCCACTCCCTTGTGATAAAGATATGGAAGAAATACAGCTACAAGTGCTATCGATATGGGCGCATAGTTCAAGTGTTACATCCGGGTGATGATGTTCGAAGGCTTACTTTTTGCAGATGGCTAAGAGGAAAAATAAGCAGAGATCATGAATTTTTAAATTACATACTGTGGTCAACCGAAACGAATTTTTCCAATAACGGTATGTATAACAGAAAAAATCACCACTATTGGTCCAAAGAAAATCCACTAAGAGTTACGGCAAGTCATAATCAGGTTCGCTTCTCATTCAACTATTGGTGTGGTATAATGTCCAATCGAGTCATAATGGTGGAATTTTATGAAGGGAAACTGAATTCTGCCATGTATAATGAAGTCATTTTACACCATCTTGAAAACGAGATGGACGAATAGCCTCTGTCGGAATTGCGAAAAGTTCATTTTCAACAAGATGGTGCTCCGCCACATAACAGTCACCTTTCACGTTCCAATTTGAGCCGCCTATTCGGTACACAGTGGGTAGGTACACATGGTCCAACACAGTGGCCACCTCGTAGCCCCGATCTAACACCACTTGATTTTTTTTTATGGGGCTTCGTGAAAAACGAAGTGTATAAGACGACGTACGCCAGTGTTCAAGAGCTCAAGGATGCATTAATGACCATTTTACGTAATATTCATCCCAGAACATTATTAGCCGCCATTCGTTCAGTGCAAAAAAGGATAGACTTATGTATTCGTGAAAATGGAAATCATTTTGAGCAATTTATTTCGTAAAGCAATTTCTTAAATGTTTAAATGATTTTTTTTATTTAAAAAAGTTCAAAATTTTACCTGACCTATGAGTTTCGAGTTGATTTATCATTTTTCCGTACGAAATGTATGGGAAACGTTTTTGGCGATTTCTGTCTTTTCTAGTACTGAAAGCTAAAATGGTCCCATAGAGTTTTTTGATCCCCACATGAAATAGAATCGATTGGCATAAAAAAAAAATTTGAACTTTTTGCATTTTTTTTGCTAACTGTAAGTTTTTTACAAAATCTGTGAATGCAGTTCAAAATGTCCCAAAAAGTTAGGGAAGGTCTTTTAAGAACGTTTTGCTGTAACTGCAACGGTTAAGGTACTTGCTCTTACTGCCCCGTTTCAAAAATACACCCTGTATATTTCGATTTTCTAATTTGGTCGTAATTTAATAGTAGAAATATATTATACATAATATTAATTCTATCTTGAAATAAAAAATAAAGTTCGAAAGATTTTGTACTCATTGATTTTCAATCTTACCTTCATTGTAATCTCTCCTCTACATTCCAGTTCGAAAGTATCATAAAGATCCAAAACTTCTTTAGTCTTAGGACTAACATGGATTTTCAGCGCCTCTCCATGCGATTCCATTCTCGATGCGGTGTTCACCGTGTCGCCAAAGAGACAGTACCGAGGCATCTTCAGTCCCACCACACCAGCCACGCAAGGACCTGTTAAAAATTATTGTAAATAGAATCAAAGAATCAAAGAATCAATTTCATTTATTCAGTTTAGGCACATAAAGAGCACATATGAACGTCAAAATTTTACAATTATGTATGTCAAGAAATAATATAAAAATATTAAATAATGTAAAAATAAACCATTGGAAAATGATTCTTTCGCTGGTTCGGTAGATTAGTTCTACTGAGAAGATACCAGCAAGAAACTCAGCGAACTACATTAGAACTAGATTATTTTTCTTTTATAAATTTGTTTTGGTTTACAATTTATTTTGTGCGAGCAAGCAAGAGACTTATGTTGACCACGCATTAACATCATTAAGGTACTCATCCACTTTATAGTAACCTTTACTCATTAAAGTTTTTTTCACTTCTATTTTAAATTTATTTATTGGCATATTAATCAAGTCCTGAGGAATTTTATTAAATATTTTTATGCAGCTGCCTACAAATGAATCACCAACCTTGTGAAGCCTAAGTTTTGGTACAACTAGTTTATTTTTATTTCTCGTAATAAAATTGTGTACATCAGATAGTTTTTCGAAAATATTTAGGTTTTTTCGTACATATAAGTTATTTTCATAGATGTATTGAGAAGCAACTGTTAAAATATTAATTTCTTTGAAAAGTTCTTTCAGCGAGTCACGGGGTCTGAGGCTATAGATCGCTCGTATCGCTCGTTTTTGTAGTACAAATATAGTTTCAATATCGGCAGCTGAGCCCCACAGCAGCAGACCGTATGACATAACGCTATGAAAGTAGCTAAAATAAACTAGTCGTGCAGTCTTCCTGCCAAGGCTGTGATATGAGAACCCCATTGCAGTTTACTATCTAGAGTTATTCCAAGAAACACTGTGGTATTGACTATTTGGACAGATTCGTTATTCATTTTAATATTAATATCTGCCTGTCTTACATTTGGCATAGCAAACTTTACACATTTAGTTTTCTTCGCATTGAGCAGCAAGTTGTTACTTGTAAACCAATGTAATATATTAGAAATGGTATTATTCACTTCGTCAAGTACTACTTCATGTCTATCAGTCTTAAAAATTAATGATGTATCATCAGCAAATAATACAATTTCACAAAGATTTGTCGCGAAGTAAGGAAGATCATTAACATATATCAAGAATAGAAGGGGTCCTAATATCGAGCCCTGGGGTACTCCCATAACTAATGGGGCACCAGAAGAGTCAGTGCCATTAACGTTAACTTTTTGAATTCTGTCCGTAAGGTAAGACGTAAGTAATCTAAGTGAGCCGCTTGAAACACCATAATATTCTAATTTTAGTAACAACGTCTCTTGATCAACACAATCAAAAGCTTTTGATAGATCACAAAAAATACCAATGGCATCCTGCTTCTTCTCCCATGCATCAAATATATGTTTGACAAGTGCAACTCCTGCATCTGTCGTGTTTCTACCTTTAGTGAAACCAAACTGTTTATCATGAAGTAAATTATTTTCTGTAAAATGTGAAAGCAGTTGATTAAATATTATTTTTTCAAAAATTTTACTTAGAGCTGGAAGTATGGAGATGGGTCTAAAATTTGAAGGATCACTTTTGTCCCCTGCTTTGAATAACGGTATGATTTTACTGTACTTCATAAGGTTAGGAAATTGGTTTTCATCTATGCATTTATTGAAAATGAATGACAGGTAAGGCGCGATAGCGGGCATCACTGATTGTATTATATTGATTGAAATGCCCCAAAGATACTCAGTCTTTTTTACATTTAGTTGCTTAAAAGTTTTAAGTATAGTTATAAAATCAATATACTGAAAATCAAAGTTAGTACTACATTTATCAACAATAGATTTAAGAAGAGAAGCAGCTATATTTTTTGAAGAAATTAATGAATTTGTAGTGGTAATTGGACTATTTGTGAAAAAAGATTCAAATGCATTAGCCACTGCAGCATCAGTATTAATGTGTTTACCATCTATTTCTAACTCGAAGGAACGATCACGTGACCTTGTCTTACAGGTTTCTTTGTTAATAACATTCCATGTTGCCTTAATTTTATCGGATTTTTTTATTTTAGCCCGAATATAATTAGATATGGCTATTGAACAGACTTTCTTAAACAGTTTCGAGTATTTTTTAATATGTTCGATTACTTGTGGCTCATTTGTACATGCCTTTGTCTCATATAATTCATACAATTTTTTTCTACTTTTAAAGATTCCAGGTGTAGCCCAATCACTAAATTTAATTTTGAATTGATTAGTGTTTATTGTTTTTTTAGTGAAAATGTTATTAAATTCGTAATTGATAACTTCTAACAAATCTCTGTAAAGAACATCCGGGTTTTCATTATTATTTAGTTCCAAAATAGGTATTTTGTTGTTAATATTTTCTTTAAATTTCTCTAATCGATAAGTTGTGATTGGTCTACATATAATATTTTTTGGTAATGAAACATGTTGGTGTTCAAATCTAGCTAACTGACCTGTATGATCTGACTTTATAAAATTAATTAAAGATTTCTCATTTACATTGTTATCTGAAAAAATATTATCCAAGCAGGTAGCTGTTGTGGATGTGATGCGAGTTGGTCCACAAAACAGATTTTGTAAATTAAAAGATTTGAAAAGATTGAGGAACCTTAACGCGTTCTGGGAGTTTTCGAGAATATCAATATTAAAATCGCCACATACAACTACCGTCTTCTTACATTTACATACTTTTTTTAACGTTTCTTCCATAATAGACTCAAAAAGGTGGTAATTTCCAGAAGGAGGTCAATAGTCGCTAATAACAATATGTTGCTCATAGAGCGAAATATTGAACTATCATGTGCAGAGCACATGATAGTTCAATATTTCGCTCACTCGAGAGTGCTACTTTATCTTTTCTCTCTTTGGATTTTAATTTGTCATTAATTAAAATGAGTGACCCACCTCTTATAGCAGAAACTCTAGTAAACGAACTAATGATTTTATAATTATCAATGTTAACTAATAATTCATGTTGTTTTAGCCAGTGTTCAGTCAAACAAAGTATATGAATATGCATTTCATTTAAAAACAATTCTAGTTCTAACTCTTTGCCAGAAAAACCTTGAATATTTTGATGAATAATATTCAGGTATGTGCAGAGCACATGATAGTTCAATATTTCGCTCACTCGAGAGTGCTACTATATCTTTTCTCTCTTTGGATTTTAATTTGTCATTAATTAAAATGAGTGACCCACCTCTTATAGCAGAAACTCTAGTAAACGAACTAATGATTTTATAATTATCAATTTTAACTAATAATTCATGTTATTTTAGCCAGTGTTCAGTCAAACAAAGTATTTGAATATGCATTTCATTTAAAAACAATTCTAGTTCTAACTCTTTGCCAGAAAAACCTTGAATATTTTGATGAATAATATTCAGGTACATAGACTCTTCCTTTGTCCCTAAGATTAAGTTGCTAGAGATCTCCCCTATTGTCCTAGAATTATATTTAAATGATTGTCACACTTTTTTGGAACAGATTCCAAGGTCGCAAGACAAACATTGTCATTTTTCTGCTCAAAAGGAGCAGCTTGGGTAGCCAAGTTCTTGGTTGAACAAGTAATATAATATGATAGCAAAGATGCTATCTGTCTCTTAAAATAAATATTCAAATAGAATTTATCTTTTGTCAATAATAATTTATTTTCTAAATATACGTTCTTATAGTTTGTTCATATGTGTAGGCAAGTAAATTGTAGCTTAGATTTACAATTTTATACATACATAATACATACACAATCACGTCTCTTTCCTTTTCCAATAGACATGTTACAATACCGACATATGCCTTTCGTCAATCTACTTTTGTCCATCATGTTTGAGTCATTAAACTAAAGGAATCGTAATGTGGGATATTATATTTCCGCTATAGTATATAATAAAATTGTAGATTATATAAAATCATAGTCTCACACACAAAACCCCCTCTGTTTTCCATAAGAAGGGTTTTAATGAAAGCTTTACAATTTTAAGCCGTAACCAAGTAAAGGTACTGCCTAATTATAACGGCGTTCTATGAAAGTTACAGAATAATTAAGGCATGCAATTGGGAGTACCTAATTACGGTGTCTTTTGTTACTATGGCACAATAGCCTGGCTTACAATAGACCTACTAAAACTTAAAATTAGAGTCTTATTCAAATATTTTTTAAGAATCTATCTGAATTTAATAGAACTTTAAATTACTAATAAAATTAGAAATTTAATAACTTTAATTAAAATTTTAATTTTTTAAGTTTTATTCTGCTTATATTATAGTATCTGTGATACTGCCCAGTAAAATATGATTTAAAGCGTTTATTCTGAGATTTAAAAGACAGAAATAAAAAAAAAACATTTATTAACAAGAACAATGCACATTACGCCTTATCACAAACACAAAATAGAAATAAAACAAAAGAAGTAAAAAGAGTTAAAAAAACCGTAAACTAGTTATTATCTATGCGTCATGACACTTACGTCAGCCAATCCGGCATGAGTGGATGACGCAAATGACACCAACAACCATAGATATTAGTTGTGACGTGTCACATCTAACTCAGTAAATTAAGCACGTTTTCTCCAATGTACGCCATAGATTAATATAATTATATGTACGCTGTGTTCAAATAATAGTATTTAAATTGGACACGAAACCGCGAACATTAATCAGCCAATGAATATTATAATTCATTTTTAAAAGAACTGTTGAATTCGGTCGGTTCCACCCACGTGGTATCTGATCCCACGTTGTGGAAATGTAATCCAGTTTTTTTTTCCACAGCCGTTCAGCCGTTATCACGTGATTGAGTAACAAATATCCAAATATCTTAACGGACTTTCATATTGATATTGTTAATCGGATAGGGTGCCCTAACTATTTAATTGACAAAAAATAAGGTGCGCCATTCAATCCACTAAGTAATGAAGTTGCTGTTATAACTATTTCTTTTACAGCCATCATAACGTGTAGGTATATTTATAGGTCTAGGTGATTTAGAACTCATTTCTTAAGGTGAAACATTACTTTGTCTAGCTATCTGGCTGCGGACTATCACAGAGTATGATGGATGTAAGGCGGGTGAATCTAGCTAAGATGGATATGTGTAGTGACAAGAATGCGTACATTAAAGAATGTAGGTACGCATTCTTGCCAGTTATAGATAGATTGGTCATAATATATGATATGAAGGAATGCAAAGTAAGGTCGTAAATAAGGAATCAAGTGTGAAAGAGGATGGTTGCAATGGGAGAGAAGATGTATAGATTATATGAAAAATCTGTCAAGTGCGAGTCGGTCTCGCACTCCGAGGGTTCCGTACAAAATTGTATTCAGGGACAAAAGATATTTGTTGACTTAGAAATTTGACTTTCACACAGCTTCTATTTGTTACAAATTTGAGTATATGGTACGAATTTCAACTTGATACCTGCATACATTTCTGAGGAAAAGGCCTTAAGAGACAGACAGACGGATAAGACAACGTAGTGATCCCATAAGGGTTCCCATGTTTTCCCCATGATGTACAGAATCCAAAAATAGTATGGCTTAAAAGGAAGTGAATATATAATGGTATGGCTTAGTAGTAAGTGGAAAATAATGGAGAGACTCAACAACAAGTAACAACTTAGACATATTTTGAGTCAAATTACATCTATAAATAATAAAAAAATCAGAATTGAATTATTTGTTAGTTTAAATTAGTATTGGGTATATAAAGTCTGTGTTAAGTTATAAGGGAAGGAGTCCAACATTTGATTCATCTTCATCTTTCTTCACTAAACCCTAAATATACGAAACAAAGAAACAAATTATATAACAACAAAATAACTAAGCAACGCGATATAATAAAGATGGTTGAACTTAATCACAAAGAGGCAATCACTTCCAAAATGGCAAAAGTTTTCCGCCAACGTATCCTCAGATTAATTTAAACAATAGAACAGTGGCTATGTAGATAACTTGCAATTCATAAGTAGGAAAGTTAACGCTTCTCGTGAAACTCTGTAATATATTTTTTTTTTATACCACTTAGTTGGCAGACAAGCACACGGCCCACCTGATGGGAAGCGGTTACCGTGGCCTATGGACGTATGCAACACCAGAGGTGTCACACTCGCGCTGCCGACCATGAAGAAACCTTCTGATGTCCCTCTTGAAGAACCCCATATTGTAGGCACTTGGGAAAACCGCAGCAGGGAGGTCATTCCACAGCTTGAGTGTGCGTGGGATGAAGTTTCTTTCATACCGCACAGTGCGCACCGTCTCAGGTCGCAATGTGTGGGGATGAATTCCCTGCCTATGGCGAGAGGTGCGATGATAGAATATAGCTACTGGCATCATGTCAAACAATTCATCTGAGCACAAACCAATTTGTATAGGCGGTAGAACACACACAGTGAGGCAAAATCCCTCCTAAGGCTAAGAGGTTCCACTCTACCTGTGAGTATGGGATTGTCAACCAGCCTCAATGCCCGTCTTTGCAACGAGTCGAAGGGGTCAATTTCGAAAAGATCAGGAATATATTTAGCATATTACACGACTCTCCCGGTAACAAATTGTACCAACGATCGTAAACGCGCTATTGAATAAATAAAAAGAAATATTTACATGTATAATTTGGTTTAAGTCGATTAGCTTTCTTGAAAATAAGAGTCTCCTTCCTTTTTTATCATTAAATTTTATTATAACTACCTATATTGTTTAAAATTTACTTCTCGTAGTTTCTGCCTCTAAAATAGCATAACTTCTTATTCTTTTTACAAACGATTCTGAATGAAGTACCTTTAGTAAAAAGGCTTTTATGAACCATTTTAATAGCATCTTATGTACGTATAAGCTTACAGTATCTAAAGTACCTGGTCGTAACATATAAAGAGAAGACAAATAAACGTATAAAACAATCGAAAAACAAAACACCAAAGGTCCTCAAAAAGAAATTAATAACCTTATCGAGTGCCTACTAAGTTGTATGTTTGTTCTTGAATATCCATTACCATAAGAGTAA
Source organism: Eilema griseolum (assembly GCA_963662185.1). Taxonomy (NCBI): domain Eukaryota; kingdom Metazoa; phylum Arthropoda; class Insecta; order Lepidoptera; family Erebidae; genus Eilema; species Eilema griseolum. Next base: position 12,031,866 of record OY759250.1, read on the forward strand.
AAGAGCTGTCTGCTGAATTTAGATCAAACAAGATCGATGAAACGATAAGTATATTCAATTGTGGGCGGAGATGTATTCTAGGAAATCTATACCTTCACTTCTTTATTAGAACCTTCTCACTCGAATAGGCGGTTGAAAGGATGCCAAAATATGTTAGACTTGGAAGATAGGTATGTTAATTTGCAATAACTGGGGAGTCTGGCGACCCGGGTACTTTTTTTTGTAGATTCATTTCTAAGCGAAGTAGGCTTCGCCTAGGAATAAATTCGATAAAAAGTTCCTGTGACACTATTACTATACTATTTCTCGCAACCCATGAGAATCTTTACCAGAAATTAATAGGTAATGTACCTGTGTTAAACCAGACCATAATCTATCCCTATATCAATTTTTCAGCCTAAAAAGAAAGTTACAAGCATTTCTTAATGCTTGTAACTTTCTTTTTAGTCTGTAAAATTGATTTAGGGATACGTCTTGATAAACTTAAAGATTTTTAATATCAGTTGGGTTAAAACTTCTATTATTTTTAAAACACTTAACCCTAAAATTCATATACGTCATGCAATATTATTTAAATCCTAAACAAAAGGATTATGTAAAAACAGAAACTCCGCGAGAACTACGCGTACTTTCTCAAACCGTGTTTTTATCGGTCTGAAGAAAATCTCTGAACAAACTTCTTAAGATTATTTAGCTATTTATTTTTAACAAAAGCTTTGTTTACGGTGTACTTTTATGAATATTACTTTACTGAACATTTTCTTTTAATTTGTCTTTTGTTCTTAGAACGAAGAATATATCTTTATTGTAACAAAAGTATGTTGAAGGCACCATATAAACCAAACCTAATAACGGAGAAGATTAAGGTGGAAATCTTAATTTTAGAGGAATTTGCCAAACAGATTTTTTAGACGGGGCTAGTAAGAGTAAAGATACCTTAACTCTTATAGTTACAGCAAAACGCTTTCAGGAGACCTCATTAGGAAATTATTTACATAATTATTTTAGCTTTTTTTTTTTTTTTATATAGGACACGTCAATTGGACTTCGCCTTGCCTGATGGTAAGCTGAAGGCAAAGTCCCAGAAAAGAGGGTCACCATTACTTACACATACCGTGTGACAATGGTGACACTCAGCTTGACGGCCTCATCATATGCTTTTTCACGCCCCGCTTAAAGGACCCGGGACTGTAGGAAAAAGGAAACACGTGAGCTGGTAATGAATTCCAGGCCTTAATGGTGCGACAGAGGAAAGAGTCTTCGAACCGCTTGGTTCTTGATCGGATGTTTTGCACCGTGTGCGGATGACATCTAAGACCTGCACGTGTTGTCCTGTGTAGGAAAGGGGAGGGTGGGACTAATTGGAAGAGCTCATCAGAACACTCCCCATGGTACAGACGGTAAAATACAGCCATGGACGCAACATCTCTACGCAGCTGTAAAGGTTCTAGGGTGTTCGTGATCTCGGGATTCCCAATGATGCGGTCCGCACGTCGCTGCAACCTGTCGAGAGCATCTAGTAAGTACTTTGCAGAACCATCCCAGAGATGCGAGCAGTATTCCACACAGGAGCGAATTTGTGTCTTGTATAGAAGACACCGCTGCTCCGGCGTGAAAAATCGTCTCACTCTGTTCAGGACTCCGAGTTTTCGTGAGGCTTTTTTGATGATACTTTCGATGTAATTTTTGTTATTCAGGTTGCTATTTTAAAATGTTTTATTGTATTGTATTACTGGAAATCCCGTCCCGCCAGGGTCATCGGGATTGGAGCCAACCTCAGCTACAGAGCGGTATACCTCATGATTGACAAACATAGTTTGCATCAAGCAGGTTCTCTTATCAGCGTGGGAAGGCAGATGGGCGTTACTCGCCTAAAAACATCAGTCAGACCAATAAACAATGAAAGGTGCAAAATTGCTCATATAAAGAAGATTGTATTGTAGGAATTAGCTCGCTAGGAAAGAAAGAAGGAAAAAGTAAATAGAGTTACTATAATAAATTACTTCGAATCTATACTTACACACTGTCTATATAAAAGGAATGGACTCGGTACCATAAATAATAAAATAATTATAATTAGATTCTTTATTTACCGGTATGTGACTACCTAATAAAATGTCACAATACTGGAGTATAGTTAACATTAAAGTACTAATAGTAAAATAAATAAAAAACAATAAACAAATTAAAATTAAAATACATCGAATAAAATACATTAATACATTTAAGCTACTTACCTACAGATTTTTTGGATGATGTGAGTGACCATGACAGTCTTATTACAAAACACGGACTAACTCTAAAACCAGGTTTAAATCGTCTTTAGACCATGGTCTAAAGAAATTTTTATTACAACAAGGGTTTTATTATTAAACCATGGACTATCTCTGGTCTAAAGATAAACCTGCGTGACCCCTAGTTTAACGTTGGTCTAAAGTGTAAATCACAATAATAATATGTCAAACTTGCCATTTTGAAGTTAACCGGTTAGCGTCAGATAAATTCGTTTACTTTCTTATATGCTCGTAATGGATATTGACGCAGTTGATATGATGGAAATCGCAGATATTAATATCGTGGAGTCATTGGACAAACCTAACTTAACCTAACAGACATCGTATTCGAGTAAACCCCTTTATGGAACTATCTGAAGAAGCTTTTTAGGCAAAAGTATAGATTTACTAAACGTTTTAAATAACTTGCAATAAATATACTTTAAAGTAGCTATAAAAATTGGGAAAATTTGATACAGTCAGCGCCAACGGAAAAGTTCGTTCCATTTAACGTCCATAGATCTTCCAATAGCGTAACAATGATTGCTAAATAAAGCCATGATAATGATATTTTCTTATAAAATAAAGTATAACTATTATTCATAAAATTTAATTCAATGAAAAAGTATGTTCTAAATCTTTTTTCACCATTTTTAGTAAATATTATTTATTAATGATTTCAGATAATTTTTGTTTTCGGAGGAAACGGAACGTTGCGATTGAATGGTATCCATAATGAAAGAATAATAGTTTGAGTAATCTGTGGTTTTATTTAAGCCAAGGTTTAAATTATGGTACTAAGTAGTCTATGGATTATTCAGCTTTTGTAATAAGGAGAAGTTTAAACCATGGTCTAGAGATTAAGCCTAGACTTTATAGTTCGGGTTTAAACCTGACTTAATTCCGTTTTTTGTAATAAGACCGTGAGAGTTTAAATACCTATACTTTTGGATACTTGTTTTATCTTACCTGTATGCATTCCAATTCTGAGTAGTAGACGTTCTCCGCGCCTGTGTGGAACAGTTTTGGCGCGCACGGCGTTGAGCAATGCCAGAGACATACGTGCTATCTCTGCAGCATGTCGGTTGCCGTTGCGCATGGGCAGACCGGAGACCACCATGTATGCGTCGCCTATGGTCTCCACCTAAGGTACAATGCACTTGGTTATTAATTAGTCAATATGATTGACCTTTATTAATGTTTTTTTACAATGATTACTATGCAAAAGTGAGTTTAGCTAAAGTGGGAGAAATTTATTAGGTTTTTTATATCACATAGATAGCAGACAAGCTTATGGGTTTACGTATTGTTAACGGGAAGCGGTAAACAATACTTTACGTATCTTTTAATCGAATCCAAAAAGAAAGAGGTTCTAAATTCAGTAGTAACTGAACTACATAAAAAATAGTATTTTTTTCTAGATTTTCCGATTTTCCGATTTACCGATTACTCTATAGTTGCCATAAAAATTTAACAAAGTTTTGGACTAATAGTTTTCGTTTTATCAACATTTTTGTGTGCTTTTGCATGTATATTTTTAACCGACTTCTTCTTTATGTTCTCCGATATTTCCGTTGTTTATGAACCAAATACTCAAAAATATGTTTGCATTAGGTTCGGAATAACTCATAGGTACTATACCTTATACTCCTGAATTTACAGATTTACTGATCTGCTAGAAGTAGGTGCTAACTTATTTGTGCCTGAACTATTATGATGCAATCAATTGAAATAATAAAACCTTACAACATGTCACTTTACACTGTTCTACGAGTATGTATTTTGTAACTGTTTGTTTTCCCTCTGTTAATAAAATAAAATAATGTAATAAGAATTCTCGAGCTATTATAGGCACCGGCTTCTAACTTTTATTTTATACTTTTTAGTTTTTGAAGACGGTTTTTTTATTGTAAACGTCATGCTCACATATACACAGGCGAACTGAACGCCACAGGCATTTTCTACTAGTCAAATCACGCCTGTTTCCCATAGAGGAAGGCAGAGATCACGGATCTCCATTTGCTACGATCCTGACGTACTACTCTCGCTTCATTTACTCTCATTACATTGTTCATGCATGCTCGTCGGTTTAGGGTACTTCTGACCTGCCCCTTTTCTTAAACTTACCCGATTTGATTCAGGTATGTGCGCCTAGGTCCTCCTCTTCCGATGGTACCATCCACACTCGTCTCATACACCTTATAAGTGATTCAGGGAACATCGTTGATGATGGTAAACAAACTGAATAATATCTTAGAAACCTATTGCTGAATTATCGGACAAACGAGGAAAGTAATAAACAAACCAATATACGAAATTAATAATTGCGATGAGCAAACGGGTCGAGTAAACTCAGGTGCGGTCCACAAAACAAATACGTCATCGACATAAAAGGAAAGTCGAACGAAAAGCAATTAATATTCATTGATGGACCGATACTGAACTCAAATAGGTTATTGTCATAATGGTTTTGCCGTCCTTTTTGATGATACTAGATTTAACAGAAATAGACTTAAATATTCACATACACGTATTGGCCACATTATTAGATGAGACAAAAGCGGTCAATACTGAAGTTCTCTTTAAAATATGCAAACTGAGATCAACCCGCAACGTTAAGCTTACCATACCCATGTGAAATCCAGAAATACAAGCCAGTCTGTCAGGCCCTAATTGTTGATATTTTTTTCATTATTAATGTCCTTATAACAAAAATTGCTCATGCGAGCTTGATGTTAACCATGAATGCATATACCGATGATCACAACATGCTTGCTTTTATCGTTAGAATAGAAATCGAGGAAAACTTTAGTGGTCTGACAGTCCCATACGCAAGTACCTATATGAAAGTTAAAAATAATAAAAACAATCTGGTACCTAATTAACTTTTAAGTTTTCGCGTTACATGATATACAATCATGTTTACGGGAAATAACGCGATCATGGTATAGGTAGATTTTTTTATACCACTTAGGTAGAAGAGAAGCACACGGCCCACCTGTTGATAAGTGGTTACCGTGGCCGATGGACGTGCGTAACACCAGAGGAATAACACTCGCGCTGCCGACCCTGTAAGCACAGATTTTTTGTGCCGTCAGTGTAGAAGCCCACTGACAGCACAAATTTTCCAGTGAGCTCTGGCTACCCTATTCACCGCTGGGAACACAACACGAAGTTATTATGGCCGCGCGCAAATCAAAGGTATGTATGTACCTAACCAAAATAGTGAAATAAGCAATTGAAATTTAAAAAATGTAATAACTTCAACCGGGAAGATGGGTTTCTACTGGCAAGTGTCTGGCATCCAGTGGTCAGTAATGTTTATAAGACAAAATTTTCAAAACCTGTGCGAGTCGATTCAGTGAGTGTTGCGTGTCGTGAACGTGATCGAGTATAGTGCGAGAACGCGAACAGTTGTAGAGGCGATGCGCGTAACAAACGTGTGGAGGTCCGATATGGTCTGTCCAATAACAACTAGCTCGGCGGTCGTCAGTACACCGTGATCATGGCACCGAAATATCGGCTACTGAGAGAATATAACATGGCAAATATCCCGGTGAGTTTTACGCTATTAATGTGAATGACCATGTCGATCTCAAATTAAACACCCAAAAAGTGTTCCACGGGTGCCAAGAGCAAACTGCGGTGCCCGTGGTTCCCCCAAAAAGTGTACTTACCTTGTAAACATCAAAGTTCTCGATGACAGAATCGAAGCTTGTATATAGATCGTTGAGCAGATCCACAACTTCGAGGGGTGTGGATTCAGCTGACAGTTGTGTGAAGCCGATGATATCACTGAAGTAGATCGTCACTTGGTCATACGTTTCCGCCATTACTGGCTGTCCCATTATTAATTGGGAAGCAACTGACCTGATAAGAAAAAAGATAGAATTAAAGCTTAAGAAGTAATAAAGTTGACAATGTAGGTTAGCCTTTTATAAGATGTTTCAGTTATTATTGAAAAGAAAGTAAATATTATTAATGATATACAATTGAAAATAAATATGAATAATGGTGAATGCATTATACTATTTACTGCTTTAAATTTAACAGTTTAAATCTCTTTTCATGAATACAATATTGCAATAGTATATAATATTATAGTACAAGTACTTATATTGGTTCACATAATAAAATTCTGTGACTGACGACCTGCCATTTTCATTGATACAGGAAATTGTAAAAATCAAATTTCTCCTATAACAAATCTAACTTAGTTACGAGACGAAAATATTCTTTAGTATATTTTATACCAGTAGCTATTTAATGAAATATTTTCAAGAAATCTAATATCTATTAGGGATATTACATTTCTTTCTTTATTCCAGAAATTGATGTAATACTAGTACCTGAAATTTTTTTTCTAGATTTTAGTTACTAAAATTTCTTTTCTCTTTAATAATTTATCATTTTTACCCGACTACGGCGAAGTAAAAGGTGGGTTATGATTTCGACAGATATTATTAGAACTGATCAAATGAGGTATCGTTAGAAGCGTCTTGGTCGTCCGCTGGTTATATAATGTGTCACTGAGTCTATTGCGGCGCCCTCTAGCGACCATAAAGTACAATATTAAAAATAAATTTGAGACAAATAGGTCGTATTTAGCATCAAGTGAATCAATCGAAAGGGCGGAATTAGCACATTTTAAATATGTATAAATTATACTAAAATAATATAAATAAAAAATTAAGTTTAAAATCTAAACCCGACTACTGAAAAATCACAGTCTATAAAGTATTGAACAAGAAAATATCAAGGATAATCGTGGTCGTATGCCACTTTTCCCTAGAATGTAAGCATTGTTTTGTTTAGACTATGTGGCATACGACGTTATGTTTTAATTTTATATCGAATATCTATGGTAGTTGTTACGGATAGTTAGAGCCCTAAGTACAACTGCCCCCTTAGACACGTTTTTTGACGTTTATGACGTTTACGTCAATGTACGTCAATATACGTGTCAATCATACATTCAACATGTCAACACTGTCCGGTTCTACTTAATAACAAAAAACACATCAAAATTAGTTCAGTAGTTTTTTAGTCCATCGCGAACAAATAGTTATTTAGACAGATATGCCGGTCAATTAATTCTCACGTGACTAAGGGGGCAGGTGTAACTACAGAACTTTGATGACGCCAATGCGAATGCAAAGACTCAAAAGATGATGACTAGTAAGAAATAACTTACTTTGGCAATAGTTGATCAAATAGATACATAGACAGATAAACCGGTGAATTAATTCTCACGTACCTAAGGGGGCAGGTGTAACTACAGAACTTTGATGACGCCAATGCGTCTATAGAGGCCCGATGTTGTCCCGATGTGTCCGACGTTGGTAAAAAACTCAAAAGATGATGACTAGTAAGAAATAACTTACTTTGGCAATAGCTGATCAAATAGATACATAGACAGATAAACCGGTGAATTAATTTCCACGTATCAAGGAGGGCTGGTCTAACTACAGATTTTCGATAACGCCAATGGTTCTATAGAGGCCCGATATATTGACCCGATGTGTCCGATGTTGGTAAAAAACACAAAGGATGTTAACTAGTAAGAAATATCTTACTTTGGCAATAGCTGATATAGAAGTTCCTCGCACTTCCTTTTCTCCTCCAGATAATCAGAAGTTCTCTCCTCTACCAATGCCTCCAAGTTGTTTGCATATTGTTCCACTTGTGTGAGTAACATGTCCAGTCGAGTTGAAGTCTCGCAATCTCTGACAAACATAAAATATTCATTTAGTTTAATAAATTTTCTAACATCTCGTTTACACCTAAGTATAAAACATGTATTTGACAAGTTGCAATATGACGGGTTACAGTGTGAACGCAAATGTGTTTTATATTTGTTTACAATTAGTTGGCTATACATACTATTCGAACGAAAAAGTATCTGAGATAGATGTATAAAACAAGTATCGTGTTTTGATTCGTCTTCTACAAGTCTTCAACAAGTTTTGTATCAACAGATTTTCAACTTGTTTCGTGTGAAAACGAGGGAAGCAAACCTGCTGACGTGAATAAAAAATACGTGCATAGAAAAATAGTAGTTATATCTCACACCAGCTTTCCACGGTGCAATGTTTAATGGACGCAGATACGGATGTATGTATTATGACAAGTATGTCTACACTATAACAGACAAGTTCCCATTCCACGGTACGTAATCCGCGCTAACGCTGACGCGTTCGTGAAATCACAGGCCGTGAAAAGGCGGCCTCATCAGTAGTTTTAGTAGGTATGTCTCTAAGCAAAGCTAAACCACTATGTTCAAAGACAGTGTTATGTCATACTATGTATACTACCACAGATAATATAATAGTACTACGTACGGTAACTGTGATGTAAAATATGCCTACCTAACCTGCAATATTTTATGTGCTACTTACTTGTTAATTCTGTGAATGTTTTCCTTGAGCGCAGAGAAGTCTGGTCGGTCGTCATCTGGTAATGTCCAAGGTGGCTCCCCAGTAAGAGATTGTCGAGGAGATACTGACAGTGGAGATGTTCCTCTATTACGCATCTCTGCGCTACCTATTATGTTTTTAACAAGGTAAGTAAGTAAATAAGTATAAGGCCCGTATCCTAAAAGATGCCCAGTCATGAATCTCGATTTGAAACAGATTGTATTCTAGTATTCAACTTGAGTGGAGATTTTATGAACACGCTAGTGATTTATGTACACACGGCAAATAATATAAGTATTCGCCTTTTTATATAAAGCTTTATGTAAAACTATAAAAAATCCTTTGCTTAATATGTATGCTTACAATTTATTTATTTTTTTATATAGGACACGTCAATTGGACTTCGCCGTGCCTGATGGTAAGCTGAAGGCAAAGTCCCAGAAAAGAGCACCATTACTTACACATACCGTGTGACAATGGTGACACTCAGCTTGACGGCCTCATCATATGCTTTTTCACGCCCCGCTTAAAGGACCCGGGACTGTAGGAAGAAGGAAACACGTGAGCTGGTAATGAATTCCAGGCCTTAATGGTGCGACAGAGGAAAGAGTCTCCGAACCGCTTGGTTCTTGAACGGATGTTTTGCACCGTGTGCGGATGACATCTAAGACCTGCACGCGTTGTCCTGTGTAGGAAAGGGGAGGGTGGGACTAATTGGAAGAGCTCATCAGAACACTCCCCATGGTACAAACGGTAAAATACAGCCATGGACACAACATCTCTACGCAGCTGTAAAGGTTCTAGGGTGTTCGTGATCTCGAGATTCCCAATGATGCGGACCGCACGACGCTGCAACCTGTCGAGAGCATCTAGTAAGTACTTTGCTGAACCATCCCAGAGATGCGAGCAGTACTCCACACAGGAGCGAATTTGTGTCTTGTATAGAAGACACCGCTGCTCCGGCGTGAAAAATCGTCTCACTCTGTTCAGGACTCCGAGTTTTCGTGAGGCTGTTTTGATGATACTTTCGATGTAGTTTTTGTTATTCAGGTTGCAGCGACCATCCATACCTAGGATATTGAGATTGTCCTGCAGTGGCAGTGGCGTGCTCTGAAGAGTGGGGAGGGGAAGGAAAGAAGATACTTTTGCTGTAAACGCACATGCCTGCGTCTTCTTGGCATTGAACTCAACCAGGTTCTCAGAGCCCCATTGAGAAATGTGATTCAGGATCCCGTCAAGCTCAGTGACAAGAAGCTGCCTTTTCTCCGCGATATCCGACTGCTTGGCCGCAGGATGTCCATGATAACTCCCATGCAAAGTGCTATCGTCTGCATAACAATGAACATTGCCGATAGACAGCATGTCGTTGATATGCAGAAGAAAGAGAGTGGGTGATAGGACGGACCCCTGGGGCACGCCAGCATTAACCTGCAGAAACTCCGAAGCTCGTCCGTCACAAAGGACACGAATACGGCGCCCCTGCAGGAAGCTAGCAACCCAGTTGCACAGCCTAGAAGGCAGACCAAAGGCAGGTAGCTTGGAAAGAAGCGATCTGTGCCAGACTCTATCGAAAGCTTTGGCGATGTCAAGACTAATTGCCAGTGACTCGCCGTGCTTGTCCATAGCCTCACCCCAAAGATGGGTAACGTATGCTAGAAGATCACCCGTTGATCGTTTCGGTCTGAAGCCATATTGCCGGTCATTAATTAAGGAGTGATCCTCTAGGTGCCGCATGAGCTGTTTGTTAATTATGTGCTCGAACACTTTGCACAGCACTGAGGTGACGGCTATGGGTCGATAGTTGGCTGGCTCCGAGCGATCCCCCTTCTTGGGAATCGGCTGAACATTCGCCTCTTTCCAAGGCAAAGGCACTGTACCCGAACTGTAGGATAGCCGGTACAGGCGCGTAAGCATTGGAGACAACTCCGCTGCACATTTTTTCAAAACTACCGCTGGAATACCATCCGGACCACTGGCTTTCCGGACATCGAGTGATTGCAGCACTGCACGGACATCGCGTTGCCTGATATGGATATCAGGCATCGCGTGGTCACTGTCGGGTAGTGTTGGTGGCTGCGTACCACAATCATCGATTCGGGAGTTGGCCGCAAAGAGATTAGCCAGCAGATTTGCCTTCTCTTGCGGCTCATGGGCCAGGGATCCATCAGGGTTACGCAGCGGAGGCAGCGAAGGCTGACAGAAGTTGGCTTGCACGGCTTTAGCCAGTCGCCAGTAGCCACGGCTTCCCGTGGGATGCATCACCAGCTCTTGACCAAGCCGCGCTATGCGCAGGGCATCCGCTCTGACGTAGGCCCTTCTACAGACCTTTGTGGCTCTGTTGTACGCCGCCTTGAAGTGGCCCAGATTGGGATGGCGCGTGGCGCGTGCCCCTACCCAAGCGCGGTACGCAGACTGTTTTTGTTGAACAGCTTCCGCGCACTCGCGCCCGAACCAAGGGCGCACCCCGCGGTCACCGGTGATATCGGTGTATGAGATAATAGTATTCCATACCCAGACCGATCTCACTGGCGACAGCAGTAGCACAATCCGATGGGTTCTTACCTTCAAAGCAGCGCTCAACCCACGGGATGGACGCAAAATAGTCACGAAGTCCATCCCAGTCCGCTGACGAGTAGTGCCAGAGACGCCGCTTCCCCTGCACGGGTCGTGGGGGCGCTATAATAGGCACCGTGGAACAGACCAGGCAGTGGTCGGAGTTGCCTAAAGCGGCTCGCACCGATACACTGTACCGGTCCGGATCACTCGTCAGCAGAAGGTCTAGCAGAGAAGGTGCTAGGCCCGACCTTCTTGGTATCCTAGTGACCTCGTGCACCAATTGGGTCAGGCCGTGCGCCAGAGCAAATGCGTGGGCGGCTCTTCCCGCATGGTCTGTTTTGGAGGAGCCCAACCAGATCTCGTGGTGGGCGTTAAAATCCCCCAAAAATACCATTTCGGCATTCGGAAATCGCTCCTGCGCATCATCTGCCGCCTGACTCAGATATTCAAAGAGTCGAGTTGTCTCAGCATCTCCTGTATGGGAACGGTAGAGGCACACATAGATCTGACTCGTAGGGCCATGGTCTACGTGTACCCAAAGGATGGAGAAGGATGGGTCCTCTAGGCAGCGCAAACGGCGACAGCAAACATCCGCCCTAACAAACACGCACACCCCGGCTTTTGCACGAAAACTTTCCTCAAGAACATAGCCAGGGTAGAGCAAGTAGGTCGTGTCATCAGGGCGGTGTATTTGCGTCTCCGTTAGAAAAAACATGGCAGGTTTCGCCGTCTCTAGGTGTTGGTGGACGGCGTTGAGGTTTGCATGGAGCCCACAGATGTTAGTGGACTCCACCTCAAATAGCAAGCTTTTGGGAGTGTGTCGAGCCGCTGTGTTGCCTATTTCTCTGAATTGCGCTGCCATGAGTTTGGGTGGGAGAAGGCGTGAAAAAAGAGGTGATTGCCGCCGCAGCACCGTGTGTCAAAGCGCGGGATATTGGTTTTATCTATGAATGTGAGGCATGGCGAGAGCCGACGCGCCGAACGGAAGGGCCCCCGTACCCCCCCGAGTATGGTCGCCGGGCTCCTAAATCCGGTCACCAACCGGCACGACGAACCATATCGGGATTATGCGCGGCCTGGTGAGGCAGCCTCCCAAGGTGGTTAACCCCAGTTGGGCCCCTGTACTATACCGCGGGCGGCCAGCGGCACCACCGTTTCTACAGGTCTCCCTGTTCGGCGCATCGCCCCGCGCCATCCCCACTAGACTACGCCAAGACCCACTGGTCCCACTAGTGCTGCGACAACCACCACCTCTGCCCGGCTATGCACTTGCTGACCCCTGAACACAATCCAACCGAGATTGAATTGCTATGGAGGGTTTTTCGCAATAGTGCACGGTGGTACCTACCCGGTCGAAACTTGAGACAAATTTGTGCCACCAAGTTTCTACCACCAGTAGATTCCACTGAGATCTCCACTGAGTTCTGCATTTTTTCTTTCCAATAACTAATTTCAAATCAAGTTTCATGACTGAGTATAGTTATAGGATATACGCCTAAATATATTCATTTTATTCAGTATACCAAATATATGTAATTTGTTGAATTGAATTTAAATAACATGTAAACTTATGTAATAAGATATAAACTAATATTTACAAGAATATAAAATAGGATACAAAAGGATCAAATTAAGCACCGAAAAATTCCTCCCCAAATTTTATTCAGTAAAATAGTAATCTCAAAGAGTACCTATCAGAAGCTGATCAAAATACTGAAAATACTTTCTAAAATTTTTCTGAATCTTAAGTCATACTGAAAGCTTTTTAAGTAGTATTAATTACCTTTCTAAATATTGAAATTTTGAATGAAAGTAAAATAATTTATTAATATAAATTATATAATTCAATTAATATAAATTAATGAAGCAATCTCACTAATGACTTTTTCTAAAGCTTATAAGGCTAATAAGTTAATATAAGATAATCTTTATTGTACACCAACACACTACAATACATGTACGGACAACATTATGAATGAAGGATGTATGACATTAGCGATTAGGCCCAGGGTTCCATAACGGGACCTTTTCGAATCCCGTTTTGACACGTCGAAAATCTTCTAGTTTCACTAATTTGAAACAAATTCGTATCTGAATAAAACAATGGCAGGCAATTTCACTTAGCTACAGTCGAAGCAGATATCAGTCTACCTGTCCCGAGCTAAATGATAGAATTCATTGAATTCAGCTTCATCACTATTCCTAATAATTCACGCGATTAATACACAATCCCTAATTTTAATATACATCATTCACTGTCAATAGTCTCAGTGTCTGTAATGGATACTAAAAGACACCTGGTGCCCAATAAAAATGTTATCAATTTGCTCCTTTTCCTCTCGATGATCCATCACTTGGAATTTAATAAAAAGATATAACCTACCTAATGGTTCATACTTTCATAACTTTCATATTCAGAAGCGTCAGTATCAGTAGCTAGTTGTTAAGAATTATAATTTGATCGATAGGCCGCGAGTTTGAATCCTGACCTTGTGACCACTACCACTAACATCGACGTAAACCTACTCCTAACAGCCCCCTCCCCCCAAACAAGTGGTAATTCGATGCCCGGTGAATTGTAGAATAGATTTACAAATACACATATTGATAACTCACTTGTACTTTTCCACATTACTTTATGGTGGCGCATGGCCGAGTGCGGTAATGGACTGTATTGCGGGAAGTAGCTAACTGTTCCATTGACGCTTTACACACAAAAGACAGGTGGTCGGGTTGCCGCGGGAGTGATCCAAGCAATGAATGCAACCCGAGAAATTAGGAGAGGATGCACTAACCTTCACGACACACGTGTTTTCATCGCAGCCGGTACACGGATCTTCTCTTCCTTGCTCAGGAGCTGCCGTCAGCATCACTAGATCACTTGAGGAACACACGAGAGGCACAATCCGATCGGTAAAGGTCTATGAAGCGGTAAAATGTAACAAATATTAATCATTTTTGAGAGACGCGAGCGCGGTCCGTCATCACGCTGGCTAGTTCAAAGCGAGACTGAGTGTCTATATTTCACAAATGGCGGACGGAAGCCATATCTATGGTTAGTGCGGGAGAGGAGACGGGTATAAAAGGAGTGTGTTTCCGTGTCAAAATACAGTTTCTACACCGGCGCAACCATTCCCCCCGGCTTGAAGGGTTACCTTCGAAACGACAAATGCGAAACAAATCTAAAGTCTAATCTAAATCTAGGTTTGGGAAATAACAACTAAAATATAAACCTAGATTGGAGCTCGTGCCTACCGCTGGCTAGGCAGAGGGCAGAGGCGAACAAACAACACAACGCAACAGTCTCGACCAAGACGAGACGCGATTAGCCAACAACAAAATAAGGGTCTCTTCACGTGGGACCGATACAACAAGCGAGTGCTTCTTCTCCTCGGGTGGTTCGGAAACCGTAGTGGGATTGAATTGACTAACTGGCCACTTATCTAACGCGGTATGAATCCAGGACGGTCCACTAAACCATAACGGGTGATCTAAAATTTGCGAAGGAAGCAATCCACGAGAGAGACACCCGGCTGGGTTGTCGGTGCCAGCAACGTGAAAGAGACTATGTGGCGCCAATTCAGATTGAATTTTTGCCACTCTATTAGCGACGAATGTGTCCCAACGATGGGGCGAAGAGTGGGCCCAACATAAAGCGACTGTTGAGTCCTAAAAGCTAAAATTCTACTAATATTAATGCGAAAATTTACAATTATGTCAAATAAATTACCTTAAAGATTCCGACCACAATACAAAATGTCATTAAGCGACACGGAAGTGCTAGTCTTAGCACTGCCATCCAAAACTACGCGGAGTTTTAGTAGTAAGCTTATCTTCTCTAATAACTCCGCGGTGCGGGATAATGTACGAAGGCTGGGTCCCGCCAGTGTCCGCAGGCGCAGGTGAGATGTAACCTTTATCTAAATATTCGTTAACAACCTCATCATAGGCCCGCTTCGACTTTGGGGACGCCTGCATCTTTCGTTCCAAACAAAGAAAGCGTTTTTCAGCGGATACACGGGAGCCACCGAGCGAAAACTTGCGGATGGTAGACTCCAGTGGCGGCTCGACGGTGCAACAGAACGAAGCAGTCGAGTGACTAAAACTATCCATAGAAGCGGGTGCGGAACCAATTATAACAAAACCCAGAACTGTTTCCAGGGCGTGCGGAGCGGGGTACGTCGGTCCCCCTTTGACCTTACGTGATAACTGGAGGTGCGGGAGAATCGAAGCGCCGATCAATATATCGACGACTCCAGGAACAGCGTAAGTCTCATCAGCTAAAGGCAAGTCTTTAAATTTCGTTAATAAAGACGTGTCAACTGGGACGGTAGGCAACTGTTCAGTTATTTTATCTGTAACGAGCGAATCCATGTCAAACCAAATATTATTATTAAAACGAGATCCAAACCTTGGTTTAATGGTGCCATGAACAGCTGACTGCAAACCCCCAAACCCTTTCACCACTGAATGGGTTGAACGCTTATCAACATTGAAACCAAGACGTTGACAACAATCTTGAGTAATAAAATTACTTTGCGAAGCGCCATCTAATAGCGCTCGAACAAGGTGCGGTTTACCTAATGTATCAACAATAACAACGCGAGCGGTCGCGAGACACACAGTGGTGAGTGCAGCACTAGCGGAGAACGAACACAAGGTGACGTCATCCGCAGCGGTCACCGGGCGGGCCGGAGCGCGCGCGGGCGCGGGGTGCGGCTGCGGCGCAGGCTGCCGTGTGTCACCGCTCGACGGGCCAACTGTACTCACATTGGATGCGGCATTACTATTCTCAAAATGAAGCAAAGTGTGGTGTCTCGCTTGACATTTGCGACAACCATTTCCACTATTACATAAAACAACGCGGTGTTTAGTACCGAGACAATTAAAACAAAAATTATTAGCGCGAACAAATTTATAACGATCACTAGGCGACAATTTTAGGAAACCAGGACACTTGTACAGTTGCGAATGATGAGTACTACACAAAGAGCAAACAGATGATTGTACACGTGCTGGTGCGGTATTAACATAAGTATGGGTTGACCTCGGTGACCTCGATGAGGCATCTATTTTGCGTTCAGAAGTAACAACCTTCTTCGCGCCTTCATGTTTCGATGAAGAGCGTTGCAATACCTTTATATGCTCGCGAACAAAACTTTCTAAGTCTTCGAACTTAGGAATTTTACTGCCGCGATGATCCGACTCAAACAAACGAATGGTTTCGGAATCTAATTTCTTTAAACCCATATACAAAAATACGAAGTCGCAGAGGTCATCGATCTTCAAGTTCTTTACGGCGCGAACAGCTGACGCGAAAGTATCTAGAAATTTCTCTAAGTTTTGATCGTTACATGCCGTAATAGATTTCAAATCAGACATCTGATCTAAATAGGCGTTAGCTACCGATCTTTTATCCTCATACTTAGCTTTCAAAGTATTTAAAATTAAATTATAATTCCCGGCACTAAACGTAATTCCAGCGCAAGCGGTTATAGCTTTACCAGTCAATTTTTCAACGAGATAATGCAATTTTTCGTGATCTGTCAACGAATCGTTCTTATCTATCGTATTCTCAAAACTATCTATAAATAGACACCAATTGCGAATGTTACCATCAAATTCGGGTATTTGAATTGGTGGCAACTTAGGTCGGTCGCGAGTGGGGTTGGGTAGGTCAGCCGGTTTCTCCAAACTCCTAGCGACGCGTTTGATACGACAATACAAATCGTCAAACGACGACAAGGCTTGATAACTCACTGAGTAATCGGGATCCAAATTCAACTCTAAAACATTGATGTCATGTACTAAGGTTTCGAAATCCGCGCGTAGACTATCTAAGTTTTCTATAGAACACAAGAACGAATCTCTGATGACCAAATCAGAGGTTTTAAGTGCATTATCATAGATCGATTGTACGCGAGAGTAAATCATTTCTTTTTTAGCGTATAAAAGTTTCAATTGAACCTTACCGGTCTTATCAACCTTTGGGGACATGTTTACAATTAAATCTCAAACTAAAGTGCGGCAAATAACAAATATGAAATGACTTAATCTTAGCGGTACAGAGCAGCGAGGCGGCGCGAGCGATAACCGTAGGTAGGTAGGTACTTATAACTGCCAGTGCAAGCTTGAACTAACGCGCATAGCAACAAGATCGTACCTACGCGATGGTCGCTGTCTAGGTTCAACTATTATTTCAGAGATTAAGTATTGCGTAATATCTATTCAAATCAAAATACTTTCGTATGAATTGGGATGAGATGCGAGCGAGGTAGGTACAGCCACGTGTCTACCCACGCAGGTACTAGGCAAATACGACGCGAGCCGAGAACAACGTAATTGAAAAAAACAAAACAAAGCCAAATGCGTTAGGTATTACACTGTGCCTATGCACTAGGGTGTCTAGTATACCTAAGATCTAAGCCTAAATGTCTGGATGCGGGGTTTTCTACTAAAATAACCAGGCACTTAGGTGCGATGCGAAAATTGCGAACTACGATTAAGTGTTGATATGATACCTAACCTATGTATGTACCAGGTAGGTACTATGCGAGCCAGCGGCGAACGGACAACAAATCTAATCCTAAGTGTCTGGATGCGGGGTTTTCTACTAAAATAACCAGGCACTTAGGTGCGATGCGCCTATTCCCATTAGAATAATAACAAAATACGAACTACGGCTAAGAATCCGGCTCGATCCGGACCAAAAATGGTGGCGCATGGCCGAGTGCGGTAATGGACTGTATTGCGGGAAGTAGCTAACTGTTCCATTGACGCTTTACACACAAAAGACAGGTGGTCGGGTTGCCGCGGGAGTGATCCAAGCAATGAATGCAACCCGAGAAATTAGGAGAGGATGCACTAACCTTCACGACACACGTGTTTTCATCGCAGCCGGTACACGGATCTTCTCTTCCTTGCTCAGGAGCTGCCGTCAGCATCACTAGATCACTTGAGGAACACACGAGAGGCACAATCCGATCGGTAAAGGTCTATGAAGCGGTAAAATGTAACAAATATTAATCATTTTTGAGAGACGCGAGCGCGGTCCGTCATCACGCTGGCTAGTTCAAAGCGAGACTGAGTGTCTATATTTCACAAATGGCGGACGGAAGCCATATCTATGGTTAGTGCGGGAGAGGAGACGGGTATAAAAGGAGTGTGTTTCCGTGTCAAAATACAGTTTCTACACCGGCGCAACCACTTTATTACTTATTACACCAGACCGGTTTCGCCTTACGGCATCCTCAAAAGTTTACAATGACAAAAATGGCCAAGTGCCATCAATCAACAGTGGTTGCGCCGAAGTGGAAACTGTATTTTTGACACGGAAACCCACTCCTTTTATACCCGTCTCCTCTCCCGCACTAATCATAGATATGGCTTCCGTCCGCCATTTGTGAAATATAGACATTCAGTCTCGCTTTGAACTAGCCAGCGTAAAGGCGATCGCGCGCGCGCGTCTCTCAGAAATGAATAATATTTGTTGTATTTTAACCGCCTCATAGACCTTTACCGATCGGATGGTGCCTCTCGTGTGTTCCTCAAGGGATCTAGTGACGCTGACGGCAGCTCCTGAGCAAGGAAGAGAAGATCCGTGTACCGGCTGCGATGAAAAACACGTGGGTCGTGAAGGTTGGTGCATCCTCTCCTAATTTCTCGGGCTGCATTCACTGCCTGGATCGAATCCGCGGCAGCCCGGCCACCTGTCTTGTTTTGTGTGTAAAGTGTCAATAGAACAGTTATCTGCTTCTCCGCAATACAGTCCACTCGCACACGTTGGCCCACGCGCCACCATTTTTTGGTCCGGATCGAGCCGGATTCTTAGCCGTAGTTCGTATTTTGTTATTATTCTAATGGGAATGAGCGCACCGCACCTAAGTGCCTGGTTATTTTAGTAGAAAACCCCGCATCCAGACACTTAGGCTTAGAATTTGTTGTCCGTTCGCCGCTGGCTCGCATTGTACCTACCTAATACATAAATAGGTTAGGTATCATATCAACACTTAATCGTAGTTCACAATTTTCGCATCGCACCTAAGTGCCTGGTTATTTTAGTAGAAAACCCCGCATCCAGACATTTAGGCTTAGATCTTAGGTATACTCAGACACCCTAGTGCATAGGCACAGTGTAATACCTAACGCATTTGGCTTTGTTTTGTTTTTTTCAATTACGTTGTTCTCGGCTCACGTCGTATTTGCCTAGTACCTGCGTGGGTAGACACGTGGCTGTGCCTACCTCGCTCGCATCTCATCCCAATTCATACGAAAGTATTTTAATTTGAATAGATATTACGCAATACTTAATCTCGGAAATAATAGTTGAACCTAGACAGCGACCATCGCGTAGGTACGTACGACCTTGTTGCTATGCGCGTTTGTTCAAGCGTGCATTCACAGTTGTAGGTACCTACCTATCTGCCGAGTGTCGCTCGCGCCGCCTCGCTGCTCTGTGCCGCTAAGATTAAGTCATTTCATATTTGTTGTTTACCTCACTTTAGTTCGAGATTTAATTGTAAACATGTCCCCAAAGGTTGATAGGACCGGTAAGGTTCAATTGAAACTTTTAAACGCTAAAAAAGAAATGATTTACTCTCGCGTACAATCGATTTATGATAATGCACTTAAAACCTCTGATTTGGTCATCAGAGATTCGTTCTTGTGTTCTATAGAAAACTTAGATAGTCTACGCGCGGATTTCGAAACCTTAGTACATGACATCAACGTTTTAGAGTTGAATTTGAATCCCGATTACTCAGTGAGTTATCAGGCCTTGTCGTCGTTTGACGATTTGTATTGTCGTATCAAACGCGTCGCTAGGAGTTTGGAGAAACCGGCTGACCTACCCAACCCCACTCGCGACCGACCTAAGTTGCCACCAATTCAAATACCCGAATTTGATGGTAACATTCGCAATTGGTGTCTATTTATAGATAGTTTTGAGAATACAATAGATAAGAACGATTCGTTGACAGATCACGAAAAATTGCATTATCTCGTTGAAAAATTGACTGGTAAAGCTATAACCGTTTGCGCTGGAATTACGTTTAGTGCCGAGAATTATAATTTAATTTTAAATACTTTGAAAGCTAGGTATGAGGATAAAAGATCGGTAGCTAACGCCTATTTAGATCAGATGTTTGATTTGAAATCTATTACGGCATGTAACGATCAAAACTTAGAGAAATTTCTAGATACTTTCGCGTCAGCTGTTCGCGCCGTAAAGAACCTAAAGGTCGATGACCTCTGCGACTTCGTATTTTTGTATATGGGTTTAAGGAAATTAGATTCCGAAACCATTCGTTTGTTTGAGTCGGATCATCGCGGCAATAGGATTCCTAAGTTCGAAGACTTAGAAAGTTTTGTTCGCGAGCATATAAAGGTATTGCAACGCTCTTCATCGAAACATGAAGGCGCGAAGACAGTTGTTGATTCTGCACGCAAAGTAGATGCGTCATCGAGGTCACTGAGGTCAACTCATACTTATGTTAGTACCGCACCAGCACGTGTACAGTCACCTGTTTGCTCTTTGTGTAGCACTCATCATTCGCAACTGTACAGGTGTCCTGGTTTTCTAAAATTGTCGCCTAGTGATCGTTATAAATTTGTTCGCGCTAATAATTTTTGTTTTAATTGTCTCGGTACTAAACACCGCGTTGTTTTATGTAATAGTAGAAATAGTTGTCGCAAATGTCAAGCGAGACACCACACTTTGCTTCATTTTGAGAATAGTAATGCCGCATCCAATGTGAGCACGGTTGGCTCGTCGAGCGGTGACACACGGCAGCCTGCGCCGCAGCCGCAGCCCGCGCTCGCGCGCGCTCCAGCCCGCCCGGTGACCGCCGCGGATGACGTCACCTTGTGTTCGTTCTCCGATAGTGCTGCACTCACTACTGTGTGTCTTGCGACCGCTCGCGTTGTTATTGTTGATGCATTAGGTAAGCCGCGCATTGTTCGAGCGCTGTTAGATGGCGCTTCGCAAAGTAATTTTATTACTCAAGATTGTTGTCGGCGTCTTGGTTTCAATGTTGATAAGCGTTCAACCCGCTCAGTGGTGAAGGGTTTTGGAAGCTTACAGTCAGCTGTTCGTGGCACCGTTAAAACAAGGTTTAGATCTCGTTTTAATAATAATATTTGGTTTGACATGGATTCGCTCGTTATAGATAGAATAGCTGAACAGTTGCCTACCGTCCCGGTTGACACGTCTTTATTAACGAAATTTAAAGATTTGCCTTTAGCAGATGAGACTTACGCTGTTCCTGGAGTCGTCGATATATTGATCGGCGCTTCGATTCTCCCGCACCTCCAGCTATCACGTAAGGTTCAAGGGGGACCGACGTACCCCGCTCCGCACGCCCTGGAAACAGTTCTGGGTTTTGTTATAATTGGTTCCGCACCCGCTTCTATAGATAGTTTTAGTCACTCGACTGCTTCGTTCTGTTGCACCGTCGAGCCGCCACTGGAGTCTACCATCCGCAAGTTTTCACTCGGTGGCTCCCGTGTATCCGCTGAAAAACGCTTTCTTTGTTTGGAACGAAAGATGCAGGCGTCCCCAAAGTCGAAGCGGGCCTATGATGAGGTTGTTAACGAATATTTAGATAAAGGTTACATCTCACCTGCGCCTGCGGACACTGGCGGGACCCAGCCTTCGTACATTATCCCGCACCGCGGAGTTATTAGAGAAGATAAGCTTACTACTAAAACTCCGCGTAGTTTTGGATGGCAGTGCTAAGACTAGCACTTCCGTGTCGCTTAATGACATTTTGTATTGTGGTCGGAATCTTTAAGGTAATTTATTTGACATAATTGTAAATTTTCGCATTAATATTAGTAGAATTTTAGCTTTTAGGACTCAACAGTCGCTTTGTGTTGGGCCCACTCTTCGCCCCATCGTTGGGACACATTCGTCGCTAATAGAGTGGCAAAATTCAATCTGAATTGGCGCCACATAATCTCTTTCACGTTGCTGGCACCGACAACCCAGCCGATTGTCTCTCTCGTGGATTGCTTCCTTCGCAAATTTTGGATCACCCGTTGTGGTTTGGTGGACCGTCCTGGATTCATGCCGCGTTAGATGGGTGGCCAGTTAGTCAATTCAATCCCACTACGGTTTCCGAACCACCCGAGGAGAAGAAGCACTCGCTTGTTGTATCGGTCCCACGTGAAGAGACCCTTATTTTGTTGTTGGCTAATCGCGTCTCGTCTTGGTCGAGACTGTTGCGTTGTGTTGTTTGTTCGCCTCTGCCCGCTGCCTAGCCAGCAGTAGGCACGAGCTCCAATCTAGGTTTATATTTTAGTTGTTATTTCCCAAACCTAGATTTAGATTAGACTTTAGATTTGTTTCGCATTTGTCGTTTCGAAGGTAACCCTTCAAGCCGGGGGGAATGGTTGCGCCGAAGTGGAAACTGTATTTTTGACACGGAAACCCACTCCTTTTATACCCGTCTCCTCTCCCGCACTAATCATAGATATGGCTTCCGTCCGCCATTTGTGAAATATAGACATTCAGTCTCGCTTTGAACTAGCCAGCGTAAAGGCGATCGCGCGCGCGCGTCTCTCAGAAATGAATAATATTTGTTGTATTTTAACCGCCTCATAGACCTTTACCGATCGGATGGTGCCTCTCGTGTGTTCCTCAAGGGATCTAGTGACGCTGACGGCAGCTCCTGAGCAAGGAAGAGAAGATCCGTGTACCGGCTGCGATGAAAAACACGTGGGTCGTGAAGGTTGGTGCATCCTCTCCTAATTTCTCGGGCTGCATTCACTGCCTGGATCGAATCCGCGGCAGCCCGGCCACCTGTCTTGTTTTGTGTGTAAAGTGTCAATAGAACAGTTATCTGCTTCTCCGCAATACAGTCCACTCGCACACGTTGGCCCACGCGCCACCAAACAGTATAAAAAAAACGTACAAATGTTTGAGATTTGACATATTGGACAGTCGTCAACGCATGTCATAAACGTCAAATACCATGCATTCAACGAAATGCCACTTGTCTAGAGGGGCAGTAGTAATTTAGCTCAGCTCATAGCATTAGGGGGAATAATAGCAATCTGGTCACGAATCATTCTTTAAAAACTATATTTACTTGGGTAGTCTATTTGTCAATTTTGTGGGCGTACAACACTCGTGTAAATATTCAACACAACACGTGAAACTTTAATAAATATGTTACCTAGATGATAAATTGATTTCCCGAAGAAAATTTTTCCCCATCACAGGTTTATAAGTATTGGATGTTAACAACTTCGTAACAACTTCGTTCGGTTTACGATATAAGTTAGATATAAGTTTTCTTTTGACTGTTATTAAGTGTCAATTTATTATGTGAAATAATATCTCCTTTTTTATCCTAGTTAATTTTCTGTGGCTCACCTACAGTCTAAATAGAACAGAAGTCTATATACCTCATCATCATCATATCGTTAGGTCCTGAAATGCCCGCTGACTTTCTTGCCGGAGTCTTTTCGGGTCGGGCCCGGGTTTCGAACCGGTGGTCTATTTACTAAACTGATATTCATGTTCCTTTTTTGTTGACGTTTTGTAAGTGCCGATATAATGGTCTATACAGAATAAACGATTTTTGACTTGACTTGTTGCATCCAAAGCTTGTATTTTAGAGCACGGGGTCCATTTTCATATTCTTCCTTTTAGTTTAGCTTATCTTGTCTTTTGCAGGAGCGTCTGATTCTCTATCTTCGAAAGGAAAACTTGCCCAGAAGCTTCATCCATTAATCAGTAGGTGTAACTATCGGTACTATGAGTAACATCTTGAAACTTTTGCAGTTGCGTATAGAAGTTGCCTCTCTGGCTGTATTCTATCGCCTCTACCACGGCGAGTGTTCTGAGGGGTTATTTCCCTTTCTGTCCAAAACAACTCGTGCTGGCTCGTGCGGTACCACCCACGCACGGTGAAATCCGGTTTGAGGCCTTCTTCTTCTGCCGCATGATAAAAACTGGAATACTGCTCGCGCACGTGTTTTCCTCTTCTTACAGTCCCGGATTCTTCACAGCGTGAAAAAGCGTCAGTCAAGGCCATCAAGGTAGGGACCACCATATAAAGTTACCGTAATAGTATCGGAAGTGGTGCTCCATATCTTGTGGACTCGGCTGCACCTCAGATTTTTACCATCCAGCGGCTACCAATTGACGGACCAAATATATAAACAAAATCCTTTACCTATACCTGTCGTCTTACTTAATAAGTACCTATTTTAGTAAAATACCTCGAAGCACAGAAAGAGGACAAAATTATTTGGAACTTACGTTTAAACTTGTCTTCAAGTATAGCTGCACAGTAATCACAGGCTAGGGTACAATGCGGCCGGCGCATCTCCAGCAGGGGGCTGACAGCTCTCCGCGGACTGGGGGAGTCCGCGCCCCCTGGCGGCACCAGTGACATTATTCTGCGGACAAAATGATTTACTTCATTAATATAGAGACTTTTATTATACTGACACTAAATCTGCTATTAGAACAATAGTTCGCTCGTTCACATTTCAGTAGTTTGGTTAGATGATAACGGTTGTACTATATATATATATAAAGAAAACATTCATACACATACATATAATCACGCCTTTATCCCCGGAGGGTTAGGCAGAGGTGAATTATCACCTACATTTCACCAATAATTGAATTCCGTCCCAAGTAATAGGGGGTGAGCCTATTGCTGTATTTCGGGTACTATTATTGACTCGAACCATGTATCTGAGGCTGAGTCTGAGCTGTATATATCTGTCCGATGTTAAACAGCTAAACAAGACGTACTATGTACAACATATACGCAGGAACGTAACGATTAGTAACATTCTTCTCTGAAACATTATTAATTTGCAACGACATTATAATCTTAGTCGAAGTTTTCTTGTCAAATCACATGGATCGCCTGCCGAAGCAATTTACATTATTAAAGCAAAATCATACCTCGTTGTTTGCTTAACTATCAATATTATTACGCTGCTTCATATTGTATATTCATACCAATTTAGTATAAATACTAGAAGTAGAGAGTAATACATAGAAGATACGCTATGGTAGTTTCTGTAACATCAGTGAATTGACTGACGAGGCGATATAACGTCCTCTCCTATTGGCAATGCGCCAACATGTGAGCTGTCGTAGCTGCACCTTGAAACTATGACTTTCAGGGACGCAAAGTCTCTCAATGAAGACTATTGTTTTATCTACAGTAAAAAAAAGAAACTTTTAAGAGTCTGTTAGTTTTCTTTCTTTTCTCTTTCTCAGAACGATCACTGGTCGCAACGAACCTATATCTTGGATGCTAAGAACCTACAATCAGTTCTGGAAACTGTACGATATTGACGTTTTCGAAAACAGCGCTGCCGGGTATAAATGGAGAATAATGAGAAATTTCAAATCTAATAAAAATACGGGTGATAATGTTAGATTAGCTTAATTTTTATATTTATTACTATTTAGTTATAATATGTTATTTTATTACTACACTAGTTTTGGTCCTGCATATGAGATGGAAGCGTGACGTGTCCAGCGCTCATCGCTCTAATTTAGACAAAGCCTTATAGATTATTATGATGTTTCAGTCTTCAGCGGAAAATATCACTAACGTGAGAATAAAAGTGGTAAGAATTGGAGTACTGGTGTCACCTTCTTGTCTGAGCGCCTGCATACCAGCTTGGCCCAAGCGACTCGGTGTAAAGACGGGTATTGAGACAGGTCGAAAATCCCATACTCGCAGGTGATATGGAACTTCTCAGCCTAAGGACGGACTTTGCCTCGCTGTGTGTGTTCTACACGCCGAGCGTGATCAGAATCAGATGAATTATATGGCATGATGGCCACAGCTACATTCTATCATCGCACCACTCGTCATTGGTACGGAATTCATCCACACACACGATCTGAGACGGTACGCACGGTACGGTATGAAAGAAACTTCATCCCACGCACACACAAGCTGTAAAATGCTGCGGTTTTCCTTAGCGCCTACAATATGGCGTTCTTTAAGAGGAGCAGGTTTCTTCAGGGTCGGCAGCGCGATTGTAATGGCGTTGCACACGTCCATAGGCCTTGGTAAATACTTCCCATCAGGTGTCTATGGTATCTAACACCTAAGTGGTATAAAAATACATCTTAACCTTCAAACCTTTATCATGTCTTTATTTCGGTTTATTACATTTCATGGGTAGCAGATTTACTCATTTATTTATGGAACTTTTAGATAGACTGCGATAATCCCTAAGTAGCACTTAATATATTACAGTCGAAGCAACTACTTAATACTTCTTAAGGCTTTAGAGAGTGCTTGTATCTTATTTCTGTTACATAATTTCCTTTGCCTTTGAGACAAATTTTGATCCCGTTGTTAGTATTTAGCCTTAGGTTCTCGTTATTTTATCTTAAAATATCTAGTCTAATTTGAATATTAAGTAAAATGCCAGCCAATTCAGGCTATATCTAAAATTTTACATTGGAACGCGGGGTCGCCTCTCCTACTTTTTTTTAAATATCTAGAACACGCCAACTTGACTTCATCTCACCTGATGGTAAGCAACGTCTCAGGAAAAAGGGTCACCATTACAGACACTAAATAATGTTACAATGGTGGCACTCAGCTTGGCGGCCTCATCGCATGCTTTTTCACGCCCTGTTTAAAGGACCCGGGACTGTAGGAAGAAGGAAACACGTGAGCTGGTAATGAATTCCAAGTCTTGGTAGTGCAGCAAAGAAAAGAGTCTCCAAACCGCTTGCTTCTTGCTCGTATATTCTGCACATTGTGAGGGTGACATCTAAGCACTGCACGTGTTGTCCTATGTAGGAAACCTACCCTACTTCCCAAATTTGGTTTATTTTGACTTTAACGAGGGTAACTGCTAAGTATTTGAATTTTAACTTCGAGAGGAACATAACTACATCAGTCAATCAGTGCACTGACTGGCAGATTAATAAAATGGACCCATAACTCACTATTCTATACCATAATCACCTTAATTCTTACTATCACGATTACATATATAATAGAATGCCAAAGAAGTTAGAAGTTAGTAACAAACAAAGGGTCATAAAGAGTAAAAACAAACACGGATTCAACTTATGGTCAGCCAATGACCTTGCCTTTTATTTCATTTGTTCTTCCTGTTGTAAACGACCCCGTAATTTCCAAACCGATTAGAGGAATTTCTTCAAGGATACATACACACTTCATGGTCGTTACAATATATTATTCACAAGGTCACGGTATCAAGACAAGTGGTTAATAGCCCATAATTTCTTGACCTTGATATCAAAACTATAGGTCGTGGATGTATTACATCAAGCCGTTTTATACATAATAGTTATAGAATGGATATAGTACTGACATAATATCGAATATAGCCATATA
The DNA here is from genome assembly GCA_963662185.1 of Eilema griseolum. Classification (NCBI taxonomy): domain Eukaryota; kingdom Metazoa; phylum Arthropoda; class Insecta; order Lepidoptera; family Erebidae; genus Eilema; species Eilema griseolum. The sequence continues at coordinate 12,059,475 of OY759250.1, forward strand.
CATATACAATTTTCAGCACTACGTGATTGTGAATGTCAAATGATATTTTGTAGTTTTCTATCGTTTTTTTAAGTAAAACTGAGATTGATTCGATGTTTATGGTAATCAAGGTATTATATTAAATCGTTGGAGTCCAAACTAACCTGCATCTGGAAGGCGATATTTGTTCTGGTTGACGAATAAGGCTTGGAGACCTTGGGCCCTTTAACTCAAATCAAAAGAAATAGAAAAAAATGGACCACGGGCGGTAGAAACTTCATAAACAAGAGAACAACGGTAAATGGAGTATTAGGATAAGTACAATGCAGTCACAATGTGTGACAGGCCAACTTATTTCACGTCTGCCTAAACATTTTTAATAAAATAATTTTAGAACAGTACCAAAATTAAGTGTTAAAAGACTTGAAAGTTGAAAGTATCCTTTAGGGACTAAGAGTAGTTTTGTACAAGTAACTCTGAAGTTGTTTAAGTTTAACCTACCGCTCAGTACTTAGTCGCTCAGTATCAAATGAGGCGTAAACCCTTTTCAATAATCCAATTTTCCAATCCATCTTTTCAATTATCTGAGTTCACCGAAAGGGACATCTGGAAGTAGGAAATGGCCCAGGGTCATTCGCAACCAGACATTCAAGACCCGAAGAAGAGATGTCGAGCGGTTATAGTCGGTTCGAGTACAACATAGCCACCTTTCTGGCTAGCGAGGGGATATCCGTGTGGATTCCCGCAAGAAAAAAGAAGATATTGTTATTCAATCATGCAAAAAATGCCGAACCGATTTAAAACACATGTTGTGAAATGAATCACTGTATCTTTCTTTTAGAACTTACAACCACGACAATATGGCTAACATGATAAATAAACATAATACGATTAACTATTTCGGAAATGAAAATAAATCTTAACATGTCTACGTTTGAGGATAATTAATATTGACTGTCCTCTGACCCTTATCAAACAGATAATAGATACATTCAATAAAAATACATCACATTTTCCGATACAGTGTGACAGTTTGTCATTGACGTTAGAGGGGGCAGAATGTAACGGGACACGTTCGAAGTAGGCCATGTTTGTGGAGCAAGAATACTTTGAGGCTTAGGTTGCGATTTCATGAGAGATGAGCGAGGTAGCTGAGCGGTGTGAGGATGTGTAGCAACGCTGTGGAATAGTGTATTTTCAGCGGAGATAATTAAGTTAGGCCGTTAAGTGCTTCAAGCATTCGTACTATACGTAGCAACGACCCTGTGCAAAGATGCGTGAATAAACAGTCTCGTTTCTGATGTGAGTTAACTGGGATGAAAGCAGGGCGCCTACTTACTGCCCATATACATTCTTCGAATGTTTATGGCCCGCAACACATCTTTCGAAATATATCTATACTGCCCTGCTAAGCCGAAAGGCGCTATCTCTGAGATACGCCCTTTTTGTTTTTTTATACAATTCAGTAGGTAGAATAATTTCGCATCTAATGGTATAAGCCAAATAGCGATATCTAATTTAAAACATTAAAATAAACCACTAAGAAGTTTTTTTATATCTCAATTTTTCCTTAAATTACTAAGAGATTTGACGGCATGTCGTTTTTATGAAGCCAAATAGCCTTATATTGACATAGGCTAGAAACGCTTAAAAAATGTTAATCATAAACTTAATTAAATTTTTAAGCCAATAAGCGGTAAGTTCAAGTTTCTCAAAAGTGCCGGAGTTAGCGCTTTTGCGCTAAATAAATGTGGGTATTATTAGTTCGCTAAGGTCTGAGATACGGCTATACCTAAGTATAGTAGGTAATTAAAATTGACTTTAATGTCTTTAGCAATAAGGATTACACTCACTTACATTTCACAATAGAGTGTGTTGTGACATAAAGATAAACATTAGTAACGATCATTTCTTAGTTTGTTTTGTTTGTGGAAGGAAGCAAATAAAAAGAGAAAGAAGTGTGAAAAAAGAATCTAAAATTATAGAAAAAAGGGAGAAACATAATGTGAAACCCCCCTGCTCTTCATCATGCAGGCTTTTATGTATTACAAACATACCGGAAGAGCAATGAAAGCAATTGAACAATTCTTTTTGGATTTTTTTTGGAATTTAAGCGATACAGAAAGAAAAGATTTTGAGCTGCACCACACTTCTTCCCAGACTGTAAAGCAAAGAACTGTCAGTGAATCTGTTCCAACTAACTACAGAAGACAAACTACATTCTTCTATTTTCTCAAAAACTCACAAGGTTCATCCTGCAAAGTATGCAAAACTTTCTTTTTAACTACCTTGGGTTATAATGCAGCTAACGACACGCCTTAAAGACTGCTTTAGATAATAATAAGGATGACTCTGTCAGTGCTACAGTAGACAAAAGATGCACTAACACTCCTCACAACAAAATTGACGATGGTCCTATAAAGGAACACATATTTAGTTTTGAACCCAGCATATCCCATTATAGACGTGAACACGTGCCCAAACGGTTATATTTGCCAAGTGACTGTTTTCACTCACAGGATTGTTGTATATAATGAAAGTTTTGTGCCTATTGGAGCTAGGAAAGGTTCAAAAGAATCCACTATCTATCCTGTCCTTTCGCATGAAGCATTGTCTGGACGATCTAAAGATGAGATCATAAGTGCGTATTATCATTTTTTAATGTTCTATCGGGATATGAAAAATATTGTACTTTGGGTGGATTATTGTTCTGCTTAAAATAAAAACTGGACGTTATGTTTGTTTTTAATCAATGTTATAAATTCGGATCAGATCAATGCAGAAAAGATTATTGTTAAATACTTCGAAGCTGAACACACATTTGTCTGCAGACTCTTTTCACCATAGAGTAGAATTGGCGATGAAGCGAATGAAAAATAAAATATATGACTTTGATGACTTTTGCGAAGCTGTAAACAGTGCTGGAAAAAATGTAAATCTCAAAAAAATGACAATAGACGATTTTTATGAGTGGCAAGACGACAAGAAGAGAGTGGGTCGTATAGACCCAATACAAACTTTCCCGGTTGTCACCACGACCTTACATTGGTGACATTAACAGAGGCAGTTTTGACATTATGTACAGAACTGGTTTCGATAATGAACCCATTACGGCTAGCATTATAGGTACAAAGTTCTTAAAATTAGACAAACTTCCATCCCCCAACTAAAAAAACAGTACCAGCAGGAATATCTCAAACAACAAAAAATAATATTAAATCTCTTTCTAGTTTTATACCTGCTAATAGAATGTCTTTTTGGCGGGAACTACCAACTTTTGATTAATTTTATTTCATAGAAAGCAATTAAATTGCTTTAACTTTTTTTTTGTAATTTGCTGCTACAATTAATAAAGTTGTTAAAAAAATATTAAATGAAGTTTTATTACAAATTTATTTGGTATTTTCATCAAATATGAAAAAAAAAAAAATTTTGTATGGAACTTTCTATGAGCAGAATAAGACTAAAAGCAGTATCTCAATTTTTAATCAAAATAGCGGTATCTCACAAAATAGGTATAATGGTGCCATTTATGGATAATTTAGGTATGTCAGTTATATCTAGGGTCAAAAATAACTTTATATAAGTTTTAACAGTTTTAAAAATATTAGTTTTAACCCCCTTTTGAAGGTGGGAAAAATCCATTCGAAAAAGTCGTTTTTCTCAAAACTTACTCAGATTGAGTTAGCGCTTTTCGGCTTATCAGGGCAGTATAGCACTTTCTTCTTTTTTCTTCACTTGTTTTGCATGTACAAACCTCGCTCCGCTGAACAGTTTCTACTAGTTTCCACTCAAGCTGTGCTGAGCTATGTAGTGTTTCTATTTATTCTTTACAAACACATCCCTCACTACGTATCTTCGCATATGTCTGGTAGAATAGAAACGCAGCGTTATGAAACCGCCTACTCTGTAGCAAGTATGAATACATAAGCTTCCAAAATTTTTCTTAGTATTTTCAGTGGTTCTAGCGGTGTTCAACGACATGATTTGCACTTAATTACCCTCTACGTAAATTATTTATCAGATAATTTTATGCATGAGTTATGGTTTCATAAGATTTAAAGACATTTATTTCTCATAAAAACATAAAGTTCACTTAAAATGAGATTTACAATAATTTAGAAATTTACAATAAATGTTTTCCTTTATTCTGCCTACTTTAAATTATTACATTTGTTGTACATAGTTTTTGAGTTTACCCTTATACACATTCAAATTATCAATATTTTTAATGTTGTTAAAGTAGGGACAAGATAATAGGTCACTTTTGACATTTCATCAAAATTCAAAAACGTAACCTTGTAACGGCGGGCATAAAATAAGAACTGCACAATTGCTTAACTTTTTTCAATTACGTTTACATATTTATTGTAATAATGACCGATACGAGTAATTTTACGATTTGCTTTCACTAATAAACCATTCTAAACATAATAAACAATTTCTGATCTAAAGAACTGAACGTCGTTACAATGTTGCGTCAGTCAACCCTTTTTCTTTTTAAACACTAGGGATGTTACTCTAAAAATCGAAAGCTGATAGGATTGTAAGTTGAATCGAATGCAATGATTACTTGTGAAGAAAAATCACCATAAATTTGTAACCACGTTGTGATTATAATAAAACCTAATTATACATATTTATTATTCTTTTAACTAACTATAAAAATACAAAAAAATAACTAAATAGAAAGGTCATTGATGTTGGGTGCAATTTAGGTGGATGTTGCTGGCAACACCAGTGCCTGTCGATGACGCATGTCATGTCGCCATAACATGATGATGACGCAGTCTTTTGTTGTTGTGCGAAGTGACTGTGCGTTTTTGGTGTGCTCTCTGTTATTTTCTTCTGATCCGGCTTTTTCATTGAACTGATCTTACTGACTACGTTTACCTGGCTATAAATTGGACTCCGATTGCTTAACGATTATTAAACAAGAAAAACATTACAGTCTTACTATGTCGAAACGGGGGAAAACTCTAAACAGTCAATCTCGCGAACTAGTGCTGAAATTGTACAATTATTTTGGACGTGAATCAGTTAACGATGGGCCTCTTTTACCATTGAAACCACCGAGAGAACGCGTTGCCGAAGCATTGGGAATAGGGAAGAAGACAGTAACTCAAATTCTGAAAGAGAAATACGGACCATCAGGCTCAGAAGATAATACTTTACGTACACCGAAAAAACGAAAGAGGGACAAGAAAATTGTTGACGTTGATAATTTTGATGCTGCTGCAATTCGCAACCACATTTATGGATATTACTCGAGAAAAGAATATCCTACACGGGAAAAGCTATTGAGTTCGTTAAAAGGCGCAGGCTTATTTTTTGGAGGCAAATTGTCTCTATCAAAGGTTTTGAAATCGATTGGCTTTAGATTTAAAAAATCCGACAAGCGGAAAATCCTGCTAGAACGCTACGATATTATTTTGAAGAGAATAACATTCTTACGTCAGGTAAATAAAATTACGGATTGGGACAATGTCGTGTTTATTGACGAAACATGGTTGAATGCGAACCATACGGTTGCGCGGACATGGACCGATGATACAGCGGCCTCCACCTCAAAAGTTCCATCGGGAAAAGGAGCCCGACTTATTATATGTCACGCGGGATCAGCTTCTCAAGGTTTTATTCCAGACTGCCTCCTCGCATTCGCCTCTAAAACTACAACAGATTACCATGAGGAAATGAACTTTGATGTTTTTAAAAAGTGGTTTGAGAAGCTGCTAGTCAGCTTAGAAAACCCATCGAAAATTTTAATGGACAATGCTCCGTATCATTCTGTACAAGTTGATAAACCACCAACTCAAGCAAATAAAAAGCAAGAAATTGTCTCGTGGCTGGTAAGAAATGGTGTGGAGGCAAGTCCAACTTTATTAAAAGTTGAGTTGTTAAATCTGGTAAAAGCAACTAAGCCGTCCAAGCTCCGCTATGTAATCGATGAACTAGCCCTAGAGCATGGACACGAAGTTATTCGATTGCCTCCCTACCATTGCCAGTATAACGCCATCGAGCTTATTTGGGCACAAATAAAGGGTCATGCAGCGCGGAACAATACTGAACCACCCTTTAGTACTGCTAAAATGATGACTCTGCTACAAACTGCATGTGCAGAAGTCACTACAGAAGACTGGCGAAAAGTCGTGGAGAAGACAAAGAAAATAATTTTACAAGATTTTGAACGAGATGTGAGAATAGACAATATTATTGAAAATGAATTAATAATATCTCTGAGTGCTGACAGCAGTGATGAAGATAGCAGTTCCGATAGTTCAAGTGAATAAAAGCAATTTTTTTGTTAAATTACGTAGGTACTTGTCTTATTTTGCTCCTTTAATTTATGAAAGAAAAAATAATAATGGGACAGGGATTCGCATGATCATTTTTAAAATTCACATATGTTTCAAGTCTGTATCGATTCATTCGATTCATTCATTTAATCGATGTTTTTAAGCAGGTCACCTCACTATGAATATAAAACTGACATCTGTCAAAAGTGACCTATTATCTTGTCCCTACTATAGGTAGTTTATTACAAAGCTGTGCTCCATCGAATAATATCGTATTTTTACCATAGTTAGTACGTGGACGAATTAACTGAATATTGTCTCTGTTTCTTAGCAAGTGAATTGATTCCCTCTTAGATAACTGTATAATTTCATTAACAATTTCTACAAAAATTCTCTTGTTACTGCAGGTTTATATTGACAATTAGCTGTTGCCCACGGCTCTATCTGTGGGTAACTCTGTTCCCGTTCCGGCAACCGTATTCCAGGGACCAAAAAACCTTTGTTGTGATATTCCAGACTTCAAAGCTGTTCTCGTATCAAATTTCCGCTAGACCTATTTTGCAGTTTGAACTAATATTAGTAGGATGAACTGGTAAATCGAATAACGTTGGTACGTTATTCGATTTTCAGTCAATGACATTAGTAGGCAACGCATTTTATTTAGTAGAAATGCAGCATATCTCAATTTACAAATTATTTTCTGCGTAAAAAATATACGCAGATAACAAAATACATTAACATTACATACATACATACATATAATTCCGCCATTATCCCCGAGGGTTAAGCAGAGGTGAATTAACACCCACATTTCACCAATCATTGTATTCGGTCCCACGTAATGGGGGATGAGCCTATTGCCGTTTTCGGGGCACTATTGTTGACTCGAGCCTTGTATCTGAGGCTGAGTCTGTTCTGTATATATCTGTCTGATATTAAACAGCCCTATCCCTTAGTCGCCTTGTACGATACCGCATGGAAAGAGATGGGGTGGTCCAAATATCACTCTGTCGGAAAACACGTGGCAACATTTATTATACATTTACATTACCCTAAAATATATTAAAATTCCCTTATTGCCCACTGATTACGTTTCAGTACAGCTCATAAATAATTACGCTAATTACAAGTCATATTTCGACTTAAACCTCAGTAGGCCCAGTGGCTTGAGATATTACCGCTATGATCAAAGGATCAAAATACAGGACTGGTATAAACATAAAGGCATTCAAAATGTATGTGAACATAAAATGTGTATGTTCGATATTTGTAGCCCCTTACATGCCAGAGAGATTGGCTTCCGAGAAGCGAAGGTCAGTACATATTTCAAAAAGTATTCCTGATATAAAATCGAGAATTTGACGATCAATGAAGAATGTATATGCTTTGGTGATAATAAAAATTGAGATAATAGAAAAGTTTTATGAATTATGCTAGACTAGAAGACTGTAAAACATTAAAGTAAATTGACTTAAATAATAATCGTTGATTATGAAAGTGTTTGAAGTTTACGCGAATATTTACTCATTGAAATAAAACCGCCTCTAAATTTTTTTATTTTTTTTTAGCCCGACAACGTTTCGGTTACTTTTCAGCAGCCATGTTTTCATTTCAATAATTAATTGTTAAAGCTCTCTTCTATAATTTCGGGGTTAACTTTCTGGCTTCTACTGCTCCACTTCAAATGGTATTGGGCATCTATAGTGATACGATAACTATATCGATTATAATTTCAATTAAAATCAAATAATGATTAAGTAAATGGGAATGTACCTATCTTATAAGTTATAACATTGTACTTAATGGTAGCCCTATTTCTTGAGATTACCATCAGGCGAGATGAAATCAAGTTGACGAATCCAATATAAAAATATCTGTTCCTTGACGAGGGGTAACAGCATAAAAGGTAGAGCTAAAATAAATAGTTCTCTAAAATATTTTTCGTTTTTATGTTCTCACCTACATCAAAGATTTTTTGATTCATTTATTTCTTCAATATTTTCCACGTCACCGAATCTTATTCCCCAAGGGACTATTGTAGGTATTTCAAATTCAGACTTTGAGGAATAAAACAATATGTTATAGATAATATTTGTATACTATACAACGTTGTTATACATTTGTATATTATATATAAGTTGTATGAAAAGAAAAGAATTGAACTATAGTTAAAATAATTTGATGGGTGCTTTATGACAGTTGTGGTCTTTTTTTTTACGGGTCGCTTTGGTTGCCGAAGGTGAGGTTGACAGGCATATCCCTCGCACCCCGGCCGACTCAGGGCCATCTCTCACGATCTGACCCTCTTCTCGGGTGTGGGGACTAAATGACAGTTGTGGTCTAGGGTTGGAGTGACTCAAATCTATTGTGAGAATAATCGTTTCAGGTAATAAACGATTAATGGTTTTAATATATCTTATATTGATATTAAGATTGGGATATATGTTAGGGTTAATCAACACATAAAATTGGTATTAATTATTATTATTTGTTCAACATCTGGGCTACTTTCGCTTTCATTATATAAACAAAATAAGATAATATTTCGTTGTCAGTATGCGATATAAAAAAAGTAAAATCTAAGTAACATTTTAAGTAGAGTAACATAAGAGGGTAAAGATACATTCTGGTATCGCTAACCATAAATAAAACTAGTAGATACAATATTAATACGATTAAAATGTAACGACCAGAGATAATACAGTCACAACACTTAAAAAATAGAAACCATAAAACTAACGAACTTACGAAGTCTCGCAGAAATACAGAAACACGCCATAGTTTAAATTACCTTGAAGTTTAAATTACTCTCAAGTCCTTAGTGGTAAAGGGACCCTTGAGATCGAGAGGTCCTAGGTTCTTATTTTGGAATACCAACTTTTTCAATCCATTTCATTACCACCGGGAATCCACTTGTAATAAAAGAAATTTAGCTTTGCTAAAGGGATTAAGAAGAATAGAAATAAGTTTGATTTCTAATTTACTTAAAAAATCTAATGTTTAGAACGAGTTCAGGTAGCTCAGCCCCTCATACTCACACAAGTGGCAATTCATTGGACAGCGTATTTAAGAATAGAACAACGATTTTATGAGATTTGATGTTTATGACATAATATATGTTGACGACTGGACCGTTAGACATATTCGATTCTCTAATATCTTTGTAATAACCCCTCGTTTTCACCTAAGTATAAAACATGTATTTGACAAGTTGCAATATGTCACAGGCTTTCTTGTTTTATACTTGTTTATAACTTGTTGGCTATACATACTATGTGAACGAAAAAGTATCTGAGATACATGTATAAAACAAGCATTGTGTTTTGATTATTCTTCTACAAGTTTGGTATAAATAAGTTTATAACTTGTTTTATAACTTGTTTCGTGGTGAAAACGAGGGGTAAATGGAATATGCATTATTATCCACCATCTTGGCTGTGAACTGTTTAAAAGACGAAGGTTATTTATTTTTGACATAAAAATAGATTTCTTCGTAACGTATGTCACTCGACTATTTCGTCATTTAAAATTTTAAATATGAAGATATGTAAGTTTCTTGGCAGTATGTTTGTCACCGTTATCGTTGTAGTGTTTTTTATTATTATTTATTGTGAAAATCATAACATAAGTAGATTTACTTAGCTTAAACCACCCGCTTAAACCAGAATGGTTTTTATGCGAGCGGGAATCTGTCTATTGAAAGTTGCAAGTACTGAATACACAACATAAGTAGTTAGTCAAAACAATTATCTAAATAGTTTAGAAAATGGCTTCGTAAACCCCTTATAAAGGGTTTCTTTGTTAGGTATTTTTACACCATTTGATCCGGTAATCTATTTAAATTTTCGGGTAGTATATATTGACAAGTTCTGGTTCAATAAACATTTATAGATTTTGTCATATTATATTTCTTTAAATATGGCAGCTGCTTTAAATTACTGTTTGTTTTTGTGTACTTGAAGCTGATCTACATTTGAAATTTCTTCTTTCATAATGACCATTATGGTTTTGCATTGAATTTAAGGAGGTAGGACACCACGGTATTCAATTGAGCAGTCCGACTGGGGAAGTACCTCCGCCCTACAGAATACCGCGGCTATAATAACTTCGTGTTGTGTTCCCAGCGGTGAGTAGGGCAGCCAGAGCTTTGTGCTGTCAGTGGGAAGACTAAAGGCTTGTCCTGCTTTGCCTTCTATACTGACGGCACAGAAACTCTGTACTTACAGGGTTGGCAGCGCGACTGTGACTCCTTTGGTGTTACAAATGTCCATAAGCCACGGTAACCATTTTCCATCAGGTGTGCCGTGTGCTTGTCGGCCACCTAAGTAGTATAAAAAAAAATTGGTAGCACCTCACAATATTTAAGCCGTTCTACCTACATTTGAATATTACTTATAAGAGATACCTACAAGTGTTTACCACCTTAAAATTAAATGTCTAGCATGTTTGAATAAATTTCAAACATTCCCGTGGAATTTTCAAATACAAAGAAATTTTGCAAAGAGCTTGAAACACGAGATAGGATTGCCGTATGTTTGTCTTGCATTGTCTTATCACAGTGAGCCTCGGCACAAACTAAAACCAAAATAAACAAAACGAGGCACGTTTAGCTCTCGTTGAGATTAACGCGGGAACACGAAACGGGAATAGCGTTATTTGAATAATATAAACTATTTGTTTTTTCCATGAACCTATTTTTAACAGATTCTTTTTCTCTTCTCTTTTATTCTCCCTCCCTATTTTTCTCTGATCTTTCGAATTTAACGGAGGTAGGAGACGACGGTATTCCCGTCTAAATTGAGCAATTCGACTGGGGAAGTACCTCCACCTTACAGAATACTACGTCCATAATAATCTCGTGTTGTGTTCCCAGCGGTGAGTAGGGTAGCCAGAGCTCACTGGTGAGTTATTGTACTGTCGTCGCAGACAAAAGGCTTGTTCTGCTTTGTCTACTGCATCGATGGCACAAAAACTCTGTTCTTCCACAGTCGGCAGCACAAGTGCCATTACCATGGTGCTGCACATATCCATAGGCCACTTTTCCTCAGGTGGGCAGTGTGCACTGAAATTCTTCGCAAAGTAACGGATATGAGGGTAGGTATGGAAAATAGCAAGCTCACAGTACTGGCACTGATTGATTTCTCTAATGTTTTTAATACGGTCAGTCATGATCTTCTTTTAAACACCTTATCACACTTGATGATCTCATCGGATGCACTGGATTGGTTCTCTAGTTATCTTCAGGAGCGCCAGCAGGCTGTTCATCGCGATGAAATTTCATCGTGTTGGCGTAGCATTGAGGCTGGCGTCCCTCAAGGCGGTATCTTATCTCCACTATTATTTTCCATCTTCATAAATCTCGTGACTCAAAATCTTCGATGTGCGTATCATTTGTATGCCGATGACCTGCAACTGTATTCACAAGCGAGCGTGGATGATTTGTGCACTGTGATAAACAAAATCAACCAGGACCTGGACCACATTGGCAGCGTGTCGAGTCGATTTGGATTGACTGTTAATCCAAGTAAGTGCCAGGCTATAATTATAGGGAGCCAACGCTTTCGAGGACGGGTGGATGCGGCATCTCTTCTGGCTATCACACTCAATGGTATAGTCATACCTGTGAGCCCGGCAGTCAAAGACCTTGGTTTGACTATTGACTCTACCCTGAGCTGGAGAGACCAAGTATCCCACGTGTGTCAGAGAATTACTGGTTCGCTTCGTGCATTTTATCGTCTACGGAACCTTCTACCTACCTACACCAAAGCAATGCTTGTGCAGGCATTGCTATTCCCTATAATTGATTATGGCGATGTTTGCTACTTTGACCTGAATGCAGAGTATCTTAACAGATTTGACCGTCTTCTAAACAACTATATCAGATTCGTCATCAACCTCCGCAAGCATGAACATGTATCTGCTTGTCGGTCGCAACTAAATTGGTTGCCGATCGTCAGCATCGAAACCAACGTGCTCTTACCACTCTGTATACTATATTAACTTTTCCTAATTCTCCATCTTACCTATCCCCCTATTTCCAATATCTTGGCTCCAATCATGACAGAAACTTGCGTTCTACAAACAGCCTCGTCTTGCGCTGTCCTACTCATCGATCCGATTTCATTCACTATTCCTTTCCAGTGCAATCTATATTTCTTTGGAACCTCTCGGGATCAGGGGGGCCACAAGCCGTCAAATATTTAAATTGGGAGTTTGGAAACTCATGCTGGATAAATTGGAGGAAACCTCATTGTAATTATATTTGTCAATGTATGGTTGGATGTTATTATGTGTATGTATATTTTATTTATATATTTATGTATATATGTATGTATTAATATATATATATATTACCTAGTTGCCTTTCATAATGCACCTACCTTGTTATTCTCTGCACCACCTATTGGGTTAACTGGTAGAGAATGCCTGTGGCATTAAGTCCGCCTTGGTACATTTGTGCATGAAGTTTAAATAAATAAATATGACAGTTTGCAAAGACTGTCAACATGGCTTTATATCAAGACAAAGTTCTGCTCGAGATGAGTCTTACTCATTTTGACACTTGATGTTAATGAATTAAATTTTGAACGAGCCAAAATTTTAACTGAATTATCATTGAAATTTTGCTTCCAAGCAGATTTTAAGTTAAAATTCTTAATTCGATATTAGAGCGGTCTACTTTTCCAGCATCATGTTAGCAGTATTACTGACTGCATTCCAGGTGAACGCCTGGAAGGTTGAGATACGATTACTCCTTACCCTCCCTTTGGTTTGATTAATATGGCGTTTATAGAGTGACTGCTGTCTGACCTCCCTACCCCAAGAAGAAAGCCAGTGCCTCGCCCATCAATTTAGATGATTTAACTATCTAAATCATTTTTGTGTTAATCTCCTAGTCTCTGTCATAGTCATAATTGTCATCGTTATCCTTGGCTTAGTTAACTGATTTTGACTAAACTAGTTCCACACCTCATATCTAAACTAGTAGTTTTCGAATCAACAATCAGACGAATCATTCTTAACCACGAAAGTATGTACTGTTTTACAAATAAAGGGTTCTGTATTCCTCTCACTAATACCACATTTTAAACAATACGTTACCCCAGCGTGACATAACAAAAGCGTGTTCGCTTAAATCCGTCTCAATTTCCCGGAGATTTATTCCTTTTGTTTCTATAGCTTTGCACAACACCCGTAGCGGCTTTCACTAAAAGCCCGCAAAATATGAAACAGACAAAACTGTTCGAATATCGAATTGATTGTGAATAAAGGCAAGAAACAGATTATAATAGCTAAGAAAAAATCTAACTCGAAACATCTCATTCAGATTTCTAAAGCATGAAATATGTGTTCATATGTGTGGTAAATTTAATCCGAGTACGAAGATTGGGCACTTAGGTGTGTATTGAAAGAGGCCTATTATATAGCGATAGTCGTATGTAGACTAATTCATTCTTCTCATCGTTGTTCCTGGCTGTATCTGAGGCATCCATCTCGGCCTGAAGTCCACTTACTAGTTATATACATATATACTCACGCATGTTAATAAACTAAGAATATCCGAAGGGGTAGGCAGAAGTGTATTAACTCTTAACTCCCACATTTAATGTCACATGTAATGGGGTGCAGGTTTATTGAAGACAAACGAGCATTAAGTCAAGGGCATGTTAACTTCGGATGGAGAATAGCCCTCCTATCGGTTAGTCGCCTTCTATGGCATCCTCGGAATAGGGTAGCTATTCTGCTTTACTGGGAACCAATACTCCTCCAAATTTGGGATAGAAATAAAAACAAACCTTTGGTTACACTTGAGATTGGGACTCACATAATGATACCTACCACCATACCCCCCCCCCCCCCCCACCGGTGCCGGTGAAAGAGGTTGTGTCGAATTCGAACCGACCAAAACGCACGACGCCTGTGGGTTGTTGTTGGTTGCCGATGGTGAGGTTAACAGGCATATCCCTCGCACCCCGGCCGGCCCAGGGCCATAGCAGAATAAGGTACTAGCACTTCCTCAATAAGGTAACCCCAATTTACACTGAGACATCGGCCTATCCTTCACATAAAATACAACATGAAATGAAACATATATTTGACAATAAACGCGTTCTAAACCACTGTTATATATCTCACTGTACGTGGTGTAGCGAACGATAAAATAATTTAATATTCTGCCAGGCGGACAGCGTTTTAATGAAATGTTCATATTTATATATCACGGCATGTTCCCGCTCTCATAGAGGAGCAATAAAAATATAACAGTTTTATTAATCATTTAGCTGGCACTGAAGCCGTTTGTACGTAATAAAGAGAATAGAAGCGAGAATATTCCATCCTGGATTTTTCAACGAGAGAGGTTAAGAGATGACTTTATGTATATTGAGTGTCCAATCAGCAAACCAGGCCCAAGATTCTGCTAAAGCAAAAAAAGAAAGAAAGAAAAGAAAGAAAGAAAGAAAGAGAAAGAAAGAAAGAATACTTTTACTGTCCAAACCATTGTCATAACGCAGACACTCTAAAAATAACATTATATTTAAGACTTTATTGCTTTATACATAAGGTAAGATAAGTTTATTGTAGCAAATATAAGTTCATACAATGTCGGTCTTAAAATTAATATGAATTCCTACGTTACAACAGAGTTAAGTGTAATAACCTAACTCCCTAAACTAAGCTGAAGTCTGTATTTTAGGAGTCAGTACTCTAACGAGACACATAATTGATACGTTATTCTTGATGGATAGTATTATACACTTAAGGTAAGGTATAAACTATCATGTAAGTATACTTATAAATTACTATTTAGAAATATAGAACATCTATCTTTATGTGTGTGTGAGAGTGCGTGTGCAAGTGTGTGTGTGTGTGTGTCTGTGTGTGTAAGCTCGTCCTCAGCTAATCGAAAAATTTAACTCTTAAAGTCTAAAATTAATAGCTTACGAATATAGCAATAAAATCTAAAATGCATTGCCATTTTTTGGAGTGTCTGCGGTATCATATTGGTTTTGATTTTTTTGAATCAAGGTTTAGGAGTTAGTGATAGCAAAAAGAGTATACACTCCACTGTAGATTAATAGACGCTATATTTCTTGAATATTATTCGCCTACCTACGTAAGCCGAACAGAACCACTACGTCTTCAAAATAGACCAGGCACCTGTGTCTGCTAATTTTATATCGAGTCTAAAATTTAATGAGATTTTCTGCAGTCAGTGTTTGACATCAATTTTACTTGAATATAAAATTAAAAAAACAATGGAAACCAACTAAAAGTATCGGTAGTTTGGAAGTACAATAAAAGGTGTATACCAGGATCTTAACCAATTTATAAGCTACTTACTATGGATGGCACTAGACTAGCAGTACGTAAACAATTTCTCTTTTACTAACTTTTAAACTTTCGCATTCCATGATACATAATAATGTTTACAGGTTCCACCGGTCGTGGTCACAGGCTGACTGTGTAACCTGGTCGAAACGTGATTGTGTTAATGCTCGTAAACATAATTGTGCAACTTCTCTTTTCCAAATTAAATAAAAAGAAATCCCTACCAGCCTCTAATTTAATCAGATTTACCTTAATATCGTACTTTAAACCGACTCATTTGTCAGGATCACAATATTTCCAACAATTACAATGTTCCTTCCAACAGTCCCAACATAATTATTCAACGTACCCATCCAGGCACGGAGAGGCGTAACGTTTGGTAATCGATCACTTGACTTAGATAATGAATGAAGTGACATTTCTTTTACGGATTTGTTATCGCTAATTAGAAATTTACATATTGAATATTAAAATATTTTTTTTATATAGGACACTTCAATTTGAGTTCACCTCGCCTGTTAGCAAGCTGAAGGTAGTGTATCAGTAAAGAAGGTCACCATCACAGACCAAATGGTGTCAATCAGCTTGATGTGCCTCATCATATGCCATTTCATGCCCCGCTTGAAGCACCCGGGACGGAATCACCTGAGCTGGTAAGATAGTCATTCTACGTCATAATGGTGCGGCTTAGGAAAGAGTCACTGAACCGCTTCGTTCTTGATGAAATCTTCTACACCATCTAAGATCTGTACGTGTTGTTTTGTGTAGGAAAGGAGAGGTTGGGACTAATACAAAGAGCTCATCAGAACAATCACCATGGTTTTTATTTCTATGGTTACATCCAATGACAGGCACTGATGATTACTTACTGGTGGTAGAAACTTGGTGGCACAAATTTGTCTCAAGTTTCGACCGGGTAGGTACCACCGTGCACTATTGCGAAAAACCCTCCATAGCAATTCAATCTCGGTTGGATTGTGTTCAGGGGTCAGCATGTGCATAGCCGGGCAGAGGTGGTGGTTGTCGCAGCACTAGTGGGACCAGTGGGTCTTGGCGTAGTCTAGTGGGGATGGCGCGGGGCGATGCGCCGAACAGGGAGACCTGTAGAAACGGTGGTGCCGCTGGCCGCCCGCGGTATAGTACAGGGGCCCAACTGGGGTTAACCACCTTGGGAGGCTGCCTCACCAGGCCGCGCATAATCCCGATATGGTTCGTCGTGCCGGTTGGTGACCGGATTTGGGAGCCCGGCGACCATACTCGGGGGGGTACGGGGGCCCTTCCGTTCGGCGCGTCGGCTCTCGCCATGCCTCACATTCATAGATAAAACCAATATCCCGCGCTTTGTCACACGGTGCTGCGGCGGCAATCACTTCTTTTTTCACGCCTTCTCCCACCCAAACTCATGGCAGCGCAATTCACAGAAAAAGGCAACACAGCGGCTCGTCACACTCCCAAAAGCTTGCTATTTGAGGTGGAGTCCACAAACATCTGTGGGCTCCATGCAAACCTCAACGCCGTCCACCAACACCTAGAGACGGCGAAACCTGCCATGTTTTTTCTAACGGAGACGCAAATACACCGCCCTGACGACACGACCTACTTGCTCTACCCTGGCTATGTTCTTGAGGAAAGTTTTCGTGCAAAAGCCGGGGTGTGCGTGTTTGTTAGGGCGGATGTTTGCTGTCGCCGTTTGCGCTGCCTAGAGGACCCATCCTTCTCCGTCCTTTGGGTACACGTAGACCATGGCCCTACGAGTCAGATCTATGTGTGCCTCTACCGTTCCCATACAGGAGATGCTGAGACAACTCGACTCTTTGAATATCTGAGTCAGGCGGCAGATGATGCGCAGGAGCGATTTCCGAATGCCGAAATGGTATTTTTGGGGGATTTTAACGCCCACCACGAGATCTGGTTGGGCTCCTCCAAAACAGACCATGCGGGAAGAGCCGCCCACGCATTTGCTCTGGCGCACGGCCTGACCCAATTGGTGCACGAGGTCACTAGGATACCAAGAAGGTCGGGCCAAGCACCTTCTCTGCTAGACCTTCTGCTGACGAGTGATCCGGACCGGTACAGTGTATCGGTGCGAGCCGCGTTAGGCAACTCTGACCACTGCCTGGTCTGTTCCACGGTGCCTATTATGGCGCCTCCACGACCAGTGCGGGGGAAGCGGCGTCTCTGGCACTACTCGTCAGCGGACTGGGATGGACTTCGTGACTATTTTGCGTCCATCCCGTGGGTTGAGCGCTGCTTTGAAGGTAAGAACCCATCGGATTGTGCTACTGCTGTCGCCGGTGAGATCGGTCTGGGTATGGAATACTATATCTCATACACCGATGTCACCGGTGACCGCGGGGTGCGCCCTTGGTTCGGGCGCGAGTGCGCGGAAGCTGTTGAACAAAAACAGTCTGCGTACCGCGCTTGGGTAAGGGCGCGCGCCACGCGCCATCCCAATCTGGGCCACTTCAAGGCGGCGTACAACAGAGCCACAAAGGTCTGTAGAAGGGCCTATGTCAGAGCGGATGCCCTGCGCATAGCGCGGCTTGGTCAAGAGCTAGTGATGCATCCCACGGGAAGCCGTGGCTACTGGCGACTGGCTAAAGCCGTGCAAGCCAACTTCTGTCAGCCTTCGCTGCCTCCGCTGCGTAACCCTGATGGATCCCTGGCCCATGAGCCGCAAGAGAAGGCAAATCTGCTGGCTAATCTCTTTGCGGCCAACTCCCGAATCGATGATTGTGGTACCCAGCCACCAACACTACCCGACAGTGACCACGCGATGCCTGATATCCATATCAGGCAAAGCGATGTCCGTGCAGTGCTGCAATCACTCGATGTCCGGAAAGCCAGTGGTCCGGATGGTATTCCAGCGGTAGTTTTGAAAAAATGTGCAGCGGAGTTGTCTCCAATGCTTACGCGCCTGTACCGGCTATCCTACAGTTCGGGTACAGTGCCTTTGCCTTGGAAAGAGGCGAATGTTCAGCCGATTCCCAAGAAGGGGGATCGCTCGGAGCCAGCCAACTATCGACCCATAGCCGTCACCTCAGTGCTGTGCAAAGTGTTCGAGCACATAATTAACAAACAGCTCATGCGGCACCTAGAGGATCACTCCTTAATTAATGACCGGCAATATGGCTTCAGACCGAAACGGTCAACGGGTGATCTTCTAGCATACGTTACCCATCTTTGGGGTGAGGCTATGGACAAGCACGGCGAGTCACTGGCAATTAGTCTTGACATCGCCAAAGCTTTCGATAGAGTCTGGCACAAATCGCTTCTTTCTAAGCTACCTGCCTTTGGTCTGCCTTCTAGGCTGTGCAACTGGGTTGCTAGCTTCCTGCAGGGGCGCCGTATTCGCGTCCTTTGTGACGGACGAGCTTCGGAGTTTCTGCAGGTTAATGCTGGCGTGCCCCAGGGGTCCGTCTTATCACCCACTCTCTTTCTTCTGCATATCAACGACATGCTGTCTACCGGCAATGTTCATTGTTATGCAGACGATAGCACTTTACATGGGAGTTATCATGGACATCCAGCGGCCAAGCAGTCAGATATCGCGGAGAAAAGGCAGATTCTTGTCACTGAGCTTGACGGGGTCCTGAATCACATTTCTCAATGGGGCTCTGAGAACCTGGTTGAGTTCAATGCCAAGAAGACGCAGGCATGTGCGTTTACAGCAAAAGTATCTTCTTTCCTTCCCCTCCCCACCCTTCAGAGCACGCCACTGCCGCTGCAGGACAATCTCAATATCCTAGGTATGGATGTTCGCTGCAACCTGAATAACAAAAACTACATCGAAAGCATCATCAAAACAGCCTCACGAAAACTCGGAGTCCTGAACAGAGTGAGACGATTTTTCACGCCGGAGCAGCGGTGTCTTCTATACAAGACACAAATTCGCTCCTGTGTGGAGTACTGCTCGCATCTCTGGGACGGTTCAGCAAAGTACTTACTAGATGCTCTCGACAGGTTGCAGCGACGTGCGATCCGCATCATTGGGAATCCCGAGATCACGAACACCCTAGAACCTTTACAGCTGCGTAGAGATGTTGCGTCCATGGCTGTATTTTACCGTCTGTACCATGGGGAGTGTTCTGATGAGCTCTTCCAATTAGTCCCACCCTCCCCTTTCCTACACAGGACAACGCGTGCAGGTCTTAGATGTCATCCGCACACGGTGCAAAACATCCGATCAAGAACCAAGCGGTTCGGAGACTCTTTCCTCTGTCGCACCATTAAGGCCTGGAATTCATTACCAGCTCACGTGTTTCCTTCTTCCTACAGTCCCGGGTCCTTTAAGCGGGGCGTGAAAAAGCATATGATAAGGCCGTCAAGCTGAGTGTCACCATTGTCACACGGTATGTGTAAGTAATGGTGACCCTCTTTTCTGGGATTTTGCCTTCAGCTTACCATCAGGCAAGGCGAGGTCCAATTGACGTGTCCTATATAAAAAAAAAAAAAAAAAAAAAAAAAAAAAAATGATATTTTGTTTGGATGTAAATATTCACTAGCAGCTGCAATTTCTCATAAACTCTACCGAAGGAATTTTAAAGTAACTCCATGGTAGCTGAGTCTTACGTGTTTTCTTAGTACCTAGTATTTTGTGCGGGTCCGAAATCTTAAATGTAAAATGGTAACTAAGTATTACGTCTATTGTTCGTGTTTTGTGCAGGCCTGAAATTCCAAATGCATTTACATTTCGTGGTAGACCTCCTGTGTTTGCTGACACAGCATCTCATTCTACGTCATGTTATCCTTGGTAACAAACCGCAAGTTTAACCACAAATATTCAATCCAATTTATCTCCAAAGGCGTTGCTTTAATCGGTTTTTGGGTATTCCTATTACTAATCCAATTAATGAATGCAATTTGCAGTTCTTTTACAATACGGTTTAGATTGCTTTTAGATTGAAACTACTAATATCAAACCAAAAAGAATAAAAAAGTTAAATGTCGTAAAAACTCTATTACGTAAAATGGGTTATTAAACTTTTTTGATGAGATGTTGAAATCTTTTGAATTAAAGTCAGACTAAGAGTGACTTGTGAGTTTAGAGGGCCTAACGCCAAAGCAGCAAACAAGCAAGCACATAGCAAAACCTGTTTTAACGCTAGAATTCACTGTGTGCTTGTTGCTTTGGTGTGTGGCCCCCCTTAGACCTATAGATTAGACAGATAAATGATATTTAAAATATTGAAACAATAACTTCGGGTATATCTACTTTAAAATATATCATACTAATTATGCTATGTGCGATAGAAATAACGTTCCATATAATTGTACCCAGTCAGTTGTTTTCAGACTATCTTATCTTCTTGTGCGAAATCAAAAGTCGAATAGTCAAACTATAAATCGTAAAAATACAAAACAAACCTCGCCTCAAAAACAACTATCAAAACTGTAGAAATTTCTTCAATAATTCAGCAATACGACAAAAGAAAAATTTATACTTCTTAATCTAAATCAGAATAAAATCCTCAAACGACTTATAGAATTGGTAACGTCCGATAGATTTATTTAACTGTGGTTGTTTTCTTTTTTGGTGGTTGGTCGTTAATGTCAAAAAGTATCAGAAATCCAATCTCTATTTTTTATTTTTACATTCGTTAGATACTTATAACAGTTATATGACACACCTGCTATTATATAATTAGGTAAAAAGTACTGTAATTATGTTTATTCGCTATTTTAGGTGCTTCCGTTTTCAACCTACTTGTTTCATTTGTTATATTTTGGTTATTTATTTACATAATTTCGATATCCAATTGGCTGCTCATGATCACGACTGTTTGCATGGTAGAAAAATTCAATGTAACTGCGAATATATTGGCAAAGTATCTCAAATCACATACCTAGGAGTAACAATAGACGATATATTTAATTGGTCTGCTCATATTGACACAGTGTGTGACAAGCTTCGCGCCATTCTGGCAAAATTCTCCATACTTAAGTATAAAATACCATTCCCTACTTTGCTTGATATGTATACAGCCCTAGCAGCACATTTCCATCATATTTACATAAAATATACTCCCTACAACTTCGTCTGTTAAAATCTATTGTGCCTAAAAATGTTCGAATTCAGTTTACATATGATGATGAAAAACTATTTGAATATTGTAAAATTATACCTGTTAATGCAAAGGTAAAAATGATGCTTACGATAGAAAACTATTTTAAATACCATAATAATGTAATAGAACACCCCATCATGACACGTCAAATTGTAAAAAGAAGGTTAATTACCAAAACAGCCAACAACTACTATGGCACGCGAACTACGGACTAGGCACCTAGACTAATAAACGAGATACCATTAGAAACCAGGAGTAAAATAGATTCACTCAACATAAAACGACTAGTCAAAAACATATACCTACCTACCCATCAAAAGTAAATAATATTTGAACATGAACCAAGACAAAATATTTAATCTATAAATAAAATATATATATAAAATAACCAAAATGAAAAAAATTAAAACTATACTCTACCTAAATTGTTGCAAACCAATCATCCTGTATCCAGAGTGCGTCTATTAGCGAACGCGTGCAAGTAGGTGCAAATAGCAGCGTTGCATCTACCGTAAACAACAGCCGGTTTACACTCAAAAGACTACACCTACCTACGCACTTACTATTCCTTGTCACCGGCGAAACTTATTTATATTTTTGTTTGATATGTATTTATAATTGTGTTTTTTGTTGATTATATAAATTAAATTGATTGTACACTCACACCCAAGATAAACCTATGCGGGTTTTATGGGTGCTTCTATGAGATGAACTAATGTAATAATATGGAAATAAAAAAATAAATAAAAAAAAAACATTATGTAAATAAATAACCAAAATATAACAAATGAAACAAGTAGGTTGAAAACGGAAGCACCCAAGTAAACAAAATTACAGTACTTTTTAGAAGTACCTAATTACTAGTAGTAGATATCTAGATTAAATATTATATTATTATTGTTAAAAGGACAATAAATAATTTTGTTTTCATTCCGTGCTAAAGATTCCGTTTCTATCCCAGAAATTTTTGTCCTTATTGGTATACTATAAAGGAATATTATTTCTACTAACAGCTTGGAAATTAAAATCTTACTTCAGACTTCAGACAATAAGACCATAAAAAACCCTTTTAAAACATATAACAATAAAAAAAAAACAATTCGCAATAATTCAAAAAATGATTCAAAGAACAATTTTGGACGATGAATTAATTACGACTACTTCTTTCCTCAGTGAAGGTTTGTTGACCTTTCAGACAAAAGGAAAACAATTTAGACGTTAAATGTGATTTATGATCGTACTTTATTCCATAAATACTATGTAAAATATTTTTGAATCACCATAAAAGAGATTTACGGCGTCTTCTTATTTATGTACTCCTCAAAGGTAACAGTACTCCGCTTCGGCCCTTGAACACTGTTTTTCTCATCATCATTATCATCATCACTTTATTCTCAGTCTAATCTGAGGATCACACCTCGGAGTTCTGGGTTCGCTTTACGGATTTTACTTCTCCACTTCAGAAGGTCATACGTGGTAGTGAGACCATTGGCACGTATGTCGTTTTCAACGAAGTCAATCCAATATTTGTTAGGTCCACCGGGGTCACTTGATTTTATGGAACCCACTTCCATCTGACCTATGCCAGATCCTCGTCCATTAATCAGTAGGTATACTGGCTTGCAGGTGAAATTGACTTGTGCCCCAAAGTACTTTGTGGGGCCCAAAAACGCCCAAGGTATCTGTAGCTATAGTCCTATACAAATTCAGGCAAAGTTATCTTCATAATAAAGCCTCCTTCATCTTGTCAGATGATACAGGTAGGTTATGTTTTGAAAAGAGTGACATTTGTTCGCCCGTGGCATTACGACCCATTATGAAGGGCCCTCATGTCAACCCTTGTGACATAAATCTTAGGCTTACGGCTATGACGGTTTTCCTGTCGTGTAAAGATGCAAATAACTTGTTTACTTGAACTATTTTCTTAAACACCATTTATTTGGAGAAAGATTTTACTGTGAAATGTGATATGGTGTTATCGTAGGTATCTAATACTAAGATTAACAAGATGGTAGTCAAACCAAAATTAAAAACTTGTGAACTAGACTTGTAAACGTCCTGGATATTCAAAATTTGAAACCTGTAAGTTCGTAATAATTTTGTAATTTTGCTTTTTTTTTTTATACCACTTAGGTGGCAGACAAGCACACGGCCCACCTGATGGAAAGTGGTTACCGTGGCCTATGGAGGTTTGTAATTTGTAATGTACCCTGTAAGTATAGAGTTTCTGTGCTTCCGCGTCACCCCAAAACATACCTACATAAGAATTGTGAAAATCCCTGATATATCGAGGTAGCTCAATTAGTTAGGGACTAGCCGCGAATTCAAATTCCGTCGTAGATGTTGAGTTCCTCTGATCTATTATATATAATAAATCCTTCAAAACATCTACCTAGTTAATGTCGAGAAAATAATTGCTAATTATAATATAGTTGTGCTTAAATTTAACCCCGATGTGATACAATTGGCTTATGAAATTGTAAACAAGATTGCGTGTTAGTATTTAATTATGTAACTAACTTTGTCACGAGAAGTTGTCGTAGTGTGTGAATAATACATGCGACAGCCATTCAGTAACTACTATTAACCTAACCATACTCACGTCAAATATTATTACATAGGTCCGTCTGAACGAAAATACTGATGATGGAAACGGTGTATGACTGAAAAGTCACCCCTCATACGATGCAACAAATTATTCTATTCAGGACCAAAATGTTCGATACCCCTATTCTTTGCTGCACAAAAAGAATTGGGACACGACGGCGGTATTCCCGTCTCAATTGCAAAATTATTAATAATTATAATATAATATAATATATATTTATTAATTATAGGATTACCTAGTTCAGGCACAATCTATGTAGCACAGCTTAATAACTATAGTGTAAGATTGATTTGACAAATATTGTAGAGTTTATGTATAAAGTATGCATTAAGTATAAAAGATAGCAATAGATTATGAAACTATGTAACATATACTTTCGAATTAATGAAATAAATTATTATTATTAATTGAGCAGTCCAACCTTCAGAATATCGCGGCTATAATAACCTCGTGTTGTGTTCCCGGCGGTGAATAGGGTAGCCAGAGCTCAGCCCAGAGCCGGGAGAGTTGTTGTGCTATCAATGGGAAGAACAAAGGCTTGTCCTGATTGTGTCTTCTGCACTGACAGCAAAGAAACTCCGTTCTTACAGGGTCGATAGCGGGGGTGTGAATCCTCTGATGTTGCATACGTTCATATGTCGCGATTATCGCTTTCCATTGGGTGAGCCGCGTGCCTGTCTGCCACCTAAGTTGTATAAAAAAAATCTAGCACACACTTTTTCTGATTCCTATAGTTCTGTGTCCTTCAAGTGGGGCGTGAACTAACATCTAATGAGGCCGTCAAACTTATAACCACCACTCTAGCATTCTTTTATATCTGTAATGGTAACGAACTTCTGCTTACCATCAGTCGTCAAAGTAAACCTATAACTATCACAAGCAAAATTGCTTAGCTGCAGGGGTTAAATCAGTAAATATCTGCCTGATCTCTTTATTGTACATATGAAAACAACAATGCACAGAAATTGTATACAGTAAACGATTTTACTAGTATAACTGGGCCTTCAAGTTCCTTGAATTGAGTAAATATACTAAGTTTAAACAATCGCTCGCATACCACTGATTTGAAGTTGACATCGAAATATGCAGCTCACGAAGAGCACCAAAGAAACAAGGCAACGGTTTTTCTTGAAAGACCCTTACGTAAACATAATATATAAGCCCGTATGAAAACATATCCATTATTTCGAATACATTTTAATTGGGTAAATCATTAGGACAGAGAGAACGTAGGTTCAACCCTCAAGTGCTATACAGAAAGTTATTCTATTCTCTGCGACTTGTTGAAATAACAAGAGGGCAGTAGGCAGGCTACTATGAATTGTATGGAGCTTTGCTCAAAAAAGAACGATTTATTTAGGTACCATGCTACTTTGGACTATTGAAATAAAAATAATTTTAATTAATTACTGACATTATGATTGTTTTTCAGCAGCCTTGATCGCGTAATAAAAAAAAATATTTTTTTCACCAACAACCAAATTACAGAATATAGTGTTTGCACAAATTAAAGTAAACAGAATCTGGTTGTGGATCGCTGGTGCCTGTCGTAGGTAATGGATTACCTGTATTACTGGTCACCAGGATTCCACTATAACACAATAAGTATGTTGTGCTCAAAAAATAAATTACAGAATAATCGGTTTTGGTACAAATTATGCTATCGATTAAAATATATTAAGCATGCTATGTGCGTGTATGTGTATGTATGTGTATGTATGTGTGTGTGTGCGCGCGTGTGTGTGAAATTGAGTGTGTGTGTGTGTGTGTTTATATGATTAATAATTAGATGATTAGAGGTACATAAACAAGCCGTCAACAAGCCGTCACTTTAAGACTTTCACTTTCAGTAATTCTTCTGTGGCAGAATATGACATATTTAGACCAGTAACTAATCTGTAGGCATTCATTTTTGAAATCACATAGGATAAATAAATTGGTAAACCGCATTTAGGTCCTTGCGAGAGACCTTTAGATATAATTATTACAGAAAATTGTGATACGCATTTCGTAAACAACGAATTCTTAATTAAATTAAAGCTACAAAAACATGCCCAAATATAAATAATTATAACATAATGAACTTACTAAACCCGGAATTGAAAGATTTTACCTACCAGGGGAGTTTGTAAAGAGGGCTCCATCCACTTAATAGGGAAAAAGTAGCGCTTGATTCAATTATGCTCTAATTGAGTAAAACGTGATTTAGTATTATTTTTGTGAAACTGTGTGTTATCAAAATGAATCATTTATTTCTCTGATAACATTGATCCATTGTGTTAATAACGTGAAAGTCATCCTGCAAATATAGAAATATAAGTAACTAAGAATAACTTGCATTGATCTGGGTGTTTCCCTGTTTCAGGGACCTCGTTAAACCGTCAATCCTGGTAAGAGCTAGGACACGGCGGTATTTGCGCCCAATTGAGTAGTGCGACTGAGGAAGTACCTCCACCCTACAGAATACCGCGGTTATAATAACTTCGTATTGTATTCCCAGCTGTGAGTAGGGTAGCTATAGCTCACTGTAGAATTTGTGCTGTCAGTGGGATGACTAAAAGCTTGTCCTGCTTTGTCCTCTACAGTGACGGCATAGAGACTCTGTGCTCACAGGGTGGCCAGCGCGAGTGTGGCTTCTCTGGTGTTACACACGTCCATAGGCCATGGTAACCACTTTCCATCAGGTAGGCGGTGTGCTTGTCTGCCACCAAAGTGGTATAAAAAAAAATTACGGGTAGTTGGAGTCCTAAAAAGTCCAACTAGACTAACTACAGAATTTCGATATATCGTCAAATGATAATTTAAATATATAGTCATTCTAAAACATACGTCTATAAATAATTAATAACAACCAATACCTGCCAGTATAGGGTTACCTTCGCTTTCCACTTCGTATTTACAGTATATTACACTGTCTGAATTACTACAGCCTGCCTGTCTGAATCACTACAAGAGTCGATGAGCAGTATGAAGGAGATATTCCTCAAACGCATGGCGGTCATTGAGGTGGAACTTCCTAAAGCACCGGATAGTCCTTCACTTGGATATTTGGCAGCTGAATATGCCTCATTCATGACATTCATCACAGCAGCAATGTGCAATTTACAATGGCAGATTAAACTTCTTCCAAGAACTGTGTACACTATAGAGATGCGAACTCCGCATAAAATGTTGTTACTGCAAGGTGGCTGCAAGGCTGGTTACCGTCGTTCCATGGAAAACCAGATCCCAATTGAGTTGGGAAAAGGCTCAGAAAATAATGATTTAGGAATAAGTTGCTTAGTTTTGATGTCGTCGAAGATGACATGCGTGCTACTGGATGCCAAGGACCATGCAAAGTGGAAAAGTGAAAGCGGAAAGCAGAATCAAACCCTGAATAGAAAGTTTGCCCATAATAGTTGCGAATCCTTAATCAGAGCATCGTTCACAAAAGGTAATCTCCTCCATTCTCATACAAAGAAAAGACAAACAATATCCACGTTACAGAATGTACAACACTACTACATACCCACATGGTTACAACAATTACTAAAATGTTGTTACGTTGAATGTTGTTTCAACAAATAAAACAAAAAAAACACACATTCACAAATGTACACATGAAAGAATAATTATAAGATGTACACACAGACGTAGTTAAAGCTAGCACGAGATCTGAAATTACAATGTAATATATTAAGCAAATGAGGAATATAAAACGGAGTAAAGTGGAGAATAACTAAGAGACGATTGTCCTAAATGACGATAGCAAATTATATCATGAACGGGGAAAACTCCTCATAAACGTAAGTTGTAGCATTATAATTATCTGTGTCACGAATAATAATCATCCGAGCTTTTTCACAACTCAGCTGGGGTCGGATTTTCAGTCTAAAATTCTATAAAGTGACAGTCACTCGCAAATTTGGGTCGTGTTTTCCATCCGACCTCCACATCCCACTGACGATATCTGAGTCCTATTGATAGACCAGTAGGTGAATGTTTTGGGCTCCAAATATCCTTAAGGACTACCTGAGATATACATTTGGCCAACGGCTTAAGGTAGTATTTTTTTCTTAATCTCAATGTTTTAAGAATGTTCCGACAACTGACCTGGCTAGTACATGTACACTTATTTGTAGATTATCTAGTATATAAAGAACACCATTAAAACGCTCCCAACTCCAACCTACCAAGCTTCTACATATTCACATGGCTCAATCAAATCTGGGTCAAATTCAAAGGAGCTAGAAATTTCCGAAACACTCAATATGCAGTCGTGTACACATCACTTTGAGAGGCTAGGCAATTTCCTCATTTTCATTCTTGTATACGTTCATATTGATATTCAAATTGGCTTATGTTTCCACAATATCGTGATTGTATCATTTTCGATTTCTTCTATTGCCGGTAGGTATAACTGGTAATAGGACACACAATGGTATTTTTTTTTGGGATAACGCGGGCCTAAGTGTGACCGGTGAAGCCGCCTGTCACCCTGGCAGAAGCAGGTCGAGCCAGGCAGGCCTCGCGCACCTCCCCATTTCCGGGTATGAGTTAGGGACTCTGTGGTCCCCACAACCTAGGAGAGGGCGAGATCGAGAGAAATGGCCCGGGGTCGACCAGGGTGCGAGGGATATGCCTGTTAACCTCACCTTCGGCAACCAAAAACGACCCACCGGCGTCGTGCGTTTTGGTCGGTTCGAGTCCGTCATAACCTCTCCCACCGGCTCCGGTAGGTGGGGAATCTGTGGGAATTTTGCGCATGTAAAAAAAAGGGTTTTTAGGAATCCTCACCTAAAAAACCAGCTAACAGAAGACCAAACTGTATAGTCAAAAATAATTGATTCCTTATCAAAAAAAAAATCTAGAAATCGAATAGTATGTATCGGGCGAATAGGTAACGAGTAACTTTTACAACAGAAGCGGTATTTCAGTAAACCTACCATAAACCATCCACAGTTGACGATAGAAATTTTGACCTGTAGATTTTATTGAATTTATCTTGGAATCGGATCCAAAGACGGTACCTGACACTTTCCTTCGGCTTAAGCTCTATAGGAAAAAAACCAAAGTGACTTCATGCTAGCTACATGACCTAACACTACATCCTTATTTCGTGTTTTATGTGGACCCGAACTTTCGAATGTTTCGTAGTAGCCCCTTGGTTATAAATGATTGTACGGTTACGTGAGCTGGGAGACAAGCGTTTGTAATCGATTTCACACGTATGGAGTGTTCACGGAATGCAGGTGGGCTGAATCAATGGTGTACTAGAGTATAGAAACATATATAAATATTCAAGCCTTTAAAACCCCAAAGGGATCAGTCGAGACGTAATTAAGAATGACATCACGCCAACTTTTGCTCCCACGTAATAAATATCCTATTGCCTACTTTTTCTATAAAAAAAAAAAATATTAGCTACTTAAATTGCTAATATTCCCTCTAACCCTTTCAGCTATGCTAAATTGCTTGTCTTAGGAGTGGGTTAACATTGGTGGTGTAATACCCAGGTCTCGCACCTTGCACCTCTCGGTCGTAATACCGACTTTTTAAACATTAAGCTACCGACGCTTCTGATATTATATTTGAAGGAATATTTAAAATTACAGGAATCAGAACTCTATATTCTATACACGATAATAGCAGTCTGCGGAATACTGCTTCGAAAACGACCGACAATATAGCTAGCAGCGGTCACGAAATAGCAAACAGTTGAAATTGCAATACAATTCTGTGCTGTTTACACAATGAGTTTTCATATTGCAATGAATAGAAATAGTACACACAACAGAAATACATTCGTAAGATATGATACACTCGGATATTGGTAAACTTTCCGATGTTCAAACAGTGGGTACCTAAGTGGGCCACTTATGAAGGGACTCGTGGCTAAGTAGGTTAGTATATTGTGAGCAAAATACTAGGCCGTTTTAAGATGAGTGACCACTTTTAAAACATTGAGATTTGAGACCCTTCCTTGCCTCAAAGAGTACGTTAAGCAGTGCCTGATAGTTACCATATGAACATCTGTGACAGTCGTTATGGACAGTTGAAATTCTAAAAAGTCTGACAACTAGTTTAACTATTTCAAAATGGCTAGACGCGATTCAATGGCTATCACTTCAAATAAAATATTAAAGTATGATAATAACTTTTAAATTTCCATGATATGAATGTTAAATGGAAATTAACGCGATCATTCTCTAGAAGGTTCTTCATCTACCCGCAATTACTCGATATTTTTTATATTTTGTTTTCGCCTTCACCGTCACATATCACGCTCACAGAGTCCCTGTTCTGTAAGCAATCTGTTCGGTATCTATCCAACTTCAACCTCGCTTTTCTGTACAATCGGATAGACACTGGACAGTGTAGAGGAAGAACCTTCTACATCACGAGTTCAAAGAGTGCACCGCTGAGCCAGTCAGCCTGTGACCACAGCTGGTGTAACCTGATTGAAACATCAGGCAAATCAAAGGTACGAGTATGTATGTACCTATACCATTAACATTATTAATTCCCGTTTAACATTATTGTATATAAAAGGATAATGATTAGAGT
Organism: Eilema griseolum; assembly: GCA_963662185.1. Classification (NCBI taxonomy): domain Eukaryota; kingdom Metazoa; phylum Arthropoda; class Insecta; order Lepidoptera; family Erebidae; genus Eilema; species Eilema griseolum. Next base: position 12,090,302 of record OY759250.1, read on the forward strand.
AGGCCATTGCAATTAAAGGAAAGTATAGTCTTTGTTAGATTAGCTTTCAGTAATAAGAAACAGGTAGTGAAAAAATAAGAGATACTAATACAGATTCAGCTTAGTAACGTCACCTGAGAGATTAATATTATGAATCCACACAAGTAATGTAAAATCAGACGGTTATATAGTAATCAAAATGTATGAAGAGGATTTAAATTTATATCAGTTTTTACGCTTTATGATATTATTAACGTATCGAATGTAGACATAAAAAAGTATATTAGCCCAGTCAATATAGACATTCGAAGTTATCTAAATTCCCACCAAGCTGAAAATCAGTAAGATTGTTTAAAATATCATTAAAAACAAAATGTGAAAGTTCCCCATCTTTCCCCTGCAAGGAAAAAAAAAATATTCAAGGTCAAAGGTCAAAAAATGAGTTTTTCGCGATTTTCAGCAAAACGGTATGTTTTATCATAAAAATGCCTCAGACAAAAATTGTAGATCATAAAATTATCTACAAAAAATTAGTTAAGTAATACTTTTTTTCTACGAGCCACCGTTTTTGAGATATAACAATTCAAAAAGTTGTAAAAGTTGTAATCGTCATAAAATGCACACGTTTCCTCGCCACCTATATGGTTTAAATGTGATTTTAAATTTTGCAGAGTCAATCTGATCTTCTACAGAACCATTGACCCAGCTTCGCGCAATGACATTTCTCGTACTAGATAATGTATACACAATAGGCAGGTAGCTATATTATAATCTGAGTAAAGTAATGAGGGTCGGTCTTATAGCAGAAAGTGGTTCCTTCAGGTTTGATCCATCCAGTCATTACTTAAGTCAGCTCATTCTACTGTTTAATTTCACTTATGTCTAACAGTTAACTAAACCACGAAATTACATCATCCACAGTAGTTTCCGGCAGAGTAGAATTAGAGCCACCCCGTCTTTTCCCATGCGGTGTCGTACAAGGCGACTAAGGGATAGGACTCTTTAACATCAGACAGATATATACAGCCCAGACTCAGCCTCAGATGCATGGCTCGAATCAAAAATAGTGCCCGGAATACGGCAATAGGCTCACCCCCTATTACGTGGAACTGAGTACAATTATTGGTGAAATGTGGGTGTTAATTCACCTCTGCCTAACCTTCCAGGGATAAAGGTGTGATTATATGTATGTATGTACATGTATAAATTCGTGATCCTTTCCGTTATTGTATGGCATTGTGTAAACTACGACTGTTGTCTACCGTACTGAATATTAGATCAAAGAAATTTTGAAGAAGGATCATGTTTACGTACAAGTTATGTTTAACAGAGATATCTTTCATCTTAGCATTTCGGGATTGAAATTTGTCTTTGTTTCACAATTTACGTTTTGTGGAGTGAATTAGTTTATGATTTTGTGGTAAAATTTCAAATAATTTAATACTATGTAGTATGAAATACTATGTAGTACCGCGGTAGCCTAGTGGTATGGGTAATGGACTGCTGAGACGAGGCCTCGGGTTCGGTCCCAGGTTTTACCATGGTACACGCCAATGTCTTTTTGATGCTTTTCGAAGTTATGTGTGTATTTATCGCAGGTTTATAAGTGCCCGGTTAAAGGCAATAGGCTCACCACCTATTACATTGGGACCTAAACATAAACTGCCGAAATGTGGGTGCTAGCACCTCTGTCTAGGCCTTCGGGGATATAGGCGTGAGTTTATGTTATGTTTATGTAGTATGAATTTTCAAGTTAATAAGCAAAGCCATAATTTAACGTATCTGCTTCTTTTTTTTTTTTACGTGCGCAAAATCCCCACGGATACCTCACCACCGGAGCCGGTGGAGGAGGTTATGTCGGACTCGAACCGACTAAAACGCACGCCGCCTGTGGGTCGTTTTGGTTGCAAAGGTGAGCTTGACAGGCATATCACTCGCACCCCGGCAAGCCTACCTGCTTCTCTAGGCAAGTGGTAATTCATTAGTTGAATAGAAAATAATAATCTATGTATCATGGGATAGACATACGATTACGAAGAATTGCCACTTGAGTAGGGGGTGCGGGGCTGGAGGTGACGGGTGGAGCCTCCTGTCATACTAGCAGAAGTGTGAAGTGCGCGATGCGTGCCTCCCCATATCTGGGAACGAGATGGGGACTCCGTGGTCCCCACACCCGAAGAGGGTCCTCTCACAAAAGACTGTACTAGGCCGGCTGGGGTGCGAAGGATATGTTTCAGATAATCTCACCTCCGGCAATCTGCGGCCCACATAGTACGCGTGCGTTTTAGAGTCGGTTCAAGTCCGACATAGTCTCCCTCACCAGTTCCAGTGGTGGGAGGTATCCATGGGGATTTTGCGCACAATAAAAAAGTGGGACCGGTCTCCATTTTGCATACTTGATAATGTTGTCTCGGATGACGTTTGGCGACATTTTTTAACACTTTAAACTATCAAACCCTCTGATAATTTTTATATTCTCAATGTAGTTTACAAATTCCATATGAAGCAACAAAATACCTTTATTATGAAAGCAATTATGAAGAGAAGATAGTGTGTGCTGCTATCTGGGAAGATTTAAACCGCAGCTCGCAGTCGAGGCTACTCTGATAAATGAATTGCGATGCATTCACCCGTAGCTCTGATTCAAAAGCCACAAATATTCAACACAATAGATATTACTATTGCGCAGTTGGCTATAAAAATCTGAGTTTAATTAAAATTAAAATATTTAAGCGCTAAACAGAAGGAATGGGTAAGTACATACATAGTATTTTACCTCAAATCGGTATTAAGTGTTTTAAAAACATATATCATATGAAAGCCTCTTGCCGAGGTCGACCAAGTCAACCCCACCCTATAGGACGAGGTTCTAAACTAACAAAATAGGTAGAAAAACGAACTCTGACCCCAAATTAAAAGCCTCGCAGGCAACCGGAGCTGACGCTAGAATTACTAAGAAAGGAAAGAGCCTCATGCTAGGAACCCGATTTGCCCAGCAAAAAGTCCCAGCCAAAAGTCCCAGTTGTTTGAGCTGAATAACATATCCAAATATCTTCACAGCCTCTCACATTCACTCTAGTTGATTCTTATCCTTAAATTATTTAAAAAAAGCAAAAAAAAATATTGTTATTCATTCACGCTCTAACGGTTTAACAGATCTGGCAAACAAACTTTGTGCAGGATATATTACATTTTAAAATAATTTTATTTAAAACAATCGCTGTGTAAAAAGTCCCGCGCGAGAATTCCAGAGCTGTTATACAATTATGAATCTGGTATAAGGCATAAGTAGGCTTATTATCTCGAGGATGAGCTCCCATGAGTTACAGAAACGAAATCAGAAACCACGGACAAGGTAACATTATTATGAAACTTGATCATACAAAGTTTTGGTTAGAAATTACATCGCAGTTAAGTTACTGAATGAGTAGCCTAGCATGTCGAAACGTAATAAAATGTGTTCCGAGTTTCGTGAACCAATAAAATTTAGGATATTTTCATGAACAAACCCCTAAAAGTCCATATTTTTCGTATGGCATTGACATTGGTAGAGCCTGAAGGATTTATGGCGTAGTAATGTTTACGTTGTAGGGTTATGACTGTAAGCGGGATTATGACCGGTATTTCGCGTATGTCGTTTATAAAATAATTTTACTTGGTATAAAAAATATAATATTAGTACTCTAGCTATGTTTATACAGTATTATGAAACATACTAAGTTATCAGTACCTACACGAGGAGGTAGGATAGATATTTCCGTACTATTCAGCAGTCCGACTGGGGAAGTACCTCTGCCATACAGAATGCCATGGATATAATTACCTCGACGTGTTGTGTTCCCGGCGATGAGTAGAGTAGCCAGAGCTCACTGGAGAGTTTTTGTGATGTCAGTAGGAAGGACAAAAGCTTGCCCTGCTTTGTCTTTTACACTGAAGGCACATAAACACTCTGTGCTTACAGAGTTGGCAACGTGAGTGTGGCTCCCTTAGTTTTGTACACGTCCATAGGCCACGGTAACCAATTTCCATCAGGTGGGTTGTGTGCTTGTCTGCTACCTAAGTGGTATAAAAAAATCGGAATTTGTGCAGGCTTGAGGATTTGGACTAGTCGTGGTCTTAGCAGAAGCAGACCCCAGTCGATGGGAAGTCGTGTTTCCTCTCTACAGAGGATCCATGATTATCTATAATGGTGACCTTCATTCCCTAGACTACACCTTTACGTTACCATCAGGTGAAGTGACGTGTTTAATATGAAACCGACATGCCTCCTATAATAATGCGCTGATAGATTTATTCTCCTATTAGCAAAAAATATGCTGTCTGAATCTTCCAATTAGTTTAAAATTATGTGATAGTAATAGATTTGCCTCGTTCACTTACCAAAAGTACCGCTTTCTAAGCTCCCTGTACGTCCGTTTTCTGGAACGTTCAATTTCTCGTGCATTCCTGTAGAATAGCTAAAATTTTGTTGCATCCTTTTCCCTTGACATTCAGTTCGAGAGAGTATCCAGCTCTAGAACCACTTTCGTAGACACTTTTGTTACAAAATGTACATTTTCTTTGAATAATTTAGGGCAATGCTTTTACCATATATATATTTACTATTATGCAAGTAATCGTACAAAATTAAAAGAAAATATTGTTAATTCTGTAACACAGTGGCATGCCTACTATACCTACTAGTATATGTATCAGAAGTCACTCATCCATATCATTACAATTGCAGTACTCAATTAATTCCTCAAAATAATAATATCTTTCGAGGTGCATATTGCCAGTTTTGAATTAGAGAATTAACGCTACCTGGCTGCAAACTTGTGAAGCATGTTTTGCACGAATAAACCTGTGAATGTCAGAAAAAACTCGCACTAGGCACTCAAAATAGTGTAACTTGGTTACTTGTTCTTGTACACTGTTTTCGGGCTTCAAAAAGTTCATCGCCTCGAAAAATTTACGAACTTTTTAGATAATTTCAGGAACTCGGACGTATTCAATATACATCGTAAATAACTGACTGTACCTTACAAGTAGTTATAGCTTAATGTTAAAATGTCGTATTTGCATTTTGTGCCTAAGTGGCGACATCCACAATTGTGCAAGTGCAGCATCGTAATTTGTGTTTCATCTAAGTTTATATTCAGCTTGCTAGCTTTGTAAGTGAAACTAAATACTCTATAATTCACTCCACAAATGTAATCAAACCTAATTTCAAATGTTCAGAACTAAAGTGACCATAATTAACGACCATAAGTAAAATGGAGAATAGCAGGATGAGATGAAATTTTTAGCACCCGGATACAGATTCTAGGCAAAATATTTCATGAAATAAGTTATTGTTGAACAGAGAATGTGTTCCAGAGAACTGGAACTATGTTGAATTGTTGGTGTTGCAGAATGAGCTCACGATATCGTAAAATCTTGTTATATTTTCATTATTCTTGGGTTTGATTGATAGATACCTAGATCTACTTTTCTATTAAACCTTAATAAGCAATATTCAAGTGAACTTTAATGCACATCGTAATCGATCCTAGGAAAAAAATGTGGGGACATTCAATTATAAACACCTTTGCATTTACCTTTTACGTGTAATATTGAAAATAAATTACTTATTCAGTAAACAAAAATTGCCCTTAATTTCAAAATGGCGGATAACGCAACGAACCGAATACCACGCAAAACTCAATTTAGACTGCCAGTGATCTTTTTCAATGAATTCTGAAAGAAAATTTGCTACTAGGCATTTCTTTCTTTGTCAAATCCTATCCCTCTTATGTTATTAGGTATAATGATTCTAAAAATCAGTGAGTAAAATAACACTAACATTGTTACTTTAAGGAAAAATAAAGTAATAAAACTGCTTTCATAATTCTGGTTACCTGTCGCTATGAAAGTTGCTTACTCTGGTTAATAGCTTTTAAGAAAATAAGGGAAAGTTTTCCTTTACGAAAATAAATAAGTTTGTCTCGTACTTTACTTAACTTGGGCACGTGGTGGTTTTCCTTTCCTTGTAAATATAAGTGGACGTTTTTGTTATATTATTTTTTCTAATTACATTCTCATATTTATGTCTAGATCAGTTGTAAAGTTAGTAAAAACAATATCACTACATTCTGGTATTACCTGTGTAACGCCTAGAGCACCCAGATGTTCCACGGGAACTTTTTTACCTTCAGTAGTTAATAAGGTCGTTGCCAATAAAGTGAACTACCAAAAAAATATGGTAGTGTTGAAAACAAATGATTTAAGTTTCAAATAGATAAGAGCGCTACCACTGTAAAATCTTAGAAATTAATTTCATCTTGGAATTATTACAACCATTTCTGCTGTTGAAAGGTTAGAATCTTGGAGTAATTAAACTGTGTAGAAAAGAAAGAATGAACCACGAGATCTTTGTGTTTAAAAACCATATTTTAAGACCCACTCACAATGATATCGGATATGCTGTGAAATTTTGCTTGAAATACTGCTAAAATATTAAAAACTCAATGAGAAATCACAATAATGTAATTTTTTTTTAATAGCACTTAGGTGGTATTAACCACCCGCCCACCAGATCAAAAGCGGTTACCGTGGCCTATGGACATGTGTAACACCAGAGATGCCACACTCGCGCTGCCGACTGTGTAAGAACAGAGTTTCTGTGCCGTCAGTGTAGAGGACAAAGTAGGACAAGCCTTTAGTCATCCACTGACAGCACAAATTCTCCAGTGAGCTCTGGCTACCCTACTCACCGCTGGGAACACAACATGAAGTTATTATAACCGCGGTATTCTGTAGGGCGGAGGTACTTCCCCAGTCGGACTGCTCAATTGGGCGGAAATACCGCCGTGTCCTACCTCCTATAATGTATAATAAAAAGTTATTCAATTAATAATAGACGTTTAAGAGCCAAAGCAGAATGTTACACATTGAAACATCAAAATCAGTGCATATAACAAATAATCACATTAGGTTAATTTCAATTTGAGAGTATCTTCCAAGATGGTATAAAAATTTGGTCACCCTATAGTCTCCATCGTGTACGCCGGCACGTAATTAGTTGAATACACTTTAGTACTCCATCCATATTGTACACCATCTGTATGTACATATACAGACAGTGCTTAACGACAGAGTTGTGGGCTTAAATTTAAGATAATTGTGATAATACACCCGTCAGCTGTCACCGATTGGTGGAATGTTGTATAGAAGAGAGAGAAAGAGGAAAGATTTGCTTAGCAGTGGGATAAAATTTTCATAAAATAAAAATGTGTCTACAGCTTAAACCGCTGCTGTCTGACCTCCCAAAACCGACAGGAAAACTGCACCAAAGCCTCATCCGTGAATTAGCAGATACAATGGCTCGCAGATGAAGTTGGAAATGCTCCTAACAGCTTAGGGAGACTCGTGTTTGGACTCTTCCATTCTGGTAAGTATATGTTCCAGAATATGTAATATATTTTTCATCTACAGCTCGACTGCCCAATATATTTTGCCCGGGAGGTGTAAAACTGAAAAGTGATGTTCGCTTCAGTACCAATTTTACTTAGACTGCCCATATTGAACTAAGTAAATTGAACAGTTATTTTCGAACTTCATACTACTTTCTGGCACTCTGCCGATTTCAAATTTAATGCATTTATCTAAAGCAACGATTTTAAATGGGTTGTCTTTTTATTAAATAAGTTAGCTCTTGTAGCCTCACACGCGTATGACATACCTACGCTATTTATTTTGAACAACAATAGAAGCATCATTATTTTCAAACTATTGAACAGTCATAAAACTATTTTCTCTCTTCTTCCTCTTAGCGTTATTCCCAGTCGCATCCGAAACTCTCACCTCGGAGTTTGGGGTCCGGTTTACCAGTCCAACTGCGTATTTGTCTCAGCGGGAGCGTCTAAGGATCGCAAGCCCAGCTGCCCACGTACGAAGGCAACTCGGGCGTCGGAGGTCGATGAACGACTTCCACCCCCCATGAGCGCAGGCTTGGGGATGACGGGTGGAGCCGCCTGTCGTCCTTGCAGAAGCAGGCCGCGGCGGCGGCGCGCCTCGCACGCCTCCCCGTTCCCGGGGACGAGTCGGGGACACTGTGGTCCCCACACCCGAGGAGGGGGCCAGATGGAAAGAGATGGCTCTGGGTCGGTTGGTGTGCGAGGGATATGCCTGTTAACCTCACCTTCGGCAACCAAAAACGACCCACAGGCGGCGTGCGTTTTGGTCGGTTCGAGTCCGACATAACCTCTTCCACCAGCTCCGGTGGGGGGGATTTTGCGCAGGTAAAAAAAACTGCGTATTCGTTGATATTCTCCTCATAAAATTTAAGATACTAATACGAACACTTCTACCAGTATGTTGTTAGTAAATATTATCAGTACAGTATGTGTTATAATATATGATAGGTATTTCTGTGACACAGCTGCGAGTTGGGGCAGTCTTACCGCGGTTGCATCGTCCTGCGAGGTAGTCATCTCGCAGAAGGAGGTGACGGAGCGGGCCAGAGAAGCAGACAGCCTCGCTGACCCGATACGTCGCCGGCGAACCGGGCGGCGTTCACGCGCATTCTTGCGCCTCATGCCGCTCTAGTGTGGCCGCGGGTGGATGGGTCGGGGTTAGCCCTTCACCCGCTGTGGAGCCTCCCGCGAAAGGGTGATGTCCTGGTGTGTCTGGACATCGCCTTATCAGAAGATGGGCCTGCACCGCACCTTGCGGGTCAGCGCTTGGGTGATCCGTCGAAGAGTGCGTAGTATTTCCAACGGTTCACTCACTAAGTCGCGGCGTATAGCACACGGCAGGTTGTTTTAGTGTGGTGAGAGCCCCATAAAGCCGCGCGGTTTCCCCGAGCCCGCGGAATGCGAAAGGTACATTTTTTCCTGCCTAAACAAAAAAAAAGGCAGTTTAAGTATGTTCTGTGAAAAACGAATTTTGTGTACCTACCATTCGAATCTTGCAATTATCCGTTCAATTGTTTCAATGTGATTGAATAACATACATTAAAACATCTTCATAAACTGTTACATTATTATATTAGTAGGATTAGTTAAATTAAGCCGTAGGATCCCATTCAAATTTATGCCGAATGTAGTTAGTAGTTAGTTTATCAGGCAATATATTCAGCCTAATCTCGCTTGGTTAGGCCATAAACTGCTTTACCGACACAGGAACATAAATAGGTTTACCCATACTTGTGGAATGACCTTCCCAAAGCTTCGTGTTCGCAAAAAAATAAATTATTCAAACGTACTTTTTCTTCAACGGGTAGAAATTAATTTTATGAAAGGATCGCCGAACCCCGCTTTTATGACCGCAGGGAAAATTATTTTTTAAACGCTAATGTGTTATATGCAAATTGGGACTTTATTTACGTACTACAATTTGCATTTATCATTTTGGGTCAGAATATTAATAACAACATATTTTGTATTCTTCTTTAATTTTTACTCAAACTCAAAAAAAACTACAGCTTAGGTACTTTGAGAGTTTGATTCCATTGTTGAATAAGGTTACTATTTCATAAATGATTGGCCGTGTGTACATATTAGCTATCGGTGTATATGATAGTGACATCACGACCTCTAGAGTACTTTTTTATGTGCGTAATATCCCCACGGATACGGTAGGAGAGCTTACATATGTCGGACTCGAACCTACTGAAACGCACGGCGCCTGAGGGTCATTGTTAGCTGCCGAAGGTGATGTTGACAGACAGATTCCTTACACTGTAAAGTACTAGTAATAGAAAGCGTTTTTGGCTCTCTTTTGAGGAAAGCGGGGTATAATAGAAGTGTGCTGATAAATATTCCTATCACATTTATTATATTTATAACTAAGAAATAGATTCCTCCAGTAGCTATATTATATAACTGTCTGGTACATTATATAACTACAGTGTAGAAGCACCAATAAGTGAAGGCAGACAGATATTACGTACTGTCAGAAATACGTCTAAAAATATATACTAGTAACAATTAAAGAACAGTATTATTAAAGGCCACCTTTATACATAAGTAATAAATACAGGCTGTTGATTTGGAAATATATGTCTAACACGCAAATGTCAGAAATCTTATATTCCGTCCTTGATAAGGTTGCTTGTGAAGGCGGCTTTCCACGGTGCGTGATTATGCTGATAAACGCGTAAAGCGGTCTATGAAAGGCAAGCATATATGTAGATGTGCGTTGGATTCACGACTTCAAAATACTCCGACACGCAACATGAAAATCAATTAACGCACCATACGTGGCTGTGAAACACACACAGCGAGCCAAAGTCCCTTTTATTTTTTATTCCACTTAGGTGGCAGACAAGCACACGGCCCACCTGATGGAAAGTGGTTACCGTGGCCTATGGACGTTTGTAACACCAAAGGAGTCACAGTCGCGCTGTCAACCCAGTTTGTACAGAGTTTCTGTGTGTGTCAGTGTAGAAGACAAAGCAGGACAAGCCTTTAGTCTTCCCACTTACAGCACAAATTCTCCAGTGAGCTGGGAACACAACACGAAGTTATTATAGCCGCGGTATTCTGTTGGGCGGAGGTACTTCCCCAGTCGGAGCAGTCCGTTGGGCGGAAATACCGCCGTGTCCTACCTCCTCCTACCTGTCCCTCCTGGGGCTAAAAGGTTCCACACCGCCTGTAAGCACGGGATTGTCAACGATCCTCAGTGCCCGTCTTTGATAGATAGATAGATAGATAGATAATTCTTGATTGTACACCAATAGATTACAGTAAAATTTGTAGTTAGCATACATACAGTTTAATGTACAATGGGTGGCCTTATCGCTGGAAGCGATTTCTTCCAGGTAACCTTGGGATGGACAGTAGTGTAATAAAGCAAAAGATTTGGTGTTAGCAAATAAACTAGAAACAAGGTGTATTAAAAAATACACAATGATAGGTAGTAGTCCTTTACCATTCTTTTAAATATGTTTAGGGATTTTGCTTATCTGACAGAGAATGACTTATCAACAAAATCAGTTGAATGCATTGGCATCCTCAGCCTCAAATTCTCAGATGATCTCAGGCATCTCGTATGTGTGTCATGGAGGAACTGGAATCGTTCTTTGAGATAAGAGGGAGTGGTGGGATTAAACCTTTGCACCGAGTCGAAGGGATCAAGCTGGTATGCAAGCATCTATATAAAAGGTGACAGGAATACTCGGTCTCTAACACTGTAGTTCTTAAGGCAAAATATCCATTTGACTGACATTTGAATTATTATCATTTATGATTGAGATGGCCGTGGTTAGATTACAATTGTTCTATTTCCAAATATTGTTTCCAGATACCTTTATAAACATATTATAAGTACTATTGTTATATTTCTTATTTACCTTAAAATTATGATAACAATTAATGTATTTTTAGTTTCTGTGTTACAAGAATGTTATAAAATACAACAAACAATACTTTTTAAATTTTAAGTAAACATAATATAGCTTAAAATCGTATTAAAATTTTCAGTAAAACACATAAGCTCGTGAGTGTTAGAATACCTATGAGCTTATATATTTTTTTACTCAAAATTTTACAGAATAATTTGATGAACTCATGACTCGTTTCGTTGCGTATAAGCACCAAAATGTTTTAAATGTTCAAACAATTCTCTTAATTAAAATATTTCATACATACATACTGGAATGCATTAACTGACATAACCACACCAAGTTCAAAATAAAAGGTAAACTGGTCACCTTGCTAGCTGTCTGGACATTGCGCACTTTGCAAACTGAACCCACTCGCCACCTTGTGGACTGATTGAATGGGCCGTTGATGATACGCCCTTCTTCCGGTACTACCCGCTAGCGTTACTTTATTGATATAATATTCATCCTCTCGTAGAAAAATTAATCAGTCAGCCAGTTACCACGGCGGGTGTTATCTGGTCAAAACGTCTGGCAAATCAAAGGTACTCGTATGTATGATAGCGTTAAGTCCCATTAACTTTATTGTATATAATGGAACGCGAGAGTTTCAAAGTTAATGTTAAGTTTTTGGCGGTAGTTCAGACATCCTGAGTTCGAATCCTGGCAGTAACACTACCAGTGTACCTACATTTATTCCTTACAAAGCAAAATATTACTTATCTGGTACTTTTAATTACTTTTTCATCCTAGCGTTAATCCCAGTCGCATCTGAAGCTGTTACCTCGGAGTCTGAGGTCTATCAGTCTAACTACAGATTTGGCTGAACAACTATTTTTTACGTAAGGCGACTGCCATATGATCTCCACAACCCAAACGCGATATCGAAGGATTGCAGTTAGACAAGTTATTCAATTTTTTAGGACTCCAATCGTTTAAAAGAAAAATAAATGTTGCAATTGCCTTTTTTGCAGTCAAGTTTTAACAACAGCAGATGATAATGAATTATATTCGCAGCATAATTTCGAAATATTCAACGCAAGTATAGCATCAGTCAGGAGGTTGCTTAGCCTGGAATTTTTTCAACAATATTAATATTTATTCATTAGTTTTTAATCAAATTTTTGTTCTTTTTTCCAAGAAATATGTTGGAGAATGTTTAATTGTATTGTAGTATGATTCACACAGCACTTGTAACTATTCTAATTTCAAAGAGGAATTTTGTGACATTTGATTACCAATAATTGTCAAAGTGACACAAATCAAATGACACAAATTTTTCAGTTCACATTTTGACTACAGTCTGAATTGTAACAGTGAAAACCTGTAATTGGCCGTATGCAGCTAACGTCAATCACTATACCTTCGTTATGGCTGTTGGTCTTCCAAATAAATAAATAAATTATTATACGTTAAACATGATTTAATTTCAAAATCGATCTGATCCGAGCTGAGCTATGGCTATTGCTTTTCAAAGAGACGATTAATCTATAATTTAAAGTCAGTATAATGAAACAGTGAGTAAGCCACCCTCTTGATTTGAAATTCAATATGAAATTCCAGACTTTGCAAGTGTCTCCCAAGAATACGCCAGCATCTTACGGCTCTATGAATATCTGAACGTTCTCCTTATTAAAATTTAATTACAGGCTTCTATCTATCTCATTAAAAAAGAGAGGTACTTTCAGGATCTCTAAGTATTATGTTAAGTACGACATACCTACTTAGATTTTGTAGCTACAGTCTATACCTACCTCGTATTATGTAATCATATAGTAGCTGTGTCTGTACATTTGTCAAATAAATATTATAATGAATGATTCTGAATGATTCTGCGTCTATTGCGGATAAACAGACTATGTTTGTCCGCAATAGACGCAACTACTGAACGGATGTTTATTCAATTTTTTTTATTCAAAAGGTCTTGTATAGACAGATTAGAATGGTGGTGGATGGTGGTTATTGCGACAAAAAGTCGCAATAAGCGCCATCCACGTAGGCCGAGCCGCGGGTTTCGCTAGTGTTATAAATTATCTTAAATTCAATCTGATTTCCAGCCATCTCTCAGCCAGCACCCAAATCAGAACCAGTACAGAGCCGCGTGATTCCCGGCAGAGTATAATTTGAACCACCCCATCTCTTCCCTGTGTGTCGTACAAGTTGACTAAGGGATGAGGCTGTTTAACATCAGACAGATATATACTCAGCCTCAGATGCATGACTTGAGTCAAAAATATTGCCTAGAAGATGGCAATAGGCTCACCTACTATTACGTGGAACGCAATTCAATGATTGGTGAAATGTAGGTGTTAATTCACCTCGGCCTAATCCTACAAGGATAAAGTGATTATATGTATGTATTCGTAAAATTTCGTACAAGTATTTCACACAAGCAACGATATGCCCGAAATCACAGTATGTTCTCTGACATAAATTGAATAGCCAATATCTAGAATTTTGGCGTATGTAGTGAAGAGGGCTATTCAATTTCACACGTCAGTAATTTTAGATTTAGACATTTACATTCAAATTGAATCATTACTTTCTATATTGTGAATGAGAAGTTTTATAAAAACCACCTCACTCTAAGATATTCAGATAACTACACAATCGTTTGGCACTCAAAGAAACTGACCGTGCTTTTATGAATAAGTAAAAACCATAATCTGAGGGTCTGTCCAAGTTTTGTTGGCATCCAGGCACAGGTGTACTGATTGTACAGTAAATATTCAAAGACAACTGTGAAGTCTAGCACTTTAACCTTCGCTACACCACTGGGGCCAGTACACAATATTGCATGATTTAGTTTAGGTTAATCGCGATTCTTCACGAAAATATTTGTTTTATACATACATATAATCATGCCTTTATGCCTGAAGGGTTAGGCAGAGGTGAATTAACACCCACATTTCACCAATCATTGTTTTCGGTCCCCCGTAATAAGGGGTGAGCCTATTACCGGCTTCCGGTTACTATTGTTGACTCGAGTCTTGTATCTGTGTCTGAGTCTAAGCTGTACATATCTATCTGATGTTAAACTGCCCTATCCCTTAGTCGCTTTGTACGACACCGCATGGGAAGTGATAGGGTGGTCCAAATTCAACTCTGCCGAGAGCCGTTTTTTTTAGCTTTCCATCATTTCCTTTATAATAACAGTGATACCAATGACACAAAGATGGCGGGTGTCAAAAATTGTGCAAACACTAAAAATAAAAAATATAGATTATTACTAATAATATATCAATATTAAAACATTAAATGATATGAATTACATAATTATTTATATCAATTAATGTTAATATTCATAATTATGCTAGGTATCGGGACTTCTCGCGAATTACATCTTGGAACTTACTATTTCTGCCGACGTTTCGGATGCGTTGCAGCACCAGGTGAGTACCAACCCGATACCTAGTATAATTATGAATTCACTCCGCGAAAGTTTAAAAAATGTTAATATTATCACGAATTTATTATTGAAGACTTTTTTGCGTACCGCACTGTCGCGTCTCGGATTGGTGCATAATTATAACGAACGTCATCATTTTTTCTCGCCATTTTAAAGTACCGACAGCATATCTATAGTTTATAAAACATCATTGGATAGAACTATCCTATATACTAAATTTATATTTCTAACATATAGTTGGTTTATAACTATATATAATCATAATACGACTAAATATAAACACGACTTTTTGACACTAATTTCATATTTCATGTGAAAGACAATCAAACTTTTGACCAGGTTTTATTGTTTTCACAGTTTTTAATAACATACCTTGCTGATATAGATATATACGGCCCCATCAAGCTCTTTGGACGAAAACCAATCTCACTAGTAAGCTGATGCAACTGTTGATTAATTTACGATGTTCTGGTACAGGCTCGGGAAGAGGAGGTTAAATGAGAGTTACTCCCACAAAAGCTCTTTGACCCAAACTAATAGGAGAATAATTCGATGAAAGATAGCAGAAGCTTGTGAATTCCGTGAGTATAGAAACAAATGATAGATTGTTGTATATACCTACCCCAGAGGGAAAAAGGCGTGAATATGTTCAATACACAATTCCAACGATCTGGCACTACCGTAGATTTTGATTTGATGTAGGTACAAGTATATTCACTTTACCCAACCAAAATCAAAGCAATTATTAGCCCGTTGTCTATCTCAGACGTTACGTCACTCACAAGCATTAGTAATGTCTTGGATAAGAGTTTCTCAATATGGGGGTCACTGCCATCCGATATGAGGGAGAGAGATCGATCTAAAAAACCGAAGCAATCCGATCTTAGGTCTCACTCTTCTTCCAGTATGACCAAAATAATTTAAGTAATCCAAATAGAATTTCGAATTTCAAATACAAATATGTTAAGCTGCGTCCCTACGCTAGACGAGCTGTGCATAAGCCGAGCACGATTTTCTTTTGTTGAACGCGATAATCTCAGAAACTACTGATTCGGATTAACAATTATTTGTGTATTGAATAGTTCGTTTATCGACGAAGGTTATTTATCATCCATATATCAGGCTATTTATCACTACACTAAGAGTACTACTCAAGGAATGGAGCAGTATCATAAATTATTTGAATAAATAAAATTAATATAATACCTATGTGGTTTAAATGGTGATATTGAAGTATGTCACGTGTGAAGCCAAGGCAAGCCAAGTGGTAATACATATTAGTACAATCACAGAATAACCGCGATAGCCTAGTGGTATGGGTAATGGCTGAGACGAGGTCTCGGGTTCGATCCCAGATTTTACCTTGGCACACACCAATGACTTTTCGATGATATTCGAAGTTATGTGTGTATTTATCGTAGGTTTATAAGTGCCCGGTTAATGGCAATACCGAAATGTGGATGCTAGCACCTCTGTCTACCCCGTCGGGGATATAGGCGTGAGTTTATGTTATGTTATGTTACAACCACAGATAATTATAATATAATATATTTTTTAGTCAATGGAATATTTTCGTCATGGTCGACTTCACACTTTGAGAAACAGTGTACTACATTATCTACATTGTTTTCTGTGTACATACCTAATTTCCTCCATTGAACCCTCGTCTGATGTCACACACTTTTATATGAAGCTAATAGAAAACCTTTTTCTTTTCTATTACGTATAGATTGATTTATATTGTCTTGATAACATTGAAGGTAAATTAACCTCAACATTCAATCTATTTTTGTTAATGGTTGATCTCCAACAAATACTTTGGTGCCCCAGTAAACCGGTAACCGCGGTAGCCTAGTGGTATGGGTAATGGACTACTGAGACGAGGTCTCGGCTTCGATCCCAGGTTTTACCAGTGCACACACCAATGACTTTTCGATGCTTTTCGGAGTTATGTGTATATTTCTCGCAGGTTTATATGTGCCCGGTTAATGGCAATAAGTTCACCACCTATTACATCAGGACCTAAACATAAACTGGCGAAATGTGGGTGCTAGCACTTCAGCCTACCCCTTCGGGGATATAGGCGTGAGTTTATGTTATGTTATGTAGACCGGTAGGCCTGCTCAATCAAGATAGGAAAAAGTGATACAACTCAGGCGGAACTCGAACCAACAAATTATCATTTCTTTTTCTAACATACGGCATAATTACCGTTTGAAACCTTGTTTGTCAATCAGTAGGTCTACCGTTGAATGAGTTTTGAGAGCAATTACTATGCTAACTATTCAAATCGATTAATATAGAAAAAAATCAAAAAACTCAGGCGGGACACAAACCTGCGGTCAGTCCCTTACTGAGAGAATGCTCTGACCAATCAATAGTTTTGGGCGGAGTAATCAAAACACAATGTTTAAAAGGATTGTAACAAATTTTATTGTTTCCGGTAGTTCGTACGACTATCGACAGATGCTCCCACGGTTGCCCCAAAATGGATATATAGGAGAACTTGGAGCACTCAAAGCATGACTCGGTAGATCTATGATCAAAGCATGCCTCCTATAAGGGGCTGGTCGGGTTCCGATCCCGCCTGAGTCGTTTCACGTTTTCCTATCTTAACGGTAGATCTACAGATTGACATTGTTAGTCAATCTGTAGATCTACCGGTTTCAGTGGGCAGTTATCCCATATGTTAGAGAAAGAAAAGATGTTTTGTTGTAGGTATGTTTATTTGTAATAAATACTTCAAAAAGTACCTCCTACTAGGTACTATCATGTAAATTCCTCTTTAAATTATTCGAATCGGCCCTCCCGTTTAGAAGTTACGACGGGTATAAAAATGCTAAAAGCAAGAGGTACCACGATGTGAGTTACGGGATCAAGATTTATGAGGGTGAATTAGTTACATATATATTCTGTAGTTCACACGGACGTTATCATGAGCAAAAGAAGTTGGTATATGAGGAAATATTGTTCATCGTTCAATCTGTAAACCGTAACCTTGACTAGGTTTGTTTACCAATTATTTCTGTGTATACGTCTGAAGGCGACTGTCGTTTAAGCTGGTAGGTTCGGTGAGATAGCGTAAATGCCGGCCATCTCATATGTATCTTCCCTAAAAGACAGAATCTGGTGAAACAGATAAAATATAGGGTTAGATCATCCATAATTTTCAACTGGTATCACCGTTGGATCCATCCATTTTGTTGAAACAATATGTTATAAATACGAAAGTTTATGAAGCTATATGGAAATTTGTTTTAGCCATAGATTATAGTCTAGCTAGATTATGGGCATCATAGGTTAAGATCATTATTATTATATCAATCATAGGCTATATTATTGGAAGTAAGACACGATTGTATTTCCGTCCAAATGAGCAGTCCGACTGAGGAAGTGCCATAATAACCTCGTGATGTGTTACCGGCGGTAATTACGGCACCCAGGGCTCAATGGAGAGGTTTTATGCTATCAGTGGGGAGACCAAAGGCTTGTCCTGCTTAGTCGTCTACACTGACGGCACAGAAACTTTCTGTGCTTACAGGGTCGACTGCGCGAGTGTGGCTCCTCTGGTCTTGCACACGTCCATAGGCCACCGTAACCACTTTCCACCATCAGGTGGTCCTTTATCTTATCTGCCACCTAAGTGGTATAAAAAAGGTTACTTAGCCCCAAAATGGAGACTCTACGCGGGTGTCGTGCGGTCCATGGCCCTGTACGGGTGTCCCGTGTCGGCGGACACCCTGAGTGGTCGGCACATGCCCCTGCTGCAGCGTCCGTAGCAGAAGTTGGCGTGCCGCATCATAAGGGAGATACGACCTGGGCGACCAGGCGCAGGACACGCCGTAGTAGCGGCGGTAAGACCCATCACGGGGGAGTGGCTAGAGAGGCCACACGGCAGCCTCTCGTACCGTCTGACGCAGATGATCACCGAGCACGGATGCTTCGGAAAGTATCTGCGTCACGCTCTCCACCTTGCTCACGGCAATGGTTCGCTGCGCGGATGCGTGGGCGGCCAGCGCCTCCTTCTGCGAGCAAGTAATGCTCGTGAAGGAGGAGGCGGGGCGGGAGCGGCAGCGGGAGCGACGAAGGATCGCAAGACAAGCTGCCCGCGTACGAAGGCAACTCGGGCGTCGGAGGTCGATGAACGACCTCCGCCCCCCCATGAGCGCGGCCTGGGGGTGACAGGTGGAGCCACCTGTCACCCTGGCAGAAGCAGGCCGCGGCGGTGGCGCGCGTGGCGCGCCTCCCCTTTCCGGGGACGAGTTGGGGACTCTGTAGTCCCCACACCCGAGAAGAGGGCCAGATCGGCGGTACTGAACGCCGTGGAGGTACGCGTTCCATACCTGCTTACTAACAATCGTTATGGGTAGTTGGATTCCTAAAAATTCCAACAACTGCATTACTTCGATATCGCCTTTGGGCTGTGGAGGCCATGACAGTTGCTTCACGGAAAATGTCAAAGTTCAGCGAAATCCACAGTTAGGTTTTTTATGTTCTACAACATTCTACACAACGCTATCTAGACTCTAGCTTGTGTTATGGAAGCTAGATTGCAGATAAACATACATAACACCGCGGTTATAATAACTTGCAGTATGTATGTAGAAATCTTCAGGAGTAGAGGTACGACCAAGAAAAGATGGATAGAATGCGTGAAAGAGGTCACGACAAGAAAAACAGTATTTAGGGAGATGACGTGTGATAGAATATTGTACTTGTAGCACAACTTTCATTCTAAGCTTGAGATTCTCAATCAAACTAAAAGTTCAGAAACAAAATCTGTCAGCAAGTTCTTATTGTCGAACAAGTATTGTCAACAAAATTATGAGACGAAATACTGACACGAAATCTTTTCCAAACATATATTTTTATCATCTAAATATCAAAAGGAAATGTGTTCTGAATAAAAGCGTTTTATTAAAAAAGAAACGTTAACATAAATCAAAAATACGTACTCGTATAGTCATAAAAGATTAAGGCTGAAACAAAATGTTGTGTAAGGCGTAATGTCCCTTTGTGCTGAAGTCGGGTGCAGTCGCGCAGAAACTTGCTTTGATATACTATTAGTTGAATTTGAGGGAACTCTTATATACAAAATACTAAGGCTCGTATTACACAACGATATTCCATTTACTCTTTTTTCTTTTTCTTCATTTTAGCGTGAAACCCAGACGCATTCAAAACTTTTACCTCGGAGTCTGGGTTCCGTTTTACTAATCTATGTTTTATTTATATTTTTTATACCACTTAGGTGGCAGACAAGCGCACGTCCCACCTGATGAAAAGTGGTTACCGTGGCCTATGAACGTGTGTAACACCAGAGAAGCCACACTCGCGCTGCCGACCCTGTAAACACAGAGTCTCTGTGCTGTCAGTGCAGAGGACAAAGCAGGACTAGCCTTTAGTCATTCCACTGACAGCACTAATTCTCCAGTGAGCTCTGGCTACCCTACTCACCGCTGGGAACACAACACGAAGTTATTATAGCTGCGGTATTCTGTAGTGCGGAGGTACTTCCCCAGTCGGACTGCTCAATTGGGCGGAAATACCGCTGTGTCCTACCTCAACATATTGCTCATCTCAACACATTTAACAATAGGTCTAGTGAGAATTTGTCCCAATTACTGCGATAATACATCCCATTTCAATTATATGGTTCACCGATATAACATCGCAAATTTTGTAATTATAGTTGGGTTTATACAGCTATGCTACGCTGTAATTTGAATTTCAAACAATGCATTCGTTTAATGAGATGTGAGCATAATTTTGCAGTGTAAATTAAACTTCATTTAATAAAGTCATAGTACTTAATTGTAGTTCGTATAAAGTTAAAAATATTTATATACTCTGCATTCATATGAACAGTGCTGCGTGGTTCCCGGCAGAGTTGAATTTGGACCAACCCATCTTATCCAATGCGGTGTCTTATCCCAGACTAAAGGATAGGGCTGCTTAACATCAGAGAGATATATTTCGCCCAGACTCAGTATCAGATGCATGTCTTGAGTCATCAATCGTGCCAGGAAGACGGCATTGGTTCACACCTATTACATGGGACCGAAATCAATGATTGGTGAATTGTGGTTGTTAATTCACCTCTGCTTAACCGTCCGGAGATTACCTAAGGCGTAAGTATATTTATGTATATATGCATATATTGAAATAGCTACGTATCTTTGTCAGTCACTCGATTGACAAGTGAAACATGTCTCTGCCTACTCACTTGCTACGATTCTAGCATACCTCTTTCATCTCTTATACTTTTGTTAATAATTAAATAATAATAAATTAAATTGACTTGAAAATTTAACTTCAGTAATGGTGTAACATACCAATGTTTATGTGGCGCTATACGTTTCTTTATAGAACTTTTTTATTATTATTATATATTTTTATTTAAATTAAATTGTAATTATTTCGTTTAAAATTATTATTTACGCTGTTCACGTTTTGATTGCATTTCAGTAGCCGTGGTCACAGGGAGATCAAAAATGGTGGTTGTCTTAAATTTTGAAGTGTAGAATCTCAATATATCCGAAGTATATAAAATTCTTAGTATAACAATGTCTTAATGTGTTTTATTTTTACTTCTTGGATTTAATTAAGTAAATTAAGTAAGAAGTGATTCTATAAATGTACAAATATGAAAGCATCATAAAGTTTTATTTAGTCACAAAATTGTGTGCTTTTAAAATTATCAACGTTATATTCGTACTGCTGGGCAGGCGAGATCCATGCCACACGTTTCTGAAACGTACGTACGTAATTTAATAGCGTGTGTAATTAGTAACGTGATTACGTGAATAGCGCTGTTAAATTCTAGCAAACATTATACTAAATGCGGACTTTGTATTTATATCATACGGTTGCTTTTTGCCTTCAAAATAATCCTACTATTCTATTGTATATGTGAATGATTGTGACGATTTTTTTATACAACTTAAGTGGCATGCACATGGACTACCTGATGAAAAACTGCAACAGAACATAGCAGTCACACTCATGCTGACAGAAAGTTTTTGTGCTGTTAGAGCAGAAGACAAAGCAGTACAAGCCTTTGGTCTTCCCACTGACAGTAAAAAACTCTCCAGTGAGCTCTGGGTACCCTTCTCACCGTCGTAAACACAACACGAGGTTATAAGGGCTACCGTAATATGTAGGGCGGAGGTACCTTGAGCCACCCAATTGAGCAGTTCAACTCGGGAAGTACTTCCCAAGTTGGACTTCTCAATTGGGACGGGAAAAACGGTCGTGTCATACCTCCTATATTTTAAGACTCTAACGGTTAAAAACTTTTTTTTTTTACGTGCGCAAAATCCCCACGGATACCTCCCCACCGGAGCCGGTGGAGGAGGTTATGTCGGACTCGAACCGACTAAAACGCACGCCGCCTGTGGGTCGCTTTGGTTGCCGAAGGTGAGGTTGACAGGCATATCCCTCGCACCCCGGCCGACCCAGGGCCATCTCTCACGATCTGGCCCTCTTTTCGGGTGTGGGGACTACAGAGCCCCCAACTCGTCCCCGGAAACGACGGTTAAATACTTATATCTGGACATAACTTGGAATAAAGATAAATTAATCACAGCAATAGTCTGTTCACCTGGCGGGGACCACCTCCCGGTGTATCATATTGTGCGCTCGGGGATGATGTGTGTGTATTCCTAGCATATTAAATTCTCATAAAAGGGCCTCTACGTCTTGGCTTCGGCCCGACACACGCCTTCCAAAGACCCGGGACTCCATAGTCCCGAGAGACATGGAACCGAGAAACAATAATAATAATAATAACGTCTTTATTGTACACCAATAACATCTTACATTACAATATGAGATTAATTATGTTTTGTGGTACGTACAGTTGGCGGCCTTATCGCTCTGCGGCAATTTCTTACAGGCAACCATAGGATGGAGAGAAAAAATAGGAGAAGAAATTAAATTATAATAAATATATAGATATTAAATTATAGTCAGTAATAACACCTAGACCACTAAATATGTTTCCATAGAGGAGATATGGGTTCGATCCCCGCTTAGCGCAAATATTTGTATGCATGAATATGGGTATTTGTATTGCTCTGGTCGTGACTCGGAGAAGACGTTAAGCCGTCGGTACCGGTTGCCATATCAACATCCATGGCAGTCGTTATGGGTAGTTCTTTTTTTTTTTTTTTTTTTTTTATATACGACACGCCAACTTGACCTCACCTCGCCTGATGGTAAGCTAAGGCAAAGTCTCAGGAAAGAGGGTCACCATTACAGACACTAAGTGCTACAATGGTGGCACTCAGCTTGGCGGCCTCATCAGATGCTTTTTCACGCCCCGCTTAAAGGCCCCGGGACTGTAGGAAGAAGGAAACACGTGTGCTGGTAATGAATTCCAGGTCTTGGTGGTGCGGCAAAGAAAAGAGTCTCCGAACCGCTTGGTTCTTGTTCGTATATTCTGCACAGTGTGAGGGTGACATCTAAGGCCTGCACGTGTTGTCCTATGTAGGAAAGGAGATGGTGGGATTAGTTGGAAGAGCTCGTCAGAACACTCACCGTGGTAGAGACGGTAAAATACAGCCAAGGAAGCAATATCTCTACGCATCTGCAAAGGCTCGAGGGTGTTCGTGACCTCAGGGTTCCCAATAATTCGGACCGCGCGTCGCTGCAACCTGTCGAGAGCATCTAGTAGGTATTTCGCGGAGCCATCCCAGAGATGCGAGCAGTATTCCACGCAGGAGCGAATTTGTGTCTTATAGAGAAGACACCGCTGCTCCGGCGTGAAAAAACGTCTCACTTTGTTTAGGAGTCCGAGTTTCCGCGAGGCTGTTTTGATGATGCTCTCGATGTAATTTCTGTTATTCAGTTTGCAGCGAATATCCATGCCTAGGATATAGAGATTGTCCTGCAGTGGAAGTGGCGTGCTCTGAAGAGTGGGAAGGGGAAGGAAAGAAGATACCTTTGCTGTGAACGCACAAGCCTGCGTCTTCTTGGCATTGAACTCGACCATGTTCTCGGAGCCCCATTGAGAAATGTGATTCAAGATCCGGTCCAGTTCAGTGACAAGAAGCTGTCTTTTTTCCACGATATCAGACTGTTTGGCCGCAGGTTGTCCGTGATAACTCCCGTGTACGGTGCTATCGTCTGCATAGCAATGTATGCTGCCGGTGGACAGCATGTCGTTGATATGCAGAAGAAAGAGAGTGGGAGATAATACAGACCCCTGCGGTACGCCAGCATTTATTTGCAAGAACTCCGAAGCCCGTCCATCACAGAGGACGCGGATACGGCGCTCCTGCAGGAAACTAGCAATCCAGTTGCACAGTCTAGGAGGCAGACCAAAGGCTGGTAGCTTGGAGAAAAGCGATTTGTGCCAGACTCTATCGAAAGCTTTGGCGATATCAAGACTAATTGCCAGTGACTCGCCGTGCTTGTCCATAGCCTCACCCCAAAGATGGGTAACGTATGCTAGAAGATCACCCGTTGACCGTTTCGGCCTGAAGCCATATTGCCGGTCACTAATTAAGGAGTGATCCTCTAGGTGACGCATGAGCTGTTTGTTAATGATGTGCTCGAAGACCTTGCACAGCACTGAGGTGACGGCTATGGGTCGATAGTTGGCTGGCTCTGAGCGATCCCCCTTCTTGGGGATCGGCTGTACATTCGCCTCTTTCCAAGCCGAAGGCACTGTACCCGAGCTGTAGGACAGTCGGTACAGCCGCGTAAGCATCGGAGACAACTCCGCTGCACATTTTTGTAAGACCACCGCTGGAATACCATCCGGGCCACTGGCTTTCCGGACATCGAGTGATTGAAGCACCGCACGAACATCGCATTGCCTGATACGTATTTCAGGCATTACGTGGTCACCATTGGGTAGTGTCGGCGGCTGTATACCGCAATCATCGACTCGGGAATTGGCCGCAAAGAGATTTACTAGCATATTGGCTTTCTCTTGCGGTCCATGGGCCAGGGATCCATCAGGGTAGCGCAGCGGTGGCAGCGAAGGCTGACAGAAGTTGGCCTGCACGGCTTTGGCCAGTCGCCAGTATCCACGGCTGCCCGTGGGATGTGCCACTAGCTCTTGACCAAGCCGCGCAATGCGCAGGGCATCCGCTTTGACGTAAGCCCTCTTGCAGACCTTTGTGGCTCTGTTGTACGCCGCCTTGAAGTGGCTCACATTGGGATCGTGCGTGGCACGCGCCCTTACCCAAGCGCGATACGCGGACTGCTTTTGATCAACAGCCCCCGCACACTCGCGCCCGAACCAAGGGCGCACTCCTCGGGCACCGGTGACATCAGTGTACGGAATATAGTATTCCATACCCAGACCGATCTCACCGGCAACAGCAGTAGCACAATCTGAGGGTTTCTTACCTTCAAAGCAGCGTTCAACCCACGGGATGGACGCAAAATAGTTGCGCAGCCCATCCCAATCTGCTGACGAGTAGTGCCAGAGACGCCGCTTCCCCTGCACGGGTCGTGAAGGCGCTATAATTGGCACCTTGGAGCAGACCAGACAGTGGTCGGAATTGCCTAAAGCGGCTTGTACCGAAACACTGTACAGGTCTGGGTGACTCGTCAGCAGAAGGTCTAGCAGAGAGGGTGCTAGGCCCGACCTTCTTGGTATTCTAGTGACCTCGTGTACCAATTGGGTCAGGCCATGCGCCAGAGCAAATGCATGGGCGGCTCTTCCCGCATGGTCTGTTTTGGAGGAGCCCAACCAGGTTTCGTGGTGGGCGTTAAAGTCCCCCAAAAATACCACTTCGGCGTTCGGAAACCGTTCCTGCGCATCATCTGCCGCCTGACTCAGATATTCAAAGAGTCGAGTTGTCTCAGCATCTCCTGTATGGGAACGGTAGAGGCACACATAGATCTGACTCGTAGAGCCATGGTCTACGTGTACCCATAGGGTTGAAAAGGATGGGTCCTCAAGGCAGCGCAAACGGCGACAACAAACATCCGCCCTAACAAACACGCACACCCCGGCTTTTGCACGGAAATTTTCCTCGATAACATAGCCGGGGTAAAGCAAGTAGGTCGTGTCATCAGGGCGGCCTATTTGTGTCTCCGTGAGAAAGAGCATATCTGGTTTCGCCGTCTCAAGGTGTTGGTGGACGGCGTTGAGGTTCGCATGGAGTCCACAGATGTTAGTGGACTCCACCTCAAATAGCGAGCTTGTGGGAGTCTGTAGAGCCGCTGTGTTGCCCAATACTCTTAAATGCGCTGCCATGATGAAAAGGAGAAAAGGGCGTGAAAAAAAGAGGTGATTGTCGTCGCAGCACCGCGTGACAAAGTGCGGGATATTGGTTTTGTCTATGATTATGAGGCATGGCGTGAGCCGACACGCCGTACGGAAGGGCCCCCGTACCCCCCCGAATATGGTCGCCTGGCCCCCACTTCCGGTCACCAACCGGCACGACGAGCCATACCGGGATTATGCGCGGTCTGGTGAGGCAGCCTTCCAGGGTGGTTAGTCCCAGTTGGGCCTCTGTACTATACCGCGGGCGGCCAGCGGCACCACCGTTTCTACGGGTCTCCCTGACCGGCGCGTCGCCCCGCACCATCCTCACTAGACTACGCCAAGACCCACTGGTCCCACTAGTGCTGCGACCACCATCACCCCTACCCGGCTATGCATTTGCTGATCCCTGAACGCAATCCAACCGAAATTGAATTACTATGAAGGGTTTTTCGCAATATTGCACGGTGGTACCAACCCGGTCGAAATTTGTGACAAATTTGTGCCGTCAAATCTCTACCACCAGTAAAACATTAATAATATATATAAGTTCAAACCTTAAAAGTTAAACAACCGTTCTAACTTCAATACTTCGATATCACTTTTGGGTTGTGGAGGTCAGATGGCAGTCGCTACACGGAAATATTGAAGTTCAGCCAAATCCGCTGTTAGATTGGTAAAGCGGACCCTAGACTCCGAGGCGAGAGCATCAGATGCCACTGGGATCAACACTAAGATGATGAAGTAGAAAAAAAAGAGATATAAAATTCCACGCATGCTTATTTTATATAATACAAAATGAAAGATGAGATCAGAGAAGGTTAACACATACATAAAGGGGATACTATTAATTTCGGTTGCTAATGACGACCTCCGTGGCGTAGCGGTAGAGCATTCGACTGCTATGCAGGGGGTGCGGGTTCGATTCCCGCTCAGTGCAAATATTTGTATGCATGAATATGTATATTTGCATTGGTCTGGATGTTTCTATGTATAATATTTACAAAAAAAAAAAAAAAGTATCTAAGTATGTTTATCCGCATTCTAGATTCCATAACACAAGCTAGTTAAGCTATGCTTACCATGGGTCTAGATAGCGTTGTGTAGAATGTCGTGGAATATTTATTATATTATTATTATTAAAAATATTCTTTATAAAAAAAAAAAAAAAAAATATGGTGCAGAGTGTGTGTTGTATCTCCACACCCACTTGCCGAAGCTAAAAGTAACTTTTCTCCGTAACCAGACAAAAAACCCTATTGATTACGCATATAATATACTTCAAAGAAGAATTTTGCCTAGTATAGATGCCATATGTACATCAGAAAATCTTTTCCATCTATTACAATGGACGTGGGCGACCAATCGCAGCCTTTTTCATAATATATATTCATAAGGTGACGATAAAAATATCACTGAATGTATTTTATTAAAATCTTAATATGTGGATGCTTACAACATAAAAAGTATCAACTGCTTTAGGGTCTGCGTTGTTGAATCAATCAGGATAAGTGTATATATATATAGGTATACATATAAAAGATAGAAGTTATTACGCAAATTTCTATCTTTTTCTCAGACCTAAGGGTAGGCATTTCCCGGCAGAGTAGAATTTGGAGCACTCCATCTCTTCCTACGCGGTTTCTTAGAAGGCGACTCAACCTCTAGAAGCATCGCTTGAATCAAAAATAGTGCCCGGAAGACGACAAGATCCTCACTCCCTATTACGTGAGACCGTATTTAATGATTGGGGAAATGTGAGTGTTAATTCCCCTCTGCCTAACCCTCCGGGAATAAGGCGAGATTATATGTATGTATGTGTAATCTGCCAGTCCAGGCATTGGCAAACATTTTGGATAATCCAATTACATAGAGTCCTTTTTATTATAAAAGATTTCTTTGTAAGTTATCTCTTTGATTCCTAAATATTTTGTTGTTTGTAGTTCTATTCAACTTATAATACGTCAATATATTTATATAATTCGGAGACTCTTTCGTTTGTTGCACCATTAAGGCCTCGAATTCATTACCAGCTCACGTGTTTCCTTCTTCCTACAGTCCCGGGTCCTTTAACACACACACATACACACAGCATATCTCGCCTTATAGGCATGCGAATTTTTTACATTGTTATTGTTATTATCTCATATAAATATAAACATCATTGGTTAGTGCTCCATAACCTATTATACGTGCACAAGTTACACAGTCGACATGATGTACGAAACAAAAATAAATTATTATAAGTAACTAAGTACACAAAATAAATTTATGGATTAATTAAACTATTAATTAAACAGACGTCTTAATAATGAATGCGATAGAACAAACTGCAACATTTTCATTCCAATTATCATGTCGAATATTTATCATGAAATTGTCAGAAATGTCAGTTTAGATGTATAATAAAATAATATTACAATGATGAATGATGATATATATCTAAATATGATAGACTATGGTGATGTGTGCTATCTTTACCTGAATGCAGACCTTCTCAATAAACTTGACCGTCTTCGCAATAATTGCATTCGATTCATCTTCAATCTTCGTAAATATGACCACGTGTCTTCTTTCCGCTCGCAGCTTAATTGGTTAACGATTCGTCCTCGCCGTAAGTTACGCACACTTACTACTCTCTACAATATCAACTCTCCCTCTATCCCTACTTACTTAACGTCTTATTTTCAACTATTATGTTCCAGGAATGATAGAAATCTACGTTCCACAGACAATCGGCTCCTTGCATTTCCAACTCATAGAACAAACTTTTTAGGCTCTTCGTTCTTTGTTGAGGCCGTTCGTCTGTGGAATGCACTTCCTCAGGAGATCAGGAAGAGCACAAGCCGTGATGTGTTCAAGTCCAGGGTACGGCAGTTGATCACCACGGAATCGGCTCAACAATAATGTTTTTACCACTCATGTATATTTATATATATTTATATAATATTGTATTTATGTTATATATGTATATTAATCAGATATGTATTTATGGCATGTAAGTATATGTACTGTTTATGTAAGTGTATGTAATTAATCTATAGTATTATCTACACGCTATCGAACAATCAAATCGATTTACCTTATTGAACCTAACTTATCCCTCATTAATATGCGCCTACCACGTACTAGCTCTGCACCACCCAAAGGTAGACTGGTAGAGAATGCATACGGCATTAAGTCCGCCAATGTACATCGTGCATTAAGAATAAATAAATAATATATATATATATATATGTATAATTATATCGTAGAAAAATTGTAAATATTCTTAATGAAAAAGTACCTACCTACGAATTTTGGTAAAATATCCTTTTAATTCGTAATCTTACGGAGGTCTGTTACTACAAAAATGTTGGGTACTTAAGCTATTATTATACATTGTACTTATAATATTAATGCCACGAAAACCTTATAAATATACATACCCAATTATTATAATGTATATTCAGTAAACTTCAAAGGTTGAGTAAGTGCTCTCAAAATACTTACAGTATTTTTAGTAGCCATCAGTTATGAATGAATACTTCAAGAAGGGCATTAGAAGGGCACGAGATGTGCTGCGCGGATACGTGGGCGGCTGGTGCCTACTTCTGCGAGCAAGTTATGCTTGTAAATAAAGAGGCTGGGCGAGAGCGGCAGCGGGATCGAAGGAGGACCGCAAGCAAAGCTCCCCGCGTAGTGAGGCAACTCGAACGTCGGAGGTCGATGAATAACGCGCCTCCCCATTTCCGGGGCGAGTTGGGGACTTTGTGGTCCCCCCACATCCGAGAAGAGGGCCAGATCGAAATGCCTGTTAACCTCACTTTCGGCAACCAAAAACGACTCACAAGCGTCGTGCACCTTGTTCAGTTCGAGTCCGACATAACCTCTCCCACCGGCTACGGTGGTGGGGGTATCCATGGGGATTTTCCGCACGTAAAATAAAATATCTACACGAGATGCAGAGACTTTGGCGCTTCGAGGCTTGAGGAATTTGAAATCTAACATGGTTTAAGTTTATACGAGAATGTACAGAAACTTAAAGAGGTACAGATACAGTAGTGCAACTGCATAATATTTGTTTACGTTGCCAATAAAACAGCATATAATGACCTGGTATGGTACCTGGATAAACAAACCTTGGCCAGGTTCTTTTGCTTTTTGTTTCTTAAAAATAATTTCAGAAAGAAAAACTTTACCTGAATACGAATGTGCGTCCAAATACTTGGAGCTGTTTCTAAGCTAGTAGCATATCCTACAAAAACTATCAAAAGAGTTGAAACTTTTTTAATACTGAGGAAAATATAGAATATCTATTCATTTACTTCTACTGTCCTAATGGGCAATGACCTTTGCATAAACAAACTGACCCATATTTTTGAACCCGGCTTAAAAAATCTAAGTCCATGATATATATACGAGTATCTAAAGAGATGACATTATGGGAGTATAATAAAATCGCTGTAGCACACATTAGCACATAAGCCTGTTCAAATAAAGCATAACCGTTTCAAGATTGATGGTCCATAAACAGTTAACTGGGGTTTGTGGTCGTAACGGCCCTTAGCATATGAGTAAACAAGAGCTTAGTGTGAGCACTCAACGGGTTGAATGAAAAAAAAACATATCTTTTATATTATTTTGTAGTTATGGTGTGGCGTTGATTACTACATTCCCGTTCAGTGCAAATATGCGTATGCCATGAATCGCCCGCCACGCAGGGTTCGATCCCCGCACAGTGCAAATATTTGTATTAGTCTGGTCGTGCCTCGGAGAGCACTTTAAGCCATCGGCCCCGGTTACCATTGTTACGGATACATGGAGCCCTAAAAAGCCACGACATTGGATCGCGATATTTGTTTACTGTCAAAAAGTAACAAATAGTAAACTTATAAAAAAGCATGCTTTTGTTCATATTATCGGTATATACCTAAGCTAAGGTAGCTTTAATTTCTAGTTCCCTAAATACGGGACTCTGCAAAGGTTAATTCCATATTCCACTAGATCAATCACTATGTAAATTTTCGTTTGTGATGTAAATGCTGTTTGGCTGATTGCTATGCATAGGTCCTCTATATTAAATACTACGATTGATTGAGTCAAGTAATACCTATGTTTATTAAAGGCCTTGATAGACCATAAAGGCGGAACCATTTAAATAACTTATGTTTTATTATGCGGCTGGTCTGTATTCGCCCAAACACCGATTTGTCATTTGTGTTTTTGCTATCCGCCCATATGTGTTATCCGGGTGAATATAGACAAATGAAACCTCCATATTCTGTAGTATGAGGTTTGAATATATGTCAAATAACTATATATACATATGAAACAGTGTCCCAGGGTCCACATAAACAACTAAAATGTTTACTTAATTTGCCACATTGTAACAAAAAAAACTACTCGGCTTAAGTTAGATGACTTTTTTATACTTTTCTTGCTAATACTTTAATAAATTTATAATAAGTTTCAGGCCCATCAACTTCATTTACCCTCAGAAGTCTCTCTCAAATTACCGTTACTTTAATGTAAAGATAGGTAATCGATTAGTTAGTATACAGAAACTACTTAGGACGACACCTTAACCTCCTGTGCTACTAACTGACCGTTTGCACAACATAAAAATGTCCTACATTACTAATATTTACAAGAATATAAAATATAATACAAAAGTTTCAAGCATCGAAAACTTGCTCCCCATCAGTGTCGACTGGTACTGTACCCAAAAGGCTGGCGGCATTGCCCCATTGGATGACAATGACAAGCCGTTGTACGAAAAAGAGGCCAGCCCTTTGGTCATGCGAAGCATAGACCAGTCGTTTTGCCATTTATTTGTTAAACGACTGTGTGCTCGGACCCCACGAACCCAGCATTTCGACCCCAAATAGATTTTTTTTAACACTATAGTTAAATTATTATTGTATCTTACAAAAATGATATAAACAATATAGAAATCCAAATAATTTAATAACTACATTACACTTACAGCAAGAGAGAAACAAAACAGCGAAAACGGCTTTCTCATTAAACTAGAAAGTACACGGACACCCATACGGACGTACATACACTAATTTAGGGTTGCCAGCACAAGTGTAACGCCTCTGGTGTTACATATGACCATAAGCTTGCTTATCTGCCACCTAAATGGTATAAAGAAAACAATTATTATCGATCCTAAGAATTACCCAACCCAAACAATTATTCCTTTTTCGTCAATATTATAAAAGTCCCTTTTCACTGACACCCGCGATATTGAGCGTTAACAAAAAGGAATCAAACGCGAAGTAATGAATAATACATCGTACATAACGTCAAGTGAACGAAATTGTATTGAAGATAATTGTCGATTGAACGATCGAGAGGCGATGTTCAATCGGCTCCATTGAGTTTTCGGGTTGGTTACTTCATTCGATTTATAGACATATATCGTTAATCATATGTGTCTGTAGAGGCTCCTAATGAACCACTTCTCAATAAGTTTTTGCTAGAGAGTAAAATACCTTATATAACGGCAAAATTGTAGATTTTTCTGGTATATGAGGGTATTTTTCGGACTTTTACGTTCAGAAATCACGTTAGCTTCCTGGGGGTTGTAGAAATGGACTGGCATAAAAAAGAAAAAGTCGCTTCACGGAAAATATTGCAAGTTCAGCCACGTCACGCGGAAAGGTTACGAAAAGGTTCAAATAATGATGCTACATAACATTCTCATACGTACATACATATAATCATGCCTTTATCCACGGAGGGTTAGGCAGAAGTAAATTAACACCCATATTTCATCAATCATAAAAACCGCTCCCACGTAATAGAGGGTGAGCCTGTTGCGTCTTCCGGGCACTAATGTGTTTGTCTGATGTTAAACAGCCCTATCCCTTAGTCGCATTGTACGACACCACGTGGGAACCTACCCTGAAGACCTAAAAACATAATTAGCGAAATGTAAGTGTCAATACGCCTCTGCCGACCCCTTTTGGGGATTTACAGACATGAATTATGTATGTTAGTCTGTTAGCGAATAAGCCTAACTTCAATAATGATTACTAGAATTTCGCTCCACTTTTATTGCGCTATTCCAAAAGGTTTTAAAAGCTATATCAATATTCAATCGGCCATAGTAATCGACGCTCCGGGCGGGATATATTTTCGTCAGGATTGTAATAAATCCATTTATCTACGCAAACACGGGCGGTGAGAGATATGTCTATAAATAAAGTCGTAAACTTTACGATGGCCTCTAAGTTGGATGTTTCTAATTGATTAATACTTCTGCGATTGCTATGACTGTTTTATGGTTGAAGAATTGGGTTCGAGAGGTGAGAGGCTCGAGCCTCAGGCTTCACACTGAAATTTTGTATAAGCTTAGATAAACAGCTGTAATAGAAAAGGGGACCCTTAAGATTATTATTTTTATACCACTTAGGTGGCAGACAAGCGCACGGCCCACCTTGTGTAACACCAGAGAAGCCACATTCACCCTGTAAGCACAGCGTTTCTGTGCCGTCAGTGTAGAGGACAAAGCAGGACTAGCCTTTAGTCATCCCACTGACTACACAAATTCTCCAGTGAGCTCTGGCTACCCTACTCACCGCTGGGAACACAACATGAAGTTATTATAATCGCGGTATTCTGTAGGGCGGAGGTACTCCCCAGTGGGACTGCTCAATTGGGCGGAAACACCGCCGTGTCCTACCTAACATTATTGTAACACTGCAAGTAGGTACAGTTACTGATTAAAGAATGAGACTTTTCTTACAAAATAGGGAATGTCGACAGCAGTTGCTCCTGTAAAGGCCAAAATAATCCTCATCTTTAGATCAAAGCTTGGGATACAAGCGGGATTAACTTTAAAATGAAGATGATGATGATTCATAATCACTGTGACTGTCTGGTAGCGAGGGTATGGTTCAGTAGTGTTATTGGATTTTTCGATTTTGATAATCTCCAATTGTTAGCACACAGCAAAATAATTTCGGGATTGTAAGCTAAATATGGTTGGCGAAATATGGGTGTTAAATTATACTTCTGTCAATCCCGGACAGAAATATACAGTTGGGAGGATATTAAAAAAATACAAAGGTACTACACTAATGAACAACAGTAATACTCTACATTCTACTGCTAAAGTGAAATACGCTTGAATTATTCCGTTTTTCGTAGCAGATATGGCTACGATATTCGTAGCATGACTCTACGTAAAGAAATCGCAGTTGAACCGCCCATCGTATAATTAACTTACAGCACATTCAAAATCATGAATGTAATAAATCCATACTATATCACATGTATAATATTATCCGAAAGAGATAAGCAAATTTACTTTTAACACCATAGTACTTTTTCGTAATCTGAAAATTTACAGACGGCTGGAAAATTGCCGTTGAACTACAGAACACTTTGAACCATAATACTCGTACATTAATCGCCTCGTACATACTCATAGCAGTTAAAGGGTTGACTATCTACTTCATTGGAAAACACGCGGCAAAATAAAACACAAACAAACTCTAAAACGTGTGAACGAACTCATAAAACTGTGTTGCTTCGTCGGCAAAACTGAGAAAGGTTAGTTTAGAGAATAATGAGTGTTCGGTACCTCTCGGGTTGGTTCGGCCATTGTCGGCTCTTGGATCTAAGCCAAGTGTTGAATTATGAGGAGATGTCTGATCACCATATGTTTGCATAGGTCGATTACCTCAGTGAACTTTGTTCACAAGTTATGGGTGAATGTTTAAGGAACTATGTGGAATGTGGACTTTTTGATAAACCAAACTTAAATCGAGTGAAAAGTTATAGGATATTTATATATTGATATTTTAGGAAACCTATTGGTAGTGCGGGCTACTTCTGTGCTTGAGTTCGACTTCAGAGACCTGCATACAGTAATATCTGTTAGGAAATTCTGAATACTCTCTCTATTTTTCATTCTACTAATATTACAAATGTGAAAGATTATGAAGATGTTTGGATTTTCAATCATATTCGCTCTAACTGCTAGCGGTGCTAGCGGTGAGTACGGTAGCCAGAGCTCACTGGGGGTTTTTGTGCTGTCAGTGGAAAGATCAAAAGCTGGTCCTGCTTTTTCTTTTACACTGACGGCACAGAAACTCTCAATGCTTGCAGGGTTGGCAGCGCGAGTGTGACTCTCATTGTTTGGTGACCACTTTCTATCCATGCCGTGGCCGTGTGCTTGTATGCCACCTAAGTGTTATAAAAAAAACTGCTGATCAAATCAGATTGAAATGTAGTACAGAGATAGATTATAATCTGCAATACAACATAGAATGGGTTCCCATACGTTGCGGGAACGAGAACAAAATTCTATGCGAAGTAAGTCGTGGGCAACAACTAGTATCACATAGCGTACAACCCTTCCCAAAAACCGAGGTTTTGATCGCTAACAAACTTATTTATTTATTTTTTGATTCAAGATAATCTAATATATTTTAATAATAAGGGTTAATTTTATTTGTATAGTTAGTATTATATAATATAACATTCATTTATTCTATACCTGTTTTACTATATCTACTCGTTTTTATTAATAAACAAATCAAGAAATAATTTATAAATATTAAATACAATAAAAATACTATTATACAACTTATAGCTAAGAACAATTAAAATGCGTCGTAGAATTCCTCCGCATCGCATGCCTCTTGTGGTAGCGTTGCCAGAAGACTGACAGCATTGCCACGTTGTATGGCAATGCTTATTCATATCGTTCATAATAATATTGAGGGTTGTATTTTTTAAACAGGGCACTAAGGACAGGTACCTTGACCGCTGTAGTTACAGCAAAATCCAGAATGGCGCAGGATGGTGCAAAGACGAGTAAGTGATTTCGAGGAACAGCGAAAGGCAGACCTCGACGCTAAACGCAATGAGCTGAAAGTCCACCCACCTGCTGTCATTCAGTACCATTACGTAGGTGGTGTTCTCACGTGCCCTCAGTGTACACGAGAGTTCACTGCGAAGATCGGCTATGTTAGCCATCTTCGAGTGCATCAGCGCCGAACTGACTAGGAGTCAAAGTGGTCGCCATGGCCGAAATCAGTCGGAGGCATCATCATCATCATTACAGCAAAATGTTCTTAAAAGACATTCCTTAACCTTTTGAAATATTATGAACTGCATTCACAGATTTTGGCATAATCTTAAAATGCTAAAAGTCCTTTTTTTGTCGCAATTGTTCCTATTTCATGTGGAGATTAAAGTCTAAGGGACTATTTTAGCTATGTGTACTAGGAAAGACAGAAATCGCCAAATATCTTGCCCATATATTTCAGCAAGAGAATCAAATTTCTACAGTAGCCAAACTTTTTGTTTTGGGTAGAAAGTGAGTAGGATTGATTGAAAAGTAAATAAAAAGAATTTTTACCTACAAATTTCGAATTTCATGCGAATATCTTTGTTATTCTTAGTGTGAGCTGAAAAAATTCGTATTGGTTATTATTTAAGAATTTCTAGTAAAATATCTTCTATTCGTGAAAAGAAAAATTCATTCTGTATAGTTGTAGGAATTAACTTATAACAAACATAACAAGCTCTTTAAAACTTTATTAATAGTACGAGTATAAGCCTCGTGGTATCCGTCAGAATAGAATTTGGACCCCCCCCCATCTCTCTCTTCCCATGCGGTGTCGTACAAGGCGACTAAGGGATAGGGCTGTTTTACATGAGACAGATATATACAGCCCAGACTTAGCCTCAGATGCATGGCTTAGCTCAAAAACTGTGCCCGGCAGACGGCAATAGGCTCACCTTCTATTACGTGGTGATGTTAATGATTGGTGAAATGTGTGTGTTAATTCACCTCTACCTAACCCTCCGGGGATAAAAGCGTGATTGTATGTATGTATGTATGTATGTTATTACTTAAGGAATTCTAGAGCATATTGCAGAATTGACTCCAGTTTTAGTTTAGTTGAGGAGGTAGGACACGGCGGTATTTCCGCCCAATTGAGCAGTCCGACTGGGAAGTACCTCCGCCCTACAGAAAACCGCGGTTATAATAACTTCGTGTTGTGTTCCCGGCGGTAAGTAGGGTAGCCAGAGCTCACTGGAGAGTTTTTGTGCTGTCAGTGGGATGACCAAAGGCTTGACCTGCTTTGTCCTCTACACTGACGGCACAAAATCTCTGTTCTTACAGGGTCGGCAGCACGGATGTGACTCCGCTGGTGTTACACACGTTCGTAGATCATGGTAACCACTTTCCATCTGGTGGGCCGTGTGCTTGTCTGCCACCTAAGTTGTTTAAAAAAAAAGTTAACGATACCTCTGCCTAAACCTCCTGGGATAAAGGCGTGATTGTATGTACGTATTAATAGTATAAATATACACAAACATACTCAACACCCTTAATATAAGCATTTAAAAAGTTACAAATTATATCTTTATCTCCTACCAAACGATACACCAATCACGTAAGGCGTATGTTACCGCGAGCAATCCTTTAAGCAAACAAGACAGGTAATATCACACTGTGTCACTACACTGAACATATTGTCACACACCCACCTGCACTTCGACATGTATCGTTTGCCACCCCTCCGATCCATCATACGAGAGAACACACCCTGGTATCGATATGTCACTCTTCCAATGACGCAATTTTTATATATATCTTTCCAATATATCCAACCACGGTAGCCTAGTGGATGGATAATGGACTGCTGAGACGAGGTCTCGAGTTCGATCCCAGGTTTACCATGGCACACACCATTGACTTTTCGATGCTTTTCGAAGTTATGTGTGTATTTATCGCAGGTTTATAAGTGTCCGGTTAATGGCAATTGGCTCGCCACCTATTACATTGGGACCTAAACATAAACTGGCGAAATGTGGGTGTTAGCACCTCTGCCTATCCCTTTGGGGATATAGGCGTGAGTTTATGTTATGTTATGTTATCTTTCCAATATATAAACAAAATAGACTCGCCTGTGGAAGTCGTTGACTTTCACTTTAAAAGTAACCAATGAAAGATGAACGCATATAGCACAGACAAATATCACAATTCAAATCGATTAAAATATAGAAAAAATTAAATCGGTTCAGGCGGTATTCGAACCCGCGATCTTTCCTTTACAGGGGGAACGCTCTGACCACTAAGCCACAGAACCTTCGCCCGAAACCATCTAAATTCTTCTATACATAAGCATTAAATCACCTGCTGACCCAAGGTGACCGCCGTAATGCAAACTGCACGGCAAAATGCGGCTAATTACCCAGTCGCAAGTGCCTACACCACAGGAACCCCATCCAAATCCATGTTGTATTTGCTCTCTTACCCACTGTGTCATCAACGAAAATCTGTGTGGGGCAACAGACAATGCTTGGCAATTCTCCAGCCCTGGACCGACAAAATTTAATAAGAAACTGGAATGATGTTAGCTATTGACTCGAAAAAGCAGACTCAAAATCTGTAGGTACACTTAACGTTTTTTATTTATTTATATTTTATCCCCACAGATACCTCCCCACCGGAGCCGGTGGAGGAGGTTATGTCGGACTCGAACCGACTAAAACGCACGCCACCTGTGGGTCGTTTTGGTTGCCGAAGGTGAGGTTGGCAGGCATGTCCCTCGCACCCCGGCCGGCCCAGGGCCATCTCTCACGATCTGGCCCTCTGCTCGGGTGTGGGGACTACAGAGTCCCCCACTCGTCCCCGGACAGGCGTGCCACCGCCACGGCCTGCTTCTGTCAGAGTGACAGGCGGCTCCACCTGTCACTCCCAGGCCTGCGCTCATGGGGGGCGGAGGTCGTTCATCGACCTGTACACATAGCGTTAAATAATAATAATAATAATCATTTTATTCTCAGACATCGGCCCTTATGTGTTAGTAACAATGATTTTATAACTATGTTAGTACTACAATAAACACGGGCTAGGATGTAGGCGCGTCCACCTTTGCAGGTCAGGAAGGTCCCACCTCTCGGACAATACCTTCAGGATGCTGTTGGTGCTACCTAGCAGTCGAGCAGACATTGACGCACTCCGTTTTTTTATTATAGCATAAAAATCATAGCAATATGCCTCCGTGAACATATTTGATGCGCTACAGAACCTCGGCAAGTTCAGCAGCACCCGGAAGGCATTGTTGTACTTTTTTTTTTTATACCACTTAGTTGACAGACAAGCACACGGCCCACCTGATGGAAAGTGGTTACCGTAACCTATGGACGTCTGTAACACCAGGGGAGTCACAGTCGCGCTGCCAATCCTGTAAGTACAGAGTTTCTGTGCCGTCAGTAGAAGACAAAGCAGGGCAAGCTTTTAGTCTTCCCACTGACAGCACAAATTCTCCAGTGAGCTCTGGCTACCCTACTCACCGCTGGAAACACAACACGAAGTTATTATAGCCGCGGTATTCTGTAGAGCGGAGGTACTACCCCAGTCGGACTGCTCAATCGGGCGGCAATACCGCCGTGGCCCACAGAAAGGTACGTAAAACAATATAAGTAAACACCCTTTATTATATAATCGCCCAAAACGTTTAGTATAAAGTAGTTACGTTTCGCAAACAAAGTGAGATGTTTCTACGATATTTACCAAACTAAACATATATGTACCCTTTAAGGGTTTAAAAACAAACGACAACCCACAGGGAGGGCGGTGAAGCGGATAAACCGGTGCCCTTAATCCGCCGAGACTTATACGTCCTACATGTAATGTGTAACAAAAATAGATACAGGATGATAATATATTGTTCATTTATTGTAGATCCCAACGCGTAAAGATTTACGGGTTCAATATTCTCTTATCAGTCAAGTGTCATTAGGTTTTCATTGTAGAAAAATCTTAGTGACAGGGGCCTGATTAAATAACATGTTTTAAAAACGCTGGATTTCAATTCGATCTGAGAGGAACATGTAAAAATGAGTTAGTATTCCGTATGATCACTAAAAAAAAATGTCGTATCTACGTTTTCGTAAGGTTACTAAGCTTCAGAGGCACTCTAAGTTCCATTGTGTTTGCAATTAGATTTGGGAATCATAATTCTAAAAGATTTCGTTTGTTTTAGAAATACATGTTTTACATGATACTTTAATACGATTTTTTTATATTACGCCACTGCCGCTTTAGAATCTACTTTTTGTTCATCTATTAAATATTTTAAAAGCCCTAAGAGAATTCTTTATGACCCCCACGTGCCATCAGACCTTTTCTATTATGTACTACGCACAACGTTCTAATAAATTGATAGCTTTCATAACTATATTTCTAAGAATAAGACTGCCTCGTGCTTCCAACATTACAAACTATTTTGATCCCAATAATAAACATAATGTAACTCTGTTCGTATTCTAGTAAGTTTGAAATAAATTTCTTCTCTCCTTTCTTCAGTTTTAAGCTCTTTAGAGCTCATCATTTTGTATTTAGATTAAGTAGACTAAATGTTTGTAAATAGATCAAAAAAAATGCCCGTTGAATTACTTGCCGGAGTCTTCTTAGGTCGGGGCCGCGTTTCGAAGCGGTGGTCCATTTGCTAAACTGATTTTCATGTTTCCTTTTTTATTGACGTTTTGTAAGTGCCGATTGAATAGTCTATGCAGAATAAATGCTTTTTGACTTTAACTTTGACATTGGAATAAAATCATTTTTTAACGGATTTCATCGCGATTTTATTAGATATTATTAACATTTTGTTCCATGTTTCAGCTACTTTTCAGTTGTTGTTGTTTAGCTATTGTCGTACGGTGACCTTCAGGTTAGAGTTCTTTCCCATTGGGGTAGGTAGAGGTCACATTTCCCACTTGCTTTTTAGTAATTTTCTGGTTATATTACACTTTTATATAGATTAAATAGTAACTATACCATACCTTTCTTTTTTAATAATATTAAATATTCCACGACATTCTACACAACGCTATCTAGATCCATGGTAAGCATAACTTAACTAGCTTGTTTTATGGGTTCTAGAATCCGGATAAACGTACTTAAATACTTTTTTTTGTTGTAAATACATGCATATTATACATAGAAACACCCAGACCAATACAAATATACAAATACATACATACAAATATTTGCACTGAGCTGGAATCAAACCCGCGCCCCCTGCATAGCAGTCGAATGCTCTACCGCTACTATCCACTCTAAAGTTGCCTGGAAGAAATCGCTTTCAGCGACAAAACTGTTCATTGTACATTTAACTGTATATACATGCTACCTATTTGTCACTGCTGTAAATCTATTGGTGTACAATAAAGAATTATCTATCTATCTACAACTTTATCATTTACAATAACTACACATGCCAATTAAACTGTACTGCGCCCCTGAACCATCATAATGATGACTTCTTTTAACCCTAACAGAAGAAAAAGGGAAAAAGCTAAGTAATAATAATATACAAATTATGTTTGAACATAAACCATTTTGACGCGACGCCCCTCGAGCTTACAAAGATTACTTCTGAAACCTATTTGTTTCGCAAACAATCTTGAACCTCTTTATGAATAATATTTGCATAAAACAACACGCAATTATATCACGGCTTTTGGCTTTTGGATAAGAATAAAAACTTAAATGATTTTCTTTACGTTTTTATACCGTCTTCAAAAAGTAAGGAAATCCTATTTATTTTTTTTACAATAAGCAATGCTTAGTCTATGTACTAATCAAATAACCCGCCCTGATCGCTCCCGGTGCAAAATTACCCATAACACTTGCTGCGTTGCCACGTTGGATGGCAATGGACAACCTTTGGACCAGGAACGACCCGGAACGAGTGTCACCGGTCGCCTCGATGAGCCTCTATCCGATTTCTTTAATAAGGCTTTTAGCTTCCTTGCCCCAACTCCCCAGAGTCTCCACCGCTATTGGCACGAACTGGTACAGCGGTTCCAAGTCGGCGTACTTAAGCCTCTTCCTCGAGCCGGCGTCTTCCGCAGCGGCCGACGCGGAGTGAACGGTGCGACTAAGGTGGTTGGCGGCTACCGTGCTGACACACGTTGCGTCCCAAAGTAGACAATTCTATATTGGCCCTATATGTTTATTTGTACAGCCGCAATTCTCTCCCAAGTGGAGTACTCTGGTAAGAAGAATATGTAATACTGCCTAACATTCCTAAGCAATATGATTGATTTTATAAGTATGTAGAGAAGACCTTCAAACTTTCAGTTGTTCCAAAACCAACTCTCTTGGTTTTAAATATCCAAAATTGTGTTGCGTATTTGTTGTTAATATGAATTTATACGTTGTATTCTTCTGGAAAATAAGTAATCATCCCTTAATAATAAATATAACAATAATATGAATGATTGTGAATATATTTGAATGGTTTTTTTTATACCACTTAGGTGGCAGACAAGCACACGGCCCACCTGATGGGAAGTGGTTACCGTGGCCTATGGACTTGTGCAATACGAGGAGCGTCACACTCGCGCTGCCGACCCTGAAGAAACCTCCTAATGCCCCTTTTGAAGAAGCCCATATTGTAGGCGCAATGATGAAGTACAAGAATAGATTAAACAATTGACAGCCTCTTTGGCGCGACGGTAGTGAACGCAGCGGCTTCGCAGGAGCCGCAGGTTCGATCCCCGCTCAATGCAAATATTTTTATCTCTCAATGCAGATATTGGCATCGGTCTGGTCAAACATCTATAGCAGTCAGACAGGTAGATGGTGCCAACTGGTCTAAATTCAATCGTCTAAATTCAAAGCGTCGAGCACTGTGGGCACGACAGGAGGAGATCCATCGACTGCAGAGGTGAACCACAAACACTGCCTAACATTCCTAAGTGATATGATCGATTTGACCTTGAGTCCTCAATCTATTTAGGGACTTCCAAATAGACCATTTCAGATCGTACCCGAGTGGTAGGCTCTTAGCAGGCTGAATGTTCTCTAAAAGGGGTGTTTTGCCGGTGTATCTCTAGAATAGGTTCCTTTGAATTGCGGGAAAAGGATTGGGATTCCACACGAACAGAGACATGGGCAACCACTGTACTAATTAAAGAAAATATAGTTTGAACATGGGTAAACATCTAACCCGTTAAGTTAATTACAAATTAACCGTCTACTCAGGACTTCTCTCTCTTTTTCACAAGTTTCCATTCTGGTCAACAAAGGGTCACCGCCCTTATTCATTGCTAGAATTATATGTCAACGTTTCAGCATTGTCTTGGGAGACGGCCATTGAATCTCAATGTAATCTGTGCTTGATTTAAATATCGTGAACCTTGATAAATAAAACATGTTTTTGTATTGTATAGCCAGTATGTATATAATCATACGTCTTACCCATTGCGGAAGAAAGCGCCTGAATCTTTTTACTTGCTACGACATCAGATCGATCTTGACGAACAAAGTATTCATACAAACATACATATAATCGCGCCTTTATCCCCAAAGTGTTAGGCAGAGGCGAATTAACACACCCACATTTCACCTATCATTGTATTCGATTTCAGGTAATAGGGGGTGAGCCTATTGCGGTTTTCCGGGCACTATTGTTGACTTGAATCATGCATTTGAGGCAGAGTCCGGGCTGTATATATCCGTCTGATGTTAAACAGCCCTATCCCTTAGTCGCCTTGTACGACACCGCATGGTATGAAATAGGTGGTCCAAATTCTGCTCATCAAAGTA
Source organism: Eilema griseolum (assembly GCA_963662185.1). Classification (NCBI taxonomy): domain Eukaryota; kingdom Metazoa; phylum Arthropoda; class Insecta; order Lepidoptera; family Erebidae; genus Eilema; species Eilema griseolum. The sequence continues at coordinate 12,133,839 of OY759250.1, forward strand.
AACATGACTGTTCGCCCTTCCTGTTCGCTGATTGTTCTATTTGGTACACACCGTTAGTTTGAACTATAATAATATTTAAATCGACAAAACAGTTTGATATGCTCTTGACACCTTGGTAAAGATCGTTTTCAGATTTTGTAATCAACATCTGATACTGACTGTACACGTCACCTGTCTCTTTTCTTTCCATTACTTCCATATCGTATGGGTGTTTTAGAGCCCCACTAAGAAAATCCATTTCTGATTGACGGTTGAGATTACAATTACGGCACTGTAAGTTATTGAAGTTATTGACACATGATTTATCGTAAAGTATATACAATAGTTTGCTGTCAAAGTTGATTCAGATCAATCTTTTCGTTCCTGATTTTCCATTCACACTCGCCTCATAAATCTCTTTCAGCAATTTTCGATCATTCATGCTGTACCTACGTGGTATTACATACATCACAAAAATGCTATAAGTAATAAATTCTATAGAAATATCGAAGTCTGAACTATGAAAAGAATAATATTGGACCATTATGTACCCGCATATTTGTGTGAAATTCGTTTCGAAACTAATATTAAAGCCGAATCTGAGGGTCTTACGACACCGACAAGGAGTTCGAAACATTTCTTGGAACTTCATAACAAGTGTGCAGGCATTTTCTTGTAAATAAATCTGACAAAATGAAAGCTGTTACTTGGTAAACTTGCTATATCATTAACCTGTAAATGTACTTATACATCGTAGCCATCTAGCTAAACTTAGCCAATCAGGCAATAGACAGTGTCAAAAAATCTACTAGCCAGTCAGACACCTACGTCATTTAATAATTTGTTAAATTATACGGGCTGATAAATTACTTGGTCTCTGTCTTGTGACTTAGTGAGCGATATTATTTCTTCACAAGTAATCTCCGCCATACCCTTCTAACCTAATCTATCAGAGTTAGGGTACGTTGGTTTAGAGGACTACTAGTACTGTAGAAAAAAATTGAAGTACTCGGCGGAATCTTAGTCAACACTCACCGAAAATCTACTTAAAAGTATTAAAACATTACTGAAAATCAAAAATAAATATTATCATAAATTCCTCTTTTACAAAGTTCACACTTTTACTTGATTTTTATACAAAAGTTTGAGTATTCTTATTTATTCGTGATGGAAGTTGTCGACCTCGTGTTTGTATCGGTGTGACGAGCTTGTCCAATATACCTATCGATAAATATCATTGTTAAGATTCTCGGGAAACTGATGTCTGTAACTAAGAAGATAAAAGCATCATTAATTAGTTTCTTTCACGTCATTTTTCGAGGAAAAGCGTCGACAGGACAATAGACAGTAACGAGAATTGAAGGCCACTGTGTATATAATAATGGTAGATGTAATGTTGTATTGTGTAGATGTGTACTTGTATGGTTTATTTGTTAATTAATGTCTTTTGTTACTGTGGAGTGATACAGTTTAATTCACCGCTTCTAATTCTGTATTCTAATTCTGTATTCTAATACCATCCATTTGATTCTAAAATTCTAATATTCTAATAATAATTAATTTGTTAATAAATTACTACAAAATCAAAATAAGATTTTAGAACTATCTATGTACCAGTACATCTGGGTAAACGTGCGTACCCAGATGTACTGGTACATAGAAATAAAAATATTTTTAATCAATTGCCGGGTGGTGCCGTGTGGTTCCTTGCAGAGTAGAATTTGGATTTACAAGGCGACTAAGGGATAGGGCTGCTTAACATCAGACAGATATATACAATTCAGACTTAGACACAGATACAAGGCTTGAGTCAAAAATTGTGCCCGGAAGACGGCAATAGGCTCACCCCCTATTACGTGGGACCAAATACAATGGTGAAATGTGGGTGTTAATTCTCCTCTGCCTAACCCTCCGAGAATAAAGGCGTGATTATATGTACGTATATATGTGTTAACTAATTTATCTCATATTGAACTGCAACCCATGGGAACATAATCCAGGTATAAAAATTAGGCTATGTGTTAATCCAGACTATAAATATTAAATTTCAGATACGTTCAACCATTTAAGCGTGATTGTGTTAAAAACTGCTTGACTGGCTTGTGAAAATATTTGGACGTTCCTCGTCAAATTTTTCCTACTAATATCATTAAATATGAACATCAAATAATATTAGCAAGGACAATTCACTACTAGAATGCGAGTGCATGTGGTTTCTTCTTGTGCTTACTAGCTAACGGTGCATAAATTAATTGATTAGAACTTTACTGCTAAATCGTGAAATATGGATAATTTCGTTGTGTAATAGACAGTAAATTCGAAAAGCCTTTCATCTGTATATGTAGATTTAGGTACGTAAACTCCACTTTCAGCTCTCTGGGGTACCTAATGTTTATAAGTTGTTTGGAAACGCGAATATATTTTGAAGAATTAAAGCATAAATTTCTGTTAGAATATGTTAAGGAAAGATTAAATTAGATATTCTATCTGTGGTAAATCGTCTTTAGTGTTTAGTTTTTAAATGATCTTTATTGCACAATAAATAGATACAAATGTACAAAGCAAGCAACTACTATCAAGAGCAGTTTGAAAATGACAATTCAACTTACTGGTTAAAACACAAATTATTAACACTATTATAGTTATCTATAACTCAAAACTTATGAACACTTTAGTGTATGAATCAGATAAAATTAAAAAATTCTAGATAGCTCAGAACTCATTTAATACTAAGATGGTGATTCACAGATTCAGATTGCAAGGCACTCAATCACCCAGTATAGCGAACTAATTGGAAAATCTAAGTACCTATACTCGTAGTATTTGGACTGAGAATGACGTCATCTAAAAACATCTACATATCATTTTCTGTGCTCCAACTCGGCTGTCAGTCTAACTACGACACTGTCCACGGTATGTATGTATGTAGGTTCATCTGTTCCCTTAGGTATAGCTCTTCAACCACTTATTAGATCTGGATAGATGAGATATCCGTTGAATCTTCCTAGTTGTCCGCTGGTTATAGGCTATTTAAAGTGTCACTGAATCTATTGTGGCGTATTCTAGCAGCCTAAAGTATTGTGCTAAAAAATGAATTTGAGATAAATATGTCGTGTTAGGTATCTGTCTGAAAGGACTTACTGAGCACATTTCAAATATGTATAAATTATACCTGTTGCTTGCCCCAAAATAATATAAAAAAAAAAAATTAAAACTAAAACCGGACTACTGAAACATCACACTTGATACTTTCTTGTTTAATGATTTTTCAGTAGTCGGGTTTTGGTTTTATGATATTATCCATGAAACGGCTGCCATTTGACTTTCACAACCCACTGATGATGGTTACATATCAAAATCCTGAAGTTGAAAATACCGCTGTCCCAAACACCGAAGCTCAAAATCCCAAATTTTCATTTGACTGAATGTTCAAAATACCGTAAATACAAAAGTCCTAAAAATATATTCAAGTAGTTTTGTTTGGGTGGTTATCAAAATACCACAACACGGGTTGAACACTGCACACCTCGACATGGATACTTATAGGATAGAAGTGTATGACCTTGACCTCCACCATACCTTTCGTGTTAGGTTACTCATGAATATATTTATTTGCCATAGCTAATTACCAAAAACCAAAAATTATAACAAACATATCGAGATCTGATTTTGAATTTTCGGAATTCTGAATTTCGGGATTTGAAATCCAGCATTTTGATACATAACTCTGGCGATATCGAAGTTCTGTAGTTTTCGAACTTTTTAAAGCTCTAAATACCACATGAAGACCACAGAATTTCATTTAGCAACCGAGACCGCGACGGTTTAATATGCTTTCCTAAGCGTTCTGAACCTCTCCTCAATATGCTAAGAATAGGTGAGCCAGCAATGCTTTACCTTACAATGTGCTAACTAACACGATTTACAATTATCCAAGACCTCCTCGGGGCAGAGATATATATTATAATCTTGAATAGCACATAAGCTACTTTTTATACCGGGATTAAGGTCTTATAGGTCACATTAATAGTATATCAAGTGGGAGGCGTCGTCGTGGCCTGCCATATCTTGATCACACGTACCGAATGGAGTAGCGAGGCAGTGCATTCAGCCGATTGCTAGCTACGCCTAATACGCTTATAGCACCGAGTCATTCAGGCAGCACTCGGCCGAGTGCAATAATTGACACTTGCCCAGCTATCTGTATCACTATCGTACCCATTTTCACAATAAACTTATTTGATTTGATTTGATATCCCGCTGTTTTACTCGGTACGTGTCATCAAGGCCAGTACAGTACCGTTAAATAAATGGCCACTTCTTAGATCTTTGCACAGTGACCTCTATCGCTAACTGTACCTAACTGCACAAATAAAAGCAAATCCTTTTTCTTTTATTTTTCAAGTAAGAACTAACTGTAAGGAACATTAAGTGGATCTTGAAGCTAAAATTAAAGCGTAAGTTTCTAAGAGGTAGTCGTGTAGTCGGTAATTGTCAATTAAGTCCATCCGTCGAGGCAATTTACTGTGCAGCCAACCACACAAGCAGTATAAACTAGTCTGAATGCAGCCAGCATTCTGACTAAATGGGTTCTAAAGGAAACTTCGATTGTGGTTTTAGACACTGCATTTAATTGCAATTATTTTTAAACGATTCTACAAATGTTTTTTCTGGAAGATAGGTATGAAGTCTATATTTTAGTTTTTAATGGATTTGTGTATACAAGTTACAAATCTCACTTTTAAATCTGGACATCTGCTAATTGACAGACAAGATTCTCTCGCACGTAATGCTTCTGGAGTTAGGAAGTTAGATGCTCATGGCTCCCATAAAAATATATGGTATAAAGCAACGCATAAGGAGAGGAAGGGTAGAAGAGTGGACCCTAAGTTGAAAAGTATAGGCTTTAAAAGCAACCTAGTTTGATATTATTACATATATAATCGCCGAAGGGGTAGGAAGAAAAGTATGGACATAACACCCACATTTCGCCAACAAATATTTTCGGTTGCACGCACCCTGATACTGTGACGCGGGCACTTTTTATGATACTGGCTTTAATATAGAAATATTTATGTAACACATTTTATTTGATTTTTTGGTTTGGTGGTTGGCAGAATTTAGACCACCCCATCTCTTCCCATACGTTGTCGTACAAGGCGACTAAGGGATAGGGCTGTTTAACATCAGACAGATATATACAGCCCAGATTCAGCCTAAGATGCATGGCTTAAGTCAACAATAGTGCCCGGAACACGGCAGTAGACTATTACGTGGAACCGAATTCTATGATTGGTGAAATGTGGGTGTTAATTCACCTCTGTCTAACCCTCGGGGGATAAAGGCGTGATTATATGTATGTATGTATTTTATTATTTACTGTACTGCTAACTACAAATACTTTAGTAATCCGTTACAAAATCCGGAAAACATCGAAGGTCAGCCAAACACGCCGTTAGCCTGAAAAAAACGTACTCCTGGCTTCGAGGTGAAAGTTTCAGATGTGACTAGAATTAATATCAAATTGAACAAGAAGAACCTTTTAAAATATTGAATAAGACACTTTGTACTTTTCCACTATATTTTATTTTTCACCTGACCGGTTTCGCCTCACGGCATTCTGAAAAGTTTTTATTGACTGTGACAAATAAAATATAGTGGCAAAGTACAGTGTCTTATTCAATATGTGTAGCAGATTCCACCAAGCACCATCAATCATTGGAAAAACCATATAGAATTATTGTGTAACAAACTTTTTTCATTTTCATATGCACTTTATATGCTGCGAAAATCAGCAAGTCAAACAGCCGTTCTGACGGCATATCATGGTTATGTTGCACCTCTCTTAAGGTATGGTATCATGTATTGGGACAATTCTACCGACAACGAAGCGGCATTTGTGGCACAGAAGAGGTGTATAAGGTCTATTTACCATTTAAAATCGACAGACAGCTGTAAACCACACTTCTCCCAATTAATGGTAATAAAACTACCATGTATCTACATTCTGGAAGTGATATTATTTGAATTGAGTATTAAATTAACAATCTTTTAAAAGTATCAACAAATTCCAGCAAGTGCCATCAATCAACAGTTTAAAAAGTCTTTAAAAGGTGGTTTTATTTCAATGAGCGATATTTGCATTAACTGCCGAAAGTATCACGAAGTTCTTATTATGCCGCATACAGAGAATATTCTTACCAAATATATAAAGATTGCCTTCCAGTGGAAGTAATTTACATGGAAATTAATCGCAAAGTTTGAAAGACTATTTAGTACATTCAGTAAAACAAGATTTATTTTCTTTTGAAATAGTGCTTCAAAAATTAATTCGTAATTCCGTAACAAAACTCTTTTTTCATAAGGTCCTGACCAAATGAAAAAAAAAAGAGAGGCTTTGTAATTATTATCATCAAATCATTAATATTATTCATTGTATTTGCACCTTAAAGATCTACATTATTCTTTCTTTCTTTCTTTCACATGCACACAAATAGATCTCGTTAGAATTTGTGGCACGTAAGATTAATGTTACTTACTCCAGAACAGAGATCATTGACCCACTTCGTTACAAACTTGTACTCAATGACACCTCACTATTCGTATATAGAAGTATTACCCTGTATAGACACTAAATTGTTTATTGTGCAAATGATATTATTGCCTATTTTTTAAATTTTCAATATTTCGTAAAAAGTTAAAATACTACATTTTAGAAAAGTTGATATTTTTAAAACATTTTCAAAATCACGTCATATATAAAATATTAACAAGCTATTAATAGAACAATAAACAAAACAAACTTACATTATAACTCGGAACAACTTTATATAAAGTCACATTCACACTTTCACCGTACCTAGTAGTTGCACTTGTTTATGTAGCGTACGTCACGCCTTCGTAGCGACGAGCGCTACGGGCGTAGAGGTCTACGGGCACGGCGCGACTGTGCTTCTACGAATATCACATAGGCTACCAACGCTTTGAAAGGCTACGGGGAGGCTTGCGGAATTCCATATAGTGATCGATGAGATATCACGCCGCGCTTGAGGGTGCTCTGTGTTTGTCCGTATCATGATTTATGCTTAGATTTCAAAGAACATTATTCTATAGAGAGAATTTTGGATTAAATTAATCTTATAGTTTATAGTATACTAATATTAAAGCTGCGGGTGTTTGGGACCCTGCTTACATCCTCAAAGCCCAACCTAACTTCACCAGCATGGTGAGGGTGGAAGTGCAAGGATATCATCTCTGCCTACCCTAAAAATTGTGTAAGTATACGTTAAATAATGAGAATTTTAATGAGATGACAGAACGTAGAAACTTTTTTATGATCTCGAGCGAGCTGTCAGATCTTTCTTTCATCTCATAATGGCTGTCAAACGTCTGAGTGACAGCTGTAACCGACAGTTCTCTGTGCCTCCGAGATTTCTCGTTACGGAAACACGGTGCCACATTTTCTGAAGGTTGTCTAAAAATTGATTTACGTCTGATCACGTTTAATTATAATTTCATATTGACTAAAAAGAAAGTAACAATCTGTTGCAGGAATATGTAAAAGAAGAAGAAGAAAATCAAATAAGATTTTGTTCTATTACTACGTTAAGGCTATTGCTTTTTATTTGCAGTACATAATTGTACAGATCTTGATTCTCGGCAGATTAGAATTTGGACCACCCCATCTCATCAGACATCATATATATACAGCCCAAACTCAGCCTCCGATACATTGGGTCAACAATTTTTCCCGGAAGATTGTAACGCCGGAATATTTGTGCGTTAATATTTTTTATAAAGTAACACAATTTATAGTTGCAATATATTTGTGATGTGCCTGTGGCGACATCTAAAAGGATTGCCGTGAATCTTCATTGATCACCTGTTGTGTTGTGGTGTTTGTTTCTCTAAGTTGACGATAGATGTCGCTAGAAATAATGCTAGTGTTAATTAGCATTTTAGTATAATTCTTATCATTAAATAATAGTGTGATTTTTATGGAATTAAATCACTTAATTGTTAATACTTTTATAGCATAATTTAAATTAATGATGCGGTGTTAGTGCGAACTACAACTGTCATCTGTCAAAAGAAAGTATTGATATGAGGTAGAAGTTTTGTTTTGAGTGTTACGTGTTGTTGATTGGTGAAAATTTGATTTTTGCTAGAATCTTCCATGGGGAAGACTATAAATAGGCCTCTCCTGGTGAGACTAAAAAAAGATCAGATCTCACGGAGTTACGTTCGACGAAGGTCGTAAATCTCTGTTGTTTCTTTGCTTAATATTCTCTGGAAGATTCTCTGTACCTACCTACATTTTGCTATATTATCAGAGTGATAATTAGCAGTATATTCCGGACTTCTCTGGGGTCTACTGGTACCTTTGGAGACGAATACTTGACCCATCCGCAAAGTGCGGTACTCGCATAAAGGAGCGGAGTTCCTTGGCTTGGGACTCGTGGCGCAGTACGGGAGGCGGTGAGCAGCGATCGGAGTTCCTGGTCTTGGGACTCGAGTGGCAGTACGGGAACCGGTGAGCAGGTCCCGTTTACGCAAGCCGACAACCTGTGCTGAGGATACGCGAAGGTCCACCGAAAGGTCACGTATACATTCCTCTGATTGTATTTTATGTACCTATCTTGATACAATTTTATAATTCTGTGTGACTCTGATAGGATCAGCTGTGCGTGCTACAAAGGATGCGCACATTCAAACTATTTATTCTGTAGTACCTACCTAATAATCAATCTGTAAATTCTGTGTTTTTTTTTTTGGTCAAATATATGTATGTACCACCTAAGGTCGTTTCATTGAGGGTATCTGGAACACGCACACACACTGTCTCTGATGTAAAAGGCGCCCTGAGGTATTCTTAGAGTCTCAGTTCCTCAGCTCTTACCTGGGCGAACCGGTGGAGTAGCCAGGGGAAGTTTCCCGGTTACAAGATGGCAATAGGCTCACCCTCTATTACGTACAACCGAATTAAATTATTGGTGAAGTGTGGGTGTTTATTCCATCTCTGCCTAACCCTCTTAGTATAAAGGTGTGATTATATTTATATGTATGCATGTATGTATAGAATAAAATAGAATAGATATTCTACACAGCGCTGTTTAGACTCGAAGTATAACCTATACTAAATTCATAATTATACTAAGTATCGGGACTTCTCGCGAATTATATTTTGGAACTTACTATTTCTTGCTGTCTTTCAGAAATAGTAATAATATAAATAATAGAAATAATAATAATAATAATATATAATAATATAATATATATAAAATAATAGTAATAATAATAAATATAAAATAGTAATAATAATAAATATAAAGTCATAATAATAATATATAAATATAAAATCATAATAATAATATATAAATAATATATAAATAATAATAATAGAAATAGTAATATAATTATGAATTCACACCGCGAAATTTTAAAAATAACCTATACTAAAGCTTGTAACCCTGTGAGAATAGAGAGTTCCTGTGCCGTCAGAGCAGAAGACACAATCAGGGCAAGCCTTAGATCGTGCAAACAAGTAACTGGCGGTCTTCCAACTCACGTGTTTCCTTCTTCCTACAGTCCCGGGTTCTTTAAGCGGAGCGTGAAAAAGCATATGATGAAGCCATCAAGCTGAGTGTTACTATTGTCACATAGTATATATGACCCTCTTTTCTGAGACTATGCCTTCAGCTTACTATCAGGCAAGGTGACGTCTAATTAACATGACTATTTAAAAAAAAAATTCAGCAATTCGATAAAAAAATATGCTGTGTAATCTCAATCTCAATATGTGTGTTTTCATTCATTGTATTAGATACTCAGTATTAGTGCTACATGGACATAAGAGGCGCAATTAAAAGTTAAAATAGAGGCAATATATACGTGGTCTTGACAATTCAGGAGAATTCTAAGGCGAGCCTGGAGCATCTCTTTGTTTAATGTCAGATGCATGAAGAAAATACGTCTTAAATGGTTCTGCCGATTCAAAATACGTACTAAACCGTAGATACGGGTGTTTGAAAGAAGAAATTACCTTACTAATTTTCTATTGTCGAGACTCATGCCTATTTTACCTGACTATAGCAAAGCCAAAGGAGGGTTATGATTTTGATAGGCTATGTATGTTCGTATGTATGCAGTTTCATTTGTTCCCTCATCACTCTTCTACTAAAAGTTACTACTACCAGAAACTCATTACACGATTTTAAAATATAGAAGTATAATTTTAAAGATAAAAATAAATTTATTTGTAGAAACATGTGTACAGATGATGTTACAAAGTATCTTATATGGCAACGTTAAGTTGGGTTTGATATTTTTACATAGATTTTTTTTTATTAGACTTCTGTTATATCTATACAACTTCACCCCAGAATCCCAGCGTTAATCTCGGTTGCGCTTTGGAGCTCAAGGTACGTTCTTCTACTCGTTATGAAAATTTGTCTTCCATGGCTTTAACAGAAGCTACTGCCATCTTATCCCCACTAATCAACATATGAGATTGGCTTAAGTACCTATATGGTTTTTTTATACTATTTAGGCGAGACGTGTTTCCTTCTTCCTACAGTCCCGGGTCCTTTAAGCGGGGCGTGAAAAAGCATATGATGAGGCCGTCAAGCTGAGTGTCACCATTGTCACACGGTATGTGTAAGTAATGGTGACCCTCTTTTCTGGGACTTTGCCTTCAGCTTACCATCAGGCAAGGCGAAGTCCAATTGACGTGTCCTATATAAAAAAAAAAAAAAAAAAAAAAGGTGGCACGCACACGACAAGCACACGGCCCACCTGAAGGGAAGTGGTTACCATAGCCTACAGACGTGCGCAACACCAGGGGCGACACTCGAGTTGCCAACCCTGAAGAAACCTTCTAATGCCCCTCTTGAAGAACTCTATAATGTAGATGATTGGGTAAACCGCAGCAGCTTCAACTACTAAAGAGGTAAAATAGACGATAAACGATTGAATGGAAAGTACATATAGAACATACGTACATACATACATAGAATCAGGCCTTATCCCCGGAGGGTTAGACAGAAGTGAATTAACACCCACATTTCACCCATCATTGAATTTGATCCCACGTAATAAGAGGTAAGTCTATAGCTGTCTTCCTGGTTCAATTGTTGACTCAAACTATGCATCTGAGGCTGAATCTGGGCTGTTTATATCTGTCTGATGTCAAAGTCAAACAGCCCTATCCCTTAGTCGCCTTGTACGACACCGCATTGGAGAAGATGGTGTGGTCCAAAATCTACTCTGCCGGGAACTGCCAAGAATGTAATATAAATTGTACCCAACTAGAAATACTATAAATAACATTTTAAAACGTAATGCTTAAATCTGTTCTCGTTGCTGAATATCTGATCCTTTGGACTCGCAGTGATATATTGCTTGTATTCTAAACTAATGGCCATCGTAAAGTTGTCTGTGCAGAGTCGGTCTCTTTGTTAACGGAAAATGCTCTGTTCTAAGTCCTCTCTTTTAGAACTTTTTTTTTCACTAACTCTCGGAAGACTAACTCCATGAACGATATAATGGAGGTCTTTAAGATACGACATTAGAGATGTTGAAAAAACTTTGGCTTTCTTTTTGGAATTCTTGTCTGTCTGTACACGGTGGATGCAAAACTTTTGAAAACACCGTATTTTAAAAAGTCTGAGACTTGAAGTTTGATCGCAACCGATTAAGTAGTGATAGAGTGGAAGTAGATAAAGTGATGATTTGTACAAAAACTGCTAACACCTACATCCATTTCGGTGGACCCGCAAGCATAGTCTAGTAAAAAAATAATAGTTTGAATACATCTTTATATGTGATTCGTGCAGCAGCTGCTAAACTACAAATGAGACACCGGCGCAGGCTTCCTCTCTATCCTAACTGAGAATTCACTATGAGATGTTTCTTCTACTCGGACACAAAAACTCTCTGTTCTTACAGGGTCGGTAGCATGGGTGTAACAGCCCTGGTTTTGTACACGTGTATATGTCACGGTAACCACTTTCCATCAGGTGGGCCGCTTGTCTGCCACCTAAGTTGTATAAAAAAAATGAGGCTGATGAAAAATTCATAATTTTTTTGCGACTGATTTGATCAACTTACTACTTATAATATTTCACAAATTTTATATACCCTGCGGTTTTTCAAGTCCAGACATATTACATTTTGTCTCAGTCTCGCCGAATTGTAACCATGAGTGCTATGAATTATTTATGTGACTGCATAATTCGGCGTAAAGCGAAGTGCACGTTCAACAGTATCCCTCCACTGTGCCCCAGGGACAACGTAATAAAACATATGTGACGTTCAAAGATTATTTTAGCAGCAGGTAACTAATATTTACCTGGACTGACCAAAAGTTTGTGACTTGTGTTTTGTTACTTTTTATTGTTATTACAGAGGTAATATGATTAGAGAGTCTTCGACTTTCTTTCAATTGCAACTGTAGAGGCATCGTTACATTCGTCTTTAAAATCAAAGTGTCCTTACCACTTATCTAATTATATTACATAACATAACATAAACTCACGCCTATATCCCCGAACCCACATTTCGCTAGTTTATGTTTAGGTCCCAATGTAATAGGTTGCGAGCCTATTGCCATTAACCGGGCACTTATAAACCTGTGATAAATACACACATAACTTCGAAAAGCATCGAAAAATCATTGGTGTGTGCCATGGTAAAACCTGGGATCGAACCCGAGACCTCGTCTCAGCAGTCCATTACCCATACCATAGTACTAAAGTATGTGGTAGCCTACCACTACACACACTTTACAAAATATACTTCCCAGAACGGTTTGAATCAAAATGTAAAATGTGTGTAGTGGTAGGCTACCACATACTTTAGTACTATGTGTGTGTATTTTTTTATACAACTTAGGTGGCAGACAAGCATACGGCCCACCTGATGGAAAGTGGTTGTAGTGACCTATGAACGTCACCAGGGGAGTCACACTCGTGCTGCCGACCCTGTAAGAACAGAGATTTTCTGTGCCTTCAGTGCACACAAAATCAGGACAAGCTACTTTGGTCTTCCCACTGACAGCACAAAAACTGTCCAGTGAGCTATGGCTACCCTACTCATCGCTGGGAACGCAACACGAGGTTACTATAGCTGTGGTATTCTGTAGGGTGGAGGTACTTCCCCATTCGAACTGCTCAATTGGGACGGAAATACCGTCGTGTCCTACCTCCTATAGTTGCCGCGGCGGCGGCGCGCCGACGCGCCTCCCGTTTACCGGGAACGAGTTGGGGACTCTGTAGTCCCCACACACCCGAGAGAAGAGGGCCAGATCGTGAGAGATGGCCCTGGGTCGGCCGGGGTGCGAGGGATATGCCTGTCAACCTCACCTTCGGCAACCAAAGCGACCCGCAGGTGGCGTGCGTTTTAGTCGGTTCGAGTCCGACATAACCTCTCCCACCGGCTCCGGTGGGGAGGTATCCGTGGGGATTTTGCGCACGTAAAAAAAAAACCTCCTATAGTAAAATATAAACAAAAATAAAAGGTAAAAATATAATATCTGAACAAGTATTGAAACTGTGCCTATATGATTGCTTCTTCAATATTTTTCAACGATATTTTTACCACTATAAGCTTTTACCTCACAAAAACATGTTTTCGTAAGAATTTGACTTAATAGTTTTTCTATTATAAAAAACAACTTCGATCCAATAATAAAAAAGTTTTTACAACCCCAGGGTCCTTGTCCGGGTTATCTTTAGGTCAAAGCCTAACTTAGCTAATATTAGGTCTAAAAATAATTATAAAATATCTCACAACCCGATTGAAAAAATCCTACCATAAGCCAGTATCCAGTTGTAAATCTAAAATATCCATTCAATAACCTATTCTCACACACATTAACAAAATCAATCTAACTATTTATTTATTTATTTAAAATGGTACATCTACAGAATACATATTGTACACTTCTGATTCATAATTTGGATTGTGGTAATTTTTCTAATATGCATCCCTATTACTGACGTACACAACTTGAACATTGAACAGATTAGACAGATTAAACAATGATTAAATTATCAACAATAAAAAAAATACATTTTAACAATTCAGGATTACAAATTGAAATTAAAACGAAATAAATACAATTTAAATTAAAAATACAAAAAAATAAAATTGAAATTAATCTCACATTTCGTCACATCACATCACATTCAATTAATAAAAAATACAATTAAAAATACCTATACAATTTTAAAATTAATTTACAAATTAAATTGTTTTTTTATCTTTTTTTTTATTTTTCTTTATCAATGACTGAAAGCGACACTATATATTCGTGTGGTGATGGGAAAAGAATACAAGTATCACCAACCCATCTCATCTGAAGGGTGTCATAAGAGGCGACTAACGGAAAAATACACAAATATCAGTGCGAGAGAAGAAAACTTTGAAATAAAATCCTGTACCAATCCGTCGGGCCATCATGGAAATAGTAGGCCAAAGCCTCCTAATATTGGAAGCGGCCTATTTCAGCAGGGCTAATTGATTGATGATATAACTATAAAATCAATTATTGTTACTAACGAACCTAATCCTAATAATATTGATATACCTATCGCGTCGTGGAAAACTATTATCGTTAAAAAAATATTCAATTGCTGATTGCACTACTACCGGATCTTTCTTTTTATACCACTTAGGTGGCAGACAAGCGCATGGCCCACCTGATGGAAAGTGGTTACCGTGGTCTATGGGCGTGTGTAACAAAAAAAAATTTTTAATAAAATTCCTAAGGAAATAAAATCATTGCCTGTACTTAAGTTTAAAATCATGCTACAATCATTATTAATTGACAAATGCTACTATACACTAGATGGATTCCTAAATGACAATTCAATATAAACGATATTTTATTAATTATTGTTATTCTTTAATTTGTAATCATAATTTGACATTCTTTGACTATGTTGACTTTGATATTTTATTATTTTTTGTATGTATTTCTTTTATACTTTAATTTGTAATCGCAATTTGACATTTATTTACTTGACATTTTTTATTCCCAGAAATATTTTGAATTGTTAAACAGTATTGCATGTTTGGTATTATTGTTTTATACTACAACAATATACAGTTGTGATATTATGACACTATGATAATTGGCCAAGTGTTGCTTGCACTAAATCTAATTTGTATGCCCAAGTGGCAAAACATAGTGAGCCTAATACCTCTTAAGATCTCTGTGTACCTATGTTTCACAAATAAAGACATTTCATTTCAAAAAAAAAAAAAAAAAAAAAAAAAAAAACACCACAGAAGCTATACTCGCGCTGCCGACCCTGTATGCATAGAGTTTCTGTGCCGTCAGTGTAGAGGACAAAGCAGGACAAGCCTTTAGTCATCCCACTGACAGCCTCCAGTGAGCTCTGGCTACCCTATTCACCGCGGGGAACACAACATGAAGTTATTGTAACCGCGGGTCTAATCAAATAGAGATGATTTCATCAAAATAGGTTCAGTTCAGCCGTTTAGAAGGTATCCAGTGATATACAAAGTTTTCATATTTACAGTTAAGTCACAACAAACGATTATTCGTTGTACAATTACAGCCTAGAAGAACAGGCAAAAAGTTCTATTAGTCATACCTTGCGGTCATTGGCTGCCCGCCAAATTGTTCAACAAAAGCCAGCTTAATAAGCAGGGAACAAACAATAGGTTATTGCTAATCTATTACAATACGTTAAAGAAGCTAAAGGTAAAAAATGAGTTGTTTGTTACTCAACCAATTTTGTTTTATTGGGAACAAGCTTGTGTTGATGACTTGGCAATCGTTATGAAAGTGGAACTAAATTACGTTGTCTTATTTGTTATGCGGCTAGGTTGTATTCGTCTAAATATTTCTCACACTTCATGCTATTTAATATTGAAATTAAAATTTACACCTGGTTATGGTAGAATATGTTTGAACAACTGTAATTAATAACATAAAGACCTCAATGTACCATATTCTTAGAAATAAATAAATAATTATTATTATTATTGTTGTGTCAAAAATAGCAAATAATGTATTACCAGCGGTTGCCCTGATTCGTGTATTTTACTGTTTTACTGTGTACACGTACTTTTTCTTTGCACTTATGCGTGGAAATAAAGCAAATATAATATAATAACTTCGTGTTGTGTTCCCGGCGGTGAGTAGGTAGGGTAGACAAAGCTCACTGGAGAGTTTTTGTGCTGTCAATGGGAAGACCAAAAACTTGTCCTGCTTTGTCTTTTACACTCAGAAACTATTGTGCTTACAGGGTTGGCAGCGCATGTGTGACTCCCTTGGTGTTACACACGTCCATATGCCACGGTAACTACTTTCTATCAGGTGGGCCGTGTGCTTGTCTGCCAACCAAGTGCAATAAATAAAGAAAATATTCACGAATAAGTCTTCGTCGTATGCAGTCAAATAGGACACATAACGAAGTGTAGTTTCACTTCACTGTTATTAAATTCTGATTATTCCTCTGGCAGACAAAATTACTACTAGTAGTAACATTTTATTTTCACCATTTTTATACAAGTAAAAGGTACGCGTAACATTTATAATGAAATAAAAAATGATTGCGTGTACTTTGGCAGTAAAATAGAAAGGGTCTACCGCCTATGGACTCTTGTTATATATTACCCCGATACCCTTAAAAGGTGTAGTGTTTTTGTAACGTATTAGAGAGCATCAAGAAAGTTGCTCCTTGGGTCTGTAAAAACATAGTACAGTGTTGTTTTGTCTTTAATCGCCTAGTAGGGTTAAGGCACTTCCTCATTTGGATCGTTTTAGGAGTAGCACGTAATTTTATGCCATGGAGGTAAACTTAATGTTATGATAATTATGACATACGAGAACGCTCTACACGTGCACGTTTTCTTCTCGGAGTTGGTGGTCAGAAATCAGACGGTCCAGGAAAGTCAAGAAAGGAGTAACAGACCGAATCCCGGAGTCTGAAGTGTACGCTTAGATGAAACCGGGATAGGTGATCGGATGAATAAAACTACACACCCCATCGAAAGTACCCTTTCAGCGATAAAGCCGCCCATTGCACATTAAACTGTTTGTGCATGTTACCTACTTGTCTCAGCTGTAAATGTATTGGTGTACGGTAAAGTATTATCTATCTATCTGTCTAGTTATTTTCACCCTATAGTAAAACGAGTGGCAATGGCCGTTCTAACCGTTTTTTTTATATTATTCAGTTTTTTTTTTTTATACCACTTAGTTGGCAGACAAGCACACGGCCCACCTGATGGAAAGTAGTTACCGTGGCCTATGGACGTCTGTAACACCAGAGGAGTCACAGTCGCGCTGCCAACCCTGTAAGTACAGAGTTTCTGTGCCGTCAGTAGAAGACAAATCAGGACAAGCCTTTAGTCTTCCCACTGACGGCATAAATTCTCCAGTGAGCTCTGGCTACCCTACTCACCGCTGGGAACACAACACGAAGTTATTATAACCGCGGTATTCTGTAGGGCGGAGGTACTTCCCCAGTCGAACTGCTCAATCGGGCGGATATACCGCCGTGTCCTACATCAAATAAAACAGTCGATCAGTCTTACTTATAACATCTATTCGATTTGTTTGTAAAAGTAAATGATAATATAGATAAATATCATTAAGTAGGTATAAGTATACTGTACATTCAGTAATAGTACTCAGCAGTGCCTAATGCGTATTCTATTAGGATCTTAAGCGTACAAAAACTACCTAAGTAATATTATTAAGACATTAGAAACACATTTTCCCGGTTTACCCTTGGGCGCTGTTTTCATTACGTAACCTTAGTTTTCTCCTAATATAATAATGTGATAGTTTGTGAAGATGTTTGGATGAATGTTTGGTAGGTACTCAATTACACGTAAGCCGTTGAATACATTTGGATGAAAACAAGCAAAAAGATAGACTATTACCTTGATTTAGAAAGATCCTTTCGAGTTACATAATCAAAATAGGGTAGGTACCCACTCTTTTCTTTCCTACGCATAACAACACGTGCAAGGCTTAGATGTCACCCTCACACTGTGCAGAATATACGAGCAAGAACCAAGCGGTTCGGAGACTCTTTTCTTTGCCGCACCACCAAGACCTAGAATTCATTACCAGCTCACGTGTTTCCTTCTTCCTACAGTCTTCGAGTCCCTAAAGCGGGGCGTGAAAAGGCATCTGATAAGACCGTCAAGCTGAGTGCCACCATTGTAACATTAATTAGTGCCTGTAATGTCGACCCTCTTTCCTTCAGCCTTGCCTTTAGCTTACCATCAGGCGAGGTGGGGTCAAATTGGCGTGTCCGAGATAAAAAAGGTACTTGACTGTCTAGGCAAATTGTTATTTTTTAATAAACGACCAAATGGTTAGTTCCACGCTTAGGAAAACTTGTGCGAAATAAAATAGTATGACGTCATACTTTTAACTGTCAAATATTTACTATTATAGGTTGGGCGGAATCAGAACAGATGCAACTTTTACAGCTCGTTTGTCTTTCTTAATTTTAATAAACTCAGTTGAATAATTAATTTTAACTAAGCTAAAATAGCTAATTACATGTGCAAATTACAATAATATTTTATAAAATAACTATGTAGATACCCGCCAAACGGTTTTAGCGGATATTCCGTAGTCAGTAAACATCGTCGAAATTATTCTAATAGGAGTATAATAGAGGTATCCCCGGGCGGAGATTACAGACGATATATCAGGGACACGCAGACGGAATTTTAAAAATTTGGTAGCAGAACCTAACTTGTCCAATTAATATAAATCTCTTTATTTGGTTAAGGTACCCTATAGAAAGGAAGTACAATAGATAGGTAGTTCCATAACGTCGATAGAATAACATAATTCGTTTCTATCGATCGCTATTACCAGCGATTTTGTTACTAATTGTATTGAGTCTGAGCATGGCCTTCTATCTTATATATCTTTAGTAATAGACAAGCTGTTTAGAACAAAAACATGTCATGATGTCTCCAGGATTAAGCACAATTTAATTTTCTAGTTCGTTTTTAGTATGGGACGCAGACTAGATTGTGAGATATTTAATTTTTACACCTATGTCTTTAGTTTAGTCTTTAGTTGACATTAACCGGGCACTTATAAACCTGCAATAAATACACACATAACTTCCAAACGCATCTAAAAGTAATTGGTGTGTGCCATCTCAGCAGTCCATTACCCATACCACTAGGCTACCGATTTATACGAGTCTATTGCTTTATAATGATAAATTTCTTACGAAAAACACTGTAAGTTTTGACAACTTAGGAAGTGAATTCGAAACTGTATGCACAGCAGGCAGTCAGTACACGTACGTAGTCAAAATAATAGTTATGCTAATGTATCTTATATCGGGACGCTGACCGGCTATAAGATTTAAAAAAATATAAATTAGGATTCCATACAGATTTATAAGTTTAACAAAAGCACAATCATCATCTACTTTTGACGCTGGCTGTACGTAGGATTACTCGTAGTTTAACTGCCATGGAGCCTGTATCTGTACAATCGTGCAGATAATATAAAAGTAGAATGGACAAGTTGCAAAACTCGGACAACAACAGGAAATAAACAACTTGAAGTCAATGACCATTTTAATATAAATTGTGCCCATGACGTCGGCAGATAGAATTCTCTTTATTGGAAGGGCTTTCTCGCTAGAGCGATTATGTTGCCCATGACAGAATTCTCAATTCCTAAAGCAAATATAGTGCTATTGGTTTACGAGTCTCACAGGACAATGACCTGTGCTTTTTACGTAAACAACTTCAGGGGGATATGGGATTTCTTATAATTTATGATACTCTGCAGACGCTACGTAAAATAAGGCTGAGAGGTATTGGTGCTTGTATAAAAAATAGTCCTTTGTCATCGTGGTCTAGAAGTAAACCTCTGAATTTTGTTCCTGAAAACTAAAACGGAGATGTTTTATACATTTTGTTTTATTATTATTGGGGAACAGGCTACCAGTTGAAACAACTGATGTTAGCCTGCATCTCATTGTTCACTCCACTGTTTTCACTACTCAATGTTTTTGTTGAATGAAGCATTTGTAATGAAATGTGCATAAATTCCTACTCTACTTACCTACATACAGACTAGATGTCGCCCGCGGCCCCGACTGCGTTGAATTTTGTATGGATTCCTGCAACCCATGGAATTCTATTCCAGATTCTATCACTGTGTAAAATGTCAGCCACATTCGTTCAGATGTTTAAATTTGATAGAGTAACAAAAATTCAAACGTTACAACAATGAAACTTTTTGACAAATTTTAACTTTTAGCTTTTGCCCGCGGCCCCACCCGCATGTTTGTCGATTATCGCAACCAAACAATTATGTACTTTCCCAATGTATGATCTACGTCGCTCGGTACAAAATTTCATCAAAATTGGTTTAGTGGTTGTGGCGTGAAAGAGTAACATACAGACAGACAGACAGAGTTACTTTTGCATCTATAATATTCGTTTTTTTTATCTAGGACACGACAATTTGACTTCACAATAGACACTCATGATAGACAACCGTTTCATATTTAAGACCAGAGTACACCAGCTCTACAGCAACCCATAGTTGGCAAACAAATCATTTCACATCGCATCTGTATGTATTTGAAATGTATTTGTATCAATATATATATATATATATATATATGTTCTTTTTATTTTTATGCATATATTTATGTATATATTGGTCTATATGTGTATGTAGTTTATGATGTTTGTATATATTCATATATGGATATATAATTATTTATTTACTTTTAATTATTTAATTATTTTTTTATTATAAAAATATTATTTAGTACCTAACTGAGGAAACTATCACTACAACACTTCGAGCACCTACTTTTAATATCTCTGCATCACCCTAAGGTTGACTGGTAGAAAATGCCTGTGGCATTAAGTCCGCCTTTGTACATTCTGTCTGTTTGTGCAAAAAGCTTAAATAAATAAATAAATAAATAAAAATCTAGATATACGAATCAGACTGACACTATCAATATTCAATTGAGAGGCAATTATGGCGAAAGTGTAAGAACGAGTGGGTTTTGTTTATGCGCCTTTATCCCCGGAAGGTTAGGCAGAGGTGAATTAACACCCACACTTCACCAATCATTGCATTCGGTCCCACGTAACAGGGGGTGAGCCTATTGCTATCTTCCGAGCACTATTATTGTTGATAGCAATTTTTTTTACTCTTTCAATAATCGATATCTTGCAGGCGAGGTATTGTCCCATCTAAATGGCCCTTAAAAGTGCCCAACACACCAAAGAAAGTTTCAGATCTAAACGACATTTAGAAGTCGATTTTATTTAACTTATAAAGTGTAACAATGTAAAGAACACATAACACGGATGTTAATATTGATGTCATTACGATAATCTATTTAATTTTACTTTTAAATGAAGTATCTAGTTCAATTTAAACTTAGTTAGTACTGTTGAACTAGATGACCGTATATTAATCGGAGTGGCTTGGTAATTTGGTCAAGCAATGAACTTGTGATAATAGAACACTGACCGCAATATTATAACAATCTTGTTCCGCTGTTATCATAGTTTGTATGCCATAGGTGAACTTATTATTATGATCAATTTATTTCGTTGTAGACTCTCTTTTGTTCTAAATCAGAATTAGAAAAGAAACCTGTTTTATTTATGTTTTTTTTTAAATATATATGCGGATATAATAAAAAATAAAAAGGAACACTTATCAACGACGTGACTGCAAAAATATACAACTTTTTTATTTCAGAGTTTGTAAACTCTGTGTATAATTTGTGGATTAGCGTTAGGTACTTTATATAATAAAGTAGAATGGTGGGATAATATTGATTAAAGTTACATTGACTTAATTAATAAATTAGATCATAGTTCTTTTTTTTCAATATGGTACCCCTATAGGAAACCCCTATTCCTTGTAGCACCACTATTCCTGGGCACACCGCTTACCATTTCCTCGAGTAATAGGATCCTTGTGTCGATATCTCTAGCGACGTCCAGTACTGCAGTCATTTGGAGGACAAGGTTAAGTTGGCATCAAAGATACTTTGAATGCTCAACAGGGCGAAGCAGTACATCACTGCGGGGCAGCGAATGCTTCTTTAAAAAGCACAGGTCCTGCCCCACATGGAGTATACTGATGTCACCTTTTTGCTGGAGCGCCTGCATCCCAGCTTGACCTCTTCAACTTGGTGCAAAGACAATCGAAATTTGTTTCGCTGTGTGTGTTCTACCGCCTATACAACGGTTTGTGCTCAGATGAATTGTTTGACATGATGCCCACAGCAACATTCTATTATCGCACATCCATCCTTAGCCATTGGAACCTGAGACGGTGCGCACTGTGCGGTATGAAAGAAACTATCCCACGCACACTCAAGCTGTGGAATGACCTCACTGCTGCGGTCTTCCCATGCGCCTACAATATGGGTCGTCGGTACTTTACGGTCGGCAGCGCGAGTGTGACACCTCCATAGGCCATAGGCCACGATAACCACTTCTCATCAGTGGCATAAAAAGACAAGTAGGTATTGACGTTTATAACAATAAATATAATAATTAAATAAATATTCTGCAACATTCTACACAACGCTATCTAGACCATTCATACAGATAAACATACTTAAATACTTTTTTTTTGTAAATACAACATTTATAACAATTCTACTTAAGCTAAGTTTACCACCGAATGCAATAGTGGAGACGAAACGGCGCAAGTGCGCGACAACATGCTGTGGCATTGTTAGTAGTAGATAATGTGCTCCAAATTAGAAACACAAATAACACTCAACAAGTTAGTCACATCATGACCCGTGTCAAGAAGAAGTTGGATAGCCTAGTCATGACGAAATTTATCGAAGTTTATCAAACACGACGCAGAATAGATGATAGTACTAACCACGTATACCCTTAAGTATCAATAGCATATATTTTGTTATCACTTTGCGCTTTCTATCATACGTATAATCATTAAAAGTTCATACACATATCCAATCTATATTAATTTCTAGATATATAATTTGTGTACGTTTGTTTGTCACCTACCTCCTCTTGAACAGCTGAACCGATTAAGTTACAATATAGACGACGGAGATCGTTTTGCGATTTCTATCATGCGAGGTGCCTCTTTTTGTAACTATCAGCCACCTTCTACTAAAAGGCAGGCGATTAAAAACGTATTCCTAATTGCGATTCCTAATAATAGTGATAATAACTAATTCTATAAGATGGATGACGTCGGTGTCTTGGTAGAACTTCAAGTGCCTGATTTGGGACGCCACGTGCGTTAGCACTGTCGCTCCGAGCCACCTTGGGCGTACGGTATGGTTTCCAGTCGTTGCTATCGAGGCTGCAGCCGTTGGGAAACGGCTCAAGTACGAGACATTGCAAGCCCGGTATCTGTTTGTTTCCTTTGCAGTGGAGACGTTAGTCTGTTGGATTGTGGAGACTAAAAGATTTGTGGGGGACATCAGGCGTTGGATCAGAGAGATCTCAGGTGACTTCCGCGCCGGTCATACCTGTTGCAGAGGCTGTCCATCGCCATCCCATCGTAGCCAACGTGATGGGTACTTTTGCGCCGGGTACAGGTTCTTTTAAGGACTTTTATATGTATATGTCATACAATGGTAATTGAATTGTGGGTGTTAATTCACCTCTGCCTAACCCTAAATAGGGGTCATTATATTTATGTATGTCTATAGTACCTAGTTTGGTAAGCAATAGACATAGCGAGAACCCTTTTTTCACAAGAACCTGTGATGAATCGTGCCCTTCATGTTTCAGCAAAAATCATCAATCTTCGTTCATAAATAAAGCAAGTAACAAACTTTCCGACTTTTTCCCCAATCAATTAAATATAAAATATCACGCCGGCGAAACCGCGGACATCAGTTAGTTTATAAATAAACATAATTAGTGATGTATTTGGGTCAATATATTATGTACCTACTGCTTATTTATGATGAAACTAGCTGCAGCCCGTAGCTTCGCCCATGTGGCATTAAGATCCCGTTCTCTCGGATGAAAAACTGTAATCTATCACCATCCATAGTTCAAATTTCAGCCAGCCTCTATTTTTTACGTATGTACCAAGTGATAAATTTCAAACATAAATAGAACTATTTATAGAACATAAATAGATTGAGTTTGTAATTGTCTTATTAGTTTGTTTTTAAATATCAAGCAATAAACATAAAGTAAACATTGTTGTTAGTGATAGTGACTTAAACGCACATAGAACGTGCATTATTTTTACTTCATTACTCATTAGGAAGTGTAAATATTCACTGTCAGTAATTATGGATTTATTTCTGGTGTTTATAACAACAGTTCTTATGATATATTATTACTTTACAAGAACTCTCAATTATTGGAAGTATAAAAACGTAAAAGGACCAAAGCCAATTCCATTTTTTGGCAATTATAAAGAAGTTGCATTAAGAAGAAAGCCGAAATTCGCGCACTACAATGAGATCTACAACCAATATCCCAAAGAAAAAGTAGTTGGAGTTTACCAGATGACAACTCCAGCTTTACTCATTCGTGATTTAGACATTGCGAAACAAATTTTAATCAGAGATTTCGAAGTGTTCCCTGACCGTGGTATACATTATAGTAAAAAAGGTTTAGGACAAAATATGATACATTGTAATGCGGAAACTTGGAAGAATCTTAGAAATCAATTCACTGTCCTATTTACCAGCAGTAAGATTAAAAACATGTTTCCTTTGTTAGTCGAACGCGGTGACAAATTGGTGAATTATGTTAAAAATTTAACAATGAAGTATGAGGACCAAGATGCTTTGAGACTAGCTTTTAAATACTGTGTTTCTACAACTATGGCCACTACATATGGTTGGAATATCGACACGTTTAATGAAGAAACCGCCTGGTTTAATATCTTAGACGAACATTTTATCAATACATATTGGCAAGAAATGGATTTGTTATTCCCTGGCCTGTTAATGAAATTCAATCTATCCCTCACAACTAAAGAAACAAGAAAAATTTGCCACAAAATACTTAAAACTTGTTTAAATCCGAATCTTTATTTCTATGAGATAAATAATAACAACGTCAAAAATGTTCTTCTTAATTTAAAGAAACTTTACGAGAATGATGAACAAATCAACAATAAAAACAAGTCTACATTTGAAATTACAGATGACCTAATAGCTAGTCAAATGTGGTCATTTCATATGGCGGGATACATTAATAATACTTTGAATATAACTTACGCGATATATGAATTAGCTTGTAATCCGAATATACAAAACAAATTAAGGGACGAAGTAGACGAAGTCATGGAGAAATGTGGAGGTAAATTGACATACGAGTTGTTGAAAGATATGAACTATCTAAAGATGGTTTTCGAAGAAACATTACGAATGCATCCTTTATCTCATGTAATTTCTAGAAATGTTATAAACGATGTAAAATTAGATGGAACAGATGTAACTATTGACAAAGGATCATCTGTAATAATATCTCCATACGCAATTCAGCATGATGAAAAATACTATCCTGAACCTGAAAAGTTTAATCCAGAAAGATTTTCATCAGACAATTTTAAAGATCAACACCCGTGTTCTTTTTTATCATTTGGTGCTGGACGTAGAAGTTGCCTGGGTAAGTTTTTTTTATGTACAATACCAATTATTTATTACTCTATTTCTTATTATCGTAAATTTCGTCAAAGGTGATTAAGCGGTTCGGAGGCTCTTTCCTTTATCGCACCACTAAGGCCTGGAATTCATTACCAGCTGTCGTGTTTCCTTCTTCTTACAGCCCCGGGTTCGTTAAGCGGGGCGTGAAAAAGCATATAATAAGGCCGCCAAGCTAAGTGTTACCATTGTAACATGGTATTTCTATGTAATGGTGACCCTCTTTTCTGAGAATTTACCTTGAACTTACCATCAGGCGAGGCGAAGACTAATTGACGTGTCCTATATAAAAATATATTTAAATAAATTACTCTGTTTGTGCAAAAAAAACTAGTAATTTAGATCAAGTAAACATGTTTTTGTAAATAGATTCCAATAAACCTGATGAGTTTCTCGCCGGAATGTTATCAGGAAGGCGTAGCGTTGTGAATCATATTTTAAAATGCTAAACATTAGTCGATGTTTGACGTTTTGTAAGTGTTATTTTAATTGCCACGTGGCTCCCGGCAGAGTAGAATTTGGACCACCCCATGTCTTCCCATGCGGTGTCGTACAAGGCGACAAAAGGATAGGGTTGTTTAATATCAAACAGATATATACAGCCCAGACTCAGCCTCAGATGCATGGCTTGAGTCTACAATAGTGCCAATAGGCTCATCCCCTATTACGTAATTGGTCAAATGTGAGTAGTAATTCACCTCTGCCTAACCCTCCGGGGATAAAGACGTTTTTATATGTATGTTTGTATTTTAATGGTTTATATAGTCGAAATGATTTTTGACTTTGTCATTGTTGAGTGATTCCAAAGATATATCAGTACATACCCTTAAACTTTTTTTTTTATTTTAGCTTCACAATATGCACGGTTTCAATTTGGAGTGGGTCTAGTAAAGCTGCTGTACCATTTTCGCGTGGAAACTTCAAAGAATACATCTAGAAACCTGACGTATGACACTTATCACTTACTGATTAAACCCGAAGCTGGTATGCAATTGAAATTCGTTTCTCGGGCAAAATAATTTTCCTATGAACTAACTCATAATCTAAGTACCTATATAATAAAATTAAGTATAGACTATTTTTATGCTATCAATTTGCTCTAACGTCATAAAGTAAGTCAGATTCTTCTTCTTCTTCGTGTCAATGACAACAATTAAAATAAAAATAGAAGCTAAATGCGCCCAGTCCTAAATTTGGCGATATTGACCGCTCCTTCCGTCGCTTCATTAAGGTCAGCAATTGTGCAGGTATGGGGGCACAGTGGGCACGACAAACGGTGGTCCATCAACTGCAGAGGTGCACCACAATCACAGCCACCACCCCCGAATCTAGGTAACCCTATTTTACGCGGTTGGCCCTATAGCGGCCGACCTGAGTCCTCAACCTATTTGGGGACTTCCAGGTGAACCATTTAAGATCATGCCCGGGTGGTAGGCTCTCAGCAGGCTAAATGTTGTCCAAAGGAACGTCCGAACGCTCGCGGGGTGAACCTCTGGTGAGGTTAACAGACATATCTCTCGCACCACGGCCGACCCAGGACCTCCTTTCTCGATCTGGCCCTCTCCTCGGGTGTAAAGTAATCAATATCTAAAAAGTACCTAACTGTTATAAATTAATAAAACGTGTAATTTTTATAAAGTGTTTTTAATCATCACCAGAATCATCAGAGCGTCAATCCCGATTGCACCATGTGTACTTGGTCTCTCGTATCCTTTTTTCCTTATGGATTGGTTTATTTTGACTTTTACAGCAGAGACTGTCGTGCAACCCCAGAGCTAAGAAAAATATCTGCACCAGAGCTTCATATGTCAATCGGCGTCTGACCACTATCTGTAGTCTTTTTTACCTGTGGAAAATCCTCTAGGATACCCCCACCACCGGCCGGTGGGAGAGGTTATGTCGGCCTAGAACCGACTAAAACACACGACGCTTGTGGGTCGTTTTTGGTTGCCGATGTTGAGGTTCACAGGCATATCCCTCGCACCCCGGCCGACCCAGGGCCATCTCTCTCCTTCTGGCCCTCTCCTGACCACTATCTGTAGTTAAGCTAGTTTATCGGATTTTTTGGCTCCAACTGCCCGTAGTGAAAGTCAAATAAGTTTCAGACAACCGAGCCCGACGATTTAACGTACTTACAGACACACGGAGGGTTTCAGGTTAGTTAAGGTCCATCCAGGGATTAACTTGCCAGTGGATATAACTTAATCTTCCCTTGAGGTAACCTGCTCGGTTATTTTATACAACTTAGGTGGCAGACAAGCACACGGCCCACCTGATGGAGAAAGTGGTTACCATGACCTATGAACGTGTGTAACACCAGTGGAGTCACACCCGTACTGCCGACCCTGTAAGAAGGAACATTTTCTGTGCCTTCGGTGCAGAACACAAATCAGGACAAGCCCTTGGTCTTCCCACTGACAGCACAAAAACTCTCCAGTGAGATCTGGTTACCCTACTCACCGACGGGAACACAACACGAGGTTATTATAGCCGTGGTATCCTGTAGGGTGGAGGTACTTCACCAGTCGGTTATCACTCAACTATTTATTTAAGACATCTATATGACCAGTATATACAATAAAAAATTAGTTTAAAACTAAAACCTGACTACTGAAAAAGTATTAAACAAGAAAATATCAAGGACAGCCGTGGTCGTATGCCACTTGCCTAGAATGCATTGTTTTGTTAGACTAAGTGGCATACGACCACCATTTTCTTGTTTAATACTTTTTCAGTAGTCGGATTTTAGTTTTAAACTTATTTTTTTATTTATATTATTTTGAGGCAAGCAATAAGTATAACTTATACATATTTGAAATGTACTAATTAAGCCCTTTCAGTTGATACTAAACATGACGTATTTATCTCAAATATGTTTTTTTAAATAGTACTTTATGACCTGTAGAGGGCGCCACATTAGATTCAGTGACACTTTATATAGCCTATACGGAAACTTGTTTAGGTGGTTCGTATCCTACATCGAAAATAGGTCTCAGGCTGTTGCACTCAACGGATCCATATCCAGCTGGCACACTGTACCCTCTGGCGTTCCTCAGGGGTCCCTGTTAGGTCCTCTACTGTTTAATCTTTTCATCAATGACATTGTATCCTGCTTTGTACACTCACAATTTCTAATGTACGCAGATGACATGAAAATTTACAAAGTTATAAAAACTGTAGATGATTGTTTTCTTTTACAACAGGATCTCACAAGATTTGAGGAATATTGTCGTGTAAATAAATTGGATATCAATGCTTCCAAGTGTTACGTTATCAGTTTTACTCGTAAGCCGCGCACATGCGAGTTTAACTATGCACTTAAAGGTATCACACTCAAGCGAGTTCAGGAAATCCGGGACTTGGGGGTAACTCTTGATTCAAAACTCACGTATGAAAAGCATGTAGACAATATCGCGACGAGAGCTTACAAAATGCTAGGCTTTGTCCTCAGATCATGCTCACAATTTTCAAATATGAAGGTGATCAAAATTTTATATTGCTCATACGTTCGCAGCGTCCTTGAGTATTGCTCACATGTTTGGAATCCGCAGTATGATGTCCATATAAATAGATTGGAATCTATACAACATAAATTTTCTAAATTCTTGCGGTATAAATGCAACACACATGATGATACTTATGAGGCCAGCTGTAGGAGACACCACTTACTGCCCCTGCAAACGAGGCGGAGAACTGCGGATGTAGCTCTACTATTAAAAATAGCACAATCGAAGGTGGAATCCCCATATCTCCTCTCTATGATACATTTAAAGGTCCCAATCAGATCGGTACGAATACCTGCTCCTCTCCACATACCCTGCAGTGCTACCAATTATAGAAGTAACTCTTTCTTCCTTAGATCAGCCAAGCTTGTGAACAGAACGTCCGAATATCCGGAATTAGAATTGTTTAATACCGAACGTGCTGTCGGTGATTGTTGGTTTGGGTTGGCTCCCTAGGTATTCTGTGTTCCCAATCTTATTGTTCATTTGTTATTCTTTTTCCAAATTGTCATCAATAGGATAATGTATATGATACCGTCTAGTGTTAATTTGTTATTTAAATGTGAAAACTTAGAAATGGCTTTTAGTCATGTAAGTAGTACTATTATATAGTTATAATGCTTTATAGCGTCTGTAGCTTAGTGGTTAAGGAGTCGGCCTTACGATCGAGAGGTCCCGGGTTCGATTCCAGGCCATTACACTACCGACGTGAACCCACTCCTAGTACAAGCAATTTAGCTTAGTTGGAGGGGTTAAAGGGAATATTAGTAATTGCGGTTGGTAATATTCTTAAAAAAAAAAAAAAAAAAAAAAAAAACCAGCGGACACCTGAGATGCTTCTAACGATATCTCATTTGTCCAGTTTTAATAAGTGGTTGAGAAGCTATGAGTGAACAGATGATACATACATAGCCTGTCAAAATCATCATAACCCTCCTTTTGCTTCGCCGTAGTCGAGTATAAAGAAAAGAATGGGATGCCTGGAGTTTATTGCCATCTAATATATATACGAATGATTGCGTCCGGGAATCGTTCTTTATCCGTGACAGAAAAGAGTATCCACGCAGTTTTCACACTAAAGACGCGATCAAAGCAATGGAGGAAATAAATTCACAGAAATCCTGTTCGAAAGCAAAATCTTTTATCTCGAACATCCAAGAACCAATGTCATGTAATTCTAAGGATGATTTGTTATTTGCAGCTTATAACAAATCAGAGTCACTGCTTTTCTGAAATTGAAAAGTGAATAAATCTGGATTATGATTGTACTCCCGCCAACATGACACAACAGAAGCGAAGGGTTCTGAGGCTCATGGACTTATTACTTTGGGTCTTGGTGCTCATAGTTCATAGGAGTCTTCATAGTCTTATGAAACAACCACACATTTCAACTAAAATTTAGGGTATGTACAGAACAAGACTAGGATTCACGTACAACACTATGGTGAGAGTTAGACTTAGGAGTCTATTGTACTTAAGACCTAACATTTACAGTGCAACAAATATTATGTACTCTTCAAATAGGTATTCATCGTGTTAATTTACATGCAAAAGTATCCAAGTGGTGCTTCGAGAGTGAAGGTTCTATCGTAAGAATGGCCTAAACATTAGCCAGCCAGTTTATTAAAGGTTGTAACAGATGCTGCGGCTGAATATCATACAGGTCGCTGGTTGAACGGCGCTGGTTAGTAAAGAGGTTTGGCTGGTAATTGAACGGTTAATTATTCTGGTTGGCTGCGTTAAATATATTACTAAATATTACGTAAATATAAAGTATCTACCTGTTGCCGTTATTGGTATCGTGCATAAAATTACATTTGTTGTATGGGAGCCCCCTTAAATATTTATTCTATTTTAATTTAATTTTTTTTAAAGATAATGCGCTACTAAATATTCTGTGAATACTTGAAGTGTCTATCTGTTGCCGTTATTAATATCGTGGGAAAAAAAACTGTAGAAAATCACGTTTTTTTATGTATTTTAGTATTTCTTGTCATAGCTATACATCTTCTGTGATAGACAGACGGACAGACGGGCCTATGGGTCCGGAACCCAAAAGCAGCAAAATTGTATAAGTTTTTATTGTTTATCCTTGAATTGAAGACGAAATCAATATCTTATGATAACATAATGGCTAATAGGTGAATTACATCAGCCGCAGGTTATTTTCTAGTGTGTAAATTGCGTGCTAACTTATCTTCACCTATTTAAAACCTTTAACCTGTGTCCATTAAGTACATAGATAATATTTGCATTTGATTACCATTATATAGGTATATAAAACATAAATAAAATGACAACAAAGCGCATCAATCAGAGACGCGACAATGCGCTACGCAAAAATACCCTCATTAATAATAAAATACATAATAATATACTATATGTCTATAGGTGCCCGGCAGAGTAGAATTTGGACCACCCCATCTCTTTTCATGTGGTGTTGTAGAAGGTGACTAAAGGATGGGGCTGTTTAACATCAGATAGATATATACAACCCAGACTCAGCCTCAGATGCACGGCTTGAGTCAACAATAGTGCCCGAATTTCGGCAATAGGCTCACCTCCTATTATGTGGGACCGGGTGATTGGTGAGTGATTGGTGAAATGTGGGTGTTAACTCACCTCTGCCCAACCCTCCAGAGATAAAGGCGTGGTTATATATATATATATATATATAAATTAATAATAATATCTTATTATTTCTCCACGTGATTAAGTAGCTCAATTTGTTTTATTATTGGTGTTTGAGTCATTGTTGAAAGCCACTTTGTATCAGTATGGCGTGTCTATTAGCAATACGTAATTGATTTTATATATAAATCAATACTAGGCAGTTATTATACGCATAATTAACCTTCACCATAGCATAGTATTAAAATCTACGCCATAGTAAACATAATGTCATTTAATAATAAATCAATCAAGTCCACTGCAGGACATAAGCCTCTCCCAATGTTCAGAAGCTTTGGCCTAATGTTTCCACACTGGACAGACGGGTTGGTAGAGGGTTTTGTTTCGAGATTTCCTTCTCTCGCGGTGATATCGTCTGCGTATTTTTCCGTTAGTCGCTTCTCACGACACCCGTCGGATGAAATGGGTGGATGGTGGGTTATATCTGTATTCTTTCTCGGTCACCACACGTATATTTATAAATATATATTAATAATAAAATAAATAAATTAAATGTATACTATTATATAATTTTAAAGGGAAGTTGATTTAAAAGCGGAAAGAGCTTCGTTTAATTTAATGCTACTATGACGAGTCCACCCGAGAGTTTTCGATACCAAAGATGAGTAACGGAAAAATGACCCCCAGGCTACATCCAGCCCGTTGTCCGCCCCAGCGTGAACTGAAATGATTCACCTGGAAGTCCAGAATTGGTTGAGGTTACATTGGCTAAAATGGAGTAAACTGGACGCGGGAGCTGCTGGTCCAGCCAGCCTCGCGTCCAGTTTGGTCTACCGTATTTACACCTCTGCTGTTGGACGATAGACCACCTTCTTTCGTGCCCACTGTGCGCCGACGCCTGCATAATTGTCATTCTGAATGAGGCTATGGAAGGTGCGGTAGGTTGAGGTGAAAAATAAAATACAGTGGAAAAGTATAAAGTGTCTAATTCAATAAATATACTTTTTTTTTTTTTTTTTTTTACGTGCGCAAAATCCCCACGGATACCTCCCCACCGGAGCCGGTGGAGAAGGTTATGTCGGACTCGAACCGACTAAAACGCACGCCGCCTGTGGGTCGGCCTGCTTCTGCAAGGGTGACAGGCGGCTTCACCTGTCACCCCCAGGCCGGCGCTCATGGGGGGCGGAGGTCGTTCATCGACCTCCGACGCCCGAGTTGCCTTCGTGCGCGGGCAGCTTGTCTAGCGATCCTTCGTCGCTCCCGCTGCCGCTCCCGCCCCGCCTCCTCCTTCACGAGCATTACTTGCTCGCAGAAGGAGGCGCCGGCCGCCCACGCATCCGCGCAGCGAACCATCGCCGCGAGCAAGGTGGAGAGCGTGAGAACCCTCACTCCCAGGGCCGCCACAAGCTCCCGCCTCGGCGTCTCCCACGCCGGACACTCGGTGAGCGTGTGCGGACCTGAGTCCTCGCTCGCGTCGCAGTGATGGCACTCGGACGTTGGCTCTTTCTGCATCCGACGCAGATACTTTCCGAAGCATCCGTGCTCGGTGATCATCTGCGTCAGACGGTACGAGAGGCTGCCGTGTGGCCTCTCTAGCCACTCCCCCATGATGGGTCTTACCGCCGTTACTACGGCGTGCCCTGCGCTTGGTTGCCCAAGTCGTCTCTCCCATTCTGCCACCATTTCCCTGTGGAGCCGGGATCTCACGGCCCGAATTTCTTCGGGCTCGGGATCGTGACCCCGCTCCCGCGCCGCCCTTCGGAACCTGTATAGCGCCGAAAGGCATCTCGCTTCCAGGATCCATGGTGGCGATCCGGCGAGGAGACTCGCCGCGTTGAATGATATCGTGCGGTACCCCCTTATGATGCGGCACGCCAACTTCTGCTGCGGACGCTGCAGCAGAAGCATGTGCCGATCACTCAGGGTGTCCGCCCACACGGGACACCCGTACAGGGCCATGGACCGCACGACACCCGCGTAGAGTCTCCTGCAGGAGTCATCCGGGCCCCTCAGGTTGGGCAGTAGCCGCGCCAGAGCGTTGGCTGTGCCCGCCAATTTGGGGCCCAGACTTCGGAAGTGCTTCCCGAAGTCCCACCGGCCGTCGAGCACGAGCCCCAGATATTTCATCTGGGGCTTGATGCCGATGAGAGTGCCTCCCACTGTGAGACTGGAACCTGGTGGTGGCGTGCGCCGAGGTCCATGAAAGAACATGGCCTCGGATTTATGCAAAGCCACCTCAAGGCCCAGCCGCCGGATCCGTTCCACGACTTGAGCAACCGCGGTCGTGGCCCTCAGGATCGCTTCGCGGTGTGTAGCCCCGCTCGCCGTCACTAGCGTGTCGTCCGCATAGCACGTGACGGCGGCGCCGTCCGCAAGCTCACCGCGAAGCACCCAGTCGTATCCAATGTTCCACAGTAGCGGCCCGAGAACCGATCCCTGTGGAACACCGCACGACATCTCACGCCGACAGACGCCGGTCGCACTTGGGTAGATGACGGCTCTCTCCGTCAGGTACGCCCCGACTATGCGGCGGAGGTAGAGAGGCACACCGTGGTACACGAGTGCCTCCCTGATGCAACTCCAGGGCAAGGTGTTGAACGCGTTGGAGATGTCCAAGGACACCGCCAACGTCACCTCACCCCGGGCAACTGCCTCCTCCGCCAAAGTCCTCACGCGCATGATGGCATCCACGGTGGACCGCCACCGGCGGAAGCCATATTGAGTATCCGCCAGGTCCGGCCCCCTACCAGAGAGGTGCTCGACGAGGCGCTTTGCAATAACTCTTTCAAAGAGCTTGCCCACCTCGTCGAGCAACACAATGGGCCGGTAGCCGGACGGTTCGTCCGCCGGGCGACCCTCCTTTCGGATGAGGACCAGTTTCCCCGTCTTCCACATCTTCGGAAACTGGCCCCGCTCCAAGCATGCGCTGAGGAACCCTCTCAGCCGGGGTTCGAGACCGTCTTCTCCCAGAGCTAGGACCCACGCGCGGCCTGGAATGCCGTCGGGTCCCGGGGCGGTGCTCTTCTTGGCTCTAAGCCTTCGCACCGCCAGCTCCAGTTCTACCCAAGTGACCTCGGGGACTTCGTCGTCAACTACCACACTGGGCGCCACAGGCGACCGAGGTGGCGGAGTCATCTGCGGCGGAACGTGTTCCGCTCGCGCCGGGAACAGGGACTCGACCACTCCACCGAGCAGAGCTGGCTGGAGAACCCGGGTCAACGGCGGGGCCCGGGGGCGCAGCTTTCCTCTTACCATAAGGTAAGGCCGCCCCCATGGGTCCCGCTCCAGCGTCTCCATGAGCTCCTTGTAAGCCGCGGCTTTCGCCCGCTTAATCTCCGCTCGGAGGGCATCTCTGGCCTCCCTGTATCCCACATGAAGCTCCGCCACTCGGGGCTCCGTATCTGCGGTTCGGCTACGCCTCCTACGGAGTCTGGTCCACCGGCGGTGCGCGATCACGCAGGCTTGCCGTAGCCTCGCGATCTCCGCAGACCACCAGTAGACCCGACGCCTCGGACTATAGGGTGGTGCCCTAGGCATACCCGCATCGCAGACACGAGTCATGGCCTCCCGGAACCACACCGCCTCATCGTCGATATCGACAGGCCTGTCCGGCGCAATGGCCCAGGCCTGTACGATGGCGGCCTCCAGGAGGACCTCCCGATTCAGTCTCCCAAGCACCCAGCGTGGCTCGCGTGGGGCCGGTATGACCGGCGCATCACCCGCGGGGGGGGAGACATCAAACCGAACGTATCGGTGATCCGCCAGTGTCTCCACCCCCACAACAACACGCCAGTCCCGCACACGGTGCGACAGCGAAGCGC
The DNA here is from genome assembly GCA_963662185.1 of Eilema griseolum. Lineage (NCBI taxonomy): Eukaryota > Metazoa > Arthropoda > Insecta > Lepidoptera > Erebidae > Eilema > Eilema griseolum. The sequence goes on from OY759250.1 coordinate 12,169,446, forward strand.
CTGCGAACGATAGGTCGATAATCGAACTGCGCTCCGCGGTCACGAACGTGGCTTCGGCCCCGCGATTCTGGAGAACTAGACCGTGATTAGCGGCCCAGCTCTCCAGAGCCCTACCTCGTGGGTTCGTGTGCCGGGACCCCCAGGTCACTGACCAGGCGTTGAAGTCCCCGAGCACAAGAACCGGATGAGGATGACAGGCGTTGACGACGTCGGTCAGTCGCTCCAGCGACTGCCGGTACTCCCCTATGCGTCGGTGTAGGCTCGGCGTGAGATAGACGGCCACGACCGCAATCTCCCCCACACGCGCCGCTACGATGCCATGCTCCCTTGCCACGACAACAGGGGGAGGGGCACCCATAGCGGCGTTGTACACCAGTGCCGCCGACCCGTCCAGGTCGACCACCCAGGCAGGCCCAAGGGGCCGGTGAGTGTACGGATCGGCGACAGCGGCGACGTGTATGGACCACTGTGCCATGCTCTGGAGCAGAAGACCCTGAGCATCGGCACCGTGGCCCACGTTCGCCTGCAGGATGCGGAGCTGGGGATCCATTATGGAACCATCTCCGCATCCCGCCGCGAACTTTGGGTGGAGCCCCCGCCTTGCGGCTTCGGCTCCCCCCCGGTGCAGGCCTTGCTGCCAACCCTATGGTCGGCCGGTTTGCCCCCCGCTGCACACCTGAAACAGTGCAGCGGAGCTTCGCATCCACCGGCCGTATGGCCGGGTTGGCCACAGCGGAAGCAGCGGTCACCGACCGTCACCGCCGCCGTGCACTGCACCCCCACGTGGCCGACCGACAGGCACCTGAAGCACCTGGTCGGTCGAGCCTGCAGGAGCCGGACCTGCACCCGCACCACGCCTCCAATGGCGAGGAACCCCCGGTCGGCAGCCTTTTTGGCTGCTGCGATGGGGCAGCCGACAACTGCCGCCCCCAGTCCACGGCGGCCGAAGCGGATTGCTCCGACCTTCACCGCCTCTAGGGGGCAGCCCCCGGCCTCCGCCACGGTGAGGCGGATTTTCTCCGCCGTGATGGAGTCGTCCAGGTCCGAAATGCGCATTTCTGCACATTTATTGGGCCTGGACACCCGGACGTCGGCTGCGTCTAGCGTGTCCCGAAGCCTAGCCGCTAGGGCATCGGCCTGGGGACCGCTTGAAGCGCCGTGGATCTCCAGTAGCCGAGCACCCGTCCGAGTGGGTTTCACCCGGATGGGGCCCGGCATGTCGAGAGCCCTCATGTCAACGCAGGCTCTCGCCTGCGTGACAATCTGGGCGTACTGCACGCCCCTCTCCGCTGCCTCCGCCGTCATCGTTAGCACGACGGCGGTTGAGCGGGGGACGCGCAGCCTCCCCGGCACTCCCCTCGCAGCAGCCTCAGCCTTCTTGGCAGTTTTGGCTGCCTTCCTCTTAACCTTGCGCCGCTTCTTGGAGGCTCCGGCCACCTCCCAGCCTCCCTCCGGCGGGGAACTTGTGGAGGCAATCCCCACCGGGGTCCGGGCCGTCGCTGGGGCTGAGGCTAGGGCCGGGGACTTCTTCCCCTTGCCTTTCCCCTTCCCCTTGCCCTTGGCCCGGGCACCCTGGGAGCTCCCAGCTCCCACGTCGAGAGCGACAGTGGCTCGAGTGACCGGAGTGGCAGGAGCGGCAGGCACAGCGGACGGGCTGCGGGCCGACTCCTGCAGGGCCCCTGCGACCGCCGGACTGGTGGGACCTCTTATTACCGCTCCGGCATACCCCATCGGCGGCGCCAAGGGCGGGCGGCGGCTGGAGTCCATCACCGCCTCCATGAACCTCCGGGTGCGCTCCTCCTGCGTCACCTGCCACCTCCGCTGCTCAGCCAGCGCCACCTCCTGCCGCTTTTCCATGGCGGCCATTGCCGCCATGCATGCCGCCAGTGGGTCCGCGGGCCTAGCCGGCTGCAGCACCGGCGACTCCAGCCGAGCGGGCTGCGCCAGTGACACCGGCCGCACCGGTGTCTCTGGCCGCACCGGTGTCTCCGGCCGCACCGGTGTCTCCGGCCGCATCGGTCGCACCGGCAGCCTTGACCGCACCGGTGTCTCCGCCCGTACCGGTGCCTCCGACCGCACCGGTGACCTCGACCGCACCGGTGACAGCTGCGGCGCCGACGGTACCGGCCGCTCCGGCTGCACCGCTAGTCGCCGCCGCGCCGACCGCGTCACGCGCTCCGCGGGCAGCCCGGCGACGACCTGACGGAGGTTCGCCACTTCGGCCGCCATCCTCTCCATCTGTTTGCGGTGCTCAGCCGCTGTATGCTCCACGCTGTTGAGGAGCTCAACTTGCCTCCTGCCAAGTTGAGCTCGCTCGTTCCGGGACTCGGCCAGCTCCGCCTTGAGCAGCTCAAACTGCTCAACGAGGCGCGTCGCAGCCAGCCGGACCCGGTCCTCCTCCGGCGTTAGAGGTCCAGAGCGGGCCCCGGCCAGTCTCTCCAGGGCCTCCATCACGTCCCTGGACGTGGAGCCGTCGGTACGAAGCGCCGGCGCCGCCGAGACGGAAGGACTCGGCGGCGCCCTCACATCTTCCCCGGCTGAGGCCCGTGAGGGGGCGGCTTTAGTGCTCCCGCCCTGCAGTTTTCGGCGGCTCACCGCAAACTGTTTGGGTGGGGGGGGGCGCATCGTCTCGTCCCCATCATGACTGCTCGCCGACGACGAGTCAGTCAGGGTGAGCTCGAGATCCGAGTCGGTCTTTGGTGCCGGAATCATCTTTTTCTTCCGGTTTCGTTTTCGCCGTGGTGCAGATTTCCGGGTCTGCAGACCCACCGGGCTGTTCGCCCTGCTCCTCTCAGTGGCGGTGTCGAAGTCCTCCGACACCGTCCCTGCTTGGGACGCGACCTCCGCGTCGTGGTGCTGCGCGACCTCCGCGCAGACTGTTTCGCTTGGTGATGGTTGTTTTTTTTGTTTTAAAGTTTCAGTATCCATATCCATATCCCACGAGTTGAGACGATCTAAGATACACTTCCCGGGTGACGCTCATTCCGAGAAGCGGGGTAAATACTGTGGATTTCCCCAGGTGTCCACAGGTTTTAATCGACTTCGCTGTCGGGTTTTTCAGACTTTTCCTTGTCGCGGGCCGGCCAGTTAAGGCAAGCCCCGCGGCCTTCAGGATATCGGCTTCCCAAGTGTGGCTAGCACTCAGGTCGTTGTCGATATCCTGGAGGTTACGCGACGCGGGAGAGCAGCCAACTCTCCCAACACCGACGGTGGCACGAATGCCTGCCAGCCTCTGCGCGAGCAGTAGGCCGGCCCGTCCCTGGATCCCATGGATCCTTGTGTCGCCCCCATGTCCCCTCTGAAAGCAGAGGGATACCGGGAGCGACAGGCTAGCCCTAAAAAGGGCTGTTTGGGATGGAAGGGATTCGAATCCCTTCCCGCGAGCCTTGCAGGTCCGCCATACTACGACCCCCTCAGGGTCAGCTAGCCCTAAAAAGGGCTTGTCGGGTTATTCGTCGACGGCTAGCAGAGCTCCTTCTCCTTGGAGTCAGAGTCTACTAACCGTCGTCCAGGGTGCACCAGCCTCCCCGCTTCCGTTCCCCAGGACCGCGGTCCAGAGGGAAAAGAAACAGGTAAGCCAACGTGGAGGTTACCCAACCCGCACCCCGTCAATAAATATACTTGGGTTTTGTAGTTAGTTATGTACATTATATTTGTATGCAAGAATAGGGCTATTTGCATTGGCCTGGTCGTACCTCGGTAAGTTATGCTTGGAGACCATCTAGTGCAGTTGTTACGGATAAGTGGAGCCCTATGCAAGAATAGGGCTATTTGCATTGGCCTGGTCGAATCTCGGAGAACACGCTGTGCTTGGAGAGCATCTATGGCAGTCGTTACGGGAAAGTGGAGCCCTATGCAAGAATAGGGCTATTTGCACTGGCCTGGTCGAATCTCGGAGAACACGCTGTGCTTGGAGAGCATCTATGGCAGTCGTTACGGGTAAGTGGAGCCCTATGCAAGAATATATTTGCATTGGCCTGGTCGAATCTCGGAGAACACGCTGTGCTTGGAGAGCATCTATGGCAGTCGTTACGGATAAGTGGAGCCCTATGCAAGAATAGGGCTATTTGCATTGGCCTGGTCGAATCTCGGAGAACACGATGTGCTTGGAGAGCATCTATGGCAGTCGTTACGGGTAAGTGGAGCCCTCAAAATACCGATTAGTCTAACTAAGTATAGAATTTCAATATCGCGAATTGGTTTTAGAGGTCATGTGGCAGTCGCTTCATGGAAAATATCTCAGACTAGAAAGTCGACTCCAACTGTGTTGGAAAAAGGCTTAGAGGAGATGATAACTTGGGTTATATCTATACTAATATTATAAAACTGAAGAGTTTGTTTACTTTGGTTGGTTGAATTTGGTCCACCGCATCTTTTACCATGCGGTGTTGTACGAGGCGACTAAGATATAGGGCTGTTTAACATCAGATAAATATATACAGCCCAGACTCAGCCTCAGATACATGAGCCGAGTCAACGATAGTGTCCGGAATACGGCAATAGGCTCACCCACTATTACGTGGGACCGAATTGCTGAAACCTCAGCCTAATCTGAACGCTGCTACTCTAGGGAGCGGACTTGTAATTATAAATGTCTACAAATTAGGCAGCTAATTTAGCCTACGACAGCCTCTGACAGGTAATATAGCCTATAACTTTCCTTGATAACGGACTATTCAATACAAAATTATTGAATTCGAACCAGTAGGTCAGAAATTAACACGTTTAACCAAACAAACTAACTGTTCACTTTTATATATTTACATTAATAGGTGTTGATATAGGTCATGATTCAGACTGGTTGATAATATGTTTACATTATAATTTATTATGGTCCCAGGCAAAGCAAAGTCCACTCGTCATATTGTTGTTTATTTCATACTAGGTATTGCCTACGACTTCGTCCGCGTTACGTTTGGAATATATCTATCGATTAAGATGTAGAAAAAAATGAATCGATTCAGGCGGGATTCAAACCCGCGATCTTTCCTCCACAGGGGGAACGCCTTGACCTTTGAATATTTAGCATACTAAATGCTTTAAAATTTCATTCAATATTAAATGATATTGAATGAAATTTTAAAGCATTTAGTATTGATATGTTCAGTTCTGTAACTCGAACCTATTCGTTATACCTATTTTTATATACGTATTGGTGGCGCGATTCTCATGCCACCTGAGCTAGTGGACTGTATTTTGCGGGGGGTGAAGCTAAATGTTTCATATGACACTTTACACAACAAACAAGATAGATGATCGGGTTGCCGCGGAGGTGGTTTAGGCAGTGAATGCAACCCAAGAAATTAGGAGAGGATGCACTAACCTTTATGACGCCACGTGCTGTCGGAGCCGGTGCACCGGTCTTCTCTTCCTGGCTCAGGAGTTGCTGCCCACATCACTAAATCACTCGAGGGACACGAGAGGCACAATCCGATCAGTAAAGGTCTATGAAAGCGGTTAAAATCCAACAAACATTATTAATTTCTGAGAGTCGCGCGCGCCGCCGCCATTGCTGCTACTAGTTCAAAACGGAAGTCAAGATGCGGCTATTTCGACAATTGAGCGGGGCGAAAACTATTGCTATCTCACTTTAAAGGTAGTGCGGGAGGGAGATGGGTACAGGAAGCGTGTGTTCAGTGTCAATCAATTGAGAGATGATTTGAATTACTACTATCTGAGCGGAAAAATACAAATTCTACTATCGGCGCAACCATTCCCCCCGGCTTGAAGGGTTACCTTCAAAACGAAAAACGCGGAACAAATCTAAAGTCTAATCTAAATCTAGGTATGGGAAATAACAACTAAAATATAAAACTAGGTTTGAACTCGTGCCTACTGCTGGTTAGGCAGAGGGCAGAGGCGAACAACCGGGCGCAGATACGATCCGGTTGCGGTTTTAACCCGTACAACACGAGTTATCCCGCGGGAATCGGGAAAAACTTCCTCTACTACCCCTAGAGGCCAATGTAAAGGAGGCGCATTCTCAGTCATAAGGACTACCACCGTACCTACAGTAATTGGGTTGGATGGAGTATTCCATTTTTGACGCGACTGCAGCGTGTGCAAATAATCGGTTCTCCAACGATTCCAAAACGATTGGACCAATCTATCCAAAAGAGCGTGACGAGTTAGAAGGTGCATTCTATCGTCATCAATATCTATTGCGGGCAAATATTTTAGAGGAGTCGTATTTAAGAAGTGAGCTGGCGTTAACGCTAATGGCTCTGACGGATCGCTAGATAGAGTCCGACACAGCGGACGCGTGTTCATCACCGCCTCTACTTGAGCGAGTACGGTACTCAACTCCTCGAACGAGAGAATCTGTTCGCCTATGACGCGAAACAGATGCGACTTAAGGCTTTTAATATTCGCTTCCCAATTACCACCAAAATGACTAGCTGCAGGCGTGTTAAAGTACCATTCAATGCGATTTTCGGCTAAGATGTGAGCGAATTCACTTTGGTAGTACTTAGACCGTAAGAATGCGTGCAATTCCGAAATACTACGTCGGGCCCCTACATAGTTTGTACCGTTGTCCGAATACATGCGCTTAACCGGACCACGACGCGACAAAAAACGTTTAAAAGCGGACATAAAATTTTGCGTACTTAAATCACCGGTCAACTCTATATGAACCGCGCGAGTTGTCATACAAATGAACAAACAAACATAAGCTTTCGTGGAGCGAATGCCACGACCACGAGCAATAGTGACTTTGAAAGGCCCAGCAAAGTCTGTGCCGGTGTGTACGAAAGGTTTTGCGGATTGAACAACACGACAAGAGCGATGATCGGCCATTTCAGGCGCGATAAAACGCGGGCGGAGTTTAAAACAAGGTACACATCTGTGTACTCTAGCGCGAATCAAATTACGAGCGGAAATTATCCAGTATTTCTGTCTCAAAATAGACATTAACAAATCGGGACCAGCGTGACAATTCACCTTATGATGATAATCTACTAACAAATCTAATACGTGGTCCTTACGCGGGAGAACTACTGGATGCCTTTGTTCAAATCCTAAACTTGAATTTCTCAAACGACCACCTACTCGAATGAGTCCATCTTCCAAAAATGGTTTCAAGTGTCGGAAAGAGCGACTACAAGGTTTGTTAAATTCTAAATTTTTAAATTCAGAAGCAAAATAATATTTCTGCAACTCGCGAAGTATGACCAACTCAGCTTTATCTAAATCAGCGGCGGTTATATGACCGCGCGTAGATAAAATTCTCAAAAATCGGCCTACATAAACAACACAACGCAACAGTCTCGACCAAGACGAGACGCGATTAGCCAACAACAAAATAAGGGACTCTTCACGCGGGACCGATACAACAAGCGAGTGCTTCTTCTCCTCGGGTGGTTCGGAAACCGTAGTGGGATTGAATTGACTAACTGGCCACTTATCTAACGCGGCATGAATCCAGGACGGTCCACTAAACCATAACGGGTGATCTAAAATTTGCGAAGGAAGCAATCCACGAGAGAGACAATCGGCTGGGTTGTCGGTGCCAGCAACGTGAAAGAGATTTTGTGGCGCTAATTCAGATTGAATTTTTGCCACTCTATTAGCGACGAATGTGTCCCAACGATGGGGCGAAGAGTGGGCCCAACACAAAGCGACTGTTGAGTCCGAAAAAGCTAAAATTCTACTAATATTAATGCGACACGGAAGTGCTAGTCTTAGCACTGCCATCCAAAACTACGCGGAGTTTAGTAGTAAGCTTATCTTCTCTAATAACTCCGTGATGCGGGATAATGTACGAAGGCTGGGTCTCGTCAGTGTCCGCAGGCGCAGGTGAGATGTAACCTTTATCTAAATATTCGTTAACAACCTCATCATAGGCTTGCTTTAACTTTGGAGACGCCTGCATCTTTCGTTCTAAACAAAGAAAGCATTTTTCAGCGGATACACGGGAGTCACCGAGCGAAAAAATATCTCCCTTGAAAGGGAGCACGACAACATAACGACCCTGCTCATCACGAGTAGTCGTGCGACAATAAATCTCCTCAGCCATCTTGTCATCAGGGCTTAGGATAGGTGGGACATTGACCTCTTCAATTTCCCAAAACTTGCGGATGGTAGACTCCAGTGGCGGCTCGACGGTGCAACAGAACGAAGCAGTCGAGTGACTACAACTATCTATAGAAGCGGGTGCGGAACCAATTATAACAAAACCAAGAACTGTTTCCAGTGCGTGCGGAGCGGGGTACGTCGGTCCCCCTTGAACCTTACGTGATAACTGGAGGTGCGGGAGAATCGAAGCGCCGATCAATATATCGACGACTCCAGGAACAGCGTAAGTCTCATCTGCTAAAGGCAAGTCTTTAAATTTCGTTAATAAAGACGTGTCAACCGGGACGGTAGGCAACTGTTCAGTTATTTTTATCTGTAACGAGCGAATCCATGTCAAACCAAATATTATTATTAAAACGAGATCCAAACCTTGTTTTAACGGTGCCACGAACAGCTGACTGTAAGCCTCCAAAACCCTTCACCACTGAGCGGGTTGAACGCTTATTAACATTGAAACCAAGACGTTGACAACAATCTTGAGTAATAAAATTACTTTGCGAAGCGCCATCTAATAGCGCTCGAACAATGTGCGGTTTACCTAATGCATCAACAATAATAACGCCAGCAGTCGCGAGAACCACAGTAGTGAGCGCAGACAACGAACACAAGGTGACGTCATTCGCAGCGGTCTCCGGGCGGGCAGGACCGCGCGCGAGCGCGGGCTGCGGCTGTGGCGCAGGCCGCCGTGTGCCACCGCTCGACGAACCAACTGTGCTCACATTGGATGCGGCATTACTATTTTCAAAATGAAGGAAAGTGTGGTGTCTCGCTGGACATTTGCGACAACTATTGCTACTATTACATAATAGAACGCGGTGTTTAGTACCGAGACAATTAAAACAAAAGTTATTAGCGCGAACAAATTTATAACGATCATTAGGCGATAACTTTAGGAAACCCGGACACTTGTACAATTGCGAATGATGAGCATTACACAAAGAGCAAACAGGTGATTGTACATGTGCTGGTGCGGTATTAAGATAAGTATGAGTTGACCTCAGTGACCTCGATGACGCATCCACTTTACGTTCGGAACTAACAACTTTCTTCGCGCCTTCATGTTTCGATGAAGAGCGTTGCAATATTTTTATATGCTCGCGAACAAAACTTTCTAAGTCTTCGAACTTAGGAATTTTATTGCCGCGATGATCCGACTCAAATAAACGAATGGTTTCGGAATCCAATTTCTTTAAACCCATATACAAAAATAAGAAGTCGCAGAGGTCTTCGATCTTTAGGTTCTTTACGGCGCGAACAGATGATGCGAAAGTATCTAGAAACTTCTCTAAGTTTTGATCGTTACATACATGCCGTAATGGATTTCAAATCAAACATCTGATCCAAATATGCGTTAGCTACCGATCTTTTATCCTCATATTTAGCTTTCAAAGTATTTAAGATTAAATTATAATTTTCGGTACTAAACGTAATTCCAGCGCAAACGGTTATAGCTTTACCAGTTAATTTTTCAACGAGATAATGCAATTTTTCGTGATCTGTCAACGAAACGTTCTTATTTATTGTATTCTCAAAACTATCTATAAATAAACACCAATTGCGGATGTTACCATCAAATTCGGGTATTTGAATTGGTGGCAACTTAGGTCGGTCGCGAGTGGGATTGGGTCGGTCAGACGGTTTCTCCAAACTCCTAGCGACGCGTTTGATACGACAATACAAATCGTCAAACGACAACAAGGCCTGATAACTCACTGAGTAATCGGGATTTAAATTTAACTCTAAAACGTTGATGTCATGTACTAAGGATTCGAAATCCGCGCGTAAACTATCTAAGTTTTCTATAGAACATAAGAACGAATCTCTAATAGCCAAATCAGAGGTTTTACGTGCATTATCACAAATCGATTGTACGCGAGAGTAAATCATTTCTCTTTTAGCGTATAAAAGTTTCAATTGAACTTTACTATCGGTACTACCAACCTTTGGGGACATTTTTACAACTAAATATGTAACTAAAGTGCGGTAAACAACAAATGAAATGACTTAATCTTAGCGGTATAGAACAGCGACACGGCGCGAACGATATTCCGTAGGTAGGTAGGTACTTATAACTGCGAGTGCAAGCTTGAACAAAACGCGCATAACAACAACCAGATCGTACCTACGCGAGCTAGATCGCTGTCTAGGTTCAACTATTATTTCAGGAATTAACACGTTCCCGGACGAGCATGCTATCGCATTCGTATTGGACACTTTAATTATGTCACGGATGCTATAGCATTCCAAGTTTATTGAGGTTTTTTTGGCAGTTATGCTTGGGCAGTTGCTGAATCCGTATAAAATATAGGTAGCCTATTTCTTACTGTCACTACTAACACAGCTACAGATCATTTACTGCCATTTAGAACCTTTATTGCACACAATGAAAAAACAGTGTTTACCCCTCCTTTACACCTCATCCGGCGCAACACACGTGGCAGCGTATGCTATAGCATACGACAAATGTATTGAGATCCATTCGGTGTAGCAGTCACTGCCGCACGTAGTGGACGTCAGTGCATAATGCATTTTCGTATCACGCCGACATATTACAAACATCGTAAGTACAATTTAATTCACTATTTCTTTTGTTTCTTTGTTATTATGATGCTACTTACAATGTATTTCAGTGGTTTGACGTTAAACTAACTAGGTAATTGCGCTAGATAAGTCGATAAAAATACCTAATAAACATTATTTGCTTTCACAGATGCCACCCAAAAAACGCCTTCGTGCTTTTAAAATTACTGAGTCAGAGCAAATCCTGAGGTTGTTTGAAGAAGTTTCAGATGATTCTTCGGCTCCCAGCATTGAAGAATCTTAAAAATCGTCTAATGAAAGAGAGGGAAGTCAAAGAAGACCTCAAGGTATAGCTAACGATAATTTACCGTCATCTGAAGAAGAACATGATCCCTACAGTGATGCTGACGGAGAATTTGGGGCCGATCGCAACTACAACCAAGCTGAAGATGAAGGAATGCTGTCTGATTCTTCATCGTCATCAAAAGGTATAGAAGTAAACCTGGTACGCCAATCGATTGAAAATAGTGATTCCGATAAAACTGTAAGTGACTTTGAGCCTAACCCTCCAACAAGACAGCTAGTGGTCCATCCACAAATACACCAAGCTATGAATAATTTAGCTCCTGCTGCTTCAGTCAGAATGCACCCAACTTCTTCGCCTGACTTCATCTCTAAAGAAACAGATGTGGAAATTGCTTTCGAAATAGAGAATGAAGGCAATCTATCTCCAAATTTGCTGTCTTCACGGTAGTGAAGACAGCAAATTTGGAGATAGATTGACTCGAGGGGTACTCGAGCCTCTTTTTAACTCAGATGCGTTGAGTGCATGCGTGAGTCTGACTCAGTCATTGCATCAACTTAAAATGAGCGAGATATTGCTGTACCACCCGCATTAGTTACAGCATCAGCTTCCCCAGAACTTTTACAGGTCAGCAATGAAATTGTTATCCTACAACCCGTGTCAACCACAACGGCACCTTCACCACCAGGAGCAGACATAACATCTTCACATATCTCCTCAAGCAATAGTTACAACAGATCACCAACTATCAGTGAGAGTTCGTGGCAAAATGACACTGCACCAATTCATAAAAGAAAGTGTTCTTCCATTTGTTTGACATGATGATTTGGAATGCATTCTATTTGTTCAGAAAATATTGTGACCCGAATTCAAACCTATTGAACTCCCGAGAAAGAATCATAAGATCCTTTTTACAAGTAAAAAGTTCAACGTTGAACGACGTAAAAACTTTTATTGGCAAAATAAAAACCACGTCAAACAGATGTGGTCCAAGAGCTGGGACGTCAGCTGCCAATAATCAACAGCGGCATCTGGAACAACCACAGCAACCTCGGAAAATTGGGCATTGACCTGAACTTATACCGGTTTCTGAAACAACAAAACGTTCAAAAGTCTTCTTAAAATGTCGCGTTTGTACAAAAAACAAGACCGTAAAGCAGACCAGCTACCGTTGCAAGGGATGCCATAATCATCCACCTCTCTGCCCAGGATGCTTTGAGTCATGGCACTTGGATCTAGCTTCGTAGAAGAGACAGAAGGATAAAATTATGTACTATGTACATTCTGTTCAGTGGATATATTCCGACCTCAAGACTTAGTCGTAGAGCTGATCAGAAAATGTAAATTAAGTGTGCTTAGTTGTAATATAATGAAGACTGAATAAGCGATTAAGTCTATAAGATTATCGCCTAAGTTTCTAACTACTTATGTAAAACATATTAAGAATGTTCCCAATTGTGATATTAATTAATTATTTAAGTACAGTTTGTTCTAAGAGAACTATGACTGTGCCTAATTATAACTTAAACGTGATTTTGATACTAAAAATTATATAAGTATTTGTTGGTATGGTATGTAGAAAATGATTAGTTTTAGTTAAACAAAACCCTATAGCTGTGAGTTGTGTTAAAAAACCAAAGTGCTTAATTGACTTTTGTCGAAAAACATAATGAAAATTAAACTGCGAAACGTTCAATACCTGTTTTATTATTTTAAATTCAAGATAATTCAACGATTTCCAAGTTTCCCAAATCACATGACATTACGCTGGGTCACTAAACATTTATAATTAGTCACCTGCTATGGTATTTGCGTCATACTGCATACCCCTCTAAGTGATTGAGTACGACGCGAATGCTTTAGCAGTTTTATGTTATAGCATTCGCGTCACATGGTATCACAACTTTTGTGATGGGATGTGGCACAAATGCTTATGCAGTCTTCTGCTATAGCATTCGTGTCCCACTTGATCGTGTTGGTTGGTATGCATCGTGGCGGAAATGCTAGAGCAATCGAAAAAATCCCATACAAAAAAATAGTGCTAAAGTAGGGTGACTCACTGCCCGGGAACGTGTTAAGTATTGCGTAATATCTATTCAAATTAAAATACTTTCGTATGAATTTGAATGAAATACGAGCGAGGTATTACCGCGTACCTACCTACGTAGGTATTAGGTAAATACGATGCGAACCAGCGGCGAACGGACAACTTAGAAATTGAAACAAATAAAAACAAAAGCCAAATGCGTTAGGTATTACTCTGTGCCTATGCACTAGGGTGTCTAGGATACCTAAGATCTAAACCTAAATGCCTAGATGCGGGGTTTTCTACTAAAATAACTAGGTATTTAGGTGCGGTGCGTTTATTCCCAATGGAATAAATAACAAAATGCGATCTACGACTAAGGATCCGGTACGATAAGGACCAAAAAGAATGGTGGCGCGATTCTCATGCCACCTGAGCTAGTGGACTGTATTATGCGGGGGGTGAAGCTAAATGTTTCATATGACACTTTACACAACAAACAAGATAGATGATCGGGTTGCCGCGGAGGTGGTTTAGGCAGTGAATGCAACCCAAGAAATTAGGAGAGGATGCACTAACCTTTATGACGCCACGTGTTGTCGGAGCCGGTGCACCGGTCTTCTCTTCCTGGCTCAGGAGTTGCTGCCCACATCACTAAATCACTTGAGGGACACGAGAGGCACAATCCGATCAGTAAAGGTCTATGAAAGCGGTTAAAATCCAACAAACATTATTAATTTCTGAAAGTCGCGCGCGCCGCCGCCATTGCTGCTACTAGTTCAAAACGGAGGTCAAGATGCGGCTATTTCGACAATTGAGCGGGGCGAAAACTATTGCTATCTCACTTTAAAGGTAGTGCGGGAGGGAGATGGGTACAGGAAGCGTGTGTACAGAGTCAATCAATTGAGAGATGATTTGAATTACTACTATTTGAGCGGAAAAATACAAATTCTACTATCGGCGCAACCACGTTTGAAGATGTGTGTGTGGTGAATGAGACTGACTAATATTGATTATTACATATTTTATTGATTTCTGTCAAGATTCATAATTATCAGATTTTCAACCATACTTAACCATAGACAAAATTATCATTAGCTGTCATTTGCGTTTTGTTATTCCAAGTCAGATGCGTTTTTGTTATACCACGTTTTATAGTGACTTGTATTCTCTTTGAGGTTTTATGTCACGTCACGCGGGAACGCGGTCGAACGGGATGAAAAGTATTCTACGTCCGTCTCCTAGTTCTCAGCTATCAATCAATCAACTAGCCCATCGCAGTCCACTGCTGGACTAGGCCTCTCCCAATGTTGGGAGGCTTTGGCCTACTGTTTCCACGCTGGCCAGACGGGTTGGTACAGGGTTTTATTTCGAGTTTTCCTTCTCTTGCAGTGATATGGTTTGCATATGTTTCCATTAGTCACCTCTTACGACACCCTTCGGATGAGATGGGGTGGTGATACTTGTATTCTTTCTCCGTCACCACACGGAAGTACTGGGTAGGACTGGGGAAGTACCTCCGCCCTACAGAATATCGCGGCCATAATAACTTTGTGTTGTGTTCCCACCGGTAAGGTAGCCAGAGCTCACTGGAGAATTCCTGCTGTCAGTGAGAAGACTAAAGGCTTGTCCTGCTTTGTCTTCTACACTGATGAGACAGAAACTCTGTGCTTACAGGGTCGGCAGAGCGAGTGTGGCTGCTCTGGTGTTACATACATCCATAGGCCTCGGTAACCACTTTCCATCAGGTGGACCGTGTGCTTGTCTGCCACCCAAGTGGCATAAAAAAAACCAACAATGACCCACAGGCGCCGTGCGTTTTAGTCGGTTCGAGTCCGATATAACCTCTCTCACCAGCTCCGGCGGGGAGGTATCCGTGGGGATGTAAAAAAAAGCCCATCATTAGATCCTGGGTACAAATGACTTTCTCGTTATACACACATCAACAAAGTCTAGGGAACAAGGACATTTCTAGTTTTTATTTAAAAACCCTTTCTTGTAATAGTAAGTGTTTTATATCAATAGAAGGGTATTTTAATACCGTTTTTAATTTTAATTTTAATAAAATCATTTTCATACCAATTTTTTTTTTTTTAAGAAAGAATTGAATAGTGCCAATATTGAGTATTACAACCTTCTATGATTAGGCACAAAAATAACGAGGTAGTAAGAAATACAGTAATTAACCGTATTTTAAACGTTTTTAATAATCTGTAGGACCTCCTAAAGCATTAGCAACAGCTCGACAACGGCGTGGCATACCGTCAGATCGACACGACACAGCACCCTACCACCCCACATAATACCGCGGCTATAATAACCTCGTGTTGTATACGCGACGGTGAGTAGGGTAACCAGAGCTCACTGGAGAGTTTTTGTGCTATCAGTGGAAATACCAAAGGCTTGTCCTGATTTTGTGTTCTGCACTGAAGGCACTTAAAATCTCTGTTCTTACAGGGTCGTCACCGCGGATGTGACTCCACTGGTGTTACACACGTTCATAGGCCACGGTAACCACTTTCCTTTAGGTGGGCCGTGTGCTTGTCTGCCATCTAATTTGTATAAAAAAAACCATAATATTGCATTGTCACGCGATTTACAAATGCATGCAAAACTTCAGCTCATACGATAACTGGGTAGTAGATGAATTTTATTGAATTAAAATCTCTGTTCTTACAGGGTCGGCAGCACGGATGTGACTCCACTGGTGTTACACACGTTCATAGGCCACGGTAACCACTTTCCTTTAGGTGGGCCGTGTGCTTGTCTGCCATCTAATTTGTATAAAAAAACCATAATATTGCATTGTCACGCGATTTACAAATGCATGCAAAACTTCAGCTCATACGATAACTGGGTAGTAGATGAATTTTATGGAATTAAAATCTCTGTTCTTACAGGGTCGGCAGCATGGATGTGACTCCACTGGTGTTACACACGTCCATAGGCCTCGGTAACCACTTTCCATCAGGTGGACCGTGTGCTTGTCTGCCACCCAAGTGGCATAAAAAAAACCAACAATGACCCACAGGCGCCGTGCGTTTTAGTCGGTTCGAGTCCGATATAACCTCTCTCACCAGCTCCGGCGGGGAGGTATCCGTGGGGATGTAAAAAAAAGCCCATCATTAGATCCTGGGTACAAATGACTTTCTCGTTATACACACATCAACAAAGTCTAGGGAACAAGGACATTTCTAGTTTTTATTTAAAAACCCTTTCTTGTAATAGTAAGTGTTTTATATCAATAGAAGGGTATTTTAATACCGTTTTTAATTTTAATTTTAATAAAAACATTTTCATACCAATTTTTTTTTTTAAGAAACAATTGAATAGTGCCAATATTGAGTATTACAACCTTCTATGATTAGGCACAAAAATAACGAGGTAGTAAGAAATACAGTAATTAACCGTATTTTAAACGTTTTTAATAATCTGTAGGACCTCCTAAAGCATTAGCAACAGCTCGACAACGGCGTGGCATACCGTCAGATCGACACGACACAGCACCCTACCACCCCACATAATACCGCGGCTATAATAACCTCGTGTTGTATACGCGACGGTGAGTAGGGTAACCAGAGCTCACTGGAGAGTTTTTGTGCTATCAGTGGAAATACCAAAGGCTTGTCCTGATTTTGTGTTCTGCACTGAAGGCACTTAAAATCTCTGTTCTTACAGGGTCGTCACCGCGGATGTGACTCCACTGGTGTTACACACGTTCATAGGCCACGGTAACCACTTTCCTTTAGGTGGGCCGTGTGCTTGTCTGCCATCTAATTTGTATAAAAAAACCATAATATTGCATTGTCACGCGATTTACAAATGCATGCAAAACTTCAGCTCATACGATAACTGGGTAGTAGATGAATTTTATTGAATTAATCTACAAGTTTTTATGACAAACATCAGGACACGTGAAACTAAATAAAAGATTGTAATAAAAAAGTAGATAAAGTAAAATTTATCAACTTAACTCCAGCTGTTTTTATTGAATCACAATTTTTTACATTTTCAAATAATAAAATATAAATGCAATTACTTATTATATATACAAAACTATTCTAACTATACAATATATACAAAACTGAAATGAAGAGGAAGACTGCAATTTTAATTCAGAAAACACGTTACTTTACGTAGTAACGCTCACCAATTTTCACATTTTTAATAATAATTAGTTACAATTTACAAAGTGATTAAAATCTTACATTTATGGTTCTACGTGGGAATTTATAATTACTTCAAGTAATGTTTTAGGCATAATAATAGTAGGGCTACCATGTAACATGTGTCCGAAAGTCACCTACGGAATATGTGATGCTGACAGATACCCCATAAGACAAAAGGGGGGCATGCACAGCGTCACCGCTCTGTCCTACTCCTGCAGCTCCTCCTACTGCGCTCATGGAGAATAGAGGTGACAGCGCGATCTCTGATTTCTGAATCGCCTTCACAGCTTCTTGGTAGGGACCTAAATGTCTTTCATTTATTTCGTACAAATTCGAAGTTTGTTATGTACCTAGTATGTTTCACGTTTCATTTTAGTCCACTGAATTCCCAGATCAGTACTAATTAAGCCTATCTTACTACATTAAAGAAACAAATAAGTTAGTAAGCATTTGTTATGTTACTTATGCTTAATTGTAACACATATTATACATTGTACTAGAGGCATGCGATGCGGAGGAATTTAATTAATTTAATTTTTATCTACATGTTTTAGCTTAACCTCCGCTTAGCCTCAAGCTATTATTTTAGTTTTCTATTTTTTTAATTTTTTTTTTATACCACTTAGTTGGCAGACAAACACACGGCCCACCTGATGGAAAGTAGTTACCGTGGCCTATGGACGTCTGTAACACCAGAGGAGTCACAGTCGCGCTGACAACCCTGTAAGTACAGAGTTTCTGTGCCGTCAGTAGAAGACAAATCAGGACAAGCCTTTAGTCTTCCCACTGACGGCACAAATTCTCCAGTGAGCTCTGGCTACCCTACTCACCGCTGGGAACACAACACGAAGTTATTATAACCGCGGTATTCTGTAGGGCGGAGGTACTTCCCCAGTCGGACTGCTCAATCGGGCGGATATACCGCCGTATCCTACCTCCTTTTCATAAATACCTAAGTACCTACTGTAAAAACTACTTCAAACTATAAATACCACATTGTTCTATGCTTAAAAAATAACGTTGATAATCGGTACAGTGTGCACAGACTTCTAATCATGCCTCTCGAGGAACAAACGTCAGTAGCACACCAGGATCTGGTTTAATCAGCATGTGATACCGGTCATACGAGAGCTTACTGCACGTATTACTCGAAGTCTCTATTCGGAAATGGTACAGCAATTTGACAAGTCCCACGGCAAACTGAAGACGCGCGTATTGTGAAGCTAAAATAAAAAAAAATACAGGGTATTTCACGGCTCCCAAATCTCAATCTAGATTCATTTTATATTAATACAATAGTAATACTGGTAATACTAGTACTACTTCAGGTATTACTTACTAGTATATGAATTTATAATTAAAAAAACAATGCCAAACACAACAACAACAACAAACTGCCTAAATGAATGCTTCTGATTAACAAATTGTGACAAATATAAATGTAAAACCTGACATAAATAAGTATTTATGTCAGGTTTTGTGTGTCAGTGCAAAAACTAAAAAAGTACTCTTGTCCTGCTTTGTCTTTTACACTGACGGCACAAAAACTCTTGTGCTTACAGGGTTGGAAGCGCGATTGTTACTACCTTGATGTTGCACACGTCCATAGGTTCTGCTCACTGGAGAGTTTTTGTGCTGTCAGTGGGAAGACCAAAGGCTTGTCCTGATTTTGTGTTCTGCACTGAGGGCACATAAAATCTCTATTCTTACAGGGTCGGCAGCACGGATGTGACTCCACTGGTGTTACACACGTTCATAGGTCACGGTAACCACTTTCCATCAGGTGGGCCGTGTGCTTGTCTGCCAACCAAGTGGTATAATAAAAATTAATAATATTGTTTAGCCCTTTAACCTTGATATAATTAGTCATATTTTGATTAAAGGACGTCGTTTTGGGGGACCTCCTAACTAATAAAACATAGGTAGTCGAGACAAGTGGCAATTCATTGGCCAGCGTACTGACATGCGTTGACGACTGTTATTAAGGTCAAATCCCTTACATTCGTTGTTCTATTCTACAATACGAAGGCCATTGAATTGCCACTTCTCTAGGAGAACAGGTATACATACCAAGGCAGCCTCTCCGCCCAGCACCAAATGACAGAAATGAGCAAGGATGTTGATTTTTAGCATTATCTGGTGAAAATCTCTCCGGGTTGAACTTTTCAGGCTCAGGATAATAATTTTCATCATGCTGAATAGAATATGGTGAGATTATTACGGTTGATCCTTTTACCACAGTTAGATCTGTTCCAACTAACTTAACGTCATGTACAACGTTTCTTGAAATAATATGTGACGTTGGATGCATTCGTAACGTTTCTTCAAAAACCATCTTGAGATAGTTCATCTCTTTCAACAACTCGTATGTCAATTTACCTCCACATTTCTCCATGACTTCGTCTATTTCGTTTCTCAATGTGTCTTGTATATGCGGATTACAAGCCAAGTGGTACATTACGTAAGTCATACTCAGTGTATTATTGATATATCCGGCCATGTGAAAGACCCACAACTGTCCAGCTAACAGTTCATCTGTTATTTCAATTACAGATTCTTTTTCGTTGGACATTTGCTTAATATTTTGATTAGTTTCTTTTAAATTTAGAAGAACGTTTTTTACGTTAAATATATTTATTTCACTGTTAAAAGATTCCCGTTTTAAACAAGTTTTTAACATATCGTGACAAATACATCTTGTTTCTTTGGTTGTGATAGATAGATTGAATTTTGTCAAAATACCGGGAAATAGCAAGTCTATTTCCTGCCAATAAGTATTTATAAAATGTTCATCCAAGGTATTGAACCAGTCAGTTTTTTCGTTAAAGGTATCGACATCCCAACCAAATGTAGTGGCTATTGTTGTAGATACACCATATTTAAAAGCTAGTTTAAAAGCATCTTGCTCTGGGTTCTTTATAGTTGCACTTTTAACATAGTTCACAAATCTGTCACCACGCTCTTCAAGTAGATGTAATATATTTTTGACCTTACTAGATGTAAATAGCACTGTAAATAAATTTCTAAGATTTTTCCACGTATCACCATCACAATGTATCATATTTTCTCCTAAACCTTTTTTACTATAATGCATGCCACGGTCAGGGAACACTTCGAAATCTTTGATCAAAATTTGTTTCACAATGTCTAAGTCACGAATGAGTAAAGCTGGAGTTGTCATCTGATATACTCCAACAACTTTTTCTTTGGGATATTGGTTGTAAATCTCATTGTAGTGCGCGAATTTTGGCTTTCTTCTTAATGCAACTTCTTTATAATTGCCAAAAAACGGAATTGGCTTTGGTCCTTTTACATTTTTATACTTCCAATAATTGAAAGTTCTTGTAAAGTAATAATATATTACAAAAACTGTTATTATAAACACTATAAATAATTCCATAATTGCTGGTAATTTTCACTTTTAAATGAGTAATGAAGTGCAAATACTGCACGTTTTTTCTGTAATGAAGTCACTTTGGAATGAAACAAACTGCTATGCTCATCGCTTGAAACTATGAAATGAACTAATAATATAACAACAAACCCGTATTATTAAATAGGACGATATTTGCGTCATATCTCTCTGTTGTACTACATTCTCTGATCATCTTATCAGGGTCACGTATTATGGAGCAGTAATCATATTTCCTACAGTCACCGCCCGAACGACCTACACCGGTGAACGTTGAGATGATATTTTAAAAATTGTTGCAACCGCCCGACCAAGGTGGCCGTTTGGAACAGAATATACAAGCACACGGCCCATCTGATGGGAGGGGTTACGCCTTTATTTTTTACAAAATTCCTGTGCATAAAGTTGAATAAATAAATAAAAAAATACCTTTAGACAATAAGCTCGGCCCTCATTACGTGGGACCGAAATCATAGTTGGTAAAACGTAGTTCTTAATACACCTCTGCCTACACCTTCGGGCATTACAGGCGTTATATATGTCATATTTGGATTTTGTCTCTTGACTCTCTCTGTGAATGTTGTATGCGATATTTTAATTCACATAGATAACTTTCATAGTTGTAAATAGGGCCTTTTTTTATACAACTTAAGTGGCAGACAAGCACACGGCATACCTGATGGAAAGTGGTTACCGTGACTTATGAACGTGTATAACACCAGTGGAGTCACATCCGTGCTGCCGACCCTGTAAGAATAGAGATTTTATGTGCCCTCAGTGCAGAACACAAAATCAGGACAAGCCTTTAGTCTTCTCACTGACAGCACAAAAGCTCTCCAGTGAGCTCTGGCTACCGTACTCACCACCGGGAACACAACACGAGGTTACACTACAATGTTTTTACTTAAATTACTGTGTTTCTGAATATTTTGAAGTACTTACATTATGCAAAACACCAAAAGGGAAGCCATTGGCTCCAAGACTCTGGGTGTTTACCAGTTTTTATTCAAATTTGTTTCACACCAACACTTAAAGGCCTCTAATGCACCTATACTTTGATAGTGATATGCAGTTTAATGGTTTAATTTGTAATAACTTACGAACTTGTTGTAATCAGTACCTATTTTCTTTGCAACTCAATATCTAAGAATAAAATTATCACCTAACGTATTTGCTACTTCATCACTCTTCTTGAAACTAAGGGATAAGCTTCGACATATTTGCTAAGATCACATTGCGAAGTAACTATGTAAGAACAATAATTATCGTCATCCGTTACTAAAGGACCTACAAGATCTAGTAATATGTTTTTTTTATATCACTAGGTGGCAGACAAGGCCCACCTGATGGGAAGTGGTACCGTGGCCTATGAACGTATCCAACACCAGGGAAGTTACACTCGCACTGCCAACCACTAAGAAACCATCTGATGCACCTCTTGAAGAACCCCATATTGTAGGTGTAGGTTAAGGAACCAAACATTTTTTGAAATACCGAATTGGCAATACTAGTTATAATCATTGGTTCTTTAGTTGGAGTGTTCGTGTCGCTGACATTTTATTTATGTCGTTTCACAAATTCAGTAACATCTTTATCATTACCAGGTCAATAATAATATTTCAAAGAATCAAAGAATCAATTTCATTTATTCAGTTTAGGCATACAAAGAGCACATATGAACGTCAAAATTTTACAATTAGGTTTTAACTATGTCAAGAAATAATATAAAAATATTAAATAATGTAAAAATAAACCATTGGAAAATGATTCTTTCGCTGGTTCGGTAGGTTAGTTCTACTGAGAACTATATTAGAACTAGACTATTTTATTTTTTTAATTTGCTTTATTTTACAATTGATTTTGTGCGAGCAAGCAAGAGACTTATGTTGACCACGCATTTACATCATTAAGATACTCATCCACTTCATAGTAACCTTTGCTCATTAAAGTTTTTATCACTTCTATTTTAAATTTATTTATTGGCATAATAATCAAGTCCTGAGGAATTTTATTAAATATTTTTATACAGCTGCCTACAAATGAGTCACCAACCTTGTGAAGCCTAAGTTTTGGTACAACTAGTTTATTTTTGTTTCTCGTTTTAAAATTGTGGACATCAGATAGTTTTTCGAAAAGATTTAGGTTTTTTCGTACATATAAGATATTATCATAAATGTATTGAGAAGCAACTGTTAAAATATTAGTTTCTTTGAAAGCTTCTTTCAGCGAGTCACGGGGTCTGAGGCTATAGATCGCTCGTATCGCTCGTTTCTGTAGTACAAATATAGTCTCAATATCGGCAGCTGAGCCCCACAGCAGCACACAGTATGACATAACGCTATGAAAGTAGCTAAAATAAACTAATCGTGGAGTTTCCTCATCAGTCAGTGACCTTATCTTTCGAACTGCATAGGCAGCTGAGCTAAGCCTTCCTGCCAAGACTGTGATATGAGAACCCCATTGCAGTTTACTATCTAGAGTTATTCCAAGAAAATCTGTGGTATTGACTATTAGAACAGATTCATTATTCATTTTAATATTAATATCTGTCTGTCTTACATTAGGCATAGTAAACTTTACACATTTAGTTTTCTTCGCTTTGAGCAGCAAGTTGTTACTTGTAAACCAATGCAATATTTCAGAAAGGGTATAATTTACTTCGTCAAGTACTACTTTATGTCTATCATTCTTAAAAATTAATGATGTGTCAATCAGCAAATACTACAATTTCACAAAGATTTGTAGAGAAGTAAGGAAGATCATTAACATTTATCAAGAATAGAAGCGGTCATAATATCGAGCCCTGGGGTACTCCCATAACTAATGGGGCACCAGAAGAGTCAGTGCTATTAACGTTAACTTTTTGAATTCTATCAGTGAGGTAGGACGTAAGTAATCTAAGTGAGCCGCTTGCACCATAATATTATAATTTTAGTAACAACGTCTCATGA
Source organism: Eilema griseolum (assembly GCA_963662185.1). NCBI lineage: Eukaryota > Metazoa > Arthropoda > Insecta > Lepidoptera > Erebidae > Eilema > Eilema griseolum. The sequence goes on from OY759250.1 coordinate 12,192,904, forward strand.
TCAACACAATCAAAAGCTTTTGATAGATCACTAAAAATACCAATGGCATCCTGCTTTTTCGCCTGATATTGTTCGATATTCTTTCTTTCATGCTTCATACCAGCATAGCCACTTACCAGTACTAATCAGTCACTTATACACTTATTCTATTTGTTGCTTAGCTTCCAATTTTTGAGAATGATGTTATCCATATGGCTTGGAAAAAAAGGGGGGTCGTACCCGGTTTTAATGTTATTGAATGTGTAAAATGTTTGTAGTGCTTTATTTATCTTCTGGTAAATAAAATATCTTCGCATATTTAACGCATAACTTTCCAATAGAAGTCAGTTCTTCATCATTCATATGTAAAAAAAATATTTGAGAAAATAATTGAACTCTGCTAGCATTATTCTCAGTATTGTCGAGCGCACAAATATTATAATCACTCAATTTGTAAATAGCAATATTAAAGGAGACGGGGATTTCTGGGCCAAATTGTAATGAGTTGAGATATGACTTAAAAAAGCTGTATATTTTTCTATTTCAAAATTCAAAAAAAACAGCTCAATTGAACATCAGGAAGACGAGAAATCTTAAAACTAAGTTTATTCCACGATGATTCAATATCGATTACTGTGATTGATTTAAACAATATTGACAATCAAAACACTTTCATCGTAGTATTATTTCAGTCAAAGTGAACAAAACAAAATAATAACAATAATACACATTTTAAAAATATAATAACAGTGTAATTATAATACTACTGAAAGTGCTATTCTAAGCTTGAAACACACAGTACAGTATTACACGGACAGGAGGACACCTATAATGGCTTGTTTCTTGGATCTATCAAAGGCTTTTGATCGTGTATCGTACGATAAGTTATGGGCCAAGATGCGAGAGGCGGATATGCCAGATGACATGGTCAGACTATTTCAATACTGGTATATGAACCAGCTTAACAGCGTTCGATGGGGTGATGGTATGTCAGAGGAGTATAGGTTGGAGTGCGGGGTTAGGCAGGACGGACTGACGTCACCAAAACTGTTTAATCTGTACATCAATGAATTGATTGTTGGTCTCAGCGGTCAGCGTATCGAATGCCATATTGACAACGTGTGTGTAAACAACTTAAGTTACGCAGACGACATGGTGCTGCTGGCGCCGACTGTTGGTTCATTGAGAAAGCTGCTGCAAACCTGTCAGTTGTATGCGCAAAGTCATGGTTTGTTATATAATGTAAACAAGAGTGAATGCATGGTCTTTGGGGTGCCCGGTGAAAAAGTTACTCATGTCCCACCCATAACTTTATATGGTGCTACATTGAAAAGAGTGAGTGTCTTCAAATATCTTGGTCACTATATTACCGAGGATCTCAGAGATCATGTAGACATAGATAGGGAACGCAGGGCGTTGGCGGTGAGGTGTAACATGCTGGCCCGCAGGTTTGCTCGCTGTAGCAAAGAGGTTAAAATCACCTTATTTAAGGCATACTGCCAGAACCTCTATACGGGCAGTCTGTGGGTGAACTTTGCACTTAAGTCGCTGAACTCCTTGCGAGTTCAATATAACAATGCCTTTAGGGTGCTGTTGGGGTTGCCGCGCTATTGCAGTGCGTCAGCGATGTTTACTGAGGCGAGAGTAGACGGGTTTCCTGCCATCTGGCGCAAAAGATCGGCGTCATTGTTGAGCCGTGTCCGCGGCAGCTCCAACAGTATTCTGAGAGTAATAGCAGCGCGGTACGACTCACCCATAATGAAGCATATCACCAATAGAGTGAAACCCTACATGGTTACTTTAATTAATTGACTTAATATTATAGATTTGATTTATGTCGATTATTTGACTTATATTTGAGTTATATTTTATTATGAATTGACATTTTATTGACTATTGCATTTAGTATTAACCTGTGATACGTAATTTATTAATAATTGAAATATTTTAATTTTGTGAATTATAATTTTTAACTGACATCAAATCTAATGCAATAATATAATATCAATTGATAATAATTTCCTGATTTGATTTTAAACTGTTGACATTTTGTATGCTAAATTGCTAACCATAGATGTAAGACAAATATTGTTACTAACATATTGGGCCCTGTTGCCATCAATAAAATGATATTATTATTATTATTATTATAATAAATTCTGAATTGATTTTCGTTAATCGATTAAATAATTCTCGTGTTTATCAACTGTATAGGTCGTATTAATCTGTGCTGTGACAAGTGACAGCTTCCTGACTTTCAGTCAATCAGTTATAACAATTACGGTTCACAATGATAACTTAAATGATTTTCCCCAGCTTACAGAAAGTGAATTAATTCTAATATATTTGGGGACAATCAGATAAAGCAGGCACCTTCATACTACGGTAATCATCTAAGAGGTAATGAAGGCTTCATTACAGAAGTGTGTAGTGGGTGCAGCCTGCTTCGAGAGTTGTCAGCTTCTAATTCTGCATGGATGCTAAATCTCTTATAACTCTGCTTTCTGATGTTCAAAATCTGCAGATTTTTCAGGGATGGTTTAATAATATATAAGCTCTCACTTGAGGCCACTCTCAACTTTTTACATTTAGGCATAAGAATGTATGTATGAAAGCGAATCCGTCTCCTTTAGACAATATAACATAACATAGCATAAACTCACGCCTATATCCCCGAAGGGGTAGGCAGAGGTGCTAGCACCCACATTTCACCAGTTTATGTTTAGGTCCCAATGTAATAGGTGGCGAGCCTATTGCCATTAACCGGGCACTTGCAATTGCAATAGCACCTGCGATAAATACAAACGTAACTTCGAAAATCATCGAAAATTCATTGGTGTGTGCTATGGTTAAAACCTTGGATCGAACCTGAGACCTCGTATGAGCAGTCCATTACCCGTACCGCTAGGCTACCGCGGTTCTTGCACAACTATGTGCAATCATAGAATATAAATTTAATTAATAATTTAAAAAAAGGTTCAACATTCGACAGTCTTTATTGTTATAATTTAGCAGAAAAGCAATGTACAGCGTTTTATTTAAACATCTCATAAATATAAGAATAACAATAACTAAGGTACTACGTCATCAAGAAGTGATTAACCTCTTACATTCGTATCGGTGAGCTACTGAGATAAAAGCCTCTTAAATTATTATTATAATTAAAAACCCATTGCTTACAATAATAATCTTAAAAAAATGAACTCTTGCATCTCAATTCCATATTCCAATTTACAATTCCTGTATATATGTATGTATGTAATTGTATGTAATTTCAATTTTCGAAATGTCTCTTTTAGACGTAATCTGGCATATTATTAATTATTACACGTTAAAGAAAAATAACAAGTTAATGTGCATTGTAATGAGACCGTTCGTTACAAAAAAAAAACAAATAAGATACCTATAGATTGTTATGTAGGAGAAAAGAAGAAAAGAGATGCAGAATAATGATTGGTACTTAAAACGGTGACGACAAGGAAAAAATTATACATTGAAACGAAAGGGTGATAATAACTTTTATGCAGACTTCAAATAATCAACACTTTATTAAATTATTACAATATAGCAATCGGGCAGAGTTTCGTATTAACCTAGTGTACGGCTCAGAATACCCGATAATATGAGCGGAGCGGGTATTTATAGGCGATTTTGACATCTGGCGACTGACGGCTGGATATGACGTCACGAATGAACTATTGAAGCGGGCTTGACTTTGGCATGGCTAACAGTTCTGGCGATGAACTATTGAAGCGGGCTTGACTTTGGCATGGCTAACAGTTCTGGCGATGAACTATTGAAGCGGGCTTGACTTTGGCATGGCTAACAGTTCTGGCGCTGAACTGTTGTGGCTCGGCATGGCATTAGCTAGGCATTGGCTTCTCGTTGGCTCTGCTTGGCTGGGTGTGGCATGTGGCGTGGCGTTACAATCGGCCATCCTGTAACGATTGCTCCCGCAATGGGGAACACAACATTGATTAGCTTTCCAAAAGATCAATAAGGTCATCAGTCTCTAGCTGTTCATTGGAGCTGCTGGCACTGTCAGATACAGGAACCACGCTACGGTAAGGTCGTAGAGAATCTACACAGACTAGCCCCATGAAATTTTTATAACCCCTTAACCCTTTTATGCTTCTGATCCTGTATCTGTCATTGCCTTTAACTTTAGTTATAATGTAGAGGCCCGAATACAAGTCATCTAACTTAGTATTAGCTTTAGCCGCACTACTTGTAGGTGCCTGTCTCCAGAGAACCAGGTCTCCTTTTTTATAAATGCGGCAACTTATACGACGTTTGTCGAAGTTACGCTTCATCTTATTGCTGGCTTTACTGATACGCTCACTAGCCTTTTTACGCTTGGACTGTGGGGGTTCGGATACGCGATCCGGAATATTTACATCGCACACGGGCCTACCATTACGAGAAAACATCAAATCATACGGCTTAAAACTTGTAGTATCATTTACAGTATTATTTATACCCCAAATAACGTCAGGTAGACAGTTGGACCAGTTATTAGCTGCCTCACTAGGGTCAATAGTGCGTAGGGCATTTAGTATAGTACGATTAGTGCGCTCAACTTGGCCATTAGCACGCGGGCACGCAATTGCACACAATGTATGTTTAAATTGTTTGTCAATCGCAATTTTTTTTAAATACCTGCTAGTGAAAGCCTTCCCATGATCTGTTACTACTCTATCCGGGTAGCCAAATAATGCGAATATCCTTTTGAGTACTCTGATTGTTTCTATAGAATTTACCGTACGGGTGGGCTCCGCGATTACAAATTTTGAAAATACATCACATATTACTAGCATGTATTCATAACCTTTCTTAGTCCTACAAAATGGGCCTAAGTGATCGACATGTATCATTCTAAAAGGTTCTTCAGGCTTAGGAATCGGATGTAGCTGGCCTCCTTTTTTTCTATGCTCTCCCTTTCCATACGCGCAGCTTAAACAAGATTTTACGTATTTCTTACCAATCGAGTCATTTTAGGGAACCAATAATCCCTTTTAATCAAATCGGAACACCGTTTCAATCCTACGTGCCCTATTTCATCATGATGCATTTGAACTATTTTCCATCTAGCCGCGTTGGGCACTACAAGTCTATTACCATTGAGTGTTTTCCTATATAACCTATCCTCTAACAGCACATAATTATTTACTATGTCACGCTCGGCCGACTCGGTTTTTAATTGGTCAATAATATTTTTTTAACCTATCATCCTGATATTGAATCGTAAAAAAACCAATCCGAAACTTCTAAACGATTGATATTTACGGCGGTCAATAGGATTTCTGCTCAGCGCGTCCACATGTTTCATTCGATCACCGGGTCTATATTCTACATTAATATCGTACTCTTGTATTGACAACCACCATCTCGCAATGCGGGGTACAATATCACGTTTCGTAAGAGTGGCGCGAACGGCGGTGCAGTCTGTTACCACCTTTATGTGTTCACCCACTATATACACCCGAAATTTACGTAACGATTCCACGACTGCTAGTGTTTCAAGCTCATAACTATGATACATGGTTTCTTCTTTAGATGTCACACGGCTAAAGTATATAACAGGGCGCAGGGTATCATCAGATTGTTGTTGTAACAATATACCCGCTATTCCCAACTTACAAGCATCGGTATGTGGTTGCGCCAGTAGTAGTAAATTCAAATCGTCTCTCAATTGGTTGACACTGAACACACGCTCCCTATACCCATCTCCCTCCCGCACTACCTTTAAAGTGAGATAGCAATAGTTTTCGCCCCGCTCAATTGTCAAAATAGCCGCATCTTGTCTTCCGTTTGATCGAGCGAGTAAGCAATGGCGGCTGCGCGCGCGACTCTTAGAAATTAATAATGTTTGTTGGATTTTAACCGCTTTCATAGACCTTTACCGATCGGATTGTGCCTCTCGTGTGTCCCTCAAGTGATTTAGTGATGTGGGCAGCAGCTCCTGATCCAGGAAGAGAAGACCGGTGCACCGGCCCCGACAGCACGTGGCGTCATAAAGGTTAGTGCATCCTCTCCTAATTTCTTGGGTTGCATTCGATGCCTAAACCACCTCCGCGGCAACCCGATCACCTATCTTGTTTGTTGTGTAAAGTGTCATATGAAACATTTAGCTTCACCCCCCGCAAAATACAGTCCACTAGCTCACGTGGCGAGAATTGCGCCACCATTCTTTTTGGTCCTTATCGTACCGGATCCTTAGTCGTAGCTCGCATTTTGTAATTTATTCTATTGGGAATAAACGCACCGCACCTAAATACCTAGTTATTTTAGTAGAAAACCCCGCATCTAGGCATTTAGGTTTAGATCTTAGGTATCCTAGACACCCTAGTGCATAGGCACAGTGTAATACCTAACGCATTTGGCTATTTCAATTTCTGAGTTGTCCGTTCGCCGCTAGTTTCGCATCGTATTTACCCAATACCTACATGGGTAGGTACGCGGTTATACCTCGCTCGCATTTCTCTTATCGTATCAATCCTTAGTCGTAGTTTCACATTTTGTCATTTATTCCATTGGGAATAAACGCACCGCACCTAAATACCTAGTTATTTTAGTAGAAAACCCCGTATCTAGGCATTTAGGTTTAGATCTTAGGTATCCTAGACACCCTAGTGCATAGGCACAGTGTAATACCTAACGCATTTGGCTTTTGTTTTTATTTGTTTCAATTTCTAAGTTGTCCGTTCGCCGCTAGCTCGCATCGTATTTACCTAATACCTACGTGGGTAGTACCTCGCTCGCATTTCATTCAAATTCATACGAAAGTATTTTAATTTGAATAGATATTACGCAATACTTAATCCCTGAAATAATAGTTGAACCTAGACAGCGATCTAGCTCGCGTAGGTACGATCGGGTTGTTGCTATGCGCGTTTTGTTCAAGCTTGCACTCGCAGTTATAAGTACCTACCTACCTACGGAATATCGATCGCGCCGCGTCGCTGCTCTGTACCGCTAAGATTAAGTCATTTCATTTGTTGTTTACCGCACTTTAGTTTGATATTTAGTTGTAAAAATGCCCCCAAAGGTTGGTAGTACCGATAGTAAAGTTCAATTGAAACTTTTATACGCTAAAAGAGAAATGATTTACTCTCGCGTACAATCGATTTGTGATAATGCACTTAAAACCTCTGATTTGGCTATTAGAGATTCGTTCTTGTGTTCTATAGAAAACTTGGATAGTTTACGCGCGGATTTCGAATCCTTAGTACATGACATCAACGTTTTAGAGTTAAATTTAAATCCCGATTACTCAGTGAGTTATCAGGCCTTGTCGTCGTTTGACGATTTGTATTGTCGTATCAAACGCGTCGCTAGGAGTTTGGAGAAACCGTCTGACCGACCCAATCCCACTCGCGACCGACCTAAGTTGCCACCAATTCAGATACCCGAATTTGATGGTAACATCCGCAATTGGTGTTTATTTATAGATAGTTTTGAGAATACAATAGATAAGAACGATTCGTTGACAGATCACGAAAAATTGCATTATCTCGTTGAAAAATTAACTGGTAAAGCTATAACCGTTTGCGCTGGAATTACGTTTAGTGCCGAAAATTATAATTTAATTTTAAATACTTTGAAAGCTAAGTATGAGGATAAAAGATCGGTAGCTAACGCATATTTGGATCAGATGTTTGATTTGAAAGCCATTACGGCATGTAACGATCAAAACTTAGAGAAGTTTCTAGATACTTTCGCATCATCTGTTCGCGCCGTAAAGAACCTGAAGATCGAAGACCTCTGCGACTTCTTATTTTTGTATATGGGTTTAAAGAAATTAGATTCCGAAACCATTCGTTTATTTGAGTCGGATCACCGCGGCAATAAAATTCCTAAGTTCGAAGACTTAGAAAGTTTTGTTCGCGAGCATATAAAAATATTGCAACGCTCTTCATCGAAACATGAAGGCGCGAAGAAAGTTGTTAGTTCCGAACGTAGAATAGATGCGTCATCGAAGTCACTGAAGTCAACTCATACTTATGTTAATACCGCACCAGCACGTGTACAATCACCTGTTTGCTCTTTGTGTAATACTCATCATTCGCAATTGTACAAGTGTCCGGGTTTCCTAAAATTATCGCCTAATGATCGTTATAAGTTTGTTCGCGCTAATAATTTTTGTTTTAATTGTCTCGGTACTAAACACCGCGTTGGTTTATGTAATAGTAGAAATAGTTGTCGCAAATGTTCAGCGAGACATTACACTTTGCTCCATTTTGAAAATAGTAACGCCGCATCCAATGTGAGCACAGTTGGTTCGTCGAGCGGTGGCGCACCGTCGCATGGCTCGCCCGCGTCGGTGGCGCCTGCGCCACAGCCGCAGCCCGCGCTCGCGCGCGGTCCTGCCCGCGCGGGGACCGCTGCGAATGGCGTCGCCTTGTGTTCGTTGTCCGCTAGTGCTGCGCTCACGACTGTTGTTCTCGCGACTGCTCGCGTCATTATTGTTGATGCATTAGGTAAACCGCACATTGTTCGAGCGCTATTAGATGGCGCTTCGCAAAGTAATTTTATTACTCAAGATTGTTGTCAACGTCTTGGTTTCAATGTTAATAAGCGTTCAACCCGCTCAGTGGTGAAGGGTTTTGGAGGTTTACAGTCAGCTGTTCATGGCACCGTTAAAACAAGGTTTGGATCTCGTTTTAATAATAATATTTGGTTTGACATGGATTCGCTCGTTATAGATAAAAATAACTGAACAGTTGCCTACCGTCCCGGTTGACACGTCTTTATTAACGAAATTTAAAGACTTGCCTTTAGCAGATGAGACTTACGCTGTTCCTGGAGTCGTCGATATATTAATCGGCGCTTCGATTCTCCCGCACCTCCAGTTATCACGTAAGGTTCAAGGGGGACCGACGTACCCCGCTCCGCACGCACTGGAAACAGTTCTTGGTTTTGTTATAATTGGTTCCGCACCCGCTTCTATAGATAGTTTTAGTCACTCGACTGCTTCGTTCTGTTGCACCGTCGAGCGCTTTCTTTGTTTAGAACGAAAGATGCAGGCGTCTCCAAAGTTAAAGCAAGCCTATGATGAGGTTATAAACGAATATTTAGATAAAGGTTACATCTCACCTGCGCCTGCGGACACTGACGAGACCCAGCCTTCGTACATTATCCCGCACCACGGAGTTATTAGAGAGGATAAGCTTACTACTAAACTCCGCGTAGTTTTGGATGGCAGTGCTAAGACTAGCACTTCCGTGTCGCATTAATATTAGTAGAATTTTAGCTTTTTCGGACTCAACAGTCGCTTTGTGTTGGGCCCACTCTTCGCCCCATCGTTGGGACACATTCGTCGCTAATAGAGTGGCAAAAATTCAATCTGAATTAGCGCCACAAAATCTCTTTCACGTTGCTGGCACCGACAACCCAGCCGATTGTCTCTCTCGTGGATTGCTTCCTTCGCAAATTTTAGATCACCCGTTATGGTTTAGTGGACCGTCCTGGATTCATGCCGCGTTAGATAAGTGGCCAGTTAGTCAATTCAATCCCACTACGGTTTCCGAACCACCCGAGGGGAAGAAGCACTCGCTTGTTGTATCGGTGATTTAAGTACGCTAAAATATTTGCCCGCAATAGATGTTGATGACGATGGAATGCACCTTCTAACTCGTCACGCTCTTTTAGATAGATTAGTCCAATCGTTTTGGAATCGTTGGAGAACCGATTGTTTGCACACGCTGCAGTCGCGTCAAAAATGGAATACTCCATCTAACCCAATTACTGTAGGTACGGTGGTAGTCCTTATGACTGGGAATGCGCCTCCTTTGCATTGGCCTCTAGGAGTAGTAGAGGAGGTTTTTCCCGATTCCCGCGGGATAACTCGTGTTGTACGGGTTAAAACCGCAACCGGATCGTATCTGCGCCCGGTTGTTCGCCTCTGCCCTCTGCCTAGCCAGCAGTAGGCACGAGTTCAAATCTAGGTTTATATTTTAGTTGTTATTTCCCAAACCTAGATTTAGATTAGACTTTAGATTTGTTCCGCATTTTTCGTTTTGAAGGTAACCCTTCAAGCCGGGGGGAATGGTTGCGCCAGTAGTAGTAAATTCAAATCGTCTCTCAATTGGTTGACACTGAACACACGCTCCCTATACCCATCTCCCTCCCGCACTACCTTTAAAGTGAGATAGCAATAGTTTTCGCCCCGCTCAATTGTCAAAATAACCGCATCTTGACTTCCGTTTTGAACTAGAATCAGCAATGGCAGCGGCGCGCGCGACTCTCAGAAATTAATAATGTTTGTTGGATTTTAACCGCTTTCATAGACCTTTACCGATCGGATTGTGCCTTTCGTGTGTCCCTCAAGTGATTTAGTGATGTGGGCAGCAACTCCTGCGCCAGGAAGAGAAGACCGGTGCACCGGCTTCGACAGCACGTGGCGTCATAAAGGTTAGTGCATCCTCTCCTAATTTCTTGGGTTGCATTCAATGCCTAAACTACCTCCGCGGCAACCCGATCACCTATCTTGTTTGTTGTGTAAAGTGTCATATGAAACAGTTAGCTTCACCCCCCGCAAAATACAGTCCACTAGCTCACGTGGCGAGAATTGCGCCACCAGTATGTATTTCTATATTTAAAGCAGGGTCATACAATGCTAACACGGGTTTAGAGCACAAACGTTTCTTCAGCTCATCAAAACTATGAACTTGTTTTTCATTCCATGTCCATGGCGTATTTTTCTTAGTCAATTCAGTTAAAGGGCGAGCTATAACCGCGAAGTTGTATATAAATTTTCGGAAATAACTACACAGACCTATAAATTGGCGCACTTCGTGTACATTTTTCGGTGCCGGGAAATGCGAGACTGCAATTAATTTTGATTCTGCCGTTTGTACTCCTTCAAGAGAAATTACATGTCCTAGATAAGTTATTTTGGTTTGTAGAAAAGAGCACTTCTTCATATTTAATTTCAAATCTTCCAATTCAAGCTTGTGTAACACAGAGTCTAAAATATTTATACCAGAATCAAAATCAACTGAGGGTAGTAGTAATGACCTTGAGGTGTAATAAAAGCAGTTTTATGAGAATCCTCTGGTGCAATCAATACTTGGTGATAACTTTGAGCCATATCGAGACTTGTAAAATATTTCTTACCCGCTAATTTTGAAATTTGATCATCAATATTTGGTAGCGGGTATCTGTCTTTTATTGTGATTGAGTTAAGGGCACGATAATCAACACATAACCGGCTGTCACCGTTTTTTTCTTTACAAGGATAACTGGAGAAGCGTAATCCGACTCCGATTCTCTAATAATACCAGCATCTAGTAAGTCACGGACCTTGGAAGAGTTTAATTTTCATTTGTAACAGGTTTGTACAGCCGAGATCTTTGGTGTTATTTGCAAATGTGTGTTTATATTGTAACAATAAATGTATTAAAATATCTTGTTCCTTTTTATTTAAATTTCCCATACTAATTTCCGATATAACCCCACCTATGCTATTATTATTAGTGATTTGGTTTGTGGTTGAGGCGGAGGCAGATGGAACGGTAAGAAGTGTGCGAACATGTGAATTACAAGAGAATGGTTTGTTTGGCAACATTTTGGCTGAGTCTGATAATAATGGCTTGGCTGAGCTTACCCGACTTGGCTTGGCGGGCTCGTCACAGCTGTCTGCTCGCGTTAGAACCTGGCCGGCTTCCCAGGTGACGTTCGTGGCACCAGTGTTGATCACCTTCATGTAGCCTTCGCCGCCTCGGAGCAGTGTAGCTGGTAAGGAGTAGGAAACTCCTTGCAACTCGTAGTGGCGCGGTGCAGTGCAGACATTATTTTCTGAAACATTCCCTAATATCCTCACTTTAATAATAGAAATACCAGGTGGTAGGGATTCACTGCTTGATGTAACTACCCTAAATTTTGAGTTTTCTTCGACTGCCTGACATTCAGAAAAAGGAGTGTGGTCCGAGCGTAACGTAGCTGTCCGGTTAGTCACCACTAGAGAAATATGATCAACATTGATAACTGGCTGTCCAATCAATAGATGTATATCTTGCATATCAAGTTCTGTCACGTGTGCGGTACATTTCATTTGAATGCTATCAATATTCAGGTCAAATTTTACTTCACCGCGGCTTGTGAGTAGACCACCAGAAAAACCTTTCAGTATGGTCTTCGTAGGTTTCACATCTAGCGCCAGTATATTAACAATTCGAGAATTTATAACATTCACTTGGCTTCCTGTATCGATATACGATTTCAAAAAAATTCCATTTACCCTCACAACTTTTTTGTAAATTTCATTGTAATTTTGTATAACTTTAATTTCTCTGATGTCATTGGCTTCGGTAGGTTTCGTCTGTGTGCTAGAGGAACCAGTACAGCGAGTGGCAATATGGCCTTTTAGTCCACACTTGAAACAAGTCCGTTGATCGGGTAAAGGACAATTTCGTAGGATATGACCAGTTTTTTTGCAGCGCGGGCAGGGGTCGATTTCGGGAATAGACACGCCGCGCGATGACCTTTGAAATGGTTGCGTGACAAGGTTTCTTCGTTGAGTTCGTGTATCGCTCTGCCTACCTCGTTCTCCAACAACCTCTTGAGTAGTTTTCTAGCGGGAGGTGGCGAGTCATCTTCTTGGCTGGAACGGTCTTGTTCTAGCTCGCTCCATCCAGGCGGACGAACTCCACGGCCAGCAAGTTCGTCAGTGTGAAAACGTTTCATCCCACTTCTGAGTGAAACGAAAGGGTGATAATAACTTTTATGCAGACTTCAAATAATCAACACTTTATTAAATTATTACAATATAGCAATCGGGCAGAGTTTCGTATTAACCTAGTGTACGGCTCAGAATACCCGATAATATGAGCGGAGCGGGTATTTATAGGCGATTTTGACATCTGGCGACTGACGGCTGGATATGACGTCACGAATGAACTATTGAAGCGGGCTTGACTTTGGCATGGCTAACAGTTCTGGCGATGAACTATATTGAAGCGGGCTTGACTTTGGCATGGCTAACAGTTCTGGCGATGAACTATTGAAGCGGGCTTGACTTTGGCATGGCTAACAGTTCTGGCGCTGAACTGTTGTGGCTCGGCATGGCATTAGCTAGGCATTAGCTAGGCATTGGCTTCTCGTTGGCTCTGCTTGGTTGGGTGTGGCATGTGGCGTGGCGTTACAACATGTTCTTAATATCAAATTGTAATTTGGGACAGCAAAACATTACTATTTAATTATTATCAAATGCAGGTATTTCCGATTTGTGTGGCTCCATTCAAAACATATATATTTTACTCTGATTATATTTATATTATAGATAGATTTACACGCCTCGCGGCTGGGTATTGTTGTAGTTGGGGACGAGCTGGGGACTCTGTAGTCCCCACACCCAAGGAGAGGGCCAGATCACGAGAGATGGCCCTGGATCGGCTGGGATGCAAGGGATATGCCTGTCAACTTAACCTTCGGCAACCAAAAACGACCCACAGGCGGCGTGCGTTTTAGTCGGTTCGAGTCCGACATAACCTCTTCCACCGTGGTATCCGTGGGGATTTTGGGCACGTAAAAAAAAGGTATTGTTGTAGATACGAATCATATAGAAATCTGCCGAATTTCACGGTTTATTCTGACTGTTCCCTGTACTTTTGTAATTAACAACAGACCTACTAATTGAATGAAATTTTAAAGCATTTAGTATGCTAACTATTTAAATCGTATTATTTTTTGTAGGAGGTAGGACACGGCGGTATATCCGCCAATTGAGCAGTCCGACTGGGGAAGCACCTCCGCCCTACAGAATTCCGCAGTTATAATAACTTTGTGTTGTGTTCCCAGTGGTGAGTAGGGTAGCCAAAGCTCTCTGGACAATTTGTGCTGTCAGTGGGATGACTAAAGGCTTTTTTTTTTTTTTGTCCTGCTTTGTCCTCTACACTCCAACTCTGTGCTTAGAGGGTCGGCGGTGCAATTGTGGCTTCTCTGGTGTTACACACGTCCATAGGCCACGGTAACCACTTTCCATTAGGTGGGCCGTGCGCTTGTCTGCCACCTAATTGGTATTAAAAAAAATCAATAAGAACATTTGGTAGGCTTCAGGCAAGGTTCAGTGGATCAGTGGCCAGAGCATTCCCCCTGTAAAGGAAAGGGCGCGGGTTCGAATCCCACCTGAGTTCATTCAAAAATTATCCTATCTCAATCGATACCTACTAATTATTCTATTTAATTTTTTTATTGGCAAATTAAATCTTGGCCTGCCTATAATGAAACACCAATAGGTACGTAGTCTTTGATGAAAAACCTATAGCCATAAGGGTGCAATGGCGTCGTCTCGGTAACGAGAACGACCGGCCTAAGTGAAACTCATTGTATTCGCATCAACCCACTTCGTCCCAATATAAAAACCAATTTCACTCGTAATTCGAAAGGACCAGTGAAGTGTTTGCAAACTATAGTGTAGATTATCGAAGAATTGTTTGTTATATTTTTTATGTTAACGATTTTATTAAATACTAGCTGTACCCTGCCACACTTCGCTGTGGCACATTGTGATTGAATGGTTGCGAAATGAGAAACAAAACAAAGAATACATGTCATATAAGTTTAATTTTGCAAACTGTTTTTTCACGGTCGCGGATATGTGACTGATGCAAAAATTAGATAAAAACAATCCTTGATGCGGATTATATATCATGCTAAAATTTCAGCTCGATCGGAGCAGAACTTTTTGAGTTTTTGAAGCGTACACAAACCAACATAACATTTATATATATTGACTTATTATATTGCCTTGACAAACTACTTGGTATACTTTGACAGCCTCCTTGGCGTAGCGGTAGTGAACGCGGCCGCATACACAGGAGGCGTGGGTTCGATCCCCGCTCAGTGCAAATATTTCTATGCCCTGTCCCGGAGACACCAGACCAGAGTTAAGCCGTTGGTCCCGGTTGCCATACCAACATCTATGGCAATCGTTACGAATAGTTGAGGCCTTAAAAATCCAACAATCTAGCTTCGATATCACCTTTGGGTTATGGAGGTCATATGGCAGTCACTTCACGGAAAATATCGAAGTTTAGCCATATCCGCAGTTCGACTGGTATAGCGGACCCCATACTCCGAGGTGGAAGCTTCCGATGCGTCTGGAAGTAACACTAAGGTGAAGGAGAAACTACTTGGTAAACCTATCTTCTTTTCTGACTGTACCTACATAGATATCAATACTGGGACCCAATCTTTCTCTAAGAGGAGGTCCTAAAGATTGGGTCACAGGTCACAGTCTACTCTAATAGTATCTTGTCGGCCGGGGCGCGAGGGATATGCCTGTCAACCTCACCTTCGGCAACCAAAACGACCCACAGGCGGCGTGCGTTTTAGCCGGTTCGAGTCCGACATAACCTTTCCCACCGGCTCCGGTGGGGAGGCATCCGTGCGGGTTTTGCGCACGTAAAAAAAAAAACTAATAGTATCGAGCTAAACGAAACTTGGATAACATTTTAGAGAAAATGGCTGCCTTGACCGTTATAACAAGTCATGATTAATTTCCAACAAGCACGTATCTTCGTCTTAATATTGTTATTTAAAAGAGCTAGGAAAAAGCAGAAAAAAACTTTACTTAACTTACTACTAAGTTTATTTCCCCTCGGACTAGTAAATTTCATGACGTTGCCGTTGTAATGAATTCGTTAATTAATTAACACAAATGGCTAACTAAAACCTGTATCTATTCATTTTTAACCCCCGACGCAAAAACGACGGGGTGATATAAGTTTGACGTGTCTGTGTGTGTGTCTGTCTGTCCCCCTCAATATGGGTATCAAATGAAAGGGCTAGACTAGTAGAATACCATACAATATCACAAATTTCAAATTCAAGATGGCCGCCACTACAAAATGGCGAATTACATTTTATTTCACAACTCCCTCGATACAATAAATATTATATTAAAAATTTAAAAAACCCCCGTCACAAAAAACAACCCCCAAAAAGTCGAAAATAAGTTGTGTTAGTTAGCCCTATAACTTTGATATACCTAGTAATACATATTTTGATGCAAGCCTTGTCATGTCGGGACTCTAACTGGTAGAGCAATACGTCATATTATCGGAACGATCCAAGGTCCCCCCGAACAATGACAACGCTTGAATCAAAATATGTATTACTAGGTATATCAAAGTTATGGGGCTAACTAACACAACTTATTTTAGACTTTATGGGAGTTGTTTTTTGTGACGGGGGTTTTTTAGATTTCTAATTATATTTTTGTGTATTTTATATTATCCATATTATTTATCTTGAATTTTGGGTACGTATACACAAACTAATCGTGCCCAATATTACCTCTGAAAACCCAGTAAGCAAGTCTACAACCAGTAACAAATTTAATCTGAAGTAAATTGGAGCGACCCCATATAATGATATAAATTCTTCCGTCCGTCCGTAGCATTGCGTTTAATGTTAATGGCTAAAACTACGGCGCGAACTTATTTTCGTTTATTATGTTTTAGGGCTGTTCGGGATACGATCGGAAGTGGGGTGGGAATGAAGAGATTTTTTGTAAGGAAGTTAAATTGTTTATTGATAAGTTAAACTCAGAAATTGCACTGTATGATTGTAGAATAAATGTTAAACTACATAAAATGTTAAGTATGAGATGTTAATGTTAGGATGTTAGTGTTGGGAATGTTAGGTGAATGCACCCGGT
Organism: Eilema griseolum; assembly: GCA_963662185.1. NCBI lineage: Eukaryota > Metazoa > Arthropoda > Insecta > Lepidoptera > Erebidae > Eilema > Eilema griseolum. Next base: position 12,209,546 of record OY759250.1, read on the forward strand.
CGCGACGGTAACCGAAAGTACACTAAATAATTAAACTTTCTTGTCTAATTCAGTCGCGTCGCCAGCGGGCTCACGTCACGTGTTCGGTGTCAGCATTAAACCGAACAAGGGCTGTAGGCCTGCGAGGGATATGCCTGTCAACCTCACCTTCGGCAACCAAAGCGACCCACAGGCGGCGTGCGTTTTGGTCGGTTCGAGTCCGACATAGCCTCCTCCGCCGGCTCCGGTGGGGAGGTATCCGTGGGGATTTTGCGCCGGTAAAAAAAAAAGAGGGCTGTAGGCCTACCATAAAACATTACGCGTCACACACAATCACACAAACGTAATGATTTGTAGATCGAAATTTCGGGTAATCAGTTTCATGGAACACATCCCAAAATTATATCTGAAATAAATATGACATTTTGGTTCGGCTTAAATCCAACCGTAAGAAAACCGTGACTTCATAGCTACCATTAAGTTCGAGTCTTTCGTTTGTGTTTCTCACGAGTTCGAAGTGCCGGATGTTTTATGGTAGCCCCCCTGTTCTTCAGGGGCCAGTAACATTTCGTTCGATTATCGTCTTAAGTGCCAACCTTATCGGTAGTTGCGATTTAGCTACATCGAAATAATCCTTTTAAGAAAAATTTGTTTCATTCTGGAAGACTTTCTTGCAAATATTATAATTGAATTAAATTTTAAAGCATTTAGTATGCTAACTATTCAAGTCGATTAAGATAGAAAAAATTGTAACGGTTTAGGTGGGGTTCGAAACAAACAGAAACCGTCACCGTAAGGCGGATAAATGTTTAGAAGAATTTGGATGGTTTTAGACGAAAACTCGGTGACTCAGTGGTCAGAGCGTTCCCACTGCAAGGGAAAGATTGCGGGTTCAAATTCCGCCTGAACCGTTTCAATTTTTCAATCTTAATCGAAATATTGTAATGTTAGTTTTTTAGATATATAAGTTAAATATACTTAAGACCCGTCCAGACCCGATGTTCAGTCCTGAATCTTGTTTTTTATTGATAGGTTTGACAGACTATCAATGATAATTTGTTCTTAGTGCTAGTTGTAAATCGAGATTCAAGATTAAGACTCATTCTGGAATATGTGCTTGACTTTTGTCTTTAAAGTACTGACAGAAAATTATGCTTTCCTTAGCAAGTATGGTTTACACTTTAATAATTTATTTAATAGGTATTATAATTTCTCGGTCATTTTACACAGCGCTATATTGACCCAAAGTAAGTACAGTTTAATTAGCTTGTATTATGGAATCTGGTAGGCGGAAAAACACGATAAAAGGAATATTAGTAATTTCGGTACTAATATTCTTTAAAAAACATACTAAAACTAATCATAATTTAAATTTTTGGGTAAAAAGGAAAAGAAATGTTTCATTTTAGATATAAAATAAAACAAAAAATATGATGTACAAAAAGGAATAGGTACTTCTTAAGACCTTATGTCACCGGCACTTTATTAAATTTATCAATTATTTATCAAACTGGTTTCTTTTAATACTTTTACCTCCGTATTCAACTCCGTGGCGTAGCGGTAGAGCATTCGACTGCTGGGCGCGGGTACGATTCCCGCTCATTGCAAATATTTGTATGCATGATTAAGTATATTTGGTTTGGTCTGGGTGCTTCTATGTATAATATGTCTGTATTTACAAAAAAAAGTATCAAAGTATGTTTATCCGCCTGCTAGATCCCATAACACAAGCTAGTTAAGCTATGTTTATCATGGGTCTAGATAGCGTTGTGTAGAATGTCGTGGAATATTTATTTATTTAAAGGTTATGAAATGACCCCTTGTTTTCATATCATATCATCATATTTTTGGTATATTTGTCTGGTGGTTCACTGAACCAGATTATCATATATTTTCAATTGTGTTGACATCACAATGCAAAACAATACTAAAAATAATTTCTTAGTAAATAAGAAATCATGTTCTTATTTTTTTATACCACTTAGGTGGCATTGTCCTGATCATCTTATCAGGGTCACTTATTACGGAGCAGTAATCATAAAGGCTTATTCCCTACAGTCACCGCCCGAACGACCTACACCGGTGGACGTTGAGATAATATTTTAAAAATTGTTTTTTTTTATATCACTTAGGTAGCAGACAAGCGCACGGCCCAACTGATGGAACGTGTTACCGTGGACGTGTGTAACACAAGAGTCACACTAGCGCTGCTGACCCTGTAAGTACAGAGTTTCTGTGCCGTCAGTGTAGAGGACAAAGCAAGACAAGTCTTTAGTCTTCCCACTGACAGGACCTCTCCAGTGAGCTCTGGCTACCCTACTCATCGCTGGGAACACAACACAAAGTTATTATGGCCGCGGTATTCTGTAGGGCGGAGGTACTTCTCCAGTCGAACTGCTCAATTGGACGGCAATGTCGTCGTCCTACCAATTTAAGTAGGTATTTCAAATTTCATCATCCTGGATTCGCAGAATACCTCAATATTCTGATATGCACTATCATTATTGCCATATTTATAGGCATAGCAACATTTTAAACACTACTTTCTCATTCTTTGGGCAGTTAAAATATTTCTATATATTGTAATAATTAAAAAATATGTGTTATTACAAAGTAAAAAAATTGGTTCGCAAGCGTCAGATGTAATAATAAAAAAATATGTGTCATATGACAATGAAAGAAGTAAGTGTGTAATCTCCTATTTAAAAGAAATATAAATAAAATTGGTTTGTAAGTACATTACCATAAAAGTTCGGGCGCCTTGGAGATACACATGCCTAAGATAATCAGCGGATATTGGAAACTTTTAATCTTCCGGAGGTGAGCTAAATGAAACCAAACTGTGAGGTTTAAGGTTTTATTGTCCACTCCAGTGTGCATTTAGAAATAGTTGCAAGGATACATTCCTAATGTATATCTAACCTTAAATTTAAAATTAGAGTTTTATAAGCTAGGTCAAAATGATCTTATGTCAATATGATTCTATGTCACCAATGCACTTTTAGGTTATTTTGAAGTTTAGATTTAAAATATAATTAAAGTAAGCTCACGGCATCCCTCGGCGAGTATATGTAAACACAGCAGCGGGAAAGCTCGTAGCAGGCGAAGTTTTCAGTTTAAGCCCATGCGGTACATCCATGTTTGAGGTGAAAAGTCCAAACCCTCCATAAGGAAATGCAGATGACCGAAGACAAAGGAACGCCGAAAAAGGTCCAAAGAAAAGAGAAAAGGCCAAGACAAAGGCGGTTCCAATTTGGAAACCTGTAATAAAATTGCATGTCATTAGAACAACTCCTATATATGAACACGAGGTCCTAATTTTCTATAAATTTGCGCGACTTACCGCCTTAATTTGCTGGAACAATGCCAATAGCAAAAGAAATCATAATATTTTCAGATTAAGAGCTGAAACAATAGAATTTTAACAATTATTTTTCAAATTAGGAGCGTGGCGAATTTCCATCAAAGGGAATCTTATTAAAAAATGACAACTCACCAGAAATAAACTATAATTCCACAAGAGGATAGTTGTGAGGACACAAACTATTATCCTTTAGGCCAAAATACTCTCATTTTTATGAGATTTATTGAAATTAAGTTACGAAGCCATGAATATCGACCATCCAGTCTCTATGCTAGGAAGAAAGGTGCTTTGACAGCGATACGTCAAAATGTCATTCACTCCGCGCTCCGAAACCTTTCGTTCAAAAATAGAATTAAAACAGGTGTGACGACGTTCGCAGAGCGCGTCGTTACAATATACAGGGTGTATTTTTGAAACGGGGCAGTAAGGGCAAGTACCTTAACCGTTGCAGTTACAGCAAAACGTTCTTAAAAGACCTTCCCTAACTTTTTGGGACATTTTGAACTGCATTCACAGATTTTGTAAAAAACTTACAGTTAGCAAAAAAAATGCAATAAGTCCAAAAAATTTTTTTTATGCCAATCGATTCTATTTCATGTGGGGATAAAAAACTCTATACGACCATTTAAGCTTTCAGTACTAGAAAAGACAGAAATCGCCAAAAACGTTTCCCATACATTTCGTACGGAAATATGATAAATCAACTCGAAACTCATAGGTCAGGTAAAATTTAGAACATTTTTAAATAAAAAAAATCATTTAATCATTTAAGAAATTGGTTTATGAAATAAATTGCTCAAAATGATTTCCATTTTCACGAATACATAAGTCTATCCTTTTTTGCACTGAACGAATGGCGGCTAATAATGTTCTGGGATGAATATTACGTAAAATGGTCATTAATGCATCCTTGAGCATCCATGTATGTATTTACAAAAAAAAAAGTATCTAAGTATGTATATATACTTAGATACTTTTTTTTTGTAAATACATACATATTATACATAGAAACACCCAGACCAATGCAAATATACATATTCATGCATACAAATATTTACACTGAGCGGGAATCGAACCCGCGCCCCCTGCATAGCAGTCGAATGCTCTACCGCTACGCCACGGAGGTCGTCAGATTAAGATAGGAAAAAAATTAAATCGGTTCAGGCGGGATTCAAACCCGCGATATTTCCCTGATTTCGGGCAAGGTTCGGTGGCTTAGTGGTCAGAGCATTCTCCCTGTAAGGGAAAGATCGCGGGTTTGAATCCCGCCTGATCTGATTTTTTTTTCCTATCATTTTTTAGTTAGCATACTAAGTGCTTTAAAATTTCATTCAACACATCAAGATTGTTTACCTGTAGTTAAGTACCTAACCAAGCGGAGTATATAGATTTATCTTATCTATCTAATAGTCTGTTTTAAATGTTTTTATTTTGTCTAGAACCAATAGATAACGCGACTGCAAACCTGTACAACTGACCTCGCCCTGAACAGAATGCTATCTTATCATATAAATGTCATATTTGAACTTGACTATTCAAAACAATAACGGCACAAACACAGTTATGACGTCATTTCCTAGCAAAGAAATTTAAAAATGGGATTTAATTTGAGAAAATAAATTTCTGTGTATGTATGTTTTTATTTTTTATTAAATATTTGATACTAAAAAAATCATGTCCTTTAACTATCATGGTCACTCACATCAGTATCAAAATAATCGGGATATTTACCATGTTGCATTGTATCGAGTTTACGATATTTCGGCGCTGTTGCAAGCACCATGATCACGGAGGAGTATTGGCGGTGAACAGAGAAAAAGTTGGAACATTGTAAATACTCGGATTATTTTGATACTGAAATCATGTCCTGCTTCATTCATTCACTTCACAGTTATAAATACAAATAAAACTCAGCCAAGAATTGATCACGTCACGTATCAAACGCATAGTTTAAAATATAACTAAGTATAAAATTCACGTAGAAAATAACCCACACAAATGACTCAACATGAGTCGCTTGATATGTCGAAATTTATTCAACAAAATGTCGCGAAATCATCAATTAATTATTGTATTGTCAATATAATTTGATGTTGAATATACAGTCAATAACAGATATATGAAAAAGTACGACTGTATCTCTTTTGTCGACTGTATATTGAAAAGTAATTGGAAATTATTCAATTGAAGGTCACTTTTCAATCTTTTAGGAATAAAAAAAAAATTGTACATTATTGAAATTAACAAATGTGTATATAAATTGATAATTTCCCAACAGTTCCACACAAAATATAATGTAAATAAGAATATATTTCTATAAAAATGTATCTATGTAAATATCTGTATGTAAAATATTAGTATACAATTATATGAGAAGGCACCCCTATTTGTACTGCTTAATACGAAATACATTTTTTTTTATTTAAAATTTAATTACATTAATAGAAATATTATTTACAATAAAATCTACTTATTTACATGGCACATAATTGGCTTTGTCGTATCTCCTTTAAAAATATAAGAACTAAAATATATTGGGATATATTTTTACAAGTATCTAGTAACAATGGCACTGGATTCGTTTCTTTACATCTAATTTAATTACAAAACTTAATAACTAAAAATAATGTTATAAATTTCTACTGGCGTTGTAGTGTTTAATATTAAACTATGTAATCGCTATTCTGCCGTACGGTTTCCGGCAGAGTAGAATTAGGGCCACCCCATCTCTTCCCATGCGGTATCGTACAAGGCGACTAGTCGGTAGGGCTGTTTAACATCGGACAGATATATACAGCCCAGACTCAGCCTAAGATGCATGGCTCGAGTCAACAATAGTGCCCGGAATACGGCAATAGGCTCACCCCCTATTACGTGGGATCGAATACAATTATTGGTGAAATGTGGGTGTTATTTCACCTCTGGCTAAGCCTCCAGGGATAAAGGCGTGATTATATGTATGTATGTATGTAATAGCTATTCAATTGATCTGATAAATATACAACAAGAAATTATCACCAATGTCTTTAAGAAAATAGATGTCAACATTTAAAAATATGTAGATATGGGAAGTATATGTAACAAAAGTATTTCTAGGTACACGCAGCCCTGCGCATCTTTATATGTGAATTATTAATTATTTAAAGGTGCAAATATATCGTCTTAGCCGCATGTACTTAACTATGAACGAATTAAATAATAGTAGTGATGTATATATTTGCTTTAGTACATTATATAATTATTTTTAAAACTTTTTAATACTTCTATTAACGATATAATATTTCAGAATGAAAGTTTAAAAAGATCTTAAAATTTAAGATTAAATTTTTTATTTGTTAATTGGGATCAGATATCAATAATATGAAGTACTGTCACTGACAAATGCTATAGCTCTTTTAATATTTATGTACAGTCAAGTAGACTGAAATTATTTCTGTTTGTACTAAATTAGTTCACATTGAACATCGTCACATCTCAATGTATAACAATATAAAATTATTTTTAACAATAAAAGGCCGTAAAACAACTCAATAGGTGCACATTATACAATTTGGTTACTTAGTGATATTATTTTACGAGGAACTTTAAAATTAAATGTCAACATAGTAAATATAATATGAACAATAAAGGTACGTATCAAGATAAGCCTTCTTAAGTCAATAAGTTGAGATGCTTTTGAAAGAATTGCAATTTAATGCTCATAAAGGTAGTGGCGCTATCAACATTACTCCAATGCTGGATAAGCAAAGCTTAAAGGAATTCTTCTTAAAATATTCTGTTTTACACAATACGTCATCATATTTCTACCTTACTCTAATTAATAGAACAGAACTATTCTAAGGCCCGCATTGGATGGTCTTTTTCATTCCGATATGGAAGAACTAGCAAAAATCATCTTTTCTCTGCGGAATAATTCGTTATTTTGAATATTTACTCTCGTTGCAATCTTTCCAACGCTTATGACAATTTTTGTATCTTAATATTAAGTGTCAAAAATAACTGCAATAGTCAGTACAGGTACTTTTGTCTTTAAGTGTTGTCGGTAAAAAACAAGTAACTTCCGATTTACTATTTCACTTAACCTATTCAAGTACAAGACAGCATGTGTCCACTGTTCAATATTTATAGACTTCACTTGCTATTCACTTAGATTAAATCGTCTAACACTGGTTTAATATTCAATACTGTAACATCACTATCTAAAAATAGTCAAACTATACACTTGATCACAGCACTAGCAGTCTATCACATCATAGTCTCACTCAACAAAATCTTCCAATAATAAACGTTATAAAGATGTTTGATACTCAATCACGCTCAAATGGCTGAACGGATCTGGTCGAAATGTTGTACAAGGATTGATTATTATCCCTGGAATCCGTGTGGTGAAGAAAAAAGAATACAAGTGTCACCACCGCTACTTATCCGAAGGGTGTCGTAAGAGGCGACTAACGGAATAATACACAGATGATATCACTGCGAGAGAAGGAAAACTCGAAATAAAGCCTATACCAACCCTTCTGCCCAGCGTGGAAGCAGTAGACTAAAGCCTTGGCTAAACATTGTACTGCGATACGACGCGATGCGATTAGTTGATCCCTGGAATAAGTTCCCATGGGTAGCGGGAACGTGCTAAATTTTCGACGTGTTTTTTCCCGCCGTCACGTCTTCAATAGAATTTATCTTCTTCCATATCCAAGTTATTCTTATTGTGAGGTTGATTCGAATGTCTTCTCAACGTTCCCAGCGTGTCATACTCATTGGCAATAGCTTTTGGGTATAGTTTAGGTGTTGCCAGAGTCGAGTTGTGGTTGTTCGCATTTGATATGTTATTCGCTTTTGATAGAATGATGCCGCTGGAGTTTCCGATGCCAGAGAATGACGGCTGCCGTTTGGCTTTACGTGGCTGTTGATACAAAAATAGTGTTAATTTTCGGGTAGTCGATTAATTACTTTTAGATTTTGGGACTTAGTGCAGTATAGGTAGGGACATGTACTGTCTTGTTCTACTAACAAAGCGTCCATTCGACTGTGAGGATGCGATTCTGTTTTTACATCTTTCGAATAATACGAGGGCATTGAATACACGAAAGTATCAATTATTATAGTGTGAATAGAATGGATTTCTAGAATTTGTCTGTGACTTTGCACCTTGGACATAAGTTTGTGTATAAAGGTTAAGTATTATTTATTAATGATTTGACGCTTTCATCACTATTATACGTTAGTGTCATTAAATAAAGAGCTTGTACTTAGAAGCCCGGGGTCCATGGTCTTTTGTTTTCTTGATTTAGCATATTTTTTGCCAACGACTCCCATCTGAACTGGACACTACGTCGAAAGCCTTGTCACCTACACCTAATTACCATATTAATTTATTCAATCTCCTTACATCCATTCAATCTGCATGACCGACTACTAAGCATCACTTTCTTGCCAGTTTGCCTGGAAAAAATCATCACTTCCAGAGATAGCCCTGATTCCAACCCATTGTACATTAAACTGTATACATGCTACCTACGTGTCCTATTGTAAAACTGTTGGTGTACAATAAAGAATTATCTATCCATCTATCTACTTTCATCCTATAATCATCATCATCTTGTCATTAGTCTCGGTCACATTCGAGGTCTTCATCCCGGAGTCCGGGGTCCGCTAAACGCTATCAAAGGTCCGCTAAAATATCAAGAATAATAGTATACTCACAACGTCTTTCAGCGGCACTGTAACGTAACTGTTCTGCTTCGCTGTGATGTAGTGGGGACTGGAAGGTACCCGGTGTTGTCGGTTCCAAGGCAGCCGGGTACCACGCCTTTGGCAGAATATTACTCCGGCCAGGCAAACAAGGACCCCTAGTGAATAAAATATCGGATTTAAACTACTTATTTTTGTTGTCACAGGATTTGGTTCTAAAGGGAAAGAATTTTTTTTTCTTGTGATTAAATGATTATTACGCCTAGGTATAGTCAGCGTGCAAAGTACAAAACCTGTATGAAAGTATTTAATAAACTAAAACTTTAATACATTTTAATATGTTCCACTAAGCAGACATTTTCTTAAAAAAAAAATAACTTAAAAAGTTCAAAATCGGAAAATAATCATTCGCCTACTTTGACGCTAACTATACTTAGACGTAAAATAATATAAATACAGTAGTATCAACCGTGGAAGTGTTGTTAAGACTTCAAAAAAATGTGGTCAAGTGTGCCTTAACCATTTTATGTAATCCATCCTTGTCAAGGGGAGTGCTAACCGTCTCTCCTTTCAATAGACACAATATACATGTTTAAATTTTTGCTTATATACTAACTTCAACAAAAATTTCTCTTTCGCGATTCAAAACTTTAAATTATAATTCATTTCAACGTCACAAATTCGTCAACAAACTAACGTCAATATTCAGTAATCATTACTAGAAACTAATCCGTAATGCTATTTTATGCAATAATTGCAAAAACATTAAAATAAAAAAGAAAAACCATTTTGACAGAGCAAATGTGTTAACTAACGCCATCTATTGTCAGAAGCATGTACTACGTAGTTGTAAAACTTACCCATGACGAAGGCAGCAACCACACAGCCTATGATAGTACCGAGGCTCAACGACTCTTTGTTGGACATTGTGACGAAGGACGCCATCTCTACGTTTTGACTGTAAGCTGGCATCGCGGAGAGTTCTATTGGAAACATTGTATAAGTCATTATTATTTATTTTATAAAAGTAGGTGCCTCGATAATATCGGACAAACACGTCGCATTATTATGAGGTGTATGTGGGCCTCACCTGCAAGCTAAATAACTATAAAAACACTGTTTACTTGTTGTTGTATTTTTTTCGCCTCATGGCATATTCTCAATGGTTTACAATATCAGGAAAAAACCTACGAGTCTCTTGTGGAGTCTATTTGACCTTCAAAAATGGTCAGACAGCAATAGCTCCCGTAAAAGCCAAGGAAGGCCATGACAAATTTATGGAGTAGGAAGAATAAATAAATATTCCACGACATTCTACATAGTGCTATCTAGACCCATGGTAAGCACAAGCTATGCTTTTAGTTTTAGTTTCAGTTATGGGATCTAGAATGCGGATAAACATACTTAGATACTTTTTTTTGTAAATTCATACATATTATACATAGAAACACCCAGACCAATGCAAATATACATATTCATGAAGGAAGAAAGCAGGCAAGATTTAAATGAAACACAGGGATGAAGAAACAAATAGGTACTCATATTATTATGCAAAAACTCACCATTATCAAGATCATCATCCCCGTCAAAACATCTAGTGACTTGAAGCTGTGCTCCTAGACACGCACCAGCTAGACAGGACCGACGTCGAACTCGTTCTCCCGCCGAGCACGGACTCCATTCGCCCCACTCGCCCCACCCAGCTTCTGGGTCTGTAAAAGTAATACATAAATAATTTTGATTCTGACAAATTATTGTAATACTTGTGACGAATTTTATGTATTATACTTTTGGCAGCAATGAGAAGTGAACTGTGAACCATTTTAGTTTGCTTGTGTGCCATCTAAGTAGTTAACAAAAAAATAACAGATTTTATATTTCAATTACGGACCAATTGGGTAGTTCCCTGGTTAGTCAAATTAATTACTTTTTACTAAACGTCAAAACGGTAAGTTGTAAGGCAACTTGTATAAAATATTTTTGTGACGTCATAATTAATACTTAATCAAATAATTTACCACAATAGGTTGGGTGGATGATTAAAAATAAATAAAAACGAAAAAATAAGAACAGACGCAGCTTTTACCGATTCTTAATATAATAAGCTTAGTTAAATAATTTATTTTAACTACAGGAAAATACTCAATTGACGAATAATACTCGGCCGCTTTCCACTTGCTCCCGTGAAAGCCAAGAAAAATCTATAAGAAAGCGGACCCTGGTCTCGAAAATGCTAACTTTGGATGCAAATAGGATAAAAATGTGTAACAAAATTATTATCAACGATCTTTTATCTACTACTACCCTCTAACTTGTTAAACGTAAAAAAAAGTTAAGTATAACTTACCAGCACAGTTGTTAACGCAGACTCGTCGTTCAAGTGCGGCTCCTGCGTCTGCGCATCCGTCTGGTGATAGACACCTACGGGTCCGGGTTCGATGTCCAGCTGCGCTAGTGATACCTTCGGTGCATTCTCCGCTGCATTCACTCCACTCACTCCAGCATGACCATTCACCTATAAAATACATCTAGATTGAGATACAATTTCATTTATATTTTGAAACCATTACTTATAATAAAATCGTTAATACCATTTTTACGTCAAACCATTTGTTTACATATTTTCACGAATATTCGACAACTGAGCAAAGTGGGGGATTAAAAGGCACGAAATATAAAAAAAAACACCCCGACCGACGAATAAAGTCTAAATGTACTTAGTCTGGCCATAAATACTGTTACAATTAAAATAAGAAAGATATTACATTTGAATTTGGAATCTGTCATTTTTATACGATTGTTCATTGTGTTTTCTAATTTTGGCGCCAATACATTGTACAATATTTTGCTATATTAAAATGGAGTGGGGTGATAAAGAAAACCGAATCGCTGTGATTGCTTTACACAAAGTTGGTATGGAGCCGAATGTAATTTTTAAAACTCTCCATACGCTTGGTATTAGTCAAATGTTTGTGTACCGGGCTATTAATAGGTACAGTGAGACCTCCTCTGTTTGTGACAGAAAAAGATCTGGCCGTCTACGTAGTGTTCGTACGAAAAAGGTGGTCAAAGCAGTAAGGGAAAGAATTCGAAGAAATCCTGTCCGAAAGCAAAAGATTTTATCTCGGGAGATGAAGATAGCACCCAGAACCATGTCGCGCATTTTAAAAGATGACTTAGGACTTGCAGCCTATAAGAGACGCACTGGTCATTTTTTAACTGATAATTTAAAAAAGAATATGGTGGTAAAATCGAAGCAACTACTGAAGCGGTACGCAAAGGGAGGTCACAGAAAAATTTTGTTTACGGATGAGAAAATCTTTACAATTGAGCAACATTTTAACAAACAAAATGACCGTATTTATGCTCAAAGCTCTAAGGAAGCTTTCCAATTAGTCGACAGAGTGCAACGTGGGCATTATCCGACTTGAGTGATGGTTTGGTGGGGTGTTAGCTATGAAGGAGTGTCTGAGCCATATTTTTGTGAAAAAGGTATCAAAACATCCACGCAGTCTTGGTTGGAAGTGAACGTTTCGGACTTTATCAGAGCTGAAGACTGGCCGTCGTCTCGTCCCGATCTTAATCCGCTGGATTATGATTAATGGTCAGTTTTATAGAGTATGGCTTGCTCTAAACGCCATGATAATTTGGAGTCCCTAAAACAATCCATACGATTGGCAGTGAAGAATTTTCCCATGGAAAGAGTGCGTGCTTCTATTGATAACTGGCCTCAACGTTTAAAGGACTGTGTTGCAGCCAATGGAGACCACTTCGAATAAGTTTTTTATATTTTAAATTGTTTTATATTTATGTATTAAACTAACACACTGTAAAAGTAATAAATATCATTTGCAATAAAAAATATTTTTTCTTCGTAACAACATTTATGGCTAGACTAGGTATATAACCATACATCAAAGCAGCAAGCAGCGTGCACAGCAAAACAAAATTGCTAAGAAAAATACTTCTTAATCTATATGCATACATAATATACTTTTTATTATACAATACATAAATGTAGGATAATTTAATGTATGGTTGCTGCTTTCGAATGTGACCACACTTAAATTAAAAAAAATCCGGAACAAGTTTCTAAACGAACCATTGCATCGCCTTTTCAATTTTCGAAAGTCAATAAGATATTCAAAAATCGATGTTCGGAATCAGTTTATAAAATATAGCTTACCAGTACAGGCGTGCGTATTACAAGCACGCAGCATATCCGCGGGCCCCCGACACGCATGACGCAGGCACCGACGGCGTCGTTTCTGCTGACCCCCGCCGCAGGGGGCGGAACAAGTGCCCCATGGGCCCCACGCCTCGTAACCCGAGTCCTCGTCGGTTCGTTCAGCACTGCAGCGACCGCGGGAGTTGCAGTAACGCTCGTCTTCGCGGACTAGGGATAGCTGTAATGAGAGTAAAGCTTCTAAGACTAATAGTTCTGTTAAAGATAGACTGCGCGAGCATCCTTTGCCACATTTTTCTGGTACCCTAAATCAAATCTAGTATCCTTAAAAAACGATACGTTTCTGTTCTTTTTCTCATGTCAAAGTTAATAAATGGCGGAACAACAGTAATGACGAATCACGACGGTATTTCCGTAATGGAGTTAGGGACACAACGGTATTTCCGTCCAATTGAGCAGTCCGACTGGGGGAGTGCCTCCGCCCTTGTAACGACTCGCTCTGCAAACGTCGTCACACCGGTTTTAATTCTATTTTTGAACGAAAAGTTTCGGAACGCGGAGTGAATGACATTTTGACGTATAGCTGTCAAGGCACCTTTCTTCCTAGCGTTGAGACTGGATGGTCGATATTCATGGCTTCGTAACTTAATTTCAATAAATCTCATAAAAATGAGAGTATTTTGGCCTAAAGGATAATAGTTTGTGTCTTCACAACTATCCTCTTGTGGAATTATAGTTTATTTCTGGTGAGTTGTCATTTTTTAATAAGATTCACTTTGTTGGAATTGCCACGTTCCTAATTTGAAAAATAATTGTTAAAATTCTATTGTTTCAGCTCTTAATCTGAGAATATTATGATTTCTTTTGCTATTGGCATTGTTCCAGCAAATTAAGGCGGTAAGTCGCACAAATTTATAAAAAAATTAGGACCTCGTGTTCATATTGGAGTTTGTTCTAATGACATGCAATTTTGTTACAGGTTTCCAAATTGGAACCGCCTTTGCCCTTTTTCTCATTTTCTTTTTGCCTTTGGATCTTTTCTTTGGACCTTTGTCTTCGGTCATCTGCATTTCCTTATGGAGGGTTTGGACTTTTCGCCTCAAACCTGGATGTACCGCATGGGCTTACACTGAAAACTTCGTCTGCTACGAGCTTTCTCGCTGCTGTGTTTACATATACTCGCCGAGGGATGCCGTGAGCTTACTTTAATTATATTTTAAATCTAAACTTCAAAATAACCTAAAAATGCATTGGTGACATAAGATCATTTTGACATAGGATCAGATAGACCTAGCTTATAAAACTCTAATTTTAAATTTAAGGTTAGTTATACATTAGGAATGTATCCTTGCAACTATTTCTAAATGCACACTGGAGTGGACAATAAAACCTTAAACCTCACCGTTTGGTTTCATTTAGCTCACCTCCGGCAGATTAAAAGTTTCCAATCTCCGCTGATTATCCTAGGCATGTGTATCTCCAAGGCGCCCGAACTTTTATGGTAATGTACTTACAAACCAATTTTATTTCTATTTCTTTTAAATAGGAGATTACACACTTACTTTGTCACATTTAACTTGCTCCATTCAAGAGTAAACCAATGATAGGAATACAGAAAATAAAAATCATTTATTTTATTATTACATCTGGCACTCGCGAACAGGGACATGACAGTGTGCATATATCTTTATTCCTTGTCACCTTTGCATTATTTTTTACCTTATCATGTTAAGAACAGTGTTTTCTTCATGTATTTTACTGTTACATAACTGTGTATTACAGTAAATCTTTGTTATTGTTTACTTTGCAAAACTAATCATACTACAAGTTAGTACTATTGTTTGTATCTCTCAATTACAGGTGAATGTTTCAATTTGTATAACATGGTTATTGTTATAATTGTTTTATCTTGTATAGCTTTTGTTTATTACAGGTAAGATTTTCCACTTAGTAATATTATATAATTACTAGTTCTTAACCTTTATTCACATGAGTAAAAAATAGTAATATTTGAATATTTGCTGTTTACCTTAAGTAGACATAAATAATTTATTTTGTGAATCACTAATGCATTTTTATCTTTATAGGCATTTGACCTAAATAATTTTTGCAACAATAACATTCCATTCTATGAGTTTGTTTGACTTTTGAGTTTAGCGTTTTGCTATCAATGCAATTAACTTCATTCATAATTTAATTAACTTTAATTAGAAACTTTAATTGATACTTTAATTAGAAACTTATAGTGTATTTAATACAACTTTTTATTAGATTTTCACATCCTTTTATAAATCAAACATGGATAAGGAAATACAGGTCCCGCCTTTGTTTGAGAATATTGTTAATGATGTTCCAGTTGGTACTTCTACTCATGAGATGCCTCATGTCATGGCTGATTTATCTGAAGTTGTTGATCCATTTTCGAATAGTCGAGGAGCTGGTGATCATAGTCTGAGAGCCGCATCTTCATTTAATATGATGAATGTTTTATTGAATGATAATTTGAGGAAAAACTTGCCTTCTGTTACTAAGTTGCCTGATTTAAAACGAAGTAAGCTTTTGTATGATGGTAAATCGTGCGTTAGGGAATTTATTACTCAAGTGGAAGAATATTTCTTGTTTAAAAGTTTTAATGAATATTTTTTGGTTAGTTCATTCTCTGATCTTTTGTCAGGCACTGCGCTTAAATGGTTTCGTAGTGTTCGTATTCGTATTGCTTCTTGGCAGGATTTGAAGGCTGCGTTGTTGAAACGTTTTGATAGAATTGAATTTGATTATCATTTGGAACATGAACTCCGTACTCGTAAACAAAAGATAACTGAGTCATTACCAGATTTTATTACAGACATAATGGATATGGCTAGCCGTTTGTCTATGCCTGTTTTTGATGCCACCCTCATAACTATTATTAAACATAACATGTTGAATATTTACACACCTTTTGTGTTTGGTAGAACTATTTCTTCTATCGACGAATTTATTAACCTCAGCAGAGAATTAGAGAATTTTGTGTCAAGAAAGAACTTGAGTGAGAATAAAAGTATTAAAAAAGAAAAATATTCTGCTCAAATTAGTGCTGTTAAATCAGATGATTTAACTTGTTTAAAATGTAAGTCCTCTGGACATTCTTATAAAAATTGCCCTACATTTCCAGGTGTAATTTGTTTTAAATGTCACAAGCTTGGCGTCACTACGAAGAATTGCGAAGTTTGTAATTCAAATACTGTTCAGTCAAAAAACGTATCAGGTCCCATCGAGCCCTAGTTTTTGATAAAACCTCTGGTGACTCGATGTTGAAAAAGTTTAGCAATGCTCCGAATGAAGCCACTTGTAAGAAAGAATTTAATGAATGGTTGGATTATTTGAAAGTTTTCTTTAATAATATCAGGGCTGCTCCTGTTTTGTTTGTTAAACATAAAGACACTAGACCTTATTTAAATTTTAATATTAATAATAAATTTTATTCAGGTTTGTTAGATAGTGGAGCTTGTAGTTGTGTACTCGGTTCTAATATTCATCAAACATTTTTGCAATTAGGTTATAAATTTAAACCTTATAAAGGTAACGCTGTTACTGCTGATCTGCACACAATGTTATTGGAACTATGGTTTTACCTATCACTTGTGATAACTTAACTAAAAATGTAGATTTTTTGATAATACCTTCTTTTAAACCTTCAATTATTTTGGGATTTGACTTTTGGTTGAAATTTAATCTTGCTAAAGACTTATGGAATAATGTTACTTTTGAATATGAATCCACTACTTGTGTAAATGCAGTTACTTCTGTTTCTGAACTTTCTCCTTCTGAGAAACACGAGTTAAATAAAATTATTTCACTTTTTGAAAATATTTCTTATGAAAAGAGAGGCTTAGGTCTTACTCATTTAGTTAAACATAAAATTAATGTTACTGGTGAACCTTTTAAACAACGTTATTGGCCCCTTAGTCCTGCTAAACAAAAAGAACTTTATGATGAAGTGGAAGTTTTATTAAAGGAAAATATTATTGAACCTTCTAAATCTCCTTGGTGTTCTCCAGTGTTAGCCGTTGAAAAACGCGATGGTGGAACAAGATTATGTTTGGACTCTAGACGTTTAAATTCAGTTACTGTTAAAGATTCTTATCCTTTACCTTACCCTTCTAGAATTTTAGATAACCTTCGGGGTGCTAATTATATAACTACTATTGATTTGTCTAAAGCATTTTTGCAAATCGCTTTAGAAGAATCTTCTCGAGAGAAGACTGCTTTTGTTGTTCCTGGGAAAGGTTTATTTCATTTTACCCGGATGGTGTACGGTTTGACTAATGCACCTGCAGAGTTACAGAGACTCGTAGACAAGTTGTTTGGACCAGAATTTGATAATGTAGCATTCTGTTACTTAGATGATCTCATATTGATAAATTCTACATTCTCTGATCATTTAGATTATTTAAATAAAATTTATAAAATCCTTAAAGATGCTGGGTTAACTATTAATTTAAAAAAGTGTAATTTTTGTAAAGATAAACTGCGTTATCTTGGTTATATTGTTGATAGTAATGGTTTACATACAGACCCTGCTAAATTAGAGTCCATTAAAAGTTTCCCACGCCCAGAAAGCGTTAGACAATTAAGAAGTTTTCTTGGGTTATGTTCTTATTACCGTAGATTCATTGATAAGTTTGCTGATATTGCTTCGCCCTTAACCAAATTAACGGCCGGAAGCAAGAATTCTAAAAAATCTCTTTTCTGGAATGAAGAAGCTGAAGTTGCTTTTCATAATTTAAAACTTGCATTAATTTCTGCACCAGTTTTACATTGTCCGAATTTTGAAAGACCATTCTCTTTACATTGCGATGCTAGTTCTGTTGGAATTGGTAGTGTCCTGAGCCAAGATGATGATAATGGAGATCAACATCCTGTAGCTTATTATTCTAGATCACTTAATAAATGTGAACGTAATTATAGTACAACTGAGAGAGAGTTGTTGTCAATATTGGATTCTATTGAACATTTCAGACCTTATATTGAAGGAATGAAATTTACAGTTATCACTGACCATGCTAGTTTAACTTGGCTTCTTAAACTTGATAATCCTAGTGGTCGTCTTGCACGTTGGGCTGCTAGAATTTCTCAATTTACTTTTGATGTTAAATATAAAAAAGGTTCTTTACATTTAGTTCCAGATTGTTTATCCAGAATAGAAATTTCTGCTATTAATATTCCTGTAAATAATATTATTGTTATGCCAAATGAGGATATCGTTGATCCTTGGTATAGAAAAATATTTGTAAATTGTCAAAAGTTTCCTAGAAAATATAAAAATTTCAAAGTTGAAAGTGATACTTTGTATAGATTTTGTAAAGATAAATATAATCCTAATAATCGTTTAAATTGGAAAATTGTCATACCTAAAGAACACATCTTAGACACTATTAAATCTAATCATGATGATGTTAATTCAGGACATTTAGGAATTCATAAAACTTTAAATAAATTAAAAATACATTATTTTTGGAAAGGTATGTTTATTGATGTTCAAAAATACATTTCTTCTTGTGATACTTGTAAAGCTTATAAATCTTCTACTAATCCACCTCATGGAATTATGGTTAATCCTAAGAAAGTTGATAAACCAATGTTAATGCTTTCTATTGATATTATTGGAACTCTTCCAAAAGCTTATTCTGGCCATAAGTATATACTTTCAATCATAGATGTTTTTACAAAATATTGTTGGATATTTCCTATGACTAGTGCTACCACTAAAGTAATTTGTAGGATACTTGAAAAAGAAATATTTCTTAAGTTTGGAACACCTAAAATTTTTGTTTGTGATAATGGAAGCCAATTTACAGCTAAGCAATTTGTAGATTTTCTAAAAAGTTATAATATTAGTAAAATATTTTATAATACTTTATATACACCTCAAAATAATCCTGTAGAGAGATATAACAAAACAGTCGAAACATGTATTTCTTGTTTTGTTAAAGATGATCATAGAACTTGGTCAAAATATTTGCCTCATGTTCAATTAGCTTTAAATAGTAGTGTGAATCTAGCTACAGATTTCACTCCTAATTTTCTCATGTTCGGTAGAGAACTTATTTTTGATGCTTCATTGCACCGTTTTAGTAATTCTTTTGATAACCTCAATCAACTTGATGTTGTTGATAGGTCTTCATTTGCTTTTTCACTTAAATCACTTAGTGATATTTTTATAAAAGTTCAAGCTTCATTGCTTAAAGCTTATAAGCGTAATGCGCGTTATTATAATATAGGAAGGAAGGTCATTTCTTTTGAAGTGGGAGATATAGTGTGGAGGAGAAGTTTTGTGCAGTCTAATGCTCCTGCATTCTTTTCGGCTAAGTTAGCACCTAAGTTTGTTAAGTGTGAAATAATAGATAAAATTTCCTCTAATGTTTATGTTTTAAAAGACCTTAATAAAAACTATACTGGTCGTTATCATATTAAAGACATAATTAAATATTAAAATTATTCTTGTTTTGACAATGTCTATCTTTGTCTTTGGTACTTTGTTTGAAGTGTTGAACCCATTAAAAGGTGATGTTTGATAGGTTTAGGGTTCTTGAAAGGAGATGTATGTTAGGAACTTCACAACAATTTATTAATTTCAATTTTAGTTTCCTTCAAAAATAACTTAGGTCATTTTAGGACTTATTTTTATGTAACTCTACTCCATATTAACAAATGGTTCCACATCAAAAGATCTTATATTTTTATTTATCTTTGTTGTATAGGATTATTTTCCTGTATATATTTTTATACACTTGTATATTTAATATTGTATATTTTGTACAAATTTAGGAATTTAGTTTCTACTCTAATATAGGAGTGAAATTTAATATTATGGGGGAGACGTCAGTCTCAGGGGAATGAATAGTTTCACGAGATGTGAGTATATAATATATTTCAAAGATTGATTTACACTGATAATGTTTGCGGGGTTACAATGCCTGAAAGTCAGTAACACTACGTCGAATACAGTAAGTATTGCTCCGGCGAGCTTAGGTAGGTACCAGCGAGACGTGTGCGTAAGCGCGGTAGCCGGCGGACTGCCCTTGCGGCCGTGTGTCGAACTAACCGCTTATGTGTCAGAGGGAGACGCATAGCGCGCGGGTAACCGTCCACGCGTGGCGCGTATAGAATGTCTAGGAACCTGGGTTGCTATATACTCCCCCTCCAGTTCTGGAGAACGCCCTCGCTCCTGGACTGGTGATTCAACCTTTTTTTGTAGGACGTCCGCGATTCCTTTTTGGAATTACGGGTTTTGGTACAGTGCTGTCCTCTCTACCTTGATAAAGGCTAAGATCCTGAGTATGATATTTACCTATGATTTGATTAGGCTGTTCCTGATTGCTATCGCCCTGTAATAAAACTGCACCTAAGGCGTAGTTACTTGCGTCTGTACGCAGAACAAAAGGACGACTGAAATCGGCTTGAACCAGTATGGGAGCTGTGGTCAGTAGACGCTTTAGCTCGGTAAATGCTTGGGTCTGTTCTGAGCCCCAAGACCATTCTTGGTTCTTTCTAGTCAAACGGGTTAATGGTTCGGCAATTTTTGAAAAACTCGGTATGAATTTTCTGAACCAAGAACAAGTTTGTAGGAAGGTTCTCAGGTGTTTAAGGTTACCTGGCTCCTTCATATCAGTTACAGCCTTCACCTTTTCCGGATCGGCCGATATACCTTGTTGAGTTATGACATGACCGAGGTATTTAACGCTAGCTCTGGCGAAGACACATTTCTCTCTATTAACATGGAGTTTGAAGTCGGCTAGACGTTTAAATACTATTTCGAGGTCTTGCAGGTGTTTTTGGTACCCCTGGGACATAATCAACAGATCATCTAAGTAGCATAGCATAGTTACCTCTTGAAGTGCAGAGCAGGACCGGAGACGATCAATAAGACGCTGGAACGTGGCCGGACCGTTGCGGACCCCAAAGGGCATCCTTTTGAACCTATAGGTCCCTAAAGAGCACACAAAAGCAGTTTTGTCTTTATCTGATTCCCTTACCTTTACTTGCCAGTAGGAAGATCGAAGATCCAACGTACTCATGTAGCAGTCCTGTTTCGTACTCTGTAGTAACTCGTCGATGCGTGGCATCGGGTATGTGTCAGCCTTAGTTATTGAATTCAAACGCCTATAGTCTACACAAAAACGGATACCACCATTAGATTTTGGCACCATAAGCGCCGGTGAACACCAAGCCGATTCACATTCTTCAATGATGTCGTCTTGTAGCATCTTCGCTATTTCAGCTTTCATCAGCTGTTTTTTTGAAGGGTTAAGGCGATAAGGGGGTACCGCTATTGGCGGATGGTCACCTGTATCAATGCGATGCTCTGCGTACGGTGTTGGACCTCCCCCTGCACTGAAGACGCGAGCGTGCCTGTTAATGATGTCAGCGAGCGCTTGACGCTCAGCTGGCGTGAGGTGAGTACCTTCATCATCCCGAAGTATTTCAGTCGAGGCGCAGGACACGTTAGGAGAGCTTGGTTCAAAACACAGCTTGTATTTTATTTGATTATTGTTGCTAAAGTACCAAGTTTCTTTATGAAAATTAATAACAACCCTGGCGGCAGTTATAAAATCTATACCTAATAATGTTTCATTATTAGTTGAGTTGGGAAAAATTAAAAATGGTATGGTGATAACTGAAGTCTTTAAAGTAACCTCTAATGTACAGTAGTCGTTAGTACATCCATTAATCGCACTATACCATCGGCGAGCTTTACTTCCCTTGTGGAAGGTAAGAGTGGATGTCCTTGACGTAGAAGGAGAGTATACAGCGAATGACCCGCAATGCAGTGTTTAGCAGCCGTATCTATCAATGCGGTTCCGTTAAAACCCAAAACTTGAATTTCGAAAATCGGGCGTAAATCGCGACCTATACGTCCGACAGGACGGTTACCGCACGATGAAGCATCTCCTCCACTACAACATATAGAACTACCATAACAAACATTCTTAATTTCTAAAATTTGTGGGTTACAATACTTTCCCACTGTGCGTACATTTCTATCAATGTAGAGGTTATTAACCTTTTGGTTCACATCACTACTTTGATCTGATAATCTAGACTTATTACACTTTTGTTTTAAACGTATTTGTTTACTATCGTATTTTGAACAATTTCGCGAAACGGAACTTGAATCCAATTCGGAGCAACTACTATTATTATTACAAAACAGAAATGACTTGTTAACACATTTATCACAAGAAAAATTTGAATGAATACTTCGATCACATTTAGGTATACATACACACTTATGAATATTAGAATTATACGTACGAGAAGTATTATTAGCGTAAGAATTATTAAAATTATTCTTAGAGTCTGTAGGTATAACACGAGAATGAACACAATAAAATGAGTTATTTTGTTGTTTATCACAGACATCGGGTTTTTCACGCACGCGCACTTCCGTACAGCTATGAGATTGAGACTCACCTGAATGTTTTTGTAACTTACGGCACTGGTCCCTAGTGTGTCCATATTTCTTACAGTAAACACAAACGGGTCGTTGATGCTTCGCAGTACTGGCGGAGTCTTGACTCGGCGGCGGCGGCTGAGCGGGCGGCGGCGGGCGCTGGGTATCGTAAACGGCGGGAACG
This sequence comes from Eilema griseolum, assembly GCA_963662185.1. Classification (NCBI taxonomy): domain Eukaryota; kingdom Metazoa; phylum Arthropoda; class Insecta; order Lepidoptera; family Erebidae; genus Eilema; species Eilema griseolum. The sequence continues at coordinate 12,232,389 of OY759250.1, forward strand.
TTTCTAGCGGGCAGCGGAGCGCTGCGAGCCGGCGCCTGAGCCCCGCGGGTCGGTAGCGTGTTAGCGACGAGTTGTGTCTGTTGCGTAGATGTAGACAAGGGGCGCATCTTTGTTTGTATCTGGCGCTCACTTGTAGTAGGCATCGTGTGTTTATCATCAAATGAATCCTCTATGTTACGTGAAAGCCGAAGTAATTGACTAAAATTTGTGCAGTCTTCTCTTCGAAGCCTTTTTCTTATCCTAGAGTTGAGAAGGCCATACGTCATGTCTATCTGGGCAGATTCGGTTACGTCTCCCGTAGGTAAACGTGATAAAAGGGCGCGAATGCGTGCCACAAACACGTCTGTATTCTCCTCTTGTTGTGTTGTTGAAAAAATTTCTCTATATATACGATGCGGTGGACGGCGGTCGCCGTATGCACTTATTAAGTTTTCTTTAGCTTGCCGCCATGTTGACACGGTATGTTTGATTCCTTGCCACCAAACAGCGGCTTCGTCCTTGAATAAGTATGCAAGGCCGCGTATGATGTTTGAGTCCGAAACTTGTGCACAGTCACTGTATGCTTCTATACCATCGATGAAAGCTTCTACCGATTCTTTCGGTGTGCCGGAGAACGTGACTTTGCAGCGAGCTAGGGTGCTTTGCCCTGAAAAAACAAATGACTCCGGAGTCGATGCGTTCGCGCGTGGTACCGAGGTAAGTAGCTCCCTGAGCGCTTCAGTCTGTGAACGTTGAAGGGCAGCTATTATGGACGTTACGTGCTGTAAAGAAAACGTAGCGTCGGTACATTGCGGAGGAGAGGACGCGTTGGCGCCATCTTGAAACGCAGACTCGGCGGGCGGCGGCGTGTTCGGTCGCGAGACAATCGTTGATGTGCTTTCGACATCGTCCCTGCGATTCAAACTAGCCGCTCTACTCCTGGTCACTGGCATGATCACTGATATAGTCACTAATTCACTGGTATTCGAGAAAAACGTGGGCGCCATATATGGGGGAGACGTCAGTCTCAGGGGAATGAATAGTTTCACGAGATGTGAGTATATAATATATTTCAAAGATTGATTTACACTGATAATGTTTGCGGGGTTACAATGCCTGAAAGTCAGTAACACTACGTCGAATACAGTAAGTATTGCTCCGGCGAGCTTAGGTAGGTACCAGCGAGACGTGTGCGTAAGCGCGGTAGCCGGCGGACTGCCCTTGCGGCCGTGTGTCGAACTAACCGCTTATGTGTCAGAGGGAGACGCATAGCGCGCGGGTAACCGTCCACGCGTGGCGCGTATAGAATGTCTAGGAACCTGGGTTGCTATAATATTCATTTTCTACATTAAATTCACTTGACTTATTTCCACTCACTTAGGGAATGGAAAATTAAGTTTCTTGAACTTTATTTTTGTACAGTTCTGGGTTATTTTCTTAGTATTAAGATTCTCGGATTGGACGCATTTTATGCATTTTTTACACACCTTGTTATACCATTTTTTGGGAAACTTGTGTCTTACTGAACTTTACAATTTTTTGTGCTATTGTGTTTCATACACATAGTCACACCTTACGCTTTGCGCACGGGAAGCTGGTGGTGTTGAGCCGGTCGTAATTGTCGTTTTTCTCTTTTTGTACGATTGTGTTTTTATACACATTGTTACATTTTTTATGCTTTGCGCACGGGATGTCGGTGGTGTTGTGCCGGTCGCAAATGTCATACTTTTCTTATGCGGTTGTGCTCAGAAAGTCAGTGGTGTTGTACTGGTCACAATTGTCATATTTTCTTTATATTTTGCTTGTGCTCGGAAAGTTGGTGGTGTTATGCCGATCACAATGCTTATAAATATATTATTACGACACTTTTGTTGTGATTTTGTTTTGACGTTTTAGATGTTGGAATAGGAATTTGAAGTCGGCGGCTTTTCAACCTAACCGACAGTGGGAAAACTTCATTGTTTTTACCGATTTTCTTTCAGATTCGGCAGCGTTGGTGCTTAACCGATATCTTGTTAGTTTCATATTTTTGTTTCAGGAATAGCTGGTATAGAGTCGGTGGCGTAGGAGCTCAACCGCACTTTTGTATTGATGCTAGAAGGCTGGTTAAGATCAAGGATTAGATTCGACGGCGTTAGTTGCCTAATCGATATCTGGAATGGAATTGAGTAGGGATTGTTTAATTTGTTTTATTGAAGGATTTATTTTCACTTTTGTGTTGAAATAAGTTTTTACTCTTTTCTGAGTTTGGTTTCGGTTATTCCATTAAGTTGGATAGTGTCCTTTGTTTCCATTTGAAACTGGAAATTCTTTTTCAACTTAATTCTTTACTTTTCGAGTGTTTTCACAGTCTTTGATTTTTAGGAATGCTTTCCCATTCTTTAATTTATAATTATTTCTGCAATACCCAATGCAAGATGCTTTCGCATTGCCTTTTTTGTTTATTGAAAAATGTTGCAAGACATTTTGTCTTTTGAGGTTTTTTGGAATTTTGTTCTGGACTCTCATAATTTTCATTAGAAAAGGAAGTTTCTTTCTTTCTTTTTTCTTTTTGGGGAGGGATGTAATGTAACGACTCGCTCTGCAAACGTCGTCACACCGGTTTTAATTCTATTTTTGAACGAAAAGTTTCGGAACGCGGAGTGAATGACATTTTGACGTATAGCTGTCAAGGCACCTTTCTTCCTAGCGTTGAGGCTGGATGGTCGATATTCATGGCTTCGTAACTTAATTTCAATAAATCTCATAAAAATGAGAGTATTTTGGCCTAAAGGATAATAGTTTGTGTCTTCACAACTATCCTCTTGTGGAATTATAGTTTATTTCTGGTGAGTTGTCATTTTTTAATAAGATTCACTTTGTTGGAATTGCCACGTTCCTAATTTGAAAAATAATTGTTAAAATTCTATTGTTTCAGCTCTTAATCTGAGAATATTATGATTTCTTTTGCTATTGGCATTGTTCCAGCAAATTAAGGCGGTAAGTCGCACAAATTTATAAAAAAATTAGGACCTCGTGTTCATATTGGAGTTTGTTCTAATGACATGCAATTTTGTTACAGGTTTCCAAATTGGAACCGCCTTTGCCCTTTTTCTCATTTTCTTTTTGCCTTTGGATCTTTTCTTTGGACCTTTGTCTTCGGTCATCTGCATTTCCTTATGGAGGGTTTGGACTTTTCGCCTCAAACCTGGATGTACCGCATGGGCTTACACTGAAAACTTCGTCTGCTACGAGCTTTCTCGCTGCTGTGTTTACATATACTCGCCGAGGGATGCCGTGAGCTTACTTTAATTATATTTTAAATCTAAACTTCAAAATAACCTAAAAATGCATTGGTGACATAAGATCATTTTGACATAGGATCAGATAGACCTAGCTTATAAAACTCTAATTTTAAATTTAAGGTTAGTTATACATTAGGAATGTATCCTTGCAACTATTTCTAAATGCACACTGGAGTGGACAATAAAACCTTAAACCTCACCGTTTGGTTTCATTTAGCTCACCTCCGGCAGATTAAAAGTTTCCAATCTCCGCTGATTATCCTAGGCATGTGTATCTCCAAGGCGCCCGAACTTTTATGGTAATGTACTTACAAACCAATTTTATTTCTATTTCTTTTAAATAGGAGATTACACACTTACTTTGTCACATTTAACTTGCTCCATTCAAGAGTAAACCAATGATAGGAATACAGAAAATAAAAATCATTTTTATTAGTATTACACCCTACAGAATACCGCGGCAATAATAACATCGTATTGTGTTCCCGGCGGTGAGTAGTGTAGCTCACTGGAGTTTTTGTGCTGTCAGTGGGAAAAAAAGGCTTGTCCTGATTTGTTTTCTCCACTGACGGCACAGAAACTCTCTGTGTTTCCAGTGTGACTCATCTGGTGTTGCACACGTCCAAAGGCCGCAGTAACTACTTTCCATCAGATGGGCCATGTGCTTGTCTGCCGCCTAAGTTGTATAAAAAATTACGGAGTATTTTTTACTATTTTTTTCTATTAAATCCGTATTTTTGAATGAGGGTCACCATTACTTACATATTATACCGTGTATATGGAAGTAATGATGTAAAATTTTCTTCAAAACGCCGCTCTTATCCTTTATATTTCATTAATTAATGGATACTACATTATTATGAGTCGTAATACTACATATTGGGGCTCTAAGCAACTCAGAATACACTGTGTATCGATTCTTTAGATAAATCACTTTCACTGTTAAAAAAATTTCTAAACACTGCTGCTGGCTGATTTTAAAAAGTTATGTATCTTAAGATATGAGACTTACTTTTTGGATAAATACCGTTAGTTGAATCAAAATTTATAACATACCTTCAGCTGTTCCGATGATGGGGCTTTGCACAAAAATTTAAATCTTTTCTCTGTGTAGCTACCATCGGAGTCATTTCCTGAAAAAATAATTAAGAGTCCATTCACAAATGCCATACTTTTAACTGACTTCAAATAAGAGGAAGGTTTATAGCCAAAAACAGACTTTACGTTTTGACTGTATAACAAACTTGACTGTATGACAAAAAAACATGACTAACCAGGTATCTGCACCCATGGCGTCCAAGCAGTAGCCTTCCTCTGCTCACAAGGGGGTAAGTCACACGTCACTCGCTCCATATCCAACCCCTCGCAGTCAGCCCCTCCGTTCTTCGGTGCGGGGCGGGTGCAGTCACGTTTCCTCTCTTTCGTACCAGCAGACGGGCCACAGCTGGCTCCTGGAGTACCCGTGCAGACTGACCAAAGACCCCATTCTGACCAGCCACCGTCGACTGCAGCTAAAGCTGGATCTGAGGACGTATACGTGAGAATTAAGTAATAAATAATTAAATAAATATTCTACAACATTCTACACAACGCTCTAGACCCATGCTAAGCATAGTTTAAGCAACTAGCTTGTGTTATGGAATCTAGATTGCGGATATACATACTTAGATACTTTTTTATGTGAATACATACATAATATTATACACAGTAAACACCCAGACCAATGCAAATAGAAATATTAAAGCATACAAATATTTGCACTGAGCGGGAATCGCATCCGCGCTCTTTGCGTAGCAATCGAACGATTTACCGCTACGCCACAGGGGCCGCAACATTGAAATAAAACCCATGTTAACGGATTCTATCGATTCAAATAAATCGATAGAATCCGATAAAAAGTTTTTTTTTACAAAAGCAGTTTGAAATATAAGTTTTTATATAATTGAGAATGAGCTGTATTTAATGAATGATTCGAGTAAGTTTCAGACAGTATCATGTTAAAGTAAATAATAAGGTTCTACGCCCACTGACAGCAGTGTCGTGCCGTGGTTTCCTAAGACAAGCCCAGGGATCCTTAGGCACGCTTAATCTTTAGAAGTCTAAATCAAATACCGCAGATTTGTTTCTGTACAGACCTACGATAATCATAATTGAAATCATGCCTACTATATTACATCATTTGGGTGAATGGAGGCCCTACACCCTTCAGGGACCTACAACCTAACTAGGACCAAAGGTTCGGCAGCACAAGTACGTCGCCCCTGGTATTGCTCACGTCCATAAATCACTGTGACCACTTTCCATCAGATTGGCCGAGTGATTGTCTGTCACCTAAATGGTATAAAAAACACTCTTTATTTTGAAATGTCCTTTTTTTTTACCACTTAGGAGCAATTTCAATTATGATTATCGTATAATCATAATTGAAATTGCTCTTGATTATCGTATAATCATAATTGAAATTGCTCTCATTCCTACTATATTACATCATTTGGGTGAATGGAGGCCCCACAACCTTCAGGGACCTACAACCTAACTAGGACCAAAAGGTCGGCAGCTCAAGTACGTCGCCCCTGGTATTGCACACGTCCATAAATCACAGTAACCACTTTCCATCAGATTGGACGAGTGCTTGTCTGTCACCTAAATGGTATAAAAAACACTCTTTATTTTGAAATGTTCTTTTTTTTACCACTTAGGTGGCAGAGACAAGCAAACGGCTCACCTGATGGGAAGTGGTTACTGTGGCCTATGAACGTGTGCAACACCAGGGGCTTTTGCGTAAGCTTTTGTAGAAGCGACTGCTGTCTGACCACCGAGGGATATACCTCCTCTAGAGAAAATGAGTAAGCATTTGAATGTAAACAGTGTACTCACCAGGACAAGGCGGTAAGTTACAATAAACATCATCATTATCTAGCCCGACGCAGACTCTGCCGCCGAACTTCGGTTCCGGAGCGCTGCAGGTTCGACGCCGGGACTTGATGGCTATGCCGCAAGACGCGGAGCACTTGGACCAGCCTGCCCACGTTGACCAGCCTCCGTGGACTGTACAGTTTGTTACTGAGATAGCGGCACCTGTTAAAAAATAGTTATTTGTTATACAAGAGTGCAAAGTTGCTTTTTAACCGCGTGCTCAAGTTTGATGACCGCGCGCGCGAAGGATTCTATAAAAATTAGAATCCTGAGCGTCAGCGAGGGAATCAAAAGAGCACACGGTGAAAAATCTTTTCATCCCACCTCAGCGAGGAAATGACTAAATGCAAAAAAAACGTACGCCAAGAAGTTTCTAGTCAATAACAAATTTAAAAAAAATTGTGATATATTCGGCACCATAGAGGTAGAAGTAATTAGGTTTAATGATGTTTTGAAATACAACCTAAGGTTGCACACGATGTTCTAAATTCAAATTTACTTTACCCTCTAGAGGATAAAAACGTCTTTTGCACTCAGAAATCGAAGAGCAAAATTACTCTTTCTGGGATGGGGGGATAAAAACAAAATTATTAAACTCATGTATTGCTCGAGACATATGTCTTAGACCTAAAATGTCCTCAAAATGTACTTCATACGCGGAGTACATGTTTCTTAGGTACCTTTGAGGATTGCACGGGGTGCTATGGCAGTGGACGAGCTCTAATCCACTATGCATAGATTAGTACAAAACTATCTCAAATCAACATGAGTTTAAACTCATGTTGGTTTGAGATATTTTATATAATTTGAGTTGGTTGTCCCACATGAGTTTAAACTCATGTTGGTTTCGGGATCAATCAATCGATTAGTCTACTGCTGTCCACCACTAGACATAGGTATCTTTATCAGCGCCATAGCACCTGATCCTCCGCCTTGCGCATCCAGTCCCTCCCAGTCACCTTTTTCAGGTCGTCCGTCCATCTTACCAGAGGGTTTCCCACCTTCCGTGTGCCATAAATCATTAATCTTACCATCACAAGTCTGTCCGCCATAAGCAGGCCGTGGGTTATCACAACGCCTCGTCCGACACATGCACATATCGGGTTTGTCGTCATTGTACAAGGATACTGAGGTGCCGTCCTGCATGCAAGGCTCCCAGGCTGACCAGCTTGACCAACCACCGTCCACTGTAATAATAAAAGTATATTGTAGGCTAACTGTACTATGAATTACAGGAAGATTTGGATGGTTCTCGTTAGATCCAAGATTAAGTTGTGCCACAGAACCAACGAGGTTACTTATTCACAGTAGTTTATTTTTTTATTCATTTCCCCACGAAGTACATTGGCGGACTTAATGCCGTAGGCATTCTCTACCAGTCCACCATTGGGTGATGCAGAGCTAGTACGTGGTAGGCGCATATTAATGAGGGATAAGTTAGGTTCAATAAGGTAAATCGGTTTTGATTGTTTGACAGCATGTAGATAATACTATATAATGTAATTCTATGAAACATATTGATAATGAACTATAGTGAGAGATTAACTTTTCGGTAGGTTCATAATTTTCGAGAATTCGAATCATAGAAGTAATTTTCTTCTATTAAAATATTAATAATTTATTTAAGCTTCGGTAGCTTAGTGGTTAAGGAGTCGGTCTTACGACAGAGAGTGGGACCTCTTCGGTTCGAATCCTGGCCATTACACTACCGACGTGAACCCGCACTTAGCACAACCAATTTAGCTCAAATGAGGACAAGCTTTTGGTCTTTACACTGACAGCACAAAAACTTTCCAGTGAGCTCTGGCTACCCTACTCACCGCCGGGAACACAACACAAAGTTATTATGGCCGCGGTATTTTAGAGGGCGGAGGTGCTTCCCCAGTCGGAATGCTCGCTAGACCCCTAGGACGAAATTATCCAGAAAAGCTACCCCACATACCTGGTGAATCAACAACCCCACACACATGCGTAGCTTGTTTGAAGGCAGGGTCCCCGAGTCTAGTGCTAGCTAGCACGCACTGCTCCCTCGCGTCGTCCCACCCGCAGTGAGGGTCCGTGGCCAGGACACACCCCGAGCGGCTGGAGAAGCGGGAACAACGGGCACCAGAGATACGGACCACGCTATCTGCACTGCCGATGTATACTGACATCTGTTGAAATAAATAGCATGGTTACTTCCAGATTTGAAAACTTGAGGTCGATACAATCCGAGATCCCGAGACACTTTTATTCGATGACGATGACGACGCATTAGCAATTTAGCTAGTTAGGTTAATTAGTATTCATTCTAAGTGTTAGAACTAATGTAAAGAGTAGGTTCACAGCAATGGCTAGGAAATGTGCGGAAATCTCCTCGGGAGGATAATTCCGGCGGAATGGATATGTCGGACTCGAACCGACTAAAACCGCACGCCGTTTTAGGACATCAATTACCGAGAGTGAGATTGCCTTTGGCATATCTCTTACGTATGAATTGAACCCGGGATCTCTGAATCGTACCGATCCTAATCTTTCTTATCTTTGAAATCTGAAAATTTCAATGTTCAATAAATATTTTTGTTAGGCCGACTCCTTAAACACTAAGTTAGCCACTAAGCTATATTTATCTGTATATTATTACTAGCTGACCCACCCCAGCTTCGCCCGGGGTATATTTTGAAGCTTCATATCCCTTTGAGCCCGTATGTTTTAGTCTTCAAAATATGTATGAAAAATTGCCGGATTCGTTAACATTTATTATCAATGCTCCGCTCCCTTAAGTAGTAGCGTGATGATATATAGCCTAAAACCTTCCTCGATAAATGGACTACCCAACACTGAAAGAATCATTCAAATCGGACCAGTAGTTCCAGAGATTAGCGCGTTCAAACAAACAAACAAACAAACAAACAAACAAACTCTGCAGCTTTATAATATTAGTATAGATTTGTCTAATGTCTTTAAGTCAAATTTACCGTATCCTTAACAAACTGCATTTTCAGCACATCAAAAGATCTATCCTTCTCATTCAATTTCCATTTCTCGACCAAGCACGCGCCGTCCAACTTTGGCAAGACTCCCAACTTCAGTACACTGCCTGCCTGGGTCGCCACATACAGCACAAGTTGCTTCTCAATACTTTTGGCACTTGTGACGTCAACGGTGATGTGGGTGAAACGCTCTGATGTCGTCTTGTATACTGGTTCTCCAGACACAGGTTGCACTGACTCATACATTAGATGGAATCTGTGTAATCCTATTTCTTGGTGGGCCCTGAAAGAAAATAGATGAATGAATATGACGACCGGTTTAGTGTAGCGGTTGTATGGGAATGTCTTCTTAGCGGTTGCGGTTTAATCTCCACTTTGTGTATATATTTGTATACATTCCTCTTTCTATGAGTCTTTCCCAACTCAGTTAGGATCGGCTTTCAGTAATACGATCGTATGGTAGCAGACTTCTACGAGCTACAGATAAACTATAGGAGGAGCTACAGAATATTGCACTAGAAAATAAGCTGTTCCTATAATGTCACCATTGACCTTGCCCTTATGGTTGAAGTGTCGAGGTTTTAATTGCTGTATCAGTAGCATCATAGATAATATAGTAGCATCGATTTGATAGTAAACCTTTTGATGACCTCAGAACTCCTCTCATTGATTTTATCTAATAACATACTAAAATATTAAAGCATCCATACCCTAACCTGGAATCAGGTATACATCTGAAATGATCTCGAGATTGCTGGGAAGGTGACCGTGGTTCCCACGTCGACGTGCCGGTTCGGTCCTGAACCTTGTACGGACCTTCGAAAGCCGCATTTATATCTGACATGCTGTAGATACACACTGCACTGCCGGTAATGCTATTCCTGTAAAAATATATTAGAATTGTATTAGGTAATATCTTTATTTTACATACGGCCAAAGAAATTAATGTGCCATATAACAATTGCGGATTTGTTCGTAGCCCATTTAATTATTTAATATAAAAGAAAATGAATAGAGAGAATCTGAAAAACTACCAGTTAGATTCGGAAAAATCTTTACGCCTTGAGATAAAACCGAGTACCAACCGATCTGGCCGGCCGGCATGGAAAAATTAAGCCCAACATTGGGAGAGATTTATGTCCAGCAGTGTATTTATTTGCGCCATAGATAACAGAGTTAAAAACTAAACTTAGGTCCTTATTTAACAACATCACAAAAATAGTTTGATTATAGAAATAAAAATAAAACAAACTCACGTAGGAGTTGTAAAAGTCGCTACCAATAGCTTCTCCTGCGGCAGATATTCCATACTCTGCACCTCATCATAGTGGAAGGGTATGTCCCCAGGAACTGAACATTTGATCCTTGCCTTCAAGAAGGTACTCCAGCTATCCTTCATGACTAAATAACCGCCAGGGTCGTTCTTGCAAACTCGGGCGATGCGAGAGTAGATTATCTGAAACAAAAACAGTATTAATCACTTGCAGGATAAGGACAATATGGAGTTCTTCAAGAGGTGTATCATAAGGTTTCTTCATGGTCGACAGCGCGAGTGTAACACCTCTGGTGTTGCATACGTCCATAGGCCACGGTGACCACTGCCCATAAGGTGGGCCGTGTTCTTGTCTGCCACCTAAGTGGTATAAAGAAAAAAAAAGGAATCTACTGGTCCTCCATAATTCGTACCCTGCGCCCTCTTATAACCTCGTATATTGGAGCAGTCCATGGTGCACATAGTCTCGTGTCCTTTATGTCCTACCTCTTGCACTAAAGATGATTTGAATAAACACAACCGCGGTAGTCTAGTGGTATGGGTAATGGACTGCTGAGACGAGGTCTCGGGTTCGATCTCAGGCACACACCAATGACTCTTCGATGCTTTTCGAAGTTATGTGTGTATTTATCGCAGGTTTATAAGTGCCCGGTTTATGGCAATAGGCTCGCCACTTATTACATTGGGACCTAAACATAAACTGGCGAAATATGGGTGCTAGCACCTCTGTCTACCCCTTCAAGGATATGATAAGTTTATGTTATGTTATGAATAAAGACACTGACAGTCCGCTTGAGATGGCACAATTTTATTCAGGAATCATTGACACGAGAAGAAGAAGTGTCACACAACGTGGAAGTACCTTCTATTCTTTTCAATATCATCATTTAAATACATCAAAGTAGTAGATCAATATACGCCCGCATAAGGCTTATAAAAGATAAATAGACTAATACATCATAATTCAATTCAGCAAGACAATTGCTGATCCGTGTATAAATGTTTCCGTTGATCTAGATTATGATAATACATGATGTGGTGGCTCGCAATCATCTTGTTAACACCGAAGGGTGCTAAATATAGTACCATTGTGTTAACCTAATAACAGCAATGGGTGTAACGCATCTAATGATTGGTACCTATCATTTATTGCGTAGATTGTTGGGATACTTAGTAAAATTTATCAGTTACCGTAACGGTTCTGCCTTATATATAAAATACTTCCATTTTCGTAACCCATAGGTCACTATTATTTTCTAAAGTTTTGCCATACATATTGTTAGAATCAAATATAACTCAACCCATTAAAAAAAACTAAAAGCCTAAATTATACATATACCATATCTGTATTTATTATATATATGTATGTACACCTATTTACTTCTATTATATATATTATTATCATTTTTATACCACTTAGTTAGCAGACAAGCACACGGCCCACCTGATGGGATGTGGTTAACGTGGCCTATGGACATAATATGCAACACCAGGGGTGTAACACTCGCACTGCCGACCATGAAGAAACCTTCTGATACCCCTCTTGAAGAACCCCATATTGTAGGTGCTTGGGACTTGTAAATTATTTTAATTTATCATATTATACATGTCTGCCTATTGTAGGGATGTATGTGCCAATATATTACTTTACAGAATGTTTGTTCCTCTTCCTCTATACGGTATTTTCTCTCTATAATGCTACTACTGCCTACTGAGTCTTTCTCTGCACCACCTTTGGTTGACTGGTAGAGAATGCCTGTGGCATTAAGTTTGCATATGTAAAGTTTAAATAAAAATCTAAAATAAATTAGTATGTTAGGATATACGTCCAGAAATATCTCTAAGCACATACACTTGTGGCATGCCTGCGGAAACGTGATCAGTAACCACGTGGGCTGAACTGCAGTACAAGGCTAGTGATAATATATTTAAAATATTGTTTTAATGACAGCGTTAGGGAAATTAAACTGTAGTTATTACGTAATCTCGAAGAAATTATCATACTGATACATACTGATGTTAGTTATGTTATCTGGAAAGTACCTATTACGGCAGTTAAGAGATAAGATAGACACATTATCACCTCAGGCTCAATTTGTTAATGCATTAAGAACTGGACATGCCGTCACGTAGGCACAAGGATTTACTTATGACTAAGAAATCATTACAGTAATGTCATTAATAAAACGTATATATGTAGATCCTAATAGGCGTATATCACAACTTCCGTAAGAACACTTTATTTTTTAATCTTTTTAAATGAATTTTCTTTTTTTATACCACGTAGATGTAAGGAAGGCTGTCAGATAATGCCTTTGTACAATAAACTGTGCATAAAGTTTAAAAAAAAAAGTTAGGTGGCAGACAAGCACACGTTCCACCTGACAGAAAGTGGTCACCGAGGCCTGTGGACGCGTGAAAAACCAAGAGAGTCACACGCGCTGCCGACCTTGCTAGCATTGAGAGTTTCTGTGCCATCAGTGTTTAAGACAAAGCAGGACAAGCTTTGGTCTTTCCATTGATAGCACATAAACCCTCCAGTGAGCTCTGACTAAAACCGAATCCTTACCTTCCCACAATTCATGAACTCGACAGCCACTTCTCTGAAAACGAAGTAGACAAAGTGATCATCTTCGAAGCTTCCCACAAAGTGGGGTTCATTCAGCCAGTTAAGGTCATACTGGGGTGTGCGAAGAGTGCCCGCGTCACGGTGGGCGGCACCACGACTTCTGTAAACATAGCAAAAAAGTTTGTTTAAAAATTAATTTAGGTAAATTTTAATTTCTGCGTGTAAGCGGATCATGAAAAAGCATCTGATGAGGCCGTCAAGCTAATGGGCCACCATTGTTACGTCGTAGGTGACTATAACGGTTACCCTGTTGCCAAAGACTTTGCCTTCTGCTTACCATCAGACGAGGTGAAGTCAAATTGATATGTCTAATATAAAAAATCTTCTTCGACCAAAGAATGGTTACGCTCACCATAAAATTTAAGGGCAACAAATTGTATTTCTCGTGTTTCAAACACACTGTTATTTTATACAAATGTCCATAGAACCTACTGTTCTGACTGTGAATTAACAAAAAGAAACAACGAACTATCCTATTATAGCATCCTTTATTACCCAAGGTGCAATTGTGTAGCCCACAGAATGACCACAGGAAATTACTTCTTCCCATGTTTCACCTAAATATCCAAAATTGGTATTATTCTAACGCATACATCTTCCACAAATTCATTCATGCATTCAATAGTTCTTCATCCTTCTTCATTCTAGCGTCAACCCCAGTCTCATTCAAAGCTTTTCACCTCGAAGTCCAGGGTCCATTTTTTTCAGTCTAACTGCCGGTTTGGCTGAACCATTTAATGGCTATTAGTACAACATAATCAGTTACCATGACAATTTAGCCGTAGCGGGTGCATTAACGGCTACTAGGGTGGCAGGAACAAATGCGCATGTATGTCACAATCGTGTTAAGCATTTTACGATGTATTTTGATAAGAATAACAACCAATGACTTAACAATAACAGATGTATGTTTTCTATAATAAATCTAATCAAATTGTAACTTCTTATCTAATCTAACGATACTCAGATTGCGAAATCGGATAAAATTACACACGCTACCGATACGCACATACGACATATTAGTTGATAATTATTATGACCTATATTTAATCATTTACTAAGTTAGTCATTTACTTTGTAGATCTAGAACGTAGTAAGGTGATAAGATAGTACAGTCAGGTATAAAATTATGTTTACCCTCAAAAAATATTGATACACTCAGAAGAGAGTATGACTAAAGAACTAATATTAGTTTTGATATTAAATGAAGTTTGTTTCTTCATAAATTGTTACAACTTAAATGGTTCTTTTATAGACGTGTAATAATATTCTGTGTCAAACAATAATGGAGGTAATTAAATTGTGTCTTTTGTGCATATATTACGCAATATCTTCGACGTAGATCTATTTTATTGGTTCTCACATAACACTCTTTTTATGCCTTTTGAAATAGAAAATGCAATTATTAAAATAGAATAAACGTATAAGATAATACTGTTGGTTAATGGCACTTGCTAGAACCTGCTGCACATATTGAATAAAATACTTTGTACTTTTCCACTGTATTAGATAGATAGATAAATAAATAATTTTTCATTGTACACCAACAGATTTACAGTGCAGATACGCGTAGTATAAGAACTCAAAAGAGGGTAGCTCGATATAATTACTCCTAGAAAAAACTTTTTCTCTGTTCGCTTGTGCTTGCAACAGCGCCGAAATATCGGATACTCAAAACAATGAAACATGATAAATATCCCGTTTACTTTGATACTGAAGAAAGTGCATGTATACAGTTCAATGTACAATGAGCGGCCTGATCGCTTAAGCGATTTCTTCCAGGCAACCTTGGGACGGACAGTAATGTTGTATTTTTCACCTGACCAGTTTCGCATCGTTTGTATTGGCGCCAAAAAATACAGTGGGAAAAGTACAAAGTGTCTTATTAAATCTGTAAAGGTAATTATCTTATTTATTATAATAAATGAGTTTTAGAGCTACTTCTTGAGTTATGGAATCAAACAACTACTAGATACTGGTATATTACGACGGCTTTTAATTAGGGTTTCATTTCATCTCATAAAGAATTACGGTTTACATACCTGCATATCGCCGTGTCCGAGCTAGCGAAATCTGTTGGTGTTCCAGCGTAATACTCCCCATTGCTGGTCAAGATGGCGGTCACGTTGGAATGAGGGTTGTAGGGACAGTTCGCCACACCAGTCAACCATTCAGAGACTGTGTTTATAGACTCAATCTGTGGAAGAAATTATTTACTATGAAATAGGGTTACTCAATTAACACTGTTAGGGCTACTGTTTTCTTCACAATACCGTTAATCCCGGTCGCATCTGAATTCCAGGGTTCGTTTTTTCCAGACTAACTGCGGCTTTGGCTGAACTTCGATATTTTTGAAACTACTACCATCTAACCTCCACGACCCATTGGAAATATTAAAGTATTATAGTTAGATCAGTTATTGAACTTTTTAGACCTTCAACTACTCGTCTACAGCCATAGATGTTCGTATGACAATTGGAACCGACGGCTTAATATCTTCTCCGAGGCACGATACCATTGCCAAACAAACAAAGGTACAAACAGTAACACCTATTTCCTATTGGAGTAAACAGATATCACGCGTGTTTCATCTTTTTAAGACCCTGGCTGACGTTTCGCTTCATCTAATTTCATAATTACTTTTATACTTAGTCGCCGATGGTGGGTAGTCTTAACCCTGGACCTTACTCAAAATGCCCTTGATCTGATTGACATACGTCGATACCTACACCCTTACCGAGCAGCCCATTTACCAGGGTGAACAGGTTTCTTTAACATTTTTTTGTCCACCTTCTTTGCATCCATCGATCAAAGCTTTCACTTCACGTATTAATATAGGTACCAGGTACCTATAGGTCTTTCCTATGGTAATTTTTAAACACCTTTGCTTTTACGTCGATAGAACGTAATCCTAAGCTCGTAATGAATTCAACAAGATGTATTTAAAGATTTAATGTTACTAGTGATGGATTACCCAAATTACAGCGCATCTGTCTGGAGTACTTGGAATAGTAATCAATCGCTCTAAGAATAGATGAACCCTTTGTGTTAGTAACAACATCGAATTTGTTTCGGGCAGAGCCTTCTTGGGGTCGTAATCGTAACTAGACGTAACAACTATGTCTGTTTACTGTCACAAAAACGACTTTTTTGTAATGAGTAATTTACTCATTAACCCCGTGTGGTTGCAGCCATCCAAATTCTACTCTGTCCCAGCACTCTGCTGGGACAGAGTAGAATTTGGATCACCCCATCTCTTCACATGCTGTGTCGTACAAGGCGACGTAGGGATAGAGCTGTTTAACATCAGACAGATATTTAGAGACCAGACTCAGCCTCAGATGCATGGCTTGAGTCAACAATAATGTCCGGAATACGGCAATAGGCTCACCCCTTGTCACGTGGGACCGAATACAATTATTGGTGAAATGTGGGTGTTTTATTTTACGTGCGCAAAATCCCCACGGATACCTCCCCACCGGATCCGGTGGAGGAGGTTATGTCGGACTCGAACCGACTAACACGCACGCCGCCTGTGGGTCGCTTTGGTTGCCGAAGGTGAGGTTGACAGGCATATCCCTCGCACCCCGGCCGACCCAGGGCCATCTCTCACGATCTGGCCCTCTTCTCGGGTGTGGGGACTACAGAGTCCCCAACTCGTCCTCGGAAACGGGGAGGCGCGCCACGCGCGCCACCGCCGCGGCCTGCTTCTGCCAGGGTGACAGGCG
The DNA here is from genome assembly GCA_963662185.1 of Eilema griseolum. Classification (NCBI taxonomy): domain Eukaryota; kingdom Metazoa; phylum Arthropoda; class Insecta; order Lepidoptera; family Erebidae; genus Eilema; species Eilema griseolum. Next base: position 12,249,170 of record OY759250.1, read on the forward strand.
GTTCCACCTGTCACCCCCAGGCCGGCGCTCATGGAGGGCGGAGGTCGTTCATCGACCTCCGACGCCCGAGTTGCCTTCGTAAAATGTGGGTGTTAACTCACCTCTGTCTAACCCTCCGAGGATAAAGGTGTGATTATATGCATGTATGACTTACTACTAGATTGGCTGTACGAAACCACTACTATACCAGAAACAATGAGAAACTTTTTGTATAAGTTTTAGTTGCAATCGGGATTAACGCTTCGGTTGATGATTTAGTTTCTAGAAGATGTTTCCATCTAATTAAGAAAAAAATCATGAATTGAAGTAATAAAGGTTTGCTGGGAGATAATATTAAATTAAGCTCGCCTTTGTACACCAAGTTGTATTTGTGATTGCCTGTTCATTTATTATTTTTCTGTTTACAATAAAGAATTAAAGAAGTTGACAATAATATTCGTATTTTATTCATTCGTTATTTTGTAACGGCATTTCGAAGTCTTTCATTTGATGGATGAAGATGAGAGTTGAAAGGTGAAATATATTATGCATTTGGAAGTATTACGTTTTACCGCATCTTTACCGTGCTTTCACAAGTATTGAACTTTGCCTAAATATCAAGTTAGTTATGGACGTTATGGTTACAAAACGTTTAAACGCGCGTCAAATTCCAATCTTCTGTTTTTAAATGTCACGCATTCTTTTTCAAACAAAGGTATTTTGATTGGTTTCGTTCCCAAGCTTCACCAAATAATCAATTAATCGATAAAATCGAATGGAGTCCATTGCTGGACATAGACCTCTCCCTAATGTGGCATAGTACCCGTTACCTGGCATTCCGCGTCCAGTCTATTCCAGCTCATCCGTTCATGTAACTTCGGGGCGTCCCACTTTCCAAGTCCAAATAAACATCATTATTATAATTAAACCGGATATCAACAGTAGTCATACACAAAATGGCCATTCCGGAACACAGTGCGTTCTAGGGATATTAAAATTTTCTTACAACACGCAACGAATTTTTAATTTACACATTTTTAATTGACTAAGATGTTCATATAGTCCCTTCCTGTTTTGTAACTCAACCTGTAACCATTATAATTTTTATCTGGCAATATAATATAGTTAGTTATGAAACTATTTCATAACAGTGCAATGTATGTGTCGAACAGTAGATCTAATCCTATAACTTGGTTCATACAATTAGATGTTTTAGTTGCACTCTACCTGTTTTGTAATTCACCCTGTATTTATTATATTTTTTCCAGGCAATACAATATAACTATATTATACATTTGCTATTTCATAACAGGGTAATGTATGTATAGAACAGAGCTAATTCCATAACTTCGTTCATTCAATTACGAGACGTTTTAGTTGCATCGTAAAACAATTAAAACTATCAGCTGATTCACTCTGTGTACAGCATTTTTAATTTACACATTTATATTTGACTAAGTTGTTCATATAGTCTCTTCCTGTTTTTTAATTCACCCTGTATTTATTATATTTTTTACCAGGTAATACAATACAACTATATTGTATCATTAGCTATTTCATAACAGTGTAATGTATGTGTCGAACAATAGAGCAAATTCCATAACTTCGTTCATTCAATTAGGAGATGTTTTAGTTGCATCGTAAAACAATTAAGACTATCAGCTGATTCACTCTGTGTACAGTATGTATTTAGTTGGGTATCTCATTCTTCTATTGTGTCCATAATGTACTATCTATGTACTTCGTCTATGTACTTAACCTATTTATTTAGTCGTGTTCTGAATCTAAGATCTAAGCGCCAATCTCGGTTACATAAAAAGCTGGTACTTTGGAGCCAATTCTCTCCTACATCTCGGTTTAGAGAGACTGATATCCGAAGCACCCTATTCCCCCTACTTGAGGTGGCTTGCGCCATTTTGAAAGAAGTGAAACTGCATGTATGCAATGTATGTAAGGTATGTTAGGAGGTAGGACACGGCGGTATATCCGCCCGATTGAGCAGTCCGACTGGGGAAGTACCTCCGCCCTACAGAATACCGCGGTTATAATAACTTCGTGTTGTGTTCCCAGCGGTGAGTAGGGTAGCCAGAGCTCACTGGAGAATTTGTGCCGTCAGTGGGAAGACTAAAGGCTTGTCCTGATTTGTCTTCTACTGACGGCACAGAAACTCTGTACTTATAGGGTTGGCAGCGCGACTGTGACTCCTCTGGTGTTACAGACGTCCATAGGCCACGGTAACTACTTTCCATCAGGTGGGCCGTGTGCTTGTCTGCCAACTAAGTGGTATAAAAAAAAAAAAAATCCTCTACACTGGCGGCACAGAAACTCTGTGCTTACAGGGTCTGCAGCGCGAGTGTGGCTTCTTTGGTGTTACACATGTCCATTGGCCACGGTAACCACTTTCCATCAGGTGGGCCGTGCGCTTGTCTGCCACCTAAGTGGTATAAAATAAAAAAGTAAGCTAACTGAACTTTTAAACATACCTCTCTCCAACTGCAAACAGGACTGAAAGCATGAGTCCCACAAGCGAACAGCTTGTGTTCATGTGCCAGTAGGACTTTTATAAAGTTGTGGCAGTCTTCTTCTGTTTGACCCTTCACTTGGCACATCTTTATCTTCTCTGAAGAAGCCACCCAGGCTGCCCGTTCTAAGACGCCAAGGCCACGAAGTGAGAGACGGTACAAGGCATCCCTGGAAAAAAAGATTAATATAAGTACTGTACACCTTCAAAATAGCACAATATCTGTAATAGACTGAGGATGGTTGATTGCAAAAAGGACTCCAGAAAAGTCGAACTAAATTGTGCAATGATATACTGTACTATATACTTTTGCCAAGGGCGAGGGGTATTGCACTTTTTACAGATTCCGTGCTGTTGTGAATTTTACTATCTTGTCAATGAGCGTGATGCTTCCAATCAATAATAAATCCTATTAATATTGTAAATGTGATTTGAAAGCATACGTAGATGATGAATAAATAGAGGATGAATATGATGGAGGTAGGATCGACGGTGTATAATAACCTCGTGTTGTGTTCCCGGTGGCGATAAGTAGGGTAGCCAGAGTTCACTGGAGAGTTTTTATGCAGTCAGTGGGAAGACCGAAAGCTTGTCCTGCTTGGTCTCCTACACTGACGGCACAGAAGCTCTCTGTGCTTACAGGGTCGGCATCGCGAGTGTGACTCTCCAGTTGTTGTACACGTCCATAGCCTATGATCACGGTAACCACATATCATCAGGTATGCTTGTCTGCCAGCTATGTGGTATAAAAAAGAACGAATCGGAATTATATTTGATATAGATCATGATTTGGGAATAGCACATACATACTCGTACATACGTACATACAACCACGGCTTTAACCCCAGAGGGTTAGGCAGAGGTGAATTAACACCCTCATTTCACAAATCATTGAATTCGGTCCCACGTAATAGTAGGTGAGCCTATTGCCGTGTTCCAGGCGCTATTGTTGACTAGAGGCATGCATCTGAGGCTGACTCTGAGCTGTATATATCTGTCTGATATTAAACAGCCCTATCCGTTAGTCGCCTTGTACGAAACCACATGAGAAGAGATGGGTGGCCCAAATTCTAATCTGCCGGTATAGGTTCCTGTGGCCCAAGGGAAGGGGTCCTACCCGGGAGACCGGGAAGGCGAGGATAACGAGGGACATCAAAGAGTACGAGAAAAGGCGAGAAGTTTGGATGGTGATTTGGGTCATCATGATGATGACCCACCTTTTACGGTGGGCGAACTCTTCGATGCCCTTCGGAAATTTAACCCTAAAAAGGCTCCGGGGGCGGATGGCTTCACCGCCGATATCTGCACCCACGCCATAGGGGCCGACCCCTTATTCTTCCTGAAGCTTCTGAATCGGTGCCTTCACCACGGCTACTTTCCTAAAATATGGAAGGAGGCCGTGGTGGTGGCACTGAGGAAGCCGGGGAGGGAGTCGTACACCGTCCCCAAATCGTACAGGCCTATTGGTTTACTGCCCGTTTTGGGGAAGGTGTACGAGAGAATGTTGGTAGCTCGTCTCAACTTTTATTTACTACCGAAAATTAGCCCCCGCCAGTGTGGCTTTATGCCGCAGAAAGGCACCGAAGACGCCCTCTATGACCTTTTGACTCACATAAGGGCTAAACTTGATGAAAAGAGGATAGTCCTTATGGTGTCGTTGGACATAGAGGGCGCCTTCGATAGCGCATGGTGGCCAGCCATCAAGCGTAGCGCCACACTATAGTCTGTGCCCCGTTTCGTTCGTGAAGCGAGGTCTACGCCAGATCTCGCTTGGCGAATGGAACGAACGGTACAAGTCGGGTGTAACTGCTTCCGTGACCAAGCTCTTTTTCCCATGCGCAGTGGCGGCTTACAGCATCGTCCATAAGATGGGAGTCGCTAGTACAACGACTCAGTTGCTAACGGGGCATGGTGGGTTCTCCGAATACTTGACCCGTTTCAAGTGCAAGGAGGACCCATCATGCGCCTGCGAACCGGGGGTAGACGAAACCGTCATACACCTTGTCGTGGACTGCCCGATCCACGCGAGGGATCGTTTTAATTTAGAACAAGAAATAAAGATTGAAATTGTAACCAAAAACTTACCAATATTGCTCACCAAGGAATACAGAAAACACTTCTTAGAATATTGTAATAAAATAATTAGAATAGTTAATAAAAGAAATAGCTGATAAGGTCGCCACCAGTGTATATTTACATAGAAATATCCCAGGGTGGTGACGGTAATAAGATAAACTATAGGCTAAGAAGCCACAATTGTTAGTATTAAGTTCAGAAGCTGGTTGGAATTAAATGATAATTTTTGTTTTTAAATTTAAGTAGAAATAAGATCACATATGTACTATAGTAAATAGGAAAAGTTTGTAAACATAGTTAATAAGAGTTAAGAAAAGAAAAATAAAGTATAAATATTCATAGATACACACCCACCCCCCTCCACCTGTCCCCGAAGTATGAAAGGTATAGCGTGAAAGTACGAGAGGTATATAAGCGAGAACTGGTATGTTACAAGAGGACTGGAATGGAAGCGAGAAAACCAAAGGAGAGAGTATATTATGTATCAGTATCAAACCCTGAGTGGGTTTTAGTAAAAAGCAGTCGAAAGACTAGGGAACACACTGCATTGTTTAGAGTAGGCTCTGGCGACTTACCCTGTATACAGCCCAGAGGTGTTAGTAAAAAAAAAAAAAAAAGGGAAGGGGTCAGTAGGCAGTACAGTTTATCACGCGGGCGAAGCTGTGGGCATAGGCTCGTATCATTTATTACGATGAATAAACGAATTGTAATAGCTATTGATTATTGTCAATAAATGGTTCAAGGTGAACGTAATATACTCTTGCGCTCGCAATACTTGATTCAAATGAATATTCGATTTCATATCAATCGAGAAATTGTGCGTGTGTTTTATATTTCCGAGTATAATTATGCAATCTGAGTACTGTAGCTCTTCTTTCTTAAAGCCTTCACAATATAGGTACTACATGGAACTTGAAATCCTTCTCTTCCTCTTATTTATTAGTTCTGGCGAACCATGTCTTTTGAAAACTTTGAGAGACTTTGTGTATTAGGCTGTATCGGCACCATCAAGCTCTTAGGGACTTATAATGTACCATTGTCTTTTTATTCTCATTATCAGCAATATTCTCATCACTTTTCACGACTCAACATAAAACAGTGCGCTGAACTTCGTCACCATTTCGTCCATCAGATCAATTTGAACTTTATGATAGAATAGAATGCAAACTCTAATTGAAATCCCGGAACACTCATAAAATTATAATTGAAACTGTTTAAATGTAGGTAAGTACTTTTCTAGTGACTCCATGAAACGACAATTACGTAAGTAATTTATATCAGCTGAGGTATGCAGGTAAGAAAATGTAAGTGTTATCCGTGGTACGGGAAAATTTGAGACCCGAGACGGTGGCGTGCGATTTTAGTTATTCGGAGTTCGACATATCACATTACCGGTCTCTATGGCCGACGGGGGTGTTACCCATGGAGTTTTACGCACGAAAAAAAGCCGACCAAGTGCGCGTCGGAATCATGCAACGAGGGTTCCGTACAATTGGATTCCGGGATGAAATTATGCTAAATATACTGCGATATATTGTCATTGCGTTGAACTAGAAATTAGATTTTTGCAGTTTCAAGACGTTAGAGACTTGAGTATGTAGTTTAAATTTCAACTTGATGCCTAAATGCAATCCTGAGAAAAAGGTCTAGACAGACAGACTTACAGATAGACAGAGGGACAACGAAGTTATCCTATAAGGGTTCCATTTTTCCTTTTGAAGTTTGTCTTGTTTGTTTGTTTCTTTTGTCTCTAAAAAGTATTGATAAGAGTTTGCAATGAGATTTTTTTCCACATATTTTACAGTATCACAGGCACAGCGTCTGTTGCCTAATGCTTGAGGTGCTCATGGCTAAGTAAATAATAACTAAGTAGGTTAGTAGGTATATTGCTTTTCGGCATATCAGGTTAAATTCGCGTAAATTTGCATTCCATAAAAGTTGAATCCACGGAATGTTGAATCCCATAAAGTCGAATTCCCAACATGGTTAAGTAATACTAGTAAAGCCAGTATTAGGATCTAATGGATTGATTATAACACATTACAGACAGACAGGCCCTGCTGACGAAGTTATTATCAACATAATGGAAGTATCTAGACGGCCTGACGCGGTCGCTTTACAATACAAACATAATAATGTCACATTCTTAATTAGTTACACATGCTTAGGACAGTAATAATCTCTTTATTTATATTATCGTTATATTTGCTATTATAATACAGGTACATAGAAATCGTTTGTCCTGGTTCGGGCATGTAATGCGTAGGGATGAAAGTAATGTCGTAAGGAAGGCACAACTATGGAAGTGGATGGCTACAAGGTGAGAGGGAGGCCTAAAATGAGGTGGATGGACTGTGTGAATGATGATATGGTTAAGAAGGGAGTGAATGTTGAAATGACTACAACTAGAGATGACTGGAAAAAGAACACATGTTGCGCCGACCCCAAATAATCTTGGGATAAGGGCAGGAGGATGATGATGATACACAACTATGCTAACTATAGGATATAAACAAAAATGAAATAGAGAAAAAGAGGGAGACTGCAACTTTTAAGAATCGAAATTCTTCTCCATCGATCTCTACTGATACCATGTCCAAAAGGCTGGCGGCCATACCACACTGAATTGCGATGCCAATTCTTTGAGCGAGGTAAAGGCCAGTCTTAGTACAGTTAATAATAATGTGTGTCACTGTATTTACTATTATACTAGATCATGTTAAAGTTATTGCATATTTATAGTTGTCTCGATGACTGTACGTTGGTACCTACAACAATTTTAACACTCAAAGCTAATTATAAGTAATTATGTAAATCATATACCTAAGCAACTTCGGCAGAAAAACTGGTCTTCAGCTTTTAATAAGTCCGCAGAACTGAAACTGAACTGTATCTTCTTTGTCATTTGAGTACCAATCTCGGTTGTATCAGACAGAGATGGGCATTCTTTGGAAACCGGGGTTTGCTCTTTATCTCTCGTTTCCAATCAAAGTATGAATACTGACTGCTATCTCAATTCCCAACTGCGACAGGTAAGTCTGCGTCAGAGGCATGCCCGTTAATCAGTGGGTGTTTTTTGTAGGAGGTAGGACACGACGGTATTCCTGTCCCAATTGAGCAGTCTGACTGGGGAAGTACCTCCGCTCCTCAGAATACCACGACCATAATAACCTGATGTTGTGTTCCCGGCAGTGAGTAGGGTAGCCATAGTTTTCCGGTCGGCAGAAACGGTCAAGTTTCTACATACATACATATAATCATGCCTTTATCTCCGGAGGGTTAGCCAGAGGTGAATTATCACCCACATTTCAATAATTGTATTCGGTCCCACGTATTAGGAGGTGAACCTATTGCCGTATTTCGGACACTATTGTTGACTGGCTGGGCTGTATATATCTGTCCGATGTTAAACAGCCCTTCCCTTAGTCTCCTTGTACGACACTACATGGGATTAGATAGGGTGGTCCAAATTCTACTCTGCCGGGAACCACGCGGCAGTTTTAAAATTTAGAATCTATAAAATATTACAAATCCAATTCCCTACCAATTTCGTTTGTTAGTCCAAAACTATGCAACGATCAAACAATTTCTTTCATTATTGTTGGTAATATAGGCTAAGGGCCAGATAAAGTGCACAGTCAATCTAACATACATACCTAACTTGTAAGGAATATTATAGTTTATACTAGAACCCGTAACGAGCATAGCCTACATACAAACAGTAGTGATTGCAATATCGAATATCACCGTTATGGCCCTCGTAATCGATACGCTATCGACAGGAAACGTTACTATTGATCCAACTTATGCATATCTGCTGTGGTAATCGCGGTAACAGTATTAGAGATGGATTATGAAAAACTATGCACTTTATTTATTTTCCCAGGATAAATGTCGCATTTGATTGGTTCTTTTACTTGTATCGTTTCAGATCTGATTAGGGCAGTTAAAAATAATAATTTATATTATTTGCATAAAATAAAATGATAAGCCCTACATCTCCAGAACTAGAATTGCAAACAACGTTTTAATAAGAAAATCTTGACTATCAGCCCCTCTAGCCAAATGGGAATACGTTTGTAGAAAAGAATAGATTGATAAATGTATGGGATTAACATACGTTGACATACATACAAACATATAATCACGCATTTATCCCCGGAGGGTTAAGCAGAGGTGAATTAACACCCACATTTCACCAATCATTGAATTCGGTCCCACGTTATAGAGGGTGAGCATATTGTCGTCTTCCGGGCACTATTGTTGACTCAAGCCATGCACTTGAAGCTGAGTCTGGGCTGTATATATCTGTCTGATGTCAAACAGCTCTTAGTCGCCTTGTACGACACCGCATGGGAAGAGATAGGGTGGTTTTAACATCAAAGTACGTAACAATCTCATACATTCTATTCTACTAATAGGCTGATCAACTAATTGTCACTATTTTACAAAGGCAGGTTAGTGAAGAAAATACATTTCTATAACGCATCTATAAACAAGATGATCATATAGTACAAACAAGAATTCATAATGTTTAGACAATAAATTTAGTATGTACGTGATAAACCCGTGCCTTGATCGCATGTGAAGTCAAAAGCACGTGAACAAACAAAAGTTAATAGCTTAGCCAAATGTTCAGCTCTTATTGACGTTATGTGGCAAACACTGGCACTTCCTGGTGTTTGATATGCGCCGCTTCATTTACGAAATAAGGTAGGATCCAGACATGTCCACAATCGTATACATACGATATACATAGGCATACTTTTCGAGTTATAGTTATAAAATGCAGATAAATATGTGTACAGCAACAAAAATCACACCTCAAGTATTTTTTTTATATAGGACACGTCAATTAGACTTCGCCTTGCCTGATGGTAAGCTGAAGGCAAAGTCCCAAAAAAGAGGGTCACCATTACTTACACATACCGTGTGACAATGGTGACACTCAGCTTGACGGCCTCATCATATGCTTTTCACGCCCCGCTTAAAGGACCCGGGACTGTAGGAAGAAGGAAACACGTGAGCTGGTAATGAATTCCAGGCCGTAATGGTGCGATAGAGGAAAGAGTCGCCGAACGGCTTGGTTCTTGATCAGATGTTTTGCACCGTGTGCGGATGACATCTAAGACCTGGACGTGTTGTCCTGTGTAGGAAAGGGGAGGGTGGTACTAATTGGAACAGCTCATCAGAACACTCCCCATGGTACAGACGGTATTGCATTTAAAAGCTCCTCACCACTGTAATAAATAGGATAAAATATGATCCTATCACTGACAATACATCCCTCCAGCTATTAGCATTGACACCTTTGAATTTAAAGAGAAAAATAATTATTTATTCATGACGAAAGGTTATGATTGTTAAAATATTACTTACGAGGAACGGATATAAACACACTTTGTGGATATAATTTTTTTTATATTCCACTTAGGTGGCAGACAAGCACACGGCCCACTTGATGGAAAGTGGTCATCCACTATTACTATAATCGTTTAAATACAAGTTCAGAACAATCCATCTAATTTTCTAGCCATTTAAAAGTAATAAAACTAAACGCACGTGTGTCGGATGTTATGTTCAACGTCAGTTACGGCCCTTTTAAACTTAATAGACTGATTGTAACTGTACAAGTTAATGGAGAACTGCAAAACCGCTTAATATTCATCAACATAAGCCGAATAGGCAAGACTTTCGCTTGCACGTGCAGTAATTAAGGTTTTGGTGTCGACAGATTTGCCAAATCCCCGCAGTTTATAATTGGAACTAATCTATAAGTTCTCAAATCTTGAACAAGAAAGTTGACCAGAAATAGAAACACCAACCCCTTTCGTTTGTCGTTAGGTAGAAATGGTAGATAAGTTGTTCCGCAAGTTCTCTATGCAATTATAATCACATACATATAATCACGAATTTATCCTCGGAGGGTTAGGCAGAGGTAATTTAACACCCACATTTCACCAATCATTGAACTCGGTACCACGTAATAGGGGGAGAGCGTATTGCCGTCTTCCGGGCACTATTGTTGGCTCAAGCCATGCACCTGAGGCTGAGTCTGGGCTGTATATATCTGTCTGATATCATACAGCCCAATCCCTTAGTCGCCTTGTACAACATCGCATGGGAGGAGATGGGGTGGCCCTAATTATTGAAAAAGCGTAAACTATTGCCCTGGAAAGAATTACAATTTTTTGGAGTCTACTATCACAGACTACTAGATTGTTTCTAGAACAAGATTGACAATTACGCCTTTTTTCCTTCGGGTAGGCAGAGAGAGCAAACTACTTTCGCGATTCCTCTACTCTTACAAACCTTTTACACATGCCCGCAGGTTTTGAGTACCTACTTTTTTTACCAGGCCACACTACTCTCGTCTCATAAGTCTTTTTTTATATACAACTTAGGTGGCAGACAAGCACACGGCCCACCTGATGAAAAGTGGTTACCGTGGTCTATGGGCGTGTGCAACGTCAGAAAAGATACACTCTTGCTGCGTACCCTATTACCCTTAGAACATAAAGTTGATGTACTGTAAGTGCAGCAGACAAAACAGGACAAGCCGATATTTCGGTGCCGTTACAAGCCAAATCAATTCAATCAAGCCATGATCATGGTGTACTGATACGGAGTACACCGTGATCATGGCGCTTGTAACAGCACCGAAATATCGGTTACTTAATAAAGATAGTAAATATCCCGTCGAGTATATATTACACTATTAATTCTACTCTGCCGGGAACCACGCGGCTAATTATGCTAAAAGACAGCTAAAAGTAAATAATATTATCAGTTACAGTCATTTCAAGACACATATTTGTTTTATAATTAGCATCAGTAACTTACAAGTGCTCATAATATATTAATTACCTTTCAGCATAAGATTCTCAAATGTATAGAATGCGATGAACATCGATATTCGTTTTCACTTTCAAAAAAGTAATATCGAAATCATTTGTATAATAAAACAATGCGATGGTAACGTATATCACTGATACATTCGAGTGAAAAGAAAGAATGAGAATCGATTAACGAAAATCGATTTAACATAAAGCAGCAATAACCTACCTATATTGAAAGTGTTTGGAAAGTGGACCGTACGAGTTGGCGCAAGACCGCTTTTTGTGGAAATCTTTTGTGAGGTTTTTTTATTAAATTTGTATCTATAAGTACCAGATAATAAGTAGTAGCTACAGAGATCTACGAACTCTTTTAACATCTGATCGATCTTGAATAGGCAAGTCTCAAAATGATCTTAATACTTAGGTATTAAGATATTAAGACCCAGTCAAACTGTCTTATTGATTTAAATAGTATTATCGTCCGAATTATGAATAATAAGGATAGTAGTAAGAGGAAGATTTTTAAGTTGAATATTTTTTTGTTATCCTTATATGATTTATTCACCAATTAATTTTAAAAGTTATTAATATTAATTAGTAATTTATGCTTTATTATTAGTAATTGGGGGATTTTAAGTTATTGATAATCGTGGTCGTGTGCCACTTTTCCCTAGAATGTATTGTTTTGTTAGATTAAGTGGCATACGACCTGGCTATCCTTGATATTATCTTGTTTAATACTTTTTATAGCGTGATTTTTAAGTAGTCGGGTTTTAGTTTTAAACTTATTAACTATTTATATTGTTTTGTGGCAAGCAATAGGTATAATTTATACATATTTAAAATGTGCTTATTAAGCCCTTTCATTTGATATCCAACACGACATATTTTACACAAATTTATTTTTTAACTGTGTGTCGCACTCTAGCGGTGATAAAGTACTATACTTTATGACCGCTAGAGTGCGCCACAATGGATTCAGTGACACATTGTACAGCTTAAACTATATATTATATAAAGATACCTCATTTGTCCAGTTCTAATAAGTGGTTGAGGAGCTAAAGATGAACCTACATACATACATAGCCTGTCAAAATCATAACCCTCCTGTTGTTTCGCCGTAGTTGGGTAAAAAGTCTTTTCGGAGCAGTTTACAGACAAACACTGTGACATTAATATAAAAAAAATAGAGATTGTAAATAAACTACATGTACCCATAATTTATTATGTGAAGAAATACACACTGCGCCCGAGTAAGTTTCTCTAATTAGTATCAAGTACGAAGAGCATATAATGCATTCCTACGGATGTTTATAACTCCGTTGGACATCATTATCTACACATTAATGAGGACTTGCCTTAACTATCGTGTGACTGACATCTACTGACCTGGAACGTGGATTTGATATTCGCTTAAATATGTAGAATCGTATTGCTTAAGTTAATGGTGATATTAAGGTATGTAATGAACACAAAATTGTACTTTAAATGAAAAATTGCTTTCCTCACAATATTCATAAATACTTTGAAAATGAGACAGCTCTTCGCCAGCTCTCACTACTCTAGTATGGAAGTCTTAACGTGTAGCCTATATTCGACAGTGCTGAGACAATATTAAGATGGTAAACCCTACAATTAATTTGATTATATTCTGATATAGAACATAATGCAAGTTAGGGATTACCAGCTTACCTACCAATAGTTGACCACATCAATCTGTTTAGTCTGACCAAAAAAATAAGGATAATCTTTCCTGTTGGATTTAGTGAGAAATGTTATTCGTCACAACAATGGCCACTTCTAAGAATTTTGTATAAGCTGAGCTAAAAAAATCTGCGTCCGTTACGGCAATTTCTAAACTCACATTGCGTCAATAGACTTAATCGCAAATATCTCGATAGTATCCGTCTCGAAGAGGTAGAACGTGCCACATTTCATGTGTAGCAAGTGCGGGTTGGATGCCCGCTCAGTGCAAACACTTATATGCATGAATATGAATATTTGCATTAATTTTGATGTTTATTATATATCTATCTATTTATACTGATGATTGATGGCACTTGGTGCAATGGCAATTGTTACACATATTGAGAACACATTTGTACTTTTTCCACATTGTTGAACCTGACCGGTTTCGCCTTACGGCATCCTAAAGGTTTACATTGACAGTTATTTCTCTTTTCTTTTTTAAAAAGAATATTAGAACCAAAATTACTAATATTCCCTCAAACTTCTCCAGTTAAGCTAAATTGCTCGTGTTAGGGGTGAGTTCACGTCGGTAGTGTATTGACCAGGATTCGAATCCTCCTTAACCACTAGACTTCCGACATACGCTCGTGTAGATATAAAAAAGTGGGTAGTTATAAAATTATGTATACCAGTACAAAAAAATCCCCAAAAGTTTGAGAAATAATATTTAGATGATCCTAAAGACTATTATTGTATAAATTTAAATCATATCATCATCATACACGGTTGAGTGTCGTAATGTTCAAGAAGAATGTTATTACCTGTCATTGTAAACCTTTGAGAATGCCGTAAGGCAAAACCAGGTCCAATAATAAATACTGCGGAAAAAGTACAAGTGTCCATGCTTCCTTTGAGCGCTATTTAAAATGTCCTATTTTAATATCCAGTATATCTTAATATCTATTTTTTCCCTATTATTTATCCATCTACATTGATAGCTGACAAAACACCTCAAGTAATAATTATTAGCAAAAAAACAGTAATTGTCAATTAAAAGGTGGGCTGCATTACTAACCTGTTGCTGATAAGCACTATCTCGTATCACGTATTCTCATTCTCGTTTTATAAGTTGAACAGGTGAACGCACGAGATGTTTGAACAACTCGTTAGGACCGGTACACACTGCTATCGGATTAAAATGCTGTTACGGTTACAGTTCTTTTAATAAATTATGTTCTTTTAAAATATTATGTGTTAGTGTTGTTTGTTTAGTAGGTTTTTATGATGATGTTGAGCTACGAATGTCGTAATATTCATAATTTAGATTGCTTCGAACCAGATTAGGTACAGTCGCCCTCAGAAGTTTCTTAATATCATCTAAATAACAAATGATCTTTAGTTACATTGAGATAAATTCGTAGGTAAAGAAAATAGGTTTCTTTTATATCACTTAGGTGGCAGTTAAGCACATGGCCCACCTGACGGGAAGTGGTTACCGTGGCCTATGAATGTATGCAACACCAGGGTGATACACTCGCGTTGCCGACCCTGAAGAAACCTTCTAATGCCCTTGTTGAAGAACCCCATATTGTAGCGGTTTGGGAAAACCGCAGCAGGAAATTCACTCCACAGCTTGAGCGTGGGTGGGATGAAGTTTCTTTCATACCGCACAATGTGCACCGTCTCAGGTCGCTATGTGTGAGGATAAATTCCCTGCCTTTGGCGAGTAGTGCGATGATAGAATGTAGCTGTGGGCATTATGTCAAATAATTTATCTGAGCACAAACCATTGTACTTTTGTTATCTCCAAAAGACTATTTAAATTTAACATTTTTCAATTTCTGATTATTCTTTTATGTAAAGTTTTAGTGTTAATGTGGACGGTTACTTGGAATGTGTTAAGCGTTAAGCGGCAATAGTGATGACGACTGTACCCAAGTTTAACAGTACCAAAATATTTTTTTGTAAAATATAAATGGATATAATGGATCCATGGTGGCGATCCGGCGAGGAGACTCGCCGCGTTGAAAGATATCGTGCGTACACCCCGTATGATGCGGCACGCCAACTTCTGCTGCGGACGCTGCAGCAGGGGCATGTGCCGATCACTCAGGGTGTCCGCCCACACGGGACACCCGTACAGGGCCATGGACCGCACGACACCCGCGTAGAGTCTTCTGCAGGAGTCCTCCGGGCCCCTCAGGTTGGGCAGTAGCCGCGCCAGAGCGTTGACCGTGCCCACCAATTTGGGGCCCAGACTTCGGAGGTGCTTCCCGAAGTCCCACCGTTCATCTGGGGCTTGATGCCGATGAGAGTGCCTCCCACTGTGAGACTGGAACCAGGTGGTGGCGTGCGCCGAGGTCCATGAAAGAACATGGCCTCGGATTTATGCAAAGCCACCTCAAGGCCCAGCCGCCGGATCCGTTCCACGACTTGAGCAACCGCGGTCGTGGCCCTCAGGGTCGCTTCGCGGTATATAGCCCCGCTCGCCGTCACTAGTGTGTCGTCCGCATAGCACGTGACTGCGGCGCCGTCCGCGAGCTCACCGCGAAGCACCCAGTCGTAGCCGATGTTCCACAGGAGCGGCCCAAGAACCGATCCCTGTGGAACGCCGCACGACATCTCACGCCGACCGACGCCGGTCGCACTTGGGTAGATGACGGCTCTCTCCGTCAGATACGCCCCGACTATGCGGCGGAGGTAGAGAGGCACACCGTGGTACACGAGTGCCTCCCTGATGCAACTCCAGGCAAGGTGTTGAACGCGTTGGAGATGTCCAAGGACACCACCAACGTCACCTCACCCCGGGCGACTGCCACCTCCGCCAAAGTCCTCACGCGCATGATGGCATCCACAGTGGACCGCCACCGGCGGAAGCCATATTGGGCATCCGCCAGGTCCGGCCCCCTACCAGAGAGGTGCTCGACGAGGCGCTTCGCAATAACTCTCTCAATGAGCTTGCCCACCTAGTCGAGCAACACAATGGGCCGGTAGCCGGACGGTTCGTCCGCCGGGCGACCCTCCTTTCGGATGAGGACCAGTTTCCCCGTCTTCCACATCTTCGGAAACTGGCCACGCTCCATGCATGCGCTGAGGAACCCTCTCAGTCGGGGTTCGAGACCGTCCTCTCCCAGAGCTAGGACCCACGCGCGGCCTGACATTTTATGTACCCTATGACACTCCCATTCTCATTCCTCGAAATCCATCCAGCCGCTAGGACTGTAGAGGGAAACACAGAAAACTACATACATATGCGCGTAACACATTACCTTTGCTGGCGCAGTCGGATAATAAAAAAATATAAAAATCCGACAGATATTGACAACTAACACCCATAAATAACCTACTCTTTAGATACGAGTAGGTCATTATTAAGTATTACCTAGTAAAAGTTGTGATATATCCTTTTGACAGCACCTGTATAAATTAAAGAGTCTAAATGTTTATTCTAAATGGGTAAACGATTTCAAATATTATAAGAAATGATTTATGTATATATTATTTTAATAGACAGATATTTCCAGCACGTATTAGAAATCTAAATAATACGGCAGTAGTTTCACAAGCTAACGTTTATTTCGCCATAAATAAACTCATATTACGAACATTAAAATTCCAGAAATAGATGTTTTACACTATCAGATAATCTGTGGTAGTCTGTAACTATAACGTGTGAATGAATTTAAACCGTACCATACCTTAAGGTACAGTTTAAATTCTTTGACCCGCACACGGTGCAGAAAATTCGATCAAGAGCCAAGCGGTTCGGTGACTCTTTCCTTTGTCGCACCATTAAAGCCTGGAATTCATTACCAGCTCACGTCTTTCCTTCTTCCTACAATCCCGGGTCCTTTAAGCGGCGCGTGACATGATGAGGGCGTCAAGCTAAGTGTCACCATTGTATATGTAAGTAATAGTGCTCTTCTTTTCTGAAACTGCCTTCAGCTTGCCATCAGGCGAGGTAAAGTCTAATTGAAGTGTCCTATATTAAAAAAAACCCTTTGGTACGGTATTTTTTTATATAACCTACCTTTGATAAATAAGCTGCACAATACCAATTAACTATCTTAGAATTATCAGTTTGTTACCTAATCACAGGCAAATAACTCAAAAAAGGTTACAATTGAAATATCGTCGAAACTATACCCCAAACAAAGACCTTACGGCGATAAAAAAAAATACTATTATTTGTGTAGTCTACTAACAGTCATTACAAAAGTATACATTCGTTAAATGCTTTTACATCGTAAAAATACTTCAATGCTTGGTCTCAAAAACGTAATTTACTTGCTGCGAAAATGCATCTGAAGTGTCGATAAATGTTGTCTTTGCAACTACTTGTAAATAAAAATAAAAATATTTATGAAACTAGCCTAGCCTAGTGGTATGAATAATGGACTGCTGAGACGAGGTCTCGGGTTCAATCCCAGGTTTGACCATGGCACACACCAATGACTTTTAGATGCTTTTCGATGTTATGTGTGTATTTATCGCAGGTTTATAAGAGCCCTGTTAATGGCAATAGGCTCGCCACCTATTACATTGGGACCTAAACATAAACTGGCGATATGTGGGTGCTAGCGCCTTTGCCTACCCCTTCGGGGATATAGGCGTGAGTTTATGTTATGGTATGTTTATTAGCTACTATGAGTCTTAATACCGAGAATGAAGATTTTATGGTAATATGTACTATTATTTATACTGTAGTTTTATCTATTATTTATGACGATAGCCTATTATTATAATTGGAACGTTTAATGCCTATCTTCCAAATGATAGATTAATATAATTACATACATTATAATCACGCTTTTATCCCGGGAGGGTAAGGCAGAGGTGAATTAACACCCACATTTAACCAATAATTGTATTCGGTCCCACGTAATAGGGAGTGAGTATTGTTGTCTCGAGCCACGCATCTGAGGCTGAGTCTGGGCTGTCTGTTGTTAAACAGCCCTTTCATTTTGTCGCCTTGTACGACACCGCATTTACTCTGCCAGAAACCACGCGGATAATAATTATTATAACAATAATTAAGTACCTGGTATAAAATTAGAAAGTGTTTAAACGTTTGCTTATCAATTTTACTGTCCTAATGTACATGAATAGGCATTCAGTATTGTATGTCATAGAACTAATGTCAAAGGTTTATGGTATAATAAATATTATTAATATTATGTTATTGGTGTAAAACAGGCAGTCTGCTTGACGGCTAAAGGCTATAATAATAACCAATTCTGTATAACGGTAACGGCATACCGAGGTCTATAAAATGTCTTAATAAAAGGAGTGTAATGTGTTTCACCGACCTATACTCTCACACTGTGGAACTCTGGTGTTCCAGTTCTCTCTGGTTTTTATCTCTGGCTTTTTTGGTCCGAATGATGCTTATTCCCCAGTACCACCTTCGTACCTACCTACCTGCGCACTCAATTAGATGTTGACCATATTTGAGTACGTACAATATGCAAGATTAGACCTTATCAGTTATTTTAAGATGTAAGTACCTAGTTAAATAGAAGTTATTAATTGTGCGTGACTTAAATAAAATATTTTACTTTATTTCTTTCTTTCCAAACCATTTGAAACTCAGTCAGCAAAAATTCCGTTATTCCATATTCATCACTAAAATATTTCGGTGCAATTTAAACAGAGCATAGAATATTGGCCTGTGAGTGCAAATATGCTTAGATTTATTACTCTTGAGTTCCCCCAATAATTTGTTTGTATTATAAATCAAGCTCGTTTAGAGACAGGTTGAATATTTCCAAGTAGACCTAGCCTAGGACATAAATAGATTTAGGCAGTTACCTTGCGCCTACGATCAGTTGGTCCCTTGCCACATCGAATACTAGTTGCGAAAATGAATTGGTGCTGTTGTCCTCGAATATGTCGCTATGCTCTGGAGTCAGTAGATCTGGAAAAAAAGAATAGGAGGTCGTAAATATTATGACAACATAATACATATACGTTTTTATAGATACATATGTACATATAGTCACGCCTCTATCCCCGGAGGGTTAGGCAGAGGTGAATTAACAACCACATTTCACCAATTACTGAATTCGGTCCCACATTATGGGGGTGAGCCTATTGCCGTCCTCCGGGCACTATTGATGACTCAAGCCATGCATTTGAGACTGAGTCTGGGCTATACTGTATATATACGTCTGACGTTAAACAGCGCTACTGTTGTACTACTACCTGCTAGAGTAATCGTCTGACAATGTTACTCATCAGAAATATATCAAAAACGGAATTCTCGTAATGAAAATTTTCAATATCGAACATTGTCAACGCGCTCATTTTTTGCATTTTGGAGATTGATAAGATCGAGACAGATTTTTATTTTGTCTATGAACTTTTTACATCGGACTGTTCCAAATTCAAATGAGAATGTGGGTGCAGCCATAAAGGCCCTTGTTAAAGCGACGGCTTTTAGCCGTGGGTTACGATTACGACGGCGCCTAGCCTGACGGAGTGTCCGGTCGTCAGTCGCCTCGCCCGCGCCAGTCTTTATGTAACACTACAGAGGTATTCTTGTATGGCGCCTGGCCATTTGAGTGTTGAGCCGCTGCTAACCACAGTTAAAACTTCTCTCGTTAACAACTTCAATAACTAACTTTCTGAGTAGGTAGGTTAGTAGCTTAGCGATTAAGGAGTCGGCGTCACGATTGAGAGGTCCCGGGTGCATATCCTGGACAATTTTTCATACCACTCAGATGACAGACATGCACACGGCCCACCTGATGGAAAGTGGGTTATTCCTTTGTGATTTCGGTTTTTATTTCAGAAACAGGATATAAACATTTCTCTAGCATGATTAGCTTACATGGTAATTGGTACTTTTTTTATACAACTTAGGTGGTAGACAAGCATACGGCTTACCTGATGGAAAATTGTCACTGTGGCCTATGGACGCGTGCAAAACCAAGAGTCACACTCGCGCTACCAACCCTGCAAGCATGTAGAGTTTCTGTGCCGTCAGTGTAAAAGACAAAGCAGGACGAGCTTTTAGTCTTTCCACTGACAGCACAAAAACCCTCAGGTGAGCTCAGGCTACCCTACTGACCGCCGGAAACACAACACGAGGTTATTATGGCCGCGATATTCTGTAGGGCGGAGGTACTTCCTCAGTCGGACTCAATTGGACGGAAATACCGTCATGTCCTACTTAAATATAAATACTACATATAAAACCTATGTTAATGTAATCATGAATCTTGAAAGAAAGCTCAACATCCGACAACTTAATCTGAGATCAGACTTAGAATAAATTAAGAAAGCATTCTCAGAAGCTGCAATATAGCTAAACTGAACGAGTAACTTGAAATCACTAATATTATAAATGGTCAGATATACGGCAATAGGCTCACCATTACGTGGGAACGAATACAGTTATTGGTAAAATGTGGGTGTTAATTCACCTCTGCCTAGCCCTCCGGGGATAAAGGCGTGATAACCGATCGATAGGAGTCGCGTGCAATAGCTAGTATATATTCAGTAGACTCATTTGAGAATATTAACTAAATAAATACTTGGTGCTTAGACTGGTAAAGTGGACCCCAGAGTCAGCGGTAAAAGCTTTGGATGCGACTGGTATTAACGCTAGGATGAAGAGAAATACATGGTGCTTTCGTATGCAAGTTTAAACATCAGGTTTTATATAAACATTATAGGAGGGAGGTAAGATACGGCGGTATTTCCGCCCAATAGAGCAGTACGACTGGGAAATACCTCCGCCCTACAGAATACCGCGGTTATAATAACTTCGTGTTGTGTTCCTGGCGGTGAGTAGGGTAGCCAGAGCTCACTGGAGAATTTGTGCTGTCAGTGGGATGACTAAAGGCTTGTCTTGCTTTGTCCTCTACACTAACGGCACAGAAACTCTGTGCTTAAAGGGTCGGCAGCGCGAGTGTGGCTTCTGTGGCGTTACACACGTCCATAGGCCACGGTAACCACTTTCCATCAGGTGGGCCGTGAGCTTGTCTGCCACCTAAGTGGTATAAAAAAATGTAAAATTGCTTAGAATAAATTCTGTTACAACAGAGTCAAACTATCAATTTATTTTTAAACAAATTAGATACAATGCGGGAGCGCCCTTAAACCTTAACTACCTCTTTATTGAAATTCCCTCAGTGGCTGGTATATTACTAGCAGGTACTGATTGATTACCAGCTTATTTTAATTGAAAATGAGCCCGATTATAGTACCACATTTAAGTAAGGTCTGCCTACGCTCATTTTAAGAGATTGTCTGGTGTCAGTCGTAGGCGATGATGGAGATTAGCGCATCACACATCTTTGTATTATTCTTTTATATTATCGTTCACTTTATTTCGATTTATTTTTATTGCTATAGGTAGCTGCATAATAATTTTTCACTTAATACTTTTTGAGAAAAATGAACCCGACTACATTATGTATTTACTAGTTGTGTAAAATGCTTGCATTAATTCTAATTAAATTTTCATTGCAATTGTTACTGCATTATTGGAAACCTGAAACCCATGGCTACATAGAAAATTTTGGTCTTTCGAGCCAAAGGGTAATCCAGGCAACAACATGCCCTTCTTAGTATTTACACTCAACGCTAGTAAATTGTGTAATCAATTACAATTTCATTTTCAGTACAAGTACTCCGAATTACATTATTGCAAAACTTGTAACCCCGGGGTCACATCGAAATTTATGGTCTTTCGAGCCAGTGATACAAATCCAAAACAACAAGCACTTCAAAGCACGTAAACTCAAAACTCAACGCTAGCAAATTGTGTAATCAAGTCCAATTTAATTTTCAGTACAATTCCTCTTTAATGCGTTATTGTAAACTAAAACCCCGCGGTTACATTGAATAGCCTTACAAGGCAAAAGATACAAACCAAACAATAACAACAACATTTCTCAGTCGACGGTACACTCAACACCATTTATAGCTTAGGAACAATTACTCGAATCACTTATGTACACAAATGTAATTCGAAATGGGACAAACACATTTGCGTTACACTAACTTACAGTTAAGTGACCATGTAATTAGCTTTCGACTACAAACCCAGCCTGTTTGACTTGTAAATCTCATTGCATATGCAAGAGTGCATTGTGTCTTACTACGTTACAATACAACCAAAATGGATTGTATTAGGAGGACCGCCTTTGCTTGTCTTGCCTCGAGTCACTGACCTAATGGTAAACTTTATTTGTCGATATGTTCTTAGAATTAGAAATGGATCATGATGAAACCAACCCAATTCAAATTATTGCCCAGTTTCATCAGAGATTGAAGTTTCTGTAGTGAGAATAGCCGTTAGGCATAAAAAAACCTGTGACGGCACAAACGCGCCTCGCCTTATCCGGGAGCAAGATGGAGACAACGTAGTGCCAAAGACTAAACCCGTGGAGGCCATTTCGAAATTGAAGATAGCCCTAGGTCAACCGGAGTGCAAGAGATAGTGCCCATATCCCAATTAAGTCGCTGCGAAAACCAATAAAGCTGCGACAAAGTGAAGAAGTACCAAACCGATTGGTCCTGATCCAAATCAATCATAAACGACCTATCTGCCCAAACCGTAACAATGTACGGTATGGAACACAAATAGTCGGAACTCGTGTGTATTCAAAAATAGTGTAATGTTTACATCCACCATTCAACATGGAGGCGTGATACACGTAATAACAATTTACTCAAGTACCCAACCGCCAGACATCTGTCGTTCTATAATTGTTTACATACGCGAACGATTATGGGATTAAGAATGTATTGATTATTTTCACACTCTAGTGTAAACAAATTATGCCCAGATACAATATACAGTAACAGGTGTGTGAATACTGGCTTGAAATGTATCATGTTTGGTTTAATTAGTCTTAAATGTAAACTACATTCAATCAATTATAATTTTGCGGAATTTATGACGTAATCATGAAATAACGTAGGTACCTACTTAATATTTTGGCGACGTGGCTGTGAAGCATTCGATTACTGTGCTGTGCTACTGGAGGTCGAGGGGTTCGATTACAGCTCAGTGCATTTATTTGAATGTTTTGAATTTTTTGGCTAGACTAGTAGTTATAGAACTAATAAACAAGTATAAATAAGTAAACTGAAGACCAGAGCGACATTTGAAATTCTATATCTGCTCCCAACGTCTTTAAGTATTTAAGTCACTCATTCATTACTTACATAAATATGCTAATATAGAAAACTAAAAAGGAAGTTAAGCTAAAAGATCTAATTGGATCCCGTATAGATAATGAGTAAGTACGTAACATATCACTTTTAATCCGCTTCCTTGCTTGTAAGCACCAGAAACAACTCCATAAATTAGCTACATTGTAGACTACCTACAAGCAACAATGCTGAACCATGCTGAACTAATCACCTTAACAGGAGGTAAGAATGCAATAAATGCGCCTATTTAGAGATGATTGCACATTACTGTGTGTAGTACCTTAGATGAACGACCTATTAACCATCAAGCTAGATTACGTGAAACTGTAAGTACCTATATCGGCAAGTATATCAGAAGATGGCATATTCAAATCGATTAAGATAGACAAAATTGAAACGGTCCAGGCGGGATTCGAACCCGCGAATTTTGAGGATGGTTTCAGGTGAAGGTTCGTTGGCTCAGTGGTCAGAACGGAACGGAACGTTCTGACCACTGAAGGAAAGATCGACGACCCTGTAAGGGAAAGATCGACGGTTCGAATCCCACCTGGTCCGTTTATATTGTTTCTATCTTAATCCATTTGAATATTTAGCATACTAAGCATACAAATTTCATTCAATAAGATGGAATATTGCTAAATGGCTCTTCTACAAGGAGGAGTGGAGGGTCAGCGTCCTCCCGGCTCACAAGATAGACAGACTGTATTAAGTCCTCTACGAATGCTCCTTTACATGCACACACGTACAGTACAAGTTGTAGAGTCACGAATAGAGAGAGATGGAGCAATTTCACCAAAACTGTGAGCAATTTACCAGACGATCCATGGTCACAACCACTCCACCAGGAGTGTACGACTACCTAAGAAGAACATCAGTGAAAATTCGTTCAACTATTACCTTTCTCTTCTTCTTTTTTTATTTACGTTTTTATTTTTTCAGTTAGTCCACCAAGATCTAACGCCACGATACACCAGTGGAGTAAACAGTGTTCTGGAGTTTCTATGATCCACCGGACTATTCAAGTGGATCCGGTCCTCCTTGCAACTGGATTTCAGGATCCACCGTCTACTCCAATAGAGGATCGAACAGCACTCAAGGTGTTTGGGACACTGACACTGACCCAAAGAGTCGATGTAAATTTTAACCGACTTTAAAAGGAAGAGGATGCCCTCTTTATTCGATGTAAAAATAGAATTAATAATATCTATTTTGACCTCCTAGGACAACAGACTGAGGTCAGTTTTCACCAGCGAAAATGATTGCATCCAAGGAAATTCTTGCTCGAGATAATTTTTATGTAAATAAAATCGGCTGTAAATAAGATGAATGATGTTTTACCTTGTCGGTTTATTATCCTGAAATCATCTTCAGGCAGTTCTCCTTTACTACGGGCGCTGAGCAGTATCAGTGCGGCCACTTTATACACTGTGAACCGCATCTTGGTGGTAGTATGGTTCTATATCTGTAACAATAGAAAACAGAGTTACTATGTGCACCTTTTTATTGAATCCCATCATAATACAATAATTTTATGGATATAGTTGAAAGACAAAGTAAGAACTTAATTGGTGCTTGAAAAAATCAAACATAAAAACGGTAATATTACAAGCAGTAAACGATAAACGAGTTGTTTGTAACCCATCAAGACTATCGAGGTCAAATCCAACTCGTCTGCAGACACTGGATTACCTCATTAGCAAACAAGTCTCTGGGGTTGAGGTGGTCAGATGGTATTCGTTACCAAAAAAGTTGAACTGAACTAAGTACCTGGAGTCGTTGAAATGTGGACCCAAAGCATCAAAGTACAAGATATGGATGCAACCGGTATTATGTCCATTCATGGATATTTAAAAATGTAAAGTAATAAAATATATTTAAGTATTTGACACTTTAGACGGTAAATCAAATATTACAACTCATCTTACAACTTGGGACGAACACGTTGATGTAAGTAGAGAAGCACAACAATAATCGACGTCGTAAATACCTAATAACCTATTCATTATGAAATTACATCACTTTTCACTTAAAGAAAACCATAATTCTCAGTCATAGGTCAAAACAATAAAGACATACATACAAATATTTAACGTACCTTAAAAAAATATTTGACTAAAAATTGTTAAGTTATTTACTTTAAGATTTGTTTATTCAGACGAAATTTATTGTAATAGCAAAATGCGTTAGTAAATAAGTTAAATAAATACACGATTGCTTAAAATCGTTTTACATATTTCATTAGCAATATTTATTTACTACATTCCTTAGTTTGGAATGTACAACGTACATTATTGTTAGACAAGCCTGCGGAATTGTACGATTGGTACATCTATAAGGCCGTGTCCTCAAGGGCAGCGGTGGGTAGAAAGCACGCGACTACGCGGGCGTGATAGCTCCATATATTTTATAGCAGTATACACGAAATTCCACTCACCGCTGCTACAGGAGATACGGTTTAAAGCTGGCTGTTTAGCTTTAGAATAACCCTCAAGAACTAGGTGTGAGGCATATTTCATAGTTTTTAATAGCTTCTCAGTAATTCAATTTCGAAGACATCAATGATCTCTTACACAGATGTAATTATAACTATAAGTACGTAGCTACTAGATCCGGGTTGAAAACGGAAACATAGTTCGATATTTCCGTTTTCAGCCAATTGTAATATTCCAACAATAGAACTCTAAATAATAAGACAGTATCTCAATATTAAGAGTTCAATGGTTTCAATTCATTTTTACCAGTACTCAAAGTGTTTACGATGACTTCTCGTAAGTCCAGAAGCAGCAATCGTTCGAGTTGAGGAACATGAAATAAGAAATAACTGACAACGGATATTTCATGGCCACTCTCAGGTCTAAGAAGGATTTCGATTTACGTCTTGAAACGTTATAAAATCGTAATTTTACGACTCTAGTAACGTTTTAAGGCGTAAAGTTTTATAACTGCCTTTTTAATTATATATATAGCTTAACTGGAAACTTTGTCAAAGTTGAAAATATAATTCTTTTAATAGTTCTGTACATCTGTACGGGATTAAGAGAATTATATTAATAAATACGCTAATCCAATACACACAATTCGGCAAAAGATCAACATTTGAAACTTAAAACAAAGATGATTTGACCAGTATTGTCGCCAATTCATGGACACAACAGAAACTTTCGCAGTAAAATAAATTTATTTAATTACTCGGACATTCCCAATCCGTTATATTGGTTGAGAAGAACTGGTTTCAAGTGTAGTCGTAGATTTAAAACATTTTATCGATCCCTGCTGTCAATTTAAGTCATTTTGTTTGCGAATCTGTCAGGCCTCTATCTAAGTTCTGTCGTGGTGCTTAATGTTGCACTTAGGGACTAATGCTTGGTGACCATGCAGGGTATAATATATGCATGATTTGCATCTCACTGAAATTGCATTAAGGAATTAAGTCTATCAAGCTAATTCATCGAACATGGTTAATGCATACACTTTGCTTCTAACGATTTTACCTTTGCATACTATTATAAAAGAGAAAGAGATAAGAAAGGAAACTAACCATATCTAACATTAGACACAGGTTACCACCACTACTCATAACTTTGTCTTCAAGCTATTATAGGAAAATATAAAGCTTATTTTATGGTCGAAAGTTTCATGAATACTATTGTTCAATCTTCTTACAAGTGGAAGATTGCATAATTAATCATATTAAATTTATTCGTACTGAGTGATGAAAACTAATGGAAGTACCTACCTCGATAAAAAAAAATAAGTACCTAATATATTTTTTTACCCGAAATGCATTCTTGTTCAACGCTTCCAGCACGTGGTAGCGTGCACCCGTTCCTTACCAACTTTACAAACCAGTAACTGAAAAGTATGTATTCTTAAAATTACCCTCCGCTGAATTGCTCAATTTACGAACAAATGGTACCTAATTGTTGAACGTGGGGCGGTAAATGAGTCATCCCGCCATATGCCAAGCTTACTTTAAACCTCACAGATGTGCACTTTATAGTTGGAACAATGGCAGGAACTGGCAATCGGCAAAAAGCTAATTGTATGTCCTTACAGAGAAATGAAAACAAAAGATTTTAAAGAAATTTTAAGATGTCTTATGCGTATAACTGTGTAGTCTGCAGTGTCCGTTGACTGAACGGACGTGCATAATTAAGATGGTAAGGGCCATATTAATGACCTCTCCGTGAGGAAGATGCTTTTGGAATATTCATATTTAGTAATACTGAGAGTCTCAAGCCTCCCTCCAGACATTGGGAGAGGCCTTTATCCATCAGTGGACTGCGATAGACTAATTGATGGATTAAATGCTGTGAGTACTAAGCTAATGACGTGTAAGGAGGCAGGTAGGCTGAGGTCAACCAAGCCAGAATATACTGAATCATCATCAATACACTGATCAAATTGATGATGTAATGAACAAAAGGGCATGTCAAAAGCACACGAAATTAGTGAAAGGCAAGGCCAGAGGAAAAATGGGACGGAACATCAAATGCTATCAAATGCAGCATACTCCTACTCAACGTGAGAGCAAAGTATACTCCGGTATAGTCGACACATTCGCACTGGAAAACCGGGCATGGATCTAAATTCGATGGTATTTAGGGTTTGGATATAACAGGTTTCTACATGTGAAAAATATGAGAAGGCGCCGCAGAAAGTTTGACAGCGTAACGAAAGGGGTGTCTCAAAATCAATTTACACCAAATCGACGAATGATGATGACAATGCGTGACGCCCATTACGGCTGCACAGCTGGGCGTCAGCGTTTATGTCTGCAGTTAGCAATAACTATAAAAATTGACTCACATCTTTGAAAGGACATGTGGCGATTCAATATCAATCGAGGAGTCAAGAATCAAGGAGTCACCCTTACGATCGAGAGGTCCCGGGTTCGAATCCTAGCCATTACACTACCGACGTGAACCCAGCCCTAACACAAGCAATTTAGCTTATCTGAAGGGGTTAGAGGGAATATTAGTAATTTCAGTTCTAAAATTCTTCCAAAATAAATGTTGCTAGAAACTTTCCCATAGGTAGGTACTTTACATGTTGAAATGAAATGAAATGAAATGAAATGCTAACAACTTTGGATTGTCCCTCACATCGATACCGGTTGTTGTGTGCCTATATCAGTGTTATTCAATATCCTGAATTGAATACCAGCTCCCTACTTCGTGTGATTGAATAACTCATCCGTATGTTATGATTTCTAATTTTTTTCCCACAGTTGGCAAAATGCGAATGATAACACCTATGTGTACCCCTTTAAAGCTCTTTATTCATGAGAATTTTGCTATATTAACTCTATTAAACAACAGTAAACAGTATTATTCGTAATTGTATTTGTAAAAACAGTTCATTATAGCTTATCTTTTTAGTAGTGCGTATTAAAAATAAATGGCCACCTGCCACACTACTTTACGACAAAAAGATTGACATGCGTAATCGCGATAACTTAATATTCATGAGATATTCTTACATAATTATATGGTTGTGTATAAAAAATATATTAAGAATTTTGCACGTATGAGAGGACTCTGGAGTTCTTCGAGAGGGCATCAGAAGGTTTCTTCATGGTCGGCAGCGCGAGTGTGACACCCCTGGTGTTGCATACGTAAATAGGCCACGGTAACCGCTTCCCATCAGGTGGGCCGAGTGCTTGTCTGCCAACTAAGTGGTATAAAAAAAAAAGACTCCAAAAATTTTCGACACAGAAACTCTTGAGCTTACAGGGTTGGCAGTGCGATTGTGACTCCCTTGGTGTTGCACACGTCCATAGGCCACGGTAACCACTTTCTATCAGGTGGACCGTGTACTTGTCTGCCAACCAAGTGGTATAAAAAAACTGTACAGTATATTTATATATTTTTGTGTGAAGTACGTGTTAGTGTGTATTGTCAGATTACATTTTCTTTTCTTTAGAATTAAAGAAATTATCAATGCTAAATAGCATTTTTTATATATTTGATCCGTCAATTAACTACCCCACGAGACTAAAAAGCTGAGGTGCAGTTCAAAAAATACGGACCACCACTTCCAATACTATTGAACTTAATATGGTAGTCCCTACCTTGATGGCTTTGATAGATGCGTTTTCACGCCCCGCTTGAAAAACCCAGGACTGTAAGAAGAAGGAAACACATTCCTGCACTTTATTGTGCGGCAGAGGAAGGAGGCCTCAAAGCGTTTGGTGCGAGACAGTATGATTCCACCGTATGTGGGTGCACGGCCAGCACAAGATGAGCACCAGTTATTGTTAAATATTGAAAATAAATGAAAAAATGACATAGTACCAACAATGGAATTAATCAAATAATAAGTTCTGCGGTAACAACACAATAATTATGCGGAGGTAACTCCCAATGATTTTAATCCGTATAATGTACATTTTATACATTATCCGGATCAAAATCACTACTAGTACTATACTAGTGTAAATGTGCAAGAAAGTGTTAATAGTTAAATACCAATGTTCTTTCGTTTAACGCAACGATCAATAAACTCCTTTCAAATGCTAAACTTATGCAAGAATAAGTATTGCCGGGCATAATAGAGTAGTGAATAATATCTAAAATGTAATGATTACAAAACCATGACGAAGCATTCATATAATTTTTTTTTATTCTACCTAACAAGATATTATTGTTGTTGCAAACATTACTAAACTATTTTTATTTTATTTTGACAGATAATAGAACTTGTTATACCTTTAACTGCTTCCTGTATCATGTAAATGTCGATAAATATATATTGATTGTTATTAAAGTATTCAACATATCATATCTACGATGAAGCAAAATCGGTGACTCGACAATCATTCTTCCTTTTCGTATATATATTTATATATATATGTTGGATGTATTTTATAAGTAATTGCATTTACGTAAATATTTTATTATAATAGGGAAATAAAATGTATGAACTAAAATAAACAGTACCGGCTCCTTTAAACAAATGCATCTGATGAGAGCGTGGGTCATAAAACATCTGATGCTGAGGCCGTTCAGCTGAGGGCCATCATTGTAATGTTGTTGATGCCTCTGACGGTAATGCTCACTTATTATATTAATCTACCTGACTTTTCAACCAGATTGCTTAGCCACAAGGACTCGATGGAGGCCGGATACCATCAGACACCAATGAGTCAGTCAGCTTGTGACTACACTGACTACGCCTGCGTGTATGTGTGAGTTAAGCTACAAGAGCTACAAGAACTTAACTGCAGGGGCAGTTAAGCTCTTGTATCCAGAATAGTTATTGCATATTAAAACTGAATTCTTAGCCACTAAGCTGTATATTTACTAGCAGGAATGTACGCCTAACTATCCTGCAGTATTCCTATACTTTAATATAAGCTAGAAAGAAAAAGGATTACGGAAGTTAGAAACATTATTCTGATAAACTATTCTACATTTAGAGTACTATTATCTTCGCCAGATTTAACTGCGGAAGCTATAAGACATAACTTAGCCCTAGAAGCAAGAAATTAGACTAAACATCAAGTCAGTCATTAAGATTTAATGTTGCGAAGAATTACTTCTAATTACCTCATTATCTTCATCTTAGCGTGTTCTCGATTGCGTTCGAGGCTTTTACCTCAGAGCCTGAGCTCCGCCTACTTCTTTTCCCCCTATTAGTTTTGCGTATGCGGCTTTTATGGGAGAGACTATCCTCTTAACCCAAAACTCCGAGATTAAAGCCTGCGTCTGACTCAGCTTGGGCCCTAAAGACCTTAATAGTGCATATAAAACTATCATCATTCGATGTTCTTTACTCACTATTACTGACTTCCAAAAAATGATGGAACCCAGAACTTCAAGGGGAAGAAATGCGACTGGGTTTAACGACAGGATGTGGAAGAAAAAGACTGACCTCCAATTGGCAATCAATAGTTTTTTTTAAATAGGACACGCCAACTTGACTTCTCCTCGCCTGATAGTAAACTGAAGGCAAAGTATAAGAAAAGGAGGTCACCATTACAGACACGTAACATATTACAATGGTGGTGCTCAGCTTAACGACCTCATCAAATGCATCAGATGAGACTGTAAGAAGAATGAAACACGTGAGCTGGTAAGGAATTCCAGGTCTTAATGGTGCGGAAAAGGAAAGAGTCTCCTAACCGCGTAGTTCCTTGATCGGATATTTTGCACTGTATTCGGGTGACATCTAAGCCCTGCACGTGTTGTCCTGTGTAGGAAAGGAGAGGATGGGGCTAATTGGAAGAGCTCATCAGACTTTTGCCTTTTTCCAAGGACCTTTCATAACATAACCTATCAATCATAACGTTAATGAAGTATATTAGCACGTGCGCACACAAGTACAATTACATCTAGACGTGGCGTCTGCACAATTAAATAATAGATTTATTGGTACCGGAGACACTAAAAATAATTTAAACGGTGTCGGTAGCCGATAACAAAATGGTTCATTTATATCTCAAGTGTGCTCAACAACTCCGACCTACATATTGAGTGTCCATTAATTTTATATCTAAGATAAACACATATTTTTAGGGCTTCTGTATTTTTACAAAGGTGCGGTAGTAATCGACAGTCAGAGCTCAAATATTTGGTGATAAAATTTGCTAAATAAATAACGGTTTTTTGGTTATTATAAGCTTTATCGTGTGCGGTAATTACAATCGTTTACGAGGTCCTGAGTTTAAATCAAAGGTCGAACTAAATGTTATTGAGATTGCTGATATGAAAGGAGGCCTCTGGGAGGCCACTAGGAGGTATCCGGTTGTTTTTCGCTTGTATAGGATTTTAGAAGATGATTTTGTTATTCTTAAGTCCCTTTAAGTTTTATAATGATATTGGATTTTTAAATGGACTTGTTTGAAAAAGATTTTTATTTTTTTATTTAAGTAGCTACCTCGCCTTTATACATTACATGTCATCATTTTGTATAAATGTCATTTATGTGTACAATAAAGTATAAATATATTGATGCTAAAAGCACAGAGCCATTAATCAAGAATTGAATTGAATTACTTAAGTATAAACACAAATACCTAAGTGCAACTGATTATGGGATGTGTGGTAAACATTCTTTATTTAAATTCAAACAATCAGCCATGCTAAAACCGCGTACTATTTCGTAATTATTTTAATGTATCGTATTTAAATACAATAATCGGTTCAGAAATTTAAAAAATTACCTACGCGTCGTATTTAGAACCTCCTTCTTGAAATCGGTAAAAAATGTAATTATAGATATGAATCAGGTGTCAATTACATTCGTTGAGGACTATCGGGTCATATTAAAATGTTCATCACTGGATCAGCATATACATACTAACTTGCACCTTCTAGAGGGAAAAAAAAGCTATCCAGTACCTATGTCTGTTAATTTTCAGTTTACGGTTTCTGTACAAATTTCAGTCTTTTTTTAACCAATGACCGATGAACATTCAAAAATGATTCATAACCACAATGAACAGATAAAAGTGCACGCAGTTTCTGAACAAGTTTTGATTGAAGCCAGAGCTCCTCACTAGACTCAATGGCACAATTTTGGAAGCAAACTCTGCCTCACTGCAAGTACGTAACTACATTATTTTAATTATTTATCAAAGGACTGTTAACACATTCATTAAATTCCATGAATAACAGATCCTTTTATGTACCGTACCTACTATCTTATCAACTGCACTGTATAATGCAAAACGCAGCAAACAATAAAATTACCAAGTTTCCAGTTTGTGCAACAAATAGATAACAATGCAATAGAAATCATGTGGTTTTTGTCGATACAAATCCGAAACACCCACAACATTGTTAGTTCCTATGAGGAGAAGCACGTGAAGCCGGAAGGAATTTTAGCACACACAAAAAGGATCATCAAGATGGATCTTATCTTATGTATACAGAAGATAGCTATGTTAACAGAGATCTACATCAGGACATATTTTACATGAACATAGACTTTCTATTTGTAGTTTCTTTTATCTTTTCTTTATTTATTAATTTTTGTTCCTCACACCATCTTAACAGGTTGTTACCCAATGCAATGGTACTCATTCAAACTTATTCTTCTTACATAAAAAATCTCGACTTTTTAGCATTCCCACATTTATCAAATAGTCTGCCTATCGGAGCGTAGAAAAGAATGCTAGGAGATAAGGTCACTGACCCTCTCAAGCCTTATGAAATGTGGCAGTGTGTTACTTACCACCAGTTATAATAAAGAAATTTGAAAATGGTACTGTCCTAGGACAGAAGGATATCCAGTACCTACTGTTATATTTTATCCATAGTGTCATTTGTATTCACTATAACTGTTAACACGAACAAAGTCACAGGTAAAAGCTAATAACTTAACCGTATAACATATCTCTAGAAAGCAAGTATACTTTCTTGAACAAATATGTTTACTGAACTTGTCGTATCTAGGTGTAACTTATTGACTGAGTAAATAATTTTAAAACGTTCAAGATTAATATTGATTAAACCTGTAATGTACGAACCGACCTAGATTGATATGCGAGACATAAAGTTTATTTTGTAAATAATGTAGTAAGTAGGAGTAAAACCTCACTCCGTATAGATAACAGATATCTTATCAAAATAACAAGTTGTGTGCGTACACTCAGTAAATATTAAAGCTATTAAATAATAATTTTGAAATTATTAAAACTGTAAACACTCTCAGTAAGATTCATATATCAATAATTATGACATCAATTTACTTTATGTATGGCCTGTGTAATAAGTATACAATAAATAGTGTGGAGACGCGAGGTAGCGACTTCTGCACATCATTGCATATACTATAATACAGACTATGCCAGAAATCAGTAGTACTGTTAATTAATTCTGTGTGTTTATATTTTGGGTATAGTCTACTAACTAGTCTAAACATTTCTGTATTTCAAATTGATTTGATGATTGTTTCAAATAATGAAAATTTATTTTAAAATTAAATCAAAATCAAAATGATTATATTTTTAAATAACCCTTGGACTGGCGTGCTCTCTTTGCGCTGACTGCCACCAAGATGGCCGAAGTCATGGAAGGTTCCCGGGCTAGGGAGACAGGTGCATATTACTTGCAGATTTTCATTACTATTTATTATTTTATTTGTTTTATTAAATAGCCAGCGTATAAACTAACAGTAAAATTTGATAAACTTTTAATATCTCAAAAGATTCAGAGTTTTTGCCCATGAATAAAATATGAGTAACTGGCATGCATTTTAATATTCTTCAATTTTATCTTCGTAATATATTATTATAGTTTTACAAGACGTTGAAAGTTTCTAGCTAGTATACGTATTAAAAATTATAATAATAATAATAATAATAATAATAATGTTTATTTCTCACCAAAACGTTTACATAACAAATCTCAGATAAAATACAGTAGAACGTAATTAATAAATTAGTACAAGGATCAATCAGAATTATGGCGGGCTGGCACCTGAACTAGGAGAATCCTGTGTCTCAGGCTACCAACCCTCCACCCCTGGCCAGAATCTAATATTATTTATAAATAAGGATGTGTGAAAATACGTGTGGGTGTGGGTGTGTGTGTGTGTATGTGTAAGTATGTGCGTGTGTGTGTGTGCGTGTGTGCGTGTGTGCGTGTGTGTGTGTGTGTGTGTGTGTGTGTGTGTGTGTGTGTGTGTGTATGTGTGTGTTATGTATACATATGTTGGGTTATGTTCGTGAATGTGTACGTATATGTCTTGTTTGTCTTTGGGTGTGCATTGAGTACCTATGTGTGAGTGTGTGTTGCGTCTGAGTGAGGGTTAGGTTAATAATACCGATACTGACAATTTTGAACTTTAAAAGTAAAAAAAATAGTACTAGAATAGGCCCATCTCTTCCTGTAGGTGTCGTAGAAGGGATAGGGCTGTTTTCCATCCGAAAGTAAACATATAGCCCATGCCCAATAAACTAAGTGCCCGCATGACGGCATTGGGCTCGCTAGAGGGCGAGCGATACGTGGCACCGAAAATCATAACTGGTAAATTGTGGGTGTTGATACGCTTCTGCCTATCCCTTCGGGGATTTACAGGCGTGAGTATATGTATGTGAAAAAAAAATCAAAGACTGAAGACATTAATCGGTGTGTGTGGACTTCCGTCACATCCGGTATTACCGATAATTACTAAAAGCTTTACAAAAGGTAATCATTCAAATGCGATAAGCATTGAAATCCGTTTATTGTCAAGTGTACTGAAACAAAAGATAAGTAAAGGAATATAACATAATCAACGAATTCGAGTAGGTGCTACGTGCCTGAGCGCATGTTAGCCATATCAAACGTAAACACTACTGAAAATGTACTAACTATTAATACTGAGGAACAATGGGTCCTCTGAGTGTTTGTGGTACTGTAGTATAGTGTGGCCAGCGCGAACAAGAAAGCTACTGTTTCTCGGAATAGGCACCGACAAACATTGAACTCGATAGTGATGTATATACAACCATGTCGATGTTTACTTACAGTAAAAAAAGTTAGCATTGCATACTAAATACTTCATAAAATTGTTCGTACTAATAAGATAGCTAACTTTTGCTTGATAAAAGGAATAAAGGAGAAAGCATTAGGGTTAAAATCTGTAATCATGTAAAGGAGACAATGTTTCGAGAACAGGTAGAAAACAAAGACAAGGCAAAAGGGAACAATATAAACAACCTAAACCTAAACCTTATTTTTTCTATTTTTTACACAATATAATATAGGTATTTTATTACAATTTTACAGTATAATGTTACATAAAAAAGGGGGCAAGAATCACGACAACACACTGCCAAAGTTGTTCATATTTTATAATTATGTAACTTATGTACAGACGTTTCTGATGGATTACCCACAGAAAGAAATTACATAACAAATAATACTGACCATCGAATAATAATATAATTGATCCTCTGAGTCGGCACATTACCAATTTTGTACGTGGTGGCGTGAAAACCATTAAATCCAAACCCGTTTTTGAATAAACCTGACTGCTTAATGAAGTAATCAACTTTTTAAAATTATGTTTTAACAGTTAAGTCCCATCACTACGCGCCATATCAGTGCTTGAGAGTTGAAATCACGCACGCCACGCAGACGTAATAAAAAAAATTATGTAACGCGAAGGACGCAAGCGCAACTCATACGAACTCAAGTGTTGTTTGGTGGCGGAAATAATTTATTGTGCGCCAAGGTTTACGGCAGGCCTTTGCCCTCTTAAATAAAATGATTGTACACTTGATTTGTGATAGACTGAAGAACTTTGAAGTGACTTTAATATGCTAACTAGTAAATCCCATAAATAGGTCGTCATGATTTGTAACGAAGATTAATTTTATACGGATATATTTTAGGGTATCATGGTTACGAAGTATTGCGTTATCATCGATAGTACATGTTCAATTAGCAAAGCGTAGAGAAAGGCAGTTTTCAACTGCTTACAGCTGGTGGTTAAGGAGGTGGCCTTACAATCCAGAGGTCCCAGTGTCGAATCCCAGCCGTTACACTACAGATGTGAACTCATTCCTAACATAAGCTCAGCTGGAGGGATTAGAGGAATTATTAGTAAGTTCGGTTCTAATCTTTAATAAAAAACGTTTAACGAATAAGCTAAAAGAAAACACTAGTTCTAAGGCTACGTATACGCAATCGATCCTTTGAGCGGCGTTCTAAACGTCTAGTTAAGGTATTATCCGCATTATCCACCGGATGGCCGGCAGCTTTCATAGTCTTGACCAACTTTTTACAAACAGTCATTCACATGCCAAGTGCAGACACAGCATACCTCCGGTTTTAGTGTAAGACCTATTTGCTAGCCGTGAACATGATTTTATGAAAGTATAATGAGAACAAGTGCAAGTATTATACAGGTTTTAACTGATAAACTGTATATTATGACAGAATTTTACAGGAAACCATTCTACAATCCCTTAAATATGGTTAAAATCGTATAAACGAACAAAAGAATCTAATTGCGCAGACGCAGTGGACAAGAGCCAATTAATTTTCAATAGAATTAAGTCACTTACATACATAATAATTTGTTTCAATTTTCAAATGAACTTTTAAAGCGCTTAATTTAAGCGCTTTAAAAGTTCATTTGAAACTTTTAAGTAATTAATTTAGTTAAAGTTTGTGCGATAGTTAACATTTTCATAAATTCAAGTTGAAAAAAGGCAACATCCAGGCCGGGACTTGAACTCGTAACCAGGCTAGTAAACTAAGTATAGTTTACAATGTTTGTACATCATTCATTACTTCCATTAGTTTGTAAGAATTTTCTGTAGGTGGCTCCAAGATCGCTCTATGAATATGAGGATTCCTGCTATCCAGGATAGATCCCGGTTACTCAGCTGGATAGAATGTTCCTATCTTTCCCCTAGAGTGGGTTCACGTCCTGCTCTTAATGTTGATTTTAAAATATATGCATCCATATTATGCGTCCAGCATTGTTCTAGGTCAGTGAATAGTAAATTTTAGCGTGTAATCTGAACAGAAATTTTCTGAGAATTACGCACTAAACATGCCGTAATTCTGTAAACTATTATGGGCTAGCGGTTCAACGAAGTGAGTGATTTAACAACTATTATAGTTTACGATTGTTTGGTGGCAATAAAGACAAATCTAGTCATCCCACTCCCACTTGTAGAATGTCTGTCTTTGAGAGACTTACCAACCCGATTTCGGTGGAATCTTGAAGTTATCGGTCGACAGTTTGGCTTTGAAAACGCAGATTTATCTATTATTATAACTATTTATTATCTTCGTTCTTGCACGAAGTTTTACAACCTACAAAATAGTCATTTTCACACTGCACTTCGTCCATCTTTTAATTTTCGAATCGAATTTACTTTCGAAAATCACATGAAATCACTTTTATATTCTATGTATTTATTATTTTAGTTCTATGATATTATGGACAAAATATTATAATAATATCATTTTATACAAATGGCTCCATGGATTTTTACATTTCTTACGTTGTTTTTCTCAAATTACACAATTTTTTAAAAACAATTATTCCGTCTTCTAAAAATTTACAATTGAATCACAAGTCACAACGGCTACGACCAATGAACAAGTTAATAGCTTCAATAGATTTAGGGATATAGAGTAGAACATAAAAAATAGCTGCGGATTGTAATTCCGCGAATAAAAATGGTATTCAATTACCAGTGATCAATCTTTTTTTGGCGGGAACCAATCTATAACCGTTTAATGGGCGGAGACCGCAAAGTACCAACGTCGAGCCCGCAGCAATTTTTTTCCGACCAAAATCCAATTATACTTTGCGTATTTTGAATTTAAGAACATCAAGCAACTACGAGATAGTGATCAAAGACAATAACTTCATAATTATATAATAGAATAGACTTGTAGAATATAGTCAAGTGCGAAGGGGCCCCACTAAGATCCATTCCAGTTTTTCAGTTCATGAAGGTTGTTTCAGGTATAGCTGCTTTTCGAACTGATGCATGACCAATGGTGAAAACAGGCACCATGATTACCTGATAAGTCGCTAACGTGCCTAATGTCCCTATTATTACCTGCAAAAGTAGTTGTATTGCTATCAGCAAGGAAAACGGGGGAATACAATAGGAGAATGAAAAGAAGACCGCGGTAGCCTAGTGGTATGGGTAATGGACTGCTGAGACGAGGTATCGGATTCGATCCCAGGTTTTACGATGGCACACACCAATGACTTTTCGATGCTTTTCGAAGTTATGTGTGGCGTGGCGGTAGTGAACACGACTGCTACGCAGGAGGCGCGGGTTCGATCCCCGCTTTGTGCAAATATTTGTATGCATGAATATGGGTATTTGCATTGGTCTGGGTGTTTCTATGTATAATATGTATGTATTTACAAAAAAAGTATTTAAGTATGTTTATCCGTATTCTAGATTCCATAACACAAGCTAGTTAAACTATGCTTACCGTGGGTCTAGATAGCGTTGTGTAGAATGTTGTAGAATATTTATTATTTATTATTATTATTATTTATCGCAGGTTTATAAGTGCCCGGTTAATGGCAATAGGCTCGCCACCAACATTGGGACCTAAACATAAACTGGCAAAATGTGGGTGCTAGCACCTCTGCCTACCCCTTCGGGGATATAGGCGTGAGTATATGTTATGTTGTAATGAATGAAAAAAAGAAGGAATCAAGATTCTTTTACTTTCATAAAAAAAATTAACATACTGGTTACTGATAGAGGGTATCCCCCAGATTTCCCCCCGACGAGTCGCAAATATGCTTGTTTTTTTTTTTTTTACGTGCGCAAAATTCCCTCGGATACCTCCCCACCGGAGCCGGTGGAGGAGGTTATGTCGGACTCGAACCGACTAAAACGCACGCTACCTGTGGGTCGCTTTGGTTGCCGAAGGTGAGGTTGACAGGCATATCCCTCGCACCCGGGCGACCCAGGGCCATCTCTCACGATCTGGCTCTTCTTGCTTGATATATCATGTTTCTGTCATTATATTTATATGTATATAGAAACCTAATATGTTTTACTTTACATCATGTCGATCAAATACTGCAATATCTGCAACTTCTTAACAAGCAACTAAAATAAAACACTGCAAAATCGACTGGATACTTCTTTATACTTTGTACAACCTTGAAACGAAGTGCCTTGATTTTATTAGCAAAAGAGGACCAAAGACATCCTGAATAGGTTATAAAATGCAGTAAAGAATAATCCTACTTGTGTACATAATATCCCCGTGAATACCAGCGTTTTGCTGTTAGTACTAGATACTGTTTCACAGAACTATATTTAGCATGAAGTTACAACTATTTGCAACTGGGAAAACGAGTATTCAAAAAATTTTGTTATCTGTGCATTGTTTACGGCATTCGTTGCACGTGACACGACATTTTAGTACCATGAATATTTTAAAAAGCTATAAAATCCGGTATCCGATAGATATGGGAACTAGTTTGCAATATGATTATAATAAATTGCCTATATGACTACCAATATTGTATTAAACCAATAGGTACTTTTGCTTGGAGAAAATGTGTTGCAACTAGTATGATATCGCTAGGTCGCATCACTACTGTACGGCTTCTAGCCAGTCAAGTTATTTTTTTAAATACGGCACGTCAAAGTAACTTTACCCTAGAAGACTTTTAATTGTTCTCCTACCAGGAAGCGAATGGGCACTACATAGGGGATGAATATTCAACTTTCATTCTGGAGGACTGATTTTAGGAGACGAGTGGGGTTGTCGGCGCTAAGGCGTAGGTGAAGTCTATAAATAAGGTCACTACATATTAAATAGATGCTAGTAGTGAGCAATACTAAAATGGTGGTCCACAGTTTTACGATCTCAGCAATAAAGAAATGGTGGGTCATGGTGTACCGCAGTAAGCAGTTACCGAAGCCTGCTAGTAACGTGGAAATTGCTCCATAGTATGCCATACATGACTGGCAACCGGACACGGTTTACTGGGCCTAGCCTTAGCTATAAAACTTTTCGTGAGAATGCAGTCTTATACTTTTAGATTGCATTTAGGCGTCAGTTGCTTTATAACAGCTTATGTAATCGTAGCTGCATATGGTCAGGATTAAAATATTGAGTTAACTGGTCCATCTTTAGGTGCGTCCTTTGATTATGGGCTTTAAATATCGAAGTTCAGCCAAATCCGCGGGTAAATTAGGAAAGCGGATCCCGGACTCCGAGGTGAAAACTTCGGATACGACCGAGATTAAAGCTAGGATGAAGATACAAGATTCCAAAGAACTGAAAATGGATAGCAAATACGAACGAATGGAACTCGTCGATCCTTCATCCCACTTCTGAACTTTCGCTGTGACATTCAAGCTGGTTTATTCGCGTTCATTTGTTTAACAACATTCGCTTGAAGCGATTGATGTTTACGTACCCAGCATAACCCAAATACGGCTGAATATTTGTTTTCCCACGAAACACTCTTACACAACCCAAAAGGATAAAGATATTCTACTATTAGCATCCGATTGGCGAGTATTTGTCTTTCAATAATTATTTTTGTTTCAAATACTGAATCTCAGCTACCCCCATCCACTGCTACAAGGTCTTTGCCACACAGGCGTAGCGAGAATGGTATTGTTTTTAATTAGTAAACTTTACCTAACGGATATCTTCCTACACATAGTCAAACAATACAATCGTACAGTTAATTGAATACAATCACAATATGGTATCAATATTCTTGGCCTAAATAGTGTTGCAACACTGGTAATGATTCAAGTTCGTATTCGTTGGAACAATTTGCATTTATTGGGTGCTATCTTCTTAAATTAATAGTTTGATTTCCTTCACACGCGATGCCTGCGTGCTCGGCTGGCGAAGCGGATTGCTCATTTCTTTTTACTCCTTTTAAGGATTTGAAGCATAAAGATGAAATAAGCATATGATACAACGAAACCGGAATTAACGTTCCTTGTCTGTCAGTAAAATACTATACATAAAACCTACTGAAACGTTAATTCATGGGTATTTTCCCCTTCTCACGTTTTGACAGACCAAAGAAGAGGGTGCAAAGTACAGAATATTCTTTTCAAAGATAAGAGGAAGGCTACCAGTATGATGTTACAATATATACTGTCTTGTTAATGTGTTAGACAGCATAGGGTGGTTATCGTTGTCTTCAGTATGGCTTTCAAGAGATTCTCAAAACGGACCAGCAGCAGAGAACAAAATAGATAATAGTACTGCCTGAAGTAATTCACTCACACACAATCTCAGAGTATTCTGATGATATTTAGAACGTAACGGATGCTAGTTTCGACTGGCTGCAGACTTTTTCTAATTTAAAATTATAAATCTTTGCTAAGTATTATAAATAACTTTTTCGTTTCTCAGACTGGCCGTTACGTAATCTTCGAACCTCAAAATGTTTTTATGTGATCCTCAAAGTAACAAATAGGCAATAAATTACAGTTTCATAATAGGATCCTCATGTTTTATTCTTTGCCGCACCATAACGAGGTGTGTGACGGCAGGTAGCGTAGCGTAGGTAACACCTGGACCGAATTTTAAACATTAACATCAATGCAAATAGAAATAAAAATACTCAAGTTAGAATCTCAAGGACGAATAGAATTGCACTGAATCTATGATTTATCCGTGGAGACTTCTGTAGTTATAAAAATCCCAATCACATCCTTTGGAACCATATTTACACCATTGATATCTCCACTTTACAGTCCTTAGCTTTCCCAGTGAGATCATTAGCACGTAACTCACGTTCACGTAAGTATGTCAGCTTTTAAGAGCAGAACTTCTTAGGTCATATTTTTTCTATTACTAGATAGGTATGTTTAGGAAACAACAACATTAAAACTAGCCGGAACGCAATCAGTGCAGAAACCCGAAACCGTCTCAACTTAGATAAAGTGCATGGTCAGCCTAATTACTTAAAGGTAGGAAGGTAGATTGAAAATTAAATTTTTGATATCATCTCTCAAAATCTATAATTTTTTTGTTATGTGGGTACATATAGCAGTTGAGGTAGGTAATTGATGACGGAGAGCCTTAAATCTGAATAGAATATTACGTGATTATCTAAAGACCAGGACACATAAACATATTAAGATAAGATATAAGGATAACACATAAAGAGAAAGTGGTGAAATAAAGTAGATGATACTAAGATGACAATGAATAAAAGCCCTCACTAAGATAAAATGTACAAGTGTTATAGCATCGTAAATAACATGCAGACATACCTACTAACGTTATCGATATGCAAAAAAATCTAATTGAATTAATATAACAACACACTAATGTAGGTGACTTTAATTAAGTAATCGCTGTTCGGCCGTCTACCGCTAATTTATTCCACTAAAAACAAAGTAGGTAGGTCTGTTACGTAGTTATAAGTTGATAAATAGGATTATAAGTTCTTGTTTAACTTGCTTTGTAAATTTTCAAGCTCTATACAAAGTTATCAATACAAGACTGGCAATTGCAAAATGCTTCATAAAGCGTGTGGGCCAATAACACTATACTGTAAGCAAGCGACTCGAGCTAAAAGTCTATTACCGCGAACTTCTCAAGTCCGCCTTTGCACTGCGCCTACATTAAAAAATCTTACCCAACTTTCTTCACAATGTAGCGTAAATAAAAAAATGCATCACCAAATGTGACTTGACGACCGAAAAAATAAAGTTGTAAGTTACGAAACAAGACATAAAAACTTTTTACTTACCATAAATGTTATGTAGGTGAGGTCGCTCCAATATTCACGTTCAATCGAACGAATCCCATTCTCGTCCTGGATTTCCAGTTTAGACCATCTTAAAATTCATCACTTTTTGTTCCGAACGCACAGTGTAACTTGTCCCGATCACTGTTTATTATTATTTGTTGACACAAAACGAGGTTATTGCCGTTTGCTCTAACATCTGGACCCTACTCGATAGAGATTTCACCACCGTAATATCTAATAAGTTTACTCTTACTAGATACCAACACTGCAGAACGAAACAAATAACGCCACAGTTAACAACAAAGTTAAAAACACTTGCAGGTAAACGTTGGGTACAGAAACAAGTGGTCGTCTGAATACGAAAAAAATAACAAAAGTTTATAACATCGCACACAACTTCTACGTTCAACGCGACGCAACAGTGTGAGTGAATGGAACACAAACAATATGCAACGCACGCATGCGCGCGCTCGCTTCTCAGGTGAATGCTGCTAGCCGTTTTTTAAAATTTACCTGTATAAAGCCTTAAAAAGAACAATTTTGATGTTATTATTGTTTTCTTTATGAAATTATTATTAGTGTTTGTGTGCAATTGTTTTACGCAAATTATCTCAACATCTAATACAAAACAAAGTCCCCTGCTACATCTGTTTGTCTGTTTGCGTGCGATAAATGAATAAAAAATGGTTTTCTCTAATGAATAAAGAGATTCATATATGTTTGGCAAGGTTTCGTGTAAATTGGTTGGACATGTCGCAAAATTAATCAAAAACGCTGTCTTAAGCTTACGTGATAGACTTAAATGATGTACTACAGAAATATGTAGATATCTTAAAAACGTCTACAAAAAAGTCCGCAAGAGCATGTCTCAGTCTGTCTCCTAAGCATAACCCATAGTATTTTTTCATCTTTACAGATTACAAAAAAAATTATGTCGTTTCAGAAGCTATTTTTAACAATACAGTATTATTCCGTACCCAATTAAATACACAAGATACGTTGTAATCAAAAATGCCATTATATTTAATTACAATGAATAATTTATTGTAAATTCAAAATTATGCGTGACGAAATCATCTGGTACATACATATATCTATTAAACATAGTCTGATGCCGTTAAAAAAATATGAGTAACGCAAAACTGACTGCACATATTCCGGGTAAG
Source organism: Eilema griseolum (assembly GCA_963662185.1). NCBI lineage: Eukaryota > Metazoa > Arthropoda > Insecta > Lepidoptera > Erebidae > Eilema > Eilema griseolum. Next base: position 12,293,785 of record OY759250.1, read on the forward strand.
AATAAGAAACTGGCAACATTATAATCAAGACGTCGAGCCCGCCAAGCAAAGCAAGAAGTGTGATGCGCACTCACACATTAAACAGATCGTTGTGATTGGCTAAGAAGTTGTCGAACGTTTGCCTCCGCCCGCGCACCAACGTCCTTGCGGGCACGGGCCACCGACCGCGACTGCCTGCGCTCTAAGCTATGGTTAGTTGAAACTACAGGTATACATACTGCCTTTATACTTAGCTAACTTAGATTTGTGGTTTTCTGATGCCACTAAGCTTTTGTCTTATAACTATGTTATTTTTTTTATAGGTACGCAGGTACCTTCGGATTATTCTCGATTCTTCCCCCCTCCTCCGTTCAAGAAGGCTCCTGATTTTTTGGTTTTGAAATAGCGTTTTATGACGCTATTATAATTCAAGATAATCAGAGGACAAAGGGAAACATGTAAGACTAACCCCTGTTTTTAAATCGAAGTCAGTTTATATATGTTGTGGACACAGAAGTATTTATCTAATAAAATGATCTTTGAATAGAAGATCTAGAAATTAAATTAAAAATAACAGGATAGATAATATAATTTTTTCATGCAGACTCGAACCAACTAAATACACAATAAATTTTTCGTGCTGGTACCAAAACTCCTTTGATGCCTCTAGTAAAGTTACCACTTAGTACTTGACTGGTGTGTTCCTAATACAAATAAGAATTGACCTAATGGTCTTAGTTACCAGGTCATAAAATCCAACATAAAAAATATTTGAAGCATCGGTAGTTGCGGAAGCCTGCCTGCGTCATTACCATTAGTGTTTCTATAATTGAACGCGCTAATCTCAGAAACTACTAGTTCGATTTGGAAAGTTGCTTTTGCATTAGCCTGTTTTTTGAAGAAAGTTATACTCGATCATATTATAACTCTATAAAACCACACCACGACTCATACATAACAGCAAAAATCAATCCAAATTGAATGCACCTGCATTAAATTTGTTTTTTTTTTAGTTTACTATTCAGACTAGTTGCGCCTCACCGTTCCACCTCGAATAGTGAGAAGGGACAAGTCTATAAAGTAAACCGTTTAGGTAATATTTCACGTAACACTAACAGTGCAGAATATACGAGCAAGAACCAAGCGGTTCGGAGACTCTTTTCTTTGCCGCACCACCAAGACCTGGAATTCATTACCAGCACACGTGTTTCCTTCTTCCTACAGTCCCGGGGCCTTTAAGCGGGGCGTGAAAAAGCATTTGATGAGGCCGCCAAGCTGAGTGCCACCATTGTAACACTTAGTGTCTGTACTCTGTAATGGTGACCCTCTTTCCTGAGACTTAGCCTTTAGCTTACCATCAGACGAGGTGAGGTCAAGTTGGTGTGTCCTATATTTAAAATAAAAACATAATCTTTTTCATTTGTAAGATAAACCAATAAATAAAATAAAAGATAAACCGCGGTAGCCTAATGGTATGGGTAATGGACTGCTGAGACGAAGTCTCAGGTTCGATCCCAGGTTTTACCATGGCACACGCCAATTACTTTTCGATGCTTTTCGAAGTTATGTGTGTATTTATCGCAGGTTTATAAGTGCCCGGTTATTGGCAATAGGCTCGCCACCTATTACATTGGGACCTAAACATAAACTGGCGAAATGTGGGTGCTAGCACCTCTGCCTACCCCTTCAGGGATATAGGCATGAGTTTATGTTATGCTATAAACTAATTAAGGATAATCTTTCATGTCCAGGCACAACTGCAAGCCTGCTTAGAGTGTCGCTCTTGTATAGGTTTTCCTCGCAAGTTTGGAGGTACAAACAGCATTGCTCGCGCCTATTTTCCTTCGGGTATAGGCAGATAACAACCTGCAATCTGTTTCTGTCCTTATATACTTGACGAGCTTCCTTTACTGACATTAAACCTTAAGTTAATCAATATATTAGCCTATCGCAGCCTATTGCTTAAAATTATTAAACTTTAAATTAATCAATCTACTGACCTATCGCAACCCACTGCTTAAAATCATTAAAATTTAAGTTAATCAATCTATTGGCCTATCGTAACCCACTGCTTAAAATCATTAAAATTTAAGTTTATCAATCTATTGGCCTATCGTAACCCACTGCTTAAAATCATTAAAGATATTATTATTATTATTATTATTGGCCCATCGCAGCCCACTGCTTAAAATCATTAAACTTGAAGTTAATCAATCTACTGACCTATCGCAACCCACTGCTTAAAATAATTAAACTTTAAGTTAATCAATCTATTGGCCTATCGTAACCCACTGCTTAAAATCATTAAAATTTAAGTTTATCAATCTATTGGCCCATCGCAGCCCACTGCTTAAAATCATTAAACTTTAAGTTAATCAATCTATTGGCCTATCGTAACCCACTGCTTAAAATCATTAAAATTTAAGTTTATCAATCTATTGGCCCATCGCAGCCCACTGCTTAAAATCATTAAACTTTAAGTTAATCAATCTATTGGCCTATCGTAACCCACTGCTTAAAATCATTAAAATTTAAGTTTATCAATCTATTGGCCCATCGCAGCCCACTGCTTAAAATCATTAAACTTTAAGTTAATCAATCTATTGGCCTATCGCAGCGCACTACTAAAAATCATTAAACTTTAAGTTAATCAATCTATTGACCTATCGCAGCCCACTGCTTAAAATAATTAAACTTTAAATTAATCAATATATTTGCCTATCGCAGCCCACTACCTAAAATCATTAAACTTTAAGTTAATCAATCTATTGACCTATCGCAACCCACTGCTTAAAATCATTAAACTTTAAGTTAATCAATCTATTGGCCCATCGCAGCCCACTGCTTAAAATCATTAAACCATTAGTCATCATCAATCAATCATCAATCATTAAACCTACCTAACGTACCGAAAGCAAAATATGGAGTAGAAGGCGGACCTTGAGCTCCAAGATACACACTTTAGAGTTGCCATGTTGTCATGCAACCAAGAGTTACGCTTAGATAAAGAAGATAAGTCGTTCTTGATTATAATAAAAAGCACTTTCACTTTTTTATCACTTGTTATGAACACGCGACCAATCAAACTTAAGGACTTTTTTTTCACATATAAAGGTGTATATTATACTTATTTCTTTGTACATTTGCACAAAAAATTGTTAAAAATAAATCTTAAACTTGTTCATTTCTTAAAAGACAATTCACTTTAAAAATATTCGAGAAGTTGTTAACAGCATGTCAAGCATTCCTCATGTGGGTGGCAATACTGGCAAGACAAGTGAAGTCATGATTACTCACAACAATAATGCCTACAAAATACGAGTAGGTACCGCGTTATCTATACAATAAATGGCTGCAAATATGTATGGTTGCGCCGATGTGGAAACTGTATTTTTTGACATGGAAACACACTCCTTTTAGATCCGTCTCCCCCTCCGCACTAACCATAGAGTAGGGCTAGCTGTAGCTTCCGTCCGCCATTGTGTGAGATGTGGACGGTCACTCCCGCTTTGAACTAGCCAGCGTAGGGACGGATCGCGAGCGCGTCTCTCAGAAATGAATAATATTTGTTGTATTTTAACCGCCTAATAGACCTTTACCGATCGAATGGTGCCTCTCGTGTGTTCCTCAAGGGATCTAGTGACGCTGACGGCAGCTCCTGAGCAAGGAAGAGAAGATCCGTGTACCGGCTGCGATGAAAAACACGTGGGTCGTGAAGGTTAGTGCATCCTCTCCTAATTTCTCGGGCTGCATTCACTGCCTGGATCGAATCCGCGGCAGCCCGGCCACCTGTCTTGTTTTGTGTGTAAAGTGTCAATAGAACAGTTAGCTGCTTCCCCGCAATACAGTCCATTCGCGCACGTTGGCCCATGCGCCAACATTTTTTTGGTCCTTCGAGCCGGATTCTTAGCCGTAGTTCGTATTTTGTTATTATTCTAATGGGAATGAGCGCACCGCACCTAAGTGCCTGGTTATTTTAGTAGAAAACCCCGCATCCAGACACTTAGGCTTAGAATTTGTTGTCCGTTCGCCGCTGGCTCGCATTGTACCTACCTAATACATAAATAGGTTAGGTATCATATCAACACTTAATCGTAGTTCGCAATTTTCGCATCGCACCTAAGTGCCTGGTTATTTTAGTAGAAAACCCCGCATCCAGACATTTAGGCTTAGATCTTAGGTATACTCAGACACCCTAGTGCATAGGCACAGTGTAATACCTAACGCATTTGGCTTTGTTTTGTTTTTTTCAATTACGCTGTTCTCGGCTCACGTCGTATTTGCCTAGTACCTGCGTGGGTAGACACGTGGCTGTGCCTACCTCGCTCGCATCTCATCCCAATTCATACGAAAGTATTTTAATTTGAATAGATATTACGCAATACTTAATCTCGGAAATAATAGTTGAATCTAGACAGCGACCATCGCGTAGGTACGACCTTGTTGCTATGCGCGTTTGTTCAAGCGTGCATTCACAGTTGTAAGCACCTACCTACCTACATAGTTAACGCTCGCGCCGCCTCGCTGCTCTGTACCGCTAGGATTAAGTCATTTCATATTTATTGTTTACCGCACTTTAGTTTGAGATTTAATTGTAAACATGTCCCCAAAGGTTGATAAGACCGGTAAGGTTCAATTGAAACTTTTATATGCTAAAAAAGAAATGATTTACTCTCGCGTACAATCGATTTATGATAGTGCACTTAAAACCTCTGATTTAGTCATCAGAGATTCGTTCTTGTGTTCTATAGAAAACTTAGATAGTCTACGCGCGGATTTCGAAACCTTAGTGCATGACATCAACGTTTTAGAGTTGAATTTGGATCCCGATTACTCAGTGAGTTATCAAGCCTTGTCGTCGTTTGACGATTTGTATTGTCGTATCAAGCGCGTCGCGAGGAGTTTGGAGAAGCCGTCTGACCGACCCAACCCCACTCGCGACCGACCTAAGTTGCCACCAATTCAAATACCCGAATTTGATGGTAACATTCGCAATTGGTGTCGATTTATAGATAGTTTTGAGAATACAATAGATAAGAACGATTCGTTGACAGATCACGAAAAATTGCATTATCTTGTTGAAAAATTGACTGGTAAAGCTATAACCGTTTGCGCTGGAATTACGTTTAGTGCCGGGAATTATAATTTAATTTTAAATACTTTGAAAGCTAAGTATGAGGATAAAAGATCGGTAGCTAACGCCTATTTGGATCAGATGTTTGATTTGAAATCTATTACGGCATGTAACGATCAAAACTTAGAGAAATTTCTAGACACTTTCGCGTCAGCTGTTCGCGCTGTAAAGAACCTAAAGATTGATGACCTCTGCGACTTCGTATTTTTGTATATGGGTTTAAGGAAATTAGATTCCGAAACCATTCGTTTGTTTGAGTCGGATCATCGCGGCAATAAAATTCCTAAGTTCGAAGACTTAGAAGGTTTTGTTCGCGAGCATATAAAAATATTACAACGCTCTTCATCGAAACATGAAGGCGCGAAGACAGTTGTTAGTCCCGCGCGCAAAATAGATGCGTCATCGAGGTCACTGAGGTCAACCCATACTTATGTTAATACCGCACCAGCACGTGTACAATCACCTGTTTGCTCTTTGTGTAGTACTCATCACTCGCAACTGTACAAGTGTCCTGGTTTCCTAAAATTGTCGCCTAGTGATCGTTATAAATTTGTTCGCGCTAATAATCTTTGTTTTAATTGTCTCGGTACTAAACACCGCGTGGGTTTATGTAATAGTGGAAATGGTTGTCGCAAATGTCAAGCGAGACACCACACTTTGCTTCATTTTGAAAATAGTAATGCCGCATCCAAGGTGAGCACAGTTGGTTCGTCGAGCGGTGACGCGCGGCAGCCTGCGCCGCAGCCGCAGCCCGAGCTCGCACGCGCTCCGGCCTGCCCGGGGACCGCTACGAATGACGTCACCTTGTGTTCGTTCTCCGCTAGTGCTGCCCTCACTACGGTTTGTCTTGCGACCGCTCGCGTGGTTATTGTTGATGCATTAGGTAAACCGCACATTGTTCGAGCGCTATTAGATGGCGCTTCGCAAAGTAATTTTATTACTCAAGATTGTTGTCAACGTCTTGGTTTCAATGTTGATAGGCGTTCAACCTACTCAGTGGTGACGGGTTTTGGAGGTTTACGGTCAGCTGTTCATGGCACAGTTAAAACGAGGTTTGGATCTCGTTTTAATAATAAAATTTGGTTTGACATGGATTCGTTCGTTACGGATAAAATAACTGAACAGTTGCCTACCGTCCCAGTTGACACGTCTTTATTAACGAAATTTAAAGACTTACCTTTAGCTGATGAGACTTACGCTGTTCCTGGAGTCGTCGATATATTGATCGGCGCTTCGATTCTCCCGCACCTCCAGTTATCACGTAAGGTTCAAGGGGGTCCGACGTACCCCGCTCCGCACGCCCTGGAAACAGTTCTGGGTTTTGTTATAATTGGTTCTGCACCCGCTTCTATGGATAGTTTTAGTCACTCGACTGCCTCGTTCTGTTGCACCGTCGAGCCGCCACTGGAGTCTACCATCCGCAAGTTTTGGGAGATTGAGGAGGTCAATGTCCCACCAATCCTAAGCCCTGATGACAAGATGGCTGAGGAGATTTATTGTCGCACGACTACTCGCGATGAGCAGGGTCGTTATGTTGTCGCGCTCCCTTTCAAGGGAGATATTTTTTCGCTCGGCGACTCCCGTGCATCCGCTGAAAGACGCTTTCTTTGTTTAGAACGAAAGATGCAGGCGTCTCCAAAGTTAAAGCAAGCCTATGATGAGGTTGTCAACGAATATTTAGATAAAGGTTACATCTCACCTGCGCCTGCGGACACTGACGAGACCCAGCCTTCGTACGTTATCCCGCACCACGGAGTTATTAGAGAAGATAAGCTTACTACTAAACTCCGCGTAGTTCTAGATGGCAGTGCTAAGACTAGCACTTCCGTGTCGCTTAATGACATTTTGTATTGTGGTCAAAATCTTCAAGGTAATTTATTTGACATAATTGTAAATTTTCGTTTATTCGCTGTGGCACTCTCTGCAGATATTCGACAAATGTTTTTGTGCCTTGAAGTGCGCGAACCCGATCGTAGGTTTCAACGATTTTTGTATAGATTTTCACCGCAAGAACCTTTAATGGTTTACGAGTTTAATCGTGTTTGCTTCGGGCTTAAATCTAGCCCTTTTCACGCACTTCGCACCGTCAAGCAGTTGGCCGCTGACGAGGGCGATGCATTTCCTAAAGCGAGAGCCACCATTGAGACTGGCTTATACATGGACGACTTCGTGTATAGTGTAGATAGCGAGGCCGAGGCTGTCGAGACGGCCGCTCAGGTTATAAGTCTCATGAAGGCGGGTCAATTTGATCTCGTGAAATGGACGAGCAACTCGCAAACAGCGTTAGAGTCGATTCCACCGTCGCACCGATTGTCTTCGGTTAAGGAGTTCGATGAAAGTGATACGCACAAGGTGCTTGGTTTAAGCTGGTCGCCCGCATCTGATACGTTTAGTTTGAAAAGTAGTTCGACCCCGCAAACTTGTACTAAACGCATTATCCTGTCGTGTGTGGCACGGATATGGGACGTGATGGGATTCGTAGCTCCTGTCGTTCTGTACGCCAAACTACTTATAAAAGAGCTTTGGCTTTCGAATTGTGATTGGGACGACACCGCGCCCGACAACATTGCTAAGTTGTGGGCTCGCTTTAGAAAAGAACTCTCTGTGCTTGACCAAGTACAAATTCCGCGTCATGTAGGTATATCGCAACATAGTGTTGTTACGGTAGTAGGCTTCGCGGACGCTAGTGAGAGGGCGTATGGAGGAGTAGTCTATTTTCATGTCTCGAATGTAGGTAAGGTTTCAATTAGCCTTATAAGCGCGAAATCGAAGGTCTCTCCCCGTAAGGTCGTCTCTCTGGCACGCCTCGAGCTATGCGCTTTACTATTGTTGATTAGATTGATCACCTCTATCGCCAATGCTTGTAGTAGTCGCATTAATATTAATAGAATTTTAGCTTTTTCGGACTCAACAGTCGCTTTGTGTTGGGCCCACTCTTCGCCCCATCGTTGGGACACCTTCGTCGCTAATAGAGTGGCAAAAATTCAATCGGAATTAGCGCCAAAAAAATCTCTTTCACGTTGCTGGCACCGACAACCCAGCCGATTGTCTCTCTCGTGGACTGCTTCCTTCGCAAATATTAGATCACCCGTTATGGTTTAGTGGACCGTCCTGGATTCATGCCGCGTTAGATAAGTGGCCAGTTAGTCAATTCAATCCCACTACGGTTTCCGAACCACCCGAGGAAAAGAAGCACTCGCTTGTGGTGTCGGTCCCGCGTGAAGAGTCCCTGGTTTTGTTGTTGGCTAATCGCGTCTCGTCTTGGTCGAGACTGTTGCGTTGTGTTGTTTATGTAGGCCGATTTTTGAGAATTTTATCTACACGCGGTCATATAACCGCCGCTGATTTAGATAAGGCTGAATTGATCATACTTCGCGAATTGCAGAAGTGTTATTTTGCTTCTGAATTTAAAAATTTAGAATTTAACAAACCTTGTAGTCGTTCTTTCCGACACTTGAAACCATTTTTGGAAGATGGACTCATTCGAGTAGGTGGTCGTTTGAGAAATTCAGGTTTAGGATTTGAACAAAGGCACCCAGTAATTCTCCCGCGTAAGGACCACGTATTAGATTTGTTAGTAGATTATCATCACAAGGTGAATTGTCACGCTGGTCCCGATTTGTTAATGTCTATTTTGAGACAGAAATACTGGATAATTTCCGCTCGTAATTTGATTCGCGCTAGAGTACACAGATGTGTACCTTGTTTTAAACTCCGCCCGCGTTTTATCGCGCCTGAAATGGCCGATCATCGCTCTTGTCGTGTTGTTCAATCCGCAAAACCTTTCGTACACACCGGCACAGACTTTGCTGGGCCTTTCAAGGTCACCATTGCTCGTGGTCGTGGCATTCGCTCCACGAAAGCTTATGTTTGTTTGTTCATTTGTATGACAACTCGCGCGGTTCATATAGAGTTGACCGGTGATTTAAGTACGCCAAATTTTATGTCCGCCTTTAAACGTTTTTTGTCGCGTCGGGGTCCGGTTAAGCGCATGTATTCGGACAACGGTACAAACTATGTAGGGGCCCGACGTAGTATTTCGGAATTGCACACATTCTTACGGTCTAAGTACTACCAAAGTGAATTCGCTCACATCTTAGCCGAAAATCGCATTGAATGGTACTTTAACACGCCTGCAGCTAGTCATTTTGGTGGTAATTGGGAAGCGAATATTAAAAGCCTTAAGTCGCATCTGTTTCGCGTCATAGGCGAACAGATTCTCTCGTTCGAGGAGTTGAGTACCGTACTCGCGCAAGTAGAGGCGGTGATGAACACGCGTCCGCTGTGTCGGACTCTATCTAGCGATCCGTCAGAGCCGTTAGCGCTGACGCCAGCTCACTTCTTAAATATGACTCCTTTAAAATATTTGCCCGCAATAGATGTTGATGACGATAGAATACACCTCCTAACTCGTCACGCTCTTTTAGATAAGATGGTCCAATCGTTTTGGAATCGTTGGAGAACCGATTATTTGCACACGCTGCAGTCACGTCAAAAATGGAATACTCCATCCAACCCAATTACTGTAGGTACGGTGGTAGTCCTTATGACTGAGAATGCGCCTCCTTTACATTGGCCTCTAGGAGTAGTAGAGGAAATTTTTCCCGATGCCCGCGGGATAACTCGTGTTGTACGGGTTAAAACTGCAACCGGATCGTATCTGCGCCCGGTTGTTCGCCTCTGCCCTCTGCCTAGCCAGCAGTAGGCACGAGTTCCAATCTATGTTTATATTTTAGTTGTTATTTCGCAAACCTAGATTTAGATTAGACATTAATTTTGTTCCACATTTTTCGTTTCGAAGGTAACCCTTCAAGCCGGGGGGAATGGTTGCGCCGATGTGGAAACTGTATTTTTTGACATGGAAACACACTCCTTTTAGATCCGTCTCCCCCTCCGCACTAACCATAGAGTAGGGCTAGCTGTAGCTTCCGTCCGCCATTGTGTGAGATGTGGACGGTCACTCCCGCTTTGAACTAGCCAGCGTAGGGACGGATCGCGAGCGCGTCTCTCAGAAATGAATAATATTTGTTGTATTTTAACCGCCTAATAGACCTTTACCGATCGAATGGTGCCTCTCGTGTGTTCCTCAAGGGATCTAGTGACGCTGACGGCAGCTCCTGAGCAAGGAAGAGAAGATCCGTGTACCGGCTGCGATGAAAAACACGTGGGTCGTGAAGGTTAGTGCATCCTCTCCTAATTTCTCGGGCTGCATTCACTGCCTGGATCGAATCCGCGGCAGCCCGGCCACCTGTCTTGTTTTGTGTGTAAAGTGTCAATAGAACAGTTAGCTGCTTCCCCGCAATACAGTCCATTCGCGCACGTTGGCCCATGCGCCAACAATGTAAATTGACCATAAGTACATCGCATTGGCCTCGAGTCTTGACCACACGGCCCTTATTTGATATAATCATGTAATAATTCTCAGATGGTGACCTTTATGAACGACTATCTGTTGTCCACGGTTTCACCTGTTTGAGTGTCAGTACCAGTTCTGTCAATCCTAAGGATCCTTATTCCCGGGGTAAATAAGTGTCAAATTTCATTCAGATCTGTTTAACCGATCTAGTCGTTCGTCTTGAGTAAGAAACATACAACCACCCATCCACCTATCGATTTATCTATCTATCCACCCTCAACCTATCCATTCTTCCATTTATTTAACTATCCAACCAAACTTTTGCATTTATGTAGTACTAAGACAAATAATTAGGTATCTACAGCAACAGCGGTCAAGCAATTTTTAATGCATAAGTACTGTTGTAAAAATTCCGTATCAAACATAAATTTTAAAGTTTTTAATAACTAGTTAATGAAATTTATATGATAAATAAATATTTTAATTTACAGTTAAGTCCGTGGATTAAGAGGTCACGAAATGAGAACACGGTCTTTCAATAATTTGGACTATATTTATTCACTCATAACATACATACATAACATACATTTATCTCCGGATAGTTAGGAAGAGGTGAATTAACACCCAAATTTCACCAAATCATCTGAGTCTGAGGCTGGTCTGTATATATCTGTCTGGTGTTAAATAGTCCTATCCGTTAGTCGTCTTGGACAAAACCGCATGGGAAGAGATGCGGTGGTCCAAATTTTACTCTGCCGGGAACGATGTGGCTTTATATATAGTCTATATATGATATATTATAGACTATATTTTTATTTTAAGGGCTATATTGTCAAATATTGTAGTATTTAGAAACTATCACCAAGTGCCATCAATCAACAGTATTAACCGTATTTAGATATTTGACGAGTAAAATGTGCTAAAATCCAATGCGTTTATATGTACGGCCGAAATCCAACCTCACTCGTCTTTGAGTTCTCAGAATCAGTTTCTCTGTACGATATTCTATCCTAAAAGATTTCAATTCTACAGAACGTAAATACATACATAATGGGCAAGACAAATGTTTGTCGTACATGCCTCCCCCTTGTCATAGAATAACTCAGGTGTACTATGTCAAACTGAAGGCTCACCTATAATTATGAGAGAGGCGACACTCAAATAAATAGCGTCTCGAAACTCCGCAACTATGTTTTCTTATTTCTTGATATACAATGACGGTAATGTCGTGTTGTGTTCCCAGCGGTGAGTAGGGTAGCCAGAGCCCACTGGAGAATTTGTGCTGTCAGTGGGAAGACTAATGGCTTGTCCTGCTTTGTCTTCTACACTGACGGCACAGAAACTATCTGTGCTTACAGAGTTGGCAGCGCGAGTGTAACTCCTTTGGTTTTACACACGTCCATAGGTCACGGTAACCAATTTCCATCAGGTGGGCTGTGTGTTTGTCTGCCACCCAAGTGGTATATAAAAGTCTATACCGTCATTATAATTACTTATAATGATCAATAAAAATACAATAAAATGCATAAAATTAAATAGTTAGTAGATGAAAGCACAGATAAAATAATAAATAATACGAAGGCGTGACTGATTCCAGTATTGGTACAGGTTTACAAAAATATTCACCATTTCGATAAGAAAAGTGATAATACATAGTGTTAACATCAACTAAAGATAATTTCCTTCCGTCCAACACGCTCCTCTAAATAAATTAGCAACAAATGTATATTTTATGTGTGATAGTGCTAGATTTGTCAATGAGCTCATTCAATAATAATAAATTATTATGTTCGCTCGAAGAATTAGCATCGCCATTTAGCGTGGTAATGCCGCCAGCCTTTTGGGCACGGTACTCCAGTAATCTCTACTGGAGTACCGTGCTCAAAAGGGGAGGAATTTTTCGATGCCTAAAGTTGCAGTCTCCCTCTTTTTCTCTATTTCATTTTTGTATATATTGTCTAGTTAGCATAGTTTTGTATACATTTTATAAGTAATTGCAATTATTATGTTAGGTAGGGTAATAATTGAGGTGTTATTTACTCTAGTGGCAATCAAAGACATTAAGCGATATTCACAAAAGGATGGAAATGGCGCATACTTGGTCAACTGGGTGGTCCTAAACTGGTGTATAATTTCGAAATAAAATCTCTAACGACTTACGATGCTATACAGTCTATCTGAGACCAAGCAATTCTGGTAGCAAATACTTATGGAAAAAAGAATGAGAAAAAGCATCACATCAGTAAAAGCACTACATTATTAAAGGAGTATTGGTTATCAGTTTTCTACAGGGTCGCACGGCTCCAAATTTGAACGGGAAATCCCGTTAGGCCGTGTTACCTACTTTGATATTCATAAATTATGCTTAATAGCTTTAAGAAAGTATTGAATTAAGACGATACACTTACTCACCTAATGGTTTCAAGACTGTACTCACAATCATTTCTTTCATTACCAAATACTTAGTTGATACTATCTTTTTTTATGATTTAAATAGGTATAACTGCAAAGAGGCGGTAACTAAGTACATTATGACACTAAATTATGAGGAGGTCAAAAAATTACTTAAACCAATTCTGTAAAATACAAACACACACACACACACACACAAACACTCACACACACACACACAAATTCACACGCACACGCACACACACACACACACACACACACACACACACACGCGCGCGCGCACACATACACACACACACTCACACACACACAACACTATACGTATAATGATAAAAAAATTGATCCAATTAATCATGGTGTGAATTTATTTTCTTTTCTTTACTTTGTTATTACTCAAAAAGTCAAAATTAACGTGCGTAATTTGTAATTAACTTGTGCTATTAAGAGGAGCGTCCTGTCATCCATAACACAAGTTAAATCTTAGCTTGGATGGCAGAGATTCAACTAATAAATCACTTAAAACAATTTTTACATTTGCACTTTAAGATATTTATTATGTGTACACTGTAACTATAATGCAAAATTTGTTAATGGTAATAAAGATATTATTATTATTATTATTTTATACAACTTAGGTGGCAGACAAACACACGTCCAACCTGGAAAGTGGTTACCGTGACCTATGAACGTGAGTAACACCAGGGGAGTCACACCCGTACTGTCAACCTTGTAAGAACAGAGATTTTCTGTGCCGTCAGTGCAGAACACAAAATCAGGACAAGCCTTTGGTTTTCCCACTGGCGGCAAAAATACTCTCCAGTGAGCTCTGGCTACACTACTCACCGCCGGAAACACAACACGAGGTTATTATGGCCGTGGTATTCTGTATTCTTCTTCATCGTGTCAATGGCAATAGGTAATTAAAAAAGGAGCTATTTACGCCCAGTCCAAAATTTGGCGACATTGACCGCACCTTCCGTCGTTTCATTCAAGTCGGTAATTTTGCAGGTGTAGGGGCACAGTAGGCACAACAGGAGGTGCACCACATCGACACGACCTCTGCATCGATAATCAACTGCTGAGTTGCACCACAATCGCCACCACCCCCCAAGTCTAGGTAACCCCATCTTACACCGTATTCTGTAGAGTGGAGGTACTTCCCCAGTCGGACTGTTCAATTGGGACGGAAATACCGTCGTGTCCTACCTCCTATAAAAATCTGCAGTTTACGCGAATATTGCAAATTGTAATAAACGCTATAGCGATTTTTAAGATATTATTTTATTTACACTGATTCTGACATTTCTGTTACTTCTCAGCAAACATTGAAATAAAAAAGCTCTCCTTAGTTTATTAGAGAAGTACCTACTTGTAAATTACAATCTAACACCAACTTGGGATCCAATTGTTTACTTAAACGCAAAGTAAAATCGAAATCCAAGAAAACTGCTATGACACACAACAGATTTCTGTGGTTTACGATAGAATTGGCAATATTTGAGCAGAATGGAACTACATGGTATGGAGAATGGAACAGTGTGGTTACATGAAGCGCCAGTAGCTTAGTGGTTAAGGACTCGGCCTTACGGTCGAGAGGTCCCGGGTTCGAATCCTGACCATTACATTGCCGACGTGAACCCACCCCTAATTCAAGCAATTTAGCTTAGCTGGAGGGGTTTGAGGGAATATAATTCGGATCTAATTATAAATTTGTAATGGCGATTGGGCAACGGCTCATAGAGGCCACAGGTGACTCCCAGTCCGGATCGTTCCTGGTGCAGAGGCCGTTCTTTGCAATCCAGCGTGGAAACGCAGCATGTGTGATAGGCACCTTCGCACCGGGAGCGGGTTATTCGTAACAAAAATCGGTTCTAATATTCTTTAAAAAAATAAAAACAATACAAAAACATCTGCTGAAATATAGGCAAGAACAAGTGATCAATATTTTAATCACTAATTTTTACCTAGATAAGTTCTGTTCTGTTCCTATGTGTAGGTAAACATCATATAATCCACCACGCCTTAGTAAACAGTTTTTACCGTTATTTGATAAGATATATAAGTGCAGCGTTTGTAGTGATAAGGAATATATATTATAACGAGTGCGTAGGTAAGCACGTTCGTTTACTGTATATTATTATTACAATATATATAACGCTCAATCATGTGTGTGTACAAAATCTACAGTACCTATTGCATACATATATATAATCACGCCTCTATCCCCGAAGGGTTAGGCAGAAGTGAATTAACACCCACATTTCTCCAATCATTGAGTTCGGTCAAACGTAGATAGATAGATAATTCTTTATTGTACACCAATAGATTTACAATAGGACAAGTAGGTGGCATGTATACAGTTCAATGTACAATGGGCGGCCTTATCGCTGAAGCGATTTCTTCCAGGCAAAGTTCCTTTTCTCCTTCTTGGGGTGAGCCTATAGCCGTCTTCCAAGCACTATTGTTGACTCAAGCCATGCGTCAGAGGCTGAGTCTGGCCTGTATATATCTGTCTGATGTAAAACAGCCCTATCCCTTAGTCGCCTTGTACGACACCGCATGGGAAGAGATAAGATGATCCAAATTCTATTCTACCTGGAACCACGCGGTACCTATTATATTGCTTAAATGTTACATAATAGGTAATTTTAAAGTTTTACTAACGGCCCAAAAGATTTTTGTATAGAGAGCTTTTAAGGATAATTATTATCGCTGTTAGCGCAATATCATGTTTAATAAGTAGCTATAGTAATGTAATAATTATTATCGTACCTACTTAACTATAGAAACATAAACATAACATAACATAAACTCACGCCTATATCCCCGAAGGGGTAGGCAGAGGTGCTAGCGCCCCCATTTCACCAGTTATATGTTTAGGTCCTATAGTAGGTGGCGAGCCTATTGCCTTTAACCAGGCACTTATAAACCTGCGATAAATACACACATAACTTCGAAAAGCATCGAATAGTCATTGGTGTGTGCCATGGTAAAACTTGGGATCGAACCCGAGACCTCGTCTCAGCAGTCCATTACCCATACCATACAAAAATGTAATTTCAAACCAAATCCAAACAAAGTAGAGGGAAACAGTTGATGAGTCGATGATTTAAAATACTTATAAAATTCGAAAAAGTAAAAAGAAATAGTCCCTTATGTTAAAAATTTCATGCAAAATTTTGACATAACCCTGTGTATTTATTTATTAGTAAGACCATTTTTGGCAGTGCAGATATATCAAAATTAATTTTATTAACAGTATTTTGTCCGAGAGCTCAAGACTCTTGAGACTTAAAAATATTTTGCCTTGACAAGTTCTGTTAAGTACTTTTCGTATTAAGATCACTTTCGATATCATTCTACCCATTTTAGCGCGAACAAAATCCTTGGCAACTTTTTGTTGCTACTTAAGTTTTTTGTTTCAGGCCTTATCTGCGGAGATGCGGCTGTGATCCCTAGGGATGAGTGACAAGGGTTGGCTGTAACTTGCTATAAACATTTCAACGTAAAGTTTCTGATTTACGAGTTAGAATGTTAGTTTGTCGAATAAATAATAATAATAATAATAATAATAATAGACCTACCTTGTTCCATTTATAAGATCTTGCAGAAAACAGTTCTGGAATTCATTACCAGCACACGTGTTTCCTTCTTCCTACAGTCCCGTGGCCTTTAAGCGGGGCGTGAAAAAGCATCTGATGAGGCCGCCAAGCTGAGTGCCACCATTGTAGCACTTAGTGTCTGTAATGGTGACCCTCTTTCCTGAGACTTTGCCTTTAGCTTACCATCAGGCGAGGTGAGGTCAAGTTGGCG
Organism: Eilema griseolum; assembly: GCA_963662185.1. Taxonomy (NCBI): domain Eukaryota; kingdom Metazoa; phylum Arthropoda; class Insecta; order Lepidoptera; family Erebidae; genus Eilema; species Eilema griseolum. The sequence continues at coordinate 12,310,479 of OY759250.1, forward strand.
TGTCCTATATAAAAAAAAAAAAAAGTCATACTTAACACCTGCCGAATAGTCAGAAAGTTTTTAAACAACGACAGTACAACAAACACGTACTCACTCACACAGCAGTTTAATATCGAATAGTTAACCGCACTAATAGGTAAGCACTTGGCTTAGGCCCGTGTTTTCCTAAAAATCCCGGCAGTAGTCGAGTTTCTAAAAATATTAAAAACAAAATAATAACGCGACATTACAGTACTAGATAAAATTAATAAATCAGTACTCATCATAGACATAGCAGTTTGCAACACACACAACCTAAACACTACACATTCAGAGAAAATGGCTAAATACATAGATTTAGCTACTGAAATCAGAAGTCAATGGCAGGTAGAAAGCGTAAAGATTTTACCCATCATCATATCGACTACTGGGGTAGTCCTTAAGACCCTTCAAACTAACCTCAGCACACTACAAATGCCAAAATCCACCCTTACGCTTATACAGAAAGCCACCCTACTTAACACATGCCGTCTGACCCGGAAATTTCTTGCTTCATCCACATCACATTAACACTCTTTTGTTTTCTTTTTCTATGTTTCACACTTGGTTAAGACCCGTGTGTCTCTTACTGTACCCCTATTAACCAAAAGGGAGATGTTTTATAAAAAATATAAATATAATAATAATCTTCATTTGGGATTGCATAGATTTATAACACAGAATAGATATATTATACCTATCTAGTGAGAGATGCATGTGCCTATACTCATAATATACTAGTTATAAGTGTTATAACTTAACCAAATACTACTTAAGTACCTACATAGCTTCACTTCTTCTTTAGAAACTAAGTGATAGAAAGTTAGACAATTTTTTAAGCATTTGAGTTAATAATTTACTTATCTATACTCAATATTATAAAGCTTCAGAGTTTGTTTGTTTGTTTGAACGCGCTAATCTCTGGAACTACTGGTCAGATTTGAATGATTCTTTCAGTGTTGGGTAGTCCATTTATCGAGGAAGGTTTTAGGCTATATATTATCACGCTACTACTTAAGGGAGCGGAGCATTGATAATAAATGTTAACAAATCCGGCAATTTTTCATATACATATATTTTGAAGACTAAAACATACGGGCTCAAAGGGATATGAAGCTTCAAAATATACCCCGGGCGAAGCTGGGGTGGGTCAGCTAGTTTAATATATACAAGAAAGCGTCGGTAGCTTAATGGTTAAGGAGTCGGCCTTACGATCGAAAGGTCTTCGGTTCGAATCCTGACCATTACACTACCGACGTGAACCCACTCCTAACACAAGCTATTTAGCTTAGCTAGAGGTTAATTATTACAAATTTCAGTTGTAACATTCTTTAAAATAAGCTATTGTAAATTTACTTTGCGTTCGCACTAGGCCTGTGTGTGATCATGTGGCATTTGTCCTCTTAGTGGAAAACCTAGTTCTACTTCTCATTTTTATACCACTTAGGTGGCAGACGAACACATGGCCCATCTGATGGAAAGTGGTTACCGTGGCCAATGGACGTGTGCAAAACCACACTCGCGCTGCCAATCCTGTAAACACAGAGTTTCTGTGCCGTCAGTGTAAAAGATGAAGCAGGACAAGCTTTTGGCCTTCCCACTGACAGAACAAAAACTCTCTAGTGGGCCAGTCAAAACTATAGCTAGGGTAGAAGAAAAACAGGAGATTTTTCAAAAGTGTATCTACGAGGAAAGTGTATCCACTAGAAATTAATCATCTTATAAAATAATCCTGAAATACAGGAGGAGCTGATTCTGATTGGAGCGACCGAGATTCGTGTCGGTATGTTGTAGGTACTAAAAATAATGTTGTATGCTGATTAATATGAGTGACGTAAGTGCATCCCGTTTCCTTTACTTCATAATAGATATATCAGTAGGTATATACTCGTATGATATAATTCAAAATATGAATCACCAATATCCAGACACTTCCTTCGCCCAACATTGGAACAATGGGTGCACCGTGTGTTTCTCCGCATCGGTGTCTCTGTGGAGAAGCTTGCAGCAGGAGCGCAGGCCGCATGTCCCGACATGCAAATATTAACGACATTATCCGTCGAGCTCTTGTCACCGCCGGCGTGCCAGCTATACTTGAACCTGTTGGCTTGGCACGCGACGATGGTAAGAGACCGGACGCTATGTCGTTGATGCTTTGGAAGATGGGTAGGCCTTTGTTGTGGGATGTAACTTACGCCGGCTTCTGGCGCCTTCCCATTTTCCAAGTACGATGGACTGCGCATGCGCTGCTGCTGCATCAGCGGAGACTCTCAAACGGCGCAAATATACCAATTTAACTGGTAATTATATTTTTGATCCGTTTGGAGTAGAAACGTTGGGTCCGTGGGGTCCAAGCGCGCGCGCGCTATTCAAAGAAATAGCGAAACGACTAATCGACGCTTCCCGTGACCATAAGGCTGGCCTTTACCTCGCTCAAAGAATTGGCATCGCTATTCAGCGTGGTAAAGCCGCCAGCCTCTTGGGCACGGTACCAGTAGAGATCGATGGATAGGAATTTTTCGATGCTTAAAGTTGGAGTCTCCCTCTTTTTCTCCATTTCATTTTTGTATATATATTGTATAGTTTGCATAGTTTTGTATAAATTTTAATATAAGATATACTAATAGGTTTTTTTTTAATACCACTTAGGTGGCAGTCAAGCACATAGCCCACCTGATGGAAAGTGGTGACCGTGGCCTATAGACGTGTGCAAAACCAAGGGAGTCACACACCCGCTTCCAACCTTGTAAGCACAGAGAGTTTCTGTGCCGTCAGTGTAAAAGACGAAGCAGGACAGGCGTTTGGTCTATCGACTGACAGCACAAAAACTCTCTAGTGAGCTCTGGCTACCCTACTCACCACTGGGAACATAACACAAGGTTATTATGGCCGCAGTAATCTGTAGGGCGGAGGTACTTCCCCAGTCGGACTGTTCAATTGGACGGAAGTACCGTCGTGTCCTATCTCCTCCTAAGGGTAATAATAGGTATTTAAAAACTAACAGATATATAAAATATACAATACATACTAATATGAAGGGGACATAATGAGTAGCAATGTGAACATACAATTGCGAGCTGTCACATACCTACTCGTAGTACACGATGATAAGTAGTGGTCCTTTACCATTCCTATACCTACATAACATAACATAACCTCACGCCTATATCCCCGAAAGGGTAGGCAGAGATGCTAGCACCCACATTTCGCCAGTTTATGTTTAGGTCCCAATGTAATAGGTGGCGAGACTATTTCCACTAACCGGGCTCTTATAAACCTGCGATAAATACACACATAACTTCGAAAAGCATCAAACAGTTATTGGTGTGTGCCAAATCCTGGGATCGAACCCGAGATCTCGTTGCAGCAGTCCATTACCCATACCACTAGGCTACCGCGGTTACATAACATTTACTACATACCTATTTATTTCATCATCTGTTCCTATAACATTGATATTTTTAAGTATAATGTAATATTAAATCCTTTCAACTTAATTTTGATAATGGTTTAGCGATATTGCAAAGATAATGAGAAAAACCCGGGGCCAAGATCAAGTCACGGGTTCACAAAAAGTGGGTTTATCTGTTAGGAATTTCTCAGCAACAGCTTAGAGTCGGGAAAAATACCAGAATAACCAGATGATAATTGGTTTGCACCCTTTTACGTGGAGACAGAAAATATATTAAATACTTACTTATAAAAAGATAATTAACTTCTTATAAAAAGAGTTTTATTGAAAACTAAAATTTCTTTTTTAAGTTGCGTTTTTTCTAAAAATCAATCCCGTTTTTACCAAGTTTCACGATACAATTATGTCTGTCTATCCATTGATTTTATTTTTTTGCTTTACCTACTCCATAAGAATCAATTTGAAGTATACAAAAAAGATATTGCTAAACTTTCCAAACTTGAACTGTGGACCAAATAATTTGCAAAAAGTCACTATTTGTATTCGTAAATGAAAGAAATACCTACCTATTGAATGATTTGGCACAGACAGCCTGGCTCCATTAATGCACTCATCGCGATAACAGTGAAGCATAGATAATATAGTTTATCACCGTTAAACATTATCAGTTGAAAGCCAAAACTCCACATTTTGATCCAAGGCCTTTGAGTCAGATAAGATAGGAAACTTGATAGTAATTTGTTATGCTCTGCTCTGTAACCTTGCCTGAGATTTGTGGTCACGTCAGACCCTCATTTACATTTTTAGTTTGTTTGTTTTCGGATCAAATGAGGTTTACGGTTTAGAGGGAAGATCAACTGGTTTTAAGTTTGTTGATGTAAATAGAAGATGTTTGACGATGATTATGCTCACGGAAGCGTGTTTTAAGTAGCTTGTTTTAACTTGTATGTATAGAAATCTACGCAACATTTCTACACATAACTCACGAACATAATATAATATTAATACGTACTTATATTCAAATAATTTATGTATTGGAAATATAGATGTATACACTAACAGTTACTTGTGACAACGTCTGTAAAAAGATGTAAGTAATGCTTTTTATCAGCGACTATAACATAACATAACATAAACTCACGCCTGTATCCCCGAAGGGGTAGGCAGAGGTGCTAGCATCCACTATATATATGTACTAAGTATATTAAGTAAGTCACGGTTCCTGCGATGTAGACTAGGTAATTCTATTTATCCAAAATTCCAATTCCAATTATCTGAGATAGGTTTTGTTGCGTGACAGTAGAGAACGCGGCCGCTACCCAGGAGGCGCGGGTTCGATCCCCGCTAAGTGCAAATATTTGTTTACATGAATATGGGTATTTGTGAAAAAGAGACAGTATGGAAGTTTATTTATTTATTTCTTTTTCTCTACCAACAATTGTTAACATAACAACTTAGGTACACCATTATACATTTAAAAATACAAATAATAATGATACAAATACTTACAGGTAAGTAAATGTTCAGCCAAATCCAGTTCGTTTGATTAAGCGGATTCCAAACTCCGAGGCAAAAGCATTGGATGCGATTTGGAATAACGCTTAGAATGACGAAGGATAAAGAATATTAGGTAATTCCATTGCGAATCCGATTCTTCGATAAAAATTACGTACACAGAAAAAAAATTCATCATCATCTTAGGGGCCGTTTAAGTATTACATAATAAGCAATGCAAAGACTCCCCCTTAAGTGTTTACGTAATACTCGAACGACCACTTACTGTTGTTTCTGGTAACATTCAAGGAAGAGGAGGAAAAAGTATCTGGAGTGTACCTCGGAAGGAGATGGAGGAAAGAGTAAGGATAGGAAAGCCCTTTTCTTTACAATGACATGGTAAACTCATGATTATAATATTACAAGTTCCTCCACCTTACAGAATACCGCGGCCATAATAATCTCGTGTTATGTGTTCCCGGCGGTGAGTAGGGTAGCCAGAGCTCACTGGAGACTTTTTGTACTGTCAGTGGGAAGACCAAAAGCTTGTCCTGCTTTGTCTTTTACACTGACGGCACAGAAACTCTTGTACTTACAGGGTTGTCAGCGCGAGTGTGACTCCCATGGTGTTGCACACGTCTATAGGCGACGGTAACCACTTTCCATCAGGTGGGTCGTGTGCTTGCCAACCAAGTGGTATAAAATATAAAAAAAGTTTAAAAACTTGACATGTGTGTGTGTACAATTTGACGCAGTTCGAAGATGTCCATCTATTTTATGAACGTGAACATATACGAGTAACACACAGTTGAACACTGAAGGCTATAGAATAGTGATGCATTTTTAAGTTGAATTTTACGACTGGCATAGAATGATAAGCAGCTGATACCATCTTTAGTTTATTACCGGCTTTGACGTGTTGATTACCGAGCGGTACTGATATTCTAATCTTTTTAATGCCCCTATGGGTTAAGGTATTCCCAAAGGTACGCGTCAGTCGTGCATGCAAACTCTTGTGATTTTACGGTAGATAACTTTACTAATGTTTTGCCGCGATTTGAATAGCTAGAATACGACTGACCTATCGGCAGACTTAGGTCATTTTTCCATTGTGTAGATACTATAGGTAGTGGTTAATCGCCCTGTGTATATATTAATATTTAATTCGGTCGTTTCGTAGTTACATTGAAATCTAGGGTCGAAGGGGTCGAATAACTTCTTAATATTGAGACGAAGGTGATCACTAACACGGTAGCTACTAAATTCTACAACAGTCTCTACACTGTCCATAGTATGTTGTATGTTTTGCGGTCACTATCATTTTACCTATATACTATAAATAACATGAGCTGACCAGCCCCGGATTCCCCCTGGTATACTTTGAAACCCCCATTACCAGCAATTTATAAAATTTCTATTCTTCTTGCCGCGTGGTTCCCGGCAGATTAGAATTATTGCCACCCCATCTCTTCCTATACGGTGTCGTACAAGGCGACTAAGGGATAGGGCTGTTTAACATCAGACATATATATGCAGCCCAGACTTTGCCTCAGATGCATGGCTCGAGTCAACAATAGTGCCCGGAATACGGCAATAGGATATATATATATAAATATTCTATTACGTGGGACCGAATATAATTATTGGTGAAATGTGGGTGTTAATTCACTTCTGCCTAACCCTCCAGGGGTAAAGGCGTGATTACATGTATGTATGTAGGGATCGAATATTCTTCTCAATATTGAGACGAAGGTGACCACTAACACGGTAGCTACTAAATTCTACCACAGTCTCTACACTATCCGTAGAATGTTGTACGTTATTGTGGTCACATCTTACCTATGTACTATAACTAGCATGAGCTGAACAGCTCCGGATACACCCGTCGTATACTTTGAAACCTCCATTGGGCCATGCCATGATATACCAGCAATTTATTGATTTTCAAATAACGTATGTTACCAATAGTGTAGACATTTATGATTACTGCTTCACTATTTTAAGTAATAGCGTGATAATATATAGCCTGTTAGCTTCCTCGATAAATGGACTATTCAACAAAAATAGCTCTTTTCTATTCGAACCACTATATTTCTTGAGATTAGCGCGTCCAACTAATTAAGTAATCAAGCGATCAAACAAACTCTTCAGCTTTATAATATCAGTGTAGATAATAAAATTGTATTTCTCTGATATCCTTTAGATACGAATTTTCCTTTGTAAAATCACCACCTACTATAGGTGACAATTTGTTTCTACGTAATCACTTCACGATAAATTATTCGCTTTCACCTACAAATCCAATTTAGACTGATTTACAGTGCCAAGTTCGATAAGGAAAATAATGTTATACATTAATCAATGTACGGAGTGTACCTACTGTAAAAAGTGACATTGTGTCGAAATTCCTAAGTGACATAGCAGCACAAAATGTAACGGCATCTGATGCGCGTGGGTTGTCGGACTGGGAGCACGCGAGCGTGCGTGGGAAAAGATCTAAATTCGGATACGATTTAGTTTTGAATATTCGAATCTGGAATGATAACAGGCTGTTATAGCACTTTACACTTGGCAATCTTAGCATTTAACAATATAGAAAAAAACACACGTAGTTTCGTAGAACAGTATTTGCATAACTCGTACGCATTAACATGGCACTTGGCTTCACAAACGTAACAATAACAAATCTTAAATAAAATCCGTATACCATTTTCGCGGTCTCCACTCTAAGACTCGTTTGTAATAATAAATTTTGTAGTAAGTAAAATTGTAATAATAAAAAAAAATATATATTACATATATTGAATGGTTATATTTTATTATTTGTTTACTCTTGAATGGAGCAAGTTAAATGTGACAAAGTAAGTGTGTAATCTCCTATTTAAAAGAAATAAAAAAGTACATTACCATAAAAGTTCGGGCGCCTTGGAGATACACATGGCTAGGATAATCAGCGGATATTGGAAACTTTTAATCTTCCGGTGGCGAGCTAAATGCCAACGGCCATCGGTGGAGACCGTAAAAAGGTAAACGGAAGGTAGGACGCCTCCTGGCTAGATGGATGGACAACCTGAAAAAGGTAGCTGGGACAGACTGGATGCGGAAGGCTCGGAGGCTGCGGAGGATCGGAAAAAATGGCGCATTGGGAGAGGCCTATGTCCATCAATGGACTGCAGTGGGCTAATTGATAGATTGAAATAAAATACGATAGCAGAAAACTACGAAACTTAAACTAAGACACGTGCAACGGTCACAGAGTTGCCGATGCTCGGGTCTCAAAGGACGAGAGCGGGGCCTCGTGCGGAGATGCGAGAGGGTTAATTCGCATGAGTTGTATGTGAATAACTATAGTGATATATTATATTATTTTTTTGTGTTACAAACCTACAAATATATTTACTTTATATCTTCTAAAGTCATGTCTCTCAGAGAAAATAAAGTCACATCAGGAGATTCTCTAAAGTGGGACTCCAACCATTGGAGGATGTTTGGTTACAACCGATGTATGGAGAGTGGTTTATTCAACTGAAATAAGAAATTAAGATATAGAAAATATTGAATCGGTTCAGGTGGGATTCAAACTCGCGATCTTTCCCTTACAGGGGGTACGCTCTCACCACTAAGCCACAGAACCTTCGCCCGAAACCATCCAAATTCTTCTATACATGATATCCGTCTTACGGCGACAGTTAAACTGTTTAGCATACGAGATGGTTTAAAATTTCATTCAACTAAATTTATATTAGAAAAAGGTAACATCCGAAGCGAGACTTGTACCCACGACTAGCCACTTATAGGGGGTATGTTCTGACCAACTGAAAACCTTGTAATTGCTATAAAATTTCATCAAAATGAAATAATAAAATTCACAATTGTTGACACACATAATAATTGAATTCTTGACAGGCATTTAAACTGCATCTCATTTCGGTAACTGTGTTTTAGGTCCCAAGTAATTGGGTCGCCGGATGGGCCAATTTCCATCAAGTAGATTGGTAAATACGGTAGGTATCTACATAATGTAATGGCATGAAACCCACAGTGCATGATTCCGACTCGCACTTGGCTGGTATTTCGTTATATAGATTAACATAACTTGGTAATCTTTTTTGTTGTTTGGTGACTTTTTTTACATACGATTGGCCTGAATATTATGTTAGTAAATATATTGTTATGCATTGTAATGGTTTTAATACAGTAATAAATAGTTTATCGTGATAACGAAATTGTGTTCTTAGAACAAATTGGAGGCACAGATTATCAAAAATTTGTGATAAAGTTCATGTGGATAATATGGTCGATTAGCTGTTGTGAATAACCTAATTCCTGTCTCAAGCACTCCTTCATCTCTGTGTCAAGTTTCATCAAAATCGGTTCAATGATTCAGGCGGTAAAGTGTTGTAGCTGGGATGTTAGTACGGATGATAGAGGTTAAGAAGAATGTAGATCAAATTTTGAAAAGAACCTACTCCGTTTTGGAGGAGGGGATAACCTATTTTCTAATGAACTTGAACTGACTGACTTGAATGAGATAAGAAAAAAGTGAAACGATTCAGGCGGGACCGAACCACGATTCGAACCCACGATTAATCACTTACAGAGGAATCTTAGTCGATTTAAATAGCTTACCAATTGCTTTAAAATTTAATTCACATATCGGATGTATTTAGAATGTCAATATGTGGAGCTGGCAACCACAAAACTCTGTCGCAGTAATTGAAAAACTTTATTGGGCCTTTTTATACAGACAGCCGCGTTGTTCCCAGCAGAGTAGATTTTGGGTCACCCTATTTCTTCCCATGCAGTGTCGTACCAGGCGACTAAGGGATAGGGCTGTTGAACATCAGAAAGATATATACCTACAGCCCAGCCTCAGATGCATGATTCGACAGTAGAGCCCGGAATACGGCCATAGGCTCACCCCCTACTACGTGGAACTGAATACAATTATTGGTGAATTGAGGGTGTTAATTCATCTCTACCTAACCATCCGGAGATAAAGGCGTGATTGTATGTATGTACAGGTAAATTTGAGTACAGGTAAATATAATTAAATATTGCATACAAGATGAGGTACGAGCTTCATACATACAAAAATAACCATTAAAATGTAGGTACCCATGGTCAGTCATTTAACTTCAAAATCACCAAGAGCGTGGCTAACAAGCATTAAATTGCACGTTACGTGTGAATATGAGGGCCGAAACTGCGTCAAGCGGGTGCGGGCGCGGTTTCATACAAAAGTGCTCCGTCGCGGACACCCGCGCGGGCGTCCGTCACGGGGACGCACGCCCCGCGCCCACGCGGCGGGGCGCGCCTCCGTACGACGGAAACAGGCGCGGGGGCACGCGCGGGAGCCCGCCAGCGGTAACACGTACGGACTTGTTCAGTCAATAGCGCTAGCTGATCCGGGTCGTACGCACGTTCTTAGAAAAATGTCTTTCGACACCGAAAGAGTTAGTGTGGAAGTGCCACCCTGTCATATGGGACCTGATATAGATTTTACTCTTAAATTGTATTCGTTCCAAAATTCACCCATGCCCTACGATCAACGTCTTTTTTTAAACATATAACAATTTTGAAAAAATAGACGAAATTATAGAAAATACTCTCACCAAGATTTTAAATGTGGCCTTGGATGACCGAGCTTTACTTCAAGCGACTCTACCGATTCGCTTGGGTGGGCTCGGTATTCGCAAAATTTCAGATGTCAGCTTACCAGCGTTCCTGTCTTCAATCCACAGTACCGAAGAATTAACTAGGAAAATCCTTGCACCTACACTAGTTAATTCAAAAAAGTATTGTGTAAGACTGATGCAGTGAACGCTTGGAAAATTGCATGTCCAAATACCGATCTCCCAAGGAACCTTTTCTCACAGCGTCAGTGGGACGGGCCGCTCTGCAGCTTAGTTGGAAAAAAATTACTAAATACATGTTCCAATGCTGCTGAGCGTGCCCGTTTACTGGCGGTTGGAGTGTGGGAATCGGGTCTTTGGCTACAAGCTCTTCCGTCATCTAACGTAGGGACTATGTTAGATGACACTACCTTTCGCATCGCAACTTGTCTTCGTTTAGGTGCGCCGTGTGTTTCTTCGCATCAATGCCGCTGTGGAGAAGCCGTTGACAGACTCGGACACCATGGTCTGTCATGCTGCAGGAGCGCAGGGCGAATTCCACAGCACGCCAGCCTCAATGACATAATCCGCCGTGCTCTTGTCACCGCCGGTGTACCAGCTGTACTAGAACCTAACGGTTTGGCGCGTGACGATGGCAGGAGACCGGATGGCATGTCGTTAATGCCATGGAAGATGGGTAAGACTCTGGTGTGGGACGCCACATGCGTTGATACCATGGCTCCTACCCATATAAATAGCACGGCTGGCTGTGCTGGTGCTGCTGCTGCTTCTGCAGAGGCTCTCAAGCGGCGCAAATACTCCAATCTCATCGGGGATTATGAATTTGTGCCGTTTGGAGTCGAGACTTTGGGGTCATGGGGTCCGAGCGTTCGCAACCTCTTCCGTGAGATTGCGAAGCGTATGGTTGACGCTTCTCGTGACCAGAACCAGACCAGGCTGGCCTCTTTTTAGGTCAGAGAATAAGCATTGCCATACAACGTGGCAATGCTGCCAGTCTTCTGGGAACGCTACCACAAGAGGCATGCGATGCGGAGGAATTCTACGACGCATTTTAATTGTTCTTAGCTATAAGTTGTATAATAGTTATTTTATTTTTATTGTATTCAATATTTATAAATTATTTCTGTATAGATTACTTAGAATAAGAATAATTTAATTAACTTCTACCATCAAATAAATTTCTCTTAAATTGTTGACCTTCAAATATGGTTCCAGTTTCGAAAATAATTCGTCATAGATCTGTACCGATACTTTAAAATAATCTTAATATACTGAACTTTGCAACAAATTCCCCGCACAGCAACAGCAACAGCAACAGCAAAGTTTCTTTTTTGCTAGTCGTCGTAGTTTTGCTACGTAATAATACAATAAGTTCTCCATGGACATGACTATACATGCACGCCGCTAAAATTGAACTAGCGACACTGCGATAGACGGTCTCCGCGACGGGTGCCCGCGACGGGTCCCGTCGCGTGACCACGCAACCCGCCCGCGTGACCACGCGCGTAGACACGCGACGGGTGCCCGTCGCGGTCGCCCGCTTAACGCAGTGTCGAGCCTGAAACAGACAGACGGAAAATTACATAAGAATTCCATTAGCGCCATTGGCCACGGATTTTTGATATTAATAGCAGAGTGAGTGACCCTGCCGTTTTACTTGGCTTTGCGATAGCTAAATAGTGTTAGGTTCTTATTTTAATTTTAATTATTAAACTTTTTAAAAATTGCTACGCACATATATATTGAAATTGGGCAGGAGTGTTCTGAAATACAGACTTCAAGTCAAGTCTTAACTTATTTATTCTTAATAAGACACGTGTCCTTATAGGTACCAGTATTTTCAATATATTTTGTTTAAAGTTTATAGAAATAACTACTATAAATGTGTAAAATATCACTAATGCTTTATGTGGTATGAAAGAAAGTGCACTATTAGCATGGGTGTTATAATGTCTTGCTAAATGTCAAATGTTTTAAACACTGTACCAAGTAGATATTTGTTTTTCCGGTTCCACATAAAGAGGTCATACACAAAAAGTTCTCTTAGATGAGTCTTAGATGAGGTTTGACTTACGTAGTGTTGCATGTGTTAAAAAAGCCAACAATGGTTGTTTTCAACAAAAAAAATGACATGCCTTTATTTCCAAGTTTGTTAAACCACCACAGACAACGTTAATTAAAAACAATATAGCCTGCCTGCTGTGCGAAACTCTGTATCCACCAATGTTCTTTGAACGGGGAATTATACCCTGTGGACTGTCCTCTCGCCTCTTTGTCCTCCCTGCTGTGCCTATTGTGACTTCCACACAATGTTGTTAATAACAATTCTTCGTAATAAATCAGTACCGGTTACTCTCGATACTAAATGGAAGAGACGATAGTAATTTAATACTCTATTAACATAAAAAAACTTGAGTGACAATAAATCAGACATGATACGATTTCTTTGTAAAAAATGATAATGTATGCCATTTGACCTCAATGTTCTAAGACTTATGAATAATTTGCACATTTGACTGGAGTAGCACAGATCACGGATGTGATATATTGATATTCGTACTGACAATTATATCATTATCGTAAGAACAGAGTTTACCGACGGCAAACTCTGTTCTCTGTTCGACAAAGATGGACAAGCCTTTGTGGGAACAAAGGCTTATGTGCACAAAAACTCTCCAGTGAGCTTCTACGTTACCCTATGCACTGTTCCTAGTTCAATACGAAGCTTTCGCCTTAGAGCCTGGGGTCTATTTATTCCTTCTTCTCTTTTTGATTTACTTGTGTTGTGATTGTGATGTTGTGTTCCCAGCGGTGAGTAGGGTAGCCAGAGCTCACTGTAGAATTTTCGTGCTCTCAGTGGGAAGACCAAAGGCTTATCCTGATTGCTTCTGCACTGACGGACCAGAAACTCTCCGTGCTTACAGGGTCGATAGCACGCCAGATAGATAGATACTCTGGTGTTGCACATGTCCTATGGGTCGCGGTAACCACTTTCCATCTGGTGGGCCGTGTGCTTTTGCTGCCTCCTAAGTTGTATAAAACTTGAAGAATCCCATATTGTAAGCACTTGGGAAAACCACAGCAGAAAGAAAGAAAAACACACACACTCACAAAATACGACATAAAATCAATAACATTAAATACAAAACATGCATAATAAAATACACACTGCATGCAGGGAGTTCATTCCACAGCTACCCTTACTTAGAGGTGGTATGTAGGTTGTTTTTGCTACTTATATGGTTATAAAAAAGTGGGAGACCTTTTTAAGATGAGCAAAACGAACGCTCTCTGAGTGCTAGTACACCTTATAGTTAACAAAACAAATTAAAAGTAATAAAGGTCTCATGCGTATCCCCACCAAACTGGAATATTTCTTTAGTTGTTTTATGCACCGAAGATACCGGTGACTTACGTAGATACATTTTTCTAAAAAACTTTTAATAGGGAAGGTGGTTGTAATGATAATGATAATTTATTTCACAAACAAAACAAAGCTTTTACATAATTGCTATATAGTGATACAATTTAAGCACAGTGTATTTAATCATATTCACAATTACAATATAGTGGGCTCTGCTATCTACACTAGGATGAACCTGTTACATAGGTATTAACTTCCATAATATTTCACATACTGTTCTTCAGTTCTGTGTAATAGGAGAGGAGCCAGTCGCTTTCAGGGTATTTTTATGGCTTGTATGTTTATTTTTCGATGGATTTTCCATTAGTCATCTTATGTGATACCCACAGGTTCCCCTTTCTATGCCTATGCCGTAAATTATATAGAAACGATATAGTACTAATCAGCCGCAGAGGAGACGATACGATGCGCCATTATACAGGTTTTTTTTTAATTAACCACATTGTCCGTGCCTTATCGTTTCTGTAGATATCATTCACGCCTAATAGGGGTGAGTGGCAGTTAATAACTTAATTGAGAGTTCTACTTTTTGATGACCTTGAATAGTCGTAGCAAGCATAGCGCTTACTACCGTTTTGTTGCTCTTGACATTTTGTATGAAAGTCTGTAGATGCTACGTTTGCACCATTACCAGTGAAGGGTAAAACTTTTCCTACAAATGTCGATAAAACAATTATTTTAATACGTGGTTGGATTCATTTTAGCTGAGAAAATTGGTATTACCATTATACGTGATTACTCTGGGTATGCTTCCACGTAACATCAATGGTTGGTGGCGAGGTGAATTAATACCCGCATTTCACCAATCATTGTATTCGGTCCCACGTAATAGGGGGTGAGCCTATTGCCGAATTTCGATCACTATTGTTGAATCGAGCCAAGCATCTGAGGCTGAGTCTGGGCTGTATATATATCTGTCTGATGTTAAACAGCTATATCCCTTAGTCGCCTTGTACGACACACCGTGGGAAGAGGTGGGGTGGCCCAAATTCTACCCTGCCGGAAATCAACTTATTTGTGTACCTTCTTATATGTAAATATGTATGTAGATAATATTTTAATTTAGTGTACATACATAATGCATTAGCATAACACAATCAATGACGGATTTATCATTGAACTGAGTAGCTGAAGCCTAGAGAAGCAAATATTAAGTTTTAATTATAAGTAGTGCACTTATAACAAACTAAAATTTGCCTCTGGTGTGGTGGATAATTTGGGAACAATTGATTTTTATCACACTGAAAATGAAACCAGTAAATACCTGACTAATAAGGTAAATTTTTAATAGTTCTGTAAGTCAAACACAGTAACTTCAACAATTTTACATAACTATCAGTATCAAAGTAATCGGGATATTTACCATATTGTATTGTTTTGAGTTTCCGGTTTAACACGATAAATATCCCGATAGCTTTGATATATATGTGAGTGACCAGGATAGTTTAAATATGATACCTATATTTCCATAACTAATTTAGCGTAAACGTTACGAAGTATCGAAAGGTAAGATAAGATTAATTTATTTGTAAGAATATTGTATAAAAATTGTTACAAAGTTGGTTGTACACTTAGATGAATTAAAAAAATGTTTACTTTAAAAACCAAGTGGTCCAAAGTTCATTAATTTACCGCCAATGGTGTCAGCGATAACATTTTTTTTAATTCATCTAAAGTTGTACATAATATTCTGCTGTCTCCAGCGTACGCACTCGGTTCATTGGCTCTACTGCATTTATCGACAAGGAAAGTCATACATATTTGAAAATAAGTTACGAAACTGTAGAAGTCGCAACTCTTGCAAACTTGCAACTCACAACCTACCATATTACAATACCATTTTTGTCACAAAGCGAGCTTTTGTGCTTATTTCTCAAGGACCCAACGTGTGGTCTGATAAAAAAGAAAAAAAAACTCCGGCCTAAGTAAACCGAGCCGTTGCGTTAACATAGTATTTTATCGTATTTTATTACAAAAAGTAACAGCGACAAGATTATAACATACCCGCATTTTAAGAGCTTAATATTGTCACCGTTTATGTCATTATTTTGCTAAGTAAATGCTTTAAATGTTGTGGCATTTGCGGATTAAGAGAGTAACTTTGATATTTAATATATTTTATGTTAACTTAAATGTCTTAAACATAACTTTTTAAATATGGGGGCAAGTTATGAGTCGTTAATTACATCTACATTACAAATTAACAGGTGCTAAATGGTATCGATATGTAATTTGGATACGACTGGGATTTAAGGTGAAGATGATAACAACTGCTATCCCAATTGTTATTTTTTGTTAACAAAATGTTATTACCAAATAATCAATTTTAGTAGTCGTAAAAAAACCTGACATAGGTACCTAAGGTTAATTCTAGCTATTTATCTAACTCACTCCATCGCATGGTTGCCTGGTAGAGATTGCCTTGTGCAGTAAGGCTGCCTTTTGTTATGCCACAAAACTGTACCAAATTTTTGTTTTTATGTATCCATTCTCTGTTTACATACAATAAAGAGATATATTATTATTATTATTAATTTATGCAATAGTTGGTTTTTCTCACAAGGCATAGGTAGGTAAACTATATTTTTTATGGTTTATAAATCATCGCAACGTATTCTATCATGCAAAATTCCTTCCGATAGTAGCAATTTTGCGATTACAAGCAAAAAGGTTTAAGGTTAATTTTAGCTTAGATAAGGTAATCAAAACACTAAACTAAGGTCAACTATGGAGTTCCATGCCACTCGTTCTGAAAGATGTAAATAAGACTTACTATCGTTATAGTTATTCTGTTAATTACATAAATAAATAAATATTCTACAACATTCCACATGACGCTGTCTAGACCCATGGTAAGCATCGCTTAACTAGCTTGTGTTATGGAATCTAGAATGCGGATAAACATACTTAGATACTTATTTTTTTTAAATACATACATATTATATATAATCCCGTGGTTTCCGGCATAGTAGAATTTGGGCCACCCCATCTCCTACACTACTAAATAAAATACTATATAATATAATAAAACACCTACCCTCCACACAAGAGGAGCAAAGTTTAAATACTATCTTAATTAAATCTAATTAAATAATTAAATAATTAACATTTTTCAATAAAATAAGTTGCAAATAGCATAAGTGATATCTACTTACGTTTGCAAAAGTTAATGTAGCAGTAATTCAGAATACACCACCTGCCAGCACATACTACACTATGTCTCAACTTAGCAACATTGAGGCCACTCAGAAATCCTTGGAGGAGTGCTTCACCAAGAGGATGGGGGAGTTGGAAACACAGCTTCAATGTGGAAGTGCAGCTAAAGACACTGTGGCGAGGGTGGCTGAGGAGTTCAGGACCTTCCGGGAGCTGATGTATAACATGCTGGGGCTACTCCGCAAACAGATCTCTGAATGCTCTAGGGCCATAGACTCAATGGAGACAAGGCACCGGCGTAAAGCTATGCTATTTCTGGGAATTGCGGAGTCTGCGAGCGAGGACTGCGGTGGGGCCGTCCTGGATGTCATACGGAGTAAGCTGGGCCTCAAGGACTGCACAAAATCTTCAATCACTGCGTGTCACAGGCTTGGAGCAGTGAGTGAGGAACATCATCGGCCTGTTCTGGTGCGCTTTTCAAGTCTACAAGTAAGGACAGCCGTATGGAGAGCAAAAACAGCATTAAAAGGCTCGCCCATCTCCATCCGAGAATTCCTGACGCGGGCCAGGCAGGCCGTGCTCGCCCAGACACGGCTGCATTTTGGTACTCGGGCGTGTTGGACGCAGGACGGCGTGATTGTAATTAGGACTTCAGATGGCAAGAGACATAAAATTACTGCTGCTGAAGAGTTGCAGTCTCTAGCTAAGGCGTATCCTAAGTCTCCCGGTGTTGTCTCATCCAATGGAAATAAGAACATCACCCGCAAGGTGTAATTACATAAGTTCATAACAATTGTGTGCTTCACGTATTCCGTCGGACTGGCACTCAGGTATGCAACATAGGTATTATTAATTATTTGCCTTGTAAATTGTAAAATACCTCACATTGTTGTACTATTATCGTCTTACCACCTACTATGATCTTTACAAATCTTTCAATATAGGTATACTATATTCTTCATACTACCTACTTACTAAGATCATTACAAATAGTAACTATTTCATAAATATTTCTATTCTTAAGCAAGATGTTCAATTCTTGAAATAAATGTTTGCACCTGAAAATGACAATCTGCTGTCACTATTGCCCAGTCACAGTCAAGTCAGTGTGACAGATAGTACGAGTGACAGTTCGGCGGGTTGCGTTCCGGGGCACGTTTTGTTGTAATGATATTTTAAACTTTTTCGTATGTTACACGAGTGTCTTTGCTTTGTTACTGTTTTTGTTTTGTTTTTTTTTTCCATTTAATGTGTTGTTAGCTGGCGGGTGGTGCAGAGATACAACGCTGCATTAATTTTTATTCTTTCTTAAAGAAATCTAGCATATATATACCTTAGTTCAGTCTTAATAATATTCCTATAAATATTTACTGATATTTATTATTCTACATATTTATTTTATTTTTATTTATTCTTATTTTAATTTTATATTGTATTTATTTAATTAAATGTTATATAAAGATAATGTCTCATACAATTTCGATAACGATTTGTCTAAGTCATCCAGTGATGCCAGCGACAGCTCCATTCCTGAAACTCTAGATGACCGCCTGCGACGGACTTTTGTAAATGAAACAAAGAACTTACTGAATGTGTGTCATATAAACGCACAGAGCGTACCCAGTCATCATAGCGACCTGCTGGCGTCCTTCGCCAACCCTAACATACATGCCATCCTGATCTCTGAGAGTATGCTCAAACCTGGATTGCTGTCTACTTCCTATTGTATTCCTGGTTTCATTCTAATTCGGAATGATCGTATCAATAAACGAGGAGGTGGTGTTGCCATATACCTCCGTAGTTTTCTACACTATAAAATTCTAGCCTCCTCGTGTCCAGACTACAATGCAGATGCTGAATTTTTGTTTCTCGAGGTTTGTGTCAATGGAACCAAACTGGTTCTCGGGGTTGTTTACTGTCCTCCTTCTGTCAATTACTTCTCCAGTCTGGAAACAGTTCTGGATTCTTTAGGGTCACCTTATATGCATCACATCATCATGGGGGATTTTAACACGAACTTACTAAATGCCCAGTCCCTAGAAACCCGTAAACTTTGTCACATTGTTGAGTCAGCCAGTCTTCATATTTTACCCTTACAAGCTACTCATCACAACATCCTGGTCGAGGACACCTGGCTTGACCTTATAATAACCTCATCCGCTACCCACGTTCATAGTCACGGCCAAATTCCTGCACCATGCTTCTCACACCACGACCTGGTTTATATCTCTTATAACGTGAAACCTCCCAAACCTCGGCCTAAGGTTGTGTTTGTACGAAGTTTTGGACGCATGGACATGGATAGGCTACACCAGGATGCTTCTTTGTTGAACTGGGATGCGTTGGAAGCTGCAACCACCGTCGATGAGAAAGTTGCTGTATTCAATGACATTGTGCTCAACCTTTACGATGTTCATGCTCCTGTCCGAAGGGTAAAACTAAAACGTCCACCGGCACCTTGGCTAACACCGGAGGTTCGAGTGGCAATGGGGCGTAGGGATTGCGTCTATAGGAAATTCCTAAAAAAACGTAATGACGAGAATTGGAATCTCTATAAGTCAGCGAGAAATCGCTGCAACCAGATGATACGTAACGCTAAGCGCCGACATATCCACGATAATATCTGTTCATCTTCACCTGCCAATATATGGAAGTTTCTTGGTACTCTGGGTATTGGCAAACAGCACGCAGATTATCAGTTGACAGTTGGCTTGGATGATCTGAATCAACATTTCTCTTCTACTACTCCCATTGATCACCAAACCAAATGTCATACATTAAATTACGTTGCGGGTCTTATAAGTCCTGATATAGACCCATTCAAGTTTTCTCCAGTTGCAACTGAGGACATCAAAAAGATAGCCCTCTCTATTAAATCTAATGCAGTTGGCTGTGATAAAATAAGCCGTCGTATGATTGTGCCAATAATTGACCATCTGCTTCCTGCCATTTCTCATATAATAAATTTTTGTCTCTACTCTAGAATGTTCCCCTACCTTTGGCGTAAAGCCTACTTGATCCCTTTACCTAAATTATCCAACGCTACACTTCCCAACCACTTCCGCCCCATTTCGATTCTCCCTTTTATGTCCAAGCTGCTCGAGGCCTGTACACTAAAACAACTCTCTTCGTTTATTCATCGGAATAACCTGTTAAGCCCGCTACAGTCAGGCTTTCGGCCTGGCCATAGCACTACTACTGCACTTCTAAAGGTTACAGGTGATATAAGGACTGGCATGGAGGCTACAAAGGTAACAGTACTTGTCTTGGTGGACTTCTCTAATGCATTTAATACAGTCAGTCATGATATCTTGCTAGCTATACTTTCCCATCTAAAGATCTCAGCTGATGCACTGGAATTTTTCTCAAATTATCTTCGGGGGCGCCGGCAGTGTGTTCGCATCGAGGAATCCACTTCTAACTGGTGCGATCTCATTGCTGGTGTCCCTCAAGGCGGTATTCTCTCTCCCTTATTATTTTCTATTTTTATTAATCTTATTACTAACAATCTTCGATGTGCGTATCATCTGTATGCAGACGACCTGCAGTTATATGCCCAAGCACCTGCAGATGACATTTCTAGTGCTATACACGAGCTGAATGAGGATCTGGAGGCTTTGGGAAATTGGTCTACTAATTTTGGTTTAACCATAAACCCATCAAAGTGCCAGGCCATCATACTGGGCAGTGGTAGGTTGCTGAATGAAGTCAATACCACTACACCTCCACCAATTATCTACAACGGAACAATAATTCCATTCAGCTCATCAGTAAAGGACCTGGGACTCTACCTCGATTCCAACCTCGACTGGCGCGTGCAGGTAATGAACTTGAGCCAGAAAATTACAGGTAGGCTTAGAGTTCTGTACCGCCTGAAGAACTTCCTCCCAGCAAGGACAAAAGCTATGTTGACTCAAAGTTTAATCCATCCTCTGATTGACTATGGTGATGTGTGCTATCTTGACCTGAATGCAGACCTTCTCAACAAACTTGACCGTCTTCTCAATAACTGCATTCGATTCATCTTCAATCTTCGTAAATATGACCACGTGTCTTCTTTCCGCTCGCAGCTTAATTGGTTAACTATTCGTCCTCGCCGTAAGTTACGCACACTTACTACTCTCTACAATATTCTCAACTCTCCCTCTATCCCTACTTATTTAACGTCTTATTTTCAACTATTATCTTCTAGGAATGACAGAAGTCTTCGTTCTACGGACAATCGGCTCCTTGCATTCCCAACTCATAGAACTAACTTTTTAGGCTCTTCGTTCTTTGTTGAGGCCGTTCGTCTGTGGAATGCACTTCCTCAGGAGATCAGGAAGAGCACAAGCCGCGATGTGTTTAAGTCCAGGGTGCGGCAGTTGATCATCGCGGAATTGGCAGAGTTATCGGCTCAACAATGATGTTTTTACCACTCTTGTATATTTATATATATTTATTATATCTTTATATTGTATTTATGTTATATTTGTATATTAATCAGATATGTATGATTTATGGTATGTAAATATATGTACTGTTTATGTAAGTGTATGTAATTAATCTATAGTATCACCTATCGAACAATCAAATCCCTCATTAATATGCGCCTACCACGTACTAGCTCTGCACCACCCAATGGTAGACTGGTAGAGAATGCCTACGGCATTAAGTCCGCCAATGTACATCGTGCATAAAGAATAAATAAATAAATAAATAAATCTCCTCCCATGCGGTGTCGTACAAGACGACTAAGGGATAGTTCTGTTTAACATCAGACGGCAAAATAGTCTCATTACGTGGGACCAAATTCAATGATTGGTAAAATGTGGGTGTTAATTCACCTCTGTCTAATATGCTTAGTCTGGCCATAAATACTGTTACAATTAAAATAAGAAAGATATTACATTTGAATTTGGAATCTGTCATTTTTATACGATTGTTCATTTTGTTTTCTAATTTTGGCGCCAATACATTGTACAATATTTTGCTATATTAAAATGGAGTGCGGTGATAAAGTATTAGTCAAATGTTTGTGTACCAGGCTATTAATAGGTACAATGAGACCTCCTCTGTTTGTGACAGAAAAAGATCTGGCCGTCCACGTAGTGTTCGTACGAAAAAGGTGGTCAAAGCAGTAAGGGAAAGAATTCGAAGAAATCCTGTCTGATAGCAAAAGATTTTATCTCGGGAGATGAAGATAGCACCCAGAACCATGTCGCGCATTTTAAAAGATAACTTAGGACTTGCAGCCTATAAGAGACGCACTGGTCATTTTTTAACTGATAATTTAAAAAAGAATAGGGTGGTAAAATCGAAGCAACTACTGAAGCGGTACGCAAAGAGAGGTCACAGAAAAATTTTGTTTACGGATGAGAAAATCTTTACAATTGAGCAACATTTTAACAAACAAAATGACCTTATTTATGCTCGAAGCTCTAAGGAAGCTTATGATTAGTCGACTGAGTGCAACGTGGGCATTATCCGACTTCAGTGATGGTTTGGTGGGGTGTTTGCTATGAAGGAGTGACTGAGCGATATTTTTGTGAAAAAGGTATCAAAACAACGGCACAAGTGTATCAAGATACCATTCTTGAGAAGGTAGTTAAACCCCTTAACAACACCATGTTCAATAACCAAGTATGGTCCTTCCAACAAGACTCAGCGCCGGGTCATAAAGCTCGTTCCACGCAGTCTCGGTTGGAAGTGAACGTTTCGGACTTCATCAGAGCTGAAGACTGGCCGTCGTCTAGTCCCGATCTTAATCCGCTGGATTATGATTTATGGTCAGTTTTAGAGACGAGAGTTTTATGGAGGTTTTTGATTTAATATTGTTTTAATTTTGATTTAATTTTGATTTTAATTGATTTGTGTTTGTTTTGGATTTGTTTGGATTTTGTTTTTGTGATGTTTTGTTTAATTTTGATTTTCTTTAATCTGGATTGAATTTTGAATTGAACAGTTATAACTAATTATTATATTTGTTAATAGAATTTTATCATAAGTATTGTTTGATGGTATTGCAGTTGATTAAGGAACAAAATTCTTAAATCTTATGGTAGATATTGGTGGACTACTTAAAATGAATAAAATTTTAAGGTAACCAAACCAACTGCTATACCATATTATATGATTGTTATTCAATGTTTGGATATTTATTATGTATTGTATAAATGAGCTGTTGTCTGAAATACGGATTTTAAGTTATCTAGTTCAGACACAGATGTTCTATGGAATGAGATATTTGATTGAATATGATAAATGTGCAATGTGTAATGTAATTTGTAATAATCAATGTAATTGAAATAAATAAATAAATAAATAAATAAATAAAATAAAAAAATAAGCTTTTTATATTTTAAATTGTTTTATATTTATGTATTAAACTAACACACTGTAAAAGTAATAAATATTATTTGCAATAAAAAAAAAAGTTTTTTCTTCGTAACAATATTTATGGCTAGACTAGGTAATATATGCTGTTAATAATTGACGAATTTTAATAAGTTATGTTAGTAGGTATATGCAATAAACGAATTTTCTTTCTTTCTCTCAAAACCCTGTAGGTAAACTTTACGATTGAACGAAGGGTGAAGTAGTAATGCGTCCCCGATAAAAATATCGTGACAAAAAAACTAAAGGAAGCTCAACCTTGAAACGTTGAAGGTGGGAACTATGTTCATTCTACCTGGAATTGTCTATATTCAGAACAAAATAAAACAGCAAAGTTACACCTACATGATCGTAAAATGTCAGCGGGCCAAAGATTAGAGGATGTTGCGAAACATAATTCTATTATTTATCTGCCTTCGTATCTATACACTGTAAATTTTATAGTTTTTTGCCTATAGAGCGAGTATTATAATAGATTTATGAGATTATTTTACGACCTGTGTTATTAAAATGTCATTTATAGAGGAGCTAGAGCGAAGCATAGGTACTATTGTGTGATTAATTAAATCTCATGTGAAAAATATAGGGATGTGTGACTTCATCGAACATACACTAAACATTAATAATGTATATATGTAAAAGGGTGCTTTTCGAAGTTATGTGTGTATTTATCGCAGGTTTATAAGTGCCTGGTTAATGGCAATAGGCTCGCCACCTATTACATTGGTACCTAAACATAAACTGGCGAAATGTGGGTGCTAGCATCTCTGCCTACCCCTTCGGGGATATAGACGTTAGTTTATGCCATGTTATTTAAAATGGTAGTGGGCCCGATACATCAAAATTACGTTTTTAAAATGTGGTATTTCAAAAGTCAATTTAAACCTATAAAATTACATAATTTCATAATCTATTTAAAAAGGGGAAAGTATCATAAGGAAAGCTTCTGATAAGTAGGTATCTGATAATGTAATGGCCAGAATTCTAACTGCGATTTCCTGTCTCACACTTTAACCACTAGGTTACTACTGCTTCATTATTCAATTTAAAGTATCTCTTTCCCTCCAACTACATTCAAAACTAGAGCAACAGAGACAAAATCGTCAACAGTATTTTTATTACGAAGGGTCTAAGGTACAAATTGATAGCGTTATCTCTCTCATTATACAAGCGTTTCTCTGTACCAGGAACTGTAAAGAGGCATAATGCAACATAAACAATGACCTCACCTACAGCAGGCATTATTTATCATGCGCTGACACAGACTGCGCAGACGTTACGTCTTGTAACTTATCTGCATAGAAGTCTAAATTCGCTGTTCAGCTTTCTACAATCAGAGACTCGCTATGTAAAAACATTAAACAAGAGTTACCTGTGATATTTACTTATTAGTAAGGGCTTATGTAAGCACCAGGAGGATTATGATTTTGACAGGCTATGTATCAAATCAAATCAAATAAAAATTGATTTTATAATCGTTGTACAGTATTTTACATGGTTCTTAATCTATCGTGCGTTATTACATTGTGCATGGGTAGGTATGTATAATATAATATATTATACATACCATACCACATACAAATATACATATTATATTTGTGCAGTTAATTGTTTTACAGAGGTCTTTACTTAGAGATATTATCTAAGCTGTGCCTGAACTAGGTTGTCCTGTGATGTTGTATGTATATGTGATGTATATATGTATATGTGATGTGTATGTATGTATGTAAGCATCTTAGTAGTCTGCTGGTTATAGGCCATATAACGTGTCATGCAGTTTTAAAATTCTTAAAGTACTATGATAAATAATATATTTGAGATAAATATGTCGTGTTTGGTATCAACTGAAAGGTATTAATGAGCACATGTCAATTATGTATAAATTATTCCTATTTCTTGCCCAAAAGCCTAGAAAAAAGTCTAACAAAACAATACATTGTTGGGAAAAGTGGCATACGACCACGGCTATTCTAGATATTTTCTTGTTAATTTTTCAGTAGTCTGGTTTTAGTTTTAAACTTATTTTTGTAGTGTGAAATACAGATTCAATATAGTAAATACAGTCATTATCAGATCGATCTTGCCGAAAAAAGTACTCAAAGTAATTCATCTAAGTCAAAGCTTAGATGAAGACTCTAAGACTCAACGAGATCTTTTTTTATTTATTTTTTTAAATATAGAACGCACCAATTTGAGTTCACCTCGCCTGAGCTAAATGCATAGTCTCGGGAAAGAAGGTCACTATTATAGACACTCAGCTTTTAAAATTTGCGTACAGTGAATTGTACAAAGCCGGACTTAATACCAAAGGCATTATTTGACTGTGTACCTTAAGGTGATGCAGAGATCCATTGAGAAAGGTGCAAGCAGAAGAATGAACTATATACCATAATGATAATGCTCTTAATTTGATAATAGTAATATATACGTTATACATACACAATATAATACATACGAAATCCATACAAACACATTTACACTAGATGGCCCACTCGACTTCGCCTGTGGCATATTTTTGGGACCCCGTAGCCAGATATGCTCACAATTTATTAATTTCCAAAAAATGTACACATTTTAAGTAGTAGCGTTATGATATATAGCCTATAACCTTTTTTTTTTACGTGCGCAAAATCCCCACGGATTCCTCCCCACCGGAGCCGGTGGAGGAGGTTATGTCGGACTTGAACCGACTAAAACGCACGCCGCCTGTGGGTCGCTTTGGTTGCCGAAGGTGAGGTTGACAGGCATATCCCTCGCACCCCGGCCGACCCAGGGCCATCTCTCACGGTCTGGCCCTCTTCTCGGGTGTGGGGACTACAGAGTCCCCAACTCGTCCCCGGAAACGGGGAGGCGCGCCAGACGCGCCACCGCCGCGGCCTGCTTCTGCCAGGGTAACAGGCGGCTCCACCTGTCACCCCCAGGCTGGCGCTCATGGGGGGCGGAGGTCGTTCATCGACCTCTGACGCCCGAGTTGCCTTCGTACGCGGGCAGCTTGTCTTGCGATCCTTCATCGCTCCCGCTACCGCTCCCGCCCCGCCTCCTCCTTCACGAGCATTACTTGCACGCAGAAGGAGGCGCCGGCCGCCCACGCATCCGCGCAGCGAACCATCGCCGCGAGCAAGGTGGAGAGCGTGAGAACCCTCACTCCCAGGGCCGCCACAAGCTCCCGCCTCGGCGTCTCCCACGCCAGACACTCGGTGAGCGTGTGCGGACCTGAGTCCTCGCTCGCGTCGCAGTGATGGCACTCGGACGTTGGCTCTTTCTGCATCCGACGCAGATACTTTCCGAAGCATCCGTGCTCGGTGATCATCTGCGTCAGACGGTACGAGAGGCTGCCGTGTGGCCTCTCTAGCCACTCCCCCATGATGGGTCTCACCTCCGCTACTACCCGTCGCCCAAGTCGTATCTCCCATTCCGCCACCATTTCCCTGTGGAGCCGGGATCTCACGGCCCGAATTTCTTCGGGCTCGGAATCGTGATCCCGCTCCCGCGCCGCCTTTCGGAACCGGTATAGCCCCGAAAGGGATCTCGCTTCCAGGATCCATGGTGGCGATCCGGCGAGGAGACTCGCCGCGTTGAAAGATATCGTGCGGTACCCCCTTATGATGCGGCACGCCAACTTCTGCTGCGGACGCTGCAGCAGGGGCATGTGCGCATCACTCAGGGTGTCCGTCCACACGGGATACCAGTACAGGGCCATGGACCGCACGACACCCGCGTAGAGTCTCCTGCAGGAGTCCTCCGGGCCCCTCAGGTTGGGCAGTAGCCGCGCCAGAGCGTTGACTGTGCCCACCAATTTGGGGCCCAGACTTCGGAAGTGCTTCCCGAAGTCCCACCGGCCGTCGCGCACGAGCCCCAGATATTTCATCTGGGGCTTGATGCCGATGAGAGTGCCTCCCACTGTGAGACTGGAACCAGGTGGTGGAGTGCGCCGAGGTCCATGAAAGAACATGACCTCGGATTTATGCAAAGCCACCTCAAGGCCCAGCCGCCAGATCCGTTCCACGACTTGAGCAACCACGGTCGTGGCCCTCAGGGTCGCTTCGCGGTATGTAGTCCCGCTCACCGTCACTAGCGTGTCGTCCGCATAGCACGTGACGGCGGCGCCGTCCGCGAGCTCACCGCGAAGCACCCAGTCGTATCCGATGTTCCACAGGAGCGGCCCAAGAACCGATCCCTGTGGAACGCCGCACGACATCTCACGCCGACCGACGCCGGTCGCACTTGGGTAGATGACGGCTCTCTCCGTCAGGTACGCCCCGACTATGCGGCGGAGGTAGAGAGGCATACCGTGGTACACGAGTGCCTACCTGATGCAACTCCAGGGCAAGGTGTTGAACGCGTTGGAGATGTCCAAGGACACCGCCAACGTCACCTCACCCCGGGCGACTGCCTCCTCCGCCAAAGTCCTCACGCGCATGATGGCATCCACGGTGGACCGCCACCGGCGGAAGCCATATTGGGCATCCGCCAGGTCCGGCCCCCTACCAGAGAGGTGCTCGACGAGGCGCTTCGCAATAACTCTTTCAAAGAGCTTGCCCACCTCGTCGAAGCCTATAACCTTCCTCAATAAACGTCCTATTCAATACAAAAAGAATTTTACAATTCAGACCAGTAGTTCCTGAGATTAGCGCATTCAAACAAATAGACTCTTCAGCTTTACAATATTATTATAGATATACCTATTATATATACCTACATAATATGACTTGGTATTCCCCCCTTCCTCTTTAGTTAGGACGATATTACAATTTAAATCAATAAATCAGTTTGGTAATAACTTCATTAGCACGTATTAAGATAATTTTGAGTACGGCGGTATTTCCGCCCATGTGGGTGCATGTCGGTAGTGTGATGGCCAAGATTCGAACCCGGGACCTCTCGAACATAAGGCCGGCTAAGCTACCGACTCTTCAAATATGGGAAATCTGTCGCCAAATACACGTATAGATATAGTTTAGAAGAGATTGGTAGATATCACGTAGAGACCTCCGATCTTCTCTTGTTAGTTTACTTTTATTATAATGCACGAAGTAAAAAATTTTAGTAGTGTAGTTATTTTATTTATTGTCACGTGTCTACCCTTTCGCGGCACAGGTGTGATTATAAAAATAACTTTGTGGTTTTAAGGTAGCGTACCTATTGAGCCTTGTAATCTGCCGCTGACAGGCTTGGCCGCATACCACTATACCAGTCACACGTAATATCCTGATGACATTAAAAAAATAACACCAAATCGAGACCTTATAAATAATTTAGAAATTTCACACGGTTTGTTATATTTATTATAATGAACGGTACTAAATAGTGCCCAGTCACGAAACCATACACAAAAAAAAAGAATAGAGACATTGTAAAATGAAGACAGAAGAGTAACTTTATTTCGTAACCTAAGCACCAAGTTTGACGTTTACGGTGCGCGGTGAGGATACAGTTATAAAGGAAATTATCTCCTCTCTAAATGTAATGCGATTGTTCTAATATTTGGTTACGAAATTAAAGCACGTGCTAGCTTTCTGATTTCAAACTTAGCACGGGCCTGTGATAAGTATCATTTCAAATAAATATTTTGACATAGGTATATATATATATATCCCAATATCATCCTTGGTTGATCGGGGGGACTCTCCGGTCCTGGGACGGTGGACGGAAAAATCTGACACTGTCCCCAGTTCGAGGTGATGCACCAAAATTATTTAAAATGTTATAATATTTTAATTGTATTTCTTATTAACATTAGTTGTAAGTTTTGTTACTAATTGAAGTATTAATATTATTATATCGCTGTGTCTCCGAAAATAAGACATTATCACTTTTATTGCTTACTATGAGATTTATTACAAGTTTATTCAAGATTTAAACAAGACATACTATTTATTATTTACAGTCTACTTATTAAAACTACCGAGAATGATATTGTAGGTTGGTTATTCGAATTTATCGTGATTGGCATAATTTCATTATATTCGTATAACCCCGTGCTAGGTCTGTAAAACCAATTACCTTTATTGACATAACGTGATTAAAGTTCATTAATAACGCAGCTTAAGATAATGTGAAATATTTTATTATTCCGCTCCACATTCTGGGTACCGAGCTTTTAGTCTCAAGCCAATTTTCATGGTTGTCACACTGATTTCAATGGATGCATTTTAGAGCCGCATAAAATTCGTTCTAGACTTTTAGAATCATGAGCGTATAAAACAGACAGACATGTTGATTTATTTTAGCATCGTAACTAATGGAATCTTCATTTTAACTTGAGTTTAAAACTAGCGCTACCGGCAATTTACTTTAATGGCTTACAATAGTAAATATATTGTAAACCATTTTAGGGACAAATATTATTCACCATTGATCTAAAGGCCCCTACCAAGGTCCAAACCAATCTCACTTTTAAGAATTTGGTTTGTACTAAGGTCGACAGCTACACCACAGAAGCTACTATAGAACGTACTTCCGAAACTTCGTATGCGCAGATAACACTATGAAGATACTTCGATGACACACAACACTTAAAAGCGCTTCATATTACCCATCAGTGCCGAGGTGTCTCTGATTCCTAAGGAGGTGGGACACGGCGGTATTACCGCCCAATTGAGCAGTCCGACTGGGGAAATACCTCCGCCCTACAGAATACCGCGGCTATAATAACTTCGTGTTGTGTTCCCAGCGGTGAGTAGGGAAGCCAGAGCTCAATGGAGAATTTGTGCTCTCAGTGGAAGACTAAAGGCTTGTCCTGCTTTGTCTTCTACTGACGGCACAGAAACTCTGTACTTACAGGGTTGGCAGCGCCACTGTGACTCCTCTGGTATTACAAACGTCCATAGGTCACGGTAACCACTTTCCATCAGGTGTGTCGTGTGCTTATCTGCCACCTAAGTGGTATAAAAAAAACCCGCCGGTTTTTCCTTGCAGAAACATCGATAGGTAGGTACAATTCGATCGATCACGTACGAGTACTTACTGTCTTCTTTTCTACTTTAAATAAAAAAAAACGACTTTCATTTTGAAAACTTTCACCGTTCCCCATTGGTAACCAAAAACCTACTTAGCTTGTAACTTGGGTTCTCAACTTCAGCTGTTAGTTTTATGGTAAGTAGACCATATCCAGCAGAAGTGAAAGAGGTAGGACACGACGGTATTTTCGTCCAATTGAGCACTCCGACTGTGATAGTACCTCCGCCCTACAGAATACCACGGCCATAATAACCTCTCGTTGTATGCCCGGTGGTGGGTAAAGTAGCCAGAGCTCACTGGAGAGTTTTTGTGCTGTCAGTGGGAAGACCAAAGGCTTGTCTTCTACACTGATGGCACAGAAACACTTTATGCTTAAAGGGTCGGTAGCGCGAGCATGACTACTCTGGTGTTGCACACGTCCATAAGCCACGGTGTGTTTGTCTGCCACCTAAGTGGTATAAAAAATAACCTACTCCAACAATTGAAGTTGTAAGTGCAACTTGAAAGCTTAATACTCTGATTAAGTGCTATAATCCATTTAAATGCTTAAAAACTACAATTAGAACTTTAGTTCAGCACTTTATGAGGACAAACAAACAGTAAAATAGGTTATGTAAGTAGACAAGAGCACGGAAGTTCAGCATATGCTCATAAAATTAGAGGCTAATAAGGAATGTAGCACGGCGAGTTAGAAACGACATCATAATTAAATTAAAGCGAGCCTGTTTAATGAGTACTTAGCAAATACTAACACTTCGAATGTGATATAGTAGGGTTTCTAAACAGCTATCGTGCAGCTCAGCGTCTCTCAAACCGTTGGTCTAATCGACTCAGGACGGCACCAGCCCACAGCATAAAATATAGGGTCGGACCATGGTCTCATTCGTCATCAACCGAGAGCCAATCCCGGTTGTATCCTATGCACTTTAAGTCCGGGGACCGAAATTTTACTTCACCTTTTTTTTATACCACTTATTTGGCAGACAAGCACACGGCCCATCTGATGGGAAGTGGTTACCATGGCCTATGGACGTGTGCAACGCAAAGGGAGTCACACTCGCGCTGCCAACCCTGTATACACAAGAGTTTCTGTGCCATCAAGCTTTTGATCTTCCCACTGACGGTACAAAATCTCTCCAGTGAGCTCTGGCTACCCTACTCATCGCCAGAAACACAATACGAGGTTAATATGGCCGTGGTATTCTGTAGGGCGGAGGTACTTCCCCAGTCGGACTGTTCAATTGGACGGAAATACCGCCGTGTCCTACCTCCTGCTTCACCTTACCTTATGGATTAGTTTTACTCTTAACTCATTCATTATATACAAGGTTTACAATCAATCACACTTGTCTATGATCAAGAGCATTGATAGGTATACATATATTGTTATTAAAATCTTTTTGATTAAGAACATGTGTTGCTTTTGTGTCAGTGCAATAATTGTTGAAAGTTAACTTCAATAAAGTTAAATTGCCTACATGTTTTTATTTTCTTTGTAAGGATTAAATAACCTGGTAGATTTGGTCATAATCTAACAAAGTTTGGGAAACTGTGGTAAAGCTAACTATTCACGAATTTACCTACACTTGAGGTTTCTCTCTCTCTCTTCTCCTTTAGGTCATAAAAGAATATTCGTAGGGTTGGCGCAAAACAGCTTATTTCAAGGTTTTTGATGGACGCCAGGTTTCATGGACAAGTATTGGACGTATTTTGTATAACTAAGACGATGAGGTATACATTTAAAGATAAAACAATACTAAACCGCGGTAGCCTAGTAGTAGTAATGGACTGCTGAGACGAGCTCACGGGTTCGATCCCAGGTTTTACCATGGCACACACCAATGACTTTTCGATGCTTTTCGAAGTTATGTGTGTATTGATGATTGATAAGTGCCCGGTTAATGGCAATAGGCTCGCCACCTATTACATTGGGACCTTAACATAAACTGGCGAAATGTGGGTGCTAGCACCAAGCCTACCCCTTCGGGGATATAGGCGTGAGTTTATGTTATGTTATGTTATGTTATGTTACAATACTAAATTACTATATTATTGAAACATAAAGTGGAATATATTAAATGGTCACTTTCCGATTCGATTTGCATCAATTACGACAATAAAGTTCAGACGACCTACCAGTAATTAAATGAAATTTTAAGTATATAAGAATTTGGATGGTTTCAGGCGAAGGTTCGGTGGCTTAGAGGTCAGAGCGTTCCCCCTGTAAAGGAAGTATCGCGGGTCGAATCCCGCCTAGACTGTTTCATTTTTTTGTATATTAATTGATCTACCAGTAATTGTTTCGTCATCGTGTTTTTCGTCAGTGATTTCTATCTTTCTAAGGTAATATAGTCAATAGTCCACATAATGATATTCATACCGGTTACCTATTAGAGACATATCAATCATTACTTTCTTAACTAGACTTGTGTTAAGATGAGTTGAAATTAATTATGCAGTTGTTTCCTACCATTTATAGGGAGCTTAATTGGATGTGTCTATTTTAGTAACTCCTTTACGCTGGTGCGGCTAGATAGATTTCCCCAAGAGAAGATAGTCTCGTATCGTATTAGACGTCTTTAAATTTCTTCATAACAATGATAAAAAAGCTACCTCAGACTTATTTTTGGCAATTAATCAATCAATTAGTCAGTCCGCTGCTGGACATAGGCCCCTTCCAATGTTGGGAGGCTTTGGCCTAAAGTTTCCACCCTGGCCTGACGTGGTACAGGGTTTTATTTTGAGTATTCCTTCTCACGCAGTGTAACGTCTGCATGTTTTCTGTTAGACGCCTCTTACGATACCCTTCGGCTAAGATAGGGTGGTGATACATGTATTCTTTTTCCATTACCACACGGATTTTATATGTATTTGGCATGTGACACCTCACGAACGACTCCATAGTATCGGTAGATCTCGAGGTTCAAATCAACCTACCACTAGCTGATTGATAGACGAAGCTCTAACGTAGGCTTTCCTCTCAAGGTTGGGAGGTCAAACGGCAGTCGCTCGCGCATAATGTCAAGATAAGCCAAATCAAAAGGAGAAATGAGTAAGTGAAAGCCTCGGACGCAATCGGGCATAAGTTTAATATGATGATGGATTATAGATGGATGTAATTAGATATGTCATTAAATAGTATTAATCATGATTATATTAAACCAAGACCCTCAATAAAAATAACGGTTCTTAATTAATACAAGATGTTATAAATTGCGGACTTCATTAGGCCGTCACTCGACATGTAAACCTGATTTACCAATTTCGGATGACCTAAGTCTTTATTGATGCACCTTTAATAAAAAAACAGCTTACATAAGTCGCCTAAAGATTTTATTCTTAGTAGCTGTAGCCCACGGCTACGCTTGCGTGGATTTCGGTTCATCATCATCATCCTCCTGCCCTTATCCGAAGTTTATTTGGGGTCGGTGCTACATGTGTTGTTTTTCCATTTATCTCTAGTTGCAGTTATCTCAACATTCATTCCCTTCTCAACCATATCATCTTTCACAAAGACAATCCACCTCATTTTAGGCCCCTCTTGTAGCCATCCACTTCCATAGTTAGTGCCTTCCTTACGATATTACTTTCATACCTACGCATTACATGTCTGAACCAGGACAAACGATTTCCACGAAATCGTGGTCAATTTCAGGTGACCCACGATGTTTCACGGTAACTTTCTTGGATAAAGCCAAGAAAGTTACCGTCGCCCTCTAGACAAGTTTCAATTCGTTGGCGTATTGTAGAAGACTAAGTGTATGTTTGTAAATAGACCAAAAAAAGTAATGCACGCTGAGTTTCTTGCCGCAGTCTTCTCAGGTCGGGGTTACGTTTCGAACCGGTGGTCCATTTACTAAACCGATATTCATGTTCCTTTTTTGTTGACGTTTTGTAAGTGCCGATATAATGGTCTATACGTAATAAATGATTTTTGACTTTGAATAGAATGACGAATGTATGGGATTTGACGTTTATCACATGCGACTGACATGAAACGTCAAACCCTATACATTTGAAATTCTATTCTATAATACGCCGACCAATAAATAGTCTAGAAGTCCAGGTTAACTACGATTCACAGGGTGTTCCACTCCACGTAATACATCCATAATCATCACGTGTTTTGTCCTCACACAGGTCGAAATTTTTATTTCCAAGAAATATTTCTTATTTATGTATTATTTTTTATCTGCGAAAATGAAATTTTGACTTTTATCCCGCATTTGAACTCCTTAAAACCTTTTTAACGCATTTAAAAGTAGCGTATGTCATTTTCCTTGCTGTAGTTCATCTCTGTAACAAATTTTGTCAAAATCGGTGTGATTTAGGCGTGAAAACCTAACACTCCGATGGGGAATTACCTCTACCCTACATTGTATATATACCACGGCTATAATAACCTCGTGTTGTGGTCCCGGCGGTGAGTAGGGTACCCAGAGCTCAATGGAGAGCTTTTGTGCTGTCAGCGGGAAGATTTAAGGATTGTGCTGTTTGTTTTTTCTGCACTGACGGCACAGAAACTATGTTCTTACAGGGTCGGTAGCACGTTTGTGACTCCCCCGGTGTTGCACACGTTCATAGGCCACGGTAGCTTTCCAACAGATGGGTCGTGTCTGTCACCTAAGTTGACACATCGATAGACAGATTAACTTTCGCATTTATAATAATTAGTACACATTGTAATGTACATTGTTCTTTATCAATGCGATCTTATAATCAACTTATCTTCATAAAATAATTATTAAATATGATATTTAATATGGAGTCGGAGATTGAAACCGCTTGCTTGATATGGTAAACTCAAAACTTTCTACGGCATACCGCCAACGTAACTTGAGCTGTGGTGTAAATCAGAATAACGTATAGTCAGAATTGTGAATGAGGTTGTGCGGTAACTAGAGGTCAGGTTATTGTGGTGGGTGTATGGTTTCACTTCGCTTCTGTAAGCCTCAGGCAAGAGTTTTATTACTATCGGTCCCGTAGGTGTAGTGATGACGTCAGTTGGTTCTGTTGTGTGGTAAAGCGCTAACATCTTTATGAGCGAATAAATCATCATGTTACTAATATTCGCTTGTAAAAAATTGATTAAAATGTTCTTGAGAGAGTAAAATTATAATAGAATCGGTCATAAATTGTTGATTTCTTAAAGAAAATTGTGCATATGGGTTGGCGTTTTGAGGACAGTAGAGGGAATATTGAATAAAATCTGCATATTTTTCAGTTTTCTATGTAAATGTTAATCGGAGTTGTGAGTGGTGTTAAATGCATTAGTTAACAATAATAACTAGTAATGAATATTTTAAGACATATTACAATCGCTGTCTACACCGATAGCTTGTGATATGGGTGATATATTTTTTTATTTTTTTTAAGTATATTCTAACCGAAATTAATCCCTGCAGCTAAGCTAAATTGCTTGTGCTAGGAGTGGGTTCACATCGGTAGTGTAATGGTCAGGATTCGAACCCAGGACCTTTCGATCGTAAGACCGACTCCTTAACCACTAAGTAATTATACACAGAAATACTGAAACAGGATTTTTTAGCTTTCGTAATTATTACTTGTTTATCTCTATGATAATTTATTTTATCCTTCATCTATTGAAAAAACAAATTCACCATAAAGTGATGCAATTTGACCTATGCTTACGGCTCTGCCCCCGTGGATGTCCGTTATCGTGATTTTTGGGTCATATCTCCGATTCTACCTACTCGATCAATTGTAGTCAAACAAACGTAAAATTTTAGAACTGACCAAGGCCTTTCTAACAAAAAAAACTGTATCAAAATCCGTTTAGTAATAGGTACGTCAATCGCAAACAAACAAACTGACGAGATCTTTCCGAAGGGACTTTTCACAAAATGAAAATATTTGTATTTAGTATCGTTAATAGGCTCGATAAGGCTGTTTAACATCAGACAGATATATACAGCCCAAACTCAGCCTCAGATGCATGACTCGAGTCAACAAAAGTGCCCGGAATACGGCTTTAGACTCACCATATAGGTATTTAAACTATCATGGTCACTCACATCAATATCAAAATAAACGGGATATTTACCGTTTATAACTGATGAATAGACTCACCCCCTATTACGTGGGACCGAATACAATTATTGGTGAAATATGTGTGTTAATTCACCTCTGCCTAACCCTCAAGGGATAAAGGCGTGATTGTATGTATGCATGTAATACAAAATACTAATTATGTTACGCCCAAGTATTTTTTTTTTTCAATATTTCTAATGTACAACCACGGCCACTTTACAATTAAGTAAATAATAGTATAGATATATTAACCACGATAGTTCAGTAAAAAATAATACAATAATTGCATGTGCAATAAATACGTAGCGGTTTGAACACGACAGGGAAGTATGGTCTAATGTGTTCGACCATGACGCAGCCGGTCAGAAGGTCATTGCATCCGTTTTCTAGGGCTTTCAATCCGGAATAAACCTTCTGGGGAAACTTTTTTTTATATATATAAATAAACCGCGAGAGCCTAGTGGTATGGGTAATGGACAGCTGAGACGTGGTCTCGGGTTTGATCTCAGGTTTCACCATGACACACACCAATGACTTTTCGATGCTTTTCGAAGTTATGTGTGTATTTATCGCAGGTTTATAAGTGCCCAATTAATGGCAATAGACTCTCCACCTATTACATTGGGACCTAACATAAACTGGCGAAATGTGGGTGTTTGCCTACCCCTTCGGGGATATAGGCGTGAATTTATGTTATGTAAGTTATATTCTTTATATTTAGGATTCCGCATCTCAAAAGAAAAGTGTAATATGTGATCACTTCGTGTATCATAATAAACAGGATGCACTAGCTGGATGTAGAAACTTTGCAGTAGGTAAACTCGAGCCATTAATGTACGGAATCCTCAGTGCCCAAGTTTGCCTCGCGAATGTGCGATACATACATATATATATAATCGCGTCTTTATCCCCGGAGGGTTAGGCAGAGGTGAATTAACACCCACATTTCACCAATCATAGAATTCAGTCCCATGGGGATGAGCTTATTGCCGTCCTTCGGGCACTATTGTTGATTCAAGCCATGCATCTGAGGCTGAGTGTGATGTTTACCTCGCACACGATAGTTATTATTATAATTTCCCGTACCTAAAGGGTAAAAACTGAACCCTATTACTAAGACTCCACTGTCCAACTGCCTGTCTGTTACTAGGCAGTTAAAAATTCTATCTACTTAAATGACAGCCTGACTCGCACATTGCCATCAGCTTACCATCAATCAAGGCGAAATCTAATTGAAGTGTTCTATATTTAAAAAAAAATGGCCAGTATATTTTTTATAAAAGAGGTAAATATACATTTAGACGTTACATAGCGTAATTTCTTATAGTTAATTTCACAAACAAGGCGACTAAGGGATATGGCTATTTAACATCAGACAGATATATACAGCCCAGACTCAGCCTGAGATGCATGCTTCGGAGTCAACAATAGTGCCCGGAATATGGCAATAGTCTCACCCCTTATTACGTGGGACCGAATACAATTATTGGTGAAATGTGGGTGTTAATTCATCTACGCCTGTATATATGTACTTAAGTACTAAATACAGAATGATAGCCTGACTTGCACATGGTCAGTATTTTTTATGATAGAGGTAAGTATTGCTTTAGACGTTACATAGCGTAATTTCATTTAGTCAATTTCACAAAAAATCTACATAGTGACCGCACTATAAAGACAATTTTGTGAAATTTTTAAATGACTTCAGCATTTAGAAAGTTATATTTTATTTCTACTTTTATTTCATGCTGGTATTTTAGAAAGGAAAGTTTAGTCAATTATTTTGCTGTACGTATTTTCTACAAACTTACATAAAAGGCAGCTGAACCGGTCTCCGAGATATTGCAGTTGCAGTTAATAAATCCTAGAGTTAAAAACTCGATATAACTTATGGACACCATATAGTAGCTATAAAAGTCTATTGAGATTCTTGCTGGAGTCTTTTAGGTTACTTTAGTCAACACTCGGC
The DNA here is from genome assembly GCA_963662185.1 of Eilema griseolum. NCBI lineage: Eukaryota > Metazoa > Arthropoda > Insecta > Lepidoptera > Erebidae > Eilema > Eilema griseolum. The sequence continues at coordinate 12,348,974 of OY759250.1, forward strand.
ATCCGCGTATGTATATATATATATATGTATAATTACCGGCATATATATTGACAATATCCACGTCACTCTATAAGATCGGTTACTCAGCCAAAATAATAAGGTAAATACACTATTAATGTGAATGACCATGTCAATATCAAATCTCCTTTAATTTATTTTTGGTTGGTCAGTTAGTGCACATGTGCAAACTTTTAACATTTTAGATAGCTATACACACTTGGGACAGTCCGTCGCCATCCCTGAGTTGCGTTGACCGATTGAACGCCAGGATCACAAAATAATTTTGTTTGATGATTTCGGGCATCAGAAGATTTCTTCATGGTCGGCAGCGCAAGTGTGACACCCCTGGTGTTGCATACGTCCATAGGCCACGGTAATCGCTTCCCATCAGGTGGGCCGTGTGCTTGTCTGCCAACTATAAAAAAAAACGTAAATACGGTGATCCAATGATACATTTTATATACCGTTTAAGGTGCAGACAAGCACACGGCTGCGGAAAGTGGTTACAGTAGCCTATGGACGTGTGCAACGCCAGGGACCATCACCCCCGCGCTGTTGACCCCGTAAGAACCTTCTAATACCCTTAAAGAACTCCATATTGCAATCGCTTGAAAATACCACGGCAGAAATTCATTCCATCCCTTGAACGTGCGGGAGATAAAGTTCCTGTCATACCTCACAGTACGCATGCTGTTTCAAGTCGCAACGTGTGAGGATGGATTCCCTGCCTGTGTGTTAATAGAATGTTTCTCGTACCCCGCGTGATCCTGGGCCCTAACCGGCTTTGAGATGGCATTGCCCCATAAACCACCATAAGAAAAACCAAAGAATCCTATTAGCACAAAGATGATACATATATTGTATTTTCTGGATGCTAGATAGAAAAGGTATTTTTATCATCTGCCAGAAATAATTCTCCTGTTTCGATATTTTTGATATTTTAGTAGGTAGATAAGCTGGTAACTGCCAATTTCATCTAGTTTTGGACATAGCAACTCCCACATGACACTATTGAAGCTATTTATGGCTTAAAACTCATTGTTGCCTCCTTCAAGGTAAATATTTAGCTTGTTAGGTATCGTTGTTAAGCAATTATTTCCTCAATTGGACACGTTTCTTCTTCAAACCACTCACAAATTTATACCTATTATATGAGTTCAATTTCTAAACCTTCCAAAAATAAATAAATAATAAAATAATCAATCAGTAAAGGAATAAAGTTTGGAAAACACAAGCTAGTATTTATTATAACATTTATAACACAGTGAAACATGCGCCGGCGCTTAGATAATAAACATAATCTCAAGATTTGTGGCTTTGCCCATACTGGCATTACGTATAAATTATAGCTCACCATTTTAGACCAGTTTTAAATGAATTCGGAGAATGAATGAAACGTAGCTATAATTGGAAATATGATTCCTGTTATCTTGGTAATTTATGCAATTTTTAACTTTTTTTAGTCTCCTTCATTGCCCGAGGCGCCTGGGGCAGTTATATCCAAAGTAAGCACTCTTGAGGCTGGAGTCCATTCTTCTACTCCTACTTTTATTGGTTTGTTTTGGCTTTTATGGGACTGATTACTGACCCCAATAGGAGGATCTGCACCACTTGTCACCTCGGAGCCCATGGTCCACTTTCCCCCCTGCCGGGGTGCGTGGGAGATGCTTTAAGTTCAACCTTATATCTCAGTATCATCTGGAGACCCGAAATGGCGTGCGATCTTATTTTGTGTGAGTTCGGTGTAGCCGCTGGTATCGAAGGGAATGGTATGGGTGTCGTCTTTTATTTATTTATTTTTTATTCATTTATTATTAATTTATTTTTTTCATTCGTTTATATAGCCGCGTGGTTCCCGGCAGAGTAGAATTTGGGCCACCCCATCTCTTCCCATTCGGTGTCGTACAAGGCGACTAAGGGATAGGGCTGTTTAACATCAGACATATATATACAGCCCAGACTCAGCCTCAGATGCATGCCTCGAGTCAACAATAGTGCCCGGAAGACGGCAATAGGCTCACCCCCTATTACGTGGGACCGAATACAATTACTGGTGAAATGTGGGTATTAATTCACCTTTGCCTAACCCTTCGGGGATAAAGGCGTGATTATGTGTATGTGTATGTGTGTGTGTGTATTCTTTATTGTACGCCAATTACAATATTCGTTTTACAGAAATTGAGAAGACAAGAGCAGCACAAAGGGCGGCCTTATCGCTTTACACAATTTCTTCCAGGCAACCTTTGGATAGAAATGTATGTTGGTTGGAGTATTTGGGAGTTGTTGGCGTTTAATAACAAATAATTTAATAACTTATACATACTTATATAAGTACATATAATAAATATATACATGTCTTTTTCGCTTTTCTTTTTTAACTTCACTCTAATTCTTGTATTTTTGTTACTACTACATACAAAAATCAAATGAGGTCTCTAAATAGTATCCGTAGCTTAGTGGTTAAGGAGTCGGCCTTACGATCGAGAGGTCCCGAATTCGAATCCTGGTCATTACACTAACGACGTGGACCCACTCCTGGCACAAGCAATTTAGCTTAGTTGAAAATGTTTTAGTAATTACTCCTGTATTGTCTGACAACCTCCTCCTTTTTTGAGTTGGTTAAACATACTTTGGAGTACACAGCGAAATATCAGAATTGCCCAGCGGCGTTGTGTGTTGCTACTTAGAATATTCCAGCCAAACTTCATTCTTGACGGGTACGCGTAGGAAGTAGTATCGCAAATATGCAGACACTTGTATCACTTGAACTATTTCCTAACCGGCTATTGTACCTAGTGTACTAAACATGCTTTTTATTCAATACACTTGATACTACCCAAGGAAAGGCGGGGCCCGACCAAGATCTTTATTGTTCTGCCGGTTAACGGACGTGGAATCCACTGGTCTAAAATTCGTCCCCCGAAATAAAAGTTGTATATTCGTTTCTTATACATGTGCTCATTGGTCCCCTAGAAGGATTTTTTTTTTTACATGCGCAAATTCCCCGCGGATACCTCCCCACCGGAGCCGGTGAAGGAGGTTATGTCGGACTCGAACCGACTGAAACGCACGCCGCCTGTGGGTCGCTTTGGTTGCAGCTCTGATGCGGGCTTGTCTCTCAGGCTTAGGAGGCCAGATATTAATGTGACCTACTTGGAATAAAATTGTTGTCTGTCCTAATACTGGCCCTCTGTCCTTAGACGTTACCTTCAGCTTACTATCTGGCAATGTTAAAATATATTGACGTCGATCGGTCCATCAACCTTGCAAAGTGTGTCGAAGAGAAATCTAATCGTTTAGGGCGATCCGAGCACCTGAATTGTCAGAGCATCAGTGGCATATGCTGAAAATTTCCAAAAGGGAAGCCGGTGGAAGAAAAACTTACCATAATCTAGTTCATCATGCACAATGAAACCCATTGGGAAGCCGGTAGGTATTTTATTTTTACCACTTGGTTGGCAGACAAGCACACGGCCCATCTGATGAAAAGTGGTTACGGTTACCGTAGCCTATGGACGTGTGCAACACCAAGGGATTCACACTCGCTCTGCCAACCCTGTAAGCACAGAGAGTTTCTGTGCCGTCAATGTAAAAAACGAAGCGGAAGACGGCAATAGACCCACCCCCTATTACGTGGAAACGTATTCAATTATTGGTGAAATGTGGGTGTTAATTCCACCTCTGTCATACATACATGCATAAAATCACGCCTGTTTCCCATAGGGGCAGACAGAGATCACGGATCTCCATTTGCTACGATCCTTACATACTACTCTCGCTTCATTCACTCTCATTACATTCTTCATGCATGTTTAGGGTACTCCTGACCTGCCCTTTTTCTTCAACGTCCCCAATTTGGTCTAGGTATGTGCGCTTAGGTCTTCCCCTTCCAACGTTACCATCCACACTATGTATGTATGTAATTGATTAATTTTTTTATTTTAAAATGTCTTTATTTATACTATTTACTTACCAATTTCTGTGTAACTCTGTAAGCCAACTTAGCGAGCTGGTAAACTTTATCAGTATCAAAATAAACGGGATATTTACCATGTTTCATTGTTTTGAGTTTCCGATATTTCGGCGCTGTTGCAAGCAAAACCCTCAAAACAAGGTCTAAACAATGAAACATGGTAAATACCCCGTTTATTTTGATACTGATGTGAGTGACGATGATAGTTTAAATACCTATATGGTAAACTTTAACTACAATAAGCTATTGACTACAAAACGACTAGGTTATTTCATTTATTTAAAGAATAATATTTGTAATATAACTGATTATGTTACAATTTATAATTTTGATTTTGTGGGTAGGTTACAAAACAAATATCTATTAAATAAAATTCTCGTGTCTGTGGTTGAACTCCTCCGAAACGGCTTGACCGATTCTCATGAAATTTTGTGTGCATATTGGGTAGGTCTGAGAATCGGACAACATCTATTTTTCACCGCCCTAAATCTTATGGGTAGTCCACCCTGGGAACCAACATCCACGCGGGCGAAGCCGTAGGCAAAAGCTAGTAATAGTTATCGGTCGTCATGAATGGATGAGGACCGGTCTGCAGGTAAGTGAGCATTCGCTAGGTACTAGGTACATGGTTCATTACAGAAATAGTGATGTGGTAAACGGTATGTATGTAATTAAAATACATATAGTATGATTATCGTAAGTACTTACTGTAAGTGCCTACGTTTGCGAAAAACCTAATTAAGTCCAAACATTATATCGGTATAACCATAAATTGCATGTTTTATCTAAACCACCATTACAGTCCACATCCGCGTCATACGATAATATATTTTAATGCTTTGCCTACAGTTTTAATGCCTAAGACGGCACAGTAGAACTGTTTTAATTTGAAAAGAAATATTTCGAAGGCGTATCTCTTGAGGCGTCGTCGATTGCTTAGTAATTAAGGAGTCGACCTTACGATCGAGAAGCCCCGGTTTTGAATACACTGCACACAAAACAATACAGACGTAAAACCACTCCTAACACAAACTAGCTGGTGGAGGGGCGGTTAGAGGGAATATTAGTAATTTCGATTGCTAATATTCTTTTTTTTTTAAAGACAAGGCGATATCGTGGCTTTGTGATAAAGTAACTCATCCCTCACCTAGAAAAAACTCAGCAGGTTTTTTTTATTCTAGGGTGGTTAATCTTACATAATATAGATAGATAAATAAAATAAAATAAAATAAAGAAGCCTTTTATTTCCAGTAAAAATTTACACTTCTCATGTATCTATTAATTAAGTAGGTATGTGTTAGTTTAATTACTTTAATCTATGTTAGTATAATTTTTCTTTCTTAATTAATATATAGGTATATCCTACGTGTTTTATTATAATATATTTATAGTTATTGAAATATATATATTTATATACATATACATCTATATATATTGTTACGATAGGTACATATTATTGGTATTGGATTGGTATTACATGTTATTGTACTTATCGAGGCCACCTTAAACAATCGACCTTGCAGTTTAACAGTGGATACTGGAGCTTCACGTACAGTTGTTAGACCAGAATTACTGAAACGCACCATAAGGTGGGAAAAACGATTTCCAAGGTGCCAACTTCAGACAGCTACTGGCCAACCAGTGACCGTTCTCGGTGAAACAGAAATGGAGGTAAGAATTGGCGACCACATATACCAGCAGTCAGTGCTCATTGCTAATATTACTGATGACTGCATTTTGGGACTGGATTTCTTGAGGGACCACAGATGTGTCTTGGATATACCTAGAGGAGTGCTGAGATTCCTTGATCAGGAAGTTTGTTTACAAGGATCGCACCCGTGCTCTCTTTACTGTTTAACGGATACAACGTTAGCTCCTAAATCGGTAACATTAGTCAAAGTGAAGTTTCCCGCGAAGATTGAACCAAGAAGATGTCTTATTGTGGAAGATGCCGGCAGTCATCAAAATTTAATAACAGCAAGAACCTTACTGATACCGAACGGAATCGGTAGAGTGAGAATTCTTAACGTCAGTGATGAAATAGTTCTCCTGAAGAAGAATAGTGTGATCGGAAGATGTGAGGAAGTGAAGTGCCTGAAGCGGTTGAACAACACTTCGACTCAACAAGGTGGCACACAAATCTCCAAAAATCACATCGAACAACTTCTTGAGAATTCGAAGGAAAACTTAACAGCATCAGAATTGCACCAAGCCAGAGACCTATTGCTACAATTCAGAGACATCTTTGCAACCGGGAATGACTGTGGAAGGACTGGGCTCGTGAAACACCGGATTGACACAGGTGACTCCAGGCCCATAAAACAGAGACCTCGAGTTTTACCATGGGCAAGAGAAGGGGAGGTAGCAGATATGATTATGGACATGGCTGATAACAAAGTGATTGAACCTTCTACGAGTCCATGGTCATCACCTGTGGTACTAGTGAAAAAGAAAGATGGTAGCACAAGGTTTTGTGTGGATTACCGAATGTTGAATAATGTCACTAAGAAAGAGAGTTATCCTTTGCCTAGAATCGACGATACCCTGGACATGCTAAGTGGTATGAAATGGTTTTCAACCATCGATCTAAAAAGTGGCTACTGGCAGGTGGAGATCAGCCCTGAAGATATGCCATTTGGGTTATGTAATGCCCCGGCCACGTTTGAACGCCTCATGGAAAGAGTAATGGTGGGTCTACTCGGAGACGTCTGCCTGGTTTACCTGGACGATGTCATAGTTATGGGACGCAGCTTCAAAGAAAACCTGAAGAACCTGGAAAAAGTTTTTACTCGAATCCGTGAGGTTAACCTTAAACTGAGTCCAAAGAAATGCGCTTTATTTAAAAGGGAGGTCAGCTATCTTGGACATGTGATCTCCACAGAAGGAGTTAAAACCGACCCCGAGAAGATAAGAGCTGTTCAGGAATGGCCTGTTCCAAAGAACAAAACGGAGATTCGAGCGTTTCTGGGACTATGCGCGTATTACAGACGCTTTATTAAGCATTTCTCGGATATTGCCAAACCACTACACAGACTAACGGAAGATAAACGAAACTTCGTTTGGAACTTAGATTGTGAGCAAGCTTTTAGTACACTTAAAGAACGGTTGTGCGAAGCTCCTATATTGGGTTATCCTACCAGGGAAAGAAGATTCATTGTGGATACGGATGCCAGCATCACCGGCATAGGTGGAGTGTTGTCACAAGTGCAAGGAAATCGCCATGTTGTAATAGCATACTTCAGTAAATCGCTATCCAAGCCGGAAAGAAATTACTGTGTCACTCGTCGTGAACTTCTCGCTGTGGTGAAGTCCTTACAGCATTTTAATAAGTACCTTATAGGACGAGAGTTTACACTAAGGACAGATCATGCTGCACTACAATGGTTGCTGCAATTCAAGAATCCGGAAGGTCAAGTAGCAAGGTGGATCGAGCAACTACAGGAATTTCCCTTTGTGATAGAACACCGAAGTGGAAAAGGGCACGGCAATGCCGATGCTTTGTCTCGTAGGCCGTGTGCCGAAGATTGCAAGCACTGTCAGAAGATCGAAGCCCGTGAAAATATTAAAGTCATAAAGGTGAATGGACTTGACGACGAATGGACCGGAAGCAGTATGAAGCAGGCGCAAGAGGATGATGATGATCTACAGCCTATACTGCACTGGAAGCAGCTTGGAAGCAAACCCCAATGGAGTGATATATCTGCTTACAGTTCCACTACCAAAAGTTATTGGGCCCAGTGGGACAGCTTAACTCTGATCGATGACGTGCTGTATAGGAAATGGGAATCCAATGACGGCAAAGAGGTGACTCTACAAGTAGTGGTACCACGAAGCAAGGTGGCTACTCTCTTACGGCACAGCCATGATGGTGTCTCTGGCGGGCATCTCGGAGTCAAGAAAACCCTAGTTAAAGTACGACAGCGGTTTTACTGGCTTCATTGTCGGGAAGATGTCGAGGATTGGTGCCGTAAATGCACTGCATGTGCTTCAGTTAAAGGACCGCCGACAAGAAGCATATATTGCAATTGCAATTGAAACTGTATAACGTCGGAGCACCATGGGAACGTATCGCCATTGATGTTGCTGGACCTTTTCCAACGACTGAAGAAGGTAACAAATACATCATAGTAGTGCAAGATTACTTCACTAAGTGGCCGGAAGTATTTGCGACACCCAACCAGGAAGCAGTCACTGTGGCAAAGAAACTGGTTCAGGAAGTGGTCTGCCGGTACGGCGCACCTATGGAGATCCACTCTGACCAAGGACGAAACTTCGAGTCTGCTCTATTTCAAGAAATGTGCAAACTCCTTGGAATGAACAAGACCCGTACGACTCCAGCGCATCCGCAGTCAGACGGAATGGTCGAGAGGTTTAACCAGACGTTGGAAAATCACTTGGCTAAAGTTATCGATGAACACCAAAGAGATTGGGACCAGTACATCCCACTGTTCTTGATGTCCTATCGATCTGCGGTACATGACAGTATGGGACACACCCCAGCGAAAGTGAACTTTGGTCGAGAGATTAGGCTACCAGTGGATGCAATAACCGGTACGCCACCTGATAGTCCTAAGCCCGTGACGGATTACGTGAGTGAACTTCAAAACCGACTGGACGAGGTGCACAGAATAGTACAGGAAAACAATTTGAAGACAGGTGAAAGGATGAAAACCCGGTACGATAGAAATGCAAACACCAACAGTTTCGAAGAAGGAACACTGGTATGGTTTCATAATCCGCTACGCAAGAAGGGGAAATCTCCAAAACTCCAAGCTCGCTGGGAAGGACCCTTTACGGTTATTACGAGAATCAATGACATTACCTACCGCATTAGGAAGGGGGTTAGGGGAAAACCAAAGGTAGTCCATGTGGATAGGTTGACGCGCCATCATGGAACAAATGATGCTCGGGACGAGCATGACTAAAAGGGGGGTAATGTTACGACAGCCGTCGATATCTCGAAAACTAATAATCAAATCTTCAAGAAATAAAAACGCATTGTTAGTGACGAGGTACTTTACCGAATGGCATAGAAAAATCTGGAATCGTCAACAAAAAGTCACAACCTACCTACGAGTACCTACACACTTTTTTTGAATAAAATAAACAATAGGTAAATATCGAGAATGTACTCGAAGGTCAGCGGCGGCGGCAAGATCAAAAGGATAGGTATTTATCGCTCGCGAACTTTCTAGATAATTCGATCCTCCTAATTGAGAGGTATAAAAACATGCTCGCATAGCGACACGATTCATTCAGTCTTTGAGATCGATAACGAACACAGCGAACTTAAGCGACCGAAGAAGATTCTACCTGCGACCTGAGCAACGACTGTGGACCACTGTGAACTACTGAGCGACTGGAACTGTTGAAGAGTACTGTGTGTACTAGTGATTAAATTGTCTAGTTTGTGGTGAGCTAATAAATCTCTTCGTTGAGTAAACGGCATTTAATTGTACCCCGTGCACGTAACAATATACATATATATAGTTTTAAAATTAATCTACCGGAACCCCAGAATGGGTGAAGGCCTCCTCCATTGACTCCCATTTGTCTCTGTCTTCAGCTACTTTTGTCCAGTTTGGACCAGCTATCGCTTTGAAGCTATAGATACCGGCATATATTTTGACCCAAAATCGTGAGAGAAACGAGGCCCTGCCGTGCGCGTATTGGTTTGACATCTTTGATAGATAGATTTGAGCGCCTTCGTAGCAACCGGTGCTATCCTCTAAAAGCTATTCCCACTCCTAACACAAGCAATTTAGCTTAGCTGGAGTGGTTAGTCGTTGAAGTGGCAATGGGCGGGATACAAAGCGCGCAGAACAGATGGCCGATGGAACAAAAAAGTTCTGGAATGGCGACCGCGTACGGGCAAACGTAGCGTAGGACGCCCAACGGCCAGGTGGAAGGACGACCTCATAAATGTCGCCGGGAAGCGCTGGATGCGGGCTGCTTTAGATCGGTCATTCTGGAACTCTGTGGGAGAGGCCTATGTTCAGCAGTGGACTATGTGTGGCTGATATGATGATGATGATTCTTTATAAAAGTTACAAAAAAACGCGTAATGCGCTATAATAAACATTACTATCGGTTACTCAGCCAAAATAATAAACATGGTAAATGGTTTGAGTTTTACATTATTAAAATGAAAGAAGATGTTATGTTCTATTATTTTTTGTTATGGGAAGTAAAAATATTATTGACACACTTTACTATGTACCTACCTATGAAATGCCTTGTGGTGTTCCTACAGGGTCGGCAGCACGGATGTGACTCCACTGGTGTTACACACGTTCATAGGTCATGGTAACCACTTTCCATCAGGTGGGCCGTGTGCTTATCAGCCACCTAAGTTGTAAAAAAAAATAAAAAAAAATTATACTGGTGACCCCACGCTCCTCTTCACGAGTCTCCGCGCCCCCCGGGTTGAAAATCACTGCCGTAGGATAAACCTTGGAATTCGAGACCCACCGAAACGGCATGCGAGTCCAACGTAACCACCATTTTCCGCGCAGATTTCCGCATGGAAACCAGTACGTACTTTTGTTTGTTAGTCAGACGGCTCTAAACGGCTTTAATTATGAACCCGGTTTTCTGCTGCAACAACTTTTCTTCAATTTATCATTGCTTCAGAGATTGAGTACACAACTTGATTAACAATATTCATTACTTATACGCCACGTACTAAGCCTCCATAATTATAATCTCTCAATTAATGACCGTACGATTTAAGACTCATATAATAATATTATAGTTGGATGTGTCTGCATAAATTGCATCTGCTTTATCGTTACATCACAACCCACAATACATTACTTTGACTGTTACTTGTATAGTTAGCGTCAGATCTTGATACCAAGATATATAGAAGAGTATAGAAATAAGGACACTTACAGTGGGGGTGGTCAATAGCTAGCTATGTTTCGAGTTTCTCTGAAGAATGGAATTCGGAACGAGGTTATCCGACAGAGACCTAAAGTTACCGACATAGGTCACAGAATAAACAAGCTGAAGTGGCAGTGGACTGGCCATGTTTGTCGAAGGACCGATGGCCGTTGAAGCAAACGAGTCCTGGAATGGACAGAAACAGAAGGTAGGACGCCCCCTAGCCAGATGGACGGACGACCGGCCACCTGCTGGGACAGACTAGATGCGAAAAGCACAGGATCGGAAAAAATGGCGCACATTGGGAGAGGCCTATGTCCAGCAGTGGAATGCTGTGGGCTAATTGATTGATAGAGTATAGAATATTGAGAGCAAATCTAAACTGTTTTATTAATTTAAACTGTATTATTGTCCGAACTAAAGGTAAATCAGAAGAATCAGTCAACAGAAAGGGCGGAAAGAATGCAGTAAGGTCATTTTGAGAACATTGTTCGTCTAAATCGATCTGACGCTGACTGTACTTCTAATATGGTGGTTATCGTGATTTAAAGAAAGAAAGAAAAATATTTTATTCGAGCCCCACACAGCGGGCACCCCAACAAATACAAACAGGTAGGCAATACAACAATTAGCAGGTACATCAAATCAAAACAATAGGCACATTAAAATTAAACTACGGGTGCAACACTCCACACTATGCGAACCCAAATAGGGCCCCATCTCAGCATTGAATGCTGCGCACACGTTTCGTTGGGTATGCACAGCGCTGGTTTTCCGATGGGGCCTACCTGCCTGGGCATAACTTACCAGGTCCTCAATTCTACTAAAGCAAAACCGCTGTCATACCACGAATCTCTGAAACAAGATAGAGATATTTATCTAAACAAGTAAATTTTAACCAAAAATATAGAACCAAATTCTAAACAAAAATGCACTCATAATTAAAAAAATAAAATGCACTGATTTAATAAAAAAAATAAACACACTACGCGTGTTTAAAGTTAACTGTTTTTTGGCGTTGTATCTAAGTAAACTCTGACCACATGTACAACCAAAATTAACACTCCTATTCGTTGTTTTATTATGCCGAATGTGAAACATCCGTACTTAAATATATTTGTAAAATATTGTCAAACTCGTGATCAGAATACGTATACCCTTTAAAAACAATCAGATGTCTACAACGTGCGTGTGTGTAGAATTTTGAGTAGGCTCTAAAAACAGATAGTTTTTCAAAGTGTGGGTAAATGAATTACACATTATCGATTAAGATGTAAAATTTCTATAGTTCGTACGAATATCGGTAGATGGCTCCCACTGTCGCCGTAAGACGGATATACCTATGTATAGAAGAATTTGGATGGTGCCAGGCGAAGGTTCGGTGGCTTAGTGGTCAGAGCGTTCTCCTATTAAGGGAAAGATCGTGGGATCGAATCCCGCCTGGGCCGTTTCATTTTTTCTATCTTCATCGATTTTAAATAGTTAGCATACTAAATGCTTAAAAAATTTACACATTAAATGGAAACTAGAACAGGTAACAAATATATCAATATATTTACCTGTATGTCTGTTTGTGTTGTGGGCGCCAATATCACTTAATCGATTTTTAATCTTTCCTACCCCAAACCACACACCTGGGCCCCAATTCTACAAAGTTTATGTCATAAAAAATTAAATTATAAATTGTAAAAACCCCCGTCACAACAAACAACCCTCAAAAAGTTGAAAATAAGTTGTGTTAGCCCTATAACTTTGATATACCTAGTAATACATATTTTGATGCAATCTTTGTCATGTCGGGGGACCCTAACTGGTAAAGCATCCTCATATTATTGGAACGATCCAAGAAGACTAACGTTTTCCGTTATAAGCAAACAATATCTCTGCAAGAGAAGAAAACCCCGAAATATAACGCTGTACCAAACTGTTAGGCCAGCTTGGAAACAATAGGCCTCCCAACATTAGGAGATACCTCTGCCTAACAGTGGACTGCGGTAGACTACGTAATTGTTTATTTAATTTCTTAATTGTTTATTCAATGTCAGAAAATAGTCCTTGGTATATTAATGAAACTTTAAAACTATTAGTATACAAAATATTCCCATAGACTCGCCTATATGTAGGTACACCCCGAGACGCATGTGTAGGAGAATTTCAAATATACAGAACGAGTCAAGTATCTTTGGGATGAGGCTATGGGACAAGCACGGCGAGTCACTGGCAATTAGTGTTGACATCGCCAAAGCTTTCGATAGAGTCTGGCACAAATCGCTTCTTTCCAAGCTCCCGGGTCCTTTAAGCGGGGCGTGAAAAAGCATATGATGAGGCCGTCAAGTTGAGTGTCACCATTGTCACATGATATGTGTAAGTAATGGTGACCCTCTTTTCTGAGACTTTGCCTTCAACTTACCATCAGGCAATTCGAAGTTTAATTGACGTGTTCTATATATATAAAAAAAAGTATCTCAGTAGGTCAGAGACTGGTTACGGGATCAAGTCCCATCCTGAATGTTGACTTTCTCCGATCGAAATATAATGGTCTATCTACGACATAGATATTTTTACCCGTCTACGTTAATGGTCTGAGTATGCGTATTTTCTGTACTCATAATAAATGTTAAACTAACTGTTATTACAAGCGACCATCATTTCCATAGATAACGGATAAGTAGAGTTAGATGACAGTGTACTCATAATCATAATTTTATGTAAATATTTAAGCCCCCCAGGTGCAAAAGTAATAAAAGACAAGATAAACAGATGTTACAGGATGTTGATTTAAACTAGTTATGCTTGTGGATTTTGCAGATTGTGCTCCATGGACCTAGCAGTTGACAAGATGATGTATGCTTGTGTGCTAATGTTCAAGGCTTTAATAATTCTCATTTTGATACATACATATACATACATACACATAATCACGCCTCCATCCCCGGAGGGTTAGGCAGACGGGAATTAACACCCGCATTTCACCAATCATAGAATTCGGTCCCGCGCAATAGGGGGTGAGCCTATTGCCGTCTTCCGGGCACTATTGTTGACTCAAGCCATGCATCTGAGGCTGAGTCTAGGCTGTATATATCTGTCTGAAGTTAAACTGCCCTATCCCTTAGTCGCCTTGTACGACACCGCATGGGAAGATATGGGGTGGCCCTAATTCTACTCTGCCGGAAACCACGCGGCAATAGTAAATAAATAAAAGAGCAATAACATTATCAGTAGGACTAATTTTATTCAACTTACATATTTATTACTAACGGATTAACACAATGGGTCATGAATGATTAGAGTCTATTTATAAACTCATTTTACAGACCACTCGGTTAGTGTAATTTCAACTTTGAACCGTTATAATAAAGTACTAATTTCAACTTCAGTTAGCCGGTACAGTTGAGTAGAACAAGTAAAGTTATTTCCGAATTCATTACTTATTTAAATATTCTCAACATTACATTTGTTATTCTCAAGACATACTCATTTTAGTGATGGAATAATAACCACACATGTTATAGATTAAATTTATCTTAAGGACCTGTGTTATTGTAATGTCAATGGTTCCGTACGCATATTTATTCACACGCTAGTCTTGATTACCAAGCTATTTACATACAAATTAATTCTGTGTATTTATCTGTTCACTATGGTTAAAGTTTATTCACCTTTGATAGCAAGTAGTTCAGTAATTTTACTGTTATTAAAAATACACAGGAGGCGCGGGTTCGATTCCCGCTCAGTGCAAATATTTGTATGTAATAATATGTATATTTGCATTGGTCTGGGTATTTCTATGTATTTTTTTTTATCTAGGACACGCCAATTTGACTTAATCTCGCCTGATGGTAAGCTAAAGTCAAAGTCTCAGGAAAGAGGACACTAAGTACTGTTACAATGGTGGCACTCAGCGTAGGAAGAAGGAAATACGTGTGCTGGTAATGAATTCCATGTCTTGGTAGTGCGGCAAAGAAAAGAATCTCCGAACCGCATGGTTCTTGCTCGTATATTCTGCACAGTGTGAGGGTGACATCTAATCTCTGCACGTATTGTCATGTGTAAGAAAATAGAGAGTGGGATTAGTTGGAAGAGCTCATCCGAACACTCACCATGGTAGAGATGGTAAAATACAGCCAAGGAAGCAACATCTCTACGCATCTGCAAAGGCTCGAGGCTGTTCGTGACCTCAGGATTCCCAATAATGCGTACCGCGTTTCACTGCAACCTGTCGAGAACATCTAGTAGGTATTTCGCTGAGCCCGTTCCTCGGTTACTTAGAATTTACCTTTTAAACAAAGCCTGTGAGGTGTTACTTATAAACTTAATTAACATACTTCCGTATAAAAACAAAAACCCATTCGACGCAAAAAGTAATAATTAAATACAAAACAAATAATCTATACATCTTCGTTTTATTAATGGCAGACAATTCTTCAGTTCGATTACTAGCTCAACTTGACTCCGTTATTGCAAAAGGTCAAGGTTAAAGTGGCCATTTAGTATATCTATGATTGATTGGTGGTCAAGAACAAAACACAATACAAACATATTATTCTTATCCATAACTTTTTTGCGAAAGTATGATTGGATATGACAGGACCTTTGGTTGCGCCGATAGTAGAATTTGTATTTTTTTTCGCTCAATAGTAGTAATTCAAATTGATGACACTGAACACACGCTCCCTATACCCATCTCCCTCCCGCACTACCTTTGAAGTGAGATAGCAATAGTTTTCGCACCGCTCAATTGTCAAAATAGACGCATCTTCACTTCCGCTTTGAACTAGCAAGCGCAATGGCGGCGGCGCGCGCGTCTCTCGGAGGTTAATAGTGTTTGTTGGATTTTAACCGCTTTCATAGACCTTTACCGATCGGATTGTGCCTCTCGTGTGTCCCTCAAGTGATTTAGTGATGTGGGCAGCAGCTCCTGAGCCAGGAAGAGAAGACCGGTGCACCGGCCCAGCCAGCACGTGGCGTAGTAAAGGTTAGTGCATCCTCTCCTAATTTTTCGGGTTGCATTCAATGCCTAAACCACCTCCGCGGCAACCCGATCACCTATCTTGTTTGTTGTGTAAAGTGTCATATGAAACATGTTAACTTCACCCCCCGTAAAATACAGTCCACTAGCTCAGGTGGCATGAGAATCGCGCCACCATTCTTTTTGGTCCCGGTCGAGCCGGATCCTTAGTCGTAGCTCGCAATTTGTTATTTATTCCATAGGGAATAAACGCACCGCACCTAAATACCTAGTTATTTTAGTAGAAAACCCCGCATCTAGGCATTTAGGTTTGGATCTTAGGTATTCTAGACACCCTAGTGCATAGGCACAGTGTAATGCCTAACGCATTTGGCTATTTCAATTTCTGAGTTGTCCTTTCGCCGCTAGTTTCGCATCGTATTTACCTAATACATACATAGGTAGGTACGCGGTTATACCTCGCTCGCATTTCTCTTATCGTATCGATCCTTAGTCGTAGTTTCGCATTTTGTGATTATTCTATTGGGAATAGACGCACCGCACCTAAATACCTAGTTATTTTAGTAGAAAACCCCGCATCTAGGCATTTAGGTTTAGATCTTAGGTATACTAGACACCCTAGTGCATGGGCACAGTGTAATACCTAACGCATTTGGCTTTTGTTTTTATTTGTTTCAATTTCTAAGTTATCCGTTCGCCGCTAGCTCGCATCGTATTTGCCTAATACCTACGTGGGTGGGTACGTGGTTATACCTCGCTCGCATTTAATTCAAATTCATACGAAAGTATTATAATTTGAATAGATATTACGCAATACTTAATCCCTGAAATAATAGTTGAACCTAGACAGCGATCTAGCTCGCGTAGGTACGATCTTGTTGCTATGCGCGTTTTGTTCAAGCTTGCACTCGCAGTTATAAGTACCTACCTACCTACGGATATCGTTCGCGCCGCGTCGCTGTACTGTAGGTACCGCTAAGATTAAGTCATTTCATTTGTTGTTTACCGCACTTTAGTTTGATATTAGTTGTAAAAATGCCCCCAAAGGTTGGTGGCACCGATAGTAAAGTTCAATTGAAACTTTTATACGCTAAAAGAGAAGTGATTTACTCTCGTGTACAATCGATTTGTGATAATGCACTTAAAACCTCTGATTTGGCTATTAGAGATTCGTTCTTGTGTTCTATAGAAGACTTGGATGGTTTGCGCGCGGATTTCGAATCCTTGGTACATGACATCAACGTTTTAGAGTTAAATTTAAATCCCGATTACTCAGTGAGTTATCAGGCCTTGTCGTCGTTTGGCGATTTGTATTGTCGTGTCAAGCGCGTCGCTGGGAGTTTGGAGGGACCGTCTGACCGACCCAATCCCACTCGCGACCGACCTAAGTTGCCACCAATTCAAATACCCGAATTTGATGGTAACATTCGCAATTGGTGTTTATTTATAGATAGTTTTGAGAATACAATAGATAAGAACGATTCGTTGACAGATCACGAAAAATTGCATTATCTCGTTGAAAAATTAACTGGTAGAGCTATAACCGTTTGCGCTGGAATTACGTTTAGTGCCTACTGGTGGTAGAAACTTGGTGGCACAAATTTGTCTCAAGTTTCGACCGGGTAGGTACCACCGTGCACTATTGCGAAAAACCCTCCATAGCAATTCAATCTCGGTTGGATTGTGTTCAGGGGTCAGCAAGTGCATAGCCGGGCAGAGGTGGTGGTTGTCGCAGCACTAGTGGGACCAGTGGGTCTTGGCGTAGTCTAGTGGGGATGGCGCGGGGCGATGCGCCGAACAGGGAGACCTGTAGAAACGGTGGTGCCGCTGGCCGCCCGCGGTATAGTACAGGGGCCCAACTGGGGTTAACCACCTTGGGAGGCTGCCTCACCAGGCCGCGCATAATCCCGATATGGTTCGTCGTGCCGGTTGGTGACCGGAATTGGGAGCCCGGCGACCATACTCGGGGGGGTACGGGGGCCCTTCCGTTCGGCGCGTCGGCTCTCGCCATGCCTCACATTCATAGATAAAACCAATATCCCGCGCTTTGTCACACGGTGCTGCGGCGGCAATCACCTCTTTTTTCACGCCTTCTCCCACCCAAACTCATGGCAGCGCAATTCAAGGAAATAGGCAACACAGCGGCTCGACACACTCCCAAAAGCTTGCTATTTGAGGTGGAGTCCACTAACATCTGTGGGCTCCATGCAAACCTCAACGCCGTCCACCAACACCTAGAGACGGCGAAACCTGCCATGTTTTTTCTAACGGAGACGCAAATACACCGCCCTGACGACACAACCTACTTGCTCTACCCTGGCTATGTTCTTGAGGAAAGTTTTCGTGCAAAAGCCGGGGTGTGCGTGTTTGTTAGGGCGGATGTTTGCTGTCGCCGTTTGCGCTGCCTAGAGGACCCATCCTTCTCCATCCTTTGGGTACACGTAGACCATGGCCCTACGAGTCAGATCTATGTGTGCCTCTACCGTTCCCATACAGGAGATGCTGAGACAACTCGACTCTTTGAATATCTGAGTCAGGCGGCAGATGATGCGCAGGAGCGATTTCCGAATGCCGAAATGGTGTTTTTGGGGGATTTTAACGCCCACCACGAGATCTGGTTGGGCTCCTCCAAAACAGACCATGCGGGAAGAGCCGCCCACGCGTTTGCTCTGGCGCACGGCCTGACCCAATTGGTGCACGAGGTCACTCGGATACCAAGAAGGTCGGGCCTAGCACCTTCTCTGCTAGACCTTCTGCTGACGAGTGATCCGGACCGGTACAGTGTATCGGTGCGAGCCGCTTTAGGCAACTCTGACCACTGCCTGGTCTGTTCCACGGTGCCCATTATAGCGCCCCCACGACCCGTGCAGGGGAAGCGGCGTCTCTGGCACTACTCGTCAGCGGACTGGGATGGACTTCGTGACTATTTTGCGTCCATTCCGTGGGTTGAGCGCTGCTTTGAAGGTAAGAACCCATCGGATTGTGCTACTGCTGTCGCCGGTGAGATCGGTCTGGGTATGGAATACTATATCTCATACACCGATGTCACCGGTGACCGCGGATTGCGCCCTTGGTTCGGGCGCGAGTGTGCGGAAGCTGTTGAACAAAAACAGTCTGCGTACCGCGCTTGGGTAAGGGCGCGCGCCACGCGCCATCCCAATCTGGGCCACTTCAAGGCGGCGTACAACAGAGCCACAAAGGTCTGCAGAAGGGCCTACGTCAGAGCGGATGCCCTGCGCATAGCGCGGCTTGGTCAAGAGCTAGTGATGCATCCCACGGGAAGCCGTGGCTACTGGCGACTGGCTAAAGCCGTGCAAGCCAACTTCTGTCAGCCTTCGCTGCCTTCGCTGCGTAACCCTGATGGATCCCTGGCCCATGAGCCGCAAGAGAAGGCAAATCTGCTGGCTAATCTCTTTGCGGCCAACTCCCGAATCGATGATTGTGGTACGCAGCCACCAACACTACCCGACAGTGACCACGCGATGCCTGATATCCATATCAGGCAACGCGATGTCCGTGCAGTGCTGCAATCACTCGATGTCCGGAAAGCCAGTGGTCCGGATGGTATTCCAGCGGTAGTCTTGAAAAAATGTGCAGCGGAGTTGTCTCCAATGCTTACGCGCCTGTACCGGCTATCCTACAGTTCGGGTACAGTGCCTTTGCCTTGGAAAGAGGCGAATGTTCAGCCGATTCCCAAGAAGGGGGATCGCTCGGAGCCAGCCAACTATCGACCCATAGCCGTCACCTCAGTGCTGTGCAAAGTGTTCGAGCACATAATCAACAAACAGCTCATGCGGCACCTAGAGGATCACTCCTTAATTAATGACCGGCAATATGGCTTCAGACCGAAACGGTCAACGGGTGATCTTCTAGCATACGTTACCCATCTTTGGGGTGAGGCTATGGACAAGCACGGCGAGTCACTGGCAATTAGTCTTGACATCGCCAAAGCTTTCGATAGAGTCTGGCACAAATCGCTTCTTTCCAAGCTACCTGCCTTTGGTCTGCCTTCTAGGCTGTGCAACTGGGTTGCTAGCTTCCTGCAGGGGCGCCGTATTCGCGTCCTTTGTGACGGACGAGCTTCGGAATTTCTGCAGGTTAATGCTGGCGTGCCCCAGGGGTCCGTCTTATCACCCACTCTCTTTCTTCTGCATATCAACGACATGCTGTCTACCGGCAATGTTCATTGTTATGCAGACGATAGCACTTTGCATGGGAGTTATCATGGACATCCTGCGGCCAGGCAGTCGGATATCGCGGAGAAAAGGCAGCTTCTTGTCACTGAGCTTGACGGGATCCTGAATCACATTTCTCAATGGGGCTCTGAGAACCTGGTTGAGTTCAATGCCAAGAAGACGCAGGCATGTGCGTTTACAGCAAAAGTATCTTCTTTCCTTCCCCTCCCCACTCTTCAGAGCACGCCACTGCCACTGCAGGACAATCTCAATATCCTAGGTATGGATGTTCGCTGCAACCTGAATAACAAAAACTACATCGAAAGTATCATCAAAACAGCCTCACGAAAACTCGGAGTCCTGAACAGAGTGAGACGGTTTTTCACGCCGGAGCAGCGGTGTCTTCTATACAAGACACAAATTCGCTCCTGTGTGGAGTACTGCTCGCATCTCTGGGATGGTTCAGCAAAGTACTTACTAGATGCTCTCGACAGGTTGCAGCGACGTGCGGTCCGCATCATTGGGAATCCCGAGATCACGAACACCCTAGAACCTTTACAGCTGCGTAGAGATGTTGCATCCATGGCTGTATTTTACCGTTTGTACCATGGGGAGTGTTCTGATGAGCTCTTCCAATTAGTCCCACCCTCCCCTTTCCTACACAGGACAACGCGTGCAGGTCTTAGATGTCATCCGCACACGGTGCAAAACATCCGATCAAGAACCAAGCGGTTTGGAGACTCTTTCCTCTGTCGCACCATTAAGGCCTGGAATTCATTACCAGCTCACGTGTTTCCTTCTTCCTACAGTCCCGGGTCCTTTAAGCGGGGCGTGAAAAAGCATATGATGAGGCCGTCAAGCTGAGTGTCACCATTGTCACACGGTATGTGTAAGTAATGGTGACCCTCTTTTCTGGGACTTTGCCTTCAGCTTACCATCGGGCAAGGCGAAGTCCAATTGACGTGTCCAATATAAAAAAAAAAAAAAAAAAAGAAAATTATAATTTAATTTTAAATACTTTGAAAGCTAAGTATGAGGATAAAGGATCGGTAGCTGATGCATGTTTGGATCGGATGTTTGATTTGAGGGCCGTTACGGCATGTGGCGATCAAAGCTTAGAGAGGTTTCTAGATACTTTCGCATCATCTGTTCGCGCCGTAAAAAACCTAAAGATCGATGACCTCTGCGACTTCTTATTTTTGTATATGGGTTTAAAGAAATTGGATTCCGAAGCCATTCGTTTATTTGAGTCGGATCATCGCGGCAATAAAGTTCCTGAGTTCGAGGAGTTGGAAAGTTTTGTTCGTGAGCATATAAAAGTATTGCGACGCTCTTCATCGAGGCATGAAGGCGCGAAGAGGGTTGTTAGTTCCGAACGCAAAATAGATGCGTCATCGAAGTCACTGAGGTCTACTCATACTTGTGTTAATGCCGCACCAGCGCGTGTGCAATCGCCTGTTTGCTCTTTGTGTAATGCTCATCATTCGCAATTGTACAAGTGTCCTGGTTTCCTAAAATTGTCGCCTAATGATCGTTATAAATTTGTTCGCGCTAATAATTTTTGTTTTAATTGTCTCGGTACTAAACACCGCGTTGTTTTATGTGATAGTAGAAATAGTTGTCGCAAATGTTCAGCGAGACACCACACTTTGCTCCATTTTGAAAATAGTAACGCCGCATCCAATGTGAGCACAGTTGGTTCGTCGAGCGGTGGCGCACCGTCGCATGGCTCGCCCGCGTCGGTGGCGCCTGCGCCACAGCCGCAGCCCGCGCTCGCGCGCGGTCCTGCCCGCGCGGGGACCGCTGCGAATGGCGTCGCCTTGTGTTCGTTGTCCGCTAGTACTGCGCTCACTACGGTTGTCCTCGCGACTGCTCGCCTTATTATTGTCGATGCATTAGGTAAACCGCACATTGTTCGAGCGCTATTAGATGGCGCTTCGCAAAGTAATTTTATTACTCAAGATTGTTGTCAACGTCTTGGTTTCAATGTTAATAAGCGTTCAACCCGCTCAGTGGTGAGGGGTTTTGGAGGTTTGCGGTCAGCTGTTCATGGCACCGTTAGAACAAGGTTTGGATCTCGTTTTAATAATAATATTTGGTTTGACATGGATTCGCTCGTTATAGATAAAATAACTGAACAGTTGCCTACCGTCCCGGTTGACACGTCTTTATTAACGAAATTTAAAGACTTGCCTTTAGCAGATGAGACTTACGCTGTTCCTGGAGTCGTCGATATATTGATCGGCGCTTCGATTCTCCCGCACCTCCAGTTGTCACGTAAGGTTCAAGGGGGACCGACGTACCCCGCTCCGCACGCACTGGAAACAGTTCTTGGTTTTGTTATAATTGGTTCCGCACCCGCTTCTATAGATAGTTTTAGTCACTCGACTGCTTCGTTCTGTTGCACCGTCGAGCCGCCACTGGAGTCTACCATCCGCAAGTTTTGGGAAATTGAAGAGGTCAATGTCCCACCTATCCTAAGCCCTGATGACAAGATGGCTGAGGAGATTTATTGTCGCACGACTACTCGTGATGAGCAGGGTCGTTGTGTTGTCGCGCTCCCTTTCAAGGGAGATATTTTTTCGCTCGGTGACTCCCGTGTATCCGCTGAAAAACGCTTTCTTTGTTTAGAACGAAAGATGCAGGCGTCTCCAAAGTTAAAGCAAGCCTATCATCAACCTTTATCCAAATATTCGTTAACAACCTCATCTTTGTTGCATCTCGCCTGCGCCTGCGGACACTGACGAGACCCAGCCTTCGTACATTATCCCGCACCACGGAGTTATTAGAGAAGATAAGCTTACTACTAAACTCCGCGTAGTTTTGGATGGCAGTGCTAAGACTAGCACTTCCGTGTCGCTTAATGACATTTTGTATTGTGGTCAAAATCTTTAAGGTAATTTATTTGACATAATTGTAAATTTTCGCATTAATATTAGTAGAATTTTAGCTTTTAGGACTCAACAGTCGCTTTGTGTTGGGCCCACTCTTCGCCCCATCGTTGGGACACATTCGTCGCTAATAGAGTGGCAAAAATTCAATCTGAATTAGCGCCACAAAATCTCTTTCACGTTGCTGGCACCGACAACCCAGCCGATTGTCTCTCTCGTGGATTGCTTCCTTCGCAAATTTTGGATCACCCGTTATGGTTTGGTGGACCGTCCTGGATTCATGCCGCGTTGGATGGGTGGCCGGTTGGTCAATTCAGTCCCGCTGCGGTTTCCGAGCCACCCGAGGAGAGGAAGCACTCGCTTGTTGTATCGGTCCCGCGTGAAGAGTCCCTTATTTTGTTGTTGGCTAA
Organism: Eilema griseolum; assembly: GCA_963662185.1. NCBI lineage: Eukaryota > Metazoa > Arthropoda > Insecta > Lepidoptera > Erebidae > Eilema > Eilema griseolum. Next base: position 12,372,277 of record OY759250.1, read on the forward strand.
TCGCGTCTCGTCTTGGTCGAGACTGTTGCGTTGTGTTGTTTATGTAGGCCGATTTTTGAGAATTTTATCTACGCGCGGTCATATAGAGTTGACCGGTGATTTAAGTACGCAAAAATATTTGCCCGCAATAGATGTTGATGACGATAGAATGCACCTTCTAACTCGTCACGCTCTTTTAGATAAATTAGTCAAATCCGTTTTGGAATCGTTGGAGAACCGATTGTTTGCACACGCTGCAGTCGCGTCAAAAATGGAATACTCCATCTAACCCAATTACTGTAGGTACGGTGGTAGTCCTCTAGGAGTAGTAGAGGAAGTTTTTCCCGATTCCCGCGGGATAACTCGTGTTGTGCGGGTTAAAACCGCAACCGGATCGTGTCTGCGCCCGGTTGTTCGCCTCTGCCCTCTGCCTAGCCAGCAGTAGGCACGAGTTCAAATCTAGGTTTATATTTTAGTTGTTATTTCCCAAACCTAGATTTAAATTAGACTTTAGATTTGTTCCGCATTTTTCGTTTTGAAGGTAACCCTTCAAGCCGGGGGGAATGGTTGCGCCGATAGTAGAATTTGTATTTTTTTTCGCTCAATAGTAGTAATTCAAATTGATGACACTGAACACACGCTCCCTATACCCATCTCCCTCCCGCACTGCCTTTGAAGTGAGATAGCAATAGTTTTCGCACCGCTCAATTGTCAAAATAGACGCATCTTCACTTCCGCTTTGAACTAGCAAGCGCAATGGCGGCGGCGCGCGCGTCTCTCGGAGGTTAATAGTGTTTGTTGGATTTTAACCGCTTTCATAGACCTTTACCGATCGGATTGTGCCTCTCGTGTGTCCCTCAAGTGATTTAGTGATGTGGGCAGCAGCTCCTGAGCCAGGAAGAGAAGACCGGTGCACCGGCCCAGCCAGCACGTGGCGTAGTAAAGGTTAGTGCATCCTCTCCTAATTTCTCGGGTTGCATTCAATGCCTAAACCACCTCCGCGGCAACCCGATCACCTATCTTGTTTGTTGTGTAAAGTGTCATATGAAACATGTTAACTTCACCCCCCGTAAAATACAGTCCACTAGCTCAGGTGGCATGAGAATCGCGCCACCAACCTTCATAGTACATAATAATACATACGTATATATGTTCACAACTGTGATTCACCGAAGGACACCGAAGACTTTAAAAACTATCAATGTTATCTTTTGAAAATTGTGTTACGAAAAAACCGTACTACATAGTACATAGTACTACACAGTACGGTTTTTTAACTATTATAATTTATTATCATTTTTAAACTATTATAATTTTTTTATTTAATTTAACTATTATAATTTAAGTTAAATCATTTGTAAATACGAAATAACTTATAATAGTACATTTAAAAAATATAGTGTGACAGAGTTCAGTTTAAATTACTACAAGTAATTTAATCTATGACGAGATTTATATATAGACGTGACGTTATTTTTATTTCTGCGAGTCTGCGAAACCTCGTAAGATAGCTACGTTTTATCGCTTTTGTTTTTTGATTTAAGTGTTGGGGCTGTATTATCTTTGGTTGTTACATTTTAATCGTATGGACTCGTTACGTTTATGGTCAGCGTTGGCAGAGCTGGTTGTAGAAGTAACTTTTGTAATATTTTACGTTACTTCTGGCCCTCTTATATTATTTCTGTGTTACACAACTCAAAATGTTACTTCGATGTTACTTTTGCCCTATCACAAACTATTTAACCATTTTTGTTTTTGATAATGAAAGTGAAAGCAACAAAGAAATTGAATAAATAATAAATAATTATTAGACATGGAAATTATTGAGGGATGATTCATTGATGGTGGTTGATGGAACTTGTTACACATAATAAAGCTCTTGTACATTTGCACACTTTTTACATACCAAAGATAGTCCAAAAAATGGCATTGAATTTTAGAATTTATTAATCTATGTTTATACTCCAAAATAAAATGAAAACAGTTTCATTACCTTTTTTCATTCTCTCTATATAAAACCGCATAGCTTTACATACATACATATAATCACGCCTTTATCCCTGGAGGGTTAGGCAGAAGTAAATTAACACCCACATTTCACCAATAATTGTATTCAGTCCCACGTAAAGGGGGTGAGCCTATTGCCGTATTTCGGGCACTTATAAACCTGCGATAGATACACACTTCGAAAAGCATCGAAAAGTCATTGGTGTGTGCGATGGTAAAAGCTGGGATCGAACCCGAGACCTCGTCTGAACAGTCCATTACCACCACTAGGCTCAATATAGGAAATTAAGTGGAAACGGGGTCAGGTTTCTAGTATTTTAATGCACATGTGTGAAGATACATTAGCACGTCAATACGTACACGACGGATGTATTAATATTGATTCTCGCATAGACTAGGAGGGACACGGCGGTTTTTCCGCCTAATTGAGCAGTCCGACTGTGGAAGTACCTCCGCCTTACAGAATACCGCGGCTATAATAACTTCGTGTTGTGTTCCCAGCGGTGAGTAGGGGAGCCAGAGCTCACTGGAGACTTTGTGCTGTCATGTCAGTGCGAGGACTAAAGGCTTGTCATGCTTTGTCTTCTACACTGACGGCACAGAAACTCTGTATTTACAGGGTTGGCAGCGCGACTGTGACTCCTCTGGTGTAACAAACGTCCATAGGCTACGGTAACCACTTTACATCAGATGGGCCGTGTGCTTGTCTGCCACCTAAGTGGTATAAAAAAAATAGACTTAACGTATAAAATCGGATATTTTATCTTATGCAAACATATTAACGATTTTAAGTGTATCCCATTATACTAGTCCTGGTTATATAATCTATCTTAATGGATTTTTTTTTATTTGGATCTACCAAATCGGTCTTTTTGTTTTAGTGTGATTGAGTAGGTACAACATACAAACAACCCACATACAAATATCGACACATACAAACAATACATGACATAAAAACAAATAGACTGACAATTTTTTCTATTTATGATTAAATGTTAGAAATTTTGCTCACAGCTATCTATTATAATTTCTAATAGTTAAAGTTATCATGTTTAATTATAAAGGGTTTGGTAGGTTTGGGAGGTAAAAGGAGGTAGGACACAATTGAGCAGTCCGACTGGGGAAGTATTTATTATTTTGAGTTTCCGATATTTCGGCGCTGTTGCAAGCAATAATGAAGCAATAATGAAACATGGTAAATATCCCGTTTATTCTGATACTGATGTCAGTGACCATGATAGTTTAAGAACAAAATTACATTACAAAGCAAAAAATACTTCACAATTCGCAGACTAACATATAGAGTCATTATGTTAGTTTTGCTTCAAAAAAGACAGACGTAAATTCCGAGTAGTTGATTCGTATCTGATCTAAATTATAATGTCTACTAGTAATTTAAGTGCTTGTCTTTTTGCCTTTAACGGCCTGGCAAAATCAGGTTTTAGAAACCTACCCACATTCATACAGTAAGCAGAAGTAGTGAAGTTGTTTGAGCGTTTTTGCACATATATAATTGAGCTACTTTCGCCTACTTTGAAATGGTTTTCGGTATTTATGTACTTGTTGGTGATTTTACATGCTTTACTTATTACCAATGCACAATAGAAGTGTAGAAAAAAACCTTTGCAAAAGATTCATCTGTTATTTACCAGATGTACAAATACCGACTATAACAGGTAATTATTGATCGGTTCAGGTGGGATTCGAACCAGCGATCTTTCTCTCACAGAGAGAATGCTCAGACCACTGAGCCATCCAAATGTTCCTATATAAATCCGTCTTGTGGCTACGCGGCTTATTTCATCAATAACTACTTGGTACAATATATAACAACGTTATATAAAAGTTATCGCAGACTTATAAGTGCCCGAGTAATGGCAATAGGCTCACCACCTATTACATTGGGACATAAACATAAACTGACGAAATGTGGCTGCTAGCACCTCTGCCTACCCCTTCGGTTATATAGGCGTGAGTTTATGTTATGTTATATACAAGCTTCAATGAGTGTACTACTGAAGGTTGACATAATATTTTCGCTTTCTTGGTCTATTATACCCGCTCTGTAATACATTTGGCTCTGTTTTTTTTCTTCTCTTCTCTGAGATTTGCTGAAAGAAATAAAATTTCGAGGTAGGCTTGTATTTTTTCCAACTGTCCTTTAATACCTATCATATTATGTAATAAAAAGCAGTATAAGACGTCTATGTCTGCACATAGTTCTGTAGTTACATCGTTTTTTGATTTATTCATTAATTTAAGTTACCCAATTAGTTCTATAGTTAAACTTTTATCAATCAATTAGCCACCGCAGTCCCAATGTACTCCATTTTATCCGAGCCTTCCACTTCCGCAGCCAAACTTTTATCGTATTAGGCAATTTAAACTACTTATTAATAATAATAAAAATAGTAATGCTTTTATTTTCTCCCACAATAAATTCTACATATGCATACGTTTACAAATTTACATTTTAGAAATTTCAAAAATTTCTTCTTAGAATCTAGTAAAACAGAGTAGATTACGCCAGCAACAAGAATCGAGGCTAGACCAATCGTAACCAGACTTGACATGCCCTGCCCGAGGGATTTCGCTGAGCAAAACACGAGGATCCGGCCCGGCCGTAACCAAACCCAATCATCCCCCCTAGCGAAACCCAACCCTATTACTATTTTTTTATACCACTTAGTTGGCAGACAAGCACACGGCCCACCTGATGGGAAGCGGTTACCGTGGCCTATGGACGTATGCAACACCAGGGGTGTCACACTCGAGCTGCCGACCATGAAGAAACCTTCTGATGCCCCTCTTGAAGAACCCCATATTGTAGGCGCTTGGGAAAAATTCCACAGCTTGAGTGTGCGTGGGATGAAGTTTCTTTCATACCGCACAGTGCGTACCATCTCAGGTCGCAATGTGTGAGGATGAATTCCCTGCCTATGGCGAGAGGTGCGGTGATAGAATGTAGCTACGGGCATCATGTCAAACAATTCATCTGAGCACAAACCATCGTATAGGGGGTAGAACACACACAGTGAGGCAAAATTCCTCCTAAGGCTAAGAGGCTAAGAGGTACATATGGTATATGGGAGTCAGGAACCTAAACTAGGATGCCCTGTGCTATGGACTCCTGGCCTTCCTCTCGAAAATCGTGTTTTATAACAGTTGTACCAAGAGTATCAAAAGTTCTGCTATGTTAAGAATTGGGAACTCAAGTATACATATCGCTGTGCAGTTATTCATCATCATATTTGAAATTGGAAAGTACAAATGAAATTACTGCAGATTGTTATGCTAAATTCTTGTGATTTTGCTGAGGAGGAGTCGATAATTGGTCATTACCGTGAACGGCTGTTACGTCACGACACACGTGTTGCACAGGTGCTAGGTGACCAGATTTGTTCTTTGGAGGATTAAGATTCGGGCACACGAACCAAACCAATTAATTCAAAGGAGGATTGAGCAAAACTCGAAGTACAAGCTATGGATGCAACTGAGGAAAGAGTGAAAGAATGAAAGAAATCGTTTTTATTGCGGATCACACACGTACATAATAAAAGGTAATTAGAAATAATAATGATAAACATAAAAAATAGCCATAAGGCATGCCGAATATTCATTTCAACACGCCAAAAATACCCTTGAATAAAGAGAAGTAATTTCAAGTATAAAAAAATCATCATTCTTCACTGTAGCTTATATGGCCGTCATCATCACCGTAGTTCATTTTATCAGTGTCGATTCAGTTCTCGAGTTGCAAAATCGAAGAATGGTAATTTTGATTTCTGACTCGATTGAAGAATATAGCTAGTATCGAGAGAAATGCCATCTCCTGCGGCGTACAAGTGGATACAATTGCGGTAATAGCTGTTTCTCAGTACACTGCAGTGTTACCAAGCTATGAGATTTCCCCCCCATATTTAGTAGATTTAATAAGTAGGTTGAAATTTCATCTTTGGCATGCCACTTTTCAATTTTAGCAAATTATTTATTTATTATGAATACAGAATTATCTTCCAAATCTATGATTTACAAAAATAATATAATAATATGTAATATAATAAAATTATATTACACTAGCTTTTGCCTGCGGCTCTACCCGCGTGGATGTCCTATGTCCTTTCCTTTAGTCCTTTCTCAAGGTCTCAATTGGTTCAGTGGTTTAAGCGTGAAAGCGTAACATACAGACAGACAGAGTAACTTTCGCATTTCTAATATATTAGTATGGATATGGTTTAGAAATGTTAAATTTTTAATAAAGAAAACAACCAAACATACCTCAATAATTATTTTTAATTGCGTGTCGTTTGATGTGCTGTGTGGTTTCCTTTGATTTTAGGAGTTTTTGAATTTAGCTTTAGGGGTAAACATTTTAGGAGTTGGTAACACTGGCGGGCTGTAATGAGCGACGTCCGTGCCCATGCGCACCTATCATTCATACGTGACGATACTCTTAATGGCGCGCTGGCCATCATTACCACACTCATGGAAACTCAGACGTGTTTGTAACAGGAAACGTTAGAATCTTTTTCTTTAACACTTATGGCTAGCTTAGTTTTAATGGGACGCCATTAAAACTGAAGTATAAATATATTTCTAAAGAGGCTCTTTGGAGATGTATTACCTTATTTGTCGGAGGGTATTAAAGGAAATGTTGTATCTGCTTATACCAATTTCAAAGAAAGTAACGGTAGAACGATGTTCGATATGTTTGTAGGAGTACTTAAAGTACCCAGTACAATATAAGAACTCGTAAGTGTATCCCAACCACTAATCCAGATGTTATCCTTAAAATGGTAATCCCAACCTGGATGGCCTCGACATATACGTTTTCACACTCTGCTGAAAGACCCCGGTGTTAGAGGAACTCAAACTCAAAATCAAACTTTAATACCATAGAACATGGTTACATTACAGGTGTTGAAATATTGTTTTGGTGCAGCACATTCTGGGAGAAGGGACCCTCTAAACAAAATTCCACAGAGTTATGTTCCAGTCCAGTTCTTTTATCAAAACTTTTTTAAGACAGATATTACAACTTAAATCCCGTTATAACAGATCGTTCGATATACAAAATAAATTACAGAACCATCTATTTTTACAGGTTTACCTCAGGCCACAACACGTTTCTAATATCGTGCAAAAACATAAATAAACTGCCAATCAAACCAACGATAATAACCTCGAAATCACCCAACGGGTTGGAATCGCACAAAAAATTAGAAACCGGTATGTATTTGTACGAATGAATGGGAACTAGTGCCGCTAACTTGACCGGAGCCGGGGTTCCAGTACGCGGCACAATATTGACGCATTCCAAAGGGACGAGACCAGTCTCCTTGTATGGAAGCAGCCTGGACACGCTAACGGCACTGCGGCCTCGCAGTCCTCTAATTGCTGACAACTCCGTACGTCGATACTGACGAGTTAAACACAGTCACGGTTTTCTAAGAACACCGTGACACTGATAAGTACAAATGGAATGCAAAAGTACAAATGCTTTAACGTTTTCTACTTTCATGTAGATACTTGACTGTATAGAAGAAAAATTTGGGATAATACCTGGGAATGGGGACTAACAGTTTTTACTATAGGCCATTTTTTGTCCATGGACTATCTGGTTAGTTGAACAAAATAAATGACTAATATTAATTTCCTATACCTTATACAACTAAAGGTACAATAGCTATTTGGTTATCATTATAGGTAGGCGTGGAAGGAAATATTTTTTGTCCAACTAAACAGTTGCTCTATAGGGAGAAGAAAATTCCTTAAGTACGAGCAGTTGGATTGGACCATGGATAAAATCACAAATAGCGAATTAATTATGTTTAGAGTAGCAATGAGCCCATTTGATTTGGATTATGTCTTACGGAAAGATGACTACTCTTCTCGACAGCATTTTTCAACAGTAGGTACAACCACTCTCAAAGGAAGCTTCAAGTTATCGATCACATTAGCGCTAAGACTTTTCCAACCAACACCCTAAGAGGCTCTCTTTGGGCAGCTGGATTAAGGTAGTAATGCAACAGGCAGTTCTTCTGATTACGATATGCAAATTGAAGAAGTCTCTTTCTCTGGAACACAAACCACCGATTGCTTGTACGTGTGGAATTTTCCCTTTGTAAGTGTATCGCGGAGGGAAGAGAGCCGGGAACAATGACGCACATTGGAAGAGGCCTATGTCCAGCAGTAGGCAATAGCAATAAGCTCATTGATTGATTGAAGTGTAATTAAAATCACAACTAATTTATCAATACCAATTTTCTTGTTTAATTATATAAAGATCGTGTATTAAGGACACGACAGTATTCCCGTCCCAATTGAGCAGTCCGACTGGGGAAGTACCTCCTCCCTACAGAATACCACGGCTATAATAACCTCGTGTTGTGCTCCCGGCGGTGGGTAGAGTAGCCAGATCTTACTGGAGAGTTTTTGTGCTATCAGTGTGAAAATCAAAGGCTTGTCCTGATTATGTCTTCTGCACCGACGGCACAGAAACACTCTGTTCTTACAGGGTCGGTAGCACGAGTGTGACTCCCCTGGCATTGTACACGTCCATAGGCCATAGGCCACTTTCCATGAGGTGAGCTGTATGTTTGTCTGCCACCTAAGTTGTATAAAAAGAAATGTTTCTGTCATCAAGTTTTGAATGCGACTGTACGTGGCGAGTGACGATACGACATAAAAGTTGCCTTGTAAATTTTACACGGCGATGGCCGCTGGCTGTACACGCCGACTACTCCGAGGGTGAGTGATGGGTTGCCTCCTATAATTAGTATTTTACAATACATTTCCGCCATGTAACGCCTGATTAAGCTTGTTAACTCTCATTAAAAAGCAAGGGTGTTGCAGCACGTTTTTTTTTTAATTTGATTCTTTTTTTTTTGGTACTTAATTATCTTTTTATTGCATTAAGAATATTTACATAATATACACGGAAATTATCGAAATAAAAGTATATATAAAAAAGAATATATATCTAAATAATCCTGCAGGTTCAGGCGTCAAAGAATTCCTCGCCATGATGTCAACCGGGAAGGTGACCAGAAGGCTGGCGGCATTGCCACGTTGAATGGCAATACCAATTTGATTCTTATACTTTATAATACTTATTCCGCGCTCAGTGCAAATATTTATATGCATGAATATGGGTATTTGCATTGGTCTGGGTGTTTCTATGTATGTATTTACAAAAAGAAAGTATTTAAGTATTTTTATCCGTACTCTAGATTCCATAACACAAGCTAGTTAAACTATGCTTACCATGGGTCTAGATAGCGTTGTGTAGAATATTGTAGAATATTATTATTATTATTTCAGATTTATTTTATACACACTTAGGCGGCAAACAAGGCGACTGACGAAAAGTGTTTACTTAGGCCTATGGACATGTGTAACACCATACTGCCGACCCTGAAGACACCTTCTAATACCCTTCATGAAAAACCGCATATTATAGTGGCTTGGGAAAGTCGCAGCATGGAGGGAGTTCATCCTATAGGTAACCTGTGGAATAAATTTCCTTTATGATATTTTACATATCGACGGTTGAAAGGCTAAAGGCCGTAAGCGACAAAAATAGTTCATGCGCAAATTACACTGTGTTGTAAAGAGTGTTTCATGTACTTTAAGACCTTTTTTGTATGAAATTTCGATATCGTTTGTACCTTTTTGGTTTTCAACCGTCGATATGTATATCCGGTATTTGAGGTGATAGTCTCGGTAGTAACCGAGATCATTGATAAGATGATGATGATTATGCTCAGGTTTTCTTCTCCGGGTTTAGGATATTGTAAAGAGAAGCAGTTGGAGAGTGAACTTCGGGCTTCAAAGCGCAAGATTTGGATGCAAACGGAGAATATGTACTGTCAGTGCGAAGACTAAAGGCTTGTCCTGCTTTGTCTTCTACACTGACGGCACAGAAACTGTGTACATACAGGGTTGGCAGCGCGAGTGTGGCTCCTCTGGTATTACACACGTGCATAGGCCACGATAACAACTTTCTATCAGGTGGGCCGTGTGCTTGTCTGCCATCTAAGTGGCATAAAAAAAAAACGAAGGCGCGTCGTCTCAATTGCAACTCCGATACCCAGCCACTGAGCCAGACACTACGAATAATTTTTATTACTAAGCCTTGTACACATATATAATACCTATAATTATTTAGAAACTGGCATGACTCTAATTATGTCTATACATATCAGTTGGTGTCGAATAGACGTCTTGCTTAACGATACTGTCTAAAGTATAAGAAAGTAATATTCAATTTCCTTACAAACAGGAAATGTAACATCAAAATCTAATGAAGTGTAATAACGATTAAGATAAGTAATGCGAATTATGATGATTAAATATTAATATTTAAAAAAAACAGTCAATAGGAGTCGTACTCGCACATGTAAGGTTCCGTAGAATCGTATAAAATAGATTAAGAAGATTATGAACCGCATGGTTCCCGGCAGAGTAGAATTTGGACCACCCTTCCTCTTCCCATGCGGTGTCGTACAAGGCAACTAAGGGATATAGGGCTGTTTAACATCAGACAGATATATACAGCTCAGACGCAGCCTCAGATGCATGGCTGAGTCAACAATAGTAATCGGAATACGGCAATAAACTCACCCCCTATTACGTAGGACCGAATACAATGATTAGTGAATTGTGGGTGTTAATTCACCTCTGCTTAACCTTTCGGGGATAAAGGCGTGATTATATGTATGATTATATATATATATATTCATGAACTTTTTCAGTTTTAATTATGAGAAACGCTGTAACAGTTTGTAAATTTAGATATTTTTATAATGTCTTATTTTGTTTATTGGAGCGGTAATCATTCTGTTAAAATTTCAGCTGTCTACGGTTTATGAAATTCAGATCACTGATAGGTAGAGGGACAAACGATGGAGTCTTAGGCGGCAGGCTTGCAACTGGATTTCACCAGTGAAAACACATTTAACTAATACTGAGTTTTCACGTTAACCCATTGCAATTTTTTGCGTAATAACGCAGTTTATGTGACATTGATCGAGCTCTAGAAATGGCCTTGCACGAAGAGGACTCATGATATTCAAAACGATATAATTATTCCTAGAAAAAAAAATTTCTCTGTTTATCGCCACTACTCCAGTTCCTCCGTGATCATGGTACTTGCAACAGCGCCGAAATATCGGCAACTCGAAACAATGAAACATGGTAAATATCCCGATTATTTTGATACTGATGTGAGTGACCATGACAGTTTAAATATTATAAATTTATTTTTGCAATTGCAAATACAGGTATATGGGATATAGTCCCATATACCTGTATTTGCAATTGCAAAATAAATAAATAAATTACTTTCCAGGTACGGCACCCTAAAAAGGATGTTATCAATAGCTACGATCGGAGACAAACTTCGAGTTATTTCCCATGACAAAACTTGTTGGCATTTTAATTTAATACGCAGTTACATTAATTATTATCTCTTACTTTCTATTTATTCAACTGTTTAGTTGTATTTAATCAATCATATTGAAGAGCTCAATGGCCTAGGATGGCGTGACAAGCTGATTGACTGCGAACTAGCCTGAGGCTGGGTGATGCCATGTTCCTTTACTATTATATTATTATTAAAAAAAGTTCTTATGAAATAGATATCTACTGAATGCTCCGTGCTTTCACCTTCATGATTTTTTTTATTTTCTTTTTTACATTAAGGTCGTCAAAGGCCTGGGAGTGACTGGTGAAGTCGCCTGTCACTCTAGCAAAAGCAGGCTTAGACGGCGGCGCGATTTGCGCCCCTCCCCCTTTTTCTGGAGAAAGATGGTGACGTCGTTAATCCACACCTGATGGGGGCTTCTATAAGCCTGGATCTTTCCAGCGCTGCAGACGTCACAGAATCGAGCAGTTGCGTAGATCAGGGCCTGATCAAACCGGTACTGTACGAGTGCGGTACGAGGGACAAAAAGCCCAGCCCCGGGTCCTTTAAGCAGGGCGTAAAAAAGCATCTGATGAGGCCGCAAAGCTGAGTACGGCCATTATAACATTACTTAGTGTCTGTAATGGTGACCTTCTTTCCTGAGACTTTGCCTTTAGCTTACCATTAGGCGATGTGAAGTTAAATTGACGTGTCCTAGATAAAAAAGACTATGGGAGTGGAGCGGACCCTGGATTGGTATACTTAGGTATGACGAAGGTGGTCAAATGCAGGCCTTTATTATACATTTTTTTTTACGTGCGCAAATTCCCCTCTGATACCTCCCCACCGGAGTCGGTGAAGGAGGTTATGTCGGACTCGAATCGACTAAAACGCACGCCGCCTGTGAGTCGCTTTGGTTTTCGAAGGTGAGATTGACAGGCATATCCCTCGCACCCCAGCCGACCCAGGGCCATCTCTCACGATCTGGCCCTCTTCTCGGGGGCCTTTATTATACTAATTGTTATTGGTAATGATGAATTTGCAGTGCTTGATAATCTCACAATCCTTCATGTAATCGATTGTAAAACAACTAAGATTTAATCATTAAAAACAAATTATAAAGCTTTTGTATGTAGGTAATAATAACGTTTATTAGAATCGTGTCGGTCCATGGCCACTTAGTACCGGTTTGATCAGACCCTGACCTCCGCAACTGCTTGATTCTGTGACGTCTGCAAAACTGGATAGTATATAGTTTATACGAAAGCCGACTTCAACTGAGTTGGGAAAAGGCTTAGTGAATGATGATGACATTTTTGACCTTTTTTCCCTTCACCAGGCAAGACCTTAAAGAAAATCAGAACCAGAAGATACATAGTCCTAATTAAATCTCGTCAAAAATCAGTCTCAATCTAATAGATTGACTCCTAAATGTTAAAAACAGTATTCTCGTAACAATTTTCAAGAAAAAAAACTATCATTTTTGATCGATTATGACTTTTGATTTGATTATATCACGAGACTTGGGGTTCAGGTCCGCTGGAATGCGATGGCGGCACGCGTTGCCTGTCAACCTCACCTTCGGCAACCAAAAACGTCCCACAGCTGCCGTGCGTTTAGTGGGTTCGAGTCCGACATAACCTCTCCCACCGGCACCGGCGGGGGTTGTATCCGTGGGGAATTTTCGCACGTAATAAAAAAAAGGTCGGCTGGAAAAAGCTCCACCACTGAATACATATTTGGGAACAATTTACATACACAATTATTATTACAGCGTTTTATATTCATTTGGTTTTCATACAAGTCCGAATCAAGGTCACTTCAGTACCTTTTTTTTTTTATACCACTTAATTGGCAGACAAGCACACGGCCCACCTGATGGAAAGTGGTTATTTTTTTTATACCACTTAGTTGGCAGACAAGCACACGGCCCACCTGATGGGAAGCGGTTACCGTGGCCTATGGACGTATGCAACACCAGGGGTGTCACACTCGCGCTGCCGACTATGAAGAAACCTTCTGATGCCCCTCTTGAAGAACCCCATATTGTAGGCGCTTGGGAAAACCGCAGCAGGGAGGTCATTCCACAGCTTGAGTGTGCGTGGGATGAAGTTTCTTTCATACCGCACAGTGCGCACCGTCTCAGGTCGCAATGTGTGAGGATGAATTCCCTGCCTATGGCGAGAGGTGCGATGATAGAATGTAGCTACGGGCATCATGTAAAACAATTCATCTGAGCACAAACCATTGTATAGGCGGTAGAACACACACAGTGAGGCAAAATCCCTCCTAAGGCTAAGAGGTTCCACACTACCTGTGAGTATGGCATTGTCAACCAGCCTCAATGCCCGTCTTTTCACTGAGTCGAAGGGGTCAAGCTGGTATGTAGGTAGGTGTAGGTAGGTGCTCCAGTAAAAAGGTGACAGCACTACTCCATGTGAGGCCGGACCTGTGCTTTATAAAGAAGGAGTTGCTGCCCCTCAGTGAAGTACTGCTTCGCCCTGTTGAGCACTCCGAGCTTTCTTGATGCCAACTTACCCTTGTCCCGCAAATGACTTCGGTATTAGACGTCGCTGGAGATATCGACACCAAGGATCCCTATACTCGAGGAGATGGTAAGCGGTGAGCCCAGGAATTGCGGCGCCACAATGAATGGGGTTTTCTTAGCGGTGAATACACATACTTGTGTCTTAGTGGGGTTGAATTGGACTAGGTTTAGTCGTCCCCAATCGGATACTCCAGAGAGAGTAGTCTCAATTTCAGACACAAGTTGTTCGCGACTCTTCACCACCTCGGACTGAGGGATATTTGCACGACCCGTGTAACACGTGTCTCTGGTACTGTCGTCCGCATAACAATGAATGGAGCCATCAGATAGCATGTCATTGATATGCAGCAGAAACAGCGTCGGAGACAACACGGAGCCTTGTGGAACACCAGCGTTTATGTTCATGCGGTCCGAGCAGCTGCCGTCGACGACGGCTTGGATGCTTCTGTTGGACAAAAAGCTGGAGATCCATTCGCACAGTCCCTCGGGGAGTCCATAATATGGCAACTTCGCAAGAAGACCTTTGTGCCAGACCCGATCGAAGGCCTTCGCTATATCGAGGCTGACCGCTAGTGCCTCACCCCGACTCTCGATGGCCTGCGCCCACCGGTTTGTGAGATACACAAGAAGGTCACCGGTAGAGCGACGACAAGTCGCTCGGTGGCGAAAGCCGTACTGTCAATCGCTTAGTAGATCGTTTCCCTCAAGGTATCTCAGGAGCTGTGTATTAATAACACGCTCCATTACCTTCGAGAGAAGGGAGGTGATAGCGATAGGCCTGTAATTGGTCGGATCGTTCCTGTCACCTTTTTTAGGTACAGGGTGCACGAATGCGGTGTTCCACGAGGTTGGGACCCGCCTTGCGGAGTATGAGAGTGCGAAAATACGTGTAAGTACAGGGCACAGCTAGGGGGTACAGTGTTTAAGCACCATCGCCGGTATACTGTCCGGACTTCGCGCCGGACCACCCGTTGCATGATTTTAACATCAGTCATGGAAGCACCACAGCTGGGAATTATCGGTGGTTCGGCGTTCCCGTCGTTTGTTTGACGCAAAGGGATTACCCAACAGATCGGCTTGCTCCTTAGCGCCATGAGCCAGACTACCATCGGATTTTTGCAGCGGTGGAAGGCAAGACTGGCAGAAGTTTCCCTCGGCAGCTTTAGCGAGCGACCAAAATGCACGACTGCCAGATTGGTAGCGCGCAAGCCGGTCGCCAATTCTGCCGATGAACTCAAACTTAGCCCTGGCCGTAGCTTTTTTACTAGACCTCGAGGCGGCATTCAACTTTCGCTTCACTTCAGCGATATTTGGATCTTTATTGGCAAGAGCCGTGGTCCAAGCCCTGTATGCAGATTGCTTGTGGTCTCTTGCTTCTCTGCAGGGCCTATTAAACCACAGGCGTTTGCTCTCTCCTGTTGCGATCCAGCGGTTTGGAATATAGCATTCCATACCCGCTACCGCTGTTGCATAGGAGTTGGGATCATTTGAAGTTAAGCAAAGCCGCCTCCACGGGTACGACGCGAAGAATACTCGCAGTCCATCCCAGTCTGCCGACTTGTAGTGCCAGACATGCCGCCATCGAGGTGGCCGCGGTGGTTCAGGCCGCGTGAAAGTCACTTGCGCCAGAACGAGGCTGTGGTTCAAAGTACCAAGTGGTGCTTCCACAGTTACTGAGTATTCGTCCGGGCGCGAAGTCAGCAGAAGGTCCAGTATAGAGCTTCTGTGGGTCTCTATTTCTGGTGTTCTAGTAATAGAATGCACCAGTTGAGAGAATCCGTAGGTCAGAGCAAAGTCATGAGCAGCCCTTCCCGCAAAATTAGTTCTAGGAGACCCCAGCCACTCTACGTGGTGAGCGTTGAAGTCCCCCAAGAATACTAAATCCGCGGTAGGGTATTGCTCAATTACCTTGTCCGCAGACCGCTGCAGATGCTCAAACAATTGAGCTGTACCCAGGTCACCGCTATGAGACCTGTAGATCACCTGTAGGTCACCGCTATGAGGCACGCCGCCGTGATCCGTACGTGCTCAAAGAGTTGACAGGTCCCTGTCTTCAAGGCCTTGAAGACGGTGGCAGCAAATATCATCCCGGACGTACAAGCATACCCCGGCGCGACTCAGGAAGTTATGCTCGAGTTTGTACCCGGGGTACATTAAGTAGGCTGTATCGGCTGGGCATGATATTTGCGTCTCCGTCAGAAAAAACAAGGTGGGCTGCGCGGTCTCTAAATGGGGATGGACCGCGTTGAGGTTGGTGTGTAGGCACCTTTTTTTTTTTTTTTTTTTACGTGCGCAAAATCCCCACCGATACCTCCCCACCGGAGCCGGTGGAGGAGGTTATGTCGGACTCGAACCGACTAAAACGCACGCCGCCTGTGGGTCGTTTTGGTTGCCGAAGGTGAGGTTGACAGGCATATCCCTCGCACCCCGGCCGACCCAGGGCCATCTCTCACGATATGGCCCTCTTCTCGGGTGTGGGGACTACAGAGTCCCCAACTCGTCCCCGGAAACGGGTAGGCGCGCCACGCGCGCCACCGCCGCGGCCTGCTTCTGCCAGGGTGACAGGCGGCTTCACCTGTCACCCCCAGGCCGGCGCTCATGGGGGGCGGAGGTCGTTCATCGACCTCCGACGCCCGAGTTGCCTTCGTACGCGGGCAGCTTGTCTTGCGATCCTTCGTCGCTCCCGCTGCCGCTCCCGCCCCGCCTCCTCCTTCACGAGCATTACTTGCTCGCAGAAGGAGGCGCCGGCCGCCCACGCATCCGCACAGCGAACCATCGCCGCGAGCAAGGTGGAGAGCGTGAGAACCCTCACTCCCAGGGCCGCCACAAGCTCCCGCCTCGGCGTCTCCCACGCCGGACACTCGGTGAGCGTGTGCGGAACTGAGTCCTCGCTCGCGTCACAGTGATGGCACTCGGACGTTGGCTCTTTCTGCATCCGACGCAGATACTTTCCAAAGCATCCGTGCTCGGTGATCATCTGCGTCAGACGGTACGAGAGGCTGCCGTGTGGCCTCTCTAGCCACTCCCCCATGATGGGTCTTACCGCCGTTACTACGGCGTGCCCGGTGTGTAAGCCCCTGATGTTACAGAAGTCCACATGTACTGTGGACGATGGTGCCGCTGTGGTAACTTTTTCCTTGTTATTTCTCTTCATGACCTTTGTGGGGGGTGGGGGGGAGGAAGGTAAAGAGAGTTTCTGTGCTCCTAGTGCAGAAGACAAAGTTAGGCTTCGTACCACCATAGACAAGCTGGGGTTGTGTGACTGGCTGGCGCGGCGGGCGGAAGGGCCCCCGGTCCCCTCCCAAATACTGTAGCCGAGTCCACTCCGGTTTCCTCCTCCGGCACGACTACAGCATCGGGCACTTTACACAGGCTGCTGGTTCAGCCTCCTGGGGCGGAGATTAAGTAATCCCCAGGTTCGGGAACCGTACAACCTGCGGGCGGCCAGCGGATAACCGTTTCACCGGGTCTCCCTGACCGCCGCGCCAACATTTCACGCCCCTACAAGTCAGTGGTGTCAATTTTAGCCTACGGTCTTTCCACTGACAACACAAAACCTCTCCAGTGAGCTCTGGCTACCCTACTCACCACCGGGAACACAACACAAGGTTATTATAACCGCGGTATTCTGTAGGGCGGAGGTACTTCCCCAGACGGACTGCTCAATTTGAGACGGGAGATACCGTCGTGTCCTACCTCCTTGAAAAGTCCCTATATCTATATATATCGTGCCCTATGGACGTTTGTAACACTGGAGGAGTGACAGTCGCGCTGCCAACTCTGTAAGTACAGAGTTTCTGTGCCGTCAGTGTAGAAGACAAAGCAGGACAAGCCTTTAGTCTTCCCACTGACAGCACAATTTCTCCGGTGAGCTCTGGTTATCCTACTCACCGTTGGGAACACAACATAAAGTTATTATAGCCGCGGTATTCTGTAGGGCGAAGGTACTTCCCCAGTCGGACTGCTCAATTATGCGAAAATACCACCGTGTCCTACCTCCTAACAAAAAACCTACACTGATGTTCAATATAGGTACAACCCATTCACTATAAGTTTGGACCTCCAATCTATAGACTAGTACAATAAATGTATCCAAATTTAACACAATATTTAGTTACAACTAATATTGTTAAAGAATTTCTTTTTTGTACAAAATTGTGTCGCAGTAACTTGATCGACGCTACGCACAAGGTTCAAACTTAAATTAAACGGGTACCTACAATACTACACTCCATAACAAATTCAATGTACTGAATTAGAGGACATATTTAGCTTTAGAACTGGTGCAAAACCAGTTGATTATAAGCGTATGCGATGCGTGCCCTCATCTCATCCACATCAACAAGACCGGTAATATCGTTACGCAAGAGTTTTTCCACAAATAAAGCTCGGTTTTGCAATATCGGATGTGAGGAGCACATCAATGACAAAGAGTACCTCTTATTAATGGATCAGACGGCTAATGAGGCATTGAACAAATTCAAGCGGCTTACTTTTTGTTTTAAACTAAACAGAACAAACTGTGGACTGTTTTTTTTATGAAAAATTTATGTTTTAGTTTATTTTGCAATAAAACTGGCTGCGTTTGGATTGTCCGATTGTATTAGTACCTTTGTATCGTATTCTTTGATCGACACTAAAATAAACTTGGCTGTTGCTGCGACAAGGTTCTCCAGGGTTTATTGAAGACGGCGTTACTGTTAATGTACAAAAACGGAAGCTGACAAGATTTAAGTACTATTTATTGATCAGTAGGACCTGAAGAATTTAATTCATTGAGATAATATGTTAACATACGTATCTACAGACGGTCAAAGAAATAGCTGCGCAGGTTTATAAAATGTTTATTTCTTAGTGATCCTGTCCAGATTACTCTTTGTTCACCTATCCCCTTGAAGAAATTATGACTCCTTCACTATAATCATTCAGAATAGGGAAACCAGGTTGAAACACAATAATGTTTAAGGATATAAACACGATTATGGTATAGATAGATTCATACCTTTGATTTGCCTGACGTTGCGACCGTGTTACACCGGCCGTGGTCAGTGGTGCACGCACTGCACGTCCGCTATCTTCGAGCCCGTGAAGCAGTAGGTTCTTCATCTACCCACACATTCTGGATCATTCCTGAAAACATTATTGCATATTTGGAACGCGAAAGTTTAAAAGTTAGTAAACCAGATTAAATTTTGCTGCAAATGGTATAAAGACGATTTATAAAAGAATCGACAGATTACTGGTTTGGAAAGTACATAGTTACTGTGGCCTATGAGCGAGTGCAATACCAGGGGTGTCATACTCTGTTGTCACGAAATTAAATCACTTAGTTACAAAAATAAAATATCACCGAAATCATCCCACATTTTGAAACAACATGATTTTGTTTATCTTATTAGCTGTTGCCAGCGATGTTTAACATATCAGCAGGAAGTGTGGATGAGCTGTATGTTGTTCGCTCACATGACAGATATTTGGTCGAATACAGCCTAGTCGTATAACAAATAACATCACAAAGTTCCGCCTTTAGAGGTAAGTTCAGAATTGAGAACAATAACACAAGCCAATAATTAATACTGTCCTCTGATAAAAGGTTACTACGAAGGTTGACGTGACGTGCTATTAGCAGGCGGTAACAATTTGTAATAATCAGTACATACGTGATTTTAATTAGTAATAAATACATAAGACCCACACAGTCAGCTTGATAGCGTTCGTGACCCCTTCATTTACAGAACTCTCACGACCCCAGCATGAACACAAGTACTTAGTACTTTACCAAGCTTTTATACAAATTGCAAGATACAAGATACACCTTCTTCAAGGCCAGATCGAGAGATATAGCCCTGGTTCGGCCGGGGTGCGAGGGATATGACTGTCAACCTAACCTTCGGCAACCAAAATCGACCCGCAGACGCCGTGCGTTTTAGTCGGTTCGAGTCCGACATAACCTCTCCCACCGGCTCCAGCGAGATCCCCACGGATACCCCATCCCTGGGAATTTTTCGCACATAAAAAAAGAAACAAGATACAGGTTAAGGTTACACAAATCCATGGGCATTTTTTGTGCGAAAAATCCCCTGATTTTCAGTCCCACGACCTAATGAGGTCCCTTAGTAGCCTTCTGCGTGATACTCACGGTAAAAGATGGGGTGGTCCTATTTTACCCTACCGGGAACCAACACGGTCTAAAATAATGAGGGCCGAAAGCTTGGGCACTGCACTTGTGACATGCTGGAAAACTATTAGTCTCTAAGGAAGTCTAGTCTAAATCTGTAATATGTAGTATCACCGATGTCCATAAAACATCTTACTCATTCACAAATTACGAGAACCACAGAATTAGAACAAACAAAAAACTTTAACATAATTATATTTGACGTCATTTCTAGGAAACATAAAAACTAACATTTGCTTGATGTCGACTATATTATGACTCAAGTTTCTTGTTAACACTCATAGTTGTATATGGCCGTGCTAGAAATAGATGCAGTCCGTCAGGTCAGGAACTCTCGACCATAGAACACAAGCTATTGTCTCATAACCTAGCTGTTGTTAAACATTAATCTTAGTGCAATCATAGACGAGAAAGTTCAGATTCGCGGTACGGTATGATGTAGGTACTTTTTGTTCACAAATTAACTCAAGTTCTAAGAAAACAATGATTTGAATGGTTCACTTTTTATTGTAGCCAGTCATGTATACATATATATATCTATACTAATATTATAAAGTTGAAGAGTTTTTTTTTTTTTTGGTTGACCGCACTATTCTCAGGAAGTACGGGTTTGAATTGAAAAAAAAATGTGTAGAATAGTTCATTTATCGAGGAAGGTTAAAGGCTAAATTGCATCACAATACTGCCCAAGGGAACTGAGCTGTAATCATAAATTATCGACAAATCCGGTAGAATTCCATACATTATTGGAAATATAATAATACGGGATTGCGAATTATGTCACAAGCAAAGCCAGGGTGAGTCGTCTATTTATAATGCCACGTGTCATCTCTTCCCATGCGGTGTCGTACAAGGCGACTTATGGATAGGGCTGTTTAACCGATATATACTGCCCAGACTCAGACTCAGTTGCATGGCTTGAGTCAACAATAGTGCCCGGAAGACGGCAATAGGCTCACCCGCTATTACCTGGGACCGAATTCAATTATTGGTGAAATGTGTCTTCATCCGAATGCTAAAAGTGACGGAACAGCATGCGATTTTAATCGGTTCAATCCCGACACATTATTTAATCTCTTCACTGCTAAGTCCAGTGGGGTTTTACCCGTTGGGGGTTTCCGCAACCTAGCAGGCTAGCCTGTTGCCGTTAACCGGGCACTTTTTAATGGACTGTATGTTTATTGTCTCATAGAGAACTATGGTCGCCTTCTATGACACCCACGAGAAGAGACAGTGTGGCTATTTTACTCCACAGCGAACTAACACAGCTGTAAATAGAAGTGTAAATAGGTATATGCTATATACATAGTTAACAAAATAAAAGTTCGTCATCTACACCGTCTCTTATAATTTTCTAAATGAAAGAAGCCATAGACCACAGACCATTGTCACATTGACCTAGCTAGATTTATTATCATGCCCTTATTCAAAAAAGGAAAGTTCCTTGTGTTTATTGGTTGACATGAACCAATATGGTACTCATAGCGAAATTGTACAACATGGCGACTTTTGATACTTATGGTCGTATACTTTGGGATGCAAGCAGAATAATTACATACAGGTGATGTTTAATTTCGTTGTTTAAAAAAAGTAAAGTGAAAGTTATATAATCTACATAAATATGGGAGGATAAATGAGTTTGTGAACTTAATCACTCTAAAACAATTCGGCAGAGATAGTTTAAATTACATCCATATAATAACTGGTAAAATGTATCGGTATATATATATACAGGATGAATGTTTCAAAAAGGATTGAATGGCCAAATTCGAAACTATAAGGAATAGTGAAAAATGTTCAAAGGAATCACAAGTCCGATTTTGATGAAACTTAAAACCTCATCACTACATTTTTGTAAAACCAATAAACCTAGCTGAGATTCGAACCCGTTTGTGTGTGTGTGTTTGTACGGGTTCGATTCCGTTTGCCCTTGATCTGGGTGTATTTAAACCCCGACGCAAAAACGACGGGGTGTTATAAGTTTCAAAGTCAAAGTCAAATCAATTTATTGTGAAAATGGATGGTGACAATGTGATGTAGTAATAATTATTTTAAGTCTCTATTCTCTACCTCAAGGCATACAATAGACAACATTTTATATAAAATGCAAAGTACTTAAATAACCAAACAAAATGTCAGAATTATATTAAACAAATGAGGTATCTGTGTGTGTGTGTGTGTGTGCTGGAGTGTTCTTAGCTATGTTTGAAATAAAACGGGCAAGATGGCAGCCGCTACAAAATGACGGAGTACATATTTTTTCTCAACTCCCTCAATATGGATATCAAATGAAAGGGCTTTTTTTTACGTGCGCAAAATCCCCACGAATACCTCCCCACCGGAGCCGGTGGAGTAGGTTATGTCGGACTCGAACCGACTAAAACGCACTCCGCCTGTGGGTCGTTTTGGTTGCCGAAGGTGAGGTTGACAGGCATATCCCTCGCACCCAGGCCGACACAGGGCCATCTCTAACGATCTGGCCCTCTTCTCGGATGTGGGGACTACAGAGTCCCCAACTCGTCCCCGGAAACGGGGAGGCGCGCCAGGCGCGCTACCGCCGCGGCCTGCTTCTGCCAGGGTGACAGGCGGCTCCACCTGTCACCCCCAGGCCGGCGCTCATGGGGGGCGGAGGTCGTTCATCGACCTCTAACGCCCGAGTTGCCTTCGTACGCGGGCAGCTTGTCTTGCGATCCTTCGTCGCTCCCGCTGCCGCAATGAAAGGGCTTGACTAGCAGAATATCATACAATATGACAAATTTCAAATCCAAGGTGACCGTCACCACAAAATGGTGAAAGACTTGCATCAAAATATGTATAACAAGGTATATCAAAGTTATAGGGCTAACTAACACAACCTATTTTCGACTTTTTGTAAGTTGTTTTTTGTAACGGGGTTTCTTTAAATTATTAATTTTTATGTTTGAATTTCTAAAGAAAAATTGTGCTTACTTTGGGTTTAAATAGCGTTGTGTAGAATGATCTAGAATATTTATTTAAGTATATGAATATACCTACCTACATTCAATCTTTAGTATTACAGTAAACACAATCGTATTTCTTAAACTTATCAACCAGTTGACGTAGTAAATTAATACTCATAATTGCGTATAGATAACATAAAAAGCGCCGGCATTGTCTATCGGCATCATCAATCGTGTGTCCGTCTGTCTGTTTGTCAATCACGTTAAGGGTCTGCACAGCCTTTTTTGACCTTGTGTTTGTGAACGTGGGTTGTGGTTTTAGATCAGTGAAGCGAGAACTAAAAATTCGAATAGTCGTGGGATATCTTAGGCTTGGTAGCCTTTTTTATTAACCTATCAAGTATTAGGGGGAATTATTTTATTAATAATTGCATATATTTTTTCTGTATATTATAATAGGATATTTTATGTACCTAAACTGAATAATACAACCACTAAATAACTGAACAGTATTAGGTAAATCAGGCTTTTTTAGAATCAAGTCTATCATATATATATAAACTCACGCCTATATCCCCGAAGGGGTAGGCAGAGGTGCTAGCACCCACATTTTGCTAGTTTATGTTTAGGTCCCAATGTAATAGGTGGCGAGCCTATTCCCATTAACTGGGCACTTATAAACCTGTGATAAATACACACATAACTTCGAAAAGAATCGAAAAGTCATTGGTGTGTACCATAGTAAAACCTTGGGATCGAACCCGAGACCTCGTTTCAGCAGTAATGGACTGCTGAAACGAGGTATGACCCATACCATTAGGCTACCGCGGTATTTTACCAATACCACTAGGCTACCGCAAGTCTATCATGTAACAATGTAACAATAAACCATTTGAATTTGACAAAATACTTTTTTGCTACTTCCACATTATAAATAAAGCCGGTCAAGTGCGAATCGGACTCGCATTCAGAGGGTTCCGTATAAAATTGTATTCAGGGACGAACTTATGCTACATAAACCGCAATATATTCTGATTGCATTGACTTAGATTTTTTTTCATACCACTTAGGCAGACAAACACACGGCCTGCCTGATGGAAAAACTCGCGCTGCCAACCTTATACGAACCTTCTAATGCCTTTCATAAGAACCCCATATTGTAGTAGCTTGGGAAAACTACGGAATGGAGTTCATTCCACAGCTTAAGCGTGCAGGGGATGAAGTTCCTATCATACCTAACTGTTTCAAGTCGCAGTGTGTGGGGGTGGATTCCCCGCCTGAGGCGAGAAGTGATAGAATGTAGCTGATTTTTGCACAGTTTCAAGACGTTACAAACCTGAGCATTCCTAACAAAAAGGTCTTGGCAAACAAACAGACGGACAGACAGATGAACAACGAAGTGATCCTATCATGGTGCCGATATTTTCCTCTTTAGGTACGGAACCTTTTTTGAAGTCGGTTAAAAAGAAAAATAAAAAAAGACCCGCGTAAAAGTATAGGACCTCATCTGAATCTTTGGAGTCCAAGACAAAAATACATCTGCCAGCGTACCGGTACTTGTTGTTTGACAGTCGAGGATCTGGCGCAAGCCTACCTCTCGGGGTTTGATGGTAGTCATTCCGCTGACAGCCAAGATAAGCCAAATCAAAACGATGAGAAGGAGAGTAAGCCCCGGCCTCCAAGGTGAAAACTTTCAATGCAATGAGGACTAGGGCTGTAATAATGATGAAACTGTCAATTATTATCTTGATTTAATAGATAGAATAATAAAAATCTCTTTTAATGAAACGCAGGTTCTTATCAGTCAAAATGAGCGAAAGTAGGACAGAAATGCGTATGCGCGCAGCGATCGTGTTACGAATTGTAAGAGAGAGATAACACATGTAAAATATCCAAGTGCTTGGGCTCCGTATTAACTATAGTGACCAACAATCACTCGATATTTACTCACTTACTTTCGCATTTAAATGCTTGCAGAAGTCCAATTTACGTAATATTGTCTCCCTGCATGGCCGTTGAAAAGCAATTCAAACGTTAGGATTAGTGTAAATAATAAAATAACACCAAATATATCACGATAAAGCTTATTGCAAACAGTTTTCTTTTTTCAATCACGTATGAGTGTAAATTATGTGTGGAAATTTTCTCCAAAACGGCCTTTCTTACAGAAGAACATATTACCAAGTTTGGCTCATGTTTTCTGTAGAACAAGTAGAACAGGATGACACACCTGTAGGATGGAGATACTTCCCATTTGGGGTGTCTCCGTTTTCAACCCAGACCCAAGACCAATTATTTGAAAATCATACAAATTGTTAGTAAATAAAGGAAAAAGTCCCCTCGTTTTCACTAAGAAACAAGTTGTAAACTGGTTTGATACTAAACCTTGTTGAAGACTTGTATAAGACTAGTCAAAACACAATACATATGTTAAATTGTATTGAGTATCAATCAATCAATCAATAGTATTGAGACTGTCTCAAACACTTTTTCGTTCACAAAGTATGTATAGCCAACAAGTTGTAGACAAGTATTAAATACAATTGCGTTCACACAGAAGCCTGTGACATATTGGAACTTGTTAAATACATTACAGGTATTTAAACTATCATGGTCACTCTCTATATCGGAAACTCAAAACAATGAAACATGGTAAATATCCCGTTTATTTTGATACTGAGGTTGTCAAATACATGTTTAATACTTAGGGGTGATGAGGATCGCAAGCCAAGCTGCCCGTGTACGAAGGCAACTCGAGCGTCTGAGATCGATGTACGACCTCCGCCCCCCATGAGCGCAGGCCTGGGAGTGACAGGTGGAGCTGCCTGTCACTCTGGCAGAAGCAGGCCGCGGCGGAAGCGCGCCTCACGCGCCTCCCCGTTTCCGGGGACGAGTTGGGGTCTCTGTAGTCCCCACACCCGAGGAGAGGGCCAGATCGTGAGAGATGGCCCTGGGTCGGCCGGGGTGCGAGGGATATGCCTCTCAACCTCACCTTTGGCAGCCAAAGCGACCCTCAGGTGGCATGCGTTTTAGTCAATTCGAGACCGACATAACCTCTTCCACCGGTTCCGGTGGGGGGGTATTCGTGGGAATTTAGCGCACGTAAAAAAAGGGGGTGATGAGGATCAATAATAAAATGTAAAAATACAACGACAAGATTGACAAGCACCTCTGACAAAAGCAACATAGGATTATAGACTCTAAGATCAGCATCAGCGAAGGTCTGAAATTAGTTTTGCCTGTGCCACCCCGTTATTTATCACTTTAAGTTTGAAAGACATATCCTGTAATGAGCGGGATTTAATCCCGAGATCTTAGTATTCGTATACTCTACCGCAGGTTATAAATTGATTGATGTTTCTTGTTTTCCTCGTTTGCAATCAGTCTAGTAACATATAGGTATTGTATTATGTGGCTCTTGCTTGATGCACGTAATTGATTTTGGACGTCGAGTTACTTTTCAACGGATCTCCAAAAGTGTCTCTCGACACGAATTACTGTGAGCATGATAAGTGATAATTACGGCTGTGCTAACGAGCCTAATGATAAGGCAAACCACGTTTTTTGTGTACCAACTCACACGCACAGACGTACCATCATCAACATAATTATATGTAATTTTATAACTATTTAAAACCTACGGCCCAATAGCGGCATGGACAGCTCTCAAATGTGGGTTGTTTTTTAGTACCAACGGATGTGGAATGACCTCGAGATGCCTCAAGGCAGATTATATAACGCAGCCTGCAGCACTATGAAAAATACAGATAAAAATAATATAATCTACATACAATACATCTATTTTTCTATATATTTCCATTTTTTATTTCATTTTTGTATATATTGTATGGTTAGCATAGTTTTATATTAATTTGTAAATAATTGTATATTATAATATAATAAAAGTTCTAGTACCTATCTACAATACATCATACATTTTTTTAAACCACTTATTTGGCAGACAAGCACACGGTCCACCTGATGGAAAGTGGTCACCGTGGCCTGTCCATAGGCCACGGTGACCACTTTCCACAGGTATGCAAAACAAACACTCGCGATGACAACCCTGTATGCACAGAGAGTTTCTGTGCCTTCATTGTGAAAGACAAAGCAGGACAAGCTTTTGGTCTTCCCACTGACAGCACAAAAACTCTCCAGTGAGCTCTGGCTACCCTACTCACCGCCGGGAACACAACGCTAGGTTGTTATGGCCGCGGTATTCTGCTTCGCCAGTCTAACCGCTCAATTGTTCGGAGATACCGTCGTGTCCTACCTCCTCCGAAAATACCTTATCACCACATCGTACACCTCATTCAAATTAAGAATATTATTTAGATCTTGGATTTTTTTTTAATTTGGCACGTAAAGCACTAGTTGCCTAGAGTTTGATAACAGGGCCACCAAGATTTTCGCCTAAAGCTCCTAGAATGAGATACTTCTATTGCTCAAACTGTCTTTTGGTAGCTTAGTGGATGAGGCATAGGACTTACGATCCAGTAGTCCTGAAGTGAACCCCTTCCTAACCCCTTCACCTAAGTTAAATTGATTGAATTTATTTTTTTTATACCACTTAGTTGGCAGACAAGCACACGGCCCACCTGATGGAAAGAGGTTACCGTGACCTATGGACGTCTCTAACACCAGAGGAGTCACAGTCGCGCTACCAACCCTGTAAGTACAGAGTTTCTGTGCCGTCAGTAGAAGACAAAGCAGGACAAGCCTTTAGTCTTCCCACTTCCCACACACACACACGAAGTTATTATAGCCGCGGTATTTAACTTAGCGGAAGGGGTAGGGAGAAAATTAGTTATTCCTCAAAAAAATATGTGTGCTTATTATATTTCAAAAGTTCATATCTATGACAATTGTTCTTCCCAAGATGTCAATAAAAAGAATGTTTGCGGAATGACCAAATTTTTCTATTGCTGCGTAATTTTAGAACACAAATTTACATAAATTCCAGTTTCTGGCGCCAGCAAGTAATAAGTTATGCCTAACCTGCCGAGGATTCGATAAAGCGAGTGAAGGGAACGCGTAGGCAGCCGTTTCAACGTTAGGAACGGCATAAATTGATGTCAACGATAATATTGCAGCCGAACTTGATTCATTCATCAATTGTAATAAAATGATTTGGAAATATCAGCTGTGTATCAACAGTTTAGCGAATGGCTCTCAAACTATAAACAAAACTATAATTGATATTCAGTTGCGTTGTATTACAATTTACACAGCTATTTTATATAAAATATATATAAAATTCTCGTTTCACAATGTTCGTTCCCGTACTCCTCCGAAACGGCTTGACCTATTCTCATGAAATTTTGTGAGCATATTGAGTAGGTCTGAGAATCGGCCAATAGGTATCTATTTTTCATCCCCCTAAATGTTAAGGGTAGTCCACCCAATTTTTTTTTTAACATGCCAATACAACGTTTGCCGGGACAGCTAGTATATATATATTGAGGAATTCTACAACGTGATATGACATGACATGAAGTCAGTCAAGTGCGCAGGATATTTGTAGGTGCGCAAGCGTTCGCGCAGACGCAGGCGCACACACTCGTCTTCCCCCTCCTGAACCCAGTGGAACGGGAGACCGGTACGACTGGAGGAGAGATCGTGATAAAACTGTACCTATGCATCTGAATTGAGGACCCTCAGATCAGTTGCACACAGTTTTTCCTAGTCAACGGAAATAAGGCTAATGAGGCAACTAGTTGAATTACGTAAACGTGATTTAAAATTATTATGATTGAGCTACTCGGGCCTTCAGTCCAAACGTTTGTATAAAATTATATAGCCTACGTCTCGAAAAGTACTAACTCTGGAATAATCAAGTTTATAGCACCATAAACAGTATTATTTCAATCCCCAAGCATCAGTCTGACTGAAGTAGCAATACGGAAGGCTATGAAAGCTTGTACACTGCACTAGTTTGGGAACATGCTATCTAGGCTCCTTCAAAGATCAATAATTCTCCTAATAAAATATGTTGTGGCAAGTAACATAAAGTAATAAATTTTTATTATTAAATCTCACTCCATTACGAGACTAAAATAAGTAATGGTACCAGACAATAAAGTGTAATCAAGCCGAGAAAGTGCCTTAAAACTTTGTGTTGCTTTGATTGATCGATTGACTTGCGAGATGCAGGTGTGATAGTGTACTAATTGATAAATTAATGACATCAAACATTGAAACACCGAAGGATGCAAGCGACTTCTCTTTTTCAGAGAAAATAGACCCTAAACAACATCGTAAGCACTTGGAAACACGGCTTTGATATGACCTTTTGATATTTTAATGGTTGGTATACATTACTTTGGACTTCATTAACAAGGCTTAGAAATCGTCATCTGCCATCACAGTTTCGTCTATGTATGAGTGTGTATAAGTGCAGGTAACTGTAAAGTAATATCAACATCCTCATAACTCCTTGGTCGTGTTTATACATACCTACATTTACCTGACGTTCAAAAATCATGGAACGCGAAAGTTTATAAGTTAATTTCTGGAGCTCTCTTCCAAGTTCTATCTTTGTACCATCTCTTCAGGTTATCTTTATAAATAGGGAAAGTATGGCTGGGGTGAAGTTGAGGGATCGAGTGAAGAACAGCATGATAACGATGTTCTTTACGATATGTTGTGGTGAGATTGAAGATATAGTGACTAAGATAGACAAAGGGATGCTTAGATGGTTCGGACATGTGGAGAAGATGGACGAAGGAATACTGACGAAATAAATTCATGAAGCGGTCGATGTAGACATACATATCAATCAGATCGAAGGTAATTTATGGAAAGGACGTTTGAAAAGTACCCGAAATCGTAGAGCATTGTATGAAAACAATTGTGAAAGTAGACAAAGCGAAAGATGTATGCCAGGATTGTGGCCAGTGGAAAACTGTGGTCTCTGCATGCCCCTGGGAAAGAAGGGTGACTGTCTTTGAAAATTACGAACTTACATTCTCTATTTGAACACCTCTTTTCGGAATAAAAGGTAGACTACCTTTTATGTTCTTGCTCAAACTCTTAAACTCGAATTTCATCAAGATTGTTTAGTGATTTTGGCATGACAACGTGACAGACAGATATACTTTTTCAAATCGCATTTATATTTAGTATGGAAGTATGAATATGAATTTAATTTTGGTTTAATAGATGACTATCCTTATCAGGTTTCTGGTGTATGAAGCTTATAAACTCTACCGGATCTCTCTCGCGTCAGACACGGATGAATGTAAGGTCCTAATCGGGCAACTCGAGCGTCAGAGGTCGATGAACGACCTCCGCCCCCCATGAGCGCAGGCGTGCCTGGATGCGTGCATGGAGCCACCTGTCACCCTGGCAGAAGCAGGCCGCGACCTCCCCTTTTCCGGGGACGAGTTGAGGACTCTGTAGTCCCCACACTCGAGGAGAGGGCCAGATCGTGAGAGGTGGCCCTGGGTCGGCGGGGTGCGAGGGATATGCCTGTCAACCTCACCTTCGGCAACCAAAGCTACCCACAGGCGGCGTGCGTTTTAGTCGATTCGAGTCCGACATAACCTCTTTCACTGGCTCCGATGGGAGCGTATCCGTGGGGATTTTGCGCACGTAAAAAAAGGCCCTAATCGGGCATAACTAAAGATAAAAGGCACTTTCATTTTGAGAACCACTGTTACGAAATAATAGATATCAATCTTAAGTTAACTGCCAATTTCCAACTAATAAAATATCTAAAGCCGCCGCCGCACGAAATAGCAAAATACAACACATACAAAAGTTTAAAAGGGTGTGTTAGGCACTACCAAGACCTAAAAGATCAACACCACCTGCAAGCCAGTAGGTATACCTGATTATTATTCAATCTCTCAACTCATTCTCTGAGTCTTTTACCAACCAAGTTGGACCGGCTTTCAGTCTAACCAAGATGCGGCTGAACTTAGATATTTTCCATAAAGCGACTGTCACTGACTTCCACAACCAATTGGAGATATCGAAGTTCTATAGTTAGGCCAGTTGGATTTTACAGCTGCCATTGATGTTATACGTATGGCATTCGGGACTGACGACTTAACATGCTCTCCGAGGCTGAAAAATGACAAAACCAATGCAAATAGACATATTCATGCATACGAATATTTGCACTGATCGGGAATCGAACCCGCACTCCCTACGCAGTTTTCGCGTTCACTGCCACCACGCCACAAGGCTGCTGCATTATTCAATCGCTAAATTACAATATTTAATTGCAATAAATTAGCGTACTACTGGGCATAAGCATCTCCTTAAGTGCGCCATAGCACCTAGTCTACTGCCTTGCGCTTCCAGTCTATCCCACCTACCTTTGTCATATTGTTCGTTCATTTTGCTAAGGGGCATCGCATTTTTTTTTATTCCACTTAGGTGGCAGGCAAGCGCTCGGCCCACCTGATGGAAAGTGGTTACCGTGGCCTATGGACGTGTGTAACACCAGGGGAGTCATACCCGTACTGCTAATCTTGTAAGAACAGAGATTTTTTGTGCCGTCAGTGCAGAACACAAAATCAGGACAAGCCTTTAGTCTTCTAATTGACAACACAAAAACTCTCCAGTGAGCTCTGGCTACGCTACTCACCGCCGGGAACACGACCCAAGGTTAGTATGGCCGTTGTATTCTGTCCTCTTCTTCTTCGTGCCAATGGCACAATAAAAGCTAAATGCACCCTGCCCAAAATTCGGCGACATTGACCGCACCTTCCGTCGCTGTACTTTTGTTTTATTTAGTTGTTATTTTTTTTATTAATGTAAATATTAAACATAACATAAACTCACGCCTATATCCCCGAAGGGGTAGGCAGAGGTGCTAGCACCCACATTTCGCCAGTTTATGTTTAGGTCCCAATGTAATAGGTGGCAAGGCTATTGCCATTAACCGGGCACTTATAAATCTGCGTTAAATATAACTTCGAAAAGCATCGATAAGTCATTGGTGTGTGCCATGGTAAAACCTGGGATCGTACTCGAGACCTCGTCTTAGCAGTCCATTACCCATACCACTAGGCTACCGCGATATGTATATATTATAATAGATTTAATAAGTGAATATAGATAAATAGACAGATGAAAGTTATTAATTAAATAAAATAAAAAATATTTATGAAATACTTTATTGACGAGTAAGTATTTTTGTAATCATCATAACATATATATATACATACATATAATCACGCCTTTATCCCTGGAGGCTTCGGCAGAGATGAATTAACACCCACATTTCACCAATGATTGTATTCTGTTCCATGTAATAGGGGGAGAGTCTATTGCCGTCTTCCGGGCACTATTGTTCACTCGAGCCATGCATCTGAGGCTGAGTGTGGGCTGTATATATCTGTCTGATGTTACAGCCCTATCCCTTAGTCGCCTTGTATGACACCGCATGGGAAGAGATGGGGTGGCCCTAATTCTACTCTGCCGGGAATTACGCGGCAATCATAAATGCTTATTATATTATTTAGTGATAAGTGTTAGAGCTAAGGTGCTAAATAACTATTTAATACACCTCGCTTGGAATGCAATGCGCTACTTCTGAAGGCAACTGTACCTGTGGAACTGTGGTGTCTAGACAAGGTATATTAGTATGTTTATGCAAGTATTTATTAATATCACAGTAACGTGCGACTGGCATGTATATTTTCCACGCGTAGCTATTTTTAAATTATCGCATTTACATAAAGATGCAGTCAAATCACACTAAGCTAGTCAATTAACTTATATATGACTTCTAGGTGGATACGTGCGTACCTATAAACGAAGTCTCTAAAGTCACAGGTATCAAGCTATATTTTACGAACTATAATGGTAGAATTCTAACAGATGCGAATGCTAGGCATCAAGTTTCTAGTGGTTAGCGGTAACCAGCAATAAATCTATAGTTAAAAAAGGCAAGAAGGTGCAAGCGCCATTGAGTATTCGAAGAAAAATGATCTAAAACGACGTCATATACTCTTGACTGAAAAGTGATTTTGCTGTCAGATTTTGCCGTCGTTTATAGCCTGTTGCCTTGTAGGCGTTAACTCGTGTAGGTATTTAAGTACATGTGTATAAATAACTGTGTTGAGACTGGTCACCCATCCTAAGACTGACTACACTAGTATCGATTAAACCTTGTAATGTAACCTGACGTCCCCTTGATCACGTCACAAAATATAGGTATTCTTTATGCTCCATACGCGTTTCTTGGCTGTTTTTTAAGATAACACGAGGTTCTACAGTGGGGAAGAACTTCACTAATCATAGATTATATCAAACCAGTCCACGTCCATCACGGTCTCGTTTCTCTCGCGACTTGAAGTCATGATATATGCATGTAATTATATCACTTAACCACGAGTTTCCAAAGTTGGTTAAGCAATTCCCAGAAGGGAAAAAAATCCGAGAAGGGAAAACAAATCTAAATCATTATATAAAACTAAAACATATTTGATTGACTATTAAAAACATGGTTCGTTTGTAACATCCGTTTTATTATAATAACCATCATAGGTACAACCCTAGCGAATTCTTATGATGACGTCACTCACACGGCACGCAACACAGTCTCGACTCTATGAGCGCATGTTTAAGGTACATATAGTATGTATTTACGCTTTTGTATTGGAGTGATGTATCTGTTACGTAGTAACTATTTATTAATCTGTGGTTAAACACAATAATTATTTGGCGTCTTCCAATATACGTTCATAGATAGGTATTAAGTAATTCATAGTATGGGAGATGAACTATGTGAAGTGGGTGTAGCACGCTTAGTTCAGTGAGAAGAGCCAACAATGCACGCAGAGCTCTTAAGGCTACAACCTCATTACAAACGGTAGAGCCACGAACAAAGGCTCTGGCGTGATTTATTGAGCTTCCAGAAGCCTAGTATCTAAGCAACTGTCAGTTAAAGTAAGGATTAGTGTACTGCTGTAGCGTGTAAATTCCTGTAAAATGATATATGCACAAGTGCATTTTATTTTCTGTATAGTTGCTAATTGCTAGTAACTAGGTATGTCTACATAATTCAATAGGAACTTGTTTCATACATTTTTACATACAAACTTACATACATATAGGTTAGGCAGAGGTGAATTAACACCCACATCACACCAATTATTGAATTCGGTCCCACGTAATAGAAGGAGGCAATACTCTACTACTATGAGGCTGAGTCTAGACTGAATATATCTGTCTGATGTAAAACAGCCCTATGCCTTAGTCGCCTTGTACGGCACCGCATGGGAAGAGATGGAGTGGTCCAAATTCTACTCTGATGGGGACCACGCGGCTATATGATGAGCGATGAAAAATGGTTATTCGGAAGAATTATATGATGCACTTATATTAAATTATAGTTATTATTTGATGTTGGTCTTGTGGTAGTACAATTTAAGTAATTGCTTTCAATTATTTTCTTCTATATCTTTTTATTGTTAAATAATAAATATTACTTAAGAAATTACAAAGATTTTCTCCAACGCTAATTTTAGAAAACGCTGTCATTTTACCACGCCAATATGGTACTGAAATTGAAAAGTGTTCCGTTTAAAATAACAGTTTAAAAAACTAAAAAACATGCTTTTAGCACGCACTAAAAATTACAAAATAATTCGGAAATTTAGTTTGATGAGTTTTTCCTTTGTCAAATCTTCATTAGATCGCAGGTAAACATAAACAATTTCAGTTCGTGATGAACAATAAATAATTACCTATGCGAAATGGTTATAAGTAGGTAATTGTAATTATCTTTATTTAATATTTATTATGAAAGAAAGATTACATAAACGCTTCGCGCTTTCTCAAAGAAAGCTCTTGAGGCATCAAACTAAATATCCGAATTATTTTGTATTTTTAGTGCGTGCTAAAAGCGTGTTTTTTAGCATTTTAAACTATTATTTTTATTTTATACTTTTTAGTCTTCTTATTTTCCAAACTTAATTAACTACTTATTAATTTAAAATATTAATAGGTATTTAAAGATATTTATTATTAACAAACTTAACAAAATTCACAGTTTTGCGCATCCAAATTTAGGCGAGGCCGCCATATTGGATTTGTAAGGACGTTTCTTAGCTAGTAATGTATTGTCATCAGAACTCAGAGCGTATGCAAAATTTCATCCTAATCGAAGACCGGGAAGTGGGCCAAATTAGGATTCCAAGATTTTCTTACATACACACTAGTTAGTTACAAGTGAAGCTAATAAAAGCGTGTTAAAAAAGAGTACATAAACGCAAAGCATTTTTGTAAAGAATCCAGTATCTACCTATCTATTATAAACAATAGTTGCTAACGGAAGAGGGTAATTAGCGTGGACATCCTGGATAGACACCAGACACTATTTTCGAAGCCCTAAACATGGAAGATAATTCACATGAACATTAAAAAGGAAACGGCAAATTGTTCAAAACTGTAACTAGAGAGTAAGCACGTACTTCGTGAGTGTTCGGCGCCTGCGCAACTTGTACTGTCTGTTACGGTGGAACCACACTTCGTTTATTATGCGGCTAGGTTGTAAGGTGCGGTAAGGTACATGCCATTCACATTATAACTGAAATTTACTGAAATCTGTTAAACATGAACATACCTTTTTTATCGTGCGAAAAATCCCCCCCTCACCAGAGCCAGTGGGAGAGGTTATGTCGGACTCGAACCGACTAAAACGCACACCGTCTGAGGGTCGTAAGTTGCCGGATGTGAGAAATATGAACATACAAAATGTTACTGCTTTTGCCCTGGTGCCTACTATAGTTGCGATACGCTATGATGGCCGTTTTGACACGACTGGATTTGCTCGTTTTTCTCTTTTTTAGTGCACTGCATATTGGACAACGAACTTTTAGACGAATAACTAAAGAAAAATAGGGCGAACAGACACAAAAGAAAATAAACTTCATACACCATAAAGAGAAAACGTGTCAAAATGGCCATCGTAGCGTGCCGCAACTATAGCTGCTTATACTGTGGAGGTATATTGTATTTAGTACCTTTTTTATGTGCGCAAAATCCCCCCGGATACCCCCACTGGAGCCGGTGGAAGAAGTTATATGTAACCGACCAAAGGTTGCCGAAGGTAAGGTTAACAGGCATATCCCTCGCACCCCGGCCGACCCAGGGCCATTTCTCTGGAGCTGGCCGTCTCCTCGGGTGTGGGGACCATAGAGTTCCCGACTCGTCCCCGGAAATGGGGAGGCGCACGAGGCGCGCCGCTGCCGAGGTTCGCGCTCGCGTCGTAGTAATTGTATTTAGTACCTATGCGTTATACGACCGAATAAAGCAAATATTAAGCATACAAATGAGTCCTCCACACTTCATCGTATACGGCCAAATAAGTTGAATAGCGAATAACACATAACGAAGTGTGGTTCCACCTTTAATGTCCCATTTAGCTTGCGACCTAATATCGCGTTTCGCACCGTCTCGTGCGTATACAAACATTATTTGCATAGCTTGATTAAAATTTAATGCTTTTGTCTGAACTATTCAAGCTGTAATAAATATGCATGCTGGTGAATAATAATGTAAATAGTTATGAATGTTTGCAGCAGAAAGAACCTGTATAGCATACAGCGCTAATCCTCTGGCGTGGTTTACACTAGAAAAAATTGCTTCTAATAATGCTATAACTTAGCTTTACTGCATGCAGGTGCGAGTTTGACTTCTAACTGTGCTTCTAGCATCAATAACTTTTTTATAGGAAAGACACTTCGTGTCTGAGATTCAAGTCAGAGTTCAGACGTGAAATCTACTTTTTATCTATGCTTGACCGCTGTAGCCTAGTGGTATGGGTAATGGACTGCTGAGACGAGGTTTCGGGTTCATTCCCAGATTTTATCATGGTACACACCAATGACTTTTCGATGCTTTTGTGTGTATTTATCGCAGGTGTATAAGTGCCCGGTTAATTGCAATAGGCTCGCCATCTATTACCTTGGGACCTAAACATAAACTGGCGAAATGTGGGTGCTAGCACTTATGCCTACCCCTTCGGGGATATAGGCGTGAGTTTATGTTATGTTATGTGTGAAATGTTCTGTTACGAAAAAGCAATTAACGAGACCATGAAGCAGGCTTGATGATCTTCATTGTAAACTTCACTTACCTTACCTTACGAGACGAGACACTAATATCTCCTAAATCTTGCCTCTACAGTTAAACATTCACAATGACGAACATTAAAGACAAAAATTTAAAAAAACATTCCAACATTGGATGATAAATCTGACACAAAAACCTTGAACATTAGCAAATGTATATGCGGGTATATTTTAGGCCAGAATCGCGTATCAGTGCCGGCATCCTGCGGATTACGGCGCAGTTATCACCGGTATCCGGCCAGGATATAGCATCATCAGCTCTGAATATACGGAGTTGTGTATTGGCTGGTGGTTAAGCATGTTGTTCTTTGTCATTTTTGTGGGGTTTCTTATGAGTGCCAGTGGAGATGACTTGAAATGTGAGTAATTTCTTTATAACGTGAATGGATGTTGAAATTATTGCAAGTAGATTTCTTACTTTTAAAGTGTTTTGCGTAATAGAAATATATTTAGATTTATTCAATAGCAATTATTTTACAGCAAACTACTTATGTGGAACTGTGTAGTACATACGAATTTGAAAGTTTGTTGTTATATTAAGGCCCCAGCATTTAAGACCCAGGACGGCGTGTCGCTTAAAGTCCGTGGAGTTATCAGCACGAAGAAATCGTGCACGCTCGTTGTCTTATGTAGATAATTTTGTTACTGCACATATTTTGTAAATTTTCGTTAATTTATGCAAAATATATAGGTAATTTAAATTAATCGTCTGACAACACTACATACGTGAAACAGTTCTATATTTACTTGGATACCTATTTAGTTTGTGGAAAAAACAATACTTACAATTGAAGATACAGGAAACACAGACAAAAAGACTCTTTCCTCTGTCGCACCATTAAGGCCTGGAATTCATTACCAGCTCACGTGTTTCCTTCTTCCTACAGTCCCTGGTCCTTTAAGCGGGGCGTGAAAAAGCATATGATGAGGCCATCAAGCTGAGTGTCACCATCGTCACACGGTATGTGTGGGTAATGGTGACCCTCTTTTCTGAGACTTTGCCTTCAGCTTACCATCAGGCAAGGCGATGTTTAATTGACGTGTTCTATATAAAAAAATAAGAGTTATTATTGCGAGTTTTCAAATTAGCATTAATAAATGTTCCCAGACTCCAAAGCTAACACTTGGGCGGAACTAAAAAAATTGCTCAGGTGATGATGATTCTGTCAATAAATCGATGTAATAGAACATGAAGCCTCCCTAATCATGAGTCGCTTCTTCTTCTTAATTCTTGAGTTAAAACCGAAACTTTCACCTCTGAGTCTTGGTTTCATTTTTTGAAGTCTTACTGACGTGTAGCTACTGCCATCTGATCGCCAAAATCCATTAACGATATCGAAATTGGATTCTCTTTATGATTACAAAATCATTAGCAATATTATAATTTGTAGCCAAGTTTTTGGACCCGGCATGGCATGACGTCATCGATGCAGGCGGCTTGCACGTCGGCACCGGCAGAGCGAAGCGATTCCTTACCATCCAGAATGCGAACCAGGTACTTAATTAAGACTTTCCTCGTTTATTACCATCATTATATCCTCATAGGGATTTCTCACTAGCATCCAAAGTTTGTACATTGAAGCCCTATTGTTCGCATATTGTTTTTTAAATTAGTAAGTTGGTTTTTTAGATTGCCCCGAGAGGAGACATATCGCATATCGTCCATAGCTTAGCATGTGAAGTTGTCTCGAGTTTCAAGGATCTTGGAGGGGCTAATAATAAATAACTTTTGACATCTCGGTCCCGGGTGCCAGTTTTCAAATGCCGAGATGACAAATACCTAAGTCCATTGGATACTCTGAATACCGTTAAGTGGAGTAAGGTATTTATAGGTCTACCAGAAACTAATGGCAAGAATTAAAAACAAAATTGTATTTTTTATATGCCAACGTTAATTTCATCATGTCAAATTACACGTAGGTATATGCGCACATGTCTCACTGGGATGCAAAGTCCACATAAAATTGCCAATTTTTAATTTTTTATAATATATCGTTATACCAAATATTTTATTCGTTTGAAGTTGATAGTAGCGATAACAGATTAACATACAAACATTTTATTCTTTGTTTTATAGATATTATTGTATATTTATTACAACTTATGCGTTGGAATTCCATGGCGTATTTTAGGTATAGTTTATTTTAATTTGTATAGTAGTATAGACTGTTGTTTTAGTTGGTTTTTTTATATATTGTGCCTATGTAAACGCAACGTAGTCCCACATGAATGCGACTTAAACGTGATTTAGGGATGCTAATGCATATTGCTACCAGACCCTCAATTCTATTAAAGTAAAACCACTGTCATAGCACAGACACCGCAAAAAATGGCAATAAATTTAAGCCTTCATTTCTATATTCTTAAAATCCAAAATTAAATGAAAAGAGTTTCATTGCACTCTTTCATTCACTCTACAAAAAGCCTTTAATTTTGGATTTTAACCGCATTGCTTTAAAGTCTAAAATAAAATTGATTTTTAGCATTGTCCGTGGTATGACAGGCTTACGAGGCCCAGGTATAATGATGATTATAAGTATTAACAATTATCATGGAGCGTTTTCGGAAATTTAATTTTGCAACTCAATTATCTTTAAAACTATTTGTAGTAAGAATATTTTGCTTTAGTAGTTCATTATAATGTTATTAGGTGCTCAATTATCAAGAATAAAAAAGTAGTCAAGATCTATAAATAACATCTAGGTATGTCTACTGCTGTGTATAAAAAAAATGAAAAGTATCAAGATAGTTTCGTTCATCATCTTATAGAAATTCTCTTTTTTTATACCACTTAGGTGGCAGACCAGCGCACGGCCCACCTGATGGAAAGTGGTTACCGTGGCCTATGGACGTGTGTAACACCAGAGGAGCCACACTCGCGTTGCCGATCCTGTAAGCACAGAGTTTCTGTGCCGTCAATGTAGAGGACAAAGCAGGACAAGCCATTAATCATCCCACTGACAGCACAAACTCTCCAGTGAGCTCTGGCTACCCTACTCACCGCTGGGAACAAAACACGAAGTTATTATAACCGTGGTATTCTGTAGGGCGGAGGTACTTCCCCAGTCGGACTGCTCAATTGGGCGGATATACCGCCGTGTCCTACCTCCTATAAAACTCTTAAAGATGTATTTTAATAACAGTAGGTATATCGTTTGATATATTGGTTTAGTTAGACATACATTTATCGTTTCCGCGTCCGAGAAACAATAGATGCTTCCAATACAAGGCTGTTTACAGTACAATGTTTCAACTAGCATATTTTATTACTTTGAGTCGCCATTTCTATACGAGTACGACAATATTGATTCGAAAGACTTACAAAATAATTGTGAGAAAACGTTTCATGCATTTCATGGGAACCTTAATAATGTATTTCTGGTTTCTTTTGTTAACCAGCTGTGTCAGTTGGGTTCTCCAACGCAAGTGGGTTAGAGGACATAACGCATACTCACCTATTTAAAGAATTATATTCGTATACAATAATGTTTACGGGAATTAAGGCGATTATGGTATTGGTGTGTACATACCTCAGATTTGCCTGACGTTTCGACCAGGTAACACCGACCGTGGTCACAGGCTGACTGGCTCAGTCGCCCGCCGTCTTCGAGCCCGTGAGGCAGTAGGTTCTTCATCTACCCGCATATTGTAATATTTTCGTTTCGCCATGTACCACTACATACCACACTCACAGTATCCCTATTCTGTAAGCAAATGTAAGCTAGACGAGCAAATCTGCGATTGCCGGTGTAACCTGGTCACAACGTCAGGCAAATCGAAGGTATGTATGTACCTGTACTATGATCGCATTAATTCCCGTAAACATTTTTTTTATAGTGTCGTGTGTAACACCAGAGAACCCACACTCGCGCTGCCGACCCTGTAAGCAAAGAGCCTCTGTGCCGTCAGTGTAGAGGACAAAGCAGGACAAGCGTTTGGTCTTCAAACTGACAGTACAAAAACTCTAAAGTGAGGTCGGACTACCCTACTCACCGCCGGGAACACAACACGAGGTTCTTATGACCCACGGTATTCTGTAGGGCGGAGGACTGCTCAATTGGATGGAAATACTGTCGTGTCCTACGTTAATTCCCGTAAACATTATTGCATATCATGGAACGCGACAGTATAAAAGTTAGTTAAGTTAATCAGATCCGAATAATTATTAATAACTTACAACGGCACTAAGAGACCTACATGTCAACGTCAAATTAGAGTAGTAATTAAGTAAATGTTCATATTATGCTGAAAAATAATAATACTCATAAATCAGTTACTTCAATTAATACATAGTTTGCGTGAAATTAATTCAATTAACCGGCGCGGGTGCATGCTTTGTCGTCAGTTACACATGGCTAGACGGCTAGAGGCGCCAGAGTACAGAGTGACTAGAGTAGGCGCCTCGTGGCGCTATCGATCATAGGATCAATAATATCATTACCATGGAATGCATAATGGTGTTAGAAATTATCACCTTTTATGGCATTTACATATAAATAAAGTTGTAATTGATTATTATGATCATACTAGCTGTGACCGTGACTAATGCGAGTGGA
The DNA here is from genome assembly GCA_963662185.1 of Eilema griseolum. Lineage (NCBI taxonomy): Eukaryota > Metazoa > Arthropoda > Insecta > Lepidoptera > Erebidae > Eilema > Eilema griseolum. The sequence continues at coordinate 12,413,965 of OY759250.1, forward strand.
TTTGGATCTTGACGTGATTTTTTTACGTGGAATCCCAATACAAAGAAAATCGAATCCCTTATAGAATCATTTCGTTGTCCATCTGCCTAGCTATCAAGATCTTTTTCTCAGGAATGCGTGGAGGAGGTATCAAGTTGAAAGTCAACCCACATACTCAGGTCTATAACTTCTAAAAACTGTGCAAAAATCATACTTCTAAGTCAACACAATCAAAATATATTACAGTTTATGTAGTATAAGTTCGTCCCTGAACACAATTTTGTACGGAAACCGCGGAGTCCGACACGCATTTGTCCAGTATTTTTTAATTTAATAATGATAATGGCTTATAAAATCACTTATCTGCCAGTGAAAGTCCCGTCCACATCGACCCAGTCGTTGCGGAGGTTGGCCAAGTGAAACAGTAAGCACATCAAACCCAAACGCTCAATTCACCAGCAGAAACAACACACTGTCATTTCTCAGATCAACGTTGGAGCCCAACCTTGTTTGCTGCCGAATGGTAAAGCCGGCCGCTGCAGACCTCTACGTTATTGCGTGCAAGAAGAATTCCGCCAAGACTTTGTCAGGTTTATGGAATATGTCTGCGTCCTTGATCAATCGTGAGTACGAACATGTATATTTTCAACTCATTTTGCAGTGTAATGGGTAGGGATGAAATAAATGTTGGATGAAAGGCATTAAGTGCAGAAGTAGGTAGATATGGTATGAAGGAATCTCCCGTCTACTTATATGAAACTTGATAGAAGATGAATGAAATGTGTGACCGATGGTATGGCTGGGAAAAGAGCAAATGTTGAGGGGACAAACAAAGATAAATGGAAAACACACACATGTTGTTTCAACCACAAATAAATATGAAATTAGTGCAGGATGAAGAGATACTATCCTGAAAAAATGGTCTAAGTCTTTTTACCTATCATTGAATTTTGCAATCAATATTATACCTAATTTTCTAATCACGTGATTCAAATTAATGTTTATTTTTTTGAAGTGAAAACTTCTTTAGCGGCACTGTGTACTTTTTTTGGAATGGGTAAAAATTTCTAAACTCGCGTCAGGACACGTGACCTGATCGAAAATTCGTAAGACGTATGGAGAGAGGACAGGCGGCGCAGGGCGCTTGCGCGAATGTTCGTGTGTGTTAATGTTACAGCGTGCCATAATATCAAAAATGCACAACGTTAATATTCAAGTTTTCACTTCTGCCGGCACTCCCGGAGTGCAACCCGTTGTTTTTTTTTTTTCAAAATCTGTCGAGCCGTTACAGAGCCAAATTACAAACTTGTCAACATTTCCGTTGATCAGGTCGGTGGGAGCTTGCTGTCCAGATAATCTAAGGCATGGTGGTGCAGAGGGATTAGCAGGGGATCTGCCTGCCACTGCGCCACAAGAAGAGCAGAATGAAGCCGCTATGAAGGTTATCAGAGCTGAAAATAGAGGTTACTATAGATTTAGTTCGGAAAAATTCAACATCACAGACCTGAACCAATATCTCGAAATATAATCTAATTTTTCCCCAGGTTGTGGTCTGAGTACCCGTCAACAAAACCATGTGCTGGGTGCCAAGCAGGCGAATGCTCGTGACTGGCCATGGATGGCATCTGTCACACCTGAAGGCTTCGAGCAGTATTGTGGTGGTACTCTCATCACTGACAGGCATGTTCTAACGGCGGCACACTGCACTAGAAGGTTCTGGTATAATTTTTGTACTTAATTTTGACTTCGGGTTTCTTTTTTCGAATTATCTTTAAGAATTGTTTCCAGTCGGCGCCTCCCTCTGCGAGCAAGGGACCTCCGCCCCCCATGAGCGCAGGCCTGGGGGTGACTGGTGGAGCCGCCTGTCACCCTGGCAGAAGCAGGCCTCGGAGGCGGCGTTCCCGTTTCCGGGGACTAGTTGGGGACTCTGTAGTCCCCACACCCGAGGAGAGAAGCAGATCGTGAGAGATGGCCCTGGGTCGGCCGGGATGTGAGGGATATGCCTGTCAACCTCACCTTCGTCAACCAAAAACGACCCACAGGCAGCGTGCGTTTTGGTCGGTTCGAGTCCGACATAACCTCTTCCACCGGCTCCGGTGGGGGGTTATCCGTGTGAATTTTTGCGCACTTAAAAAAATAAAAGTATTGTTTCCTGTTGCATTCGAGGTTTTCACCTCAGCGCTTGGAACTCGCTTACTCTTTTCCTCCTATTAGCTTGGCTTTTTTGACTTTTATTGGAGCTACTACGGTGTGACCTCCTTAATCCGATAGAACAGTCTGTACTAGAGCCTCGCCTATCAATTAGCAGATATTTCTGCTTGTAGATCTTAGAAATCTTACTCCAAATAATACAATATTTTCTGAAAGGTAGAACAGACCCTATCTTCCCCACCTCAAATCTAGTCAAATTATTGTCCAGATGGAAAGCAGAAGAGCTTCTAGTGCGTCTAGGCGAGTACGATTTCAAGCGAACCAACGACTCCCGTAGTGCAGACTTTAAAGTGATAGAACTTCGTCAACATCAAGGCTTCGAGCTCGCCAATTACAAGAATGATATTGCCATCCTGAAGCTAGATAGACCTGCAATTTTCAACACTTACATATGGCCGATATGCCTGCCACCAGTTTCTTTACAACTCACGGGACAAACTGCTGTTGTTATTGGTAAGTATTCAGCCCTTGATGGACACCCGACATCTTTTATACCACTTAAGTGGCAGACAAGCTCACGGCGGTTACCGTGACCTTTGGACGTGTGTTGCTTGTGTGTCTGTGTATCATTTCTTTTTCCTTCAAACTTCACCGTGCGCACCATTTAGAGTTGCAACGTGTGAGGGTAAATTCTGTGCCAGTGAAGAGTGGCGCGATAATAACATGTAACTGTGGGCATCTTGTGGAATAAATCCTCTAAACACACATCATTGTCATTAAGTATATAGGCTAAGTAAGTAACTAACTACTCATTTGATCCGTATTTTTCATTTGCTTCAACTTTATCTTCTCTAATTTAATATATTAAACATTTATCAGGTTGGGGTACTAAGTCGTTTGGTGGACCACATAGCAACGTCCTGATGGAAGTAACGGTACCAATTTGGGATCACGATGTTTGCGTAGCGTCCTTCACCGATACCATCTTTGATGCAACCATTTGCGCTGGAGGATACGAGGGCGGAAAAGACTCTTGTCAGGTACGTAAATTCAGAGAAAATGAGAATCTTGGGGTGCGAGCTAGCTTCTGTTAAGATTTCTGTCTCCAAATTAATAGTGTTTTTCAGACGATATGGTCAATGGAACTGCGGTAGCTTAGTGGTATGTGTAATGGACTGCTGAGACGAGGTCTCGGGTTCGATCCCAGGTTTTACCATGGTACACACCAATGACTTTTCGATACTTTTCGAGGTTATGTGTGTATTTATCGCAGATTTATAAGTACCCGGTTAATGGGCATAGGCTCGCCACCTATTACATTGGGACCTACAAATAAATTGTCGAAATGTGGGTGCTAGCACCTCTGCCTACCTCTTCGGGGATATAGGCGTGAGTTTATGTTATGTCAATGGAGTTCCTGGTAAACTTAGTCCAGGAAAATTCTGTATAACTCGGGCCTATTGTAGCATTTTGACTGGTCGTAAATCCAACATGAAATCTTAGATATAGCTGATACTAATCCGACTTGGTAATTATTACACTGCCGACTTTTGAAGATCTATTAATTAGAAGATGTGTTTAAAATCTGATTATCTATCCATACTTCACAGGGTGACAGTGGCGGCCCCCTCATGTACCAGATGCCGAGCGGTCGATGGACGGTGATCGGCGTGGTGTCGTGGGGCTTACGCTGCGGAGAGCCTAAGCACCCGGGCATCTACACGCGCGTAGACCAGTACTTACCCTGGATTGTGCAGAACACTCGAATTTAAATGAACATGAGTTCAAAAACACATAAATTGTACCACTTTATATTCTATTTTTCAATATGGCAAGCATAGTCGATGCTAATAATTATGACAATGTCAAATGTGTGTTCTAGTTTCGTGTTTTGCTTGTACGTCATAAATGACATTTCATATATATTTTCTTCGAGTACCCACATTATTTTTCAACAGCTTGTTACATATATTTCGTAAATTATAAGAGATGATAATTCAATTTGTTTCATTACAATCGGTAACGTAACTTCTTACCACCAAAAAGGCTACAAACACGTCAAGCTAACACTCCATATACAATGCATTAGATGCATACATTGTAGGTACTTATTTACCATTCAAAGATTGTGTACACCGTTACCGAACAGTTTCCACATATAGCAACATTATAGCTCAATTAGATTTAAATGTACTAAAACGATTTATTTAACTGCAAAGAAATTTTCAAGCGCCCATCAAATGGAACGTATTTGGGTATGAATGCTCACTGTGGGAGGCGGCTAAGGTGAAGTGTGGATAGTAAATAATGTTGAACTTATTCTATTTAAGCCGTATCTGTGACAATACCTTATACGAGTCCCGGTTAAGGAGGGATTAGTCTAACCAACGGCAATAACAATTCTTATAGGTTGGATTGGTTAAGTGTTAATTCATACAGTACCAGTACACCAGCTGTATGACAAATGAGGCTCTGGCAAACGCTTTCCTCTCGAACTTGGAGGACCAGAAGGCAGACTAAGCCAATCATAACCAATAACTGAGAACTACGAAAGCATGTCCCGAGCTCTAAAGTGCAAGCTTTCAATTCAATCGGGATTGGCGCTCTTGGTTAATACACATCTTGCGTATCAGGATTTATAGACTATATTTTACGGGTGGTAAAAACGGGACTGCAATGGGCTAGTTGATTGATGCATGTTTCAGAAGTTTGTTTAAATATCATACAAAAATTAAAATAAACTTGCTCGTGTTCGAATGGGTAAATGACAATCTCACACTAGATACCTATTAGACAGAGCGACGAAGGGTCGCAAGACAAGCTGCCCGCGTACGAAGGCAACTCGGGCGTCGGAGGTCGATGAACGACCTCCGCCCCCCATGAGCGCCGGCCTGGGGGTGACAGGTGGAGCCGCCTGTCACCCTGGCAGAAGCAGGCCGCGGCGGTGGCGCGCCTCCCCGTTTCCGGGGACGAGTTGGGGACTCTGTAGTCCCCACACCCGAGAAGAGGGCCAGATCGTGAGAGATGGCCCTGGGTCGGCCGGGGTGCGAGGGATATGCCTGTCAACCTCATCTTCAGCATCCAAAGCGACAGGCAGCGTGCGTTTTAGTCGGTTCGAGTCCGACATAACCTCCTCCACCGGCTCCGGTGGGGAGGTATCCGTGGGGATTTTGCGCACGTAAAAAAAAAAAAAAGATACCTATTAGACAACTGAAAATTATCGAATGCAGATAAGTCAGTTAAGCTAAATCAACCTTAAATGACGAGGAAGTATTTTAGAAAGCTTCAGCTTCAGTATAACGTTGATTCAGTTCAAGCAATTTCCCAGGCATATTTGAATGCAGTGCTAAGTGAGTTATCAAATCGTTACGATTATTTACAGAGTAGAGTTTCTACACTATATTAGGGAATTAGTTGTTTACATACCACAATTGATTAGAGCATGTAAAGTGTTCTAAGTGGTCGTAATAAGAGTCACGCGTGGGCTGATTGGGTCAAAATACTTTTGGAATATGTTGTACACTTAACAAATTCACAACATAACGTTAACAGAAGTAATAAGATTGTAAGTGACAAAGATTTCTCCTTTAGAGCAGTTTCGGTGTCTACTCCGATATCACACATCCGATAGCCGACAGGAAGAAGAAGGCTCCATCGGGTGTAGGACAACGGCGTTCCCATCTTTCCCCAGAAAAAGGCGGAGAGGCACTTATCGCGCCGCCGCCGTCTCGACTTGCTTCTGCTAGAGTGACAGGCGGCTCCACCTGTCACCCCCAGGCCTGCACGTGGAGGACGGAGCTCATTTAATGACCTCCTATCCCAGAGTCGCTTACGCGCATTGCGGGCTATGGGGGACGATAGGGACCTAAGTCTCCTCCGGGCCCGTTCCCCCGCCTCCTTCTCGAGCACTATCTGCTCACAGAAGGAGTTGGTGGCAGCCCACACGCTCGCGCTCTGTATCATCACTGCGAGTAACGTACTGAGCAAGAAAACTCCCAGTCCCAGGGTCGCATTCAGTCAGTGTGTGCAGTCCCGTATCCTCACTACTTTCGGTACTGATATAGTACTGAAAGGGCTTTTGTCTCCAGATCCCATGGTGGGATTCCGGCAAGGAGACTCACCTCCTCGAAGGATATCTTACGTCACGATATTGAACTTATTGAAAAGGTGGTATTCCGTTGGATGGAAATATTCAGTAGCTTGTGACAAGTATTGACCACATTAGCTCGTTACGTAGGTACACAAGACACGAAAACACCACCAAAATCCAAAAAAAGACAGCGGTAGATAGGTCATGGATATACATAGAGAGTGATACGTTCGAATCTTTCAATATTTCGGATTATTCCTGAATTCAGGAAAAGCACTACAATTTGGGAGCATAAAAAAAAAGTGTCTAGCAATGATTCGATATAATAATTTATTGACAGGCATCCTATTAATAGTGTTACAAAGTAAAGGGTACTTTGTAAAAGTGTCATAAGATTGATTTTATGCAGTCTCTTGTAACATTTTCATGGTAACAGTTTCACCGCTCTCTTCAATAGCTGTCAGCATATTGACGACTTGTGCCTTCTCAATGGCAGGATGGAACTGGAATGCGAGACGGAAGAAGTTCTTGTGGTGGTGCAGTGGAGTGTATGACACCATCAGACGAGTTGAAAGAACTAGAAGCTCCTTTATTTTTGGTGTTACCTGAAGACATATAATTTTCATTTATGTATATATGAGCTAAAATTTTATTCTTCTCAAACACAAATTAACATAGAATCAGTCAGGTAAAGTTATACTGGATTCTGTTCCAGAATAGTAACTCGAAAATTATTTTCTGTATGAAGTAAATATTTTAAGTTTTGAATCACTGGATTGGTCTCTATAATTAAAATGCTCGCACCTATTTCCCTCTGGGCTAGGCACAGACAACATCCTGGCGGAAAGATTTATAATATGCATTGTATACGTCCAGAACTAGTGTTGTTACAGTAAAGTATCGAAGACAGTTTGAATGTACTTGCAAAGCCCAAGCCACTAAGTTAAATAAAAGTACGATCACACAGGGGTGTGACAACTTACCGATAGAAATTAAATACTTTTTGCTGATTTAAAATAAAGAAAATTACTTTTAGAATAATCCTCACCTTATGCATACATTCCCACCACTGCTCATTCTGTTCATTTTCCCTCATAAAACTCGGTATATACCAAAAGCAAATATTTGGACACTGAAGCTCATCAGACACTAGTTTGAATCCAGGTCGGCTTGCTACGGTCTCCAGGCAGAACTGAGCTGTGGCCATCGTCTGATCTGCTAGTTGACTTAGGCCGAGGTCGCCACGGGCCTTCCACATCATCCAAAGCTTGAACGCGTCTATCTACAGTGAAAAAAAAAGATTGGTAGATAAATCTGAGATATCAGTAGGTGAAGTTTGTGAAATATAGTTAGGACACTACGGTATTTCCGTCCAATTGAACAGTCCGACTGGGGAAGTACTCCCGCCCTACAGAATACCGCGGCCATAATAACCTCGTGTTGTGTTCCCGGCGGTGATTAGTGTAGCCAGAGCTCACTGGAGAGTTTTTGTGTTGTCAGTGGGAAGACCACTGACAACACAAAAACCGGTATAAAAAAATGTATATTACCACTTTGATGATAGACAGGTATATATGTACTAACTGTGCGCCGTGGCATCACTCGCTGTACCTACTTGGTGCTACTCATTCTCATTATAAGTATTTAAACTATCATGGTCATCTCGAGTGAATTCAGTAAGCATCGTGTTTCGTAAACGTGATCGAGATCGTTTTCGAATATGTAATGGTAGTGCAGATATGCGTAGTAAAAGAAATCAAGAGGGTAGATCGATATATTTATTCCGTAAAAAAACTATTTCACTGTTCACCACCTATACTCCAGTTCTTCCATGACCATGGTGCTTGCAACAACGCCGAAATATCGGAAACTCAGAACAATTCAACATTGTAAATATCCCGATAACTTTAATACTCATTCTCATCTGTAAGCAGGTTGTGAAAAAACATCCACAGTGGACGACAAGTTAAGGATCAACATTTTACGGTCAACAGCATCTATAATGGTGGCCCATATCTCCCTGTCTGCAGCTCAGCTTTTTGCTATCTAGTCGGGTACAGTTAATTGAAGGACTTCAAATATATTTTAAAAAATATCCTCCTCAACTTTTTATCGCTTTATCGCTTCTAATCATAGCCCTCTCGTAGAACAGAGATTAGCCTATTCAAACAAACAAATTCTTCATTTTCATTATAGATAGATAAATAAAGTTTTCAGTACTCTACCTTTCTCCCGCACTGGACACTCTTATCTCCCGTGTCGTACGATACATCATAGAATTTATCCTGTTGGAAAAGGTACTGAGCTGCGGCTGAGTTAGCTTTATGCAGCAGCCCTTTCTCACGGATCAGCACCATGGAACACTGGAGAGGGGCACCCATCATCTTGTGGGGATTCCACGATATAGAGTTAGCTCTGTAAGAAGTTAAATGATATATTCGTAGAATTAACAACAACATAAACTCACGCCTATATCCCCGAAGGGGTAGGCAGAAGTGCTAGCACCCACATTTTGCCAGTTTATGTTTAGGTCAGAATGTAATAGGTGGCGAGCCTATTGCCATTAACCGGGCACTTATAAACCTGCGATAAATACACACATAACTTCGAAAAGCATCGAAAAGTCATTGCTGTGTGCAGTCCATTACCATTCGTAGAATTACTTATACTACATATATAAGAGAAATGCATTATATTATCTGCGCTTATACGTACAGGTGTATGGAGCATTGGAGCCCCACTAAGGTATTCGGAGTTGAAGCTAACTTGCTGGTTGATGGGTCAGGTTCTTCCTATCGGGTTGGGAAGTTATTTCGAGAAAAGTCGAGTAAAATCGATCCGTAAGAAAAGGATGCTGAGCTCGACAACCAGGAATGGAAAGGAACTGTTTTGTCCGCACTTAGACTCCTTTTTTGGGCCATATACTCGACAACCGGGATTAGCGCACTAATAATAATGAATCGTCATTACGCCGAAGTTTGACACTTGTTTTAAAAGAACAAAATTACTATAAACGGTAAGGTTAATCTCAAATGGCCCTTCTCAACGGTGGAGGTACCTCTACTACTACATGGCTCCCAATAAAGAACGCGGATTCAAATTCTTGAAGGTATAGTGTGCATGGAGAACGCACAGAATAGTTAAGTGAAAATTAAAAATATATTAATTTACCTCTCTACGCCTTTTAACTTAACCCTATGTGTAGGCGACAACATCAGACTGCCACCCCAACATGCCTGAAACACAAAACGATGCAAATGTAATCATACTTGTTCATGAAGTGCCTATTAAAATTGTCATAGCAAGAACATTTGCGTAGAGTTTCTGAACTTTTAAATGCTGGCTGTTGTGAGGTCAAAAATACGGTTATACACACTATTTTTTCTAATACATACGTATTATTTTACGTGGTATCACCCAGATCCTTGCAAATACATCAATCAACATACTTGCATACAAATTTTTGTACAGAGTGGGAGTCGAACCCACGACCTGAGTTAGCATAGCAATCAAACACTCTGCCGCTACACCACAGAGATCACATCAGTTAGTATGAACGTTTAAGGATGAAAGATTTTTTTTTAAGTTCCTATACATTGTAAGACTGTATTCTTCAAAAAATCTGACTCACGTCTACATGCATCCAAACTTCATGTTTCTGACAGACGTCTGCGACAGCGCCGATATCATCTATAGCTCCCAACACCGTCGTGCCTACCATCCCATTGACGAACACTGGACATCTACCTATACCCTTCTCTTCTTGGATGGCTTCGTCAAGTTTCTGAACTATTATCTGACCCTTACTGTTGGTCGGTATTCTCCTGACTTGGTCGGTACCAAATCCCAGCCAATGAGCCGCTTTTGTTATGGAATAATGACTCTGAAAAAAAAGCCATTGGTCTTTAATTTTGGTAATAAAATGTGAAGTAGTTTCTATTGATGGAATATTACATTGGTGTTTGTTGTAAATAGATATAAACTATCTCAACTCAACTGTATAGCCATAATAATAACGGCGCCTCCTTCTGCGAGCAAGTAATGCTCGTGTAGGAGGAGGTGGGGCGGGAGCGGCAGCGGGAGCGACGAAGGATCGCAAGCCAAGCTGCCCGCGTACGAAGGCAACTCGGGCGTCGGAGGTCGATGAACGACCTCCGCCCCCCATGAGCGCCGGCCTGGAGGTGACAGATGGAGCCGCCTGTCACCCTGGCAGAAACAGGTTTCCGGGGACGAGTTGGGGACTCTGTAGTCCCTACACCCGAGAAGAGGGCCAGATCGTGAGAGATTGCCCTGGGCCAGGGTCAACCTCACCTTCGGCAACCAAAACGACCCACAGGCGGCGTGCGTTTTAGTCGGTTCGAGTCCGACATAACCTCTCCCACCGGCTCCGGTGGGGAGTTGTCCGTGGGGATTTCGCGCACGTAAAAAAAAAAGTACAGCGCGTATCAGCACGTGAGTTCCCGCCGAATACCGTCTGAACCGATTCAATTTTTAATGATCTTAATCGATTTGAATGGCAAACAATCTTGATGTGTCTTTTTAATGTTTTATTTAACAACTAAGTTTCTTTTTATATACAACTTAGGTGGCAAACAAGCACACGGCCCACCTGATGGAAAGTGGTTGGTGATGGAAACATCAGTGGAGTCACATCCTCCTTACTGGTGGTAGAAATTTGGTGGCACAAATTTGTCTCAAGTTTCGACCGGGTGGGTACCACCGTGCACTATCGCGAAAAACCCTCCATAGCAATTCAATCTCGGTTGAATTGTGTTCAGGTGTCAGCAAGTGCATAGCCGGGCAGAGGTGGTGGTTGTCGCAGCACTAGTAGGACCAGTGGGTCTTGACGTAGTCTAGTGGGAATGGCGCGGGGCGACGCGCCGAACAGGGAGACCTGTAGAAACGGTGGTGCCGCTGGCCGCCCGCGGTATAGTACAGGGGCCCAACTGGGGTTAACCACCTTGAGAGGCTGCCTCACCAGGCCGCGCATAATCCCGATATGGTTCGTCGTGCCGGTTGGTGACCGGATTTCGGAGCCTGGGGACCATACTCAGGGGGGTACGGGGGCCCTTCCGTTCGGCGCGTTGGTTCTCGCCATGCCTCACATTTATATATAAAACCAATATCCCGCGCTTTGTCACACAGTGCTGCGGCGGCAATCACCTCTTTTTTCACGCCTTCTCCCACCCAAACTCATGGCAGCGCAATTTAGAGAACTAGGCAACACAGCGGCTCGTCACACTCCCAAAAGCTTGCTATTTGAAGTAGAGTCCACTAACATGTGTGGGCTCCATGCAAACCTCAACGCCGTCCACCAACACCTAGAGACGGTGAAACCTGCCATATTTTTTCTAACGGAGACACAAATACACCGCCCTGACGACACAACCTACTTACTCTACCCGACGGGCCACGGGCTTCTCACACAGGAACTCCTATGACCGTCGTCTTAGTAGGTATCAAATGAATAGACTACATGACCGAAGACAGATGCTGGATGTCTGCTTTCTGCATAGGGTGGTAAACGGTCAGTTTAAAAGTAACGAACTGCTCGGTAAGATCTTATTCTCCGTCCTTCATAGCTATCCCAGGCAACCGATTTTAAACTTTGAAGGGGGATCGCTCGGAGCCAGCCAACTATCGACCCATAGCCGTCACCTCAGTGCTGTGCAAAGTGTTCGAGCACATAATTAACAAACAGCTCATGCGGCACCTAGAGGATCACTCCTTAATTAATGACCGGCAATATGGCTTCAGGTCGAAACGGTCAACGGGTGATCTTCTAGCATACGTTACCCATCTTTGGGCTGAAGCTATGGACAAGCACGGCGAGTCACTGGCAATTAGTCTTGACAGACCGAATAGAGTACAGGTACTTACATCTTCAGAAGTGAATATGACCATTTCCGGTAGGTTCTTCATGCCTTTAGTTTTGATTTCCGGGAACTTTTGATATCGAGCGGCCACGATAGCGTACATGATGGCCATACTGCCTCCTGGGGCGAAGATCCCGTCTCCATTTGGTATGCCGAACAGTTTGAGTATATGGTCTAAGAGCTTGAGTTCTATGAGGGTGAAGACTGGTCCTACTTCAAAGGTGTATCTGAAATATAATTGATTCTGAGTTTAATACAATTTTTAAAACAGGTAGGACACGGCGGTATTTCCACCCAATTGAGCAGTTCGACTGGGGAAGGACCTCCGCCCTAGAGAGTTTGTGCTGTCAGTGGGAAGACTAAAGGCTTGCCCTGCTTTGTCTTCTACACTGACGGCACAGACACTCTGTGCTTACAAGGTAGACAGCGTGAGTGTGACTCTGGTGTTACACACGTCCATAGGCCACGGTAACCACTTTCTATCAGGTGGGTCTTGTGCTTGTCTGCCACCTAAGTGGTATAAAAAATACATTTTATATTGCTAGACGTCTACTTCTCCTACAGATCGACAATCCCCTGCTAAAGTTCAGCCTCATCTTATCGCAGTTCCAAGGCGGGCTTATTCTTTCTCCATCCGTTGATTTGGCTTATACAGTTTATATTAGAGCGTATGCTATTTAGTCTTCAAATCCTAAGAACCTCATCCATTAATCAACAGGTGCACCGGATAACAAACGAGGTTGGCTTGGACCCCACAGATCTCTATAGGGCCCCAAAAATACAAACTTTAAATCTGGTTATATTACCCAAAGCTAAAAAATAACTACCATAAAAACATGTCGTTTCAATTCAAACATGGCATGTCGTGGAGGTTTACTGCACATTAAATAAGAGTACAGTTAATTTAGGTATTTGGAAAGTTCAAACAATAAATGTTTTAAAGAAAGTTGTTACACGTGTTCAACTGGGTTAAATATTTCACGTTACAATGTTATGGTAATGAAATCTTACTTTTGATACGTAAAATATAGCCTTATGTAAAGAACTAACAGAAATAAATGGGCCTACGCTCATACTTCCAAATGACTCGACAAATAGGCTATGGGCAAAAGGCAACAGAATGGCAGAATTCATGCAGATTATAATTTTTACAGTTCCAACGATGATGATGATGATCTTAGCCGTGATCTCGATTGTTTCCCTCCTCTATCGGTTATTATAGGAGCGACTGCCGTGTAAGCCCTGAGCCTGGAAGAGACCGCAGACCGCGATAAGACCGCCCATTATACAACTATCTAATATGCATGTATCCATCGTATGTATCTTATCTTTGGTGTGCAATAAAGAGTATTTATCTTATCTTGTTTTATCTCTGTGAAAAAAAAACTGCATCAGAGTATCGATAGACAGTTGTTTGCTATTCCTGATCATTACCTTCTATGAATACATTCGTCTATCCGCGGACCCAGGAATCGCATGCAACCGGGACTAACATAAAGTTGATGATGATGAATACATCCGAGTAACTGGTAATAGATCCCTGTACAGTGACAATACAACTCACGCATGGTGTGGGACGCAACATGCGTCGATACCATTGCCCCTACCCATATACCTGGCACGGCTGGCTGTGCTGGTGCTGCTGCAGCTTCTGCAGAGACTCTTAAGCGGCGCAAGTATTCGAATCTCATTGGTGATTACGAGTTAGTGCCGTTTGGAGTAGAATCGTTTGGGCCGTGGGGTCCGAGCGCCAGCAATCTCTTCAGGGAGATTGCGAAGGGTATGGTCGACGCTTCTCGTGGCCAGAGGGCTGGCTTCTTCTTAGGTCAGAGAATAAGCATTGCTATACAACGTGGCAATGCTGCCAGTCTTCTGGGAACGCTACCACAAGATGCATGCGATGCGGAGAAATTTCACGACGCATTTTAACTTTTGTTTTATTTAATTATTATTTTTTAATAATGTCTGCTAATATTAGCATAGCTTTAAAATACATTAAGTGTAAAGAGATAAATATATTGTATTGTTGTATAATGTGAACAAATGTGTTGCCATGTAACTCACGCATATTTCGCCTATCTACAAAAAAGACAGATAATAATAACTTTCAAATCATCGTGTTCCATGACACAATAATGTTAGCGGGAATTAACGCGATCATAGTATAGGTACATGCCTTTGGTTTGCCTGACCTTTTGACCAGGTTACACCGTCCGTGGTCTCAGGCTGACTGACTCAACAGTGCACGCCCGGCGTCTTCGAGCTCGTGATGTAGAAAATTCTTATTGTATAAGAAAGGTAATATATAACACTTTTCTTAAATATCAAAAAACAATGAATAGATAGCAGGTATACATACTGACTACTATTAAAAGCCTCCGTGATCCATGCTCCAGCCAGCCCGTAAGGGTCCGTGGCTCCAAATAATTGGTTTCTGAATGTCGCTTTGTGAGTCTTCACGCTGTAATGGAGCACCTCACGCACTCGCTCTTCCAGCTCCTCATCGCTTATACCCTCGGCCACATCTAGATCCAGGATAGCCTGAAATTGTGAAGCAAGAATTCCACTTAAATACATGAACAGACAACCGATTTGAAAAAAATTGTCTTATCATTCCGTTAATGTAAAAATATTAGCGTTACGTTTTGACTCAAACAAAAATTCTATCACCTTTTCATCATCATCACTGCTAATGCAGTGTTATAGTTACCAAAGCTACTTAGAAGTTTGCTCTCCTAAACCTTTACTTGAAGTAGCTTTTGCAGGAGCGACTACCGGCTGCCTCACAATTCCGATTGAAAAGCCTGAGCCAGAGCCTCGCCCGCCACTCAGTAGGTTATCGGTTTGCAAGTGAAGTTGGTTTCGGCTCCAAAGAATTTAGTGGTGGCGCCCCAAAAACACTGCCCCATTGAAATACCAATGCCACACAACCACCACTACCCTGTGTGACCCCTGGCGCTAGTTAACTTAGACTTGGCTCTTTGGTCATTCAGTCATTTCTGAAGATGATTAGACAAATCTTTACTAAACTATACATAGGTAAATACAATCACGCCTATATCCCCGGAGGATTAGACAGAGGTGAATTAACACCCACATTTCACCAATCCTTGAATTCGGGTCCACGTAATAGGGGGTGGGCCTATTGCCGTCTTCTGTGCAATAGTGCCCACTATTGTTGACTCAAGCCATCGGCTGAGTCTGGGCTGTATATTTCTGTCTGATGTTAAACAGCCCTATCCCTTAGTCGCTTTGTACGACACCGCATGGGAAGAGATGTGATGGTCCAAATTCTACTCTGCCGGGAACCACGCAGCTATATAGGTATACTAAACTATAAGATACTTAAAGTGCTAATAAGTTTAACTCAGGTCCTTGACAATTACGGGTCTTCAGTCAAACAAAGACCACTCCTAGTAAATGAATGTACTTAGTTTACTAAGTACTCAACAATAATCGTTTTATCAAGGATTTAATCTCCACGCTGGCACCATTCCGATGTTCAAACGCATTGACGCAATTCGTTATGGAGTGTTGATCGACCGCGTGGACAAACAAACTCCATCGTAATCTGACCGCACCAGGCATTGAAATATTTTCTTTTACTACTTGTGTATTATTTGCTCTTTATTACTTAAGGTCCCGGTTGCTATACGAACATCTACGACAGTCATTACGGGTACTTGAGCCCCAAAGAGTCCAACAACTGGTCTTACTGCAATGCTTCGTTATCGCCTTTTTTTACGCACTCAAAATCCCCACGGATACCTCTCCACCGGAGCCGGTGGAAGAGGTTATGTCCGACTCGAACCGACTAAAACGCACGCCGCCTGTGGGTCGTTTTGGTTGCCGAAGGTGAGGTTGACAGGCATATCCCTCGCACCCCGGCCGACCCAGGGCCATCTCTCACGATCTGGCCCTCTCCTCGGGTGTGTGGAGACTATAGAGTCCCCAACTCGTCTCGAGGCGCGCCAGGCGCACCACCGCCGCCGCTTGCTTCTGCCAGGGTAACAGGCGGCTCCACCAGTCACCCCCAGGCCTGCGCTCATGGGGGGCGGAGGTCGTTCATCGACCTCCGACGCCCCGCTTTGATATCGCCTTTGATTTGTGAGGGTCATATGGCAGTCACCTCACGGAAAATATCGAAGTTCAGCCAAATCCGCAATAAGACTGGTAAAGCGGACCCTAACTCCGAAGTGAATGCTTCGGATGCGACTGCGATGAACACTAAGATGAACAGTATAGCTGTGCAATTCTTTAGCCATACAGCGTTGAGTACAGTGCTGCGTCAGCCTTGATAAAGAATGTCATTGGTCGATCTTCTGTGACGTCACCCATTCCGGCCAATGACAATTCTTATCAACGCTGTCTCAGCGCTGTGCTCGACGCTGTGTCCGTACAGTCAGTATCAGATCGATCTTGACTGGCAATAATGTACTCAAAATAATCTTAATACCTTGGTATTCCCCCTTCCTGTTAACTGTTATTCTGATATTGGGTATCATTGAGATTATATGTATATTACACGTTTAACTAAGTGTTTGGTACAGGTTTGGTACTGTGGTTTTAGTTTGGGCGATAATACAATTTAAATCGATAGGACAGTTTGATATTAACATCATTAGTAGCTAGTCCAGATCGATCTGATACGCGTGTGTGGTATGTGTGGTACTACCAACGTTGGCCTTCTATAATGACCATCATTCAATCACAGGTTGCCAAGTTAAACCAGCTTAAAACGTGACAAACGATGATATTTGCACGTCATTACAGCCTACCACAATACCTAAAATATTGCTTGTATTATTATCGCTAAAACAATCCATAAAATTGATGTAATGTGATGTGATATAAAATATATTTATAAGTACTTATCTGATCAAACGAAACCGTTCAATTAGTTTTATCTGTACCTATCTATTCGCATATCAACACAGTAAAACGAATCTTATGAAAGTTGGTTAAACTGTGATATCATTATGACTTTTACCTGCCTGTTCCTAAATGAAGGCTAAACTATGAAGACTAGCATTGCAGACGTCTACAATGCTAAAATGGTGGTTTATTAAAGGGGTGTGCCCTTTTTTTTACGTGCGAAGAATC
Organism: Eilema griseolum; assembly: GCA_963662185.1. NCBI lineage: Eukaryota > Metazoa > Arthropoda > Insecta > Lepidoptera > Erebidae > Eilema > Eilema griseolum. The sequence goes on from OY759250.1 coordinate 12,431,164, forward strand.
CCCAAGGATACCCCCACCACGGAGCCGGTGGGTGAGGATATGTCGGACTCGAACCGACAAAAACGCACGACGCCTGTGGGTCGTTTTTGGTTGCCGAAGGTGAGGTTAACAGGCATGTCCCTCGCACCCCGGCCGACCCAGGGCCATCTCTCTCAATCTTGCCCTCTCCTTGGGTGTGGGAACCACAGAGTCCCCAACTGGTCCCCGGAAAAGGGGAGGCGTGCAAGGTGCACCGCCGCCGCGGACTGCTTCTGCCAGGGTGACAGACGACTCCACCCGTCACCCCCAGGCCTGCGCTCATTGGGAGCGGAGGTCATTCATCGACCTCAGACGCCCGAGTGACATACGCCGCGACTTATTATTTATTAGTGAGTGAATCGTTGAAAACACTACCCACTCGTCGACGGATCTCCCGAGCTCTGACCAGCAAAGTGCAGTGCGGGCCCGTCTTCTGATTGGGCGACGACGTCCAGGCACACCAGGACATCACCCATTCGCGGAGGCTTCATAGCGGGTGGAGGGCTAACCCAGTGACGTCACCCAGTCCAACCAATGACAATCTCTATCAAGGATATCGCAGGGCTGAGCTCAACGCTGTGTGCTTAGAGAATTAGAAAGATAGAAACACGAGTCTGGTGAAAGATTCCAAGTTTTGTATTTATATTGGATTGAATTTGTATTTAGATTGGAACTCTAAACCTTGAAGGGTTACTTGCAGAATTCCAATCTAGAATAACGTACTACTATTTTACTGAATGCCATGTAGGTCCCTGTACCGTGGTAATAGCTCTACACTCTTCATACAAACTTAGGTAGTTCATAGAACTTGATCGCAATTATTTGAACTGCTGAAATACGACCTAAATAGTCATACTTTATTGCGATATCGTTCGTTTTGTCATATTTAATATGACACCACCGCACTGGCGTGGGTTGTAAATGGCCGAATGACTCGAAGAGTGTTCCAAATAGACACGCTAAGTACTCCTACACATTCAACAAACAAAACAAGAAATATGTGCATTTTTACGGTAGTACCGATCATCAGAAAGTTTATAAAAAAGAACGAAGTGATAATCATAAAGGACAAGCGACATTTCGGGGTTATATTGCAAAATAAAGACAAAAAAAATTAATGGTATCGGTAGGATTACCCCTTGTCACTTTTGTCACCCTTATCACCCTTGTCACTTGTTACAAGAGTATCAGTGAATTTAGTGATCGTTTTTGTTGCCCGCACTACTGACTTTAACTAGCATTTAGGCTATGCTATGCTATGCTATGTAACTGAATAATTAATTGCACCAAAATTTTACCTCAGTTTTATCGGAAATTCGCCAATAATTCTTGCTAGATACAAAGAGTACAAAAGCACAAGTACAAACAACGACAAAAGTTAATTAGCACTTAAATATTTAAAAACGTAAAGCATTGGACCATAGACATAAAAATAATAAACGTGCGTATAGATAGCTAAAATGTATCAATTAATTGATATTTAGTTTGAAAATCCACAGATAACAAAGTCAGTATGTATACTCCATGAAGATTCATATTTTGTTTTTTTTATAAAGGTTTAAGAGCTAAGGTGATAATGAATTTAGAATTTGTTAATTTAGGTAGGTACTTTTGTCATTGACTGTACCTCAATGAAAGATGAAACAGTCGTTACTCATGTAACTACCACCTGACAATTTCAAATTCCTATAACACATTTATTAATTATCTAATATCATACTAAGTTTATTTTAGTTATCAAAAACACAAATACTTAAGTCACATAAATATACTGAACTGCAATATATGTTTATACTGAAACATAATATATTTTTCTTTATATGAATTGCAGAATAAAACTAAAATTAAAAATAAAAACGTACCTCAAGTTCTTTTGGATGTACGAATCGTACCAAAGGAGTGTTCTCAGACCTTTCATCTTTAACTATACTAACCACTCTGTCCAAAAAGTTTGTACCGTTTGACACCATTATTAATTCTGTACGTTTTCTGTTCACTACGTGCTCGCGACCCAGAAGAGAATACGAAACTGAGCGCAACAACATCGATTTGTTAATATGTGCTATGTTTTGAGTAGGTACATCGAACATCGTGCAATAACCGGGTATACCAATAAAGGTTATAATTATAAAATACAGATACTTGATTTAGTTTTTTTATTTTTATTTTTGTATACCACTTGGTTGGCAGACAAACACACGGCCCACCTGATGGAAAGTGGTTGCCGTGGCTTATGGACGTGTGCAATACCAAGGGAGTCACACTCGCGCTGCCAACCCTGTAAACACAAGAGTTTCTGTGCGGTCAGTGTAAAAGATATAGCAGGACAAGCTTTTGGTTTTCCCACTGACAGTACAAAAACTCTCCAGTGAGCTCTGGCTACCTACCCTACTCACCGCCGAGAACTCAACACAAGTTTGTTATACAATTCAATGGCGGACGTTCAAACTCTTCAATAACTGAGTGACAATTATTTTGTACCTAAATCTCCTAAACTAGTTGCCTTAAAACTGTCTCTATATTTCAGGTTTTTAAAGGGCACTAAAAATGTACGAAAATTATCTAATTCACATTATCATAATATCAATTTTAAAGATAAGTTTCGCTTTCTTTATTTTTTTACCACTTAGGTGGCAGACAAGCGCACGGGCCACCTGATGGAAAATAGTTACCGTGGCCTATGGACGTGTGTAACACCAGAGAAGCCACACTCGCGCTGCCGACCCTGTAAGCACAGAGTTTATTTAGACAACATTAAATAAAGCGCATTTTTAATATAATAATTTTAAGATATTGTGGGTATGTGTGTATAAAGTAGGTGAGTGTAATTTAAGTATTGTTGAAATTAAAAAGAAGGAGAAGGAACTTTTAACTTGTTCACATAATGACGTATATTCCATGGACGTTATTGCAACCGAAAGCTAATAATTACTCTTTGGTAAAAATACTTACATAGATTTGTAGGTACTTTGTCTCTGATGCATAATGCAGATTAAACTTCATTACCTGTAGATACGTTATCTATCTACGGCTTATCTACGGCAATATTTATGTGAAAACTCGTGAAAATTGGATAACAATAAAAATTCTGCTTAAACAAGTATATAGCATTACTAATGTTTTCTAAAAAGCACAATAAGTACAAAAAAGCCTGCGATCGTAGCTCCATAGATCACAGCTACTAGGTTAAGTACAAAGTGACAGAATACATTTTATTCGGACTCCCAAAGTAAAATTATTTTATGTGTCAAGTAAATACACCACTAAAATGAATTTCCTAATGACCCGCACTCGCTCTCGAAATCGTAAGAACTCCACAAGCGTTGTGAATAATACAGAGAAATGGCGCAGTGGCCGCAAAAGGTCCCGCCTAACCAGTGACTTCTCAGATGATGAAGCAGATGATAATGATGAAGGGCCACCATATAAACGTATCACAAACTGGGTTGAAGACTTTTTTGATAAAAATAGTGAAACTTCAGAAACGATTGATCAAGACGTGGAAGTTCACTTAACCAAAAAACAAACGCTCATTCTATCAACACTAGTACCAGATGAAATACTACAAATGAACAAGTAAACTTTTAACAGTAATCACCTTATTATCAATAAATAACGTATAGTTTATTTTAAATTATTAAATACATTTTCAGATTTGATACGGCTAATCCAGCTCGTTTTGTTGGAGTCCTCATGATGGCTGATGTTTCAGGGTATACCTCTTTATCGGAGCGCTATAATAATACAGGAAAAGGTGGCACGTACCGGTTAACTGTCACTCTCAATACATATTTAGGTTCGCTCATAGAGGTCATCTATAGCCACGGTGGAGACATCATCAAATTCGCAGGAGATGCTTTTCTGGCGCTGTGGAAGACAGATAAAAGAACGTTTCTATGTCATACTATTCATACAGTTATTGCTTGTGCATTAATTATCCAGCACTCTTATTCTTCATATGAAACAGATGTTAAAGTTAATCTTCGAGTTAAATTAGCTATATCTGCAGGTAATATTATATTTGCACCTATCGGCAGTGGAATAGACATGAATTACATTATTTTTGGATTACCTGTGCTAGAAGCAAAAGCAGCTGAAAGTGTTTGTGCTTCTGGTGAAGTAAAACTAACTCCCACAGCCTGGGGACATTGTTATTCTAGAAATTATGATCACGCAATTGATGAGAATGGATTTGTTACAATAAAATGTATCCTCTATGATCCTCATGATAGTAATGTTACGAAACCATTTCAAGGCTTTGGAAATATGATTAGACAAATTAAAAAACCTTTCAGTGCAATAGAAAATCTACCTGATCAGTTGTGGGATTCATCAAAACGACTAAGCATTACAGAAATCACAAAGAAGAATGAAGCATTAAGTCTTCGGAAAAGTATATTAATAGCTGAAGAGAAAAATATAGGTTCCGAAATTCGGAAGTTTATGATAAGGCCCGTTCTTACACAAATTGATGCTCATCAACCACTAGAATACCTGACTGAAATGAGAAACGTATCCATTTTGTTTGTTACCCTCAAACCATGTGATTCTTCATTCACACAATTGATAACCATAGTCAACAATGCTTATCAAATAACTTGTGAAATAGTTTACAAATCAATGGGATGTGTGAATAAAATAATACTTTTTGACAAAGACATAATGATGTTGGTAATATTTGGGTTAAGAGGCTTTAGACATGGATCGGAGGCTCAAGCTGCTTTGAAATGTAGTTATAGTATAAAAAAATCTGTATCAGCTCTGGACGGAGTGCTGGAAGTATCTATTGGTGTGACAACTGGCCCAGTATATTGCGGTGTAGTGGGGCATCCTTTAAGACGAGAATTTACAGTGATAGGTGCTATTGTTAATAAAGCTGCAAGGCTCATGTGTGAATTTAGAAATTTAATTACTTGCGACGAAACTACCTACATGAAAAGTAAAATGTCTTCAAATGGTTTTACTCTACAACCACCAGTACAATTAAAAGGTATTGTACAATCGGGTAAAATATATGAGTATACGGAGGAAATCAGAGCCAAAGAGTTCCATGATATACCAGTAATTCCTCCATTAATAAACCGAGTTGACGAAATAGATTATTTTACTACCTGGCTTGAGGATCGTGAGCCAGGAATTAGAGACTTTGATGCCCTTTTGTTAATTGGAGAGTCACGTCTCGGTAAAACAAGAATGTTGGAATGGATGTCACGAATTGCAAAAAGTAAAGGGTTTCATGTATGTTTTATAACCTTAACATCTATCCATTCTGCAACTGCTTATTTAGCTTTAAATCAAATAATTAATCAAATACTCGATCTGCAGGAACCCATTCAAGGTTTCAATAAAGAGGAGAAAATTGTACAATTATTACAAGTCTACTCTGACGATTTGTGTTATTTAAACAATATTATTAAAGTGCGATTTGCATATCATGAAGGAATTCACTCATTGGATGAAAATAAACGTAAGGAAAGGGCTAAGCTAATATTTAGCAAGTTAATTCAAGCTTTAACAGAAAAATACGTAATATTATTAGATGATTTACAAAATTTAGATCCATTTTCTTGGGAGTTTATATCCGTAATGTTTTCTTCTTGCAAAATATTTACAGCATTGTCCATTACAAGGGGTAAATTTAGCTCAGTCCATAGTTGGCTTTATAAGGTATTTATCAATCATAATATAAGGAAAATGTCCATAGCCCCATTAGATAAGGAGTGGATACCTGCTTTAGCTTGCCAAATTTTAAACGTCGATGGGGTTGCAAAAGATTTATCCACAGCTTTGCACATTAAGTGTAAAGGAATGCCAGGACTTGTAGAAACTTTTATAATTCACTTATTTTCAAGTGGAGCACTGGAGATAAAAAATATCCCAAATAGTGAGACAGATAAATGGATAGAAGAAGAAGAGTTAGATTTTCCGGATCCAGCACTGTTACATCTCCAAGCTCTGGATGTAAAAGACCAACAATTTCTTGATGAATTTATAGAAAATGAATCTATAGAAGAAAAATCTATTTGTGTTGTCACAAACAAGGAAGAATTAAAAACTAACCTAAATGTTCAAAATCTAGATGCTTTGATTATGATACAAATAGATTCCCTCACACCGTACCAACAGTTACTTTTAAAAATTGCATCTGTAATTGGTAATCTAATACCAAGAGATTTATTAGAAAATATTATGTATGAAAATAATTGGTTAGTTACAGCAAAAGCGATTAAACGTTTATTTGCATTGAATATACTAGCATGTGCAAACGCTGATAGCATGATGAAATGGGGGCGCAAAGTTACAATAAACAGTTCAATACGTAAATCAGTAAGTGAAATATCACTTACCGCGTCACGTAACCTAAATCTTCAGTGTGAATGTAAATTTGATCATGATCCAGAAAATTGTGAAAATCTACCAAAGTATGCGTTTTGCAAATTAGTGAGGTTCAAAAATAAGAACTCCCGTAAAACTTGTTATGAACTATTGCCGATTAATCAAAAAAAGGAATTTCACACTCGCATCGTGAATTATTTAGAAAGTAATAAACTGAAATGTACTGACTGTGGCGGTAAAATCATGGTAGTTCAATCACTGTTAAGTCTATTTGATGAACCACATGTGGCGGAAACTATCAGTGTCAACTCCAATTATTCTGAAGAGATCATGACTATTAAATCACATAGTTCTTCTATTATGGCATGGAGCTCTGGGAGCGTAAAAGACGAAAAACCTAAAAGAACATTAAGTGATATATTGGGGAACTCTCAAGATAGTGGGAAGTTCCAACCTATTTTAAAAACAAGTACCGATACATCAGAAAGACGTAAATCTGTAAAAAAAGTCACAATGACTACATCAAATTTATTTATTAAAGAAGAACGACAAGAAAAACATTGCAACAATATTCTGGATATGTTGCGCGCTATCACAGAAGCCGATAATCTTAATGATTGGCATGACCTAGGTGTTTTCGATAGTAAAGAAGATTTACGTATAAGTACGGGAAGTGCTAAAAGGAATTTCACTGTTAAACTTGCAAGGGGTATATCTGAAACCAATTTCACAAAATGTACGTGTGCAGAATTAAATATTACAATTTGTGAACAACTTACATATCATGCACTGCAAGCAGATTTAAAAGTTAAAGCTATTGAGTTTTTAATTAAGTACTGTTATCTATCTGTTCTTAATAATAACTTAGACGGTGTACTTACCAAATTAGAAGAAGCTGAAAATATTTGTGTAAAACTTCACAACCAATTGGATGCGTTTGAAGAGAAACGTTTCTTAGGGAAAATATATTCATTAAAAGCCGCGTCATGTTTGATGGTTGGCAAGTTAACTGCCGCAAAACTAGAAATAGAGCGGGCTACAAAGCTCTATCGTATAAATTTACATAAAGTCGCTGAGTACCTAAAGTTAACAAATGTTATTTCATTACTTAAAGTAAAACAAAAGAAGAAACGTGATAATAAAAAAGTTTTGATAGCTGATTCAATTTTTTGTTTGAATGTTGCCACCTTATTATATTCAACATTAGGAGACGAACGCATACCAAGAATATCCGCCCTCCGCGCCCTTAATTTAATTAAAACAGTAGACTGCTCTGTCATTGATGTATGTGATGCGTTCAGTAATGCCTTGCAACTGGAACTAGATCGTGGTTCGCCGGAAAATACTGTAGAAATTGAAGAAATGGCTGTCTTAACACTGAGGCGATTACCCAAACCAATTGAAGCAAATGAGCTGTTTGCTCTCGGTAAGCTTTTTATGGCTACGTTTCGTGCCAGAATGGCTAGAGGGCGACTCGCACGAACAATACGTTCTGGTTTCCGAGCTTTAGCCATAAGTCGTTTTATTCAAGCGGAAGATGTGGCTTTAGAAATAATACCAGATCTATTTTACGTCTTAATAGCACGTTGTCGCATAGAGGAAGCAATCGATATGTTAAAAATATCTTTACGATCTAATCAAACTCGTTACATATCTCATGAATGTGAGACTTGGTATTACGCGCTGTGCTTAGATATGATACTGGACGCTGGATTCCAGCTAGAAGCACCACAAGAAATCCATCGTTTTGCAGAATTTGCTATAAGTCGGGGTAAAAGTGCGGGGGCTGCTCGGCGCCGTTTGATAGTAGGACTATGGACTTATTGGCTTAGAGCGGATTCAGAGAAAAGGGCAAAACGTTTTGAATCCGAAGCGTTAAGTTGGGCCAAACCGGAGGATGATTTCTCAATGACGACACTTTTGAGTTCAATGAGACTTGCAGAAGGTATGCTGGAAAGTTTAGCAAGAAAACTAGATGATTTGCGAAAGGTATATGTATAGATGATGTAATCTAACCTGTAGATATCTAAAATAATATCATATCGTTACATAATATATCATTATCCTCGTAGCATTTTCCGATTGGTATTTTGGTGTTCCCTGTAGCAATTACAGTACTGACGTGAACCTACTTCTAACAAAAGCACAAGCAATTTAATTTTACTGGAGGGATTCTTGCGTCAAACCCCAACTCCTAGTGCTCTGCGCTAGAATCTAGTCCGTTTTTAGCAGATGTACCGACTAGTAGGGATTTCAAAAGCAAGTTTCGCTTCGTGATTTTTGAATGTATCCGATTTTTTTTCAGGTGGTTGATCTGATGGAGCTTCGATCAATAGCTGACCGAGAACTTAACAGATTAGAAAACGATACTCGTTTGTTACGTGCGGTGTACCCGCGATGGTTGCTATTGAAGGCAAACTCATTTAAATTATCTGGCAGACATTCAATTGCAAATGGCCTTTTTAATCAAGTGTGTAACTACAACGATATTATTTAGTTATTAGTTAGTTAGTTTATTACTCCAGTTTTAGTTTTTAGTTCATTATTCTGCGTTCAGTCCCGGCTGCACCCGAGGCCTTTACCTTGGAGTCTTGGAACTGCTTTTGGGTTTCTCATCTACGCACCTACTTTGGCAGTGTGATCTAACATTAGAAGTCGTTCAACATTTCTTAGGTATTTTGGAATCCCAAGTTCAGTCAGAAATGTAGGAAGTCCACTTTTCCATAATTTTAATTATTTTGGCTTTTACGGGAGCTTGCCGTCGAACCCCTAACACTGAAAGGAAACCCTTCGCCAAGTCTCGTCCGTTATTCAACAGATATATCGGCTTGCAGGGGAGATTGACTTGGTCCCGAAGATCTAGGTGGGTGCAATGGGTGCATATGTACCTAAACGATTTTGAATAGGAACAGTCCCAATAACACACTCCTAATTAGCCTCCTAATGACTATTCTATGGATGCGTGCTCAAGGAAACGTTACCCGTCCTTTGAGAAGAGCCCTAAGCAACGTAGTAGCTGCTAATTATTTCATCATGATGTTCCTAGGCAATCGAGGAAGCGAAACAGATTGACAGTCATCTTGAAGAAAACCTTGCACGGGCTGCATTCTCCAACTCTACAGTTTGGATTCAAAATGCACGAGCAGGCACCTTTGGCCACTGGAACGAAAGTGTTCAACAAGCGCGCTCCGGGTGGCATGTTCTCATGTACAAGATCAGCTCAGGACGATAATAAACATATACAATGTACAGTCGCCATTGGTATTACTTTAATAGTGGCACTTCACATGGCTGTTTGTGTTTGCTATTGGGCGTATATTGTATTTGGCAAAATATTTGATGTACACGCAAACATGCAAATAAAGGCAAATACGACCTTCCACACATGGCTGCCAAATAAAATAACTAAAAACAAATCGACAAGCGCACGGTAAGCGTATTGTCATATTGGCTATATTTGTCAAATAGGCAGATAAGGCCAGGTACATTGTCAAATGTACACTCCACGTGAATTATTTGTCAAATAGGTATGTATGTCAATTACGCAAATGTAAGTGGCCATGTAAGGTGCCACCATAACATTCGAAGTTGCATAAAAAACAAAAATTGAAAACTATTAAATTTGTCCTTACAAAAATTAATTGTACACCAATTATTTATTGATTTATTTTAATGTAAAATTATCGTTTGTAAATAAGTTTTTGTTCAGCAACTTCTGAGGGTGACTGTACAGTGTAGGTAGGTACGGCTTTTGATTAGGCAAAGTCGAAAATAAATTGCGTGTCAATCAATCATGTCAATATTGTCAATAAATTTATAATTTCCTAGGTATTTCTTTCACTGGTTTCAATAAAAGCTAGATATTTTCTATCTTCTATTTAACAGGCAGTTAGAAAATAATACTGTTTAAGCTATTGTTTCGGTTAGGTTAGTCAATTAAGTTAACTACCTACTACTTAAATTATACATTATACATATTATTATTTTTCTATTACACAGCATACCAGTTTTGTCCTCATATACAGTACCTATATAATAACGTTGATTATGATTCTATTAAACACGAGCTGGATTCCAAGAACTGGGAATACGAACTGAATAGTAGGTCCCTCGAGGATGCTGTTTCGTATTTTTATGGTGTTATCAACGACCTACGTAATATTTACATACCATCAAAAACTATAACCGTAAATTCGAAATATCCTATCTGGGATAATTCATAGTTAATTAAGACGATAAAGGAAAAGGGAAAATATCATTCTGAATTCAAAAAATATGGGAAGTTGTCGGATTACAACTCATTCGTTATCCTGAGACAACGAGTAAAAGATTTAGAAAAGGAGTCTTTCGAATCTTACATTTCTAAGATTTAATCCAACATAAATCATAATCCTCGTGCTTTCTGGGCTTATGTAAAATCGAAGAAGCACTCAAATTGCTATCCCTCTGTTCTCCAGTATGGACAGCGTTCCTCTGGCGACGGCGATGTTATAAGTGATATGTTTAGTGACTATTTTTACTCATTTTTTTTAGAACCAAGCACTAGTAGTAACATCTCACCGTTTCCTAACTGCGAGAGTGGTGGTTGTGGGAGCTCGGATATTTAGTCCATTGAGGTGGAGAGGGTGGAGGTCGGTAGATTACTGAAGCAGGTTGATCTGAATAAATCTTCAGAACCAGACCACTGTGCCACTCTCAATTTTATTCCAACACTCTCTTACTACTGGAATAGTAAGTGAGCGTTATCCCACTCTTTGGAAGTCCGCGTATATAACATGTATTTTATTTTAAAAAAGGTACAAGAGCTGCTGTAGAAAATTACAGGTCAATTTCTAACCTGTGTGTTTTTGCTAGAATTTTAGAAAAAATTGTTTATAAACAGTTGTACTCGGCTCTAAAACTCAACTTCAGCGAAAACCAGCATGGTTTCTTAAAGGTTAGGTCGACTACATCAAACCTTATTCTTTGTAGCGATTTGCTATCCGATTCCGTGTCTCAAAGATCTCAAGTAGATGTCATATACACGGACTACTGTAAATGTTTTGATAAAATAGATCACAGCATATTAATGGATAAAGTGTCGTCTATGGGTATTCCAGGCAATCTCTTCAGATGGTTTACGTCGTACGTAGAGAATAGATGCCAGACTGTAGTGTTAAATGGATACTCGTCTAGAGCAATGCGCATCCCCTCGGGTGACACACCTCGCTTCTAGGACCACTCTTGTTCAACATTTTTATCAATGATGTAGCGCGTTGTTTTCAATGGTCAATAATACTACTGTACGCCGATGACATGAAAATCATGAAGCAGGTAAATACTCTCAAGTTGCAGGAAGATCTAGCCAGTTTCAGGATTATTGCTTAGTGAAACAGCTCGACTTAAATGTAACCAAGTGCTACACTTGCACCTTTACGCGTAAACTTCAGCCTACTGATTACATTTACACGCTTCAAGATACTCCTTTAGCTAAGGTTAATTCTGTCAAAGATCTAGGAGTTACTTTTGACTCCAAACTTCTCTTCGACTTACACATTAATAACACTGTTAACAAAGTAACGAAAGCACTAGGTTTTATTCTAAGAATTGCGCTTTCGTTCGTAGTATTCTTGAACATGCCTCACAAGTGTGGAACCGTCTTGAAAGTATACAACAGAAATTCTTGAGGTAATTTCGATCAAACTGTTATCTGCCTGATTATCGTACTCGCTGTAAGAAATTTCACATTTTACCTTTAACTGAGCGTTGTAGAATAGCGGATGTTACGTATCTAATGTCGATCTTTTCATGGATCAGTGGATTTGCCAGAGCTGGTTAACAAGGTAGGCTTGTACGCGCCACTATTGTTTTTACGTAAGCCAAACTTGCTGCACCTTCCTATGGCGAGAACTACCTATAGACAAAATTCCTATCTACAACGAGGCTGCCGTACATTCAATGTGGCATGTCGGGATGTTGATAAATAGACTTATTCTTCACTAGTACCTCTAAAATAAAAAAAGCATTATGTGATCACTACTTTGCTAATTGCGTAATTTTCTTTTATTATTATAATACTTTATATAGATGTGTTGCCGTGATATCACCAAATGTAAACGACATGGTATCGTTGAAAACTTGTAAGTGGTCTTCAGAATGTTATTGATTTTCACCTACTGTTATTTTTTAGCTGTTAGTTTTCCTAAAATGTTAAAATAAAATACTTAATATCTTTTTCATTTTATTTAAGTAGGTCTGTACCTATAATTTGTTTTTTTTAGAGATATTGTATTTGTACTTGATGGTTTAAAATCAATAAATAGAACACATCGGGGTTCATGTCATCATGATCATCATTCCGTCTTTTCCCCAACATACTTGGGGTTACCCCTTTGAGTGATCCCAAATGAGTATTTACCTGACCTCGATATTTTCCTGACTCCCGTATCTTAAAGTGCCCTCTGGCCCTCATCATGAGGTTCCAGTCCACTCTGTAGAATGCCTTCTCCATCCGCAGCTCCATTCTCCTATACACAATTAGTCTTAGTGCCAGTATAGCCTCCTTTGTCCTTTTTATTCTGTCTGCCGGTCTGCCAGTCTGCCAGTGGTACTGATCCTCTCCAACCACTTCTTCCACTTTAGTTCTTAATGTGTTTTGCATTACTTTTCAAAGTATTTTTGAGACCTGTGAAATGAGATGCGGGGTTCCTCACATTTAAGGTATTCGTTTTTTTTTCGGCAGTGTGCCTGTTTTGCTCACTTTATAGTTTTGGGCACTTTTCCTTCCGCGTACATAATTTGAGTTATTTCGAACAATTCTTCTACATGTATTTTATAAGTCCAATCTGTATCTCTGCACCTCCTATCGCTTTCCCGTTTTGTATGCTGTTCAAAGCTACATCAAATTTTCTTCTCAAAATAGGTTGTCCCAGTTTATCCCTTTTCACGTCACTCTCCCTCTCTATCCTCCCCTGTCAATCCTTCCCCGTTATAAAGTTTCTCAATATACCTTCACCATCGTTCCACGATTTTTTTACTTTCTATTTCTAAATGCTCTGATTCATTAAGTATGGCGGTGCTCTCATGTCTGATGGACCACTATACCCACCCCACTGTGGACCTCGCAGTTAGCCCACAACTCGGTCACTGCTTAAATTATCATGTTGAAATTTATTTCATAGTACGGTCCCCATCTGCTGATATTAGGAAATCATTATCGTAAATATCTTATGAACACAATAGGTAATCAACTGAAGACTGTTTGCTAAAACAACATAAATACGTTAAGGTAAATAATTGAGTCAAGTGCCCATCTATTTTTATAGTGTTTGTGAACAGGGTTGCCAGGTGACATAGCAACCACGGCTTCCATCACCCATTACGAAACCTGTTGTCCGCATGGTATGCACCAACTAAGACCACACAGTACTCCATTACGGGAATCTGAATGATTTAGTAAGGTTTTTTTTATTTTACGTGCGCAAAATCCCGACGGATACTCCCCCACCGGAGCCGGTGGAAGAGGTTATGTCGGACTCGAACCGACCAAAACGCACGCCACCTGTGGGTCTCTTTGGTTGCCGAAAGTGAGGTTGACAGGCATATCCCTCGCACCCCGGCCGACTCAGGGCCATCTTTCACGATCTGACCCTCTCCTCGGGTGTGGGGACTACAGAGTCCCCAACTCGTCCGCGGAAACGAGGAGGCGCGACGCCGCTGCGGCCTGCTTCTGCCAGAGTGGCAGGCGGTTCCACCTGTAACCCTTGCGATCTTTTGTCACTCCCGCTGCCGCTCCCGCCCCGCCTCTTCCTTCACGAGCATTACTTGCTCGCAGAAGGAGGCGCTGATTTAGTAAGGTTATTGCGAAACCCATATAATAAGTCTATGGCGAAACCTTTTTAGAACCCGCCAGTCCTTTAGCAAGTGCTCTCATAGTGAATTCCTGATAATAAATTAGTTATAAAATAAGTGTGAATCAATTGCCGAACGTCTGGCATCCAGTGGGTCCGTCTTTGCAGAAACAACAGGGAACAAGTCAAGACAAAATCATGAGAAGATACAGTAAAGCATCGTGAGTCGTGCGAGCACGTGAGATGTGTAGTGAAACCAGTGGTACTTACTGCCATATGACTCATATGGCAGTAAGTACCACTGTTTCTCATATGATATGAGTTAAGTCTTCACACGTATGCTACTGCTGTGCGCATAGAATAGTAAACGTACTCGAAAGAGGGTAGAGTTTATATGATATATTTACTGTTAAAACTTTTCAGTCATTATTTGCAAATGCACCTATCGAAATATTGAAAAGTCTACTACCTATAATAGATATTATAGTTTTAAATTTATTCACATTTCGTAACGTAAAACAGTAGTGGCAGTCCTTATTACGAAACACTTGTACATACAAAATATATAGAATAATAATATATATAACAATCTCTGTTTTTAGGTTGTATACTTGATAAGTTCAAACTCGAACGTTGCAAACACTAAACGCTTAAAACGTCAAATATTGTTTTGAAAGTTTTGTTTTTTTTAAACTTGACTGATAAGTGTTATCAAATTTTTTTAACAAGTTTCCGTTACTAAGCCAGTCCTCCGCCTATACTTTGATTTGTTAACACAATATACACACGTGTTAAAATGACTACGAAGAACAAAGTATTTGTTGGAATATTCGGGGAATCAACGTCTTTAACCAACTTTAGTATTTACTCTGGATATATAACTGTTGTAAATGGAAAGGTACAGTATTATTACATAATCAAAAAATAATCCATGTTATTTCGCACATTTGCTTAACGACATTTTTTCATACGTATTCTATTTTCTCTACAGATTGCCCAAAAAGGTTCTATTGAAGAGTTTGAACAATTTGAAAAAAATGGTACGTTTTCAAATTACGAGGTATTCAAGTTAAGCAAAGATCAATGCGTGATACCGGGTTTTGTGGACTGCCACACACATGCTCCGCAGTTTCCAAATATTGGCCTGGGACTAGATCGACCGCTATTGGAGTGGTTAGCAAAGTACACATTCCCATTAGAAAAAAAATACGAGGACACGGAGTTTGCTTCAAAAATTTATGACCTAGTAGTGGTAAGCAATTAAAAATATTTACTTAAGTACCTAAAAAAAATTACTTAAGTACATACCTATACATATTCTGATTGATACAATAATGAAATTAAAATTAATCTATTTATTTAATTAATTTCGGATATTCATTAAATACAACAATACAAATACACTTTTATCCATATATTTTATACTTGGAATACTTTTTGGTTGATTAACCTTTTAAAGCACCCATGGCATGCTCAATTTGTTGGTTGAGTACAAGATTAAAATCCTGCATTTATAACTCTTATTTAAGTAACCATTATTATAAACGAATAATTAAATCTACAGAGAATTACAAAAAACGTAAAAAAGATAAGCATTAATTTATTTTGTCACAATGAGTCATTAAGTCGTAATGTCCATATAATACATACACTATAGTTTTATAATATACTTAACATGTCAATTAATTAGTAGGTACTTTAAATATCATATCATTAACTGTTTATTCATAAATTTAAAATGACAATTATATATAAATAAAAATCAAATATTTCCCTCATTTCAATTTTATCGGTGTAAATGTAGGTAAATTCAATAAGGTGCCAACTTATTGTATTGCACATCATATTAATTGCCTAATTATACAATATTAATAACAAAATCACATTTGACAATGCCAATTATCTGCCATATTCTGAATCAAGCCCTTAACATAATTAAAGTAGTCAAGAATCATATTGTCAGGCCTGATGATATGAGATAGACGATTACTCTACTTACTACGACAGGAAATGAATCAAGTTACTTGTACTATGTAAAGTACCAATTATAGTTTTAATTTCTGACAGAACTATATTATATTTAGATATGTCAAGCAAGTCATAGCACAGTATTTGTTTAACAAAGAAATATTCAAACTGTTCCAGCTATCGTGTCTTTCGAAATATCCAACTATTCACATCTAAATTTTTGATTTCCAGCAAAGATTATTAAAAAATGGTACTACAACTGCTTGCTACTTTGGATCACTCCACCTGGAAGGAACGCTGGAACTCGTCAAGGCTGCCATTAAATACAATCAAAGGGCTTTGGTCGGCAAAGTCAGTATGAACATGGAGAATGATGCAGGGTACTACAATGATACTAATAAGGAGCTCATAGATGTTGAAACATTTGTGCAAAGTGTCATAGCCCTACAGGTGCGCAACTGTTTTTCAATATATTTATAAAAGAAGTTTCTAAATTCATTGAAATATTTTTAATCTGAAACTTATTCTTATACTTGGTCATCTACCACTTACTCTGGACCCTTAAAATAGGACTGTACAAAAATACACAACAGTGGCCAAAAATTTAAAAAATATTATATTCATTATATATATACTATAGAATTTAATATTGTTTTTAATTTAATTAATATTTAATTGCCAGTTGATTTAATTAATTAATTATTACTCTAATTAATACTTAAGTTAATTAATTAATGATTAACTTAACTAATTAATGATTAATTTAATTAATACTTAATTTAATATAATTTAAAATTGAATATAATATTTCGTATACTTTTTGGCCACTGTTGTGTATGTAACCATTTTTTTATTTAAACATTTTAGGTAAACTTGCAGCTAAAAAATAACAGTATGTGCATATCAAATTTTTTTTTGTTTTTTATTTTTAGAATAGAGTATTAGATCACTTATGATTATTTTTAAATAATAAATTTCATATTATGTAGTCCCATCATATGAAAATTATAATTTAAAAAAAATCAACATATATGAGAACATATATTTTTCAGAATGATCTTGTGGAGCCTGTTGTTACACCAAGATTTGCTGTCAGCTGTGATAACAAACTCATGGATGGTCTATCGAAAATTGCTAATAAATATAACTGCAGAATACAGGTAAAACATACAACAGTCTTAAAATGTAATCTATATGACAGGTATGTCTGCCGCCTAAGTTGTATAAAAAAATATGAGTAATTAAATTCATTAAACCTCTTTAAAATTTATATGGAATGTATACTTTAGCATAGGAATTGACATGAATGTTTTTAAAAATAAGTGAATGTAAGTAAAATGGGTTTTGTGGGCCCATAAAGATCCTTGGGGCACATGACACTTCACCAGCATGCTTTTTTTACGTGCGCAAAATTCCCACGATTACGCCCTCCCATCCGCCTCCGAAACCGGTGAGGGAGGTTATGTCGGACTTGAACCGACTAAAACGCACGCCGTCTGTGGGTCGTTGTTGGTTGCCGGAGATGAGGTTGGCATATCCCTCGTAACCTCACCTACGGCTGATACACCTCTGAAACTTGCTGAAGAGAAGTTGATTTGTATATAATATTGGCTATATCCATGGAATTTAATGTTAGATTTTAGTATTTTCTGAGTATTGAGTCAGCAAATAAATAAAAAAGGTTGCTCTATATCTTATTATTATTTGTTTCAGAGCCATATTTCAGAAAACCTGAAAGAAATTGAATATGTTTTAGAAACTAATCAACACTGCAAATGTTACGGAGATATTTATGATAAAAGTGGGATCTTAAACAACAGGGTATGTATCATATAAATTGAAGTAACAATCAAAAAAAATCAAGAAGTCTCAGGTCTCGCGCCTAATATTAGCAATTTTGCTGAAGGGGTTATAGTGAAGCGCGGTTACTTAAATTATTTTTAAAAGGAAAAGTAAGCGATAGATCTTCGCTGATGCGGCGGCCATGTTCTGCAGCGTCAGCCAGGCGGAGGTACATAACAAATGTGTGGCCATGCCGCCTCGGCCGGTAGACCTATAATAAAAGCAGGGAAGGGAAGTTACCTCGGGGAAGTCCAGGTCCCCCGGACTTCTCCGAGGTGAAGACCTTGGATGTGACAATTAACGCAAAGATGATGAATATGATGAAAAAGATTTTCAAGTACTATTTCTACTCCTACAACATTTTGAATATGACCATCCTCTGTGGCGTGGCGGTAGTGAACGAGGCCGCTACGCAGGCGGCAAAGGTTCGATCCCCGCTCTGTGCAAATATTTGGATGAATGAA
The DNA here is from genome assembly GCA_963662185.1 of Eilema griseolum. Classification (NCBI taxonomy): domain Eukaryota; kingdom Metazoa; phylum Arthropoda; class Insecta; order Lepidoptera; family Erebidae; genus Eilema; species Eilema griseolum. Next base: position 12,449,621 of record OY759250.1, read on the forward strand.
TATGGGTAAATAACCATATTCATTATTCATTCATTCGGTACCGACCAGACCAATGCAAATGCATTGGTCTGGTCGGTCCTGGTTCCCATACGAAGATCTATGATAGGTGGAACCCTAAAAAGTTCAACAATTGGTCTTACTGCAATTCTTCGGCAGCGCCATTGGGTTGTGGAAATCAGAATGGCATTGGCAAAGTTCAGCCAAATCCGCAGTTGGACTGAAGAAGCGGACCCCACACTCCGAGGTGAAAGCTTCGACTGGGATTAACACTAAGATGAAAAAGTACATTTCAAATACATTTATTTTGTTACAGTGCATCATGGCACATGCTGTACACTTAACAGATGATGAACTCACCTTGCTGCCTTCTCGAGGAGTTTCCGTGGCACATTGCCCAGCGTCTAACACACGGCTCAAGTCCGGTCTGTGTGATGTCAGAAGGCTTTTAAATGCTAACATTACTGTTGGATTGGGAACAGGTATAATTTTTACAATGATTTGATTTATAGCTAATGAAATTTTATAGCGATTAGTATGCTCACCAACTACCTGAGGAGTGGTGATAGTGCACATGACGGCAGCGCAGAGTGCGGTTCAATTCCCGCTCAGTGCAAATATTTTTGTATACTTCGGGTTTTTTGTATATATCTTGGACCGTAATCGCGAGACATACGACGCGGCGACGCCCTAACGTGCAGATTGTTTTGTAATAATCTATGCTTTGTGAATTTGAGCTCATCCACCGTAGCACCACCCTGTGCTATCCTCAAAAGACACCCAAAATACGTTTTAGGTCCAAGATATATCCGAGGGAATTTCCGCACATTAAAAAAAAGGTTCAAGATATATGTCCCGCGCCAATTTTTTTTTCTTTTTCAATTTTATTTATAATATGCCTGAATAGACTATTAGCGTTGGTCCGAGTTGTTCCGTGGTACCTAGAAGAATAAGTTAAGCCATCGGTCCCGGTTGCCATACAAAAATCGTCGTAAAGGGTAGTTGGAGTCCTGAAAAGTCCGACAACTAGTCTAATCTACCGAACTTCGAAATCGCCAATTGGATATTTGACGGACTAGTAAAATTATTTACTTTTTACTTAACGTCAAAACGGTAACGTATAATTTAAACTTGTATGAAATAATTTATTGTGACGTCATTGTGTACAATAGTCAAATCATTTCCTATTATAGGTTGGGTGGATGATTAAAAATAAATAAAAACAAAAAAATAATTAACAACGCAACTTTTACCGCTCTTTTAACATTCTTATGAGGAGGTAGGACAGTACAGAATACCGCGGTTATAATAACTTCATGTTGTGTTACCAGCGGTGAGTAGGGTAGCCAGAGCTCACTGGAGAATTTGTGCTGTCAGTGGGATGACTTGTCCTGCTTTGTCCTCTACACTGACGGCACAGAAACTCTGTGCTTACAGGGTCGGCAGCGCGAGTGTGGCTTCTCTGGTATTACAAACATCCATAGGCCACGGTAACCACTTTCCACCAGGTGGGCCGTGCGCTTGTCTGCCCACCTATGTGGTATAAAAAAAAATCTTAATTTAATGAACTTAGTTAAATAATTTATTTTAACTACAGGAAAATACCCAGTTGGTTTGGTTATAGTCAGATGGCAGTCTCATAATAGTATGTTTACTTTTCACATTAAATCAAAAAAGCAGCGGAGTGGTCATAGTATTCTTCTTCAAGGGCCCAGTCACGGATTCAAATCCCATCCTGGATGTTGAATTTTAGCAATCCATAGATATTTATTTCCACGGTGTCCCCTGCTGGAAGTAAGTAAGTACATATGTCTTAAATTCAAAATCCGTTATTCCTAGATGTGTCCGGTGGCGACAGTGCGATGATCTTAGACGCGTTACGTCGATCGATGGATGTGTCTATGTGCCTTGAGTTACAGGGCAACTCTGACTTGGCGCTGAACTGGAAAGAAGCGTTTTACCTCTCTACTTTGGGAGGTGCTAAAGGTAAACATATATTATACCACAATCAACCTCTCTTCTCTCTGTTTATGTGGTATTCTGATCCTCTATCTCATAATTTAACACTTTGCATAGATCATTATGGGACATTACACAAAGGAGTGTCTGATCCTACTCAGAGGGCGCCACTAGCATATGCGCTAATGGCGCCCGCTGAGCCCACCATTTGTAAATGCGCGTTGAACGACCTGTTTACGCTAGTACAGCACCCTGGGAAACTGTACAATTATCCCTCATTACACAATTATTAAACCAGCAACCTTGTAGGTAATTCGTTCGTAAGATCAATAATTTCGAAGTATGCAGTGATAATGATGTACTTTTAATCTTACAGCCTTGAGCCTTGACCACAAAATCGGCAACTTCGACGTGGGCAAAGACTTCGATGCACTACTCATCGACGTGTACACAAAAGGTGGACCGATTGACAAGTATGAAGGCGCCCTTGAAACAACCAGTGAAGAATATGCTCAAGATCTGCTGCAAAAGTTCATATTTCTTGGAGACGACAGGAATATTGTGCAAGTTTATGTGAAAGGAATGAAAGTTAAAGATATCCTGTAATTATAATAGATATTATTTCTCTACTTCAGTACAAAAGTTTATACTATATATTATTTTTTTTTTTTATTTATGTTATTATTGAATTTATTGTTATAACAAATATAATTATATATTATACATTTTGAACGGGTTGTCCTGATTGATTTTTTATTAGCTATTCCCAATAGTTTCCATTTTGGCCATCTAAGCTCAGTTTAAAAATTCAACCTATATTTCTTTTATGCCACTTAGGTGGCTGACAACGATGGAGGTAGAAACTTGGTGGCACAAATTTGTCTCAAGTTTCGTCCGGGTGGGTACCACCGTGCACCATTGCGAAAAACCCTCCATAGCAATTCAATCTCGGTTGGATTGTGTTCAGGGGTCAGCAAGTGCATAGCCGGGCAGTGATGGTGGTTGTCGCAGCACTAGTGGGACCAGTGGGTCTTGGTGTAATCTAGTGGGGATGGCACGGGACGATGCGCCGAACAGGGAGACCTGTAGAAACGGTGGTGCCGCTGGCCGCCCGCGGTATAGTACAGGGGCCCAACTGGGGTTAACCACCTTGGGAGGCTGCCTCACCAGGCCGCGCATAATCCCGATATGGTTCGTCGTGCCGGTTGGTGACCGGATTTGGGAGTCCGGCGACCACTGGGATGGACTTCGTGACTATTTTGCCTTTGTTCCCGTTGTGTCACACCATTTTGTGTAACACTGTTATCCATTGGTAAAAAAATTACCGATTAGTAACACTGTTACTCAATGCCACATTTTTTTTTCACTTTGAGTAAGTGTTACTCAACAAAACACTTTTGTTCCCGTTAAGTAACACATTCTAGTGTAAAATCATTATGTATATATACATTTTGACTTAATACAACAATTATCCCACAATAACGAGTACCTACATCTTAAATTAACTAAACGTTTGATCGTAAAATATGGTATATGCACTTAGTATAATTCATTTGCTATGATCCCAAGGTAAGTAACTAAAAATATTTATAAGAAACAACGGCGGAACTAAAACAATTCAGGCTCAATATTGATAGTCTGTTATCTGCACTAGAGTTCACTAGACCATCCGGAAATCGAATGCATTCCTCACAGAGGAATGTTATTATGTGGTTTTAATTGCACCGCTTCGATGTTGCAGTAAATATAGGTACAAAATATTTAATTCAGCGGGTATGTTTATTTTGTTTTTCTTTCTGGAAGGGTGGCATAACAAACTAAATAAAGCCGTTGGAAAAAAATCACCAAATTTGATGCAACTATTGCACGTGCTTAAAGAAGATGTCTCGCTTTACACTGTGCGTAATATTCAAAAAAAGAATAATGTGACACCAAAAAGAAAACGGTCTCGGAACACTGTACTCAATGATGAGTTCATACAAGAAGCACAGCTCGAATTAATAGAAGGTTCTGTGACAGTTGGCCACGTTCTAGAGATTTTGCGGCATTGAAAGAGTATTAATTTTGATTCAAGTTTGATTATGGTGATTACACGATAGCACACAGAATCCTTTTGGAACTGACATTTCAATTAAGATTGATTTACTGTGATATTTTTAAATAAAGTCTACAGACATATTTTCATATTGTTAATTTTAGGAGGAGGTATGTAGCATTCTTCAATTATGATTGACGAAAACGAAAATAGTATAAGTACCTACAGGTATAAATTTGATTATGATTTCTGCAATGACTTATGTGTATAAATATTATTATTTGACATTAAAAATACTCTAAATGGTTGTACATATCAAAAAAAATATTTTTGATTTCTATGGTTTTATTGATTCATTATTGAACAATGAACTCCTTGGCGCATTTTGTTTTCGATAAATAACCCCTATTATTTACGTAATAGGTTGCAGACAACAGGCTAAAATTATTGAGTCTAGATTGTTGTGGTCCCACCGCGTATTAAGTCACAATGTATATGAACAATGATTTTACACAAAAAGGTGGAACTAAATGGGAACACAGCGTTCTGTTGAGTAACACTCGTCACTCAAAGGGAAAAAAAATGTGGCATTGAGTAACAGTGTTACTAATCGGTAATATTTTTACCAATGGGTAACAGTGTTACACAAAATGGTGTGACACAACAGGAACAAAGGCTATTTTGCGTCCATCCCGTGGGCTGAGCGCTGCTTTGAAGGTAAGAACCCATCGGATTGTGCTACTGCTGTCGCCGGTGAGATCGGTCTGGAATACTATATCTCATATACCGATATCACCGGTGACCGCGCGTGACTGTGCAACTGGGTTGCTAGCTTCCTGCAGGGGCGCCGTATTCGCGTCCTTTGTGACGGACGAGCTTTGGAGTTTCTGCAGGTAAATGCTGGCGTGCCCCAGGGGTCCGTCTTATCACCCACTCTCTTTCTTCTGCATATCAAAGACATGCTGTCTACCGGCAATGTTCATTGTTATGCAGACGATAACACTTTACATGGGAGTTATCATGGACATCCTGCGGCCAAGCAGTCAGATATCGCAGAGAAAAGGCAGCTTCTTGTCACTGAGCTTGACGGGATCCTGAATCACATTTCTCAATGGGGCTCTGAGTACCTGGTTGAGTTCGCTGCCAAGAAGAGCAAAAGTATCTTCTTTCCTCCCCCTGCCCACTTTTCAGAGCACGCCACTGCCACTGCAGGACAATCTCAATATCCTAGGTATGGATGTTCGCTATCATCAAAACAGCCTCACGAAAACTCGGAGTCCTGAACAGAGTGAGACGATTTTTCACGCCGGAGCAGCGGTGTCTTCTATTCAAGACACAAATTCGCTCCTGTGTGGAATAGTGCTCGCATCTCTGGGATGGTTCAGCAAAGTACTTACTAGATGCTCTCGACAGGTTGCAGCGACGTGCGGTCCGCATCATTGGGAATCCCGAACACCCTAGAACCTTTACAGTTGCGTAGAGATGTTGCGTCCATGGCTGTATTTTACCGTCTGTACCATGAGGAGTGTTCTGATGAGCTCTTCCAATTAGTCCCACCCTCCCCTTTCCTACACAGGACAACACGTGCAGGTCTTAGATGTCATCCGCACACGGTGCAGAACATCCGATCAAGAACCAAGCGGTTCGGAGACTCTTTCCTCTGTCGCACCATTAAGGCCTGGAATTCATTACCAGCTCACGTGTTTCCTTCTTCCTACAGTCCCGCGGGGCGTGAAAAGCGGGGCGTGAAAAAGCATATGATGAGGCCGTCAAGCTGAGTGTCACCATTGTCACACGGTATGTGTAAGTAATGGTGACCCTCTTTTCTGGGACTTTGCCTTCAGCTTACCATCAGGCAAGGCAAACGTATCAGAATAAACGGGATATTTACCATGTTTCATTATTTTGAGTTTCCGATATTTCGGCGCTGTTGCAAGCACCATGAACACGGAGGAACTGGAATAGTGGCATACGAATGGAATAAGAATGGATACAATGGACGGATAAGACCACCAAGACTTACCACAAATAAACCCCGGAACTATAAGGTGGAAAGACAGCCAGCCTTTTTACCCTACATCAAAGGAGTGACAGATAAGATCGCTAACATCCTGAAGAAGGTATCTGTCAAAACTATTTTCACTCCTTTTAAAAAGCTGTCGCAATGCCTGCGCTCACCCAAAGATGGCTCCCCATTGGACAGACCGGGAGTGTACAAGATTGACTGTAGCTGTGGCAGTTCTTATATAGGACAAACAAAAAGAACGGTTACATGCCGAATCAAGGAACACATCAGGGCAGTCAAAAACAATGAACCGCATACATCTGCAATCGCTCAACATTTATTGGAGTCCGGTACGAACCACTGGATCGAGCTACATAACCCTCAGATGCTTTCGACAGAACGCCACTATATACCAAGACTGGTTAGGGAAGCAATTGAAATAAAAAAGTATAAAAATTTCAATCGTGAGGATGGGTTTCAACTGCCGAACGTCTGGCATCCAGTGGTCCGTCTTTGCAAAAACAACCGGGAACAAGCTAAAACAAAATCGCGAGTGAATACAGTAAGCATCGTATGTCGTGAACGTGATCGAGATCGGGTTCGAGTTTGTAGTGAGAGTGAAACCAATAGTAGTGCAGATACGCGTAGTAAAAGAACTCGAAAGAGGGTAGATCGATATAATTACTCCTAGAAGAAAAAACTTTTTCTTTGTTCACCGCCACTACTCCAGTTCCTCCGTGATCATGGTGCTTGCAACAGCGCCGAAATATCGGAAACTCAAAATAATGAAACATGGTAAAATATCCCGTTTATTCTGATACTGATGTCAGTGACCATGATAGTTTAAATACCTATATAAGGCAAGGCGAAGTTCAATTGACGTGTCCTATAAAAAAAAGCACACGGCCAACCTGATAAAACCGTGGCCTATGGACGTTTGTAACACCAGAGGAGTTATACTCGCGCTGCCAACCCTGTAAGTATAGAGTTTCTGTGCCTTCATTGTAGAAGACAAACCAGGACAAACCTTTAGTCATCCCACTGACGGCACAAATTCTCCGGTGAGCCCTTGCTACCCTACTCACCGCCGGGAATACAACACGAGGTTATTATAGCCGCGGTATTCTGTAGGGCGGAGGTACTTCCCCAGTCGGACTGCTCAATTGGGCGGTATATACATAAATGGTTTCAAGATAATTAAAACAAACCAATTAATTTGTTACATTTTTATTCTTGTGTAATTCTTTATAATTTGTGTAGAAAAAATGTGCAATTATAATGTGAAAATACAAACTGAATTTACATAAGCAAATACCGTTTTATACAATAATACTAAACGGAATTACACTTCAATTAATTCCTACATACAAGATGAACTTAATATTCAACAGTAATCACCCATATCTTTTGGCTCATCGATTGTTGACAATCCAATACTTAAATTGCTTTTTCTAATAAACAATATTTCACTATGAACATATAAAACCGCAAGTAACACTGTCTATAATTTTGTTAAAGCTTTGAGATCTGTTATAACATTTTATGATAGAAAATAATACTCAAATGCAACTGGTGTCGATATAACATAAGTCGGTGGAATGATAAGATAATGTATTCGAGTGTTAGTAATAATAATAAATTATATATAAACAGTCTTATAAAGTCAAAAATAAAATACTATCTAAACCTTTAGAGCAACTTATATAATTGTACAAAAAACTTTCTATTATTTTAGTTAATAATGTTATACTATTAAAATGTTAATTTATTAAAAAATAGGACGCACTTGAATAAAGACGAAAAAATATACGCTAACGTTTACCATTTACATAAAATTTTGTTTTGTTATTGTTGCCAACACAATAAAATCGTGACATCGTTAAACGGTGACAGATTATATAGATGTACTGTGCAGGCAGCAACAACAAGTCGTCGATCTCAAAATTTACACATTAAACTACGACATTCGTTATTCTCCTATCGCTAACAATGAACACAGGAACTTGGACGTGCAAATCCAAAAATGCAAGCCAAGGTATCAGTTTATTATAAGTATAGTTAATTTTTATATTTGGCAACTATAGTGACCACTTGTCCACTGCTGTTACCGCAGCACATGCTTAATAACACCATATTACCAATTACATTATTACCAAAAGACATCATCAAAACTAATTTACTGCCACAAATACTAGTATATGTATCACCAAATACCTTAATTAGGTGTTTATACATACAGATAATAATAATTTAACTTAAAATCCTTCTTACTGGATGTGGATAGCCTCGGGGCCACAAAGACATACCACTAATACTCATTAAATTACACAACAAATATAAAATTATTTTGAGCTGCCATCAATACACAAACTACTACGATTCAAAACAAGCACTAAAGCCGGACATATGTGTACACACAACTTTATAACATAACGAAAACTGCTTTGACCTGCATTGAAACAATTTAACCTAAAACAGTCTTAAATATACACTATCTTAAAAATAAAAGGTACATTTTATATAAAAATAATGTGTGCGAACTGTGTGCATATAATGACACGTATATTAACTAAACTATATACAATACAATACTTGTTAACAAAAACATTTGATCCATTGCGAGTCTTATAAACTTAACATTTAACTTTAATATTTACCTATAATAATCAAATAAAGAAAATATCATTTAAATGTCAACTTTAGAGAACTATCCAAATGAATTTCTCATAAGACCTTTCAGTAATAAACTAGCACCTATTTTAAATTTTATAAAGATCCAAAATGTAGATATTTACAGAAAAGTTACAAAACAACCATTTTTCAAAAAAAGTCGACAACTCGTATGTCATTTTGTACTATTTAATAATAGACAACAATTGAATTACAATGCGAATGTGACAATTTCAATGTGGAGTATACAATCATATTTGTTCGTATATAAGAAAGTTGTAAAACAATAGCTCAGTCTTCAGTCGGGCTCAAATTGCATCAATTTAGTATACAGATTAAATGTGTTCTAATTTTGGCATGTGCTACTTCATATTAAAAACAGAAATTAAGGGTATCTGAGGTAGAAAGAAATGCACAGTGGAAATTAAATATAGTACATCTTCTTGATCATAACGTTAAAATAGAAACAAAAAGAAAATTCAACTTTTATTTACAGGAATGTTAATTCGTATTAATTTGCCAACGGCCTGAATTTCTGTCACAAATAATTATTTCGTTACACATGTTTAGATTACCTATATCGCACTTTAAGAATAATACGGAGTCTTTAAACATTAAGTAATATTACATACATATAGGTACATTTCTCATGGCACAGACAAGATTGCTTATAATACCCAACCATATTAAACTTATATAGTATAAGAAAATAATGTCAGATACTTTCAGAAACCAACTAAGAAGCCTTCGACTATATACAAACTATATGGACACAGTGATTTCCACTACAATACGGCGTAAAAAATAGCTATTAATTTGGTTCAAATTTGAGATAACTATACATCCCATAAATGGACACATTGACAGTTTAAAGACCATATTGGCATTAGCTTACTGCTTACCCCTCGTTTTCACAACGAAACAAGTTATAAACTTGTTTGATACAAAACTTGTAGAAGACTAATCAAAACACAGTATTTGTTTTATAAATCTCAGATACTTTTCGTTCACATAGGATGTATAACCAACAAGTTGTAAACAAGTATAAAACACATTTGCGTTCACACTGTAGCCTGTGACATATTGCAACTTGTCAAATACATGTTTTATACTTAGGTGAAAACGAGGAGATAACCCGACATTACGCGTAATTCGAGCCACACTGTATCTATATAGTTTATAGCCAAAGATAGAAACATCTTTAATCATTTCATTTTTATATAAACTTGAAGACAATATTCTATAAAGTAGAGAGCACAATAATTTTGGATAATCAATTTTTCAGTCAATATCTTTTGTCGTTCCTTTTTACTCTGCGCAGAGACCGAAACAAGAAATGACCTTAACTTACAAACATCAGCTATAAAAAAACGTACAAACTGCTCCCGTATCTCACATAACTACGACGTATATAATGTTAATAAATCAGCACAACACCCACTCCAACCATTTATGGAAAAAAAGTCTTACTGTTTTACTGGTACTGCTCCCGAGCTGGCCAACGAATCAACACACCTTGCGACGATCCTGTCTGCATCGGTGCATTTAGAGATGATATCAGAATATTAAAATGTTAAAGTAAGTACATTAGTCCAAATGTCAGCACAGATATCATAAACTCATATGACATTTTGAATACAGATGAAGTTTTGTTTTAATTGAATCTGTAAAGTATCAGATATTTATCATTGTCGTATAAGTACGACACATTACAAAATTAATAAAAGTTGCGAATATTTTAACATTCTGACATTAACTCTTAATCGCGTTGTTCTTTTTAACTTGGAGAAACAATCTAGAAGGAAGTATCCAAGGTCCACATTTTGATACGTCATAGTAGTTTTTTTTTTAAATAATATAAATTTAAAACGACGCTTAAGGCTTGTATTTCAAGTTGTTATTTATTTTGTAAAACAATATTATAAGGATATCGAATCAAATAATAAAGCACACCTCAAGAGTATCCCCACTCACAACTATCAAAACGCGTGACCTTGTCTACTAAAACGCACATTATAAATATTATTATCATAAAAATTTTACTTTTCATCGTTATATGTATCACAATAATAGTTCAGCATCAACGCGACAGCCAGCTCGCGAGACAGCATCAGACGCTAGTGGTGTCGTACGTTACCATGTGGCCGGGCGGGGCGAGTAGGCCGGGAGGGGCGAGTGGGGCGAGCGGGCCGTGCGGGGCGAGTCAGGCGGTCACTTGACGAGGCTGGAGAGCGAGCGGGATTTCAGTGTCGGAGTGTGTGAGTGCGCGGCACGGGGCGCCGCCGCCGCACACGCGCGCGCGCCGGGACCGACGCCGCGAACTGCGCCGCTCGGAACCTGCGCAGGGGGCGGGGGCGAGGGCCGCGTTAGCGCCGGCGCTGGGGGCTGGGGGAGTCGCGGTCTACAGCTATTGGCTAGTAGATAGCATCTTTCCACTTGCGAATTGTCGAAACAAAATCTATTTAGATCATAAAGTAATACCTCTCACCAAAGTCAAAGACCACTCTGAATTCAGAATTAGTTCATACAATACGCTAATTCTGTCATCGCTAGACTCTACTCGTGACATCACGAGTACAATAAATAATATACTGTACTATAGTTGTGAGCGTTAGCGATAGACTGACCAAATCTGATGGTGAATTGGTCGATACCCCCCTCGTCTCGTCGCGCACATACCTACACAAGGCGCGGCACAGCGCTTATTGGCGGTCTTCTTTATTTGTATATTTAGAAAATTTGATTCGTGGGACAAATTTATAATGAGAATAATAATATCTTGCGAAGTTCAGAGCGGTCATCAAGTTTGACGCATAAGTATAAACTTAAAATTATTACTTCTAATTTGCCGGACAACTATTCTGACAGTAAAAAACTGCTCTGAGCTGAGATTTAGTTGTTGTCTAACGTTATGTTTTTGAACTACAAAGTAGATTCTAGCCACTAGTTAATAGCTCTCAATTTGACCGCGCCTTTGAGGCCAATTTCCACCATAGCAGACAATAGAAGAGACAAGCTACATTACAGACAGAGTATTTTCATCAATGCTGATAGATATGATGTTGACGAGTCTTCGCCGCATATATTATCTCCTCTTGTCATCACTCGTCTGCATACATTTCCGTTACAAATGCATTTAGAAAAAGACACTTCGTTAGTATAGTGTCTTCTGAGGCACTGGCCTCAAGGGACACTATTATTATTATTATATTTCTAAATATAACAATATCTGATTAGTTATAATCTCTTCTTGTCTCTGCTTTAGTGGAAACCCAGCCTTACAGCCGCCAACTGCTACCTAGATGTACAATTACAAACTAGTCTTTTTTTTTAATAATAAATTGTCGATTAGTTTGCTAGCGGTCAGTCTAAAGCAATATTGGTAAATTCATTTTTTTATTTTTCAAAAAGTTGAAACTAAAACCGACTTGCAAAGGGTATTAAAATGGTTGTTCGCTAAAACACATTTGCTATTGTGCAAATTAACAAAACAATAGCGTATTATATTCATAAGAGTCTCAAAGTCTATAATGGTACATCTGCAGCGCAACAAAAAGAAACATTCTATTTTCAAATTTTATCATTACCACTGCAAAAAAATACATTTCATTAATTAATTAATTAATTATTTCAATAGGCAATTATTTAAAAACGTTTTTTGTTTATAATATTGATAAAATTTTAAAATATGAATCAGAAAGCAAAGACTAATTCCCCACAACACGTTAGTGTTTTTTTTAAATACTAATACAAACAAGCCATTCTAGTATAAATATCATAATAAATAGCAATTGTGAAAAAGGCGTTGCTTTCCCATATTAAAAAAAAATGGCAGTGATACAAATATTTTGCCTTGTAACATTATTACAACATTTAAAAAAACAATATTGCATTCCATTGCACGGTTTAACAGCATTAGCTATGAGTGATATTTGCGTTTCGTACACAAATGAAAATGTAGTGAAAAATCTGCATTTTTGATGATCGTGACTGGAGTCCTAGCTGAAGTGCGTCACAACATCGAACATGCTCGGCGTACATTCGTTTTGTCCAGGTGTTTCCAACACATGCTTTCAGAGTATTCTTCAAGGATAAATATGTTGCTAAAGCTGTTCAGACCTTTTAAATCATTATAGCTACCCTAAAATTGAACGCAAATTTAAATCTTACACAACAGCATAACTATTTATAATAAGATTGCAAAAAAATTAATCTAAAATTATACAAAATTAATAGAAACAAAAAACCACTGTTACAGTCGAGTAAAGGTTTCTACAAACTCTGAAGAAAGTGTGTTATATGCATATATGTACAGAGGAGATAGACCAACACAGACATAAGCGCATAGGTCATGCGGAACGTGCGACATACAATGTGATGACATGCGATGGGTCAAGCGGAAGCGAGCGTCCAAAGCGTCCGTGTCGCCTGTGACTAGCGCCTGAGACTTCGCCATTATACCGAATAACATAGGCCCACTTACATTTTGTTAGGTTTGTTATCTGTCTATGAAAGTGGGCGCTACTTACGGATCACAACAATAATTTTATCTATACAACGATTTTTATGCATAGGTACTACTAGACAAGCTGTTGAGAATCAAAATTATTGTGTGGAGTAAGGTGGGAATGTGTTAGTGGTACGGGACATAGAGACTCGATAAATGAGTTGAATGAATTTTAACAAAACGGTATTCTCACGTAGGTATAACACGCCATTTTAACCGATTTTAAAAAAGTAGAACCGTATATATTTTTTGTAATGTCATCTGTATGAAAACTGCAAAAAGTTACGCGTTGGTCTATGGGTATTGCGCATTTGCAATTCGTCTTAATGGGTGCGAATTTGCAATAGATACCATTTCTTTTTGTAGCAACCAGTCTAGCAGTATACATAGAAGTCATCGATACAACAAAGGGTACTGTCCGGATATTAACAACCGACCGAGCGGTAAGGTCGACAAAGAGCGAAGCCTCCACGGAGCGCCGGGTTAGTCCTCCGCACCGAAGCGAACGAACACAGTGACACAGTACCGGTGCGAGGTTCAAAACAAAAACTCTAGGCAGGCGACAAGCACGTAGAGAGCCGTGCTCTCGCGCGCGTCGGCGGCGCAGGGCCGGGCCGCGGCCGCCACTGCGCAGGCGCGGGCCGGCGCGTGCTTGTGCGCAGGCGCGGGCGTACCGGGGCGCGAGCGCGCGGCGTCCAGCGACGCGGCCGGCTGCAGGAACCACTCCGAGCGCGTGCGCATGCGCGCGCGCTGCCGCTCGTGCACCTACCGGCACCACACCCACACCGTACATGGCGACGCCGCACCACCCCCGCCCCACGCCCTACACCCGCCCTCGTGTGCGTTTGATACCAGCGCGAAGAGGAACATGTAGTTAACAGGCCAAGCCCGCACTGCGATACTTCACCGCGAGGGTGAGTCCACAAGATTTTGCGACATTAAAATTATAAACCGCGAAAAAGTAATTCCATTACCAAATCTGTGTTGTGCGACAAAATACACCGTCCCACAGTGGGATTCCATGTATTCGAGAGTATTGTTAATTGTAACTGATTAAAATAATCCGCTATGCGTGTAAATTGATAAAATTCATTCGCAGAAACTACTTAGTAGACATAAACTCACGCCGGGATAATTTCACTGTGCGAACTTAGCCTTGAATTGAACGTATCGACTAGTAAACACCCCGCATATTCTGATTACATACGTTCAAATTTACGAATGTATGCTCAAATAGAGCACGTTGCGAACCCAGCTATATTACAGCGTTTAATAGGTAAGCACATCTGTACAAAGTCCTGCCGATATTCTCGATACGTAAAATTAAACTTATATTTAAAGGGGCTGAGGGTTGCGGACGAACGGAGGCGTGCGTATACTTGCGAGTCTATCAAGCACAATCAGCTCATTTCTCCGCTAAACGAGATGACGAGTACCCACCCTATTTAGGGCTTGTTATTCACTAGAACGACGGTTAATTACATTAAACATGAAACGACGGGTTAATTATATAAGTTATTAGTAACGCTATTAAATTTTCTACTATTAGTTGATAGAAATTCTAGTATTAGCTCACCTAGTGAGTGTAGCACAAAAGAGTACCATAACCATTTGAAATATAATCAGAACTCTGTTATTACTACTATAAAATCAATCGTGTTACAATATAATTTAGAATGTATATAATAAAAAAATATAACCACTCAGTATACACTGATAAACCTCAAGAAAATATAATACAAGTTTTAAGACTTAATTATATATTTTATAGATATGTTCTACTGTATATGTTTGGGTGTAGATTGCACCACCGAGTGCGGCTAGAAGCATCCGTGTTGGCGTGTCAGACACACCGTGCGTATCCACACCTTTGTCAAGCACAATTGTGTTCAATATCCGCTTGTATAATATAATGTCACACCGTGAATTGTCCAATATAAAGGAAAATATCTAGTACTAACAGATCAGCCACAAGTCGACCTAAGTTATCTTATAGGGATACAGACATCACTCATGCAGTTGGTAAGAGAACGTGGACCGCTGGCGAATTGCTGTTTTGTAAATTAATACTGAAATAACAATTTAGAGTTTTTAGATTATGCATATAATAACATTTGACACAATTTTGACAGTTGTATATAACCAATGTCTGAGACAACAATATTTTTTTAAAGAATATTAGGACCGAAATTACTTATATTCTCTAACCTCTGAGCTAAGCTAAATAGGCTATTTGACAAGGTCGTCAGATTCTTCCCAATACTGCTTAATATGTTAGTTTGTTATCATAAAATATGCTTTGCAAAATAAGATATTACCTAACTAAACTGCAACAATGACTTTTCATTATTTTTAATTCCCAAAGTAAGTCAAAATATAAACAATCAAATGCAGTCCCAAATTATAACTTTTTAGATTCCTCATTAAATCACAAATTACTTTTATTATCAACTATTCATGTGCAAACGCAACGTAGACCGAGATAAATGCGAAATTCTCTTGCACTCCATACATTTGCATTACTCACGACTGGCGTGTGACGTCACTTGCAAGTACGATTTTGTATGGAGCGTTTCGGGCGGCGTGAAAAATTTAATTTTCAAAATAAAATATCTTTAAAACTATTTGTGGTAATAATATTTCACTTTAGCAGTTCATTATATTATTACGAGTATAGAGTGATCATTTTTCGATAATTAAATAAAAATAGTCAAATAGCCTATTGCTTGTATTAGGAGTGGGTTCACGTCGATAGTGTAATGGCTAGGATTCGAACCCCGGACCTCTCGATCGTAAAGCCGACTCCTTTACCACTAAACTACCGACGCTTTATATGGACGAAATGTAGATAAAATAATATAAAATAACGTCTTTATAATTGCAAAATCAAAATAATATCAAAAGATAAATACGATAACTATTGCAATTATATCATAAATGCTGTTGCAAAATTATGGGACTGAACAATACGCCGCTCTGTACGACATATTGTTCGAGACATTTATCTAGGACCTATACGCAGTACACTTATTATGGGTGTTCTTTGAAGATAGCACTGGGTGGTACGGCAGTGGACAAGCTCAAATTCACCAAGCATATATTAGTACAAAACAAACTCTCATGTTTCTTTTATCATTTTTTTTTTTGCGATTTTAATCCCCAAATGTTTGCTGGGAGAAAACTCAATATTGAGTTAAGCTCGCCTTTGTACACCAAGATGTATTTGTGATTTCCTGTTGATGTATTATTTTCTTGTGTACAATAAAGAATTAAAGAAAGAAAGAAAAAAAGAACATCTGACCACTAAGCCACCGAACCTTCGCCTGAAACCATCCAAATTCTTCTATACATATATCCGTCTTACGGCGACGGTGAGAGCCATCTACCGATATTCGTACGAACCATCGGAATCAACGAATGATGTTGCAATCATTTTTAAACATTAATTTTTGATGACTCCGCTCAAATTATTGAATGAAATTTTGTATGAATATCGGTAGATGGCTCCCACCGTCGCGTCGCCGTAAGACCGATATGTGTATAGAAGAATTTGGATGGTTTCAGGCGAAGGTCCGGTGGCTTAGTGGCCAGATGTTCCCCCTGTAAGGGAAAGATCGCAGGTTCGAATCCCGCCTGGATCGTTTAAATTTTTTTCTATTTTAATCGATTTTTAATAGTTGGCATACTAAATGCTCAAAATTTCATTCAAAACTCTCGTGTCTCGCGGTTTTAGGTCTAAGATACGTGTCCAAACTGCCCAGCATTGGGAGACTGCCAAATAACGTAATATTGCTATTATCGCCGTAATAAAGGGAATTAACTGTAAAATAAGGTCATCTCGCTCTTATCGCCGCTATAAATAGAGTTTAAGTACCCAAATGCCGAACCAATCGGAAAATAGTTTCAGCAATTATTAATTATATTGTCTGATCCAATTACTCGATGATTATATATTTTATTATCTAGGACACGCCAACTTGACGTCACCTCGCCTGAGGGTAAGCCAAAACCAAAGTCTCAGGAAAGAGGGTCACCATTGCAGACACTAAGTAATGTTACAATGGTGGCACTCAGCTTGGCGGCCTCATCAGATCCTTCTTCACGCCCTATTTATCCGTTTAGAACATAAATATATACATAATAACGATTTCAATATAATAATGAAAAATATATATACACTACATACAATATAACTTTACTCGGTTTATACAAAACAGTATATTAATATTTTTACAATGATTACAAGTGGCCAAGTTACAGTAACATCAGGTAAAATGTCCTAATTGTGTAAGTATATTTATTAAAAAAATGGTGTCTAAATTCAGTTCGGCGAGAGGTCCACGTCACATAGACAGTACAAGGGAGAACGAGAAAGATTTGCTTAGAATCTACAGGTGGATACTGAGAAAACTCTCTTCACCATCACTTATAAAATAAGTCCTTCAGTGCGCGCTAGAATTGAAACAAGTAACTTTATACATTAATCTCATATTCAGTTTTAAAGCGTTCTGTAACATCCAATATACTATGAGTACTTTGTGTGAGATTTTTTCTAATGGGACAGTGTCCGAAAACTCGAAGTAATAAAAGTCTTACTTAATTGTAAAATGAGAAATGCAAACGAAAATAAATTGAGACCAAATACAGTGTATTGTATTTATTCTACACATTCTATTTTATTCCATATTGTGAAATAGACCTTTATTATCGTTGACGTTTGACCGTTTTTGTTTTGACCAACAAAAACCCAGTTCTTACAGGATCGGCAGCACGGATGTGACTCCTGGTGTTGCACACGTTCATAGGTCTCGGTAACCACTTTCCGGCAAGTGTGCCGTGCCTGCCACCTAAGTTGTATAAAGGAAAAGAAAAAAAACCATACGAAGCTAACAACGGTGAAGTGGCTTATGTTGGAATCAAAGTAATAATTTAAGCTAAGCTACAATAATGTAATCTTATTTCATCTCAGCAGATTTGCGAGAATTACTGAGTGTAAAATTGCGTGCTCTTTCGTTAAGATTTAACTGCAGGCAACAGTAGTTTAATATCTAACATAGGCTACTACGGTACTCAATCAATTCACATAATTGATAATGTCCCATAACGTTATAAAGAAATCAAGTTTTCAAGGAACATTTTTTGATTTAATGAAGTAGGTACCTATTACTGTCCCATTAAAAATAAACAAGAACGAGTTAATAGGTTAAAATGAATCTACTTCTATAATATTTAGTATATTTTAATATTGGAAACAAAATAAGAAGGAACAAAATATATTGTCTCTGTAAAAAAAATGAACGTCAAGAACGCTAGTACAATTTCAGAAATATATCTTTATTGAAAAAAAGAACATATACTTTTTCGTTTGCATGTTAAAATAAAACAAAAAATATTTCTGAAAATATTCAACTATGGTAGAATTTACAAAATCACAGGAAAGGAATGAAGAGAGTAATTTGAGCTTTATTATCTACAGCATAACGGTTGGTATCGTACCTGCGGTAGATAGGAGAGGCTCTTGGTGCTCTCGGCGTACTTGTTGATAGCTCGGAGCTCTTCTAAAGTCATGTGGGGGCTGGAGTTGCTGCGAGATGATTGAGATGATGAACTGACAGAAACCTGAAAGATTATAAAATAAAAATATTAAACGTTGATCCCGATGTATTAAGAAACAATTAAGCAGTCCGATTGGGGAAGTACTGCCGCCCTACAGAATACCGCGGCCATAATAACCTCGTGTTGTGTTCCCGGCTGTGAGTAGGGTAGCCAGAAACCAAAAGCTTGTCCTACTTTGTCTTTTACACTTACGGCACAGAAACTCTCAGTGCTTATAGGGTTGGCAGCGCGAGTGTGACACCCTTGGTTTTGCACACGTCTATTGGCCACGGTAACCACTTTCCACCAGGTGGGCCGTGTGCTTGTCTGCCACCTAAGTGGTATAAAAAAGAGACTTCTCTAGGAAGGAACCAGGGGTTTGCTTGTTTTAAGATGTATGTGTGTGATGTTGAATGATAATTAATTAATTGTCAGAGCGACTTAAAAAAACCCAAGGGTCAGTAGTATGTGCAATATCACACTCTTCCGTACACACAACTTGCTTAAAAATAACTACACACAATAATACAAAAAAAACTCTTCACGTATCCAACATAACTTGAATAATAAATAATTTAGCCTAAAATTAAAAACGACGATGAAATTTAGAAACGACTGTATAATTACCGAAATACATCACTAATATTGGTTCGAATGCACAGAATCTCTGTCGTTTAAGCAGACACCACATCTTTCTACAATTGTCTTCTTCAAGTTTCATTAGTGCTCATACATACCCATCCACAGGTAGGTACTCTTGACCTGACCTTTCGTTAAAACGTGTTCGACCTACTAAGATACGATGACCTTTACCATATTTAAAAAAAGAACACACAACACACCTTTTCAGATTTCTCCATTTTTTAAAACACGAACGATGTTTTCCGACACTCGACTCTTGGTAAAGTGAATACCGTATTTTGTTATCAGAGTGAATTCTGTTGACCTTCGTGTCAATATCATTTTGTTATCATTTGATTGAAAACGACTGAAGCACCGTCTGCAGTGAAATGACCGTGAAGTCATTCAAGCGAATCAGGTCAAATCGTTCAGTGTTGCCAGGTGATAAAGGTTCGATATTATTATAAAAAAAAAGGTGGGAGTTTACGAAATTGTCATTATTTAGTATTTGTTGTTTCATCATCAGCGGATACTCCAATTTATCTATAGGTTTCAACCGTTACATTCTATACTTAGTCTGGCCATAAATACTGTTACAATTAAAATAAGAAAGATATTACATTTGAATTTGGAATCTGTCATTTTTATACGATTGTTCATTGTGTTTTCTAATTTTGGCGCCAATACATTGTACAATATTTTGCTATATTAAAATTAAGTGGGGTGATAAAGAAAACCGAATCGCTGTGATTGCATTACACAAAGTTGGTATGGAGCCGAATGTAATTTTTAAAACTCTCCATACGCTTGGTATTAGTCAAATGTTTGTGTACCGGGCTATTAATAGGTACAATGAGACCTCCTCTGTTTGTGACAGAAAAAGATCTGGCCGTCCACGTAGTGTTCGTACGAAAAAGGTGGTCAAAGCAGTAAGGGGAAGAATTCGAAGAAATTCTGTCCGAAAGCAAAAGATTTTATCTCGGGAGATGAAGATAGCACCCAGAACCATGTCGCGCATTTTAAAAGGTGACTTAGGACTTGCAGCCTATAAGAGACGCACTGGTCATTTTTTAACTGATAATTTAATAAAGAATAGAGTGGTAAAATCGAAGCAACTACTGAAGCGGTACGCAAAGGGAGGTCACAGAAAAATTTTGTTTACGGATGAGAAAATCTTTACAATTGAGCAACATTTTAACAAACAAAATGACCGTGTTTATGCTCAAAGCTCTAAGGAAGCTTCCCAATTAGTCGACAGAGTACAACGTGGGTATTATCCGACTTCAGTGATGGTTTGGTGGGGTGTTAGCTATGAAGGAGTGACTGAGCCATATTTTTGTGAAAAAGGTATCAAAACATCGGCACAAGTGTATCAAGATACCATTCTTGAGAAGGTAGTTAAACCCCTTAACAACACCATGTTCAATAACCAAGTATGGTCCTACCAACAAGACTCAGCGCCGGGTCATAAAGCTCGGTCCACGCAGTCTTGGTTGGAAGTGAACGTTTCGGACATCATCAGAGCTGAAGACTGGCCGTCGTATAGTCCCGATCTTAATCCGCTGGATTATGATTTATGGTCAGTTTTATAGAGTATGGCTTGCTCTAAACGCCATGATAATTTGGAGTCCCTAAAACAATCCATACGATTGGCAGTGAAGAATTTTCCCATGGAAAGAGTGCGTGCTTCTATTGATAACTGGCCTCAACGTTTAAAGGACTGTGTTGCAGTCAATGGAGACCACTTCGAATAAGCTTTTTATATTTTAATTTTTTTTATATTTATGTATTAAACTAACACACTGTAAAAGTAATAAATATTATTTGCAATAAAAAGAAATGTTTTTTCTTCGTAACAATATTTATGGCTAGACTAGGTATATAAATAAATTATATTTATAGTTTTAAACATGTCCATTCTCGTTCCCGTGACCTATGGGAGCTTTTTTATAAAAATCTTCCGTTGGCCTAAGGAAATTACAAAAAAACTAAATGGCCGAATTGTTCGAGCCGATCTCGAGTTTTGTGCTGAGCAACATAGGTACGTTTTTATTATTAATGAGAAAATTATTACTAGAAATATCACCCAAAGGGTGTCATAAGAGGCGAATTACAGAAGAGAGAAGGAAACCTCGAAATAAAACCTGTACCAAGCCGTCTGGCCTGGAAACAGTAGGACAAAGCCTCTCAACAATTGAGAGAGGCCTATGTCCAGCAGTGGACTGAAATAGTGAACAAATTAGAAAAGAAACCTACTTTGAACACGCTCTCCTCCAGCGATATCGAGAGGCGGGTGCAGGAGTCCAGCAGGCTGTGCTCCGGGATGATGCCGAGCACACCGCCCGCCGCGCCCGCGCCGCCTCCTCCCACCAGCGCCGGCATGGACTGGCACTCCTCCGATTTGGTTAAACCTGTCACGGAATACATGCCAATTGAAACAAACTCTAACTTCAACAACTTCTTCCTTTTTTGCTTTGGTAAATTAACATATGTTTTTTATAAATAAATAGCTAAGAGTTTATATAAAATGTTCAAAATTAGGGTAGGTTTGGTAAGTTCTATGCATTTTTTATTCAATAATTTCTTCCTAATCTTTTTTGATATTTCAGATTTGATAAAGAGGTCAAATAATATGTTAAACTCCTTTAGCTAATTATATCGGGAATAGATTCATATCGGTAGCATACTGGGCAGGATTCAATTGTACATTAAAAATTTTTCTATAGGTCTTTCGGTACACTCTGCAAGCACTGAATTGTGACAAAGGGTGCTTAAAAAGCTCGATATATCTTTAAAAGGTGATTTAACCCTAATTTTATTATCAGATATATGGATTAGAAAGTATAAAATGTTCATTCCGTCCCAGTTAGTAATCCCAGTAGGCAATACAATGAATATTTACGGACAAATTCTAACATTAGTGTGAACTACAGTGTCCTATCTACGAACTGTGTGCTACCAAAACCATTTTAATAACAATACATTGTATGTATGAAGTATGAGAATACATAATTATGTGGATGTTATTTGTATTTGTACTCATTCATAGTAGACTCACCAAAAATGGTAAAATATTTGCAATAAATTGTGTTACTTGTATAGTTTTAATAACTTAATCGACTTTCTTTCGGACGACCTGTGGAAAACGTTCTTATTATGAAATAACTCTTGACTAAAGCTATTTCACTCGGTGGGCATGTCTGGATAAATTCTATTGAATTTGGTTAGGTAGAATAAAGCAATAGGATTACATATAAAACATAGGTTACGTACTGTCTCACTCAGTAGCATGCATTAGTCAATTATTGCTATCTCAATCATAATGTCTAACCTGACGCATAAGGTTGTATTTTCGAAGTAGACCATAGTACAGATGTAAGCCGAACGTATTATCGAAACTAGGTAATAATTACTTCTCATAACATGAAACGTTCGATACCATATAAAGTCAGCGCCATCTAGCTCAATGAAATTGAACTATTAATCCTGAATCGCGCAATTGAAGTACTAACTCTGATTAAAATACGTATAACATCACAATATCATCGGTTAGACTGCATCCCACCAGGTGTAATGTCCTGGACCTCGAACCACTGTTATACCACGGACAATGCTAAAAATCAATTTTATTTTAGACTTTAAATCAATGCGGTTAAAGTCTAAAATTTTTGCAGATTGAATGAAAAAGTGTAATGAAACTCTTTTCATTTAATTTTGTTGTCTGTGGTATGGACAGTGGTCTTGGTTTAGTAGAATCGAGGGCCAGGTTGAAGACCTCCTTTGGGTATAATTGCACTCCCTCCCTCCACAACCCCACTCATTCTATGACCCAATATATAGCGTAGACAGGTAAAATATCACTATCGATGAAATAATTGACCTCAAAGATGAAATTGATGAGGTATCGTTCCAAGGTTATGCAATACAGTAACGATATTTTGAATTGATCGATAATGCGTGCGACTGAACGAAATCCAAGTCTAAGCTGCTAGTGGAAAACAGATGTTTCTAGCTAATTTGAGAGACATACCCACCGATATGCCTATATACATTAAATAATCTTACCTTCTAAATTAAATTTATTCCCCCAGCGATCACATTCACATTGCAACCATGTCTTTTCAGCTTCTAGTGATAATTGTCCTGAAAATAAAATAAATCATAGTTAATCAACTTTTATATTACTTAGAACAATTAGTTTATGGGCGGTTTCGATACCAACGAACAATAAATATATCTATCTAATCAGAAAAGGACTACTACTTTACTTTACAGTTGTACCAAATCCAATAATAAATATATTAATTTTGTACTAATTCAGTACCCTTGTGTCTAAATTACAGATATTATATTGTACGAAAATATTTGTTTACAAAAAATGCTTATTCTGACGGTATCAAAATTAATACCCGCAAATAATTTTAGAGACTTTTTGCAATTGCAAACAACAATCTAAAATCATTTATATCAAACTTATACAAAAATAATCGTGAATCAAAAACGATATTCTAACTGTCAAATTATACTTATGGACACTGCATTACTGATATTTATAAACATAATTCGTTGCAGGATGAAGAAAAAATAGTGTATCATCTGAATAAGTCTAAAATAAATTTCCCTGAATCCCTTACTAAACATCCGAGGTGATGTTTCCATCTTAAATAAATTCGATGGCCGCCAGTCAGGGAACACACCGGTAGAGACGGTGTGAACAATGAGTGTTGTGACAGATCCTTCTCACAACACGAGAGTCAGTTTCCGTGTTTTATAAAACATACAGCCGACCATTATTTTCTCATGTATCTTTATACATACATATGCTCACGGCTTTTTCCTTCCGAGGTAGGCAGAGACAACAGTCCGACATCCGCTTCTATCTTTACACACAAGTGCTCAATATCACTTGGTGCTAAAGACATTTTTGATTATACATAGTAAGCAGCAGTATATCATTAGCCGAAATATAAAATTGAATTTGTTTATTGTTTTTCTTTACAAAATGGAAATGTTTTTGGCGATTTCTGTTGTTTCTTTCGAGTACTCAAACCTCACTTGGTCTCTTAGAGTATTTTGATCCCCATATAAAATAGGATCGATTGTCACTAAAATTATTATTTTTTAACTTTAAGTATTTTCTTGGTGACTGTACGATTTTGCCAAAGTCTTTAAATGCAGTTCACAATATCTTAAAAAGTTATGGATTATCTCCTAAGAACGTTTTGCTGTAACTATAACTGTTAAGGTAGCCGTCTTTATTGCCCCGTTTCAAAAATACATCCTGTTTAAGCGGACCCCGGACTCCGCTACCAGAACTAACGCAAAAATGATAATAATTATAAATATGAAATTTTTTGAAGATATTTGTAAATTTGCTCCTCAATCACGCTCAAAGAGCTGAACGGAACCAGATCCTTTGCAATAGTTGATACAATATTTGACAGAATTTGACATACTGGCATAAGCCTCCTGGTCTCGGTGATGCCGAGGCGGCGGTGGGTCTCTAAACGAACATATCCACTCGTCCTTGACCCGCAGAATGCGCCCTGTGACCCGCGCGTAAAACTCGTAGTTGTCGCGACCGAACAGGTCTCCTGCGCTGAACTGCTCGATCAGTTGACGCATAATCCGCGTCGCCACCTATATAGGTACATAAGCAAATATTTATTTTGAATTTAGAATATAGAATTCAAGTGGAGTTTTCCACTATACTAATAAATGTAAGCAGACAAACTGATATCGGAAATATATGAAAATTTTGTTTGTAAACCATAAACAAAATGAAATACAGACTTCCTAAACAGTGTTTTCATATAATTCCTATTTGAACTCCTTTATATTGCACTTAGTATTTTTTTTCTATTACTACTACAGTCAAAGAATATAATTTAAAAAAAACATAAATTTAAAAAGGAAAATACTGTAGGCCCTCCCTAGGTGATTACTGATTACTCTACCAAGTGTTCAATGTTGTCCTATCCCAGATTACGTTGAAATAATGTACTTCAACATAATATATCTAGCATGGATCAAAGTCCAAGGACGGGATACAAAAAAAAAATCAATTATTATATAACAAATAAACTAATCTGTTTGTAGCAAAATAGCCTGCATACACAAAAGTGAATCTCAAAACCAGTAAATAAGGAATTTCATTATGAAATGTGTACTAGTCACTGACACAGGAAGTGAGTAACTAAAAAATTCATGAATCAAGCTTATCAGTGAAGGGGTCGAAAATAAATAGGTGATGTTAGTCAAGAACTGATAAGGAACAACGGTGGCTTTCTAAGAAGAAATAACAATGTTAGTTTTAATGTTCATTGCTGTTATCCTAAACTGGAACGGCCTAGTATGTCGCCAGTACTTGAATATAATATTTTAGCAACCATTCATTTAAATTAGATTTTATTGTTTTTATTGGTAACTGAACTTTAATCTAAACTGTAATTCTGATTAAAGAATGTTAGTTGAGTTACTTAAATTATAAGTATGTATGTGCAAATAAATCATTATTCGTTCAAAAATGTTCTGTCAAATTTCATTTGTTACTACTACTACCCTCATCAAAGAATTATTGTTCGGAAACCACTAATAGTTATATCTTTTCTTGACTGTCAATAACTTGTTTTGTATACTATCCACATATCTCTAACTTCAAAGGTAAACGTGCTTTTGTCTTTAACAATGACTTTTAGAAAAATATTTTAGACTACCCACCTTTACGGTTTATTATGACTTTTGTAACAGACAACCTTTCTATACTTTAAGTTCATGATTTTATGGCTCATACCACTAAACCCCAAAGCCACAGATGTCGAAACTTTACAGTCATGACATTCATATTTTAGGTTCATAGAGTGTCTTAACGAATATATCGTTAATTCATTACTTTCTGTATCAAAAATGCTGCTGAGCACAGAACTCATAATTCACAATAATTATCCCGATAACTAAAGATAACAAAAGAAAAGAATTCTATTCATACTAAATACCTATAGCTATTGGTTCATCGATAAGCAATGAATAGGCGACGATGATGACCTCAGATTATAAAAAGTACCTACTAAATTAATTATAGTGCATTGTGTTACTATAATACAGGACATAGTCAGTCTTACATCTACTCTAAGACCGCAGCTCTACCAAAAGCCAAACTACGTAATATCAATTTACAATATCTGGTATGTGATATGATTCAATATTTGCTAGACATGTTGTGCATTGAAAGCAAAAAAAGAAGCCGGTAACGAAAGTACAGCAACAGTAATTACAAACTATTAAATGAATACACAAGTGTTGCGATGGAAAGTGTATCGTTGTATAATATAGATACTCACGCTAACTTCAGCCTTTTGCCGCATGTTATAAACAGTTTTAGTGAACACAGTACAAGCTATATACATTTACAATTCTTGTGATTAACGAATGCGCGTAATGGGAAAAGTTATAAAGTATTCAAAGTATGAAAATTTAACGCACATTTGTGAATCCCAAGAGCTACGATGCGTTTATAAACTTATTATAATAAACATAGCAATATTCGGTGTAATCATATGATAATCACATGTTCAGCAAACAATAATGTCAAAATATAATTGTCTGATTTTATGTTATCCTAAGGCAATTCATGGTGCAGTCAGAAGTATATAATATGGAGCAAAAGACAACTGGATTAAGAAGTCATTAGATGACTTTAAGTTGTAACCTCCTTTTAACTCGGTTCAGTCAACGTATGATCTAAAATAATCTAAGGTCATTAATCTGGAGATAACGATGACGTGACATTAACAACTACTCTAAATGTTATAAGAAAAGAAGTTTAATTGATGTTAAATCATTCAAAAGAAAAATCGAAAAAGGACGTAGAGATATGCGATTGGACTAAATCAGTGTTCAAATTTAAACCATATTCGATGACCAACATACATATACCATTGGCCCTAACAACCAATCTCCGGTAGCAGATAGATAGGATGGCAACTAACAGTTAACCCAGTAGCAGTGGTGCAAAGATTTTTAAAGGCCTGTAATGATATAAATAGATAACCAAATCCACTTCCGAGAAATTCTTAATGTCGGTACTACAGATAATGGTAAGAAAATTTGATCATATAAATACGTATCATCGTTTGCAAAGTTGTTTGTAATCAAGATAAATTTAACTAGTATCTGATAAGGAACGCTATTAGAATCCCACTTGACTTTACTGATAACTCTTTATAGACTCGTGAATCACGATAAGAAGAAATGTAACACGTTTCCTTGAATGTATGTTTTGTTATTGAGATATGAATTGAATATATTTTCTTAATGTTAACGTTTAACATCAGACAGATACATACAGTCCAGACTCAGCCTCAGATTCATGGCTCGAGGCAACAATAGTGCCCTGAAAACGGCAATAGGCCCGCCCCCTATTACGTGGGACCGAATACAATGATGGTGCAATGTGGGTGTTAATTCACCTCTGCTTAACCCTCCGGGGATAAAGGCGTGTATATATGTATTTGTATGAATGTATATTTTCTCAACAAAAGGTAAATTCTTTGGACATAAGAATACCCAGTCGGTAGGCAAGTTACCTATTCTATACTATATCCAGCTATGATTGCCTTAAGTATTGTATGATCTATTTATGTATACAATAAAGATTAAGTAAATAGATATACACCTACCTATAAAGTTATAAATGTCTATTTGTATCAGTTTCACACAAAAACTATACTGAACAGATTTATGCTCAAATTTATGATGAGTCTTAAACACTGATAAGTAAATATTTTATCGAAATACGATGACGGTAGTCATCAACAATTTTACACTCAAGGCTAGTAATATAATAAAATCGTAAACAAAAAAGGTACTTTGGATATTTTCTTACCTAAACCAACCACTTCATTATAACAATTTCGAATCACTGTTGGTAGGGTAGAAACTGTGATAGTAGCTCTCTTGTTTCCTCCTTCCTACAGTCCCAGTTAAGCGGAGCGTGAAAAAGCATCTCATGAGGCCGCCATGCACACATTACAACCCCAGATTGGCTAGATTTGTCAAAGCTACTAGAATGAATAAAGTTATGAATATTTCTCAAGAAAGTGAAACGCTACGAAAGAAGATCACCATATCATTGGTGTGGAGGTCACGGTGTGGCGCAGTACAAGGAGAGCTGACAGCAAATTTAATGGGATAACAGTTAGGACAAAGTAGAAGAAGACGGACGTATTTGGTCACTTCATATTTTTTCTTGGTTTTTTTGACTTCACCTCGCCTGATGGTAAGCTAAAGGCAAAGTCTCAGGAAAGAGGGTCACCATTACAGACACTAAGTAATGTTACAATGGTGTCATCATTGTAACGTTACTTAGTGTCTGTAATGGTGACCCTGGTGAAAAGGAAACACGCAAGCTGGCAATGAATTCCAAGACTTGGTGGAACGGCAAAGAAAAGAGTTTCCGAACTGCTTGGTTCTTGGTCGTAAATTCTGCAGAGTGTGAGGGTGATATCTAAACCATGCACACAGCGTTGTCCTGTGTAGGAAAGGAGAGGGTGGGATAAGTTGACAGAGCTCATCAGAACACACACCCTGGTAGAGACGGTAAAATACACCCAAGGAAGCAATAAGGAAGGAAGGTTGAATAGATTCGAGTAATCGAGTATCATTTGTTCCCAGATATAGGAAAAGATATTGAGGGCACACTCGGTAAGATACCCTCCACACCAAGTATTATTTACCGAATAGCGACATAAAGCTCTACATAACATAACACATGTCTACATCAGGTGATTACACCGAAACTCGATATGTTTAATCGTCGATAATGGTGCAACAGCTATCGTTAGTGAGCAACAGACAGTATATCACTTTACAAAGCACAGTCGTACTCGTCTGTACACATTAAAACTAGTTAAACTATATCAATTTTGCTAAACTTATATAGTATCATCTACTGTTATCACGGCCTTGATAAAATAGAACAGTGTTTAGGCGGCAATGATACTTACTCAAAGTAAAAAGCTTAATGTTAGTCATAGGTACAGCCTTATAATCTGATACATAGTTAATAGTAGTCCTAATAATAGTTCATAATTCAAACATGAATCATAAACAAGGATGTATCGTACATAACCACAAAATGAAACCATGACAACGAATGTATCAAACTATGTCACTGAATCAATAATCTCATCAGATATTTAACACGACAACTATAGAACAAGCACCACTGTCCGCGTATGTTGCACTTCTAAGTATATGCGGTGTAAAGACGCGAAGCTGTAATTATTGAATTAGGGAATGAGAACGAGTAAATATTAGAAACAAGAGCTATTGAATATCTTTGGATATCAAACCATTCATCAAAACCATCTTTGCAAAGGACATGACAGACACAATCTCACATAAGTTTTAGGACGGTAGCACGTTACGCTTCTGGCGCTTCGATCATGTAAAACCAGCATCTTTGTCTTATATAAATTAACGGAGTAATTCCTTGACAAGTACTGACACATCAGTTCACTTAGTAAATGTTTGGGAATAAGTGCACACTGCAATGATTTTATGCAGAAGAATTCTAAACTGGTGAACTTTTATCCAAGGTTTTATTGAAGGTAGGCCAACTTTGTGAGGTATGAAAGAACAGAAACAAATGACAGGATGTTGTCTCTGTCTGCTCTAGTCAGAAGGAATAAGGAATGTATGTAACTTTAGTAGGTAAGTCTACTTCCCACCTGGTACATAGGCTTGTCTGCCACATAAATGGCATAAAAGAAATTGGAAACTCAAATATTCAAGCGGAGTAATCTGTGCATGAATCATTCGTATTAGGGAAAAAGAATGAGATGGACACATCTGGATAGACGATCACATAAATGATTGCGCCACCAGTCCTGTCATTGACCTATTGAGACTTAAGTATCTCAATAGCATAACGAACTTAAATTATGGAACCACTGAAGCAATGTGTCAATAGATCAATCGACGTAACCGTTGATATACTACTGAGACACGATAGTTATTCTCAGACTTATTGGCACCGGAAAGTTTTATCTTGATAACACGCAGATTCACACATGGACTCAATACTCATTCTATTGTTATCGGGCACCTACCTAAAGATTACAAATACATTATATTACGGCCCATTAGATCATACGATTGTACAGTGACATATGACAGATATAATGAGTGAACCGACCTTGAATCTCTGAACGTCCTCCATTGTTGCCGTTTTGCCGTCGGACACGCAAGAGTGGAAAAATGATGGGGCAACCGACACACCCAAAGCCTCGGATGACATACCTGTACCTAGAAACAATGAGAGAGATTGTTTAGTTGGAGCGTTATTGTTTTAAAAATTGACTCCATGCTATAATTCGCTGCTTCTACAGTTATCACGGAATCGTTGAAATTGTGTAAGCACTCGTATAATATTTTTAAACACCCATTAAAAAAACTAATGATTGTTAAATGCATAATAAATGACACTGCACTTAGTACGTAGTTCCTTTCCTGCATGGTATGTAGGAAGGAAAAGGTTACGTCGGAATCGAACCGACTACAATCACAAGGCGACTCCGACATCAGACCTTGGGGAACCAGAAGAGCGAAGTGCCCATGCACACGATCCCAGCAGGTTTGAGTAACCGTTACTAGCGTAGCGATCAAATACATTAGGAGAGCATCTTCCTGTAATCTGTTAAATGATTAAGGAGATAGATAGATAGATAATTCTTTATTGTACACCAACAGATTCACAGTAAGACAAGTAGATAGCATCTATACAGTTCAATGTACAATGGGCGGCCTTATCGCTGAAGCGATTTCTTCCAGGCAACAGGCAGGAGATAGCCCGACATAACCTATATCGCGATATCTGATATCGGCGAAATATCATAAAGCTATCGTTATTGTCCGATATCGGTTAGAGTTAGGCCTAGTGCCATGAATCAGATGCTCACAATTAATAAAATCTGTACAATGTGAGCACTTTAAAACTGTAAATTTTTAAATGCTATTGAAAATGCAGGAAATTAATTACATTGAATGTGGTGGAAGTCAGCCAAATGGTACCTAATTTAAATAATATATCATTTTCTTATTGTTATTTTTTGTTAGTGTAGCGTTAACTATTAAATAATGAACTAACTGACATGAAAATGCGGAAAACAAATTAAAGTTTTTTCTATCGCATCCGCACTTAAAACATATACGCGTTCATTCAACTTGGCAGCTTTATCTATCAATTGTCGGATATTAAACATTCAAATTATGGAAATGAAAACTGCAGACATTGAATTATTTTTTATCATAGCAATAATTACCACATTGGTATTTCAAACATTGATACTGTATGCTAGTACACTACATATTCCACGCAAAGATAATGACGTATGATTTCTTGTTAATAAAAAAAGAAAAAGAAAAACTTCACATTGTAATCGACACGAATTAGACAGTCAAACAATGTATTTTTTTAGAATAGATTACAGCAACTATTTTAGTATTTTTTACTGCAAGCTTGATTCAATTTTCGTGAGAAGTGAGTGCTTTTAAAATACAAACCAATTTCACTCGCTTGTTGTACAGTAACAACTTCAAGTAAACAATGAATCTATACCATCTAGAAATCGTAGACTTGTATCTCTAGGGAGTGCCTCAAGAATGCACTTTACAACCGTACTACCAAGATTAAACACTGCGTAATTCCTTACAATATTTAGTTCGGTGTTCCCTTCCTAGTCTTATTCTTTTTTAATATACCTAATCTCATCCGCCTACGCGAACCAGAGAGGCGTGAATACTCGTGATAGTATGTATTACAAAACTATACCCACCCACAAGTCAAGAGGTCACATCGCAGCTGTCTCTCACGCAACGTCCAAATAAGACGAGCACATTGGAGTAATTATCATATTATTTTACATATTTGTTCCTGGAAGTGACAATGACGTTCGGACACACGCACGTAGCATTGTACGAAGTTCTAAGACCTCAATACAAGGGGCGAGGAATACTGTATATTATGCAGCTAAACAATCGCACACGATGCTATGTCGGCGGCGTGACGCTCACATTGTCGAATGGAACTATATATGGTATAAGTAAATGCGATTTGAAGGCATAATTACGGACTCGTATTAGTGTAAAGCGCGCGCATACAGACAATTAAATGTAAACGATGCATAGGTTAAATTTATGAACATAGCTATTTTTTTTTATACCACTTAGGTGGCGTACAAGCGCACGGCCCACCTGATGGAACCGTGGCCTATGGACGTGTGTAACACCAGAGAAGCCGTCAGTGTAGAAGACAAAGCAGGACAAGCATTTAGTCATCCCACTGACAGCACAAAAATTCTCCAGTGAGCTCTGGCTACCCTACTAACCGCCACTAACACAACACGAAGTTATTATATATAATTATATATAATATATATACATATATAATTATATTATATTATTAACCGCGGTATTCTGTAGGGCGGAGGTACTTCCCCAGTCGGACTGCTCTATTGGGCGGATATACCGTCGTGTCTTACCTCATTCAAAATTTACTATTTCTACCGGCTTCCCTTTTGCAAAAAAAATCACCCTTCGCCACTAATGTAGAGTACAGTTTAGATACATACAGTTTAAATATATATACCATATATTTAGGTCTTACACAATATACTATATATATATTTTATATAATTTTATAACAAAATATGATATTATATGGAGCTTCACAATACAAACGAAATAAACAATGATTCCAACTAGTAGCCGTTAAAGAGTTTCACTATTCATATCGTATGGCTTACGGAACAGCTCGATGGATCCTAAATAATGTATTGTGATCCTTAGACGCACAGTTTGAAATCGATACTTAAATCCGGACTAAATTCGGACTAAAATCTATAGGATCCAATTAGACATTTTTTATTGATTTGCAAGGGGGCTGTTTAGGTAACCTAAATTTACGCAGCAATAGCTTCTTGCTTAACATATCTTGTCAAGAACAGTTTTCTTAGCAATTAGCTGTGTGCGCAGCAAATACTGCTTTGCTGTGATACCCAACCAAGAAATTAGAAAGAAGCTAGGAAAGGCATTTTGACGGCAACCTACTTCCTAGATATTTAATGCAACACTGAACTTCAACAGTGTGCCGGCATGTCCTTAGGGAAAGCCGCTAGCGATACCATTGTGTACATAATATAGGTACTACGTACATATATTTGTAACAGAGTCAACAAAATTAAGATACTTAAGCCGGGACTCGACGAGTGACCAAGTTAAGAGGAAGTTATCACTTAAATCTTTTAAGAATTGTGTTGGCGCCTTCTAAGAGTAGTACATCTGACTATCCGTGTTGTATAGAACAATAACAGTGATCCTTTTGTACCAAAATTTTGTCCGTATAAAGTTAAGTTATTTATGACTAGTAACCTACAATATCAATGGATTTAACAAAAATAAGATTTTATTTCTTTATGTCAATTAAATTTGCGTCTATATCTATGAGTCCGTTTTTTTTATATATTATTTTGGGACAAGCAACAGCTAATAATTTAAATATATTTCTAATATACTAATACATCTGTCAATATAACATTTGTAACATTAAATTTGCTGTCCATAAATTCCCTCACTGTATAAAAACATTTATCTAAGAATAAATGACTAGGTTTAACAAACCAAGAAAGTCTAAAATACCTTTTTTTTTTTTTTTACGTGCGCAAAATCCCCACGGATACCTCCCCACCGGAGCCGGTGAGAGAGGTTATGTCGGACACAAACCGACTAAAACGCACGCCGCCTGCGGGTCGCTTTGGTTGCCGAAGGTGAGATTGACAGGCATATCCCTCGCACCCCGGCCGATCCAGGCCCATCTCTCACGATCTGGCCCTCTTCTCTCGGGTGTGTGGGGACTACGGAGTCCCCAACTCGTTCCCGGTAAACGGGGAGGCGCGTCAGGCGCGCCGCCGCCGCGGCCTGCTTCTGCTAGGGTGGCAGGCGGCTCCACCTGTCACCCCCAGGCCGGCGCTCATGGGGGGCGGCGGTCGTTCATCGACCTCCGACGCCCGAGTTGCCTTCGTACGCGGGCAGCTTGGCTTGCAATCCGTCGTCGCTCCCGCTGCCGCTCCCGCCCCGCCTCCTCCTTCACGAGCATTACTTGCTCGCAGAAGGAGGCGCCGGCCACCCACGCATCCGCGCAGCGGACCATCGCCGCGAGCAAGGTGGAGAGCGTGAGAACCCTCACTCCCAGGGCCGCCACAAGCTCCCGCCCCGGCGTCTCCCACGCCGGACACTCGGTGAGCGTGTGCGGACTTGAGTCTTGAGTCGTCGCAGTGATGGCACTCGGACGTTGGCTCTTTCTCCATCCGACGCAGATACTTGCCGAAGCATCCGTGCTCGGTGATCATCTGCGTCAGACGGTACGAGAGGCTGCCGTGTGGCCTCTCTAGCCACTCCCCCATGATGGGTCTTACCGCCGCTACTACGGCGCGCCCTGCGCCTGGTCGCCCAAGTCGTAGCTCCCATTCCGCCAACATTTCCCTGTGGAGCCGGGATCTCACGGCCCGAATTTCTTCGGGCTCGGGATCGTGACCCCGCTCCCGCGCCGCCTTTCGGAACCGGTATAGCGCCGAAAGGGATCTCGCTTCCAGGATCCATGGTGGCGATCCGGCGAGGAGACTCGCCGCGTTGAAGGATATCGTGCGGTACCCCTTTATGATGCGGCACGCCAACTTCTGCTGCGGACGCTGCAGCAGGGGCATGTGCCGATCATTCAGGGTGTCCGCCCACACGGGACACCCGTACAGGGCCATGGACCGCACGACACCCGCGTAGAGTCTCCTGCAGGAGTCCTCCGGGCCCCTCAGGTTAGGCAGTAGCCGCGCCAGAGCGTTGGCTGTGCCCACCAATTTGGGGCCCAGACTTCGGAAGTGCTTCCCGAAGTCCCACCGGCCTTCGAGCACGAGCCCCATATATTTCATCTGGGGTTTGATGCCGATGAGAGTGCCTCCCACTGTGAGACTGGAACCAGGTAGTGGCGTGCGCCGAGGTCCATGAAAGAACATGGCCTCGGATTTATGCAGAGCCACCTCAAGGCCCAGCCGCCGGATCCGTTCCACGACTTGAGCAACCGCGGTCGTGGCCCTCAGGGTCGCTTCGCGGTATGTAGCCCCGCTAGCCGTCACTAGCGTGTCGTCCGCATAGCACGTGACGGCGGGGCCGTCCGCGAGCTCACCGCGAAGCACCCAGTCGTATTCGATGTTCCACAGGAGCGGTCCAAGAACCGATCCCTGCGGAACACCGCACGACATCTCACGCCGACCGACGCCGGTCGCACTTTGGTAGATGACGGCTCTCTCCGTCAGGTACGCCCCGACTATGCGGCGGAGGTAGAGAGGCACACCGTGGTACACGAGTGCCTCCCTGATGCAACTCCAGGGCAAGGTGTTGAACGCGTTGGAGATGTCCAAGGACACCGCCGACGTCACCTCGCCCCGGGCGACTGCCTCCTCCGCCAAAGTCCTCACGCGCATAATGGCATCCACGGTGGACCGCCACCGGCGGAAGCCATATTGGGCATCCGCCAGGTCCGGCCCCCTATCAGAGAGGTGCTCGACGAGGCGCTTCGCAATAACTCTTTCAAAGAGCTTGCCCACCTCGTCGAGCAACACAATGGGCCGGTAGCCGGACGGTTCGTCCGCCGGGCGACCCTCCTTTCGGATGAGGACCAGTTTCCCCGTCTTCCACATCTTCGGAAACTGGCCCCGCTCCAAGCATGCGCTGAGGAACCCTCTCAGTCGGGGTTCGAGACCGTCTTCTCCCAGAGCTAGGACCCACGCCCTGCCTGGAATGCCGTCGGGTCCCGGGGCGGTGCTCTTCTTGGCTCTAAGCCTTCGCACCGCCTTAAGCCTTCGCACCGCCAGTCTAAAATACCTTATTTTTATGTTAGGAACAGATCTTTCATACTGCGCGGCTAGTATTATAAAAGTGGCTAAACTAATTCCTTTACACGAGTTCTAAATTAAACCATAACTAATACCCTAACTCACAATAGCAAATCAATGAACCGAAATCAATTTTATGCGAATTAGCTTTATTTGCAAAACATTCGTGCATCGTTTATTTTCTTTAACAGACTTTGAAAATCGTCCATTTGATATTTTAGAAGTAAATATTTACTTAATTTGTATAGAAGGGAAACGCGACATTACCCATGGAAACGCGACTTCGCAGAATTGTCCTAGATTCTTTTGTGTACTGACCTAAATATTTAATAAAAATATATTAGATCAAAAAGGCAATGCGTGGAGCTACTACCGAAGAAGTCATAACTGGGCCAGCAATAATCCACCGAGACGATCTGAAGACAGATTAAATAATCGCACAATGAATATAAAACGGTTGCATCACATGCTCCCACGCCAGCTCGCGTGTAATTGGCATAATTACCACTAATTATTTTTATTGGCCAAAGCCGAATGACTGATATATATGCGTTTCGTGTATACATATATATCATGTTTACATAATGATTTAAAGCGTTTAAATTAAAATAAATACCGAAAATGTTAAAAATTATTACATCCCGACACGAACATTTATAGTTAGAATAGATTTAACTGCAAAATTGCGTGTCTTTGTATCTATTGACATGCAATTTTTTTAAAGTCTGATTTTGTTAACCTTGAGGTAATTTGGTTTAAAGTATTATAACACTTAACACTAAAATACTTCGTACCTTTTTTTACACCACAAGCACACGGCCCACCTGATGGGAAGTGGTTACCGTGGCCTATGGACCATATACTGCCGGTCTAATACTGTCGGTCTGATGTTTGACGTTCAGTGTTAATTTGTGACCAAAACTAACATCAAGCCATCTATTATACTAATAATCCTAAGCATCTCCAAAAGTTTGCCCAGTTGAAAAGACATGATATTTTTATTTATCAATCACAATCAATGAATTGATTAGCCCACCGAAGTCCACAGCTATGGAGAGGGCTATGTTCGGTACGTGATCGCGTCAGAAATGATGATTCCCTACGTGATGGCGACCGCGTACGGGTAAACGTAGCATAGGATGCCAAACGCAAGGTCACCGGGAAGCACTGGATGCGGGCTGCTTTAGATCGGTAATTCTGGAAGTCTATGGGAGAGGCCTATGCTCAGCATGATTCCACCGCTGGACCTCTAGACCTCTCCCAATGTCCTCCCTAAATTTAGGGGAGGAGTTGCCGCTTCTGGCCGATATTCTGCCAAAATCGGAACTACCTGAGAGAAGGAAAACTCGAGAAAAACCCCTTTGCCAACAACACTTCTGGCCAGAGTGGCAATAGTGGGTTAAAACCCTCCGAAATGGACAGACGCCACAATATTTTTATTTAGAGACATGGCAATTCTTGACCTTAAATATAAAAACGTAGCGAAAAGAATATACAAAGAAAACAGTCGGCCACTTCGTAAAATCATAACTATATATATTTTGCAGTTAGGTACGTCTAATAATATTATGAAACAAAAATAATTTCAAATGACCTCAATTTTAGAACGGATTAACTTATTTTTTATCTGCATTTTCTTCATATTTAAAATTTCAATTACCTAACTCATCAGGAAGTTAGTTAAAATAATAATAAAATTCCACCCGTACAGATAGAGTGAATTAATAAAAACGTAGTCGGAATGATTTAAACATGACTAACAAAAATAAAATAAAAAGGGTTATAATATTAATTATCTGTTTTTATCAGCGCTATATTTTTTGCTAGATGGTAAACTTTCATAGCGCGATGTAGATTCAGGAGTACTGAAGAATATCAAAGCGCCATCTAGCTAATACTTTAAACCTATGATCGTGCCCACATCTGCATCGCGCTATAAAAGTTCTCTCACTGACAAACATATATAGCATCTATCAAAAGGTTGATTTTAGGTGGGGATGCCACCTAAAATCAACCGTCAGACCGTGGTCCGCCAGGATACCGTCCTTTATTATGCTAAGTATCGTACTAAAATTATAAATTGGAAAATTTGTGAAGATGTTTGTTATTCAGTCACGCTCTAACGGCTCAACAAATCTGGCTAAAATTTGGTACAGGGTTAGATTAGTCTGGAATAACACATAGGTTTTTATCCCGGGAATAGGTTCCTAGTATCCATGGAACGGGACCCAGATGGTAGTTTAAAAAAGTTTATAATGAAGTATGTAGATATTGTCGTTAACCTTACAGCTACTACATAACATAAACTCACGCCTATATCCCCGAAGGGTAGGCAGAGGTGCTAGCACCCACATTTCGCCAGTTTATGTTTATGTCCCAATGTAATAGGTGGCGAGCCTATTGCCATTAACCGGGCACTTATAAACCTGTGATAAATACTCACATAACTTCGAAAAGCATCGAAAAGTCTTTTCTTTTTTCTTTTTGTTTTGGTGTGTGCCATGGTAAAACCTGGGATAGAAACCGAGACCTCTTCTCAGCAGTCCATTACCACTCGGCTACCGCGGCTACGGCTACATTAACTTAAAATAATAGAAGCAGAATGCGTAACAAACCTGCTTTATCAGCATTGGAGGCCATCACCCGAAACGTGCCAAAGAGTAGCACTAGCAATCGCTGCGTGCACACCGGCAGCGACAAAAGCAGTCTGTGGACAACAAACAGAGCATTACTTTCATAACTTTGAGCTAGATTCTAACTTCTAGTGAAAGTAGATAAGGGGTAGTTCGGTACTTTTTGCTACACTTAAACATGAAACAACGCATTTGATAGCATATTTAGGTTAATTATTACAAAGTTAAATAGAAATATTCTATACAACCTATGCATAGTTTACATAGCATCTCAAAGTCGCGTCCCGCTATGTTTAGATGTTCAAAAATACGCTACGGATTTTATGCAGTTTTGGGTAATTTTCGACGAGATGTTTATATGTGCATACTTAATACATAATCCAAGATGAATGGGGAATCAAATAACACCCGTAGAAGTCAGTGTTAGTTACTGATTAAGGATGAAAAAAAAAACATTTAATTATCTTTATTAACTGGTACCCCTATTGTTATTTTTTTAGTTGGTTAGCTATTTAATGGCTACGATTCCGCTACTGTGCGTCGTAGCGTTAAATTACATGAACTTTTTCAACCAATGAGCCTCCTAATGCAAAACGATTCTTAAAATCGAAAAACTCAAACTTTATAGCGTTAAATAGTACGCGTATCTAGTAGTAGTATAATAAGGGTGTTAATCTATCTATATATAAAATGTTATGTTGGTTTGTGTACGCTTCAAAAACTCAAAAAGTTCTGCACCGATCGAGCGGGAATTTTAGCATGATATATAATCCGCATCAAGGATTGTTTTTATCTAATTTTTTCATCAGTCACATATCCGCGACCGCGAAAAAACAGTTTTTTTAACGATCAGCTGTGTACCACTTTGTTTTGTTTCTCATTTCGCAACCATTCAATCACAATGTGCCACAGCGAAGCGTGGCAGTGTACAGCTAGTACAGAATAAAACTATAAGGTTGGATTGGAACTAATATGCCCCGTGGCAGTGAAGCGGCGCCAGCATAGTAATGAAAGCATCAGCTCACGTTCGAAATATCGCAGATTCAAGCCCCAACCATTCCACTGGCGAAGTGAAACCGAGGTGAATATGGTGACCCAT
Organism: Eilema griseolum; assembly: GCA_963662185.1. Lineage (NCBI taxonomy): Eukaryota > Metazoa > Arthropoda > Insecta > Lepidoptera > Erebidae > Eilema > Eilema griseolum. The sequence goes on from OY759250.1 coordinate 12,489,685, forward strand.
ATTCACCTCGGCAACAGCCGTCGATTTCTATTTGAAGCCAAGCGACAAACGGATCAATAGTGAACGGAAGAGGGACGAATTTGACACAGTTTACCTTTTATTGTCTTAAGTGTGTATAGTTTATCTTTTAGGGAAGAACTTTTATTAATCTCAATCCGTAAGGTTATAAAAGTTATGATCTATAATAGTATAATCCTTCTTGTATTAAAATACTGTCATCATGATCATCTCAGTGTTAATCCCGATTGCGCCCTAAGTTACATCGCAGCATGGGGTGTGCTTGACTTACTGTTTAGCTATTTTGTTTTTTTTTTTTTATCAGACACGACAATTAGACTTCGCCTCGCCTGATATTAAGCTGAAGGCAAAGTCTCAGAAAAAAGGACCACCATTACCTAAACATATGCCGTGTTATAATGGTGACACTTAGCTTGACGGCCTCATCATATGCTTTTTCACGCCTCACTTATAGGACCAGGGACTGTTCCTACAGTCCGGAAGAAGGAAACACGTGAGCTGGTAATGAATTCCAGGCCTTAATGTTGCGACAAAGGAAAGAGTCTCAGTACCGCTTGGTTCTTGATCGGATATTCTGCACCGTTTATGGCACCGTTGCAATTTTATTAATGAATACAATAAAATACATACATTGATAACACTTTGTAAGAGCGACTACCGCTGACGTCCTGACCTTAAAAAAGTCACCTTCAGAGCCTCGTTGAGCGGTCAGCCGGCCAGCAAGACGATTGATTGATTCATCGATCAATGAAAATTATAATCATAGAAAACGAAAGTTAAGCAAGCAACCGCAGGTATATTGAATGTCGCTATAACACAATTCTGAGAACCGCGTTTAAAAAGTATCAATTGCAACAATCCCGTCACAAGCTCTGCGAATCAACTGAAAGAAACTGGTTATCGAATGTCTGGGTGATAGTGATCATCAAAGCACTCCAATGAACCACCACGCCAGTTTAATGAACTGGGTCTTAAAATATTAACTCTATATATCTATCTTTCTCAAAGTCATGCATCTAGTTCAAAAAAGTATACTCCATATGAGGTCAAACAGGTTTCTAAGATTACCAAGCAGTTTTAATCAAAGTAGACAAGTTCTGAACGCAGAATGACAGTAATTTATTAGCGCAAATTGTGTTGCTTTAGTCAATTTCTCTCTAAGATAATCACAATATTTACGATGTAAATAACGAATGATATACACACTCATTACAATAATTTTACTAGGTTTTATTTACTTCGTATAATAAACTTTTAATACTACTACCGTTTGCAATATATTTTACTACTTACTAGAATATATTACAGCACGCAACGCATACCAACAGCATGCAACGCATGCCGACAGCACGCAATGCGCATAAACAAAAGAATTCAACAAATATTCTACGAAAATTGCATTCCGCAATGTGCTTAACAATCGGTCAATAAATATTTGGCGCACTCAATATTTATTATTACTGCACTTAGAGGCTAATAAAAGCGATGAATCTCTTCAGTGCCGTTACTCGGTTATGTACTTATAGCTATAATATTTTTTTTATTCGTGATTTCGCTCTATCGAAAGTAAGAGAAACGTTACAGGCGTACAAGTGTTTATTTTTACATTCACATCTTTAATTAAAAATATTTTGATTTCTTATTAATAGGTCATTCATAAAAAAATATTACGTTCGCTAACATGGCGTTTATCGACATGCAGTTATTTATTAAAATGATAAAAAAATAGATAAATATGGATGTTGCTATGCGTAAAAATCTGGAAAATATGGACAGAATCCACTTTTCTGTGTAAAAGTACCTATGTATATTGGCATTACCTCACCATCGCGTCGTGGGCATGACTGACTAAAACCACCCGATGTCTTCAACCTCAAACCTACTGCTAGAAATGCCCAGAACGTTAATGCCGATATATAGGTCGCCTGCTGTCGCGTCGAGTTGCCTGTACCACAGCATGTCCACAGGTTCCAAAGATTATACAGATGGCAAACCCACCCGTCTATCCACTACGCAATCTGCTAATCAGATGACTACGTGGTTAACCGAGTAACCTAAATGGTCCACTCCCACCTTGGCATAACATTTGCCGGTAGCTGCAATGAGGTTTATTTATTTACATTTTACGTACTACTTATTTTTATGCTTTGGAACGAATCTTAATTGTTTAGTGTTTTGTTTCAAAATCAGACATCACGATCCCAAGCTCATTAATCATTTTCCTAACACACTGGCTATCCTTTATTTGATAATAATGATGTGGTTTCATTAGAAGAGTCAGCTCCATAATGAATGTATACCTTCATAAACGTAATATTATTGGAGGAAATTCATTGAATAAATAATGTTTATCGTAATTTAATAGCATAATATAACTGACCTAATTGTAATAGGAAAATGAAGGAGGATAAATACAAACGTACAACAGGTTAATGACCTATAATTCAATGTAAAGGAACCGCGACAATACCCGATTACAATGCTAGATAGTGGTCATTACATTAGAAAAAGCAAAACCAGTCAACCGCGAGTCAAAGTCAGATTCCGATTTATAAGAAGGATCCTTGTTAGACGACTATTTCTGTTTCTTTTTAACTGCTTGTGGTTAAATCTTTCTTCACTGCTTATCATTACGATATTTGCCAGATAGAAACCTATGAAAACAGTATTCACAACTTATGTTGGATAGGTGAACCAACCTTTTCAAATTTAGTAAGATAGCCAAACTGTACTACTGCGAGAGATTGATTGATGATCTCCATAACTACATAAAGAATGATATTTTAAATAATAATTGAATCTATAATATTCGTCACATATAAAGCAGCATGTGATGAACTACAATCTGTTCGTAAAATCTAACGTACGTAACATAACGAGGTTTGCATGGACCCCGAAGGTTTTGTTGAGACCCCAATAACCCGCACGCCGCTCAGCAGAGTCTAACGCACATTTTTATTTTTTTTATTTTATTTATTTATCACCTTAAAAACATCATATATACATAATTATTTACAGTGCATTTAGAAACCACTGAGGTTTGTAGCAAATGCAACGAGTTATTTTTCAATAAGTAATACAGGTTACAAAAAATAATCACTAGAATCACAAAGTAGAATATAAGAAATAAATGTAGGTAGCTTAATATTATAATGTAGGTGTACCGGCGCAGAATGGCGACACGTACCTAATCACGGCTAAGCAAACATCCTTATTGAAATGGTATATGTTTACAAAAATCCAAAAAAGAATCGCTTCAATACATGTTTCATATTTTTGTCATTTAAATTTTCCTTTACAATATTTGAGGGTAGTTTATTAATTAAGCGCGGTACAATGTATTGCGTTGTTCTCTCACCGAATACGTTAGCAGCGCGTGCGGTTTGTAACCGGTTCTGTGAGACTGCTCTTGTGCATACATGATGTTCCACTTTATCACCCAAATAATATTTAAAGTAGTTTTCTTTTAACAAACTGTATTTTAGTTTTAAATGAATGGGTAATACTTTACAGTGTTTAAAAATACCCAGATCATCATTGCTATATTCTAACTTAATTTGCGGCGATATTATTGTCTTTAATATTTTCAGTTGCAGATTATATATTTTGTTTATGTGTGTTTTATAGGTCCGTCCATAGCTGGTGAGTCCATACAAAATATGAGACTCGGCTAGAGAGTTATAAAGTAGTATTTTCACATGATAGGGGATACGACGATTTAAGATTTTAATATTTGCCAGGAAGCTTCTCAGCTTATCACATACTTTATCGATATGGAGTTTCCAGTTCAATTTATCATCAATGATGAGGCCCAGATATGTATGAGAGGTAACACGTTCAATGGTTGGACAGCAACAGCCGTCACTATTAAAATTATGTAGGCATGCGTGATCGTGAGCTATTATCTGATTGTTGGCTGTTGAGGACTTTAAGTATGGTGATCTGATATGTAACAGTTTGGTTTTGTTTGCGTTAAGGACAAGCCCTGTATCATGACACCATTTACAGAGGGTATAAAAATCTGCCTGCAGGTACTCGTACGCTTTATCTAGGTTCCTATTACTAACTAGTAAACACGTATCATCAGCAAATTGGTAACAGGTGCTTTGTTCGATACAATCACTCATATCATTGACGTATGTCAAGAAATGAAGAGGTCCCACCACTGATCCTTGTGCCGTGCCCTTGGACACAGTCACCGTATCACTGAACGCATCATTGACCTTAACAGTATATGTGCGGTCAGAGAGGTAACTTTTAAACCATTTTAGTAAAGGCCCGCGTATTCCACAAGTGTCAAGTTTATGAAGAAGCACCTCGTGATTAAGAGTATCAAAAGCACGGGAGAAGTCAATGAAGAGTGCTAGGGTATGCTTCCTTTGATTCATGGACTCGTTAACATGATCAGTAAATTGTGATAGGACGTCACTAGAGCCCTTTCCCTGTTGAAATCCAAATTGATTTTTATAAATGATTTCCTTATCGTTATAAAAATTATTCACTTGACCACAGACATACTTTTCAACTATTTTGTCGATAGTGGAGAGTAGCGTGATAGGGCGATAGTTGCCATATTCATTGCGATGACCTTTCTTAAAGATCGGTCTAACGCAGCCAGTTTTTAATTGGTCAGGATAATCACCCTTTTTAACACTGCAGTTAATGAGATTAGCTATGGACTGAGAGATACCACTGCTTACTGTTTTTATGTCTGAAACTGAGATAGTGTCTATACCCGGAGCTTTCTTGAAATTTAGTTTTTTTATTATTTCACTTACGTTTTTTTTTGTAGCCTTTTGAAATCGAATACTGGAGTTTACCGGATTTGAAGACGTATGCTTACCTAGTAATTGGGTCTTACATTGTGGGATAATTATTTTAACCGCCTGATCAAATTCTTTGGCGAATCCATTTGCCAGATCTTTGGTGGACAGACCTTGCGATTCGAAGGCTCTAATAATGGCTTCATCGACGGATAAGGATGAGCGACCTAGCATGTGATTTATTATTTGGTAGGTTTTTTTAATATTATTGAAATTATCGCTAATAGCATTTACATAATACGAGTTTCTACAATTTTCCAGTATTTTATGTGTTTTATTGCGTAATTTATTGTATTCAAGTCGCAATTCAAGATTATTGGGGTTTTTTCTCCAAGTACGAAATAGACGGTCACGTTTTTTACACAGTTTATTTATATTACCATTGATCCAGGGAGCCCTATATAAACCCTGGCTTACTTTATATTTCTTTATCATACTAGCTTGGTTATGAGCACCGGTTAAGGAATCCCTAATGAAAGTATAAATTTGTTTTGGGCAGTTCATGTCACCAGTCCGCGCCCATACAACTTTGTTTAGTTGATCATTTAACACTTTATAATTCACATGTGTTTTGGAAACCTCCTGTGTGCGTCGGGTATGTAAGCATTGACTTACGCATGAAAACATAATGACCTTATGGTCGGCTAGTACTACATCGAGCGCTGCCGAGTACGGATCTAATGTAGGGAATCGCGCAAATAAGTGGTCAATGCAAGATTTTGTTATTATATTTAATTTTGTCTCAATTCTTGTGTATTCTGTGATTCCACACATAAGCCCGTGCTCACTCAGTGTTTCCAAGTATGATTCAGTATGTGATGACATAGTTTTCAGGTCTATATTCATATCGCCGATTATTAGTGCATCGTTTTGAAACTTGAAAGTAGACACGTACTTATCAAGTTCTTTAATGAACAGTTGTTTACGAGTGTATGAAGATGGCGGTCTATAAACGGCACTTATAATTACGGTTTTACTGTCTGTTTTCAAGATACCTGTTATATTTTCGAAAGTGAAGCTTTTATATGGGGTTATCGTAAATTTTAAGTACTTTTTTGTGTAAATAATAATACCGCCACCCTTCCTATTTGTTCGTAGTTTCGAGTGCATATTGTAGCCAGGTATATTAAATAACATGACAGTATTCTCAGATATGCCAACTTCGGTAAGTACAATCACGTCCAGCGGATAAATACATTCATGGATAATTTGTAACAATTTAGGAAAATTCTTTATTATAGATCTAATGTTAACATGTAGGCAGGATAGAAATAGATTATGGTTGGAAGGTAATTGTTTAAAAAAGTCGTTAACAGATTTACAGTTGCTAATTTCTTTAGGTTTTAGTGGTTCCATGAACTAAAAACACAAAAAACTTAGCTTACATCTCGATCAGGGATACATAATTTTATATTTTTACTTAGAACTAGAAGGCGCGCAGTTGTCAAGCAGTTCAATATCCTGGATTGAATATATGTAGTGGATCTTGCTAACGCCTGTTTGACGAGCGCATATCTTCCCTTCCTTGATCCATATAAATTTGTATGAACTACCAAGCCTTTGCTTTGTTGTATAGAAAAGCGTCTTCATATACTTAGTTAGGGCTTCACGAACAAAAATTTTATTATTTACCTTCTCCGCCGGTGTGTCGGGTAGAATAGTACCGAGTGTTAGGCGTTTGATTCTGCTGGCGGCAATCCATCGGTCCTGTGCAGACTTTGTCTTCATCTCGGCCAGTATATAACCGGGCTTACCCTTGCGTCCGTTTACATGACGAGTTGACTGGATGTCCTGCTTGTCCACCTGCAATTGAGTTGCTACCAAGAACAGCACTTTATTAGTATCCTGGGGAGTTTCCTCCGGTAACCCCACAACTTCAACGTATGTAGATAGTGAGTGCTGCTCATATTGTTGCTTTCCTCGTTCTAGAATCGCAACACGCAGTTCCAAATTTTTATTTTTGTTAATTAGGTCTGTAGTTTTGTTTTCCAGGTCTGTGATTTTTTTATCCTGCTTTTTAATGTACAATTCAAGCGTATTTATTTGGTCACTTAAAAAGTCGAGAGATGCTTCCAAGGCACCAACCTCTTCCTTGACCGTTTTTTTGAGCTCCCGACTAATGTCCTGTATGAGCTTCCTGTGGTCAAGAGTAGACTGGTGGCTGGGGGCAGTACCTGGTTCGGAGTCTTCATCAGCATCGTCGTCCTCTGGGATGATAAATGACGTCCTTCGTGAAGTATTCACCAAACATGTTTCACAACTCCATTCAATGCTGTCGGTATTACGTAGGGTGCTCAACTGTTTGTTGGTCAGTCTAGCACACTCCGAGCTCGCGTGTACCACTTTGGAACATCGGCTGCATTCCAAACCAGGCAACTTCTTGGTGATATTCTTATTGCAACTTTTACATTTTTTTGAAACCATACTGGGTGGGTAGAGTACTAATTAATATTTGCGCAACCGTACAGTAGGACCGTCAGACGTCGAGTCCTATGTATTATATTTCTATCATTTTATGATATAAAAATATTAATTATCATATGAAGTTGACTTTGATAAAGTATTTCAAAATTATTATTATTATTTCTTTCCATTTTTCTGTTGACATTGTCATCCACTTTTGACATTGTTCTTATTATCATAGTTTAATTAGTGACATATTTATTGTATGATACACACCAACACAATCACAACAACACATCAACAGCACGCAACACACAATAGTACGTAACAAACATGCATCGAGAGCACACATTGCATTACACATTAGCAGCACGTAACGCATCCTAACAACACGCAATCCACTAATGCAATAACACATGTATGAAGTAGCCACAGACTAATCATGTCAAAAGAGTTTACAATTTACATTGAATCATCATCATCATCTATCATCTACCTGCTCATATCTCAATGATGTCTATTAGGACTACCTAACACCCTACCTACATGTATACATACATAATATAGAGTATATACAAATAAATAGGGTTGTGTCCTATTTTTATTTTATTGTCGAAAACTGTACATTTTACAATAATATAATGAACTGTAAAAGATAAACTTTCTTGTGACAAATAGTTTTCAATGTAATTCAATTTCTCGAGCCGCCCGAAAACACTCCATACAAAATCGTGGCACGTGATGACGTCACAGCGCTCTGGCGCGTAGTGTAAATGTATGGAGTGCAAGAGAATATCGCATTTATTTCAGTCTACGTTGCGTTTACACGTATACAGTGCATAATAAGATTGATTTGAAATTTAAGGAATCTAAAAAGTTGGAAATTTTGCTTTATTTGGATTGTTTATATTTTGACCTATTTTGGAAATTAAAAATAATGAAAAGTCATAGTTTCAGTTTAGTTAGGCAATATTTCACTTTACTGTGCATATTTTAAGATAAAATACTAAAACATTAAGTAGTATTGGTAAGAATTCGATGACTCAGGAAACTACCCCATTACCACATGATTGGTATCAATGGAGTGGATTAAACAACAACGAATACTATTGTATACAGCATGAAGCGACGGGTTAACGCATGAATCACGATTACACTAATACGTTCAATGTGATGCTCCGATTATACGATATGTTGGGTTTCGTATAAACTAGTACTTGTGAACTTAGTATTCCACTGTAAATAATTCACAAGCAGTCGAAGTCGTATTCAAGCTAAAACAAGGATAAACCCAACTAGTTCAGCTGAGGTTAACCCTTTTCTAGCTTAAGTTCGGCAGAATTTTAGCTTCAATTTCCTAAGTATCCAGTATTCACCAGTACAACTTGAATTGCGCTTGCTGGATAAGTAAGTAACAATCAAATCCGCAAAGACATAAGAGAGCCACCGTACCTAAAATTTAAAAATAGATTGAGGCAATATTTTATTGAAAATGCATTTTATTCAGTCAATGAATTTATGGGAAGTAAATATTAATTACTATTATGAATGATTGAATACTATTATATTATTATATAATAATATTGATATGAATACTATTATGATATATTATTTGATGACTATAATTTTCTTTCCTTTTATGACATAAACTATTAATTATCATAATGAATATTGACACTGAAAAATTATTTGATTATATTTCTATCATTTTATGATATAAAAATATTAATTATCATATGAAGTTGACTTTGATAAAGTATTTCAAAATTATTATTATTATTTCTTTCCATTTTTCTGTTGACATTGTCATCCACTTTTGACATTGTTCTTATTATCATAGTTTAATTAGTGACATATTTATTGTATGATACACGCTGATATCAATGAGAATCATCGTTTTTAATTTTTATAGATATTTTAAATTACGTTACTATGAACAGAATTTTTGCTAAAAACGGCGAAATGTGCTGGACAAACATTTTGTAATTCACCATATTTCTGCAATAAATGAATTTTGATTTTTTGATTTGATTTAAGCATTGTTTCTCCTTGAATCTGTTCCAAAAACTACTTTAGGTAATATAATTTTTCTACCATCATCACATTTAGTTTGAGGTTGGCGCCACATGTGTGCTTTGTCCGTTCATCTCTTGAGATCTCTTGTATTTAGTTATCGCAAAATTCCTATGCCAGCTATACTCTCAAAAATCGACAATCAATTTAGTTCGAATTTATTAACGGATAAACCGAATTTGTAAAATTTAACTGTCTGAAAATAAACAAAATCTTTGATAGAATGCAAAAGTTATAAGTATAGCACAGCGCGGCTCATCATTAGGCCATGTTACATACCCATAGAGGCAAAACCATGTCACGCCTGTATTCCCATATGGGATAGAGGCACTTAACGGCTGATCGAACTCAGTAAGTACTTCACACTCGATGCGCTCAGCTTGTAACGAGAATATCACAAATACAGCTATCACCTTTTTTGGATACCAGACACGCCCGAGTTTTGAGAACCTGTTTTGCGGCGTAAAATTGACTTGCGATTTTCGAAAAGGTCCCTACGGAGACTTATCTGTCTGTTTATCAGACAAACTTTCTCATTAAACTGGCTACGAATACTAGAATGCACTTTCTGTAAATATAAAGTGTACGACTGCGCGGATCAAATGGGAACCAAATCAATATTTTTGTTGTTGTAGTAATAGAATATTCGTTAATAACTCTACAAATATACTATACTATCATTGCCAATAATTTGGTGATAACAGTATTAAAGTGAAATAGCGAAGAAGTGATAAAGGCACACTGCAATGCACTACTTGACACTAGCTCCTACTGAGAAAAACAAAAGTGCAAATTACCAAGTATTTGCAAAACAGCCTAAATAACATTCAACTACCATCAACTGGAAATCGACAAAGATAGTTATGGTTTTTGAAATACTATTTTACAAGAAAAGACTGTTACCCGCATGGGGAAAGGAAATTTACATTACGTAGTATGTTTAAGTATACAGTTCAGTTTGTTTACCATGTTTGTATCACCCCATGGCAACCGAAGCACACCGTTAGAAGCGTACGCGCATCAAAATTCAGGTCGGGTGTTCTATAAACAACCATTGTTCCTATCCATAATACTTGTGCATTGCGAGTCCAATACCCGCTATATTTCGCAACAAAACGGTATATCATCACAAAATACGTTTATGAATATTAACTTAAATAATTTAAAAAAACAGCCAAGAAATATCCTCCATTATCGGGATACGTGCATTAACGTCACTTGTGAAATAGACAGCAATATATTACAATAATTACCTATACGTAAATTGTGAAATAGCAAATACGTGCGCACGTAAATTACGACGAAATAATAAAGAACATTTTGTTCATTAAGTCACTGGGATCATCACTATTCTAGCATTAATTCCGGTTGCTTGGATGCAACTTTTGATCCCAAGGTTCGTAATCCTATACAGAGATTGCAGGGCAACTGGCCTTGTCTGTAATCTGCTCCTCAAACACGAGAGAAAAAAGCCTGCACAATAAACTCGTCCGTTAATAAACAGGAGTAGTACGCAGGTTTATTAATAGAATGGAACTATTAATTAACAGAATATTCTAATCCCCTATAGATCAAGATCTTATGATATCCACGAGAAAATCATAGGAAATTGACAATCGTTGGAGAAAAGTTTCACTAGTGGCGACCACGGAACGGAAAATACAGCGTAGAACCTTTTGATAGCCTCATACTCGTAAGATCGCTCGTTAAAGAAATATCCATCATTGTGGAAGATATCTAGATACTAAAGCGAATATCGAAAAATGGCTTTCACAATCGATTTTGAACACCTGTAAGTTATGACGTGGTCTATATAGCCAGGAAGACACTAAACATTCGGTACCTAGTCAATAAACGGTAATAAAACAACGGCTTATCGTCCTAGGTTACTCATAAAAGTCAGCAGAGGAAAACAGGTCACTTAATAACGTTTTATTTACGTTGAGCTAACAATTTCATTCTAATATTATAGCAAAAGTAGTCGGTTGATGTAAGCAACTATTCCTGTAAAGTTAAATAGGAAAGTTAACATCCAAGGAGTTTAAAACCGTGACCAGTCCCTTGTTTCGAGAAAATGCTCTGACCAATTGAAGTGCTTGGATCTTTTATGGAAACCTGATCATTCCAGCAACCTGTTAAAATCATCTATTGAAAATTCTTATGCACTAACTACAATATAATCAATAAAACTCTATCCCCCAAAATTTATATTTTTCTCGCGGATAGCAGATAAGTATTATAACTTCTTTAGCGCAGGAACGTTTTCTTTAAATCTTTCATTAACAATTACGTTTAAGATTTGGACAGTATAGCACATAATTCATGATATTTGTTTACAAATCTGTAGAAATGGTCGTTGAGTTTAAATTAAGTATGGAATTTAGTTCAGTACTTCTGGCACTAACTGAAACTATTTTTAGGTAAACCAAACGCGTTCTGTATCACAATGTAGAGGATGAAGATGTTCTGTTTACACATCATGTTCAATAGTTTAGCCGTTCAGCGTCTCTCATTGTGTGCCTCCTGATTGTGATTTTTGTTCCAACAATGACCTGACGACTTGACCCTGCGACTTCCCGTCTTGCCAGCTAGTGCATTGTAGCTGCTAAGGTTGGGCGGCACTGATAAATAGTTAATTTCCGATTCGTGTTAAACAAAATCTCGGTGATATAGCAAATAAACTGAAGGAGATTCGAAACAAATGTCTGGCAGTGGCCATGCTGCCCCTGCCGAACCCCGGTAGCAGGAAATAATCCAAGGAAATATAAATGACATGCATGTCAATAGTTTGCTGAAACCCATGCGAAGTGGAGAAAAGAAAAAGGAGTCTTCGGAAAATGCCGCGATGATCGTGACGAATCGTAGTCGGTAAAAAGACGAAAAAGTTTAAGATTTAATTTTAATTACGAAGGCTACATCGTAATATTGTAACTGTGACAGGACACATCTTTGATCACATCCTTCTTCTAGCTGGTTATAGAATGAAGTATCAAGAAGGTTGAATTGAAAGGCAGGCCCTTATGGGAATAAAGCAAAACGACGCTAGGTTAGTTTAGTCTTTTAATACGCGTTGTGTATCGTACAGCGTTCACACCGCGAACTAGGTACGATACAAAGTTTCGACCGGTGAGCTAAACGAACTTGAGAACAAAACGAAATTTCACTTTGTTGCCTATGTAGCTTGTGCTTCAAACGGGAGCGTAGCCAAGCGGTACTTCTGCCTTAATTATGATTACTCAACTGAACCTATCCAAGCTGAACTGCATCTCTGAATCGCGCTGTTGAGCCCGTCGAAGAAAACTAATTTGTAAATTCCCTCCAGTCGTAGTAATTGCGACGATAGCTTGTCATATGGGTTTTAGAATGCGGATAAAGTTATTGAAATACATTTTTTTAATAAATACTAATAAATAATATACATATTCATGCATACAAATATTTGGACGGAGCGAGAATGGAACCTGTGGACTTGGCAGTCGTACGATCACCATTGTTCCGAAATTATGAGAACTATGAAGAAATAGTCAAGAAATATCACAGGTGGTTCTTAATTAACTTTAGCGCAATAATAAAGGTATGTTTAAGTGTATAATTTTTCCATATTATGTTCCACCTGAATCACTTTATAGGATAGATACCTAATCTATGAATACGAGTAGTTAAATGAAATGTGTGGTTTGTGAAGAAATTTCGGCAGTGATAGGAATAAATAGCATTAGGACACTTCTTGTTAATCGTATGAAGGAAAGACATTTAGCACTTGGCACCCTTGAAGTTCGTTGAACTTATTTCTGTAGTTTTTTTTTATACATCCTAGGTGGCAGACCGTCACACGGTCCACCTGATGGAAAGTGGTTACCGTGACCTATCAACGTGTGTAACACTAGGAGAGTCAAACTCGTGCTGCCGACCCTGAAAGAACAAAGAGTTTCTGTACCGTCAGTTCAAAACACAAAATCAGGACGGCCTTTGGTCTTCCCACTGACAGCACAAAATCTCTCCAGTGAGCTCTGACTACCCTACCCACCGCCGGGAACACAACACGAGGTTATTATGGTCGTGGTATTCTGTAAGGTGGAGGTACTTCCCCAGTCGGACTGCTCAATTGGGACGGTACTACTGTCTCAGGATGTAGGATATCCTAGGTTCAATTCAAGCTGAACAAAATACCGAGTGCCGTCTTCGGGCTCGCGGGATAAGTGATTTTCATAGTAGGTACTGAATGCCTGATACAGCGGATCGTAACTTCAGGTCTACGTCTATATTTCATATTATACAGCTGAAGAGTTTATTTGTTTGTACGCGCTAATCTCAGGAAGGTGCGCATTTAAAAAATATTTTTGTGTTGTATATCCATTGATCGACGAAGGTTTTAGGCTATATATCATCACGCTACTACTTAAGGGAGCGGAGCAGTGATCATAAATGTCAACAAATCTGGTAGATTTTCATACATTATTTGAAGACTAATCTCTCTCTCTCTCTAAATTTAAGAGCTGGGCTCTTGTCGGTGAAGTAATCGCTACTTTACTCTCTCCTCCGGCAATCGAGTCGGATCTCTTGCTAAGACGCGACTTGTATCTTTTCTTTTATCTGTGTCATAAACGTTCCTATTGGTCTACCTCTTCTCCTTTTTCCTTCTACCTTCCCTTCTATGATATTTTTTAAAAATAAATCATGTCTTATTAGGTGACCAATATTTTTTTCTCTTGGTATCTCTATTATTTCCAGTATCGATCTTCTTTCTTGTACTTTGTTTAGTACTCTTTCGTAGGTCATTCTTTCTGTCCAGCGTATCCTCTCCAACCTTCTCCAGCACCACATTTGGATCGTCTCCATCCTGTCTTTGCCCATCTGTATCATAATCCACGTCACACTTCCAAAAGGATAGTAAAAATGTTAATCCTGAATTATGTCTGACATCATTTGACACACATTAAGTATTTACATTTTCTTACACACACTGACTCATTATTGAGGTAGATAAGGCATTTCCAAAATTACATTAGGTAGTTATATTGTTAACAATTGATAATTTAGTCTAATACTCAAACAAATAACAATTGTTTTTTTTTGTCAAGGAAAAGTTAATTGTTTCAAATTGACAACATGTGAAAAGAAGAACGAAATTTACATTTTGTTACTTTTAATTGCTTTGTGTACAGGAATGTGATGCAATTTTCTCATTAATGTTACAAAAGTGTACGTATGTGAATATACATAGCTATCAGAGGATGGTAATAACGGCCTTAATAGTTGAATAGATTATGATAGGTAGCTAAAAGACCTTCAGATACATGCGTATAGACTGAATACATTAAACAGACTATTAATCGTGAAAATTGGTATGCATTTAATCATTGTTACACACGGAATATAAACATACATACATATAATCACGCCTTTATCGCCGGAGGGTTAGGCAGAGGTGAATTAACACCCAAATTTCAGCAATCATTGAATTCAGTCCCACGTAATAGGGGGTGAGCCTATTGCCGACTTCCGGGCACTATACTACTAGACTAAGCTTTAGATGCATTGCTCGAGTCAACAACTCGAGCAATGCATCTAAAGCTTAGCCTGGACTGTATATATCTGTCTGGTGTTAAACAGTCCTATCCCTTAGTCGCCTTGTTCGACACCGCATGGGAAGTGATGGGGTGGCTCAATTTTTTTTCTGCCTGGAACCACGCGGTTGTAATATAAAACCAGATGAAGATCCTCGCAATAGCCTCAATAGATGACTTTGTCTGCGAGAACTTGGTCTGTGAATAGCTGAGTGCCATTATTGTAACATGCTACGTGTCTATAATGGAGACACTTTGTTCTGAGATTTTACCTTTAACATGCGATCAAGCCAGGTGAAATCAAATTGACAGCATCTGTGGCGTAGCGGTAGAACGTTCGACTGCTACGCACGAGGCGCGGGTTCGAATCCCGCTCAGTGCAAATATTTGTATGCACGAATATGTATATTTGCATTGGTCTGCGTATTTCTATGTATGATATGTATGTATTTACATACATATCATAAAAAAAAGTATTGAAGAATGTTAACCGGCATTCTAGATTCCATAACACAAGCTAATTAAGTTATGCTTACCATTGGTCTAGAGATAGTGTTGTGTAGAATGTTATTATTTATTTATTAAATGGGCGCGTCCTATATAGAAAATGCGATCCAGTGGGAATTTCAATGAATATTAACAAACTGATAGACTGGATGCGGAAGGTAGATGATCGGATAAAATGGCGCACATTGGGCCAAACTAGGCCTATATCCAGCAGTGGACTGCGGTGGGCTAATTGATTGATAACAAAATTCTGTGTACCAAATTTCGATTTCGTAAAAAAAATTGCCATAGTCCGCAAAATACATAATAATAATAATAATAATATTTTTTCTTTTTACATATATTCACGCCTTTATCCCTGGAGGGTTAGGCAGAGGTGAATTAACACCCACATTTCACCAATAATTGTATTCGGTCCCACGTAATAGGGGGTGAGCCTATTGCCGTATTCTGGGCACTATTGTTGACTCGAGCCATGCATCTGAGGCTGAGTCTGGGCTGTATATATCTGTCTGATGTTAAACAGCCCTATCCCTTAGTCGCCTTGTATGACACCGCATGGGAAGAGATGGGGTGGCCCTAATTCTACTCTGCCGGAAACCACGCGGCGATATCATTTACTATTTTGCGAATTAACTCTATACAGCCTCGAGCGTAGATACATAGACAATGGGCGCATAATTTATAAGAGTTCAAAAATATTACTAGTAGTTGTGAATATAATAAACAGGATTAGAAACTATGATAGGAAAACGATGTTGCCAGCGTTTCATGGTCACGTTCTTTCTATAATATGTTGTTACGGTTTAACTGCCCTTTATACCTACTGCGGTAAATGTAATTACATATAATAAAACGCAAAGTTTAAGTAGCAAAAGGCATTGGATGCAATAGATTATGTTATCATGAAGTGGCAAAGTTTAAACCTCAACCAAGTTCAGCAGAATATGATTTAAGGACTGGCATATTAGCATTTAATTACTATAATTATATCTGCCATGGTATTTGTAATTTGCACGCCGTATACTTACTGCAGAATATTAAGAAACAAAGGCGTTGTGAACCATATTCTCGCAAAAATAAATTTGATTACATGCTTAAAGTACCAAAGAGAATACTAGATACAAATGTGCACACACGTTACTAGTAATTATTATTATTTATACTTTACTGTACACATAAATTACATTTATATAAAAAGATGAGATGTAAAGTACAAAGGCGAGCTTAACTCAGAGTTGAATTCTCTACCAGCAAACCTGGGAGTGCACAGAGGAATTGCAATACGAGAGGCTAAGTCTAGTGCACAAGTGTAAAATTAATATAGGAAGGTATACATGTTACTAGTACTCTCAGTAAAAATAGGATAGAATTTATTTAACATTTGATAGAACAATAAAACCTTTACAACTGAAATCTAAACATCAGTTAGTACTCTTGTACCACGAAGTTAACAATTCATATAGAAATTCAAGTCAAGACAACTAACCTCCGTATTTCGTCGACTTGTTGCTCTTCAGGGAGTTCCACTGCCGCAAACAGTTGCATTTCACCATCTCGCCCGAAGACACCACCAGGAATTTTCCTTCAACAATAAATATTACATATTAACACCTATACATAGATACAAAACAAACGCGCGCCTGTATATCATTATCTTACCACCTACCTATAATAGAATCTGATGTAGGAAAAGCCCTTGATGACAAACGACAAGCATGTTTATGAAAATCAGTAATAAAATAATGTATTTCTTGAAACTAAATTCATAACATAACACACTTCATAAGAAAGTTTACTAACTAATATATCTACCAGTAACAGAATAAACGGGATATTTACCATGTTTCATTATTTTGAATTTCATTACAATGAACCGCATAAATCTGCAATCGCTCAACATTTATTGGAGTCCGGTACGAACCACTGGATCGAGCTACATAACCCTCAGATGCTTTCGACAGAACGCCACTATATACCAAGACTGGTAAGGGAAGCAATTGAAATAAAAAAGTATAAAAATTTCAATCGTGAGGATGGGTTTCAACTGCCGAACGTCTGGCATCCAGTGGTCCGTCTTTGCAAAAACAACCGGGAACAAGCTAAAACAAAATCGCGAGTGGATACAGTGAGCATCGTATGTCGTGAACGTGATCGAGATCGGGTTCGAGTTTGTAGTGAGAGTGAAACCAATAGTAGTGCAGATACGCGTAGTAAAATAACTCGAAAGAGGGTAGATCGATATAATTACTCCTAGAAGAAAAAACTTTTTCTTTGTTCACCGCCACTACTCCAGTTCCCCCGTGATCATGGTGCTTGCAACAGCGCCGAAATATCGGAAACTCAAAATAATGAAACATGGTAAAATATCCCGTTTATTCTGATAGGTACTGATGTCAGTGACCATGATAGTTTAAATAATATGTCTACCACCTAATCACTAACCGAGGAAACTAAGAAGCCGTGTGGTGTTTATAACATACAAATAATATAACATATAACATACAAATACAAAACCCTTTGGACTATGTAGGTAATATGTGCCGGGTTAAGCAATAATTGTAAAATCGGATTTTTGAGAATTGCTCAAAATATAAAAGTTCAATCTATACTTAATATTATAAAGCTGCAGAGTTTGTTTGTTTGTTTGTTTGAACGCGCTAATCTCTGGAACTACTGGTCCGATTTGAATGATTCTTTCAGTGTTGGGTAGTCCATTTATCGAGGAAGGTTTTAGGCTATATATCATCACGCTACTACTTAAGGGAGCGGAGCATTGATAATAAATGTTAACAAGTTCGGCAATTTTTCATACATAATTTTGAAGACTAAAACATACGGGCTCAAAGGGATATGAAGCTTCAAAATATACCCCGGGCGAAGCTAGTGTGGGTCAGCTAGTGGGAGGTATATGGAGTCTATCTAGCGTAGATGATATAGGTCGTTTCACCAAATGGTAAATTAAACATTTAATGATATTCTCGGCAGAGTACTAGCTGCGTGGTTCCCGGCAGAGTAGAATTTAGGCCACCCCATCTCTTCCTTATGTGTTGCTTCTTATGTGTTGTCGTACAAGGCGACTAAGGGATAGGGCTATTTAACATCAGACATATATACAGCCCGCTCACCCCCTATTACGTGGGACCGAATACAATTATTGGTGAAATGTGGGTGTTAATTCACCTCTGCCTAACCCTCCAGGGATAAAGGCGTGGTTATATGTATTAACTATTCAAATCGTTTAGGTTGCGGGTCAAGTCCCGTCTGAGTCTTTGGACTTAATCGACTTAAATGAAACTAATCTTTAGTCTTTGAAACACCACTTACTGTCTTCTTTTTTTAACCGTGGTTATGGCAATACGAATGATAATAATCATTGGTAATGCAACGGCATAATGATTCTTCTCCGAGCAACTTAACTGGGCCCTGATTCTATTTTTTATGTGATTTTTCTCATTCATTTTTATATCATAATAAAAATATTGTCAAACCACATACTACAAACAATGGCATTTCATTTTAAACTTTACTATGATGCTGTAAGAGTATAAAATTAAAAGGCATCTTGTAGCGTGAATGACAAAGATGAAACTGAACTCTTTTACATTCAATTTTGGACTTTAAACCTATAACAATAATGTCATTTTTGGCGGTGTCAGTGGTACTATAATCGTTTTGCTATTACAATATTAGCAGAATCGGCGACTTAAATAGATCGCCCAAGTTTGAACGGTACAATGCAATCGCAACAATTTCTCGTTGCGTGTGTACCACCCTTAAGTAACACAGTACATCGCATAAAACGTTTTAAAAACATAAATGATTTAACTATCGTCAATATTTATAATGTTATATTGAATCATAGATTATGATATTTAGTTACAGAATACAACAGTTATTTTATAAAAATGCATCCATTCATAATAATTTTGAACGTTACAAAACTCATTACATAAATTTTGGACTGCTATTTTAGTACAGGTCGCGTTGTTTTTACTACCATAGTATTGTATTCTCTAACACACTTTTTTCTCCTACAACTAAGGTAGCAAACCAGGAGACGATTCAACTGATGGAAGTCATGAATGTAGGTTTTATTAGCGCGAAGAAATGCGCTTCCAGAATACCGTGGCCATTAAAACCTCGTGTAGGTAATGTCAGTAAGATTAAACGGATTACTTAAGTTACGGAGGTAGAACACGACGGTATCTTTCGTCCCAATCCCAATAGAGAGCAGTCCGACTTGGGAAGTACAAACCTACCTTACAGGATACCGCGACTACAACAACCTCGTGTTCTGTTCCCGGCGGTGAGTAGGGTAGTCAGAGCTCACTGGAGAGTTTGTGCTGTCAATGGGAAGATCTTCTGCTCTGGCAGCACAGAAACTCTCTGTTCTTATAGAGTAGCCAGACCTCACTGGAGAGTTTGTGCTGTCAATGGGAAGACCAAAAGCTCGGCCTTTTTTTATATAGAACACGTCAATCATTTTCTGCACTGACGGCACAGAAACTCTGTTCTTACAAGGTCGGCAGCACGAGTGTGACTTCCCTGGAGTTGCACACGTCCATTGGCTACAGTAACCACATTTCATCAGGTAGGCTGTGTGCTTGTCTGCCACCTGAGTGGTTTAAAAAAGGTACATAGAATGGGGAGCAATGTTGTGAACTGACAGAAATGTATGGAGGATCAAATCCAAATAATTGGAAAAAGAACAAGTAGAAGATCAGATGAATGGAGGAAACAGGAAGGTGGCTTGCGATGGCACACGTAAGAATGAGGCAGGACCTGTACAAAGGTTGTATTAAAATTTTACAGACATTTCTCATCACCTTGGCAATAATGGCAACACCCATGGCTTTCATCTTAGGGTTTGGGTACACTTCCCATTTTGTTTCTCTTATTTTAGTTATGGCAGAAGTGACTGCCATCTGACCTAATCCCTTGACTGGCAGGTGTACCAAGCTACCAAGTGAGGTCAGCTTGGGTCCCGAAAATGTTAATAGGACCCATTACAAACCTTTTTCACTGTAATATTTGGTTTAATGTATTATTATATTAATGTCGTTATTCTCGTTAAATTATTCTCAACAGTTCTAATTTAGACTTATACATTCTGACTAAACTTCATTATTTGTATGTAACAAAATTAATTTTAATAAAAAAAATATTATTTAGGGTTTTAATCAAGTTTGAAACCTACAACTAAATTCCAATGTATAGGTTTAAAAATATTAAAGGGCAAAAGTTGTATCTTAAAGGCATATTAGTTATTTAAGCTAGTATGAATACAAATTTTATATGTGATGGTGAAATGGAGTGGTACATAAGCATCGTGGGAAGGGTGGTCCATTTGTTTGACCAGACATGTGTCCCCAATGGAAATAATAATCCTAATACTTTGCAGCACATATAATACACATTGCACCCATATCAAGAGTGGCTGAAGTAATCTTTTAATTTAAATATATTTATTTCTTGCATGCATTACACAAACTCTTAAAACAACACATTAACAGCAGATTGGTTTGTACTTGATACTTGTTTAATTGACACAAAAAAAAATCTAATTTATTTCAATATGATCTTGCACTTTATCAAACCTACTAGCTGGAAAGCCTTATCAGTTATAAAGGTCTGTCTGATAATCTTTGAATACTGGTAAACAGTTTATATAAAAGTAAACACTAAGCTAGAAGGAGGCTTATAGCAAGTGGTAGTTTCTTCCTCACCCAATGAAAAAAAAACATAACTGTATGCACAAACCATCACAAATCAATAAAACTAAATAATAGTACCTATTATAGGTATTTAAACTATCATGGTCACTGACATCAGTATCAGAATAAACGGGATATTTACTATACGATAGAATAGAATAGTACCTATTACATGAAATACAATATGGAGGACTCACTCCTCAGCAAACATTTAAATTTTCACTAGACCTTTGTAAATGTCAGACATCAACATCATTGAGCCACCGAACCATGCTTAAAGCCATCCATAGACAGAGCATTCACCCTGTAAGGAAAAGATCACAGATTCGCATTCTGCCTGAACCTATTCAAATTTTCCTATCTTAATTGATTTGAATAGTTACCGTATGCTTTAAAATTTCATATCAATATCAATTGATAGTGTTAAGTAACAGATAAGCTAAAACATTTCTTCGAAATATTAGATAAAAAGAGTACACATATAAGATTATTTATGTTGTAATAACACTTGTGTTTACAAACAATACATAATTTTTCTATTTAGCAATGAACTGTAAAACAAATCAAATATGTACTTAAGTTGTTTGGATAAACGGCTTGCAGTGAACAACAAGCAATAAAAGTGACTACAGTAAACTCCAACACTATGAAGTGGATGTATCAGCAATTGACAATGAAAATTTATTTCTGCGAAACTAACATATGTATCCCAGAGGTCACCACTTGAAACTAAGTTCCAGTTTTTCAAATAACAATCCACATAATCACTTCTAAAGCAATACAGTTCTATAATAGAGACTTACAGTTAGATTATATTTATAGAACTCTACCAAAATAAGAATTTTTCATCTATAATTGGGAATGATTGCTGCCTGACCTCCAATTCGGCGCACTGAGTTGTGGTTAGTGACCAACTGCTGATAGGGTAGTCCATATAGGACTCCTTCTTGACCTAACAACTATAGATAGTATTTTATCTGAAAGCTTCTCTTCTCTGCTTGGGTGCTAATCCAAAACTAAGCTTTCAGATAAAATATAAATAGTGTCCCATTTAAATGGTAACCACAACTAGGTAGTTTAACACACTGAATGTTAACCGAACAATGAGCACATCTAGCCACAAGCACTTTTTTTTATACTACTTAGGTGGCAGACAAGCACACAACCCACCCACCTGATAGGAAGTGGTTACTGTGGCCTATGGCTTCAAACATAAAAACTATAAATATAAACTTACCTAAGAAATTTTTTTAGCACACTGGCAATAGTATACACTGAATAATTGTCCACATTGACTAGCCTGCCAGCCTGAAGGAAATGAATAAGTTTCTTCATAGCCCCCTGGTGACCTGGCGCGCGGAACACATCCCGCCGCAATGGAGCTTCCTTGTTCAACTTTAGGATCAGCACCTACACACCATCACAACTTTGTAACAACACTACACAACACACATTTTAGACTTCGCATTACTTATATCAAGATTTATAAATTATATTAAAACTGCTCATTATTGAAGATAAAGACAGACAGATAATAAAGACAACGTAACAATTTACAAATAGGTGAGTGAATTTATAGAATAATTCTCAAAAAAGGCCTGCTTGTATTCATAAATATCAACAAATCTGGTGAAAATCTCAGGGGCGTTGTCAAGGAATACAAATAAAATCGAAACGCGTCGATACTAACAAGCAAAGGGCCAGGGATATCATCTTTGCAAACTTCATGCAGCGGCACACCAAATTTAACTTTTTCCAGTCTCCTTGGATATGGTAGGGAGTTGGGATGCCCACAAGACGTAACCACATTGCTCAATGTAGCAGCTCGCCGATGCATCCTTCTAGCCCAGTTACTCATTTTGCCTATATGCGGGAAGGCTAGGTTTTTAACAGTTTGTCAGTCCATTTCAATAGGCACATTCATTTTTTTAACAATATAATATTAAACGTATCGATAATTTATAGTGAATTTTATGACAATTTAAATTATTTCGGTAATTCTCGTGTTTCCCGTTCGATCGTTTGTAATATGTTTAGTTTATCTGTCGTCGCACCGCACGCACAAAACACAGATGATAAATAAATTAAGTCGCGGACCTGTACAGTGTGACCATCTTGAAGTTATAATTTCTACCTTCTGTTGTATAGAAACTGCCAAATTTGGCCGGATTTTAATACTATTTAGGTGGCAGACATCCACACCGGCACACGGCCCACCTGATGGAAAATGGTTACCGTAGCCTATGAATGTGTGCAATCCTTGTGAAGTCACACTCGAGAATAGAGAGGACAGGCTGTCACGAAGTTCCTCTGTGAACTATGGCAAAACTACCGTCCTCACTCGTTTGCCTAGCTGCTATAACGAAAACTTTGATGACATTGACATCTTCCACCTGTCGAAAAATGTTTTTAAGAAAGAGATTGTTAAAAGGTTACGGACATATTTGTAATTTCTTTTTTGTGATTATTGTATACTTTAGTCATTCGCACTCTGTTAAATTAATATTCCTGCCTATGATAATATATCTATAATTTGTTTACCCGTCATAATTGTGTATTAAGCAGTGCACGCAATTTTACTTGTCGGGAAACTTTATTATTGGCTAAGTGTCGTATGTATTCTTAACTTTACTCATGCATCATGTTAATATACTGTTAAGTTTCTAAATAAATAAATAAATAAATAAATACAAATTGATTCATAGTTAGTTTCACTGGAAACTCAATCTTTGTAACGCTATTTTCTTTACTGTCAAATATAAACACTTATATCAAAGAGAATTTGTTTGTGTGCACACAACTCCGTAATTATACGTAGATTGAATTATTAGTGTCTAGTGAGGCCAACCAAGGATTCATAACAGGTTGAGTACCTATCATACTTAATTAACGAATACTAAAATTATCGAAACATAGTAATTTATGATGTGTAAGGTTGTTCCCGGAGTGGCTAATGTGTTAAGGTGCTTCAGGAAACTTAGTATGTGACGGGAAATCCACACCTGCCTGTATGGCGTGTTATCCCTTGAGAGGTGTTGCCTGAAGGGGGACTTTTAGTCAGCCCCTGTATGGATTGGCGGTGGTGGCTTAGCCACTACTTTTTTTCTCTATTCTCGATACAGGCCTTTGGTCTTCCCACTGACAGCACAAAAACTATCCAGTGAGCCCTGGCTACCCTATTCACCGCCGGGAACAGAATATGAGGTTGTTATAGTCACGGTATTCTTTATCGTGGAGGTACTTCCCGAATTGCTCAATTGGCAATACTGTTGAGTCCTACCTCCATAACTTACATTATTCGTTTACTTTATCGAAATTACCTATGTATATTCAATTTGTGTCATGCAAACATTTTTTTTTTTTTTTTCAAATCATACAACATTGCACACATATTGTGTGATTTGGACCACTCTACTGCAACCAAATCAAACATTATCTTCATTTCAATTTGAAACTGGTGGTGAAGTGAAGGTGAAGTGAGGTGAAGTGGTGAGAGACTAAGGCAAGGATCAATGGTCCTTCCAACTAGCTTAATTTTTCTGGCCCCCACGAACGAGTTAACTTAAAGTGGTGGCACTCCAACTGGTGATAAGCAAATGAACAGAAGATCTCTTTCTTATCAACTGACTGACACTTTGTGTCCACGGAACGATTTCTACAAGGACATCAGTTGGTTCGTAAAAAGAAGTGGTGGAATGGATCAGACAGATCCATGTCCTTTCCATTCCAACCCACAGCGAGCGAACAGATAGCGCGTGCTATCAACATCTGTAAACTGAATTATTTCGTGACCTTGGTTTCAATATTGGTAAATTGATTTTGAATAAGACTTTTTGACAGATTTGGCAGTGACAAACCAATGTTTTCATGTGAAAATCATTTCATATACCACCTCCATTGGTTTGTCAGACTCGGACTAACTGAAACAGCACACCATCTCGTGACCTAATTACGAGGATGTAAGGTTACCTAAGTTGTAAGGTTGCGCTATTGCGGTGATGGTGGAGGGGTGAAAGTCAGCGACACCTGTAACCTCACACCTGCACTAGCTGACCAGGCCACCCCTTACAAGATCAGTCCTCTACAGAACTGCTTCCACCACAACCATTATTTACCGAAGGTGGGAGCGGTCCCCTGGGAGTCTTCATTGTCCAGGGTGAACGCCTAGCAGTTCTGTGACTACTGGTGACAACCCTTGTTCGACTATTAGCATTATATCAGAAAAATTGGCATATGCTACTATTACATATTATATTTAAACTCAATTATCCATTATTCAGTATATATTTGTAGTAACATAGTTATATAGGTATTCTAATAACTTAAAATAAATACAACTATTTTATGTTTTTACCATGCAAAATAAAAATATACGTTAATTCTGCCAAATAACTTGATCGTTCAAAGCTGGCAACATTGTTTCAACGATCCGTTATACACTGTTTCTTTTTCTTCCTTACAATGACATTTCACTACAAACTTTTTATATCATTTATTAGTAAAATTGAAAACTTATAAAAAAAATTAAAATTTATAATTTAGACTCATACATAATACACTATTCATCATATTTTTTTTTACTGATTATTATTTAATAGGTAATATTAAGAGTCGATACGAAATGTAATTTCATCAATAAAATAAGCAGTGTTGCCAAGGCGTAGAGAATTCCCCAAACTGTGAAGATCTTAGAACAAACTACTCGTCCGTTAATCAGCTGTGAAGATCAGATCTTCATTCTGTTTGAGGAATTTGTGGAGATTGCAATTAGATTGCGGAAAAAGCGGTGAATTTAGACATTTACTTTAGACCTGAACTCAGACATAATAAGTAGTAAGTATTAAAGGTATTGATAAACTATTATTTATATTAGATTAAACTTAAAAGCGACATGTACATTAATGTACATAATAATACATCAATTAGAAATTATTGAACTCTTTATTCGCAACATACATGATACTCGATATTCTGAGTGGTGAGTTTAGTGGAAGACTCCAATAGGAGTAATAATGATATCGATTTTTAAAATTGAATTCAACCCTATGAGGAATTTTCTCTCTCTCATCATTTGACTTTCTTACTAATTTGCAAATGTACAAACAGCACTTCACCAAGTATGTATTTTATAACCGTAACCTAGAAGTTCTATTTCTTAAAGCTGCCAAATGTTGGCTTGCGATCCTTCGTCGCTCCCGCTGCCGCTTCCACCCCACCTCCTCCTTCACGAGCATTACTTGCTCACAGAAGGAGGCGCCGGCTGCCCACGCATCCGCGCAGTGGACCATCGCCGCGAGCAAGGTGGAGAGCGTGAGAACTCTCACACCCAGGGTCGCCACAAGCTCCCGTCTCGGCGTCTTTCACGCCGGACACTCAGTGAGCGAGTGCGGCCCCGAGTCCTCGCTCGCGTCGCAGTGATGGCACTCGGACGTTTTTCTCCATCCGACGCAGGTACTTCCCGAAGCACGCGTGCTCGGTGATCATCTGCATCAGACGGTACGAGAGGCTGCCGTGTGGCCTCTCTAGCCACTCCCCCATGATGGGTCTTACCGCCGCTACTACGGCACGCCCTGCGCTTGGTCGCCCAGGTCATAGCTCCCATTCCGCCACCATTTCCCTGTGGAGCCGGGATCTCACGGCCCGAATTTCTTCGGGCTTGGAATCGTGACCCTGCTCCCGCGCCGCCTTTCGGAACCGGGATATTAATTTCAACTTGATACCTTCACGCACTTCTGAGAAAAAGGTTTTGACAGATAGACAGACAACGTAGTGATAATTCGATATTTTTAAACAACTGTCGAAGTTTACTTAGGTTTTTGATACAAATCTAACAATTTCATCCAGTCAATTGGAACATATGAGGTAAAAATAATATTACAAATATATAAAATACATACTAATACAAAATACATAATACATACAAGATACGTGCAATAATTTATTTTGATTTTATTATTTAGGCGAAATTTTACGAATTTGAAAAGTATTTAGGCGGAAAGTATCGGGTAAATTGATGCTATGAACTTTGTGGGTAGGGATGTGGAATATTTACTGATATCGTTGAAATATCGATATTAAACACAGAAATATTGGTAATTATATTTATAACTTTCTAATATCGTAATATCAATATTTTTTACATGATATCGTGTTATTTTGGAATCTCAATCCCTTTTTCGATCAGTGTTCATAGCTCTGGAATTGGACAGTGAAAAAAACAGTTTAACATTAGTCAAAAGAGAAAGTGAACTCACAAATACACCTTTTGAATGATTTATTTTAAAGTCCTTTAGTTAACTTAAATATCCTTTGGAATTATGTGACAGTATTTTTAGATGTTCTAATTCCAAACTTAAATATCGCTATTAAACATTTTGTTTGTGCAGCACCTTAAACATAGTCGCAAAGACTACTTTCGAAAGCTGGTCAGACTCTGTATCATCAATGAAACCTGCTGAAATAAAAATTAGTCTCAAAGTTGCATGTGGAAAGTACTATAAGTAATTTTTTTTTAAACATTATTTTACTTAATTTGAACTGGTTTTTCTTCTTCTTGTGTTTCATAATAAATTCAAATTAAAAATGTGAAGTCTAATATTTTTTACAATCTTTTTAGGAAAAAACTTACAGTTGACTATCCTTTCCAATCGATATTATAAAATATCGATTTTGAACATTTAATGTCAATATCGATTTCAATTTCGATAATAAATTAATATCGCTCATCCCCACTTGTGGGGAATGCAGATTGTGGTCATTGGCAACACTGAAATTTAGTTGTGGTTCTGACCATTGTGACATTGACATTCACGTGGTACATTTCAAGTAATGAACGCTTAGCGCGTTCATTTTAATTTTGACTGTCTGCGAACCTAAACACTTACTTGCTTTTAAATAACAGCTGCATTCTCAGTAATATTTTGTTTAGTTGTGAATTTATAAACTTGAAAAAAATAACATGGCTGAATGGAATGATGATTGGGAAAGTGAGCCGGCTGTTGTAGCGGCGACACCCAGTATGCCCTCAACAAACACTCGCCAGTACCGCGGAAGAACATTTCGAGGCAGAGGATCAAGAGGAGGATCATCCTACAATGATACCAACTGGAGAGAACGTGGTAATAATAGTGGCGGCGACTACCAGCGTGGTAATAATAGTGGCGGTGACTACCAACGCCGCAACAATGACCGCGACGGCCGGCGCAATTACCAGCAGGAAGATTCAGGTAACAGAAAAGTTATTTATGTTCCTTCAAACAAAATTGGGCGGATAATAGGTAAAGGTGGAGCAAAAATCCGTGATCTGCAGTACGAATCTGACGCTAGAATAAAAATTGGCGATACCAGCGGTAATGAGGCAGATATCACTCTTACTGGTACAGATGAAGCTATCGCAAAGGCAGAAGACATGATTAACGATTTGGCTGAAGACTATAAACCACCACCATCGAAATATGAGACACATGAGGAGCAGGACAGCAGCGGTCGAACTGCTGAGTTTTTCAAAACCAATGAAGAAGGTGTACAGGTCATTGATTGGGATAAACTTAACGCTTTTCACAATGAGGCTCAACAAAACCGTTGGGCAAATCTGCCGCCCATTGTAAAAGACTTCTACAAGGAAGATCCGGCAGTGGCAAATATGTCGCCTGCTGAGGTAACACGTTGGAGACTAGCTAATAATGACATTCAAGTGAAAAGAACTTTTGATGATAAACCTGAATTGAGACCTATACCAAATCCGGTCACTAATTTTGAACAAGCGTTCCAACATTATCCTGAAATTCTGGAGGAAATATATAAACAAGACTTTAAACAACCTTCACCGATCCAGAGTCAAGCTTGGCCGATATTGTTAAGGGGTGATGACTTAATTGGCATTGCCCAAACTGGTACCGGAAAAACTTTAGCATTCCTTCTTCCTGCGCTGATACATATTGAAGGCCAAACTATCCCCAGGGAGCAACGAGAAGGTCCAACTGTTTTAATTATGGCCCCCACAAGAGAGCTTGCATTGCAAATTGACAAGGAAGTAAATAAATATCAATACAAAGGCATAAAATCAGTTTGTGTCTATGGTGGTGGCGATCGCAAGGAGCAGATCAAAGTTGTGGCTAAAGGTGTAGACATAGTCATTGCCACTCCTGGCAGGCTCAATGATTTGGTAATGGCTCGTCACCTGAACATTATTAATTTCTCATACATTGTTCTTGATGAAGCTGACAGAATGTTAGATATGGGATTTGAGCCACAGATCAGAAAATCTTTATTTGATGTAAGACCTGATCGTCAGACTGTCATGACATCGGCAACCTGGCCAACAGGTGTACGCCGTCTTGCTGAATCCTATATGAAGGATCCCATACAAGTGAATGTTGGATCCTTGGATCTAGCAGCTGTGCACACTGTGACACAGAAAATCATGTTTGTGGAAGAGAATGACAAAGAAATGGCTTTGTTTGATTTTCTGCACAATATGGATCCAAATGATAAAGTTATCATATTTTGTGGCAAAAAAGCTACTGCAACACATATAACCACAGAGTTATGTCTTAAAGGAATAGCATGTCAGTCTTTACATGGAGATAGAGACCAGAGTGATCGTGAGGCAGCTTTAGAAGAGATGGTAGATGGAACTGTGAACATTCTAGTCGCCACCGATGTTGCTTCAAGAGGCATTGACATAAAGGATCTCACTCATGTTGTTAACTTGGACTTTCCAAGACATATAGAAGAATATGTACATAGAGTAGGAAGGACAGGACGAGCGGGAAAAACAGGGATATCTTTGACTTTTCTGTCAAGGAGCGATTGGAATAATGCCAGTGATTTGATTAAAATTCTTGAAGAAGCTAATCAAGAAATTCCTGAGGAGTTAGAGCAAATGGCTGAGAGATTTGCTGCTATGAAGATACGAAGGGAGAAAGAAGGGGGAGGAGGTCGCGGCCGCGGAGGACGCGGTGGCCGCGGCGGACGCGGAAGAGACAGGTGGTAGACAATGATCTGATCTCCAATAGCCTTAAGATTTTTTATTATTACTCATGGTATTTTCGTGTCTCTCTGTACTTTCGTCTGTGTACTTAGTGAAGGACAGTATTTAAAATTAGTAGAGATAGATGTTTGAATATTAAGAGAACTAGATATAAGTTTGACTTTATTGCTGTGATAGAAAGTAAAGTACCTATATGTTCTAATGTTCCACTATCAAGCCCTGTTCTACATAACTGTAGTTTCTATTTTGACTTATAAAAGCTAGTAATAGCTTAGTCGGAGTATTTATTGTGTAATTAAGGCCTGATATAATAAACCACTGTAAGTGTGATATAACAGAAATGTTGTATCTATTTTTTCAACTCATTACATCCTTATATTTAATCACAAATATGTTTTATTTACATCAATACCTCTATCCAACCATATTTAGTACTTACTGCCAGTAATGATGGGTGCATGCCATTACAATTAAGAATGCTCATATAGAAATACAATCACCTCATCCGTAGTTAAACTGGTAAAACAAACCTCAGACACCGAGGTGAAAGCTTCAGATGCGACTGGAATTAACGCTAAGATGAAGGACTATATAGATTTAGAATCGAATCTTTGTACGTGGTATTTTTTTAAATTATAAATAGATAACCTCCCTACACTATAAATATCTAAATCTAACTGAATTCATCAACATATTCAAATGTAAGTACCTAGTATATATAGTGATTCCCTATTCAATCATTTAAAAATACCTCCTTATTAATTACTCGTGGTCAAATGTGACCACGAGGAAGGACCGTATTATTTATCTATTTATAATTAACAAATTACAAATAGACAAAATAATTAAAACAAACACACGACACAAACTCGCGATTATGTCGCGTCAGATGCTAATGTTTATCTATTAAATAAAAAAGGATATACTTAGGTACCCGAAATGTGGGCTTTTGTAAAAATGTATACCCATACTATAATTTTCCAAACACCCTCATTTCATTCATTGTTTTCGGTTCAATCAAATGAGTACCTACTTTTATGATTTTGTTGTATAGCTAACTACAGAGAACTTCCTAATAACAAGATCTTCATCTCCAACGAAGCTTTATCTTCATATTATTAATAGTACTTGCACAGAATTGAAATCTTAAAGGTGTAGTAGCTGGACAGCCTGGTCGTGACATCTGCAGTATACAGGTCAACAGGTGCCAATACGGCCAAACTTATTGTAAAATACCTCTGCCCAAGTCTTCGTCAGCGTGAACTAAGATTTGCGTGTTATTTTCTTTCATGGAGCACTGGTAATTTTCAAAAATAGAAGTAAGTAGATTATGTTACGCTTTATAACATCAGCTATCAAGACCTGAAAAAGGTTACCATCTAAGGTAACACCTGCCCTGTTCTTACTCTAATGTTGCAACTTTCATTTCTACGTAGGTAAGTTATATGGGTCTTCCAGAACTTCGTGGCATTTTTAGACCCATTATAGCTACAATTGTATTGATAAATTTGCTATCTAATCATATTGGTTTGTATTTAGGAACAGACTATTAGCAGTACCGCCCATTTTTATCACATTAGCATCTATCATAGTTATAATACCATTATGTAATGAATGACACTAAGTAGGTACTTACATCATTTGTAAATGATTTCTCATTTTCGTGACAATATGTGAAAGTAGTCAGGCCACTTTTTTTTATAATTAGGGGCATTAGGCAAACTATTTATTCCGATCTAGTATCATTTTTAATACCACGTGGTATTTCTTTTTTATCAAATTAATATTTTAATTGGACAAACGGCCACAATAAACGCAATGCTTACTCCAGTATCAAACCCAAGTCTAGATGCTTCTGCTTGCTTCTCCTCCGTTGATCACTTATGTAATGATATAAATCTTTGAATGCATATCGTCTCATACTTACCTAACTAAAGCTAAATGTATGTTTTTTATTTTGATTGATGTACCACATCGTGTTAACTCTGGTATTATTAAAGGGCTTGCGAAATTGAACGAAGGGTGTGACCTGCATGTGTTTACCTATAAGGCATCATTAATAGGTGTGCATCTGAACTGAGGTTGGCCCTCAGTTCAAATGCACACATTCAATTCCTTGTCAAATAAAATAAGACTTATAAGGCATTAGTTCACTAGAAACTTCTTAAACATATGACACAATAATTAAATTACTTGGGCCTTTAGTCAACGTTTGCATAAAATTATATAGCGTATAGCTCAAAAAGAACTAACTCTGTGTTAATCATTTTTAATTAAGAAAATAGCTCTGAATTTCTTAAATATTTTAAGAATTTACTAAATTTCTATTGGTCATAGTTAAAGAGAAAATCAAAATTGAATTTTGTCGAAATGTCTGAGCTGAGGGCCTTGCTGCCAACGTAAATTTTCTCTTTAATTATGACCAATAGAAATTTCAGAACGTCCGTATTCAAAATAGTGTAGGAGCATATTTTATTATTTTTCTGCTTCATAAAGCACTTAAAATCATCATATACCATTTCTTATTTTAGTCTATTACCCACCAGTAGCTCTGTGCAGTTACTGGTTCAATTCCGTAGTAATAAAAGAATGTTCACATTTACATAGCATGTATTTCTCTAACTTTATGAATCCAAAGTTATGAATAACACGGATTATGAATATATTATAGCAATAGATCTCAATATTCGTCAAGTTAAAATTATATCGATCAATGATTAACACTTAAAATAAATACGAGTTCTTAATACTACTGCAAGACCACAAGAATGACATGGTCCACATTGTACTCTTTTACATAATAGGTATAACCACCGGAAACAAGGCGCGCTCGGATTGCGTTCGATTTGAACAGATTTACCGCCGGAGCACCCCGTATCATCTTCAAAAAACACCTAAAAATGGTGTACTGCACGCGCATATAGGGTAAATTTCGTGACGTCGCTGGGGTCAAGATACATGCCATTATCTATAACGGTATTTAATGGAACCATCTCATTCTCGTTGACTGATTTATACGCGAGTGCTCTTCTAACAATAATTAGTGACGTAAAACCGTTAATTTTATTCAGGAACAGGTATATAATAAAACTTTTAGACTAATAATAAATATGTATATATATAGTCATATCAAGTACAATCAGTGTCACAAAATTGAATGACTCCACACAACTTCCACTTTCTTGAGATAACCGTCACATACAACAGCGGACAGTAAGTAAATAACAACAGATGAATATCATAGTTAAAACTATACAACGACTGTGGCAGTTAGCAGCAGCGTTTAGACAATTTCTAATCGTTTCATTTCTTTGTACAGTTCAACTCCCATTTTAGCTGGAGAAGCCGTTACAATGACGTTGGCATTTTGCAGGGCTTTGATTTTATCTTGAGCGCCACCCTTTCCGCCGGAGATGATAGCTCCAGCGTGACCCATTCGCCTGCCAGGAGGAGCGGTGAGACCCGCGATGAAGGAGACAACAGGCTTCGCCTTTTTGCCCTGAAATGTTGTAAAGAATTATGTTAGTAAATATTCTCAAGAATACTGTCAGATGTATAAGTAGTGCAGTGGTCCCTATAATTACTTCCTACAGGTTTCCTAATGGTTCGCATGGTGTATGACAAACTAAATCGAGGTAAGTTTTTTTTATAGCACTTAGGTGGCAGACAAGCTCACGGCCCACCTGATGGAAAGTGGTCACCGTGGCCTATGGACGCGTGCAAAACCAAGAGTCACACTCGCGCTGCCAACCCTGCAAGCATTGAGAGTTTCTGTGCCGTCAGTGTAAAAGACAAAGCAGGACAAGCTTTTGGTCTTTCCACCGATAGCACAAAAACCCTCCAGTGAGCTCTGGCTACCCTACTCACCGCCGGGAACACAACACAAGGTTATTATGGCCTCGGTATTCTGTAGGGCAGAGGTACTTCCCCAATCGGACTGCTCAATTGGACGGAAATACCGTCGTGTCCTACCTCATTCAAAATTTATTATTTCTACCGGCTTCCCTTTTGCAAAAAAAACACCCTTCGCCACTAATGTAGAGTACAGTTTAGATTATCATTCTCATTTGTTTTAGTAGTGAGTAACTAGTATCAATGGTGTGCGGGCTAGAAAACCTCCACGCGGTGCACGCTGGGCAACAGAAGCGGCAACTCCTCCCCTAAATTTAGGGGAGGAGTTGCGGCTCCTGGCCGATATTCTGCCGAGGTCAGAAAGACCTGAGAGAAGGAAAACTCGAGAACAAACCCGTTGCCAACCCGTCTGGCCAGTGTGGCAATAGTAGGCTAAACCCTCCCAATGAATAGACGCCAGAACAAAAGGCCCCCAGTTGCCGGCGGTCCCGCTATTCTCAGCCAAGGTAGCGGTTCGGGTAACGGCGGGACGGGGGGTGCGAAGAATCTCCGGGCTACGGGAGGCTACCGAAACCGGCGACTACTACTGGCAACGTACAATTGCAGTACACTTTGTCTGGACAGGCACCTCACGGAACTAGAGGTAGAACTAGGTCGCATAAATTGGCATATATTAGGGTTGTCCGAGCTCCGAAGACAGGGGGAGGACACGACAACCACTGAGTCAGGCGACCTTTTCTACTTTAGAGAAGGTGAACAGCTCTCCCAGGGAGGTGTCGGTTTTCTGGTAAAAAAGGACCTCATTAGCAGCGTTGTTGAAATCGGTAGTGTGTCGAACAGATTAGCGTACCTTATAGTAAAAATCACGAACAGTCGTTCGCTGAAGGTGATACAGGTATATGCGCCGACGTCGCTTCACTCCGACGAAAGTGCCGAGGCCGTATATGAAGATATTGCTAAGGCAATGAATCACACCGCCAAGGCCACTTACAACGTTGTTATGGGGGACTTCAATGCTAAAGTGGGAATACAAGAACGCGATGAGACGAAAATCGGACCTTATGGAGTGGGGTGCAGAAGTCACAGGGGACAAATGCTAGTCAACTTCCTCGAGGCGCAGGGGCTCTTCTTAATGAATAGTTTCTTTAAGAAAAAACCCCACAGGAAGTGGACTTGGCAACGTCGGGACTCTGTAATAAGAAACGAGATAGACTTTTTGATAACGGACAGTAAGCACATATTTAGAGACGTCTCTGTGATCAACAAGTTTAAAACCGGAAGCGATCACAGACTTGTCCGAGGCTCTCTAAATATCAACATCAAGGCTGAAAGATTCCGAATGATACGGTCTACTCTCCGACCTACGCCACTCCAAGTCACTCTGGGTTCCGAAAAGTTCCAATTGGAACTTCAAAATCGTTTCGCAACACTGGAAACCACAAACGGCATTGACAAGAAAACCGACACAGTGGTCAAAACATTACAGGAAGTGTCTCGAAAGTTCTTTCCCGGGAAACGCAAACAGCGAGAGTCCAAGCTCTCTCCTGAGACTCTCGAACTTATGAGAAAGAGACGTGAGAAGTCATCCACACCGTCGTCTTCGTCAGATGAGAGAGCCTTAAACAGACAAATTAAAAAGCTGATTAGACGACCGAGACCTCCGACGCTACAACACCCATATCGCCCAGGAGGCGATCTAGCGAAATAGGGGGTCGAAAGTGTTCGCTCAGCAGTTGGGGAGGCCCCATCTGACGAAACTTAAAACTGCGGATGGTAAAATGACTGCCTCAAGGTTCGAGATTCTCGATGAGATCGAAAAATTCTATGGACAGCTATATGCATCACGGACGAGAAAACCTACGGGACACAGCGACGATGAAGACCACAGAGCCCCACTCACGCGCCATTACACCGAGGAGATACCCGATATCGAGCAATGCGAGTTGGAGGCGGCTCTCAGACAACTGAAAAACTACAGGTGCCCAGGTGATGACGGAATTACTACTGAGCTCCTGAAAGCAGGCGGAGCTCCAATCCTGAAGGAGCTAGCAAGCCTCTTTAATTCCGTCATCCTATAAGGTCTAACACCTAGGGCATGGAGCGGGAGTGCGGTGATACTGTTCTTCAAAAAAGGAGATAAGACCTTGCTGAAGAACTACAGGCCCATCTCACTCCTGAGTCATGTCTACAAGCTGTTCTCGAGAGTCGTCACAAATCGTCTTGCGGGTAAGCTTGACGAGTTCCAACCACCGGAGCAAGCCGGGTTTCGAAAAGGTTATAGCACCGTGGACCACATCCATACTGTTCGGCAGATTGTAGAAAAGGCCCAAGAATACAATCAGCCGCTGTGTGGACTACGAAAAAGCCTTCGACTCCATTGAAGCCTGGGCAGTTCTGGATGCCCTGCAGCGGTGTCGTGTCGATTGGCGATACATCGAGGTGCTGAGATGCTTGTATGACAATGCCACAATGTCCGTCCACCTAAACCTATTAATCTCCAACGTGGAGTGAGACAGGGAGATGTTATATCCCCCAAACTATTCATCAACGCGTTGGAGGACGTCTTCAAAACTCTGGATTGGACTGGGCGGGGTATAAACATTAACGGTGAGTACATCTCACATCTTCGGTTCGCCGACGACATCGTCATAGTAGCGGAATCGTTGGAACAACTGGGCGGAATGCTGCATAGCCTAGATGGAGCTTCTCGACGAGTCGGCCTCGGTGTAAACTTGGATAAAACCAAAATTATGTTCAACGAACATGTTGCACCGAGACCGATTGCCATCGAAGGGGCGACACTCGAAGTTGTTCAAAAATATATCTACCTGGGGCAGGTTATCCAGCTCGGTAAAAACAACTTCGAGAAAGAACTAGCCAGAAGGATCCAACTGGGTTGGGCAGCATTTCGCAAACTACGTCGAACTCTCTCTTCACCCCTACCGCAATGCCTCAAAACAAAGGTCTTTGAACAGTGCGTCCTACCTGTTATGACTTACGGTGCCGAAACGTGGACACTTACAGTGGGGCTGGTCCATAGCTTAAAAGTCGCGCAGCGGGCTATGGAGCGAGCTATGCTTGGAGTTTCTCTGAAGGATAAAATTCGGAACGAGGTTATCCGACAGAGAACCAAGGTTACCGACATAGGCCACAGAATAAGCAAGTTAAAGTGACAGTGGGCTGGCCACGTTTGGCGAAGGACCGATGGCCGTTGGAGCAAACGAGTCCTAGAGTGGAGACCGCGAGAAGGTAAACGAAAGGTAGGACGCCCCCTAGCCAGATGGACGGACGACCTGAAAAAGGTGGTTGGGACAGACTGGATGCGAAAGGCGGAGGATCGGAGAAAATGGCGCACATTGGGAGAGGCCTATGTCCAGCAGTGGACTGCAGTGGGCTGATTGATTGATTGAACTAGTATCAAGATATGTTGTAAACTCCACTCAACTCCACGCTATTATACCCTAAAACAAATAGCCCTAATCGATTTATAAGCCTTCAATCTACAACTTTTTGTTTTACAAATTTACAATTTTACGGTTTGTGCTCAGATGAATTGTTTGACATGATGCCCACAGTAACATTCTATCATCGCACCGCTCGCCGTAGGCAAAGAGTTCATCCCCACACATTGCAACCTGAGACGGTACGCACTGTGCGGCATGAAAGAAACTTCATGCCTCGCACACTCAAGTTGTGGAATGAACTCCCCTGCTGCGGTCTTCCCATGCGCCTACAATATGGAGTTTTTTTTTTTTATACCACTTAGTTGGCAGACAAGCACACGGCCCACCTGATGGAAAGTGGTTACCGTGACCTATGGACGTCTGTAACACCAGAGGAGTCACAGTCGCGCTGCCAACCCTGTAAGTACAGAGTTTCTGTGCCGTCAGCCGAAGACAAAGCAGGACAAGCCTTTAGTCTTCCCACTGACAGCACAAATTCTCCAGTGAGCTCTGGCTACCCTACTCACCGCTGGGAACACAACACGAAGTTATTATAACCGCGGTATTCTGTAGGGCGGAGGTACTACCCCAGTCGGACTGCTCAATCGGGCGGAAATACCGCCGAGTCCTACCTCCTTCAGTAGTTCTTCAAAAGGGGCACTAGGAGGTTTCTTCAGGGTCGGCAGCGCGAGTTTGACGCTCCTGGTGTTGCACGAGTCCATAGGCCACGGTAACCACTTCCCATCATGAGGACCGTGTGCTTGTCTGCCAAGTGGTATAAAAAAAAAACTTCCAGTTTAGTTCTACAATAGAATACTCTGAGACTTTAGTCATATAAGATATACTCTTACTTAATATATTTGTTCATAAACTGTATTTATTGGCGATAGATGGTGTTGATCGTATACATTTGAAACCCCTTAGTCTGATGGGATATGTATTGAAAGTACTCTACTACAGAAAATCTAAAACAACACAATTTGGAAGGTGTTGTGTTTCTCTGATGGTGAGTAGTTTCTTTCTTTTGCTATTCGGTAGGTCGGATTACTCCAGTGAAAATAATTGCGATCAAGTTACTAAAGTGAGTACCTATTAATATTTTATTTCATGTAATTTAATTATTAATATTTGTTACAACAATTTAGTTCTACTTGATCGCGGTTACCATTAATGGTGATATCCGTCCTTAAAATAGTATTTAAAATGTAATAATCAAATTTTGGCATCGCCATTCAGCGCGGTAATGCCGCCAGCCTTTTGGGCACGGTACCAGTAGAGATCGATGGGGAGGAATTTTTCGATACCTAAAGTTGCAGTCTCCCTCTTTTTCTTCATTTCATTTTTGTATATATTGTATAGTTAGCATAGTTTTGTATAATTTTTATAAGTATTTTCACTATTTAAATTAAGTTATAATCAAGAACAATGAACCACATATACCTAATATACAATATGCACATGTTTATAAGCGAACAATTATGTTGAATGAAGACAAATAAAAACTATAATGAAGTAAAAGTGATAAGAAAAATGGGTTTGATAAATAGGTCTGATACTCAAACACTATCTGATAGTAATCGCAAAAAGCATTAGTCACTAAGTACACAAGTAATCCAATAAAATATGGAATATGGTACAACGAATTCTCGTGAGCAATTGATATTAAATTTCAACTAAACCATGATTTATAAATCTACAAATAATAAGCAAAAATAAAAATGAAATCAAATTATACTTTGTTTGAATTGTATGACTACGTAAAACCATGGTAAAATGTTGTTGTGTTTACCTCTTTTGGCTGGGGAAAAATAAAATATAAGCATCAGTAAATAAAATTAAATGGTAAAATTAAAATATGTTGGGTATTTGGCATTTTTTGGAGAGGTTATTAGTGACCATCCCCAGGGGTGGCCCTCGGGCCCTTTGAGTGGGAGTCCTCTCGCTCAGCTCCTTTCTCACAGCGATAGAGCAAAGCGGGCTGCCGGTACTTTCTGAGAGCAAGGAACGCTCGAGAAGAAAGTAATAGAGTAGACTCAGGAGATACTTAGCACTCGGTGGTGGCATATCATTATGTTTATGAGTCATATTGATTATTTTATTCTATTGTACCCAATAGTATTGTTTGTCATATTGAAAAATAGAATAGTTGTAGCGTTAGTCCCGGTTGCATCCAATTATACTTATAAGCTCATACTAATACTCTTTCTTTTAATTTGGTTAATCTTGTTTTGGCAGGGGCGACTGCCGTCTGCCCCAAGAAAGGAAAGCTTGGGCCAGAGCCTTGCTCTTTATCGGCAAGTGCACCAGCTATCAGGTCAGATTAGAATTGGGCTCTGAATATTTTGGTGGGGACCTCATACAACCTCCTACAATACCTTCGACACATAGTACCTAATTAAAAAGAAATAAAACTCCTTACTGTCAACGATTGACTGATATCTGTATTGCTACCAAAAATCATGAGGGTACTCACAGTATTGTGCTTAGTAAGATATTCGGCAGCCAGCTCCTCCGCATTACCACCAATTTCACCAATAAGAATGATGCCTTTAGTCTCAGGGTCTGCCAAAAATACTTCCAGGCAGTCAATGAAGTCTGTGCCGTTGAAAGGGTCGCCTCCGATACCGACGCAGAGAGTTTGACCCAAACCAGTCTGTAAATAAAATATAAATATGATTATTAATTGTCGATAATTCCAAGGAAAAAAAGTATTTTCACTTTTTTTTTTAGTTTTTGTGTTTGTTTTTCAATGTTTTGTATAAAAAATGAAAATAGTACACCAATATAATGTAATTGTATACGAAACTAGCTTTTGCCCTTGGCTCCGCCCGCGTGGATAACGGTTCTCAGCAATTATTCGAATTTACATACATACATACATCAAATAGCGCCTGTTTCCCAAAGGGGTAGGCAGAGATCACGGATCTCCACTTGCTACGATCCTGACATACAACTCTCGCTTCATTCACTCTCATTACATTCTTCATGCATGCTCGTCGGTTTAGAGTACTCCTGACCTGCCCCTTTTCTAAAACTTCCCCGATTTGGTCCAGGTATGTGCGCCTAGGTCTTCCCCTTCCGACGACGGTACCATCGACACTCTCCTCATACACCTGTTTCGTTAGTCTTCTTTCCTTAATTCTCTTAACATGACCAAACCATCTCAACATTCCTCTCTCAATTCTCATCACTACATCTTCTATCACTCCACACCGTTCTCTTATCACGCTATTTCTCACTCTATCTTTCAAGGTCAAGCCACAAATACTTCGCAACGCACGCATTTCTACTGCATTCACTCTACTCTGATGCTTTTTTTGCCACACACAACTTTCACTACCATACATTAGAGTCGGCACTAATACTCCACCATGTACAGCCAGTCGTGCCTTTTTAGACACTTTCCGGCTGCTCATAAAATTGTGTAGTGCCCCATTCACTCTATTTCCAGCTATCACTCTCCTTTCAACATCTTCTTCATGCTTTCCATCTCTCGTAAACAATGTTCCCAAATATATGATCTCATTCACTTGTTCCACTTTTTCTCCATCTATACAAATCCTACACTCTGTCACGCATTCATCTCTTTCAAAAACCATAACTTTTGTCTTACTTACATTTCACTTTCATTCCTTTCCTCTCAAAAGCTTCATGCATAGTTGTTACCATCTCCTGCAACTCATCTACCGATGACGCAAGTAAAACTTGATCATCAGCATAGAGAAGACATTTGACGAGTAAATTCTTCATTCTTAAACCACATTCTTTATCTTTCAAATCTTGCAAACAACTGTCCATGAATAAGTTAAACAGCCATGGTGACCCTACACATCCCTGTCCTACCCCGTTTTGAATGCTAAACCATTCCCTGTATGACCCATGTATCCTCACGCAAGCTCTGAAGTCCTCATAGAGAGACTTCAGAGCTCGAATAAGGTTGCTGCTCACCCCATACATAGTCAGTACCGACCAAAGTTCATTCCTCACTACTTTGTCATAGGCCTTTTTCAAATCCACAAATGCGCAATAGACCTTTTGACTCTTGGCCAAAAATTTCTCGGCTATGCTTCGTAATGAAAAGACCTGATCCGTACATCCCATTCCCTTTCTAAAACCCGCTTGTGCATCCCATATTTTCTCATCGGTTTCTTTCATAACTCTCTCAATCAACACTTTCGCATACAGTTTGCCGACGACGCTGAGTAGGCTAATGCCCCTGTAGTTTTTGCAGTCTTGATGCGAGCCCTTTCCTTTGTAAAACGAAACTATAACGGCTTTACACCAAACAC
Organism: Eilema griseolum; assembly: GCA_963662185.1. NCBI lineage: Eukaryota > Metazoa > Arthropoda > Insecta > Lepidoptera > Erebidae > Eilema > Eilema griseolum. Next base: position 12,531,369 of record OY759250.1, read on the forward strand.
TTGGTACACGACCGTTAACCCAACATATGTTGAAAAGGCGGCACAACTGACTTGCTACAAGACCCTGTCCAGCCTTCAGCATCTCGACTGTCACCTTATCATATCCCGCTGCTTTACCAGCTTTCATACTTCTTAATGCACTCACAACTTCATTCATACTAATACCACTTTTATTAGCATCAACATGGTCATCCATCACCGAGGTTAGTGCATGTACACCATCTTCTCTTTCAAACAAGCTTTCAAAATAGTCTTACCATCTTGATGATTTCCACCAAATATTACCGTTCTGGAATGATCACTGTCGATGAAATGAACTATTGCCTTCAATGTGATAATCTCTGTGTAATCTATGACCTCTGTGGCTTAGCGGCGGAGTATTCGACTGCTACATCGGAGGTCACGGGTTCGATTCTAGCTCTGTGCACATATTTATATGCATGAATTTGAAGTTTGCACCAAGTTATTACCGACTATCGATTATGGCCTTGTGGTTCCTGTCGGCAATTCGTTTTCTTCGAATTTTGCCGATGTCAAAAGAAGATAATCGATGGGTATAAATGAGTTCCTTACCTATACCCACAAAAGCGACACAATTTTCCACCCGAATAATAAAATTAAAACAAGTAGGTACTAAAGTAAGTACCTAAAGTCAGTAGTACTAAAGTAGCAAGTTTGTTTGCTCAATAACTGGTTTGGTATCAGGAAGTTCATTCAACTGTGCTAGTCTATTAAACGTAAATGGACGAATGCAAGTTAACTGACAATCAATCAATGAACATTGTTGGAGGCCGCCCGCAAATAAGCGCTGGTATCAAATACAAAGAGCTACATGTGTGCGAGTTACGAGTAGGTACACTATCAAACTATATGTACATGTAAGTACAAATTCTTCAAGCGTACAAAGGACTAGCTATCTAGGTACGCGCCCAAAACGGGGCTATAAAGCTGTTAAATCACGATAGGTATGGTTCATACTTGTGGCGTAAAGCGTTCGACTGCTAAGTCAAAGGTCGCGGGTTCGATTTCTGCTCAATTTAGTCGGGGTGTATTGCTCGGGACCTATATCTTGAACCTAAAATGTGCTCCGAACGCGCAGTACAAAGTCAAAGTCAGAATCATTTATTCTGTATAGACCATTATATCGGCACTTACAAAACGTCAACAAAAAAGGAACATGAATATCAGTTTAGTAAATGGACCATCGGTTCGTAACGCGGCCCCGACCTGAGAGGACTCCGGCAAGAAACTCAGCAGACACGTTTCTTGGGTGTGTTTTGGGGATTGCACGGGGTGCTACTGCGATGGACGAGCACAAATTCACAAATCCGTGCGCGCCTAGGCCACGGTTTGTCTCGCAATTTAGATCCAAGATACGTGTCACAAGGTATATCTATGTACAACATAATATAACTCATTTTCTTCAATAAAACGCAGTGTATAGCGGTGACAAAATAATAGGTACATTTGAAATTGTCGTTATTTTGTAGGAATTGTAGGAAACCCAATTTTCCGTACTGACATTTTTGCATTTTTTTTAGGAATGACAAATCCAAATTTTTTGATTTTTTTTGTGTATGAATGAGAGAACATGAACATGAAAAGTGACAGCTGTAAAAAAAGTATAACGAAATTTATCATCAAAATAGCATTATAGCATTTAGGAAGTACTGTTTTTGAAGTTCGAATTTAATTTATCAAGTGGCCAATAAAAACAAAATTTAATACAGAGTTGTAAAATCTAAAAATCAACTTTCAAACAAAATATAAATAATGGAGATAGCTATTAAATTAAAGGAAACTCATGAATCTGTAAAAAAATTTCGGCAATTTCATATGTAGACCTAATATTATTATAAATTAAAGCTTAAGTAAAAAAAAAAACAATAATTAACTTACAGATGTCGTTTGGAAGACAGCCTCATAGGTTAAGGTGCCAGACCGGGAGACGACACCAATGCAGCCTCTCTTATGTACGGCCGCGGGCATAATACCGATCTTGCATTGCCCCGGAGAAATAATACCAGGGCAGTTGGGGCCCAACAGACGAGACTTGTTTTGCCTTAGAAGGGCATGCTTCACACGGACCATGTCCTAGAAAATTATAAGAATGTGTGTCAAATACTAATCAGTTCAATTATTTCTTTTTAAATATCCCCGTTCAAAGAGTAGGCGAGGAATATGTCTTAAGCAATGTACACCCATCTGATGATCCAAGACGACGTGCGGTTTTAGTCGGTTCGAGTCCAACATAACCGCCTCCGCTGGACGAGGGGTTTTCCGCACGAAAAAAGGATCCACTGCCAATATACATATGTATATGTACTATGCAGGTATCCCCATACTGTGCACTTTTGTTAATTTCATGCAAACACATAGAGCAGCACACAAATTAACAAAAAACAGTATTGGCAATTTGGCAGCAGGTCTGTCTAGCATAATGAAATGAGCACATAAATATTTACTATGCTAACTGTGAAATTTACTAAAATCCATGTCCATAGTCACCAGTGACATAAAGTTCTATTAATAAAATGCAGTGTGATATTTTTTCCATGTATTGCTAATTCAAAATTGATCTTTGATTAAACTGTAGATGAAATATCATCGGTTCAGTCATGAGAACTACACTAAGGGCTTCTTCTCAGCACTCTCTTTCTTTTTTGGCCCACAATCATAACTATATTTAGATTTTAATTAGGGACACTTACATGCTGAGGAACACCCTCTGTGATAGCGACAATAAGTGGCACTTCTGCTTCAATGGCTTCCAAGATGGCTTTAGCACAACCAGGAGGGGGAACATAAATGACAGAGGCAGTAGCCTGAGTAGCTGCCATCGCTTCCTTTACAGTGGCAAATACTGGTTTACCAAGGTGGTCTTTGCCAGCTTTCTTGGGCGATACACCACCCACAACTTTTGTGCCATATTCAAGAGCCTGCTGACTATGGAATGTGCCCTGTTTGCCAGTGAACCCCTGTACAATCACTTTTGTTTCACTGTTGATGGCCAAATTACGTCTTGTTTCACTGTAATTTGATTGGTATCTTGTTTGGTTCGCGAATTTGATTCCATCTGAGGAAGATGACATTTTAAATTTTAAATCAATTATTCAAATTGGACATAATAAATGGTAATAATGTGACGACCGAGACACGTGCTAAATGTCTGGTTTCAACCCAAACCTCGAACCTCCACATTGTGCTTGTTTAGCCCGAGCAGCTCCAATCATCCCCCTAATGATGCTCTAGTAATAGACATATCATAGGTAATCAAATAACATAACCTCACGCCTATATCCCCGAAGGGGTAGGCAGAGTTGCTGGCACCCACATTTTGCCAGTTTGTATTTAGGTCCCAATGTAATAGGTAGCGAGCCTATTGCCATTACCCAGGCACTTATAAACCTGCGATAAATAGGTAATTAAGACAATAAATTTGGTTAATAACGTGTCACCCTGTCGCAAAAGTGCGTAGTTAAACAGACCCAATAATATAACTAGATGTCTTGCCAAAAACAGGTAGCATAGGTACATAGAATATTTAGTAGGAATGATTTTTTTTATACCACTTAGGAGGCAGACAAGAACACAGCCCTCCTGATGGAAAGTGGTTACCATGGCCTATGAATGTGTGCAACACCAGGAGAGTCATTGATTGGTCGATGTATGAGTCTTTGCAAGTCTCAAGCAGTGTTTACATTCCTCTGTTTGAAAATTCTAAGTCATAATTCAGTCTGCAAAAAGGGTTGAGTCTTTGGGCTAGTGTTCCAAGATTTCGAAAATAGCCAAATACATAAATATAAAATTATCTATAACCAGAGACCATACATGAATCTAAGTATCACATACACAAGTGTAGCCAAAAGAGATTGGGAAGTGGAAATTCAAAATGTTTAAGACAAATCAACCTTCTTTTTTTATGTGCATGTAGGTAATGTTATTTTAACCCCATTCTTTTTTTCAAATTCACACTTGAACGCAGTAATGATATAAAATATGGTTCTTATGTAAAAAATGCTGTCCAAAGAACAATAAGATAAGTGCCTGTCAAATTGTACACAATAGGTTATAAATTGATAACCTTATTAGGTACTCAGCAAAAAAGATATGTGACTTATTTTTTTTATATTAACATTTCATTCTTGTATTCCAAATGTACAATATAAAATAAACTCACTACTAATATAAACAACATACATACACAATACACAAGTATTTCCTTCTGGGGATGGCAGCGGAAACAGCCTGCCCTCTCCTTTTGTCCTTACATACTACAAGAACTTTCTCTACTGTAAACCATTTAAATAAAAATAATTGAACATCTCGAAACCAAAGACTTATCCAGGCACTGCAAATTTTAATACAGAAGCCAAAATGTGTGCGTTAAAGACTATCCTATTAAAGTTAATAAGAATACCAATAAATTTAATATGGCACCACCTAGTAGCTAAACCAAATCAATTGCAAAAATATTTTTAGTAGGTTTATATGAAAATCTGTTTATTATTATTAGTATTCTTTGTACTCTGTAGTAGCAATATTTACATAGATATTGAACCTATCATATCTTGTCCTATTGAAGTAAACAAAGCAGTTAGGTAGTATGAGTAGAAATATTTTGTTATTATTGTTGATCAGGTTGGCTCACTAATGTTAATTTAATTATTTGGATTATACATTGCCCAATTTTTTTTTATAATCTATGGAGCTTTTTATAAGGGCTCATACTCATTTCAAAACATTAGCTTAAAAAGGATTAATATAAATCATCTCCTGTTGGTTTTGGTCACTGTTTTTGTAATAAGTAATATGTTTATTGACTGATTAGGTATCAAAGTTCAACTCTTCAACTTCAAAATAAATCAATAACAGAAAGCATTCTACTTTACAAGAATACTGTAATGTCTTATTTACGTTTATATAATAACATGACATTTGAATATTTCGCCGAAAGTTATCACAGAGGAGTGATAGTATTTTTAGATGAAGGTCTCGGTTACATTAGGTGTAATGAATTTGACATTGAAAGAACTATGATTATATTTGTATAATTAATGTAAGATTTGAACTAAACAATTCTAATTTGAGTTTTACAAAATAACTTAACTTATTCATTAGTAAAATAAATAAGCTAAAATCGTAGGTTAACTTAATCACGAAATAGCATTATGAGGATAAAGTTATATGCTTTATGAATAGAATTCCTCATAACTGTAGCTAAATACATACCTTTACAGTGGGATAATAATCGACGGGCGACGGACATAGTTGTAATTATGGAAAAATTGATTCTAAAGATTTTCTAAAGATTATGGAACGAGCGACAATTTAGTGACACTGACAGACAGTTTCATTTCCCATTTACCTACGTCATTACGTAATATTTGAGATTGAAAGATTTTTTAGACAGATAGTGTAGTGAGTGGTAGTAAGTAAATTGTACTAATGGAACAATTTGAATAGTCTCGTATTAGAATATTTTTGACAGAATATGATTTGTTTACTTAATAAAATCTCTTATTAGAATATTTAATTAAGAACGGACGGTTTTATAATATCATTATAAATGTTAACGGCACGTTTTACCGTAAGTGACGGTCACGGCTTTTTTTCAAATATCCTGCTCGACTTGACCTTGTTTTCCAAATAATTCATAATATGGAAGAAAATAATTTTCCTTTTATAATGTAATGAAAGATGTAAATAAAGGTAATGAATTAATTGAAGTTTGCTTTATATTTTAATAAACAAGTTCAAGGAATATGTCATCAAAAGCTATATTAAAACCATATCATGCTATAATGGAACCAAGAAACGTATTTTGTATGGTTTAATCTCCATATATGGTATGACGTATTTATATTTAGGAAATTTATCGTGGACCTAAAATGTGCTCTATACGCGCAGTACACGGTTTTTGAGTCTCTTGGAATTAGTACGGGGTGCCATGGGCATTTTTCACTCTTAGCATCTCTCTCTCTAACAGGCTCATAAAGACTATTTGACTATTTTTTTAATTCTTGAAAAATGACCACTGTTGAAGTGGAAAGTGAAAGTGAAAACCTCTTAAGACAAATAGTATTAAAGATATATGATTCTGAAAATTCAATTTCTCGTGCCTCTTGACAACTCTGCATACAAAATCGTACTTGTGAGTGACGTCACTCGCCGTCATGTGTAATGCAAATGTAAGGAGTGCAAGAGAATATCGCATTTATCTCGGTCTACGTTGCATTTAGCTTGGTCCTAAAATGTGCTCTATACGAGCATTATACGTTTTTTGAGTGTCTTTTGGGTTTAGCACTGGATGCCACGGGCATTATACGCTCTTGTCATCTCATCTCTCATCTTATTCACGTTAATCTAGGCTCTAATAGGCTATTTGACAATTTATTTAATTCTTGAAAAATGTCCACTGCATAATAATTTAAAGAACTGCTAAAATGAAAGAAATGCTAAAAGAGGCTATGGACAAGCACGGCGAGTCACTGGCAATTAGTCTTGACATCGCCAAAGCTTTCGATAGAGTCTGGCACAAATCGCTTCTTTCTAAGCTACCTGCCTTTGGTCTGCCTTCTAGGCTGTGCAACTGGGTTGCTAGCTTCCTGCAGGGGCGCCGTATTCGCGTCCTTTGTGACGGACGAGCTTCGGAGTTTCTGCAGGTTAATGCTGGCGTGCCCCAGGGGTCCGTCTTATCACCCACTCTCTTTCTTCTGCATATCAACGACATGCTGTCTACCGGCAATGTTCATTGTTATGCAGACGATAGCACTTTACATGGGAGTTATCATGGACATCCAGCGGCCAAGCAGTCAGATATCGCAGAGAAAAGGCAGCTTCTTGTCACTGAGCTTGACGGGGTCCTGAATCACATTTCTCAATGGGGCTCTGAGAACCTGGTTGAGTTCAATGCCAAGAAGACGCAGGCATGTGCGTTTACAGCAAAAGTATCTTCTTTCCTTCCCCTCCCCACTCTTCAGAGCACACCACTGCCGCTGCAGGACAATCTCAATATCCTAGGTATGGATGTTCGCTGCAACCTGAATAACAAAAACTACATCGAAAGTATCATCAAAACAGCCTCACGAAAACTCGGAGTCCTGAACAGAGTGAGACGATTTTTCACGCCGGAGCAGCGGTGTCTTCTATACAAGACACAAATTCGCTCCTGTGTGGAGTACTGCTCGCATCTCTGGGATGGTTCAGCAAAGTACTTACTAGATGCTCTCGACAGGTTGCAGCGACGTGCGGTCCGCATCATTGGGAATCCCGAGATCACGAACACCCTAGAACCTTTACAGCTGCGTAGAGATGTTGCGTCCATGGCTGTATTTTACCGTCTGTACCATGGGGAGTGTTCTGATGAGCTCTTCCAATTAGTCCCACCCTCCCCTTTCCTACACAAGACAACGCGTGCAGGTCTTAGATGTCATCCGCACACGGTGCAAAACATCCGATCAAGAACCAAGCGGTTCGGAGACTCTTTCCTCTGTCGCACCATTAAGGCCTGGAATTCATTACCAGCTCACGTGTTTCCTTCTTCCTACAGTCCCGGGTCCTTTAAGCGGGGCGTGAAAAAGCATATGATAAGGCCGTCAAGCTGAGTGTCACCATTGTCACACGGTATGTGTAAGTAATGGTGACCCTCTTTTCTGGGATTTTGCCTTCAGCTTACCATCAGGCAAGGCGAAGTCCAATTGACGTGTCCTATATAAAAAAAAAAAAAAAAAAAAAAAAATGAAAAAATCGAAAGACAAATAGTTTTAAAGAAATTGTGAAAATTTGAATTTCAGAAAAAATTGTGACTGTATTTTATTGTTTATGTTTTGTATTACTTTAGGAGAAAGAAACAAAGAAAAGTCATAGTTTCAGTTGGTTGGGCCATATCTTATTTTGCAAGGCATATTTTTTCAGAATAAACTAACATGTTAAGCAGAATTGGGAAGAATCGGAAGACCTTTTCAAATAGCCTATTTATGATTCATGAGTTGAATGAAATTCACAAATTGATTTACTGATTCACACCAAAGAGTTCACACTATAATACAACATTGATTCACACTGATTACTCTAATCAGGGAAATCCCCGCAAATCGACATTGCTTCGCAATAACTAAATGGATTGTAGGAGTAGGATTAAGGATGAAAAAATCTAGATAAGAGTATCACTATAAATATAACGAATCTTTTCCTAGTAGAATGAATAAAGAGTTAGTTAGCTCTAAACGATCGTAAACGATTCAAAACGCAGTAAAGTTAAATTATATTTAAGTGAAATAAGTACTGATCTGTTGTATTCTTTGCTGTTGCTTTGCTGTATGTATGTTGTGGTTTGTGGTTCGGGCAACACTGGCAATGTTATGACGTGTATTTTCATTTTAAAACATTGAATTGAATTATTTGGATTGAATTGACAAGACAAACAAGGAGTAATACGATTTAAAAAATCGTTATCTGGATATTATTTATTTTATTATATACCCTCGCAAATTACCACGCAAATATTTAAAAATTGCCTTGTATTGGGTGCGCTGCAGACTTCTTAATTAAAGGAAGAATTGTATAAAATGTGTGGAGCAGATAAGAAATTGGGTGAAATTCGTGCGCTTATACTTGTCGGCGGATATGGGACTCGATTACGGCCTTTAACTTTGAGTAGACCGAAGCCTCTTGTGGAATTTGCCAATAAACCTATATTGATGCATCAAATTGAAGCTTTGGTGGAAGCTGGAGTAACTCAGGTAACATTGAAATAATTGAATAGATTAATTGTTAGGTACTCTTAGTATTTTTGGCACCTTGATCTGTCAAAACTAGGCCTGTACTAAATCGATTAAATATGTCTAATTCTATGCTTATTGCAGGTAATTCTGGCTGTATCATATAGGGCTGAAGATATGGAGAAAGAATTGACTGAAGAAGTATCAAAACTTGGTGTGTCTCTAACATTTTCACATGAAACTGAGCCACTGGGTACGGCAGGACCGCTGGCACTAGCTCGTGAACTCTTAACGGCGAGCCCAGAACCCTTCTTTGTTCTAAATTCTGATGTCATATGTGATTTTCCATTCAAAGAGCTTGCCAAGTTCCACAGAAACCATGGGAAGGTAAATCTGATTGTAGTCTATTTTTTTTTTCAAATTGTTAGTATATGATGCAATAATTTTTAATATGACCAGTCAGCTTATTAAACCTGTCAGCCAAGTGCTACAGGTTTAATAAGCTGACCAAACTGATTAAATTTATTTAGAAAAGGACCTGATATTAATCAATTTAATCAATCAATTAGCCCATGGAAGTCCATTGCTGGACATAAAAAAAAAGAAAAAACCTATAAAACCATCTAATAAGAACAAACATAAATCATATTTATGAGAAAAGTTAAATTTATATCCTAAATATGTTAAGGGTGTCCAACTTTGACATTTATGGTGGTCAGAATTTGTGTTGGTTGGCCAGGTCTGCAATGGGAGAGGCAGAACTATTTGAAAAAGGCCAGACAAAAATTCACAGCATTCTATCAATATTTTTTAAGTGATTATAAGGATATTTATTAATAAAAAGGCAAAAAAAATATATAGCAACTCTCAATTTGGCAGTGAAAGGGCCCTCAATTCCAGGCCCCATGGTGAGGGTTTGGGCCTGGAGACTTGATGTAGTACATGCAGAATGTGCACCAAGAACAATATTCGCAAAAACTGTACGAAGTAGTAGTACTTACTTTCTTATATTACTATTTTAGGAAGGTACTATAGTTGTTACAAAAGTCGAAGAGCCATCAAAATATGGAGTTGTTTGTTATCAAGAAAATGGACAAATCGATAGTTTCGTTGAGAAACCACAGGAATTCATTTCCAATAAAATTAATGCTGGTAAGTTGAAGGATAATTAATACACCACCTCTTACTTCTGCTTATTTATCTATCAGATATCAACAAAATGAATCACTCACCTAAGTACTTATGCACTAAGAAAGATATTTTTGCAAATAATTTGTTTAAGCTACCACAATCGTTAGTTTGAAATACCTACTGCTTTTAATTGAAAAGTAACTTAATTGTATCTGCTACGAAGTATACATCAGTATAAGAAAATACACTAAGGATAAGATATTTCATTTTACAAACAGCCTTCAAAGTTCAAATCAAACCATTTTGCAGTCTATCACTGAGGCCTACACTAATCAGTGGCATATGTATAATGCATTCTTATAAGCATAAGAAGTGGTGAAACAAGCTGAAGAAAGAAAAAGGAGAAGAAAAGCTCAAGATGGAAAATAAAAACCGCGATAGCCTAGTTTGATGATTTCAATGCTTTTCGAAGTTATGTGTGTATTTATCGCAGGTTTATAAGTGCTTGGTTAATGGTAATAGGCTCGCCACCTATTACATTGGGACCTAAACATAAACTGGCGAAATGTGGGTGCTTGCACCTTTGCCTACCCCTTCGGGGATATAGGCGTGAGTTTATATTATGTTATGGAAAATATTTTTTTTTTTTCGTTACCAGGCATGTACATCTTAAACCCATCAGTATTGAGTAGAATAGAGCTACGACCTACGTCTATTGAAAAGGAGGTATTCCCTTATATGGCAACGGACAGACAGTTGTACGCCATGGAACTGCAGGGCTTCTGGATGGATGTGGGACAGCCCAAAGACTTTTTAACAGGTGATTATAAATTTTCATGTATAGATAGATAGATAGATAATTCTTTATTGTTCACATATTGAGAACACACCTTGTACTTTTTCCACAGTATTTTTTCCTAGACCTGACCGGTTTCGCCTTACGGCATCCTCAAAGGTTTATAATTTGAAAAAAAAAAACCGTCAGGTTTATCGAAACCAGTCAGATCTAAGAAAAAATACTTTGGAAAAAGTACAAGTGTGTTCTCAATATGTGTTACAACAAATTCTACCAAGTGCCAACAATCAACAGTATAAAAAGGCTTTATTATACACATTGGTGTACTATGAAATATAATCTATTGAGATTTATAGTAGGTCAAGTAAACAATACGTAAGTAGGTAAATACCTAGGTTATAAAAAAAAAACCGTAAATTAGTCTCAATTTATTACAATGTTTTTAGAATTTCCATACAAATTTCACGCATTGAGAATTCTAATTTTATTTGAACCGGTATTTAATTTGCTGATATTATTTTTAACTTGAACTGATGCAATAGGTTCACAATCTAACAATTCATAAGGTGCGCGATCTTCCCAATATAAATCAGGTTCCCCGCGGTCCTGTCGAATTGTTCCCTTCCCCGGATCAAGATACGTATTGATTGACTAATCGCACTTATAAAAGGCTTACAGGTGTATTAACTATACATCCATATTTAGACAGATATCCATTGAAATGGCAAGGTAAGAACGATTTAGTATATAAGCGATAGCCCAAACAAGTCAAATTCGCGATTTGAAACTCGAAACCGTTTATTAACGGGGAAGTCCGAGTTTTCCATCTCTACAAAAATTTGCGAGTAACGAAAAGTATCTTGAGATTAGTCATTTGATGACGCATGTAAGTGAATGTCCCTTACCGATGAGTGAGTAATTTCACCAATATTTACGTTTCGGTCAGCCTCGGGTAATCCCCGGCTCAACTTTTGATTTCCAGCAATTGTATTTTATAACTTTGCTGTTGTCTGTGTATGTATGAAATATGCATCATACCTATTTATAAAAATTTGAAAATAACTTGGTCTATCCATTCCATATTTTGTCATATTTCCTTTTTAAAAATAACGAGTCTTTTTATGCCCAATCTCTGAACTTATAGAATAGAAATTTTTACAAAGTTCCGAAAGCGAAAGCTCCGAAGGCCGGCTTTCAGTGCCCACCAAGATCTTTTTATCCCAAGTCAACCGCACCCTCATGCCGGGACACCTACAAATTGACAAACAAGGCTCTGGCACAGGATTTCTTCTTGCGGCTGTAATGACTCAAACAGCAGTTATTTCCTGAATAAAACAAATTTTGAAAAGGAGATAAGAACGAACCTCTGCCCTAGGGCCTAGGCTCCAATCTGCAATGGCTTAGATGCAACTGGGATTAAACGGTTAACGCGAGAGGGTGATTTTACGGAGAAAGTAGTGATTTGATCCCTAAACATTATTTTAGGATGCCTTTTGCGGTCTCATTCCTATGCAAAAGTTGTTTTTTAAAAGTCATAAAATTTACAGTAGTCTAATTCTTATCTCATTTATGATACTTTATTTTTTACACGTGGAAATCCCCTCGAATCCATAACGATACTGTCGGAAGTTTACGCGAATATCATTCATTGAAATAAAATTCATTTTATATTGATAGGAGGTAGGACACGGCGGTATTTCCGCCCAATTGAGCAGTCCGTCTGGGGAAGTACCTCCGCCCTACAGAATACCGCGGTTATAATAACTTCGTGTATGTGTTCCCAGCGGTGAGTAGGGTAGCCAGAGCTCACTGGAGAATTTGTGCTGTCAGTGGGATGACTAATGGCTTGTCCTGCTTTGTCCTCTACATTGACGGCACAGAGACTCTGTGCTTACAGGGTCGGCAGCGCGAGTGTGGCTTCTCTGGTGTTACACACGTCCATAGGCCACAGTAACCACTTTCCATCAGGTGGGCCGTGAGCTTGTCTGCCACCTAAGTGGTAAAAAAAAATTTTAATCCCTTTCCAGATTCTAATGCGATTTCTTTTTTATTTATATTCAGCCCGACGTTTCAGCTACTTCTCAGCAGCCAAGGCGATAGAATCAATTAAAAAGTGTTTCCACTTCAAACTTCTCTATTTTTTTGCAGGAATGTGTTTATATCTAACTAGTCTACGCCAGAAGAACTCCGACAAGCTGTACGATGGAGCGGGAGTTGTTGGGAATGTGATTGTTGACCCCACGGCGAAAATCGGCAAGGGCTGTCGTATAGGACCCAACGTCACCATTGGACCTGGTGTCGTTATCGAGGATGGTACGATGTTATTATTTTATACATACACATACAGACATATAATCATGCCTTTATCCCCGGAGGTTTAGGCAGAGGTGAATTAACACCCACATTTCACCAATCATTAAATTCGGCTCCACGTAATAGTGGGTCCGAGCACTATTTTTGACTCAAACCATGCATCTGAGTCTGGGCTGTATATACCTATAGTATATATCTGTTTGGTGTTAAACAGGCCTATCCCTTAGTCGCCTTGTACGACACCGCATGGGAAGAGATGGGGTTTTTTTTGGACACGTCAATTAGACTTTGCCTTGCCTGATGGTAAGCTGAAGGCAAAGTCCCAAAAAAGAGGGTCACCATTACTTACACATACCGTGTGACAATGGTGACACTCAGCTTGACGGCCTCATCATATGCTTTTACGCGCCCCGCTTAAAGGACCCGGGACTGTAGGAAGAAGGAAACACTTGAGCTGGTAATGTATTGGGGTGGTCCAAATTACAGACTAAAAGATTAATACAGACAGAACGCATAGAATTCGCGCCAACATTGGGTGAGGCCTATGTGCAGCAGTCGTGTGTAAGGCTGTCGAAAATAATACTAAAGGAGCACCTGTAGTACCAATTGTCTCGCACTTGTGGCGTGCACACGAGTGCGAGCGAAATGGTATTACTTTATGCGGCTTCACAGTCTAGTTCTATGCGCTCCGTCTATGGTATTCTTTTATTCTTAGATTGGTGAATGTTTAACTACTCAATCATGTTCAAATGACTGATGATGATCTAGCTGAAATTTGGTCCCGAGACTAGGCATAGATGGGAATAACCACTATCGGAAACACCTAATCAGTAAAACCTAAAATTACTTTTATAATCACACTATTTTTTTAAACCATTTCATATAGTACCTATACTATCTAAGTTCTTGTGAACCAAAGCAGTGAATTGTAAGATAACGTTGTTATCTTTACTAAACAACTTGCTAATGTTTACAGTTGAGTACCAGTTACTTGGTAAATGTACCTACTATCGCGCCGACACGGCATTTTGACCATGTAGTTATTATAGACTATGTTCTGTATATTCAGGTGTTTTAAGTGTACAAACTTTGACAAATGATTTAGGAACATGATAAGATTTTTTTTAGTTTGATGCAGAGTAGTTGCCATTTGGTCACATAATTTTATAAAGTTTGGACCAGTAGTTTTAATTTTATAAACATTTATGTGTGGTTGGACAGAACCAATAGTGGACAATCATTTAAAACTGCTAGTAAAACGAGCCAAAAAACAGACTATGGTCTAAGTTGGTCAACAACTTACATATTTATCACATCCATACTATAATTGATAATAATCAGTACAAATAAATACAATTTCACACCTATTAAAGATCAGCACCCTTAATAAAGATCTTTAGAAACAATTGTCCTCAATTCAAAATTTACTAACCACGAATGGTGCGAATTTTTGAACATGTCTTACAGACGCCATTAGGCATCTTTCAAGTCAATACTCATGTAAACCAAATTGTAACTTTTTTTAAATAAAAGGTATTTCTCAAAAGTGTCCACTATTGGTGCTTTTACCTTAGTTAAAAAATAATTGTTCTCTTATAGGTGCATGCATCAAACGCAGCACAATACTCCGTGGTGCGTGTGTGAGGCAACACGCCTGGCTGGACGGCTGCATCGTGGGTTGGCGCTCGGTAGTCGGCCGCTGGGTCCGAATGGAGAACACTACAGTACTCGGCGAAGATGTTATAGTTAAAGACGAACTATACGTTAATGGAGGGCAGGTTCTACCCCACAAGTCTATCGCACTGTCTGTGCCGGAACCACAAATTATTATGTAAAGACTGATCGGTGTAGTTGTAAAGGTGAATGTCAACTTTATAGCAGAATTGAAGGGAGACTTGAGTATGAAGGTCTAATTAAGAGTTTTAATTATTGTAGTGTCACAATGACCAGTGTACTTGTTTTATGTTCGTGTGGATATCCCACTGGATACCCCCTTTGCCACTAGAGGGGGCGGGTGGTTGTGTCTGGCTAGAACCGACTAAAATCGCACGCCGTCTTGAGTCTTCAGATGGCGGGTGTAAGATTGCCTAAGTCATATCCACCGCACTCCGACTGACCCAGATAACCCCCTCGTACCTACACACAAAAACGTAGTATCTCATATTAATTTAACAGGACTTTTACTTAAATAAATTAAACCTAAAGATTTATTGTCTATTAATTACCGCCTCTGTATCCATAGATGCGTGAGTTACAATTATTTTAATCTCACGTTATTTTTTTCTACTCTGTGGGTTCGGTTTTCGAATTCCGCCTTTTGGTTGACATTTACTAAATACTTTCGTCTCATGACGTGTAGATATATATAATCCATATAGGGTTTTAGTAAAAGTAAGTTAGAATTATACTGTTGTCAACATAACATACAATCTGTATTCAATTGCTGGTTTATTATTTTAGTCATCTAGTATTTTTGTATGAATATTTTTTTATGAGGTCACATTCAAGATTTAAAAAATATGTCTAGGAATATGAGTGGTCTTACAAACCTTTGTACTTTTCTAAATAAATGTAAATTTTGTGTTATGACAACTATGTTACTTCCAAAAATATATAACAATTGTAATGTACAATATATTACTAATAATTTTACATTTTGTTATAAAATAATATAATTTTTAATGGTGTTATTTGTTTATAATTATTTCAAAATTATTTATATGCAAAATTATATATTCACGTTTTTTTATTATAAAGATATCCAATTGTAATTGATAACGTCAATAGAATATTATAAGAACTTTTAGTTAATAATAAGACTAGTCAAATTATTCAATTATATGTATTTTGGACTAACCAGTTTAGTAACACTTTTTTACTGCTGGTAACCGGAAGTCTACCTCATGGCGCGGTTTTTGCGTAAAACACACTTTTCACAAATGTGCATATTAATTTGTTCTATGCCCAGGTAATTAAAACATGCACCACAGAAAACCATTATAATGATCCTGGCATCTGCATCGGGGATCACAACCCATATTCACACAGGAATAACATGAGTAAATAGGCAAACATATTGACGTTTAAGCCCATTTACTATGTTTTTAACTCAGAATGAAGTGTAACTTCATTAAAATAAAACGAAATTTATTACGTAAATATAATGAAATACATAAATAGTATTCCATTATACTTACATTGTTTCCCATTAGTTTATTATCTGACTACTTTTATTATTAAGTAAATGTATTGCAATTGTCTGTGGACAGGTACATTCCACTGTTGATACGTAGTTTATTATAGACATGAATTTTGTGCTTTTTTTAATATACCATTTTTTGTAGCATACAACATGGTGCTGCCATTTTTACACCAAATCGTCTAGAAGTAATAAGTTTGTTCCAGTAACTATTTTGTAAAGGTATTCATTACCTACTTAAAATATTTTAAAATTAAACATGGATAAAATAATATCACATTTGTTTTATTTCAATTAAAATTTCATTCATTAAATGTTTACGATTGGCGAAAATTCATATTGTTAATCACAAATATCAGGGATGCATATGTGGGAAATGCATTTTAATGATTATTGATTTGTAAAAACTACAGAACTTTGATATCGCCAATTGACTGTGGAGGTCAAATGGGCCGTTGCTCAGCCGCATCACAGACTGGAAAGCTAAAGCCAAAGCCATGCATTGGTTCTTCGCGCCAACACGAAGAAGAACCAACGCATCTCAGTATTATTTTATTTAACGAAATTGGTGTAAATTCGAGTTTTTATTTGAAAAGGTGGATTTTTAGACAACGTCTTTGACAACGCATACAAGTGTAGGAAAGTGTAGCATATTACAGTGAATTGTGACTTTCGTGTTGGTTCCAAATCTCCCTAGAAAGTTTCTAGTATAGTCCCCACAACTTTACTGAGGCAGCAATCATCTCTTTGATCGCCATCACCATCATCAACAATCATTCTAAAGGACCGCAACTTGAAAAACGACATTGGCATCTTGCCATTAATAATTTTAAAGACAATTTACTTGACGTTGGCAAAATTACGGCGATTCGCTGCAGAAGCCATCAAAAATAAAAGAAGAAGAAAACCTTTGGATATATTCAGTTTAGGTACATAAAATATTCTATTATAATATACAATTACTTACAAATTTATATAAAACTATGCTAACTATACAATATATACAAAAATGGAATAGAGAAAAAGAGGGAGACTAATTTTAGGCATCGAAAAATTCCTCCCCATCGATCTCTACTGATACCGTGCGCAGTCCATCGTACTTGGAAGATGGGAAGGCGCCAGGGTGTCGACGCAAGTTGCATCCCACACCAAAGGCCTACCCATCTTCCAAGGCATCAACGACATACCGTCCGGTCTCTTACCATCGTCGCGAGCCAAGCCAACAGGTTCAAGTATAGCTGGCACGCCGGCGGTGACAAGAGCTCGACGGATAATGTCGTAAATGTTTGCATGTCGGGACATGCGGCCTGCGCTCCTGTTGCAAGACAATCCGTGATGTCCAAGGCTATCGACAGCTTCTCCACAGAGACACCGATGTGGAGAAACACACGGTGCACCCAAACGAAGGCAAGTCGCAATGCGGAAGGTCGTGTCGTCCAATATTGTTCCAATGTTGGGCGAAGGAATTGCCTGGAGCCATACACTAGATTCCCATTCACCCACAGCCAATAGACAAGCGCGCTCAGCAGCGCTGGTAGCTGTACTGATTAAATGTTTTTTAACACCAATACTGAGCGGCTCATCCCATTGCCTTTGGGAAGATGGGTTGGCGGGCATGGCGGCAGTTGGACAAGTCATTTTCCAAGCATTTACAGCTTCGGCCTTACCTGGCACATCCGAATTAATCAGTGAAGGAGATAGAATTTTCCTGACTAATTCTTCAGTGCCATAGACCGACGACAAAAATGCTGGCGTACTTACATCTGCAATTTTGCGAACGCCGAGGCCCTCGAGACGAACTGGAAGGGACGCCTGAAGCCACACTCGATCGTTCAAATTTATATTTAAAATTTTGCATAGAGTGTCTTGCAGCACTTTATCCACTTGACCTAAAAGTTCCAAAAATGTAAAAAGTTGAGTTGAACGCAGCAGAAGAGCATGTGTAAATTTTGGTACGAAAAGACAATGTCGAATAATGGTGAAAGCTGAATGTATATTAATTTGGTACAATCGCTCCGAAACATCACAAAAAAAAATATTTTCTCTTCCACAAAAGACTCGTAAGCATCTTCAAGAATTGGCGACCCAAGGAGGCGGAGAGAACTTTTTTGTAAAACTTTTAAATTTGGAGCCAAAGCATTGAATTTTGAGAGTACCGAAAGATTTTCAATTTGATCACTGAGAAAAATTTCACATTTAGTGAAATTTAGTTCTAGGCCGATTGAACTAAATTCTTCTTTTAGAAACGCCAAATCTTTTAATACTGTTTCTACATCGCCTCAGAGAATACCATCATCTAGATACTAAACGTTAAATTTGGAATTTAGTCGCTGAATTATAGGGTGAATAGCCAGGCTGAAAATGACTGGCCCAAGAGGATTACCTTGTTGACATCCTACTGCTGAATTTAAAATATTTTCCTTATAAAGTAATTTAGAAAACCTTTTAGAACGATTGTCACAAAATTCACAATGATTTCACATTTGACTATTGACACATCTTTTTTTGACATTTGACACTGACAGACAGCATTTGCGCCAAAACGTAATCGCAGAAAAATAAATCATTTCTTTTGTGTGATGAAGTTAGTGATTTTGTGAGAATAATTACAGTAAAAATGTCTAAACGTAATAGTATTGGTGCCACAAATACGTTATTTAATTATTTTTCTAAGACCCCACCGGCTAACAAGAAAATAAAAACTGATTCTGAAACCAACAATAGCCCGAAGTTAAATACTTCGGTCAATAATGATAAGGAATTAAAAGTTGAAAGTAAGTAATATTTAAATTAAAGTAGCAAGCCTAAGTGATTAATGGACATTGGTACACACCTTATTCATAACATTTCAAGATAGTAGAGCTATGCTTTTCTCAGTACGAAGTGTACGAACAGGCCGGTTCGACCGGCATTTTATTGCTTATGTCCTAAGAAATTTCATAATCAAAAATATTAATTTGAAGCACTACTAAAATAATCAATAAGAGTTTGCAGTTCTATAAAGTTCAAGTAATCAATTTTAGAAAAAAAGCGTGAAAGACAGCCGACTCCATCTCCTGAAGTAAAGAAGAATAGTGACAGTGAGGATGATATGCCTGTGGCTTCAAAACGCAGGAAGAGGATCCGACTCCAGCCGGTGGATTCTGATGATTCTGATGCTGAGAATAAAGGTGTGTATCAATTTAATACTGATATTACTAACTGATATTATGCTGAATTATATTGTTATTCTACCTTAATCAAGAAGAACATATAACTGCCCAACACGAGCCTGGTTGTGGAGCTCCAGCTGCTGATGACAAGGGTCAGGAGGGTCATTTTCTTATAATAAAAGTCTGTTCAAATTCAGTCTTAATCTAATCACAATCTCAAAAATAAAATGATGGCAATGAAAATTATACTCCATTTGATTAGGTTAGGTTTATTAGGTTGTATTAAACTAGACATAAACAATCTAGATGTGTCTTTTTAACATATTTAAAAACTCAGTTTATTAATATTTATCTGTTTAGAAACTCATTTTAAAGACTATTATCTGAAATTGAACCTACCTACCTACTTAACTAGTTAGACAGTAGACAGTTAGTTAGCCTAGTATATTTGTTCATTATGTGTTTTAAAAAAAACTTGCTACAAGATTGTTTACCTTTAGTTACATACTGAAATGAATGCAGTATAGATGAGATACAATGGAGACTGACTTTTGAACAGATTTTTATTACTAGAATTGGGTCTCTGGTGCAGGCTTTCCCCTTCAGGCTGAGAGGTCACATGATAGTTCCTTCTATAAAAGTTGTACAAGCCACTCGAAAGGAAGAAGAAGAAATAAGTAAACTTTGGGCTTTTAATGGAAGCCTTCAATACAATTGGGAACAATCACTGTCTGTTCTCTTAGGCAAGTAATTTATTACCTATTTCAGTAGACAATCGAATGGATATCTCTCGAGAAAGTGAGAAACCAACTGTTATGGAAAAGAAGTTGCAAGACAGTTTCAAATATGAACCCAATCAGTCACCTAAAGCTAAGAAACCAAGCAAGCCTCTAGCAAAACCGGCAGCCAGTACTGGGTAATTTATTTTTAAAGTTCTAAGTTATAGATTGACATATATATATATGCTTGATAAGAATCATTGATACCTAAATTTGAAATAAAAACTTCTTCAAGGGTGTTGTGCAGTTTTCATAGAAAGCTTAACACAGCAGCATTAGCCACGACTGACGACTCAATTCATAATTTATTTTGTACTTTCTATAGAACCAGTAATATCTATATAACTCTAATGTCTGTAATCTAACTGCAATGCTTTGGTATCGCCTTTGGGTTGTGTCAGATGACATGGTTGATGATTTCATGAAAAATATCAAAGGTCAGCCAAATTCACAGTTACACCGATAAAACGGAAACCCAGACTCCGAGGTGAACGCTTCAGATGCGACTGGAATTAACAATAGGTTGAAGAAGAGGGCCAGTGAGACAAATATGAAGTAATTACTTTTTATTTTTTATCCAAACTGTTTTCTTTTTATTTACAGCCCTTCTTGTTCACCTCCTAAACCAGTAGAAGAGGCTGCTGTATCTGATGAAGGCAACTGGATTCACTGTAAGCTGGAATGGTTGAAGCCAGATAAGATCAAGGATGCACAGAAGAGAAAACCAGACCATCCTGATTATGATCCTAGCACTTTGTATGTGCCACCTGATTTCTATAAGAATCAGACTCCAGTAAGTGGATTGCTCTAATAAACTGTGCTTCTAGCATCGAATTGTAGATTACTCTGAGAATGTAGGTAATTCTTTAGAGTCAGGAAGCTAATGTTAGTATGCATTATTCTGGCATATTATGCTCATACATATATGCATTGAAACTGCAACCTCTAATATATTAGTGAACCTGTCGAATGCTTGACCACCACACTACAAAGGCTGTCAAACAACGCGCGGATCTTTAGAAGTAATAACTAAAATCCACAGCACATACAAAGAGGTGTTGTAATGAATGAATAAATAAAGTTCTACTACCTCATATCAGGTATCACTAAATATCATAGAGATCTACTCACGTACAAAATGTCGCCATCTGGCATACATGTTGACATAAGGGTAGATCCGACGCACTAGACAGCTACTGCGGCCTCCTCCTCTCTGTATATGCCCTGGGCATAAAGGTAATTTTTGCCAAATATAAACCTAACAAAAACAAGTAAATAATACAATATGGGGTTCTTCAAGAAGGGCATCAGAAGGTTTATTAATGGTCGGCAGCGCGAGTGTAACGTCCCTGGTGTTGCATGCGTCCATAGGCCAAGGTGGGCACTACCCATCACGTGGGCCGTGTGCTTGTCTGCCACCTAAGTGGTATAAAAAGAAACCATTTCTTTTGTATTAACTTATACATAAACAAACCAAAATACTATCTTCTCGTTAAATCGTTCTAGGCTCATCGCCAATGGTGGGAGATGAAATCTTCTCATTTTGATTGCGTGCTGTTCTTCAAAGTTGGCAAGTTCTATGAACTGTACCACATGGATGCTGCTGTAGGTGTCAATGAACTTGGATTCTCTTATATGAAGGTAATGTCATGAGAATTCTATTATCTGACGATTACCATTATTCTATATGACATTCTATTTATAACATGCAATTTACAGTTAGTTACAACAGTAGTTTAACACATTTAAAATATGTAATTTCAAAATAACATCTTAATAAATTATGGAGTGAGAGTAAAATTCTGTCTTTCTGTTTATTTTAACTCTAAAGTGGCTGGCCCAATTTTGACAGACAGAATGAGCTCACAGTGGCGTCAAGTCTTGTTGTATTGTACTTTTTCTTGGGCTTAATGAAGTCGATAACTGGTGTCCAACCTGGCGATAGATGTCTTTACTTTGAACAGACAAACTTCAGACACCCTGACTAATGTAAATAGACACTATTCAAACAAAATAACTATTTGGTATTTTACTTTCAGGGTGAATTCGCACATTCCGGCTTCCCGGAAAGTGCGTACGGCCGAATGGCATCTACACTAGTATCGAAAGGATACAAAGTCGCACGAGTCGAACAAACTGAAACTCCTGATATGATGCAGGAGAGGTGCAGGAAGAGTAAGTTAACGCATCTAACCTAACCGCACAGCCCGCGACGAGTGGAGCAGAATGACTTTGGTCCCTCATGAGCGCAGGCCTGGAGGTGACGGGTGGAGCTGCCTGTCACCCTGGCAGAAGCAGGCCGCGGCAGAGGCGAGGCCTGCTTCTGCCAGACTGTTTTTTTTAAAGAATATTAGCAACCGAAATTACTGATATTCCCTCTAATCGCTCTAACTAAGCTAAATTGCTTGTGCTAGGAGTGGGTTCACGTAGGTAGGATTCGAACACGGGACCTCTCGAATCGTAAGGCCGACTCCTTAACCACTAAGCTACCGACATTAATTTCACCGCTGGCACCTTATGACCCTCAGACGGCGTACGTTTTAGTCGGTTCAAGTCCGGCATAACCTCCCCACCGGCTCCGGCGAGTGAAAAACAGACTTTTTTTTTATTTTTTACTTGCGCAAAATCCCCACGGATACCTCCCCACCGGAGCCGGTGGGAGAGGTTATGTCGGACTCGAACCAACTAAAACGCACGTCGCCTGTGGGTCGTTTTGGTTTCCGAAGGTGAGGTTGACAGGCATATCCCTCGCACCCCGGCCGACCCAGGGCCATCTCTCACGATCTGGCCCTCTTCTCGGGTGTGTGGGGACTACAGAGTCCCCAACTCGTTCCCGGAAAACGGGGAGGCGCGTCAGGCGCGCCGCCGCTGCGGCCTGCTTCTGCCAGCGTGACAGGCGGCTCCACCTGTCACCCCCAGGCATTGAAAAACAGACTATATACATGTATGCTATAATAATATAAAAAACGCAGTATATATTTTTTAATGCTACAGAATCTATTCATTATTACAGCTGGACAAAACACGAAGTGGGACAAAGTGGTGCGTCGCGAGATATGCCAGGTGACGATGCGCGGCGCGCAGGTGTGCGGCCTGCAGGACGCGGGGCCCTCCGAGCCCACCGCGCTGTATATGATGGCCATCGCTGAAGAGGTAACACTGCACATTTTTATACCCGGTTATTTTACATACAAACATACACATATAACAAATACATATGATCATGCCTTTATCCCCGGAGGCTTAGATAGAGAGGTGAATTAACACCCACATTTCACCAATCATTGATTTCTGTCCCACGTAATAGGGGGTCAACTTTTTGCCGTCTTCCGGGCACTATTGTTGACGCAAGCCATGCATCTGAGGCTGAATCTGGGCTGTATAATATGTCTGATGTTAAACAGCACTATCCCTTAGTCGTCATGTGCGACACCGCATGGGAATAGAAGGGGTGGTCCAAATTCTACTCTGCCGGGAACCACGCAGTGTTATTATGCAATCATCGTTTTTTCTTCGTGGTGAATCTTTTACTGTAGTAATTTTCATTACATAGATGAAATTTAAATCTAGAGGTGATTTGATTACGTAGCTTTGAAATATTAAAAACATTCAAACTACTTATAGTTTTAAAAACTAAATACATATAGGTAGACAGACCCGCGCAATGCTAATTGCAACATATCCTGTCACATAAAGCGTCAAGTGACATCAACACTCGTTTCACTGATACGCCCACTAAAAACTATTTAATGTGTATCTGTGCTCGTGAATATATAAGTTTTGCGAATCACTAATAGAATAGTAACCTGGTATTTTAATTTTAACCCTATTCTGTATTTTGTACACGTGTACCAGGAGAGCAATGGTAGCAGTACGTATGGCGTGTGTTTCGTAGACACGTCTATTGGGTTGTTCCACATGGGACAGTTCAAGGATGATAAACATTCATCAAGGCTGCTCACTACGTTGGCGCATTTCCCACCGGCTTTGGTGAGTGTTGACTTGTTTTTTTAATTTATTCATTGTTAACGTACATACTAAATGTACAGTACAGTAAATTTACATGATACATTTTCTCGCCAAACTGTGACGAGAGGTGCTCTATTCAAATACATAGTTTCCACAACCACAACCCCATTAAGTATAAAGTTTGAACTCCGGAGCCAGAGGTCCGCTTATTGTTGTGTGTGTATGATTTTTATATCGAATTATCCGGGAACAACTGCCGTCTACCCGTGTCACAGCGTCGTCAGCAAACCAACAGGTGCTATTGGCTTGGGTTTTTAACGTGCGGAAAACGGAGTCAGCGGTGGTGGTTATCGGACTCGAACCGACCAGAAGCGCACGGCCACCTCGCGCTGTCAGTAGTCGAGAGTGCGGTAGCTTCTGGCATACCACACAACAAAACAGCTCTTAGTTTGAAATCTAAACACTTGCCGGTACGTTGGTGTTTATTAAACCTATCATTAATTTCAGATAATATATGATCGTAAAACTACATCGGCGCGTACATCAAAACTACTGAGCACGCATTGTCATAACGCTCGTAGAGAACCGATATCCATCTGGGCACCGGAGAAGACGCTTAAGACTTTAGCCGAGAAGTACTATCGGACTAACACTGATGGAGAATGGCCTGAAGGTATCAGACCGTTCTTGCATGAAGGTAAGTGGTTGTCAGTAAATAGCAAATATAATTTTTACGTTAGTTGGTATATAGCTAACCACAGAGCAAATACAGAGAGGAGACACATAGCAAACACAAAGAGGAGACACAGAAAACACTGACTTCTCAATGACATCAGGGCATTAGATAGTTACTATAATAATAACAGTCACACATAGTGAATTTCCGCTTATTTTCACGTTTGTTGTATGGGAGCCCCTCCTTAAATGTTTATGTAATTCTGTTTGTTTTTGTTGCAATAGCGGTAAAAGTAATACATCATAATATGTGAAAATTTCAACAGTTTGTGAGATAGCCTAGTGACAGATAGGCGGTTCCGTTCTTACCTTTGTGTACTTAACCCTAAAAACGAAGAAGTGGGTGTGATCTCACTGAGCTTCACCACACTCTCACCTTCGCAAAATGTCACGCAATCTTTCGTTCGCTATGAAAAAATCTGGTGACATTATGCTGACACCTTGTTATAGTTTGACCGCGCCCTAGGTATATGCAGTGAGGCGGGGGACGGGTAAGAAA
This sequence comes from Eilema griseolum, assembly GCA_963662185.1. NCBI lineage: Eukaryota > Metazoa > Arthropoda > Insecta > Lepidoptera > Erebidae > Eilema > Eilema griseolum. The sequence continues at coordinate 12,556,665 of OY759250.1, forward strand.
GAGCATGAGTTCACACGAGATTGACATTGTCGGACGGATCTTACGATATCATTTGACAGTTTTAATGTACGACTAGTGTGTAAAGCCTAAGATTATTAAAATTCCCTAATAAATATTTTTGACTTTACACGCCACTCAAGTTCAACATATTGTCTTATTGTCATATTGAATTAAATGTCATATTAATTGTAAATATTTATTTGTTTAGATATTTAATGTTATTCTAACATAGATTCTGTTTCGCCATCGGAACTGGAGTCGGAGTCATTCTGCAAATTTATTATGAAAGGGTCGATAATATCGTCGAATCTACTATCACGATCCCAATAAGTATTTTCATTTTTTTGGACATGATCATCACATTTCTTTCATTTTTCTGCCGTAAACTCCGAAAACAATTTGGTCATTATGCTTATCTTTTCATCTAGTGAACAATTGATATGGTTTTGGGCTACATTGTTTTTAATATCAGCCCAAACCAACTCAATGGGATTTAAATCTGGATGGTACGGCGGTAAACGGAGAACAGTATGGCCATGGGTTTTCAGCAGTTCGTCAATTCTGTACAGGAGTTCTTTTTGTGTATCATTGATAAGAAAGCTCAACTGCAACAGTTGAGCTTTTGTCATGGTCTCTGAAAATTCAACATTGTGGCACCGTAACCAATTCAATTTTGAGGCTAGCTATGGTTGGTTTCTTCTCAACCTGAACGCTGTGGTATGACGCGTTATCCATTACCACAACAGAATTCGGCAGCAACTTATCTTTTAATTTTTCCACCCACTTGTAAAAAGTAGACCCGTTCATGTCTCCATGATAGTCGCCAGTCTTAGCGTCTGATTTGAATATCGTTAATGCACCATCAACCAAGCCATTTCGACAACCAGCGTGTAAAATAACTAAACGCCGTCCTTTCCCAATATCAGCATGAATTCCAGGGTCAGACGATGATTACCAACATTTACTCACATTATGAGTGGCGTTTATATACGTTTCATCGAGGAAATATATGTTGCGGTTTTGCATTCTGTAGTTTCGGATTTGTGTTCGGTATTTTTTCCGGCACTCTGTAATGTTAGGCTGCTCTATAAGGAGATGTCTCTTTGATTTGCATTTTTTGAAACTATAACCCATTGTGTGTAAAAGCTTTCTAAGGTATTCTCGTCCGCAATCCAGTATGCCATCTTTTCTCTTGATAGTAACTTACGGATACTTGGAACTTGTTTTTCGATTTCGTAAAACTGATGAATTTTTCTTCTGATAACTCCTAAATCAAAATCATCAACAACATATTTCTTCTTTATAACTTTTGGTTTTTTTGGAGAATTAAATTTTAATCGGCCCAAATTTTCCGTTGATGAATTACCCACCTTTACTATATTTCTTACGGTTTTTTCGCAATATCCCGTAGCATCCGCTACAATTTTAGCAATGTTTGCATCACTTTTAAATTCAAAACTTTCTTTGTCTGCTTTTGTTTTCTTAAAATACTCGGCTACCTTAAAAATGATGTTCTTCACATCACGAGATAACGCACGACCCATCTTGCAATACTAATCACTTGTGCATCCGACACACAGAGTCCGCTACAAGTGACACTAGCTACCGCCGTAAGCGTTGGCGGCCGACTGACACAACGGAATGGTCGGTACTCTCCCCCGCCTCGCCGCGCACATACCTAAGGCGCGGTACAGCGGTTGTGGTCAAGCTATAGCATTTAATTCTAACACCTCCTCTTTGTGTTTGCTCGATAACGCTGAGACGCTGACAGTTTAAAAAATGTGTCCTAATAAATAGAAACGAATAACTGATCATTTTACGCTTTCCAGGCGACGCTTTAGGCCTCACACCAGCAACAGACTGTTACTTAGCATGCAAAGCGCTCGGTGGGTGTGTCTCCTGCCTAACAGACTGTCTACTCGACATTCAAGTACTAGGCATGTGTCAGTTCACATCCTACGCCCCTCCTGACGTGCTAAACAAGACCTTACCCCCTGAGGTCAAGGTTGAAAATCACTGGGAAGGCGGAAGCACTATGGTCTTAGATGCGATAACGTTGAGAAATCTGAGAATTGTACAGGATGAGGGATGTTTGTATGAACGATTGAATTTTTGTTCTACGCACATGGGAAAACGGTATGTATAAGTATTACATTTGTGTATATCTTATTTTTTTATACGTGTGGTGACAGAGAAAGGATACTCGTATCACTACGCCATCTCACCCGAAGCGTGTCGTAAGAGGCGACTAACGGAACAATACGCTGACGAAAACTCTGCGAGAGAAGTAACATACAGATGTATAACAAAATGATGCAATAAAATTTTAATTTAATTTAATTTAATACAAACACACATATAGTCACGCTTTTAGCCCCGGAGGGTTAGGCAGAGGTGAAATAACACCAACATTTCACCCATCACTGAATTCGGTCCCACGTAATAGGGGGTGAGCCTTTTGCCGTCTTCCGGGCACTATCGATGACTCAAGCCACACAAGAGAGAAGTAAAACTTGAAATAAAATCTAGTACCTGGCCAGTGAAGAAACATTAGGCCGACCGACATTGGGAGAGGTCTCTGTCCAGCAGTGTATTGCGATAGGCTAATTAATCTCTTAGTGGCAAACAAGGATATAGCCCACATGATGGAATATGGTCACTATTCACTATTGCTGTCCTCAGCAGTCATGCCAATTGGCCTTCCACCCTTGAGTAGAATAACTGCGCTAGAGTCTCGTCCACCAATCAGCAGGCTTTTGAGGTTACATATCATAAACTCACGGCTATATCCCCGAAGGGGTAGCCAGAGGTGCTAGCACCCACATTTCGCCAGTTTATGTTTAGGTTCCAAAGTAATAGGTGGCGAGTCTATTGCCATCTACCGGGCACTTATAAACCTGCGATAAATACACACATAACTTCGAAAAGAATCGAAAAGTCATTGGTGTGTGCCATGGTAAAACCTGGGATCGAACCCGAGACCTCGTCTCAACAATCCATTACCCATACCACTAGGCTACCGCGGTGAGGTTACATTGGGTCTCAAAAGACAGATGAAATACTGGAATAAAATTTTAAAGCATTCAGTATGCTAACTATTCAAATTGATTATAGTTTTTCCACTATATTATTGTATTTTAGACAGCTCACACAGCTGTTCAAGCGACAACGCCTAAAACTCCGAACAAAAATTAGGCGCCAATTCGTCATATTAGCCAGAAAGCAATTTTAGGGATGTAGTTATTCGATCAACTGTGTTTTCATTATAACAACTTGGAAATGTTATAATCGAAATCAACTATTAGAACAAACAATAAAAAAAATATTACACTACTATTATACTATACATAAAAACGTTGCCTGGAAGAGATCGCTTGTAGCGATAAGGTTGCCTGGAAGATATCGCTTGTAGCGATAAGGTTGCCTGGAAGAGATCGCTTGTAGCGATAAGGTTGCCTGGAAGAGATCGCTTGTAGCGATAAGGTTGCCTGGAAGATATCGCTTGTAGCGATAAGGTTGCCTGGAAGAGATCGCTTGTAGCGATAAGGTTGCCTGGAAGAGATCGCTTGTAGCGATAAGGTTGCCTGGAAGAGATCGCTTGTAGCGATAAGGTTGCCTGGAAGAGATCGCTTGTAGCGATAAGGTTGCCTGGAAGATATCGCTTGTAGCGATAAGGTTGCCTGGAAGAGATCGCTTGTAGCGATAAGGTTGCCTGGAAGATATCGCTTGTAGCGATAAGGTTGCCTGGAAGAGATCGCTTGTAGCGATAAGGTTGCCTGGAAGAGATCGCTTGTAGCGATAAGGTTGCCTGGAAGAGATCGCTTGTAGCGATAAGGCCGCCATTTGTACATATTTTTTTTATAATGTTGTCGGTACAAGTACTGTGTTGGTGTACAATAAAGATTATCTTATCTTATCTTACCTTATCTTATCATATTTTATTAACATTTCATTAATTTAGAATAATGAATATAATACAGAACATTAATTCAAAATGGAAGATCTTGGTGAAATAACAGTTAAACGCGAGGCTACTGTCAATGTACATTGGGATGGGGATCTACCAAAGCTTTGTTCCCTTACAGGTTGCTATACCAGTGGGTATGTGCACCAAGTTGCAACCTATCTGTGATAAAAGAGAGACAAGAAGCTGTGAAGACATTGTTTGAAAACCAAGAGTTGTGCCAGGATGCAAAGACAATTTTGACTACTCTGCCCGACTTGGAAAGACTACTAGCAAAGTAAGTTCATCTTTAAGTTTAAATAATTTTAATGTCTTCAGTATATGTTCATTTAGATCATCAGTTCATACATACATACATACATATAATCACGCCTTTTTCCCATAGGGGTAGGCAAAGATCACGGATCTCCATTTGCTACGATCCTGAGAGTGAATGAAGCGAGAGTAGTTACTCGCTTCATTCACTCTCATTACATTCTTCATGCATTCTCGTCGGTTTAGGGTACTCCTGACATGATCTTTTTCTAAACTATCCCCGATTTGGTCCAGGAATGTGCGCCTAGGTCTTGCCCTTCCGACGGCACCATCCACACTCGCCTCACACACCCGTTTTGTGACCCAACCATCTTAACATTCCTCTTTCAATTCTCATCACTACATCTTCTATCACTCCACATCGCTCTCTTATCACGCAATTTCTCACTCTATTTCTCAAGGTCAATCCACAATTGTTGTAATGATCAGTTCCATCACTACTACAAAAGTACTTCATCATTGTATTTTATAATAACGGTAGAATACATACAATTTTTTTTGAATCCTGGATGGTTTTTAATCACAATTCGATCCAATAGTTGGCATCATAATCAGGTTAGATTTTTTCGCCATATATTTTCCATGCTAAGGTTCCGTGTTGACCCGTAATCTAACAAAACATTGGGTAGTCAGACTTTAAAAGGGGCACTTAAGTCCTCTCCTGACCTAACCTAACCTGCCGTCCATATGTACAGCAGCTTCACGTAGTTTGAGAACACATCCTCAAAGGATTACAATGAATTAAAAATTGTAAACCTTTGAGAATGCCATAAGGCGAAACCGGTCAGGTCTAATAACAAATAAAAAATAATGTGGAAAAGTACAAGTGAGTTATGAGCTAAAATCTACCATATGCCAATCATCTAGTAAAATTGAATAGTGTGATTCAGGATCAGTACTTGTTATAAATACCGCACAGTGTAATCACAACTTTAAAAATAGAATACACTTTTCAGAGTGCACACTCTAGGAAATCTAAAAAGGTCGAAACAGCATCCAGATTCCCGCGCAATATTTTACGAAGAAAAAACTTACTCTAAGCGCAAAGTTTTGGATTTTATATCTATTTTAAACGGATACACTGCTGCGTTGAAATTAGTGGAGTTGTTCTCCGATGTCGACGCTGTGTTGTTGAGAAGAATCACACAGTTCAGCCCCAATGGAAAGTATCCAGACTACAGAGACACTCTGAAGTTTTTTAAGGTGAGATACATTGACATAGCATAAACTCGCGCATATATCCCCGAAGGGGTAGGCAGATGTGCTAGCACTCTACATTTTACCAGTTTATGTTTAGGTCCTAATGTAATGGTGACGAGCCTATTGCCATTAACCGGGCACTTATAAACCTGCGATAAATACACACATAACTTCGAAAAGCATCGAACAGTCATTGGTGTGTGCCATGGTAAAACCTAGGATTGAACCCGAGACCTCGTCTCTGACGGCAGGTACATTTCTTCCTCTGTGGCGAAGTGGTAAAACGTTCGACCGTTAATTATGAGGTCGCGGGATCGATTCCCATTCGGCGTAAATAATGTGTATTTGAGTCGATCTCGGTTTTTCTATATATAATATAGATTATTTTACAAACAAAGTATCGTAAGTATGTTTCTCCGCATTCCAGAACCCATATGACAAGCTTTGCTTTGTTTGTGTCTAGATGACGCCGTGTAGTATGGTCCTAGAATATCATAAAATATGTTTTTAATATGTACAGGAAGGATTTAACCAAACACAAGCAGAGAAAGAAGGTCGTATTCTGCCCGAAGAAGGTGTGGACCAAGAGTATGACAACACGTTAGAACTTATAAAAGAGATAGAAGAAGAACTGAAAGACTATCTTAAAGAACAGGAGAAGTACTTCAAATGTCGGGTGAGATATTTTGCAAATCAATCAATAGACTATTTGACAAGGTCGTCCCGATTCTTCCCAATACCGCTTAATATCTTAGTTTTCGCTGGAAAAATTTGCCTTGCAAAATAAGATATTACCTAACCCAACTGTCTTTTCATTATTTTTAATTCTCAAAGTCAAAATATAAACAATCAAATTCAGTCCCAATTTTTAACTTTTTACGTTAATCATTATATTTCAATTTTTTTTTTTTTATACCACTTAGTTGGCAGACAAGCACACGGCCCACCTGATGGAAAGTAGTTACCGTGGCCTATGGACGTCTGTAACACCAGAGGAGTCACAGTCGCGCTGCCAACAAACTGCCAACAAATTACTTTTCTTATGAACTAAACACATGTGAAGGCAACTTTGACCGAGATAAATGCGATATTCTCTTGCACTACGCGCTACTGGCGCGTGACGTCACTCGCAGTTACGATTTTTGGCCGGCTTGAGAAATTGAATTTTCAAAATCAAATCAAACACCTTTAAAACTATTTTTCGTAAGAAAATTTCTCTTTGGCAGTTCATTATATAATACTAAAGTTATCATTTTTCGACAATAATAAAAATAGTCAAATAGCCTATTAGCCTATTGCAGTCCTGCTGGATCGATCTTCTGCCTTACGCATCACTTTAACCAGTCCTACTATTAGTAGTATTATAAACTAGCTAACCCGCCCCGGCTTCGTCCAAGGCATATTTTGAAACCTCATATCACCCCTTAAATCCGTCGGATTTGTTGACAATTATGATCACTGCTCCGCTCCCTTAATTAGTAGCATGATGATATATAGCCTAAAAGTTCTAAAATTTTCGTCGATAAACAGACTATTTAATACAAAATAATTTTTCAATTCAGTAGTTCCCGAGATTAACGCGTTCAAACAAATAAACAAACTCTTCAGCTTTATAATATTAGTATAGATATGAAAGTTTGTGGGAATGTGTGCATTATTTGTTAAGGTGGATTTAGACCAAACGAACATAAAGCTAGAGCATTCTATCTTAATATCTTAGTGTAAACGAAACGTTGTTTTCAAAGAAAGAACAACAAATAAATGTTCTGTGACTTTTTACACTAAAAGAATTTAACGGATAGGGTATAGAATGAGCATTCGCTCGCCTGATGTGAATCATCCTTTACAAAATCACGCTCGAAAGAATGAATGGGCCTGGTTAAAATTTGTTTTTATTCATTAAAGGTCAAATTGCTAGTCTTTCTGTTAACTCCACCATGCTTGTGTTAAAAGTGCCTTTACGTAAGTAGTGTAATGACCAGGATTCGAACCGGGGACATTGCGTACGTAAGAAAAAAAAAATTAAAAAAAAACTCACGCCTATATCCCCGAAGGGGTAGGCAGAGGTGCTAGCACCCACATTTCGTCAGTTTATGTTTAGGTCCCAATATGGCGAGCCTATTGCCATTAATCGGACACTTATAAACCTGCGATAAATACACACATAACTTCGAATAACATCGAAAAGTCATTGATGTGTGCCATGGTAAAACCTGGGATCGAACCTGAGACCTCGTCTCAGCAGTCCATTACCCATCCATTACTAGGCTACCGCGGTCGTAAGAGTCTTTAACTAACTCAAGCTCGACTCATCTGGTCAATCTGGTAAAAAATATAATTGTTATACTTTTAGCTAACATACGTGGGTTCGGACAAGAAAAGATATCAAATAGAAGTACCTCAAAGTGCTGCATCGAGAGCCGGCGGAGATTACAACTTGGAAGGGGCTAGAAAGGGATTCAAGCGATTTTCTACCGCAGAGACAAAGGTACAGAACTTTGTTTACATAATCACATTAACTCAAATTAAAATAACTCGATTATGGTGTACTAAGTGTACTTTGTACTTGCTGCGATCGAATCCTTGGTTGGTTGCGCTCATTCTAATTTTATAATCTGCCAGCTGTTTTCCGCGTCCGCGGCGTCAGTTATCGCAACCAGCATATATTAATGTCCTTTACCAAGGTCTAATATATCTTACCAAAGAAAATGGGTTCTGTGGTTAAGGCCTGAAAGTGTAACAGAAAGGCTTACTTTCGCAATAGCCTTGTCTAAATATGTGGTAAATACCGTGTTACCTCAATACATTGAAAGCCAACAGTAATATTACTTCCAGGATCTTCTCGCCCGCATGATAGCCGCAGAAGAACAAAAAACAAACGCACTAAAAGACTTAAGCCGGCGCATTTTCGAAAAGTTCTCTTCCCACTACAACCAATGGGAGACGGCAGTTCAATGTATATCTATACTTGACATTTTGCTGGCGTTTACGGAATTTGCGAGGCAACAAAGTGGTGATGTGTGTCTACCTGAAGTTGGTTATCAGGAAGATAAAAAGGTTGGTGTGCAGTTTGTAACTTTTTATCACTAGTATCCATCTATATTATTATAACATTGGTTATGTCTGTACATATAATTAAATAAAAGCCGCGGTAGCCTAGTAGTATGGGTAATGAACTGTTGTGACGAGGTCTCGGGTTCGATCCCAGGTTTTACCATGGCACACACCAATGACTTTTCGATGGTTTTCGAAGTTATGTGTGTATTTATCGCAGGTTTATAAGTGCCCGGTTAATGGCAATAGGCTCGCCACCTTATTACATTGGGACCTAAACATAAACTGGCGAAATGTGGGTGCTAGCACATCTGCCTACCCCTTCGGAGATATAGGCGTGAGTTTATGTCATGCTATGTTAAAACAATAAAAACAAACTAAAAATTCTTCACCAAGAAATATCTATTCAAAATGTTTCTGTTTCAGAACTTAATTCTAAAAAAAAATGTGGGTGCTAGCACCTCTGCCTACCCCTTCGGGGATATAGGCGTGAGTTTATGTTATGTTATGTTATAGAATTTATGTAATTTTTTTTTTAAATTAATACCTATACTCGGTTCGGTTAAGTATTTAACTAAACATAAACAATCTTGATTATACAACAGTTCGGGACTTTTCGCGATTAAATCATGGAATTGGTCAACTCCTGACCATGGATGTTGCAACGCATCCGAAAAGTTGGCAGAAATAGTAAGTTGTTGATGACTTAATAGCGAAAAGTCCCGAACCGTATGAAATCACACCGCGATAGTTTTAAAAATAACATAAACAATTTTGATGGGTTTTTAATATGTTTATTTAAAAACTCAATTTATTTATAGTTTTCTGGTTAGAAACGTATTTTTAAGATTAAAAACCGAAATTGAATCACTAGTTAGTCTAGTTTATTTGTTTAATATGTGCTTTTATAAAAAAGTCGCTACGAGATTGTTTTCTTTTAGTTAAGTATCTAACCGATTGGAGTCTAAGATACGTTCGCCGATATTAAGAATATATTAAGATATAAAAATATCGGCAAACGTTAGATGGCTCCAGCATTGCCCCGAAACACTATGACAGAATTTCGAATATTCATGATGGACATGTCCAGGTGCTCTGTTGATCAGAGTACTGTAAGAGAGTGGTCGCGGATTCAAGTCCGATCTAAATCTAAAGGAAAAGTAATAGCATACTAATTGTTTTATAATTTCACTGTTATAATTATTTATTTAAACCACATTTTAACGGATTCTATCGCGATATATTTCGTATTATTTACATTTAACCCGACGTTTCGGTTACTTTTCAGCAGCTATGGTCAATCCCTTAAAAAGTGATTTTACTTCAATGACCGATATAAGTCTAAACTTCCGACAGTAGGATTATAATTTCCCTTCATATTCCAGCCTTACATCAACATAGTGGAAGGCCGCCACCCCTGTATCCCTATCGCGAACGACTTCATTCCCAACGACACTCAACTTGGTACGGAGGACGCCAGCCTGCTGCTGCTCACGGGGCCCAACATGGGCGGCAAGTCCACACTCATGAGGCAGACCGGCCTGCTTACTGTGTTAGCGCATTTGGTAAGTTAACAGTGTTATGTATTATGGTTTTCGTTTTATGAACGTTTAACCCTCTTACCTGAGACTTTGCCTTCAGTTTACCATCAGGTGAGGTCTAATTGCCGTGTCCTATATTATAAAAAATGGTTTACTAAAATGTCTTGTGATTTGAACCGTACATATTATTTAGAATCCTCAACGAAAAACGAGAGGTGTTATATACTACTATTCCATAAAATTTTACCTTTAGTTGTGGCTTAGTATTTAAGGAGACAGCCTTACGATCTTGAGATCCCGGGTTCCATCCTGGCCATTAGACTACCGACGTGAACCCACTGCTAATACAACCAATTTATCTTAACAATCGAGTGTATTGGAATGAACTGGGCAATGCACCAACACATTGAATACCGTAAAACTGCACCAAATTTAATATTAAGCAACAGAAAATACAGACAAATATTTGTTGCCGGCGAACATGTATGCAGTGCAGTGTTCGTTATAAGAATGAATTAATTTCAAAAACCCATTATAGCAAGTACTGTATATCCTTTCACCCTTAAAACCCCATTATAGTAAGTGTATAACCTTTCACCCTTAATACCCCATTATAGTAAGTAATATATAACCTTTCACCCTTAAAACCCCATTATTGTTAGTAATGTATAACCTTTCACCCTTAAAACCCCATTATAGTAAGTAATGTATATCCTTTCACCCTTAAAACCTCATTATAGTAAGTACTGTATATCCTTTCACCCTTAAAACCCCATTATAGTAAGCAGTGTATATCCTTTCAACCTTAATCCCTATTATTGTAAGCAATGGATATCCTTTCACCCTTAAAACCCCATTATAGTAAGCAATGTATATCCTTTCAACTTTAATCCCTATTATTGTAAGCATTGTATATTCTTTCACCCTTAAAACCCCATTATAGTAAGCAATGTATATCCTTTCAACCTTAATCCCTATTATTGTAAGCAATGTATATCCTTTCACCCTTAAAACCCCATTGTAGTAAGTAATGTATATCCTTTCACCCTTAAAACCCCATTATAGTAAGTAATGTATATCCTTTCACCCTTAAAACCTCATTATAGTAAGTACTGTATATCCTTTCACCCTTAAAACCCCATTATAGTAAGTATTGTATATCCTTTCAACCTTAATCCCTATTATTGTAAGCATTGTACATCCTTTCACCCTTAAAACCCCATTATAGTAAGCAATGTATATCCTTTCACCCTTAAAACCCCATTATAGTAAGTAATGTACATCCTTTCACCCTTAAAACCCTATTGAAGTCATTAATGTATGACTATTTAACAGGGTAGCTACGTCCCCGCCCAAGAATGCAGCCTGAGTCTGGTGGACCGCATCTTCACGCGTCTGGGCGCGTCAGACGACATATTCTCGGGCCAGTCCACCTTCCTCGTCGAGATGAACGAGACCGCGGCAATAGTCTCGCACGCCACTGTACACTCGCTCGTGTTGCTCGACGAGTTAGGTACGTATTGCACAAATACAACACATCTATTTAAGATCCTAACCGCGGTAGCCTAGTGGTATGGGTAATGGACTGCTGAGACGAGGTCTAGGGTTCGATCCCAGGTTTACCATGGCACACACCAATGACTTTTCGATGCTTTTCGAAGTTATGTGTTTATTTATCGCAGGTTTATAAGTGCCCGGTTAATGGCAATAGGCTCGCCACCTATTACATTGGGACCTAAACATAAACTGGCGAAATGTGGGTGCTAGCACCTCTGCCTACCCCTTTGGGGATATAGGCGTGAGTTTATGTTATGTTTATTTAAGGTGTGTCTACAGCTCATATTTTTCACAACAAAACATTGTAGAGATTTACATTTCTATGGTTTTTCACATTTTTTTATGGTGTTCAGCACTTTTCAAAAAGAAAAAATTCTCTAAGGTGCTTGTTGTTAAATTTTATTTATTTATTTTCCTTATATAACTACCATTACAGGTTGCCCCAATGCGTCAGTCATTAAATTGTAGGAACATTGTAACATTGTAAATTTTGTAACATAGGTACTATAACTATACCTACTGCTAAATATTTTATAACTAATGACATACAATGATGTCCTTGTGAACTCACTACACAAAACAAACCGCAAACATGGCGACTACTTCGGCTACCATATTGTGGGCGCGAAGTGTGTTATTTCTATGTATTATACATATAATTCAGATACATATGTGTATACGCATTTAGAATCCATAACTGAAGCTACCCAAGTTATACTTACTTTAATTTTAGATAGCGCTGTGTAGAATATTCTGTAGTATATAATTATTTATTAATCGCGGGGTTTATGTTTAGCGGTAAGACACTATTTATATCCTGGCTCCGTTTTACATTAAAATCATTTAAGATAGGACATTTTTTTTATCATTTCAGGAAGATTTGGATGATTTCAGGCATGGTTCGGTGGCTCAGTGGTCAGATTATTCCCCTGTAAGGGAAAGATCACGGATTCTAATCACGCCTAAACTGATTCAAATGTTTTCCTATCTTAATCTATTTGAATAGTAAGCTATAATATCTAAAAATTAAAATCCTTTCTTAGCGGATGCCTACGTCATAACATCTACCTGCATGTCAAATTTCAGCTCGATCCGTCCAGTGGTTTGGGCTGTGCGTTGATAGATCACTATGTCAGTCAGTCAGTCACTTTTGAGTTTTATATAAATTCTACCCCCAAGGGGTTAAAATAGGGGATGAAAGTTTGTATGAAATTTTGTCAATTTTAAGCCGATCGAGCTGAGACTTTGCATGCATAAAACTACTATGATGTAGGCATCCCCTAAGAAAGGATTTTGAGATGCAGGCTATATAAGATTAGTAACTTTTGAGTTTAAAATATACGAATTTCTGTATGCTAGCGCCATCTTCAGGTTTGCCTTATCATAAAATGTTGCGAAATTTGAAACCACCATGACTGTTTTTTACTACATGCATATGAATATAATACGGTGCCATACACAAAAATAACATTTTTTACAATTTTAGTCTGTCTTTCTGTTTGTTTTGACGTGTCTTTTATTGGCAGGTAGCTGATGTAATGAGAAGTAACGAAGACTACTTTTATTTCTGAAATGTTTTATGCTCAATAGCGTTGACTCAACACTAAGCGATAACCGACATCCACGCGGGCGGAGCCGCGGGCAACAGCTAGTGCTATATAATAGTACTAAATGCTCTAAAATGTCATTTAATAGTTTTACATTAATATATTGATCAGTCATCGCGATGCCAAGGCCAATATTGTCCCTAATTTGGCATTAGCGTTTTGGAACTTACCCTAAAAAGCTTCTACAAAAGTTTGGTGTAACAGGACGAGGCACCTCGACGTACGACGGCACGGCGATAGCGTCGGGCGTGTGCGTGGAGCTGGCCCAGCGCGGCTGCCGCGTCATATTCTCGACGCACTACCACTCCCTCGTGCACCACCTGGCTTCGTACCCGGGCGTCATGCTGGGGCATATGGTGAGTTGGGTATATTACTAGAGTAAAACTCGCCGGGATATATACCTTGTTTATTATTTTTGCGCTGTTACAAGCGCTATGATCAGGGGGTACTGACGACCGCCGAGCTAGACGTTTTGGGCAGACTATATCGTTCTACCCTCTTCCGCACTCGTTTATTACGTGCATCGCTTCTACTACTGTCCGCGTTCTCGAACTGTACTCGATCACGTTCCCGTGTTAAATATACCTTGAAATAATGCGCTAATACACTATATCATACGCACAACTATGGCAGTCGTTACGGGTAGTTCGGGCCTTAAAAAGTCCCGACCAATCTAACTATAGAAGTTTAATATCGCCTATTGGTTGTGGAGATCAGATGGTAGACGTTTCACGGAATATATTGCGGTCCAGCTGCATCACCGGCTGGAAAGCCGATCTTAACTAAGTTGGGCAAAAGGCACGAAGAATTACTACTCATGTAAAAAAATTGCTCTAATCAAGTGTGACAATGATAACGATCAGAAGCCTTCCCCATCGAATGGAAAAGCCATTGGGTAGCCACAGATAACAGTAATACTGCCGTCATAAGAAAGAAGGCCGTTACTACTTCAACGTTAATTCCGAGATAATTGAAGTTTTATCCAAAATGAAGGCCCGCGATTTAGTGATCGATTTTGTTGAGTGGTTCTTTTTTTATAAAATGTAAAAAAATATTGGCTTTAATATGAACCATAATTTATTTAAATCTATACACAGGTATTCATTTATTTGAATTTTTCCCTTTTGTTTAAGCAAAAAAATACTAATAAATTGTAAAATATTTACCTGAAAGGTCGTAATTGCATAGAATATAATTACGACTTTTCATAGCAGGAATTCTTCAGTCCAAATATTTTACATGTAAGGCCTTAAATACGCAATTGCGCCTTTTTTTTATTTACTAAGTTAGCAATAGTTTGTAAAATAGGCTTAAAAGCCTTTGACAGACTATTTAATATTCGGAAACAAGACATTAATTAAAACTAAGAACATTTACTAAAATAGGTACTTTATGAAATCAATCAGTCTCATGAGTTGAATTTTCAGACGTATCTTAAAATAATTAGAATTCGTACGTGACGTTCTAGTAGGTATATTATATAATAACAATTAATTATATAATTATATAATAAAAATATTTGCATCATCTATCTATAAAATCAACAAAAACATTATTACTTATTTACTCATCAAACAAACAAAAATATATCTTCTGACGTTAAAATAACACACAAAACAACCGTTAATCTTTAAAACAGTTTAGTTAGGAACTTTTACAGACAAATAGAAACTACCTTTAATATCACAATAAAACATAATAATATTCTGACACAATGTCAATCATAGAAATAGAAGTGAGGCTACAACATTAACGCTAGCTAGTCACTGTGAATCACATCATAATTAACAAACTTAAACAAAAATACTTCTAATAATAATAAACATAAAAAATAATCTCCTTAACGCAAGTACGTACCTACTCAGTCTTCCTGGTTTATCGTCAGGTCCACAGTAGCATTGTTCGTGGCTAATCTTTGCCAGAACAACATTATATTTGCTGGCATTAATGGTCCTAAACTAAGATAAACGGTGTTAACTTGGATAAAACCAAAATTATGTTTAACGAACATGTTGCAACGAGACCGATTTCCATCGAAGGGGCGACCCTCGAAGTTGTTCAAAAATATATCTACCTGGGGCAAGTTATCCAGCTTGGTAAAAACAACTTCGAGAAAGAACTAGCCAGAAGGATCTAGCTGAGTTGGGCCGCATTTCGCAAACTACGTCGAGTCTTCTCTTCACCCCTACAGCAATGCCTTAAAACAAAGGTCTTTGAACAGTGCGTCCTACTATGGAGCAAGCTATGCTTGGAATTTCTCTGAAGCGGAAGGCAGAGAGGGTCGGAGAAAATGGCGCACATTGGGAGAGGCTTATATGTCCAGCAGTGGACTGCTGTGGGCTGATTGAATGGTCCTAACCTTTTTATTATATTATTTTTGCGTTCATCCGTTATATCTCTAGCTTCCGTTTTTTGCACATGCGCTGTAAAACCTTTTTTTGCTACAGTTTTTTAAAATATTCTAGTTGTATGTAATCGGCAGTGAAATCAGTTTTGTGAAATAAACTTGAGCTTCCTTTTTTAAAAGTTGGTGGCGCTTGGCAGCGTGCGGTAATGGACTGTATTGCGGGGAAGTAGCTAACTGTTCTATTGACGCTTTACACACAAAACAAGACAGGTGGCCGGGCTGCCGCGGATTCGATCCAGGCAGTGAATGCAGCCCGAGAAATTAGGAGAGGATGCACTAACCTTCACGACACACGTGTTTTCGTCGCAGCCGGTACACGGATCTTCTCTTCCTTGCTCAGGAGCTGCCGTCAGCATCACTAGATCGCTTGAGGAACACACGAGAGGCACAATCCGATCGGTAAAGGTCTATGAAGCGGTAAAAATGTAACAAATATTATACATTTCTGAGAGACGCGAGCGCGGTCCGTCCGTCTTTACGCTGGCTAGTTCAAAGCAAGACTGAGTGTCTATATTTCACAAATGGCGGACGGAAGCTACATCTATGGTTAGTGCGGAAGGGGAAACGGGTATAAAAGGAGTGTGTTTCCGTGTCAAAAATACAGTTTCTACTCGGCGCAACCATTCCCCCCGGCTTGAAGGGTTACCTTCGAAACGACAAATGCGAAAAAATCTAAAGTCTAATCTAAATCTAGGTTTGGGAAATAACAACTAAAATATAAACCTAGATTGGAGCTCGTGCCTACTGCTGGCTAGGCAGAAGGCAGAGGCGAACAAACAACACAACGCAACAGTCTCGACCAAGACGAGACGCGATTAGCCAACAACAAAATAAGGGTCTCTTCACGTGGGACCGATACAACAAGCGAGTGCTTCTTCTCCTCGGGTGGTTCGGAAACCGTAGTGGGATTGAATTGACTAACTGGCCACCCATCTAACGCGGCATGAATCCAGGACGGTCCACTAAACCATAACGGGTGATCTAAAATTTGCGAAGGAAGCAATCCACGAGAGAGACAATCGGCTGGGTTGTCGGTGCCAGCAACGTGAAAGAGATTATGTGGCGCCAATTCAGATTGAATTTTTGCCACTCTATTAGCGACGAATGTGTCCCAACGATGGGGCGAAGAGTGGGCCCAACACAAAGCGACTGTTGAGTCCTAAAAGCTAAAAATTACTAATATTAATGCGAAAATTTACAATTATGCCATTAAGCGACACGGAAGTGCTAGTCTTAGCACTGCCATCCAAAACTACACGGAGTTTTAGTAGTAAGCTTATCTTCTCTAATAACTCCGCGGTGCGGGATAATGTACGAAGGCTGGGTCCCGCCAGTGTCCGCAGGCGCAGGTGAGATGTAACCTTTATCTAAATATTCGTTAACAACCTCATCATAGGCCCGCTTCGACTTTGGGGACGCCTGCATCTTTCGTTCCAAACAAAGAAAGCGTTTTTCAGCGGATACACGGGAGCCACCGAGCGAAAACTTGCGGATGGTAGACTCCAGTGGCGGCTCGACGGTGCAACAGAACGAAGCAGTCGAGTGACTAAAACTATCCATAGAAGCGGGTGCGGAACCAATTATAACAAAACCAAGAACTGTTTCCAGTGCGTGCGGAGCGGGGTACGTCGGTCCCCCTTGAACCTTACGTGATAACTGGAGGTGCGGGAGAATCGAAGCGCCGATCAATATATCGACGACTCCAGGAACAGCGTAAGTCTCATCTGCTAAAGGCAAGTCTTTAAATTTCGTTAATAAAGACGTGTCAACCGGGACGGTAGGCAACTGTTCAGCTATTCTATCTATAACGAGCGAATCCATGTCAAACCAAATATTATTATTAAAACGAGATCTAAACCTTGTTTTAACGGTGCCACGAACAGCTGACCGTAAGCTTCCAAAACCCTTCACCACTGAGCGGGTTGAACGCTTATCAACATTGAAACCAAGACGCCGACAACAATCTTGAGTAATAAAATTACTTTGCGAAGCGCCATCTAACAGCGCTCGAACAATGCGCGGCTTACCTAATGCATCAACAATAACAACGCGAGCGGTCGCAAGACACACAGTAGTGAGTGCAGCACTAGCGGAGAACGAACACAAGGTGACGTCATCCGCGGCGGTCACCGGGCGGGCCGGAGCGCGCGCGAGCGCGGGCTGCGGCTGCGGCGCAGGCCGCCGTGTGTCACCGCTCGACGAGCCAACCGTGCTCACATTGGATGCGGCATTACTATTCTCAAAATGAAGCAAAGTGTGGTGTCTCGCTTGACATTTGCGACAACTATTTCTACTATTACATAAAACAACGCGGTGTTTAGTACCGAGACAATTAAAACAAAAATTATTAGCGCGAACAAATTTATAACGATCACTAGGCGACAACTTTAGAAAACCAGGACACCTGTACAGTTGCGAATGATGAGTACTACACAAAGAGCAAACAGGTGATTGTACATGTGCTGGTGCGGTACTAACATAAGTATGAGTTGACCTCAGTGACTTCGATGACGCATCTACTTTGCGTGCAGAATCAGCAACTATCTTCGCGCCTTCATGTTTCGATGAAGAGCGTTGCAATACCTTTATATGCTCGCGAACAAAACTTTCTAAGTCTTCGAACTTAGGAATTTTACTGCCGCGATGATCCGACTCAAACAAACGAATGGTTTCGGAATCTAATTTCTTTAAACCCATATACAAAAATACGAAGTCGCAGAGGTCATCGATCTTCAAGTTCTTTACGGCGCGAACAGCTGACGCGAAAGTATCTAGAAACCTCTCTAAGTTTTGATCGTTACATGCCGTAATAGATTTCAAATCAGACATCTGATCTAAATAGGCGTTAGCTACCGATCTTTTATCCTCATACTTAGCTTTCAAAGTATTTAAAATTAAATTATAATTCCCGGCACTAAACGTAATTCCAGCGCAAGCGGTTATAGCTTTACCAGTCAATTTTTCAACGAGATAATGCAACTTTTCGTGATCTGTCAACGAATCGTTCTTATCCATCGCACTCTCAAAACCATCTATAAACAGACACCAATTGCGAATGTTACCATCAAACTCGGGTATTTGAATTGGTGGCAACTTAGGTCGGTCGCGAGTGGGGTTGGGTAGGTCAGCCGGTTTCTCCAAACTCCTAGCGACGCGTTTGATACGACAATACAAATCGTCAAACGACGACAAGGCTCGACAACTCACTGAGTAATCGGGATCCAAATTCAACTCTAAAACATTGATGTCATGTACTAAGGTTTCGAAATCCGCGCGTAGACTATCTAAGTTTTCTATAGAACACAAGAACGAATCTCTGATGACCAAATCAGAGGTTTTAAGTGCATTATCATAGATCGATTGTACGCGAGAGCAAATCATTTCTCTTTTAGCGTATAAAAGTTTCAATTGAACCTTACCGGTCTTATCAACCTTTGGGGACATGTTTACAATTAAATCTCAAACTAAAGTGCGGTAAATAACAAATATGAAATGACTTAATCTTAGCGGTACAGAGCAGCGAGGCGGCGCGAGCGATAACCGTAGGTAGGTAGGCACTTATGACTGCCAGTGCAAGCTTGAACTAACGCGCATAGCAACAAGGTCGTACCTACGCGATGGTCGCTGTCTAGGTTCAACTATTATTTCAGAGATTAAGTATTGCGTAATATCTATTCAAATTAAAATACTTTCGTATGAATTGGAATGAGATGCGAGCGAGGTAGGTACAACCACGTGTCTACCCACGCAGGTATTAGGCAAATACGACGTAATTGAAAAAAAACAAAACAAAGCCAAATGCGTTAGGTATTACACTGTGCCTATGCACTAGGGTGTCTAGTATACCTAAGATCTAAGCCTAAATGTCTGGATGCGGGGTTTTCTACTAAAATAACCAGGCACTTAGGTGCGGTGCGAACATTGCAAACTACGACTGAGTGTTGATACGCTACCTAACCTATTTATGTATTAGGTAGGTACAATGCGAGCCAGCGGCGAACGGACAACAAATCTAATCCTAAGTGTCTGGATGCGGGGTTTTCTACTAAAATAACCAGGCACTTAGGTGCGATGCGCTTATTCCCATTAGAATAATAACAAAATACGAACTACGGCTAAGAATCCGGCTCGATCCGGACCAAAAATGGTGGCGCTTGGCAGCGTGCGGTAATGGACTGTATTGCGGGGAAGTAGCTAACTGTTCTATTGACGCTTTACACACAAAACAAGACAGGTGGCCGGGCTGCCGCGGATTCGATCCAGGCAGTGAATGCAGCCCGAGAAATTAGGAGAGGATGCACTAACCTTCACGACACACGTGTTTTCGTCGCAGCCGGTACACGGATCTTCTCTTCCTTGCTCAGGAGCTGCCGTCAGCATCACTAGATCGCTTGAGGAACACACGAGAGGCACAATCCGATCGGTAAAGGTCTATGAAGCGGTAAAAATGTAACAAATATTATACATTTCTGAGAGACGCGAGCGCGGTCCGTCCGTCTTTACGCTGGCTAGTTCAAAGCGAGACTGAGTGTCTATATTTCACAAATGGCGGACGGAAGCTACATCTATGGTTAGTGCGGAAGGGGAAACGGGTATAAAAGGAGTGTGTTTCCGTGTCAAAAATACAGTTTCTACTCGGCGCAACCAAAAGTGTTTCACTCGTCTCACGAAGATACGCTCGTGGACTCGATTGGTTGGATTCTGGCCGAAGAGGTGTCATCAGCAATTTTGTAAAAATCTGTTACAGTCATCTTCTTCACAACATTTTTCCTATTATTTGTTGACGCAACAGCGTCGGCAAAATCGTCAAAGTCGTATACTTTTTTGTTTTTTCTTTTTTATAATCTTACACACCTACACCTCGCGTGGCCTTTAACTCGATCCTAGCAATTTTATTAATAAGCGACGCGGATTCGAAATACTCTCCCTGCGCCCTCTCCCGCGCGCTCTTCCCTTCAGTAAACTTATAAGAAAAGGCCTTAATGCAAAGTTAGGGCTTTTAATCTTATTATATTTAAAGATTTTGCTTACTTGAAAAGCCCTAATAGGTAATTACGACCTTCCAGAATAGCATTTCGGAAATACTTTTTTTAAAGGCCCTTATTGTGTAATTATGGCTTTTTAAAGTCAAAATCTGGAATTTTTTGTCGTAGTTAAGGCTAAAATTCTTATGATATCTCTGCTCTCACACAAGTTACAGCTTTGGGAGTAAGACTATAAGGTAGCATTTTCTTAGCTGATGCCGAATATGTAAATAACTCATTTTTGACAAAATTGTTAGTTACGGCCTTCTTTCTTATGACGGCAGAATAACTATGACAAGAATGTATTATCTTTGCGTCCTGTCATGTTCATTGTATCGTTGTGATTGCAGGCTTGCATGGTTGAAACAGACGAATCTACACTAGACAACGAAGACGATATCCCAGAAGAAACTATCACATTCCTGTACAAGCTGTCCCCTGGAGCCTGCCCAAAGTCTTACGGCTTCAACGCGGCTCGTTTGGCAGGAATACCCAAGGAAATAACTCTGAAGGCTCACCAAATATCCAAAAATCTTGAAAAGGAGGCCACTTGTGTAAGAGCCTTTAGGGAAATATTAAAAATGGGTAGCAACCCTAAAGATCTCAGGTCAATGTTATCATCTTTGAGCATTTAATTTTTTGTTGTTGGCAACTAATTTCCTTTTTATAATTGATTAATTATGACAGTTACTTATATAATGTTTTGTTTAAGTTTATATTATTGTTTTGCTGATATATCGGGCAATACCTTTACTTGTCTCATGTGTAAACAAAATGAACGATATTCAACGCACGTACAAATCGTGTGCGTTCTTTGCACGATTTTGTGCAAATTATCTGCACGAAATTTGCTCAGTATTATTTGCACGATACAGGCGCTCGCATGTGGGCACACCACGACGCAATGCAGGCCAATAACTTGTCTACCTCCTATTGTTACATACCCTTTGTGGTTAACTGAACCCACACCCAACTGGACCCAGTCGACCACTATCAGTGTTTTTTAGTATACTTAGTCATGTAAATGTTTTATGGGAAAGATTACCAAATGCCCTGTAATTTCTGTAAATGCCAATGTGATTATTTGTGATGAATCAAGACTAGTTTAAGCAACTACCCACCTGTATTGAATGTGAATTATATCATTTTCATAGTATCCATGATTGTTTTCTTTTTTATTCAGTGCTCGCTATAGAACCCCTGTTAAAAGGCTTATTGCTGAGTGGCAGCACTTTGTATCATCTGATACAAGTGCTGCCACTCAGCAATCCATCCATCTGGATACGGACTTTTTATACCTTAGATTGGTAGAGAAGAACATGGTCCACCTGATAGAAAGTGGTTACCGTAACCTACTATTATTATAGTATTCCTATCTTTTCTATCTTCTTTCTCTTAAATCTATTTCGAGATAATAAAACAATGATATAATTTGATCATTTTATTTTACACATCACTGTTGTACTTAAATTACAAAACCATTGCACATCGAGTCATCCTTAACTGTTATTAAGTAATATATTATAAATCTTCACAATCTACTTATATACAATCAATAAAAGCTTTAATTTTATCAAATAAACGCATCTATATTAAGTAGATTTTTAAATGCCTGTGGAATTAATGAAATATTAAGTAAATTGATAAATGCATATAACGTAAATTAAATTGATAAAAATGACTAGTTTGAGATTTCGATGAAACTTGTTGAAAATATGGAAGAAATACGAGTATTCTGTAAGTAAAATAAATTGCGACTAATTTGATATAAAATTCGGTAGGAAGGTATCTAACTAAATATATAATACGTAGATGTCATCAATCATTCTATTCAATTATAGTTATTTATTATATTTCCATAAAATTATCTAACAATAAAAAAATACAACACTAAGCAGGTAGTTCAATAAAAAAAATACTAAGTTACGACTTTGAACCTATGCTATCTAAAAAATAAAAAGTAACTCAAAATTATACTACTCACCTTATTTTAAGTACAAGTGAACTTAATTTCATTTCGATATTTACTCTTTCACTCTTTGACTGCTCTTTTTATATAATTTAAAATATTTAATTTAACTTTTTTTTGCCTCATCGTGTTAACTAATCCTATGAAATACCTAAATAATTTGTCATGGTTCTTTATTCAAATTATGTTTCTCAATATAAACCTAATAATTATGTATATCTACTTAAAACATAAACATAAAACTATATATCTAATCATAGCGAATATGCAACCTGTTGTAACAAAATCACGGAAGACAGTGACTTGGCTGTGCATCTTGCATTGCTATTAAATTGAGAGCGGAGGTTGCCACTTAGCTACCACTAAGTAGACTCCGTATTTAATTTGGAGATCTTGGCTTAAACTAACCAATAATTTTTAAAAATAGTAAACTAAAGACAAAACAACTTACACATACTGACCGGCTGATTGACAGACAGTAGATAATGTGCATACAAGACTATAATGAACATAGAACAGTAAAAAGTTTTGATTTAAGCGGATAACCGAACGGAGCGAATAATGAAAAGTAGCCAGTGGAAATATATTGTCTCTGCCTACCCGTTTGGAAATGAGACGTTGCTAAACTTATTACCTATATAATAGTAACCAAATAGCAGGTAGATCAATCAATGTCACTTGGTACGTTAGATTTGTACTGAATGGGATGAGACCGTGAGAAAATTCACGGACATGGAGGATCAAATGCCAATGTAAGCTCACAACTGGCGACCCCCAACTCAACAGATGATGTTGGGTTGTTGTATATATTTTTATATCAAAGTGAAAACTTCATTGCGCGATGCCGGATCAGTAGTTCTGTAGATTTATCGCTAGATGGAGCTAGTAACACGTAGTATTGCCATATAAAAAGGTAGAATAGAATGTAGAATATTTATTAATGGAAGCTTTAACTTTTTACTGTTTTTTGTTTACTGTAATACGTTTATTATGCTTGTAAAATCATAAATGCCATAAAAATATAAGTTTGTGACTTATACCATTTATAACTTATAATTAATACTGCTTTATAAAATAACGATATCCATGTTAGGTTTGGAAGAGCGAATTTTAATTCTTTCTGTAATAATTCAGTGCGTGAAGTTTGTAATTTTAACTATCGATATTGTAAAACCAGTATGAAAAAATAACGGACATAGGAGTGACTGAATCAAACTTTATGGTATAGTATGGACAACCATCTAAACATAAGAAAAGGCATCCTAACTTGCAAGACCATCATAATATCATGTGCGACCAATCACCCCAAGTTACACTTGTTCAAGCGCTACCTCTTGCCATATCAAAAAAATAGAAAGGAGCTATCTGGCCCAGATTTTTGTTTTTACGTTTTGTGCCAGTACATCGATAAGGGTCCTTCTGTAACAAGTAGATCATGTCGAATATACGAATTCAAATTTACCCTGCATAGCAATCCGGATCATACTTCTGGCATGATACCAAGAATGAGTAGGTACTCATTTTAAAAAACTTGGTTGACGTCCAACAGCTATTGGTACATATCTTCCTAAATTTGTATTTAAGTGATTTTAGAAATGATGTTCGTGTTTTCAGATATACCAACATTTGAATTATAGGAAATTAATATAAAAACTCGTTTATTCTGAGTCGACTGACTGACTGTCTGACGCGGGCCCACACTATGCTAGCTTTTTGTCATTCACTTACTATTTATTTCTGCATCGTTCATGAATTTAAAATATACAACGCGTAACTATGCAAGCTACTAGAATCCTAAAATAAAATTAAAAGTTGAAATGCACGAGTTTGCTTTAGGCACGCAAATACGATTAGGAAGGTTTACAAAATAAGGAGAAGAGAGGTGGAAGTCGAGCGATTGCTCCACCTTGTTCTGCTATGCCCGAAGTTACGAATTTTGAACAAGGATTCGATTTGACTTTTGTCACATCCTTAAAAAAAAGATAGGTTATGCTCAATAATATGTCGGTTTTCGACAATTCGGATCGTGCTTACATACAACTGCTGTAGTTGTATGTAAGCACGATCCGAATCTGCGTGGATTTTAAGTTTCAGTGTAATCTTAAAATCCACGCAGATTACCAATTAACATATTCTATTGTAACTTTACTAAAATATGATGACATCTAGCCTAACAAACCAAAACCTAGCATCTCTCTATACTTATTGTTAATTTATTTATACATTTCGGCTGCAGTCTTGTTGTAAATAGCTCTATATACATCGCATAATTAATAAGTACAATAATGTTCTCTGTTTTCAATTTCTACCAATATGGTAGAATATAAAAATGTAAAATTTTAAGCGATTAGTTGTGGAATTTAGATAAATATTTACCCCTCTAACTGTTAAGATGGACAACATTATAGGTACTGTTGGAATGTAATGATCGGATCTTTTAGTCTCAAAAACATCATGATCATCATCAAATGTGGTCCACAGACATTTAAGATAGTATTAAGGATAATAATAAGACTGATTACCCTTATAATTAAATGTGATTGGGTATTAAAAGTCTTGAAAAGTGTTAAGGGAATGAAAGCTACACGCGGTTTCATTTATATGCCCTACCCGCCAAAATCTCGTGTTTTATAAATATAATTAGATTGATATCAAGCAAGTGGCGGGTTGTTGTCTCTGCCTATCCCGGGGGTAAAGTGAGCATATGTACGTATATCTTAAAAATGTTGTCCATCTGCGACTAACCGTAACACTTATATGACAAAGAACACCGAATCTTTATCAAAAATTAAAAATACCAACAACTAATGATTTCTTTGGTACTTTTAATTTTTGCTAAGGCAAAGCTCACTACAGAATATACCATTCATTCTAATATTTATCATTCAGCACCAATTTCCTCAATTTTCTTATTTCTTACTTGTCTATGGCAGCAGTTGTAAACAGCCAAGAGCAGATTCGACTTTTTTTATCGACAAGACTAAAATGGCAGCTAATGAAATATGGCTGGCTGGATTCACACGAAGGAAAACATACACTTACTATCATAATACTTTTGCTACAGGAGCACATCTAAAATGAAGCGTCTCTGGCATCTAATTAACGGGGAAAACATTTTAATAGTAGACTTTAAAGAACTTATTTGACCATCGGAAATACGAACTTTGGGTGGCAACGGTGAACATTATCTAATTATCTAATAGTAGTGGAAAACTGACCTAAACAGGTTAATAATTGAACTGCTGTCAGATTGAGTGGAAAATCAATTACAGACTGATCTTCTTAGTTATTATACCAACACTCCTTTTACCTGTTAATTTTTTTAAATGTTAGGTGTTGCTATAATATCTTACACGATTTCTACTACTACTACTATTAAATATGTTGGGGCACCGAGGCAAGACATCCCCTAACCCAATACTTTAACAATAAACACCCACTAAATGGGTCTAAAACGAACTCAACCTATTTCCAGCAAAATACAGTCAGACAATCTTGTTAGTAGTTGTATCGAAATCTGCGTTCTGGCTGGCTACAACAGCCTACACTCATAGTTCGTCGAAGGAGGAGCTCTCGCGCTCGTCGAAGGGCCTCGCTCGCTCGCCCCAGCGGTCCCACCGCTCCGAACTCAGGAGCGACTCCGATTCTTCGTCATCCTGAGGCACTGGATACACGATGCCGTCGCCGAAGCTACACCGTCCAGTTGCATTTTTAAAGTTATATTATTTGATTTATAAATTGTAAGAATGTGCTATATAGATAATAATTGTGAACACCATATTTTTAAATTAATTTTGCTAGATTAAAAGTAAAATCTGTAATGAACCATCAAACATAAATTCTTATTCGTAACCTTAAACTTTTGTTCCTACATTATGTAATAAATCTTTATGATGGATTTATTTTATTACCAATACACTCAGAGCATTTTGTGCTATCTTAGTTTTGTCATTATATATGACTCAATTAAACCCAGAGACGTTATTGAAATAACAATTTAGAAAATGGCGAATAGAATGATTATAGTATGTATGTGACCCTATATGCAGCCAGTTCTAAGAAACTTCTTCATATACTCGTAGATATTAAAATTAAAATAAAAAAATATGTTGATAAATTTAAAACACAGATCCTTTGGAATTCTGGTGTTTGAACTCGTGTGATCTAAATAGTTTGTGCTTTAAGATAAATCTACAGTGTGAAAGTTGAATGAGGCATACTACAGCGTGCAAGATAATTTCGTAGCACAAATTGTCCTTTGCTCAGCCTAAAAAGCCTAAATACTCCGCTACACAAATTAGCATGCAAAAGGACACAGGTATAATGAACTAACCTACATAAAAAAAGAAGTGAATGACTAAAATTTCGAGTATCCATCAAATAGGTCGGATGACGCCAATGAATGAAAAGCAACGTTGATTAGTCGAACGGATTTATTTAAACATACTGTAATAAAATATAGCGAAATGGAAAAAAATATTTCCTTATACTATTTGCGGGACGGTCCTGCCCTTTCTCGGACAAAGTCTCCATCTCTCAGTCTCGCGGCCCATCTCCGAGCTAAAATGTTAATAAGAAATATTCTTATTGTTTATCGAACCGTTATAGAATTAAAATTTGGAATTATATAATAAATATTGTATGAAAATAGAAGCAGGGGCGCCACAGACGTGAGTTAGCTTATATATACAATATTGAATACATAAATGTTTAGAACGCCGAAAAATTATAACATATGATAAATATAAAGCAGATATACAGTGAACTTGATAACCTTGCTAAATTATTGGATATATATTATCAAACATCTATGACAAATTAGCATGTCTTTATCAGTAGCAACAATAGTCATATCTTTTTATCTTGGCAATCAGCTGCGGTTGTTACCCTATAACTAGTAACTCAGATAAATTAATCTGATCAAAACAAGGTTGTCTAAACGTATCTGCAGCACCCAAACATGCAATAGACTGAGAGAATAAGAGGAAAGATAACATACTTGTAGTAGAAGATAAATAGTATGTATATTGAAATATACAGCACACAGACATTTTAAATTAGAAAATTAGAAAATACTCCCAATGGGCGTTACGAGTTCACTAAATTCTTAAATACAATACATAGGTATGTTGTACTATTTGTATCCATTTGCTTGCTAATCGCTACTGTCTATGCAAGCGCATATGTGTCCCGCCGAAGCTCTGTGTATCATGTGAAATAAAAAACAAAAATAAAAAACAAAATTTTTATTGTGCACAAAACATACTTACAAAATACTGTTCTAACTTTATCAGTCTTGTGTGTTGTATATAGCTCAGAAATAAATGCATTAAAAAGCAATTTGCACGTTGAAACATTTGTCTTTATAGTATTTTAATAACCAAAATAATTATCACGAAAATATCAGCCGGACTTCCCACATAACTTGAGCATAGATCGCGATAATTGTATGGTATTTTATTTCTAATTCACGTTTAAAGTTAAAGCTTCGTCATCCTGTAAAATTGGAATATGCTGCGGCAATTTGAGCATATACTTGTATGTCATAAAGGCACTATAGATTAAAATTTATAAATATTTTATTATATTTAACATTAAAAAAATAGAAAAAATTATAAGCAATTTAACTATCAATGATCTTTTTGGATCAAACTAAAACTTATGAGTTTGTATTCGAGTAAAATATTTCAAAAGAAAAGGCTAAATAATTTACTATAAGTAGGTACTTAGTAAATTTAATTTGAAGTTTTATAAAAACTTGTAAATTTTCGTACGGGAATAATCTTTTAGAGATCTATTCCAAAGTACTATGTACGTCTACGTATCAACTCGTAGGTATTCCCCCATTGTTAGTGGCATATGCTCAAGGTATTTGGCTGTCGCTGACTGACTCATCTTCCTTATCTGACCTTGACCGCGTGGTGCCCATAGACTCGTAGCCATGAGTCTCCTGGGATGTCGTGAACGTCTGAAGTTGGTGTTCGCGACGCACAGGGAATTCGCATCCGTCTCCCAGGCTGACAAAATGATCACCATTTGAGAGAGTTTCGGTAGACGTGGCGAGAGCGGACCTTTAGTACGTAACTCCAAAAATAATGTGAAAGAAAATTGCCATAGAGAAAAAAGTACATGGACTGTATTTCATTCATATAGAAAATATTGAATGAACAACCGAAAATATTAACCAAATAATACATTAAAAGAGGAATTTAGAAAAATAGAAAGAAATTTTAAATAATAAAAATGAAAATAATTTTGAACCCAAATTTTCGCCCACGCCACGGGTAAAATAAATTAAACTGCATTCAACAATACTGAGGTATATTTTCACTTTGTTTGTCATGTACAAAAGTGAATTGCTTCTAAATATATAAATACGTGAAAGCTAGCTAGTGAGATGATTTTCTTATGAGAATAATATACAATATTCCCGACACCTAATGTATTACATACCAATACGCGATTGTGATACCAATGAAAACAGAAAATTAAATTAAAATAACTCATGCTAGTCCAAATTTTCTTAAGGTACCTATTTTTTTTTAAGGAAAATTGGTATTTAACTAGGGTAAGAAATAATATGTATGTAGAAATAGTAAAGAATGTTGCTATAGTACCAAAAGTGTCTCCTTGCATATTTACAAAGAGACGTAGCTGTTAGTTAGTGAGGTGATAAACGATACGACTTAAAAAGTAACCCTTAACAGCGTTTACTGCCTTATGCATGTCACATATGCGGGTGCCCGCATTGCATACTGTTTCGTACAAATTGTATGTCTTTTGCACGAAACAGGAGCCCGCATGCGTGTACACGCAAGAGGTAACAGACAGCCTACGACAATGTCTAGTTAGTACCGGAAACTCATTTTCATCATAATAATTATATTTTTAGTATTTTCTACAATCGATTTTAATGTTAGATTTATTGGTCATTCACTTCTTTTTCACACATGTAAGGGGACATGCACATAAGTCATACCTAGCATTCAATTGTATTATACATATTACTTTTAGCATACGTATATACAATACCTAACGTGCGTTATTATAACCCATAGACAAACATGCTAGTATTTTCCACTGTTAATCTTGCGTTGCTTGTAAAAAAATAGAATCTTTTTCTGTTATAAAAAATCGTTACCTGGTAAAGACAGGTACCACCCAGAGTTTAGGGCTGATGCCAAAAACTTCCTTGAAGTTATTGTAAACACCGATTGAGAAGCCATTCTTGTCGGCTCCTCCCCGGAACATGGGCGCTCTGAACGCTTCTAGAATATTCCAATAATTATACATGTTAATAGTTATTGCTTTTATTATTTGTGGTATACTTTAAGCTAGGTTACCTAATATCACAAAATTACTTATTATTATAACGTATGCGTCATTTACAGTATTATTTAATTAAATTGTTATGGCAACATTATCTAAATTATCTCTGGTGGCAATTCTAATTTCAAATCTATCCAATATAATAATCTATAATCTATCTACCGCCTATTTATTTCATCTAAGTAATCAACATAAACAGTACAAAGTGGATGCGACTGCAATTACCATTGACCAAGGACTTAAGCATTGAGTTAATGATCTGTCCTGTAGGACTGCCCATTCGGCGGTATGATACGAGCATATCTGAAATCAAACTTTAGTCTTATTATATGTGGTCATTGTAATTGCAGTCAATTAGGAGAAAACTACGACTCTATAGAAACACAAATGCGGCAAATACCTACCTATAAACACAATTAACCTTTCTACTAGTTAATATTTTTACTAAGTATAGGTACTGAGCATTGATACACCCAATAAATATACTGTATCATAAAATCACTAATTCTTCCAACACTGGATGAAGTCGGCTGATTCACAGCTCAAACTTTTGTGGTCTGTTTTATCTCTCAAACAAACATCTGTTATCATACATAAACCATTGATCTGAATTTGATGAACGAAATGACGAGAGGTGGTAATCTACATTATTGTACTTATGATTACGAGTATAACCACATACATAAATATAATAACACCTTTCTACTTCCGGAATAGGCGGAGACATTTAGTATCGTATAATGTCATTGAAACTAGTTTACAAATAATCAATTATGAAATGTTTAATTAATTAGTTTCTAGCTGAATGTGATTACATGAAATTACGTCACTATCTATGAGTTGATGAACAGGTGATAGATCGGTATATAATAGGTTTTTAATATAAACAATTCAGATCTTAATGAATATTAGAAGAGAGTTTCCCTAAGAGTTTTAAAACTACCAGACATTTATGATCATAGGGCGCTACTAAAGTTATAATATTTCTAACAAGCTTACCCAAGGTGGTCCTGTTATTGGCGACGAGGTAACAATGGTAGCCGAACAGTGAGCCGAGCGATATTGCGAACATAAGGGCCACGAAGAAAGCGAACACTACGTGGTACCGTCCGGCGCTAGCAGCAGTCCCGAATTCACCCTGTCAATTGTGGAATGTTACTAACACTGAAAATCGACTCGAAAAGATTATATATCTTACGGTATGAGGTAAATAAATGTAGGGGTATTTAAAATTAGTTATTTGCAGTTATTAGTCGAGTGAAATGTTAGATGGATATCTAACCACTTGCTATTAATATCTAATCTAACTAATAATACTTTTTATTTAAATCTAGAACTGAGATTTATAAGTATGTTCTAAGAAAAAATCCGCTACGAAAAATGTGAGTGTGTTTGCTAAGCAAAATATGTCAGCGTAGTTTAAATTGAGTTAAACGCACTTTTTATAGTCACCAATTCAGACTTAATCTCAGATTCAAATTTAAATGACATTTTTATTTCGATGGCCTAAAAGACAAACATACTAAGTGAAAAATTTGGCATGTTCAATTATGAACCCTATATTGATGGCAAGGAAGACAAATATGGTAAGTACAAAATTTTTCACTTAGTATGTTTGTCTTCTAGAACATCGATTTATATTCGGAATGAGGATGGATATTTGTAACACTAAAATTATAAGTAAGTTATGGTACTTCTTATTAAAATGATTAGTAATCGACTAGGTGACGTTATTAGCATAATATAAAACTAAAGTACCGGTTGCTAATGTGTGGCTTAAACAATTAGAATTTATTCAAAAAAATTTCGCAAACATGTCTTTTTATGCAGCTTGAAATAACCCGCTGATTTAACTTCTATGAAGTCAAAGATGTATTGATATATTGCTTATAATGCTAATAAGTTGAAAATACGTTTGTTTTTATAAGGCTACGAGGAAGTTACAAAGTTAGAGTTGTCCGTCCACTGCTACAGTTAACATGTGCAACAAATTCGTGCAAAATAAATACATACTACTTGCACGTAATAATACGCAGTGCGGGCGACCGTATGCGTGCACACGCCTATGGTGTGTATATATTAGGTCGCTGTTAGGGCACCTTTTATGGACGCATTTATCACTCACTCTCAAATTTTAGAGCAGGTAAAACCAAAAGCATTGTTATTTAAAAACTTTAAGAGCAGTAAGTCTCAAAACAAATACGTATATATTTCTTCACCTAAACAGTTTGAAGTTGATATATCACGTAAATATGACTATGAATGCTATGATAATGACTAACAATAAATAATTTTAGTCCTTCAAAATACGGGACAATGAATCATAGTCAGATCATTACTAGAGGTAAATAAATGAAATATTTTTGTTTGTTTTACATGTATAAATTGCGAAGTCATTTAAAATATTGCATTGTCCTATAATTTATGCTGGCATGATGTTAATAAGAAAAGTAAACTTAGATATTATCGTTGAGTGTTGTCTACGGTGGGGGTTGGAATCTCTAAGGGCGTTTACTGCATAACCGCGTGCTCGTGCGCTCGCTGTGTACAGTTTGGTGCAAATCGTATGTGCTTATTGCACGATAATGGTATAATAATTATTTCCACGAAACAGGCATACTGTTTCATGCAATAATTATACTGTTTTTTTTTTTTTTGCACGAAATTAGCATTATATTACCATACATTACCGGATTTAAGAGTGAAATCCGCTCTTAGCATGATTTCTACTGTAAATTTATGTTCTACCCAATTTGTTATACCAACAAATGCAGTGAAAAAGTTATATTCCGTAGCCTAAATTTTAGCGTAGGTACCCTAAAATAATATTTACAATTGGCCAATCGAGTACATAAATCTAAACTTAGTTCTACTAGGCGTGGATACACGAGGAAAAGGTTGCAATTGTCCACCTATCGTGCCTAATTTATTTTAAATAATTCCAAAATGTTTAAATCATTTTAAGCAAATTTCTACTAAATTTGCCCCGACAAAATTTTGTATATTTGACTCCTTCCTGTGCGTATCCGCTCCTGAGTTCCACACTGTTTAAATCAAATTCGTACAAAACTACACAGAGGTTCCCACTGCGATACCGATTACAATTTAAACAATGTGGAACTAACCGAATCAAACTCAAACTTATCTTAAGCGACATGAACTAAATATTTTATGGGTATTAGGTGCATTAAAACTTTACATACTAAATGAAATTTTGATGCTAACTGTTCCTATAAATGTAAATTGGTAAAATTCGATAATTTTCGCTAACCAGGAGAGGTCCAGGTATTTCCCCGGAAAAGGGGTACATATTCAGAATCAATTACCACCCTGAGTGGTGACATTTCCAATTTAAATTAAGATTATTATTTTGAGTATTTATATGTATACTGCGTAATTTTAGCCTTATAGCCTTAGCTGTAGAGGTGATCTACTTGTAAAATATCTATAAGATCCATTTATAAAATTAGGTTTATACAGCTTACGATAAATTGTAATTATCCCAAATTGCGTGTAATATACAAAAGTATGACTCAACAAAACAGAAAACCGAATGATTTGAAGTAATTGACCGTAATGAAACTGATAAAGTTTTATCGAAAATTATCAAATTGGTTGATAGGTGACGAAAGTGTGGCCGGTTGATCGTATGGAAAGGTAATGTAATATTATGGTATTCTCTAAGATTTTCATGGTGCATTTTCCAGATGGTAATCGTATGTTGAGTGGGTTTTTCGTTTGCAAAGATGATTGGTTTGACGGTGGACTTCGTTATCAGGATTCTTATTGTTTATCGTGTAAGTTATACGGAATTCCAGTAATTTCTATTGTGTTTTTAGAATAATATAAATAATGTTCCTACTCAGCGCGGCAACTTGCAAATATGTTCTTATGATTTAACAATTATATCGTTTTGGTATTCGATTTTTAAGCGTTTGTTTATATAACAAATTTAAGCAACATGAAACAAAATACTAGTATGTACTTGGATGAAACTATGCCTGTTGTACGTACTGTGCAAAATCAACAATCTAAACTACGCCCTATAGTTCATACAATTCATGAATGCGCATGGCTCTCGTATGTTGAGAAATTATATTATTAATATAAATGTTTGTGTGCTTGAATTATTCAAAATTAGAAACAATTCACCTTTGAATCCTTCTTATACCCTGATCCTAGGAGGGACAAAAAAAAGCCCGTCACGCATTTATGAAATAGAAGTACATCTGTAACCTGTTGAAATTGATTGATGAACTTAATATAAATAATAATTATTATTACATTGATCATATCCATGCATATTTTACTATAAGAGCCGTTTTCAATCAAGCGGTCGCAGTGGGCTAACTTGTATTCCTGATACATCTGTTGGTCAAATTGATCATTCGTTACTTAGAAAATAGTTTTATATGTACGTTGACATGCATTTTGCTATAATAACGGGTACCATAATAATAGAAAAAAGGTATAACATTTTTCAGCTGGAACATAACTAGCGTCCAAAAAATTAGAAGAAACCGCCAGAAATTTCAAATAGGATTGTTCCAGATAAATAGTGCCATAAAAGAAGAAAAATATAAACAGTACTCAATAAGATAATAATAAATCAACTACATATAACTGAAAACTAAAAATAGTCATACATACCTTCCAGAACTTGATAAACGATGGCAAACATGTGGCCATAATGAAAATACAGTACATCAATGCATATCCCAGGAAGAGCATGAAGAACTTGTAGTTATGGAAGCAGACGCAGTTGTTCACCCAGGGACAGTGGTGATCCATCTTCATGACGCACCGGCCGCAGATGCTGCAGTGGTGCGCCCGGTCAGGCTTAACAAGAACGCAACGGTTGCAGTAGCGGACTGAGCCAGACATCGTTCTGGAAGATTTAAGGGTTTGGTTTATTAGGTTGATTTTGGAGATCTCCGGAGTAGAAGACAATCTAACGTGCGAGCCGGTACCCCTGATGATTCACAAATGAGGCTCTGGTGCAGGCGTTCCTCTCAGTTTCTTTTTTTGTAGGTCAGATGGTACGCGATCTTGTAAAAACTGTTTGTTTTAAGCCAAATCAATAATATTGTTACGACAGACGTCGGTATTTCGAAAACTAATAATCGAATCTTCAAGAAATAAAAACGCATTGTTAGTGACGAGGTACTCTACCGATTGGCACAGAAAAATCTAGAATCGTCAACACAAAGTCACAACCTACCTACGAGTACCTACTCTCTTGAATAAAAACAAACAATAGGTAAATATTGAGAATGAACTCGAAAGGTCAGCGACGGCGGTAAACTTCAAAAGAGAGTAGGTAGTTATCGCTCGCGTATTTTCTAGATGATTCGACCCTCCTAATTGAGAGGTATAAAAACACGCTCGCATAGCGACACGATTCATTCTGTCTTTGAGATCGATAACGAA
Source organism: Eilema griseolum (assembly GCA_963662185.1). Classification (NCBI taxonomy): domain Eukaryota; kingdom Metazoa; phylum Arthropoda; class Insecta; order Lepidoptera; family Erebidae; genus Eilema; species Eilema griseolum. The sequence continues at coordinate 12,592,062 of OY759250.1, forward strand.
CACAGCCAGCTTAAGCGACTGAAGAAGATTATACCTGCGACCTGAGCAATGACTGTGGACTACTGTGAACTACTGAACGACTGGAACTATTGAAGAGTATCGTGTGTACTAGCGATTTAGCGGAGGTAGTTCCCCCCTCGGATTGTTCTATTGTTGTTATGTTCAATTGGGCGGAAATACCGCCGTGTCCTACCTCCTTAAATATATCCTGTAGTCTAATATGCAATATGCAACCCTTCCAATTTTATTGTAAAAAATGTATCCAACAGCGGTGTGGTCATGTGTGGTAGTTATTATATTCAAGAACGTGTTGAGAAACTTCGGTTTTAACCTAATGGTTAATATTATCAAGTAATCGATCACTGTCGTCTTACATATTTTTTTATTTTATTTTGGCATGCTTTTGCTTATCATTAAGTTTTATCTTTTAAATATAAACTCAAGAATTAAATATAAATATCAATCAGTGAACTGAGATATGTCCATAGGTCTCCTTTCATGTACGCCATAGTAAGTTAAGTAAGGAAAGTTTTCTTTCATTCATTATTATTTCATTTATTACACCAAAATATGAATTGATTTATCATTCATCAAATGTGTCATGTCACTATAAAAAATCCGATGCGTCTTGTCTACTTATCTTATCTGCCTTCTTATCCACCGGCGACGTCCGATATCAGTTTCGACCTTTTACTTTTACACCGATATATACTTCATAACTGTTTCTTATTATGTAAAATAGCTTCCGCACCGTGTACTATATATTATATATAACACACACACTTAACACTAGATGGTAACATCGTCCACAATTAAATACATAACTCTGTATAATAGGGTCGGGCGACTGTTGACTGTTCACTGGTAAACGAATATTGTATAAATTATTTACCCGAAAACTGTCTCTTAAGACACAGGATATCCTAGTTTAGGAGACAAGGTTCATTAATTTTTGTTAACATAATTATGTTACCACCTAATGTGATATGATATACCACCTGTAACAGCGCCAACTATACTGTGGACGCTCATTATACACTGTATTAAAGTATGTTGAACCTAGATTAGTTAACAATGTATATTCTTACTGTCAATAAAGTTTTTATTAAGTATTATTATTTTATATAGTACAATGGTATAGTTCTTGTCAAATTGTTAATTAAGAAGTAAATTGTTACATTAAAAGTAGGTGCACAATATTTATTGATGTTATAAATAGTTTCTATTCTAAATTGTTACTAATTAGGTATGTGAGAAAGTAGAACAATTTATTACAATCAACTCTTACTACCATTATAAGGCCTAAAATCGTGCGTTTGTTTGTGCACACGCAAAGACAGTTAAAGTTTCACTATGTATATACAAAGTTACAGTTTCACTATGTATTACACAAGCACCGCACTAAGTTTGTACTGCTGTTTCATACAATTCGTATGTAATTTTTGCAGGAAACAAGCATCCGAATGCGTGCATACGCATGTTTTAACGTCAGCTATAGGCATGTTTAAAACGCATTGTCAATTATTTTTTTTTATACCACTTAGTTGGTAGACAAGCACACGGCCCACCTGATGGAAAGTGGTTACCGTGGCCTATGGACGTTTGTAACACCAGAGGAGTCACAGTCGCGCTGCCAACCCTGTAAGTAGAGTCTCTGTGCCATCAGTTTAGAAGACAAAGCAGGACAAGCCTTTAGTCTTCCCACTGACAGCACAAATTCTCCAGTGAGCTCTGGCTACCCTACTCACCGCTGGAAACACAACTCGAAGTTATTATAGCCGCGGTATTCTGTAGGGCGGAGGTACTTCCCCAGTCGGACTGCTCAATTGGGCGGTAATACCGCCGTGTCCTACCTCCTCACAAAATTTCTTGTCAAGATTAAAATGTGATATATTAGGAGACTCTGGTGTAGGCTTTGCTCGCGGGGTCAGACGACAGTCTCTTCCGTGACAGCCATGACTAAACAATAAAGGAGTGCGTACCGCCGGTCTTCAAAGTTTAAGCTTTGGATAGAACGGGGATTGGAAAGGGTGACATTAAAAATCAAAATATTGACTAAGTTTAATAAATGATAGCGAACGCTCAGTGGTTTATATTAAATTTTCGGCTGTTTTTTATTCACTTTTGAAGGTGTATTGTACACATTACTAACTACTGACAATGACACATTATATCGGTATGTACCTAACACAGCATAAAGTACTATACTGCCGTTTCAAGTTCATATGTACTTGCTTTTTACAATGATAAGAAACCCGTATCTAATAAAATAACGAGGAGTTCTAATATGCACGATGATGTATTGTGTAACTAAATACGATTCACCAATAAACCAATGCTCTATATATAATATAATACTTCTTTCTCAATTCTACACAGAATAAATTAGAAACAAACCTCGTTAAAACGGGTATTGTATCGGCAAATTTCACTAATATCTGTTCTGTTGTAGCCGTTCCAAATACATAGCGCTTGCTATATTTTCTTAATGCAATTACGACTCTAGAATTGAGAAAAAGTAATGAATATTATAAAATATCATCGTACAGGTACTACTTAGGATTAGAATAAGTTTGTCTTAATAGCTTCAGAGACCTGTATGTTAGCATTGACATAGCTGCAAACAGCATTGACATAGTTACATACCAACTGCTGGTATTCAGTTTCCTAATTTTATTGTGACCTACTAGTGGTTAATTTCATTATTTTATTAACTAGCTAATGTCCATGGATGTTAGTTATAGCTACATTTGGCCATATTTCCGTTGTTTGAAAAGAAAATCGGTCCGAGATGGCCGTCGCCACAAAATAATGGGGTACTTATTTTTTCACAACTCCGTCAATATGGATTTCAGCTTGACTAGTAGATCAATTTAAAGTGTAAAAAACCCCCGTCACAAAAAAGCATTTTCCAAAAATTTGAAAATAAATTGTCTTGGTTAGTCCATTCAACTTTGATGTACCTAGTAATATTTTGAATCAAGCGTTGTCATGTCGGGAGACCTTGGATCGTTCTGATAATATGACGGAGTGCTTTACCAGTTAGGGTAAGATATCGAAATTAAAACCTTTGAACTAATTCTTATCCAAATAAATTATTTTGTATTCAAGACTGTTTAAATACCTGTTGATTACTTTTTGAATTATTGAAATCAGACGCTCTATTCAAAATATATTACCAAATGATAAAAAGTCAATAAATCCGGTGGATTCCATTTCAAAAATATTAAATTACGGGTATGGGTTAAAGGAGTGCAACGGGGGTTTGAAGTATGTCAGAGGAACTAGGAGGGTCCGCCCCGTCCTTCCCATTTTCGATGGTGTCACTCCGAAACAGTTCCCAAGTCTTTTTTAATACCACTTGGATGGCAGAAAAGCGCAAGTGGTTTCCGTTAATTTATTTTGCGAAGGTAATAACATAGTAACCTCGTGTTGTGTTCCCGTGTGAGCCAGAGCTCACTGGAGATTTTTGTGCTGTCAGTGGGAAGACCTATACCACCTAAGTGTTATAAAAGAATGTGATCCAACATTTGACAAAATAAAAATTGATAAAAGTACTAGTTGGTAAACTAGTTATTATTTAATTTGAACGCTTACTACCCAAACATAAGGTTTGTATTACAATTATTTATGTAGAGAATTTCGGTTAAGAAATAATTTGACAAATAAAATTATGCGGGACATTTTTTGGGCAGTGATAAATTGGCAATTTCTTTTCGGTTAAACATAGGTAACCCTACACATACGTACACGTCAAACTTATAAAACTCCGTCGTTTTTGCGTCGGGGGTTGAAAAGAAACAAGCCAAGCGTTACCCTAGCCAACAAAAATAACTTTGAAGTCAAAGGACAAATTGAAATTACACGCGTATTCAAGTGGACATTATAAGCAACCTTTCTGGACCTAATTAGGTTACGTAACATTATCAAACTGATTTAAGCAACTGCATAAACAAATTTTAAAATTTGGATAAGTGTCCAGTCATCTTCCACTTGCCCCAATCATTTGGGGTCGGCGCAACAAATCATTCTTCTTCTAGTTTGGATTTAAACAGTATAAAATTCTTCAAGTCTTCTGGCCCATGGATTTGTGGGATAAGTGCGTTTCATGATACTGATTGCCCGAAGCTTTGTTAAATGACTTCGGATGTATGTCTCACGGTAGGCCTACAGAATCGGTACTATTAAACTTCTTCATCATTTAGCCTATTCTTGTCGACTATTGGACTTGCTCCGCAAGCTGGATGCTAAAATTGGAGGATCGGATGCTATGGCGTACATGGAACCAAATCATTGTTATATTCTCTCTCGGCCGATAATATCCTCCAAAATACAGGCTATGCCTAGTTTGGTCGATAGCATTCAATCAATACCTTTTGTACTTACTAGAAAAATATTCCATCAATTTCTACCTGTCAAGTGAGTATAACTTTTGAAGCAATAAATTTATTATTATTATTATTTAAACCGTTATATTAACCCTAAGTCGTGAGAGAAGAGACTCTGGCACCCGCGGATTGGTTTGCTATAGTATATGATTGGTGAATTTGTGCTCCTCCGCCGTCATAGCACCTCGTGCAAACCTCGAAACGTGTACTGCGCATATAGAGTACATTTTGTGCTGTGTCTGAGGTCAAGATATATGCCGGTAAAGTGTAACAGATGACGTGACGGTGAAAAAGATCGTTGAACCAATTGGTAGCGTTCGCATATTCTGTGTTAAAAATACTTTTTATGAAATATATGACTTTGTGGGTGTCCTCTACAAAGTAGGTCATGGTTATTATTTTTGATAGCCCCTGTCATTATATAAAGAAACTTCAGCTTTAATAAAACTATGGCATTTGCCTCATTATTTTCACTCCTTTTAGCTAAGTGTAATGTTAATTAATATGTATGGGCTAGAATAAGTGTTTTTCTTTTTCTCTTAAAAGTACGATAGGAGTGCCGAGGAGTACCAAGTAAAACGAAAAAATATAATAGAATGCAATTGGTAAAAAATTCAAAATATTTTCATTTAGTTTTTTTTATCTCTAAATATCAGTAAATCAGTTGGGAGGTCAGATGGTAGTAGCTCACATAAAAACAGTAAAAACAAAAGTAAAAGGAGTCAATGGAACCTGGGTTCTGGGGTAAAGCAAAGGCCTCGGATGCAACCGAAAACCATGATCACCTGATTTGGTAATGATATAGAAACTGTTATGGTCCTAAATTTGGAAAATTTCGACGAGCATGCATGAAGAATGTAATGAGAGTGAATGAAGCGAGAGTAATATGTCAGGATCGTAGCAAATGGAGATCCGTGATCTCTGCCTACCCCTATGGGAGACAGGCGTGATTTTATGTATGTATGTATGTATGTATTTGGAAAATTGTCTAAAATTCCAATACGAGTATTACGTCTGCTAGTTCAGAGATCTCATTTTGTGCTGAAATTGTCGTGGCGATGAAAAATAAAATGTAATTACCTCGTGACTATGGGAAGATCTTTAGAAAAGTTCTCCAGTATACTCCGTTGCGTTTCTTCGGATTCGGCACTCAGTAATTTTTCTAATTCTGTTTCAGGCAGCTTAAACTATAACAAAATATTGCTTTCGATTAATTTTTAGTCGCTAGTAAGGGATTCAAGCACCTACAGCTTATTACATATTAAAATCCCGAAGTTCAAAATCCTGAAAGTTCCAAATTCCATAAATAAGTTTTTTTTTTTATTGAACCCGCCGTTCAGTGCTATCTTAAGTATTTCGTAAATTCGGGATATTGAACTTCAGAATTTTAGTATACCGGTACACATAGCCCTAACAACATGTCAGGTTCGTCAACGTTTGTGTATATATAAGGCCAGTTTCGAGACTAATTTATTTAGAAAAAAAGTAAATACAGAGTGTAAAAAGTACTGTACCTGTTATGTAAAAAGACAAATTATACTAATACAAAAAATCTTCAACGTCCCCACAGCCAAAGTTAAAGCAATCTAATTTTGTTGGGAGGTTTTGAAAATTCACTACACTGTGCAAATTATCAATAATCATTATTTATTCATTAACAGCTGTTTATAGTACAAGCAAAGATTACAGATCTCTTTAATCAATAAGGTCAATAGTTCAATGTTAACATCCTACTTATTATTGTGTTTACTTACAAATCATTTACCTTATTATAGAAATATATTCAAGCCTGTAAATCTCCAAACGGGTATGCAGCTGTGTATTAACACCCACATTTTTTCAACTAACTATTTATATATATATTTTCGGTTATATAGATGTGCAATGTGTGTGTGGATTGTTTTTTTTAAAAGACACTTTATAATGAATGTATGTATTATTTACAAAGAAAATAAATATTTTTTGTGTTAAAATTTTTCACATATATTTCGCACGTAAAAATAAAAGATATATTTCTTTTGTAAATCATACTTACATAAAGCTATTATGGTACAGTTCATTTTTAACAAAAGCCCTGGCAACTGGACAAATGGCTTTCTGTAATGTCAAGAGGGTCCCGCTACTTTCTATCTCACTGCTAATGAATATTATGGAAATTAAAAAAAAAATGTTCAACCCAAAACTCCCCCTTGGGTAGAAAACTGGAAACAGCCACTCCTTTCATAGAAAAAAACAAGAGGTGTTGCTTGACCTTAAGCTCAACTGCTTACATAACAAGTATCTGATTAAATTCTTTACCAGTAAAATTAAACAATGGATAAATATTTTATATATAGCTAGTAAAACTTGTTTTCCTCAAGCACACATTCTTGGATCTATTATTTATACTTCTATACTATTATTATGAATGCATAAATAATTCTGTTGGTCTGTTACTTTTTCACACCTAAACCGCTGAAACAATTTTCATGAAATTAAGTCCCTAAAACATGGCTAGTTTGCTCATGATAACCAACATCCACACAGGTGGAACCACAGACAATAGCTAGTTTATGATATATTAGGATGTGGGCCAGGCTTAAACCACAGTGATCAAATCTGAAAAATAATTGTCATTTGACCACTGCATCACTGCACCTTGTACAGTGATACAGTGGTCATATAACATGTATAGATAATGTTCTGTGTGGGGAAATTACCCTTATTTTGTACACTTAGTAGTCTGTTCAACAAACAGTAGGTTTAGACTTTATAAATGTCTCATGCACAACACTGAATAGTTGCAACTTAGAAAAAGTACTTGTTTCAGTAACAAAAAAGCATTATATGACTTGTTGATGAGAGTGATTTTTTTAGTATCAACACTACTCCACTAGCAATATTTTTAAAATGAAAGGTAAAAACAGCAACAGGAAACTGCAATTAAATTTTATTAGAATACACTATCATGATCCATTGCACATAGTATAAATGGATTAATCACTTAATGGAGTCAAAATGTTAATCATATCAGGGCTGGACTGCTATCATAATGTAGGTCAAAGAAAATATTAATAAACCTAGTTTAATTAAATAGGCCATTACCAATTTAAGTGGTTATGACTCAACCAAATTTTGTATGAGAGTAATTCCCTCTAATAGATTGAGAAACTGTGTGTTTACACTAATTGTGTATTGTATGTACATATATACAATGTATTACATGAGAGAAAATACTCAGCATTTTCCTAGTATAGTTTGGTAATAGGAGTAAAAACGTACTGCAAACTCACAATAGCCCTCGCGCCCTACTGCCGTGCGTAAAGAAACTTATTAAATATAAATGAGGTTACACAAAGTTTGCATAAGTAAACAACTGGCTCCTGCTTTTGTAAGCAACTTTTAACATTAAATATTAATCTCACCTTGTCTGGTATCGGTTTGACGTCTGCAAAAATCGTACGCCAGTACGACCAGGAGAACATTATGAGGAGAATATGATATAACACCAAATAGACAACCTTTTGCACAGTATTCGTAATGGTACCTGTAAAGTAAGACAATATCGTAAATGTCATAGATAGTGTATAGGACGTACCTGATTCTTCTACAGATATTCAGTAAAGTACTAACCAAGGCACAACTGGATAACGTAGGCATAATAAGACCAAACTATAATGGACACTATTAACAGTACGGGGAACCATTTGAAAGCTCTCCAACACCACATATTGCACACTTTACAACATACACAATATCCAGGGTGTGACGCTCTATTGTTTTGTACAGACGATGCCATTATAATTATTAAATTGTGAATCTGAAAATATCCATGTTCACCTCGCAAAAAGGATAATAAAAAGCGGAGTGACAGCCACAATGAGATTACCAGATACAATAATGACAACCTTGACTGACAGAATAGAAGTAGATGTCATAAAAAAAAAGTTTTGGATTTCCGGTTTGCTTATGAAACTAAATTTTCAGTGTTACCATACGTTTTATTAGAATAACGACGCGACGGCATGAATGCATGATTAAGTTTTAGTAACCATAGAGAAATAAGCGATAAATTAGCGTCATAAATCACTATGTAGTGCCAACATGACCACAAAATGCGTCAATTTGGTATCGAGAGTTGGTTTCTTTCTGTAGCGTCAAAAATTTTGTTTTTGTATTAGACAATTTCCAGAAGACTTTACCATACTGCGAGAGCTTTTCGTTTAAAATCATGGAAGTTAAAGAATGCAACGATTTATCTGAAGAAGTAAGTAACTACAAAGTTTTAAAACAATAATACAGGATGTAAATATTGATTCGAGCTTTTACTAACATGACGTGTTTCAGAATCAATTCATTGTGGACGATGTGAGCAAAATTATTAAAGAAGCAATTGAAAATTCTATCGGAGGTACCGCCTATCAGCATAACAAAGTTAATCAATGGACGTCAGCTGTCGTAGAGTCTTGTTTGGGCCAATTGACGAAGCTACAAAAGCCTTATAAATATATAGGTATGTTGACAGTAGAGACCTATATGTTCACCGGTGTTTTAAGCACACGTTACTATTGACACAGTTCACGGTGCTTGAGTACCGTGCAATTATACTAAACTGAGATCAATATAAATTATTCTAACACTGTGTTTCATTTCAGTGACTTGCACAATAATGCAAAAAAATGGGGCAGGACTACACACAGCATCTTCCTGTTTCTGGGACAATAACACTGATGGCTCATGCACTGTGCGTTGGGAGAATAAAACGATGTACTGCATTGTCTCTGTATTTGGCCTCGGCATCTAACTCACTCACTTAAATGCTATTTTATAATATCAATATATGTGATGTCTAACAGTGGTAATTAATGACAAGTACTGCTAAATAGTTTATAAAACATCATGTTACATTTGGTTAAATTGCTAGTAAGCTAAAATATCTACTTAATAAATAATTATTCATAAGACATTATTTTTAAGTTATTATAAATTAATATTGATGAATTGCAGTAATAGAACAGCAGTATTCATAACAACATCATAGGTATATAAATTTGATTTGCAAAAATAAAGCACTTATAGCAGCACACTTACATATTTTATCTCAGTAGTAACAGACTTGTTTTATAGTCATTACTTAATTGTAAGTAGGATATATTTTCATACACATTAAATATATCTTAATGCCTTTGTCTTAGTTTCATTTTATTTTCAAAATGATTTTATTTTTAAAGTGGCAACATTTAATAAATGGTAACCATAAAAAATATTTAATCGTGCTGTTTGTTCTATTTAGTGTGAAAGTATATCTAATTGAATTATTGTTTAGATACTACCCTCAGATAGATTAATTTCTTGTAGGTATTTTTATTCAGCAATGCAAGTAAGTACATAATTTGCAACCACTCGCACACTGCCGAAGAAGAGATGCTTGAAGAAATAGTTGATCATTGCATTAATAGCATTATCTATTATGTATGTATTGTATATGTTGGTATATTATATAATTTAGAAATGCAGTGTTGGAACAGGGCTGGAGCGAACTGTTGCAATGATAAGAAAATTGCAATGTATGGAAAAATGTTGACTTCCTTAGAACTTGCTAAAGTAGTGTTGAGTCTAGAGTCTATGATGATCAATAATCTGCTATACAAATATGGAAAAAGGAAGATGAAGTTCATAGCTACCATTGTTGGGGAAGAATCCAGGATGTGCATCTTTGTTTGTTGATAATACCATCAGTAACAGTTCTAATGAACAGTTTAAATTATGTATTTATGTTTTATCACATTTTTTTTTTTTTTTTTTTTTTTATATAGGACACGTCGATTGGACTTCGCCTTGCCTGATGGTAAGCTGAAGGCAAAGTCCCAGAAAAGAGGGTCACCATTACTTACACATACCGTGTGACAATGGTGACACTCAGCTTGACGGCCTCATCATATGCTTTTTCACGCCCCGCTTAAAGGACCCGGGACTGTAGGAAGAAGGAATCACGTGAGCTGGTAATGAATTCCAGGCCTTAATGGTGCGACAGAGGAAAGAGTCTCCGAACCGCTTGGTTCTTGATCGGATGTTTTGCACCGTGTGCGGATGACATCTAAGACCTGCACGCGTTGTCCTGTGTAGGAAAGGGGAGGGTGGGACTAATTGGAAGAGCTCATCAGAACACTCCCCATGGTACAAACGGTAAAATACAGCCATGGACGCAACATCTCTACGCAGCTGTAAAGGTTCTAGGGTGTTCGTGATCTCGGGATTCCCAATGATGCGGACCGCACGTCGCTGCAACCTGTCGAGAGCATCTAGTAAGTACTTTGCTGAACCATCCCAGAGATGCGAGCAGTACTCCACACAGGAGCGAATTTGTGTCTTGTATAGAAGACACCGCTGCTCCGGCGCGAAAAACCGTCTCACTCTGTTCAGGACTCCGAGTTTTCGTGAGGCTGTTTTGATGATACTTTCGATGTAGTTTTTGTTATTCAGGTTGCAGCGAACATCCATACCTAGGATATTGAGATTGTCCTGCAGTGGCAGTGGCGTGCTCTGAAGAGTGGGGAGGGGCTGGAAAGAAGATACTTTTGCTGTAAACGCACATGCCTGCGTCTTCTTGGCATTGAACTCAACCAGGTTCTCAGAGCCCCATTGAGAAATGTGATTCAGGATCCCGTCAAGCTCAGTGACAAGAAGCTGCCTTTTCTCCGCGATATCCGACTGCTTGGCCGCAGGATGTCCATGATAACTCCCATGCAAAGTGCTATCGTCTGCATAACAATGAACATTGCCGGTAGACAGCATGTCGTTGATATGCAGAAGAAAGAGAGTGGGTGATAAGACGGACCCCTGGGGCACGCCAGCATTAACCTGCAGAAACTCCGAAGCTCGTCCGTCACAAAGGACGCGAATACGGCGCCCCTGCAGGAAGCTAGCAACCCAGTTGCACAGCCTAGAAGGCAGACCAAAGGCAGGTAGCTTGGAAAGAAGCGATTTGTGCCAGACTCTATCGAAAGCTTTGGCGATGTCAAGACTAATTGCCAGTGACTCGCCGTGCTTGTCCATAGCCTCACCCCAAAGATGGGTAACGTATGCTAGAAGATCACCCGTTGACCGTTTCGGTCTGAAGCCATATTGCCGGTCATTAATTAAGGAGTGATCCTCTAGGTGCCGCATGAGCTGTTTGTTGATTATGTGCTCGAACACTTTGCACAGCACTGAGGTGACGGCTATGGGTCGATAGTTGGCTGGCTCCGAGCGATCCCCCTTCTTGGGAATCGGCTGAACATTCGCCTCTTTCCAAGGCAAAGGCACTGTACCCGAACTGTAGGATAGCCGGTACAGGCGCGTAAGCATTGGAGACAACTCCGCTGCAAATTTTTTCAAGACTACCGCTGAAATACCATCCGGACCACTGGCTTTCCGGACATCGAGTGATTGCAGCACTGCACGGACATCGCGTTGCCTGATATGGATATCAGGCATCGCGTGGTCACTGTCGGGTAGTGTTGGTGGCTGCGTACCACAATCATCGATTCGGGAGTTGGCCGCAAAGAGATTAGCCAGCAGATTTGCCTTCTCTTGCGGCTCATGGGCCAGGGATCCATCAGGGTTACGCAGCGGAGGCAGCGAAGGCTGACAGAAGTTGGCTTGCACGGCTTTAGCCAGTCGCCAGTAGCCACGGCTTCCCGTGGGATGCATCACTAGCTCTTGACCAAGTCGCGCTATGCGCAGGGCATCCGCTCTGACGTAGGCCCTTCTGCAGACCTTTGTGGCTCTGTTGTACGCCGCCTTGAAGTGGCCCAGATTGGGATGGCGCGTGGCGCGCGCCCTTACCCAAGCGCGGTACGCAGACTGTTTTTGTTCAACAGCTTCCGCACACTCGCGCCCGAACCAAGGGCGCACCCCGCGGTCACCGGTGACATCGGTGTATGAGATATAGTATTCCATACCCAGACCGATCTCACCGGCGACAGCAGTAGCACAATCCGATGGGTTCTTACCTTCAAAGCAGCGCTCAACCCACGGGATGGACGCAAAATAGTCACGAAGTCCATCCCAGTCCGCTGACGAGTAGTGCCAGAGACGCCGCTTCCCCTGCACGGGTCGTGGGGGCGCTATAATGGGCACCGTGGAACAGACCAGACAGTGGTCGGAGTTGCCTAAAGCGGCTCGCACCGATACACTGTACCGGTCCGGATCACTCGTCAGCAGAAGGTCTAGCAGAGAAGGTGCTAGGCCCGACCTTCTTGGTATCCTAGTGACCTCGTGCACCAATTGGGTCAGGCCGTGCGCCAGAGCAAACGCGTGGGCGGCTCTTCCCGCATGGTCTGTTTTGGAGGAGCCCAACCAGATCTCGTGGTGGGCGTTAAAATCCCCCAAAAACACCATTTCGGCATTCGGAAATCGCTCCTGCGCATCATCTGCCGCCTGACTCAGATATTCAAAGAGTCGAGTTGTCTCAGCATCTCCTGTATGGGAACGGTAGAGGCACACATAGATCTGACTCGTAGGGCCATGGTCTACGTGTACCCAAAGGATGGAGAAGGATGGGTCCTCTAGGCAGCGCAAACGGCGACAGCAAACATCCGCCCTAACAAACACGCACACCCCGGCTTTTGCACGAAAACTTTCCTCAAGAACATAGCCAGGGTAGAGCAAGTAGGTCGTGTCGTCAGGGCGGTGTATTTGCGTCTCCGTTAGAAAAAACATGGCAGGTTTCGCCGTCTCTAGGTGTTGGTGGACGGCGTTGAGGTTTGCATGGAGCCCACAGATGTTAGTGGACTCCACCTCAAATAGCAAGCTTTTGGGAGTGTGTCGAGCCGCTGTGTTGCCTATTTCCTTGAATTGCGCTGCCATGAGTTTGGGTGGGAGAAGGCGTGAAAAAAGAGGTGATTGCCGCCGCAGCACCGTGTGACAAAGCGCGGGATATTGGTTTTATCTATGAATGTGAGGCATGGCGAGAGCCGACGCGCCGAACGGAAGGGCCCCCGTACCCCCCCGAGTATGGTCGCCGGGCTCCCAATTCCGGTCACCAACCGGCACGACGAACCATATCGGGATTATGCGCGGCCTGGTGAGGCAGCCTCCCAAGGTGGTTAACCCCAGTTGGGCCCCTGTACTATACCGCGGGCGGCCAGCGGCACCACCGTTTCTACAGGTCTCCCTGTTCGGCGCATCGCCCCGCGCCATCCCCACTAGACTACGCCAAGACCCACTGGTCCCACTAGTGCTGCGAAAACCACCACCTCTGCCCGGCTATGCACTTGCTGACCCCTGAACACAATCCAACCGAGATTGAATTGCTATGGAGGGTTTTTCGCAATAGTGCACGGTGGTACCTACCCGGTCGAAACTTGAGACAAATTATTGCTGTGATAGCTATTTATTGCTGTGATACAATTACAGAAACACCAATTCTACTACCACCAGTGGAGACGACGTTAACCGGATGGGTGATTAGCCCTTCTGTGTGGGCTGTTTAATAACCCATTTCCCCTGTATAACGACTATCATACAACCAGGACAGATGGCTTAACATACTCTTCTAGGTACGACCGACCAGACCACTGCAAATACCTGCATTGGTCTGGTAATTCATACATACAAATAGTGGCGTGGTTCCCGGCAGAGTACAATTAGCCGCGTGATTTCCGGCAGAGTAGAATTTGGACTACCCCATCTCTTCCCATGCGGTGTCGTAAAAGGCGACTAAGGGACAGGACTGTTTAACATCAGACAGATATATACAGCCAGACTCAGCCTCAGATGCATGGCTTGAGTCAACAATAGTGCCCGGAACATAGCAATAGGCTTACCCCATAATATGTGGGACCGAATTTAATGATTGGTGAAATGTGGACGTTAATTCATCTCTGCCTAGCCCTCCGAGGATAAAGGCGTGATTATATGCATGCAAATATTCACAATGAGTGCGGATCGAACCCGCGCCTCCTGCGTAACGGCCGCGTTTCCTACCGCCACGCTACAGAGGCTGTCAACACCTGTCAGCACACCGCTTACCATCTCCTCAACTATTGAAGTTCAATTCCAATACCAAGAGAGATGACAAGGTCAAGTCGGCATCTAAAAATATAGATAGGGCGAAGCAGTAGTTCAATGCGGGGCAAAGACGTCCTCTTTATAAGTCACAAGTCAGGCCTTACATTAGATTAGATCAGGTGGGCTGTGTACTTGTTTGCGATCTAAGTGGTAAAAAAGCAAGAATATGAGGCCCTATAGAGAAGTAATGGAAGTGTAAAGCAGATTTTTTACTGATAAATCATTTATTATATTATTAGTCTGTATCACAAGATGAAATATTCTTTATTGTACACCATAAAAGCTATTTTTCAATCGATTTTGAACAAAACACTCCCGTGAGCTCTGGCTACCCTACTTACCGCCAGGAACACAACACGAGCTTATTATGGCCGCGTTATTCTGTAGGGCTTAGGTACTTCCCAGTCGGACTGCTCAATTGGACGGAAATACCGGTCAAATCTCAATCCTTATTATATGCCATTAACCATATTAAATATATTTATAATGCTGTTGTGTGTGTTAGCTAACTCCTCCCAAATTAGTTTATCGATTTGAATGTAAAAGTACTACCGACTACTGCAGTGGCACCTGTCAAATCCAATTGTATTTTCATACTATCCAGGAACGCATGCTGTATCCTATACACAAAATTTCATCCAAATAGGTCCAGCCGTTCAGGAGGAGTTAGTTGAGAAACGTATGTACAGAAGAAGCAAATAGATTAGTATAGAACGTAAATTACGCTAATATTCGCTTTTATACTTTCTAAAAGGGCTCCAAACTCTTCTGTGCCTAGGGGTCCCAGCATAATTTAAGGTGGTCCTGCTCGTATAAGTACCTACTACCAAGCATTTCACAACTCCTCTGATCAGGTAGCTGATCATATCAGTCACGTATAGTCAATACGAAACAATTCAAATCGATAAACTAATTTAGGAGGCGTTAGCTAACACATGCAACAGCATTATAAATATATTTAATATGGTTAATGGCATATGATAAGGATTGAGATTTGACCGGTATTTCCGTCCAATTGAGCAGCCCGACTGGGATGTACATAAGCCCTACAGAATACCTCGGCCATAATAACCTCGTGTTGTATTCCTTGCGGTGAGTAGGATACCCAGAGCTCACTGGAGAGTTTTGTGTTCAAGATCGATTAAGATAGAAAAAATTTAAACGGCCCTGGCGGGAATCGGACTCGCGATCCTTCCCTTACAGGGGGAATGTTCTGACCACTAAGCCACCGGACCTTCGCGTGAAACCATCCAAATTCTTCTATACATATATCCGTCTTACGGCGACGGTGGGAGCCATCTACGGATATTCGTACAAACTATCGGTAGATGGCTACCGTGACTTGACTTGATCGATTTTGAATAGTTCGCATATTAAATGCTTAAAATTTCATTCAAGAGTTTTTTTGTTGTCAGTGGATCTCTTTTGGTAATGTCATGTCTTCTACAATGACGGCACAGAGACTCTGCCTACTATGGGGATGACAGCGTGAGTGTGACTTCCCTCGCTAATGCCTAAGTGGTATAAAAAAAGACTAATCTTTTTTAATCCCGGTTACATTCGACGTCTATATTTGGAAGAACGGGGTTTTATGCGCTTAATTGGGGGTGACTACCGTCTAACTTCCCAGTTGGTTAAAGGCAATGAATGTTGCCTCTGGATGGGATCTTGCTTGGACCACGGAACTCCTTAAATAGAGTTCGGACGCAGGTCGGTCGAAGTCACGAAAACTGGATTAGGTGGGGTTTCTCAGACAAAGTGGACTCACAGTACAAATGCAGCTACGCCGCAGACTATGACCCACTTGTGCTACCTGGCTAAACACATGTACAGCGAAGGAAGTCATAAGTGCCTCTGAGAACGATCAGGGTGGCTGCATACTCGGCAAATAAAATATGACATGATATGCCGTCGACTCGACAGAAGAAGAATGGCCAAGCACAGCAACAACTGACAGAGTTGTTCAGTTCGCCCATATAGTCCTCCGTCTGACTGTTGATATCCGGCATCGAATTTTAACGAGCCCTCCAAAGCACAGAAGCGCTCAGATGAAATACCACTAAGCAGTAAGCGGTCACTCATATAAATTTCAAACACGCCTAGGTAGCTTAACCCACTGATCATTTACCGAACAGTGGCCGAATCTAAATCAATAATATAGTACGGATACGGACATATCTATATTTTTTACTACAACTTTATAGAAATATTAATATTAGAACCGAAATAATATTCCTAATATTCCCTCTAACCCCTCCAGCTAAGGTAAATTGCTTGTGTTAGGAGGGGGTTCACGTTGGTAGTGTAATGGCCAAGATTCGAACTCGGGATCTTGACCTTGATCCAAATACATAAGTTGCAATTTCACTCTGAATGTTGTGAAATTACAACTTATTTAATTTGCAATTTTCGGCACAAGTTATTTTCTGAACTGGGTAAGAAAAGAAGTAGATATATCCTTGCGTCGATTGCTCGGTGTACGACAGATTCGTGGATTGGGCAGATTCGGACACAACAGATTCGCTACACGACAGAAGTACAGTTGAAAAGAAAATAGCAATTGAAAAAAAACGGCGTAAACTTTAATTTTAAAAATAACAAGGAAAATTATATTAACAACCTATCTTATTGGATTACCTTACATCCTGGTAATTGATCCGAAACAGCATGCGATTGTAGTAGGTTCGAATTCGACATAACGAACACAGCTGGCCGGCAGGGGGAGGTCAAAATCAATAATCATTCATTCTGCATAGACCATTATATCGGCACTTACAAAACGTCAACAAAAAAGGAACATGAATATCAGTTTAGTAAATGGACCACTGCCGGTTCGAAACGCGGCCCCGACCTGAGAAGACTCCGGCAAGAAATTCAGCGGGCATTTCTTTTTTTTTTTGTCTATTGACAAACATACACCTAGTCTACTTAATCTAAATACAAAAATTTACTTGAGTAGCATAGTAGAGCGAACAGCTCATTTCCAAGCTTGTTTATCATCCAAGTATTCTTGGCTTTGTAATAGCCTATCTGGCACAATTTACGTTTAACTATATTTTTAAATTTATACACAGGTAAATCCCTAATTTCATTAGGGAGCTTGTTAAAAAACCGTACACAGTTGCCCGGAATGAATGACTAATTTTTTCAAGTCGACTGCCACAGACTACACGATTGTTTTTGTGTCTGGTATTTATGTTATGCCGGTCACAAACTCTGGAGAATTTTGAAACATTTTTCCGTACATACATGAGGTTCTCGAAAATATATATAGGGGGAGTACCTGTGAGGATTTCCGCACGAAAAATAAAGTTTTTACTCGGGACATATATATTATCTTGGACCTAAAATGTGTTCTATACGCGCAGTATGTGTTTCTTGGTTGTGTTTTAAGGATAGCACAGGGTGGATTACTACAAAACAACTCACGTGTGCCGGGGTATCGTTTGTTTCGCGATTTAGATCCGAGATACGTGTCCCAAGGTAAACTGCTCCTACCATCAGTACTTATTAACTATGCTCATAAACCAAGAAACCGAGAGAACCTACTTTAGTGCATGTAGGTACACAGTAGTAGTACAAGGTAGTATACAGTGATTTTTCCTAGTGTATCACCTACATAATTATATCGTATATCTGATTGATTAGTACTACGAAAAGTATAGCAATACGTTCTTAAAATTGCATATTTAAATATCAATTGTGTACATGTCTGGAATTTATCCGTTTAGTTTCATTAAAAAATGTTTTAGAGGCAAAATCACAGTACTTCAAACAAAGCTGTTTATACTTTTCAATTTTCGCGGGTTTTCAGTAGCGCTACATATTTGTGTCACGTGATCGTCATCGATCCAATGGTTGAACGCTTCTCGGGTCCATTCAACTCGCCTCGGCCATCGCCGGGGAGAGAGGGACACTTCACAACACCGATTCTATTCATACATAGGAAATATTTATATATTGCTATCTCTCTCCCTCGTATTGAGAAATAATTAAATGAATGGTAAACGAGTGAAACAGGAATATGTTCGAGTGGAAATTATTGAAAGCTGGGCCAGGCCAACTAGTCGCCATGTAGAATTTTTTGATGTGGGTGTTTTGTCTCGGAACGTCAAACGCTTGGATGATTATTATTTTCAAGTGGACATTAATTTTAGTGTAATCGACATTTGACTATTGGTTTAGTGTTTTGAACATATTTCGTGAACTATTGTGCATATTACTTTGTGATCAAAAGGAATCTAATCTGGCGACGGCAGATAATAAACTGGAGGGGGGCTGCTAAAATACTACGATAGGATAGTAACGACGTTTTACAACTCGAGAGCGCTCATAAAATTTCTCATCTCGGTGCGGGCGAGTCGACTTCCATTTTGTTTTATTATGTGGTTTGGTTGTTTACACTGTGCGCCGCATTCTGGACAATGGAAAGCAACGGTGAGTATTCACATGTCGAATATTGTGGAGGATTGGAATGAAATACGCCGAGTGCGCATGTAGGAACACACATGACAATAAACATGCAACAGTGAATAAGTAATAGCATTCGATTTGTGCATCGTGTGGCTAGGCGCTGGTGGCGGGTGGCACGTCTCATTAGTCATAGCGAGCAGCACGCGTCAGTGGCAGTGGCCCGTAGCTCAGCAGCTCTTTTGTATACGCGCGAGTACTTATGCGGTCCGCGCCTCGAAGTTCCGTCGAGCTAATTGATTTCGGTTTAAATCGTAAGCATGCGCCGATCGTGTGCTGCACGCCTATGTAGGAGCTCGCGCGTTTACATCGCCCTTATCAGCTGATTACGGTACAGTGCAGTGGCGAACTTGCTCTACCGATTGTTATTATTAATCGTAATAAAATCAACAGTGACGCTAATCGTTAAGTCGCACATCAAGTCCACCTTGTTTAGGTAAACAATCTTTTTTTTAAATTTATAATTCAATATTGTAAACCTGATACAAGATATTTTATTTTGTGACCTGGATATCAATAATGTGAATGAATGAATCTGTCAAAAGTGATCAATAAATCATTAAGTAAGGTATGTATTAAATTGTACTCTTACATTTTTATAGACACAGATATATATTCAACAGATTAAATATTACCTTTTTATGAATGAAATATGAAATTTAAACAAGTAAATGTAGATAACTCACATATTCCTATATTTTCATAAGTCTTCTCTGGGGATAATGGGCAATAAGGTTAATCTGTCAAGTCTGCCAGATGGCTTAAATGGATACCAAGTCTTTATTACCTTATGTACCCTGTTTACTAACAGTAGATTACCTTGTGTAATTGAATACAATGACATGTAGGCATTTACTAAAGCAAATGTATAATAAACTAGCAATAATGTTTAATAGAATGAACAAAATATACATAATCATGGTTAATCAAAGAGATAACAGATTTATAGTGTTGTTTGCCAGAAGAGAATATGTTATAGAAGAATAAACTGTATAATATTATTTTTGTGCACATAAATTTCATTTATACAATATATTGATATGTCATGTATAGGGGCGAACTTAAATCAAACTTGAGTTCTCTTCTGGCATACCTGGGATTGCACAGATGAATTGCAAGAGGCAGCATGACTGTAAAGAAGGTATTTTTGTGCTATTAGGTCTTATTGAGAGGTCAGTAAAAATAAAATGATACACTAATTGCATTCCTTCAATGATGAGAAAACCAAGATCAGTTAAAACTAGTATTATCCTATTTTACTCAATATATTATCAGTATTACCGTCCAAATTGAGCAGTCCAACTGGGGAAGCACCTCCACCCTACAGAATACCACGGCTATAGTAACCTTGTGTTGTGTTCCCGGTGGTGAGTAGGGTAGCCAGAGCTCACTGGAGAGTTTTTGTGCTGTCAGTGGGAAGACCAAAGGCTTGTCCTGATTTTGTGTTCTGCACTGAGGGCACATAAAATCTCTGTTCTTACAGGGTCGGCAGCGGAAGGCGGAGAATGGAGAAACCACATTTTATCACAGCACCACTATGTACCCATTTTCACAATAAAATGATTTGATTTGATTTGATTTGAAGTGACTACACCAGTATTACACACATTCATAGGTCACGGTAACCACTTTCCATCAGGTGGGCCATGTGCTTGTCAGCCACCGAAGTTGTATAAAATATACTCAATTTAGGTGGATTGATTTTCACAGGTGAAATTCAACATGACTAAAACTATGAGAAGGTGCGTTATTATTATTTATGTGAAGCACAAGCAGCTTGAGCTGATGTGTGTTTTGTGATGTATGATATTATAAAGTTTTCAATTTGGAAAATCTTCACTGCCTACTACAAATATTTTATACACCATTCAGTAAACAATGTTGATATGTCTTTATAATATGTACATACATACATATAATCACGCCTTTATCTCTATAGGGTTAGGCAGAGGTGAATTAACACCCACATTTTACCAATAATTGTATTTGGTCACACATAATAGGGGGTGAGCCTATTGCCGTATTCCTGGCACTATTGTTGACTCAAGGCATGCATCTGAGGCCGAGTCTGGGCTGTGTATATCTGTCTGATGTTAAATAACCCTATCCCTTAGTCGCCTTGTAGGACACCGCATGGGAAGAGATACAGTGTGTTTTTAAAAAAAGCTGCCACAAAATTGATTGAATTGTTTACCTTTAGTTAAATACCTAACCTAATGGAGTATAGTTTGTTACTATCTTACTATTAGGTACTATGCTACTATAACTGCTTAGTAACTATAAGGTCATGTATATGTGTACTGCCCTGGGCTACCTGAAACATCTTAGGGTGAAAGTTTTTAAATATTATGTCAAATAGTATTTACACTTTTTTGTTCTTTTTTATTAGTCACTACATAACTGACATGGTTTAAGTACTAGTGATTATGGTTAGATTGATTACTAGATATTTATCAAAAGATATCAGTTATCACTAGATAATCAGCAAATTAAGACCTGTTTAGGTCATAATTTGCCTGTCAAACATAAACTACAAGTATCATTTTGTAGAGTACTGTTTTCTATGACTGCATGAAATATTGATTGAGTTCAAACATTCTGTACAAACCAGTGTATCCATTTTTGTGTGAAAGCGTAAAACACATCCATTCATCCTTCCTTCTATTTTATAATTTAGAAAAAAAACAATTATATATTATAACTGTTATTTTTTTTATTAGCATAAGATAAAAATGTTTCTTTTTACTACACACTGCATACCTAGTAGATGTTTAAATTGATGTTATACAGCTTGATGGCATGTTTTATTTTGACTTAAACATGAGACTCATTTCCATAAGTATGACATCTAGAACAAGAGTTACACCTAATGTGATGAAGTCAACTGATTTAATCACATTATGTCTTTATCCCTGCTCTCCCATATCCCTTAAATTTGACATTAGACATTTTCCACCCATTCCTGTCTGATAAACAAAAAAAAGCTAATAATACTAATATATAATTTGAAGTGTGAGGTAAATTTTATTGTCAGTGTATACAAGAGTGCCTAACTTTCCAACCACAGTGACCACAGAATAATACTTAACTATTCAAACTATTTCAGCCTGCCATATCTCATAATTTTTCTACACTAATAGTAAAGTGAGACCAAAATGTAACAGAATATGAAAAGATTAGTCCTATGTTCTGTTATTACAATTTAAAAAAAACAGTATTATTATACTTCTGCCTACCCCTGTACATACCTATTAATTTTTGATTGTAATAGCAGTTGCATAATATAGTTACAACTTCTCACTGTCAGAAGTTGACAACCCTTGTTGAATGACTCATCAAACGTTTACCTATACATTGTATACAAATACATTTGTTCATAATCTGTGCGGTGCTGTTATCTCAACCTATTTTACATAAAGTAAGAAAGATTCATTGACCAAGGCCACAGTCGCTTGAGGCCTTAGTGGCTTACTAAACATGTTCAAACATGTCCACTTGATGACTGTACTTTGTTATAAAGCCTAATTTTATATTAGATGCTTTCGTTATTAAATTAAATTCGTGGTGGTCACACAGATTCAAATATACATACATACGCCATTTTTTCTGCTCTGAGGTGAACCGAGACAGTATGAACCGACCAAGTAGGAATCGAGCAAAAAACGGCAATAATATCATTGATGTATGGGTCAAAAATATATTTTATTGTGTTTCCAGTATTTGTTGTTATAGCGGTAATTAGAAATACATCAACTGTGAAAATACAACTGTCTTGCTATCACAGTTCAAGAGCTACAAGTTGGTGACAGACAGACAGACAGACAAACAGCATTTTTAGAATTCCGTTTTTATCCTTCGGATACGGAACCCAAAAAATGCTGTAGTCCTCGGCTCTGCCCATTACAAATACTGATACTATTTCCATATTTCCACCCATCATCGTTCATTTATAATAGTGGTAAAATGTTGTTTTTTCCGGACGAAGATTTTATTTTTCGAGGCTGTTTCGGGTTCGAGTTACGAGTTAGCCCGGACCACTGAACCGGAAAGCGAACTGTGAAAAAGCAGCGCCTATCGAGGTAAAAAAAGAGACCACTGTTTCCGTTGCTCAGCGTATATTTTCCAGGAAGTTCAGATCCATTATCCCTAAAACAAATATTAAAATAAACTAGTTTAATATTAAATATAAAGCTTAATTTACAACTAATGATGATGAATTTAAATAGTTGTGTGTGTGAGGAGTGTAACGAATAACATTACGTCGTACGACTGTTCTGTGATTTGTTTATTCTTGGCAGAAAGCGCTTGCTCCCTCACGAAACGAATAGAGGTATAACACCTCTGCCTACCCCACCTAAGATCGGTTTCGCTTCGGATAAGTGGAGAGCTTTCTCTATTTGACTACATAAAGCTGACAGATTGATACCTTTATAGCAGTGGCGTGACGAGACTCGACGGCTATTAAAATAGGAGAGGCAGTCAGGCTGTGCCTATACGACATTCTCAATGGTACAAATAGCTTTGTTTGTACTATTACGAAAACTATTACATAGATTTGTCCTCATTTGATAGGTAGTTGTGTTACATTCAATGAAATTATGACAACTTCGATTGGAGTGAACAGCATTTCTAATTAGTTCGATCTCCGCTAAATGCTAATATTTGTATACATGAATATGGGTATTTGCATTGGTATGGTCGTGCCTTGGAGAGCAGGTTAAGCTGTCGGTCCCGGTTGCCATAAGAACACCTATGGCAGTAGTTATGGCTAGTTGGACTACTAAAAAAAGTTCAACAATTGCAATGCTTCGATATACCCTTTGGGTTGTGGAGGTCAGATGACAGTCGTTCAAGAAATCCGCAGTGAGACTGGTAAAGCGAACCCCAGACTCCAAGGTGGAAGCTTCGTATGCAACTGGAATTAACGCTAGGATGAAGAAGAAGCATAGTAAATAAAAAAGCATTTTAAGCAAAGGTGTTTTATGAAGGACGCGACTGTTATTGCTGTAGAGTGACTAGTCGCTATGAATTGAATACTTACGCAGTAGCCGGTTATACGTCACGATTCCTGAACATAACTTGTTATTGTCAAGTAATTTTTTTGCGAAATGTTCGTTCAATTGTTAGTTACATAGGCATCCAATTCTTTACCCGTGTTAAGGAATCCTTTCCGCTGGTAAAATTTATAGAATTTGGATTTCACCAGCGAAAACAATACTTGGGTTGAACAGAACTGGGTTTTCAAAACGAGAGTCTCAAACTGTGCGTAATGCCCGACGAAGGATCGCAAGCCAAGCTGCCCGCGTACGAAGGCAACTCGGGCGTCGGAGGTCGATGAACGACCTCCGCCTCCCATGAGCGCAGGCCTGGGCCAGACTGGTGGCCAGACTGGTGGAGCCGCCTGTCACCCTGGCAGAATCAGGCCGCGGCGGTGGCGCGCCTCGCGCAATCGCAACAGTCCTGGGACTGCGGGGCCCAATCCCAGTCCATTTCGCATTTGCTTTCCTGCTCGATGTGCCCCTTCACTTGCACTACCGAAGACCTATGTAGAGCAACAGAGAGCACTGTTGCTGTGGCCGAGTTTTGGGTCAATAAAATTTACATATCAGACCATTATATGCCAGACCTAGCCATTGACTCCAAGAAGAACCCTAAATCGAGTCTTAAACATCAAATTTCGAAACTTCGAACTGAATCAACTTTGGGAGTCAAGGACAACAGCTAACTTCCAAAACCTTGAAGGAACTTTATAAGGTTTAGAATGTACCACTGCCCTAGCAACACAAACAGAAAAGTCAGTTATAACTGTCATTAGTTGCCTTAAGAAATCTTAATGACTGTTTACCGCAGAAATGCAATACAAATATTTGGTACCTAAACAAGAAAACTCCACATTCCTGGAGGAAATACCTCCACTCTAAAAGAACAGATTGGCGAACCTTTTTCTGTATGAATGCGGAATACTCTTTGTACTAAACTATTTTGCTATGCTGCGTCGCAATGTTTCAGTTATATATAGAAGGAAACCGCCCAACATTAATGTTTATACAAACCCATAAAAGTAAATAATTCCGCGCTCAGTTAATGAATGTAATAAAGCAAAGTCGTCATACAGATCCTCATATCCACTTTAGTCATCTAACGTTTATTTGCCGAGATTCCATGACTTTTTGCGCTAATTTCATTACAGTCTTGTATCGATCATATAAAACCTGTATTGCAAGTAACCCACGTAAAAATGTATTAAAAAGCCGCTATTGTCCGTATCTTAGATGAGAAACCACTGTCCGTTCCGTGGGGAAAAAATGAAACAAAAGATAAGAGAGACCTTAGCTACCAGGTTATTGATCCGAGCTAAATCTATTTTGAATGTACTTAAAATAGAGAAGTGCTCGCCATGCATTTCTACGAAAATGTACAAAAAAAAAATCTAATTAAAAATGTCTGACTGAAGCGTAAATAGTTTTATCACTGTTCCTACGTGCAATAAAGCTGCAGCTAAAAGCTAAACTGAGTATATCATCGTTCGTACTCGTACCATTACTCATTGCTAACTTTCATTCTGTTTCTTTTTTGTTTCATTCTCATAATGAGTTTTTGTTAGCCTCATCAATTCTAATTACTTAATCGTGGATTGCATTATGTAGAACTTAGTTAATTAACTCTAATTGATTTTTGTACTTATTTTTATATAAAGCTATTAGTTTTACCAAACTTGCAATCGTCTTAGTAAGTGTTCATTCATAAGCAGTATTTTGCAGTGCCGTGTATTAGTATATTCCAATGTGAGAGATGTGCGTCTTGTAAAGCAATCATTAATCTGCATCTTGTTCTGCTTTACGCTGTTTAACAGCCTTTTTGTTGCAAATTTATTGTTAACTTTGAAACAGAAGATTTCAAGGGGTTTCTCTCCATTTCTATTGTTTGATTGCTCCAGTAAGCATGATCAGTAGTTACAGCATCTTACTTAATACATTTTGTAAACATAAAGCTAATATAACCTCTTATTGCCAGGTTAATTTCTCTCGGACTACCTATTGCCTTGCTAATCTGGCAGTTAATATACAAGGAATAAATCTTAATGAAACAAAAAAAAAATACCGTTAAGCTCTGCTCTATAATGGGAGATGTCGCTTCCATTGTTTGAATTTGAACCAATTTTATTTAAGTGTAAATTCAAATGTTCAGGGTATCTTTTCAGAGATTTTCTATTTCGCTGCACCATTTTGAAGCCATTTCCATGTTCAATTTAAACTTTATACTGAAATGAAAATAAAGGTAACCGCTTGGAAAATTCGAACTAGAATAACCTGAGCTCAGTATAGTAACGAGATTGGTGGAATACTAGAGGAATTTCGTCAGTAACAAGTATCTGTTTTTGCTGAGCTTAAATACATACTGCAGGTTAATGAGTCACTGACATTATGATTCAGTTTGTTGAATTCTTCTCTTTATTATAAAAGTGACTATCTATTTTAGTTTAAAACAGTTTAGTGATGTGCGCCTTGAATATTAATATTGTATTGTCATGTCAGCTTTTTATGTAGGTAAAATATAAGTTCTATAAGATTGTATTGATTAGGCTTTCATTTTATAGTAACTTGACGAAATGCAGTCAACTATAAAGAAATTATTTGGACATTCTGTCGTTAGTACAATATCTGTATCTGTTTTTTCTTTTTCTTGTCCTTATTATCAACAACCCCTTGGAATAAGGATTCTTTAAGAATACAATCATGTGTTTCTTTTGTTGGCTGTCCCCTATACCTTGATTTACTGTGAAATTTTGGTAAGATATTGTGTAATTTGATGAAATCAACATCGAATTCCTTGACCTTGTAAAATCGAACCGTGTATGCTGCCATCCAAAACGATTTATTTAACGATAAATCTAGGACTAAGTAGGAAGGTAAATATAAATGTAAGTCTAGGAGATGCCACAGTTTCTCACCTGCCTATAAACATACCTACTTATACAATCTAAATCTTAGTTTTCTCGATTTACTCGGAAGTAATTAAGTAAAATGTGCTTAAGCAATTTAGTGTGCCTTAATAGTGGTTTCATCTCTGTTATATACAACTTCTGCTTGTATCGCTTTAGCAACGGCTTTGCGTCGTACTCGCGTTAAAGGACATGCGTAAAGATGAATTTATAGCGGAATTATCATACGCATATTATTATACATTTAACTACTAGACAACAGGTCTTATAAGACTGTCATGGTCTAAGCTAAATTATCTGCCCAGACGTGGAATTATATGCGCGTTTTGCATCTGCCATTTAACAAGTGACAGCTGCTAAAGTGTGGTAGGTACAGAAGATGTTTATTTTTTGTACTTTTTTATGATATGATAAAATATGTTGATCAGCTGGCGACGATAATCATTCTTTCACTGCCTTTCCAATTACTTTTTTGTACATACTTCGACTTACTTATAGTGGAGGTCTCTCATAAAGATATTTTCACTTGTTGTCTTCCATTCTAAATTTTAATAATAAACCACTAGATATTTTCTATACTTGGTTATTTGTAAATGTACATGAGTCACTTCACTACTGTATTACTTAGGTACCTATACGGGTATCCTTAGGTCAGACAACTACGGCCTCTCATTAATTTTACTATCGCGTCATTTTCGTATTAGTTGTTTGTTTGTACATTGGAGATGTTTAAAAAAATCTTTGCTTATTATTATTTTAACGGTTCTGAATCCATTTTTTTTAAACTTTTGTCTGTTTGCGATAATCGCGATGAATGCAAAAACTACTGAACGATTTTTGATGTTTCTGCCGCATTTTTGATTGTAATTGGTTGAGTAGATATGACCTAAAAATCACGATAACCGAGACAGCGGGTGGAGCCGCACTACATCAACTAGCATGCTATAAATATGGATAAAAATAATAATTTTGATAACATCTAGAGATTTATACATATAAATCCTGGCCATTACACTACCGACGTGAACCCACTCCTAGCACAAGCAATTTAGCTTAGTTAGAGGGGTTAGAGGGAATATTAATTGCGGTTGCTAATAATCTTTAAAAAAAAAGTATTTAGCCCGCTCAACCTTTCGCCTATAGTCACCGGTTACCGTAACACTAAGACAGACGCTTGCATTGCTACTAGAGACCATAGATATCAATAAAGTAAACAGGCAGCAACGCAAAGGTTATTAAAAATATACCCACCCCTAGACACACAACACATTATTATGTCGACAATCTTTTATTTAGGGGTATATTTATATGTAGGTAAGGGCAATAATATTAGATAACGTCGAACCTCTTTGATTGTATTGAATTTAACGGGCTGGTTTTAATACCATAAAATGTTCACATTCTGAAGATGGATTAAATAAATAAAAAATTAGGTCCCGCCATGAAGGATACCTCCTTCATACCTACCAGACACGACGGTATTTCTGTCCAATTGAGCAATTCGACTGGGGAAGTACCTCCGTCCTATAGAATACCGCAGTTCTATGTTCCCGGCGGTGAGTAGGGTAGCCAGATCTCACTAGAGCGTTTTTGTGCTGTCAGTGGGAAGACCAAAAGCTTGTCCTGCTTTGTCTTTTACACAGACGGCACAGAAACTCTGTGCTTACAGGGTTGGTAGCGCGAGTGTGAATCCATTGGTTTCGTACACGTTCATAGGCCACGGTAACCACTTTCCATCAGGTGGGCCGTGCGCTTGTTTGCCACCTAAGTGGTAAAAAGAAAGTTGATTTCAAGAAAGCAAAAGCAAAATGCACGTGACGAAGACATTCGGTATATTTAAAAAAAAATTGCTATCGCTATATATGCTGCGAATAAAATTTGTGCGGTTTAAGGACCCAATGCGGTATCAATAAGAGTAGCACAATTTGAAGTTCAAGCGTTTCAAGTCTGGAAATTTTAGTGTGAAAGATGAGGTTCGCTTTGGACGTCCGGACAGACGGATAAAATCACTGCCATCTTTGAAAAAGTGGAGCAAGATCGACATACTAATAGTTACAATATTGCTGAAGAACTGGATGTTGATCACAAAACAGTTTTACGTCATTTACAAAAGGCTGGGTACAAGAAAAAACTTGGATATTTGGGTACCACTCAAATATGCAAGTTTCTCACTGAGAGAAACCTAATGAATGGTGTTTCTATATGCAATTCTTTGTTAAAACGTAACAATTCCGAACTATTTCTTAAATGGTTCATTACGGGTGATGAAACTTGGACAAGTCCACAGTTCGTAGCAAATCCCAGCCTATCTCGGAACAAAGTGATGCTGTGTGTATGTTGGGATTGGAACGGAATCGTACACTATGAGCCGCCGAGTAAAACTATCTACTATCAGCAAGTGATGAAGTTAAAAGAAGCCATTGAGAAAAACCGGCCAGAACTGGCGAGCAGGAAGGGTGTGGTGTTCCATTATGACAATGCCAGACCGCAATCATTTATAGCTTCTCAGTAAAAATTGAGAGAGCTCGGGTGGGATGTGTTGTTGCATCCTCCGTATAGCCAGGACCTTTCTCCCTCAAATGTCCACCTGCTTCGGTGACTTCAAAACTCTTTAGGAACCATAAAGTTAACATCAAAAGGACACTGAAAACTGTCACGTCTTTTTAAACACAAATTTCAAATTTATTACAGAAATGGGATCATGACACTACCCATAAGATGACAACAAGTCATTGATTAAAACGGCACATACATATTATGAATAAATAAAAAAAAATACCTTACAAAAATATTTTCCTTTGTATGAAAAATACTTTTGCCTCGACCTTATATTTTCTCGGCCAGAGTGTCCCCACCTTTGATTGGGGATACCGTATATGTTTCACATTCCACCCCTTAAAATTGTAGCTTTGTTTGTAAAAAAGAAATAACTCTCTGTATTTTAACTGTATTATATTTTGAAAACAAAGGCTAATTACAGACTTCGGCATGTGTCATCCTATTATTCTTGCAAAAGGCGTTTGTAAATAAAAACGAAACTACGGTTGTGTCGACAAACGAACTTCGAAAAATTCGTGAGGGAGTAAAATTTGTTCACGTTCTTGGATTAAACGTCATGTCTGAACAACTTGTCTTACTATCAGAATCAGTTTGTAGAGACATGCGATATAGGTTTGGTTGGGGGTAGTACCTTAAGGTGGGGATATACCTCCATCCAGTTCTTAGAATGAGACTATAGTACAATATGATTGTTTAGAACCTACAAAAGGCATGCAGGGCTTTGTTGTTGGCTCCAATTTTTAGAAATAGGAAGTATTTCCTATTTTTAAAAATTGAAGGCAATATTTAAAATAAAATTTTATATTTGCTTTCAATTTTTACAATTAGGAAATAATACTTTCTATTTGTAAAAATTGGAGGCAATCTACCGTACGGCAGTGTACCATACGGTAGACTTGTATCAAGATGAGGCTGACTTAGCCCACTGTTTAAAGTGCGGGATGGTTCACACTAAAGCCCAAAGCTCTGCACGCTCTATCCTTCGTTCCTATTTGTAAAAATTGGAGGCAATATTTAAAATAAAAAAATATTTTATAAGCGCTAATTTCATTTATCATATTCTTCAGAGAATTTTGTTTTGTATTCTGGTGAATGATCTGGCATAACATCGCCGTGACTCGAGAGAAGTAACCTTGGGTATGAATTCAGCGTAAAGCTGTTCAAATAACTTGATACAACTGAAATCAAAGTATGTGATCTGTTAAAAAACAAAAAGTATTTATTTTTGGGTATTTAACGAAGTTTAATCGCGTTACTTCGTTTTTATAGGGATATTTCGAATATCTAGGACGCGTCCAGGTTACTTGAGAGTATTCACCCTAGAAAGCTCTGGTCTGGTCAAGGGTTTTAGTTCCGAAAATTTCTTTCAGAGGACCTTCTTCTGAAAGTGAATTTATAAAAATCTTATTCAAACAGCTGAGTCGGTTGACTTTCAGCATTATTCCAATAGGTACTTTCAAGGTATAAAACACTATGGCTATGAACGTTAATCAATGCTGGTTAAGGTTACCAAGTTCATAGCATCAGAAAGTTTTCATCCTTTTTAAATTTTAATGTCTTAATTTTGTTTCGCGTAACAACGAATGGCATAAACTTCATTTTGCAAAAAAAAAGTTTGGAATAATACTCATTTGTCATACATTCTTAATCATTGAGATGACTATGACATTCGTAACACCTGTCAAAATTGCTATTGTGAAATTTATCAGTCTGCCAATTTGGATATCAACCTTAGATCATACCATCAGAACCAATTGAAGAAGGTGTCAATTTGTTTGAAACTTCGGTACCTACTGTTGTAATAGAAACAAGCACATTATTATCTGCAGTGTTCAAAAATAACATACGCTTCAATCTACACTAAATTATTATTTATTGTCCACAGCACACTACTCTACCCGCGTATAATCCTGAAATATTCTTTAAATTTTCAAAAAAAAAACCATGTACGCAATTACTAAAACGTTTTCTTTCTACAGTAATTCAATTGATCTTGGTCGCTATATTGGTGAAATCTGCCCTTAATCATATTATTTTGATCAAATTTAGAACATTATTAAATTCTATGTTAATAGCGTGCAGAATAAACCTAAATAATAGTGCTGTTGGCATAAATTGACCGTGCATATATGCCGAATTCCAAGTTCTGCTATCTACTACCATCACTAGTTAATAAAATGAAAATAGATTAACAGTACTGCAGCTATGTAGGTCAGATACGAACGCCGCAGTTTATTTGTTATGTGTATAAGTTTATTAAAAATTTTATTTGTAATTATCTATTCATAATCTAGGCGATTCATCTATTGCAAACAGTACACTGTTAAATTCTGTATAATGATATTAATATACAGTACAATTGTTGTATTCAGTTTAGTTTGATTACACCTTGACTATAATCAAGATTTGGATAGTTATATTAATATTATTATTAATAAATATTGACATTATCATTGTTTCAGTCTGTGGTGTAGACTTCGAAAGATAAATCTCACGCGTATTTTTGTCATTTGAATTAAATCTTTACATTAGTTACCTGTTTTAGTGCTTTTTGATTTTTAAAGTCGGTTTTATTTTTTGATTCAATCATATTCATAACTAACTAAATAACTTAAAGTTCTTTCTTGTACACTGACTTGAAAGAGAGTTGAATTTACCTGCAGTGATGAACACTTTTCGTTGCTTTATTTATAAGCTTTTTTTCGGAACATCAAATGTAGCATTAACGCATCTTAAAAATCGGACGTGAGTTACAACTCTAGGGTTGCAAGTGTTGACAGATTTAAGGTATAGGCGTTTAAGCTTATCTACGTAGGTTGCAGGCACACCCTCTACATGGAATGTCCCTAAGGAAATATTTTATCTTCCGTCTTCATTTCAATCGAGTATAAAATTCAGTTCAGACACCAGCAGGTTACTGTTTGTGTCACTAATAACGATAACAATGACTGTCCTATTTATGTGTATATTTACTAACAGCTTCATTTGAGATCATCATAGAAGTTAAAGGTTTATTTCAATCACTGCAACCAATATTCCGTTCAGTTACTTAGATACTTTTCAGAAATAAAATAGAGTTTACACCACATTTTAATGCTATTCATTATAACACTAGTACGTAGTAGTGAAAACCCAAACATTGTTGCTGCTTTACATCGACTTACAAAGTAATGAATGACATAAATACAGTTGTCTTAGTGTAAATATAGCTATCTGACGTCATTGTCAAATTTGGTGAATACACTTATGGTTTAGAAGTTCATTCAACATACATAGTACACAATACGCATCTTTGTAAGGAAAATCACGTAAATTGTGCATGTTATCGATAAGGACTTACACACGTTTGTTGTTGTTGACAGGCCATCATTGCGCGCGCAATGAGTGAGGTGTGGTAGCGGGAGGCGGTGATGCAGCGTGGCCACGCGGGCGGCGCCCCGCACTCGCAGGCCTCCGCCCCCGCACAGCCGCACTACCGCTCACACTACGCTGACATCGATGATCAGGTTTGTTTATCTACACAATATAACAATAATAATAGTGTTGGTACGGTACATATTGTTGCTGTGTGTATTTTAAGGGAGTGTCCAGTCCATATCTGTTTGTTTCATAACGTAGGAAACGATTATATTTGTTATTACTGTTTATAGTATTTATACACAATACATACCTACATAATCTGCACAAATTATGATTTGAACAAAGAACATTCAATTGGGAAAACGGTAAATTTCGGTAAAATGTAAAATACTGTGATTGCTACCACAAAGAAAAGCAAAAGTGTATTGATTTTATGAAGATTTTTTTTTATTTTATTTCATTCTGCGGTTATATGCATATTAATATCCTTCCCATCTTTTTTTTAAATAACTAATATAATATATTATATTAACTTGCACTACATGTTCACACGCTAGAAAAGAGGAAGATATCTTAGAGTTTATAATTGAGCTTATTGTATAGATATCGAAATAAAATACTAAAATTACATAATATGTTTATTTCAAACAAATAAGAAATGCCGTCATATTATCTTGTCATTAAGTACACAGTAGTATTCATTCAATAAGAATGTGACTTAGGTTCACTTAAATAGCTACTTTCGCTACCACGTAATAAAGTTCTATCTAGGTCGCAGTCAATAAATACTGCTGGTAGCTCATAAGTACTCATAACTCATAAGCCTATAGCAATTTTTATTAGCGTAAATGTATTGATCTTTTATCCCAAGTAGTGGTATACCAGACTCTTTTTCTTTGACCTTTGCAGAATTGAGAAACGTTAAAATTAAATGAAAATCTGTAAGTTATTAACAGTAAGATCAACATAATACTATTTATTAATAATAGTGAATGAAAGCAGAAACGCTTACGCAGATATTCATGTAGTTCTACGTTACATTCGACGTAACCTTGTATTGGTGTGGCGTTCCGACGTGGAAAAACTGTACGGTATTTCCGTTGAGTGTAGCGTAGCCATAATACCCGACCGCTGCTAGCGTACATCTTTATGTACGCCAGCAGCGGTCGGAGACAGGTTTACTATATAGTGCTTCAAGCAGTTCTAGTATATTTTCAACAATATAAAGTATGTAACACTCTTTAATTATATTTTTTTCAATTGTGTACATAACGTAACAATAATTAAGTCGAAGGGTTACAGTCGGAATGACTATTCCTGAGTAATTCAATTTCATTTATAACATTTATGTAACGTAATGTGTTACATAGTAACATTACAGTAGCTATTGTTTTTCAACGCAATCATGGATGCGTAAATTTTTATAATATTACGAGATACTACTTTTTTTCGTGCACAAAATCTTTGCGCATACACCCAGCCGGCAGCCGAGCGCGCTTCGGTGTCGGTAGATGTGGTTATGTCGTCTGTGGGTCGGAGGTGATATTGCCGGAGACATCTCTCGCACCCCGGCCGACTCAGGGCCACCTCTTTCGAGCTGGCTTTCTTCTCGTGTGAAGATCACGGAGTCCCCATCTAGCTTCCGGGTATGGGGAGGCGCCGCGGCCCCGGCCTGCTTCAGTTGGGGTGACAGGCGGCTCCGTCGGACACCCCCAGGCCCGCGTATCTCGTTAAATAGTACACTTAAAATAGTTAACTGTTTAGGGAAACCTCTAAAATATAGGGGATTTGAAATACATTCTTCTTCATCAAACATTAATCCCAATCGCATCGATGAACACTTCGGATGCGATTGGGGCATCCGAAGCGTTCATCTTGGAGTCTAGGGTCCACTTTACCAGTCAACTGCGAATTTGGCTGAACTTAGATATTTTCTGTGAAGCGACTGCCGCATGAGCTTTACAACCAGACCAGTTGTTGGACATTTCAACTATCCGTAACGACTGCCATAGTTGTTTGTATGGTAACCGGGACCGACGGTTTAACGTACTCTCCAAGGCACGACCAGACAAATACAAATACACCTATTCATGCATTCAAAATAAGAAACCGCACTTCCTGCATTGCGGCCGCATTCACTACGCTCCGCCACTTTTCAGAGAGACTTTTCACAAATACATTATACAACATTAAATTTGTCATTATATAGGTATAATATATATAGAATTGAATAAAACACTACACTTTGCTTTAAACATACACCCGGTTTTCCGGTTTTGTCACGTTGACGCACTTTAGAGTGTCCTTTAGAAGCAAAATAGCCAAAATATAGTAGAAAAAAAGAAATCTCAACAAGTTTCTTCTGTTCAGGATTATATTTCTTCATTGAATGTTGAAATTGCAATAAAAATGAAATTAGCAATTATGGAGAGTCTTGTACCTAAAACCCGCGATTTTTGAAATGAGGATCGGTTCCGGACGCCTCAGTATGTAGGTATGCTTAGTATAGAACTAGTAACTTTGTTTTGTACATTGTATCTGTTGTATAATAAGGAAAATGTATGTCTCGTGATTCCCACGAAGCATGAGTCACTTATGATTTTTTAGAGATTGCTGTAGTATTAATTCTTAGTAATTTGTTTTAGATACCTGCGTCCGTCATCAGTAGTGTGGGCACAGTGAGCCTGTCTCAATCATCGACCAACCCAACACCTAACATCACCATGGCAAATCCAACGAATCCTGGTAATGCAAGCAGCGGCAATAACGTCCAGCCGCCTGCCCAGCAGACTCCTACCCAGGCTCCTGTGCGCAACTTGCCCAAAAAACGCAAATTCGATCCTTCCGTGTTAGAAGAAATTCAACAGAGTTGCTCCAACA
Source organism: Eilema griseolum (assembly GCA_963662185.1). Classification (NCBI taxonomy): domain Eukaryota; kingdom Metazoa; phylum Arthropoda; class Insecta; order Lepidoptera; family Erebidae; genus Eilema; species Eilema griseolum. Next base: position 12,627,693 of record OY759250.1, read on the forward strand.
ATAATACAGTCAATGCTCCATTGCCGATGGAGTATCAACACCAGACTTACCAAGCGCCGGTGCTGCAACCCTCACCAATAGTGCAGCACCCGTCTCCACCATCAGAAATGAAGAATTATTCTATCTCGTATCCAAATATTGACCTGTCTGAATGGCGGGATCATCGTGTTTTGGCGAAACTACGCGGTGTGTACGTGCCTGGTGTGATTCGTCAGGCGGAAGGTTGTAAAGTGTTGGTGGAGTTCGATGGACTCGAAAATGAGTCTGTGGAATATAGTGATGTGTTTGGTGTTAACAAGAATGATGTGATAAGTGATGCGAGTCCCCAAATAAGTCATTTGGTAATGGAATCGCTCTGTGTAGTAAGGACTACGGACCCTAGTCGAGAGAATATGCAAAATGTTTTTGTTGAAGGACTCGTGTATGAGGTGCTAAATTCTCCAATCAGAATACGAGTTAAGGTGAGACTACAGACATTTTTTATTTTTCTATGCAAAAATGTTACGGATGAACGCTTTTAGATTTCTAACTGTTAGGTTAGACAAAAATGTATCTATACGCGTATTTATAGTGTTTATATTGCGTTTCTTGACAATATCTTGCACAATGTTACAGGCACCATTTTCACTTCATTCACGCTGTTTAATACGGTTGTATATTATTTTTTATTGCCATTTATGAGTCTGATAGTCGCGAATTCTAGGCCGCAGATATTTTATTGCATCACTTCAGTAGATACCTAAAACACGTTTGTTCCAAACCATGCTTGATAATTCGTTCCGGGCTCCAAGGAAGTTTATGTTTATCTGGAACTCGTCGAATATCTTAGCGGTCTTGTCGGTCAATGCTGTTCTTATCAAACTAGACGGACTGATTTGCAGCGGATAAATTTTATTTAAAAAAAGAAATTCTATGTCTATTTTTCTTCCCTGTAGGATCTATAATAGTAAACTTAAAAGCTGGTCGTAAAGATAATTAAGTACATACATGCACAATACTTTCAAGCGTTAGATTTAAATGTTAATTATTCTGTGATTCTCTAGTACCTGGCACCTTTTTTCCTCAATTTAGGTGCCAACGTCACACTTCAATTCGTTTTTGTTAGAACACTCAATAAAGCTAAATGCTTATGTAAGGATTAGGTTCATATAAATAGTGGTAATTGGAAAAGTAAGTCTCAAGTTGCAAATCTCATAATTTTTGTATCTTTAGGTGACAGAAGGTGATTTATGTAAGGAGATTGTCGAAGTGAAGCGCGCCGACATCAGACTGCTGCAGCCACCTTGGGCCGACGAGCTGGAAGAAGCTGGAACTCATTGCGCGTCTGCATTACATCCTGGCCATCTTAGAATTCACCATGTGCCCACGCAGGTATGTTCTTGAACTTGTGAACTTCTTTTGTTTTGCTATTTATTCCCTAAAAATCGGTGTTCTTCCTAACTTAGTTGCCTATACAAAAAAGTAAATGTGTTAAACTGGATATATTGTATAGCTATTTTCTTTTTATGCGTTTATCGGGTCAATCGCAATCTGGGTTTATTTTTTTGAGTAGAACTACCTACATTCAGCAGGTCTGGTACTCTATCCCCCAGTCACGGTACCCCAAAGAAAAATATTAAATGTTATGATAATATTTTACGTAATTTGGCCTATTGGAACTAGATTTTCATCTTAGCGTTTTCACCTCGGGAGTCTGGGATCCGTTTTACCAGTCTTACTGCGGATTCAGCTGAAGTCACACACTCTATTTATCATATTATCCAGTATAGAAGACATTGCTGTTATCCTCAATAATAGTAAAATTTGAGGTCGAAGTACGCCTTATTTTTTTTGCAATATAAATTATTAATGTTCAAACGGTTGGTTAGGATATATTACATTGTAAATTAATCAGTGAAGACTTCTGTGTCTGTTTTCTCTACTTTTACAGTATTACCAACACAGAAAACGTGACCCAATTCTTCTTTTTTTTTATCGTACATATATTTACAAGAATGTTTATCGCTGTGTTACGTATTAGTCTCACTAGATAACGGTGCCCTAAAATAATTGCATTGTTTATCATTATCACCCTGAGCGAGGTCAGATAAAAAGGTTAATACCCGCCAAATTACAGAATGTAACAATGTAGGTAATAGCGGCGCGGTACATTCAACGTAACGAACTCTTTGATCCTTTTGCTGTCGAGTACTAAATTGATCATGTATGTCTGTATGAAAGAAACTTCGTCCCACGCACACTCAAGCTATGGAATGAACTCCCTGCTGCGATTTTCCCAAGCGTCTACAATATGGGGTTTTTCAAGAGGGGCATTAGAAAGTTTCTTCAGGGTCGGCAGCGCGAGTGTAACGCCCCTGGTGGGCTGTGTGCTTGTCTGCCACCTAAGTGGTATAAAAATCCCCGATTTTATTATCATCAATTTTTTGACTCGAACTAAGGAAGCAATTTATAGACGTTTTATACTTAGTGGGTGTATATGTATAAGATTAGACTCTACCAACATCTTCGTGCCCTGCACAACCTCATCTGATAACTGGTACACATGCAGTTTAATGGATGAGGCTCTGGGCTCGCTTTGTATGGAATATCATAGACCTAGTCATGAAAACGTCTCCTGAAGTAAACTAATATTAGCTTAATGATTTCAAATAAATGAATGCCGCGTGGTTTCTGGCAGAGTAGAATTAGGGCCACCACCTCTTCCCATGCGGTGTCGTACAAGGCGACTAAGAGATACAGCCCAGACTCAGCATCATATGCATGACTCGAGTTAACAATAGTGCTCGGAATACAGCTATAGGCTCACCCCCTATTACGTGGGATCGAAAACAATTATTGGTGAAATGTAGGTGTTAATTCACCTCTGCCTAACCCTCCAGGGATAAAAGCGTGATTGTATGTATGTATGATTTCAAATATTGGAATGGTATTTTAAAGTATTAAGTTTGTGAACAGATGGGCGGCGACGGCTTCTACACATCCTCGCCCATGCCCGGCGCAGGCGCTGGCGGCGTGGTCACCGTGGGCGCTCTGTCCAACGGCTCCATGGACTACGGCGAGAGTGACGACGATCTCAGGCGCGAGGACATCATGTTCCCAGCCGATGTCTCGCACATGGGTAATTATGGTAACATTCGTTTTCGACTCTTTCTTTTTATAATCCACTAGCCGACACGCCCCGGCCCGCCCGCACCACGGACTATATACCACGTACTCCATTAGCCATAAATATACACAGAACAACACGTGCAGGGCTTAGATGTCACCGTCAAACTGTGCAGAATATACGAGCAAGAACCAAGCGGTTCGGAGACTATTTATTGTCGCACCACCAAGATCTGGAGCTGGCTGCCAAACTGAGTGCCACCATTGTGTCTGTAATGGTGACCCTCTTTCCTGAGACTTTGCCTTTAGCTTAGCAACAGGCGAGGCGAAATCAAGTTGGCGTGTCTTAGGAAAAAAAAACCGGCAAATTATTTATTTTCAAATTATGCGTTTTTCAATTTTATCCATAAGAGGGTAGAGTCATTCTTTTGCGTCCTTCTGCCAACTCAGTTAGGAAGCGAATGCCATCTGACTTCCACAACCACAATTAGTGATACCGAAGTTCTGTAGTTAGACTAGTTGAACTTTGTAGGGCTCCAACTACCCACAACGACAGTCATAGATGTTCGTAAGGCAACTGGGATCGATGGCTTAATGTGCTCTACGAGGCACGGAAATACCAATACAAATATGCATATTAGCCACTGAACGGGAATCGAACCTGCGCCGCCGCATAGCAGCCGCGTTCACTACCGCCATGCCGCCGGGGCAGTGTAGGGTACAGGTAGAAAATTATTAACTTTGAAACAGGAAGCCTGTCATAGTACCGTTATAATAACGAATTTATACCGGTACGGCTAGTTATTAATAAATGATAAGCATGCGTTATTGCATAGTCGTATTCTATTTACAAGTGGGTAAATACAGTTTCTGATAGGATTGTATTTATTAATTAAATATAATTGTTAACTTACCTGTTGGATATCCCAATTTACTGATGTTACTATAATATAATTCTCTTCATTTGAGCTCTGATCTCAGTTGCACGACTTTTCCGGAAGCGTCGGCTCTCTTTTTTGAAAAATCTCGAACCGACTAAAACCGCACGCCTTTTTGGGGTCATTTATTATGGAGCGTGAGATTACCTCTGGGTGGATGCCCCAGATGACCTAGGGCCATCAAGATGACCACGAAAGACACCCGGCCCCAGAGAGCCGAGGGAATTTTGAACATTGTATTTTCTGTGTTGACAAGAGTCTGGGTTTATTTTGCGTCCATTAATTATGCTGATAAATCGATCTGATTTCTGAACTGAGTTGCTACTTGCACTATATTCGTCAATGTTATTCTGAGAATGCTCTTTGTTTGCCCACAAATAGAATTGATACAATATGTTTTCCTATAAGATGGATATCCATCATTCTAAACATCCACTGGATCGATAGGGTACGATGTCCGTTTACCACAATGTTGGAGGAATAGGATTATTATATATTTTTACAGAAATTACTAATATTCCCCCCTTTTTTTTTTTACGTGCGCATAATTCCCACGGATACCTCCCCACCGGAGCCGGTGGAGGAGGTTATGTCGGACTTGAACCGACTAAAACGCACGCCGCCTGTGGGTCGTTTTGGTTGCCGAAGGTGAGGTTGACAGGCATATCCCTCGCACCCCGGCCGACCCAGGGCCATCTCTCACGATCTGGCCCTCATCTCGGGTGTGGGGACTACAGAGTCCCTAACTCGACCCCGGAAACGGGGAGGCGCGCGAGGCGCGCCACCGACGCGGCCACTAATATTCCCCCTAATCACAACAAAGCCCCTAAGCTCAATTGCTTGGTAGTATAATGGACAGGATTCTAACCTAGGACCTCTGTATCATCATAACCACTAAGCTAAATGAAATAAAAATGTTATTACAATGTCTCGATTACCATATTTTGAGTTGATTGTATACTGTTGTTGACAGACACATGCGGTAATAGCAAACGCAGCAGTTTGCAGAGTCGCGGCAGCACCTCCAGTCTGCTCGAAAGAAGTCTCACACCCAGATCTCAACCACCTACCCCAAGGTAAGCAAGTAGTACACCGACAAATACCAGAATAGTGGCTCTGTTGCTAGGGAGCAAAATCAGGAAAGTGTATCATGAACCATTTCAGGCCCGGTCGACAAGGGCGCAGACTATGGCACACCGTAGGAGTTTTATTGTGTGAGATAAGAGCCACACATAATCCCGCGGCCCCGCATTTTCCCTGACTAAAAAATGGAAGTGTGTCTTTAAGTTCCACGAGTATTCATTAGTTTCATTATATTCGGCTGGTAGGTTTAGGAGCTTCACTTAGGCTGGATACCTTCCGAACTGATTGTATAAAAAATGTTTTATTATTGTTAACACGCATTATCATCATCACAGCAGTTCTAGGATATCAATGAGGTTCATTCAAAATTTGCATGAATTATTGAGTCATCTCTTGACTTTTATTAGAATGGTGACATATAATGGTCTGGTATTTAAATTTTATTGACCCAAAACTTGGCCATAACAACAGCGCTCTCTACATAAGTCGTCGGTAGTGCAAGTGAAGGGGTACATCGAGCAGGAAAGCAAATGCCCATCGACCAGAAGACGAAGAAGATGAGAATGATTACCGTCTGAGAGTAGTCAGAACCGTTCGTTAATTAGCAGATAAACCTGTTTTCAGGTGAAGTTAGCTTCGGCCCGAAGAATTTGGTGGGGCCCTATACATTTAATTACGTACAATCATCCTATGTTGTTTGTTATTTTTATTCTCATTGCGACCTGAGCCGGTGCGCACTGTGCGGTATGAAAGAAACTTCATCCCACGCACACTCAAGCTGTGGAATGACCTCCCTGCTGCGGTTTTCCCAAGCGCCTACAATATGGGGTTCTTCAAGAGGGGCATCAGAAGGTTTCTTCATGGTCGGCAGCACGAGTGTGACACCCCTGGTGTTGCATACGTCCATAGGCCACGGTAACCGCTTCCCATCAGGTGGGCCGTGTGCTTGTCTGCCAACTTAGTGGTATAAAAAAAAAAAAAATCTGTTTAATTTTGTCAATCAATCAATTAGCCTATCGCAGTCCACTGCTGGATATATACCTCTCTCAATGCTAGGAGGCTTTGGCCTATTGTTTCCACGCTGGCCAGACGGGTTGGTATAGGATTATATTTTGAGTTTTCCTTCTCTCGCAGTGATATTATCGTCTCTTACGACACCCGTCGGATGAGATGGTGTGGTGATAGTTGTTTTCTTTCTCAGTCACTACACGAATTTCGTGTTCACAGTTTTAGTTAACTAACTATAAGGATATATCATGAATTCATGAAACTTTTTGGAGGAGGTAGGACACGTCGGTATTCCTGTCCGAATTGAGCAGTCCGACTGGGGAAGTACCTCCACCCTACAGAATACCACGGCTATAATAACCTCGTGTTGTGTTCCCGGTGGTGAGTAGGGTAGCCAGAGCTCACTGGAGAGTTTTTGTGCTGTCAGTGGGAACACCAAAGGCTTGTCATGATTTTGTGTTCTGCACTGAGGGCACATAAAATCTCTGTTCTTACAGGGTCGGCAGCACGGATGTGACTCCACTGGTGTTATACACGTTCATGTGTCACGGTAACGACTTTCCATCAGTTGGGCCGTGTGCTTGTCTGCCACCTAAGTTGTAAAATTTTATTATGTTAAAATGTTAAAAATGTTAAAATGTTATGTTAAAAAAATCTTATTTAACACTTGTCTACAGATCTCAAGCGGCAACCCCGCACAAGTACAAGAAGGGCGACGTGGTATCTACCCCCACTGGTATCAGGAAGAAGTTCAACGGAAAGCAATGGCGCCGTCTCTGCTCAAAGGATGGGTGCACAAAGGAGAGTCAGCGGAGAGGGTTCTGTTCGAGGCACTTGTCTCTTAGAGGCGTCACTCGCTCTTCAAATACGCCGTTAGCGCAAGGATCAGCGCATACTCCTCAACAGAGGTAAGTGATAAAAACAAGGTGTTTAATAGGTTTTCGGTACAAATGATAAACTTTGTGATATGTCAGTTATTATCTAGTTTGCAATACTTTAATTGCTTGTGGTCTATATATTCGTTCATTTATATGAGTATAGGTATTTAAACTATCATGGTCACTCACATCAGCATCAAAATAAACGGGATATTTACCATGTTTCATTGTTTTGAGTTTCCGATATTTCGGCGCTGTTGCAAGCACCATGATCACGAAGGAACTGGGGTAGTGGCGGTGAACAGAGAAAAAGGTTTTTCCTAGGAGTAATTATATCGATCTACCCTCTTTCGAGTTCGATTTATGTGAGTTCAATGTTACACGCCTTTTTTTACGTGCGGAAAATACCCACGGATACCCCCACCACCGGAGCTGGTGGGAGAGGTTATGTCGGACTCGAACCGCCTAAAAGGCACGAAGAATTGTTTTTGTTCGCCGAAGGTGAGGTTAACAGGTATATACCTCGCACCCTGGCCGACCCAGGGCCATCTCTCGATCTGGCCCTCTCCTCGGGTGTGGGGACCCAACTCGTCCCCAGAAATGGGAAGGCGCACCGCCGTCGCGGCCTGCTTCTGCCAGGGTGACAGGCAGCTCCACCCTTCACCCCCAGTCCTGTTGTTATACGCCTTGACCGATTTGAATATTTGCTTTCTTTGGCAGAGTGGAACTCAAGGTACACATGAGACGAGATACGTTCCCCTATCTCCACTCATGTGTACCGTGTACAAGGCGAAAGGCGATTAAAGGATAGCCCTATCTCGTCATGTGCTACATCAGACAATATACAGAGTGATTTTTCAAGAACGTGTGGATGTCCAAATCCGAAACTTGTAGGAATATCGAAAAGTACTCAGTAATATATTGGGCTCGATGTTGATAAGAACTAAAATTCTTCAGATTATTCAGATTTATTTCACATATGATATGTAGGTATATATACTGTTTATGTTTAAGTATATGTAATTAATCTATAGTCCTTGTAGAACCAAATCAAATCAAATCAAAATCATTTATTGCTGACCAAAGGTATAACAGTGGTATTTAGTACATTTAAAAGTCCTCTTCGGCCTACCTTGTTGGCATGCAAGAACCCACCCAGGTTTTTTAAGTACCTATATTTAATTATAACAGGGTCTAAGAAAATGTGTTTAATTAAATTATCCAATGTTAATAAATATTGAAGACAACCAATTCAATACAATACAAATATGTCAATTATAACAAGTAATCATCATATCAACAAAGATCTCACTAAATGAAAGAAACAATATTAATATACCAATCAATGAAAAGTCAGGCGATAAGTAGGGCGGCGCGGGAGCGGGGTCACGATCCCGAGCCCGAAGAAATTCGGGCCGTGAGATCCCGGCTCCACAGGGAAATGGTGGCAGAATGGGAGAGACGACTTGGGCAACCAAGCGCAGGGCACGCCGTAGTAACGGCGGTAAGACCCATCATGGGGGAGTGGCTAGAGAGGCCACACGGCAGCCTCTCGTACCGTCTGACGCAGATGATCACCGAGCACGGATGCTTCGGAAAGTATCTGCGTCGGATGCAGAAAGAGCCAACGTCCGAGTGCCATCACTGCGACGCGAGCGAGGACTCAGGTCCGCACACGCTCACCGAGTGTCCGGCGTGGGAGACGCCGAGGCGGGAGCTTGTGGCGGCCCTGGGAGTGAGGGTTCTCACGCTCTCCACCTTGCTCGCGGCGATGGTTCGCTGCGCGGATGCGTGGGCGGCCGGCGCCTCCTTCTGCGAGCAAGTAATGCTCGTGAAGGAGGAGGCGGGGCGGGAGCGGCAGCGAGAGCGACGAAGGATCGCTAGACAAGCTGCCCGCGCACGAAGGCAACTCGGGCGTCGGAGGTCGATGAACGACCTCCGCCCCCCATGAGCGCCGGCCTGGGGGTGACAGGTGAAGCCGCCTGTCACCCTGGCAGAAGCAGGCCGCGGCGGTGGCGCGCGTGGCGCGCCTCCCCGTTTCCGGGGACGAGTTGGGGACTCTGTAGTCCCCACACCCGAGAAGAGGGCCATATCGTGAGAGATGGCCCTGGGTCGGCCGGGGTGCGAGGGATATGCCTGTCAACCTCACCTTCGGCAACCGAAACGACCCACAGGCGGCGTGCGTTTTAGTCGGTTCGAGTCCGACATAACCTCCTTCACCGGCTCCGGTGGGGAGGTATCCGTGGGGATTTTGCGCACGTAAAAAAAAAAAAAAAAAAAAAAAAAAAAAGTCAGGCGATAAGTCAATAATAATAAAATTATGTCAAAGAAAATTATAATTATAGGTACTGTCCATTGACACAATAACTAATTCAATATAACAACAATTAATTATGAAAATAAATGTCAAGTATATTACAAATTTCATTGTACAGCACAATATCCCGACTAGGTATCAAGTAATAAGATTCAGATTTATAGTCATGTTAATTGCCTGTGAGAAAGTCACTTACTGTGTAGTAACATTTCTTTGATAGACGGTTCTTAAATAGAGTAATATTTAATGTTTTTATTTCCGGAGGTATTCTGTTGTAGATTATTGGTGCCATACAGTATACACTTTTATGCAATAAAGCCGTATTTGCTCTATGTATGCGTAGCCTATCACGTGTATTTGCTCTTCGGTTTCGGGTGACTGTATCTGCCAAAGTCTCGAAGAGTTCAGAATTCGACTTTACAAAAGTAGCCGTTTCAAAAATATACAATGACGGTAATACCAGTATGCCATGGATCAAAAAATATGGTTTACAACTATCTCTCCTAGTTAAGCCAAACATTGCACAGATACATCGTTTCGGGGCTCTGAAGATGGTATACTTATGTATAGAATTACCCCAAAACATTATACCGTACCTTAGATGTGACGCAGTCATTCCATGGTACGCTGTAAGTAGAGCATCAGTATTTAATATTCGCGCAAGTTTATACAAGGCGTATACCGAACTGCTTACTTTTTTACATAAAGCTTCCGTGTGTGATTACCAATTCATCTTACTATCTATAGTAAGTCCTAGAAATCCTAGGAGTCCTAGGAACCAAACGCATCCCTCATTAATATGCGCCTACCTCGTACTAGCTCTGCACCAATCTATGGTAGACTGGCAGAGATTGCCTACGGCATTATGTCCGCCAATGTACATCGTGCATAAAGCATAAGCTTTTAGAAAAATCATTACGTAATTTTACTAAATCGGGCCTCAGTTTCAGTTTATTTAGAATAGTTTGCTTATTTGTCAAGTGATTTTATGACGACACAAATTTATACAAACATGGATTATATTTCGGCTGTATCTAAACATATTAAATCTACATTATCGTGCTAGATATCGTGAGTCATATACATGTAAACATTGTAATCTGAGGATAAAGCTCGCGTATAAAGTAATTATTGTAAGAACTTGCAACTAATTCTATCATAACAGGTTATTTGACAATTTTTTTAGTCTTGAAAAACTACCACTGTACAATAATAGAATGAACTGCTTAAGTGAAACATTCTCAAGACAAATAGTTTTAAAGATATTTGTTTTTGAAAATTCGATTTCTCGAACCGCATGAAAACGCTCCGTACAAAATCGTACTTGTGAGTGACGTCACTCGTCCGTCGGCGGTATGGCAAATGTATAGAGTGCAAGAGAATATTGCATTTTGGTCTTCGTGGCGTTTACATGTAAATAGTTTATAATAAAAGTAATTTAAAATTTAATGAGGAATCTAAAAATTTACAAATTGGGACATCATTTGATTGTTTATATTTTGTCTTACTATGGTAATAAGAAATAATTAAAAGTTATAGTTTTATTTTGGTTAGGCAATATTTAATTTTACATTTTTTCAGAACAAACTAACATATTAAACAGTATTGAGAAGAATCAAAAGACCTTGTCAAATAGCTTATAATGTGAAAGTATCGGCGTTGTCTTCAGAGATATACTTACAAGTAACTTGTACGATAATATAGATATACGAAATCTATATTATCGTACAAGTTTATGTACTTTGAAAAGACAACGGAATTTGTTCGTCGATTTTGATTTTATTTTTCTTTTTTATACCACTTAAGTGACATATAAGCACACGGCCAAACTGACGGAAAATGGTAACCGTGGCCTATAGACGTATGCTACACCAGGAGTGACTTACTAGTGTACTCCTATACTTATGGGTGTACAAAAGCCGAGAAAACTGAGAGGTAGAAAGGAATATAGTTGGTTCCTAACAGTGTAACATAACAAGTTCAGTGTTGCAAGCAATAACACAGTCATCATTTGGTAGTATCAAGGAAAAGAAGTCTTACCATAGTAAAAAATTAGATAATTGAAATAAGTTTTCTGTACTGAAGCATTCAACCATTTTTAATTCTTAACATGATCTTTAAATTGTAGTACATTCTAATTACGCCATTTATTAATAGGAAATAATATAATCAGTAATAGGCGGTAAACGTTCAATTATTAATAGACATATCCTCATATACATAATTCGTTATCATTATCAGTTCCTTTAAATGGTACTATTTTCCTGATTGAAATATAAAATATAAGTTCAGATTTGAGAATTATAATGAATACAATCGAATCGAATCACACTTCCTCCAAATTGATAAGTACAAACGTTCATAGATGGCACTGATGGACGTTTTAAAATGGAAAGAGCAACCTATACCACAAATACGTCGTGAACAGTACAAATAACAATAACACATTAATAACCATAGCAGCAAAGAAATTGACAGTTAGAAATCTGAAAAATCGAGCTGCAATATTTTTCCATACAGGTGTCGATAAAATCACATTGGTATGTATAAAAGTTCATAGATAGCACTGAAGGACTAGTTTTAAAATGGAAATAACAACCTCTACAACCAATTCGTCGTGATCAGTGTAAATAACAATAACACATTAATAACCATAGCAGCAAAGAAATTGACAGTTAGAAATCCGAAAAATCGAGGTGCAATATTTTTCTATGCAGGTGTCGATAAAATCACATTAATCTGGTTAAATTATAATTCTTCAAATATTTGTTACAGAAGTAGCAGTAAATCTCTATCATCGAGCGGAACAGGTGTGGAGGGTGATGAGACTTCTCGAGAATCTGATACCACGCCACCACACTACCGAGTTAGGGGTCAATTCGACCCTGATGAGACTGAGGCTGCTAATATGTTGGGTGAGTTTGTTTGTTAGCACCGAATATGAAAACAAGCGTAGTAGTAGTACATCTATCGGGTTGTTCTTGAAGATTATAACCAATCACGTCACTGTCTTTTTGTGACGGGACTCGTTGATCAATTAAGCTTCAACCACACAGGTGAGTTGATTATCGATCGATAAATCCACACCCGGTATTTTGATAATACGTCCTTAAACTCATTTAAAAGTCTAAAAACCAAAATTGTACTACAATATTTTTCACGTAGCATGGGTACGGTGACGTTTGGGATTTGAAGTTACTAGAGATGTAGTCAAGATAAAATCGCATGAAATAAAATCGATTATATATCTTATCGAGATCATTTATTAATGAAGAAGAAATCGATTCTATTAACTAATAATTTTGAAGAAAAAAAGTAAAACAAAATTGATAACCTGTTTAATTATTTATTAAAAATCAAACATGTTCATCATCTTCATCATCATCATCATCATCATCATCATCATCATCGTCATCTGACTCGTCGACGTGAATAATTATTTGGGAATCAATTATGCAGTCTATTCTAATGTCTCGCTCCCAGTCATGTAAGATTAGATTTTTGGTTTTCTCCACTACTTTCTTCCAGTCATCGCCAGTGACATTTTTGCATCCCTCTTTCAATAACCCCATCATTTTTGTGGCTGTAAAAGGCGGAGCTGTATTTTTTCGTGCAGCGTATCCTGAAACAAGATAAAAAACAAATTGAGTCATAGAATTCAAGTAATAAACATAATCATATTTTTGTCAGTATGTAAATAGACTATGGTTAAACAAGTTACCTTTGATTTGGGCCCAAATTAATTCAATGGCATTGTACTGACAGTGGTACGGTGGAAGCCTCAGGACTTCGTGACCATATTCGTTTGCCATCATATCTAATTTGTATGTCGTTTGGGGCTCGTGCATTTTTACGAGCTTCACTAGCTCCACCTTTAATTTCGTCTCATCGGCTTCCACATTATTGGCTTGGAGCCACTCGATCAACTCGCTCTTCTTATTGGAAGAAGTCGGCGGTTTGTTCAATTGCACGGAGTGATATGGGGCATTGTCCATAATAATTGTGCTGGCTTCTTCTAAATTGCTAAGCATATTTTGAAACCACTCCGTGAATACTTCCGCATTCATATCTTCGTGATATTCTCCCGTCTTTTTCGATTTAAAAGCAAGTAGCCCATTTTCTACAAATCCTTTCGATGTGCCTGCGTGACAAATAATCAATCTCTCCCCTTTTCCTTCTGGCACTTTGGTCGAGGCATGAGGTGTATCGTCAGTCCACATTTTACCGACCGTATGATTGGCATTCAGCCAAGTTTCATCCAGGAAGACGACATTGCTCCAATCGGTAATCGCTTTAGCCTTTTTCAAAAAGGTAACCCGCGCAAGTGCTATATCGCCCCTCTCCATGTCAATTTTTCTTTTGTTTACTTTTTTGAATTGGAAACCAATGTCCTTCAATACGCGCCACAAGGATGTAGGACTTCCAGTAAACAAATCAGCATCTTTTAAAGACTTGACCAGCTTTAGAAGCGTCGGTAATTCTTTATTCTGGTAATAGTTATAAATGTGGCTCCGTATAGCATCGGCCGCAAAACTGTCTACATCTGTTACAGATGCCTTTTTGGTTCGCTTTTTATTAGGGGTGGACAACTTATTTTCTTCTGTATCGTGAGCACCATATTTTTCTCGAGTGATTCGAGAAACCGTGTTCCGCCCAATGTCTAACGCATCTGCCACTCGATCCAAAACGTTGGACACAGGCAATAGCGTTCCGCCATTCTCACGTTCCCGCTCAAAGTAATCCCGCAATCGAACTACAAATTCACGGGCTTGACTACCAAGCACAGTCTTTTTCGTTCTTTTTGGCATTTTGCCAAAAAAAACAACAAAACAAAAGTCAATAACAAAAAACGGTAACGAAAACAACAAAGCACAACGATAGTCAATAACAAAAACAAGTAACAAAAACACCACGCAAGCTCAAAACAAAGAAAACAGACCGCATACAAGGCAGACGCACTCGTACTGAGTTGATATAACAAGATGGCTGCCAGCTCATGCTTAAGCAGTGTTGCTATATTATAATAAAGCTCCACAAAGACAAAAATGCTTTGTTTAAAGTTTATTATTACATAATTATATTTTATAATCGTATTTTAGTTAAAAATACAACTAACGATTTATGATACTTTATTCGACAATTTATCGATTATAACGATTTTACTATGTCAATCTCTAACGCAACCTGTTCCGATTCACGCATCAAGAATTATGTATTTGGAATGTTTATATTTAAAGTTTAAATAATTACGGAGAAATAAAAATAGTTTTAAGTTAAAAATGCAAAATAAAACAGTTTTCTTTTTATCTTCGTATTAAGTGTTGTTTCCTGTATTCCGCGTTACGTAAATTGTTTCGAAATGAATCATGCATGAAATGGAATTAGTCAAATGTCACCGTACCCATGCTACGTTTTTTTTTATAGTAGTTAGTCAGTAAACCTTTTTGTTTAACATGTGTGTTTAGATTTTAACTAACAGAATGGGGTATAGACAGTTTGTCCAAGTAAATAACCCTGTGTTATATATTTTTTTGCAGTTTCTCTTGGTAGTTCCCGTTCAGGCAGCCCGGGCGCTTCGCCGGTGGGTGGCGGCGGGGCCTCGCCAGGCCTGGGCAATAATCTGTTCCAGCCAATCTCCTCACCGCAGCCCCAACATCACCCTGCTTTGTTTGCTCATCATCATCTTATCAGGTAACCTCATATTCGATGGCGTGATGATTGTTTAATGTTACTTATTGTTTATAAAAAAAATATTTTTTAAGTTTGTTTCTTTTTGGTGTGAATGAATACTTTAACTATATTTTTGTTATGACTTTGACAGTCAAAAATCATTCATTCTGCATAGACCATAAAATCGGCAGTTACAAAACGTCAATAGAAAAAGAAATAGGAAAGACTAGTTTAGCAAATGAACCATCGGTCCGAAACGCGGCCCCGACCTGAGAAGCCCCGGCAAAAAACTCAGAGGGTTGTTTTTTTGGTCTAGATACAACATACAAATACAAAAATTTATTTGAGTAGCATAGTTGAGCGAACAGCTCATTTCCAAGCTTATTTATAATCCAAGTATACTTGGATTTTATTATTGCCTTTGTGGCACAATTTACTTTAAACTACATTTTTAAATTTATCCACAGGTAAATCCCTAATGCTCGCTCGCTATGAGTCACGTTGTTGACATTATTAGTGTTACATCTTTTATTACAAAAACCTGATTAAAAGAATATGAAAAGGCTATATAGGCTAGGGCTGTTATTCTTCTGTCATCCCGCCTGGTGAACACTTTAACACGTCATAGTAAGCCCTCTGTTCCATACTTCAGCGCACATTCTCTGTAATCGTTTCCTTTTCCTAAAATTCATAATCATATATTGCCAAATGTGAGTCGATCGATTCTGATAGTGATGAAACAATGATACGGCACGTAGTAAAATGTGTGTGACGTATAGAATATGCGAGCAACTGTTGCCGCACAAGATACATTTTAATTTATTGCTGCGGCAATTAATATTCTGTATGAAAAGTTATGTTGTTCACCGCCATTCTATCATCGAATATGGTGTTTACGTCTACACATGATTCAAAAGAATTCTAAGCCACTTCCAAAGAAAGTATCGTCATCCTCTCAGCCTTTTCGTAAACCTGTTGAGGTCGGCTTTCCAGTCTATCTACGAAGCGTCTGAACTTCGACATTTCCAGTGAAGCGACTACCATCGAACCTATTGGCGATATCAACGTTTTGTTGTTAGATCAGTACGACTACCTTAGATTTTTGTATGATAACCGGGTCCGAAGGCTTAACGTGCTCTACGAGGTACATAGGGGTCTGCATGCCCAAAGAATAATCACCTATCCTAAGAACAAACAGGCTAGTTTCACTTAACCTTGCAAAGTTTTACTTACTTGGTAGCCACTTAGCCAGGAGTAATTATACTCCGCCGGCCTGGGGGTGACAGGTGGAGCCGCCTGTCACCCTGGCAGAAGCAGGCCGCGGCGGTGGCACGCCTGGCGCGCCTCCCCGTTTCCGGGGTCGAGTTGGGGACTCTGTAGTCCCCACACCCGAGAAGAGGGCCAGATCGTGAGAGATGGCCCTGGGTCGGCCGGGGTGCGAGGGATATGCCTGTCAACCTCACCTACGGCAACCAAAACGACCCACAGGCGGCGTGCGTTTTAGTCGGTTCGAGTCCGACATAACCTCCTCCACCGGCTTCGGTGGGGAGGTATCCGCGGGGATTATGCGGACGTAAAAAAAAAAAGGAGTCATTATACTTGCAGGAAAGTATTATGACAGTAAATAAACTTCGTGAGGTATGATGTTGTCTATACTTACCCTGTAGAGAATGATGCGTGCTTATATGTATGTATATATTCTTTATAATCGTCTTTGTTAGATGAATGTTATCGAATGTTACAAAACGCTAGCGTCATGATAGATATGATGTTATGCTAAGACGAGCCTTGGTCCGTATTGTTTAACTAACATTATCACGTGTCTCCCCCTAGGCCTGAGCTAGTCCGGCCCAGTAGAGTCAGCTCGCCCGTGAACAGTGTTGCCACCAGTGTTATTCGGGTTTCGCCAGGACCTAACTACCATTACCAGGTATGATGACATTACTTTATATTTAGCTTGATTGTATAAACCTTACATGCTAAGTAGAAAGCACAAAATTCGTGCTAAGTATGTTGAAAATTGATATAATGGTAGTTGCGAGAAGTTCTATATTATGTAAGTTTTCAGCAGATTTATCAATCCATTGATTGTGCCTAAAGCAGATAACCAACAAACGATTCAAATACAGCCTTTTTAAAAACACATTCTGGATTCAAGTAGATACAAAGTGGAGAATGGAGCTATTTTTTTAATTAAATGATTAGTATTATAGATTTTATTATTATATTTTTATAGGTTGAAACCAACAGAAACGGCCAAGCAATAGTTCAAACGAGCAGTGTGTCCCAATCAAACCTAATTGGTGTTCAAACTTCAGGACTCAACTTAAACTCAATTCACACGAGTATAAACGCTCCTACCACTACGTTATCCAGTTTGACATCTTCGAACATATCCGTTAATTTGAACAGCTTTACTCAGAGCATACAAACAAGCGTGGCAAACAATATTCGCAACACCAACGATCTCGCACACAACTTGGTCATTCCCAGAAGCATACCAACCTCAAACGGTATTGATGTCGAACAGTTATACCGCCAGTCCATACACCAACGCAACGGCATTCACGAACCGTACCGTCGCGACACAGACATGTCCCCACCCCTCAACCATGAAAATTTTCTGAATAGAAGAGTCTTGGAGTATGATGATGACGATCATACGGTTTCTCAAAGAGAGAACAACATACTAAGAAACGTAATAGATGCTCGACCCCCAGAACTATCCGAGACTCGCGTAATAGAAGACAATAAGAGGATCTTGAAACCGGCGGCGGCTAGATTGTTCCCCGTCGATTTACCTGAATTTAAAGACCAGGGGAAACGGTATTTTGTGACGATGCTGAATCAGAATACGCCGGAGAAGAAATATATTCTTATAAAGAATGAACCTTCGGACCCTGTACAAATAAGTGTAAGTATTATTTTCTGTAATCTAAATTTTGTTGCTATTTATAGTTGTTTTTGATTCGCAATTAAATATTTTTAAACATTATTCAATGCGCTTGCATTTAAATATAGATAAGAAAATAGAAATTTCCATAAAATATGTCCCACCAAAATGATGAATTTAAATAACTTATGTTCGCATAATTGTCATTGAACTTCAAATTATAGATTAGAACGTCACCCTGAGACGTATGTGGACGAGAATTTTGATTATCCAGGACAGATTTATTACTGCTAGAAAATAATCTGGCCATCAGTCCATTTTACTTATTTTAATTAAATTAAAATTCATTTATTGTCAGATTTTTGATCCATAGTGTTAGTAACAATTTAAATTAAGAACTAATGTTAACAATAAATACAAATAAATAACAACACTCCACTATCTGTGACACGTGTGGAGTGCATCCAGTCCACTGCCACAAGGGGGAGTCCCATTTGTCCTTAAACACACACAGGAGACTGTTGGAGCTGCGGCGGAGTCGTGCCTAGGCAGAGGCCGAATTACTAGGAGAAATAAATAAATATATGACTGCTTAATGTTGAAGTCACAGTATTTTTAACTCTCTGGTGTAGCGGTCGACTGCTACTCAGTGGGCGCGGTTGGGATTCTCGCTCAGTGCAAATATTTGTATGCATGAATATGTATATTTGCATCGGTCTGAGTTTTCTATGTATAATATGTATGTATTTACATAAAGTATCTAAATGCGTATATTCTCTTTCTAGATTCCATAACACAAGTTAGTTAAGCTATGCTTACCATGGGTCTAGATAGCATTGTGTAGTTTATATTATTAAAGATATTTGTTTTCACTGTAATAGTGAAATTGTTACTTATTCAAAATATCACACTATATATTATTATATAACATAACATAAACTCACGCCTATATCCCCCAGGGGTGCTAGCACCCACATTTCGCCAGATTATGTTTGGGTCCCAATGTAATAGGTGACGAGCCTATTGCCATATTATTATAGTAAATTAAAAGATTATAGTAAAGTACCTATCTAGTAGCAATCAGTATCTATTCGTGTGCAGCTATCTAAATAGCCATTTATCGAAACAAGACGACGCCTAATACCTACTACAGTGAGGCACAACTTTCAATATAATATCTTATTTTCGTTATAGTAATTAGTCATAAACGATAATAGTATTTTGTTGATTACAGTGTAAGTAATATTATATACGCTTCCAATAGGTTAGTTTTCTTTATTGCAAATTGTTGCTGACCGCAAAATTCAATAGATTAACCACATTCTTTCTCATAATAAGAATCCAGGGACCGCACTAACCACATCTTATTTTATTTATACGACTTAATAATAAATATAAGACCTTGTTATTTACAACATTACCAGTATTGTAATAATAAATTACCATCATATTATTCCAAGTACAAACGTGTTGCACACATCCATAGGACACGGTAATCGCTGCCCATCAGGTGGGCCGTAAGCTTGTCTGCCACCTAAGTGGTCTAAAAACAAAAAAATATGTAACATAAAAGGCCTAATATAAATTGATAAGTTTGAATGACATCTTTAGGTGATAACCTTCGGGGATATAGGCGTGAGTTTATATTATGTTATGTTTTATAATCTTAATTACTATATCACTGTAGTTTGAGATGATAACCTGACCAATTTGATATTCTAAGGGGTCACTTTTTAAGAAGAAATTTAGAATTACACACCGCGCAAAGGGCCCTGTTCTTCTCGAGGTCCTTCGCTTATTTATGAAATACTTACATCGAGACGCTCATATGTTAACTTTATAGGCAGGGAATTCATCCTCACACATTGCGACTGGAGACGGTGCGCACTGTGCGGTATGAAAGAAACTTTTTTTTATTTTTTATACACCTTAGGTGGCAGACAAGCACACGGCCCACCTGATGGAAAGTGGTTACCATGACCTATGAACTTGTGTAACACCAGTGGAGTCACATCCGTGCTGCCGACCCTGTAAGAACAGAGATTTTGTGTCGTCAGTGTAGAAGACAAAGCAGGACAAGCCTTTGGTCATCCCACTGACAGCACAAGAACTCTCCAATGAGCTCTGAAACTTCATCCCACGCACACTCAAGCTGTAGAATGACCTTCCTGCTGCGGTTTCCCAAGCGCCTACAATATGGGGTCCTTCAAGAGGGGTATCAGAAGGCTTTTTCATGGTCGGCAGCGCGAGTGTGACACCCCTGGTGTTGCCTACGTCCATAGGCCACGGTAACCGCTTCCCATCAGGTGGGCCGTGTGCTTGTCTGCCAACTAAGTGGTATAAAAAAAACTTCAGTTATAAACCTATTATGACAATAATAGACTGAGAATTATGGTGAAAAGGTTTTGGTGCAGGATTTCCACTGAATGGTCAGACGGAAGTCGCCAAAACAAATTTAAAAAAGGAGTAGCAGAAAGGCGGATTCAGGGCTCCATAGTGCAAGCTTTGGATACAAACAGCATTGACGCTCGGTTGAAAATAAAATGGAACATCTGCTAGCTATTGAAAACTTACTTATTACCTTACAAATCTGTGTTGTGGACAGTGCGGTTGCTGTATACATCTAATGTGTGTATAACGTCACATTGCAGATAGAGTCGCGGGTGAATCACATGAATCAACAGATGAACAACAACGAACCTGAGCTGGAACACCGGTCTGTAGATAATGGCGATCATGTAAGTATTTTAATTTTTGAATTTCTTAAAATCTATTTCTATTTGAACAATACTAAGGATCAATTCCCACACAGCCGCAGTCAGTTATTTGAAATAAATGATTTGATTTGAGAAAAACCGCGGCCGACCGCTGCTCTTGGCATTGACCCTATGACTAAATCTTGCTGTCTCAGTGGGCATTGACCCTAAGTCCCATTACGCACTGTCGAATAGTCGCCGGCGACTCTGTCGATACCGACTTTTACTTTCATTAGTTCGAATAGGTGTCTACGCAATTAGTCGCCAGTCGCTCGCCTATGTTTTAGTCGCCGAGAGATTAAGTCGCTGTCGACTAGTTGACAGTGCGTAATAGATCTATTACTAATTACTATTTATGAAGTTGGCTTTGATCTAAAAAGTAATTGTCACTGTCTAGTATTACGGATGTTATACATAATCATTGTAGTCAATAAAAGACTGTTTAGAGTCTGAATATAATATTTAAATAATTGCTTTAAAACGCTTACTTTTCCGACAGGTAAATAACGTGAACAGCAGCGCAGTGATAGTCCATCCTAACCAGTTATTGCCAGTGTTACCCCCGCCTACGTCACACACAATTATCGGTAAGTCGTCTGTATATTAAAATAAAATAATACTAAGTACCTACTCTGTATGATTACTACTAGTATTGCAAAAGAAAAGCTGTAACAAAAAGGCGTGATGAATCTTGGATACGTATTAATGTCTGCAGTACAATTTTGTAAGCAAAAGCGACGAGCACAGCGCTGTGACAGTCTTGAGAGAGATTGCCATTGGTCGGACTGGATGACGTCACTGGAGATCGACCAAAGACAGTCTCTACCAAGACTGTCGCATCGCAACGCTGTATTTTTAGAGAATGGCACAGTTGAGCTAATATGCATCCTGTGTGGTCGAATTACGAACGCCTTCACATTCTCAATAACGCGCTATGAAATTTTTTTTAAACCACTTGGGTGGCAGACAAGCACACGGCCCACCTGATGGAAAGTGGTAACCGTGGCCTATAGACGTGTGCGACAACAAGGGCAATCACACTTGCGCTGTCAACGCTGTAAGCACAGATAGTTTCTGTGCCGTCAGTGTAAGAGAAAAAACAGGACAAACCTTTGATCCTCCCACTGACAGCACAAAGAAATCCAGTGAGCTCTGACTACCTCATTCACCGCCGGGTTATTCTGTAGGCCGAAGGTACTTCCCCAGTCGGATTTTCTCAATTGGACGGAAATACCTTCGTGTCCTACCTCCTTTAAATAAAATAAATACATTCCACTAATTTGCATTATGGTACAATATGACAACAGTGCAATATAGCACTCTTAGCGAGTCGTGGAAGGAACTCTGTGATGTAGATTTATCTATGTGCGACTACTTATCTGACTTATAAATTGTTGGACTCCAAACTGTCTAAGTATCGTGTACCTATTGCACATTCGAAAGTAGATACATAATATTAAGATAAGAATTCTTTATCATGGAATTAAGTAAACTCATTGCTGAAGAATGTCTAATCTTTTGAATTCCTTCAAAGTTCATTTCACTTCGAACTGAAATCCATTTGTTTACTTAAGTATATCGTTATTACAAATCTTCTGAAACACGTCACTGATATACGATATTACGATACGGTACGATCTTGTGTAGTATCTAGCTGCTTGCACATTTGCGTTGTAACTTTACTATAAGGCAGTGCAATTAAGTAATAAAAAAAAAGTTATTTGGGAAGATGTACACACGGCCAAGGCAATAAGTAGTCACCTTTACATATGAAAGTATATATTTATATGCATGATCAGTTGGTTCGTCTGTCGTTATAGTTAGCGCCAGAGTATCGTACATTCTTTAGCAGGTAAGATTGAAGAGCCCCGGAGTTGTTGATACATCCATCTCTACCTATAGACCGACCGCGAGTGTTGTACCGTTTCCATAGAGCGCGTAATGTGGCGGGGGTCGAGCTAAATAACAGAAAGAGTATTAGCTGAGAGCAAGTGAGATACACCGCGCTGGCGGACGGTATCTCGCTCGCTCTTGGCTCATACTCTTTCTCTTTTTTTACGTCGTTCCCCGTCACACCGCGTACCATAGCAGTCTATAGGTAGTTATACAACTTTGTAGGATTTCCGCTCGTAACGTTCGCCGTGTGTTGTCCGCAGTGTCCGGCAACACGTTTCCGTGGCAGTCGCTCGTGCCCCTGCTCAGCGCGTCGCCGCCCCCGCCCGCCAGCGCCGCGCCGCCCGCGCCCGCCTCCCCGCGCACGCCCCGCACGCCGCGCACTCCGCACACGCCGCACACGCCGCACACGCCGCACACGCCGGCGCCCAGTATAAAGACTGAGGATCAGATCAAGACGGAGTCTGCTGGTGAGTTCTAGTTACATTGTTTATGTTCTGTCAGATTCAAAAGTAGATAATCGTTTTTAGATTTAGTAAGTAGTAAGTAAGTGAAATGCTCAACTTAAAGCTTGAGCATTTCACTTACTAAAGCTTTAAAATTTCAGTAACTTAGTTTAAGAGTGAAGTAATTTGTATTCCTTAGAAGAGCTCTATAAAGATATTTTAAATTTTTAAGAAATACATAATATTTTATAAATAACTAGCTGTCCCGGCAAACGTCGTTTTGCCATATAATGTTAAGGGTGGACAACCCTTAACATTTAGGGGGATGAAAAATAGATGTTGGCCGATTCTCAGACCTACTCAATATGCTCACAAAATTTCATGAGAATCGGTCAAGCCGTTTCGGAGGAGTTCAAGTTCGAACACCGTGACACGAGAATTTTATAAATAAGATTAAATTACAGTGTTTGTGGCGATTATAAAATATGATAATATTAAAAACATTTATTTCCCACCCATAGATCTGTTATACCTACAGATCTATGGTGGATATGAATTTTTTCTAGATTAGAGTCAACTTTTAGACTCATTCGAGTTTTAGAGCTATCCAAATTCCTTTTATTTCTTAACACGAATAATTCCACAGATCCCCCAATGTGCACCGATGAAGACGACGAAGTGTTCGAGTGTGAGGACACGCCGCCGGCTGGCGATGACATCAACAAACGACCCTCTCAGAACACATCCTCGCTCAACTCGCCAGCCAGCACTGCGGAAAAGGTAAGGTCCTCCGTGTGAAGAAATAGAAGTATCATCAAACCATCTCATCCGATAGGTGTCGTAAGAAGTGATAAACAGAAAATTCAGACGATATCTCTGTGAGAGAAGGAAAACTCGAAATAAAACTCTGTGTAGCCTACGTGTACCCTGTGAGTGTACTGCGATAGACTAATTGACTGCGTAATTCGAGGTCGAACCTACCTCACCTGTATCCTGCTGAACGAAGAGGCTTTGGCTGTCCTCTTAGGCTTGGAAGTCGCAAATCATTCGCTTGTGTAACAACTTTCTTGGTCAAATCAAAAACAGAAGAAGGAGTAATCGGACCTAGAGCTTTGAGGAGTGTAACCGGGAACAAAGCTATTATATTTTTTATTTGATAATTTTAGTAACCAAAATTCCCCTAACCTCACTAGCTAAACTAAATTGCTTGTGTTAGTTAGGAGTGAGTTCATGACAGTAGTGTAATTTCGAAAATTTAAACAATAGCAAGGCCGACCTCGTAACCACTAAATTTGATTTATCCAAGTCGCATCTGCTCTAAAATAGCAATAATTTATTTTATTCCATTACAGAAGGGGAGCCGTATCCGACGTCCAATGAACGCGTTCATGATTTTCTCGAAGCGTCACCGCCAGATTGTGCACCAGATGCATCCGAACCAGGACAATCGCACTGTGAGCAAGATACTCGGCGAGTGGTGGTACTCACTCAAGCCTGAGGAGAAACAGAAATATAACGAGCTGGCATCAGAGGTACGTTGATTTTCCTTTGGCCTTATAAGGCTTTTTTAGAGCTTGATAGAAGGTTTGTGGATTTTCCAAGCGACTATGGTATGGAATATGGGGTTTTCAAGAAGGTAACGGTAAATAATTTCCATCAGGTAGACTTAGTAGTTACATGAGGCGACTTATTAAAAAAACTATATTTATAATGAAAATATTACTTGGTTTTTATAGGTGAAAGAAGCTCATTTCAAAGCGCACCCAGAATGGAAATGGTGCAACAAGGATCGTAGAAAGTCTTCCAGCAGCAAAGATCCAACTGGATCTATGCCGCAGGTATGTTTTTAAAATATTATTTTTATAATACAAATGACTAGTATTTTCCATAAAGCATTTTCATTCTATTTATATTGTAAAATCAATATTTAAATACAATTTTGGTACAATCATTTTACCATAATTAGACATCGGTTGAGTCCTTCGAGCCGGATCAGCTCAAGAAACGCACACGTATAAGCTCACTATTGTACTACCCGTACGAATTTTTAGAGGGCAGGAATATGATATGCCTTTTTTATTACCTGCAGAGCCCACGGACTCCTTCGGAAGTGCCAAACGGTGGAAACATGAACGTAAACTCTGACTTGCCAGTTCCTGTCGTGTCATACAACCATGTTGGATCGCCACAACTCAGTGATGACGAACAGATGGTATGTTTTTTTCCTCATGACAAGATTTTACGTCTTATAATTTTAAATAAAGATTAAAAATGTCATCGCTGTTCTAATCCTGGCAGGTTTTTGCGTTTCTTTAGGTATACATTTGTCTGATCTGATCTCCTTACTTTTAGTTACTTTATTAAAATAGATTGAAATAGAATTATACAGTAATGTTTACGAGAATTAAGGCGATCATGGCATAGGTACAAACATACCTTTGGTTTGCCTGACGTTTCGACCAGGTTATACCGGCCGTGGTCACAGGCTGACTGGCTCAGCGGAACACAAACGCCGTCTTCGAAAGTTCTTCCTCTGCCCGTACATTCTCAATATTTTCTATATTTTGTTTTCACCATATTCCGTCACATACCACACTCACAGAGTCCCTATTCTGTAAGCAAACTGTCCGGTATTTATTCAACTGCGCATTATGTAATTAGATAATTTAAAAGTTATTAAATAGAATTAGTTACGTTGATACATTACACTATTGACGACCTCTGTGGCGTAGCGGTAGAGTATTCGACTGCTATGCAGGGGGCGCGGGTTCGATTCCCGCTCAGTGCAAATATTTGTATGCATGAATATGTATATTTGTATTGGTCTGGGCGTTTCTATGTATAAAATGTATGTATTTACAAAAAAAAAGTATCTAGGTATGTTTATCCGCATTCTAGATTCCATAACATAAACTAGTTAAGCTATGCTTACCATGGGTCTAGATAGCGTTATGTAGAATGTCGTGAAATATTTATTTATTTATTAAGATTAAAATTAGAATTTAAGTGTTCACTAAAAATGTGTCGTTTTCAGCCATCTCAGCCGCTAGAAGAGCCTCCCGTGCCAAACCAAACTATAGAAATCGACCTGAAGTGTGGCGAGAAAGTCACCGACTCGGATTCAGAAGGACTTGATGGTCGTGACTACTTATCTTCGCACCACGACCATACTAGACGACCTAAACCTATTAAAGCCAGGTAAGTTAACCGCGTGGTTCCCGGCAGAGTAGAATTTGGACCACCCCATCTCTTCCCGTGCGTTGCCTTACAATTCAAACAAGGGCTGTTTAACATCAGCCCAGACTCAGCCACAGAGAGTTTGTTTGAGAGTTTGAGTAAACAATAGTGCCCGGAAGACGGCAATAGGCTTACCCTCTTTTACCTGGGACCGAATTCAATGATTAGTGAATTTTGGGTGTTAATTCACCTCTGCCTAACCCGTCGGGGATAAAGGCGTGATTATTTTTGTTTTATTTGATTATATGTATTTAAGTTAATATACGTATCAATTTTATTACATAAGAGCTTAGAGAAAAGGTTATTAGTTTAAAAAGTGCTACCATACTTACTCTACCCACTTGCCCATCTACACTAATATTATAAAGAGGAAAGATTTGTACCTATTTTTGTATGTTTGTAATGAATAGGCTCAAAAAGTACTGGGCCGATTTAAAAAATTCTTTCACCAATAGAATGCTACATTCTTCCAATTTGACATAGGCTACATTTCATTTTGAAAAAAATTAGGGATCCTTGGTAAAATTCGAACAATGTAACCGAAGGTGTAGAAAAATGAGTCTTAAAATGTCTTTCGTCGAATGCGCTGCCGAAACTATTAGCGATAGAAAAAAATAATGTACAACAATATTGAAGAACATCATAATGTCTACAAAAAACTCCGCGGTAGCATATGTCCAACTATTGTAGTTATGTCACTACAACAACTTTTTTCATTTTAAACATTAATGAAAATGCTAACCAAATTCAAACCATGCTATTTATGTGTTTATGACCCCGTGCGAAGCCGGGACGGGCTGCTAGTTATATATAAAATATAAATTCTGATTCGGAACTCATAACAGTCAAAACCCAGTAAGTATCTCACAAATGTTTTTGCGACATAAGTTTGCGTGTATACACAAGACTGGTATTGCGGCAGCTTATACGATAGTTGTATGCGCAATTGAATCCTATTTCAATCGTGTTTCGTTATGATACCTACTAATGTTATTACATATATCGTCAAAGCTCGATAGATTTTGGTAAGTATTTTATATGTAACTTCTGTTCCAGGGCCGGTTCTTCCGATAATCTACTTGGTAGTTTAACTGCATCTAGTCCCGGCGGTCCTAAAGGATTCCAACCGACTGGTGGTGCTTTCAAATCAACCCACGCGGATGCAGGTAAGAATACTTCTCAGTTTTATTGTATTCCAAATATATTAATTTGGTATTGTCGTCATAAAATCATTCAAAAATGTTCCAATTGCTGTAATAAGCTTATTGTCATAATACACGTCCATCCCAAGGTTGCATGGAAGAAATCTCTTTCAGGCCGCTCATTGTACATTGAACTATACAACGTGTTACAGAAAGGTGTGGTCATATTCGAGGGACGCATTACGTGTGATATAAATAAATTTTCCGCGGGAGTATAAACACCAATTTACTTTGTATCACGTAGATAATTAATTTTCTTTTTTATCGACCATGTGTAAGCTAGTGGAAATTGTCGACAAACGCACAACACTAAAAAACTAACCAGGGCTGCAGCAGCTGCAGCGCGCTGTTACAAATGAACTCTACGGTTTGAACCCGAGTAGGTTTACCAAACGATCGGATTTGATAGGCCCTGTCTCAATATCATATTACTTACTTTGTACCTAAACATTTTTTTTTTATATCGGGCAAAGAAATTCTGAAACAGCTTAAACTTGTTAAAATAGTATTAAAATAAAACAAAATTTACTTTTAGCAATAATAAAACATTTTTATGTTCCTGAAATCATCCATGCTAAATGTAAGACTTGTCTCAAAGATACCTTAGGTAAAGGTTAACCTACATTCAATACCAGGAGTCGTGGACTGTCGAATTTCCAGCCACGCCCCTTAATATTAAACTAATTAAAATTGGTTCCGTACCCAATTTTATTGAAATGTTATGCAAAAAATAAATTTTTGGTTTTTATTCAACTTCGGTGGCAGACAAGCACACGGCCCACCTGATGAGAAGTTAAATAGAACAAAATTCCAAGTTGTTGGATAGGTACACGATAAATAGAGTTGCTTGGTTGCGAATCTCCGCAGCGCAACTGCGCGTGAAGACGGCAGCACACCTCCTCTCCCAAAATCCCGACCGAGGCAGGAATGCCCCTGTAAAGGGATGCTGGGTGACTCTTCATGTGTGCCTGAGTAGCATAGGACACAGTGGAGAGCAGACAAAGCCTCAAAGGGCTGGTTGAGGAGCCGCCCCTTTTCAGGGTAAGATGAGGATATCGTACTTTTCCATACGGAATTAACATGGCAACAGGTTCGAAAACAGGGTTGTTTTCCTCTCGCATCCCCGCACGCTCTCGTCCTTCGAGACCAGCAGGAGGTTGGACAAGGCGGTATTTCCGCCCAATTGAGCAGTCCGACTACGGAAGTACCTCCGCCCAACAGAATATCGCGGCCATAATAACTTCGTGTTGTGTTAGGGTAGCTAGAGCTCACTGGAGAATTCGTGCTGTCAGTAAGAAAACTAAAGGCATGTCCTGCTTTGTCTTCTACACTGACGGCACAGAAACTCTGTGATTACAGGGTCGGCAGCGCGAGTGCGTTCCCTCTGGTGTTACATACGTTTATAGGCCACGGTAACCAATTTTCATCAGGTGGGCCATGTGCTTGTCTGCCACCTAAGTGGTATAAAAAAGCAGCATCCGCAACACTGTGATCGTTACACGTTTGCCTTAATTTGAGTTACGTAGTTATTTATTATCGGATTTTTTTGAGATTTGTTTGTTCGTTACGTTTGGGAAACCAGGTGTCATGATAATGCGCACAATGGCGCACAACATAAATAACGGCAGTGTACAAAAATGCACACAGAACTTACTAAGGTATATCATGTCGTACCCGGATAACATAACTCTAAGAGGTCCTTCATAAGTGTTCGTTAAAGTAACATTCATTGCGGTACCCTAAACTATTTCATAAAATTAAAATATCTTCTCTTTCACTCCAAATCGCCACGCCCTTTATTATGATTGGTTCCGTACCAATTTTTATTTAATACAAAACCTTTCTTAAAGCATAAAAAGGTATGGTAAAGTGAACAAAAATATGTTCAAATACCAGGATAACATAAAATGTAAGAGTCGTTTCTTCAAAATTTTTGAAACAAGATTTTACGGTACCCTAAAATAATTGATACGATAAAATCATTTGTTATTTTTTTCCTATACCTAAATAGGGTGAACTGACTAGTATTCGACCATGGTCACAATTTTATTATTTTCTGCATTCTTAGTATCGGATGTATTTCTACTGAATTACATACTCTTTTTTAATAACAATGTTGTTCAGTCAGTGGGTCGTATGTTTGTTTGCCCACCCGTTATTGAATGATACGAAAATCACGGCGTCGAAAAAGTTGTCTCTTACATAACAACAGACAACGAGTAGATTGAATAGTAGCTGCGATTTTTTTTTCAGAGTAAGTACATAACTCTGGTTTTTATTAAATTTGAGCGCGATAGTCCATTCATTGTCCAACCCAAACTCAATGCGAGGGGGTTTCTGCACTTGAAAGAAGCACAAAGTCATAGTTGAAAAATCCAGATTTAAATATTAAAATAAAATTTTTAAATGGACGTAAACCTGTACCTCTACCCTAATTTCATAGGTAATACGTTCGGCCGCGGAGTCCTTTGATGAGACCGCGATGCGTGGCGGCGCTTTTGACACGGACAATCGGTGCCGCCAAGGACATAATATTTGGCGCCAAAGTGCGTAAAACAGTAGGCATCAATGTTGCTATAACTGATTTTATAAAATCTGTAGATGGCATGTTAAAAATAGTAGAAGCAGCGTAGATTTCAAATGAAAAAGTGGTAAATTTATTAGTAGATTAAAATGTATTTTTACGCGTTTATGCTTTTTAAAAGATAGAAGACGAAATCCGGTTCGTTTGTTTTGCGTCTTGTCACCCGCAGAGTAGGTAAGTCTTGTCATATGCAAAGAAAAATATCGTGACAATTTTATGTATTACTTATTTCCTGATTCCTCAACTTTTTCTCCTCTTTCTACTCTGGCTCTATCTCCTCTCGGTATGATTAAAACTTGTGATTTTCATTAGAAAGGCCGACCTTAACCACTGAGCACGAAGCTATCATTTACTTTTCAGTTCAGATTTTTAGCGCGAACAGATAGCAAAATGTACCTAGGCAATGTACTTTTTAGTAGAAATAGAATATTGTTCTGAACAAAGGGATTGATTTAACCATTAATTAGTTAACTGCAGGTTTTTCAGTCATATTTACCTTAAAAATGAAAGGAAGGTCTGTGGATTTTTCAAAATTCTACGTATTAAATTAGATAATTAGAATTAGATAGATTAATGGTTGGCAACATTCGTATGTACCTACTTGTGCCGACTTCTTTTCTGTAGGTTGTTTACATGTTTATTTGTAGACTAGTTGTTGTTCTGTTGTGCAGTGAAAATGTCGGTTTTTAGTAATAGCGAATATTAGATGATGCTTTGTGTTGGCGCAGCTGATGGTAGCTTGCGAAAAGCTCGTCGGCTGTACAGTGAGATATTTGTGGACGGAAGACTAGAGGGTGACCGTCGGCGGTTTCCCTCTTTGGAGTGTTTTAAGAAGATGGTGAACCGCCTTCAACACACTGGAAGTTTTCGTGGCGACCTTCTACGACGCCCACTGCTTTAGACGATCGTATTCTCGAGCATTTTGAAGTAGACCCGAGTACGAGTAGATACCCGGCGAGCTGGAACGGTTATCGGAGTGAAACCCGTTCATTTCAAGGGGGAAGTTCGCGCGTATTTAAAGATGCGTTTTGATCAGAGGATTGGGCGTGGCGGTGAAGTGAGAGTCGCTTGCCCGGCGAGGTCCCCGGATCTCACTCCGCTCGACTATTTTCTCTGAGGTTACGTGAAGAAAAAGTGTACAGTACAGCATGTGACAGCAGAGAGAATATGGAAGCCCGAATATCAGAGATTTACGTAGCGTAACCCCAGATATGTTTCGAAGCGTGCGTGGTAGCATGTTACGGCATCGAGCAACGAGCCGTTGCGCGTTGCTATAATTTTTTAAACGTAGGTATGCCTTGGAGTTTCACGCATACTGTGGCGTCATAAACTCCATTCATGTGTACATGTACTCGTTATGTTTTTGTGGCCTACATAAGTGATAGTTTAAACTCCTTGTGTCGCGATCGTGAAGTGATAAATTAGTGCGTTCTTATGACTGTACCAGATCAGGTACATCACCGTTTCGCTGTAAGGAGAACACGCCCCGGTAAGTGATAGTCAAAATATCTCTGATGTAACCTGTATCTAACTATACCTACGCTTGGTAGGCCGGCTACCAGGCGCACAGCTGAGATTAGAGATTTTGCAGAGGTTATTGAACTCAATTGAACTTATCGCGAAAGAACAAAATACAATAGTGTTGTGACCTACCGCTTTTGCTAAATATCGAAAATTTTAACGAATTTAACAATTTTGTAAGACGACTAACGATGTCATCACTTTATTACTATTTGTACATTGGCCGGTGCATATCGACTGGTTATCAGGCATGTGTAACGACCCTTAAATATGACCACACCTTTCTGTAACACCCTGTATATGCATGTTACCTACTTGTCTCAGCTGTAAATGTATTGGTGTACAATAAAGTATTATCTATCTATCTATCTGTCTTTATTGTATACCAAGGATATTATTATATTACAGTGTGAGATACAAGTTTTGTGGTACGTACAGATGGCGGCCTTATCGCTCGCTCTGCGGTAATTTCTCACAGGCTTTCTGTCTTGAAAACAAAAAATTCATGTGAAAGAATTATTTCGATATATCATTAGTTTCCTGAATATGAAATTGAATTTTGAAGAGGGCACGCAGCGACATTACTTAACCCCTTGTTTACACCTAAGTATAAAACATGTGTTTGACAAGTTGCAATATGTCACAGGCTACAGTGTGAACGCAAATATGATTTATACTAGTTGGATAACTTTTGTTGTTGGTTGTGGATAACTTTTGTTGTTGGTGGTTGTAAAACTTGTTGGACAAGTCTTCAACAAGTTTTACAACTTGTTTCGTGGTGTAAACGAAGGGTTAGATGCGTGACATCACATGTCCAAACACATCCGTCAAGATTTTGCAGACCTAGTAATATTCTACTGATCGTTTAACAGGGGACAGTCACAGACAGTGGAGCTTCAGCCACGTCAACAAGCCTGTACTGCCCAACCAAGTGGCGAACTCCGCGCACGCGAGCCCCGCGTCGGCCACGGTGAGCCTGTCTCACAGCGTCCAGGGCATCTCGCTGGCCGGCGGCGCCGCCCCGGGCGCCGGGCTCGCCGCCCAAACCGCTCTGGACAACGCCATCGCGTCCATCATGCACTCGCCCACGAACGCGTGCGGGGTGCAGGTGATCTCCAGCGGAGTGGGGGGCCACCACCCCGCGCCGCACTCCGCACCCCCGCCCACCTCGACTGCGTTGAGTAATGCAGTGCTGAAGGGACTGACGTTTGTTAGGAAGAATATCGGCGATAATTCTCCTTGTAAGTATATTTACAGTTCATATTTATGCGCTTTCAATTTCTTTTTTTTATACCACTTGGTTGATAGACAAGCACACGGCCCACCTGATGGAAAGTGGTAACCGTGGTCTATGGACGTGTGCAACAACACCAAGGGAGTCGATCTCGCGCTGCCAACCCTGTAAGCACAGAGTTTCTGTGCCATCAGTGTAAAAGACAAAACAGGACAAGCTTTTGGTATTCCCACTGACAGCACAAAAACTCTTCAGTGAGCTCTGGCTATCCTACTCACCGCCAGGAAAACAACACGAGGTTATTATAGCCACGGTATTCTGTATTATCCATCCACCGTATAATACAATATTAAAAAATAATAACTACAACCTTACATTAATTTTGTTCATAGGTCCCTTGACATTGTCACTGGACGCGTCAGGCAACTTGTTGATCAAGCCTAGCCAGGTGGCCGAGAGTCCGGGCAGTGACTCTATGCATTGTCTCCATCTTCAGAGACTCACTTATGTGCCAACATTTAACACAGGTCAGTAGCATTAATTCACAATAAGGCATTCTAAGTATGGATAGCATATGGTATTGGGGAGTAGAAACCGATAGGCCTTTATGAAAGATTTGATTATGGCATAAGCTCGTGAAAAAAAAAGCATATGGCGAACTGCTGTCTCTGCTTATCCTAGAGAGCCTTATCCTATTATTATGAGTATCGGATATGCGAAAGAGTTCCAAGTGTGAACTATAATAATTGAAATAAAACAACTTTTGAATGGATTCCATCGCTATTGTCTTATTATTAATCGCGGGGTGATTCATAAAAGTCATAAAGCAAAGCACCCATGGCTACTGAAAAGTAGCCGAAACGTCGGGCTGAACGTATGTATTTACGTTCAGCCCGACGTTTCGGCTACTTTTATATATATAGATAGATATAATCATGCCTTTATCCCCGGAGGGTTAGGCAGAGGTGAATTTACACTCGCATTTCACCAATCATTAAATTCGGTCCCACTTAAGAGGGGGTGAGCCTATTGCCGTCTTCCGGGCACGGGCGTCGAGCCGTGCATCTGAGGCTGAGTCTCGGCTATATATATATCTGTCTGATGTTAAACAGCCCTATTCCCTTAGTCGCCTCACCTCATGGGAAGAGATGGGGTGGTCCAAATTCTACTCTACTGGGAACCACGCGGTTATTATGAATGTAAATAATAACAAATAATCTCAATGACTGTTCTTTGCGTAAACTTCAGAAAGTTTCAACTATAAAAATCTTCAAAGAATTACTACGTTATCGAGTAATAATTATTGAAATAATAACATATTAGGCTCTAATAGTATTATATTGTTACAGATATAGAAACAAGCAAGCCTCATGTCCAGAACCAACAGAGCGGCCAATCTGTAATAGTGTCTCAAAGTAACAGCAACTCTTTGCCTAAACCTGTTACTACGTAAGTATGATTCGACTATTTAAAAAAATACAATAACAACTAAGTTTATTCATAATGACACCGAATTAACTCTATGCAGCATGGTGACCATAAAATAATGTATATTTTTATGTCTAGTCAATGGGAAACTCCTGTGGAAGAAACTCGTCCATTCCCGCTGGCACCAACTCCCGCGCAGCTTGGGAGGGCGCCGCTACAGAAACGACTCAGTCGAGGTAAGTTTTTAAGTTTTTGGTAATTAAAATATGCAGAAATTACATATTTGTGTGTTAAAGCTATTGCTTACAGCTATAGACCTTAACAACATCGCGTCTTCTCATATAGAGGGTGTATTTGTGATCACATTAACATCTTCGGGGCTCAAACGTTTGGATTTCTCCATACTGTCTCAGTTAGCAAAAATAAGCTGTATATTTTTCTCTTTGCCTTCGTTAAAAATTTTACTCTCTAAAATCATATTCTCTCATTTCTTCCTCAGGCACATCAACTGGTTCTACAGGCAGTAACGAACCTGTGACGTCCATAGCTTCCGGAAACGGCAACAATGGGCCTCGAACCGACATACCTACGAGTTGCAGCAACGCCATGGATGTCACCAGTCCACAATACGACATGGGTTCGCCTAAACATCATGCGGACCTCCCAAGCCCATCACACAAAAAGAGCTTGTTCAAGAAAGGCAACGAAGATGGGCGCGATAAGTACGTACCTATTTAATTTGTTTTTCTTGTTCTTTTTTAGATATATTTAGATCTATTGCCAACTGGAGCCTGGAGCCTGTAGCTTGTCATAGGACACGCACATCACCACCTCACTTACGTGTTGTAGCATAGTATATTATTATGCTCGATGCAATGCTATCACTCAGCGATTACCGGTGGTGCTAGATTCAAAGCGTAGGTGGGTGTTAATTAAAGTTTTATCAGACGGGGGTTGGCTAGGTGTGTAAGACATTTTGTGTGTGTTTGAAGCAAACCCTGGTGACGAGTAGTGGAAGATGGATGGTTCTCGAGACGTGACAAGTCGAACAATTATTCTATGCTACAGCGTACAAACAATTTGATTTGTTGGTCATCATTTAGCCTATCGCATATAAGTTTCCCTCGTAATTTGACTACATCACAATCACACATCTAAATCATCTAATTATAAATTATCAACATTTTTTACACAATGCCATCTAGGCCCATGGTAAGCATAGCATAACTAACTTGTGTTTTGGAATCTAGAATGCGGATACTTTGTAAATAAATACATATTATACATAGAAACACCCGGATAAATGAAAATATACGTATTCATGCATACAAATATATACACTGACCGGGAGTTGAACCCGCGTCTCCAGCGTAGCAGTTGAGCATTCTTTCTACCGCTACACCACAAAGGTCGTCAAAATAATGAGGTGGAGCGCGTCGTTCCATTTAAGACAAGCTATACTAACGTACTTAAGGCCCAAGCCAACTTCACTTGGGACTTCCAAGTGAAGTCACCTCATTTAGATGTGTGCAGCTGTTAAACAACGAACAACAAAGGTCTGGTGTACGCTTTCTGCTCTAGGTTGAGAAGTGAGGTCAGTCGCTCCCTAAAAAGCTGACACACCAATCAAAAGCAAATAAGTAGACCTCGGGCTCCGACGTGTAAACTTTGAACGCAACTGAGCAATCATTATAAGTATTGTGATGATGATATAACATATTGCCTACCATACCAAAGGGAAGGGCTTATCCTTAACAGAGGCTACCTGTAACCTATCTAGGAAAGCAGGTGGTCACTTACTCTATTACTTGTTCTGAATAAATGAAATAGGGTAGTGTCTTAAGTCATCGAATTCTTACCAATACTACTTAATGTCATAGTATTTTATCTAAAAATATGCATAGTAAACTAAGATATTGCCTAATTAAACTGAAACTATGACTTCATTATTTTTAATTCCCAAAATATGTCATTATATAAACAATCGAAATAAAGCAAAATTTACAAATTTTTAGATTCCTTATTAAATTTCAAATCAATCTTATTATGTACTGTATACGTGTAAACGCAACGGAGACTGAGATAAATGCGATATTCCGTTGCACTCCATACAATTTCACCGCTGTGACGTCCGCACGTGCAACGATTTTGTATGGAGCGTTATCGGTCGGCTCGAGAAATCTGTTATAAGAAAGATTCACTTTTACAGTTCGTTATATTATTGCAAAATGTACAGTTTACGATAGTATAAAAAATAGAACACAACCATATTCAATTGAATTGACTAAACTGTATAACAAAAGTTACCAATGAATTTTAATTTTTAAGTAAGTCATTTCTTACCACAACATTTTTAATTTCCAATGTTTACAGGGTTCTAGAGACAGTGGATTTCGAAAAGAAGTTCAGTATTTTGCCACAATTCAAGCCTGAAGCATGCAGTCCTAATATGGTGGTGCCCAGAAGTCCACAGCTATATATTAGGAAGAAACTTAATAAAATTGGCATGGGTATGTGATTTTACTATATCCAACATATCTCACTATCAGACAGATATATACAGCCCAGACTTACCGTCAGATGCATGGCTCAAGTCAACAATCGGCCGGAAGTCAACAATAGGGTCATTCACTATTACGTGGGACCGAATATAATGATTGGTGAAATGAGGATGTTAATTCACCTCTGCCTATCCCTACGGGGATAGAGGCGTGATTATATGTATGTTCTTCTTTCTTTTAGTAGTTTTTATAACAAAAAGCAACTGTCTAAAAAACAATGACTCTGATTCAAAGATGGCTACTAAACGAAACATATTTCTTATTTTACAGAAGAGGAAAGTACAGTAGTGACTCCACAAATGGAGTCGGAGGTGATGAACGGCAACGGCATGCCCACTCCCTACTCGTACGGCACGCCGCACACGACGACCACTAACAAACTGGTCGGGAACACCTTCTTCGGACCGGACTTCAACCTTGAATCGTTCAAAGGTGAGAATAGAGGTACTTGTATATTTGTTTCTTGTGGAATTACTTTTAAAAACTTTTGTATTTGTGTATAACATTATTTATTAGACAACCGCGGAAACCCAGTGTTAGGACTGCGGTTCGATCCCAGGTTTTACCATGGCACATACCAATGACTTTTCGATGCTTTTCGAAGTTATGTGTGTATTTATCGCAGGTTTATAAGTGCCCGGTTAATGGCAATAGGCTCGCCACTTATTACATTGGGACCTAAACATAAACTGGCGAAATGTGGGTGCTAGCACCTCTGCCTACCCCTTCGGGGATATAGGCGTGCGTTTATGTTACGTATTTTTGTTTATTTAAACAGAATCGTTATCGCACTACACTTCCGAACGGCGTTTATCAGTATTGTCGGCCATCAATAAACCAATAACCATGAAATATAAAATTAAGAGGAGTGAATACTTTTAAACCTATTTTTTATTCCTGAAATAGCTAGGCTACGATAACAGGATCAGAATGCAATGGGAGCACACCCGCATAAATAATCTAGTAGATTATCATTTTTAATTGTGAGCGCTGTTACCGAAGAGTTTTTCTTCTTGAATTCGACATACTACCTGTGTGTGATAGTTAAGATCTGAGCGCTTTTATTTCATCGGTGTGTATAGATACGGAGCAAAAAAAAGTATCTTAACAAGCTCTCGTCCGAGACTACCTGCCCTTTTTTTTGTAGCTTTTATTGTTGTAGGGAACAACAGGGCGGAGAGTGCAAGCCTCAACTTATCGCACATGGATAGTACGTGTACAATTAACAAAGAACATACGGTTGCACCATTATATATACTTTATATGTAAATAACCGCGGTAGCCTAGTGGTATGGGTAATGGACTGCTGAGACGAGATCTCGGGTTCGATCGCAGGTTTTATCATGGCACACACCAATGACTTTTCGATGCTTTTCGAAGTTATGTGTATTTATCGCAGGTTTATAAGTACCTGGTTAATGGCGATAATTGGGATCTAAACATAAACTGGCGAAATGTGGGTGCTAGCACCTCTGCCTACCCCTTCGGGGATATAGGCGTGAGTTTATGTTATATATGTAAATAAAATACTGTATTTATTGAGTCTAGGTACACTTTTTCACACAAAGTAGCATTTATACTTATGAAGTATACTTTTTCATGGAAAGTTGTATGTAAAGGTATCTCGTTTGTCGAATGTACACAACAATAGCACGTTTCTTACCCTCAGCGGTGACCGAAGGTATGGAGGAGATGTCCCCCCGCACGCCCTGCTCGGCCAGCGGCGGGCTGGCGAGCGCGGGGGCAGGTGCGGGGGCGGGCGCGGGCGCGGCGGCGCGGGGCGAGGCGGGCCACCGGCGCGTGCTGGAGCAGCGGCGCCACCTGGTGCTGAAGCTGTTCCAGGAGCACGGCATGTTCCCCACCACGCAGGCCACCACGCACTTCCAGGTACACGCCATTCTGCTGTACAGCGCCTTACTACATACTAATAATACCGTATTACAAGTATTTGACGAACTGTAACAATGAACGAAGTACTTTTCGTTTTAATGAATTTAAATGCAATCTAGTGGAATTAATACCTAATGTAATCTATAGCATATAAGCGCTTTGGTGTAGACTGTAAGTTTATATTGCTAATTATTAATAAATAAATAAAAATACTGCTCGGAACATATATCTTGAACCTCAAATATGCTTTAATACGTGCAGTATAAGTTTCTTGAGTGTCTTTTGACGATAGCACAGGGTGGTACGGCGAGCTCAAATTCACCAAGCATACAATATTACAAAACAATGCTCGCGCTTGGGCTCGTTTGTCTCGCGATTTAGGTCCAAGATACGTATCAAGGGGCACGTGCCCCGAGGTGCTTTTTTTATCTACGACACGCCATCTTGACTTCACCTCGACTAATGGTAAGCTAAAGGCGAAGACTCAGTAAAGAGGGTCACCATTACAGACACTAAGTAATGTTACAATGGTGGCACTCAGCTTGGTTCATCAGATACTTTTTCACGCCCCGCTTAAAGGACCCGGTGCTGTAGTAAGAAGGAAACACGTGAGCTGGTAATGAGAATGTATGAACTGCAGACACGCATGCGCGTATGAACAGTCCGAGGATCCTTGCTCAACCTCAATCAGTAGCAAAACAATACCCGTTATAATGACTTTGCTAATTAATAATATTGGGACGATACGACGTGATGTTAAAAAGCATCAGAAAAGGTCTGTAGAAGACAACCATAACATTGTTGTATTATATCTGTAATGGTGACTCTTAATATTGGTTCAACAAAATCATACATAAGAAAACAGAATATGTACAAGACTTGTTGAAACGAATCATTGCTTTACAGGCAACCCACAATGACATATTCCCGACGAAAACGGCGCTACAGTTGAAGATCCGCGAGGTGCGACAGAAGTTGATGGCTCACTCCAACCTGACGCCGCACTCCGAGGCGAATACTCCGACCAGTAAGTATTAAAGTACTTGTTATTAGACAGTTATTTACCACTCATTAAGCAAAGTATTGAAATTTCGAACATAGGTAGACTTGTAGTACCCCTAGCACGAAGAACTCGTAATCGTATCGAGAGAATGGAGCATTGTGATTGGCCACCTGCGTACTGTGAACCTATGTGTATCTAAAGCCAGCCAATCGCAATGCTTCTTTCTCTCGATACGATTACAATAACTATTACGATTGTTTTTCGTGCTAGAGTTACTGCGGTGTGTGTGTATGTGAGATTATCCAACAATAGACCACTGATACCCCCCACCACCGGAGCCGTTGGGAGAGGTTATGTCGGACTCGAACCGACTAAAACGCACAACGCCTGTGGGTCGCTTTTGGTTCCCGAAGGTGAGGTTAACATATCTCGTACCCCGACCGACCTAGGGCCATATCTCTCGATCTGGCCGTTTTCTCGGGACCACAGAGTCCCTAACTCGCCTCCGGAAACAGGTACGCGCAAGGCGCGCCGCCGCCGCGGCCTGCTTCTGCCAGGGTGACAGGCGGCTCCACCAGTCATCCCAAGGCCTGCGCTCATGGGGGGGGGGGGGCGGATGTCATTCATCGACTTCCTATGCCCGAGTACGCGGGCTGCTTGGCTTGCGATCCTTCTTTGCGCCCGCTGCCGCTCCCGCCCCGCCTTCTCCTTCACGAGCATTACTTGCTCGCAGAAGGAGGCGCCCGACAATAGCCCTGAACTTACTAACGTGTAATGCATCCCCATAATATGGGCAATATATTATACATGTATACCGAAAGTATCTCATGAGCGTCTCCGAGAACGCAATCTAGTTGGTAGGAAAAGCTGAATTTGCTAGATGTGCCTTTGACTCGATAGAAGATTTATTGCTAGACGTTCATAACATTTTTTTGTTCCAGTTAATTCTCCTATCGCGTCAGCTACGTTGCAGCCGACGTCGACGGCCAGTTAGCGATGCGGGTATACCATCTCTATCGTAGTTCAGGAATAATAGTTGTAAAGAATTTAGCTGTTAGCAGTACTGTACGGGCTGCCCACACAACCAAACCTACGCCAGTCGTAGCTCTTAACCGATCGCCACAACGTCATTCTGTACTCCGTTTAGTTAGCTATTTATGAAAAGGTAAACAATCTAGATGTGTTTTTTAAACGAATAAACTACAGCTTAAACTGGTGGTTCGATTTCGGCTTTTAGTCGCGTTTTATTTTCAAACTGTTTTTAAATAAAAGATACTAAAAGACGTCAAAATTCGAAACGTCAGGCAAAACAAAGATATGTATGTACCTATACTATAATCACGTTAATTCCCGTTAACATTATTGTATATCAAAATTGTTTACCTTTTGTTATTTAAATATCTAACCAAATCGAGAAATAATGATTGCTTTACTTTTTACTGTTTCTCAACATTTACTTACCAGCTATAATAGGGTGTCTACAGTCTGTTGATATATTTTGTTATTTATGAACATTATTGAATAAGCTCTGTTAAAATCATCAACAGAGTTTGCAGTTGTAGCAAGTCAAATAGTCTAAAGTGATTTTAAATAGTCTACTACGATAACAATATTGCCTCTAAAGATGTTTAAAACCAGAGAAATATTTGGTTTCTAGCTTGGTCACAGTAAGTTGCTAGTTTTTGGGATAAAAATTTAATTTAAATATTTTAATAACCATACAACATCTAATACGTATCAAGATGATATTGTTTTTGAATCGCAACTCTCGGTATTTGTAGTCTAGGATAGTAAACTGGCATATAATACTTTATCTAACTCCAACAATATATTGGGAGCACTAAATTTTAGACAATGCTTTCAAGTCTAAAATTAAATGATTTTTTTTAGCAGCGTCTGTGGTATAACAGTGATTTAGCTTTTGCAGAATCGAAGGCCTGTTTGGTTATATACGTCTTAAGAGTCAAGTTTGAAACAAAGAACTACTTAATGACGTTTGAATTACTACAATATCTGTTTTTTTTTGTCTGCGACTCTCATAATACTCCTTCTTATCAACTGTTAAGAACAACTGTTACCAGATAGGGTAACAGTTGTTGCCAACTATAAAAATACTATAATTCTCGGCATATATTTTGACCCCATAAGAGAAATGAGGTCTTTGGGTCTGCGTATCGGTTTTATAGAATCTATGATTGGTGATCAACAGACAACCAAAAAAGAAACGAATAAAGAGTACAATTTGTGACGTACCTGGAGTCAAGATATATGCCGGTAATTATACGTGAACAAGTACTTAAAATATGTTTGATTATTTTACAAATAAGAAAACTAATGGAAGTTTGCTTGTGAACAGCTAAATTCTAAGTATTCCGTATGATGGAGTTGAAAATACGAAAGCGTTCGTGAATATTGGATTGATATACATTTAATGCATTAGCATTGATAACAGTGATTAGTTAAGTATAGCTACTCGTTTATAGTATTTTATTATAATTCTGAAAATACTTTTTAATTAATAAAAAGTAAAAAAATCATAA
Organism: Eilema griseolum; assembly: GCA_963662185.1. Lineage (NCBI taxonomy): Eukaryota > Metazoa > Arthropoda > Insecta > Lepidoptera > Erebidae > Eilema > Eilema griseolum. Next base: position 12,669,880 of record OY759250.1, read on the forward strand.
AAAATTAATTGGTACATTATAAGTCGGTGAGAATTGGCGATGTATGTTCTAATTGATTCGTTGGTTTAAATTGTATGTTTATAGTAGTTTTATCAGAAAAGTAATAACCATGGTACGAATGACTTTTTCCGTTTTCCATAATGTTACGTTTAATTTTAACAATGATTCCTTATACTTAATCAGTTAAAAGCAGGCAGAGTTAAAATATTCTTATCTATTAGTACTGCATCTTACAGATAAAGATAAAACAGAAAATAACAAAAAAAATATATCTGATATTTTCTTCTGAGTATTATTTTATAAAAATACAGTGACTGGCTAATTCTCGTAATATAAATCTGTTCAAAATTCGGTCTCTATCTAATTCAATTCAGATTAGACCGAGTTTTTAATTTTTAACAGACTTTGATTTGAGATTGACATGGTCATTCACATTAACAGTGTAAAATCGCCGGGATTTTTTCCATGTTTTTTGTCTCTTTCCGAGTAACAACGGAAAAAAACAATTAACATGGTAAATATCCCGGCGAGTTTTACACTGTTAATGTCCTCTGTTCCATGTAATACTTTACAAAATAATAGCCAGAGTGATAGAAATATGTAATATTCGCTTATAATTGGATCATTTATAACAGATAGATTTTATTACATCGTTACAAGCACATCGTCATTGTGGCACGATCTCAATACTTATTTGTATATTTGTATTTAAGTATTTTGTTTGGAATGAGTGCTGTGTGACTGGATAACTTTTGTATCGTGAGACAAAACGCACTTATTGTTATACGGGGAATATTGAATTACAGTAGCTTTGTTGAAAGTGTGCATATAAAATATGACATTGTATAATATCTTATTGTGTAGAGCCGGTATAGCGCCGCGTAGTTTTGTATTATTATATTACTGTAAAGAAACGCCGTGGTCGATGGCTTTTCCGCAAAGTACAAGCTGTGAAAAGCAGCTTTGTACGATTTTGTTTCATTCAACTACTTGATTGAGCGGATTCCGGCTCTTAAAAACATTTCACATTTAAAATCTTTCATAATTTAGAAGTGAATAATAAAAATCTCATTCTTTCGATTCTTGAGTAGCAATGAAGTAATTTGTGGCCTATAGTAATAATGTGCCAGCCAAAATGTATCATAATAGTAGATCGATTATTTTTGTTAAAGTAGAATATTATAATATTATAAAATATAGAAAGAAATAATATAGAAACCATGCCCCCCTTTCTGTGAGATGTCTTGGCTCAATACAATTTTGACCGAGTTGCGTGTTTATAACGTCTTATGGAAGTCTGAGTTGAGTTGTGAATTTATTTATTTTTCATTTCAGGCTCTATCTTGATTATGAATCAGAGTATCTGAGAATGGTTCAAAAAAAAAATCTTAAACTTCCAATTTTAGTGTTTCGATTGATGGTATTTGTATACAATATTAGCAATATCAGTAGTATCAGTAGTTGAGATTATAAATAAAGCAAACAAACAGGATTCACCTGTTTCTATTGATGCATTTAAGAAATAAAAAATAACCTAAAGACACATTGGTGTACCTGTGCAAGATAATTTCTAAAGTTCTATGGGGTAGTCTGTGTGTGTGTGCAGAGGCTTGGATCTGTTAGGGGTTGTTTCCAGGTACTTTTCGGTCAGTTCTGAGTGTTGGATCCGAGGTACGCGCCTAGCCCTAGTATATACTAACAAATTCAAGCCTTCGGTAGATGAGATCTAAGTGAATGTCTTTTACAACACATGTAGCGAGTGTTATGAATGTCGTAGTCGGAAGTAGTGTTTAAGGAATGTCGGTGCGAACATATTCACAATCGTTGTCTCTAATTATTTTGTATTGTTTTCTATTTATGTTGTGATGTTGGTCTTCCAAGTGTTTCAAGTTTATTTCATTTTATTAGATTAGTATCTACTTATTTAATTATTTTTAACGTACAATGTACAGTGATTTATCAGGCACGTTGCCGAGTGATGTGAGTCATGACTGTTTGCCATGTATGAGCAGTTTCTCCCAATGTGTATACGTTTTATATAATAATTATCATGTCACCCAATATGTAAAAGTTTTATATAGTAATTATCACACTTTTCTGCAGTTAACGATCGACGCAGTGATCTACTTTAACGCATATTGCTATGGTTTTACAAAATAGCTCAAATCAGTAACGACACTAGATAAATCAATATTTATACATTATAATAATCTCATTGTAAATATTAGTTATATTGTATACTAGCCCTAAGTATTCCTGGCTCTCAAAGTAATTAAGGTTTTATTTAGATAATACTAATTATATTGTAGGTAAAAAGATAAATATATAATTTATACATGTGAAATTTCGGCCAATACAAATGTTATGTATATCAAAATTGTATTTTTTAAATGATCTCTTCGGCGTTAATAGTATTTAGATAATTGCTTTAGGAGTCCGGAAGTGAAATGAATTTATTAAAAATATAAATCTTAAGAGATATTTTCGCACGGTTAATGTTGTATCTCGATAGGCGGTGGGCGGGGGCGGTGTCAAGACTTGGCGGCTCGTTCTCTTCCGTGTATGGCTACTACAATACATTATATATACGACAAACAAATCATGTGTACCTTATCGATGTTATTGCTGTCAATTTTAAAGTTTCGAGTTTTGGTACGCGTCCCTGTGTAGTCAATTCATCATAATCGTAATTGTTGTCATACATTTTAACTCATAAATAATAGAACTGTTGTTACCAGTTAGTAGTAATGAACACAATATGTAATTTGGGTCCTTAATTTGAATTAGTTATTCGTCAGAGACAGTGTCTCCTGACATTTGTACTACACTCACTAATTGTACTTTATATTTTTCATATTGAGGTGTGCAGGGTAATTAATTCAAAGTAGGGGGAATATAGACCACTTTATCAGTGAAAATAATACATTCTCACAATAAGTATAATCTGTATGATTGGGTTCTCAATTTTACATAATCAGTACTAAAATATATTAGTATATTTAAATCAATATATTATCATGTGTCACGCGAATTTTAATCAGAGTTAGTGAATTCTTATTTTTATTTTCGAACATTCTGTTGCGAAACGAGTTTTTGATCCGATTATTTTAACGAAATGACTAAGTTCATATATTTTATGTTTTCACTCGCACCTTACATGTATGTTTTCATAAAATTTCTTTTTTTTGTAGCAATCAGTTTAAAACAGTTTTTGATTCAGAGTAGACTTGATAATCATAAGTGAAATAAATATTTGCATTTAACATGTCATATTGAATGTTTATGAAACTTATATGAAAGCATAGATGATTATATTTACACACTTTGTTGCAATATCTAATAAATATAATAAAAATAGAAGTTTTCCTTTATGGTTTATGATTGCGATGGTTTGTACTAAATGTTTCAATTTGTTTTTAGACTGTCCATATCTTTAAGTTTGCCCCTTGTTGAAATATTCGACTTTTGACGTTGTGTTGAGTTTTGAGTGAATGTCGTTTAGTCTGTTATTGTAATAACAAATATGAAAAATCTTAATGGAAATAATAAGCTGCATATTTCTAGTGCCTTATTGACTTTCAAATTTTAGTGATATACTTTTTCAATGTTGCAACACCCAGCTACAGGTTTTAGTTCTACCCTAGGTTTTGTCAGTCAATAAACTACGTGCAATAGGCAGTTTTATTTTTTATTAGACTGAATTAACTTTGTTGTGTAACAAGTTTAATGTTATATTTTAAGAAATATTAGCAATTATTTCGAAAGGACATTTTAAATGAAGCATTTCATATTCGTTATTTATTTCTTCTACATAAGGTATTAGTGTAATTGTTTAGTCAAAATGGTAAATGTAAATATCTTGTTTAGAAGATTTATTTAGATTTTAAGTGTTCAATTTAATGTGTATTAGATTGAATTAGAAAAACGCAATCATAAGTGAAAAATGGATATCTAAAGCAGTAACCACTTTTACATTAGCATGTTTTTTAATGTTTATGAATCCAACTAATGGACCAATAAGTGGCACTTTGAATTAGACATTGTAATCAACAACAAATCAAGAACCAACCCATAGTGTTGTGGACAGTTTGTTCAAGCATATTGGATCATTGTATGAACTTATGTTATAACAATAAAACCTCGAAAACATTTCCTGTATTTTATTTTATACTCAACATTTTTCGTATTTTCTCCCTCATAGACGAACGAGGACTGAGGGGAAACAGAGCGAGTGAGTGAAATTTGTACGACCGGAGTTCAAATGGATTTATAATCCTGTTCCCGCCACATTAAGAAGCCTAAATTAATGATTTTCAGTCATTCAAGCAGTTGAGCTGGTTAACAAACGTCATACGACTATCCAAAATTTGCATTTATAATAGAAAGTAAAGAAATGCTATTACGTAGGCTAGCCTAGCCCTTTTAAATATATTTTCTTGCATAAGGGCATTTAAAGACTTTTTTTTAATGTGCGCAAAATCCCCACGGATACCCCTACCACCTTTTAAACACTCGAACAGAGCTGTCTACTGTAATGACTAGGCTGAAATCCTTCCAAAGGATGGCCTGCTCACCAATCTGCGGATTCATATGAAAACTACTCCAACCGCGGCAATGGAGGTAACTCGCAAAATAACATCGCTTGATCTATATATCCAACAGGAGGCCACTTCGCTATTAAGTTGTGGCATTTGGGACTGGGGCAATAACCAAGAGTCCCCATACTATAATCCTTAGGCGAACTTTAGAGCATCAGCCACTAATAACCGCCCCTAGTGAATTTGTGATAGGATTTTTAAATAAGTAATACTTCTTTACCAAAAAATACCACATAATCGATAAGGATAGAAAAAAATGGAACGGTCTAGGCGGGATTCGACCCCCGAAATCTTTCCCTTATAGTGGGAAAGCTTTGACCACTGAGCCACGGAACCTTCGCCGGCAACCATCCAAATTCTTCTATACATATATCCGCTCAGTGGTCTAAGCGGTCTCATTGTAAGGGAAAAATCGCGGATTTGAATCCCGCCTGGACCGTTTTAATTTTTCTATCTTAACGATTTGAATACTTAGCCTTTAAAATTTTATTCAATAGTTTGAGCGGAGTCATCAAAAATCAATGTTTAAAAATGATTGCAACATCATTCATTGATTCCAATAGCTTGTACGAATATCGGTAAATGGCTCCCACCGGCGCCACGTCGTCGTAAGACTGATATTTGTATAGAATTTGGATATTTTTGGGCGAAGGTTCGATGGCTCAGTAGTCAGAGCGTTACCCCTGTAAGGGAAAGATCGCGGGTTCGGAGCCCGCCTGAAACGATTCAATTTAGCTCCTATTCTGGCCATTGCACCCTCAATAAGCACCTGTATACCATCAGTGCAACAGTCAGCCCTCTCCACAGGGGCTGCTTCGTTGCCGAGAAAACCACCGGCCATGTAATACTGGAATGCGAGACTGTAGCCCCTCATCAATCACAAATCCTCGACACAGTGAGGTCACTTCATGAAGCCTGTGAAGTTACCAGTAAGCTCGTGTTGCTGGGCGGATGGGCTGGTTGCTCTAGCCAGTAACGCTGCACGTATAATAGCTCAAAAAGGGAGGCTAAAAGTGCGGACAAAGGAGTTCAAATCCAAAAAGGGCTTTTAAATCATACATATGAAATATTTATAAAACAAAATAATCAGATATAATTTATTTAATACTCCATTATATTATATAACAATGAATTTAAAAAAACTACTTATCATAAGTATTATTTGTCTTGTGTTGACTTGTCTTCTATTACATCTAAAGTTTGAATTATTAAGTTTGGATTTTCTTCTTCCAACATAGAAATGGCAGCTTGGATAGCGAGATTATGGCCTGGCTCAGTTATAACTAGGTGCTTTAAAGCTGACATCCTATGTAGAGCAAATATGCTACCTACACATAACTTACAACCACTTATATCTAAGTATTCTAGAGTATTTCCATTTTGTCCTGCGATTCTATCAAGGCACCAGACATCAATATGTTTGTTGTTCTTTATACGGAGCCATTTGAGAAAGTTCAGATTTGATAAGTTTTGTAAGCCTTCATATCGAACACCATTATGATGGAAATTGGTGCAATCAACTGCCTCTACATGCCAACCTTCCTCATATTGTCCTGGTAAGTCTAGTGTCAGTGGATCTCCCTGTATCCAGTTTGTGGTGCCCTTTAACCTGAAAATTTATGAGATTTAGTAAGAGCAGCTGTTATTTATGAAATAAACTTTATCCCATGCACACTCAAGGTTTGGAATGAACTCCCTGCTAAGGTTTTATCATGAGCCTACAATATAGGGTTTTTCAAGGGGGCATTAGGTCTCTTTAGGGTTGGCAGCATGAATGTGATGCCCCTAGTGTTGAACACATCCATAAGTCACGGTAACCACTTCCCATCAGGTGGGCATGTGCTTGTCTGCCACCAAAGTGGTATAAAAAATGTAAAGACAAAGACTAAATGGACAGAGTATATTTCTTTCCGATAATAGGGTAACCACTATAGTTATTGCCCAGTTAAGGGATTGATACAATATTTTTGTTTATAATATTTTTATTTAAAAATAAATCCACTAAAAAACTATTGCTTTTGGAACTAAAGTATACTTTCTAAAGGAACATCAGTCATTTCGTTTTTAAATCTTTGGAGACATAATATTTAAAAATTAACAAAAAAAAGTCCTCTGAAATCACAGTAATTACCCACTCGATTTAGTCATTGCCACTTATCACATACAGTTATTGACCACCTTATAGTAATCAAGTAATTTACCTTAATTCTAATTTATATGACTAAAAATTGAGATCTCTTCTTGCTTTTTGTACATTTAAATATATATTTTCACAATCAGAATAGGAATCATCATCAGAGTCATTAACTTTGTAGCAAAAATGACATAAAAACAGCATAATGTCGACATCATCGGGAATGTTATTTTTATGGCTATCTGGTACACATCTTATATGAAAGGCTAGGTGACAGCCACTGCATTCAATTTTGTGTTTAATAATGATATGTTTGCACACTGCACAAGCGTCATTGGATTTTATGTGTACTTCATCCAAAACAATGATCTTTTTCGATTCTGGAAAGACACTAGCATTGCTTTCTTCTAGATTAGTAATTACTTTCAGTTCTCTTTTTTCTGATTTAACTTTAGTTTTACCCTTGCTTTGAACTTTTTTATATTTCTCAGTCTTCTTCACTTCTCTCTCCATTTTCTTCTTTTCCTTCTCTTTCAATTGTATTTCTTTATCTGTTTGTTTTTTTTGTAAAGCTAGTTTAAAATTGTTTGACGTAATAGCAAATGGTTGTCTTTCTAGTTGACGCTTCCCTTTTCTTACAGGTGTTTTTGGATAGGCTAAATATTCTCCAAAAGAAGTTTTTATTTTAACCAACTTCGGACTCTCAAGAACACTTACAGTAGGGGTAATAGATTGGGACTGGCTAGATTGGTTTTGAATTTCAGAATTATCATATAAAATATTTGGATCAGATTTAGATGTCCCAGGGAGGCTATATAGGTAGTAAGGAGTTTCGTTACGTTTAGTTACAGTAGGAAGACTATTTATTTTTATTGGAGGAACTTCTACGTGCTGCATAACTTGTACGTCATCTAAAACTTCAATCTGATTACAATCTTTTGAATTCACATTAGTATTCTCATTAACGGATTGCAAAGATAATTGAGCTTGATTTGCTGTCGTCTCGTCATGTGTGACTGTATAACCTTGAATTTGTGAATAAAATGCTTTCCAAAGGTTGTAGATGATGCTCAAGTGAGGGTCAGTGGTATAAAATGATTCATCTTGGAATCTATCACAAAGAGAAGCTCCTGTTAAATTTTTGAATGTTTCGAAATTAATCGTTGCAGTATCTGGAACTTCCTTAGAAATCTCTCTCTGATTACTAACACTCTTGCCTAAGCACTTAGAATAATTGATGGAATCAGGGTTAAAAGGGCAAAGACCGCAAGTTCTAAAACCATTAACCAATATTTCTGGCCTCAGACTTACTTTGAGGACTTCATAGAGAATGGGTGCAAAATTAAGTTTTGTTATTCCCTTATTTTCATTCGAGAGTTGCCATTTCTTCAAATATTTTCTCCAGCCAACTTTCAAGGGTCTAAATGCGGAGACGTCAGCTGGTTGAATTATTCTCGTCGCATTGGGATACAAAGCTATCAACTCAATTTGAAGATGCGTGCATAACTGACTCAGATGATAATTTAAATGGGTTTTGTGACCATCAACATAAAGAATGACTGGAAACTCAACTGATTTGCTTACTAAATAAGGATGAAAGACGTTGGCTATATATTCGTAAAACACTTCGGTAGTCATCCAGCCATTGTCGGATTTTCCAATACCCCATCCTTCTGGTAAAGACTCACATATTTTTTCAGGTAGTCTTTGATAGGGATACACAATAAATGGACAGCATATGTCACCAGCAGCCGAAAACGTGAATAAAGCTGTTATAGATTCTTTCGCGTTAGAGTGTTCGATGTTATAAACATTTTTGGATCCTTTCTCAGCTACAACGAGTCCCGAACTTAGACAAATCTGAAAATTTGTCTCATCAGCATTGTAAACCCTACTGGGTTGACTAAGAACTTCAATTAAGCCCTTTTCGTCAGCGTAAGCGCGAATTTCATCAAACCATCCTCTGATGTCTTTTTCAGACACGTTTGAGCTGGCTTTAGTCACTCCTTCAGAAGTTCTTATGCTTAATTTAGAGTGCCTTTTTAAAAAAGCCTTCCACCACCCAATGCCAGGCCTGTTATTTGAAAATGGGTTAGGTCTTGGATTCTCAACAAGAAACTTCTGCACACTATCTAAAATATTTTCTTTATTCTTTGGGAAACCTTTACGAGCTGAAGTTATTATCCAGTCTTCAAGAAGAGCTTCTTCATTTATAGTTAAGATAGGCGATGGGCCCAGGCTAGTTTTATGACCTGGGTTACGTTTATAGAACCTTAATGTTGATCTTGGGACACCGTATTTCTGTGCTATTTGACGATCTGATAGTTGCTGGTCATTATGCTGTACTTCAGCAATCGCCTTTTCGAGGTTTTCTTGCGTATATTTTAACTTTGGTACTTTTGGCATTCTGAAAGATACAATTTATTTTCAGATCTAAAATTCTATCCCCTAATATATAATTATTGGCCGGGCAATAGCTGTACCAATTACCATTGGCAATATCTGAAACAATATATGGCAATAACTAAATTTGTCAAATATTTAACACAGTGATTACCCACCCCCTTTTAAAACTTTACGAATAAAGTAACGGTCAAAATGATACGTTATACACATACTAAAATCATTCTTTTAACCTATAAATTAATCGAAAATCTCTTATGAACCAGAAATCCCAGTAAGTATTATCAATTCAGATACGTTGTTCTTAAGAAAAATCACAAGAAACTTACTTTTTTAGCGGAACTGCACACCTGTTACACTGACTTCAACCATGACACTTAAAAAAGGGAAAATGTTGCCAGTATTTTAAATTAAAAATATTACCATAAGTCTAAAAGTGACCTCTATCGCAATTTATTTGAACTGGTTCCTTTAGAAATTAACAAAAAATGTATTCATGCTTAATGTTGGCAATCACTGTATGCTGGGCAATGACTATAGCGGTTACCCTACCTACAATATTTTAATTTCAGTATAACACAAAAGATTTACAAGATGGATACAGTAAGTACACAAAGTATAAGGGCTTATTACCACAAATGACACTTAAGTGATTTACAAATGACTGTAGTATGTGTATACTTAGTGTTATTTTGTGGTAGGTATACCAGTAAAAAAAAAAAAAAAAAAAAAAAAAAAAAAAAAAAAAAAAAAAAAAAAAAAACTTCCTGTTGTCAACTTGAACTGTAAACATCGTTGTTGTTTTGCTCCGCGAAAAAGTGCACATTAAGAGTGATATATTGCAAGAAATAACTTGAACCATACTAAAATCTGAAGAGTAAACTCGCGGATACGTGTTTCACTAGCGTACATCTCGCAAGTCCATGATAAAATCCTAAAAACCTCAGAGATCAACACAAAAATATTTCTAGGTTATGTCAAATAACTAGAGCGACCATAAACAAATATAAACTTTTATCGGAAACCTTGTATGTGCCAACCTTCACAAAATAATAAGTTTTGACAGCTGACACCTGACAGGGTTGCCAGCTAAAAATATCTACCTAATTTCGGGGAAACGCACTTTTTATAACAATGGATAAGCAATGCGAGCTATTATTCGAAAAACTGAAGGTGGAGCTTATAAGGCAAACAGAAGAAATAAATAAGGGCCTAATCGAAACTTTTGATGAAAAAATGAAACCGCTAATCGAAGAAAACACAAAGCTAAAAGCGGAAGTAGTCCAACTAAAATCACGAATCACAAAACTAGAGCGATCGTCAAGGCGCAATAATCTCCTCCTACACGGAATACCAGAGACAGAAACCAATCAAGCACAACTGATTGGAACTGTAGTGCCCTATCTCAATGGGATAAGCGAGAAAGCTAAAGAAAATGAGTGGGATAGATGGGAAATAAGTGACGCTTATAGATTGGGAAAGAAAACTACTAACAAAACCAGACCAATTTTAATAACTACAACACTAGTGTGGAGAAAAAACCTTATAATCAAAAACAACGCGCTGTTTCCTAAGGGCGTCTACGCTACTGAGGACCTACCCAAAGACGTCATTGCAGCCAACAGGGCTCTGATCCCAAAAATGAAAGAAGCGAGACTTGCAGGCAAATATGCAGTAATTAAAAACGGAGAGCTGATAGTAAAAGAATTCAAGAGTAATGAGAAAAGGAAGCGAGTACCATCCTCTCCACCATCAACCCCGCCAGAGGGTTTCAGTCGCATCAATGAGACATCAATAGATAAACAACCCACGAAACTCTCAAAAATAAATCCATTTCAAGACAAGAGGGAACACGGAAATCAGTCAAAAAACTAGACAAGCATACTACGGAAACAAGGCCAACAACAACTACAGCAACAGCAACGAGAAATATAAACTTAAGGATAAATAAAACTAACGAAAAAGGAAGTCACGAAAAATACAACATCTACGGTATTCACAACAACCAATTCCCCAACCCGGCTGGTCCCCGTGGGGATAACGACCACTACCCTCCAGCTCAAATAGAACATACCTTACAAATAGGTACGTACAATGTGAGATCACTTGCATCAACTGAAAAGCAAATCGAACTAACACACTCTTTGGAAAATATTAAATGGGATGTCTTAGGATTGGCAGAAGTTAGACGAACGGGTTGCAAAATTGAAGAATATCCAGAATACATCTTCTGCTACTTCGGAGAATCAGTAGGCCTCAATGGGGTTGGTTTCCTAATTAAGAAATGGCTAAAATCAAATATCATAATCTTCACAGGAATCACGGAACGGGTGGCTATATTAAAACTCAATCTCAATGGGAAACTTATATCGGTAATCCAATGTTACGCTCCAACCTCAGACTCAGATGAAGAAGAAATAGAAAAATTTTACAACAATATCAAAACAGCCTTAGATATGAGCGAAGGAACAATACTCGTCATGGGCGACTTCAATGCCAAAGTCGGACAGCCGCTAAACCACGAAACCCTAGTAATGGGAAGTTACGGATACGGAGCTCGCAATGATAGAGGCGAAAAACTAGTACAATTTGCTCATGAACAAAGACTTTCAATAATGAACACATACTTCAAGAAAAAATCCAGTCGAAGATGGACGTGGATCTCACCCGATCAGAAAACAAAAAATGAAATAGACTTTGTATTGTGCAATAAGACCAAATCCATAACAAATATTGAAGTTCTGAATAAAATAAGTTTCCCATCGGACCACAGACCAGTGAGAACTACACTACAACTAAAAGATCTAAAACTAAATAGAATAAGTATTAAACCTAATCCAAATACGCTAAAAACAGACGACGAAGTTATCGCGTACAACGAGAACCTGAAAGAAAATTTGGACTCAAGCATACTTTCATCCATGACGGACATACAGAGATACTATGACATCCTTGAAAACACAATCAGGAAAAGCCTTAACATAAGAAATCCAACAAACAATACAGAAGGAAAACACAAAATCCTAAGCAAGAATACAATAAAGCTGATACAAGAAAGAACGGACCTTATGACAACTCAAAATAGAAGTAAAACAACAAAGACTCGTCTAACAAAACTTTTCAAGGAAACTAACAGAGCGATCAGACAAGACTACAAAAATCATAGACACAAAATTATAGAAAAGAACCTCAACAGATACAGGAGCTCAAAGCGGGCATTTAAGGAACTAAACCGGCACAAAGAATGGATTCAAAAACTAAAGGAAGATAACAAGGAAACGAGAAGCAGAAAAGAAATAATTAACTGTGCAACCAATTTCTACAGAGACCTTTACAAAAAAAGAGGCGGAAATACAATAGAAGCAGATGAAGAACAAACCATAACAGAAACAGAGGGACCAACTACAGCAATAAACCAAGAGGAAGTACCGCCGTTCACGGAACAAGAAGTAGTAAGACAGCTGAAAAAACTCAAAAAAGACAAGAGTCCAGGTCCGGACAACATAAGAGCTGAAGCCCTTATAGCAGGCGCATCTTCACTGCTCAAGTATATTACCTTACTCTTCAACTTGGTACTACATCAGGAAAAGATTCCCAAGCAGTGGAACAGCTCGGAGATCGTACTTCTTTACAAGAAAGGCGACCCTCTAGACATCGGGAACTATAGACCAATTAGCTTGCTTTCGACAATGTACAAACTGTTCACATCATTACTTCAAAACAGGCTGGCCCCCCAAATAGACAACAGCCAACCGAAGGAACAGGCAGGCTTTCGCAGAGGCTTCTCAACCACCGATCATATCCATACTATAGAGCAAATTATCGAAAAATATAAAGAAGTCAACCAACAATTATACATCGCTTTTGTAGACTACAGCAAAGCTTTTGACAGTATTTCACACGACTCAATTTGGAGAGCACTACATTCGATCAACATAGAGACGAAGTATATAAGAATTATAAAAAATATATATGCAAACAGCGAGAGCAGAGTAAGACTCGAAAACACAGGAGAAGTAATAAAAATAGAAAGAGGAGTCAGACAGGGCGACCCTCTGTCAACAAAACTGTTTATCGCCGTCTTAGAAGATATATTCCAAAAACTTAATTGGTCAAGGACAGGAATATGGATAAACAACGCTCGCCTCAGTCACTTAAGATTTGCAGATGATATTGCGCTCTTTGCTGAAACAGCTGCAGAAATGAAACGAATGCTACAATCGCTAAATGATGAAAGTGAAAAGGTAGGGCTCCAGATGAATGCTGCAAAAACCAAAGTTGTGACAAACGGTAGCACCAAGCTAATTGAAGTCGAGGGTAAAGCTATCGAATATGCAGAGAGCTACATTTACCTGGGCAAGCAGGTATCATTTAACAAAAACAGCAACGAGCTAGAAGTAGATAGAAGAGTCAATATAGCATGGAAAAAATACTGGTCACAGAAAGAAATTGTAAAGGGGAACTACAGCCTTAAACTAAAAAAGATAGTGTTAGACACTTGCATTCTACCGTGTCTCACATATGGATGCCAAACCTGGACATTTACTAAGAGAATAGCAAATAAAATAAACTCATGCCAACATGCTATGGAAAGAAGTATTTTAAAACTAAGAAGGATCCAAAAGGTCAGAAATGTAGATATAAGAGAAAGAACGAAGCTGACGGACGCTCTCGAGCACGCACTCCAGAAGAAATGGAGATGGGCGGGGCACCTAGCTAGATATACGGACAGAAGATGGACAAGCGAAACCACAAAATGGAAAGGCCCCAGAGGAAAAAGAAAAGTTGGAAGACCAAAAATGAGGTGGGATAACGATATTAAGGAAATAGCAGGCAAACATTGGCTAGAAACTGCAAAAGACAAGAAGAGGTGGAAGGAGCTGGAGGAGGCCTATACCCGAAAAGGGACTATGCAATAAAAAGAAACTAATACAACTAACTTACTAATAAGGATAGATTCTAATATAACTAACAAATAAGTTTATAAGTTTTATATTATGTATAGGTGTAAAGGGCTTAAATAAAAATAAAAATACCAGTATAGTTCCTGGTATATATATCAGTAAAGATTCATTCGCCATTAATTTTAAAAATTTGGGTCCTTTGTGTGATCTAGACCTTGCATTATCAAGGATGGTAGACTACAGAACCACAGTAGCTTAGTGGTATGGGTAATGGACTGCTGAGACAAGGTCTCGGGTACAATCCCAGGTTTTACTATGGCACACACCAATGACTTTCCGAAGTTATGTGTGTATTTATCACGTTTATAGTGTCCCGTTAATGGCAATAGGCTCGCCTCCTATTACATATATATTATATTTTTAGACCACAGAAGTGAATCTAAAGAATGTTATGTAATCTTTAAAGTATTTAGCTGATTGCTGAAAGTGTATTTTATTGAGTATAAACATTATGTGATAATTGTTTGCACAAACTTATTTTTCGTTTGACTGCTCACTGTTACAAAAGACAATATAGATAGTTGTTGTACTCCTATTGGTTATTTAGATTTATAATAAATCTAAATAACCAATAGGAGTACAAGTTTAATTTTTGATACATGCCTACCGCCTATTCAATAAATCATTTATTGAATAGGCGGTAGGCATGTATCAAAAATTAAACAAATATTTACCTACCTAACTGCAGCTTGACGGAAAGTAAAGAAATGCACTGCAGCCAGATTAGATCCCAGCGCGGCCACTCTTTGCTGCAAATGTCGCTGGTTTTCTATTTCTTGTACGTTTTTCATGTCACTCCACCAATCTTTAACTATTTTCATGTTAAGATTTGGTAATTTAGATAAAGCGTGTAAAATATCAGGGCTTGGATTTTTCTCTACAAATACAGCTAGTTTGCTTTTGAATTCTCCTTCACGTTTTATCCATGGCTTTCTCCAATCCTCGTATAGTTTGCCGTGTACTTTTCGTGGTTTCTCTCCTTCTTCGTCGCGCTGATAGATAGTCTTTTCACAGTAATTACGAGTAATAGCGTAAATAGATCTATAGTTCTTATGGAGCTTCAAAGTCTGAGACATCTTTGAAAATTGAAATTCAAACATTTATCCACATATTAATTTGATACTTGCACAGTGGTTAACTATTTGTTGTTTCTCTATAGCAAGCCTGATTATTTTTAGGTGCCTGTTAATATGTATATTTCAGTTTCGGTTCGTATAGATTTAGATTTAAGAGTGAAAATTGAGAGGTGAGGTTATTTACGCGTATTTACGTTCTTTTTGACATTAATCAAAGAGAATACAATACTATACTACGTTTAAAGAGACGGGACTTCCATAGTGCAAAATAATCTTACGAAATGTCAAATCAGGGCTAACTGAACGTAGCCAACCTAACAACTGTAACCATTGGTACAGAGTTGCCAACATAAGGGGAAAATAGAGATGTGCCCTTAATATTATTTGATTTATCGATATCGACTACATTAATCGATATCGATAAATAGTGGTCTCTGATTTTTATAATATAATTTTATATTTTCACAGACGCTATACTCCATTTTTGAACTAAAGTACTGCGTCAAACAAGTTATATGTTGAAAATGAATAAGCGTCTAAATTCGCGGAGGCAGTACATTTAATTACAAAAACAGAATATAGGCTAAGTTGGGCTTTTAAAATGATAAGTTCATAAAATTATTTATTTATTGAAAAACATTATTTTAAAAATATTTGTAATTTCTGCGCCGCATTTCTTCTTCAATCAATTCTGCAGCTCGTAGTAGTGCATTATGACCTTTTTTAATATCAGGACGCTTGCTTCATTATTGCCTTTGTTTTTAATCACTTTTGTACCTTGTACACATAGCAATTAGCTGAAACAAAAATAATGACATAGTAAATGAACTTTTTTTTGTCATAATTTTTTGTCGATATACAATTATGAAAATAATTCTACCACACTATTTTCCTACAGGTTATTGTTCACAATTATAATTTTCATTGTTTTTATGCCATAAAATCTACAAACCATTGATAATTTGAATAACATACTACTCACCGAAGCTCATTCATAGGAAATCTGGCCATGAAAAACCGTTTTTTGCCGTCCTTTCTTCCAGATTTTAAACCACATATTTCACACTTTCTATACTTCATTTTAATAAACAATGTATAAAACAGTCTTACCTAGAGAACGTCCTTAAAGAAATTATAATAAAATTCAGTTATTATCACAATTATTTCACTAATAACATTCAAAGAAAAACATTGAATACAACGATTAGACATTCAAAATGCAAAGTGACAGATACATGTCAGACAGATGACATTTCTTTAAGGAACGAGCGAGACAGATTAGGAAGTTGAGTGAGACAAATATAGTCGCCATTAAAATTCTACCCCGTTTCATAGTACGTTTTTTTTGTACGTAGTTGCGACAGACTGACATTAATGACTTGTTAATGACTGTTATGTGGTAATCAGTGTTGCCAGGGCCAGATTGTCAAATGTTATATCTGTTAGTTTTAAAAGTATCATTTTCCGGAAAAAAGAAACGCTTTTTTAAAGTACGGAAACCCCCTTTCGCTGGAGCCGTCGAATAGGTGGCTCCACCAGTCAACCCTAGGCCCGCGCTCATGGGGGACTGAGGTAATCCTCTGACACCTGAATCGTCTCCGCTTGCCGCGGGTCTTCTCCGGACCCGCTCCGCAATATCATTCACGACCATTATTTATTAGAAGAAGGAGACGGCGGCGGTAGCTCACACATTCACGTAATGTCATCGCCAAGAGGCTGCTTTTAATGACACTTGATTTTTTTTATTGTTTTTTACTTCTGGCAGGGCATTTAGGAGTTTTGGCGCCAACTTTTGGTGTGAATTTAAGTTTTATATATTTAAATGGTGAATTTTTAGACATAACGTCTTTGACAATTCTTAGTTGGAATCGGAGCGATTAAAATCGCACGCCATCTCGGGTCAGTCGGGTCTCGATTACTAGGATTTAAGGTTAACCAATAAGGAATTTCCTACACACCCCGCCTGACCCTGGGCCATAGATGGTTTTAAGAAATCTCCCTTGGGTGTGGGAAGTACGGTGTCGTGTCCAAGCAGGATGTTGACCAATAGTCAATTTTAATGTAAGTACCTAGTTTCTACTGGTTTTTTTTCGTATTTGCTTAACTGATTAGGTGGGGTACTACGATGGTAGATATTATATTCAATCAGGAACAAGGTATAACACTAATACACTTATATATATACTTATCTATCTACTTATTTATTGACGTTTCGATGCTTTTCGAAGTTATGTGTGTATTTATCGCAGGTTTATAAGTGCCCGGTTAATGGCAATTGACACGCCACCTATTACATTGGGATCTAAACATAAACTGGCGAAATGTGGGTGCTAGCACCTCTGCCTACCCTTTCGGGGATATAGGCGTGAGTTTATGTTATGTTATGTTTATTTATTCGATTTTACCAACCGTCATCCACTTGGATCACTCTTAAGAGTGTGTTATTAGCATATTTTTAAAGATTTTTTGGTACTGTTTGGCAGTATCAAAATTGTTTCGTACCTAATATATAGGTACCTACCTAGGCAACTTATGTATACTTAATATTGTTACAGTTTATTTTATAACAATAAATAGTAGCACCTTTCCCTGACCGTTTAGTTGTAGACTTCTTAGGCTATTTTTTTCATCGAGTCCTTTTTATTCCTCCTTGCGGGAAAATTTAATTATCCCCTCGTCACGTCTTGAACATAAAAACTTAGTGTTTTATATTTTTTGTCGAATGAGAAGTTACCTATACCGTGAACTTAAAAATAAAACTTTTAGAGGAAGTAATTATGTCTGAACGTGTTTTTTCCTTATTTTTTTAGAAATGAAATGAGGTTTTAATGTGAAGTATCTGTATAGGTATGGCCGATTCATACGGAGAGTGAAGGTGTGTACACCAGAGGCTTCCTCACCCATGGCAACTGATGACCCGAGATGGAGTGTGGTTTTAGTCGGTTCGAGTCAGACATAACCACCCCCGCTAGTTCCAGCGGGGGGTTACCCTGGCTATCAATCAATTAGCCCACCGCAGTCCACTGTTGGACATAGGCCTCTCCCAATGCGCGCCATTTTTTCCGACCCTGGGAATGGCGCACTTAAAAAAAATATAACCGTTTTATATGCTATATGGGGATACGCCACTTTTTTTTTTTACGTGCGTAAAATCCCTACGGTTACCTCCCCACCGGAGCCGGTGGAGGAGGTTATGTCGGACTCGAACCGACTAAAACGCACGCCACCTGCGGTTCGTTTTGGTTGCCGAAGGTGAGGTTGACAGGCATATCCCTCGCACCCCGGCCGACCCAGGGCCATCTCACACGAGTCTCCAACTCGTCCCCGGGTAACGGGGATGCGCGCCAGGCGCGCCGCCGCCGCGGTCGGCTTCTGCCAGGGTTACAGGCGGCTTCACCAGTCACCCCCAGGCCTGCGCTCATGGTGGGCGGAGGTCGTTCATCGACCTCCGACGCCCGAGTTGCCTTCGTGCGCTCTGTATGCTTGGCTTGCGATCCTTCGTCGCTCCCACTGCCGCTCCCGCCCCGCCTCCTCCTTCACGGGCATTACTTGCTCGCAGAAGGAGGCGCCGGCCGCCCGCTCATTCGCGCAGCGGACCATCGCCGCGAGCAAGGTGGAGAGCGTGAGAACCCTCACTCCCAGGGCCGCCACAAGCTCCCGCCTCGGCGTCTCCCACGCCGGGCACTCGGTGAGCGTGTGCGGCGCCGAGTCCTCGCTCGCGTCGCAGTGTTGGTACTCGGACGTTGGCTCTTTCTCCATCCGACGCAAATACTTTCCAAAGCACCCGTGCTCGGTGATGATCTGCGTCAGACGGTACCTGCGCGCCCTTCGCCTGGTCGCCCAAGTCGTAGCTCCCATTCCGCCACCATTTCCATGTGGAGCCGGGATCTCACGGCCCGAATTTTTCGGGCTCGGAATTGTGACCCCGCTCCCACGCCGCCTTTCGGAACCGGTATAGCGCCGAAAGGGATCTCGCTTCCAGGATCCACGGTGGGAAAACGCCACTTATACTTCTTCTTTCATGACAGATTCTCTTTATTTGAAATTCAGCGGTTGGAACGTGATTGAGTAACAAATATCAAAACAACAGTATTTTTTTATACCACTTAGTTGGCAGACAAGCACACGGCCCATCTAATGGAAAGTGGTTACCGTTGTGACGTGTGCAACATCAGGGTAGTCACACTCGCGCTGCCGACCCTGTAAGCACAGAGAGTTTTTGTGCCGACAGTGTAGAAGATAAAGCATGATAGGTCTTCCCATTGACAGCACAAAAACTCTCCAGTGAGCTCTGGCTGCTCTACTCACCGCCAGAAACGAAACACAACACGAGGCTATTATGGCCGCAGTATTCACTTCCCCAGTTGGACTGTTTAATTGAATGGAAATACAGTCGTATCCTATCTCCATCGAATATAGCACAAACCACGAATTAACTATTATAGTAGGATGTTTTCCCCTACTTCTTGGATAGTTAGGTAAGTATCTAAACCGGAAATCAGACTTCCTAATAATCTCAGTTCTCTCAGTTCTGATATAAACTGTCTTATTTGTACGTGCACAATAGATTAAGTTAATCTCAGTGAGCAACGAATAACACTTAGCAGATTAGATTTTAATCGAATCCAGATGATGTGTAGCGAGAGATGGGTCGGTGCACCCGCTAAGCCCGCGTGACAGTGTCCGTAATGGCGGGGGACACTCTCTCGTTAATCTTGATTTAAAGCTGAGCTTTCACTAACTATACTATAACTTACATTTTTGTTGAAAAAGCTTGGTTCAGCTGTGATTTACAGTTGGCATGTAGTAAACCTTGTTAAGTAAAATATGAAGTATTTTATGTCTGGACAGATTTCAGTTATCTTCTATTTCTTATCTTCACTGCTAAACTTCAGAGATCCCTTAAAGGTTTCCACAGTGATTAAATTTGTGCAGCCAAATTAGCCGCGTGGTTCCCGGCAAAGTAGAATTTGGGCCACCCCTTCTCTTCCCGTGCGGTGTCGTACAAGGCGACTAAGGGATAGGGCTGTTAAACAGACTCAGCCTCAGATGCATGGCTCGAGTCAACAATAGTGCCCGGAATACGGCAATAGGCTCACCCCCTATTACGTGAATATGATTGGTAAAATGTGGGTGTCATTTCATCTCTGCCTAACCCTCCAGGATAAAGGCGTATGTATGTAAATTATTATACCTAATTTAATTTGTGGGCTTCATCTTACGGAGCTTACGATGATCATCTTATCATCTCGTTTCATTATATCGGGTTCAAATCGACTAAAATAGCATGATAACCATACTGTAGTATTGTCTTGTCGGAGAACCTTACCAAAACGCCCAAGGAAGAATATTCCTGAACCCCGAATAGCCTTGGGTTCTGAATATTAAGTAGCAGTGTGGATCTGATAATGATAATGATGATAAGCTTCCAGTCTTAGGAATATTGGCTATTGGATCAAGAAACCCTGTTAGTAATTTATTCACTTTTATGGATTATTTTTCATGCAGTTTTTTCCAATATGCCTTTCTTTCATGTCTTTGTTTTTTCCATAAATAAAGCCATAAAAGGAATGCATAACAAACATCCTTGGTATTCATTATACCGCGTCCCTTTTTATTACACCTAGAATTACACGCACGAAATGTAATTAGGTTTAAATGAAAATGACACCAGTCCAAATTGTACATTTCGACGTTTAATTTTGGCAGAAAGTACAGCATCAGGTGCAGATATAACAATGTAACTTTGCGCATTAATTCCCGTTGAAAATTTCAACTGGGAGTCGCACGTTTGCACTGGCTTTACCTTCAACCGCTCATGTCAAAGATTGGACGCCATGTGTGACATTTATGTGGCGGTTAATTCGATTGCGCGGCGCTTATAAGACGTAGAAGTGGAGTAATAAGTTAGATTTCTTAATACAATTAGTTGAGGCACCACTGCAATTTTCTAATTGAATAGTAGTTTCTTAGTCTTGATAAAATATCTTGCCGCGTGTTCCACGCCAGAGTAGAATTTGGAACACCCCATCTCTTCCCGTGCGGTGTCGTATAAGGCGACTAAGGGATTCGGCTGTTTAACATTAGACCGATATATACAGCCGAGACTCAGCCTCAGATGCACGACTAGAGTCAACCATAGTGCCCGGAAGACGGCAATAGGCTCACTCCCTATTACGTGGGACCGAATTTAATGATTGGCAAAATGTAGGTGTTAATTCACCTCTGCCTAACCTTCCGGGGAAAAAGGCGTGATTATATGTATGTATGTATATCTTGGATGGAATTAGGCTTTAGGGGTCCAGGAATTGAGTAATCAGATAGGAGGAAACTGTGCCACCGTAGGAGGAAATAGGCTTTAAGGAGGTTTTTGTCGAATATAAAACTAGTTACTGATTACTACAAAGAAGGGACACTTCATCCAGTCCTTTAGTCCCAGATGCCCCGAAGCCTGTACACTTGCTGATTGTAGATTGATGGATGCGGGACGAGGCTCTGGCGAAGGTTCTCTCTCGGGGTCGTCGTAGATCGTATCAGTAGGTAGGTGTACCTACTGGCTTGCTTGAAACTATTTATACTGTAGTAGTAGGTATTCCCGGAGACTAGACCAACTCTCCAAACCACCACCTCCCCCCTGTCATTCCCTCCCCCCGCCATGCCCTGTCTCTCGGCTTCAGGGTGGCCGTCACGGATAAAAAAAAAAAAAAAAAAAAAAAAAGTTTGGTGTCTATTCGGGGGTTTTCGGCGATGCCGAGTCGATTGCGCTAATCCGTTTTCGCGTACGACGCACCGTTACAAAGTTACAGAAACGTAATCTGAGGTAATTGACGAACAATTGATAACGGCCGACCCTTGATAACGACCAGCCGTCGTCGCTCAATGTTATCTCGGGTCTGTTGTCTTTTTTGTCAATGTCTGCGTCATAGCCAATGATGACTAAACCTATGATGTAAAACGGGTATGTATTTGATTTAAAAAAAAGTCCTTTCGCAATACTAATGTTCTTTATTATTTTCAAAACAATATTTGAATAACTTACTTAATATGATATCGTTATACAGCGTATTGTTAGTGAACAGGTGCTGGAAATCGGCTAATGACATACCATAATGTTTATAGTATAAATACATTAAACAATATTCGCCACATACTGGAGTGTAATCGTTTTGGATTCGATTAGTGTTGTAATTCCATACTCTGCAATTTCGATCTAAAAACGTACGATGGAAACCTGTGGGTGCTCTACCATAGGAATCAAAGTACTGACCAACTCCATTCGCGTCTATGTGTATAGCAACCCAGTGAGAACCAGGCTTATTGTCGCTATCTAAGTTGCTTATGATATATGTAGGCATATCTACATGAATCGGCAAGCGATTTGCGGCATAAACATTACATTCACTTTTTGAATCCACTTGTCTCAAATATCTCCGTATTTCTAATGTATTCATGATCGCGTTACGATGTTATCAGGCTCGTAGATTATAAGCAAATAATGAGATCAACAATAATTTAACATATTATAGGGTCTACAAAAACTTTTGTTTTAACTGTAACATGACGTACGAGCTCCCTTTGCTCGCTCCCGCGCATAATAATTTCACTCATAATGAACATTGACCAAATTGGTCTGGTCTATGACAGAGTATCTTAACATACACTGCATTTCGAACATTCACGGTAACATAATATATACAAACACATTGTTAATAAAACAAAGAAATACTTTGTATGAATATATTTTATTGAAAGGATCAATATACAATAATGCAGACTTATTTCTAAAACATATTTAATTCTAATACGCGCTTAATTCTAATACACACTTAATTTTAAAACATTTAAGTTTACTTAACTACTATAGTCAACAGAAATGTTACGGTTTTTATCGATTTCTATAACATTATCAAATTCTGCATAGACAATACAATTAATAGTTTGTGTTAAAGCCGTATCAAAGCGAACTTCTATTCTTACGCTACCATGTTTTATAAGGTTCCAGTGATTAGAAGCATTCGCTGATAAGTCAGGTGTTAAATCGAACGCTAGCAGACAAAACCCTTTGGAATATTGATCTCTAGATATCCCGTTGCCTTCATTAAGGAAATGTATACCTGTACCCGAGAACAACGTATGATAACTAGAAGTAAAAATATTATTCCCAAATGATGGTTGTAAAGCTTTTGAAGGTATTTGTTGTCCGTCTATGTATAAACAAAATGTACTAATATCAAAATTTTCAAAGTTAAATGGGTTTTTAGAGAGATTTCCATTGAATGCTGCATTATTCACAAAACCAACTATACACCGTTTAGGTACTTGACCAAGGAATATGTTATCAAGAGTTTTACCCTGAACACCTGATGGTATCGTTAAAACTTTAACTTCAGCTCGTGTGATAGGATATTTAGCTGTCGTAGATGATAACACTTTTTGATGTGCAAGTAACACAGTTGGATTAATTCGTGCTCTACGAACAATCAGGGTTGCATCTGTAATAGTAACTTTAAATTTAAGGTCATGCGAAGAAGCCATTAGATTAAAATTTTCCCTAGAGCGAACTAATTTTACACACATATCAACACCATTAATCAAAAATTTTTCTTGATTAAATATATCACCATGAAGATGACCAATCATTTCTATTTCTCTACTTTCACTAGCCATTTGTTGTCTCTTTGTAAATCCCTCATTTTTATCATCCATCTCGTCCATTTTCCCAGCTACGTCTTCATACCAAAGACTGCATGATAGATGCGAGTTTTTAGCTGCAGGTGCATAGTTCAATAGTGTTTCTATGTAAGCTCGATAAGCATATGTATTATTTGGAGGTGATACAAGTTTTTGGTTTAAGTACACATCGAGTTGACTAAAAAGCGAATGTAACCAATTGTTAACTGGAGCAACTACTGCACTAGTAGCAAGTTTTGTATTATCCTGGGTTAATATTTTCGCTTTTAGTTGAAGTAAAGTATGAGATAAATCAACGTAGTCGTCGCCTGCTCCGGGTATTTGAAATTCAATAGGTCCATCGTCAGCAAGGGACGAAATGGGCTTATAGTGTATCCATATTCCACTTTCAATACTAGTTTGAGTTGTTGGTAATGCAAATAAATCTAGTTCAGACTTAACACATTCACAAGATTGACTATGTAAAAAAGACATAGTTAATTCGAAAATATATCTTTAATATGATCACTTTTCAATTTTTTTGCGGCTTTCACTCTCGCTGTTATCGAAGGAATGAATGTAGAAAGACGTTTCCGTTTCGTTATATATCCTGATCCAGACATGTTGATGCTATTTATTTTCTTATCAGCTCTGCGTTTCAAATTGGTACCGACCTCTTTGAGTCGGGATTTAATTGATTCCTCCATAGGACGTGCACTGACCATATCCGACAACAGACCAACGCCAGCATTTAAGGCTTCTTTACCAATTGCTTTAGCTCCACTAGATAGTAATGGAAAAACAGATCGAAATAATCCCCCAAGAAAACTTCCAATACCATGTCCTTTTTGATATGGTGCTCCCCTATAGATCACTCCTATACCTGATCCAGCTTGATGGGAATAATAGTGTTGGTAAGGACATGAGATATTATCATGTTGAGAATACATTATAATTTTTGAAAGTGAAGTTTAATGCACACTGTCCCAAATTGGAATGGTATCTTTTGACCAGTGGTTGATCTTATATCTATTTCAATGGTATCAAATTCTCTACGCATAACAGGCAAATAATGGGGTGGAGAAAAAACATGCATTTTATTAGCACCATAAATGTATTTCGAGGGATCTAATGGTATAATTCGCAGAAGTGGAGTCATCACATCCCCAACAATTTGTGGTTCAACTATATCACAATAAACAAATATTTGCGATGGTAAGCCTAAGTGTAAATTAGCCGGACATTTTCCTATATTTTTTTCTACTAAGTTTCTATTTGGTTCAAAACCTAATTGAAGGGCTAATCTGGATGATAATGTTATGGATTTTATATTTTCATCTGATACACTAACCACAACAAACTTTGATATCTCATCATAACGAAATCTTATTTTTTCTCGAATATTATTCATTGCCTTTAAAATGTGATTAATATTGTCATAATTCGTTGCTAGAATGTGTATTTTGTAATATATTAGAGATTCTTTTTTTTCATTAGGCATTTGTGCTAATTTTGCAATGTATATAACATTTTCATGTTCTTGAACCGTAAACATGGTGCATGGATACTGGAACTCCACAACGCCAACCTTCCATTCTCCTTCTAGTATTATTGGTTTCGGTAATTTTGTGGAAAAAATTGATGTTTTGTTATCTGGAAAGTATTCCATGGAACTATTACTTAGTAAAGTTAGATAAAAGCTTTGTTTGTTCATATTTCTTTCAAATTAGTAGCCAAGATCCAGCTATTAAATTTGTCTGGATAACCTCTCCACTTGACTAACACTTCTTTTCTAACACCAGAATATCGAGAACGTATTATTTTATCTACTTTAAAATTGGCAGTGGGGTCAAAGATGATTTTCTGTAACTCTTTTTCATAGAAAGTTCCTATTATCTCTTCGCCCTCTAGGTCTTTAAGAGTGTATACTAACCACGGAGACCGGCGAATTACGGAAGATATTATGAATATTTCATCACTCCAGTTAGATTCATAACCTTTTTGAAAAATATGTTTATGTTTCGTTATTCTGACAAACTCACCAACGCGAAACTTCGATAAAGCGATGTTAGAAGGTTTGTCTTTTCCTTTCTTGTAATATAAATTTTCCCATACAGTAATGATATTATCACGATTAACTTCAGATGGACACATTTTGATACTAGAATGATAACTATGATTATACGAGTACAGCAAATCTTGTAAAACATCAATATATTTATGCGTGTTCTTATGTGTGAAATACCGCCACATTTTCATCTTTAGAGTTCTCTGGAATCTTTCTACAATGCTTGCTTTAATATCAGGATTATTAGTAGTATAATAATTAATATTTTTTGAAGTAAAGTATTTTTGTACATCTTTGGATACGAATTCTGTCCCTTTGTCAGATTGTATATGTGTAGGTGTAACTTTAGCTTCCATGAATATACTCTCGAAACATGCTTTGATTGTTTCAGAGTTTTTCTTTTTCATTGGTCTCGCAAAGGCATATTTACTAAACACGTCAATAACACAAAGAATATAGTTGAACCCATCATTATAATTTGAGTAAGTTCTCATATCACTCAAGTCAGCCTGCCACAGTTCGTTAATATTAGATAAAATATATTTATTTCTTGAAAAGTTTCTTTGTACAGGTTTATGTAATGTATATGTTTCTTGTGACTTTAACCAGTTCTTCACATCATCTCTTTTCAATTTACCTTTCATTGCTTTGGTTAATTTGCTAAGGCTACTGTACCCTGCAGGATGTGAAGAATCATAATAAATCTTATTTAATTCTAATATGGGGTCCATTTTTCCCAATCAATTTTTCTTTTTATCTTTTTACGAAATTTACTTTCAGTTATTGGTGTAGAAAATAATTCATCTGCTGGGATTGAATCTTGATGCTCTTGTGATTGTAGCTTTTTAATATATTCAGATCTTTTTGTGTTACCAATATATATTAGCGGTACTTTGATTTCCTTTAAAGCTGTAGCGAATGTTTGCCATCCAGTAGGTTCACTATTTTTAAGTGTCCTCAATGAATCATTTACCAAATCAACAATATTACTTTCAGGAACTTTTTGACCATCTATAACCACAGTGCCTGTCTCATCCCAATTAATCTTATATTTATTCAAAGAGAGTAAGTTCAACAGTGATTCCCCCCTTTTTATATAGGATTTTGGTATAAGTTTTAAAATGTAATTAGATGTGTATGGTCCTTCATTAGTTTCTTGCAAACTTACTTCCTTTACTGATGTGTTAGAATGGACTGTAGATATATTATCTTCATCATCAGTAATATACTTCACCGATCTTTTCGAGTCTTGATTTATTATTGGTATTTCATAGGGCTGTCGCTCCTCTTTAGTGAAGTTTAAATATCTTTGTAGAGTTTGTAAATATAAAATACACTTCTTTCGATCATCCATATCGCTATTTAAAATGTTTTGCATATCTGTGTCTAAACGAGATAATGGAGTATCAACCGCGTTAGGTTGTTTTAACTTTTCTAATAGAGATGGATCGATGAGTAACATTTTTTTAGCATTATCCATTTTTCTTAGACAAGTGTACTAACCAAGGCACTTAGAACAGAACCCAATATTAGTGGTAGAAACGCACCACCTTTTTGTATTATTAAATGTTTTCTAATTTTGTGTGATCCCTTCCGTACTATTTTTCGTAGAATATTTTTGTATTTTTTCAATTTTGATCTTTCTTTTTCTTTCAATTCTATTTTTCCTTGTAAAACGTTATGAATACATTCACAAATACAATTTATTTCTTCTTCATCGCAGGCTTTTAAAAGAGCTTTTTGATATTTTGGTTTAAGTGTAATCAGAGCGCTTAATAGGCCTTTATGCGTCTTTGTGCTTCCATGCATTGTTAGTAACTAATGGATATCTGTTGATTTCTACTATATTTAAACCCTTTTGATGGTATGTAAACAGTGCAATATCCATCACATGGAAATATCTTTGTTTTAATACGACACATGTCATTTGTTTCTTGTTTTAAATCAATCATAAGATATCCATGTGCATTGTTAGTTGCGTCTTTGTAAGAATCTTCCAAGTATTTTGGATTTTCTGGAAATACTTGTCGTGCCAAGTATCGTATTTGTGTTTTATCTCTTGGATTTTTAAAATAAATTATATAACTTGAATTCAGAGATATGTCTCGTTGACCTTTTCCCTGATGAAATAAATTTTGTGATATGTAAAACACACTTAAATTTCTATGATGACTTCCTTTTGTGAATATATCAACAATACGTCCATCAGACTCTCTCATTAAGTCATCAATTATTAGGAGTTGAGGATCCTTTCCACTAAACATAGTTAGATCTGGTATGCCTTGGATGTAATTAACATTTCGTATATTGTATAAAGGTTGCATTTCATCAAAACACCATGTTATTTGATCAAAATTTGTGTTACAAACATCTTTAACAAATTTTATAAAATTTGTTACAAAGACTGACTTTCCACATCCACTTGGACCAGCAACTATCGCAGTAAATGGATGATTGAAGTGGATCATTTTGAAAAACGTCTAAGTAAGTTACGATTTAGACAAAGAATGAAACAATTTGTTAAGAAAATAAGCATTTATATATTTTATTTTAAAAAATTATTACTTAAACAGACTTATAATGATAAACATTTATAACACAATCATATAAACAAATTTACTATATTTTATACATTTATTATACAATCTTATAATAGACAGACTTATAATGATAAAAATTTATGGCACAATATTATAAACAAATTTGTTAAATTTTATTTTATATAATTATTACACATTCTTATAATAGAGAGACCTATAAGGACAAACATTTATAGCAATCTTAAAAACATATTTATATTACAATTAAAGCACGAAGCAAGCGTGTTGCGGCAGTAGATTGTAGAATATTTATTATTTATATTTACAACATACATAAAAAGTTAAATGTTCTTAATTTTATAGTGCCCCCAAGCTAGGGTATTGATAGCGTCTTCCAATATGTATCGTTTAGTGTCATTGTGCGAAAGAGATATTTTATTAACTTTTTGTGTGTATATAGTATGTTTTATTGACTTAAATCTTAACATTTCACTATAATGTATTTTTTCTTCTAACAAACAGCTTTTATAATCATTTAAAGTAAATTTTTTTGTAACACATTTATTAACACCCTTTGCTTTAGCTATAAATTTATTTTGTACGTCCATAGCATACATTTTTGCTCGAAGTCCTACAAACTCTTTAAGAATTTTGCCATTGTTTTCGTCTTTAAAAAATCCTAATCGCTTTTTATTTATTAGAGGTAAACCATATATATTGTCAGGAGGATAATCGGATGTATCAAAGTAATTTTCTAAATTTTCTTTAATATCATGATAAAAATTATTGGTAAATATCTGGTATACTAAACTATCAGTATCTGTATATAATAGTTTAATATTTTCCATATATTTTTCTTTCATAAAATCATAATGAAAGTCATACATTAAAGTTTTTGAAATATCTAAAATACAAAATCCAAGGTAAATCGGTTTGTTGTATAAAACTTGTGTTTTGTTTAATTGTACAGCGATTAAGTCTTCTGAAAATACAGATAAACTATGAAATTCAGGTCTTGCTATTAAAGTTTCAGCTCCCTGAGTTTTCCCACAATTTGTCCAACGGTTCACTAATTTTACATTTACTCGTTTTAAAACATTTTCCATTGTTTTACCAAAAACAGAGTTATTCATTAATTTAAAGAAATCTTTTTCAAAATCTGAAGTTGCCAATGAACGCATGCGAGTGTTCAAATCTATATAAACTTTTAACCACGCTGATTGATTGAACTTAAGAATTTTGTGAATTTTAAGCAAACGAAGTCCTCTTTTCAAACATTGTTTAAGATTCCTATAATGAATGACATAGTTCTTTTTGTCATTTAAATTTGGAATCAATTTTTTGTCTTTACTATCACCATAACATATATTTTCAGGACATAACGGCAGATCCGAATGTAAGTCGTGTAAATGTTTTGGATATTCTAAGTCCACTTCCAAAATGAAACCATAATCAGCATCGTCAGGAACATGAAAGTTAGTATTAACATCAACCCATTCAAATTTTCCAGTAGGGAGACATTGAGACATAGCCCAACCGTAAAGGTTATTTGCATCCAGATACATTAGAAAAGAAGATGGTACAGAAGGATCATATTCTGACATATAAGAATTATTTGCTTTAGCATGTCTGTTACTACATTGAGATATACCACCGCGAATATTTTTTGCAATAAAAGTAATTTTGTTTATATCAGTTAACAACTCTAAATTTATTTTAGTATGTACTAACATGGCATCCCAACTCAAACCCGGTGCTGTATAATAATGGGCTGGGTCTAATTCATATGTTTTAAGACACACATCTCTAAAATTTTCAAATATATCGGCCAACAATAAAACATCTGTTTTTAAATATAAATCAGAGTATTCTTTCATATTTTTACAATGGAAATGATGCCATACATCTTGAGCATGCTGGTAATCATTTTCAGTAACATGCATATCAGTTAACGAACTATAAAATTTGTCAGGAGTAGGCAGACATGTTAAGTTTAAACATTCGAATGAAGTCATATATTCATAAGGATAAATACCTTTACGTATTAAGCGCCGAAAGTCTTCCTCACATGGAAAATTCAATTTGAGTTCTTTGAATTGTTCCAATAATAAATTTTGAGCCAATTTTTCTAGACTACTAGACATGAATTTAAAAGAATCAAGAAATCTTAATTTCATAACACGGTTATTAATATTTAATATTTTTGAAAAAGAAATGTACTTTTCTTTATTCTCAGGAATGATTTCTATATTACCATCTTCAAAATTGAGACCATGAACAATAAAATGCGAATCATAGTTACCCAAGTTATGTAGAAATATGGGTACGAAGTTTGGTACTCTATACTTTTTAGAACAATGTGTATGTCCAACTCCTTCATATAAACCAGTAAACCAATTATAACAAATCTCAAAATTTTCATTTAAACTATGATTACAAATATAACAGACTTTAGTTTGATTAGACATATTAATATTTTCTTCCGTTAATGGTAACGGACTTTTAACAAATGTATTTTTTTTACAGATATTAACTAAATCATCTTTTATCATTTTCATAAACATAAGTGCACAATCTTTACCAGTATGTGACCTATACTTTGAAAGCCTATCATCATATGAACATTTAATGTAATAGCCAAAGCTATACGTTTCATGTTTTTGGATGTTTTCGGTTGATGAATTATTTGGGTTATTAGAACATCCGTTAATAGGATTCAAAAAAGCTTCAAAGTCAGCGTATATTACGAAGGGTACTCTTAATTTTCGTTCATAATTGTTAAATGATATTTGGTTCGAAGGTGTTAACTCATTAAACCAATTACTTTTTTTATTAGATTCCGATGGTAGTTTTGTTGAAATGTGGAAACAATCTTTTTCTTGATGTTGTTTTAAATTATTATGCGATGTAAAGTTTAACAAACAACCATCACAAATATGAACTGCACATTTACTTGATGAAATTTGTTGAGCTACTAACCTTGAAATATTTTTTATATAACAATAATGACCTCTGTTAGCCTGAGTTATGTATAATAAGTTTAAATGGATGTTTTTTTTTTCTTTTGTAAAATATAACGGGCCAACCACAATATTTTTCTTTTTTCTAGAATCGTAATCTAAACCAAAAACATTTATACTAATATCGTTAAGTTTTTCAAATTTATTAATGTCTTTCAATTTTACAGGAAATGAAATATTACCAAATTTTAATTTATTTTTATAAGGAATATAACATGTTACCCTGTCAACATGGGTTTTAGCTGGATATAATGCTGATAAAACTGCCCATCGAAAACATTCGTTATCCCTATTTTGCACATTTATTACTGCTTTTTTAACTTTTATGTCTAATGGTAGGTCTATGTAGAAAGAGCCCCGCAATGGGTTAAATTTATTAACATTCATATCCATGTAATTTATTTTTAGTAAACTCCAACCACTATCTTTTTTTTCAAAATTTGAAATTTTAGTACTTATTTCAGAAGTTATTAAAGAAAAAATCATATCTTTATCATCACCACGACTGAAAACGTAATTAGTTATTTGGAAGTCGAACGTGTTACGTAAGTTTTTAGTTAGCTGTATAAAGTCTGCATTGAGGATAAAATTTACTTTTACAATAAAAAGATCTATGATACATCGTTCAAGTAAAGTAAATACGACATCTTTGATTTCTTTTAAAAATAATTCAGGTGTTTGAAAAGGTCGTGGATTGTTGTCAATAATGATATCAGATTTAATTCTATACGTAATAACTCTATTTCCGAAAGCACTTTCAACTATTTTAACATTTCTTAACTCTGAATCATTCTTTAAAGAATTATTTTTATGTGTATTACTTTTCAAATGGTTACTCAAAAATTTTTTTTTTATCGACACATTGCACTGTGAACATTTAATTGTATCATAACTTTCTGTACTCACAGTTTGAAAAAACACTGATGATGTGGATGGTGCTTCAAGATGTATTCTTTTTGCAGTTGAGTCTTCTTCTGTTGTTGTCACAGATTCTGATTTTCTTTTTCCTTTTCCAGTTTGTGATATATGAAATTCCTGGTTGAATTCAGATGACATAAAATCTAACGACACTTCCTCAGCAAGCACCACGAGTTCCGAATTATATAAGTCACAGTTTAATGTATCCATGGTGTATCACTATTAATCTTTATATTTAACACAAGGATTCTTGAATACGCACTGTTTTACTAGATAGATTGTACTACACAATAGTTCATACACTATCAAAACTAAATTAAGGTAGAAGTCTCTGTGTATCTTCACTACTTCAATTATTCATGAAGTATTTAGCACAATCTTCGGTAGCAGCGAGCTGTTTAGTTATATCGTATATGATATCACGTACATTGTTTAAATTCTTGTCCCCATCGTTTGCTGTATAATATTTTACACGCAGCTCGGCATGTTTCCATAGCTCCGTCGGTGCAATTTCTTTAGTCTTCTTCAGATCGTAAATTTCAATTTTTACGAGGTGGGATGCATTATCTCCATCGTCATTGTTTGTAGAGATATATGCTGTACCCCCGTTTGATAAGCGTCCAACAGTAGATGACTTTTTGGAGGCCTTCTTCTTCTTCTTCGATTTCTCAAAGAATTCCTCTATGTCTTTCTTCCTTTTTAGTAGAATGGCGTTCTTTACTTTGTACTCCAGAGTACCTTCTTCATCACTGCGCTCATCCTCTTCCCCTGGATAGTAAAACTGTTTATATGTATTATCTAGAAACTGAAACAATATAAAATATCTTTTTGAAAAATTTGACATGGACACACGAATAAAAAAGTATAAATGTAATTAAGAACACTATTTGAAATATGATAATACTTACAGCCATAGTAACCACAACGTATGAACAGCACACTGTAATGTATGAAGAATACTATGATATTCAGTTATCAAACTTGTACTTTGGTCTTTTTATTATAGTGTACTAACTTATCCACTGTTGACTACAACGTTTTAACTGAGTTTAGTGAGAGAGAGGGCTCTCTTTTATACACAGCGCATATCTCGTTGCTTTTAGAAACGTAGTAATGATATCCTCAGATAATTTACCTTCAGATAGCGAACCAATTTGTTTGAATTGTATGCTAAATACCTCAGATAACTGAACTTTTTTGTTGTATTCGATAACCACAAATCCCTACCTACTTAGTCATATTCCCAGATAACAGAAATTTTGCTTATAACGAGTGGTCATTACTTTAGATGACACATACATTTTTGTTTTTTTTTGTTTTAGATAGCGACTGACTCGTTCTAATTGTTTGCTGACGACCTTAAATTTAAAGTTACTATTACAGATGCAACCCTGATTGTTCGTAGAGCACGAATTAATCCAACTGTGTTACTTGCACATCAAAAAGTGTTATCATCTACGACAGCTAAATATCCTATCACACGAGCTGAAGTTAAAGTTTTAACGATACCATCAGGTGTTCAGGGTAAAACTCTTGATAACATATTCCTTGGTCAAGTACCTAAACGGTGTATAGTTGGTTTTGTGAATAATGCAGCATTCAATGGAAATCTCTCTAAAAACCCATTTAACTTTGAAAATTTTGATATTAGTACATTTTGTTTATACATAGACGGACAACAAATACCTTCAAAAGCTTTACAACCATCATTTGGGAATAATATTTTTACTTCTAGTTATCATACGTTGTTCTCGGGTACAGGTATACATTTCCTTAATGAAGGCAACGGGATATCTAGAGATCAATATTCCAAAGGGTTTTGTCTGCTAGCGTTCGATTTAACACCTGACTTATCAGCGAATGCTTCTAATCACTGGAACCTTATAAAACATGGTAGCGTAAGAATAGAAGTTCGCTTTGATACGGCTTTAACACAAACTATTAATTGTATTGTCTATGCAGAATTTGATAATGTTATAGAAATCGATAAAAACCGTAACATTTCTGTTGACTATAGTAGTTAAGTAAACTTAAATGTTTTAAAATTAAGTGTGTATTAGAATTAAGCGCGTATTAGAATTAAATATGTTTTAGAAATAAGTCTGCATTATTGTATATTGATCCTTTCAATAAAATATATTCATACAAAGTATTTCTTTGTTTTATTAACAATGTGTTTGTATATATTATGTTACCGTGAATGTTCGAAATGCAGTGTATGTTAAGATACTCTGTCATAGACCAGACCAATTTGGTCAATGTTCATTATGAGTGAAATTATTATGCGCGGGAGCGAGCAAAGGGAGCTCGTACGTCATGTTACAGTTAAAACAAAAGTTTTTGTAGACCCTATAATATGTTAAATTATTGTTGATCTCATTATTTGCTTATAATCTACGAGCCTGATAACATCGTAACGCGATCATGAATACATTAGAAATACGGAGATACTTGAGACAAGTGGATTCAAAAAGTGAATGTAATGTTTATGCCGCAAATCGCTTGCCGATTCATGTAGATATGCCTACATATATCATAAGCAACTTAGATAGCGACAATAAGCCTGGTTCTCACTGGGTTGCTATACACATAGACGCGAATGGAGTTGGTCAGTACTTTGATTCCTATGGTAGAGCACCCACAGGTTTCCATCGTACGTTTTTAGATCGAAATTGCAGAGTATGGAATTACAACACTAATCGAATCCAAAACGATTACACTCCAGTATGTGGCGAATATTGTTTAATGTATTTATACTATAAACATTATGGTATGTCATTAGCCGATTTCCAGCACCTGTTCACTAACAATACGCTGTATAACGATATCATATTAAGTAAGTTATTCAAATATTGTTTTGAAAATAATAAAGAACATTAGTATTGCGAAAGGACTTTTTTTTAAATCAAATACATACCCGTTTTACATCATAGGTTTAGTCATCATTGGCTATGACGCAGACATTGACAAAAAAGACAACAGACCCGAGATAACATTGAGCGACGACGGCTGGTCGTTATCAAGGGTCGGCCGTTATCAATTGTTCGTCAATTACCTCAGATTACGTTTCTGTAACTTTGTAACGGTGCGTCGTACGCGAAAACGGATTAGCGCAATCGACTCGGCATCGCCGAAAACCCCCGAATAGACACCAAACTTTTTTTTTTTTTTTTTTTTTTTTAGCCGTGACGGCCACCCTGAAGCCGAGAGACAGGGCATGGCGGGGGGAGGGAATGACAGGGGGGAGGTGGTGGTTTGGAGAGTTGGTCTAGTCTCCGGGAATACCTACTACTTACTGTTGATTACTTACCGAAATTCATCACTTAGCGAAATTGATTGTGAACATGGGATTGCTTGAGATTTGTTTCGACCGCGAAGATTGAATATTTTAGTTTTATCCCCATCAAAAATATCGTAACATCATTTTAGATAATCGATTTATAATTTAATTACCGGGGGCGATGTGGTTGAGAAGCGACAAAGCTCCTTAATAAAAAAACCTAAGTACCTACGTTCAGATTTTGTTTTACTCATACGTACATACGCTTCAACCAAATATGGTTGAAGCGTACAAGGGTATTAAGCTCATAATTTGCTGAACCAAATTTAATAACTTCGTTACTTTTATTAAACAGAAATTGGTTCGCAAAAATTTGTCTGTTCGATGATAATCGACAGTCGTATCACGTCGCAGCGCTTTTTGCGAATCAGAACAACAAACATTTAAATTGTTCGCCAAATTACTAGGACTCCGGTACTCCGGGACGCTCCGTGATACAGTTACAATACTGAACTATTTTGCATTCGAATATATTTCATATGGTTACCATTAATTACTTGTTTACTTTGTGTCGGTTCCTCGTCGTTAGAGCGTGTATTTTTTTGTATCGTTTCAGTTTTCACGCTGTTTGTTTTAAAATAATGCTAGTAATCGAAATGACAGGTATTCGCGTTAACCAAAAGTTAAGGTATATTGCTTGTGTCAGGAGTGGGTTCACATTATTATTGGGCAGAATTCAAACTTGGGAATGTTTGATCACAAGGCCGGCTCCATAATTGCTATATGTTTACCTAATTGGTTACCACTCTGCCTCTGCCATAAGCCCTCTAAAATAAGAGCGATCTTGTTATATTTAGGTGTCAACTTCCCTATAACTTGAAGCAAGCATGAATACATAATATTGCTTGATAAACGCCTCAATGAACGAAACTGACAAGCATTCTAATAGGGCTGTCAAGACATCACATAAGTCGTATAAGAAATCGTCACGCCAGACCAGAATAGAAAATGTATTTACATAATCAGATCGGGATATTTCCGAGCCGTTTGGCTGCAAATGCATAGACATGATTAAGGAAGTATTATTGTGTCATCAGGAGCATATTTTAGCTAGTGAGAGCATTATCCGTCGACTTGGAATGCCGCCAAGGCTTCCTGATCTATTTGCCGGGCTGTTCCGGCGTATTAATCATAATTCAATAATGTCAGGCAATGAATTGGCCCTTTTTTGGACGTTAATCGAGTAATATTTTTTCCTTAGGATATCGAATTTCAATTTTGCTGGGGGGTACACAAGGCTCAATAACCAACTTATCCGTTATAATTAAGTTGTTCAATTTATGATTTTAAGGGAGTATCTATATCATCTTTGTTTCATTAATTAGATTAACAAATATTCTATTTGCATGTAATATTTTAGCTTACTACAGTCACGTTATAACATAACATAAACTCACGCCTATATCCCCGAAGGGGTAGGCAGAGGTGCTAGCACCCACAATTCGCCAGTTTATGTTTAGGTCCCAATGTAATAATAGGTGGCGAGCTTATTGCCATTTACCGGGCACTTATAAACCTGCGATAAATACACACATAAATTCGAAAAACATCAAAAAGTCATTGGTGTGTGCCATGGTAAAACCTGGAATCGAACCCGAGACCTCGTCTCAGCAGTCCATTACCCATGCCACTAGGCTACCACGGCACAGATAACATAATACTAAAGTAACCACGGATAATCAAAATATCATTTCTTTACATGCTAGTATCTAAACAGTGCTTGAGGGACTCCTTTTAAGTAAATAATACCTGTGTTAGGAAGTCTCGCTCTCGACAGTACATAAGCAGAAGCTAGTCAGGTAAGTACCTTTTTGATTATTATATAATATTATATGTATACTATATTATATAATTAGCGGGTTCGATCCCCTCTCAGTGCAAATATTTTTTTGCATAAATATGGGTATTTGCATTGGTGTGGGTGTTTCTATGTATAATATGTATGTGTTTACAAAAAAAAAGTATATAAGTATGTTTATCCGTATTCTAGATTCCATAACACAAGCTAGTTAAACTATGCTTACCATGGGTCTAGATAGCGTTGTGTAGAATGTTGTAGAATATTTATTATTATTTATTATAATATATAGAACAACAATTTGAAGTGTATTCGAAGTACATATATTTATATATCACAAAATAAAAACACACACACACACATAATAATAGTGTGTGTAGTGTATGTGTGAGTGTGTTTTTTTGTGATATACGCAGATATTATTTAAAAATTATATATGACTGAGTAATTGTTAGGTTCAATAAAAACGTGTTAATGGGACAGACAGACTATTAAATTGTGGAAATGTTAAGATATATGGTGATGAATGGATGTATTTATTTATTTATTTATTTAATTAAACTTTATGCACAAGTACATAGGCGGACTTAATGCCACAGACATTCTCTACCAGTCAACCAAAGGTGGTGCAGAGAAAGACTCAGTAGGTGTATTATTGAGTGTAATATTATAGAGAGAATTTACCGTATACGGGAACAATAATTCCATAAAGTAATATATAGGTATATACACATCTACCATAAGGTAGATACGTATATATGGCAGATAGATATATAAGTATAAGCTACATTATGTAAATATATATTTATGACACAGATATAAATTACATATAGTGTGACATAGCATATCCTGTGGGTCGCGGAAACGGGAATAGTATTTCACGAAGGCGGAACCACGGTAAGCTAAGTTAGGGGTGAGCTGGTCTTGCAAATTTTTAAGGGATGAAAATAGTAGATAACCAACTACACTACTTCGCTATCACTAAAGGGTTGTGGATGTCAAATGGTAGTCGCTAATCTGAATCTAGGGTCGGTCGTTCAGTAGCTAGACTGAAAAATCTACCCCAACTGAGTTAGGCAAATGCTCGGGGGATGATGAATAATAAGAAGACGAAGAAGAAGAAAGAAGATAAAGATAGCTTTCCTAAGCATTAAAAATGACCTCGTAGGTATGTTCTATGAATATAACACGTTCGTTTTAGACTCGTTTGGTACCGGGCACAGGCAATTAATATTCTATGTTCATAATTCAGAGCAAGCAGTATGTTTTTGGTGTTTTCTATCAAAAAAACATTACGGGCACAATTTATAGTCTAGAAATGTATAAATAATAAAAATAAATAAAATACTTTAGTTCATAAAAGCGTAATACAATATGTCCGTCTCTGAACAAAATTACAATAGCATTCTATTACCTATCACATATAATACAATCTTATAAGAGACAGAGTGAACGTCAGTGTCTGTGCTAGTATCAAACTATGTTACAGGCAAATTATGTATTTTGTAACTAGCTATGGCCCGCGGCTCCGCCCGCGTGGATGTCGGTTCCCAGGGTAGACTACCCTTAAGATTTAGGGCGGCGAAAAATAGATGTTGTCCGATTCTCAGACCTACCCAATATGCACACAAAATTTCATGAGAATCGGTCAAGCCGTTTCGGAGGAGTTTAACCACAAACACCGCGACACGAGAATTTAATATATTGGATTTTGATTTTTCCTTCTTTCCTTTTGAGCCTTTGCGAGAACTCTCTAACAATTTCAGCGTCAAAACTATGACCAGAATTAAATCAAAGCACTATAAAATAATTTATTTATAGTAAGGATCCTCTTTGATATGTAAACATTCATCGGTGTACTGGGTGTAGAAATGTTTGTTTTGGTAAATCTTGTTTGTATAAAACTGACTGCTGTACCGTCCTGTGCAAACCGGCCCTCCAACAAACTTTGTAAGTGGGTATTATCCATATGCTATAAATCACGAACAAAATGGGATGTCGATTTTTCACTTGGGCAACAATAGTTTCTGTATTAATCTTAGTAAACATTAGAAATAAATATTAACCGCACGACCATTGATCTTTCTTTATTGTCGAGCGTCCCGTCCGTTGATCAAGTCGTTCGGAAATCATGAGCTTCGGTATTTTGTGCTTCTATTTTTATGTAATGGTATAGGAAATGGTTGGTAGAAACGAAAAGACTATTTGTTTATTTGTGTATAAAATGTTGCCACTATTTTTTTGTAATTTACTGTATTGTAAAGACGAGATAATGTAATAATTTGATTAAAATATAGTAATTTTACATGTGGGTGGACTTCATTCTAATTTTGAAAATATAACAATAAATAACATAAACTCACGCATATATCCCCGAAGGGGTAGGCAGATGTGCTAGCACCCACAATTCGCCAGTTTATGTTTAGGTCCCAATATAATAGGTGGCGAGCCTATTGCCAATAATCGGACACTTATCAACCTACGATAAATACACACATAACTTCGAAAAGCATCGCAAAGTCATTGGTGTGTGCCATGGAAAAACCTGAGATCGAACCCGAGACCTCGTCTCAGTAGTCCATTACCCATACCACTAGGCTACCGCGGTACCTATAGGTAACGCGATTTCAAAATATAGTCTTGAAGAATTGTATTTAGATTATAATTAGTATAACACAAAACAACTCGAGTACCTAAATAGTGAACCCACGGTGAAACCCTCTAAAGAATGCAAACATACTTCTAATTAACATAGATATTAAGAATTGTACAATACAGCGGCAGCACTACGGCAAAAGCCCCATCTAAAAATTAGAACGCCATTATTAAAAGTTGCAACCTAAAAATACTGTGGCATCGATATTTTTTATTCTGTGGTTACTTTGAATCAAATAAATCTAGCTATTTTATTCTCAAATTTTTAAGAAAACATCAATTATAGTCAGTGTTAGATATAATTTAGGAGAGAAAATCTGACTTCGCGGTCAAAATGAATTGATGACAGAATTAATTTTAAACTTTTGATTTGATTGAGGAACTTAAATTGTCTTTTGAACAGCCTTCCATTTTGATCAATTTCTTGAATGTCTACTTATTTAATACAAATTGATGAATACCGACTTTTTTTTCTTGTTTTTGAGTCCTATCTATAAAAGTCACGGTCCAGTCTACTACTTCTCCGTTTTACTAGCTATTACGGAAGAAACTGCAGTCTGACCTTCCAACCCGGTGAGAAAAACCTGTGCCAGAATGCCTTCCAATAAATAGAAGGTTATACTGCCTCACAATTCTGGAATAACACATAGGCTATTTTTTATCCCGGGTATAAGTTATGGAGGCCGTAGGTAACGGGAACGGGTCATAATCACATTCGGGTGAAGTCGCGGGGCAACAGTTAGTTTATTTATATACATACATACAAACATATATATATATAATCACGCCTTTATCCCTGGAGGGTTAGACAGAGGTGAATTAACACCCACATTTCACCAATAATTGTATTCGGTCCCACGTAACAGAGGGTGAGCCTATTGCCGTATTCCGGGCACTATTGTTGACTCGAGCCATGCATCTGAAGCTGAGTCTGGGCTGTATATATCTGTCTGATGTTAAACAGCCCTATCCCTTAGTCGCCTTGTGCGACACCTCATGGGAAGAGATGGGGTGTCTCTAATTCTACTCTGCTGGAAACCACGCGGCAATTTATTTATATATCGGTATTATTTGCATATACGGTACAAACGTAACTTTACAGTCAAGTATACAGGGTGTATAACAACGGAATCACGCATCCCGGATTTAGTCGTAAACATGTAACTCACACATCTCATTTCTGTAACACGACACTAATGCCGCCCCGCGGGCTCGCAAACTTTAAAATGAACCATTTCAAAACAATATCTGACAGAGATTTCCCTGCGGCCGTAAGTTCATATGTTGAAAGCTCATGTAAAATAAAAACTACACGATGTGACATGCGATACTGTAGGGTATATGGATAGTCTATTGCAAGTTAAGTTTTGGCGTAAAAATATGCTGATATGAAACGCCATAATTATAAGTATATGTGATACGCTGAGAAAATTGTGGAGAATATTTGCTATGGAGATTATTTGATTATTTATTGAAATTACAGCTGTAGTCTAGTGGTATGGGTAATGGACTGCTGAGACGAGGTCTCGGGTTCGATCCCAGGTTTTACCATGGCACACACCAATGACTTTTCGATGCTTTTCGAAGTTATGTATGTATTGTGCCCGGTTAATAGGCAATAGGCTCGCCACCTATTACATTGGGCCTAAACATAAACTGGCGAAATGTGGGTGCTAGCACCTCTGCCTACTCCTTCGGGGATATATGCGTGAGTTTATGTTATGTTATGAGATTATTAGCTGTTGGAGGGATTTTTTTTACATGCGTAAAATCCCCACGGATACCCCTCCACCGGAGCCGGTGGAAGAGGTTATGTCGGACTCGAACCGACTAAAACGCACGCCCCCAGTGGGTCGCTTTGGTTGCCGAAGGTGAGGTTGACAGGCATATCCCTCACACCCCGGACGATCCAGGGCCATCTCTTACGATCTGGCCCTCTTCTCGGGTGCGGGGACTACAGAGTCCCCAACTCGTCCCCGGAAACGGAGAGGCGCGCCAGGCGCGCCACCGTCACGGCCTGCTTTTGCCAGGGTGACAGGCGACTCCACCTGTCACCCCCAGGCCTGCGCTTAGGGGGGGCCGGAGGTCGTTAAACTATGCTTACCATGGGTCTAGATAGCATTGTGTAGAATGTTGTAGAATATTATTTATTATTATTATTTCTCAGTACCTTGACTCTCGGGACTATGGAGTCCCGGGCCTTTGGAAGGTGTGCGTCGAGCCGAAGCCAAGACGTAGAGGCCCTTTTATGAGAATTTAACATGCTAGGAATACACACACACATGGCGGATATCATCCCCGAGTGCACAATATGATACACCGGGAGATGGTCCCCGCCAGGTCCTTTGAGTTTTATATATATAGATGTATGAAAAGTAAAAATAAAATAAATCAAAAAAGATTGATATTTTTGGTTGCTAATCGGGAAGCACTAAGCTATCTAATCCGGTTGTAATTTGAATGGGTGACCGCTTTGTGGTATGTATTTAGCAGTAGTAGGAGGTTCCTGTTCTTCGGAGGGTATTTTTGTTATCGCGTGAAAAATACCCTCGGATACCGTCCCGCCGAAGTCGGTGGGGAAAGTTATGTCGGACTTGAAGCGACTAAAACACACGCCGTCTGAGGGTCATAGTTTGCCGGAGGTAAAGTTGCCGGAGGCATGTCCCTCGCACCCCGGCTAGAGGACACCTTAGTAGTCGCGGTCTCGACTGTTAATAGTCGTTAGATCAAAATGGAGAACTATATGAGTGACCTGAACAACTTTGACTGCGGTTGGCCACTGTTAACTCAGATCCTGACGTTAGCGGCAGCTGCCCCAAATTTAGCTGAAAAAAAAACAAGCCACATTTTTTCTCTTTTCGAAAAAAAAAAGAATATTAAAACCGAAATGACTAATATTCCCTCTAACCCCTCCAGCTAAGCTAATTTGCTTGTGTTAGGAGTGGGTTCACGTCGGTAGTGTAATGGCCAGGATTCGAACCCGGGACCTCTAGATCATAAGGCCAACTTCTTAACCACTAAGCTACCGCCGCTTCGACATTATATTAAAGCGGTCTTTGGGCTCCTTCTATCTGGCAAATCGAAATCATTTTGATGTGCTAAAAAAATAAAAAAATTAGTACTCTAAAAATACGTTCGGAAATGAGATTTTATATTAAGACATATTTCATCACAACACAACGGGACCGTATCTCGTTTAGGAATCGCGTAATTCATCTTTTTAATAGGAAAGCGCGTTAACTTGTATTACTTAAAGCGATAAGGTTGCCATTAAGTGGAATCATATTATGTTGTCCGGGGATAACCCGAGGTCGCTGAATATCTAAATCTACTAAGGTTGTCTCGAGGGCTTTATCTATTTTATAATTCTAACGCCTGCTTATTCCTAGAGCGGTAAGCAGAGATGTACTAAAAGCCACAGTTTTTTTTCGATACTCGTAATGTCTAAGCAATTAAGTCTTACTGTCTGCTGCTGCTCTGAGTTGGAATGGAATCTGCGATCTTGTACATAGCAGACGAAAGCTCTACGCTACGCCACACAATGTGTACATTGTGTACAACCCAGGTATCGAAGCCGAAGCTCCATCCACATTAGTATCTCTAACTACTTCTAAGCTACCGAGGGGCCAATTTTGCTGATTTTTCTGTCTATTTAGATCAAGAAACGATATTTCCTTCACATTGCACTGCAGTGTTATTCAGTACATCTAATTGCTACAGAGTGCCGTAGAGCTGTAGACGTTGCTACGCCGTAGATAATCGCTACGGATTTGCATACGCGAGCTACTACACTATTCACTTTGTAAGTTATTGTAATAATGCATCTAGACAAGAGACCGCTTACTACATGTATTATTGAGAAGCGAAATCTATCTCGGATTAACTAAATTCACTTAAATTAAAGCAATTTAACCTAAAAGCCCTATGCATATGGGGCTCTACGACGCCCTACGGGCCTAAGCCAAATTTACCTGCTAGACAGTAAAACTCCTGATTTATAGGGAAGCCC
This sequence comes from Eilema griseolum, assembly GCA_963662185.1. Classification (NCBI taxonomy): domain Eukaryota; kingdom Metazoa; phylum Arthropoda; class Insecta; order Lepidoptera; family Erebidae; genus Eilema; species Eilema griseolum. The sequence goes on from OY759250.1 coordinate 12,714,073, forward strand.
CTTACGCAAGTTGCTCTCCGGGTTGGGTTCAATCAGAAGACGAGCCCGCGCCGCATCTTTGCGTTTAACTGATCCGTAGACGAGTTTACTCAAGCCAGTGAAATGGGAAAGATACATTTTTTCCTACGAGAACAAAAAAATTAAGGTCAAACAGCAAGTGCAACAACTTGCAGGTGAGAATGACTTGGGCCCCGAAGGATCTATATACCAGATCGAACACTTTGTTAAGGTATTATAAAATGTGTAAAATCCTCACGGATGTCTCCCCCATCTCCCCCCTCCCGCCGCCAAAGCGAGTAGGAGAGGTTATGTCGGACTTGAACCGACTAAAACGCACACCATCTGTGGGTCGTTGTTGTTGGTTGCCGGAGGTGAGATTAGCCAGCCGACACAGGGTCATCTCTGTCGATCTGGCCCTCCTCGGAAGGTATTTTTAGTAATATAATATAATTCAGTCGACATCGATGGGGAGGAATTTTTCGATGCTTGACTTATTTCTATATAATTTTCTTTTTTTTTTTTTTTTTTATATAGGACACGCCAACTTGTCCTCACCTCGCCTGATGGTAAGCTAAAGGCAAAGTCTCAGGAAAGAGGGTCACCATTACAGACACTAAGTGCTACAATGGTGGCACTCAGCTTGGCGGCCTCATCAGATGCTTTTTCACGCCCCGCTTAAAGGCCCCGGGACTGTAGGAAGAAGGAAACACGTGTGCTGGTAATGAATTCCAGGTCTTGGTGGTGCGGCAAAGAAAAGAGTCTCCGAACCGCTTGGTTCTTGCTTGTATATTCTGCACAGTGTGAGGGTGACATCTAAGGCCTGCACGTGTTGTCCTATGTAGGAAAGGAGATGGTGGGATTCGTTGGAAGAGCTCGTCAGAACACTCACCGTGGTAGAGACGGTAAAATACAGCCAAGGAAGCAATATCTCTACGCATCTGCAAAGGCTCGAGGGTGTTCGTGACCTCAGGGTTCCCAATAATTCGGACCGCGCGTCGCTGCAACCTGTCGAGAGCATCTAGTAGGTATTTCGCGGAGCCATCCCAGAGATGCGAGCAGTATTCCACGCAGGAGCGAATTTGTGTCTTATAGAGAAGACACCGCTGCTCCGGCGTGATTGTAACTGATTGTACAGTACTTACACATAATAAGTAATTAAACTAGAAAAAAAGAAATTTCCATTATCTTGATTTGGTTTAGGTTTTTTTTTATTAGTCATTAATTACTTGATATTGTGGTAAGACTACCGCCGTACACCTGATGATGTACCTGCTTACAGCTGAGATTGCCTTGGCTCTGAAGGACTCAACCCAATGAAATACTGTCAAATCCATCAAAGAAGTGTCTCAAGTCTCGATCGCTCAAGTAGGGTACACACAAAATACAACGTAACATATTATATAATGTATGTTTACGGCATACGTAAGTGAAGTTTACTCGCCAATATTTCAGAGAGCACAACTTTCGGAATCGAATCTAACTTCAAGTTAGTGCAACTTAGTCGACGGCGCACAACCGGAGTGCAGTGTCTTTGATTGAAAATATTTTACTACTTTATTTGTGACCAGATTTTATAAAGCTGAATATATAGCAAATATACGTGTCAGTAAGATTTATATCATAAAATCTATATGAAACTAGCTGACACGGTGAATTCATTACCGCCATTTTTTCGTCTTGTTGGTGACCTGTCCGCGAGGTGTTTAGATCCCATGGCCCTGGGTCGGCCGTGGTGCGAGAGATGTGTCTCAGATAATTTCAATAAAAATACCTACCATCTACAGACGGTGCGCGTTTTAGTCGGTTTAAGTCCGATATAGCCACCTGTTCCCGCTGCACCTTCTGTATTTTGATTTTATTGTTCTATGCAAAGCTTGTCCTAACAATAACGTAATCCAATTTGATGCAGTCGTTCGGAAGTTTTGCGCGTTCGTTCGGAAGATTTTAATTTATATAAAAGTAAATAATATAAAGCTGTGCGTGCCAAGTAGGTAATAATAATAATCAACGTCTTTATTGTAAACCAACATATTACAACAACATATTACATTACAATATGAGATATAAGTTTTGTGGTACGTACAGATGGCGGCCTTATCGCTCTGCGGCAATTTCTTACAGGCAACCATAAGGAACCACAAGTCCCAATTTTTCTTATAAAAATGAATAAGAATGCGGGTTGAGTCTGTTTTTGTTATTTTTTAGAGAATTTGATTCCTTACGTTTGTCTCTATCCATAGATGCTATAAAAGTTGGTTTAAGTGCCGAGTGTAGCAAGTGAGTTTCCGAATTTTTTTGAATGCAGATTACCGATTCGGGCGTGGTTAAATAAATCCACAATTCCAAAAAAATAGGTTGTTTATGTATATTGAGATCACACCTTAGTAAACATGCGGCTCGGTCTTTGGGGACTGGCGATAGAAGTGACAACTAATTAACTTGTGACGATGACGCGAGTTCAGTAGTTTTTGTTCAAATGATTGCAACATCATTCATTGATTCCGATAGTTCGTACGAATATCGGTAGATGGCTCCCACCATCGCCGTAAGACGGATATATGTATAGAAGAATTTGAAAGGTTTCAGGTGAAGGTTCGGTAGCTCAGTGGCCAGAGCGTTCACCCTAAGCTAAGCGAAAGATCGCGGGTTCGAATCCCGCCTGGATCGTTTCAATTCTTTCTATCTTGTACAATTCGAGTAGTTAGCATACTAAATGCTTTAAAATTTCATTAAAAAATGTTTTTGTTTACTCAATAAGTGCCCAACGCTCCTAAAGAAGTTTCCACTTCAAAATACCAGTCAGTCAGTAGTGCGCCAGTAGCTACAGTATTATAAATAATACTACCACTAATGTTGTTATTATGTTAATTTTATACTATTAGTAAATATAAAACAATCAAGCTAAATCAACATAATGATACAGCACGTGCGACTTTTGATACCATCTTGGAATAAAAAAAAAACAAAATTATTTTTTCCCGCCATTTCACCACGACTGCTAATACCACTGATTCAGGAAAATAAACATATCGCAGCCATAATTAGCGAGTTATAAAACACTCTATATTCATATTTGGCACATAAAATGGGGATATAAAGTGGTAAAAATGGGGTATAAATGACTATTTTAGACCATTACTGGAGATTAGGTAGTAATTACGTGTTCTTAAGGTAATGCAGTATACAACCTCTATTGAGTTGTTTAAACAGTTGAATGTATTTTACTGTTTGAGTGTTTAATTGGGTATTTGTTTGAGTGTTTAAGCTCATTAAATTAAGAATGGTTAAAGAGCACTGAAAGCTGCGTCAGTTATTATTTTATCGTTTTTATTTATTTTTAATCATTCGCCCAACCTATAATAGTAAATTATTTGACTATTAAATATTATGACTTCACAATAATTTATTTCAATGCAAGTTTTCTTATAACTTACCCTTTTGACGTTTAGTAAAAGTAACTAATTTGACTAGTCAGACAAATACCTAATTCTTCCTCTTTAGGTACCTAAGTAAGAGGAGCAACTGAAGCTCACTCTTTTTTAGGGTAAACAAGACTAAAACGTAATTATATGTATCTGTTCGGCTCGTATCGTACTGTATCTAGCTAATTCATAATAAACTATCCATAATTATTTGCTTTATAAAAAAATATAAAAAAGAATATTCAATATTGTAATGCATCATTCTTGTTTATTTTACTAAATATTAATTAAAAACTGCATCTTATATGTTGCTATGGAAACCTTTGTGCGTGTGAGTTCGTCTCAAATTTGACAGATTTTTTTTCCTAATTATTAACCTCAGCACTCATCCCGTTTGCATTGCTTTTACCTCATTGTTCTCTCTCCTAATTTATTAGGAGTTTGTTTTATCACAGGCTATAAAAGTACTTAGCTACATTGTATGAGAGATAGAACTCAATCTTTAGGTAGTTAATAAAAAGAAAACTAATACCTTTTAAAATGGTGATTACTATCGACAATGAATAACTTCATTTACATTTAACGTTGTTTTCAAAATACATATAATAAGAAAACTAAAGAAGACAATAATAAAAAGTCAAGGAAGCACTTTTGCAGTTGCCAAGTTACAATGTATGTGTTTACAGTAGCGTATTGCATTCGCAAGACACCCGAAATTTCATGATTCTTATCGTTTATACTATCTTAGAGTTTGTTTCAGACTGTTTGTTTTGTCTATAAGAGTTAATTCCGAATGTAAATTATCCACTACATTGATCAGCAGGTCTAAAAAGATCACTTTATTGGAATCATATTAGGATAATATTTTGTCTTGCGGCGATATTTACACGAAATTAGAATCTGCTTAGTACATGATATATTGTGATTCGGCTCATATGAGTGACCATTTAAAGAATTTTATAGGAATCTACGAGATTTATTGGAAACCTATAAAGTTACTAATTTGTAGCAGAATCGCTCAATATTTTTTTTATAAATTTTTTATATAGGTCACGCCAACTTAACCTCACCTCGCCTGGTGGTAAGCTAAATGCAAAGTCTCAGGAAAGAGGGTTACCATTACAGACACTAAGTGTTACAATGTTGGCACTCAGCTTGGCGGCCTCATCAGATGCTTTTTCACGTCCCGCTTAAAGGCCCTGGGACTGTAGGAAGAAGGAAACACGTGTGCTGGTGGCAATTCCAGGTCTTGGTGGTGCGGCAAAGAAAAGAGTCTCCGAACTGCTTGGTTCTTGCTCGTATATTCTGCAGAAAAACTGTGCACAGTGTGAGGGTGGTGTGGCCTTTTTGGATCCGCAGGTGTGTCGAAGACCGAATATAAGCTCCCGTGAAGACGTCATCCTTATAGTTACATCAAACCATTGTTTAAGAAAGTTATGAAACAAGCAAAACGAGATTAAACTGAAATTTATATTTGAAGGTTTTAGTTTGAGTTAGTGGAATAACTAATAATTATTAAGTAAATATTTTACAACTTTCCTCACAACGCTATCTAGATCCAATGTAAGCCATTCCAGCTTAACTAGCTTCTGGTATGGAATCTAGAAAGCGGATATGCATACTTACATACTAATTTCGAGAATATATACAGGAGGTGGGTGTTTCTATGCAACACATAGATACACGCATACCAGTGCAAATATTCTTCATGCTTACAAATATTTGCACTGAGCGGGAGGTAGGACATGACGGTATTTCCGCCCAATTAAGTAGTCCGACTGGGGAAGTACCTCCGCCCTACAGAATACCGCGGTCATAATAACCTCGTGTTGTGTTCCCGGCGGTGAGTAGGGCAGCCAGAGCTCACTGGAGAGATTTTGTGCTGTCAGTGGGAAGACCAAAAGTTTGTCCTCCTTTGTCTTTTATACTAACGGCCCAGAGACTTGCTTACAGGGTTGGCAGCGCGAGTGTGACTCTCTTGGTTTTGCACACGTCCATAACGTAACCACTTTCTATCAGGTGAGCCGTGTGCTTGTCTGCCACCTAAGTGGTATAAACAAATAAAAAAGAATCGAACCCGCGCCCCCTGCGTAGCAGTCGAACATTCTAGTGTGCACTTTTTCATACAACTTTATATGAAAAGGTCTACACTTATATCCTTTGTTGATCGTACAACAGAATTGACACCAGTATCCGAGAAATATCCGCCATTGAAGGTGTTCGAATTTTAAATTAAATGGTACTAAAATAAACCTTATGTATAATTTTATTGAATAAGATTATACGTTTTGAACTAAACTGAAACATAACAATAGCTTGTAAGTAATAGTAGCATTAAAATAATAATGGTTATTTCTGAAGTTATTCAATAAAATGTGTTGGTAACAGTCGGTGGCTGAGCGGTTATTGTTGTACTGAGTTTGTCTCGCTTACAGTTTTCGATTTAGATTCGTTGATTTTTGCTATTTATAAGTTTTGTTTAAGTTGCAATGTTTGTAACTACATTAGTTTGTTAAATTACAATATGAGGTTCTTCAAGAGGGACATTAGAGGGTCTATCCAGGGTCGTCAGCGCGAGTGTAACACCCCTGGTGTTGCACACGTCCATAGGCCACGGTAACCACTTCTCATCAGGTGGGCCGTGTGCTTGTCTGCCACCTAAGTGGTATAAAAAAATTCAATTCCTCTTAACATTGGGAATTACATTTTGCATGTATTTCTGTGGTTTAGTTCCGATTTTTATGTTATATTTGTCTAAAATTAAATACTATTGTTACCGAACCCACTATCACTAAATGAAATTTAATTTATGTATTGAAAATAAATAAGGTAGAAGATCCAACAAAAGAGAAACTGATAAGGACCTTTCTTCTCACTCAGATATCTGCGGATACGGATATCCAGCACATCACTAGTACCCTTATACACTTCACGTACTTATTTATTCATTAATTATTTCGATCGTTAGCTATTCTCATTAAACTTAAACAAACAGTACAAAGAATTAGTTATTCTCCAAGTGAGGTGCAGCTAAGTACACCAGTCTCTCTCAGTTGTAGTGTCAATTTAATTTTCATTCGCGGGTTAGGGGCGCGACCCGAATTTGCTAAACATGCACTATGCAGTTATAGCTCCATTCTAACTAGATCTTTCCGGCTCATCTTAATACCCCCAACACTAGTTGAAGCACACGAGGTGGGAGAGGCAGGGTAGGTCTAATCATACTGGTACATGATAAGAGTAGAATTCGGATGGCGCCGACAGTGTTGCCATTGTTACGACAACTCCAGTGTAGGAAACAAAACAGAACAATAACCATTTTTAAACAATTTTCATGATCATTGCTCGGAAAGTTTATTTGTAATAGTATTTTTGTTATGGATTTGGGAATTTAGAATTGTTGTTCTACGAGTTTGTTACAAACAATTTTTAAACAAGATTTTCTTTAGGAAGTTTCTTTTAAATATGAATTTGATTGGTAGGAGTTTAAAATTAAGGTTTTTAAATGCCAACTGTAACGTCAAATGCGACGAAAATAGGGAGTGTTTGTTTGTAAAAGTTCTAGTGATCAGTGGTACTACCCACCCGAGGAGGGCCAGATCGAGAGAGATGGCCGTGGGTCAGCCGGGGTGAGAGGGATATGGCTGTCAACGTTGCCTCTGGCGACCAACAACGACCCAGAGGCGCCGTACATTTCAGTCAGTTCGAGTCCGACATAACTTCTCCCACCGGCACCGGTGCGAGGGATTGGGGGGGGGGGGGAGTATTGTGGAGATTTGTCTCACGTAAATAAATGTGGTACTACCAGTTATTCGGGGCTATAGCAGTTGCACCTGCTGCTTGACGAAGCCAATAAAGCCTTTTAACCGATTTATTATTTAAGCCCATCGTTATAATAACTTCGTGTTGTGTTCCTGGCGGTGAGTAGGGTAGCTAGAGCTCACTGGAGAGTTTTTGTGCTGTCAGTGGGATGACCAAAGGCTTGTCCTGCTTTGTCCTCTACACTGACGGCACAAAATCTCTGTTCTAACAGGGTCGGCAGCACGGATGTGACTCCACTGGTGTTACACACGTTCATAGGTCATGGTAACCACTTTCCATCAGGTGGGCCGTGTGCTTGCCTGCCACCTAAGTTGTATAAAAAAAAATATTTGCAGTAGCCATGATCGCGGGGTGACGAAAGCTGTTAGATATCACATAGTTTGACGTATAAGTTATCTCCAAGTAATAAAATACCACTTACTGATTAATGACAATCTCAGAAACTAAAATACCTACAGTCTTATTACAAAACACGGACTAACTCTAAAACCAGATTTAAATCGTCGGTAGACCATGGTCTAAAGAAATTTTTATTACAAAAAGGGTTTTATTATTAAACCATGGACTATCTCTGGTGTAAAGATAAACCTGCATGACCCATAGTTTAACGTTGGTCTAAAGTGTAAATCACAATAATAATATGTTAAACTTGCCATTTTGAAGTTAGCCGGTTAGCGCCAGATATTTTATTTCATTGAGTGTTTCACTCTCGTAAATTTTCGACAGTCTTTTCTTTATTGTGTAACGAGAATCACGCCGACAGTCATAAAGTCTATTTACGTAAATAATAAGCTGAGTATCTGCGACAAGCACTATCATTTATTATTGTTAATGACTAATCCTCAAATGAATAATAGTAGGGACGTGGCGTTTGTAATTGGCGAATTATTCCAATGATTTATGAACAGATCCGCTATTAATCTGTGCGATGATAATGTTGGCCGTAAATAATTGTGTGGGTGCTCGATTGATAGCTCTTTCGTTGGCCATAGAATTATGATATATTGCGAAAGGGTTGTTAAGGATTTGTACATGCTAATACTAGAATAAGTAAGACGGAAATATTTTTTTATGGGACGCGTCAATATGACTTCACCTTACCTAAAGTGAGCAAAGTGTTGCAAAGTTTCTGGAAAGAGGGTCATCATTGCAGACACCTAAAATACAAAGGTGGCTCTCAGCTTGACGATCCCATTTAATTTGAAGTACACATACGGACGTAGTTAGGCAGGGGTAAATTAACACCCACATTTCACCAATAATTAAATTCGGTCCCACGTAATAGGTGAGCTTATTGTTGTTTTCCGGGCACTATTTTTGACTCAGCCATGCATCTGAGGCTGAGTCTGGGCTGTATATATCTGTCTGATGTTAAACAGCCCTATCCCTTAGTCGCCTTGTACGGCACCGCATGGGAAGAGATGGGGTGATCCAAATTCTACTTTGTCGGGGACCACGTGGAATTTGAAGTATGGTAGCAGTATATTATTATATGCATATATAAGTATATTACTACATATATTATTGTACAGTATATATTATACTGCTACCATTGTACTACCGTATAAAAGTAATATAGTACATTTTGACACGAGAACAAACTACATTCGTTCACATCTTGACGTCTTGGAGAAAATTCCGCAGTGGAATTTGTTGCACCACTTCTTCTACACTAGCACTTATGAAGCGGTGTTAAGTAGAATTGACGTCAATAAGTAACAAAGTTATAATATATTGAGAAATAAAGAACATTGAACAGTAGCAATATAGTAGCAGTATATTAGTGAAGGTGAAGTCTTATCTTTAGAGTGTCGAATAAAAAAAATAACCTGGGCCTAGATTCTGCAAGCAAAGCTAAACCACTGCCATACCACGAACACTGCTAAAAAATTCATTTGATCTGAAATTTTAAAGCAATTTAGTTAAAGTTCAAAATTAAAAGGCTTTATGCAGAGTAAATGAAAACTTAGTTTATTAATATTTTTCTATTTAGAAACTTATTTTTAAGACTAAAAGCCGTATTTGAACCGCTACTTAGACAGTAAGTTAGCCTAATTTATTTTTAAACAAATAAATTGTGTATGTGTGTAATATGTGTTTTAATAAAAAGTCGCCACAAGATTTGTTAAGGATCTGTGTCACAGGAAACACTGTGCAGAATATACGAGCAAGAATCAAGCGGTTCGGAGACTCTTTTCTTTGCCGCACCACCAAGACCTGGAATTCATTACCAGCACACATGTTTCCTTCTTCCTACAGTCCCGGGTCCTTTAAGCGGGGCGTGAAAAAGCACCTGATGAGGCCGCCAAGCTGAGTGCCACCATTGTAACATTACTTAGTGTCTGTAATGGTGACCCTCTTTCCTGAGACTTTGCCTTTAGCTTAACACCAGGCGAGGTGAAGTCAAGTTGGTGTGTCCTATATAAAAATAAAAGTTGATGAATAGACGAATAGATTTTTCATGAAACAGGTTTAATAATATAATTAACAAAAGTACAATTTAGGTATATGCGTGAGCGAATGCTGACATTCTTTCTTAATGTCGTTTGGTAGGCATCGAGGAGGGGATGTGGCCAATACGCGCCTAAGAATCAGTCGTTTGTATAAACATGATTGTTTACCTTTAGTTAAATGGATTATAGTTACATTTCAAAATGAGTATGTCTAAAGAAATATTATAATTGTCTCACTATAACAATACAAATATACCAATTTAACTGGTAATTATATTTTTGAGCCGTTTGGAGTCGAAACGTTGGGTCCGTGGGGTCCAAGCGCGCGCGCGCTATTCAAAGAAATAGCGAAGCGACTAATCGACGCTTCCCGTGACCATAAGGCTGGCCTTTACCTCGCTCAAAGAATTGGCATCGCCATTCACCGTGGTAATGCCGCCAGCCTCTTGGGCACGGTACCAGTAGAGATCGATGGGGAGGAATTTTTCGATGCCTAAAATTATAGTCTCCCTCTTTTTCTCTATTCCATTTTTGTATATATTGTATAGTTAGCATAGTTTTATATTAATTTGTAAGTAATTGTATATTATAATAGAATATTTTATGTGACTTCTAACTGATCAATAAACATTATTGTGTATTTATTGTCTCACTCGTGAATTCTTCACCACTTGACTCAATGAAAGGCGAGCATAAACTCAACCCACAAGGATATATGTGCTGGAACCATACGTGGCGTCCATTTCTGAGCATACAATGTAAGTCTTGCTAACTCACCAACATCTCAAGTTTAGTTCGTATTAGGGTTTCTTTACATTGCGCATGTTTGCCATCCAATTTCACCAAATTTTGTTTGTAAGGTTTTGTTAGCAAGCGTTTGTACCTACCTACTTTGTTGCAGGAAACGTGTATTAAAAAAATAGACAAAAAAGGAATAAGTTAAATTTGAGTGCAGACACTTTTTTTTTTACGTGCGCAAAATCCCCACGGATACCTCCCCACCGGAGCCGGTGGAAGAGGTTATGTCGGACTCGAACCGACTAAAACGCACGTCATCTGTGGGTCGTTTTGGTTTCCGAAGGTGAGGTTGACAGACAAGACATATCCCTGGCGAGTGCAGACACTCTGGATGCCTATTTATCGGAAGAGCTTTCGCTGGATACGTTAGTTGTCCGGTCTGCATCAATACACTTTTTTATAAACAGAATATTGGAACCGAAATTACTTATTCCCTCTAACCCCTCCAGCTAGGCTAAATTGTTTGTGTTAGGAGTGGGTTCACGTCGATAGTGTAATAGATTCGAACCTTTCGATCATAAGACCGACTCCTTAACCGCTAAGCTACCGGCACTCCAATTGCCGAACGTTCCGACCGCGTTATACTCGCTGTGGTAACTGATTTTACAAGGAGGTAGGACACGGCGGTATTTCCGCCCGATTGAGCAGTCCGACTGGGGTAGTACCTCCGCCCTACAGAATACCGCGGCTATAATAACTTCGTGTTGTGTTCCCAGCGGTGAGTAGGGTAGCCAGAGCTCACTGGAGAATTTGTGCTGTCAGTGGGAAGACTAAGGACTTGTCCTGATTGTGTCTTCTACTGACGGCACAGAAACTCTGTACTTATAGGGTTGGCAGCGCGACTGTGACTCCTCTGGTGTTACAGACGTCCATAGGTCACGGTAACCACTTTCCATCAGGTGGGCTGTGTGCTTGTCTGCCAACTAAGCGGTATAAAAAAAAAAAAGATTGACCGAATTAATTAGAAAGTGTAAAACGAGAGTGTGTGAGAATCTCCTGACTTGTTATGTGGAGACGTTATGTGCGCCAAAAAGATTACGTATATGGGACATTTCCCAACTAGCAGCGTAGAGGACAGTCGGTTCGATTTCAAGATGTGAAATAATATCCGGCTTTCACACGTAAAAATAAATAAACAAATGTTTATTTCACAATAAGGAGTGCAGAGTAACATTACAGAGCAGTGAATGAGATATCAAATGGAAATAAGAATATCAGATAGTGTGATGTAAGCATAGTACAACAAAGGTAGTACTTAGTTACTATTATTGTTATCCCTACCTCTGAAACTAGGGTTACCTCTGTATCTTAAGAGGCAGTGTTCGGCTGATCTATGATACATAACAGTGAGTTTGGTGTGTAGTCACACTTCAACAGTTATACTATCGTCGCAGTAATGTAAATGGGAACAAGGTACGTTAACATTAACATTAACTAGTGCATGTGTGTGTGTATGTGTGTGTGTGTGTGTGTGTGTGTGTGTGTCTGTGTCTGTGTGTCTGTCTCTCTCTGTGGGTGTGTGTGTGTGTGTGAGTGAGAGTGTAGAGGCCAGGAAGTGATGGTTGATTTGAGTTTATTCTTGCATATATTTACACGTACAAAAATGTAGAAATGTGTAAATATATGCAAGTGATGGACACTTGCATATATTTACACATTTCTACATTTTTTGACGACAAGTAATAAGTTTAAATACTTGTTTTATAAGCACAGAGCGTAAACAACAGAATATAATCCAGTACGCGAATACGTGCACCCTATATAATTGTGAAGCCACCTTAACCCTCAAACATTCTCAAATTTCCGGGCCGCAGTGCATGTGGCGTGTACGTGCATCGGGCATGTTTAATTTTATCCGAAACACCCCGGGACGGCTGTCAGCGAGCATAACACCCGTGCACCCGTGTACCCGTGCATTCTACACACCACAACACTACTCCCATTGTCCCCTAGCACCGTACACAACCCTAACTCATCGCGACTGTAGTTAACAACTTTTAATTCTCTTCGTGAATTCCAAATTGAGTTTCTTTGTTGGTTTTGTACTTGGTTCTTAGTGTTAAAGACGCGGTAAGCATTGTTGATATGTAGGGTTTGACGAGTTTTATCGTACGATTGTGACTAAGATTCTGCTGTGAAGTTTGCTGTTAAAATTGAAGTATTTCTGCCTGAGAGAAAGAAAAAAGCATGAATGTGGTAGTGGTATGATTAAGTGGAATTAAAGGTGGCATTGGAAGTGAATTGAGCAGTGGGTGGGTGGGGTGAAAAAGCAGAAGAGCAATGTGGTAATGTATATGTGCCAGCGTTCAGTTAGCACACGGAAGAAGGCTATTTGCAGCTCTGATCCTACGTGTGCTGCAAATAGCTTGCGCAGCAATTTTCTGTCCCAATAAACCTGGTAGATTGACAAATTCAATAAATCAACTGCAAACAGAACAAACTCACCAGCTTTCATATTTAAATTGCGTCTAATAAATTCAACAAGCAGATATTGTGAACACCTTGCTTACAAAATATATATTTTTGATAATAAAATCTAATAGGTAGAATAGAATAATAAATACGTATTTATTTAATTTTATTTCTTTTAGGAAAATCGTAGTGTTTCAGAGAAGAAGCCACTATTGCTATTGTCGAAACTGAAACCTAATAAACGTGACCTTTTTTTAATTATTTCTTCACTGTGTATTATATATATTATTATGTATCCCATTATACTCATACAGAACCTAAAATTTCTAACAATACAATCACTGTAATGTGTTGTTATGTTGTAGAAATAATTTCGTAGAATTACCTCGCAACTTTTCGTCCAAATTGGGCAGTATGAGTAATGCGACCATACGTCACCTTTTGAACGGGACTGTCCGTTTTACCGGTTCACAGCCCCTTGGTCCTATAAAATACTGCAGTTTGGGACGTGAAATTGTCCAAAAAGAGTTTTTGATATCCAAAAGGGCATGTAAACCCAATTGTCAGTAATTTTTTTTTTTTACTTATACTTTCCTCAATATAGTATAACATATGCTTTGTTTTTATCTGAGCATTTGTTGCCGGCGCATTAAAGCTCATAACTATGTAGTCCATGACACGTTATCCTGCTCCATTTATTATTTTGTCGTGTCTTTCATGGTAGTAAACTGCCGTTTTTCTTTTTAACTCCGAGAGGAAAGCCTGAACCGCACCGTTGTTCGTTAAACAGTAGGCTTACCAGCTTGCGGGTGAGACTTTGGTCTTGGTAGGTTTTTTTTATAAAACTTAGGTAGCAGACAAACACACGGCCCGCCTGATGGATATAGTTACCGTGACATATGAACGTGTCTAACACCAGTGGATCACATCCGCGCTGCCGACCCTGTAAGAGCAGAGATTTTATGTGCCCTCAGTGCAGAACACAAAATCAGGACAAGCCTTTGGTCTTCCCACTGACAGCACAAACACTCTCCAGTGAGCCCTGGCTACCCTACTCACCACCGGGAACACAACACGAGGTTATTGTAGCCGTGGTATTCTGTAGGGTGGAGGTACTTCCCCAGTCGGACTACTCAATTCGGACGGGGATACCGTCGTGTCCTACCTCCTATTAAAGGGTGCCAAATAAACTAAACTCAAAATCAAATTTGTTAACCTACTGTCTCACTTTAAGTCCAAATGTATGGTCACACTAGGTATAAGTAATTAGCAACGGTCGCAGTCATGCCACGAAGAGTCGATGTCCAATGACACAAAGCTAATTCGGCCTCGCTCATCAGGCCGAATAAAATCTAATTACACATTCTGCTCGGCCTCGGCCTATGATGTTATATTCAGGTGTAATAACCCCTAATCCTGTACACACCAGTGTCAGGAATTACTCGCTTTTGTCGGCTAGGTTGGGATTTCGGTGCATCGTCTATGAATACATTATAAATGATTTTGTGTAATTTACATTCTAGGGGCAATTACATTTGGAATAGGCTTTTATACTCTTTGTATAGCAAACTACACTTACTTGTAATAATGCACAAAGAAATACTCGTTAATGTCAGTTTTTATATAACATTATTTTGATACACATATTGATAACTCACTTGTACTTTTCCACATTACTTTATTGCTTATTACACCTGACCGGTTTCGCCTTACGGCATCCTCAATGGCAGGCCGGATCATGCTCTTATAAATTTCGCACTTCAATCGAAGGGGCATGAATATGGGTACCTAATTTGTATTGGTGTGGTCGTGCCCCGCAGACTTTGAGGTGGAATGAAATCTTCAGTTCTTCTTCTTCTTCTATTCTTCTCCTATTCTTCTCTTCTTAACGCTATGATGAAACAGAATATTTATTTATATTTATTTATTTATATTTTTTAAAGAAGGCTTACAGACTAATATACAAATTGAATACACAAAAATATCATCAAATCGCTAATTAAAAGCCTCCACATTTATATAATCATTAAAAAAGAAGAAAAAATAAAATAAAACACAAAATACAGTTACAAAGACAAAAAACAATAAGACCTAATATATATCATGGATAATAAATTAATTACATAGTTACAAAGAACAAAAATTAAATTAATAAACATACCACAATTACAAAGCTATAATTACATAAACAGAAGAGAGCGCAAGGCAATAGCAATAGTCTTCATTTAATCATTGTGCAGATAATATTAATGCACAACATTTATTACTGTCTCAATCAGTAACAATGACATAATTTTAGTTATAATTTTTTTCTAGTAGAAAATACATACGTATAATCACGCCGTTATCCCCGGAGGGTTAGGCAGAGGTGAAATAACACCCACATTTCACCAATCATAGTATTCGGTCCCACGTAATAGGAGTCACTCCCTATTACGTGGGCATTGCCGTGTCCAGACACTATTGTTGCCTCAAGTCATATACATCTGTGGCGGTGTACGCAGAAGTAAATGCTTTCAAATAATCTTTAGAAGATCTATAGGAACACATATCAATTACGTGCTCATGTTGAAAGTTATGCTTAACTTTCACCATCATTGGAGCTGATAAACCAAAGGTGCAGGGTTCCCTTCTCGATTATTACTTTACAATATAAACAACGGTTACCGGGCTACAAACAATCACCCCAAAGGTTGTCTTAATTTACTCTTTGATGAGTTGTTAATAAACCTTGTCGATAAGGCTGCTATTCGCACAATAACTTTACTGAGTATTTAGGTTTGACACAAATTGTATTATAATGAACACATAAGACAATTTTAGCACCTCTAGTTTGCTAACTTTTAATTTACATTTTAATATAAAAGGCCTCCACGTCTTCCATAATAAAAGACAAGACAATGAAGAAGACCAAGATAAAATAATATAAGAAGGAAAATATTTACTTTGAAAACTTTAGCACCAGAATGAGCTTAGATCTCTCAGTTCGTCAAGTATTCTTCCTAAAAAGGAATTGGTCAAGTGTTCAAGTACTATCCTGGATGCAATTTTTTCCCTTGTAACGAAAGAGTTGAAACGTAGGCGGTCGGCTTCCACACGCGACTCCAAGAGCTCCAGCCAGAGCGCGCAGAAGTGATTTACTTTACACAAATTTTTTATAGTCAAATTGTCCATTGAAATTTCGCTTGATACCACTTTCTTGGTACTCTATGTGTGAAACTGGCACACGTAGAAACTATTTGCATTTGTATGAGACGCTTATAATTTCTCTAAAGCATGAAAAACATGTATAAAGCTCATTTTTATTCAACAACAACAACAGTGAGATATAAAAAGGGCGCGTACATTTAATATAATTAACTGTTTGTAAGTTGTTGCGTATTCCACGCTACCCACTTTCTTGTGGATTTAAACAATTACTGTTCATTAGGATGCACACAGCGCGAGCCTTTGTAATGCAAATCCATTGTTTTTGTGCACTCTGTTCCACACTTTTATGTGAATATATGTTGAATGCGCGCGGAAATATAATTTAGAGTTCCTTAAGCTATGTTTATTGTGTTTGCTCTCAAATGAAAAGCAATTTCATAAGTGGAATGTAGCAGAAGTAGTTCATACGAAGTGTGCCTTAACTTTGTATAAAATTCAATATTTCAAGGCGCGGTCCGAGCGAACTCAAACAGTCTCGACTCTGCGCGGACGAATTTAAAGGAATCTAACATAAAAATAGTAAACACAATTTCTGGTTGTGAAAAGATAAATCTCAGTCTCGCAAACATGGTTGTATCTCGAGGGGGCGGAATTCCGCGCAACTTTGATTTGATTCGTCGGAATTTGGCGCGGCATATAGAAAATATTGTAAATTTAGTTTGTGTGCGGAGAAGCGCAGCTTCACGGAGTGCTACCCAGGCGCCCGAGGGCGATCTTCAAGTCAGTAATCCGATTCTATCTTGAAAAGTCACTTGGTTGGCATTTTATTGCTGTACTGACACTTGATGAAATGTTGAATTAAATTATCAACAATTAAGACGTTTTTTTTATTGCTGATATCTGAGGGATCCGTACCCAAGGCGAAACAATGGGATCCTATAAAGTACTAAGACTCCGCTGTTCAATTGTCCGTCACCAGTATCTCGAGAACCGTGATAACTAGATAGTTGAGATTTTCACAAATGATATATTTCTGTTTTACCTATGACAACAAATGCGTTAATAATAGATAATGGTACGGTACTTTTCGTTCGCGAGTCCCATTCGTACTTGCTCCGTTATTATTAACAATGGTAAAATAAATGTTGTGCTAGGAACGGGAGTCATACCGGTGGATTTTACTCCCGTTCTAAACAAAAGTAATTTCGAACATTTAGAAGACTTGATAAGTAATATCGACCACTAGTATGAAATACCAAGTGAGCCAATCCCTATAGTTAATGTTAAAATGGGTGTCGAAGCTGTTCAAATTATCATTACAGCGACCCCTTATGAGATGAGATACACGCGTATGCTACAAGATACGCCGACCAACGGTTTTGAATTCCTGTCATAGTAAGTTCTGAGACTATATTTGCCAAATTCGAATACTTAATTAGGTACAGTCAGAATCAGATCCATCTTGACGAATAAAGTACTCAAAATAATCTTAATGATTTGGTTTCTGTTGACTAATTACAACTGATAGTTCTGAAATTTGGTACACACGTTTCTGTGCTACCAGTACTATCAAAAATTTTAGAAAAAATACTGCATAGTCGTCTTTTAAAATATCTGGACTCTTTTAATCTTATTACGGAACGTCAATATGGATTTAGAGCTAAAAACAACACCACTGCGGCTACTATTGATTTAACGACAAAAATAAAAGAAAATATCGACAAAAAACGTTACGTTCTAGGTGTTTTCATTGATTTAAAAAAGCCTTCGACACCGTGAGTCATAAACGGCTTTTAGAAAAATTAGAAAATATCGGTGTCAAAGTTCATGCACTTAAAATGATAAAATCTTATCTAACCAATAGACTTCAGATAGTAAAAATTGATAATTTTGAGAGTAATGCTTTACCTATTACATACGGAGTCCCGCAGGGATCTATACTAGGGCCATTGTTGTTCCTAATTTACATAAATAGCATTACCGAGCTCAATCTACATGGTCATATGACTTTATATGCGGACGATACATGCCTGTTCTATTTCGGAACCGACATGAATGACATCATCTCCAAAGCACAAAATGATCTCAATACTTTATCCGAATGGTTCAAATATAATTTGTTAACAATAAATATATCTAAAACATGTTACGTTGTCTTTAAAGCTAAGAACAAAAAAATCCCCCTGCACGATCCTTTAACAATTGACAACATCCCACTAGATCAAAAAACCTGCGAAAAGTATCTTGGCCTGAGAATGGATAGTCAGTTAACATGGCACAACCAAATCCAATATATTAAAAATAAACTAACTGCACTTGTAGGCTCTCTTCACAATATCAATAAATGCATACCTAAAACTATACGCTACACTATTTACAATTCTCTTGTGAAGTCACATCTCCTATACCTCATCGAAATTTGGGGAAGTGCTGGAAAAACAAAGTTACAAGAATTACAAAGAATACAAAATAAAATCATAAAAATACTATTCCGCTATCCATACCTAACCCCAACTTGCAAAATATTCGACGAAACAAAATTAATGAATCTAAAAAAACTGTACATATATAATACTTGTGTTCTCATTAGGAAAATTCTAGACAATACCATACACACTAAAGTTTCTTTTATAACAAAATCTCAAATATCCAAGCGCAGCCTTCGTCGACCAAGTCTTCTTGTTTTGCCAAGAGTACGTACCAACTTCGCAAAAAAGAATATCACCTATGAAGGAGCACAACTATTCAATAATCTACCCTCAGACATAAAAGATGCGAACTCATTTGGCACTTTTAAATCGCGGCTATCTAAATACATTGAAAATTACTATGGTTAAATGCTCCGAACCTATCTGTGTATGCCTATCTGCGTAAGGATGGACTGCTGAGTGAAAGTTCAAAGTATCATGTCATATTGTTGTTGTATTTTATATTGTACCTACTCTGTCGACGGTTACTTGAAATGGATCACAAAATGTATCTTTTATGTTCTCATGTAAGTGACTGTGGTGGCGCTTGGCAACGTGCGGTAATGGACTGTATTGCGGGAAGTAGCTAACTGTTCCATTGACGCTTTACACACAAAAGACAGGTGGTCGGGTTGCCGCGGGAGTGATCCAAGCAATGAATGCAACCCGAGAAATTAGGAGAGGATGCACTAACCTTCACGACACACGTGTTTTCATCGCAGCCGGTACACGGATCTTCTCTTCCTTGCTCAGGAGCTGCCGTCAGCATCACTAGATCACTTGAGGAACACACGAGAGGCACAATCCGATCGGTAAAGGTCTATGAAGCGGTAAAAATGTAACAAATATTAATCATTTTGAGAGACGCGAGCGCGGCCGTCCTTACGCTGGCTAGTTCAAAGCGAGACTGAGTGTCTATATCACAAATGGCGGACGGAAGCTATCTAGTCCTATTCTATGGTTAGTGCGGGAGAGGAGACGGGTATAGAAAGAGTGTGTTTCCACGTCAAGAAATACAGCTTCTACCTCGGCGCAACCATTCCCCCCGGCTTGAAGGGTTACCTTCGAAACGACAAATGCGAAACAAATATAAAGTCTAATCTAAATCTAGGTTTGGGAAATAACAACTAAAATATAAACCTAGATTGGAGCTCGTGCCTACTGCTGGCTAGGCAGAGGGCAGAGGCGAACAAACAACACAACGCAACAGTCTCGACCAAGACGAGACGCGATTAGCCAACAACAAAATAAGGGTCTCTTCACGTGGGACCGATACAACAAGCGAGTGCTTCTTCTCCTCGGGTGGTTCGGAAACCGTAGTGGGATTGAATTGACTAACTGGCCACTTATCTAACGCGGCATGAATCCAGGACGGTCCACTAAACCATAACGGGTGATCTAAAATTTGCGAAGGAAGCAATCCACGAGAGAGACAATCGGCTGGGTTGTCGGTGCCAGCAACGTGAAAGAGATTATGTGGCGCCAATTCAGATTGAATTTTTGCCACTCTATTAGCGACGAATGTGTCCCAACGATGGGGCGAAGAGTGGGCCCAACACAAAGCGACTGTTGAGTCCTAAAAGCTAAAAATTACTAATATTAATGCGAAAATTTACAATTATGTCATTAAGCGACACGGAAGTGCTAGTCTTAGCACTGCCATCCAAAACTACACGGAGTTTTAGTAGTAAGCTTATCTTCTCTAATAACTCCGCGGTGCGGGATAATGTACGAAGGCTGGGTCCCGCCAGTGTCCGCAGGCGCAGGTGAGATGTAACCTTTATCTAAATATTCGTTAACAACCTCATCATAGGCCCGCTTCGACTTTGGGGACGCCTGCATCTTTCGTTCCAAACAAAGAAAGCGTTTTTCAGCGGATACACGGGAGCCACCGAGCGAAAACTTGCGGATGGTAGACTCCAGTGGCGGCTCGACGGTGCAACAGAACGAAGCAGTCGAGTGACTAAAACTATCCATAGAAGCGGGTGCGGAACCAATTATAACAAAACCAAGAACTGTTTCCAGTGCGTGCGGAGCGGGGTACGTCGGTCCCCCTTGAACCTTACGTGATAACTGGAGGTGCGGGAGAATCGAAGCGCCGATCAATATATCGACGACTCCAGGAACAGCGTAAGTCTCATCTGCTAAAGGCAAGTCTTTAAATTTCGTTAATAAAGACGTGTCAACCGGGACGGTAGGCAACTGTTCAGCTATTCTATCTATAACGAGCGAATCCATGTCAAACCAAATATTATTATTAAAACGAGATCTAAACCTTGTTTTAACGGTGCCACGAACAGCTGACTGTAAGCTTCCAAAACCCTTCACCACTGAGCGGGTTGAACGCTTATCAACATTGAAACCAAGACGCCGACAACAATCTTGAGTAATGAAATTACTTTGCGAAGCGCCATCTAACAGCGCTCGAACAATGCGCGGCTTACCTAATGCATCAACAATAACAACGCGAGCGGTCGCAAGACACACAGTAGTGAGTGCAGCACTAGCGGAGAACGAACACAAGGTGACGTCATCCGCGGCGGTCACCGGGCGGGCCGGAGCGCGCGCGAGCGCGGGCTGCGGCTGCGGCGCAGGCCGCCGTGTGTCACCGCTCGACGAGCCAACCGTGCTCACATTGGATGCGGCATTACTATTCTCAAAATGAAGCAAAGTGTGGTGTCTCGCTTGACATTTGCGACAACTATTTCTACTATTACATAAAACAACGCGGTGTTTAGTACCGAGACAATTAAAACAAAAATTATTAGCGCGAACAAATTTATAACGATCACTAGGCGACAACTTTAGAAAACCAGGACACCTGTACAGTTGCGAATGATGAGTACTACACAAAGAGCAAACAGGTGATTGTACATGTGCTGGTGCGGTACTAACATAAGTATGAGTTGACCTCAGTGACTTCGATGACGCATCTACTTTGCGTGCAGAATCAACAACTATCTTCGCGCCTTCATGTTTCGATGAAGAGCGTTGCAATACCTTTATATGCTCGCGAACAAAACTTTCTAAGTCTTCGAACTTAGGAATTTTATTGCCGCGATGATCCGACTCAAACAAACGAATGGTTTCGGAATCTAATTTCCTTAAACCCATATACAAAAATACGAAGTCGCAGAGGTCATCGATCTTTAGGTTCTTTACGGCGCGAACAGCTGACGCGAAAGTATCTAGAAATTTCTCTAAGTTTTGATCGTTACATGCCGTAATAGATTTCAAATCAAACATCTGATCTAAATAGGCGTTAGCTACCGATCTTTTATCCTCATACCTAGCTTTCAAAGTATTTAAAATTAAATTATAATTCTCGGCACTAAACGTAATTCCAGCGCAAACGGTTATAGCTTTACCAGTCAATTTTTCAACGAGATAATGCAACTTTTCGTGATCTGTCAACGAATCGTTCTTATCTATTGTATTCTCAAAACTATCTATAAATAGACACCAATTGCGAATGTTACCATCAAACTCGGGTATTTGAATTGGTGGCAACTTAGGTCGGTCGCGAGTGGGGTTGGGTAGGTCAGCCGGCTTCTCCAAACTCCTAGCGACGCGTTTGATACGACAATACAAATCGTCAAACGACGACAAGGCTTGATAACTCACTGAGTAATCGGGATTCAAATTCAACTCTAAAACGTTGATGTCATGTACTAAGGTTTCGAAATCCGCGCGTAGACTATCTAAGTTTTCTATAGAACACAAGAACGAATCTCTGATGACCAAATCAGAGGTTTTAAGTGCATTATCATAAATCGATTGTACGCGAGAGTAAATCATTTCTTTTTTAGCGTATAAAAGTTTCAATTGAACCTTACCGGTCTTATCAACCTTTGGGGACATGTTTACAATTAAATCTCAAACTAAAGTGCGGTAAACAACAAATATGAAATGACTTAATCTTAGCGGTACAGAGCAGCGAGGCGGCGCGAGCGATAACCGTAGGTAGGTAGGTACTTACAACTGTGAATGCACGCTTGAACAAACGCGCATAGCAACAAGGTCGTACCTACGCGATGGTCGCTGTCTAGGTTCAACTATTATTTCAGGGACTAAGTATTGCGTAATATCTATTCAAATTAAAATACTTTCGTATGAATTGGAATGAGGTACAACCACGTGTCTACCCACGCAGGTACCAGGCAAATACGACGCGAGCCGAGAACAACGTAATTGAAAAAAACAAAACAAAGCCAAATGCGTTAGGTATTACACTGTGCCCGCATGCACTAGGGTGTCTAGTATACCTAAGATCTAAGCCTAAATGTCTGGATGCGGGGTTTTCTACTAAAATAACCAGGCACTTAGGTGCGGTGCGAAAATTGTGAACTACGATTAAGTGTTGATATGATACCTAACCTATTTATGTATTAGGTAGGTACAATGCGAGCCAGCGGCGAACGGACAACAAATTCTAAGCCTAAATGTCTGGATGCGGGGTTTTCTACTAAAATAACCAGGCACTTAGGTGCGATGCGCTTATTCCCATTAGAATAATAACAAAATACGAACTACGGCTAAGAATCCGGCTCGAAGGACCAAAAATGGTGGCGCTTGGCAACGTGCGGTAATGGACTGTATTGCGGGAAGTAGCTAACTGTTCCATTGACGCTTTACACACAAAAGACAGGTGGTCGGGTTGCCGCGGGAGTGATCCAAGCAATGAATGCAACCCGAGAAATTAGGAGAGGATGCACTAACCTTCACGACACACGTGTTTTCATCGCAGCCGGTACACGGATCTTCTCTTCCTTGCTCAGGAGCTGCCGTCAGCATCACTAGATCACTTGAGGAACACACGAGAGGCACAATCCGATCGGTAAAGGTCTATGAAGCGGTAAAAATGTAACAAATATTAATCATTTTGAGAGACGCGAGCGCGGCCGTCCTTACGCTGGCTAGTTCAAAGCGAGACTGAGTGTCTATATCACAAATGGCGGACGGAAGCTATCTAGTCCTATTCTATGGTTAGTGCGGGAGAGGAGACGGGTATAGAAAGAGTGTGTTTCCACGTCAAGAAATACAGCTTCTACCTCGGCGCAACCAGACTGTTTCTGTCTTTATGAGAATAAATGATTTAAACACAATTCCGACAGTAGTACATCCATTTTAAATCAATAAAACAGCTTGATTTTCTCTTAATACCGTACTATTAAGATCATTTTGAGACTTTGTAATCAAGATCGTTCTGAAGCTGACTGTACTTTGTTTTCGCTAAACAGGATCGTTTTTTTTGTATAATAATTTAAAAAATGCGTCTACAACTTCGGTAATAATATCTTGTACTAATTATTTTGTTCTTAAGGTATTTCTTTGAGCAGAATTCTCAGCTTCTGTCAGTATCATAAACATTGTTTTGTTTTTAATTAATTTCTCTGGTTATTTTCCTTAAGACGTTTAATTTAAAGTGTTCCGTCTCTACCGTGGACTTTCAAAAGATTAAAATTTAATTATTATACTTTTCGAAGGGAAAATATTGTTCTGTATAATAAGGTATCTAGCAACGCAGTGAACAGCTACCCGTAAAGATATGAAAGCACAAAGTATTGTATTTTAAAAGCTCTTTCAGCATTTTCTAAAGCTTGCACTTTAGAGTCTGGAGTCTGCTCTTCTAGTATATTTATGGATTGATTTGTTTCGGCTTATACGGGGGAGACTACGTCTGACCGCTCCAACCTCGAGAGGTAGGTCTCGTGTGCCAATCACCTGACCGCTCCAACCTAGAGAGGTAGGTCTCGTGTGCCAATCACCAGGCTCTCGATTTTGGCCTGGGGGTGACAGGTGGAGCCGCCTGTCACCCTGGCAGAAGCAGGCCGCGGCGGCGGCGCGCCTGGCGCGCCTCCCCGTATTCCGGGAACGCGTTGGGGACTCTGTAGTCCCCACACACCCGAGGAGAGGGCCAGATCGTGAGAGATGGCCCTGGGTCGGCCGGGGTGCGAGGGATATGCCTGTCAACCTCATCATCGGCAACCAAAACGACCCACAGGCTGTGTGCGTTTTAGTCGGTTCGAGTCCGACATAACCTCTCCCACCGGCTCCGGTGAGGAGGTATCCGTGGGGATATAGCGCACGTAAAAAAAAGGCTCTCGATTCTGCTAAAGCAAATCAGTGTTGAGCTGGATTTAATTGCAATTAAAAAGTAAAAATCCCGAATTGCTATCTAAAATATCGAAACAAGGTTAATAGCAGGCTGTAGTACCCTATTGTCAATCATAAACCGATAGAAAAATTGTTTACTGTCTACTATCAAACTTCCCGAAAATTTTGTGGGATTCTTCATTGTCAGATTATTTTTTATTTTTTTATTTTTTATATAGACATCAATTAAGGCATTTCTTGTTGAAAGGTGTTTCTACTCAGTTGATGAATTTATGAAGTGACAGGGTATAGGTGTACATGCATGGACATTTATTAAATAAATATTGTAATTTATCATTATTTTTGACCTTATGTATTATCTGAGTGCTTGCATGGACATTTTATATTTTATTATTCAATTTAATCTGTATCTTGAAATTTTGTAATTTGGATTTTTTCTTGACTTGACATATTATTACAGTCGCGGTATTCTTTAGGGCGGAGGTACTTACCCAGTACGACTACTCAATTAGACGGAAATACCGTCGTGTCTTACCTCCTAATACTTAATAAAAGGTTCAATGCTATTCTAAATGTAGATAGTAGGTCATTGGCAATACCAGAAATGGCAACAGTAACCACTTACCATCAGGTGGGTATACAAAATTTCGCTACCTTAGTAGTATACATGATTCTTAGCATTATTATTATTCATCAAAATATAGACCTGTGTATACATTGTATTGAGAATTATATATATTCATTGTCTAAGAGCTAGTGACACACAGAGCTATATTGCGCTATAACCGGGTAAGTGTGATACTGCTCTCTTGCTGTTACTCAGTGGAGCTGCACTCACGCCGTGTTCCATGTGTTTTCACTCGGTCCCCACGAGAGCTTACACAGCCAGGTAAGTAGGGTGGCCACGCTGTCTGTCACACGAAACTGTGTATACTTAAATGTGTAAGGTGGATGTATTTATTGTCTATGAGCTAGTGATACACATAGAGCTAAATCCGGGTAAGTGTGATACTGCTTCCTTGCTGCTATTCCGTGGAGCTGCACTCAACCCGTGTTCCATGTGAAAAAAACATAAAGGTTTCATTAGCTTCTCTGAGATCGAATTAGTTACTTATTATTTCATATTTGCTTACTGTACATCATGTAATGCATTGTTTATCATTTTCAATATATATGTTTTTTATAAAATTGTATAAAGTATATTGATGACAAAAATTAAAGATGCCATTTAAGTATATCTTAATATACATAATTCTTCTGTACGTGTTTATGTCCTTAGCTCCGCTTAAAGAGCTGAACCGATTTAAATGCTTTTTTAAGCTGAACGACGTCTGCCGGAACTGCTAGTAATAATATCACATTTTCGAACGTGTTCTAACGATTTAATAAATGTGCTAGTCTACTAAAAACATAGCTTTAAAGTGAAAAATTAATCTGCATGACAAGTTTTTCAGGAATTCCTGTATAAATTTGTCGCATTGTTACCCTACTAGTATGCCAGAGTGTAGTGGATAACTTAATGCTCTTGTAAAGCATATCGTACTGAAGGATAACATGGTTTATATATATTTGGTAATTTACAGCCGATGTTGTAAACTTATATTTTGCCAGATATGTCTGATGAGTCCGGTGCAATAGTGCAACCAATTGCTGTCTACCGGGCACGATTCTAGACTCGTACTACATTTTATTCTATTGAAAAACGAGTTGCCTTCGTACGCGGGCAGCTTGTCTTGCGATCCTTCGTCGCTCCCGCTGCCGCTCCCGCCCCGCCACCTCCTTCACGAGCATTACTTGCTTGCAGAAGGAGGCGCCAACGGTGAGTAGGGTAGCCAAAGCTCACTGGAGAATTTGTGTTGTCAGTGGGAAGACTAAAGGCTTGTCCTGGTTTGTCTTCTACACTGACGGCACAGAAACTCTGTACTTACATGGTTGGCAGCGCGTTTGTGACTCCTCTGGTGTTACAAACGTCCACAGGCCACGGTGACCACTTTCCATCAGGTGGGCCGTGTGCTTGTCTGCCACTAAAGTGGTATAAAAAAAAGACAATATTGTTCTTTAATTATTATTTTTTATCTAGGACACGCCAACTTAACTTCACCTCGCCAGATGGTAAGTTAAAGGAAAAATCTCAAGAAAGAGGGCTCCCACTGTCGCCGTAAGACGGATATATGTATAGAAGAATTTAGATGGTTTCGGGTGAAGGTTCGGTGGCTTAGTGGCCAGAGCGTTCCCCCTGTAAGGGAAAGATCGTGGGTTCGAATACCGCCTGAACAAATTTATTTTTTTCTATATTAATTAATTTGAATAGTTAGCACACTAAATGCTTTAAAATATCATTCAAAAAGTGTAATGTGTGGGTTATACTTTTGGTGTTGCAAGCCTCTGGTAGTCTATTTGCTTGTTTTAGAGCAAAAAATAGTAAAGGCGCACGTAATTACTTTATAAAAACATCGTAATAAACTAGACCCTCAGCCTAAACACGAAATAAATTACTGTAATAAATAATTACATGAGTAGTCTTCCTTTATTTAGGAACGAGCTGTGGGCGTAGGTAGGACACTTTTGATGTTAAGTAGGTTCTGAAATGTCATTGCGTCAAAGGCCTGACGTCATAAGCTTGAACAAAGGACTAACATTTTATACTAAGTTAGTATTTTAATGTAATTGGAAATGGTTGTTTGTGTCTTAATAAATTGAATAAAATTAACATTTTGGTTACATAGGTGGTTTGTAAATTCGTAAGTAATTATGTTATAGAACTTAGGTATTCGGGTATTGTACCCTAAACAACTATCAGTTATATAAGTTGTTTCCAGAAATCTTGTTCATCTTAGCGTTAATGCATCCGAAGCTTTTGCTTCGGAGTTTGGGGTCTGTTTTTTCCAGTTTAGTGAGTTTTTTTTCGCGTGAAGTGACTGCCACCTGACCTCCATAACCCAAAGGTGATATCAAAAACTGCAGCTAGATCAGTTGTTGATCTTTTTTAGGGTTCCAACTGGGTATTTAAACAGTCTATGTCAGTCTTTATGGGTATAAAGACTGACATAGACTGTTTAAATGGCTACTGGGATCGACGGCTCGTGCTCTCCAAGACACGACCAGACCAATGTAAAAACCCATTTTCATACATACAAAATATTTGCACTGAGCAGGGATCGAACCCGCGCCTCCTGAGTAGTGGCTTCGTTCACTACCGCGACGCCACAGAGGCTAATTTTCAATATGGGTAGAAAAGAAACAATATCGTTGAAAAGAAAATATATTGAGTATAGCAGAGTTTCCAGTAGAAGTCTCAGCGGCTTTTCCTAATGTCGTTGGGGTCAGCTTTCAGACCAACTGTGAAACGGTGGAAATTCGATATTTTCTGTGAAGTATATAGTTTTATGACTATTTATACTGTAGATTGATGGCACTTGGTGGAATTTGTTGTTACACATATTGATAACTCACTTGTCCGGTCAGGTGTAATAAGCAATAAAGTAATGTGGAAAAGTACAAGTGAGTTATCAATATATATATAGTTTTATACTTTTTAAACTTTCAATCGCATATTCAACAATCAGATTAGTAGATAATCTGATTGTTGATTGTAGCGAAAGGCGCAGTCAATGTTGAGGATTAAAAATTTGAAATAATTTTGACCATATTGCGAGAATTTTTTTACTATCGAAAAATGTCCACTATAATAATATAATGGACTGCTAAAGTGACCACAAATAGTTTTAAATATATTTGATATTGAAAATTCAATTTTTCGCGCCGCCCGTAAACGCTCCATACAATATCGTACTTGCGATTGACGTCACACGCCAGTCACGAGAGTGCAAATGTATGGAGTGCAAAAGAATTTCGCATTTATCTCGGTATACGCTGTGTTTACACATATATAGGTAATAATAAAAGTAATTTGTAATTTGATGAGGAATCTAAAAAGTTATAGTTTGGGACAGAATTTGATTATTTACATTTTGACTTACTTTGGGAATTGTTTTTAGGTATATTTTAATTTAGATAGCTTCCATGTACATTATGTAAATATGAATAAAATCTTCTTTGGGAATTAAAAATAATAAAAAGCCATAGTTACAGTTTAGTTAGGCAATATCTTATTTGGCAAAGCATATTTTTTGATAACAAATTAATATATTAAGCAGTATTGGGAAGAAACGGACGACCTTGTCAAATACTCTATTGACACAAGTATGATAGACATGCTTAACCTTAACAAAATTTAATAACTATAAAATATTATCTGTTTTATGTAGAACTTAATTTTATTGTGATATAAAATTGCTGAGGAGTTTTAAAAATATGTTTAAAAAAGCTATTTATTCTAGTAATATTAAAATCTTAACCATAACATCCCAAGGGAAATCAGCTGGTAGGTTCACAAAATGTTGTCGGGACCTGGTAGCGCGACAGTCATATTCTGCCACATTTGCCAGGGATTTATGATAAAAAAGGTTTAATAAGTGAGCTGATTAGTTTAACCTTATCATCATTTCATCAACATCTTAACTTAGTTCCTGTTCTTCTCTTTCTTTTGGTTTGTTTTATACAGCTTTTATGCAAGCAACTGCAGTCTAAACTTCCTGCCCCGGGTGCAGGTGAGGTTGGCTTGGTCCCGAAGGTCTTGTGGATGCCATGTTGGTTATTAAATGACTGTGCAACATCAGCAACGACAAAAATATCTTTTAATAAAGGGCTGTTGTGTTTGACTACCCATGCGTTGCAAATGCGTGAGTGTTTTATATGTAGGTACCCTACTTAAAGTTTTTACCCAAAGAAATCGTTTCTCTACCTTAAAACTATACTTATCATATCATCATATTGATAGATCTAAGCGGCTTTTACCTACTAATGAATCTGAAGAATAAAGCCAACAGAATCTTTACTGGGAATTTTACTACTGGCAACGATCTTTCGAAATATTCGTCTGTCATATCTGTATGCAAATTAAACTCAAAGATAAGATATGCATACAGGTACCTGTATGCATATCTTATCTTCAAGATTTATATATGGTATAGGCGTATATATAATTCTTTTTTTTATACCACTTAGGTGGCAGACAAGCACACGACCTACCAGAAGTGTGTAACACCAGAAAAGCCACACTCGCGCTGCCGACCCTGTACCTAAGAATAGAGACTTTCTGTACTGTCAGTGTAGAAGACATAGCAGGACAAGCCTTTAGTCATCCCACTGACAGCACAAATTCTCCAGTGAGCTCTGGCTACCCTACTCACCGCTGGGAACACAATATATAAAGATATAAGGTATTTTGAACGTAATTGGTATGTAATATATAATATATTTGCTCATGTCATTTTTCTTTGATACTTCAAAGAAACTAGTCCAACAATAAACATGATATTGCCATCAGTGTAAACGAATGTTATACATATAAAGAATATTATTAAAACTGGAATTACCGGAAGGATGCTTTTTGAAATCTATGTAGGTATTCGAAAAATAAATGGTTAGCTAATAAATTATTCAATAGTATAAATTACTAATGCCACGGATTCATACTTATGAATAGAAATGATTTGAATGCGGACAGACAACAATTCTGAAAGTAGAAAAATATTTTCATTTGAGCAAATATTCACAATGAATAAGTATTTTAATCTCGACAGGGCTATTGTTGAAACGGAAAAGTTCTGTCTTATGAGAAATCTATAGAAGCTAAATAAAAGAAGCTAGAAAAATAGAAAGGGATACCTACTTTTGTGGTGGGGCCAATCTACCGTGTAGAAATTTTGCAACGGAGAATTTTGTGGTTGGATCATTCTGTAATGGATAAATTATGCAATCGACATTGGAAGATATGAACAACGTCAAAAGAATGGTGTTTGGTTCATTATGAAAGTGTTGTAAGTCTGTTTTCAAAAATGGTGAGTTCATTTTGGGTCGGGAGGCTTTGTGGACCGGGACCACGGTCCACAAAATTCCCTTTTATTTTACTCACTATAAAGTGTTAGGCTTTGTGGACCACGGCAGTGGTCCACAAAACGTCTTTCATTTTATATACTATTGTGAGGTAGGCTTTGGGGCCCTTAATTGAATTGGAATTACTTATGTCTAAAAGTACAGTCATAAACAAATTAGTTTCATATTTTTAAAGAGAAATAACTAGAAACATTTGACAATTATGAGTATGATACTAATTCTGTAGCATCAATAAATTACTAATTCTTTAGCCATGATAAATTATTTCTCACTATAGTCAAGTGACTACAGTATACAGTTATCCACCGACTTTATCGATGACTCACCAAGACACGGCCCATTGTGTATGTTTCGTTATCAGCAAAAGCTACCTGGGTATGACCTATAGCCAATCAGGGTGGCTTACGATAGCGATACCCAAGCTTATACGGTACGCTTCATACTTTGGATGGATAATTTAATATTATTCCAGTGTCACTGTGTCAGTGTTAGTGGGAGGTGCAAGTACAGGATTACTAGGTAAGTGCATTTTTACATGTTATGTTTAAGATATAATTCTAAATAAGGTCCATAGGATAGAATTACAAATTAAATAGTTTTATTACGGCCTCCATTTTGTGCAGTAAGATTTAAAAACAAGTGAATATGTTGTGTTTATTTGTGGTGTTATTGATTATTGTGATGATAAGCGTTAGAAACTATCTAAAATCATTATGTACCATTTTTTAACAATATTTATTTATTTTTAATAAACTAATCCAAACTGATTTTCGTTTGTATGTATGTAATTACGTATTTTTCAATAGGTAGACATGAAAATAGCCTCTAGAATTTTACATAGTGAAATGTTGAATCCGTAGGTACCCGGATAACCAGCCGGATTCCATCTTTAAATTGCACATTTTTGGGTAGATTTCGGAAATAGTTTATTAGTAGTTTTTTATTTAAGCAACGTGGTATTTTATTGTTTAATCGGTTTGTGTATCTATATTCATGAAATTGTAGAAAAATAATTATGATCTTGAGTAAACTTATTAGTATTATTATCGTGTGATTGAAAAAAATAACATTAAAATTATAATCTAAATGGTGTCAAAACTTTGAGATAAAATAGTTCATATAATGATTTCATACTGGAATTAATAATACATTACAAGGCGAAGCATAGACAAACTTATAATCTCCAGTTACCTTGTTTCATATCGATTTCAACAACATATCATAAGTACATATATTATTATAACTACAACACTAAACATCTGTGATTAAGTCGTTCTAAACTACTGTGGCGCAGCGGGCGAGTTCAATCAAAAGTCCGAGCATATGGGGCCCTATTGCACCTAACATCGGTTAGTGTATAAAAAATAGATTAAGTACTCATATATAAAGATATTTATCAGCGCTAATTCATATCAATGATATAATTAATAGTTAGTAAACTAAGGCTTAAAATGTTATCCTAGAAGAATCTGCTGTTACAATGACATGACTGTGTATGTTATGATTATTATTTGTATACCTTATTTAGAATTATATCTTAAACATAACATGTAAAAATGCACTTACCTAGTAATCCTGTACTTGCACCTCCCACTAACACTGACACAGTGACACTAGAATAATATTAAATTATCCATCCAAAGTATGAAGCGTACCGTATAAGCTTGGGTATCGCTATCGTAAGCCACCCTGATTGGCTATAGGTCATACCCAGGTAGCTTTTGCTGATAACGAAACATACACAATGGGCCGTGTCTTGGTGAGTCATCGATAAAGTCGGTGGATAACTGTATACTGTAGTCACTTGACTATAGTGAGAAATAATTTATCATGGCTAAAGAATTAGTAATTTATTGATGCTACAGAATTAGTATCATACTCATAATTGTCAAATGTTTCTAGTTATTTCTCTTTAAAAATATGAAACTAATTTGTTTATGACTTGTACTTTTAGACATAAGTAATTCCAATTCAATTAAGGGCCCCAAAGCCTACCTCAAAACAGTATATAAAATGAAAGACGTTTTGTGGACCACTGCCGTGGTCCACAAAGCCTAACACTTTATAGTGAGTAAAATAAAAGGGAATTTTGTGGACCGTGGTCCCGGTCCACAAAGCCTCCCGACCCTTCATTTTGGCTAAGCTACTGAAGTGAAAATTTTGTGCATAAGTATTCATGTTCTTTTTCCATAAAAAAATTGATGTGTATTTATTTGAAGTTCGTATTTGTTGAGCATAGTTATTTTGTTTGAATACCGCGTGGTGTAGTAGTAGTCTTACGTGCATGAGCTTCTAGATTAGATTCTTAGGCCGGATACGACATTGTAGGAGGTAGGACACGGCGGTATTTCTGCCCAATTGCGCAGTCCGACTGGGGAAATACCTCCGCCCTACAGAATACCGCGGCTATAATAACTTCGTGCTGTGTTCCCAGCGGTGAGTAGGGTAGCCAGAGCTCACTGGAGAATTTGTGCTGTCAGTGGGAAGACTAAAGGCTTGTTCTGCTTTGTCCTCTACACTGACGACACAGAAACTCTGTGCTTAAAGGGTCGGCAGCGCGAGTGTGGCTTCTATGGTGTTACAAACGTCCATAGGCCATGGTAACCACTTTCCTTTCCTCCTCCTTTCAGGTGGGCCGTGTGCTTCTGCCACCAAAGTGGTATAAAAAAAATATAGAAAGAAAGAAAGGAAAATATTTTATTTTGACCCTCACATTGTGTTACTTATGTACAATAATTCGTAACACAGGTAAGGTACAACTTTTACACTGTGTGAACCCAAATAGGGCCCCATCTCAGCCTTGAATGCTACGTATACTGAGAGTATGAGGTATTTGTTGTATCATTATTGGCATGGAGTCTGTAAGTGCTTGTTCGATGATAAAAGGAGCAAACTCCCTAATACGTGACACCGAAAACTGTTTTTATATTTTTTTTATACCACTTGGTTGGGAGACAAGCACACGGCCCACCTGATGGAAAGCGGTTACCGTGGCCTAAGGACGCGTGCTACACTAAGGGAGTTACACTCGCCAACCCTGTAAACAAAAGTTTCTGTGCCGTCACTGTAAACGACAAAGCAGGACAAGCTTTTGGTCTTCCCACTGACAGCACAAAATCTCTCCAGTGAGCTCTGGCTACCCTACTCACCGCCGGAAACACAACACGATGGTTGACGAAATGTGGTTTTAATACACGTCTGCACGAATATAATAACAAAACAAATTCAAATGGCTGTCTGCTTAAAAAGTCCATAGTATTATCTTCTTTATCAATCAAGGTCTTTGTACTATACATTTCTTTCAGCCGTCCCAAAATCTGGAACCGCGGTCCTGGTCCCGAAAGCCTCCCGAAATCTTGATCCAAGTTTTACTATTTATCAAATTGTGTAATCACGAATACTTACTAAATGTGTTCTAATACTATTAGTAACAAAATTATATAATACGTTGGAAGTATTACTGGACTGTTGCCAGACTTGGCAGTAGTTTCATACCAGCTTGAAATGATCTGTAAGAAAAATAATATAATAAACATAACAGTAAGAAGTGCCTGCAAATTGTTACAAATTTAGAGTACCATCACTAGCAATATGAAATGGGTTGAATTAATGTATAGGTACATAGTTATTCGTGCGACTTCAAAATTTGGACCTCATATTAAAGGGGTCGTATGTATATTTTTGTGACAGTATCCAAACTATGATGTCGTAAGGGTACGCAGCCGGCATATCGGGTAGTTTAATCGTTTAATATCATTTCGATACTGTGATCGATACTTATATAATGCTCAAGAGTTTGTTTGTTAGTTTGAATGCTCTAATCTCGGGAACTACTGATTCAAATTGAATAATTATTTTGTGTTAAATAGTCCGTTTATCAACGAAGGTTTTAGGCTATGTATTATCTCGCTACTACTTAAGGGAGCGGAGCAGTGATCATGAATGTCAACAAATCCGGCTTCCATACATTATTTTCAATGTCAATTGCGACTGCAATAGGCTAATTGGACACTGCTGGACATAGGCCTCTCCCAATATCAGGAGGCTTTGGCCTACTGTTTCCACGCTGGCCAGACGGGTTGGTATAGAGATTTTATTTCGTGTTTTCCTTCTCTCGCAATGATATCGTCTGCGAATTTTTCCGTTTGTCTCCTCTTACGACACCCTTAGGACGAGATGGGGTAGTGATACTTGTATTCTTTCTCTGTCACCACACGGATAATAGTGTTATGTTAATGATATGAGGTTACAAAATATACCACTGTCTAGTAAAATATAATAGCAACTTGTCACGGAGATGAATATACTCCGAGGAGTCACTCGTAAAGATTGTGTGAGGAAATTCAGTAGCCATAGCAGTCTCTGTATTCGTGACATGCATCGTAGATAAAATGCAAGCGTATTACCTTCGCTGGTTTTCAAAATTCTTTTTATAAATCTTTTAAAAAAATTATAAAAGGAAAATTTATATTTAAAGATTAAAAAAAAAAGAATCCTTTCATAAACGACGGAAATATCTAAGAACACAGAGAAGAAGTCTGTTAAAAATGTACATGTGAAAACACACATAAATGTTTATAAAATTAAAAACACTGGTGCAAACCATGTCGTTTTTTTATGGAACCAAATGACACCTGTTCTGTATCCAATTAAAAAAAACTACGTAAATCGGATTATAAGTCGCAGAGTAATGAGTCGATGTAAAAATATAAAAAATAGTAATATATTTAACCAATCGAATTGAGAAATTCCTCCTTTTTGGAAGTCGGTTAAAAATATGCAGTGCGGTAAACTAACCTGTGAAGAAAAAAGTTATTACATAAGTGTTGATATTCAAAAACTGGTCGCTTCTCAGCTTGTTGCTGTGATTTAGTGTTCGGTGACGAACAAAACATCGTTACATTAATTACATTAATGAAGTTTTAAACACAAATATTTGCATATAATATATAAAATTCTATACTATGTAACTAACTACTTTAGATGTATGATGTTTAATTAAATCTGTTGGTGGCGCGATTCTCATGCCACCTGAGCTAGTGGACTGTATTTCGCGGGGGATGAAGCTAACTGTTTCATATGACACTTTACACAACAAACAAGATAGGTGATCGGGTTGCCGCGGAGGTGGTTTAGGCATTGAATGCAACCCGAGAAATTAGGAGAGGATGCACTAACCTTTACTACGCCACGTGCTGGCTGGGCCGGTGCACCGGTCTTCTCTTCCTGGCTCAGGAGCTGCTGCCCACATCACTAAATCACTTGAGGGACACACGAGAGGCACAATCCGATCGGTAAAGGTCTATGAAAGCGGTTAAAATCCAACAAACATTATTAATTTCTGAGAGTCGCGCGCGCCGCTGCCATTGTTGCTTGCTAGTTCAAAGCGGAAGTGAAAATGCGTCTATTTTGACAATTGAGCGGTGCGAAAACTATTGCTATCTCACTTCAAAGGCAGTGCGGGAGGGAGATGGGTACAGGGAGCGTGTGTTCAGTGTCATCAATTTGAATTACTACTATTGAGCGAAAAAAAAATACAAATTCTACTATCGGCGCAACCATCTGTTATACATTAATAAAAATAATAACTAAACAAAAGTTAGTTTAATCGTATCGCATTAATGAACTTATTGGACTGAATACTTTTTGAGGAGGAATGATTTTTGAGGAGGTAGGACCCGGCGGTATTTCCGCCCAATTGAGCAGTCCGACTGCGGAAGTATCTCCGCCCTACAGAATACTGCGGTTATAATAACTTCGTGTTGTGTTCCCAGCGGTGAGTAGGGTAGCCAGAGCTGTGCTGTCAGTGGGATGACCAAAGGCTTGTCCTGCTTTGTCCTCTACACTGACGGCATTAAATCTCTGTTCTTACAGGGTCGGCAGCACGGATGTGACTCCACTGGTGTTACACACGTTCATAGATCATGGTAACCACTTTGCATCAGGTGTTCACCACGTTCCGTCAGCCGTGTGCTTGCCTGCCACATAAGTTATATAAAAAAAAAAGAATACAAAAAGTGGCCAAACTTCATCCCTGTGAAGAATGTTCTAAACAGTCTATATTGTCTTTGTTTGGGAAGCTCGCAATGATAGAATATGTATCAATTAAGCATTTGTTCACTGTTGTTTCGAAGAAGTCTATAACTTTAGTTGATTGTTTGTTGCTGAAATACCTAAGCATTCCCATATCATGGTGATATAAGAAAATTACGTTACAATTGGCTGTTTATATTATAAATATTTATAGGACAAAGGAAAGGTTATTAATAGGTAACAATAACATTTGAGTTGGGTTGTAAGACTTCGTGAGAATATGTTTTGAAGTCCTTTTTATATTATAACACATTTATTTCTTGAGGATTCTGTTTAATATGATTCAAAAAATATTTTGACTTAAAATACTTTTGACAGTCTTTAAATACAGAAAAGCACCGACATATATGTTGTTTTGATTAGAGCGAAAATAAAATCTAATCGTATAGAACAAAATAGGTATGGTTTCCGGCAGAGTAGAATTTGGACATCCCCTTTTCTCCCCATGCGGTTTCGTACAAGGCGACTAAGGGATAGAGCTGTTTTACATCAGACAGACTCAAATGCATGGCTCGAGTCAGCAATAGTGCCCGGAAGACGGCAATAGGCTCACTCCCGTGAGCGAATACAATGATTGATGAAATGTGGGTGTTAATTCATCTCTGCCTAACCCTCCGGGGGTAAAGGCGTGATTAAACTTGTATGTATGTATGCCGTAATTGATTACATATTGACCAGATAACGAAGCTTAAGTTGAAATTAAACTATTATCAAATAATTCTAAACTGGAATATATCGAAATGCAGATGTTGTGCGACTTAGAGGTTTGTGATTTGAATCTTATGAGATTTGAACGTTTTAGGACCACACTAGGTATTATCCGCGGCTTTGCCCACGTGGATGTCGTTTATCGCAACTATACATAACCTATGTCTTAAGCTCTATGTTTCAAATATTATTAGGGTATCTTCAAAAATGAAGAACTTTCATTTCCTATTTGAACCGTTTTAACCTATTTTTACCCGACTACGTCGAAGCAAAAGGAGGGTTATGATTTTGACAGGCTATGTATGTATGTAGGTTCATCTGTTCCCTCACAGCTCCTAAACTACTAATTAGAACTAGACAATAGAAGCGTTTTAGTCGTCCGCTGGTTATAGGCTGTATGACATGTCTAATGTAGCGCCCTCTAGCGGTCATCAAGTACTGTGTAAAATAATTAATTTGATATAAATGTACCGTGTTTAGTATTAAATGAAAGGGCTTATTAGCACATTTCAAATATGTAGGTATAAATTATACCTATTACTTGCCCCAAAATAATATAAATATAAAAATAAATTTAAAACTACAACCCGTCTACTGAAATATCACTCTCTAAAAAGCATTAAACAAGAAAAAAATCAAGGATAGCCGTGATCGTATGCCACTTGCTCTAAAAAACAATATATTCTAGGGAAAAGTGGCATACTACCACGGCTATCTTTGATATTTTCTTGTTTAATGCTTTTTAGAGCGTGATTTTTCTGTAGTCGGGTTTTCTTAATTGAAGTGCTTCTCCTAAAGTAAGTGACGTTGACAAAAAGACCCATTTAGTGCATAAATCTAGATTCAAATTGCTATAAAGTGAATAGTAAGGGTTCAAATTGAAACTAGATTGGCAGGCAGATGGATTCATTGGTCAGTCAGTCCGGATAGGCGAGCTCTCCGATTGATGCGTATCACTCACTGGAGGGTAACGAACCTTGTTCTAGCTAATAGAATATGTGTGGCTTTCTGTAGAAGATATTTAAATTTATGGTACGAATTCAGGACTTGCAAGTTTCAATCACCAGAGGACCAATTTTCGTCATCAAAATTCAGTGTATATCTAATCGAAAATCGAAAAGTTTAATGTCAAAAACGATTATAACTTCTATGGAAATTGTGTAACGAAAAAATCTATCTCCATTTTCCTTTGTAAATACACACGTATAATAGAATAGCAACGAAAAAGACACAATTTTTTTTATATAAAATAATTTCTGTATTCTGGATGCTGCGTGTTTTTTTAGTTTTGGTCTGTTCATCGGTCGGCGTCGATTTTCTAGCAATATATGAAAATAACTGAATACATTAAACTATAATAATATTTATCAAAATTTTAATCATAAGTCTCGCATAAGAAAGCAGTATTAATTGTGTGAAGCTAATTCTATCCTAAAAATACATTATTATAAGTAAATTTTTGATAGTATAGTAGATAAAAACAAAAATGATTTTGTGAACTGGAGAAGGCTGTCAATTTCCCTTCAATTATATCAAATCATATTTAACTATTTTTTATTTAATACTGTTTGAAGTTTACGCAAATATCACTTAATAAAATAAAAATACTTTTTAACGGCTTTTATTGCAATTTATTTAGTATTTTCGACACCGACACAGTGAGCTCTTTATGCGTAAATAGTAACTCCAATAATTAATCTTATTGCGGGTACTTAGAGATAATTTACACTTCAAACTATGTGACAATTACAATCTTTAGTTGCCACGCGACCATGGCTGCTGAAAAGTAGCCGAAACGTCGGGTAAAAATTAAGTAATACAAAATAAATTGCGATAAAATAAATACATAAATAAACCTTTATTGCTGTTAATATTACAGTTCAGTTCAAAAGTGACTAAATAAGTTGACAATCGGTTTGGTTTTCCTTTTTTAAATTGCGATAGAATTCTTTAAAAAGTAGTTTTAATTCAGATTTTTTGATTTATTATAATCATAATAAAGTATGCATTTATACAGTGACAAACATAGTACCTATTGTCGCCATTTCACGGAATCTTTGGTTTTACTATACTGTCAGACGTTCCGGCAGTGAGCAATTACAAGTAACATTTTTATTTTTCCTTTGTTATTCCTGTTTTGTCGACGATATAAGCCAGGCGGTTCACTATTCAGCTTTATTGGTGAGAGTTGTTCAGACTTCGACCACGATTACAAACAGTTTGATTGCGTGTTTGAGTTGATCGGGCCAAAGCCAACTGCGGTTCTGTTCGTTTAATAATGTTTCAACGCCAACAAAACAGGTCGAACTCGAATTTCCTTGCGTAGTTCAATTCTATTGTTTTGTGTGGATTGATCTCTATAAGCTTTTGGTATAAAAACAAATGTTATAGCTTTATTGTTCTTGTTTTGGGTTTAGCTAATAAAAAGTTTGTTGTTTGTACTGGACCAAAGTGAGTTAATAACGCAGCGAATTATTTCTTTTTTTTTCTAACCTAATTTTGTTGACCGAAGTCGACTTTTCTAACCCTTAAATGTTTTGCTTATGTATATATATTATTTCATCCAATATTTGTACATAGGTATATAAAATACACAAAGAAGTTTCTTTTTTCATAATTGTATTCATAATTATTCTCAACGAATGCGAAAGGTATATGCCAGGATCGTAGCTATAATACCTAAGTGGGAACATGCGATCACTGTGCGAAAAACGGCATTTTGCACTGTTTGCAGCCATTTAAAAAGTAACAATTAATTTAGTGAAATTATGAAGCAATTAGTTATTATGCTAACTTTTCCTAAAAATGACATCGTTCATTTTAGTCCAAAATTGAATATGCCGACAGCAGATCCTTTATTATGGCGTCAAAGTCGAGGGACCACTGCCTTCGGTTTTTTAAGAGTTTAAAAATCTTCGAAAAGTACATTTTCAATTAAGCGAAATTGAAACATACTTGAAAGAAATACCATTTGAATTGGAAGTCGGTTAAAAAGAATGAAAAATATCGTACTATATTGGAAAAAGAGTTAATGAAAGCTGGTGGCGCTATTCTTTCGCCACGTGAGCTAGTGGACTGTATTGTGCGGGGGTGAAGCTAAACATTTCAGATGACACTTTACACAACAAACAAGATAGGTGATCGGGTTGCCGCGGAGGTAGTTTAGGCAGTGAATGCAACCCAAGAAATTAGGAGAGGATGCACTAACCTTTATGACGCCACGTGCTGTCGGAGCCGGTGCACCGGTCTTCTCTTCCTGGCTCAGGAGCTGCTGCCCACACCACTAAATCACTTGAGGGACACGAGAGGCACAATCCGATCGGTAAAGGTCTATGAAAGCGGTTAAAATCCAACAAACATTATTAATTTCTGAGAGTCGCGCGCGCCGCCGCCATTGTTTGCTAGTTCAATCGGAAGACAAGATGCGGCCATTTCAACAGTTGGTTGGGGCGAAAACTATTGCTATCTCACTTTAAAGGTAGTGCGGGAGGGAGATGGGTATAGGAAGCGTGTGTTCAGTGTCAATCAATTGAGAGACGATTTGAATTTACTACTATTGAGCGGAAAAATACAAATTTTACTATCGGCGCAACCATTCCCCCCGGCTTGAAGGGTTACCTTCGAAACGAAAAATGCGGAACAAATCTAAAGTCTAATCTAAATCTAGGTTTGGGAAATAACAACTAAAATATAAAACTAGGTTTGAACTCGTGCCTACTGCTGGTTAGGCAGAGGGCAGAGGCGAACAACCGGGCGCAGATACGATCCGGTTGCGGTTTTAACCCGTACAACACGAGTTATCCCGCGGGAATCGGGAAAAACTTCCTCTACTACTCCTAGAGGCCAATGTAAAGGAGGCGCATTCTCAGTCATAAGGACTACCACCGTACCTATGGTCATTGGGTTGGATGGAGTATTCCATTTTTGACGCGACTGCAGCGTGTGCAAATAATCAGTTCTCCAACGATTCCAAAACGATTGGACTAATTTATCTAAAAGAGTGTGACGAGTTAGAAGGCGCATTCTATCGTCATCAACATCTATTGCGGGCAAATATTTTAGCGTACTTAAATCACCGGTCAACTCTATATGAACCGCGCGAGTTGTCATACAAATGAACAAACAAACATAAGCTTTCGTGGAGCGAATGCCACGACCACGAGCAATAGTGACTTTGAAAGGCCCGGCAAAGTCTGTGCCGGTGTGTACGAAAGGTTTTGCGGATTGAACAACACGACAAGAGCGATGATCGGCCATTTCAGGCGCGATAAAACGCGGGCGGAGTTTAAAACAAGGTACACATCTGTGTACTCTAGCGCGAATCAAATTACGAGCGGAAATTATCCAGTATTTCTGTCTCAAAATAGACATTAACAAATCGGGACCAGCGTGACAATTCACCTTATGATGATAATCTACTAACAAATCTAATACGTGGTCCTTACGCGGGAGAACTACTGGATTTTTTTTTTTTTTTTTTTTTTTTTATATAGGACACGTCAATTGGACTTCGCCTTGCCTGATGGTAAGCTGAAGGCAAAATCCCAGAAAAGAGGGTCACCATTACTTACACATACCTTGTGACAATGGTGACACTCAGCTTGACGGCCTTATCATATGCTTTTTCACGCCCCGCTTAAAGGACCCGGGACTGTAGGAAGAAGGAAACACGTGAGCTGGTAATGAATTCCAGGCCTTAATGGTGCGACAGAGGAAAGAGTCTCCGAACCGCTTGGTTCTTGATCGGATGTTTTGCACCGTGTGCGAATGACATTTAAGACCTGCACGCGTGGTCCTGTGTAGGAAAGGGGAGGGTGGGACTAATTGGAAGAGCTCATCAGAACACTCACCATGGTACAGACGGTAAAATACAGCCATGGACGCAACATCTCTACGCAGCTGTAAAGGTTCTAGGGTGTTCGTGATCTCGGGATTCCCAATGATGCGGACCGCACGTTGCTGCAACCTGTCGAGAGCATCTAGTAAGTACTTTGCTGAACCATCCCAGAGATGCGAGCAGTACTCCACACAGGAGCGAATTTGTGTCTTGTATAGAAGACACCGCTGCTCCGGCGTGAAAAATCGTCTCACTCTGTTCAGGACTCCGAGTTTTCGTGAGGCTGTTTTGATGATGCTTTCGATGTAGTTTTTGTTATTCAGGTTGCAGCGAACATCCATACCTAGGATATTGAGATTGTCCTGCAGCGGCAGTGGCGTGCTCTGAAGAGTGGGGAGGGGAAGGAAAGAAGATACTTTTGCTGTAAACGCACATGCCTGCGTCTTCTTGGCATTGAACTCAACCAGGTTCTCAGAGCCCCATTGAGAAATGTGACTCAGGACCCCGTCAAGCTCACTGACAAGAAGCTGCCTTTTCTCTGCGATATCTGACTGCTTGGCCGCTGGATGTCCATGATAACTCCCATGTAAAGTGCTATCGTCTGCATAACAATGAACATTGCCGGTAGACAGCATGTCGTTGATATGCAGAAGAAAGAGAGTGGGTGATAAGACGGACCCCTGGGGCACGCCAGCATTAACCTGCAGAAACTCCGAAGCTCGTCCGTCACAAAGGACGCGAATACGGCGCCCCTGCAGGAAGCTAGCAACCCAGTTGCACAGCCTAGAAGGCAGACCAAAGGCAGGTAGCTTAGAAAGAAGCGATTTGTGCCAGACTCTATCGAAAGCTTTGGCGATGTCAAGACTAATTGCCAGTGACTCGCCGTGCTTGTCCATAGCCTCACCCCAAAGATGGGTAACGTATGCTAGAAGATCACCCGTTGACCGTTTCGGCCTGAAGCCATATTGCCGGTCATTAATTAAGGAGTGATCCTCTAGGTGCCGCATGAGCTGTTTGTTAATTATGTGCTCGAACACTTTGCACAGCACTGAGGTGACGGCTATGGGTCGATAGTTGGCTGGCTCCGAGCGATCCCCCTTCTTGGGAATCGGCTGAACATTCGCCTCTTTCCAAGGCAAAGGCACTGTACCCGAACTGTAGGATAGCCGGTACAGGCGCGTAAGCATTGGAGACAACTCCGCTGCACATTTTTTCAAAACTACCGCTGGAATACCATCCGGACCACTGGCTTTCCGGACATCGAGTGATTGCAGCACTGCACGGACATCGCGTTGCCTGATATGGATATCAGGCATCGCGTGGTCACTGTCGGGTAGTGTTGGTGGCTGCGTACCACAATCATCGATTCGGGAGTTGGCCGCAAAGAGATTAGCCAGCAGATTTGCCTTCTCTTGCGGCTCATGGGCCAGGGATCCATCAGGGTTACGCAGCGGAGGCAGCGAAGGCTGACAGAAGTTGGCTTGCACGGCCTTAGCCAGTCGCCAGTAGCCACGGCTTCCCGTGGGATGCATCACTAGCTCTTGACCAAGCCGCGCTATGCGCAGGGCATCCGCTCTGACATAGGCCCTTCTACAGACCTTTGTGGCTCTGTTGTACGCCGCCTTGAAGTGGCCCAGATTGGGATGGCGCGTGGCGCGCGCCCTTACCCAAGCGCGGTACGCAGACTGTTTTTGTTCAACAGCTTCTGCGCACTCGCGCCCGAACCAAGGGCGCACCCCGCGGTCACCGGTGACATCGGTGTATGAGATATAGTATTCCATACCCAGACCGATCTCACCGGCGACAGCAGTAGCACAATCCGATGGGTTCTTACCTTCAAAGCAGCGCTCAACCCACGGGATGGACGCAAAATAGTCACGAAGTCCATCCCAGTCCGCTGACGAGTAGTGCCAGAGACGCCGCTTCCCCTGCATGGGTCGTGGGGGCGCTATAATAGGCACCGTGGAACAGACCAGGCAGTGGTCAGAGTTGCCTAACGCGGCTCGCACCGATACACTGTACCGGTCCGGATCACTCGTCAGCAGAAGGTCTAGCAGAGAAGGTGCTTGGCCTGACCTTCTTGGTATCCTAGTGACCTCGTGCACCAATTGGGTCAGGCCGTGCGCCAGAGCAAATGCGTGGGCGGCTCTTCCCGCATGGTCTGTTTTGGAGGAGCCCAACCAGATCTCGTGGTGGGTGTTAAAATCCCCCAAAAATACCATTTCGGCATTCGGAAATCGCTCCTGCGCATCATCTGCCGCCTGACTCAGATATTCAAAGAGTCGAGTTGTCTCAGCATCTCCTGTATGGGAACGGTAGAGGCACACATAGATCTGACTCGTAGGGCCATGGTCTACGTGTACCCAAAGGA
The DNA here is from genome assembly GCA_963662185.1 of Eilema griseolum. Lineage (NCBI taxonomy): Eukaryota > Metazoa > Arthropoda > Insecta > Lepidoptera > Erebidae > Eilema > Eilema griseolum. The sequence goes on from OY759250.1 coordinate 12,758,682, forward strand.
CGGAGAAGGATGGGTCCTCTAGGCAGCGCAAACGGCGACATGCCTTTGTTCAAATCCTAAACTTGAATTTCTCAAACGACCACCTACTCGAATGAGTCCATCTTCCAAAAATGGTTTCAAGTGTCGGAAAGAACGACTACAAGGTTTGTTAAATTCTAAATTTTTAAATTCAGAAGCAAAATAAAATTTCTGCAACTCGCGAAGTATGACCAATTCAGCTTTATCTAAATCAGCGGCGGTTATATGACCGCGCGTAGATAAAATTCTCAAAAATCGGCCAACATAAACAACACAACGCAACAGTCTCGACCAAGACGAGACGCGATTAGCCAACAACAAAATAAGGGACTCTTCACGCGGGACCGATACAACAAGCGAGTGCTTCTTCTCCTCGGGTGGTTCGGAAACCGTAGTGGGATTGAATTGACTAACTGGCCACTTATCTAACGCGGCATGAATCCAGGACGGTCCACTAAACCATAACGGGTGATCTAAAATTTGCGAAGGAAGCAATCCACGAGAGAGACAATCGGCTGGGTTGTCGGTGCCAGCAACGTGAAAGAGATTTTGTGGTGCTAATTCAGATTGAATTTTTGCCACTCTATTAGCGACGAATGTGTCCCAACGATGGGGCGAAGAGTGGGCCCAACACAAAGCGACTGTTGAGTCCGAAAAAGCTAGAATTCTACTAATATTAATGCGAAAATTTACAATTTTGTCAAATAAATTACCTTGAAGATTTTGACCATAATACAAAATGTCATTAAGCGACACGGAAGTGCTAGTCTTAGCACTGCCATCCAAAACTACGCGGAGTTTAGTAGTAAGCCTATCTTCTCTAATAACTCCGTGGTGCGGGATAATGTACGAAGGCTGGGTCTCGTCAGTGTCCGCAGGCGCAGGTGAGGTGTAACCTTTATCTAAATATTCGTTAACAACCTCATCATAGGCTTGCTTTAACTTTGGAGACGCCTGCATCTTTCGTTCTAAACAAAGAAAACGTTTTTCAGCGGATACACGGGAGTCACCGAGCGAAAAAATATCTCCCTTGAAAGGGAGCGCGACAACATAACGACCCTGCTCATCACGAGTAGTCGTGCGACAATAAATCTCCTCAGCCATCTTGTCATCAGGGCTTAGGATAGGTGGGACATTGACCTCTTCAATTTCCCAAAACTTGCGGATGGTAGACTCCAGTGGCGGCTCGACGGTGCAACAGAACGAAGCAGTCGAGTTACTAAAACTATCTATAGAAGCGGGTGCGGAACCAATTATAACAAAACCAAGAACTGTTTCCAGTGCGTGCGGGGCGGGGTACGTCGGTCCCCCTTGAACCTTACGTGATAACTGGAGGTGCGGGAGAATCGAAGCGCCGATCAATATATCGACGACTCCAGGAACAGCGTAAGTCTCATCTGCTAAAGGCAAGTCTTTAAATTTCGTTAATAAAGACGTGTCAACCGGGACGGTAGGCAACTGTTCAGTTATTTTATCTGTAACGAGCGAATCCATGTCAAACCAAATATTATTATTAAAACGAGATCCAAACCTTGTTTTAACGGTGCCATGAATAGCTGCCTGTAAACCTTCAAAACCCTTCACCACTGAGCGGGTTGAACGCTTATTAACATTGAAACCAAGACGTTGACAACAATCTTGAGTAATAATATTACTTTGCGAAGCGCCATCTAATAGCGCTCGAACAATGTGCGGTTTACCTAATGCATCAACAATAATAACGCGAGCAGTCGCGAGAACAACAGTAGTGAGAGCAGCACTAGCGGACAACGAACACAAGGTGACGTCATTCGCAGCGGTCTCCGTGCGGGCAGGACCGCGCGCGAGCGCGAGCTGCGGCTGTGGCGAGCTATGCGACGGTGTGCCACCGCTCGACGAACCAACTGTGCTCACATTGGATGCGGCGTTACTATTTTCAAAATGAAGTAAAGTGTGGTGTCTCGCTGGACATTTGCGACAACTATTGCTACTATTACATAAAACAACGCGGTGTTTAGTACCGAGACAATTAAAACAAAAATTATTAGCGCGAACAAATTTATAACGATCATTAGGCGATAATTTTAGGAAACCCGGACACTTGTACAATTGCGAATGATGAGCATTACACAAAGAGCAAACAGGTGATTGTACATGTGCTGGTGCGGTATTAACATAAGTATGAGTTGACCTCAGTGACTTCGATGACGCATCTATTTTACGTTCGGAACTAACAACTTTCTTCGTGCCTTCGTGTTTCGATGAAGAGCGTTGCAATATTTTTATATGCTCGCGAACAAAACTTTCTAAGTCTTCGAACTTAGGAATTTTATTGCCACGATGATCCGACTCAAATAAACGAATGGTTTCGGAATCTAATTTCTTTAAACCCATATACAAAAATAAAAAGTCGCAGAGGTCTTCGATCTTTAGGTTCTTTACGGCGCGAACAGATGATGCGAAAGTATCTAGAAACTTCTCTAAGTTTTGATCGTTACATGCCGTAATGGATTTCAAGTCAAACATCTGATCCAAATATGCGTTAGCTACCGATCTTTTATCCTCATACTTAGCTTTCAAAGTATTTAAAATTAAATTATAATTTTCGGCACTCAACGTAATTCCAGCGCAAACGGTTATAGCTTTACCAGTTAATTTTTCAACGAGGTAATGCAATTTTTCGTGATCTGTCAACGAAACGTTCTTATCTATTGTATTCTCAAAACTATCTATAAATAAACACCAATTGCGGATGTTACCATCAAATTCGGGTATTTGAATTGGTGGCAACTTAGGTCGGTCGCGAGTGGGATTGGGTCGGTCAGACGGTTTCTCCAAACTCCTAGCGACGCGTTTGATACGACAATACAAATCGTCAAACGACGACAAGGCCTGATAACTCACTGAGGAATCGGGATTTAAATCTAACTCTAAAACGTTGATGTCATGTACTAAGGATTCGAAATCCGCGCGTAAACTATCTAAGTTTTCTATAGAACATAAGAACGAATCTCTAATAGCCAAATCAGAAGTTTTAAGTGCATTATCACAAATCGATTGTACGCGAGAGTAAATCATTTCTCTTTTAGCGTATAAAAGTTTCAATTGAACTTTACTATCGGTACTACCAACCTTTGGGGATATTTTTACAACTAAATATCAAACTAAAGTGCGGTAAACAACAAATGAAATAACTTAATCTTAGCGGTATAGAACAGCGACGCGGCGCGAACGATATTCCGTAGGTAGGTAGGTACTTATAACTGCGAGTGCAAGTTTGAACAAAACGCGCATAACAACAACCAGATCGTACCTACGCGAGCTAGATCGCTGTCTAGGTTTAACTATTATTTCAGGGATTAAGTATTGCGTAATATCTATTCAAATTAAAATACTTTCGTATGAATTTGAATGAAATGCGAGCGAGGTATAACCGCGTACCTACCTATGTAGATATTAGGTAAATACGATGCGAACTAGCGGCGAACGGACAACTTAGAAATTGAAATAGCCAAATGCGTTAGGTATTACACTGTGCCTATGCACTAGGGTGTCTAGGATACCTAAGATCTAAACCTAAATGCCTAGATGCGAGGTTTTCTACTAAAATAACTAGGTGTTTAGGTGCGGTGCGTTTATTCCCTATGGAATAAATAATAAAATGCGAACTACGACTAAGGATCGATACGATAAGAGAAATGCGAGCGAGGTATAACCGCGTACCTACCTATGTAGGTATTAGGTAAATACGATGCGAACTAGCGGCGAACGGACAACTCAGAAATTGAAATAGCCAAATGCGTTAGGTATTACACTGTGCCTATGCACTAGGGTGTCTAGGATACCTAAGATCTAAACCTAAATGCCTAGATGCGGGGTTTTCTACTAAAATAACTAGGTATTTAGGTGCGGTGCGTTTATTCCCTATGGAATAAATAACAAAATGCGAACTACGACTAAGGATCCGGTGAGATGGGACCAAAAAGAATGGTGGCGCGATTCTCATGCCACCTGAGCTAGTGGACTGTATTATGCGGGGGTGAAGCTAAACATTTCAGATGACACTTTACACAACAAACAAGATAGGTGATCGGGTTGCCGCGGAGGTAGTTTAGGCAGTGAATGCAACCCAAGAAATTAGGAGAGGATGCACTAACCTTTATGACGCCACGTGCTGTCGGAGCCGGTGCACCGGTCTTCTCTTCCTGGCTCAGGAGCTGCTGCCCACATCACTAAATCACTTGAGGGACACGAGAGGCACAATCCGATCGGTAAAGGTCTATGAAAGCGGTTAAAATCCAACAAACATTATTAATTTCTGAGAGTCGCGCGCGCCGCCGCCATTGTTTGCTAGTTCAATCGGAAGACAAGATGCGGCCATTTCAACAGTTGGTCGGGGCGAAAACTATTGCTATCTCACTTTAAAGGTAGTGCGGGAGGGAGATGGGTATAGGAAGCGTGTGTTCAGTGTCAATCAATTGAGAGACGATTTGAATTTACTACTATTGAGCGGAAAAATACAAATTTTACTATCGGCGCAACCAAAAGCAATAAAAAATAAATTCAAGATAGTTTATCATGGCGTTTCTACCATTTGTTTAGGTTAAAGCTGACAAGCTATAACGGAATATCGTATATAATTCTTTGGTCGGCACTTTCAATTTTTGGCCAAAAATGTATGGAGTGTGAATGATGTCCTTTAAATCGGAAAATCTCAACATCTAAGATGCGACTTTATCACCTGACCAGTTCTTTACACGAGGAATGCTCTGACCAACTGTGATACATTTTTTTTACGTGCGCAAAATTCCCACCGGAGCCGGTGGAAGAGGTTATGTCGGACTCGAACCGACTAAAACGCACGCTGCCTGTGGGTCGTTTTTGTTGCCGAAGGTGAGGTTGACAGGCATATCCCTCGCACCCCGGCTGACTCAGGGCCATCTCTAACGATCTGGCCCTCTCCTCGGGTGTGAGGGGACTACAGAGAGCCACCGCCGCGGTCTGCTTCTGCCAGGGTGACAGGCGGTTCCGCCAACTGTGATACGGGGACATGTCTTAGATATTCGAAATTTCTTTATACCATACATTTTGAGGCGACTCTGGGGCCGTCTACCGAAATTCTTACCATGAATTTACAATTACTTTGAGTAGTTTATATACTTAGATTAACATAACATATTCTTCTCAGAGACTTTAACACCACTAAAGTTAAATAATCTCCTAAATAAAAATCAAACTATTCTAATAAAAACATGATTGAAAAATATAACACTTTAGAATCTATTTGTATTTATTTTCACTTCCAATTTTCGCAACAAAAACCGGATCGACAGCTCCAACTCCACACCAATGAATCAATCGCAAACAAAAACCTAACATTTTATTCTACTTTTTATATTACAAAAAGTCCAGCAATACAGCTGAATAAATATTACCTTTGTGAATGAAAACAGAATTGCTTTGCAAGTGTCTGGATGGATGCATTAACTATGCTATAATATAATTGTATAGTGGTTGTGTCTGTACATTTTTTTTTATAATGACCACTTAGGTGGCAGACAAGCCCACGGCCCAACTGATGGGAAGTGGTTACCGTAGCCTATGGACGTGTGCAACACCAGGGGAGTTACACTCGCGCTGCCGACCCTGAAGAAAACTTCTGATGCCCCTCTTGAAGGTTGAGCGTGCATGGGATGAAGTTTCTTTCATACCGCACAGTGTGCACCGTCCCAGGTTGCAATGTCTGAGCATGAATTTTCTGGCTATGGCAAGCGGTGCGATGATAAAATGTAGCTATGGACGTCATGTCAAACAATTCATCTGAGCACAAACCATTGTATAGGCGGTAGAACACCAACAGCGAGGCAAAGTCCCTCCTAAGTCTGAGAGCTTCCACATCACCTGCGAGTGTGGAATCCCCGTTTTTGCACCGACTCAAAGGGGTCAAGCTTGTATGCAGACGCAGATTCAAAAAAGGCGACAGCAGTACTCCGTGTGGGGCCGGACTTGTCCCTTGTAAATATGAGAGATCACTGCGCGACAGTGACTCCTGCTTGAGATATTTAAAGAAATACTGGGTTAATAAAAAAAAATGGGTTGGTATATTAACGGCACTGCAAATACATTTTTTTTATAATCTTGTCTATTTCTCCGTCATATATTCAAAAATTACTGAACGTATTTCGATGCGGTTTTCTTATATTTGAAAGGTCTTAATCAGACCTCCCTGCTGCGGTTTTCCCAAGCGCCTACAATATGGGGTTCTTCAAGAGGGGCATCAGAAGGTTTCTTCATGGTCGGCAGCACGAGTGTGACACCCCTGGTGTTGCATACGTCCATAAGCCACGGTAACCGCTTCCCATCAGGTGGGCCGTGTGCTTGTCTGCCAACTTAGTGGTATAAAAAAAAAACATAGAATCTTATATTTGCCATCGATCAGTTGAGTTGCCCCATATGACATATTGTTAGAAAAAAACCGACATACGCGTGATCGCGGGCGGTGCCACGGGCGGAAAGCTAGTATTGTATATTGCAACGTACAAAAGACAGTAGGTAACTGTTTGCTGAGGGACAATTGCGTCCGGTCCGGGACATAATTGTTCAGCGGCTAGAATGTGCCTCTACATGGGAATGTCCACGTGTCATTCTGACTCTTATGACAAAAACAAATGCAACACAGAAGTTTCACTTGTTTTGTTTCAGAAATAAATGTTTTTTTAGAAATGGATGACAAGTTCACGCGATGCTTTTTTTTTAACCGTGCGAAGAATCCCCTCGTTAACCCGGAGCCGGTGGGAGAGGTTATGTCGGACTCGAACCGATCAAAACGCACGACGCCTGTGGGTCGTTTTTGGTTGCCGAAGGTGAGTTTAACAGGCACATCCCTCGCACCCCGACCGACACAGGGCCATCTCTCTCGATCTGGCCCACTCCTCGGGTGTGGCGACCACATTCTCCCCAACTCGTCCCCGGAAATGGGGAGGCGCGTAAGGTACGCCGCCGCCGTGGCCTGCTTCTGCCAGAGTGACAGGTGGCTCCACCCGTCACCCCCAGGCCTGCGCTAATGGGGGAGTTTACGCGATGCTTTTTTTTTTTTTTTACGTGCGCAAAATCCCCACGGATACCTCCCCACCGGAGCCGGTGGAGGAGGTTATGTCGGACTCGAACCGACTAAAACGCACGCCGCCTGTGGGTCGCTTTGGTTGCCGAAGGTGAGGTTGACAGGCATATCCCTCGCACCCCGGCCGACCCAGGGCCATCTCTCACGATCTGGCCCTCTTCTCGGGTGTGGGGACTACAGAGTCCCTAACTCGTCCCCGGAAACGGGGAGGCGCGCCACGCGCTCCACAGCCGCGGCCTGCTTCTGCCAGGGTGACAGGCGGCTCCACCTGTCACCCCCAGGCCGGCGCTCATGGGGAGCGGAGGTCGTTCATCGACCTCCGACGCCCGAGTTGCCTTCGTACGCGGGCAGCTTGTCTTGCGATCCTTCGTCGCTCTCGCTGCCGCTCCCGCCCCGCCACCTCCTTCACGAGCATTACTTGCTCGCAGAAGGAGGCGCCGGCCGCCCACGCATCCGCGCAGCGGACCATCGCCGCGAGCAAGGTGGAGAGCGTGAGAACCCTCACTCCCAGGGCCGCCACAAGCTCCCGCCTCGGCGTCTCCCACGCCGGACACTCGGTGAGCGTGTGCGGACCTGAGTCCTCGCTCGCGTCGCAGTGATGGCACTCGGACGTTGGCTCTTTCTGCATCTGACGCAGATACTTTCCGAAGCATCCGTGCTCGGTGATCATCTGCGTCATGATGGGTCTTACCGCCGCTACTACGGCGTGCCCTGCGCCTGGTCGCCCAAGTCGTACCTCCCATTCCGCCACCATTTCCCTGTGGAGCCGGGATCTCACGGCCCGTATTTCTTCGGGCTCGGGATCGTGACCCCGCTCCCGCGCCGCCTTTCGGAACCGGAGTTTATGCGATGCTTGCAAGAAAAGTCAAATATTTAATTTACAAGTGTGAACTTGATTCGTAGCATTCTTGTATTACAGATTTTAAGTCATAAGATATATTATTCACCTGTTGATGTCTTAGGTTAGAATTTTACAGAAGAAAAAAAATAAGTTTTTGGCGAGCATAATCTCGTCAATGCATAGGATTTTAATGTAGTGATGCAAGATACTCATGTCATTAATTTTTGAAGAGTCATGAATAGGTTGTTTAAACCTTAAGTTTTGAGAAGGTTATTAGACTAGCTGTTGCCCGTGGCTCCGCCCTGTGGATGTCGGTTATCGCAAATAAACATATCCTATGTCCTTTCTCAAGGCCTAATCTACCCTTATACAAAATTTCATTAAAATCGGTTTAGCGGTTTAGGCGTGAAAGCGTAAAATACAGATAGAGTTACGTTCGCATTTATAACATTAATATGGATATCCGAAAGTTAAAATCGAGGATTCGAGTCCTGACGCAACTCAAATTCAGTATCATAGATTTATTAGGCACTAGGTGTGTAGAATTTTGTTCCTGTTAAAAAAAATTGCGGTACCCATCGGAACTTCCCGGGATAAAAAAAGTTGAATATCCTCTTAGATGCTCACCATAGTATGAACGTGCCTGTTTTATCTGATATGTACCTAAATATATTAGAATTAAACCGCTTTCCTGAAAAAAAAGGGTCGTCACGTGAATTGCAAATTGCACTCAGATGACGTCAGTTAATGGCGCCGCCCGCTGAGTGACGACAGAGCTCGTATAAACAAAAAAACTTGTTGACGTACAGTACCAAGTAGCAATTGCCGTAGAGCGTGTTTTTGGTACTACAGTACCAAATAGCAATTTAACGGATAAATGTTATTCCAGGCTGTGATTTAATAACAAACATCTAAACATCTTCACATAGTTTCACATTTATACTATTAGTGGGACAGGATAAAGAGGGATTAATTTTCTAATCGAGATCAGTAAAAGAATCGTATTATATTCAATTCCTGAATAACAGTCGATAATTCTCGATCGTATTTCACCTATTCTAGCTTGTCTACACAGTGATTTGCGGTGATAGTAGGGGCGTGCGCTCGATGCACAAATCTGTAGGACTTGTGTTCAAGCTATGAAATATTCAAACGGCTTGCCGTGCGGTGTGCGGTAAGGTATAATTCCGAGGCCGACCGCAGACAGCAGCAGCAGATGCAAGCCTACCATAAAATAGACTTGAGTTTGAAAATATTGTTTATTATTTTGATCATTGCGGCTTCTCAATGGTGCCGGTTATACGTATTCAAGTTTAACATGCAATGTATGTGAAAAAAAGTAAACGTATAGTTATAGACAAAAGAGCGGATTGCGGGACTGATTTTCTTTTATTTCTATGGACCATTTATGTGCGGTCGGATGACTTGCATACATTACTTGTTAAACTTCGATAAGGCTAAATGGCATCATTGAGAAGCAGCAATGGATTAATATAATTTTGTTTAATGTTAAACAAAATTATCATATTCTCAGTCTATTTCATGGTACGCATTGCGTCTGCTGCTGCTGTCTGCGGTCGGCCTTGGAATTACACCTGTAGGCTGCGAATTACGCCTACTATGATTATTTGCTTCCATTTGCGTGTACATAGCTGCCAGTTACACTTATCAATTTGGGGATATATTTGAATACATTTCTGTGGAATTGGCCAAATGGTAAACTCTGGTATCGTTTTAGTATTTGTCATTTATTTATACTTTATGCACGATGCAATTGGCGGACTTAATGCCGTAGGCATTCTCTGCCAGTCTACAATAGGGTAGTGCAGAGCTAGTACGAGGTAGGCGCATACGAGTATTAATGAGGAATGTGTTTGGTTCTCTAAGGACTATAGATTAATTACATATACTTTTTTTTTACGTGCGCATAATCCCCACGGATACCTCTCCAACGGAGCCGGTGAGAGAGGTTATGTCGGACTTGAACCGACTAAAACCCACAGGCGGCGTGCGTTTTAGTCGGTTCGAGTCCGACATCTTAAACATAAACAGTACATATACCTGTATATCATATATGATATAAATCTGAATAATTATATTTAAACATAAAATATACACACATATAATAAATAAATATACAGATATCAATATGAGTTTTTTTTACGTGCGCTAAATCCCCACGGATACCCCCCCCCCCCCCATCGAAGCCGGTGGAAGAGGTTATGTCGGACTCGAACCGACCAAAACGCACTCTGCCTGTGGGTCGCTTTTGATTACCGAAGGTGAGGTTGACAGGCATATCCCTCGCACCCCGGCCGAACCAGGGCCATCTCTCTCGATCTGGCCGTCTCCTCGGGTGTGGGGATCACAGAGTCCCTAACTCGTCCCCCGAAATTCTGCCAGGGTGACAGGCGGCTCCACCCGCACCCCCAGGCCTGCGCTCAATATGTGTAGATATGTCACTATCACGTTGAGACGATGAATCTTTTGAGATCGCGTTTCGTGATCACACAAAACCTACTATTGTAAGTTGAGTAATTTGATTGTCATTTCGAAGGATGTAATCTGTTACTTCATTAATGTCAGAAGGTTTTTGATTTAAACTCAAAAGGAATATTGCCCTTTTTGTACGGAAATCACCCTGCCGGCCAGCGGACTTGAACACACTAAAAGAGCACGCCATCTCGGGTCTTCCTCGCGTTCCGGGACAATGAGCATTAACTGCCTACAAAAAATAGGGTTGTCATACAATTGGATTACCAGTAATTCAAAATCAAACAACACGCTCTTGAGGAATAGCCTTCGATATCGAGATGCCAATAAAATGAAAAGTTTGCCCAAAGCGCTCACTCCCTGCCCCGAGTTCGAGTCACATTTAATTGGGAACTGTTCAATCTGTGGCTGTTTTCTGACTTGTGTTGCGATTTTTAAAACTGGGGACACATATTTTGAACCAAATTATGAGACAAAAATGAACCTGACGTGCGATTGTTTTCTAAAAATCTGCTTGGTGAATGAGCTCGTGCACCGCCGCCCATACCAATTCGTGCTATACTATAAAAACACCCGAGAAACGTGTACTGCTCGTATATATCACATTTAGTGCACATTTAAGGTTCAAGATATATGCCACGAGCTATAACAACTTATAAAAAATGCATTTTCGGTAGCAGTATGTATACGGCCCTAGATAAAAAAAATAAATAAAAAAAAACGGAGCTTTACAACATCTTCCAGGTCAAGCCGACCTCACCTAACGTAACCAATCGAAATTATTAATAGTTGTATTATTAACAATATCTTTTAAGCGAGGAGTGAAACAGCATCTGATGAGGCCGCCAAGCAAAGTGCCACGTGTCTATAAGAGTGATCATCTTTCCTGAGACTTTGCCTTTAGTTTACCATTAGGCGAAGTGAAATCAAAATGGCGCGTCCTTTAAATAAAAATCTGTATTTAAGTGGTATTTGTAAAGCACATCGGTATATCACACTTCCAATTAACCTAATTACAGAACATTCTGCAGTTACAGGGCTCAGCTTGGCGGCCTCATCAGATGCTTTTTCACGCCCCGCTTAAAGGACGCCGGGACTGTAGGACTGTTCTGTGCTTCTTCCTACATCCCAGTCACATCAGAAGCTTCCACCTCGGAGTCTGGGGTCCGCATTACTAGTCTAACTGCGGATTTGGCTGAACTTGGATATTCTGTTTTCCGTGAAACGACTGCTATCAGACCTTCACAATCCAAAAGCGATATCGAACCATTGTAGCTAGACCAGTTATTGGATCTTTTAGGTCTCCAAGTACCCGTAACGACTGTCATAGATGTTCATATGGCAACCAGGACCGACGGCTTAACGTTCTCTCCGAGGTACGATCAGAGTAATGCAAATACCCATATACATGCATACAAATATTTGCACTGAGCGGGGATCGAATCTCCTGCGTAGCGGTCGGTTCACTACCGTCACACTAAAGAGCTTCTTCCTATATCTTTATACAACTTAGGTGGCAGACAAGCACACGGCCCACCTGATGGAAAGTGGTTATCATGACCTATGAACGTGTGTAACACCAGTGGAGTCACATCCGTGCTGCCGACCCTGTAAGAACAGAGATTTTGTGCCGTCAGTGTAGAGGACAAAGCAGGACAAGCCTTTGGTCATCCCACTGACAGCACAAAAACTCTCCAGTGAGCTCTAGCTACCCTACTCACCGCCGGGAACACAACACGAAGTTATTATAACCACGGTATTCTATAGGGTGGAGGTACTTCCCCAGTCGGACTGCTCAATTGGGCGGAAATACCGCCGTGTCCTACCTCCTCCGAATCTATAAACTAACTGTAATAAAATATAACATGATATACCATTATCTAACATTCTCAAAGTGTAAGTCTCATTGCAATCAAAGCTTGCTCTATGCAGCTCGGGTTCTGCTCTCCTAAGCTTTTTCCTTCTGATGTGGCTTCTCCTTATGATCACCTTTTACGGGAGTGACAGCCGCTTCTCCCGATCCACAAACTTGAAAGGATAACCTGCGCCAAACCTCGTCGTTTAGTCAGCATATCTATCAGCTCGTAGAAGAAGTCGGCATGGGCCTGAATATATTGGTGATATCTCTATCTTAGTTCTTTGTATATAATTCCAAACAACTATGTAATTCCCATTTTTCATGTAAAATTAAAAATAAACTAGTTATTCAGTACTTAAAAATTCCATGCCAGGGACATTCTTCGACGAATTTCTATAGAAAACCCCTTCTAGGAAGTTTCTAGGTTTGCCCCGTTTTTTGAATTAATTCGCTTGGACTATATATTAATATCCTAGTTAAGTAGTATTGTTATTTCATTATTTAAAGCTTAAATAATGTCGCTGAAAGTATGTAAAAATTTAACAGCCTCATTATTGTTGCACAGGCTCACTTGCATTTACAATAATTGCTACTAATTATTTATTTAAGGTTCCACCAGACGAATTGTGATTATACAAATAAATACATTTATTTAACTACAGTGTACACACGGTAAAATGGGTTTGATATAAATATTCCCCGATAAGTAAATAATTGTACATTTAAAAGTTTATACAGGTTAACCGGTTTATGAGTGATAAACGAAGAGAGATAGCGAGAGAAAGAGAGAGAGAGAGAGAGGATTTGCCGAAAACTGGACTCTTGTGCACCTTCTAAATCTGTCCGACCAGGAAAGAAGTTGCAGAAGAGTGCAACGCAGCAAACACACTAAGAACCTTATAGTGCAAGGAATTCTATTCAGTCTTATTCAGTCTTATTCAGTCTTATTCAGTCTTATTCAGTCTTATTCAGTCTTATTCAGTCTTATTCAGTCTTATTCAGTCTTATTCAGTCTTGCTCAGTCTTGCTCAGTCTTGCTCAGTCTTGCTCAGTCTTGCTCAGTCTTGCTCAGTCTTGCTCAGTCTTGCTCAGTCTTGCTCAGTCTTGTTCAGTCTTGTTCAGTCTTGTTCAGTCTTGTTCAGTCTTGTTCAGTCTTGTTCAGTCTTGTTCAGTCTTGTTCAGTCTTGTTCAGTCTTATTCAGTCTTATTATTCGGACTGACAGGCTGTCTTATTTTCTTGTATGTTAACTATTTGAAATCAACGGCTACACACGTCTATTAATTACTAAATTAGTTCTTATTAAATTGGTTCCCAAACAAAATAGCTACCAATTCCCCATCATGGGGGAGTGGCTAGAGGGGCCACACGGCAGCCTCTCGTACCGTCTGACGCAGATGATCACCGAGCACGGATGCTTCGGAAAGTATCTGCGTCGGATGCAGAAAGAGCCAACGTCCGAGTGCCATCACTGCGACGCGAGCGAGGACTCAGGTCCGCACACGCTCACCGAGTGTCCGGCGTGGGAGACGCCGAGGCGGGAGCTTGTGGCGGCCCTGGTAGTGGGGGTTCTCACGCTCTCCACCTTGCTCGCGGCGATGGTTCGCTGCGCGGATGCGTGGGCGGCCGGCGCCTCCTTCTGCGAGCAAGTAATGCTCGTGAAGGAGGAGGCGGGGCGGGAGCGGCAGCGGGAGCGACGAAGGATCGCAAGACAAGCTGCCCGCGTACGAAGGCAACTCGGGCGTCGGAGGTCGATGAACGACCTCCGCCCCCCATGAGCGCCGGCCTGGGGGTGACAGGTGAAGCCGCCTGTCACCCTGGCAGAAGCAGGCCGCGGCGGCGGCGCGCGTGGCGCGCCTCCCCGTTTCCGGGGACGAGTTGGGGACTCTGTAGTCCCCACACCCGAGAAGAGGGCCAGATCGTGAGAGATGGCCCTGTGTCGGCCGGGGTGCGAGGGATATGCCTATTTACCTCACCTTCGGCAACCAAAACGACCCACAGGCGGCGTGCGTTTTAGTCGGTTCGAGTCCGACATAACCTCCTCCACCGGCTCCGGTGGGGAGGTATCCGTGGGGATTTTGCACAAGTAAAAAAAAAAATTGCTACCAATTCTAACGAGCGCAAGGTATTTTATTTACTTTTTGATTAAAATTATAATTGCTACAGAGACTATTGACAGGTTATTAACCCGTTGACGTGAAAATAATTACGCTATCGATGCGGAAATGGTTCTAAAATATCCGATAGCTACATTGAATAGATTTACAATATGATGATATTAATATAGATTAGTTATATTTTAAAGGTGTGAAGGTTAGGGTTATATGTCATTTCGGCTCAAAAAATAGAGTCCCTCGACTGACGACCAGTCAAAGTGATTATGCCAAAAATGGCAAACGCCAAGAAATAAAAAAAATAATAGGAAGTAATTAATAAACTGCGGCGTTCCCGTCAGAGTAGAGTTTGGACCATCTCTTCCCAACTCTTCCCATGCATCGTACAAGGCGACTAAGGGATAGGACTGTTTAACGTCTGATAGACTCAGCATTAGATGAATGGTCTGAATCAACAGTATTGCCTCCGGGGATTATTGTTGCCTCAGGTTGTCACTGTTGTTGGCAATAGGCTCACCCCCTATTACGTGGGACGTTTGATTAGCGTAATCCTCCGGGGGTGGGGGCGTGATTATATGTATTTTATGTGCGTAATTAACAATACAAAATTATGTAAGTATACACTCCTAACATCGGTAGATAACGCAGCCCCTTTCTGAGAAGACTCCGGTATGAAAGTATCAGCGGGCTTTTTTGTGATCTATTTACAAAACATGTTGACTTGACCTAATTACATTGTTTTTGATTGAGTAGGGCAGTGAAGGAAGCAGTTCACTCCCAAGCTTGTTTGTTGTCCAGACATTCTTTAATTTCATAACAACCTATTTGGCTAAAGTTTCGTTTTAATTAAACTTAAAATTATTAATAGTTAAATTTTTAACGGTGCTCGGTGCTGCTTGATGTCAAAACGTGTATTATGTTGTTTTATATCCAAAATTGCTATAATAGTGTAGGTTTTAGAAGTTCCAGCATCGCCACAAGGTCGAACGCCTGACCATTGATTTCGCTACAACCTGTCTGCAGCAAAGTAAATTTAATATGAGGAATCGCTTTATAAATATATCACACAAAAGCCAGCAAAATAATCAGAAACTTTCGCTTAAATGCAAAAATCATGAATATCGCTAAATCAGCTTTCTTTTCTTGAGTGTCTGGATTTCTTAGAGCTGTGACAATGCTTACGTTCACACGTGTTTACAGGAAAATTGTGAGGCGCAGTAGCTCAACATGTGGTGGTTGTAAGATATCAATTTACCTTGGCCGAACTTGCAAGCGAAGGTAAGTGTCTCTGAAGAGTTAATTATTTAGTCGGATCCAACGTACAACTTTTGTGACTTCTGTTACATTTTTTTTGTGATAAATTGTTTGTTTACATGAAAAAAAATACAAAGTAGGTTTTTTATAGCTTTGCTTTTTATGTAAACGAACACAGTTTAATAATCATAATTTTTAGGTTGCAAAGAAGAAATCGCTTCCAGCGATAAGATCGCCCATTGTACATTAAACTTGTTACACTAGGACAAGTAGATAACTTGTCCTAGTGTAAATCTATTGATGCACAATAATGGATTATCTATGTTTCTACATTAGTGCTCATATATAAATTCTATCACATTCCGTCAACTATAATTTTCGGTCTCATGTAAGGGGCGCGAATATACATATTAATGTATATTCGCGCTATATTATATACATATTAATGTATGTAGCTGTTACTCTGCTTTTTTTAATTATATATATAAATTAATTTTAATATAAACAGTAATAATTAATTCTATTGATAAAATATTGATCTCATATACTAACTTATTGCTAATTCGGCATTTACGCGAAATTACTCATGTCCCAGATAAAACTGTTGATGTGCATCGACTATTTGAATTGAATGTTTTGGAAGCTTATTAGCTGACAAAGTATATAGTTTGGGGTTCCTTAACTCGTGCCGTTTGTCGTCAAGCGGGTACTTTGTCATAGGTTGTATGTTTAATGTCGGATAGAGAACAGCTCTATTCCTCAATCGCCTTAGCCACGGAACGTGATGCAGTGGAGTAGTCTAAGAAATCGTAACGTATATGGACTTAGAGCCCATGAACGCCAGACCTTCATAATTTTACTAAAGCTGAAGAGCATATCCAGCCTCTTGTGCCGGCTTATCATTGAATTTAGGGAAACGTCATACAAATATCGGCTTTTATACCATAACATATATTTTCATAAACATTAAGGGTGTCTAGACAACCTTAATGTTAAAGTGTCACCATAATGTTAAAGTTTCTGGCTATGAATAGCGTGATTTCTAATAATATTTTGAACATAACATAACATAACATAAATAGGCAGAGATGCTAGGCACCCACATTTCGTCAGTTTATGTTTAGGTCCCAATGTAATAGGTGGCGAGCCTAATGCTATTAACCGGGCACTTATAAACCTGCGATAAATACACACATAACTTCGAAAAGCATCGAAAAGTCATTGGTGTGTGCCGTGATAAAACCTGGGATCGAACCCCAGACCTCGTCTCATCACTTCCATTACCCATACTACTAGGCTTTTACTATAACTAATACCTAAAATTCACACTTTATTGTTAGACGAAAGTAGAATTTAATTTTTCACACCTTTAGTACCGCGTAGCCAAAGCCATCATGACCCAAACTTCATAATGAGCCATTGTTCTTACCTGTGATGGGAGCATGTGCTGACTAACTTTCAGCTTCTATAAAAACACGAAGGTCTGGCGTTCACGGGCTCTTGGTCTAATATGACAATCGTCAACTCGTGTCATAAACGTCATATCCCATAAATGACAAATGTCATTTTATTCTACAATACCGCCAATGAATTGCCGCTTATTTAGAGGAGTGGTTCAATATAGAATTGATTATAGTCTAGAATAGCGTAAGTTTGCCAGCTAATTCAAAGGTTTACCTACATTTTTCAACCGCAACATCTCCTTCCGAAACTAAGTAATTATGGCAGTGTTAATAATAAAATGGTCCACCGAAACTTTTTGTCAGCTTCGAAAACTTTGACGCATCAACGGAACGATTTAAGGATTAAAGTTGAAAATTGAATACATTGCTGATTAGACACCCTTGTGAGAGAAGCAAAGTCCTCTTAATAACTCAGTGGAGATCAAACAATGGAAATTACAGTTACAAGGAGTTTAGAAGAAAGTTTCGAACTGTTTTAAGTCTCGGGTAAACTTTTGAAGGTGGAATTACAAATTTGTCGTGAGGTATCTCGAAATAATGTTGTCAAGGAAATTACAATTAAATATACCTAGTATAATGGGAGGCTTGTTTGAGAGATTATGTTATTAATTATTTCAGTATTTGTACTGGTAGGTAAAAATATGGGAATATATATTTTGTCATCAAATGTTGATACTCAAAATAGTAAATCTTTCACCAATAAATATATTAACTTTTCTTCTGCACTGGTAACGTGTCAATCCCTGTAACACTCTAGCTTTATCATTGAAGCCGGGGGTTTGTTAAATACTTTTCTTCATTTTGATGTCGTTTATGCAGCTTTTATGGGAAGACTGCCGTCTATCCTCTGGAGCCGGCCTTACAATCCAGATGCAAGATTCGAATCTTAGCAATTACGCTACCAACGTTATACCACTTCTAAGGCCCGGTTTCTACCAAAGCGGAGAGGAGGGGCGAAAATTTGCGTAACAGGTAGAGGAGATACGTAGCGGAGAGGAGATGCGAGCTGTGTGTAACCGAGATGTAAGCTGTGTAAACTCCAAATTAGTCAAGTGCTGTCTATGAAAGGAAGAGGTCATGTCATTACAAAAGCTATATTTTCGCTTGAAGTAGAGGACTTAAAGGTTGAAAAAAACATAATTAATATTAGAAGGTAGCATACTATTGCCGGTCCACATGGAAGCCGGGTATTACACAAGTAATTTAACTAAGCTGAAGAGGTTAAAAGGAATATTAGTAAGTTCGGTTTCTACTTAGTTTTATTTTTATACCACTTAGGTGGCAGACAAGCGCACGGCCCACCTAATGGAAAATGGTTACCGTGGCCTATGAACGTGTGTAACACCAGAGAAGTCACACTCGCGCTGCCGACCCTGTAAGCACAGAGTTTCTGTGCTGTCAGTGTAGAGGACAAAGCAGGACAAGCCTTTAGTCATCCCACTGACAGCACAAATTCTCCAGTGAGCTCTGGCTACCCTACTCACCGCTGGGAGCACATCAGGAAGTTATTATAACCGCGGTATTCTGTAGGGCGGAGGTACTTCCTCAGTCGGACTGCTCAATTGGGCGGAAATACCGCCGTGACCTACCCTCCTTCATGTTTAGTTTTAAAAAATCAAGTTTTTATGTGATAAGTCTTGAATCTGAGTGCAATGATACTGAGATACGCCGAGAGACGTCATGTTAATCGGTAATCATCTGAATCACTGTTAGGTACTCACTCAAGTTCTAATATTTAATTCTTAATACTGTGCCTCGTTCACATGCGGCTAGACGACAAGTAGAGTCAAGTATGGTCACAAATTAATATGTTAAGTTCTACTTTCTATTATTTATTAATTATTTTCTAATGTCAAATTCAAATTTGGAACTGTTGTTACTTTCACTCTATGACAGATAGTCACTAAACAAGGGGGAGTGGCTAGAGAGGCCACACGGCAGCCTCTCGTACCGTCTGACGCAGATGATCACCGAGCACGGGTGCTTCGGAAAGTATCTGCGTCGGATGGAGAAAGAGCCAACGTCCGAGTGCCATCACTGCGACGCGAGCGAGGACTCGGGGCCGCACACGCTCACCGAGTGTCCGGCGTGGGAGACGCCGAGGCGGGAGCTTGTGGCGGCCCTGGTAGTGAGGGTTCTCACGCTCTCCACCTTGCTCGCGGCGATGGTCCGCTGCGCGGATGTGTGGGCGGCCGGTGCCTCTTTCTGCGAGCAAGTAATGCTCGTGAAGGAGGAGGCGGGGCGGGAGCGGCAGCGGGAGCGTCGACGGATCGCAAGCCAAGCTGCCCGCGTACGAAGGCAACTCGGGCGTCGGAGGTCGATGAACGACCTCCGCCCCCCATGAGCGCCGGCCTGGGGGTGACAGGTGGAGCCGCCTCTCACCCTAGCAGAAGCAGGCCGCGGCGGCGGCGCGCCTCCCCGTTTACCGGGAACGAGTTGGGGACTCTGTAGTCCCCACACACCCGAGAAGAGGGCCAGATCGTGAGAGAATGCCCTGGGTCGGCCGGGGTGCGAGGGATATGCCTGTTAACCTCACCTTCGGCAACCAAAGCGACCCACAGGCGGCGTGCGTTTTAGTCGGTTCGAGTCCGACATAACCTCTCCCACCGGCTCCGGTGGGGAGGTATCCATGGGGATTTTGCGCACGTAAAAAAAAAAAAAAAGTCACTAAACAAAATTACTAGTACAGGTTTAGGTATTTAAACTATCATGGTTACTCACAACAGTATCAAAATAAACGGGATATTTACCATGTTTCATTGTTTTGAGTTTCCAATATTTCGGCTCTGTTGCAAGCACCATGATCACGGAGGAACTGGAGTAGTGGCGGTAAACAGAGAAAAAGTTTTTTCCTAGGCGTAATTATATCGATCTACCCTCTTTTGAGTTCTTTTACTACGCGTATCTGCACTACTATTGATTATCGGAAACAATGAAACATGGTAAATATCCCGTTTATTTTGATACTGATAGTACAGGTTTCTTTAGTAGATCGTTTACGATGGTCATTGCTTGCCATATAATGTCAATTTTCTCCAGTGAAGTATGAAAATGTTTAAGTATACGTTTTTTGACATTAATATGAGCCGTATGTGGCATTATTCGAAAAGCCATAAGGTGTAATAATCAAAGTAAAATGGCGTCTGTACTACACCAGTTCGTCCTATGTCTTTTCGCCCTATGTCTTTTCTGTATAATATATGTCTAAAAAGCACCTCATTTTATATCGCAAAAAATAACCTGTTAGGGAACAATGCCATTTTTTGTAGCTATGTTTAAACAGATAGGTGTCAAAGGGAATTTAACTCCTTTTTAACCGTCTTCCAAAAAAATCGTTTTTTTTTATGTATGTACACCGATTACCTACTCTGAGATTTATGATCTGATTTACGTAATTCTTTTTTAGTTACATACAGAATAGTTGGTCTAATAAAAATTTGATAGTGTTTGAACCAGTAGTTTTAATTTTATAAACTTTTCTACATTACTTCTATATTTTCACCGTTTATGAGCCGATTCAAAAAAATCTTTTAGCATTGGGTTTGGTATAATTCACAGGTATAAATTTCATGGGTATTGGACCTTGGACTATAGCACCAGAGAACTCCTTAGTTTTATGACAATCCAGTGACACGGTAGACGACATTACGATGGTCAAAGGCGTGCTAAAATTACCGGCTTCTAACAGATCAACAAATCTGTAAATGTTTTTTTTATCTTCATTATCTTATTTTATAGTTTTTAGTTATTGAAGTCGATTTTTTGAAACGTAGTTATTTTATCAATTTTTTTGTATCCTGTTCTAAATTTAAACTTAATTCTCGTTACACCCGGAAACTGTAATAATCTTCGTTCTAATGAGTTTGTCTAGCACAGACAGAAATCATTGATGTATACAATTATCTGTCATAATATAACAACTCATTGATATATAGGGCTTATTCCCAACGGTGACCACCCAAAGGACATCATAAAAAAGTGGATTTAGCGATAATGTCAAAAGTTAGAAGTCTCTTAAATTACACTTACATTTCGTATCTTTCACTGTATGCATTAGTAGAATAAATATTGATTTATTTGACAAGTTAGGCGTGAGTTACAAGGCAGCATAGGTTGACACAGGTAGGTAGTGGGAGAAAGCACTTAGTGTATTTCCCCAGACGCAGCGACACCGCACCGCCACCGTGCCACCGCCCCGTCACAGTCGGATTGACGCTGGAGTCGAGACATATCGCTACTGATACAC
The DNA here is from genome assembly GCA_963662185.1 of Eilema griseolum. Classification (NCBI taxonomy): domain Eukaryota; kingdom Metazoa; phylum Arthropoda; class Insecta; order Lepidoptera; family Erebidae; genus Eilema; species Eilema griseolum. Next base: position 12,780,066 of record OY759250.1, read on the forward strand.
TTTCAACAATCTACATGAAAAGGATTCCGATATTATCGGGTTTTAGGTAAGAATTACTAGAGTTTTAGGAAGATGTTAGATTTTAGACAGCCTAGTACTATAAACTGGGGTAACTGTGTGTCAATTGACTAATTTAAAAAATATTAATAAATTCTTGAGAGCACTTCTTTTTTATTACACTTAGGTGGCAGACAAGCGCACGGCCCACCTGATGGAAAGTGGTTACCGTGGCCTATGGATGTGTGTAACATCAGAGAAGCCACACTCGTGCTGCCGACCCTGTAAGTACAGAGTCTCTGTGCCGTCAGTGTAGAGGACAAAGCAGGACAAGCCTTTAGTCATTCCACTGACAGCACAAATTTTCCAATGAGCTCTGGCTACCTTACTCACCACTGGGAACACAACACAAAGTTATTATAACCGCGGTATTCTGTAGGGCGGAGGTACTTCCCCAGTCGGACTGCTCAATTGGGCGGAAATAGTCAACAAACTCACATAAGATTTATCTAAAAAATACATTTACATTTATATTTCATGCCTTTTTATTTATGAATACAGATTAAAAAAAACGACTTTACATACATTTTTTGCTGTACACTGTGCCCAAATTCAAAGGTATGAGACACAGAGGTCACTGTAGATTTATAGCCCACGTTTAATCACAAGCGCTTATCTGGGCCCATCTATCCGTTGCAGTATTTGTAATATTTCCACCTGTCATCCGGTTAAACAGGCGTATGCTGGTACAACGTATGTATTCGTGTGTTGAAAGCCCTATCTCCGATGATAAAGTGCTGCGATTGCGTGCCAGCCCTGAAAAATTGCAGCCCCGGTGTAACAATCGACATTTGTTACTAAATGTTGGCCGGACAATCCTATGAATTATATGAAAGTTGTGTAACTAGAGGAAAAAAATAATATTTATGTTCCTTTTTGTAATCCTCCGTGAAGGCTACGACGGGATTATGGTCATAGCAACTAATCTGTGAACAGAAGGATGGCACCACTGTATATGCAATGGTGTCGTAATCGAACTAAATTATCTTTGATGTGCAATAAAATATTTGGTAGTGACAACTGTAGTACATGCTTTATGCTCGCAATAGGTTGCAGCGACGTGCGGTCCGCATTATTGGGAACCCTGAGGTCACGAACACCCTTTGCAGCTCTTCTAAACAATCCCACCTTTCCTACACAGGACAACACGTGTGGGGCTAAGATGCCACCCACACACGGTGGAGAATAACAAGCAAGAACGAAGCGGTTCGGATACTCTTTCCTTTGCCGCACCACCAAGACCTGAAATTCATAACCAGCTCACGTGTTTACTTCTTCGTACAGTCCCGGGTCCTTTAAGCGGGACGTCAAAAAGCATCTGATGAGGCCGCCAAGTTGAGTGACACCATTGTAACATACTACGTATCTGTAATAGTGGCCCTTTTTCCTCAGAATTGCCTTTAGCTTACCATCAGGCGCGGCGAAGTCAAATTGGCGTGTCCTAAATAAAAGATATAGTTCTAATTCTAGCCATTTCACAAATTCGTTGGTACTACATCTACACTATACTACATTTTTAGTTTAATCTGGTTGTATGATCAATGATCAGACTTAGGCCTGTCAACTTTTTTCTTTGTGCAGCATAAATGCACAACACAAGTTGTTTCTTTTTTTTTTGTCTTTCTTACTGTTTCTATGAGTCTGTGTTTGTGTATTTTTCTTTATATGAGTCTATAATCTAGTTTGTTTAATCAATGATCAGACGTAAGCCGTTCTACTGTTTCGTTGAGCGTGTTTTATTTAGTCTATGAGTAGAGCGAGAGCCTTACGTTCTTAATACCAATTTGAGAAAATTCTCAATAATAGAAACTGTTACAGAAATATTCAAATGTTAAAGTACCCGTAGGAACCATGAAATTGGAACGAAATCACTGATGGCAAGCCATCAAATACACATACTTGCAATATTCTATCAAAAACACATTATAATAATGTAAACTGAAATATTCACAAACGAATTTCATTGTAACAATATTCATTGCAATTGTAACATTTTAAATGATAAAACATTAAAACATGGCGCATTAACGAGACCGCACAAGGGATGACACGATTGACGTAACGAAGGCCACACGTGGGCCTCGGGCTGCTGGTGGCCGCGGGAGGCCACACTAGGCCACAGGAGGCCGCGCTGTTAACGAAATGTACAGTTTTATTGGAATGTAACCCACACAGTTACATGACTATGATGATTAATTGACGATTCGCTTGTAAATGAAACATTTGATACCGATGCCAATATTTCTGGTCAGTATCGGTGGCTTTAATACGTATCTGTTTGTTTTGTAGTGGTCATTCAGGTTATGTATACATTTTAACCGGCTCGTTAGGCCTTTTGGCACAAATAGGTATGCTTGTTGGATTTCCGGTTCCGACACAATGTGACTTGAGTATTAGGCCCGTATTCCAGAACGGCCGACAGTCCTGAATCTCAACTTTCAATGACAGATTTGACTCTGTTCCCAGTACTCGTTATGAATTGAGATTCTGGACTGAGTTTCATACGGGCATTAGTCTGAAAACTGAGCGGGACTAAAAACTATGTTATTCGGTACCACATAATAATGCCGCCAAAAGGGTAGCTTTATTAGCTTATATGCCGATGGCGTAGTCGATTTAAAAACATTTTAAACTCATTTTATATTTTAGTACGGTTGTTAAGTAAATATCGTGTGTTTTTGCGATATGCTACTTAAAATGTCACGAGACCGATTTTCCAGTTAACAACTTGCTTTTAAAAGTACCTGTACAACCGTGAAAGGAAAATAATCAAGATAGTAGGCTGCTGTACGATAGTGGGTTCACGAACAGGAGTTTTAGTAATACCGGGTACACACCAAGGGAACTAAATTAAATGATGGATAAAGCATGGCAGTCCGTACTATATCTATTTTGATTATCTCTTTATGATTTCTGCATGAAGCGTATCTTCTTCGTAGCATCTGAGCACTCCAAGAGAAAAGATTGTGCCTGAGCCTCGATGTGATGACAGAAATCTTTTGGTTGCCATTTTATCGTCTTCAAACAATTAGTACCGTTTAGTGTTTAATAATTGATATGTAGTGTAATGGTGACCCTCTTTCCTGAGACTTTGCCTTTAGCTTACCATCAGGCATGGCGAAGTCAAGTTGGCGTGTCCCAGATAAAAAAAAACAACCAAAACGGTAAAGATAAACGGTAGCCAGGTCGAAATATTTTCGCAGGCCAAGGCGGCGGGGATAGAAAAGTGACAGACTTGCTTACGTAACACAGTCTCACATAATACAGAAACTTTGAGGTCTGATTCACGTTGAATATTCGTATTGTGAAATTTTTTGATTCGTTTTGTATTTCTCATGAATAATAATGCCATTTCATTGTCCTATGCTCCAGCAGCTAAATGCTTTACTTTCACATTGCTTAGATATAATAAATGTTCCATGACATTCAGGATGAGTAATGTTAAGAACAATTAAATAAGAGAAAAATTTAGTATACTCGAACATCGTTAATTTTTTTTTAGTATAATAACAACCGATATTACTAATATTCCCTCTAATTCCAGGGTTAGGGTGGGTTCATGACGGTAGGGTAATGGCCAAGATTGGACCCTGGACCTCTCGATCGTAGCACAGCAACAAAAGTGAAATTCAATCAAGTAAATTCAGATTTGACTTTGGACATAATACCGCCTTAAGTCTTTAAACCGCCTGCGGGCCAAAGTTGACCGCTGCTAGGAAAACATTGCAAAATGGGTCTTTATCAACCGGCTGCAATATTCCTGCGATTGCAGGGCCCAGTCCCAGCCCATGTCAAACCAAATGTTTCCTACTCGCTGTGCCCCTTCACCTGCACTACCGGCAACCTCTGTAGAGCAACGGAGAGCGCTGTTGCTGTGGCCAAGTTTCGGGCCAATAAAATTTAAATACCCAAACACCATATACCAAACCTGGCCATTGATTCGAAGAAGAAGAAGACCGCCTTAAGAGCGCGAATAATCAACCCCCTATTCGAGAATAATCAAGTTAACAGACCCACAAACATTTTTATCAAACGAGTCAATTGCCACAATCCCCTATACCAATAACAAATTAATACTGGTAAGAAAGTAAATGGGGCGCCCGAAGTGGGACGTTATAATTTGCAAGTTAAAGCGAGCGAGCGCAGGGTTAGCAGGGAGTGCCAGGAGTTGGCACTCGTCCCGGGGGAGAGCTCATCCGTCTTGCTTGCAATTAGGCGTCGATTGAGAGTTTTAACTGCAGTTACTGATACTACCTTCATTTATTAAAGGGTGGGGATTTCCCGCATTTATAGGTTATTTATTGGTACGTGTGTTTAGGGATTGGTGATTTAACATGTGATCTGTAGTAGAAGGTGTGGTGACGGAGAAAGAATACAAGTCTCACCACCCCATCTCATCTAAAGGGTGTCGTAAGAGGCGACTACCGAAAAAATACGCAGACGATATCACTGCGAGAGAAGGAAACCTTGAAATAAAAGCCTGTACCAACCTGTCTGACCAGCGTGGACCAGTAGGCCAAAGCCTCCCAACATGTTGGCAGCAAGGCCTGCACTGGGGGGGAGCCAAAGCCGCAAGGCGGGTGCTCCACCCAAAGTTCGCGGCGGGATGCGGAGATGGTTCCATAATGGATCCCCAGCTCCGCATCCTGCAGGCGAACGTGGGCCACGGTGCCGATGCTCAGGGTCTTCTGCTCCAGAGCATGGCACAGTGGTCCATACACGTCGCCGCTGTCGCCGATCCGTACACTCACCGGCCCCTTGGGCCTGCCTGGGTGGTCGACCTGGACGGGTCGGCGGCACTGGTGTACAACGCCGCTATGGATGCCCCCCCCCCTGTTGTCGTGGCAAGGGAGCATGGCATCGTAGCGGCGCGTGTGGGGGAGATTGCGGTCGTGGCCGTCTATCTCACGCCGAGCCTACACCGACGCATAGGGAAGTACCGGCAGTCGCTGGAGCGACTGACCGACGTCGTCAACGCCTGCCACCCTCATCCGGTTCTTGTGCTCGGGGACTTCAACGCCTGGTCAGTGACCTGGGGGTCCCGGCACACGAACCCACGAGGTAGGGCTCTGGAGAGCTGGGCCGCTAATCACGGTCTAGTTCTCCAGAATCGCGGGGCCGAAGCCACGTTCGTGGCCGCGGAGCGCAGTTCGATTATCGACCTATCGTTCGCAGGCGCTTCGCTGTCGCACCGTGTGCGGGACTGGCGTGTTGTTGTGGGGGTGGAGACACTGGCGGATCACCGATACGTTCGGTTTGATGTCCCCCCCCCCCCTGCGGGTGATGCGCCGGTCATACCGGCCCCACGCGAGCCACGCTGGGTGCTTGGGAGACTGAATCGGGAGGTCCTTCTGGAGGCCGCCATCGTACAGGCCTGGGCCATTGCGCCGGACAGGCCTGTCGATATCGACGATGAGGCGGTGTGGTTCCGGGAGGCCATGACTCGTGTCTGCGATGCGGGTATGCCTAGGGCACCACCCTATAGTCCGAGGCGTCGGGTCTACTGGTGGTCTGCGGAGATCGCGAGGCTACGGCAAGCCTGCGTGATCGCGCACCGCCGGTGGACCAGACTCCGTAGGACCGCAGATACGGAGCCCCGAGTGACGGAGCTTCATGTGGGATACAGGGAGGCCAGAGATGCCCTCCGAGCGGAGATTAAGCGGGCGAAAGCCGCGGCTTATAAGGAGCTCATGGAGACACTGGAGCGGGATCCATGGGGGCGGCCTTACCTTATGGTAAGAGGAAAGCTGCGCCCCCGGGCCCCGCCGTTGACCCGGGTTCTCCAGCCAGCTCTGCTCGGTGGAGTGGTCGAGTCCCTGTTCCCGGCGCGAGCGGAACACGTTCCGCCGCAGATGACTTCGCCACCGCGGTCGCCTGTGGCGCCCAGTGTGGTAGTTGACGACGAAGTCCCCGAGGTCACTTGGGTAGAACTGGAGCTGGCGGTGCGAAGGCTTAGAGCCAAGAAGAGCACCACCCCGGGACCCGACGGCATTCCAGGCCGCGCGTGGGTCCTAGCTCTGGGAGAAGACGGTCTCGAACCCCGACTGAGAGGGTTCCTCAGCGCATGCTTGGAGCGGGGCCAGTTTCCGAAGATGTGGAAGACGGGGAAACTGGTCCTCATCCGAAAGGAGGGTCGCCCGGCGGACGAACCGTCCGGCTACCGGCCCATTGTGTTGCTCGACGAGGTGGGCAAGCTCTTTGAAAGAGTTATTGCGAAACGCCTCGTCGAGCACCTCTCTGGTAGGGGGCCGGACCTGGCGGATGCCCAATATGGCTTCCGCCGGTGGCGGTCCACCGTGGATGCCATCATGCGCGTGAGGACTTTGGCGGAGGAGGCAGTTGCCCGGGGTGAGGTGACGTTGGCGGTGTCCTTGGACATCTCCAACGCGTTCAACACCTTGCCCTGGAGTTGCATCAGGGAGGCACTCGTGTACCACGGTGTGCCTCTCTACCTCCGCCGCATAGTCGGGGCGTACCTGACGGAGAGAGCCGTCATCTACCCAAGTGCGACCGGCGTCGGTCGGCGTGAGATGTCGTGCGGTGTTCCACAGGGATCGGTTCTCGGGCCGCTACTGTGGAACATTGGATACGACTGGGTGCTTCGCGGTGAGCTTGCGGACGGCGCCGCCGTCACGTGCTATGCGGACGACACGCTAGTGACGGCGAGCGGGGCTACATACCGCGAAGCGATCCTGAGGGCCACGACCGCGGTTGCTCAAGTCGTGGAACGGATCCGGCGGCTGGGCCTTGAGGTGGCTTTGCATAAATCCGAGGCCATGTTCTTTCATGGACCTCGGCGCACGCCACCACCTGGTTCCAGTCTCACAGTGGGAGGCACTCTCATCGGCATCAAGCCCCAGATGAAATATCTGGGGCTCGTGCTCGACGGCCGGTGGGACTTCGGGAAGCACTTCCGAAGTCTGGGCCCCAAATTGGTGGGCACAGCCAACGCTCTGGCGCGGCTACTGCCCAACCTGAGGGGCCCGGAGGACTCCTGCAGGAGACTCTACGCGGGTGTCGTGCGGTCCATGGCCCTGTACGGGTGTCCCGTGTGGGCGGACACCCTGAGTGATCGGCACATGCTCCTGCTGCAGCGTCCGCAGCGGAAGTTGGCGTGCCGCATCATAAGGACCCCCTTACCCACCGCACGATATCATTCAACGCGGCGAGTCTCCTCGCCGGATCGCCACCATGGATCCTGGAAGCGAGATGCCTTTCGGCGCTATACCGGTTCCGAAAGGCGGCGCGGGAGCGGGGTCTCGATCCCGAGCCCGAAGAAATTCGGGCCGTGAGATCCCGGCTCCACAGGGAAATGGTGGCGGAATGGGAGATACGACTTGGGCGACCAGGCGCAGGGCACGCCGTAGTAACGGCGGTAAGACCCATCATGGGGGAGTGGCTAGAGAGGCCACACGGCAGCCTCTCGTACCGTCTGACGCAGATGATCACCGAGCACGGATGCTTCGGACAGTATCTGCGTCGGATGCAGAAAGAGCCAACGTCCGAGTGCCATCACTGCGACGCGAGCGAGGACTCAGGTCCGCACACGCTCACCGAGTGTCCGGCGTGGGAGACGCCGAGGCGGGAGCTTGTGGCGGCCCTGGGAGTGAGGGTTCTCACGCTCTCCACCTTGCTCGCGGCGATGGTTCGCTGCGCGGATGCGTGGGCGGCCGGTGCCTCCTTCTGCGAGCAAGTAATGCTCGTGAAGGAGGAGGCAGGGCGGGAGCGGCAGCGGGAGCGACGAAGGATCACAAGACAAGCTGCCCGCGTACGAAGGCAACTCGGGCGTCGGAGGTCGATGAACGACCTCCGCCCCCCATGAGCGCCGGCCTGGGGGTGACAGGTGGAGCCGCCTGTCACCCTGGCAGAAGCAGGCCGCGGCGGTGGCGCGCGTGGCGCGCCTCCCCGTTTCCGGGGACGAGTTGGGGACTCTGTAGTCCCCACACCCGAGAAGAGGGCCAGATCGTGAGAGATGGCCCTGGGTCGGCCGGGGTGCGAGGGATATGCCTGTCAACCTCACCTTCGGCAACCAAAGCGACCCACAGGCGGCGTGCGTTTTAGTCGGTTCGAGTCCGACATAACCTCCTCCACCGGCTCCGGTGGGGAGGTATCCGTGGGGATTTTGCGCACGTAAAAAAAAAAAAAAAAGCCTCCCAACATTGGGAGAGGTCTAGTCCAACCGTAGACTGTGATGGGCTAATTGATGATTTGATCTGTAGTAGAAGAGTTATCTAGAGTCATCCCCACCACTTCCCCGATGTCGCGTGTGTAGACCGATTTAGTGTAAAGAGATTGTTTATTTTTGTATTTCTTGGATGGCAAATCATTTCCTAGTGATTTCCTAGTTATTGTTCCTTGTCTGGTTTGCTTGTTGTTTTGGAATTACGTGTTATTTTTTCAGAGAGCGATTGCCATGTGACCTTCCAACTTCAATAGGAAAGCCTGTGCCAGAACCTCATCCGTTGTTTTTGAAGCGACTACAATATGGGGTTCTTCAAAAAAGAAGGTTATTACAAGATCGGGAGCGCGAGTGTGACGTCACTGGTGTAGCACACGTCCATAGGCCACGGTAACCACTTTCCATGAGTTGGGCCGTATGCTTATTTGCCCCCTAAGTGGATTAAAAAAAAGAAGCACAGTAAGGTTGACTTCAAGCTCCAATAAAAATATTATAATTTGAGAAGAGGCCGCTAAAGAAAAAGGATGAGCGTGCTTATAATCCAGATATAAAGCACCATTAAGGAGTGCAATGTGCACCAGGCTACGTTTGTCAATGAAATTATTTGTCCAGTCTTATCCAGTGGTCGGTAACCCAACTCAAACTAGTGGAAAATATTAATAGAATAGTAACTTTGCATCGAAATCAATCGAACTGTTACATTTGAAGCTAGAGAGTGAACATGTGGGGCTCTGCGCAGTTTCAAAGGTGCGTCGCCGCCGTTGCCATGGTGCGAAGTGTCGTGCAGTGCTTTTGACATTTATATTTATTTTTATTACATTTTCAATTCTAATATTTTGTAAATATAATTTTGTGTCTTATATATATAAGTGATTTAGTGTAAGTTTAAATATTTATGCAAGACTGCAGTGGTACTTGTAGTGATACGGATGTAACTTCAAGTCAACCTACCACACTTGTTCGGTGCCCCCACTGCACCCAAGCTCGCTTTTTTAAAGGTAAGCAGGGTTTGAAAATACATTTGGGAAAAGTACACAAATCTCCAAATGTACTTTCAAGCTCAATACCAGTATCACAATCGCACACTACCTCCGAAATTCCATTTTGGCGAACTCTAAGCAAATTTAAAACTTCGGTTCCGATTTTAAAGAGAGTTCCCCGCGGTGCCCGACCATCTGTGGCACAAAATCTGGCTTCTTGCATTTCAAAAGTAGTCCGGGAGAACTCTCAAAGAGCTTGGGAACAGCTTCTCACTTTTCCTTACAGGATTTTACACATATGATTACATGTCTCAACTTCTAAGAAATCTTTATCACTGCAAATTAAAGAAAATTGCCTCTCGACCTATATTTTTGACCCTAAATTCTCGAGCTTTCGAAAAAATTCTGTTTATCACTATGTAGAATCCAAATTAAGGGAAGGTGACATAAGGGGTGCATCGAGACTTTTGTTTAGCAGCGATGTGGTGGCTGCTTGCTCGCCAGATACTCTTGCAGAACTGAAGAGCAAGCATCCAGCACCAGCCGCTGACCTTTCCTTCCCTGATCCTCCAAATAAAGACGATGATTTTCTCACTGTTTCAGCTAAGGACGTTCTAGCTGCCGTTGGTTCCTTCAAGAGCGGATCTGCTGGCGGCCTAGATGGTTTAACCCCGCAACACATCAAAGACTTGCTGAGCCCTGGGGAAGCCGGCGATGCACTTTTGAAGGAGCTAACGGCCTTAATCAACCTAATGTTCTCCGGCAATGTGTGCGATGCCATCGTTGATTTGCTTTACGGCGCAAATCTATGCGCCTTACGTAAGAAAGACGGTGGTATTCGTCCCATTGCCGTAGGGTGCACGTACAGGCGTATGGCGGCCAAATTATGCTGTAAAGCATATAATAACACATTAACCAACCAGTTCCAGCCCCTACAACTTGGCTTTGGCTCTAAAGGGGGCTGCGAGGCTGCCGTACATGCCCTGTCAACGTACCTTGGCTGCAATAGAGGAGAAGTCATTCTTAAAGTTGACTTGAAGAATGCCTTCAACTCAGTGAATAGGGACACATTGTTGACGCAAGTGAAATTGGAAACCCCTAAAATTTATAAATTTCTTTGGCAATGTTATAGGTACCCCTCAAAATTACTATACAAGGACAACGTTTTAGAATCAACAGTTGGGTGTCAACAAGGTGACCCTCTTGGGCCACTCATTTTTAGCCTTGCTATACATCCCGTGATCCGGCAGCTAAATTCTAAATTTAACGTGTGGTATCTAGACAACGGGACCCTAGGAGGAGACGTTAAAATAGTTTTAGAAGATTTGGCTTTTTTAAAAGATGAATTTAGATCCATTGGTTTACATTTAAATGCAACTACAATATTTTTCACGTAGCATGGGTACGGTGACGTTTGGGATTTGAAGTTACTAGAGATGTAGTCAAGATAAAATCGCATGAAATAAAATCGATTATATATCTTATCGAGATCATTTATTAATGAAGAAGAAATCGATTCTATTAACTAATAATTTTGAAGAAAAAAAGTAAAACAAAATTGATAACCTGTTTAATTATTTATTAAAAATCAAACATGTTCATCATCTTCATCATCATCATCATCATCATCATCGTCATCTGACTCGTCGACGTGAATAATTATTTGGGAATCAATTATGCAGTCTATTCTAATGTCTCGCTCCCAGTCATGTAAGATTAGATTTTTGGTTTTCTCCACTACTTTCTTCCAGTCATCGCCAGTGACATTTTTGCATCCCTCTTTCAATAACCCCATCATTTTTGTGGCTGTAAAAGGCGCTGTATTTTTTCGTGCAGCGTATCCTGAAACAAGATAAAAAACAAATTGAGTCATAGAATTCAAGTAATAAACATAATCATATTTTTGTCAGTATGTAAATAGACTATGGTTAAACAAGTTACCTTTGATTTGGGCCCAAATTAATTCAATGGCATTGTACTGACAGTGGTACGGTGGAAGCCTCAGGACTTTGTGACCATATTCGTTTGCCATCATATCTAATTTGTATGTCGTTTGGGGCTTGTGCATTTTTACGAGCTTCACTAGCTCCACCTTTAATTTCGTCTCATCGGCTTCCACATTATTGGCTTGGAGCCACTCGATCAACTCGCTCTTCTTATTGGAAGAAGTCGGCGGTTTGTTCAATTGCACGGAGTGATATGGGGCATTGTCCATAATAATTGTGCTGGGTTCTTCTAAATTGCTAAGCATATTTTGAAACCACTCCGTGAATACTTCCGCATTCATATCTTCGTGATATTCTCCCGTCTTTTTCGATTTAAAAGCAAGTAGCCCATTTTCTACAAATCCTTTCGATGTGCCTGCGTGACAAATAATCAATCTCTCCCCTTTTCCTTCTGGCACTTTGGTCGAGGCATGAGGTGTATCGTCAGTCCACATTTTACCGACCGTATGATTGGCATTCAGCCAAGTTTCATCCAGGAAGACGACATTGCTCCAATCGGTAATCGCTTTAGCCTTTTTCAAAAAGGTAACCCGCGCAAGTGCTATATCGCCCCTCTCCATGACAATTTTTCTTTTGTTTACTTTTTTGAATTGGAAACCAATGTCCTTCAATACGCGCCACAAGGATGTAGGACTTCCAGTAAACAAATCAGCATCTTTTAAAGACTTGACCAGCTTTAGAAGCGTCGGTAATTCTTTATTCTGGTAATAGTTATAAATGTGGCTCCGTATAGCATCGGCCGCAAAACTGTCTACATCTGTTACAGATGCCTTTTTGGTTCGCTTTTTATTAGGGGTGGACAACTTATTTTCTTCTGTATCGTGAGCACCATATTTTTCTCGAGTGATTCGAGAAACCGTGTTCCGCCCAATGTCTAACGCATCTGCCACTCGATCCAAAACGTTGGACACAGGCAATAGCTTTCCGCCATTCTCACGTTCCCGCTCAAAGTAATCCCGCAATCGAACTACAAATTCACGGGCTTGACTACCAAGCACAGTCTTTTTCGTTCTTTTTGGCATTTTGCCAAAAAAAACAACAAAACAAAAGTCAATAACAAAAAACGGTAACGAAAACAACAAAGCACAACGATAGTCAATAACAAAAACAAGTAACAAAAACACCACGCAAGCTCAAAACAAAGAAAACAGACCGCATACAAGGCAGACGCACTCGTACTGAGTTGATATAACAAGATGGCTGCCAGCTCATGCTTAAGCAGTGTTGCTATATTATAATAAAGCTCCACAAAGACAAAAATGCTTTGTTTAAAGTTTATTATTACATAATTATATTTTATAATCGTATTTTAGTTAAAAATACAACTAACGATTTTACTATGTCAATCTCTAACGCAACCTGTTCCGATTCACGCATCAAGAATTATGTATTTGGAATGTTTATATTTAAAGTTTAAATAATTACGGAGAAATAAAAATAGTTTTAAGTTAAAAATGCAAAATAAAACCGCGTTAGGTAAATTGTTTCGAAATGAATCATGCATGAAATGGAATTAGTCAAATGTCACCGTACCCATGCTACGTGAAAAATATTATAAATGTGAAATTTTTCTTGATGATAACATAGACATCCTTTCAACATTATCAAAATTCAACGATTTGGCTCCAGATTTAAAAATTGTTCAAAAAGATTCTCTCCGCCTCCTTGGGTCCCCAATCCTAGAGGAAGCATATGACTCCTTCGTAGAAGAAAAGATTCGAAATTTCTGTGAAGTTTCGGACCGATTACAACAAATTAACATCCATTCTGCTTTCACTATAATTCGGTATTGTCTTTTTGTTCCTAAAGGGGGATGTCCAATTATGGCCATACTAAATTACCGAGTGCCCAAAAATATGCTATATAGCAAAAAAACCGCCGTTATTTTTAATTACGTATCAAGATATTCGTATATCAGTATAACTTAGGAGCAATGTTCTAAAATAGTAAAGTACCGTCATGATTTCCTGTTTATTTTTTGTAAAGCGTAATGGCATGGACGTAATGTTACCCGATTCTAAAATCAGTAATAAACTACATATCGATTACGATTATAATATATTTGTTATTTAGCATTATTGATTATAAATCGATAAACAAAATAGGAAAATGAAAATGATTTTAGTATTGAGTACCATTTTTAATCATTTGATTAACTGGGAAAAGTAGATGACGTCGATTATTTTATTTTATCAGTTGCAATATCCCGTGAGGCCGTAAAAAGTTAGAAAAGAACATTGGGTGTGAACAATTCATTTTTTGCGTAATGATTTGGATGTTTTTTTTTTTTTACGTGCGCAAAATCCCCACGTATACCTCCCCACCGGAGCCGTTGGAGGAGGTTATGTCAGACTCGAACCGACTAAAACGCACGCCGCCTGTGGGTCGTTTTGGTTGCCGAAGGTGAGGTTGACAGGCATATCCCTCGCACCCCGGCCGACCCAGGGCCATCTCTCGCGATCTGGCCCTCGTCTCGGGTGTGGGGACTACAGAGTCCCCAACTCGACCCCGGAAACGGGGAGGCGCGCTAGGCGCGCCACCGCCGCGGCCTGCTTCTGCCAGGGTGACAGGCGGCTCCACCTGTCACCCCCAGGCCGGCGCTCATGGGGGGCGGAGGTCGTTCATCGACCTCCAACGCCCGAGTTGCCTTGTTGTCTTGTTGATTTGGATTTTGCACTATCAATTAAAAAATCAATAAATAAAATAAGAAAAGAAAAAAATACCTAACTGCAAAAAGTTGTACACAATAAAAATGCAAAATATTTTTAATGAATCGATTAATTATGTGTTTGATATCGATTTGCCAAATGTTTTATTTCATTTATGTTGCAACATTGACATGTAAGTTAGAAAATAAACTGTCAGAAGATTTTCAAACTTCGTATTTATAATATTATTCTCTTTCCTTTGAATACGCTAAGCGTTTCGCTTTTGGAAATCTTTTATTAACGAATAAGCATCATAAATGGACCACGACGATACGGCTTTAACATGGACTCCGCTACTTCTTCTGACGATAATCCCGGCACGAATTTGGAGTATTTCGGCACGACATAATCTGCTTTGAACGTGAACTCGCATCTGCATACTCTAATAATAACCCAGGCTCCAGTTCTTCACAATCTTCTGGAGCTACAGTGCCAACAATTGTGGTTTAAACATTAACCGGCTTCGTAGACATGTTTTGGAAATAGCAGAAGTTCGACATCTCTTACAGCGACAGCGGCAACAGGTAGGCGTTTATATTCATGTTTTAATGTATTTGAGCCTCGGTCTAAAAGAAATGTGATCTCAATTGGTAAGTAACTAATGACATATTTCTTTTTTCTTTCAGATACAGGTATCAAGCGACAGCCAGTTGACCGCCGCATGGAATCATATTATACGTCATCCAATCAGTCATGATATACCTATAATTGGTCATGGGCATGTATGCATCAGCTGTGACAGATCAGCACTCTCTCCAGTCTGAGACTCCACACGTTAACCGGATAAGAGATCCTGTAACCCATCAAATCCGTCCACTTGAGGTAACACTATATTACAATTTCTATGGTGGTTTTTCACCTCCTTTTGGTTTAAATTAAATGGTTTTTATGTCTGCAAATGCCCTCCGATAACCCAACCTTAAGATGAAAGCCCACACTAGAGTCTCAACTATCAATCCTACTGGCTTAGACTGGCTGGCATCATACACCCACACACTTCATACTGATGTTACAACTATATTCTAATTTGCCAAAAGCATATTAAACCACAACTTAACCTTTGCTTATTGTTAGAGCTCCCACCAACGGCTCACCTTAGTCTCGATTGCTGGCGAAGGACTGACCAAGCAACATCAGATCGATGATGATCTCAGTAAGTGTGCCGGTGCAATCAGAATATTCCCATATTCCTCTACAAGAAAGACCTGCAGATAGTGTTACCACTAATGGTATTTTGCTACCTAATTATTCAAGAGAATAATACAAAATCAATTTTTTGTACCCAGTTGTCATGAACCTAATCGGCTCTCTGTTCCAACTGCGTTTTGAGTAGATTTGTTTTGCAACTATAATTATTACATACCACCAAATTGTAGGATTTGCCAGTCATATACATACCAACAACTGGGACTTAATCTTGGAGCAAGGTACTCCAATAAGAATATTCAGCGCTGAACAAATTGAAGATGCATTATGGAAGGTTTAAGCTTTGGTCCTAACTGCTTATTAATTAGAGCAAGAATTGCATGTAAGCAGTAAAATATATTTTGTTTACATATTAGTAAGTGGTAATGAGACTGGTCATACTGCTATCCAACAGTATCATTGCAACTGCATTGTTGGTCGTCGAACAGTGGGATGCTGTGCATGACTGTTATATGGTATTTAGGGTGGGCACAGCATGAAGTTAATATATCTCCCCTGCAGGATGTTTAGATGATATTTTAATTATCTATGAATAATTAATATAGCATAGAAAATGAGAATATAAAAATAGTCATAAAGAGAACTTAAATAGCATATTTGGTACCATCAATACAACAATATGTAGTTGAGTATGTAGTTTGAGTTTTAAAATCATGTTCAGCAGCTGTTAAAATCGATTGTATACATGTTTTTCTGTGAAATAAAAATATGATTTATTTTCTAAACTCGAAGTTTTATTTAAAATTTTACAATTGTATTTTAATGGTGGTATGGTATACTACCATTTGCATACACTTTTTGCTGTGGGCACCACATGGCCAAAGTGTCTATGGAAAGTGGTCATCCCCCTTTACACATGTTCTCCGCTCAACTCAACTGTTCAAATATTCGACTCTTTTAGGTAAAATGGATAGTGTGATTCGAAACACACTATGCAAAATTCTAAATGTGGATATGAACGACCGAGTCTGGCTTCAGGCATCCATGCCTGTGTGTCTAGGCGGGCTCGGCGTTCGCAAAATTACTGACGTAAGTCTGCCAGCATTTTTATCTACGGTGCAGCAGGAGCGCAGGACGGCTGTCGCGGCACGGGTATATCAATGACATAATCCGTCGGGCTCTTGTCACCGCTGGCGTTCCAGCCATATTAGAACCCACTGGCTTGGTGCGCGACGATGGCAAGAGGCCAGATGGAATGTCTTTGGTGCCTTGGAAGATGGGAAGGCATTTGGTGTGGGATGCAACATGTGCTGACACCCTTGCGCCTTCACACCTTCCAGGGACTGCAAACTGCGCCTGCGCTGCTGCTGCGTCGGCAGAGACCCTCAAACGGCGCAAGTATAGTAATATAAGTGGTAATTACATATTTGAGCCGTTCGGGGTCGAGACGCTGGGATCATGGGGCCCAAGTGCCCGTCTTTTGTTTAGAGACATTTCGAAACGCTTAATTGACGCTACCCGTGATCAGAGGGCTGGTTTATTCTTTGCGCAAAGAATTGGTATTGCCATTCAACGTGGCAATGCCGCTAGCCTTCTGGCCACCTTCCCGGTTGACATCGATGGCGAGGAATTCTTTGACGCCTGAACCTGCAGGATTATTTAGATATATATTCTTTTTTATATATATATTTTTATTCCTATAATTTCCGTGTATATTATGTAAATAATTGTTTATGAATAAATATACCAACAGCTCCAAGGTGTTACACACAATATCATTCTCATAATTTTCAGACACTTTTCCCAATTCGGTTGGAATCAGCTTTCTAGTCTAACTAAGATGGTAAGACGCGTCTGAACTTCGATATTTTCCGGGAAGCGACTGCCATCTGAACTCCACAGTCAATTAGTGATACTAAATATTCTGTAGATCATATAACTGCATATCCTACTATTATTGTAAAAGTGAAAATTTGTAAAGATGTTTGTTAATCAATCACGCTCTGAAGGCTGAACGGATTTGGTTGAAATTTGGTCCAGGGATAGATTATAATGTGGAATAACACATGGGCAACATTTTATCCCAGGAATTTTATTCCCATGGGAACGCAAACGGTATCCACTATCAGACGTCCGGAGTTACTAATATTTAATTATATAATAATGTTAACTGGAATTAACACGATAATGGTATGTGGTGGTCGCAATAATTCCCGTTAACATTATTGTATATCATGAAACGCGATAGTTTAAAAGTTATTAATATTTAATTTTTATAATCGCGGTACTAAAATAGTTTTAATCTAGTTCAGTGGTTTCAGCCAGATTGGTTGTCAGAAAACAATATTTCATCGCAGTTTTATCTCGGAAATGTTAGTTTGTCATGTGAATGAATCCTTCACAACACTGAATTATGAACGACGTTTGTCTGCCGAATAAACAACAAAATAACATTACGATCATTCGAGTGTGAGATTGCGCCACTTACTTTTATTATATTTGTGGAATCGTAGTAGATATTTGGTCGGCTAGATACAACAGATTGTAGGTAGTATATTAGATTTGTAGGAGTACAACAGAATTGCTTGTTCAGATCCGAATGGATTTTAGTTGTCGTAATTGGCTTTTCTGATGGAGTTCTAACATAAGTACTAGCGGCTATAGAATATATTTCCCAATTGCAGTACTACCTACCGACACTAAGAAGTTTAAGTTCGCACTTTCAAGTAAAAAAAGTCACTTAGACTTTTACAACTGATTCACTCCCTTAGAGGTAATATTTTTGGACAAAACGCCGATACACGAGTAGATTTCTAACCAGTTCAGATACATTAAATTTTCTGCTTACTTTGAAAAAGTCCTTCTCAAAACTGTTACTTTGTCACCTCAGTGAGGGGATTCCCAAAAATGACAACGTAAAGGTGCTGCAATTTTAAAGGTGCTGCTATAATATTGGATTCCTAACCCGAACGGTTTAGGGTCTGCAATTTTCTTTTCTATTTCATTTTTAAATCTTCCCATTCAAAGTTGAATTTTTTCAACATATTATTATCCAGGTTCCATTCTCAGCAAATCTGCAACCTATATCATTATCACATTACACATCACATTATCCATTTTATATAGCATACATCAAGACTGGCGGTAATCAGCTACTGTAAATAATGGAGTTTTAAATCATCAGTACCAAGAACAAAAGCCCCCGATCTATCGTAAAACGTCTCCTTAAGAGGAAAATGACAGCCATGGGTATGTTTAGGCACGTTTCTATGTTCGTGGTATGTTAAATAAACACAATGCGGTCCTGTTTTCTGAACGACGTGGTCTTAAAACGAAGGCTGTAAAGAAAAAAACTGTTGAACGAATAAATTTGTCGTTCGTCGAGTAATAACAATAAAGAAACAGTAAGAACATCGATGCTATGAATATTGTAATGCGAATAGGCGCATCACAAATGTTGGGAAGGAGGTTCTGTACTCCCGATACTGGTGTCTTTGTTGCTATGAATTATACGGATTTTGTACGAAATAGTGGGGAAAGAGCGATTATTTATTACAGGCTGTAAATCAACGGCTTATAATGTATCGGAGTCCTATTCACGACTTACCAAGCCGGCCAGAATCGCGTCGACAATTTACGAGACTGTATTTTTACTACTTATAAAACGTTGTAATTTTTCATTTTACAACTATGTGTGTTGGATGAATTTCAAGTGGAAACTTTTGCACAATTCTACGTATAGTTCCGCGGTCAGTTATGCCAACGTATGTTCCTATGTGCTGCTTTCGGAACAAGTTTATTAGTTTAGTAAATGTTGGTATGATGTAATCAAAACTTGCATTAATATGCATATTTTTGATTCAATCAGTTGTCCGATGAGTTTTCGGTAGCATCAAGAAACATTTTAAAGGAAGTTTAGCTACAATATTATTCTGCGACATAGGTTTCAGTACATTTTTGACTATCAAATTTCTTTATCATGTTCATGACTATTTAATCTTAGCCTTTTTGGCAGATTATAAGTTTTATTTTAGCTTGAAATACAGGCTATAAAGTTCTTAGTTTCAGCTTGTATTATTGGTCTGAAAAGTCCCAGTCCATAGTAAAAAAACTCACGCTCTACTAAGTATGGTCGAAAACATTGTTAGCAAAATCTGGTTTTCACAACACCACTGCCTACAGAACTATATACAGGCGTGAGTATATAAACTAAATAAAACTGGTATATATGTAAACAGCAAGAGTAAACTCAAACATTGCAGTGTTCCGTATATAACATATTCGCCCTGTTTCTTCATTACGTACCCTCGGACGCACATTCTCAGCCCGAAATTGATTCCGATTTGAATTTCACCTTTGGGAGCACTAATGTTACGCTTTTATTTTATTCTTTCTTTCGTTTCTTTCGCATGGATTTTTGTTCACGTTTAATGGATCGTGCTGGATAACTTATTGTCTTTTTGTAGTTTAGCTTTGGTTTCACTACGTTGGTCATTGTTGATGAGAATCATCGACTCTTTTATTGAACAGATCTGGTTGAATTTGGGTACAGGGAGCTTACTTTCTGAATATTCCTTTTTTTTCAGAATTTTATTGTTTATATTTTGACTTACTTTGAGAATATCAGATAAGTATATTCATTTTAAAATATAGAAACAATAATAAATAATTAAAGTAAAACTATGTGAAACTAAAAAATACTATTATACAACTTATAGCTAAAAAATAATTAAAATGCATCGTGGAAATCCTCCGCACCGCATGCCTCTTGTGGTAGCGTTCCCAGAAGACTGGCAGGATTGACACCTTGTATGGTAATGCTTATTCTCTGACCTAAAAAGTGGCCAGTGTTTTGGT
This sequence comes from Eilema griseolum, assembly GCA_963662185.1. Taxonomy (NCBI): domain Eukaryota; kingdom Metazoa; phylum Arthropoda; class Insecta; order Lepidoptera; family Erebidae; genus Eilema; species Eilema griseolum. The sequence continues at coordinate 12,799,999 of OY759250.1, forward strand.
CACGAGAAGTGTCAGCCATACGTTTCGCAACCTCTGCGAAGAGATTGTGAGTGCTCGGACCATATGACCCCAAAGTTTCGACTACAAACAGCATAAATTCATAATCTTCTATGACTTTGGAATATTTGCGCCGTTTGAGCCTCTACAGAAAGCGGCAACATCAGTACAGCCAGAAGTGCCAGGTATATGGGTGCAATGGTATCAACGTATGTTGCGTCCCACACCAGAGTCCTATTCATTTTCTATGGCATTAACGACATGCCGTCTGACGTCTTGCCATCGTCGCGCCCCAAACTGGTTCAAGTATAACTGTCAGCGTCACTATCTACTCACTAACGGCATTGATGCGGAGAAACACTATAGATATTCTTATGTCTGGAACAGATTCCTAAGGGTTGCGGGCAATAGTTAGCAAGATACTTAGTCCTACTAATATTATAAATGAGAAACTTCATGAAAATGGTTGTTATTCAATCACGTTCTAACGGCTGATCAGATCTAATTAAAATTTGTGCAGGGATAGATTATAGTATGGAATGTTTTTTTTAATACAACTTAGGTGGCAAACAAGCAAACGGCGGAACGAGTGCAACACCAGAGGAGTTACACCCGTGCTACCGACCCTGTAAGAACAGAGAGTTTCTGTGCCATCAGTGCAGAAGAAACGATCAGGACTAGCGTTTTGTCTTCTCACTGACAGCACAAAAGCTTTCCACTGAGCTCTGGCTACCCTACTCACCGCCGGGAACACAACACGAGGTTATTATAGCCTTAGTATTCTGTAGGGTGGAAGTACTTCCCCAGTCGGCTCCTACCTCCTGGTAAAAGTAAGACATAAGTTACTTTTTATCTCCAAAATAGGTTGCCATGAGTGGCGGGTACGGGATCAACATTTCATGCAGGTGGAGCTGCGGACATTAACTAGTGAAGAAACTCTACCACGATTTAATTTCTCGTTTGTTCAGTTCTAACTTCCAAGTTATACTTCTAATTTTACTTCCAATTCAAAATTTTCGAACAATTGTCCCTTTAAAAGCTTCTCTTAACCGAAACAATTTAATAGCCCACCTTTCGTTGCGTAATTTAAAATTAAAAGTTACAATACCATTCTCTACAATTACGTACACGTAGAGGTTTAATTAATTGTAACTAATTAATTTTAACTGGGCTGTATAGAGTTGAAGGCGTCAACTCTCTATCCTCTACCCTGGGCCCAATTTAGTAATTCCACGTTTTCAAAACGCGTGATTTCAATTAGATTAGGCAGGATAACGAAATAGCCGCGTGGTTTATTTATTTATTTATTTGGCTCTGACTCAGCCTCAGATGCATGGTTCGAGTCAACAATAGTGCCTGGAATACGGCAATAGGCTCACCCCCTATTATGTGGGACTGGATACAATGATTGGTGAAATATGGGTGAACATTCACCTCTCCCTGACCCTCTGGGGAAAAAGGCGTGTTTGTATGTATGTATATATGTAGAAAAACGAAAAGCTAAATTTAGGATCAGGTGAAAACAGAACCTTCCTACGTTTTATTGCTAAAGATGTCTTGGACAGACTTCAAACTCTGAAAAGTTTCGAAACTAGAATCCGACTACTTAAAAATCACGCTCTAAAAAGTATTAATTAAGAAAATATCAAGGATAGCCGTCGTCATATCAAGGATATTTTCTTGTTTAATACTTATTAGAGCGACATTTTTCAGTAGTCGGGTTTAAGGTTATAACTACACTAATAACTAACTACCCATAAGTTATTATTCTTAAGACAATTAAAACATTTCCATTCAAAGAGATCGCTTGTAGCGACAAGGCCGCATTGTTCATGATATTGTCCGTACATGTACCTACTGTAATTTGTTGGTGTACAATAAAGATTTATCTTATCTTAGTTTGTCAAAGTTAACTTTTTATATATTTTATTTTGGGGCAAGCAACGTATTTGATATGTTATTGCAGGTTATCCCAGTTAATGGCAATAGGCTCGCCACCTGGAAGGGAACCCACTGGCGAAAAGTGGGTGCTAGCACCTCTGCCTACCCCTTCGGGGATAGAGGGCTTGAGTTTATGTTATGTTATTTGAAATGTGCTAATTAAGCCCTTTTAGTTGATACCAAATACGGTATATTTATTTCAAATTTATTTTATAACACAGTACTTTATGACCGCTAGAGAGCACCACATGAGATTCAGTGGATAACCAGTGGACGACCAAGACGCTTCTAACGATACCTCATTTGTCCACTTCTAATAAGCAGATGAGGAGCTATAAGGGAACAGATAAACCTACACACAAATACATAACCTGTCAAAATCATAACCCTCTTTTGCGTTCGCCGTAGTCGGGTAAAAATAACTTTTTTTCATTTTTTATACCATTTAGGTGACGCACGGCCCAGCTGATCGAAAGTGGTTACCGTGGACTATGAACGTGTGTAACACCAGAGAAGCCACACTCGCGCTGTTGTCCCTGTAAGCACAGAGTCTCTACGCCGTCAGTGTAGAGGACAAAGCAGGACAAGCCTTTAGTCATCCCACTGACAGCACAAATTCTCCAGAGAGCTCTGGCTACCCTACTCACGGCTGGGCACATAGCACGAAGTTATTATAACCGCGGAATTCTGTAGGGCGGAGGTACTTCCCCAATGGGGCTGCTCAATTGGGCGGAAATACCGCCGTGTCCTACCTCCTCCGAAAACTATGATATGATGATGATAACTGATTTTTATGAGTTTTTGTAAGTTTTTAAATGACACGTTATGAAAACGTATTCTCACTGAATAGTACACCAGGGCGGCGGAGTCAGTAGTATCTCTACCTATATACAGTTGAGTATTCCTCAAATTAGATTACTCGAGTGTTCCGGCTTAATTTCGACTCAAATTGCTGTATAATGAACTTTGTACAGAAATCTTCCCTTCATTCCTACAGTTAGTACTTTTTTGTTCAAATAAAAACTTGTTAATTGTATTGAAATGTGAGAGGCGTGCACAGTTTTGTTTACGAGATATATTATGTATTACCTACTACTGATTTCTTAAATACTGGTGCTGTTCATTTAACGCTTATATACATACATATAATCACGCCTTTGTCCCCGAAGGGTTAGGCGGCATTTCTTCAAGCATTGAATTCGGTCCCACGTAATAGGGGGTGAGCCTATTGCCGTCTTCCGGGCACTATTGTTGACTCGAGGCATGCATCTGAGACTGAATCTGTTTGATGTTAAACAGCCCTATCCTTTAGTCGCCTTGTACGACACCGCATGGGAAGAGATGGCGTGGTCCAAATTCTACTCTGCCGGGAACCACGCGGCATTTAACGCTTAGGAAACTATTACCGGGGTACAAAATAGCTAATGACCTATTTCCGGTTCTATATTTCGTATGGGGCGAATTATAGCAAAATCTATTCAGTCCTTTTGAATTCTTGAACCAATATTGTAAGTTAGTTTGGGACAAGTATAGTTTTTTTGGATCTGTGGAACGCGGGGTCCGTTTTCATACACATGTTTTTGTTTGTTAAATTAGTTATTGTGGGAATGATTGAAAAGAAAACCCGTGGAATAGCCCCATCTGACAATAAGTTGGTGAGGTAAACTTGGCTCCGAAGGTATTGATTGAGACACCTATACTATATTTATTTTTATACCACTTAGGTGGCAGACAAGCACACGGCCCACCTGATGGAAAGTGGTTACCGTGGCCTATGAACGTGTGTAACACCGGAGAAGCTACACTCGCGCTGCCGACCATGTTAGTACAGAGTTTTTGTGCCGTCTGTGTAGAAGACAAAGCAGGACAAACGTTTAGTCTTTCCACTGACAGAACAAACTCTCCAGAGAGCTCTGGCTACCCTACTCACCGCTGGGAACACAACACGAAGTTATTATGGCCACGGTATTCTGTAGGACGGAGGTACTTCCCCAGACGGACTGCTCAACTGGGCGGAAATACCGCCGTGTTCTACCTCCACCATAGACACATAAACCTCATAACTATCGAAGAAACTATTAAAAAGTAATAAATCTCTTTAGAATCTATTTCAATGTGAATCATAGTCGAACTGATAGAAGTTATAACCAACAAATTAAAGACCGCGCTAGACTTCGGTCCGCTTCGATATCGCCCTGAGTAAATATAAACTTATATTTCAAGCTTAGTCTTGTTACTCTGTGAAGTTTAAATAATTCACGAGTATAAACTATCTATGTATACCTAACTGCTCTAAAATTTTCTTTTCCCATTTTTTTTCTTCATCCTATGGTTGCCTGTATGCCATCTGTACGTACCACAAACCTTTATATCTTCTTATTCTGAAGTAATATGTTTTTTTTTTTTTTTTTTTTTACGTGCGCAAAATCCCCACGGATACCGCCCCACCGGAGCCGGTGGAGGAGGTTATGTCGGACTTGAACCGACTAAAACGCACGCCGCCTGTGGGTCGTTTTGGTTGCCGAAGGTGAGGTTGACAGGCATATCCCTCGCACCCCGGCCGACCCAGGGCCATCTCTCACGATCTGGCCCTCTTCTCGGGTTGTGGGGACTACAGTCCCCAACTCGACCCCGGAAACGGGGAGGCGCGCCAGGCGCGCCACCGCCGCGGCCTGCTTCTGCCAGGGTGACAGGAGGCTCCACCTGTCACCCCCAGGCCGGCGCTCATGGGGGGCGGAGGTCGTTCATCGACCTCCGACGCCCGAGTTGCCTTCGTACGCGGGCAGCTTGGCTTGCGATCCTTCGTCGCTCCCGCTGCCGCTCCCGCCCCGCCTCCTCCTTCACGAGCATTACTTGCTCGCAGAAGGAGGCGCCGGCCGCCCACGCATCCGCGCAGCGGACCATCGCCGCGAGCAAGGTGGAGAGCGTGAGAACTCTCACTCCCAGGGCCGACACAAGCTCCCGCCTCGGCGTCTCCCACGCCGGACACTCGGTGAGCGTGTGCGGACCTGAGTCCTCGCTCGCGTCGCAGTGATGGCACTCGGACGTTGGCTCTTTCTCCATCCGACGCAGATACTTTCCGAAGCACCCGTGTTCGGTGATCATCTGCGTCAGACGGTACGAGAGGCTGCCGTGTGGCCTCTCTAGCCACTCCCCCAAGTAATATGTTATTGGTGTACAATAGAGACGTTTATTATTGTTATTTCCTCTTTATTAAAATATACAAAATTTTTAAATACATATAAAAAACATCTATTTAAAAATATAAAAAATAGTGCTCCACCGGTATCGGGTACAGGGACCAAGCTACCGGTGATTAGGCCTCCAGAGAAAAGAATTTCCGCACGATGCCTGCCGTATCAAGAAGCACTGCCTTTTATACCACTTAGTAGGCAGACAAGCACACGGCCCACCTGATGGGAAGCGGTTACCGTGGCCTATGGACGTATGCAACACCAGGGGTGTCACACTCGCGCTGCCGACCATGAAGAAACCTTCTGATGCCCCTCTTAAAGAACCCCATATTGTCGGCGCTTGGGAAAATCCCACGGACGGTTATGTCGGACTGGAACCAACTAAAACGCACGCCTCCTGTGGGTCGTTTTGGTTGATGAAGGTGAGGTTGACAGGCATATCCCTCGCACCCCGGCCGACCCAGGGCCATCTCTCACGATCTGGCCCTCTTCTCGGGTGTGGGGACTACAGAGTCCCCAACTCGTCCCCGGAAACGGGGAGGCGCGCCAGGCGCGCCACCGCCGCGGCCTGCTTCTGCCAGGGTGACAGGCGGCTCCACCTATCACCCCCAGGCCGGCGCTCATGGGGGGCGGAGGTCGTTCATCGACCTCCGACGCCCGAGTTGCCTTCGGGCAGCTTGGCTTGCGATCCTTCGTCGCTCCCGCTGCTGCTCCCACCCCGCCTCCTCCTTCACGAACATTACTTGCTCGCAGAAGGAAGCGCCGGCCGCCCACGCATCCGCGCAGCGGACCATCGCCGCGAGCAAGGTGGAGAGCGTGAGAACTCTCACTCCCAGGGCCGCCACAAGCTCCCGTCTCGGCGTCTCCCACGCCAGACACTCGGTGAGCGTGTGCGGCCGCAGATACTTCCCGAGAGCCTCTTTAGTTGGTCGAGGCTCTTTGCTATTATTTATTATTATTAATATAGGAATCTTGGACTTAAATGGGTTCAAATCAAATCAAATCAATTCAAATTTTATTTGCATAAAAACATGGTATACATTGGTTATAAATTTTCACAAAATTGAGCATGCATGCAGAGGCGGCGTTAAGCGTGGGCGACGTGGGCCACCGCCTACGGCCTCGCGGTACAAGGGGCCTCGCGACTCAAAAATGTTTAAAGCGAGAATAAAACAAAAAAAATATAAATCAATTTTGTTGTGAAACATGTTTTCTTAGTCTGGCAACATTTGCCGCCGACCAGAGTGCGGGGAATCCCCGGTTTATTTGTTTACTTTCTTTACTAGGAAGTCAACCAATCAAATCAAAGTACGCAACGCAGTCGCTAGGCGCATAACAATAGAAACGTATAATTGTGTTATTCAATATTGTTTATTTTTATGACTGTACGTACCTATTTTGATAAGAATAGTGTGTTCAATGTTTTAATAATATTTAGTGAATAAATAGATAGTGTTTAGGTATATTGATTGCTCCTGTAAACTGACCCAAAATTTTAAAACAGTGACTTTTTTAATTGTTTTTTTGTTTTCTTTGTGATTTGTAACACACCGGTACCTGTACTCGTCTATTTTACATAAGGTAAGAAATATTTAATTGGTAATAAGTATATAACGCAGTAATTACTTGTATATAAAATACGCTTTATAATATCTCTTGAAGGAAACCAAAAAAGCTTTAAGGTAAAAAACGTATCGACTTTTTAAGTTTTTAAAACTAGCAGGTAGTAAAAGCTATCTTAAAGATTTTTATTTGAAAACTAATTTAAATTTAGGTTTTACAATATTATGTAGATAAAACTGCAAAAAAATGTTAACTATTGCTTTCGTTTACAGTGTATAGATACGACGTTATCGACATGTCCGGCCGAGATAGAGATATTGGAAGAAAATGGGAGTCTGGATCAGCAAAAAGAAAAAGAAAAGCTGAAAGAACTGCAACCAACCAAGTTTTGAGTTTAAATTTGATGAAGTTCCTCAACCAAACTGCATCTGGTAGTACAGAACCTTCTGAATCGATAGCTTCGACTTCTACACAACAAACGTCCGAGATACCGTTGGAAAATGCTCTAGATGCACTGAATACCGAGAGCGAACGTCAGTTAGACGTAGAGCTTGGATCATCTTCTAGCCAATCAAAAATTGACGCTGAAACTCTTGTGCTGTCATCAAGCAATCAAGAAGAACAGATTGACATAGATTCTCCAATTCGCAGCGACGACGCCAGCGCCATAGTTCAGCAAGTACTTGTTAATTCGGATCCGGGATTGTGGATGTTTCCCATAACGGATACACAGCGTCGTGACATAGTTCGAAGCGGCCCCACACAGCAATTAAATAGCGGTGATGAATATTATCCCAAAGGTGATGATAACAGACACTTTTCCAATTTCTATTTCTCGAGAAAACTAAATAATGGTGAAACTCAACATCGTCGCTGGTTAGTGTATTCCAATTCCCAAAATAAAGTTTACTGTTTTCCATGCAGACTATTTAGCAATTCACAAACTCAGGTGGTGCAAGGAGGGTGTTGTGACTGGAAACATTTAAGTAGCATTTTACATAGACATGAGAATACCAAAGAACATATGGCACATATGTTCCAATGGTTAAATTTAGAGAAAGGAATAAATCAAGGCAAATAATAGACCAAGAAAACGAAAGGCTAATACGTGAATCACAAAAACATTGGCACAACTTGTTAGAGAGAATAATTGACATAAAAAACTTTTTGGCCTCTCATAATCTTGCATTTAGAGGTCACAGAGAATCTCTCAAGACAGGTGACGGTATTAAGAATTCCGGTAATTTCATAGATTTATTTAAACTGATATCAAAATTTGATCCTACTTTACGTGAACACATGAAACGCATTAGTGACAAACAACTTTCACACCATTATTTAAGTCACGATATTCAAAATGAATTGATCATATTGATGTCAAAAACAGTTGTCAATGAAATTATTCGTAAGGTTAAAGAAGCAAAGTATTATTCTTTTTTGCTCGATTGCACTAGAGATTGTAATAGAGTTGAACAAATGTCGGTTATCTTAAGATTTTGTGATACGTCAACTGGTACAATAGTCGAACATTTTATGGGATTTCTAGCTGTTACTCAGACAACCGGAGAATATTTAGCCAATGCTATACTGGAACACCTAGAAAAATATGACTTAAATATTTCGCGGGGGGTGAAGTTAACTGTTCCATTGACGCTTTACACAACAAACTAGACAGGTGATCGGGTTGCCGTGGATGTGGTTTAGGCAATGAATGCAACCCGAGAAATTAGGAGAGGATGCACTAACCTTTACTACGCCACGTGCTGGCTGGGCCGTTGCACCGATCTTCTCTTCCTGGCTCAGGAGTTGCCGCCCACATCACTAAATCACTTGAGGGACACACGAGAGGCACAATCCGATCGGTAAAGGTCTATGAAAGCGGTTAAAATCCAACAAACATTATTAATTTCTAAGAGTCGCGCGTGTCGCCGGCCATTGCTTATTAGTTCAAAAGCGAAGTGACTATGCGGCTACTCTGACCATTGGCGGGCGAAAACTATTGCTATCTTTCACTTAGAGGTAGTGCGGGAGGGAGATGGGTACAGGAAGCGTGTGTCCAGCGTCATCAATTTGAATTACTACTATTGAGCAAAAAAAATACAAATTCTACCATCGGCGCAACCATTCCCCCCGGCTTGAAGGGTTACCTTCAAAACGAAAAATGCGGAACAAATCTAAAGTCTAATCTAAATCTAGGTTTAGGAAATAACAACTAAAATATAAACCTAGATTTGAACTCGTGCCTACTGCTGGCTAGACAGAGGGCAGAGGCGAACAACCGGGCGCAGATACGATCCGGTTGCGGTTTTAACCCGTACAACACGAGTTATCCCGCGGGAATCGGGAAAAACTTCCTCTACTACTCCTAGAGGCCAATGCAAAGGAGGCGCATTCCCAGTCATAAGGACTACCACCGTACCTACAGTAATTGGGTTAGATGGAGTATTCCATTTTTGACGCGACTGCAGCGTGTGCAAATAATCGGTTCTCCAACGATTCCAAAACGATTGGACTAATTTATCTAAAAGAGCGTGACGAGTTAGAAGGTGCATTCTATCGTCATTAACATCTATTGCGGGCAAATATTTTGCGTACTTAAATCACCGGTCAACTCTATATGACCGCGCGTAGATAAAATTCTCAAAAATCGGCCTACATAAACAACACAACGCAACAGTCTCGACCAAGACGAGACGCGATTAGCCAACAACAAAATAAGGGACTCTTCACGCGGGACCGATACAACAAGCGAGTGCTTCTTCTCCTCGGGTGGTTCGGAAACCGTAGTGGGATTGAATTGACTAACTGGCCACTTATCTAACGCGGCATAAATCCAGGACGGTCCACTAAACCATAACGGGTGATCTAAAATTTGCGAAGGAAGCAATCCACGAGAGAGACAATCGGCTGGGTTGTCGGTGCCAGCAACGTGAAAGAGATTTTGTGGCGCTAATTCAGATTGAATTTTTGCCACTCTATTAGCGACGAATGTGTCCCAACGATGGGGCGAAGAGTGGGCCCAACACAAAGCGACTGTTGAGTCCGAAAAAGCTAAAATTCTACTAATATTAATGCGAAAATTTACAATTATGTCAAATAAATTACCTTAAAGATTTTGACCACAATACAAAATGTCATTAAGCGACACGGAAGTGCTAGTCTTAGCACTGCCATCCAAAACTACGCGGAGTTTAGTAGTAAGCTTATCTTCTCTAATAACTCCGTGGTGCGGGATAATGTACGAAGGCTGGGTCCCGCCAGTGTCAGCAGGCGCAGGTGAGATGCAACCTTTATCTAAATATTCGTTAACAACCTCATCACAGGCCCGCTTCAACTTTGGAGACGCCTGCATCTTTCGTTCTAAACAAAGAAAGCGTTTTTCAGCGGATACACGGGAGTCACCGAGCGAAAAAATATCTCCCTTGAAAGGGAGCGCGACAACACAACGACCCTGCTCATCACGAGTTGTCGTGCGACAACAAATCTCCTCAGCCATCTTGTCATCAGGGCTTAGGATAGGTGGGACATTGTCCTCTTCAATTTCCCAAAACTTGCGGATGGTAGACTCCAGTGGCGGCTTGACGGTGCAACAGAACGAAGCAGTCGAGTGACTAAAACTATCTATAGAAGCGGGTGCGGAACCAATTATAACAAAACCTAGAACTGTTTCCAGCGCGTGCGGAGCGGGGTACGTCGGTCCCCCTTGAACCTTACGTGATAACTGGAGGTGCGGGAGAATCGAAGCGCCGATCAATATATCGACGACTCCAGGAACAGCGTAAGTCTCGTCTGCTAAAGGCAAGTCTTTAAATTTCGTTAATAAAGACGTGTCAACCGGGACGGTAGGCAACTGTTCAGTTATTTTATCTATAACGAGCGAATCCATGTCAAACCAAATATTATTATTAAAACGAGATCCAAACCTTGTTTTAACGGTGCCATGAACAGCTGACCGTAAACCTCCAAAACCCTTCACCACTGAGCGGGTTGAACGCTTATTAACATTGAAACCAAGACGTTGACAACAATCTTGAGTAATAAAATTACTTTGCGAGGCGCCATCTAATAGCGCTCGAACAATGTGCGGTTTACCTAATGCATCGACAACAATAACGCGAGCAGTCGCGAGGACAACAGTAGTGAGCGCAGTACTAGCGGACAACGAACACAAGGTGACGTCATTCGCAGCGGTCACCGGGCGGGCCGGAGCGCGCGCGAGCGCGGGCTGCGGCTGTGGCGCAGGCCGCCGTGTGTCACCGCTCGACGAACCAACTGTGCTCACATTGGATGCGGCATTACTATTTTCAAAATGAAGTAAAGTATGGTGTCTCGCTTGACATTTGCGACAACTATTGCTACTATTACATAAAACAACGCGGTGTTTAGTACCGAGACAATTAAAACAAAAATTATTAGCGCGAGCAAATTTATAACGATCATTAGGCGATAATTTTAGGAAACCCGGACACTTGTACAATTGCGAATGATGAGTATTACACAAAGAGCAAACAGGTGATTGTACATGTGCTGGTGCGGTATTAACATAAGTATGAGTTGACTTCAGTGACTTCGATGACTCATCTATTTTGCGTTCCGAACTAACAACTTTCTTCGCGCCTTCATGTTTCGATGAAGAGCGTTGCAATATTTTTATATGCTCGCGAACAAAACTTTCTAAGTCCCCGAACTTAGGAATTTTATTGCCGCGGTGATCCGACTCAAATAATCGAATGGTTTCGGAATCTAATTTCTTTAAACCCATATACAAAAATAAGAAGTCGCAGAGGTCATCGATCTTTAGGTTCTTTACGGCGCGAACAGATGATGCGAAAGTATCTAGAAACTTCTCTAAGTTTTGATCGTTACATGCCGTAATAGATTTCAAGTCAAACATCTGATCCAAATATGCGTTAGCTACCGATCTTTTATCCTCATACTTAGCTTTCAAAGTATTTAAAATTAAATTATAATTTTCGGCACTAAACGTAATTCCAGCGCAAACGGTTATAGCTTTACCAGTCAATTTTTCAACGAGATAATGCAATTTTTCGTGATCTGTCAACGAAACGTTCTTATCTATTGTATTCTCAAAACTATCTATAAATAAACCCCAATTGCGAATGTTACCATCAAATTCGGGTATTTGAATTGGTGGCAACTTAGGTCGGTCGCGAGTGGGATTGGGTCGGTCAGACGGTTTCTCCAAACTCCTAGCGACGCGTTTGATACGACAATACAAATCGTCAAACGACGACAAGGCCTGATAACTCACTGAGTAATCGGGATTTAAATTTAACTCTAAAACGTTGATGTCATGTACCAAGGTTTCGAAATCCGCGCGTAAACTATCTAAGTTTTCTATAGAACACAAGAACGAATCTCTAATGGCCAAATCAGAGGTTTTAAGTGCATTATCACAAATCGATTGTACGCGAGAGTAAATCATTTCTCTTTTAGCGTATAAAAGTTTCAATTGAACCCCACTACCGGTACTACCAACATTTGGGGGCATGTTTACAATTAAATATCAAACTAAAGTGCGGTAAACAACAAAATATGAAATGACTTAATCTTAGCGGTACCTATAGAACAGCGACGCGGCGCGAGCGATATTTCGTAGGTAGGTAGGTACTTATAACTGCGAGGGCAAGCTTGAACAAACGCGCATAGCAACAAGATCGTACCTACGCGATGGTCGCTGTCTAGGTTCAACTATTATTTCAGGGATTAAGTATTGCGTAATATCTATTCAAATTAAAATACTTTCGTATGAATTTGAATGAAATGCGAGCGAGGTACAACTGTGTACCTACCGTATTAGGTAAATACGATGCGAGCTAGCGGTGAACGGACAACTTAGAGATTGAAACAAATAAAAACAAAAGCCAAATGCGTTAGGTATTACACTGTGCCTATGCACTAGGGTGTCTAGGATACCTAAGATCTAAACCTAAATTCCTAGATGCGGGGTTTTCCACTAAAATAACTAGGTATTTAGGTGCGGTGCGTTTATTCTCAATAGAATAATAACAAATGCGAAACTACGACCAAGGATTGATACGATAAGAGAAATGCGAGCGAGGTATAGCCACGTACCTAACCTATGTATGTATTAGGTAAATACGATGCGAGCCAGCGGCGAACGGACAACAAAAAATCTAAACCTAAATGCCTAGATGCGGGGTTTTCTACTAAAATAACTAGGTATTTAGGTGCGGTGCGTTTATTCCCAATAGAATAATAACAAACTACGAACTACGGCTAAGGATCCGGTTCGATCAGGACCAAAAAGATGGTGGCGCAATTCTCGCCACGTGAGCTAGTGGACTGTATTTCGCGGGGGGGTGAAGTTAACTGTTCCATTGACGCTTTACACAACAAACAAGACAGGTGATCGGGTTGCCGCGGATGTAGTCTAGGCAATGAATGCAACCCGAGAAATTAGGAGAGGATGCACTAACCTTCACGACGCCACGTGCTTTCGTCGCAGCCGGTGCACCGATCTTCTCTTCCTGGCTCAGGAGTTGCCGCCCACATCACTAAATCACTTGAGGGACACACGAGAGGCACAATCCGATCGGTAAAGGTCTATGAAAGCGGTTAAAATCCAACAAACATTATTAATTTCTGAGAGACGCGAGCGCCGCCGGCCATTGTATATTAGTTCAAAAGCGAAGTGACTATGCGGCTACTCTGACCATTGGCGGGCGAAAACTATTGCTATCTTTCACTTAGAGGTAGTGCGGGAGGGAGATGGGTACAGGAAGCGTGTGTCCAGCGTCATCAATTTGAATTACTACTATTGAGCAAAAAAAATACAAATTCTACCATCGGCGCAACCAACTGCCGTGGCCAGGGATACGACAATGGTGCAAATATGGTAGGTGTAAATAGTGGAGTTAAAACTCGAATATTGAATATTAACCCTAGGGCATTTTTCACACCTTGTGGCTGTCATAGTTGGAATCTACTATTGGTAGATGCAGCGAACTCATCTATGGTAGCAAAAACTTTTTTTGGTTTCATACAAAAAATTTATTTGCTATTTTCAAGATCAAGCAAGCGCTGGGATTTTATAAAAGGAAAATTAAAACTTACTATAAAACCTTTATCAGACACAAGATGGGAAAGTAGAGTCGAAGCAGTAAAGGCCGTATTATTGCAATTTGATGAAGTGATTGAATGCATAAAAAACTTAAAAAATCAAACGGAGGAATCAGACACTCTCAGTGATTGCGATTCAATACTAAATGAAATGTTAAGTTTAGAATTTATCGTATCTTTACATGTGTGGTATGAGATATTATTGCGTGTTAATATAATAAGTAAATTATGGCAATCAGTACAAATTCATTTAAGCATTGCTCTTGAACATTTACACACATTTTGTGAATGGATAAAAGAGTATCGGGAAACTGGATTTGAGAAATCCCTGTCTGATGTTCGGAAATTTACTGAGAAAAGCTGTTATGACCTGCCAAAAGAGTTTAAGAATAAAAGAGTAGCCAAAAAGAAAAGGATGTTCGATTATGAAAGCAGCGATGAACCTATACAGTCTCCCAAAATCCGGTATCAAACAGATTTTTTTTACGCCATGATTGATTCTATAATAACCAATATGGAATTAAGATTTACGTCTTTAAATCAACATTTTGAAGACTTTGGTTTTCTCTATGATTTAAGCGCGCTAAAAAATATGCCACAGGAGCAAATATTAAAATACTGTAACGATTTACATAACGTCCTGCGTGTGGGTGAGAGCAGTGACTTCCAACCATTTGAATTATATGAAGAATTAAATACAATGATCCCGAATTTACCCAACTTCATTAAAGACGTGAAACAGCTGCTGTCATACATAACAGAAAATAGCTTGAAAGAAATTTACCCAAATATTTACATTGTCATCCGAATTTTATTAACAATTCCGGTAAGTACAGCCTCTGCTGAAAGAAGTTTTTCAAAATTAAAATTAATAAAAAAATATTTGAGAAACACAATGAGCCAAGAAAGACTTTCAGCTTTGGCTGTTTTATCAATTGAATCAGATTTGACATCTAGGCTGAATTACGATACCATAATTAAGGAATTTAGTAACGTTAAAAGCAGGTAATTTCTGTTCCTTTAATAAAGAAATCTAATGTTTTTTAAGATACACTTTAAGAAATGTAGGGTAGGGCGGTGTAAGACTGCGCGGTCGATAAAACTGCGCACACGTCATATCAGGACAACGAAATGAAGTTCGTGGCCAACTTCAGTTGTGTTTTGTACGACGGTCAAGGTTATTTGTGCAGCCGAAAAAAAAATCTGAAACTGTAGAAAACGAGAGCTCCAGGTAATTCCGAAGATTTTTATATGATTTCATCTAATTTTTCCTTCAATTGAAACTATTTTTACGTAGTGGTTGACAGGAATTAAAGTATTTCAAAGTTTGTTTTAGTCGGCTTCTTTAACCTACTTTTGAATAGATACAAGATAGTTTGAGTATTTGTCACTAGATGGAAGAGATGTCAATAATTTTCCAAACATAGACAAATGTGTAAAACTGCGCAACCCATAGGCGTATAAGCCTGCGCGCGCAGACTTACACATCTTTTTTATATGATCTATAAACTAGATGGCAGAAATCTCAATTATTGTGATTGATTAGTTTACGTTTGGTTTTTATTATCTGTTATTTTACTAGTAACTATTGTTTTATCTTTAGGATGTCAAGAAGACCCCGGAAAACGGACAGACAGGTATGCACACCGGCAATAATGGCAGAAGCTCGGCGCCGTATCCACGACGGCGAATCGCAGAGAGCAGTGGCTCTGTCATTGGGAATGGCAGAGTCGACACTTCGTTTACGTCTAAAAAGGCCTGACTGTGCTACCAAACTTGGCAGATTTGATACCACATTTTCTTCAGAAATCGAAAAAGAGTTCTGTCAACATTTGAGTTTATTAGATGAGATGTTTTATGGAATAACGCCAAAAAAATTACGAAGTTCAGCATACGAGTACGCCGAAAAACTTAAGGTGCCACACCGGTTCAATAAAGAAACTAAAACTGCGGGGAAAGAGTGGATGAGGGGTTTTTTAAGGCGTCATCCCGAAATTTCAGTAAGACAGCCCACTTCCACTAGTGTGGCCCGAGCAATGGCATTTAATAAGCCACAAGTGGAACGCTTTTTCATTAACTTGTCTGCACTACAGGATAAATATAGTTTCCCGCCGTCATCAATATATAACATGGACGAAACCGGAATTTCCACAGTTCCCAACAAACAACCCAAAATACTTTCTTTAAAGGGCAAACGCGCTGTGAATAAAATATCCAGTGCTGAACGAGGCACAAATGTGACGGTTGTCAATGCCGTATCAGCGACTGGACATTTTATTCCACCCAGTTTTATTTTTGGCCGAAAGAGGATGAAAGCTGAGCTGCTGGATGGAGCTCCCAGTGGATCTATAGGAATGGTTTCCGACTCAAGTTTCATCAATGGAGAACTTTTCATACACTGGCTATCTCATTTTAAAGACCACACTAAGCCAACTGCAGATAAGCCGATCCTTTTGATATTGGACAACCACACGTCCCACTGCTCGTTGCAAGCCGTGGAGACTTTCCGTGAGAACAACATCGTGGCATTAACACTGCCCCCACACTCAAGCCACAAGCTGCAGCCTCTTGACAGAGGTTTCCATGGTGTTTTAAAAAAATACTATGCCAATGAATGTGAAAAGTGGCTCCGGAATAATCCTGGGAGAACGATAACGGTTTTCCAAATGACAAAAATTTTTGCACCAGCATTCTACAAAGCCGCTACCCCTGCTTGTGCCATAGAAAGCTTCAGATCTACTGGCATACACCCATGGGATCCAGATGTATTCTGTGATGCAGATTTTTTAGCCAGTTCTGTTACTGAACGTAACATTGAAGAACGACATGAAGACGAACCGGCGACGACCACATCGGGAACTTTTGAAATGCCCATAGAACCCGCAAGATCTGAAACGCCCATAGCAGGCTGTTCTAGCGGTCTTTACCAAGAGAATTCAGTGACTACAAGTCAAAATACCAATGTTGAAGACAAAAAACCTTCATTTGCAGATGTAGTGCCGATTCCCAAGTCTACACACGTGAGAAGCTGTAACCGAAAACGAAAGAAATCTGATATTATAAGCAGCTCACCATATAAAGCTCAACTACAAGAAGAAAGTCAACAAAAGAAACAAAAGACTGAGCAAGTGGCTAAGAAGGCCAAAAAGGAATTTAAAAAGCCAAGGACAATTAAAAATAAGAAAATATGGAGATGTGGAGGCTGTAGTGAAATATATAGAGAACCTATAACGGAGGACTGGATAGAATGTCATCATTGCCAGGATTGGTGGCATGAAAAATGCTCGGATTATATCGGCATTGGGACATATAAATGCGATATGTGCAAAAATTAATGATTATGTGCATATAATACACATATAATTACTGCGCAGTTTTAGCCACCCGATTGCGCATTCTTACCAACCCAGGTGGATAAAACTGCGCATTTGACAACTTTATATTTTCGTTGATTTTTATAAAACGTAATAGGATTAAACCCCTTTTGAGACTGATTATCTTTAGCCAAATAATTACAAAGTAGATATTAATAAAAATCTATTGGAATAATTGATGATATTTTTATTTATGTACAATAGAATGAAAAGTGCGCAGTCTTATACCGCCCTACCCTATATCTCCACCTTTATATTAACGATTTGTAATTTTTCATTTAATACTTATTAATCTAATTTGTATTTTTATGAATAAAAACTTGGCAGTGTTAATTGTTTTGTTTGTTTTTATTATTTTATAAAATCCGTCTTCAGGTCGCCATAGAACAGGGCCTCGCGAAATCTGTCTTGCCCACATCAAATTTAGTTGTTGCCCCGCCACTGCATGCATGTTTTGCCAGTGGTGTACTAGCGCGCAAATATTACTTCCTATCTACAGCATCAACGCCTTTGTCCAAAAAATTCGTCAATGCTATTGAAACTATGCTCATTAAATCATTTATACAAATTTCTGGTGCTCAGTCCTTTGAGATATGTTGGTATTTTATTAAAAATTCGTACACACATAGTAAGACATTTCTTATTTGGTGGACTCAAAATGTGCTCTATACGCGCAGTGCATGTTTCTTACGTGTCTTATGAGGATAGCATGGTGTGCAATGGTGGACGAGCTCAGATTTACCAAGCATAGGTTATTACATAACAATCCACTCGCGCTGTGGCCTTATTTGTCACACGATTTGGGTCTTAGATACGAGTCTCCAGATATATAACACATAAGGAACTCATGAATGATACGATAAAAAAGATATTTTAATAAGACTTTATTTATAATGATGTTATATCTAATTATGTACTTTAATTTAAACCTACAGAATACTGCGGCTATAATAACTTCGTGTTGTGTTCCCAGCGGTGAGTAGGGTAACCAGAGCTCACTAGAGAATTTGTGCTGTCAGTGGGAAGACTAAAGGCTTGTCCTGCTTTGTATTCTACACTGACGGCACAGAAACTCTGTACTTACAGGGTTGGCAGCGCGACCGTGACTCCTGTGGTGTTACAAACGTCCATAGGCCACGGTAACCACTTTCCATCAGGTGGGCCGTGTGCTTTTCTGCCATCTAAGTCTTATAAAAAAAATACAGAGCTTTGTAACGTTTATTCGTCAAATTAATACACTATGTCAAAATGGTACAACAAACAATGTCCATGTCCATGTACTAATCAAATAACCCGCCCCTGATCGCTCCCGGAGCAAAAGTGTCCATAACACTTGCTGCGTTGCCATTTTGGATGGCGATGAACAGCCTTTGGACCAGGAACGACCCGGAACGAGTGTCACTGGTCGTCTCGATTAGTCAGTTAGAAAAATTATGATTAGTGTGAAGCATCCCTGATTTGAAAAAAGGTGAATTTCTTACCACTTAGGTTCAAACAAGTGGCCCACATTGTTAACCACTGCTATAAAACAGATACTGCAAAAAATATCATTTGATTTTAGACTCTGCTGCGATGTTGTTAAAGTCTAAAAATTTGTGTCATCTTGCAGAGTGAATTTTACGAACTCTTTTCATATCATTGTGAAATTTAAGTCTATTTCAATATAGTCTGCAATTTAATGATATTTTTTGGCAGTGTCTGTGGTTTGACAATGGTAATAACCGCGGTAGCCTAGTAGTATGGGTAATGGACTGCTGAGACGAGGTCTCGGGTTCGATCCCAGGTTTTACTATGGCACACATGAATGACTTATCGATGCTTGGCGAAGTTATGTGTGTATTTATCGCAGGTTTATAAGTGCCCCGTTAATGACAATAGGCTCGCCACCTATTACATTGGGACCTAAACATAAACTGGCGAAATGTGGGTGCTAGCACCTCTGCCTACTCCTTCGGGGATATAGGCGTGAGTTTATGTTATGTTATGTCATTGTGACACTTCACAGAAATTATGAAAAGATTTACTGCGGAATGTGGACGTGTGTAACACCACAGGCGTCAGACTCGCCTTGTCGACCCTGTAAGAACGTTTTAATTTATCACGCCAGCAGTTTCATAGAATATCCTAATACATTATAAGACTATTTGAATCAAAACAATTCCCCACAAACGTAGCACGCACAAAGGCGTGTCTAAACAAAGCGAGATCACCATTCATTCTGTAAGGTAACGAAGCAGATATGTATTACAGTGTTAAACTTCACAAGGCTTCTGGCTTCTGTAGGCGGCATAAGCCACGCACGATTAATATAATTAACTCCACATTATGCGGGCTTATTACCGAGCGGTTGGCTTAGATTTATAATGCATAATCCGCTTTGTTTGTCGACTTCAACAATAGCGACCAAAGGGTTGATGCATTTTGACTCTGTTAAAGTAGTTATATTTACTTGTAATGTCCGATCTATTGTCTAAGACACACTATACACGCATGAACTTTAATACATTATATAAATCTATCTGCAGTGTTATTTTATTAGACGAATATTATTCAACCCGCACTACATTACTCACACAAAACTTAAGGCGGTCAAGATTAAACTGGTAATAAACCAAATATCCACAGAAAAAAAACTCTTTATTGCACACCAAACATAGGACACAAACAATGGATACATACATTTTAGATAGTTACACAATGGGCGGTCTTATCGCGGTCTGCGATCTCTTCCAGACAATCAGTGTATGAACTATACTGCCAGTAATCAGGGTAGTTTGGGGTGAACACTAAAAATATACCTACTTTGAGATTGAAACCACCATATGTTTACCCCTCTTGGCATTTTCGGTGCCCATTATCTTAAAGCTTAAAGTACATGATAACGATATGATGACGGTACATGATAAAAAGAAAATATAAAAAACATTGAGAATATGCGGGTAGATGAAGAATCTTCTTCCTCACGGACTTGCCGAAAAATGGCGTGCACCACTACCGGTGTATCCTGATCGAAACGTCAGGCAAATCAAAGGTATAAATGTACCTATACCATAATCGCGTTAGTTCCTGTTAATAATTGGGTATTGGACTGACTAGTCAAATTAGTTACTTTTTTTTTTACTAAATATCAAAACGATAAGTTATAAGGAAACTTGTATGAAATAATTTATAGTGACGTCATAATAATTTTTTTTATCTAGGACACGCCAACTTGACTTCTCGCCTGATGTTAAGCTAAAGGCAAAGTCTCAGGAAAGAGGGTCACCATTCCAGACACTAAGTAATATTACAATGGTGGCACTCAGCGTGTCGGCCTCATCAGATGTTTTTTCACGCTCCGCTCAAAGGACCCGGGACTGTAGGAAGAAGGAAACACTTCTGTTGGTAATGAATTCCAGGTCTTGGTGGTGCGGCAAAGAAAAGAGTCTCCGAACCGTTTAGTTCTTGCTTGTATATTCTGCACAGTGATTTAATAGTCAAATTATTTATTACTATAGGTTGGGTGGATGATTAAAAAAAATTATAACCCACGTAACTTTTACCGCTCTTTTAACATTCTTAATTTAATGAACTTAGTTAATTAATTTATTTTATCTACAGGAGTAAATCATGGAACGCGAAAGATTAAAAGTTAGTCTTAATACCATTACCTTAAAGTGCTTTTTTTATTATGTTCTTATGAAAGTGACTATGTTATTTTTTAAAAACAAACGAGTGTCAACTACTAGCATTTTAGAAATAGATACAGTGCCACGCAACCACTGAAAAGATCCCCTGGGAGTCGTCACAGAAAACTATGAAAAGGTTTAGCCAACAATTCGCCACTTGAGTACAATAAAATTACAGATTAAACTGCAAGTGGGATTAATAGAATTGTTCTGTACAAGGATTGAATTAATCTAGAACCAAGCCAAGGTTCGCTTTGTTCTAGATTATTTCCACCACCTGACTGACGAACGGGGCTCTGAAACAGGTTTTCTACTTGTGGTTTGAATATCGTACGGCAGTTACTCCCATAAAATGTGTTGAACTCAAATCAAAAGAAGTATTGACAAATTGCCTTTTTAGACTCATTTCAACTTATTTTTAGGGTTCGTACCTCAAAAGGAAAATACGGAACCCCATAGGATCACTTCGTTGTCCATCTGTCTGTCTATCCAGACCTTTTTCTCAGGAATGCGTGAAGGTATCAAGTTGATATTAATACATACTTAAGTTTGTAACGTCTTAAAACTGTGCGAAAATCATACTTCTAAGTCAACACATACAAGATATATTAAAACTTTATATAGTTTAAGTTACGAAACCCTCAGTGAGCGAGTCCAACTTTTTTTTTTATACCACTTAGGTGGCAGACAAGCACACAGCCCACCTGATAGAAAGTGGTTACCGTGGCCTATAGACGTTTGTAACACCAGAGGAGTCACAGTCGCGCTGCCAACCCTGTAAGTACAGAGTTTCTGTGCCGTCAGTGTAGAAGACAAAGCAGGACAAGCCTTTAGTCTTCCTACTGACAGCACAAATTCTCCAGTGAGCTCTGGCTACCCTACTCACCGCTGGGAACACACCACGAAGTTATTGTAGCCGCGGTATTCTGTAGGGCGGAGGTACTTCCCCAGTAGGACTGCTCAATTGGGCGGAAATACCGCCGTGTCCTACCTCGTGTCCGACTTGCAATTAACTGGCGTTTTTTATTTAGTCTGTTGTCTGCGACTGGACAAAAAGTTCCCCCAAATCTTTTCACTTCTCTCTATATCCGTTGCTACATCCCACAAAATCAAAAATCCCAAAAAATCTTAGACAAAAGCAGGAGATCGACTGATCTCCTTCATCCTAGCGTTAAGCCTGCAGCAACGCTTTCACCTCGGAATCCCGGGTCAGTTTTTTTCAGTCTAACTGCGTTTTTAGCTAAACTTCGACATTTGCCGTGAAGCGACTGCCATTTGACCTCCAAAACCCTTTGGTGATATCAAAGTATTTCAGTTAGTCCAGTACGAGATTCAATGTCAACGTTTAAACGTCTCTGTGTCCGCGATATTATATCGATACGTCCACGATACTTAAAGATTTATAAGTACTTTATTTTTACATTTCTTATCTCAGAGAGTATATTTTACCCGTCATATCTACTAAACCTATTAAATACACATCGCTAAAGTACCCCGACATGTTCTTACTTGAGGGCCACAGAAGTCCTAATACTGGAAAGTATATGCTTGTGATTTTTTATGCCTATGAACGTTTTTTTTTTTTACGTGCGCAAAATCCCCACGGATACCTCCCCACCGGAGCCAGAGAAGGAGGTTATGTCGGACTCGAACCGACTAAAACGCACACCGCCTGTGGGTCGCTTTGGTTGCCGAAGGTGAGGTTGACAGGCATATCCCTCGCACCCCGGCCGACCCAGGGCCATCTCTCACTTCTGGGGTGTGGGGACTACAGAGTCCCCAACTTGTCCCCGGAAACGGGGAGTCGCGCCACGTGCGCCACCGTCGCGGCCTGCTTCTGCCAGGGTGACAGGCGGCTCCACCTGTCACCCCCAGGCCGGCGCTCATGGGGGGCGGAGGTCGTTCATCGACCTCCGACGCCCGAGTTGCCTTCGTACGCGGGCAGCTTGTCTTGCGATCCTTCGTCGCTCCCGCTGCCGCTCCCGCCTCGCCTCCTCCTTCACGAGCATTACTTGCTCGCAGAAGGAGGCGCCAGCCACCCAGGCGTCCGCGCAGCGAACCATCGCCGCGATCAAGGTGGAGAGCGTGAGAACCCTCACTCCCAGGGCCGCCACAAGCTCCCGCCTCGGCGTCTCCCACGCCAGACACTCGGTGAGCGTGTGCGGACCTGAGTCCTCGCTCGCGTCGCAGTGATGGCACTCGGACGTTGGCTCTTTCTGCATCCGACGCAGATACTTTCCGAAGCATCCGTGCTCGGTGATCATTTGCGTCAGACGGTACGAGAGGCTGCCGTGTGGCCTCTCTAGCCACTCCCCCATGATGGGTCTTACCGCCGCTACTACGGCGTGCCCTATGCCTATGAACTAGCAGTGGTGTTATTTATTGTGGATGTCGGGTATGACGATCAAATATAGCTTATGTCCTTTCTTAATGTCTAATCTACTCTTGTACCAAATTTCATCAAAATCGGTTCAGTGTTTTAGGCGTGAAAGTGTAACATAAAGATAGACAGACAGAGTATTTTCGCATTTATAATATCAGTATGGTTTAGATAATAGCTTGAGGGGCTCATGGTTAAGTGGTACCTAACCGAGTAGGTTAACACATTGCAAAGTTACGCAATACTAGCCAGGTCAGTCTTAAGATTGGTCACCATTGGGATATTAAAGATTGAGAGTCCTCTGTGCCTAGGAGAGCATTAAAACATCTATGGCAGTCGTCATAGTTGGAGCCCTGTCACTTCACGGAACATTTCGAATTTCAACTGTTTCTGAAGTTAGACTGGAATCCGACCCCAACTGAGTTGGGAAAAGCGCTCCGAAGACGAGCGCACAGTGGTTTCCAACAAACAGACAGTTGTAGGCCTCACTTTAAGACTCTGAACATTTTAACTATGCCGTGTCTGTATATTTATGAAATAGTAGTGTTTATTAGAACCAATTTAGATTTATTAGAGCGCTATACGAGTAAGCGCCACAATCATAAAATTTGTTGTCATCAACATAAAAGTATACTAATGGACATTAGCGTTTTCTGCATGGCACCTAGTATTTACAATAGCCTACCTAAGACTATTTTAGATATAAGAGTTTTGGATAAATTTAAACATGAGCTGAAGTTATTTCTGTTGGACAAAACCTATTATAGCGTGACTGAATTTTTGGAAGACAAAGACAAATAACCTCAGTTGATTATGATTATATTATTGTATAATGATATTAGATTATGAGCAGCTATACATTTTTGACGCTCACTCATGTTGACATGTACCTAATTTGTTCAATTTATTTCTGACATTTTTTTTCAGTTATTTAAGTACATTACACAAAATTTTGCCTATTGTATGCCTAGAGGTGGAGAACGGAGAAACTTTATATCTTTATTAACATCACATTGTAACCCATTTTCACAATAACTATATTTGAATTTGAATTTATGTCCAACAGTGAATTGCAATGATGGGTCGATGATAAAAATAAATAAAAACGATAAATAACAACCGACGCATCTTTTGCCGCTCTTTTACTATTCTTAATTGTATAAGCTCAGTTAAATAATTTATTTTAACTACACGAAAATAACCAATTGAAAATCGTTTGTGAAATCTCACACTCATATTTTCAGATACCTCTTCAAGTACTTCACAAGTTAAAAGTTCAATGTATCCCTACTTTACACGCATTACTTTTCGCTGCTATTTTACCGCTTTCAAGTCGCACATTTATATTCTTAGTTTTAGTTTTACATTTCATATCGTAGACACAAATCCAGCGAGTTGGTAGTGCGGGCACGTTCCAGGTACCATTGCACTCGATCCCGCTGCGGACGTCGACGTTTAGAACACTTCGGACGTCAGCAAGTAGCGTATGTACGTTTACATACGTGCATGTGTTTGTTCGTTTCAAGGTTTTGTAAAATGCTGTTCTACCATTTATATCGTTGTGTGGGAAACGGTTGATCTGGGACCCGGTTTAGTAATACCACGTTTTGAAAACGCCTGATTTAAATTCAATTGTTAAGACAGTAAATTGTTTTGGAATCCAATATGATTAGAATATTATTTTTTTTGTAAATTCATACATAAACACCACAATTAATGCAAATATTCATATACAGTCCCGGGTCCTTTAAGCGGGGCATGAAAACGCATCTGATGGGTCTGCCAAGCTGAGTGTCACCAATGTAACATTACTTAGTGTTTCTCATGGTGACCCTCTATCCTGAGACTTTACCTTCAGCTTACCATCAGGCAAGGTGAAGTCAAATTAGCGTGTCCTCGATAAAAAAAACTGAACGGGAATTGAACCCGCGCCCCCTGCGTAGCTGTCGAATGTTCTACCGCTACGCCACATAGGCAGTCCTTTACATACCATAGAAAATATAATGAAACACGACCCGTATCGTTAAATCGCAGTAAGTAATGCAGTTTCAGCACGCCCATGATTTATGCTTCTACCGATGCAAATATACCCTCACACACCGATATTCACGGGCAAAGTAAATAGTGATTTAACATTGCCATATCACATAACGAAGATGATAACGTAATGAAGAAGACGTAACCTAATACCAATTATGATATTAGGTTACTACACTATCGCATTAGGTTTCCTCTGTAAAGGTAGTATCAGTAAACACGAGGGATATGCCTGTCAACTTCACCTTCGGCAACCAAAACGACCTACAGGCGGCGTGCGTTTTAGTCGGTTCGGGTCCGACATAACCTCCTCCACCGGCTCCGGTGGGGAGGTATCCGTGGGGATTTTGCGCACGTAAAAAAAAAAAAAGTATCAGTAAACAAATAAAAAAATTTAATATATAAATATTCTACCACATTCTACACAATGCTATCTAGACCCATGGTAAGCATAGCTTAACTAGCTTGTGTTATGGAATCTAGAATGCGGATAAACATACTTGAATACTTTTTTTTTGTAAATACATACATATTATACATAGAAACATCCAGACCAATGCAAATACACATATTCATGCATACAAATATTTGCACTGAGTGGGGATCGAACCCGCGCCTCCTGCGTAGCAGTCGCGTTCATTACCGCTACGCCAGAGAAGCTGGTTATGATGAGAGGTAGAAACTATAGCTATTGTGAACTGCTCCAACTGGCTGAAAGATTGGTCATATTCCCGGAGTCCACTTTGTTGTCACACGGTATGTGTAAGTAATGGTGACCCTCTTTTCCGGGACTTTGCCTTCAGCTTACCATCAGGCAAGGCGAAGTCCAATTGACGTGTCCTATATAAAAAAAAAAGTAAGACATAGGAACCTATTTCTGTAGTTAAGAGCCTGTTTGCTGTTTTAGTAATAATCTATCTGGGTTGCAAATTTTATCCAGACACGTTCAGCTGTTTAAACTTGATAGAGTTACAAACATCTTTCCATCAATACAAACTTTCGTATTTATAACATACATAAACTCACGCCTATATCCCCTAAGGGGTAGGCAGAGGTGCTAGCACCTACATTTCACCAGTTTATGTTTAGCTCCCAATGTAATAGGTGGCGAGCCTATTGCCATTATCTGGGCACTTATAAACCTGCGATAAATACACACATAACTTCGAAAAGCATCGAAAAGTCATTGGTGTGTGCCATGATAAAACCTGGGATCGAACCCGAGACCTCGTCTCAGCAGTCCATTATCCATACCACTAGGCTACCGCGGTAATAATAAGATTTTAGGGCTCGTCGAAGATCGAGTGGTTAAACATAAACTCACTTAGGTAAAAGTAAGTAAGTCACTCCTATAAAATATTTATAAGCCAAATCAAAAGTCACCTACTTTTGATTTGGCTTTATTCACGCTTCAATTAGGTGTGGATTAAGTCCAGTAGTAGATCTTGGGGTTAGGGTAGATCTTGGACTATGAGTTTCACTCACCTCATAGATGAGTGAAACTCATAGTCACACATCGACGTATAATTCAAAAAAGACTTTACAAAGGTATCTTCAGGAGTAGGATTAACAGTAGGATTAAAATACCGTAGGCTTTGAGGTACAAGCCTCGGAAGCAACCGGGGATAACGCTAAGATGATAATGAATATAAAAAGCTTTTTGTGATTATCGTTGAATGAATACCTCTTACCAATCGTCTTGATTATAACGGGTCGTATTTTTGAGAGACTGACCAGTACTCCAGAATAGCGTTTAGTTGTGAATCAACTCTCACATGGACATTAGAACTGGTATCTAGAATACAATCTGTCTTCAGATTTAGTTTGCGGTGAGTAGGGTAGCCAGAGCTCACTGGAGAGTTTTTGTGCTGTCAGTGGGATGACCAAAAGCTTGTCATGCTTTGTACTCTACACTGACGGCACAAAATCTCTGTTCTTACAGGGTCGGCAGCACGGATGTGACTTCACTGGTGTTACACACGTTCATAGGTCACGGTAACCACTTTCCATCAGGTGGGCCGTGTGCTTGTCTGCCACCTAAGTTGTATAAAATAAAATCAACGTTCAGGATAGGTTCTAAAATATGGGCCTTTTTTACGTGCGAATAATTACCACGGATACCTCCACCACCGGAGCCGGTGGGAGAGGTTATGTCGAACTCGAACCGACTAAAACGCATGACGCCTGTGGGTCGTTTTTGGTTGCCGAAGGTGAGGTTAACAGGCATATCCACTGGCCCACCCCGGCCGACACTGGGCCATCTCTCTCGATCTGGCCCTCCTCTCGGATGTGGGGACCACACAGTTCCCAACTCGTCCCCGGAAACGGGGAGGAACGCAAGGCGCGCCGCAGCCGCGGCCTGCTTCTGTCAAGGTGACAGGCGGCTCCACCCGTTACCCCCAGGTCTGCAAAATATGGACCCTAATAATGAATAAATGATACGCAATTTTTCCCTAAATAACTGCATACAAACAAAGCAAACAATGATATTGCAGTTATATTGTAAGTTCCCGAGTGTCGGCCATAATTCAAGCACTCGTGGTCACGTCAGGGACAAATACTACAGAGTCTCTCCATAACAGGCTCGAGTGAACTCTATGATGATAAAGAGTTAGTATTTGTTGGTTATTGTACTAGTACCAACTTATAAATATAATCAGGGAGATATATTTTTGTCAGTAAAGTTTATATTTTCAAATGTGCTTAACTATATATTAGATCTGTCCCAGAAATCTTTTGAGCCTAAGTCAATTTCACCAACTAGCCAGTACAACTGAATCTTGGATCCATAAAGCAGGCAAACCATTTGGGAATAGTATTTTTTTTAATTTATTTTAAATAGTAGCTTAAGAAACAGACATCAGAGGTAGTTTGTTTAGAATCAAGAAGAAACTGATAAATAAACATTTCACCAATAATTAAATTCGGTCCGACGTAATAGGGGGTGAGCCTATTGCCGTCTTCCGGGCACTATTGTTGACTCATCATCTGAGGCTGAGTCCGGGCTGTATGTATCTGTCTGATGTTAAACAGTTCTATCCCCTAGTCACATTATACTACACCGCATGGGAAGAGATGGGGTGGTCAAAATTTTTAAATTTATTAAAAATATATCAAAATTTTCAAAACTTCCATACCTTCGCATAGTGTGAAACAATTACATATAGTTACTATAACTGCCGACATATAAAAATTATAAGACGATGCCGTACGATCCGCGAACGATCCGCGTAGAATTTTGATCCCGTTCCCGCTATCCATGGGAACCTATTCCCGAGATAAATAGTAGCCAACGTGTTATTCATTATAGTCCAGTACAGTCTATATCTGAGTACAAAATTTCAGCCATATCCGTTCAGCTGTTGAGAGTGTGATTCCACAGCTTGAACAAATAAACATCTAATCATCTCCACAAATTTTCACATTTATAATATGAGCAGGAAGTAAGATAGGAATACTGTCTACATCATTATGCAATCTTAATCTATAATCTGTGGTACACATACAAATATGCCCAACAATATTTAGTGTACATAAGTTTGCAACGTGTATCTCCAGCATATAATTATGATTACCAAGCGCTTGGTTAGTTAGTGACTGACTACGACACCGGAGGTCGCAGGCCGCACGCCCTCTAACCTCATTATTGAACGAAACTCAATCCCTCTCACGCCCTACAGCCTTCCTGTGTACTTAGTCAACGTAAATTATTGTCAAATAACTGTTAAGTAACAGTAAACGTAACATCTTTAGTCTATATTAGGGTGCGATAAAAATTGGGAACAATATGGCGGATAATAACTTTTAAACTATCACGTTCCATGATATACAATAATGTTAACGGGAATTAAGGCTATCATGGTATAGGTACATACATAGCTTTGGTTTGCCTGACGTTTCCACCATAGATAATAAAAACAGACAGGTTTGTAACCTGATCGAAATGTCAGGCAAACCGAAGGTTTCCTCTGTAGCACCATTAAGGCCTGGAATTCATTACCAGCTCACGTGTTTCCTTCTTCCTACAGTCCCGGGTCCTTTAAGCGGGGCGTGAAAAAGCATATGATGAGGCCGTCAAGCTGAGTGTCACCATTGTCACGCGGTATGTGTAAGTAATAGTGATCCTCTTTTCTGAGACTTTGTCTTCAGCTTACCATCAGGCAAGGCGAAGTCTAATTGACGTGTTCTAAATATAAAAAAAGGTATGTGTACTTACACGTACGTAAATTTTTTATACCACTTGGTTGGCAGACAAGTACCTGGCCCACCTGATGGAAAGCGGTTACCGTGGCCTATGGACGTGTGCAACATCAAGGGAGTAACACTCGCGTTGCCAACCCTGTAAGCACAAGAGTTTCTGTGCCGTCAGTGTAAAAGACCAAGCAGGACAACCTTTTAGTCTTCCCACTGACAGTACAAAAACTCTCCAATGAGCTTTGGCTACTCACCGCCGGGAACACACCACGAGGTTATTATGGCCGCGGTATTCTGTAGGGCGAACCTATACCATGATCGCATTAATTCACGTTAACATTATTGTATATTATGGAAAGAAACATTTATTTAGTGCTAAGTGGTCACACATAAAGGAAATTACACAATAACATTATAATACCATTTGAAGTACTGGAAGCATGTTCACACATTAATAATAATAAACATGCTTTCAAACTCCAAACGCAGCAAACGTGCAATCAGTGCGACACACAAATGCACCAAATGGGTGTCCAGTTCAGCATATGCCAGGTAGAAACCTAGCGCTGGTTTTCAACTGGAGCCCGATTGGGCAGTGACAGACGGACGCCAAACCGCAAAAGTCATGTGTGAATCTGTGTACGTGTAAATGACGGTGTCCAGGAGCCATATATATATAATACAATAAATAGCGAATGACAATGTATAAGTGATAATAATACAATAACATATAAGAACAGTTGGTAAATACATTAATATATTAAAGTGAATAAAAAATGTAAAAAATGTAAAACGGCAAAACGGTTGCTATACTTCTGATAAGTTCGAAGACAATCAGATCAATGAAATATTAGAGTTAACGTTATCCAGCCTCCTTTGAGCTTCCAAGAGGAATAACCGTAAACGTTTCCTAAACGTGGTAATTGTTTTAATGAATCGCAACGGTGGTGGAAGATTATTCCATATTTTGGAAGCCGAATAACGAAAACTGCCCCTAAATGCCTCAGATCGATGCCGAGGTATTGACAGTTGCTGGGAGCACTGTCTTCTCTCACACAATCTGCCGGCAGTTACCCAGCCAAGCTTGTCAAACAAGTACCGCGGCTTCCTGCACTTTATGACACCGAACAGAAGACATGCCACATGCATTTTCCTTCTAGTTTTCATCTTTAAGAGAGAATTTTGACTTAGGTAAGGTGTGACATGTCCTCTGGCCGGTATTGAGAAACAGAAACGAGCACAGGCGTTTTGAACACGCTGAATGATTCTTTCCGTTCGAGCCAACAGACGCGGGCCGTAAACTACATCGACGTAATTGAGCTTGGATAGCACAAGGGACTCTGTTACACGAATCCTGAGTTCCTCGGACAGGTGCGGCCTCACTTTATATAGAACTTTCAGACGGTAAAAGCAATTTCGAACGGCCTCTGCGATATGTTGTTCAAATCTAAGGGAAGGATCCACATATAACCCCAAGTTGCGAGCTCCAGCAACCCTATCTATTGGCTCTCCCTTAAGGCTCAAGTTCAGATTGGTGGGAACACGACTGATCTGTCTCTCAGTACCAAATAGTATGTACTTTGTTTTCTGAGGGTTTAATACCAGACAAAAAAAAAAAGCATCTGATGAGGCCGCCAAGCTGAGTGCCACCATTGTAGCACTTAGTGTCTGTAATGGTGACCCTCTTTCCTGAGACTTTGCCTTTAGCTTACCATCAGGCGAGGTGAGGTCAAGTTGGCGTGTCCTATATAAAAAAAAAAAAAAAAAAAAAAACAATTACTGTCCGCCCATGCTGCTATGCGTCTGAGATCGTCATTTAATTTCATAACAGCCGCTTGATGCTCACCAGGGCTGAATGACAAATATACCTGCACGTCATCGGCATATATATGGTACTGACAGTACTGAAGGCAGCTGACTATATCCGCACAATATAAACTAAATAAAATGGGGCCAAGGATCGAACCCTGGGGAACACCTCTTCTGATGGACGCAAGGGGTGAAAAAATGTCATTTCCATCGTTAATTTTGAGTGCTACCATCTGCTTGCGACCATCTAGATAACTGTGGAACCAAGAAAGTGATCCCTGATCTACACCATAGTATCTGAGTTTAGACAAAAGTAACCCCGTATGTATCCCATCAAATGCGCGGGAAAAATCTAGCAGCACCAACATAGTGCACATCCCCTTGTCCTGAGCAGCTAGTATATTATCTGTTACATCTAACAGCGCCGTGGCCGTGCCGCGTCCTTTTCTAAAACCCGACTGCAATTCAGGCAGAACACTATGCTTTTCTAAATACTCCGTGAACTGTTGACACACTATCTTCTCCATAACCTTTGAGAGACACGGCAAGATGCTAATAGGCCGGAGATCTTTAACAAAAACAGGATTCGGTGTCTTTGGTATGGGTCTAACAGTCGCAATCTTCCATAGGTCAGGAAATGTGGAAGTTTCAATAGAATGGTTAATTAAGCCCGTAATGTATGGTAGTGTGTACGGAAGGGTTAAAGTGAGCATTTTTAGTGAAACCCCATCATAGCCCTCTGCATTCGATTTCAGTGCGGCTATGGTTGACGCAACAGCATTCACTGACACTGGTGAAATCTCGAAGCTGGCATCGCTATGTCTATGAAACTCAAAATATGTCATAAGGGATATTGTAGCCGTGTGATTCCCAGGTACGTTTAGAAAATTATTATTAATTATTGTGGGATCGGTAAAGTGCGATGGAAGCTCTTTATTTGAGTTAACTCGACAGACAGTATTTTTTAAATTTTGCCAAAGTAACCTAGTGTTGCCAATATGTATATTAATGTGGTGTGTGTAATAGGCGGCTTTTTCATAGTGCAATGAGGTGGTGACCAGAGTTTTTAACTGCTTATAATATTCTCTCCCCGACGCAGACCTAGTGCGGCGGTATTTAGCCAACGCATCGTCCCGCAACTTCATCATTAATTTTATGTTATCGGTGATCCACGGGTACGATGGTTCTTTGAGAAGAGATATTCTAACTGGGGCATGAGTGTCAAAGACAGTTAAAATATTACGGTTAAAAGTATCAACCATAGTATTGACAGAGCTCGCACTAACAAAATCACTCCAATCTAATGTTGCCAAATCGTAGGTGAGACTGTCTTGACATATATTTTTCAAAGGTCTAAATTTGATAAAAAATGGCTTAATTTTCTCTTTTCTAATATCAAATTCGCAAGTGATAACTGAGTGACCGTTGATTTCGCGAAACGGCTCAACAAACATATGCCTAGCACGAAGATCAGTACAAACTAAATCAATGAGAGTTGCACTAGTGTCAGTGAAGTGAGTAGCTGTAGTGACGAACTGCTTAAGACTGAGACTGTTTAGGAATTCGGTTACTCGTTTAGATTTTTCGCTCGTCACTAGCATGTCAGAATTGAAATCCCCAAGTAATATGCAGTGATCGCACTCACCCAGGGAAGCAATAGTGTCAGTAATGGCGTCAAGAAACAGCTGCAAGTCTTGCCAAGGAGGTCGATATGCAGTACCAATAGTGAGCTTCTTTCCATTTAGCGTAGATGTCAACCACATTTGTTCAATAGATCTGTATCTTGGATCTACCGGGTGGTTCAATGTACGCACATTAAACCCACATCTGATGTAATATCCGACACCCCCTCCTCTTCCACGGCAAACATCAGAGGAGCGCGGAATGTGGCGCAAACGATAGCCAGGGACATTAGGCGCACGGCCCTCCTCGCCCGGACGAAGCCAGGTCTCATTTACTGCCATTACATCAACTCGGTGTCTATCAAGCAAAGAAACAAAATCATCGTGATGTGTCCCCAAAGAGCCCGCATTATGGAAACCAACCTTCAAAAATTTATCTTTAGTCATTGTGAATGTATAGTCATACAATCAATACAATTAACACGATCAGTTATACGATGATTAATACTAACATAAAAGATATCCGTCACCAGCCTCACTCGCGAAAGACACACACCTGTTGTGTGTATGACTGTACGCTTATATAGATATATTCCACTATTCCAGTATATACCTGTATAGTTATGTATACTTGTATAGTTATGTAAGGTAGGTACGACTTTGTTAAGTAAATATGGCGTAAAATAAATCGGATCAATTGTTACATCATTTAGAGTTCCAATTAATAAAGTAAAGAAAGCTTCAACTGTACAATTCAAATAGTCCACAACAAACTCGTCACAATACTCTAACGTAAACTTGCAAGAATAGTAGTTCTGTGTTAAAAATGTATCATAACATATCAACAAACACTCCACGTCGGAGAACGAATCTAAATCAAACAGTGATGGCCCGCGTACAGGCCTACAATAACGCTTACCAGTAGGTACAATATAAATCGTGCGACAGAAGTAACTAGAAAGCAGAATAACAATTATTACATAATTTACACCCACACATTCTGCAATAAAAAAAAATAACAAAAAATAAAAAAAAATACAACGACAGTATTGCGTCAACGCTGCATTAAAATTAGACAGAAAACACAGCTGACTGAGGAACAAAATTAAATATTTACATGTCGGATCTGGAAACACAACATTAGAAAACGTAAAGATATACAATTTAAACGAATAACAGCAATTATTAAGGAAATGTTGCTCATAGTTGTACATCTCGGTCACACAAGTACACGGCAGACTTCCGGAATATAGAATCAAAGTTAAACATATTACATAAACTATCATACAGCTATTACGAGGCGGGACGATAAAAAACAGATTCGACATCAGAATCTGAACGAATATGCACTGCTTTGTCGCCAGGTTTATTTCTCGCAAAAATACGACCTCGCTTACACCACACGAACTTCCAACCGTAGTGTTGTCCAGCGTCTCGCACCCTACGAAACAACTGGCGGTTCATTTTAGTGAGACGCTCGTTAATATAAAACCGCCTCGCTGGCCCTGCCATACCCAAGTCTGTAGACGTTGTACCGCGGCGCACGCGCGCGCACGACAATAGCTCCTCGCGCAGATCTCGGCGCGCTAAGCGCACGGCAAGGGGACGGGGGCGGCGCTCCGGGCCCCGCGAGTCAGTCGACTGCAGATATCGAGGACCAACACGCTCCGCGCTGACAATATCCCGTTCCTCCAGCTTCATTCCCAATTTCACTGCAACAAGCAGAACCGTATTGACTGGATTCTCAGCATTAGGTTCAACTAAATTGGAAATCTCAACATCGTTGATCAGCAACTCCTGGTCGCGGTCATTTAAATCTTGCCGCAGTTGGTCGATGACGTCATTATTATTGGTCTGGTCGGGGGGTTGCAGCTTCTCCAGAACAGACAGCCGCTGCTCCATGCTGTCGACTCTGGCGTTGCATTGCTTCATGGACACAACGATATCAGACATCTCCTCCTTATATTGCTTGAGAATGTCGTTTATAGAGCGCAGGTTGTCCCTTAAAATTCTAAGCTCTGTTGCAATATCAGTCGTCAATACCGCCGTCTCATCGGGGGATTTCGTGGCAGTGTTGCTTACCGGACGCTGTTGCATAGTGGAGCCTCTGATCGGTGACTCAGCCCCATTATCGGTAGCCACGTTCTTCTTGCATTCAGGGCATAGCCAAGATGGTGGTATGACGCCAGTCACCGGCAAAACAACGCATTTCCGATGGTACGTTGAAATGCATTTAGAGCACTTAGCGACATCTACCGGAGATAGAAACCTCCCACACGCGTTGCATGACTTTGTCATTTCTATCGATTGCAAAGCGAGTAATCGACTGTTTCTGTGATTTGCCGCTAGATGGCGTTATTATCAGAATAATGCTACAGTGAGTCTAATATGTTATCCTATTGTGTAACAGGATGATTCACACGGTGCTAAGACTTTATAGGGGCGCATGCACTTTGGGGCACCAAAAGAATATATATTAATGAGCAAAGTTTTGATCGCCACTCCACAGAAACAGTTTGTAGGGTAGATGTTTGGATCACTATGTTCAATATATTTGTTTTATCACTTTTGCGCATTCACGACGCGCGAAGGCACTTGCAAACACTTGCCCGGCACTTTTTATTATTCACTCTCACTTTTACGGTTCAGTTAGCGTATTTGGACCTTATTTATTATTTTTTTCAACACGAATTAAGCGGACAACGATTGAGTAGTTTGACATCCGTGACGTCCTTATGGCGGTTTTCATTTAAATCTCTAAATGTAATTGGCTGGTTTTAATACAATTAAATGGTGACATGTAAAGATGTAAAAAAGAACTTGTTCTTGCCAATTTTCAATTGTTTTTCTGACGAAGAAATTCGGTACATTTTAAGTTTTATTTCAAAAAAGATAAAACTCTTCCTCTACTATTAGCAACTGATGAGGTTAAAAGAAACCAATGAGAAAAATCGACCGGAAATGGCGAACAGGAAGGGTCTAGTGTTCTATCATGACAATGCCAGACCGCACTCATCTATAGCCACTCAGCAAAAATTTAGAGATCTTGGGTTGGATGTGTTGATGCATCCTCCATATAGTACTAACCTTGCACTCAGATTTTCACCTGTTTCGGTCACTTTAGAACTCTTTAGGATAAAGTTAGCCTCAAAAGAATACTATGAAAACTACCTGTCAGATTTTTTGTATCAAAAGTCTCAAAATTTCTATTGCAATCGGATGATAGCACTACCCACAAGATGACAACAAGACATCGATCAAAAGAGCACAAACATATATAAATAAATAAAAAATTATTACTTAAAAATATAATGTTTTCCTTTGTATGAAAATTACGAAAATACTTTTATCCCTACCTTATATTTATTTATTTCTTTATTTATTAATTTCATACATACAATGTCATTACAGGCAGACCCAATGCGACAGAGTAGCAACATAATTTTAATAATTTCATCTATAATATATGTCATTTACATCATCATAATCACACATAATCATGCGTCAAAAACCAAATAATAATTTCACAACATATTATTAATTAAAGTAGATATAATGACCATTTCAAATATTATTCATGAACATGTCATATCAGAAATAATAATTATTCAGTTGATGATGTCAAAATAATAATTCAAATAATAATGTCAAAGTAACTTGTGCCAAACTAGTAGATTACTTACTGTGTGTACATAATTACTTACTTACTTACTGGGGACTCTGTGGTCCCAACATCCAAGGAGGGCCGGATCGAGAGAGATGGGCCTGGGTCGGCCGTGGTACGAGGGATATGCCTGTCAACCTCACTTTCGGCAACCAAAAACGACCCACAGGTGCCGTGTGTTTTAGTCGGTTCGAGTCCGACATAACCTCTCCCACCGGCTTCCCCACGGATAC
Organism: Eilema griseolum; assembly: GCA_963662185.1. NCBI lineage: Eukaryota > Metazoa > Arthropoda > Insecta > Lepidoptera > Erebidae > Eilema > Eilema griseolum. Next base: position 12,836,779 of record OY759250.1, read on the forward strand.
CCACGGCCGTAAAAAAAGGAATTATCTTTCTTTTACTATGATGAGACTGACAGACGGTACAGATTAAATGATAAATTTAATTTCTGTGAATCAAGAAGACGCTACACATACCGGTCCTGTGATATTCATCCCAATTGGTATTCAGTCGGCATGAAATTCACCCGTTTATCTACAAAGGGTTAATTTAGTTAGTAAATGGAACTTAAATACGCGGTTTACCTTCGGCCACAGATAATAAAAGCGGACTGCTGGTTCTAAAGAGTATATCAATCTTTAGAAGAAATCTAACGTTGAAAATATTTTATTGAATTTCTTGTTGGTATTTAAATAAAACTATTTTAAAAGATTTGGTTTTATATTATTACTCATTTACACTAATATCGGTGTTTTGGTTCCTTTTTAGCTGTCATTTTGGTGAGGCCGTGCTTGTTCTTAAATTTTTTTTACGTATTGACTTGGTTTTTTCTTTAATTTGTATATCCATACTAATATGTTAAATGTAACTTAGAACTCTGTCAGTCTGTCTGTATATACGATTTCAAGTCTAATCCACTAAACCGACTTCGATAAAATTTGGTACAGGGGTAGATTAGACCTTGGGAAAGCTATAGGAGTAGGCTATGCTTGGTCGCGATAACCGATATCTACACGGGCAAAGCCGAGGGCAACAGCTAGTTAGTAAATTAAGTTACTTAAAGCTAGTTAAAATAACAATCGAAATCAAAATCCCAACTCTAATTAAAATCGAGTTATTAGAAATGTCACGATCAGACTTACAATCAGCTGTACGTCTGATTGTACATATTTGTGTAAAACTTAGGCAGGCAGAGGTGAATTAACACCCACATTTCACTGATCATTGTATTCAGTCCCACGTAATAGGGAGTGAGCCTATTGCCTCCTTCTGGGTACTTTTGTTGACTCGAGCCTTGTACCTGTGCCTGAGTCTGAGCTATATACCTATATATCTGTCTGATGTTAAACAGCCGTATCCCTTAGTCGCCTTGTACGACACCGCATGGGAAGAGATGGGGTGATCCAAATTCTACTCTGCCGGGAACCACGCAGCTAAGAACTGGAAACAATAATATGATTCGGGTGGAGACACGAGCATCAGTTAGTGTTTAAATTATATTTTTTAATTATAAGAATTATTTTTTATTACTATGAATACACATTACATATTAGATGGTTAAGGAACAGCAGCACGAGTGTGACACCCCTGATATTTCACACGTCCAATAGGCCCCGGTAACCTCTTTCCATCAGGTGGACTATAAGCTTGTCTGCCACATTTCGCTGGTCTTTCATACAGAAGTGACATTACTTAGGTATTAAATATTAATTATTAGCAACACCACAAGTACTTATTAATTAGTACCACAGGTAGGTAAATCCCAGCACTTTGGTTGATGACTTCTAATTAACTAATCGAAACTGGTGCTGGTGCATTAATAATAACAAGCCTTGATGACAACATGGAGTAATGGGCCACAGCACAAACACATACAGAAGGTGAGGTTTACAATGCACCGTGCGTGTTGATGGACACGTTTAAACTTGTTTTGTATTGCCGCCACTTCAAACCGTCACAATCTATGGCCGAGTTCTAGCGATAGCGCCGCGCTGAACTAAGCGATATTTCGATGGACGGGATGACGGTGCTTGGGTGACGGGCATGCGGTGGACACACACACAGCCATGTATGTATCGCAAAATCGGCGCCATCATTTAGTTGCTGGTGACGTCCCAATGAGGGTGGCGATGGACAAGCACCCTAAGGCAGTACAATGTTTCAACGGGCTTTCAGATGTCGTTGGCTTTCCTGTCAGGATTTGGAGATCAGCAGCTGTCACTTTTTGAAAAAACCGATAAACCTACTAATAAAAAATTATAACTGGTCTCCTCGCTATGAGTTTGAAGATGACTACATCGATATTTAAGCAGAAAAACATGCTAATGATGTTTCTCGAAGAGTAGGGAGGGAAAGGAAGAAAGATAATGGAGCTAATTTCAGAGCCCCATTGAAAATATGATTTCGGAACTTTTTTACAGATGGACCGAACCTTCTGTAATAGATTACCTGTTCTGTGATCTAACGTGGTGCGGTAATCACAGCGGACATTATCCGCCCAGCCGTCACCCCGTCACGCTGTCATGACGCAGCTTGCCATGTCACGCTATGACACGCGTCACGGCATGTCTCTAACCAGTGTTTGTATTCCGATGTTTGAAGAGCAAGCAAATATTTTAGCACTTATTGTTCCTGTTTCGTGTTTGTGTAAATATTATTTTCGCCATTCTACATAGACCCAAAGTAAGCACAGTTTAACTATCATGTGTTATGGGTTCTAGATTGCGTATAAATTTACTGATTTTATTTTTTTGGAAATGCAAACTTATTATACGTAAAAATGGAAATAAAGGACTAATGGAAATATTCATGCATAATAAAATTAAAACCCGACTAATAAAAATCACGCTTTAAAAAGTATTAAACAAGAAAAGTCGGGATTTTGTTTTAATCTTATTTGTTTATTTATATTATTTTGGAGCAAGTGATAAATATAATTTATATATATTTGACCCGTGCTAATTAAGTCCTTTTATTTCATACCAAACACGGCATCTTTATCTCCAATTTATTTTTTAAAACAGTTTTTTATGACCGCTAGAGGGCGCCATATTAGATTGCATTAGAAGTCATGTATCCTATAACCAGCGGACGACCAAGACGTTTCTAACGATTCCTTATTAGTCCAGTTCTAATTAGTAGTTATGGAGCTATAAGGGAACAGATGAACCTACATAAATACATTGCCTGTTAAAGTCATAACCCTCCTTTGTCTTCGCCGTAATCGGGTAAAAATGTTTGCACTTTGACAAAATTACAACTGCGCCCCTGCATAGGAGTTGAATGCACTACTACCACGCCACAGAGGCCTCCTGATATTATTTTAACCGACTTAAAGCAGTAGAGTAGGCACAGAAAAAAGAAATCACGTTTCAAAATTTTAACTAGTAAATTATTTCACCAAGGTTATTTTTAAACTTTCGCGGTGTGAATTCGTAATTATACAAGATATCGGGACTTCTCGTGAATTATATCTTGGAACTTACTATTTCTGCCGACGTTTCGGGTGCGTTGCAGCACTCGTGGCCACGACTTGACTAGTCTTCAAGCGTCGAGAGGTATGCGGGGAACATTATTTCACCAATTTTTTTTTGGGCAACCCTATTAGTATGAGATTAGCAACACCCGTTAAGCTCGGACGCATTCGAGACCTTCCGGTGGTACCAATGTTAGGAGGAAATAACCGTGGTACCACTGTTGGTTTTATTGGGTGTGTTACGGATAACAAAGGTGCACATCGAAGTCTGAGGTCCACTTTTCCAGTCTAACTGTGGCGATGGTGAAATTCGATATTTTCCGTGAATCGTCAAATATATCGAAGTTCACTCGCAGATAATTTATGGGTATGGGTAATGGACTGCTGAGACGAGGGCTCAGGTTCGATCGCAGGTTTTACCATGGCACATGGCATGGCACACACGATGACTTTTCGATGCTTTTCGAAGTTATGTGTGTATTTATCGCAGGTTTATAAGTGTCCGGTTAATGGCATTGGGCTTGCCACCTATTACATTGGGACCTAAACATAAACTGGCGAAATGTGGGTGCTAGCACCTCTGCCTACCCCTTCGGAGAATATAGGCGTGAGTTTATGTTATGTTATAATATATAATTTATATTAGTAACGACCCTAAATCAACGTTCAATATATTGTAAAATTTGACAGTAACGGTAATTCAGTTTGATTCATGTAATCACGTCAGCCGTACTTCGACGGCGTAAGTCACGTGACACACACCCTGTCATGTAACATTACCGTCCCTCCTACTCCTAAAAGCGTAATCAGGCGGAAAAATACTCCAGCAGTTTTTAAGGTGATTAAAGTATATACATTTTAATCCATTAAGATGAAACTTAAATTGGTATGCAACAACGGATTACAGTATTATCTTACTATTTTCAGCCTTATCTAACTGAAACAGGGTTGGCACCTTGACATAAATAAAATAAATAAAATAAAAAGCCTTTTATTTCTTACTGGTTTCATAATTAGGTTTAAAAAGATATTGTAAATTGTAAATTAAATGTGTAGTTGTAAATTATTTCGTACAGTTATTTCTATTGTAAGAACCCCTCTCTAGTGGAAGGTAAAGGCCTCCTCCAGAGATAGCCAATTTGTTCTATCTTCTGCTACTCGTATCCAGTGGTCGCCGGCTATTTTTATAATGTCGTCTGTCCATCGTGCATTTGGTCTACCTTGTCTCCTTTTGCCTGATGGTCCTCGCCATGATGTGGTTTCTTTGGTCCAGCGATTGTCTCTAAGTCTGGCCACATGTCCTGCCCACCGCAATTTTAGTTTTTGTGAATAGATGAGAGCGTCAATGACTTTAGTTTTTTGTCTTATGTCGGTATGGCGGACTTTTTCGATCTTTCTAATCTTCAAAATGCTTCTTTCCATGCTCCTTTGACATGTTATAATCTTGTTTTTCACTTTCCTAGTAAATTTCCAGGTTTGGCAGGCATATGTTAGTGAGGGAAGTAGACAGGTATTCATGACTTTGCTTTTCAACTTGATATACCAGGCACCTTGACATAACATGACAAAATCTATGATTGCACATAATGATGTGATATTTGTATTGTTTTCGTATAAATATAATAAAATAATATTGTAATATACTTAATAAACACTTAAACTTTTCTGACCCTCTTTTCTTTTCTGAGACTTTGCCTTCAGCTTACCATCAGGCAAGGCGAAATCTAATTGACGTGTTCTATATAAAAAAAAAAACTATTCGCTCATTTTCCCACCTGGTCTGAATTGTCCCTAAGTCTCAGTGTATATTATAGGTAGTATATACATGTGGGGATCGTAAACTAAATGTTATGCATGTACCACAACATTTACAATTCCTGATGGACTCGTATAGAGGACTATCCCAAGCACTGCTTTAAACTTTCATGTCATAAACGCACTGAGATAATAGTTGCTAAAAGGACGTAAATACGCTGTAATTAAAAGTTTTAGTTAGGCTCTAAAACATAAGCATTATTCTGCTTGACAAAGAGTATCAATGGCAGTCGTGATTTGAGTATACGGTGATTTAAAAAAAAATTATACCACTTGGTTGACAGACGAGCACACGATCCACCTGATGGAAAGTGATTATTGAGGCCTTTGGGCGTGTGCAACACCAAGGGGGTCGCACTCGCGGTGCCAACCCTGTAAGCACAGAGTTTTTGTGCCGTCAGTGTAAAAGACAAAGCAGTGGCAAGCTTTTGGTCTTTCCACTGACAGCACGAAAACTCTCCAGTGAGAACTCTCTTTCAATTGGTTGACGAAAGAACTGGGGTAAAACAAACCAAGGACCCAGTTGTAATAGTGTTTAGGTGTTGGGGTAATTAAGAAGTTTTATTATGTATCATCTATATATCAAAAAAAAAGTGAAAATAACAACAGCTTCTTGGGTATGAACGATGAATACGGACATATTTTTTTTTTTTTTATATCACGTCACGTCAATTGGACTTCGCCTTGCCTGATGGTAAGCTGAAGGCAAAGTCCCAGAAAAGAGGGTCACCATTACTTACACATACCGTGTGACAATGGTGACACTCAGCTTGACGGCCTCATCATATGCTTTTTCACGCCCCGCTTAAAGGACCCGGGACTGTAGGAAGAAGGAAACACGTGAGCTGGTAATGAATTCCAGGCCTTAATGGTGCGACAGAGGAAAGAGTCTCCGAACCGCTTGGTTCTTGATCGGATGTTTTGCACCGTGTGCAGATGACATCTAAGACCTGCACGTGTTGTCCTGTGTAGGAAATAATAAAGAAATATAAATAAATGGAATATTTATATGAAACACCACTTATTTAAACTATTATCAGTTTGACTGGGATTTTGACTAGAATATTACTTGCAGATAGCTCATGTGATAAGGCATAACTTGAACTACTTTAATTTGAAAAAAAACAGTACCACGCAAAGTAATTCAAAACTATAGTATTAAAGTAAAAGACGGAAAAGAAGTAATATAGTAAAAAAAAACAGAAAAAAAAGTCCTGGCAGACGGAGTAGTGGGCATTGCTAGCATCAGATATTAAGCGTATTAACTAAAATGGTAAGAGCGTGGTCAAATTAAAATCACAGACATTATTATGATTTAACTCAAAATGTGTAATAAAAGCGCGTCCCACTCTATTAGCGCCATTACCCCGAATGGGGAATATTACCCCAAGTTGGGGAAATTCTCTTTTACTGAAAATTGGGTAATCGACGGCCGACAGGCGGTTTATTATTTTTAATATCGCCCTCAGCGAATGTAAATGGCGTTCTCACTGAGAGATGCTACGTCGTAATGTGGGCATTAGTTTGATCGCGGAGTTTCCGAGGGGTGTTAAGGCTGATTGTGATACTCTTAATTGGTGATTTAAGCTTCTGTTTATGTTTTTTAACACGCTAAGATACTAAAATGGAGTAAAATATGATTTTGTCGCAAGTTTACACGTATAATAGTTTTAGTTTTATTACGATTTATTTAGTAGTAGCTTTTGCCCGCAGCTTCGCACACGTGGGTCAGTCTTTCACGCGGGTGAAGTCGCTGGCAACAGCTAGTTATACACATAAACCATCCTCTTGAATAACCGTATCTTCAATAGCTACCAACAACCGCGGTAGCCTAGTGGTATGGGTAATGGACTGCTGAGACGAGGTCTCGGGTTCGAACCCAGGTTTTACCATGGTACACACCATGGCACTTTTCGATGCTTTTCGAAGTCATGTGTGTATTTATCGCAGGTTTATAAGTGCCCGGTTAGTGGCAATAGGCTCACCACCTATCACATTGGGACCTAAACCTAAACTAGCGAAATGTGGGTGCTAGCACCTCTGCCTACCCCTTCGGGGATATAGCCGTGAGTTTGTCATGTTATGTTATGAATAGCTGAAAACTGCATTAAAATCTGTTTAGCAGTTTATAAGCTCTAAACGTACAGACAGCGCAAGCCACTTCATTTTATAATATGTAAATACTACTTTATTATTTTCACTGATGATAACATTTCGGATGCTTTTCAGCAGCTGTGGTCACGGGCTGGTAAAAAGTAACCAGAGCTCTTCTTCTAAACATGGCAACTGAAAATGGAATCTATTAGAAGTAGTTTTATTTCAATGGATCGTGTAATAGTTTATCCGCAGAGTATGTCAGTCAGATCCGCAAGTCATCATGACTCTGCCGACTTACCTGACACGTCACTGCTACCCGGATGCTTCGCGTGTCACTGCTTCGTCAACTTGAAACTCATTTTCCGACTATCACTCAACATTATTTTATATCTCGCGAGTTTAGAAGGTTATTTGTCAAGTTAAAAATTACATTAGTGTGAATAATCCCAATGGGGTAGGCAGGGGTTATTAATATTCACAATTTAGACAAACTATGGTTTTATGTCCCACATACTAGGAAGATACGATAGCCTCCATGGAGTGGCGGTAGTGAACGTGGCCTACGCAGGAGGCGCGGGTTCGATGCCCGCTCAGTGCAAATATTTGTATGCATAAATATAGATATTTGCATTGGTCTGTTCGTGCCCCGGAGAGCACGTTAGCCGTCGGCCCTGGTTGCCATACCAACATCTATGACAGTCGTTATGGATAGTTGGAGCCCTAAAATATCCAACAAATGGTGTAACTGCAATGTTTCGATATCGCTTTTGGGTTTTAGGGGTCATATGGTAGTCGCTTCACGGAAAATATCGAAGTTCAGCCGAATCCGCAGTTAAACTGGTGAAGCGGACCCAAGGTGAAAGCTTCGGATGCAACTGGGATTAAGGCTATAATGAAGAAGATACTAGGAAGATACGATTATATTGTCATCATCCGGGAATTTAGTATGTAGAATGTAGGACACGGCGGTATTTTTAGGAGGCAGGACACGGCGGTATTTTCCGCCCAATTGAGCAGTCCGACTGGGGAAATACCTCCGCCCTACAGAATACCGCGGTTATAATAACTTCGTGTTGTGTTCCCAGCGGTGAGTAGGGTAGCCAGAGTTCACTGGAGAATATGTGCTGTTAGTGGGATGACTAAAGGCTTGTCCTGCTTTGTCCTCTACACTGACGGCACAGGAACTCTGTGCTTACAGGGTCGGCAGCGCGAGTGTGGCTTCTCTGGTGCGTCCATAGGCCATGGTAACCACTTTCCATCAGGTGGGCCGTGCACTTGTCCTGCCACCTAAGTGGTATAAAAAAATATATCATTCTGATACATCAAAATGTATGAGATTCTGGCGTAAATTGTCCTCAAACTAAACCAATCATAAAATGGGAAGCGAACCCCGGACTTTAAATTGAAAGCGTTCATGAAAGTGTTACCATCCCTAATATGCTAAGCTAATCGCTTTATAAAACCAACTTCAGAATCAAATTGCAAAATCTTATTAGCAAAGGATTTAAAGAATTCAAAGCGGTATTCTCGACGTAATCAATGGAGAAACACGAACACTCGACAAAATACAAAGCATGTCGAGCTTTTTATATTAACCGGTCGTCTGTATTGTGTACTGTAGGGCACCCAAGTGCTGTAACAAAGCGAGGACAATCCCGATTAATGCGGTAACGTGATCTTGATTCGCTCAACACAACATGTTCTCGACCTTTGGATGTGGGTTCACAATACATGTTATTCATGTCCAAGTGCCACCTGTGACCTTTCGTTTGATCCAAACCTTCATATTTCATCCTGTCTAGAATTATATAATTTCAAATAGTGTAGAAGTATGGTTTTTTTTTATACAAATTAGATGGCAGACAAGCACACGGCCCACCTGATGGAAAGTGGTTACCATGACCTATGAACGTGTGTAACACCAGTGGAGTCACATCCGTGCTGCCGACCCTGTAAGAACAGAGATTTTGTGCCGTCAGTGTAGAGGACAAAGCAGGACAAGCCTTTGGTCATCCCAGTGACAGCACAAAAACTCTCCAGTGAGCTCTGGCTACCCTACTCACCGCTGGGAACACAACACGAAGTTATTATAACCGCGGTATTCTGTAGGGCGGAGGACTTCCCCAGTCGGACTGCTCAATTGGGCGGAAATACCGCCGTGTCCTACCTCCTCAATACATTTGGTTTACATGTTTTTGAGTGTCTTAACCTGTTATTGATAATAATAGATAGGTTGATTGCTTACTGTTTGATTATGTGCTTCAAATTCCATTGTCAGTATCAATTTTCCTTTATTTTCTGCCTCACCTGATGATAAACTGAAGGCAAAGTCTTAGAAAAGAGGGTCACCATTACATACATGTACCATATTACAATGGTGGTATTCAGCTTGACGGGACTATAGTACTCGGGACTGTAGGAAGAAGGAAACACGTGAGCTGGTAAGGAATAGTTTTCATACTAATTTAATAATCATAGATTGTTTTTATAGATTATATTCAAGATAATAATGTAGTACATAATTAATAAATTATAATTATTTCCGTATACAATAATATAATAACATGACGCCATATGCGTTGTAGTGGAGGCGGACAACGTTTTCAGAGACGGCCAGATGGTGGATCTGACATAACAAATACAGCCAATACTCTCTTTTATAGAAAAGAAAACATAAAAGAATTGAAAATGATATTAAAAAAAAATAAACATAACATAAACTCACGCCTATATCTCCGAAGGGGTAGGCAGAGGTGCTAGCACCCACATTTCGCCAGTTTATGTTTAGGTCCCAATAGTTGGCGAGCCTATTGCCATTAACCGGGCACTTATAAACCTGCGATAAATACACACATAACTTCGAAAAGCATCAAAAAGTCATTGGTGTGTGCCATGGTAAATCTGGGATCGGAACCGAGAACTCGTCTCAGCAGTCCATTACCCATACTACTAGGCTAACGCGGTTATAAAATAATATCCTATATTTTAACTAATTCTACCACAAACTTTTCAAATATAATTCTATGTTCTACTAAACTGTTTAGAACACCGTGTGTCCCGCTTTTTGGATGAGGCGGGAACGAATATTGAAAGCACGTTATTTTGCAATATTATCTGAATAGTAGCTACAAAAAGTTGCGCATTGTTGGTGGTCGATTTGTGGTCTATCGCGACATCAATTTAGTTTAATTCCTTTTCATTTCCTAGTATCAATCAGTAGTCAGTTGAATATCAACAATCTAAGTACGTACTCTCCATCTCATTAGTATGATAATAATTAATCAAGACGATTATCTGTAAGATAATCCGGCTGTTGTCCGCGCCGTCCTGGATTCGATTGTCGAAGCTATTCCAGACTATACTGGTGTACTATAATCTCATTGCATCAGGGCGCTTCCACAATGACTACTGGAATTCATGAATATTATGTCTATTTTAGTTTATATGATGTTAATATTATTATAACTCTTGATATTATATAGTGTTGATTGATGGCACTTGGTGGAATTTACTATACCTACATATTGAATAAGACACTTTGTACTGTTCCACTGTATTTTATTTTTTACCTGACCGGTTTTGCCTCACGGCATTCTCAAAGGTTTGTATACCGCCAATACAAACCTTTGAGAATGCCTTGAGGCGAAACCGGTCAGGTGAAAAATAAAATACAGTGGCAAAGTACAAAGTATCTTATTCAATAGGTACGTACCTTCGGTTCTACTTAATTATTGGCTTGTGCCTTTGACTCAATACAAACTCAAAGTCAAAGGCTTGTGTAGTGAGCATACCTGCTGCATATAATCCAAAGTGAATGCAAATTTCAATAGATCTGTGGTTCTTCTACATTCGCTACATACAACCGTCATGATTGTGATCTTAATTAAATAAAATTTTCAACAATAAGCCAATTATTTTGGTAAAAAGAAACGACGGGGACTTCTCGGTCGTAGGCGTAAAGGAATAACGTTTTCACTGTGGGTGTACCCTAGCCGGGGGGCATGTCGGAATGAGATCCTAATAGCCAGACTAGAAATATGACTTTATTCTAAATACATTAGAATAACAGACATACCTCCTACTGAAAATGAATACAATTTGAAATGAAATACTGAAATTATTATATAACCTACAGTTTTTGTACCAGTTAATTTAATATTTATACTTAGTTCAAAAGAGTAGATTTACCGACTATATTAACCGAGATTAAAACGAACTAAGCTGCGTCATAAAACGTTAGTACTCAGGTTAGTTTCGGCAACTTAACGATCCACAGGCGTCGTGCATTTTAGTCGGTTCGAGTCCGACATAACCTCTCCCACTGGCTCTGGTGCGGCGTGGAGAATTTCCGCACGTAAAAAAAAGTTGAGCAGTCCGACTGGGGAAGTACCTCCGCCCTACAGAATACCGCGGCTATAATAACTTCGTGTTGTGTTCCCAAGTACGGTCCGTACGGTAGCCAGAGCTCACTGGAGAATTTGTGCTGTCAGTGGGAAGACTAAAGGCTTGTTCTGCTTTGTCTTCTACACTGACGGCACAGAAACTTTGTACTTACAGGGTTGGCAGCGCGACTGTGACTCCTCTGGTGTTACAAACGTTCATAGGCCACGGTATCCACTTTCCATCAGGTGGGCCGTGTGCTTGTCTGCCACCTAAATGGTATAAAAAAAAAAAAAGTACTCAGGTTAGTTGAACGATTTATAATGGTGAAATCCAGCCTCAATCGTTTAATTGTTTGTTATATAAATAAATATGCCACAAAACAAGCCATTATAATCAATGGACACCTGAATTAAACACAAAAATTTTAAGTGTCAAAATATTCCCGCCGAAAATATCATTTACACAATATGGCGGCCCTACTCGGAGCCTTATCGAATATTTCGTAGGCTTTTTATATCGCCGGGGACAATAGCATCGCCGGCGTTATTTCGCTTACTCTCGCCTGTCCTGTTCAGAAAGCCCACCGTCCCATACAATGCTAACATTGTCAAGTACTTTCGCAGGCCTCCTTGTACTCGTAATAGAATAGAAAGATTTAAAAACGTATTCGATGTGAGATAAATATAGCTGGTCTTCATAATATACTGCCCCTATTATAGGCATTTACAGGTCTCAGCACTGCCAGATATTTCCAAATTTTAAGCTGTGAGCCTGTGTTCTTCGTCTTCATCCTGGTGTTAATCCCAGTAGTCGCAACAGAAGCCTTCACCTTGGAGACTGCGGAATTGAGTCTCTGTCATTTGACCCATATTGCTATGGTAGGCGATAATGAACTCGACTACTACGCAGGCGACGCCGCTTCGGTTCCCCATCAGTTCTGTAGGTTTTTTTTTTTGCGTGCGCCAAATCCCCACGGATTCCCTCCCATCGGAGTGGAAGAGGTTATGTCGGACTCGAACTGACCAAAACGCACGCCGCCTGTGGGTCGTTTTTGGTAGCCGAAGGTGAGGTTGACAGGCATATCCCTCGCACCCCGGCCGACCCAGGGCCATCTCTCACGATCTGGCCCTCTCCTTGGGTGTGGGGACTACAGAGTCTCCAACTCGTCCCCGTTTCCGGGGACGCGAGAGGCGCGCCACCGCCGCGGCCTGCTACTGCCAGAGTGACAGGCGGCTCCACCAGTCACCCCCAGGCCAGCTCTCATGCGGGGCGGAGGTCGTTCATCGACCTCTGACGCCCGAGTTGCCTTCGTACGCGGGCAGCATGGCTTGCGATCCTGGTGCTGTAGGTCACCTTACTTACATATTAGTAATTCCTTTTCATTTCTATCATGTGTTTCATTTAATCTTACATGCAAGATTTTAGTATCTTGGAAATATTAGCATTCAGTTTTATTGTAATGTTGTATTGATGTGAATAATGTGTTACTTTATGCATTTATAAGTAATTTTTATTACTTACTTATATGTTACTAGCACCACGCCGCGGTTTCACCCACGTAAATCCTGATCCCATGGGAATATCGGGATAAAAAGTAGCCTATATTACTCACGAATAATGTAGCTTTCTAATGAAAAAAGAATTATTAAAATCGGTCCAGTACTTTTTGAGTTTATTCGTTACATGCAAAAATACAAATCTTTCCTCTTTATATATATATATAAAGTAATATATATAAAGTAAATAAATATTTATATATATATATATATATATATATATATATATATATATGTATATATATATATGTATATACAGTATAGATTTAAACAATACCATAATATTTAAATAATTTTCAGCACAAAACAAATTCATTGTTTACCTACGTAGTGTGTGTGTGTGTGGTGACATTATCTTTTTAGACTTGTCTTATGTCTTTTTGTATGTTTTTTTTATCTTAAGCCGGCTTATGACTTTTGGATAATATTAGGTCCCTACATATGAAATTGGCGTTTTGTATGGGCGGAAATATAAAGTCAGTTTTTTTTTTGTAAAATATATTCACTTATGCAATTTTCACATCTCATAGGTAGTTCATTGATTTTTTTTTAAATTGTTGATTGATGGCACTTGGTGGAATTTGTTGTTACACATATTGAAAACTCACTTGTACTTTTCCACATTGCTTTTAATATATATATTAGACCTGACCAGTTTCACCTTACGGCATCCTCAAAGGTTTTTTCCTTTGCTTCCAAAACCATGGGGCGAGAATCAATAAACTTTTTGGAGGTGGTTTGGACTGTCGCATCGGAGTTAATTTTTTATCCTCGTATGAAGTTGTTCAAATTCCGGAAAAAATAGAAATCTGTTAGAGCAAGGTCCGGGAGTGCGGTGGATGTATGGGAATGACATTCGTTTACGACTGTCATAAACGTCAAAATACGTGTCATTCATGTCAAGGGGGTAGATTACCGAAAAATATTCAGCAATATTTTTATCCAATTACGGTTTAATGTAAAAAAAGAATGGTTGAATCGTTTGTACCATTCGATTAACATTTTACAATAGATTATATGCCGATGTAAATGATCGTGTTCGAACAATGATTGCGGCCACACTCGGTGATAGTAATCAAACAAATGGATTTTGCAGAACATTCTGAATAATTATTATTCAGTTTATTTCTTTTTACATCGAAGCCGGTGGGGGAGGTTATGTCGGCCTTGAACCGACTAGAACACATGCTGGCTGTGTGAGCCGTAGGTTGCCGTATATCCATCCCTCGCACCCCGGTCGGCCCCGGGCCATCTCTTTCGATACAGAACATTCAGTATACTAATTAATTAGGTGTGCAATGGTAGGGTTAACGTTGAACACACATGAGTCTTAATAGCTTATAGCTTTTGTTGTGAGTTGAGCGCGATTGTTTCGCATGAGGTTTCTTTTGGATTCGATTCCTGGAAAAGTACAAAATGTAATGGCGTAAGTTTTTATTGACATGCTCTTTACACACACAAGCGCTTTACCTATCGCTTTGCAAAGTGTTACTTTGTGACCTATATCAATAAAGACTTGATATTTTTGCATGTCCCCATATCAATGTATATTATTTTATATGAACCTCCCTCCATATATATGGATGAATAATGCTTGAGCTCGTGTTTTACAGTTCAAGTGCAAAACGGTGTCGGCGTATTTCTTAGAAAGAGTTAAGTCATGTAGGTGTGTTATTTGATAACCCCAGTGAAATAAGAGTTCCGCTAGTTTATGTCACCATGCATGAGTGTTACTTAGGGTTTACAGACAGTGGGGTTTTAGTGTTATTAAACACGGTGCCAGGTTAGTGGTGATTAAATATAAGCATGTGGAAGCATGGAGCAGAAGGTAAGGGACTCGTGGTTAGGAGTAGAGTAGGATAACTCTTTTTTTTTATACAACTTAGGTGGCAGGCAAGCACACGGCCCACCCGATGGAAAGTGGTTACCATGACGTATGAACGCGTGTAACACCAGTGGAGTCACATCCGTGCTGCCGACCCTGTAAGAACAGAGATTTTGTGCCGTCAGTGTAGAGGACAAAGCAGGACAAGCCTTTGGTCATCCTACTGACAGCACAAAAACTCTCCAGTGAGCTCTGGCTACCCTACTCACCGCCGGGAACACAACACGAAGTTATTATAACCGCGGTATTCTGTAGGGCGGAGGTACTTCCCCAGTCGGACTGCTCAATTGGGCGGAAATACCGCCGTGTCCATCCTCAATATAAAGTTAATCAGGTAAGTCTTAGGATGTGTTACCATAATTATTACATACATACAAACATCTTTTATGCATTTATGACGAATAGTTGGAGGCCTAAAACGTCCGACAACTAGTCTATCTATAGAGCTGTTTCCGAATTACTAGTGCCTGTGATATGTTTGAAACTCTAATTGGTTGTTTCACTCCTTCTTTGTTCTTCAATCTTTGTAATTGTTTAAAAGGTTCTATATTCTTAACAGTTTTGTCATATAAGTATTTCAAACATTATATTGTTGTAATATTTGAAAATAGCTACGCGGTTCCCGGCAGAGGAGAATTCGTACCACCCCATCTATTCCCATGTGGTGTCGTACAAGGCGACTAAGGGATAGGGCTGTTTAACATCAGACAGATATATGCAGCTCGGACTCAGCTTCAAATGCATGGCTTGAATCAACAATAGTGCCCAGAAGACGGCAATAGGCTTACCTCTTATGACGACGGACCGAATTCAATTATTGGTGAAATGTGGGTGCTAATTCACCTCTGTCTAACCCTCCGGGGATAAAGGCGTGATTATATGTATGTATTTGTATTGTTATACCCAGCAAAACATCGTAGCTACATGGAACACAATAATAAAAGTGAAAGCAGCTTCAATCTTCTATTTCATCAGGAACTAGGGGCATTTTTATTAAACTACTCGTCTAAACGTAATGAAGTTTCTACGGAACCTTTCCGGGATAATGAAGATATTTCATTCTATTTTCTCTAAAATGGCAAGATGGTCGTCGGCTGCGACGTGTTTTTTTATACCACTTAGGTGACAGACAAGTACACGGCCCACCTGATGGAAAGTGGTTACCATGACCTATGAACGTGTGTAACACCAGAGGAGCCACACTCGCGCTGCCAACCCTGTAAATACAGAGTTTCTGTGCCGCCAGTGTAGAAGACAAAGTTGGACAGGGGTTTATGGAGGAGGTAGGACACGGCGGTATTTCCGCCCAATTGAGCAGTCCGACTGGGGAAGTACCTCCGCCCTACAGAATACCACGGTTATAATAACTTCGTGTTGTGTTCCCGGCGGTGAGTAGGGTAGCCAGAGCTCACTGGAGAGTTTTTGTGCTGTCAGTGGGACGACCAAAGTTTTGTCCTGCTTTGTCCTCTACACTGACGGCACAAAATCTCTGTTCTTACATCAGGTGGGCCGTGTGCTTGTCTGCCACCTAAGTTGTATAAAAAAAAAAGGACGAGCCTTTTAGTCTTCCCACTGACACAAAGTCTCCAGTGAGCCCTGGCTATCCTACTCACGGCTGGGAATACAACACGAAGTTATTATAGCGGCGGTATTCTGTAGGGCGGTTGTTGTCTTGATATTGGACAGGTTTTACACGGTATAGTGTATAACAGTAGTGCGTTATCCGTGTGGTAACGGAGAAAGAATACAAGTATCACCACCCCATCTCATCCGAAGGGTGTCGTAAGAAGCGGCTAACGGAACAATACGCAGACGATATCACTGCGAGAGAAGGAAAATTTGAAATAAAACCCTGTACCAACCCGTCTGGCCAGCGTGGATACAGTGGGCCAAAACCTCCCAACATTGGGAGAGGCCTAGTCCAGCAGTAGACTGCGATGGGCTAGTTGTTTTTGTTTTGTAATCGCTCTTAATGGCATACCATGGGTTAGTGGCATCCATCATAAGATATGGCATCATATTCTGGGGACAATCAAGCGACCGGGAAACTGTCTTTAAGATGCAAAAAAGATGTATCAGGGTTTGAGAATGACTGATAGTTGTGTGCCTTACTTCAAAGAGTATAAATTACTTACATTAACAGGATTGTATATAATGGAAACAGCTATGTTTGTAAAAACTAATACTAAACATTTTCAACGAGTATCAGATGTTAGGAAAGGTCCAATACGTCAACAATATGTTGAAAAGCTCTGTAATGTAACCTGTAAAACAGCCCTAATGGGAAAAAGTATATTTGGTACAGCACCAAAAATATATAATAAACTTCCAAGGGATCTATGCCTGTATGTAAATTTAAAAAATCCCTACAATCTTTGTTAATTGACAAATGTTATTATACGCTTGACGAATTCTTGAACGATACTTATTATTATTATTTATTATTATTATTATTTATACTTTATTGTACACACATATTACATTAATATAACAAGATGAGATGTAATGTACAAAGGCGAGCTTAACTCAAAGTTGAGTTCTCTTCCAGCAAACCCGGGAGTGTACAGAGGAATTGCAATACGAGAGGCTAAGTCTCACGGAACAGAGAAGTTTTTTCTGTTCTGTGCTAAGTCTAGTGCACAGGTGTAAAATTAATATAAGAAGGTATAAAATGTGTATACCCCCGACAATAGGCACAAATATACACATATACATATACACACATACGCATACTCACGTACATACATACATACATACATACATACATACATACATACCTACATACATACATAAATACATAAATAAACATACATACATACAAATACATATCATGTATGTCTGCTATTGTTGAGAGAGAAAGTAATCTCTTATACGTCTTTTAAAAATATTCAGAGAAGGACTATCGCGTATGGAGTGAGGAAGAGAATTCCACAGTCGTACTGCAGAAACTGTGAAGGAATTGTTGTAGCAAGTCGAACTATGCGAGGGAGTTCGAAGTAAAAGAGAAGACGAAGTGCGACAGGGCTTACCCCTGGGTACAAGGAACTCAAAACGCTCACGAAGATATGAAGGAGAATGAGGGTTGTGAAGAATAGAAAAGAGAAGGGAAAGAATGTGAACATCTCGACGCCGCCGAATTGGTAACCATTTCAGTTGCCTTCTGAACTCCGAAACGTGGTCGTACTTACGTAGGCCGAAAATAAAACGAATACATAAATTTTGCAGTCGCTCCATCTTGTTCCAGAGTTCTTCAGTTGCATCCAGAAAGGTGACATCAGCATAGTCTAGGAGAGGAAGGAGAAGAGATTGAGCGAGACAGACTCTGGTTTTAAAAGGAAGGAAATTCTGAAGACGCCTAAGGGAGTGGAAAGTACCAAAAACTCTCCGGCTTACCTCGTTGATATGACTGGTCCATGACAAATTGCAATCGAAGAGAACCCCCAGGTTTTTGGCGACAGTGGAAAATGGTATCAGAGCATTGCTGTAAAAAACAGGAGTTAGAGAGGCATGGTCAAGATTACTGTAAATGTGTCTGCCACCTATAATGACTGCCTGAGATTTAGCAGGATTGATAAGCAGTCCGAAAGATTTTGCCCAAGCACTAATGTTTTTAAGGTCATTATTGATGGCAGTAATGGCCCCACCCACATCATCAGACCTAAAATGACGATACAACTGCAAATCGTCTGCGTAGAGATGATAACTGGAAGAAATAACTTTGGTGATAGCATTAATAAAAATTGTGAAAAGTAGAGGAGAGAGGACAGCACCTTGCGGTACACCCGCAGTAAGGTTACGCCAGTCATAGGACGCCTCATCAGAGCGAACCCGCTGCGAGCGACCCCGAAGATAAGAGTTAAACCAAGCGATTACGGAGGGCGATATATTTAACGAAGAAAGGATGCCCAAGAGAATGTCGAAGTCAACAGAATTGAAGGCACTACTGAAGTCCAGTAGAACCAATACCGTCAGGAGTTTATTCTCCATGGCCAGTCTTATATCATCGGATATTTTAACTAGTGCCGTGACTGTACTATGGCCAGAAAGAAAACCAGATTGTAATGGACTCAGTAGACCATTAGAGGAAAGGTAACAAGATAATTGAATACGCACCGTGTTCTCAAGCACTTTGGAAAGAATCGGAAGGATTGAAATAGGCCTAAACTGGGATAATAAGGATGGATTAGAGGTTTTGGGCAAAGGAATGACTAGTGCTTTCTTCCAGGCCAAAGGAAAAGAGCTATGCTCAAGCGAAAAATTTACTATGTGGGTAATGGCTGGAAGGAGTTCATTTAGAATAGGCAGTAACATTTGCAGCTGAATACCATCATTACCCATTGCTTTGGTCGATATTCTTACAATTTGCTTCCGTACATCGCTCTCCGTAACCGGGTTGAATATAAAAGAGGCACATTCAGGCAGGGGAAGACTGGAGAGATAACTTAGAGTAGATACTTTATCCACATCATCTATCACAGTTGGTGGCGTGGAGAAATGTATATTTAACGTATTGAGGTCGCAATTCAGCGTGTTGTCCCTGGTAGTCTTACCGATACCAAGAGACCTTAGAAATTGCCATACCTGAGATGTGTTAGAATTATTAATGGAGTCGTGGATGTGGCGCTTTTTCGCATCTCTACACAGACGACCGCAGCGATTCCGAATAATTTTATAAGAAGACCAATTATCATCAGATGGATTTCGATTGTAACGTCTTTTGGCTTTGTCCCGTTGAGACATAACACGCTTAATATCGTCTGAGAGCCAAGGGGCGGGTAAATGCTTCACCCTAATCTTTTTCAGTGGGGCATGTTTATTATAAAGACACATAAGAATATTGTTAAGGCTGTCTACTTTAGTGTCAATATCCCCAGAATTGTATACAAGAGAAAAGTCAGCTCCTCTTACATCGGCTCTCAAAATGTCCAGGTCGATATTTTTGAAACTTCGAAGAAGGAAGAATTTAGGTTTAGGTTTAGGCGTGCGAATTTTATAGGAGAGATAAATGAGATCATGATAAGAGAAAGGAGCAGGAAGTTGACCATGAGTAACAACTTTGTCACGGTCCGAAACAATAATGAGGTCTAAAAGAGAAGGAGTACAGTGGGGCGTGCGATGTGTCGCATTTAATGGAAGAATGTGCATGTTTACCGAAGAAACCAGAGACTGGAGTCTTCGACTGCGTGCATCATCCTTTAGTAGACACGTGTTGAAGTCACCTAAGATAATCGAGTGCTGGTATAAAGCGGATAGGTTTTCTAACTTAGACTCGAAAGAAGAGAAATAGTCAATTTTCAGGGAAGGACTGTAATAAACCCCCAGAAGACATTTAACGTGATAAAAGTCAACTTCCATAAAAACATGTTCAGTAAAACCAGAGTAGACATTAGGTGACTGATCTATCACTTTGAACGAAATATCCCTGCGCAGGTAGATCCCCACACCGCCGTACCCCCTGCCCACCCTATCATTTCGGATTAACGTATACCCTGGCAATGTATACTGTGTGGAAGGAAGTGTAGGTTTAAGAAAGGTTTCCGATATGAGTACAGCATGTATGATGTTGGAGTCGAAAGCCAAAAGTAGATCCGGGTAGTGAGCGTGAACGCTTTGAGCATTAATATGCACTACATTCAAGAACTTGTCTAAAGAACTATAAATAGTTAACAAGTCCTTGCCTAGGCGAACTGCGTCCTTTTCATTATCGCTACATGCACTGGCGTAGTCCTCGTCTGACACTTCAGATGAAGAGCAAGAAATGTAACTATCGTCATAATCAGACATAAATATAATAATACTATATTTAAATATTTAAAAAAATAAAAATATGTATATATATATATAAAAATATTAAAATATAAATTCTCATTTTGTTATCCTCAGTGCACTAACGAGTCAAGCAAATACATTTGAATTATATTGTAAGTAACAACTAAACGCACTGACAACTGAAATTGTTTCTAAACGGATCATAAAACGACACAATACAACCTGACACCAATCCGTCACTAACGTCATAAGGACCTAAGGAATTTACTTGGAATGTATTTATTGTGAAATTGTGAAAGAAAGGTTGTAAGAAAATAAAACAAAATAAGTATACAACCAACCGACACCAACTGCATAAAATTTGGAAGATGTTAAATTACGAAGTTAGAGAGAGACAACATTACAAAATTACAACTGACCTCAAATTGCAGTTTCTAAAATAAAATAAAAAGAGGTTATAAAGTGAAATATACATTATCCGGTGGAATAAAAGTCAAGATAGGATAGATATTATAGCTACTTAATATGTTTTCGGGTCTTCTGTCACTGACGGCGGCTCCACCAGATGCTGTATGGACGACAGGCTGCGAAGTCTTAGATGTTTCGGTCGGCGGCAACTGGGGGGACGGGAATTCCAAACATAGTTTGCGCAGTTCCGAGGATGACTCAATTCACTTTAATGTTTCAATTTAATGTGACATTTTAATTTTAATTCTAAACTATAACATTGTGACTATGATTGTATTATGACATTGTGGCTAAGTACCAATATAATCAATTTCTATGCCCAAGTGGCAAAACATAGTGAACCTATTATCTATAATATGTAAAATCTTTGTATACCTATGTTCTACAAATAAAGATATTCTATTCTATTCTATTCTATTCTATTCTATTCTATTCTATTCTATTCTGTAGTGCCTTATTTTTCTTGGGCTTCTTATCTTCTCTTTCAAATAACAATAATCTACCTGCCCCTTCACGAATATATCAACGCAAATATATTTATACTAGCTATGCCCACGACATCATTCGCGTGGATTTTCAACTGAGTTTTGAGTATTTTGAACGGGACCCCTAATATTTTTTTCGAAAATAAAAGTAGCTTAAGTTACGCCTCGTCAAAATCTTCTCAGCCGCTTCGTAGGTTACCCATTACAAAAAGACAGATAATTTTTCTTAATTGTTTTTTTTTTTTATAAAATCGTCATATTTACAAATATACATTGACATAGTTTCGAACAGATTGGCTCAGAACAGACATAATTCACGAGCCAATACAACAAACGGATGATAATTTCCACGATATGCGATCCGTTCAATTCAGTGACGTCATTTGCATCTACGTCACTAATCATAATTGACAAATGGATGTAGGTACGATAGGTACCTAACTATAACTGTATGGATACACAAGCTCATGAGATTAATATTCCCTACACCCCTAAAACAAGTTTCAATTCGTTGGCGTATTGTAGAGTAGAATGACGAATGATTTGACGTTTATGACATGCGTTGTCAACTGTCAAATACGTCAAATCCTTGCGAGGTATATGCCTGTCAACCTCAACTTCGGCAATCAAAATCGACTCATAGGTGCCGTACGATTTAGTCGGTTCGAGTCCATCATAACTTCTCCCATCGGCTCCGGCGGGTGGGGTATCTGTGGAGATTTTTAGCACGTAAAAAAACGTCAAATCCCATATGGGAGAATCGATTTTATTGGATCACTTTTGACTTGGACTCGGATATATAGTTTACAAAAGGACGTATAAAGAAAAATAGGCATGTAAAATAAAGTTTAACGTCTTGATTATATCTCATCATCAGTGTATCATATATATGAAAAAAGAGACTTGCCTCTGCGTTAGGTAAGATAAAATATAGTTTTTGCCTTCAGTGCAGAAAAAAATTCAAAATTCAAAATTCATTTATTTGCAGAAATGTGGTCATACATGGTGTTAAGTAAGATTAGATACAGTTCAGCACATCTACCATTCAATGGCATGCAAATATTCGCTTAGGCTCTATTTAATTCTTCTTTCATTAAATTACATTTGCATGCTTGGGTATTCAAAACAGAATTGGAATACAATCAGAACTCAGATTATGAGAATTAGATTAACATATAATAACATCATAATAATAACATATAATATAATAACAACAAGATCAGGACAAGCCATTGGTCTTCCCACTGACAGCACAAAAATTCTCCAGTGAGCTCTGGCTCTACTCGCAGCCGGGAAAACAACACAAGATTTTTATAGCCGTGGTATTCTGTTTGGTGAAGTTAGAGGGTTGTAGTTATTTAACGTAGACTGCTTAGTTTTAATTTACCTATATCACGTGTTATCACTTGTTAACTTCATTTTTAAACGAGTTTGAAAATTAACGTCAAATTTCACCGAAAACTGTTTTTTTCGCTCCCATACACAATTCTTGTTAGATGTAAACCTATATTGGTGGGTCACTGAAACATATTTTGGTGTTACCAGTGTATAGAAAAAAAGTGTCATTTAATGAGAAATCTAAGGGTGGTACGATTTAAAAGGCGATACAATTTATTTGACTTTCCCCTATGTCCTCTACTGTTTTGCTTTGAAACGTCTTGATCGTGTTAAATAAAGTTCCAAATAATTTGGATAACTGCTCCACCGTCGCAACTATACGATTTTATAGGAGAATTTCGAACGTCTTAGATGTTTCTGAGTAGCTCAGTTCGCCAGAGTCAAAGTATTCCCCCTGTAAGGGACTCCTTCCAGCCCCGTTACAAACCAACCATTATTTTTTTCTATTTTCGATTTTTTCCTCATAGATACTGAAAAATACTACTATTCCATTACAGATACATATACATATACATTGAGACATTAAACTTTATTTTACAAGCATTAATAATACGAAAATAATACAAAATGCGCAAATTCTACAAGCAATAAGCAATAATTTCCAATTCTTGCAAAAAATAACGAATCATTCCTTTCGCAAGACTGCTCTCTCTCTATCCATCTCAAAGTACGCCCGCTACAAATAAATTCAATTAGGTTTCTTTGCTGTAGAACTATAAACAATCGGAATATAGACAGAACAACATCAGCAGAGCAGATCAGCAGATAGTTTTCAAGAAAAATAATACAAGAGACATAGTAGTTTTCGCATCGATTGCACTTAGTGAGAGCTCTTTGGATAATGCTGAACTTTGTTTGGAATACGCTGAGCTACGAGTACACCGAAGCGAGGCCTTGATATTTGCGACACATTAGTTTTTACTCGAGGCTAATTTGTAACAGGATTCTTCATTTTTAAGGTAGGGTTTGTTTAGTTAAACGGGGTGGCAGTTTCAGGGGACGCAAATATCATAATTGTTATATAATTGAGAATAAAAAGCTTGATATAATATAATGGTGATAAACACTTTATGTAAAATTCTATTTGCTGATTGTATTTTGCAGTAGGTTACAGTTAAAATTAAACATAATTTTAAAACTGGTTTTATTAAATTTCTTTGTTAATGTTATTTTTAAACACACGCGTGAATTCATAAATAATTGTACAAGGTATCGGGACTTCTCGCGAATTAAATCATGGAACTTACTATTTCTGCCGACGATTCGGATGCGTTGCAGCACCCGTGGTCACGACTTGAGCTTCATCAACCCAAAGTCCTCTCTACTGATCGCCACTACTATTCACGGATTGTGCATGAAGCCATATAAATCAAATAATTTAAAAAATGTAATAGGGAAGATGGATTCAAACAAACAAAAACAAACTATTCCGGAACGTGGAATCCAGCGATTAAGATACTAAAACCAAAAAACACAGTGCCGTTAAAAACTGACTAAGTGATTGTGCTGTGTCGCCAGCCTAACCGTATGAACGGTTAGGCTGGTGTAATGGTGGGTAGGCACCCAATAAATGTTGCCCGCATACCTCTCGATGCTCGAAGATTAGTCAATTCGTGACCACGGGTGCTGAAACGCATCCGAATCGTCGGCAGAAATAGTAAGTTCCATGATTTATGTAATTCGCGAGAAGTCCCGATACCTTGTATATTATTTCTTTGTTAACTTCTTTTTTTGCAAATGCATTAGTCAATTCTAGTGCATTAAGTTATGCTCAAAATTTAATATTATTTAAAACTAATTCTGTCCATAATTATACTAATCCAGACAAAATGCGTATATCCTAGACAAAACGCGTTTTCCCGAAGCAAGCCAGTTAAATTTCGGGCTTTAGGCAGGCTAAGGTAAACAAATATTAACTAAAATTGGGTGTTACGTATAACATAGTTTTATATAATGCAGTTGTTATTTGTCTAAACGATACGAAATAGCCATGTAGTCTTTCTATTACAATCATGTACATGAATTTATACAGTTTATAAATACATCGAGCTCATCAGATTCTCAAATATTTACACATGAGCTCAATCTTGGTACAATGTTTGGTTAATTCACCTAGATTTCATGGAGGTAGGTACATTTAATATGCATTTTTTTTAATTAATCACTTATCGTACCCAATTATATATAATTCATAGAACAGTATTAGAGACTTACTTTGGTATTATAGTGATCGGGATATTAACCATGTTGTATTGTACTGAGTGTCTGATATTTCGGCGCCAATGTGAGTGACCATGATAGTTTAAATACCTATAGAGACTTCGTTTTTCATTCAAATAGAGTACTGTGTTTTCTTTCTATAAATCACAAGAGAAAATTTACCATTTGTATTTGCAAATGTAGACCGAAGGTTGGAACATGTTCATTACAAAAGTACACTAGATAATTACTATTTACTTGTTTGTAAAGAACAATGCTTAAAAAGTGCTCTGTTGACAGCAATACGGTCACTTTATATTACGTGAAACCAAGGTGACGAAATGTGGAAATAACATCAGGATGGTGATCAAAACTAGACTAACTTCAAATAAAATCTCCGTCCAAAAAGCTTAAAAAAACAAGCTTTCTTGTTATAAATCACACCAATTTGACTTTAACTTGCCAGATGGTAAGATAACGTGAAGTAAAAAAATATTTATTATTTTTTTTGCCTTTACAAAACTGCTTACAACTGCTGCTCATAAGTTTTTCCGGGTGCGTACATAACAATATTGCCTTTAGCCGAATTATGTCCAATTCGCAAAATGTCCAACTGTCCAATTCTCAATAGATCCAGTTCGCAATTGGTCCAGTTCGCAGTTGGTCCAGTTCGCAATTGGTCCAATTCCCAATTGGTCCAGTACCTAATTAGGGATCCTTCTTGATTACGAGAAGCGTTTTGTTTTGTAAACGTGTATTTATATATTGTTGTGTGTGAGTATATGGATATGTGAGCTATGTCAACGGAGCCCCACTTCGCGGGGCTCCTATTTCTTCTTGCATTACACAAGATACCCAACACGAAGGGTAAATGGCGGAGGTATCTGCGAGACCTCCGCCAATACCCTTCTAACCTGTATCTATCCGTGTCGAGGCGCGCGATTTATGGTTTAAGAACGTTTATGAGACTGAAGCGTCAAAAACGCCTCCCGTAATCAAGCACGACTCCTATTTTACAAACTGGACCAATTGCGAATTGGACATTCTGAGAATTGGACAATTTGAGCCCGCTGGACATTTTGCGAATTGGACATAATGCGACTAAAGCCAATATTGAATAGGAACAATTCCGATATTGCCATAAGCTTTCTACACTATGCTAAGCCTGTCCTGTAGAAGACATTTTTTTGCAACAGTAGGTAAGATATAGTAAGTTGATGTACATGCAATCCAAAAGGTTAAAACATCATATTTTACATCACATGTTTCAATCTAAGGGCAAAGTCTCCGGAAATAGGGGTCACCATTACATATACGTATGACGGCCTCATCAGATGCTTTTCACGCGCCGCTTAATGGACCCGGGATTGTAAAAAGATTTTTTAATAATTAATAACACTGCGCAAGTGTTGTGCCTATTTCAAAAGCTTGTAGCGCTAATAGAAGACAGTAAAAGCTAATAATTAGGTATTATTAGTTTCATTTTTATCTTTCTGATACGTTGAGGTCATAACTGTCTTTTATAGAACTTAAGACCGGCAACGGTGTCCGCAAAATAGTTGCAAGCTGCAACGTATATAGGTACCTGTCTCGAAGTCACCTCACGGTCCTCGAGGGAGGCGGCCCTAACTGAGACTTCGATACTCATTTCGTTATTTACTACTTAATATCGTCTTATCCTCTGAGATCTCTCTTGAAAACTGAAAATTATTAGACTTTTATTGATATCGAAGTTGACAAATAGATAGTGTACATTTTGATTGATAAAAGTGAATGCTCAAGACGGGACTTAATTCGACGAACAGTTCCTCATAGGGAATTGCTCTGATCAGCATTGACCCGCAACTGATTTTCCACATTTATTATTATTATTATTGATTATAAACGAGCAGCTGTCTGTGTCTATGTCACAGTTCACGCATGTTGAAGAACAGTTCAATTTAGTCACTACACTTGATTGAGCCCAGGGCCGGCAGTCTGTACATTCGTCGTTAATACTTATCTTACGAAATCGTAAGCAAAGATAACAACAAAATTCGGTTTGTTTGCGTCAAACCCAAGTCTGTACATTTTGAGGTAGTGACTAAGCCAGCAATAATGTATGGGGGATGCAAGTCTCTACATGTATCGGTGCGAGTTAACGACGGTATTTGGTACGGTGGCAATATTAGCAAGTCTCGACTTCCAAGTTAACAAAAATTGTCGGTTTCTTATCAAATTTCGTCGTAAAGAATGCGAGCATTTTTGAAGGCCCGCAAAGTAGTTAACGTCGTTAACTATTTGTTATTATTTGTCCACATTTTGTTGATGTTTTTAATAGAATATTAAATATGAAATTGGGCAACATTGAGTAAATAAGTATTATATATTATAAATGGAGGCTAATTTGGTGAATTTAGTTGAGTTTCAAGTTATTATTTGGATGATAATGATGTTTTATTGCTCAATTTTACATTTTAATAATCTCTAAGGTTATGAAATGGATGACAAAATACAATTATAAGATGATGGATGGTTATTTGGTTGAGGTTCAAATTATTACTTGTTGACTTTTGGTGATATGTGTACGTTATTTTGCTCAATTTCATATTTAATAATCTCTAAGGTTATGAAATGGATGATTGAATACAATTATATGATGATGGTTACATATTTGCTGAATTTGGTTGAGGTTCAAATTATTATTTGTTGAATTTTGGTGATTTATGTATGCTATATTGCTCAATTTCATGATAAAATACAATTATAAGATGGTGGATGCTTATTTGGTGAACTTGGTTGAGCTTCAAGTTATTATTTGTAGACTTTTGGTGAAATGTGTATGTTATATTGCTCAATTTCATATTCAATAACTTCCCAAGGCTATGAAATAGATAATTATATTCTGATGGATGCTTATTAGTAACTGTCATGTTCATGTTTGTAGGACTAGTAACTAACACAATATAAGTTACTGCAGAGTTCATACAAAGATTATCGGTAGGTAGTAAGTAGATTTCTATATAGGTAAATTAAATAAAACATATATATATATAAAGGTTCATATCTTGTGCATTTATTACTTCAAAGTACTTAATACAAAGAGTTTCTATTAAGTTTTTACAGACAATAAAATTTTCTCAGTCTTCATTTTGTAACATTTTGTTATGACTTCGGCTATGGGTATCCTCTCCTCAGGCTTGAGTTGAGTGACAAACAACGGCTGGCATCTGCAATGAAAAGAAATAGATAGTAATAGGATTACAATATTTTCATTTCGTTCGCTATTTCATTTGATTCTATTAAAGACAGTAAATCCCTAAAGAATATTACTTTTGGGAAAGCTATGTTCAGTTTATTGCAATGACAGCTTCTGTGGGATGGGGATATTCAACTAGGTAACCAGCAGGAGGTTTTGAGGCAACAAATGCCTGGCAATGGGGCTCCCGCCAGGTCCAGGTAAAGAAAGTAGGCTTGACGTCGTGGAGGAGAAAGAGCCGAAGGCGGACTCTGAGCTGCGAGGTAACAATGCAATCAGTATAGTATGTCTACACAAAGATGATGATGACAATGTTCAATTTCCGTTCAGTGAAAATATGTATATGCATCAAATATATCTATTTGCAATGGTTGTGTATCTGCCTGTTGTCTGCCCCGGTTGCCATACTAACATCTATGGCAGTCGTTATATATGGCAAAAGCCCGTACAGAAGGGCTAACCATCTGTTCGGTTAACAGCTTCTCTGCTGGAAGGATCCACCACTTGAGCTTGAGTGACAGCTGCTGGCATTTGTAATGAATAATAATAGATAGCAAAAGGATTATACAATTTTCCTCTGATATAAATTGTACCTTCATGGATACAACCTTCAAACCACCCGTTCCATCAAAAGCAGAAAATGTCTGCAGAATGTTGGTTTGGGATTGTTAGTTTATATTATAGTAGTTACTAATTTGCAAGTGCATAGCACACATCTAAGTATGAAAGAGAAGAAACCACTTCCTACTTCACCTGTAGAATGTTACTGTAGTGTCTTGCATGTAAGTTACAAATTTGTGTGTCAGTGGGGTATATATATATTATGTACTACTATGGTACTCGCAAGGTTACTTGTACAATATCTACCATTTTCAAGAACTGGGTCGCCACATTCTTGTAATATGGCACCTCTGAAGTGTTGCTGATGTATAATTTTGGCCACTTGGTGGACTTGCAGTTGACAAGGCGAAAACAATCGAAAATAATGTTTCTGAATGATTCTCTGGGGCGGTGGCATGCCACAGATGTCCACCATAGTGTCAGTTCAGTGTAATACACAGTCTTCAGTGTATACTTCCAATAGTTGCTTGTCTTTATGCCAAGGGGCTGGTTCTTCATTGGGGTCATCGGCCATGGTTCTAGTGGATATCCATCATCACCTGTGAATTAAATCAAAATATAATATAATATATGTTATAATTGTTATATTGACACATTGACAGCCTCTGTGCAAATATTTGTATGAATAAGGGTATTAGCATTGGTTCGGTTGTGCATCAGAAAAAGTTAAGCCGTTGGTTGCAGTTAACATGTATGACAGTCATTATATAGGAGAAACGGTCCACACAGAAGGGGTGATCATTCGTCCTGTCAACAGCATCCCCACTGGCAGTAATAGTATATTGACACACGGGGTGTTCAGTTATTTGACTCGAAACTTACCAAGTAACCATGCATGGTGGTCTCCGTTATTAACAAACGTCTTCATGTGGCATGAACTGGGGAATTTTCATATGATATATGTGGCTATCATGCCGAGCTCCTGGCCATCGAGCATTTATATTTAAAATGAGCAGAATAGTGTCACACACCTAAAATGATAAAAAGCACATAAATTATACAATTACAATATATTAAATGAGATGAAGTATTTCTAGATAAATAATAATTTTTAATCAACCCAACTATAGGTTAAACAATGTACAAGTTATACAATGAAACTTACATAGGACTCCACAGAAAGCCCGTAAGGGCGTTTTCTTTCAAGTGATAGCGCTATTTCATCAACAAGTTCTTTAAACATTGCCTTTGTAATGCGATACAATGATAGGAATTCACCATCAGCCAAATTCAAATAATTTCCACTAGCGCGCAGAATCCATGCGACTCGCCGTCGCATTACCATTTCGCGCTTCCCGCCTATGTTCTAGAGTAAACTAATACCATGCTAAACACGCTTCAGCCATAATATTTCTCGTATTTCCCTACAACCTCCAAAAATATTCAATTCTTTTACAAGGCTTCTTGGCTTCTTGCTTGTGTGTTATGTCACTTGTGTCAACTTGCCATGTCAGAGTCTATGTATGGTCTATATATATAATAATCTATGGTAAGGGTGTTGTGAAAAATCATTCAGCGGAGAGATTTTTCTGTTTGATGAAATTGTACAGTCAAAAAAGATACAATTACAAATTCATAAAGCATAATTATTATTGTACAAACAGAATAAAAATGTCAACAAATTACACAGTTAACCAAAGAGAATCTAAGGGCAAGAGTGACTAAATCTATGCTTGTCTATGCTATTAAGGTACTATCCGAGAATTTGTTAAGTTTACGACGAATTTCGTTACGATAACCGACAAAAATCGTAACATTAAGTACAGACTTGGGAATTTCGGTTAGTTTGCGTCGCTACGTACTTAACATCCGAATTCGGTCGCTATCTCATGTACAGACTGCCGGCCCAGAGCTGTGAAGTTTGTTTGTTAGCAACCAGTGATCCAGTCTATTTTTAAAGTTGTTCACTGTAGTGGCAGTCACAACATCCTCAGGTAGACTATTCCAGTTGTAGACTACCCGGTTACTAAGAAAATGGTGCGCAGTGTTTGTGTTTGTTGTTGCACGAATTATTCTCAGGCTATGTCCTCTGGCTGATTTAGTGGAAACTTTTAGTTCGATCCCCGCTCAGTGCAAATATTTGTATGCATGAATATGGGTATTTGCATTGGTCTGGGTGTTTCTATGTATAATATGTATGTATTTACAAAAAAAAAAAAGTATTTAAGTATGTTTATCCGTATTCTAGATTCCATAACACAAGCTACAGTCCATCAAATCTAAGAGGTACCGTTTGACGTTTCATATTTTTCAAACCGAAACAACTTTGTTCATACGTACATTATTCAGTTTCGATAACCTTTTTCATAAAACCATGAATTTAGAAAGATTTCATTATTGTATCTAAAAATGTACAATTCTTAATATCTAAATGTAATTGAAAACTTTCAAACAAAGCAAAATAACACATATTTACACAGTAAATAATTTCTAATAGTTATATTCTTGACCGCATTACAAAGTTACGTAGTTAGGTCACTGCACGTAGTGTTGCGACTCTTCGGATACACTTGTATGCAAAAAAATCGTTTACATATACGAAAAATCGAATGTATTATTTACAAATTACACTTGACAACCAAACAAATATTTTTTCATGTGAATGGGATTTATCTCACATATTACGATTACATAACTAAATAGTTATGTAATCGTAAAATATGAGATAAAACCCATTCACCAAAAATACGTATTTATAAATCAAATATATTTGCTTCTTTAAAAAGTTGTCGAAAGCGATTTGTCGATTTTTGATTTTCGCGCCCAAATAAGTCGGGGTTTCTCGCGCTAACGCTGTCGAAATAGTAAATGGAGTCAGGGATAGTGTTTTTTACATTTATTTTTGTGTATGATAGTATGGGTTTGCATATTACAGAGAAATAAACAAATTTTTAACAAGCACATCCATTGATTTTACAATTACAATTTTTTCTTCTAAGTCTTATTTCTACGTCTAAAACTAATAAAAATAAGGTATGTAGAACCCATTCACAAAAATGTTGTTGCCTGATGTTATAAATTAACGACGTTACTGCGCGACCGCATAATGCACTGAATACACAGATACCCTAAAATAAATTAATTTAATTATTTTTAGGTCAATAGGCAAAATCGCAGGTGTCCAAGTCTCTACAATTTTTTTTTTCTGGCAACACTGCCAACTACAAGCGCACGCGGTCCGCTCGGTCGGTTCGGCGTCAGCAGTCTCTCGCCATCTTGGAAGCTGACTGTGCGCGTACTTGCTTTCTCGTTTGTGTTTTACAATTTGTGACTTGGCTATTACTTTTCTGGACTGATCATTCTTTATCCGTTTACCTTGGCAATATTTATACTGGACTCCGAACTAAGCAAGTGTTTATTAATAATGTCGAAAAGAGGACGTACTTTGAACAGCCAGGCTCGTGAATTGGTGGTGAAATTACACGAGTATTTTGAGCGTGAATCTCAAAATGGTGGACTTCTACTGCCAGTTACACAAGTTCGGGATCGCGTCGGTGAAGCTCTCGGTATTGGTAGCCGCACCGTTGGCAAAATATTAAGTGAAAAATATGGGCCTTCGGGGAGTGACAGTAACGTACTTCACACACCGAAAAAACGAAAAAGAAATAAACCTGTGACAGGCATCGATGAATTCGATAGTCATGCTATTAGAAACCATATATACGGGTATTTTACAAGAGGCGAATTTCCAACATTGGCAAAGTTATGTGCAACTTTAAAAGATGCCGGGCTGTATAAGGGAAGCATAGAGTCGTTGAGAACGGTAATAACAGGAATTGGCTTCAGATACAAAAAAGTTGACAAACGAAAAATTGTTATGGAGCGACATGACATAATTATGCAGCGACTAACATTCCTGCGCGAAGTTAAACAAATTATAAACTGGGATAATGTAATATTTTTGGACGAAACTTGGCTAAATTCCAACCATTCTGTGCCGAAAACATGGACTGATGATTCTGAAGCTTCGTGCTCGAAGGTGCCGATAGGAAAAGGTGGACGCCTCATAATATGCCATGCTGGGTCAGCGTCTACAGGCTTCGTGGAAAACTCTTTATTAGCTTTCCAATCCAAAAGCACTAAAGAGTATCATGAAGAAATGGACGCAGTAAGGTTCCGAGAGTGGTTCTTAAATTTATTACAGAATATCCCTCCTAACAGCACAATTATAATGGATAATGCCCCATACCACTCTGTGCAAATTGATAAAGCACCTACGTCAGCCAATAAGAAAGCAGATTTGGTGGCATGGCTGCAAAGAAAAGGAGTGGATGCCGACATGTCACTATTAAAAGCTGAATTATTACAGTTAGTGAAATTGCATAAACCACCAAAACCGACATATGTAATTGACCAATTGGCCGAAGAGCACGGGCACAAAGTCATACGACTTCCTCCGTACCATTGCCAATATAATGCCATTGAACTGATTTGGGCCCAAGTTAAAGGTAATATTTTATAATATTATAATAATAACACGAGTACTTCTAACATTTATAATTTAAACAATGGTTTTCGTCTGCTATCAAATAGTTACATTATTGTTTTACAGGTTATGCAGCAAGACACAACACAAAACCACCCTTCAGTGTCAAGAAAATGGAAGGTTTATTAAAGGAAGCATGTGCCCAAGTTACACAGGAAGATTGGAGTAAAGTAGTACAAAAAACAAAGAAAATAATAATGGACGACTTCGAAAGAGACGTACACTTTGATAATGTAATGGACAATCAACTGGTCATTAATTTAAATGACGATGAAGACGAAGACGACGATACTAGTACTAGTAGTGAATAAAAAAATATCCTAAACATTTCTTTTATTTAATTATAACAATTGATTTCTTAAAATTCGGATATTATAGTAATCGATCTCTTAAAGTTCGGATATTATAGTAATCGATTTTTTCATCCCATCCCTATCATTCAATTGTCAGAACTGTCAAACGGTACTTCTTAGATTTGACGGACTGTAGTTAACTATGCTTACCATGGGTCTAGATAGCGTTGTGTAGAATGTTGTAGAATATTATATTATATATATATTATATCAGGCAGGTTATACTTATGGGTTATGATCTTAAATGTCTCTATTATGTCACCTCGAAGGCGTCTCTCTTGCAGGTTTTTTTTAATTATTTTTATTATTTACTGGCTGAATTTAATCTTACTCCTCAAGTACAATTTGGCTCTTACACCATGCCCATTATATTACCATTTCTTTGATTATGTACAAGTGTTCTCCGCAATAAAAACTATCTTCTTTCTTACCAATGTGAATCCCTTATTATGTTTTTAATGTGCGCAAAATCCCCACGGGTACCCCCACCACGGGGGCTGGTTATGTCGGACTTGAATCGACTATACCGCACGCCAACTGTGTGGGCCGCAGGTTACCGGTGGTGAGATTATCTGAGACATAGTCCTCGGGAGGCCAGGACCGTCTCATGTGAGACGGCCCTCTTCGGGTCTTGGGACCACGGATTTCCCATCTCATCTCCAGGTATCGGGAGGCGCACATCGTGCACAGCCGCCGCAGCCTGTTTCTGCTACCATATTTATACCATATTTCTGCCACCCTTCATCCCCAGGTCCAATGTGAATCCCCTCCAAACACAAGTAATATAGCTTAGCTGGTGGTGTTAGCGGGCATATTAGTAAAATAAAGAAAACGAAGCGGATTAATCGGTATCTAATATTCTAACACATACCCACAGTCTCTACTACACAGGGGGGCTAGTTCGATACCCGCACAGTGCAAATATTTGTTTGCATGAATATGTCTACTTGCATTGTTCTGGGTATTTCTGTGCTACTGTAAACCGTTACCAATCGCATTATCAATCGCAGTCATTATGGGTAGTTAGAGCCTTAAAACGTCTAACAACTCGTCTAACTGCTTCGATATGGCCAACTGGCTATGGAGGTCTGATAAGTCACTTCACGGAAAGGAGATTACAGGAAAAAGTGAACAACAGACTACGAGATTCTTTAACGCACCGTCAAGTCCTGGAATTCATTACCAGCACACGTATTTCCTTCTTCCTACAATCCCGGGTCCATTTAGCGGGGCGTGAAAAGCATCTGATGAGGCTGCCAAACTGAGTGCCA
This sequence comes from Eilema griseolum, assembly GCA_963662185.1. Classification (NCBI taxonomy): domain Eukaryota; kingdom Metazoa; phylum Arthropoda; class Insecta; order Lepidoptera; family Erebidae; genus Eilema; species Eilema griseolum. The sequence continues at coordinate 12,871,913 of OY759250.1, forward strand.
CCATTGTAACATTACTTAGTGTCTGTAATGGTGACCCCCTTTCCTGAGACTTTGCCTTTAGCTTACCATCAGGCGAGGTGAAGTCAAGTTGGCGTGTCCTAAAAAAAGGGGATTAAAACTTCTGATGCGACAAGGATTAACGTTAGGAAGATCCACGTGTAAAACATCCCATAACAACCTTGTAACCATAATATAACTTGTAAAACATACTATAACTATCACCATAACAGTATGTAGGTACGGAACATCTCGACAACAGCGTTTACGCCGATGTTGCCAGCTCGCGAATTCGCTACCCCTACCCGAATTAACATATGCACATAATTTTGCGATATTACTGGCTGGGGTGGTTCTTAATATTGAGCAATAAATAACAACTAACAGGCGTACCCGGGATACCATTATATACCAATGTGAAGTAAAAGGTGAAATGCGTTGTTAAATAGCTGTATGTATATACACTCGAGAGCAATGAATCCGGGTCACTTAAAGAATGTTAAAAATCTCGGAAACTAAAAATGATAGGTTAATGCAATAAATTGTATTTAATAGACAATGTAATACTCCTTAAATGAAAGTAAAAAAAATATGAGTCACCATACATTTTATTAACACAAAATTACATAAAGAAAAAAACTGCTGATCTCTCCTTAAAACAAAAATAGGAAACATGAAATTTTTGAACTTTATTACGATTTTCTTGAATTTTAATACTTCGTATTGCCTCCTCGTGCTTCCATTACTGCGTTTACGCGGTTTGGCATGCTGTACACCAAGTTCCTTATACGATTTTGGGGAATATTCTCCCATTCCTCTGTGAGAGCAATTTTGAGCTCACGAAGCGTGATTGGGGGAGGGTTTCGTTGTTTTACGCATCTGCCTAGCTCGTCCCAAGCATGCTCGATCGGGTTGATATCCGGGCTGCGCGCTGGCCACTCCATACGAGTAATGTTCATCTCTTGAAGGTAGTCATTCACAATCCTACCTGTATGAGGTCTGGCATTGTCATGCATAAATATAGCATCCTCACCTAAATTGACCATAAATGGACCAACGTGATCATTGAGGATTTCTTCCACATATCTTACGCTAGTTAAAGAGCCGTTTTCTATGATCACCAGCTCTGTGCGACTTTCAGAAGAAATTCCGGCCCACACAAGTACAGACCCACCACCGTAGGCTACTTTTTCTTCGATGCATGCTTGCTTGAATCTTTCCCCTGGTCTTCGATACACTCTGTGTCTTCCATCGTGCTTGTAGAGCATAAATTTTGATTCGTCGGAGAACATAACTTTTGACCAATCTTCAATACTCCAATTTACGTGGCTCTGGGCATAACTTAGTCTCGAAATACGATGCCCACGCTCCAGTTTAGGGCCGTTTGCAGGTCTAAGGGGTTTTAAGTTAGATTCAGCAAGCCGACGTCTTACTGTCCATGCACTTGGGTTACTTCCTCCGAGGCGTCGAAACTGATTGGTGAGTTCAGTTCCTGTGAGAAAGCGATTTCGAAGCATGGTGTTCACCAAGTATCGGTCTTCTCGTGCTGTGGTACACCTGGTTCTGCCCGTTCCTGGTCTGCGTAGGTTAGAACCAGTTTCTTCGTAACGTCGGAGAACTCTTTGTACTGTTGACAGCGACACACCGACAGTCCTGGCTGTATCGCGCTGACTCCGGCCGGTTTCCAGCATTGTAAGTATTCTGGTGCATTCTTCAGGCGTAAGCGACATAATTTCAGCTTGATTAATGAATATAGAGCACTATCAACATGGTTTATGTACCCACATAAATGACAGATTACAAACAAAAGCAACACCAAATGCTGTAATTTCGTAGTTCCATCTTCGAAAGTGGCCCTTTTTCAAATTTGATTGTTTTATGATATAACTTTACAATAACTAAGAAGTTTTAATACCTTCATTTAAGGAGTATTACATTGTCTATTAAATACAATTTATTGCATTAACCTAGCATTTTTAGTTTCCGAGATTTTTAGGATTCTTTAAGTGACCCGGATTCATTGCTCTCGAGTGTAGTAAAGGCGAGTTAACCAGCGTGGTTACCGCGTTGGTTCCCGGTTGATTAGAATAGGGTCACCCCATTTCTGCCGATGGGTGTCGTAGAATACGACTAAGGCCACAGGTAAACACAGGTTGGCATAAACCTAGATCAGGCAGGTCGTAAGAAATATGTAAAGTAAGTAGATATAAAAAAAGTAGGGTAAAATAGCTAGTGACCCTTCAATTTTCTGGGAATATGTTAAGAGTAGAAAGAGGGATAGACACCAAAACCAAGTATTTTCCTATGAAGGTAGAACGGTCTGTGGACAGGAGGCAGCTGACAGCTTCGCAATTTTTTTTAGTTCGGTTTTTCATAAAAACATTCCACAATTAAATCCTCAAAAAGCTGACATCGACGTCGACGTCATCTCTTACGAACATCAAATCGGCATACCTTCTATAACTAGTACAGACCTGAAAGTTGCAACGCGTCGTTTAAAAGCTAAATCCGTGCACGGTCCGGACAATATACCACCGTACTTGGTTAAAGATTGTATGCCTGCTTTAGAGGAACCACTACTGTTCTTGTTCAATCTATCCCTCAAACAGTGTTCCTATCCAAACAGGTGGAAGGTTTCGCGGGTTACACCGATTCCTAAGAGTGCAGCATCTGCGGATATCGCTAGCTTTAGACCCATCGCAATACTATCGGTATTTGGCAAAATATTTGAGTCAATTCTTAATAAGCACATCTTGCTCCAAGCCAACCATTTTCTCAATAACGCCCAACACGGTTTCCGCCCCGCACGCTCCACTCAGACTAATCACATTGGGTTTGTTGATTACTTGAGGAATAATGTGGCGCCGGGTTGTCAGGTCGATGCGGCATATTTTGATTTTGCAAAAGCTTTCGATCGTATAGATAATGATGTCCTCCTTTCTAAGCTTTCGTCACTGGGATTTGATCGGATGCTCCTGGGACTAGTAGCAGACTATCTCAGAGACCGAAGACAATACGTCAAGCTGGGTAGCTATAAGTCCCATGAATATTATACTCGATCTGGCGTAAGTCAAGGTAGCACTCTTGGCCCAACCTTGTTTTTAATCATGGTGAATGACCTGCCAACAGTTCTCTCCGGCTCAAAATGTCTCATGTTTGCCGATGACCTAAAAGTATTTGCATCGGTTAGGGGTGTTGATGATTGCGCGACCTTGCAGTGTGACATCGACGCTGTTATGGAGTGGAGCATTGCGAACAAGCTGTCCTTGAACACCGCAAAATGTAAATCGATCACTTTCACCAGGTCGCGTTCTCCAATAATGACAACATATATGCTTGCTGGAGATGCGCTTGAGCGGGTCACTTCAATACGTGATCTTGGGGTGACATTCGACCCTGGTTTAAACTTTCGCGACCATATTATAAATACGTGCAAGGCAGCAAGTAAATCCCTGGGTTTTATAATTAGAACAGCTTCCCAATTCGGTAGCTTACATATAGTGAAACTTCTCTACAACGCGTATGTAAGGAGCAAACTGGAATACAATGCCATTGTTTGGTATCCCCATGAGAAGCTGTACATAGATATGATTGAGAAAATACAGAGAAGATTCGCACGCTATCTCTACAAGCGAGAGTTTGGATATTACCCATTTCTTTATCCATCCTTGTTTGTTTCGGGGATGATAGGGCTGGAAACACTCGAAATGAGACAAAAAGTCACGCATATTATTCACTATTGTCTTCTTCTATCCAATAAAGTAGACAACCCATCAGTGACTGAGTGCATTTGTCTTTTTGTGCCGGACATGTATGTACGCGCTACTGGGCGTCGGCAACATCGCCTGTTGACCACTCCGCCATCGTGGCGTTTGCCGCAGTCGGCCAATACTCCTACCGCGAGAGCTATGGTGCTGATAAATGGTCTGTTGCGCACATATCCCAAAGTAGACTTATTCTCTGATAGCATGAGTCAGATAGCGTTATGCGTCACGAACTACCTGAATGCAATCACGATGGGAACGGAGCCACAGTAGAAGGGTTCATGAGAATTTTATAAAAATAATAACAATTGAGAATCTGACATTATTAATTTACCTATCAAATCGATTTTAATTTCTTGTTGTTTGTTCTGTATTCATTTGTTGTTGACATTGATAAAATTAAAATGTAACGACATTGACATTACTGACATTTAGAATTATTATTTTTTATATATTTTATTTTTACATTTGTTAATGACATTGATAAAATTTAAAGTGTGACGACATTGATATTATTGACATTCTGAATTATTAATTTTTATATTTATATAAATTTTTGTAGTATGAACTAATATTGATGTAAATGAATCAAATGATTGACGATTGATGAATATATATATAATAGTTGGTATTTTAATGTATTGTATAATAAGTAAGATATGGAATTTAATGGTTTTTTTTTTTTTTTGTAATTAGAATAACATTGCAAGCGTCTTGGTGCTCACTGTAAGCTTGCAATGTTCACTGTTTATATATGATTATGATTAAATGATACTCAATTAAATTTAAATTTTTTCTTATACCTGTAAACTTTATTTTATTGCAACTATACACCTACCTAGTGAGTTGAGTATGGTATTAATATAAGTAGAACCATAATAAGCTTATGGCCATAAATATAAGACTATTGTTAATATATACTGTAAAGCCTTCTTTGATAAATAAATAAATTATTATTATTATTATTACATATATTATATAAGGCCGTTTTCACATGTATCCGATAAAATCGGTCTGATACGTCAAGGATACGTCCATTTGTTCGATAGCCTAGACTCAAAAAGGATTACATTCGACACCCGGGTTCTAATCCTGACTATTACACTACCGACATGACCCCACTCCTAACACCTGCAATTTAGCTTAGCTGGAGGGGTTAGAGGGAATATTAGCATTTTTTTTTTTATAATTTCTTAAAAAAAAACTTTAAACTCAGTCTAGCAAGACTACTTAGAAATCTCTATCATTCATTTTACTTCCTGTGGGCTATCGGATGTCGGATATCGGAGTCAACGCCGATATCGGATCGGATAGTGAAAAAACGTCCTAAGGGATAGAACTGTTCTTCATTAGATAATAAACATGCAACTATTACAAAGCGCTTGCTTAATGGCAATAGGCCCACCCCCTATCGTGGAACTGATAATCATAGTTGACGAAATGTGGGTGTTAACATATCATCTGTATGCATGTACATACTAGAAAGATATAAAGGATTTTTGTCTCTTTTAAGATTAATAGGCTCGCGTTTGACTGCTCACTCACCTGTTGGTGAGTGACAATATGTTGATGGGAGAGCACGCTTGCCTAGAAGTACCTATTCACTGTAATCTTGAAGACATCCTCGTTGTATTTATCTGGAAACAAAGACTCGGGTAGGGCATCACACTCCTTGGCTACTGCAGTACGCATGACGAAAGTATCGAATCGTTTTGTACGTCTTCTTTTAAAATGTTTATCGGATAAATAAACAGCATCACATTAGCAAATGCTGAAGGTAGTTGAGTTTCAACATATTAATAGTTTTGACATCCGCGGCGTTTACCACAGGTTTTTTTATACCATTTAGGTGGCAGACAAGCACACGGCCCACCTGATAGAAAGTGGTTACCATGGCCTATGGACGCGTACAAAAATAAGAGAGTCACACTCGCGCTACCGACCCTGCAAGCATTTAAAGTTTCTGTGCCGTCAGTGTCAAAGACAAAGTAGGACAAGCTTTTGGTCAAGCACAAAAACTCTCCAATGTACTCTGGCTACCCTACTCACCGCCAGGAACACAACACTTGGCCGTAGTATTCTGTAGTCATTAATACATAATAATCTTAAAGGTTAATTAATACAGTTAATTAATACAGCTGTTTTACTTATTAATAAATAGATTACGGAAATAATATAGAATTAGATTTAGTCGTTGAGAGACACCAGGACTAAAAAGTTGCCCTGATATCATGAAGTTTCCCAATCACCAACTTCCTATAAGTACTGGTATTATTTGCATATATTTCAAATTGGTTAACCTCACTGTTGTACAAATCAAGTAAGCAACGAAGGGGTGCGTGCAAGCCTGTATTAATGTGGGGTGTTAGGGTGAAAAACAAGTAGGGTTGTGAATGACAGCTTCGCGTGCGTAATCTGAGTGGCACTCTGTAGCTGACTCCATTGACATTATGATTGGCGGTGAATGCCGCTTAACCTGGAATGACTAGGATGATCCGCCTTCTCCTCATCTTGGTTTGGCTTTTAAGGGAAAGATGCTGATCCCCTAACTCTTAGAGAAAAACCTATACCAGAGCCTCATCCTTTACTTAGCAAGTGGCTTTCAGGCAAAACTTTCATTATTATAAAATTGTACTAAACTTTTTGGTCCAATGTGTCTCAAAGCAACACTGTTCATATTTATTGCTGCAATAAGCCGTTACTGAAACACATGGTATTTTAATTAGAACATATTGTTCTGAACAGTGCAATATACAAACAGAAATGCAGAGCTGTTTATTCATAAACATGTGCCAGTTAATTATGTGTCCGCTTCATTGTATTTTCAATTGACGTGAAAATACATTAAGTAGTATACACTAACTGTTAAGTTGGTTAAGTCCTAAGAGAGATATGCCTGTCAACCTCACCTTCGGCAATCAAAAAACGACCAACAGGCGCCGTGTGTTGTAGTCGGTTCGAGTCTGACATAACCTCTCCCACTGGGCTCCCAGCCGACCCAAGGCTATCTCTTTCTCGATCTAGTCCTCCTCGGGTGTAGGGACCACAGACTCCCCAACTCGTCTCCGGAAATGGGGAAGCGCGCAGCACGTCGCCGTCGCAGCCTGCTTCTGTCAGGTGGAGCCGCCTGTTACCCCCAAGGGGAGTCACACTCGTGTTACCGACGGGCAGGCATTGCTGGAGTTGCGTATGAGGATAAATTATAACTTTAAAAAAACTTAAAACTACATAGGTATATAGTATTAAGTTTTTTTAAAGTTATCATTTATCATTACTCGTCTTACACTGTAACACCCATCATGTTCAAGATACAATATTTTATATGAAATTGATATGTAGGCATGTATGTATGTGTGTATTTATGTAGATATGCATATATGTATGCGTGTATGTATATTTATTAGTGTCTATATCTTATTCGTATGAAAGACTTCTTTCGAAAAGTAATTTTGTTGTAGATATATAATTTATATAGCGTGTAATTTTGGATGTAGGTATTTTCAGTACATACATATTTCAAGGCAGTAAGCACACCACTTGTTGCCTGCTATTCCAAAGATACCAGGCCATCAAACAAAATGTTGTCTGGTAGAGATTGCAGTCCGCGATAAGACCCCCAATTGTACTTAACTTTTTTTTTGTTGATTGTGTACAATAAAGTTATATTCATTCATTCATTCGATACTTCCCATTAAATCCTTCCCTTATATTAAACTTAAAAAAGTTCTATCAATCATATTTCTTGATCAATTTCAACCCAATTTGCGAAGAAGGCGTGTTCGTTAAAAAACGATAAATAACCCTGTAAACATTGAACTTTTTATCGAATAAAAGTTGAGCAACAAAGAGCCGATAAAACTTTTCCAATACTAATAAAAGTTGTTGAAGGTAGACGCCCATGTACAAAGAACCAACCAGTTTTGTTTACGTTCCTGAACGCACTCAGTAAAGATTTACTCAGGCTCACATTGTGATGTAAGTCCCGTCTTCGTATATCTTATACACAAGTATACGGAGGCGCGTGTTGGTACCAATATTATGTTACGTAATAATCTGTAGCTGAGACCCGAACTGCGCTTATTTTTTCTTTATCAGGAATGATGGGGACCACTAGATGGCGCTGTCTAGTGAAGACATACTAAAGTCGGCTCCTTATTTATTATCAATTTAAAAATAGTTTTAAGTGTAAATTGAGTCTAAAAGTGGTAAATAACTATTAAACATACTCAGCAGTGGAAGTGTAAACATTAGTTAAGTTATTAATGGACAGTGTCAGAAATAAGTTGCAATAACTATGTGATCCATTAAACCTAGAAAATCACCAAAAAGTCTGTCTCAAAACACTAAACGTGATAATATAATCGATGAAACATCTCAAAAAAGTGTAAAAGTGAGCTTAAAATGTAACAAACATTTGATAGAAGTGCCGTGATAAGTAATGCATTTAACATCAAACACTTGGAATGCGGAAAAAATTCCAAACCTATGAATCACAGTAACCGACAGCTCTGTTTTAAACATCTTTCACCTATACATATTAAACCCTAATTTCACAATTTTCTACTACTGTGTGTTGTGTGTTACACATGGCGTGGCGCGTATGGTTGGAGACTTGTAATTTTATAGTTTTCGGTTCCAGTCCTGGGCTTCTGTGCACTTTTTGTGATTTCTAAAATTTCTTGCGAACAAACTAAATAACACACGGCGTCAAAAGGGGCATTACCTAACACAGTGTAACTACAAATACCGTCATAAAAATTTATCGAACAAATTGTGGTAGCGCCTAAGGTAAATACTACAGAACAAAATATGGATGAAAACGTCACATATAGGAGAATTATTTCTACTAACTCAATCCATGAGAATACATTTGAGGACAGTATCTTTGAATCGACCACAAGAAGCCTATCAGACTCCCCCAACAAAGACAGCCAGCGAATGACCGAACTCAATGAAAAAATCACACAACTCTCAAATGACTTGAAGTCAGCCCATCAGGAAATCGAGAATCTTAACCACGAAAACACCCGACTCAAATCAGAAGCTTCAAGATACTTTAAAATTATTGATGCTTTAAAAAAAATTAATAGCTCGGATATCCTTACTTCTACGCCTCGTGCGGGACACAAACGAAAACAGATAATATGCTTACACTCAACGCCTGCAACAAAGTTACGTCAACCAATCGCAAATGCTCAACAACAACTATTCACGCAACAGGAAGCAAGGTCTGTTAATGAACAACCGTCAAATAGTATCAACTGTACTATACCATTATCCAACGAGAAAGGAAGCCCTGAAAACATATTAATGTCAACAACAACTCAAGGAATTAGCTCCTGCAAAACCTCATCACACACGGAGACTTCAACGATTTATTATAAACCAAAAATTGTTGTAATTGCTGATCAACAGGGGCGATCTATCCAAAAAACCTTCCAGAAACTCCTAGGGAATCAGTACACTGTTACCTGCTTCTAGAAGGCTGGGGCACCGTTACGGGAAATTCTGAAAACAGAAGCTTCAACAATAAAAAAACTCAACCGAAATGACTATGTAATAATTCTAGGTGGCACTAACGATTGTAATCCAAAAGATATTGAACATAGTTTATCTAACTTTTTGAGTAACACCAAACATACTAATGTCATTGTTTCAGAAGTTCCATATAATAGATATTTAAATGAAAAAAAGATAAATTATCTTCTAAAGTTTATAAGCACGTATTACATTAATATAATTTACGTTGATATGAAATATTATACATATTTACCTAATTACAAATCTTTGCCCTTACATATCTGTCAGGTACTTTTGAGGGAGATATTGCGTATGGACTATCAACGAAAATACAAAAAATATTGTACAGAATTAAAAGTTACTTCCAACGGTATTGTTACGAAATGCTTGACCCATGATAAATATACACAAACTGATCATCACGAAGAGAATATCCCTCCTTCTTCTCCAGTTAATTCGCTTTTTCGTTAATAATTGTAATTTATGTGTACTACACCAGAACATAGATGGTTTAATAAGTAAATCAAATGAATTAATGACACATTTATATACATTAAGTAATAGTAAGAACTGCTGCTCTGTCGATATTTTGTGTATAACAGAACACAACATGGTCCGAGAAGATACCAAATTGTTAAACCTACCTAATTTTGTACTCGGTGCACATTACACACGAAAAAATAGATATGGCGGGTCATGTATATTATTAAAACCATATTATAGATTTAAGGTTATTCCCGAAACTAGTGAACTAAGTATTGTCAATATTTTTGAATGTTGTGGCATTGAATTGATAGAGTATAGGATTGTAATAATATGTATCTATCGTTCGCCTCGAAGTCTTCAGGCCGATATTCAGCAATTTTTTGACCAATTTGAATTGCTGTTGAGCGGAATAGCCTATAAAAATAAGAGAATTATTGTTTGCGGGGACTTCAATATAAACAGAACGAACACTTCAAATGTATCTCGTCAGTTTGAATTCCTGTTAAGAGCATTTAACCTAAAATTATCTGTAAACCAGCCAACACGTCTGAGTTCTATGACTTGTATTGATAATATAGCCCATAATATCAGAAACGCAAAATCTGAAGTTTTCGAGTTCTCACTGTCAGATCATACGGCACAGCTTTTGGTTTACCCAATAAGGAATAAACCCACGATGACTCACTGGTTTAAATTAAAAAGAGACTATAGCAATGACAACACTTTGAAATTTATCGACTGTCTAAAAAGTCTTACTTTTACAGACTGCTACTCGTGTAATGACTGAAAAGGCATATGATATTTTTTTTGAGTTGTTTAAATTATTTTATGACTTGTGTTTTCCAATTAAAAAAATCAAAATATCTGTCATTCGGAAACAAAAATGGATTAGCAATGGCTTAAAATTATGTGCTAAAAGAAAACGCCAAATGTTATGGCGCTATAGATTGTCGCCTAGCTTGGAGAATAAAATCAAATATAAAAACTACACTAGGCGACTTAGAAACATCATTAATAAAACCCAGAAGAGCCAAAATAACTACCACATTAATTCAGCCAAAAACAAAAGTAAAGCTACCTGGCAAGTTATAAACAAATATAAAACTACTACACTAAAAGAAGAAATAGAGCAAATTAATATTGATGGGAACCAAATTACAACACCTGAATGTATTGTCAACGCATTCAATAATTATTTTATAGAGGACATAAAATCTGATAATTGTAGGGATGTTAACAGTTATCAAAAAATAACTTATAACAAATCAAATTCCTTGTTCATGAGGCCTACCGACCCTATTGACATAACTAACATTATTATGACACTCAATAATTCTGAGTGTACAGGATACGATGACATACATACCAAAATAATTAAATTAACATCTCAGTATATTGCACCTGTTCTCAGTCACATAATCAATCTAAGCGTTCAGCAAGGTGTATTTCCATCAAAACTGAAAATAACGGTAATCAACCCACTACTAAGAAAAGACAACAAAGAGGATATGAAGGCAAATAGGCCGATTGCTCTAATTCCTGTAATTGCAAAGATATTTGAAAAAGTAATTTACAACAACATTTATGAATACTTTGAAGCTCATAACATTTTTACAACAGAACAATTTGGCTTTTGTAAGGGAAAATCGACCAACACAGCGCTTTTTCATTTTTTACAACAAGTACTGATAGGTCTTGACAAAAAGGAATGTATTACGGCTGTCTTTATGGACATGACAAGGGCCTTCGATCACGTAGACCATGATATACTATTATTAAAGCTGGAAAAATATGGAGTTAGAGGTAACTCTCTCGCCCTACTAAAGTCATACCTTACTAATCGATTTCAGGTAACAACTATGTGCAGAATTAGCAACCAGTCAAAAATTGAAACGAAATATACCTCCGATCCAAAAATGGTTAGGTTTGGTGTACCCCAAGGCAGCATCCTAGGGCCACTTTTATTTTTGGTGTATATTAATGATCTACCTAAGTCTATAAACCAAAATATGATACTGTTTGCTGACGACAGCACTGCTATTTTTGCTGATGATGGCAGAAACTCAAATTATATCAGGAATATTAATGACTCACTGGTAAACATAATCAATTGGATGATGCAAAATAACCTAAAATTGAACTTGGAAAAAACGAATTATATAGTATTTAAAAATAAAAACTCAAATCATGGCCCAGTTAGGTTGGAATACAAAGGTGAATCAATTAAAGAAGTGATAACTACAAAATTTTTAGGAATACACATTGACTCTGATTTAAGTTGGAAAACCCAGGTCAATCATATCTGTAGTAGACTCAGCTCATTCTCGTATGCCCTTTACATGCTCAGGAAAGTAGCGAATGAAGACACATTGTTAACAGCCTATCATGCTAATGTGGGTTCCATTCTCAAATATGGTATTCTGTTTTGGGGCAACTCTGTGAACAAAGAAGATGCCTTTAGAGCCCAAAAGAAATGTATCAGAAGCATATGTGGACTTAAAAAGATAGAATCATGCAAACCATCATTCCAAAGACTAAAAATACTTACCTTGCCTGCACTATTTATATATGAAGCTGCCATATTAGTGAGGGAAAATATCAATAGTTATACAACACTTAAAAGTGCAAGGCATAAAAACACTCTTTGTATTGAAAAATGTAGAACAACGCAATTTCGCAAAAGCATCTTTGGAATGAGTGCGAAGATTTACAATAAAATACCAGATTCTGTTAAAACCGCAGAATCCAACATTATTTTTAAAAATAGGCTTCGAGAATTTTTAATAGATAAAGTGTACTACACGATTAATGAGTATATTGATGATACAAAAGTAAACTCTTAATAACATACAAAATAAAATAATATTGCATGATTCTTGTCTTGGCATAGGTAATTTATTTATTGTTATAATTGACATCTAAACAATTAACTAAATTTTTACATTTGATTCTATTTTCTATATTGACTAACGGTAATTTACTTTTCGTATTATGACACGATTTTATTACATTGACTAAGTTTAGATGGTGATTAAATAATTATGAATATGTTCGAAATAAAAGTTTATTAACAGATTGGTCTCGCATGATAATATGAATAAGTTTTATCTTTTTTTAATATAAGTAACCGTCGACTAATACTTTTTGCACACCAAAATGGTAAAACATGGCCTGAACATCACAATTACCTACTAACACCATATTTTGTACCCATGTTTAGCGAAATAAATGATTCTGATTCTGATTCTGATTCTGATATCTGTGGGGCTACCATAAAACGTCTAAAACTTCAGACCTGCATGAAACAGAATTAAAAGGTAGGATTTAACTATGAGGGTGCCAAGAAGTCACTTCGGTATTCTTGCGGTACGAATTAAGCCTAACCGAAGTGTTACGTACCACCTTCGGATTCGATTTAGGGCGAAACGTGTTTCATGTAACCGATTGGCCGAAAAGTCGTACTGTAGATAAATTTAGAAAACAAACTGAATCTATATTATAAGCCAGTGGCCCGGATGGTATTCCAGCGGTGGTTTTATAAAAATATGCAGCGGAGTTGTCTCCAATGCTTACACGGCTGTACCGACTGTCCTACAGCTCGGGTACAGTGCCTTCGTCTTGGAAAAAGGCGAATGTACAGCCGATCCCCAAGAAGGGGGATCGCTCAGAGCCAGCTAACTATCGACCCATAGCCGTCACCTCAATGCTGTGCAAGGTCTTCGAGCACATCATTAACAAACAGCTCATGCGTCACCTAGAGGATCACTCCTTAATTAGTGACCGGCAATATGACTTCAGGCCGAAACGGTCAACGGGTGATCTGATGAGGCCGCCAAGCTGAGTGCCACCATTGTAACACTTCGTGTCTGTAATGGTGACCCTCTTTTCTGAGACTTTGCCTTTAGCTTACCATCAGGCGAGGTGAGGTCAAGTTGGCGTGTCCTATATAAAAAAATATAAAAAATATATTTACAAACATTTTCGTGTCAAATTAAGAGATTTTATCTGTAACATTTAGAGTTCGGCAAACGGAAGGCGGACTGCACTCGAAGAGCCCCCCAAGAATGGTCGAAAAAGGTAAAGAATAAAAGAAAGAAAAAAGTAGACGGGTAGAATGTTTGCCTATAATTAAAAACCACCAATCAATAAAGAATAGTAAAACAACATAAAAATTATCTTTTCTTTTAGTAGGTATATATATATTTAGTCATCCACCAAAGCACTAACAGCTAATTGTTTGACAATACCACAGTATGGTCTTATCTCCTTATTTGCTACTAGCTTAAGAAAAGACCGTTTTGAAGACCAAAAAAAGATATTTTTTTTACAACTTAAATGGCAGATAAGCACACGGCCCACCTGATGGAAAGTGGTTACCGTGACATATGAACGTGTGCTACACCAGGGAGTCAAACCCATGCTGCTGACTCTGTAAGAACAGAGAGCTTCTGTGCTGTCAGTTCAGAAGACACAATCAACACAAGCCTTTGGTCTACCCACTGACAGCACAAAAACTCACCAGTGAGCTATGACTACCCTACTCACCACACCGGAAACACAACACGAGGTGATTATAGCCATGGTATTCTGTAGGGTGGAGGTACTTCCCCAGTCGGACTGCTCAATTGGGACGGGAATACCGTCGTATCCTAGATCCTGCAAATAATTTGACTTAGCTGTTAACTACGCTATTATTTGGATTCACAAAAATACGTTCGGAATATCCATAAATAACTGATTTCTAACTACGAATGTTGTTTATCATAATGATTGGATTCATTGTTTACGAAAGAGATATGGCGCAGGCTCAATAATATCATGTGTACAGTTTAATCAAGGAAATAATTAGTGCGGTCGTGTATCCATTTCTATTGGCGTTCTCATATTGAGAACAATTGTGTATTGTCAGTTATAATCCTGAGGTCACGAACAACCTAGACCGTTTGCACATGCGTAGAGATGTTGCGTCTTTGGCTGTATTTTGTTCTGATGAGCTCTTCCAGTTAGTGCCACCCTCTCCTTTCCTACACAGGACAACACGCATAGGGCTTGGATGTCACCTGCATACGGTGCAGAATATCCGTTTAAGAAGCAAGCGGTTCAGAGACTCTTTCGTTTGTCGCACCACTAAGGCCTGAAATTCATTACCAGCTCATATGTTTCCTTCTTCCTACAGACCCGGGTCACTTAAGGGAGACTTGAAGAAGCTTATGAATTGGAACATGGTATATGTATCTCATGGTGACCCACTTTTCTAAAACTCTGCTTTCAGCGAGGCGGAGTCTAATTGATGTGTCCTGTTTATGTAAAAAAGCGTTGTAGCTGCACAATGTAAGACATATTATTATAATCAACGCCATCTAGCGTAAACAAATCGAATTACGACGAAAAACTACCTACTAGTACTAACTACAAAATAAAATTGAAATTTTTATCTGTATTTCACATGAGGCAAAACGCAAAAAAACTGTTGACAGTTCGCGTGGCGTAACTATAACATTTTTATTTAATTTAAGTAATTAGAAGATAATGAAATAAGAAAATAATGAATTGCAACAGGTAGGTATTAAATAAATTTCTACATCTTTTAAGATAGGTTTCCGACATTTTTACAACAAAATATAGTTCCAGCCCATAATACCCGTATAGTATAAGAGATTTTGATTTAGCATTTTGGCGACAAATTTATTGAAACGCATGGTCTTGTCTGTCTGTCTGTGACTTGGTCAGCGAAATTCCCGGATCTTACCCCCTTAGATTACTTTCTCTGGGAGTATGTAAAAACGAAATTTACAAAGACATGTTATGATACATTTGATGACTTGAAACGTTCTTTGGAGAATATTCTATACGGAATCAATAACATAGTAATATTGAATGCAGTACGATCCTTGAGGTCTCGAATCTATGTATTGAAAACAATTATCAACATTTTGAAAAGTTAATCAGATAATGTAATAAAAAAAGGATTTTCTTAAAAATGAGCTCTTTCCTTTAGTTTGCCGTATGTCATTGATTTCCAGAATAAGACCCTTAATAGCAACACTTGTCGTATAGTGTAATAATATAGAGTGATTTTTTTTAAGGAAATGGGTTCGATACTCCTAGTTAGGAATATTGGTTTTTCAAAAATCTAATAAGGTTTTAAGATTCATCAAAATCGGGCTCGTGACTCCTTTGACCCTTTTTGCTATTCCTTATAGTTTCGGATTTGGACATGGATTTGATCATGAAATGAGGAAAAGAATGGTTGGTTGGAATGGTTTCTTTTTTTGGTTTTAGCCACGTACAAAATGGGGAATTTAATATGTTTCACTCAAATATAACAAAAGTTATATTTGAGTGAAATATACAAATATAACAAAAGTTATAACAAAAGTTATATTTGAGTAAAAGTTTTGTATACACATACAAGTTGAAATTATCTACTTAACTACGACTTTGCATAAAATAAGCAAATAATACGTATTTTATAAAAAAAAATTATTTCATAATAATAATATACACTATTGAACATGCTCTTTTTTGTATAGAAACTTTTTTAAGAACGCAACTCAACCAATTATATTAAAAAAAGAATTTTATTACTCACTAGTGAATCAGAGAAAGTTTGTTATTACAGGTGTCGTTCTGTGCCTAATTTCCGTGAAATTAGAGGCACTTTATGGACAAGTGTGTTGAAAAATAACATTATTTGGTGTTTAAATGTGGCTGGCAGTCGCTTCGCGGAAAATATCGAAGTCCAATTAGTCGGGAAGAACCGACTCCGATGTGAACGCTTCGGATTCGACCTGGACTAAGAAATCACGATCGTTAAAAAAGTTTTATTTCACAGAGTCCTTATAAATGTTATGTTCAAATATTAAAAAACAAAATGTATAGTTATAAATTAAGAAAAATAATAATAACAACAGACTTACTCGTACCAACTAATTTATTTCCTTTCTCCGTAAAGTACAAAACCTCTTTGTGCTCCACAATTTTAAAAAACCTGCAGCTTATTAGAGGGAGCGTTTTAAAGAAATTTACTCTAAGAAGGAGTTAATTAAGTTCGTACACTAGTACTTCAACGCTGTTCTGCTCGTGGTTACAGCCCGCTTTTTACCATCTACCCTCGTCACTGAGCGATAGAATTAAATTATATGAAAAGAGTTGAATTTGTTTTTGCCTCGTCGACTGCTCGACAGCTGACGAAGCAGTAAATGCACTTTTGGAGGGTCAGTGTTAATCTACTTTCATAGAAAAAAATTGATGCTCGCTAGGTTTTTTCGTTTTATTACTTTTAGAGTTGGTAGCTTGGAAGTTAAGGAATCACTCTTACGATCAAAAGGAATTGGGTCCGATGTACCTACGTTCTTTTAGCACAAGCAATATACACTGCAAAACTTTTCGGCAGCACAAGTGTCACGTACATAGGCCACGCTAACTACTTTATATTAGAAGGGCCGTAGGCTTATCTGTCACCTAAGTGGCATTAAAAAAATAGCTTAACTGTAGAAATCAAGGGAAATATTAGTGAATGAATGAATGAATTTCTTAAATATAAGCAACAAAGGCTCAATATTTGTGGGTATTACTTATG
Source organism: Eilema griseolum (assembly GCA_963662185.1). Lineage (NCBI taxonomy): Eukaryota > Metazoa > Arthropoda > Insecta > Lepidoptera > Erebidae > Eilema > Eilema griseolum. The sequence goes on from OY759250.1 coordinate 12,889,262, forward strand.
TCTATGTTAGTGAAAATTATAAAAATCTACAAATCTACAAAGGCCATTCCTGAACCCCCCCCCAATGGTACAGCAATGGCTTACGTGGCGACTATCCAATCTTCTCGCGATCATGTTCAGGATGCTGTTGCCGCCCCGCGCACCATGCGCACCAGGGACGCGCATCTCTTCCGCATGTTTGCGTAAAAGCAATCTACGCGGGCCTCTGCGAACATCCCTGATGCGCTACAGAAGCGCTGCAGCCCCAGCAGCACCCTGAACGCGTTATTATATTGCACGCGAAGGGCGTTGTAAGGCTTTTAAGTAAATCTAGCCCACAGGTTGCACGTATAAAAAGAGGTATAGAAGAATATTAGTAATTTCAGTTAGAGCGTAATTTACTTTTCATACTTACTGTAAAACTTAACTTGAGAGATTATTTTTATTGCTAAAGTGCAAAATGATAATTTTAAATCCCAGACGCTATAAAGGAGAAAGGTCTCTCTTGCAATTAAAAAAATCTCGTTAAGAATTATTACGAAAAGATTGAATTTTGAACCGAAATGTTTTGACGCTTCAATATTAGATGTTGTCATTTTCTGACTCTACCATTCTATCGAATATTTATATAGCGCTTTGGTAAAAAAAGTTTGCTTTTATTTAGCCTATTTTTCTGAATCAAAAAATAGGGCAGCGACCATTTTTTTTATACCGCTCAGGTGGCAGACAAGCGCACGGCCCACCTGATGGAAAGTGGTTACCGTGGCCTATGGACGTGTGTAACACCAGAGAAACCACACTCGCGCTGCCGACCCTGTAAGCACATCGTTTCTGTGCCGTCAGTGTAGAGGACAAAGCAGGACAAGCCTTTAGTCATCCCACTGACAGCACAAATTCTCCAGTGAGCTCTGGCTACCCTACTCACCGCTGGGAACACAACATGAAGTTATTATAACCACGGTATTCTGTAGGGCGGACGTACTTCCCCAGTCGGACTGCTCAATTGGGCGGAAATACCGCCGTGTATATATATATAATACAAGATATAGGTAGGGGTCGACTTAGACATACATATGTCAATCAAATCGAAGACCTTTGAAGAATTTTGTCCGTCAAGAGTACCCGAAACCGGCGAACATGTATGAAAACAATTATAAAAGTAGAAGAAGCGAAAGAAGTATGCCAGGATCGTGGCTAGTGAAAAACAGTAAGTCTCTGCCTACCACACTGGGAAAAAGGTATGACTGTATGTATGTATGTATGTATATTAAATTCTTCTAACTACATTGAACAAGTCTCGCTATTAGGTGACTTTGCCGTATATGATTGAAGCACACATTTTGTTATGACTTCTGCCCTTTTCGTATACGTAAAGTACAAGAACACAATTATAAATAAATTATTTTTTCGATGCCTTTCCTAACACAAAAATGTTTGTGACCTGTAGTGGCAAATATAAATTATTCAATTGTCAGTGCTTTATAATAGGATGGTTAGGTAAACACGGTGTAAATATTTCACAGAACTACTGTAACTAACCAAAGCTGTGAACTCATTGTAGCAGCGAGTGCGCTTAACCAATGCAACCAGTTTGATGTGCCGTTAATTGTACAAAGTGTATCTCTGACTCCGCTACAAACAACATATTGGCTTTGTGAAAAGGTTAAAAGAGATTTTAAAACATTGCGTAGAGGTGCGCACGTTCTCGGCATTGAATTCGGCTTTTGGATTTAGAAAAATATTTTGGACATGACACTTAGTTATTTGGTAACGGGAACCACTGGAAGAGTAGAATAAGGTCACTTCTTCTCTTTCCGTGGGTTTTTTTTATACCACTTAGGTGGCAGACAGGCACACAGACCGCCTGATGGAAAGTGGTTACCGTGACCTATGGACGTGTGTAACACCAGAGAAGCTACACTCGCGCTGCCAACCCTGTAAGCACAGAGTCTCTGTGCCGTCAGTGTAGAGGACAAAGCAGGACAAGCCTTTAATCATCTCACAAACAGCACAAATTATCCAGTGAGCTCTGGCTACCCTACTCACAGCTGGGAACACAACACGAAGTTATTATAACCGCGGTATTGGGTAGGGCGGAGGTACTTCCCAGTCAGACTGCTTAATTGGGCGGAAATACCGCTGTGTCCTACCTCCTATGACGTGGGTGCCGTAGAAGGCGACTAAGAGATAGGACTCTTGTCCATCTGACAGGATTTATACGGCCCATGACAAAGGACCTGCTTGACAACAGTAAACTCGCCCCGTATTACGTGGGACTGAAAATCATAGTTGGTGAAATGTGGGTGCTAAGTTAATGAGGCCGAGGACCTCGTTAACTCGAAGTAAAAGTGTTACACCCCATTTTTTGTTCATATCAAAGTAATAAATTTGTTATTCACAACTTTATTGAATATAATAGTTAAAGTGTATTTATTTGGAATAGAATACTCATTAAAAAAAAAGAAAAAAGAAAGTATATAATTCGCTAATTGTAATGAAATAAGTCAAGAAATAATAAGCGTTGGTATCTCTGTGGTTAAGGAATCGGCTTTAGAGTTAGAGGCGGGGTTAGAGGGCATATTAGTAATTTTAGCTCTAAATTACTTTATAAAAAAAAATTGAACAATGTTGTCGAGATTTTAGTCGTTTATAAAAGTTACATTCACTATCGCGTCGAATAACTTAAAGATACAAGTACACCAGTCAAATTTTCTCTACACCCGAGAAGAGGGCCAGATCGTGAGAGATGGCCCTGGGTCGGCCGGGGTACGAGGGATATGCCTGTCAACCTCACCTTCGGCAACCAAAGCGACCCACAGGCGGCGTGCGTTTTAGTCGGTTCGAGTCCGACATAACCTCTCCCACCGGCTCCGGTGGGGAGGTATCCGTGGGGATTTTGCGCACGTAAAAAAAAAAAGTCTAATTTTCTCTCATGCATAATTTTAGAAATACTATTATATTTGATGATTTTTTGCCTCAAAATTTTTATTTTCAGGGCTACCGACATTTGACTTTTAAATATGGTTTTGTTGTGTAAGCTTTACTGCAAACCTTATTCTCAATCGATCTGGTACAGAATATAGTCCATATTTAACTTTCACCTACGGGTTCCGAGTTGACTGACGTCACTTGCATTTTGGAGATTTGGATCCGTTCTCCTACTCTTTCTCGTGATCTGATTTAACTTGACCATTACAAGAGCAACACTGGAGCCTCATCCATCTACCAGTATCATTATAGGAGCTAGGACACGGCGGTATTTCCGTCCGATTGAGCAGTCTGACTGGGGAAGTACCTCCGCCCTAATACCGCGGCCATAATAACCTCGTGTTGTGTTCCCAGCGGTGAGTAGGGTAGCTAGAGTTCACTGGAGGGTTTTGTGCTGACAGTGGAAAGACCAAAAACTTGTCCTGCTTTGTCTTTTAGATTGACAACACAGAAATCAATGCTTGCAGGGTTGGTAGCACGAGTGTGACTCTCTTGGTTTTGCACGCCTGCATAGGCCACGGTGACCACTTTTCATCACGTGGGCTGTTTGTTGTCTGCCACTTAAGTGGTATAAAAAAAGGCTCATAGGCGAGATTGGCATGACGTCATAAACCTTTGTGACGTCTCATCCACCACAGCATTAACATGACTGGATTATCGTAAAGATGTGTGTGTGAAGTAGATGATTTTGATGACGAAAAAATTTTTTGTTTAAAGGCCGAATATTTCGGTTTAAAAAATCACGTCGGTACGACTCTAGTATGAACGATGGGCGTGCGTTATGTATATGGCCCCGGCTCGCAATTACACCTACCTTTGATGTGTGAGCCAGGGAAAATGAAATAATGGAGGTGGAAATATTTCGCCAACAATTTGTCACTTGCTGATGGATCGGCGTTACTTTCCTGTATGCGAATCAGTGTTGCCAAATATTTACATTTGAGTTTTCAAAAGTTTTCCACAGTTGGTACTTTCTATTTTTATAACTCTTAAATTTGGGAAAATGTGTCCGTTCTTTTATCATCATTACCATGTTTATTTACTCCTTTTTCTAGTTTTGTTTTGGTTTGTACGACTTTCGTCTGATCTTCCAACTTCAAAAGGAAGAAGTCTAGGCTTGCAAGTGAGATTAGCTTGGCGGTATCTCATTTTCCTCCATACATTCCTGTCAGATGTCATCTCCTCTATCACTCCCTTCTTCGTATATAACACCAGGGATGTCACACTCACGTTGCCGACCATAAAGAAACCTTCTGATGCCCCTCTGGAAGAACCCCATATTGTAGGCGCTTGGGAAAACCGCAGCAGGGAGGTCATTCCACAGCTTGAGTGTGCGTGGGATGAAGTTTCTTTCATACCGCACAGTGCGCACCGTCTCAGGTCGCAGTGTGTGTGGATGAATTCCCTGCCTATGGCGAGAGGTGCGATGATAGAATGTAGCTACGGCCATCATGTCAAACAATTCATCTGAGCACAAACCATTGTATAGGCGGTAGAACACACACAGTGAGGCAAACACTTTGCACCTTATTTCTTGCATCTTTGAACCCCAGGCTAATTTTAAATATGCCTCTATAAAATATTCCCAATAGTCACCTTATCGTTGAAAGGTATCACAGAGCTTACGGACTTACGAACAGTTCATGTACAAGGTTACTGTGGTCAAAGTTTCGGAGCCCATTACCGACTTATTACAATTAGGCCAGTTAGGAACTTCAGTTCTTAGGTCTCGGTTAATTGTGTTCACAGTTGCCGGACTATTTGATTGACAAGTTGATTTGCTAAATGAATCTTTTCCAACTGTTTCCAGGATACCTAGACAAGTGGGTCAGTCGTTAGTAGAATATAATAGAATATTCAATGTGTGGGATTGACATATGTTTACGAGCTATGATTTTTTTTATACCACTTAGTTGGCATACAAGCACAAGGCCCACCTGATGGAAAGTGGTTACCGTGGCCTATGGACGTTTGTAACACCAGAGGAGTCTCAGTTGCGCTGCCAACCCTGTAAGTACAGAGTTTCTGTGCCGTCAGTGTATCTCAATCCCATACATTATTCTATTCTATTCCGTTTTATTCTACTAATAATTGTACCATTTGTCTAGGCTAACTGGTGGGCCGGGGAGGGCCAGATCAAGGGAGATGGCCCTGAGTCGGCCGGGTTGTAAGGGATATACCTGTCAATCTCTCTTTCGGCAACCAAAAACGACCCATAGGCGCCGTGCGTTTTAGTCGGTTCGAGACCGATATACCTCTCCGACCGGCTCCGGCAGGGTTTATCCATGGGGATTTTTCGCACGTAACAAAACGCTAATTTGTGGATTACTTTTTATTATTACATGAAAGTAAAAATGAACTGTAATTAACATTTTTGCGATGGATGAAATAAAGTTGCCCAATTATTTCAAGAGTCCCACAGCAATGTACTTAGTCTGGCCATAAATACTGTTACAATTAAAATAAGAAAGATATTACATTTGAATTTGGAATCTGTCATTTTTATACGATTGTCCATTGTGTTTTCTAATTTTGGCGCCAATACATTGTACAATATTTTGCTATATTAAAATGGAGTGGGCTGTAAAAGAAAACCGAATCGCTGTGATTGCATTACACAAAGTTGGTATGGAGCCGAATGTAATTTTTAAAACTCTCCATACGCTTGGTATTAGTCAAATGTTTGTGTACCGGGCCATTAATAGGAAATAGGACCTCCTCTGTTTGTGACAGAAAAAGATCTGGCCGTCCACGTAGTGTGCGTACGAAAAAGGTGAATTTTATCTCGGGAGATGAAGATAGCACCCAGAACCATGTCGCGCATTTTAAAAGATGACTTAGGACTTGCAGCCTATTAGAGACGCACTGGTCATTTTTTAACTGATAATTTAAATAAGAATAGGGTGGTAAAATTAAAGCAACTACTGAAGCGGTACGCAAAGGGAGGTCACAGAAAAATTTTGTTTACGGATGAGAAAATCTTTACAATTGAGCAACATTTTAACAAACAAAATGACCGTATTTATGCTCAAAGCTCTAAGGAAGCTTCCCAATTAGTCGACAGAGTGCAACGTGGGCATTATCCGACTTCAGTGATGGTTTGGCGGAGTGTTAGCTATGAAGGAGTGACTGAGCCATATTTTTGTGAAAAAGGTATCAAAACATCGGCACAAGTGTATCAAGATACCATTCTTGAGAAGGTAGTTAAACCCCTTAACAAAACCATGTTCAATAACCAAGTATGGTCCTTCCAACAAGACTCAGCGCCGGGTCATAAAGCTCGGTCCACGCAGTCTTGGTTAGAAGTGAACGTTTCGGACTTCATCAGATCTGAAGACTGGCCGTCGTCTAGTCCCGATCTTAATCCGCTGGATTATGATTTGTGGTCAGTTTTAGAGAGTATGGCTTGCTCTAAACGCCATGATAATTTGGAGTCCCTAAAACAATCCATACGATTGGCAGTAAAGAATTTTCCCATGGAAAGAGTGCGTGCTTCTATTGATAACTGGCCTCAACGCTTAAAGGACTGTGTTGCAGCCAATGGAGACCACTTCGAATAAGCTTTTTATATTTTAAATTTATGTATTAAACTAACACACTGTAAAAGTAATAAATATTCTTTGCAATAAAAAAAATGTTTTTTCTTCGTAACAATATTTATGGCTAGTCTAGGTATACATCTACCTCCAAATAGAATGTCATTTGTTTGTGTTTGTTACAGGAAATGACATTACTTTTGTAGAATATCGGCAAGTTACTCCATGAATAAATCTTTCCCTACTATCTATTCCACCACATACTATCGTTTACTAATTATCTTAATTATAAATACTATCGAAAGCAATTACTTAACTAGCAGTGCTTCAGCAACAAGGTTGTAATTAATTCATAGAGGAGCTGTCTCGTATTAATGAAATGTTAATCGTGATACATACTATAATTAGCAATATTTTATCACTTTCATGTTTACTTTAAAAGGGCGGAGATAATAAATAATAATAAATAAATATTCTACAACATTCCACACAACGTTATCTAGACCCATGGTAAGCATAGCTAACTAGCTTTACAGGGAGGCCAGAGATGCCCTCCGAGCGGCGATTAAGCGGGCGAAAGCTGCGGCTTATAAGGAGCTCATGGAGACGCTGGAGCGGGACCCACGGGGGCGGCCTTACCTTATGGTAAGAGGAAAGCTGCGCCCTGTTCCCGGCGCGAGCGGAACACGTTCCGCCGCAGATGACTCCGCCACCTCGGTCGCCTGTGGCGCCCAGTGTGGTAGTTGACGACGAAGTCCCCGAGGTCACTTGGGTAGAACTGGAGCTGGCGGTGCGAAGGTTTAGAGCCAAGAAGAGCACCGCCCCGGGACCCGACGGCATTCCAGGCCGCGCGTGGGTCCTAGCTCCGGGAGAAGACGGTCTCGAACCCCGACTGAGAGGGTTCCTCAGCGCATGCTTGGAGCGGGGCCAGTTTCCGAAGATGTGGAAGACGGGGAAACTGGTCCTCATCCGAAAGGAGGGTTGCCCGGCGGATGAACCGTCCGGCTAACGGCCCATTGTGTTGCTCGACGATGTGGGCAAGCTCTTTGAAAGAGTTATTGCGAAGCGCCTCGTCGAGCACCTCTCTGGTAGGGGGCCGGACCTGGCGGATGCCCAATATAGCTTCCGCCGGTGGCGGTCCACTGTGGATGCTATCATGCGCGTGAGGACTTTGGCGGAGGAGGCAGTCGCCCGGGGTGAGGTGACGTTGGCGGTGTCCTTGGACATCTTGCTATGCGGACGACACGCTAGTGACTGTGAGAGGGGCTACATACCGCGAAGCGACCCTGGCCACGACCGCGGTTGCTCAAGTCGTGGAACGGATCCGGCGGCTGGGCCTTGAGGTGGCTTTGCATCACTCCGAGGCCATGTTCTTTCATGGACCTCGGCGCACGCCACCACCTGGTTCCACTCTCATCGGCATCAATCATGATCGTGATCGGCACATGCCCCTGCTGCAGCGTCCGCAGCAAAAGTTGGCGTGCCGCATCATAAGGGGGTACCGCACGATATCTTTCAACGCGGCGAGTCTCCTCGCCGGATCGCCACCATGGATCCTGGAAGCGAGATCCCTTTCGGCGCTATACCGGTTCCGAAAGGCGGCGCGGGAGCGGGGTCACGATCCCGAGCCCGAAGAAATTCGGGCCGTGAGATCCCGGCTCCACAGGGAAATGGTGGCGGAATGGGAGCTACGACTTGGGCGACCAGGCACAGGGCGCGCCGTAGTAGCGGCGGTAAGACCCATCATGGGGGAGTGGCTAGAGAGGCCACACGGCAGCCTCTCGTACCGTCTGACGCAGATGATCACCGAGCACGGGTGCTTCGGGAAGTATCTGCGTCGGATGGAGAAAGAGCCAACGTCCGAGTGCCATCACTGCGACGCGAGCGAGGACTCAGGGCCGCACACGCTCACCGAATGTCCGGCGTGGGAAACGCCGAGACGGGAGCTTGTGGCGGCCCTGGGAGTGAGAGTTCTCACGCTCTCCACCTTGCTCGCGGCGATGGTCCGCTGCGCGGATGCGTGGGCGGCCGGCGCCTCCTTCTGCGAGCAAGTAATGCTCGTGAAGGAGGAGGCGGGGCGGGAGCGGCAGCGGGAGCGACGAAGGATCGCAAGCCAAGCTGCCCGCGTACGAAGGCAACTCGGGCGTCAGAGGTCGATGAACGACCTTCGCCCCCCATGAACGCCGGCCTGGGGGTAACAGGTGGAGCCGCCTGTCACCCTGGCAGAAGCAGGCCGCGGTGGTGGCGCATCTGGCGCGCCTCCCCGTTTCCGGGGACGAGTTGGGGACTCTGTAGTCCCCACACCCGAGAAGAGGGCCAGATCGTGAGAGATGGCCCTGGGTCGGCCGGGGTGCGAGGGATATGCCATGCCTGTCAACCGCACCTTCGGCAACCAAAACGACCCACAGGCGGCGTGCGTTTTAGTCGGTTCGAATCCGACATAAACTCCTCCACCGGCTCCGGTGGGGAGGTATCCGTGGGGATATTGCGCACGTAAAAAAAAAATGCTAATAGCTTGTGTTATGGAATCTAGAATGTTAATAAACATACTTAAATACTTTCTTTTTGTAAATACATATATATGAAGAAACATTCAGACCAATGCAAATACCCATATTCATGCGTAATAATATTTGCACTGAGCGGGGATCGAGGCTGCCAAAAAGAGATAAAGTGATGAAACCTTATTATCTCATCTGATTTGTTTTAATATGAACCATGAATTTATCTATTAGGTATCTACTTACTCTATACTTAAAGTACTAAGCTCACAGTGGAAATAATCATTTTCCATCAGGTGGGCCGTGTGCTTTTTTGCCACCTATCTGTGGTATAAAAAAAACTAAAAATAAATTAGAAAGGTATTGAATTGTTGCAACCTGTGCCTAATCCTTGCCTGATAGAGCAGGCATTTGCAGGTATCACCGGGCTGCTAGTAAGCAATGGCTCCTTGTAAACGAATTTCTGAAACAAAAATTGTCGCAACAACAATCTCGCTGCAAATATTTTACTAAAATCTTTAACACCGGTCAGTATACAGCTTTACAGTGATAAAAAATCAACATTGGATAAGCTTCTTGTCCAGTTACGAACATATATGATACTAAGACGAGAAGATGTTGCAATTAAGATCACAGAGGCACACAAGACCGTAACGTAACTCCGTCTAAGCTCCACAGTCGTGCCGCCTCCAAGCATAATTACTTCCAGCAACACTCCACCATACCGGTCTCAATTACTGGCGTACTTACAAATTCTACTAGAACAGAATATAACAGCCATGCATCACAACTTTAGAAGCGTATGAAACTTTTAACGCAAAATAAACAGCGTTAAAAATGCAATTTATGTGATGTATACAAAGTTTTGCCACACTAAATTGCTAACAGATCATACATAAAATAGGTAGAGTGGTATCACTGCTATGAATTCCGTGATGTTTTGTATTATTTTACATAAATATATTCAATGCTTTTTATGCAGAGCTTATTTCCTCGTGAAGTTTTAGTGAGGAATTATAAAACGAATATTAGATATCGGTAGGTATTATAACATAACAGTTGTAAAACAATAAATGAACATAACATCTCAAATCTATTCCCTATGTCTGCTATGGATAGCTGAAATATTTTTTTCAAATTTCTTTAATTGAAATAAAGACATTCATCAACTTAATAAAAATAATAATAAATTCATTTAAGGAATATGGTACGGGATACAGATATGAAATTACAATAGTGTAGGTACAGCATGTCTCACAGAATGCTGGCGTGCAACATTACCAGATGTATTCGGACAGTTAAGTCCGAGATATTATTTTTAAACAATGAAAATTAAATTTAAATAAACAGCAAAAGTTAAAATAAATCTAGGTCAAAAATGTTAATTTAATAAAATATGTCGTAAATGAAAGAGAGAGAGTTCATACTTAATTTTAGTACAAATTGCAGTCACGTATAATACACAGGACATGATTTCTATAAGGAAATTAATTGAATTGTATAAATAATAATGAAATAAATAAGAAATTTAGTTATCTGCTGCCATAACAACGAAATCGTCAGTCATCAATAACCCAAGGACTGACGATGCCCCACTACATAATTGTTAGTAAATATTAGTATATAAGTATTAGCATTAAGAGTGTAAATAACAATCAATAGATCGCTGGATAATCCAACTGTGGTATCTTTTATTAAGCCCGCAGTAGTAAAATTATGTAAGGTGCCACGCCACACTCAAGGTGAAAATACATACATACATACATAAAATCACGCCTTTATCCCCGGAGGGTTAGGCAGATGTGAATTAACACCCACATTTCACCAATAACTGTCAAAATACCATCACTTCAATATAAGGTTCCAGAATCCTTTTCAATACGGTACCCCAAAAGATGACAGTAGAAAAACACAAGTACAACTTATTGCTAACACAGTTAGTTGCGCGAGACTTCAGTGTAAAAGAAAGTGCAAAAATACAAAGTTTCTGCGCAATACAGTGTAATTGTAACTCAACTGAATAAAATGATAAAAGAACTTTCCTTTAACTGCGGCCCGAGGCAAACACGAAATTAAATTGTGGTCTCGGACTACCGAGTTTGCGTACCAAGACTATTTTTTCGCACCATTTACCTTTTCCAGTTATTTCGTAGGTAAATGTCGGGTGTCGGAATTGTATTAGCTTTATATGCATACTCGAGTTGAGGTAAAAGTCATTATGGGGTGCCCTTCAGTCGTTGTTTTACCTGGCTAGGAGCAGTTATACTATAAGCCGATATTATTTTTAAACATTTGTTCAATACTCTCTGTTCATGTCATTTATTAAGCAGCTGTAGAAGATAATACTAAAAAATTTATATGTGTTTCTTTTTATACCACTTAGGTGGCAGACAAGCACACGGCCCACCTGATGGAAAGTGGTTACCGTGGCCTATGGACGTTTGTAACACCAGAGCAGTCACAGTCGCGCTGCCAACCCTATAAGTACAGAGTTCCTGTGCCTTCAGTGTAGAAGACAAAGCAGGACAAGCCTTTAGTCATCCTACTGACAGCACAAATTCTCCAGTGAGCTCTGGCTACCTTACTCACCGCATGTACGACTGCTTTTGTAATATATTTCTTTAGCACTACACAGCGCTATCCAGATTTCAAGTAACGATAGCTTCTAATTAGCATTCTAGAATGCCGATAAATATACTTATTTATTATTGCTTATTTCCAAACATACTTGTGTACACTAATACCAGTGTAAATAGACGTGAACACAATCAAATAACTACACTAACTTTTAAACATTTGCGTTAATTAAGGCGATCATGGTATAGGTACAATATATACCTTTGATTTGTCTGTCTTTTCGACCAGGTTATATATACACTAAGCGTTTCTCAAATATACACTTAGCGTTTAGTTAGGGGCCTTAGAGCTTCTTTACTGTAATAAAATGTTCTTATATATTATTTTTGTTGCTGAAAACCTTGACGCGGAATGTCAATCTATACGATATTCTCATGTTATAAATACTAAAATGCGTCTAACACAATACAGGATCCGGCTAGAAGTTCATGCAAAGAACAGACAATTGCCGTGGAATCAGGGTGTTACTCGTTTGACTTTCATCGTTGAGTTCTGTTGTTGCAAAACTTTAATTAAATACAAGGCAAGTTTGTGCTGGACCGAGTTACAGGATTCCGTAGTTGTACGCGAGATCTTCGCCACGTGTTGTGGTACTGCGACCTAGAACTTTCTGTAGTGAAAATATTATTTACAGGACTACAATTTTAGTAGCCTAGTGACTGCTGAGACGAGCTCTCGGGTGAGACAACACCAATGATTTTTCGATGCTTTTCGAAGTTATGTGTGTATTTATCGCAGGTTTATAAGTGCCCGGTTAATGGCAATAGGCTCGCCACCTATTACATTGGTACCTAAACATAAACTGGCGAAATGTGGGTGTTAGCACCTCTGCCTACCCCTTCGGGGATATAGGCGTGAGTTTATATGTTATGTTATGTTACAATTTTATCCTTCACCATCTTCTTGCGTTAGTTCCGGTCGCATTCAAGGCCTTCACCTCAGAGTCCGGGATCTTTTTCAAATCATACAACGACGCGTTAAAAAAGTGCGCATATAGTGAAACGTACGTTATATGCTCAGTACGTGTTTTTTGGATGTCTTTTCATGATATGACAAGGTGCTAGGAGGGCAAAGGAACACAAATCCACCAATCAAGGATTTATAATATATCAGACTAGCACCGCGCCGCGATTTCACCCGCGTAAATCCTGATCCCATGGGAATATCGGGATAAAAAGTAGCCTATGTTACTCACGAAGAATGTAGCTTTCTAAAGAAAAAAGACTTATTAAAATCGGTCCAGTACTTTTGGAATTTATTCGTTACATACAAAAATACAAATCTATCCTCTTTATAATATTATATTAAATATATAGTATAGATTAATCAGCGTGCGCCCGGGCCTCGTTTCTTTCCCATCTTGAGGTCAAGATATTAGATATGTTTTTACAAAAATAAAAAAGAAATGGCGATACATATACGTTTAATTATGACCTACTTACCTCTACGTTGAATGACGGAAGTTCGAGTGGGATTCTGCATTAAAAATAAAGGTATTATTAAACCAAAGTAAAAACATTAAAACATACAACAGTTTAAAACTTAGGCTATTACATTTTGCGTTATAAGTAATTTTGTTTAGTAGGTACTTCAACTTTACGTAATAAACTTTTTATGTAGTACTTATACCACGATACTGAAATCTATCAAATGTTTTTATAGTAATTTTCATAACAAAATTATATGAATGTCTATTGGTACCCTATGAAGTAGAATAAGACTTCCTCATTTCTTCCTGTAGCTATCGTAGAAAGTGACTAAGAGATAGGGCAGTTCTCCATCCGAAAAAGTACCTGCTTGATAGGCTCTCCCCCTATTACGCGGAATCGAAAATCATGGTTGGCGAAAGTTGGTGATAATATACCTCTGTACACCCCTTCGTTAATTTATAGGCGTGAATATATGGAATCAATGAATCAATTTCATTATTTTACAATTATGTCAAGAAATATTAAATAATGTATAAATAAACGATTGGAAAATGATTCTATCGCTGATACGGTAGGTTAGTTCTACTGAGAAGGTACCAGCAAGAAACTCAGAGAAATAAATTAGAACTAGATTAACATTTTCTTTTCGTGTGTGTATGTGTGTGTGTGTGTGTGAGTATCTGTAGCATCTAGCTCCTGAGCGGTTGAACCGATTTGTATTAACATTTTTGGTTTGAAAGGTATATTGATCGGGAGTGTTCTTAGCTACGAGTATGTTTGAAAAAAATCAGCCTAAAATGGCCGGCGCCACAAAATAAAGGAGTACATATTTTTTCACAACTCCGTAACACAGGTATAAAGGGGCTTGACTAGTAGATCAATTTAAAAAGTGTAAATGAAAATTAAATTAAAAATTTAATAACCCCCGTATTAAAAAATATTCGCCAAAAAGTTGAATATACATTGTGTTGGTTAGCCCTATAACTTTGATATACCTAGTAATGTTTGGATTCAAACGTTGTCATATCGGGAGGACCTTGGATCGTTCCGATAATATGACAGAGTCCTCCGATATGACAACTCTTCTTCATCCTAGCTTTAATCCCAGTTGCATCCGATGGTTTCACCTCGAAGTCTGGGGTCCGTATTACTAGTCTAACTGCAGATTTGGCTGAACTTCGATATTTTGGGTGAAGCGACTGCCAAAGGCGATATAGAAGCATTGCAGTTAGATCAATTGTCGAACTTTTTTAGGGATCCATCTACCCATCCACATATGTTCGTATGGCAACCGTGACCGACGGATTAACATCCTCTCCGAGGCACGACCAGACCAATGCAAATACCCATATTGTATATTTATATGTATATATTATAAATATTTGCACTGAGCGGGGATCGAACCCTCGCCTCCTGCGTAGCGGTTGCGTTCACTACAGCCACACCACAGAGGCTTTCATCAAAGTTATATAGATAACCAACACAATTTATTTTCAACTTTTTGGAGAACGTTTTTTGTGACGGGGGTTTTTTATTCAAACCCAATGAGTCACTAAGTATTACATAAATTGTGAAAGAAATGGTTTAGGTCTATGTATAATTTTACTTATTTTCCATTACTGAAACTGTATGTTTACATAATAATTACTAAGAAAATTGTAACCGACCAGTAATAATGTATTTATGTAATAATGAGGTCAGCGGATATACGCTACGCTACGCGACGACAGAAATACATTATGCTGTATTATTAATCACTAAAGTAAACATAAAGGTTATAATCTTGAAAGGGTTTTACGTTGCATAAGTTATTAATAAGCTACTTTTATGGTATACAGATGGCAAACCAGTACTCAGCCCACTTGGGGAATAAGTTGATGTTTTTGCATGGAAATTTATGCAACACGAGGAACGTGCTTTATTTATTTTATTTTTTTAGGACACGGCAACTTGACTTCACTTCAACTGATGGTAAGCTAAAGGCAAAGTATCAGGAAAGAGGGGTCACCATTACAGACACTAAGTAATGTTACAATGGTGGCACTTAGCTTGGCGGCCTCATCAGATGCTTTTTCACGCCCCGTTTAAAGGACCCCGGAACTGTAGGAAGTAGGAAACACGTAAGCTGGTAACGAATTCCAGGTCTTGATGTTGCGGCAAAGAAAAGAGTCTCCAAATCGAACATACATACATAGAACCTAAGTGGTATAAAAAAAATGCAGTCACGTCTCTTTCTCAGTGGGGTAGGCAGAGACCTACTACGATCTTGGCATACATCTTTCACTTTTTCTACTTCCATAATTATTTTCATACTCGGTTTCGGGTACTCTTGACATGTCCTATCTTTGAAATGTCTTCGATGATCTTATAATAGAGAATTATAGTACATATATGTCATATATTTCTCATTTCCTCTGGGGTAATAGCCCGCCATCTGCTCTGTTCTTACACACTTTATGGAGAAAACCAGCAGCAAGGAGAACATTTCAAAACTTGAGCGTACGCGGAATGAAGTTCAATTCATACCTCACTTACATAACTATGCCCCTTCCGGCCGCCATTAGTATTTGAAACACACTACGTATACAGGAATCATTTTCAGGCATTTTTCTTAACTTAATAACTTAAATAGGATTTATTTAACAACGTTTTGGATTCCTACGAAAGATGTTAGTTACGGACTGAGAATGGTAATTCTTTTTAAGTAACAGAACTTTTGGAGAAATTCTTAGTTTGCAACTAGGTGTGTATCAAGAATCAACATTCGTCTTTGGCAACTAGTTGAGTAACAAGAATATCCAATATTTTTTTAACAACTGGTTGCCAAACTCAGTTGCCATGGCGACCGGAGGGACTATGCCATTTCATATTTCAAATACGTATAGTATTGTTTACTATTCTGTTTCGTGTATATGGATTTAGAGAACATTTAAAGAGTTTTACGACGACTGTAAAATAGACGTATCTCACTTAGTTCACGCACTCGTACACATTCCTATAAAATATGAGGGAAGCGTCCGAAATAAAGGTGCTGTATAACATACAAAATGATAACAATATACGAAGGTATAAAGGTTATAAAAAATTTACACGCCTTTATAAAAGTTTTATATTGTTTACGATCATCTCTAGTGCTTCGGTTTTATCTGGAGCTTTAAAACGCAACACACTTTTAGGAGTGCGATAAAAATTTGGAAATTTCCGATGTTGTTTTATCTTTGCCAATGATATAGATAGAAAGTTTTTCTTCAATGATTTGTTTTTATGCTAAAAGAGGGGCTGCACGGAAAAGAAATCCCGTAAGATCTTAACTCTCCACCAACCACATGCACGATGAACGACCTCCGCCCCCCATGAGCGCAGGCCTGGGCGTGACAGGTGGAGCCGCCTGTCACCCTGGCAGAAGCAGGCCGCGGCGGCGGCGCGTCTTGTGCGCCTCCCCGTTTTCGGGGACGAGTTGGCGACTCTGTAGTCCCCACAACCGAGTAGAGGGCCAGATCTTATAGAGATGGCCCTGGGTCGGCCGGGGTGCGAGGAATATGCCTGTCAACCTCACCTTCGGCAACCAAAGCGACCCACAGGTGGCGTGCGTTTTGATCGGTTCGAGTCCAACATAACCTCTTCCACCGGCTCCGGTGGGGGGAGGGGGGGGGGGAGGGGCTTTGTAGCTGCCATATATACTGGTAACTTTATCTACTACTATATATGATATGACTATATCATATGTTCACCATATATGCCGAACACAACATAAAAATATTGAAAACTTCATATTGGTGTTTCGCCATTAATACAATTATAATATATTATACTTGACCTTGGCAAATTTGCGGCGATTCTGCTACCAAGTTAAGGCTACGTCCTACGTAGGCGATTCAAAGCGAACAGAATTGCAAAGCAATTCGATGCGATATCATGCAAATGCCATGCGATGCGGCGAGCTTATCCTGCGTGCACGCGAAGAGCTCCGCTACATCACACCACTATCAAATAAAACGATACTCCAAAAACCGCCTCTGTGTCACATTCGGGCGAAAATATCAAACCGCAGGGCGACCCAGCAGGCATTTGGTTACGTAGGTCACTTTGAAACGTATCGACTGTGTTTTCTTCTTAAATTTCTTTATTACACATCACAAATTATCAACATTAATACTTGGTCCTACAAAACAGTTTGACTGCAGAATCAATCACAGTCAAACTGTGTAAACAGTGTCTTTCATTACATTTTACATTAATGTTATTTTCTACCTTAAACTTTGCAACTCTTACTTTGCAATTGTTGACAGCAAATATTTTCTAATCTTCCTTTTGTTTTCGCACCGTATCGCCTCGCTTCGCATTAGCATCAAAATAGCTGACGTAGGACGCCGCATTAAGAAGAAGATGATGATGATAACTCTCCATATATTTTTTATTTTTTTTTATAAAAAGAATATTAGCAACCGCAATTACTAATATTCCTTCCTATTCTATTACTAATATAACCTAACCCGTCTAACTAAGCTAAATTGCTTATACTAGAAGTGGGTTCACGTCGATAGTGCAATGGCCAGGCTTCGAACCCGATACTTCTCGATCGTAAGGCCGACTCCTTAACCACTAAGCTAGATGTAGTTTCAGCATTCCATTCTTCGAAATTTAAAATTCATGCCCGCCTCACTCAATAACAAAGACTTTGTTTTTGTCCTCATTTTTTTTTAACTGTTTTGAAATCTCGAAGATATCGTCACATAACGTCATTTTTACATCCCTATGAATAAAAGCATATTATAAGTTACCTACGAAAGTGTTCATTTATATGAAGGTATTTGCATAAACGGACCTGTACGGTAATTTCACGATATGTACAGATGTAATTCCAGAGTAAGGCGTACAAGTCTAACTGTGAATATTCCTATTTGAATTCTCCTAGTACACAGATGTTATTTTTTTAACTTTAAGTAAACGTATATTTAGGCAGCCCTGTCCAATATTGCCCATGGCATAATCCGAAACCCCATGTCACTCCTATAAGCCATCCACACAATTTATTAATGATATGGAAATAATCTGGAGTAGTTGATGTTTATGATTAATGTCCCGCTCCCTGGGATAGTAGCGTGATGATATTATATAGCATATAGCTTTCCTCGATAAACAGATTATTTAAAGCAAAACTATATTTTTTCAATTCAAACCAGTACTTAGTTCTTGAAATTACCGCGTCCAACCAAACTAATATTAAATATTCCACGACATTCTACACAACGCTATCTAGACCCATGGTAAGCATAGCTTAACTAGCTTATGTTATGGGATCTAGAATGCGGATAAACATACTTAGGTACTTTTATTTTGTAAATACATACATATTAAACATAGAAACACCCAGACCACTGAGAGAACCTGGTTGAGTTCAATGCCAAGAACACGCAGGCATGTGCGTTTACAGCAAAAGTATCTTCTTTCCTTCCCCTCCCCACTCTTCAGAGCACGCCACTGCCGCTGCAGGACAATCTCAATATCCTAGGTATGGATGTTCGCTGCAACCTGAATAACAAAAACTACATCGAAAGCATCATCAAAACAGCCTCACGAAAACTCGGAGTCCTGAACAGAGTGAGACGATTTTTCACGCCGAAGCAGCGGTGTCTTCTATACAAGACACAAATTCGCTCCTGTGTGGAGTACTGCTCGCATCTCTGGGATGGTTCAGCAAAGTACTTACTAGATGCTCTCGACAGGTTGCAGCGACGTGCGATCCGCATCATTGGGAATCCCGAGATCACGAACACCCTAGAACCTTTACAGCTGCGTAGAGATGTTGCGTCCATGGCTGTATTTTACCGTCTGTACCATGGGGAGTGTTCTGATGAGCTCTTCCAATTAGTCCCACCCTCCCCTTTCCTACACAGGACAACGCGTGCAGGTCTTAGATGTCATCCGCACACGGTGCAAAACATCCGATCAAGAACCAAGCGGTTCGGAGACTCTTTCCTCTGTCGCACCATTAAGGCCTGGAATTCATTACCAGCTCACGTGTTTCCTTCTTCCTACAGTCCCGGGTCCTTTAAGCGGGGCGTGAAAAAGCATATGATAAGGCCGTCAAGCTGAGTGTCACCATTGTCACACGGTATGTGTAAGTAATGGTGACCCTCTTTTCTGGGATTTTGCCTTCAGCTTACCATCAGGCAAGGCGAAGTCCAATTGACGTGTCCTATATAAAAATTAAAAAAAACCAATGCAAATATACATATCCATGCATACAAATATAAGCGGGAATCGAACCCGCGCCCCCTGCATAGCAGTCGAATGCACTACCGCTACGCCACAGTGGTGTTCAACTCGCAAAATAAGCTATCAACTCCGAAGGAATAAAATATTTGACATAACGGTATATTTTATCAATGCGTGTAATGTCTTCTAAAAAGTAGGACTTATTATAGTCTATGTACTCGTGGAATTTAATATGATGATAATAAGATTAACGATGCCATATAAAAAGCATCACTCTTTTTTTAACATCGTGCCGTGAGTTTCTGGTAGACCTGTTTACGGAACTCCACCAACACCTTTGGAGTCTAGCTAACCTCACAGCCAGCTGGTACACCTGCTGATTGACGAGGCTCTGTCGCAGGCTTAATTCTCAGGGTTGGGAGGTCAGACGATAGCTGCTCCCAAAATCATTTTGACTTATAGATAGACAGATAATTATTTATTGTACACTAACAGATTTACAGTAGGACAAGTAGGTAGATTACCCTAATAAGAAAGGTGTGACTATATGTAATACACCTCTCAATAAAGCAGGATGAAGATTTCACCACACATGCAAATATAAAGTTGCCAACGCAAACAATTTACCTACCTGCAAAATCCAATAAATTCGTCCAAACAGAGCATTACATATGCATATGATATTAAATAGTAGTTTTTACCCAAGGCGGATATTACGTGTAACGTGATGACGTGAACACGCGTCGCCCATGATTTATGGCCAGGGATGCAAACGTACTACGGATACAATGTTGCCAGAATCAAATTTTCGTTCCTTTTCCTGAAATTGCTTCAAGTAGATAATAAAACGTATGCATAGTTTAGGGCTCTGTCAAAGAAATGTACTGATGGTACTATTATAAAATTCAAGGGGATGTTTACCATATTTATTTGAGTTAATCCGATATTTCGGCGTTGTTGCAATGAACACGGATGATAAAAAAAACACTATCTTTTAGTATAAATGACCATGTCAATCTAAAATCATACAAAGATAAAGTTATTTATCATTCATATTTTTTCCTAGAACTTGATAGGAAGGAAATACCCAAGGCGGTTAGAAGTGGTATTGCGCGAGAGGTGGCCCTGGATCGGCCGGGGTGCAAGGGATATGCCGGTTAACCTCACTTTCGACAACCAAAAACGACCCACAGTCATGCGTTTTATTCGGTTCGAGTTTGACATAGCCTCTCCCACCTGCTCCGACTGTGGGGGTATCCGTAGGGATTTTTCGCACGTTAAAAAAAAAGTAAGTATCGATAGCTTTAAATACTGATGTGAGTGACCATGATAGTTAAAACACCTATATTATCCAGAATGATATTTGAACCTATCGTAAATAATCTCAACTACATTTTGTTATCTACACACATCTCATATTCATAGTAAAGAAAATGGGACGACTGAGGTCCCATTTGGTTTACTATGAAACTAGGGAAAATGTTTTTAAGTGGCAACACTAGCGGATACATGTCAGGTGTCGTACTTATACTGTTGTAGGACAAAATAATGTGTGTTTGTATTGTATTTCATGTTGTTATAATGCTTCGTTGTGTTTATCTCAATGCCCGTATGGGCGGTGAATTTTAGACGCGTAAATTGTACGGAAATGTTAGTACAAAATTGTAGTATTTCTGTAGCCCATATAACGTTTAAATGAGATATGGTAATTTCGTTTTCGTTGATATAATTTAAATTGTATAAAATTTTACTGTACGGTTTAAAATACGTACTTACTGTTCTTGATCCGAATAATCCAACGAAATATTCCAACCCTGTTTGCATCCAATGCTTACTTTGCAGCCCGTGGTACGCTCTGCTATTTTCTTCATAATATGGCTTGATTGGATTTTTCGAGAGCAACTGCCGTCTAACACCCAATACTAAGAGTAAAAACTGCACCAGAGCTTCGTACTTCAATCAATTGGATAGTCAATCAATGCGGGTTCGAATCCGAGAGGTCCCAGCCTCTATTCATCTCACTGCCGAGTGAACCCCCACTAATCAATCAATCAATCAATTAGCCCACCGAACCCACTCATAAAACTAGCAATTTAACTTAGCTAGAGAGGTTACATACATACATACGTATTATCACGCTTTTATCCCCGAAGGGTTAGGCAGAGGTGAATTAACACTCACATTTCACCAATCATTGTATTAGGTCTTCCGGGCGCTATTGTTGATTCGAGCCATGTATCTATGGATGAGTCTGAGCTGTATATGTGTCTGATGTTAAACAGCCCTATCCCTTAGTCGCCTTGTACTACACCGTATGGGAAGAAATGAGGTGGCCCAAACTCTGCTAAACTCTACTATGCCGTTTCAACCCCAAACGGCTCAAAAACATAATCACCTGTCAGGTTTCAGTATTTGCGCTGTTTGAGGTTTTCCGCAGAGCAGTAGCAGCACCGGCAAATTCTGCTTTGCTTGAAAGATGTGAAGGCGCAAGGGTGGTGTCGACACACGTAGCGTCCCACACCAAAGGCCTACCCATCTTCCAAGGTAGTAAGTATATATAAAATAAATATATAAAAAAATATATTCTTGAAAAAGATATCTTTCTAAATATTAATTTCGAATCAATCCAATTTATGACGAAATGTTTTATCTATTCTATTGCAAATTAATTTTATTTCTAGCAAAATATTTTACTCCAAATTAGGTTATCCATTTACCCCTGTGTTTCCCCCAGACAGGAATGAACCACTCTATCAATTCGCCACAAAATAAATTGATAGAACCTTGTTCATTTGTTGGGGGAAGATATTCAATAACTTGTTGGACAGAAAACCTTCAACCTGTCAATTTGATGTTATAGTACCTAACCGGGTTTTTACTTGGCGCGGCATTTTGAAGCGAATCCTGTGTTCGAGTCCGGGGTTCGCTAATTATTACTACATAGTATAAAACAAAGTCGCTTTCTCTGTCCCTATATCCCTATTTATGCTTAAATCTTTAAAACTACGCAACGGATTTTGATGCGGATTTTTTTAATAGATAGAGTGATTGAAGAGGAAGGTTTATATGTATAATAACAACCATTAAACAGTGGAAAAATACTGTTATTTTTGAGATTTCTAACGTGATGTCGTAAATAATGACATTTTTCCGCTTACATTGCAAACGCAGGCTGAACCCTACGAGATTTATCAAAATAATGTACTAAGTATTGTACACATTGAAAAGGTCTACAGAAAACTGCGAGATGGTATATGTCTATCTCTTATGGATATCCCATAATAACTTTTTTTTGTCATTTACTTTTACGACAAATAATGGCTAATTTTCGAAGCGATTTTAACCAATACAGCATTTATCCTTATCCAATTAAATACCTTAAATACATTGTTGATTTAATATATATTTATATGGCCCGTTACAGCATATGATATTTTATTATATATTTTCGAAGATATTACAGATTTAAAAATTGCGGGACGTAGCGTTTGCGGCGTACTGTAGTGTATTTATTATCAGCATTGCACCCGTGCGAAGTACGGCTCAATTGTTTATTATAAAACGCTTACAACATAATGTCCCGATCCGTTTTATAATTATGAACATAGAACATAAACATAAAAGGCATCAAACTATTCAGTAGAAAAATGCATTGAAATTAAGTATGTACATTGTCACACGGATGTGTAAGTAATGGTGACCCTCTTTTCTGAGACTTTGCCTTCAGCTTACCATCAGGCAAGGCGAAGTCTAATTGACATGTTCTATATTAAAAAAAAATGTACTACAAATAATATTTCGACCAAGTAATAAATTTCACTTAAAAGGATAACAAAACGAAATTTCGGTATTAATAAATAAATGGGCAACAATTCAGAGAACAGTTCCCAATGGAATGTGGCCCGAACTCGGGCAGGGGTGAGCGCTTTGGGAAAACTTTTAATTTTATTGGCACCTCGATATCGAAGATAACGCCTCAAGGATGTGCTGTTTGACTCCGGATTACTGGTAATCTTTGGATTTACAAGATTGGCACTCGGATGTGGTCATTGTGTAACAAGAGTAGTAGGGATTCACGGGGACTGGACCAACTCTCCAAACCCCCACCTCCCCCTGTCATTCCCTCCCCCCGCCATGCCCTGTCTCTCGGCTTCAGGGTGGCCGTCAGGGCTAAAAAAAAAAAAAAAAAAAAAAAAGTTTGGTGTCTATTTGGGGGTTTTCGGCCATGCTGAGTCGATTGCGCTAATCCGTTTTCGCGTACGACGCACCGTTACAAAGTTACAGAAACGTAATCTGAGGTAATTGACGAACAATTGATAACGGCCGACCCTTGATAACGACCAGCCGTCGTCGCTCAATGTTATCTCGGGTCTGTTGTCTTTTTGTCAATGTCTGCGTCATAGCCAAGGATGACTAAACCTATGATGTAAACGGGTATGTATTTGATTTTAAAAAAAAGTCCTTTCGCAATACTAATGTTCTTTATTATTTTCAAAACAATATTTGAATAACTTACTTAATATGATATCGTTATACAGCGTATTGTTAGTGAACAGGTGCTGGAAATCGGCTAATGACATACCATAATGTTTATAGTATAAATACATTAAACAATATTCGCCACATACTGGAGTGTAATCGTTTTGGATTCGATTAGTGTTGTAATTCCATACTCTGCAATTTCGATCTAAAAACGTACGATGGAAACCTGTGGGTGCTCTACCATAGGAATCAAAGTACTGACCAACTCCATTCGCGTCTATGTGTATAGCAACCCAGTGAGAACCAGGCTTATTGTCGCTATCTAAGTTGCTTATGATATATGTAGGCATATCTACATGAATCGGCAAGCGATTTGCGGCATAAACATTACATTCACTTTTTGAATCCACTTGTCTCAAGTATCTCCGTATTTCTAATGTATTCATGATCGCGTTACGATGTTATCAGGCTCGTAGATTATAAGCAAATAATGAGATCAACAATAATTTAACATATTATAGGGTCTACAAAAACTTTTGTTTTAACTGTAACATGACGTACGAGCTCCCTTTGCTCGCTCCCGCGCATAATAATTTCACTCATAATGAACATTGACCAAATTGGTCTGGTCTATGACAGAGTATCTTAACATACACTGCATTTCGAACATTCACGGTAACATAATATATACAAACACATTGTTAATAAAACAAAGAAATACTTTGTATGAATATATTTTATTGAAAGGATCAATATACAATAATGCAGACTTATTTCTAAAACATATTTAATTCTAATACGCGCTTAATTCTAATACACACTTAATTTTAAAACATTTAAGTTTACTTAACTACTATAGTCAACAGAAATGTTACGGTTTTTATCGATTTCTATAACATTATCAAATTCTGCATAGACAATACAATTAATAGTTTGTGTTAAAGCCGTATCAAAGCGAACTTCTATTCTTACGCTACCATGTTTTATAAGGTTCCAGTGATTAGAAGCATTCGCTGATAAGTCAGGTGTTAAATCGAACGCTAGCAGACAAAACCCTTTGGAATATTGATCTCTAGATATCCCGTTGCCTTCATTAAGGAAATGTATACCTGTACCCGAGAACAACGTATGATAACTAGAAGTAAAAATATTATTCCCAAATGATGGTTGTAAAGCTTTTGAAGGTATTTGTTGTCCGTCTATGTATAAACAAAATGTACTAATATCAAAATTTTCAAAGTTAAATGGGTTTTTAGAGAGATTTCCATTGAATGCTGCATTATTCACAAAACCAACTATACACCGTTTAGGTACTTGACCAAGGAATATGTTATCAAGAGTTTTACCCTGAACACCTGATGGTATCGTTAAAACTTTAACTTCAGCTCGTGTGATAGGATATTTAGCTGTCGTAGATGATAACACTTTTTGATGTGCAAGTAACACAGTTGGATTAATTCGTGCTCTACGAACAATCAGGGTTGCATCTGTAATAGTAACTTTAAATTTAAGGTCATGCGAAGAAGCCATTAGATTAAAATTTTCCCTAGAGCGAACTAATTTTACACACATATCAACACCATTAATCAAAAATTTTTCTTGATTAAATATATCACCATGAAGATGACCAATCATTTCTATTTCTCTACTTTCACTAGCCATTTGTTGTCTCTTTGTAAATCCCTCATTTTTATCATCCATCTCGTCCATTTTCCCAGCTACGTCTTCATACCAAAGACTGCATGATAGATGCGAGTTTTTAGCTGCAGGTGCATAGTTCAATAGTGTTTCTATGTAAGCTCGATAAGCATATGTATTATTTGGAGGTGATACAAGTTTTTGGTTTAAGTACACATCGAGTTGACTAAAAAGCGAATGTAACCAATTGTTAACTGGAGCAACTACTGCACTAGTAGCAAGTTTTGTATTATCCTGGGTTAATATTTTCGCTTTTAGTTGAAGTAAAGTATGAGATAAATCAACGTAGTCGTCGCCTGCTCCGGGTATTTGAAATTCAATAGGTCCATCGTCAGCAAGGGACGAAATGGGCTTATAGTGTATCCATATTCCACTTTCAATACTAGTTTGAGTTGTTGGTAATGCAAATAAATCTAGTTCAGACTTAACACATTCACAAGATTGACTATGTAAAAAAGACATAGTTAATTCGAAAATATATCTTTAATATGATCACTTTTCAATTTTTTTGCGGCTTTCACTCTCGCTGTTATCGAAGGAATGAATGTAGAAAGACGTTTCCGTTTCGTTATATATCCTGATCCAGACATGTTGATGCTATTTATTTTCTTATCAGCTCTGCGTTTCAAATTGGTACCGACCTCTTTGAGTCGGGATTTAATTGATTCCTCCATAGGACGTGCACTGACCATATCCGACAACAGACCAACGCCAGCATTTAAGGCTTCTTTACCAATTGCTTTAGCTCCACTAGATAGTAATGGAAAAACAGATCGAAATAATCCCCCAAGAAAACTTCCAATACCATGTCCTTTTTGATATGGTGCTCCCCTATAGATCACTCCTATACCTGATCCAGCTTGATGGGAATAATAGTGTTGGTAAGGACATGAGATATTATCATGTTGAGAATACATTATAATTTTTGAAAGTGAAGTTTAATGCACACTGTCCCAAATTGGAATGGTATCTTTTGACCAGTGGTTGATCTTATATCTATTTCAATGGTATCAAATTCTCTACGCATAACAGGCAAATAATGGGGTGGAGAAAAAACATGCATTTTATTAGCACCATAAATGTATTTCGAGGGATCTAATGGTATAATTCGCAGAAGTGGAGTCATCACATCCCCAACAATTTGTGGTTCAACTATATCACAATAAACAAATATTTGCGATGGTAAGCCTAAGTGTAAATTAGCCGGACATTTTCCTATATTTTTTTCTACTAAGTTTCTATTTGGTTCAAAACCTAATTGAAGGGCTAATCTGGATGATAATGTTATGGATTTTATATTTTCATCTGATACACTAACCACAACAAACTTTGATATCTCATCATAACGAAATCTTATTTTTTCTCGAATATTATTCATTGCCTTTAAAATGTGATTAATATTGTCATAATTCGTTGCTGGAATGTGTATTTTGTAATATATTAGAGATTCTTTTTTTTCATTAGGCATTTGTGCTAATTTTGCAATGTATATAACATTTTCATGTTCTTGAACCGTAAACATGGTGCATGGATACTGGAACTCCACAACGCCAACCTTCCATTCTCCTTCTAGTATTATTGGTTTCGGTAATTTTGTGGAAAAAATTGATGTTTTGTTATCTGGAAAGTATTCCATGGAACTATTACTTAGTAAAGTTAGATAAAAGCTTTGTTTGTTCATATTTCTTTCAAATTAGTAGCCAAGACCCAGCTATTAAATTTGTCTGGATAACCTCTCCACTTGACTAACACTTCTTTTCTAACACCAGAATATCGAGAACGTATTATTTTATCTACTTTAAAATTGGCAGTGGGGTCAAAGATGATTTTCTGTAACTCTTTTTCATAGAAAGTTCCTATTATCTCTTCGCCCTCTAGGTCTTTAAGAGTGTATACTAACCACGGAGACCGGCGAATTACGGAAGATATTATGAATATTTCATCACTCCAGTTAGATTCATAACCTTTTTGAAAAATATGTTTATGTTTCGTTATTCTGACAAACTCACCAACGCGAAACTTCGATAAAGCGATGTTAGAAGGTTTGTCTTTTCCTTTCTTGTAATATAAATTTTCCCATACAGTAATGATATTATCACGATTAACTTCAGATGGACACATTTTGATACTAGAATGATAACTATGATTATACGAGTACAGCAAATCTTGTAAAACATCAATATATTTATGCGTGTTCTTATGTGTGAAATACCGCCACATTTTCATCTTTAGAGTTCTCTGGAATCTTTCTACAATGCTTGCTTTAATATCAGGATTATTAGTAGTATAATAATTAATATTTTTTGAAGTAAAGTATTTTCGTACATCTTTGGATACGAATTCTGTCCCTTTGTCAGATTGTATATGTGTAGGTGTAACTTTAGCTTCCATGAATATACTCTCGAAACATGCTTTGATTGTTTCAGAGTTTTTCTTTTTCATTGGTCTCGCAAAGGCATATTTACTAAACACGTCAATAACACAAAGAATATAGTTGAACCCATCATTATAATTTGAGTAAGTTCTCATATCACTCAAGTCAGCCTGCCACAGTTCGTTAATATTAGATAAAATATATTTATTTCTTGAAAAGTTTCTTTGTACAGGTTTATGTAATGTATATGTTTCTTGTGACTTTAACCAGTTCTTCACATCATCTCTTTTCAATTTACCTTTCATTGCTTTGGTTAATTTGCTAAGGCTACTGTACCCTGCAGGATGTGAAGAATCATAATAAATCTTATTTAATTCTAATATGGGGTCCATTTTTCCCAATCAATTTTTCTTTTTATCTTTTTACGAAATTTACTTTCAGTTATTGGTGTAGAAAATAATTCATCTGCTGGGATTGAATCTTGATGCTCTTGTGATTGTAGCTTTTTAATATATTCAGATCTTTTTGTGTTACCAATATATATTAGCGGTACTTTGATTTCCTTTAAAGCTGTAGCGAATGTTTGCCATCCAGTAGGTTCACTATTTTTAAGTGTCCTCAATGAATCATTTACCAAATCAACAATATTACTTTCAGGAACTTTTTGACCATCTATAACCACAGTGCCTGTCTCATCCCAATTAATCTTATATTTATTCAAAGAGAGTAAGTTCAACAGTGATTCCCCCCTTTTTATATAGGATTTTGGTATAAGTTTTAAAATGTAATTAGATGTGTATGGTCCTTCATTAGTTTCTTGCAAACTTACTTCCTTTACTGATGTGTTAGAATGGACTGTAGATATATTATCTTCATCATCAGTAATATACTTCACCGATCTTTTCGAGTCTTGATTTATTATTGGTATTTCATAGGGCTGTCGCTCCTCTTTAGTGAAGTTTAAATATCTTTGTAGAGTTTGTAAATATAAAATACACTTCTTTCGATCATCCATATCGCTATTTAAAATGTTTTGCATATCTGTGTCTAAACGAGATAATGGAGTATCAACCGCGTTAGGTTGTTTTAACTTTTCTAATAGAGATGGATCGATGAGTAACATTTTTTTAGCATTATCCATTTTTCTTAGACAAGTGTACTAACCAAGGCACTTAGAACAGAACCCAATATTAGTGGTAGAAATGCACCACCTTTTTGTATTATTAAATGTTTTCTAATTTTGTGTGATCCCTTCCGTACTATTTTTCGTAGAATATTTTTGTATTTTTTCAATTTTGATCTTTCTTTTTCTTTCAATTCTATTTTTCCTTGTAAAACGTTATGAATACATTCACAAATACAATTTATTTCTTCTTCATCGCAGGCTTTTAAAAGAGCTTTTTGATATTTTGGTTTAAGTGTAATCAGAGCGCTTAATAGGCCTTTATGCGTCTTTGTGCTTCCATGCATTGTTAGTAACTAATGGATATCTGTTGATTTCTACTATATTTAAACCCTTTTGATGGTATGTAAACAGTGCAATATCCATCACATGGAAATATCTTTGTTTTAATACGACACATGTCATTTGTTTCTTGTTTTAAATCAATCATAAGATATCCATGTGCATTGTTAGTTGCGTCTTTGTAAGAATCTTCCAAGTATTTTGGATTTTCTGGAAATACTTGTCGTGCCAAGTATCGTATTTGTGTTTTATCTCTTGGATTTTTAAAATAAATTATATAACTTGAATTCAGAGATATGTCTCGTTGACCTTTTCCCTGATGAAATAAATTTTGTGATATGTAAAACACACTTAAATTTCTATGATGACTTCCTTTTGTGAATATATCAACAATACGTCCATCAGACTCTCTCATTAAGTCATCAATTATTAGGAGTTGAGGATCCTTTCCACTAAACATAGTTAGATCTGGTATGCCTTGGATGTAATTAACATTTCGTATATTGTATAAAGGTTGCATTTCATCAAAACACCATGTTATTTGATCAAAATTTGTGTTACAAACATCTTTAACAAATTTTATAAAATTTGTTACAAAGACTGACTTTCCACATCCACTTGGACCAGCAACTATCGCAGTAAATGGATGATTGAAGTGGATCATTTTGAAAAACGTCTAAGTAAGTTACGATTTAGACAAAGAATGAAACAATTTGTTAAGAAAATAAGCATTTATATATTTTATTTTAAAAAATTATTACTTAAACAGACTTATAATGATAAACATTTATAACACAATCATATAAACAAATTTACTATATTTTATACATTTATTATACAATCTTATAATAGACAGACTTATAATGATAAAAATTTATGGCACAATATTATAAACAAATTTGTTAAATTTTATTTTATATAATTATTACACAATCTTATAATAGAGAGACCTATAAGGACAAACATTTATAGCAATCTTAAAAACATATTTATATTACAATTAAAGCACGAAGCAAGCGTGTTGCGGCAGTAGATTGTAGAATATTTATTATTTATATTTACAACATACATAAAAAGTTAAATGTTCTTAATTTTATAGTGCCCCCAAGCTAGGGTATTGATAGCGTCTTCCAATATGTATCGTTTAGTGTCATTGTGCGAAAGAGATATTTTATTAACTTTTTGTGTGTATATAGTATGTTTTATTGACTTAAATCTTAACATTTCACTATAATGTATTTTTTCTTCTAACAAACAGCTTTTATAATCATTTAAAGTAAATTTTTTTGTAACACATTTATTAACACCCTTTGCTTTAGCTATAAATTTATTTTGTACGTCCATAGCATACATTTTTGCTCGAAGTCCTACAAACTCTTTAAGAATTTTGCCATTGTTTTCGTCTTTAAAAAATCCTAATCGCTTTTTATTTATTAGAGGTAAACCTATATATTGTCAGGAGGATAATCGGATGTATCAAAGTAATTTTCTAAATTTTCTTTAATATCATGATAAAAATTATTGGTAAATATCTGGTATACTAAACTATCAGTATCTGTATATAATAGTTTAATATTTTCCATATATTTTTCTTTCATAAAATCATAATGAAAGTCATACATTAAAGTTTTTGAAATATCTAAAATACAAAATCCAAGGTAAATCGGTTTGTTGTATAAAACTTGTGTTTTGTTTAATTGTACAGCGATTAAGTCTTCTGAAAATACAGATAAACTATGAAATTCAGGTCTTGCTATTAAAGTTTCAGCTCCCTGAGTTTTCCCACAATTTGTCCAACGGTTCACTAATTTTACATTTACTCGTTTTAAAACATTTTCCATTGTTTTACCAAAAACAGAGTTATTCATTAATTTAAAGAAATCTTTTTCAAAATCTGAAGTTGCCAATGAACGCATGCGAGTGTTCAAATCTATATAAACTTTTAACCACGCTGATTGATTGAACTTAAGAATTTTGTGAATTTTAAGCAAACGAAGTCCTCTTTTCAAACATTGTTTAACACTTTCACAGCGACTCACGAGTACTGCTCGGTATTCATACTTTTCTTCAACTCGCGATTCACGAGCAGGACTCGTTACCGCCTTTCATACTGTTTATTAGAAAATCACGTCGCCTAGTCGTGATTCGCTTCATACGCGTTTGTAGCTGAGATTATAAGCTACTCACACATATGCAATACATGTGCAAAGCGGGAACAGGCGAGCCACAATATGCAATCGCCCGCGCCGCTCGCGCAGTCCGCCGCCGGCGAGTAAACAGGGTGAACGCTATTGCATTTTGGCGCGAAAGTCTATGCGCGAGATTGCTGATTATTTACAGAATGATGATGACTCTGATATTGAGGAGACTCTCTCCTCGAATCTCTCGAATGATGAAATTGAAGGTAAATAATAATTTATATATATAATAATATATATATTATTTCTATGTAGGTAAACCATTTCCGTATTGAGTATAGATACTTCTAAGTATACTTCTAATAGAAATTTCTTTTGTAGAGTTGATATCTGACCTGCAAGGGGTTGTAGACAGTCAAGAAAGGTACGATGATGGTGGAATTGAGGAGCAGGAGCAATTTCGTGAACCGGTCAACCAGCGCGGGCGCATCCGGGAGCGTACACAGAGATCTCGGCGCGGGCGTCAGCGCGGCGGCACAGTGCGCTCAACTACACGCGGGCGATCTTCACATCGATTTTCGCTAAGAGAAATGGATAAGGCCAATGGATGGACGTATGTGCCAAGAGAACGTCCATTAGAAGACCCTGTCTTCGAAGAGGTAACTCGTGTCTTAGCCCCCATAGATGAGAATTCGTCAGAAATCGACTGCGGTTTTCCCAATTTTTGATGGCTTGTGGTGAAGGCATTGTGGCAGCTAGGTCTACTGATGACGCAGGTCCATCTCGTGGAGCACACCTGGTCGGCAAGACTTCTAGATTAGTGGAAAGACACTTCATTGAAAGAATACCAAGTACAGAAAAGAAGACAAAAGTGACGAGAGTCTGTAAAGTTTGTGCCGACACTATCAAACACAAAACTGGAAAACGAGGACGCAAGGAGACTGTTTTACTGCCCTGATTGTAATGTGCCATTGTGCAATGACCCGTGTTTCAAAAAATATCACACGGTAAAGAATTATCATCTATAAAAAAGCATTCGCTGTATGTAAGACTTTTTTTTTCTTGAAAAAATTACTATTTTGATTTTGTATTAACAAATATAACATAAATAATATAATGTATTTTTATTTATTATTCATAAACGACAATAGTATATCTTATAAATACAAAAAGAATTATCTGTGTACTCATTTTAGTTATGTTTATATGACATTTACAAATATGCAGAAACTTGCCCGCGTACCGTATTAAGCGGCGCCTTAAATGCTCCGCTGTGAAAGTGTTAAGATTCCTATAATGAATGACATAGTTCTTTTTGTCATTTAAATTTGGAATCAATTTTTTGTCTTTACTACCACCATAACATATATTTTCAGGACATAACGGCAGATCCGAATGTAAGTCGTGTAAATGTTTTGGATATTCTAAGTCCACTTCCAAAATGAAACCATAATCAGCATCGTCAGGAACATGAAAGTTAGTATTAACATCAACCCATTCAAATTTTCCAGTAGGGAGACATTGAGACATAGCCCAACCGTAAAGGTTATTTGCATCCAGATACATTAGAAAAGAAGATGGTACAGAAGGATCATATTCTGACATATAAGAATTATTTGCTTTAGCATGTCTGTTACTACATTGAGATATACCACCGCGAATATTTTTTGCAATAAAAGTAATTTTGTTTATATCAGTTAACAACTCTAAATTTATTTTAGTATGTACTAACATGGCATCCCAACTCAAACCCGGTGCTGTATAATAATGGGCTGGGTCTAATTCATATGTTTTAAGACACACATCTCTAAAATTTTCAAATATATCGGCCAACAATAAAACATCTGTTTTTAAATATAAATCAGAGTATTCTTTCATATTTTTACAATGGAAATGATGCCATACATCATGAGCATGCTGGTAATCATTTTCAGTAACATGCATATCAGTTAACGAACTATAAAATTTGTCAGGAGTAGGCAGACATGTTAAGTTTAAACATTCGAATGAAGTCATATATTCATAAGGATAAATACCTTTACGTATTAAGCGCCGAAAGTCTTCCTCACATGGAAAATTTAATTTGAGTTCTTTGAATTGTTCCAATAATAAATTTTGAGCCAATTTTTCTAGACTACTAGACATGAATTTAAAAGAATCAAGAAATCTTAATTTCATAACACGGTTATTAATATTTAATATTTTTGAAAAAGAAATGTACTTTTCTTTATTCTCAGGAATGATTTCTATATTACCATCTTCAAAATTGAGACCATGAACAATAAAATGCGAATCATAGTTACCCAAGTTATGTAGAAATATGGGTACGAAGTTTGGTACTCTATACTTTTTAGAACAATGTGTATGTCCAACTCCTTCATATAAACCAGTAAACCAATTATAACAAATCTCAAAATTTTCATTTAAACTATGATTACAAATATAACAGACTTTAGTTTGATTAGACATATTAATATTTTCTTCCGTTAATGGTAACGGACTTTTAACAAATGTATTTTTTTTACAGATATTAACTAAATCATCTTTTATCATTTTCATAAACATAAGTGCACAATCTTTACCAGTATGTGACCTATACTTTGAAAGCCTATCATCATATGAACATTTAATGTAATAGCCAAAGCTATACGTTTCATGTTTTTGGATGTTTTCGGTTGATGAATTATTTGGGTTATTAGAACATCCGTTAATAGGATTCAAAAAAGCTTCAAAGTCAGCGTATATTACGAAGGGTACTCTTAATTTTCGTTCATAATTGTTAAATGATATTTGGTTCGAAGGTGTTAACTCATTAAACCAATTACTTTTTTTATTAGATTCCGATGGTAGTTTTGTTGAAATGTGGAAACAATCTTTTTCTTGATGTTGTTTTAAATTATTATGCGATGTAAAGTTTAACAAACAACCATCACAAATATGAACTGCACATTTACTTGATGAAATTTGTTGAGCTACTAACCTTGAAATATTTTTTATATAACAATAATGACCTCTGTTAGCCTGAGTTATGTATAATAAGTTTAAATGGATGTTTTTTTTTTCTTTTGTAAAATATAACGGGCCAACCACAATATTTTTCTTTTTTCTAGAATCGTAATCTAAACCAAAAACATTTATACTAATATCGTTAAGTTTTTCAAATTTATTAATGTCTTTCAATTTTACAGGAAATGAAATATTACCAAATTTTAATTTATTTTTATAAGGAATATAACATGTTACCCTGTCAACATGGGTTTTAGCTGGATATAATGCTGATAAAACTGCCCATCGAAAACATTCGTTATCCCTATTTTGCACATTTATTACTGCTTTTTTAACTTTTATGTCTAATGGTAGGTCTATGTAGAAAGAGCCCCGCAATGGGTTAAATTTATTAACATTCATATCCATGTAATTTATTTTTAGTAAACTCCAACCACTATCTTTTTTTTCAAAATTTGAAATTTTAGTACTTATTTCAGAAGTTATTAAAGAAAAAATCATATCTTTATCATCACCACGACTGAAAACGTAATTAGTTATTTGGAAGTCGAACGTGTTACGTAAGTTTTTAGTTAGCTGTATAAAGTCTGCATTGAGGATAAAATTTACTTTTACAATAAAAAGATCTATGATACATCGTTCAAGTAAAGTAAATACGACATCTTTGATTTCTTTTAAAAATAATTCAGGTGTTTGAAAAGGTCGTGGATTGTTGTCAATAATGATATCAGATTTAATTCTATACGTAATAACTCTATTTCCGAAAGCACTTTCAACTATTTTAACATTTCTTAACTCTGAATCATTCTTTAAAGAATTATTTTTATGTGTATTACTTTTCAAATGGTTACTCAAAAATTTTTTTTTTATCGACACATTGCACTGTGAACATTTAATTGTATCATAACTTTCTGTACTCACAGTTTGAAAAAACACTGATGATGTGGATGGTGCTTCAAGATGTATTCTTTTTGCAGTTGAGTCTTCTTCTGTTGTTATCACAGATTCTGATTTTCTTTTTCCTTTTCCAGTTTGTGATATATGAAATTCCTGGTTGAATTCAGATGACATAAAATCTAACGACACTTCCTCAGCAAGCACCACGAGTTCCGAATTATATAAGTCACAGTTTAATGTATCCATGGTGTATCACTATTAATCTTTATATTTAACACAAGGATTCTTGAATACGCACTGTTTTACTAGATAGATTGTACTACACAATAGTTCATACACTATCAAAACTAAATTAAGGTAGAAGTCTCTGTGTATCTTCACTACTTCAATTATTCATGAAGTATTTAGCACAATCTTCGGTAGCAGCGAGCTGTTTAGTTATATCGTATATGATATCACGTACATTGTTTAAATTCTTGTCCCCATCGTTTGCTGTATAATATTTTACACGCAGCTCGGCATGTTTCCATAGCTCCGTCGGTGCAATTTCTTTAGTCTTCTTCAGATCGTAAATTTCAATTTTTACGAGGTGGGATGCATTATCTCCATCGTCATTGTTTGTAGAGATATATGCTGTACCCCCGTTTGATAAGCGTCCAACAGTAGATGACTTTTTGGAGGCCTTCTTCTTCTTCTTCGATTTCTCAAAGAATTCCTCTATGTCTTTCTTCCTTTTTAGTAGAATGGCGTTCTTTACTTTGTACTCCAGAGTACCTTCTTCATCACTGCGCTCATCCTCTTCCCCTGGATAGTAAAACTGTTTATATGTATTATCTAGAAACTGAAACAATATAAAATATCTTTTTGAAAAATTTGACATGGACACACGAATAAAAAAGTATAAATGTAATTAAGAACACTATTTGAAATATGATAATACTTACAGCCATAGTAACCACAACGTATGAACAGCACACTGTAATGTATGAAGAATACTATGATATTCAGTTATCAAACTTGTACTTTGGTCTTTTTATTATAGTGTACTAACTTATCCACTGTTGACTACAACGTTTTAACTGAGTTTAGTGAGAGAGAGGGCTCTCTTTTATACACAGCGCATATCTCGTTGCTTTTAGAAACGTAGTAATGATATCCTCAGATAATTTACCTTCAGATAGCGAACCAATTTGTTTGAATTGTATGCTAAATACCTCAGATAACTGAACTTTTTTGTTGTATTCGATAACCACAAATCCCTACCTACTTAGTCATATTCCCAGATAACAGAAATTTTGCTTATAACGAGTGGTCATTACTTTAGATGACACATACATTTTTGTTTTTTTTTGTTTTAGATAGCGACTGACTCGTTCTAATTGTTTGCTGACGACCTTAAATTTAAAGTTACTATTACAGATGCAACCCTGATTGTTCGTAGAGCACGAATTAATCCAACTGTGTTACTTGCACATCAAAAAGTGTTATCATCTACGACAGCTAAATATCCTATCACACGAGCTGAAGTTAAAGTTTTAACGATACCATCAGGTGTTCAGGGTAAAACTCTTGATAACATATTCCTTGGTCAAGTACCTAAACGGTGTATAGTTGGTTTTGTGAATAATGCAGCATTCAATGGAAATCTCTCTAAAAACCCATTTAACTTTGAAAATTTTGATATTAGTACATTTTGTTTATACATAGACGGACAACAAATACCTTCAAAAGCTTTACAACCATCATTTGGGAATAATATTTTTACTTCTAGTTATCATACGTTGTTCTCGGGTACAGGTATACATTTCCTTAATGAAGGCAACGGGATATCTAGAGATCAATATTCCAAAGGGTTTTGTCTGCTAGCGTTCGATTTAACACCTGACTTATCAGCGAATGCTTCTAATCACTGGAACCTTATAAAACATGGTAGCGTAAGAATAGAAGTTCGCTTTGATACGGCTTTAACACAAACTATTAATTGTATTGTCTATGCAGAATTTGATAATGTTATAGAAATCGATAAAAACCGTAACATTTCTGTTGACTATAGTAGTTAAGTAAACTTAAATGTTTTAAAATTAAGTGTGTATTAGAATTAAGCGCGTATTAGAATTAAATATGTTTTAGAAATAAGTCTGCATTATTGTATATTGATCCTTTCAATAAAATATATTCATACAAAGTATTTCTTTGTTTTATTAACAATGTGTTTGTATATATTATGTTACCGTGAATGTTCGAAATGCAGTGTATGTTAAGATACTCTGTCATAGACCAGACCAATTTGGTCAATGTTCATTATGAGTGAAATTATTATGCGCGGGAGCGAGCAAAGGGAGCTCGTACGTCATGTTACAGTTAAAACAAAAGTTTTTGTAGACCCTATAATATGTTAAATTATTGTTGATCTCATTATTTGCTTATAATCTACGAGCCTGATAACATCGTAACGCGATCATGAATACATTAGAAATACGGAGATACTTGAGACAAGTGGATTCAAAAAGTGAATGTAATGTTTATGCCGCAAATCGCTTGCCGATTCATGTAGATATGCCTACATATATCATAAGCAACTTAGATAGCGACAATAAGCCTGGTTCTCACTGGGTTGCTATACACATAGACGCGAATGGAGTTGGTCAGTACTTTGATTCCTATGGTAGAGCACCCACAGGTTTCCATCGTACGTTTTTAGATCGAAATTGCAGAGTATGGAATTACAACACTAATCGAATCCAAAACGATTACACTCCAGTATGTGGCGAATATTGTTTAATGTATTTATACTATAAACATTATGGTATGTCATTAGCCGATTTCCAGCACCTGTTCACTAACAATACGCTGTATAACGATATCATATTAAGTAAGTTATTCAAATATTGTTTTGAAAATAATAAAGAACATTAGTATTGCGAAAGGACTTTTTTTTAAAATCAAATACATACCCGTTTACATCATAGGTTTAGTCATCCTTGGCTATGACGCAGACATTGACAAAAAGACAACAGACCCGAGATAACATTGAGCGACGACGGCTGGTCGTTATCAAGGGTCGGCCGTTATCAATTGTTCGTCAATTACCTCAGATTACGTTTCTGTAACTTTGTAACGGTGCGTCGTACGCGAAAACGGATTAGCGCAATCGACTCAGCATGGCCGAAAACCCCCAAATAGACACCAAACTTTTTTTTTTTTTTTTTTTTTTTAGCCCTGACGGCCACCCTGAAGCCGAGAGACAGGGCATGGCGGGGGGAGGGAATGACAGGGGGAGGTGGGGGTTTGGAGAGTTGGTCCAGTCCCCGTGAATCCCTACTACTAACAAGCCTTTTGATGATATTTTACAATAATTTTATTTTAGAGTTTTGATCTTTTGGAATTAAGTTCAGTCAGTCAACTTGGAAACAAGAGTGAGATATTGGGTTCTTTACCAATTGGACACCAGTGATTGGCATGCCACCAAGGTAGGCCGAAGAGGACTTTTAAATGTACTTTTTTATACCACTTAGGTGGCAGCACACGGCCCACCTGATGGAAAGTGGTTACCGTGGCCTATGGATGTTTGTAACACCAGAGGAGTCACAGTCGCGCTGCCAACCCTGTAAGTACAGAGTTTCTGTGCCGTCAGTGTAGAAGACAAAGCAAGACAAGCCTTTAGTCTTCCCACTGACAGCACAAATTCTCCAGTGAGCTTTGGCTACCCCACTCACCGCTGGGAACATAACACGAAATTCTTATAGCCTGAGGTGGAAATGCCGCCGTGTCCTACCTTTGGTCAGCAATAAATGATTTTGATTTAATTTAATTTGATTTGGACACACGCGTGTCCAGTTAGTGAAGTTCAAAATTAATTTATTTATTTTATCGTAAACTGGACACGCTAAGTGAAAGAAAGAAAGAAAGAAAGAAAGAAAGAAAGAAAGAAAGAAAGAAAATACGTTTATTAAACACACACAAAAAAAATAGTAATGCCATTAATAACAGGTGTCAGTGTGGAGTGTGTGTTTAAAAGGCCGCAGTTCAGCTGATGCTACAGATTTGGCACAATCTGCAGCGCTGGTTTTCAACTGTAGCCTAACCAAACCAGGTAGCTTACTGTATGTTTGCCATTATTCCTATTAAAAGAAAAAACAAAAAACAAAGTACATTCTACACGTACCCGTACTGTACATACACACAACATGGGACTACTTAACCGCATGACATCTTGGTCTTCATCTACAAATGGGTCTAGAGATGAGGTTTATGGGTGTTCTTGTGATAGGGGTTCAAATTTCGAGTTCGTACGCATATGTAGTCGAATATTTTACGCGTGTCCACATAGTGAAACTTTAATGAAATTACTATAGAATAAGATGATTGGTTACTTTTATTGGAGAAGTCCATAAACGTCATCATCATCATCATCATCATCATTATTTTAATATTGTTCCGGTTGAATTCGAGGCTTTCACACTATCAAACACAAAACTGGAAAACGAGGACGCAAGGAGACTGTTTTACTGCCCTGATTGTAATGTGCCATTGTGCAATGACCCGTGTTTCAAAAAATATCACACGGTAAAGAATTATCATCTATAAAAAAGCATTCGCTGTATGTAAGACTTTTTTTTTCTTGAAAAAATTACTATTTTGATTTTGTATTAACAAATATAACATAAATAATATAATGTATTTTTATTTATTATTCATAAACGACAATAGTATATCTTATAAATACAAAAAGAATTATCTGTGTACTCATTTTAGTTATGTTTATATGACATTTACAAATATGCAGAAACTTGCCCGCGTACCGTATTAAGCGGCGCCTTAAATGCTCCGCTGTGAAAGTGTTAAGATTCCTATAATGAATGACATAGTTCTTTTTGTCATTTAAATTTGGAATCAATTTTTTGTCTTTACTACCACCATAACATATATTTTCAGGACATAACGGCAGATCCGAATGTAAGTCGTGTAAATGTTTTGGATATTCTAAGTCCACTTCCAAAATGAAACCATAATCAGCATCGTCAGGAACATGAAAGTTAGTATTAACATCAACCCATTCAAATTTTCCAGTAGGGAGACATTGAGACATAGCCCAACCGTAAAGGTTATTTGCATCCAGATACATTAGAAAAGAAGATGGTACAGAAGGATCATATTCTGACATATAAGAATTATTTGCTTTAGCATGTCTGTTACTACATTGAGATATACCACCGCGAATATTTTTTGCAATAAAAGTAATTTTGTTTATATCAGTTAACAACTCTAAATTTATTTTAGTATGTACTAACATGGCATCCCAACTCAAACCCGGTGCTGTATAATAATGGGCTGGGTCTAATTCATATGTTTTAAGACACACATCTCTAAAATTTTCAAATATATCGGCCAACAATAAAACATCTGTTTTTAAATATAAATCAGAGTATTCTTTCATATTTTTACAATGGAAATGATGCCATACATCTTGAGCATGCTGGTAATCATTTTCAGTAACATGCATATCAGTTAACGAACTATAAAATTTGTCAGGAGTAGGCAGACATGTTAAGTTTAAACATTCGAATGAAGTCATATATTCATAAGGATAAATACCTTTACGTATTAAGCGCCGAAAGTCTTCCTCACATGGAAAATTTAATTTGAGTTCTTTGAATTGTTCCAATAATAAATTTTGAGCCAATTTTTCTAGACTACTAGACATGAATTTAAAAGAATCAAGAAATCTTAATTTCATAACACGGTTATTA
Source organism: Eilema griseolum (assembly GCA_963662185.1). Lineage (NCBI taxonomy): Eukaryota > Metazoa > Arthropoda > Insecta > Lepidoptera > Erebidae > Eilema > Eilema griseolum. The sequence continues at coordinate 12,930,362 of OY759250.1, forward strand.
ATATTTAATATTTTTGAAAAAGAAATGTACTTTTCTTTATTCTCAGGAATGATTTCTATATTACCATCTTCAAAATTGAGACCATGAACAATAAAATGCGAATCATAGTTACCCAAGTTATGTAGAAATATGGGTACGAAGTTTGGTACTCTATACTTTTTAGAACAATGTGTATGTCCAACTCCTTCATATAAACCAGTAAACCAATTATAACAAATCTCAAAATTTTCATTTAAACTATGATTACAAATATAACAGACTTTAGTTTGATTAGACATATTAATATTTTCTTCCGTTAATGGTAACGGACTTTTAACAAATGTATTTTTTTTACAGATATTAACTAAATCATCTTTTATCATTTTCATAAACATAAGTGCACAATCTTTACCAGTATGTGACCTATACTTTGAAAGCCTATCATCATATGAACATTTAATGTAATAGCCAAAGCTATACGTTTCATGTTTTTGGATGTTTTCGGTTGATGAATTATTTGGGTTATTAGAACATCCGTTAATAGGATTCAAAAAAGCTTCAAAGTCAGCGTATATTACGAAGGGTACTCTTAATTTTCGTTCATAATTGTTAAATGATATTTGGTTCGAAGGTGTTAACTCATTAAACCAATTACTTTTTTTATTAGATTCCGATGGTAGTTTTGTTGAAATGTGGAAACAATCTTTTTCTTGATGTTGTTTTAAATTATTATGCGATGTAAAGTTTAACAAACAACCATCACAAATATGAACTGCACATTTACTTGATGAAATTTGTTGAGCTACTAACCTTGAAATATTTTTTATATAACAATAATGACCTCTGTTAGCCTGAGTTATGTATAATAAGTTTAAATGGATGTTTTTTTTTTCTTTTGTAAAATATAACGGGCCAACCACAATATTTTTCTTTTTTCTAGAATCGTAATCTAAACCAAAAACATTTATACTAATATCGTTAAGTTTTTCAAATTTATTAATGTCTTTCAATTTTACAGGAAATGAAATATTACCAAATTTTAATTTATTTTTATAAGGAATATAACATGTTACCCTGTCAACATGGGTTTTAGCTGGATATAATGCTGATAAAACTGCCCATCGAAAACATTCGTTATCCCTATTTTGCACATTTATTACTGCTTTTTTAACTTTTATGTCTAATGGTAGGTCTATGTAGAAAGAGCCCCGCAATGGGTTAAATTTATTAACATTCATATCCATGTAATTTATTTTTAGTAAACTCCAACCACTATCTTTTTTTTCAAAATTTGAAATTTTAGTACTTATTTCAGAAGTTATTAAAGAAAAAATCATATCTTTATCATCACCACGACTGAAAACGTAATTAGTTATTTGGAAGTCGAACGTGTTACGTAAGTTTTTAGTTAGCTGTATAAAGTCTGCATTGAGGATAAAATTTACTTTTACAATAAAAAGATCTATGATACATCGTTCAAGTAAAGTAAATACGACATCTTTGATTTCTTTTAAAAATAATTCAGGTGTTTGAAAAGGTCGTGGATTGTTGTCAATAATGATATCAGATTTAATTCTATACGTAATAACTCTATTTCCGAAAGCACTTTCAACTATTTTAACATTTCTTAACTCTGAATCATTCTTTAAAGAATTATTTTTATGTGTATTACTTTTCAAATGGTTACTCAAAAATTTTTTTTTTATCGACACATTGCACTGTGAACATTTAATTGTATCATAACTTTCTGTACTCACAGTTTGAAAAAACACTGATGATGTGGATGGTGCTTCAAGATGTATTCTTTTTGCAGTTGAGTCTTCTTCTGTTGTTATCACAGATTCTGATTTTCTTTTTCCTTTTCCAGTTTGTGATATATGAAATTCCTGGTTGAATTCAGATGACATAAAATCTAACGACACTTCCTCAGCAAGCACCACGAGTTCCGAATTATATAAGTCACAGTTTAATGTATCCATGGTGTATCACTATTAATCTTTATATTTAACACAAGGATTCTTGAATACGCACTGTTTTACTAGATAGATTGTACTACACAATAGTTCATACACTATCAAAACTAAATTAAGGTAGAAGTCTCTGTGTATCTTCACTACTTCAATTATTCATGAAGTATTTAGCACAATCTTCGGTAGCAGCGAGCTGTTTAGTTATATCGTATATGATATCACGTACATTGTTTAAATTCTTGTCCCCATCGTTTGCTGTATAATATTTTACACGCAGCTCGGCATGTTTCCATAGCTCCGTCGGTGCAATTTCTTTAGTCTTCTTCAGATCGTAAATTTCAATTTTTACGAGGTGGGATGCATTATCTCCATCGTCATTGTTTGTAGAGATATATGCTGTACCCCCGTTTGATAAGCGTCCAACAGTAGATGACTTTTTGGAGGCCTTCTTCTTCTTCTTCGATTTCTCAAAGAATTCCTCTATGTCTTTCTTCCTTTTTAGTAGAATGGCGTTCTTTACTTTGTACTCCAGAGTACCTTCTTCATCACTGCGCTCATCCTCTTCCCCTGGATAGTAAAACTGTTTATATGTATTATCTAGAAACTGAAACAATATAAAATATCTTTTTGAAAAATTTGACATGGACACACGAATAAAAAAGTATAAATGTAATTAAGAACACTATTTGAAATATGATAATACTTACAGCCATAGTAACCACAACGTATGAACAGCACACTGTAATGTATGAAGAATACTATGATATTCAGTTATCAAACTTGTACTTTGGTCTTTTTATTATAGTGTACTAACTTATCCACTGTTGACTACAACGTTTTAACTGAGTTTAGTGAGAGAGAGGGCTCTCTTTTATACACAGCGCATATCTCGTTGCTTTTAGAAACGTAGTAATGATATCCTCAGATAATTTACCTTCAGATAGCGAACCAATTTGTTTGAATTGTATGCTAAATACCTCAGATAACTGAACTTTTTTGTTGTATTCGATAACCACAAATCCCTACCTACTTAGTCATATTCCCAGATAACAGAAATTTTGCTTATAACGAGTGGTCATTACTTTAGATGACACATACATTTTTGTTTTTTTTTGTTTTAGATAGCGACTGACTCGTTCTAATTGTTTGCTGACGACCTTAAATTTAAAGTTACTATTACAGATGCAACCCTGATTGTTCGTAGAGCACGAATTAATCCAACTGTGTTACTTGCACATCAAAAAGTGTTATCATCTACGACAGCTAAATATCCTATCACACGAGCTGAAGTTAAAGTTTTAACGATACCATCAGGTGTTCAGGGTAAAACTCTTGATAACATATTCCTTGGTCAAGTACCTAAACGGTGTATAGTTGGTTTTGTGAATAATGCAGCATTCAATGGAAATCTCTCTAAAAACCCATTTAACTTTGAAAATTTTGATATTAGTACATTTTGTTTATACATAGACGGACAACAAATACCTTCAAAAGCTTTACAACCATCATTTGGGAATAATATTTTTACTTCTAGTTATCATACGTTGTTCTCGGGTACAGGTATACATTTCCTTAATGAAGGCAACGGGATATCTAGAGATCAATATTCCAAAGGGTTTTGTCTGCTAGCGTTCGATTTAACACCTGACTTATCAGCGAATGCTTCTAATCACTGGAACCTTATAAAACATGGTAGCGTAAGAATAGAAGTTCGCTTTGATACGGCTTTAACACAAACTATTAATTGTATTGTCTATGCAGAATTTGATAATGTTATAGAAATCGATAAAAACCGTAACATTTCTGTTGACTATAGTAGTTAAGTAAACTTAAATGTTTTAAAATTAAGTGTGTATTAGAATTAAGCGCGTATTAGAATTAAATATGTTTTAGAAATAAGTCTGCATTATTGTATATTGATCCTTTCAATAAAATATATTCATACAAAGTATTTCTTTGTTTTATTAACAATGTGTTTGTATATATTATGTTACCGTGAATGTTCGAAATGCAGTGTATGTTAAGATACTCTGTCATAGACCAGACCAATTTGGTCAATGTTCATTATGAGTGAAATTATTATGCGCGGGAGCGAGCAAAGGGAGCTCGTACGTCATGTTACAGTTAAAACAAAAGTTTTTGTAGACCCTATAATATGTTAAATTATTGTTGATCTCATTATTTGCTTATAATCTACGAGCCTGATAACATCGTAACGCGATCATGAATACATTAGAAATACGGAGATACTTGAGACAAGTGGATTCAAAAAGTGAATGTAATGTTTATGCCGCAAATCGCTTGCCGATTCATGTAGATATGCCTACATATATCATAAGCAACTTAGATAGCGACAATAAGCCTGGTTCTCACTGGGTTGCTATACACATAGACGCGAATGGAGTTGGTCAGTACTTTGATTCCTATGGTAGAGCACCCACAGGTTTCCATCGTACGTTTTTAGATCGAAATTGCAGAGTATGGAATTACAACACTAATCGAATCCAAAACGATTACACTCCAGTATGTGGCGAATATTGTTTAATGTATTTATACTATAAACATTATGGTATGTCATTAGCCGATTTCCAGCACCTGTTCACTAACAATACGCTGTATAACGATATCATATTAAGTAAGTTATTCAAATATTGTTTTGAAAATAATAAAGAACATTAGTATTGCGAAAGGACTTTTTTTTAAAATCAAATACATACCCGTTTACATCATAGGTTTAGTCATCCTTGGCTATGACGCAGACATTGACAAAAAGACAACAGACCCGAGATAACATTGAGCGACGACGGCTGGTCGTTATCAAGGGTCGGCCGTTATCAATTGTTCGTCAATTACCTCAGATTACGTTTCTGTAACTTTGTAACGGTGCGTCGTACGCGAAAACGGATTAGCGCAATCGACTCAGCATGGCCGAAAACCCCCAAATAGACACCAAACTTTTTTTTTTTTTTTTTTTTTTTAGCCCTGACGGCCACCCTGAAGCCGAGAGACAGGGCATGGCGGGGGGAGGGAATGACAGGGGGAGGTGGGGGTTTGGAGAGTTGGTCCAGTCCCCGTGAATCCCTACTACTAACAAGCCTTTTGATGATATTTTACAATAATTTTATTTTAGAGTTTTGATCTTTTGGAATTAAGTTCAGTCAGTCAACTTGGAAACAAGAGTGAGATATTGGGTTCTTTACCAATTGGACACCAGTGATTGGCATGCCACCAAGGTAGGCCGAAGAGGACTTTTAAATGTACTTTTTTATACCACTTAGGTGGCAGCACACGGCCCACCTGATGGAAAGTGGTTACCGTGGCCTATGGATGTTTGTAACACCAGAGGAGTCACAGTCGCGCTGCCAACCCTGTAAGTACAGAGTTTCTGTGCCGTCAGTGTAGAAGACAAAGCAAGACAAGCCTTTAGTCTTCCCACTGACAGCACAAATTCTCCAGTGAGCTTTGGCTACCCCACTCACCGCTGGGAACATAACACGAAATTCTTATAGCCTGAGGTGGAAATGCCGCCGTGTCCTACCTTTGGTCAGCAATAAATGATTTTGATTTAATTTAATTTGATTTGGACACACGCGTGTCCAGTTAGTGAAGTTCAAAATTAATTTATTTATTTTATCGTAAACTGGACACGCTAAGTGAAAGAAAGAAAGAAAGAAAGAAAGAAAGAAAGAAAGAAAGAAAGAAAATACGTTTATTAAACACACACAAAAAAAAATAGTAATGCCATTAATAACAGGTGTCAGTGTGGAGTGTGTGTTTAAAAGGCCGCAGTTCAGCTGATGCTACAGATTTGGCACAATCTGCAGCGCTGGTTTTCAACTGTAGCCTAACCAAACCAGGTAGCTTACTGTATGTTTGCCATTATTCCTATTAAAAGAAAAAACAAAAAACAAAGTACATTCTACACGTACCCGTACTGTACATACACACAACATGGGACTACTTAACCGCATGACATCTTGGTCTTCATCTACAAATGGGTCTAGAGATGAGGTTTATGGGTGTTCTTGTGATAGGGGTTCAAATTTCGAGTTCGTACGCATATGTAGTCGAATATTTTACGCGTGTCCACATAGTGAAACTTTAATGAAATTACTATAGAATAAGATGATTGGTTACTTTTATTGGAGAAGTCCATAAACGTCATCATCATCATCATCATCATCATTATTTTAATATTGTTCCGGTTGAATTCGAGGCTTTCACTTCGGAGTACGAAGTTTGCATACTCCTTCTCTTGGTTTGGCTTATACAGCTTTATGGTAGGGACTGCTGTCTGCGCCACAGCCCGTTAAACAGCAGGCTTACCGGCTTGCAGGTGAAATTGACTTGGCTCCTTAATACATCCTTTTTTGAGGAGGTAGGACACGACGGTATTTCCGCCCAATTGAGCAGTCCGACTGGGGAAGTACCTCCGCCCTCGAGAATACCGCAGCCATAATAACCTTGTATTGTGTTCCCAGTTGTGCGTAGGGTAACCAGAGCTCACTAAAGAGTTTTTGTGCTGTCAGTGGGAAGACCTAAAGCTTGTCCCTTGTCTTTTATACTGACGGCACAGAAATTCTCTGTGCTTACAGGGTTGGCAGCGCGAGTGTAACTCCCTTGGCTTTGCACACGTCCATAGGCCACGGTAGTCACTTTCCATCAGGCGGGCCGTGTGCTTGTATGCCACCTAAGTGGTATAAAAATACATACATACATATAATCACGCCTTTATCCCCGGAGGGTTAGGCACACCAACATTTTGAATTCCGTCCCACGTAATAGGGGGTGAGCCTATTGCCGTATTCCGGGCACTATTGTTGACTCGAGCCATGCATCTGAGGCTGAGTCAGGGCTGTATATATCTGTCTGATGTTAAACAGCCCTATCCCTTAGCCGCCTTGTACGACACTGCACGGGAAGAGATGGGGTGGCCCAAATTCTACTCTGCCGGGAACCACGCGGCAATCCTTTCAGACTTCTACCCTCGACTGTAATCCATAGAATATCCGTATCGTAAAGGGATCCTCAACGAAATAAATGCTAAATATATTCCTAATTTTAGCAGACTTTGGCATAATTACCAACTAAAATGTCATACCGGTTGTCACATTCATGTTTTAATGTGTCCCAGCTAAAACTTACTGGATAGTGTCTGGCGAATGAACAATAGTAAAAATACGGAATTACAAGCTGTATGCAAATACAAGCGGCACAGTTTTTTTTTAAACAAATTGAATATAACCATAAAGAGGACTACAGCTGGGAGGTTTACGAGTTGACGTCGAAAGCTTTTGTTGGCACAAGTACCAAAACGATGCACGCTAAGCCACACTGGGGTATTTAGGTGACAAAAATGTTTGTTGTTGGGTGGGTTGACGATTAAATTTCGCTGTTGTTTAAGTGTATTGAGATTGGAGTGACAATTATTTTAAGAGATATGGCTTTCAAAGAAAAGATTAAAGCATCGTAAAGCATCACGTTTTATATTTTCATTGGTTTCAATATACCTAATTAAGGCGTCATGTGTGTCATGTAAATATGGAATCACGCGTCATCACTCATTTCCTAACACGTAAAGACTAGGCTTACTGTAACATTCTCAAACACAAATTGTGTAAACTGTGTAAGTCCCTAGCTATTAACGACTAAGGAGTCAGCCTTACGATTTAGAGTTCTCAGACTCAAACCCTGGTCACTACCATCATAAACCCACTACTAACAGCAATTTAGCTAGTAATAATATATAAATATATACAAATATAAATATTCTACAACATTCTACAACACGCTATTTAGACCCATGGTAAGCATAGCTTAACTAGCTTGTGTTATGGAATCTAGAATGCGGATAAACATACTTAAATACTCTTTTTTTTTTGTAAATACATACATATCATACATAGAAACACCCAGACCAATGCAAATATACATATTCATGCATACAAATATTTGCACTGAGCGGGAATCGAACCCGCGCCCACTGCATAGCAGTCGAATGCTCTACCGCTACACCACGGAGGTTATTAGTACATTTTAAAAAATAAAAATTAAAGATACACCAATAACCAATGCTTAAATTAAGTTTAGAATAACACACCAATCATAATACAAACCTATTTGCTATGTAACACTTTAGCTGTATAAAAAATCTTTTCAATGGCCTCAAATTTATTTACAAACCTTCACTAAGCCACAGAACATATAAACCGATATATATTTTTCGATTTTAGGTGAGCATATTTACTCGGCAAGTCATAAACCTGACTTAGAGCGCACTACTTAGGCTCTTCAGACATATTGAACTCGGCCGATATTAAAAATGTGAGTTGTATGCAACCCTCTGTATTTGGGAATCACTCCAAGCCGAACGTATGAAAACGCGCCCGAATTGGGAGGCAAAAGCTGGTGAGCACAGTGAAAGATTGCTTGTGCAGTTTGATTTTGAAGAGTAATAAAATGATGTCTCGCTATTGAATATTATTAAATTAAACTGTTTCGGGGGCGACGACGACGGGGGCCTCGCCCTACGACCCACTGGTGGCCACGAACCCATTTGATAACGTTTTTTTTATACCACTTAGGTAGCAGACAACCATCGCGCTGCCAAAACTGCAAGCATTGAGAGTTTCTGTGCCGTCAGTGTAAAAGACAAAGCAGGACAAGCTTTTGGTCTTTCCACTGACAGCACAAAAACGCTCGAGTGAGTTCTGGCTACCCTACTCACCGCCGGGAACACAACACGAGGTTATTATGGCCGCGGTATTCTGTAGGGCAGAGGTACTTCCCCAGTCGGACTGCTCATTTGGACGGAAATACCGTCGTGTCCTACCTCACTTATCGATTATTGTATATTTGTCACAAGTTTAATTGCTAACTCTACTTAATTCTAATACTCATCATTACTTTAGCTCCAATCCCAGGTTATTTCGCTCTCTTTCTTCTTAGTTATTGATATTGATTTTTACGGGAGATACTACCATCAGACCACTGAGAAAAAGGACTAGTCTTTTTTAACAGAAGCACCGACTATCAAGTGAAGTTGGCATCTACACTCATAGCAAATAAAGTTCCTTAACACACACGAGTCTCTAGTGCTGTACCGATACCAATTTTCTATCCATTAACTAAACATTAAGTTATTTATTTACAAGTTTTAAGAGTGCCGTTATAATTGAACACAGAACATAAGTTTATCACTTCATAACACGCGGTTGCTAAGCAGTTTATTCAGCACGATCCTGGCTTGCTCAACAAAGATGTCTAAACGACCGCCTATTTCGTATCACAAGTGATCCTCATTATAAAGAGGAGCAGGCATTGTCGAAGGAGGTGTAGCAGGTGTGTCACATAAAAAATAATCATATGATTTTTCACGTTACCTGTAAAATGATCCATGCGTACAAATAAGGCTTCCTGCGCACTGCAGACCATAACTGCGACGCTTAAATTGCAGCGACTACCTTTCAAAGTACAATTTATTTTTTTCGTTTTTTTTATAGGATTCACTTTGCCTGATGGTAAGCTGTAGGCAGTCTCAGAAAAGACACTCAGCTTGACGGCCTCATCATTTGCATTTTCACGCCCCGCTTAAAGGACCCGGGACTGTAGGAATAAGGAAACACGTGAGCTGGTAATGAATTCCAGGCCTTAGTGGTGCAACAAAGGCAAGAGTCACCGAACCACTTGGTACTTGATCGGATATTCTGCACTGTGTGCGGGTGACATCTATGCCCTGCACGTGTTGTCCTGTGTAGGAAAGGAGAGAGGGGAGGGTAGGACTAATTCTAAGACCCATATAAACAGCTCAAAATAAAAAAAAAATCAACTTATATTTACTAAACTGCCCATCAAGGTCTTCAAAATGGGGATCCATCCTGAGAAAACTCTGGCAGCAAACCCTTGTGGTCTATTTATAAACGTGTGCGTTTTTTTATCTTTTGGTCGTCAAACTGGACCCAACTTGATGGTAAGCCACAATGAGAATCACTTAACTACAGGTCAAAAAGTATCCTACAGAATGGCGTGCACTGTATTGGTCGCTAGTGTGTAGAAGCCCTTATCCGCACCCTACATGCAGTATGCTATATATGTATATATACAATAAATATTCCCCTTATCTTACGTGTAAACGCGTGTGCACGATTAGAGAGCTCCTCCGCTTTTTAATTAACTCTAAAAGAGCGGTGGTTTAATTAAATTTATTAACGGTAAAACATAAACGCTTACTGCATACCACAGCCTGTTACTGTGTGTTATTATTGTTATTTCTGTTAACCTAATTTATTGTATGAAATGGGGGTGTTTGAACAGGATAGAGATTTATAGAGTAGATAGTCGCGCTGAAGATAGGAGCGCTCTGAATTTTGCGGTGTCAGCTTTTTTTTAAATTCGCATTGCATATTTCAGACTTGAATCCGTAACGGTGTTAAAAACAATGCTCCTTGCATCAACTACCTACTTGTCCTACTGTAAATCTATTGGTGTACAATAAAGAATTATCTATCTATCTATCTATCTTGCAATCTAATGTTTTGCAAGATAATTTCTCACTATCATAAAATTGGTTACCAGCAGAGTAGAATTTGGTAAAAAAAATACCAGCAATAAAAATATACCTGCGTATATTATTTGTGATTTTTTACCGGCAACTTGATACTGTAATCAAAAATAACATTATTTTCAGCTCAGGAAATTGGAAGACCTAGTAATGGTTAAATTATTCATGACAACTGGGCCATATATCACGTGACTCCGAGAACCATTCATTTCACATTATGCTCTGTGCTGTTTTTATTTATTCATTGTTATGTGTTTGTAAATATGTTGGTTTGTACTGTAGCGTGCGTGCCGTGCCTACGGCTTTTGAACTTGTATTCTGTGTTGGGTGTGGAAGTTGATATTACGATGCCAAACTTGATTTAACTTCTGTAATATTAAGAAGATATAATGTAAATTATACTCATCGATTTAATTAGTGAATTGTACAAGCGTATTAAATAGAGTTCAGTTTAATTAAGATCTAATACCATGTAACTAACTTTAGATATATCATGTTTAATTTAATCTATTATAATATATATAGGTACATTAGAGAATTAAATGTGTCTGTACATTAGAGATATTAAACAAAAACTTGGGTTATTTTAAATTACGACACTGCAGTCGAAATTTATTTTTAGATTTCTTGTCTGTTTGTTTACGTTGGACGTAATAATTGGTACAGGATACATTTAGATACGGTTTATTAGAAAGTTCTTGATTAGACTTAAAATCTGACATATTATGTTTAATCATATTTCATTGAATAAAACCCATGAAAGATAGAATGAAATTACCTTATCACTTTTCATTACCTTATTATTTTGAAGGTAGGTAGGACACGACGGTATTCCCGTCCCAATTGAACAGTTCGACACCCTACAGAATACCACGGCTATAATAGCCTCGTGTTGTGTTCCCGGCGGTGAGTAGGATAGTCAGAGCTCACTGCAGAGTTTTTGTGCTGTCAGTGGGAATATCTAAGGCTTCTCCTGATTGTTTCTTCTACACTGACACAGAAACTCTCTGTTCTTACAGGGTCGGTAGCACGGATGTAACCTCCCTGGTGTTGCACACGTTTACAGGTCACGGTAACCACTTTCCATCAGGTGGGTTGTGTGCTTCTCTGTCACATAAGTTGTATATAAAAAAAAACAAATTCTATCGTATCTCCGTGGTAGAACCTGATATGTGTGTGAACATCTTCAACCACGGAACGAAGCTACGGGTATCACAGGCGAGTTATAAAATTAAAACTTATTGTGGTCTATCAGGTTTTGCATTAACATTAATCTGCATACATACATAAAATATAAAAACAAATAATACCATTATTTATGCTGAAATCATAAACCTAAACTAACTTTTATGAAACTTTAATAGAGAATATTTTATTACTTATTCAGCATTAATTGGATTACCAAAAACTATCTACTACATTTTATATGCGGTGTATTTCACCGCATATAAAATTTGTTTTGAGTTTGCATTTGTGTCCAGCACAGTTCAGTTTTGATCGAAATTTTGCTTTTTACTTATGGTAATTAACATTCACAGAAATTACAAAAATATAAATAACAAAATTTGAACTTATTAATAGACAAACCTATAAAAAGCGGCTATATTTATTCATCATCACTAGCTGCGGCGTGGTTCCGATTCCATACGAAAATAGATCTATGGCAGTTGGAGTCCTCAAACATCCGACTAGTCTAACTAAAGAGCTTCAATATTGGCAATTGGTAGTGGAGGTCACGTGGCAGTCGCTTCACAGAAAATATCAAAGTTCAACAGCATCTTAGTTCGACTAGAAATCCGACCAAACCGAGTTGGGAAAGGCTTAGGGAATGATAATGATGACTGCGACGTAGTGTGACTTTCGTCTAAAATGGGTATTTACTTTGGAGCCCTGAACGGATTCGCCTACTCTTTCTTTTGATTTGGATTACCTTGGCTTTTTCGGGAGTGATTTACGTCTATATATACCAAGATGATCAGACCTGCTGTAGTTCTGACCACCAGATACCTGTATAAAGATAACAAGCAGAAGCAGCAGCTACCTGAATACCAATTTTCATTAATTGTCAATATAATATAACGTACACATGCACACACACTACGACAGATTTAGGTATAGTAGAAGATCCCATCCAAATTATAATTATATAAGTTTCAAATGAGTTGCTTACCAAATAAATTTGAAATTAATTTATTTGTATATTTGTAATCGCCATCTAATCCCCTTCATTGTGATACCCTACTCGATAAATTTGAGTAAAAAATGTTTTGACAACACCCATTTTAGCACCAAAAATTCACCATATACTTTTTACTGACATCTTATGACACTCGGGAGATGAATACCTTTCATTTCAGACTCCATTCATCGAAATCCGTCCAGCCGTTAGGCCTGTAGAAGGAAACAAAGAAAACTACATTCATACGAACGTAAAACATTACCCTCGCTGGCTTAGTCGGGTAATAACGTTATTGTATGCCTGTAAAAGAGTTTCCAGTTCCAATTCAGTTATCAGACTATATTCATGTGCTGGTAAGAATAAAGAAATAATAAGCCATTACCGCGCGTGTACACAAATTCAAAATTAAAAGTCAGTTTATGTCATTGTGAAAAAATAGAACTTGAATGTTTTTTATTTCACTGATGCCAAATATAGATATGTGTATTTCATGTCAGTATTACAATTTAAAAAAAAAAACTATTCTGTTATTACCCTTTTGATACGGAACCCTAAAAAAAGTTTAGGCGACACACACTATCATCTATTCTGTAATTGTGTAATTAATCTTAATGTAGACAAAAGCATTCTTAACATTAAAACAGTAGAATATGCCTCACATGTAATACAAATTCCTTGTACAATACTCAGAATATTCTATTATATAAGTACGTAGTTATATTCAAATTGGATATATCAAAACGAGAGCTCACAAACATGTAATTGAAAACCAATTTGGTATAACAATATTAACTTATTATTGCAAAACTGGATGCTTAACCGAAGTTGTACAGTTTACCTTTACGAAACTACTAATGCTAATCAATTGTTTGAAGTGAACGTTATACACACGGTATTCCGTGTACCCATAGATTTGTTTGATGATTCATTGGAACAATCTTAGATAATACTAATTGATTCCCGCGGATTTCTCCGCGTGGATACTGATCACGTTTTTTTTTTTGTGCAAAAATTACCCATGGATACCCTTCTGCCAGAGCCGGTGGGAGGACTCGAACCGACTAAAACGCACGGTGTCTGTGTGTCATTTTTGTATGTACAAGGTGAGATTGACAGGCATATCCCTCGCACCCTAGCCGACCCCGGGCCACCTCTCTCGATCTGGCTCTCCTCTGGAGTGGATACCACAAAGTCCCTAACTCGTCCCCGGAAACGGGGAGGCGCACAATGCGCCTGCTTCTGCCAGGGTGACAGCGGCTCCACCCGTCAGTCTCAGTATGCGGGCATCTTGGCTTGCGATCCTCCTCCAATCCCGCTGCCGTTCCCGCCCCAAATATATTATAGCCTATGACATTCACAAGAAATGTGACTTTCTATTGAGAAAATAATTTTTAACTTCAGTTGATACAAAGATTACCCTACAACGTCAAAAACTGTACCTCTTTATAATAATATAGTATACTTATAGATAACGCTCAAACTGTGGTATGCACTCCCTGTTGTGGTTTTTCGAGAGATGGGTTCTTCAAGAAGGGCATTAGAAGGTTCCTAATGAGTGGGAAGCCCCTGGTTTTGCACATGTCCATAGGCCATGGTAACCAATTTCCATATGCTTGTTTACCACCCAAGTGGTATTACGAGTAAAAACCTTTCTTAAACGTTGGTTCATTTAAGAGGGGCGTGCAAAAAAAAGTATCTGATTGACTCATTTACGACCTTATTAATTTATCGCAATATATTGACATGTACCATTCTTCACAATTTTAATGACTTGTTTGTTTCATTTTATGTTTTGACATTATTTTTGTGACTAATATTTAGAATTTCAATTGACTTATAGGACATATGCTGAACTAATGTTATTTAATGATAGTATTCGTAATGATGTGTAATTAAATGTTTGCATGCCATAAAATGGTACCTGACATCTTTGTAACCACATTTAAGCAAATAAATGAATTTGAATTTGAATTTGTCAAGCTGGGGACGGAAACCCATACAATTTAAAAGCAGATTTGATTCCGATATAACCTTAGTTGACATTGTGGAGTGGAACTTTTTAAGGTGTCTTGTGGGATAGGTAAAGACCACATGTTTCTAATCGCTTCTTCTGCTTTAATTAGTAGCAAGCAATTCTTCTAAGTAATTTTTAAAGACATGTAATGGTTAATAATATGGGTATTTATGTGGGTAAGGCAGTAATTAAAGGAGTCCTTTGAAGTTATACATTTGATACTGTTGTTACTTAATTAATAAACTACATTGTGTACATAACACAATACAAAGGTTAAACTCCTATGAGATAATTTCAAAGGCATACTGATGTGTATACAAAATATAATATCTACCATGGTATACTAACCACTTAAAGCACTCTGAAAAGGGTCATCCTTTTCCGAGTTTCAAGGTTGTTTTAAGTATTTTTTATACTACTTAGGTGGCAGACAAGCACACGGTACACGTGATGGCAAGTGGTTACCGTGGTCAATAGGCGTTACACTCGCGCTGCCATCATTTCATGATTCAGTTAATTAAAATATCTAAATTGAATGGAATACAAATTAAAGGATTTTTACTTTTGGATATATAGGGTTGCAATACAAATATCGCATTTGGGTCATGGAGTTCAGATGGTATTCCCTTCACGGAAAATATTGAAGCTCAGCCAAACCGCAGTTAGACTGGTAAAGCGGACACCAGACACCGAGGTGAACGTTTCGGGTGAGTAAGTAAGATAGGTATATAGGATTATAATAAACTCACCTTTACGAAGATTTGCTTCAATCAATCATCCTGTTTATTCACCTGTCCTTAAAAAGTACAGTCAGCAAATTAAGTAATAGTGTTTAGATTGTATTATTTATTAATAAGTATGTGTGTTTGTTTTAAAGCCGCGTGGTTCCCGGCAGAGTAGAATTTGGAGCACTCCATCTCTTCGGTGTCGTACAAGGCGACTAAGGGATTGAGCTGTTTAACATCAGACAGATATATATACAGCTCAAGGCTTAGCCTCAGATGCATGGCTTGAGTCAACAATAGTGCCCGGAAGACCACAATAGGCTCATCCCCTACTACGTGGGCCCGAATTCAATGATTGGTGAAATTTGGATATTAATTCACCTCTGCTTAACCCTCCGTGGGTAAAAGCGTGATTATATGCATGTATGTGTTTATTTTCAGTTCTGAAAATGTGACGTTGTTAGAGGTTAAAGTTGAAAGGCAATAACAACTATCTTGGAGCCACTTACCCCATATTGGACATTGGTCTATGTATCTATCCATATTTTCATAGTTGTTTATAGCAATAAAAGGAAGTTGAAATACTCAGATAAGTTTTACCCCTTGTATGCAATATTAAAACCAAACAGCACATTTTTAGACCGAGGCTGTTACAACCAGCAATTTCAAAATTGGGGAAACAAGGTGTATTCGCACTGTGCAGCGATCCCCATCGCTTCGTAAATGCTATACAATTGGCCCCACAAACTGCGGAGCAGCACGAAAGACTCTTTTGCATTGTAAATACCGATATCGCACTACGAAAAAATCTATCTCTATATATGATCTATATATCTATATATGATAACCTACAAAGGAGTTTCAGTCATCTTTTTTTTTTATACAACTTAGGTGGCAGACATGCACATGGCCCACCTAATGGAAAGTGGTAATGTGTGTAACACCAGTGTAGTCACATCCGTGCTTCCGACCCTGTAAGAACAGAGATTTTATATGCCTTCAGTGCAGAACACAAACATCAGAAATAGCTTTTGGTCTTCCCTCTGACAGCACAAAAACTCTCCAGTGAGCTCTGGCTGCCCTACTTACCGCCGAGAACACAATACGAGGTTAATATAGCCGTGGTATTCTGTAGGGTGGAGGTACTTCCCCAGTCGGACTGCTCAATTTGAACGGAAATTAGGTATATTTATTTATTCAACTTTATGCACAGTTATTTTGTACAAAGGCGGACTTAATGCCAAAGGCATTATCTAACAGTCAACCTTAGGATGATGCAGAGATACATTGAGGTAGGTGCAGGCAAAATAATAACCCATTTATTATCATATTATCTATGATCTCAATAATAATACATACATTATACATACACACATAAGAAATTCATACACATACATTTAAATATATTAGGTTATTATATATATTCGTATAATATATACTTATATAATATAAACTTACCTATAGTTATATAATTTTACATATATATATCTAACATTGAGGTTTTACACATTATTGTGACTGGGGGCTACTGTAGTAGAGCTGACGTACTTTGTACTTGAACGTTGCACGGTTAGTGGTCATCCGGATTTCGAGAGGATTATTATGTGTGTTTATATTTCAGGTGTCTTGTTACCATGGTCTGGTTTCTATTCATTTTCACCTTTTGGTGGCGGAAAAAATATTGTAAAAGGACATAGAATAAAATAGCTTTTATTCAGATAGATTGAGAGAGATTGCCCTGGGTCGACCGGAGTGCGAGGGATATGCCTGTTAACCTCAACTTCAGCAACCAATAACGACCCACAACTGTCGTGCGTTTTGGTCGGTGCGAGTCCGACATAACCTCTCCCACCGGCTCCGGTGGTGGGGCTATTGTAACGACGCGCTCTGCGAACGTCGTCACACCGGTTTTAATTCTATTTTTGAACGAAAAGTTTCGGAACGCGGAGTGAATGACATTTTGACGTATACCTGTCAAGGCACCTTTCTTCCTAGCGTTGAGGCTGGATGGTCGATATTCATGGCTTCGTAACTTAATTTCAATAAATCTCATAAAAATGAGAGTATTTTGGCCTAAAGGATAATAGTTTGTGTCTTCACAACTATCCTCTTGTGGAATTATGGTTTATTTCTGGTGAGTTGTCATTTTTTAATAAGATTCACTTTGATGGAATTGCCACGCTCCTGATTTGAAAAATAATTGTTAAAATTCTATTGTTTCAGCTCTTAATCTGAAAATATTATGATTTCTTTTGCTATTGGCATTGTTCCAGCAAATTAAGGCGGTAAGTTGCACAAATTTATAAAAAATTAGGACCTCGTGCCCATATTGGAGTTTGTTCTAATGACATGCAATTTTGTTACAGGTTTCCAATTGGAACCGCCTTTGTCTTTGCCTTTTCTCTTTTCTTTGGACCTTTTTCGGCGTTTCTTTGTCTTCGGTCAACTGCATTTCCTTATGGAGGGTTTGGGCTTTTCACCTCAAACATGGATGTACCGCATGGGCTTAAACTGAAAACTTCGCCTGCTACGAGCTTTCCCGCTGCTGTGTTTACATATACTCGCCGAGGGATGCCGTGAGCTTACTTTAATTATATTTTAAATCTAAACTTCAAAATAACCTAAAAATGCATTGGTGACATAAGATCATATTGACCTAGCTTATAAAACTCTAATTTTAAATTTAAGGTTAGATATACATTAGGAATGTATCCTTGCAACTATTTCTAAATGCACACTGGAGTGGACAATAAAACCTTAAACCTCACCGTTTGGTTTCATTTAGCTCACCTCCGGCAGATTAAAAGTTTCCAATCTCCGCTGATTATCTTAGGCATGTGTATCTCCAAGGCGCCCGAACTTTTATGGTAATGTACTTAAAATTAATTTTATTTCTATTTCTTTTAATTAGGAGATTACACACTTACTTTTCTTTCATTGTCATATGACACATATTTTTTTATTATTACATCTGACGCTTGCGAACCAATTTTTTTTTACTTTGTAATAACAACATATTATTTAATTATTACAATTGGCACTCGCGAACAGGGACATGACAGTGTGCATATATCTTTATTCTTTGTCACCTTTGCATTATTTTTTACCTTATCATGTTAAGAACTGTTAAGAACAGTGTTTTCTTCATGTATTTTACTGTTACATAACTGTGTATTACAGTAAATCTTTGTTATTGTTTACTTTGCAAAACTGGTCATACTACGGGTTAGTACTGTTGTTTGTATCTCTCAATTACAGGTGAATGTTTCAATTTGTATAACATGGTTATTGTTATAACTGTTTTATCTTATATAGCTTTTGTTTATTACAGGTAAGATTTTCCACTTGGTAATGTTATATAATTACTAGTTCTTGACCTTTATTCACATGTGTGAAAACATAGTAATATTTGAATATTTGCTGTTTACCTTAAGTAGACATAAATAATTTATTTTGTGAATCACTAATGCATTTTTATCTTTATAGGCATTTGACCTAAATAATTTTTGCAACAATAACATTCCATTCTATGAGTTTGTTTGACTTTTGAGTTTAGCGTTTTGCTATCAATGCAATTGACTTCATTCATAATTTGATTAACTTTAATTGGAAACTTTAATTGATGCTTTGATTGGAGGCTTATAGTGTGTTTAATACAACTTTTTATTGGATTTTTACATCCTTTTATAGATCAGGCATGGATGGGGAGATACAGGTCCCGCCTTTGTTTGGGAATATTGTTGGTGATGTTCCAGTTGGTGCTTCTACTCATGAGATGCCTCATGTCATGGCTGATTTATCTGAAGTTGTTGATCCATTTTCGAATAGTCGAGGAGCTGGTGATCATAGTCTAAGAGCCGCATCTTCATTTAATATTATGAATGTTTTATTGAATGATAATTTGAGGAAAAACTTGCCTTCTGTTACTAAGTTGCCTGATTTAAAACGAAGTAAGCTTTTGTATGATGGTAAATCGTGCGTTAGGGAATTTATTACTCAAGTGGAAGAATATTTCTTGTTTAAAAATTTTAATGAATATTTTTTGGTTAGTTCATTCTCTGATCTTTTGTCAGGCACTGCGCTTAAATGGTTTCGTAGTGTTCGTATTCGTATTGCTTCTTGGCAGGATTTGAAGGCTGCGTTGTTGAAACGTTTTGATAGAATTGAATTTGATTATCATTTGGAACATGAACTCCGTACTCGTAAACAAAAGATAACTGAGTCATTACCAGATTTTATTACAGACATAATGGATATGGCTAGCCGTTTGTCTATGCCTGTTTTTGATGCTACCCTCATAACTATTATTAAACATAACATGTTGAATATTTACACACCTTTTGTGTTTGGTAGAACTATTTCTTCTATCGACGAATTTATTAACCTCAGCAGAGAATTAGAGAATTTTGTGTCAAGAAAGAACTTGAGTGAGAATAAAAGTATTAAAAAAGAAAAATATTCTGCTCAAATTAGTGCTGTTAAATCAGATGATTTAACTTGTTTAAAATGTAAGTCCTCTGGACATTCTTATAAAAATTGCCCTACATTTCCAGGTGTAATTTGTTTTAAATGTCACAAGCTTGGCGTCACTACGAAGAATTGCGAAGTTTGTAATTCAAATACTGTTCAGTCAAAAAACGTATCAGGTCCCATCGAGCCCTAGTTTTTGATAAAACCTCTGGTGACTCGATGTTGAAAAAATTTAGCAATGCTCCGAATGAAGCCACTTGTAAGAAAGAATTTAATGAATGGTTGGATTATTTGAAAGTTTTCTTTAATAATATCAGGGCTGCTCCTGTTTTGTTTGTTAAACATAAAGACACTAGACCTTATTTAAATTTTAATATTAATAACAAATTTTATTCAGGTTTGTTAGATAGTGGAGCTTGTAGTTGTGTACTCGGTTCTAATATTCATCAAACATTTTTGCAATTAGGTTATAAATTTAAACCTTATAAAGGTAACGCTGTTACTGCTGATGGTTCTGCACACAATGTTATTGGAACTATGGTTTTACCTATCACTTGTGATAACTTAACTAAAAATGTAGATTTTTTGATAATACCTTCTTTTAAACCTTCAATTATTTTGGGATTTGACTTTTGGTTGAAATTTAATCTTGCTAAAGACTTATGGAATAATATTACTTTTGAATATGAATCCACTACTTGTGTAAATGCAGTTACTTCTGTTTCTGAACTTTCTCCTTCTGAGAAACACGAGTTAAATAAAATTATTTCACTTTTTGAAAATATTTCTTATGAAAAGAGAGGCTTAGGTCTTACTCATTTAGTTAAACATAAAATTAATGTTACTGGACTAATATTAGTAAAATATTTTATAATACTTTATATACACCTCAAAATAATCCTGTAGAGAGATATAACAAAACAGTCGAAACATGTATTTCTTGTTTTGTTAAAGATGATCATAGAACTTGGACAAAATATTTGCCTCATGTTCAATTAGCTTTAAATAGTAGTGTGAATCTAGCTACAGATTTCACTCCTAATTTTCTCATGTTCGGTAGAGAACTTATTTTTGATGCTTCATTGCACCGTTTTAGTAATTCTTTTGATAACCTCAATCAACTTGATGTTGTTGATAGGTCTTCATTTGCTTTTTCACTTAAATCACTTAGTGATATTTTTATAAGAGTGCAAGCTTCATTGCTTAAAGCTTATAAGCGTAATGCGCGTTATTATAATATAGGAAGGAAGGTCATTTCTTTTGAGGTGGGAGATATAGTGTGGAGGAGAAGTTTTGTGCAGTCTAATGCTCCTGCATTCTTTTCGGCTAAGTTAGCGCCTAAGTTTGTTAAGTGTGAAATAATAGATAAAATTTCCTCTAATGTTTATGTTTTAAAAGACCTTAATAAAAACTATACTGGTCGTTATCATATTAAAGACATAATTAAATATTAAAATTATTCTTGTTTTGACAATGTCTATCTTTGTCTTTGGTACTTTGTTTGAAGTATGACCCCACTATGAGGTGATGTTTGAAAGGTTGAGGGGTGTTGAAAGGAGATGTATGTTAGGAACTTCACAACAATTTATTAATTTCAATTTTAGTTTCCTTCAAAAATAACTTAGGTCATTTTAGGACTTATTTTTATGTAACTCTACTCCATATTAACAAATAGTTCCACATCAAAAGATCTTATAATTTTTATTTATCTTTGTTGTATAGGATTATTTTCCTGTATATATTTTTATACACTTGTATATTTAATATTGTATATTTTGTACAAATTTAGGAATTTAGTTTCTACTCTAATATAGGAGTGAAATTTAATATTCATTTTCTACATTAAATTCACTTGACTTATTTCCACTCACTTAGGGAATGGTAAATTTAAGTTTCTTGAACTTTATTTTTTGTACAGTTCTGAGTTATTTTCTTAGTATTAAGATTCTCGGATTGGACGCATTTTATGCATTTTTTACACACCTTGTTATACCATTTTTTGGGAAACTTGTGTCTTACTGGACTTTACAATTTTTTGTGCTATTGTGTTTCATACACATAGTCACACCTTACGCTTTGCGCACGGGAAGCTGGTGGTGTTGAGCCGGTCGTAATTGTCGTTTTTCTCTTTTTGTACGATTGTGTTTTTATACACATTGTTACATTTTTTATGCTTTGCGCACGGGATGTCGGTGGTGTTGTGCCGGTCGCAAATGTCATACTTTTCTTATGCGGTTGTGCTCAGAAAGTCAGTGGTGTTGTACTGGTCACAATTGTCATATTTTCTTTATATTTTGCTTGTGCTCGGAAAGTTGGTGGTGTTATGCCGATCACAATGCTTATAAATATATTATTACGACACTTTTGTCGTGATTTTGTTTTGACGTTTTAGATGTTGGAATAGGAATTTGAAGTCGGCGGCTTTTCAACCTAACCGACAGTGGGAAAACTTCATTGTTTTTACCGATTTTCTTTCAGATTCGGCAGCGTTGGTGCTTAACCGATATCTTGTTAGTTTCATATTTTTGTTTCAGGAATAGCTGGTATAGAGTCGGTGGCGTAGGAGCTCAACCGCACTTTTGTATTGATGCTAGAAGGCTGGTTAAGATCAAGGATTAGATTCGACGGCGTTGGTTGCCTAATCGATATCTGGAATGGAATTGAGTAGGGATTGTTTAATTTGTTTTATTGAAGGATTTATTTTCACTTTTGTGTTGAAATAAGTTTTTACTCTTTTCTGAGTTTGGTTTCGGTTATTCCATTAAGTTGGATAGTGTCCTTTGTTTCCATTTGAAACTGGAAATTCTTTTTCAACTTAATTCTTTACTTTTCGAGTGTTTTCACATTCTTTGATTTCTAGGAATGCTTTCCCATTCTTTAATTTATAATTATTTCTGCAATACCCAATGCAAGATGCTTTCGCATTGCCTTTTTTGTTTATTGAAAAATGTTGCAAGACATTTTGTCTTTTGAGGTTTTTTGGAATTTTGTTCTGGACTCTCATAATTTTCATTAGAAAAGGAAGTTTCTTTCTTTCTTTTTTCTTTTTGGGGAGGGATGTAATGTAACGACGCGCTCTGCGAACGTCGTCACACCGGTTTTAATTCTATTTTTGAACGAAAAGTTTCGGAACGCGGAGTGAATGACATTTTGACGTATACCTGTCAAGGCACCTTTCTTCCTAGCGTTGAGGCTGGATGGTCGATATTCATGGCTTCGTAACTTAATTTCAATAAATCTCATAAAAATGAGAGTATTTTGGCCTAAAGGATAATAGTTTGTGTCTTCACAACTATCCTCTTGTGGAATTATGGTTTATTTCTGGTGAGTTGTCATTTTTTAATAAGATTCACTTTGATGGAATTGCCACGCTCCTGATTTGAAAAATAATTGTTAAAATTCTATTGTTTCAGCTCTTAATCTGAAAATATTATGATTTCTTTTGCTATTGGCATTGTTCCAGCAAATTAAGGCGGTAAGTTGCACAAATTTATAAAAAATTAGGACCTCGTGCCCATATTGGAGTTTGTTCTAATGACATGCAATTTTGTTACAGGTTTCCAATTGGAACCGCCTTTGTCTTTGCCTTTTCTCTTTTCTTTGGACCTTTTTCGGCGTTTCTTTGTCTTCGGTCAACTGCATTTCCTTATGGAGGGTTTGGGCTTTTCACCTCAAACATGGATGTACCGCATGGGCTTAAACTGAAAACTTCGCCTGCTACGAGCTTTCCCGCTGCTGTGTTTACATATACTCGCCGAGGGATGCCGTGAGCTTACTTTAATTATATTTTAAATCTAAACTTCAAAATAACCTAAAAGTGCATTGGTGACATAGAATCATATTGACATAAGATCATTTTGACCTAGCTTATAAAACTCTAATTTTAAATTTAAGGTTAGTTATACATTAGGAATGTATCCTTACATCTATTTCTGAATGCACACTGGAGTGGACAATAAAACCTTAAACCTCACAGTTTGGTTTCATTTAGCTCACCTCCGGAAGATTAAAAGTTTCCAATCTCCGCTGATTATCTTAGGCATGTGTATCTCCAAGGCGCCCGAACTTTTATGGTAATGTACTTAAAATTAATTTTATTTCTATTTCTTTTAATTAGGAGATTACACACTTACTTTTCTTTCATTGTCATATGACACATATTTTTTTATTATTACATCTGACGCTTGCGAACCAATTTTTTTTACTTTGTAATAACAACATATTATTTAATTATTACACTATTCGTGAGGATTTTCCGCACGTAAAAAAATGACTTAAAATAATATATTTCTCTTTGTTGGCAGTTGCAGTTGAAGAGTAGAAGGTTAGTCGCTCCTGTAAAAGTCAAGATAACCAAATCATGACAGGGTAGGAAATTAGACCTTTTTTAACGTGTTGAAATCCACTCGGATACTCTCGCCGAGGCCAGTGGGGTTGTTATGTCGGGCTCGAACCAACCAAAACCGCACGACCGTTTTGGATCATCAGTTGCTGGGGGTGAGTTAGAATCTGGCATATCCCTAGCGCACTCCGACTGACCCATGGCTATACTTTTCCCAGAAAAGGGGGAGGGGCGCAAATCACGCCGCCATCTCGGCCTGCTTCTGCTAGAGTGACAGGCGGGTCCACCTGTCACCCCCAGGCAGGAAAGTGGACCTTAGGTCCTAAAGTCTAGGGCACAAAACTCTTTGCCAACAATCATATTATATAGTCGTTGAATTACAAACCAGTAGTTGGAAGTTACGCTCATTTTTTCAAATTCAAATATGTTCGCAAAAAATATCTAAAGTCTAGAGCCTGGCACATTAGCGTGAGCAAAGCCTTGGGGAAAAGCTAGTATTGATGAGAGAGCTTATGCATTTCGCTAGCCTAATGCGGTTTGGCAGATTGAATGAACCTTCCAGAATATTATGGAGAACTTTCATGTACATAGGGCATGAACTTCAAGTAGTTAGAGGTGACCGAAGATCGAACTTGAACCGCCAGTGGGAGTCTATCAATTTACTTTTTAGGGATCCGTATCTCAAAAGGCTAAAAAAACGGAATCCTAATAAGATCACTTCGTTGTCCGTCTGTTCATCTGTCTGTCTGTCAAGACCTTTTTCTCTGACATGTGTGTGTATCAAGTTGAAATTCATACCACATACTCAAGTCTGTAACATCTTGCAACTGTACAATAATCAAAATTCTAAGTTAACGTACTAAAATATATTTAAGTTTATGTAGCTTAAGTTACGGAACCCTCGGTGCGCGAGTTTCACTCTCACTTTATCCGCTTGATTTATTCACAATTAGCTGACACCCGCGGCCGCGCCAACATGGATGTTGGTTATATATTTCTGGTTCTACCCAAGTAACTGCGATCAAATAAACGTAAGAATTCAAATCTGATCAAAATCAAACAAAAATGCGTCACAAACAGTTATTGATGCAATTGATTTTTGTGTCTATTGCGAGCAAAAGGTCAAGATATTTCAATTTTAATATCGTCATAATATAACGCAAATACTTTTTAAGTATCTCCAATGTACAGACTGATGACTAATTTACAATTTTATAATAGTAGATCTAAAGGAATTTGGGACGAACGTTTCTGTGGGTCGTTAAACGTAAAGTCACTCCTAACACAAGCAATTTAGCTTAACTGTATAACACGTGCAGGTCTTAGATGTCACCCGCACACGGTGCAGAACATCCGATCAAGAACCAAACGGTTCGCTGATTCAAAGAATCAATCAATCAATCAATCAATCATTCCTCTGTCGCAACATTAAGGCCTAAAATTCATTACCAGCTCACGTGTTTCCTTCTTCCTACAGTCTCAGGTCCTTTAAGCGGGGCGTGAAAAAGCATATGATGAGGCCGTCCAGTAAGTAATGGTGATTTTCTCTTTTTTTCTTTCCTCTTTTCTGAGACTTTGCTTTCAGCTTACCATCAGGCAAGGCGAAGTCTAATTGACGTGTTCTGTATATAAAAACTGGAGAGGTTAGAGGGAATATTAGAAATTTCGGTTACCTATATTCTTTTTCTTTTAATGTTAATGGACGAAGAACGTTTAAAAACCTAACTACTTCCACAGGTTAAAAATGCAACCCAAAACTCCCAACACAACACAACCAATTGATTTCTGTCAACCTCACCTTCGGCAACCAAAGCGACCCACAGGCGGCGTGCGTTTTAGTCGGTTTGAGTCCGACATAACCTCCTCCACCGGCTTCGGTGGGGCGGTATCCGTGGGGATTTTGCGCACGTAAAAAAAAAAAAAAACCAATTGATTTTCGTGGATGCAATTACTTTATTCTAACCGTAATCATTTATCTTGACAACTACAAAACAAGACTCATTTGAATATTCGTAAATTTGCACATTTATTCATACGAACTTGAACAATCAGCGTGACCTTTCACAAAACCAATGTCCTCCAGTAATGTGGTGAATATTTAACGACACTGTTTGAAGGGGCCCTTGTTATAACACAGGGACATACCCACAAGGTATAATGAATCAAAACAATGTCCATAAGTTCATACCGCGGGTGGCATTAGCATTTCTGAGGAAGTAACCAAACAATGAGAACAGCCTCTCTTCCTATATATACCTATAATGTATATATTGCTATTATTAATTAGCCTGCTTCATTCTCGAGTCTTTTTGCATTTCAGTGGGGGTCTGGTTTCAATTCTAACTTAGATATTTTCCGTAAAATGACTACCTTCTGACCTTCACATCGCACTGGTGATATCGTAGTTCTAGTATTGAATGTCACAGATGTTCGTATGGCAACTGGGACAGCTTAACGTGCAAAAAAGGGTCTCACTGTGTTAAAAATGGCCACCTATCCTAAGACAGCATTGACTAGTATTTCTTAACCTGGTGATATATTTGCCTACTTGGTTGACCACGAGCCCTTCTCTCGATCTGTCTTCCGGTTATGGGGTCCGCCTTCTTTACTTTTCTTTTCCACTTCCCTCTATCCTCGATATCCTCCTCGTAGACGTCATACTAATGTATATGCTGTATATGTAGGTAGGTATATAAGATAATATTGATACTATTATATTTAACTTTATTTTGACATTGATATTTATGATTGACATTGATAATGGTTTTTTTTGTATAATTTTTGCATGACATGCCTCATTAATTGCTATTCTTCCTACAATTTAATACAATGTAATTCAAAATTCAACACAATGTAAAAGTTCAAATTCAAGTTGTTATGAATAAATAAATAATAAAATACTCACTCAGGTAATTTTGCATTACAGATTCGTAAAATTTGACATCTCTGTGATCAAATGGTAAATCTGTTTTCAAACGTAATGGATTACATACATGCGTTCTAAACGTATAAGGGAGTAACGTTTGAATAGTACACAGTGCGCTACTTGCTTTAAATGAGTGAACAACAAGAACGTACATAGCGAATATTTGTGAGTATATGTCACTCAGGTTGAAGAAGCAGTGCAATAAAACCATTAGACTTATTCTTTTACGCAGCTAGGTCCTTTCTAACATTTAAGAAAGCTTATTGAGATCTACTGAACTACTGCATAACAAACAGGTTTATTAAGATAGTAAAATTATTATATTATAATTCTAAAATTCTATTCAATTCTATTACTGAGTTCTGAATCTGCAATTTCGAACATTCAAATAGCTACCAATATCAAGTTCATCCCTTGAAATTTTACATAACATTGATATGAAATGAAAACTGCGTGTAACTTTCCGCAGATTGTGAAATCTCTAACATTGTAGGAATGTCTGTAGATTTATCTTTATTATTTTAAGAGATGGGAATAGAACGTTTAGAAAGGCCTGGGGTATAGAAACTATTCTTGGATAATGTAGCAAAGATACAATAACAGCAGTGATACTTTTATTTCTTTAACTTTAGTGACGCACAAAGGAACTCTCTCTGCGTCTCTGTGTAGGCCGTATAAGGAACTACGATTCTATTCTATCCTACTTTTTTATACCACTTAGATGGCAGACCTGATGGGAAGTGGTTACCGTGGCCTATGGACGTATTCAATACTAGGGACATTACACTCACGCTGCTGACCCTGAAGAAACACATTCTAAGAGGGGCATCCTTTTGGAGAATCCGATATTGTAGGTGCTTGGAAAACTGCAGCAGGGAGTTCATTCCACAACTTTAGCGGGCTTGGGATCAAGATTCATTCATACCGCACGGAGCGCACCGTGTCAGGTCGTAACGTATGAGGATGAATTTCCTGCCTATGGTGAACGGTGCGATGATAGAATACTATAAATGGGAAACTGCCTACTAATATTATAGTCGGGAGAGTTTGGATGTGAGTATGTTTGTTATTCAATAACGTGGGGTGAATGGATCTGACTGGCATTTGGTATATATATTACAGTCTGGACTACACATAGATAACACATATTTTTCACATGGATTTAGAGAACTTGGTCAAATTTCCACGCAGGCAAAATCGTAAGCATCAGCTAGTTTATAGCAAATGTAATAAACTATTAATACGGTTGATTGAAAGCGCTTGGTGGAACCTGCTACACATATGGAATAAAACACTACTTTTCCACGTGATTTTTGTCCTTCCTAGTACTCAAAGCTAATATGGTCCTATAAGAGTCTTTTGATCCCCAAATGAAATATGATCGATTGGAACAAAATAAATTTTGGACTTTTAGCATTTTTCTTGCTGACTGTACGTTTTTGTCTAAATCTGTGAATGCAGTTCAAAATATCTCAAAAAGTTAGGGAAGTTCTCCTAAGAACATTTTGCTGTAACTACAACGGTTAAGGTACCTGCCCTTACTGCCCTGTTTCAAAAATACACCCTGTATTTTATTTTTCCACTGACTGGTTTCGCCTCACGGCAGTCTCAAAGGTTAGTATCAACCTTTGACCAATACAAACCTTTGAGAATGCCGGGAGGCGAAAACGATCAGGTGAAAAATAACGCTTCAGACCCACGGTACCCCTATCCATACCCGTAGTGGTAACGTGGGTCAGATAAAGTAAAACGGTACCACCGAGTAAGAGCTCCTAGTGATGTATTGAGGTGATGTGATGAAAATATAATGGAAAAGTACAAAGTGTGTTATTCAAATGAAACATTATTTGTGGATAAAAATCTAGAAGCTCCTTGTTATTCTAGCTAGAGTAAAATATATCCACTTTCAGCGAGATTCTCGATTGACAAATTATTTATTTCCATCATGTAACATCTAATTCAATATGTTAACTGAAAATATACCTTATCACCTCAAACTTTACCTTTCAAATAGCTTAAATATAACTTGTCAACTACGAACTAAAATGGTGCATTTAATTAAAACTGATGACGTCATACGTACATTGCACCATTACAACGACTGTACCAAAATGTCTGTTTGTTTGTAAATGACTGCACCAGTAAACGACTGTTGGGTCCCCGCGTAATTTGATAGGATCACCGCATTCGCATAATGACGTCATTTAAAACAAAGCAATTCGAAGTTTTTTGCCAATATTTTGATCTGTATGATCGTGCATATAGTCAAGCCTGTATCCCAAAGGAGTAGTTAGAGGTATATTAACATTCATATCCAACGATAATTTTCGATCCCACGTAAAAGAGGGCGAGCCTATAATTGTGATGTGTGAGCACAGTAACAAGCAAGTTTAATTCGATAGCTACTAATTAATATTTGATCTAATGGGCAGAGATTTTATTTAAAGAAAAAGCTATTTGATTTTTAATGAACAGTAAAACATAATATAGGTATTTAAACTATCATGGTCACTGACATCAGTATCAGAATAAACGGGATATTTACCATGTTTCACTACTTTGAGTTTCCGATATTTCGGCGCTGTTTCAAGCACCATGATCACGGAGGAACTGGAGTATTGGCGGTGAACAAAGAAAAAGTTTTTTCTTCTAGGAGTAATTATATCGATCTACCCTCTTTCGAGTTCTTTTACTACGCGTATCTGCACTACTATTGGTTTCACTCTCACTACAAACTCGAACCCGATCTCGATCACGTTCACGACATACGATGCTCACTGTATCCACTCGCTATTTTGTTTTAGCTTGTTCCCGGTTGTTTTTGCAAAGACGGACCACTGGATGCCAGACGTTCGGCAGTTGAAACCCATCCTCACGATTGAAATTTTTATACTTTTTTATTTCAATTGCTCCCCTTACCAGTCTTGGTATATAGTGGCATTCTGTCGAAAGCATCTGAGGGTTATGTAGCTCGATCCAGTGGTTCGTACCGGACTCCAATAAATGTTGAGCGATTGCAGATTTATGCGGTTCATTGTTTTTGACTGCCCTGATGTGTTCCTTGATTCGGCATGTAACCGTTCTTTTTGTTTGTCCTATATAAGAACTGCCACAGCTACAGTCAATCTTGTACACTCCCGGTCTGTCCAATGGGGAGCCATCTTTGGGTGAGCGCAGGCATTGCATTGCATTTTGCGTCAAACTTCGGTCAATGATCAAGAAGTGATGGTGAGCTTCGACGTGGAGTCCCTATTCACAAATGTTCCCATCACAGACTGCTTGGAGATCATAAGACGAAAAATCGCCGAGAACGGAGTCGCTAAAGAATATGCCGACCTTGTGCAACATTGTGTGACCACAAACTACTTCGTATACAGAAATGAGTACTATCTACAGATAGATGGAGTAGCGATGGGCAGTCCGGTAGCTCCAGTTGTGGCAAACTTGTGGATGGAACATTTTGAAGCCATAGCCATACCCACCGCCCCAAGCATCAAAATCTAGAAACGGTATGTTGATGACATTTTTTGTATACTGGAGGGGAGTGAGAATGTTGTACAACAATACGTGGCCCAGTTCAACAACATCCATGGAAAAATGAGCTTTACGTACGAAATGGAAAAGGAAAGAACCCTTGCCTTCCTTGACGTGAGGATCGGTGTTCGTGAGGATGGGTCGTGTAGCCACTCCGTGTACAGAAAACCCACTCACACTGACCGCTACCTGCATGCCGACTCACATCATCATCCGCGCCATCTGAATTCGGTAGTGACGTCGCTTACTGACCGCGCATATAGTTTATGTGACGAGGAACATTTACAAGAAGAATTGAAGCACATAAGCGGCGTTCTACAAAAGAATGGATACAATGGACGGATAAGACCACCAAGACTCACCACAAATAAACCCCGGAACTATAAGGTGGAAAGACAGCCAGCCTTTTTACCCTACATCAAAGGAGTGACAGATAAGATCGCTAACATCCTGAAGAAGGTATCTGTCAAAACTATTTTCACTCCTTTTAAAAAGCTGTCGCAATGCCTGCGCTCACCCAAAGATGGCTCCCCATTGGACAGACCGGGAGTGTACAAGATTGACTGTAGCTGTGGCAGTTCTTATATAGGACAAACAAAAAGAACGGTTACATGCCGAATCAAGGAACACATCAGGGCAGTCAAAAACAATGAACCGCATAAATCTGCAATCGCTCAACATTTATTGGAGTCCGGTACGAACCACTGGATCGAGCTACATAACCCTCAGATGCTTTCGACAGAACGCCACTATATACCAAGACTGGTAAGGGAAGCAATTGAAATAAAAAAGTATAAAAATTTCAATCGTGAGGATGGGTTTCAACTGCCGAACGTCTGGCATCCAGTGGTCCGTCTTTGCAAAAACAACCGGGAACAAGCTAAAACAAAATCGCGAGTGGATACAGTGAGCATCGTAAGTCGTGAACGTGATCGAGATCGGGTTCGAGTTTGTAGTGAGAGTGAAACCAATAGTAGTGCAGATACGCGTAGTAAAAGAACTCGAAAGAGGGTAGATCGATATAATTACTCCTAGAAGAAAAAACTTTTTCTTTGTTCACCGCCAATACTCCAGTTCCTCCGTGATCATGGTGCTTGAAACAGCGCCGAAATATCGGAAACTCAAAGTAGTGAAACATGGTAAATATCCCGTTTATTCTGATACTGATGTCAGTGACCATGATAGTTTAAATACCTATATTGTGCACCGGTACGGGCCGGATAGTATAAAACTTGTAAAACATCTAGAACGCGCGCGGAAAAAGAGTATAAGTTTAAGTGAGTCGTTATCCTTTTTGGTGAAGTGTCGGGATGCGGACATTATTCCCGTGTGTGTACGATTAAAACCTCGCAAGGATATACACGGTTCCGAAAATATCTTACGCTACGCGAGTGTAAAACTGCTTCGCAAAATGATTGGTAACACTAGATACAAACTTGACAAGGTTCAGTGTGAGCTGTACAATATTCATCTTGAGTGCAGTGCTGTGTTGTCGCGTGAGGATTTTGATAAGTGTGACCGGATTACCTATCTACAGGCACAACGTACGAGGGAAAATAGCGTTTTGAAACAGTCACGTAAGTTTGAGTCACTTTTACGCAAACAGAAACCTAGTGTCCCCTACCACGATAGGTCACGGACGGTTGTCAATCTCTCTGAGAAAGTACTGACCGAAGCAGCACTCAGCTCGTTGGAGAAAGGGTTGAACTTTGCCCCTACACCTAAGCGTATTCCGTACGAAAAAGTTATAGGTACGATTGAGGAGGTTGTTCGACGGAATAGAATACCAGCTGATGACGCTGAGGTACTTAGACAAGAGGTTTCTCTCACTCTGCGTCGAGCAAAGATCCCACAATCCAACATGACTGCCGATGAACGTTGTGCACTTCGCGACCTACGAGACGATGACAGGATACTAGTCTTGAGGGCCGACAAGGGAAACGCCACGGTAGTTATGAACGTCACGGAATACGACGACAAAATGCGGCACTTGTTGAGTGACGAAAAAACGTATAAGAAGGTCAACTACAACCCGACTGCAAGGACCAACCGAAGCACGGTTCGAATGATCAAGAAACATCAACAGGTAATCGGTGAAGAGGTAGTGGCACACCTGCTGCGACCCAGGAACTTCCAGCCCCCCAAACTATATGGTCTGCCTAAGATACACAAACCAAACACTCCCTTGCGGCCCATAGTGAGTCAGATTGACTCGCCGACCTATGAACTGGCCAAACATGTGGCGAATATCTTGCAGCCATTGGTGGGTAGGACCATGTCGTACGTGAAGGACTCGAGACACTTCGTTCAGATTTTGCGTCAAACTTCGGTCAATGATCAAGAAGTGATGGTGAGCTTCGACGTGGAGTCCCTATTCACAAATGTTCCCATCACAGACTGCTTGGAGATCATAAGACGAAAAATCGCAGAGAACGGAGTCGCTAAAGAATATGCCGACCTTGTGCAACATTGTGTGACCACAAACTACTTCGTATACAGAAATGAGTACTACCTACAGATAGATGGAGTAGCGATGGGCAGTCCGGTGGCTCCAGTTGTGGCAAACTTGTGGATGGAACATTTCGAAGCCATAGCCATACCCACCTCCCCAAGCATCAAAATCTGGAAACGGTATGTTGATGACATTTTTTGTATACTGGAGGGGAGTGAGAATGTTGTACAACAATACGTGGCCCAGTTCAACAACATCCATGGAAAAATGAGCTTTACGTACGAAATGGAAAAGGAAAGAACCCTTGCCTTCCTTGACATGAGGATCGGTGTTCGTGAGGATGGGTCGTGTAGCCACTCCGTGTACAGGAAACCCACTCACACTGACCGCTACCTGCATGCCGACTCACATCATCATCCGCGCCATCTGAATTCGGTAGTGACGTCGCTTACTGACCGCGCATATAGTTTATGTGACGAGGAACATTTACAAGAAGAATTGAAGCACATAAGCGGCGTTCTACAAAAGAATGGATACAATGGACGGATAAGACCACCAAGACTCACCACAAATAAACCCCGGAACTATAAGGTGGAAAGACAGCCAGCCTTTTTACCCTACATCAAAGGAGTGACAGATAAGATCGCTAACATCCTGAAGAAGGTATCTGTCAAAACTATTTTCACTCCTTTTAAAAAGCTGTCGCAATGCCTGCGCTCACCCAAAGATGGCTCCCCATTGGACAGACCGGGAGTGTACAAGATTGACTGTAGCTGTGGCAGTTCTTATATAGGACAAACAAAAAGAACGGTAACATGCCGAATCAAGGAACACATCAGGGCAGTCAAAAACAATGAACCGCATAAATCTGCAATCGCTCAACATTTATTGGAGTCCGGTACGAACCACTGGATCGAGCTACATAACCCTCAGATGCTTTCGACAGAACGCCACTATATACCAAGACTGATAAGGGAAGCAATTGAAATAAAAAAGTATAAAAATTTCAATCGTGAGGATGGGTTTCAACTGCCGAACGTCTGGCATCCAGTGGTCCGTCTTTGCAAAAACAACCGGGAACAAGCTAAAACAAAATCGCGAGTGGATACAGTGAGCATCGTATGTCGTGAACGTGTTCGAGATCGGGTTCGAGTTTGTAGTGAGAGTGAAACCAATAGTAGTGCAGATACGCGTAGTAAAAGAACTCGAAAGAGGGTAGATCGATATAATTACTCCTAGAAGAAAAAACTTTTTCTTTGTTCACCGCCAATACTCCAGTTCCTCCGTGATCATGGTGCTTGAAACAGCGCCGAAATATCGGAAACTCAAAGCAGTGAAACATGGTAAATATCCCGTTTATTCTGATACTGATGAGTAAAACATAAAATCACTACGTTGTGAAGCTGGTACGCCAACTAACTGACGGACAATACTCTTGCACAGGCTCCTGTCAACTAGCCGTTAGTCAGGCGACAGTCAAAGTGAATACCTACAACCTAACGTTTTGATGATGATGACAATCGTACCGTCTCCTCGGCTTAAGCTACCATTTTGCAAGCCCCTGTGTCTCAACTTAGGAGCCAGTTGAAAACCAGCGTCAGGTACTTGGGCCTGGCACCATGCTGAACTGGCTCCTTTTTTGTGTAACGCGAAGAACATCCAGATGTGTCTGTAATTAACTTGTGTGTGTGTGTTGGTGTGTAATTATTTGTGTAATCGGTGTACTAAAATAAAAGGATTTCTTTCTCTCTTTCTTTCAACCGGAGTCTGTTCGAGACATATATTGCAAGTCTCCAGCCACCTCAAAGCTTGTAAAAAGAGTTAGTGTATCCGATTGTCCCTTTTATTTATATCACTGTGAGAACAACAAAGTAAAAGTCCTGCGAAGTTCAAAGAAACACGTCCAAAACACAACAAATAAACTTTAGTGAAACGTAGATAAGCAAGGACAAAAAAATGCCCTTGGACCAACCAGTAGGACTCAACAATTGTACCACGAACAACAAACGGACTTAACATTTATCTTTTTTTTACGTGCTGAGAATCCCCACGGATACCCCTACTACCGGAGCCGGTGGGAGAGGTTATACCGGGCTTGAACCAACTAAAACGCACGACGCTTGTAGGTCGTTTTTGGTTGCCGAAGGTGAGTTTAACAGCATAACTTGCTCGCCGAAGGAGGCGCAAGCCGCAAACAAGGTGGTGAGCATGAGAACTCTCACTCCCAAGGCTGTCATCAGCTCCCGTCCCAGCATCTCCCACGCTGGACTCTCGGTGAGCGTGTATCTACCATATACTATATCGTGGTATAATAAGGACTTGCAATGAATGTATTATTAGAATACTAGCTGTTGCCCGCGTGGATGTCGGTTATCATGACCAAAAATAACCTATGTTCATTCCAAAGGTCTAATAAATCTATTTCAATCAAATTTCATAAAAATTGGTTAACTAGTTTCAGCGTGAAACCTTGACAGATACAGCAGAAACACAGACATAGTTAATTTTACATTTTACTTTGCTACTTCAACATACATGAATTTTGGTAATTGAACTTTAAAGTCCAGAATGTTTTTTGAAAGAACTCAATGTTTGTTTGCTTGTATTTAATGCGCTAAACATTCGATCACGATTAAAATTATAGACATAAAATAATTCACCAGCCCCGGAGAATGCACTAATTTCAGGATAAAAAACCCGTATTATGATTTGAACATGCTAAGTAGTAAACACAGAGAGATGAAAAAAAACTCAATTTTGAATTACTTTTACAATGTTTTAAAAAATACTTTCAAAAACTGAGTTACACATTACTGTTTTACAATAACATTTAGCAAACAATAGAGCTTAAATTACCGTAAAATAATATCACACCATTAAATTCTCGTTGATCCTTAAAACACATGTAGACATACACAAAACTCACTTTAAAAGTAACGTATTTATAGAATCTGTTCTCCCAATTTCCCAGAATTTAAAAAGAGTTAATGCAACGAGCGTTATCGTGAACATGCAAAGCACAAACATCTACTGCTCACTCAGTTAAAGTTCCCCCAAGTTATGTTACGTGCTCCGTATTCTGTCAATTCCTCGCTGATAAAAGTGGAAAGACCTTAAGTCGTTCGTATAACAGTTACGCATCAATCTTGCTAAACTTTTCCAATATCAACTTAAATTTTGATTGAAGGAGTTCTTGTGATGTGTTCGCTAGGATCTGTTCGAGGCAGTACCGAAGTTCTTGTGTACTGAGACACTTGAGATGTTAGCGTAAATATTTTGTGAATTATGTCACGTAATTATATAGTGCTTTAGGACTTTTCGCGATTAAATCATGGAATTACTAATTCTGACGAATGCGTTGCAAATTAAATGGCATTGTTTGCGGTGTCAGTCGAATGAAAATGATTTTATTATGACAAAATTAGTAAAATTGGGGCCCAGTACATTGGCTAATTGACGGTCAAGGCTTTCCTTCCAGGGTCGGGGGTCAGACAGTACTCATTTCCGTAAACGTCAAGACATACCAAAACAGATAACATCTCTTAACTTTAATAGCGACACTAGCTTAGTGGTTCAGGAGTCGGCCTTGTAATCAAAAAGTTCCGATTTCGAATCCTGACCGTCACACAACCGACAAGAACCCATTCCTAACACTAGTAACTTACCTGGAGGGATTAAGGGGAATACCAAAAAAAAAGGGATACTTCCCGGTATCCGGTTAAGATAGTATGTAACACACAAACTAACTACCTTCTTTTTAACATAACATAACATAAACTCACGCCTATATCCCCGAAGGGGTAGGCAGAGGTG
Source organism: Eilema griseolum (assembly GCA_963662185.1). NCBI lineage: Eukaryota > Metazoa > Arthropoda > Insecta > Lepidoptera > Erebidae > Eilema > Eilema griseolum. Next base: position 12,967,326 of record OY759250.1, read on the forward strand.
CTAGCACCCACATTTCGCCAGTTTATGTTCAGGTCCTAATGTAATAGCTGGCGAGCCTATTGCCATTAACCGGCCACTTATAAACCTGCGATAAATACACACATAACTTCGAAAAGCATCGAAAAGAATCAATAATACCTAATATATTTAACCAACATTACCAAACAATATTGACCTGTGTGCATCTACTTACACTTACCTGATATTCCAACACTATCAATATTAATCTGATCCCGTATCATCAGCATAATTGAAGTTATTGAACCATTTAGCATATATTCGGTACTAAATTATTTGCATGTACCTGTAGTTTACCTGTAGTTCACTATTATAAGCTACTAGCTGACCCACCCCAGCTTCGCCCGGGGTATATTTTGAAGCTTCATATCCCTTTGAGCCCGTATGTTTTAGTCTTCAAAATATGTATGAAAAATTGCCAAATTTGTTAACATTTATTATCAATGCTCCGCTCCTTAAGTAGTAGCGTGATGATATATAACCTAAAACCTTCCTCGATAAATGGACTACCCAACACTGAAAGAATCATTCAAATCGGACCAGTAGTTCCAGAGATTAGCGCGTTCAAACAAACAAACAAACTCTGCAGATTTATAATATTAGTATAGATATGTATGCGTGTAACAGCTAATATATGAGGTATTCACTCATTCCATGAGAGAATTATTCTTGGAAAGCATCAAAGTGCATTATGGGACTGCGATTTAATATATATCGAGAAGTGTATTCCATCAGGCGTTTGTTTCTTTAAGCGATTTTTAAGAATGAGATGACTGTAGGAAGAACCTGTAGCTCTACAGAACTAAGTTTTTTTTTTATACAACTTAGGTGGCAGGCAAGCACATGGCCCACCTGATGGAAAGTGGTTACCATGACCTATGAACGTGTGTAACACCAGTGGAGTCACATCCGTGCTGCCGACCCTGTAAGAACAGAGATTTTGTGCCGTCAGTGTAGAGGACAAAGCAGGACAAGCCTCTGGTCATCCCACAGACAGCACAAAAACTCTCAAGTTAAAGGAAATTTATGGGTATGAAATAATAATAATACTCTCTGGAGTATTATTAGTAGTGCCCGGTTAATGGCAATAGGCTCGCCATTGGGACCTAAACATAAACTGGCGAAAAGTGGGTGCTAGCACCTCTGCCTACCGCTTCGGGGATATACGCGTGAGTTTATGTTTTATGTTATTATTAGTTCCTGTACCAGATGCCGGTGACGTTTTAGTTCGTGAATGTACATAAATGCTTGGAACTGTTGAGAAATTCTCCGGCGTAAATGCTGGTCTACAGGACTCAAACCATTTTAGGTTAATCTTGCAAACTGTTATATTTTATCCAGATAAGATTGTAACCTTGATAATACAGGACCTATTATTCCATATTTATCTAATTTTGTAATAAGTATTGAGGGTCTCATAAAGTCAAATGCATTGCTAAGTATAATAAAGCATATAATATAGTGTTGAATTAATATTGGTAAGTATAGTTGAATTAATATTGGTAAGTATAGTTGAATTAATATTGGTAAGTATAGTTGAATTAATATTGGTAAGTAGTAAAAGTTGCTGTGTTGATTTACATTTCCTAATTCCATATTGTTCGTGTGCCAAAATGTCATATAAATATCATAAATATCACCTTTACTCTTCTGTACATGTGGCTCTTTCAAAGATTTTTGATATGAAATGCTGTCAGAAAAATTGGTTTATAGTTGTTCAGATCTGATATAGATCCATTTTTGTGTAAAAGTTTAAATGTGTACACATGTAGTTATGTTACAATCCAGTACGGAACTGTATTTTTATCATATTATTTTTATTTGATTGTAATGTGTTTTGTGTACCTGAATAAATAAATAAAAAAAAAAAAAAAAAAATATGAACTGAGCCGTTCACACCCTATTAAAAGGCAAAACCAAGCAGAGTGTTTCTACCGGGGTTAAAAATGTGAGGTCCTTAACAATGATGGACAGTCTGTTGGGAGTAGGTGAGCATTTTGCTTCGCTGGCACACCAATCCTCTTGGCTGATATCGGAGACGTCATGAGATTTTAGATAGGTCATGTCCAACATGCCAGATGATTATATAGTCTGAGGTTTCCACGCGGAAAAAGGTTTATTATCAGTGTCTCATCATTTACGTACCTACCTATATCCACTTACTTATTAACTGTTCTCCCGTAAAGCTTTTTTACACCCTTAAGTTTTCTTCTGTCAAAACGATGACATATCGTGTCAAATTTTATTTTCCGTCCCAAGTGAACAGTCCGACTGGGGAAGTACTTTAACCGTACAGAATTTCACGGCTATAATAACCTCGTGTTGTTTTCCCGGCGGTGATAGGATAGCCAGAGTTCACTGGAGAGTTTTTGTGCTGTCAGTGGAAGACTAAAGGCTTATCCTGATTGTTTCTTCTGCACTGACAGCACAGAAACTCTGTTCTTACAGGGTCGGTAGCTCGTGTGTGACTTCCCCGATGTTGCACACATTCATAGGTCACGGTAACCACTTTCCATCAGTTGGGCCGTATGCTTGTCTGTCACCTAAGTTGTATAAAAAAGTCAAGTTGTTTGAATAGAATTAGAAAATGTAGAATTGCAACATCGAAATTTGGTTCACTTCATCGTAGATCGGGAATTAATTCGAGGCCAATCTAATATCCCCGCCGGCCGTACAGCTCAATGGCTACACGATGACAGTAATGACATCTATGTTCACGTTAGTATACATTTTAATCAACTAAGCTTATCCTTGAATGATTTGAATTTTCGTAAATAAATAGCTTCCTGTAAATTATGTATATTATATGTATAAGTTGACAGGCATATCCCTCGCACCCCGGCCGACCCTGGGCTATCTTTCTCAAACCTGTTACCCCCCACCGGAGCTGGTGGAAGAGGTTATGTCGGACTGGAACCGACCAAAACGCACGCCGCCTATGGGTCGTTTTTGGTTGCCGATGGTGAGGTTAACAGGCATATCCCTCGCACCCCGCCCGGCCGACCCCGGGCCATTTCTTTCGATATGGCCCTCTCCTCGGGTGCAACTACCCGTAATGACTACTATAGATGTTTGAATGGCAACCATGACCGACGTTACGGTTCAACTTGCCCTCCGAGGCTCGAACAGCACGCCAGTATAGTAGAAATTATTGTTTATTGTAGAACATGAATAATACGAACGAACCACAGCTATGGTAGCTGGACTTGTGACAAGTGAATGGTATTGCGGCGCTTAGATGAAATGGACTACGTGAGCCATTGTTGTTTGATGGTTAGCTACGCACGTGATTCGGTTCTGAAAATATCTCTACTGCAGTCAAATCAGGGTAGGCTGTATTTTTTATTTCTATTTCTCTGTTATTTGTAGTTCTAAATTCATATAGTTTTAGTTTTTTTTTTACTTTTTTATAAAATTTTTTGTAAATGTTATGCTATGATTTTCCAAGTACAAAAGGAGTCCCTCGAGTGTTGAATTAGACAATGTGTGTTTAAACATCACTGTAAATATTTATATACATGACAATGTCTGTTTTGTGTGGTAAAATTACCGATTATCGTGAATAAAACTAATCTGAAATTAAACCTTTCTTAATTACTCGGCGTTAAAAATGAGTAATTATTCGTTTAGAAACTAAATAATGTTGTGTCTGACACTCTGCGGCCCGTAGGGAAAAAAGCGATCACATCTATGTAATATTATATATTTTAAATATTATCGCAGGTCTAAAAGTGCCCGGTTAATGGTAATTAAAAAAATTTAAAATAGGCTCGCCACCTATTACATTGGGACCTAAACATAAACTGGCGAAATGTGGGTGCTAGCACCTCTGCCTACCCCTTCGGGGATATAAGCGTGAGTTTATGTACCTATATCCCCGAAGGGGCAGTTATATGCGCGGCAGTTGAGGTGAAAATATTATGTCAATTGAGCAGTCCGTCTGGGGAAGTACCTCCGCCCTACAGAATACCGTGGCCATAATAACCTCGTGTTGTGGTTTCGGCGGTGTGTAGGGTAGCCAGAGCTCACTGGAGAGTTTTTGTGCTATCAGTGGGAGTCTTCTGTCCTGGCAGCACAAAAACTCTCTGTGCTTAAAGAGTCGGCGGTGCGAGTGTGACTCCTATGGTATTACACACGTCCATAGGCCACGGTAACCACTTTCCGTCAGGTGGGCCTTGTCTGCCACCTAAGTGGTTCAAAAAAAACGTAAAGTTAGCACTTACAGCATAAATAAATGCTTTTTGTTGAATAATTTATGTAATAATAATAAATTGTATTTTTATTCTTTTTTTTTTTTCTTATTTTTTACGTGCGGATCACCACGGATACCACCCTCCCCTACTCCTCCAAAGCCGGTGGGAGAGGCTATGTCTAACTCAAACCACAGATAATATAATATAATTCTTGTCTCAAACCGACTAAAAGGCAAGGCGTCTGTGTTTCGTTATTGGTCGCCGGAGGTGAGGTTGGCAGACTTGTCCCTCGCATCCCAGCCTACTAATTATATTCTAAGAAATGATCAAAGATTTACGTCCTATTTTAAGCTAACTTATAAATAACATATCAATTCATTATAAATACTAATAGAGCAAACAGAAAATCTAAGTTTTCGTGTGACTTGAATAGATTCGCAGTTCATTAAGTACTACATAATGACTATTTATACTGTAGATTGATGGCACTTGGTGGAATTTGTTGTTACACATGTTGATAACTCACTTGTACTTTTCCATATTACTTTATTACTTATTACACCTGACCGGTTTCGCCTTACGGCATCCTCAAAGGTTTACAATGACATTTAAGAATATTCCTTTAAAAACATGTGGTGTAATAAATAATAAAGTAATGTGGAAAAGTACAAGTGAGTTATCAATTTAGGAGCGGCGGTATTTCCGCCCAATTGAGCAGTCCGACTGGGGAAGTACCTCTGCCCTACAGAATACCGCGGCTATAATAACTTCATGTTGTGTTCCCAGCGGTGAGTAGGGTAGCCAGAGCTCACTGGAGAATTTGTGCTGTCAGTGGGAAGACTAAAGCCTTGTCCTGCTTTGTTTTCTACACTGACGGCACAGAAACTCTGTACTTACAGGGTTGGCAGCGCGACTGTGACTCCTCTGGTATTACAAACGTCCATAGGCCGCGGTAACCACTTTCCATCAGGTGCGCCGTGTGCTTGTCTGCCACGTAAGTATATAATGAATGAGTTTGAACTCATTTTATATGAAGGTGACGAGCTTAACCCTAGGCTGTAGATGCGCTGTAAATTCATATTGAAGAACACGATCTTTGTAGACTTGTAATACCTACAAGCATTTATTGGTATTCAAACAGCCGCGTGGTTTCCGGCAGAGTAGAATTTGGACCAACCCATCTCTTCCCATGTGGTGACGTACATGGTGACTAAGGGATAGGGCTGTTTAACATCAGACAGATATACAACAGCCCAGACTCAGCCTCTGATGCATGGCTCAAGGCAACAATAGTGCCCGGAAAACGGAAATAAGCTTACCTCCTATGGGACGTGGGACCGAAAACAACGATTGATGAAATGTGCAACCTCTGCCTAACCCTCCGGGAGGTAATGGTGTGATTATATGTATGTATGTATTAACATTAGGTAAAATATATCTGTGAATTTCTTTATCTAAACAACGAAGTATATATCTATGTTAAACAAGACAATATCTTGCATAAAATTCCCCAAGGCTACTCATTTTATTATGCGTAATGCTAATTAACATTATGTCCAGAATAATTTTATTACTTACATAATTAAATTGTGTTAGTATCATCTTGGGAGCTAACGAAGCGAAAATAAGAAACGCTTGATTGTTTTTATAAACGTTTAAATTTTACTGATTAACTGACGTCATTAAATGTACCGTATCACTTACAATGTCATGATTTTAACCATACAGACATCATGGTGTATACAAGATGCATTTTTCAAATGGGCATGATGAAACTAATCTGAAACTACGAAGAATAGCAAAAAGTAACCTTTGGCACATTCCTTGTCAGCAATCGAACTGACTACGCATATTAATTTATCATGAGGTAGGACACGACACGGCGATAATAACCTCGTGTTGTGTTCCCGGCGGTGAGTAGGGTAGTAGTGGGAAGACCAAAGGATTGCCCTGATTGTTTTTTCTACACTGACACAAAAACTCTCTGTTCTTAGAGCGTCGGTAGCACGGGTGTTACTTCCCTGGTGTTCCACATGTTTACAGGTCACGGTAACCACTTTCCATCAGGTGGGCAGTGTGCTTGTCTGCCACTTAAGTTGTATATTATATTTTAAGGAGGTAGGACACGGCGGTATTTCCGCCCGATTGAGCAGTCCGACTGGGGTAGTACCTCCGCCCTACAGAATACCGCGGCTATAATAACGTCGTGTTGTGTTCCCAGCGGTGAGTAGGGTAGCCAGAGCTCACTGGAGAATTTGTGCTGTCAGTGGGAAGACTAAAGGCTTGTCGTTATTTTTTATACAACTTAGGTGGCAGACAAGTGCACGGCCCACCTGATGGAAAGTGGTTACCGTGGCCTATAGACCTGTGTAACACCAGAGAAGCCACACTCGCGCTGCTGACCCTGTAAGCACTGAGTTTCTGTGCCGTCAGCATAGAGAACAAAGCAGGACAAGCCTTTAGTCATCCCACTGATAGCACAAATTCTCCAGTGAACTCTGGCTACCCTACTCACCGCTGGGAACACAACACGAAGTTATTATAACCGCGGTATTCTGTACAGCGTAGGTACTTCACCATTCGGACTGGTCAATTGGGCGGAAATACCGCCGTGTCCTACCTCCTACACTCAATTGGGCTTTTACCTATAACATTCTGTTCCATTAGAAATCAGCTTAGAATACTGTAGCATACGCCACAAACGTCTTCATCAGAACTAAATCATTTAATCCAAAACAATAGTTCAAGAGGTTACGTTTGAACAGACGAAACTCCAGCATCCATTGTCGTTACACAATTCACATATTGTAACCGTTCTAAAACATAAACCTAATAATAATTTAAAATTATCGTCTCAGGAGAGTTGAAAGTACGCATTCGGTAGAAGGCTTTCTTGAAGGCTTAGAGAACACAATGGTTGGGCAAACAATGCTCTCGCTCGCATAAGGTATTGTTGTGTGTATATAGCCTTACATACGTCATGATTCACTTATACGTCGACATCTTTTCAACCGCACTGTATTGTGTACTTATTTACACTACGATTCGGGTATTTTCGGTAAAATGTTTCAAGATTTCGGTGAAAGGAAGTTGAATTGTGATTTGTGGGTAGTATGAAGATTTTGGGTATAGAAATGACGTAGATAAACATATACGGGTTTTATGGGTGCTTTTATGAGATGAACTAATGTAATACTATTCAAATAAATTAAAAAACGATGTTCGTGGTTGTAATATTTTTCATATAAAGGCTCTTATATACGTAGACAGATGCATCTGCCGATGTCATCGGCGAACACGTCCGCCGATGTGTAGATGGAGTGATTTGCGCGTCTGTGGTAGGTATTTAACGTCCGTAGAAGCGTCCGGCACTCATTCGTTTGTTGTCGATTTTCGTGGCACGAGCGAGAGCGGTCTGTCCACACGTCAGACGACTCATCAGTGTTCATCAGGAAGTGAATGAGGCTGCACGCGTTCTTCTTATCGTTTAAATTTTTTTTATTCATTAAAATCAATGATATAAACTATAAATGCTTTGACATATCTAGTACTTACTATTATTTATTCTGTGGCGTTGTCTGCACTCTCAAATGGTAAAATAATCGGCTAATTATCCTATTTACGAGAAAAAAAATGTTGTAAAGAAAATTCATATATAAGTGTTAAGCAAAATAGCTGCGGCGGCTGCGGTCTTAATATCGGCAAATTTTGTTGCGTCTGTCCAGAACCAGTACAGACTGATGTATCTGTAGATGTGTGGAGGGCTCGTGGTGATCAATCTGCAGATGCATCTGCCGACGTCTGCTAATGCATATGTCTACGTGTAGAGGAGCCTTAAGACTAGCACCATGCAGTTCCCCTCGTGATCCCGAATAGAATATTGTTACTTCTGAATAAAATAGCTTCCTAATAGAGAAGTTATTATTAAAATCGATTCGTTAGTTTAGTAGAGAAGAACGCGACGACTATTTCACGTTGAATAAAATGTCTTTTTTGCTATATAATAATGTTAACGGGACTATTATGGTATATGTACATACTACAATACATTATACATATAAAAATACATTCATACATAAAGATAAGACAAGATAAATACGCCTTATTGCACACCCAAAATAGGATACATAAATAAAGGACAGTACATGGTAGTGAATTGTACACAATGGGCGGTCTTATCGCGGTCTGCGATCATAAATACAGAAGTCAGTCTGTGATCACGACCGGTGGTGTGACCTGGTCGAAATGTCAGACAAATCAAAGGCACCTATATCTCCCTGTTAACATTATTGTATATCATGAAACGCAGTAGTTTTAAAGGTAAGATACTTTTGTTTTCGAAAATTTGAAGTTCGAAAAGCTATTGCAAACTTCTTTTCCACAATACTGACGTCATAATACGTCATTACTTTCTATTTATGATAGTTTAAACCTAAGCAATTTATTGAAAAGACCATTTATTTACTTAAAAAGTTGTAGGCTCACAATACATAACATCATCCTCGTGTTAATCGCAGTCGCATCCGACCTTATCGAGAGCGACTGCCCTCTGACACCGCAACCTCTGTTGTGGTTTTCGTTTTATGTTGAACCTAGACACGTTACATAACTGCACTAGTATACGGTATAGACATATTTATATAATATGTATATTAACCATAGGTATCCAACTAAGTATTATGTACCTAATGTTATTGTATAGGCGCGGGCTTTGGTCCAGCGCGCGGCGCTCGCGTCGCCGCGCTGACCGCAGCCCAGTCGTATCGATGCACCGACCCTGTATGCATGTCCGCCGCGCCTTGATTTATATCGCTTCGTAGCTTGTCGTGATTGTCTAAATTTAAGTGTAGTTTTCTATCCTAGTGCTATCTGTCATCTATCGCTCAATTCGCCTTCTTTTCTGTCTACTCTTAACTCTAACGAACTGTACCTATCTTTCTATTGTGTCGGTATGCGAATAAACTTTCTTTTCTACTAAACGCGAGTTGCTTATTTCGGTAGCCCAACTCCACAAAGTAAAGACTAAAAAACTTTGTAATAACTGAAAACGAAAAAAAATCTAATATGAAACGCCAAACGGGTGCAAATCGCATACATATTGAACATATGCAGCCATGCATGCAATAGAACCTATTGTCCAAACTGTAAATATAAAATTCAGTTGAATAAACACTCATGTTCAGAATACAAACATTTTGATTATGTAAGACTTGAATAGCAGTCTGCTTTTTATGCACACTATACTGCAGTATGAATTCTTACCACATTCAATATTGGTCTACATAGAATATAGAATATATTGGTACAGTGCGCGGATTTTGGTTTGGCGCGTTCGGGAAGAAGGGCCTATGTTCGGCTGATATTATTTCGGTTTTGTTGAGTCTCTCTATCGATCATTAGTTTGACAGCTTGATATGTTTATAGAGTAGTTCAAACCGTTTGTGATTATATAATACTGGCTAATGGCTGCCAACAAGCAATTTAGCTAATTAACTAGTAACAAATTAGCTAGTACCTAATAAACAACGGTTATTAGTAAATTTAAAAAAATAAAAATTAAAGATACACCAAATATGTAACCAATGCTTAAATTACGCGGTAGCCTAGTGGTACGGGTAATGGACTGCTGAGACGAGGTCTCGGGTTCGATCCCAGGTTTTACCATGGCACACACTAATGACTTTTCGATGCTTTTCCAAGTTATATGTGTATTTATCGCAGGTTTATAAGTGCCCGGTTAATGGCAATAAGCACTCGACATTGGGACCTAAACATAAACTGGCGAAATGTGACTGCTAACACCTCTGCCTACCACTTCGGGGATATAGGCGTGAGTTTATGTTATGTTATGGCTGCGGCTCTTCCCACGTGGAATACCATGCTCTGTCTTTGTCTGTTCGACAAATCCGAGGCAAGCCGATCTTAGAACAGAATATAGTAGAATAGAATACTCTTCTTCTCGACGTACCAAATCATATGCCGCGTACTATACATTACAAAGTAAAAGATATTTTAAAACAATTCCTATACTGTTCGGAAGGAATAACATCGTATATTTTACGAGAACCCATTTTTCCGTGTAGACAGAAAGTGTTCTAGCAAGATGGAATTAACCCACATTCGGTGGCGTCTGGCGTCTCTAACGCTGAATATCACTGTGGAAAATACTAAGAACTAAATAGAAGACTAGAGTAATCAATAATATATATTTAAAAGAAAGTTGTAGTAGTTATAAAATTATAACTTTTTTTTTTTTTTTTATACCACTAAGTTGGCAGACAAGCACACGGCCCACCTGATGGGAAGCGGTTACCGTGGCCTATGGACGTATGCAACACCAGGGGTGTCACACTCGTGCTGCCGACCATGAAGAAACCTTCTGATGCCCCTCTTGAAGAACCCCATATTGTAGGCGCTTGGGACTCAAAACGGCTGAACCGATTGGGGTGAAAATTGGTGGAGATAAATATAAATAATAAATAAATAAATATTTTACAACATTCTACACAACGCTATCTAGACCCATGGTAAGCATAACTTAACTAGCATGTGTTATGGAATCTAGAATGCGGATAAACATACTTAGATACTTTTTTTTTGGAAATACAAACATATTATACATAGAAACACCCAGATCAATGCAATATTCATGCATACAAATATTTGCACAGAGCAGGAATCGAACCCGCGCCCCCTGCGTAGCAGTCGAACGTTTTACCGCTACGTCACAGAGGACACACTTTTGTGACGTGACATAAAACCTCAAGGAGAATACAAGTCATTATAAAACGTGGTATAACAAAAACGCATTTAATTTAGAAAACTCACAAATGACAGCAGCTCTGCTAAACTTAATTTTATATATGGTTGAAAATTTGATAATTATACATTTTGACTAAAATCAATAATAAGTAAGAATCAGTATATATTAGTCAATCACTCGAAGAAATTTTTAAACGCTGTGTCCCTACAGACCAATGCAAATAGACATATTCATGCGTATAAATATTTTCACTGAGCTGTAATCGAACCCGTGCCCTACGTAGTCCCGCGCTAGTCGTGTACACTACCGACACACCATAGAGGCTGTCTGTGTCTGATCTCTATTGCATTCAAATATGCAATGTACATCAGATATAAATGATAGATGACCATCCTATGCATATGTATTCCATCCCTTGTATGTTATTCGCCCCCCAAATGTATGCACACATATACTTATATGTATCGAAGCAATGTATTCCCTTCAAACCATAACTTCTTGCAAATCGTCTTGACCGAGATTTGGTCAAACTATTTTTCCTTTATTTTTTTCCTGAAATTCCTCATTGTTTAGATGGTAACAATGGGATTCGTCATCGCATTTCCCTACATTTCCCTACAATATGAATATTATTATCAGGAAAGACATACTGAACCAATACCGCAAATATAAGGAAAAATACCATTCAAGAAACAAAGATTAAATAAAACATTCGGTTTAAACAATCTTTATTATGAGAAAATATATTCGGAACTTTTGAATTTTTCATAAAATACCTACTAATTCTGGTTTCTTTCAAAACTGCGAACGTCGCCGGAGGCTTCGGGAAAATATATCTCCAGGTTGTTTTATATTAAGCTATTAATTAATAAAGAGGCAAGGCGGTGCTAGCAAAAACGGCTAACTTTCTTATTTCCATCACGATCCAATAGAACGTTTAATTAAGTCCGTTTTTGACCTTTTTTTTTCTACCCTCTTATAATAATTACAAGTTTTCACTTCTTTGATCTAATTTTCTATGTATTTAAAACAGCTGAGTTATTAAAATTTGTGGAAAAAAATATATTAGAGCATTGGGCCGTAAGAATGATATTTAATGTTCGTTTGTAAGTTATCTGAGTAATAATACCGGAGTCGTTTTATCTACTGGTAAAATGTATATACAATTAAATTGAAATATTTATAACAAGCATCGTAATCTTTCGAGACCTTTTTTCAAACAATTGGGGCCGACTTTTCAGCCTAACTACGAAGCCGTCCATATTTCCTGTGCATCGATTGATATTTAACCTCCGCTTTCTACTCTTTTTTTACTTGTGAAAAATCCCCACAGATAACCCCCGCCGGAGCCGGATCCGGTGGAAGAGTTTATGTCGGACATGAACCGACTAAAATGCACGGTGTCTGTGGGTTATAGTTGGCTCCCGAAGGTGAAGTTGGCAGGCATATCCCTCGCAACCTCCGCTCTCTCCTGGCGATTTCGAAATTCTGTAGTTAACAAACATCCAACTACAACAATCTGTAACGACAGTTGCGTATATGAATGGTATGTATATATGCATTCTAGAACCTACAATACAAGTCAGTTTAGCTACTTTGGGTCTCAATAGCGATGTTTACAATATTATTATATCGGTTTTAAACGGCACTCGCTTAATCGCTGCGCTCTCCGCCATTTTCAGTTTTAAATATAACAATTCAAACAAAAAGTAACTTCCTGACATTTCAAATGACGCGGTCAATCAAACAATCTTTTGCTGAAATTATTTTCTTTTTATTATGGACCATGAACAATGAGTCTTTTTATTTCTATCAAACGTAATAAAATAATGTCTGAAGTTTTCAAATTGCTTTCCCACTTTTGTTTCATGGTTTATGAAAATAAAATATTTGGTTTATGCCCAATATTTCATTTCGCATTCCAGTTGATATGCGAAAAAATATTACTCTGTGCTTGCCTACGCAAAGAATTTGATTGTTATTTTTTTATTTATTACTAGATGATGCCAAACATGCGGTGCAATATCTCTAATTTTTTTTCTCGGTTGCGCTAGTGAGAGCAATGTTTTATGTAGTTCTTTGATCTAACCTACTGATTTATGTAGAAATAACTTATGTTTGAGGAAATATGCACTGAACTTTTATTAATAAGGCTAGCATTAAAATAGGTACCTCAAAAATGTCATCATTTATTTAAATCGTAATAAACCGCGATCTTACTCAATTAATGTAATTGGATATAATGTGAAAACTAAGTTTCATTAAAGGACTAAAACTGGTAAAATTTGCATAAGTCATTTTTAAACTGATGTTAATAACAAATCAAAATTTAAAAGTCAACAATAGTTTCGCTATGTACCCTTACGACCTTCAAGTTTCGACCCTTTCACAAAATCACCCGTACGACCTGATTTTATTTCAGTTTCAAAAGTCGAACATAGTCCAAGTACGCCCTTATGCAGTTGCACACGACGCGTCCAAGCCTACTAATTACCGACAACGTCACCTCTGCTCACATTAGCTTTGTCCGGTCCGGACAAAGGGGCAGACAACAGACAGTCAGCTACACTGTACACTTTCAGCAAAGTTCCCGAAAGGTGCGACAGTTAGCAACTTGTTGGAGTAATTAGCGGGTGAAGTGACGTGTCGCTGTTTTGTGTAGACTACAAACATATTTTTGTGAGCAGTAGAAAATAAAGATAGTAACCTTTAAACTCTCGCAGTTCATGTCTGGCAACCTGGTCGAAACATCAAGCAATTCAAAGGTATGTATGTATTTATTTTTATACCACTTAGGTGGCAGACAAACACAGGGCGCATCTAATGGAAAGTGGTCACTGTGGCCTATGGACCCGAGGAGGGCCAGTTTGAGAGTGATGGCCCTGGGTGGGCGGGGTGCGAAAGATTTGCCTGATGCCTGCCAACTTCACCTCTGGTAACCAATAACGACCCACAGATGGCGTGCGTTTTAGTCGGTTCGAGTTCGATATAACCTTTACTCCTCCAAGTCTCCCACCGGCTTCGGCGGAGGAAGGGGGGGGGGTCTATGTGAAGATTCCCCTGCCTATGGCGAGCTGTGCGACGATAGAATGTAGCCGTGGGCATCATGTCGAACAATTCATCTGAACACACACCATGTTTTACAGGCGGTAAAACACATATACCAAGATTGCGATAATTTCCGTTAATATAATTGTATATAGGGATACATCTTGAATGTGATAATTACTAAAAACACATTCAAAGTTTGTGTTTTAGAGCCCGTCGTCCGCTCGACTATGCGTTCTTCACTTATATCTTGCCGCGTGGTTCCCGGCAGAGTAGAATTTGGACCACCCCATCTCTTCCCATGTGGTGTCGTACAAGGCGACTAAGGGATAGGGCTGTTTAACATCGGACAGGTATATACAGCCCGGACTCAGCCTCGGATGCATGGCTCGAGTCAACATTGGTGCCCGAAATACGGCAATAGGCTCATTCGCTATAATGTACGACCGAATTTAATCACTGGTGAAATGTGGGTGTTAATTCACCTCTGCCTAACCCTCCGGGGATAAAGGCGTGTTTATGTATGTATGTTAGTTTGGGTCCTCTTATTAAATATAATCGAGATTCGACTTCATAAGAAGAGCTACACAATTGCACATGTTTGCTAGTGAAGTGGTCGTATTATATCAAAAATTTTGTTTCTTGCTAATCTAGTACACGTATAACCGAATCAACAATTCCGTAAACTGAAGGAGACCGTTACTTTCCCTTCAATAATGTCATTCATCAATCAATTAGCCTAACTCACGCCTATATCCCCGAAGGGGTAGACAGAGCTGCTAGCACCCACATTTCGCCAGTTTATGTTTAGGTCCCAATGTAATAGGTGGCGAGCCTATTGCCATTAACCGGGCACTTATAAACCTGCGATAAATACACACATAACTACGAAAAGCATCGAAAAGTCATTGGTGTATGCTATGGTAAAACCTGGGATCGAACTCGAGACTTTTTCTCAGCAGTTCATTACCCATACCACTAGGCTACCGCGTATGATTATATTGTTCTATATTGAAAATAAATGACTTTGATTTTGATACTGACTGTAGTTAGTAATTTTAATGACCCTTGTATATATACTCTTTGTATCCTGTAATACAATGCGTCTAATATTACCGAGGTTATTGAGGACACTCCGGTATCTCTTCCATGAGTCAATGAACTGTGTTGATATACCTGGGCTCAAGTTGCACACTATAATCGATAATAGACATATAATTGTATATGGTACCCAAGAATTAACGGTAGATGTATGTAAATTACAGGTGATTTATGGTGAGTTAACCTCTGTAGCGTGGTGGTAGTGAATGCGGCCGCTATGCAGGTGGCCGCGGGTTTGATCCCCGCTCAGTGCAATTTTTTTCAACACAACATAATCGTTTCCTTCATTCATAGTGACAGAAGGCGATAAAGCTCCTATTTACTTTTGCACCACATGGAAACGAACGAAGTGAACCTTCTAACGAATCTTCTAGCCAAATCTATCAAGCTATCCACGAACTTGCTTATCTCGCTCCCGCGCACCATAATTTCGATCACAATGAATATTGGCCAATGTTAACAGTCTCTAGTGAATGATCGAAATCGTCATGGAAAAATTAAATATCGGTAATTCACCAAAAATCTCGGTGGATGTTAACAGGCACTGGTGTATCTTGATATACACTGTATATCGGATATTCCCAGTAACATACATTTGATAGAATGGAATGATGTCCCTGCTGTGGTTTTCCCAAGCGACTACAAACTACAATAATATCACCCTACTAAAGGAAGAAAAGCATAAGTCGATTTACTTCGTTTTTGTTTTTTTTTGCATATATGCATGCCCTGATTATAGGATATGTCCACTTTTTGTATGGAAGTTGGTTTTGTATTTCCAATAAAATCCATTGTAGCTCAAATTACACTGATATATATTAACTAAAATTAGGAATCGGGCATTAGTTAGATAATAATTTATAAACCCTGCATTTAAGAGAAAAACTAAAAGTTGTTTTATGTTAGTAGATATTTTAATTCGAGAATGACAACACAATTTCATTTTTTCATAGTAATTATCGCTGTCATCACTTGGTCGCCGCTGTCAACTGTCACTTAAAGTCAGTTTCGAACCATGCTCCAAAACTCTGGTTTCTGTTAAATACATCATCTCTTGTACATTCATAAAACTTTTGATCCGAGATTACAACAAGTCACATTCCACCAAGTCGAAACTGAGTTAACTAACCGAGTTAAGTCATTGGCGGAAACATCGGAATCGCCAGAAGGAAAAAAAAAACTCTGGTTTCCCTTAATAACGCACAAATCTGTGGCAGAAGTCAAATCCAAACAGGTCATTTACTCAAAATTTTACTTCATATTTGATTAACAAACGCTTATTTATAAGTAAACATTGTCAACTAAAATACCAAACGGCCACATAAAAATGGCTTCAGTAAACCTCTTTGAAACTCAAGAGTATTTGTCTGCCAGTTTATTAGTAGCCATTGGCTAATTGTGCCGTGATTACAGAGTGTTGGAGTCTATAATCAGTGTCAGGTAGCACAGCCGGCGCAACGTGACTACCCCGGCACAAAGGGGTTGGCTTACTTCGGAGGTAAAAGAGCATGGGTAGTGAAGCTTACAGTTCTGAATACGAGATGGTATATGGATTGAGTGTTGTTGTTACATAATCCGTTTAATATGTAACTGAACATAAAAAACCTTGATGTGCATTTTTTAAATGTTTTATTTAAAAATCAGTTTACATAATGGTTTGACATACATATAATCTCGATTTTATCCCTGGAGGGTCAGGCACCAATAATTGTATTCGGTCCCACGTAATAAGGGGTGAGCCTATAGACGTATTCCGGGCACTATTGTTGACTCAAGCCATGCATCTGAGGCTGACTCTGGGCTGCATATATCTGCCTGATGTTAAACAGCCCTATCCCTTAGCCGCCTTGTACGACACCGCATGGGAAGAGATAGGGTGGCCCTAATTCTACTCTGCCAGGAACAACGCGGCAATGTTTTTCTGTTTATACATTCATTTTAAAGACTAAAAACCGTAATTAAACCTCTAGTTAGTCAGTTAGTTAGCCTAGTTTTTTTGTTTAGCTTGTATTAAGGATTCTAGAATGCTGATAAACATACTTAGAACCTTTTTATTTAAATACATAGATATTATACATAGAAACACCTAGACCAATGCAAACATACGTATTCGTGCAATTCCCGCTCAGTGTAAATACAAATATTTACACTGAGCGGGAATCGAACCCGCGCCTTCTGCGTAGCAGTCGAACGTTCTACCCCTACGCCTCAGAGGCCGTATGGATCGTTCCTTAATCATTCCAGAACGGATGAACGAATCTGAATTAAATTTAGGATAAAAATAGATTTTTTTTTGTTTTTTTTTTACGTGCGCAATATCCCCACGGATACCTCCCCACCGGAGCTGGTGGAGGAGGTTATGTCGGACTCGAACCGACTAAAACGCACGCCGCCTGTGGGTCGTTTTGGTTGCCGAAGGTGAGGTTGACAGGCATATCCCTCGCACCCCGGCCGACCCAGGGCCATCTCTCACGATCTGGCCCTCTTCTCGGGTGTGGGGACTACAGAGTCCCCAACTCGTCCCCGGAAACGGGGAGGCGTGCCACGCGCGCCACCGCCGCGGCCTGCTTCTGCCAGGGTGACAGGCGGCTTCACCTGTCACCCCCAGGCCGGCGCTCATGGGGGGCGGAGGTCGTTCATCGACCTCCGACGCCCGAGTTGCCTTCGTACGCGGGCAGCTTGTCTTGCGATCCTTCGTCGCTCCCGCTGCCGCTCCCGCCCCGCCTCCTCCTTCACGAGCATTACTTGCTCGCAGAAGGAGGCGCCGGCCGCCCACGCATCCGCGCAGCGAACCATCGCCGCGAGCAAGGTGGAGAGCGTGAGAACCCTCACTCGCTAGCAGGGCTGCCACAAGTTCCCGCCTCGGCGTCTCCCACGCCGGACACTCGGTGAGCGTGTGCGGACCTGAGTCCTCGCTCGCGTCGCAGTGATGGCACTCGGACGTTGGCTCTTTCTGCATCCGACGCAGATACTTTCCGAAGCATCCGTGCTCGGTGATCATCTGCGTCAGACGGTACGAGAGGCTGCCGTGTGGCCTCTTTAGCCACTCCACCATGATGGGTCTTACCGCCGTTACTACGGCGTGCCCTTGATAAAAAAAAAAAAAAAAAAAAATAGATTAGGTTTAATCTGAAAAAGCTTCCTGCTTTAACACACTGACAAAATTTCACCTGTCTAACTAGTGTTAGCCCGCTAATACGAGTAGGCGGACTAGGAACAAAGTCTTAAGTGGAACGAAAATCTGTTCAACTAAACAGCATTCTCACGTATTCACTCAATGAAATTTTGTTTGCTAATGTAGTTTAATCTGATTTAAAAACACAAAATTTGCAAAAATATATAGAGTCAACTCTGTTCCATTGATCACTGGTAACGTCGAAAAGTAGAATAAACCTTAACACAAAATGAAAGCTTCAAAGAAAAATATAAAAATGTCTGGTCTCTGTGTTTAGACGCTAATTCGTTCTTAATTGACACCTGTTTTTTGTGCTACAAAACCCTCCAAGACTCCGATTACTGGAAAATCCTTTAACGATGTGATTCGCGTCTTTTGGTAATGTTTTTTTAATTTACTTGGCGTTTTCCTTGAGGATATTAAGATTAATATATTCAAATATGCTAGAGACTTCAAATCATAAAAAAACCTCGTGGTTCCTAGCAGAAACCACGAATATTTGTATTTGTAGAATATTTGTAGGACGATACGACGGTATTCCCGTCCGAATTGAGCAGTCCGACTGGGGAAGTACCTCCACCCTACAGAAAACCACGGCTATAATAACCTCGTGTTGTGTTTCCGGCGGTGAGTAGGGTAGCCAGAGCTCACTGGAGAGTTTTTGTGCTATCAGTGGGAAGACCAAAGGCTTGTCCTGATTTTGTATTCTGCACTGAAGGCACTTAAAATCTCTGTTCTTACAGGGTCGGCAGCACGGATGTGACTCCATTGGTGTTACACGCGTTCATAGGCCACGGTAACTACTTTCTATCAGGTGGGCCGTGTGCTTGTCTGCCACCTAAGTTGTAAATAAAAAAAAAAAGATAGCCACGTGGTTCCCAGCAGAGTAGAATTTGGACCACCCCATCTCTTCCTATACGGTGTCGTACAAGGCGACTAAAGGATAGGGTTGTTTAACATCAGACAGATACGTGTATATACAGCCCAGACTCAGCTTCAGATGAATGGCTTGAATCAACTATAGTGCCTGGAAGACGGCGATCACCTGCTATATGGGACCGAATTTAATCATTGGTGAAATGTGAGTGTTAATTCACCTCTGCCTAACCCTCCGGGATAGGCAGAGGTGAATTAACTATTTGATAAAGGCGTGATTATATGTATGTATGTACTCAAAATGATATGGATACTTTAACAACTAGATGGAGTCGTTTTTGATGAACTAACCATGCCCGTGATTTCGATTGCTTCTATCTTCTTCAGAAGACACACTTGGTTATATTGACTGCAGATCTTCAAACAAGTGTGCTGTTAGGCAACAGCAGGTGGTTCTGATAATTCGTACGAATGTCTGTAGATGGCTCTTAACCATCGCCGTAAGACGGATATATGTATAGAAGAATTTGGATGGTTTCGGGCGAAGGTTCTGTGGCTTAGTGGTCAGAGCATTGCCCCTGTAAGGGAAAGATCGTGGGTTCGAATTACGCTTGAACCGATTCAATCTTCAAGGGCAAAGGCGTTAGCTACCATTTGATTTTAGATTTTACTGCATAACAGTAAAGACTAAAATTTAATACATCCTTAAATACAGACTTTAGACTGTCATACGGAATTTCAAACTTCAAGAACTCAATAAACTGTATGTAATCCATACAAAATAAAAATATGAAGTTGCATAAATACACATAGAGCTGAAAATTGGTGGGAGTCTTCAACACATCATAATACCTACAAGAAGGACACGGCGGTATATCCGCCCAATTGAGCAGTCCGACTGTTGAAGTACCTCCACCCTACAGAATACCGCGGCTATAATAACTTCGTGTTGTGTTCCCGGCGGTGAGTAGGGTAGCCAGAGCTCACTGGAGAATTTGTGCTGTCAGTGGGAAGACTAAAGGCTTGACCTGCTTTGTCTTCTCAAATCAAATCAAATCAAATTCAGTCTCAGACTTTATTTTGTGCGGATCGCCATTTCGGAGATATCGCGATTTTAAAATTGATTATTATTTATGCTGATGATCAGGTTTTACTGGCGTCATCGGCAGATGAGTTGCAGGAGATGGTAACAACTATGCATGAAGCTTTTGAGAGGAAAGGAATGAAAGTGAATGTTAGTAAGACAAAAGTTATGGTTTTTGAAAGAGATGAATGCGTGACAGAGTGTAGGATTTGTATAGCTGGAGAAAAAGTGGAACAAGTGAATGAGTTCATATATTTGGGAACATTGTTTACGAGAGATGGAAAGCATGAAGAAGATGTTGAAAGGAGAGTGATAGCTGGAAATAGAGTGAATGGGGCACTACACAACTTTATGAGCAGCCGGAAAGTGTCCGAAAAGGCACGACTGGCTGTACATGGAGGAGTATTGGTGCCGACTCTTATGTATTGTGGTGAAAGTTGGGTGTGGCAGAAAAAGCATCAGAGTAGAGTGAATGCAGTAGAAATGCGTGCGTTGCGAAGTATGTGTGGCTTGACCTTGAAAGATAGACTGAGAAATAGCGTGATAAGAGAACGATGTGGAGTGATAGAAGATGTAGTGATGAGAATTGAGAGAGGAATGTTGAGATGGGTTGGTCATGTTGAGAGAATGAATGAAAAAAGACTAACAAAACAGGTGTATGAGGCGAGTGTGGATGGTACCGTCGGAAGGGGAAGACCTAGGCGCACATACCTGGACCAAATCGGGGAAGTTTTAGAAAAGGGGCAGGTCAGGAGTACTCTAAACCGACGAGCATGCATGAAGAATGTAATGAGAGTGAATGAAGCGAGAGTAGTATGTCAGGATCGTAGCAAATGGAGATCCGTGATCTCTGCCTACCCCTATGGGAGACAGGCGTGATTTTATGTATGTTTTATGTATGTAAAATTGACCCGAGACTGTAGAAAGAAGGAAACACGTGAGCTGGTAATGAATTCCAGGCCTTAATGTTGTGACAAAGGAAAGAGATCCTATCTCAGTCGATTTAAATATTATTATTATTATTATTATTGTTTGATACACTTGCAGCTAAAAGCTGATGCGTGTATATCACTGCACTTGTGTTTAACATTCCAAATGTTTGTCCAGTCTATTTTTAAAAATGTTTATGCTAGGAGCACTTATTATTGTTTCTGGCAGGGAGTTCCACAATTGCACCACCCGGTTTGGCAAAAAGTGATATCTAGGGTTGCTGGCACACTGAGGTTTACTGATTTTCATTGAGTGGCCTCTTAAGTGTCTGTTTGTGTTCTTGATATACATGTTCTCGATGTTTGTCACATTGTAATGCCCATTAAGAATCTTGTATGTCTCAATGAGGTCTCCTCTCCTCCTTCTCTGCTCCAGTGTGGTTAAGTTCAGATCCAGGAGGCGTTCTTCATATGACATATTTTTCAGGCCAGTGACCATTTTGGTTGCTCTCCTTTGTACCCCTTCTAACAATAGAATATCCTTTTTAAAATATGGGCTCCAAATTTGGAAGGCATATTCCAACAAAGGTCGTATGTAGGTTTTGTACATGTTGAGAAACAATTCTTTGGTTATGACATAAAATGCTTTACGAATCATGTACAACATGGAGTTGACCTTTTTGGTTATCCCTGCAATATGCTCATCCCACTTAAGATTATGTGTTATAGTGACTCCAAGGTCTCTTTGGGAGTTTACTGCTTGTAGTGGCACAGATTCAAGTGTGTATTTGTATTTAGGATTATTGTTACCTATATGCAAAACAGTGCACTTGCTCTTATTGAGCGAGATCAGCCATTTCTTTGTCCATTGTACTATTCGATCCAGGTCTTGCTGTATAATGTTATGAGAGACTAATGGGTTCCCCATAATTTTGGTGTCATCTGCGAATATTGACAAGTTTGAGTGAATGGCTAGTTTTAGGTCCGTTATGTATAAAACAAACAGGATTGGTCCTAGTACTGAGCCTTGGGGCACACCACTGTGTACATCATGAGCATCAGAGAGTATTCCACCCAGCCTTACTTTGAATTTTCTGTTGGTTAAGAAATCCTTTATCCATTGAAGAAGTTGTCCGCGTATTCCAAAGTGTTCCAGTTTAGTTACAAGCCGTTTAACAGGTACCCGATCGAATGCTTTTTCATAGTCCAAATAGATGACATCTGTGGGTTGATGACTATTCCAGTGGCTTGTCCATATGTCCATACATATAAGGAGATTCGAGACTGTAGATCTTCCAGGTACAAAACCATGCTGTTCATCGATGATAATATTTTCTGCATTGATAAAAGCTCTCAGTTCACTTGCTATGATTTTCTCCATGGCTCTGCAGACAATGCTTGTGAGACTGATAGGTCGATAATTGACAGCTAGATGCTTATCGCCTTTTTTATATATAGGAGTTACAAAGGCTTCCTTCCACTCTTGAGGCAGCTTTCCGGCTCCTAGCGACAGGTTCATGATGTTGGTAAGTTGGTGAGCGAGAACACTGCTGCATTGATTTAGTAATATTGAAGGCAAAGCATCTGGTCCCATTGAGGTAGAATCACTAAATGTTTTCAATGCTTTAGTTACTTTCTCTGGCGTAAATATCAATGACTGTATAGAATTTTCAACTCGAGGAAGTTGTATCTCCGGCATATGTATGTCCGGTTCCATAACAAATGATTTTTCAAATTGCCTGGCAAACAAGTTGGCTACCTTTTTCTGATCACTTGTAATGCTCCCATTCTCATTCTTCAGTGATGGTGGTATAGATACCGTTGAAGACAGTTGATGACGCATGTAGGAATAGAATGATTTGGGTCCACAACTGACAATTCCTCTTTCAAATTCCATTCTTTGATGTCTAACTTTGCTTATTAGTTGATTGTTTGCTTTTCTATATATTCTGTATGACTCATCTGATCCGTTTAAGATATACTGCCTCCATAATTTCTTTTTATGTTTTGCTAAGAATAATATGTGGCGGTTGATCCATGGCTTGTTGATATTGTGATTCTTATTTGCTCTTTTGAGTGGTACTTGAGTTTCGATAACATTGTGTGTTACTCTTACAAAGTTTGTCCAAGCAGCCTCAATATCAGCAACGTTGGTATCTATAAAATTTTGTTGGGCTAGGATTTGGGTTATTTTGTCATAATTAGCTTTGAAGTAGTCCCTACGTGGTTGCTGAGTGACAATTCTGTCAGATGACTGCAAATTGATTTGTGCTGTGCCTACTAGGAACTGATGGTCGCTTTTTCCTATATTGGGATGGTGTTCAACTTTAGTGTAAAAGTTTTCCTCGTTACAAAGTATCAGATCAAGTAGTGATTCCTCATTATTTCTCTTTCTTGTTACTTTTGTTACAAGTTGGTGTAAGTTACTATTTATGTACATGTCCACAAAGTGTCCATGGAGCGAATTGTATGTGTCTATATCAACGTTACGCAATGGCCATTTTAAGTCTGGCAGGTTAAAATCTCCCATGATAAGCAAAGTATTGATAGTTTCCGAAGCTTGTTTAATTGTTTCAAATAGTAGTTTATCAGATTCATCAAAAGTATAGTGGGTTGGTCGATAGACACCTGCAATTAACATTTTGAATTTACCGTATTTTATGTTCAGCCATAGTGCCTCTACCTGTGTTATGTTGAAGGTGGGATGAGGGGTCACTTGTATGGGTATGTCATATAGTTTATGTAATACATAGATAGCCACGCCCCCCCATCCTGTCCCTTTCGCCCTATCATGTCTGAATAAAGTGTAACCTCTGATATCTACCAAGCTACTGCTTATAGAAGGTTTTAAATGTGTTTCTGTTATTATGATGATAGTAGGTTTTATCTTATTAATCTCCATGATGAGCAAATCTCTTTTAGCCATAATCGAAGCCAGGTTCGTATAGAAGAAGGTGATCTCCAAAAGCCCAACATCACTGTTTATAGCTTTTTTCCGCTTATTATTTTGGGGGTGCCGTGTATATATTTAATAGTTAAGTCGGTTTCTCCACTATCTAACCTTTGTTTCAGTTCGTCCCGTAGCTTCTGTAGATATTCACGCTGATAGGGTGTATGATCATTTTTGGCTGATACATTCGATGGAAGCTTCTTGTTATTTTTCAATATATTCACCGCTGTCTTTTTATTGGGAAAAATTACCTTGATTGGGCGTGGCGAAGATTGTTTGGGTTTGCCGAGGCGGATAACAGCAACTGGACGTTCAGCTTCTGGAATGTTGGCCATGGCTTGTTGAACCTGCACTTTATCATGTTCAATATATACCTCTTTGTCTCTGACAGCGTCACCTGTTTGTAGCTGACACTCGTCAATCCCAAACAATATGATATTCGCGCTTCGCTTTTTTCTCTCTGCCAGTTCCTCTAAAATGGTCTCCATGCATGTAGGTTGGCTTTGTTTAGCTTTCAAGGCTTCAATTTCATTTTTTAATTGAGAGACAGAGTTTCTTAAAGCCGGCAACTGGCGCACTCCTAGTTCACATTCAGGGCACAAATACTTTAAGGTTGGGGATTGAAGTATAATCACTCTCAACTCTGTGGCCAGCAACCCACTACATTTCACGCATATTTGCCTTTTGCAGCCGTGGCACTGTATTTTAGGATTTTTATCATCGAGTTTAGGTATTTCTTTATCACATTTAAGGCAGACAGGCATTTTGTATTAGTTTTTTTTATGATTTGTAGCACTGAAGTTTTGATATAGATAAATTGGCGTATTTCGCGGAAAGATTTACGGAATAACACTTTCACTACTGTTTTAGTTGATAAACAACACCAAAGTACTGATTTCATCCACAAATAATGCAATTAAACACACTCACACAAATAGTCAGGATACTATATGCTTTATAATAATAATCGCAGGGACAGCTTCTGGCGAGCTGTTGTTGAGTGGCGACACCGCGTACCCCGATTCTCCCGAGGATTAGGATTTATTCCCTCTCACCTAGTGTGCTTGCCTTTATGGGCCGGCCATGAGTGTAGTTGCAAGAGCAGAACTTATGCTCCAAGTTGGAAGTGTATAATGTCATAACGCCGGGGACATGCTGACTGGTATACCGCGAACTTGCGCCCCGCAGACTGACCTCTCGACAACCTTAGCCGCTCATCGGATGTTGCTCCATGGTCGCACTATATGTGGCTATTTTAAAGGGGCCCATGTAATGAGTTGGCAAGTCACCGCCTGCCTTTTTACAATTTTGAGACTTATTGTCACGGCAGGCGTCCGTTAGTCTACCCCCATAGCCCTTTCACCAGTCCATCCAATTCTCAATCCCATAGCTCATAATTTAGTTTCCATCGCGGCCACAGCTCCGCACAGCAATAGTCTCTGCATCTGGCGGGGACCATCTCCCGGTATATCATATTGTGCGCTCGGGGATGATATCCGCCATGTGTGTGTATTCCTACCATATTAAATTCTCATAAAAGGGCCTCTACGTCTTGGCTTCGGCCCGACGCACGCCTTTCAAAGGCCCGGGACTCCATAGTCCCGAGAGTCATGGAACCGAGAAACAATAATAATAATAAACGTCTTTATTGTACACCAATAACATATTACATTACAATATGTGATACAAATTTTGTGGTACGTACAGATGGCGGCCTTTTCGCTCTGCGGCAATTTCTTACAGGCAATCATATTGAAATTATAATTAAATTCAATATTGTTTCATGTCAATTAATTCGTTACGAAAAATTAGAGAATATGTCCTCCATTAAAACATACAATTCCACTCCATTTGACAGTGATATGACCATGAAAGATGGGAGTAGGGACACCCTTCCTATAGTTGAGGCACAGCAAGTTTCCTACCGGTGACACCTTTGTGTACAAAGGACAATAGCTTACAACTATGTAGATTTATTGTAGATAACACAATGATGTATCGCGCGGACGCGGGCTGACATATGAGAGTACAATAGGGTGTAGAGTTATGCTAGGGTATTCCCTAGCAATAGCTATACACGTTTCGTGGTTCGCTTTGATAGTACCTTAACTGGGACGTTCAATTGATAGAGTATAAATGATACATGGGTACATACATATAATCTCGCTTTTACCCCAGGAGGGTTAGGCAGAGGTGAATTAACACCCACATTTCACCTTGGTCCCACGTACCGGTACCTAGTGCCATGGTGAAAGAAAATACCCCTTGACACTACCAGAAGTGTCATTGGGTAGTGCCACGGGGAAGTCACCGTCGAACCCAGCTGTCATACAAAAATCTATGAAAGTCGTTAAGGGTAGCTGGTGATCTATAAAGTTTCACTAGTGCCACCATCCTCTTCCCTACACAGGACAACACGTGTAGGGCTTAGATGTCTCACGGTGCAGAATATCCGATCAAGAACCAACCAGTTTGGAAACTCTTTCCTTTGTCGCACCATTAAGGCCTGGAATTCATTACCAGCTCGCGTGTTTCCTTCTTCCTACAGTCCCGGGTCCTTTAAGCGGACCGTGAAAAAGCATACGATAAGGCCGTCAAACTGAGTGTCGCCAAAGTAACATGGTATATGTAAGCAATGATGACCCTCTTTTCTGAGACTTTGCCTTCAGCTTACCATCAGGCGAGGCGAAGGCTAATTGGTGTGTCCTATATAAAAAAAATTACAGTCCACAGGAGATAGGACATTACGGTATTCCCATCTCAATTGAGCAGTATGAGTGGGGAAGTACCTCTGCCCTACAGAATCGTATTGTGTTCCCGGCGGTGAGTATGGTAGCCAAAGCTCACTCGTTTCAGTTTTTGTGCTGTTAGTAGAAAGACTAAAAGCTTGTCCTGATTGTGTCTTC
This sequence comes from Eilema griseolum, assembly GCA_963662185.1. Lineage (NCBI taxonomy): Eukaryota > Metazoa > Arthropoda > Insecta > Lepidoptera > Erebidae > Eilema > Eilema griseolum. Next base: position 12,994,369 of record OY759250.1, read on the forward strand.
TGCAATGACGGTACAGAAACTCTCTGTTCTTACAGGGTTGGCAGCACGAGTGTGACTCCCCTGGTGTTGCACACGACCATGGGACACGGTAACCACTTTCCACCAGGTCGGCTGTGTGCTTGTCTGCCACCTAAGTTCATCATTTAAGTTATATATATTTAGACATCTATCGAATGTAGATGCTAAGTAAAATAAAATGATGTAGGTAAAAAAAACCAAAATATTGGATAGATAGATTTCATAAATTGACATCGATGCCTTTGCTAACCGTACCGTAACACATGGGTTGATATTAATCAGCTGACTTTTGGAAGTCAATGACCGGTGGGTATTTCGTAAGTAAGTTTCTGGAGCCGACATTCGCGTATCATGACCCCCGCATTCCGAATTGCGGCCCCGTGGTAGTGTGAACGACAAACATGAACGTTATATTAAATAAGATGTGAAAAATTAACATATTGCTTTATATTATTTGCCGCGTGGTTTCCGGCAGAGTAGAATTAGGGCTACCCCATCTCTTCTCATGCGGTGTCGTACAAGGCGACTAAGGGATAGGGCTGTTTAACATCAGACAGATATATTATATACAGCCCAGACCCAGCCTCAGATGCATGATTCGAGTCAACAATAATACCCGGAATACGGCAATAGGCTCTCCCACTATTACGTGGGACCGAATACAATTATTAATGAAATGTGGGTGTTAATTCACCTCTGCCTAACCCTCCAGGGATAAAGGCGTGATTATGTGTATGTGTGTATTTATATTCTTTTCGCGTATAGTTATCGAAACTGATCAACAAATTTAAATTCTTAATTTCTCAAAATAGAGTAACGTAATTACATCTTTTTGACGTCAATCCATTTACACCTTATATACAGATTTACCTCAGATCTTAGCCAATATTGTTTCGAATACAATATGTACAGTCGACAAAGGAAATACGGTTACACCATTACATACAACTTTATATTATGACAATCGTATCTTTTCTTTCTTCTTTTTTTTTTCTCCTTTATCGACTCATCGACTGCATCTTCTATTAAATTTGTATCTTATGTTTTTATTCTTACAGTAAGTTTGACCTCTAACAAATGTAAGTAAATATTACAATTACAACGGACAGACATAAACACCATGTGAATATCACAAAGCATAAACAAACTAATTCACTAAACTAGTCATACTCACACACATTCTTAGAAATTTCAAGCTATGACAGACTGGCCATAAAGTGACTACAGCTCTTAGAAAGTTCGCCTAGGGCAGCTCTTGATAAACAGTGTAAGTTTTAGGCGTATATTCTCTGTAGGGTACCCTGACTAATTACAGGCACCCGCAGGCAGCCTCGGGTATGTGATAAAAGGAAACTTACGCACTAAGGCTTCTATTATGATCTGTACTGCCGGTTTTCTCGTTAAGAAGGAGGTGCGTACTTGCGAAAGTAGGAATTTTGACTAAACTATTTCTTCCCACGGGTGTCGTATATAGTGACTAAGGGATAGGGTTATTCTCCATCCGACAGTAAACATACAGCCATTGATAGTGCCTGCTTAGAGGCAATAGGCTCCCCCCTTTTTTTTTGTTTAATGTACGCAAAATCTCCATCTCCGGAACCGGCGGAGGAGGTTATTTCGGATTTGAGCCGACCATAACGCACGACGACTTTGTGGGTCGCAGGTTGCCGAAGGTGAGATTATCTGCAAAGAGAATACAATACTACGTAAGATATTATTATCTGAGACATATTCCTCGCACCCCGGCTGGCCCAGGACCCTCTTCGGGTGACCCTCTCATTTCCGAATATGGAGAGGCGCGCATCGCGCACCGAGTTATTCTGTTCCCGTCAGTGTAAAAGGCAAAGCAACGCGAGGTTATTACGTCCCCGGTTTTCTGCAGGGCGGAGGTACTTCCCCAGTCGGACTACTCAATACCAAATACCGTCGTGCTCTTAATACCTTGAAATTATATACCTAAGATCATTTTGAGAATGTTTAGGCAAGATAGTTCTGTAGTTTACAGTACTTTACATTGGCTGGCAAACACGTTTGTCAGTCAATGTAATATGTGACTCAAGATCCTATTGGGTGGTAAACTAAACATCCAATGCTTATGAACTTGCATAGGTACCAATTCAGTAATAGCGTTTGTAGTTATTTGCGGTACAATACATCATTCAAACTTTATTAATATCTGCAGTAGTAGGCGAAGGTTGTCTGGAAGACTTCGCTTTTGGCGTTAAGACTATTGTACTTACAGACTAATAATAAATTAATGGTTTCGTTGAAGTTCTGAATAATTGTGACATGTCAAACTATTTTGTGTTTGAAGATAATGTTTAAGGTGAACGATGCTTGAATGATTATGAGGTACTCCTCACTAGGAGCAAATTATTCCAGTGAGTACATTATATCGACCTGTAAGCGACGGCTTCTGTGGCGTGGCGATAGTGCAAGCGACTGCTACCCAGAGGGCGCGGGATGCAGTCCCGCTCAGTGCGAACAATTTTATATGCATGAAGATGTCGCTTTTGTATTGTTGGTCGAAATTCCGTGCTTCTGATAATTACCGGTTCCTAATGTAAAATTTCAGGTTTCATTTTACGCATTACATTACAATGCAAGCATTAGGTATTATATTCAAAATTAAATATGCCTCACCTAGGAATAGTCACAGCAGCATATACATTGATGTCAATGATCCAAAACGACATTTAGAACATACCTCTAAAACCAACACAATACCTGTCACTCAAAATGTACTTCACTTGAGACCTACAAAGCGGCCATTCTTATAAATGTCATTAAAATCTCCGCTTTTAAAATTAATTTATTCCCAAACAACGCAGACTTTGAAGTCCGTTATAGTCGGTTCAAGTTAACTTTGATACAGTATGGCTGAAATAATAGAGGTATTTGAAATATTTTAGTACGCCTTTGTTGCTTATTTGAATTCGCTACGATGACTGCAAACGAATTCTTGCTTTGACTTCATTTGGAGTTCGTAGACGTTCGTAGCCAGTTGCTATTAGGTTCTACGCTTTTGTGAGATGCTACAATTATTTATTATTATTATGTTCCTTGTTTTGTTAGTAAAAGTGGGTTAGTATTTTTTTATTCTTACGGAAAACTTACAACTGATTTAAGTACATAGGTTAATAGAATGAAAAGGCCAATTAAAAGTTTTCGCGATGCAAACATGACAATGAGTATTAATTTGTTTTTTTATAAATGTTTGTTCAATTATGAGTTTTTACCGGTAGCAAAACTACATCCACTATTATAGGTAAAGGTATATTATAGGGTGCACGAGGTATATGGCAAAGGCTACCTCACCCCCGGCAACCGATGGCCTTAGGCGGCCGTGCGGTTTTAGTCGGTCCGCGTCCGACACAACCACCATATCCGAGAGGATTTCCATTAAAAAAAGGTAGTAATAGGAAAATTCTTTATGATTGACTAAAAATAGTCCTTCATTGATGCCAGATGCCTGACTCATAATTGTACTATATATTATCATTATTTAAGCGCAATTGCAACCATAGCTTGGAGTTATGGTCCGCTTTCCTACTCCTGCTTTCCTTATAAATAGATATGTCTTGGTTTTTACGGGAATGATTAGCGTTTAACCCTCTAAACCAGAGAGAAATACCTGCACCCGAAATTCAGACCAACAATCAGTAGATATGACTTACAGCCCATGTAGAATATCTTCAATTAGTTTCACAACTATATTCAGTCATGATCGTGATTGCATAATAAAGTTACATCTGACGAAGTCTTAGTTAGACAAAGCCGTGATTTATACACATTTAGAGTGATTATTTCACGGCCTGGAGGTAGAACGCTTGAATTTGAATTTCGAAGCGAGCAGGAAGCGACGCTTCTCTCATAATGCCACGCGCTGATTATGACTTGCTGAGCGTTTCCTTTTTAGACTTGCACAGCAAGGTAATAAGGCCACGTTCACATTGTGAAATGAAGTTTGCGCTTACAGACGTTATTAAATGGATTCTCAAGGGAACGCATGGACGGACCTAAATGTGTTTTACTTGTGTTACTTATATGTGGTGCGGGCATTATACACATTCTTACTGGATAAACCGTGTTGTAAGTACCCAAGAATTTCAAGGTCGAGCTCGTCGATTGTCAGCTGCAAGCGTGGCATCTTTCTGATTCTGAGAATCTGGAGCAGGCTCACTACTATAAAAGCCAAATCGAAACTAGTAGGAGTATGTATCCATGTAGGACACGACGGTATCGCTAGTCTCAAATTGAGCAGTCCGTCTGGGGAAGTACCTCCGCCCTACAGAATACCGCGGTTATAATAACCTTGTGTTGTGTTCCCGGTGGTGAGTAGGGTAGCCAGAGCTCACTGGAGAGGTTTTGTGCTGTCAGTGGAAAGACCGTAAGCATAAATTGACACCACTTACTTGTAGGGGCATGAAATGTTGGCGCGGTGGTCAGGGAGACCCGGTGAAACGGTTATCCGCTGCCTGCCCGCAGGCTGTACGGTTCCCGAACCTGGGGATTACTTGATCTCCGCCCCAGGAGGCTGAACCAGCAGCCTGTGTAAAGTGCCCGATGCTGTGGTCGTGCCGGAGGAGGATACCGGAGTGGACTCGGCTACAGTATTTGGAAGGGGAACGGGGCCCTTCTGTCCGCCGCACCAGCCAGTCACACAACCCCAGCTTGTCAATGGTGGTACGAAGCCTAGCTTTATCTTCTGCACTGGGAGCACAGAAACTATCTTTACCTTCCCCCCACCCCCCCACCCCCCTCATAGGTCATGAAAAGTAAAAACAAGAGAAACGTTACATGTGGATTTCTGTAACATCAGGGGCCTACACATCAACCTCAACGCGGTCCATCTCCATTTAGAGACCGCGCAGCCCAACTTGTTTTTTCTGACGGAGACGCAAATATCATGCCCGGCTGATACAGCCTACTTAATGTACCCCGGGTACAAACTCGAGCATAACTTCCTGAGTCGCGCCGGGGTATGCCAGTACGTGCGGGATGATATTTGCTTTGAAGACAGAGACCTGTCAACTCTTTGGGTTTGGGCGGTCTGCGGACAAGGTAATTGAGCAATACACTACCGCGGATTTGGTATTCTTGGGGGACTTCAACGCTCACCACGTAGAGTGGCTGGGGTCTACTCGAACTGATTTTGCGGGAAGGGCTGCTCATGACTTTGCACTGACCTACGGATTCTCTCAACTGGTGCATTATATTACTAGAACACCAGAAATAGAGACCAACAGAAGCTCTATACTGGACCTTCTGCTGACTTCGCGCCCGGACGAATACTCAGTAACTGTGGAAGCACTTCGGACCACAGCCTCGATCGGGCGCAAGTGATTCTCACGCAGCCTGAACCACCGCGGCCACCTCAATGGCGGCATGTCTGGCACTACAAGTCGGCAGACTTGCCGCCATGATCACGGAGGAACTGGAGTAGTGGCGGTGAATTATTTTGATACTGTTGTGAGTGACAGTATATTTAAACTATCATGTAGTTTAAATATACTTAGTTTTATTTTAATTTTTTTCTAGTGTGATTTATTTGGTTATTATTCACATATAGCCTGATATTTCGGCTACTTTTCAGCTGCCATGATCGCGAGAAGACTAAGGATAGTAGTTGTTACAAAATTTGAAGTGCATGAATACATTGAATAATGGTTTTGTTTAAATTCGTGATATTTGCGTAATAGTATGAGATAGTTTATAACAATAACTTTTAAACCTAGTCATATGTTCTAATTGCAAGAGCCCAAACAACGTCGCCATCTTAGCATAAAATACCTTAATACTATTAACATCATCAGTGGGTATTAAGATCATTTTAAGTACTTTGCTAGTTAAGATCTATCTGACGCAGACTGTACTTACTTGATAAGACAAAAATTCTTACTAAAAAAACGAGTTCTACAAAATTCATTCAAAAACGACCTTTATTTGTTACAGCACAAAGTATATCATCTAAGCAACCATGAAATTAGTCACCATCCAATTAGTTTCATCACACATAAAATTACAAAGGAAATGTTTACCACATTTATTCAAAAGAAAATAATTGCTCAGTCACTTTATTAAAAGTGTGCAAATAGCACGTTGTGAACGCAGGAAAAACCACCGGATATATCTCGTTAAGCAACTGAGAATGCGAGAAAATTGTACGGCCGGCTATCAGACCACAGTGTAAGGTCATCGTTAGTTACTAAAGATGTTGAGCTTCTAATTTTGTTCACACTCAGTTGGGTCATGGGTGCCCTCGTTTGGTGACTATGCGAAAGTTTTTGTGTAAGATCATTTAGGAAGACATACATACATACAATCACGCCTTTATCCCCGGAGGGTTAGGCAGAGGTGAATAAACACCCACATTTCATCAATCATTGAATTCGGTCCCACGTAATAGAAGGTGAGTCTATTGCCGCCTTCCAGGCGCTGTTGTTGACTCAAGCCTTGTATCTGTGCCTGAGTCTGAGCTGTATATATCTGTCTGATATTAAATAGCCCTGTCTGATATTAAATAGCCCTATCCTTTAGTCGCCTTGTACGACACCGCATGGGAGGAGATGGGTTGGTCCAAATTCTGCTCTGCCGGAAGCCATGTGGCTGTTTGAATACCAATAAATTCTTGTAGGTATTACAAGTCTATAAAAATGGTGTCCCAGAGGGGGGGGGGGGGGTTCTTTCAGCTAAGCTTACATTGATAGTTTTTTTTTTTTTTTTTTTTTTACGTGCGCAAAATCCCCACAGATACCTCCCCACCGGTGAAGGAGGTTATGTCGGACTCGAACCGACTAAAACGCACGCCGCCTGTGGGTCGTTTCGGTTGCCGAAGGTGAGGTTGACAGGCATATCCCTCGCACCCCGGCCGACCCAGGGCCATCTCTCACGATCTGGCCCTCTTCTCGGGTGTGGGGACTACAGAGTCCCCAACTCGTCCCCGGAAACGGGGAGGCGCGCCACGCGCGTCACCGCCGCGGCCTGCTTCTGCCAGGGTGACAGGCGGCTTCACCTGTCACCCCCAGGCCGGCGCTCATGGGGGGCGGAGGTCGTTCATCGACCTCCGACGCCCGAGTTGCCTTCGTGCGCGGGCAGCTTGTCTTGCGATCCTTCGTCGCTCCCGCAACTTACATTGATAGTAACCAAGTTCCGAACACGAGACCTCTTAATCATTTGGCCGAGTTCTTAATCACTAATATATTTCCTTATTCATATTTAATTTTGTAAACTGGTCAAGTTCCTTACGAATCTATTCAAACACTTCATGTACTTTTTCATTATTTTTAGAACTCAACACTAAAATTAATAATGTTCACGATAAAATTAACAATGAACTAAAAATTAATAATTAACCAAGTGCATCGATATTTATACGTATCTACTTTCTCAATAAAAAATCAGTGTAATTGCATTCTAACCGTCAAAGCTCGTGTTACAATATCTTGCTCGTTTCGATCGTTTTCTTGTTATTTAGGATAAATTAACGCTTATCTCACTAATCAAAAATCGAGGAATTGCAAAAAAAAAAACATCACGTGATTAATGAACACCCCCATAATATAATAATAAAAATTCTAGAACCATTGGGTGATACAAACATGCCACCAGACTCGAACTTAATTCGAAATGAAAAATGGAGTAGTCGCCCGTCAAATCATATAAGTTTCATTTTAATTAATGTCAGAACAAAAAGATCCGTGTAGTCGTGTTTGACATAGCAATGTATGACGTCATCTTGTGCTATTATCAAATGATTTACTATTCGAGGTGGCGTAGTTTCATCTGCACCATTGTCCACCACAATTTGGGTGAATGATATTTTTATTTCTTTTTGTATTGCATTGTACTTCAAAACGAAGCGAGTATTTATTCAATTGATGTTGTCTTGTTAACAAAGGATAGGTAGTAACCTATTTTGCGAACCTACATCGATCGAGCGCTTTGCTCTGAGAGATCGTCAACCCAATTCGCTTGAACTATTATCGCCTGCAACTGTAGTGTGTTTATTATTCTAGCATGCGTACATGCCTAGTGTGGCAAAACAAACATGGCCTGTCTTGGAGTGTCCCCTAGAGTACACTGTGTTCAAATGCATTTACAACCATACCTGAATACTAGTTTCTATGTAAGTTTTCGTCTACGTGGTCGTCCCAATTAGAGCTACCTCCGTTTGGTTAGACACTTAACTAAAAGTAAATAATATTGATGTGTTTTACATAACAACAACATAACAACATAAACTCACGCCTACGAAGTTAAGTGTGTATTTATCGCAGGTTTATAAGTGCCTGGTTAATGGCAATAGACTCGCCACCTATTACATTGGGACCTAAACATAAACTGGCGAAATGTGGGTGCTAACACCTCTGCGTACCCCTTCGGGGATATAGGCCTGAGTTTATGTTATGTTATGTTTTTATAAGACCTGACCTTAGTTTACTAATATTCTCCTATAAATGTGAAATGATGTATTTATAGAAGAAAATTATGTTCAGTCTTTTGAGAATGCCGTAAGGTGTTGAGAACATACTTGTACTTTTTCTGTGTCTTTTAATATTTTTCGTAGGTTAAGCAGTTGTGCGTGATAGAGTCATCAATTTTTGTTGTACTTTTTTCTTTTTTTTTTTAAAGAATTTTTAACCCAAATTACTAATATTTCCTCTAACCCATCTAGCTATGTGAAATTGCTTGTTATGAATGTTAGGAGTGGGTTCACATCGGTAGTGTAATGGTCAAGATACGAACCCCTGACCTTTTGATCGCAACACATACTCCTTAACCACTAAGCTAACGGCGCTTTCATTCTGCTTTGCTTTGGTTCTGATGACCAATCTTTGGAACCCACCACATCTGTGCGCTGGTACACACCAAAGGTAGGGAGGCTACACACATCAAAGTAGCATTTGCTAGACACTCAGCAAACTGCCAAAAAAAATGTTAACGTCAAGAAGCTTTTGCTAGTAGTAGGGATTCACGGGGACTGGACCAACTCTCCAAACCCCCACCTCCCCCTGTCATTCCCTCCCCCCGCCATGCCCTGTCTCTCGGCTTCAGGGTGGCCGTCAGGGCTAAAAAAAAAAAAAAAAAAAAAAAGTTTGGTGTCTATTTGGGGGTTTTCGGCCATGCTGAGTCGATTGCGCTAATCCGTTTTCGCGTACGACGCACCGTTACAAAGTTACAGAAACGTAATCTGAGGTAATTGACGAACAATTGATAACGGCCGACCCTTGATAACGACCAGCCGTCGTCGCTCAATGTTATCTCGGGTCTGTTGTCTTTTTGTCAATGTCTGCGTCATAGCCAAGGATGACTAAACCTATGATGTAAACGGGTATGTATTTGATTTTAAAAAAAAGTCCTTTCGCAATACTAATGTTCTTTATTATTTTCAAAACAATATTTGAATAACTTACTTAATATGATATCGTTATACAGCGTATTGTTAGTGAACAGGTGCTGGAAATCGGCTAATGACATACCATAATGTTTATAGTATAAATACATTAAACAATATTCGCCACATACTGGAGTGTAATCGTTTTGGATTCGATTAGTGTTGTAATTCCATACTCTGCAATTTCGATCTAAAAACGTACGATGGAAACCTGTGGGTGCTCTACCATAGGAATCAAAGTACTGACCAACTCCATTCGCGTCTATGTGTATAGCAACCCAGTGAGAACCAGGCTTATTGTCGCTATCTAAGTTGCTTATGATATATGTAGGCATATCTACATGAATCGGCAAGCGATTTGCGGCATAAACATTACATTCACTTTTTGAATCCACTTGTCTCAAGTATCTCCGTATTTCTAATGTATTCATGATCGCGTTACGATGTTATCAGGCTCGTAGATTATAAGCAAATAATGAGATCAACAATAATTTAACATATTATAGGGTCTACAAAAACTTTTGTTTTAACTGTAACATGACGTACGAGCTCCCTTTGCTCGCTCCCGCGCATAATAATTTCACTCATAATGAACATTGACCAAATTGGTCTGGTCTATGACAGAGTATCTTAACATACACTGCATTTCGAACATTCACGGTAACATAATATATACAAACACATTGTTAATAAAACAAAGAAATACTTTGTATGAATATATTTTATTGAAAGGATCAATATACAATAATGCAGACTTATTTCTAAAACATATTTAATTCTAATACGCGCTTAATTCTAATACACACTTAATTTTAAAACATTTAAGTTTACTTAACTACTATAGTCAACAGAAATGTTACGGTTTTTATCGATTTCTATAACATTATCAAATTCTGCATAGACAATACAATTAATAGTTTGTGTTAAAGCCGTATCAAAGCGAACTTCTATTCTTACGCTACCATGTTTTATAAGGTTCCAGTGATTAGAAGCATTCGCTGATAAGTCAGGTGTTAAATCGAACGCTAGCAGACAAAACCCTTTGGAATATTGATCTCTAGATATCCCGTTGCCTTCATTAAGGAAATGTATACCTGTACCCGAGAACAACGTATGATAACTAGAAGTAAAAATATTATTCCCAAATGATGGTTGTAAAGCTTTTGAAGGTATTTGTTGTCCGTCTATGTATAAACAAAATGTACTAATATCAAAATTTTCAAAGTTAAATGGGTTTTTAGAGAGATTTCCATTGAATGCTGCATTATTCACAAAACCAACTATACACCGTTTAGGTACTTGACCAAGGAATATGTTATCAAGAGTTTTACCCTGAACACCTGATGGTATCGTTAAAACTTTAACTTCAGCTCGTGTGATAGGATATTTAGCTGTCGTAGATGATAACACTTTTTGATGTGCAAGTAACACAGTTGGATTAATTCGTGCTCTACGAACAATCAGGGTTGCATCTGTAATAGTAACTTTAAATTTAAGGTCATGCGAAGAAGCCATTAGATTAAAATTTTCCCTAGAGCGAACTAATTTTACACACATATCAACACCATTAATCAAAAATTTTTCTTGATTAAATATATCACCATGAAGATGACCAATCATTTCTATTTCTCTACTTTCACTAGCCATTTGTTGTCTCTTTGTAAATCCCTCATTTTTATCATCCATCTCGTCCATTTTCCCAGCTACGTCTTCATACCAAAGACTGCATGATAGATGCGAGTTTTTAGCTGCAGGTGCATAGTTCAATAGTGTTTCTATGTAAGCTCGATAAGCATATGTATTATTTGGAGGTGATACAAGTTTTTGGTTTAAGTACACATCGAGTTGACTAAAAAGCGAATGTAACCAATTGTTAACTGGAGCAACTACTGCACTAGTAGCAAGTTTTGTATTATCCTGGGTTAATATTTTCGCTTTTAGTTGAAGTAAAGTATGAGATAAATCAACGTAGTCGTCGCCTGCTCCGGGTATTTGAAATTCAATAGGTCCATCGTCAGCAAGGGACGAAATGGGCTTATAGTGTATCCATATTCCACTTTCAATACTAGTTTGAGTTGTTGGTAATGCAAATAAATCTAGTTCAGACTTAACACATTCACAAGATTGACTATGTAAAAAAGACATAGTTAATTCGAAAATATATCTTTAATATGATCACTTTTCAATTTTTTTGCGGCTTTCACTCTCGCTGTTATCGAAGGAATGAATGTAGAAAGACGTTTCCGTTTCGTTATATATCCTGATCCAGACATGTTGATGCTATTTATTTTCTTATCAGCTCTGCGTTTCAAATTGGTACCGACCTCTTTGAGTCGGGATTTAATTGATTCCTCCATAGGACGTGCACTGACCATATCCGACAACAGACCAACGCCAGCATTTAAGGCTTCTTTACCAATTGCTTTAGCTCCACTAGATAGTAATGGAAAAACAGATCGAAATAATCCCCCAAGAAAACTTCCAATACCATGTCCTTTTTGATATGGTGCTCCCCTATAGATCACTCCTATACCTGATCCAGCTTGATGGGAATAATAGTGTTGGTAAGGACATGAGATATTATCATGTTGAGAATACATTATAATTTTTGAAAGTGAAGTTTAATGCACACTGTCCCAAATTGGAATGGTATCTTTTGACCAGTGGTTGATCTTATATCTATTTCAATGGTATCAAATTCTCTACGCATAACAGGCAAATAATGGGGTGGAGAAAAAACATGCATTTTATTAGCACCATAAATGTATTTCGAGGGATCTAATGGTATAATTCGCAGAAGTGGAGTCATCACATCCCCAACAATTTGTGGTTCAACTATATCACAATAAACAAATATTTGCGATGGTAAGCCTAAGTGTAAATTAGCCGGACATTTTCCTATATTTTTTTCTACTAAGTTTCTATTTGGTTCAAAACCTAATTGAAGGGCTAATCTGGATGATAATGTTATGGATTTTATATTTTCATCTGATACACTAACCACAACAAACTTTGATATCTCATCATAACGAAATCTTATTTTTTCTCGAATATTATTCATTGCCTTTAAAATGTGATTAATATTGTCATAATTCGTTGCTGGAATGTGTATTTTGTAATATATTAGAGATTCTTTTTTTTCATTAGGCATTTGTGCTAATTTTGCAATGTATATAACATTTTCATGTTCTTGAACCGTAAACATGGTGCATGGATACTGGAATTCCACAACGCCAACCTTCCATTCTCCTTCTAGTATTATTGGTTTCGGTAATTTTGTGGAAAAAATTGATGTTTTGTTATCTGGAAAGTATTCCATGGAACTATTACTTAGTAAAGTTAGATAAAAGCTTTGTTTGTTCATATTTCTTTCAAATTAGTAGCCAAGACCCAGCTATTAAATTTGTCTGGATAACCTCTCCACTTGACTAACACTTCTTTTCTAACACCAGAATATCGAGAACGTATTATTTTATCTACTTTAAAATTGGCAGTGGGGTCAAAGATGATTTTCTGTAACTCTTTTTCATAGAAAGTTCCTATTATCTCTTCGCCCTCTAGGTCTTTAAGAGTGTATACTAACCATGGAGACCGGCGAATTACGGAAGATATTATGAATATTTCATCACTCCAGTTAGATTCATAACCTTTTTGAAAAATATGTTTATGTTTCGTTATTCTGACAAACTCACCAACGCGAAACTTCGATAAAGCGATGTTAGAAGGTTTGTCTTTTCCTTTCTTGTAATATAAATTTTCCCATACAGTAATGATATTATCACGATTAACTTCAGATGGACACATTTTGATACTAGAATGATAACTATGATTATACGAGTACAGCAAATCTTGTAAAACATCAATATATTTATGCGTGTTCTTATGTGTGAAATACCGCCACATTTTCATCTTTAGAGTTCTCTGGAATCTTTCTACAATGCTTGCTTTAATATCAGGATTATTAGTAGTATAATAATTAATATTTTTTGAAGTAAAGTATTTTCGTACGTCTTTGGATACGAATTCTGTCCCTTTGTCAGATTGTATATGTGTAGGTGTAACTTTAGCTTCCATGAATATACTCTCGAAACATGCTTTGATTGTTTCAGAGTTTTTCTTTTTCATTGGTCTCGCAAAGGCATATTTACTAAACACGTCAATAACACAAAGAATATAGTTGAACCCATCATTATAATTTGAGTAAGTTCTCATATCACTCAAGTCAGCCTGCCACAGTTCGTTAATATTAGATAAAATATATTTATTTCTTGAAAAGTTTCTTTGTACAGGTTTATGTAATGTATATGTTTCTTGTGACTTTAACCAGTTCTTCACATCATCTCTTTTCAATTTACCTTTCATTGCTTTGGTTAATTTGCTAAGGCTACTGTACCCTGCAGGATGTGAAGAATCATAATAAATCTTATTTAATTCTAATATGGGGTCCATTTTTCCCAATCTATTTTTCTTTTTATCTTTTTACGAAATTTACTTTCAGTTATTGGTGTAGAAAATAATTCATCTGCTGGGATTGAATCTTGATGCTCTTGTGATTGTAGCTTTTTAATATATTCAGATCTTTTTGTGTTACCAATATATATAAGCGGTACTTTGATTTCCTTTAAAGCTGTAGCGAATTTTTGCCATCCAGTAGGTTCACTATTTTTAAGTGTCCTCAATGAATCATTTACCAAATCAACAATATTACTTTCAGGAACTTTTTGACCATCTATAACCACAGTGCCTGTCTCATCCCAATTAATCTTATATTTATTCAAAGAGAGTAAGTTCAACAGTGATTCCCCCCTTTTTATATAGGATTTTGGTATAAGTTTTAAAATGTAATTAGATGTGTATGGTCCTTCATTAGTTTCTTGCAAACTTACTTCCTTTACTGATGTGTTAGAATGGACTGTAGATATATTATCTTCATCATCAGTAATATACTTCACCGATCTTTTCGAGTCTTGATTTATTATTGGTATTTCATAGGGCTGTCGCTCCTCTTTAGTGAAGTTTAAATATCTTTGTAGAGTTTGTAAATATAAAATACACTTCTTTCGATCATCCATATCGCTATTTAAAATGTTTTGCATATCTGTGTCTAAACGAGATAATGGAGTATCAACCGCGTTAGGTTGTTTTAACTTTTCTAATAGAGATGGATCGATGAGTAACATTTTTTTAGCATTATCCATTTTTCTTAGACAAGTGTACTAACCAAGGCACTTAGAACAGAACCCAATATTAGTGGTAGAAATGCACCACCTTTTTGTATTATTAAATGTTTTCTAATTTTGTGTGATCCCTTCCGTACTATTTTTCGTAGAATATTTTTGTATTTTTTCAATTTTGATCTTTCTTTTTCTTTCAATTCTATTTTTCCTTGTAAAACGTTATGAATACATTCACAAATACAATTTATTTCTTCTTCATCGCAGGCTTTTAAAAGAGCTTTTTGATATTTTGGTTTAAGTGTAATCAGAGCGCTTAATAGGCCTTTATGCGTCTTTGTGCTTCCATGCATTGTTAGTAACTAATGGATATCTGTTGATTTCTACTATATTTAAACCCTTTTGATGGTATGTAAACAGTGCAATATCCATCACATGGAAATATCTTTGTTTTAATACGACACATGTCATTTGTTTCTTGTTTTAAATCAATCATAAGATATCCATGTGCATTGTTAGTTGCGTCTTTGTAAGAATCTTCCAAGTATTTTGGATTTTCTGGAAATACTTGTCGTGCCAAGTATCGTATTTGTGTTTTATCTCTTGGATTTTTAAAATAAATTATATAACTTGAATTCAGAGATATGTCTCGTTGACCTTTTCCCTGATGAAATAAATTTTGTGATATGTAAAACACACTTAAATTTCTATGATGACTTCCTTTTGTGAATATATCAACAATACGTCCATCAGACTCTCTCATTAAGTCATCAATTATTAGGAGTTGAGGATCCTTTCCACTAAACATAGTTAGATCTGGTATGCCTTGGATGTAATTAACATTTCGTATATTGTATAAAGGTTGCATTTCATCAAAACACCATGTTATTTGATCAAAATTTGTGTTACAAACATCTTTAACAAATTTTATAAAATTTGTTACAAAGACTGACTTTCCACATCCACTTGGACCAGCAACTATCGCAGTAAATGGATGATTGAAGTGGATCATTTTGAAAAACGTCTAAGTAAGTTAGGATATAGACAAAGAATGAAACAATTTGTTAAGAAAATAAGCATTTATATATTTTATTTTAAAAAATTATTACTTAAACAGACTTATAATGATAAACATTTATAACACAATCATATAAACAAATTTACTATATTTTATACATTTATTATACAATCTTATAATAGACAGACTTATAATGATAAAAATTTATGGCACAATATTATAAACAAATTTGTTAAATTTTATTTTATATAATTATTACACAATCTTATAATAGAGAGACCTATAAGGACAAACATTTATAGCAATCTTAAAAACATATTTATATTACAATTAAAGCACGAAGCAAGCGTGTTGCGGCAGTAGATTGTAGAATATTTATTATTTATATTTACAACATACATAAAAAGTTAAATGTTCTTAATTTTATAGTGCCCCCAAGCTAGGGTATTGATAGCGTCTTCCAATATGTATCGTTTAGTGTCATTGTGCGAAAGAGATATTTTATTAACTTTTTGTGTGTATATAGTATGTTTTATTGACTTAAATCTTAACATTTCACTATAATGTATTTTTTCTTCTAACAAACAGCTTTTATAATCATTTAAAGTAAATTTTTTTGTAACACATTTATTAACACCCTTTGCTTTAGCTATAAATTTATTTTGTACGTCCATAGCATACATTTTTGCTCGAAGTCCTACAAACTCTTTAAGAATTTTGCCATTGTTTTCGTCTTTAAAAAATCCTAATCGCTTTTTATTTATTAGAGGTAAACCATATATATTGTCAGGAGGATAATCGGATGTATCAAAGTAATTTTCTAAATTTTCTTTAATATCATGATAAAAATTATTGGTAAATATCTGGTATACTAAACTATCAGTATCTGTATATAATAGTTTAATATTTTCCATATATTTTTCTTTCATAAAATCATAATGAAAGTCATACATTAAAGTTTTTGAAATATCTAAAATACAAAATCCAAGGTAAATCGGTTTGTTGTATAAAACTTGTGTTTTGTTTAATTGTACAGCGATTAAGTCTTCTGAAAATACAGATAAACTATGAAATTCAGGTCTTGCTATTAAAGTTTCAGCTCCCTGAGTTTTCCCACAATTTGTCCAACGGCTCACTAATTTTACATTTACTCGTTTTAAAACATTTTCCATTGTTTTACCAAAAACAGAGTTATTCATTAATTTAAAGAAATCTTTTTCAAAATCTGAAGTTGCCAATGAACGCATGCGAGTGTTCAAATCTATATAAACTTTTAACCACGCTGATTGATTGAACTTAAGAATTTTGTGAATTTTAAGCAAACGAAGTCCTCTTTTCAAACATTGTTTAAGATTCCTATAATGAATGACATAGTTCTTTTTATCATTTAAATTTGGAATCAATTTTTTGTCTTTACTACCACCATAACATATATTTTCAGGACATAACGGCAGATCCGAATGTAAGTCGTGTAAATGTTTTGGATATTCTAAGTCCACTTCCAAAATGAAACCATAATCAGCATCGTCAGGAACATGAAAGTTAGTATTAACATCAACCCATTCAAATTTTCCAGTAGGGAGACATTGAGACATAGCCCAACCGTAAAGGTTATTTGCATCCAGATACATTAGAAAAGAAGATGGTACAGAAGGATCATATTCTGACATATAAGAATTATTTGCTTTAGCATGTCTGTTACTACATTGAGATATACCACCGCGAATATTTTTTGCAATAAAAGTAATTTTGTTTATATCAGTTAACAACTCTAAATTTATTTTAGTATGTACTAACATGGCATCCCAACTCAAACCCGGTGCTGTATAATAATGGGCTGGGTCTAATTCATATGTTTTAAGACACACATCTCTAAAATTTTCAAATATATCGGCCAACAATAAAACATCTGTTTTTAAATATAAATCAGAGTATTCTTTCATATTTTTACAATGGAAATGATGCCATACATCTTGAGCATGCTGGTAATCATTTTCAGTAACATGCATATCAGTTAACGAACTATAAAATTTGTCAGGAGTAGGCAGACATGTTAAGTTTAAACATTCGAATGAAGTCATATATTCATAAGGATAAATACCTTTACGTATTAAGCGCCGAAAGTCTTCCTCACATGGAAAATTCAATTTGAGTTCTTTGAATTGTTCCAATAATAAATTTTGAGCCAATTTTTCTAGACTACTAGACATGAATTTAAAAGAATCAAGAAATCTTAATTTCATAACACGGTTATTAATATTTAATATTTTTGAAAAAGAAATGTACTTTTCTTTATTCTCAGGAATGATTTCTATATTACCATCTTCAAAATTGAGACCATGAACAATAAAATGCGAATCATAGTTACCCAAGTTATGTAGAAATATGGGTACGAAGTTTGGTACTCTATACTTTTTAGAACAATGTGTATGTCCAACTCCTTCATATAAACCAGTAAACCAATTATAACAAATCTCAAAATTTTCATTTAAACTATGATTACAAATATAACAGACTTTAGTTTGATTAGACATATTAATATTTTCTTCCGTTAATGGTAACGGACTTTTAACAAATGTATTTTTTTTACAGATATTAACTAAATCATCTTTTATCATTTTCATAAACATAAGTGCACAATCTTTACCAGTATGTGACCTATACTTTGAAAGCCTATCATCATATGAACATTTAATGTAATAGCCAAAGCTATACGTTTCATGTTTTTGGATGTTTTCGGTTGATGAATTATTTGGGTTATTAGAACATCCGTTAATAGGATTCAAAAAAGCTTCAAAGTCAGCGTATATTACGAAGGGTACTCTTAATTTTCGTTCATAATTGTTAAATGATATTTGGTTCGAAGGTGTTAACTTATTAAACCAATTACTTTTTTTATTAGATTCCGATGGTAGTTTTGTTGAAATGTGGAAACAATCTTTTTCTTGATGTTGTTTTAAATTATTATGCGATGTAAAGTTTAACAAACAACCATCACAAATATGAACTGCACATTTACTTGATGAAATTTGTTGAGCTACTAACCTTGAAATATTTTTTATATAACAATAATGACCTCTGTTAGCCTGAGTTATGTATAATAAGTTTAAATGGATGTTTTTTTTTTCTTTTGTAAAATATAACGGGCCAACCACAATATTTTTCTTTTTTCTAGAATCGTAATCTAAACCAAAAACATTTATACTAATATCATTAAGTTTTTCAAATTTATTAATGTCTTTCAATTTTACAGGAAATGAAATATTACCAAATTTTAATTTATTTTTATAAGGAATATAACATGTTACCCTGTCAACATGGGTTTTAGCTGGATATAATGCTGATAAAACTGCCCATCGAAAACATTCGTTATCCCTATTTTGTACATTTATTACTGCTTTTTTAACTTTTATGTCTAATGGTAGGTCTATGTAGAAGGAGCCCCGCAATGGGTTAAATTTATTAACATTCATATCCATGTAATTTATTTTTAGTAAACTCCAACCACTATCTTTTTTTTCAAAATTTAAAATTTTAGTACTTATTTCAGAAGTTATTAAAGAAAAAATCATATCTTTATCATCACCACGACTGAAAACGTAATTAGTTATTTGGAAGTCGAATGTGTTACGTAAGTTTTTAGTTAGCTGTATAAAGTCTGCATTGAGGATAAAATTTACTTTTACAATAAAAAGATCTATGATACATCGTTCAAGTAAAGTAAATACGACATCTTTGATTTCTTTTAAAAATAATTCAGGTGTTTGAAAAGGTTGTGGATTGTTGTCAATAATGATATCAGATTTAATTCTATACGTAATAACTCTATTTCCGAAAGCACTTTCAACTATTTTAACATTTCTTAACTCTGAATCATTCTTTAAAGAATTATTTTTATGTGTATTACTTTTCAAATGGTTACTCAAAAATTTTTTTTTTATCGACACATTGCACTGTGAACATTTAATTGTATCATAACTTTCTGTACTCACAGTTTGAAAAAACACTGATGATGTGGATGGTGCTTCAAGATGTATTCTTTTTGCAGTTGAGTCTTCTTCTGTTGTTGTCACAGATTCTGATTTTCTTTTTCCTTTTCCAGTTTGTGATATATGAAATTCCTGGTTGAATTCAGATGACATAAAATCTAACGACACTTCCTCAGCAAGCACCACGAGTTCCGAATTATATAAGTCACAGTTTAATGTATCCATGGTGTATCACTATTAATCTTTATATTTAACACAAGGATTCTTGAATACGCACTGTTTTACTAGATAGATTGTACTACACAATAGTTCATACACTATCAAAACTAAATTAAGGTAGAAGTCTCTGTGTATCTTCACTACTTCAATTATTCATGAAGTATTTAGCACAATCTTCGGTAGCAGCGAGCTGTTTAGTTATATCGTATATGATATCACGTACATTGTTTAGATTCTTGTCCCCATCGTTTGCTGTATAATATTTTACACGCAGCTCGGCATGTTTCCATAGCTCCGTCGGTGCAATTTCTTTAGTCTTCTTCAAATCGTAAATTTCAATTTTTATGAGGTGGGATGCATTATCTCCATCGTCATTGTTTGTAGAGATATATGCTGTACCCCCGTTTGATAAGCGTCCAACAGTAGATGACTTTTTGGAGGCCTTCTTCTTCTTCTTCGATTTCTCAAAGAATTCCTCTATGTCTTTCTTCCTTTTTAGTAGAATGGCGTTCTTTACTTTGTACTCCAGAGTACCTTCTTCGTCACTGCGCTCATCCTCTTCCCCTGGATAGTAAAACTGTTTATATGTATTATCTAGAAACTGAAACAATATAAAATATCTTTTTGAAAAATTTGACATGGACACACGAATAAAAAAGTATAAATGTAATTAAGAACACTATTTGAAATATGATAATACTTACAGCCATAGTAACCACAACGTATGAACAGCACACTGTAATGTATGAAGAATACTATGATATTCAGTTATCAAACTTGTACTTTGGTCTTTTTATTATAGTGTACTAACTTATCCACTGTTGACTACAACGTTTTAACTGAGTTTAGTGAGAGAGAGGGCTCTCTTTTATACACAGCGCATATCTCGTTGCTTTTAGAAACGTAGTAATGATATCCTCAGATAATTTACCTTCAGATAGCGAACCAATTTGTTTGAATTGTAAGCTAAATACCTCAGATAACTGAACTTTTTTGTTGTATTCGATAACCACAAATCCCTACCTACTTAGTCATATTCCCAGATAACAGAAATTTTGCTTATAACGAGTGGTCATTACTTTAGATGACACATACATTTTTGTTTTTTTTTGTTTTAGATAGCGACTGACTCGTTCTAATTGTTTGCTGACGACCTTAAATTTAAAGTTACTATTACAGATGCAACCCTGATTGTTCGTAGAGCACGAATTAATCCAACTGTGTTACTTGCACATCAAAAAGTGTTATCATCTACGACAGCTAAATATCCTATCACACGAGCTGAAGTTAAAGTTTTAACGATACCATCAGGTGTTCAGGGTAAAACTCTTGATAACATATTCCTTGGTCAAGTACCTATACGGTGTATAGTTGGTTTTGTGAATAATGCAGCATTCAATGGAAATCTCTCTAAAAACCCATTTAACTTTGAAAATTTTGATATTAGTACATTTTGTTTATACATAGACGGACAACAAATACCTTCAAAAGCTTTACAACCATCATTTGGGAATAATATTTTTACTTCTAGTTATCATACGTTGTTCTCGGGTACAGGTATACATTTCCTTAATGAAGGCAACGGGATATCTAGAGATCAATATTCCAAAGGGTTTTGTCTGCTAGCGTTCGATTTAACACCTGACTTATCAGCGAATGCTTCTAATCACTGGAACCTTATAAAACATGGTAGCGTAAGAATAGAAGTTCGCTTTGATACGGCTTTAACACAAACTATTAATTGTATTGTCTATGCAGAATTTGATAATGTTATAGAAATCGATAAAAACCGTAACATTTCTGTTGACTATAGTAGTTAAGTAAACTTAAATGTTTTAAAATTAAGTGTGTATTAGAATTAAGCGCGTATTAGAATTAAATATGTTTTAGAAATAAGTCTGCATTATTGTATATTGATCCTTTCAATAAAATATATTCATACAAAGTATTTCTTTGTTTTATTAACAATGTGTTTGTATATATTATGTTACCGTGAATGTTCGAAATGCAGTGTATGTTAAGATACTCTGTCATAGACCAGACCAATTTGGTCAATGTTCATTATGAGTGAAATTATTATGCGCGGGAGCGAGCAAAGGGAGCTCGTACGTCATGTTACAGTTAAAACAAAAGTTTTTGTAGACCCTATAATATGTTAAATTATTGTTGATCTCATTATTTGCTTATAATCTACGAGCCTGATAACATCGTAACGCGATCATGAATACATTAGAAATACGGAGATACTTGAGACAAGTGGATTCAAAAAGTGAATGTAATGTTTATGCCGCAAATCGCTTGCCGATTCATGTAGATATGCCTACATATATCATAAGCAACTTAGATAGTGA
Organism: Eilema griseolum; assembly: GCA_963662185.1. NCBI lineage: Eukaryota > Metazoa > Arthropoda > Insecta > Lepidoptera > Erebidae > Eilema > Eilema griseolum. The sequence goes on from OY759250.1 coordinate 13,016,535, forward strand.
CAATAAGCCTGGTTCTCACTGGGTTGCTATACACATAGACGCGAATGGAGTTGGTCAGTACTTTGATTCCTATGGTAGAGCACCCACAGGTTTCCATCGTACGTTTTTAGATCGAAATTGCAGAGTATGGAATTACAACACTAATCGAATCCAAAACGATTACACTCCAGTATGTGGCGAATATTGTTTAATGTATTTATACTATAAACATTATGGTATGTCATTAGCCGATTTCCAGCACCTGTTCACTAACAATACGCTGTATAACGATATCATACTAAGTAAGTTATTCAAATATTGTTTTGAAAATAATAAAGAACATTAGTACTGCGAAAGGACTTTTTTTTAAATCATATACATACCCGTATACATCATAGGTTTAGTCATCATTGGCTATGACGCAGACATTGACAAAAAAGACAACAGACCCGAGATAACATTGAGCGACGACGGCTGGTCGTTATCAAGGGTCGGCCGTTATCAATTGTTCGTCAATTACCTCAGATTACGTTTCTGTAACTTTGTAACGGTGCGTCGTACGCGAAAACGGATTAGCGCAATCGACTCAGCATGGCCAAAAACCCCCGAATAGACACCAAACTTTTTTTTTTTTTTTTTTTTTTTTTAGCCCTGACGGCCACCCTGAAGCCGAGAGACAGGGCATGGCGGGGGGAGGGAATGACAGGGGGAGGTGGGGGTTTGGAGAGTTGGTCCAGTCCCCGTGAATCCCTACTACTTTTGCTGCATAAAATTAGGTAAATTTGCTGCTTTGGTGTGTCAATTAGCTCATCGCACTGAGGCTTAGGCCTACTATTTCCACACTGGCCAGACGAGTTGATACGGGGTTTTATTTAGAGTTTTCCTTTTCTCGCAGTGATATCGTCGCCTCTTACGTCGCCTCTTACGACTAATAATAATTGTTCTGTTTCCACAAAACTCGATTACAAATGTTGCAAAAATATATAAAAATGTTTTATGGAACAGAACACGATCCACTAATTTCTAATTAATCTATCTGGACTCATCGACGGTCTCTACCTCACATAGGAGAGTTATACACATACAGAATACGTAGAACTTATTTCGAGGCATTGTGTGTGCAGTCGCCTCTTGGTGAAGTCATATAAAACGTGTTGTGAGTTACAAACTGACCTCCGAATGCACTCAGATTACACCAACTTTAAGAGTATCTATTTCTAGATTTGAGCTGAATTGTTGTTTCATTAATGCATGTATGACCTAGCGTTGATTATATAATGTAAATCGAAATACCTAAGTAGGGATAATAAAAGCAGATGGCGTGATGTCTCTGATTACCCCGGATAGAATAATACATGACTTTATGACACTATGTGGCATTACACTTCAATACAACGGCAGGTGACGCCATCTAACGAGATCAAACTGAACTACTACGAAACTACAAAACTTAAAGAAAAGTCGACGCTTTGAAGGGTTCGTCCACTCTGATCATATGAAGCATTGTAATTTTTTTCATTACTTGTTCGCAGAAGAATGCGCCAGCCACCCACGCATCCTCACAGCGAACCGTGAGAACTCTCACTTCCAGGGCCGCCACCAGCTCCCGTCTCGGCATCTCCCACGCCGGACACTCGGACGTTGTCACTTTCTCCATCCGACGCAGTTACTGCCCGAAGCACCCGTGGTCGATATGAGAGGCTGATGTGTGGCCTCTCTAGCCACTCCCCCATGATGGGTCTAACCGCCGCTACTACGGCGTGCCCTGCGCTTGGTCGCTCAAATTGTAACTATGGTTACAAGTAATTTTATATTAACACAAACTTAACGGTAGCGTAGCGGTTCAGGAGCTGGACTTACGATTCTGAGATCCCAATTTCGAATTCCTCTCTCGAAACTACATATAATCACGTTTTTATCTCCGGAGGGGCACTATTGTTAACTCGAGCCATGCATCTGAGGTGGAGTGTGGGCTGTAATTTACTGGTCTGATGTTAAACAGCCCTATCCGTTAGTCACCTTGTAGGACACTGCATGGGAAGAGATGAGGTGGTCCAAATCCGACTCCGCGAGAAATCAGGCGGCTCTCTCTCTCGGAAATAAGCTCTTGCATTTGATAAAAAATATACAAAAAGTGTTCATCTGCGTTAGCCTTACTAACTATAACTTATATAGCAAAGACTACGGTTCACGACTAAAACTAAAACTTTTAGTAGTTGTACAAGTAACAAACTAGTTAACACTTTATTGTTATTACGGAGTATATCGAGCAGATTTCATGTCGCTGTAAACTTGTTGTTCGTCAATTGTTACGGTACAATTGACGGTTCGAAAGCTTTGTTAATTGCTTGCACTTCAGAGATAGAGCTGCGAATTGGAGGAGTTTATTTTCGGTTTAACCGCTTTTTAATTTCTTCAAGATTACTATATAAGATACGTGCTGTCAGTGGGAAGACTAAAGGATTGTCCTGCTTTGTCTTCTACACCGACGGCACAGAAGCTTTGTGCTTACCCTCGGCAGCGCGAGTGTAGCTCCTCTGGTGTTACACACGTCCATAGGCCACGGTAAGCACTATCCATCATGTGGGCCGTGTGCTTGTCTACCACCTAAGTGCTATTATATGCTATTATATATATGGTATGTGTCCATTATCCAGGGTGCAAGGGGCTTACCAAGATCGGGTCCAAGCGAATGTCAGCTAAAAGTTGCTACAACTGGTGATTGAAGAATGAGGAATTGGCGTAGACAGACGTCAGTCGCTTCCATTAAAGGCAAAAAGAATAAATGAAAAGGACAAGTATAGTCCTGGCTTCTGTTAAAACCTCTTGCTTTTCATCATTGACTGGGAAATGTCATGGACCCTATAAAGAATATCCCAGAGACCTCGACCGGTTTCGGCCACTACCGTAGATGACATCATCCTAGAGAACTAGGGAGCAAGTTTTGCACCGCTGTAAATGCAAGTCTGCCTGCCTTACATTCACAGCGGTGTTAATTTATCATTTGTTTTAAATAGGACACGTTAATTTGGCTTGCTGACATCAACACAATTCTATAGAGGGAGTGTTAATATAAAATCTATACAAGCCTTAATTCATCTTTTAGTGCTTCACATAAATCTAGTGAATAGTACCACAAATTCTGCAGTCTGGCCCAGCTGCCAACATTTGGTCATCGAGAACACTACTAAATCGTTTCCACCAGCTGACTTACGTCATCTTTCAGGATGAATAATAGCCAATATTGCTTTGTTTTAACTCTCGTGAAGTTAACTATTACCTTTTAAGATAAAATATGTACATACATACATATGCTCACGCCTATTTCCCTCTGTTATAGACAGAGATACCTACCTGTCACTTGCTTTTATCCTCCCTATTTAAAAATCACCAGATTTGAAATGATCCCCCTCACATATTCTAGCAGACGAGTCTGGTATCCAGTTTTGATGCGCCGAGCTTTAGATTAAAGCATCTGTCTTTTCTCATCTCTCATCCATAACACAAGTTAAATCTTCGCTTGGATGACAGAAATTCAACTAATAAATAATTAAAATCAATTTTTATATTTGCTCTGTAAGATATTTATTATACCTGTGTACTGTAATGCAACATTTGTAAATGGTAATAAAGTTATCTTATCTTATCTTTCTTTTTATACTGGAATACACAGCGGCATTTTTTATGCCACAAAAGCATATTTCCTTCATTTACTAACAATTTGTGTGAAATTTGACAGCAATACAATACCAGTGAGAATGCGCCACCTAACAGGATAAATAAGTAGTGTCTCTCTTCATTATTCCTTATCTAAAAAATATATAATATTTGTTTCATTTCATTCTCAAGTCATGTTTGTCGATCAAATCTCCTTTCTCTTTAAAATGAGGAAGGAAAGGGAAGGAAGGGAAGGATATTAAAAATTATTACATTCCATGACTGGTGCCTGTACAATTTTCGTTTAATAGCACAATACGGCCAGCTAATAATATGTACGGTCGAAAGGCCCTCGTAACAGGAGCCTATATTATTTTTATACCGCAATGAAAATATTTTATGCCGCATAACTATGTTTAAATAAAATCCCAACTTATTATTTTATGCCCTTTGTGTTGTAGCCGCACAGCACAAAAGTATTTATGCAGAAAAAACTGTAAAAAATATGCTTTGTACGTTTATTTTATTTTTTTATGATTAGATATTGTGACAAGCTTCGTAAATTTTGTATTTTTATGTTCATATGTTGCGTTAAAATTTAATGTATGTTTCTATATTAGTACAATAAAGATTTTAATAATAAAACGATACTCAAAGGTCGGGTATCTTGTTAAGATTATAATAAACTTATAACCTATACATAATATAAAAAGATATCGCAAAGGAGTCTTTCTGACCCTTGGTTTTATTGAAGAACAATGATGATAGAACCAATGATGTATTATAAACTATGGATATGTCATCCACACTCTAAACTGGCGACAAAAACAGATGATAAACGTTCATCATTTTACGCACCAATCAGAGATGTGACAGGGTGCTACGCATAAATTCGTGATAACATAATTCAGAATTCACATACAATAATAATATTAAGTTTGCGCTATTTTTGAAAACCGCCATGTTCCTACATGACAAATCTGTTAATAATATGTCATTGGGTAGAACCACATATATCCCAGATGCGCCGAATAATTGAAGGTAGTGAAACGGTTCCGAAGATTTTGATGGGGTGCCTTCCTTAGGTATACATTCAAAAATCTCTAATCGTCAGAAGGTACCAGTCTTATATTACTGAAAATTTTGGAAATCTAACGAGAATAGTCAGCTTCAGTGTCGAGGAGTGTTTATAACCCGATGCCTGCCGGTTTACCGGGAAGCCGTAGTCGAGGTGTTTGAATTTACACTACATAATATACATAATACATAATCGAAAATGAATGTATTTGAAATTTAGTATCTGAAATTCTGTATCTAAAATTGGGTATCTGAAATTCGGAATAAGTTAGATCATATTTCCGTTGGCTTCCCTTTTCAAAATATTCATCCTTCGCCACTGCCGAATATCTATAACTACATAATTACAGACAGAATTATATAAAGTAATTATTGAAAATAAATATATTGCCGCGCGGTTTCCGGTAGAGTAGAATTAGGGCCACACCCCATCTATTCCCATGCGGTGTCGTACAAGGCAACTACGGGATAGGGCGTTACTATGGTTTATGGCTGCTTGCAATACTGGGAATGTCACCTCACTATTAAACCTCGTTATATTTCTTATGAAAAGAAAACTGGTTATTATTCGCATACTGATTTTTCATGGCCACGTGGTTCCCGGCAGAGTTAAATTTGGGCAACCCCATCTCTTCCCATGAGGTGTCGTACAAGGCGACTAAGGGATAGGGCTGTTTAATATCAGACAGATATATACAGCAGAGACTCAGCCTCAGATGCATGGGTCGAGGTAACAATAGTGCCCGGAATACGGCAATACACCTATTACCCCCTATTACGTTGGACCGAATACAATTATTGGTGAAATGTGGGTGTTAATTCACCTCTGCCCAACCCTCCAGGGATAAAGGCATGATTATATGTATGTATTATTGAAATAGTGCTCCCTTTGCTCTTTATGAATGACCTAAATTACTTCAAATACTTACCTACATATTTAAGTGTAGAGTTCAAATAAAAGCTCACACTATTTACAAAGAACAAAGGAGTTTTAAACGGAATTTTCTCTTAGGAGCTGAAACCGCGACACCTAAAAGAAATTAAACTGTTACCACCTGAGTGTGATATCAGAAACACATAAAGGCTTCATAGTTTTCTATTTTTATTACAGTAACAGGTCCCACTGCGCCACTAGTAGCGATTGTGTAAGATATTTTTATAAAACAAAAATATCAAACAATATAAGATTACTTCCCACCTTACATAAATCTCTAAGTAGCTAGAGGTTCAGGTCCCAACTTTACCCGGGAATAAATTCGTTAAAACTCCCATAATCCCATTGCAGCGCCATCTACCAACGTGACAAATGCATAAAAAGCATCTTTGTAGCAAGTTGTAATATCATGTACAACTTAAGTTAAATCAATACAGAACTTTTGAGTTTTTGAAGCATTACACAATACCACATTCAACTTTACACTTTTATGAATTTTATCTTATAATCAGTGATTTTTAAAATATGGGATAACTAGATTTGATACATTTGCTTAGCACAAGAAGAATTTTATCGTAATTCATTTTGTTATTTATAAAATTTACACTGTTCTCGCATAAAAATAAGATTATATTTCATGGTATAATATTATTTTTATGGGAGAATAAATACTCGTGTAATTTATCTATCACATTAATTGCTTTTTAAACAATTATTACGCTTGGGAAGAGTAAAACTATTGATAGTTACCAACCAATGTTAATCGCTACCGATGGCACCAAAGCCTAAGTTCGGGAATCGCACCTAACGGTTCAATTAAGAAGAGAATTGATGGCAGGATGTTTCTTCCGTATTTTATTTTAACTGTCCAAGTTTACGCGTCATTTGAGATGATTGGATTTTTATTTTAATGTTAGTCTTAGAGTTTTACTTAATTGAATACAAGAGTTTTGTTGTTTCAGCAGTTTAGCTGTTCTCACTACATGATCGATTACCTTTTTTTTTTTTTTTACGTGTGCAAAATCCCCACGGATATCTCCCCACCGGAGCCGGTGGAGGAGGTTAGGCCGGTGGAGGAGGTTAAGCCGGTGGAGGAGGTTAGGCCGGTGGAGGAGGTTAACATGATCGATTACCTTATGTCTTGTGAGAAAATATCAAAGATAGCCGTGGTCGTATGCTATGTTAGAGCGTGATTTTTCAGTAGTCGGGTTTTAGTCTTAAACTTATTTTTTTATGTTTTTGAAGCATTCTAAAACCAAGAAGTATTACTTACAGACCTTAGACCATAAACTAGTCATTTTAAAAAAAAATAAGGCGGTGGTGGTGCCACTTTTCAATCTATAATGTCACCTCGTTCTAAATCTGTTTCTGTTCTGTGATTGTGGATGCCTATTGCCTGGAAGAAATCGCTTCAGCGATGAGGCCGCCCATTGTACATTAAACTGTATATGTCTGTTACCTACTTGTCTCAGCTGTAAATGTATTCGTGTACAATAAAGTTTTATCTATCTATCTATCTATCTATTTATCTATCGACTCATATAAATCAGCACCCAAACAAATTATGTACATACGTTAGTAATTCATTTATCTAGCTTTAAATAAACGTGAGTATTTGCATCGGATCGGGCATTATCGGTATTGTACAGTTGAGCTCTCATTAATGTGGCATGCAGGGAGGCTGTCGGCGGGCAGCTGGTATTTAACAGCTCATTACACAGAATGATACCGGCTAATGTATATTTAACTAACAGAGCTCGAACTGTGTTGTACATTATACATTTCACCAATGAAGATTAACGGTACAGGGAAACTGTTATCAGTGAGTAATATGAACACAGTATGGTTTCCACAATGATAGATACATTTTGATTTTATCAACCGACTTCAGAAAAGGAGAAGGTTATATTTTCGATTGACGACGAATGTCTTCCGATTTCTCTATAATTTATAAACTGTGTTTTGTGGAAAAATTGCATGATTGTTTATCATGATGTTACCTTGAGGTGTCTTACAACAACGCGCGTCTTAATATACGCTTATTATCTATCTAAAAGTTGAGTATTTTTAAACTTTATTTTTTTCTGAATAAAAAATTACTTCATTGTCAATCAATTCAATGCCAATCCCGGTTGTATTATCATAGTTTTAATCCTATTCGCATCCGAAGCTTTTCACCTCGGAGTCTGAGATTCGTTGTTTAACCCCCGACGCAAAAACGAGAGAGTGTTATATCATAGCTCCTGAACGGATGAACCGATTTTGATTTAGATTTTTTGTTTTGAAAGGTATATTAGTCAAGAGTGTTGTTAGCTATGTTAGAAAAAAAATTGTCCAAGATGGTCGCCACAAAATGACGTGAGTGCATATTTTTTCACAACTCCCTCAATATGGGTATCAAATGAAATTACTTGACTAGTAAAATACCATACACTATGATAAATTTCAAATCAAAGATGGCCGCCACTACAAAATGGCGAATTAATTTTATTCACAATACACAAATCATAGAGCTTGACTAATAGATCAATTTAAAAAGTATTAAATAAAGTGGCAGACTAAATGACAATTGGATCAGTTAATATGCAATCCCTTGGAGGTTAACCTATTTAATTTTCCATTTATAGTCCCGCAGGAGTTCTCTCCGTTAATTACTGCTGTTTAAATTATTGATGCAACTGAACAGTTAGCTAACAATCTCTTAGTCATTCATGGAGGTTTATTTGCAATCGTCGAAACTATTTAAGACTTACAAAGTACTTAAATTGACTAGTACTGGATTCGCGTCAAAGAGGCTCCATTGAGATATTTGGTACCGACCTGAGGAGCAACAAAAGTGCTATATCAAACCGACGTCTGAAGGAAGTGCTCAAATTTATCAAATCTCTTTTTTTTCATATCACTTATGTGGCAGACGCGGCCCACCTGATGGAAAGTGGTTACCGTGGCCTATAGACGTGTGTAACATCAGAGGAGTCACACTCGTACTGCCGACCCTGCAACCACAGAGAGTTTTTGTGCCGTCAGTGTAGAAGACAAAGCAGGATATGCCTTTAGTCTTCCCACTGACAGAACAAACTCTCCAGTGAGCTCTGGCTCCTGATGGAAAGTTTGAGGGAAGTCGAAGTCGTAATTACTATTCCACATGCTGCCTCTAGTAAACAGCTAGCTTGGTACAGTCAGCAATCGATCTTGACGAACAAAGTAATCAAAATTATCTTAATGCCTTGGTTGCCTGCCTCCTATTGACTGATTGTTGTAATATTTGATACACACCTTTAATTCAGACAAAAGTACTTAAAGTAAATCAATCTGTATTTTTTTTTATTTTGAGACTTTGGAATCAGTTCTCGTTTTTCTCTTTGGTATCGTTCTGACGCTGACTGTACACAAAAGTCAGTGGTTAGTCACGTACCTAAGTATATATAATGATTTTTTATATCTACCACTTAGATGGCAGCTGACGGCAAGTAGACGTGTGCAATACCTACCAAACTCGTCACAAAGTGTCTTAAAAAACGCCTTAGTTTATATTTCAAACAGCGGTAAAATCACAGCATACTATCAAAACTAGCTTCAAATATTGTTTTACGTTAACAGCTCCACCGCATTGCTGTCAAACCCATTTTTATCACATTATCATGCTAGTATCATTCCCATTGCTTTAAAATAATTCGAGTCCACTCTGAACACCGCACAAGTTTTCCACATGAAAAGCCTTCATTCCATTGCACTCTGAATTCAATGGTGGAAAGCTTTCTTCGTGAAAATTATACAACACGGCTCTCAACGTATTTAGATTTTATGAGGACAGCTATATTTTGATTGTGAATGGGTGGATTTATTTTTGTATATCTGTGGTTAAGTGCTTTTGTGATTATGAATTTCGAATGTATGTATCTATTCTTTGAATATTTTAGTTTAAAATGGGATAAATAGAGATTTTTAATAGGTAACAATACTAATGTACGGATAGGGATAAGAAGGATAAGATGGGGATAAGGATACGGCCAATAGTCACAGTTAGGATAGGCACCTTACAGAAAGCAATTCACTATTTTTATTAATATAGTTTATTGTTTTATGGGCATTTTCACTTTAGATGACACCTATCTGAAATTTTAGGATTTTAAATTTTTTATTAACTACGTCTGCATTAACTATTGATATAGATTTAAAAACTATCTTATTTTGTATTTTTTATAAAAGTTCACGTAATATATTCATATTTTTTGCAATAATTGATATTTATGTGAGACGGGTGACCAATAATTGTCCGCTTTGTAACGAAAATGATCTTCACATAAAAATGATATAAACCATTAACGAGACTGAACAATCAACCATTTGTTAAATTTAGAGCCCATAGAAAGATAATAACTCTAAATATTATGTAAAGTATTGAATTTGGAATTTCTATCATAACATTTCATTCTGTTTTGTAACATTTTGTACCAAATAAAGTTTTATTTTTAACGTCACAGTTTTAGTTTTTAAGGTACGTTATTGATTTTTACTGTTAGGAAAAGATTTGAATTTCTTTTTTATTTATAACAAAGATATTATTTAGTTTTTATGAGCATTTCAGAAAAATCTACAGAAATCAAGTAAAAAAAAAATGGGACAGTTACAAAATAGACAAAAATGTTACGAAACAGAAATTATAAGGCATAGTCCTAAATGTACCAATAAATATGAAAAGGGACAATTAAACACAATTTTGTTTATATGAACTATCAGGTAAGTTTATTAAATCTTTGGGTGTCATTGCAAACAAGACACTCAAATGAAATTAAGATTCATCCAGTGGGTTATAAAATTAAAAATTAAAAAAAACAATGCAAGTAGGTAGTAAAAACCTTAAGAAAAAATAACAAAACTGTCTCATGAAATATCTACGCTCAGTGTTTTGTTTCAGTAATTAAAATTATTATTAGGTAAATTGCATTCTATAACCAAGAATAACAAAAAAAAAACACCAAATATAAAATAAGAATACAATTTACCTCAGATATTAATGAAACAAAAAATTACATACCAAATTTTCCACCCTCTTCTTTATACCTTTTATATAAATTTGCTAATGTATCAACTGTATACCTTATTTGTTCCTTTTTTTTTTCAAAAGACCTACATTCTTTTTTCCCTGCAGTTGCTCTGGTGACATCATCTCTTAACCAAAACATCTCAATTTCTTTGCAACATGTCTGTCTCTTTTTTTCCTTTCTATTCCGTTGTTTACTACCAAGTCCCATTAGTTTTGCTACATATATTATGTCTTTTTACCAGGCTGAGAGTTATTTATTAACTTTTTCAAAATCTGTTTGTCGATACGTTTTTCACATTGTGCATAAGTCCGCCGTAATGTCAGTTCCAATATCTCTTCCCTGGCTTTATGTTTGTCAAGTAGGTCTTGCTGATTATTTATTATTATTGAAGTAGATTTTTTAAGGCGACTGTATCTTTTTCTCAGTCTTACGACGCATTTGTCAAGTATTGAATTTTATTTTAAAGCAATTTTATATTTAAGACTTAAAATTTGGTATTTTTGTTGATAAATGTTTACTTATACTAAGATTTTCTTTTAATCGATTTGTAGAAGGTGAAACTGCAGGGTTTGTATTAATTGAGGTTCCGGCAGTAGCATTTACTTGATTACATTTTGAAGCACGTTGTTTTCTTTTCTCCTCTCTCCAAGTTTGACGTTTTGTATTTTTTTTCTATTTCACTCATCACAGCAACTTTTTTTTTTAGTTCTAATTCGATCTAAATTTTTCTTTATTTCTTCGGCTTTTTCTGGATTGTTTTTTAATTTTTCTCTATACCTTCTAACCCCTTCTGCTGATGTGAACGCCATTGTTGCCTAAAAATTAAAAAGTGAAACTACTTAGTAAGTTTCGAATTAAACTAACCATCTAGCACCTAAGCACTCGTCAATACGAATCAAACGAGTCCAAACTCAATGGGATTGCGTTGTTTCACTATTGAGTTCTATGACCATCTTCCGGCTCCATCATTAGACCCTGGTTACCAACTAGTACCAAAGTACCTTTCAACACGCATCAAATGAGTCCAAACACGATGCATATTGTTGTTTAACTTCTGAGTTCCTATGGTCACGACCCTGTTCCATCATCGGAACAGCTCCGTGTCATTAATTTTGCATTGTCATCCAATTCACACATGCTTGCAAAATTTCAGCTCAATCGGTAACCGATAAGTAGATTAAATTTAACTTACAAGATTTGGTTACAGACAGACACCGAGACAGGTGAAACTAAATAAAAGCTTCAAGTAAAAAAATGCAAGATTATTAAAACAAATAACCCTCTTTTAAACTTCAACGCAGTCAGTTAGTATTAATTTGCCTTTGTGCATTAGCCTTTACGTGTCCGTTTTGTAACGTTTTTAGTCCGCATATTGTAACGTTACAAAACAGACGTTACAAAATTGCGACCGTTAGAAATATTTAAAGAAAAAATACCAATTATAACGAATAATCCTTTCATGTTTAATGTTTTTCGCATGGAATACAGTCCAATGCATGCATTAAATATAACAGATATTATGATTAAACCCTAAAAAATAAGAATAAAGACGTTACTTACCAGACAAACACCGACGCTAAATTTGAAGCACAATCACGTTAACCTTCACAAAATATTTATTGACACTGATTTCAAAATGGCTGATTCCCTATACTAATCGTAATGCCCGAAATTGCCAGATTAATAAAAAATATCACTTTTTGGTAAAAAATTGAATGAATAATTCCCGTTACAAAACCGGAAATGTCCGGAATGCAAAAAAGTGGGGGACAAGATAAAAAATAATATTATAAATAAATAATAATAAAAACTAATACAAAAAATGAGATAAAGTAACAACTAGCTTTCTTTTATATGCATTGCAATCATCGCTACATAATCTATCATATAAAAAATCATTAAAAACTCAATCCAAAGTTGACAGTTTACAAATGGGACAGTATGAAACTGAAAAATCTTGAAATTTCAAATATGTTTTATTTATAAATTAACTGTTCTATATTTATGTTAATAACAAATAGAGGTAGCCTGTTTCATATATTTTCAATGTGTCTTTAATTTATTACCAAAACAATTATTTAAATATTTATAAAAAATGCTAATTCCTAGGGACAGCTCCAAAACAGCAATGTGTCATTTAAAGTGAAAATGCCCTTATAGTTACATAACATTATATAGAAATCATAGAATCCATAGAAATCAGCATACATAAGTATAACTACGCCTTACCCCTTGTCCCAACCATCTTTATATTCCTCCAGTCTCTTAATATTAATGGACATAGAAATATTGAAAATATGTGGTGACGGAAATTGTTAAACGACCCGATAAAAACTTCCTCTCTACCCTGTTTACTAAACCCATAAAATTCTTCATGGTTTGGAAAAACTTTTCCAGTGCCGTTAAATTCGACATAGCAAGATGAACCACTGATTAAATTTTTAACGCCTTTAAAAAACTCATAGCAATAAATTGTAGATTAACAACTGACGCTAAAAAAACTTATTTATTGAACGACCGAACATACGATTGAATTTATCGTAAACAAACATTTTATATCATAGATATTTTTATTAATTAAGCAGGGATTTTTTTAACTGGCGTAAATTTTCTTCGTGAACAATAAAATCAAATGCTTTACGTTTTAGCACAGATATTATAATACTTCTTATAGTTTTAGTAAAAGAAACTAATGCGAAAAGGATCTAGTTACCTTTTTAATATAACGAATTAATAATTATCAGAGAAATCGATTATTTAAGATTAAGTAGGTATGTAATACTTTGAAATAGCTACTTATTTTGAAAATTTTAGATGCTGGTGTTGCCAGTGATGTCTTCAAAAATGAGGTTTAATAAGTAGGTACCATGAAAATTTTATTACTTTTACAAACCCATTTACTCATCATTACATTTTTATTTTCCGTAGAATACGTAATACTTAGCATACGATTATATAAATACAGGCCAAAGTAACACAAATTATTATGTAAGTACAATAAAAATGGTAACAAATTAAGCCACCGCTGGCCACTCTGAACGCATCTAAAACAAATGTGCCGTATTTCTCCCACAGAGGTTGGCACGGTTCCAAACGCACGTTTCTTGGGTTTATTTTGAGTAGGTATACCGCATTCAGTTGACTACGTGATAACCTAATCGATTAGACGAATTGAATCTGCACCAATTGTGCTGACTTTAGGAAATTCTTACGCAAATAAGCGGAACGAATTTACATAGTGTTTTCACAATGAAACTTTGAGCTTCTCCAAATTAACTGTACCTACCTAATGTTGTTGTTACTTGGAAGCCTGGAATTTGTTTGATCACACAAAATGTACGTACATCCTGTGTAGTTTGATTTTAATATGACCCAATTTATTGATAGAAGTTGATAATGAACAAAGTTATACTAATAAAGGAAGAGAGTTTGCTTTATTACCGTCAAACTTACGAAGTAATAATAGATACTTTGTAAACAATCAGTAGCATGCTGTTTTCGCTTTAATGTAAGTACTAACCTTAACACGATGTTATAAGACTGCCCAAACATAAATTAAATAATAATGTTCCCTGGCAACATTAACAATATCTTAAAAAGTCGTATGTACATATATTTGATTTTCGAATGTGATCGAAATGGCGGGACATTTGATAGAAATAACGCAGCTAAACCTCAGTACCTATTTCAAATCTAACAATGATGCTTACTTATTATTAAAGTATATCGACAGTATTATAAAAGTGTAGTTGAGTTCCTCCAGTCACGGGTCCATTAAACGAGGTGTGAAAAAGTATATGATGAGGTCGTTTTTTTTTTATAGCACTTAGGTGGCAGACAAGCGCACGGCACTGCCCACCTGATCGAAAGTGGTTATCGTGGCCTATGGACGTGTGTAACACCAGAGAAGCCGACCCTGTAAGCACAGAGTTTCTGTGCCGTCAGTGTAGAGGACAAAGCAGGACAAGCATTTAGTCATCCCACTGACAGCACAAATTCTCCAGTGAGCTACCCTACTCACCGCTGGGAACACAACACGAAGTTATTATAACAGCGGTATTCTGTAGGGCAGAGGTACTTCCCCAGTCGGACTGCTCAATTGGGCGGAAATACCGCCGTGTCCCACCTCCTCATAAAGCCTCAGCTCACTATACAGTTACCATCGTCAAGCTGAGTGTCACCATTGTCACATGGTATATGTAAGTAATGGTGACCCTCTTTTCTGAGACTTTACCTTCAGCTTACCATCAGGAAAGGCGAAGTCTAACTGACGTGCCCTATATAAAAAAAAGAATGGGATATCAACGAAATTGAAATTATCCCATTATTTGTGTACCTAAGTAATTGTAATGTTTGAAATATAAGACTAGCCTATTTTTTTTTTTTTTTTTTTTTTTTTTTTTCTATTGGAAGCTTGCTTATGTAATTTACTTCTTTTATTTCTATTATCTAAAATTTATCTCCTTGATGTGACTATTCACCTACCAAGCGCGCTATAAACCGTAAAAATAGTCTTATTCAATGTATTACATACGCATAATCTTTCAATAATATCATTTTCAGGTACATTCAATGGATAATAATCCTATTCACAACAGTCTCATTAGTCCAGGGTCAGTCTGCGAAATGTGACCAAACGCCTCCTTCAGCCACGGTGGACACCCCTAACGAGAATATAGACTTGTACCACCTAGACATACAAACTTCAGGATCACTGATGGGCAGAGATGGTAAACATTTTTACACACCGGCTCAGACATACGTTTGTAAGTAATTCATTCATACTTTTTTTTTTACGTGCGCAAAATCCCCACGGTGACCCTCCCACCGGAGCCGGTGGAAGAGGTCATGTCGGACTCGAACCGACCAAAACCCACGCCGCCTGTGGGTCGTTTTTGGTTGCCGAAGGTGAGGTTGACAGGCATATCCCTCGCACCCCGGCCGACCCAGGGCCATCTCTAACGATCTGGCCCTCTCTTCGGGTGTGGGGACTACAGAGGCCCCAACTGTCCCCGGAAACAGGCGCGCCACCGCAATTCATTCATACTATTATTAGGTATATATGCGAAAGTAACTCTGTCTGTCTATGTTTTACTTACTTTGATAAAATTTAGGAAACAGGGGAAGGCAGCCGCTTCCTGAATTTAAAAAAACCCTAGTCAAAGTACCAACGGGACCTATGTACCTAAAATCTGCTTTGCGAAACTTTAATTTAAATTTAAAATTAAATTTAAAATTGTTTCATTATCAAGCTAGCCGCTCGTCTCGGCTTTGCAGGCGAAAGTTTTGTATTTCACAATGGCCCACCCGATATGATGCAGTTACGCGTCTGTGACGTCTGCAACATCAGGGGCGTGAGACTCGTGGTGCCGACCATCTAAAAACCTTCTAATTAATTCTTGAAGAGCCCCATATTGTAATCGCTTGGGAAAACTACCTCAGAGAGATTATTTCACAGTTGGTATCCTGTTAGGTACCAACGTGGCTATCGTCTGCCTATCAATGATGTATTATAAACTATAGATATTTTATCTGTACCTACTCTAAAATAGTGACCAAAAAATGATTAACAGTATAATTTTATAAAGTGCGCTACGCAAAAAAAGTCATTATTAATGAATTCCAAATAATAATAATATCATAGAAGCTCAAAAATATAACTTAGTAGATCAAATAGAACCGTACCTATTACAAAAATAAACCAAAGGATGTCTTGAATAACGAAACCACCAAACTGGGACCGAGCTATTCTTTTAATTTATTTATCTATTGATATTTATGCACAAGTACTTAATGCCATAGGCATTCTCTACCAGTCAATTAAAGGTGGTGCAGAGATAAATTAGTAGGTGTCTTCTAATGCCGTTCAAGTGCATACCAGATAAAGCGATTACAAACAATATACCACATATAACACTAACACTAAAAGTTAAAAAAAAACACATGTTTAAGAGATATTTCAACTCCTAACTCCGAAAACATAAAGAAATAATACACAGAAAAAATACAAAAATACATACCACTAAATTTACTGATGAAATACGACAAAAATGGCATCAACACCGTTAAAATCATACCTATCATTCTCTCATCCACAAGTCACATTCTAAAATCATTACACAGATCACTCACAGCATTAGGCCTACATAAAAAAGTATATATAATTACAGAGATCAAATGTTATAGATACATATTCCACAGTTAGGCGATTCCTCACATCCACTACCCAAACTCCCACCACAATTCCAAATGAACCGACTCACTTGACTTAAGCCAGTGATAGGTTCACACATACCAGCCGAAAAAGCTGAGAAGTTTATTCTAAATAATAATTCATTTAAAATAATAATGGTAACGTATAAATTCTTCACGCGAGCAAGTTGCTATAGTTTTTTTTTCATACTTAGTGTTTACGCCATTTTTGAAAGCTGCGATTTTTCTCCGTGAAGTATCAATGAATATGTAATAGCCATGGAACTAATAAGTACTACGTTTTCTTGCTCACAGTAACCATAACAACTACAACTCCTACACGTCCTTTCAAATGGTTCATGATAACTGCCGAGGATCCGGATGTGGACAACAATTTCTACGATGGGGACAAAGACGTAGACGTGGGCATCCTGAAGACTCTGGACAGTGGCCACCTGGCCCGATACAGTGAGAGCTGCTACAGTTCTGTAGAAAGCGCTGATTACTCTGAGAAGAACAAAATTGAGGTAAAGTAGACGTTAGTTTCAATGTTCGTTTTACAGGACCTGTTTAATTTTGGTCGCACGAAGTAAGGGTCGAAACTATTGCCGCCTTCTCGTTTCATTCTGATAACTTTATGATAGAAAAAATCCTCTTTTAGAAACATAATATTAGGACTGTTTCTAAAAGGTGAACTCGACTCGATCAACACAGATCGACTCTGACTCCGAATACCGTCTTGTACCAAGAAGTTTGGACAATAGCGCAGGCTTTTCCTCTCGAGGTTGGGAAGACGAACCTATAATAACATAGGTATATACATAAAATCACGCCTTTATCCCCGGAGGGTTGAGAAGAGGTGAATTAACACCCACATTCACCCAATTCAGTCCCACGTAATTGGGGGTGAGCTTATTACCGTCTTCCGGGCACTATTTTGTAATTGTAGTAATATTATAAACCTACAAAATATTTTTGTTCGAACGGGCTAATCTCAGGAACTACTGGTTAGAATTGAAAAAAAATTTAGGCAATAAATCATCACGCTAGTACTTAAGGAAGTGGATCAGTGATCACAAATATCGACAAATCCGGCGGACTTCCATTCATTATTTGAATATCTACTAAAGTTATGGGCTCGAAGGAGTGACATGTGACGGGCTATGCTGGGGTGGCTGACCCACACAGGGTTCGAGATAAATGACGAATAAGCGAAGCTAACCTAACCCCAGGATACGAAGTGAAAACCTTGGATGCAAATCTTAGAACGAAGAAAGTTTAAAAGGGACATACGTTAACGATCTTTTAATCCGATTATTCTAAGAATTATTTCGGGAATGAACGCGATTAACGGTGCTTAGCAGTCTGAGGTGCATGACATCAAGCATTTAGTCATAATTTTGATACTTTACGGCTTCCAAGGGAAAGGATCGCTTACAAGTCTGTAATCCGTTGAAAGTGCTGAGATTATTAAATTATGCAGGTATTACATAAGTAGAATGAACACAAAAAATGTATCTTTTTTTTATATATACAACTTAGGTGGCAGATAAGTTCACGGCCCACCTGATGGAAAGTGGTTACCGTGACCTATGAACGTGTGTAACACCAGTGGAGTCACATTCGTGCTGCCGACCCTGTATGATAAGAAATTTTCTGTGCCCTCAGTGCAGAAAACAAAATCAGGACAAGTCTTTGGTCTTCCCACTGACACACTGGCACAAAAACTCTCCAGTGAGCTCTGGCTACCCTACTCACCGCCGGGAACACAACACGAGGTTATTATAGCTGTGGTATTCTGTAGGGTGGAGGTACTTCCCCAGTCGGACTGCTCAACTCGGACGGGAATACCGTCGTGTCCTACCTCCTAACAATCTTATATCTATGGCTAATAGTAGTGTTATGTGCACGGGGTACAATTAAATTACGTTTACTCAACGAAGAGATTTATTAGCTCGCCACTAACTAGACAATTAAATCACTAGTACACACAATACTCTTCAACAGTTCCAGTCGCTCAGTAGTTCACAGTAGTCCACAGTCATTGCTCTGGTCGCAGGTAGAATCCTCTTCAGTCGCTTAAGCTCGCTGTGTTCGTTATCGGTATTAAAGACAGAAAGAATCGTGTCGCTATGCGAGCGTGTTTTTATATCATAGCTATTTCATATTAGGTCGAATCTTCTGGAAAATACGCGAGCGCTAACTACCTACTCTTTTGAAGTTTGCCGCCGTCGCCGACTTTCGAGTTCATTCTCGATTTTTACCTATTCTTTTGGCAGTAGGTAGGTTGTGACTTTGTGTTGACGATTCTAGATTTTTCTATGCCAATCGGTAGAGTACCTACCTCGTCACTAACAATGCGTTTTAATTTCTAGAAGATTCGATTACTAGTTTTCGAGATATCGACGCCCGTTGTAACAATGGAGAGATTCATTGTTATCTAAGCATCAATCCTGGTTGCAGCCATAGCTTGCAATTTGCAGGCTGGGTTCCGCTCTCCTACTGCTCTTTGTAAGTTGGATTTGGTTTGCTTTTACGGAACACCTGCGTCATAGCCTTGTGAGCCTTGTCCATCTTTCAGTATGTGCACTCGAACTGTGACGAGTCTCACCTGCAAGTAAGCTACGAGCGTCTACCGAAAAGTATAATTCTTAAATTATTAGTTTGTCTGTCTGTCTATTTATATTAGGTATTATTTGTAACGGTTGAGTCAACTTTGAGAAGACTTTCACTAGCAAAGTCAAAACTTTGGCTACTTTTACTTTGGAGGAACTGTTTAAACCGCCTGCGGACCCAAGTTGGCCGCTGCTGGGAAAACATGGCAAAATGGGGCTTTACCAATCGGTTGCAAGATCTCTACCGTTGCGAGGCCCAATCCCAGTCCATGTCACATTTGCTTTCCTATTCACTGTGCTTTTTCACCTGCCCTACCGACGACCTCTGTAGAGCAACGGAGAGCGCTGTTCCTGTGGTGAAGGTTTGGCCCAATAAAACTTAAATACTAGATCATTATATGCCAGATCTGGCCATTGACTCGAAGAAGAAGAAGAAGACTTTAGAAAAAAAACGGGTAGCGGAAAAAAAAGGTCACCGCGGAAGAAATCGTGGGCACAGTTTGTGTAAAATCAAATAGAAAAAGCTAGGAGAACCATGTTCTCGTTGTGAGGAATAGGTACATCGACCTACAGTTTTCGACAACTCCTTCTTACTTATTACTCATCTCACAATACGGCAGAAAGTTTGCGAAGCCATGATATGAATATTTAATGCCATCGTAATTGGAATATGCGTATGTAAACTCTTACAATCTCAGTTCAAACTACGTTGAACTTTGTGCAATTAAAGCGAACTTAACAATAATTACTTGAAGATGTGTCTCAAATATGTAAATACGGTAGATTCAAAATTATTAAATATGGTTAAAAACTTGAAGCGCCTATAATGTATCTGTACATTTTCAAGTGGTGAATGTAGTTAAGGAAGTACCTTTTTTTCTCATGCGGAAATTCCCTCGGAGAAAGGCATTTGCCTCGCTCTCCGGATGACCCGATTTTTTTTCGAGATGTCCCCCTCATTTGTCGAAACTACAGTGTCTCCGTCTTTCCCCGGGAAGAGATGCGAGCAGCGCCCCGGCCTGCTTCTGCCAGGGTGACTGGCGACTCCATCTGTCACCCTTTTTTACTTACTATTACTAACACCTCTGGGCTGTATACGTGGTAAGCCTATTCTATACAATGGAGATATTTATGTCCTTGGTCTCTTAACTTCACTTAACCCACTCAGGGTTCACAGCAAGGTTTTAACTACTATTTTTACTTAATTCTATCTCGCTTTCATTCCAGTCCTCTTGTAACATTCCAGTTCCCACTTTATGCTTCTCGTATTTTCACTCTATATCCCCTTAGGCATAGCTATATTCTCAAGTGATAGACATATGGCGGTAAAAAGATTCTACAATAACTAATAGACATTCTAAATTATCAGGTCCACTGGGTATCACCAAAGCAAAGTTCTCTGAACCAGACGATTCGCATCAGAGCTACAGTAGCTGAGAACAACGAGGCTTGGTACGAGGGAGATGATCTAACCATCGTGCTTTATAAGGACAACAAGAAGTCGATAGACAGCCCTCCTACTGAGCCTATGGAGTTTTGCAATCTTTGTAGTGAAGCAAGATATGAGGTATGTATAATCTGTACTGTGTACCTAATACTACTATTGCCAACCAAAATACTTTAACACTTCCTAGGTCTAGATTCAGTGGGGGTGACTGGTGGAGCCGCCTGTCACCCTGGCAGAAGCAGGCCGCGGCAGCGGTGCGCCTGCTGCCTCCCCGTTTCCGAGGACGAGTTGGGGATTCTGTGGTCCCCAGACCCGAGCAGAGTATCAGATCTAGAGAGATGGCTCTAGGTCGGCCGGGGTGCGAGGAATATGCCTGTTATCCTCACCTTCGGCAACCAAAAACGACACGCAGGCGTCGTGCGTTTTAGTCGGTTCGAGTCCGACATAACCTCTTCCACAGGCTCCGGTGGTGGGGTATCGGTGGGGATTTCCTGCACGTAAAAAAAATGTTTTGTCAGAAATTCAAAAAAATATTCCTACTAATGGAATTGAAATCAAGTCCCTCAACAGTTAGATTTAATTTAATTTTAGGTGATATTCGAAGGCAAATGGTCGCGCGTCGCACACCCCCGTCACTATCCCAGCAAGCCTGACGAGAATGGCTTCAGTCACATGGTGGGAGCCTCCCATGCATTTGACTATAGGTTATGGGAGCAAGACACTGACGCCAGTGAGGGTCTGAAGCAGGTGGCTGAGGGTAATACAACTACAACTATTGAGGATGAGATCATTCGTGCGGTAGGAATCATTTAATAATATAAATTTATTTGTTTTAGTGTTTACACTACCTGTAGCCTACAACTCCGCTCGTGTTTCTTCAAAACACAGGAACCCGTTCCCGGGATAAAAGCCTATTTTGATATTTTCAATTTTATTCAAATCTCTTCAACCGCTATGATATGATTAAGTAACAAACGCCTTTTCAGATCTTCACGTCTATGCAAATAAATTAAAACCCAGATCTAAGTTGGCCACTGAGGCATATAATGTGTAGGTAATATATATAAATCTATGATTAAAGGCGTGGAGAAGGTACCCTTCTAACCAAGTATGTAAACCACTGTCGATGTCGACAAACTCTCACATATTATGATAAATCACGTCACACGAATCAGTGACGTGAGTGGTCATAATTATCAACCGAGAACAACTTAACTAGTGATTTGGTATTCGTACGGCAACTGGGTTGGTTCCAACTCGGGTATTGAACCCAATACTTCATTCTCTGCAGTCGCACTTGCTACCGCTGAGCATTGACACCCATATAAAAGTAAAGTTCTATCAACATAGTTTTATATTAATAAAACACTTCGAACAAACTCATAATCCTTTTTCCAGACGATATCGTAGTAATGAATATTGAAACTGTTAATCCAATAAATTATTAACTAAAAGATTTTCGGGTGATTACTGATGTTAAATGGATCATCAATATGTAAGAGTTGAATACATATTCATTAGTGGGATCATTTCACTGCATAAACTCGTATTTGTTGTATCGGTTGTAAAATTATAGCATAATTGCACATTTACAAATTTGCTATTTATTTTATACAGGCGCTGTATGCAAAGTAAAATACTCATCAAGCTTTGAAATCAGTTACTTCTGATTATTTTAAAATACCTAATAATATCAATTTATTACATCTTATTTATTACTTAAATGGTAACTTGTCAAAAAATTGCACAAACAAACTTGGGATTCATCATATTTTTTGTAAAACCGTTTACTTATATTGCGGCAGTTAAAAGTATAGAGCTTGTATGAGAAGAAAGTTTTGTTGTTGCCAGTTTTAAATATGCAATTACCTCCAAAAAACATTACTTTTGAAAAGTTTAGATTTTTCAAATACATTGTTGTTTCGTATTCACAAATTACGTAAGTATAAATTTCAAGTAGTTTATCCAATAATTGTAAAGTCCCATTAGAGAAGAACGAATGGATTATAGTTTCATAATTTTCCCATCTACATTAACTAGGTACACAACGAACTTAGGTCTCAGGTGCGAACGGGCAAATTGGTAATTTCATAGACGTTACATTATTATGAAATTACTTAATCAAACCGTTAAATTATTATAAAATAACTTAATCCAACCGAATATTATAAAACATAGGCTAATAATACGGGTGAATGAACATCACGGGTTTTTTAATACTTTTTTTTTTTCAATTTCTTTTAATATATTTCCGACGTATTTGCTATCTACATCTATCCATTGCCTTGTTATCATTATTACATTCATTATTACAGTCTTCGGATGCCGGTCATTTTGACATCAGCGAATAGCGATTTACCTTCCAATTTTTTCAGATGAATGAAACAACAGGCACCAGGACATTGATACGTGGAAAACGTCGCCACCATCCTTACATGTCAGAACCATCACATTCCCTCTTCAGGGTAGACAGATTCCACCACATGTTCTCAATAGTGGTCGGTATGAGACCGTCACCAGATTGGTTCCTTGGTACATCTAGATTCGAGCTCTGTAGTAAGAACGGGTGGTACGAAAAAAGCACGATTCCTTTATATCCATGGGATGCAGGGACTATGAATGGTGTGTCGTATGAGGTGAGCAGTTATCTTGACATTTATTACTTAGACTTATTTAGTACGTGTTTATAGAAATATCTCGAGGCCGTGAACCACATAAAAATAAAAATTGGGAGGTAGGACACCGCAGGACACGATGATATATACGTTCAATTGAGCAGTCCGACTGGGGAAGTACCTCCGCCCTACATTATACCGCGGACATAATAACCTCGTGTTGTGTTCCCGGTGGTTAGTAGGGTAGTTTTTGTGCTGTCAGTGGGAAGAGACCAATGCCAAAGGCTTGTCCTACTTTGTCTTCTGCATTCTCTGTGCTTATAGGGTCGGCAGCGCGTATATAAATACTTTGGTTTTGCGCACTTCCATAGGCCGCGGTAACCACTTTCCATCAGGTGGGCCGTGTGCTTGTTTGCCACCTAAGTGACATAAAAAACGATCACTTTAACCTTAACGTTGTTAGCATCTGTAAAGAAAGTCGACCTTTAAATTAATATATTTTTGTAGCAATTACTTAGAATGTCAACCTTTTTTTTAGATCACTTAGGTGGCAGACAAGCCCACGGCCTTCTACTAATTTTGAATGGGATAATATCAACATCTAGGATGGAACTTGACTTTAATACGGGACAGCACCTATCGAGAGGAATTCTCTGTAAACTAAGCTATCCGGCACTGACCTGGCAAGCTAAAATTATTGAATGCATTTTTAAAGCTATTATTTAAAGCTATACTAACTATTCAAACCGATTAGGACAAGAAAGGGGGTAGGACACGGCGGTATTTCCGCCCAATTGAGCAGTCCGACTGGGGAAGTACCTCTGCCCTACAGAATACCGCGGCTATAAAAACTTCGTATTGTGTTCTCAGCGGTGAGTAGGGTAGCCAGAGCTTACTGGAGAATTTGTGCTGTCAGTTGGAAGACCAAAGGCTTGTCTTGCTTTGTCTTCTACACTAACGGCACAGAAACTCTGTACTTACAGGGTTGGCAGCGCGACTGTGACTCCTCTGGTGTTACAAACGTCCATAGGCCACGGTAACCACTTTCCATCAGGTGGGCCGTGTGATTGTCTGCCACCTAAGTGGTATAAAAAAAATAAATTTTAACCAGTTCAGGCGGGATTCGAATCCCCGATCTATCCCTAGCTCTGACCACTGCCTGAAATCATCTAAATCTTTCTATATATATCCGTTTTATGGCCACGCTTCTAGGTAAGGTTCGGTAGCTCATTGGTCAGATTATTCCCCTGTGAGGGAAATATCGCGAGTTTGAATCCCGCTTGAACAAATCCAATCTTTTTCCTATCTTAATCGATTTGAAAAGGTAAAATTATTTTACATTATGTCTTGGGATGAATCAAGAATCAAAGAGAATCAAAGAATCAATTTCATTTATTCAGCTTAGGCACACAAAGAGCACATATGAACGTCAAAATTATACAATTGAGTAAGTATATCAAGAAATAATATTAAAATATTAAATAATGTACATTAAACCATTGGAAAATGATTCTTTCGCTGGTTCGGTAGGTTAGTTCTACTGAGAAGATACCAGCAAGAAACTCAGCGAACTATATTAGAACTAGATTATTTTTCTTTTTTTTTTTTTAATTTGCTTTAGTTTACAATTTATTTTGTGCGAGCAAGCAAGAGACTTATGTTGACCACGCATTGATATCATTAAGATACTCATCCACTTTATAATAACCTTTACTCATTAAAGTTTTTTTCACTTCTAATTTAAATTTATTTATCAGCATATTAATCAAATCCTGAGGAATTTTATTAAATATTTTTATGCTGCTTCCTACAAATGAATCACCAACCTTGTGAAGCCTAAGTTTAGGCACAACTAGTTTATTTTTGCTTCTCGTATTAAAATTGTGTACATCAGATAGTTGGATACATCAGATGATGTAGGAACCTTGTATAGTCTAGTCGACCAATTAGATAAAAATATTTTTATACATATACTTAGTTGTATGAAAAGGTGTATTTCTTATCTTTTTTGTCGATTGTACCGTAATCTAAAATTTGATTTCAATATTATTCATATTCATATTCATTTATTTATTCACAGAATGCAGGTACAACAAGTGTGGTCTTATAATTAAAATAATGTTTCCTTGTACATTCTACCACTTTTGTGTGGTATGTAAATATTCAAACAGTCAATAATTAATTTGTGCCACAATAGATATAAATATAATAGTTAGAAGAATCAAGCATGCAATCATAAAAAATAAAAAAGTCAATTATCAATGTGATTATAAATGTCAAAATTAAAAATTAATAATTGTCAAATTTAATTATTCTCATAACATACCTATGTCCATATTATTATAGTGTCAAAAAAGAGTTTAAATTATTCGAATGTCAAATTCTAGATATTATTATAATCAAAATGTCATATGTGTTTATTATTAACAGACAGAGAGATCAATGACAAACCCCAGAGACACTGTTAAAAGAGTCGAAGTAGGCTCCTTCGACCGCGACTCGCCGTTCTATCAGATGAACTTGAACGATTTGAAGCCATTCGCGTTGCTGACTGTGAGGAGACTGGACGTGTACCCTTTGATAAACGCAGATTGTAGTGAAGAAGGTGAAGGTATGGAGTCTTCATTCTTTTCAGGCATTGTATAGTTCACGGCATATATCTTGACATCAAGTCGCAAGACAAACGAGGCCCTGGAGCGAGCGTTATGGTTTGTTATTTTTTTTTTATCTAAGACACCAAGTTAACTTCACGTCGCCTGATGCTAAGCTAAAGGCAAACTCTCAGGAAAGAGGGTCACCCTTACATACACGTAGTATTGGTATGTTAAAATGGTGGCACTCAGCTTGGCGGCCTCATCAGATGCTTTTTCACGTCCCGTTTAAAGGACCCAGGACTGTAGTAAGAAGGAAACACGGGAGTTGATAATGAATTCCAGGTCTTAGTGATGCGGCAAAGGTTATCTGTGATTAGTGGTCCTAAAAAGATAACCACACGCACTACTGCATAAAGAGTACAATATATGACGCGTTTGATGTCAAGATATGTCCCGGTAATTATACCTTACCCTTTACTTTCTATAAGTACTACACTAGATAAAAGCTATTTAGAACAAGAAATGTGTCACGGTTCCCGGGTGAGGAGGTAATTAATTTGGACCTTTAGCACAACCCTTAGAACTGGGCGCAGAAACTATTTATGGTAAATGCGTTAATGATTTTTTGACATGTACCTGTATAAAAAAGCGCGAATTTTTGTGATGTTATTCTGAATGACAGCTATAAAAAGTTGTTAGAGTCAACGCCAGAAAATAAGTCCCGCGGTCAAACTCGGAACTAAAAATGACATCGCCGCCATACTCGGCCATACTGTGTGTTGGTTGGTTCAGGCCATGACAGTACGGTTTTAAGTTGTCAGTACATTCTTTTATAGTTGTACTAGTGGGAACTATAGTTCCTGGCAAATATATTGAACCCAATCTCGTCTCAACATGTACACTATAATATGCACAGTACGCGATTTTTTGGAGGATAGCTTGAGGTGCAACAGTGGCGGATGAGTTCAAGCCCACTAATCACATTAAAAAGTGTATTGCTGGGTTTTACAACACACTCCAAGACTGTCTCTTGATACACTTTGGCTGAAGTTTTCACTCCTTTAACTTTTAAGTACCTTTTTTTTTATACCACTTAGTTGGCAGACAAGCACACGGCCCACCTGATGGGAAGCGGTTACCGTGGCCTATGGACGTATGCAACACCAGGGGTGTCACACTCGCGCTGCCGACCATGAAGAAACCTTCTGATGCCCCTCTTGAAGAACCCCATATTGTAGGCGCTTGGGAAAACCGCAGCAGGGAGGTCCTACTATTAGTCATATATCAACAATAAAAGATCTGGTAAAATAAAAAGACGATACTGGCAACAGCCATTCCGCGGCCAAAGCACTTATTTCGTGACGCGTACTCTAGTCGGATTGTGGTCTTTCGTAATACTACTTTTTTGTTCAGTAGGTACAGTCAGTTCACAATAGTACCTAAATCTATATAGAAATCATTGATGAGGATGTCGTTTAACAAATTCAGTAATACATAAAAAAAGATCCCTTATTCCAAAAGGGCATGGTTGTGGCTCCATTCATAAATCGTCTATCACTTTCTAACCTCATGCAGAGTTAGGGGTTATATAGTTTTTTTACAGGACCATATGGCATTTCATGTGTAGCGACTTTTTTTCCCTTTAGTTTGAATGTTAAAATTTAGGTAATAAGTACTCAATAATATCTTACCTAACGAAGATTTAACTTATAGATGAAGCAGAAGAACAGCCACAGCCAGAGGAAATCGTTGAGGGGAGAGCAGTGCCAGAAGAGTAAGTTTTAAAATTCGAAAACAGAAAATTTATTAGTTTTTAACCGTGTTTTAAAGTGAAAATCAATTCTTCCAAAAATACCTTACTTAAACATGGCTTACCTACCAGCAAAAGTCAAGTAAAATAGAAACAGCTGTTTTAAAGCTTAGCCGTGTCAAACTGACTGACAAAGTTACGGACTAAAATTTGTTTATTTTTAAAAAAAATTATAGATTTATTAAAAGTAAAAAGTCAAAAAGCTTTCACTTTTATAGGCCACCTACCTTTTCAGAGAACTTGAAGAGCCTGTAGTTGGAGAATCGAGGCAGAAAGTGAACGTCGCTGAGAATTGTTACGTTGGTGAATGGGGGGCATGGTCGCCCTGTAGCCCTGACGACGGCGTCTGCGGCAACGGCTTCCAGACCAGGGCCAGATACCGAGGAGACAACAATATTTACTTTGAAAGTTACAACGTGAGTATTCCTTAGGTTTTACAATGATTTTTTTTTATATATAATATAAGGACACGTTTTTTGGGAGGAATTTCTAAAAGCAACTAAAGTACTTACTTACCTATGACAGGACTCATCTGAGCAACGCATGTTTTTTAAATGATTATACAAAACATCATTGGATATGGATAGTGAATTCAAAATTATATCCCTGAAATCGGCTTGCTAGTTCTTCATATTCATTAATTAAGTACCCTGTGTGTATGTACCGGAAAAAAATTATTTTACTTCGACGTTTCTGATTCATACGTAAGTTATATCAAAGAGGATATAAGACTTACCTTACATTATATACCTACTTAAGTTTATAACCTCAGTATCAAAATGCCGAACATTCCTATTCCTAAGCAATTTGACTCAATGACCTTTAAATGCGGTAGGGCCCAGCCTCCACATTATCTATAAGCACTTAGGTAGATATAATAGTTTCGAAACATTTACTTTGAATAAGTAAAAGGTACCTAACCTACATTATCCATTGTTACAGAATCAAGACAACCGCGAGGCGCAATCAGCAAATAGTAATTGCGAAGTTGATCAAGGTGGTGAACAAGTCCAACGCAAAAAATGCTACGAAAACTGTTAATAGATAGCACGTTTGCAATAAAATAACAAGTTTCAATGCATATACTGGTATTTTATTTCTATTTCTGGACTCGCTAGATTACAGGGAACAAGTTCGGGGTCGGGAGAGATCCTGTCTTCTCGTTTTTGCGCGAAAATAACCAGTTTAGGAGTTTTGCAGGCCGGGGCCGGCGGCACCGCGGCGCGGTAAAACCGCGGTCGGTGGGAGACAGGGGCAGGGGCGCTGTCACTTATGCCTGTGCTTGGTCCGCTTGAGTTTAAAACGTGAATATAGGCGCGAATCGCGCATGCTCGAGTACGCTGACTGAACGCTCGCTGGCTGGCCCGCCTCGCGCGCGATCGCAACTTGTTGATTGTTCACTCACTTCACGCCAGTTGAGTCGCGAACGATGCGCCGGGTGGACTTGTCCCGCGTACGCATCTCTGTCGCTCCGAACTTCGAAATTGTTTTACGAAATTATGTGAAGTTTTCAAATTCGATATTGTGCAAAACTGCCGTTACGAACGTGTTATTTAGTGATCGACCGATGTAGGACGTTATAAATAAGTAGTTTTAAGTCATTGAAACTTAATAGGCTTACACATTTTACCTGCATGCATCGTCCCACGTCTGAGCGGTTACCTACCTTATCGGATAAACGAACATTTTTCAAATGGATGTGCGTTTGAATTCTGTGATAGTGTGCGTGTAATGTGTGATAGAAGACTTCGTGAGAGCGTAATAGGAGATTGTGACAAGTTTTTACTACAGTGACGTGATCGAAGTAGTGATACGAAAAAGTTGAATTACCTCAAGTCAAGAAACATGTTCGTGCGCGGGAGTGAGGGGGGCATCCTTGCCGCGTTGTTTCTCTATTCGCTAGCGGTGGCGTCGGCGGAGTACACAAAAGGTAAAAACTGCTTTCTTACCTGTGCATACGCAGCCCTGCGTTTGTAGTGAGGCTTTGTTCTATTGCCTTTTGTTCGCTTCTTGGAACGACTTTTGAATTTTTAAAAATGAGAATGTCTCGTGACGTCATAAACAGGTTTTGTAATCTTTATGTCCATCTGTCGTTTTAGGTTATCATGAAAAAGTATTAATTACGTACACGCCGAGGTGAAAACTATAAATGACATTCTAGTGTTTACTTATTCATAATATTTTAAAGTAGTTATTGATAACCGTGAACAGTTCCCGTTTCTTCAGAAAGTCGAATGACTAACGTTATAAAATAAATAACTTGTACTGTGACAAGCTATTGATAACGGATATTTATCAAGCTTGGGTGCCACACCTATCATATCTTAGAATTCAAGCAACATGTAACCGATGACTACTCACATACGTACGTATTTATACACACCTATAAACAAACAGACTAATAAACTGGCCTGGGACTGGTTTAGAAATAAAGATAAAATAGTTTCATACACTGTAAAAGAAAATAACCTTAAATAAATGGGCTAAGACAATTATTTATCTAGCTAGATAGATACGAGTAGCATCTTACCTTGGTCTAATTGCTTACAGAAAGTCACCGATTAGAAGTTTTTTTCTTAGGGGTTCGCAAACTACAATAACACTTCAGAATGAGATACATTTATAAAATTATATTTTGACTTCCAACTCATTACCTACCTACCATTATATTTTATTTTTGAAAACACGACACTGACAAAAATAAATCATAAATTGGTAAGTACCTAACAAAATAACTTAGGTAGGTATCTATCTACTTAAGGTTCTATGAACAGTCCTCTTAATTCGGTAGGCAGGTACTCGGATATCTGTGGCAGGCACCTATCCCACCATCGTTTTTCTTATCACCTTATGTAGTACCTACATTCTTTGTCCCGCGAGGAGTTGAATTTGGTAACCTAATCAAAAATGCCCAATATTGACAAACATTTTCATAAGTAATAAAATTATTCCTACCGAAAAAGCAAACTTCCCTTTTTTTATCCGCCATTTCTCGTTTGGATATTTTTTCACAACTTCTTATTTAAAATTAGTAAACACTCAAGAAATGGCGCCACAAGTGCCACAACTCAACTTTTAATTCCCTTTGTTCCAATTTTTAAAGATTTTTCGCAACATCTTGTTTAGTTTGCCTGTAATTAAATAAAATATGAATGGATTACCTACACACTTATCCAAAAATTTACATTGTGTTTCAGTAAAAACAATTGAAAATACAACCGGGCAAATTGCCTTCTAAAATTCGCTCACTTTACTAAACCACAGAATAAATTATAACTAAATTACAAAACTCGTATAACAGATAACAAATATGTATAATAATAATTATTTTGATTGAATGAACGCAAACCAAACTTCATAGACAGAACAGAATGTACCTATTTGACGTTTTTTTTTTCGTTGAAATAATGTTAACAAATGAAAATGCTCATAGATTTTTGGCGCCAACACGAAGAATTCTTGTTCTTCTTCGCGGTATTGTTATTTAGCGAAATTAGTGTGAATTCGAGTTTTTATTTACAAAAATTGAGAATTTTTAGACATAACGTATTTGATAACACGCACAAGTGTAGGAAAGTGGCTTAATACAGTGAATTGTGAGTGTGACTTTTCGTGTTGGTTCCAAAGCTCCCTAAGGAGCTTCTAGTAAAGTCCCCACAACTTCACATAGGCAGCAATCATCTCATTGACGGCCGTCATCATCATCTTCAACAATCATTCTAAAGGACCGCGACTTGAAAAACATGACATTGGCAAAATTGCGGTGATTTGCTGCAGAAGCCATCAAAAAGAAAAGAAGAAGAAAATGCTCACTTTTTAGTTCGCAGATGATTATCAGTAAAGCTATGAACAGTTTATCAGTAAAATAATTCTTGATTTCAATTCTGTTTTAAAATGTGAGCGTCTCATTCGAGAGCGAAACGCAAAACCTACAAGTTGTTTTAAAATAGAAAAATAGTGATATAGGTACATATATACCAAATTTTTAATGAAGATAAATACGCAAATATATTTTACTTCGTTATTATGATTCATTGTGAGTTGTTGAATGTTAAATTAAAATAATATTTAAAAATAGCCAATTTAGTTATACTTATCCCACTAACCGAGAGAGAAACGTTCTACATATTTTAATAAGTATACGAATCGGTCTAAAATATACAATATCAATTAAATTAAACTGAATGAGCAATTGAACTATTTTCTATCTATTCAGGTCCTGAATAGATAGAAAATGATTCAAGTGCTTATTGCGATGTCATGCGACGTCCTGGACGTCGTTGTAATGGTATGTTCACTTGTTAGTATACTCCGGATTTTTAGCTAAATATAGAATAAGTTTATGTAAAAATATACCTAGTTAGTCATCTAACTCTTGTTGAGGTAGTGCGTGATCTCATGAAGTCATGACCATTCGACAGGTGAGCTATTATTTCTCGAACTGCTCTGAACGCAATGAAAGTACTTATATCATATGACCTAGATTTTCCTATTGTGTTCTTATTACCTACCTGTCATTCTTTGTCCTTTAGATTTTTGTCTGAATAAGTATGCCTGTCCATATCTCGCTTTTGTATTAGCTAAAAATGCAAGAAAGTTGATGTAGAATGACACAATGTTCATTAATTTTCTGAAGACGTTGTATGCGATAAATAAATAAAAAATAAAATTTTATGAAGATCATATCATTATACGATAAAAAATCTAAATAATAAGTGACTTTCATTCTAAATACATCCGCGCACCTTTTGTAAGGCGTCCCCGAAATGGTACACTTGAAAAGTTTGAGGATACTTTTGACACGAACCTTACAATTTGAAGATTTTTTAAGAACTCCGAATTACATACCTAAGTACTTAAACTCTGTAATTATGCTTATCTGAATTGTATACTAGGACAGCTTGTAACTTTGTTAACTAAAATATGTATTGTAATCATAAAACAATACAATAAACAAACCCTATGTAGTTTCAAAATCATAACAGCAGCAGTATAAATATTATGTTTAAACATAAACCACAGAGCATTTTACACATTTGGTTTTTTTTTTCATTCATCGTTTGTATTTTGTTTCATCTGTAAAACTTGTAGATACCTAGATAGTAAGAGTGTTATTAATAATCTGTGAAAATTAAATTATATTATCTTTTTAAACTTCAGATCGTTCAGTAATATGCCTACTTAGGTATTATTTTAAATTTAACGTCAAAGTTCTGTGTATCATTGTTGCGCTTTCGAGGACTATTTCCAGTGTCAATCTGCAATGCGTTTATATTAAGTTTTTGTAAAGAGACAAGAGCTACTTATTATATTCTAGGCTTAAGCACGGACTTACTTAAGCCATATCGAGAACAATAGCGTTCCCGGCGGAGTATGCAAAACTCACGTCTCGCTCCAAAGTATCAAGCCGTACCTTTCAATAAACCGGTATAGCAAACTTGGCTTACCGAGCGATTGAATGTTAAATATTTGAATTGTAATCCACTACATTATTTAATATTCATAATAATTCGCCTTAATAATTTTTGTGTGAAATTTGTTATCCAAAATTTCTTATTGTTCGTTTAAACCAGTCGTATACTTATGTTAAAATGTAACCCCACGGTGTAACACGAACGTCCCACCAATAATAATTTCCTGTCCCTCACACAATAAGTCATTCATTAGCCTTAATTTATGCTTCTTGCTCTCACCTCAACCGTTGACAATGTAAAGAACTTCTGCTTTTTCCATTGCTCATTACATAGTACTTCACTTTAAGAGGTTATAAATAAAACCAGCGATGTAGCATGAACTTTATTACTACTCGTATTTGTGCTGGGCCAAGAGCTCGGTTGTGCGGCTTCTGTGACATGGCTGCCTATGTGATGACGTCACCGTGCAACCGGACCACTCAATAGCTGTTGGTATGCATGCGGTAATTTGCTGCTGACCTTTTTCCGAAATGTAACAATGAACGTTAAAGAAGTTGAGTCAGAAACGAATACGGACGATTTCTTTTATAAAAAAACTAATATGGCGCATGACGTATAATCTACAACGCAAACAACAGCAAAACTTCATCTTTGTAGCCCGGGATCCACTCTCCTGCTAATGCTTACCATGATTTGGTTTTTAAAGCGACTGCCGTCTAACACCCAACTCCTAAAGGAAAGACTGCGTCACAGATTCATCTATCAATCATCAGGTGTTACGTATATTTATATAAGTAAGTATATTTATTTTTCTGTAGTCAAATAAATAATTTATTTAACTAAACTCATTAAACTAAGAATGGTAAAAAAGCGGTAAAAGTGGCATCGATTATTATTTTATCATTCATTTATTTTAAATCATCCACCCAACCTATAATAGTAAATGAAATGACTATTAAATATGATGAAGTCACAATAAATTATTTCATGCAAGTTTCCTTATAATTTATCGTTTTGACGTTTAGTAAAAAGTCACTAATTTGACTAGTCAGTCAAAAACCTAATTGATTACACATTATAGTACTGGCTTGCAAGTTAGGTTGGTTTGGGCCTGAAGATCTGGATGGGACACTATCGATAACCACACACAGTTAGATGGTTTAGATTTTTAAAGCAATTTTTGATAGAACCAAAAACCAAAAAAAAGGCAAGACGAAGTCTAATTGACGTGTTCTATATACATATATATAAAAAAGACACATATAATCACGCCTTTATCCTTAACGCCCACATTT
Source organism: Eilema griseolum (assembly GCA_963662185.1). NCBI lineage: Eukaryota > Metazoa > Arthropoda > Insecta > Lepidoptera > Erebidae > Eilema > Eilema griseolum. The sequence continues at coordinate 13,051,212 of OY759250.1, forward strand.
CACCAATAATTAAATTCGGTGCCACGTAATAGGGGGTGAGCCTATTGCCGTCTTCAAGCCATTCATCTGAGGCTTAGTCTGGGCTTTATATATCTGTCTGATGTTAAACAGCCCAAAATAAAAAAAGAAAACTGACATCGTTTCAATGACTTTTCAAACTTATACAAGAGTACGAATACTCGTGGTAAGTGAGGTTGAAGAAATAACCTAACACGCTTTTCAAGTACGGGTTGGTACTTCTCAAATCTTCAAGAACATTATTATGAACTCTCATGTTACCTACATGCAGATGTCCACAATAAGGTTTCCTTCACCTTCTAGAAAATTTACAAATAAAACATAACGATGAAACATTCCACGTACAAATCAGTAGAAAACCAGTTATTTTTTTGATTTTAGCAATTAAGTCATCTGTGTTCTTACAACAGATAATCGTTGGTTGTTCTGGTTTGAATTTCGAATTTTTATTATACACGCGGCGAATGCGGCGTGTGCGTGTGAAATTCTGACAAATATTTCAAGACGAATTCACAGGTCGATAATAAAACTCAAGCGACGTTGGTCGTGTGTTATCGATGCTGTGATAACAGAAGTCCGGCCGATTGTGCATGCTATAACACTTCCAAGTTACGTGATTACTGTGACTAGCGATTACAATCACGCGAAAGTACCCATTCTAAAAACCCATCAAAAATATTAGTCTTATCTGTCACGGTTAGAGCGACATAGTAAAATAATGCGTCCGAAAATCACCTCGAACTTCACCTCATTGGAGCCAACTATCAAGTGGGTATGTTCTTTGGCCACCAACATAGGCGACTGCGAGTGTAGTTGGAATACGACGTGCCGCTATCCCGGGAGCCCAGGACTGCTGTTTTATTGAGGGGCTCCTAGATATTCTACTAAGACGACGATGGCTAGATCTTCGACGTTACGCTATAAAAATATTAACTGAAATATGATGCCTTCAATTCAAATATCACTCATCTGAATTGTTAATTTCATCAATTAGGCGCGCGTTATGACTTGAAATAACAGGAATGATAACTTATGTAAGCGTACGAAGTTTCTGTCTTTAGTCCTCGATCACACTAATTTGAATACCCTCCAAGGACTTTAATGTAGATACTAGACCCATGTCCACGCAAATTACGAAGGTATACAAGTGGGTATTAGGTATTTTGAATGCAAATGGCGAGAGGACGGTCAGAAATCTTAATTCAGCTGGCTTACCCCAGGGATCCTAACCACGCGTCTATTCTTGTGACCAAAAATAATAATGAATAATCTTATTCCTCAGTGTATTGCGACCCCTAACCCTAATTATTATCATAAAATTTTTATATCCTATTGTTATATCCTAAGATATGAATACAATCATTTTAATTCAATTTTTAATTAAGTAATTAGGTAACTACTTAATGAATAAACATATTACGTATTTACCACAAATAAACATATCTGTGGTTAAACTGTCTGAGTCACATTTAAATACACATTGTATTCAATATTACATAACATTGTTTTATGATTAACCACTTCTTACGCTACTTTCCAATTCTAGAATAAGTTTAAAAATAAAACCCGACTACTGAAAAATCACGTTCTAAAAAGTATTTTACTATTTTGGAACGAGCTACAACTACAGTTTTTATATATTTGAAATGTGCTAATTAAACCCTTTCAGTTGATACCAAACACGTTATATTTATCGCATATAAATTTGTTTTTAGCACAGAACTTCATGACCACACACACACCACACGCCACATTATATTCAGTGACACGTCATATAGCCTATAACCAGCGGACGACCAAGATGCTTCTAACGATATCTCATTCGTCCACTTCTAATAAACAGTTGAGGAGCTATGAGGGAACAGAAGAACACACAAACATACATTCTCCATTGGCTTTACCGTAGTCGGGAAAAAAAATAGATTGGCGCTATTTTTTTCTCTCTTCACGAGGTTCCTCTACTGTCTTTAAACAGTTGTCATTAAGTAAGCGTAAACTACGTCCGTGAACTAAAGGAGACCGCCACTGTCTCATTAATAATGTCAAATCGTGCTAAATTATCTTGCAATTTGGCAGTAACAACTGTAGCTCCGATTTTAGGCAGTTCATCTATAACTTTAGCGAACTGTAAAAAACGTTATAATTTGGTGAAAATATTACGTCAAATACACTTTACGCACCCCAGTGACGTTGACGTCAATGCCCTTACACCCGCCAAAGGAAAGTACACATCGTCACAACGTAATTCGATCTTGCTGATGTCTGCGACGCGCTGTCAACTATAGTACACATCTAATGGAAATCCTATGTTTCTGTGCCGTTTGCAGATAGCTCTATTCATGATTTATGTGAAACATTTTATAGTTTACGTTATGGAATATGCAGAGATAGCAGCTCTTTTGTGATTGCTTGATCGAGAAGGTAATCTATGGAGGATGGCGGGAATACGCTTTTTAAAATGGTCGTCGACAATTTTTATAAACTTCTGACTACTATGTTTGATGTTACAGCTGCGCAGAACTTATGTGAAAACAATAGACCTATAATTTTGGACAATATACTTTATTGGAAATTAATGTTAGCGATAGTATGGAAACTATAGCAGAATTTTGTAGACACATAAGCTCAACAGAAATGAACTATCCTCTGCTCTGCGGGTCTAAAAAGATCATTTTGAACGATTCTGCTTAAAACTAGTATCTTTATGAATTTCCAGTTGTTTTCAATAGATTCCCACAAAAATAGTTAAATAGTCACTCATATGAGCATAATTACAACAATTTAGTTACCAAGCAGATTCTAATTTCATGTAAATATCGCCGCAAGACACAATATTATCCTAATACGATTCCAATAAAGTGACCGTTTTAGACCTCCTGTTAATAGAATTTCGGTTGGCTTTCCTTAGGTTTTAGGGAACTCTTTGTCACCGATATTGTCCGTAGCTCAGGTTATAGAGCGCCTGGACGGTGTCCCAGACCTATCTGAAGAATCCTGAGACAATGAATCCACCCATTGTCTTGTATTTTCTACTGTGCCCTCTGCTACCATACAGATACGTTGAAGAACTGAGATAACCAAAACATAGGCCACTCCCACGTCAGTAGCAAGACCCACGAAGACAAAGGAAAAAAAAAACCTTACCGTTTCCGTTGCACAGGCTTAGCCAGCATCTCTAACTTTTTCTACACAATGAATCATAGAAAATCCTAAAAGTATATAACAAAAAAAGAATTGTCTCTTTTAGTTGATTAATTTCAATAACAAGCTGTGTCATGTGTATACAAATATTGTTCCATGTCCATATTGTTAATGTTTGTACAAACTGACTACATAAAATTGGCGTTCTTAGTAAACATAAATCCTAGCAGAGGCCAGTTCTGTACAAATTTAAATGTCCTGAGGCTATCCGTATTTTATGCAGCATTAAATGTTAATGTTTCTGCCTCGGAAAACTCTGATGCTAAAGAATTACTGGCGACTGGCAACGATGAATACTATATGCGGCTTTAGATGCACAAATAAGAAAAGTATATAATATTCCCTTTTAAGTTTATATTTATTTGCCTAGCTTTAACTACGCGAGTCATTTTTTTTTTATAAAACCTCTAACCAAGTTTTACCGCATATTATGTATTATGTATTTGCAATTTTGTACTAGCTAGATGAAATGGCTTTAATCTCGAAGACCTCGGTCTGCTTACTCCTTCACCTTTTGGTTTGGCTTTTGTGGGGGCGACAGCCCCTGGAATTTTAATGATACATTGTATATTTATGTTAATGCAAATAGGATCATAAAGCCCCGATCACAGATAGAAATAGTGACATTTAAATAACACTATATTCTCCGACTATGGTAGACATATTTTTTTGTGCGTTTTTTAAAATATTCACTTTTCAAATGTGGTCTTAGCCATTAAATATATTATGTTGACATAAACAAGAGAATATTGTGACGCATATTATAGCGTTAGCGCTCTCTATTCTATGATCACAGCTTTAATAATGTCTTTAAGTTTGTTTTTCTGCATCGCTTTTACCGTCGTCAATAGCGCGATGCTGGGATAAGTATCCATTTAAGCAATAGTGCCGTGAGAAAATAAGATTTTTCTTGATATAATGGAATCTCATAATCCTTTTGTCATAGCAATATACGTGCAATATTAGGTTATCTATGTTTTGAATCAATAAATAAAAAAAATAACGCCGGATGTTTTAGAAACTCCACAGATATCCAATATTAAAATTTAGTTCCGTTCCACTTTAATCTGTAGTAAATTGTATTTTAATGCCGTTCCATTACATCAAATAGACCATTACCTTTTACTGGCTTAGTGCAGATGAGAAAAATACTAAGAGAGAAAATATGAACGTTATGGATATCCGGTACTTTAATGCAACTACCTGTGGAGTTTCTTCGTCATGCTTCAAGCTGTAAGTGGACATGCAATGTTGTGAAAATGGCTGGCTATTACAGCAAACTTCTGCACTTACCCAAGTCTATTATATAATATTGTAAAATAAACAAGAAACAAAGGTAAAGAATGAAGAGGTTCATCAAACGACTAATTATTCTAAGGAAACTAGTCATCGCGGCAGTAATGTTGACGAAATTACTCAAAAAAATTATAATTTCTTTTGCTTCTTTGCCGTTCATTTGATCACAAACAAGTATTTCGTTTTTAGATGAATAGTTCCCGGTAGATTATATCCCCAAACGAGTCCTTGGCGCGCACGGATCGTTTTGATATAATCTATTATTGGTGGATTTATCTCCTTCACCTCCGTAACCGTATGCTATCTTCAAAAGACAACTCGTACAGAGCATATAGGGCACATTTTGAACACATTTCAGGGTCAAGGTAGCCACTAACTACACCAGGTTTGTGATACAGGTATAGCTGTTTAGTTTTTATTTGTACATTCACAGCACCTACGTGTATTACATAAGCTGACAATTACATATTTATAGTTCTTTTTACTACGCTCGACAATTGTCGCTGTCGGTGTTATTGTCAGTTTGTGCCAATCCATAAAACGCGTCCTCTATTGACCTAGCTTCCTACATCCTCAATATCAAATGAACTGTAGTAATTAAGCCCGGCGGATATCACAATGGAGTCCTATTAGAGTGCGGTCGTATGTTCCTCAAGGGTATCGTATACACTAATACAAGACTCGCAATCGTCTAGTTACCTACCCGATTATTGCCAAGCAACAGCTCTTTAATTTGGGTACACTTCGAGAAAAACATGTTGGGTACAGTTGGCTATAAAACTAGGTAAGAAGTAACAATTTTTTTTAATTATTTTATATAACGGCGCGTGTTGATTTTGGCAGTGTTCCTAGTGAAGTTTGTTAATTTAATCGATTTAGTTTGTGTTATATTGTCTATGATAATTACTTTTATCAAAGTGGAGCGGGTAACACCGAATAGAGTTGCATGTCATTGTCATTCGGTTGACGGACGACGGCTTGTGAGCACATGCAAACCTATTGGCTCCTCTAATCTCATTACATTACAGTAATCACCTCATATTTTGTACTGCATTCCAATTTGTTACTTTTAATAGACGTTGCACAGTGTTATTGTGGTATTATTTTTACGCCCACTGTGAATAAACGGTCAAGATGGCGGATACACACCAAGAGGTTGTATCAGAGGCGCTCGGCGATCCGTCATCAGAAGTGGGATCCGGAACGACGCAGGAACGCACTTCAGGTCAGAGTATTGTTGATAATAATTATCTGAGCAATGAAAGTAACCATTGGAAATTATTATTTGAAATGCAACAAAACCAAATGATGGAATTGATTCGTGCTATTAAAGAACCAAACGTTAACTGTGTTAAATTAACCTTGCCTGAGTTTAACCCTGAATCTCGCGAGTGTGATGCACGAGCCTGGTGCAATACCGTAGACCTGTGTATGCAAGGAAAACAATTATCTTGTGGAGATTTAATTATTGCTTTGAGTAAATCATTCAGAGGTAGCGCAGCGGCCTGGCTGGCGCAGAATAGTTTTGCTGGCATAACATGGCCACAACTGAAGGATTTATTTCTTGCACGTTTCGATACTGTGGAGACGCCCGCTGCTACTTTATTTAGGCTTTTAAATGAGAGCCCTAAAGATGGCGAATGCTTATCTGCTTATGCTAATCGTTTTTTAAGTACATTGAGCAATCAGTGGCATACCTTAAACAATGACCAGATAGCAATCGCCGTAACAATGGCACACATTGCTAAGTTTGAGCCAAGATTGCAACGGCTGGCTTTTACTACCGAAATAGACACTCGTGTAAAGTTGCAACAAGAATTAATGGCATATACGTATCGAAAAAGAGGCCCTTCAGTTTTAGACAAGCCAGCTGCCTCGAGCGACGCTAAGAAACCTAGACTAGATATCCCTAGAAGATGTTATACATGCGGCAAGCCGGGGCATATGGCCAGTGATTGCCAAAACAAAAATGCTCGTGATACTTCGCCTCGTTTTCGATTCCAGCCTTCCGGGAGTAATATATCCCAGCAAGCTAAGGACAGCCTTCAGAAGAAACCTTCGACGCTGACGTGCTACTACTGCGGTGAACAAGGACATATTGCGTCACATTGTGCGAAGAAGAAGGCAGACTCAAGCAACAAGCGTACGGAGCGCCGTGTGGATATCTGCACTATTAAGCCAGCTGTGGATCAACTCCATACTGAAACCGGTGAGCAGTTCTTGTTTTGTTTCGATTCTGGTGCAGAGTGCTCCTTAATAAGGGAAAAATTAGCAGGTAGGTTTCACGGTAGGAGACAGCAAAATCAAGTAACCTTGTTAGGTATAGGGCAATCCAGTTTGCAATGTAATGAACAAATTCTGTCAACGGTTACTATACAGGGTAATACCATACAGTTATTATTTCACGTTGTACCAGATCATTCTATTTCCGAGGCAATTATGATTGGGAGAGACTTGTTATTACTTGGGTTCTCTGTAGAAATTTGTGAAAAGCAACTGACTTTAAAGAAAATTAAAGTAGTTTCAGTTTGTGATGTAGGAACTAAAGTAAACGATTTTAGCGATATAGAAAGTGATGTTCCTATCGAGTTTAGACACCAATTAATATCATTACTGGAAGCGAACTCTGATTATTTTGTTGAAGGCACCCCCACAGGCAGAGTCACTACAGGACAGCTAGAGATAAAATTAATTGATCCAAATCGTACAGTACAACGTCGGCCGTATCGTTTAAGCCCCCTTGAGAGACAGGAGGTACGTACCAAAATCAGGGAACTCTTGGATGCTGGTATCATTAGAGAAAGCTGTTCACCCTTTGCGAGTCCTATTTTGTTAGTCAAAAAAAAGGACGGCACTGACCGTCTTTGCGTAGATTTCCGGGAACTTAATAGTAACACTGTACCAGACCGATACCCACTCCCAATTATTTCTGATCAAATACAAAGGCTCGTGGGGGCCTACTTCTTTACTTCCCTCGATATGGCTAGTGGATATCACCAGATCCCCGTTCAACCTGAGTCCATAGAACGTACCGCTTTCGTGACACCTGACGGGCAATTTGAGTATGTTACTATGCCCTTTGGCCTTCGTAATGCCCCCTCTGTCTATCAAAGGGCAATAAATAAAGCGCTGGGATCTTTAACCGAATCGTTTGCTGTAGTTTACATTGATGACGTGATTATACCATCCCGTACGTTAGAACAGGGTTTAGACCGATTGCGTCAAGTTTTGAAGGCTTTAACCAATGCCGGTTTTTCTCTTAACTTAAAAAAATGTGTTTTCATGAAGAGTGAAGTAGAGTTTTTAGGCTATCACGTATCGGCTGGCGAGATACGTCCAAACCCACGTAAGATAAGAGCACTCACAGAACTCGCACCACCACAGACAGTTACTCAACTCCGACAATTTATAGGATTGGCTTCATACTTCAGACAATTTGTAAAAGAGTTTTCTCAAAAAACAGCTCCTCTCTACCGTTTAACGTCAGGTAAAGGGAAAATAGTGTGGACCCCTACGTTTGAAAGAATACGAATGGATATTATTAACATACTGACGGACAAGCCAGTTTTAGTGATTTTTGACCCAGATAAGCCTACAGAACTACATACAGACGCGAGTGCCGAAGGCTACGGTGCCATATTAATGCAAAAAATCGATGATAGGTTGCGTGTAGTTGAGTATTATAGTCGCCGAACTTCCGCTGCAGAGTCAAAGTACCACTCGTATGAGTTGGAAACTCTGGCAGTCGTGAATTCGATAAAACATTTTAGGCACTACTTATGCGGTCGAAAGTTTGTAGTGGTGACTGACTGTAATGCAGTCAAATCTTCCAAAAACAAAATAGACCTTACTCCGCGGGTCCACAGGTGGTGGTGCTTCTTGCAAGCCTTTGAGTTTGATATCGAATATCGGCAGGGTAAAAATATGGGTCATGTAGATTTCTTATCCAGGAACCCATTGCCAGAAACCGTAAGTTCTACAAAAATAGAACAAAAACGTGTTAATCTGATGGAGATCTCAGATAATTGGCTACAAGCAGAACAACGTAAAGATAGTGAATTAAATTCTTTGATCGCCAAATTCGAGAGTCATGAACTTACCGACGAAATCTCTAGTACATACGAGATTAGGAGGGGCGTGTTGCATAGAAAGATAGAACGCAATAAGAGAAGTATCTGGTTACCGGTGATACCAAGGGCATTTCAGTGGGCCATTATAAACCATGTGCATGAAAGTATTATGCACTTAGGATGGAGTAAAACCCTAGAGAAGGCCTTTTGTCATTATTGGTTTCCCAATATGAATAAGTACGTAAGAAAGTTTGTAGATAATTGTATAACGTGTAAACTGTCTAAATCTCATTCAGGGAAAACCCAAGTAGAACTTCATTCCATCCCAAAAGTTATGATACCGTGGCATACTATACACATGGACGCCACTGGTAAACTCAGTGGTAAAAATGACACCAAAGAGTATGTGTTTGTCTCTATCGATTCTTTTACAAAATTTGTTCTTTTGCATCACTCCTTAAACATTGACTCGAATAATGCTATAGTAGCACTAAAGGCAAGCGTATCGATATTTGGTGCTCCTACACGCGTGATCGCTGACCAAGGTAGGTGTTTTGCGTCTAAAGATTTCAAAAACTTCTGTACTTCCCATAATATAATGCTACATCTTATTGCAACTGGCACTAGCCGTGCTAACGGTCAAGTAGAGAGAGTTATGTCTACTCTGAAAAATATGCTAACGGTTGTAGAAACAGGTAATCAGAGATCGTGGCAGGCTGCACTACTTGATGTTCAACTAGCGATTAATTGTACTGTAAATCGTACCACTAAAGCCAGTCCCCTAGAACTTCTAATTGGAAAGGTAGGTAGACCACTTCAGCTTATGACACTAGATACAGACGAGCCGGAAATCGAACTACCCGTGATTAGAGGACAGGCGGCACACGCTATTGAAGCCAATGCTGCGGTAGAGAAAACTAGGTTTGATAAAGGCAAAGCACTAGTTAAAAGATTTAAAGTAGGTGACTATGTTTTGTTAGAGAACCATGAACGAAACAAGACAAAATTAGAACCTAAATTCAAAGGACCTTATCAAGTGAGTGAGCTGCTTAATGGTGACAGATACTTACTCAAGGCATTGAATTCTAATCGAACGTATAAGTATGCACATGACCGCATACGTCCTATGCCTGAGTGCTACGTTCCATTGGAGTTGAATGCTGGCTTGGAAACGCCAACAAACGAAGCCTCATCAGAATGTGCCGATAACGGCGATGGTGAGTAATAAATAGGCCTCACTGGTAAAATTGGCCCAAGTGAGTTTACTTCTCTGTTGCGTTTTGAAATTTCTGTGAGTATTAACTGTGTGGTGTATCTGTCGCAATTGCCTGCGTGGCAGTAGCCTGTGTGGCAATAGCCTGTGTGGCGCTAGCCTGTGTGGCACCAGCCTGTGTGGCGATAGCCTGTGTGGCACCAGCCTGTGTGGCGATAGCCTGTGTGGCACCAGCCTGTGTGGCAATAGCCTGTGTGGCACCAGCCTGTGTGGCACCAGCCTGTGTGGCAACAGCCTGTGTGGCGCCGGCCTGTGTAGCAATGGCCTGTGTAGCAATGCCCTGTGTGATAATAGCAAGTGTGGCAATGTAAGGAGTGACGAGCGTAGCCGCTGTGATAAAAGTAACCTTTATGGCCAATGTGGCCTGTGTAAGGAACACAGTTTGTCTATTATGACGTAGTACGAGTTTTAGTCAAACATATGGCGCTAAACTTTAATGATCACTTAGTATAACCACGTGCCATATTTCGTCAGTATGGCCGAGTGAACCGGAATGACAGTGTGGTGTCTGTTTTCTTTCAGAAATTATCGAAGATACACACGAGGACGTGTGAAAAAGCAGGACGGCCGTAACGGCGCGTGTTGATTTTGGCAGTGTTCCTAGTGAAGTTTGTTAATTTAATCGATTTAGTTTGTGTTATATTGTCTATGATAATTACTTTTATCAAAGTGGAGCGGGTAACACCGAATAGAGTTGCATGTCATTGTCATTCGGTTGACGGACGACGGCTTGTGAGCACATGCAAACCTATTGGCTCCTCTAATCTCATTACATTACAGTAATCACCTCATATTTTGTACTGCATTCCAATTTGTTACTTTTAATAGACGTTGCACAGTGTTATTGTGGTATTATTTTTACGCCCACTGTGAATAAACGGTCAAGATGGCGGATACACACCAAGAGGTTGTATCAGAGGCGCTCGGCGATCCGTCATATATTTGAGTACATAAACTAAGAATTCATGTATATTTGTATTTTTATGATCCTAAATGAAAAGATATTTTTATTTTTTTTGTTCTAGTTAAGGACAAATAATAAGGACAAAGAAAAAAAACAAATAAAGTAACAACAATTTAGTGTCTATAGACACGCAAAGTTTTAGACTGGGTAATTAGTCAGAGTCCATTTAATTTATGTTCAGTAATTTTTGACCATGGCAGGACTACTAGGACTCATAAGTTATAGTTATTGTAGTTAGATTACTGATCAGTAAGAAAGGGGTCAAATAAAAATTGGCAACTATATACACCCATAAGAAAAAATATTAATTAAATACTTATTAGTCTAATTTCCATAATTTTATCAGTAAACTAGCTTTGTTTTTAGCATTTGTCATTCACTCCAATATGTTAGTAAGAAATACATGATTTGCATAATCATACAATGAGGATACGTTGAATAAGAACCCATTTCATCATCTTAATGGTTCCTAAATGTAAAGTCTAGTCGATAATTACAGAGAATATAAAAAAATAAGACAAGAACAGCAAATGGTTAATGCTTGCAAGTCGTTAGACAGTAGAACCTTGCATACGTTTCCGTTATTTTTATATCTATTACGAAACCCACAACAATCCATCGTGGCACACTGAAATAGTTATGTAGGCAGGCACCAATTCAACTTTTTGATTTAGGTCACGTAAGTAGGTACATTGAAGAAAATTTACCTATATTCTTCGTATAACCTAAAAAAATTACAACTGTAAAGGTTTTTTTGGATTTCGCCATTAGGATGGTTTTCATTGTGGTCATTTTTTTTACATACGAAGAAGCGGACATATTATAAGGCGTCTTCGTATCAAACGAATGCACTGAAGCAGTAAATGAAGTCTATAAAATTACTGCCAGTTTAATAAGAGCTCACATCACAACAAACAATAGTAATTAATCGTGGCAGATACAACAATAGATCCCTATTAAACGAACATCGGCTCTGTGCTCCCCTTGGGTATCGTTCTCGACAAAAGCAACACTGGAGTGTACCTCCGGCTCCTTTTAAAAATAAACCCCAGTAATTACATGGTGGCTTTCGGTGACAGAAATTTAAATTGTTTCTTGAGGTGACTACTCTACCCTATTCTATAATCTATATTTAGTTCCAAAATTAAACAATGAAGCTCTCGAATTTTGACGTAAGTAAAAAAAATATAGGTATTTACGAGTATAATTAGATTTTGGTGCCCCGTTCAATTTAAAAAAAATGTCTTTATTCTGTTGTGTTTGCTCCCCACAGCGCAACACGTGACCATAGGTTTCCTCGAACTGCAGTGTTTGGGAGAAAGTTTTGGTCAGTCAAAGTAAAAAATAAAACCTAACAAAAAATTGTTTTACTTCAAAAAAATTGGATAGGTATATTAACCATTTCTCGTTTCTCTTTTCTATTTTTCTCTTTCTCAGAGGTTATAAAAATAATAGCCATTATTCATTAGTAATAGTAAGTGGTCATGTCAACGATCGCAAATCATATTGGTGATATCTTGAAAAAATAGGACATACTAGCTAGAAATAGATATCAACACTAAAACCGGCGGGCTCGTATGAAAAGTTTAATAACAGAACCGGAAGCTCATGAAGTGTGTAATGACAGAAGCAAATGGCGTGCTGCTATAATATACTCCATATTGGCATATTAAGTATCAGCGACATAAAGGATCATGACGTGCTATATTCAGTATCAAAGTCATTTCAACAGAGTGCATCTAATAAAGTGCTATGCTTACGTGAAGCACTCACTATTTAGCACTAGCCCCAATGATTGCTCATTGTGTCCTCTCACAATGGCCAATCAACGTCTATTCGTGCTCTCACAACATTTTTGTGGCTTATATTACCATCGCGTTTTACGTCAAATCCTCAGGCCGTTAATTTGAATTATTCGAGAACATTTTGAAGCTAGTGAATAATGGCATATTTAAAATGGAAGATAGAAATGAAGGTCGGACTGTTAATTTTAATGGTGTGGAGTTATGTAGTATTCCGTCCACGGCTGCAATCGGCGAAAATACTTGAGCCGTCTTCCTTTATACGGATATTTTGTTTTATCTAGGGTTAGCAGACGTTGAAATGTGTCTATCCTGCGTATTCGTATTTATGTTCGAGCAATTTATTTGGCGGGAATACTAATACATCAACCTTCGCTATATTTGCTTGCAGCTATATTTTCTTTAACTTTTTAGAGTGATTTTTGAGAATTGGTTATGCTTAACATATCATGTCGGTAAAGAAACAGATGTTCTAAAACATACAAAGAAAATTACACTTACAAGGACACTATTCCATATTTTATAGGTTTTTGCTTTGAAGAAACCCTCAGATTGTACCCTCGGATTGTAGAGATTTCACCAAAAGATTATTTCAAGATGTTTCTTGAAAAAAAAATACCCATGGTGTTGAAAGAGAAAATAATACCACATACCTACTTAATATTTTGAATTCTATTTTATTTTTCGAAATCATCCGTTTTGACTGTTTATGTCTTTTCTTGACCTGCCGAATATAATTTTTCACCATAACTATTTAATTTTACATCTGGTAACCCTAACCCGATCCCCATAAATGGCAGCCGTTAAAAAGCTAAGACTGGCGCGGAAATGGGCCTACTTAAATATACTTTGCACGAATGCCCAAATTGATATAAAATACTTCATCTTTTGATATCTACCTCGGTGAGGGTAGCCGCCCATTTGTTAAAATGTTTTACAGTATATTTTTATCTAGACACTGTTTTGAGGGTAATTGAAAACTATTTGTTTAATGTTTAATATTTAGACATGACATGATGCCTGCAGCTACATTCTATCATCGCACCGCTCGCCATAGGCAGGGAATTCATCCTCACACATTGCGACCTGAGACGGTGCGCACTGTGTGGTATGAAAGAAACTTCATCCCACGCACACTCAACCTGTAGAATAAACTCCCTGCTGCGATTTTCCATAGCGGCTTCTATATGGGGTTCTACAAAAGGGACATCAGAAGGTTTCTTCAGGTTCGGCAGCGCAAGAGATGCATACATCCATAGGCCACAGTAACCACTTCCCATCAGGTGAGCCGTGTGCTTGTCTGCCACCTAAGTGGTATAAAAAAACTTAAGGAAGTATACATATCCCAGTTGAGTTTCTAAGAAACAAAACAGAAATAACTATGTACTTCAAATCTAGTTTGCTTACTGATGAAAACGTTTATTTTTTTCGAACAACATCAATTTAAATGTCGCACGATTTCTAATCAAACAAAGACAATAAACTTGAACATATAATAGGTATTCGACTAAGATTATAGACTAGTTTATATGACGTCATTCATGATTCATCAGTTATGTTATTGAAGAGTTGCTCACCTGAACCTTATCGATTGTTTTATGAACGAATGACGAATCGAACGAAGTAATCTACTCTACGGATATTTAAAAAAACGAGCAATTGTAATTGGGTATTTTCCTGCAGTTAAAATAAATGATTTAACTAAACTTATTAAATTAAGAATGGTAAAAGATTGGTAAAAATTGCGACAGTTCTTATGTCGTTTTTATTTATTTTTAATCATCCATCCAATCTAAAATTGTAAATTATTTAACTTTAACAAGTTTCTATAACTTATCATTTTGATGTTTGAAAAAGGAACTAATTTGACTAGTCAGTCGAAAACCCAATTATTTTGTCACTTTGAATTTCTATTGTCTTTTCCAAGACGGAATCGGTATTCACTCTATTAATGGCTTGCTAGTTCGTGATCAGACCTTTAATCAGCTAAGAACAAAATGAGCTATGTAGAACAACAAACGATATATCTGTTTTCTTTCACAGAATGAACAGAGTACTATTGGCTTTTTACTTTTTTTAGTGACAGCTTGCCGCCTTTAAAATAAGATGTACTACAGAATGGGGCTCTTTGAAACTTGAAAGGGTAGGTAATTATAATCGGTAGCCATACATAGGCAAGTGGTATGCTTGTATACAATCATAGTGATATAAAAATTGTTTCTCTATTGGTCAGATTCAGTCATTAAACAATTGATTAATTTTAATTATTGCATTTTTTCAAAGTAACAGAAGGGTTTGATTCGAAGTATTTCTCAGCAGAAAATTTTAAAATGCCACTATAATATACTAGATTTAAGATTTTAATTATTGCTTAATACATTGCTTGCTCACACGAACCAAATAAAATTATCGACAAATATGCTGCAATGTACATCAAAACAGTAGTCTAAATGAGTTCACATTAAGATAAAAGTGCCCCTGTTTAGTTTTCGTTAAGGAATGTTAATCACTTTAAAACTTTGTCTGTTTAGTACATAGTAGACCACTATCATATCCAGTGACCTGTTAAGCAGTGTAAGTAAATATGGAATTAAGTGGTAACATACGTACAGTCGCCTTCAAAAGTAGTTTCACATATTTGAAACTATCGACACAAACGGAACAGATATAGATAGTACTTTTTTTTAAAGTGCGCAACTTACCTACGGATACCCTCTCCACCGGAGCCAGTGGGGGAGGTTATGTCGTACTTGAACCGACTAAAAAGCATGCCGACTGTACTGCACGAACAGATATAGTACTAGCGTATTATTGATCAACGCTTCATAAAAGTACGAACTTCTGAGGGTGACAGTACACTCCAAAGGTCATATCTCTTTCGATAACATTATATTCTTTTAATAATTAACTTAAAATTTCTCAATTACGTATATTTGTCTAAAGTTGACTTGCTGCAAGCTAATATAGATCATGATTAGTATTTTGGAATATTTACTTAGGATAACATGCGTAACTTAACTTTATTGTGATATTGTTGCCAACGGCGAGACTACTCTTTTCTCTGCAGACTAATTTTAGGTCTTTACATATAAAATTAGCGTTTTGTACATCAAAAATATCACGAGTCAGCAAACCGGATCACTATATTGGATCGCGATAAAATATTGACTGTCTAATCGTAAGCTATAACGAACTCGCCAGTTATGTCATTTCTATCTCCTTATATTCGCTTAACATTTATCCATTATCTTGAGCTGGTAAAGGAATTTTTAAGTAACTATTTCCGTACTGAATATAAATGTGAATATATTAAAATTAATGGGCTACGGATTTCCATAGCGCTTTTAATATTTGAGTTATAGAAGCCTATCATTTGCTTGATATTTCGAATTATTTATTCTGGTAGTGTCTGTAAAGCCTAACTTGACAGAAATCGCATCGGAGCGTTAATTTTACGTAGGTGCAATTTCCATAAACACCGTCCTCTTCCCAACAGTGAATTGGTTCGTTGTTAAATATCAATCGTTAAATGTTGGGTTCACATTTATCATAATCATTCAGAAATTTTCTGTCAAATATTCAATCATCCTAGTTGTTACTTCGTTTCTTGTATTCCTCGACGTTACGTAACAAAATTATTATTAATTTCTGTGAACACGCATAATTAAATAGCACAGTGCTAATATTTTTACTAAATTCCAATAGTCTAATGGAGAGGCTCAATAGAACTATTAATAATACGGCAGTCTTATTATGAAAAGTCATAAATGTAGAGAAATCGATACAATCACACTGTGCCGTTTAAACTGCGTATGGATACGTATTTGGTTGAAAAAATCTAAGAACTACAATTTTTATAAGACATACGCTTCGATTATTCTGTGCTGTTAACAGAGACAGTGGGATCGTAACAATTTCTCGTAGCGTGTATACCCACATTATCGCCTTCACCGGTAGTATATTTGAAGGAACATGCTGTTGCTATTATGTTTGCTTATCGTTTCTAAGTTTATTTAATAACCATATGGTAAGACTAAAGAAAGAGCAGTGATCCAGCTTACGAATATTTTTTTTTAAATAACAGCTTACCAAACTTAGTTACTAAAGACGCCGAAACGCAATTTGACCACTTTATTTTTACATATTGCAAACGTTATCAAATCGATTAAAGTATGTACTCGAATTTAGAAAAAGTTGAACTATTCTGAATCTATCTGAACATATATATATATCGCGTCACATGATAATAGATCATTCAAACTAAGATTATCTATGAAAATGAAAAATGGAAATGGTAAATATCTTTAACGATTGCCTTATGTGACTTTTTCTCTTCTCATGTTCTATCCAACGCAGCCAGGACAGGATCGAACTTTATATCCAGCCTTACTTTCGAGGGCTTTTAATGCTAATAGATGGCTAATTCAAATACAGAAAAGAACTTTGTTACATTACAAAACTTGTGAGTAACTAAATACCTCGGGACACGTATCTTGAATCTAAATTCAAACGAGACCGTGGCGCTTAGATTGGTATTTTTTTTTTATCTAATTTTAGTGAATTTGAGCTTTGTTTACCGTTGTACTTGTAACACCCCGTGCTATACTCCAAAAACACCCAAAATACGTGTACTGCGCGTATTGAACACATTTTAGGTCCAAGATATATTTCCTGAATAATACCACTCATATTATGTTCATTTGAGGAATGTTTTTGCCACGTGACACGTTTTATGAATAAACCTGACATATTGTGAAAGTTGAAAACCTCCCTATCCCACCAGTGTTGCCAGTTGGCGAGGCACATTTCCTGCTGTGTCGCATGCCTTCCTGTTTCTGACAACCCTGTTCACAAACAATCGTTTTGTTATTTGTTTCGTCCATCCAGTTCGGAATATTAATACCCTCAGCCTGTTCTAGAATGTTTAATGGCAATTTCTAAAACTGGAGAAGTTCTGTCTTAGCCTGTGGTATACTTTGGTTAAAGGAATAAACATAAAAGTAAGGTATGTTATGGTACTTATAAGATGAAATGATGGAGATGAATAATATAAACAGTACGATCTGTGAACTCATATTTTACTATAATATCACTACATGTCACGACTGTCATATCCAGTTCATTTTTATTAAATTCTATGCTTGCTTCTTGCTTCAACTTCATGAAGAATATTACATACTGAAAATTTTGATTTATGGTGGTTCATATTGCATCGTTTTGATTTCGTAAGTGCAGCGTACCTTAAACTTATAACCACTTTTTTGTTTCTTTGCTGAGTTATGTATTATTTCAAGATATTCTAGTATCTATGTAAATATTTTGATATGACATACGTAAATCTACTTAATAATAATAATAAAACTTTAATGAATTGTGCCTAAGAGACATAAGAGGCAATATATTATAAAATAATAGAAGATAGTTTAAACTTTACACATTTCGTCTTTTTAGGTTCCAACCTAAAATACCTGTTAGTTTATTAAAAAACCATAGAGAAATAACCATAAAGAAACATATTATATTTTTTTTAATAATATTACTTGTAATCAATTACCCTACACTAAGGTTACCTTTGGAACACAGTTACACAATAATGATGTATTAAATCGATGCTTTTTATCGAAAAGCAATTATTAAAATGTTATCACTAGCTGATACAAAAGTGTATTTACGATAAGTGTAGTCGAGACGGGTGTCATTATTTTACGATAAAGTACCTACTAAGTACCTAATCAGGTTCACGTGAGTAGGTGGAAGTGTTGCTAGAAATTAAAATACAATAAAATTAACCAGAAATGTCAACCTGGGCTAAATATAATTGACGAAACCGATTTATGAGGCGAGGGTGAATAGGCAATCCGGTAAAGGTCGACCTAGGGCAGAACTAAACCAACAAAAGCCAGATCAAAAATAGTTTTGTAACTAGCGAGCATATATGAAATTAGAAACGAAGATAGATAGATACTTATCTATCTATCTTCGTTTCTACTTCCATTATTATATTCATCTCTCCTCTTGCTACTTAGCAAGAGGAGAGATGTTGTCTACTAGGAAAGAAACGTGACTACAGTTAAATAGATATTTAGGCTATATCGTGCTCACTAGCAGTAGTTGCAGTATTATTTTTAGACTTATTATTAGAGATATATACACCGATATTCTCCGTAACCGCCATTACTTCAGTTCATCCGTGATCGGTGATCGTGTTCGAATATCGGCAAAGCAATCAATACAATCTTTCCAATATTAGTGATTACAGTATATAAGAACACTTGTAAATAACCATAAACTCACGCCTATATCCCAGAAGGGGTAGGCAGAGATGCTAGCACCCACATTTCGCCAGTTTATGTTTAGGTCAAAATGTAATAGGTGGCGAGCCCATTGTCATTAGCCGGGCACTTATAAACCTGCGATAAATACACACATAACTTGGAAAAGCATCGAAAAGTCCTTGGTGTGTGCCATGGTAAAACCTGGGACCGAAACCGAGACCTCGTCTCAGCAGTCCATTACCCATACCGCTAGGCTACCGCGGTTATTAAAAAAACTTGTTTTAGAGTAAAGTTTAATTTTTCGATCAATGTATTCAATGGTTTGAATATCCCGCCGTTCTGAGCAAGGAATTCTATTAAACTCCTCTCGACAAACTTTCGAGGCAGCTTAACAAGTTTGAAGGACTACTTAGCGGAGAAGAGACATTTTATAACCGCGCTCGTTACTTGCATACTTGACACGAGTGCGACCCACTTCCATACTTGGATTAATTAACTGCTCCTGTTTTACTAGTACAGTACAATACGAAATAAAAGTACAGGGTCATAACAACATTTTTGGAAAACGAGTTAACCTCACCTGCTAGTAGTGCACGTGCAGCTAAATAACGGATGAAATTCTGGCACAGGCTTTTCTCTCAGGGCTAATGTCATTCCCGTAAAAATCTTATAAACCAAGTGAAAAGGAAGATGAGTAAGTGTACCCCTAGACTTCGAGGCAAAAGCCTCTAAAAACCGAAAACAACGCTGAGATAATGATGAGTTCTAACAATGTGATCTTTTGCAAAATATTGTTAATGTTGTTCAGGAAATATACTTCGTATAGACAAAGGAAAGAAACACAGAACTTAAACATGGAAACGATTTCCCTTCGAAAGCGCGAACTCAGCGAAACAGCCAATTCCAAACTCAAATAATTGAACTACTGCTCGATGGAATCTACCTTCTAGCATTTTTGCTGACCTGCGTTTATACCGCTCACTGAAATCGAAACGTATCCAACGTTTATAGAACCAGTAACTTCTCTCATAATTTGATCACCTTCCATTTAAAATTAGAACTATTTCGTTTAAATAATGTTCGAAAAGTAACAAATAGTAATTTAATGGTATAAAACGCGAGTCAATAGTTTTGCAAGTTAGTTGTTCGATTTCTCGGCAAACCACTAGCCGCAGGCCGCTCGCAGATCGAGCAGGGTGCAACTTTACGCTTTTGTTACAGTCTAGCGATAGCCGTGTTGGAAACCTTAGAAGTCACCAACTTAAACGGAAATCTATGTTAGTAAGTAGGTACATTAACCCTTGTATTAGACTTTCTTGATTGTGCTACAAATGTTCCTTGACTAAAATTATTCTGTACTATGAAACGTCAAATCTATTCCAATTATAGTTCTGTGGAAATTTGTAAATGGTTTTTATTCACTTTTCCATTCTATGGAACGGAAATAATAATTTCATATTGTACAAAATAACATATTTACCTAACTGAACTGTAAGGTCAATGTGTTTTAAACGCAAGAACATAATCTGCTGTAGACAATCAGTTCACAATTTTCCCTCAAAACTACTTATTACCACAAGTAATAACCGTAAACGAAACAAAAGCTAATGCGTATCTAAACCCTCAGGAAAATAACTTAAATACATGGCAACATTCAATATTCCCCGCTTCAAGTATTTCTCCCAAAATTATTTTTACATTGTCAAAATCTCGAGTTCATTGTGAATTGCTGTAAAGTAATATGTTACGAAACATGTTTTTAACCATTCAATAATAAATGTGTCTACTAACAAATTGCCTATTGTCGACGACAATTAAATAGAACTTTCCTTTTATCCTTCTCCGTAAAAGAATAGCCATTTCTAATAATAGAATAAAATACCAGTATAAATAATATTCGCTGTATTTCTACAATACAAAGCAAACTTAAAGAATATCAGAACTGGTCTTACAAAGTTTTCGAACGTGTATAATTTAGGTGTGGAACACCAGATATAATCATATAATTACTAGTTTCACCGGCCAACTTAGGGGTTGCTTGGGTCCTTGACAATGCCAGCCAATCGGAACGTCCCAAATGCCACCTGCCGAGCGGCACATGAACAAAAAATAACCCAACTGTACTTGTCCTTTTTTTTTCGGTGAATCATCCATTTTTGTTTTTGTACACTCGACAGGTTTTGGACTTCTGTTACCGGAAAAATAAACTCATTAGCATGACAATAACTTGAAGAGTTTAAACGATAATTAAAGCAGTGTGTTTGCTTTTTTTGGGGAACATTAATTTTGAAAACGAAAATGTTGAGGTAATTTGGTTTCGTATACTTATTATACGTTATATTAATAACCTAGTAATGCAACGGTAATGGAGTGAATGACATAACTTCACAATATATAAGTATACGAGACAAATGACAGTTCTTCAAGCGGATAGAGACGATTTAACGCACGCAAAGGATGTATCACAACGCGAGTCGCAATGACTCGCCATGCTTTAACGCGCACAACCGACATTTTAAACATGGAACACGCTGAATTCGCTTTTAATTGAACAAAGAAACTTAATAGACACGGTTTCAGAACGAATATGTTCATGTCATTTGGTAGAATGTTGGCTATAACTAACCTAACTTCTGAATTAAAATATTTTTGCAATTAACGTCAGGCAAAAAGGCTATTTATGGATGGTAGGCATATTAAAAATGGACAAAAATGATCCGACAGTGCCAGACCAACACAGATAACCGGATGGTATACATTTATGAAGATATTATACTTCTTGTACTGTACACAAGATAAATATTCATATCAAATTAACGACCTATTTATTATGTACCAATAAAGGGTAGGCCATAATTTTTAGCTTAATTTCTTTAAACGAGTTTATTATTTATATTACACGCTTTTTAAACATTAAAAGTAAATACAAAGAACAATCTGTGAGGTAATTAACGTATATCACTACTAACCGAGTGATATTTACATAATAAAGAAAACGATAGTATTCTTTGAAAATTAAATTTTGTAATTATTATATTTTTAAGAATTTACTTAGATGAATCAACAAAAAATTTAATTGTTAATTTGGTTACCGAATATGAAAACGGATGAGTTATACTCGTAAAAATAAATGATACTGATTCAACTAGCATCAACTTGTTTTTTTTTTAAATAATGCTTCGTATTATTAGATATATAATAAAGCTTAAGGTATGGGTGTTATTACTGTTATTATAAGTGTTTTTATATTATTATAAGTTTCGATTTCGATCTCAAAACCGATTTACGCAGAGTCACTATATGATAATCTAGTAATTTTGGTATTCTATTAATAATAAAATGAATTTAACTGTCCTCATCCATAAAACTGCTTCATAGTCGCGTTACATTTCAAAGCTATACTCAATGATAAATAATAAAACTATACTGATAAGAGTGTAATTGCGATATACTTATTAAGATACAAATTTTGCCGATATGGTTAAAATTCTTTAGTTTATTATTGTTACGTGCACGGGGTACAATTAAATGCCGTTTACTCAACGAAGAGATTTATTAGCTCACCACAAACTAGACAATTAAGTCACTAGTAGACACAGTACTCTTCAACAGTTCCAGTCGCTCAGTAGTTCACAGTAGTCCACAGTCGTTGCTCAGGTCGCAGGTAGAATCTTCTTCGGTAATGGGTTTTTATTTCTTGAAGATTCGATTTTTAGCTTTCGAGATATCGACGGCCGTCGTAACATTATAAACGCAAAAACAGAATGTCTGGAACACTTTTTTGAATATCAATCGACGACGATCAAGCGACGATCTTAATACACCACTCTTAACAGAATTTCAGATAACTTGACCATTTTAGTTGGATAAAGTGTACCTACATAAGTAAATATCGCTTTTGTACTGTTCGATTATTAGGTACTAGTCGCAAGATGCAAACTCAAGTAGGTTGGCGTAAATAATATTTTTTTGACAACTATACTATAACAGACTGTGTTCTCCGAAAGATGTCTATCTTGTGGACATGACACAATGCACATGCTTGTATATTTATTTTTGATACGGAAACCAGACAATCCCTACCTGAAACGTGAGCGACACAAGCATTAGAACTAAAAAAATAAGTCATTATTATATAAATCTTACTTTAAAACTGCTGAATCCTCATACCGTGAGAATAAGAACATAATCCGTTTCTAATAAATTATTTGAATATGATTCATACCTCGACTCATAGTTTGCACAACTGTTGAAATTATCTCCAAATTTGACTCATGTTGTTATCAAGGTCACGAAGTGAGAGATCGTATAAAAATGCGAAACGAATGGAACGTAAGTTTTTAAATGAGGAAAACCGTGGCAAAACTTAACGTAGCATAATTCAACAATAGTGTGATCGCAAATTTTCTCATACTCGTTTAATAATGTAAAATCAAAGAAAAAGTGAATAAGGTTCTCATAGCTAACGCGACAAAATTACGGTGAACGTGGAGTCCATTCACAATACAAGCGAGAGAATGGGAAGTACGATTGATAATTAAAAAAAATGATATTCTTTATTCAAAAATATTTCTTCTTTTATATTTGAGTCCTAAAAAAACCAACCATTGATTTATTTATTGTTCTACCTTTAATGTAATAATCCTTATTGAATGATGGGTTCTGACACTGGATACGGAGTGTACAAAATAAGCAAGCTCGCTTTTCATCACCGTTATACTTGTCCCAGTAGAACTAATGAGTCATGTCATTCATACCCAGCCCGAGTAACGGTCTTAATTACTCGTATGCGGCCAGCACTTGACATATTTTTGGATAATATACCAACGCACGTGATAAATTACATATGGCGTCGTGTAACTAATTAATTGCTTCTATTCAAACGTGAACATAAGAGAAACGTATGTCTCTTTGAAAATTACTCACCAATTACACACGGTTGTTTGTTGTTATTGCGGAAAAAGACAAACCTAAACATACAATAAATGACTACTAATTAATTACATTTCATTGAATGATGGCTACTTTACTAATGTTTTCCTCTATGGTGTGAATTACAAGAAAAAAGCATTTTGTCGATAGCGGACATCGGTAGTGTTAATATATTTTGGATCCAAGGATAAAATACTGAAAGTCACAGACGGATATTACATTCATTTCAAATTCAGTGACGTACAAACTTCGTTGTGGACGTAGATATTAGTTTCATAAATCATATCATTGTATTTGTACATACTTAATATAAGGTTTTTACATGTGGCCATTTGTACATGCGTACTGCTTCGGGTCATCCATATTTTTATATCACATACATCACAGCTAAGTAAAACCTCAATGTTATTCAATCAAAAAATATTAACTTATGCAACGCAAAATACGCATTTTTTGTACCACTAGGTAGCCGACAAGCACATGACCCACCTGATGGAAAGTGGTTACCGTGGCCTATGGACGTGTGCAACTCTAGGGGAGTCACACTCGCGCTGCCGACCTATAAGCATAAAAACTTTCTGTGCCGTCAGTGTAGAAGACAAAGCACGACAAACTTTTGGTTTTCCTACTGACAGCATTAAAACAGCTCTGTCTGCCCTACTCATCGCCGGGGACACAACACGAAGTTATGGCCGCGGTATTCTGGGCGGACAGTCATTCTGACATTCTGTACTTCCTTAGTCGGACTGTTCAATTGGACGGAAATCGTCGTGTCCTACCTCCATCAAAGCATCTTTTAACGCATATGGATAATTTTGATATAAATATACACATACATATACTCACGCCTGTAAATCCCGAAGAGGTAGGCAGAGGTGCATTAACAACACCCATAATTCGCCAATTACGATTGTCAGTCCCAGGTAATAGGGGACGAGCCTATTGCCGTCAAGCAGACACTTAGTCATGGGCTGTGGTATGTTTACTCTCGGCATTGCAGTGTAAAAAGTAATCGTAAAATGTAATCGGAACGGTAAAGTAGCGGAGCTGTTCTCAACGACTAAAACCAGTTTTAGTCGAAAAGTGGAGCGTTGCCCCCATTCTGTGCAAGCGTGGTTACGTTTTGATTTCTTATGAAGTTAGTTTAATGGTTGATTGAAATACTGTTATACACAATTTTATAATAGATCTTAGAATAACCGTAGGTGAAATAATATTAGTCATCATGATGTGCAATGATTTGAAGTTCTAATAGTCCACCTCTATAAAATGATCATTTTTTTTATTCAACTTTGGTCGCAGACAAGCACGCGGCCCACCTGATGGTAAGTGGTTACCGTGGCCTATGGGCGAGTGTAACACCAGAGGAATAACACTCGTGCCGCAACCCCTGTAAGATCATTTAGTTCTAGAGCTAATTGTTTCTAAATACTTTTAGAAAGAATGACTTTTTTTGGTGTTCTTTTTTCGTGATGATAACTTGAGGTATCTTTTCGCCATATGATGGTCACGAAAAAGTCATTATGCTAGTCGGTGTTGGTTGAAACAACATAAAACCACCATGTGTCCACGATATCAGAGCTATAGTTGCGAAAGACGGCAGGAACAATTCCCGGCAGGTCTTGGTTATATTTCTGGCGACTCGACATTATACACGACTGTCAAGAAGGACTATGTTTTTGAAGTATTTTTGCACCCCCATCCAGAAGTGACAATATATCACTTCCTGTGGTCGTTTGGTCACATCTATCAAGAAGTTACTGTCAGTTTCTGCCTAGATTTAACTGAGGTTGACTGGTGAGCTGCTATTAAGTAGATACCTATTGAAACTCAGTTTTGTTTATATATTTTGGTGAAGCCATTGTAACTTGAAGAATATTATAATTTTCACACACTTTCTCTCTTTCGTAAGAAGTTTTAATTATCGCATACAAGTATTGTGTAAACAATGACTAATTCGAGGATTCACCATATTTCAAACTGGCTAATAAAATTATAGTTAATCGGTAACTAATTTTCAATTGTTTTTGGTGTTGATTATGTGCACGGTAAGTTTTAAAAATTTATTCATCGTTTAAATGAGAAATAACTACATACACAGATTTTCTATACCCAAGTAAATTTCGTAAAAAAGGATTGTAAAAGTGTACCTGCTAGTGAATTCCTTATTAGTTTTTTGCCACAGGTAATAAAATACACGGTTTTGGTTCATAAATGTGTGCCAAGATACATAAAATAAGATTTACAAAAATGAATAAGCTGGACTGCAAAAAACTTAAATGGAATGCGGGAACCGTATTAGAATTCCATGCGAGTGGAGCCGCGGGTATCAGGTAGTCAGATATAAAAGAGCACCCAAATTAAGTCAAATAGACAAAAATCATAAATTAAGAATGATATTTGTACTAAGTACTAATCAAACTCTCAATACTCGCATCCCTTGACGTTATAATTAAACATTCAACTGAGTCAACTGCCATTGCCAAGCCTAATCATCCGTCAGAAAGTCAAATAAATTTTACCTACAAAATATAATTTCTACCTGTATCATCATATTAGTACGAAGCAGAGTAATGCTAAGCATCCAGAATAATAAATGAGAGACATTTTTAATATGTTGAGACTCCTCACTCGACAAATGCAATTGCGAACGTTCAAAAATTCGCTGACAATTTTCCATTTGGTTTCCTTTGCTTGTTTATTTTTTTTTATATTCCGGATTAAGGTTTTAGCACACGTGTTCTTTCGTATATCCACTGAAGCTATTTTTCTTTTTGTGTTCGTTGTAGCGATCACGTTCCTATTTTTTTTATTCAACCATTTTGTTCTGCGATATTTTATATTCTTTTTATGTTATATAGTGGCAGTTTTATTGGCATTAAATACTGATCCCGTTTCAAAACCTTCAAAAATCTATTCCCTGTATAAACCGACGCCTACATACCTTTACGTGATAGAAAGCGTATCTATTACCGTCAAATGGTCATTTTTGTCAGTCTCCGAACTGCCTCAAATTGGAGATTTCAGCTTATCGCAGAATAGTTATTGAGATTATTTTGATACAAGCAGAAATCGCACTTAGTACCTACAATTACATAGTTACAATAGCGGAGGTACGTTACCAAACTTCTTGGAAACACTTCAACCGAAATATTATTTGTAAATTCTAATACACTGTAAGTAGTTGAGCTAATTGAGTCTAATTGAGTAGAGTATCTAATATACTCCACTCAATATTTAATAATAGACTTCTCTACGCATGTATTTCATTAAATTAATCCTTCCGAAGTAATGTTTGGTGGGTTCTTCGTCTACCGCGCATTAATTCGACATTTACGTGTGAGAAATGAGAATTTACAATTTTACTTGTACGCCGTTTTCGTTTTAGTTCAATATAAACATTATTGATGTAGGGCTTTTTATTATTTATACTGCTATGTCTTACAATTACATACAATCATTTTCAAGTAATTGTGATTCGGTTTTCAATTATTCATAAGATAAATTTATTGTTCTTCTCTTGTCCTATTGTATGTATTGACTTAATATAAAAATACTTCAGTGCTATTAGCGGTAATTCAAATCTGCCCCTAATTTATTTTACGGCTATGGGTTAAATTCCTTAATTGGGCTATTTGTTTTTCATATTCCTCCTCCCATTTCAGGGTTAACCTATGGTTTAGAGACTCACAGAGCTAGTTGGTGAGTGTTAACATATATATACATCTGCCAACCTCTTTGGGTATATATCCATGTGTGACTTTATACATTAATTTACAAAAAAATATGGTCAGGAAATAGTTAAACTGTAACACTCACAACATCATATGAGCGTACTCACGCAATGTCAATACATTTTATCTCAATATGGAGGTACAGGCAAAACTTATCTCAGATGGCATCACCTTTGCTGATCTTTGAGTCTATAATCCTATGTTTCTTACATCAGACTGTCAGAGGTGCTTGTCAATCTTGTCATTGACATTTGCATGGAGATTATTACCAAAATTTAGCAATAAAAAAGTGCTACTGCATGACAGTAACGAATTTTATAGAAGAGTTGAATAAAAGAAATGCTTACCTACATAAGAATCATCAGGTTTGAAATGGTCGCTACATATTCTAGCAGACGAATTTGGTATCCAGTTTTTTATTAAAGCCCTTAATCTATAGCGTCGATCTATTCTTATCAGCAGGGAAACGTTGAGGACCTTTCTTTTAACAATAAAATGCACTACACAGCGACATTTTTTATTCTACAGAAGATTTTTTCCTTTACTAACAATTTACAATAATTTGCAATACAAAACAGCGATATTGCATAACCTATCGGGATATAAGTACTTAACTTAATTATATTTTTTTTTTCTCATATGAAACCCGGTTACTCCTTTAGTAATTCACCAATAATCTTGTCGGTAATGGTATTTAAAAGCTTTTATTACACTCCACTACAACTAAATTTAGCCATGGCAAAAAATATCCGCCTATAAATTTTCCCAAGAAAAATCGCCTGGAAATGACGTCAGCAACTTCGCGGTAAGATTTAATATAAATATTGTACTTGAAGCTCTAATAAAAAAGGGATAAAATTCGAGGATTTATTAAGTAAGGGAAGAGAGTTATTTAAACGCTTATCATTGAAGCCAGGCTTATGTCACGGGGTAGGTATTTTTATAAAACGGGGCCAATGTTACTCTGTTATCTATGGTGTACAGAAAAGAACGTTATGACTTTTTCAATCTCGGAGTCAAGCCAGTGTTTTTATTAAATTATGAGAGCGAGATTCTGATAAAATTCTTTTTAAGATAGCCAGATGTTTTTGAATGTTCATTTTCATTAAGCCATTTTCTCATTTATGGAATACCTGCTTTTGTTTTTCTTTATTAACAATTTGTTTTGGAAATTCCGCTGAATATTTTTATACAACAAAAATATATACAGAATACAAACAAATTAAACCGATTATGCAATGTTACAAAAATTATTAAGATCCGTTCGTAATATATGTAAATTGTTATATAATTTATTATGTTTTGTGACATTGTTTTATTTTATAACGACAATTCTGTTATATAACCGTAAATATGTTTGTTTACTAGACCGATTTTAATGCATCTTTTTATTACGAAAGTTTTCATTTACAATGAAATCATTACTCACCTTGGACAGTCGGGTTTAAACTTTGGTACTTATTTATGTCCTTTCGTAACCATGACGGGAGTCTGCAGTTTTACGCGCAATTTTACGCGCCATATCTATACTTACATTTGAAACAACATCTAAGAATTTCTATAGTCCCATGTAAAGTAAACAAAAATTATATTTAATCTTTGCCGCTCGCTTGACACCCCATAACTAAAATAATCATTAAGGACAATGGGGTAAATGGGACAGAGTAATGAATAAAGCATTACAGAGAAAAT
This sequence comes from Eilema griseolum, assembly GCA_963662185.1. Taxonomy (NCBI): domain Eukaryota; kingdom Metazoa; phylum Arthropoda; class Insecta; order Lepidoptera; family Erebidae; genus Eilema; species Eilema griseolum. Next base: position 13,080,469 of record OY759250.1, read on the forward strand.
AATATTCACCCAGAAAACTTTATTAACCACGAACACTTAACTATTTATATTTGCGGGTAAAATATACGGTGGCATAAACATAATAGCAAAAAAACTGCAAAACTTTATTTATACGCCATAATTTTTATGCTACACTTCAGCGTCCCACATAACCCTGTCCATCTTATATCCTGTACCGCACTTGAATTTATTACCGAATGGCATATTATACCCGTCTTTAAGTTGACAGTGTCAAACCCTCATTTGACACAATATTGTCTATATAAGGCCAATTTTACGTGTCCATATTTGGCCAAGTCGTAAGTACGAGTAAAAAGTGGGCACGGCACGTAAGTCACGATTATTGATTATGTTTACTGTTAGTAAACAAGTTAACTGTGGCGGGTTTATGACAAGACGGTACGTTTTCAATGTTAGTTGCAGTATTTTCTATTACGCTACTATATTAAAAATTTGTATGCTATCAAAATCATTGTCCTATTTCAGACTGTCAGTGTACCAACAATACTAAGATAAAAATCAGATTATCAACATGAATCAGTAAATCAACTTCAAGTAACGACGCTGCTCAAAAAATGCGTGTCGCTGAAAAAAAGAAGTACTGTAACTGCTTTGCATTCATTATCAATAGCTATTAGGTACACTAAAGTTGTTGACATTATACATAATTAATAGTAAATTATTTTATGTACATTAATTTTGTATTTTCAGTTTAAAGTATTGAAAAACTGAAATATGGGTGAAGATAATTTCATATTTGTTGAAAAGTATTTTCGTCGCTATCAGGAAAGTGGAATTAGGTAATTAGGAACCAATTATACAATATAAAACAATAACAAAAACTACAGAAATCATGCTTCGCGTGCGTGTTTCAACAGTTAAGTCGCGCACGGAGTGGAAGATCTACTGATAGACCATTTACTATGAATATCCAATATTTTTATATTATAAGGCGACTCCGAGGTTTATTGTTGATGAATAAACATACGACTCAATTGAAAAGTGGTTACCGGTACATATAGCTATTAACACGTAGTATAAGAGGTATTATTTATTCGTTGTCGACTTTTTACCCATAACTAATAGAAACAACACTTTCGAAAAACTATTTCATAGTGGTTTAGTGGAGCTTGTCTCTTCAAACGGGTAGGTCATTTGAAATGGCCTGCTATTCTTAACACTTCTTCTTATTTCTCTTAGCGGTACTCCCTGTCGCATCCGAAGCTCCTCCTCACCTCGGAGTCTGAGGTCCGCTTTACCAGTGTAACTGCAGATTTGGTTAAACTTTCGATATTTTCCATGAAGCGACTGCCACTGACCTTAACAACTTAAAGGCGATATCGAACCATTGCAGCCACACCAGTTGTTGGACTTAGGGATCCAACTACCCGTATCGATTGCCATAGATGTTGATATGGCAACTCTGCTCTCAGAGGCACGACCAGACCAATATTTACCAAATAGGTACCTATATTCATGCATACAAATATTTGCACTGAGCGGGGATCGAAACCGCGCCTCCTACGTAGCGGCAGCGTTCATTATAGCCACGCCACGGAGGCTTTTATTGATGTTAAAAAAATAAAACTTGAATGATTTTCTTTGTTACAATTTAGTATGTGATTGAAATTCGTCACACTCACCCACAAAGTAGCTTAACCATAACTCAACATATTATATAAATTATTGTATTGCTTTATTTCAATATAAGTATGGCTTCTAAATTTGTGAGCAACTTCTGAGGATGACTGTACCTGTACCTAATGGGAAATCTTGGGAAGAAAACAGGATAAAACTTCTCGCCATTATATCCTTATTCGCCCATTGAGTTCCTTTCATCCTATTTTTCCCTATATTAATGATCCATACCAAATAAATAGTGTTTACGTAAATAAAAGAAAAAATAAAAGCTTTAGTGATGATACTGCTGTACAAGTTCATTTTTACGTTTTTCTTTATAATCGAATTGAAATCACGCGTTTTGACAACGTATAGTTACTTAATCAAGTTCCTAGCCGAGCTAGTAAATCACAGTTATAATAACAAAGTATTATAACACGACCATATGTGCAATTACTAGTTCGCAACTAAATATTTCGTGATTACGGATTAAACACGTTTTGCAATATCTCAATGAAAACAGTATTTACGTGATATCATTATTCCCCATTATCCCCTTTCAGCTGCTATTACTGAACTGATGATTAGGTGTGTGCTCTTTCATTATTAGATGTTTGTTCATTGATTTAGAGAGAGAGAAAGAGAGAGAGACAGAGAGAGAGAGAGAGAGACGAAAATAGGCTTAATAAAATTAACATAACATCCTCAATTTTGTGGTTCTTACGTACGGTTGTTATAAATGTTAACGCTGTTAATTAAAATAACAATAATAATGAGAGAAAATTTACTGTATTATTGTAATAATAAAGTAAGTACTTTGACTCCTATAAATAATGGCTATATGGCTATATACCGCGGTAGCCTAGTGGTATGGGTAATGGACTGCTGACACGAGGTCTCGGGTTCGATCCCAGGTTTTACTATGGCACACACCAATGACTTTTCGATGCTTTTCGAAGTTATGTGTGTATTTATCGCAGGTTTATAAGTGCCCGGTTGGCAATGGGGTCGCCACCTACTACATTGGGTTCTAAACATAAACTGGCGAAATGTGGGTGCTAACACCTCTGCCTACCCCTTCGGGGATATAGGCGTGAGTTTATATTTAGACTGTACTCAATTCTCTTAAAAGTCAGTCTACATATACTTAAGAAAAAAAAAAAAAGCATCTATAATAAGAAAATATTGTGAAGAGATTGACAGCAAAAACTGTCATTACTCAATTTTGTGTATACTATATACCTTTATTCACGTCTCGATTAAAATCATTTACCGGCCGATATTTTGACGGATCGGCCGTTCCGTTACTCCAATGACAATGGAAACTTACTTCCTTGGTGATAAAAGCGAGGCGGGCTTATCTTGGTTTTTATGGTGCATTGCGTAGACCACTATAAGTACCCTATATGGGTGTGTGCCATGGTGTTTGCACAGGACCCCGAATATATAGTTACGGTTATAAAGTAGAATTTGTGTTGGTGTGAACGGGGCAATTTTACCGCTTAATTGGCCGTATGGAAATATTAAATATGAGTAGGGCGAAATTTTATATCGTCCCATAAATAACAAATGTGGAGTAGGCTTTAGAGGTCGCATATTTTGACAGGTAAATTGTTTTATTTTATCGGTGAAGTATTTGAATTTTGAATTCTATTATTATACTAACAAATATTAACTCCTTTTCTAAGTGTTATACGTTAGTGTCATACGTTTACCATGAGCCACTTTTTGGCAAATTTCACAAATGTGAAAAAACAGTTTGCTAAAAAACGGTTTAAATAACATAGCAACAGCAAAATTATAAGAAAAATAACTGGTTGGCTGATATAATATAATGATAACATAACCTCCACGCAGGAAGCCTTACAAAAATAATACATGTTCTGCATCTTAATCGAACAATCCGAGATGTCTGTCTGTCTCCTAACACATACTTTCACGTAGTTCTATCGAAATATAATATCCTGTCACGTCGGAGAGGTGTTTTCGAAATGTGTGTTCGAATTTCAAATTGTACTACAGTACAAGCAGTACGTGGATACATGTAGGATAGAAAACAACTGTATTAAAATATTGTAACCGTATAAGACAAATAAAAAATACTTCAGATAAGCGAACCTAATTGTTTAACAAACAATACATGGCTCATAAACAATTACTACAAAACAAATAAATCAAGCTTCATTTCGTTTGTCGGCATATTAGCAGTTATTCAAAAAAAGAACTGTCCAATACTATTCCTTTTTTAATTTCGTCTCGCGTAATTTGTAACCTTTTTAAAAAAAGAAAATATGTTTGAATTACTTAACAATCTGATTTTTAAAATACCACTATAACAATATTAGTCTTTTAATTTATTTAGAAAAGGTTCTGCGAGTTCAATACTTCTGACATCTTGCTTGCTTTTTTTCTTTGTATTAGAATATTTAGTGTAGCTATCTATGAAGCGCACAAACATATTGAATAAGTACTAATTTAATTTTTATATCGTATCTTACACAATTTTCGATCCATAATCTATGTAAGAATATTCAGCTTAGCAATTATACCTATTATAATCTTATAAAACAGTGAAATTATCCTCTTGTATTTAAAATGTTGCACATGACTAATTTCTGCACTTAAGTTCAGGCGAACACGTACGCCCAAGGCTTGAGGCGCGGTGATTTATTTCAAATGTATAGAGATTGTTGCTCATCCGTTTAAAACATGACGCAGTACATGTCTAACGGTTTTTTTGATGACGTGTTTAACGGTTAAATGTATTTTTAAATTTAGAATATATATCGGCATGTTCTTTATAACTATTCGAAATTTACTACTTATAATTTCACAAACTGCCGTATTCCTGCACAAGGGGTTTCCTTTCATAATGACAGGGGCAAGGTTACACAGTTGAGAGGTTATGAAGAGCTGCGATGACCTGATAAATGTAGGTTTATATAAGAATTAGATAAAAAAGTGTATACAGTGCAATGCATTGTTACACCATTTACACTGAATACAAAATGTAAAATTATGTACTTAAACTCCATTCGGTTAGTAACATAACTAAACGTAAACAATCTTGATGTGTCTTTCTAATATGTTTTATTTAAAAACTCAGTTAATTAATATCTTTCTGTTAAAAACTCATTTTAAAAACTAGAAACCGAAACCTAACCACTAGTTAGTCAGTTATTTTATTTGTTTGATATGTGTATGTATAAAAAGTAGCTACAAGATTGTTTACCTAAAGGTAAACAATCTTGTAGCTACTTTTTATAATATCTAACCGAATGGGTATTTTGTTTAACAGGTAATAGCATCTCTCTATCCGTCTTACCTCCTAAGAGTGAGCTGCACCAAATTGTGCATACTACTACAAAATTACGCTAGTCTATAGATTCTGTTCTCTGACATAATACTGACGTTTTTCTCTTCTGCATCACACCATCCAAATTTTATTAATTTTAGTCATACCTGCACTTGCCCGTTTTTATTTTTCAAAACGTTCTTTGTTACGCTAACAAACCCTAAGCACCTTATAATATTTATACACTTGTATTATAAAACTCGAGTTTGTTTTTTTGTAACTAGCTAATCTCAAGAACTCCTGGTTCAAATTGAAGAATACTTTTTGTATTAAAGTCCGTTTAACGACGAAGGTTTTAGGCTATATATAATCACGTTACAATTTAAGGGAGCGGAGCAGTGATCAAAAATGTCAACAAATTTGGCAGATTTCCATACCTTTATGAAGACTAAAAATTACTTATTTCCAAATATGGCTCGTACGAAGCTGGGGCGTTTAGCTAGTAAAATATAAAACGTGAACAAAGTTGAACTCAATTTTTTTTATTAAATCGGGGTAGCTGACCGCACTGATTGACGCGTTAATTTGTGTTTAATAAAGAAAGTCGTTCACTGTTGCATAGCAGATTAAGTTGTCGCTAAGACGAGGATTGATTGTGCAGTTCCCTCTTGCTAATAAAGATTTATTTAAAAAAAAGTTATGACTGTTCTGAAGAAAAAATAAAGTTGATTTCTTTTGTTTTGACGTCTGCATACTCTTGTAATTAGTAACTTTTTAAAATAAGTATAATAAAAAATTCAATTGTAATATTAATTAATGAATTCTTATCTTCTTTGTGGAAGTAAAGACTTGGCAATTGTATCACAACACACGTTTTAGTATTACTGCAGTAGGTACAGGGTCCTTGATTGATTATTTTTGGCATCTATAATGATCGCCTTCATTCTTTAGACTTCACTTTCAGCTATCAGCTTCAAGAACAGACGACTTTCATATTGACGTACCCGGTGCCTTAAATACTTAAAATAACTGTCGTATTGTGATCGTAGATAGTTTAAAAACAGTAAATTTTCAAATTCAGAATTATTTCAAATTAACCATAGTTTTTTTATTGATCTTGACACTAACTGCCATTCTTCCTTCTCAAATTATGAGTTTTTAGTGTTGTCATTTAAAATAAAGCACAAAGAAATTCGTATAAATGTGAAAACATCAAATGGCAATGAATTTGTTTTTATATTAAAAGGGAATAAATTGTTGTACCTTAATTTAAGATGTATCGCGGTTTCCAGTTTTTTTACATATTTTATTCAAACCTACTATTTAAAATTTAATTTAAATAAAATTATATCCTATATCAGTTGAGGTTGCGAAATACGGTTTGTCAAGTAAGTACCTTTTGTTTTATTAACAGTAAAGAATCTCCGGCCTTAATTAAACATTTAGATTAAATAACACGTCTCATTATTCCAACAAAACCCTTGAATTGTTCCACTGAGTGTCGTTTCCCTATTAATTAAAACTCAGAAACCTTTTCACCACGCGGTTAACATCCCCTACCATTTACAGTTCCACTCGTATGCTCCTCTCATGTAACCTGAAGAGGTATGACGACCCTTCATTAATCCAAGTACCTTCATTACCAGGATAGGTAAAAATCACAATTCTTTACATAAAAATCTCATCGCGCTAGCATTCATTACTTAACTATGACGAAACATGGTGAAATGGCCCGTTAATGTTGCCAGTGTCAATTAGCCAAATTAAATAATACCGAAGCGGGTTGGTCCGTTAAAATGAATATCACTTTCACAGCGGGAATTTAGTGCCGAATACTGCTTGCTGAAAATAGGCCACCTTGTGGTGCAAAAAAATCAAATTTGAATTTTGAACGTGGAATTTTTTGGCGGGAAAGCGCTGTCTAGTGGCGGCTGTTATCTTATACGGTTATTTTTATTTCCATATTCTACTGAGTTTAGTGAGAATATTGCAGATTATAGGCAACGTCTTCAGTTAGATACTGTATTTGTAAAATGATAACTTTTTTAAACTTTGATATCATAACTGTATATTTTGAAGATTATCTTCATTTAATCACAAAAGTTTAATCTGACTCTTTGTTCCTAACTATCATCAAAGCAGGTAAGTTACACCTATATAGCAATAGACATAATGAAGCGATGGACCCATCCCTTGTGTAGTTTAACGCGACGAAACTTATTGTTGAGTTACCAGGATTAGAAACAAAATTCTTACGCAATATTCCATATACAAAACGACTTATATATACTACTAATATATATGAATGTCAGGAAAATTGCTCATTTAAGAACACAGTATACCTACTTAGGAGGTTACACGCAGTAAAGTAGGTCTCATTCTCGTAATTTAATATAATACTGTTCTAAATACAATTTTGATGTAACCTCAATTTACTAAATGTCAAGGGATAATCAAAAATTTTCAAGATACGAATATAACACTGAGATCGTGATCGTTTTTGACATTTGGGAGACTTAGATTAGATTGAAACTGAAATGTGAATACATTTTTATTACGAGAATTGGCCCTCTGAAGTTCGAAACATCAGCTGAGTAACCTAAATCAAGACATGGAATTGTCTTTCAATAATAAATTATAGTGCTGTCAATGTCTTTGTCATATACAAATTCAATTTTCGATGTCTAGAACATGACGATACTTAGTAATGAATTTATTGACAGCCTGTTTGTTGTAACGACTCTACCGAACGGTAATAGCCTATATTATTTCGTTCTAATATATATGATGGAGCAAATTTTTTAATTATTATTTACACTCGGGTATATTCTATCACATACACATTACAGCTCCTTTTAAGCAGTTTTGGAGAGTAGCAACTCATTGTAAAAAACAAGAATATGTATAAATGTATACTGCTATATATGTAGCTTGGTACATTCAAGTGGCTATACACTTGAATGTATACCTAGCTAGAAGCAGATAAAAGTAAAGCAACGTACAGCAAGTCTAGGTAACCGTTACAGTTGCTACAGGCTGTACAGTAAAGTGAAATTTTTTCCGAATTTCTATAATCATCCATAGTAATCTTATCGACTGCCTCAGTGTCGAGCCTTGACGATTCGTTCATATGGAGCAATTATGTACGTGCCTCCTAAAAATACTCGTTCTAAAAGTTTTCCTATGTGAAGATAAAATACTTTAATCGTCTTGCGGATGAACAAGGTCAACGCACTAGTATAACACCTTGAATTTGTTAAACAAACAACCATGCACAAGTGTGAGAATGGGGTCAGAATACTACATACATAAAATTACTGTTATGAACTAGTTTTCTAGCAATATTTTACTCGCTGAAAAAATCCACCATTTACCGGAACTCTGTTAATGAACAGAACTCCTTCGTGTCGCTCAAAGAAGTTTTAATTACCAAATGTTGTGCTTTTTTAAACTTATAATGAACAACTTAAGTAACAAATCAGTTCTACGGCAGGGATAGCGAAGCAGTTTTTTTTTCATAAAATTTGTAGTTTCAAGTAGCTATAGCATGTCCTAGATAGTAACAATTTTGAATTTGGATTAAATGTTTGTTTAGAATTTGAAAGAGAAAGAATTTCATAATTTAAATGATTTAAAACGTGTACCCATTAGAAACTAAATGACGTCTCAGCTTTTTGGGCTGGTATGTATGAACTTATCACGGGCTTAGGCCAAGTCTGTTCATTTAGAATTGTGGTGGGGATTTGGGTAATGGATGTGAGGAACCGCCTAACAATGGAATGTATGGATGTGTGGATGAGAGAATGATAGGTATGATTTTAACTGTGTATTTTTGTATATATTCTGTGGTTTTTTTTTCAGATTTTAATATCAATTATAATATTATTATCACGAATTTATTATTAAATACCTATGTATTTTCTTTCCGTAGCGCTCTGTCCCGTCTCTGATTTGTGCATAAAATGATGATTTGAGAGTACGGATAACGCATCTACAGTTTATAATACATATAATACATGTTTATAATACGGAGAACGAGTGAGACAGATATGAGAAATATCACAAAGTTCCACTTTCGAGTATATCATGGAGAACTTATATTAGCATCTTCATCGTTAAATAAACGTAGACTGCTCGACTGACGAGAAAAACGATAGCTGCAGGGCATTTCGTCTACTCGCCTATTACATTTCGTTCAAGAACGGTTCCAGAGAAAGGAATAGGATATTCCCCATTATCTAGTCGGAACTAAGCACCGTACAAAGTGCTCACTAGATAGCTCCCGAGATACCTACCATGGCTAATTCACCACTGTATAGGACAATCACGTACGAGGTCGTGCCATGATGAATAGCTCTCACGGATATTACAATTTTCGTCCTTTATTAAAAACGTCGCTATTTGTTCTCCTAGTTGCCTTATCTGTATTCTCTTCTTATTTCTACGAGATTAAAAATGGAATGTACTTTTTATTTCGTCTCAAAAGACAATTAATCATAGCGTATAATATTTACGGTTTTCTTTGTAGTATTGATGGGTGTAGATTACTGACTGACTGACACTTGAGAAAACCTTGGCGACCCAATTTATCCTCACATACTCAGTGATCAGTGCACCTGTTAAATAATAAGGGAGGCTCTGACATAGGCTTTCCTTTTGGGGTTGGGTAGGTTAGAAGGTAGTCGTTCCCGGAAATAGAAAATAATGAGCGGCTATCAAAATTAAAGTGCAAACTTTGGACGCAACTGTGAAAATGATGATGATTTCTATATTACTGATTGATTCCTAAAAGTAATCACACAGACAATTTTGATTTTCCAGATAACCTTTAAGTGTCACTTGGATGAATGGCTTACAGTATAAAACAAACAATAAAAGAGATATGGACTAGACTGAACTATACTCCAACACCATGAAGTGGACATATCAGCAAACATGCTACTCGTTCATAATTTAAATAATAATAATAATAACATCATGGTATCTTAATAATTAATATTTTAGTGAATCATACCTAACGATAAGCAAACGAATAATTTCTGTAGCAACATCTTATTTCTATTTGATTCAGAACTGATTTTCTGAAGAAAGTCCTTATTATGTTTTGATAAGCAGTAACAAAAATGTTTCACGAAGTAAAATAAAAGTTAGAACAAATTTTAAACAAAATCTCTGTAGCGTACACATGAAAGAGTTTGCTAATGCACTAAGTATGAATTATTTCAAAACAAAATTTTCTTGTATAAATATTTGAAGACATGAACCAACAATCTGAAGTCTCAACAAAGTTCCAGAAAACTTCAGCATTTGTTATGCAACATCATCTTGTTTAGAGCTCGCTCCACACAATAGTTCTGAGGCTAAAGTAAGCCTCACACAACCCGTTACACAAAATGCATCATACATTGTAATAACGTTGGAAGACTTGCCTAAATTATCCACCACTTATTAGAGGTAACTCAATCGCCTCAAGCCATGGAATCGATATTCTAGCACTAACTCCGCCTTCGCAACAGATATCGATACTCGCTATAATGTTCCTGCAAGGTTCGACGCCACGTACACCAAGATAGGCATCGATAAACAGGTATACCTTTCCAACTTTCTGCAAGGCACATTCAGTATCGATAAAATTTAATCATTATATTCTTGTTCAATCCGATGATTCTCAATTTAAGATACGACTCCCCTAGTGTTCGAAATTCGAAATAGTACAGGGATACAATTAAATAGGTACGTTACTATCGAATAAGGAATCTTTAGTTTCCAATCCAATTTGCTGGTATTCCCTTGCGTGTCTTAGGGGGAAGCGATTTATTTTGATTATAGCTGTTCCAGTGGTAGAAAACAACCTATAAATTAACAGCGACGACTTAATTAGTCCGCGTGTTCCCAATACCATTAGTGGTGCGCGATGACAGCTCCCTGATTCGGAAAAGAAATTGATGTAATATCAGGAAGGGCGGGGCTGAAATTAATATTACAAATTGCCTACGATGATATTGAGGGTTTTTTTAAATAACGTAACAAGGCTATACCATCGCCTCGTAAGGAAAAAATCTCATATGATAATATCAGATTTTGCATAGCCCTCATGATTTTATCATAAAATTGATGCTCATATTACGACGAAAGCCCGTAATAATAGAGTTCAAAATGGCACGTGGGGTTTTTGCGGATGCCAATGTGAGTGTTCGGTGAGACTTCGCAGGAGGCTTAAGGGTACTTAGCAACACTTAAAATATTTACGGCATGTTGAGCACACATTGAGTTTCCAAAATTACTTAAAATATTAAGAGGCTTTGACGCGATTTTAATTAACTTGTTGTTCTTTAATATGTGCTTATCTTGGCAATTATCACTTTGTTAAATACATTCATTAAAGTCACGCCTCCATACCATTGGGGTAGGTAGATATGTATCTTCTATTTTCATTTTTTTTTCATATATTATTCTTGTCGGTTCAGAATATTCTTGACCTGACCTCTCATTAGAACATCCGCAATCTGATCAGCATGTGATTGCCTTTTCATATCCATCTCATAAATCTGTTTCGTCTATTCTCTGTCCACATGTCCGAACCAATGCACGCTTTTTTCTATCTTGGACTCTATAATCTCTTCACACGTTTTCAATCTCTCTTTATATTTCTTAAACCTCTCATTTATTTAATAAACTGATCATTCTAAAAAATCCGTTATCTTCATATTTGCCAAATATCTAATCTCCATAGGGGTAATAAAAAAGTTGCAGACTCAACTTTTCTTTTTTTGCTGCGTAACGGAATATAATGAAGGAAAAAAGCAATATGGCACTCCACATTTTTGGATTATGTCGTCGGTGCTAATGTTTATTTGAAAAAGAAATGTACATACAAGATGAAATTCAATACAGGAAAAGCCGAGCTGAAAAGAATTACGATCGTCCCTTCCTGGCATGTTGAGGATGCAAGCACCACTCATTCCATTCCATCCAAAATATTAGATACCGCACTTTTTAGGATTCCAAGCCTAAGACACGAGTTGTTACCCCTTTTTGATATTTGAATTTAGAATGCCTGACTATTCTGAAAGCGAATTACTCGTTTGAAAGAAAATGAGATATAACATAAACTCACGTCTATATCCCCGAAGGGGTAGGCAGAGGTGCCAGCACCCACATTTCGCCACTTTATGTTTAAGTCCCAATGTAATAGGTGGCGAACCTATTGCCATTAACCGGACACTTATAAACCTGCGAAAATACACACATAATTTCGAAAAGCATCGAAGTCATTGGTACTAGACCGTAGAACTCGAGACCTCGTCTCAGCAGTACATTACCCATACCTAGTGGTATGGGTAATGTACTGCTACCGCGGTTTTTTTTTGAAAATGAGATATGTGCTATAATAATACTGAATTTATCTTGCTTTAAAATTATAACTACGAGCGCTTGCATTTCTGTGAGATTTATCACCTCATCATTGTCATCTTAGCGATGATTTATGATTTTCCATCTGAATATATTTAATTTTATAAAATGTCGTAAACGCATTTCTTTTTGAATTACGATTTTATCGTCTGAAAAAATCATGAGTGTAATATGTGTGATTTTATTGTTAATAATATTTTAAACTCCTATTTAATTGATGTACAATTTTCACAACAAAAATGAATTTACAGTTAAATCAAAATCTAAATTTAGACTTAGTTCCAGTCTAAACACTTATTACCAGTCTCTTTCAAATAGCCCATTCAAAAACTATTAGTCTTTTTAAATATATCCATACCTTTATCAAGAAGAACTTCCTATTTGTGGGCCGTCCAGACTTGTTGCTCGCCATATGCAGTAGTTACCGAGTTATGCCACGTAAGGGCCATCGCGTGGAACGGTTCTTAGGCACGCGAGATTTCATTGACTGTTACGTTAATTAGACCCTTGTGCACAGTTGTTAAGGGCTGTGAAAAGTTGCGATAATTGCAGCCTTGAACAGTACTGTTGATGTTCCAGACAATTGGCTAAGTGTTTGTTTTGAGTTAGATGTTTAAATTTGCACCTCTTATTTAGTGTGTTTGTGACTTTTTATTTGGTTTTCGAGCGTTTATAATATGGGGTTCTACAAGATTCTAGTCGGCTAGAAGGTTCTCGTCGGCTGATGTTACCTAAGTGGTACAAAAAGACGAAAGTATATGCGAATATTATGAACTTACTCATTGATCTGAAGATATAAATAAAGTTTTTTTTATCGTTATCTATATATTTATGGTATCAACTCTATTTTCCGACACTGTTTACAGACACTTTCAACAGCCATGGTCACAAAGAGTATTATTTCAATGAGCAATATTCGCGGAAACCTTCCACAGTGTCATATTATAGGCTTATTAGAAATAGATCAGGGCTGGTTTTAATATTTATAAGTGGCAGTGAGGGTGAAGTGACCGTTATCGAAGCAATTTGATTGAAACTTCGGGTAGGTAAACAATTTGTAAAGTATCTAATTTAAGTACAAATAGGTACATAGACGATACTGGTCACTTTTTATACTGAAAGAGACCTCAGTTTTAATATACTCGCTTAGATTCATACTCTTTACAACTCTTTAGGAACTGTCTATTAATCACGTGAGGTTTCTTTGGCAATTTTTTAACCCCCCATCCCCCATGGTGATACATAGTGATGTTTCAGATTACCCGGTCCCCCTACGCAAAATCAAGTCTATTATTTAGGTACAAGTTCATTTAAAACCACATTGTTCACTTATTTCTCGTGTGATATATCACTATACCTCTACCCAACCCCCCCTCCCCCCCCCTGGTGATATTTCGTGATTTTTTTCGAGAGTTGTGTCGACCCTGTAAGAATAGAGAGTTTATGTGCTGTCAGTACAGAAGACAGAGTACAAGCCTCCCACAGACAGCCCAAAAACAGTCCAGTGTGTCCTGGCTACTGGCACATAGCGGCAGCTGAATACTGCTTTGATCCTGGTCAGTACCAATAGATGAGCTTTCGTTCAATTCTGTCATCAAAAAGTTAACATCGGCATTATATTTGCTGGAATATGAACGCGCAATCCCACAATTCAAATACTATAAAGGTTCAGAGGGTTACTACCGAAGAATAAATATTATTTAGGTTCAACAATACTCTGAGTGAGATTTCCCTCGACAATCACTCCAATCTCTACAAATTATTCCAGTATTCAGATAATTGGCTCCTGTATCAACTTTATGTGAATGACTTAGTCAAAGCCTTCGATACTTAATTCTTGTACAAGGTTCAATTCTCTTAATTCTGTTACTCATTCCACTAAATTGTATTAGACTATTTCTAAAAAACTTGAATTTCGAAGTTTAAATCTATTTGGCAATCGATTCAATTTGTCCTCATGCAATTTTGGTCACTGCTCCGCTCCCTTAAGGAGTAGTTTGATGATGTATAGCCTAAAACCTACGTCGATAAACGGACTATTCAATACAAATCTGTAGTTCCTGAGATTAACGCGTTCAAACAAACAAACAAACTCTTCAGCTTTATAATATTAGTATTGATTGCTATAAATGTGTAAGACATTCAAATAAAGTTTAAGATATTTTTAATTTGGTGAGTTTCGTAACAACAGAATCGGCGCTCTTACACCAATATTTTATCTGATTTTCCTGGCAAAGAATAGAAAACTTTTCTATCTTTTTACTCAATAAATTTAACGTAGACCCTGTGAAGACCCTAAAAGAATAAGAACAAAAATAAAACCTAAATTCGAAAGGTCAATGGTAAATAGACAAGGAGCTAGGTGGATCTAAACAACAAAGAAAAGTTTTAATGTGTTGGGAAATAAATCGGGCTATTTATCTCTCCTACATCCCTTGGAGCTACTGCCGTGACAATTCAAAACGCATGTGTAAGAGTTTCCGTGTAAAAGGGTGTGAAACTTTGAACTTCAGAATGCTTTTACGTTGATGCGTGATATATGGAGACATGGTAAATATAATTTATCATATTTTCACTAAGCAAATCCACGTATGCACTCAAAATTTTCTACTTCTACTATAGGTCTAACCAGTCTGGCTGTCAAACACAGGTTCTCCTTGAATCTGAAAGGGTTTTTTAGTCTATAGTATAGTCTACTTACTAGCTTGTTCATTGCATTGGATTTCACAAAGGAGTTTCAGGTATCTGTTCTTTTCAAGTTGAACCTTTGAGTAAATTTTATAAAAGATTATTTTTAACCGACTTCAAAAAGGCGAAATGTTCTCAGTTCGTCGGATTTTTAAATTATTGTTATTACTAGGCCCGCATTTGACCACTATCTTATTAGTCACTTGCAAGCGTATTCAGACCTCTTAATTAAAAAATTAGAAAGAAATGTTGCCAACAAAAAATAGAACTGCTGACGAGTGTCCAACACTGAAAGAAAACATTGTCAAGTTGGTGCGTGTGGGAGTTTTGATAGGTATGCACCTCAAACGAGTGAGTCATACACGATTAGGTCATCTTTGTAACACCTGTGGCGTTACAGAAACACTATATTTTGTATCTAATGACTAATATAAATAACAAACAAAATAGTTACTGTATTACCATATCTATTTACTTACTGAAGTACCTATCTGAATGTCTTTAGAAGAAACTAGGTCAGGCCATAACAGGATTTCTCGTTCGAATTTCGAATCGGGATTGATGACTATGAGATGAATTCATGAATGGTTGGAACCGAAATCAATTAAAACTAAAATGCGATTTCATGTTTGTCCAATGAAATTCAAAACCTTTAGCTTGGAGATATCAGAATCGCACGCCATATTAACCCTATTTTAAAAATATCGTGTCGCATTGTTCTGATTAGAGATTTAAAAAAAATGGATTATGATATAGGTATTAACGATTCTAAAAATAACTTTTTTTAAGTAATTCTGATCTCTTCGTTCACAATAGACGCAAAAATTACTGAACGGATTTTGATGCGGCTTTTTTGTCAGAAAGGTCTTGGTCAGACTGTCTTACGTTAGTTTCATCGCAATCTGTTCATCGAGCAGTTGAGTAGAACCGGAGATAAGAAAATTCGTGATAACCGACCTCAATGCGGGTCTAGCCACAATCATCAGCCAGAGTTCTATAAAATCTAAAACCGTACTAAATTCAAGCCGTGACACGCCAAAGCTTTTGAACAAATTCCTCAAAACCCTAAACTTCTGGGATTATTTTATTTCCCGTGACTTAGGCGTACCCAAGTTATTATCTTTACGAGGGGTTGAAAGCTCTCACTTTTATATTATTGCTTTTTATATTGTGCTGGGGTACTTAACCGTGTGGGCGAGGTAGGGGTCAACTGGGAGAGCCCGGTAACGAAACAAAGCACTTATTTCGACTGTTCTACTGTAAAGGTTTATTTATTTGGAAAGTTTTACACTTTGTGATCCGTTACAAATTGGGTATTTTTTATCGTAAGGTTGTTTTTGTAGTGAGAAGCAATTATTTTTAATAAATTCGACGCGTGGGACATGTTAACCTTTGTCGAGTTTTGTCTTGCGATTGTTGGAAAGACTCTGGTTACCTAACAATATAGGTAGGTACTTCGTTTATTGTTATGAGACATATTTGTCATACAATTTGATTCAATTTTTAAAACGAAATAGTTGTGTTTTTTGCCTAGAAACGAATAAATGGCGGCGCTGGTTCCAGTAATTAAAGTAATTACTATCCAACCAAACTAAACACAATTGTCACGTCATAACTTGTGTTTGATATGACTGCAATTATTTCATTGTTGAAATTCACAGCAAGTTGATTAAATTTTAGCATTTTTAGAAGTTGTTTACGGTTGTCAGTACCTATGTTAAATACATTTCTCTATTTTTGTATGTAGTTAACAGTCCCAAGTATAGTACTGAGTTTACTTTCATCAGTGAAACCCATCCTTAAACTCCGCATGTTAATATTTTCTAATACTAAAAATTATCTTTTCTTTTTTTACAGGTAACAAAAAAGAACTGTTTCAAACGAACAGACTTGAATTGCTAATGGAGGGTAGCAGTTCGAGGGTCTAACAGGAACAACAAAGTTTGATAAATAATAATAGTAATATTACCACGGTACGTCTAGAGGGTTAAGTAGAGAATAATACTTGTGTTACAACACTTACTTACACTACAATAACATACCCAGATACGTCAACGGGACGCTTCCAGACTTTTCTAATATGTAGGTAGATGTCGGTCCCGGTTGCCATACGAACATCTATGGCAGTTGTTGCGGGTAGTTAGTCCATCTCCTTAAAACTGGTCTATCTGTAATGCTTGGATATCGCCAACGGGTTGTGGAGATCAAATTGGTACTCGCCACACGGAAGATGTCGAAGTTCAGCTAATCATGCAGTCTGAAAAGCGGACTTCCTACTTCGAGGTGAAAACTTCGGATGCGATCGCAAGGATGATGCTGTTTTTTTTCGCAAATTTTTTTTACTCGTTCGGAAAGTTAGCTTGAAATCACCTGAACATAGGTGTGAAAACTGTGAAAATCTTACTCTTCGTCCCGCAAAGACACTGACTTATATGTCAGGGGAATATACTATCAGGCAAGTTGTTAAGAACAAAAATTGGACCACGGTTTCTGGGTGAGGCGGGAATGAATTTTGAGTTTCGAATGTGGAACGGATAGCAGGAACTCGATAAATGAGTTTATGAATTTTGGAACCTATCCAATCCTATACGCAAAAAAAATAGCAGTTAGAAAAAGTCTCGCATCGTTGCCGGATTTTTTCCGTAGAGCTAGCCTCGTAACTTGTAATACGTGCGTAGAAGACGTTGCAACAACGACAGAGAAATAGTCGGTCATATTTTTCTTTTAGCTTCTATCACCTTGAACTTGTAAATTTTCATAGTAATAACAAAGGTGAGTCGGTATCCTCACAACTCTTCACTCCACGTCTCAGATGAGTAATTATACAATTAATTCAACAAGGCACCTAATATTAAGGCCGGGCCCAAGTTTGTTTTTGTTAGAAATAAGAAACAATGAAAGTTGTTTGTTCTGAATTTTCTTGAACCTTTTAAAACAGCTGCTGTGTCTAATTAATGTTGTATTATATTGTTATTGTAGGTATGATACTTTGTTTTTTTTTTCTGTTGTTATTGTTTGTTAGTTAAAGTACCCAACACTAGGTCAAAAGGTCACAAAGGGATAGGTTATAAACCACTTTCTGACTTTTACCTGCACCCACAGTCGTCTCTCATGAAGGGGTGCACTCCGTTTTTGTAATATAGAAGATGGAGCCACTACAATTGTACTACAATATTTTTATTGCAGCTGGCAATTTTTTTATATTCAATACTCATAGCTACATCCATCTAAGAAATCAATAAAACTAGATAATACCAATATCAAAACAAATGTTCTAGTCGTGAGTGACGTTAGTAAATTACGTATTGCTGTCCTACTTCCTCCTAACGCATTCCAATGAAACAACCTGCATAATTGCATTTATTTTGCAGACAAGGTTAAAACTATGTTGAAATGCACACTAGATAAGTACATTTTCTGATCTTAACTATGATATCATCGACGATTTGTGTTATCTGGTGGCATTCAATTCATTTATTTCTAACTGATAAGTGATAATATAATGACGTAACTACTAAGCCAGTCAGCTTGTAACCACGGCCGGTGTAACCTAGTCGAAACGTCAAATCAGACCTATACCATGATCGCGTTAATTTCCGTAAACATTATAGGTATATCATGGAACACGAAAGCTTAAAGTTAGTAATGTGTGTTGTATATCAATTTATTTGTATACTGTAGGAACTTATGTATTAGTCTGTCTGAGAATGCAATCAAGATGGCAGCGTACTGGGTGAACAGCATTTGACAAATGACATACCGATCGGATCTAACAAAATAAGACTTGACAGATCTTACAGAACACACTGCAGAATACACAGTACAGTCGCGTGGTTCCCGGCAGAGTAGAATTTGAACCATCCCATCTCTTCCTAACCTCTGCCTAACCCTCCGAGAACATAGGCGTGATTATATGTATGTATATATGCACATTGCAGAATCAATTCTTCTTTGTAGGCTTCATCCGCTCAGAACAAAAATGTTTCTTTTCTCTCTCTCTCAGGCTATCTTTATTTCCTCTGACCTAATCTGTCGTTTCGAGAATCATCTGTTTTCGACCATCATTGGATCTAACTAGCTTTTCGGTATTTTTCAATTACAGAAGTTCATGGAAAACAGGGACATCAAAAATATCGTGTTTTGATGGTATGATAATCAAGTCTATTCGTTAATATAATGATTAATCATGTGTACAATCAGTTACAAAAGTATCTAAACGCAGGATATTTACATAAAAAACGAACTGTGCGTGTTAGCTAAGTGCAAGCATTGGCGCCTCAACTGTCATACCGTGCCGCAGTGCACGGAGTCGGTGGCGGGCGGCGCGGCGCTTTATTTATATTAGGTACCTACCAAGTTTATGAGCGTGATAGAAATTAAATTTATCACTTACTTTAGTTGTGATATTTTATAAGGAGGCAGGACACGGCGGTATTTACGCCCAATTGAGCAGTCCGACTGGGGACGTATTAACTTCGTGTTGTGTTCCCAGCGGTGAGTAGGGAAGCCAGAGCTCACTGGAGAATTTGTGCTGTCAGTGGAATGACTAAAGGCTTGTCCTGCTTTGTCCTCTACACTGACGGCACAGAAACTCTGTGCTTACATGGTCGGCAGTGCGAGTGTGACTTCTCTGGTGTTACACACGTCCAAAGGCCACGGTAACCACTTTCCATCAGGTGGGCCGTGCGCTTGTCTGCCACCTAAGTGGTATAAAAAAAAGGAACTTAAACTGAGAAGCAGAACTTATACTTTGTTTATAATTTCTGCTGTAAAATCGACTATGTCAAGTTAAATATAAATTTGTAAAAACTGAGAGTCACCCGTTCTCCTTTTGGTTTGGCACATATGGCTTTTATGGGAGCGACTGCCGTGTGACCTCCCAAGCTTTAGGGGCTAGTCTGTGCCAGAGCCTCGTTCGTCAATCACTAAATCGGCTTGCAGGAGAGATTGATGGTACGAATGAAGTCGAGTTTATTACTTAGTGGTAATTATCTTTTAATTAGTTCATTTTGAAAGCATTACCGGTCGTACTAACTGAGCCTTAAGGTGAATCCTAAGTTCCAAGTTCACTTCGACCTAGGATGCAATCAGCAAAATACACCTCGATGACGATGATGACCAGTATTACTAACCGAAAATTTTCAAGTTACAATGTCCATAGAGCAAAATTCATAATAACTTTATTTTCCTTCAGATACATAGTGCCATTTCTTCTGATAAAAGATATAAGACCATATGAAAAAGCAAGACTCGCTTATACCTACGTATATATACTGGATAAGATACAAAAATAAATATAGTTAGACAGAATAAGTTTATTTATTTAGCTGGCTGACGAGACTCGCTTACGTCACTCGACCTGAATATATGAATAAGTTTACATCTAAACTTCTCTTATTCCAATTAGGGATCTTGATATCTTGCCTCTCTTTCTCTCGTGATAAATACACTTTTTCACCTTCACGGAAAGATACATTCTGCTAATTGACTTAGCTCTGCGGTAACCTTTTCTCATGACGTTGAGAGACCTGAACTTCGATCCTGCTAATTTTATGTCATAGCAATACCTGTGTTGTACCACTGACACTACAAAGAATAATATTAAATTTTAGTCTTTATTGAAATGATCATGAAGTAAAAATTTGAATGAAAAAGATTTTATTACGTCTTTTCACTATACTCTACAAGATGCCTATTAATTTTAAACTCTAACAACATAACAGTAATGTCTAAAATTAATTGTAATTTTTTGCATCATCATCAATATCAGTGGCATGACAATGGTTTTATTATGAACTAGCTGGCTCACCTCAGCTTCGCCTGTGGCATATTTGGAAACCTCATATCACCATGAATGGAAATCTGCCGGATTTCTTGACGTTTATAATCCCTGATTCACTCTCTTAAGTAGTAGCGTGATGAAATATAGCTTTAAACCTTCGTCGATAAACGGGCTATTCAATACAAAAATAATTTTTCAATTCGAACCAGTAGTTCCTGATATATATAGTGTGTTCAAACAAACAAAGAAATAAACTCTTCAGCTTGATAATACTTTTATATCAGGATAGATAAAATTAGTAGAATTGGAGCCCTAGTGATATTCGCTCCCATTAAAGTCTTAGAAAGTACTAGAACCCAAATCAAAAGGAGGAGACGAAAGCAGATCTCAGGCTCCAAGGTGAGAACCTTGAATGCTACTGGGATCAACGTCAAGGGGTGATTAGGAAAAAGTGCTCAAATAATTACTTACATCCTTTGGCGTACACATTTTTAACACTTTATGCTAGGTATGAATTGACCTCTCTGGTAGTAGACAAGCAAAGCCACGGCCTATGGACAAATGCAACACCACCGTTACACGTGCTGCTGACCTTGAAGAAATTTTCTAATACTCTGCTTGATTGACTTAAATAAGACACTAATATTAAAATGTATATGCTTGTCTGCCACTTAAATGACATAAAAACTTAATAATATTGATACACGCAAAGTGCTTGCTCCAGACAGAATTCATCATCCAAAAGTGTCAACCTAGATAAAAGAAATATTGTTATAAAAAGTACACAGTTTTGTGGGAAAGTAAGAACATATAACATTGTTCTCTTACGAGTTCAAGAACAAAATAACGGTTGTGATTCCTACCTCTATTTATAAGATAAGGCCTTGAGTGACACTTTAGACCTTTTTGTTGTACGCTCGCTGAGTTCGGTGTACGGCAAGTAGCGTTATAACAAAAAGTTTTTGTAAGTTTTATCTGTGTAACCTCTATCATCCCGCATATCCCGTATACATATAAAACTTGCAGTTTGAAGCCCAAATCTTCTCCCCCACTTTACTTACCACAAGTTAGTTTATTTCGACTTAAACGTTTATCGCCTTAGTCCTGAGAGTAAAACCTTTCGCCAGAACCCTGTTCGTCAAACAGTACGTGAGGTTTTCTACAATATATTTGAACTTGAAGTGTCATAAAGTATGCAAATGTACATCGCATTGGTAAATTCCATTAACCTACACTGTCCTTCATACAGTCGCCTCCAGCGTAATCAATTTGTTTTCACACAGCAGCCTTTCAACGTTAAGTTGCTGTATTGTTTCTTATGAATACAATTATAACAATATTTATAGTCTGTCAATGCTCCACTTTAAAATTGTAACTCAATAGTTCCACCTTTCTCTTCGTTATACAATACGAGTCTTACTTTTATACTCTAGTTCAATTTTTGTCGCTACTGGGTTCCTTGTTCCTGTGATTTTAGAAAAATACGTAATTATTTGACAATTATGTCACACTTGAAGTAATAATGCTGGAGTTATACGAGTGAACACAAGATAACATTTTCTAATAGAATCTATATATTCTTGATATATTTTAATCGCCTCACTCGTTATAAATAGGATAAGTGGGGTATATTTTTCGCTGTCAAATCAACCTCACGTACAAATCGGCCAGCTGCTGATTGACGCACGAGACTCTGATGCAGGCTTTCAGGTTTAGGAGTAGGAGATCAAGTAGTAGTTATACGTCATTATAGCTCGATAGCACATCTAAGTCGTCAAATTTAGTATGTTAGGAAGATTCATGTCAGTGATTATATTATTTTTAGCGTTCTTGCATCGTGTTTTTGTCAAGTTCTATAGAAATCCGTAGGTGTTATAAGTTACAAAATAAAGGGAAACTTATTATCCAGAAAAAGGCGCTATATCTCGTCTAAAGGAGCAGCTAAGTCCAGTAAATTCCCGCATCGTCGACAACCCCTAACATATAGCTGCAATTTCGGGTTATGAAGTATCCAAACAACAAGCCAAAATTGTATGAACATTGTTCTCAAACATACAGGCGGGTAATCTGGTTAGGGTCCCTTTCGTAATACCCCTAATAATGCCATAATGGCGTTTACGACAATTTTCGCTGGCCGTCTGACATATTGCCGCGATGTTTATCGCGTTTCGGCTACATATGGTATATTTTTTTCTTTTATGTCGTGCCCGACTGCGAGTAATATTTTCATAAGTCTTTATTTATTCTTTATGTTTTAGGACATTTGGTTGAAAATTGGCCACATATTGTCGGAACAAACGAGCCCGTCTCATGATTGATGCATACTTATGAAATATACATCAGTGAACGCGTCGTTTCCTACTGCTTAAATAGTAAATAGTCTGCACAATGGTTACACTATTCTATGAATGATTGCAACACCAGGTCGCATTGAACCCCAATTATGGTTCTTGCCGGAAACAAGTCTGACGATCGAACGTGCATGAGTGACGGCAACACGCTCGTTTTCTCTTACGTGAAACCTAAAAGAGAACTAGAGGATGACATTTTGCGAGCGACATGTCTGTCAAACTTACCTCCAGCAACCAGCAACAACCTACAGACGCAGTGCGTTTTGAGTTCGACATATTCACCGTATCCGGCGGTGGTTTGGGGTATCTGTGGGCGTTAAAAAATGAGGATGAACTTTAGAAGGATACCGAATATGTTTCTAGCTACTAATTCGAAAATAATTCAAGTTTTACACTAGCTTAGAGGTAAGTCAAAGTCTCGAGAATGTGGGTCACAATTGCACACAGATACTTACCAGTACGGCCCTAAGCTTAGCGACCTCATCTGATGCATTTTCACGATCCGCTTAAAGGATCCAGATCTGTAGGAAACAAGCTAAATTCCCAGTCTTTATGGTATGGTATGTGTATTATTTCACAATTTCCTGATCATGGTCCATTTGTAGGTTTCGGTCGATGATTCACAAAAGCAAATATTCGCGTTTCCAATCGATTCAAACATTTCCCATTAAACTGTTCACTAGGTACCAGTTAAAATTAGACTCGTGGCAATTTGATCTACATCGACCTAGTTCCAGCAGCACACAGACTTTCAAGGTACTTATTGCTTTTGAAACATTACCTAACATCTCCTGTCTCTTTTGTACCTTTTGGAATAGAAATGGACAGATTTTTTTGTTGAATCACAGATTGCATTGTCCGGTCTAAACTGAGTCATGGATTCTTGTGGTCACTGAGTCATTCGTGAGATTGGTTTAGCTCCGTTCTGAGTTTATTCATCGGCGCTCGCGCAGGCGCCAATCAAATGCTCTAGATGTACTTATGAGTATGTATGTAAACGTACAGTTGTGTTGTGAGTTTAATCTTGCTTCATATGTTATATTTACAAATCAATGACCTGTGTTGTTTGGTTAGTACCTACCTACGACTAATGCGTCAAGGATTGGCGGCGGATTTGACGCCCTTTCCTTTTTACTTTGGTCTAGGCGTTTCTATATATTATTTAGGTAGGCATAAGGAAGGAGCATATAAAAAAAAAATAACTAAAAGATGTTATCTCTGCCTACTACAATAGGAAGGAGACGTGACAATGTATGTCATCCTAATCTTCTTCGTATTGGTCAACCGAATTTTACTTATTCCCAGCTATATCAATAACGCTGACAGCGATACTAATTTTCAAAGGGACTCTGTGATTGATGAGTTAGATGAATCGGTCATAGTGATAGACACATTGACGTGAATTATTCATACCATTGCAATAGTACAAATACTTTACAAAATTATATGATTCAATCCCCGCTGACATCAAAATGTAGCGACTGAGAAAGTACAATCAGTACCAAATTATATTTATAAATCAATAATCTTTCATGAGATAGTAAATAAAACATTAAATTAATGAACCTTGTCCTTTGAGGATTACAAAAATACATAAACATCAGTTTATTTATTGATGTATTTTAATGTAAAGATCGTTTGTTTTGTTATAATTCACTGTTGACTGAAAATCATTGTATCTTTTTTTGCTTCTAGACAAGTGTTTATTTTTATACCACTTAGGTGACAGACAAACACACGGCCCACCTGATGGAAAGTTTTTACCGTGGCCTATCGACATGTGCAAAACCAAGGGAGTCACACGAGTGTCAACCCTATAAGCACAGAGAAATTCTGTGCCGTCAGTGTAAAAGACAAAGCAGGACAAGCTTTTGGTCTTCCCATTGACAGCACAAAATCTCTCCAGTGTTTCGTCATCGACCACATCGCCACTTACCACTAAGTGAGATGATAGTCAAGCGTTATCTCTATCTACAGAATACCGCAGTTATAATAACTTCGTGTTGTGTTCCCGGCGGTGAGTAGGGTAGCCAGAGCTCACTGGAGAGTTTTTGTGCTGTCAGTGGGATGACCAAAGGCTTGTCCTGCTTTGTCCTCTACACTGACGGCACAAAATCTCTGCTCTTACAGGGTTGGCAGCACGGATGTGACTCCACTGGTATTACACATGTTCATAGGTCATGGTAACCACTTTCCATCAGGTGGGCCGTGTGCTTGTCTGCCACCTAAGTTGTATATAAAAAAAAATCTTTTGGCTAGCTCGCTTATAGATAGCTAGCTACCTTTTCCTATAGATCTAAACATATAAAAAAATTACGTAATTTCAAACTACTTGTAACTTACAAGTAGTTGGAAAAAAAAAAAAATTGGGTATACCTAGGTAGGTATTATCTAGTAATGAAAATACAAGTATTACTTTGCGCTGTGTTATTGTATCCTATTTCCTTTCAATACCTCGTAACAATGTTTCATCGTACATATTTTCCTGTACAGTTACTCGACATAAGTATACACTTATCTTCTGCCCTCGCCAACTAACTGTATTTATTTGACTCATAGTCGCTATAGTAATTCTTTGTTCAATAAATAAAAGATACAGACCGTAAGGGTGTGTTACTAATGAAGCGGAGCGGGGAAACGTGCGGAAATCGGTCAATCATATGGACAATTGAAGATAAGGCGTGGATTGCAAAAAATGATTGATTTCTGAACGTCTACTATCCGCTAAGTTCGTGTCCATCACAATCAGATGAAGTTGTATTTGTGTAAAATTAAAAAATCGGCCAAGTGAGAGTCGGTCGCGCGCACGAAGGGCTCCATAACTTCCATACCATTGTCTATACAACATTAGACACTATATTCACATTTAAAACCTTATTGCTGCTATAAAATTGGGAAATCAGACCTCGGAAATTTTTTAATCGACCTCAAAAGATGACAATATTATTTAATCTACAATTTTTAAATTGTTTTTCTTATGAAGGTGGTACATATAACACGTACCGTACCTACTCCCGTTTTAATATTCCTAAGATCTGATACATACAATTTGGACATTATCTAACTTTAAAATTTACATTGCAATGATATTTATAACATAACATAATATAAACTCACGCCTATACCCCCGAAGGGATAGACAGAGGTGTTAGCACCCACATTTCGCCAGTTTATGTTTAGGTCCCAATGTAATAGGTAGCGAGCCTATTGCCATTAACCGGCACTTACAAACCTGCGATAAATACACACATAACTACGAAAAGCATCGAAATGTCATTGGTGTGTGCCATGGTAAACCTGGGATCGAACTCGAGACCTCGTCTCAGCAGTCCATTAGCATACCACTAGACTACCGCGGTTATTATGTACTTGTAATGATATTTAGGTACGAATAATTTAGTTTTAAGCATAAAAACCATCAAGATGTGGTATAGTTTTTTTCTTTTCAAACAGCTACGGAGTCTGTTCGATTCTAACTTATCCACTTCCATCGATGGTACCAGGAAACAAGGAAATAAATAGCGCATGTATTCCTGGCGCAAAGTCGACCATACAAAATCTTACCCTTTTTTGATACAAACTTATTATTCTACCATTATACGATAGCCAAAGAATATTTACGTGAGTAAGGATCGTTACGTGTATCCACTTCTATTTTCTCACGTAGGTGTACGGTTTTATCGAATAGAAGGCAGATTTCACGGTAACCATGTAATTACAAGTTTAAGAAGTACAAAACACGCAGTCGCAAGTAAGAAGTAAGATATCAGTCCGTTTGGGCGTTTTATATAAAATATTAATCGCGTAAAATTTGAAAAAAAAAAAAAAACAATGAGTATATGTAGAAAATATGATATATATATGATAGTGTATATATACGATAGTGTGATATATGATAGTGTATATAGTGTGTATACGTTTGTAAGTGTGCGCGCGCGCGTGTGTGTGTTAGAACTGGCAGTAGGTAAGGCGCCAGAACAATTACGGCTGCGTTGAACGAAATCCTGCACTATTAAGGTGACAACTGTGGAGTGTTACTTTCGTGCTGTCACCCGCAGAGGGTAAGAGGAGGGCTAGAGGAGGGATAAGTAAATACGAAAAAGGAAATGAATGGATGTAAGGTATCTTGTTCTCACACAAACAGTATGTAGAAAATGCATCTATTGGTAATGGGATCCTTTCTTTATACTTCACATTCAGGTACCTACAAAAGAAATTATATTATTTATCCATTCGTGTCATGGAAAACTATATCACCCAATTAAGGGTAGGTATATTGAAAGTGATATTGAAACTTAAAATATTTTAATTTTAAAAATATCAGTACTTATAATGTTATGGCCAGTCGTATGTGAACGCGCCCTAACACATCCGTGGTAATCTGTAAACCATAACATAAAAAGATTAAATTAATCCAAGACTAAGTCTTTGATCTCACCAAATTTATCTACGGACTATTATATTTTCGTTCTACAGAGTAAACGAATGAAAATGTACAGGGATTTGTGTAAATTCTCGTTAGACTCATAAACTTTGGACTCTACTCAGAAACGAATGTAACGATTTGATCAAAGAAGGATATAAATTAGAAGTTTTGACCCGTTACGTGGAAGGTTGTATCAAGTTGTTGAAGTTCCGTGGCGAGATTAAATGACACGGAAATTAATGAGAAATCCTTCTTTAGAACTTTCTAGATTTGTGGCTCTCTGTGTTTGAGCAGTGAAATGAGTCGATATGTCTTTGACTTGAACTTAGTTATGTGTTTAGCGAGGTTAACCGAAAATTCAGAGGGAATTATACTTTAATCGTTTTGTAAGAGAGAAGAATAATATAATCTTTTGTTTTATGCATGTAGGTCACGAAAATTCATGAGAAATTGTTCATCGGAACTTTCTAGATTTGTGGCTTTGTGTTTGAGTAGTGAAATGAATCGATAGGTATTTGACTTGAACTTAATTACGTGTTTAAGTGAGGTTTAACGAAATTACGGAAGGAATTATAACTATCTTTTTGAAAGAAATAAAGAATATTTTGTTTAATATATATGGGTCACATTAATTACTTAACCTATGCACATTATGTGATGCCTTAAGATTGCATCAAAGGGTTGACCAGTTCAGCATATACTAGGCGGACGGACCTTTCAATAATATTGTTGGTAACTTACACAACTTTAGCCGTATATTTGATGTTATTATATTATTGGATGTTTCCTTTACTTTTCAGCAGCTATCGGAGCGTATGATCCCGATTGCATCTGAGGTGTTTGCACCTCAGAGCTCGGGATCCGCTTCTCATTTTCTTGGCTTATATTTGACTATTACGGTAGCGAGAGCCATCTCACGCCCCGAGAAGAAAATATGTGCTAGAGTTTCACAAAATCCTAGATCTCAATTGCATTCCTACCTAGACTACCTGTCGTGAGCTCAAATCTTCTAAGTGGCATCTAGATGAAACAGTCTATTACACAATACAGAACAAATACAGAAATTTGATCGAAATCGGTCCAGTAGTTTATAAGAAATTCAATGATATACAAACCAAGGGAACATTAGCAATGTCCACTATTATTGCTCCTGTAATTCCACAGAGTAGAAAATGATTAAAAAAGTTATAGGTACTTGCCACGCTGGACGAAATCCCGTTAACGTTATTGGGGGCACGCTGAACTCTAATTCAATTACCGTGTGTTGTTTAAACTGTTTCTGTTTGTTCATTGAGTTTTGTAATGCTACAGATTATTCACAGGTTAGTTGATAGGTTGATATTTATTATAAAATAAAATAGGAACAAACTGGACTCAAATTATGTTTAATTTGTAAGATGGGTTCTGAATGCCAAGATCAGTGAAAGTAGACATTCATACACACAAGACACAACTGAACGGGGATCGAACCCGCGCCCCGTGATGTTCGTTGGTGCTGTATGGTTGTTATACCACATTATACACACTAATGTTTTGTTTTTTTTTTTTTTTTTTCAACTATTAGAATGCCAGATTTGAAGTACAAAGATGCATACAAAGCTGATAAAAACGTGTTAAAGAAATGACGAATATCTGTACAGCATCACATTTGATAACGACAGCTGAAATCCCTCTATATTCTGTAGGCTCCACTTATACAACATCCTATTCAGTGAACGGAACACCACTTAACACGTCATACTGGTCTTCTCCGAATCGAGCATGACTCACAGCAGATAGCAACAATTTCAAGGTGTGAACGTGGGTTTCTGTCCACACGTGCAAATTATCACATATGACGTACCACTTCGCACAAAAATTCTGTTCAGTTTATATGACTTGACCTTAAATTGACTTCTAACTGCCACTGTGGTAGAGTACGACTCCTAGGGTTCTATCCTCCGTTAAGAGGTAGTCTTGTGAGGTATGTCTAATAGAGAAAGTTTAGTGACGTAGTAAGACTCCTGCACTAACTCATTATGTTGATCATAATCAACATGTCCAGAAATATTGAAATTTTTTTTTTAAGTGCGGAGAATCCCCACACATACACCATCGGAGCCGGTGGGAGAGGTTACGTCGGACTCGAACCGGCTAAAACGCAATATTGAACGATGAACCTTTTACAAGTCACACAAGCAATAGCAATACTGACTTCAGCGTGATTTTTATTCTCTATTGAGATCTTTACTTTATTAAATATATTGTAATTATAACTAACTTAGATTATTATCTTTTGTTTCAGGTAAATACAACTCTAAACACACCTTTCGAACTTTTCGAGAAATTGCTTTTGATTCGAGTCAAGACAATCAAGTATGGCATTGACATGGAGGTAGGACACGACGGTATTTCCGTCCCAATTGAGCAGTCCGACTGGGGCAGTACCTCTACCCTACAGAATACCACGGCTATGTTAACCTGTTGTGTTTCTATCGGTGAGTAGGGTAGCCAGAGATCACTGGAGAGTTTTTGTGCTGTCAGTGCCAAGCCCAAAGGCTTGTCCTGATTTTATGTTCTACACTGACGCCACAGAGAATCTCTGTTCTTACGGCGTCGGCAGCCAAGGTGTGACTCCCCTGGTGTTCAGACGTTCATAGGTCACGGTAATTATTTTTCAAAAGGTGGGCCGTGTGCTTATCTGCCACCTAAGTTATATAAAATAATTAGAGATGTACACTTATAGATTAAAACCTTCTATCTCTATTCATTGTGCAGACTTTTGCATCTTCAGATACTAAAGGAAGAGGAGATACATGAGTTTCATAATTTTAAATTTTATTTATTAAATGTGTTACAAATTTGTTTTTCCACTGTTTTACTTA
Source organism: Eilema griseolum (assembly GCA_963662185.1). NCBI lineage: Eukaryota > Metazoa > Arthropoda > Insecta > Lepidoptera > Erebidae > Eilema > Eilema griseolum. The sequence continues at coordinate 13,110,908 of OY759250.1, forward strand.
AGTATACGCACCATTTGTTACGAGATGTTTTGCAGTGGAAAAGATCTTCTGCATCCTGTACTAGTTAAAAACTGAATCACAGGATGCAAAGTCTCCCGTCCAGAATATGGGATGCTTAATATTAGTACAAACAAGAAACTATAATAATAGACTAGTTAGAAAAACAAAGTCTTTAGTAATGGGCAAACTATACCTGTCAGGATATAATTTACTTAACGAGTATTACTGGTAATAAGCAAGTACGTAAAATAAAATGAGTAAAAATTTTAAAGTGTGCATATTTAAATGTAAATGCATAATGTGTGGCTTTATTGACTTAGGCGCTTTCTTGTTAGAGCTATTGATTTACTTAGCTAATACGAAAAAAAAATCATAAAAATAAAGACATAAGGAAAATCATTTGGACTTTAGTAAACTCAACATCCCAATGGCCCTTGGACTGTCACTGGCTTGAATCACGTCCTGAATGTTAACTTTTTTCCAATTTAAATTCACAATATCTGTAAAAGTTTTTAAAATATTCAAATTCGAGTATCGTATAAAACTCAGAAGATTCTCCAGAGTTCAGTTATAAGAAATAGGAAAATAGAACTGAATAAAAATTCTGAAAATTCTAGATTTCGTCGAGTCTCGATAATGATACACGATTCACGATGTCTCATTATGGGGCAAACTTTCAAAGGAGATGTTCGGTGGGCCCTCAGAGATACTGTAATGAACGTTGGTGAAACTAGGTAAGCCGTCTTGAATGGATGAGTGGCGAATTTGGGAACGAACAAGTATTACTAGTATTTTGAGAGCTGACGCCAATATTATTTAGTACTGCAATTTGGAACTTATTAGTTGCAGAATTATCAACACTTTTCAGCAATGCTATGCAAAGAAGTCTTGGATCTCACGTCATATGAGATTAAGTAGCTGTAAGACCTTCATATTAAAAAAAAGCGTAGATTATTAGAACTGAAATTACTAATCTCCTACCTCACCTAACCCCCCCTACCTAACCTCCAACCCCTCCAGCTAAGCGAAATTGCTTGTGTTACGAGTGGATTCACGTCGGTAATGTAATGGCATTCGAATCCGAGACCTTTCGATCGTTAGGCTGACTCCTTAACCAATAAGCTACCGATGCTCCACAGTACTGAGTACATTTATTCGTCAATAATGATTGTGTACGAACATTACAATCATATTTTTTTTTTAAAAAGAGTCCCTCTACTGCCTTTTAAGTAAGAAATAAGTTGTTACGATAGAAATTTAGATAGATAATTCTTTATTGTACACCAACAGATTTACAGTATATCAATTAGGTAGCATGTGTATACAGTTTAATGTACAATGGGCGGCCTTATTGGAAGCGATTTCTTCCAGGCAACCTTGGGATGGACAGTAATGTAATAAAAGCAGAAAATTTGGTATAGTTATCGGATAAACTAGAGAGAAGGTGTATTAAAAACGAAAAAAAAAGAGAGAGGGAGAAGTGCAAGTAAACTAAATATACGGCTTTACTCTATTACAACTTAATCTGACGCTATTATCACTTAAATTTACATACTAAACTCATATTGAACTTGAAACGTATCTACGCAATTTCCGTCCGTTCCGTGATTTTTCCACATTCCGATTGTCAGATTTAAATCAGTTCAAATTCGAGTGGACCAAATTCCGATGCGGGAACTTCACTTCGACAATAATTTTGAACTTACATAGTTTTCTGCTTTAGAATTCGTGACATGTATTGTCTCAGAGGAATTTCGTCAACCAATTATCTTTGGAGTTAGATGACGCCAAATTCTTTATTGATCGAATAGTATAGTGTAGTTTGATATAAGCGAAGCTTTTTTTTTCATCATCGAAACGTATTTTCCTGATTGCATCCGAGGCCAAGGTGCCCTCGGAGCTCAGGGCCCGACTCCAGCCTCTTCTTCCTCCATTTCACACGAATCAGCGTCCATTGTAGCCAGACCATTCGCATGTCACCCTCTGGTTGCGCCGAAGTGGAAACTGTATTTTTGACACGGAAACACACTCCTTTTATACCCGTCTCCTCTCCCGCACTAATCATAGATATGGCTTCCGTCCGCCATTTGTGAAATATAGACACTCAGTGCCGCTTTGAACTAGCCAGCGTAAAGGCGATCGCGCGCGCGCGTCTCTCAGAAATGAATAATATTTGTTGTATTTTAACCGCTTCATAGACCTTTACCGATCGGATTGTGCCTCTCGTGTGTCCCTCAAGTGATCTAGTGATGTGGACGGCAGCTCCTGAGCAAGGAAGAGAGGATCCGTGTACCGGCTGCGATGAAAACACGTGTGTCGTGAAGGTTAGTGCATCCTCTCCTAATTTCTCGGGCTGCATTCACTGCCTGGATCGAATCCGCGGCAGCCCGGCCACCTGTCTCTTGTGTGTAAAGCGTCAATGCTACAGTTATCTGCTTCTCCGCAATACAGTCCACTCGCGCACGCTGGCCCATGCGCCACCATTTTTGGTCCGGATCGAGCCGGATTCTTAGCCGTAGTTCGTATTTTGTTATTATTCTAATGGGAATGAGCGCACCGCACCTAAGTGCCTGGTTATTTTAGTAGAAAACCCCGCATCCAGACACTTAGGCTTAGAATTTGTAGTCCGTTCGCCGCTGGCTCGCATTGTACCTACCTAATACATAAATAGGTTAGGTATCATATCAACACTTAATCGTAGTTCGCAATTTTCGCATCGCACCTAAGTGCCTGGTTATTTTAGTAGAAAACCCCGCATCCAGACATTTAGGCTTAGATCTTAGGTATACTCAGACACCCTAGTGCATAGGCACAGTGTAATACCTAACGCATTTGGCTTTGTTTTGTTTTTTTCAATTACGTTGTTCTCGGCTCACGTCGTATTTGCCTAGTACCTGCGTGGGTAGACACGTGGCTGTGCCTACCTCGCTCGCATCTCATCCCAATTCATACGAAAGTATTTTAATTTGAATAGATATTACGCAATACTTAATCTCGGAAATAATAGTTGAATCTAGACAGCGACCATCGCGTAGGTACGACCTTGTTGCTATGCGCGTTTGTTCAAGCGTGCATTCACAGTTGTAAGCACCTACCTACCTACATAGTTAACGCTCGCGCCGCCTCGCTGCTCTGTACCGCTAGGATTAAGTCATTTCATATTTATTGTTTACCGCACTTTAGTTTGAGATTTAATTGTAAACATGTCCCCAAAGGTTGATAAGACCGGTAAGGTTCAATTGAAACTTTTATACGCTAAAAAAGAAATGATTTACTCTCGCGTACAATCGATTTATGATAGTGCACTTAAAACCTCTGATTTGGTCATCAGAGATTCGTTCTTGTGTTCTATAGAAAACTTAGATAGTCTACGCGCGGATTTCGAAACCTTAGTGCATGACATCAACGTTTTAGAGTTGAATTTGGATCCCGATTACTCAGTGAGTTATCAAGCCTTGTCGTCGTTTGACGATTTGTATTGTCGTATCAAGCGCGTCGCGAGGAGTTTGGAGAAGCCGTCTGACCGACCCAACCCCACTCGCGACCGACCTAAGTTGCCACCAATTCAAATACCCGAATTTGATGGTAACATTCGCAATTGGTGTCGATTTATAGATAGTTTTGAGAATACAATAGATAAGAGCGATTCGTTGACAGATCACGAAAAATTGCATTATCTTGTTGAAAAATTGACTGGTAAAGCTATAACCGTTTGCGCTGGAATTACGTTTAGTGCCGGGAATTATAATTTAATTTTAAATACTTTGAAAGCTAAGTATGAGGATAAAAGATCGGTAGCTAACGCCTATTTGGATCAGATGTTTGATTTGAAATCTATTACGGCATGTAACGATCAAAACTTAGAGAAATTTCTAGACACTTTCGCGTCAGCTGTTCGCGCTGTAAAGAACCTAAAGATTGATGACCTCTGCGACTTCGTATTTTTGTATATGGGTTTAAGGAAATTAGATTCAGAAACCATTCGTTTGTTTGAGTCGGATCATCGCGGCAATAAAATTCCTAAGTTCGAAGACTTAGAAGGTTTTGTTCGCGAGCATATAAAAATATTACAACGCTCTTCATCGAAACATGAAGGCGCGAAGACAGTTGTTAGTCCCGCGCGCAAAATAGATGCGTCATCGAGGTCACTGAGGTCAACCCATACTTATGTTAATACCGCACCAGCACGTGTACAATCATCTGTTTGCTCTTTGTGTAGTACTCATCATTCGCAACTGTACAGGTGTCCTGGTTTTCTAAAATTGTCGCCTAGTGATCGTTATAAATTTGTTCGCGCTAATAATTTTTGTTTTAATTGTCTCGGTACTAAACACCGCGTTGTTTTATGTAATAGTAGAAATAGTTGTCGCAAATGTCAAGCGAGACACCACACTTTGCTTCATTTTGAGAATAGTAATGCCGCATCCAATGTGAGCACGGTTGGCTCGTCGAGCGGTGACACACGGCAGCCTGCGCCGCAGCCGCAGCCCGCGCTCGCGCGCGCTCCGGCCCGCCCGGTGACCGCCGCGGATGACGTCACCTTGTGTTCGTTCTCCGCTAGTGCTGCACTCACTACTGTGTGTCTTGCGACCGCTCGCGTTGTTATTGTTGATGCATTAGGTAAGCCGCGCATTGTTCGAGCGCTGTTAGATGGCGCTTCGCAAAGTAATTTTATTACTCAAGATTGTTGTCGGCGTCTTGGTTTCAATGTTGATAAGCGTTCAACCCGCTCAGTGGTGAAGGGTTTTGGAAGCTTACAGTCAGCTGTTCGTGGCACCGTTAAAACAAGGTTTAGATCTCGTTTTAATAATAATATTTGGTTTGACATGGATTCGCTCGTTATAGATAAAATAGCTGAACAGTTGCCTACCGTCCCGGTTGACACGTCTTTATTAACGAAATTTAAAGACTTGCCTTTAGCAGATGAGACTTACGCTGTTCCTGGAGTCGTCGATATATTGATCGGCGCTTCGATTCTCCCGCACCTCCAGTTATCACGTAAGGTTCAAGGGGGACCGACGTACCCCGCTCCGCACGCACTGGAAACAGTTCTTGGTTTTGTTATAATTGGTTCCGCACCCGCTTCTATAGATAGTTTTAGTCACTCGACTGCTTCGTTCTGTTGCACCGTCGAGCCGCCACTGGAGTCTACCATCCGCAAGTTTTCACTCGGTGGCTCCCGTGTATCCGCTGAAAAACGCTTTCTTTGTTTGGAACGAAAGATGCAGGCGTCCCCAAAGTCGAAGCGGGCCTATGATGAGGTTGTTAACGAATATTTAGATAAAGGTTACATCTCACCTGCGCCTGCGGACACTGGCGGGACCCAGCCTTCGTACATTATCCCGCACCGCGGAGTTATTAGAGAAGATAAGCTTACTACTAAAACTCCGCGTAGTTTTGGATGGCAGTGCTAAGACTAGCACTTCCGTGTCGCTTAATGACATTTTGTATTGTGGTCGGAATCTTTAAGGTAATTTATTTGACATAATTGTAAATTTTCGCATTAATATTAGTAGAATTTTAGCTTTTAGGACTCAACAGTCGCTTTGTGTTGGGCCCACTCTTCGCCCCATCGTTGGGACACATTCGTCGCTAATAGAGTGGCAAAATTCAATCTGAATTGGCGCCACATAATCTCTTTCACGTTGCTGGCACCGACAACCCAGCCGATTGTCTCTCTCGTGGATTGCTTCCTTCGCAAATTTTGGATCACCCGTTGTGGTTTGGTGGACCGTCCTGGATTCATGCCGCGTTAGATGGGTGGCCAGTTAGTCAATTCAATCCCACTACGGTTTCCGAACCACCCGAGGAGAAGAAGCACTCGCTTGTTGTATCGGTCCCACGTGAAGAGACCCTTATTTTGTTGTTGGCTAATCGCGTCTCGTCTTGGTCGAGACTGTTGCGTTGTGTTGTTTGTTCGCCTCTGCCCGCTGCCTAGCCAGCAGTAGGCACGAGCTCCAATCTAGGTTTATATTTTAGTTGTTATTTCCCAAACCTAGATTTAGATTAGACTTTAGATTTGTTTCGCATTTGTCGTTTCGAAGGTAACCCTTCAAGCCGGGGGGAATGGTTGCGCCGAAGTGGAAACTGTATTTTTGACACGGAAACACACTCCTTTTATACCCGTCTCCTCTCCCGCACTAATCATAGATATGGCTTCCGTCCGCCATTTGTGAAATATAGACACTCAGTGCCGCTTTGAACTAGCCAGCGTAAAGGCGATCGCGCGCGCGCGTCTCTCAGAAATGAATAATATTTGTTGTATTTTAACCGCTTCATAGACCTTTACCGATCGGATTGTGCCTCTCGTGTGTCCCTCAAGTGATCTAGTGATGTGGACGGCAGCTCCTGAGCAAGGAAGAGAGGATCCGTGTACCGGCTGCGATGAAAACACGTGTGTCGTGAAGGTTAGTGCATCCTCTCCTAATTTCTCGGGCTGCATTCACTGCCTGGATCGAATCCGCGGCAGCCCGGCCACCTGTCTCTTGTGTGTAAAGCGTCAATGGAACAGTTAGCTACTTCCCGCAATACAGTCCATTACCGCACGGCCATGCGCCACCACCCTCCACGACATCAAGCCAAGACTTCTTGGTTCTGCCCATTCTACATGGACCCGGCAGGGGGCGCAATTGTTAGGCATTTGTTACCCACGTAGCCTGGCAGTTGCCGCAAGACGTGGCCACACCCTCGGAGGCGGCTCTCTTGTATTTTATATGCGATGTGACATGAAAGCTGCCGCGGATGCGAGAGTTCCGCACGCGACTTCGCACATCCATCGCACCATTTTCATCTGTGACACGTAGCTCCTGCTTGTGTCGTTCCAGTAGCGGCCACGACTTAAGCCGTGTAAAAGGACAGGCCTAATGATCGTCTTACAGACCTGCCCCTTCAACTTGACTCGCATTTTAGGATCGCATTTGACGACAATCATTTCTCGCCACTCGCCTCTCAACAGCAATGCGTGCCTTGACGTCGTAGTTGATGTCACCAGTCGTGGAGTACAGATCCCAGGTAAGTAACCTGGTCCATACGCTCGACCAAATCACCGCCTATGCGGACGGGTGAGGGATCTGTTGAGTTCATCGCCAAGTATTCAGTATTCGCCATGTTTAGCTTCAGTCTGCTACTCTCAAGCGTTTCCTTCCACACTTTCTTTATTTGCCTATTAGTATGTGTTACCCCTTCCATTCTGTATGGTACAAGTAACTTAACAATACTCAGTTTTTAGTATGAAAACCGATCATGAACGACAGGATAGAGTGTAACAAATATACAAGACGTTTATTCCCTCTCTATGATGATACATTTTATTGTAGTCGAATTATCGCTCAAACTATCGTCAGTATTCGGTATCATGTTCGTTAGCATCACCGTTGAAGAGAATATACGCCTAAGTTAAATCACAACCTTATTTTGCGAATACCAACAACTACTGACTGGTTATAACAAAAAAAGAAAAGCCTCACACGCTACTTCGATTCATAAATTGACTGTAGGTAATTAAAAACCAAGAGAAACTAAACTAAATTGAACTTTATTTCGTGAAACAGAAAGCAGCTATTAGGTAATTATTTTTTGTTTCAAAGAGCGCCCTCTTTCACTATTATTTTCTACGTGACAATGTGACGATCGCGCACTCGCCCGCAGTACGAGAAATGGCGAACTAGTAATGAAGCACGCAGAAGCGTGTTCCATATGAACTGCTTTCATCATAATGGTCGGATTGTTCAGGGGCTAATCAAAGGTTAAAAGCATTCATTAATCTAGGCACTTGACGGCTGTATTAAATTAATGGATACTTAACCTTGTTTAGATCTAAGTTTGGAAGCTTAAGTGTCGGAATGAACTGCGAATAGCTACGGTGAATTACACTGTTCCTTGTTCACTTACTGAAGAAAGTTAATATCTATTTGAATTCATACTTATAGAGTGATTTCTCAGAAACTAAACACCATTCTTTATAGCGTTCAACCTTCCATTGATATACCTTATAAATAATATGTTTATAATCCTATTCTAAACATTTCCTCATGGCATCTTGGATGTAATTCTCGAATGTGTACCATTTAGCTGAATACTGTAGACTATTTACTTCATGTATTATAAAGTATATGTAAATGTATATCGTATTGATCGATTTCATTAACCTACACGTCCTTACAGAGTTTGTTGACATTTTACTCTAAATGGGCTTACATAATATGCCTTCCTATATAGATATGTACGGTGCGATAAGTTCATGCGAATAATGACTTTATCCGTATCGTGAAATTATGTTAGCTTCTGGATTGGTTCCCGGCAGAGTAGAATTTGGGCCACCCCATCTCTTTCCATGCGGTGTCGTACAAGGCGACTAAGGAATAGGGCTGTTCATCAGACAGACATATACAGATCAAACTCACGCTCAGATGCATGGCTCGAGTCAGCAATAGTGCCCGGAAGACGGCAATAGGGTCGCCCCCTATTACGTGGGTCCGAATTCAATGATTGGTGAAATGTGGGTGTTAATTCACCTCTGCCTAAACCTACGGGGATAAAGGCGTGGTTATATATATGTGTGTATTAAACTGACTATTATCTCATGCCTTCAGGATGCAGTTAAGATAATTCTAGTCAAGCAGTAATTTTATTGTTAGTTAACTTTTTTTCTCTTTAAAGTATACTAGCTGACCCGTCCCAGCTTCACCCGTGGCATATTTTAAACCTCATATCACCTGTTTGAGTTAGTAATTTTTAGTCTTTATAATAATATGTGACGTTTATAATCAGTGATTTGCTTTCTTAAGTAGTAGCGTGATGATATACAGCCTGAAACCTTCGTTGATAAACGAACTATTCAATACAAAAAGATTTTTTCAATTCGAACCAGTAGTGCCTGAGATTAGTACAAACTCTTCAGCTTTATAATAGGTAAAGTATAGATAAGTAACCGTTAATAATAAGTTACTAGTATTCCCGTTAATCCCTTTTGTTAAATTAAATTGCGTCGGCAGTGCTATGGCCATGATTTCAACCCGCGATCATAAGACCTCCTTTGAACTAATAACCTATCGACGCATAGCTTTGCCTCTTCCTGTTTGTAGTTTGAAGTATTATAAACATACGCTTGTGTTACGTTAAAAAACTGGCAGTAAAATCAACCAAAAGCAAGCTCAATTTAAAAGTTCGCCATAGCTTATTTACGAACGAAGGGCGCATGTACGTAGAATAACCGCGAAAAGCCATAACTGTGAAAACACTTACAATTAATGTTTCAAATCAATCTCCACTGCTATTTGACTTCTAAAGTAAGCAAAAAGATAAATAAACCTTACTTAGTTTATTTAATTTGGTCGCAAGTCAAATGTTATGACTAAATGCCTTCGTAGGCTTTTCGTTTCTTTTTTGAAGAGTTTCGTTAGTAAAATATGAATTCTTTAGTATGTAACTGTATGCATCTCCCCGCGGTTTTACTAGCTTAAGTTCTTTAGGGTAGTACAAGGATAAAGTAAAAAAATCTGTGCAATCCAGTACAGGAATAGCGAGAGGTGTATTAAAAATAAAAATAAAACCTTTTCACTCGCTTTGCAAAATGAAATCGAATACAATAATTTTCCCGCCTTTATAAATGACAGTTAAACATAAGACGAACCTTTTTTGCCGTACAAACTGGTTTAAACCACAGACATACAAAATTGTGGGTCACAGAATAGATAAGATAAAACTCTTTGATGGATAAAATTTTATTGTTATTTTTTGTAACTGGTAACTACAGTGCGTGTTAACTTGAGCGTATATTCAAGTAGCAGTTGAAGCCATATCAGGTACAACTTATGTTATCGATACGACTGTACGCTACGGTGATTCGCTGGCGGAAAACTAACGTAATTTGTCTGTGCCTATTTTTCCTTTATTTTGGTTCCTTTTTACTTGTCAAAGATGTTTTTGATCTTCGTTTCATTTCAAGGATGTGAATCGTATTACACCTTTTGTTTTTTTTTTAGATTTTGTAGTGGTCATTGCTACAGATTATAAATGTAACGAAAGTGCCCTTGTAAGTATGAACGCCAAACTCTCACTATCAAGGCCGAATTTTTAATGAGATTGGCATGGATCTCGAAGATCTTGATGAAGCACCACACACTCTACCAATGATGTACCTCCCATAATTCCTCCTTCTTCGTTATGCGATATATGCTAAAAATACCATCAAAGAATACTCTATAAAGTCAGCTACAGTATCACAAAGTTCATTATGAAGCTCTCGAATGTGGAGTATCTAATTGACCCGACCTAATGCCATAATTCTCGGAACACGTTGAACTTTTTACATGTTTTATTGTATACTCATACCTATTTACCTCAAAGAGATAGGCACAGACGTATTTTCATATTTCATCAACTTACAACCTGATAACGTTTTGCTTAACCCGTGAATAGAATCTTATACGTCTACAATATGCACACTTGTAACAATAGTACTACCGAGCATTACAAAATAATTTTATGTAAATTAAATCGTATAAATCGCTTACAGTTTTAAGACCCCTGAGATCGATGACTGCAGGTAGATACGTCGGTTCACATGGGGGTATGAACTTTGTAATAGGTCATCTATCTCTAGCCCTGACTTTGGTAACGGTACAGCCCCGAGCGATCAAGGCGTTACCGTAACCTTATGACTAAGAAGTTACCGGAACATAATCGAAATGGAAAACAAAAACGTCACTCGAAGAATATCGGTTGAGCTGCGAGAATTTAATATCTTCAGGATAATATTTAAAAATCAAGGAACGAAATAGCTGCTTTACACACAAAGCATATTTATAAAAAAGATATCATAGTCTTTCATGTTTGAATTTCGAACCACACAACAGAAAAAGTACCTATCACTGTAACACAATTTGAATAGTGTTGTATCTGGTGGTGAATTAGAAGTACGGTGATTACCAGAGCTCTTCTCCTACAATCACAGATCACGTAAAATCCTCAAAACAAATTTATATTTTATTTTTTATTACCAGAAAAAGTTATCCCTTAGTTAAATTGTGTTGCTAGCTATCACGTTTGTAACCTATACACACTACAACATGTAAATGTATTAGAGAGTTGTTTGCGCACCTTGACACATTACCGCTACAGTACCTCTCCACATACCATGAATGTATATTTAACTACTGTAGTCATTCTATTGTTGCCAGCGTAACATATTCAATGACAAACAAATGACATAAGTGGATTTATGCTGCTACTCATGTTATAGAATTTTAAAAATAAAACGTTCTTTATTTGATATGATGCATACGTATGAAAGAGACAACGTATTAGCTCAAAGAGATATAAAGTGCTTTGTGAAATGTGTTTGCTTCAGGATATAAGCTTAGTATTTTATAAACTGACAAGAGTAGGCTTTATGAGGTTTTCTGTGCTTTATTTTTGTGCTAACCAATGCTTTGTATAGTTACTGACGTATATTTTGACCTCAGGCATTTCACAAAATGTATTTTTATGCCACTTCTTTTGTGCTACGGTGGCGGAGGAGCTCCAATCTATCACAGATTATAACAAACCATTTTTTTTATACCACTTAGGTGGCAGACAAGCACACGGCCCACTAGATAGAAAGTGGTCACCGTGGCCTATGGACGTGTGCAAAACCAAGAGAGTCACACTCACGCTCCCAACCCTGCAAGCATTGAAAGTTTCTGTGCCGTCAGTGTAAAAGACAAAGCAGGACAAGCTTTTAGTCTTTCCAATTTTTTTATGGGCGCGGTATTTTGTAGGGTGGAGGTACTTTCCCAGTGGAACTGCTCAATTGGACGGAAATACCGTCGTGTCCTACCTCCTCTAAGTTTCTTTTGCGACTTGGTCAAGATATATGACAACTATATGCGTTGCAATGTTTCTTTTTATTTTCGTCATAAATCTTTACGGACGTGCAAACCATTCATTAAAATGTAATAACACAACTGCATGCAAAAATATTCAATACCGCATTGCTTCTAATTACGCTACAGAAAAATCAATTAATTTTAATAATAACAACTAGCTCCAATGCTAACCGCCATTACATCAAAACAATTGAAACCACAAACAAACATCGAATCCAACCAAAAACAATAATATAACAAGCAGTCTTTCACAGCAATTTATTAATGAAATGTTACGGTTACTCATTGGGGTTCATTAATTATATTCCTGTGTTTATGGCGACTATAGTATGTACTATGGTCAATGACCCAGTTTATTATAATGGCTCTCGACGTAAACAGTAAAGGTTTTATTATGACCTCTATCTAAATAAAACTTCTGGGCGTATTTTTCGATATCTTGTAGGGTGACGTAATACAGTGTATTTTGAGTTCAACATACACATGGGTGTATGGGTCCAAACGAGACTTCACGAGACAAGTCAATTTCACTTGAAGGTTGGTACAACTGCTATTTTTGGTAAAATTTTCTCGGCTTAGTAGGGTCTCCATATATACTAGGCTAGATTAGCAGGGTGCAATCATTACCAACCAATCCCGTAAATGATTTGACTTTTAAATATTATGACGTCACAATAAATTATTTCATACAAGTTTCCTTATAGCTTACTGTTTTGTACTGTTTTGTAGTTGATATACAATTGATGCTCTAAATAACTATTAAAAAAAATATCAGATCAAAATGAGACCCTGGGCTCTGACGTCAAAACCTCGGAAGCTACCAAAAACACACTAAGATTATAATTTTTTTGTCGGTTCGAGTCTGATAAACTCACCACGTTATTCGGTTCAGGAAAGCAAAACCCAATGAGGCTTCGGTATATGTTCCTACAGTACTATTAAAAGCAATTCATCATCATTCAAACTGTAACAAATTTAAAATGGTTTCTTGTCATCAATAAATAATTAACGTTTAACGATTTTTGTAATCCTCAAAGTATAAAGTCAACTTATTCAATGTTCAATTTAGAATTGAATGAAAGGTTTTAATGGTAAAATATTATGTCAGTCGGACAGTTAGGATGTGTGAGTGAGTATGTGTGAGAGGTAGAGTATGTTTGTTATGTATGTATGTGTGTGTCAGCTCTATATTTATCAGTGTTTGAGCACTTGTACCCTATATCTATATAAAACACAAAATTTATTCCAAATTCATGGGAACTTAATCTGACATCTTACTCTTGTGTTGTACTAATATTATTATACAGGGTGGAAGATTTCGACCTTACCTGGAGGATAAGTATTCTAAATACTGGAGATAGCGAATTACATTTAAAAAATATTTCCTCATTTTAAGGATAGAAAAAAAACTGTACAAGTTTTTCGAAAACACGCTTGACTAAAATAAAGATAAAAAAATCTTCTCAATCTTTCATCTTTTATATAAAACAGGTACAGCATTCCAGACAAGCTCAAGTGGCTTATGGTTTGCTTTCTAAGTATTTAAGTTTTTGTTGTAAATGTAGTCCATTGTTTGCCACCTTAATAGTACCAAAAAGTTTATTAAAAATGTTACATCAGGACAAATCCTGCCGCCTGGTAACCCTAGTCTCTTGAGAATTAATGTTGATTAAGTCATTGAGATCATACTCAATGCGGGCTGTTAAGATTTCATTGGCTCTAAAGCAAACTATAAATCTACTTATAAATATTAAATTATTCTTCAATACATGAACACCGAAGGAATCCCGCTTCTTAGTAATATTACTAATATCAGCCTTCGTTTATGTGCCACGTGCTGTGAAAATCGTCAGCATAATTCACAACGCGATTGACTACTGGCTGACAGTTACTGCTAAACTTGTTCTTTGTTGAAAATTATAACCAACAAGCTGTTGCTCTCGGCTCTCCCTGGGCACAGTTTCGTGGGTAGGGAACGGAAACACTCGGTTCAACACGCGTTGAATTTAGTTTTTTTTATACCACTTACGTGGCAGACAAGTACATGGCCCGCCTGATGGAAACTTGTTACCGTGACCTACGGACGTGTGCAACACAAGAGGCGTCATACTCTCGCTGCCGACCCTGTAAGAATCTTCTAATGCCCTTCTTGAAGAACCTCATATTGAAGTACTAGTTTCTATCTCTAGCCTCCTAAGGGCTCTTTAGATTACAAAGCCTGCGCCAGATACTCGATGGACGAGGAACTGGCGCAAGCTGTTTGAATCAACATTTTCAATTCATGTCCAGAGATCTATGTGGCGTTCCTTACAGGCGTAGGCGTTAATAATGTGAATATATTCCAAACAAGTAATTTACTAACATTCAAATGTTAAAGCTCTGTCCGATATTCTCTGAGAATGGCCAATCTTTCCTACATATATATAGCTCCTCGGTGTCGCCAATAACAATAGCCCTACATTTTTTTTTTTTATACCACTTAGTTGGCAGACAAGCACACAGCCCACCTGATGAAAAGTAGTTACCGTGGCTTATGGACGTCTGTAACACCAGAGGAGTCACAGTCGCGCTGCCAACCCTGTAAGTACAGAGTTTCTGTGCCGTCAGTAGAAGACAAATCAGCACAAGCCTTTAGTCTTCCCACTGACGGCACTAATTCTCCAGTGAGCTCTGGCTACCCTACTCACCGCTGGGAACACAACACGAAGTTATTATAACCGCGGTATTCTGTAGGGCGGAGGTACTTCCCCAGTCGAACTGCTCAATCGGGCGGATATACCGCCGTGTCCTACCTCCTACAAGATTTATCGTTACATTAAGAATACCTAATCTTAACTGACATTAAACCTCTTCTAGTCTCTTTGCTCACAATATCTCTGTTTTAGAGCCGATTTCACCAATAATTGAGAAGCCAGTCTAGTTAAACTTGATTGCAAATCTTTACACTGATGAAATTCGACCTTAGCCAGTTAACTTTTTCAAAGTTAGTCTCGAATCGACTTACACACTTACATTTTTTGTAAATTGTACATAACATACAGTAAGAAGTACTTACCTAAAGTACTTCTTTGCCATTCTTCTTTCTTTCAGTAAAAAACATTGGGATTTACCGGCTCGTGACTCACGAGCTGATTACATTTTTCTTTCAATAGTTTTTGTACCGAGTGCTAGTTTTATTCAGGTTCCTTTCTCTTGTAATTCTAATGTTTTATGGTTAACGTGTGACTACATGCCATGTAATAACCGAAAATAATTATGTACCTACATAAAAATATTTTTAGCAAAATTGATAATCTGACAAAACGTCGATGTGGCTACTTATATGAGCAGCAGCATACGACACGAACCCGAGGCTTGAAAAAAAAAAACACTCATTGAATTCACCTGTTGGTGGATTTTTAGTTGAAGAAGTAAACGTTCTATTGCCGTGGTTCTAGTGTACGTTCATTTCAAATTTTATTTTAACCCGTATAACCTTTCAGTGTAGGCGTAGAAGAGTGATGTACATAGGGTACTCATAGGTGACAAGACGTACGTTCACACACACTAACCCTCATATTTTGGGTGACTTTATCATTATGATAAAACCCTCATATTAAATAAAGATTAAAAAAAAAGAACTCATATTTAGGATTCGAATTTTATATTATTAACCACAAAGTTCAAAAAAATTGGTACTGTAGATTTTCGAAGTTTTCGGAAATAATTTGATCGCATATAAAAAAAAATTGCACTATGTTTATTAAAAATATAATTTTATCTTTCGTTTCCATCACCTCGTTTCATGCTGACCACAGAACACGAAACCTTCATAGAAGTTATTCAAACATTGTGCTACTAACAAAGTGTTTTCACTAGACAATGGCGAGTCGTGCGATGCAGACCACGACTGGAACCGGTTTCTTAGCTCGTAGACCACGCCAACGGTTCCTAAACTTGTGAAGCTATAGAATCTTTAGGTAATCCTTTTAACTTAAATACTATAATGATAACTAACAAAATTGTTAAAACTAAAATGTAATCAAATAGGTTTTAGAATAATAGAATGGATACAGAGAGTGTTCACTTCATGCAGATTTACTAATTTTATTTAAAATCATATATTCTAGAACTACTAAATTAAATTGTAAAACATTTGTGTGTATCAAATAAAGAATGATATAAACGAGAAGAACGTATCAGGATAAAACAATGCACAAGAATATCAAGGAAAACAAAAAAAAAACATGCGGGTAGAAACAGACTTTGGAAACTGCCGATAGAAGTGAAAAAGGTAGTTGTGAGCGGACGGTGACGATGACGCGGGTTCCATGTTTTTTGTTCACCCAAAAATTTACACATCAGAAATTAACAAGTAAGAATGTCAAATTAACCAATAATGTTCAAATTGAATTGAATAGTGCTCCCAACATTATATTAAATAAAACATCTCGGATAAAATATTTAAAACAAGCTTATTCGAAGAGTTAAAATGAAAGTTACGTCAACTTTTCGCTCACTCGTTCATTCATTGCGATTTTTCACGAAAACCGGTTGAAAGTTATAAAGTGCTTTTGATGTTCGGATTTTGATAGATGCTTTTCAGATTGGGAACACACCTATATGGTTTGTGGATTGAAATATATGGATAAGCAATTAATAACTTATCCCTAAGTAAAATGGACTTTTTATCCTGATATTCGCACGATCGATTCTGATTCTGTTCTGTAGCGATCCTTGTTATTTAACTTGCGTGAATCGTCAAGAGATATCTGCTTTGCTCTTGTCTTAATTTTGTGATGTTTTGGCACATCACGACATAATATGTTATTCCTTTCTTCCTCTTTTACGTAGCCCTCCCATCTTTTTTTGGACCTACTAACTAACGTCTTTCAGTACTTACAGCACTTTTGATAGTAGAATTATGAAAGAAAGAAAGAAAGAAGAAATTATTTATTCAAGCATTAAACCTACAAGATAGACATAACAGAATAATATGAAAATAAAAAAAATAAAATAACAAAATATAGACTTAACTTTAGAATCGCTGTCTTAGTTTACACGAGGCTTGTTCGCGGTTAGCTTGAGGTATACGTACCTGGGTAAGGGGTATACAATATACTGTATGAAATATTATTAGAGACACTAATATTATAAGAATGCGTTTAGAAGAGGCTTCTACATCTTGATCTATTACATTTCCATACTGAGGTGGCAAAGAAACAATGATAACACCTGATGATGAGCTGTGACCATAGGTATAAAGTAAACAAAAAGAAGTATTCTACCTTTTGGATAATCTAATCCACGCTATCTAAACTCACAGTGGGCATAACTTAACCAGCTTGTAATATGGGTTCTCGAGTGTGGATGAACATATTTTTTTGTGTATTTTTTTATACCACTTAGGTGGCAGACAAGCGCACGACCCACCTGGTGGAAAGCGGTTACCGTGGCCTATGGACGTGTGTAACACCAGAGAAGCCACACTCACGCTGCCGACCCTGTAAGCACAGAGTTTCTGTGCCGTCAGTGTAGAGGACGAATCAGGACAAGCCTTTATCATCATCCATCTGACAGCACAAATTCTCCAGTGAGCTCTGGCTACCCTAATCACCGCTGGGAACAAGACACGAAGTTATAATTACCGCGGTATTCTGTAGGGCGGAGGTACTTCCCCAGTCGGACTGCTCAATTGGGCGGAATATAAAAAGAAAGCTACATATTCAAATGTTGGTACATATTCATGCATTCAAATATTTACACTGAAACAGAATCGAACTCGAGAAAAAGTGAACTGTTATGACGCAAACTACAATGTTGCAAGTTAGAAAATATTGCAAAGCTGAATACAGCTTTGCAGTATTTAGCGGGCAATATGAAAGGCAACCGAAACCCTTGTAGCTTATGTAAATGTGCTACCAACTTAAATAGGTATGCATATTTTTAATTACATTCTTTGTTTCCACGACAAATAAGAAATAATTACAGAGACAAGTTTGTAAGGGCGGTCCTCGGGAAGCAAATAGTTTGTGCCTTTACAATAAGTCTCCGTTTGAGTTTGTGGAAATTTCGACGACGATGTTGTTGCCTTCTTAAAATAAATTTGAAGTTCACAAATCGCACACTTTTGAAATATGAAAATACTAACAAATCAGGTAACCTCAGGTGTGTGTCTGTTGATTTCATTATTCTCTTTTTTTTATACCACTTGGTTGGCAGACAAGCACACGGCCCACCTGCTGGAAACTGGTTATTGTAGCCTATGGACTTGTGCAACACCAAGGGAGTCACACTCGCGCTGCCAACCCTGTAAGCACAAGTTTCTGTGCCGTCAGTGTAAAAGACAAAGCAGGACAAGCTTTTGGTCTTCCAACTGACAATACAAAAACTTTCCAGTGAGGTCTGACTACCCTACTCACATTATTATGGCCGCGATATTCTGTAGGGCGGTGGTACTTCTCTGGCTTAGGTATATCTGAAAACTTTCTTTTGTACCTCCTCTTGCTATTTTCTGCATATGACAATATTACTTTATCACCTTGAACTAAAGCGTGTCTCACATAATGAGCAGCTGTCTAACATTTAAGCATACTGTTCGCCACAAACTATTTACCAAATGTAAACAAAGTTTTACAGTCACAAATTATATTGTTGAGTGGGTCGTTTCGTTTACATTCATTTATGAATGAAGCATAAGGCAATTATCACGCGAGTCGTTATGCATTCTGCCGTACGATTTATATTAATTACTTATGTTTACAATATGGTTTTAATTTTGATTTGTTGAGCAAAGTGTAGCCTTGAACCAATTTCTTATATTTGTAAATATAAACACGTGATTATGGCTTAGAATTCCAAAATGGGTGGGCAAAGTTTAGATATCACGGGCAAAGTTAGTTTTATTTTTTTGACATTTTGTTTTACGAACGGACTGATGTTTCTTCTCCTTGGTACATACTGATTCTTCTACTCGTATTTTTGGTAGTCTTTTAGTAGATAAGTTTGCAAATTATTAGGTATATCAAATTTTTGTACCTTTAATTCAAAATCTTTTAAAGATTTAATCATTTGGTATATATAAGTATATGTTTATTTAATTATAATGCAAACATTTCACATGCTGTCTAAAAGTGAATTTTCAAAAGATTGTTAAGTGCAATTTAGTTGTTATGATATCTTACTAGCGAATTGGCAGCAATACCAATAAATAATAAAATGAATATTTACAACATTCTACACATAGCTGTCTAGACCCATACTAAGCATAGCTTAACTATAATTGTATTATGGAGTCTAGAATGCGGATAAACATACATTGACACTTTTTTCTGTAAATACATACATATTATACATATACACACCCAGACCAATGCAAACTTACTTATTTATGCGTACAAATATTTGCACTGAGGGGCAATCGAACCCGCACTCCCTACGTAGCAGTCGAACGTTCTACCACTAAGCCACAGAGGCAATGTCATATACATAATAGCTCAAGTATTGTATGTGTGACAAATTATTTATTTTAGCTATAGACCAAACGAGTTTTCACATACGTTATTTTCTCTCTCGTCTTAAGGCAATACTTACCATTGAATATAAAACAATTAGCGAATAGTAGTTGTATCAAAGCCATATTTCATGAATGCCTCGCCTCACACACAAGTCGCTGGCGCAGAGCCATTATCTATTACAACTTTGAGACATCGTAAATTACATTCCGTCTTTGTACTCTTTGTTGTAAACAAAACTCACTATAATAGAGTATACATGACTGTAATCTGTACACGATGGCCGCTAAGTCATGCTGACGTGTTCAATAAACCAATAATATCTCATTTGGAAGCATTACAATTGGGATTTACTGCGTTGAATGACCCGCTTTGTGCTTACATTTATTCGATTATACTGTGTGCAACTTTGCCCAAGAACTCCTTATAATACGACGAGTAGTGAATCCATATAAAAATGACCGAGGATTTAATTTATATTTGTAGAAAAGATAGGTCATGTCATAAGTCGAGTCACTATTCTCTTTACGCTGTATCACAGACTAGCACCGCACCGCGGTTTCACCCGCGTAAAGCTTGATCCCATGGGAATATCGGGATAAAAAGTAGCCTATGTTACTCACGAAGAATGTAGCTTTCTAATGAAAAAAGAATTATTAAAATCGGTCGGTATTGAGTTTATTCGTTACATACAAAAATACAAATCTTTCCTCTTTATAATATTATAGTATAAATAACCCAATATGGACGTATGAGTACACCTATATTTTGCATAGATTGTTCTAAATAAAAAAGGCTAGGTTCGATTAGAAAACTAATTGGAAGAATAGGAGAAATTCGTAATCTAACTTTATTACCAGATATTATTCAACTTTCGCTAGCTATGTTTTAGAGCCAAATAATAAGACGAGTCTATTACTGTTTGGCGAGTCAAGAATGCAAGGTGCAATGGGTATAGAAGTGTAAAGAAAGCTTGATAGTTTCTTATTTATCAAATCGTATGTACAGTTCTTAGAAGTTCAGTCATAAACAACACTATCACAAATATTAATGAACAACGAATGACGTCATAATCCACTGTAAATAATATTTAATGCGAAAATATTAAACCTAGTTAATTCAATTATACAAGTGATATTTGAGGACAGTTTAGATTATTCAATTTGTATTTTCAGCTAAACGTACTCGAGATCTATTTCTGTCAGTATATTTCTCTTTATACAGAAGCCCTTAGAGATTCCGTTGTGTAATCTGGAGAAGAACGTTAAGATTATAATCATGGAGATAAAATTATAATACAGTACAGTTTAACAACAATATACTAATTACTAGCTGTAACCCGTAGCTATGCGTTTTCCACGGGTCTAATCTATCCCTGTACCAAATTTCATGATTTAGTGGCTTAGGCTTTAAAGCGTAACAAACAGACAGTTATAAAAAATGCACGTAAATTCGTCTTATTCACACAAAATTTGTAGGTCCTGTTCAAGTTTGTTTAGATAATGTTTTTTTTTTCGGTTTCTTCTGCAATAGACACAATAGTTTTGCCTATAATGAAATATCTTTATTCGCCTTACATTAAATGCGTCCATGCATTGCTCCGAAAACTATTTTAATGGCTTATTTATTTGTTTTGACCCACAATATACGCTAAACATGAACGAGTAATTGCATTACATATTGTGAAAGGGAAAAGATTTGTTTTTTATTATATTAATTACAAACAAGAATTTACATACACATCTTGGTGTTTATTCCGAATCTACTAGACTAGTATAAATTTTCAAATAACATTGAACAACTTGGGCAAGTGGCCAGAAGTTATCAAAAATATTCATTAAAAATAATGTCTGTGACATTGGAATGTTCTGTCTCTTACTCATATATCACTATTTAAATAAGATAGACAAGGACTTCTTCATCTTCTTCATTCATTCCTATCTTCTTTATAGACAAGGACCAAAGATAATTTAAACACAAAATCACAAAGCTGCTAAAAACCGTCTCCAAATTAAGTAACTATATTTTACCTACGGAATGTTTACACTCCACGGCATTTATGTTTATAACAAACACGATAAAAATAAGCTAATCTTGCACAACACGTTCAACACGTGCGGTTTTTCGTAATACAACACGTAATCTAATATTATGAGAAGACTCCCAACCCATATTCGTATTTCAACGGAATTCCTGATATATCAGACCTTGACCAAAATATATAACCCTCCTTTGCCGTAGTGGGGTAAAAAATCACGCACATCTGCCTATGCTGCGAATTCTTGTGCAAGAACTACATATGCTCCGGCGGTTTAAGAATGGTGCGCGGGCGTCGGTCACTCGGGGTCAATGACCGGGGGCCGCTCGACAACCTTTGTAGTCGCAACGGGTTGTTGCTTGCAGCCTGTGACCATTCCGAGACACGTCACGATTCACAGACTTTGACGTGGCCGTTTCATTATCTAGAGTTGATGAGGCTTACTTTCCTATTTTGTGTTCACGGCGGATTTATTGGTCGAGTGAGTTCTGAGTAGACGGGTAAATATAGGGCCGGGAATCGGATGTGTGGTAATGTGTTTGGTTTGGATTTTATGACGATGAGCGATAATTAAAGAGATTAAAGTTAATTGGTTTAATGTTAATTTTTGTTTATTCTTGTGCTTTTTTTGTATCCAGAGCTTTGATTTCTGACTTATGCATTTATATTTTTATAATTATACGTAGGCACACACACATTGGAAATATAAAAAAATATATTTGGGTTATGTTTTATTATCGATACTGAACACATTTTTTTATGGAATTCTTGTCTGTTTGTTCGTGATTGATGCAAAAACTACTGAATGAATTTTTATGTTAGATGCCACCTTGGCCAGTCTTAAAATATTATGTTTATTTGATCGTAAGCGGTTTAGTAGAACCGAGGATATTGCCATGAAGATGAAAAGCGACAACCACACTGGTGGAGCCGTGGGCATAGCCTAGTCATTAATAAAAGAGAATAGTGTCAATATAAAAATAGACCAGACTTAACTACGGGATATCACAAGAGTAAGCAATTATGTAACAGACAAGGACAAGAAGCTGTATACAGGGTGTCCCGAAACTCGACGTCAACCCGGGACCGAGTGAAAAGGCAAGTCATGCTGGTTGCCAGAAAAATATATAAAAAAATCTAAGTTGCATGATTTAAAAATTACAGGCATTTTAAGAAAAAGTGCAAAATTACACACCCTGTGGCAGTCTTTTTACTCCTGTTGCCACAAATCTTAACTTTTTCCAACAATTTTTTTTGCTTTGTAACCCTGAATAATGCGTCTCTAAACTGTAATACAAATTTGGAAATCAGCTGCTCTATCTTTCATAACAATAGGACTTATTTCTTAGAAAACAACTAAAATAATACATACATACATACATACCTAATAATCACGTCTTTATCCCTGTAGGGTTAGGCAGAGGTAAATTAATACCCACATTGCATCCAACATTAAATTCGGTCTCTCGTAATAGGGGGTGAGCCTATTGCCGTCTTCCGGGCAATATTTTTGACTCAAGTCATGTCGTACAAGGTGACTAAGGGATAGGGCTGTTTAACATAAGACAGACATATACAGGAAGGTAATGATTACGTAAATATTACAAAGCTACACTGTTGCTTGCAAATTTGCATTACATACCATGTGTATGTTGGACAGTGGAAACACGCACGGTGTCACGGTCATACGCGATAACGCGAACAGAATTTTTAAGTCTCACGTTTGAATATTGTAGTTTTCTTGAATCTCGCGTGTTATCGGTGTTATATTTCGA
The DNA here is from genome assembly GCA_963662185.1 of Eilema griseolum. NCBI lineage: Eukaryota > Metazoa > Arthropoda > Insecta > Lepidoptera > Erebidae > Eilema > Eilema griseolum. Next base: position 13,134,084 of record OY759250.1, read on the forward strand.
GTAAGCAATTGGTGTGGCAAGGAATTTCCTGTTATTTTCTTATACACATATTTTGTTACGTGTGTCTTGTGCGGTGCTTATTCTGATTTGTCTTTTACACTGACGGCACAGAAACTCTCAATGCTTGCAGGGTTGGCAGCGCGAGTGTGACTCTTGGTTTTGCACACGCCCATAGGCCACAGTGACCTCTTTCCATCAGGTGGGACGTGTGCTTGTTTGCCACCAAGTGGTAAAAAAAGTGGTAGACCATCATGTGTGTATTTGTGATCATATTTTGGAAATAAAGATTTTTTCGTAATAATTTATCAGTTTTGTTTGATTATTATTTTGAACCGGTATAGCTTGGGGAGGTTAAATTTTCCCTTTTTTAAGCACAAAAATGCTAGTTACCGAGTATTCACATTGAACTCCTCAAACTAAGTCAAATTACTTGTGTGAGGAGTTTAGCAGTATATTCTCATCGATTAGACCAGAATCTGATTTCGGGACCTCTCAATCGTAAGACCGACTCCTTAACTACAAAGCCACCTTAGTAGTATTTAAACCCACACCAACTGCAATAACTTCCGCCTTCATACAGCAGAACACGCTCGATCTTTTAATAGCTGCTTAACCAAACTATAAATTTAAACCTTGAATATATAATAACATCTCTCGGAAGTACATTCCTCTGAAATTCGGTTCAAGTGTTCCAGATATTAATTATAGACGCTGCTTACCCCCTTGGGCCTACTGAGGAAGTGTTTACGGAACTGCGGAACCCACGACAATGTAATATAATCATCATGGATTTGATCCCTGAGGGGCGTGTAAAATGTGTACTGTTTACTAGTTAAAATGTTTACTTTGGGAAAATATAACATTCTTCTTTTATATAGGACACGTCAGTTAGACTTCGCCTTGTCTGACGGTAAGCTGAAGACAAAGTCTCAGAAAAGAGGGTCACCATAACTTACATATATCATGTGACAATAGTGACACTCAGCTTGACGTGACGGCCTGCGTTTTCACACCCCGCTTGAAAGACCCGGGACTGTAGGAAGAAGGAAACACGTGAGCTGGTAAATAATTCCAGGCCTCAATTGTGCGACAAAGGAAATAGTCACCGAATCTCTTGGTTCTTGATCGGATATTCTGAACTTTATACTAAAAAAAGTTTGATTAAAATAACTACTACGAAGCGTTAAGTCCTCAAATAATCAATAGGTGTACTTGTAGGCGTTGTAGACTTTGGCCCTCAGATAGTGTTAGTGTTTGGCCCTGAATAAGTGGGCCCCGAACACCCGGGTTAATACATACATACATATAATCTTTGATCGTATTGCCATCTTCCGGGCTCTATTATTGTCTTGAGCCATGCATCTGAAGCTGAGCCTGGGCTGTATATATGTGTCTCATGTTAAACATCCCTAATCCTTAGTCGTCTTGTACGACACCGCATGGGAAGAAATGAGGAGGCCTAAATTCAACTCTGCCGGGAACCATGCGGGTTTTTTATTTTACGTGCGAATAATCCCCATGAATACCCCCCACCACCGGAGCCGGTGGGAGAGGTTACATCGGACCGGTCGTTTTTGGTTGCCGAAGTTGAGGTTAACAGGCATATCCCTCGCACCCCGGCCGAGGGAACCATGCGGGTTGATATATTGTACTATGTCAGCTACCTTCAAACAAGTGCCAGCAATAGCTTTAGTTAGATAGCAATCGGATGACAGAAACGTCAGCGCACAAAATACAAACAAACTGATTCTTAATATTAGATATAGTATGGGTAATACCAGTAAAAATATTCTCCAGCTATATTATAAAACAGTTTATCGCCCGAACTGCATATAAAGAGTCAATAACACGATATCTAGTATGCCTCCACCCCCATTATTTCGGCCTCAGGATATATTACGCCGTTCCTCTGCATATTTCCTTCATAACTTAGGTTTTGCCGCTAACGGTGCCATAACCCATAATATGTGGTTCATAAGATATGTACTGTCGATAGTAGAGTATGATTCATAAAAATGGTTACTCTGTTTTAGATGATAGAGTTTTTTTTTTATCTTTAGGTTATGTTTCTGTTTTTTTTGTTATTCAGACTTGTACTAATGTCAAGTACAAATGCTGTTTTGTTAATAATGTTTGCGGATATTAACGCGATCATGGTATATACATACATACATGTGATGGTATACATGCAGAAAAAGAAAATTAAAAATATCGAGAATGTGCGGGTAGATGAAAAACCTACTACCTCACGGACACGAAGAAGGCGATCGTGCACCACTGAGCCAACCAGCCTGTGACTATGACCGGTGTAACCTGGTCAAAACGTCAGGCAAATCAAAGATATAGTACGTATTTATACCATGATCGCGTTCATTCCCGTAAACATTATTGTATATCTGGAACGCGAAAATTAAAAAAAAAAAATTAACATTGTGTTTTCATAACCATGATAAGGTTTAGATACCAGGAAGCAAATACAGCTCAGTTAATGGAGTGCGGATATTACGGTTTCCGCCCGCCATTAGATACCCCTTAGTATTCCAAGCACCCACAGGGTAAGATCTGTAGTTTATTGATATATGGATGTCATATGAATAGACGTAAACTATAAGTTAATGTACCAAATGGCACTTATTCGCTGGATAATCCGAAGCCGATTTACTATTGCAAGTTTGCCAATCATCTTGTGTAAAAACGTAGGTAAAAACCTCTTTGCTAAATTATATTTTAATCCGTTCAGCCGTTTTTGTGTAAAATATAGCAAACATCTATTAATAACAACCTGTCACATTTATAATATAGCATTTCTTTATTACTAAAAGATGATCGAAACCCAGTATGCAATTAAAAAATACTTTTATCTACTGGGGTGGTTTTAAAGTCTCCATTAATTTCAGTGTTTAATATTAATTATAACCGTTCAGTTTTAATTAAAGATTAGCTCTTGGTAACGTTTATTGTCTCGAAGAAAATTATAACGATTTTAAAGTAAATCTTCTTAGACAATTTCGAATAATTGAAATGGAGGAGTCGTTGGAATCTTAGGAATGGTAATCAGTTTAAATTAATTTTCTATAATAGTAATAATAAGTGTTTTGAATGTTTTGTCACATTATGACTAGGCAAAAACGAAAATTAACTCATCCATTAAAAAATTCAATACACTAATACTATTTTCTTTTTCTTTACAGGTATGTTACGCAGTTTATTTTCATGGAAAAAACCATGTTTCGAAATGGTAATTCAATTCAATCAAAAAGTTTCTTCTTTAGTAAGTATGGAATCTTCTACTACTGTCAAAATAATGTATTAACACAAATATATCAATTTGTGTGCCAATAATAATGACAAACAAATGTAACGTTTAAAAAATACGTTTCATTTGATGATTCCAAATTCGAAACAAATATTTTAGCGGGATATTCACTAACTCATAAAAATCGTTTACCAATCAGTGTTAAATCAAACATCAAAAACCAACATCGTGATTTAATAAATTTCTAAAAGTTTTATTTGTTGCGGTGCGAATCTTTTTTTTTTACAATTAAATATATCTTTTTAAAATATATTCTATGGTATACTGACCTGTCATAAATGTTATATCAGCTGTCAATACCAACTGTAATACCAACCCGAAAGGAGCAACTGAAAAGCAATTATTTTGCCGCCAAACGCCGCCAACCCTCGGCAACAATTCCCGCCGACATTTCCATCCGTAATTAATTTACAGATTAGTGAAGGGCAGTTTATCGAGTTGCTTGGCATTTTTAGAAGAGTGTCGCGAACCGATGGATGAACAAACTTGTTTAATTTGTTTCATAATTTTATTGAAAATCTTCCGCCTTGGCCGCCGCAATACTTGTCAAATGGTATAATGAAATTTTAATTGGTGAAGTTTCCCCGTTTACTTTGTTATCGTATTATGGGGAAGTTAGAACAGTTTTTAGCAAATGGTTTGAATTAACTGTATAATTCAGGAGTATTACGTTTTGTAAGTACCAATTACTGTCTAAATGTGCATAATTGAAATTTTGGATTATCTAGCCTTCTTAATCAGGTACGTAATCTTTTAAGTAAAAGGTCTGTAGGTAAAAGAATATTAAATGCTAAAGTTTTTGTGGGATTAGGTGTATATGTTTATTGTTTTTCCAGCCTCAACGTTGTGTAACGACTTAACTGGTTTGAGTGCAATTCGAAAGGAAAATTTTTGAAAAATGATATACTTAATATAACTGCTTAGCTAATAATTCAATCAAATTTTATTAGTTTCACTATTTCTAATGATACTGTAACTCATTATTATTAATATTCATAATTACGTATATATAACTGCCGCTCTGGTCAAACTCATCAAAAATATTATTGTAAGAAACCCAAAAACTAAACGCAATGGTGGCCGGTAGCCATCAGTGCCAATCAAATCAACTTAAACAATTATATGAAACTGACACATGTATGACTATTATAATTGGATTTTAATGAATATATGAATTCACAAAATATCCTATCCTTATTTCATACACTCCGTATCCCATCCACCTTTTTCATTCCTCTGTACAATTTCCTGATAGTGATTTAAGAATACAATGTTCTACCCACAAGTTAAATATACTGCGGTTGAACACGCAACACCCTGTATCAATGCCGTTAGTTTTAATTCAATTACAAAATTAATTAACTCCTTCGAGTGATTTTAAACAAAGTAGAGTAGGGTGAATTTAGGGCGAATTTAAACTTAAAATGGGGTACTCCTCAACATACATTAGTAATTATTTTGAAGAGGAAAAGCTAAAATTGAGTTACATAATTGAAAGGATGTTTCGATTTATAATTTTAATGGTTCTTATGTATTTCAGGAAAGTTTCTTAATGATAGAAAATGTACCTATTAATAAACCTTAAGCGGTTTCTAGGACTAATAATAATGTTGGTTAAAGAGAAGTTTGCGTATAAAAGTCGTTCTTCTTCTTTTTCTTCTTTTTTGTTCTATGGCGTTCCAGAGAGTATCTGATCAATAACTAAGCGGTTCGGAGACTCTTTCCTCTGTTGCACCATAAAGGCCTGGAATTCCTTACCAGCTCACGTGATTCCTTCCACCTACAGTCCCGGGTCCTTTAACGTGACGTGAAATTGCATCTGATGAGGATGTCAAGCTGAGGGCTACCCTTGTGATATGCTACGTGTCTGTAATGGGAACTCTCTTGCCTGACACTTTAACGTACCATCAGTCGAGGTGTAGTCAAATTGACGTCTCCTATAAAAAAAATACTCGAGAATTTTTCCCCCAAAATTATAAAGAAACCACCAGCTTACAATAATTGGTATTCTTTTAAGACAAAGGATTCTTATATACCCCACTAAACAAATATATTTTTGAGCTATCCAAATTTTAACATTTTTAACATGTATTCTGGTTAGTTATAATAAAACATCAATTTGTGAATAACAACAAAACAATTACTAATTGGATAGCTGTTCAGTTTAAAACGGTTTAATATATTGATTGAATTTGTTTTGAACTTTGTACGGTACATTCACGAGTTAGTAGTAAGTATTGTTATAGTAGAACTGTTTGCTACGATATTATCAGTTAAAAGGTTTTAAAAGCTTAACTTAATACGTCGTTAGCTTTCAGCTTATTGTACGACTGAACGCAAGGCCATTTTAATAAACATTGTTAGACACTCGTACTAAAGAGTTTTTAATACGAATGCCATAGAATTCTTAACTCATTTTTTTCTTTTTAGTCTTTGGCGCTGTTATGTTGTAGAATAGTTTGAAAAATTCGAAATTCAAATTCAAAATATTGTTCTCAATTTCGATTTTTAAAATTCAAAATATTGCTCAAGCTAGCGGTGATTATGTCGAACACGCGTCAGATTTGCCGGCAGTGGTTCGTTTGGCCTCAAGGGTATTGGAATCCCCAAAATATTGTGTTATATAATAAGGTTGAACTGGTAAAAGAAATTTCAAATGTAAATTAAGTTTTCTCTCTGCTTCTTGTGTTCACATCTCGTCGCTCTTTAAGTACTTAGTTCGCTTCTAATGTAATTATGTTTTAACATTCGCTAAAAGACTTTTAGCTACTATAATGTTGTAGTGTCACCCAATTAACTTACGAAGAAAAAGTAATTCCGAGGCATAATGCAATTGCTACAAGTAACTGAGAACAGTGAAACTGAGAACCATTTTAATCCATTTTGTACACCATGAATTATGTAAGTATAAAGACTATACTCGCGCGCGGGTAGTTTTTTTTTATATATCGTACACGCCAACTTGACCTCACCTCGCCTGATGGTAAGCTAAAGGCAAAGTCTCAGGAAAGAGGGTCACCATTACAGACACTAAGTGTTACAATGGTGGCACTCAGCTTGGCGGCCTCATCAGATGCTTTTTCACGCCCCGCTTAAAGGCCTCGCTTAAAGTTTTGTAATAATCTTTGTTTGGTAAATTTGACTCGTCCACCGCAGTAGCATCCCGTGCTATCCCCAAAAGACACCCAAGAAACGTGCACTGCGGGTATAGAGCACATTTTAGGTCTTTTTTTACGTGCGGAGTCGGTGGGAGAGGTTATGTCGGACTCGAACCGACTATAACGCACGATACCTGTGGCTCGTTTTTGGTTGTCGAAGGTGAGGTTGACAGATTTATCCTTCGCCAGACACATTTTAGGTCTAAGATATTATATGTAGTGAACAATAATTTCAACCATTCTGTGCATGATACATTTATGTTGTAGGTAATTGGATATTTTATACGGAGAAACCGATATTCTTTGTAACTTCTCCGTTACCTTTTTATTTATCGAACAGTCGTTTATAATAAACAAACAACCTATTTGTTATTTCGCCATTCTCAATCACAATAAAGGGACGTGCAAGAATTCTATCTCAATGCACAAACATTACGAATTCGTTTCAGTTTGTAAGAAGATAAATTATATTTTTAACCAACTTCAGAAAGGAGGAAGGTTCTCATTTCGTTGTCATCTGTCTTTTTAAGTTGTTATCATAACATAATAATTATCACTTGTCATTGTCATATTTTGAAATTCAAATCTCACATATCTCAAGATTCCGAAGTGTTAAACTAATACCTCACTAAAATATATTAAAATCTCTCTGCATACAATAAATGTCAGAACGATTTTGACTGCAAAGTCTCAAAATGATCTTAATACCAAGGTATTAACAGCTAATCAAACTGTTTTATTAATTTAAATTGTATTATTGTCGCGTGGTTACCGGCTCAGTAGAATTTGGGCCACCCCATCTCTTCCCATGCGGTGTCGTACAAGGCGACTAAGGAATAGGGCTGTTTAACATCAGACCGATATATACAGCTCAGACTCAGGCACAGATACAAGTCTACAGTCAACAATAGTGCCCAGAAGACGGCAGTAGGCTCAGCCTCTAACGTGGGGACGAAAACAATTATTGATGGATGTTAATTCCCTTCTACCTAACCCTTCGGAGATAAAGGCATGATTATATGTATGTATGTATTTTTGGAGCTAAAGGCGTGTACCAAATGTCATAACAACCAGTCGACAGTCATACTTTTACCAGAGCTGACCGGAGAGTTTTTGTGCTGTCAGTGGGAAGACCAAAAGCTATCAGTCAGCAACTATCTGTCCTTAAAAGTTTGGCAGCTGGTGACTCTCTTGGTTTCGCATACATCCACGGTAACCACTTTCCATCAGGTGGGCCGTGTGTTTGTCTGCCAACTAAGCGGTATAAAAAAAAGAAAAAAAATACTTTGTTCGTCAAGATCTATCTGACGCTGACTGTACCATACTCTCAGAAAACACAACAAGCTCGCGACAAATATCGTAATTTATCATACTAGATATTACCTATCAAAACTATGTACACATCAAGCGTCATGTTCGATACCGTTACCAACCATGATGGTGCATAAACTGTCTTGTTTTAACTAGGACCTTGTAATTAATGTTATTTTCTTGGCGATTAAGCCGGCAACTAAAGAGCATGTCATGGAATAAAATGTTTGGCAATTAATTTATCATCAACGAACGTTAGGTCTAAAACTGGATATGGCAATGTTAGGTACACTCTAAGGTTCTATGATTTTGTTATAGTATACATACATAGATATATATATATATTTACGCCTTTATCCCCGGAGGGTTAGGCAGAGGTGGATTAATACACACAGTTCACCAATCATTGTATTCGGTCCCACGTAATAGGGGGTGAGCCTATTGCTGTATTCCGGGCACTATTGTTGGCTCAAGTCATGCATCTGATGCGGAGTCTGGGGCTGTATACATCTGTCTGATGTTATACAGCTTCTATCCTTTAGTCGACTTGTACGAAACCGGATGGGCTGACATGGGGTAGCCCAAATTCTACACTGCCGGGAACCACGCGACCAATAGTGTACAGTCGCCTTCAAAAAATTAACGCTTTTTATATGAAAATAAATCAATAAATAAATTAATATAAAATTATTTTTGTAGTCTTCAAAGGTTTTCCTCTGAAAGAGAAGAGAAGTGACTACACTACAGAACTATAAATGTTAGTAGGCTTATGAAACATGACATCGGGCCACGTACAAATGAATAATGTTCCTGCAACAGTGACTTGCACTTAAATAACTTCTTGTTATACGACACGAAGACAACAGAAGTACAAGTCTGTATTAACATTCGAAATTTGAAACAATGATAGTGACATATATTGTTTTTTTATTTGACTAAGATGCCAAAAATCATACCGCATGTCTGGTGGTAAACGGTTACTCAGACAACATGGTTGAAATTTGCGAAAAATGAGGACTTTTATTTATTTTTATTTATAGGCGTCGTGTTAAGCATTACTTCATGAACTTAATGTGCCTTGATGCACACTTGTCCAGGTTTTTATGTTTAGGAATTTTTAATGCGAACCTTTTCTATTGCATGTCGATTGAAGAAAAATTTATTTATTGATTTTTTTTCCATAAGCCAGGGTATGTGGACAGTGTACTTATCTGCCACATAAATGGTACAAAAAAACTAGCAACGGATATAGGATTCACCTGATAGGTTTAGTGTTAAAACCGCCTTTTTTCATGTCAAAGTTTGTGACATTTGATAGGTAAACAGTCCCACTTGAAAACTGATGAATATTTAATGTCCACTCGTAAGTAAATATGTACACGCAGCGTGACCTTTCTATAGCACAAATATAACATCATACAAAGCAAAGGTCAAAATTAATTGTCCTAAAAATAATAACATAGGTACATCGACATTTACTTTCTATTATATAATGATAAAATGGATACTATTTTAAGCTCTAATCAAAGAACCTACAAAACTACATACACCAGGCAATATATCCAACATCCTACTCATTGATATTATAATAAGTACATATTATGTAAAAGTTTGTAAAAATGTTTATATATTTATTACTCAATCACGCGTAAGCCGATGACCAGATTTGAATGAAAATTGGCCCATACTATTTCTTCGATTAACACATAAGGTACTTTTCATATCGGGAACAGGTTCCTTAGGCAAACAGGAACAGATAAACTGCACTACGTAGGCGGAGTCAATGCTATTTTCGTTTTGAATTTTTATCGTTTCAACAGGTTTTTTATGGTTCGTTACTTATCATCACTTATCTACGTGTTTGTAGCAACTGTTGCTACATTTAGCACATCGACGGTGCAATTCAATCGATATTTCAGTGAATAATGTTTGCTTTGGGTAAATATAACTTTGGCAAAGTCTCCATATATTTTTTTTTATCAACTGTCCTACTAGATACAGGGTAGGAGGGCGATATCGTTTCTCTCCCACATGATGCAGGTTTTCCAAAGATGTTTTTTTTTGTAACATTAAAGTAAATAACAACCAAAAGGGCACGAGCAGAGAGGGCGTAAACTAATATTTCTTTTACTCCCATTTGTAATTGTTTGTAGAAAGTGTCAATCTTTTTAAAAACTGTCCTGCAGTTTCCTGTTAAATAATGTCAAATTTGGACAATAATGGCGCTTATGTAAATGTGACTCCCGGGACGTATTAAATAACTGTTTTTAAAGATCGATACAACTAAATAATTCGTTCGTTTCCACATGTTCCGTGTATTCCCTGTAGATGAGTTGTGTGTATACTATAGTCACTTTACTCCATTTTAGCATTTCAATAATTTTACCCCTCTCTATTTATGGTTAGGTGTCTAATATAAATTACATTTCAAATCAAATTAATTTGAAATAATAAGTACTTATTGGGACTACTGTCTTTCAACTTTATAATGACGAAATACCATAACGCTGTTTCATTGTAACCCCGCAGTTCGACTGTTTAGAGGTAATTTATGAGCTATCTAATTCTCATTATAGTCTTTAGTGTATTGTTCTGTTAACTAATTTCTACTTGTATTGTGTCCTACAAACTTCGACATCTTAGATAATACTTTTATCCTTGAACAGTCGGGTGTAAGCACTCGACTACAGAGGATCGCGTAACTGGTAGTGATAGTAAACATATTGTTTTGTTATAAAGGAAACACTTCGGCCATTGCTACCATAGATATAAATATATTATGTAGAACACACACTATCAAGACCCAAAGTAAGCATAGTTTAACTAGCTGTTGTCATGGGTTCTACGAGTAGATTACTTAGATACATTTTTGTTAATACCTCTATATTATACATAGAAACACCCAGATAAGTGCAAATAGTCATATTCATGCATACAAATATTTGTAATGGGCGGGCATCGAAAATGCGACCTCTGACACCGCTACGCTACACAGGTTATCCACATTTGCACATGACAACTAAACAAATTGAAATTAACCAAATATAGATAAGTGAAAGAAATACCTAATACTTAATACATACATATAATCACGCTTTTATCCCTGGAGGGTTAGGCAGAGGTGAATTAACACCCACATTTCACCAATAATTGTATTCCGGGCACTATAGATGACTCGAGACATGCATCTGAGGCCGAGTCTGGTCTGTATATATCTGTCTGATGTTAAACAGCCCTATCCCTTAGTCGCCTCATACGACACCGCATGCGAAGAGATGGGGTGTTCCTAATTCTACTCTGCCAGAAACCACGCGGCGCTTTACCTATACTTAATAATGGTACTTTTGTTGCTATGAGAATATTTGTTCACCTGTGGGTAACAGCTAGCAGTTGTAACAGGTAAAAAAAATACGCAGGTAGTTCGAAAAATATGAAGATACAAAAATAATGGGTTTGTTTTTTCCGGCCCACATTACATTACATGTCACCGACACTGATTCATTGATTGAACATCTATCTACTATATTATCACAAAATGTTTACATTGTACTTTTGGTTAGTGAATGATACGGTTCTGTCAGTCTACCGGATAAAGGAGAATATACAACTTTAGTTTTTACATAGAATTCATAGAAAATTCTTCTAAAATATAACGAAAATAAAAAAAAAATGGGCTTGTTAGGTGTTTGTGAAAAATAAATAAAAACAATAAAATAAGAACATCCTCAAAATACACCGTTCTTATACCATTCTTAATTTAATAAGCTTTGGTAAATAATTACTACAGGAAAATACCCAATTCTGAATATCTAACCCAAATTAATAAACTTGAAACACAAAACACGCCACATTCGTATTCGTCATCAAAAGGCGTTCGTCGCCATTTCTCAAGACATTCAAAAGGTGTGGAACGATAAAATAAAAAGCTAACCTTCAAATCCTCAACCGCCGTCTCTGGAATTTAAAGCAAATAAAAAATCGCTGTAAAACAAAGTGTACAAAGAAATTCTCGCTTTCAAACATAAAGCTATAATGAAATTCATCCCCAAGTGTGTAGCGGGCTATTATTCAACCACATACAATATGTAGTGCGCGGGTAACAAATGCTACTGAGCTGTACATAGCCTTAGTGTAGCGTGCGCAAGAAGTGACTAGCGTTTTTTCATATTCAGCCCGTCTATTCACGTCTCTGGTTGCTAAGAAACTAGCGGCAAGTACTAACAGCAAGTACAGGTCATCATTCTAGTCCTAAAATGATGGTTCCTAACCTTGATAACCTCAAAATATGTTTAACAGATGCTCGTTATTGAAGTGGAACCAGAAAACCGACTATGATATTTCTTTTTGCCTTTTAACTCCTAAACGTCAGAAAAGTCTATTTTAATCACTATAACTTCATAAAGACATATTAAGACAATTTCGACAGAAAACATTAGAGCGAATAATTTTTTATGTCCAAAATTAAAAGCCTTCATTAGCTTCCAAAATTAGCCTAATGGTGTCTACATACAGGGTAAATAGGAACCCCTCAAAAAATATCTAGGTAACATATTTATTATAGCTACTGATTTATTGTCTCGATTATAATTCGCAATCATAAAAATGTTATACAAGTCGTAAATGTAACCGCACATGGCTACAAATTTACTTAATTGTCGCTAGAAACTACCCGGTAAGCACAATTGAAACATTACTCCCGAGCAAGTGCGTACGTAATTACTTTTATAGCTTCTATGTCGCTTCTAGAGGCACTATTTCTTGTGATTTAGGTCACGATTTGTTTAGGAATAATTCCTTAGCAGTATGCTGCCATACTTCTTGCCAGGTGTAATTTGCTTTGCCGCTTTGCTAACAATTACTGTACCACGTGCCTCACACTTGAATACATGGCTGGTTTAAATGAACCATTTGTTAGATGATAATGACGCTTTGGTTTAATATTTTTCGAAAGTTGTCATGAGGTGTTTTTAATAGTTTGAAGTTTGCAGACGTAGGGAAATCTTTAATGATGATAATATTTAATGATTAATGTGATGATATTTAGTGAAGTATTCTTTGAATTTGCACATATAAAGATCCAATCCTCAAATCTGAAGGTGGTTCATAAGTTGACGCAAACTTTGAATGTTTTTTTTTTATTGTTATTGATTTTTTCAATGTTAAGGTCGAGTTCTAGTTTCAAAATAATCTTGGTTATAAAATGAAGCTGAAAATGAATTGTGTTAAAACGCAAAATATTCTAGAATAGTAATAAGTCAGAGAAAACCTGTCCCCACTGGTGATAAAACAGAAGTCCCTATTAAATAAGAAGCTAAATAATAAAGAAATCCATTTGCAGTGGAGTACTAAATGGCCGGTTACTTTATACCGTCGGCGGCTATTTCTGCGAAGGAGAACAATGGTATTTTCTTAAAACAAAGCAAACTTGGACGGCCACGGAAGGTCTTCAAATAACTTGTGGCATTGTCCTTGTGTACTTATTTATGATATGGATACAGACTAATTAATTCTTTGTAAGAAAATGAGGCAGCTCTTAATTTTTTATACGTTTGACCATTTTATGGAAGTTTTTTGAGTAAGTACAGTAAATCATAATAATGAGGTAGCAAGCAAAGCTCAGCTCATATAAAGTTATTACTTATTAAGGAATAGCGAGCGAGTGTAGTATTCTCAAACTGAAAAAAAAAAATTGAACCGTTCAATTCGTAATTTATTAGTATAACGCTATTAAAGTTAAGAACTATTACTAAGATCTCTCTCCAATGAAAGTTCCTTAACAGCATCAATCACGGAACAATATTTGGTTTTAAGTTCTGACACATCCACATGACCGCAATCACATTTTACCCGCGGGGTTCATAAACGAAGTTAACTAGTTTGACACCGGTCATGCGTAGCGATCGAGAGGATGGCTGCTGCGTCACGGGACGTTATAATAATAATATCGCTTCAGGCTGCGCCTAGTGTTAACCGAACTTTAAACCTGTGTTAAGTCTAAAGACTTTATACCCAGATAAATGCCAACAATGCTAGAGACTCTAGTTACACGGCCACATAAGATGTTTTTTTTTCACGACCTAGAGATGACGGAATTATATATCTTAGTGAAAAGAAAGAACTAATCTGAGCTAAACCGTTTAGTCAACATGGAATTATTAAATGCACCTAATTTTCCCAATTCAATTAATTGGGGGTCTTCATCATCTGGACATTTGCAAACCTAGTTGGTGAAGAATCCGTTACCTCAATCAGCACTGCACGTATCGTGCAAATAATTGCATTAGCGTGGGTTCTATGTGTGAATTGTGTGTTCTTTTATTTTGTAAAACAGTGTTCAAGAACCTAAAGCTCACGCTCGCCAAATCTAGTTAGCGCTGTGAGCGTATCCAACCAAGATAAAACACTGATACATCTTTGTTTCGTAAGGCCATTCTCAACAACCCAGTTTCGAAAAATCCAATGAATCACTGGTTTCCTTAAGTATCTGACTAATAAAACATTATTGGACTGCAACGACTATTCAGCAATATACGAGTACGTTTCGCGCTTGTTTTGGACAGATTCCAAGTTAAGCTAATTTGAAGAAAAAGAAGAGACAGGAGACTTAAGTTAATTTATTAGAATCGTTAACCAAAGTCAGTGTAAATAATGGGTGAATCTACATTTGAAGATGAAGAAATTGAACGATATTTATATATTGGTATATCTTCGTCCAAATGCAACTGCATCGAAGAAGTTTGGCATGCATGACCGAGTTTTCTATAGTTTGAGAATTTCCAGGTACCAAGACAGGACACCATCGAAGTTGAAATGACGAAAACCACTTGATATTTCGTCCATGACATATCATGCGCCCAATGCATTAACATATATGAAATGAGGACATGATCTTCACGATTATTCAGTAATGTTTTCCTTTAACTTTCATGTTTTAACTCAAAGTCAAAGCTAAAGTCTTTATTCGTTGAATATGGTACAAAATGGTGTACAGATCTCATATTCTGCCGGTTCTGGGGTACAAATTATACATACAAAAGAGTTTGATTTCTTTTAGTTTTTACAATTGCCTATTTCTGTAAAGTTATTTCAGTGTGATGCTTACAGTGCGATAACTTCATTTTGTTAACCCATTTATCATACGATGCCTTTATATAAAAGGTGTTACGTAGTAATTACACATAAGAAACGACCGCTGCTAGGTGTATATTTCAATAATCAGAAAGCTATTAAGGTTATACCTTAATCGCGCCACGATTTTGTTCAATCATTTAAGAAATGGCGTGTAGCGTGTTAATATTAACTCACAATTTAACACCGAAAATACCTGAACGTAGTATGCTCTAGGAAGGAAGGTATTTCCTTGTCAAGTTCTCTTTACCCCTTATCACAAACTAATATTCCAACTTTAACAGGCTGCAAGTGATTTTGGCCCTTGTGCCCGTTCTGCCTTTAACCTTTATCAAGATAACTTTAATATATCCAGTACACATTCGTACCTCAAACTTTGTGAACTTCAAGTCTTCAGATGGGGTAGAAGGGTGCCTTATCAGTATAAATAAAACACTTCAAGTTAATTTATGTTCGTCTGAGCGGTTCCAGTGGTATACATTCGACTTTTTTTACGATTTTGAGAGTCTGCATTTTTTTTCCTAAATTTCCCCTTATCTAACAAATGTCGCTATGCGGTCGTGGAGTCTGTTATTTACTGTCTTTTTGTAGCTAAGTTTGTGGATTTTGTACATTTAGTGACTTAACCGTTAGCATTCGTATTGCCTATAAATTTTGTTGGATTATTGAGATTTTGAGTGTGATTTATGTGTGAGAAGTGCGGCGTTCGAACTCGTCATCTATTATTGTATTTGGGGGCACGGTAGTGCCTTCGCTAAGACAAAAGCGCAGTAATATTCTTGAATTCAAATATTTATAAATGAATCTCTTATTAGTTTTGATTATGTAAATAAACAAAACCAGAACACTGAGATTTAATTAGAGGTTTTTTTTTAAATAATATACTAATGAACTATGAATGACTTATGAATGACTTATGAATGTCTCTTTCTGCCATATAGTAAGTGATAGAAAATGAAAAGACACAAAAAAGAGTTAGCGTTTTGTGTTTCAACTTGACACATTTCTAGAAGTATATTCTTGATGTATGTTATAATTTTATTATGTTACGAAAATGTAACCTACCAAAAACAAATAACGAGCCATTATAACAAGTTTTGATATAAATAATGTAATACATATAATTAGCATGTGAATAACTATAAGCGCTAATAAGTATTAGTAATTACGGTCACCCCACTGGCACTAAATATTTAGATAGCTTCCGACGATAAATCTTTGAAACTATTATTTTGTAAAGAAACTGGAGTTTATATAATTGTAATAACCAC
Source organism: Eilema griseolum (assembly GCA_963662185.1). Lineage (NCBI taxonomy): Eukaryota > Metazoa > Arthropoda > Insecta > Lepidoptera > Erebidae > Eilema > Eilema griseolum. Next base: position 13,150,268 of record OY759250.1, read on the forward strand.
GATAATCGCCTGTATTGTGTGTTTGTATTTTATTTTAACGGTAGGAGTTGATTGATAGGGGTTTCGTAAGTTAAAAATATATGACCAAATATTGGAGTATATGGTCCATTCTGCGTTATAGGTCGCAGTGTTCTGACATTGGCTAATTTTTGCAGAATCACGTCCTTGCAACTAACTCCGCGGTGAGTTCGGTTATTTATACCCTAGATTTAAATTTAATTATCATACTTATTGTTCTGATGCCATGCCTGAAGAAAAGGTGTGACTTCATAGACATATATATTCACACTCTGTTATATTTATTACTTTTATGAGTATCAAAACCAGTTTACGCGTTAATAATTTATTCAGTAATAAAACAATTTTTATATTGCAAAATTAAATACAGAAATAAACCAAAGTGCCTGTCAGAACCAGCTAACCGCAGTTTATGACTTTAAAATTATTTCTACATAAAAATTTAAGGACTTCGCCCCATTTTTTACTACTTCGTATACCCTAAATTGGGTGGCTCTTCTTTTATTAACAAAAAATATAATAAATTTAAAAAGGAATTAATGTTTTGCTGTTAGTTTGTTCTAATAACTATGGATGTTAAATATTTCTAATAATAATATAATTACTATTTAAAAAAAATAAACACGGGCACGTAAGTGACTGCCGCCTAGCCCCTTAGCCTGACAGGAAATCCCGTAGCAGAGCATTATCCATCCAACTTCCAACGTCATGGAGCCCCCTGCACAAAAGTGTGTTAAAAAGATAATATAATAAAATTAGATTACGCGAATCGCAACTTTATCGCTAACACAGAACACAAGTTTAAATTTTCCCAGTCTGTCCCTCCCAATTCAAGTTGAAACTTGCACGTTATGGGATCTTTCATCACATTTCAATTCAGATTAGGCATTGAATTAGAAGTAGACAATTTCAGCCAACCTTCAATTGACTACGGCTGACTGGTGAGCACCCTAACTGTTAATTAGCATTGCTAATAACGTTGAGGTTCCTGTAGAGAGGGCGGGAGCTAATACATGGACTTCCTTTGATAAAATTGCAACGTTTGAATTCTTAGAAGCTATTTATTTAGGTTGTGGTTACCGATTTGTTCGTGGGTTCTTGGTAACTAAAGTTCATAAAGCTTATTACGTCATCTTATTAGGAACTCAATTAGAATGGAGTACAAGCTGATGTTCGCGGCTGAATAACAAACATCCAAATATCATAGACCGAATTGACAACTGAAATAAAACCTTAAAACAAGTATCCTATCTAAATATAAGTTTTCCTTTGTATATTTTTGTGGAATTCATTGTACCACATAGGCAAGAATATAGCTAATAAATCGTGTTATTGAAATAAATTCCTTACCCCGACAAAATAGAAACTGATAGACTGTCTCCGATAAAGTGTCGGTCAGAGGTCGGCTGTTATCTCGGCCCTCCGATATCTCACTAGAGGAAAATGGAGGACGGCTCTCTTTCGCAAATTCTGTTATAAAGGAACAACTACTTACGAATTTTGCGGGCAATCTGGGGAGTAAAAAAGGTAACAAAAACCAGAGAGGATCGGTTTGATGGCCAGCAACTATGTCGTCGTGATGTAATTTTTTAGTCCGGAGGTTAGTGAGGGCAGTTTTTCCATCTTTTCGGAGGAAAAAGTTAATTTCAGCATAGAATGAATAACACACCCATCTGTTTTTGTGTTTAGATATAAACATAGGATATATAGGTATACGAAGAATAAAGATAGTGTGGCTTAAAACAAAATGTAGGGACAAGAGTTGAAAAATATCCACAGTAAATGTCAGTATATTATCGTTTGAGTACGAGACGAATAATACCTACTTACTAGTATGTAGCTACCTTATGGTAAGTGTCGCATAGGATAGTTAGAGTTGACGTTGCAGAATATGAACCAAATACATATATTGAAAGAAAAGGGCAGAAAATGAGTCATTTTCCTTTATTCCTACATACTCCAAACTCTTGAAGCATGTAGGAATAAAGGAAGATGACAGGCTATGTACTAAAAATAGGTAGGTAAATAGGAGTATTCTTTCGAAACAAACAACCAATATTTGTAATAAAAGTTGGCTTGAGTCAACAATAGTGCCCCGAAGGCTCACCCCCTATTACGTGGGACCGAATTCAATGATTGGTGAAATGTGGGTGTAAATTCACCCCTGCCTACCCCTCCAGGGATAAATGCGTGAATATATGTAATGTAATGTAAGTTGCATTGTATTAGCATACCATTTAATATCTAAATATGGATAAAATTATGAATTCTCCTTCTAATAACTGGTTACGCTAGTTTCTTGTCTTCTTATCTCTTGGTAACTTATAAGTGATTATATTCATGACTCCGATGGTAGGTACTCTACGGTACTGATGGAAAAACCTAGCCAATTCCACCCAAAAATACTGTGAACGGGAATGTAATTATGTAACCCAAGAGCTTACAATCATGCCCGAACAAAAGGTATATACCGAATATATTGTCGACTTATGAATTCTTTAAAAACTTCTATAAATTTCTCGCATTATTATTTTTATGACACGAGTCCTCAATTTTTCCCACAGTTTTTTTAGCATGAGTAGTTATAATATTAAATGAAAAATAAGTATGCAGATAATAACTAGTTTTCTTTCCATAAGAAATATAACTGGGTTTAATCATAAGGTGACATTCCTAGTATTGCAAACAGCCATAAACCACAGTAACGATGGTTTCCATCAAGCGTACCTACTGCCACTCGACTGGTATGAAAAAAGGTCATAAAAATAACGAGGAAAAGGGTCTGGCCAATTTAAAAATACTATTTGCAACCGACTTAGAACAAAAAGTCACGTAGTAGTACAATATATTCCTTAAAATAATTACGCAAACGACGAAACCCTTTTAGTTAATCCGATAAAAGTTTGGGACCCTTAGGGCTTTGGTATGCGTACACTTCTACAGTCTTATAAGAAGGGTAATATTGTAGAGAAAACTGCTACTGCTACAGAAAAGTTGCAACAGTTTAATGCTTTTTGTTAACCGAATTAATACGGCTGAAAAGTTACAGTAGATCAATCAACAGGATTGTAAAAATTGTAATTGTAAAAATTATCTAGTAGCACTAGAGAATTTTTACAAAAAAAATATTCGTTTATTTATGGGGTAAAATTAATGGGGTCCAAGCCAACCACGTTTACTAGCTAGTACTTCTGCCAATTTTCATCAGTCAGGTCCATTATTACAATATAATTTAATCTTTTTCAATCTTTTTCTTGTACCGTAAGGTAAAAAAAGCTATTTGACACAATAGTAGAATTACTCCTTGAAGGTTGCCTCTCACCAATGGCATAAAAACGAGAGCCGTTTCTTGTAGGTATCTCGATATAGAATCTAACAGGCTATCAGATTGAACAGCTACTGTACTTAGTGACGTGCTGCATTGTGTACTGTTTGCTTCCGATTGGAATGTCATGATAGACGTATTGGCACGGTGTCAATGATTATTCAGCTTGGCGCCAGTAATCACCGTAAGGCCGTGAGTTTATTTCCCATGAAGAACAAATATATGTACGGCTTCTAATGCCATTACGGTTCACTGAGTTGTATATATAAATACACTTTAATGTCTGTAAAATAGAGTCTAAATATAGATATTTTGTAGATATTCTTATAAATATTATTTACTTTTGACCTCCAATGTGCTTACTAATATGTTATTATTTAATCACTGGAAAAATATAGAATGCATTTCATTACATACGATTGAAAGAAATAGCTGTAATCTGTAGATAGAAACAGTCTTAATTAATTTGCCAGTTGTAGAATTTAATCTCGTAGCATGAGACTGCTGAGCTCAAGTACCCTCCTGAACTCCGAAGAAGGGTAGTCATTATCTATTTTAGAACGAGCTAAATTTTACAAAAAAACTAATACTTACGAAACAATAGTAATACGGGTATGGGAAAGACATATCTTATAAAAACACATTTTAAGATTAACGTTTTTTTTTATTCAGTAGCAGTGTACGTCTACCCACGAATAGGCCGAGGGTTACAGAACATCCCGAGGCGTTTGGCAAACATCAATCGTGGCCGAGTCGACCGAGATTGCTAAGTTCACTAACTTAACCGAGTTCATCATTCGCGGCAACTTTCAGGTTTTACGAAACAGTTTGATTTCCCTAATACCCGCTCTGAATACTGAATCAAAGAAATATTTCTCAGAAATGTCCCTCCCAACTTTCAAGGTGAAGTAGGTTTGTAAGAAGTTTGTATTGTACAGCCATTTTATATATGTTTCATTGTTGGATTATATCGAAAAATGGATAAAAGAAAGGAATAATCTTCATTATTATCTCAATAATGGTTCTGGTTACATCCAAAACTAGTACTTTGAATTCGGCAGTCCACTCTCCTTTCTTGATTTAGATTATCTTGACATTTTCGTAACCGACTGCTGTCTAAACTTCCCAACCCTGTTAGGTAAGGCTATGCCAGAACCTTATCCATCTTTCAGCTGGTATACCGGCTTGCAGATCAGTTTTTTTTATATACAACTTAGGTGGCAGATATGCACATAGCCTACCTAATAGATAGTGGTTACCTATGGACATGTGCAACATCAGGGGAGTCACACTCATGCTGCCGACCCTTTAAGAACAGAGTTTCTTTGTCGCGAGTGCAGAAGACAAAGCAGAGCAAGCCTTTGATCTTCTTACCCGCCAGAAACACAACACGACGTTATTATGGCCGTGGTATTCTGTAGGACGAAGGTACTTCCACAGTCGAACTGATCAATTGGGACGGGAAATACCGTCGTGTGCTCCCACAAGCTTCAAGCTTTCGCTTGGGCTCTGAAGACGGAGCCCACATTGGTTGAAATATGTTCGAAAATATTGGTCTCACACTCCCAGTTCTTATAGGTACCATCTGTTCCTAGCTACAAAAGGATTTTAGGACAGAAACAGAACTCACTAAGTGCAGTTTAAAGTACTACAACATTAACGCGAAATATTATTACGCTTTTATAGCAGTGTGGACAATTATAACACATTTCTGGAGCACTTTACTTTATCTGTTTATAGCCCATTTACTTATTCTGTAATTCTGTTGTTTTGGTAATTTCTCCTGCGGCGTGAAAGCTGCAGAATGGTAATATTCCGGGATTACTGTGTTTTTAATATAGACCGATAATAATCAAATAAATTGTAACATAACATAACAAACATAAATTCACGCCTATACACCCGAAGGGGTAGGCAGAGATGCTAGCACCCACATTTCGCCAGTTTATGTTTAGGTCACAATGTAATAGGTGGCGTAAATTGTATGTGAGCTAAAAACTGATTTTATGTTTCTTCAAAAACTCTCGCATTGATTTATCGGTTTAGTTCAAACAGTACATTACGATTGCGACGATTTCTTGTCTCGCTCACATAATATGCATAAGTGATATTTTAAAACATTCATTATGTTAAATATCCTTTGCAAATTTTAGTTTTAAAAAGTCTACATCTAGAAAACCCTTCATACTTTTACACAAAATCTATTAGACTCAGCTCTTTATTAGTTTTCCCAAATTCCATGGCGTGTCATTCATGGTTTATTGACGCACATAAATTCCGTTTGCGTGAACCTAAAATCTTCAAAACTTAATTAGTAAGTTGTCACGCAATTGGTTTGTATTACTTCCAATACTGTTTTACATAATTTTATTGTACTTTTATATGCCATAACTAATTTAGGTACAGTTGGTATAAAATAAATCCTTCCTTCTAGTTTTAACAATGTCATTTTATGATTAAGTATTGTTGTATACAACTGGTACAAACACTTTCAATTTGAAGCTTGGCTGTTCACTCTTCTACTCCATACATTTATTCACACCTGTATATCTAGCTTAGGTCTATATCTCACGTAATAGGGGGTGAACTTATTGCCAACAATTGGGCACTTTGTCATGGACTGGATGGACAACTTACAGTACAGCCTCATCGCCACCTTCTGCCATACCCTCGGGAGGATTCAACTCCACCGGAAATTAACATGACAACTCTTCTAATGGGTTTATTTCATGTTTTTGTTTTTATCCGTTCCACATTTCTCCCTCCCATACTAGGTATGAGTGATACCTAGTATATATACTTATTCGTATCCCGTCAACTATAATACGTCGGATGTATCACACCAACTCGATGTGATTGCTCAATTGCACCCATTCGACATCTCAATCGCTTCTCTAGTGACGAGGCGATGCATTCCACAGTAACTCGATATACAGTGTGTTTGCATTCATACTCACTGCTCCGCTCCATATTCGCAATGGTAATCTCAGCGAAATATATTCCAGAATTGTGAGAATCTTGTTAATAAAATTTAAAAGGTTATTTTTCTTTTTACATTCGGTACCAGAAGTGGCGTATTGAAAATACACCTACTATAGACAACATTTAGCCTCCTGAGAGCCTACCATCCGGGCATAATCTGAAGTGGTCCACCTGGAAGTTCCTTAATAGGTTGAGGACTCAGGTCGGCTGCTGTAGGGCCAACCGCTTAAAATTGGGATAGCTAGACTCGGGGGGTGGTGGCTGTGGTGCACCTCTGCAGCCGATGGACCACCGTTTCTCGTGCCCACTGTGCCCCTACACTTGTACAATTGCTGACCTGAATGAAGCGACGGAATTTGCGGTTAATGTTGCCGAATTTTGGGCTGGGCGCATTTCGCTTCTTTTTTTTAAAATAGTTACCATTGATACGAAGAAGACCGTCCGTTTTATGGCGTAACTAAAATAAAGGCTTTTAACTCTATTAACAAACCAAATTTATCTACGAAATAAATTATTTAACTGAGTTAGTTAAGTACAGAATAATATGAGCGGAAAATGATGTCAGTTAGTGTTTAATGTTTTTTAGCTACCGTGGTCATGGGGAGACATTAAATTAATTCCACCTCATTCGACAGCATCTTGAAAGAAAAGAAAAATGAATGTTCACTTCTATTTCATTGCGTCTAAACCGTGTGAAGATAGAAGCAATCACCCAAGTGAATAATCACTTGAATGAATCGTCTGATATCAGCTTAATCGCGATACTATCTATTAAGAATAGTTTCATTTCTATGTGTAATATTCGTGTAAATTTAAGATATTATCATATCCTATCTAATGACATTTATTGAGATTCTTTTTTGTTGCAGGTATGTATCTGGATCGAAAGGAATTTAAAAAGAAGCTCATCAAGCCATACTTGCATATACAGAACGAGCGTGTTCTCAAGCACGTACCCATATTAAGGACGTTAGTATATACTTGGATATATTTACTGATTGAATACAATGATATAAACTATAAGAAGTGCGTTGCGTTATACGCACTCCAAAATAGCAAAAAAGTCGGCTAATAATCCTGGATGGAGATATATTCATCTATTTCTAACAACAGGTAATCAGTATACTCTCATATAATATTTTCTTTCCATTTCTTCACGCTAATACTTAGAGGCTGTTTTGGATAGCATTAATACATCATTTAAATGTACGGGTGTCACCCTGGCAGAAGCAGGCCGCAGTGACTCGCGGCGGTGCACCTTTCGCGCCTCCCCGTTTCCGGGGACGAGTTGGGATTCTGTGGACCCCCACCCGAAAGTAGGGCCAAATCCAGAGAGATGGCCCTGAGTCGGCCAGGGTGCGAGGGATATATCTGTTAACTTCACCTTCGGCAACCAAATATGAATCGCAGGCGTTGTGCGTTTTTAGTAGTTTTAGAAATCTTTTGCACTTAAAAAGCTAAGGTTTTGTGTTATTTTTAGAGCCCCGATGTTCATGTATGCCGTGTCTATACGTCATTGGCTGTATGTAGTATACCTGTCAAGCGAAGCGCGTAAGGTAATTCTCCACGTGACGCGGCAACGGCGCCGAGTACTTCGCACCGGGAATATTAATCGCGTAACTGCCTCTGTTGCATACATCCTATTAATGGCAACGGTTTAATAGTTATGTTATGTAGAATATACCTTTGTCATCAATGGAATGCTCTAATAATATATCATTTGCACACAGACTTACGATAAGCTAGTTTTGCTCATGTGCAAATTGAAATTATGTACTTTTATACTCACGAAATATCCTCACGGATACCTCCCCGCCGGCGCTGGTGGGAGAGATTATGTCGGAATTGAATCGTCTAAAACGCACGGCGCCTGTCGAGTCATTGTTGGTTACCGGAGGTGGCGTTGACAGGCATACCCCTCGCACCCCGGCTGACCCAGGGCCATTTCTCTCGATCCGACCCTCCCCGAAAACGGGGAGAAATTTAAATTATGTGCTTCAAAAGCTTAATGATAAAAGTTTTGTATTATATCTAATTGATGGTAATCTGTATCAAAAAACTTTGTGTGATTTAGACGTTAGTGTAGTAGATTCCCTGTCAGACAGTTTCAAAGTGGAACAGGAAATAACAAATCACAATACTTCCTCCAAAGAAATTTACAGAGACACCGAATGACTGTCGTGTTAGTGGGACTCTTTGGGGTACTTTAGGACTAACAAAAGAATTATGCAGCTAATAAAACTTGCTATATGAATAAAAATAGGGTGATTAGAATCTTTTGTGGGTGAACAGAGTCGTCCCGGTTGAATACAAACTTGAGGGTGGTTCACAAATATGTGGGGTGATTATAATTGTAATGAATGAATAGAAGTTTGTGGCTTTAACATGAATGCAGTTGCTGGTTCTAGAAGAGCATCGATCAGAGTACAATGAATAATATTTTAACTACCGTTACTCAAACACAGTAGTTTCAAATATTAATCTTGTGAAATGCTGTTGCGTTAAGAGTTATTGAGTTCAGGACATTTAAACGAGTGGATATTTGTTGCTCAATCGCGGCAGAAAGGCTGCAAGTGTCTGGATTAAAATTAGCACAGCTATATATCAGATGCATGGCTCGAGTCACCAATAGTGCCCGGAATACGGCAATAGGCTCATCCCCTATTACGTGGGACCGAATACAATTATTGCTCAAATTAAATAAGAGTTGAAAAAAAAATATGATTTCAATTGATTTGGTGAAATGTGGGTGTTAATGTACCTCTGCCTAACCTTCCTGGGATAAAGATAGAATTATATGTAGTTATGTATTTATAATAGCTGGACACAAAAACTATTTTTATCTCAAGAATATGTTCGTATGGTTAGGGACCGGAGAATCGCGTGCAACAGTTAGTTTGTTTATACACGCTTGCTTTCTATCATCGAAAACTGGTTTTACTTCTTTGCAAAGTATACACCAATAGTACAACTTAAGTAACAATAGACACTTCAGTCCACTATAACTTGATTCAGCAACAGTCAATAAGACACTTAAGAATTGAAAGACGGAAAAATTGATAGTAAATTGAAAGGAATAGGTCAGGAGATGGTATCAATTTTACGAAAGGATTTAGTTGTGCAAGCAATCGCTCGTGCAGTACGAAGTTATGTTCCTGTAATTCGAACCGCCTGTTGCCGGCAGTCGGAGCTTTATAACTTACTACTAGACAACCAATTACTTGATGCTAGCACATTGTAAATTTATTAAGTATCCGAAGTAAGTATCTATTTATTTATTTATTTATTTATTTAAAATGGTACATCTACAAAATACATATTATACACTTCTGATTCATTATTTGGATTGGGGTAATTTTTCTAATATGCATCCCTATTACTGACGTACACAACTTGAACATTGAACAAGATTGAACATTTATTAAATTATCAACAATAAAAAAAATACATTTTAACAATTCAAGATTACAAATTTATATAAGGTACTTAATAAAATAAAATTAACTATTTAGAAATAATAAATTAATAACAAATATTTAGAATCAATTATTCTACATTTCTATGCCAACAAATAAAGTTAAAATAACATATTCTTAATAAATGAATTTGATGGGGCCGACAAGCTGGGTGCCAACATTGTAACATTACTTAGTGTCTGTAATGGTGACCCTCTTTCATGAGACTTTGCCTTTAGCTTACCATCAAGCAAGGTGAAGTCGAGTTGGTGTGTCCTAGATAAATAAAAAAGATAGCAAGCGATTTTTTTTAAATCTTTTATCTGTCTGTACTAGGCAGGTAATCTCCGAAGTGACTGAATCTATTTGAATGGAAGCCTATCTGCTAAGTATAAGACGTAACTTGGGCTTCTTGAATTTAAACCTACCCTTCGTTAAACTACTACATCTGTGTAATCATAAATCAATCATATTCAAAATTATTTAGTTTCACATTCCTTCAACAAACAAGATTCAACGGAATTTCGGATTCTATCAGATCCTTGACTTTGATGGAATACTTCAGAACTAAACCACAGAGAAGTTACAAAGCCGGTCGAAGGATGCTTAGACATGGGACTAACATCGAACTAATTCTCTGTATGTGAACATTGTTAACAATTTGGCTGTAAGTCACCTGGAACATTTGTGCACAAAGCCCAAAGCAGCTTAGCTTTTGTTAAACCAAAAGTGATGATTAGTGATAAAATGCCTATTTTAATTTCAACTAACATCATTATAATATGTGAAACGTGTTCAGTAATCGACAACATACATACTTATGTAAAATCACGCCTCTTTCCCTTCATTGGGGTAAGCACAGACAACATCGTTCCACTTTCTTCGATCTAGGCATGTCTTTCGCGTTTCTCACTGGAGAATTTGTGCTGTCAGTGGGAAGACTAAAGGCTTTCGGCTGTCCTGCTTTGTCTTCTACACTGCCGGCACAGAAACTCTGTGCTTACAGGGTTGGCAGCGCGAGTGTGGCTCCTCTGGTTTTACACACGTCCACAGGCCACTGGTCCTTCCGGTGGCATTCCCATCAGGTGGGCCGTGTGCTTGTCTGCCGCCTAAATGAGTGGTATAAAAAGAAAAATAGTTTCATACATGCTCGTCAATTGCCGGTACTTCACCTGGCTTTAAATTATCATCTTAATATATTGGACAGCTAACAAACTAATCTACATCATCAGACGCTGATAATAAACCAATAAAAAGGATTACCACGGGGTTGTATATTTCTATAAGTAACCGTGACAGCTTACTAAGCTTCCTTTGCTAGCTTTTCTGTATAATTTACGGCAAAGGAAGAGAAATAAGGCGTGAAGTATATAAAAGCAAAATCATATAGCTACGCGATTTTGCTCTGCGATCTGTTATGCTAAAATAAAGGAAAGAAATGTAAATATAACTTTCAAAACAAATTATTCAATAATTCAATATGGCAGCTTATAAATCTATAAAAGTCTTCCATTTCTTTTTCAAAAGCTATCCAATTATAGAGTATGACGACCGTATTGTTTTTCCATTGCATTTCAAAGTGCATAACTTTAAAGCTCCTCAATGTTTCCTTACGATGCTTTCATTAGCCCTCGTCAAAGGCACTTTGTATGTCAGTAACCAGGTTACCGGTATAGGCACTGTATCGTGAATACTAACTCTTAGTGTTAACAACTTACCTCTGATAATATATTCATTGGAAGCTTGCAGGTCGCTGTCTGACAGTAGGACGTGAGATGGAAGTTCTTCATACGTAAATATTAATAGCTATAGTATTCGTCTCACCTAGCTTCAGTCAAACATTTTGTAAAGGAAATTAATGTTCAGCCTTTTTGTGAAGTTTAGAATTTCAAGATACAAAATAATTTAGATTTTATATACCTACCTACCGCCGAGGTATTCAAGATGGCTGAATTTGAATTGAGCTCTTTGAATTTTCATTTCGGAATTTATTAACGCCTATCATAGAGAGTAATTGATATAATTTTGCAACTGTTAGTTTTTTTATTTTTTTTATACCACTTAGGTGGCAGACAAATACACGACCTACATGATGGTAAGTGGTTACCGTGGCCTATGGACATGTGCAAAACCAAGGGAGTCACACTCGCGCTGCCAACCCTGTAAGCACAGAGAGTATCTGTGCCACCAGTGTAAAAGACAAAGTAGGACAAACTTTTTGTCTTCCCACTGACAGCTGAAATAGAGAGAATTATTGTAACACGGTTCCATTAGCTTAACTCTATCATATTATTTCAAAGAGAAACATTGAAGTCAATACAAAAGGATTATATATTCGGCGGGAATCTAACCTACAACTTCCGAAACCGTAGTCAAACGCTCTATTGCCTCGCTCCAATATAAGCTTCCTTAGTTACTATACCGAGAATTGAGTCGGCTTGTCGATTCAGCTTATCGTTTCGTATCAGTCCCTCATTTTGTATTCATCGTTTAATCTCCTGAACATGAAAACATAAATAAATTTGAATCTGTTATACTATAACGGTTCCATTTTTGTGTTTGAAGTACAGTTTTGGTTATCTATATATAGGGTTGAAATAATTTATATACTTATGTATTAGATTGATGTCGAAGCGATGACGACGGTTGGATGTTGAAAGGTGGTAAATGACATCGACGGTATAAACCGTTTACGACTGTTCGAAGTTTAATGTAAGACCAGTTACCGCGGTAATTTAAGAACTTCTTTCTGTGAATCCCCATTGTCGTTTAAAAAGTCTTCAGTTGTACCCGTAGAATTTAGTAGTTACCTAATGTTAGTACTTAGTGTGCATAACTACCTAACTGTTCTAGTATTTGATTGGTTTTATTGAAATTTTGCTGTCGTGGATGTAAGGGTTTGGGGACAAAAATATGAACACTGTATTTGAATAAAAAATAATTACTTTTATTATCGTTTCACAGGGAAGCAATAATAGTTCTGTTCTGTACGAGAGACTTACACAGAGTGACCGTCATTTTAAATAATACACACTTTTATTAGTTCGGGTAGCGTCACATGCAAAAATACTTTTATATAAAAATATTAGTTTACTTACACTAATTAATTACGTAAAATATCTAAATTAATTTTTGCATAAGTAATCATATAAATCAACACGCCCCCTCAAAAATTAATCATTGCATAACTAATAATGCTTCTTATACAAATTAATAATTCTACAGAACATAATATTACTTCCAAGTGTGTGCTGGGAGTATTTACAAACAAGGTCCAACATTTGTTGCTAGGATTAGGGAAAACCCAGAAAAACCTAATCAAACCTTTAAACTTAAAGTAATTAATTCTAATTTTAATAATAATCCAAAATTAATAAACAATTTACTCTTTATTCTAAACCTATTTTCCTTCTCAAATCTTGAAAAGAAACTGCTGGTAACGGTTTCGTCAATATGTCAGCAAGCTGTTTAGCTGTATGTACATATTCTAATTGTATGACATTTTTCTCTACTTGTTCTCTGTTAAAATGATATTTTATGTCAATGTGTTTTGACCTTTTATGATTAGTAGGATGATTAGCTATACTAATGCAACCGTTATTATCTTCAAATATCGTTATAGGTTTATTTATACTTACATTAATACTCTCGGCTAGAGACTTCAACCACAAGGCTTCTTTAACAGCCTCATACAGTGCCATATATTCGGCTTCAGTAGATGATGTCGCTACTGAATTTTGTCTCTTTGTACACCAAGTTACAGTACAATGTTCAAAGAGCTTAAATAGGTAACCTGTAGTACTTTTTCTATCACTATAATCATGTCCACCCCAATCAGAGTCAACATATCCACATATAACATTATTGTAAATATTTCTTTTATATGTCAATTTCAAATTCATAGTACCTTTAAGGTATCTCAGTACCCGCTTTAGATATAACCATAACTCCTTAGTATTTTTATTTGTATAGCGGCTTAATATATTAACTGATGTACTTAAATCGGGACGGGTACATATCATAAGATACATTAAACACCCAATTAAATTACGACATGGTGCATCATATTTATCTTCCAAATTTAGCGCTTCATAATTTAATTTAATTTCAGTAGGTGTACTTATTGGGTTACAATTAATCATATTAAATTTATTTAAAATTGTTTGAATGTAAGCACTTTAATAAAGAGTAATTGTATCAGCGTATCTAGTTATTTTAATACCAAGGAAAAAGGTTATATCCTTCAAATCAGTCATCTTAAATTTGCTCATTAGATAATTTTTAAAATCATTCAATGTCTGCATATCCGTACAAGCTATTACCAAATCATCGACATAAAGTACCACATAAATATTTTTCTCGATGTGACCTCTATCTAGAAAATATATACATCTATCTACTGATGAATTTTGAAAACCCTTACCTTTTAGTGATTGTTCGAATACATCAAACCAACATCTTGCAGATTGTTTCAGTCCGTATAATGCTTTATTTAATTTACAAACATAATTACTATTTTTGCTAACAACGCCCTCGGGAATATTCATATATATTTCTTCCTTCAATGTACCATTTAAAAATGCAGTTTTTACGTCCATGTGATGAATTAATAAATTAAATTGATTTGCGAAACTAATAATAAATCTGAAACTAGCTATTCTCGCTACAGGAGCAAAAGTTTCATTGTAATCAGTAAGATATTCCTGACTGAAACCTCTGGCAACAAGCCGAGCCTTATATCGTAAAGGTTTTCCAAATTCATCATGTTTTATAGTAAAAATCCATTTACAATCTATTATATTTTTATTATTAGGTCTTGGAACTAAAGTCCAAGTATTATTTACTTTATGGGAATTAAGTTCATCTTTAATTGCATCTTCCCAACATGATCTACTACTCAATAATTTTATTTCTTCAAAACATTTAGGTACAGTACTTGTAAATAGATAAGCAGACAATTCATAATCATCATTAGTTTCCTCATAAGAAATAAGAGGTCGACCCTTGAGCCTAGCACTCCTTCTAGGTACAAATGATTCATAAGTTGTATCTCTAGCATTTACAGGTGAAGTATCAGAATTAATTTCAGGTTCATTGTCTGTTCTGCGAATTTTACTCGGACTGCATTGTACCTCCGGTACATCAGATTTCGAAGTATCTGATTTAAGGATGTTTGTATCTTGAGACCTTTTAGACACTGATTTAAAAAGACAATCTACATCAGTTTCATCACGAGAACATTCAACATTTTTCTCTATAGGCTTTGCAGGCCTAGACTTTAGAAAATTAGTCTCATCTACTACAACATCCCTTACAGTTACATATTTTTCGCATTCTGTGTTCCAAACTTTATAACCATTTGGACTATAACCTACTAAAATCCCTTTCCAAAACTTACTATCAAATTTACCTATATTAGTTTTATTATGGACATACACAGTTGAACCGAATATCCTAAGTGACATAATTGATGGTTTTCGCCCATGCCACAGCTCATAAGGGGTTTTAGGCTGATTTAAGGCTTTTGTTGGTGTAATATTTATCAAATGAACTGCAGTTAACACTGCATCAGCCCAAAAACACTTATCTAAATTTGCACCATTCAACATTGAACGAGCCTTTTCTGTTATAGTTCGGACCATCCGTTCAGCCACACCATTTAACTGAGGTGTGTAGGGCACCGTCAAATGGTAACTAATTCCCTTTAGTTTGCAATAATCTTTCATTTCGGTAGATAAATATTCTCCACCGTTATCGCTATACAAAGTCACTAATTGTGTGTTAAATTTTGCTTCACCTTTCGCAATAAAATCTTTAAATGCAGAGAACACATCTGATTTATACGTCAACGGATATACAACACAATAATGTGTGAATTGATCCACAAACAATACAAAATAATTCTTGTTATCTACTGATGAAGGAGTGATAGGGCCACATACATCTGAGTGCACAATATATAAAGGTCGTTTTATGTATTCCTTGCACTTATTCTTATTAAAAGGTAATCGTGTCTGTTTTCCACTTATGCAAGCCTCACACAATTCATTGATTGGAAATATTTTATCAATTTGCTGTTGGTCTGCTATCATATTATTGCCTTTTAATTCAAAGAATTTAGTTTTACTAATATGACCTAAACGTTGATGCCACAAATTATAATTTACATTTTGCTGACATACTTGAAAAACAGACCGATCAATTTTTGAAGGTAGTTCAAAAGATATTGTTATTAAATTGTTTAAATTCTTACCTCTCAATATCAGTTGACCTTCTTTCATAATGCGCGTGCCATGCTCATCAAAAATTATCTGCAAGCCTGCCTGCTGCATCTTTGAGACAGATAGTAAGTTGTATGGCACCTCACGACAGTACAGCACATTTTCCAGAACGCCTGCAACGCCGTTGTTACTCACTACGTTTATAGATCCCTTCTTTGTAGCTGTAATAAAAACACCACTTTTAGCAACTGAAATTTTCATAGGTTTAATTAATTCGTATGAATGAAAGATATCATCCCTGTTTATGATGTGATCAGAAGCTCCAGAATCCAACAAAAATTTAATAGTATTTGCAGTATCTTCATGTTGGTACTCGCCGGTCATAAATGCATAACCTGAAAAGTCGTCAGGCTTCGATTGCTCAGTTAATCCCACTGTTTGAACTGTTCTTGTTCTGTCTGACACATCCTTTTGTTTATTCGACCGTTTAAAATAAAAGCAATTGTTCTTAACATGTCCCTTACGTCCACAATAATGGCATTTAATAAACTTCTGATTTTTCTGTACTTTAAACTTTTTATTATTTTGGTGTGGGTAGTTATGATTTGATTTATTAGTATCAAATTTTCGCTTGTAATTATTTTCAGTGTTACTTTCAACATGTAGAACCTTTGCGCTTGTATCACCACTCTCATTCTTTAATTTCACTTCATGGTCTAAAAGCCTGGTTTTCACAAATAGTAATGTTAGGTTATCCTCAGATAATGTCTTGATAGCAGTTATGACTCCGTCGTAGGTATTTGGTAACGTTAACAATAAATGTGCAACCTTATCAGTTTCTTCCAACTTGGCACCCGCTGCCAATAATTCCGTAATTAACTCGTCAAAAACAGTGAAATGTTTTATTAAGGGTATATCGCCTTGTAGTTTTAGTATTAACAATTTCTTTCGTAAAGCCAGTCGACTTGCTAAACTTTTACGTTCGTATATTAAATCTAAATTTCTGAAAACTTCCTGGGCTGTTATATTATCATTTACAAAACCGATAAACGAGTCCGATAAATATTCCACTAAAATATTTTTAACTACTTTGTTGTTCTTTTCCCACATCTCAGATCGGTCTTCTGGAATATCATTATCAACTACCGCCATTAAATCCATTTCACTTAACAATGAACGCATTCTAAATTTCCAAACACTATATTTATCACCGTCGAAAGGCTTTATATTCCGTTTTTGTTTTGAATATTCCATTACTTACGGTTTTCCAGTTAATGCCAATACCTTTTCCTTATCACAACAATGATGCTGTCACTATTTTTTACACTCACTATAATATTCACTAAACTGCAGGTAGGTAGTATTTTTATTTCCCTACAGTATAGGCAGTAACGATTTAAATATTTACAAATGTCGCAATACTGGGCCCATAACCTGTAAGGGTTTGGGGACAAAAATATGAACACTGTATTTGAATAAAAAATAATTACTTTTATTATCGTTTCACAGGGAAGCAATAATAGTTCTGTTCTGTACGAGAGACTTACACAGAGTGACCGTCATTTTAAATAATACACACTTTTATTAGTTCGGGTAGCGTCACATGCAAAAATACTTTTATATAAAAATATTAGTTTACTTACACTAATTAATTACGTAAAATATCTAAATTAATTTTTGCATAAGTAATCATATAAATCAACAGTGGAAACAGTAGGTCAAAGCCTCCCAACATTGGGAGAGACTTGTGTCCAGCAGTGGACTGCAATAGTCTTGATTGATTGAAATTTCGAACAAGTTTGCCTTAGGTCAGAAATACTCGAAACCGAAGGGCTTACATAAAATAGTTACTGACAGTAGAGGAAACTGGTGAAGAAAGTAAGGATAGACTCAAATGGCGGGCTGTTGTCTCTGCTCACCCCAGAGAGAAATAAGCGTGAGTGTAAGTTTGTACTTTTTCTTTATGAATATTTCTAAGCAATAACTGTCATAAATGTTTTTACTCAAAACTTTTCCTCGAAATATCTTTTATAATTTGGTTAACATAAAAAATATTTCTAAATTTTTGTCATCATAATTACCATTTAAATTATTTTTAGTCAGTTACCTATAGTCCAAGGAATCTGAAATTTCAAATCATACCGCGGGATCAGAATACTCCAGTTGTATTTGCTGGCAAGCAAGGTTGGCTTGACCCCAAAGATCAAAGACACAAAATATGGCATCTATAAAAAATCCTATTCTTTGTTCTCTACTTAGTTTTTATAACAAAACTTACCAATGCACTTTGTATAAGTATCCAATGACTTTTTTATTTGATTACCTTATAGAGCATAGTTGTTTCCAATATTTCCTTTCTATAGTTAGGATGCGGTGTCATGCAAGCGGAGATGAGCTGAATGTATCGTATTTGAAAAATTCTAGATGTTTCTCAAACGCACTCGATACACGATTCTTAGCGTTGTTTCTAACTCCATCCGAGGCTCACCTAGGAGAGCATGGTCCGCTCACCCCTTTTTCCACTTTTGATTTGGTTTTATAAGAGCGCCCGCTATCTGATCTCTCTCGAGATAAAAGCTTTCGCCCGAGTTTCGTCAATTAGCAGTCGTACCGGCAAGATTGGTTGGCTTCATAAGCTTTTTTAATAAAGTTTTGCGGCGTAGGAGGTGCTACGGGTCGATTCTAATATACAAAAGATATAGTTTTGCAATGGTAAATGTCAGCTTCACTATAAACACGGTCTTAAACTTAATCAAAGCTTCGAGTATCGACAAAGGAATATAAAAGAGTTACTATTTCAAAGAAATGTATTTCAATAGTTGCTAGATCTTATTATGCTTTATTTGCTAGGAAAACCAGGTTCTGTGCAGTGACATAATGTCTTTAATGTATTTATATGACAATTTTGTTGACCAGAATGTAGGCGAGTATAAACAAATGACCTTAATTTGTTATTTGATGTCAATATTATTATCAGCTGTGTATATTGAATGTTATTTATTGGAATTCCGACGTGTTAAGAGTTTATTAGTTTGACCTGGAAATGGCCACCGAGTAATAACACCATATATCAATAAAAATCATTTGCTGACAACTGATAATATGCAATGTGACGAAAACAGATGATGGGTTATTGGGTTCTTCAAGAAGGACCGACGACGGTAACCACTTCCCATCACGTAGGCACCTAAGTAGTATCAAAACGCATATAGGTTATGAACTTGTTCGTTACGACAAACCTTTTCTAAAGGTACTTTTTCAGTCGATACCCTCCATATGAACTGGAAACCCATAACCTTAACAAAATATAGGTATAGGTACAGTACTACTCAAATACCATACCTTTCTGATACACATATACTCGTAATATATTCTTCGACCAAGTCACGAGACAAACGAGGTCTTGGTATTTGTGTATTATTTTGTAATATCTATGCTTGGTGAATTTGAGCTCGTCCACCTGCACGGGGCCCTAGCTTGCCTCAAAAGACACCCAAGAAACGTGTACTGTGCTTATAGACCACATTTTAGATCCAAAATATATTTCCCAAGGCATACCTACAATGTTACGATAAAGAAAGCTTTTAAATCGCAATAAATCGATATTATTATTCAGTATACCTCCGCAGCGTCGCGTCGCCTAGTAATAGACCAAATGCCAATAACAATTTTGAATAATTTTATTACGAGATTCGATGCCTGGTTTAGGCATACTTACATGCTATGTTAACGAAATGACTCATGTTTGCATATCGAGAGCGATTCCTATGCGTGACGCCTATCAATGTCGTTTTGCTGGATAATATATTATATTGAGACCTAGATAAATATATTCACGCTCATATAACCATGAAGAGGTAGGCAGTAATGTATTAACATTATCAGGGAATTGTACTTATATCTTTACTATTAGATAATAATATCGAATATGGTATCGGAAACAGTTGACAGAATGTTGGTGTTTTGTGTATACACCACTATCATCTCTTCTGAAATATGCCAGCTTGGTACCCAAATAAGCATAAGACTTGCAATCGAGAGGTCGCAGATTCGGATCTGTCCGTGGGACAAACAAAACACATGAAAATCATGAAATAGTTTTTCAAATGTTCCCCTACGAGTGCATTTCAGTCATTGTCGCAATGGACGCTGCATTACATCACACAATATTTTAACTATGACCAAGTGCCTGCTTGACAGCAATAGGCTCACCCACAAAAAATCATTTGACGAAATGTAGGTGTTCATACACCTTTGGGGTAGGCCCTTCAGGAATGTACAAGCGTGAACATAAATAAATGTATGTATGCTACACTAAAAGTGACAAAAAATAAATACCCTCTAATATGTTCATAGCGGCTCCCCGCCATGTAACCAAATTCAATATGTAGTCCTACTTATGCGCGACAGCGACAATATTCTCCATCACATTATCAGCCTTAAGCACGCTCATAGGCCGATTTGCCGCTAAACACCGCATTATCATAACATATTTGATAATAACCGATGCGTGAGCTAAGCCGAGCGAGCAGAGCGGTACGGAGCGAGGTGCTAAAACCTCAACGTTGAGATACGATTAACGTGTGTTCGAGTGTCCACAAATGTTCCGTGCCGAGGATTAGGGGCAAGACTAAGATTTCGATTATTTTGTGATGTATATGTTATCAAGATACACTTAAATATAAATAAGTAACAGGTTAGACATAACATATATTATATTAGGTCCTTCTTACTTGATCTGAAATATTCCCTCTTTGGTTAAGAATTCCAAATTCAAATTTATAAATTCATTTAGCTGGTACATTTGAGTTTAGAAAATAGTCATTCATTTGTTTCTTCTTCATTATTTTTTTCTTTGGCGTCGCTTATTCACGACAACGCAAGACCACACACTGCACAACAAACAACCACTAAGTAAGATGAGCTACAATTGGAATATCTGCGTCATCCACTGTACTACCCGGACCTTGCTCCAACAGATAACCATTTTTTCAGGAATATCTCGTTACTAACGTGATTAAAAATAGTTTCTTAACAAAATAATTTAAATAGGGTTAGGTATACAGAAAGGGGCTTGAACTCCAAACTTCAGACTTCAAGGCCTAACACAATTGAAATAATATAGTTTTTACAATTCATTTCCCATCGCGTTTCACACACATTTTGATAAGTTCATTTTACGTTTAGCTGTAAACCACAGATTGAGGTCGATTTATAAAAAAGTTTGTGAGTTTAGTGAATAAAACCTGTAAATACGTTAAATTGTACCGGTAATCCGTCATTGTCACTTCTAGTAACCTAATTCGTTATCGAAATGCGGAGCTTGTGAAGTGCTTACCTTACGATAACAATTCCAGTGGATTATTCAATGGTTGACCAAATGCATAGGTACGTAGCACGCGTGTAAGCCCCTGTAGGGGGTAGGCAGAGGTGTATTAACCGTGAGTGTTAATTTTCGCCAATTATGATTTTTGGTCTCATGTTATAGAAGGTGAGCCTGTCTGGTGACGGCAATCGTTTAGCGGGCACTGTGTCGTAGCTGTCCAATCTAGAACAGCACAGTTCCTTAGTTACCTTTCACGACATCTACAGGAAGGGATAGAGTGAAATATGAGATAATAAAAATGCAGTTCATATTAAGTGTCTATTGTTACGCCATAGAATATTACAACAGTTAATAATAATAAATATTCCAAAACATTCCACACAACGCTATCTAGACCCGTGGTAAGCATAGCTTAACTAGCTTGTGTTATGGAATCTAGAATGCAGATAAACATACTTAGATACAATTTTTTTCTGTAAATACTTATTTTTGCAAAACAATATTAGAACCAAAATTACTAATATTCTCTCTAACCCCTCCAACTAAGCTAAATTGTTAGTATTAGGAGTGGGTTCACGTCGGTAGTGTAATAGCCAGGATTCGAACAGATTTCGAAACCAGTAAACTACCGACATACATAGAAACACCGAGTCCAATGCAATACATACAAAGTATACAAATATTTGCACTTACCGGGAATCAACCCAACTGACTAAGTCTTACTTATACCACATACCATCCCTATGAATTTCAACTGGCTGTGCCAGCGCAAACCGGTTTTTTCCAGTCTCACCGCGTACGCGACAAGCGGCCAGTGGACACGCACACCATGCCCCGCGTGCTTGTATTAGTGCAACCGAATCGCGCGGTTCTATGAAGCTTTGTCTCTGTACGGCTTATCTACTCATGTGCTTATACGGCAAGTCTGTAAAAAATCCTGTTTTAAAGTCCATGACTAATACCGAAAGAACTTTATCCTGTCCGACAAAATAAAACATCCATGACTATGCGGTAGACGTCGGGCGATGCAAACCAGCCTGCTCCGGGATCGGACTCGGTATGACTAACGTGCTAGGTATTTCTGCTCGAGAAAACTTTTGTAGAAGGTAATCTAAAAGTTGGCGGTTTGCGTTTAACATCATTTATAACGTGCAGATTGGTTAGATTAAGGCTGCATTTTGTAGAGCACATTTTAGCTAGACATTTATGTTTATCACAGCTTCACTGTACTAATGCTCAGTTGTCAACGGCAGGGTAGAGAATAGAGGAGAATGGGAATGTGGAAAGAGAGAAAAGGTAAGGCAAGGTATAAGTTGGGCCACCCCATCTCTTCCCATGCGGTGTTGTACAAGGCGACTAAAGGATAGGGCTGTTTAACATTAGGCATATATATACAGCCCAGTCTCAGCCTCAGATACATGATTCGAGTTAACAATAGTGGCTGGAATACTGCAATAGGCTTACCTCCTATTACGTGGGACCAAATACAATGATTGGTAAAATGTGGGTGTTAATTCACCTCTGCCTAACCCTCCGGGGTTCAAAGTGAGGCGGGAATTATTTTTGAATTTGGAACGGGTCACAAAACAATCAATGAAATTGGACACCTATCCGTATGGTCATAAAGTGCCTTTTTAACTGACTGCTAAAGAGGGTTGTTTTTCGCACGTATCTTGTAAAGTTACTATAAGAAGGTAGCGCTTTATTAATAGATTCTGTGGTCTTTCGCGATGCCATTTTTTCCGATTAGAATTTCTCATTCATTGTATTCATTAACATTTTATCTGTCTATTTATCTATATGTACTAATTAAATCTATTATATTAACATAAATAAAAAAAAGGCGTTTACGTGAGCGATTTCGACTGGTTGCAAGTCTTAATCGCTCCTGTAAAAGCTAAATAGAAAAGGAATAATGAAGATCGTATATATAATCACTCTGCTATCAGAAAGATTGGTGCCGAGGGTGGATTGCGCGACAAAGCTTGTAATGGCTGATTCACAGCTGATCGGCGCGTTAACGCGACACAGTACAAACAACGCGCATGTTTGCGCTAATTAAGCCCAGTGTAACGGAAACCTGGGATTAGGGCTGTCCTAAACTAATTATTGCTGTTAGTGAATTCTTGTTTGGAAGAGCTGTTATACGATTAACAGTGAATGTTTAGGATATATGACTTGTGATCAAGTGGTTGTTTTGTGAATGGGACCCCATCCAAAGACCTTTAGGAGTCCATGCTAATCTTACGTACAAACCGAGACCTGCTGATCGCCGGATGAGGCTCTGGCAGGTTTTTTTCTTAGGGGTCGTGTCAGTCGCTCTCGTAAAAGCCAAAGTAGGTAAACCAAAATATTATAAAAAATAGTAGAGCGGACAAGGGGCTCCAAAGATTCATATAGGTATTAAAGTTATCCAAGACCGTGCGTACTCTTCCACGGAGTAATAGTTGGCAAGCGCTTGCATCCTAAGCTCTCCCTCAAGATATGATGATGATGATGGTGATGATAATGATGATGATAAAGGTCTTGAAGTAACACTTGCTTCTACAAACACATACAGACTCCACGTTTCACTATCGCGTATCTAAAAATATGCTATTTGCTACATCTTGAGAAAGTAATAATAAAAAAGTTACCTTAACGAATATGACCATTAAAATTTCATTACTTGGTTACTTTCACCTATTCGCACTTGGCATTTGCATAAGTGTAATTATTATTTTCTTTACATACAGGATGGTTCACTCTCATGCTTTAAAACTATTAGACTGAGGACCACCATTTCAGTATTGCTTGCATCTATAGGGTGATTTTGGAGCCCCAACAAAATCTTTCTTCAAGCCCTGCAAGTAAGTACAGCTGCTGATGGATGAACGAAGTCCTGAAGACTCCAATGTGTAAACTTTGGAGGCGACTGTGATGATATTTTGTTATATCACCTCGCCTGATGGTTAGTTGAAGGCAAAGTCAATATGAATTAATTACGATAAGCAACAAAATTAATGAATGAAAATAAGTATGTGCTAATATATCAACAGTTTGTTTAAGCAGCCCTAACGAGGTGTAAGCATGGGTCACACTGTCTGCACACGTGAGATGTCATAACGACAATGTGCACTCGGCCTTACACATAATTTTGACTTAACGCGGGTAACTGCTGCGATTATTATTGTTTACGTATCTGACGTAATGAATGATATAACTGTTGATTACATTATAATATTATTATAATACTAGGCTCTTAGAGATGCATACTGTTTAGCCCAGTAACGTGGGTATGTATTGCGGCCCACTAAAGATTATCTAATAACGTGGGTATGTATTGCGGCCCACTAAAGATTATCTAGGTTCAATCCAACGTGGTGATGTTTTTAATGTCACTTTGTCGTACGACTCACCTGGTGGAAAGTAGTTACCGTGACCTATGTACGTGTGCACCATCAGGGGTGTCACACTCGCGCTATAAACCCTGTAGAAACCTTCTGATGCCTTGACGAACACCAAATTAATTGACGGGTGGTTCGCCGGGCTCTTAGGAAGTCAGACGACAGCTGTTCCTGTAAAAGCCCACTGCTAGACTAGACCCTCCCAAACTTGGGAGGCTTTGGCTTACTATTTCCACGCTGACCAGTCGGATTGGTCGTGGGCTTGTCTGCCACCTAAGTGGTACATAATAAAATAAAAAAAATTGGTACAGGGTTTTATCCGTTAGTTGCCTTTTACGTCACCTTTCCGTTGAGATGGGGTGATGATACTTGTATTCTTTCTCCGTCAACACAGAGCCAAAACAATGTTTTAATTATTACATTAAAACTTTAGCATGACGGCCTCTTCAGAAAATCAGCGAGTTCAGCGGTTGCGATTGAGGGCCCCGTAGACCTATGGTAGGACCTAAACTCCATCTATACCTATAATAAGGAATATGCGATTTTATATCAATGAAATTAAAAGATACACGTGCTATCCTTTTTATAATATGTTAAATATTACAGAAACTCTTAATACAGATCTCGTTTTATTTTGAATGCCTAAAGATATGAACAAACTTTGTTATACAAGTTTATCTTGTATTTTTCTAAGAACTTTGTGTAACAGCTGCCTATAAAATCTTTGTATAATACTTGTGAAGGAGTAATAATATATCCTTACGCAATAATATAACATAGTTGTAACATAACTAAAATACGAAAAATGGCAAGATCTATTTGCTCACTATAATATTCAGAGTGTGGTTACTCTATGTGAATGGGGTCCTATAAAATCTTTGAGGCACAATCCAAATTCACCTGCAAGTTAGTACGCCTATTGAATGTCGAAAGAGGTTCCTCTCGGGGTTGGGAGGTCATACGGAAGTCCCAAAAACGCCGATAAACCAATTCAAAATAATAGCTCCTGACCTCGAACGCTGGGAAATCACTGTGAGCATCAGGTGGCGCGTGTGTTTGTCTGCCACTTAAGTGACATGAAAAAGATAATGACCTGTTTAACTATTTCAGCTCCGAATTAAAACAGTTCCTACAAACAACTTATAAAATATAAAATTAAAATGAGTTCCGTCCAGTTCTTTTCACCAAATTTTCAAGCATGTTCGCACTTCGTCTGAAGTATATTATCACAACGCCTAGCTTATATAATCATCCCTAACAAAGCACAGGGTGTTATTAATGCATCCCTACACGCGTAATGAACCCCACACGTACCCTTAATAAGCTTAGGAATGATTACATTTCTTACACACAAGTGTGGTCTAAATTTTGTTATGTTAACCATGTTAAGTTAAACATATTAGGTTTGAAAACAGTAGTAAGATTCCCCTTAGGAATACTCAGGAATGTCACTAAAAAAAGGTATTGAAATTAATCAGTAAATGATAAATTAATGTATAATTTTAATACGTGTGATGACGGACAAAGAAAGCAAGTATCACCACCCCATCTAATCCGAAGGGTGTCGTAAGAAGTGACTAACGTAACAATACTGGGACTTTGCCTTCAGCTTACCATCAGGCAAGGCGAAGTCCAATTGACGTGTCCTATATAAAAAAATAAAAAAAAAATACGCAGACGATAACACTGCGAGAGAAGCCTGTACCAACACCTCTGACCAGAGTGGATCAGTTGGCCAAAACCTCCCAACACTGGGAGCGTTTTATGTCCAGCAGAGCACTGCAATGGGCTAATTGATATTGATTACTTTGTAATTTCCAGAGGACAAAGCGGCCTACAGATATCCAACTAATATTATAAATGTGAAGAAGATTTGTCAAGAAGACGCTCTAGCGGGTAAACAGATCTGGCTGAAATTTGGTACAGATAGTTTATATCCTGGAAAAACACATCGCGGAATGTTGTGGAATATTCTGGGAAAAAGTTCCCATCACCAAGCAACGGATAGCAGCTAGTTGATGTATAATTTATTTTAGTCATGTTCAGAAGAAAAGTTTATCATTTTTAATAGAATATATAGTAAATTTTTATTGCTAAGTCTTTGGTAATTTGGATTGAAATGTATTGTGCTAAAACAGTAGTGTAGCACAGTCATATGGCACAGTGTACATTTGCGCATAGTCATGCTAGTGTAGTTGAGATAAGGCACGATTACTCGTTACGAAACTTGTGGAGGAATTTATCGATATGCATGTAGTAGCTGTGCATATTCGTGCTCAGCAAGAAATCAAGGTAATCTCAAAGACAAAATTTAGAGAGAGAAGTTGAAACTGTCTCGATTGTGGTGTGAAATTCTAACTCTGTACTGAATATATTTCGATACTAACGAGCTAAATTGAATATGAATCCGAAAATTTCCGTAAAAAAGCTCGAAACGTTATTTTTTCTTTGTATGCCTATACCTATCATTCATTACGACAGAATTACAATGAAACTTTGATATATTTATTATGGGCGGGTTACAAGTTCGTCCACCTTGGAAGGTTTTTAAAACAATTTGATTTGATGGTTTCTAACATTTGTCTGACAGAAAGAGGTACAACTCATAGGAGGTAGGACACGGCGGTATTTCCGCCCAACTGAGCAGTCCGACTGGGGAAGTACCTCCGCCCTACAGAATACCGCGGCTATAATAACTTCGTGTTGTGTTCCCAGCGGTGAGTAGAGTAGCCAGAGCTCACTGGAGAATTTGTGCTGTCAGTGGGAAGACTAAAGGCTTGTCCTGCTTTGTCTTCTACTGACGGCACATAAACTCTGTACTTACAGGGTTGGCAGCGCGACTGTGACTCCTCTGGTGTTACAAACGTCCATTGGCCACGGTTACCTCTTTCCATCATGTGGGCCGTGTGCTTGTCTGCCAACTAAGTGGTATAAAAAAAGGTAGTTTTTGAAAAGAGAACAGATATACATACATATAATCACGCCTTTATCAACGAAGAGGTAGACAGAGGTGAATTAACACCCAGCTTATTGCCGTATTCCGGGCACTATTGTTGACTCGAGCCTTGTATCTGTGCCTGATGTTAAACAGCCTTATCCCTTAATCACCTTGTACGACACTGCATGGAAAGAGATGGGGTAGCCCAAATTCTACTCTGCCGGGAACCACGCGGCTATTGGGAAGAGAAGTATCGAGAGAAATTGTCGAATGACCGGGTTATATTTCGTACTTTTTAATTTTTGTATTATTTTACAGCAGCAATATTTATGGTTGTTTAGTAGCTGAGAATTTAATTAATTTGACTTTCCAGCGACTAAGTGGAAAACAGACACTAGTAATAAAAAAATCAATGAGTAAAATAGATGCGCGAGGAGAAGGTATAAAGCTTACTACCTCAATTTAACGTAAATCTTTAAACAATAACAATAAAAAAAATCTTGCCAAAGCAAATCAGCCAATCGCCGTTCCAAACGGCGAACAAATAATTGTCTACCATTTCAAAATAGTTGAATCGTTCTCAAACTTATTCCCTAAGGCAGCACTTACGTTCCACCCCTCTATTAAACTTATAGCCAAGTCGTTTAATTAGCTGGTGTTAACATGCGAACTCTGTAGATCACTACCGTTTACGGAGAACCGTCAGCATTAAAGTTTCGAACGGTGCAGTTGCATATATGAGGGTTGGAAATAGTTATGTGGTTACTGTTTAATTCAGAATTGGTTTTGACGTGACAACGTCTTATAAATTGGTTTGCCGGGTGACACTTCAAGAAACTGCGTTACGCTCCGCTCACGTTATGCGCTCACAATGAGAGCGAGTGAGAGGCACGCGTCCCTTCCACTCGGGCATGGTTAGCCCGCCTAAGAGCGAGAGAGACAGACATAAAAAGTGAAAGGCACGCGTCCCTTCCACTCGAGCACAGTTAGCCCGCCTAAGAGCGAGAGAGACAGAGCGAGAGAGAGAGAGTGAGAGAGATAGGCATACACACTGAGTGTAAATGAATTGCCAATATGTGTAAAATAAAATAAAATTTTGTTAATATGAAATTCAGTGCGAGATTATTTGTATAAATTAATGTTTTAAATATAATTCTTTGTATAAATAAATGTTTTAAATTGTTACTATTATTTCATCCTTCTTCCTACTATACGAATGAATATTCACATTAAAATTATTTTACCACTCAAAGTCGTTGTCACGTAAAACTTTCGCCCGTATACCGACTTTACAGGCAACCAATTTTTTTTTCAAAAGTAGTTTTGCAAACTCGCAAACAGAGGAATAGTTATTCTATTTTTGCAACTTTGCAAGAATACTTTGAGATCTTGGACAGATATTGATAAAATTAATTTCGAATTTCTCTGTGACATGCTGAAAAGCAAACTAAAAAGCGTCGTGAAAAGTGGAAATAAATAAAAAATGACCAAAAAAATTTGCTATATAATCTGAAAACTAAAGGTTATTTTTGGATTCGCGAAGCAACCAAAAATCTATCGCAGTCCACTGCTGGACCTAGGCCCCTCCTATTGTATGTTATTGCTACCGATCCACCGCCTTCCGTATCCAGTCTGTTCCAGCTACCTTTCTGTCATCCATCCATTGAGTCGCGCATAAAATAAAATTTTGTTGTTAATATTTTAAAACAACAATACGCATGGTCGGCAGGCAGCACGAGTGTGACACCCCTGGTGTTGCATACGTCCATAGGCCACGGAAACCGCTTCTCATCAGGTGGGCCGTGTGCTTGTCTGCCAACTTAGTGGTATAAAAAAAACGCTTTCAGTATCTAGTTTATTTCTTTACCAGTTAGTTGATTCAGACTTAACCAAGATTTTATAATAATTTTATTTTTTATTGTTAGAAGTCAACCAACTTAATAATATTCAAATGTATTCTGGTGGAAACTCTGTATGTTGTGGTAAAATGTACAATAATGCTCAGATTCATAAATAATTTATGATATTATTGAATATTTATATACAGGATTAACGAAGAAGGATTTTGCGCAAACATTGGAATAATTTAAATTAATTTATATCTTGATTATAATTTTCTTGGGTGCAAATAAACGTTGTTTGCTATAATTTAGAAAATTGCACACTTTACAAATGTACTTGTTAAAAGCAATACCGTGCCCAGTTAATTGAGAACTGAAATTGTTAAACATTGATCATGCTGGCGCAGTCGGGTAAAAACAAGGCTAAACGCAGATGCTGAT
Source organism: Eilema griseolum (assembly GCA_963662185.1). Taxonomy (NCBI): domain Eukaryota; kingdom Metazoa; phylum Arthropoda; class Insecta; order Lepidoptera; family Erebidae; genus Eilema; species Eilema griseolum. Next base: position 13,180,201 of record OY759250.1, read on the forward strand.
AGCAAATAGTTCCAGACTGGAACAGGACTGGAGTTTTACTGGAACTTTCAGTACATTATGTAATTTTGTAGTATAATATATATAATATTTTTTTGAGTTTTTGAAGAGTACACAAATTTAACATTATTATACATATAATAGATACGTGTATATATGATACAATTGTAGGTAATACATACGTATCACATTAATAGCGATCATTCACAAAATTATATTATGTACTCACATACATGTATATATAGTTACACTTTGATATTGACATACAGACATGAGTAATTACTGTTGCTAACATAGCTTCTATTAAACCTGTCGTCATTAACATAAATGGCTGCTATTACCAATGGAAATTATTGTCGTAATCAGTGATTAAATGGAGAGGATAAGTTTGTCTGGAATGAAGACGTATGATCGAGGATTAAAATAAAATATTATTTTTATTTCTGGTAACATTTAGATAAGATTGTAATAGATAGCTTTCTTTATCGATATAATTATTATAAGTACTATATAAACTGTACGTTAAATGTCGATAAATATTAGTGACTAGAGAATGAACTTGATCTCACTGCTAGAGATGCCCAAGATCGAGCGAAATGGAGGCAGGAAATGTCAGAGAGCGGAATTCGGGCTCACGGGTGCAATCGGGATACAACCCTGTAATGATAATGATGACTAAAAACACTTTATTATTAATAATTATTTGACGGCCTCTGTGGCGTAGTGGTAGAACGTTCGACTGCAACGCAGAGGGTGCGGGTTCGATTCCCGCTCAGTGCAAATATTTTGTATGTATGAATATGGCCAATATGGCCTGGGTGTTCCTATGTATAATATGTATGCATTTACAAAAAAAAGTATCTAAGTATGTTTATCCGCATTTTAGATTCCATAACACAAGCTAGTTAAGCTATGCTTACCATGGGTCTGGATAGCGTTGTGTAGAATGTTGTAGAATATTTATAGATTATTATTTATTTATTAATACTCTATTTTGCATTACAACTATCGTCTTTTTTGTATCAGAAATATGAATGCTTTTGATTTTGAGACCGGCATTTTCGGCAATGTTTCCTAAAATGTAATATCCGCAAGAATTTTTTTTTCACAATTAAGTCTTTGTTTCGATGTCAAGATTATTGTACAATACATATTGGATAATGGATCATGATCGCATATAGATTTAAGACATTTAAGACATACCTTCGATTTCCTATCGATCATGACAAATGACATAATTTTCAAAAGCTTGTTACATAACAAACAAGGAAAAAAAAAACAAAAAATGAGCTCAATTCCGTTACTCGATGATCGGCAATTTGTTAACACCAGAGGGATTATGCGCATCGGTAATCTTCGGCCATTTTCGTTTAGATTAATCGGAAATCGTTTGTCAAGCCCCTCTTTTTCGTGTAATAATGTAAAACACATCTAAACACCCCATTTTATTTGATTAAGGTTCGAATTTTACTGTTGTCTATATGTTAACTGGAAAAATAAGGGCACCATTATTTTGTGATTTGTTTTACAAAATTTTAACGATAGTACTTAAATGTAATCCCTTTACTTTTTTGCCGATGGTAGGACAGGGATAGGTATCAATAGGCTCATATCCAAATACGTACTTTTGCGATAAAAATATATAAAATAATACAGTAATTGTGACAATGCAACGAAAGTCCAAATTCCGCTTCGGTGTCGTTGAGATTTCATTCCCGGTTCGTGTACTGAGTTTTTTCTACAGCAAATACCTACTAACATTTTAACAGCACGACATCACTATAAAAATATAGTTGTCCTCACATATCCAATTCTTATGAGATTCTTTACAGAGATGTCCGGAAGTAAGTATATTAATAAACTGTTGTATAAACTTGGGTTACATTAAGCAAAATTAAATTACTTAAATAATCTAAACTCAATCAATACAATGAAAAATAAATTCGTTTATTTTAATGTGAATGAAACTGCCATAGATAGTAGGAGTACATGATATATACATGATATATTATACAAAGCTCTTAAAATCTCATTCCATACAAATAGTTCTTATTACCATAATAAAAATTCATTACAGTGTAACAACTCTCGTCGTATTTTATCGTTTTAAACCGGTTATAACCCTACCCTGCACCTGTTCCGAATGTACGCACCATTCAGGGCCACTCTTCCGTCTGCGTCGAACGATTTGCATTTTTATTTGTCAAGTTTGGGGTTAAAAGAAAGGTTAGGAGCGGACCAATTGTCAGTTTTCGAACAGATGTTTATTTTCTTTTATTTTGTGAATCTAATTTTGATTAGATCAGCTTCCCAATAGGTTCTCTTTACATCGACAATGTAGTTTCTATTTACAGTATCTATTTTTTTTTGTCTAGTACACGCCAATTTGACTTCACCTCACCTCATAGTAAGCTAAAGGCAAAGTCTCAGGAAATAGGATCATGTAGTATGTTGTAATGGTGGCACTGAGCTTGGCGGCCTAATCAAATGCTTTTTCACTTATAGGACCCGGGACTGTAGGAAGAAGGAAACATGAACATCTTGTATGTCACATGTGTCATGGAAAGATCAGTTAAGATGTATGAAGAAAAAGAAAATCTATTTTGATTATGGATTGCACATAAGAAAATATACAATATGAAGGGCAGTCAGAGTAAAATGAACTCTCGTGCATTTTAGTTAAATCCAAAACAACATAACATGCAACGTAGAAAAGTAAGTCATTTATTTAAATGTAGAAAAAATAGTGAACTACCATATTATTTTCTGTATTGTAGATATGTATGGAGTCCATCAATTAAACAGCATGAACTTACAGATTTAACCCTATAATTTAATTTCGAAATTCAGCAACAAAACAATCAAATTGGCAACCCTGAAAAGACTGCAGTGTAAAATTAGGGGTGGCATAAATAGCTAGTTTGCAATTCGTAGGGTTGAACTAAAATATGTTACTCAGTCATTCAAGCTGGTTTTGTTGGTGGTTTAACGAACCATGATTGTGTAGAACCCCCTAAATCACATTTTTGACGGTGTCATTGTCCCGTTGTTAATATATCACAAGTGCCGGCGAGCTTTTTTTGTCCGCAATCGCCCAAGTATGTCAAATTGTAAGTGGATTCTGTATTATTTTCGTTAAATGAAGCTACGTCGTTTTATTTTCGGGACCAGATGGTTGAAAGTAAAAATTGTACATGTTTTTAATGTTGTATAAGCAGAACGAATCGTTTACAATAACGATACTTATAGTTTGCAAGTTATGGTTTATTTTTCTAATAGTGAAATATCTGTGTTATTGTTGCGAGTTTTTTTGTTTAAATAATAATATTAGAACCTAAATAACTATCTAGGTTCTATCTAAGCCCTCCAGCTGAGCTAAAATGCTTTGTTTTAGGAGTAGGTTCACATCGGTAGTGTATTGGCCAGCATTCGAATCCGGGACCTCTCGATTGTAAGGCCAACTCCTTCACCACTAAGCTACCGACGAAACTAAACTAAACGACGTTGTGTTGTGTATTGTGAGATTCTCTGTTAGAATTTAGATTTGTTTCTTTGCGTAGTATTTGCTTTAATCCTCAAATATTGTAGTTTATTGTCTCTGTAGTTTCGTTTAACTTTTATTTTGATAGATTAATAAGTGATAGTTCATGTTTAGAGTCGACATAGGAGGTAGGACACGGCGGTATTTCCGCCCAACTGAGCAGTCCGATTGGGGAAGTACCTCCGCCCTACAGAAAACCGCGGCTGTAATAACTTCGTGTTATGTTCACCGGAGAATTTGTGCTGTCTGTGGGAAGACTAAAGGCTTGTCCTGCTTCATCTTCTACTGACGGCACAGAAACTCTGTACTTACAGGGTTGGCAGCGCGACTGTGACTCCTCTGGTGTTACAAACGTCCATAGGCCACGGTAACCACTTTCCATCAGGTGGGCCGTGTGCTTGTCTGCCAATTAAGTGGTATAAAAAAAAAACATTCGATAGCCTCTGTGGTGTGGCGGTAGTGAACGCGGCCGCTAAGCAGGCGGCGCGGGTTCGATCCCCGCTCAGTGCACTAACTAGTCTGGTCGTGCCTTGGAGAGCACGTCAAGCCGTCGGTCAAAGTTGCAATACTATGGCAGTCATTACGAGTAGTTGGAGCCTTAAAAAGTTCAACAGCGAGTTTAACTGCAATGCTTCGATATCGATTGGGTTTTGGAGGTCAGATGGCAGTCGCTTCACGGCAAATATCGAAGCTCAGCAAAAGTTAGACGGGTTCAGTGGACCCCGGACTCTGAGGTGAAAACTTCTGATGCGACTAGAATTAAGACTAGAATGATGAAGAAGTTCATGCGTAAAGTATAGAGTGCTTCTTTTTCAAGAATTGAAATATGATTTTGATAACAATTTTCAACTTTGAAAGTTTACACGCGGATTATGCTAAACGGTAAGCAGATTGGCGCATCGCCAATCCTTTCCCTATAATTATATTTTCTTTGACATTGAATAAATAGCGGTAATTTTACTGCAAAAACCATTCATAAAGTTCATCTGTCAAATCATCCATCTGTCAAAACGAAATTAGAAATAACTTCTTAAAAGAAAGAAAACTCCTCAGTTTCAAATGGCTAGAAATTATGCTTAGGATAAATTTCAACTACAAAGCTGGCAGATAATTACACCCAACGCGCTTCATTAAGTTTCAAAGACCGACTTTTTTTTCTGTCTAAAATACACCGAAAAATTTGACCGACTACCGTAAAGAGCCCAATAATATCTTTAGAACGAAAACAAACAGCCTACAGACTATCAGCCGTAATGGAAACTCGTCCATGCAAAAAAATAATTGGTTTTTTCACAAAGTCCTCTATTTCCGATAGGTGAAAATTTAAATTTTGACTAACAATTTTATTGCTTCCAGCAACCGTTGTTTTATTACCAATTGAGTTTTAATTCAGTGCTTTTAGTATATCAAACGATCAATTAATATCACTTATTAACACAGTTTAGTTTTCATTACGAGGTCAGACTCCAGAAATACAACACGGTAAATATCCCGATAACTTTAATAATAATCAGGTGCCAAGGTCCTTTTTCAAAAGCCTCGGATGCTACTTCGAATAATACAAAGATATTGATGTAATCCTATAAAAATCAATATATTCGCTTCGAATTATCTTTCTTTGAATGACAATAGAACGCTTAGACCACTCAAAATTTCTAAATACCGTCACTGCACCACACCATACTATCCACTTAAACATGCATCTCATTCTCATTATTTTCTATGTATATAGAAGTAAAGGTTGTTGCTAATACGAATTTAACTTAGTAAATTTTTTGGTCATCTCAATTTCGGTCAGCTCAGATCTGCTATTGCAGAGACAAGAAACAATCCAAAATAACAAGCATTGATTAAGTGCTATTATCTTTTTAGAAAACTAATATTACATTTGAATTTAATACGAAGTAGGCAAGAGACCTACATGCTTCTTAGCAATGTTAGTAGGTTTTCACAATTCTCATGATAGTGGATATCAATAGTTACACATTTTCTTTAGTATATTTTAAACTTAATACATATTATTTTAGTTTCAAAAAATCTACCTTCAGTACAGAACTTCAATGACAGAACCTATTTAAAAGTTCCGGTAGCTGGGCTTCTATTTTGCCTGCCGTGAGACCTACTTTGTCTAGAATTTTTAGGAAAAGCTTCAGTAAGCTGTCAGACTTACTTGTAGAAATGTTAGCTTTTTCAAATTTCTATTTATAAATGATTCAAATATCATTAAAGTAGGGACAAGATAATAGGTCGCTTTTGACATTTCATCAAAATTCAACAACGTAACCTTGTAACGGCGGGCATAAAATAAGAACTGCACAATTGCTTAACTTTTTTCAATTACGTTTACATATTTATTGTAATAATGACCGATACGAGTAATTTTACGATTTGCTTTCACTAATAAACCATTCTAAACATAATAAACAATTTCTGATCTAAAGAACTGAACGTCGTTACAATGTTGCGTCAGTCAACCCTTTTTCTTTTTAAACACTAGGGATGTTACTCTAAAAATCGAAAGCTGATAGGATTGTAAGTTGAATCGAATGCAATGATTACTTGTGAAGAAAAATCACCATAAATTTATAACCACGTTGTGTGATTATAATAAAACCTAATTATACATATTTATTATTCTTTTAACTAACTATAAAAATACAAAAAAATAACTAAATAGAAAGGTCATTGATGTTGGGTGCAATTTAGGTGGATGTTGCTGGCAACACCAGTGCCTGTCGATGACGCATGTCATGTCGCCATAACATGATGATGACGCAGTCTTTTGTTGTTGTGCGAAGTGACTGTGCGTTTTTGGTGTGCTCTCTGTTATTTTCTTCTGATCCGGCTTTTTCATTGAACTGATCTTACTGACTACGTTTACCTGGCTATAAATTGGACTCCGATTGCTTAACGATTATTAAACAAGAAAAACATTACAGTCTTACTATGTCGAAACGGGGGAAAACTCTAAACAGTCAATCTCGCGAACTAGTGCTGAAATTGTACAATTATTTTGGACGTGAATCAGTTAACGATGGGCCTCTTTTACCATTGAAACCACCGAGAGAACGCGTTGCCGAAGCATTGGGAATAGGGAAGAAGACAGTAACTCAAATTCTGAAAGAGAAATACGGACCATCAGGCTCAGAAGATAATACTTTACGTACACCGAAAAAACGAAAGAGGGACAAGAAAATTGTTGACGTTGATAATTTTGATGCTGCTGCAATTCGCAACCACATTTATGGATATTACTCGAGAAAAGAATATCCTACACGGGAAAAGCTATTGAGTTCGTTAAAAGGCGCAGGCTTATTTTTTGGAGGCAAATCGTCTCTATCAAAGGTTTTGAAATCGATTGGCTTTAGATTTAAAAAATCCGACAAGCGGAAAATCCTGCTAGAACGCTACGATATTATTTTGAAGAGAATAACATTCTTACGTCAGGTAAATAAAATTACGGATTGGGACAGTGTCGTGTTTATTGACGAAACATGGTTGAATGCGAACCATACGGTTGCGCGGACATGGACCGATGATACAGCGGCCTCCACCTCAAAAGTTCCATCGGGAAAAGGAGCCCGACTTATTATATGTCACGCGGGATCAGCTTCTCAAGGTTTTATTCCAGACTGCCTCCTCGCATTCGCCTCTAAAACTACAACAGATTACCATGAGGAAATGAACTTTGATGTTTTTAAAAAGTGGTTTGAGAAGCTGCTAGTCAGCTTAGAAAACCCATCGAAAATTTTAATGGACAATGCTCCGTATCATTCTGTACAAGTTGATAAACCACCAACTCAAGCAAATAAAAAGCAAGAAATTGTCTCGTAGCTGGTAAGAAATGGTGTGGAAACAAGTCCAACTTTATTAAAAGTTGAGTTGTTAAATCTGGTAAAAGCAACTAAGCCGTCCAAGCTCCGCTATGTAATCGATGAACTAGCCCTAGAGCATGGACACGAAGTTATTCGATTGCCTCCCTACCATTGCCAGTATAACGCCATCGAGCTTATTTGGGCACAAATAAAGGGTCATGCAGCGCGGAACAATACTGAACCACCCTTCAGTACTGCTAAAATGATGACTCTGCTACAAACTGCATGTGCAGAAGTCACTACAGAAGACTGGCGAAAAGTCGTGGAGAAGACAAAGAAAATAATTTTACAAGATTTTGAACGAGATGTGAGAATAGACAATATTATTGAAAATGAATTAATAATATCTCTGAGTGCTGACAGCAGTGATGAAGATAGCAGTTCCGATAGTTCAAGTGAATAAAAGCAATTTTTTTGTTAAATTACGTAGGTACTTGTCTTATTTTGCTCCTTTAATTTATGAAAGAAAAAATAATAATGGGACAGGGATTCGCATGATCATTTTTAAAATTCACATATGTTTCAAGTCTGTATCGATTCATTCGATTCATTCATTTAATCGATGTTTTTAAGCAGGTCACCTCACTATGAATATAAAACTGACATCTGTCAAAAGTGACCTATTATCTTGTCCCTACTTTAGTATAACGAATCCTTAATAGTTGAAATTAGTTAGTGTCGTATTTCGTTTAGATTTAGATTAAACTTGCTATTTTCAATTCTGTTTCAATTTTTACGTAACACGTCTGTAACCTACATTTGCGTGCGAACCTTCTAGATTATATTCAAATTGTATTGTTAGAAAATGAGTGCGGCTTCACAGCTGTCTCGGGTTAAAATTTCTTCTCTCATCTGCTAATAGTGTAAAATAACTAGTTTCCAAAACAATCAACGCTTATTTTGATGAAGTGTTGATGTTTTTTTGTTTTTTAACGAGTTATCGTATATTTTTGTTTGTTGATATTCACTTTTTTTGTACCGTCGGTCTTTACTGCCAAGAACTTTTATAAAACGAATAACTAAAGGGAAAATAAAATGTATTTTTTGTCACTAACCTAACGTTACATACCCATCTTTATACATTTAAATGAATTCATTTTTTAGTGGTTTACAATATGTTCCAATCTAGGTGTCTGAGTTAGGTATAAAACATTTATTTATACCACTTAGGTGGCAGACAAGCACACTGTACACCTGATGAAAAGTGGTTACCGTGGCCTATGGACGTGTGCATCACCAGAAGAGTCACACTCGCGCTGCCGACCCTGTATGCACAGAGTTTCCGTGCCGTCAGTGTAGCAGACAAAGCAGGCAAACATTTTCGCTGTATACACAAATATGTTATTCGACTGTGGGAAATTCGTCAAAATAATTGCATTTGTTTCAAAGTAATGACTTAACAAATACATCAATTAGTGGGTTAAGTTAGAGACAAGTAAAAGAAACCAGGGACAATACAATGAAAATCTAATTTACATGAAGTCTAAATAAAACAATTGGTTTTATTCATACCAAGAGCTTCCTCACAGTCGTTTACAAGCATATGAAGGATGAAACATACACGACACTGCCTTGTATTTTGTTTCTATGTGCTTTTTCATGCAAACAAACAATATCTCCTCTGCTATGGTTCTATAAATTTCCCATAAAGTAAGAGCGAGCCCCGCGGGTGAGCGTTAACACGAACACGATTCTTCAAAGGTAGGTAGCCATCTTGAATTGCCATAAATGTTTATGGTGTATTGTGGTGAAAAGTGTACGAATATTTGGCACACTCCTACATTGTTCATTGTTCTGGTAATTTACACTTATTATTGTTTCATATAATGTTATAGGTCATTCGTATCGTTGTATATATTATACTTTTTGTCGTTTGTTAGAGTCTCCGAACCGCTTGTTCCTTGATCGTATATTCAGCACCGTGTGTGGGTGACATGAAAGCCCTGCACGTGTTGTGAATATCTTGTTGTAGCAGAATAGGGCCACCCCATTTCTTCCCGTGGGAGTTATAGAAGACGATTAAGGGATAGGGCTGTTTTCTGTCACACAGTAAATATTCAACCCATGACAAAGTGCCCGCTTGACGGCAATAGACCCACTATTCAATGGGACCGAAAATCATTGCTGGTGAAATATCGGTGTTAATACACCACTACCTACCCGCATCTATTTTGTAGCGTTGGTCAAGAGCTGATATCATTGATATAAAAGACTCTTCCTGTTTCCGTTTTGCTACGGACCGATCCTGAAATAGATTCTAAGACCTTATGTAAAACAACTTCTGCGTTATTTGCCTATTCGGGCATGTACACATCTCCTATTAGATCGAGAAACATCTTAAATATTTACATATACGTGTGCCGTACAAACAATTTTAATTCCATCTCAAGTGGCTTCCGAGTTTTTTTATCGTACGAGATAAAACGTCGTTTACGGAGTAGGCCTTGATGTATGAAGAACGATTTACAAACGCACGGCTATGCAGCATACCATTATATATGTATATGGTACATTTAGGTTGTTGACCGTCCGTGAACCTTGGATCCAAATCTCGACGGAGCGAGATAGCCTATTTCCTGTTACGTTATAAAAACTGTGAAATTTAACAATACGTGCCTGCTACTGGTTTTACGGTGTACCAAAAATAGAATAATTATATAATTTTCTTTGTAAAAAAAATTTATGAATGAATGAAAAAAGGAAGGGTACTTGCGGGGGGCTGGAAGGCGACGGCATCAACTTTTCACTTGCCCGCCGGCGTGGCGCTTTCTGGCATGGAAGAGTCCCACTTTTAGAGGTGTTCAGCACTTAAATATTTTTTTGGAAACGAATCCAGATGTAGACATATTTTATGAAAAGACTAGTGCCATTAGTGTGAGTGTGAGGGGATATTTATGTAGGTCATAAAGAATGTTGACATTGTAGTACGAATGTATTTTTATCTCCCAATTTAATCCTATCTGACATTATTGTATTGACATTTAATATTTACCTAATTCTTATGATTTGCGTCAGTATCTTGCCTTCCATTTGACATTATTCGCTTGACATTTGTATTGTATTGGATATTTTTTTTATTGAATGATTGTTGGTTACCTGATTATTTGACGAACTGTAGAATGTGACTAAGTATTTTTAATTTTTATGTGTTTATAATGCAATTTAATGTAATGCCTAATGTAATCTACAGCATATAAGCGCTTTGGTGTATACTGTAAGCTTATATTGCTAACAATAAATGAATAAATAATAACGCTGTCAGTGGGAAGACTAAAAGCTTGTCTTGCTTTGTCTTCTATACTAACGACACAGCAACTCTGTGCTTACAGAGTCAGCAGCGCGAGTGTGACGGCCCTGGTGTTGCACACGTCCACATGCCACGGTAACCACTTTCCATCTGCCACCTAATTGGTATAATAGAATAAAAAGCAAACAAACATTCTCAAAATAGTTTATAATCAAAAAAATGTGTCCCCTCTCCAGCAATTTGACGTCCATTGACTGTACTTGTGTATTCAAATGAAACCTAAGTAAATGAAATCGGTATAAATGGAGGAAATCTATGGAGCTGACTGAGTATGCATAGGAACGTGATACTTATTGAAAGTTTGCAAAGGGCCGAGGAGAAATGATGTTTGACGTGAAACCTTTTTGCCCTAAAAGGACGTTCGCGGGCTGTATGTTGCTTTCAAACTTAAACGGTTGAAGTGGGGTCTGTTGGGCCGCCGGAAACTCTGCATGTGTACATCTAAGGACATAATGCATTAGACTGTGAGTGGTTTACGTTGCAGATTTGGCTAGTTTAGTAGACAAAAGTAGAAAAATATACCGTTTTGAATATGTTACTATAGCAATAACTTCTAATCTATCGCGTTCCATGATATACAATAATTTTAACGGGAATTAATGCGATCATAGTCAAGAAACGTCAGGCAAACCAAAGGTATATATAAACCTATACCTTGATCGCGAATTATTGTACATGTTACTTTAAGTAGACTACGCTTTTTATATGCTCATATCAGATACAAATTTCTGCACAGTTAAGATTTTCTCTCAGAATTGTAAGGTTAGAGATCAAATGGTAGTGACTACAATAAAAGTCAAATGAGCCAAGTTTAAAGGAGAAGTGGATACCGGGTTCCCGATATGAAAGTCTTAGATGAAATCAGAAACAACGCTAAGATCAAAAAGAAAATCAACATGAAGGGAGTAGATGGTACATCCCCGGAAAAGTACACACATCAACAAAGTCTAGGGAACAAGGACATTTCTAGTTTTTATTTAAAAACCCTTTCTTGTAATAGTGAGTGTTTTATATCAATAGAAGGGTATTTTTATACCGTTTTTAATTTTAATTTTAATAAAAACATTTTCATACCAAATTTTTTTTTTTTTTAAGAAAGAATTGAATAGTGCCAATATTGAGTATTACAACCTTCTATGATTAGGCACAAAAATAACGAGGTAGTAAGAAATACAGTAATTAACCGTACTTTAAACGTTTTTAATAATCTGTAGGACCTCTTAAAGCATTAGCAACAGCTCGACAACGGCGTGGCATACTTAGTATGAGATTGTCAATCATTGTCTGTGGAATATGGCTCCATACACTGCGAAGGTGTAAAAAAAGTTGTTCTTCAGTGTTCAGATTTTCCAAAGAATCACTGAAAGCTCTTCTCCCAAGCAAAATCCCAGGCATGCTCTATGGGATTGAGGTCGGCAGACTGAGCAGGCCATTCCAACGTCGTCATATTGTGCTCGCTTAACGCATTGACCACTACCCTCGCGGTGTGTGACCGTGCATTATCTTGCATGAACATAAAATCTTGACCGAACTGCTGTCGATGAGGGATTACCATGGGGTGTATAACCTCCTGAATGTATTGGTTTGCATTCAATTTGCCCCGTATCCAAACGAGGTCGGTCCTTCCACCAAGGCGAATTCCAGCCCATACCATGATTGTTCCGCCTTGGTAAGGATGAACTTCTTGCGGATTCTGGAGACGACTCCAACGTCCAGGAACTCGCCATATACGCACTCTTCTCGAATCAGGATGAAAACCGAAGCAAGATTCGTCTGAAAACAGAACCCGTGCCCATTGATGGTCGGTCCACTGTAAATGTGCGTTAGCCCACAATAAGCGACGACCTCGATTTCCACGTCGAAGAGCTGGAACCCTAAGCGGTCTGCGATCATAAAGATTGGCTTCGTGTAGTCTTGTTCTGACAGTTTGATCGCTAATAACCACTTGATGCTGAGACTACAGGCCTGCGACCAACTGACGAGCACTAATCGTGGGTTGCCGCCTTGTGGAATTTTGCAAGAAACGATCTTGTCGCGGGGTAGTAACCCTATTTCGTCCCCTGTGACGTTCGGCAACATCCCCTGTAGACCTGTAGCGTGCCCATAATCTGCAAATTACGCTTGGTTGGGTGTTGACAGCATCCGCTACGTCGCGTTGAGCTCGTCCAGCTTGCAGCATACCAACAGCCCTTAACATCTCTTCGCGACTTAAATGACGACGTGATATGATGACTACAGTCACAAAAATGCACAAACCATAAGTAAAAGACGTATTATTGATAATAAACGTTATTTACAATCAAAAAAAATAATTTTTATTTTGCCTCAGAGAAACTGCACAATCAAACACTTTTAAAAGTGTTCCCTCCATATTCGAAAATCATTACTTATTTAAATTTATTTTTAAATTTCGAACAACTCTGTAATCTACTTTATTCTATTTTTATTTATTTGCTGCCAGTTATTTGCAAAACAAGATTTACACGAAAAAAAATAATTGGAGTCATCTTGTTCCCTAGACTTTGTTGAGGTGTTTACTTCATTCGTTGTACTTTTTTATCAAAATCCTTTAAAAACTTCATCTGAGTCCAACAAAAGTTTGTAGGTATACCGCCAGTAATTTGTCCGTATCAGAATTCATGACTTCCGAAACAATTTAAATGCTAAGTAGGCAATCAAATGTGTATACCACAGTCTAATCTCCAAACAAACACCATTGTAGTTGATAAATCGCTAGCGACTGTAGTGTCAATCACTACTGCACTCTGCATTATGTTTAATGTATTGTATTAGGTAATTTATTATTTAATTAATAGTGACCCTTTTTTAATAATTTTTCTTTATTTTATTTTGTAATTTTCTTAACTAAATTAGAATGCCTGTTTTAAACGATTCTTCCATATTAAATTCCAACAATTTGTACACAATATCGAGCAGCGATATGTAAAAGTTACAGTATATACGTTAAGTTGTATTATTATATAGAGACAGTAATAAAAAGTGGAAAATGAATAAACCACAAGCATAAAAATTACAATTATGTAGGTATACATTTTCTCTATAGTAGCTATAGTTACAAAAGAGTCATAGTATGAGGTGCCTTTATACTTTTCCACGAAACTAACGAACGTAGAAAATGTGGCAATTGCTTCGGTAAGAGTAACAAAATACAGTACGGTATTGTATGAAGAATTTTCAGAAGTAACGAGAACATTCCGCGTATATTGTACTTTCTAAGTAAACGTGTCATTAACACTTTCGCTGTAATGTTTAATCTACTTGTAATTTAATTAGATTTTATGGTTTATTTTCGTCTATCTGGTGTTGCTTTTGTGTCTGACTAAAATGTTCGTCTCTTCAAATATAATAGGTGGTGGAATCATTAGGCCACTGCTCTATATATGAGAATTGCAATTTTTACTTAAAGCACTCATTCCTTTATATTGAAAACAAAAATAAATCTTGCATTCAAAGATTGTCAAATACTCACGTGCCACACCCGGAAATCGATTTAATATTTAGGGTAGTTACTTTCCCTTCAGGTAGGGTCCAAAAAAGTCACCCTGTATAATGAAAACCCCTAGAAGAGACAGATAAGTACATACAACAGCATAGTCAGAACCTCGAAAAACTGAGCTCCTCGGCTAAATGAGACTAGCTATCGAATTCCTATATTACAGAATAATCATTACTGATTGGTAAACATTTCTCAGTGTTGCAGTTAATAAATACAGCTGCAGTGTGCAGCTTATCCACAATAGACTTCAGACCAATATATCAATTGCAAGTCAATTGCACGTAAACTAAGCGAAGCGAGCGTCAGAAACAAATAACAGATGATACATTATGCCTCAAGTTGCAGAATACGGGCACCTTGATGTCGAAGAAATATGCAACTTCAATAGATCAGTGTTAGGGTGTTGATGACTAGGTACATTGTTTATGCAGTTGTATTTAGAAGGTACTTCAAAATCTGATAAAATGTTAAGCAGGTTATACATAATATCGAATGTCCTGTAATATATCCTGTCTCCTCTCTCTAGACAAGTGGCAATTTGTTGATCGTCGTTATGAAGAATCGAATGTCCGAGGTATGGGATTAACAAATATTTTGACGTTTATGACAGGCGTCAACGAATGTCATGAATAGGAAATTGAACGTACTATTCTGTTTTTTTCTACAAACGTATTGCCACTTGTTCGAGGTTACCTTTTCAGTCTAAATTCCTAACTGACCTAACTTCGATAGATTTCCGTGAAGCGACTGACATCTAACCTCAGAAGCGAGAGAACGTCACCCTTATTGCCGTGTGATCAGTTCTGTCTTCACGTAGGTGCATAGGACACCATCGTAATCTTCGGGGTCTATACCAACCTCATTTGCGAACTGTTACATCTTGACAGACAGCAGTAACTTCTATAATGCCGTATAAAACCAAACCTAGGTAGGACACGACGGTATTTCCGTCCAATTAAGCAGTTCGACTGGGGAAGTACCTCCGCCCAACAGAATACCGCGACCATAATAACCTCGTGTTGTGTTCTCGGCGGTGAGTAGGGTAGCCAGCGCTCACTGGAGAGTTTTGGTGCTGTCAGTGGGAAGATCAAAAGCTTGTCCTGCTTTGTCTTTTACACTGACGGCACAGAAACTCTATGCTTACAGGGTTGGCAGCGCGAGTGTGACTCCCTTGGTTTTGCACACGTCCATAGGTCACGGTAACCACTTTCTATCAGGTGGACCGTGTGCATGTGTCTGCCACCTGATTGGTATATAAAAACCAAAGGAGGTCGATAGCCGGCACCCAAGCTAAGATGATGCTAAGATGATGATGTGAGTCTGGCGTTAGTTAGAGTATATCTATACGTCTCCATCCGACCATCCCTGGTCGAGGAGTGCCGAGTGTTCCGACCGCAACAAGAATAATATAATCATTATACAATTGCAATGATTATGTCCGTTCATGAATCAACATTCCTTATATAATAACTGTTGCGTGATTATAAAACAAACATACCTATTTTGTATCACAAGTTGATAATATAATATACGAGCTGTGACAGTATTTCCGGTCACGTGGACTAACTTGAAAATTAAAATGACATCAACATCATTCAGTTTGTATATTGAAGTTCGCTTTTTATCCGCTCTCCTACTCTTCCAGAATTTAGTTTATTCTCGGGAGTGACTGCCGTCAGGCCAATTACGGGGAGATAAATAACTTTTTTGTACTGACTTAATCACTTTGCAATAACCGCGTGAACTTTCGGTTGATGTAAATATGATAGATAGATAGATAGATAATTCTTTATTGTAAGTACACCAACAGATTTCGGGTAGGACAAGTAGGTAGCATATGATACGTAGTTCTCGCCTAACAATTAGGCAGATAATATAAACAAGTAGACAGACAAAAAATAAGTTAGGTTTTTAAATTATTTAATTTACTCAGTCGTTAATGAATTCGAAATTGCATTGGCAATAGTATAACGTGTCATACCTCTATAATACGTATTGTTTGCAACTGTATTTCTATGAAATGGCCAGTGTCCGCCTGTCCGGCACTTTGCATCGGTATGCGGAATGTGCTTATGGCTAAAATTGTTGTATGTTTGTTACAAGGCTGGGTAGCTCGGGGCCCAACCCAATCACACCTGTAAGTTCATACAACTACCGGTCGATGGATAAGAGTGGTGCTGGCTTTCATCTCGAGCTTGGGAGTTAGATGGTAGTAGCCTAAAATTATATAAATAAAAAATGTACCTAAGAATTCTAGCCTCCTAGGTAAAAGCATTCTGTTGTTATCCTATGTTTTTAGTGCGAAACTCATCTACTTATATCCAAATAATGCGATAAGTTAGCTCCGTGACTATACATGAACGAAAACTTTGCAACTAAACAATTTAAAATTAGAATACAGTACCACGAATGCGCTTAAAACACGCTCAAGAGTAAATATACCCACCGAATTGCCGCAAAATTGTCGTTTTAACCACAGAATACATAACACTACTAGTTTTAACTGTCAAAACTTTCATATTTACTTAAGCGACATTTCCATCGTTTATTTTTATACGTTCTGAAATAAACCGATAGTGTGGTCACTTTTATAATAATATTAAGCTTGGTTTGTAATAAAATGTATAACTGCTAAGTTTTACTGGGCGATATCGCCATTGTTAGGTTATTAATTTGTGATCTGATATGGGTCTTCGTAGCACTGATACACTTTATAGCATTGCACCATTGTTTAAATGACATGGACGAAAATGCATAAATCTGTCTAAAACTTAATGAACTATGATACAAATTATAACAACAAAATTAAAATGCGTAGTGGTATTCCTTCCCATTGTTAAGATAAACAATATCATTCGATTAAAAGGCTAAGGCTTTATTTTTGATACCTGAAACAAAAATAAACACAAGATTTTATTCATAA
This sequence comes from Eilema griseolum, assembly GCA_963662185.1. NCBI lineage: Eukaryota > Metazoa > Arthropoda > Insecta > Lepidoptera > Erebidae > Eilema > Eilema griseolum. The sequence goes on from OY759250.1 coordinate 13,197,361, forward strand.
ATATACAAAAGGCGATTTTATCCCAAAACAGCAATATCTTTCTAGCAGTCGTTTGAGAAGAAAAAGCATTGAAACAAAAGGTACAGAGAAATAAATCAAATAATGTTCACGCAGATGCTTAAACTGGAACCAAACATGTGGAAAAATACATTAAAATCTCCCCAAATGTCCGCAAAAACCCTTTCCGCCCATATTCCCTAGCCTAAGGTAATTTATCTGTCAAAATAACCTTGCAATATCTTTATACTAAAATATTCAGCGTAGACGTGAAACAAAGGATTTGACCTTTGCCTTTCGACCTTGACCTTCATTTTAGAAATGATATTTAGGTAAAGATTTTACAAACCGTAAGCGTGGTTGCTTCGCGAACGGGTCGGCTTTGCCGGGAAATTACCAAACACAAAAATTCTTTTTGTTTTCTTTTTGTTAATTGTATTGAGGCTTTTAGGCTACGTACCTAGGTCGAATGAACACTGAAACTGAAATACATCTTCAATTCTGCAATACAACGTCTGTTTTATTTTATTTTATAATATAGGTATTTGTGTTTAAATGTTCTTATAGATGCATATGTTTAGAAGATTGATATGTTTTTAAAAGAAATAAAAAGGTTAGAAAATCATCGTACTGAAATGAAACTGAATATAATAATACAACAGTGAATTCATTTCTCTATGAACATGAGATTAGATTGAAAGAATCCTTCAGCACCGCAGAAAAGTTTATTCTATCCAAACTAAAAAGGGATAGGCGCATTTAAAAATTCGTGTAGTCTCCAAACCTAGCGATTTTATTAAAATTCTGGTGAAATATGACTAGATTAGGACCGAACAAAGTAATGAGCGAGCCAACCTGCCAAAAGGAGCGCCTCAGATAAGGTGCTTCCCTAATCGAGCAGCAGTTTAACTCGAGTATAAATCAGGATTTGTACTAGCGAGTTTATTTTGTACACTTAACTTATAGGGAATACGGCAGTGTTAAAAATGTACGAGTATTTAGTTACGCGTGTTGTGCAGTTGCAAGATCTCCAAATAAATTGTGTGAATATGTCAGAAATGTCCGGTAAATAATAATGCCTACACACGGCGTTGAAATCAGTTGCGATATCGGTGACGTAGTGGGGAGGACCCTTGAGATCGTACCATAAATCGCATCTTGCATAGGCAAATCGTATACAAATCTTATTGATTATGGCAGTAGGATCTAAGGTCCTCCCTACCACTTCCCCGATATTGCCACTGATTTTAGCGTCGTCGTGTGTGTCATTTAAGAAAAATGACAAAATTATGAAGATAAAAATAATAGTTCGATAAAGACAGTTCTTTAGTATCAAAATTATCTTAAAATAAAATAAATCTATCTACATCTGATATAAATATAAAGAAGTAAAGTTTGTGTCCTGGTAGAGAATAGTCTCTGGATCTACTGAGTCAATCTTGAAAATTCTGTTACCAATAGAAAGCCACATTATTTGTGAGTGTCATATATCACCACGTTATTGGAGAAGGTTAGCAGCAGGAACGGGATCAGAAGCCCACGCAGGCGAAGTCGCGGGCAACAGCTAGTAATAAATAAAGTTAAAGTGGCAATAAGAGGCACAAAAATGTCTCCCGTAAAAACTGTTATGTATACAAGAACATAAAACTTAACAGTTACCTTGATTATTGAAAATAAATTGAACGCTAACTACGTTGCTGCAAATTTATTTACGAAAAATAAAATGATCAAATGCTAGCAATAATATTATTCAAGCGATGTAAATAAAAACTTTGATGCATGGAAATGTTTAATACATTTTGGTGACTCTTTTAACCAATTTGTAATTCTAACCTGAATATGTTTAAGTGTGGTATTTCAACTAGTTTTTAATGTAGTTTTTTCATTGGGTGATGCATAGTAGTCTGGTCGAAACGAACAAAACATGCTAGCCCTTGTGACTTCCATTTGAAAAAAGATGCATCCTCCAACCGTCCTATACAACAATAAACTGCCCTATGCAACTTCTGACCTCATGAAGAGAATCTGTTCAGAAATATACTGTTAAATAATCATCTAACTTCTTCATCCTAATGTTAATCCCGATCGCATCCGTAGTTTTTACCTCGCAGTTCGGAGTCCGCTTTTTCTAGTCTGACTACTGCCATTTAACCTCCACAACCAACATTGCAGTTAGAGCAGTTGTTGGACTTTTTATGGCTCCAACTACCCAGTTGGAGTCATAAAAAGTTTAAGAAGTTAAATATTGAAACGAGTATTTTAATATTTACATAATTTCGACAGAAACTCTGTCTCACTAAATAGATACCAAACTCTTTCCAATCAATTTAAGACCGTGATTCACATAATTCGAATTGAAAACTCATAAAGCTTCAAGAACATTCCGAAGCACTTTAGCACGTACGTTTTCTCACGATGTTTCCACCGTTAAAGCAAGTGATAATTCACTTCTAATACGCACATGAACTTCACAAACTCAGTGATGCGTGATCGAGAATCGAATTTGAATTGACAGCGTAAGTCGTTTTCCCTCCTCTGCTAAAAAAATAACCGCGAAAAATCCAGGTCGACTTCATGAAATATCCAAAATATTCATACTATAGTTTACATAAGGTTGTTCGCCTAATAACATAGGGTGGCGTATCGTTTTGAGAGGTAAATTGCTCCACTCAAAAACGGTGGTTACGTGAACCAACATTTATGGGGATTTACATTCAAAGCAGGTACCGCTAAAGTAAATCATTGTAATTTAATTTTGTTCGAGCACCTTTCTCGTATGTTTCCACCCTTAAGGTCTGATTATATTGGTATGGGAATATCGATAACTGGTTCTGCGTTCATTACCTATATAGCACCATGCATTCGGCATGTATTGTAATGACTGTGCATCTACAGAAATGGAGTTCTTCTAAAGGGTTTAAATCTATTCTACAGAGACTAGCCAAAGACATTTATTTTCAATATTGAACAATGAAATTGTTTATTATTGACGTCTAAAATAATTCTACTTAATCTAAGTTTACCACCGCTCCCTAGACCCTAGTGGAGAGCACCTTTATCTTAGAATACGATATATGCTTCTTAGGTATATGTTTTTTATAGCACTTAGTTGGCTCTGTTGGCAGGCAAACAGAGCCCGCGTTTAATAGTAAGTATGTATACAACTGTTAGATTTTCATATAAACATGTTGTCTACAAAAGTGTCGTATTGAATTTTACACTGATACCAACTTCGAAATTAGGTAGTTTAGCACAAAGACTAGGTTGCGAATTTATGAATATAATATCTATTATATATTGTCTTTGGTTATTTCAATATTATTAAACATTTGATGAAATTACTACGCAAGTACATGTGCACTTAAATTTATAACTTATATATTGTTTGACATTCTTCTTATAAGTGTTACATATATCTAGTTTATAGATATAGAATCCAATGACGAAAGACGATAGTCTCAGATGCAACCGGAACAAAACTAAGATGAGAAACTCAGATAAAGAAAGTAATATCTTAAATAACCAATGTCATAAAATATCTGTGTATGTTCTTTGCAACATTCTTCTTTCCTTTATCTTTATTTACCTTATTTTGAACTTTCGAATACATTAAACTTTGTTTGTGCACGTTTTACCCGTAAAAAGTACAATAATGTAATGCGGCATTGGAAAAACATCAAACTTTTTTGGTGTTTTCAGGTTCAGAGGCGTTTAAATAGCGGTTATGACGTAAGCAGGCAACTTTGCCATGTATTGATCATAAGGGTGTTGCCAAGACTACGCTCCGTTTATTAGTAATTCTTTTTTAATAATGTTCACACTTTTTTCGGTAGGGCTGGCGAATTGTGTTTTTATTATGCACTTAATTTTTAATGCTAAATGTCCGTGTGAACCATGATTCTTTTGCGCATACGGCTTAGGTGTGTTATTCCTACCTATAACTTATATCTGTGCAAAATTTTATTTATATATGTGAAAATGCTCTTACGTCATTCATCCTGTACATATACATCTTCTCTACAAACTCGCATTTAAACAGTAAGAGTCAGATACTAACACCGTGGGAGTACCAACCCTGTTTTAATGCATCTACAGCGTGTGTCTAGTTTAAAATTTTCCTTCCATCTTCCAAATAGGTCAAGTCTTACAAAGTTAACCATCATTATTTGCCAAAAATATATTGTTAACTATACTATAGTGCTGTCCTGGATATATTGTTTTATCTGTATGTTTTTATGTCTGTGTGTTTACATCTGGTATCACAAACACTATGTCTTTTTTTGTACTTGATAGCCTACCTATATCTTGGTGAAGATTATAGGCTATTTAACATCACGCTCAGGTCCATAAGAACTGATCAATAAGAGAAAATACGTCGACACGACGCAGTCGAATTGAACTGAGGACGACGGGTGAAACCGTAGGGTACAGCTAGTTGGATTTTAGTACGGCGAGTCACAGTTAATGTTCTCTGAAAAGCGTCGTTAGGTTTTCTGTATGATAATGCGAGAGAATAAAGATGTTCGTATTGCTAAGCTTCTTGGTGTAATGTCTCCTTTAAAATCGGGTAACTTTGAGAAAATACTGTACTATGTTAACTGTGCACTTTATAAAAACGGTTCTATGGGCCGTTTGCTCGGGGTTTTATTGTTTATAACGTATACTAACATCAATACAAATAGTGCACGTACCTCAAAGTTTTCCCACGCAAACAATAAATGCATACCTACACCTACAGAAAGATAGAAGCTATTAAAGCAATGCAGTCACATAAAACATAACGAAAATTGAAAAACTGTAAAAATAACTTTAAAAATAGAACCCTTATATATTTAAACAAATCATTTTTTTCCTCTATTTCCTTTTTTTATATACGAGTTTGTATAGTTAGCATAGTTTTGTATACATTTATATGTAATTGTATATATTTTTCCGTATATTATAATAGCATATTTTATGTACCTAAACTGAATAAAATTTATCTAGAAAATCACTAAAAAACAAATAATTAATTTTTTTTTATTAAAATCGTTAGATTTTCCGACTGGAGGCCTACGTGTCATTTCATACTGTAAATCTATCTCTGTACCAAATTTCAACTAATTTTTTTCAGCCGTTTGCACGCTATTGAGTAACATAAAAGCAACTTCCAAACATGCGCGATAATGGTATATACATACCTTTAATTTGCCTGACCATGTGAGCCAGTCACCCTTTGACCACGGCCGGTGTAACCTGGTCGAAACGTCAGACAAACCAAAGGTATGGATGTACCTATACCATGATCGCATTAGTTTCTGTAAACATTATTGTACATCATGGAACGCGAAAGTTTAAAAGTTAACTTTCAAACATCTTTCCAAACTTTGACATTCATAATATTACTAGAATAGTAGTGAGAAAGCTACCGGGACCGACAGCTTATCTTACTCTTAGAGGTATACCCGAGAAGAGGGCCAGATCGTGAGAGATGGCCCTGGGTCGGCCGGGGTGCGAGGGATATGCCTGACAACCTCACCTTCGGCAACTCAAGCGACCCACAGGCGGCGTGCGTTTTAGTCGGTTCGAGTCCGACATAACCTCCTTCACCGGCTCCGGTGGGGAGGTATCCGTGGGGATTTTGCGCACATAAAAAAAAAAAAAAAAGACAGCTTATCATTCTCTTAGAGGTAAGAATGGTCCCATCCTATCCTAAGACTGTATACTGTATACTTTTGCTTGAATTTGCAATATCAATCACTTGGCCACTAACCCATCGAAATCCTTAATAATTTAGTTTAACGTTAATTCGCGTTGACAATAACTGCTTTACCCAAAAATCAGTGTAGGTAATCTCGCCCCCAAATGAATAAAAGTAAGATTGACAGTTAATTTTATCACGACCGTCTGGTCCCCATTCAATCGTTCGTTCAATTACCAATTAAATCGAATTTGTCCCAAGCCTCGTACTGGAGATGGCCAACTTGGGCATTTATGATCTTTATCGAAGGGCCCACAATCTTAAGCTGTGTTTATAAACTTTTTGATTTAGAACTGTACTTAGCTGTGTTTTTGAATGATTTGTCGTTTTATACCAGCAATCTAATCGATTACTTATTTATTTATTAGGACATAAAACAGTTTCATGTTACTATATCATAAAAAAAGTATTCACAAATTTAGGATTAGGATTAGGATAAAGGTTTTTTTTAAGTAGTAGTAGTAATACAAAAGTACCTATGGTATGATTTTGTGGATTTAAAATGTAATAATACATTTTAAATCCACAAAATCATACCATAGGTACTTTTGTATATAACCATACGATACCTGCGCTTTATAGTGTAAACTGTGTAAAGTAAACAAAGCATCTTCAACCTTATGAGTTTTATGACACGATTTTTTGAACTGAAATACAGGTTGCAGTTGCAGTACAGTCGACCACGAAGTGATTCATTTCACAGATCCTCATTACTAAAATAGTGTTTAACCAAAACAAATTGATGTTTTTGACATGTTGATTAATTTATGTTCATGTTTTGTTTCAGGTATGCATCGAATTATTGTCACATGGAACTCTGGAACTGTCTTTGGGTATTATACAATTTATGTTTGCAAAATATGATGTAATTTATGCCCGTGGTTCTGTCAAATCACTTAGGACGATGATTTGTATAATTTATTTTAGAATTTACCTATATAGATTTTTGTTCAGGACAAATACCCATATGTTTCTAACGCCATCTAGCAAATACAAATTTAAATAATATGTAAATGAGGTTCTAGTCTCGTGAAATCAATGTTTACACTCTGATTAGGATATTTACATTAAACTAACATCAACTGTTGAGTTGCACGCAATCCGCCAGGTGCGATCACCTAACTTTGTCTAATTTCCTTTTGAGCATATCTTCAGGGACAATTATCTACATATACCTAATTAATCGATCTTTATTTTCTTTCTTTCTTTTATATACCTAATTAATCGAAAATTATCACAACATCAATAATTGTCGGTGTAAATATATGCTTAACTAAAAGATGCATTCGGTATATTCTTTAAAAACAATTTTTTTAACTTTTATTGTCGTTAACAATAGCCAATTTCAATCTAATGAGTACGCAGAATGCATTACAAAAGAAATGGTAGCCCCCCGGCTCGCAGCTGTTTAACAACATCACTTCCATACATTGAATCCATAACGAAAATCAAATACAACAAATTGAAAGGCCCCGTGCAGGAGCCAATACAAACATTGATCCGGTTACCGAACGAGCGTTTTATTGAGCGAAATTCAGAAGCAAAATATTTATTGTCTGTGCCGTGGAGCTTTAAATAAACACGCTGGTGTTTTTCTTCACTGTGCACAGTGTGCTCGGTCAACACTGGTCTGAGACCAACAGTTGTTAGCCCGGAGTTAGGGGTTAGGAAATTGTTGAACGGGTTAGAAAGTACATAAAAATCTTTATTAGCTAATACTTTAGTGATCTAATTATACAAAAATTAAGTCGAAAACGAACGTTTATTTAATCTCTGATTGAAACATGCTGAAAAATTTGACAGTGGCTTAATTTGTTTAACTATGTTTTTCGTTAAAAAAAATATTATTTGTAGGTTCAGATAAACTAAGAAACGTTACAAAGTAACATTATGTTTATGTTAATCCTGAAGCAAAGTAATATTTATATTATTTCCTACTTAAAGTTAATGTATGTGGCTGAGACAAATTCGCGTATAGCTACTGAGTACTAAAGCCACTCAGAATTGTAAAATCACGAAGTGTATATCCGTGATCGAGATCTGGAGAGCTGGCCATTAATCTGTGAGACGGTGCGTCATTACTTATCTTCGTTTGCTTCATAGATATTTTATACTTAATGTTTCAAAGACCATGTACTTTTTGCAACTACTACTACTACTTTTTACTCTTTCTGTTTTTATGCTTTTAAATTACACTATACTACACTACATATAATTACCTAATAATAAAATATTAAAAAAAAAATATTAGCATAGAGAAAGGGCATGAAAGTAACGACTTGGCTTGCATTGCCTCCTATAAAAAAGCCATTTTCTATAAATTTTGTTTATATAATTTATTCTTAAACCTGTCTCTGTAAGTTCGGTTCATTCCAATTGTAAGTTGCCAGGTGTTAACACCTAGTCAATTCACGTGGAAAAAACTTTAAGTTTGATGTTCTTCATCTCCCTAAACTGCATGAAAAATAATGTTAACTTGAAAATTTCTAACGCAAGGTCTAGTTTCTGTCACTGTGCAGTCACAATTTTTTTTTTTCTCTTGAGCTATCAAATGTCATAATCCTTAAATAAGTCTATGGTTAGTCTATGGTACCTTGTCTAGCATGTCCACGTTTTTTGAAATTAGAATGTCATGTATTGTGTACTTTACTTTATAAGTCTCCTTATGGCGCGATATTTCTTATTGTGAATAATTTGTATACGGTCTCGAATGATGTGCTACTGTGATTTCATTTGTTCCTTGTGATTTTATTTCTAGAACATTATTTTACAGTTAACAAGATGAGAAACTCTGACTCGGGATTAATGCTTCAAAATATAACTGTAACTTAGACATTTTGTTATGCTTGCATATATTTTAATATTAACTTACGAGCATCGACTACTAAAAACGGTCTATATAGAAGCTTTGTCACTTTGTCGTGGACTGATTTATATGCAATAAAACGCGTTCGACATTCTGATGCGGAAGGTACGGATAGTACCTAAATAAAGGTATGCAGTCTATGGCCATATTCTGCTCAAGCTTTTAAACCGTTGCTTATTTGCTGCATAACACGCATGAACTCCGCCCGCCGAACTAAATATATAAACTCGTGTATCGATCAGAATAGGTTTGGAATAGATCGCTTACTTAACTTTATGTTTATGGTCCAACAAGACCCTTAGAATTGAAATAATATTCTTGTAATATCTGCGACTAAGTTATAATGTGAACTAGTTTCCGAGACACAGAAACCAACTTGAGCTGAACTTTTACATCGTAAGTTACCACGTGCGAACGGGATTGTACGACGGGATCCTTCCCTGGAGAGCACATTCCTTTTTGTTTTATGTGTCTTGTAGAACCGTAATAGTAAGTCTGATGCGGCCCCGATCTGTTATGTCAAGATTGTTTGGTATATTTCCAAGGAACTAACTTAAGTGGAAGTGGATAACTTTTTCGAAATTCACCCGTTTGAAAATCGAATATGTTTTTTTTTTCGAATGCCAAACACTTTTATGGACCGTTAGTATAGTATAGTCATTATTACATCAATAGTAGGTGTAATGATATTTTGAATTTTATTACCCATATTTAGCCATGTTCGGTGTATTGTATAGTGTACAGGGCCTACTAAGATCCCCAGACACCTACACCTGATGAACAGCGGACAAAGTTCTGGCGGTAGGTTGTCTTGCTGGATTGCGGGGCTCAGACCCCAGTCGTCCCCATAGCATCCAAAAAATGGTTAGTAATAAGAAAGCGGGATCCGGTCCCCGGAGAAAAAGCTTTGGAGGTACAAACATACACATATAACCTGTACGGGAACACTTTTCCGCCCAATTGAGCAGTCCGATTGGGGAAGTACCTCGGCCCTATAGAATACCGCGGCTAAAATAACTTCGTGTTGTGTTTCCAGTGGTGAGTAGGGTAGTCAGAGCTCACTGGAGAATTTGTGCTGTCAGTGGGAAGACTAAAGGCTTGTCCTGCTTTGTATTCTGCTGACGGCACAGAGACTCTGTACTTACAGGGTTGGCAGCGCGAACGTGACTCCTCTGGTGTCACAAACGTCCATAGGCCACGGTAACTACTTTCCAACAGGTGGGCCGTGTGCTTTTCTGCCAAATAAGTGGTATAAAAAAACCCCTACAACAATAACATACAGCTAAATAACGTACCAATACTTACTTTTACATAAACCCTTGTATACACCCGCAGCTTATCTATACCATCTCCAGTTAAGAATGTTACATTATTTTCCATTTAAAGAGACGCAACAAAGCCTTCATTGTGCGCATATCCTTATGATGGATACGCGTGTCAGCGGTATTATATTTATGGATCAGTGATTTGTGATACAAAAGGCGATTCATGTAACTGTTTCGAAGAATGTGTTAAAAGCGTGACTACGAATTTATTCGTTCTTACGTTGTAATTTTAACCGCTGTAGCGGCTATCTACTATAGAATTAGTTAAAGGTATCGAGAAGCCGTAGAAATAAAATTGGGGCAAATGTTGGTTATTGCTAATTTGTAGTTTAAACCGTGTGTTTAATCCACCGCATTGGATGTGTCACATCAATTTGTAAACAAGAGATGATAAAACTAAATAAAGAAGAAAAATCTAAAGAGGCGAAAAAGGAACTAAGAATGGGGCAAAATCGGTTACATAATTTATAATTCTAAATCATTTTGAGGCGAAAACGTAAGAAGGTTCAGGGCAAACAAGGATTGTGCGAGGCAAAACTTGTGGGGTAATTGCGTAAAAAAATAATAGTATTTATTACAAATGAAATCATAATTGTGAATCTCATAGTATTTATGAATCGGACTTTTTTAAATTCTTTACTATACACTTACCTACAAGGTATGTGAAACTTTCGTTCAGCTCGCCTTTGTACATAATATTTCACTAGACAAATAAGTGAAATATTATTACAAAGGCGAGCTAAACTCAGGGTTCAGTTGTCTTCTGGCAAACCCGAGAGTGCACAGAGGAATTGTACTCCAATGAGAGGCATGTAAGTAGGTATACCCCTGGCAAAAGGCATTACATGTACATACATGTATACCCGTCATAGACCTACATAAATATACTTACATAAAAATCTTCTAAATATATATATAGAAAAAGAATATACATACGTTACTTGTATATACGTACATACGTATTACTTGTATATACGTATATGACATAAGGAAGAGAATTCCACCACAGCCGCACTGCAGAAACTGTGAAGAAATCGTACGTTTATCTGTATCATAACTGACAGATGCAACTAACTAATCATATATAAAATTGTGACTAATGCCTTCTGCAGCCTTCGCTGGGTACATGGGCAGATAATAGACAGAACGTGATTGTATTACTGGACTTATGAGTCAGTCTTCGAATCATATACCGTTCAAATAGTAGGAACATTGTCGCCACTGTGTCGCTATGCTTCCAGCTACAGTTTTAGGTAGATATATAGATTCAGATAAATAGATAGGTAGATAGAGTACCTAAGTAAGTACCTACTAATGAATATGAAGATGAAATTTCAATGCCGCATATATGAGTTTCTTCTTTTGTACAAAATAATCTGAAATTATTGATCTAGAGTAGATCTAGATCTAGAATTATAGAAGCTAACATTATCATCCTGCCCTTATCATATAGGTATTTGGCGTGGACGTAACAAGAGATGAAAGAAAGAAGGAAAAAGCACTTTGTTCCATTCATCTCTAGTTGCAGTCATCACAACATGCACTCCCTTCCCAGCCATACCATCTTTCCCTTTTCTATTAGGTCTTCTTCTCCCCTTGTAGCTGTCCCTTTCCATAGTTCATACCTTCCTTACGATTCACTTACCTTACTCTCATATATCCTAGAAGCTAACCTGCTGCTATTTTACCGCTGTAAATTAAAAAATAACAACAAACGTTACATACCTTATCCATTAAAGTGACATAATCCAGATTAATTACAATAGGTTTATCTTCTTAATAAGATTATATTGCTAAGCCATTTTATTATCCGTTTTATAAACCAATTACTGATATTTAGTGTCCCCTGGCCGACGGCCCTTATCATTGTACTGTCCCCTGGGCATAAAATAAATAGGGACAGAAGGCCAGCTTCGGTCGTCCTTGATTTTGATTTATCTATCTCCTCGAGTGTAACGTAGTCTAGCTGTCTGTATGATAAATTGGATTGTTTTCTCCGACATCGGGACTAAAACTTATCATATTTCTAAAATTTCACACGGAATACTTCTGAGTTTAAATGGCTACAAACTCTTGCATTAACAGGAGATAGTATATTGCTACAGAATCTTCTTGCGCGATCTACAGATATTGTGATCTACAGTGCGATTGCGGGTACAGCCAGTACAGGGTCTAAGAAACACATTACTAAAATCAATATTACTGTCAGTGGGATGACTAAAGGCTTGTCCTGCTTTGTCCTCTACACTGACGGCACAGAGTTTCTGTACTTACAGGGTCGGCAGCGCGAGTGTGACTTATCTGGTGTCACACACGTCTATAGGCCACGGTAACCACTTTCCATCAGGTGGGCCGTGCGCTTGTCTGCCACCTAAGTGGTATAAAAAAATAAATGAAATAAATTGCTTTACTTCGTTTAATTTATTAAATACTTTACGGTGATAAGAATTATAAATAGGTAGAGTTGTGAGAATAGATAGACAGTAATAAATCTTGACTCTTTTCCCATCCCCAAATTACGTTTCGTGATTTTAGAAAAAAAATAAAGCCCTTATTTTTGTGCATTATCACAAGTAACATTCACAGGCGTATTTTTTGGCGCATATTTTGAGTACCAACATTTGATGACAAAATAGCAAATTGGCTGATAAAAAAATACTAATTAAAAAAAGGCAGTTATCAAATTATGTCAAAGTGCACGAAGTTAACCTACAACGAACAAGCTTCTTCTCATAATTCATATTTCTTTATCAATTGTTCACAACATGTTAAGCTATAAGCTAAAGTTGTACTTCTGGTAATTTACAACAAGTTTTAGCACTTACAAAAGTTTGATTAAAATATAGAACTATATAATATCCTCATGCCCGCTATGGGTTATAGAAACATCACAGTTCGAAACTAGTTTCTAGTTCCCCAGCATGATTTTAGGAGACAAATATTACTTAGGCAAATAATTCGAGGTTCAAAGTTTTCCTCTAGGCAACTTGTAAGGTTTGAAGTTCTACGCGTGTCTGTCTGTAAGAACTTGACTAGACTTACATTGTTTGAGATCGTTTGAATTTAGAATGTTTGTGTAGTTAGTAATATAACTTTACGGTGTTTTATTCTTGTATCCCACTCCTACTAATATAATAAACGTGAAAGTTTGTTGAAGATTTTTTTGATATTTGTTACTTAATCACGCGCTACCGGCTGGACGGATCTCTTTTTTCCCTCCCATATTCCCGTGGTTATGTCGGATTCGGACCGGCTAAAACTGCACGGCCGCCTCAGGCCATCAGTTGTAGGGGGTGAGGTAGCCTTTAGCATATCTCTCGCGCACGCCGACTGACCCAGGCCCATAGAAGGCCCCCTCGGGTGTGGGACCACGGCGTCCCCATTAATCCCCAGAAGGGCCTCCAAATCTGGCTTATGTCTGGTTTAGAGATAGATTACATTCTGGAATAACATACAGGCTTTTTATCCCGGGAGTAGTTTCCCGAGGGTTGCGGAAACGGGATCGTGGGGAACGTGGGGGAAGCTGTGGTCAGCAGCTAGTAGATGATATTACAGTGTTTTGACTGCTCAAACCAAATTATAGGATTGAGTTTTTTAAGCATTTACTATGAATAATATTTCTTTTCAAAAAGTCTTGTATATTTTTTACTTGAAACCGTGTAAATTTAGAATTCTGAATAAGATGGGACAGAGATAATAGTGATTTATGACATTCGTGCGAAGAGGGTGTCGTGTCCCGACAGGCCCCATCCACAGTGGTTCTGTTGTTCGTGACTGTTGAGTATGTGTTTAGCCACCTTTATCAAAATTAATGATAAGCTTTTCAAGTTATACTTACTTTATAAAGCACACTTCATTCAGACTTCAACATGATACACCGAAAGTAAAAACCGTCTTCTTCTTCGTGTCAATGGCAACAGTAAAAAAAAAAACTAAATGTGCCCAGCCCAAAACTCAGCGACATTGATGCACCTTCCGTCTCACGAAAGGAGGTGGTACATCGATTGCAGAGGTGCATCATAATCACAGTCACCACCCTCCGAGTTTAGGTAACCTCATTTTACCTACAGCAGCGTTGTATTCATACCTATGCTTCTTTTCCTTTGGGGTAGGCAGAGACAACAGCCCACTATCTACTTCTGTCCTCACATACTTCGTGAGCTTGAAGGCCAAGCCAACTGCATCTGCAAGGTAATACACCTTCACACGGTTTTGGCTTTATCACATGCTTGTCTCTTGAGTCAGGGGTCATACGACAGTCACTTTCCAAAAGTCATACGTCCCCGAAGATCTTGCACCCACTTAGAACAATTATATTTCATCAAATAGGTACATTAAAATTATAACAAAACGAAGAGCTCTGTCAGTGACTTGTCAAAGAGGAGCGGACATGACGTAAACACTTTTAATACCAAGTGAATATAGACGGGTAACGAAAAACGTCTCAGCACTTCCGTAAAGGCGGCATTTTTAAATTTCCTTTTTTTATATAGTATTTTCAAACCTTTTTGAAACGTACTTCAGTTAAACAAGGTTATATTTTTTAAATAAAAGACGGAGAGAGTATTTCATAATTTTTATTTCATTCATAAATCGTTTGTACGATTTTAGACGCGTACAATTTACTTGTAAGCAAATGAGTATTTAATATTTTATTAACCTCTGACGCTAAACGATGGATCTGATAAGTTTAATGTGTACATATTGTATTTTTTCGTCCATATATTATCGTAGTTACTAAATAGACCAACAGAATGAGATGTTTATCTCACGACTATTGTAAATACGAAAGTATGAACCCCCTATTATTAATACACCTCTGCTAAACCCTCCGGAGGTAAAGGTGTGATTCTTTGTATGTATGTTTAATTACTAAGAAATATTCTACGTTTAAGCCGAAAGTTAATATTAGCTTACACCATCGGATATAACCTAAATGTTAATTCAGGATATTACTCAACCATCTTCGTTTCGAAAACGACTCAATTTTTTAAAGTTTTAGCGTCAAAAAGTAACAAATAAAAGTGGATACACTCATCTAAAAACTAAAGTATTTATAGTAAATAGATTTGTTATATTGAAATCATTGATTCATCACAAATTTCGAACGATTGAAAGTGGGATCAGTGGACAAATGAGCGTTTAGCTGAAGATACATTGATTCACCACAAAAATACTCTAGCTTCACCTACGTTTCCCAAATAGGGGGTTGCAAACCAGATATAGGCCCACGAAAATATAGGTTAGTCGCGATACCCCTCGATTTGTTTCGTTTTAAAACAACGTTTTATCACGCTATTATAACACAAATCAGGGGGAATTGCAACTATCCCGAAAATACTGGGCACAGTTTTTGTCTCATTCATTGTCATTTCAATGGACAATGAAAAAAGCAACTGTTGACAGCGACTGGAATTTATTACTAAGATTAGTTGAGAGAAGTTACGTGTGAAGAAATGGTTCGTAATATGTGTGTGTGTGTGTGTGTTCCTGGTTGCATCTGAGGCTTTCACCTTCACACCGAGACGAGACAATTCAGCCGTGACGGACAAGGTCCGGGTATCCGGTCACGGAGAATCCGCATGGCACTTATAGGGTTTATAGCAATAACGATAAATTTCCCTAACTTCACCAAAAACTAAATTTATCTAACCTATTAAGTTGATTATTTTCCTGTAGTTTTAATAAATTATTTAAGAGGGTTTATTAAATTAAGAATGGTAAGAGCTGTAAAATTTACATCGGTTCTTATTTTATCGTTAATAATTTGACACTTAAGTATTATGACGTCACAATAATTAATTTCATTTAAGTGTCGTCATAACTTACCGGATTGACGTTTACTAAAAAATAACTAATTGGACTAGTCAGTCAAATACCCAATAAATTGAGAATGAGAAGGGCCGTGTTTACCTAAGCGTCTACGCCTCAAACAAAATATCACGACAAATTCGAACTTCGTTTAGGCTATTCTCGAGGGTGAAACATCTTTATTCTTGAATACTTTGTTTGTAACACCAGGGGTTGAGGTTCCCCAAAAATATAATAGAATTAAACAGTCTGATTAAAAATATAATCACACCTTGTAACTTTCAAATAATCGCTATTTTCTCAAAATCTTACAGAATTATAGTAAATTTCTATTAAAATAAAATGTGTGAAGCGCCATGTCATTTTTTAGAGATATCAATTCACACCCTAACATATTATTACAATTGTACACTGTACACCCCTAATATACACGATCATAGGCCACGGTAACCACTTAACATCAGTTAGGCCATCTGCCATATAAGTGCTCCAAACAGCTTATTATCTTAAAGATGACGTAAAGAGACGTAAAGAACACAAAAAATATCACATTTCTGTCATTCTCTCATCTGAATTCCATCCATACGTTAAACCTGCGCGGTAAGCGCCTTATCTGCAGCTGATTCGTGAAACAGCGACACTCGCCGTGTTAATGGGTAGCTCTTTTTAACAGCCCTACATTCATCATTCGTCAGTAATGAGGCCATTGACATCCGCATAGGGTTGACACGTAACATTTTTTTAGATAGGTCACGCCTGTACGGTTTTACTTTGTTAATAGTTAAATGTTAAAAGTCTGAGATATGATGATCATCTTTACAGATACCAAAAATAATTCTGCAATGGTAACTTTAGCTTAACGGTCTACACATTTTAGTGCCTAAAATGTTTAGGCAGACAAGCTTATAGTTTGTCAAACGAATAGTTCATTACATTTAAATGGTAAAAATAATACGCATTTGTATATTTTTTTAAATTGTATAATATTAGCAATTGAATATTATTATAATAATTATAACCAAATAATCCAATGTGTTTCGTTAATCTAGTTTAAGTAATTTAGAATCAATGTCAACTTATTTTACTGTTTTGCATATTAATTTAAACATATCAAACTATTATACAGTTCTAGTACTGTTTCCTATTTGATAAGAATTTGTAGTCGCATGTTAAAACTGTACCATCGCACTATCAACAAGGGAAATATTGTTAGTTTTAAGTATTTTTTTACTTTTTAGTGTTGCCAAACCAGGCAACTTATCATTGTAGACGGCTACGTTGACTCTAAAAACGTGCAAGATTTTTTTTAACAAATACCAAAGTTGACAACCCTGTACACTTTCATTACACTATGACATTACTTTGTTCATTTGAGAAGGACTCATTTTTTTAATTAGTATGCCCTGTTGAGTTATGTACGGGTTAATTTCGAGTATAAAGGTTCCTAAATTATGTTAAGGTAGGTATTAAGTAAGGCGAAGGATATGATTGATGGTTAGACAGGGGTGGGAATGTAGCAGGTAAATTAATTGATGTGCAAGTTATTTGCTAAGTTTGTAACCGCGGAAATTGTGGGAATACTGGAATGTAACTAATGATATAAGTGGAAACATATGTAAGTCTGTCTATTCGTTTGAGTGTATCGCTTTCACGCATTAACTACTCTAGAGATAAACATAACTGAGGGTATAGAAAAGTACGCTGTATAAACTTCAGTTCGTCTAAAAAAAAAAAAAATTGGGGAGAGGACAGTTTACGCTAGAGCCTCATTCTTGAACCAGAAGGTATACTGACTTGCATGTGACATTTGCTTAGGCCCCTAGGATTTTAGTAGTTTTCCATACACTCAACATTAATGATGGGAAGATCCCGTCTAACTAAGAGCAGAAGTTAACATCCCTTACTATACCATAGTAGTCTTATGATATATATACTGAATAAACTTATCTCTCATGTCCAAATAAATACCCAGCAGGCATAATATCCATCCACATAACGTTCTACTAGACATAAAACATGGTTCTAATTATCCTCCACGAAATATTTTCTTCAAAATATTCATCTAAATGTCGTTACTTTCTCGTTACACAACCAATTAACCTTTATCGCTAAATCATATTTAAGTGACAGTTTTTAGATAAATAGTCAGCGGTATAGACATAAATGCCTACCCACTTATAAAAATTAGGACGTAACCAATCCGAAATGTTGTTAGTCTGTGCACTGTCAGGAACTAGGCAGTTTGACTCGCAAATTGAGCTATACAGCTTATATATAACGGATTCTCTGCATCAAGGTTATACTGCATTCCAATACCAACTTCAAACCTCAAGAGAAAAATAAATAAGTAAGGGTTGTGCGCTCGCGCATTCTAAGATACCAAGATAAGGGGCTTACATGTACGAGTCACTCCGAACATGACCGAAGAAACCCGAGCACGGGAACGAGGTCATTCAACGCTCCATTTAATTGCCGTCCCTTATCAACCTACGTCAGACGTTCTATTCATCCCGCTCACTCCTATTTGAATATTTAACATTATAAGGAACAGTAAATGTCGGACAATGATTTAGAAAAGCTGTGAGACCAGTATATCATTTATGCCAGGGCAGGGAGCTCTGCGTCAGAAATTGAATAAAATTAATATGGGCATCAATTTTGTTTATGGAACGGTCGATGCTCTTAATAGATGTGTCGTACGGGAATATATTTTTTGATTGAACCAATTTGTATTTCGAACAGCATGTATGGAGGAAATATTTCAATTGCATTATTTTTTTTATTAAAAACTTTATGCACTTATTGCCAGTATTAAAATAAAAAAATTGCAGTCACTGAATTTATGCTAAACTGCGTAAAATTGCTGAAAATACAATTCTCTTCCTTTTCGGTCCAAACCGATTTAAAGAAATTCATTTTCCAAGGCCGCATTTTTAGTGTGTCATTATAATGTGCTGATTTGCCACTAAGTGGTATAAAAAAGTCTGCACAACCAAGTGAAAAACAATTGTGGTTGCTCTCATTTTCAAGAAGGATTAATAAAAAGACTTTGCAAAAATATGTATAAGAACCAAAAAATATTACCCGACCAATATAAAAAGAATCACGCAAATCATCAAAGATGTCATATACTTAGGATAACCCTACTACCGGAGCTGGTGAGAGAGGTTATATCGGACTCGAACCGACTAAAACGCACGCTGTCTGTGGGTCTTTCTTGGTTACCGGAGGTTGGCACGCACTCCGGCATTCCCCTCGATCTGGCCAACTTCGGATGTGGGACCACGGAGTCCCCAACTCGTCCCCGGGTATGGGGAGGCGCGCGATAGCACCGCGGCCTGCTTCTGCTAGGCTTACAGGCGGCTCAACCCGTCACCCCCAGACCCGCACTCATGAGGGGTGGAAGCCGTTCTGTGACTTCCGACGCTCTAAAACGGTCCAGAGAGTAGTCCAGTAGTCCAGTTATTGATTCTAGATTATGATTATTCGCCTATATCTTGATAAACATTACATAGGTACCTATATTGCATTTTATGTGAAATCAAAATAAATACGACGCCAATGATTGGTAATGGTAGGTAATACCGTAAAGTACATACTAACCTTACGGTTATAATAATTTCGTCTCTCGGAGCCGTAGGAAATTGCTTGTTTCTTCTTATCGGGTTGTCTGGAATTCCCTTTATTTTATTCTGAAATCTAGTAGAAATGAGTGATGTACCGGGTCGTTAAAAAATTATTATATTGGCGAATACAAATACAAATGCGGATATTTCTTGTCCATCCGCGGATACAGATATAACTTTGATACAGAATTTATTCTTTGTTTTGAAATTTAATATGAATGTACATAATTATGTCCGCCAATAATTCATGGATACGGATCTTTTTTCTGTCGGATATTTGCGGATACGCGAAAACGGATATCAGCCACATCACTAGTAAAAATACGTGCTCCACCAAGTTCTAGCGAGATGTCGGCTGATTTTTTCTCCCTCTTCTTTGTACTAAACAAATGTTGCGTAATGGCAGTCAGTAAACATATTTACAATTTCTACAAAAGAAATAGTAGAACTCGTATGAGATCCTTTTTGAGGTTATTTTATGCACTCTTCATTTAAATTTATTAAGTTATTTCAGGGTAAGGTACCTAGCTTAAAATAGATTAATATTTAGTGGACGCCTATTAGGGGCGAATGGGCACGAACGTAATGGTAATAGAGACGAATCACAAATTTTATGCCGGGGGTCGAATTTCAGGAGACCAGTGGGTTTGTTGTCTCCTTAAGAGCACGTTAAAATCTGATAGCATAGAGAAAGCTATGGTCGTTGAGCTGGATGAAATAAGATTAAAATATACGTTGTCATATTGTACATTTATTTAGTGAAGAAAATAAAAGTATTATTAATTTTTTATCGTCTCATCTTGATGAATTTTAGGGTTGTCAACCATGCAATAATAATGTCTTGACGTTATAATCTAATATTAACTTCTGTTTAAGATACTTTTTTTTATCTAGGACACGCCAACTTGACTTCATCTCGCCTGATGGTAAGCTAAAGGCAAAGTCTCAGGAAATAGGGTCACCATTACAGACACTAAGTAATGTTACAATGGTGGCACTCAGCTTGGCGGCCTCATCAGATGCTTTTTCACGCCCCGCTTAAAGGACCCGGGACTGTAGGAAGAAGGAAACATTTTTGTTATTTTAAAATAGTCGATAGCTTTGTTTTTTTATTTGATATCGGTAGAGGTTTACGTCCAACAATTTAAAAAAACAGATATTGGTATATAGGTTGTTTAATTCTGATATTTTATCAGTATTTGATGTTCCCTTTATTCAAAATAAACGTTTTCACGTTCAATTTAATTAACCACGATACACTTTATGCGCGTGTTGGTAAGTTTTATGTTCAATCTTTAAGTGGTAACCCTAAACAGCATGCAGTATATTTTATACCTAATATCAAAGAGGTTAAACTTTAAAATCGGATGAAGTAGTTTTTGGGACAAGATTTGCCCGCTAGTGAAACTAAATGACAGTATGCGACGAAACGAGTAAAAAATCTTCTTTTTGTGATAGCTTGAAGCGATGTCCTCACTAAGTTTTAAAGTCTTAACGAAGCGGGGAGTAAAAAGTATAAAAAGTTAATCCTATACCACGTTTAGTTTTTTTGGAATTTGTCTAGAAAACTGTACTATATTCATTTTTCATCGTAATAGCTTCTAAATTGCTATTATTTGACGGGAAAAGAGACTGTTTAGACTCAAAACATTTATTTTGCAAAATATATATATCTAAAAAGATCGAAATCTCTAAGTAGATATAACATCTACATCTCAAGATGGTCGATTTCTCAGACTACCCTGCCCCACTTCAGACGTAATCTAAATATGATTAATTATTAATTAAAATAATATAAATTATGAGTTAAAAATCATTAAAACCGTTAGCAAACATGAGAATCAAACTATTTCAAATGTCGAACTTGAAATCTTAAGATCCCAACGTAAGATTACCATAAACACAACAAACATAGAACATCTATTTCTCGATCATTACTCACACACACACTTTGAGTCAAACCATTATAGCCATAATTTCCAGCAAATACGTTAATCCACAATAAATCTGTTCCCAGTATAAACTTCAGGGTCAACGACCAGTGATATCTAGATGGTTGCGCGCGCGCATCGTCTATCTGTTACAACTGTCACACTCATTTATCATGCACACTCATCGTTGATGTGGCTAGGTGATATTTCTGACTTCTAGATCTACGGTTAATGATATATTTACCATGATTATACAATCATATTTGATCTTAGGCTGTAGTTTATAACAGTTATTAAATAATAAGCACATGGCCTACTTCTAGCATGGTATTGTGGTGGTCTATAGCCTATGAACTAATGTAAATAGGAAATGTGACTCATGTTTTTAAGAGTATCAAAGTACGGGAGTGGTACAGTAAGTTCTCCATCATCATCTTAAGTGCCCGCTTCCATTTAACACCTACCTCGTAGCTAAAGGCCTGTTTGCTCTTTCTTCTCTTTTTAATTTTACTTGTACAGCTGCCGTCTGACCTCCCAATTCTAAGAGGATAGTCTACGCTAGAGCTTCGCCCATCATTTAGTAGTTGCACCTACTTGCAATGGGGTTAGCTTGGCCTGGCTTGGTAAATAATAAATAAATATTCTACAGCATTCCACATAACAATGTCTAGATCCATGATAAACATAGCTTAACTAGCATACTTTTTTTTTCTGTAAATACTTACATATTTATACATAGAAATACTCAGAACAATGCAAATATACATATTTATAAATACAAATATTTGCACTAAGTAGAAATCGAACCCGCGCCCCCTGCGTAAGAGTCGAACGTTCTACCGCTACGCCACAGAGACCATCAATTTAAAATTTACATCCTGTTCAATGTAATAAGAGCACAATAAAGAAACCAAAAGCATCGATTAATTTACGTATTTTAACAAAATGCCCATCAATGTACGAAAATATGTCCCAGAGTCCCAGCCTTTACGGTCGTGGTCAATTTGTTTCTGTATTCCGAAACTGTTAAAGGAATAAGGCTGTGTATTCATTCGGTATATTCGGTTTCGATGTCAAAAGATTCAATGTGAAATGTATCCTTTGATGTTGTCACTCACAAGTGTGTTTGTACGACGATATATTTGCTGAAAATGGCCCATTGGACGTTTTGGTTTGTTTTTAACTACCAAAACAGGCGGCAGTTTTAATTTTTATGATTAAAACTATTTCATTCTTATTTCTATACTATCCGATTACGATGCGCTGAATTCATAAATCTTGTCTAAATCTAACGCTGTAACCTATAACAAAATTATTAAAAAAAAATATTCACAGGGTCTAGACAGGAGGAACTTAAAGGTAGCCTAATCAAAACTCGAGTAGTCCGACTGGGGAAGTACCAACACCCTACAGAACACTTGTGTTCCCGGTGGTGAGTAGGGTAACCAGAGCTCACTGGAGAGTTTTTGTGCTGTCAGAGGGAAGACTAAAGGCTTGTTCTGATTGTGTCTTTTGCACTGACGACACAGAAACTCTCCGTTCCTACAGGGTCGGTAGGACGGGTGTGACTCCTCTGGTGTTGCACTCGTTCATAGGTCACGGTAACCACTTTCCATCTGGTGGCCTGTATGCTAGTCTGCCACCTATGTTGTATTAAAAAGAAATCGCACAAATTTTTCGAAAATGATTATTGATACATAGTTTACTACGCTTATCACAATACACTTAAACATCTTCTGCAAATAAGTAAATAATATACAAACTAGTGAAACTAGTACAAAGATAAACAGTTCAAATAATATACTGATACTACTATCTACTAGACCTCCTTTGTTCCGACATTTCGGTAGCAACGATATAGGCCAATCAATTTCCTTTCTCCCATATAAATCATCTGAGATGTCAGGTTTAACCAGAAAAAAAGCGGACGTAATTCTATAAGCTCTTTGGAGAATTTCTAAAATTTCTAATTGCTATTTGTTTGGCAGTCTTTGTTCTAAGTTTGAGCAAGAATAATGGTATACAATTATGTCAGAAATTTAAGCTGATTTTAATCTACCCCGTCGGGATAGTCAGCTATCAATATCTACATTTTCAAAAGCCATTCCAAAGATATTTGTTGCTATTTCCGTGGCTCATACTAGAGACTTCGTGTTAAACACCAAACACTTTCAGAACCACGTTTAGAAACATGCAAAAAATTTGCATAAGCACTACAAGAATATTCCAATGTAATGTGCTCTGCCAACCTAATGACTGACTTACTATATTCAAAGAAATTACTACTCTTGATTACAACTACAATATTTCTTATTCATATATTCGAAGGAAAAATCTGTAGGCGATTAATATATGAAGCGAAAACATTATACTTACTTACATCTTTTTATAAAGAAAATTGTCCTAATACGTGTATACGTCAAAAATGCACAATAACTTTCATTTGTAGAAGTGCATAAAGAAATTTCTTCCATATAAAATGCATGAGAAATACATTCAAATAATTAAAATAAATATTAAAATTAAACACACGTCACACGTCAAAAATGCACAATAACTTTCATTTGTAGAAGTGCATAAAGAAATTTCTTCCATATAAAATGCATGAGAAATACATTCAAATAATTAAAATAAATATTAAAATTAAACACACGTCACACGTCAAAAATGCACAATAACTTTCATTTGTAGAAGTGCATAAAGAAATTTCTTC
Organism: Eilema griseolum; assembly: GCA_963662185.1. Classification (NCBI taxonomy): domain Eukaryota; kingdom Metazoa; phylum Arthropoda; class Insecta; order Lepidoptera; family Erebidae; genus Eilema; species Eilema griseolum. The sequence continues at coordinate 13,221,370 of OY759250.1, forward strand.
CATATAAAATGCATGAGAAATACATTCAAATAATTAAAATAAATATTAAAATTAAACACACGTCACACGTCAAAAATGCACAATAACTTTCATTTGTAGAAGTGCATAAAGAAATTTCTTCCATATAAAATGCATGAGAAATACATTCAAATAATTAAAATAAATATTAAAATTAAACACACGTCACACGTCAAAAATGCACAATAACTTTCATTTGTAGAAGTGCATAAAGAAATTTCTTCCATATAAAATGCATGAGAAATACATTCAAATAATTAAAATAAATATTAAAATTAAACACACTGCCATGCATTGGAACACACAACATATTCAATTGCATAGTAGGGTTGCTTACGTAAGTTCATACGTTACGTAAGCCACGTTAAACGAATTATAACATAGCTGACATATTAAGAAAATGAAAAGAAAAGCTAGTCTAACTTGTTGAAACTTCTTTTAGTTTTAACTACGAAAAATCACAGTACCTATGGATAAAAATTTGCACAGAAATCGATGGCGTAGAATGAAAATCAATGCAAATAAATGGTCAATCAAAATGGCGGATGCCACTACATATTTCAGTAGCAAAAATATGAAAGCAATAATTCAATGGAACATGCCCATCAGAGCTGTCAGTAAAAGTGATAGCGTCCTCGAGCGCTGGCCATGTGACAACTAAATATTAATTTCTTAAGTAACGCCGGTTGCTGTTCTTTACTTACATTTACTTTGATGAGGTACTCATGGTGATGAGGGTGTGAGCCTTCTATACCACCTCAGCTCGTTTATTTATGAGAAAAAATTTGCTTGTCTGTGAAGGAAAAAGTATTTTTTGCTATTTTTTTCCTGTATCACTTCAACTGGCAAAAACGATCCTTTTGAACATCGTCCGTAATAGTACTCCTGCAAAAATTACACTGAATATTACACTGATTTTAACTGTATTACAGAATTTTGGTTTTAAAATGCATGTATTTTAAAATTCACAGTCCAATTCTGTTAAATGATATGAGATCCTGCTATACAGTTTATTTTGCTTGACACATTCAGTTTCAACATTGTTTCGGGGAAGTTTTTTGTGTAGCGACAAAGCCTCCGGGTGGAAGCGTGGATTTGTAAGGTTGTGAAAGGATTTGAATTGTCCCCGTAATGCTACAGTGGATAAAGTGTCAAGAAAAAACTCGTTCCGGAGGGGTTTTACACGAAGGTTTCCGTAATGACAGCCCTCGACCCTTTAGTGGGGCTAAAGCGAGCTCCCATATCTGCGACTATGAGGTATTTTGTGATACATACAACGTGTTTTCTTAGGAACACAGCACACTTTCAATAAAATTACATACTGTCAATTATATTTTATTTTTTATACCACATAGGTGACAGCTTAGCACAGGACCCACATGATGGGAAGCGGTTACCGTAGCCTAATTTTTATACCACTCAGGTGTCAGATAAGCATACGGCCCACCTAATGTAAATTACCGTGGCTTATGGACGTGTACAATACGAGGGGCGTCACACTTGTGCTGTCTATCCTTGTAAAACCTATGAATGTGTGTAAGACCATGGAGAAGAAAATATTCTTCTTCATCTTAGCGTTAATTCCAGTTGCATCCGAAGCTTTCACCTCAGGGTCTGGGGTCTGGGGATTTGGCTTAACTTCCATATACGAGTACATGTAATACCAATGTATATAAATGATACCCATGTTATTAGAGTTTTTATGTTAATATAATAGTTTTGTTTAGTTTTTTTTAGCGTAATGGTGATACAATATTTTTGACAATACGTATGTCAATATTATTGTCAATATAATGGAGCGTGTGCGGTTAGCCTAAAAGTATTCGGTATTGCGGCTTGACTGCGGTGAAACTTTTCCCAAGATTGTTGGAATAAGTTTTGCTGTGTTATTATTTGTTTGGTTGTAATTGAATTGAAAGTTTATTCTTAGAAACTGATCGTATCGCGTCGGTCTAGATATAACAATAAAGCAATAAGTTATATTTGTACAAACAATACCCTCTTAGTAAAGGCATTTTGTAATGTATCGTCAGAATATCTGAATATATCTGGAATTTTCTATGTATGATACCAAAATTTAATAATTTGTTCTTGGGTTCGCTATTATTTTATTATACAAAACGAAAAGTGCACTGAGTACACGTCACTCCTAGGCCTGCGCTCATGGGGGGCGGAGGTCATTCATCGACATAGCTTGGCTTGCGATCTATCGTCGCTCCCGCTGCCGCTTCCGCTGCCACTACCGCCGCCGCTCGCGCCCCTGCTGCCATTCTCGACCAACGGAACCCTTATAGAATCACTTCGATGTCCGTCTGTCTGTCAAGACATTTTTCTCAGGAACGCGTGGAAGTGAAAAGTATTAAGTTGAAATTCATACCACATACTTAGGTCTTGAAACTTTGAAAAATTTGAAAAATCAAACTTCTGAGTCAACGCATTCAAAATATATTACGGTTTATGTAGCTTAAGTTACAGAACTCTCGGTGCGCGAGTCTAACTTGCACTTGACCGGCTTTTTTTTCTATAACCTCACCACAAAGTGGGTTACAAACCACGCTAAACGTGCTCATTGTAACATTCTATAGTTTACTAGTTAAAAACAGCTTAACTCACTAATGACGTCACATGTTATTAAATACTCATTTTGTGTACAATTTCTCCTCGTAACTGTCATTAAGAATTGTTCGTTTTTTACCTGTCGTCGTCTTGAGGACTGTCTTCTTTGGTTGGTATAGTGGTACAATCGGTGACAAAAGAGATACAAGATTTACTAAAAATATTATATTTGATTAAGTAATATAGAGCGCTAATACATAAAAAAGTGAAAGTCAAAAGTAATTTTTAAAATAATACAATTAGCGACTAATCGCATAATGAGAGCTATTCAAAATTGCTTATTGTTTTTTGTTAATAATATTAATCTTGTTCTCAGAGTAACAGAGACAAATTATTGATCAGAAACAGAGAATTATTGAGATATTTAAGATTGTTGACCGAGACGTCTACTACGTTATTAGCATCTTATAGTTTAACTACTGAATGAAAAAGGCAAGTAAGGAGAAACAATCTGGAGAATAATTATTTGAAAAAGAAACCATCAAATTATATTCTAAATTAAAAACTAGTAACATTGGATGTTGTTCACGTGTTTTCAATTTTTTCTCTTTTGTAACACTTTTATTCTTCACTGTACAATAATTTAAAGTTCCCACGGATACTAGTCATACGGCTTAATCTTCAATTCGTTATATTAAAATTTATGGGTACACACTTAGTCGCTCATCATAACAAAGATTTTTGTAGCTATTTAGTTACGGTGCATACTGACTGATGTAACACGTCATAATATAATATGTTACACAGCGAACATTCGTACTGTCAGTCCAGAGATACAAGCGAACAATGAGGCGACTATACACAGTGAACACAGGTTCTGAACTGATCAATGTTAAAAATTATGTTGGTTTGTTTTATATGATCCTGATGTTCGATGTTTATTATTCAGTCACGCTGTAATGGTTCAACGGATCTGGCTGAAATTTGATACAGGGATAGATTAGAGTCTGAAATAATACAGACATTTTATTCCGGGAATAGGTTCCCATGGGGGTTGCAGGAACGAGACCAAAATTCTACAGCGTTTCGCTTGCTACTCGCTTTGTAAGCACATAACGCCTTGTAAATCTCTATACTACGTGATATAACATAATGAAACTTTAGTAAGTATAACATTAGATGAGAAAGACATATTCATAGCTGCCTTAAAACAATCTCTAGGTCTCAATCGATAAACATTACTGCTATATCGAATCGGGATACACGTGTTCTATCAGTTTCAACACAATACCCTTGGGTATCAATCCTCACGTTGAAGGTTGTATTGCGGCTCGAGGTACACTAATCTTGGATTTCCTATTAACATACTCCAGCTAAAGTAGAGAATAGTTGCTTTGATAATTTTCTGAGTATAATCTCAACAAGTTCCGGTGAAGTAAGCCTCGTTATTTTACCTTTATCCGAAAAAATAATACCCGTATCCACCTGAAGTCCACGCGGGCAACTTCGCGGACACAGCTAGTGTTAAATAAGATCGGAAGCAAATAATAGCAACACAATAAAGTTATACGACAACCTACATTCACGATTCAAATGTAAGTGAAGCTTGAAATTAAACTTCAGCTGAATCTCTCACTAGATATAGACTGAAACACTCTGCATTTAAAGGTGACGATTCACTGGAAGGATCTGCGTGCAACAATGCAGAGTTCTATTTTGAGTATTGCCTTACAAGAGAATCAGCTAAATGTGCTGACATAAGCATTGGATTTTATAGCTAGTCGAAGCGCTTCGCTTACTACAGATGCTACGAAATGTGATTTTTGTACGTGTAACTTCGGTTCAGTTGTTAAGGCTGAGTTGTAGTGCAAGAGTGATGTGCATTGCGAATTGTAATACATAGAGAATTACAACACCACCGCCACCACCACCACCATACACCGTATTGATCAGTGCAATATTCAAATAGAAGAATTACTAGTGTACACAAATCATCATACAGTTATATTACACGTGAATGTTCCATATGAATTTCTTTATTTCAATTTTAAAATCGTAAGCCAAATTTACATAGAGAAAGTATTATTATTTTCAAGTATAGTAACTATTATGATTTTTGGTTGTGAAGATATTTATATAACTTACATAAAAAATATCTTAAAAAAAATATATAAAAGCAACACAGAATATACATATGCAAACCTGCAGGTTCAGGCATCAAAGAATACCTCCCTATCGATGTCAACCGGGAGGGTGTTCAGAAGACTGGCGGCATTGCCACGTTGAATGGCAATACCAATCCTTTGCGCAATGAATAAACCAGCCCTCTGGTCACGGTAGCGTCTATTGAACGTTTAGAAATGTCTATAAACAAAAGTCGGGCACTTGGATCTCATTATCCCAGCGGACTCTATACGGCTCAAATATGTAATTACCACTTGAATTACTATATTTGCACCGTTCAAATATTTTTAAATTAGTAAGTACGTAACCGCGTGTTACAATGCGCCAAGGAACACCACGTTTTCCAAATAACTTAGTTCAGTTGTTTCAAGTAACCGTACATCTATTTTCGATTTTTAAAACCAATATTGGTATGTCAGTTCGGTTTAATGCTCTAAAACTAAATCGTGTTTTATATTGTTACGTTCTTAGTGAATTGTAACCTTAAAACGAAAATTTCCGAAGTGAACTTGTAAAGTAGTATCTGTTTAAAGAGCCTAATTGTTTTTAATGATACAGTGTCGTCTTAAAGTTTACTTACTTAAACGTAATTTCTTCGGATTGCCTCATCTTATTTCTACTTTATATGCATGAGCGTAACAGCGTTTAATAATACCCATTTAAGCGACAATGAAAACGGCTTATCTTATGGTAAGTGGTTACCCAAACCTACAAAAGATACTAACGCTCTCACACGGTATCTCATACGTATCTTGCCAACTTTTTATTTTTATAACACTTGGGTGGCAGACAAGCACACGGCTCACCTGATGGGAAGTGGTTACTGTGGCCTATAGACAAGTGCAACACCAGGTGCGACACCCTCGCGTTGCTGACCCTGAAAAAACCTACTAAAGCCCCTTTTGAAGAACCATCTCCTGTAACCATCTCAATATTTTTAGAAATTGATGCATTACATTGTTCTCTACTAACAGTAGCCTTTGAAAATTCTCCAAAGGCACTTAATTTGAAACCCTGGATCCGCTTACTTTTTCTATAAAAAATTTGATTCATGCGTTTTTAATAGGAGCGACTGCCATATGACTTACCATTCTCAAGAGCTAAACGACAGAGCCACGTCTGTTAATCAGCACCTGTGACTTGCCGGTGAGGTTAATTTTTCCTCTAGAGGTGTTGATACGGGCTGTATACCTCCAGTAGTAACAGGAATTGCGTGATCGGTATAGTGTAAACAGACCCTTTAAAATAATAGCTAGATGTGAATAGTTGGTCGATGTGTCCTCGACCTCACGTCAAAGAAAATATCGCCCTCATTAAAACTGTTTCTATAATCTCATGGCACTTAGCGACTGGTTTTATACCTGTGTTTTATACCTATTATAAACTGTTCTAGTTATTTACAGTATGGTAGTTATATACGTAATGTGTATTTCTATCCATTTATTTTTAACGTAATATAGCATGAATCTTACTTGTTAACTTATTGACGTCAATTTTTTTCTACATACGCTAAGTTTACCAAGTATAATACTTGGGGTCGGGACATATATCTTGTGCTCAAAATATGCTCTTTACGAGCACTTTACGGGTATATTTTGAGGATAACACGGACGTTGTATTATAACACGGAACATTAGATTTTAAACTCTATTTTTAAAAAGTTTAAGTTCAAAATTAAATGAACAAAGTTTCATTACACTTTCTCATTCACTCTGCCTAACGCTTTTTAATTTTGGATTTTAACGGCATTCCTTTAAAATCTAAAATTTAATGGAATTTTTAGAGTCCGTGGCATGACAGTGGTTTTGCTTTGGCAGAATCGAGGCCCAGCTCGCGCCAGAGCCTCGTTTGTTTCGCGACTTAAGTCCTAGATAATGTGTTGCGAGGTATACCTAAGTGTAAATATGCTAATTTTTATACATGGAATAGGTCACATGAATTACGGGAACGGGATTAAAAATCCACGCGAGCGAAGCCGCGGGCATCAGTTAGGAAGAGTAAAACATTCACACCAAGCATGTCGTTACAAATAAAATACAAATTCAAATACAAATGGAATAAATAAATAAAATGTCATGTCACCATCCATTAATCATTCAATATGAAATCATTTGAAAGCCACAGATCTAAATATTTGAACGTCCGGCTATCCGGACGATTTGGCGGACGGATATTGGACCGAACAAAACATCCGTGCACCGATATCTGTTTTAAGTCGAAAAGTTCGTGACAGTCTTCGGTAAAAGTAATATTGTGAAATTGAAACGAACATTAAATGCGGTTATTTTGTTCCGTGAAAGCGTTTTCAGGGTTTGATATTTACTCACATGATTTTAATCTACATAGATATTCTAGAACTAGAAGCTAGATCTTATTACACATAAAGATAATCTAGTTCTAGTATAGTTCTCTGAGCTTCTTGCTGGTATCTTCTCAGTAGAACTAACTTACCGAACCAGTGAAAGAGTCATTTTTCAATGATATGTGTTTAGGACCATTTTTGAAAGACGCAATGTTCCTGAATGACGTATCTATTAATAATACGTTATTGCTGTCAACTATAAAAAAACCCACTGTTCCAAACTTTTAAACAGCAATTAATCTTTTGAGTGCTCATTCATAACCTAAAACGTGAATATATTATCTTTATCTCATGTTTTTCCATTTAAAATTTGTTTCTGATTAGCCCTGTCCAGTAGCAAAATTGATAAAAAAGAATGCGAGTATTTTAATTTTAACCCGGCACTACCAATAGTTTGTGTAAATCGAGATTTACGAGAATTTTATTTCTAGAGCTTTTCATTTAATTACAAATTTCAGGATTTTAGAAGGATTTAAGTGATTACCCTTTCATATTAAATATAGATGATACAAACGCAAACGCAATTTAGATAGATAATGTTATAATCCTTCTAGGAATAAACCAATGTAAGTACATGTGTACTTAATACATCTTTCAAAAATTGCAGCCACGATAGCTTAGGTAGTTCGGGTGATTCAAGACTTAACTGAAACGCGAGTATGATCGCGTTTCAGTCAGCCTATATCCCGGCTTTGCACAACTATAAATTAAAAAAAACTTTCTGAGCATTTTTTTTTTACGTGCGCAAAATCCCCACGGATACCTCCCCACCGGAGCCGGTGGAGGAAGTTATGTCGGACTCGAACCGACTAAAACGCACGCCGCCTGTGGGTCGTTTTGGTTGCCGAAGGTGAGGTTGACAGGCATATCCCTCGCACCCCGGCCGACCCAGGGCCATCTCTCACGATCTGGCCCTCGTCTCGGGTGTGGGGACTAAAGAGTCCCCAACTCGACCCCGGAAACGGGGAGGCGCGCTGGGCGCGCCACCGCCGCGGCCTGCTTCTGCCAGGATGACAGGCGGCTCCACCTGTCACCCCCAGGCCGGACTTTCTGAGCATTTGAAGCATTACAAAGATCAACTTAAAAAGACGTGTGGCACTCGGGGACTGCCGCGGTAAAGCTATTGCATAGCATTTTTTTATGAACTTATGCAATTATAATAAATAATATCGCAGGTTTATAAGTGCCCGGTTAATGGCAATAGGCTCGCCACCTATTACATTGGGACCTAAACATAAACTGGCGAAATGTGGGTGCTAGCACCTCTGCCTACCCCTTCGGGGATATAGGCGTGAGTTTATAAAAAAATAAAAAAAATAAAAAAAAAATATTTTTAATTTGAATTTGAATTTGAGTCTGAGTCTGGGTCTGAATTTGAATTTGAAAACTAACAACTTATGCAATTATAATTACTTACGTTAAGCGGAGCTACTTCGGAGCAGCTCGGCTCGATTCGTGCGAGCTCGGAGTGGGGGGTGTTAGGTTTTTTTCGTTACGGAATTTCTGGATTCGGTCCCCACGCTCAAGGCCCGCGATAAAAGCTATGCAATAGCTTAAAAAAATTATGTACATACATAGGTATAAGTATATTCAACTACCACAACTACAATAAAACTCGAAAGTAATGCAACAAATCTTTTAGAGTTTACTCTTAAAATATTGTATTCAAGGTAACCTTCAGGAATCGGGTTAACAGTGTCATAACCCTGTGTTAACAATCAGTAGGGAGTGGATGGGTAGACCTCGGGGAATCCCAGGGGAGCCTCACAGTTCCATTTTCAAAATTTCATCTCAATAAAGGTTTACCCTGTCTGTCGAGACTGCTAGACGTCGCGAGCCTGTACGTTTTTTAAGAAGATCTTAGCAAATTTTGTGATGAATTTGAAGCCTAAATGTAATTGGGGTTAGTGGAATAGCTTTGATATTAAAACCTTATGTTATAGCAGTCATAATAGTGGTTGGTCTAATAATGCAATATATTAAACTAAAGGAAACTGGGTTCTCTTAGAAGATTGTTTAGTATGTGTATTACACAAGAATAGACAGAATTATTGCCGCTGAAATTCTTTGCACAAGAAAACTGAGTTTACATGGATCGTCTCTTTATTTTTTTAAGTTATTCATTTTTTTAGATATTGATATGTAGATACGTTTGTTTCACATTATATGAAGCTTCGACATAAAACCGAAAAATTTAACGAATTCACATTCCCACACATAAAAACACTCATAAAATGAACTAATTTGTCACAAACAACAAATCGGCGTGCCGAGATCGTATTGTTCTAACAAAAAGACTATTAAAACAAAAGAATGGCACGTGCTTTTGTTCTTACACATCAAGCTGTGTAAGCCATGTGTCGTACACACGCGGGTGTTCGACGGTTGATGTTGTACTTGAACTTTGGCAAAGGTCAATGTCGAAATGGTTGATGTACTCCAAAATTGTATCTACTTATCAGTTGTTTACAGTTTTTTAAGTGTTATACCTCATTTATATGAGTTGTATCCGGTGTATCATAATTATTTCTACTTATTATTAATATTTAATTATATTTTGGGCTGTTAATGATCGTAAAATGTAGTGTTTTAGTAATTAAAAAAAAAATCTTATATCGGAATGAATGCATTCGCGATATACTCACGTGACTAAGCGTGTGCTAAACAACACTGCCGAGGGATAGAAAGGTCGAGGACGTCCCCCTACGACTTGGGTAAATTCAATAAATAATGATATGAAGACGATAGGCACAAGCCTTGAAACGACGCAAAACAAGCACGAATGGCGCAAGTTGATACGGAGAGCCGACCCTAAATGAAATGAGAGAAAGTTTAGGATGATGGATAGAAATGACAGAGAGAAATCTTGGAACGATATGTTTATAACTGATATTATCGGTGTGTGAATATGTCGCGTCGTTTTCCACATATTAAGTTAAAACTACCCACATACTTAAAGGTGGTGCTAGGGTTTGCGGCATGTGTATTTCAGAATGCTTGCCAATCATGGATGGTAGTATTGTTTAGGCTGCTACGAATCTCAGGGATACCTTCTCCAGGGCACACAAGACGGAACACCCGTGGTTTTGATGTCGTCATCGTTAACTGCGGTGGTTTTGCTATGAGATATCAGCACTTATAAAAAAGGTACTCACATTCGAATTGAAGACGAACTACTTACGTCAAATTCAAAGCTCGTTATATTACGTAGACAACACAATATCATAGTACACCCTTTAAGTGGTGTCAGATTGCGTTACAAGAGATGTTTATTGTCTCAGTGTTACCGTTAAGCAACGGATTCTCGCCAATCAGTGCAGAACAAAAACAAAACGTTTAAACTGTTCGGAACATCGGCTCCTGGAATTAGGGTTGACTACTGCTTGGAATCATTAAGGTCACTATCATTGTTTAATTGAACATTGTGTTCGTATATGCGAAATTGTTTCCTAAATTTGCTTCATAATGATATAAATATTGATAAAATTACTGTTCGCTATATCCCTCCGAATACCCCCACCACCGCAGCCGGTAGGGGAGGTTATGTCGGACTTTTCTCGACTGAAACGCACGCCGACTGTGCGGGCCGCAGGTAGCCTGATGTAAGATTATTTGAGACACATCCCTCGCACCCCGGCCGTACTTATTTGCTACCTTAGACATAGGTATATATATAAAATAAAGCTCTGACTGAGTTGCTATAGCAGTTTGAATACTCAAGTATTTTTTTTTTTAGTTTAAAGAGACTGATAGAACCTTACCTTCACGTATCCATGTAAACATAATATCCAAAAACAATTGGGACTTTTAAATGTGTCACTGACAACCCTAGCACAAATGGAATTCCGTTTCGACCGCGGGCTTTTTCAATTTCAGAGTTCTGCGCGATCAGTTTCTTATCTTTGGTTCTGTTAATGAACTTTTATATCAGGCCACCTACGTACAGTTTGCAGTAATACTGGCGAGGAAAGTATAGGTACAAGTAAATTGGACAGTTATTAAAAAAGTAGACTAAAAAAGTCTCTGTTGAAGTGGTAAAAACTTTCATGAAGAAGCGATTTCGGATTCTGTTATTTGTTTCTGAGTTTTTTTATACCACTTAGGTGGCAGACGAACACACGGCCCAACTGATGGAAAGTTGTTGGTTACCGTGGCCTATGGACTTGTGTAACACCAGAGGAGTCACACTCGCGCTGCCGACCCTGTAAGTACTGAGGTTCTGTACCGTAAGCGTAGAAGACAAAACAAGGCAAGCATTTAATCTTCCCACTGACAGCACAAACTCTCCAGTGAACTCTGGCTACCCTACTCACCGCTGGGAACACAACTCAAAAAGCGTTGTTTTTTTTTCTTTTGAATACGTAGAAAAGCAAGCATCGTAGATATCGCTTGAAGGATTTCCTGCACACACTCGGTGATTCCATGAACAACTAACCACCTAAGATTACTAGTCTTATGTTCTGCTACCACTATGAATGAAACAACCATTGTATTATAGTGTTGCTACTTTCAAAATTACCAACAATTAACAGATTTTTGAAACTATAATTAATGTTGGCATGTTAAAAGCTTCATCACGTTTCGCACTAATGAAGCAGATGATTGTAACATAATATTTTGATTATGTTATCCTGCAATAGCGAACAACAGATAATTGTAAGTAGTTAGGAATAGTTAGCTGTAGAAAATCGTAAGCATTCACAGCTTAACATGATCTCCGTTTCGCTGCGTTAAGAATGGTCACCAATTTTAATAGTAACCAGAATCTCTAGACAAGTGACAATACATTTGTAGAATACAATACAATAGAATAGATTGATCAATGTGTGGGATTGACATACGTTGGCGACTGTCACAAACGTTTCGAAGGAGGCTAGGACACGATGGTATTCCCGTCCCAATTGAACAGCTCGACTGGGGAAGTACCGTGGTATTCTGTAATACCACGGTTATATTCTAATAGCATCGATAGCTTTGTGTTTAAGGAGTCGGCCTTACGATCGAGAGGTCCCGGGTTTGAATCCTGTCCATTACCCTACCGACGTGAACCCACTCCTAGCACAAGCAATTTACCTTAGTTGGAGGGGTTAGAGGTAATATGAGATAGTAATAGCGGTTGCTTAAATTCTTTACAAAAAAAACCTTGTATTGGGTTCCCGGCGGTAGGGTGAGTAGGGTAGCCAAAGCTCACTGGAGAGTTATCGTGCTGTCAGTGGGAAGACCAAAGGCTTTTCCTGATTATGTCTTCTACACCGATAGCACAAATTCTCTGTTCTTACGGGGTCTTCAGCACGAATGTGACTTCTTTTCTGTTGCACACGTTCATAGGTCACGGTAACCACTTTCCATCAGGTGGACCGTGTACTTATCTGCCAAATAAGTAGAATAAAAAATATGTCAAAATACATGTTAATCCCATACATTATCATTCTAGCCTACAAGACACCGGCCAACAATTTGTTAGTTGTCTAGGGGGGCTGGCTAGTATTGCCCAACCTTGGAATGTTAACCTACTCGGTCACCACTAAGCCACGAGGCCTTTTACCCTACGTACCTACACATATCTTCAAAACAATATTCAATCGATTTATCGATTTCGGCCCTCATTGAACTCGGAAACTTGCCTTGACATGAATTGTTTATGATTTAATATAGTTGGGTATTGCGGTTTATTTCGCTTTGGTAAAGGGTAGCCTATCTTACCAAAGTGTATTCTATCAAGATCTTCGAGGATCAATCTATACTCGTCTACACCGGTACACCTTACTGATAGACGAGGTTCTGGCACAGGGTTTTTACTCAGAAAGTTGGAAGGTTGTTTTCACGAAATTGGTTCTTTTTTTTTCCCGAAAGAAGGTGAAAGAGTAAGCGAACCCAGGGGTTCGAGGTGAAAGCATTAGATGCAACCGTGAATAACGCTAAGAAATCTTTTATATCACTTAAGTGGCAGTCGAACACATGACCCACTTAATGGAAAGAGGTTACCGTAGCCTTTTTTTACGTGCGAAGAAACCCCCACGGATACCCCCCGCTGGAGCCGGTGGGAGAGGTTATGTCGGACTCGAACCGACTAAAACGCACGGCGCCTGTATGTCATTGTTGGTTTCCGAAGGTGAGGTTGACAGGCATATACCTCGCACCCCGGCTGACCCAGGGCCATCTCTTTCGATCTGGCCGTCCTCTTGACACCAAAGGCGTTACACTCATGCTGCCGACTCTGAAACCTTCTCAAGCTCTACTCGAAAAACTTCATAGTCGCTTGACAATGACACAGCATGGATTCATTCTGTAGCTTGAGCGTGCGGGGGATGAAGTTCCTTTCATACTGATGATGATTATAAGCTATAAATTCTATGGCTGTTTCAGTGGGAACTGTTAGAACTAACATAGATAGACACAAACACACAAGAGTTTGCATTATAAAGTTAAATTGGTCAATGCACCCACATTGAAACCCCAGTTGAAAATAAAACACTCAGATTCAAATATATATGTTTATGCGTAAAGCTCTAAATGTCTGTATAAATAAGCAAAACTCAGAAAGTCTAAATATACAGTGATAGATTATTATCTGAAATAGTACACGCTACTTTTATACGGGAGTTTGCGAGGGAACGGGAGCAATATTTTACGTGAAGGGAACCGCGGGCAACAGGTACTCATATTAAAAAGTCGAAGCATGACGAAAGCAGTACACTAGTCCAAGTTTATTACTATCTCACAGTCATACAACTGAACAGATCTTGCTGAAATTTGGTAGAACTTTTATTCCTGGAATAAATTCCTTTGGATTGAGAGAACAGAATCAAAAACTAACGTGGGTGGACTGCTGCACTTACTAATAAATGAATAAAACAGTTTATTAGCCAAATAATAATTTAACATAAGTAAAAAAGACTCCTGACAGGCAAACTGAAAATATCTGTATTACGAGTCTTCCTTAAATCTTTAGGTGATCCTTCAAACTTTACTAAATTTTAAATCCAAATACACAATTAAGTTCCAAAATTCTTACTCGCCCCATAAATTAATCATTTGTTTCCACTTGGTTTATGGAAAACTAACAAACTTTCAAATAGAAGCACTTAGTGTTCAGAAAATTTATGTGTAAGGAAGAAACTTTGTGATTTAGTGCGCAGTACAATCATATTTTATACTTTTGGCTTAAGCACGCTAAAACGTAAATATTGGTGTCACAAAGTTACAACACTGTTTCGCCGGTAGCTAAGTGGTTAAGAAGTCGAGAGATCCCTAGATCGAATCCTGATCATTACACTATCGACGTGATTCCACTCCCAACACATGTTTTAAGTTATAAGTTTAAGGAACTGAGGGATTAGAGGGAATATTAGTAATCAATCAAATCTCGTGCTTAACAACAAGGTAGGCAGTACGGGTGGGTTGTGTGCTTGTCTGTCACTTAAGAGGTATAAAAACAGGAGTCGAACTTGCGACCAGTCCGTTGATTTTATCTAAAATATTTTTTTAACTATTAAATATCATCATTAAAGCTTGCATCCGACCGTTGAAGTTGTATTCAATGAAAAATTAAGAGTTTTTAGTTTAGTTTAGCGGAAATATACTATAGAATCGACACAACTGTTTTATTTACAGTCAGTAACAGTCTAAATTAAATTTACAATTAGTGGCCGACTTTTAGCTTCAATAAGAGCATTCGCAGTGTTCGCACTACGTGTTTTTTAGAACACGGTGCCAAGTCTATTGAGGTCACTGGTTACCCAACTCTTATTGTATATCTTTGTTAATGGGTATTAAATATAACTCCAGTCATTATCATCAAGGCAATAGATCGTAAAGTAGATAAACCTCTCGCATTCATTTAGAAAACATCACCCGTTTTTTTCTTACAGTAATCGGTAAAGGTGGATTCGTACCTACTAAAACCGAACCTCGTTTTTGGTCTTCAGATAAGGCATATCCCTCATATCCAGAATGACACATCACTGTCCTCATATTGATTTCCAAGTAGCGTTCACTTTGGGAGTCCCTTTTTTTAGTTTATCGGCAAGTCCGGTAGGTCTTTATATCTTTTATACAACTTAGGGGGCAGACAGGTGCACGGCCCATTGGACGGAAAGTGGTGACCGTGGTCTATGGACGTGTTTAACATCAGAGAAGCCACGCTCGCGCTGCTGACCCTGTAAGCATAGAGTCTCTGTGCCGTCAGTGCAGAGGACAAAGCAAGATAAGCCTTTAGTCATCCCACTGACAGCACAAACTCTCCAGTGCGCTCTGGCTACCCTACTTACCGCCGGGAACACAATACGAGGTTATTATAGCCGTGGTATTCTGTAGGGTGGAGGTACTTCCACAGTCGAACTGCACATTTCGGACGGGAATGCCGTCGTGTCCTACCTCCTATAAAGTCTTGGCTTTTAAGGTGACTGTTGTATAACCTCTCAGACCCAAGAAAAGCATAAGCCAGAGCTTCGTGCCCGTTGTTTAGCAAGTGCACCGACTAATAAGAGATTGGTGGAACCCTGTACACCCCGGAAAGGCCCTGTATACCCACTATACATATATGCAGCACTTTCGCACTCTATAAACATGTCTATTTAAAATTAATCAACCTCGTTTACTTAACATGGGTAAAACCGCAGGGCTCGGTCTGTTAATTAAGTACTTCAAATGTGTAGTAGACGGGTAATATAAATCTCGGCTTAATATTCTTATGGTAATCAAGTATTTTTTGTTGATTTTGCTGTAAAAGTAACTAGCTTTCTTCCAAGTAACTACTATAAAATCCCATCGGTCTGTTTTCATCTTAAATCCCTCTTCCAGCAATGATGAGACCGTCAAGCTGAGTGTCACCATTGTCACACGGTATGTGTAGGTAATGGTGACCTTCTTTTCTGAGACTTTGCCTTCAGCTTACCATCAGGCAAGGCGAAGTCTAATTGACGTGTTCTATATATAAAAAAAAAATGATATATTGTTTACTTTCCTACATTCTTTTAATTACCTTCCTACAGTCACGGGGCCTTTAAGCGGGGCGTGAAAAAGCATCTGGTGAGGCCGCCAAGCTTTAGCTTACCATCAGGCAAGGTGACCTCAAATTGACGCGTTCTATATACACATATATTCAGTACCCTAAATCGTGGTTGCTAAAACACAAACCGCTTTACTAAAACCACGTTAACATCCCAAAAATTGGTATCTTTATTTTATGGTGCGGAGGGCACCATAAAATACAGATGCCAATTTTCTGCCTAACTTAATAATTTGAGATATAAAACAGCGTTTAAAGTTAAACCAAATTATTTATATATGAGAATATATTGGTTGCATTCAAAGTAGTACTGTATAGCCTGGGGTCCGCTCTACTACTCTTTCTCTTGATTTGACTTCTACCGAAGGGGCTGCCAAAGACCTCCCAACCCCAACAACAAAACCGGCGCCAGTACTTGCGTATCAACCTATAATGATCTTGATGATGTCTCAAAGCACCCTAAATATTGTTTCACTAATTTTAGTATCCCAAGAATTTCTCATAATACATAATTGTACTCACGCCTGTAATCTCCGAAGGGGTAGGCAGAGGTATATTAACACCCACATTTCGGCAACTATGATTTTCGGTTTTTCGTAATAAGGGAGAAGCTTTTAATCGTCCAGCGGGCACTTAGTCATGGACTGTAAATTTACTGTTAGATGGAGAACAGCCCTAACCCTGAATCGCCTTCTACGATACCCGCAGGAAGAAATGGAGTGGCCCTATTTTACTCTACCAGGAACCAACACGGCTTAAAGTCATCTAATAAACAATTTATAACAGTGTTACCCATAAACCTACCTTATCTAAAACTGATTCCGGGCTACAGAGTTACGGGTAAACGTACCAGTCACATGTGAATTAGTACTACATTATTTAAACCAATTAGTCATCTGGAATACAGGCGAACGGTAGGAGTTAGTCATTAGTCATACAATCATACATTCCATATGTACTCGTATGGGGACGTATCAAGTTGTGGATCTGTATTGTAGATTGAGTTTTGATGTTGCCTTTAGATTTGGGCAAACGGTAGGAACTTTTAGTTCATTAATATGAACTGGAATCTCCCCTATGATGCTATATAAACAGCTGATAAAGGGAGATTCAAGGTTATAACCATGAACTTAAATCTCCCTGTTCCAGTTGTTCTACTTCAAGTAGCTGTAAACCGGTGGTATTTAAATTTATCATTATAGTACTAACCACACTAAGGTGATAATAATGATGTCACAAACCGGAATCACCCGATTGCATCCTTTGCACGACTTATGTCCAAAAAAAAAAATTTACAATCGCATAATAATACCCAACTAGAGAAATGGCAAATCTGAAATATGTCAATATATAAATACTCCAAACTGTAAAAACGTCCAATTATAGAAAAGTTCAACTAGAAATATGTCCAGAAATGTCCAACCAGAAAAATGACAAACTATATAAATGTCCACTATAGAACATAGCCATACATACAATATCCTCTTTTGAAATACCAAAGTAGGTAAATATTTATCTGTTCAGATACTGGCCACTTACTGGGAAATCGCTATGAGGATGATGATGACTGGTTTTTTTTTATATAGGAATATAACATCACCTGATGGTAAACTGAAGGCAAAGTCATCAGTGGTTTTAATTTTGGAGTTCGGGGTCTGATTACTCCTTCTCTTTCACCAGTGGTTGTGTATACCGCTTTTATAGAGGCGAGTGCCGTGACTGGCTTTAATCGGTTCGATTCTTACATATTCGCATTCTAGAACACATATAAAAAGTAATGTTTGTTGCCAAATTTAACTGATTGCTAGTCATTAGTACAACAATTTTAAAAATATCTCTTAAAGTAAACATGTAGTACGTTTAGTTTCGCCCACCGGAGGTCACCCATCTCATCATTCAGAATCCAGAATTAGAGATATCTTTCTCGAAGTTTACGTATCCGACATGGCGAATTAAATTATCGAGGTAGTAATTGAATCGGTGAGATTGAGTGTTTGGAGTTCAATGTCCTTGCGTTTTCTTATTTCGTTTAAATCGTAGATGTTTAATTCTAGAGATTGTTATTCGCGCCAATATGGTTGAGTCCCAGAAATCAAAGCAAAAGTAATAAAATCAATTTGAACGAAACTCTTGGACATTATTGACAATGACCGTTCCATATGAATAACTGACCAGAGAGTACTCAGATTGTCCAATTATTTCCAAATATAAAATAAATATGTTTATCCCATACCCCCAAAATTGAAGATCGATGAGGCGGGAATGAATGTTGAATTTGGAAATTAGATTGGGGCGCAGTTACTATCTTTATTGACTTCTGACACCTACGAGCACCTGTACTGGCGAGGGTGAAAACATTTTCAAAAGGGAAATCAGTTGAAAAAAAAAACTTCTCAATCTAGTTTATCATGCATCATATGACCCATGTGGAAACCGACAGGAATCGGGTTATAGGGAGCAATTTACTGTAGCCTATTTCCTTTCTCTAGGTCTAATCTACCCCTACACCAAATTTCATCAATATCAGTTCAGCGGTTTCCAGCGTACAATACCGACAGACAGGCTGACATAGTTACTTTGGAATTTATAATGTTAGTATGGATGTGACAGCAACAAAAAATAGCACATGCTTATTGGTCAAGAAGTAGTCTTCCGACATACAATTTTGTTCCGTACATGTAGTCTAGTCTTAATACATAGAAATCATTGGTGTAAATGGATCCGATCTATTTTTCATGTGTTGGGTCAGTGACTCTGTAAGCCCGGATGTATTAATGTTGAGTACTTGTTGAGCACTTGTGTAAATAGAGCATTTATACTCATGGAAACTATTTTATTTGTTACAGGTATGCGGACGTCATAGATGCTTTGACACCGATGGGTAATGTTTTGAAGGTGTTTAGAGGGTATTTATGGTAAAGACCATATAAATACTTACCTGAAAAAGGTGGCTGGAACAGACTGAATGCAGAAAGTGGATAGGGAGCAATGGCACACATTGGGAGAGACCATGTCCAGCAATGGACTGCAATAGGCTGATTGTTTGATATGGTAATGTTTAAGAGAAAAATATTAATTATTCTACCTTGCACGAAATCATTCAGTTTTCAAGATTCTTTTTTGCCTTTGTTCGTGCCTTTTTACGCACGCGGGACTGGCATTCGTGAACTGCTAAAACTATTAGTGAGTACTTCAAAGTATCTATACATTCCATTCTGAACTATCCGGTTTGTTTTAACTTTTTAATTAATTGTCGTTAGGATGCGGTTACACTGAGGCCAATTAAAATTCGAAATAAAAGCTTTAATCAAAAATGACTAGTCTAAAGTAAAGTTATAGTTATACTTACTACTTATTCTATGCTTTTTGGTGGAACCTTGTATTAAAAAGTATTTTCTTTAGAAGCTGCAATACGCATTGAAAGGTAAAATTAATTAAAAAATGCTATTCCAAGAACGCTTGTCTGGAAGTAATCCCCAAAGGTAATAAAACTGCCACTTGTTAGATGGATGTATGAATTCAGAGCACGTTCGTCGTTGTATTAAGGTCTTTATACATTCAAATATACACTCACACCGTATGACCTTGTAGAGGTAGGTAGAGGCTGTTACATATTCTGTTAGCTATTTTTTTGGAGCTACGGAATAAGACCTACCACTCTCATTCGGGTATCTTACTAACAAGATAGGAAGATTGGAAATAGAGGAAGTATGACAGGAATATTGCCTTCATCTTATAGAAAAATTGGGGAGTATAAACAATTTAACTCGAACATACTGTTACCGAGATGTAAGGGTCTTTGTAACTGTGAACAATACAGAAGACGTGTCGAACAAACTACACTATAACAAACTTTTTGAGTTGTAACAAATATGTAATTGAATTGAATGATCATTGTTACTATAAGTGAAGTCTTTAGTCACTAAATCGCCCTTTAAAAGTTCAATATTTAACACCCTATAATTTATAAATCCTATACAACAGCTGCTATTCTCCGTCGAAAAACTAAAATATTGTGTAATTTCCGCGAGCCCCGTACGACGGAGCCGCGGGGCTTAGCCTCGGGACACAATATTCGTAATAAAATGCAATTACGCATGAATGTTGCCAATTTGATAGTAGCTTATTGTAAAAGTCCCTAGGTGTATTCACTCGCACCCTAAATTGGGAGAATGTTTTTTATACATTGTATAGGGCATTTACTAAGCTAATCAAATGTGTGTGCAGATGTTTCTCAACTGTGTTCGTTGAACTGATTTTATTGACTATATCACATATTATCGACTGCAATTTATTTTAATCACATGATTAATTACTGCTGATCCTGAAACTGCAACAATGTATGAACATATTTAGTTATAGAAATTTCCTGGATTTGAAAGGCTTGACTTTATTCATATGTAATAATCTCGTACATTAATGATTTTCAACTATGCGATCTAATTTGTTTTCAGTTAGAATCAAATTTATATTTTACAGTCATGTCTACGTTGAACTTTTGAGACACTAATTTACTAACTTTACGATTGCTGCTCCGCCTGCGAGGCATACTGATCCTGTTACCCGCGATCTATTGGATTTTTTCCCCGGAAATATAATTATGACCTATACGCTATGTCATACAATGGTACATAATATTTCTCTTTGCCAATCAAACCGTGATTGCGTAATAAACATCTATCCATCATAAATATTCATAGAAAATACTAGTAAAGACGTCCATCAAAGGCCTTTTAAAAATGCCCCCTTCGCGATTCTATTATTTTTTAAATCTGCACCAAAATGCAATTACGCATGAATTTGACTAATTTATGACTCCCCTGGGTGTGCTCACGCCCTATGGACTTCCAGTGAATTGGCACTCCTGTTCTTTTTTGAACTGTCAATCGCAATAATGGCAATTTAGAACATTTATTTGTCATGGGGTATTACAGTTTAAGGTTATGAAGTTACCAATTTCAAAATGGATTATTTTACTAGTGTTTTTTGTGTAATACTTATTTAAGTATTCCCCTGTTCTCCTACTCGTCTTGATTAACTTATCTTGACTTCCCAACACCGAGAAGAAAACTTGCATTGGAGCCTTGAGGTGAAGTTGAATTGGGCCCGAAAAATACAATGACTGGAGAGTGAATTGTTCATTGCGAATATTGAAACTAATAAATACTCGTATTCAAAATAAATAGGTACAATAAATTACAATACTGGCGTTCCCTTTTTAAACCAATAACGCATAATACAGGTACTAATCCTGATCTCGTTTCCGCATAAACTAGTTTCAGTTCAGGCGCCATTTGTAGGTACTAACACGTCTATTTTCGCGTACATTTGTTTAGCATACAGTTTCAACCACTGATTCAATGAATGTGATTTCAGGGTGTCTAAATTTAGCCCCGTGATCCATTTCGCACGAAATTAGTATCTAAAATGTGAAATTCGATCAATAATGCCTCGGTAGGATACATATATGAACGGAAATCATGTAGGCCAGTGTTTCTCAAAGTGGGGTACGCGTTCGTCAGTAAATAGTAAAGGTAATACGGTCAAATTAACAATAATGGCTGTTTTAATCTGACCTCTAGATAGCAAGATAAGAATTATCTCCAGAGCTTTATCGTGATTCAGTTTCTTGTAAAGTTCGATTGCCCTTTGTGACCACATACTTATTTGAAAGTCGATTTTCATATCTGGTCATAATAATAAAAATAGGAATTAACTGAATACTAAAAAAAGCATAGTATTTTTATTCTGTGGATTATACGTTAGGTATAAGGGTCTTATAAGCTACGTCATTTACAATATGTCGTTAATCTGTAATAATATTGAAATGAAGCAAGACTTCACATGTATATTATACGCCTGCCTTTTTTTTTATCCACCACTTTTCACCCTACTGTGATCAAATTCTGCCTTAGTTAGTCCTCATATTCTCTCAGTCGTCGGCTAGTAAATATTAAACCAGCACATTTTCTATTCTCCTTAGAATCAGTATTGTTACGTACACCTGAATGGGGTCCTCGGAGCTTCAAGTTTGAGAAACCCTGATATAGACGTATAAGTTTACCGGGCTAATCCGTAACCTCTGCTGGAGTTTAACTGCACGTTTGGAACATTAGGGAAGTCAAAGCTTGAGCTAGCTACCCGTTACTCGGGAAGTTGCAGTAATGCCTACATCACATTATGCTAGGTACCCTCACCTCAATAGGTGAGTACGTAACCAATGCCAGAGCTGAGCCTTTAGACAAAGTGATATCCTATTAGCAGAATCGCTTCGAAGCGAATAAATAAATAAATATTCTACAGCATTCCACACAACGCTATCTAGACCCATGGTAAGCATAGCTTAACTTGCTTGTGTTATGGAATCTTGAATGCAGATTTCTATAGAATGCGTCTTCGATGTTTTCGTTTTTTTCGAGTTCCAGAGTCTGACCATAAGCCGTACAGCGACTTATTAGCAAGCTTCAAGATGAAAATATTACTTATCAAAATTATTTTCTTACTTTTTATTTATTTACTCAATATATATATATATACACAAACCTGCAGGTTCAGGAGATTCTTGCTTTTTTTTGTATATTTAACTGTTTTATAAATCTTCTAAAACTTGCCACCCATGTGGTATAAAACAAAAAAGTAACAAGTTTAGAGTTGATGGAATACTGTACTATGGCAGGTTGTGTACCGTCATGGTTTTTATCCTTTAAATAAGCGAGTTCCATGATTTATGTTCATCCAAAAATAAACTCGTTTAAAGAAGATTTTTGATGGATGTGGTGTTGTAAATTTAATATAATAATTGAAAGAAATTGAGAATTTCTCTTTTTAAAATCGATTGAAAATGTAACAATTCATTGTTACAGTAGCTATATAAACAAAAACAAACTTCATTTTGGCTACATCTTGATAGAGCACCATCTGTGCCTCAATTGGCTATACCCAGTCTTTCTTATGAAATACAATATTACACTTTTTCTATAAGCTAGGGCCGATATTACTTATCCTGGGAATCGAACATGTGTGAAATGGCCTCACGTTCTTCTAGCTATTAGGAGTAATTTAGAGGGTGGGCGAGAATTATTGCTTTTCCTATTCCAATTATTCGCGAGTATGTTTATTAGGTTTATGGACAGGATGGGACGGTAGGGGAGGATGGGGACATTAGATCTGCAGTTGGGAAAATGTAAAATAGGTTCTTTTATGATACTTTCGAAAGTTTATGCGAATTTTAAAAGAATTCTGATGCTATTTATTTAGTTTTATTTTATTGTTTACGCTATTCAGTTTGCTAGTTTAATTTTTTATTGAAAGAGTTATGCTTTTTATCATTCATTTGCCAATACGACCGCTTATACCCTCGATAATTTTGCGATACATTTTGTATTTCATACAGCTCTTTCCTTATTCCATATTTCCGTTTTCTCCATTTTATTCGTAAGTACTGTGCGGATTCAATTCAATTCTCAAAAAAAAACTTACCACTTTAATCTTCCCTACCCGGGAATCATATCCGGAACTTCAAACACGGCAGTCGCACTGATGTTATCTCTAACATTATTATCTACAAAACATTGTAATAATCTAAAATGACGTTTTTCCAAATCACCCTCCACATATGTTGTATAATGACGTCACGCATGATATACCATGTTACAAACCATGAAATATCGAGGGGTAAACGCGCGTATTAATTGCTGTGAGTGTTCGACCGAGACGGGCATTTGAAATTGAAGGGTTTTGGTGTGAGGCCGAGTGTTTATGGGGAATGTTATGTTCACATAGTGGTTTTGTAATGGGCTGTCTGGCTTGGATGTGGTGTATGAGTTTAGATGGTGTTTAGACAAACACAGTTTACCTTTGTCTTCGATATGAGTAGATATAAATTAAAAGGTATAGGAAAATCTTCCGTGTGGTGGCGGAGAAAGAATACAAGTATCACCACCCCATCTCATCCGAAGGGTGTCGTAAGAGGCGACTAATGGAAACATACGCAAACCATATCACTGCGAGAAAAGGAAAACTCGAAATAAAACCCTGTACCAACCCGTCTGGCCAGGGTGGAAACAGTAGGCCAAAGCCTCCCAACATTGGGAGAGGCCTAGTCCAGCAGTGGACTCCGATAGGCTAGTTGATTTGATTTTGAATATAGGAAAAAAAATGTGCTACAGCATCTGATAACCTGCCTTCATTCCGTCTATCCCAGCAGTCGCCCTATTCAGCCTGATTTGGAGTAAGTCCGGCCTATGTCTGCAGCTGGACATAGACTAACCATGACCATTGCGTTCAGCTGTTTAGTGGTTTGGTAAAAGTTAATTGTGCCAGAAGGGCCATTATAAAATCCAAGAATACTTGGATAATTTTTGTATTTAGATTAAGTAGACTAAGTGTATGTTTGTAAATAGACCAAAAAAAAGAAATGCCCGCTGAGTTTCTTGCCGGAGTCTTCTCAGGTCGGGGCCGCGTTTCGAACCGGTCAGTGGTCCATTTACTAAACTGAAATTCATGTTCCTTTTTTGTTGACGTTTTGTAAGTCCCGATATAATGGTCTATACAGAATAAAAGATTTTTGACTATGACTTTGTTACAAACAAAGCAAGCCACTTAAATAAGTACAGGACAAAACACCTTTTTTTTTATACCACTGTACTATTTTTGGCTTAACTAAATTTTAAACTCTCGCATTCCATGATATACAATAATGTTTACGGGAATGAATGCGATCATGGCATGGTACATACATCCCTTTGATTTGCCTGATATTTCGACCAGGTCCAGTCAACCTGGGAAGTCGGCCGGTGTAACCTGCTGTGCAATTCTGTAAGCACACAGCGTCGAGCACAGCGCTGCGATAGCCTAGATAGATTCTCATTGGTTGGACTGCGTGACGTCACTGGAAATCAACCAATGACAATCTCTGTCAAGGATGTCGCCTGTATTCTTAGAGAGTTGCAAAGCTGGTCAAAACGTCAGACAAATCAAAGGTATGTACGTACCTATACCATGATCACGTAAACATTACTGTATATTTGTGGTTTCACCGCAGCCGGGTAAAAGTTTTTTCACATCCCAGATCATCGATATTTACATTACCCGGCAGCATACAAGAAATAATTAGTCTGTACGTGTTTCATGGCAAGTTGCAGAGCTAAACGTCCCTAAAGACTGCAGTTATCGTTAAGTCAATTGCCTATGAACGTTAAGGGCCTTGTTACATTGAATCTTACTGCTGCCCGGCGAGATAATACGAGAGAGGAGTTGATACAACGGCATTTAATACAATTTTCTGAGGCAATAGCTGCTTTTAGTTTTACAGATTGGAGATTCAGATTCAAGTCGTTCCTTCAATGTTGAGGCCAATGATATTGGCAATATAGATTATAATCAGATTTTCTACTAATAACTGTAAATTCGACTATTACTATAAATGTGAAAGTTTGTGAGGAGAAATGTTTTTTACTCATTCACGTAAAAACCACACTTCAGATGTCGCCTAAAATATGGTATAGAGATTACTATTAATTATTGAAATTTTGATTTATATTTGAGATCATTAACTATCGTTTAACGTATCATTCTATTTACCTCACCTTTTTTTACGTGCGCAAAATCCCCTCTGATTCCCCCCTACCGGAGCCGGTAGAAGAGGTTATGTCGGACTCGAACCGACCAAAACGCACGCCGCCTTTGGGTCGTTTTTGGTTGCTGAAGCTGAGATTAACAGGCATATCCCTCGCACCCCGGCCGACCCAGGGCCATCTCTCTCGATATGGCCCTCTCCTCAGGTGTGGAGACTCGTCCCCGGAAATGGGGAGGCGCGCCGCCGCCGCGGCCTGCCTCTGCCAGGGTGACAGGCGGCTCTACCCGTCACCCCCTGTATTTACACCTTACCCTTCTATCCTTTTTGGAACGTCTAGCATACCGTAGAAGTGCTTTATTGTAATAGTAATATTATAACAGATGTCGTGTTGATGGCGATTAGGTGTAACAGTCGTTATTTCCTCGATGAACATGCCTGTAGGCTGGCACAGTGTTCAAACGAGGTGATAGATAGACGGTCCCGGGCACACTGCCAATCTCAGTATCCGTAAAAGTCGTTTGAGCCTCCATAACAGTAATCCATTTAAGGTTAGTATTAAGGCTGCTGTAGTTGTACAGACACGCATACGGAAGACACTGATGGGAAGTAGTTACCGTGGCCTATGGTATGGTTTGGTCGTTTGGTACATAAAGGGCGTCTCACTCGTGCTGCTCAAAGATTTTCTTCTTCTTGAGGAAGATTTAATACTTTCTACATTATTGTGCTGCTCGTGAACTAATGAATGAAGAGTGTTTTTACTCTGAAGATGGGGTGAGTATTCTATTAATTTGCAAGTTCTTTGCATCTTTTTTTAGGAAGATGTTAGTGTATTTTGTAGGTTCCGAAGAGATGAGAACCTTGGAAACGACCAAGAGTTACGCTAAGATGATGATGTCAGTTTAAGTGTTCTTTGAGAGGGGTTGACGTTTGTGAATGGTTGTCCATCTAAACATGGTAAAACATACTCAACCTTATAGTAGGTACGATTATTGATGAAGTGTAAAATCTCGCACTTTCAAAGACTTTCTTACTGCGTACCCAATAAAAAATCCAACATTTTCCAATAAATATTTTATTCGTTCATAAATACGCCTCACCCATAAAGTCTAACCGTAAACGAGCTTTTAAACTAATGAAATATGACGTAATGAAATTCTTGCTTATAAAATATATCGAAAAATAAATCACATTTGGGAAAACGCATTTATTTCAGTGAGGAGGGGTTGTTCCCTCATCCTAATCAAATAGTTGCAATATTGTAGTTAGTTATTTATGTAAAGGCAGAGGGTCGATGAAAGGGTCTTTTACCCTACGTCAACACGCCTATATTGAGGACGGCTAATAAGAATTTTATAAGATCTTTCAATGGTTTGTTTGGGTGGACGTAAATTGGGGTAGCACTGCAGTTTTCTGTATACACCACTTTTGGGATGGCTTTGGATAAATAAATAACTTTTACTTTAATCAAATGGTAGCTAATTTAAAGTTTATGAGGACAAGTAATATAATAAAGTATATTTTTGTTGTCATTATAATAAGTTTAGCTGTTGATCAACTAGATGTTGATTTTTTGCAGTGTAATTTTCAAAATGCATAATTATAACACTATCCAGATTGATTGATTGATTGATTGATGCTTCCGACCGATTTCGGCCATGGCGACCACTTCGACTCCTAGTCGGCTCGGCGCTGATGCGCTCGAAGATGGCTAACATAGCCGATCTTAGCGGTGAACTCTCGTGTACACTAAGAGCACGTGAGAACACCACCTATTGAATTGTACTGAATGACAGGAGGTGGCGGGCTTTCAAGTCATCGCGTTTAGCGTCGAGGTTTTCCTTTCGCTGTTCCTCGAAATCGCTTACTTGTCTTTGCACTATTCTGTGCCATTATGGACGTTGTGCTGCCAAATATCTGTCCAAATAGTTATGGACACAACAAAATCATAATCGGGCTAGCCGTTCTCAAGTTATGCGGTTAGCAACTTTTGCAAACTATTTGTAATACTTTTAATCATGTCTATTCACTACTTCAATACGTCCAGAATGATGTATTTAATCCTTATTTCTATTCTTACTGACCATCTAAAACTATATTATTCATTGTTATATTCACACCATTTCATCTAATGCGATAACCGTGTCAACACCATAAAATGAATGCTATGTGTGCTAACTACGAATCAATTTCGTCATAAAATTCTTACTAATCTAATACAGTATGGCGGACACGTTCTCACATAACGTTGGAAGCGAACCAAGCGAACTAGAGACATCCGAGATTGCTCTTCGAATGCGTTTTGAAATTCGTATTTCGAACTTCATAGTGCAGTCGGCTAGCCAGTCAGGAAATTAAAAAGAAAATGCATTCGAATTTTAAAACACTACGTGTGACCGTTTTGAAATTCGTAAGTGAAATGCAATTGCTTTGCTTTTTTTTTCAAAAAAATCTATAATGCTTCGTTACTAATAAGTAACGAAGCATTATAGATTTTTTTTTAAACTATTGCTTAAAATCTAACAATAAAAATGATGTGATTTTGCGGCAATTTATTATCTCCATATTTTATACAACAGTACGAGGGCGAGCTGGCTTCACAATTTCTTTTTCGCTTCATCTTCAGGAAAGATACACACAGATTAACCATAAAATGCAAATCCTTATCCAAATATAAATTTTCATTAAACTTGTTAAAACGGTTTCTGATTATTAGATACAGGCTGAGTTGATGTGATTTTTTACATCCGTTCGTGCAATGTGGTAATACACAAATATGATTCGAGAATGAACTTATCGGTTTAGGAATGAAAACTCCTAAATTCAATTTCAAAACTGGAACGTCTAACTTGTACAGTATTGGCAAATATTACCAAATAGCATGACTGTCTTCAACTACTAAAAATTGAAATTAGAACTCGGTTTCGTGACTCTTATCCACCAATCGACAGTTGCATTCAGCTATATTGACAGCTGTCAAAATATCTTTGCACTATGGCTTATTTTATAGGCGATATTGAACTAGTTTATGCTATATACATATATGTATTAGATAGTTTATTTTAGTTAAACGTTAAGTACATATATACCTATGTATGAGGCAGCCGGTGTGATGTGGCGATAGTGAACGCGACCGCTAAGCAGGAGGCGCGGGTTCGATCCCCGTTCAGTTCAAATATTTGTATGCATAAATAAGTGTATAAAATAAATATAGGTATTTGCATTGTTCTGGTCGTGACTCGGAGAGCAAGTTCTAGCCTACGGTCACGGTTGTCATACCAACATCTATGGCAGTCGTTACAGTTCCCTAAAAATTCCAACAATTGGTCTCTAAAAGCTGGAGCCCTAAAAATTCTAACAACTGGTTTAGCTGCAATGCTTCGATATCACCTTTGGGTTGTAGAGGTCAGATGGCAGTCGCTTCACGGAAAATATCGAAGTTTAGCCAAAATCCGCAGTTAGACTGATAAAGCGGACCGCAGACTCCGAGGTGACAACTTCGGATGCAACTGAGATTAACGCTTAGATGAAGATGAAGAAGAAGTTTATTATAAACAAGTAATCGGTTTGTATTTATGCAAATCATAAAAAGACCACGTTGTTCTATTGGGTCTGGTGTTGCCATCTGATGCGTTAGATATTATACTAAACTTGTCTGTAAAACTAACTTTTAAATTTCAAATTCGCTTGAGGATTATTCACTTTTACTTATGTATGTATGTATCTGGTGTTACAAACGTCCATAAGCCACAGTAACCACTTTCCATCAGGTGGGCCGCGTGCTTGTCTGCCACGTAAGTGGTATAAAAAAAAATGTATAAAATAGTTAATAAACACAAAAACATTTTTGGCTGGTCGGTAATATTTTTTCTTGATGTCATTAATCAGATTTCTGATAGGTGGAGGCTTATCCGCCTATGCAGAGGGGTGTGACATGACAAAATATATTATACATACATACACACACATGCATTATGTCTACCTGTATAAGTAGCATATTTTATATTAATTAAAACTAATTTGATTGCAAGTTCAATAAAATAAATGGACGTTCGACGAGATATATTGCGTTTTTGACCCCTGTGTGGTAATTAGATATTATTAATTAAAACTGTCAAATAACGCTTAGGGTGTCTGGTTTGATGTCATTGCCCTTGCTCAATGACGTAAAAGAATTTTCAATTATATCCACAAGCACAAGTAAATATTGTATTGACTCCCATCAAAGAGATAAGATGAAAATTTATCATCAATAAAATTCTCTCTCTCTCATAAATAATTGTTATTGTTGTCATCGCTATTTATATTTATTTTGTACTGGCCGTAATTAAAAAAAATAAATTAAAAAGGTGTCCAGTACATAAATTACCAATATCTAGAAAAGCGTGTTCCACAGGGATCGGTTCTCGGGCCGCTACTGTGGAACATTGGATACGACTGGGTGCTTCGCGGTGAGCTTGCGGACGGCGCCGCCGTCACGTGCTATGCGGACGACACGCTAGTGACGGCGAGCGGAGCTACACACCGCGAAGCGATCCTGAGGGCCACGACCGCGGTTGCTCAAGTCGTGGAACGGATCCGGCGGCTGGGCCTTGAGGTGGCTTTGCATAAATCCGAGGCCATGTTCTTTCATGGACCTCGGCGCACGCCACCACCTGGTTCCAGTCTCACAGTGGGAGGCACTCTCATCGGCATCAAGCCCCAGATGAAATATCTGGGGCTCGTGCTCGACGGCCGGTGGGACTTCGGGAAGCACTTCCGAAGTCTGGGCCCCAAATTGGCGGGCACAGCCAACGCTCTGGCGCGGCTACTGCCCAACCTGAGGGGCCCGGATGACTCCTGCAGGAGACTCTACGCGGGTGTCGTGCGGTCCATGGCCCTGTACGGGTGTCCCGTGTGGGCGGACACCCTGAGTGATCGGCACATGCTTCTGCTGCAGCGTCCGCAGCGGAAGTTGGCGTGCCGTATCATAAGGGGGTACCGCACGATATCATTCAACGCGGCGAGTCTCCTCGCCGGATCGCCACCATGGATCCTGGAAGCGAGATGCCTTTCGGCGCTATACCGGTTCCGAAGGGCGGCGCGGGAGCGGGGTCACGATCCCGAGCCCGAAGAAATTCGGGCCGTGAGATCCCGGCTCCACAGGGAAATGGTGGCGGAATGGGAGATGCGACTTGGGCAACCAGGCGCAGGGCACGCCGTAGTAACGGCGGTAAGACCCATCATGGGGGAGTGGCTAGAGAGGCCACACGGCAGCCTCTCGTACCGTCTGACGCAGATGATCACCGAGCACGGATGCTTCGGAAAGTATCTGCGTCGGATGCACAAAGAGCCAACGTCCGAGTGCCATCACTGCGACGCGAGCGAGGACTCAGGTCCGCACACGCTCTCCGAGTGTCCGGCGTGGGAGACGCCGAGGCGGGAGCTTGTGGCGGCCCTGGGAGTGAGGGTTCTCACGCTCTCCACCTTGCTCGCGGCGATGGTTCGCTGCGCGGATGCGTGGGCGGCCAGCGCCTCCTTCTGCGAGCAAGTAATGCTCGTGAAGGAGGAGGTGGGGCGAGAGCGGCAGCGGGAGCGACGAAGGATCGCAAGACAAGCTGCCCGCGTACGAAGGCAACTCGGGCGTCGGAGGTCGATGAACGACCTCCGCCCCCCATGAGCGCCGGCCTGGGGGTGACAGGTGAAGCCGCCTGTCACCCTGGCAGAAGCAGGCCGCGGCGGTAGCGCGCGTGGCGCGCCTCCCCGTTTCCGGGGACGAGTTGGGGACTCTGTAGTCCCCACACCCGAGAAGAGGGCCAGATCGTGAGAGATGGCCCTGGGTCGGCCGGGGTGCGAGGGATATGCCTGTCAACCTCACCTTCGGCAACCGAAACGACCCACAGGCGGCGTGCGTTTTAGTCGGTTCGTGTCCGACATAACCTCCTCCACCGGCTCCGGTGGGGAGGTATCCGTGGGGATTTTGCGCACGTAAAAAAAAAAAAAAAAAAATATCTAGAAAAGCATCGACAATATTTTTTTAAATGTTTGCTCGTTTCAAGAACTGGCTTCAATATCTGTTTTTTTTTAATTATGTTATAAAGCTTTTGTAAAGAATTTAATGCCGTCTAATTTTATTGGCCTGAAACTCTGTTCAATGATTTATAGCAAAATGATGATTGACTTTGCCTTTAACTTCTATAATCGATAACTCGATAATAATGATCGTACCGAGAATCGAAGCAGGGTTTTAAAAACTCCTTTGGCTCAACATGTCATTTAGATTTTATTGAAGGTTTCTATGTATAATTCATCATCAAACTTTTGAAGTACGGGCAATCAAATTACGCCCGTGCGAAACCGCGACCGTTCGCTAGTATGCTACATAATGCTATGTGTTAAGGTCTAATTTCGCTTGGCACACCATGGACAAGGTGGGACCTCAATTAAAATGCTCATAAAAGTGTCGCGGCAGGGCGACATTTTAAATCGCTGGTGTGACATCAGTTCAAAATTATGTGGCGTTGTTTGCAGCCATTTGTTTTTTTCAGTTTGCTTTCATTTTGAGTAAGGGCGCGGTGGAATTTCTACTAATATCTACTGGAACGGCCTAACTGGTACAATAGCCAGACTTGCATGTGAGCATGTCTAGACGAAAGGTTCGCCAAGTACCCAACTGATATACTGTAGTTGTCGTATTTTTTGTTTCCACAAGTATTGTATACTCACGAATGTCCCTGATGAGGAAAGCATATAAGTATTGTTATGACTAAATTTGGTAAACTATGATTGAATTTTATATTTATTAGCTTTAGGCCTATGTCCGTGGCCAAGTGGATAGTTGACTATATTTGGACATTTCAAATAATCATTATATGTAGTTAACGAAATCTTAACATCCTCATGGAATGCTTTGTTTATTACTCAATCACGTCAGAATTGCTGAACAGATTTGGATGAAATTTGACAAAGGAGTATGGTTCGGTATTATAAAATAGCACATAGGTATTTTGAAGCTCTGCCTGTGTAAAAAAGTAATCTACAAAATTAGACCTTCAAAATTAAACCCCCTCTCACTAAAAGAACAAAAATCTTGTTACCACGTCTACTGTAACTTACTACTACAAAAAATACAGTGGTGAATAAAACAACATTTTCTAAATCCACTACCCAAGTAAGTTGTACCATCGGCGTCCAGTTTAACCGGATGCGCTTCGTTACACGCGCGGTAGTTGTGGCCATCTCGCTTCCGTGTTCTAAATAAAAGGAATGTTCGAAAAGTTTTTGAACGAAAATGGTTCTTTGGATTATCTTTGGAGTTATTACAATCTAATGTATGAAATGACATTGATTTACGATATTGTAAAGTAGTAAAAAATTGAATGTTAAAGGCGGGATTCAAACCCACAGCATTCCCACTGTAAATGACATACATTGGGAGTGCTTTAATCAAATGAGCTACATGAACACTTATTAGCTTTGTTGGTTGTATAGAATCCACCACGATCTTCAGGGTCAAAGCTAATCTCACTTGCCAGCTGGTGCACCTACTGATTGGCGGAGAAAGCTGCGGGACAGGCTTTATTCTCGGTTTTGAGGCAACAATAATCGCTCCCGTAGTAGTACCTAATCGCTGTATTGGTTCCCAGTACAATATGGCTACCCAATTTTTTCCATGGGTGTCGGTAGAAGGTGACTAAATCGGCTGGTCTCCATTCGACTGTAAACAAACAGCCCAAAACAAAGTGCCTGCTTGACGGCTATAAGCACGTCCTATATTACGTGGAACCAAAAATCATTGTTGACGAAATGTAGGTATTAATACACCTCTGCCTACCCCTTCGGGAATTTACAGTCGTAATTATTTGTATATAATATAATATACACGATAGTTGAAAATAACAACAAAGTAATTTAACATCATCTATTCAATCAATCATTTCCTTAGTACACAGTTACAAATAAAATATACTTTCCATGTTTGTACAAAACCTATTTGAACAATAACCCCTAAATTTAATCCAATATTGCTACATATTTTAGGGAGCCCAAAACCTATAAATTATATCTTATGATTATTTCCCTTGTGGCAGCCCTTTGTGTAAATATTTCACAAAATAAACAGCGTTCGATTCCCATTGTAATTTCATGGCAAATGCACCTTACACAAGAATTAATAATAGCAGGGGTGGTGTGAAGTATATACAGTGCTGATTGACACTCCCTACATATCTCCTAGCTGCACTTTGACCAGTTATAGGCTTTCCATCGCCTTACGCGTGTGCACGCATGCGGGATTTTGTTTCGTGCAAATAACATCATGCGATTTTGGGCAATTAGTACATGCGCTGCTCTCTGTTTGTGCGAAACAGTATACTCAGTACGGCCGCATGCGTGCACATCAACGGAGGCTATTACAACCGTTTTTAATTTGGTCTTCCTTGTCATATTTTTCAACTAATGCTTATGTTGTAAGTATTGTTACAAAACATATTGTAACAATACTCACAACTTAAAGTATTAAATAAATCGTTATAACTCTGGATATTTTTAATTTACATCATCTATGCAATAATGCAATATACCGCGGTAGCCTAGTGGTGGCCCACACACCAATGACTTTTCGATACTTTTCGAAGTTATGTGTGTATTTATCGCAGGTTTATAAGAGCCCGGCTAATGGTAATAGGCTTGCCCCTATTACATTGGAACCTAAACATAAACTGGCGAAATGTGGGTGCTAGCACCTCTGCCTACCCCTTCGCGGATATAGGCGTGAGTTTATGTTATGTTATGTTGTTATTTTTAATATAATTTTCCAAAATTCACTTCTGTTGAATCTATCAATTTGCTAAAATGGTTTTTATTCGACAATTTATTAATATGACTATATTGTAACCTACAACTACCTAAATTTTACCTACAACTGAAAAAGAGATAAAACGCACAACTAAGAGAAATCTCGAATTGAACCGAGGCAAAATTCCTTAACACATTCCTTAGCACAGCGCCCGTAATCTCGCTTTCCTTACAACCTTCACCCAAAGTTAAACCAAATATTACATTCAACCCAAGATAACGCCGACTCCTTGCGAACAGTTCCCGAATTGTTTCCTCATTATCAAATCGGGTTATCGCCTCAAAATTCTCGCAAAACGTGACGGCTCCTAATAGGTGTAATGAGGGCTTATCTGACCATCGTTGGATCACGGGCAAAAAGAGCACTCGTATAGGATTAATGGGATTCGAGGGATCGGATGCTTAACAATCCGGTCTCCAATGAAAATATACTTAAAGTAGGTTGGGTTTGATTTGTGTTTGAAATTCTTATACATAGCTAGGAAAAGTCGCTCAACTTCTAAGCGCGGACCCTTTTTCAGAATGTAGGATGTCACACTGTTGCCTGTAGTCCATTTCCATGACTTATTGGATTGGTAGACTTCAAAAACTATTGACAAACTTGGTCCAGCTAGGTTCCAGGTATCTAGCTTGTATTCTCGTTAAGCTTAATTGCCTGTTTTAGGAATATGTTCAAGTCAGTGGTATTCCAAGTGGGGTTTAAATTGCAATTCGAATACCTTAGTCATTATAACTTGTTACGTTGGCTAGTTTACCTTCTCGTTTAGTTTCTGTTCAGTGGCCAGGACACGCCTTTGCCCTTTTCGAATTCCAGATAATATATCAATTAGATCTCTAATTTACTATCACCGCGTGTGCGTATGAGTGTAGATTAAGCCCAAAAACGTTTTTGTCCTTCCTGAATAATTTACGTGGCCTTGTTTTGTTACCCTAGTAAGGGTTTCGGTGCGGTATTGTTTGTGATTCTTTGAGTGTCCGGTAATCTAGTTTTTTGTTTGACCATGATCCCTTTTCCTTGTTTGATATGCTTTTTATGAAACTTTCTACAAGGAGTCGGGTAAAGGTTAGCGTTTAATAGATTTGGGTTTGTGGTAGTTGTAATGGAGTATGAAGTTTGTGAAGTAGATGTGTATAGGCGTAGAGAATAGAAGTTGCCCAGTGTAAATTATGTTAGTTGTTTGACTTTAGTGGTTAAGGAGTCGGCCTTACGATCCAGAGGTCCCGGTTTCGAATCCTGGCCATTACACTACAGACGTGTGTGTGAGCTGGAGGGGTTAGAGGGAATATTAGTAATTTCGTATCTAATATTCTTAAATACTCATACTAGGCTGACAGGCAGATGACCAAAATCCTCAGCAACCGGAGCATCTTCATGACAAAACACTTAAACTGTCAATCAGTTCGTCTTGATTCTCGAGTTTTACTCAATAAGAGTAAACTTAACTTTATTAGATCTCGGTTTCTATCATTGTTGAAATCCACTTTTAGTTAGATATTCTATTACATAATAACTTTTTTTTATACCACTTGGGTGGCAGACAAGCACACGGCCCACCTGATCACCTGATGGAAAGTGGTTACCGTGACCTATGGACGTTTTGTAACACCAGTGGAGTCACAGTCGCGCTGTCAACCCTGTAAGTACAGAGTTTCCGTGCCGTCAGTGTAGAAGACAAAGCAGGACAAGGCTTTAGTGTTCACACTGTCAACACAAACGCTAATGAGCTCTGGCTTCCCTACTCACCGCTGGGAACACAACAGCGGAGGTACTTCTATAGTCGAACTGCTCAATTGGGCGGAAATACCGCCGTGTCCTATCTCCTAAAGACCAAAACTTTTAAACCGTCGCGTTAATAATACAATAATGTTAACGGGAATTAACGCGATCATAGTATAGGTACAGGTTACCTGGTCGAAACGTCAGGCAAACCAAAGGTATGTATGTACCTATACCATAATCGCATTAATTCCTGTTAACATTATTCTATTACATAGTAGAAAAAGAATATATACTATGTTCATTGTAGACTAGCAATAACATTGTTAAACAATACCTATGTATTTTGAATGTTTTTATGTGTTATTTGCGCCAGCGGCTTTTCACCATTTCCATTTTATTCACAAAGTCCCCTTCCAAAAAACCTTCAAAGTTTACTACTAATTCTACTAATGCAACCCAGGTGCGTCATATAAAAGGCGTAAAATATACTATACAAGTTCTTTTTTAAACGCATTCACCGTCTGACAGCGTCCGCGTCTATATAACCGATACAACAACGATACACCCTCGCATAAAAATAAATTGTTCCATACCTTCTCTATGCCTTTTTCCGAACTGTCAAACGACCTTCATCGTAAAAAGAGTACAGTCGGCAACAAAAGTGATCTAACAATAAAAAGCCGTTCAAGTGCGAGTCGGACTTGCGCATCAATGGTTCCGTAACTTAAGCTACATAAACCGTTATATATTTTGAATACATTGACTTAGAAGTTTGATTTTGGCAAAGTTTCAAGACGTTGTAGATTTGAGTATGTGGTATGAATTTCAATTTGATAGCTTCATGCATTCCTGAGAAAAAGATCTTGACGGATAGACAGCCAGACAGACGGACAACGAAGTGATCCTATAAGGGTTTCATTTTTATTCCTTTTGAGGTACGAAATCCTAAAAATTCCACAACATTTAGTTGATTGGTTACATAATATAGTATCATCTTTCTAGCGATCCCCGGGTCCATTCAAGGTTTACACTAGAGGCCGCGTTCTGCTTATTAGTTTAGATTGGTTTGTGAGCTATTAGACGAGCGACTACCGTCTAACCTCGTTTTGAGAGGATAGACCTGGGTCACATGCTCTCCCCGTTTCCATCGACTAGCAGATGAGGTTGACTTCGAAGTGAAGTTGTTGATAGGGCCCTGTTTACCTAGGTTTACATGTATTATGCAGTATTTCAATGCAAATATTGCTTTTAAATGTGTTGATTTTCAACAACTTCTGTTCCTGACTGTACATACTTGAACATAAAAGTGCAAATGGCTCGGAAGTTTTTTCTTAAATCAAGAATTTGACGACAGTCGATGATATAAGATGAAACTTTCGCCAAATGCGCGTTTGTTTTAGTCGGACGGAAACTTGATTTGAAGCTGAGAATTTCGACGCTGAAACATGTGGAACATTCTGAATTGAATATTTGCGATAGGCATTTTAGGGTTAACTATAGACACATATAAAGAGTATTTTATCAGTAAGCACCACTCCAAATTCACACAAGTGAATTTTTACTTTTAGTTCTCCATAAGTGTATTTAAGTTGAATTTTTCCTATAAACCTTCCTTGAAAAACACGTCAAAAAATTGTGAAAACGGTATTAACTTGATTATGTGATTGTGA
Source organism: Eilema griseolum (assembly GCA_963662185.1). Classification (NCBI taxonomy): domain Eukaryota; kingdom Metazoa; phylum Arthropoda; class Insecta; order Lepidoptera; family Erebidae; genus Eilema; species Eilema griseolum. The sequence goes on from OY759250.1 coordinate 13,259,299, forward strand.
TTAAAGATCTTAGCGGGTAACAGAAAGTAAACGTGATTTTATATTATATAAATATTTATATATGTACTAGAACGCGCCAATTTGACTTCACCTCGCCTGATAGTAAGCTTAAGACACAGTCTCAGGAAAGAGGGTTACCATTATAGACATGTAGCATGTTACAATGGTGTCACTCAGCTTGACGGCCTCATCAGATGCTTTTTCACACCCTGCTTAAAGGACCCGGGACTGTAGGATGAAGGAAATACGTGAGCTGGTAAAGAATATATCATCATCATCATCCCGCGCATCGTTCGTCCTTTTGCTCCCGATTACATCCAAAACTTGCACATTCGAACCTAGAATCCACTCTTGATTAATAATGTGACTTCTATAGGTTTTCAAAACAGTCACGTGACACTCCTTCCTTCCATTCCAGAGAAAAAAAAAATTCTCAAATCAATTTTTATTGAATGTCTTCTGAAAAATATTCTTGCTTGTGCTTAATAATTCTCATTTAGAATCATTATAATGATGTTCATTTAGTATAACAGTCATAAAATTAATATGAATCAATTAATGATGAATGACAGTACCTACACACACGACTATTGGTTATACGAAACAAAAAATAACTTCGACATCTCACCCGTAGCCCAAAGGCGTGTTATGATAACACAGCGATATTACTACACATATATAAGGCTATCATTATTATAAATATAATATCTATATATCGATCGCAAACATCTATTGAAGCAGTACGTTAAAGATCGACAAACCAACATCTGATATACCCCAATAAATACTATTTGATCTAACGATATAATGTATTTCTAATATCATCCACCGTGTGGTACGTTCAATATTAATGCATCTCTTTCATCTAATTCCTCTTTCATGTGGTGGGCAGTATATATACGCGCACGTGTCGTTCAACACAGTATTGCTTTCTGTCTCTCTGTGTATTGAAGTACAATAAATAAAAGAGTTTTGTGACACACGGCGTTTTAGTTTGAACAACTTTTTTTTTTAAAGTAAATAATTCTGAGAAATAAAGGTTCATTTATTTCTCAGAATATTGTATAAAAGTTGTTACAGAAAGATGTTCATAATATTCTACTGTCTCCAGCGTACAAATTTGTGAATGTTAATAATGTCCCTTACGATCGTATCTTATACATTTTTTTATGATTACTTTCATATATTGGTATGTGGATTAAAGGATAATATACAATTAACAAAATAACCATAATTAAAATATATCAAATTATGAGATAGTCAAGTTAGTTATTCTGCATTGGTCTATGCAGAATTACTAACTTGACTATCTCATAATTTAATATATTTCAATTAAGTCATCACTTAAAAAACGTCAATATAAAAAGAAATGAAAGACTAGTTTCGTAAATGCACCACCGGTTCGAAACGCGGCCTCGACCTGAGAAGACCCCGGCAAGAAACTCAGTGGGTATTTTTTTGGTCTATTAACAAACATTTACTAAGTGCACTTAGTCTAAATATATTAAAATTATTTACTTGAGCATAGTTAGCTTCCAGGCTTCCAGTAACAGCTTTAATCAGTACTAATTCATTATTATTGGGTACAAAAAAAAGTAACTTGACTCATGCTCAGTCCCCTCCTATTTAAAAAGTAATATTTATAAAGCATTGAATGGTAAATTATGGCTTAAAGTATAAATATTAATATGAACACGTGATGTTCTCGTCCTGTCACGATTAAAAATCGTGTGGGTTGATGATGAATTACGTGGGCATTCAACTGTCCGCTTCATAAAACTTATTAAAGAACGGAACGGAACCACGGAACTTCTCCGAGCGGATAATGGTTTAGAATAATTTTTAAAATGACAAAGTTATGTAAAGTTTTGAAGTAGATAGGATATATTCGGATTTTCAGCTAGAATTTACAGCCGGGTGACCAGAGAGTAACTCTAGGAAAAAATGCAATTAATTAGCACACGTTTCTGCTAGTGAATAGCTACCAGAGGGAGAGCATTTTCTTGTTTATAGCGTCTGGTGTTTCGTAGGCAATAAAAAAGATAGTATTGAAGCAGCACTTTGCCAATCGGACAGTACAGTCTCAGGTATAGGAGTCTGTTGGTTACCCTTTAGGTACACAACCCTATGATACTGGTCCTTTTTGCTCCCTTACTAATATTTTCAGTTTTTATCCTCGCGTAGTACATTTATTTTATTATTTAATCTTCATTCACACATTAACACAGAGGACTTACTGCCACAAGCATACCAGTCTATCAGTCAACCTTTTAGGTGATACAGATAATAATTAAATGCATTATGAAATGAATTCATACGCTATGTTAGTTTTTCCCACCATTTCCTCTAAAACTACTTGTAAATTCCCCAAATACGTATAACACTCAGTTTTCACTTTACGTGCCTCTGTAGTCTTATAGAGTCTATTACAGCTGCCTTCCGTCGTGTGCCGTCAGGACAGTGATAAATCGTGGTGTACGCGACCGCCTATTTTTTGCGGCTTCATGTGGGCATAGCGGACGTGACGAGTTACTTTGATGACTGCACTTTGTCACAGAATAACCTAAAAATGAAGTTTCTGCTTTAAAACAAACTTCCAACTACGTGTGTGTAATTTTTTAACGAGGAAAACATAACATAATATAAACTCACGCCTATATCCCTTCGAAAAGCATCGAAAAGTCATTGGTGTGTACCATGGTAAAACCTGGGATCGAACCCGAGACCTCATATCAGCAGTCCATTACCCATACGCATACCACTATGCTACCGCGGTTCACGAAGAAAAGTAACTTTTGGAAAATGAAGTATTTTTAGGTTTTGTATCTATCTTGATTTGCTCATGGCCAAGAATAGCGGAATTTTCCTTAAAGCCAGTATAACGTTCTGAACCTTAAAATAACAATTAAAGAAAACAAAATTATTGATCTTTATCTTAAAGTTGTTGCATCCGAAGATTTCACTTCGGAGCCCGAGATTCGCGTACTCTTTCTCATGCCTTTAATTTGGCTTATCTTATAATACAATACAGGCAATACTTTTTACACTTGCTTTCGAATCTTTTGTTTAAAGTCGCCTGTACGTATCTTCCGTATGTCACACTAAGCAATCAATCGAGTGCTTTAGCGTTAAGTGCTTGCTAAAACATCTCGCTACTTATATTAATAGCTTGGGGCTACAGTGGGCGACTGCCTTCTAATGACACATGGGCCATTGGCGCGCCGAGTAATGTACGATCAAATAATAGTTCCGCTCCATTTCATTATAGGCATTATATTATTGAAAATTCAATGTACTTCACTTTATGAGGTGTTAAGGGCTACAATAGTTTAATACGAAATATTAAATGAGAGTGATCTAATAAATAATTCAAATATAAATAAATAAATGTTTTACTAAATGCCATACAACGCTATCTAGACACAACTAAGCATAGCTTAAAATAGCTTGGGTTATGGAATCTAGAATACGGATAATCATACTTAAATAAGTTTTCTTTTTGTAAATAGGTACATATTATACATAGAAACACCAATGCCCGTATTTATGCATACAAATGGTACACGTGTCAAAAAGCATTGAGGTTGTCATTTAAATTCAAATGAACATATTCTAATGCATTATCATTACTGCAGTTTAAAATTTCTATTGAATTTAAAACGGAACGGAACGGGATAAGCAGACAATTTCATTTTCACTTGCTATTATCCTGGCATACGCCTTGCTTTTTCTTAGTCAAGTCGAAGATTCTATCCCACAACCAGTTTAAACGAATATTACACGACGCTGCTTAACAGCAAACGAAACTTCGGAATAAGTGTAATTAATACAATAACAGCTAATAAATTGCTAAGTATAAAGTCCGCAAAAATAATTTTATTATTAATCCACTGTCCCTATATTTTTACCGGAAGTGGCTAACCGGATTTTTACCATCTAATCAAGTTCTATTTCAGTTCAGATGTCATAATAGCTGATAGTTCATCACTAGGATTCGATTCTCAAAAACATTTATTATTGTCACGTCAAAAGAAAGTCACCCCATCTCAAAATCCATGAGTGGCTGCTATCAGATTTGTAAGGTCAAGTGCTTTCACCCCGCCTTCAGGGTGTTACCCAAATGGGTATGTAGATTAACCACTTTTTGGACGATATTCAAATAAAAAGATCAACTTTTATTATAGTCCTGGGTTCCTTATACAATTTACTTTATAATTTTAATTTTAGGATGATATATCTTAACCTATCCTACTGATATTGTGTAAGTTTTTGAGTGGATGTCTGTTACCTATATATAATATATAATAACTTCTGAACCGATCTGGAAGAAATTTGGAACAGAGATAGATTATTATTGTTTCTAGACAATTATATAATCTATCTCTGTTCCAAATTTCAATAGTATATAACCTTTTATTCTTTTTTTGAATAGGATCAGTATTTTACATGGGACAGCTACAGATTACCAGGACTAATTTGCTCAAATGTCCTAATATAGTCAGCCAATAGCTCATTCTGCGAGTTATGTCGATAACTGACCTCATCACTTTAATTCTAGAATAGCAATTGGCAATTCGAACCTTGCTTACTTAACGTTTAACAACATCCTCTGTTCGGAGAAATGAGAATACGCAGAAAGCACACCGAAAGCTCTATAGGTTATCCAATTACTCATTGTATCGATTTTATGCTTAACTTTATAAAATTTACTACATACATACCTACATAAACTCACGCTTATATCCCCGAAGGGGTAGACAGAGGTGCTAGCACCCACATTTCGCCAGTTTATGTTTAAGTCCCAATGTAATAGGTGGCGAGCCTATTGCCATTAACCGGGCACTTTATAAACCTGCGATGAATACACACATAACTTCGAAAAGCATTGAAGTCATTGGTGCGTGCCATGGTAAAACCTGGGATAGAACACGAGACCTCGTCGCAGCAGTCCATTACCCATACCACTAGGCTACCGCGTGGTAAAATTTACTACATAGGTGGCAAATATACACACAGTATGAAAGTTCAAGTTTAGAATAGGCAGGTCATCGGCTGCACATTGACAGCATGTCGTCGACCATATCATCACTTATCAGCAGGTTTTTATTTTTATTTTATTAAGAGTATTAGTAACCGAAATTTCTAATATATCCTCCTCTAACCCCTCCAGCTAAGCTAAATTGCTTGTGGTAGATGTGGGTTCATTTCGGTAGTGCAATGGAAACGACCTTGGACCTCTCGATCGTAAGGCCGACTCCTAAACCACTAAACTAGCGACGTTGTGTGTGACCGAGGGGAAATAGTAGTTGTCAAACGTGGGCCTTAACAGGCCTACTAATTAATAAAAAAATGTGAAAGTTTTGATGTTTGGTACTCAATCACGACAGAACGGCTTAACTCATCTGAATGAAATTTGGTCTCTGTACCAAATTTCACTCAGATGAGTTCTAGTCTAAAATAGCAGAAAACCTTACTGTAGCCTATCAAGGTATATTATTGTAGGTTGCAAGAACGGCTTCAGTGTTCTAAATGGGTAGAGCTGCGGGCAAGAGCTATCGAAAATAGGTTTATTTATACATTTATAACATCCAATATATATTTGCCGTGGTAGCCTAGTGGTATGGGTATCCAGACTGCTGAGATGACGTCTCGGGTTCGATCCCAAGTTTTACGATGGCACACACCAATGACTTTTCGATGCTTTTCGAAGTTGTGTGTGTATTTTGCGCAGGTTTATAAGTGCCCGGTTAATGGCAATAGGCTCGCCACTTATTACATTGGGACCTAAATATAAACTGGTGAAATGTGGGTGCTAGCACCTCTGTCTACCCCTTCGGGGATATAGGCGTGAGTTTATGTTATGTAATATATATTTGCGCATCAAAAAATAAAAGCTTTAAATGTAGTCGTATTCCTCTTTTTCATCTTTTTCATTTGTAAATATTCGAAATTAGGTTAATCTGATGAAACAGTGTAGAAAGCTTTTAGTGTGACATGTCCTGTTTACTTTTCATCTGACACCTGTAATAAAACATTATGACGGTCAATTCCATATTCCTTTTAAAAAGGTCGTGAGTCACTTCTGGATTTTCGAATATCTATCTTTTCTCACCGGTTTTAGGTCCATATTCTAGAATGGTACTCAGTTGTGAATTGGGTGTTTGCATTGGTCTGGTCGTGACTCGGAGAGCATGTTAAGCTGTCATACGAACATCTATGACAGTCGTTACAGGTAGTCAGAGCCCTTGACCGACTAGTTAAACTATATAACTTCCATATCGCCATTTGGTTGTGGAGGTCAGATGACAGTCGCTTCATGGAAAATATCGCATCTTAGTCAGACTAAAAAGCCGACCCCAAGTTACTGAGTTAACTGAGTTAGAAAAATACTCAGAGAATCATGATTCTAGTTTTTCACTACCTCTCACTGCGAGGATTTCATTACTAGCTTTTAATTTTTACGAATATCAAAACTTTGAACTTATTAGATAGCTGCTACGACTTATAAATATTTTTCACGTTATAAAATGCAGCAGCAATTTTTATTTGTACCGATTCCACCCATTCAGTACCTTTTTTGGACATCTTTTTCTTTTTTTTTGCGAAAAATCCTTTTTTTTTATTTTTTATACCACTTAGTTGGCAGACAAGCACACGGCCCACCTGATGGGAAGCGGTTACCGTGGCCTATGGACGTATGCAACACCAAGGGTGTCACAATCGCGCTGCCGACCATGAAGAAACCTTCTGATGCCCCTCTTGAAGAACCCCATATTGTAGGCGCTTGGGAAAACCGCAGCAGGGAGGTCATTCCACAGCTTGAGTGTGCGTGGGATGAAGTTTCTTTCATACCGCACAGTGCGTACCGTCTCAGGTCGCAATGTGTGGGGATGAATTCCCTGCCTATGGCGAGAGGTGCGATGATAGAATGTAGCTACGGGCATCATGTCAAACAATTCATCTGAGCACAAACCATTGTATAGGCGGTAGAACACACACAGTGAGGCAAAATCCCTCCTAAGGCTAAGAGGTTCCACTCTACCTGTGAGTATGGGATCCCCCCGCCAGAGCCGGTGGGAGAGTTTATTTCGAACTCGAACCGACTAAAACACACGTCGTCTGAGGGTCGTAACTTGCCGGAGATGAGATTGCTGGAGGCCGTGGCCTATGAGTGTGTGCGACATCAAGGGAGTCACATTCATGCCGTCAGTGATAAGGACAAAGCAGGGCTTTGGTCTCCCAGCAAGACAGCACAAAAATTCTCCAGTGAGCTCTGGCTACCCTACTTACCGCCAAGAGCACAATACGAGGTTATTATGGCCGCGGTATTCTGAAGGACTGAGGTACTTCCCCAGTCGGACTAATCAATTGGGACAGGAGTGCAGTCGTGTCCTGCCTCCTACAATTTTGATTTTCACTATCTGTACCAATCAGCGATACCTTTTATTGGACTAGGTTAACCTTCAAAGTTTTAGTTTATCATTTAACCAGAAAACCACAACAAAAACGGTAAGACAATAAAAAATAACATGATTTAGTGGCTAATAAAGCTAAACTGCCATATCGGCTGAACGCTTGTTTTCACAAAGGGATTATCTGTTTAGAAGTTGTACGGAACCCTAAGTTGCCGCAAACCCGTGAAGATAGTTGGGCGATAAAGAAAGATTTACTGCTTGATGTTCCGTATCTCTACTCTTTGCTTAAATATGGTTTTATTTTCGAGAAACGAGGCAGGAAGCTATTATTTGTTTGTTTAAAGTATGTAAAACTGGAAAAATTGTTACACAATTTTACTGTAATGGTTACTTTTTGTACTTTTCGGTTAGATCGTTTTTATAAGTGTTACCTATGTATGTATATAACATTGAAAACCTATATATGACTTATTGATATACTACTATATATGCCTTTTGTGATGTGTCGTATGTGTGTTGTGGAATTTTTATCCCGTTACCGTAACTTATAATATAACATAACATAACATAAACTCACGCCTATATCCCCGAAGGGGTAGGCAGAGGTGCTAGCACCCACATTTCGCCAGTTTATGTTTAGGTCCCAATGTAATAGGTGGCGAGCCTATTGCCATTAACCGGGCACTTATAAACCTGCGATAAATACACACATAACTTCGAAAAGCATTGAAAAGTCATTGGTGTGTGCCATGGTAAAACTTGGGATCGAACCCGAGACCTCGTCTCAGCAGTCCATTACCCATACCACTAGACTACCGCGGTTATACTTATAATATAGTATATTGTTATTCCAGAATATAATCTATCCCTGCACCTAATTTCAGCCAGATCCTCACAGCCGTTAGAGCGTAATTGAATAACAAACATCTAGACAAACGTTCACATTGATAACACCATCAATCATGAATTAACCCATTGCAGTCAACTGTTAGACACTGGTCTCTCCTAATGTTAGGAGACTCAACATTTATAACATAATTCAAATCTGTCAACGACGTATAATTTCTAACAGCGTTAAAGGATTAACAATGGTCTCTTTATAGAGCCCTTTCCAGGCTTAATTTTACTTCCCTTACGCTAAAAGGGCTAGGGATAGTACACGGATTATGGTAGAACCGGTCCCAAATTTCATTTGTAATAAGGGTTTTGATAGATTCAATGATAGGGGTCACTCCGATTTTGGTGTTAGGATTTGTGGCCCTAATCTTTTTAATATTCTCTCATTTATAATGACGTGTGGAAGAAATAAGCTTGGTATAACATATTAGGGCATTGTATCATAATTAAGACCTTTATTACCCGACTACAGCGGAGCAAAATGAGGGTTATGATTTTTCTGAATTGGTATTAAATTGTACATAGGTACAGCTTTTAATTAGAAAAAACTATATGTTACATCATCGTATCACAGATCAAGTGTATTAGTGAGTATTAGGGGAGTATTTTATCATTGAATAAAATTTTAAAGCATTTAGTATGGTAACTATGAACTAGATTAAGGTAGAAAAAATTTAAATGGTTCAGGCGGGATTTGAACTCGCTATCTTTCCTTTACAGGGGGAACGTTCTGACCACTAAGCCATCGAACTTTCGAATGAAACCATTCAAATTCTTCTATACAGTATATCCGTCTAATGGGGATGGTGGGAGCCATCTACCGATATTTGTACGAACTATCGGAATCAATAATGATGTTCCAATCATTTTTAAAAATTGAGATTGCGGGTTCGAATCCCGCCTGGACAGTTTCAATTTTTTCTTTCTTAATCGTATTTTATCATGTCATGAATCACGACTTGAAACTAGGTTTAAGTAGGTATAGATTGGTTTGCTAAACTACGATTGTACCGGTAGTTTACATAACATACATATATATATATTCACGGGTATAAATCCCGGTAGGCAGAGGTATGTTAACTCCACATTTATTTGCCCAATGATGATTTTCGATCCGTTTGATGGCAATAAGCTCGCCTATTGCCATCAAGCGGGCTCCCTATCGCATGATTTACGTTATAAAATTTTCACTTAAATATAAAATCTGTACTTTATATTTGTTTCGAATCGAGTCTCATGATATCAATGTCTGAGTATCGTTTTTGAAGAATGGCCCAAAGGTTACTTGTATCAATAAAAGGAAAAAAATATATACCATTTTTCAATATCGGATGTAATACCTATAATACCGTCTATCATGATATATCATATATAGTTCTGTAAGCTTTTAGCTCGTATTATCAAATGATATGGTGGCGGTAGAAGCCTATACCGACCCATATATATATTGTCCATTGTGAACTACTTTAGGGTCGGTAATGGATTCACCTGATAGACGTTGCGGCCATTTGCTTAAGTTGCCTAAGTGTTATGGATACTGTATTATAAGCGGTTATTGATTTTATGGCTTAGATACCTGATGTAGATATTTAGGAATCTGTGCTGAAGGGTTTTGGTTGAAAGACGTATACTTGACAAATTTAGTTTATCTACCTACTTACTTATTACTTACATGTAGGCCTCTGTGGCGTAGCGGTACAAAGGCGCGCGGGTTCAATTCTCGCTCAGTGCAAATATTTCTGGGAAGGATTTAAGTTTGCATTGGTCTGGGCGTTTTTAAGTATCATATGAATGTAATTACATAACAAAGTATCTTAGTATGTTTATCCTCACTCTAAATACCATAACACAAAATAGTTAAGCTATGCTACCATGGGTCTAGACAGCGTTAAGTAGAATGTTGTAGAATAATTATTTTTATCGCAATAATGTGTTTATCAAAGTATGTTGTAGTTTATTAGTTAAAAATGAACAGGTAAGTTCATAAATTCTTGAAAAATGCGTAGATATAAAACAAAACTTGAAATCACCAAATACCCTTAATATAATAGGCAACATTTCAAGCACAACACGAGACGCTCAACAAGTTTGGCAACGTTGCGCAACCCGCGGGATGTTTGATTTGTAACCAGCTGACGCGCTTATGACGGGCGGCTGGTTGTTTGTTGTGCCGCGTTTCAGCGCTTCTTAGTTTGACAATATTGCTCAACAGTGTTGCGGAACATGACGCGGGTCAATGTTGCTTAGTAGATACTAGGTTTTAATAAAATATTAACATGTTTGTGTAACATACTGACTGTACATTAAGTCTAGACGTTAAAATAAATAAATAAACGCTATCCATTGTCACACAGCATGAATAAACTGTAGGCTTAAGCACGAGTCAAGTTAGAGTTTCCATTACACGTCATGTTTACATTCAATTATGCATAAAATGTACATTTTACGCAGGCACACGAACATACCGCCATTATAAAGACAATGAACTCATAGAATGTGACACGCAAAACACTAACTAAAAATATATCTACATGCGTCACGGAGAGGCAATAAGTAATACAATAACACCGGCTTTCCTCGGTGAGAGATTTCACGGAGATAGACACATATATACTATAACAAACGTTTCTACACTATTACCACAGTCTAACGACAAATTTTACTTATTGTACTGTGTTATTACAGACGTGACAGTAGTCTGCGTATTCGAGAACGCGTCTGTGAATCGCGAGTCGTGGAAATCTTTACCCATCCGTCTTGACATTCTCAATTAAAATTTATTTTTTTCTATTTTAAGACACGCTGTATTCAAGTGCCTACTGCATTTGAATACCGCCTTCTGGTAATAATGACAGTTATGACAAGTACCTTTGTAGCAAAGACATCTGATTCTAGAAGAGAGTTCTAGAGTCAGCGTCAAACTGGCAACATAAATGACGTCAAACTGTTTGAGTGCGCAATGTTAGGCACACTCGATTTCAGACAGACATATCAACATTGTATACTTAATGTACTTGTAAAAGAGAAAACTTCACTGTGTCACAAAAACAGCAAAAGATATGCACCAAAAATTGTACACGAATTTACACTTATGACATTTGTAAATACTTTTTTACAGCAAAAAAGCGGGTACTCTTAAAAACTCTTGGCATTGTCAGTCGAGTGCTCCGAGCGTATAAAAGTGTCCGGTTTGATTGATGAACTTATGTCGTGTGTCTACAGCTTTACCCGCCTCGCTAAATGGAAGCCATACCAACGTACGCCCTTTTTTGTTCATTTTCCCCCACTAAGTAGAAAGACTCGTTATAAAAGTTCTATTTTAATGTCAAAATACTCCTTAATCCGTGTTCGGACTCCGAAATAATAGTAATCCTCGTGTAGGTCGCTTTCAAAGGCGTCTGGAACATTCGATGATCCTATTTTACTTTTATGAGGGGAATAACTTGTGATTCTAGTTGGAAATTTGAAGTGCTTTCTTGGAATCGTTTCATTGGGAGTGCTTTATTCTGCCCGCCGGCTAATGCGTAGTTGCTATTCTCTGAAACTCATACATTGGCACTATAAGACACAGATTTTATTTAAAAAATTGAAAATTTCATTATTAAACTTAGTTAATCTTCAACAGTAAGTACGTACGTGCATTAGTCACTGGTTATCTCGTCTCGTGGTGACTAAGAAATGAAAAGATTGCTATCATTATAGTTTATTGTAAAACCAAGCCCTTGTACGCACGAAGTGTAATTGTAATAACGCTCTACGGTAGGGTATCGTACCCTATAACCAGCCACGTGACGCGAATTTACATAATCTACCACGTCAGTTATGGTTAAAAGTTAAAATAGAGGGGAACTTCACCCCGCTTTGAATATAATAATAATGTCTTTTTGTCCGTGTCTGGCGACGTCCTAATAGGTAGCGAATTCGCGATTATAGCAAGTTGACATGATAATTACTTGTACACGTCCTTGCTCTAACGTGTGCATATCGAAGTTGAGTTCTCATCCACATTCGCGGGATGCGATCATGCAACAAACAAAATGAATTAGTTACATGTTGTACTTTACTTATCATTTACTCTATCAATTCAAAATTTTCTCCAAGGTTCTTATATCATATACCGGATAATTCATAATCTTCAAGGCGAAAAAAAAAGACTATTCAGTATTTTTCCCTTTATTTATAATACTTGAAGCTCTTCAATAGTTGATTAATGAAGAGGAGAATGAACGAAAGAGAACCAAAGAGAAATCAGTAAGCGTTCGGCCAGATTTATGCGAGTTTAATCATTGAAAATCCGTTTAACTAAACTGAGTTTGGATTGATCGCGGTTCTTATCTATTCTTCTATATTTATTAGTCAAATATTAGTTCATACGATAGCTTGGATATGAAATAGCTATCATCTTATTTGATTTTCTCGTTATAAAAGCGACGCGGAGGAATCAAACGGGCTCGCGCGATCAATTAACGCGAATTATTTAAACAAACAATTGTCGCGTAGCGTTGATCGTAATCGCGTTCTAGTCTGACAACGCCCTAACTTAATACAAATTGTTAGGCAACAATTTGGTAAATTACATCAATAATGAATTATTATTTTATAAGAGAACGCGGTACCAATCGGCTTACTACTCGCTTTAATTAAAATAATGTTTAATATTCCGGTTTTTGATGGCATTGACAGTAATTCCGTGGAGTTAATTAAATTTGTTGGCATTGTCAGTTCGCTATATTTTGGCAAGAAGTCTTTTAAATGCCTAAAATTGGTTGTCAATACAGATAATAGTCAACTACCTAGTTGTTGAACTGATATTGATGTTTCATCAAATTTTATTGAGTAATTCATAGCAAGTTAATTATAATATAGTAATAAACACACGTCCATAGGCCACGGACCACTTTCCATCAGGTGGGCCGTGTGCTTGTCTGCCTCCTAAGTGGTATAAAATAATACCTAACCGTGGAGTCGAACCCGGGCCTTAATGTTCTCAGTCACACTAATCACAACCGCTGCGCCACAGAAGCAATCACAAGGAAACAAAATAAAAGAAAAACTAAATAATAACTCTTTTGCTATTACTTAGTGCAATAACTCTTAATATAAAACACATTACACGAAATTGATGCAAAAAAGAGTCGACTGTATCCATTAAAAGCCATCCATTGCGCGATAACAATGTTTTAACAATATTTTTTTCACATTAGCCAAGCAATCCATTTGCATGCAAAATCAATTATCGTACAAGTAAAACAACAAATTTGACTAGCAATACTGTTGAGTGCATCATTTACCGTGTGGCGGTGTCACATACAATAGACAAACATTTCCCTACAAGCGATATTAGACTTTACGCTCCTAGTTTAATGGTTTAAAATAGATTGTACATTTGTTGACTAAATGTGTATTTCATCAATCATCTGTAAAAGTGTTAGTGCGCTGTCTATACTAAAGTGTGGATACACATTTGGCTGTTATGTTTAACTTTCGACGTGTTTAGACAGATTTCTTTGTAATGTGTGGCGACTGATAGATGGCTGTGGATGGATTTATGGATAATTATAGATATAATGATATTTTAGTATTTTTTATATAGTTTGTTAGAATTATTGCATTGTTATTTAATGTGATTTTGTTTTGTTTTAGGTATGTTCAACCACATCTGATATCAGCGCCAGTTGTGTCGTGGTTTGTATTACGTTGTATTAGCGCACTAGAACTTAATTTGATGCAGTTTTTTTATTAGAAAGGTCTTGAAAGCCAATTTTTTTTATACAACTTAGTTGGCAGACAAGCACACGGCCCACCTGATGGAAAGTGGTTACCGTGACCTATGAATGTGAATGTAACACCGGTGGAGTCACATCCGTGCTGCCGACCCTGTAAGAACAGAGATTTTATGTGCCTTTAGTGCAGAACACAAAATCAGGACAAGCCTTTGGTCTTCCCACTGACAGCACAAAAACACTCCAGTGAGCTCTGGCTACCCTACTCACCGCCGGGAACACAACACGTGGTTATTATAGCCGTGGTATTCTATATTTCCTAATAAAAATCTATTCAAAATTCAGTCTTGATCTGTCGAAATCAAATGGATTCGTGATAATTTTTAGGGTTCCGTACTTCAAAAGGAAAACACGGAACCCTAATAAGATCACTTCGTTGTCAGTATGTCCATCTGTCTATCAAAACCTTTTTCTCAGAAATGCGTGGAGTTATAAAGTGGAAATTCATACCTAATTGGTATGAATTTACAGGTCTAGAACGTCTTAAAAACTGCAAAAATCAAACTTTTGAAGTCAACGTATTCAATATATATTACGGTTTATGTAGCTTAAGTTACAAAATCCTGCCTCGGTAGGTAAGTCCGACTTGGCGGCTTTTGACATTTGGTAGATTTGAGAATAGATCGAAATTATTTTTAATCAATTTTTGTTACAAAAATTATTCCGAATTATTCTTCTTCTTCTGGTCAAGCTTATAATGAGTTTTCAAGTACAGCTAAATTTGTAGCCAATAAAAACATTCCTAAATCTATTCAAAATAATGAAACACGTGCTCCAGTTTTTTATACTTACAAGAATCTGATATATAGCATTCATAGTTGTAGTTTTATATTTTTATTGCATCAAATGATTACTGCCAAGCTCGAGCGTCTCGTACGACCTAAATAGGAAGACTATCCAGTATCCAATGAACTGTGTAAGGGAATAGTTGCGAAGGAATTGTGTAGGGATGTAAATATCGATTCACCAAGGTTGATAACACGTCACTACGATATTACACAATGTGCATAAGAGAGGAAGAAATTGTTTTATTATTTAAAATACATACATACGTCTTTATCCTCGGAGGATTAGTCAGAAATGAAATAACACCCACATTTCACCAATCATTGTATTCGGTCCCACGTAATAGTGGGTTACCGTTTTCCTATCACCATTGTTGACTCGAGCCTGCATCCGTGACGAAGTCTGGACTGTGTAAATATCTTGGTTTACTATACATAATTTTAGATAAAAAAAATATTTTAGATAAGTAGTATTGGTAAGAATTTGATGACTCAGGACATTACCAAATTCTCTTCTTAGCAAACAGAAGACAAGAGACAGGTAAACTACCGATAAAAGAGATGAAGGATCATGAACATTTATATCTAATGGCTGTAAAAAGCAACAATGTTTATAGAAAAAAAATGATAGTAAACTGCCGGCAAATAGGCAACCATTTCCTTAGAAATAACATCATAACTATCAAGTTTAGTACTAAAATAACTCAAGAAAAAGACCCATTGCGATGATTTGCTACAATCACATCGCTTTTACGAGATAACATGTTTTCCTTATCCACTTTTGTCGCTACTGTACATAATATACACCAGACACACCGTGATATCATTGTCATTTCGTAGAAAATCGTAATACTAAGCTCACTGCATAACAACATAACCCATCACGAATGATACCACCAACTATTCACGTCAACATCCACTGCATGGTTAACAAACAACATTTTCAACTACAGGTTTACATACAATAGTTGAACGTCAATGCATAGAGGTGTAAAGAAATTGTCGTGTTTATACTAGTGGTAAAAGGAGTCTCACGAGGTTCCATTTCTCGTTAGAACAGTTAGAGTGTGTTGGACTGATATAAGAAACCACGAATGGTAACTGGTATATTTTTTTATTGTAATGCTCAGGAATCAAGTTCTAAAAGGGGTTGGTGGGATCTGATTGCCAATTAGGAAAGAGTAATTGCGAGATGGGTCAGATTTAATGGCAGCGATGAGTTTTGAGGCTTGAAATGACTGTGTTTTATACTTTCTGTAATTTTCACTTGGGGTCAGAATTATCAACAAACATATATGTATGGGAGGGATTCATTGCGATCCGTGGGATCCCGTAAATATCTATACTATAAATATAGATGTTGTAGATTTGCAGACGTGATATATCCCTATGTTGTCACTGGATATCAGTGTCGAAGGGCGGAATATTTATTAATTGTCAAATCAACGCCTACTTATTCCTTTCTCCGTACGGAGTTGATGAAAACAACAGCATCCATTAACTTCTGTGCTTTTATACTTAACGAGATTCCTTAGAAAGGGAAGCTGTAATGATAAAAGCTTTTCCCTATAGTACCCACTATAGGGAAAAAAGGAATCTTCCCATGCTGCGGGAAAGGTATTAGAATTCTACGCAGACGGAGCCGCGGGCAACTATTAGAAAATAATAAACCCTCTTCAGGCTCATCAAATATTTTCATCCCGTATTCACAATAAATCATATTGATAGACCCTCTCAATGACGAGATACTATCAAAATTACCTAATTAAATTACCATTTATATAAATAACTGACTGCACCCCCAGTATATTCGTTATAAAACAATAGGGGATTGTAAAAGGAATTCACAATATTACTTCCATATTTTTTGTTGACATGTCCTGATTAAAAAGTCAACGGTGTTGTTTGTGTTTTGTAATTTTTCCTCGTGTACAGTAATTTATCAAGTTGTTGGACGCTTACAAAAAGTGCTAAAAGTGTTGTGTTGGTCAGTTGTCTACATGGCGACCGGAGAGCTTTTAATGTAATTAACAATGGATAAATGTTGTTAGACGTAATCTGTAAGCATCAGCACATGTAGACTTTTTTTAGAATAAGAATACCTCTTAATTATACAAGGTATCGGGACTTCTCGCGAATTATATCTTGGAATCTATCTCTTGTCTTTCACGAGTGTGAAAAGTGCACAAATACGAGAATAAACTGAATACCGAGGGTTTAAGTAAGAAATTATCCGACAGAGAACTAAAGTTACCGACATAGGTCGCCGAATTAACAAGCTGAAGTAGAAGTGGGCTGGCAACGTTTGTCGAAGGTCCGATGGCCGTTGGAGAAAACGAGTCCTAGAGAGACCGCGAGAAGCCAAACGACACCCCCCTAGCAAGATGACGAACGTACAACCTGATAAAGGTGGCTGGAACAGACTGGATGCGGAAGGCAGAAGATTGAATAAAATGGTCCACATTCGGAGAGACCTATGTCCAACTGTGGACTGTGGTCAGCTAATTAATTGATTGATTGAATTAAGAAATACTGAATTGTAAGTGTGAATTGAACCTTAATGGTGATAGAAATAGTTCTATCAACACTTAAGAGTAGACTTTACTAAGTGACTTTCCATCAAGTGGGCCGTGTGCTTGTCTGCCGCCTGAGTGGCATAAAAAGAGATTAAAATAGCTACCATTCTTTAATTGATATTGAAAAGTTGATGTTGAAGAGCTATCATCTATTATAATTTTCTTTGACTTATTAAAGGGTTTGAAGCTTTTAACCACTGAATTATCATTACTGAAATGACCATTGAAGTTTTACGCGAAAATCCGTCATCAATAAAAAAATACAATTGTTTTTAAACAGTCACCCTGCGTCTACAGTTGCTGAAAAGTAGCTGAAACGGCGGCTAAATGTAAATCAATTAATCAATGTGCAGTCCACTGCTGGACATAGACCTCTCTCCCAATGTGCGCCATTGCATCCGATCCTCTACCTTCCTTAAGCATCAATAATAAAATAATACTAAATAAATCGCGAAAGAATCCGTTAAAAGCGGTCTTATTTTAATTATGAGAGTGTCAACACGCCAATGATGCCTTTAATGCTATAAGCATTTGAGGCCCATTTTTCAACAGTTAAGTAATTCTCGTCACTACCTCAACCGTCAATCTTCACCTTTAAAATATGAAATTAAAAATAGAACAATGTTCCCATCTAAAAAAAAAGGAACAGCGGTAACTTGAAAGTGTTTCTTAATTTTCAATTTCGCTGAAATGTCCTCAACGGAATATTACGTCGCCTTTATTAAATTCTGAAGCATACGGGCCCTACTTATATTTCACGATGAAATTGAAAACACCTCCAGTGGTACCTCCAAAGGCAACATTTTCACAATATAAAGATTGGGTTTATTGGGTATCAAGATGAAGTCCGCGATGGGCAGGTAAGGCCTAGAATCGAGACGCACACATAAATTCCTTTACGACAAATAAAAATACGCTCCGTATATAAAGCTACGTCAAGAATAAATCATTCAATCTTGTGGAATTTCATTCGGTTTTTTTGGGATCCATATAGGAAATGTGAAAACGGAACCCTTAATATTCCCTGTTGGGACGGGAGCAGTTTTTCTATGATTCAAACCTCGCTATGTGACATACTTTAATAGCTGACTGGTGTAGTAATACCGTCCTTACTAGATATATTTTATTGAAACATCAATTCGATGGGTTTTCTTCCCCTTTTTTAGATATCTAGTGACGCAGTCTCATTTTTTAATGTCAGCTTTATTGTTTCATTAATAAATAAATTTGTGGTTATAATAACTAGCGGTTACAACACAATTTTCATTGTGGTAACGACAACTTTTTATATTAATTTCTGTTTGTGAGTGAATAATTGAAGCGTGCAAAAATTTTATATTCATATGGTTGCGATTACAAAAGTCAACGGGTTATTTACCATGTTTATAGGTGATACATCATTGATGTATATTGTTGTTACACTCAAACACTAAAACATGGCAAATGTCTTCGCCGACTTTTGTAATAGTAGTCACCTGCATGCCTACTTCAATAGTTTTATCTACCACCAGCTTATCCGACCCAGTTTCGGCCCTGGCATATTTTGGAACCACATATCAACTATTGGAGCCCGTACTTCTTTAGTTTACAAATAATGCATGTAATTGCCGGATTTGTTGACATTTATGATCACTGCTCCGCTCCCTTAACTAGTAGCGTAATGATATATAGCATTAAACCTTCGTTGATAACTGGACTATTCAACACAAAAAGAATTTTTAAATTAGAACCAGTAGTTACTGAGATTAGCGCGTTAAAACAAACAAAAAACTCTTCAACTTTATGAAATTAAGTATAAAAGAGTTCAAATACGTATTATAACGTATTAATCTCGTATCAAACACACATCCGACTGATATAATCACGCATGCGTCCTTTGTACAAGGTATGTTGTCAATTTTCAAATTAATATTTCTGTTGATTAAGAAATCTCTGACTTAAAAATTTACCATAAAACTTATAATCTCGACTCCTATCCAAGATAAACCTTACCGGCTTAAACAGTATCCTTTCCGCCATTAGATAATTGAGGTTACTTTCCCGAGTCGACTTAACCCGCCTCAAAATAAACTCACTCAATATATCTTATGAAATTTTAAATTAGGTTTCTCAACTTATAAACCTTTCTCCTTAACCCTTCGTTTGTTTTTTAAACCGCTATCGCGGGTGAGGGTTAATCTTTTAATGCTGGTCCAATTTGCCTGACTTTAGGTTGTGTTTAGCTGGCATTTTATTATTTTTTTGTTCCTCAAAATGTGTTGAAATCCTTGGAGTAGTTTTGTGCAATCACTAGGCATTTCCACAGTTATCTAGATGATAAAGTTATTTATTTTTGTGATGTACGTAAAGCCATACCTCTTCACCACGGCGGTGCAATATGTTCTAGGTACTTACCTATGTACCTGGAAAACTCCTTTCGTTTCTGTTTCATAATCTGTTTGCATACATGCACGCCGATTTCGAAGTCCATGTTTCACTTGGGTCGCCTTATACCCATTTGCACATTAACACTCGCTTCATAAATCTCGAATTTTTCATTTACATGCGATGCGCAATGATAATAGTTTTTTATAAAGAAGACAGAAATTGGAACATAGTTTGTCTTGATACTGCAAATCTGCACATAACGCGTTGACCAATACACCTTACCGACATCCACTCCGCCTCACATAAAGAATGGCACAACACCCTATGTGTTCGCCATCAGGGTTTTGGCTAACGTGTTGGCCACTGTGTTTACCAACGTCTACAATGAACACAAACACTTAAGTCTAACAAATGTTTTAATTAATAAACTACATACATACATATAATCACGCCTTTATCCCCGGAGGGTTAGGCAGAGATAAATTACCCACATTTCACCAATAATTGTATACGGTTCCACGTAATAGGGGGTGAGCCTATTGCCGTTTTCCGGGCCCTATTGTTGCCTCGAGTCATGCATCTGAGGCTGAGTCTGGGCTGTATATATCTGTCTGATATTAAACAGCCCTATCCCTTAGTCGCCTAGTACCACACCACATGGGAAGAGATGGGGTGGTCCAAATACTACTTTGCCGGAAACCACGCGGCTATCGGAAATGAAAACTAATCTAATTAAAACGCGTCATATTAATTATTTGTTTTAGTGGTCTCAATCAAACAAATATCGTACATAAAGTGATAATTGATATCAGAGCTGTCGGCTTTTTCATTATAATTAAATAAATTCGAAATGTCAAGCGTATTATTAATTTCAATTGGTTGATAAATTGTGAAACCATTCACTTTTAAAGTTATTATGAATACGAACGTAATTGTGTTTGTAACATCACGGCAACCTACTGAAGAATTGGGCAGAGATGATTAAATGCAATTTCTAATAAGATGAGGCGACCCTGTAAAGACAGTATATCTAAATAAATAAATAAATGAAACGAAAGACGTGTGACTTATAAAATTGACGTTGATTAATTATGAAGTAAGCTTGAAAATTATAGCCCATTGAGTAATTTCCCTTAGGAAACTTGAGTTATTATAGGAAAATATTGCCTCACATTGAGCAGTAAGCAAAAATAAGTTTTCTACAATTATGGCTGTCATACGTAAATTCGCCTAGATGGTGAATGAATAATTCCAACTGTGATGGTAAAACATCAGTATTTTTCAGTATACAATTATGGAAAATTGAATTAATATTGTTTTATCTCTTCGTGGGATCGCTTTATACAACCAATAAAACATAAAAGCTTTTTTACCTTCTTCCTTCAATCAATATAATTTAATTAAGTATCCATTAAAATGCCTTTTCAGGTTACATCAAAAACAATATTATCGGACTTGTTGTCAAGAGTTTTTAATTTTAGCTTTGATAACCCTTTCCTGTTCAACACTCTTTACTTTTTAAACTAATACATTTGGTGGGAAAAGTCAGCCATTTTGTTTTTTTTTATCATTTTAATGTCCAGTAATACATAGGTGTAACAGTGACGAATCTATTGATATTTGTTATAATCGGGTCAGATGTTAAAGTGGTTGTGAGTGTTATGTATTTGAGTGATATTGTAATGAAAGAACACTTATTATAATTATGTTTATTAGAGAGCACGTCCATACAGTCTTGAAGCTGAGAGCAGAGAGAGAGAGAGAGAGGGAGAGAGAGTTCATGGGTATAGACTTAATCTAGTGTCGTACAAATTCAATGACCATCGATATTATCGATTCTTAATCGACATATAGATATATAATAATAATAAGAATAATTTATTGCTCGAAACACGGTATGTTACATTGGTGTTACAAGAAAACTAATAAATATATTGGTTCCTTTTTTATGCCAATAGTGGTTACAATTATACACACTATAAGCTACCGCACGGAAATTTGATCATGTTCCCTCAACCCATGGGAATCTATTATGATATGGATATAAAGTAGCCTATGTGCAAATTTCAGCTAGATCCGTTCAGCCGCTAGAGCGTGATTGAATAATAAACATACAAACATCTTCATGATTTTTTTATCTAATTATTAGGAAATAGGAAACAGATCAAACTCGATCCTTTTTTTTTAATTACTTGCAGTCGTATGTAAGAATATTTTATCCAAATGACACTTCAGTCCAATACCATTTTACTTTGAACATCGCAGCTAAGTGTGTCCTGAAACTCTTGAATTATAGATTTGACAAAAACTTTGATTTACGGATGCCTCAGTAGATTTATGCTCTTTGCCTTTCGCGAATTGAATATATAATAAGGTGTAGCAGTGCGGTCTCGACTTACGCTACCGGAAATATCTACGTTATAATACAGCAAATTAAATACCTTTCTTAAGTTGTCATTCTTACTCTACTTACTCTATTAGGGTAAAACCACGGAGGACCGAGAATGATTCTTTCTCTGTGAATAAACATACCTAAGTAAAACATAAATTAATATATTGAATGTAATTTTTAAACATTTAGTAAGGGTAAGATCGCGGATTCGAATCCCACCGAAACCGTTTCAATTTTTTCTATCTTAATAGATAAAATAATGTTAAGATTACATACAAACTTCTTAATGCTTGTATGTGAAATAGTGTGTTAATATATTTGTCTGACTCTCTGTACTTTGTGTGTTCTTAAATAAATACTTTTTCTTTCTTTTTTTCTAATTCTGAATTTAAAATAAAATCAATGAATCGCAAATATGTATTTTACTAATGTGGTTTCTAATATTGTTAATTTACTCAAAGTCATATTTATCAAATTGTAAAAAACACACGTCATTAAAACACTGACAGTAATACAATATTATAGAAAATTCAAGTTTAAATAAAAAAATGACTTAAACCTTTCTAAATTTTCTCTGTAATAATAATTTCAGGTTAACCTGGATATTTAATTTAATATTGACATTAAAAAAAAGGTTCTTATATTATGTTATTTAAGTTTAGTTGTTTATATTTAAAAAACTTGTATATCTTAATGTTTATTTTGGGTTCTAACATGTCATTTAGTTAAGTTTATCTAAACACAGATTATATTTGATTTAGTAGTTTGCCAACCCATACAAGTAATACGAATTCAAGTTACGTGTCCATTACTTAACTCGAGTTTACAAAGTATTACTTATTTTGGCATCACGCCGCTGTTTTCATGAAATTTTAAACGCGAGAACCCATTACCTTAACTCAGCGGACCTTGGATTAGGAGAAAGATATTCTTTTAACAATATTTTAGATTATGTCTTTCTTTTTTTTTTTTTCTGCTTTGTGTAAAATAAAGCTATGCAACATTTTCACAGTACATATAATACTTTTTTTTTTACTGAAAATAATGTTAGCTAAGCGATTTTTGCATTTTACGTATTTTAGGTATGACATATAATAGATATACATAACATATAACAGTAGAATTAGGGCCACCCCATCTCTTCCCATGCGGTGTCGTACAAGGCGACTAAGGGATAGGGCTGTTTAACATCAGTCAGAGATATATATATATATATATATATATATATATATATATATACTACAGACTCTGGCACAGATACATGACTCTAGTCAACAATAATGCCTGGAAGACCGCAATAAGCTCACCCTTACGTGGGACCGAAAACAATGATTGGTGAAATGCGGGTGTTAATTCACCTCTGCCTAAACCTTCGGGGATAATGGCGTGATTATTTATGTATAATAGATGAGAATTTCAGCTATCCAGAACAGGTATCTCACTTGGCTAAGTAGGTATTTATTGTTGCGGGTTTAAGTTCCATCCTGGAAGGATATTTTTTTACGTTTAGAAATTCGAAATCATTTTCAAACTAATATGGCGATTAAATTAAATTGAATCAAGTAATTCAGTTCTATCTAATTATATCGTTAAATGTAAAACAACTCGGCTCTAAGAGTGCTTAAACTTGATCATTCGTTGAATATTACCAAATTGGGAATTAATGTATACTGCCGAGGACTTTAATGTACCGCTTAAATGTTTTAATTATAAAATTTTAAAAGTTTCGACGCTTTGCACCCGTGGGACGGGGTTGCCAGCTACGTACCTACTACAAATTTCCCCTTATTTGTTTTTTGCGTGTAGATACAGATACCCCCACGGGTGCCCCTCAACGAGGACACGAAGAGGTGCATGTTATGTCAAACTTGAACTGATTAAAACCAACACGGTGCCCATAGCGATATCAGCTTCAAAATTTACCCTAGCTTTTAAAAAGATCTCGATTTAACGACATGCAATCGAATTGTATTTCTTTTTTTCATAAGAAAAAATATTAAATTCCTTTATTAATATAACCGTCGCCGCAATACGGATGTAAGTATAGAAAAAATTGTATGGCTTCAGACAAAGATTCAGTGGTCAGAGTGTTCCCCCTGTAAGGGTAATATAGCTGGTTCCGGTCCCGCCTGAACCGATTCATTTTTTTCTTAAATCTAAGCGACTTTGCATGTGTAACATAATAATATGAATATAATTATAAAGCGATGATAAAATATTTAATTAAATTAATTTAATTCATATTGTAATAATAGGCTACTTTACCTAATTAGTAGCTAGTTAAAGCAAGTAAATATATTACACAAAAAATGTCTAAAATTTAGTGAAGTTTCATACACTCCAGGTTCAGTGTCTTCATATGTGTGATTTCTTTATTTATACTTTATCCTATATCTAACATGAACACAAACAAATGTGCCTTCGTCATATATTTTGAAATATATAAAGTACATCGTAAAAGCTGTTTATTTCAACGCACATCTGATTATACGGTTTTAAATCACGATCGAGTGACTTCCTTCGATAGAAAGTGATGAAACGGAAAGTCTTACAACACGAAAAGTTACCCTATTTCTAAGGAAAGTTCCTTCAAGGCGGTAACATTGCTGTACTGTCGAGACAATAAAAGTGTACACTGTATATTGCGGGCCGAGAAAGAGGTCATTCGGTTAATATTTACAAAAGAGGGTTGTGTAAATACAAATATTATAAAAAGCTGTGAGATATTTCAATGCGCCGTGAGTCATGGATGTTTAGGTTTCCGTGGGAGTAATTTTATGTGAATATTTTAACTTCATTGTATTTATTGTGTTGTTTTACGAGTCCTGTGTGAGTTCAACTTGAGGTGATATAGAGTACTTCTGTCAAGCTCATGTTTATGTACGAGATACGGCGTTTTATTGACTTCCGTTGTTGATATATCACTTTCGTTGTTTTAATATTACTCATCACCACAGCACCATTCTAATTGCTTCTAAAGCTTTCACTCCTTTTGGTTTGGTTTTATGACCGTGACAGCTGTCTGACTTCCTAACACAGAAAAGAAAATATTGCGTAGTAGCGCAAGTCAATTTTATTATCGTTCGAAATAACCCCACGGATAATCTCGCCCTCCCCCTCCCCCCACCGGAGCCGGTGAGGTAGGTTATGTCGGACTTGAACCGACTAAAACGCACGCCGTCTGAGGGTTGTAGGTTGGCGGAGGTGAAGTTGCTGTAGGCATATCCAGCGCAACGGGCCGTGATAGCGCTGGTTTTACCGTCGTCCCTCAATCAGCAGATATACAGGCTTGCTGGTGAGGTTGACTGGGGCCCCAAGGTGTTGGTAGGGTCCCGTACACAGCAAACGTCCCTAAATAAACAAATCCTTAAACAAATTCGATGTTTTAATATTAAGTCTATTATAAAATTTCTATTCTATAGAAAAACATACAGAAACATGCAGAGAATGACAGACAGACAGACTCTGAAAAAAGAATTTGTAACGAGACGGAATGCCGCGACAAGCTGAGAATAGAACACGTAATGAGCTCACAAGTAGACCTACTCGAGAAACAGACAATCAGAGAGAATACAAAAGTGCACATGAATTATTTCATTCGTTCTGATTTTAGCTGCAGACTTTTGGTTATTTCTGAGTTTAATAATTATAGCGATTTACGGACAAAAAAATGGCTACCTGGTTTTAGACGGTTGAGTTGAATTTTTGAGAGGGCTACTAACTTAATTAGTTGCTTTCCTATGGTAATAAGTTAGACAGCAGTCACTACCGTAAAAGTGTAGATAATAATCAAAATCTATAACTGGAATATCAAGCAAGCATCCATAATTTTGGAATGCAAAGCTGGTCAATCACTGAGGTAGGTTTTTTTTTACTATATTGCTCCAAAGAGTTGGCGTTCCACAATGGTAAAGTACCGGTAGTTGACTTCGAATAGCTACTACGCGAGTTGCGCGCCTTCCGTTTCCGGGGAGGAGTTGGGGATTCCATGGATCCGACTGCCGAGGAGGACTAGATCAAGAGAGATGGCCCGAGACGTTGTACCAGGGATATGCCTGCCAACCTCACCTCCAGCAACCAACATCGACCTCCAGACGTCCTGCGTATTAGTCGGTTCGAAAACGTCATAACCTCTTCCATCCGTGCGAAAAATCCCTACGGATACCCCTAAAAAAGTAAAAGTAAAAGAAGTAAATTTTATCTGAAAACTCGAGTAAAGTTGCCCGATCCGGACTGAATCTCATTGACTTGCCCAGGGAACTGTTGCTGTACCATCTATCGATAATTACCTTTCAATATGAACAATATTTACTTTCAAACAGCCAACTCTCTCATCTGTATAATATAGAGCAGAATATAATCGTATTAATACATTGAACTATGAGAAAACCCGTTACTGCATCATCCTACAAAGGATACAGTGTTTAAGTAGTGCACAGCATCGTTGAGACTAATCATATGTGTAATATGATCTGGCTATTAATTGGAACCGGCTCTGGTAATACCCGATTTATAATGATAATGTTTAGAACTAGACAACAACATAAACTCACGCCTATATCCCCGAAGGTAGGCAGAGGTGCTAGCACCCACATTTCGTCAGTTTATGTTTAGATCACAATGTAATAGGTGGCGAGCCTATTGCCATTAACCGGACACTTATAAACCCGCGATAAATACACACGTGACTTCGAAAAGTATCGAAAAGTCATTGGTGTGTGCCATGGTAAAACCTGAAATCGAAACCGAGACCTCGTCTGCTGAGGCTGCTGAGTAGTGGTATGCCACTAGGCTATCGCAGTACACTAGTTAGAACTAGAGTTTTAAATTATCACAATTAAAACTGCAACGTGTTATTGAAAAAGTTACCAAACATACCTACAAGTGGAATTAGAATCTTCTTCCTGAAAATTGCGAAACAAGAACAATCATCAGGAAGTATGAAATGTGGATGATAAAGTACCTCTTTATTGAACTTGGCAAATATATGTAGTATTATATTATTATACTTATATACAGTGTCGTTAACGGTAACGGGGCGGGGTCACGAATTCAATTTGTCTTTTTTTTCATCTCAAAAAATACCCAACGAATCTAAAGAAGTGTTCATTTAAAAAAAGTCAGTCTTCGAGAATTTTTTCGACTGTGAACAGAAAGATATCCCAGGGAAATTACGACAAAACTTACTGAGAGTTGATTACACTGGTTTTAAGAAAGTTTATTTTTTAAATTCAAGATCTTTTTTCTTTATTAAATGTTTATTTTTTAAATACTCTGCATCCTTCAATCAATTGAATATACTAAATATTTGTTAAGTAAATTTTAAAATTTGGGTGCTATCGGCATTCCCGAAGGAGTACCTGGATTGACCAGGGCGTGAGGGATATGCTAGAGGCAATCTCACCCTCGACAGCTAATGACCAAAACGGCGTGCAGTTTCAGTCGGATCGAGTCCGACAACCACCTTACTCGTGGGTAATTCCGCATTTTTAAAAAAAGGGTGTTATAGGGATTGGCGCAGTGATAAAAAAACTTCAGTAGTTTAAAAGATACCAAAAGTGTTATATCATATTGCCAAAACGGTATAAATCCAGTTGTAGATGTCTTTTAGCACTTAGCCGACATATTCCCAAACTTTGCTTTTGAAACTTTTGCAAGGATTTTATCCAAGACTGTATAAGTTTCTGTGTTTGTTTATAATTATAATATTTTGAAAGCAGTGATAATCTACTTATAATAATAATATTGGTTTCCATAACTTTGTGCCATTTTTTTTTTCTTTGGATAGATCAATGTGGAAGTCATTCAGTTTCAGCCGTCAAGAATTTGGGAAAAGTAAAATCAAAGCCTGTTCAATTCACACCCTAGTGGTTGAGCTTTTCCTATCTAGCTAAAGCTATGGGATAGTTAGAATAAGTATTAATTACTAACAGTTCATTTAATATAGTACAAGTAAGGTCAATAAAGGCAGTTAAGTCTGGCACTCTCACAAACTGAAAGAAATTCAGCATATTATAGCTACTTAAGCTCAATATTAAGTGAGTATCAAATGGCCATTTGCAGATACATTTGTGCTTTTTGTACGGGACCCTTTGAGTCTCCAAACACCTTGCCTGCTGGTAGGTGCATCTGTTAAAGAATGGAAAAGACTCTAAGCATAGGCTTTCCTCTGCTCATTGGGAAGGAGAAGAGCCGACATACTAATCAAAAATAATAAACGAACGATGAGGCTGCCAAGATGAGTGCCACCATTGTAACATGCTACATGTCCATAATAGTGAGCCTCTTTCCTGAGACTGCATTTAGCTTACCTTTACCTGCATTTAGCTTTAGGCGAGGTGAAGTCAAATTGGCGTGTCTTATATAAAAAAATCGAACTTCTGACTCCAAGTGCATATCTTGATTGCAACTGAATAATCACTATAAGGAAGATTCCAAAGAAGTTCATCGAACATATTAATTACCATTACATACAAATAGGAAACTATACCAGACAGTTTTATCACCGACAAATATACGTACTAAGCAAAATGGTTCCGATTACCCTCATATTTGCACAACCGATAGGGTAAGGTTATTGAATGCTTATCATAGGTCCCTGACCCCTGTTCTCTAGGGTGCGGCGATATCAAAAGTTATGCAAACACTTGACACTGTTATGTAAATTCATACGTATGAATGTTGAAACGAATATGAACGAAGAAGGGGAATTTGAATTGAAGGATTAGGTTGTAGATGGTTTGCTATTAGGATATAAAGGAAGATACATACAATCGTTTTCTGTAAATAATGAAAAAAAAAAGAGAATATTCTTTAGGAAATGTTGCATAACGCCATCTCGACCCCAACTGAAGGTATGTATGATGGGATCTTAACAAGAGCTTCGATATTTTTGTATATATTTTTTATACCACTTAGGTGACAGACAAGCACACGGCCCACCTGATGAAAAGGGTTACCGTGGCTTATGGACGTGTGCAAAACCAAGAGAGTCACACTCGCGCGGCTAGTCTTGTAAGCAATGAGAGTTTCTGTGCCGTCTTCCTATTGACAGCACAAAAACTCTCCAATGAGCTCTGGCTGCCCTACTCACCGCCGGAAACACAACACGAGGCTATTATGTATTACGAGGTTATGCATATTGTATAGCCCAGGCGCGAAATAAACAGAAAACTGTGGTCTAGAATAGGGCCACTCCATCTCTTCTAGTGAGTGTCATATAAGACGACTCAGAGTTAGGGCTGTTCTCCATCTGACAGTAAACATACAATCCGTGACTAAGTGCCTGCTTGACGGCAATAGGCTAGCCACGTATTGCGTGGAACCGAAAATCGAGAATACCGTGTTATGTTTCCAGCGGTGAGTAGGGTTGCCAGAGCTACTGGAAAGTTTATGCTGTATGTCGGTGGGAACACTAAAGGCTTGTCCTGCTTTGTCTTCTACACTTACGGCACGGAAACTCTTTGTGCTTACAAGGCCGACCCTACTCACCGCTGGAAAGCACAGAGAGTTTCAAGCACACGACCCACCTGATGCGAAGTGGTTACCGTGGCCTATGGACGTATACAACACCAGAGAGGTTACACTAGTGCTGCCAACCCTGAAAAATCCTTCTAATTCTTGAAGGACCCCACATTGTAGCCGCTATCTATATATTTTTACGTTCCCAAAATATATTATTTATCTAAATACATAAATTACAAATCCAATCAACAAAAACAAGGGACGAAATTCGTTTCAACAAAACTCGTTTACAAATTAATGAATAAATCAAATGACAACTTAATGACAGGAAATGAATTTACTAACAAAGGTACTTATAGGCCGGCCGGGGTGCGAGGGATATGGCTCAGATAACCTCACCTCTGGCAATCTGCGGCCCACATAGTCGGCGTGCGTTTTAGTCGGTTCATGTCCGACATAATCCCCTCCACCGGTTCCGGTGGTGGGGGTATCTGTGGGGATTTTGCGCACAATATAAACTACTTATAGGTGTTTTAACTCTGAAGCAATAAAATGTTACTAAATCTAAACACTTCATCTTAATCTAAATGACGTCAATGCTGTATGGAATGCGCGGCAGTGGCAACAGTATGCTCAAGGTACTTGTGGACAGGGGCTATGAGTGCCACATATTAAGGCACGTCTATAAGATGCACCAATCTTTTGTAATATATAAGTACTAACATAGATTTAAGTGAACAAAGAAATTTCACTAACAAAAAAATGAATTTTAATTATCTAGCAAACAAATGGATTCGTCTTCAGCATGGATGTTATAAATCATGGTAAATAAGATCAGGAGCGGGAAGATTGGTAGTTTAGGCGTCGCGTCAGCCTTACAATCCAGGTCCCGGTATTGAATCCTGGCCATTTCACTACCGACGTGCACCCACTTCTAACACAAGCATTGTAACTTAGCTAGATTGAATAGCTAAGGGTATTTTAAGTACTAAGTAAATTGGTTTAATAATATTATTTTCTTATGACAGACACTTTCACTCTCCCAGAAATGGTGAAATTCAACCTTAGACGGTAGAAATATTTTCTGCTTGTTTCATCTTCCGTCGGAATACAATATTTATGTTATTGTAAGTGGATGCTGTCCTTGATTTTATTTATTTAACTTATCAGAGAACACGGTTGCCGCGGAAATTGAATTTCTACTTTTTGATGAAGACGAATTGCGTCCTTATTTTATGCTTTTTTGATTACAATGTCAAGTATTTTTATTGTTTAAAATTACGAGAAAATTCTTTAGTACAGTAGTGTTAGTTCCTGGTTCCATTGATAGCAAGAGAGAGGTGTACCCGGAGTACAAAGATACCTCTCTCTTAATCTTTCCCTTGATTTGGCTAGTCTTGATTTTTAGGGGAACGACTCTTGTTTAACTTCCTAATTCATACACCTTTTTTTTTATGTGCGCAAAATCCCCACGGATATCTCCCCACCGGAGCCGGTGGAGGAGGTTATGTCGGACTCGAACTGAACCGAACTCGAAACGCACGCCGCCCGTGGGTCGTTTTGGTTGCCGAAGGTGAGGTTGACGGCATATCCCTCGCACCCCGGCCGACCCAGGGCCATCTCTCACGGTCTGGCCCTCTTTTCGGGTGTGGGAACTACAGAGTCCCCAACTCGTCCCCGGAAACGGGGAGGCGCGCCAGCGCCGCGGCCTGCTTCTGCCAGGGTGACAGGCGGCTCCACCTGTCACCCCCAGGCCGGCGCTCATGGGGGCGGAGGTCGTACATCGATCGTTCTTACACCTTGGAGACTGGAATCACCTTACTCATACCAGAAAAATATATTACCTCGGGAAGCCCTTGTTATCATGGTATGAATCGCCCCATAATTATTTTCTATTGGAGTAACTATGAAATGTCGAAGGTCTTTTTTTAACGCAGATGATTCGAACTACGATTAAATATATTTATATATAATATATTTATTGTAGATATATTGTACTAACGAATAGAAAATTGTTATTAAAACAAAATATACATAACAAAAATAAATAAGCTATATCTTCAAAGCTAGTTAAGCACCACATTAGCGCTAAATATCGCTCGAATCCGCCAAGCTTCATTACCGAACCTCTCGCAAAGTCAATAAACTTAGCACTTGGATCAAACTTGCCACTTGGCGCGGATCAATTTGTGCCAACATTCGACCTGGATTTGGCCAATAAGTTCAGCTTGAAGTTAGGCTGCCGTGGTTGGCGTGAGGTGTGGAAGTTTCATTCGTGTCTAAACTTGCGAATTGGAGGTAAGACTAAATTGGGAGGTCTAGTTTTTTAGACTAGTAAGGCGGATAACCATAGCGTATAAGAGCGTTGAAGGATAGCCAGAGCTTACTAGATAGTTTCTGTGCTGTCAGTGGGAAAACCAAAAGCTTGTCTTGCTTCGTCTTTTACACTGACGGTACAGAAACTCTGCTTAAAGAGTTGGCAGTGCGAGTGTGACGTCCTTGGTTTTGCACACGTGCATAGGCCACGGTAACCACTTTCCATCAGGTGGGCCGTGTGCTTGTCTGCCACCTAAGTGGTATAAAAAAAGTCCAAACTAAATCCACACAAGTAAGCAACGTATGAGTGCGACTGTGGCTTGACAAGCGTTAATAGAGCACAGTACCCGCTTACCATCAAGCTTTGTGCTATCTTCATCATCATCTTTATAATGAGAATATCGTAAGGATAATGATGCGATGATAACTATCAAGACTCAAGCTCTTCGTCTAAGGGTTTCGCCTTGGAGCATGGACTTCGTTTGCTTCAGTTAATTTTGTTTTTACGGGAGCAACTGCCTTCTGACGCACCACCCATGAAAGGAAAGCCTTTACGAGAGCGTCTTCACTTATCCGTCCGGTACCAGCTTCTGATTTTTGGGCCTGATCTTAAAGCTACTCTACACTGTATGATTTGATATTCACATTACTAGTGTAAAACTCACCGGGATATTTAAAAGGAATATTATTAATTGCACATCTAATAAATAATCACTACATTACTTTTATCCTCATAATGCGATACAAATAAATTTATTTAAGTACAAAAATTATAAATGTTTATCAAAAATACTAACTGCACAGCAAATTAACTAGTGCGCATGTAGAAGATACTACGCGTTCAGTTAAAATACTGATTGTACATCTAATTAAGTTCAGAATGATCACCACTCACCCCGAAATGGATAGGTAAGGTTAAAATTTTGGATAGGTTATGTTAGCTTCGTGGTAATTTTATTTTATAAGCAAATAAGTAGTTTGTTGGTGCTCAATCAGTATAAATTGTAGTGTATTTTCTAATACTTTGAGTTTAGTATTCTGTTGTGCAATCAGTAATTTTGATGGAAATTTGGGTTATTATTTCATAAAAAAGTATTTTATTTGATTTGCGTTTAAATACCACCCTATTTAAAATATCTAATAAACATGGTAAATATCCCAGCGAGTTTTACACTAGTAATATTCTCTACACCCTCATGTTAACCTTTTTTGCCACTTTATTAGTGTACAAACAATATAAAACATCAGTTTATTTCCTTTCACCGTCGCATTCACCTTTGGGTCGTATTATATTTGTTAGGTTCGCCACGCACGCCATTATTCTGCCGACACAAAGGCGCGAGTGGACTTTCGAAGATCGTGAGTCGTGGCATTAACCCGACCTCCACATGCCGGTAATGTACTTCACCTCTCATATTCTTCATTTCTCAAAGAAATAATATGAGAGCACATATTATATTAGTATAAGCACTTTAGATACCTAATTTTAGAGAACGTAATCCCAAACATTCGACCTTGATTTCTGGCACATCCTTTTATTACAATTTTAATTAGAAGGAAACAAGAAGGAAAGAAGAATGAAAGATGTATTCATTAGGAACTGCAACACTACACGTGAAACAAATTAAACAATAAATAAAAACAAATATACTTATAATAATACCAATATACAAAAAACCACGTTAGACGTTATATGTCAGATAAGCGTATGCACAAATCTTATGATCTTGATGGAGAATGCAAAACTCCAGATCTCACCTGCAGGTCAATGTATACCTGATGATTGACAAACGAGGCTTTGGAGTTCTCCTCTTGGGTTTGGGAGGCCAGATAGGCAGTCTATCCTGTAAAATAAAAAAGTAAGCCTAAACCTAAATTAAGAAAGAGAGCAGTCCCCGGTTTCAAACAGCAAATTTTGCATACAAGTTGATGATGAAACAATATTATATGTACCAAGAAAAACAGTCATGAGCAATTATTTTCACCAGTAAAACTTTCAATAGCTCTGAACCCCCGATCGAATATTTAAGATCGTGACCTTTGTGTTCTGATCCTGATGCACGGCCGTAAAAACCAGGCCAGATGTTTATTATGCTGACTCACTACGTCACAAGAACAGCTCCAACAAAAAGAACTTTATTCCGAACTCATAAAGGCTATCACAATAAAAGTGATCATAATACGTGAAGATATGCTTAAAGCTGCAATCTGTAAGTCCGAGACGACGCGTCGAGACGTTCAATTTGAAATTCAATAAAATTATCTGCTAAGTCATATGGCGCAGTTTTTTGATGACGTTTCTAAATCGGCTAGACATCGTTATGTTATTGATTAGACGTAAAATTGTAGTTCACGGTTGTCTTAATAAGCTCTTTTTCTATTTCATTGACCTAACAGTGTGAGTTTGTGAAAGATATTGGAGAATTAGACGATAGTCTTTACCATTAAAACATGTAAACAGTAGATGAGTGAGGCTCCAAAGTACAAGCTATGAATTTAACTGAGACTATGGGCTGTGATGGTAATGATAATTATTTATATAAATAATGCATTTGATAGCCCAATTCCTGGGAAAGGTTATTAGCTATTTAACATCATGGTACTTACGTCCTTCAGAAGCCGGGTAATAAGGAAAAAGGCCGGAACGAAGCGGGTGGGCGATGCTATGCGTCGCTGTGAGTGGCCACCCAAATAGAACAGTGTAGGTGAAACCGCGATACGCAATATATAAGAAAGTAAACATACATACACACATATAATATACTCACGCATATAAATCCCCGAAGGGGTAGGCAGAGGTGTATTTACACACAATTCGATAATTAAGATTTTCAGTTCCAAGTAATAGCGGATGTGTCTATTGCCGTCCAGCGAGCACTTAGTCTAGGCTGGTCTAACTGTCGGATGGCGAACTGCCCTATCCCTAAGTCGCCTTTTACGACACCCATGGGATGAGGTGGAGTGGCCCTATTATACTTTACCGGGTACCACCACGAGGACACAAAAATAAAATTAAAGAAAACCAACTACATTTAGGTATATTGTTGATATTCTAGAATAAATAAAGATAGCTGACTTTGAAGTCACAACCATCTAATACTATCGCAAAAATGCCCAATAAAACCATAACGGTTTTACATCCGACCATCTGCCCGGTTCCCGCCGAAACTAAGAGAAGCCATCTTTTTTTATACGAGTTATTGATTTGTGGCACCTGTCGTTCTTATTCAGGTTTAACATTATTGGAACTACCACCTGGCCTTTCAAAAGTTTTTAACGACATGTTCTTAAAAAACTGGTTTTGAAGGAAGTCTTTATGTCGTGATTTAGACTTCGTTGTGGTACCTCCTAGCTGAGCATTACTGTTTATAAATATTTTTACGTACTGATGTTTCAATAGGATTTCGAATAGGTATCAATAAATAGTGTAGCCTAGCGGTAGCTTAGTGGTATGGGTAATGGACTGCTGAGACGAGGTCTCCGGTTCGATCCCAGGTTTTACCATGTGTGTATTTATCGCAGGTTTATAAGTGCCCGGTTAATGGCAACAGGCTCGCCACCTATGACATTGAAACCTGAACATAAACTGGCGAAATGTGGGTGATGTGGGTGCTAGCATCTCTGCCTAACCCTTCAGGGATAAAAGCTTGAGTTTATGTTATGTTATCAATAGATGGTTCCTAGTGATTCAGTGTAAAAGAGTCACACATATTGAATGTAATATCAATAACTTTTTAGTTACTAATAAGTACGAGTTAAGAGTAATTGAATATCATCATATTCAATTACTTCTAATTCGTGTTTCACTAGTGAATACACGATTTGGTTCAAATTAGCGTGATTCATGGAGAAAACATGGTATTACAGTACAATTCTCTTTGTCAACTTGATCGCAGTTATCTTCGCTGCTGAAATCCGACTTTATTACCTAGCATTGTCTACCACCACTTTTATTTATCTTCTCCATCGCTTCATAATTAATATTAAGATATTTGCACAAAGGGTTTATAAATCAAAGCGAATTTTAATTCGAAATTAGTTCCTCCCACGCTTTTGTGTAAAGTCGATGACGGATTTATAATCACAATATTGATTCCGGCACGGAATCAAGCCCTTCTAAGTTTCTTTGTTATAATCGCTGTCATTAATTGGAATTATGCAAACGAGTTTGTGGAGCCAAAGTTCTGTTTGTGAGTGACATTTACATATTTCTTGATTTTGAATTGAACAGCCGATTTTCTATTTTGTTCGGTTTCTTTTTGTTTACGGCATCGTCAAATTTTCGGGCATCAAATTTAATAAAAATTGAAGTGTTTCTCTTTAGAAGCGCTCCCGAGATGTTTATGAGTGAATGAAACAGTGTTTTGTATTATTGGAATTGGAATTTTATTCTATTTTCGGAGTTTTTTACAATGTTATGTTATGTAAATTATCTTCATCACTTGGGTGTAGATTGGTATAAGGTGCCGCGTTAATACCTTCGAAGCTCAAGCTAACCTCACCTGTAAGATACAGTTATACGGTTTTAGTGCATTATTCGCGTTCGTGGTTAGTGATTAAAACCAAGGCTAATGCTGTAATATTAATAATGACTAGTAAAATATACCCGTCTTACTCGCAGTCAATTATTACAGCAGTCAGTCGTACGGAAATGTTGCAGCCCTTTACAAAAATAACAGTCCAAGTAAAGTATGCGAACACTTAACTATGCGAATAATCATACTCTATAAACCAATAAACGAAGAGTTTATCCGAACAATATCTTGACTCCTGACCGCTCGGACCCGCGGCCGTTTATCGCCACTAATAAAGGTATCCCTTGTTGCAGGTATGCGTGCGTCACCTGATCCGCTGATGATGCATCTTGAAGGAATGCGCATATAGAGCGGCCTAATGGA
Source organism: Eilema griseolum (assembly GCA_963662185.1). Classification (NCBI taxonomy): domain Eukaryota; kingdom Metazoa; phylum Arthropoda; class Insecta; order Lepidoptera; family Erebidae; genus Eilema; species Eilema griseolum. The sequence goes on from OY759250.1 coordinate 13,296,192, forward strand.
CCAGTTGATCGCTAATGGTGGAGTTAAATATATTTATAGGAATGTTGGTTACGTCATAGATATGGTTTATGGAAGTACATAGGGTAGATGCACACGTTCTGAAGCTTTTTAGGCAATGCTTAGTTCCTCGGAATTTAGTGGTAAAAAGGTAATTCGTTATTACCTAAAGCCTTTTTAAAATATGAATTTTCCTGGCTCGAAGGTGAATAAAGTTGCAGTAGTGCTGTCTCCCAGACACTTTTTATGGGCTATATCATCCTGAACAGTCTTTTTAATTTAACGTGCGGAAGTCCCCACCCCGCCTCAGGCCATCAGTTGCCGGGGTTGAGGTAGCGTTTGGCATATTCCTCGTACCCCAACTGACCCAGGGTCATAGAAGGCCCCCTCAGGCGTGGAAGCAGTCATATACTTTAGCTACCTTACCATTAGTCATAGGAATACATAAAAAGGAATACCTATATTATTATGTTATTTAGAAATAAGTACCTATCGTGTAGGCCACACATTACACTTAGAAGGTCTGAGTACCTATATGCTCTCTTAGTCTATATTTTCATACGTATTTTTACTATTACGATTATTGTTATTACTTCGTCTATAGGTTCGACTAAGTACACGTACTCACAAGTTTCTTAGAACAATAAAGTTGGAGCCGATTGTGGCCAAACCCAATTTCAGCCTAAGAAATTCCAACTCTAATAAGAGCCTTAAAAACAACTTATATTGAGTTATCGGAATAAGGCAGATTTTATTTGTAACTGGAGAAATTTCATTACAATAGAAATGATTTTGTATAGAATTCAATAGTCGCTGGCAATAATTGAATGAAAAGATTCGATAAACTGATAGAATATTTAATTTTTCTTTTTGTGGGTAGTCGAGGAAAATGGGACGGTTTTTACAGGTCAAGATAGGGGGTTGAACGAAAGGAATTGCTGTGAAGAGGAAAATAATGACGATCAGCTCAAAATTATATTATTTAAATAAATTTTGAAGTTTCATATTGATCAATTTTAATATTTGGCTCTTTCATAAATATCTAGATTCAGTTACTTTTAAAAAATTGACAGATTTGTAATAAGATAGTTTTGAAGTAAGGCAATTTGAAAATTAGGCTATTATTGTATCTCCTAATCTGTAAAAAATATATCGGGTACTCAAGGGACAACAATACATAACACCCATTCACAGGGGTTCTTAAGTACTCACATTTATTTAGCTCCATATTATTATTTATTTTGTAATTACATACCCTGTAGGGGAAAGATCACGAATTCCGTCTTAACCAATTCAATTTTTTCTACATTTTTATCAAATAACATTGAACACGATTTCCGCAGTATTCTGCTAAATTCACTGTTAGGTTTTCATCCCGAAGTAAAGTATTTATATCTACAGATCAGATACAGGTCTATCTTAAGATACATATCTATCCAGTTTCAACTCGAGCTAACCAATTGTGTTACCTGTACATTTCTATAACCTACAAGGTCTATATAGTATGTGTCTATCCCACCTTAACTATAAGCTATTGTCCTAACTCGGTCTGGTCTACCGGATTAAATGGTAATCCGTTTGTTATAACTGAGATGTTGCTACCATTCGCTCAAATCTCTTGTATTGTAAGCGACATTGTTGAAATCAACTCTGGTACGCATCTACGAGTAACATTGTCGAGTTTCAGAGTTTAAGACATTCGTATAAATGAATAAACTTCTCAGGTTTATTGTTTATTATTATTTTTTTTTTTTATTATTACAGTCATCATCATCCTTGCGTCAGTACCTACCGGTTTAATATGAGACCCTGTCCTCGGAGTTCAGATTCTGCTTAAATATGATGTGGCTTGACTTTTTCGGCTGCATTGGTAGCAATTGCCATCTGAACTTTCAGTCTGAGCATTCTCTGGTTTGACCTCACAACTATTGATAGCTGGGACCCTCTGAAGCATGATGCAAGCACTAGATGAAATACCACGAAACGGTAACCCATCCACGTGACAACCGCGCCTAGGTTAATTAACCTACTGATCCTCTACTGAACAATGGGCGTACGTGGCCACGAGTGCTACATTTTATTAGTATAGAATAGATAAATTTTTCATCCTTATAAAACTTTAGAGCAACAATAACTTTCTTTTTAAATAATAACTAATTTTTAATTTCAGGATTGAATCGGTGTTGCAATTAATATAATTATTCTTATGTAGCCAGTAAAAAATGAAACCAAGAAATTATATATTTAGGATCAGGAAAAGGAACATAAAAGAGACATTCTTCCACACGAAATAATAATGACAGCACTTGACCTGAATGTAGGGTTACCAAGTACAAACTTAGAAGTCTGGAAAAATAAACTTTCGCTAACATATTTTTATAATTCATAATTTAGTAGCCCGCGTGAGACGTGTTATTTGTGCAAATCAAATGACTAAAGTAATTTTTAAATTATCTCTATAAAAAGATTATTAAAATTTGCTTTTATAATAAACAATATCTTGTACTCTTTTTGGTAAAATTCCAAAAGTCTTAGATTTCCTATATCCTACGGTGCTCCTGAGAAAAGTCAAAACTCTTTAGATATCATGACAAATCCTGATACATGGTAACCCTACCTAAAGGTACCTAGAGCAATAAAAGTTCTCGTACCAGCTTCAAGTGGCTACCGTGAGAGGACTCGCCTCACTTAGATAATAATAATTTGAGATCGAAATATGAGAAGACATTTTTATTTTTAAGTAGCTGTTACATGCAATTTTGTTCGGAAAGGTATTATACTTCCAACGCAGAGGGAATACCTTTCTGATCAAGTTAAGGGATCATCATCATCATCACAGCGTCACTTCCGGCTACATCCAGGGCTCACAATTGGAGCTCGGGGTCCACTCCCTTACAAAACGAAGTAAAACAACGCTAGCGAATATAATAAGTTCTAGAATGCGGATAAAGAAACTTTGACCAATGAAAATAAAATAGTTGCACTGAAAGGGTATCACACGTCATGCTATGTCGTTTATCGCGACCAAAGATAACCTATCCATACCATAGATATCCTTCTCCAAGGTTCAATCTATCTCTGTACCAAATTTCATTAACATCGGTTCCGTGGTTTAGGCATGAGAGTGTAACAAGCAGACAGACAATTACTTTAGCATTTATAAATATGGATTTTCGCAACTTTGAATATACAGAACGCATTAGTCTATTTCACTGTGACATTTGTTACCCCTATGTCTATTTTAGTGCCCAATAAAAACAATTTGCATTGCCTCCTTTTATGACAGGTCTTCATAAAAAAGCCATTTACAAAAACAACATGCCGAGAACAGGTGAGCGCTATGGTCATAAATAAAATCATGAAATAAGATTGGTACAGCCAGATGTTATGTCAGAAGTGCACCGAGGTAGACGGCGACGCCATCTGTTTTGGATAAAGATTAGGAAAGATTTAGATTAGGACACGGTTAATTATTTAGACTGCGGTTTCGGAGGGTGGACGATCGGGAGCAGTAGCGCACATTGGGAGAGGTCTATGTCCTGCAATGGGCTGCAATAATTGATGGATAATTCTTTAGAAAAGGCACTGACTGTTTGATCGCTGTGCACTTCATTTTAAGAAATGATTCGTTCTCCTACACAGTACCTAGAAGCTAACAGGGTTGAAGACTCCTGGAATGTAACAGGTATTCGAAAAAAAATAGAGTGATAAGTATTATTCTACGGTGTAAATACGTAATTAAGCACGAATTTAAATCGCCCAATAATATTGTAGCGCCGAATGGTTGGTTGACCGCACGAATAATTTCACACAATAAAACATTTTAGGTAAAGTTAATTCTATTTGTATTAAAACTACATTTTCCGTAATCCAATATTTACCAATAAGTTAAGTATGCTGTTTTAGGGACATATTATAATTACAACGTCACGTCTAATAGATTGTAAAGTCTACGCTACTGGCCCACCTGTCTTATAGTCTGTCGGATCGCACAGAAATCTTTTCAGTTTTTGTTTTGCCGATATCGCTTTATCACGGCGACCTATTTTTGAATTAATTTATACTTTCATCCTTATTTTAAAGGACAAAGAACTTTATAAAGTTTCGGAATCCGAGTACGGTTCAACTTCTCTTCGTGCTTCGTAGAACACGTAAAGATACAATGACTTTTATTTTTGAAAAAAAAAAAAAAATTTGACACGGTTCCTGGCTGAGGCGGGAATGTATTTTGAATTTCGGGAATGGGACGCAGAAATTAAATAAATTATCTAATTTTCTACCTTTGTGTATGCCATCTGTGTGAAAGCTTCAAAAACTTAGTGATCAGGATGGGATCTTCAATCGATACCTAACTCTGGGGTTAGTCGTGATTCCTTCCGAAAATTTTTGGTATGAAATTTATGGTGAAAATGTCTTATTTTAAAACAGACCATTTTTAGGAGAAACTGCTACTAAGCCAATTTTTTATTCGAAGCAGCTAGTAGTACAATAAATTGTTATCCTACCATACTCTCTAACAATGAAACTGGTAACAAACAAAAATATGAATCGTAACATTCCATCGCGCGTCGCGCCAGCTCAAACTCATTACCAGCAAGGAAACCCTTGTGTTTTGTTTAACACATTCCAGTACATAAACAGTAAATGTCCCCATTTAGCTCTCAACGACTCCCCGTCATCAACGATTCCTTTTAAATTTTTAAACAAACAGTTCATTCATTATATTTATTTTTTAGTTCTTAGTAGCCTTGTTGGTTTGTTTTAACTCTGTTATGAGGGGTTCATCATTGGCTTTGAAGGGTTTAAAAAGTTTTTAAATAGATCTGTGTGTTTTTGAACGCAAAGAATTATAAAGGCGCGAAACTGGCGTCCAATATTTTCTTTCACAGAATGCAACGCACTTGGCCACAGATAAGCTACTGCTAGAGGCTTTATTCTTAAAATATTCAAAATTTCAAATATCGAATTACGTAGCTTTTCAAAATAGACAAAAAGAATTGAAATTAACAGAACTGACAATACCATAAAGAGTAAAATAATTGAAAAGCACATTTCTGGACTGCGGCCAGAATTTAAATGAATACTCTCTGGTACGAAATTTCTTTTTCCCTGAATTATCTCAGCAACGTTGGCAACGTTACACTTGCATACAACAAAATATATAGATACTTAAATTCTCAAGGATATAAAACTCCACGCATATTATCCTTTTCAAAGCGAAGCAAAAAGAACAATGATTAAGTACTGCCGATAAACATGGCTATATCGTTAAGAGAGCTTACAAAAAGTTGGCACACATAGATTGTTTTCAAGACGTTGTGTTGCAGATACGCGTACCTAATAAAACAATGATTGACTCAGTACGGGGAGACAGAAACGTGACTAGAATTTTACGTCCAATTTTATATCCGTACATAAAAACAAGACCCTACAACGTGAAAGATTCATAATACGGCTCTGACGTGAGCGTTCACAGTATAAACCGCCGTGTAAAAGACGAGCGAAGGAGCACCTTATGGAATTCTTCGGATGCTCGCTTGCTTTTCCCTCGTAGCGTTAGTCTGTAAGAGCACATTCTATAGAAGGCGTCGAGATCAGTACCTACGTGTATAAGCGCATAGCCGATGTTCATTTTCTGCTTCATTATTTAACTCGTTTGCTAACTCTGTTATTTATGTGTCGCGAATTTGCCTTGTACTAGACAGCCTTTGTCTAATCCAAGATACATCATTTTTAAATAAAAATTCTAACCTTTTAATTTACTCTCGTAAGTAGGTAAAAGGCTTTCTATTCGCGGGATCACAATCAAATTAACTCCGGGCTATTTTAGTTCAAACAAATCTGCGAAGCAAAGGTTAGAATGTTCCTGCTCATGTTATTTATTGTATGTATGTTTATTTAGTTAGGGTGAAGTAAAACATTTGCAGAGAAATAACTATTAAGTTAGCCCCGTTTGGGTTGGCGAAAATGTAAATAAAAATATCTGCCGGTCAGAGCTTACTGTTTCTGTTATGGAGTAATTTGCTGTTGCCTGTGGCTTCACGCGAGTGGACTACTAATTCTATTTAGGAACACATTCCCGGGAATGGGAATAAAATATTTCCGGGAGCGTATTCCCGGGAACATATTTCTGGGTACCCATTCCCGGGGTAAAAGTTGTCTGTCGTGTTATTCCATATTCCATACTGTAATTGTTTCCCTGTTTTCAATTACATACAAATACTTTCAGTCGTTCTAGCGTGATTAAGTAGCAATCATAAGCCCCTCGCAATCCGCTGCTGGACATAGGCCTCTTCTAATATTGGGAGGCTTTGGCCTACTGTTTCCACTCTGGCCAGGGTTGGTACAAGGTTTTATTTCGAGTTTTCCTTCTCTCGCAGTGATACCGTCTGTGTATTTTTCCGTTAGTTGACTCTTACGACACCCGAGACGAGATGGGGTGGTGATACTTGTATTCTTTCTCCGTTACCACACGGATGAGTAACAACACCCACCAATCCCATACTTTCTCATAATAACAAGTTAAAACAAAATTTTGACAACTCTAGATATCATTGTCGGTATAGTTTTAAATTTTATATACACACATACATATAATCACGCCTTTATCCCCGGAGGGTTAGGCAGAGGTGATAAAACACCCACGTTTCATCAATCATTGAATTCAGTCCCACGTAGTACGGGATGAGCCTATTGCCGTCTTCCGGGCATTAATGTTGACTCACGCCATGCATCTGAGGCTGAGTCTGGGCTGTATTTATCTGTCTGATGTTAAACAGCCCTATGCCTTAGTCGCCTTGTACGACACCGCATGGAAAGAGATGGGGTGATAAAATATTAAGAACTTTAAAATTTTTAGTTAAAAATATATAGGTTTTCAGATAAATTTTGTTGAACATCATGCGTGCATCTTTTCATCCTTTGTACTTGTCAACAATGAACGGATTAGAATCCCTTGAAACACATATCGCTACCATTCTATCAATGCCAGCAGCTATAGCTAGAAAATCAATGCCCTTATCTTTACCGGGGGGTTAGATGGATTTATTTCCCCCTATCTCTATTGGTATATCATGGGGGGAATGAACGTCAACCTATTACCGTAAAGATAGGCATACGACTGATTCCCTTAATCAACGTTTATGAGATTAATTTTATTTGGCACTAGCTGATGTCCGCGGCTCTGCTAGAGTGGATGTTGGTTACCGCAATTTTTGGTCTTATCTCCAGTTTTACTCAACCAGTGGCAATTAAAAATACAGCTGTTTTTAAGTCTGATCAAGGTCTATCTGACAAAAAATTAAACCGCATCAAAATTCGTTGAGTAGTTTTTGAGTCCATCGCGAAGTAGTAGAGTGATTTTGTGCTAATGGACAAGAATTTTGTACTAATAGACAAGAATTTTGTACTAATAGACAGAGGTGTTAGGACACGGCGGTATTTCCGTCCAATTGAGCAGTCCGACTAGGGAAGAACCTCCGCCCTACAGAATACCACGGCCAAAATAACCTCATGTTGTGTTTCCGGCGGTGAGCAGGGTAGCCAGAGCTCACTGGAGAGATTTTGTACTGTCAGTGGGAAGACCAAAAGCTTGTCCTGCTTAGTCTTTTGCACTAATGGCACAGAAACTCTTGTATATATAGGGTTGTCAGCGCGAGTGTGACTTCCTTGGCGTTGCACACGTCCATAGGCCACGGTAACCGCTTTCCGGTGGCCCGTGTGCTTGTCTGCCAACCAAGTGGTATAAAAAAAAATCTGAATCGTTAAATTCATATAACCCAAGTATTTATGTTTTAATGTACAGATACAACTGAATTATAATATAGCAATCGTATAAATACAATCTTAAATGTAACAAATATATAAACTGTTAAAAGGAAACTCCTTTATTAAAATCCACAATATCATTATATGTGCCTATCCTATACAGCACCTGATGCGGATGAACCCATGACAAGGGTTATGGCAGCAAGGTCAGTTGTTTTAAGAATTAATGATAGCACTTGAAACAACTAAATGCTACCCAAAATGTTTTGTGCAAGATTTTGTAAGAAATTACTGCTTTTAAAGTGATATTTAACATTTTTGATTGATGTGATTTACTATAAATATTTACGAAATATTTAGATGATATACAAATGAGGTCAAAAAATGTTACCCTAAATATTTTTGATGTGGTTAGTAAATTTATTTATTATTAATTTTGACGTAGCTGTTCTGTCCAGGCTTCTGTCGGCTTCTGGAATATCCTGAATTTTCAGAGCCACTTGCGATCAAAATGTACTCTGAAATATATGACATCCATAAATAATTCTTAGTAATACAAAAATCGTATTTCCTAATCTACAAAGAAGAAATACACTACTACTACTGCTACTGTTGTGTTGATGTTCCCAGTTCAGCGTTAAATTACTGGTCACTGATGTTCAGCACGAGCGTTTCAAATAGATTAATTCACGGAAAAACATTACATTTCGTAGAATTAGAATTATAAATATGTTATTGTACACACAGTATAATCTGGAACTCACCTGCTAGTCTGTTCACCGGCTAAAAACGGATGAGGATCTGACACAGACTTTCCTTTCAGTGTTTAGAGGTCAGACGGAAGTCGCATTCGTAAAAGTCTACAAAACAATCTAAAACTATAAGGGAACCCCGGACTCCAAAGTGTAAACCTTCAACGCAGCCGGAAAACCGCGAATGATGTTAGAGAGGACTAAAGTACTTATAAATATTTTCATTATGCGGTAATCAAACCCTCGACCGTTTACGTAGCAGTCAAAAAGTTTTATACCATTTCACTTTTAAATGGACATAAACGAGTTATTCAATTTTACGATTGACAGGCAATTAAACACAACAAAATCGTTAAGCTCCTAACATCCATCAAAATTCCAAGGCGGTTGATATTACGGCCTGCAGTGTACAACTAGGGGGTATTTAATTAAAACTGCGAATTGAAATTCGCTCGTTTGGGGCTTCGTTCCCGCTTTGTTTCCATTATCATTAACCGGAGAGCTATTAATCTTCGTTACATCGCCAATTGCCGGGTAAAGATGCCTGCATTGCTTGTTACTCGGTATTTTATTGATGCAAATATTTTGGTGAGATGGTTTTGAACAATGACATCTTCGTATACCTTACGGATTTAGAACAGGCTATAATGTATCGATTTAAGACGGGGATGGGGAACTTGAATTTATTAATAAAAGCGCTCTGCCTTCTGACAGACGAGGGGATGAGCGGGGGCCTAAAACTGGATAAAGAGAAAAATCATCTGTACCATACATCCAATATAACCTCTTACATGCCTGCAATTTTTTGGTTTTAGGTATTCTGAATAGCCCTATCTAGAACCAAAATATACGTAACATAGCTAGCTTTATTTTTTTTTACGTTGCGATAAATCCCCACAGATACCCCCCCGCCTGAGCCAGTGAGAGAGGTTACATCGGACCGATTAAACACGGCGCCTGTGTGTCGTTGCCGGTTGCCAGAGTTGAGGTTGACTGGCATTTCCCCACACCCCGACTGACCAAGGGCCATCTCTCTTGATCTGGCCCGCGTGTGTGTAGACCACGGAGTCCCTGTAGCATAGCTAGCTTGTTCTATGGGTTCTATAGGTACCTACTTAGATTTTTTTTATAAATGCATACAGTCTTAGTACATGTATCATACATACAAACACCAAACAATTTAACACTTCAACTACGGTACAAGTCTACAATATGCTTCCTAAACCACACGAACATATAATTTAATCGCTAAGTCTGAACACTTCTCCAAGTTAACCGGCTATTACCAGCAGTACCTACGTAGCTCGCGAGCTCATGCTGAAGCTAACATCCAATTATTCGTTGACAGACACAACTTTGAACATATCTCGATACGATAATTGTATCGGGAACTCCGTCCGAGCACGTCTTTAATACCTGAATTTCGGATAAGTTGTTATTGTGAGCGTAAATTCGCTTCCATTTTTTTAATCTTTGGAATCTCGTTGTATTATCTAAACTACTATTATGAAGATGAAGATTTTTTTCGCATAATTGACTCACAAACGCAAAATTCGAAACTATCAAAGTTTCTGTTATTTCGGAACACAAGATGGGTGAAAGATTGCATGGCTGGATGGGTAGATGGATGTTTGTAACTCAACCGCGCCAAAACAACAGAAAAGATTCGGGTAAAATAACGGATAGGCCCCTTTCATCCGGAAAATAAGTTCCTGCAGCTCACGGGAATATGAGCTCAACTAGCCAAAATTAAAAAAAAACATGCTAAGGAATTTTATGTATCCAAAAAGCACCACAATCATGTTTTTATTAGTTTCTGTAATTATAGCTTACTGGTCGATTATGAATGAATTCGCACACTGTTGAATCATTTATTATAATATGGTTAATTTATTCAGTAATACTGTTGGGATACGATCACATAATTTACTGTTGAGCTACCTGAGGCATGTTCTAGTTCTTTTTTAAATACAGCTTGTCAATTGACTAGACCCTGTTGAAAAAATAAGACAGCTTCCTGCCCTCACACACTCTGCACAATAAACAAACAAATATATAGAAATGCATTACAAGCTTCAAGAAAATTATGTAGAGCTCTCAGATCTCACGGTGTTTGCCTCACCGTTAAGGTAAATTATATTTTTTGCTACTTGTGAACGTGGGTCATCCATTACCAGGATTCTCGGTAACCCTTCCAGCTAAGCTAAATTGCTTGTGGGTTCATGTCGGTGGGATACTGGGTGGGTTAAACCACAACCTCTTATGTCTTTATGCCTAATATGTGGAATTATCACCCACCAATCATTGAATTCGGTCCCACGTAATAGGGGGTGAGTCTATTGCCGTCTTCCAGACACTATTGTCAACTGAGGCTGAGTCTGAGCTGTATATATCTGTCTGATGTTAAACAGCCCTATCCCTTAGTCGCCTTATACGATACCGCTGGGAAGAGATGGGGTGGGTCAAATTTTATTCAGCCGGGTACCACGCGGCTAGTACTTATAAAATTTCATCGAATTGAGAACGAATAAAAGGCTGACCATGGCTTTTATGGTATCCATCAATCTATAGACTCTTACAGCTTTTTACATTATGGCTATGGATAAAGTCATATTGACGTACCCTACCTAAAAATACGAATTTCTTTATCCTCAACCATTTTTATTTGCAGACAGTCTCCCCGCGTCACCGACGGAGACATCCGAACGCCCGAATTATTTTAATTCCCTCCCAAACACCTGAAAACCATCTATCTTTCGAAGCTAAATGTAAAATGCTGACAAATGGTCGTCAAATCACGTCAGAACAGTAATTTACGACGCCATTTAATACCCAGTTGAAAGGCAATCTGTTATCTGGTCATTAGTACACGAGTTCACAACCCTTATTAGTTCAGCTTTTAAATGTCCGATATTTGTTACGTCACGCATTTGTTTGTTTACTTCTTGTTTTAGAGATAGTATTTTGTTTTGCTTCGAAAATATTTGAAGAACGTAGACAATATGAATAATAACAGGCTTCGAAGTAGAAAATCAATAAAATAAAAAGTATTTTTACGAATTCTATCGCCGTTAATTTAATGTTTACACATTGTTATTAATTAGTACGCACAATGTATACACATATGGACCGATGTCTGAGAAAAAAATGTTTATTATTATTATTGTTACACACTGATCCCAACATTTCAACAGCTTTTCATACATACATACTTACATATAATCACGCCTTTGTCCCTGGAGGGTTAGGCAGCGGTGAATTAACATCCACATTTCACCAATAATTGTATTCGGTCCCACGTAATAGGGGGTGACCCTATTGCCGTATTCCGGGCACTACTGAGTCTGGGCTGTATATATCTGATGTTATACATGTTAGAATGTTACAACCGAGCAGATGAAATAGTGGCCAAACACTTACCAATTGATAACAAAGAAACTACATTAATATATTCTTGAAAACCTTCAGTAAAATACTCTACGACATAGTATTTCTACCCAAGCTAAGCGTATTTATTACATGACATACTATACGTAGTGTATCAATCCTACCCAGTCCAATGCAAATAAAAAAAGCATATATTTTTGCTCTGACCAGTAATTGAACCTGGTGACCTTTGACTTGACTTCCCGCCGCGCAACACAGTTTGTCAGTCATGCATACTTACATAATATATAAACTCACGCCGTCCTCCTTTCGGGGTAGGCAATACCCCACAAATTGTATCTATGTATTCTAACACAATTACATCATATTACAAACTAAATCAAATACAAACCTAGTCACACACTACGTAATAATATATTTCACACAATAACATACCCAAACTTCACAGTTCTACTTGCCAAAAATGTCAACCCTTCAAATGAGGCATGTTTTAACTAGAGCGAAATATGAAACTTTTTGGTGGGAAATAATTAAACAACTTTCGCTGGGACGTACATAGTTGGAAGTTCACGGCCCTTTCGTAGACAGTAACCCAGGCGTGACGGTCATGGGAACTGAAAATGTCTAGACTATTATTTTCTTCCTGTGTAACATACTATACGAGATATTCTGAGCATGCTTTGGAAATTATAATGTGAACTATCATTGTAATGGAGCAAATTTTTAATTGAGATGTTTTTGTTGTTTACTTGAATTCGGTCATCATCATAATCATTATACCGTGATTCCCGGTTGCATCAGAGGGTTTCACTTCCAAACCCAGGGTCTGATTAGTATTTGTTACCTTGATATTTGGATGGACATGTGGATGACCAGACCTGCCAATCGCTAGAGAAAGCCTGGTGGAGCCCCATACACCTAATTTGCTTAAAATTACCATATAAATAACTCGTGAAAGTGGATCTTTTTAAATGTTGTGTTTTTGATGCCAAAATGTCGGTGTTCAAAATGTATTTTTCATTCCAATTTATCGAGTAAGATATGAGCAATATGACGAGAATTTAAAAGAGATTATAAAAATATATATGTGTACATGTCATACCATAACTAAAAAGGTTAAATTAAAACTATTAAAAAAAAATACAAATACCGACTGCTGTCTAAAAGATCGAAATAAGTTTGATAGCAGGCGGTACCCATTTGCCAATCATAAACCGAAAGAAATTAATGGGTACCGCCTGCTATCAAACTTGTTTCGTATATTTAGACAGCAGTTCGGCTTTTTTAATTTTTAATAATTATTTATTTTACCCAATTACTTATATTAGTACTTTTTTATACCACTTAGGTGGCAGGGAAACAGGTGAGTGGATTCAAATACGAATGTCGAATCTCATTATACCCAAAACCGTGCAAAATGAGTTACAGTAATGACTTTTTAAGGATTTAAACAGACACATAGATTAACCTAAATTTGGTTGCTTAACATTAAAATATTTATGCTTTTAAATACAAATAATTGGTTTTTTTTCTTATGCTTTGACTAGTTTATCTCGTGTTGCCATCGTTGAGAGACTAAATCTCAAAAACAAATCATCAGTGAGATTGCTTTGACCACACTGAAACTAATTGAAGTAAACAATGGCACAGTATGGGGCTTCGTCTTTGCAGTTAATTAAGACGCAAAGAAAGTCTTCATAAATCATGAAGCGAGCGTATGTCTTCGCTAAAATCATGGCTACACAGACATGCACTATTAAATTATGTACCGCTAATATGTATATTAAAATATGTAAACGGATAAATACTGTCTGTTACTCACCAAAGAGTTTTCAATTTAAATTTAAATTTGCAGGATGAGGAGAATATGCAGGAAGAGCTTTAATATTGGGCAATTAAAGATTTTAAGACAATGACTTGGATGAGGCGGTAATGAATTTTGAATTTCGAACGGAACGCTCAAACTATATCATGCACGAGGCACGGAACATGTAAATTAGATATTATTAATGTTTTCGTAATTAGAAAGTAAAATAATTTGAATTGAATAACTCGATACATAATATATCCATATCATAATACTTACTCGCTTTTTTCTGTAGTTATTATTTTGCCTGTAGTTAAAGCTTTGACAAATCCCTTTACTGATCTGTGATAAGTTTTTCGACCCAAAGACATTTTTGGAAAGAAAAATCCTGCAAAAACACATAAGTAACATTAAAATGATTAAAAAAGAAATACAAAATAAAAGCTTGTCATATATTAACCAGCAAATGCCAGACGTTAAATTGTCATAAAAATTAAACGTATGGATTTAAATATACATGTACGGAAGTGTAACCAAATTGCCATCAAACACGCTAACCATTAGTTGTATGCAAATTTTAATTATAAATAATTGTTATTCTACACTTCGTTTTAGGAGTACTTTGTTAAATTAATAATACTTAATTAATGGATTCGTGTGCATTCCATTTTTTAAATTGTAACTATTAAAATCATTCGCTCCTCTTTAGTAGGTAACTAACCTAAAATTTAATGCTGTTGTACATTTATTTACCTTATCGTAATTTGCTATCTTTTGCAGGCAACCAGCCCCTTATTCGCGTTGACCAACCGTATAATACAAACGCACGCACTCGTATTAGCCGATATGTTTAAATTGGTTTAATTTCACACCAGTTCTTTAATCTTTGTTAACGAATTTAAATCCACCGACAGGGAATGTCATTAAAAATAATTACAGAACCGAATAGAAAAACAGTCCCAGACAAAAACTGAGAGAGTGAGATGGTGCCAATACATAAATATTACACGGTTATCATACTAAGCCAGGGTATAATAAATAGCTGTCAAAAAAAATCTTAACGGTGAAAGCAGGGTTAACGTAGCCGAGTAGTGCCAAGTGAATCATTAACCCCCATAATTTTTACCCACAGCGCATCGGTTTGGCTGGGGACGATGGGGAAAGTCGAGTGTCGCTTACTCACTGTTATTTTAGCGTTATGGTTAACCATACTTTTTTTTAATACGTTTTATCTTCTTCAAAATATTATCTGTCACAAAAATTTTAACTATCTTCGAAATAATTAACCTATAAACCGTGGGATCATAACTTTAAGCCTTATCGCAGGTTTATGATGCCCATGGATTTTTCACTGATAAGAAAAAATATTTTATGGTGCAAAGATTTTGTAATAATAAACTTCTAAGACGAGACGCGACAAAAGAAAATTCGTAGTATTTTTAACCCTGAACACAAAAATAGAGTGTAGTATGTTGTATCGTATTTTTGATGTGAATTTATATTTCGTTTAAATTTTCAAAACTTATGATGGTTTAGATAGGTTAAACTTTAAAATATGTAGGTTTAAGCAGTTGATGAACGAAACGAAAATAATATTTTAAGCAAGGATTGTGCTGATTTCAAAATCACATAAGTAGCATAGATTCAAAAGAGAAAGATATTGTGACATACATGCTTTTAAAATCATCACAACTTTTACATACAATTATTTATTTTCGTTGAAGTACATCTGTATTAGAAGGCTGTAAGAGACTGAAACAGCTATTTTTAGTAAGATATTTCTGTAGTTAAGCCTATTGTTTTTGATAA
Source organism: Eilema griseolum (assembly GCA_963662185.1). Classification (NCBI taxonomy): domain Eukaryota; kingdom Metazoa; phylum Arthropoda; class Insecta; order Lepidoptera; family Erebidae; genus Eilema; species Eilema griseolum. The sequence continues at coordinate 13,311,711 of OY759250.1, forward strand.
ACAAGCAGATTATCTAACGAAAATAACTGTCAATTAGAGAGATCTAAAAGGAATGATACTGAAAACGTTTCTTCAACAAAAGTAAGTTTCTCAGTTTATGGAATTATTTACGTGATGTTTTATTTTAGTGTAGAAGCGAAATATTTCTCTCGCATTAGGTGTTCTGACGTGATAACAAGACAGCATTGTTCTTAGTTATGAAATCCGTACTATTTTAAATTTTACATTCAGAGGATAATATGGGGCTGGAAAAGCCAGTGATGAATATATCAAGTTTAGTGGTAGCAGAACAATGTCAACATGTTCAAATGATTAATGGTGTTAAGTTACACAAAACATTCTTTAGATTTATTATAATTGAGTTGATGAATGATATTTTGAAATACCAACACGCATTAGAACACAGCGTTTTAGATAAAGAATCTAATGAATTATGTAATTGAATTAAAGTTGCAACACGGTCTAATCCCGAAATCAATAAAGTTTCAAGTTTTATTTTTAACATTAATTATTTCACTGCTTCAAAGGTCATGTATTTGCATTCTAATTTTCAATAGACGACACAAAAAAGTATAAGCGTAATTCGAGATAACTGTAACGTTATGCTACTCACATAATTAGTAACGTGATTCCCAAATATATTCATTAAAAATTAATCATAAAGGTCTACTTTTCTTTATCCATCAACTGCAAACAAGCCTTCGAGTAAATAAATCCATTAATTACTAAAACGTCCGAATAATTATCGTTGGCGTGTCCATAATAAATAAAAAATCTGAAATGGCGGGAAAGGGAGAGAATTTTTTGGGCCATTTATTATTGAACGGTCGAGTGTCAGTTTGTGGGCTCAGAGTAAGTGCCTATCGGTGTAAATCGCTGTTTAATTATAGTGCCCCGTAAATAAATATACGCGAAGGTCTCGTGAAATATTCTTTCAGCGTTTCGGGCATTTAATTAAGTTCAAGTCTAATTAATAGATTCGTATTAAGTTTTACAAATGCTTTTTAATTATTCTGTTTTAATAACATTTGTGATTAATGGTTAATTTATTTCTACCGACACTTAGGTTACATATTAATTTATATGGATAAATATAAGTTACTTACCACTTTTTTTTTACGTGCGCAAAATCCCCACGGATTCCTCCCCACCGGAGCCGGTGGAGGAGGTTATGTCGGACTCGAACCTACTAAAACGCACGCCGCCCGTGGGTCGTTTTGGTTGCCGAAGGTGAGGTTGACAGGCATATCCCTCGCACCCCGGCCGACCCAGGGCCATCTCTCACGATCTGGCTCTCTTCTCGGGTGTGGGGACTACAGAGTCCCCAACTCGTCCCCGGAAACGGGGAGGCGCGCCACCGCCGCGGCCTGCTTCTGCCAGGGTGACAGACGGCTCCACCTGTCACCCCCAGGCCTGAGTTACTTACCTCTTGACTTGAATATTTATTCATCATTTTAATGTACGTTTAAAACTCTTAAGACATTTAAATTTCAACGTAGAACGCACTTAGAGAATATCTGTAAAACTCCCTTTTACACATTTATAAAAATTTAAATGAAAAAATTAGCAAGCTTGTTTTTAAAGTTAACAAACCACAACGGGGTCGGTCTTAACTGTAAAAATAATAATTCCACACTGGTACCATTGACGTTTACCAAGCGTGTTCCACACTTGAATATTCAAATTCGAACGGTACAATATACCTCTGCAACTCCCCATGCTCTTTTCACCCCCTTAGATGACCCCCCTCGATCTAAAGGAAGTCTAACAAAAGAGTCGCTGAGAAAAAAGCTAGATTCCGGTGTCAGTAGCACGCGAGTCCGCCCTCCCTTTGAATGCCCGCTAGTGTGTTGTACCTGAGGTTTTACCTAGTTTTATACTCCTGTGGAGTATAATAAATTTGTTTATTGTATTCTTGTCCGCTTTTCTGTTAAACTGCGAGCATATATTACGTTGCAGCGTTTTGTTCAAAAGGTTTCAGATTAAATTGAAACGGTGAAATATCTGACATCAAAAGTGAAATTATTTTAAATATTGGAAAACTGCGTAGATAATTTAGTCCTTATAAAAATATGTAGTTAAGCTTTTTTGGTGGAATGTTCCGAACTGTTATCCAAGAGGATGATGGGGTGTATGGGACTTCACCAAGATCTTGGGGTCAAAGCCAACAACCTCACCTGCCAGGCTGTACCACTGCTGAAAAACGGACGAAGCTCTCTCTCTCTCTCTCTCTCCTCAGAATTGGGAGATCTGTGAGCATATGCTGTAAGAACGTTTCGAACGATTAAATTAACTCGACAGCTGAATAAGCTTTGAGATTTCAATCTCTCATGCTGTAAATTGGTGACGTCACGTTGTCGAGCACATAAACAGACATCACTATCGACTTGTGCTCAACGTCACCAAATTTACAGCATGAGAGATTGAAATCTCAAAGCGGATTCACCTGTCGAGATCGTTCGATCGTTGGGAACGTTTTTACAGCATGTGCCTGTAGACGGCAGTCGCACACATAACAACGACAATACACTTCTTTTTCAACTAGCAACAATTATGTATTATAATATTCATAAACTTCACCCGTTTATTCTCTAACCAACCAACTATACTGCCCTAATAAGGTTCATGTTACAAATACATTAATTATCAAGCCTCCGTACAATGGCACTACGAATTGTTCCTTTGGGAGGTCGCGTGTGGGTCCGTACTGTTGTTATGGGTCTTATAAACCCCCACGTCGCGTTTGCAGGGTTAACTGTTTACGAGCAACGAGTTCCGGGATGAATATTTGATGACAAGCAAGTGATTGTGGATGCACGATGTGGAGGTGATAATGTAATCTGCTGGTTCGTAACCCTTCCTAATTTAAGAAGGAGGTTAAAACCTGTTAGTATTATATTAATATAAAACTTATTTTTATGAAAATACTGTGCTTTTTTAATTGGAAGGACGATATTGTAAGATAGGAGGTAATTGAATGACGTTTTTTAACTAATAACATTTTTAGAGTTCTGTTCCTCAAAAGGAAAAAAAGATTATATATGATAATTTTTTATCTGTCTGTCTGTTAAGACCTGTTCCTCAGTATCACGTGGTGGTTTGAAGTTGAATTACATACTTCGTCTTTTACTGTTATCCCTGGAACAGGTTCCCATGGGTTGCATCAATGGGTATTCCACGCCGACAGAGTCCCATACAAGTTTTAGTTGGTTATTTTGTTCAACAGAGAACAAGTCTATTAATTTCGTTATGAATTATGTTAAATAACTTCACAGCATTGTGGCACATAAGGCGACAGCTTGCATCAGATTGATGTTGACTAGCAAAGTACTTAAAATAATCTTAATTCCTTGGTATTCCCACCTTCCTTAGATTAATTGTTTTGATATTTAGTACACGACTTCAGTTCGGACAATAATACATTATAAATCAACAAAATAGTTTGACTTCATCTTCGGCAGAGAAGAATTTAGGCCACCCCATCTCTTCCCATGCGTACATGGCGACTAAGGGATAGGGCTGTTTAGCATCAGACAGTTATATACAGATTAGGCTCAGCCTCAGATGCATGGCTCGAGCCAACAATTCTTCCCTGAATATGCTATTAGACTCACCCCCTATTACATGGGACCGAATACAATTATTGGTGAAATGTGGATAATTTATCTCTACCTAATCCTCCGGGGATAGAGGCGTGATTGTATGTATGTAGACTTAAAATTATTGGTACCTTATGAAATCATGTTGAGTACTTTCCTAGTTAAGATAGATCTGACGCTGATTGTACATAAACTTACAATTGTTTGCAATCCTATCCAATGATTTCTAAGGTAAAGTATACATCAAAGCACATCCTTTGAGTCGCTCGTATCGTGCAAGTTCCATTTATACGTTAATACCCCACCGGCTTATCTCGGGGTCTTACAGATCCCCTTAAAGTATAAACTTGGTTACCCGTGAAAATGTAAAGAAAATAGAAACTGTTTATATCCTTCTGTAACATAATGCTAAGTTTGTATTTGAGACTATTTGTGGAGCTTACCACCACGTAGAATGTGAGTGTGTATGGGTCAGGTGCCGTCACCTTGTAATCGAGAGGGTTTTATTAATGATAGGAAAATGACCCACCTGATAGTAAACAGTGTATGCTTTATGAGTGATTGTAATAACGACATCATATCAAATGAGATTGATTAAAGTAACTTAAGCTTCTATAGGAGGTAGGACACGACGGTATTTCCGTCCCAATTGAACAGTCCGACTGGGGAAGTACCTCCACCGTACAGAATACCACGGCTATAATTACCTAGTGTTGTGTTCCCGGCGGCGAGTAGGGTAGCCAGAGCTCACTGGATAGTTTTTGTGATGTCAGTGGGAAAACCAAAGGCTTGTCCTGATTTTGTGTTCTGCACTGACGGCACAGAAAACCTCTGTTCTCACAGGGTCGGACGGGTGTGACTCCCCTGGTGTTACACACGTTCATAGGTCACGGTAACCACTTTACATTAGGTGGGCCGTGTGCTTGTCTGCCACCTTAGTGGTATAAAAAAGTCAATTTTGGCGAAATGTGGATGTTAATATATCTATCCACCAGGGGTGTCACACTCGCGCTGCCGACCATGAAGAAACCTTCTGATGCCCCTCTTGAAGAACCCCATATTGTAGGCGCTTGGGAAAACCGCAGCAGGGAGGTCGTTCCACAGCTTGAGTGTGCGTGGGATGAAGTTTCTTACGGTTTACGAGTAAACTGTAAGAATACATAGTATATTATTATGTACAATAACTCAGTGTAAACTGACTATTCAATTTGCTGCCGAAGTCGTTAGATTCTGGAGATCGTCGAGTGATACGAACGCTTAACGATCGGCCGAAGCTAATAAATTATAACACAGTGCGACGATTGATATTCTCGTCGATCACCTTGCCGGATACCAATAGCTGTATAGGCTAGCTTCTACTAATATGAACTCGGTAAACATACATAATAAAAACCGTAATTGGTAAAAATGCATAGTTCGATTTTTTTATCCTAAAAATTTCCAATTGAGGCCCAACACAACCTCATCAGCAAGTCTGACACAGATTTTCGTTCAGGGTTAGTATGTAAAACCAACAGCATGTAGACCGCTCGCTAAGTAGAGGAATATGATAATGAATAAGTCCCTAAAGTACGTAGGACATAACGGTATTCCCGCCCCAATTGAGCAGTCCGACTGCGGAAGTCTCTCCACCCTACAGTATACTACGGCTATAATAACCTAGCGTTGTGTTCCCGGCGGTGAGTAGGATAGCCAGAGCTCACTGGAGAGTTTTTGTGCTGTCAGTGGAAAGATAAAAGGCTTGTATTGATTGTGTCATCTGCACTATCGGCACAAAAACTCTTTGTTCTGACAGGATCAGCAGCGTAAGTGTGACTCCCATGGTGCTGCACACGTCCATTGGCCATGGTAACCACTTTCCATCAGGTGGGCCGTGTGCTTTTCTGCCACCTAAGTTGTAGTAATAAAATTTATGTTCTTGGGACTAAAACTTTTCTACCACTTGAACAATGCAACGTCGTAAATTTTGTTAGCTTTGTCGACTTTAGACAATTTCCGAAAATAAATCGAGTATGTAACTTATTCACTTAAAAAGTAAACAAACACATTGTAAATTCAAATAATTTACTGCGTCAAAGCCTTCATCAATCTGATTCCGGAGAAGCTTCAAAATAATCCGACATTTCGGTCACTAGTTTTTGTTCTCTATTTTACACTAGTGATGGGACCTCGACGTTTTATTTAGTCGATTTTGGAATTTAGTCTACCATTAAATTTAGTATTTCGTCAAGCGTGCACATTTTTTGTTCGACAGTTTAAGAAGTATTTTACCGAATGATTTTCCACATAACTAGAGCTGTTACCATTACTATTTTATCGACTAAATGCCTGACGTGGGTACAATTTAGTTTTGAATAATTTCGAATAAGCGATTTGAGTAACTCTGATGCGATGTGAAATATGGGTTCTAAAATTCAATGACGTGGAATCTAAACGTCAAAACATACATGAGAATTACTGCGTTTAGTGTCAGCCTCTTCCTTATAATTATATTTCTCGAACAATGTGCTTTCTTGATATGTAAAGGTGTGTGAAATTACGTTAGGACAGAATTAGTGCTAACCCAAAGCCATCAAGACGATCGTGTCCTTTGTCCAGATAAGTCCATTGATGTCGAGCGTACTTAACCCGATTCGATGATATCCTTATGAAGGGTTTAACAGTTTGTTTATTAATTAAATCCCATATTGAAGTAAGTGAGGCTATATCAATTTGCTAGTTACGGTTATTGTTTTGGGCTAAAAAGCTGAGCACTCAATATATCGGACCACAGAATACAAAATTAAGGACTAATTTAAATAATTGTGCATAAACGCTTAGCCATGTTCTGACATCATTATGGTAGCTACCATTTTCTCACTAACCTGTTTGAAGTGTACAACATTTCTAATTAGAATTATGATATATAACATGCTCTTATATATCATAATTATGATGCCTGTCCTGTATTGTATCTTGTCGAAGCAGTGTACAGAAGTGTGTAAAGGGTTAAAGCTCACATTTTGCCAAATATCTTTTTGATCCCACGAAATAGCAAGCGAGGTCCTAATTACAGTCCACCGATCATGGTACGAGCAACGACCGAACGAGGATAAACCATTTTTGATCCTAAATTTATATACAGAAAGAGACGCATAATAAATAAACAAATATAACCATGTACACATATTATGTGTAGGTATTATATTACACATGTATTGACGAGAGATTAAGATATAGAAAAAACGACGGGTTGCACTCCGGGAGTGCCGGCAGAAGTGAAAACTTGAATATTAACGTTGTGCATTTTTGATATTTTGGAATGGTTAGAGAATAATTTTGTACGAATTGCTTTCATTATCAGTATAAAAGTACTATTATTTATGTGGTGGAATACAATATTCATTTATTGCGTTATCGTACACAAACATGACAATTTATATTACGCTAGCTTTTGCCCGCGGCTCCGCCCGCGTAGATGTCGGTTATCGCGACAAAACATAGCCTATGTCCTTTCCCAAGATCTAATCTACCCCTGTACCAAATTTCAGCAAAATCGGTTCAGTGGTTTAGGCGTGAAAGCGTAACAGACAGACAGACAGACAGAGTTACTTTCACATTTATAATATTAGTAAGGATTAAAAATTTAACACTTCAGAACTATTACAATTATTTTACATTAAAAAGTTCATCACCGCCATCACACATGTGACAGTCGTGTGACATTCGCGCAAGCGCCCTGCGCCGCCTGTCCTCTCTCCATCCGTCTTACGAATTTTCGATCAGGTCACGTGTCCTGACGTGAGTTTAGAAATTTTTACCCATTCCAAAAAAAGTACATAGCGCCGCTAAAGAAGTTTTCACTTCAAAAATTATATCGGTTCAGGTGGTATTCGAACCCACGATCTTTCTCTTACAGGGAGAGCGCTCTGACCACTAAGTCCCAGAACCTTCGCCCGAAACGATCCAAATTCTTCAATACATATATCCGCTTTACGGCGACTGCCTGAACCGCCTGAACCGAAGAAATTTTTACTAAATTTTGTATCTTAATCGATTTGAATAATTAACATAATAAATGCTTAAAAATTTCATTCAATAGGTATAAGTAGTTGAAGCTTAACTTTGAAAGTTAAAGAGTTATGGAGTTTATAAATGGAAAACAAATTTATTATAATAGTGTTTCTGTACTATAATCAAGGATACTTGAATAATAACTACTTCAAAGTTCGTTGATAATCTGAACTAAAGTGAAACAGCTGTCATATATAAAACAATATAAAATTACTAAATAATGTGCCTCCAACTTGTATCGTAATCGATTAATCTTGTTTATTACTCGAAAAGACATAAAACTACATGGTGCGTAAATGAAAGTAATAATTTATTATGTGACAAACAACAACAAGCATTTGTCGTCTGTTACGAATGAGCTGTGAATTTATTAGATTTGTAAAAGCTGAGACGTTATGTCCTTGAGTTAAGGTGACACACACAGTTACACAGTCTGCAAAACTGTTAGAACTCATACATATATAAATTTGTCACGTCTGTAAATCCCCGAAGGGGTAGGCAGAGGTGTATAAACACACATTTCTCCAATTATGATTTTCTATCCCACGTAGGGCGAGCCTATTGCCATCAAGCGGGTAGTTACCTCTGGGCTGTATGTTTACTGTCGGAATGAGAACAATCCTATCCCTTAGTTGCCTTCTACGACACCCACAGGAAGAGATTGGAGTGGCCTTATTCTGTTCCACCGGGAACCAACACGGGAACTCAACTTAGAATAATTTTACTTCGAACACTCATCTTGGTTACATTGCAAACTTGCATTTTGGAGCCTGGGGTCCGGTTGCCTCCTCCTTCTGATAATTTGATTAATGTCAAATTTGTTGAACCTATCTTCTGACCTCCCATATCCGAGATTACTTAGGTACTCTTTAAATTCCAAATATCGATTTCTTAACTAGCCGTTAACCGTACACTATTCTATGGTGTGAACTGTACATGCCTCTAATTGGTGGAAATGTCAGAACAGTGTATCTGTTGGTGCGTCTATTAATTTAATAAATAAATTCCCAACTGCATTATTTCGTCAGTCAAAAGATAAGTTAGATTTAGCCCTAACGATCTTAATGGCGTTAAAAAGCTATTTCTTAAAAATATTAAATCACACTTCAGTTATGTGTGTGTGTGTGTGTGTAATCTTAAAACAATAAACAGTGAAGATTATTGAAGATTGTTCAACTCTGATGTGGAAGTTTATTATTGCTACGAAAGTTATAACCATAAATAAATTTTCGATTTTGTGTTCAGTTTGTCAATCCTAAAATAGTCATATAATTAATGGCTGCAATTACTGTAGGCATGAATTAACAAATGAACCATAAAGCCTACGGTTCTCAGTCTGATTGACTTGAGCGTAGAGGATGATTTGAGTGTTATGTGCAAATACATGTTCACTTTGGTACATGTCAGAGGTAGTTATGTCCTTATCATCTACTGTAATTAATGAATGCCTTTTACTGTTCGAATGATAAACTAAGGAATGTTAATGGTATAATGTTTTAATTTTGGCTTTATACTCGCGAAAGGTTTGAAAATGTTTTTTTAAACCACTGCACAGACAAGCACACAGCCCACCTAATGGGAAGTAACCCTGGCCTATGGACGTGCGCAACACTAGGAGCGTCACACTCGTGCTGCCGACCCTGAAGAATCTAATGCCCTTTTTGAAGAACTCCATTCTGTAGGCGCATGGGAAAACCGCAGCAAGAAATGTGTGCTTAATGAGATCTCTTTCGACCGATATTTAATAATCTACTATAATAACGTAAATTGTACTAAATTTATATATCACTATATTCCGAATACCATATGTCATTAATTATATGATCGACTTGTCACGCGCTCCATTTGCTGCCCATTGGACGTCATTGCATCAAGTGATTTACTAAATTGTTATAGTCGATTCAAATAATCGACTAAGCCCCATCTCTATGACTTTATTTATTAATGTTCTTTATTTTCTCCGAGATTTTCGACTGCTGTTTTGACATCCACACAATAGGGTTTTTGTCGGTTAGGAATGGGGGGAAGAATGGGATTCTGTGGTGTTCATAAATTAATTGTAATATAATTATTGGGTCAAAAGGATGTTTGAATTTGACAGAGGTTTAAACGCTCTATAAATTGAAAGAATAAAGTTAATTTAAACCCTTTTCCGTTTAATTCCGATTTTGTTTATTTAGGAAGTATAACATTTGAAATATAACAGTTAAAATCCGCAGAACATAATCCTGGAATGTCGAATTACTGAAAGGCGGATCTTGAGAACCAATTGTAACAAATGAATCTTGTACTATTGGGTATACCTAACATTATAAATTATAGACAGTGAATCTCGAACGATCTTTACTTCAATTGATACCGATAATGTAAATGAACGAGCCAATTTGCATAATATTGTTATCAACAAAGGAACAGATATTGATGAGAAATGAGTGTGAACTTTTTATGCCAATTAGATGCCAGACAAGCACACGGCCCACCTGATGTGACTCCCCTGGTGGTAGCAATACCAGGGACGTCACAGTCGCACTGCCGTGCACCGTCGTAATATTGCTATCATGAAGAAATTATCTGAAATGAGTGTGGATGTCATCATCTTATTAATCTCGATTGCAACCGAAGTGTGCGCTTTGGATCCTTGTGTACGCTCCTTACTCTTTCTTTTGACTTGGCTCATCAAGGCTTTTGGAAAACTAAGAAGCCACTGCTTGCTGTCCTCTCAACCCCGAGAGGGAAGCCTAAGAGCCTAGTCCGCCAGTCAGTAATTGTATTAAATGCTAGCCGGCTGGCTTGTGCTTCGTAGATCTGATTTGACTAAAATCTACTGCTCTCAATATCCTAACTTTCTTTAACTATGAAATCTGACATTGACAACATATATCGAAGAACATTGAACATTTTGACAACTTCTAAAACATACAAACTTGGCCTTAGTTTGTAACTAGACCACTTAAATTCATAAGCACCGCAACCAGCCTTCGCAAACCATTATATAGCTCACTTCACAGAGTTTGGTATTTTATCTTCTAAGTTAGGCTAAGTTACTGTTCAGATGTTATCGTTTGACTTAGTTTCACTGTTTGTTTTATATAACATAAATTACTTATATCTTGGCTTGAAGAATAATATGCTCTAAGTTGAGTCTAAGTGGGTTTCAAGTTCGGGTCTAAATGGAATAAGAATGTTTTGTTTATTTGTCTAAAATTTCATGTTTTGACTATCGAAGTATGATTTAATTATAATAGTATTATAGAGTGAATAATTATATTTTATTATTTAATTAAAAAACGTACATAATTATATGATGCCTTTCTTTATTAGTTTTTGTACCATTAATTATTGTCCAATAAATTACGTAATGGTATTTTAATAAAAACTAATAAATACATAAAGTGTTATGATTTATGCAGCCTACATACTTCTTCAAATCAAGTGGAGTCTAAGATCTAAAATTTTTTTTTTAAAGTTGGATACTAAAACATACTTTCATAGTAATTACCTGGTTTTTTTTAGAGCACTTAGGAGGCAGACATGCACACGGCCCACCTGATGGAAAGTGGTTACCGTGTCTTATGGACGTGTGCAACACCAAGGGAGTCACACACTCGTGCTGCCCACCCTATAAGCATCCTAGAACATACAGTACAAATTCAAGCAATACAAAACACAAAGGTTGTCAGTATCAGCTTCTCACAGACTGCACCTGCAATTTCTCGACGTAATTGATTAAACAATGTACGTCAAAGCTACATTCAACCCGTCAAGAGGATACAAAGCTCGAATTGATCCACATTTTCTCACTAGTGTTCGACTGTTGTAAAGGGTGTTTAGTTTCATCAAATTTCAAACGCACCTTTGGTGATGTCAAAAGCTGTTCACATTGGTGTTAGGTCTCTTAATTGCAGTACCATGTATCAGTTATCTAGACGGTTTTTTACAACTGTGTATGCAGAGCATTGATTGACTGTAACTATACTTTACAGAAATATTGTAGATACAATAACTACGGATATCACCGAATCAAACTAAACTTTCTGTTATTTAATCAATCTCATTGAGATACATTCGATAGTGTAATTCAGCATTATCTTTAATGGTAAAAAAAAAACATTCCACTTATTTGTACTAGGTAAACGGAACTGAAAACAATTGATAACTTTAGGGTTATTTTTACGATGTTTCCTAAAAACTAGCTTCGGGTACACCTCTCGCTATTTGTCCGAGATTATACAGACCTGAGTAGGTATATATATATAAAAAACTAGAAACACAACTTCCACAAAGATTATTATGGCCATCCTCTTCAGTAAGCAAGGACTGGTGTAGGCTGTCCGTCAGAGCAGGTCTCATGATTGGGCCGTCAGGTTTCTCATTTAGGATGCAGAATATCACATTTAGACTTCTGTTTGCCTGATTTAATAGTATAATAAAAGTCAAATATTCATTTGTTTTTTTTTCTTTCACAGCCCGGGAACACACATCACAACACCATGTAACGAGATTAAGACACTCGAGGCACCTAGAGGGCTTCACTCCTATACACTCAGCCCCCGTGAGTAAACACCCTTATCACCCATCACTACTATCATTATTATCACCATCACCTACCCTGACAGCTTTGTCCCATAGATTTCGTATTAATTTAAACGCTTCTTTGATTTAAAAAAAAAAAAAAAAATAGGTGTTTTGCATGAACTATGTAATTATTGAAATATATAATATTATATAATAGAACAGCTTTCACGGATTAACGTAAGTGTCTTTAAAATATCATTTTTAATCACATTTCATATTTTTCTCACTATATTTTAACCCAAAGCGTCCTCAGGAATTAAAGGTATTAATTTTAAGTATTAATGTATTATATAAATATTTAATATGTTACAAATAAATTATTATGTATATTTACGTATAAATGATTACACTGTGGGACAAAATTATTATACAAAAAGTTATAATAACATAAGTTCCTCATGTGAAATATTCTTAAAATATTATCATATAGTTTAGTTAATAACTTACTAATAGTTACTGTTGTTTACGAGAACTAGACACGAGTTTTGGTAAAAAATAACAATTATTTCATGTCCTTGCATGTCGATTTGTTGATTGTTACGTTATATATTACTTAATTAGATTTTGAGAAACCGTTGTATAAAGTTTTTACAATAATGTTATATTTGCGTGACTAGTATTTTAAAGTAGATAGCATGCAGATGATAACTAACCAAATGTAATTACTGAAAACTTATGCTTAGAGGGTGATTCACGTCTATATCTTACCTCACAAACTAAATTAAATTATTATATATATTACGATTTTTGTCGTGTCCCTTCTATCATACATTTATCTCGGCTCCTTTATTGAAATATAAGCGATATAATATAAAAAAAAAGTATAGTAATTAGCGTAATAACTGTGTGGGATGCTAGTACCCGAGCCCAAGCCACAGTATATATCATTATTTTCCATGTAAAATCGTACATAGAACTATATTGCTAGTTAAATAGAACCTTCTAAAATGAATGTTGTATTGTAATATATTACTGTACAAGATTATACACATTCACCACATTGTCTCCTGTTCAAGACTTAATAACAGTTCTAATTCGACTTACCACGTGAAGTTCAGTTCTAACATTTTCATTTGCCAAGAGACAATGAAACTTTCATGTGAGATCTAGACGAGAATCACCTAATTGATGTTGTGAATATAGAGACCAATATTGATGTAGTCGCATGCCCTAACGCGGTTTCAGTTCGAAGCGGGCAAAACATACAAGCAAAGCAAGAAGGATAACAACAAACCGCTGTTCACCGACTGCTTGAACTACAGACCAACAGTCAAAGAAGACGAAGCTATAGGAACGCCGGTATTCACGGTGAGTAACATTAAATTTAAAATTAAATAACGATAGATTTGTGGTCGGCAGTGTAATTGCTGATGAATATTTGATGTTGATTGATGAATGCTTTTGTTTTCGTTATTAGTTTGTTTAAATTGTCAATAATTTTATTGATGGTGACTAAATTTGGTCGTCGCTGTAGTGATTGAGTAATCTCAATTACTGTAACATACGTTTAGAGTATTTAAAAGAGGGCAAGGGCAGGGAAAGAAAATTGACATAAGAGATTAACTGGCACAAACCAGGCAATCATGGTCGATCTATGCGTACCTCCATCGCGATGAGATCGATGGCAGCCTAAAGAGAGGTTAGGTCAAGAGTATCCATTACCAGCGAACATCTGAAAAACAATTATGAAAGCTAATAATTGAAAGGTGTAGGCCAGGATTGTAGCAGATGGCGAAATGGAAAGAAAAGAGGTGTGTTATACATAAGGTGGTTGTTTCCAAATCCATAATAATTGTTCAGGTTTCGAAATCCATATAAATAAGAAACTATTTGTCTGTAACGCTTTCGTGCCTAAACCACCAAACCAATTTGGGTGAAATTTGGAACAGTTAGAGCATAGCTTTGAGAACGGACATGTCCGCCCTCATGAGCGCAAGCCTGGGGGTGATGGGTGGACTCGCTTCTTACCCTGGCGCGCAACTAGTTGGGGATGAGTTGGTCCCCACACCCGAGGTAGGCCAGTTCGAGTAATGACCCCTTGTCGGCGGGGGTGCGAGGAATATGCCTGTCAACCTCACCATCGGCAACCGAAAACGACCCACAGGCGCCGAGCGTTTTAGTCGGTTCGAGTCCGACATAACCTCTCTCACCGGCTCCGATGGGTTTCACACGGGTGGAGCCGTGGGCAATAACTAGTATCCTATACAATATGGAGCAATTAACGTGGAATACCAACACCTCTGTTATTGATATTGTAAAAGCTGGTAACCCCTTACCATTTCTTAACTTTTACCCTTGTTGCCATCTTGAAAGTATTTTTTTTTATCTAAGCTAAATATAATACAGTCTACACATTCTCTCTATACATTTTATGGCAATGTTCCAAGGATTGAGGATAAAAATGTGAGGTTTATTCGTATGTAAAAACGACTTCTGATTTCGTTTGATCAATCATTTTTATTTTACGCATCAAATATACACGAGTACCTACTTGCATCAGTTTGAAAATCAATGAATAAACTCATAAATACCGTAATTTCTTCACACGGCAGTAGGGAAAATCAGGTACTTACAAGTACATTCATCCCATTCAATTCAAGTCCCCTTAAAAAGGATGTCTTTAAAATCCTGGGGGCATTAAGGACTTATCATTCAGCAGATGATGTAGACACGATCTCCAACGGGACATTGACAACCCGGATGATCTACCATTCAAATGTGACCATTTTACCGTTTTTCCCTGGATCTCATTTTTGGAGAGGGTACAACCTACCTGTTTCCTTAAAAAATCTAACAATCTGTTCCACCTTCCGATCTTCTGTGTCTAGTGTGTATCCCATCGTCTCCAATCTTATTGTATAGTGAGTTTATGACGCACTAGACGAGCAACACCGTGAAGGGCTATCTTCTTTTTCGTTTAGAACGTCCACCGCCGTCTCAGATGTGCTTCCTACCATTAAAGCTGTCATAGCGTTCACGTCAGATGACAGCGCTCTCTTTACTGTGAAATGTATTTAGATAAATAGATAAATCTTTATTAGTACTAGAAAAGACAAAATTACGTATACTGTGAAGGAAACTATAACGAACTTTGTATTTCAGGTACACGCAGAAGACCCGGACCCTCCAGAAATGGGTGGAACGGTCACATATAAATTTGTCTCCACTCCTGGTGAGAAGGAGAAGTTTCACGTCGACCCCGTCACAGGGCTTATCACTACAGCATTTGTTAGTATTCGTAATTTTTTTTTTTCATGATTATTTCAGAGATTTGAATTATTTCTTTTAGAATTGGCTACCTGAATACTCACATAAAACACGAACGAAAGACGTAGCATTTATGTACTATGAAATGACTTCGGATCGCTTTCGATAAGGGTTAGTTTTGAATGCAGTGACACGTGCTGATCAGTATGAAACGCATTTTATAGTACTGTTTGACTGAACCTTCGTTCGTGACTTAGGATTACGTTTTAGTATGGTACGCCTACTGACGTATAAAATCAAAAATACTATGGCTTTCCTAAAATGATGACTGATCTTTATTTTATGCTATTATTTGATACAGTTTTCAGTCCTAGATGATTCATAAATAAATTATTTTCAATTTTTTTATATAATATTAAACAGTATTCAGATTATAATCTATCAAGTGTTTGTTTATATTTAAATTACCCTCTTGCTTGCTAATTTAAAGCCAAACCAAGCCACTTGGAAATAAGGTAACAACTGTATTTCTTATAAAAAACATTTTAAATATTTATAATAATTTGGTCTGACGTCTGTAGACGTTCGATCACGATGAACCGTCCAGGGAGAAAGAGGCGTATATAACCGTTCGGGCGTCAGACAACGGCCAACCGCAGCTGGATGATGCCTGCACCATCAAAATTCTCATAGAAGACGTCAATGATAACCCACCTGTGTTCGACAAAGTTGTGAGTAAAATTATTTAACTAAATTAAAAAAAAAAGCTCTGCGGATCTACCACAATGGGCTATAAGCGCCGTGCTACGATCACAAAGGAAAGAGATTGAGCTATACACTCTTAGCCTTATCCATCTCTCTCTAGATCGCCGACCAAACCACGATTGCTTATAAGCATGTCATGGTAGCATAGTTTAAGTTAAAAAATATTGGAAGGTCAGCTGAAACCTTGCACCTTACTTTGAAATCGGAAATATAATCTAATAATTTAAATAAGAAACTATATATATCTCTCTAAACTAGACTAAAAATTGCTGAAATTTTGTTTAGTCCTATCAAAAGGACGTATACCACAATGTGTAAGTACATCAAAATTCATATTTATCCTATCTTTTTAAAGTCTTAATTCAAATAAAAACAATTTAGAGATAAGTCGTTTAGTTTAGAGAGATGTGCAACATAATGGGCACCAATACCAATGGAAGTTGGTTTCTACGTGTATTGGTAATTCAACCTATACTCTTAACAGAGTAGGTATATATTGTATTTAATATTTTCAATGTCTTTAATTACTATTATTCTTTGAATAAAAGCGTCACATTTAGTATCTAGCATCTAACAGCATCTGTTCTTCCTCTATAATGTCACTAATTATATGTTCGTTCAACTAGCCTCAAAACGTGGCGCAGACTATTTTAACGCTTGCCTGTTTTTCAAAGGTCTTCCGTGGAGATGTTTGGAAGGTTTGTCCAAATGAGAGAATATCACAAAACAAAGAGAGTTCCGCACCAAAAATTTCATAAAATTGCAATTTAACTTGTATAATATTATATTTGTTCTATTGGTACCATTGTTTGTTATACCAACTTTGAAAATTAATCTATGAATATGTGTTTTTAAGCCATGGTACCAATAGATCGATTCCATTTGAATATATACTTTTTCTCTAATTGCATGTTGCTGCATGTCTGATTTAGGACCATAAGCCGCCCCTCAAGGCGTTATTGGTAATAATATTTTATGTGTTTCGTGTGTTTCAAAATAAATACACTTTCTTTGCACATTTGTAGTTGATGTGTTTTCTTTAGCTAGGCTGCTCTTTCCCCCTAGGCGCATTTTATCACACTGCACGATTATAATTATTTTGGAAAAACTTTCTCTTAAGCTTCGGGCATGCTTCGCGTAGAACATGTCTTACCCAGGTGCCCTGGAATTTGTAATTATTGTGTGTTAAACTTAAGATGTATTATGTCAACGTTCCCAAATAAACCAACTTCAAGAATGATCTGTTTCGCCGTATAGACATGTCTTTTGAAAAACTTCACTAACATGTTTTTATCATACAGTCGTATTCGGAGTCAGTTCCTCAAGACCTTCCAAGCAGGCGTGAGGTGATGAGGATATCAGCGACGGATATAGACGACGGGAACAACTCCATCGTCCGCTACAGTCTGGATTCCAACTCGCCGGATCAGGCCTATTTTTATATAGATCCGGATAACGGAGTCATATTTTTAAATAAAACTATAGATGTGAGTATATTTTCTTGAAATTTATCTCGTTTATTTTATAATCACTTTGACTTAATTTTCTGTTAGCGCGATTAGACATTGAATATACATCGTAATCTGTACAATTCTGTCAAAATAAATGATTGATATGTAAACAAACTAAATCACGATATTGGATCGCAATATATATTATTGACTGTCTAATCCTATTACAAGTATTTAGATTTATCTTTGCCATACCAAATTTTTTTGTATCAATTTTCTCACGTATAGTTATCTATTTTGTTTGAAACAGAAAGCGCCGGGGTACAAGTTCAAACTGAGCGCCATAGTAAAAGATATGGGAAATCCGCCACTGCAAAGTTCCATAACTTTAGACATACAAGTTGTAGAATCGAACAAGAAGAGCCCATCGTTCATAGAAGTTCCCTCTGGACCTATAAGATTAAAAGAAAACTATTCGGATTTCAACACTCCCATAGCAACTGTGAGAGCTGTGTAAGTATACTATAGCTAAGTTTTGATAACTTAGAGCAAAGTCCATCAATGATAGTAACTTAACTATTCAACGCTGGGATTTGAACTGAAGGCCTCCGATGCAATCAAGACACGACGTCTCGATGATGATGAAGGTTGTAAAGAATTAATAATGTTGAATTTGGTGGTTCAGAACTCGCCTTTACTATCGAGAGGTGACCAGTTTTAATCCTGGCCACTAATGACGTGAACTCACTCCTAAGTTTACCATAACCCAGTTTAGTATGAATTTATCGCTGTTACTACCATTGGTGAAATGAATACTTCTGATATCTAATTTCTAAAGTTAAATACTAGAATTATCAGGAATCTCTTAAACTACACAGGTCAAATATAGCAGAGGAGAAGAAACTGCAGTTCGAACTAGTTCAAGGTCAAACAGAACAGACAAATAAGTGGCATACTTTCGTGTTAGAACCAGAGGCCGACACCGCGTATATCAAGCTCGGTAACCACTTGGATTTCGAGAAGATTACCGATTATACGCTCACAGTTAGAATACAGGTAAGACACAAAATGTTCAGAAGTAGCTGAAAATTAAATTAAACATTACTAGATTCTTAATGGCTAAGAAGACTACAATGGAACCCTAAAAGCTGTATAAGCAAAACCAGATGGAGGAGGAGGAACACGTTTATATGCAATCAGTAATGACGCTAATATAGATAGATACTCTTTGTTGCACACCAAACATAGGATACATATAAAGTACAGCACATGATAGTGTGTCATACAATGCGGTATTATCACAGTGCGCGACTTCTTCCAGAAGATCAGTCAGCTAAGATAATAATGATAAGAAATCTAATAATGAGAAGGTTGAATTCGAATTTCCGCCTGTAACATGTGTTTTGTTTCCACAGAATAATTACAAACTAGCAGCTGAAACAATAATCCAGATTGAAGTTGAAGACGTAAACGACAATATTCCTATATTCAGCGAACTCCGTTCAGGCAGTGTCCTCGAAAACGAGGATGCTGGTACTCCAGTGATGCAAGTCCGAGCATTCGACGCTGATGGAACATCAGCTAACAACCAAATCACTTATGAATTAGGCGATCCATCAGATCCATTTGCAGTCGACAGTCTCACAGGGAACATCACAACACTGAAAATGTTTGATAGAGAAGAGAGGAGTTTCTACAATATCAAAATTATTGCAACTGATAATTCAGAATCTGCTTTGATACCTGGTAAACATAATGCAGGACACCAAGTATTTCTTATTGAAATTGCTGATAAGAACGACAATCCTCCGCATTTCACTCAAGACACTTATGTGGCTGAATCTATAGCTGAGAATGCGAATATCAATGAGTTGGTGACTATTGTGAGTGCGCTGGATATTGATACAGGTTTGTTTTCATATCTTTGTTATTTGTTATTATTATTATGTGTTTTGTTGTTCGTAGTCTTTGTTTATAAAAGTTCACGATAATCACCTTGGTTACAAGAATTACACTTATCGTTAGATTGTGGATTCTTAAATTCACAGCTACGTAAGATTTTACTAACTTTTAAACTTTTCGCGTTCCATAATAGACAATAATGTTTACGGGAATTAACGTGCTCATGGTATAGGCAAACTTCATTACACAAATGAAAGGTAGGTATGTACCTATACTATGATCGCGTTAATTCCCGTAAACATTATTGTGTACATAAAATTTTATTGCATTAATCATGATAATGTCTTCACAAGTAATAGTTTCTAGAAAATGAGATTGATTTACAGTTATTTTGTAGTATTTATGTTAATCAAAAACAATTTTATTTTCGTAATTCTCTAACTGCTTAAAAGTTATTTTAGTTAACTAGGAATTCATGTTTCCAATGAAAATAATTGCTACCATATCACTCTAAACTCTATTACCTGTTACGTTTAACTCAATACATTTTATTTTTCATCATAACATAATAATTAAATGAATCCCTAAATCATTATCATCTCCACAGCCTCTGTGGTCAGCTATAAGATCGTTGCTGGCAACACCTACGATGCTTTCGTCATCCGGAACTTTACCGGCGAGATCCGCGTCAACAATGAACTGGACTATGAGAATATCACCAGCTATACCCTTGACGTCATGGCATCCGACGGCATTTATGATGACTACGCTAAAGTCATCATCAATATAGAAAATTTAAACGACAACCCACCAATATTTTTAACAAATTACTCAAAGACAATTGAAGAAGAGAAATTGTATGATGGGTGTCTTGTAAAGGTCAGTGTACAGTGAACAAAATCAATGTTATGAATAGATCAAGTAATTAAAATGTAGATAGGAGTGCAAAATCCCAAAGGACTGTCTGGCCATCGACAGTATATTAAACTTTTGTTAATCATTAGCTGCGCACTCTGGCTTTACATATAGTACGCGCAAATTTTCTTGCATACGTACATTATCATAACAATGACAAATATAGATTTTTGTCCCAAATAAATAAATAAATATCGATTTTGTTGCAATCATTCGGATATATGCGCGTACATACAATTTGGCGATTTATTTTGATTCATAAATCTGAGCGGTAGAACGTTCAACTGCTAAGTCAGAGGTGGCGGGTTCGATTGCCTCTCAGCACAAATACTTTCAATATTAAAATACAGGAATATGTATATGAATTGACACATTCTAGAACCCATTGGACAAACTCTGCTTTTTGGGCCTAAATAAATATTTATTCATGTTTCTACAAACTATTTTTTTATTTCACCAGGTTGAAGCTTACGACCCAGATATTAAAGATAGAAACGCTCCTCAGAACATAGCCTATTCCCTTGTTAAACATGAACAGAAGGAATTCCTTTCAATCGACAACGACGGCTGCCTTCGACTCACCAAGCCCTTAGACAGGGACCAGCCTCTAGGGTTCGAACAATGGCAGATTCTGATCGTGGCAGCTGACCATGGTGGGAAACTTGGATCGGATAGCTGGAGGTCAACGACCGAAGTCATATTGTACCTGACGGACATAAACGATAATGCGCCATTTTTGACTAATGTAAGTACATAGATTTAGTTTTAATTTTGGTTTCTGAATTTGGTTGGCAAACAAGTACATGTGCGGTGAGCCTTATAATATATTTGGATTTATTATTTAATATCCTTGTTCTGGAATTTTCAAATTAAACATAACTTTGTCAAAGAACTGCGAAAAGAACTTTTCATTATCGTAACAGTATTTACAGAGATACGTTGTTAGTATAAATATAGAAGAGGTTATATAAAATTACGTGGTTGTAACTACTATCACACCACTTTCCTATGGGGGTAGGAAGTGACCACATCCTTCCACAGCTGCCTTTCGCTACTTCTACTTTTGCAATTGTTTTTATATATGCCCGCCGTTTTCATCATACCATCTGTATATCGGACATCTTTAAACTGACCTCGATCTGATGGACCTTCGCCTAGGTCATTCGTAATATATTATACCTATTATTAAATTTAGGGCCCTAAACTAGATGGCGCTGAGTCACAAAATTCTTTTTAATTTAATAAGTACCGTAATTTATCAAGTCAGTCGTGTTGACACCATTCATAATTTCTTTTACCTATGATTATGTATGTGAGCTAACGTGATGGATGACCTCGCCAGCCGTCTGATATAGTACAATGACAACAGAATAACTATCCATCATGGCCGATGTTAAGACAATACGACCCATTAATGCTTAAGAGTGCTCTTTCTTATTACTTAGAACGGTGTTTTTTCAATCTTTTCATTACAGTAATCTGTAAAAAGGTACCACGATTCCTTTAATGCTGTCAATATGCATTTTTGTTTTGAATAGTAGTTACTTTTTAAAATTTAGAGACATTTTTTTTTCAAAAAATCTACTTTGGGACGCCATCCCGGTGACGTAGCGGTAGAGCATTCGACTGCTATGCAGGGGGCGCGGGTTCGATTCTCGCTCCGTGCAAATATTTGTATGCATGAATATGTATTTGCATTGGTCTGGGTGTTTCTATGTATAATATGTATGTATTTACATAAAAAAAGTATCTAAGTATGTTAATCCGCATTCTAGATCCCATAACACAAGCTAGTTAAGCTATGCTTACCATGGGTCTAGATAGCGTTGTGTAGAATGTCATGGAATTTCTCTTTGGAACTCCTACCGTCTGACCTCCCAATTCTAAGAGAAAAGACTGCGTTATAACCAGATCCGTAACAGGTGTGTCTATAGGCTTACATAAGAGGTTGACTTGACTTTGAAAGGTCTTGATGGCTCTAAAAACACATGTTTAAACTCATCCTGTGAAATGTGGTTTCTTAAAAGATGTATTCCCGAGAACACTAAAGTTAAAGATATATATTGACAAGTTTGTACTGCCGTCAATAGTATCCTATAAACCATTTTCACCATACAGTATCCTTTGTTCCGTTAAATGTTGTCTCATTCCACACTATTTACGATTATTACTAGAACTTTCTTGTACTGTTTAAGAGCGTGTTTTAACTTTATTGCATCTAAACTTTATTGTTGCTCTACCTCTAATTCATACGTATCCTTATGGCTTTCTATCACCGGGGTAGGCAGAGAGAACAGCCCGCCATTTGTGTTTGTCCTTAAGGAGCTGGAATACTCTGCGCGCGCTCGTGTTTCTCTCTTCTTACAGTCCCGGATTCTTCAAGTGGTGCGTGAAAAAGCATCTATCAAGGCCGTCAAGCTAAGGACTAGTTTAAGTTCTATAGTATCAAAAGTGGTGGTCCGTATCTTTTGATGCTCCTTAGCTTTTTACGATCTAGCGGGGTGTAGTCAATTGACGGACCAAATATAATGACACAAACACGCTTCACGAGCTGCTTCTACTATCGTTACGCCTTTTACGCAAGTACATCCCTTTTGAGTTCTTATGATCAGCCCTTTTTAGTGCATCTTGTACCTTCAGAATTAAAGATCGATTTAGGTATGTTACTCAATCACGTCAGAACAGTTGAACCGACCTGGATGTACCGAGCTTTCTTTCTTTCTTTCTTTCTTTCTTTCTTCTATAGTTATCCGAATAAGAGATTTACGTGAATCGCGGCAACGGAATCAGTGTTTATATGAGCAGAACTGTAGTACTACAACAGCTCTTGTATAATGTCTGCGATTCTTCCTTTTAGTTAAGATGCTCTCAAACATACGCTTTAGTAACAATAAACACCAAATCTCTAGTATAATATAATAGAATAGAATATCTTTATTTGTAAAACATAGGTATACAAAGATTTTACATATTATAGATAGTAGGTTCACTATGTTTTGCCACTTGGGCATACAAATTGATTTAAAAGCTACTTAGCCACAATGCCATAATACAATCATAATCATAATAATTAATTATTTATGACAAACGACGCTAATCACTCCGTTACACTTTTATTTTCACCTAAAATCCAGGATCATGCAATATACGGCCGCGGTATGCATGTTACATGAAAGTTTCATGATAGGTACTGTTCCGACGAAAACAAATGTGATAAAAACCTTTTCACCTCTTCCAACGATATTTTTCATTTCTTTGTGCTCCCGTGAATTTATGACCTTAAATAACGTGTAACTTGCAAGACATTGTGTTGCTAACGGACACGTTTGTAAGATATAAAAACATGAACGTGAGTTTTTACACAATAAAAATGATTGGATTTGGGAAACATCTTAATTTAAAAAAAATGCGGGGTATCACATTTTTTCAAAACATATTCCACAATTAAAGTCACTGGCAGTTAGTAATAAAGCAAAAAAAAGAATGTGCTGCCATATTTTTCGAAGTTCTTATTTCGAAATTTCGACGGCACTATAATACATTTATAATTTTTTATGCAAATTGGTTTTGTCCTATTGCGTCTTATTACGCACATAAGTCTGTCTTATTATTTTTTTATGAAGCACAGGATATCGGCAGGGACGTCTTCTGAATAATGAGTTCCATTTGTACCAACAAAATACTTACTGCCTATTTTCTTAGCATTCAACAATAACCTACGACAAGATTTATCCTGTTCAACGATATAAATCTTGTTCGTTATCTAGAACCATATTCCTTTTTGAAATATATTTGTGTAGGACTGAGTGGCATATATTTAGGCTTGCAATTTGATTAATATCATTCAGCCTGGAGCACTGGTATACAATTATCTTATTTCCGACTCACTTTTGATATTTTGATGGCTTGGTCTTACCTACTCCTTGTACGGTTTCTTAGAAATTACTTAGGATTTATTGTCTCAGTAATATGGTCCGTGCTTATTTCTCTGGGTTTTTCGTTTATAAGAGGAATGTTACTCGATTTATTAAACTTAACGAAGTAACAGAATTGAGGGAATATGTTTTCCCTAGATAATTTTCCTTTTTTTTAATGTGAATATGGAATCAACTTTAGCTCAACGTGATATTTGTTGCCTTTTAATGGCAATGTTCCACTTGACTGGCCCGGTGACAGTTTAAAAGAGTGACCAATCCGAGACGCAATCAAGCGTTTACACTTTGCACCGCTCGCTCCGATTGGCTGACGTATCTTAGATGCTACGAGACACATGACTCTCGAGTTCAGTAGATATTTTTCATCAGCCATACGTCAGTTAGTGCTTCCAATAAAATCCAACTAAACCAAATTAAGGAAAGTGGAAGAGTAGTCCCTGGACTATAAAATTCAAGCTTTGACTGCAATCAGCATTAGCACTCGGATAAAACAGAAGATTATTCACTAAATAAAATATATAAATTAGCGTGGAACGAATAAAGTTATAAAACGATCCAACACTGTTATCAATACATTCATATCTCCGTAAATGAAAGCGCCATCACCTTTCAGCAAAACCTCATTTTCTTGGCCGCAAACATCCTAATATCCATATTCTAGCTCAAACCGAGATCCGGGCTTATTTCAAATTCGGGCATCCGGCCCGGATGATCGCCCTTGAATACCAGATTAAAGCGTTATCTTCCACGGCACAATCATTTGGTCGAAGAACTCGGTCCTGCCTGTCAGCGTTTATTCATTTGCCGATAATGTACCTGAGCAAGCATAATCTGTGGCTTAGAACCGCCTGCCTAATGTGTAGAGGAAAACCAATATTCTTTTTGTGTAGGTTTTTGTTTCCGAAAATGTTGGTGCTTTGGAGAGATTTTGGAGAAATTGCGTTTTTATAATTGATCATAAAAGTCGGGTTAATATCGACTGGTTTTTGGTGGTTGTGCAAGGTGTGATGGCCATATTGTCAAAGCACCCGTTAAAGTTTTAACAGGTATTGCAGTTTATTAAGCTATTATAGACATTTTTTAACTGTGAGTGAGGTGAGTAGGGTAGCCAGAACTCACTGGAGAATTTGTGCTGTCAGTGGGAAGACTAAAGGCATGTCCTGCTTTGTCTTCTACACTGACGGCACAGAAACTCTGTACTTACAGGGTTGGCAGCGCGACTGTGACTCCTCTGGTGTTACAAACGTCCATAGGCCACGGTAACCACTTTCCATCAGGTGGGCAGTTTGCTTGTCTGCCACCTAAGTGGTATAAAAAAAAGAGAATAATATAAGAAGCTACTTTCAATAATTTTAATATGTAATAAGTTCACAATTGCCCACTTCAGGAGTCCATACCTTATACAAAACAGTCGGATTATAATTCACATTTTTATTTTTATTTTACACCAGCTCCATATTGGCAATAAATCACTACCTCCTTGAAGGCACGGTTACATTATATTATGTAAATCCGACACATTATTTTACGTGTGTTTGTGCGTCGATCACCGAAAATCCGTCTGACGCGGGTAGGAATATACGGGCTTTATACAGACAGACATATTTATGTTTATTATAAATATCGTGAATGGCATATTTTTTATACTACTTAGGTGGCATACAAGCATACGGCCCACCTGATGGGAAGTGGTTACCGTGGCCTATGGACGTATGCAACACCAGAGGAGTTATACTCGTGCTGCCAACTCTGATAAACCTTTTAATGCTCTTCTTAAAGGACCCCATATTGTAATCGCTTGGGAAAATCGCAGCAAGGAGTTTATTCCACAGCTTGAGCGTGCGTGCAAATGGTGCGATGATAGAATGTAGCTGTGAGCATCATGTCAAACAATTCATCTGTTTCATTCACCAGTTGTAGGTATTTTTTTAATTCGTTTGTATTAGTAGCTGATACCCGCGGTTTCGCTTGCGTGAATGTCGGCTATCGCAAATACTCATACCACCAAGTCGAAATTCTTTCAGTAATTTTCATCATCACGAAAATACAGCCTAGAATTCAGTTGAGGGAGGTCATAGGTTCTTTCCATAAAATCCGAATAAACCGAATCAAAAGGAGCTCTTACTGAGTCCCCATACAACTATTGATTAAAACTCACTCTTTAAGTATAAACAGCTTAAAAGAATATGTAAAAAAAACCCTTTCTGGTACCCCAAAATGTTCTTTTTACGGGTAATAAATCGGGATATTTAGTAACATGCTATCCACACACATTTCAAATCATTCCTAAATCCTACGACCAAAATAAAAAAGGAAAATGTATTCCTTTTCCCTCTCATATTACTTAGAAGTAAACTTCCCACCCGCCGGATAAACCGAGTTGTCAATTTTTTATGCAAATATACTACCTATGGGTGTTCAATTCCTTATTTTAGAGAACGATCCTTTGCTCCTGTTCCGGAGGCTTTAAGGAGGGTATCTTAATTTCCATTCCGGAGATTCAAATGGTCGCCTTGAGAGCATTGAAACAAGTGAGGGACGGGAGGAACGAATGGTCACGTGACGTCACACGCCTAATGTCCCGGAATGTCCTTCGTTTTATTTAGAGCAGACATGTGTGAAAATTTCCCTTCTGTGACGCCTGGATTTCTAGTTTGTTTTGTTTTGTTAACTTTGGGATAATACGCGGAGCTCAGAATAATTTTTTTGTTACGTTGGTAATTGTAGAAAAATTGCGAGAAAGTTTGGCACCTAGGAGCCGGCATGAGAGTTAATAACGTTTAAGTTTTAAGTTGAAGAGTTTGTTTTGCGTCTATCGTACGGGAAATCCCCAAACCAAGTCCAGTGGCATCATCTACCGAGGGGTTATCCCACTGGTGCCGGCGACTAGAGGCCATAGTAATCTATTCGCGTTGACCGATTCGATTCTTCTTATGATATAAGTTTTTAGTAAATTCGTTAGGGAATTCAATACACACATTGCTGTTAACCACACTCGTGATCTTAATTTGAAACTAATGCTTATAGTTAAACAACCTAAAAGTGAACTTATTACCAGTGTACTTTATTCTAAAATTGAAGTTGAAAGTTATTCATAAAATATATACTGGTTTTGCGGCAAAGAGGAAATGCAGCAAACAGGAAATGACATGATGTTTAGTGGGGGAATCGCCTTAATGAGGAAATGTTTCCTATGTAGCTGTTGGGAATTTTATAATGAGATCATACAGCGTGATTGCATTTTGTTCCTTTTATTATAACAGGCTACATGGTTATGTCACCTATTACCTGATTAATTTGCTAGATCGAACAATTAATAATACGAAATAAATTGAAGTAAACTCGGCATTCAATAGGATGCGAGCAGTATTCGTTACATTTCGAATGAAAATATACTTTAATGTATCATTTTCATGTAAATGCTGACAGTAAAAATACATACATACATATAATCACGCCTTTATCCACGAAGGGTTAGGCAGAGGTGAATTAACACGCACATTTCACCAATAATTGTATTCGGTCCCATGTAATAGGGGGTGAGCGTATTGGCGTATTCCGGGCAGTATTAGAGACAGAGTCTGGGCTGTATATATCTGTCTGATGTTAAACAGCCCTATCCTTTAGTCGCCTTGTACGACACCGCATGGGAAGAGATGGGGTGGTCCAAATTCTACTCTGCCGGGAACCACGCGGCTTTCAAACTAGTAAAAATACAGGCGCCTACAATATGCGCCTACAATATGCGCCTACAATATGCGCCTACAATATGCGCCTACAATATGGGGTTCTTCAAGAGGGACATCAGAAGGTTTCTTCATGGTCGGCAGCGCGAGTGTGACACCCCTGGTGTTGCATACGTCCATAGGCCACGGTAACCGCTTCTCATCAGGTGGGCCGTGTGCTTGTCTGCCAACTAAGTGGTATAAAAAAAAAGGCCATGATAAAGCACTCGTTTGACGTTAACCATAGTTGGAAAAATGTGTCTGCCTACCCCTTCGGGGATTTATAGGCGTGAATATAAGGCATGTATACTAGCAGTTGAAGTTGTAATCAACACCTACTTGTACTTATATAGTTACAAGATTCTGATCTAACTGGACTGAAGATCGTCAAGGCTTTCCTTCAATTTCGTTCAGCAATTTTTTTATGACTATGACCAACATAAATATTTACAATGTTAGTAGTAATGTTGGAAAGTAATAATATGTAAGTATCGCTTTATCACACGGAATTCCTGATACAAAATCTTGGCGTAAGAAATAATGTAAGAAAATTTATTCGGCCATTTAATAT
This sequence comes from Eilema griseolum, assembly GCA_963662185.1. Classification (NCBI taxonomy): domain Eukaryota; kingdom Metazoa; phylum Arthropoda; class Insecta; order Lepidoptera; family Erebidae; genus Eilema; species Eilema griseolum. The sequence goes on from OY759250.1 coordinate 13,340,409, forward strand.
TCCGAAGGTTCATAAGATATCTGAAGTATTCCTGTAAAATTATGCATAAATACATACCCATCGAGTGGGGAGAGTGATAAAGTTGCGACTTGATATCCGTTATTGGGTGAACGGAATACCTATACGATTTGCCAATATAGTACTTCAATTATTATATTAATAATATTGTTACATTATTACATAGTTTATTGTTCATATTAGTAGCAACGTTTCAGGGGAGCTACAGACAAAGGGATGCTGATAGTGCCCCAGCATCCGTTTGTCTCCCCCAGGGGAGTTACCAGGTGAGACATGACCCTGTCTTCGCCTATATTTTATATTAGTCTTGACAGACAAAGGGAGGGAGGAAATAGGGGTCCCCATTACATACACGTAGCATGTTAAAATGGTGGCATGCTCATCTTTTTGTATAAGCTGTGTGTTTTGTGAGAAATGCTATGCTGGTAAAATATGGAATTCTTCACCAGCTCAAGTGTTTCCTTTTTTTATTTATTTATGTATACTTTATTGCACACATATGTATCTGGAGGTCTTAATGGTGCAGTAAAGTAAAGAGTCGCCGAACCCCTTGGCTCCTGATCGGATATTTTGTACCGTGTGCGGGTGAACTAAGCTCAAGGGTGAGCTCATCATTTAGATGCCTATATAAGGAAACGCCTTATGCGATAGATCTTAGAGGGGCTCCATACACTATGAGAAAACCTTAGGTCATTTATCGTAAAACCATGTACTTGTTTGCCTTCTTAGTAGCGTAAAATATATCATACACATTCTAATTTAACCTTTGCATCCCAACAGACGCAACCAGTGATATGGTACGAGAACGAGCCACCAGGCCAGGTGGTGATCCTGACCGCCAAGGATTATGACTCCGCAGAGAATGGACCACCCTTCACATTTGCTCTCAACGAATCTGCCTCGCTTGATATTCGTTCTAAGTTTCACATATCAGGTGAGTACTTAGGTTATGGTCTCCTAGAACAAGTCCCACACACATCAAATCCATCCCTGTCACCTTAATAAGATCATCGGGACCTAAATAGCGGCAACAGAAATACACTATCTGTGAATAGTTAAACTGTGTCGTTATAACGGTTTAAGAGATACAGCCTGCTGACAGACAATTGTATAGTGTAGACCTAGAAATAACATCCGGTTTTTACCCGACTACCGCGAAACCAAAGGAGGGTTATGCTTTTGACAGGCTATGTATGTATTTAACCTTTAGGTACGGAAAAGTTACCTGAGATAGACTTGATTTGGAAAAAGACGCACCGGTTTCTAGGCCCTACATGAGGAGAGGCCAGTGTTTCTGGTGTAAAATAGGCTGATTGATACATATACCTAAGTTGCTTATTAAACAAACGTATTAAATAAGCGGGGCGTGAAAAAGCATATGATGAGACCGTCAAGCTGAGTGTCACCATTGTCACACGGTATGTGTAGGTAATGGTGACCCTCTTTTCTGAGACTTTGCCTTCAGCTTACCATCAGGCAAGGCGAAGTCTAATTGATGCATTCTATATATAAAGAAAAAAAAAGGAAAGGAAAATAATGTATATAAATAGATACAATTAACAATGTTAATTTAGATTACATAAATAGTGAAGAGAACCAACAGACGTATTCGCAAATTCAAGTAGCGTTTCAAATAAACAAACTCGGAAATTTGGTACGTCCTGGTCCATTCATAACGTACCAATTGACACGAATTCCGCTAAATTACTGCTAGGTCTTACTGGAAACTTTCTCTATTCGTCTTCGGAGCAATTCCATTTCAATTCAGTGGCTCCTATTCGCGACAGCCAGAAATATTCAGACTCCCGAAACCGAGTTTCAATCAATTAGTGTAGTTAACATGCAATAAATGGTGCCATGCCTAAGTTTAACTTTGTTTGACAAGTGCCAATCGAATTTCGCTCGCCACCATTTGGGTTGAAATGTTATTAAGTTTGTATTTTCTTTACATAGGTGAATTAACACCCACATTTCACCAATAATTAGATTCGGTCCCACATAATAGGGAGTCAGCCTAATGCCGTCTTCTGGGCATTATTGTTGACTCAAGCCAAGCATCTGAGGCTGAGTCTAGGCTGTAAACATCTGTCGGATGTTAAACAGTCCTACCCCTTAGTCGCCTTGTACGACACCGCATGGGAAGATATGCGGTGGTCCAAATTCTACTCTGCCAGGAACAACGCAGCAAATGTATTTTGATTAAAATTCGAATTTTATTTTTTAAAGAAGGACGTGTTCCATGTTCCATAATTAAATGTTATTAGCATTATGATCTTCTTTTACTGTTAGTAATTTAGTTTAGTATGATAATGATCACTTAGTCTAACAAAACAATTCATTCTAGTCTAGGTTAAAAGTGGCATACCTACCCTGCCAGGAACAACGCAGCAAATGTATTTTGTTTATGGATGTTTTTAAGATTCGAATTTTATTTTTTGAAGAAGGATTGTGTTTCATGTTCCATAACTAAATGTTATTAGCATTATGATCTTATTTTATTATGATTATGATACATTCTAATCTTGTTCAAAAGTGGCATACGACCTCGGCTATCCTTGATATTGTCTTGTTTAATACTTTTTAGAGCGTGATTATTCTGAAGTCGGGTTTTTGTTTTTAAACTTACTTTTAATCTGTTATTGTAGTCTTTTCCTAAAATTATGAAACAGCCGTAGACTCTTCATTCAATCTCTTTACCGTACCCGGATTAATTTACCGTAACCAGCATAATTCCCAAGTTACTAACTTCTTCATCTTAGGGTTAGTCCCAGTCGCATCGGAAGTTTCACCTCGTAGTCTGTTCTAACTGTAGATTTGGCGGAGCTTCGACAATTTTCCGTGAAGCGACTGCCATCTGACCTCCACGACCCAAAGGCGATATCGAGACATTCTAGTTAGACCAGATGTTGGACTTTTTTAAGGCTTCAACTGCCCTTAACTACTGCCATAGGTGTTCGCATGGCAAGGCTACAAATTATTATTATGACAATATTTATATCTATTAAGATGTTATATATAATCTTGTTCATGCTAGAGACGTAATGAAATGTAGATGAAACGGAATGATTTTTGAGTAGGTGTTGCCATTACAAAAAAAAACTTTAACTAGATATAATGTAAACAATAAAAACTTTTTGGATACATTGAGTTAGCTTTTTTAAGTAGGTATGCTGCCGAACTGTCATTTTAATACTTTGATATTAAAACGAAACAATTTCCAGGTTGGATCAATTAAAACTTGGCAATAAATTACAAGTTAAATTAGTTTTGCAGGTATACCGATGCTATCTACGAGTATAAGTACAGTCAGCGTCGGAACGATCTTGACGTGTAAAGTCTCAAAATGATCTTAATACGATAGTATTAAGAGAATATCAAACTGTTTTATTGATTTAAATTGTATTATAGCTTGAATTAAAAGTGTGTACAAATAACAGAACAATCAATCAACAGGAAGGGGGAAAAACAAGACATTAAGATCATTTTGAATACCTTGTTTGTCAAGATCGATCTGATGCTATCTGTACTTACCTACGTACATTTCGAGAAATAACAGAACGGTTGTCAGTTTAATGGTTTATAAATCAATTTTCAATTGATCTATTACATTTACTTGTGTGTTTGACAATCAATTGAACATAGGAAGGAAATTGTTTTTTCTTTATTTTTTATATAGGACACGTCAACTAGACTTCCCCTTACCTGATAGTAAGCTGAACGTGAAGTCAGAAAAGAGGGTTCCCATTATTTACATATGCCATGTTACAATGGTGACACTCAGCTTGACGGCCTCATCATGAACTTTTTCACGCCACGCTTAAAGGACCCGGGACTGTAGGAAGAAAGAAACACGTGCGCTTGGTTATGAATTCAGGATTTGAAAATTTGCGTAGATAATTACTTAGTATAAATGGGATTTGAAAGAAAGAAAGAATGTAAATAATAAATATATTACGGTCAGTAGTTCAGACTCAGCATTAGTGAATTAGTTAAGTAATCCATCACTTCTAATGCTGTGTAAATACCGAACATGCAAAAATAAAAACACTTCTAAATAAATAAGTGGTAATTACATATTTGAGCCGTTTGGGGTCGAGACGCTGGGATCATGGGGTCCAAGTGCCCGTCTTTTGTTTAGAGACATTTCTAAACGTTTAATTAACGCTACCCGTGACCAGAGGGCTGGTTTATTCCTTGCGCAAAGGATCTGTATTGCCATTCAACGTGGCAATGCCGCCAGCCTTCTGACCACCTTCCCGGTTGACATCGATGGGGAGGAATTCTTTGACGCCTGAACCTGCAGGATTATTTAGATATATATTCTGTTTTTTGTAGTATATTTTAATTTAGATAAGTTCCGTGTATATTATGTAAATATATATTTTTTTAATGTTATAGTTATTTTTTTAAATAAATTATTATTAATTTTTGAAACAGGTAACATCCTGAGCACGCTCGTGTCTTTCGACAGAGAAGAAAGAAAAGAGTACAAAATCCCAGTAGCAATTACGGACTCCGGAACACCCAGGCTGACAGGCGTGTCCATCCTTCATGTGGTCATCGGAGACAAGAACGACAACCCCATGGCTCCAGGTCATAGTGACATCTTTGTGTACAATTACAAGGTAAGAATGACAGATTCTATTTTTAAATTTACCAAATCGCTTTTTTTATTAGGTTGGCAAAAAAGGAGTGTTACCAGATATCTTCGTTGTTCGTGATTGGCATTATGTTATTTATAATAGCACGTACACTTTGAAGTTTCATCTTGTTTGAATACCTGGACAAAGACAAATACCAAAGGATGGAGGCCATTAAATTTCCATAACATAAATAGTAAATAGCCCATGATAATATTTAAGTATTGTGATATTTACCTACATATTTAAAGGCCTATTACATTCCGAATAAAGTAGTCCGACAAAGGCCAAAAAAGATTTTTCTGATCCCTTCAGGGACCATCACATTTTTCCTTTGAGCCATCAAGTAGACCTTTTAATATCGTTCGCCTTTTAGTTTCCTGGTCATGTTTAATTTAGCGTTAAAGTTGTTTTTTAGAAATGGTATCTCATATTTATTTTATTAAACTTTGACCATCCAGTACAATTACTGAACTGATATACTCGACGCATAACGCTTTATATTTGTTTTTTATTTGCATCTGGAAACATTGGAGCTGTTCAATGTTATTTTATTTTTGATGGCTTCTGTGAATCGCCGCAATTTTGCCAATGTCAAGTAAATGTCTTTAAAATTTATTAATGGCGAGACGCCAGTGTCAAATTGTATGTTCAAGTTGCGTTCCTTTAGAACAATTGTTGATGATGTTGATGATGATGATGGCGATCAATGAGATGATTGCTGCCTCAGTAAAGTTGTCGGTACTTTACTAGAAGCGAAGCTCGCTATTTTCACGTGCGAGAAATTACCACTGATTTACCCCTGTTTAATGTTTAGTTCGCATTGGTATCCTTTTTCTTTTTCAGTACATTTTAAATTTAGAACTTTCTATAAATAACACCTAATCTGATGTTATTTTTTTTAATAAGCACGTACATTTCATTTTAAAACACGTTTTTTCTAAACAGGTTCGTATTCCCGTAATTCATTTATGTAACGAGATAGGACGTCCCAAACTTATCTACTATTAAAAAAAAAGCTGAGCACATTTTTGGATGGAGGTTGGCTGTACTTATGAGTTTCAGTTTTGTTATTATGTTGCCTTTATTCGCTGGAAATTACCGATATATTTATTTATTGATATATTTTATGTGTGTATATAAATTTTAATATAAAAATTGTTTTCTGTGCTGCATCAGCCGGAAACCTACTTCAATGAGATATTGTACAGTTGGCGGTACTATGTGAGTATGAGTTGGCATTATACATAGTTGTTTTATGTTTCCTTTGCTTCGTTCAACTTTTTCATTGTTCTTTTTTTTCTGTACAAATTGTATTGGATGGTATTTCCATTATCCCAATTTTGAAATATTTTTTTTCGTTTCTTTTTTATTGTGGTTTATGAGTATCATTGAGAGTTCTAATATGAGAAGCAAGTTAGTAAATTACATTAGATGTTATTTAATGTAGGTTTATTACATTGAAATTATAATAGACGAGAGTATTTTGAAAAAAGAAAAGCAATGACTTCTATCTATATTACTAGATTGGTTGCATGAAACAAAAAAAAAATGGTACTTACTACTTATGGGCCAATACGATATTGCTGTCATATAGATGTCATTACATAAAGGCACGCTATGATGATACGGATAGGTGTCAAAATTCATTAACTTTTTTATTTAGTCTACGTCCCGTACCAAATTCGAAATTTAAAATTCATTACCGCGTCACTCAGGAGCCGTGACATTGGTTTTTTTATATCAGCTTGTCTGATAAATAATAATAGATTTTTTGTGCAACACGTGAACATAATTATCGTTTTTTGCTGCGAGTACTGATTTTGAGTAGAATCCTGAGCGTTGTGAGAGATTCGAATGCACGAGATACAAATAATTTTGCTCTCGTGTGGCACACATTAGGTTCTTATCACTTCAGCAGCGAGAACGCATAATAATTATTACATTGAAGATAACACAACGAACGGGAATAGATAGAAATTGCGTTTGTATATATTATTAATCAAAGTAATGCTGAACATTTTAAAAGTTAAAGGTGCCATTATTGTAGTTCTGGAAATTTAAAGTTATAGTTTTATTTTGCATCGTTAAAGTTGTATTGACTTGAAATTTTATAGAAACTTAATTCAGCATAAGTAACTTGTTGTTTCAACTTTTCTGGTCTTAAAATTCGGTTTTCGTCGCTAGTATAGCTCTTTTATGATTATTATGATTATTAAAAGGTACACATTTTCAACATATAAACAATTAAAATTAATAATTACACACACATTGTTTTTGTACACATTCAAAGTAGTTCAACTTTTATGTAGATCTATAGGAATATTTTATGCAATTTTATAACCACAGTAGCCGTTGCTGGGTCAAACTTACCCTAACAATGCCTGGAATATCCAGCCCGTTTGGTTACCACCTGGTAATCATACGGACTGGATAATCATTAGTAGGTATAATTAATTAATTACCCATGCTGCTACGGTGGGTAATTATTGACGAAATTCAATTACACGTGCATTAGTGAACGGCTACTAGTAATAAAATGGTTGCAAGTTAAATTATGTTTAATGTTTGTTGATGTCAACGTTACCTGATAATCGTTTGACGTTATTGACGTTTTGTAAGTGCCGATTTAAAGGTCTATACAGAATAAATGATTTTTTACTTTGACTTACACTTAGTGAATTTGAGAACTAGGCCAGAACCTCTCCTCTCTGGGTTAGGATTAGTTAGGAAGGACACTCCTAAAAAACCGACTTTGTAATCAAAAAAATGCTAGTACTTCGACTATTTAGTGTTGATTGATGGCGCTTGGTGAAATTTGTTATTACACATATGATGAACACACCTGTACTTTTTCCACAATATTTTTTATTATTTCCGATCGATTTCTCCTTACGGCATTCTTAAAGGTTCACAATAACAGTTAACACAAATACTGTGGAAAAAGTACAAGTGTATTCTGAATATGAGTACTGTACTTAGTTTCGGTTACTATTATTATTTAAATAATAATCTGATCGGTTCCTATTATAAAGAAATCGAAATGTTATTTGGTGTGCAATAAAGAGTTATCTTAAAATACCGACTCATTCGCAAAACGCCCGTTTCGCAAAATGACCATAACTAGGTGGCAATATTCATACATAGATAATAATCACACCTTTATCCTCGAAAGGTTAGGCAGAGGTGAATTAACAACCACCTATAATTGTATTCGGTCCCACGTAATAGGGTGTGAGCCTATTGCCATCTTCAGGGCACAATTGTTGACTCGAGACTTGTATCTGTGCCTGAGTCTGAGCCAGCTAAGCTGACTTGCGAAGCGAAGTGCTACAAGCTGAGCTGTACTGTATCTCCTCGCTTCATTAAAAATAATGTTCAACTTACAAGCTTATGCAGTTAATTTTCAACTGCTATTGGTTCGGAGCTGACCATTTAGATAACTTTTACGACTGACGGTCACTTTGACCACTGGGGTGACTTTGTCAACTTGTTAATAAACTTGCTAAAGTCAGGGACTTTTGAGCATAGTTCTGAACTCTAGAATATGTATAATAAAGATTGAACTAGCCGTACAGAACAAATCCAGGCAATTAACCAACCATAAACTACGCGTAAATTGTTCTAGCTGTCATATAGATGACATTACCAACAACCTATCTAATAAGATGGGAAAAATTTAATCGGTTCATGTGGCATTCGAACCTACAATATGGGGTTCTTCAAGAGAACATGCATTAGAAGGTTTCTTCATGGTCAGCAGCGCGAGTGTAACACCCCTCGTGTTGCATACGTCCATAGGCCACGGTAACCGCTTCCCATCATCGCGTGTGCTTGTCTGCACCTAAGTGGTATAAAAGAAACCTGCGATTTTTGCATTCAGTCAGTCAGGGCATGCCCCCTGTAAGATAAATATCGCGGGTTCGAATCCCACTTGAACCGATTTAATTTTTCTTATCTTAATCGATTTGAATAGTTAGCATAGGTACTAAATGTATCAAAATTTCATTAAAAAATACGCTATTTGTAAACAAGTCAAATTAATTAACTCATTTATGTAATTGCTACATCCTATACCCCTTTCTTTCGTCCAGAAATCCCTCCGGGGGTGCTTATTTCAGACTCGCACCGACTAACACCGCATGTCGTATCAATCATCAGCAACAATAATTGTGACGTTTTTTAAACACCATGTCCAGTATTATACATACAAGTCTCTAGCATAACTTTTTTATAACAAGTATTTAAGTAATAAAAGACACAAATTGTTATATCTTAGAACACAAAGTGCCCAAGATAGCCAGTTTTCAACACAAGAAAGTAACTCCCAACAATGAAACTCCAAATACACAAACTTATCATGTTTTATAAAAACAAACGGTACAATTTTATCTCGAGTTCCACGACATTTCAGCCTTTGAGAGCTGAATAATCATGTAGTACATTTTTCTTCCCAAAATTCTCAAGCACCTATTTTATTTATCTAACAATTCTTAAAGGTTTATGTCATTACGTCATTTGTATTCAGAGTCGTTCCTTATAACGACGTGAATTATGAAAATATACGTATTCTAAGGGTATATGTACACTGTTCCATTGTCCCATTTTGTAGCTCGATTGTTAAAGTATGTTTAAAATACAAGCTTGTTAATTTCAATGCCGAAGTCAGTTCTAAATATGAATAGAATCTGCATATTAAGTGAAGGTTTTGTCTGAAATGTCATTTTAGATTAACACTATAAACTATTAAGATGGTGGTTCCCGGCAGAGTAGAATTTGGGCCACCCCATCTCTTCCCATGCGGTGTCGTACAAGGCGACTAAGAGATAGGGCTGTTTAACATTAGACAGATATATACAGCCCAGACTCAGCCTCAGATGCAGGGCTCGAGTCAACTATAGTGTCCGATATACGGCAATAGGCTCACCACCTATTACGTGGGACCGAATACAGTTATTGGTGAAATGTGGGTGTTAATTCACCTCTGCCTTACCCTCCGGGGATAAAGTCGTGATTTTATGTATGTACTATTAAGATATTTGGGGCTCAAGCCATACATACCTCCAAATCGGTATACACCTACTCATTGGTGGGCGAGGTCAGACAGATGGCAGTTACTTACATGGAGGTCGGGATATGTTTAAAACCCCATAAATGATTGTAGGATCGAACAATGCAACCAGAATTGCCGTTTGAATCAAGTAAACCAGGCAGACTAATTTGAATAACGAAGTTCTAAATATGAATCGAAAGTGCAAATCATCGAGTAAAGTCTTCAGCCAGTGATTTACGTAACTCGATTATTGAGTCAGTGAATCGCACGATATTTCGGTAGCTGTCAGTGTGTTCAGGTCTTTATACAGTAAACTGGTTTATTGTTTTCATTATACTATATTATTACAATTAGGCTGTTTAATGATGAATATTATGGTTTTAATAAAGTGGTAAAGCATAATCTCGGTCACAAAGCTTAGAATATGTATTAAATGCAGGTTATATTGTTTAATATGTTATACTTTAGAGCAGTTAATGATAACTACCATTACTGTATAAGTTTCACTTAAAATAATATTCTATTACATATAACACTCGAGATATATTCCATATGATATTCATGACTAGAGCTGTTCTCCATTAGACCGGAAACATACGGCTCAAGACAAAGTACCCGCTTGACAGCAATAGGTTTACCCCCTACTACGTGGGATCGAAAATCATTGTTGGTGAAATTTTGGTGTCAATACACGTCCGCCTACCCCGTTCGAGGATTTGCCTGCAATATGTATGACTTTCACGATTAATATCAATTACCATTGAAGCTAAAAGACCTTGCCCTGGAAACTTCATCTTCAGAATCTCCAGAAGGTCACATTTCATGTAGAATAAATATATTTACCATCATATTTAGTCATACCCTTAACATTTTATTAATCTTAATATTTTTATTTGTGTATAAAATGATCATACATATATCCTTCTCCTTCTTTATTACTGTCCGCGTATGAATATTATACTTACAAATGAACGATATTGGCGTATTAATCGGTCAGCCAAAGTAACCCCTACCTAAATGTTCAAAGTAATAAATAAAAAAAAAAAACATTATCTGTCATAATGTTGTTTTTGAATTTAGAACTCAGTATAATTTTATTTGGGTACATATTATAGTGATCGTTATAAAAGCAATATGACATATTTTGATACTTAGGTACCTATATCGTTTGTTTTTATTATTTTCTATTAATATATAAGAGGCTATAGTTTTAATTTTCTATTAATATATATATTTCTATTAATATATATATATATCAGACTAAAACAGAAAGACAAAGGTCAATGTAAAAATATTTTTTGAATTAGGGTGTGAAATAAAAATCATCCAATAAATATAATCGATTAAAACGGGAAAAAAATTAATGAGTTCAGGCGGAAATTGAAGTTGCGATCTTTCCCTTATAGAGCCCTGACCACTGAGCCTCCGAATCTCGCTTGAAGCCATCCAAGTCTTCGAGCTACCCATGTTTGGGTCATGAACGTTTAAATTAATCAATAACTTGTTTACCAACTAGTACTTTTACCAATTTTTATTTAGTCAAATGTTCATAATAATCATAATAATCATTTATTTGTGGAACATAGGCTAGTTACAGATGTTATAATAATGTTAGAATGACCTTTATATTCTACCACATTGTGTGATGTACAAATATTTTTTAATTTAGAACTAAGTATGTCAATTCATGCAATGTCAACGAAATAATAGTCTAAAAAAATGTCAAACAATTAAAAATAAGTCAATGACGGCAGTAAAATAATAAAATGTTTCAGTTGAAATAAAACATTTTACGCAAATTAAAATGAGACTTGGAACAGTATCGGAGTTACACCATCGAAACTGATGTTGGTATAGGATGGTTATAAAAAATAGCTTTCATAACTAACCTATACAAGTCGGGGCGCGCAGTATTCGACTTGGCACCATTTCGGAGTTGCAACATCAAAATTGGTAATTAAATTGGATCCTTAAATAAATGATTATGTATATGAACATAAAATTGTATTATTTAATAATGTAATTCCCAAAAATTAATACATTTATTGTTTGACCAAACTTTTATGGTCTGAAGATTGTTTGCTGTAATAAATCATTTGATTAAAGATCAAAATGCTATAATGATATTATCCTTGGTATATTCTGCCAAATAAAAATATGACAAAATGAAAAAGTGCTTACTAAAATTATTCCTAACATTGCCTTGGTATAAAAAGGTGTCCAAAATTTGTTTGGGTAATGAAATTTTGGCAAAATCTTTTCGGCAAAACGGCAGGCACCCCAAATTTTCCTATATATATTCGTCTAGCGGCGACAGTGGGTCAACCAATAACGATTTAGCCAGCTCAGTGTATAAACTATTTGAAATTATATTTCAATTTCCCATTTAAGGTTTTAACTTAAATACACGAACACACGCTTGATATCACTACAAAGAATATCCATTAACGCAGACAGAGCTATTGTTTTCGTTCGATTCAGCGGTTTTGGTCAATGAATAATCAAGACAACAGATTCGATACTCCATATAAACATTTACGATAATGTTCGTGTTTTATAATAATATATGGCTATTAAAATGTTAATTTAGCGCTTTAATGAAAGTGGGTTTAGTACGGTGCGTGGGGTATAAACAGGGATTATGTTGGGAAGGCACTTTTTACTGCCCTGCCCTGATTTCTAAGTTATTGCGGGTCGATGTGTACTAGAGACGCGTGCCGTAGGGCCAATCTAGTTTCGTAATGTAAGTTAGTGCAATGTCCTTCAAAGAGCACTAAGCTCAAGTATCAAATAGTTTTGGCGTCAATTTTAAATTAAGAATTCATTTTTCGAAAAAGAAATAATATTTTATCGTCACTTTTATAATGTAATGTAAGTAGGTATAATTAAAAGGAACTTGAAATAAAGTTGAAAAGTGAGTAGGCAACGGCTGAAGACGCTCAAGAAGGAGCGAAGTTGAGAACACTTAGTCTGAAACCGGACTCTTGCAATACACTTCAACCAGCACGAGGACTAAAAATTCATTTTAAAAGTAAAATTCTTTGACTAGACGATGGAAAGTCTTTCCTGTAATTTGTAAGACTTAGATAGTATCAATCTTCCATAATCTTAGTATTTGCTCCATTTCGCTAAGAAATAATCTCAAAATGACTTTAATTTACTTAACTTTATGAGTAAATTTTATTACAGCCTTTTTATATTGGAAATGTTTACAATATCTACCTACAGTCATATTACCAGTCCAGGCAATAGCAACCAGAGGACTGGTTATATGAATGTTTAGTTTAACAATAATACAGAAAAAAGTTAAAGAAAAATGGCGAAATATGGGTGCTAGTATCTCTGCCTACCCCATCGGGGTAGATATATCCCCATATCGGGGATATAGGCGTGAGTTTATGCTATGGTCTGTTATGTTACAGAAAAAAGGTTACTATAATTGGAGAAAAGAGTCATAAAGGCATTAATCTAATGTAGAAAGGACACTTCTGTTTTATATATTCTTTTATTCTATGATAACTGAAAGCGGTATATTTTTGATCGTTTTCAGTTGTTATTACACGTAGTGCTACATACGCGCAACTTCCCTATACCTACACATATACATACATATTCTGGATGTTGCAATAGTTGTTTAGTTGCAAAATTCTTAACCATATGTCAGAGGAGAGACCTCTGGAGGCAGTCGTAATCGTACTCAGAGGAGAGAAATCTGAAGGCAAATTCTTCTAATGAAAATGTATTTAAAATTTTGTCTCCATACAATCTCACTATGAACTATAATTTTGGAAAGGAAAACGAAAAAGATAAAGCTATGTTTGGTTACGATAATCGATATCCTGGGGATCTGATCGTTAAAATATTTAACACCGTGAATTTAGCTAATGCTAGCAGCATTTACTCTTTCATACACGATTAATTGTTTGAAAGAGAAAATAATTATCATTAGCTAAATTCAAGAAATAATTATGTAAGTTCATACGTGCATCATATAGCAATCTATTTAATGCAGGGTTCACTTAAACCGCGCTTCTCTTAATGAAGGACTGGCTTGTCCGCAAATACTATAAAAAGTGTGTTTGGTTTACTGTGCTCAACTGGAAGACTGACTTGATCGAATTGTTATTGTTTTGATGGAGCACGTTCTATGGCTCGTTGGATAAATGTACTTAGTTTTGTTGTGTTTCTAATAACGTTAAATAGAGGTCTGCGTACCCTTTCGGGTGTAATAAGCGTGACTACGTCATGAATACTGACTAAGATTAAAGCTGGATTTTGCAGATAAACATAAAAGGCGTTTATTTCAATTGAAACTGCACTAAAACATTTCATTTATTTCGGTTTCCGGTTCACCAATATGCCGTCTCCTCTCCAGGACGCTTTTGCTATTCAGAAATTGTAAAATACTTTTAATAAATGTAAAAACATGGTCATCAAGTAAACTAGACAGTTATTTGTTTTGTGTATACTTTGCAAACATACAATTGACGAGCCCAACATACAATTCATGACATACACAGAGTAATAGAACTTGGCACGGTTACCAGTCTCAGTATGTCAAACTAAAATCATTAATCCGCTAGCTGTAAACGCAATTACATCGGCGTAAGCTCTTGAGATCGACTAAACCTTGCCATCGTCGAGTAAGTTCACTAACAAGTCGAGTAAACTCGCTCATGTAAACGCTCCTTCCTTTGTCCGTATTCGTTTTAACGACAGGCTTAGTTGGTCCGTTGTAAAGCAGGGTTTGTGTCCTAACTCGCGCATACAAAGTTTTCGTGAAAAGCTATCAACGCCATAATTGATTCGTCGCCGGCAGTTACAGTCAAACTTTTGGAAATTAAGTTATGCCTCGGTAATGTTGATTTACTTAGTTTTTCAACTAAACGTCTGTTGGTTGATGACATAACTTAGTAATAGACTCTTGAAATGTGTTTATTATTGGGATAGAGAGTAACGGATCAATGCGCAGGCGATATATCTGCGAGGAAAGGAATACTCGAAATAAAAACCCTATGGCAACCTGTCTGGCCAGCGTGGATACAGTTAGTCTAAGCCTCTCAGCATTGACAGAGGCCTATGTCCAGCAGTGGACTATGATAGGTTAATTGATTTCATTGATTGGTCTATCACGGCATATCCTACAAATTCGTGTTCTTATTGTAACTGGCAACATCTGTAATGGGGATACCATAAACTAGTTGAAACAATTTAAATAAATAAATAACTAGTTTGTCAAGGGTTCTAAAATACGGATAAATATAGGTAAATATTTATTATTTGTGTATGCATATATTTTATATATGCACCCTATATGCACCTATGCAAATGTCATGCATAACAAATATTTGCACTGAGTGGGAATCGAAACCGCAACCTCTAACTTAGCAGACGATTGCTCTAACGCTACGCCACAGAGGTCATATAATTGCGTTATCATGTTTCTTTGCATAAAACGTAACAACCCATTTTAAATGAATAAATTTTCACTAGTAAAATCCAATAAATCCTTATTAACTGAGTCTTATCATCACCAGAAACATTTGTCACCGAAAAAACATATTTCAAAACCCTTACCTACTACCTCATAATTATTAATTATTACCCCAATTATTAATTATTACGACAGTAATTTTACGTATATAGTATACGATAGAGGTACTAATATAGACCGGTATAATTAAAAGGTTTATGAAGGTAGTGTGGTCTAAATGATTTGGAAAATTTACCTTTCGGTACAATCGACCCGAAATAAAATTGTTTTAATTAGTTGTTGCTGCCAACGTATTATTAACCCTTGAAAGGGTTAAGGGTATAAATAGGTATTGTATTATTTGTGTATCAGGTATAAATGATGGGAAATTTATTAACTCCATTGAATGAAGTTTGAAAGTAATTAGAATGCTAAGTTTTTCAATAGATTTTCATTTCCCTTGTGAAGGACTGATCGCGGGTTCGAGTCCTTTTCTTTTACCGCTTAAGTGGCGAACAAGCACACGGCCCACTTGATGGGAAGTAATTGCCGTGGCATATGGACGTATACAACACCAGCGGCATTAAAGAACCCCATATTGAAGTCGCTTGGGAATACCGCAGCAGGGTGGGCAGTATTCCAGTCTTGGATATTAAATTTTTCCGATCTAAATCTGTATATGTGTAATCTTTACATAAACGTATCGAGAGAACGGAGCATTGCGATTGGCTGGCTTCACACAGACACAGGTTATTAGTAGGCAGACGGCCAATAGCAATGCTGCGCTCTCTCAATACGATCACTATAGTTTTTCGTATTCGGGGCACAGAGCATTGTTATTGGTCCCCTGCTTGCTAAGAATCTGTGTGTGTGTGCGAAGCTTACCAATCACATTGTACCTTTCTATCGATACGTTTAAGTTACGATTACGAAATTTTTTCGTGCTAATGGTACATTTATGTAATCAATAATCGTCATTTGACTTGATTCAGTTCTACTATTGAGGTATTACTATTACAGGCGTAATTCCTTTAGAAGTCCCTCTGAATTACTGAATATTTATTTCTATCTAAGCACTCTAGTTTCATGACCCAACGATTCCGTGAAATGGCTAAAATAGTAATCAAATGCGTCAGTTTTATTGCACATCAAAATCAATTTAGCACGATTTGACAATATCGAACGGACCGTAGTGCCATCGTTTAGTTCACGGACTGGTTCGTTCAACTATATTTACTAATAGATAAAAAACTATATTGGCTATGGCCAAATCGACCTATCCATTGGCTAAAGCTAAAAGCTTCCGCAAAATCTCTACTATACATACTTTACAGTAGAGACTCAAAACTTGCAGCAATTTTTTTATCTTCTTGCAAAAAAGGTTCATAATCACCAGACACTTTTTGTTTTTGTACCACTTAGGGCACACAAACACACGGCCCACCTGATGGAAAGTGGTTACCGTGGCCTATGTACGTGTGTAATACCAGTGACGTCACACTCGCATTGTTGACCTTGTACGAACCATCTTAATGCCCATATTATAGTCGTTTGGAAAAAATACTGCTGTTCATTTCTTTTATACCATTTAGGTAGCAGACAAGAACACGGCCCACCTGATGGAAAGTGGTCACCGTGGTCTATGAACGTGTGCAACGTCACACACGTACTGCCGACCCTGTAATAAGAGAGTTTCTGTGTCGTCAGTGCAGAACACAAAACCGGATACGCCTTTGGTCTTCTCACTGACAGCACAAAAACTCTCCAGTGAGAGTTGGCCACCCTACTCACCCCCTCCACAGTTTAAGCGTGTCCTCGCACTCGGTTTAATCTTTTTTTTCTGACACAGGGCGAAGCACCAGACACAGAAATTGGTCGAGTATACGTAGAAGATCCTGACGACTGGGACTTGGCCGACAAGAGGTTCATGTGGCTGCCTTCTTACGAGCAGAGGAGTCCCTACTTCGATATACACAGCAACACCGGCATGATCACTATGAAGGAGGGAACGCCCAACGGAACTTATTTGTTGAGGTTTAATGTAAGTATTACTACAATACTTAATTCTTATAATCTTTGGGGTCCGAGAATACCTTAGCCGTTACACGTACTGGCTATCGATTCTGCTAAAGCAAAACCACTGTCATGATGAAAAAGTATAATGAGACTTCATTTCATTTTGAACTTTAAGTGTATAAATAAATAAATAAATATTCTACGATATTCTACACAACGCTATCTAGACCCATGGTAAGCATAGTTTAACTAGCTTCTGTTATGGAATCTAGAATACGGATAAACATACTTAAATACTTTTTTTTTGTAAATACATACATATTATACACCCAGACCAATGCAAATACCCATGCATACAAATATTTGCACTGAGCGGGTATCGAACCCACGCCTCCTGCGTAGCATTCGTGTTCACTACCGCCACGCCACAGAGGCTGTCTGTATAACAATAGAGTCTAAAATTTAATGTAATTTTTTGAAGTGGCTGTGGTATGACAATTGTTTTGCTTTAGTAAAACTGAGGGCCTAATAGATGAATAAGGCTCTGACGCAGACTTTCCTCTGGGGGTTATGCGATGAAGAATAGTACCTAGAGCGGACCACGGGCACCTACGTGCAAGCATTGGATGCAAACGGGACTATCGCTCTGATAATGATGATGATTATGATGATTTTACCTTATTATTTATAAAATAAGAAAGAAAACAAAGTAATAATTAACATTACAAAAATATGTCATTCTAAGATCGTCGGAAAATTTGTTACTGTTCAGTAACTTTTATCGCAGACTGTACATTTCCAGTCGGGTGATCCTCAAATTCGATCGGGAAATCTTATTATGCCCTGCCTCTTCTAGTAATGTAAGATTCATGACGTCATATTTCTACCTGTAATTGGTTTAGGTTTCAGTAGAAAAATGTACCGTTTTATTCTACTGGATGGTATATGAGAATACCTTTTTTGTCATTGACAAGGTCAGTGTTTGACTACTATGTAATCTGCGTAGGAACATTTTATCTCTCCCGCTGTCATTTCGTTTATACCCCGTTTTCTTTGTATAAAAAAATATTTAAGAAAGAAACAATACCAATCATTGTCCAACCAAAATGTCCAAATCTCAAAATGTCGCGAGGGAGCAAATCGTTCATAATCTTAATGCCCAGAGTGGGCTAAATTTCCATAACCCAAAATTCCCAGAGGGGTCTAAACTTGGACTTGGTACTTAGACAATCTGGGATATGGACATATCCCAGAATGTCCAAGTACCAAAATTCTCAAATCCCAAAATGTCCAAGTCCAAATTGTCTAATTTTAGAAGTACGTGTCCCAAAATGTCCAAATTCCACCCTGTTCTATGCACTATTAATTTATTCATTCTTTTTTGGGTCGATTAAACTTAAAAAGATATAACAGTAATATTTTCTTTTCTTAGGTGACAGAAGAACACCCGCCCGTTGTGCCCTTCCACTGGGTAGAAGCTACCGTCAACGTCTCGATAAAGGAAATCCCTGAAGAAGCCGTGGACAAGTCCGGTTCTATACGGTTCATGACTATCACCGCTGAGGAGTTCATTGTTCCAGAAGCTGATGTGAGTAGACCTTTGATCATTTTCATACTAAATAGAACTTTACATCATACCCGTATATACTTGAAGAGGCTCAGCTGTTCTGGCGTGATTGAGTGACAAATATACATAAATCCAGAAAGAATAAATAATAAATATTCCACGACATTCTACACAACGCTATCTAGACCCATGGTAAGCATAGCTTAACTAGCTTGTGTTATGGGATCTAGAATGCGTATAAACATACTTAGATACTTTTTTTGTTAATACATACACATTATACATAGAAACACCCAGACCAATGCAAATATACATATTCATGCATACAAATATTTGCACTGAGCGAGAATCGAACCCGCGCCCCCTGCATGCAGTCGAATGCTCTACCACTACGCCACAGAGGTCATCAATAATAGTGAAGTAAATTAATGGGGAGATGTCACATTGTTTGGTCCTGTAGTATGTTTATTACTCAATCACACTAGAACATTTGAACCTATCTAGATAAAATTTAACACAGGGATTGTTTACAACCTACACTAGCTCTAATTAACCCGGTAATAGTATATAATAGTGTATACTCGGATCGAGGAAAATATCTGTCATTCGGGTTCGCATCAAATACCAGACAAAAAATATATACAAAAAAGATATCACTAAAGGACTGGTTGATTTAACCAGTAGGTATAAAAATATGTATGTCCTACAGCCAACATTTGGCGCAACTACTGCGTGCTCAAATAAAGCTGTTCATTTCAACTTGCGTACTAAGTGGGCAGAGTGTTTAGTGCTCAAGTAGCGCTATTTATCCCGTATCCCGGCCTTGGCCCGAATTACACTGACGTGAAGTTCTTTGAGGAATTCATTGGACTAAGTTGGGGGCTTTAGAGGGTAGCGTAATTGACTGTGGTGTTTCAGACCTATTGGTGAAGTAGTACTATTCTTATACCGTTTGTTAGTAGTCCAAATTCAACATTCAACCGTACTTACTTACATTTTTAAGTTCAAAGTTGTTTGACAAACAGTATTTATCTATATATTAATTATATATATATATTTATTTATTAATATTATAAAGCTGCAGAATTTGTTTGTTTGTTTGTTTGAACGCGCTAATCTCTGGAACTACTAGTCCGATTTGAATGATTCTTTCTGTGTTGGGTAGTCCATTTATCGAGGAAGGTTTTAGGCTATATATCATCACGCTACTACTTAAGGGAGCGGAGCATTGATAATAAATGTTAACAAATCCGGCAATTTTTCATACAAATGTTGAAGACTAAAACATACGGGCTCAAAGGGATATGAAGCTTCAAAATATACCCCAGGCGAAGCTGGGGTGGGTCAGCTAGTATACAATAAAATTGTTGTTGCATAATTTGTATTTCGTTGTAATATGTAAGCTGCGAGCTACCACAAATATGTCATACGTATGATATATTTGTGGAAGCTCGCAGCCTTCTTGTTTATGTAAACAATTTTATGTATTTGTAACATATTATTGTATGTGTATACATTTACAATACAATATGGAGGCATACAGAAAAATCTGCCACAATATTTATATTATTTTCTTTACCTGAAATCGTTCGCACAGAATCGTAAATTCACTCTCGTCTTACCTATGTAAGTAGTAGCTTTCCCCTAATCCTCACAAACGATCCCTAACATAAGTATTCAGAACATTACGTCCCGACCAAATCTATCTAATAAACACTCACACCGTTGCTCATTCGCTGCTAAACATAACCTCTCTCTTTCTAACAGGGTACGAGTAAAAAGGAGAAACTGCATAGGGTACTTGCCCGGCTGTACAACACTTCTATGGACAACGTTGACGTGTTTACTGTTTTCACGAAGACAACAGTGAAGGATGTGTTTTTAGATGTACGATTCTCCGCACACGGATCACCTTATTATCCTCCAGAGAAATTGGACAGCATGGTCCTCGGAATACAAGAAAAGGTTTGTTAATTATTGTTATCTGAATGTTGTTGTTACTGAAAGGCCTCATTCTCAAGAGACGGTTACAAAAACGGTCTGGCTTTTGCCGTTGTTGAATAGGAATTAACCAAGCTGTGAAGCTGGACGACTGTTTGATGAGTTATAAAACTTGTTTAAAAGAAAATGGTAAAAAAAACTTGTAAAAAACAGAACTTTTGAAGTAAGATTTACTCCGATTGGACAGTGATTACAGACTAGCGCCATTGATATTCTTATTCGGTTTAAAGAACTTTATTTCTCATAAGAACAACAATAGTTCGCTTAAAATGAGATACATAGTGATCATATTACTTAAAAATTGTATTAACATTTGCATCATTCTACTCAAACGATGTATCACTCATTTCGATTGGAGCTGGTCCTAGAGGCCATATTGTGCCCGTCATCCTTTACCATATACTCATAGATTGAACATTTTAAATGGTCAATTTTGGGAATCCGGCATTTTGATACTTGAACATTTTAAGAATTCTACTTTATGATGTTTGACCATTTCTCTGAACGGTTAAAATAGTAAAGAAATATCACTTCTTACACATTCCATTCTTCACAGCTCGAAGAAGAACTCCAAACGAAGATCTATATGGTGAAGATCGATGAATGTCTCATAGAGAAGGAGCAATGTGAAGACTCTTGCCGCAACGTGCTGAAGAAGAACAACGTTCCTCAGTCTGTGTATACCAACACCACCAGCTTTGTGGGAGTTTCGGCCAGGGTGGAGTCTGAGTGCACCTGTGATGTGGAGGAGCCGCTTATTTGTTTGAACGGAGGTAATTTATTGCTAAATATTTCTTCCAATGGGGTTTGGTAATATATATATTGTTCATTCACTTTCATAATAAATTTTTGATTATCAGCTACGAACGTGGAACTCTTTCCTGCTTTGACAACCAGTCACGAAATTAAATTGTCGTTTTCATAACCAACTGACATAACCAGCTACCAAAAAGGAATTATTTTTCTAATTTGGCAGCTGGCCGTTTAATATAATATTTTTGTCCTTTTTCGTAACTGTCTTTGTAACTAGTTGTGGTGACTGTGGCATGGCGGTACTGATTGCGACTGCTATGCAGAAAGCGCGGGTTCTTTACCGCCGAAAGATAGATATGCTACGGTCATGGGAGGTCCCTCGATGTTGGGAGTCTAGTCTCGTAAAAATAAATAAAAGTAAAATCGCTGTAAGAGAGGACCTCTGGGGTCTGAAGATCAAACTTTAGATGCAACTGGGGCTGGTCCTCCAATGAACACAAGGTGTGGTGCTCGATCCTATATTAATAGGGTACAGTCAGCAACGTACTCACCGCGGGATTATGATCTTAGCACTTTGTAGTCAAGGTTGTTCTGATATCGACTGTACCACACAACTAAACAGTAATTTATGTGTTCAATGTGATTTATTTAAATCTTCTTGTGATGATTTTTGAAGGAAGTTTATTATCAATTAACTTAATTAAGCTACATTGATCCCCAATACTCCACGTCAAATTATTTCAGTAGGTGTGTAATTGTTTGGAACTCGCACAATTGTTTGTTTGTTATTCTTGTCAATTTATTCGTTACACTTCGATATTTAATTAACAGAAAGTTTCAAAAGTACAATCACGTACAGTCACTGTTAACAAGATTCAACGTTAGACTATATACAAACTCTATAGACGCAGTAAGTGGCATTACAACGTGACGTAAAAAGATCTAACCACTTTGGTACCAGTTGACATCTCATAATATGCACACATTAACAGTTCAAAGGACAATATTGACATAATTATACAAAAATGTTTTGTATAGGTACATACATACCTTTGGTTTAACTTGGTCGAAACGTCAGGCAAACCAAAGGTATTTATGTACCTATACTATGATCGCGTTAATTCCCGTTAACATTATTGTATAATTAAAAGTTAATATTGACAAGCTTACTTCATGCGTTTTACACATTTTTGGGATGCATTTTGCTAGCGTGTACTGTGTCTATATAGTATATAGTCTAAGAGTTCAACATTAGTTTTTTTTAAAGACAAAGACAGCAAGTAAGCAATCACTATAACGTATTAATATAAGCAAAAACTATCAGAGGTACCACAATACTTCGCGGGGCTACAAAATAGTTTGAACTTACACAATATGACACTAACTTTCAAATTTTTCTACAGGAACTCCATTCGCAGACAAATGTGAGTGCCCTGAAGGGCTCTCAGGACCTCACTGCGAACAAACTTCTATCGGTTTCCATGGCGACGGATGGGCCATGTATTCGGCACCTCCGGCTTGTCAAGAAGGCCGCGTGACCTTAACCGTGACCTCTCACTCAGGGAACAGTTTGATCTTCTACTTGGGACCTCTAAGGCACAATCCGCTGCTTGAAGTGCAAGGTAAGTTATCTTTTGAAAATCATAGTGATTTGTTGGTGTTCAAAATCAATTAAAATATGAGAATCGCTCGTCGTCGCTATTACGGGTAACCGTAAATTATAACTAGCGAAATATGGGTGTTAATATACTTCTACCCACTTCTTCGAAGATTTACATGCATGAATATTATGGTTGTAAAAATGAAAATGAAAAAAATGTATGAATTTATTTTATTGAAGTGGGTGTGAATAATAACATTAACATCTACGTTGTATATGTACGTACTGCCAAAGATATAGCAATTCAGGCTTTATGCAGCATTGCATGCCTATTTGCTAAGGTTCCTCTTTTATTAGCCAGGTAACTCTTTTATTCGCGTATACAAAACCATTTTGAAACTCTTCTTCTAATGACTGTACATCCCAACGACGTTACAGCTCGTCTACAGTAACATCTCAACTCATGCATAAAAATAAAATATGATCCTAAAATCAAAATCCAATTATGTTGTCCTCGAAACAGCGTCATTTTGTCGCTCTCCAGTTAGGCGGGAAAAATGCCCACGTCGCTGTCAAGACCCTTTTGATACGATTACATAATTTCGACTTGTACTTTGTATCATTCTGAGCACGGGATTATTATTATATTATGGAAATGACTTAATATGAATTGTTGGCATTTAATGTCCCTATTACATTTGTCATCTATGAGTACAATGGTCTATCATTGTACTCACAAAAATACGTCCTATCTTTCCTATCGATAACACCCAAAAAAATTTTAAATGGGTTCATTTCGGAATAATCTTTCTTCGAACAAAAAATAATTTTGCAAACCCGTCCTTAAAAAAATCATTCCTCACTTCGAATGTTTTTTTAAAGTTTGTTAAAAAGCCCTATTTCTACAAGAAACGCAACATCACATATCTGTACCTAGCACGAAAAACTATCGTAATCAGATAGTAAACGTATCCACTCTAGAACGTTATACACAGCCCATGGAAAGCATAGCTTAACTAGCATGTGTTATGGAATCTAGAATGCGGATAAACATACTTAGATACTTTTTTTGTAAATATGTACTTACATACTATACATAGAAACACCCAGACCAATGCAAATATACATATTCATGAATTCCAATATTTACACTGAGCGGGAATCGAACCCACGTCTACTGCGTAGTAGTCGAACGTTTTACCGCTACGCCACAGAGGCGACACACAGGTTCACAGTAGGTAGGCAGCCAATCGTAATGCTTCATTCTCTCGATATGATTACGATAGTTCTTCGTGCTAGGGGCACTGAAAACGACAATCAACAGTTTAGTAAAAATATATTATACTAAGGTAATTTTAAATACACAGTTACTCGAAATCAAATTTATGTGACCTCAACTTACCTCACTACCGATAACGTGCCCACTGGCAAACTTAAACTTTCGGGATTAATGTCATTCGGATTTAAAACATAAATGTTATGTCGGATTAAATTCGGAATTCAATTTAGAAATGTATAAATCCTGTTTCATAAAGTAATTTAATTCTGTAGGTACGAGTTTCCTAATTTTAAATCTACGTTAATAAGGTCGTTTAAATTAGTTCCCTCGGAATGTATTTTCGCGGCTACAGCAAATATTGGGGTAAGTGCCAATCTTGTTAAGTGGTGTGTCCACATCTTGCATTTGAAATTTCATTGTACTTTGTAGTGGACATTTTAGTGAGGAAAATACTGCTATTTAAACTACTAAATTGGAGATTTTATTGACCTATATTTGGTAAAATAGGTGGTTTGTGACATGTTTTGGGTAGTTTCATAGAAAGGATGAGAGTATTTTTCGTTCGACTGCGCGAAACGTAGTTTTTTAATAATTTAATAGTTTATGCAACAGTCTCAATAAGTACCTGTATGTCTAAATTGTTTATTCAGTTTAGTTACATAAAATATGTACCTGTATGTCTAAATTTACATTAATAGGGCATTTTAAATTAGTTCTCTCGTAATGTATATTCACGGGCACGGTAAATATTGGGGTAAGTGCCAATCTAATTAAGTGGCTTGTCCACTTCTTGCTTTTGTAGTTTCTGTCACTGTACTTTGTAATTAACATTTAGTGAGTTAAAAATTGCTATTTAAACTACTAAATTGGAGATTTTATAGATCTAGTTTGGTAGGTGGGTTGTCATATATGTTTTTGGTAGTTTAATTGTCATAGATAAGAATGTATTTTTTTTGTTCGACTCTGCGGCGTCTGAGTTTATTGTGCTTAAAAGTCTATTCGTTTGTGCTGCAATGTGTCTTTTTTTTTATACCACTTATTTGGCAGACAAGCACACGGCCCACCTGATGGAAAGTAGTTACCGTGGCCTATAGACGTCTCTAACACCAGAGGAGTCACAGTCGCGCTGCCAACCCTGTAAGTACAGAGTTTCTGTGCCGTCAGTAGAAGACAAATCAGGACAAGCCTTTAGTCTTCCCACTGACGGCACAAATTCTCCAGTGAGCTCTGGCTACCCTACTCACCGCTGGGAACACAACACAAAGTTATTATAACCGCGGTATTCTGTAGGGCGGAGGTACTTCCCCAGTCGGACTGCTCAATCGGGCGGATATACCGCCGTGTCCTACCTCCTTTAGTCTGTCTATATAAATTATTCCTTTATGGTGTTTTAACTTTACTTTCTAATTGAAATACTTATTTTTTACTTGTTCACTTCTAATATACTTTAATAAGGTCGTTTAAATTAGTTTCCTCGCAATGTATTCTCACGGGTACAGCAAATAACCGGGGAAGTGCCAAATTGGCAATCTTGTTAAGTGGTGTGTACACATCTTGCACTTGCTGTGACGTAAATGGTTAATTTCTGTCAACCTATTTTGTAGAGCACATTTAGTGAGCGAAATACTCCTATTAAACCAACTAAATTGTAGATTTTATTGACCCTGTTTGGTAAAAAGAGGCGGTTTGTTGTTGTTTAAAGAATGAAGGTTTTCTTTTCTTTGACTGCCAAAAAAGGAGTATTCTTTTTTGGCGTACTGTAGGTTATATCGGCAGAGTAGAATTTGGACCACCCCGTCTGTTCCCATGTGGTGTCGGACAAGGTGACTAAGGGATATTTAACATCGGATAGATATATACAGCCCAGACAGCCTCAGTGCCCGAAATACGGTAATCGACTCACCCCCTGTGATAATTCACCTCTGCCTAACCCTCCGGGGATAAAGGCGTGATTATATGATTATATATATATGAGAATCAAAAGGGTGTAAGCGACAATTGATAGGAAAATTATAGTGTCGTAAAGGGCTTATGATGACGTTTGGGTCCCTTTTTATGGAAGCGACTGTTATCGGACCCATCAAGCAGGTTTGGTTCATTTGGATCCCAAAAGTATTGGTAGAACTTAATACACCCCTCGGCTGAACTGCTACTGAACTAAAATTACAAGTTTCCAGACCTACCGTTAACGCGCTCACAAAACATAATCAGTCTAACAATGAACATGTCACAGTTGACTGGTATAACTACTTGAATAATGATTTCTTCCACTATAGTCCTGTTTTCCCCCCTAAAAATAGTCCCCCTATTCATCAGACCAATCATAGTCCGTTATAACGTAATGACGGCAAAAACAGCCAATCAAATCGCCCCATTTGCATTCTTGAGAATGTGACGTATTTTCTTGGCATAGAACTCTATGTGGCTTTATTGTGTACGCTAGTGTAACCATGGCTTACGACTTCCTTCCGCGGACATTCAAATTGTGGAACGACTTTCCTGCTGTGGTTTTCCCAAGTAACTGCAGTAATAATATTCTAGGATTATACAGCGTTATCTAGACCGAAACTACGCATACCTTGTAATGGTTCTAGAATAAGTATACTTACGTGACGTCATTGATTTGTCTTTTAGTCTAAATGAAAGGGATGGCTATACAAGAAAAGGATACAAAAAGTAATTAAATAACATTATGCAAACATCATTTTGAACGCTACAACATAATTGTAGAGAATACAAGTATTACTAAGATCTTTCGACCACTTATTGAAACTAATTTAGCATTGTAATAGCTAATAAAATTGGAATTTTAATATTAAAATCATTCACTTCACTGGTAAATATCAATCTGATACTTACTGTATAAGATGTGTAAATTATACATTAAATCATATAAATGAGACTGAAAAACTATAGGTGTCAAAATAAGGGTGTTATACTTATCAGGCAGATAAGTATAACACCCTTATTTTGACACCTATAGTTAATTAAACTTAAAAAAATTAAAACTTAATTTAAAATCAAATTCTTACAGGCTTTAGTGCATTTAGTTATAAATATATTGTATAACCTTAACACTAATCTATTTAAAAATACCGTAACTGCAATAATCATCATTCTCTGAAACTTATCCCAACTCTGTTGGGGTCGGCTTTGTAGTCTGACTAAAATGCGACTGAACTTCAACTGACTGCCATCAGACTTCCACAACCAATTCGTGAAATCGAAATTCTGTAATTAGACAGTCGGACTTTGGAGGGCTCCAACCACCGACAACTATACACGTTCGTATCACTCTCCGAGGCTCGACCAGACCAATGCAAATACTGCAAATACCCCATATTATGCATACAAAAATTTGCAATGAGCGGGTATCGAACCCTCGCCTCCTGCGTAGATGCCGCGGTCACTACCGTCACAGAGGCTGTAATAAAACGCCATTGAAAATTGTATAATCCCCAATTATTTGAAACTGTAGTCAGCCTATCCATGAATGTTACTGCTGTAATGATTTTTTAATGATCACGTAATGACTGACAGCCATAGACCATTATGATTTATGAAGGGTACCATCGCGTGATAGGTGCGCCCTGTACCTTTTACTAGTACCTTCGGTTATGTAATTATTTTCACCTCCAATATTCAGGGCTGTCGGATTTGGGGGAAGTAATCGGCAAATGGGGACATTTGGACTATTATGATTAATTAAATAATAATTTGTCTTAATAATATTAATATTTAAACTGATTGCTAAAAACTATTAGAGCTTTTTTGGAACTATTTATAATATATTAAATAAAAAAATAGTCATAATTCTCATACCAAATCCAATCAAAATCAAAAATACCAATCTCATATAGTCACACTTCAATGTCATAAATGAGTTAGGTTACAGATTTATTTAATGAGGTGTGACGTCATCATAGAGACAGTCTGGACGGTATTAGATTTTATGCCCATATAAAAAAAATTTCGTGTCTTTGGATAATTACTTCGTGTTCATTATTTAACAAGTTTAATGATATTTCATTATATAAATACTTGTTTTCATGAGATTACTAATAACACACCATCAACCCAATCTCGCCCCAAAATAAGCTATAATTTGGATACTAAGTAAAATGAAGTACGAAGTTAGCAAGTTTGACTTTGAAGTTTAGTTTTGTGACTTTGCCATTTTACTGAATAAATTTAAAAGTTGTACATATTACATTGAAAGTAGTTACGCCTTTTTGATTGTGAGGTCTCACCTACTATCTGCTTTTATTTACTCTTTTATTCCTTAGCTCCCCTAGGCAATTGCCAGTTCGATGTATGGCGTATTGTAAAATAAAATGACGTAGAATGTATGGGATTTCACTTATTTGACAGTCGTCAAGGTCAGTCATAAACGTTAAATCCCATACAATTGTCATTCTATTGTACAATACGCCGGTCAACGAATTGCCACTCATCTAGACGGGCCAAATGGGTGACTACAGTTGTCATTTTATTCTCAGTTTGCCCATTAGCCTTCCCCTTCCCCGAATCTCCCCATTAAACATAACATAACATAAACTCACGTCTATATTCCCGAAGGGGTAGGCAGAGGTGTTAGCACCCACATTTCGTCAGTTTATGTTTTGGTCCCAATGTAATAGATGGCGAGCCTATTGCCATTAACCGGACACTTATAAACCTGCGATAAATACACACATAACTTCGTAAAGTCATTGGTGTGTGCCATGGTCAAACCTGGGATCGATCCCGAGACCTCGTCTCAGCAGTCAATTACCCATACCACTTGGCTACCGCGCCATTAACATGATTATGATAATAGTTTACCATCATACTTTGGTATCTAGTGCATTGTGGTAGAAAATAACCGGAAATATTTTTAAATGACAACCCTAACAGCTGACTCCTAGTTTGTAAATAATTAATATACCAACCTTTGTAGTCGAAAACATCATTGTCCTAGTTATTTTCGGCATAATTACGAGATTGTATATTTACGAGAACGTTCGAAAGGTGTATAATTATGTAAATAGGTTTAACAATGTGAACAAAGGATGAAATTGTTAAAATAGCATATTTAACAAACAGTTAAACTCGTAACGTATAAATGTTTCAAAATATTTTTTCGTTTAAGCTTTTCATTCCTCATGAGTCGTATGATATTATTTTTTAATTTGTTCATTGTGGTCTTGGCGGATCGTTGGACATTGCGCCTGCTGTATACGAGGCTTTGGGTTCGATTTCTGGTTCGGATGAAGTGTTATTAAGTTTATCTTTTCCGGATTTTCAACAGTGTACATTTATATACATACATATATATAATCACGCCTTTATCCCTGGAGGGTTAGACAGAGGAGAATTAACACCCACATTTCACCAATAATTGTATTCGGTCCCACGTAATAGGGGGTGAGCTTATTGCCGTATTCCGGGCACTATTGTTGACCCGAGCCATGTATCCGAGGCTGAGTCTGGGCTGTATACATATATCTGTCTGATGTTAAACAGCCCTTTAGTCGCCTTGTACGACACCGCATGGGAAGAGATGGGGTGGCCCTAATTCTACTCTGCCGGAAACCACACGACTCAACAGTGTAATTTAGCTTAAATTTTAGAAAGGGTTGTGTAATCGAAAATATCTATTTAAAAAAAAATTATAGCACTTGACTTTTTTGGCGGCGAACCCCGAGCTTCAAGTTTACCTTGACCCTCAGATACAATCAGGAAAATACAAATACAAAAATTACTAACATTATGTTTTTTCCCACAGATTTCATGTCCTTGGAACTAGTTGATGGTTTCCCAGTATTATTGGTGAACTATGGATCGGGCACCACGAGACTGAACAACAGCGTGGTCCAGGTAGCCGATGGAAAGCCCCATTTGATCGAGATCGTTTTGATGAGGAGTTCTATTGAGATGTTCGTTGACAGATGTAAACTGTCTACGTGCATGAGTTTAGCAGCACCTACAGGACCCAGAGAGATCTTGAATGGTAAGAAAATTTTAAGATGCCAGATTTAAATAAAACTCAAGTTGTTGCCTTAAAAAACCTTTATTATTGTAAATTTTGTCTGGAACACAATTGTGTTCATTTTTTATACTTGCTTTGTCCCATTTCTGATTGCATCAAGAACAATTTTAATTATTCTTATTTTGCCCCAATTCCTGTTTTGCCAAGTTTATTTTTTTCCATTTTTACGGAGTTGCGAATATTTAATTTTTTCTAAAGGTTCTTCAAAACATTCTTCATACTAGTTTTTTTCTAATTGCATACATAGATGTATTGTAGTTGGGTATATCACATATCTCTTTTTACTCCGTGAATAGCCCCCTGTTGTTCGCGGGACCTATCAGTATTTCAAACTGGAGTCGCGAAGAACTAGCTGTTGTCCGCGGCTCCAGTTAAAATAAAAGAATACCTAAACGAAATTAAATATTAACGAATTCTTAAGTAAATTAGCATAAATTTAGCATAATACTATTTGTTTCATTTCAAAGTTATGTTAGTGAATCTACTTTTAAAAGTTGAGAACTTTGTAGGTACTTACAATAAAACTTAAAAGTCGACAAGCTTGTCTTTGTAAGTAAGTTATTTACTTAAATTCTTGGCAACAGGTGAGTTGTTAGCACTTTCATTGTCTCTTACAATATTAATACCCGACTTTGAAGACAAAAAGGAGAATTATTTTATGACCTGTGTTTAAGTTTGTACTTATTTTCTTTTGGAAGTTCGTATCAGACTCATAGCGATTTCTTGGTTGCGCCTAATGATTTTGGAGCTTTAGATTTCTCCGAGGGTGACTTGGCAATCCTAATCCTAAGAGGAAAGCCTGTATCAGAAGTATCAGAACCTCGTCGGTTGTTGAGTACATCGACTTGCAGGTCTTGTTGGTAACCACTTTCCATCATGTGGGCCATGTACTTGTCTGCCACCTAATGTTATTGGATATAAAAAATGGTGGTTTTAGTGACGGTTCTTATATTCTCAGAATATACTGTAATGCTTATACTGTCCACAAGTCTACAACACAATATTTCTTTACAGTAAACGGGCCACTCCAGCTTGGCGGTTCTAGTATAGACCTTCAGAATCTGGCGAGGACCTTCGGTTGGAGACACGTACCAACCAATCAGAACTTCGTCGGTTGCATCAGCAATTTCACGTACAACTCTTTTGTAAGTACATATTAACTTCCTGATAAGTTATGGAGTGAGAGAGAAAGGAGGCCAAAGACAAAGGTTGTGACCGTTACGACCCCACAAACTTGAATTCACCTTTACACTTACCCCCTTTTGATATCGAAAAATTACATTGCTTTCTCTCACATTTGTATATTTTTTTTATTGTAAAACAACAAACTTTATTCGGAACTGGAATCATGAAACTTGTTGGTAGAACATAGAACCGAAGGCGGTTGAATTCGGAAAAATATCGCCCGATAGAAAACTTACCACTAGGCGTGAAATGACCAAATTTTGCTATTTACCCAAAATTGGGTATTTGAAAAATTTTAGAAACCTATCTTATAAGATTTAAAAATTTATTTAATATCTGTTACAATTCACATTTTCCCGTAAACTTTATTAACTAGATAAAAACACATTTTCCCTTTGTTAGCTTAAAGAGTGCGCGGGTCACATGACAATCTGCGCGTGACGTCATAAAATAATATTTACAAAGAGACCAACCAACAAAAGTTTATGTTATACGCCAAGTAAAATTTTTATATTTACGTCTCTCGAACTATCATCAGATATTTTTTTTGCGTTTTGCCTATTGTGAAATAAAGATGAAAAATCTCAATTATAGTATATTTTAAAATTTAAATATTTAAAATTCACCTTTTTGTGAAATACATTTTGTATAATTATTATTTACGTATAAACTATCATATCCAATACATTTTTTTTGTAATAGTTGTCAAATACCCAATTAGCTAGGGAACGTATGTGTAATTCATTTATCATGGTCATTGAATCAAAGAATCAATTTCATTTATTCAGTTTAGGCACATAAAGAGCACATATGAACGTCAAAATTTTACAGTTATGTATGTCAAGAAATTGTTATAGTAAAATAACAGATGACGCTATTTTCTTAATGGAATCTCTTACTATCATTTTCTCCAACAGATGTACAACTTAGGTGAACCATCCCTACACAAGAACGCGGATCCAAGCTGTCAGCGATCTATGTATACAGCCGTGACTTTTGGTATTGACACCAACTTCCTCGTCGCTATACTGGTCTGCATCGTGATATTAGCAAGTAAGTATCAGCAAATTATTTGTTGCTAACATTATGCAGTATAGATATTGCAGCAAACTGTTTGTAGCAAAGATAATGCACTAAATATTTTTTATTGGCAGATATATGATCTCGATTTTAACTATATTTCGAAAGAAACTTACGTGTTTTAAACCTTCCTTTTTAACTTCTTTGTCCATACAAAACACAGTTTGTTATTTTGCTTGAAATATATAAATGTCCACGCTGATTATATTTGATAATTAAAACTTCAACACTAAACGTATTGTTCATATTACGGTTGCTTAGTTATATATTAAAAAAATATTAAATTAGTTCGAAAGTGTTTTAAAATTCAGTATCCTTTAGTACCAACCTTAAAAAGTTTATTTAATGTCGATCATAATAAAAACGAGCGAAGATTTCAGCGCCAACGTCAGTACATTTTGTAATTTCTATTAAATATTAATGCCAATCTACAAAATTATAAATTTAAAATTTATTTATAATGTCTACATAATTGTAATTTTTAGGGTATAAAATTAAATTAGAAGAACAGAAAATCAATTACTTTGTGGTCACATTTTTGCTGTCACATTCATTTTTTTAACCATTTTTTTTTTCATCTAGGATAGTCATACACGTGTTAACTATGAAAACCATATTAATATTATAAAATGTGAAAATAACTCTGTCTCTTACGCTTAAACCACTGAACCGATTTTGATAAAATTCGACTACAATACATTAGACCTTGGGATAGGCTATATTTGACCGCGATAACCGACACTCCCGCGGGCAAAGCCGCGGACAACAGCTAGTTTTCAATATTTTAGACTTTATTTCATAATAATTAACTACTCGAATATCACTTTACGAGCTACATACTTGTCAGAGTACAATCTCATGTTATTTGACTCACTGCCAGGAATGGCAAAAACATGAGTGGAAAATTCCATTTGTCTCCACGACTTCGCAGTAATTGCTATCTTTATGCTAATATGACTTGACTTTGTTTTATGCATTAATCTTACTACTCATATAAATGCGAAATTTTGTAGACATTTTTTTATTCAATCACGTCACATTAGCTAAACGAATCTAGAGGACTACTACCTTTTCCAGTAGTATTATTTTCATCTTACTTTGTGACTTTCATACTGTGAATCGGACCGGCAGGTTATTCAGAATACTAGTGATATGGTCAATCGGAACGGCAGGATATTCAGAATACTAGTGATATGGTCAATCGGACCGGCAAGATATTCAGAATACTAGTGATATGGTTGATCGGACCGGCTGGATACTCAGAATACTAGTGTTATGGTCAATCGGACCGGCAGGATACGCAGAATACTAGTGTTATGGTCAATCGGACCGGCAGGATAATCTTAATACTAGTGTTATGTTCAATCGGACCGGCAGGATACTCCGAATACTAGTGTTATGGTCAATCTGGGTTAAACAATAGTAATGTCTAACTGAAAAAATATATATTTATTTGTTTAGTTTGTTCGATTTCACACTTGTTTTCGAAGATACAGTACACAATACAGTATAATAAATGGTTTCTATAATAAATGGTTTCTTTCAAATATCGATGGATGAACGGTTATTTTCATGCTGTGAAAAGCGAGCTTTTCACAGCATGAAAATAAGTAAGATTGAAATAATAATACTTTTAAGCGGTAGTTGTACGGCGCCTGGATGCAATCAAGCATGTAGAATGATTTTGATACTGCTATGATACTTTAGCAACTTTTCTTATGTAATAATTTATTTACCAGTACTTCTACTCGCCGTGGTGGTTCACCGCCGGAGAGCAGACGCATGGGCAGAGAAAGAGCTCGACGACATTCGAGAGAACATCATTGCCTACGAAGATGAGGGGGGCGGCGAAGGCGACGCCGGGTACGACCTGCATGTCTTGCGGCAGATGTATGATGGACCGCTCCCTGACACCGATACGTTCATACCGAGCAGAGGTGAGTCTTGTAAGTGACAACTTTTTTTTACTCTATTTTAACTGGTGTTTAGAGTCCATCTTATTTGGTTTGATTGGGATGAAATTCTTGGAGAAACACAGCGCTATCAGAACTCAAACTAATCGAAATCTATAGATTGTGCTAGAACTCAGATAAACATAATAGGTAAGGGCAAAAGTATTTTCGTATTTTGAATGTATTATTAGTAGTCAAACTTCTTTGATTGTATTGAATGTAATTGATTCTGACCTCTACTGTGAGCAACGGAAGAGGTTAAAAGAAGCCATAGTGAAAAACAGGCCGGAGGTGTTCCATCCTGACAATGCCAGACCGCACTCAGCAAATATTGAGAGATCTTGGATGGGATGTGTTGATGCATCCTCCGTATAGCAGTAACCTTAAAAGGACACTGAAAACTACCTGTCAGGTTTTTTTAATCAAAAGTCTCAAAATTTCTACACAAATGGGATCAAGGCACTACCCACTAGATGGCAACAATTCATTGATCAAAACGGCACATACATATTATTAATAAAATATATAAATATTTTCCTTTGTATGAAGAATACGAATATACTTTTGCCTCTACCTTAAAGATTAAATTAAATTAAACACAATTCAATGCAAATAGATACATTCATGCGAGTATATATTTGCACTGAGCATATATATTTGCAATTCCGGTGTCATCTAAAGTACTTTCGACCCCGGATTCCGCTCTCCTTTCGTTTTGGGTGGGGTCATCTTAGCTTCCACGTAAGTGGCGTCTTAATCGTCTGACCAGCATCTCGTGAGGAAAACCTGCATCAGGAACTTGTTCGTCAATTGGTAGGTGCATTGGCTTGCAGATGAGCTGGGCTTCTACCGAACACAAGTAGACGTTTTTACGCATACAAATATTTGCGTTGAGCAACTTTGAACCCGCTATCTTTTACGTAGACCAATTGAACGCTCTACCGTAACACCACACAGATCAGGTGGGCAAGCTCTTTGAAAGAGTTATTGCGAAGCGCCTCGTCGAGCACCTCTCTGGTAGGGGGCCGGACCTGGCGGATGCCCAATATGGCTTCCGCCGGTGGCGGTCCACCGTGGATGCCATCATGCGCGTGAGGACTTTGGCGGAGGAGGCAGTTGCCCGGGGTGAGGTGACGTTGGCGGTGTCCTTGGACATCTCCAACGCGTTCAACACCTTGCCCTGGAGTTGCATCAGGGAGGCACTCGTGTACCACGGTGTGCCTCTCTACCTCCGCCGCATAGTCGGGGCGTACCTGACGGAGAGAGCCGTCATCTACCCAAGTGCGACCGGCGTCGGTCGGCGTGAGATGTCGTGCGGTGTTCCACAGGGATCGGTTCTCGGGCCGCTACTGTGGAACATTGGATACGACTGGGTGCTTCGCGGTGAGCTTGCGGACGGCGCCGCCGTCACGTGCTATGCGGACGACACGCTAGTGACGGCGAGCGGGGCTACACACCGCGAAGCGATCCTGAGGGCCACGACCGCGGTTGCTCAAGTCGTGGAACGGATCCGGCGGCTGGGCCTTGAGGTGGCTTTGCATAAATCCGAGGCCATGTTCTTTCATGGACCTCGGCGCACGCCACCACCTGGTTCCAGTCTCACAGTGGGAGGCACTCTCATCGGCATCAAGCCCCAGATGAAATATCTGGGGCTCGTGCTCGACGGCCGGTGGGACTTCGGGAAGCACTTCCGAAGTCTGGGCCCCAAATTGGCGGGCACAGCCAACGCTCTGGCGCGGCTACTGCCCAACCTGAGGGGCCCGGATGACTCCTGCAGGAGACTCTACGCGGGTGTCGTGCGGTCCATGGCCCTGTACGGGTGTCCCGTGTGGGCGGACACCCTGAGTGATCGGCACATGCTTCTGCTGCAGCGTCCGCAGCGGAAGTTGGCGTGCCGCATCATAAGGGGGTACCGCACGATATCATTCAACGCGGCGAGTATCCTCGCCGGATCGCCACCATGGATCCTGGAAGCGAGATGCCTTTCGGCGCTATACCGGTTCCGAAGGGCGGCGCAGGAGCGGGGTCACGATCCCGAGCCCGAAGAAATTCGGGCCGTGAGATCCCGGCTCCACAGGGAAATGGTGGCAGAATGGGAGAGACGACTTGGGCAACCAAGCGCAGGGCACGCCGTAGTAACGGCGGTAAGACCCATCATGGGGGAGTGGCTAGAGAGGCCACACGGCAGCCTCTCGTACCGTCTGACGCAGATGATCACCGAGCACGGATGCTTCGGAAAGTATCTGCGTCGGATGCAGAAAGAGCCAACGTCCGAGTGCCATCACTGCGACGCGAGCGAGGACTCAGGTCCGCACACGCTCACCGAGTGTCCGGCGTGGGAGACGCCGAGGCGGGAGCTTGTGGCGGCCCTGGGAGTGAGGGTTCTCACGCTCTCCACCTTGCTCGCGGCGATGGTTCGCTGCGCGGATGCGTGGGCGGCCGGTGCCTCCTTCTGCGAGCAAGTAATGCTCGTGAAGGAGGAGGCGGGGCGGGAGCGGCAGCGGGAGCGACGAAGGATCGCTAGACAAGCTGCCCGCGCACGAAGGCAACTCGGGCGTCGGAGGTCGATGAACGACCTCCGCCCCCCATGAGCGCCGGCCTGGGGGTGACAGGTGAAGCCGCCTGTCACCCTTGCAGAAGCAGGCCGCGGCGGCGGCGCGCGTGGCGCGCCTCCCCATTTTCGGGGACGAGTTGGGGACTCTGTGGTCCCCACACCCGAGAAGAGGGCCAGATCGTGAGAGATGGCCCTGGGTCGGCCGGGGTGCGAGGGATATGCCTGTCAACCTCACCTTCGGCAACCGAAACGACCCACAGGCGGCGTGCGTTTTGGTCGGTTCGAGTCCGACATAACCTCCTCCACCGGCTTCGGTGGGGAGGTATCCGTGGGGATTTTGCGCACGTAAAAAAAAAAAAAAAAAAAAACACCACACAGATCGTTGTCTTATGTTATCTATTTTTTATTACTCAGAAATCTCTGAGCAAGGGATGAAAGAACCGTTCTAATTCATAAAGTAAATTCTCGGTACCGACTTGGAGATCCAATATCAATTTCTGTCAGGCGCAAATCCTAAAAATAAAGTACGTAATAAAGACAAGAAGTCAATTTTTCTACTTGTCTCTATTGGGTCAATGGGGATTCGTTATTGAAAAAATGAGACGGCTATAAAGTTTCAGGCGATATCTGATGACATTGCGGAGAGACTTATTATCTTTTTTATATATCTACTTATGTCTATATATCTATGAAAAATAGGAAGAGTTTTATTTTGTGCTCATACTTTGGAAATTTTATAGTTTTCCATATAAATTTGATCTGGCGTAATAACTGATTGAATTATTGATGGAAAGTTCCTTTAACGAAGTAACTAAACACCTCAACAAAGTCTAGGGAACAAGATGACCCCAATATTTTTTTTCGTGTAAATCTTGTTTTGCTAATAACTGGCAGCAAATAAATAAAAATAGAATAAAGTAGATTACAGAGTTGTTCGAAATTTAAAAATAAATTTAAATAAGTAATGATTTTCGAATATGGAGGGAAAACTTTTAAAAGTGTTTGATTGTGCAGTTTCTCTGAGGCAAAATAAAAAATATTTTCTTTGATTGTAAATAACGTTTATTATCAATAATACGTCTTTTACGTATGGTTTGTGCATTTTTGTGACTGTAGTCATCATGTCACGTCGTCATTTAAGTCGCGAAGAGATGTTAAGGGCTGTTGGTATGCTGCAAGCTGGACGAACTCAACGCGACGTAGCGGATGCTGTCAACACCCAACCAAGCGTAATTTGCAGATTATGGGCACGCTACAGGTCTACAGGGGATGTTGCCGAACGTCACAGGGGACGAAATAGGGTTACTACCCCGCGACAATTTCGTTTCTTGCAAAATTCCGCAAGGCGGCAACCCACGATTACTGCTCGTCAGTTGGTCGCAGGCCTCCAGTCTCAGCATCAAGTGGTTATTAGCGATCAAACTGTCAGGAGAAGACTACACGAAGCCAATCTTCATGCTCGCAGACCGCTTAGGGTTCCAGCTCTTCGACGTGGAAATCGAGGTCGTCGCTTATTGTGGGCTAACGCACATTTACAGTGGACCGACCATCAATGGGCACGGGTTCTGTTTTCCGACGAATCTCGCTTCGGTTTTCATCCTGATTCGAGAAGAGTGCGTATATGGCGAGTTCCTGGACGTCGGAGTCGTCTCCAGAATCCGCAAGAAGTTCATCCTTACTAAGGTGGAACGGAACAATCATGGTATGGGCTGGAATTCGCCTTGGTGGAAGGACCGACCTCGTTTGGATACGGGGCAATTTGAATGCAAACCAATACATTCAGGAGGTTATACACCCCATGGTAATCCCTCATCGAAAGCAGTTCGGTCAAGATTTTATGTTCATGCAAGATAATGCACGGTCACACACCGCGAGGGTAGTGGTCAATGCGTTAAGCGAGCACAATATTACGACGTTGGAATTGCCTGCTCAGTCTGCCGACCTCAATGCCATAGAGCATGCCTGGGATTTCCTTGGGAGAAGAGCTTTCAGTGATTCTTTGGAAAATCTGAACACTGAAGAACAACTTTTTTTACACCTTCGCAGTGTATGGAGCCATATTCCACAGACGATGATTGACAATCTCATACTAAGTATGCCACGCCGTTGTCGAGCTGTTGCTAATGCTTTAGGAGGTCCTACAGATTATTAAAAACGTTTAAAGTACGGTTAATTACTGTATTTCTTACTAGCTCGTTATTTTTGTGCCTAATCATAGAAGGTTGTAATACTCAATATTGGCATTATTCAATTCATTCTTAAAAAAAAAAAAATTGATATGAGAATGTTTTTATTAAAATTAAAAACGGTATAAAAATACCCTTCTATTGATATAAAACACTCACTATTACAAGAAAGGGTTTTTAAATAAAAACTAGAAATGTCCTTGTTCCCTAGACTTTGTTGATGTGTGTATTAGAAATGCATAATGTTCCTATCTTTTTTACGTCTCTCACGTAATTGTATTCCCTAGAAATAATTCTCCAGGATCCCGACCAGGTGCCTATCGTGAACAGGCAGTCCCACACGAATGGGCTTCTTTCTTTTATACCTTTTCTATTTTACAGATGGTAACACATAAAAGAGTCATTGTTAATTTCACATTTGAATTTCGAATTTGACGTAATAAATAGGTGTTACCACTTAATTTTTTTTTGAAGTTCATAATGTAATTCAATTATCTTACTCAGGTATGGTTGGCGCAGCGCCTGACATCTCAGGGTTCTTGGATGACAAGAAGTCAGTCCTAGATCGAGATCCGGATATAACGCCGTACGATGACGTCCGTCACTACGCGTACGAGGGAGATGGCAATACTAGTGGTTCGCTGTCATCATTAGCTAGTTGTAAGTATAACCAATTATATAATTTTTTTTTCCAGAATCAATTTCAAGCAAATACCTCAATCAATACTTTTATTTATTCTTCTTCATCATTTTCATCTTAGCGTTAATCCCGGTCGCATCCAAAGCTTCCACCTCGGAGTCTGGGGTCCGCTTTACCAGTCTAACTGCAGATTTGGTTGAACTTTGATTAATTTCGTGAAGCTATTGCCATCTGAACTCCACAATCCAAAGGCGATATCGAAAGCATTGCAGTTAGACCCATCTGTTGAACTTTTTAAGGGTCTAACTACCCGCAACGACTGCCATAAATGTTGGCATGGCAACCGGGACCAACGGCTTAACATGCTCCCCAAGGCCCGACCAGACCAATGCAAATACCCATATATGCAATAAGCGGGGATCAAACCCGCGCCTCCTGCGTAGCGGCTGCGTTCACTACCGCCACGCCACAGAGGCTGTCGGACTACTACTACTATTTTATTTATTTATATTTAAATTTAATCTAGTGATGAATATGTTAAAGTACACATAAATCTAAGAAAGCGTCTTGTAACACTTAGTTTTAACTAGCTGACCCACCCCAGCTTCGCCCGGGGTATATTTTGAAGCTTCATATCCCTTTGAGCCCGTATGTTTTAGTCTTCAAAATATGTATGAAAAATTGCCGGATTTGTTAACATTTAATATCAATGATCCGCTCCCTTAAGTAGTAGCGTGATGATATATAGCCTGAAACCTTCCTCGATAAATGGACTACCCAACACTGAAAGAATCATTCGAATCGGACCAGTAGTTCCAGAGATTAGCGCGTTCAAACAAACAAACAAACAAACTCTACAGCTTTTTAATATTAGTATAGATTAGGCGGATATACTTTATCCAAGTGTTCTTTGTACGTAGCACCCATCATTATTTTCATTTGTTAGTCATTAATACACTCATTCAAACGGCTTTGTCTGTTGCAGTCTTTATACACAATTGGTAACTTATTGGTTTGCTTAAAAAAATGAATTTTATAACAGCAGCTTTTTTTTCTCATAGGCACGGACGATGGCGACTTAAAGTTCAACTACCTATCTACATTCGGTCCTCGATTCCGCAAACTAGCGGACATGTACGGTGACTCTGATGATGACCGGCCCCACGAAGAATCGTGGTGCTAGCGCCACGCCTGGCTCGTGTAGCCACACACTGACTGTATGGCCTAGGCCAAGGTGATGTGATCAAGACCAAGCTTCGAGATGCCTTATTCAGTGACAGTGACAAAACCCCACCGCGAAACCCCCTTATTATTTTACTATAATTCCTGTGATAATTGTTAATGTTCGATTGATATTATGATTTGAATTTAACGACAAATTTGACACTGACAAATGGAGGCAACTTTGACAGATGACAGCTGGCGCTGACGTTTGCGTTTTATTCCTATTCGTATCTTAGAAAAATAATTGTCTTACATAATAAAACGTTCACATAAATCGTTGGCATGTTTTACTTTAATGTATTTGCTTTTAAACTATTCGATATGGGCTGCTAGTATTATTTATATGAATACTAAGAAAAATACTAATGACGTATGATTTTAAATTTCAATTTTAGAATGAATGTTTTTTTTAATATTTTTCAAAAAGCGACAGTATTAAACGGAGCTGTACGTTTCATAAAGTGGGTTAAAGCTGATTTAAAGTACTATAAGGTGTAATTGGGTTTGTAAGGAATAAATGGCGGGGCGTTTATTGTAAAGCGATTTTTAATGAAACGCATTATTCTATAAAACTCACATAACAATGTTAAAGCGTTTTAAGAAAATGACTGATATGTAACGTTAGGCATCTTTGTAGATACGCCTAAATTATTTCTTGTATGTAATTTTTTATATATAAAAATCTTTAGGACACGACTTTGAGTAACGACAATTGTATTTAAGACTTTTATACGTATTAATCATTTAGTTTTATATAACAATACGGCCTTAGCTTAGTCAATGGTATGGGGCGTTTTACCCTGCAGTCGCGTCATGTTATGTTCAATATTGATTCCTGAAATCCATATGCTTTTTCTGAAACCACGTTTGAATACGGTAATAGAACAACTGATTTATGTTATTTGATGGTGTTTTTAGCGTATTACCAAAAGCTCGATCTAATAACAACATGCAGAAAGTTCTAATATTCGGATTTGAGAAT
The DNA here is from genome assembly GCA_963662185.1 of Eilema griseolum. Lineage (NCBI taxonomy): Eukaryota > Metazoa > Arthropoda > Insecta > Lepidoptera > Erebidae > Eilema > Eilema griseolum. Next base: position 13,382,643 of record OY759250.1, read on the forward strand.
TAAAATTGAATATGTCTATTTGATTTATGGTTTTAAAATAAACTTTGTACACAATATTACAACTGTGGGCAGACTCGAAGGGTGGTTCCTACCTTATATTTGAAAGTTTTAGAGAAGTGCCATTTTGTGGGGAATTATTGTAAGTCAAATATTATTATTTATGTATGTAAAACATTTGTATCGTAACAATGGTCTAATAAAGATTATGTTATTTTAAGTGAGGACTTTTTGTATTTTTATTTCTTTTTTGTTATATTTGGACATCTTTTTTATCTTACAACATACTTTAATGCAAAACATTTTTGTACTTTGTTTTATTTTTTATTGTAATAGCGTGTTGTAGCTGCTAAATACTACGGCTCGCGTATACTTTTGCCGATATCAACCGATTTCCGGTTGAACCACAAATGCTAACTAAACCTAGTACCTATGCTGGTGATTCTGTAAGCGCATGCTTGCTCTAGAATAAATTTAGTTTAGTACTCTTGGTAGAAAACGGTCGACTGCCGATCGGTTGATCTCGGAACACATGTAATGTAAACCTAATAGTTTCGGCTAAATATAGGGAAGTCTTAATCGAAATATAGTAGATTATAAGTGTAAATATGTACAGTGATGAGTTAAAAATTGAGTGTGAACTTAAATATTCAGTAAAAATAACTTTTATATGGTTAACATTAGGTGAATATACAAGGTGTCTTATCATTATGCATATCAACGAATTGTAATATTAAAATTTATCCTGTAATAACCGTTGTTTGGACATGTTCTCAGTGTGACATATATTATGCCTAACTGTAATAACTGTAGTAGTTAATAAAAACCTATGTATATATACTATGTATGTTTATATACCTATATTTTATTTCTGATCAAAAACATCCATATAACGAAACTAGTCCAAAAGGTTTTTTTTATAACGTTAGTGTATATTTCAATTTATTTTTATAGTATTATGTTTATTTCTTACAATTTATTTTATATTTGCTTTTGTAAACTTGTAATTGTCTATCCGTTTCTTTTTGTTATTGGCACGTTGTTGTGTGATTAGAATTAAGTAGATTTAATTTCTTTTTATTTTATTATTTTAATATCCCATCAAGCCAGTTTGCTACGTAATTTTTGTTCTTATAAATACTTGATTAATCCTGACTTTTTATGCACTGTACATTATTTGGACTCTTTTTTAAGAATTGGACATTTTCAACCAAAAATGCCCTTGTTCACATTTTTGTTTTAATTTAATGCAAAAACTATTTATCAATAGGTATAATTTGTGAAGTAAAGATATGCATTTAAAATAAACCATTTGAATAAAATATAGGTTCTGTGTTTATGAGTTTACATAGGTATTATGTACATTTATAAGGCTCCTCGCCTACTGGCAAGCAACTGTACCTAATAGGTATATAAATAGGTAACAATAGCTAAGCATTGATGTATAAAGTAACTTTGATTACATTCCAATACACCTAATGTTATTAAATGTAATATTATTGATCAATTACTCGTACTTAGGCATTGTCGGTGAACATTTTTCAAGTAAAATACACAAAAAAATGATCACCTACAAATAAAACACTGCCATAAATAAATATTAAATAGGATAACGTGCTTTTAAGTGGAAAAGAGAGAATGTTTTTTTTTAATTTATTGACAAAAGTCATGGAATTATAAATAAGCGTTCGGCCACACTTGTCATATTTTAATAACGATCGATTTAGAATATTTCTGTGGAACTGGGGGGTTTGATGTTGTTCTTTCGTGATAATAGATGCATTCTAGTGTAAAGTTTCGGAAATTATATATTAGACGTATCTCAAAGCATTAATATAAAATCAAATTCAAACATCTTTGGTTATCGATCTGTCATTGATTTGTTTACAGATAAATATGATTTGAAAATTTTAATAACAAATATTTCAAAGGTATTATAAAAATTCTTTAGTATTTGCAAAAGCGATAAAACAAGTAACAATTCCAAATAATATTTTTTTAATCAGTCATTTCTTTTTACTCATTTCTGTTATTTGTCGAGTGTGGCCGCGCTCTAAAACCGGATGCCGTCGATTTATCAGTGATGCAAATTTATTTTTTTAATTACAATTTTAAGTGATTAAGTGCCTTTTGTTCTGTACGGACATTATATTTTATTGACGTCATACCTTTTCTTATTCAATTGTAGTGCAACGATTTCGTTCTTAGTAGTACGACACACAAGCAATGGAATCGGGCGTATCAAGACTAGTGTATGCAGTTCATTGAGCAGTCTTTTATGATTTGTTAGCCGATGTCTTGGGCATATTAGAAAGGTTTGTGAGCAACTGAATGGTTATAAATTCAACAAATTTTGATATTATACCCATTTAATTCAGTGTTTTTCAATTATAGTCTTACATCTACAGAATAACATACAAATCATAATAAAAAAAATTACAACCTACTAAAATCATAACCTTAAATATTGTAAATTAAAAATTTTATAACTACCCTACGTTAACAAAAAGAAGGTTATGTATTTTAACGCTCTTGTAGGAAATTTAGACCGCGTCATTTCAATTATGCGATATACCGTCAGATGTTTTATGCTAATTGAAAATTTACAATATCTTGTAAGTGAATGTATGATACTGGGTTTAAGTAAAGATATAAGTCAAAAGTATGTGTACCTTATCCGAGTAAATACGAATGATATAAGTACTAGGTGTGAGCGACTGAAAATTGTCATATTATACCTATAATAGGTTAGCTTGAAACTTTGTTACGTATAGACGTTTAAGAATTCAAGGTCGATATTGGAATAAACGAAATGATATAGATTTTATTTTTATTTGTATCTCCACTACCCTTTTTTTTGTTTATAAATCCCCACGGATACCTCCCCACCGGAGCCGGTGGAAGAGGTTATGTCGGACTCGGACCGACTAAAACGCACGCCGCCTGTTGGTCGTTTTGGTTGCCGAAGGTGAGGTTGACAGGCATATCCCTCGCATCCCAGCCGACCCAGGGCCATCTCTCACGAGCTGGCCCTCTCCTCGGGTGTGTGGGGACTACAGAGTCCCCAACTTGTCCCCGGAAAACGGGGAGGCGCGCCAGGCGTGCCGCCGCCGCTGTCTGCTTCTGCCAGGGTGACAGGCGGCTTCACCAGTCATCCCCAGGCCTGCGCCAGTTTGGCTTTCTCCACTACCCCTATGTAAGGACCTAATATTATAAACTATAGTTACGCCATAGAGGAACATCTGGACTTTTAAAAATGGCGGAAAAAGTAAGTATAAATAAATATAGATAGTTACTCGCGTGAAGAAATAATACATCAATTTTATTAGTTAATTTGCAATTCAATTAGCCCACTGCAGTCCACTGCTGGACATAGGCCTCTCTTATTTTTTTTTAAAACCACTTAGTTGGCAGACAAACACACGGCCCACCTGATGGAAAGTAGTTACCGTGACCTATGGACGTCTGTAACACCAGAGGAGTCACAGTTGCGCTGCCAACCCTGTAAGTACAGAGTTTCTGTGCCGTCAGTAGAAGACAAAGCAGGACAAGCCTTTAGTCTTCCCACTGACAGCACAAATCCTCCAGTGAGCTCTGGCTACCCTACTCACCGCTGGGAACACAACACGAAGTTATTATAACCGCGGTATTCTGTAGGGCGGAGGTACATCCCCAGTCGGACTGCTCAATCTGGCGGAAATACCGCCGTGTCCTACCTCTCTCAATGTTCGCCATTTTCCGGTCCTCTGCCTTCTTCATTCAGTCTATTCCAGCCACCCTTTTCAGATGTGCAATCCTCTAAGTGTAGCTTAGAGCTCAGCGCTGCGATAGCCTAGATCGAAATTGTCATTGGTCTAACTGGATGACGTCACTGGAGATCAAACATTGACAATCTAGGTCTAGGCTGTCGCAGCGCTGCGCCTGACGCTGTAGGCTTAGAGAATTGCACAGCAGGTCGTCAGTCCATCTGGCTAGGGGGTAGGAGGTGTCCTACCTTTATTACATACATACATACATATAATCACGCCTTTATCCCCGGAGGGTTAGGCAGAGGTGAACTAACACCCACATTTCACCAATCATTGAATTCAGTCCCTCGTAATAGGGGGTGAGCCTATTACTCCGTCTTCCGGGCATTATTGTTGACTCGAGCAATGCATCTAAAGCTGAGTCTGGACTGTATATATCTGTCTGATGTTAAACAGCCCTATCCCTTAGTCGCCTTGTACGACACTGCATGGGAAGTGATGGGGTGGCCCAAATTCTACTTTGCCGGGAACTACGCGGCAGTTTATTAATTTATATTAATTATGAATTGCGTACTGTCACGTCTCGGATTGGTGCGTGAAATGATGACGTTCGTCATCATTTTAGAATTCGGACAACATATCTATAGTTTGTAATACATCATTGCTCTATGCCTTTATCGTTGGCACTAGAAATACACACGCACAGACATATGCGAGTAAAAATGGAAGAATTACTTTATTATAAGTGATCTGTTAACACCGGCTGATCTGACAGAATACCTTGCAGTTTTAGTCGGTTCGAGTCCGACATACGCACCTTATCGTTGGTTCTGGTGAGGTTGAAGTCTGAGATTGTTTCTGCATGCAAATAAATTGTTAATCAACGTGAAAAATCGTTATCATCAGCATTTACGCTAACCCCCAGCTTAAACTCTGGTTCTATTACATTGAGAGATCAGACGATAGCCGCTCCCGGAAACGCTGATATGCTAGTTAAAAATAATAAGTGGACCTCGAGCTCCAAAATACATACAAGCTTTGGATCCCACTGGGAAATTGATATAAGGAGAATACCTAGTAGTGGAGTTGAGATAACATTGCAAGAAGTATTTATGTTTCTATTCAAGAGCATTCATCAGTGAAATCCAGTTTGGAGGATCATTCTGCTTGACAACTAGTTCCAGTCGCAGGCTAAACGTGAATAGACTGTGGATTTCAATTGGTTCACTTAACAAATCGAACTGTCTTAAAACTCACCAACTTAAATAAGTCGGCTAATACGAACGCGCTTAATTATTTTAAAGTCAAGCCTAATAAGGGTCCTGAACTTTTTAAATACTACTTATTACTTCTTGAGTTGAACGGGTTGAAGGTCACAATCACTATGTTAAAAGAGGTTATTTATGTTAGTTATGTTGTAATTAAATTAGTTCGTCTAAAAACTTAGTATTTTATGTAAGGTCACCGGATACGAGAAAAAATTTAGTTTTTTATCATTTATTTACTGAATTATATATAAATATTTACACAATTAGTGTAAAAAAACATTGTGTACACAGAGATGGTATTATAAGTTTCACTCGGAACTTATAATACCATCATACCATTGTCATATTGCAACTTGTCAAATACATGTTTATACTCAAGTGTAAACGAGGGGTAAGTAGATATATGACATCTGGATGACAATATTTTAATTTGATACCTTCAAGTTAACAATGGAAAAAGGAGATGAATAAAGAATTCTTTAATGGTTACTAGCAAACATCTCGAATTTGAACTCATATCTTTTGTTTTCTTACACACTATAGTTGAAAACAAGTAGGTATGTTTATTTGATTCTTTAAACGAAAATGTTATTAAAAATGTAATGCAAATTTGCCTGGGAAAGGAAACACATCCATAAACACTTCACATTGTTTCACTCAGTGAAAAGAATTTAAAATTGATCGTGGCAGTCTAGCGGCCGGTGCTGACTCCTCATTTTTATGTTCTACCCACACGCCAACGGCTACCCGAGGGTGAATATAGCGAAGGACTGTTGCATAAAATGGAGATCGGTACACTATTAACACGCTTTCGTACGTTTGTTAGTTTGTATGTAACAAAATTTTTGTACTCGATTTTAGTGTAAGTATTTACAACATGGCTGCTTGATTTACAATTTTGCATACTTATCAATTACTGACCGATGTACAATGTGTACAAATAATTTAAATAAAAAATAAAAAAACATATACATACATTCTGTAAATCCCCAAAGCGGTAGGTATTAACATCCACAAATCGCCAATTATGATTTTCGATTCCACGTAATAGGCGGTGAGCCTATTATCACCGTTTACAGTTTACTGTCGGATGGAGAAAAAAGCCTTTAGTCTCTATTAGTTTTTTTAGTCACTATTTTTGTTTTTGTTTTTTAGTCACTATTTACGATATACACAGAAAACCAACACGGCAAATTAAAAAACAAATAATAAAATAAAAAAAACTACAATTTACAACATATCGAACAAATCAAATATTTTGTAGGTATACGTAAAACTAACGATTCCGAAAAGTCTTATTTTTGTACGTATTTGACATATTTCAAAAACAATTACTTACCATGTGTGGAAAGTGAAATTAGAGTGGTTTTTGTGAACTTCTTCTTTCTCTTATTAATGGCTTCTACAGCGAATCGCCGCAATTTTGCCAATGACAAGTAAATGTCTTTAAAATTATTAATGGCGAGACGCCAATGTCAAGTTTTTCAAGCTACGGTCCTATAAAATGTTTGTTAATGATGACGATAAGTTGATGATATTGGTGATGATGATTACGATTAATGAGATGATTGCTGCCTCAGTAAAGTTGTGGGGACTTTACTAGAAGCTCCCTAGGGTGATTTGGAACCAACACGAAAAGTCACAATTCACTGTAATTTTCACACTTGTGTGCGTTGTCAAAGACCATAAATATATCTATAAATCCACTATATTTATACATAAAATCTCGAATCACACCAATTTTGGAAAATAAAATAATATCGCGACGCGTCCTTCTTCGTATTGGCGCCAAAACACCTTTGTGGACTTATTTCTCTCTCTCTCTCTCTATATCTCCTTTTTGGCAAGTTATGGATATATGCCAATGTCAAGTAATACAGTAGTAGTAATATAAGTACATATATAAATGTCTTTAAAATTATTAATGGCAAGACGCCAAAGTGAAGTTTTTCAAGTTACGGTCCTCAGTAAAGTTGTGGGGACTTTACTAGAAGTTCCCTAGGGAGGTTTGGAACCAACACGAAAAGTCACAATTCACTGTAATTTGCCACTTTCCACGCTTGTGTGCGTTGTCAAAAACGTTATATCTGTAAATCTACCATTTTATACATAAAATGACGAATTCACATCAATTTCAGAAAATAAAATAATACCGCGACGCACTCTTCTTCGTGTTGGCGCTAAAACTCCTTTGTGGACTTGCTGACAAGTTATTTTGTATTTCTTTTTAAATTCTTTACGGCCAGTAAAGTACCATTAACAGTAGACATCACATGTGACAACTCTTTGCAGTAAATATATGTCAAATATTTTGCCAAATCAACAAACGCCCAATAGCAAACACAAATAGCCAAGCGAAGTGCCACCATGATAATATAGAAGGGAAAATGGCGCTCTTTCAATTCACGAAATTGTGGGTTTTGACTATGCAAGCTTTAACGCTCCAACATTCCTAAAACCTATTTCCCTACAATTTACGTCCAACGTTAAAACATATTTTATTTTCTCATCGTCGGTTTTTATAACGGAATTATCTGATTCTACTTTGTTACTGTCGGCTTAAGCCTTTATAAGTGTTAAAGAGCGCAGATTAAGGTATTTCCGTACTTACAATTTGCATTTTACTTGGAAGTGATATCTAGACAATTAAAGTGAACCCAAGGGACAGCTTAGAAAATTAAATGTCGTGTTACAAAGATACCTTTGTGCTCTTTTAGTCATAAATATAGCTGTAAGAGCTACATTTTTGGTTTGTTTTATTTTAAGTTCAGTAACTGTATTGCACACGATTTTATGTTACAAAATACATTCGTTTTGGGTCTATATCTAAGTACCTAAGACCTATAGCACCATGTATGGCGAAAAGAAGATATAAAAAATATCTAGAATGTGGGGGTGTATGAAAAACTTCTACTCGCATACTCGAAGACGGCGGGCGTGCAGCACTGAGCCAGTCAGCTTGTGACCACGGCCGATTTAACCTGGTTGAAACATCTGGCAATTCTAAGGTTAAGGTTATTGTATATATATTTTGGACGTGAACAATACCAGGGATGTCACACTCGCGCTGCCGACCCTGTAAGAACCTTCTAATGCTCTTCTTGAAGAACCCCATATTATAAATACCGCTTAGGAAAATCACGACAGGGAGTACATTCTACAGTTTTAAGCGTACGGGGGATGAAGTTCCTATGATAAAGTTTGAAGTTTCAAGTCGCAATATGTGGGGTTGGATTCCGTGCCTTTGGCGAGAGATGCGATGGGAGAATATAGCCGTGGGTCGTGGGTATATTTAAGTAGGTACTTGTCTTTTTAGGTATTTTGTAGACACTCACCAAAACGTTTTTTTTTTATAAAGGACACCTCAATTAGACTTCACCTCGCCTCGCCTGATGGTAAGCTGAAGGCAAAGTTCAGAAAAAATGGTCACCATTACATACATATAAATCATGTTACAAAGGTGACACTCAGCTTGACAGCCTCAGTGATATGCTTTTTCACACCCCGCTTAAAGGATCCGGGAGTGTAGGAAGAAGGAAACACGTGAGTTGTTAATGAATTCCAGGCCTTAATGGTGCGAACACCATTAAGGCATGGAATTCATTAACAGCTTTGTCGAAAGGAAAGAGTCTCCAAACCGCTTGGTAAACCACGTGCTGATTTACGGACGAACCATTTCCTTTCGTAGTTAGCAACTCAGATAAAGTTGCTTCAATCAGTTACTTCCTAGACACTAATCGTAGACTTTAAAAATCTCTATAACAAATAATGCCCACTAATACTTAACACCATTAAGTACTATTAAATCTAACATCATATGTGGTTATTAAACCCCCATAACTCAAACGACCTGGTTCTGAATTCACTAAGTTAATTCTTGATTTAAATATTCATCACGCAAAGACCGACGCCACGGGGGTTCCCATTATCGGAGGGCTTAATAACATGGTTCAGTAGACGATATGTCAATCATGTGGCTGCTTTACTCACTGCTAGTATGACTATAATCTTGAATATAATGAAATGGAGAATCGAAGCTCACTATTCAGTAAACAGTTAGTCGTTTAGTGATAATTTATATGAGCGCTTTCGTGCGGATGTTGGTGACGGCTGTCAATAGTCTTTGAGTCAAGATGGGGAGGAAGGAGGTCTATATGGGTGACCTGAACCACTGACTTGAAATATACTCGTAGTACAAATGTCTTACCAATTAATGATTTACCAAAAAGCGAAAATTGGACTCCACGAGTAAAACATTTGAGGGTTGGAAATGTCGACTTGGGCCATTGCAGTCAGGTTTCGTTAATTTTGAGTTATTTTTTTAATTTCAATTATCATAACATTTTAAACGCCTTTTCCAGAACTGTGTACAGTTCTCGTCGCGAATTTTACTTGATGTCTTCTACCGAATGAAAACGTGTGCCACGTAGTTGTAATTTGAGTTTAAGAAAGAGAAAGAAGTCGACTGGATCCATATGTGGTGAATAGAGTGGCTTGATAGTATTTTTTGAGATTTTGGTCAAAGGTTCTTTTATAATGATGTGATGAGTTTTTGTAGAAAATTTAAGTCATTTTGGAATAGCCGAGAGGCAACATGTTTCCAACTCAATTATTTTAAAAGTTTCGGATAGACTCGTAAGACACAGAAAGTTCAGCGGCTATCTGTACTATTAAATGAGGATCAGTTTTGCTATGTTTACTTCAGTTGAAGACGTTGATATCCTACTAGAGCGAGGCAAATATTTTATCATATCTCGACCGCTTTTAAACGTTTTGTACCACTCATAAGCACGTGTTTTTGCAAAGGTTGACACTGCCAACTGTTAGACTTCTGTAACATTTGCAGTGACTTCGAACATATATATATATATATATGGCAGAGTAGTTTATTTTTACATGACTGTTTAAAATGGAGTTGCGTATTTTGACGGTTTATATAGGTTAATGAAAATATTCAGAAATCTCGGGTGGAGTAATAAATAAAGTTATGAATAAAATAATCAACACATTTCTATGTATTTCTTGAGAGTTCTTAAAGTTCTCAAAGCAGTGTCTTTTCTATTCATTTGTGTATTAAACTCGACTCGTGAAGATGTTAAAGCTGCGAAAACATGAAGCACGACCTCCCCGCCAACAGCCACACCTTCACTGGTGGTAGAGATTTGACGGCACAAATTTGTCACAAATTTCGACCGGGTTGGTACCACCGTGCAATATTGCGAAAAACCCTTCATAGTAATTCAATTTCGGTTGGATTGCGTTCAGGGATCAGCAAATGCATAGCCGGGTAGGGGTGATGGTGGTCGCAGCACTAGTGGGACCAGTGGGTCTTGGCGTAGTCTAGTGAGGATGGTGCGGGGCGACGCGCCGGTCAGGGAGACCCGTAGAAACGGTGGTGCCGCTGGCCGCCCGCGGTATAGTACAGAGGCCCAACTGGGACTAACCACCCTGGAAGGCTGCCTCACCAGACCGCGCATAATCCCGGTATGGCTCGTCGTGCCGGTTGGTGACCGGAAGTGGGGGCCAGGCGACCATATTCGGGGGGGGTACGGGGGCCCTTCCGTACGGCGTGTCGGCTCACGCCATGCCTCATAATCATAGACAAAACCAATATCCCGCACTTTGTCACGCGGTGCTGCGACGACAATCACCTCTTTTTTTCACGCCCTTTTCTCCTTTTCATCATGGCAGCGCATTTAAGAGTATTGGGCAACACAGCGGCTCTACAGACTCCCACAAGCTCGCTATTTGAGGTGGAGTCCACTAACATCTGTGGACTCCATGCGAACCTCAACGCCGTCCACCAACACCTTGAGACGGCGAAACCAGATATGCTCTTTCTCACGGAGACACAAATAGGCCGCCCTGATGACACGACCTACTTGCTTTACCCCAGCTATGTTATCGAGGAAAATTTCCGTGCAAAAGCCGGGGTGTGCGTGTTTGTTAGGGCGGATGTTTGTTGTCGCCGTTTGCGCTGCCTTGAGGACCCATCCTTTTCAACCCTATGGGTACACGTAGACCATGGCTCTACGAGTCAGATCTATGTGTGCCTCTACCGTTCCCATACAGGAGATGCTGAGACAACTCGACTCTTTGAATATCTGAGTCAGGCGGCAGATGATGCGCAGGAACGGTTTCCGAACGCCGAAGTGGTATTTTTGGGGGACTTTAACGCCCACCACGAAACCTGGTTGGGCTCCTCCAAAACAGACCATGCGGGAAGAGCCGCCCATGCATTTGCTCTGGCGCATGGCCCGACCCAATTGGTACACGAGGTCACTAGAATACCAAGAAGGTCGGGCCTAGCACCCTCTCTGCTAGACCTTCTGCTGACGAGTCACCCAGACCTGTACAGTGTTTCGGTACAAGCCGCTTTAGGCAATTCCGACCACTGTCTGGTCTGCTCCAAGGTGCCAATTATAGCGCCTTCACGACCCGTGCAGGGGAAGCGGCGTCTCTGGCACTACTCGTCAGCAGATTGGGATGGGCTGCGCAACTATTTTGCGTCCATCCCGTGGGTTGAACGCTGCTTTGAAGGTAAGAAACCCTCGGATTGTGCTACTGCTGTTGCCGGTGAGATCGGTCTGGGTATGGAATACTATATTCCGTACACTGATGTCACCGGTGCCCGAGGAGTGCGCCCTTGGTTCGGGCGCGAGTGTGCGGGGGCTGTTGATCAAAAGCAGTCCGCGTATCGCGCTTGGGTAAGGGCGCGTGCCACGCACGATCCCAATGTGAGCCACTTCAAGGCGGCGTACAACAGAGCCACAAAGGTCTGCAAGAGGGCTTACGTCAAAGCGGATGCCCTGCGCATTGCGCGGCTTGGTCAAGAGCTAGTGGCACATCCCACGGGCAGCCGTGGATACTGGCGACTGGCCAAAGCCGTGCAGGCCAACTTCTGTCAGCCTTCGCTGCCACCGCTGCGCTACCCTGATGGATCCCTGGCCCATGGACCGCAAGAGAAAGCCAATATGCTAGTAAATCTCTTTGCGGCCAATTCCCGAGTCGATGATTGCGGTATACAGCCGCCGACACTACCCAATGGTGACCACGTAATGCCTGAAATACGTATCAGGCAATGCGATGTTCGTGCGGTGCTTCAATCACTCGATGTCCGGAAAGCCAGTGGCCCGGATGGTATTCCAGCGGTGGTCTTACAAAAATGTGCAGCGGAGTTGTCTCCGATGCTTACGCGGCTGTACCGACTGTCCTACAGCTCGGGTACAGTGCCTTCGGCTTGGAAAGAGGCGAATGTACAGCCGATCCCCAAGAAGGGGGATCGCTCAGAGCCAGCCAACTATCGACCCATAGCCGTCACCTCAGTGCTGTGCAAGGTCTTCGAGCACATCATTAACAAACAGCTCATGCGTCACCTAGAGGATCACTCCTTAATTAATGACCGGCAATATGGCTTCAGGCCGAAACGGTCAACGGGTGATCTTCTAGCATACGTTACCCATCTTTGGGGTGAGGCTATGGACAAGCACGGCGAGTCACTGGCAATTAGTCTTGATATCGCCAAAGCTTTCGATAGAGTCTGGCACAAATCGCTTCTCTCCAAGCTACCAGCCTTTGGTCTGCCTCCTAGACTGTGCAACTGGATTGCTAGTTTCCTGCAGGAGCGCCGTATCCGCGTCCTCTGTGATGGACGGGCTTCGGAGTTCTTGCAAATAAATGCTGGCGTACCGCAGGGGTCTGTATTATCTCCCACTCTCTTTCTTCTGCATATCAACGACATGCTGTCCACCGGCAGCATACATTGCTATGCAGACGATAGCACCGTACACGGGAGTTATCACGGACAACCTGCGGCCAAACAGTCTGATATCGTGGAAAAAAGACAGCTTCTTGTCACTGAACTGGACCGGATCTTGAATCACATTTCTCAATGGGGCTCCGAGTACATGGTCGAGTTCAATGCCAAGAAGACGCAGGCTTGTGCGTTCACAGCAAAGGTATCTTCTTTCCTTCCCCTTCCCACTCTTCAGAGCACGCCACTTCCACTGCAGGACAATCTCTATATCCTAGGCATGGATATTCGCTGCAAACTGAATAACAGAAATTACATCGAGAGCATCATCAAAACAGCCTCGCGGAAACTCGGACTCCTAAACAAAGTGAGACGTTTTTTCACGCCGGAGCAGCGGTGTCTTCTCTATAAGACACAAATTCGCTCCTGCGTGGAATACTGCTCGCATCTCTGGGATGGCTCCGCGAAATACCTACTAGATGCTCTCGACAGGTTGCAGCGACGCGCGGTCCGAATTATTGGGAACCCTGAGGTCACGAACACCCTCGAGCCTTTGCAGATGCGTAGAGATATTGCTTCCTTGGCTGTATTTTACCGTCTCTACCACGGTGAGTGTTCTGACGAGCTCTTCCAACTAATCCCACCATCTCCTTTCCTACATAGGACAACACGTGCAGGCCTTAGATGTCACCCTCACACTGTGCAGAATATACGAGCAAGAACCAAGCGGTTCGGAGACTCTTTTCTTTGCCGCACCACCAAGACCTGGAATTCATTACCAGCACACGTGTTTCCTTCTTCCTACAGTCCCGGGGCCTTTAAGCGGGGCGTGAAAAAGCATCTGATGAGGCCGCCAAGCTGAGTGCCACCATTGTAGCACTTAGTGTCTGTAATGGTGACCCTCTTTCCTGAGACTTTGCCTTTAGCTTACCATCAGGCGAGGTGAGGTTTAGATAAAAAATCCGGTTAAAAGTGGTTATAAGTTTTCTTTTGAATGACCTTTTCATTTTGGGAACAATTTTCGTTTAGTAATCACTAAATATAATTAAGTGAGAAAAAAGAGCAATCGTTCGCAATGTAGCCACAAAAACAGCAAATAACACAGTGTTATCAGTTTTCAAATAAGTAAACAAATAATAAAGTAGTTTGCCTCTGAATATACCTCTCTGAACCTTCGCCCGATTAAACTTTCGGGCGAAGGTTCGGTGGACCTCTAAGGTCAGAGCGGTCCCCCTGTAAAGAAAAAGATCGTGGGTTCGAATCCCAGTTGAACTGTGTTAATTTTTTCTATGTCTTAATCGATTTAAATAGTTAGCATACTAAATGATTTAAAATTTCATTAAAAGTATCAAACATATTAAACACACACGTAGGATTACAGTTGCTACATGGAACTGTTGCAGCAGAAATATCTCTAACTTTAAATTTGCTAACTTTAGACGCTAGAGACAGCTACACTGCACCGGCACATACTAATACCACTATATGTGGCGGAATGTTTGGTATACACGTATATATTCGGGTTTAGAAGGTTTTCAGCTATGTGCTGTGAAGTTTGGGGTAGATACTTTGATAGCCAAGATCAATCTGACTCTGACTGTACCTACTGTAGACCCTGCGAGAAGGTATTACTTAACAATTAAAGAAGGTTCTTCGATCTATGATACTTATTGGATCCATCAATCAGATGTTTTTCATACACTGTCACTAGATTTCAAACATGACTTCACGTTATTTAGTATCTAAATAAGCGAAATATATAAATAATAACTTAAAACAAAAACGTTCCAAACCACACAAACCTAATTTCGAGATAATTGATGATTAATTGCCTAATTTTGTGTTTTTAATTAAATTTAAAAATAATTTACACACATATATAAGTAGTTTACTAGATATTCAAGCAAATGTGGCCTATATCATTGTTTGAAAAAAGTTTTTCGTACGTAATTCGACATGTGCAAAAACGTTCCAGAGAATAACAAAAATTAAAACTCTAAAATGTATTTGTTTTTATTTTTATTAAGAAAAAAAAACAAATATCCTCTAATTCTCGTCTAAATCAAAGTCTAGTTCACCACAATAACTTTTCAGATCATTGATGATTTCACCAAGTACCCTAAAATTTTTATAATAAACGATGTAATTATTTAAGTGGATTAAGTCGTGTAGTTGGAGCCCTAAAAATTTTGGAAGAAAAATATTCGATTTTGGAGGTCATATCGCAGTTGCTTCACGAAAACTGTCAAAGTTCAGTCAAACACGCAGTTAAAACTTAACGCATAGATGAAAAAGAATGAACTTTCACATACAACAGGTTTCGCTAGTAGCTATAAGTACGGTAAGCATAGATTTTTATTCACAGAATTATTAAAAAAAATACCAGTAGCGTATTTAATAAAACAGGGGAATAGACGATTTTTGTCTATCGCGGGTAGTATTTTCAAAAACATGAAACCACTTCATGGGTCCCCCTCTATCTGCCTCACGTTCAGCCCAAATATAACAATTTTGAATAATAATTCAAGGACATAGAATCATTTAAGCAGAATGATTTTTAGAAATTTACCAGTGTAATGTATAATATATAATGTATCCTAACTTGTGTTGCAAGAGGATTGAATGTTCGGGTTCGATTCCCGCTCAGTGCAAATATTTGCATTGGTCTGGGTGTTTCTATGTATAATATGTAAGTATTTTAAAAAAAAAAGTATCTAAGTATGTTTATCCGCATTCTAGATCCCATAACACAAGCTAGTTAAACTATGCTTACCATGGGTGTAGATAGCGTTGTGTAGAATGTCGTGGAATATTTATTTATTTATTTATACATATCAGTGCTACGAACAAAAAACCAAAATTAACATTTATGAAATAAAAAAACTGTTTCAGAAATATCAGCTGTGGGTTGGATCATATGGATTTTCTCCAATTGTTAACTTACAGTTATGGGTCTTTTATATGTTAAAATATACCTTATTGGGAGTCCATAAGTAAGGTAGAGATTTGACGGCACAAATTTGTCACAAATTTCGAACGGGTTGGTACCACCGTGCAATATTGTGAAAAACCCTTCATAGTAATTCAATTTCGGTTGGATTGCGTTCAGGGATCAGCAAATGCATAGCCGGGTAGAGGTGATGGTGGTCGCAGCACTAGTGGGACCAGTGGGTCTTGGCGTAGTCTAGTGAGGATGGTGCGGGGCGACGCGCCGGTCAGGGAGACCCGTAGAAACGGTGGTGCCGCTGGCCGCCCGCGGTATAGTACAGAGGCCCAACTGGGACTAACCACCCTGGAAGGCTGCCTCACCAGACCGCGCATAATCCCGGTATGACTCGTCGTGCCGGTTGGTGACCGGAAGTGGGGGCCCGGCGACCATATTCGGGGGGGTACGGGGGCCCTTCCGTACGGCGTGTCGGCTCACGCCATGCCTCATAATCATAGACAAAACCAATATCCCGCACTTTGTCACGCGGTGCTGCGACGACAATCACCTCTTTTTTTCACGCCCTTTTCTCCTTTTCATCATGGCAGCGCATTTAAGAGTATTGGGCAACACAGCGGCTCTTCGAACTCCCACAAGCTCGCTATTTGAGGTGGAGTCCACTAACATCTGTGGACTCCATGCGAACCTCAACGCCGTCCACCAACACCTTGAGACGGCGAAACCAGATATGCTCTTTCTCACGGAGACACAAATAGGCCGCCCTGATGACACGACCTACTTGCTTTACCCCGGCTATGTTATCGAGGAAAATTTCCGTGCAAAAGCCGGGGTGTGCGTGTTTGTTAGGGCGGATGTTTGTTGTCGCCGTTTGCGCTGCCTTGAGGACCCATCCTTTTCAACCCTATGGGTACACGTAGACCATGGCTCTACGAGTCAGATCTATGTGTGCCTCTACCGTTCCCATACAGGAGATGCTGAGACAACTCGACTCTTTGAATACCTGAGTCAGGCGGCAGATGATGCGCAGGAACGGTTTCCGAACGCCGAATTGGTATTTTTGGGGGACTTTAACGCCCACCACGAAACCTGGTTGGGCTCCGCCAAAACAGACCATGCGGGAAGAGCCGCCCATGCATTTGCTCTGGCGCATGGCCTGACCCAATTGGTACACGAGGTCACTAGAATACCAAGAAGGTCGGGCCTAGCACCCTCTCTGCTAGACCTTCTGCTGACGAGTCACCCAGACCTGTACAGTGTTTCGGTACAAGCCGCTTTAGGCAATTCCGACCACTGTCTGGTCTGCTCCAAGGTGCCAATTATAGCGCCCTCACGACCCGTGCAGGGGAAGCGGCGTCCCTGGCACTACTCGTCAGCAGATTGGGATGGGCTGCGCAACTATTTTGCGTCCATCCCGTGGGTTGAGCGCTGCTTTGAAGGTAAGAAACCCTCAGATTGTGCTACTGCTGTTGCCGGTGAGATCGGTCTGGGTATGGAATACTATATCCCGTACACTGATGTCACCGGTGCCCGAGGAGTGCGCCCTTGGTTCGGGCGCGAGTGTGCGAGGGCTGTTGATCAGAAGCAGTCCGCGTATCGCGCTTGGGTAAGGGCGCGTGCCACGCACGATCCCAATGTGGGCCACTTCAAGGCGGCGTACAACAGAGCCACAAAGGTCTGCAAGAGGGCTTACGTCAGAGCGGATGCCCTGCGCATTGCACGGCTTGGTCAAGAGCTAGTGGCACATCCCACGGGCAGCCGTGGATACTGGCGACTGGCCAAAGCCGTGCAGGCCAACTTCTGTCAGCCTTCGCTGCCACCGCTGCGCTACCCTGATGGATCCCTGGCCCATTTACCGCAAGAGAAAGCCAATATGCTAGTAAATCTCTTTGCGGCCAATTCCCGAGTCGATGATTGCGGTATACAGCCGCCGACACTACCCAATGGTGACCACGTAATGCCTGAAATACGTATCAGGCAATGCGATGTCCGTGCGGTGCTTCAATCACTCGATGTCCGGAAAGCCAGTGGCCCGGATGGTATTCCAGCAGTGGTCTTACAAAAATGTGCAGCGGAGTTGTCTCCGATGCTTACGCGGCTGTACCGACTGTCCTACAGCTCAGGTACAGTGCCTTCGGCTTGGAAAGAGGCGAATGTACAGCCGATCCCCAAGAAGGGGGATCGCTCAGAGCCAGCCAACTATCGACCTATAGCCGTCACCTCAGTGCTGTGCAAGGTCTTCGAGCACATCATTAACAAACAGCTCATGCGTCACCTAGAGGATCACTCCTTAATTAATGACCGGCAATATGGCTTCAGGCCGAAACGGTCAACGGGTGATCTTCTGGCATACGTTAACCATCTTTGGGGTGAGGCTATGGACAAGCACGGCGAGTCACTGGCAATTAGTCTTGATATCGCCAAAGCTTTCGATAGAGTCTGGCACAAATCGCTTCTCTCCAAGCTACCAGCCTTTGGTCTGCCTCCTAGACTGTGCAACTGGATTGCTAGTTTCCTGCGGGAGCGCCGTATCCGCGTCCTCTGTGATGGACGGGCTTCGGAGTTCTTGCAAATAAATGCTGCCGTACCGCAGGGGTCTGTATTATCTCCCGCTCTCTTTCTTCTGCATATCAACGACATGCTGTCCACCGGCAGCATACATTGCTATGCAGACGATAGCACCTTACACGGGAGTTATCACGGACAACCTGCGGCCAAACAGTCTGATATCGTGGAAAAAAGACAGCTTCTTGTCACTGAACTGGACCGGATCTTGAATCACATTTCACAATGGGGCTCTGAGAACATGGTCGAGTTCAATGCCAAGAAGACGCAGGCTTGTGCGTTCACAGCAAAGGTATCTTCTTTCCTTCCCCTTCCCACTCTTCAGAGCACGCCACTGCCACTGCAGGACAATCTCAATATCCTAGGCATGGATATTCGCTGCAAACTAAATAACAGAAATTACATCGAGAGCATCATCAAAACAGCTTCGCGGAAACTCGGACTCCTAAACAAAGTGAGACGTTTTTTCACGCCGGAGCAGCGGTGTCTTCTCTATAAGACACAAATTCGCTCCTGCGTGGAATACTGCTCGCATCTCTGGGATGGCTCCGCGAAATACCTACTAGATGCTCTCGACAGGTTGCAACGACGCGCGGTCCGAATTATTGGGAACCCTGAGGTCACGAACACCCTCGAGCCTTTGCAGATGCGTAGAGATGTTGCTTCCTTGGCTGTATTTTACCGTCTCTACCACGGTGAGTGTTCTGACGAGCTCTTCCAACTAATCCCACCATCTCCTTTCCTACATAGGACAACGCGTGCAGGCCTTAGATGTCACCCTCACACTGTGCAGAATATACGAGCAAGAACCAAGCGGTTCGGAGACTCTTTTCTTTGCCGCACCACTAAGACCTGGAATTCATTACCAGCACACGTGTTTCCTTCTTCCTACAGTCCCGGGGCCTTTAAGCGGGGCGTGAAAAAGCATCTGATGAGGCTGCCAAGCTGAGTGCCACCATCGTAGCACTTAGTGTCTGTAATGGTGACCCTCTTTCCTGAGACTTAGCCTTTTGCTTACCATCAGGCGAGGTGAGGTCAAGTTGGCGTGTCCTATATAAAAAAAAAAAAAAAACTTGAAATTAAAAAGATTCTGGATTAGAATGTCTTCGCTTAAAGCGGTTCAAGTATTTTTTTTTATCTAGGACACGCCAACTTGACTTCACCTCGCCTGATGGTAAGCTAAAGGCAAAGTCTTAGGAAAGAGGGTCACCATTACAGACACTAAGTAATGTGTGAAGAGGTCCGTCCGAGACAGTACAAACTTCCACAGTACATGTGTTGTGTCTTCCATATAAATACGCCGCGAGAGAAGGAAAATTCGAAATCACACCCTGTACTAACTCATCAGGTAAGCGTGAAAACAGTAGGCCAAATTCTCCAAAAATTGGGAGAGGCTATGTCCAACAGTGGGCTACGATAGGCTAACTTGATGTATGGAAGGTACGTATTGATTACTAACTAAAATATCACTACTACTACAAAAATATCCATTTCCTGCAAGACCAGATAAGAATTTCGTATCCTCTAAATATTCAAAGCTATTAGAAGTTAAACAAGTTTCATTTAAGATAAAGTAAGTTACACTATTGAAAGTATTTCCATTGAGGCCGCCATTTTGGTCAATGAGCTGTGAAAGCGGCTACTCTTGGACGCTTGGCTTTGGCGCTTCGCCAACCTGCTTATTCTGTCACGATAAAAATTAGACGACAATTAAAATTAATTTGATATTTTTGTTGAAGAAAAGTATGCAATATGCAATTAATAAAAATAAAAGAACAAATTAAAAACTAAACACTAAAATTAGAACGCATCATGGATTTCCTGCGCATCGCCTGCTAATATTAAATTACGTTCCCGTAATTTGATATTGCGTGAAATATTCCAACATATTCAGCTAAAGTACTCGTAGCAGTAGGTATTGCACAGGTAAATCCTAGACCAATTTTAATCGTTCCTATATATTAATTAATTTGTGTGTTTTGGCTTTACAGGAATGAATGTTATTCTGATCTCTCAACTAGTAAGCGAACTCTGGACTCCAGGTGAAATCCTCACCATATTTAATGGTAGAAGAGTAGACAGAAGGCGGGTGTTCTTTACGTAAATAATAATATCATTTATATTTCCAAGGCAATGAATAACAGAGCGAACTAAAATTATTGAAAGAATAAAGATCAAACTTTGAAGATACAATAATGTTGAACCATCAATTACCTCTCAGACCTCTACCTAATAGTACTTTCAATACATTTGCAAGAGCTTTTCAAATTTGAAATTAGATAAAAAATTGAGCAAGTAATGTCAGAACTCAGGGCCCTAATTGCACAAAGGACTGTGCGAGGGATATGCTTGCCAACCTCACGGCTACCAACAACTGCAACCAACAACGACCCACAGACGGCGTGCATTCGGTTCAAGTCTAACATAACCTCCGCCACCGGCAGAAAAAAGCACAAGGGATTGACTTCAGAATTAAAACAGTTCCAAAGAATAAGGATGCGGGAACTTTGTAAGTGTTCAACTTTAAATACTGCTAAATAGTTGGTTAGTTACAGAGTGTGTTTATAGTGTGGGCTATCGACGTTAATAAGTGGTGAGGCGTTAGATAATAAAGGAATTAAACAGTTTATTGGTAGTCATGTAGATGTATGTAATTGCAAAATAGTAGTGAAATTGTTTGTCTTGATTAACTGACTGATTTCATTTCTATTTCAACCTTACAGATAGTAGTAGACTGTGTATCTCAGTGATATCTTTCTTATAGTACACGTTCCTGGTTTATTGCTTTTCAAGCATTCGCTTGACTCTAATTTATCAAACAGCACCATACCGCACCGCAAAAAATCTTCGAATTCTTTACCAACACAAGTATTTCCTTCTTCCTAGAGTCACGGATCTTTTAAGTGAGGCGTCATAAAACATTTACTGAGGGCGTCAAACTGAGGGCCACTATTGTAACATTGATGACTCTCTTTCCCTCAGGAAAACTGATGGTTGCCTGATGGTAAACCGAAGGGCAAAGTCTCAACTTTGCCCTTCGGTTTACCATCAGGCAGGGTGATATATGTGTGTTTGGTGGTGGTGATATATGATGTGAATTTGGATGGTTTCAGGCGAAGGTTCTGTGAAGGACCGTGTAAAAAATTTTTCTATCTTAATCGATATTTGAGTATTATTTTCTTTGCAAGTGAAAATGTCGTGTGATACACGTGTGTATTGATGATTATCATCCTCGGCTCTCTTAAGATCAATGGCGCCTCAGCGGTAATCCGTAATATTACACACTTGTGCCATAATGTACTAATGTCGCGAGGGATATGCTTGTCAACCTCACCTTCGGCAACCAAAACGACCCACAGGCGGCGTGCGTTTTAGTCGGTTCGAGTCCGACATAACCTCTCCCACCGGCTCCGGTGGGGAGGTATCCGTGGGGATTTTGCGCACGTAAAAAAAATGTACTAATGTCAATGGTCAAACTTGTTACGTTCAGTGACATCTATATATCCATATTCTCCAATATCCAATGTTAATACAAAGTATATTCCTATTAAACTTAAAATGAAGCAAATATGTATCTACATAGTTGTCTCCCACAGAGCAGCCTCTTGTATAAAGGAGGTTACAAAGATATTACTCCATTCCGCAAAGTCAAGGGACCGCGAGTTTCAGTACCTAGTTATAAACTAAGACTAGTCTTTGTCTCTATATTACATTCTAGGGCTTCTCTAAAGTTCTGTTTGTGAAGTGAAGACTTTATTAAGAGTGTTTAGCATTTTTTGTGTGAGTAAAAATAATGGAACTCGCTTCATCACCACCGAACGCTTAAGTTGTCACCTAAGGCATCAACGAACGTATAATACTCAAGTTACGACGCTATGAGTCGGCCGGGAGGTGAAGTTGCCGGAGTCATATCCCACCTCCGGCAATTTCACCCTCATATGACGCGTCCACTGCTTCCCAAAATTGGGTTAGATAGTCCATAGAACTCTCTCATTGGGAGGCTTTGGCTTGTTGTTTCCACACTGGCCAGACGGGTTGGTGCAAGGTTTTATTTCAAGTTTTCCATCTCTCGCAGTGATATCGTCTGAGTATTTTCCCATTAGTCGCCTCTTTCGATACCCTTCGGTTTAGATGGGGTGGTGATAAATTTATTCTTTATTATTATTTAGTGACGCGACAGCTGAAATCCACGCGGATGTAGTGGCGGGCATCAGCTAGTTAGTTATAACTGTACTGCTAAAAGGTAGCTTTGTACTTACCTGCTATTCGAATACATTATTCAAGTAATGACCAGGTTTGTTGTTTATCGTCACCTACGAACTTTTGCTAACAATAAATGGAAATTGCATTTTGCATTTGTAATTGCGAGCAATTTGAATAGTTGCAAGTGTTTTTGCAATGTAATCGTTGTGAATTATAGATATATATAACTGAACGGAGCACTCTCAAATTAAAACTAAAACATAAAAGAACAAATAGAGATATTAGAAATACAACGGGAGTCATAGACGCTGTGAACCACTGTAAAATGCTTAAGTGGAAATGGGCCGGCCATGTTTCACGTATGGATGGTGATAGATGGACAAAAAGGATTACTACATGGAACGGCCCATCCGGCAAGCGAAAAAGAGGCAGACCATTGGAAAGGTGGCTAGATGAAATCCTAAAGATGGCGGGAAACAACTGGAAGGAAAAAGCTATAGACAGAAACATGTGGAAAAAAATGGAGGAGGCCTTTACTCTGTAGAGAGGTCCTTTATAACTTAAACAATATTTTTTTAGTTTTTATTGTAAATTGCATGCTTTTTTATAAAGGAATAAATGAGGTTTTATTATTATTATTATTATAACTTTATTATAAACTTTAATAAATATAGCTGAAGAGTTGGCTTAACATGGTTTGGAAGTACCTACATGATGAAGTGTCAGTAGCTTAGTGGTTAAGGAGTTAGCTTTACGATCGAGAGGTCCCAGGTTCGAAACCTGGCGATTACACTACCGACGTGAACCCCTAGCACAAACAAGTTAGCTAAGTTAGAGGGGCTAGAGAGAATATTAATATTGCGGTTGCTAATATTCTTATTAAAAAAAAATTAAACGTGTAGATTTTTTAAATTTTTGCTTTTCTGGTACCCTACCTCTTGGTGAAGGTTATATCATGATACTACGAATCTGAGAAGCTGAGTTCTAAGAAAATTTGATACGACAGACATGCACGATGCTAAGGCATATTGTTTTGATGATGTGAAACATCGGTAGTAACTAAGGAGACGACTTTTCCATCGAGAATTTCCGGGTTCCAATCGTGGTCATTCATGAAACCACTCCTAAATTGCTACTCCTAGTTGAAGGGGTTAGGGGTGGAGATATTAGAGTTTTTGGTTCCTAATACTCTTAAAAAAAAAGAAACCGCAGGTCACTGCTAGCACCTTTAGAGCAGCAATATTAATAACGCAATTTTCTTTTCTATATAAGTGCCAATCAAGTTATTGTATTTCAGTGACTGACAAGCGTGACCTCAGATCGTGGGTGTTAAGTAATGGTCCATGTTGGGTGTTGAGGATAAAGCGAGATTTCTGTCAAAAAATTATATTATACCCTCTATTATATTAGAGATCGCTCATAAAAATATGTTCACATTTATTGGCGTTAATACTGTGTCAAAATGAGACAAGGGTGGTCAGAGGGGTCTAAGAATCGTTAAATATAATAGAGCTTTTTTTTTAATACCACTTAGTTGGCTGATGGAAAGTGGTTACCGTGACCTATGGACGTCTGTAACACCAGAGGAGTCACAGTCGCGCTGCCAACCCTGTAAGTACAGAGTTTCTGTGCCGTCAGTAGAAGACAAAGCAGGACAAGCCCACTGACAGCACAAATTCTCCAGTGAGCTCTGGCTACCCTACTCACCGCTGGGAACACAACACGAAGTTATTATAGCCGCGGTATTCTGTAGGGCGGAGGTACTACCCCAGTCGGACTGCTCAATCGGGCGGAAAAACCGCCGTGTCCTACCTCCATATAAGAGATGCAGAATTACTCAAAAAATATATTATGACTTACGTTTAACAGTATTAAATAAATAATAATTAAAAGACGACTGTCTTTGCCGGAGGTTGGAGCCAGACTGGCTAAGATAGAGAAAATTTTGTACATTTTTATGTTATCGGATCCCGTTATATCGGATTCCTACGAACTAAAACCATATACCGTCTTGGGTCTTACTGAAAACGAGATAACCGTTAACAAATCTTTCGCATCCCAGTCGACCCTGGATCATCTTCGGTTTGGAGATGGCTGCCTCGGGTGTAAAAACCACGGTGTCTCCATCTCGTCCCCGGATAGGGGAGAAAACAGGGGACGAGCTGTTGCATGGCGAATAGCTGACCATGCAGGATAAAACGAACAACCGGCCTGGGAACTGATGAGAACGGGTATAGATCAATTTTGAGTTAACTCAAAATTTGTGAAAAATTTTTTATTAGTACATAAATATACATACTTATAATCACGCCTTTATCCAGAGGTTACGCAGAGGTGTATTAGCACGCACATTTCACCACCAATGCGGTCTCACGTAATAGGGGGTGAGGCTATCGCCGTCTTTTGACTCAAGTCATGCCCTGAGGACAAGTCTGGGTTGTATATATCAGTCTGATGTTAAACAGCCTTATCCCTAAGTCGCCTTGTACGACACCGCATGGAAAGAGATGGGGTGGTCCAAATTCTACTCTGCCGGGAACCACGCGGCTTTTATTAATAAGAGTAGAGGTACTTGTAACTGGAAGTACTTCTATTTCCGTTAACCCTCCAGCCAAAAGCTAAATTGCTTGTTTTAGGAGTGTGTTCATGTTGGACTCAAATTTAGGACCACTCGACTGTATGGTTGACTCTTCAACTATTATCCGACTGACGCTTATATAGCACGTATACAGGGTGATTTTTTGAAAAGGACTTGGATGCCGTATATCATTACTTCCCAAAATAAGATCCTTAATAGCAACACTATCGTATGGTGTAATAATATAGGGTGTGCTTTTTTTCCAAATAAATGGGTTCGATTCCCAGCTAAGATTATTGGTTTTTCTAAAATCGAATGATGAGATTTTAAGTTTCATCAAAATCGGACTCGTGACTCCTTTGAGCATTTTCCACTATTCCTTATAGTTTCGGATTTGGCACTTTTAAAAAAAAATCATGTATGTTGTATCATTGATATGCTAACAGCTTTTCAATGTAATCATTAACACTTTTCTAGAAATGCGGTTTAATTCTGCGAACCGATTCAGAGAGGGCGCTGTAATTAAACATTAAGGAGTGTGGTCACGCGAACTCGAGCTATTATCAAATTATAAAGTGCTTTGCATAAACACGTTGTCGTAAGGTTTATTTTGCTACTTTATGAATTTGTGCAAGTGATTGTGGGCTGGCTAAGTCGGCAATTATGACTACATTATGTCTTAATAAAAGTTAGGTATTTATAGAGTAGGAGTGACCGAGTGATATAATTGTGGTGTAGTTTATTTTGATTTACTTATGACGGCATACACTTATGCCGTCTTGTCATCACAGCTACATCGAAGCCGAAGTTTTAATATCGAAAAAAGATCGTTGATGTATCTTATTTCCTACTAGTATTCTAAATATGAAAGTTTGTGAAGGTTTTTACATGTTTGCTATTCAAATTCATGGGCAAAACCGTATGCAATAGCTAGTATACGGATAAAATTAATAATAGAGCAATAAAACACCAACAATGCCTGACCTTTCGTAGCTGGCATATAGACATGGCAAAAAGTTATGATAGGTGGTGGATAGGTGTCAAAATACAAGATCGATGACCGGCCTCCGGCCCCCATGAGCGCAGGCCTGGGGGTGACTGGTGGAGCTGCCTGTCACACTGGCAGAACCACCTGGTCACCAACCACTGGCCCACCTCGACCCCGGGAACGGAGAGGCGTTCGTCGCTGTTCCCGGGGTCGAGGTGGGGACTCTGTAGTCTCTCTGTGTCCCCACACCCGAGGAGGGGGCCAGATAATGAGAGATGGCCTTGGGCGGCCGGGGTGCGAGGGATATGCCTGTCAACCTCACCTTCGGCAATCAAAAACGACCCACAGGCGGCGTGCGTTTTGGTCGGTTCGAGTCCAACATAACCTCTTCCACCGGCTCCGGTTGGGGGTATCCGTGGGGATTTTACGCACGTAAAAAAAAAGGTGTCAAAATAAACGAACTCACTGAGCATTACTTTTTGCGTGTGTGCAATTTTTTTACTACTTGGGTACGTGTACATGGTACTGATAAATGTACGGGTGCATTAATTGCTTCCAAAAACATTTGCTGTAAATTTGCTGCTTGCTATTTCGGTGTGCGGCCTCCCTAAATCATTTTCTCGTTCTAAATTCGAATATCAAAATTCATTTCCAAATTTCCACGTCAACCAGAAACTGAAACACATTTTAATTCTAAACATGACCTCCTAGTAAAGTCAATATTGTATTCCTATCTTTTCCAATATATTTAAAAATAGAATCACGTAGTCTATAATCATTTCCAATCTGAAAAAAATCATTGAAATTGAAATCTCCTTCCATTTTTGCATCGTAATGCACCGAGACATTACACATTCATTTATTCAGTTTCGTGTCGACGTCAAATAAAATGGCGGGAACTTTGGCCGGACTAAATTTAAATAGCTAAAAATATTTGCAAAAGATATTTCTCATTGTGAAACTATTTTTATTATACGGAATGTCTGGTACCGATGTAAATGATGGCCGAGGACTTCGGAATTTCGTATATATTATAATACAAGTACCTACCTAATTAGTAAGTTAGTAGGTATCCTAGGTATTAAGTATGCGTAACTGAAATTTATTTTATTTTATTTATTTTATTTTACAAATTTAGGGAAACTTACAGCTAAAAAAGGTTCAATATTATATAATTAATAGGATGAAGGCCAATTATTTTTCGTCAGTTATGAATTTACAACTAAAATTAATAAGGATTGATCATTGGTAGGATCTACGATAGATCTAGAGATTAGCTACGTTACGAGACAGCAAATAAAAACTGAATATTTAATTAAGATTTTTTTTTGTAATGTACACTTCACATCCCCCTTCATTACTATATGTTTCTCTGCTACTCAAAGGTTTGCTGGGAGAGAACTCATTTTGAGTTAAGCTCGCCTTTGTACATCTTCTTTGATATGTTTTATTTATGATCTCTGTACTGTGTGTGTTCAATAAAGAATTAAATAAATAAAAATAAATAAGATATTCATAAACTTGATACAATAAAACTAAAATAACTATTAAACAACTTATAGCTAAGAATAATTAAAATGCGTCGTGATATTCCCCCGCATCTCATGCCTCTTGTGGTAGCATTCCCAGAAGACTGGCAGAATTGCCACGTTGTATGGCAATGCTTATTCTCTGACCTAAAAAGAGGCCAGCCTTCTGGTCACGAGAAGCGTCGACCATACGCCTAGCAATCTCACGGAGAGAAGAGATTGCGAGTGCTAGGACCCCATGACCCCAGAGTTTCGACTCCAAACAAAAATTGGAGTATTTGCGCCGCTTGAGAGCCTCTGCAGAAGCGGCAGCAGCACCAGCACAGCCAGCCGTGCTAGTTATATGGATAGGAACAATAGTATCAATGCATGTGGCGCCCCACATCAGAGTCCTACCCACCTTCCATAGCATTAACGACATGCCATCCGGTCTCTTGCCATCGTCGCGAGTCAAACCGTTTGGTTCAAGTACAGCTGGCACACCGGCGGTGACAAGAGCACGGCGGATTATGTCATTGAGGTTGTTGTGCCGTGGAATTCGCCCAGCGCTCCTGCAGCACGACAGGCCATGGTGTCCGAGTCTGTCAACGGCTTCTCCACAACGGCATTTATACGGAAAAATACACGACGCACCTAAAAGGAGACAAGTTGCGATGTGGAAGGTAGTGTCATCTAACATAGTCCCTACGTTAGACGACGGAATTTTAATTTCATTAAATTTAATTTTAATAATGTTTTTAGGGATATCCTATGATTTGACAGATATTTTATTAGACTTGTTCCAATTAAATAACATATTTCTATTACTTAAACAAGTAAAGAAACAGCAATAGTACTCACTATTGCTGTTTCTTTACTTATTGTTTTATTTATATTGTGTTACAAATGGATACAATTTTTTAAAAGAACTAGTTGCTTACAGCTAATTTCGGATTCCTGTCTTTGGAAACCTAGGAACTTCTTGGATTTTAGAATTCTACTTATTCTAGGGTACTTGTTCGACTGCGATGGCGGCGCGCGATGTTCGCCTTCCCGTTTCTAGGGATAAGTTGGGGACTCTGTGGTAACCACACCCGACGAGGGCCAGATAGAGAGAGATGGCCCTGGGTAGGCAGGGGTGCGGGGAATATGCCTATCAACCTCACCTTCGGCAACCAAAAGGTGCCGTGCGTTTTAGTCGGTACGAGTCTGACATAACCTCTCCCACGGCTCTAAAAAAAGGTACTTGTTCTTGCAATTTTTTAACTGCCATTCTAAAGTAAGAGTTCACTCTCGTACTATATTATTACACCGAAATTTCACATATAAAAATAAATGACCTGCGTACTACTCGTCATTTCAACAGCATAATTCCATACAGTATTTCCACCGTTGAAGTGCCATAGAAACTTTTATTTCCCTGCCCCACATATATGACATAGTGCTCGAATCTCAGGGGAACTAGAGCACGATATTTTAACGAGGACAAAACACAACGGACTGTGATTTGACGGGATTAACAATCTATGCTCGGGTGCTTGACTCCAGGAGACGCTGTTTGAAGCTGACCTTATATTTCCTTTGTTGGTGAGTGGAATGGTGGGCTGAATAATGATGGGGTGAGCTGATGGACATGGAAGTATAAATGGACGAATATGGAGGACTGGAAGGAACACAATATAAATGTAACAAAATGTAGGTTAAGAAACAGTAATTGACTGACTTAATTATTAATAGAAAATTTATTTATTTATTTATTTAAACTTTTTGCACAAATACACAAAGATTGTACAAAGGCTGACTTAATGCCATAGGCGTTTTCTACCAGTCAACCTTAGGATGATGCAGAGATATTTATATCAAAGGTTTTTTTCCCAGTTTGGTACACAAATAATAATTTTATATGATAAACATTGTCCGGGATTTATTAGGAATAATTAGTACATAAGAATTCCCTTGGGGGATACCAATTTTTCGATTCCATGGGGGACTGAAGCTGGAGATTCTAGTGGACCACCTGGAAGTGTTTTCATCTTATGGCTTATATTTTATTTTATGGCTACGACGATGCCTTGAATGGTTCATCAGAAGGAAATTCTTGTGACAAAAATATGGACAAAGTTCAGTTCTCGATGTCATAAAATGTCATAAAAAGTATTCTCGTGACAAATGCGGTATTACACCATCTTTGTTGTAAGATAGAGAGCCTGAATTCTCTACCTACGTACTTTTTTTCTTCATATTACAACCCGGGTTCTTGTTGTTCAAAATGCTCTGTCGAGGCCATAAAAAAAGAACCACCATTTTAGCGATTCTAAAATAGTAGTGAGTTTGGATTGGCGGCACGTATCTTAGGCTTCACAAGGTTGGTGATTCATTTGTGGTAAAAATATTTCAGCTGCATAAAAATATTTAATAAAATTCCTCAGAATTTAATTAATATGCCAATAAAAAAAAAAAAAATAGAAGTGAAAAAAACTTTAATGAGTAAGTGGATGAGTATCTTAATGATGTTAATGCGTGGTCAACATAAGTCTCTTGCTTACTCGCACAAAATAAATTGTAAACTAAAGCAAATTTAAAAAAGAAAAATAATCTAGTTCTAATATAGTTCGCTGAGTTTCTTGCTGGTACCTTCTCAGTAGAACTAACCTACCGAACTAGCGAAAGAATCATTTTCCAATGGTTTATTTTACATTATTTAATATTTTTATATTATTTATAGACATACCTAATTGTAAAAATTTGACGTTCATATGTGCTCTTTATGTGCCTTAGCTGAATAAATGAAATTGAAGAATCCAAGAGATTCTTGATTCTTTGATTCTTTGACTTCAGTTTAGCTTCTTACGGAGTGGAGATATTTGATGAAATGGATTTATAAAAAAAAATGTTGTCTAATTGTTATCTACATACATAATTTGATACCCGTATCCTAACACTTAGATGTACCTACATGCAAAACACGAGTTTGACATGTTCAACAAAATAACACGTATAACCTATTGAATGAAATTTTAAAGCATTTAGTATACTTTTTTTTGAGGAGAAAATGGCGCACATTGGAAGTGACTGCGATGGGCTAATTGATTGATTTGATTGATGTATGCTTACTATTTAAATCTATTAAGATAGGAAAAACTGCACCGGTACAGGTGACTAGCCTGTTCTACCCTTGTCCTTTTTAATAACAATTAGATGAAAAATTAGATCAAATTTTAATGATCCATCCGTCCTCAAAGTTGACAGCACAAACGACCTCAAAGTTTTAATAAATACGAAATTGTTGGGGACCCCTGGATGCGTGTGTATGAATTTATTATTTCCCACAAAATATTCAAACCAGCCGTGTAATCCGATTACAAGTTATAGGTTAACCGCAATTCGGTCAAGCCAGGGTACGGCCCTCAAAATTATGAACTTAGGCGGGTCCAGGTTAATATAGTTTTGCTTGAGTTCACATTATAATGGGACATTAATGATATAATTACAACACTATTTTTCAAGGTCCGAGCGTCCAAAATTTATTGGTACTGTCACAAAAAAAATTTGTTATTAGGCCCTGTGTGTTTTTCATGTATTTTTTACAATTCCCTGTCCACATAGAAAATATGAGGTACCCCATAACATCATCTACATGTTTTTTTATTTTTCAATAAGTTTATTAATCACAGTTTGAGATATTTGGCTTTAATTAATTATTTCAATACCTATTGACCAAATTGACCAAAAAGGAGAGTATTTATTAAGTTAAATATATTTTGTGAAAAGGAGCTTAGGGACGGCCAACTAGAAATATGTTCCTTTGGACGCGTTCCCATCTTTGTCTTCATCTTCTTTGACCTTCTCACAAGTAATTGCCCTCCTATCATTATTTATGTTAGTGTAGCGATGTTTAATGAAAATGTTTTTTTGAATATTGGTTATTAAATTAATGAAGATGAAAATGATTTTTAAAAATCTGTCTTATACTAAAGATTTTTACCATTGAAAATAGTCGTCCAAAAACTAATCAAATAAAACAAGTGAGACGGCTCGAACTTGTCGACAATGAGCTTAAACAAAGTTTCGACAAATTTCTATGAAAATGAACGTTTGAACTTTGATGAATCATTCACATGTTGTAAGTTGATCACTTACGTTCCGACACTCTCGGTCTGTGAAGACAAGACTATTTTAGTCATAGCCATAGCTTTTATTCAATATAGAACATACTGAAGTCAATAATAACTTCTTTTAGTATTTCATATAATTTAAAGGTGACGTGATGTTCATTATGTCAGTTTTAGTTTACCTAAGGACCGCCGGTTTTCTTCTCAGAGTTGAAAGGTCAAACGGTAATCACTCCCATAAAACATACATATAATTATACATGTAATCACGCCTTAATCCGCGTGGTTTCCAGCAGAGTAGAATTTGGACCCCTTCCGATGCGGTGT
The DNA here is from genome assembly GCA_963662185.1 of Eilema griseolum. Classification (NCBI taxonomy): domain Eukaryota; kingdom Metazoa; phylum Arthropoda; class Insecta; order Lepidoptera; family Erebidae; genus Eilema; species Eilema griseolum. The sequence goes on from OY759250.1 coordinate 13,414,635, forward strand.
CCTACAAGGCGACTAAGGGATAGGGCTGTTTAACATAAGACAGATATATACAGCCCAGACTCAGTCTCAGATGCATGGCTTGAGGCAACAGTAGTGCCCAGAAAACGGCAATAGGCTCACCCCCTATTACGTGGGACCGAATACAATGATGGTGGTGTGGGTGCTGATTCACCTCTGAGTAACCCTCAGGGGATAAAGGCGTGATTATATATATGTATGTATCAGGCCTTTATCCCAGGAGGGTTAGGCAGAGGTGAACTTAACACCCACATTTCACCAATCACTAAATTCGGTCCCGCGTAATAAGGAGTGAGCCTATTGCCGCTTTCCGGGAACTATTGTAGACTCAAGCCATTAACCTGAGAATGAGCCTGGGCTGTATATATCTGTCTGATGTTAAACAGTTCTATCTCTAAGTCGCCCTGTACGACACCGCATGAGAAGAGATGGGGTGGTCCAAATCCTACTCTGCCGGGACCACGCGACTGCCATAAAAGTCTAACCAAAATTAGAAGAAGGGATAAGCGCATCCAGGGCTTCGAGATGAAACCCTGTAACTGTGCACAACGCTAAGATAATGATGATGACATGTTATATTATTTATTTACGGTTTCCTGCACAATTGTGTTCTTTCCAGAACAGTATTGAGGAACAAAACTTCTAAAACTATTAGATATTTTAATACTCAACAATAGTTCAAAGGTTTAATGGAAACCAGAAACCCCGAAAGTTAAAGTTAATACCATGAAATTCTTTTGTTACGAACTTCAAAAACGATAGGTATCTTAATGAAATTTCTGTAGGTACCTGTTTTTAGAAATTGTATTGAAATAACAAAAACTGGACTGAAATTTTGCTCTTTAAATTGAAGTGGGATCCTTCCAAACCTTAATATTTAACTTTCGAGTTTCGAGTTTCAACAAATGTTAATCCAAATACACGAGATGCCAGTGAAAAAACAAATTCACAAATATAATCCTGGCAAAAGTCGAGGTTCAGCCAAACCCTGAACTTAGACCTTAGACTGAAAAAAACGGACCCTCAGACTCCTAGGTGGAAGCTTCGGATGCGACTGGTAGTTTAGGTAGTTTATTTTAGCGACTTCCATAGCGTTATGTCATACGGTCTGCTGCTGTGGGGCTCAGCTGCCGATATTGAGACCATATTTGTACTACAGAAACGAGCGATACGAGCGATCTATAGCCTCAGACCCAGTGACTCGCTGAAAGAAGTTTTCAAAGAAATTAATATTTTAACAGTTGCTTCTCAATACATTTATGATAATATCTTATATGTACGAAAAAACCTAAATATTTTCGAAAAACTATCTGATGTATACCATTTTAATACGAGAAACAAAAATAAACTACACTCGAGAGCAATGAATCCGGGTCACTTAAAGAATCCTAAAAATCTCGGAAACTAAAAATGCTAGGTTAATGCAATAAATTGTATTTAATAGACAATGTAATACTCCTTAAATGAAGGTATTAAAACTTCTTAGTTATTGTAAAGTTATATCATAAAAAAATCAAATTTGAAAAAGGGTCACTTTCGAAGATGGAACTACGAAATTACAGCATTTGGTGTTGCTTTTGTTTGTAATCTGTCATTTATGTGGGTACATAAACCATGTTGATAGTGCTCTATATTCATTAATCAAGCTGAAATTATGTCGCTTACGCCTGAAGAATGCACCAGAATACTTACAATGCTGGAAACCGGCCGGAGTCAGCGCGATACAGCCAGGACTGTCGGTGTGTCGCTGTCAACAGTACAAAGAGTTCTCCGACGTTACGAAGAAACTGGTTCTAACCTACGCAGACCAGGAACGGGCAGAACCAGGTGTACCACAGCACGAGAAGACCGATACTTGGTGAACACCATGCTTCGAAATCGCTTTCTCACAGGAACTGAACTCACCAATCAGTTTCGACGCCTCGGAGGAAGTAACCCAAGTGCATGGACAGTAAGACGTCGGCTTGCTGAATCTAACTTAAAACCCCTTAGACCTGCAAACGGCCCTAAACTGGAGCGTGGGCATCGTATTTCGAGACTAAGTTATGCCCAGAGCCACGTAAATTGGAGTATTGAAGATTGGTCAAAAGTTATGTTCTCCGACGAATCAAAATTTATGCTCTACAAGCACGATGGAAGACACAGAGTGTATCGAAGACCAGGGGAAAGATTCAAGCAAGCATGCATCGAAGAAAAAGTAGCCTACGGTGGTGGGTCTGTACTTGTGTGGGCCGGAATTTCTTCTGAAAGTCGCACAGAGCTGGTGATCATAGAAAACGGCTCTTTAACTAGCGTAAGATATGTGGAAGAAATCCTCAATGATCACGTTGGTCCATTTATGGTCAATTTAGGTGAGGATGCTATATTTATGCATGACAATGCCAGACCTCATACAGGTAGGATTGTGAATGACTACCTTCAAGAGATGAACATTACTCGTATGGAGTGGCCAGCGCGCAGCCCGGATATCAACCCGATCGAGCATGCTTGGGACGAGCTAGGCAGATGCGTAAAACAACGAAACCCTCCCCCAATCACGCTTCGTGAGCTCAAAATTGCTCTCACAGAGGAATGGGAGAATATTCCCCAAAATCGTATAAGGAACTTGGTGTACAGCATGCCAAACCGCGTAAACACAGTAATGGAAGCACGAGGAGGCAATACGAAGTATTAAAATTCAAGAAAATCGTAATAAAGTTCAAAAATTTCATGTTTCCTATTTTTGTTTTAAGGAGAGATCAGCAGTTTTTTTCTTTATGTAATTTTGTGTTAATAAAATGTATGGTGACTCATATTTTTTTTACTTTCATTTAAGGAGTATTACATTGTCTATTAAATACAATTTATTGCATTAACCTATCATTTTTAGTTTCCGAGATTTTTAACATTCTTTAAGTGACCCGGATTCATTGCTCTCGAGTGTAGTTGTACCAAAACTTAGGCTTCACAAGGTTGGTGATTCATTTGTAGGCAGCTGCATAAAAATATTTAATAAAATTTCTCAGGATTTGATTAATATGCCAATAAATAAATTTAAAATAGAAGTGAAAATAACTTTAATGAGTAAAGGTTACTATAAAGTGGATGAGTAACTTAATGATGATAATGCGTGGTCAACATAATTCTCTTGCTTGCTCGCACTAAATAAATTGTAAACTAAAGCAAATTTAAAAAAGAAAAATAATCTAGTTCTAATATAGTTCGCTGAGTTTCTTGCTGGTAGATACCAGCTTATAAACCTACCGAACCAGCGAAAGAATCATTTTCCAATGATTTATTTTTAAATTATTTAATATTTTTATATTATTTCTTGACATGTCCAATTGTAAAATTTTGACGTTCATATGTGCTCTTTGTGTGCCTAAACTGAATAAATGAAATTGATTCTTTGATTCTTTGATTAGCGCTAGGATGAAAGAATCCTGCCAGAAGTCTGTACGACTATCACTCATTGAAATATTTTTTTAGTTTAACGGATTCTATCGAATACGTAGTGTAAAAAAAGAAAAATATAAAATAATACTAATAATGTAGTCGCCATCTACGTAAAATTTATGATAAAGGATTCTTACTTAAAATCGTTAATAATTTGGCCATCATCTACTCAAACTCATCAAGTTAAAAATAGGTATATTTGAATATTCATACATTACAAAGTCAAGTCTGTTCTGTATCTGAATTATATTTGAGCAGCAATATCAGGCAAGTATTAGCTCCTAAAATAAATCCTATCATCGAAAAATGTTACAGATATTAAAGAACTAGACGAGATTATATTTATTTACGACCCAAATACAGAATGAATTGCTGGGAGGGATATCTTATGTCTAGTAAAAGATAGTTGATAATGTTTTTTACAAAGACATAAATCATAGGTCTACAATATTATATCTATACTATTATATAATTGTAAAGTGGTTCTGTCTGTGCATTGCAGATAATATCTGTAAAATGATTTAATATATGTTATATTATCGACGCTGGACACAAAAATATTTTTGGAATTTTGTCTGTTTTTCTGCGATGGACTCATAAACTACCATACAGATTTTGATGTGGTTTTTTTAGGCCTTAGTCTGATTTAAAATCGTACGCAATTGGTGTAGTAGAATCGGAGATATAAACAAAATTTGCAATAATCGACGCGGGCGGAGCTGCGGGCTTAGGCTAGTGTATAATAAAGATTGATATTAAAGGGTTAAAGTAATTTATGCTCGATCAATTCGCCATTTTCACTACCATCAGATATAAATTCTAAAGTGAATGCAAATTAAGTTTGTCCTCTCCAAATAGCTATAAATTACTCTTGAAAGCATATTTATTATTCGTTTTATACTAAAACTATACAGAAATTTGAACGTTATGATAAAGGATTCTTACTTAAAATCGTTAATAATTTGGCCATCATCTACTCAAACTCATCAAGTATTGTTCCTGGTTGCATCCGTGACTTCCATCTCAGAGCTATTTGCTTTTTGGTTATATGTGCTCCTTTGGCTTATGGGGTTTTTATAGAAGCGACTGTCATCTGATGTGTCTTGAAGAAAGAACCCGCTGAGTATCTTGCCGGAGTCCTTATGAAACTGTGGTCTATTTGCTAAAAAAGTCTTTTTTTTTATTTTGACGTTTTGTAAGTTCCTTTTTTATACCACTTAGGTGGCTGACAAGCACACTGCCCACCTTGTAGGATCTGGTTACCGTGGTTTATGTATATATACAACACCAGGAGCGTTACATTTGTGCTACTAACACTGAAGAAATCTTCTGGTTTAAACAGAATTAATGATTTTAGAATTTGACTTTAAAGTGAAAAGCCTGCATCACCTGCCTTCACTTTTAGATTCACAAAGTCTCGGAGTTGTTCATTTTATTTCTCATATTACATACATATACACATACGCAAATGCCCGAAGCGGTAGGCAGAGGTGGCGGCACCCACATTTCGCCAAATATGATTTTTGATCACGAACCTATTGCCTGCAGAATATTTTTCATGTACTATATGTTTACTGTCATATAGAGAACAGCCCTATCCCTTAGTCACCTTCTACGATATCCACGGGAAGATATGGAGGGGCCCTATCCTACTTCACCGGGAACCACCGGGAACAAATCATTTGTTCAAGTTGGTAAATAATCCTCTTTACCTGAAGTGGTCAATTATTAGGTTGCATGTTAACTAATATCGACAACTGACAGTCCGTGACAAGATATTTTGCGCTGATTACTTTCTAGCGTGAGTGCTATTAATTATCATAGTGTAAATGACATGTTTTATACGCTAATACATCAATTAACAGTATACAAAAAAATTACTGTCATACAGTTGAAATTACAAAATGGCGCACTGTGTCTATGGGGATGGGTCAGTTAGTTGGTATTTACAGAAATTAATGTTATCATGGCATAGGTACACACATATTTTTATTTTCATGACGTTTCGACCAGGTTACTCCGGCCGTGGTCACAGGCCGAGGTCTTCGAGTCCGTGAGGTAGTAGTAGGTTCAACATCGCGAGGGATATGCCTGTCAACCTCACCTTCGGCAACCAAAACGACCCACAGGCGGCGTGCGTTTTAGCCGGTTCGTGTCCGACATAACCTCCTCCACCGGCTCCGATGGGGAGGTATCCGTGGGGATTTTGCGCACGTAAAAAAAAAAAAAAGTAGGTTCAACATCTACCCGCATATTCTCGATATTTTTTTGTCATTTATTTTGTCAATTGGGTATTTCCCAGTAATCTAAATAAAATATTTAACTGAGCTCATTAAGTTTAATTAAGAATGGTGAAAGCACAGCGTTTTTATTTATGTTTCCCCATTCTATAAGTGTGTATTCTACAATTATGACGTCACAATTGTTTATATCATACAAATTTCCTTATAACTTATGATTTTTATTTTGACGTTTATTAAAAAGTAACTAATATGATCATAGAAAACATTGGAAAAAAATTCTGTAATGTAACGGGGACGGAACTGAAGTAGTCGAGTTACAACGACTGGTCAGCACAGTTCCTAAGGGATTAAACTTTTAATTAGAGGATTTTCTGTGTGGTAATCATTGTCACGAGCAGGACTCCCAGTATAATAGAGAAAAAAGCTTTTTGATTCAAAGTTCACCCAGTGTTGTCGGGTTGAAGATTTATTATTTTTCGTTTGATATTTCATTGACAGTTTCTGAATTCATGTCTAGCCTTTTTCTCACTGCACTTGGGGTTGACTTTCTAGTCTAACTGTGATGGGACTGAACTACTAAAGAATTAGTAGACGGTGTCTAGATATTTAAACATTAATTAAAGTATGTATCTAATATTTTATTGACATTATCATCTCGCAAGTAAGAATTTTATAAAAAATCATATTTTACTTTACAATATCGAAATTGGGTGATTGTACTATTGTACTGATGAATCCTTTTGCAAACCTGCTGGTTAATGCACGAGTTCTTGGCGCAAGGTTGTCAGACGGCCGCTGATTCCGTAAGAGCAAAATGAACTAAATTTTGGAAGGTACATACCCGGGCTCCAAAGTTTTGGATAAAACCAGGATGGGCACAAGCGGATTTCGGTATCCGAGGTGAAGGCCTCATCTGTGACTGGGACAAACGCAAAGACGATTATAATTCAACTTATACAGTAATGTTAACGGAAATTAATGCGATCATGGTATAGGTACAAACATACCTTTAACGTTTCGACCAGGTTACAATATGGGGTTCTTCAAGAGGGGCATCAGAAGGTTTCTTCATGGTCGGCAGCGCGAATGTGACACCCCTGGTGTTGCATACGTCCATAGGCCACGGTAACCGCTTCCCATCTGGTGGGCCGTGTGCTTGTCTGCCAACTAAGTGGTATAAAAAAAAAAAAAGTTACATCGGCCGTGGTCACAGGCTGACTGACACAGGCTGCGGTCAAAGGAGTCATCCTGTGATCACGGCCGGTGTACCTGGTCGAAACGTCAGACAAATCAAAGCTATGTATGTACGCATAACATGATACTTAATTTTAGTAACTGTCCAATTCCGGAAGATGTGGTGTACCTTATAATGATATGTCTACTTTAACATTAAGTTAATTTTAAAATAAACGCTGGAAACATGTAACTTTTGAGATACACAGTTGAGTATGGGAGCTGTTCAACTTAGCATTGTGTATCTTAAAACTGTAGTACTTGTATACTGTATTTAATTAAGAAGTAAAATTTGAGGTAAACCAAATATTCTAGGTAACTTCAATCATAATTTTAATGTGATAATTTTAGTTGACACTTACAGATCAGCTTCCAATTTAGAGTGTTAAGGAACTTAATTACACTGCAAGCTGCATTGGTAATAATTTATTGGACTTGCTGTCCATACTACAAGTCAGTATGTACTGTAAACTGATGTAACAAAAAACTGAAAAAAATCTGAACTCTACTCGCGTTAATTCCCGTTAACATTATTGTATATCATGGAACGCTATAGCATAAAAGGATGATTCCATTTAATTGAAATGTGTTAGAAATCTGTCAATGTCAACAATTACAAATTAAGCGTATTTATACCTCTCAGAATTGCTCGTGCATGCATGCGTATACATTTCGTACCCAAGTTAAATAACCCTGTAGTGTTAATGAATCCCTTAGCAAACAAATAATTGACCTGAAACAATTCAGATCTGGGCTCGTAAGTGTTATTTGTTCGTGTTCAGAGAATGGGTCAGAAACATACCCTTGTTAACATACGGGACGAATGTTGAAAATTGGTTAATGACATATAAAAATCTTTTAAATGTTTCGTTTGGCAGCTTCTATTGCTTGGCGGTAGTGAATGGGACTGTTACGCAGGAGGCGGGAGTTCGATTCCTGTTCAAGGCAAATATTTGTATGCATGAATATGGCTTGCATTAGTCTAGCTGAGACACGGAGAGCATGTTAATCCTTCACCCTGGGCCGGCCGGGGTGCGAGGGATGTGTCTCATATAATCTCACTTCCGGCAACCTGCGCTCCACATAGTCGGCGTGCGTTTTAGTCGGTTTAAGTCCGATATAACCACCGGCTCCGGTGGGGGCGGTTGTGTCAGTTTTGATTTCATAACCCTTTCTTTATTTGCAGTCGAGTAAAACATATTCGCCACACTCAATCATCAATCTATCTTCATCTCAATTATTATCACATTTCTGCACATCCAGCTGCTACCCATCGGTATGAATGTATTACAGTATGCAAATGGAGTAGTGTCGCAGCTGTTAAGACGCACAACGATACGGCCTGAGTTCTATTCCTTGCAGCATATTGTCCTTGATTGCCTATGGAATATGGTAGTTGTTTATCTGGCTATTGTACTGTACTTACACGTGTTTCTAAGGAAACTGATGGTTAATATTAGGTGATTCGACATACAGTTACTCGTTTTTTCTCGCAATGGATGGTATACGCATCTGGGGTGAGAGGATATTTGTTTGTACAAATGCATGTTGCCGTTTTTCTCCAAAACTACTAGTCCGATTTTGATGCAGTTTCCAGTTATGGGTTTGCTTTTGATTGGTTCATTTTTAGATAGGTTTTACAATGATAAATCACCAGGGGGCGTAGCAGCAAACATCGTTTGATCAATTCCATGTTGTCATTTTTCTTTAAATCTACTAGTTCGATTTTGATGCAGTTTTTTCATACAGGTTGCCATAAGAGTTTTTTAACTACGTACCTACCCATAAAATCTCAAAGTTTGAACCTCAGCAAAAATATTTTATGAAACTTTCAACCTCCTTTCGCTGTTTAGACCTAGAAACTTGGATTTAAACTATATTTACAGTACTTTAGATCATAAATCACTGTGTTCCATTAGACCTCATTGTATTCTATCTCGATTATAAAAGTTGGATCTCTTCAGTAGCTCTTCTTCGGTAGCTTTGTGGTTAAGGAGTCGGCCTTAAAATCGAAAGGTCCCAGGTTCGAACGTGGCCATTACACTATCGACGTGAACCCACTCGGACTCCTAACATAAGCAATTTGGCTGGAGGGGTTAGAGGGAATTTTAGTAAATTCGGTTCTAAAAAAATTATTCAAACTCCTTTATACATTACCCAAAATTCAACTATGCCACGATGGACCGCACCGCTACGCTATTGTGCGTTTTACTTCATAAGAAACAGGGGCAAGAATAATTTTCTTGACGCGCCGCGCCTCCCCGCTGCAGTGTCGCTCTAGTGTGGTTTCACCTTTATGCTACTAACGCTATATATAGGTATGTTAACATTGCGAGGGATATGCCTGTCAACCTCACCTTCGGCAACCAAAACGACCCACAGGCGGCGTGCGTTTTAGTCGGTTCGAGTCCGACATAACCTCCTCCACCGGCTCCGGTGGGGAGGGATCCGTGGGGATTTTGCGCACGTAAAAAGATAAAAAAAACCCCTTCGGGGATATAGATATCTTATAATAATTTATATTATATAACGTCTGCTGTAATAATAATTTTAAAACTAATAATTTAATCTAATAATAATTTTAAACTGAAGCTTGTGAATAAAGTTACATTGTTCAATGTGATACTGTGGGAGGTTTACGCGAAAATCACTAATTGAAATAAAACTAATTTTAACTTTACCCTGTGGTTTCGCTTTTCAAAAGCAACTGAAATGTACCTATGGCTTATTGTAAATATATTTTATGGAGGTAGGACACGACGGTATTTTCGTCCAATTGAGCAGTCTGACTGGTGAAGTACCGGGCGGAGGTACCACAGAATACCGCGAGCGTGTTATGTTCCCGGCGGTGAATAGGGTAGCCAGTGGGAAGACCACAAGCTTATCCTGCTTTGTTTTCTACATTGACGACACAGGAACCTTCTGTGCTTACAAGGTCGGCAGCGCGACTCCTCTGGTCTTGAACACGTCCATGGGCTACGGTGACCACTTTCCATCAGTGGGCCTTATGCTTGTCTGCCGCCTAAGTGGTATAAAAAATTAAATAATAATAATATAAGATTAAATAAATCGTGATAGACTCCGCTAAATGTAGTCTCATGCCAACAAACTGCTACCTGTACGGTTTAGCATTTGGCAGAAGCATTAATTGTACCTACCGTTCTCCGCGAACAGACTTTATTTTAGTTTTGTTGTTTAATAACCTATTCAATATGTTAAGGCTTTTATATCAAAAATTAGCCCGCGACTCTTTACCATCACTTTAGAGCATATAGAAAGTACACCTTTTATCTGACCTACTCTACACAGAACTACGATTAAAGCTATACAAACAGTAACACTATCCCAAATTGCGAATAAGGAATACGAGAAGCCATTCCAGTTTCTCTCAGTAGAATAAACAGCTGATTTACATCGTACGACAAATATCTCGCATTCTGAGTGGAATGGAACGCAACGAGTCACTTCGGTTTTTATTCATTCTTAAGGATTGAATCACTATGGCGTTAGCAAATAATTCTGATATTACACGGTTTTATTAGCTACTAGCTGATCTTATCTCAGATTTTGCTCAACCAATTACGATCAATAAGTAGCGATAAGGCTGCCATTTGTAATTTTTTCATTGTGTTGTTCCGTACATGTACTATAATTTATTAGTGTATTATAAAGATTTATCTTATCTTATCAAACGTAAAAGTATGACTTTAAGTCTGATCCATTCGGTAGTTTTTGCGTGCTTCGCGGACAAATAAATAAACGTTTTTTTATACCACTTAGGTTGCAGACAACGGCCCACCTGATGGGAAGTTTTTACCATGGCCTATGGACGTGTGCAACACCAGGGGCGTCACACTCGCGCTGCCGTCCCTGAAGAAACCTTCTAATGCCCCTTTTGAAGAACTCTATAATGTATACGCATGGGAAAACCGCTGCAGGGAGTTCATTCCACTGTTTGAGTGTACGGGGGATGAAGTTTATTTCTTACCGCACAGTGCGCACCGTCTCAGGTTGCAAGTTGTGGGGATGAATTTCCTGCCTATGGCGAGCGGGGCAATGATAGAATGTTCCTGTGGGCATCGGTGACAGCAGAACTCCATGTGAGGCCGGATCTGTGCCTTATAAAGGAGGAGTCGCTGCCCCGCAGTGAAGTACTGCTTCGTCCTATTGAGTATTCCAAGTTTCTTTTTTTTTTAGATTAAAAATTCTTTATTTATAAAATCCTAGTTTATACATTGTTGGGACTTCCCAGTAAGTAGTCATGGACACTTGTGATGGGAATGCCTCGCTCTTCCTGCGTAACATATTCTTGGATTTATTAAAAGTTATAGCTTAATCTAGACAGATGTGGAGTCAGTATGTGAATACTAATTTATATGTGTATTTATTTATCTATTGTTATTGATATTTATATATATAACATACATACATATTCATTATATGTATGTGTTGGTGGGTGTGTGTGGCTGTGTTGGTGGATGTGTGTTGATGCCAATTAAACCTTGTCCTCCAAATGACTGTGGTACTGGACATCACTGGAGATATCAACACCAAGGATTTCGATACTCGAGGCAATGGTAAGCGGTGTGCCCAGGAATTGCGGTGGTAAGACAAGTAGAACTTTAGAGGCTTTTGGCGCTTGAGGCCTTTTTAAAAACATTTTAATACAGTGCTTAAGCCCCGTTCCATTCCGTCACTGGTTTATTAAAGCGTATTTTTTCTTGTAGGGTATTACGAAACTGTCACTAGCACTTATTGGACGGCGTTTACAATACGCCTTTATTTCATGTAAAATAATGCTTTTTAAATTGTGGTGTTGCTAGTATTAAAAATGCTTTAAGATTTTAATTAATAATCGGAGTATTTCAGGGAAAGAGTTTTCTTGTCTTCTGAAAGTAACGAAATAATAAAAGCCACTGTTTGGTGTAAAAGAAGGTCTAGAATATTTTGGAAACAATATATGTAAGAAGGTACTCTTAGTTAACAGTAGGATAAGAGGTTACCATCATCTAAATCTAGACCAGAGATTAAATTTAAATAATACAGCTTAACATGCTTTTATTACATTTTTATTTAAAATCAACCAACTTTTTCTTTTTTACGTACGCAAAATCCCCACGGATACCTCCCCACCGGAGCCGGTGGAAGAGGTTATGTCGGACTCGAACCGACTAAAACGCACGCCGCCTGTGGGTCGTTTTGGTTGCCGAAGGTGAGGTTGACAGGCATATCCCTCGCACACCGGCCGACCCAGGGCCATCTCTCACGATCTGGCTCTCTCCTCGGGGGTGAATCAACCCGCCTTATAGCGTATTGAATGACTGCTTTTCAATTAAAGAAATTGTTATCATGATTATTTCTTTAAGTCATCGAGATTAGACAGTTTTGTTCTAGCAGTGGAAAGACCCAAGGTTTCTGCACTGATGGCACAGGAACTCTGTTCTAACAGGGTCAGCAGCATGAGTGTGACTCCCCTGGTTTTGCACATATCCAAACGCCACGGTTACGCTTGTGTGCCACCTAAGAGGTATAAAATAGTACATGTATAAAACTCTTAAGCCAACTAGTTACATTCAGCTCTTTTCCAACTTAGTTGCCTTTTCATTCTTACTGTGATGCGGCTGACAATAGTCAGATACATAATGAATAATTTAAAACTCGTTATGATATTGTAAGTGCTATGATATTTTAGCTGCGTGGTTCCCGGCAGAGTAGAATTAGGACCACCCCATCTCTTCCTATGCAGTGTCGTACAAGGCGACTAAGGGATAGGGCTGTTTAACATCAGACAGATGTATACAGCCCATACTCAGGCTAAGATGCATGACTCGAGTCAACAATAGTGCCCGGAAGATTGCAATAAGCTATTACGTGGGACCGAATACGAATGATTGGTGAAATGTGGGTGTTAATTCACCTCTGCCTAACCATTGGGAGATAAATGCATGATTATAATATATGTGTGTACGTATGATATTATAATAATTCCTGTTAAGTACTTGCACGTGACGGTCGAATAATAATCATTAATGCATATTTACATACACACATACATACGCTCCCCTTAGCAGCCCGCTATTTGAATCTATCCCTACATATGCACAAGGGCCCAAAAGGGAGGCTAAGTGCAGATAAACTATTCCCATTCCAATCTATCCTTACATACTTAACGAGCTTCATCTACTGTCATTAATCCTTTCTTGTAGGTCCGCCAGCCTTTTTTTCATAACATAACATAAACTCCCGCCTATATCCCCGAGGGGGTAGGCAGAGGTGCTATCACCCACATTTCACCAGTTCATGTTTAGGTCCCAATGTAATAATATGTGGCGAGGCTATTGCCATTAACCAGGCACTTATAAACCTGCGATAAACACACACATAACTTCCAAAAGTTTTTTAATGCAACTGCAAGGTCGACCCCGGCTGGTCTACCCATTCACCTGTGCCTTGCATACGTGATGTGCCTATTTATGAATCTTAAATCCTGGAAGCGTTTTTATGTGACATAATGACGCAAGGCAAAGTTTGTGCAAGAACGTCACTCGCTAACCGATCGGGAGAAAACATGATTGATAGCACAAATTCGTATTAAGTGCCTTTGCATGGCTTATAAGTTTCACGAGGAAAAAATGTTCTATTCCCTCTAAAAAAGTAATGTTAAGAATTATACAGAAAAGGTATGAGGCATAAGGTGTGCATGAGGCATGCTTAAGACGACGCACTCGTGTGCTTCAGAACTTTTTTCATACAATTGGTGTACCTATGTGTAGTAGGTATGCAGGTAAATAACCTGGTTTTGAACCGTGAAGCTTTTTTTATGCCACTTAGGTGGCAGACAAGCACACGGCCCACCTGATGGAAAATGGTTACCGTGGCCTATGGACTTTGTAACACCAGAAGAGTCTCAGTTGCGCTGCCAACCCTGTAAGTACAGAGTTTCTGTGCCGTCAGTGTAGCAGACAAAGCAGGACAAGCCTTTAGTCTTCCCACTTATAGCACAAATTGTCCAATAAGCTCACCGCTGGGAACACAACACGAAGTTATTATATCCGCGTTATTCTGTAGGGCGGAGGTACTTTCCCAGTCGAACTGCTCAATTGGGCCTACCTCCTTGAATAGTTCTTGAAAGGTCTGTCTCATGGATCTTTTTAAAATCATCTATTTAAGATACAAACACCTATTAACTACTAGGGTAAGTACTTAATACAGTGAGAGTTACCAAAGTGGTCTTAAAACAACTTTAGGAACCCGTTTCCACCAAAGCGGAGAGGAGAGGAGGCGAGAAGAGATGTGTTTTGAATCACCAATCAGATATTGATATTTTCACTTATCCATCTTCAGTTTCGGTGGAAACGGATCAAGCAGAGAGCAGAGGGGATACCTAATTTTTCTATAAAATTTAGAGGCGAGAAGAGATGTGTTTTGAATCACCAATCAGATATAGATATTTTTACTTATCCATCTTCAGCTTCGGTGAAAACGGATCAAGCAGAGAGCAGAGAAGATACCTAATTTTTCTATAAAATTTAGAGGCGAGAAGAGATGTGTTTCGAATCACCAATCAGATATAGATATTTTCACTTATCCATCTTCAGCTTCGGTGAAAACGGATCAAGCAGAGAGCAGAGGAGATACCTAATTTTTCTATAGAATTTTATGCCGCGAGCGGGCAAGCGGCGCGGCAGAGCGAAGAAGTGTGTATTCGGAGTGGCAGCCAGCGGAGCCCCCGCTCATACGCATCGTTTCTCGCTACCTACTAAAATTAATATTTTCTTCAACCTCTAATTCCTCTACCTCAAGCAAATTAAAATACAACTTTGTAATGACATGACTAATTTCAACTTCACACATCTCACATCTCGCCTACACATAGCTCGCATCTCCTCTCCGCTACGCATCTTCTCTTAGCTTTGGTAGAAATTACCTGCCATTTTCACAGCTCTTCTCCTCTCTGCTTTGATGGAAACTGGGCCTTACCATCGCTACAGTCTAGGCAGACTTTGACTACAATAGCGAAAACAGTATCTTGTTGTAAACTGTTCCAATTTCCTGCTACGAATATTTTAAATGATATACCAGAAGCGTCCAATTAAGTATCACACGATGTAAATGTGGTCTACACGTCCGGTGGCTGCGAGATGTCAAGTGAGAATGAGCCTCGGTGTCTCAGTGCCAAAGTCTCGACAGAATTGTGCCGATCCTGGATGCAAATTAGTACCACCACCTGTACTAATGGATGCACGCTGGCCTCTTTCTAGGTGGAGTTGGAAAACGAGCGGAGTGACACAAGTGACAGCGAATATTGTAAGCTTATTGAATTTATGTATGTGCCAAGGAGTAGCAATGTAAAGGGTAGATTCATATGTTTGTAGGGTGTGAGCCGAAAACAAGGTTTTTTTACCGAGACCACTATTAGCAATTTTGAAAAGATTATGACCGACTTAAGAAATTCACCTAACGTTCATAAATTAGCAGGCAAATTTTGGCAGCTTTTCATTTTGAACACAACAATCAACTAAAGAAACAATTTCCGAAGGTGGTGAAGGTGAATTACAAAGATATCCCGAGCTCACAGGTCGAGCTCTGTCATATTTTAAGATAAATCTTATTCAAAGGAGACCTGGCCTTCTTAAAAAGCCACTTTATTGGAATCGTATTTGGATAATAGTTTGTTATCCGGCAATATTTACACGAAATTAGAACCTGCTTAGTAACTGAATTGTTGTAATTCTTAGTGAATTTTATAAAAATCTATTGATATCTACTGGAAATTCATGAAGATAGCTAGTTTTTAGTAGAATCGCTCAACGTAACCATTTTAGACCCGCTGGAGAACTTCATCGGAATGAAGTGAGTTCCACAATGTCCGATTACTTGTATAAAATGCCGTAACCGCGTACTATACCGCGTAATTTAAAAAAAAATATAATTTTAACCTACAAGTTTAGTTTACTTTTCGTGGCCCGAACGTCACAAGGCAGGGTATCTTTGAACACGCTTAAGACCTTTATTACAACCCAAATAGACTTAAGTTCCGCTATATTAACGTTGGCCTAATTAAATTTTATTTTACGCTGTAAATTTTTTACATTGTATCGTGGGTACTTAGGATTTTAATAATACCTTGATTCAAGCGTTGCCATACCGGGGGACCCAAACGCACGCACGCACGCACGTACGCACGCACATACACACACATACACACACACACACACAAACACATACACAAACACACACACACACACACTAAAAAAAATGTAAGGCTAATTTTATAAGTAATTACAATATCTACAATTTTGTTTAACCTACTATAGCGATAATTTTTTTTGTTCACGAGAAAAATGCGAGAATTTAATAAATTTGATTTTTGACCTCGAATTTAACATTTGTTTAATTGTGGTGTATGTAAGTCCCCCACCAATTTTCAGCTCTATTCGTATTTATGCAAGCTTGCTATTTTATTTCGTTAATTTTGACTGAATTACACCTATTTAGAATGGGGTTTTTTTATACTACGTAGGTGGCAGACAAGCACATGGCCCACCTGATGGAAAGTGGTTACCATGGCCTACGGACGTGTGTAACACCAGAAGAGTCGCACTTCTGCAGCCGACCCTGTAAGTACAGAATTTTTGTGGTGTCAGTATAGAAGAAAAAGCAGGGCAAGCCTTTAGTCTTCCCACTGACAGCACAAACTCTCCAGTGAGCTCTGGGTACCCTACTCACCGCTGGGTACACAACACGAAGTTATTATGGCCGCGGTATTCTGTAGGGTGGAGGTACTTCCCCAGTCGGACTGCTCAATTGGACGGAAATTGTAGAATAGGATGATTAATGTTTTGGATTCACAAATATTTTACGTTTTAATAGTCATTAGTGTATGTCAATCTATTCAATTCTGTTCTAGAAAGGTATTGTAACTTATATAGAGGGGCAGATACTTCAAAATATTCTATTTCGTGGATATTTTCTGTACGCGTGCTACCAAAACCCGGTATCGCATAGCAAGTATGCATCGCGTCGTTTCAATAACAGCCTCTGGTATCAGCAGTGTGGGCACGTCAATGTATCGACGTGACTATGTGACCAGACACCAACGGACTACCTGTAACATATAAAAAGATTTAGGTTATGTGTATTATTTTTTAAAATTTTCGACATAAAGGACTTGAAATGATTACCTCCATTAGGAAGCGGTAGAACATTCCACTACTGCGCGGAGGAGGAGGAGATCACGGGTAGCTTTTCTATCCAGTTTAAACAGTGTTTTTTTTATGTTGGCCGCGTGGTTCGCGGCAGAGTAGAATTTGGACCACCAAATGGCGACTAAGGAATAGGGCTGTATAACATCAGACAGATATGTACAGCCCAGACTCAGGCTCAAATGAATGGCTCGAGTCAATAATAGTACTCGGAAGACGGCATAAGGCTAACCCTCTATTTACCGACCTGGTGAAATGTGGGTGTTAATTCACCTCTACCTAACCCTCTAGGAATAAAAGCGTGATTATATGTATGTAATATAAAAGACAATAATTGAATATATATTATAATTGCAGAGGCCCGGACGAAATGACGCACATTGGGAGAGGCCTATTATGTCCAGCTGTGGCATGCGGTGGGCTAATTGATGGATTATATCAATCAGATATAATGGCATAATGGAAAATTTAAAAAAGTGTAAATCAGCACTGATGAGATTATAAGAGTCTTGTTTGAAATTATAGTGAATTTCGATGTACCTTTATAGTCTGTACTCTAAAAATTCGTAAAATCGAAATAGAATTTACTCCTTCGAATACTATCTCGGAGATTATATTTGAATAAAGAACAACTTTTATTTAACGGAAAATTCAATTTGAGTGTACTCACCTCAACTCATCAGACAAGTTGGACATGTCCCGACTAAATTTTTTAAAAAGTTTGGCATCTCATTCGAGAATAATAAATAGATGACCATATTTTATTATTTTCAGTTTTAAGATAATGTCTAAATTTATGAAAGAGAACTACAATTTCTTCTAAAGAATAAAGAAACACTTTTATTAACTATTAGTGTATACATTTTTAATATTTGTCATTCAATCACACTCAAGCAGCCCAACTGTTCTGGCTTTAATTAGATTTTTTAATATTTTTCTAAAATAAAAACAAAAAATAATAGATATTAGTCAGAAATAAAACACATAATGGTACTTTTTATACCTGGAATAGTTCCTATGGGTTGTGGAGACGGAATCAGAATTTTATGCGGGCATATTAAATGGTCGTTGGAGCAAGCGAGTCCTAGAGTGGAGACCGCGAGAAGGCAAACTGAAGGTGGAACGCCCCCTAGCCAGATGGACTAACGACCTGAAAAAAGTTGCTGGGATGGACTGGGTGTAGAAAGTGGAGGATCGAGGACAATAGTGTACATTAGGAGAGGCCAGCAGCGGACTGCTGATAGGCTGATTGATTTATTGAAATTTATATATTAGTTGGATAAATACTTGCAACACCAAAACATTGAGTAGCGTGTGCTAGCAACACTGTAATTTATGCAAGTGGGTGCCAGGGCAGTGGTACGTCGAGCCGGTCCATTCGTGACGGGAACGGCATTCCTATAAAGATTATCCTTACCCTTGAAATTCTAAATTCAAATATATTTTTTTAAGAACGTTATTCCTTTTTTAAAAAGCAACAGCGACAGCTTTACAACATATTTCTGCTTCCGCTATTTGAATTAATTAGTTACAAGGTGAAATAGCTTTCATGTTTATTTTAGTTTACTGTTAGGCGTAAATTCATTTACAAAAATCATTATTTCGTTATTATTTATTTAGATTTTTTTTTTGTATTGCCACATATTATAGTCAGCATCAGAAAGATGTTGAGTACAAAGCACTCAAAATGATCTTAATGACCTAGTTTTCCTTCTTCATTTTGACTGATTGTTCTGATATATGGTACACCATGTCGCACAATTAAGGCCTGCAATTCATTATCAGTACATGAGTTTTCTTCTTCCTACAGTCCCGGGTCCTTTAAGCGGGGCGTGAAAAAAAGCATAGGATAAGGCTGTCAAGCTGAGTGTCACCATTATAACATGGTATATATATAAGTTATGGTGACTCTTTTTTTTGAGACTTTGCCTTCAGCTACCATCAGGCGAGACGAAGTCTAATTGACGTGTTCTATATAAAAAAACGCATCTATTAGGTACTTAGGACAATAATACAATTTAAATCAATAAAACAGTTTGATTTGCTCTTAATACCTTGTTATTAGGATCATTTAGAGATTTTGTAGTCAAGATTGTTCCGACGCTGATATTTTTTAGGCTAATTTCTGTCGCAGTAGAGCGTTCGACACCTGTTCCTGACCGTAGCGTCGCGGGTTTGTTTACCGCCTAATACAACAATTTGAAATCTAATATATAAAATTCTCGTGTCGCGGTGTTTGTAGTTAAACTGCTCCGAAACGGCTTGACCGATTCTCATCAAATTTTGTGTTGGGTAGGTCTGAGAATCGGACATCTATTTTTCATCCCCCTAAATGTTAAGGGTGGTCCACACTATTTTTTTAAAATTTTTAGATAAATTTTTCTTTTTCTATTTTTTATGGCACAGTACTAGAAATTACATACAACCTTGAATTTTCAACCCTCTACGATGAACTCCTACTTTTCCATCGCAATTATTTTTTATTATTAATAATTTCATTCAATTATGATTATTTTCTCAATTCAATATGATCTTCCGCCTTCGTCGGTCGATAACCGATAAGCAACGTTGGCCGGGTCAGCTAGTAAATATATATTATTATTATTTTTTTCAACATTCTACACAACGCTATCTAGACCCATGGTAAGCATAGTTTTACTAGCTTGTGTTATGGAATCTAGAATACGGATAAACATACTTAAATACTTTTTTTTTTTGTAAATACATACATATTATATATAGAAACACCCAGACCAATGCAAATACCCATAGTCATGCATACAAATATTTGCACTAAGCGGGGATCGAACCCGCGCCTCCTGCGTAGCAGTGGCGTTCACTACCACCACGCCATAGAGGCTGTCAACATTAATTAATTTGTGTGTTACCTACCTAAAAAGTACTAAAAGTACTACTGGCTATGCTGATTTTTTTTTAAAGAATATTAGAACCTACATTTGGGTTCACGTCTAGGTTCATGTCGGCAGTGTTATGGCCAGGATTCGAATCTATACTAATATTATAAAGCTGAAGAGTTTGTTTGTTTGAACGCGCTAATCTCAGCAACCACTGTTTCGAATTGTAAAATTATTTTTGTGTTGAATAGTCCGCTTATCGACGAAGGTTTTAGGCTGATCCTGGAAGCGAGATGCCTTTCGGCGCTATACAGGTTCCGAAGGGCGGCGCGGGAGCGGGGTCACGATCCCGAGCCCGAAGAAATTCGGGCCGTGAGATCCCGGCTCCACAGGGAAATGGTGGCAGAATGGGAGAGACGACTTGGGCAACCAAGCGCAGGGCACGCCGTAGTAACGGCGGTAAGACCCATCATGGGGGAGTGGCTAGAGAGGCCACACGGCAGCCTCTCGTACCGTCTGACGCAGATGATCACCGAGCACGGATGCTTCGGAAGGTATCTGCGTCGGATGCAGAAAGAGCCAACGTCCGAGTGCCATCACTGCGACGCGAGCGAGGACTCAGGTCCGCACACGCTCACCGAGTGTCCGGCGTGGGAGACGCCGAGGCGGGAGCTTATGGCGGCCCTGGGAGTGAGGGTTCTCACGCTCTCCACCTTGCTCGCGGCGATGGTTCGCTGCGCGGATGCGTGGGCGGCCGGCGCCTCCTTCTGCGAGCAAGTAATGCTCGTGAAGGAGGAGGCGGGGCGGGAGCGGCAGCGGGAGCGACGAAGGATCGCTAGACAAGCTGCCCGCGCACGAAGGCAACTCGGGCGTCGGAGGTCGATGAACGACCTCCGCCCCCCATGAGCGCCGGCCTGGGGGTGACAGGTGAAGCCGCCTGTCACCCTTGCAGAAGCAGGCCGCGGCGGCGGCGCGCGTGGCGCGCCTCCCCGTTTCCGGGGACGAGTTGGGGACTCTGTGGTCCCCACACCCGAGAAGAGGGCCAGATCGTGAGAGATGGCCCTGGGTCGGCCGGGGTGCGAGGGATATGCCTGTCAACCTCACCTTCGGCAACCGAAACGACCCACAGGCGGCGTGCGTTTTAGTCGGTTCGAGTCCGACATAACCTCCTCCACCGGGTCCGGTGGGGAGGTATCCGTGGGGATTTTGCGCACGTAAAAAAAAAAAAAAAAAGGTTTTAGGCTATATGTCATCACGCTATTACTTAAGGGAGCAGAGCAGTGATCATAATATGAACAAATCAGACAGATTTCTATACATTATTTGAAGATAAAAAATTACGGGCTCCAAGGGGTAAAATGAGGTTTCAAAATATGTGACAGGTGAAACTGGGGCGGGTCAGCTAGTATAATGATAATACCCAAGTCTAGATAGCACTGTGTAGTACCTGTCAGCGGAAAATAGTGAATTTTTTTAAAAGGGAAGCCGATGGGAAATTAACTTACCTCGGCCCAGTTTATCATGTATTATGTCATTTATTAGGAAGCCGGTAGGAATCGAGTTATAGGGATATCTCGCCACTGGTACCTACCTATATTCATAGCATTAGTTCCCATTATCATAACTGTAATACTACAATAATGTTAACGGGAATTAACGCGATCATAGTATGGGTACATACCTACATACCTACCTGACGTTTCGACCAGCTTACACCGGTCGTGATCTCAGGCTGACTGGCTGCTTACAGAATAGCGACTCTCTGAGTGTGGTATGTGACGGTACATGGCGAAAACAAAATCTAAAAAATATCGAGAATGTGCGGGTAGAGGAAGAAACTTCTACATCACGAATTCGAAGACGCGAGAGGTAGGACACGGCAGTATTTCCGCCCGATTGAGCAGTCCGACTGGGGAAGTACCTCCGCCCTACAGAATACCGCGGTTATAATAACTTCGTGTTGTGTTCCCAGCGGTGAGTAGGGTAGCCAGAGCTCACTGGAGAATTTGTGCTGTCAGTGGGAAGACTAAAGGCTTGTTCTGATTTGTCTTTTACTGACGGCACAGAAACTCTGTACTTACAAGGTTGGCAGCGCGACTGTGATTCCTCTGGTGTTACCGACGTCCATAGGTCACGGTAACTACTTTCCATCAGGTGGGCCGTGTGCTTATCTGCCAACTAAGCGGTATAAAAGAAAAAAAATTAAAAGTTATTATTGTCATACTACAGTTACGACATATCATCGAACGACGTAAGTGCTGAAGTCACTGTATCGATGACAGCTACAGTATTTTCGTATTTTAAAGTGCAAAACATCCGATCAAGAACCAAGCGGTTCGGAGACTCTTTCCTCTGTCGCACCATTAAGGCCTGGAATTCATTACCAGCTCACGTGTTTCCTTCTTCCTACAGTCCCGGGTCCTTTAAGCGGGGCGTGAAAAAGCATATGATAAGGCCGTCAAGCTGAGTGTCACCATTGTCACACGGTATGTGTGAGTAATGGTGACCCTCTTTTCTGGGACTTTGCCTTCAGCTTACCATCAGGCAAGGCGAAGTCCAATTGACGTGTCCTATATAAAAAAAAAAAAAGTACAAAACAGACGAAACAGCACTTCTTCCGAGTGCTCGCTAAAGATAGTGATAATCGAGTGGTGTTAATATTTCATGAAATAGTGGCTAGTGGCCATTTTCCGCAGCGATATTGTGCACTCAATGCGATTTATTGAAACTATCTATTTGAGAGACGATCCAAATGCAATTTTATATTGGACATGAATTGTGGTTGAAATGTGATTGCAGTTTACAACTTCTAATCTGGACTGTAATTTCTGAACGCGAGCCCTTCGAGGTATATGAAGCCTTTCTGAGTCTTATAGGACCAAACTAACCTTATCTGCAAGCTGGTACACGTGCTAAATGATGAAGAAGGCTTTGATATAGGCTTTCCTCTCGCGGTTGGGAGGTCAGAGGCTGTTGGTCTGATCAAAGTCGTAAAAATTAAACTAGAAGGAGGAGAAAGAGTTAGCAAAACACGAGTTTCGCGGTGAAAGACTCGGGTGCGACTTTAAAGATCATTTTAAATTAGGCGGTAAAATCCTCAAGCAGTTGTTTAAGTGGTAATTAAATATCAACCTTATTCCATTAATATAAAGGTTAAGTAGTATGAAACAAGAATTTTTTTCTGCATAAGCTGAATTGACCGGCCATGAGACAATGATGAATTTCTGAACAATACATATTTTGCTGGAGAACAATGAAACGTATTCGCGCAGTTCGATTTTTGAACGTGGTTGCAATTTATGAAAGTATTTAACAGTGACTTAGATACGGATAGACAGGTTGTTTAGACCAAAATGTAGGAAAAAAAAACATAATCACAACGTTGCCTACGTTGTGATTATGTTTTTTAAGTCACTGTTAAATACTTTCATAAATTGCAACCACGTTCAAAAATCGAACAGCGCGAATACGTTTCATTGTTCTCCAAACTCAGAAAATAACACGGATACGAAAGCAAATATCATTCTTATAGCAAAACAATATACATAAGGGACCACGCTGAATTGGAATTCAAGAAACGCCCAGGAAACCAGTAAAATTTGCCATCGATGGAGCAACTGTATTTTCATGACGTGACAAATATGAAACAAATAAAAATAAAACGGAATATCGGGATATCGCCTACAGATGCAGAGGCTGCGAGTAAAATATTCATGGCGTCTCTACCGCAGAAAATGTTTTTAGGTCTATGGAATAGAATTGGGGAACTGAAATTGAACAGGAAGAATTCTATATACAGTTTTAATTTTAGATAAACTCTTCTTTTATATGGCAGTTGGGGTGCGAATTGGGGCTTTTTAAATTCTTTTCAGTGATTTTAAATTTAATTTCTTAGTTTTTAAAGCTATGCAGTTGTAAAATAAACACTTAAAAGTACATAATAAATAAATGTGTACCGTCAAACCTTGTAACATTGCCCGAATTTCTTCTGTTTTGATGTTCAACGATGAATAATGTAAAAAATAAAAGTATTTTTGATACGTGATTGCGTTTTATTGGCACAATAGTTAGGTAATATTATTTATACTAATGTTCTTCTAATACAACAATTATCTATATTTCTATGATAAAAAATCAAATAGAAAACTGGGCAAAGCAACTTAACCTTTTTACAGCTTTGCCCGTTTCATAGGTCCAGCAATTCATGGGATACTCCACAGAAGACTAATCAATTTAACTTTGTGCCTAATTATTTACTAGTTAAAGTCTATATTTTGTGTGCAAAGTGAGTGGGCAAAGTAATAAATGTCATTTAGAAACTATCCATACAAATGAAGTAATGAGCTACGGTTGCTACTTTTAAAGTTTTTAGGCCTTACACAATCAATAATAAATTATTATCTTAACTCTTAATAAAATCGACTTCATTCGAAATAACGATGTAAAACAATCATCATGATGGTAAAGAACACTATCACACCGCTCAGGTTATTTTCTATGGCTTTGGGTCATTAACCTCTACTTTAGGTCATTGACCATCCCATCCCGTTTCGACAAAAATCCTGTTACGTATTCACTGAACACAAAAATCTTTCATAAAGTAAGAATACAACATAAAAAATATCCTACATGCAGACAAACAAACATCAGAATCGCCTCTTTAATAACAGTTAGTTAAACATGGAAGTGGCAACCCTAGCAGTAATTACCTACCCAGTAGGAAATGTTGAAATGAATGCATCAGAGAAAATGATTTAATTATTCAGCTATTTCGTATTGAATTGATAAAAAGTCGCAAATTATAACTATTACTTTCCAGGGACAACACTAATCGACGAGATCTGAGAAAAGTTTTTGACACTAATATTGGCCCGCAAAATACAACACTAAGTTTAAAAGTGTCTGCGCGCTAGCTGAAGTGATATTAGCCGTAATCACCCATTTCCTGTTGCCAGATATACGATCAACTTTAATATCGTAGAACAAATAATAAACGTAACTTAAACAATTTCCGAAATATTGTGATGAGAGTGCGTAAAGTTATATCAAAAGACAAAGTTTAAATTTAGTTAAATATTTATCCGACCGTTTTTTTTTACCATTTTGGAAATGTTTACCACATTCTTGAAAGTTTGTACGAATTTCACTTGTTAACATAAAAAATATTTAATCTCTATTATTATCATAACAGTATTAATTTCTCGGTTACATTCAAAGTTGGTACTTTGGAACCCGGGGAACTACGGCTCTTTATTTTGATTTGGTTTATCTTGACTTAAGTGAGAGCGACTGAAATCAACCATATTAACTAGACGAGAAAAGGACGAATAGGCGGGTGATGCCACGTGGTGAAAAGAATTGAATACGGCGGGTAAACCATAGAACATAGCTAATACATACTCAAATGTGAACTAATCTCAACATCTTCAGGTTTAAGATTAAGATGTCAGCTGCTGATTCATATTCTGAAGAGGCACAATGCATTACGAATGTTATGATAATAATCTTGAGATAGGATTACGAATTAATTTCTATCGTAAAATAATTTCAGCAGACAAACAATAGATCTTACATTTTATTAGTTATAATAAAGATATACTATAGATATATAATTTAAGCTTGCTTAAGATATGACTTTATTACAAGCTTAATACTGGTACGAGTATATTAAAAGAACAATTACTTACATTACCTACATTACATTATATAGTATACGTCCATTATATACATACATTTTTTATTCTTTTCTTACACCCAAATGGGCCACCACCTCAGCATGAATGCCCCGCACACCAGGGTATGCGAAGCGCTGGTTTTCAGATGGCACCGCTAGTGGCTCCGCCGCCACGCAAAACGAGTCAGTGACGCATCAGAACACAACAACAGAATACAGATCTCAGAACAATCAAATGACAGACATCAATATTATGATCATGCCTATATCCCGGGGTAGGCACAGACAATAGCCCGCAATTCGATCGGTATTTTTTCATATATGTACTCCGATTACTTTGAGATTTATGATCAGATTTTTGTGATTATTTTTTACTTCGATGCAGAATCGCCATTTGGTCTCATAAATATATGAAGACCAGAAGTTTTAATCTTATATTTAAACAATATTATAAACATTTATGTGTGTTTTCACATGAATATTTTTAACCGACTTCTTCTCTATATTCTTCAATATTTCAGTTGTTTTTGAACCGATTTAAAAATATATTTTTGCATTGGGTTCGGTATAACTCACAGGTTCCATATAAATTTCATGGGTACTGGATCTTGGACACTGGAGATACATCAGAGAACTCCTCGAAATCAAATAGGAATCCTGTGGCACGGTAGGCACATTGCGATGGTTAAGGGCGTGCTAGAATTACGAGGTCTTGAACTATGGAGGCAGATAACAGAACTTCCTAATGATGTATAGCATAAATGTCTCGTTTAAGTTATTGGGAGCATTACATCGAAAATTATGGCCAACATAAAACATAAAACTATCCACTAAAAAGATCGACAAAATTTATAAATTTTAAATACAACCGAAATTACAGCCAATAATCAGTAAAAATTAAAAAAAAAACTATGTAGAAAAAACCAGCAACATCAAAAACTAAAAACTATAAAATAACGTAATAAAGATAAGAGAAATATTACTGATTTACAGATTTACTGATCTGTTAGAAGTCGGTGCCTACTTTGTCTGTTGTGCTTGAACTATTACGATGCAATCAATTGAGATAATATAGCACCGACTTCTCACATATCAATAAATCTGTAAATTCAGTTATTCTTGTCTTCTTTTGATTATGATAATTTATAGTTTTTAGTTTTTGAAGTCGGTTTTTTAAACGTAGTTTTATATTTAAACTTTTTGCATAAATACAAAATGATTGAACAAAGGCGAATTATTGTAGGTACGTAATGCCATAGGCATTTTCTGCCAGTCAACCTTCTTGCGCTTCCAGTACTCACATTACGTTACAATTAATAGGTTTTATTTATAGGTACCGGAATGGGTGTATAGTAGCACATCAAGGTCATAGGGGCCCAAGCCAATCTCACCTACTTATCTGTAGGTACATGCTGTAAGAACATATCGAACAATCAACCGGGCTTGACAGTTGAATTCGAGATCGCACCCAAGATAGACCTATACGGTTTTTATGGGTTCTTCTATGAGACGAACTAATGTAATACTATTGAAATAAGTTAAAAAAAGAAGATGAGATTTCACCTACACATGCTCTAAATCTATAGACGTCACGTTAGAGAATGCTCAATTGAAATCTCACCCCAAATTCAGCTGTCAAGTCCGTTAGATCGTTGAAAACGTTCTTACAGCTTGTACCTGCTGGTGCGCTTGGTAATTAAGACTTTTCTCCAAGGGTTGGGGCTCAGACAGCATTCACTCAACTAAAATTCAAAGAAGTATTATACTGAATTATACATCACCAAGCCTCCATTAAAACGACATCAGCTTTAGTTAAAGTCAAGTAAACCAAATACCAACTAGCTTCCTATATCTGGATTAACATCATCTCCCATGCAACAAGTACCTACACTTTGATCCATATAAGACTTGATTGAAGTAAATTGTTCAACGCACCAAAGATCAAACCGATACTAGCACTCTGTCGCTTCACAATACAGAAGCTAAACCTCATCAAACTCTGGCTAAAGCGACCGATCTTCCATCCAAACCTAATAGCTCCCAGTAATTCACTTGCTTTCACCCCATGTCACTTCACAGACAAAGATTGGATGCTACTATTAGTTCACGTTCAATGATTTGGTTGTAGTTTAGTGTAGCGCACAATTGTTTTGGACGATGAAGAAAGATTTTCATAACCAACTTTTTAAACACATATTGAAATACACGTATACTTTTTCCACGGCATTTTTTATTGTTACACCTGACTGGTTTCAACTTACGGCTTTCTTATAGGTTTAATTGTAATCCTTTGAGGATCAGGTAAGGCGAAATCGGTAACAACAAATTCCATCAAGTGCCATCAATCAACATAGCTTTTTATGCGCTTAATGCAATTTTTTTTTCAGGAAATTTGAAAATAGATTTAGAGAGGAGAAGTGTCATCGATTCGACATGAAAAGAAGAAGATTGCATAGATTATATTTTGGGATCAAATATTAGTATTTAAAATGGTAGACTTATCGCAAAATATACTGATTATTGTCCGCTAAATACACGTAACCGTGAGCCCCGACATTAGTTAGAAGAGACGACGAAGGTCTCGCAGAAGCCTGCATGGATCGATTCGTTGGATCGATGGAATCTTGGATCGCTCCGATAATATGACCGAGTGAGACTTTACTAATCAGGATCCCTCGACACCTCGACTCACAGCTAAATGGCTTAACGTATAATTTATTTTCTACTTCTAGGAGAATTTGTAGTGACGTTTTAAATTTATTATTTATTTTTTATTACATACATACATATAATCACGCCTTTATTCCCGAAGAGTTAGGCAGAGGGGAAATAATACCTACATTTCACCAATCATTGAATTCGGTCCCACGTACCTAATAGGGGGTGAGTCTATTGCTGTCTTCAGGCCACTATTATTGACTCAAGCCATGCATCTGAGGCTGAGTCTGGGCTGTCCCTTAGTCGCCTTGTACGACACCTCATGGGAAGAGATGGGTAATCCATCTGCAAAATAGTAACATTTAATTAAAATTAAATTTAAATTAATTTGGTAATAATACAACAGTCCAATTTAGTGCTGTCCGACAAAATATCGAAATAAACTATTTTTCTTTCACTCATTCACAGAAAGAACTGCACATAATCGGAGTGGCAATTTTTGAAGTCTCGTTTTATAATAGTTTATTCATATTGAAGCTAGAACTCGAATTATCGAAGCGAGCCCTCTAATAAGTATCGACTGAAATTCTCTTTGAACGACTATGCACATTAATAATTCCAATAGCATTGCTTTTCGAAATAGCTAAAAGGTTCTTTTGAGTAACTTTGTAGCAAATTTTTATTTAGATATTGTGTGTTTTTTAAAACTGATATCTAACTGAAAGGACTAGTGTTCTCGATATTTATTTATTTATATTCACTCCTTCAATTGACTGCACCCTTTCGGATGGTACGAAGGTAATATGTAGTCCCTCAGGACTAAATAATTGTAATGGTGACTTTACAGCCTTTTGGGCTAATTCAACCTCACCTGAATTTTTTTTATAACACTCAGGTGGCAGACAAGCACATGGCCCACCTGATAGAAAGTAGTTACTGTGGCTCCTCTGTCACTCGCGATGGCGACCCTGTAAGCACAGAGCTTCTGTGCCGTCAGTGTAGAAGACAAAGCAGGACAAGTCTTCAGTCTTCCCACTGATAGCACAAATTCCCCAGCGAGCTCTGGTTATCCTACTCGCTGGGAACACAACACGAAGTTATTATGGCTGCGGTATTCTGTAGGGCGGAGATACTTCCCCAGTCGGGCAGCTCAATTGGGCGGAAATACCGCCGTGTCCTACCTCCTAGAGACTGTATGCTGTTACTGGTGTCACGGCATACAGATTTAGCAAAACGAACCTCTGATGAAGACTTTCATCTGAGGTTTGACACATCAGAAGGCAGTCGCTTCCATTATAACCGTATAAACCAAACCAAAAGGAGAGATAAGTGAACACCGGGTTTCAAGCTAAAATTCAGGTTTGCAAC
Source organism: Eilema griseolum (assembly GCA_963662185.1). Lineage (NCBI taxonomy): Eukaryota > Metazoa > Arthropoda > Insecta > Lepidoptera > Erebidae > Eilema > Eilema griseolum. The sequence continues at coordinate 13,444,324 of OY759250.1, forward strand.
CCTACGCATGCAACTAGGAGTAACGATAATATAATGATGGTGAGTAGGATAAAAAAGATCAGTTTATTTAATCACTATGTTAGCTACTTCTCCTTCGTAATACACATTAAATAAAGTCCCATTAACAAAGGGATTTATAAAGTGAACTGACATAAACTCAACACTGTTCTCCCAGCGTTATACTTTCAGAAAATGTTTTTAAAACAAAATGAATAAAACCGCGACAACAGCGTCACGTTTCTGAAGCGTTTAATTAATGGAGACCAGAATGAAATGAAATACTTTTAAAGTCAAGTAAGAGGAAAAACCGAGATGAGTAATAGTTTGTTCAGGGGTCGGGTGGGCTCTGGGCCCCTTTCTTTCAAACGGTCCTACTGTGATGGAAGCGTTCAAGTTGGCCGATACTTTTTAATTATTCGATTTTTAAATCTTTTGTTTCTGGTTATAGATTTGTTTTTAGCTTTTTTATGTAAAATTATCGTTCCGCAAGGACCCCAATCAACTTAATCGAGGTTCAATCTATGTTTAGCTTCAAATCGGTGCAGCCAGCAAACAAGGTACAGGGTTCTGGCGCAGTGTTATTTGTATGATTTGAGATCGACATGGTCATTCACATTACTAGTGTAATACTCAACGGAATATTTACTATGTTTATTATTTTATGATTTGCTCAACAAATATAATAAACATGGTAAATATCCCGGCGAGTATTACACTAGTAATGGTTGCATGTTTATTCGATAGTTTAAGACAGCATTATATAGGTGGCTCAATGACAAGTGTTTTTATAGAGTGAACGAGTTTATTAAAACATAATAATATTAATATTACATTATTAAAAATGAAACCGTCAACGTCCCTAACTTAGCTGTTACAAAATAGAACTGAGTAATTATTATTTGATAGTTTTATGACGTAGTTAAAATTCATGTATATGTCAAATGTTAAAATTAGATTTAAGATTAATGCTGTCAACTAATGTGTCAAATTTTGCATGTTGGACATCATTCCGGCGGAGTATGTGAAACAAACTACCGACTTATAAGTACTACTAACACATTCAAATGTAATTTACCATACTTCAAGCAAAATAAATTTCATTTTATTTCATTTCATATTATTTTTTGATTTGCTCAACAAAAATAATAAACGTGGTACGAGTATTACACTTTTTTTTTTTTTACGTGCTCAAAATCCCCACGGATACCTCCCCACCGGAGTCGGTGGAGGAGGTTATGTCGGACTCGAACCGACTAAAACGCACGCCGCCTGTGGGTCGCTTTGGTTGCCGAAGGTGAGGTTGACAGGCATATCCCTCGCACCCCGGCCGACCCAGGGCCATCTCTCACGATCTGGCCCTCTTCTCGGGTGTGGGGACTACAGAGTCCCCAACTCGTCCCCGGAAACGGGGAGGCGCGTCACGCGCGCCACCGCCGCGGCCTGCTTCTGCCAGGGTGACAGGTGGCTCCACCTGTCACCCCCAGGCCGGCGCTCATGGGGGGCGGAGGTCGTTCATTGACCTCCGACGCCCGAGTTGCCTTCGTACGCGGGCTCTCGAGTGTTATTTCTTTATTTGTTCCTCACAAATGTGTAGCAAATTCCAGCTTCAATCAACAGTATAAATAGTTTTTCCTCTTAGTAGCAATGCGAGGTCACATGTGTTGCTACTGGAAAAATCGACATGCCAGTCAAAACTATCCAAGCGGAAGTTGGAGCGCAGCCTAGAGCCCGCTCTCCGATCTTTTCTCTTCCACTGGTAACACGACTGATTGCTCTGGATGTTATGGGAGGTCTGCCTTGCAGGTGTGGGATGATGTCGCCGGATACGTGGTAGACGCTGTCTAAGGCGTAAAGATGAGCTTAATTGGCAGAAGGGCTTAGGGTTGCCGGTGTAACAGCACGCACATAGTAACAGCTCCACACAGCACCATCACAAACTAAATTTAATATAACCAGTCTAGTTTCCTATCAACTTATGTAGTGTTAGTGTCTAGTGCCTAGTGCGCTAGTGTCCATTAATAACACATGGCATCTCAGACGCTGATATTAAACTTCAGGGAGTCGGGGTGAAAAATGAAGCGGGCCCCGGAAACAACTTGACACTGCAACGCTGTTATTATTCTCTAGTTTTCGCCTACGACTTCGTATGCGTATGTTTTTAACCTGCCTTTTTCTGTTAAGATATTTAGTAGATCTCGCCTTAGTCACCAAGAGATGATGTACGTATAAACAATGGAGTAAGTGGGTTTATACAATTCATGTTCTTTTTTGTACCGTGACAATCTCGACGATCTTGACTACAAAGGCTCAAAATGGTCTTAATACATAAATACATATAATCACGTCTTTATCCCTAGAGGGTTAGGCAGAGGTGATCCACAATTCACCATTAATTGTATTCGGTCCCAAGTAATAGGGGGTGAGCTTATTACCGTATTCCGGGCACCGTATATCAAGGTATTATAAGAGCGAATCACACTTCATATACAAATTCTTTATTTCTCAAAATAGTGCAATGTAATTACATCTTAGGTTAGGTCAAGCTGAGGCAGCCTGTGACCATGTCCGGTATCACCTGGTCGAAATATCAAAGGTATATTTCAACGCGGCGAGTATCCTCGCCGGATCGCCACCGTGGATCCTGGAAGCGAGGTCCCTTTCGGCGCTATACCGGTTCCGAAAGGCGGCGCGGGAGCGGGGTCACGATCCCGAGCCCGAAGAAATTCGGGCCGTGAGATCCCGGCTCCACAGGGAAATGGTGGCGGAATGGGAGGTACGACTTGGGTGACCAGGCGCAGGGCGCGCCGTAGTAGCGGCGGTAAGACCCATCATGGGGGAGTGGCTAGAGAGGCCACACGGCAGCCTCTCGTACCGTCTGACGCAGATGATCACCGAGCACGGGTGCTTCGGAAAGTATCTGCGTCGGATGGAGAAAGAGCCAACGTCCGAGTGCCATCACTGCGACGCGAGCGAGGACCCGGGGCCGCAAAAAAAAAAAAGGTATATTTACCTAGGTAGATTTACCTATGACATGATCGCGTTATTTCCTGTTAATATAATTATATATCATGAAACGCGAAAGTTTAAAAGTTAGTATAATTAAATGAATATTAAAGCATCCAATAAAAAGTTTTGAATGCATGTTTGTTTTCAGAATGCAAACTCACGAAAAGTGTCGTCAAAGCAGTTTGGACAATAAGGGGCCACTTTGTGAGGCCAGCGAGACGCTTGGTCATTAATCAGATCAGGTTAGGAGGGGCGAACGTTGATTACAAGGCCTGCTGCCTCTGTGATGCAGTTTCTAACTTTTTGCGTGTACTGTGTAACAGGATATGCGTTTCAGATAACTCTGGCTAAATGGATAAAAACATAAGAGGAAACTTAATTTTTTATCCTTTCATCGCCTCTTGCGGCACCCGTCAGATGAGATGGGGTGTTGGTTGGACTTGTGATTGGATCACAAGGATTGTAATGGAAAAATGCGCAGACAACATCCGCACACGGTGCAAAACATCCGATCAAGAACCAAGCGGTCCGGAGACTCCTTCCTCTGTCGCAGCATTAAGGCCTGGAATTCATTACCAGCTCACGTGTTTCCATCTTCCTACAGTCCCGGGTCCTTTAAGCGGGGCGTGAAAAAGCATATGATGAGGCCGTCAAGCTGAGTGTCACCATTGTCACACGGTATGTGTAAGTAATGGTGACCCTCTTTTCTGGGACTTTGCCTTCAGCTTACCATCAGGCAAGGCGAAGTCCAATTGACGTGACATATAAAAAAAAAAAAAAACCCTGTGCCAACCCGTTTGGCCAGCATGGTAACGGTAGACCAAAGCCACCAAATCGATTAAGATATAGTAAAAAATTGAATCGGTTCAGGTGGGATTCGAACCCGCAATCTTTCCCTTACAGCAGGAACACTGATCACTAAGCCACAGAACCTTCGCCCGACACCGTCCACATTCTTCTATACATATATCAGTCTTACGGCGATGGTGAGAGCCATCTACCGATATTCGTAGAAGAGGCCTATGTCCAGTTGATTGATTAATTGACTTTTTAATATAAAGTAATTAGTATGATAATTATTAAAATACACTTAGATTGGAAAAAATAAATGCTCAGGCGGAAATTGAATCCACGACCAGCAGTGTAATTCCTTAAGCATACAGCAACGAGCACAGGACTGCGACAACCTTGATAGAGATTTTTTTATATACCACTTAGGTGGCAGACACGCACACGGCCCACCTGATGGGCAGTGTTTACCGTGGCCTATGGACGTATGCAACACCAAGGGTGTTACACTCGCGCTGCCGACTATGAAAAAACCTTCTGATGCCCCTTTTGAAGAACCCCATATTGTAAGTGCTTGGAAAAACCGCAGTGTGCGTGGGATGAAGTTTCTTTCATACCGCGCAGTGTGCATTGTCATGGGTCAGTTTTGGTGACGTTTCTAGAGATCGATCAATGACAGCCTCTATCAAGACTTTCACATTAGAGAATTGCACAGCAGTCAGAGGCTCAGTGGTCAGACCATTCGCCCAATAGGTAAGGGACTGGTTACAGGTTTAAATCCCGTCTGAGCATTCACATTTACTCCGAATTTTTGTATTTTTTACAACATTCTACACAACGCTATCTAGACCCATGGTAAGTATAGTTTAACTAGCTTGTGTTATGGAATCTAGAATACTTACGGATAAACATACTTAAATACTTTTTTTTTTGTAAATACATACATATTATATATAGAAACACCCAGACCAATGCAAATACCCATAGTCATGCATACAAATATTTGCACTGAGCGGGGATCGAACCCGCGCCTCCTGCGTAGCAGTCGCGTTCACTACCACCACGCCACAGAGGCTGTCAGTTTGTTTATGAACTTTATGATTTCATTACTTAATCCTGTATTTTACTCTCTGAAGTGGTAGGCAGAAGTGCACTGTTAAATATTGATAAATACCTTTTTTTATTGTGCGCAAAATCCCCACGGATAAACCGGTGCCGGTGGGGGAGGTTATGTCGGACTTGAACCGGATAAAACGCATGTCAACTGTGTGGGCCCCAGGTTGCCGGAGATAAGATAATCTGAGACGTATCCCTCGCACTCCGGCTAGCCTAGGACCCAGGGCCGTCTTTAAACTATTTGCGGCCCTGGGCACATTAGGATCATGGGGCCCCTAGGACCTTGAGAAAACACTATTTAGTTACAATAGATAAAGAAAGACAATCAAGGTTCTAAATTTATTTTTATTTAGTTACTAACTATAAAAAAATAGGAAATATAAAAAATAATCTACAAAAGTAACTCGCTTAACATAAAATCCTTAGATTAATTCTATGCTGATTGCAAAGGTACCCTTCTAGATTTAAGATGAGCAAAATCGTTAATCACATCTTCAAAATCTATGGTATTGAGAATATCACATTCTATGGACATCAGCGACAAACTAGTTAATCTCTCTTGAAGCATTGTACTTCTTAATTCATTTTTTATTCGTTTCAATTTGGAGAAGGAGCGTTCTCCGCTGCAGTTAGTTACCATCATACTTAAAAATATTCTCAATGCAATTTCTACGTTAGGAAATGTGTCTTCAATTTTGTTTTGCTTTAATAGATTATATACTTCCTGTACACTGTTAGATGCTTCATTTTCACTCTGAACATTTTTTAAGTATTCTTTTAAATGTTGACATTCTATTTCTAACTCTTTTTCATTTACATCTTCGTGATAGATTTGAGAAAATTCTTTGCATCCTTGTCGTATCTCTTCGGAATTCAGAGTTTTTAAGTGAAAAAATAAACTAAAACGTTGACTGACGGTCTCATATGAACTTTGTCGCTGTTTTAGATGAACACTCAAGGTATCGATTATTGGGAGAAAGGTTTCTACGTTGAATCGCTCTTTTCCATTCAATTGGACTGATGGCGCAGAGCCATCAAAAAAAATCAGCCGTGAGCTTCTACGTCTTGTTCTTTGAGATAGATCTTTGTAGTCAGATTCTGGGTTATTTTCTTTGGCAGATGATTCGAAGTTATCAAATTTATCCCTGAGGTTAGTAATAAAATCATAAAGTGAAGTCAACAAATTGGTTGCAACGTCCAGTGTTATTGTTTCTTTCTGAAGATAATTACTTGTTTTGTCTATTCTTTCCAATATGGTGCTCCAGATTTCCGTCAGTATAATAAATTCTAGATTTCCCATTTTTCTAGACAGACTAAGGGCTTCGTCTCTTGTTTCTCGTGCCTTTTCAGTATCGTTTGCGATGGTGATTAAAGCTTCTAATATTCTTTTATAACCCCCATGCAAAGCACTTACTGCATCAGCTCGGGCTGACCATCTGGTTTGTGAAAGACTCTTAACAACTTTTTTTGAACCTAAATGTTCTGTTAATATATTCCATCTGTGGGTAGAGCCCGAAAAAAAGTTGTACACTTTCTGAACTATTTCAAAAAACTGTGATGCCTCCGGTACACACCCAGCAGCATGGACACCTACCAAGTTTAGTGAATGTCCTGCACATGGTATAAAGGTGGCAAATTCACATTTTTCCTTGATTCTTGTTTGTAGACCACTATACTTTCCCGACATATTTGAAGCATTGTCGTAGCTTTGTCCTCTGCAATCTTTTATGGGAATATCATGTATCTCTAAAAAATTTAAGATGGTCTCCGCTAAATACTTAGATTTATGCTCTTTAATAGGTATAAATTTCAAAAACCTTTCAACAGGAACACAGTCTTTTACGTATCGAATGATGAAAGTTAGCTGGTCAATATGAGACAGATCGGGCGTACTGTCAACGCTTATGGAAAAATATTTTGCTGATTTAACTTCATTTATAATTTTTTTTAGAACCTGTTTTCCCATTACTTCAATAAACTCATTACAGATATTTGCTGATAAATAAGAAATGTTACCCTTTCCAGGATTCCCAAATTTTTTTAAGTGATCTGCAAGAAATGGATCAAATTCCTTTTGAGGTTGAGATAATAACTCTATATCTACTCTACCAACCGCTTTACTTCGTGCCAGATAAGTCATCATAGATTGCTTATGCGCTGGGCTATTTTCATGTGTTAAAATTATGTGATTAATATGCTTCCAATCATTACATCCATTCCGAGAGCAAAGATTAACATCAGTTGGGTTAAATAAGCAGCATGAAAAACAAAATACAGAGCATTTGGAAGGCGAATACAGCAACCATTTTCTTTCGACGCTTTCATTGTTCTTTAATTTGCGAATAAATAATGCTTTGTTGAAATATCTCGTCACTAATTTATTACCATCTTTGTAGGTTCTGGATGCCTCGGAAAAGTCAGAATCTTTATTTTGAAAATATACTGGTCCCTTACGAATTAAAATTTCGCGATTTATTTCAACAAACTTTTCGTGAAAATAATCGGCGGGATCGTGCGATATTAATTCTTCTGTGTTGGAAAACTGCTGTTCAATTGACACAGTTGGAGTTGTCGGTTTTAGTGAAGTTACTGAAGTCGTTGCACTTTCGTCGTAGGAATAGTCGCTTTCTGATTCAATCTCTTTTTCAAAATTGGAACATGAAGGTTTAGAAATTCCCGCCATTTGTAATTGAGCTGAGTCATCATGTGGAACATTTATGAGTTGATTGCTACTTACAGAAGTTTCTCCAGTAGTAGTAGTAAAATATGATGTTAATTTTGGTAACTTTTCAATTACTTCTTTCTGATGTAGAGCTTTTTTCCTTTTTTCAGATCCACTAGGATATGACCGTTTCGACATTTTATATTATAATTCAGTATTTAATTAATTTTATAACGAAAATATTCGCTAACACAAAACAGACAAACGACGATTTAATCAAACAATACTATTTTTTTGTCAGAGCTCAAGGACAGTCAGTAACAAACTAACAACTACAAACAAAACAAACGCCACAACATCGCAGACAAATACTTGAAGGGAATTCCCGTTCGTCAAGTCAAACGACGATCGGGAGTCGGGAATTCCCCTTTTTTGTCTTTGGTATTACGAATGACGTTCGAATAGGTTTCTTAAAGACATAAACCACACCGCATCAAATAATTGTTCTTTTTTTAATTTAATAATTTTTCTTTTAATTGTATTCTTATACTTACATATAGGTATTTAAATTAACCTAAATATACTAATATCGGAAAAACTCATTTTTGAGAGAGAGTGGAGTACTTATACCCTGTTTATTTATTAGTTTGATCTTTCTTTTTGACGGATGTCAAATCTGAAATCGATATAACTTTGCAACGACGAACAATATTTTCTTATTTTAATAATATTAAAAATTGATAATAATCATAAGAATAGACACACAACATAAGAGTACCTGTTAAGGACTCAAGCATTTTCCGAAAGTCTTAAGTGGTTTTTATTGCTTCGAAGTAAAATTTAAATAGAAAAACTGAAAACAATGGTACCTACCCAATGTTTTTATGTCTAGTGCAATAAAATTGATTGACGAATGAATTTATTTATTTTGAATAGTTTAAAACATACATACAGCCACATATTTAGCCAACACATTTTTTACACCAATAGATATTTTCTGTTTCCCATCACTGACCCATCTGTCAAAAAGTTCAAGCTATGTTGTACAAGGTATAGCTATCCGCATGCGGCAAACTAAAGCTAATATAATAAGCGTAGGTATTGTAGTAAGTCATTATCATCAGATTTTTCAAAACTAATGTTTTTCGGTAATACCTAAATATCGGTTATCATTTGGTAATCTGGCAGGAACTAGGGGGCCCCATTCGATCGCGGGGCCCTGGGCACGTGCCCATAGTGCCCAGTGGGGAAGAGGGGCCTGCTAGGACCGTCTCTAGTTTAGATAATACCGATTTTTATAATAGTATTTTTGGTTATTCTGGGGCAAAGACTTGAGGTGAGTGAGGCGCCGGTACTCCTGCTGATTGTGCGGTACTCTGGTATAGGCTTGATCTTTGAGGGTCTGATGACTTTAGTGGCACTGACTCCCCGTAAAAACCACAACCAAAATTTAAAGGAGGAGCAGTGTGGAGGAATATTCCTGTGACATCCACCTCCTGACTATTCCCAGGATATAAAATACCCTTTGTGAAATTACAATCTATGAAATCAATTCCTGTACTAAAATCCGCATCTGTTGAACAATCCATACATCCAAAGCATCCACATTTATTATATTAGGCGAATAAAAATAATATATCAAGAGTATAGTGGAACAATATATAATCTGCATAACAGACAACAGTGCTAATTCCCTTGATGATATGGAAGCCATTAAAGTTGGTAATGAGATGAATAGTCATGAAATATTTATATGGGTAGTTCATATAAAATAATATGAAATTAAATTGGTTTTATTATGGATAGTAATAAATAAATAAATATTCCACGATATTCTATACAACGCTATCTAGACCCATGGTAAGCATAGCTTAACTAGCTTGTCTTATGGAATCTAGAATGCGAAATAACATACTTAGATACTTTTTATTTTTTTGTAAATACATACATATTATACATAGAAACACCCAGACCAATGCAAATATTTGCACTGAGCGGGAATCGAACCCGCGCCCTCTGCATAGCAGTCGAATGCTCTACCGCTACGCCACTGAGGTCGTCAAATGTATGAGTACGATACATTAATAAATTAAACGATTTTTGATAAACGAGGTTCTAGCGCTGATTTTTCTTTCGAGATCATATGGCAGACACTGTCACAAAAGCCAAACATAATAAAGAGCCCCAGATGAAATATCTGGGGCTCGTGCTCGACGGCCGGTGGGACTTCGGGAAGCACTTCCGAAGTCTGGGCCCCAAATTGGCGGGCACAGCCAACGCTCTGGCGCGGCTACTGCCCAACCTGAGGGGCCCGGAGGACTCCTGCAGGAGACTCTACGCGGGTGTCGTGCGGTCCATGGCCCTGTACGGGTGTCCCGTGTGGGCGGACACCCTTTTTTTTTTTTTTTTTACGTGCGCAAAATCCCCACGGATACCTCCCCACCGGAGCCGGTGGAGGAGGTTATGTCGGACTTGAACCGACTAAAACGCACGCCGCCTGTGGGTCGTTTTGGTTGCCGAAGGTGAGGTTGACAGGCATATCCCTCGCACCCCGGCCGACCCAGGGCCATCTCTCACGATATGGCCCTCTTCTCGGGTGTGGGGACTACAGAGTCCCCAACTCGTCCCCGGAAACGGGGAGGCGCGCCACGCGCGCCACCGCCGCGGCCTGCTTCTGCCAGGGTGACAGGCGGCTTCACCTGTCACCCCCAGGCCGGCGCTCATGGGGGGCGGAGGTCGTTCATCGACCTCCGACGCCCGAGTTGCCTTCGTACGCGGGCAGCTTGTCTTGCGATCCTTCGTCGCTCCCGCTGCCGCTCCCGCTCCGCCTCCTCCTTCACGAGCATTACTTGCTCGCAAAAGGAGGCGCCGGCCGCCCACGCATCCGCGCAGCGAACCATCGCCGCGAGCAAGGTGGAGAGCGTGAGAACCCTCACTCCCAGGGCCGCCACAAGCTCCCGCCTCGGCGTCTCCCACGCCGGACACTCGGTGAGCGTGTGCGGACCTGAGTCCTCGCTCGCGTCGCAGTGATGGCACTCGGACGTTGGCTCTTTCTGCATCCGACGCAGATACTTTCCGAAGCATCCGTGCTCGGTGATCATCTGCGTCAGACGGTACGAGAGGCTGCCGTGTGGCCTCTCTAGCCACTCCCCCATGATGGGTCTTACCGCCGTTACTACGGCGTGCCCTGCGCTTGGTTGCCCAAGTCGTCTCTCCCATTCCGCCACCATTTCCCTGTGGAGCCGGGATCTCACGGCCCGAATTTCTTCGGGCTCGGGATCGTGACCCCGCTCCCGCGCCGCCCTTCGGAACCGGTATAGCGCCGAAAGGCATCTCGCTTCCTGGAAGCGAGATGCCTTGATCGCCTTGATCGCCACCATGGATCCTGGATCCATGGTGGCGATCCGGCGAGGAGACTCGCCGCGTTGAATGATATCGTGCGGTACCCCCTTATGATGCGGCACGCCAACTTCCGCTGCGGACGCTGCAGCAGGAGCATGTGCCGATCACTCAGGGTGTCCGCCCACACGGGACACCCGTACAGGGCCATGGACCGCACGACACCCGCGTAGAGTCTCCTGCAGGAGTCCTCCGGGCCCCTCTGGTTGGGCAGTAGCCGCGCCAGAGCGTTGGCTGTGCCCGCCAATTTGGGGCCCAGACTTCGGAAGTGCTTCCCGAAGTCCCACCAGCCGTCGAGCACGAGCCCCAGATATTTCATCTGGGGCTTGATGCCGATGAGAGTGCCTCCCACTGTCAGACTGGAACCAGGTGGTGGCGTGCGCCGAGGTCCATGAAAGAACATGGCCTCGGATTTATGCAAAGCCACCTCAAGGCCCAGCCGCCGGATCCGTTCCACGACTTGAGCAACCGCGGTCGTGGCCCTCAGGATCGCTTCGCGGTGTGTAGCCCCACTCGCCGTCACTAGCGTGTCGTCCGCATAGCACGTGACGGCGGCGCCGTCCGCAAGCTCACCGCGAAGCACCCAGTCGTATCCAATGTTCCACAGTAGCGGCCCGAGAACCGATCCCTGTGGAACACCGCACGACATCTCACGCCGACCGACACCGGGGCGGACACCCTGAGTGATCGGCACATGCTCCTGCTGCAGCGTCCGCAGCGGAAGTTGGCGTGCTGCATCATAAGGGGGTACCGCACGATATCATTCAACGCGGCGAGTCTCCTCGCCGGATCGCCACCATGGATCCTGGAAGCGAGATGCCTTTCGGCGCTATACCGGTTCCGAAGGGCGGCGCGGGAGCGGGGTCACGATTCCGAGCCCGAAGAAATTCGGGCCGTGAGATCCCGGCTCCACAGGGAAATGGTGGCGGAATGGGAGATACGACTTGGGCAACCAGGCGCAGGGCACGCCGTAGTAACGGCGGTAAGACCCATCATGGGGGAGTGGCTAGAGAGGCCACACGGCAGCCTCTCGTACCGCCTGACGCAGATGATCACCGAGCACGGATGCTTCGGAAAGTATCTGCGTCGGATGCAGAAAGAGCCAACGTCCGAGTGCCATCACTGCGACGCGAGCGAGGACTCAGGTCCGCACACGCTCACCGAGTGTCCGGCGTGGGAGACGCCGAGGCGGGAGCTTGTGGCGGCCCTGGGAGTGAGGGTTCTCACGCTCTCCACCTTGCTCGCGGCGATGGTTCGCTGCGCGGATGCGTGGGTGGCCGGCGCCTCCTTCTGCGAGCAAGTAATGCTCGTGAAGGAGGAGGCGGGGCGGGAGCGGCAGCGGGAGCGACGAAGGATCGCAAGACAAGCTGCCCGCGCACGAAGGCAACTCGGGCGTCGGAGGTCGATGAACGACCTCCGCCCCCCATGAGCGCCGGCCTGGGGGTGACAGGTGAAGCCGCCTGTCACCCTGGCAGAAGCAGGCCGCGGCGGTGGCGCGCGTGGCGCGCCTCCCCGTTTCCGGGGACGAGTTGGGGACTCTGTAGTCCCCACACCCGAGAAGAGGGCCAGATCGTGAGAGATGGCCCTGGGTCGGCCGGGGTGCGAGGGATATGCCTGTCAACCTCACCTTCGGCAACCAAAACGACCCACAGGCGGCGTGCGTTTTAGTCGGTTCGAGTCCGACATAACCTCCTCCACCGGCTCCGGTGGGGAGGTATCCGTGGGGATTTTGCGCACGTAAAAAAAAAAAAAAAAAACATAATAAAGAGCAGGAGAGCGCACCCGACACGTTGAATACAATTAAGAAAACCATGTGGTTTTAAAGTTAACATTATTAACATCTCCGGGGTTCATATCAACCTCATCTACTGTTCGGTATATCTACTTTGGCAGGAGTGACACCGTATGAGGCTCTGGCACCTCTGCAAACATTTAGACGCCAGTGGGAAAGATGATGATAAAAAATAGTAACTAATTTTTAATCATACTAAATGTGAAAGTTATTTGGATGTTTGTTATCCAATCACCTCACCTAACTTTCATCTCGGGAATAGATTCTCGTGGAAACGGGTTAAAAATTCCACATGTGCGAAGTCAGCGGGCAGTAGGTAGGTACCTGATACCTAGTACTCACCTAAAGAAAACAATCTACATATAAAAAACTAAACTTGCTACTCACCTTCTACAATAAACCCTACTTCAGTAGAAACACCGTCGTTGCAAATCGAAACTATATATTCCCTCTAACCGAATTCCGCCTTCGCATCGTTCCTTTAGGAACCCACTCCCGGTAAAGGTGTCATTTCCAGTTCATCCGCTATGAAATTCGTAGTAGGTAGACCTAGTGTCGAGAATAAAAGACGGCTCTCGTGACAACATCCGTATTACAAGTGCGGATCTTATGAATTTTTATGTTGAGTGATGAAAACTTGTGGAAGGAAATTGAAATGGAAACCGCATATCGTCCCTTAGCGTTCAACACAGCTCTAGTTGAAATTGACGGTTTTCTGACTTTGATGCCATTAGAAGAACACCGCGTCTAGTCATTGGTTTCATAATATAGATTTCAGTCAGTTAGAAGCAGTAATTCGCCAAAAAGTGACAGCGCCCAAGTCAATTGGCCACTCACGACAGTTTATTTAGTCTCTTGTAAAGTTGGTAAAAATGATTTGTGCGGTGATTGATGCGATTGATAGAGTTACTCATGCTCAGTCTAACCATTGATGGGGGTGACGGATGGAGCCCTGACAGAAACAGGCCGCGGCGGCAGTGCGCCTTGCGTGCCTCCCCGTTTCCGGTGACGTGTTAGGGATACGGTGGTCCCCACACTCGAGGAGAGGACCAGATCGAGAGAGATGGCCTTGGGTCGGCCGGGGTGCCAGGGATATGCCTGTCAACCTCATATTCGGCAACCAAAAACGACCCACAGGCGTCGTGCGTTTTAGTCGGTTTGAGTCCGACATAACCTCTCCCACCGGCTCCAGTGGTGAGGGTATCCGTGGGGATGTTTCGCACGTAAAAAAAGTCTAACCATTCGTCACATGATATAGATTTCAGCAAATTAAAAGCCATAATTCTCAAAATAGTATCAGCGTGCAAGTTAATTGGCCTCTCAACGTACGACAGTGTTTTGTTGACACCTGTGGACACCTGTAAAGTTGGTTAAAAAGATGTAAGCTAAAGGATGATTTAAAACTGGAGATCGAAAGAAACCCCGAGAAAATATTGTTTTGTTTGTAAACATCTATTTTGGAATCGGTAGGTAATCTTCTTAAAATATATTTTTAAGCGGTTGCCAATTCTCGTACACTGTTCCAATATCGGTTCCACTTTTATATCCACAATTCCAGACCCAGCTCCTAAACGCGTTTACAAAAATAAATGGAGCACTCTAATGTCGTAGTAATTTAACACCATTTAGATTTGGTTCATACCTAAACGCTTAGGGTTAATTCATATTAGCGCAGAGTCGAAACAGATAGAAGTGAAAGCTTACCCGCTAATCTGCGGATATATAGTTCCGCTTGTCACTCTTAGTTAGCCGTATTATCAGCGATAATCATGCACAAACCTCAGAAGTTTGGAGACCAAACTTACTGGTCAAACAAAACACCAATAAAAGCAACCAATGACATGAGGCCGTGGATTCGTGATTCATTTAATATAGTCTATGCTTGGTTCACCACGTTTTCCACAACGGAGACAGAAAAAGTGAGTACATTTTCACCAAAAAACTGTTGGATGGGATCAAAAAAAATATCCAAAAAATTACCAGTGGCTGCCTTTGAAAATAAGACTCAAGATATTGGTAAGCAGTGGACGACGTTTTCCTATTTAACTTTTGTTTTTTTACTTTAATGCGCTACGACTCTGCTCTAATATGAACTGACCCTAACTTCGAAATAACAGAATTGCGCCGTAAAAATATTTCGTCCACTTTGTTCTAACTCTGATCACGTAATTCTCGTATATAATATAAAATGTCCTCTCGTATATAAGAATGCGTCCCTAGAAATGATTTACCTGCTTCAACTAAACTCCCAGTAGAAAACTCTTGAGAATCACATGATTTAATAGAATTAACTGTGCATTTATTCGCTTGCTTCTAATTAAGTATGCCGACGTGGGACAAAGAGTAAGTTATGTAGATGTGTAAGTGTGTAGATTATGATACTGCCTTAAGTTTACACGAATATCACTCATTGAAATAAAACTGATTCTATCGCGATTCATTTGGTGTTTTAGCCCGATGTTGCGGTTACTTTTCAGCAGTAATGGTCGCGGGGTGACAACTATCTTTAATGACCCCGCGACCATGCCGGCTGAAAAGTGTGGTTTTTTAATACCACTTAGGTGACCGACCAGCACACGGCCCACCTGATGAAAAGTGGTTACCGTGGCCTATGGACGTGTGCAAAACCAAGGGAGTCACACTCGCGTTGCCTACCCTGTAAGCACAGAGAGTTTCTGTGCCGTCAGTGTAAAAGACAAAGCAGGAGAAGCTTTTAGTCTTCCCACTGACAGCACGAAAACTCTCTAGTGAGCACTAGCTACCCTACTCACTGCCAGGAACATAATACAAGGTTATTATGGCCGCGGTATTCTACAGGGCGCAGAATACTTCCCCAGTCGGACTGCTCAATTAGACGGAAATTCCATCGTGTCCTACCTCCCCAAATTTATTTCAATGAGTGTAGATTATTTTAGAATAGATAATGCTTCTCTCAATGGTATTTATGAACGTAATATTAAGTGTAAAAGCCATAAAATCGAGTTAACATTAATATAAATGTCGTAGGTTAGTAGATACCTAAAAATTGTTTAACAAAGTGCTTGACAAATTAGTAGTTTTTTCTATCAAGTCTGCAATCTTTTCTTATAATCTTTTCAGTGATGATGCCAGTTGTATAACAGGTTCTCTTTTTGTTTCATGTTTAGTTCATTTTGCCTGTCAATTACTATCCAATATATTATTTTCTCTCTTGGATTTATAACCAGTCAAAAGTTCCCTATAAAATATTGGTATAAGCGATAAAGCTACCTATTTCAAATCCTATTTAAATATAAAATTTTGCTCCTTGTGTCTTTCATAATATGCAATTATTTAGATAAGTACAATTACAGCCAGCATCAGATCAATCTAGACGAGCGAAGTCTTCAAATGATTTTCAATCAATCAATAAGCCTATCGTAGTCCACTGCTGGACATAGGCCTCTCTCAATGTTGGGAGGCTTTGGCCGACTATTTCCACGCTAGACAGACGGGTTGGTACAGGGTTTTATTTCGAGTTTTCCTTCTCTCGCAATGATATCGTTGGCGTATATTGCCGTTAGTCACCTCTTACGACACCCTTCGGATGAGACGGGGTAAATTGTATTGTCGTCCGAACTAAAGGTGTGCACTAAATATCAGAACAATTTGATACTGACTGTACCAACCTACCTACAAAGAAGTACAACATGTAAGGTATAATACTTATCTTCAATAGTATAGATCTTTCAAAATTTAATACCCGCTGCAAACTAATGTCCTCTTTGTCTAAATGCAAATTAGCTACAAAGGCGCTGGTACCGAGTGGAGCAGACGATAGTGCCGCCATTTACCTGTGCTAGACTGAATTATTTGTGTTAACCTCTATTTCTACTCTAATTTATTACCTGCGAATGATACGATTCTGAATAGCAGCTAGATTTCAGTAACTTCAAGTTCTGTCAATCGAGTGTCGAGAAAGGAGGTCATTACTAACAACTTGTATGTAATTACTAGGCTGACTGTGCGGAACAAACTATGCTGTTCCACCAGCGTGAAATATCCCTGAAACCTTTTCCCGGGATATTTCTAGCTTATTTGTTATTCCAAACGGCATGAAATTTACACCAGATCAGGTGCTCGAAAGGTCTGCTGTTCACAGAACTACTAGCAATAGAATAGAAATATTATCAAAGTTCTTTAGCGACACAGTGCTAGTGCTAATCCACTGAAATACATTTCCCTGTAGGCGCAAATCCGCTGCGACACACCAGTCCAACAAGACAAATAGCAGTCCGTTGGCAGGTGAATTGCAGTATAGAATAATGAGTATATTAGATCGACACATATTTTAACGTGTGTGATGTTTATGACAGTCCTTAACGTATATCTATACCGTACATTGATTTTCTAATCTACAACCGTAGTTGTAGATTAGAAAAGAACAAAGTGGCAGTTCAGGCAGTTCCTCAATACTTCTCATGATGTCTAAAGTTATAAGTTTCCTTGTATAATATATGCTTCCAAGTGGAGGACATGCGATTGTAGCAACTATAATGTAGGTTACCTTAGGTCCAAGAATATCGACACCACGTACACACATAGGCCACAGTTCATAAACCGGTCATCAATCAAGCTCACCTTTTTATAGTTGTCATACTAATGTAAATTACAATAGGTGTCAAAATTCAATAGCGGAGAATGTAAAACATGCTAAATCTATACAAATATGTTTTTTATTTTTTTATACCACTTGGTTGGCAGACAAGCACATGGCCCACCTGATGGAAAGTGGTTGGTTACCGTGGCCTATGGACGTGTGCAACACCAAGGGACTCACAATCGCACTGCCAACCCTGTAAACACAAGAGTTTCTGTGCCGTCAGTGTAAAACACAAAGCAGGACAAGCATTTGATCTTCCCACTGACAGTACAAAAACTCTTCAGTGAGTTTTTGCTACCCTACTCACCGCCGGAACACAACACGAGGTTATTATGGCCACGGTATTCTGTAGGGTTGAGGACTTCCCCAGTCGGACTGCTCAATTGGACGGAAATACCGTCGTGTCCTACCTCCTGCAAAATGTTCATGCTAATGCTAATAACAAGTGAAAATATAAGGACTACGTAATGCTCCAAAACTTGCCGCTGTATGCAATCGGAATTAAAGCTGGAATATAATATAATAATATAATATAATATTCCACGACAAATCTACACAACGCTATCTAGACCCATGGTAAGCATAGCTTAACTAGCTTGTGTTATGGGATCTAGAATGCGGATAAACATACTTAGATACTTTTTTTTGTAAATACATACATATTATACATAGAAACACCCAGCCCAATGCAAATAAACATATTCATGCATATAAATATTTGCACTGAGCGGCAATCGAACCCGCGCCCCCTGCATAGCAGTCGAATGCTCTACCGCTACGCCACGGAGGTCGTCAATGATAATGATTTTAGTTCTGAAATATCTTCTGAAATGATGTGGTTGTAATCATTGTTATTCTAATCACTTACCGTAAAACAACCCGTATGTTTGTTTGTCACCTCAGTAGCATAAGAACATAATGCCACAGAGTAGACACACTGGGTCCAAAAGATTCAGTTGCATTTAATTAGATAAAACTGTTTTATCTCGTATAAACGGATATCTACGGATGAGGGCACTGCGTTGTGTTATCTTAATATTTTATGAAAATTAAACAAGACGAGCTTATCTTCTCATCTGATTCGGTTCAAAGCAAAATTGCCTCAATATTTGCTTTTAATCTTTTATAGCTTGTATGTATATAACTACCTGTGCTCCATGGTTTTACCCGCCATATTTTGTTTCAATTCTACTGCGTCGTTCTGTCCGCCTTCTTCTCTACTTTCTTTCGCTATTATCTTCTATTGTACCATAAACATTTTTACAAACGAATCTATTCATTTCAGCTACTTCTCACCCTATTTCCATATTGTCTTACCCTTTCCCCAACTGCTCGCCTGCTTCCCTACTTTCTTTTGCTATTTAGCTTCTATTGTATCATAAAGATTTTTGCAATCTAATCTATTCTTTTCCGTTACTTCTCACCCTTTTTCTATATTGTCCGCTCTCAAGGGTCGAACCTTTCCCAGAGTTCTTGGCTGAATGTTAATCATGTAGGTTGGCATATTACTACTAAGCAATATTGGCCAGGTCACTCTTAGGATGAATAACTAGTATACCAGTTAAATCTGATACCTCTCGATAACTCGGAGTGCATGTTAAACCTTCGGTACCGGTTACCGTATGAAATTCTTTCTGCTACGGATACCTGAAAAAAGGTCTTGAGGCACAGACAGGTAGACGGATAACGTAGTGGTCCTTATTGGTAAGATTCGTTCTTTTTTCTAGAATTCTACCTGCGTACGAGGGAGTTGCCTTATTGTTCCACCTGACACCTCAGCATATGAGATCCGAGACGGCAACGTGTGGTTTGACTTTGACATAACCACCTATACCGACTGGTATGGGATAGGCATCCATATGGAATTCTGAACAAAAAAATATGTGCGTAACCCTAAATAGTAAGCTAAACTTTTTCTTTCCACACAGAGATATTACAACGACCCAGTATCATTCATCTTGCTACAAACTTCATTTATTATTATCGAAAACCATAAAATTAAAGGAAAGGTCCAGGAAGAAGCAATCCATGGTCGTTAAACTCCCCTGCCTCCCCTGTGTACGTACTGTACTTTAAAACGTGTTTATTTCCTTGCCACGTGCCCACTGTGGCTTTAACTCTCTGAACGTATTACCAGAGTGCTAAATCCCATTGATTTAATGCTTTAGCAACACATTTTGGTGATACAGACACACTAAAATAAAATTGTGTTAGTTTGAAATTGTGGATTTGCCGAGTCACTTCCGGATAGAGTAGAATTTGAACTGGTGTGGTCTCTTCCCATGCGGTGTCGTACAAGACGACTAAGGGAAAGGATTGTTTAGCATCGGACAAATATATACAGCCCAGACTCCTTTTCAGATCCATGGCTCGAGGCAATAATAGTGCCCGGAAAACGGTAATAAGTTCACCCCCTATTCCATTGGACCGAATATGTATGTGAAATTGTGAATTGGATTGGATGGTTTTCGGTTCAGGGTTACATTTCAAGTTTTCCGATTTCATAGCTAAGTGACAACTGAGCAGGCAGATTGCAAGGTTTTGAGATACTAGTCAGGTCAGACGTAGATGGGGTGACCAGTCTCAATACATCTGTACCTCAGAGAACATGTTAAGCAGTTGCTATACAAACAAGAACAAAAAATACTGGGAAATATAATAAAGATAATATTTTCGCGTTCAGTAAAAATACTGATTGTGCATCTAATTAAGTTCAGAATGATCACCACCCACCCCGAAATGGATAGGTTAGGTTAGAAGACTAAGGCGGGAGCGAAGCGGAGCGGTAAAAGTTGCGTTCTTATTTTATCGTTTTTATTACTTTTAGTCATCCACCGAACCTATAATAAGAAATGATTTTACTATTAAATATTATGACGTCACAATAATTTTTTCATATAAGTTTCCTTGTAACTTGTTTTTTTAACGTTTATTAAAAAGTAACTAATTTGACTATTCAGTCAAATACCTAATTACATTACGACGTGTGTACGTAACATGAACAAAGAACCCAAGAGGTGTGATTGTGATATTGTTTCTAAATCAATCGCTGACTTCGATTCAATCCTAGGTATCGATTGATAGACAGCTCCCATGTCGAGTTCTCATTCAAATTGACACTGTGAGTAATGTGATTATCTGATTAGATGTCAAACACACGCTTTGGGGTTCGATGAACATCAATGAACGTTTTCCTGCCAATCCTACTGTCAAGTGAGGCCGACCTTGTTAAGGCGTAACCACACTTCTTCATGTACACATATATATACATATCCTCACTCCCGTAAATCCCTAAAGGGGAACGCAAAGGTGTATTAACACCCACATTTCGTCAACTATAATTTTCGGTCCCACATCCATTGCCATCAAGCGGGCACTAAGTCATTGGCTGTATGCTTATCTACTGTCAGATAGAGAATAGTTCTATCCCTTATTTACCTTCTACGACACCCACAGGAAGAGATGGAGTGGCCTTATTTTACACCACCGGGAATGAATACTTATTCATATGTGTTATTTTGTATTCGTCTTATTCGGCCATACGGATAAGTGCCATATAGCAAATATGCGTAACCGTCCACTTGTTGGAGTGAAAACTTCTTTGAGTACGTTTGGCTTTTTTAGGATTGGAAAAAACAGCTGTAGAAATCGCAACACTGTTAACGTAACCAACAAATCTGTATATTTATTGACTAATATACTATATTTGGACGAATACCACCTAGCCGGATAATAATTCTATCTATAATGTTTATTACTTTAGCTGTAAAGGTAAGTTTTTACCTGAATGTGAAAGAAAGACTATGTTTGGATGGTTGTTATACCATGAACGCGGGCCTGGGGGTGACGGGTGGAGCCGCCTGTCACCCTAGCAGAAGCAGGCCGCGGTGGCGCAGCGGCGGTAGTGCGATACACGCCTCCCCATACACGGGGGCTAGATGCGGAGTCCGTGGTACCCACACCCGAAGAGGGCCACCTCGATAAAGATGGCCCTGGGCCGGTTGAGACAGAAAGACAGACGGCATGCGTTTTAGTCTGTTCGAGCCTGAAATAATGTGATGGGTATCCGTGAAAATATAACATAACATAAGCTCATGCCTATATCCCCGAAGGGGTAGGCACAGGTGTTAGCACCCACATTTCGCCAGTTTATGTTTTGATCCCAATGTAATAGGTGGCGAGTCTATTGCCATTAACCGGGGACTTATAAACCTGCGATAATTACACACATAACTTCGAAAAGCACCGAAAAGTCATTGGTGTGTGCCATGGTAAAACCTGGGATCGAACCTGAGACCTCATCTCAGTAGTTCATTACCCATACCACTAGGCTAATATTTTGCACGATAAAAAAAATATGTTTGTTAAATTCAATCACGCTCGCTGAACGAATCTGGTTAGGTACAGGGGTAGGTAAATTGGTACTTTTATTATCTCTGGAATACAGTCTAGCCGCATAACCCCTCTTGTTCACCAAAAAACAAGTTGTAAACTTGTTTGATATAAAACTTGCACATATTGAGAAACTCACTTGTACTTTTCCACATTATTTTATTATTTATTAGACCTGACCGGTTTCGCTTTACGGCATCCTCAAAGGTTTACAACGACATTTAACAATGTTCATATAAAAACATTGCGATACTCAAACATATTTCACATGTGGGTATACTTGTAAAATTATGTCTACCAGTATAATTTATTTTTTGAGTGTCGCAATGTTTATGCGGAAAAAAATAAATATAATATTTAATACTTGTTTTATACGTATATTGAGACTCAGATACGTTTTCGTTCACATAGTATGTGTGACCAACAAGTTGTAAACAAGTTTAAAACACTGCGTTCACACTGAAGCCTGTGACATATTGCAACTTGTCAAATACATGTTTTATATTTAGGTGAAAATGAGGCGTAGCGTAGGGATAACAAATAACAAAGTGTGATTTCGCCTTTACTGGCTAATATTCATGATGAAGTGGTGAGTAACCACGTGCGTCGATTGGTTGACAGGATATATCAATACTGACGTGACGTCAACTTTTATCGTTCTGTGGTTAAGCTCAGATGGATGACGAATATAAATATCACCAAGCATGATGCAATTGCACGTGTTTTAAAGTAGAAAAACGTGAGTTAAGGTGGGGAAAAAAATTAATGATTCAACTTTTTTACCTGCTCGTGTCGGATTAAGTTATAAATTCTATTAAAAAAAATTAACCTATAATCGAATATTTTAGGAGTATTAATAAGAGTTTTGATGCTCAAGCCAATCTTACCTGCAAGTCTTCAGCTGCTGATTGATGACGTAGGCTCGACTTTACGCTTTCCTCTTAAGGTTGGGGGTTCAGACAGTAGTTGTTACTATAAGAGCAGTTCTAGCCGAACGAAACGAATCGTGAACTCTTAAGTGAAAATCTTGGTCTCAAACGGGAACAGCGCTAAGATCATGATGATTTTGTCGATAAAACAGTGACCCTCGAATAAAAAAAATTGGTTAGCAAAATTTGTATGAAAATATACTTGTCTACCCGTTCGGGTGATATACAGGCTCGAGAAATACTTATATGATTCATAACAACCTATTTAGCAACTTTTCTCCAAAGATTAGGTCTTATTATACTCAAAAGAAGCAAAATTGAACGAGCTCACGGCGAATTGTCCTAAATCTCAGCAATAAACGACCTTAATCGCATTACAGTACCCACAGTCAGCATTTTGCTGCAAAACCAGCCTTAATTTCACTAAGGCATGCACCACTACTGCATAAATACGTAAACCTGGAAAATTTTGGTCACGTTCCAATTCTTGAAAACTTCAAACTCAGCCAATATGTTGAATTAAATCACATATACTTGTAAGCTTTCAACTTTTATTACGTGAAATAATAAACTAATAATAACTCGCTGCTTTACTTGTATCCTCAATAATTGTATGCATTTTGACAAGGTGGCTGATTTTGCTTTTATCCGTACCTATGTCTGTGTGTTTGTCAGTTCGTCAGTTCCGGTCTAGGAGGCGCATTACTTAACCGATTTTTACCAAACTTGTAGAAAGCTTTTTTGATATGGGCCAAATGGGTGGAAGAGGGAATGGACGGGGAGGGGATGAGGGAAGTTTGCTGTGAAATTGACAAACTAAACAGGCAGTTTAGTAAAAAAAATCACAGTTGCTAGATAACACAGGAATGGCGATACAGACATCTTGAACAAAACTATCTATTAAGTAAATTTAATAAATATTCATATAAAATCAAAAAATATATTTTCATTTAAGCAAATTTTCTGCACAATATAATTGAGATAATACAATATAGAAATTCGAGTTATCACAGCGATTTGACAACAAAATCAAATCTTTGCGAGTATCTTAAGAATACTTCTTAACGGGACACGAATCTTGGACATAAATCGCGAGAGCAATCTATGCTTGGTAAATTTGAGCTCATTCACGATATAGGAGGATAGCATGGAGAGTGCTGCTGACAGCACTCTCCGTGCTATCCTCAAACGATACCCAAGAAACAATAACTGCACGGATAGAGCATTTTGAGCATATTATAGGTCCAAGATAAATATCCTGATCATACTTACATTTAGAGGAATAGTTAGGTATATTCTTCAATTCATTTAAAGTGTTTCATTATTATTATAGCAATCTCTACACAGCCGAATGATTAACGAGTTTTAGCAACCATATCTAATAAAAACATAAGAAGTCAGAAATGACTTCGTTATATTTATTCTAGCCTACATTCCAACAAAGATGCTATTATATACACAAGTTAACTTCAAGGTCTATTTGTTGAAGCAACTGCAGGTAGTCTTATAAAATTTTGTGTATCCCTGTATCTATAGAGAAGTGTCTCTATATCTTTAGACAATAAGTCGTTAGCTTCGCGAGGTATTTGCACGAAGGAACTGTCACCTGAACACCAATGCAGGCTCGGTATTTTCGCTCGTCCGCGGCAGCATACCACGCTTCTCACGTCTATATGACCGAGCTTCCTGTTCAATCAGACGGCGTAAGGTTTAACAAAGCGAACATGAATTGTATATAGCAGGGATGAGATTGTCAAAAAACATACTGATCCTGTATCATGATCAGCAGCCTCTGCATGTTGGACATCGAAAAAATCAAGGTATCAGCTCGTCGACCAATGAAATTGTTAAATTGCTGGTGATATAAGACACACCTCGTATTTATTTTTATTTTTTTATTAATACTTTATTGTACACATAAATTACATTTATATAAATAGATGAGATGTAATGTACAAAGGCGAGCTTAACTCAAAGTTGAGTTCTCTTCCAGCAAACCCACAGTGCACAAAGGAATTGCAATACGAGAGGCTAAGTCTAGTGCACAAGTGTAGAATTAATATAAGAAGGTATACAATGTGTATACCCCCCGACAATAGGCACAATTAAACACATACGCATATACACACATACACATATACATACTCACGTACATACATATATACATACATACATACATACATACACACATAAATACATGCATACATAAATAAACACATACATACAAATACATATTATGTATGTCTGCTATTGTTCAGATCATCTCTTCGATTTAGTTGATCGTAAAAATTTCTCGATTTCGTCGATGTTCGTCATTATGCGGCCGCAGGTGTGTAATACGATCGTAGGGATCGAGTTTACACATCAATAATAATATCAATATACATTGACAGTATCGCGATATATATTGACTGGGACACCAAATAAAAAATATTTGGTTTATAGGTATTTAGGGATTCTGTAAATTGTCGTAGGGATTACTGGAACAGGTGCCTAGATGATGACATTGTGTATAAAGTTACTTTTGGCTTTGTAAACAAACAAAAAAGATCAGCATACTAGATTAATTTATCAGATCAACATTTTAGTTCAAAATCAAGATTTCTCCACATCATGGTCTTGGCCTTCTTTGCGTTTGTTCTCTTCATCTGTAACGGTGACTTGTTCTTTTGGTTCGTAAGCAGGTGGGTGAATAGGGGAATTTATTAGACATTCGATATATGATGGAGGCTTTTCAATGTTCTGGTTAGCTGCCTTCTCCATTCTTAGGAACTTTGTGTATTTTTGGACTATCACCAGGATCAGTATGGCGATCACTGCAAATGAATAAAAAAGGTTTACTATTTATACTGTTGATTGATGGCACTAGGAGGAATTTGTTGTTACACATAATGTGGAAAAGTACAAGTGAGTTTCTCAATATGTGTAAAAAAGTAATATTAAATATTACATAAGGATTATTGGTAATATTTGGCTAAATTGTGTTTTTTAATATTCCTTTTCCTTCATAACAGTTTTTAACTTTATCAGAAAAGTGTCTTAAGTTATCAATCAATCAATTATCCCATCGCAGCCCACTGCTGGGCATAGGCATAAACTAATATGCAGATATTTTATAACTCAGTTATAAATAATTTATTTTTGATTAGAATTGTCAAAGATTGTGGTCAAGGTCAACTAAGGTCAAGGTTAATTAAGGTCAACTAAGGTCAAGGTCAACTAAGAGTGAGTAAAACAAGATATTATAGGTCCATGATTTATCATAAAAAATACTTACAGATATCGGTCAATTTCAGGAACCAAACAGTCTCGGCGCTGTACAGGTCATAGAATACAGGCTGGTAGCCGAAGTACATGGCTTGCATGACTAACTTTACTATAGACAGACTGAAGAACATTCTCATAGGTTCTGGATTTTTCTAAAATGAAAATAATAAAGGTTTTGACTCTTATAATTATGTTGTACAAGGCTGCCTGCTATTATTGCAATCAGAAAAATTCAGTATCAAATCATCGAAGCTATACCAACCGCATGTGACACCAAAGTAGGTGTCCCATGCGGTTGGTATAGCTTTAGCCCTAGTAGAAGAGTTACCGCGTGCATCTCTCTATAGGAGAGGGGGCACTTTAACGCTCAACAACGCACCGGGATTGCTTATGGTTTTAGATAAGTCCATAGTAGTGGTCTCGGAGCAGTCGGAGCCTCAATGATATATCCTATCTAAGTCATACTAGATTCCCCAACCAAAAAAAGCCGATTTCACGAACTTCAGTATCCCAGTGCGGATTGGAGCCTCTTTGGATGTGAATTGATGCGCGTAATTTACTATTTGTAACCATAACCACAAAAAAATTTTCAAGTTACCTTATGGACTGCTCCAACGTATGATATTACTATTCTCAGCCATATAATGTTTATCAAGAAGTTCAAGACATCGATCAGGTAAATGTGGAGCATGCCAGGATAGCACCTGGGTTCTGCAACCACCGACATCTGTTCTACGTAGATGTGGTAATGGTTGCGGAAGGCTCGAGGGTAGGGGTAGAAACCGTGGGTGCCCAGGTTCACCACAATGAGAATTGGCTCCAGCCATGGTATCGTTATGTCTTGCAGCTGTCAAAAATATAAAAATAGTCAATGTAATTAAAAATTTTAAAAAACCGTCCTAAAAACCTTACAAAAAGGAGAAAATAAATTGTTGGTTAGCATTTTAACTTTGATATACCTAGTAATATTTTAATTCAAGCGTTGTCACGTTGGGGGACTCTAACTGGTAAAGAATTTCTTTATATTATCGGAACGATGTAAGGTCCCCCAATGTGTCATCGCTTTAATGAAAATTTAGTTTCGTCGTTTTTGCATCGGTGGTTCTACACAAGTAGTTTGTTTAATACTTATTTTTTTAGCAATGAATAATTTATTGTACGAGTAGGCTCTTATCATTTTTGATTGGTAGTTTTTTTTTGTTATGCGGAAAATCCCCACGGAAACCCCCACCACCGGAGCCGGTGAGAAAGTTTATATCGGACTCGAACCGACTAAAACGGCCTGACCCTCTCCTCGGGTGTGGGGACTTATTGGTAGTTGTCGTGCATGTTTCTCTTGCTACATCAATAGGCCTAAGTACGTGACACATCGGTTCGGCTTAAACTCTAAGGTTGAAAAACCATAGTGTCTTCTTGGAACCTATTTAACTAAATTCTATGTCTTTCCTTTGTGTTTCTTGCGGGCTCCAAGTTTCGAATGTTTCATGGTAGACAAAAACATGACATGGTACGAAAATGCATTCGTCAATCTGCAGTTTTTTTTTTTTTACGTGCGCAAAATCCCCACGGATACCTCCACCGGAGCCGGTGGAGGAGGTTATGTCGGACTCGAACTGACTAAAACGCACGCCGCCTGTGGGTCGCTTTGGTTGCCGAAGGTGAGGTTAACAGGCATATCCCTCGCACCCCGGCCGACTCAGGGCCATCTCTCACGATCTGGCCCTCTTCTCGGGTAAGTCAATCTGCAGTATCAGTTTGCAGGTAAAGTTAGCTTAGTCTTATAGGTCTTGGTTAAGATTAAATATAAGATATTATCTATGTTTAAAAGGCATTGTTTGGTGAGTTCGTGAAAGGAATATAAATCTAAACTTGTCGTCTAGACATTATAAATCTAGATTGACAAAGTATTAGTATGTTTGATACATTCTATGTTTCTGAAGTTGTCATTGTGCAATCATACCGGTTTCTTGGAAAGAATTGCTTTAAAGTTACTAATGCTACGAGGATAAAGTTTTAGGTAACTTCACTTTAGAGGATTTGTTTTTATTTTTAATAGATTTTGTGCAAAATAAAATGCTTATAGATAAAAAATTTAAGCAACATTTATAGTTGAAAGGAAATGGCCATCCTGTGAAGGTAAGTACTATTAAATTAAGTATCATTTTATTGATGGCAACAGGGCCCAATTTGTTAGTGACAACTCGTTTTACGTCTATGGTTAGCATGCAATATGTCAATATTATAAAAACAGGCAATTATTAATTATCAATCTATATTATACTATTGCATTAGATATAAGTTAAGAATGATAATTTATAAAACTAAATAATTAAATCATGAATAAATTAATCACAAGTCAATAATAGATGCAAAATATTGATATTTTAGCAACCGAAAATGAAGAAAAACGGTGTGCCACTTTTTCAAAATATTTTTTGATTCAAATGCAATTGAAAAAAAATGTCCCTTACATGGGGAATTCCCTGACCTCTGAGCTACGTTTTTTTATTGGGTGCTAAATCCCTGCGGATATCTCCCTCGCCAGTGGCGGTGGGGGAGGTTACATCGTACTTGAACCGATTAAAACGCACGCCGTCTGAGGCTCATAGGTTGCCGGAGGTGAAATTACCGGAGGTATATACCTCGCACCTCGACCGACTGAGCTACTGAGCCACGCCTTGAGAATTCGAAATGAGAATATCGATGACTCTCACCGTTGCGCCGTTGTAAGGTTCTGTATAACCATCTTGGGGCGACAACGGTGGGAGCCATCTATTGATAAACATACGAACTTCACGTTTCAAGTCCCATCTGAACATTTCACTTTTTCTAATCTAAATCGTTACTACTTGAATAGTTGGTTAAATGGTATGGTTCCTAACGATACGACAACTTCAGACGCGGAGCGTACCTTGAAATGCACTTCAATATGATAATTTTGTTTTTTGTTTTAATTCATTGCGGCTTCTCAATGATGCAGTTTATCCGTATTGAAGTTTAAGTAGTAATGTATGTGAAAATATGTAAATGTATTGTTATAGACAAATTACTGGATAGTTGGACTGATTTTTTTCTTTTATTTCTATGGAATATTTTTGTGCGTTTGGTTGACGTCTCGTCAGCAATTTAGTATATAAATAAAACGTGTTTGTATGTCTGTAGTTAAGAAAAAGGTACAAACGTATGTAAATTCGTACGTATTCTAGACCAATAGCACTGTATACTATCTCAGAATATTGTATTATTACCTAAAAAGTAATTGTGCTGCTCACACAGGCGTTATCGTCTCCAATTTGAAAGGAGACATACCTATTAACGTTTTTTTCTCCACGGCGTCATCAAAACAACAATGGCTCTCATTACTTTAGTTTCAAAGGCTTGTTTTTGTCCAAGACGCAAACAATACAGCCCGTGCGTGGTAAATTTATGCTATCTTATTATTCTCTGTGAACTGGCCTTGGTAGCCACAGATGTTTAATTCTAACCTATGTATAACTGCCTATTGGTCTGTCAGACCGACTACTCTTTCCCATAGCAGTGGGCAGAAACCAAAACGTTTGCATCTTGCATCGTGCATACGTAGTTATGACGATTTCCGTTTACTACCTTCGTGGGTACTCACGAGTTAAAAGAATATGGATTGATAAGAATCAATGAACCCAGGAGTCGAGTTACTAAGCAAAGTATCGAGTCAACCAATAAATAAACTAGCAGTGGTCATCTGAGTAGTGATACCCCCACCGGAGCCGGTGGGTGAGGTTGACAGGCATATCCATCGCACCCTGGCCGACCCAAAGCTATCTCTCTCTATCTGGCCCTCTCCTCGGGTGTGGGGACCACAGAGTACCCAACACGTCCACGAAAACGGGGAGGAGCGCAAGGCGCACCACGCCGACGCGGCCTGTTTCTACCAGGATGACAAGTGGCTCCACACGTCACCCCAAGGCCTGCTTTTAATTTATACATGATGATTATGTTTACGTTCTTCTTTAAAGAAACGGTGTTTATGAATTCCGTGGTAGTTGCATAGTCAACTTTAAATGCCTGCTGCATGAGTATTTTTTTATTTAAAGTTATTTTTCATTTCCAGAAAATACTACTAATATACTTTAACCTGATTGAACTGCTATGTTAAATTGCTTGTGTTTGTACACTGGGTGGGATACGATGGAATGTCTATCTCCATTATCAATTGTTTCGGTCTCACATAACTACAGACTGTGCACGGGTGTATGTATTTCGACGCGAGCATCAGAAGGTTAATATTAACGCTCAGTTTCTGATGTATTTATGCACTGTTTAGAGAAGTTACTGATGAATATATAAACGCTAAATAATGTAAACGCAAGGAAACACATGGGTTCACTGAAAATTCGGTATCTAAGAAGGAATTTTACCAAAGATGGTCGGACTAAACTAAGTCATCATGTTTTAATCCAGGAATACCACAAGAGGCATGCGATGCAGAGGAATTTCACGACACATTTTAGGTTTAGCTTCAATTTGTATAGAAACTGTTATAGTTTCGTTTTAATTTAAGTATTGTGAATATAAATGTGAAGTACCTAAGTTAAAGATTAATTCAAGACAATAAAAATTAATACATGACATATAGAATAGAAAGAATATATTATTTGCATTGGGTGTTTCTATGCATTTATAAAAAAAAGTATTATATATCATTGAATGCAAAAGTTTAGCTATCGAACATTCTAAAACGAAAGGTACGTCATTGATAACAATAATATAATATTCTTATATCAATCAATAGAATTTTAAATTTTATCCATAAAACTTCAGAACAGCAAAATGTGCGACTTCAAATACGATATTCCGGATATGCAGGGTGAATTTATAAGTATGCGTAGATGCAAAGTGTAGAGAACGAACAGTACACAAAGAAGTTTCGAGCTCAGATTTTATAAAAGTTAAAAGGTGCATTTTTGTATATCCTACGTTCGTAGTAAGTAACTGTATATAAGCAATAGTTTTCCAAATGACAGCATCTGTGGCGTGTGTGTAGTGAACGCGTCCATTACGTAGGAGGCGCGGTTTTGGTCTCCGCAGAGCACAAATAAATTTTACAAATAAATATCGGTATTTGCATTGGTTTGGTCGTGCCTCGGAGAGCACGTGAAGCTATCAGTCCCGATTACCATACCAACAGTCAGGCAACACAGTCGTTATGGGTAGTTGAGACCCTAAAAATTTCAACTAGGTACTTGTTTAACTGCAATACTTCGATATGGCCATTGGGTTGTGGAGGTCCGTTGGCAGTCGCATTACGAAAAATATCGAAGGAGGATGGA
The DNA here is from genome assembly GCA_963662185.1 of Eilema griseolum. NCBI lineage: Eukaryota > Metazoa > Arthropoda > Insecta > Lepidoptera > Erebidae > Eilema > Eilema griseolum. Next base: position 13,475,606 of record OY759250.1, read on the forward strand.
GGTAGGACACGGCGGTATTGAGCAGTCCGACTGGGGTAGTACCTCCGCCCTACAGAATACCACGGCTATAATAACTTCGTGTTGTGTTCCCGCCAACTAAGTGGTATAAAAAAAAAAAAAAAAAAAAAAGGTTTGTCAAATCCACGGTTAGACTGGTAAACGGTCCTCAGACTGAGGTGAGAGCTTGGATGCGACTAAGGCTAAGATGAAAGTCACTAAATCTGTTCGGGGCACGATAACTATAGCGCGTTGGGTTCGGAAATTCGTGAGTAAAAGTTGTTGTTTTTGATGTTAATTATTTTATAATAAAATGTTACAATTAATGTTAATGGTTGATGAATGTTCGAGTGCGCCCGGTCGCCACAGAATCGACTACGATGCTATAGTGATCGCGATGACCGCTGTTGGTACACTGACTATTTCTAAATTATTAACCTCTTAATGAATTGTCACGACACGCGCCCGGGCTCACCTCACGTGTTCGATGTCAGCATTTACACCGAACAAAATCGATTATAGAACTTCTTGAATTTGGAAAATTATACGCGTCCTGTCCCAATCAAAAAAGGAAATTAATTTGTTACTTTATTAGTCAGAAACAGCTCATCAAGCGGTGGTATGATTTACTTGCTGTGGTTATCCCAAGCAACTACAAAATTGGGTCTTTCAAGAAGGGTATTGGAAGGTTCCTACAGGTTTGACACCACTGGTGTTCTGATATTAATGGTGTACTGTTCTGGTGCTATTGATAATCGAGACTTGGGATTCCGTCGTTCATATGACGACAGTTACTCCAAAGGAAACCCATGAAAGGTGGAAGGCAAGAGACTTGCGACTAAAGATTTCGTTTAGTTAAAGAAGTCACGCACAAAAATAATATAATACATAATGTCAGCAGGATATCGAATCAATTATCTATTGAGCACAATGTGTGCTCGCGTGTGTGCATCTGTTAGCGCATGTGCATGACTATTAGAGTAGTGTGTTTGGACACATGTGTATGCTTGAGTGTGTGTGTGTGTGTGTTTACTTACTGCTTCAACATTAACGTCGCACTGGAAACCGCTGGTGACGATAGCGACTGTCAACAGATGGCAGACCACATCCACCACACTCGATATCTGTAATAGTTACAATAGTTATTAGCTAAATATATAAAATAATAATAATATATACTTCGATATGGAGTTGTGGAGGTCAGATAGCACTCGCTTTGGGTTGGAGGCTTGGCGGATGATGTATGTATACCTACTACATACATAATGGGGTATGAATCCACAAACCAATAGCTATTAGTAGTATTAGGGTAGGACATGACGGTATTCAACAGAATACCACGTCTATAATAACCACTTGTTGTGTTCACGGTGGTGAGTAGGGTATTCAGAGCTCACTGGAGAGTTCTTGTGCTGTCAGTGAGAATACCAAAGGCTTGTCCTGATTGTGTCTTCTCCACTGACTTGACAGAAACTATCTGTTGATACAGAGCCATAGGCAACTGTAACCACTTTACATCAGGTGGGCCGTATCTACCACCAAAGTTGTATAAAAAAAATCTACTATGTTAACAAAATCCCTGTAAATGTGAAAATACATATCATTGAATGTTTGTTATTTTTTTTATTTTTTTATACCACTTCGTTGGCAGACAACCACACGGCCCACCTGATGGAAAGTGGTTACCGTGACCTATGGACGTCTGTAACACCAGAGGAGTCACAGTCGCGCTGCCAACCCTGTAAGTACAGAGCTTCTGTGCCGTCAGTAGAAGACAAAGCAGAACAAGCCCTCTGACAGCACAAATTCTCCAGTGAGCTCTGGCTACCCTACTCACCGCTGGGAACACAACACGAAGTTATTATAGCCGCGGTATTCTGTAGGGCAGAGGTACTATCCCAGTCGGACTGCTCAATCGGGCGGAAATCCGCCGTGTCCTACCTCCTTAAGAAATTCCTTAAAAAAATTATAACGCTTAAACGGCTGAATCAGGCAAATAGGTTCTCGATCTCAAACACATTCAGTACAGCTGTGTATAACAAACAAACAATTTGACATAATATTAGATTTCAATGAGTAAGCAATAGTTGTTGACATCGCATCATTGGTTTCTTGTAATCAATATCTGCTGAAAGACCTTGACGATATTCATTTAATCGTTAGCAAAGCGGAACATTGCTATTATTATGCAGCTTTATCCTATGTAATCTCTTATATTATAAAGCTGAAGAGTTAATTCGTTCAGTTGAACGCGCTAATCTCAAGAACAAGTAATTTGAATTGAAAAATTATTTTCATATTGAATAGCCCGTTTATCGAGGAAGGTTTATAGGCTAAAATATCATCACAATACTACTCAAGAGACTGTTATTTCTCCCGCTAGGTGGCGCATTATCGCTGGTATTGTATTACTGTCAAATAGTAAAGCATACGCTGTGTAATGCATTTCAGTGTAAAAATGGTCCTTATCGTGTCCCTACTGATAATAAAAGACGGATGCTGTAAATTAATCCATCAAAAAGTGAATACCAAATACGTCTGCTAGAAATATAGCGACCACTTCAAACCTGATGATTTTTAAGTAGGAAAGAATTTGTCTTCTTCAATTCTTCTTTTAAATTCGCCACTGTCATATAGGAGCATATTTTTATTGTTAAATTTACAAATTAGTCCCCAACCACGTTTATATTTGGTCAATGACTTCACCCCGGGTCATACTTTGCACGATGGTTAAGGAAGTTGATTTATTATGAATTTTCATGTTTGTCAGCTGCGACTTTGTTGGTGGGGTAAGCACCTATCAAACATGCAAAAAATATTTTAGTCATTTCCTCCTAGCTGAAAATTGGCTAAATTACAGTTAAGCCAATGTATTGAAGGAAAAAAATTGTCGTGTTTGTCACACGAAAATTGATAATTCACCTTCCTTTACAACTGTACGAAGTATCATGTGGGAGGCGATTGGTCATGCAAACCTGTCGGTGGCTTGGGGACCATATACTCTCAATGCAAATGTCAAGATTGACAAGCAACTCTGACGTAAGAAACAAAGGATTAAAGACTCTAAGACTGTAAGAGCCAGCGAGAGTGACGCCATCTGAGATTAGTTTAGTCTGTGCATTCCCACTAATTGCTTAAAATTTAGTTTAATTACAAAACGTCAATTGTCAATGGGACTGTATCAAGCTCATCAAACTAAGCTGTTCACTCCAACGATTAAACGTATTCCTTTGGTACACTACATAATTATTGGTTATCGGATTGCCTAATAACTTTGTTTACACACTCGAATGAATGGGTCAGTTGCGATTTAATCAAGAGACCCTAAATATCTTTAAGTAGTACTGTAGTTAATAGACGTTAATATTTCATCATTCAAAAACAATATAGGTCTTGTACTTTTAATTTTACTGCCATTCACTTATAAACCTGCGATAAATACACAAATAACTTCGAAAAGCATCAAAAAGTCATTGGTGTGTACTATGGTAAAACCTGGGATCGAACCCGAGATCTCGTCTCAGCAGTCCTTTACCAATACAACTCGGCTAAAATATATAATGAAACATAAAAGTATATAATATTTCGAAAAAAAAAAACAGATTTATTTTCGTAGATGGGTGTCCGATAAAATATTCCCCACAGGGAATTTATAATTAATAAAAAGTTACTTAATTTTAACTTTTTCGTAATTACCTCATTGTTTCATCAGACGAACGAAAAAGAAAAAAGTTGTACAAAAAGAAAAATGTCCACAGCTGTCTCAACTTGGAATACGATTTAAAACTTTCATGGTCAATCAAAAAGGTACTTACTGGAAACATTTATATAGCGCCATCTATTGCAACCACGTTGAACTTTTACAGAATAAGCGAGCCTGCATCGCGCAATTAATGTTCTAATACTTGTTACTCTTATTAATATAGATATATACGATATACATTATCCTATCATCAATAGTTGGGCTGTAGACTTGAATTTTCATGGTTTTTATCCATGAAATCCCATAAGTAATACGGAAAACGTAGCTTAATACGGTTGTACTCCAGTTTTATTCGCTGATAAATCCGATCGTAATCATTTTGCAATCAGCGCGACTATAACTTCATTATACATTTACATAGGTCATGAAGATAAAAAGTAGCAAGCAGAGCATTGTGACCACGAATATGCAAATAATAATGTGCAATTGATTTGAAATACATTTATTTGAGATATCACTCATTGCAAAGTCCGATATTACGCATTAGGTATATCTGACTACACCTAAACTTTGTATGATTTGAATTTCTAATATGTACACAATTCGAGATAAGTCATTGAATAAGCAATATATTTCACTGTAACCTTGTCTTACAACTTTTCTGTGTTAATAATAAGTCAGGGTTATTTTGTACATGTATCGTTTTTAGACAATAGTTAAGTTTTACTAAATGAAAATTTGGTTTTTATTTAAATACGTCACTACAGTTTTTATTAGGTTAACGTTATAACTATAATATTGTGATGATTTACTACTTGTACTTAGCTGAAATATGGCATATTCCGCATTCGCCTAACGAGTTTTGCCTCACACAAAAATATCCGTACACGCCCCATAATTTATTCCTTTTTCACTACTTCTAAAACTACTTTTTATCAATCGGGTATATTTTACTAATTTACTAATTTATATAAATAGTAAACAGTGATTATATATAATTCCTATGGAAACATTTTGCCAACTACCTACCTACGTTTGTTCCCATATTGTAATATGGAGCTCGTTGCCATATAACAGGCACCCTGCCAGACAAATATAGAGCGAAAATTAAAACAGGGCCCTTACCATGAACGCGTAAAACAGGTCAATAATTGAACTGCTAATATAACCATATAAAATTTACGAACTGCAAATATAACTTTGTAATCCTTTATATATTTATACGGAATTACAAAGTTATTTATGCATTCAGTACATGACAGTCGTTCATACCGCGATATTACATAGCATGTATTAAGGTTGATTTTGACCGGCTAATTAGAAATGATCCTATGTCTTCAAATGCTCAATTCCTGGATGAGACTTTTTACTAAATAATTCTCAGTCACAGTACAGTCTCGATCTCAAGATTGAGTTTGCAGTCGTTAATAGCTCTCAGTTTCGGAGATAAACTGGCGTAAATATACCAAAAAAAAACTTACTAAATGCATGTACGCGATGATGTAGCATATTGGTCGAAGACTGACTCCACAACAACGGCTTGCTTTAGGTACCATGATGATGCTAAAACAAAGAAAAGTATATTGTTGAATAAAATAATATTTAACAGTTCAAATATAATTGAACATCCCGGACAAATAATGACAAAACTCTGGTTAACTGTACAAATATTGACTAGGCTACTATGAGTACTTATTAGTTGTTAATTATTAGTACACTTATGAAAATCACTACTTGACATTTCTTGCCCAGAAAGAATGTTTCTTGACAAGATATGTCAAGTACCATTGCTACGTAAATGTAGGACACCAAAGCAGCATTTGTTATGTGCGCAGCAAGTGCTACTTTGATGTGAGGCCCTTCTTATCAGTTTCATACATCAAATCAAATAATTATGGCTTCTATTATATTTTGACATATAGAGAATTATATATAGTATTAGTTTCGACGAGACAGTGTATCTTAGGGCGCGCCGTAGTAGCGGCGGTAAGACCCACCATGGGGGAAGTGGCTAGAGAGGCCACACGGCAGCCTCTCGTACCGTCTGACGCAGATGATCACCGAGCACGAGTGCTTCGGGAAGTATCTGCGTCGGATGGAGAAAGAGCCAATGTCCGAGTGACATCACTGCGACGCGAGGGAGGACTCGGGGCCGCACACGCTCACCGAGTGTCCGGCTTGGGAGAGGCCAAGACGGGAGCTGGTGGTGGCCCTGGGAGTGAGAGTTCTCGCGGCGATGTTCCGCTGCGCGGTTGCGTGGGCGGCCGGCGCCTCCTTCTAAGAGCAAGTAATGCTCGGGAAGGAGGAGGCGGGGCGTGAGCGGCAGCGGGAGTGACGAAGGATCGCAAACCAAGCTGTCCGCGTACGAAGGCAACTCGGGCGTAAGAGGTCGATGAACGACCTCCGCCCTCCATGAGCGCAGGCCTGGGGGTGACTGGTGGAGCCGCCTGTCACTCTGGAAGTAGCAGACCGCGGTGGTGGCGCGCCTCGCGCTCCTTCCCGTTTCCGGGGACAAGTTGGGGATTCTGTAGTCCCCACACCCGAGGAGAGGGCCAGATCGTGAGAGATGGCCCTGGGTCGGCCGGGGTGCGAGGGATATGCCTGTCAACCTCACCTTCGGCAACCAAAACGACCCACAGGCGGCGTGCGTTTTGGCCGGTTCGAGTCTGACATAACCTCTTCCACCGGCTCCGGTGGGGGGTATCCGTGGGGATTTAGCGCACGTAAAAAAAAGACAGTGCATCTTGTTTGCAGCTTAGACCTGTTACACATTTTAGCGATATATATTGATTTACTAGTAAATTACAAAAAATCCTTGCCAATATTTAACGAAGCAACATTGTTCCATGGGCAGTTTACAAGAGAAAATACACATCGTTTTAAATAAGTCCTCCATCTAGATTTGAGTCAGTGAAAATATAAATACCACTACATGTGTTTTTTTTCTATTTTTATACCGATTCCAGATGCCTGTGTCTACATGTGCGAACTCATGTTGCGATATACATACAAACATACATATCGACACCAGAAATATGAATTAAGGTAAGGGACAGGAGAGATAAATAAAAAGATATTTATTACAAATTCATCTGCAACTCTTTATCGCCTATTCTGATCTCAATGGTCTTTATGACAAAGTTTTTTAGAATTTCCGCCTCTTTAAAGCCATTTACGAAAAATGTACATAATCTTACTGGTTTAAAAAATAGCATGTCCCTTACCTTAATTTATAAAAAATAACTGTCCCTTACGGAACAAATCTTCAAAAGACACCCAAGAAATGTATTATATACTGCGCGTATAGATCACATTTTGAGCACATTTTAGGTTCAAGATATATACCCCGAGGTGAGGTGACATATATGAGTAATAGGTATATTGCGTATATTTTACGAATGCGTAGTTTTCCTCCTATAGGGTTACAATGAATCATACTTACGAAGTACTATGACTGCTGCGATTGCAGTTAACGCACCGTGGAAGGTCATGGTATGAGGTAAAATGTGCAATTATTATGGTTTTACTTTCTTGGTTTTCCTACTTATTATTAGTTTTTGAATAAAGGTATAGTAGTAAAAATACCTATACAATTTCGTGAACTAAAAATGACGCCACCATTTTTTCAATATTGTCAAATCATTCTATTTTTTTATTTGCAAAATGACAGTAGCGCTGTCACTGTCACTGTCATATTACCCCTACACTTGTCACTGACAACTGGTAAGGGTAAAATTTGTGACTTTTTTTACTAACTGTCGAAATTCCGCCAGATGATAAATTCATATACCTACACGTTTATTATATTTGTTAGGATAGTTAACTGAACTGAAAAGAAATTTTACTCATCATTTTATTCAAATTAAACTTAAGAGCCGCGAACATTTGTAAATTTTAACTCGCTGAGTCACTTTTGGGTATGATTACTACCTCAAATCATTGTAATCTACATCATACATATTATATTTATATGTAAAAAAAATGTACAAATATAGTTTTTGCGTGTACAACCCTCCGTCTAAAAGTTTTATTTTATACCACTTAGTTGGCAACAAGCACACGGCCCACCTGATGGAAAGTTGTCACCGTGGCCTATGGACGCGTGCACAACCAAGAGTCACACTCGCGTTGCCAACCCTGCAAGCATTGAGAGTTTCTGTGCCGTCAGTATAAAGACAAAGCAGTACAAACTTTTGGTCTTTCCACTGACAGCACAAAAACTGTCTACTGAGCTCTGGCTACCCTACTCACCGCCGTGGCCGCGGTATTCGTAGGGTATTTTAAAAGGTGAGATGATATAACGGCAAGTTATATAACTAAAGTGACACTTAACCGCTACCAAAATTAAAATCAAGGTTGTTCTCAAAGTAAGGTTGACAGAAGTTCACCTTAGAATCATTTGTTCCATCGAGGTCTATAAAAAGTATTCTACCTTTTTTTACATACCTTCTTTAATTTTTTTGTTGATCGATGTTAATTGAAATTTTAAGTAATTCAAGTTTTCTTTCGATTGAACTCATAACTTATCATATTGATCAGGTACTCATGATATGATACATAAATGTACAGAACAAAAAAAGATTCAGAGAAAAACAGTGCTTGAATAGAGATTAAATTATTCTGCACATAAATACTACGAGAATTGATTCAAAGAGAGATTGAACAAAGCCAAATAAAGATTACTAAAGCAAATATGGGATGCGTCATTATTCGACTGTATCAGAAAGGGCGTGAGTTACTAAAACAATAAACTAACAACTCATTGATGAATCATCCTATACTAAGCAGCAGCTGCTGCCACTATACTGTCTTTCTCTCATCTTGTCTCGCCATCTCATCTTTTGTTTGCTGAGGTGGCAATTGGTTATACAAATTGCCGCCTTAGCAAACAATTGCTAGCAAACATGAAATTGTTTATTTACTTAGATGTATACGGTCATGAAGTAACTATTGTAATTTATGTTACTCGTGATACAAGTGGCCTTTTTGAGTCGTGAACACGAAATGTCATTGTGTTACATTATAAATTATACTCTAGTCTTAAGAATACACCTTTCAGCAATACCAATATAGGTACCAACCGTCACTCTCCCATACCTCCGGAAATACCTACGGCCATACCTCGCCCATACCTACGGAAATAAATACCTAGAGAGCGCGACAGCCCGGGGTTTTATAGCAGTCAGGCCTATTCTGGGTATTTAGTTTTAATTTTCTGTTAAACTGATAGCCCTAACATTCAAATTGGCAGCATAGGTATGTTCGGATCAATGAGCAGCACCTACTTAATTCCGTAGGATATTAAAACGGCTACTTTCTTCAAGATCAAGAGAGTGCAACTTCTGTACCTACGTAGCACTAATATTTTATTCTGTACTCTGACCATATGCATTGCAAACCGGATGCATCTATGCAACCATTATAAGTTAGATGCATGTACATATAAAGCATCTACTCTCTGCATGCAAAGTAGATAGCGCATAATGAGTAAGTAGGTATATAGTTATCAGTGGCTGTTATAAATAAGTTCACAGTGTCATTTTAAATTCAATGTAACACTATCAGTGTAGGGACGAGACTTCCGACGAATGTTTACAATGAACTATATTAAATAAAATTGAGGATATGCATTGTACTGTAGTTGAGCATGAATAATCCACCCAACAGAATACCACGGCTATAATAACCTCGCATTGTGTTCCCGGCGGTGAGTTGAGTAGCCAGAGTTCACTGGATAGTTTTTGTGCTGTCAGTGGGAAGACTAAATCTTCTGCAGTCGTCTACATCGACGGCACAGAAACTCTCCCTTCTTACAGGGTCGGCAGCACGGGTGTGACTGACTCCTTATGGTGTTGCGAACGTTCAAAGGTCACGGAAACCACTTTCCATCAGGTGGGCCGTGTGCATAAGATGTATAAAAAAATTAGCCCAAATGTTGGGAAAAGCGCGTCATACAACATTAGCTGGATATTTTGGTTGGCATTCGGTGAATCAGAAGACAAGGGCGACCCCAATTGTATCCGAGAATGTTGTGTGTATTGCACAAGATGGTTTACTGCCCGCAAGATGGTAGTAATCTGTAATTGACATAAAAAAGTAAAGTCCACTAATAAAGATGCCAATAATGACTAAAGCTATAAGTCTGCCTTTCCACCGGAAGTGTGCTATATACCATTGTTACGAAGATTAAAAAAAAATGATTGGAGATAAGTCATTATGGTATTTCTGTCCCAATTGGGCAGCCCGACTGGGGAAGTACTTCCGCCTTACAGAAAACCTCGTGTCTTGTTCCCGGCGGTGCGTAGGGTAGCCAGAGCTTACTGGAAGACCAAAGGCTTGTCCTGCTTTGTCTTCTGCACTGGCAGCACTGAAACTTTCTATTGCTACAGTCCTATAGTCTATATGGTAATATAAAAAAAAACCCCGTCACAAAAACTCCCAAGAAGTTAAAAGAAATTGTGTTGGTTAACCTTTTAACTCTGATATATCTAGCAATATTTGATTCAAGCGTTGTTATGTAGGGGGACCCTAACTGGTTAAGCACTCCATCATATTATCGGAGCGAGCTAAGGTGACAGGCCGACATAACAATCAAATATCAGAGTTAAAAAGTTAACCAACCAAACAAATATTTGATTAAATTTTAATTTTACACTTTTTAAATTGATCTACTAGTCAATATTTGATACCCATATTTTTTTTTTTTACGTGCGCAAAATCCCCACGGATACCTCCTCACCGGAGCCGGTGGAGGAGGTTATGTCGGACTCGAACCGACTAAAACGCACGCCGCCTGTGGGTCGTTTTGGTTGCCGAAGGTGAGGTTGACAGGCATATCCCTCGCACCCCGGCCGACCCATGGCCATCTCTCACGATCTGGCCCTCTTCTCGGGTGTGGGGACTACAGAGTCCCCAACTCGTCCCCGGAAACGGGGAGGCGCGCCACGCGCGCCACCGCCGCGGCCTGCTTCTGCCAGGGTGACAGGCGGCTTCACCTGTCACCCCCAGGCCGGCGCTCATGGGGGGCGGAGATACCCATATTGACAAAGTTGTGAAAAAATATGTATTTGCCGCCACAAAATACTCCGTTATTTTGTGGTGGCGGCCATCTTGGACTGATTGTTTTCAAACAAGCTATATTTCAAGAATACTCCCGACTAATATACCTATCAAACAAAAAAAGCTAAACCAAATCGGTTTAACCGTTCGGGAGCTACGATGCCACAGACAGTCACACACACACACACACACACACACTTACGTCGTTTTTGCGTCGGAGGTTAAGAAAAAGATGTAAAAGCTAAGCTATAAACAATGTGACCGTTTCTACTGTGCTATATGTAGCTAAGATATTAAGATGTGTTTTGAAGATGCTCAGCTCGAACCATTTCTCGTAAAAAATTTCAAAATTAGAACCTATTCTCTTAGGCATAAACAGCACATATCCTTAGCACGCATCTTTCTATATTAAAAACATAGCTTAGCTGAATCCTTTTCCACCAGTGCTATGCTATGTGGATCAAAAAATATGTTTGGAGGATATCAAACGCATCCATACCAACGTAGCATAGCTCATCTTAAGTGGAAAGGCAGTATAATGGTGGTAGATGCTTTTTCACTTAAAGGTCCTATGAATGTGTGGTATAGGCAAAGAAACGAGGAGCCAAAACATTTGCTTATAGATGAAATTGCTTACACAAGGGTGATATCTGAAACCTGCACGTGATCTGCTGGATAGAGAATAGAAGATGAAATCAATTAGAAAAGGCACATAGCAGAGGCAGTACAATTCTGCTAAAAAGACAAGGTCACTATGCAACAACAGAGGCTCACGAACAAAGGTGTTGATGACCTTAGGACTCTTGATCTAGAACAAAAGGAATAGAGAAAATATGACGCTGTAATCTTGAAAGAGCGTCCAATAAATCACACAGAAGTGAGAATAGTACTTCACGCACAAAAGCGAATCTGTTTCGTTTACTGAAGATGTCTCTGTTACGGCATAAAATCCCGTTTACTTTGTTTAGAACTTCGAATTTTATGTATCTGTGCAGTTTCATTGTTCATTCATCAGTGAACGGAAATAGCATAGCAATAGCAGCGAATATAATAATACAATTTTAGGAATAATTTTCCCCTTATTACATGACATCTAAGACACTTACATTTGTGGAGTTCATTTTGGGACAGTAGGGATTCGCGCAGATAATTTTTCGGTTCCACAATCGCGTTATTAATTATAGATTGAGAACAGGGTAATCGCAACCATCCTTTTTTCACCTTGCTCCCTACGTCTATGTCCTCCAATGCCAATCCAATGAAGGTGTGCTTAATTTATTAACCTGGTCTGTCATCTTTAATTCTTCTTATTTATCAGTCTTCTATCAAGCATTGCTCTTGCAGTTTCATTCACCCTTCCATTTTCTATGGATTTCTATTTCTTTATAATCATTTTTAAGTACAACTTAGGTACAACTGTTTATATTTAGCTTTTCTTACAATATTTTATATTTTCATTTAGTTCAATGGCATGCATACAGTTTTTAATTTATAAATATAATTTTTATACGTATTTACCATCACCCTCCTTCAGTGTGGATCGTTTTCAAACATCTGTGGAGTTACAAATGCGTAAGTATATACCTATTGTAAATACTTCAACTTTTTTTGTTCTTACAACCTGAGTCATAAAATTATATCTTGGGAGCATGCACGCTGCGGTTTAAGTCGTCATAGTCTGTTTCACTTACAATAAATACAATGGATTTGACTACTCTATACTTTATACTCTATTTAACTACTCTATGAAGGTACCCCTTGTAGTTGAAACCGTGTTTTTTTTTAATAAATTACCTATACCTTCAGTTTTAACAACTCTATAAATATATAGAGTTGGAAACATGCGCTAAAGAGTCCGTTATATTTATTCTTTATTGTATTCTTACAAGGCATAGTATACAAAGACTGAAGCTAGCCAATTTTAGCTTAAATGGTCACTGCTCTTCCCGTGACATTCTAGTACTCCGATTCAGAAAATTTAACAACCACTGTCATACCACAAAAATGTGTACCATTCCATTTAACTTTAGATTTCACTTCTTCTTCTTTCTCGATTCAGTGGCTAGGTCTGGCATATAGTGACTAGGTTTTTAAATTTTGTCGCCCCAAAACTGGGCCACAGCAACTGCCGGGTGTGATGGAGCCGCCTGTTACCCTAGCAGAAGCAAGCCGCGGTGGCGGCGCGAGTTGTGCGCTTCCCCATACCCGGAGATTGGATGAGAACGTGATCTCTACACCCGAATAGGGCCAGCTTGAATAAGATGGCTCTGGGTTGGCCGGAGTGTGAGAGATATGCCTCCAATCTCACCTCCGGCAACTTACTACCCTCAGACGGCGTGCATTTTAGTAGTTTAGTTCGAGTCCAACTTAACCTCTCCCACCGACTCTGGTGGGGGGTATCCGGAGGGGGGTGGTTTGTTTGTATGAGTAAAAAAAGCCACAGCAACTGCGTTTTATGTTGATCTACAAAGTTTGTTGATAGTACAAGTGGAGGGGCACAGCGAGGATGAGAGCAAATGTGACATGGACCAGAATTGGCCCCGCAGTCACAGGACAAGAACTTTACTGTAATGCTGTTAAAGATTAAAATTAAATGGCCTCTTATAGAGGAAATGAAAGAATATAATGAATTCTTTTTTTTTCATTTAATTATGTACTACGTTATCTACTAACGATAGCTTAAAACTGATTGCACAATAGTTTTTTAAATTTCCTTATGTTATGCGAGCGTGGAATTATTATATGTCACTATGTGTTTGACTTTGGCATTGTGAACGTAAACAGTGACTGTTTTTTTTTTATTTGAATACTAGCTTTTGCCTGCGATTTTGTCCGCGTTACGTTCGGAATATATTAAGATTTGTTCACTTGTGTAACTCGAATATACATATTATCATTTATTCATATTGACTAATACTGATAATGACTTATTATTTCTGCCAAAATTTATGATTGTCAGATTTTCAACCATAATTAACCATAGACAAAATTACGTTTAACTGTCATTTGCGTTTTATTATACCACGTCTTTTACTAACTTACCTAAACATCAAAGATAATCTTTGATGTTTAGGTATCTCGTGATTTCATAGAGAAAATATTTCATTAGCAACTATGCAGCGACAGAAAGATGAGTGATCCATGTAGATAACTGTAGTTATCTACATTGTAGGTAGGTGGGTATTATTGTAATATTGTAATACTACCCACCTACCTACAATTTTGAGTTAGTTAACTATATGTTTTATCCAATACTGTTAAAGGTCTGATTTAGAACATAAAGGTATGAAATAAGTTGCAAAACTCACTAAATGTGGCTACTTGGGTAGTATATTTTAAATGAAATACAAATTGTTAGATACAATATTGTAGAATTTGTAAATAATTTAACTAGAAACACTACGAAGTTATCTTAATTATAGAAAGTATAGAAAAAAAATCTTTTTCGTAAGTGAATCGATCATTAGGGAAGTTTAGAACAAACAGGTATTGCCAGGCATGATAATGTAATTTCCACATTTTGTTATTAACAATCAGAAGGCGGACACGGTCTAAACTTCAAAGTCTGTCGCTGCTAATTAATAGTAATAACTCATGATAATGTACGTGAGTCCAAACGAACACATTAATTATTATAATATTAGGGTACCTAAGTAAGGATAAAAAATAAAAAACTCTGACCGCAAGTAGCAATTGGGTACTTATATAAAAAAATAACGGCGGTGTCTAAAACGATAATAATATTTTAAAAAAAACAATACTGAAAGAAATAATATCTATATAACTCACTAGATGTTGCCCTCAGCTCCACTTGGGTGGATGTCGGTTATCGTAATTAAACACAGCCTTTCCCAAGGTCTAATCTATATCTATGCCAAATTTCATTAAAATCGGCTCAGTAATTCGGGCGTAAAAGCGTAACAGACATACTTAGTTACTTTTGCAAAATATTAGCATAAGACAATTTTGACACATTGTTTGTCAAGAATATTTACTTGAGATACGCCGGCTATTACAATATAAACGATAAAAATAAAAACGACCCAAAATTCACTACTATCATATGGCAATAAATAAGATAGGTAGCTACAGAACGCTCCAAAGAACCAACATATTATGATGTACAGTAAAGGCCCATTAAAATTTACAACGGACGGTTGAAGCATAATAACATACACAATATATACGACCTATTTAGAACTTCTGCTAAAGAACAGGATAAAATAGCTTACCAGTAATCCAAAATAGAAGAAAACACTGATATTCACAACATAAAACCAATTGTAAATAATAAAAACAGCTATATATAAGTTGTGTAGTTAAATAATGTAAGAATACAACCGACCTACGCAGTTGCGCGGACGCCGATCGCTGACTGGCTCAGGCTGACAGTTGCAATGTCACATGCGCGTGTGTGTGTACAAACAAGCAACCGGTCTACTTATGTGTGCGTACCTTCTTGGAAAGCCCCGGTAAATGAAACACATTCTCAGGTCTGAGCTATAAGGAAATAAAATGCCAAATCGTTCTAGCATTCCTTTTGAATGGATATTTTTTTAATAAGCATAACATTATTGTACACACATGTTGTGTCTCCAGTGACATAATTACATATACAGTGCAATGTTTCAGTATAGGTACAGTCTGCGTCAGAACAATCATGACTGTACAGTCTCAAAATGATCTTAATACTAAAGTATTAAGAGCGATTCAAACTGTTTTATTGATTTAAATTGTGTTATTGTTTGCTAAATATCAGAACAATCAATCAAAAAATGGGGTGAAAACTAAGGCTTGAGTTTTTGAGTACTTTATTGATCGAGATCGGTCTAATGCTGACTGCATATACTCCATTTCTCTAAAGAAATAAAGAACTAATCATAGGTTGCTTTGTCTCTTTCTAACGCACACATGTTCTCAATATGGTGCATTCATTTTCTGAATTTATGGTTAGTCATAGGAATGTAATGTTGATTCATTACAGTTTATGTACCCATTTGATAAGGTTATATTATGTTATGTTGATAAGGTTTATGTATGACTAATTGGCACTGTTATTGTTTATTTACAGAATCTGGATAATAAACCATTAACTGCTATTGATTTAAATCTATTAGGTATTTCAAATCCATAATTTCACATGGTTTTGCAGCTGAATAAACCTACCCACTTTTTTAAAATACAGTCACCAGATATTTGAATGTTTGCCGGACCTACCAGATTTGCACACAAGCAGTGTTGCCAATGTGGTGGATTTTCTACTAAAAATGTATGTTTAGATATTGCTAAATCAAATAAAGAAATTCTGGTATTAGCGGCTAATTTGCTAGTGGTTTAATCAAGAACAATATAAAAAAAATTGTAAGAATTATTTTCATAACACTTTTAAATTTGTAAACCATTGGCGAGAAATTACATAAAATGCTGATTTATGAAAGTAAAGAAGTAACTTCTTTACATTAAATTAAATTAACTAAGTTACCTATTAATATGCGAAAGATATTCTGTGAAACGAAAATTGTTAATAGAAATAAGTACATTTTGAAATAATAATGTAGGCAACACTAGAATCCCTGAATCTTTCGGTGATTTCCCAAATATCTTTATCGTTAAATAATACTGAGCAATGACGATGAATAATACTTACTTATAAGTCTAGTTTACTTTGTAGGAAAATATATTACGTAATATAATAAATCATTGACGTCATTGTCCGCCTATTATGGTCAGCATTATTTTCTGGTGCATCAATATTTTGTATACAATGCTATTTTAGGGGGTCTGCGAATTTACTGCACACATAGCAAATTCCCAAGAAAAATGCCTCTTGATGAGAGCTGGCAAGAAGTATTTAGGTACTGAGTAAATGAAAAGTAGGGCACTAAAGCTAATGCTGCCGTGGTGTGTGGTTACTCTGAAATAGCATTGTATGTGTGGCTTATTGCTCTATACTGACTGCACATATGCGCAATTTGTAACATGCTACATCGTATAACGTCGAACGAACTTATCAACATTTAAAAATTGTATAAATTGGATAAGGAGAATAATCGAACTTGCGATCAAGATGTCTGGGGTTCAAATCCATGTTATTAATTACACAACAATAGTGAATCCATACGTAAAAATAGAAATTTAGCTTATCTATAGATGTTAATGTGTATACTAATAAAAATGCCTACTAGTATATAAAAAAATAGGCATGGTAAGAATAGGTTCGTTCAAATGAGGAAAACTATATACTATGACTTATAGATGCTATGTAACAAAATTTTGTTTTGCGCTATCTGTGAGGGAGTTGAAGACTGCTCTCTTTTCTTTATTTAATTTTCATATTCTAATCTACCCCCATACTGTAAGTGTACTGAGTGGGTGGAAATGAGAATGCGAAAAATCTCCGTGTTCGTGTTAAGGATTGTTGTTTGGTGTTTGTTGGATATTTTAATAGTACCAATAAACTTAAAACTATCTGTTTATATTGCTGATAGTTGTCTAGAATTATTCACCTTCATGTATTAACAATTCAATTATTTATAATGTGAAATACGCTGCAATGGAGCCACAATATTATTTTGTGCCCATTGCGGTGGAGACTATAGTCAGTTGAGGATCAGAGACGAAGAGGTTGATCGCGGAAATTGGCCACCATATTTACGACCAAGGCGGTGACACTCCGGCTCCTTCCTGGGGTAAAAGATGGCCATAGCGATTCAGCGAGGCAACACGGCCAGCATCATGGGCACCTTTGCGCCGGGAACGACACGGAGTGGGTTGTTCAACGCGACATCGATTTTGTGTATTTGTGTTATAATACTGACCAAATTGTATATTAATTATTATCAATAAACTACAGGCCTTATTCAATTAATAAATTTAAAATACTACCCTGACAACGAAGTGTATAAATGAAAAGTTAATTATTTAATGGTACATAAACCAAATACAGAAATCAAAAGTAATCAAAGTAATAGTGCTGGGACGCTAGGGACTGATTATCAATATCGATGTTTTTATTGACGTCCTATGACCTAGTTCCGTATGCAAGTCGCGTTATTTCAAATGACGTTCACATAACGACGATCATCATTGATTGTATTATTTATTCTCATTGTTTTAGTTCGAACAATGTGTACTCAGGGTTTTCCTTTTATAGGTACCTTGAAAAGTTGTTGAACATTAACCAATTTAGAATTGAAGTTTATACATTGTGTGTATACATGTGTGTACCTGTTCAGGTAGGTACACTTATTATCTTTTTATTATAATTTTTTTTTCTTCTTTCTTTGCTTTCTTCTTTCTGCTACTCAAAGGTTTGCTGGGAGAGAACTCATTTTAAGTTAAGCTCGCCTTTGTACATTTTTTTTTGGAATGTTTTTATTTATGATCTCTGTACTGTGTGTGTGTAATGAAGAATAAAAATAAAAATAATTAAGTTTAAAACCTAGAATCTGACTATAAGGAACGATATGAAGGATAGCCGTGGTCGTATGCCACTTTTCCATAAAGTGTATTGTTCTGTTAGACTTAAGGTGGCACACGACCATTTTCTTGTTTTAACACTTTTTAGAGCGTGAATTTTCAAAGTCGGGTTTTAGTGTTAAACTTAATTTCTTATTCATTTTATTTTTTAAAATATGAGATATTATAAATTTATTTTTTAACACGGTACTAATAAGTGGCTGAAGAGCTATAAGGGAACATATGAACCTACATACATACATACGTACATAGCCTGTCAAAATCATAACCCTCCTTTTGCTTCGCCGCATTTGGGTAAAAACATCCTAATTGAGAACCTTCTCCTTTCTAGAACTTGGTTATAAATCAAAATTGACATAGTTATTAGCATTTTTTCAATCTTCAGAGGACAAGTTTAACATTGCTTCATGATTTGTTTACTGTTTACAGAAAGGTTTTACAGCTAAGGCATTCCATAACTTGGAATATTATTTCTCTCTTAGAAGAAACAGTAACTTCTGAGAGATACTGTTCAGATTTTCTATCAACAGCCTGTGTTAGTACCTGGATATGACCTGGGCTTCTTAAACCTTTCTCTTACAAATTCTGGTCCCAATGTCCCCATTCTTAAGTCCCTGTAAATATATACATATCATGTAAAATGGGCGTGAAATATTGATTGATTACTGACTTCGGACCTGCATTTTAAGATTTATGCGCAAAGAGTCTTCTCTCTTGTTTCTTCTCTCTTCTTCTTGCTTCAACAGTCCTGCTTTAACAGCAGTGACTCCAAACGTTACTAAATTTTTGGTGCTCTGAACTTGGAGCCAAAGCCTCATAATCCTTGGGGTTTTGTATTATGTACTTACGACTATTTTCGTTAACGAATATAGAGAACGTTTGCAACAGATGGTGTCGTCATCGATCAGTTTAAATAGTCTGTGAGGATACCATAATAGTCCTCTGTCATATCATACTCATTGTCTTGGAATTTGTAATCAACATATGGGTTTCCGTTCCCTTATAATCCCAGATTTTTAAGTAGTGGGTGAAAAGGTATTTATGGAGACCGTTAAACTGGGGAACACGATTTAAGCACTGTTAAAATTTGTTAATTTTATACCATTTGGGTGGCTGACAAGCACACGGCCCATCTTATGGAAATTGGTAACACCAGAGGAGTCACACTCGCGCTACCGACCCTGTAAGCACAGTTTCTCACAAAGCTGGACAAGCGTTTAGTTTTCACACTGACAGCACTAAATCACCAGTGAGCTCTGGTTACCCTATTCACCGCTGGGAACACAACACAGGTCAGCGGTTCCTCCCCAGTCGGACTGCTCAATTGGTCGGAAATACCACTTTAGAAAGACACCAATAACTCCCTCTTGTCGTTTCAATGGCAACATTAAAAAACTAGCTGTTTATCCCGAATTTCGGAAATATTGAACACTCCTTCAATCGTTTTATTCAACTCGGCTATTTGTAAGGATGTAGGGGCACAATAGGAGGTGGTCCATCAACTGTAGAGGTGCAGCAGAGTCACAGTAACCATCCCCTGCATTCAAGTAAATCTATTTTTCCCGGTTCGTCGTACAATAGTCGACTTTCAGCCTCAATTTATTTAGAAACTTCGGACTTACAGATGATCGAAATTACTAGTAGTCTCGTTGATTCTTGCCGCTAAGTTGAATTGTTCGTGTTATTGGTGGGTTCAAGTCGATAATGTAATTGTTAACCACTCGTTATGAAACTACAGAAACTAAAACCAGGGGATGTTTTAGTTTTAGGTAATAGAGATTCATAATTTTAATCTTTCTATCAATTATTTCCATCTCTTCTCATACTATATCCATTTTTCCATACCAGCCTCTCGTATGGTATAGGTACGGATTTAAAAAATATTTGTATTGCTTTTTTTTGTTGTAATTTTCAATTACACTTAAGCGTTGCTATTGGTTTTATCAAGGCTTACTCCTCGGAGTTCGACTCTTCCTTCTCCATTCACTGTACTCTGTTGGTTGATAAAATTCTAACTGCTCCAATTAATTTATGATTAATGCGGATTCTTCCCGTCCGCTCCACTATTTTGTTCTCCAGGGTCTAACCCTAAACTTACATATTTCGATATTAGTTCCAAGACAGTGTAACTTATCCTGGAACTTTTTTAGTGTTCAGAAAGCATCAGATCGATCTTGACTACAAATTCTCAAAACGATCTTAATATAATAGAATAAATATCAGAACAATCAGTCGACTGAGCCTCGATTGCGCTAATTTTATGTAATGTCAAAACTACTATCATGTTACAGACATTGTGACAAAAGTGACATTTCATTTTAGACTTTAAGGACATAATATAGGTATTTAAACTCTCATGGTCACTCACATCAGTATCAAAATAAACGGGATATTTACCATGTTTCATTGTTTTGAGTTTCTGATATTTCGGCGCTGTTGCAAGCACCATGATCACGGAGGAACTGGAGTAGTGGCGGTGAACAGAGAAAAAGTTTTTTCCTAGGAGTAATTATATCGATCTACCCTCTTTCGAGTTCTTTTACTACGCGTATCTGCACTACTATTGGTTTCACTCTCTCAAGTAGTGAGAGTATATGTTATGTTATGTTATTATCTAATCGGAAAACGATGCTTACTCTGTTTATTATTCGAACTAATGAACTTATATTTTTGACAAATTCATACGTATATTAATAAATAATGAGCACTGGTCGGAAGACCGGATTGAAACGGATTTTCCATTTATATGTGATACCTATTATGAGGGGAAGTACGTTTATTATAAAATACCCAGCACTACTCATTTACCTAGTACCTAGTGTTTGTATGATTTTTTTTATGTTTTTGTTTGTCAACTTGCTGCATAAAAATAAGAAGTGTTATTTAAATATAATAATTGTGTGTTACGTTATATATACTGGGCGATCCCAATAATACTAAAGTATTATTGGGATCGCCCGCTGATGACAAAAAAGGAATTTTAGCTTTACTTGGTTAAAGCTGTTGAGTATATCTAATTAAAAATATTTAATTACGCAATAAAATAGACCGTAATGCAAACTAACAACATTAGAGTTCAAACTATTAGTAATTTGTGGTTTAATAAATAATAATATGCAAAAGAAAGGTGACATAGCCTTTAGCCTTCTCAAAAACCAGAAAAAAATACCAAATTAAAATGAACGGTAAACGGTAATTCCCCTTCCTTACGGAGCAGTTGTCTTCAGTCCGATTTCATAACTGAAATTTTTATTAAGAAACACTGAAAATCAAATGATGACTTCATTTAATTTGAGTAGATCGTGCTTACTAATAATGGTGAAAACCGTTCTAAGATGTCCTGAGAAAGCACGACTCAATCTAAGTATTTAAACTATCATGGTCACTCACATCGCCGAAATATGGGAATGGTTAATATCCCGATAACTTCAATACTAACACGACTCGGTCGTCTATCTATATCTGTACCCATTCATTGAGACATTTTTGTGGATCCTGACAACGTAGCTAGGTGAATTTTAAAACCGAAATAGGTTTTAATCTGGAATAACAGAAATATTTTAGATTCAGAAAAACGTAAGAACCCTTTCCAGGGGTAAGGTGTAGTAACTTTACACTAACGTAACCATAGGTAGTCTTTCTCAATATAATGGTCATGATTTAGTTGTAAAAAAAGTTATAATTTATTTTTCAGCGTATTTCAAAATATTATACAATCTACAAGTTGTGTTAATAACTGTTATATAGATTGATAAAAATAAAAGCTGTTACCATTATTAAAGCTGGAATAGAGACCTATATCAATTTCATCGCCTTGCCGTCTCATAAAGGACGGTTCTGGGCTGGCTGGGGTGTGAGGGATGTGTTTCAGATAAACTCACCTCCAGCAACCTGCAACCCACACAGTCGGCGTGCGTTTTAGTTGGTTTAAGTCTAACATAACCTCCCGAGTCAACAATAGTGCCCGGAATATGGCAATAGGCTCACTATTACGTGGGACTGAAAACAATTATTGGTGAAATGTGGGTGTTAATTCACCTCTGCCTAACCCTCCAGGGATAAAGGCGTGATTATATGTATGTATGTATGTATAACCTCACCCACCGGCCCCGGTGGTGAGGGTATCCGTGGGATTATACGCACATTAAAAAAAGATACCTTTTTCTTACCCTCGGCCCCGGCGGGGATGAATATGTCAATCTCTAACCGTCTAAAACCGCACACCGTCTTGGGTCTTCAGTTAGCGGAGGTCAGATAGCCAGTAGCATATCTCTTGCACCCCGGTCGACCCAGGAGACACTATTAGAGTTTGGGCAGACAGATAAACAATTCAGCTCCTCCTTTATTAATAATAATAATATTTCAATATTTTATTTATAGGTATGTACATTACAGGAGATAGGACACGACGGTTTTCCTGTCCCAGTTGGGTAGTCCGACTGAGGAAGTACCACCGCCCTACAAAATACCACTGCCATAATAACCTCATGATGTGTTGCCAGCGGTGAGCAGGGTAGCCAGAGTTCACTGAAGAGGTGCCTCTGGAGTTGCACATGTCCATAGGCCACGGTAACCACTTTCCATCAGGTGAGCCGTGTGTTTATCTGCTACCTAAGTTGTATAAAAAACCCCATCACAATAGTGTAATATAAAGTTAAAATAAAAGCATATAAGGTAAACAGTAAAAATAAAAATAAATAGAATAATATAAAAATTATCCTACGTCCATATTACATTCAAGCTACTTCTTATATACTTCGTGATGCACAGTAACCCAATGCTTGAGAACGGGATAGTCTATGTTATTGGACTGACGCAAATTATTCCACAAAGAGGTCTTAAAAAGTCAGGTACCCTGGCCTCCGCAAACATATTAGATGCACCGAAATACCTTTTTTTTATGTGCGCAAAATCCCTGCGGATACCCCCTTACCGGAGCCGGCGGGAGATGTTATGTCGGACTCGAACCGACCAAAATGCACGACGCCTGTGGGTCGTTTTTGGTTGCCGAAGGTGAGGTTAACAGGTAATTCCCTCGCACCCCGGCCGACTCAGGGCCATTTCTCTCGATCTGGCCGGCTGGCTGGTATGTATGTACTGCAGCGCGCGAACCTACGCGCGCTTAATAGCACCGTACGCTCTACGTTCCAGATCAAGATCTAAGTTGTCACGCAGATCCTCCGTAAGCACCTGCCCGATTAATTTTTAATATGTACATACATACATATAATTATGTATAAATATGGTTAGGCAGAGGTGAATTAACACCCATATTTCACCAATCATTGTTTTCGGCCCCACTTAATAGGGGGAGAGCTTATTGCCGTATTCTAGGCACTATTGTTGAATTGAGTCTTGTATCTGTCTGTCTGATGTTAAACAGCCCTATCTCTTATTCACCTTGTATGATACCGGGAAGAGATGGGGTGGCCCAAAATCCTTCTCTGCCGGGACCCATGGGGTATACTTTTAATACTCAATTTAATTTTGGGTTAACAACTTGTAGTCAGTTAGGTACTTAACCTCAAAGATGCAGACATCAATAGTTTTTGTTGTGTTACTAAGTCAGTAAGCAAGTAAACGTTTACCAATAACTATTAAGCCCTACTACCAAGGAAAGGTAAGAAAATAAGAAAAGAAAAGAGAGAAATACAGCAAAAGGAAAAGAGAAAAGAAATGTGAAAATTGTATTACTAACGGGATGAAAAAAGCAAGTAGGAGTTACAACGAACACATGATTATACAACACATATTATTAAATGCAAAACGCGGCAATACCGCCAGCCTTCTGGCCACCCTCCCGGTTGACATCGATGGGGAGGAATTCTTTGATGCCTGAACCTGCAGGATTGTTTAGGTATATTCTGTATTATTTTTATATTTTTTAATTTAGATAAATCCCATGTATATTATGTAACCAATTAATAAATATGCATCATAAAATTACATTTACACTATATTTTTCTCCTTCACTTAAAAATAATTGATTGATAAGTATATGACCTAAAGAAGACAGATACAGATAGTATGTATCTTATTCACCTAAGCGAATAATAGCGTATAATGAAATGGTAAAAGAAAAGTTAAAAATCAATTCTAAAATATGCAAAATGAGTGCAAATTCATTTATTTGTATTGTACAGTGATGCTAACCCGTGCAATGAAATGTGCTCGTGCCTAAATCAACATGTAACGGATAAGCAGGGTTTTACAAATGTGTGCCAACTTGTATGTTTGTACCAGCTTCTGTGAGTAAAATATTAGATAACACAAATAACGAACCATTTTTCATAATATTATAGCTTCTTTTTTTAGAGTTCCGTACGTCAAGTAAAATTATATAAAATAAAGTAAATAAAATAAAACACGACGATATTCCCGTCCCAATTGAGCAGCCCGACTGGGGAAGCACCTCCACCCTACAGAATACTGCGGTCATAATAACCTCGTGTTGTGTTCCCAGCGGTGAGTAGGGTAGCCAGAGTTCATTGGAGAGTTTTTGTTCTGTCAGTGGAAGATCAACGGCTTGTCTTGCTTGCCAATAATATAGTAATTGCGATGGCTAGCCAATGAGCCGAAGTGATTTTTCCACTTATTCGCCTACCTATATCCACCACCAGTGTCTTTGCTTGACTATGTAAATGTAAAGATAGCTCGGTGATCCGATTCCATCTAAATCTATAGGAAACCTTACTTTTACTTAATTATTTAACATATAGCTTCAAATATTTCATTTTAAAGCTAGGTAGACGTTATTTTGCCAAAGAATGGTTTAAAACATACATACATATACTCACAACTGTAAATCCCCGAAGGTGTAGGCAGAGATGTTTTAACGCTCACATTGCGCCAACTATGATTTTCGATGCCACGTAATAAGGGGCAAGCCTATTGCCGTCAAGCGGGCACTTAGTCATGACTAAGTGCCCGCCCATGACTAGCCCATGGGCTGTATGTTTATTGTCGAATGAAGAGCAGCTATGGCTGCTCTTCATTCGAGTCGCCTTCTGTGATACGCACAAGAAAAGAAGCATCCTCTAAGCGGGGCGTGAAAAAGCATCTGATGAGGCCGCCAAGCTGAGTGCCGCCATTGTAACATTGGTGTCTGTTATGGTGACCCTCTTTCCTGAGACTTTGCCTTTAGCTTACCATCAGGCGAGGTGAAGTCAAGTTGGCGTGTCCTAGATAGTAAAAAAATCAAACCAACGCCATTTAAAAGTTTTTTTTTAAATCTTGATAACAGCACTGCTTTTCTCTCTAATGATACTAACGGTGAACAAAGATGGTTATGTCCATATCTTTTTCTCTTCAAATACACAATTACAGTTTTTAAATTAAAATATTAGCAGAAATTTCACAGAAGCATTCGGTAAATATTTTCTGAATATAACATTGCTATGACATTCATTTTACGGAATATTAAATGTAATAAACGCAATCGAACACGCAAATATAATCTGCAAGTAACGAGAATAGCAAAATTAGCCAAGACATAAGTGCTTGCAGTTGCACGCTATCCATAATAACACCACTTTCGCTTACAAAGATTACTGTCCATATCAGAATCGATCGCCGCCAGGTGGCATCGCTGCTACATTATAAATTAATACATATGGCAAGGCATGGCTTCCACCTCTGAATATTTTATATGAGTTCAAATGACCACCTTGCAGGCAAGAACGGATACCGTGTACTTAGCTCTTGTGTGTCTACAAATGCCAATAATTTAGTATCTGCTCCAGAAATGTAGACAGGTTTATTGTATACTAGCTGACCCACCCCAGCTTCGCCCGGGGTATATTTTGAAGCTTCATATCCCTTTGAGCCCGTATGTTTTAGTCTTCAAAATATGTATGAAAAATTCCGGAATTGTTAACATTTATTATCAATGCTCCGTTCCCTTAAGTAGTAGCGTGATGATATATAGCCTAAAACCTTCCTCGATAAATGGACTACCCAACACTGAAAGAATCATTCAAATCGGACCAGTAGTTCCAGAGCGCGTTCAAACAAACAAACAAACTCTGCAGCTTTATAATATTAGTATAGATATATATAAGTAACAGTTTTTTCCAAGAGACTATTTTTTACTAACGGCTAAAGTTTAGTCATATTAATAAGCGTCGGTAGTTTATTGGTTAAGGAGTCGGACTTTCAATCGAGAGGTCCCGGGTTCGAACCCTGGCCATTACACTACCGACGTGAACCCACTCCTAATACAAGCGATTTAGTCCAGCAGGAGGGGTTAGAGGGAATATTAGTATTTTATAGGTTCTAATAATCCTTTCAAAAACATTGAAATTGATATTTTTTCATAGTTTGATAGAACGATTCAATAAAAAGCATACAAAACATCTTCATTTCCATTACCAAGACACAGTCATAATATGTTCGTCGGTCCACTCGGTACAGCTTATTAACCAAGTTAAGCTCCTGGAATTTTGACAGAGCTTGTATAACTACTGCGGCTAGTACAATAGTAGTTCTGTGAACAGTAGACCTCGCAAAAACAAACCAGATATGACAGAAATTTGTGGCAAAGGTGCCAGAAATCTGCTTTATTTGATATTGAAAAAAATAACAAAAAAAAAGAGAGAAAGAAGAAAGAAGAAGAAAAAAATATACTTATCTTCTTATTTTAAACAGCCCTGGATGTTTCACCAAAAGATAATGATAATCCATAAAAACGCTACAGCAATTCTTCCTCCCTTTTGTCATCAATTTTTTATAACAATGTTCACCTTTACGAGACATGATTTCTTTTCACAACAATCTGTGAGAAATTATGTCCTTGATATTTTGGACAGTCATCATCAAGATCCAATCATAAATAACGCGAAATCAAACCTCTCCCTTTTTCTACCACATTTTCCCTCCTTTCAAAGAAGCTCTCGAGAAAAAATGAGTTTTAAATCAAAGGATATTTGTACTAAGTTTGGTGAAAATCGGTTAGGAAATGCACCCTCTAGACCGGAACTGACAAACAAACAGACAAAAGCAAAATTGCCCACCTTGTCGAAACTATATAATGTTATGACGCAATACATATATGTACATTTTATTAATTTTTCCGTTTTTAATTATGTACTTTACAAAAACATTTAAAAACTACAGTGTTAAAAGTTGTACAACAGTATAGAACCCTTAGTTTCCACGGCCAACTCACACTTGATCTAATTAGTTAAAAAAAATAATTTTGTCTCGACGGAGTAGGTACATTATCTGTGACCTTAACCAGTACCCTGACCTTTGGATGACAATAATTTACTAACAACTTCCAAGATATCGAAAACTTATCAGGACAAAAGTTGGTTTAAAATGGTAGGTCACAAACAGTATAATGATATCGAATATATTTTTCAATCTCATTTATACTATTATTTATACTTCTGATAGATATAGGACTAATTCTCCCTTTTTTATCGTCCTCAAAATTGCCATAGTTACTACCTCCCTTCCCCCTCCCCCCAGTTGTTTATGTCGGACTTGTACCGACAAAGACGTGAGCGTGGGTCATATGTTGCTGGAGGCGAGATTGCCGGAGACAGCCGATGCCAGGGCCATCTCTTTCGAGGCCCATCTAGGCCCCGGGCATGGGGCCATTCGCACACCGCCACCAAGGTGTACCAATTCTACCTAAAATAATTGAATTAATAATATTCGTATTAAAGTTATTATGATATTTACCATGTTGTATTGTTCTGAGTTTCTGATATTTCGGCGCTGTTGCAAGCACAATTGGCGGTAATCAGTGAAAAAGTTTTAAGGAGTAAATATATCGATCTACCCTCTTTCTAGTTCTTTTACTATGCGTATCTGTACTATCACTGGTTTCACTCTCACGACAAATAAATAGCTCAAAACAATAAAACACGGTAATTATCCCGATAGCTTTAATACTAATATGAGTGACCATGATAGTTTAAATACCTGTATTAATAATATATATTCATTAATTTAAGGTAGTACTTTTCCCAGGTGACTTTATACTAAATCTGTTCATTTTAGACAGACTATTTTTAGACTATATTTTAGTCAATAAACATTAACCTAGTGTGAATTAGCAAACTTCTTATCAAAAAAGAAAATGCCTGCTGAGTTTCTTGCCGGAGTCATCTCTGGTCGGCGCCACATTTCGAACGGGGTCCATGTATTAAACTAGTCTTTCATATAGGTATTTTTAATTTTAACGTTTTGTTAGTCCCTTTTTAATAGTATATACAAAATAAATGATTTTAGACTTTGACTTTGCCTTAAGCTCAAAAATCCTTTGAGGATATTAAGAAGAACTTGTTAATGTACAAGCTTCTGTAGATATCGGTTGAAGTAAGGGATAACTGGAAATTAATGACGTATAGTGATCACGGGTGCAGCAACGCATCCGAAACTTCCTAAAAAATAGTGACAATTTAATCGCAAACATTCCCGAACTAATTATTAATACTGCTATTCATATTATGATAGTGAGTCATGAACAAGCACTATCGTTAATTTTATTATCAATGTATTGTTTGGTAGATTAAATGTCATCATCTCCAAACTGCTTTGTAGAATTACATTTAAATATTTTTTCGGCAGGCTTGTAGTATATATACCTATTAAGTAATTAACTCATAAGTTTTGAAGAACGGAGAATCCAATTGCACTTCCACCGGAGCGAGACCGAGGCGAGGCTTGCTTGGTTTTACCGATAGTTTAAGAAAAAGAAAACAATACAATCCAGGATAGTAGTTGTAGCTAAGTAATCATTGTAAGATATTAATAAATTAAATACAATAAAACTAAATAACTATTAAATAACTTATAGATTATTTAAATGCGACGTGGAATTCCTTCGCATCGTATGCCTCTTGTGGTAGCGTTCCCAGAAGACTGGCAGCATTGCCACGTTGTATGGCAATGCTTATTCTCTGACCTAAAAAGGGGCCAGCCTTCTGGTCACGATATTATCCAGGATAATATCGTGTCGTAAGTATGAATTCGCCTTGTCAATGAGGTTACCCAGAAGCTCTTTTCAGATTTTCCTATTCTCTAAAAGACGTGCCTTGTACAAAGAAAGATATTGCAATTTATATCTTAATTTCGTCATTCTATCTTCTTCGTCTTAGCGGGCATTCCAGTCGCATGCGAAGTTTTCACCTCGGAGTCTGTGGTCTGTTTTACCAGTCTAAACGTCTTATAGCTAAACTTCAATATTTTCCGTAAAGCCACTGCCATGTGACCTTCACAACATAAGGCGATATCGAAGCATTGCAGTTAGATCAGTTGTTGGACTTTTTAGGGCTCCAATTACCCGTAACGACTGCCATAGATGTTGGAATGGCAACCGAGATTGACAGATAAACGTGCTATCCAATGCACGACCAGACAAATACCTATATTCATGCATATTAGGGTCGACAACGCGAGTGTGACGCCCCTGCTGTTGCACACGTCCATAGGACACGGTTACCACTTCCCATCAGGTGGGCCTAGCGCTTGTCTGTCACCTAAGTGTTTTTTTTTTATACCACTTAGTTGGCAGACAAGCACACGGCCCACCTGATGGAAAGTAGTTACCGTGGCCTATGGACGTCTGTAACACCAGATGAGTCACAGTCGCGCTGCCAACCCTGTAAGTACAGAGTTTCTGTGCCGTCAGTAGAAGACAAATCAGGACAAGCCTTTAGTCTTCCCACTGACGGCACAAATTCTCCAGTGAGCTCTGGCTACCCTACTCACCGCTGGGAATAAGATGGTATAAAAACAGTACAATATTTGCACTGAGCGGGGATCAAAAGCGCTTCCTGCGTATCGGCCGCGTTCATTTCCATCTCACCACGGAGGCTGTCATTCTATGTTAACCGTAAATTAGCAATCATAATACTTGGATCCCCACGGTATATTATCAGGTATATGTATTTATGAACGATGTGACTAATGTATTGGGAGCCATATTTAATTAGATACCAGTGCAGGTCAGGCGACCGTATAATACAAGTTCAATTTGAACATTGTAATTTATGATTATCACTGTGTATGGTGTCACTGTGAACGACCTTTATATTACCATTTTTGAATTTTGAAGCCACTAATTATCATGTAAATACAGGTATCATTTCCAGTTGCGTCCAAAGCTTGCAGTTTGAAGCCTAGGGGCTTTGGCAATTTTGGTGGAGCCTGAAACCCGATTAGACTGAAAATTTTACACAGAAATCACGTAAAATTAGGTAATTCAAAATAAATTAACATTAAAACTATCGGGATATTTACCATGTTGCAGTAATTCTGAGTTTCCGTTATTTCGGCGCTGTTGCAAGCAAGTTGTGCGTCCTACAGCGCCGAAATTTAAACTATCATGGTCACTCACATTAGTATCAAAATTATCGGAATATTTACCATGTTTTATTGTTCTGAGTTTCTAACATTTACGCCCTGTTGCAAGCAAGCAAGGCTCCAATATTTCAGCGCTTGTGCAAGTACAAGTTATACGGTCTGACGATTTACCTTATCCATATACATACATACATATATTTAATCACACATATAACCGCGGTAGCCTAGTGGTATGGGTAATGGACTGCTGAGACGAGGTCTCGGGTTCGATCCCAGGTTTAACCATGGCACACACCAATGACATTTCGATGCTTTTCGAAGTTATGTGTGTATTTATCGCAGGTTTATAAGTACCCGGTTAATGGCAATAGACTCGCCGCCTATTACATTGGGACCTAAACATAAACTGGCGAAATGTGGGTGCTAGCACCTCTGCCTACCCCTTCGGGGATATAGGCGTGAATTTATGAATTTATTTATGTTACATATAATCACGCTTTTATCCCCTAAGGGTTAGGCAGAGGTGAATTAACACTCACATTTCACCAATCATTAAATTCAGTCCCAGGTAATAGGGGTGAGCCCATTGCCGTCTTCCGGACGATATTGTTAACTCAACCCATTCATCTGAGGCTAAGTCTGGACTATATATATATATGATGTTAAACAGCCCTATCCCTTAGTCGCCTTGTACGACACCGCATGGGAAGATATGTGGTGGTCCAAATTCTACTCTGCCGGAAACCACGATGTTATATTATCTTTTATATTTGCCTTGTCAATATTTCCTGACAAATTGCAATAGTCATTAGTAATTTTTTACAGATTTGATGAGTTTCTAGAAACAATGCTCGCCATCATTCCCTACCTACCTCGTTCGATTCATTGAGAATTTTGATTAATGTGTTTGAATAGAGCTGGGTATGATTAGCAATCAGTACGCCAGCGCTACCGTACTGTCTGTACATAATATAGTACAAGAATGCAGATTTGTGGTTTGAGGAAACCTACATCTTTGAGGAAAATCTAACTTCTAAATGTTGAGGTAAACGGGATTTGCTTTTGGAAATTAGGAAACTTTACTGTGTTTTTTGCTCTCAATTTAACACTAGGCTCGAAAGACCAAGATAAAAAATATTAGCAATAATCATAAATAGAATAGGTGGAACAAGTCCAAGGTACGGTAATTGATCACTACGGAATTGGTAGAGTTATCGGCTCAACAATAATGTTTTTACCACTCATGTATATTTATATATGTTATATATGTACATTAATCAGATATGTATGATTTATGGTATGTAAGTATATGTACTGTTTATGTAAGTATATGTAATTAATCTATAGTATTATTTAAATGCTGTTGAACAATCAAATCGATTTACCTTATTGAACCTAACTTATTCCTCATTAATATGCGCCTACCACATACTAGCTCTGAACCACCCAATGGTAGACTGGAAGAGAATGCCTACGGCATTAAGTCCGCCAATGTACATCGTGCATAAAGAGTAAATAAATAAAACAATAAATATCATTTTCAGATAAAAGGCGTAAATTATACATACATATCCCCGGAGGGTTAGGCAGAGATGAATTAACACCCACAATTCTCTAATCTTTGTAAGGGATAGGGAAGAGATGGGTGGCACAAATTCTACTCTGATACTGATACTTATAATGTTTTTTATTTATTTATTTTGTACATGGAAAACTTACATGATAAAAACATGAATAGCGTTGGATTAGGCAATAGAAAGCCAATAACAATTTTTCGCTTATAGTCACTGCGTAGGTAAAACATTATGAACAAAAACACGCATTGCACAAACCATAGGGAAGAAAAAAATAGAAAACTACACAATAGATCTACATAGTCAACACCAGCAACATAGTACATCAATTTCTGGGTTTGAAAAATGCTAAACTCAAGCACCTTCTTGCCGCGGGCACACTAGTCGAGAAAGGGTCTATATCGTTGGTCTATATAACCTGTTATAGTTACGAGTAGCCCTCACTATGTACCAGTGTTGCCTGTAATTTGTAGAAGCATTCGGAATTAAACATAACATAACATTATTATTATCTAAATATTATTTAAAATACGTTTCATCGTCATCCGAGCGTCCATTTTAGTTGTATTTAGAGATACACAAATACAGACATAAGATGACCATTCTCATTCATAACAATGGTACTACATACGCTTATTCCATGAATCGTCACTGAGCATGAATTAGACGCGTACAGTCAGCGTAACAACGATCTTGACTACAAAGTTTCAAAACGATCTTAATATTAAGGTATTAAGAGCAAGTCAAACAGTATCTTTGATTCGAATTGTATTAGTGTGGACCAAATAATATTACAATCAGTCAACCGGACGGGGGGGGGGGGGGGGGGGGGGGGATCAAAGCATTATGATCATTTTAAGTACTTATTTCATTCATGTTCCCGGCATCGCCGCATGGTTCCCGGCAGAGTAGAATTTGGGCCACCCTATCTCTTCCCGTGCGGTGTCGTATAAGGCGACTAATGGATAGGGCTGTTTAACATCAGAAAGATATATACAGCTCAGACTCAGCCTCAGATGAATTCCGTCCCAGTATTTTATGAGTGGTGAAATGAGAGTGTTAATTCACCTCTGCCTAACCCTCCGGGGATAAAGGCACGTATGTTGTACATTAATATCGATCAGATGCTGACTATACTTCCATATTGTTTTGTAACAATTGTATGATGTGATACTGTGCAAGTTATCGCGTATTGTTCCATCCGTTTTTGATGGACTTCCGTCATTCGAGTTTCATACACATAACATAGGTCCAGTGTTACCGATTTGGCTACTTTGTCGCTAGAAATGACGACTTTTGCTCAAGTCAGCGACCACAAAAATGTTTTGACGATAAAAATGTTTAGCAACGAACTGGCGGTTTATATTTTTACTCGCATACACTTAAAAAAAAATCATTTTTACGACTTTCTGGCGACTTTTGACTTTCAGTCTAGGGACTCACATTTCTAGGAGTTGACAACACTGCATAGGTTTCACACACCAGGTTCTTATTATACTTTTATAGTTAAACGAAATATTCTTATCATAAGTCTACCGATGGTTAGAGAAAGCTACTGAAAATTAGGAGAACGGGCTCCGGACTCCAAAGTGGCATCCTGGCAAACTCCTATGAAACTAGGAAATAAAAAAAAAATTACACGAATTTAATATAACCCCCCGCACGCTTAAGCTGTGGATAGAACTCCTTGCTGTGGTTTTCCCAAGCTACTACAATATGGGTTTCTTACGAAGGCATTAGAAGGTTTTTAGATGGTTGACAGCGCGAGTGTTGCAAACGTCCATTGTCCACTGTAACCATTTTACATCAAATGGGAGAGGATCTGCCACCTAACAAGTATAAAAAAATGAGATGATTGTGAGCTAAACTTCAGTTATAATTGCAATTAGACAACTTGTAACTATTCCTTTACTCTACATATAGTTAATTAAAAGTTAGACATAGACATAACGTAACCTGTAACTCGTTCTTAGATATCTTGTGTACGTGTGGGTAATCAGATTAATAATTACTCCGTGTGGACTGTTTGTAGTATCCAAAGAAAATTGTTCCTACACTTAATTTAGAAATATTGAAAGGGAAGTGGATATTGCGTTATGGAGTTTGTAAACAAGGCCTTTCCGTTCTTAGTGACCGATATTTAGTTTACACTAACACCAGCATAGCATGCACTGCGCGATTAACTGCAACTCAGAAACCGCAAATAATATAACACTTAGCTTTCTACATAAGCACACGCACTTGTGAATTTTTTCAGTGACTGATTTTAAAAACGCAATTTTTTAAATCCCACGCACACTTAAGCTGTGGAATGACCTCCCTGCTGCGGTTTTCCCAAACACCTACAATATGGGGTTCTTCAAGAGGGGCATCATAAGGTTTCTTCATGGTCGGCAGCGCGACTGTAACGCCCTTGGTTTTGCATACGTCCATAGGCCACGGTAACATCAGGTGGTCCGTGTGCTTGTCTGCCACCTAAGTGGTATATAAAAAATATTTAAAATCGCTGTTTCTAAGCGCGCGGTTTTCTTATGTTCCCGTCTTATTCATTTTGGTTTTTCTTCAGTCTCAACTGGGCAACAGAAGACAGTCGATATAATGAAAAAATAAAGGAGTTATGTCATGTCGTCTGATTTAGAAACTACGTCTTTAGACTACGATAATGTGCCTAAAATATTTTAGTTTTCAAACGTCAGTGGATACAGATATAGAAAAGTCTGGTTGTTGCAGTAGATATATTAAAATATGTGCTGGAAATGAACAAGCTTCAATCAATCAATCAATCAATCAATTAGCCCACCGCAGTTCACTGTTCGTTATACATTAGTAGTCTTTTGCTATATCTATATATATGTACTAGCTGACCCGTGTCCACTTCGTTGGGCATAATGTTAATAATCCTTTTTTAGTACATAGTGTTATGTTTTAATTTCTAACTGCCAAAAGAAGGGTTATACGTAGGTATAGTTTGTATTTGCATGCTAATACAAAATTCGAAAGTAACTCTGTCCGAAAGAAAAAAATTCTGCGGGATTTGCGATAAACGAATTCTATGAGGACCAAGTCGCGGGAAAAGTTAGTTTGGTTATATAAGAGAGTTTTTACAGGCTCTGGTGGCTCTTCAATGTTAGGAAGAATCACTTTACGTGTAGCACAACACATACCATTCGGTTCATCGCCCCATTTTTTTGCAAAACACTTAGGACAGGTTTTACTCATTGCTCCAATTGTTACTGCGCTCTGCTTAGCGTAATCGATGTCAGGATCATAATTGAAAGCTGATCTATTACTGTGTGGTGCACTTCGACTGCGTATTCTAGATGTTCGTTGTCTTTGTGCGGCAGCAGTGAGCCTTTGCGAACGTTCAGTGCTAGACCCCCGAAAGCACGAAACGGCACGAATAGAGTCCCGAAAGCACGAATTTCCGCCATATTTTTTCTATTGTTAGCAAGTCGCTGAGATCTTTCGGCGCTGGTCTCCCTAGCACGACTTTCAGAAGTAATTGCTCGTTGGCTGGCAAGCCGCTGAGAACGCTCGATACTGGATTCCCTATGACGTATTTCTGAAATATTCTGTCTAAGATTAGCCAATCGCTAAGATCTTTCAGCACTGGTCTCCCTAGCACAAATTTCAGAGGTAATTTCTCTTTGGCTGGCAAGCCGCTGGGAACGCTCTATGCTCGACTCCCTATCACGTGTTTCTGACGTATACTCTCTATAGTAAGCCAGTCGATGAGACCTTTCGGTGCTAGACTCTCTAGCACGCGCTCGCGATCTGTATTCTGTCTCATTCGCAAGGCGCTGTTTATGCTCGGCCGGTGGGACTTCGGGAAGCACTTCCGAAGTCTGGGTCCCAAATCGGTGGGCACAGCCAACGCTCTGGCGAGGCTACTGCCCAACCTGAGGGGCCCGGAGGACTCCTGCAGGAGACTCTACGCGGGTGTCGTGCTGTCCATGGCCCTGTATGGGTGTCCCGTGTAGGCGGACACCCTGAGTGATCGGCATATGCCCCTGCTTCAGCGTCCGCAGCAGAAGTTGGCGTGCCGCATCATAAGGGGGTACCGCACGATATCGTTCAACGCGGCGAGTCTCCTCGCCGGATCGCCACCGTGTATCCTGGAAGCGAGATCCCTTTCGGCGCTATACCGGTTCCGAAAGGCGGCGCGGGAGCGGGGTC
This sequence comes from Eilema griseolum, assembly GCA_963662185.1. Classification (NCBI taxonomy): domain Eukaryota; kingdom Metazoa; phylum Arthropoda; class Insecta; order Lepidoptera; family Erebidae; genus Eilema; species Eilema griseolum. Next base: position 13,511,909 of record OY759250.1, read on the forward strand.
ACGATCCTGAGCCCGAAGAAATTCGGGCCATGAGATCCCGGCTCCACAGGGAAATGGTGGCGGAATGGGAGCTACGACTTGGGCGACCAGGCGCAGGGCGCGCCGTAGTAGCGGCGGTAAGACCCGTCATGGGGGAGTGGCTAGAGAGGCCACACGACAGCCTCTCGTACCGTCTGACGCAGATGATCACCGAGCACGCGTGCTTCGGAAAGTATCTGCGTCGGATGGAGAAAGAGCCAACGTCTGAGTGCCATCACTGCGACGCGAGGGAGGACTCGGGGCCGCACACGCTCACCGATTGTCCGGCGTGGGAGACGCCGAGGCGGCAGCTTGTGGCCTCTTCCACCGGCTCCGGTGGGGAGGTATCCGCGGGGATTTTGAGCACGTAAAAAAAAAGGCGCTGTTCATGCTCAGAGGAAGTCTCTCCAAGTCTGTGTACTGTAGCCGCTCGTGTCGCTGGGATGTATGTCTAGACAGTTGAGATTTTCTTTTAGGCATATTGTCAGTTATGTTTTAAAAAAAAAACATTATAAAAATGGAACAGTTGTTCTAAATAGTTTTTTTTATTATGGAAATAAAGCAAATAAGCAAGATGAACATAATTTAAATGCAAAAAACTAAATATCTATAACCTAAATTAATATCTACATGAAGCAAATGAAGCAAAATAAATAGCTAGGGTATAACTTAAATAAATATAAACATGAAATAAACTAAATACCTATAACCTAAATTGAAAGAAAACTATAAACAAAACAGTTCTGAAAAGAAATTATTTTTTAAAAATGTACTGAAAATATAGACTTTTAATTTTTAATGAAAGAATAAGATATAGTTCTGATAAGAACTTTTTTATTTAAACAAGGTCGAAAGTGAGCTAATTAAGTTTCGAAAAATTCAATTTCGGGGACGTCCGCTGCGTAAGGAGCCGGTACCTACCTCTCAGATGTAAAAGGCCACGCCACCTTCTCCCGAAGCGAGCACGAACGCGAACCGAATTAAACCCGAAGCCATCGCGCGCCGTCGGCAACGTTCGTAAGAAACTCTTTCATTCGACCGTTTTTTCTCCGATTCACTTAACAAAACGGACTACCACGTAGAAGCCTTTTTATTTTTAGGTTTTTTATATAACCTATGACACTCAGTAATAATGTGGTTTTCTACTGGTGAAAGAATTTTTAAAATCGGTTCAGTAGATCCCGAGATCACCTCTTACAATTTAACAAATATACAAACACACAAACTTCTATAAAATATTAGTATAGATATATATTTGTTGATATATTCTAGCAGAATCAATGTACACTGTACAAATTATAAAAAAAAATAAGTTTAAAGCTAAAACCCGACTACTGAAAAACCAAACTGTAAAAAGTATTGGTTTGAGTTTTTAGACTTATTTTTTATTTATATTATTTTGGGGCTAGCAATAGGTATAATTTATACAAATTTGAAATGTGCTCAACCCCTTTCAGTTGATACCAAACACGATGTATTTATCTCAATTTTTTTTTAACCACTTAGGTGGCAGACAAACGCACGGTCCACCTGATGGAAAGAAGCCACTTGTCTGTAAGCACAGAATTTCTGTGCCGTCAGTGTAGAGGACAAAGCAGGTCAAGCCTTTAGTCATCCCATTGACAGCACAAATTCTCCAGTGAGTTCTGGCTACCCTACTCACCGCTGAGAACACAACACGTAGTTATTATAACCGCGGTATTCTGTAGGGCGGAGTTACTTCCCCAGTGTCCGACTGCTCAATTAGGCGGATATACCGCTGTGTCCTGCCTCCTTTTAAATCTTTTTAACATAGTACTTTATGACCGCTAGAGTGCGCCACAATAGATTCAGTGACACAATATATAACCCATAACTGGCGGACGACTAAGACGCTTCTAACGATACCTCATTTGTCCAGTTCTAATAAGTGGTTGAGGAGCTATGAGGGAACAGATAAACCTACATACATACGTACAGACATAACCTGTCAAAATCATAACCCTCCTTTTGCTTCGCAGTAGTCGAGTAAAAACTAATTCTGCACAAGAAATGCTAACATGTTGGAGACGGCAGGCAAGTATTCGTGAGTATAACCATTTTAATTGGCTCATGAATAATTAATCCTCGTGTACGAGTGTTATTAAAACACGTGAGCCCACGACATGACGTAGGTACCCGCTTTCCTTCACATTATTATGATATTTTTTTTATACCACTTAGTTGGCAGACAAGCACACGGCCCACCTGATGGAAAGTAGTTACCGTGGCCTATGGACGTCTGTAACACCAGAGAAGTCACAGTCGCGCTGCCAACCCTGTAAGTACAGAGTTTCTGTGCCGTCAGTAGAAGACAAATCAGGACAAGCCTTTAGTCTTCCCACCTACGGCACAAATTCTCCAGTGAGCTCTGGCTACCCTACTCACCGCTGGGAACACAACACGAAGTTATTATAACCGCGGTATTCTGTAGGGCGGAGGTACTTCCCCAGTCGGACTGCTCAATCAGGCGGATATATCGCCGGGTCCTACCTCCTTAAAAAACCTCATAATTAGATTGAGTTGAATACGATTTTTTTTGTCCGTGGGAAGATCAAAGGCGTGTCCTGCTTTGTCTTCTGTATTGACGGCACAGTAACTCTGTTCTTATAGGGACGGTTGCACCAATGTGATTCCCCTGATGTTGCACGCGCTTATAGGCCACGGTAATCACTTTCCATCAGGTGAACCGTGTGCTTGTCTAGCACCTAAGTTGTATAAAAAACTTATGTAGTTGCCGGCATATATCTTGACCCCAATTGGCCCCAGAATGAGGCACTAGCGCGCGCAGATTGGTTTAATATAAGCTATGATTGGTAAATGTGACATCACAAGACATACTATTTATGAGCAGTGCACGTTTTTTGGGTGTATTTTGAGTATCACGAGATTTTAAGGCGGTGGAAGAAATAAATCAAATCCCCTAATAATATAGATTGTCTATACCAGGAGCCACGGTAGCCTAGTGGTACGGGTAATGGACGGCTGAGACGAGGTCTCGGGTTCGATCCCAGATTTTACCATGGCACACAACAATGACTATTCGATGCTTTTCGAAGTTATGTGTGTATTTATCGCAGGTTTATAAGTGCCCGGTTAGTGGCAATAGGCTCGCCACCTTACATTGGGACCTAAATATAAACTGGCGAAATGTGGGTGCTAGCACCTCTGCCTACCCCATCGGGGATACAAGCGTGACTTTATGTTATGTTATCTATACCAAAAATATATGCGCGCGCCAAGCCTTCGTTTCACTCGTGACTTGTCAAGAAATATGACACTAACTATACCTAAAACCTGCCCACCTAAGAAATAATAAGTTAAAAACTAGACATTGTAAATAATTTTATCTAAAGAACTAAACGTAGCCAATTAGCGAAATAATGTCAAACAATCACAATTAAAACTTTATAATTATTAGGTATAACAACAGAGGTTAACTCTAAGGGTCCAAACTGTTTTACACAGTTTACTTAAACTATGAGAATCATTCTAATATTAAAATGCGAAAGTAACTCTGCCTGTCTGTCTGTTAGGTACGCTTTCATGCCTAAACCTCTGAAACGTTAGTGTCTGTAATGGTGACCCTCTTTCCGGAGACTTTGCCTTTAGCTTACCATCAGGCGAGGTGACGTCAGAAATCAAAAATTCTTGATTGATGAGACTTTGGGAAAGGAGATAAGCTATGTCTGATCACGATAACCAACATCCAAACAAGGGGAGCCACGGGCAACCGCTAGTATTATATTTACTATAAAGTTGAAGAGTTTGTTTGTATGTTTTTTTTTTTTTACGTGCGCAAAATCCCCACGGATACTTCCCCACCGGAGCCGGTGGAGGAGGTTATGTCGGACTCGAACCGACTAAAACGCACGCCGCCTGTGGGTCGCTTTGGTTGCCGAAGGTGAGGTTGACAGGCATATCCCTCGCACCCCGGCCGACCCAGGGCCATCTCTCACGATCTGGCCCTCTTCTCGGGTGTGGGGACTACAGAGTCCCCAACTCGACCCCGGAAACGGGGAGGCGCCACCGTCGCGGTGTTTGTATGTTTGGATGAACGCGTTTATATCAGGAATTAATTTTTTTTTATTTTCCTGTTTAACAGTTTATCGAGGAAGGTTGCAGATTATATGTCATCACGCGATTACTCAAGGGAACGGAGCAGTAATTATAAATGTCAACAAATCCGGCAGATGCTCATACATTATTTGAAAATTAATAAATTGCTGGCTCCGTGTTTTCAAGTATGCCAAGGGCGAATCCCGTGCTTGACGGCTAGTCACAGATAAAGTTTGTAATAACATAAAACGTGAACCCACTCGAACAGACTCAAAATGCTGGAACTTTTCATATCAGTGACCTAGAAGACAAACATGCTAAGTGAAAAATTTTGTACACTCAAATATACACCCTACATTAATGGCATAAAATAGAAATTTGCCAAGTACAAACTTTTACACTTAGCATATTTTCTCTTCTAGACCACCGACATATTCCCTGGCATATTTTGATTGCGACACATTTGACAACTTTTATTCAACATGGTAGACCTAATTTCAAGCTGTTCACTGGGATTTATCATTGAGTGTAGGTATATTGTTTGAGAAATATGTTTTGGATCTAAGAGATATTTTGCTACTTTATTTTTGACTTTTTAGCACCATCATCATCATAGTAGTGATTTCCTATTTACTTCGAAAGTCCAGGGTTCCCTATCCACGGTAAGGCAAAAGTTAACGAACGTCAATATTTACTACATCTACTCTTAAAATACTTTGAGTAATACGTCTTCGGCATTATAAGTTCCTACAGAGTCAGCAGCACGAGTATGACGCCCCTCGTGTTGTCTTATATGGGACGGTAATCACTTCTATTAGGTAGGCCGTGAGTTCGTCTATCACTTAAGTGGTACAAAAAGTAAAAGATGACAAAAGTGTGTGTGAAATTCGACGACCCACTCTCGCAGGTTAGTTCCTGCTAGGACGAGGAGTAGCCCTTGTAATTGCCTTCAGTTTGTCACTCTTGGATGACAGCTAGGTTAACGGTCTATAGCTCCCGGTGCACCCTTTGCTTCACTACAAAGCACTAGCTCTCTTCTGTACTCTTTTTCTCGCTTCTCTTGTTAACATCTTCTTGCAAAAAAATTATAGGATGCGACAAACTCTTGCTCTACGGCCAATTACACTACCGACGTAAACCCACCCCTAGCACAAGCAATTTAGCTTAATTGGAGGGGTTATAGTGTATATTAGTAATTGCGGTTGCTAATATTCTTTAAAAAAAATAATACAATTTCATGGTTTCAATACTCAAAGGGCCATAGCTTCTGGAAAACCGCAAAAACGAATAAAACATTACGGAAGAAGCCTTTAAAGTATCATCTTGTGTCTAAAAGCATTTACTGTGTATAGTGCATACAGTACTTTTTCCCAAATTAATAAAAATATTTTTACGTGTTGAAGTTGAAACCATCAACACTTTTTTGCGTGAAGTAAGTAAAATTTTCATATTTTCATGCAGCAACACTCTTGTACTAAAATATATAGCTAAGTGTTATGCAAAACGCATATAACGCAAGAGTGCCAAGTAGTGTTCTAGTGTTAATACAGTCGAAGTGAAAAGTGTTAAGCTTATAAAATTTTCTCTTAGGTACATACAGAGTTATTTGTTTTGGACTGTATTCAAGCTTCATATGCACACTGTCACAGTGGTACAAATCACAACATATACATACATTAGATAACGACAAAAATTGATTTAAAAAACGTCTACAATATCTTGTTCTTCAAGAGGGGCATTAGAAGATTTTTTCAGGCTTGTCAAAGCGAGTATAACGACGACTATACCCAGGACACCAATACATAACTCATGATCGAACATGCATAGATCATGCCATGATAAAAACCTCGCAAAGTACTAGAGTGATTGTTTGTGAAAGCAATTTAACTGATCACGATACTGTGATAATAGGCACCAACCTTATCAACAACACACAAAAATCACACACCGATAACAATGTAAAACGACATGTTAAGATTGACTATGCTACTTTGATGAAGGAGATCGAGGAAGATATCGACTGGAGAGGCATTCTGGGCTGCAACGATGTTCTGGAAGCATTGACAGATTTTACAAATAAGCTGAGTCAAAGCATTAAGAAGCACTCTAAAGTAGTTATTACAAATAATTCTAAGTCCATACGTAAACCATGGATGACCAATAATCTTCTGAAATGTGTACGAAAAAGAGACACATTACATTCTGTAGCTAAAAAACCGGAAAATAGAAATGATATTAGGATACAAGAACGTTATAAAACTTATAGAAATTACTGTAATAATCTGATACAAAATCTTAAAAATGAATATGATAAGAAGCTATTAGAAAGTGCAAAAGGAGATAGTAAAAAGACTTGGTCAGCAGTTAAAAATATTTGTAGCATGGGGTGCAAGACTAATAGAAATTATGATCTCCTTACTAAGCATCAGGACCCAGTTACCTCACTCGATAAGGCTAATCGATATTTCGCTGATGTAGGAGAGCTACTCGCTAAAAAGACCATGCAGAGATTAAATACTACAGAAGGTGACTTGGTCAAGATGGTTCCAACGCTAAATAAGATAAGTGTTGATACACGTGATTCATTTTTCCTAAGCCCTACAGATGAGCATGAAGTTGCCAACATAATAATGTCCCTAAAAAGTCACTCAGCCCCTGGTTGGGATGGCATAACTAATCGCATAATTAAATCAGGTAAAAAGTATCTCACTGCACCCATAACGCACATATGTAACTTGAGTATGCTATTGGGCGTAGTTCCAGATAAATTAAAATTTGCCAACGTCTGCCCTGTGTACAAAGCAGGGGATACTTCTGTGGCATCTAATTACCGACCCATATCACTGCTGTCAACAGTGGCAAAAATTTTGGAGAAGTTAATAAATAAAAGACTGCTGTTCTATCTCGAAAGTAAAAACTTACTTTCGGACTCTCAATATGGCTTTCGCTGTGGTGGATCAACGGAGGATGCTGTCACTAGCTTGGTTGACTTTGTAATCAACAAATTGGATAGTGGAGCGAAGTGTGGGGGTGTCTTCCTTGACCTGGCCAAGGCCTTCGATACTGTGTCCAGACCGATACTATTACGGAAACTAGAGCTTGTGGGCATCAGGGGTACTGCTCTGGACTGGTTTAGGTCCTATCTTACAGATCGAGTACAAAAAGTCTGTTTGGCTGACTACCAAAGTCACGAAGCATCTGTGGTTTATGGGGTGCCCCAGGGTAGTGTTCTTGGTCCCACGCTCTTTCTCATTTATATTGACGGCCTGTGTTCAGGTGACCTAAGCCACTCAAAAATATTTGCATATGCCGATGACACTGCAATCATCTTCTATGGTAAGACATGGAGTGATGTACAAAAACACGCTGAAGCGGGTATGCATGTTGTGTCAGACTGGCTTAGCCATAATCTGTTGACCTTGAATACTGAGAAAACTAAAATGATAAACTTCAGAGTTACTAAAAGAACAAAGCCTCCAAAAAACTTTCAAGTCAAGCTTCACACCTATTGCACTGGAGACCAACAATGTAGCTGTGCCTCATTAGCTGAAGTAAGTAGCATAAAATACCTAGGTGTAGTAATGGATGAGCGTTTGACTTGGAGTGCGCAATGTGAGAGTCTGACTTCTCGCGTAAGGAAACTACTTCATATCTTCAGAAGATTACGATCAGTAGCTGATATCGACCTCTTACAAACGATATATTACTCCTTGTGTCAATCTATATTAATGTATTGTATTGTCTCTTGGGGCTCAGCCAGTAAATCTTGCATGATCGGAGTAGAGCGAGCACAGCGAGCAATTTTGAAAGTAATGTATAACAGGAGAATCCGGTACCGAACAACTATATTGTATCAAGACTCGCGCATGCTGACTGTGCGTCAGTTATTCATTCTGTCCGTTTCACTCCGATTCCATAAAACTGCACGTGCTACCCTTGCAACTGTTGGTCGCTCTGCAAGGAGGCAGATTTGGAGAAGGCGTACGTGTAAACTGACTTTTGGACAGAGAGCATTTGAATGGATGGGACCATACTTGTACTCAAGGATAAATGAGAGATTGAACCTACTTGGAACAACTAGATACTGCTGCAAATCGAGAATTAACGATTGGCTCTTAGATATGGATTATAGTACTACTGAAGACCTTCTACACATATCCTAATAACATTCACAAACAACGACACACACACACACACACACACACAAACACACGCGCGCACACACACACACACACACACACACACACACACACACACACACACACACACACACACACACACACACACACACACACACACACACACACATGGGTACCCACACGCACATACCTACACACACGATAAATAAAAATATAACTAATAGTATTAACAATTACTTTGATTATGTGGAAATTTAAATCTAAATTTAAATTTAAGCTAAACATATTCAGTTGAATTTATTGTGTCTTACGAAAGAGGACTGGTCTTCACGACACAGGGAATCCTAGTGTGAAGATCCAGCGGACAATAGTTTTAAGAGCCATGTAAACTGAATTTCAATAAATGTTTCAAATGTTTCAAATTTGGAATACATAACTAAATTTACTATTAATTATGGATTTCTATGGTTTATTATGAGGTTTTCCAAGGGACTTCAATATGGAATTCTTCAAGAAGAGCATTAGAAGGTTCTTACATGAGTCTGACTCCCCTGGGATTGCACACGTCCATAGGCTATGGTAACTGCTTTCCGCCAGGTGGTCATGTGCTTGTCTGTTAACTAAGTAGTAGATATAAATAAAAAAATAGATCCAACCACCAGACCAACAAAAACATAATTCATTGTTTGTTTTTTATGGAAGTGCTTTTTTTTCTATGCCACTTAGGTGGCAGATAAGCACACGGCCCACCTGATGGAAAGTGGTCGCCGTGGCCTATGGACGCGCGCAAAATTAAGAGAGTCACACTCGCGCTACCAATCCTGCAAGCATTGAGAGTTTCTGTGCCATCAGTGTAAAAGTCAAAGCAGGACAAGCTTTTGGTCTTTCCACTGACAGCACATAAACCCTCCAGTGAGCTCTGGCTACCCTACTCACCGCCGGGAACACAACACGTACTTCCCCAGTCGGACTGCTTTTTAACAGATGATTCCTACTACTACTACAGGTGATTTAGCAGATGACTAAAACACGAGTCATTTACAACCTACCATACTAAAATAATACATTCAAACCACAAAATATGTCATACTGTGTTATTTCATTCACGTAAAATATGAAGGTACTAACAATGTGACAATACGTGACGTCATTTGGGAATTAATAATACCATTGTAATTATATAGTGCAGGTGTTATTCTATACCTTGTTGACTGTTTCATAATAAAACAACGTAATTGTATTCGTAATTGAATTATAGAGCTGTTAAAAATTGCTGCTCATCTCTGCGGCACTGGTGATTGTAGATTTTTTTTTTTTAATATAGGACACGTCAATTGGACTTCGCCTTGCCTGATGGTAAGCTGAAGGCAAAGTCCCAGAAAAGAGGGTCACCATTACTTACACATACCGTGTGACAATGGTGACACTCAGCTTGACGGCCTCATCATATGCTTTTTCACGCCCCGCTTAAAGGACCCGGGACTGTAGGAAGAAGAAAACACGTGAGCTGGTAATGAATTCCAGGCCTTAATGGTGCGACAGAGGAAAGAGTCTCCAAACCGCTTGGTTCTTGATCGGATGTTTTGCACCGTGTGCGGATGACATCTAAGACATGCACGTGTTGTCCTGTGTAGGAAAGGGGAGGGTGGGACTAATTGGAAGAGCTCATCAGAACACTCCCCATGGTACAGACGGTAAAATACAGCCATGGACGCAACATCTCTACGCAGCTGTAAAGGATCTAGGGTGTTCGTGATCTCGGGATTCCCAATGATGCGGACCGCACGTCGCTGCAACCTGTCGAGTAAGTACTTTGCAGAACCATCCCAGAGATGCGAGCAGTATTCCACACAGGAGCGAATTTGTGTCTTGTATAGAAGACATCGCTGCTCCGGCGTGAAAAATCGTCTCACTCTGTTCAGGACTCCGAGTTTTCGTGAGGCTGTTTTGATGATACTTTCGATGTAATTTTTGTTATTCAGGTTGCAGCGAACATCCATACCTAGGATATTGAGATTGTCCTGCAGTGGCAGTGGCGTGCTCTGAAGAGTGGGGAGGGGAAGGAATGAAGATACTTTTGCTGTAAACGCACATGCCTGCGTCTTCTTGGCATTGAACTCAACCAGGTTCTCAGAGCCCCATTGAGAAATGTGATTCAGGATCCCGTCAAGCTCATTGACAAGAAGCTGCCTTTTCTCTGCGATATCTGCCTGCTTGGCCGCAGGATGTCCATGATAACTCCCATGTAAAGTGCTATCGTCTACATAACAATGAACATTGCCGGTAGACAGCATGTCGTTGATATGCAGAAGAAAGAGAGTGGGTGATAAGACGGACCCCTGGGTCACGCCAGCATTTACCTGCAGAAACTTCGAAGCTCGTCCGTCACAAAGGACGCGAATACGGCGCCCCTGCAGGAAGCTAGCAACCCAGTTGCACAGCCTAGAAGGCAGACCAAAGGCAGGTAGCTTGGAAAGAAGCGATTTGTGCCAGACTCTATCGAAAGCTTTGGCTATGTCAAGACTAATTGCTAGTGACTCACCGTGCTTGTCCATAGCCTCACCCCAAAGATGGGTAACGTATGCTAGAAGATCACCCGTTGACCGTTTCGGTCTGAAGCCATATTGCCGGTCATTAATTAAGGAGTGATCCTCTAGGTGCCGCATGAGCTGTTTGTTAATTATGTGCTCGAACACTTTGCACAGCACTGAGGTGACGGCTATGGGTCGATAGTTGGCTGGCTCCGAGCGATCCCCCTTGGGAATCGGCTAAACATTCGCCTCCTTCCAAGGCAAAGGCAATGTACCCGAACTGTAGGATAGCCGGTACAGGCGCGTAAGCATTGGAGACAACTGCGCTGCACATTTTTTCAAAACTACCGCTGGAATACCATCCGGACCACTGGCTTTCCGGACATCGAGTGATTGCAGCACTGCACGGACATCGCGTTGCCTGATATGGATATCAGGCATCGCGTGGTCACTGTCGGGTAGTGTTGGTGGCTGCGTACCACAATCATCGATTCGGGAGTTGGCCGCAAAGAGATTAGCCTGCAGATTTGCCTTCTCTTGCGGCTCATGGGCCAGGGATCCATCAGGGTTACGCAGCGAAGGCAGCGAAGGCTGACAGAAGTTGGCTTGCACGGCTTTAGCCAGTCGCCAGTAGCCACGGCTTCCCGTGGGATGCATCACTAGCTCTTGACCAAGCCGCGCTATGCGCAGGGCATCCGCTCTGACGTAGGCCCTTCTACAGACCTTTGTGGCTCTGTTGTACGCCGCCTTGAAGTGGCCCAGATTGGGATGGCGCGTGGCGCGCGCCCTTACCCAAGCGCGGTACGCAGACTGTTTTTGTTCAACAGCTTCCGCGCACTCGCGCCCGAACCAAGGGCGCACCCCGCGGTCACCGGTGACATCGGTGTATGAGATATAGTATTCCATACCCAGACCGATCTCACCGGCGACAGCAGTAGCACAATCCGATGGGTTCTTACCTTCAAAGCAGCGCTCAACCCACGGGATGGACGCAAAATAGTCACGAAGTCCATCCCAGTCCGCTGACGAGTAGTGTCAGAGACGCCGCTTCCCCTGCACGGGTCGTGGGGGCGCTATAATAGGCACCGTGGAACAGACCAGGCAGTGGTCGGAGTTGCCTAAAGCGGCTCGCACCGATACACTGTACCGGTCCGGATCACTCGTCAGCAGAAGGTCTAGCAGAGAAGGTGCTAGGCCCGACCTTCTTGGTATCCTAGTGACCTCGTGCACCAATTGGGTCAGGCCGTGCGCCAGAGCAAATGCGTGGGCGGCTCTTCCCGCCATCCCCACTAGACTACGCCAAGACCCACTGGTCCCACTAGTGCTGCGACAACCACCACCTCTGCCCGGCTATGCACTTGCTGACCCCTGAACACAATCCAACCGAGATTGAATTGCTATGGAGGGTTTTTCGCAATAGTGCACGGTGGTACCTACCCGATCGAAACTTGAGACAAATTTGTGCCACCAAGTTTCTACCACCAGTGAAATATATTTATATTATATATTATATTATAATGTAATTAGGTAAATAATACATCCCAAGCATTTTCGTCCCTTTACATGGTAGCACATAATAATGAAATATTACTCAGTAGTTTTTATAAAACGTTAGGATGCATTTTCAATAAAATTGGTTTCTTGGTTTAGTTTTCAATAGTAGGTCGATGAGTGTAGGCCTGGGGGTGACGAGTGGAGCCGCCTGTCACCCTGGCAGAAGCAGGCCGCGGCGGCGCGCAAAGTCAAAGTCCAAAATCATTTATTCAGTATAGACCATTGAACATGAATATCAGTTTAGTAAATGGACCACCGGTTCGAAACGCGGTCCCGACCTGAGAACCCGACTCCGGCAAGAAACTCAGGGGGTATTTCTTTTTCTTTTTGCATTGCGCGCCTCTCGGTTTACGGGGAGAAGTTGGGGTCTCCATGGGCCAAACACCCGAGGAGGGCTAGTTCGATAGAGATGGCCCTGGGTCGACCAGGGGCGAAGGATATGCCTGCCAACAGCACCTCTGGCAACCAACAACGACCTCTAGACGTCGTGCGTTTTAGTTGGTTCGAGTCTGACATAACCTCTCCCACCGGCTCCGGCGGGGAGAAGTATCAAATAGTAAAAAAGGTATGAAATAGTAACAGATTAAAATGTATCTAGACCTGTTTAGTCGTTTTTGCGAACAAACAATCACGGCTGTAAGTATAAGTAGTTATATACGTACATCCATCTATTCGCACAAATTTTCCCATTTATAATATTAAGTAAGTAAAGTACTTCAAAACTGAAATGTATCCCATATTCTTCAATATATCTGTAAAAATAATACAAAATACACTAAAGCTACGAACGCAATAATACTTCGGTATGAACGTTTCACTGTGGCGTACAAGCGGATATGAGATGTGCATTTTAACACTTTTGCGAGCGAGTGTACGTTTACACTGCATATGGGCTAAAGTTCTGAGTTCGTTGGTACGTACCACATTGTCACGGGAATTCTCAACCCAACAGGAGCAAATATAACCTTGTTACTACTCACCCAGTTTTTATTACAAAATAGCTCGGGGGTAAGATTTTATGAATATATTCTAGAATTTACTGAGAATGTATCTGATAGTTTTCTACTTTTCAATAAATGAAGATTCTGACTTGTTTTATTATTTGGCTTCCATTCCAAGAACTTGATGATTTTCTTGATGGTTGGTTCAATTAATCAATCAATTAGCCTCGACGGCGGTGTGCATTACGCGCCTCCCCGTTTCCGGGGACGGGTTGGGGATTCCGTGATATCCACACCCGGGGAGGGTCAGATCAGATCGGGAGAGATGGTGCCAACCTCACCTTCAGCAACAGCAGACTCCAGGGTGTCCTCTTAAAATCGGGGTCAGACTGTAGTAGCTACCAATAAACATAAATTTCCATAGCGCGGACTCCAGCATCTCACATTGATGTTTTGTAAGTGCTACTTTATTGGTCTATATTATTTAATTTATACTTTTTTTTATACACCAAACAAACTCGCGATCATGTCGCGTCAAACAACCCACTCCTCATCGTTCCCGGCGCAAAGGTGCCCATGATGCTGGCCGCGTTGCCCCGCTGAATCGCAATAGCCAACCTTTGCCCCAGGAACGAGCCGGATCGGAAGTCACCGCCTTGGTCGTGGATGCGGCGGCGGGCGTGGATTTCTATACAGAATAATGAATTTTGACTAAGACTTTTATGGTATCTAAGTTTTAACTACACCTACATGAAAAAGAAATTCATTTAATTAACCCTGGAGGGTTCTCATATTACAAAATTATACAATAATAATATATTGTTGTAAAATGATAACCACATGATCACAACAAACTTGTACGGGCTAATAACACGTACCTTTATAACTAATTAAAACTTGCCGGTTTACTCTCTGCCAGCAGAGGGCGCTAGTTGCAAACTGTAATTTAGTGTCACTTTAGTAGTTGCTTGACACTTTTGTGTTAGCTTGACACTTGGGTTAGGTGTATTTAGTCGAATGTTGTAAGGGAACCGAGTTTACCTTTGAATAACATTTTAATAGTCTTTTTGAATGACATTTCAAATACGTATAAATTAAAGCTGTTGCTTACCCCAAAATAATATAAATAAATAAATAAGTTTTTAAAAACTAAAACCAACTATTGCTTCGGATAGTATCTCCGTCGCATGGAGAAAGAGTCAACGAGCCAACGTCGAAATCCATCGTCTGTGGAGCCGCCTGTCACCCTGGCAGAAGCAGCCTGGCGCGCCTCCCCGTTTCCGGGGACGAGTTGATGACTCTGTGGTCCCCATAGTTAAGGAAGGCCAGATCGAGAGAGATGTCCTTGTATCGGCCGTGGTGCGAGGGATGTGCCTGTCAACCTCACTTTCGGCAACTAAAAACGACTCACAAGTGATGTGTGTTTTGTTGCGTCTTCTCCTATCGGCTCCAGCGGAGGGGTATCCAAGGGGACTTTTCGCACGAAAAAAAACCATGCCTCCGAGAAATAGAAAACGTTTCTCAGTATGAACGCGTCTACACTTGGCCAGGTGGTTCCCTAACGGTAAATAATAAAGTAGATGGTGGCAAACGCTCAATAGCAATTTGAATAAATTGCAATGATTGTTGATAGTTTGTAAGTAGACCAATGAACTGGTATGACCTTTTACTTAGTATTATGTAAATTTATTTATTCGTTTTGTTCAATGACATTTAAAAGTGATTAAAAAAAAGACTAGGAAAAGTTAACACTTTTCCTAGTCTTTACTAGAGAATTAAACTAGAGAATGAATGAAAGAAAGAGTATTCGTAGTGTTCAAGACTGAGCTCAGTTGGTCACATGGCATGACAATGGTTTTCCTGTAGCAGAATGGAGGCTCAGGGGAAATTCTCTGACCACTGAGGGTCACGCCTTGAGTCATCGAGCAAGAGCTTGGTCTCGTGTTCAAATGAAGATTCTTACTTTGTTGAGTCTTTTGTTTTTACTTAATCTTATTAACTTTCTTAGTAGCTGGTTTTTTTTATATAGAACACGACTATTTGACTTTACCTCGCTTAATAGCAACCTGAAGGCAGAGTCTCAGGATTATTGTATGCATGAATATGTATAATTGCATTGGTTGTTTCTATCTATAATACGTATGTATTCACAAATTTACAAAAAAAAAGTATCCCAGTATAGTATATTAATCCGCATTCTAGATTCCATAATACTCGCTTGTTTAGCTATGCTGACTATGGTTCGAGATAGCGTTGGGTGTAATGTTCTAGAATATTTATATTTATTTGTCTTAATCGATTTGAATAGTCTTCATACTAATTGCTTTAGAAAGCAGTGAAGTTAGCTCAATATGCAAAACAATTAAGCACCGTTCAACTTAGCAGCAATTCACTAGAAATATTGCACAATAATTAGATACCAGCCACTCTTGATTTAAAAATTTTAATCATGCTAAAATCTGGGATTTCGCGATTCTAAAAGAATAGAATTGAAGCGCACCGAGTCCCAGGAGACATTGATTACAGCAAAAATGGCTCAAATGAAAGCGGGTAGCGGGTTTGAAATTAGATAGCTACTTTATTTGTTTAAATATAATCATACTACCAAAGCCTGAACAGAGTGAGACGTTTTTTTCACACCGGAGTAGCGGTGATTCGCTCCTGCGTGCTCGCATCTCTGGGATGGCTCAGCAAAGTAGATAGATAGATTGATAGATAATTCTTTATTGTACACCAATAGATTACAATAAAACTTGTAGGTAGCATGCATACAGCTTAATGTACAATGGGCATGGGGGAGTGGCTAGAGAGGCCACACGGCAGCCTCTCGTACCGTCTGACGCAGATGATCACCGAGCACGGATGCTTCGGCAAGTATCTGCGTCGGATGGAGAAAGAGCCAACGTCCGAGTGCCATCACTGCGACGCGAGCGAGGTCTCAGGTCCGCACACGCTCACCGAGTGTTCGGCGTGGGAGACGCCGAGGCGGGAGCTTGTGGCGGCCCTGGGAGTGAGGGCTCTCACGCTCTCCACCCTGCTCGCGGCGATGGTCCGCTGCGCGGATGCGTGGGCGGCTGGCGCCTCCTTCTGCGAGCAAGTAATGCTCGTGAAGGAGGAGGCGGGGCGGGAGTGGCAGCAGGAGCGACGACGGATCGCAAGCCAAGCTGCCCGCGTACGAAGGCAACTCGGGCGTCGGAGGTCGATGAACGACCTCCGCCCCCCATGAGCGCTGGCCTGGGGGTGACAGGTGGAGCCGCCTGTCACCCTAGCAGAAGCAGGCCGCGGCGGCGGCGCGCCTGGCGCGCCTCCCCGTTTACCGGGAACGAGTTGGGGACTCTGTAGTCCCCACACACCCGAGAGAAGAGGGCCAGATCGTGAGAGATGGCCCTAGGTCGGCCGGGGTGCGAGGGATATGCCTGTCAACCTCACCTTCGGCAACCAAAGCGACCCGCAGGCGGCGTGCGTTTTAGTCGGTTCGAGTCCGACATAACCTCTCCCACCGGCTCCGGTGGGGAGGTATCCGTGGGGATGTAGCGCACGTAAAAAAAAAAATGTACAATGTGCGGCCTTATCGCTGGAAGCGATTTCTTCCAGGCAACCTTGGGATGGACAGTAACGTAATAAAGCAAAAGATTTGGTGTAGTTAGCAAATAAACTAGAAAAAAGGTGTATTAAAAAAACTAAAAGGAAGAAAGATATGAGAGAAGTTCAAATAAAGTAAAATAAATATACAACTTTAGCACATAAATAGATATACCTACGAAGTAAATAGTACAATACTAATAAGAAGGGTAAATAGTAAGCATATTAATTATGAGCTGTCACAGTGTTTAAAATGATAGGTATTAGTCCTTTACCATTGCTTTAAATACGTTTAGGGATTTTGCTCGTCTGATACTCAATGCCAATGCGTTCCATAACTGCACCAGGCCCCTCTTCCCCACTGGGCACTATGGGCACGTGCCCAGGGCCCCGCGATCGAATGGGGCCCCCTAGTTCCTGCCAGATTACCAAATGATAACCGATATTTAGGTATTACCGAAAAACATTAATTTTGAAAAATCTGATGATAATGACTTACTACAATACCTACGCTTATTATATTAGCTTTAGTTTGCCGCATGCGGATAGCTATACCTTGTACAACATAGCTTGAACTTTTTGACAGATGGGTCAGTGATGGGAAACAGAAAATATCTATTGGTGTAAAAAATGTGTTGGCTAAATATGTGGCTGTATGTATGTTTTAAACTATTCAAAATAAATAAATTCATTCGTCAATCAATTTTATTGCACTAGACATAAAAACATTGGGTAGGTACCATTGTTTTCAGTTTTTCTATTTAAATTTTACTTCGAAGCAATAAAAACCACTTAAGACTTTCGGAAAATGCTTGAGTCCTTAACAGGTACTCTTATGTTGTGTGTCTATTCTTATGATTATTATCAATTTTTAATATTATTGAAATAAGAAAATATTGTTCGTCGTTGCAAAGTTATATCGATTTCAGATTTGACATCCGTCAAAAAGAAAGATCAAACTAATAAATAAACAGGGTATAAGTACTCCACTCTCTCTCAAAAATGAGTTTTTCCGATATTAGTATATTTAGGTTAATTTAAATACCTATATGTAAGTATAAGAATACAATTATAAGAAAAATTATTAAATTAAAAAAAGAAGAATTATTTGATGCGGTGTGGTTTATGCCTTTAAGAAACCTATTCGAACGTCATTCGTAATACCAAAGACAAAAAAGGGGAATTCCCGACTCCCGATCGTCGTTTGACTTGACGAACGGGAATTCCCTTCAAGTATTTGTCTGCGATGTTGTGGCGTTTGTTTTGTTTGTAGTTGTTAGTTTGTTACTGACTGTGCTTGAGCTCTGACAAAAAAATAGTATTGTTGGATTAAATCGTCGTTTGTCTGTTTTGTGTTAGCGAATATTTTCGTTATAAAATTAATTAAATACTGAATTATAATATAAAATGTCGAAACGGTCATATCCTAGTGGATCTGAAAAAAGGAAAAAGCTCTACATCAGAAAGAAGTAATTGAAAAGTTAGCAAAATTAACATCATATTTTACTACTACTACTGGAGAAACTTCTGTAAGTAGCAATCAACTCATAAATGTTCCACATGATGACTCAGCTCAATTACAAATTGCGGGAATTTCTAAACCTTCATGTTCCAATTTTGAAAAAGAGATTGAATCAGAAAGCGACTATTCCTACGACGAAAGTGCAACGACTTCAGTAACTTCACTAAAACCGACAACTCCAACTGTGTCAATTGAACAGCAGTTTTCCAACACAGAAGAATTAATATCGCACGATCCCGCCGATTATTTTCACGAAAAGTTTGTTGAAATAAATCGCGAAATTTTAATTCGTAAGGGACCAGTATATTTTAAAAATAAAGATCCTGACTTTTCCGAGGCATCCAGAACCTACAAAGATGGTAATAAATTAGTGACGAGATATTTCAACAACGCATTATTTATTCGCAAATTAAAGAACAATGAAAGCGTCGAAAGAAAATGGTTGCTGTATTCGCCTTCCAAATGCTCTGTATTTTGTTTTTCATGCTGCTTATTTAACCCAACTGATGTTAATCTTTGCTCTCGGAATGGATGTAATGATTGGAAGCATATTAATCACATAATTTTAACACATGAAAATAGCCCAGCGCATAAGCAATCTATGATGACTTATCTGGCACGAAGTAAAGCGGTTGGTAGAGTAGATATAGAGTTATTATCTCAACATCAAAAGGAAGTGGATTACTGGAGAAACGTACTTAAACGGATTGTAGCTGTTGTAAAATTTTTGGCATCGAGAGGGCTTCCATTTCGCGGCGACAATGAAATCCTAGGATCTCCAAACAATGGAAATTTTTTGGGTTGTGTGGAATTATTGAGTGAATTTGATCCATTTCTTGCAGATCACTTAAAAAAATTTGGGAATCCTGGAAAGGGTAAAATTTCTTATTTATCAGCAAATATCTGTAATGAGTTTATTGAAGTAATGGGAAAACAGGTTCTAAAAAAAATTATAAATGAAGTTAAATCAGCAAAATATTTTTCCATAAGCGATATGAGACAGATCGGGCGTACTGTCAAAGTACGCCCGATCTGTCTCATATTGACCAGCTAACTTTCATCATTCGATACGTAAAAGACTGTGTTCCTGTTGAAAGGTTTTTTAAATTTATACCTATTAAAGAGCATAAATCTAAGTATTTAGCGGAGACCATCTTAAATTTTTTAGAGATACATGATATTCCCATAAAAGATTGCAGAGGACAAAGCTACGACAATGCTTCAAATATGTCGGGAAAGTATAGTGGTCTACAAACAAGAATCAAGGAAAAATGTGAATTTGCCACCTTTATACCATGTGCAGGACATTCACTAAACTTGGTAGGTGTGCATGCTGCTGGGTGTGTACCGGAGGCATCACAGTTTTTTGAAATAGTTCAGAAAGTGTACAACTTTTTTTCGGGCTCTACCCACAGATGGAATATATTAACAGAACATTTAGGTTCAAAAAAAGTTGTTAAGAGTCTTTCACAAACCAGATGGTCAGCCCGAGCTGATGCAGTAAGTGCTTTGCATGGGGGTTATAAAAGAATATTAGAAGCTTTAATCACCATCGCAAACGATACTGAAAAGGCACGAGAAACAAGAGACGAAGCCCTTAGTCTGTCTAGAAAAATGGGAAATCTAGAATTTATTATACTGACGGAAATCTGGAGCACCATATTGGAAAGAATAGACAAAACAAGTAATTATCTTCAGAAAGAAACAATAACACTGGACGTTGCAACCAATTTGTTGACTTCACTTTATGATTTTATTACTAACCTCAGGGATAAATTTGATAACTTCGAATCATCTGCCAAAGAAAATAACCCAGAATCTGACTACAAAGATCTATCTCAAAGAACAAGACGTAGAAGCTCACGGCAGATTTTTTTTGATGGCTCTGCGCCATCAGTCCAATTGAATGGAAAAGAGCGATTCAACGTAGAAACCTTTCTCCCAATAATCGATACCTTGAGTGTTCATCTAAAACAGCGACAAAGTTCATATGAGACCGCCAGTCAACGTTTTAGTTTATTTTTTCACTTAAAAACTCTGAATTCCGAAGAGATACGACAAGGATGCAAAGAATTTTCTCAAATCTATCACGAAGATGTAAATGAAAAAGAGTTAGAAATAGAATGTCAACATTTAAAAGAATACTTAAAAAATGTTCAGAGTGAAAATGAAGCATCTAACAGTGTACAGGAAGTATATAATCTATTAAAGCAAAACAAAATTGAAGACACATTTCCTAACGTAGAAATTGCATTGAGAATATTTTTAAGTATGATGGTAACTAACTGCAGCGGAGAACGCTCCTTCTCCAAATTGAAACGAATAAAAAATGAATTAAGAAGTACAATGCTTCAAGAGAGATTAACTAGTTTGTCGCTGATGTCCATAGAATGTGATATTCTCAATACCATAGATTTTGAAGATGTGATTAACGATTTTGCTCATCTTAAATCTAGAAGGGTACCTTTGCAATCAACATAGAATTAATCTAAGGATTTTATGTTAAGCGAGTTACTTTTGTAGATTATTTTTTATATTTCCTATTTTTTTATAGTTAGTAACTAAATAAAAATAAATTTAGAACCTTGTTTGTCTTTCTTTATCTATTGTAACTAAATAGTGTTTTCTCAAGGTCCTAGGGGCCCCATGATCCTAATGTGCCCAGGGCCTCAAATAGTTTAAAGACGGCCCTGAACTGCACAGCTTTGACAGAGAAAGACTTATCAACAAAATCAGTTGAATGTATTGGCATTCTCAGCCTCAAATTCCCGGTTGACCTCAGGCATCTCGTATGGTAAAGTACTTACTAGATACTCTCGACAGGTTGCAGCGACGTGCGGTCCGCGTTATTGGGAATCCCGAGGTCACGGACACACTACAGCCTTTGCAGATGCGTAGACATGTTGCGTCCTTGGCAGTATTTTACCGTCTGTACCATGGTGAATGTTCTGGTAAGCTCTTCTAATTGCTCCCACGCTCCCATTTTCTTTACAATACAATACGTGCTGGGCTTAGATGTCACACGTACTTGGTGCAGAATATCTGATCAAGAACCAAGTGGTTCGGTGACTCTTTCCTTTGACACACCATTAAGGCCTGGAATTGTTTGAAATGGGTCCTTTAAGCGGGGTGTGAAAAAGTATATGATGAGGCCATCAAGCTGAGTGTCCCCGTTGTCACTTAATATATGTAAGTAATGGTGACCCTCTTTTCTAGGACTTTGCCTTCAGCGTTGACGTGTCCTATATTAAAAAAAATCATAAAATGGGTTAAGCGAATTAAGTGTGAAATCGTAACATACAGACAGACAGAGTTACTTTCGTATTTACTTTAAATGTATTTTAAACTCTGGCGTTGGTTGGATATCAAATAAAAGCCTTATAAGTCATATCAAAAGGAGAATAAGAAATAAGTGGGTTCCGGACTTCGAAAGTTCCAGAGGCAACTAACTAACGCTTAGAAGATGGTGATGTTTAAGCGTAATCATATCAATAGATATACAAAAAATACGTTTAAAAAACGTTGTAAATTAAATTATATACATATAGTCGGCATGCTGGACAACCGGTTTTGATGACGTCCCATATACTCATAAATGATACTAGTATGGTTACGTATTAAAGTACCGAATATCAAAAATCCGAATTACAAAATCCCAAATTCCGAAAGAGTGAAATACCGAAGTTCAAAATCCCAAAGTTCAGAATCCCAAAAGTTCAAAATCTCGAAAATTAGATTTTTATATGACTTCTTCGTTTCTCTTAGTCTACGTTAGCTCATTCGTTACGTCGTACGTTAGTGCATCCGAGTATGTAATATTTAAAATATAACAAGCAGTGCTATATTTTCAACCTTGATGCCAAGGCTAGCAGTATCTACCCCACGCAAGTCGAATAGGATAGATTAGGTTAGAAGGCTAAGGTGGGAGTGGAGCACATCTACAATAAGATTTTATTAGATAAGTAGAACATATAAAAAACTAAAATATTAATAATATCGCTTCATCGTATAATTTGAAACGGCCATCGAAAAAAATCGGAGTGAGGGATAGAATTTTCCAGCAAGTACTTGCCTTTCATGACAGTTACACGCGTAAATTTTGATTGATTATGTATAGAGTTACGAGCACCTAAGCCGTTTAGAAAGCCGACGGCTTTTTACAAGTAATAACATTAAATCTATGTCAAAATTATTCAATTAGGTACCACTTGAACGGTAAACTAGAATTTGAAGATTTTTAAATTGACGCTTGAGTATTGTAAAATAATATGGGTTCTTCAAGTAGGGCACTAAAAGAGTCGAGTCAAGTGAGACAAAATCAGAGTTTTGAGGTAGCCATTTGCCGTTAGGTGAGTCGTATGCTTATTTGCCGCCTAGTGGTATGAAAAAGTATCGTTAGGATTAAATAATTGGCAAACATATATTTATATTTATTTATTTTATACTTTATTGTACACATAAATTTATATAAAAAGATGGGATGTAATGTACAAAGGCGAGCTTAACTAAGGAAGGATCGCAAGATGCTTAAAAAAAATGTTGAGTTCTCTTCCAGCAAACCCGGGAGTGCACAGAGGAATTGCAATACGAGAGGCTAAGTCTATAGTGCACAAGTGTAAAATTAATATAAGAAGGTATACAATGTGTATACCCCCCGACAATAGGCACAAATATACACATCACATATACACACATACACATATACATACTCACGTACATACATTTTTTTATATCGAGATTTTTCCCCAGTAATTTATTCTTATTAATTGTAATTATTTATTTGGTGGCTGCACCGCATAATATCCTTAATATTAAATGTCAACACTAATATATAGTAACAATTTTTTCTTTACAAGTTAGGCCATTGCATATGTTGGTTGCTGTTGTTTACAAATAACTAGATGAATCAGAGATTTAGATTCATTGGTTAGATCACAATGGAGTAATATGTCATAGAGGTGTAATAGCTGCTGATAGAGGAGGGAAGGATGGGTAGTGTTGCCATAACAATATTATTAGTTATTTAATTTACTAATTAGTTTATATTAACCCCCAACGCAAAAACGATGGGGTGTTATAAGTTTGAAGTGTCTATCTATGGCATCATAGCCCCTGCACATTTATTTGGTGTGCAAGGTATATTAGTCCTGAGTGTTCTTAGCTTTGTTTGAAAAAAAAATTAAACTTGTCTAGTAAAATACCATACACTATGATAAATTCCAAATCAAAAATGGCGAGTTAATTTTTCTTCCACAACTCCCTCAATATCGATATCAAATCAAAGAGCTTGGCTAATAGATCAATTTAATAAGTGTGAAATAAAAATTAAATTCAAAATTCAAAAACCCCCGTCACAACACTAAACACTACCGTCATTTTTTTTTTAAATAAATCGTGCTTTTTAACTTTGATAAACCTAGTAATGTTTTTATTCGGAGGGACCTGGGATCGTTCCGATAACATGACGGAGTACATACAGTTCGGCCTGCTAGGTCCCCCCGACATGGCAAAGCTTGAATAAAAATAATACTAGATGACTTTTTTTTAACGTGCGTAAAATCCCCACGGATACCACACCCACCGGAGCCGGTGGGAGAGGTTATGTCGGACTCGAACCGACCATAACGCACGACGGCTGTGGGTCGTTTTTGGTTGCAGAAGGTGAGGTTGACAGGCATATCCCTCGCACCTCGGTCGACCCAAGGCCGTCTCTCGCGATCTAGCCCTCTCCTCGTGTGTGGGGGGACTACAGAGTCCCTAACTCGTCACCGGAAATAGAGAGGCGCGTGAGGCGGCCTGCTTCTGCTAGCGTGACAGGTGGCTCCACCCGTCACCCCCAAGCCTGCGCTTATGGGGGGCGGAGGTCATTCATCGACCTCCGACGCCCGAGTTGCCTTCGTACGCAGGCAGCTTGGCTTGCGATCCTTCGTCGCTCCCGCTGCCGCTCCCGCCCCGCCTCCTCCTTCACGAGCATTACTTTATTACTAGATGACTAGGTTTATCAAAGTTAAAGGGCACAATTTATTTTCAATATTTTGGAGGTTGTTTTTTGTGACAGGGTTTATTTTATAATAGTTAAAGTGAAAATTGTACAATATTGGGAATTAACCGTTTTATATGCTGCAGCTATACAAAAAAAACACTTCTTTTTTTATTCTTTCTTTCTATTTAGGTCCAAGTCAAGCTATTTTATGTATACTAAACCAAACAAACATACTTACAACCCGCCTGATAGTGAATAATCACAGATACAAAAGATTAAACATAATATTATATTAGTATAGTTGCTAACTCTGAGAAAATATGGAACCTTTTTAAAAGTTTTTTGAAGAGAGGATATTGACATTTTGGCGCCCAGCTTATCTCGCACCATGACGCCGAAACATATTTACTTCCCGAATAGATTTTTGAATGTATTTCTTCAATCTCGTGAATTATAACTGCGAGGTATAGAGGCTAGATATGGAGGATAAGCTGTCGTACAACCCCACTGTTTTTCACCCGAATGCAACGCACTAATACAGGCTTGCGTGCACCCCTTTGTCACTTACTTGATTTGTACAACAGTAAGTTTAACCAATTTGATATATATGAAAATAATGCTATATTTATAAAAAGTTGGTGATTGGGAGACTCCATGATTTAACGGAAACATCTAGTCCTGGTGTTTCTCAATTACTAAATGTAATCATTCAATGTAATGTAATCTTATACTAATGCCGTAATCTATTTAGATAGTAATAAGTGAAACAGCTGTATTAACCGTAACTTTTAAGATTATTACGTATTAATGACACCTGTGGTAAACACAGTAGATGTCACAATTATTAACATGTTATAACTCAACTATTTTGAGCATTTATTATTGTGATGTTGTTTGTTTATCCAATAAAGATAGTTAAAAAATTAAAAAATAATCGTCAGTAACTGAGTGGTACCTTAGCCTGTCTCACGATCTAGTGGTCTCGAATTTGAATCCTAGTCATTATACTACCGGCGTGAATTCACTCTTAATTTAGCCAAAAGAAATACTAGTAAAAAATAATACTACAATTTCCTTCTTGCCATGACAGGTATACACCAACCAAAACCAGATGAATGAAGGAAATACTGATTGTACCACACGCTGTAACACGACTCGTAATGATGACGAAGCCCATTCAGCGGGTCCATATAGAAGTCTATGTAAACGTGCCTCGGCCGAGGGATAGCAGAGCCATGCATTCTTTCCCTGTTACACAAAATATCTCCTGTATTGTGAGTAACATGCATGTTAGTAGCAAAGGCTGAATTGTTAGGGGACTATTTCCCTGCGCGACAAAAAGTCCTCGCGTCAGCTGCTCGCTCTGTGTGGACCCGCCTTTTCTTTTGCTTTCATCGTGACGTTCATATTAAGTCACTCGCGGTCGTTCGCTTGGTGTGTACCTGACAGATGTTGTAAGCATTTAATCAACCGTTAGCGATAGTACTCGGGTAGCTAAAAAAGAAATGCGTGAGAAAGCTGAAATGAAGGTTTTTCTCCGTGGTAAATATCTTATAATTTACAATATATTTCTGTATTACAAAGGAGAATACAAGACACGGACAAGATTGAGAACGTCGGACAGATTTTTTATAATAGGTACTGTTAACTCGTGTTCATAAATTATATGTTAAGGAAGTAATTTCCGAGCGCTCTAATCTTTTTGCGCATAGATCTGAGCGTGATGTTAGGTTTCGGTGTCTTTTAAAAATGGCGGTAATATATGCTATAGCGTTAGTAGCTACAATTGAAGCATAACAATTGTGACGCTCAACAAGATCTACAACGTCGTCGCACGCTAACACGTAACGTAGCCTGCCACAGTACAATGTTCCACGGTCAGTTATTTGTTCGCCGACTGTTCATGCGTGGACAGACAAACTTGATGCAAATTACATAGTGCAACGTGGTGCGTATCAAATATTGTCTAGTGGATACAAAGCCTTAACGGCTTTCTTTATCTAGGACACGCCAACTTGACTTCACCTCGCCTGAAGGTAAGATAAAAGCAAAGTAAAGAAAGAGGGTCACCGATACAGACATGTACTAAGTAATGTTACAATGGTGGCACTTAGCTTGACGGCCACATAAGATGCATTTTCACGCCCTGCTTAAAGGAGGAATTCCAGGTCTTGGTGGTGCCGCAAAGAAAAACGCCTCTGAACCGCTTGGTTGGAAGGTCGTGAGTATATCACCGCTATTTTTATATATTCTCTCTTTCTAAATTAAACACACATCTACAATACTCGAAAGTACCTGTAAAGTTATAAATACATAATTATTACACATGCCAACGTCTCACGGCTTACGAAAATCACGATACATACATACAATCACACCTCCATCCCCGGAGGGTTAGTCAGGGATGAATTAATAACCACAGTTCACCTATCACTGAATTCGGTCCCACGTAATAGGAGGTGAGCCTATTGCTGTCTTCCGGGCACTATTGTTGACTCAAGCTATGCATCTGAGGCTTAGTCTGGGCTGTATATATCAGTCTGATATTAAATAAATTAAAATCATTTTATATACACATATAAACACTGCATGGGAAGAGATAAGGTGGTCCAAATTCTACTCTGCTAGGAACCACGCCTTACCTAGTCAGAGGACTTATCCCTTTGCTTCGAGTGCAAATTTCAATAAGCTCGCCCTGTTTTACCACAAGTATATTTACGAGTATTCTCATTTTTCACAACTCTTCATAAACTAATTAACTCGTGCAACGACAATTCATTACATAAAGCGAGAACTTCAAATATTAACAAGGAAGTTCAAATGGCGATATTCAATTCTGGCTATTGACGTATTCAGCTGCAGTGTCAGACGGACGCTCCGCACCACTTCCTGCGGATGTGGCTTGTCATTTCCGGTTACTGAGGCTGTACGATGCACCCGACATTGTACACAGCCTGTACGTGAGGACTCTGATAAGGCTGCATTGTTTTACTTGCAGTCATTTGTACCAATTGAGATAATACTGTATTGGTATGTTAAATGTAACTTTGATGACTTTTACAAACTTTCTCAGTAGATAGCTAAATGTGGAAGTTAGTTGCTATTTATCTTAAGTATGTTTTATATTTCTGTTAAAATTAAAGACTGCAATGAAATTCTCAACGTTTTGGTTGTTTTTAGCAGCCATGGTCACAAAGAAAGAAACTGAACGGTCGTCGAGAAATATTATATATGTACTTAACAATATTATTTTTAAGAATAAGAATAAGAATAATTTATTTGCCTTTAAACATGGTAACATGGATCTTACAATATTATATTAATGCACAGCATGCTTAGCTGCAATTTGCAGTATGCAAATTTTATTAGTTATCAATATTACAAGAAGTGTTATCAGTTCTTACGGTCATCAATATATGGAATTTGGTAAACAATATTACAATATTTCGAATGTCAATAAAATTATTACAGTTTGTCTCAATAAGTAATTAGTTTCAGTAGTCACATCTTATTCTAATTGCTTTTATGAAATTTTTATTAAGTCTACTTACATTATTTACAGATCGAATTTTCCGGTAATTTGTTTTTTTTTTATAAAGAATATTACAACCGAAATTACTAATATCCATCTAACCCCTCCAGCTAAACTAAATTGCTTGTGTTAGGAGTGGGCTCACATCACTTATGTAATGGCCAGGATGCGAACCCGGCATCTCTCGATCGTAAGGCCGATTACTTAACCACTAAACTATCGATGCTTAAGGAAAGGTCTGGTTTTTATAAAAGTAGAAGAAGCGAAAAGCACTTTTCTCTTTTGAAATGCCAAATGAACAGTCCGACTGGGAAAGCATCTCCACCCTACAGAATACCACGGCTATAATAACCTCGTGTTGTGTTCCCGGCGGTGAGTAGGGTCGCCAGAGCTCATTGGAGAGTTTTTGTGCTGTCAGTGGAAATATCAAAGGCTTGTCCTGATTGTATCTTCTGCACTGACGGTACACAAACTCTTTAGTCTTACAGGGTCGGCCGCACGAGTGCGACTCCCCTGAATTGCACACACTCAAGGGCCACGGTAACCGTTCTCCATTACGTGGGCTGTGTGCTTGTCTGCCACTAAAGTATTATAAAAAAAAATCCCCACGAATACCCCTTGCCCGAGCTGGTGGGAAAGGTTATGTCAGACTCGACCCGACTAAATCGCACGGCGTCTGTGGGTCATTGTTGGCTGCCGGATGTGTGATTGACAAGAACGTCGCACCTTGGCGTAGGTATGCAAGGCAACAAGTGAAGAAATGTTGAAACTGTCTACCCCAAAGAGAAAGCGTAATCTTTTTTGTACACCAATAACGTACTAACCTTTACTGAAAACATATGAAATATATACAAATGGCGACGATAATACAGACAACCTTCATGATTGTACCTAATACATACATAACATAACATAAACTCAAGCGTATATCCCCGAAGGGATAGGCAGAGGTGCTAGCACCCACATTTCGCCAGTTTATGTTTAGGTCCCAATGTAATAGGTGGCGAGCCTATTGCCATTAACCGGGCACTTATAAAGCTGCGATAAATACACACATAACTTCGAAAAGCATCGAAAAGTCATTGGTGTGTGCACTGGTAAAACCTGGGATCGAACCCGAGATCTCGTCTCAGCAGTTCATTACCCATACCACTAGGCTACCGCGGTACCTAATACATATTTGACAATAATATCTTTTAAGAAAATTACACGTTGCAAATTTCTTAATGCTTATCCCTTCAGAAGGATTAAACTGCAGTAATAACATTGCAGTCTGCAGTCATTTTGGAGTCTCAAAAGACGACATTTTAGAAGAAGATTATCCTCATTCAGACTACTTTAACGTTTTGTAATGGCCATTAAGATTTTATTATGCATTTCATTACTACGGGCAAGCGCTTTACTTTAACAAGATTGATATTTAAAGATCAAACATGCTATTTATAAAAAGCATATTAATTTTATTGTACCTATTTAAAGACATGTAGGTAACTTAGAAATTTATATTTTATAAGTTATATAATAGTATATACTTATATACATACATATAATCACGCCTTTATCCCCGGAGGGTTAGGCAGATGTGAATTAACACCCACATTTCACCAATAATTGAATTCGGTTCCACGTAATAGGGGGTGAGCCTATTGCCGTCTTCCGTGTACTATTGTTTTTTATTCATTATTATAAACAATTACAGTATTTACATATTTCGTTTACTTAGTGATGCCACATGAACTCATTTGAGTTTTTCTGGGCATCATTATCATGGACATTCAGTTGACTCAAGCCTGTATCTGTGCCTGAGTCTGAGCTGTATATGTCATATGTTAAACAGCCCTATCCCTTAGTCGCCTTGTACCCTCAGGTGCACGGCTCGTGTCCACAATAGTGACCGGAAACCAGCAATAGGCTTAGCCCCTGTTACGTGGGACCGAATTTAATGATTGGTGAAATGTGGGTGTTAATTCATCTCTGCCTTACCCTCCGGGGATAAAGGCGTGATTATATGTATATATGTATGTAAATTAATAAGCTACACTATAATAGTGCAGCACTTCATACGTTAATTTATCCGGTTAGTTACGATTCGACCCGTTCTCGATTCTCACTCAAATTTTTTTGCTAAAAAATTGCGTATGAGAAGGTGTTAAAAGGCTATTTTTAAACCGACTTTGATTTTTTATACCACTCAGTTGGTAGACAAGCACACGGCCCACCTGATGGAAAGTGGTCACCGTGGCCTAGTGTGCAAAACCAAGAGAGTCACACTCGCGCTGCCAACCCTGCAAGCATTGACAGTTTCTGTGCCGTCTGTTTGTTTTTGGGAGAGCTAGCACCATTTATCTACAACTAGCTGATACCCATGGCTCTCTCTGTGTGTATTTACCAGATTACAACGAAGCAAAAGGCGGGTTATGATTTTAATGTAATATAATGTATGTATGTTGGTTCATCTGTTTCCTCATAGCTCCTCAACCACTTATTAGAAATGGACAAATGAGGTATCGTTAGAACCGTCTTAGTTGGCCGCTGGCTCAAGGTTATAAAACATATCTCTGAATCTATTGTGGCGCCCTCGAGCGGTCTGTGTTAAAAAATAAATTTTAGATAAATATATCGTGTTTGGTATCAACTGAAAGGGCTTTATTAACACATTTCAAATATGTAACCATTATATCTATTGCTTGCCCCAAACTTATATAAATATAAAAAAAAATTGTTTAAAACTAAAACCTTCTTAGTCTAACAAAACAATATATTCTAAGGAAATGTGGTATACGACCACGGCTATCTTTGATATTCTCTAAGTGGTTATAAGGAGGTAGGACACGGCGGTATTTCCGCCGAATTGAGCAGTCCGACTGGGGAAGTGCCTCCGCCCAAAAGAATACCGCGGCTATAATAACTTCGTGTTGTGTTCCCAGCGGTGAGTAGGGTAGCCAGAGCTCACTGGAGAATTTGTGCTGTCAGTGGGAAGACTAAAGGCTTGCCCTGCTTTGTCTTCTACACTGACGGCACAGAAACTCTGTACTTACAGGGTTGACAGCGCGACTGTGACTCCTCTGGTGTTACAAAGGTCCACAGGCCATGGTAACCACTTTCCATCAGGTGGGCCATGTGCTTGTCTGCCACCTAAGTGGTATAAAAAAAGTGTTTAATTTTTTAGAGCGTATTTTTTCAGTAGTCGGGTTTTAGTTTTAAATCAATCAATAAGCCTATCGCTGTCCACTGCTGGACATAGGCCTCTCCCAATGTTGGGAAGCTTTGGCCTACTGTTTTCACGCTGGCCAGACAGGTTGGTACAGGGTTTAGTTTAGTGATTATTCTTTCTCCGTCACCACACAGATCGTTTTAGACTTTATTAGTATTAAACTTATTTTATTTCCCGGGTCAGTAAGCAGCCTATCTGATATTTTAGATTTAGACTATAATCTTGTTAGATAAGTTCATAGTACAGTTTTATTACATACAAGCAGTTATAGCCTTATGACTCGCAAACAATATCGTGGATTACCTACTTCCTTTTGACTTTAAATACCGTGATTTTCCTCAAATTCCAAAAAAGAAAAACGTTCTTCAAACAAAATATCAATATTAACGGTCCATGAAAAATGGAATCACTTAAAAATCTCGCATTACTTAATCCTATAATAATAATTATTCGTAAAACGGCTAAGTCTCATTTAAATGAGAAACAGAATTGTTTATAAAGCTGATAAAACTAAGGAGAGCTTTGCTGAATTTTAATTTGGACAATCTCGCAATCTTATAAGAAGATTAAAGATGGAGAAAATGCTCTTAGCTAATTAAAAAGTCAAATTTAAGGGCGGAAAAATATAACAAACATTGCCTTGGTACTAAGCCAAAATTGTACGACATCACAGTAACATTCATTCTATTAAATACTAATTGATGCCAGCGGCTTTACGTGTGATGTTCTGTTCTATCTCGTCTGGTCCCCGTCTACTAGAATTATTTTTTTCACCTTCTTACCTATAAGGTAAGACTTAACCTAGAAGGTTTAACTCCTAACAATCATTGCGTGGTTTTATATAGCCTGTCACCCTACCCAAAAACAAAGCTATCAAATTGTAGGCTTCAATAAGGGCATTAAAAGTTTCTAACACGTCGGTAGCACGAGTACGATGCCCCTGGTATTGCACGTGTCCATAGGCCACTTTCCATCAGATGGGCCGTGAGCTTGTTTACCACTTAGGTAAGTGGTATAAAAAGTAGCTCTAGAGATTAGTGCTTTTGTGGGGTTATATAAAAACCCTGGTGATACAAACAGATGTATAATGTTACAGATTTATATAATTTTATCTATGTTATAATTAAAGAGATAATTACTAAAGTGAAGAGCTGCGTGGTTCGAGGTAGAGAAGAATTTGGGCCACCCCATCTCTTCAGATGCGGTGTCGTACAAGGCGACTAATGGATAGGGCTGTTTAACATCAGACAGATATATACAGCCCAGACTCAGCCTCAGATGCATGGCTTGAGTCAACAATAGTGCCCGGAAGGCGGCAATAGGATCACCCCCTATTATATGGGACCGACTTTAATGATTGGTGAAATGTGGGTGTTAATTCACCTCTCCCTAACCCTCCAGGGATAAAGGCGTGATTATATGTATGTATGTATAAAAATGAAGTCGTACGGGTGTTTTTGGTTCACCACCTGTTACGCGAGACCGAATTCAATAATTGGTGAAATGTGAGGGAATACACCTCTGCCTAACCCTCCGGGGATAAAGGCGTGATTGTATGTATGTATGTATGTATGTTCCTTATTTGTGGTTGTTGTTATAAAGATGGTTAAATTTCCTTTCGATTTGATATGAAATGTTAACGTGGAGTTCTTTGATGTTTGAACACGTATTGTCTGGGTAGATTTAGTGGCTAACCTTCTTTTCTGCTTGATCTTGGTGAAACTACGCCTTGATTTCATTAAAATATCTTATTAAAATTCAAGATTAATGATGTGAAAAAATTATAAGAAAGGAAAATTCTATTAGAACATGACCCGGCATGCCGTCCTGTATGGATCGGAGAGCTGGCTGAGCTAGAGACGTTTGCATGTGGCCGAGACACGAATGTTGAGATGAATGAGTGGTGTGACAAGAATGAATAAGATTAGGAATAAATCATATTAAAGGTAGGATACAGCGGTATGTTAAGCAGTCCGACTGGGGAAGTACCTCCGCCCTACAGAATACAGCGGCTATAATAACTTCGTGTTGTGTTCCCAGCGGTGAGTAGAGTAGCCAGAGCTCATTGGAGAATTTGTTTTGTCAGTGGGAAGATTAAAGGCTTGTCCTGGTTTGTCTTCTACACTGACGGCACAGAAATTCTGTACTTACAGGGTTGGCAGCGCGACTGTGACTCCTCTGGTGTTACGAACGTCTATATGTCACGGTAACCACTTTCAATCAGGTGAGCCGTGTGCTTGTCTGCCACCTAAGTGGTATAAAAAAAAATGAAAGTAGCAGCAATCGCGTAAAAGCTGCAAGGAATTTGTATGTCCTGAAGGAATTTGTATTTCGGATATGTAATGCGTAGGGATGAAAATAATGTCATATAATTCAGTTTTTATATTTCTCTCGTATGTTCAGAAAATATACCTTTTTTTTACGTGCGCAAAATTCCCACGGATACCTCCCCACCGGAGCCGGTGGAGGAGGTTATGTCGGACTCGAACCAACTAAAACGCACGCCGCCTGTGGGTCGCTTTGGTTGCCGAAGATGAGGTTGACAGGCATATCCCTCGCACCCCGGCCGATTTAGGGCCATCTCTCACGATCTGGCCCCCTTCTCGGGTGTGGGGACTGCAGAGTCCCCAACTCGTCCCCGGAAACGGGGAGACGCGCCAGGCGCGCCACCGCCGCGGCCTGCTTCTGCCAGGGTGACAGGCGGCTCCACCTGTCACCCCCAGGCCTTCGTACGCGGGCAGCTTGGCTTGCGATCCTTCGTCGCTCCCGCTACCGTTTCCGCCCCGCCTCCTCCTTCACGAGCATTACTTTAGATAATATACTTATCAAATATTAATTCCCTCTCAATTTAAGTAAACATAAACGTACAAAACGACTTAAAACCTAAATTCTAATTTGTAACAGTACAAGAGCTCCAAATATTGATATTTATGCTACAAACTACATCCGAGGAAGTGCGGAGCTCATGTCCCTCCCTAGGGACGGTTAGTAAAACTTAACACGTAAATATAATTTATTCTTGCAACGATAGCACTCGGTTAGATTCCATTTTGAATATCTGAATTTCCTGCAGTTTGTCGACTGCTACTCAGTTTAAATTAAAGTCAGCCCGTCTATATTGGTTCATGGAACCCAGTCTCAAAGTGAATTTTAGTGTAATTTGTACACTTATTGTGTCAGTGTATAAATCGTTTTTGAAAATTTTAATATGGTTTTAATCTATGATTTAAATATTGTAAAGAGTTAATATAACGTTCAAAATGTTTTTGTTTTCAAGCATCTATCATTTTATCTTTTAAGATGGACAAAATGCCGCGTGGTTCCCGACTGAGTAGAATTTGGACCACCCCATCTCTTCCCATGTGGTGTCGTACAAGGCGACTAAGGGATAGGGCTGTTTAACATCAAACAGATATATACAGCCCAAACCCAGTCTTAGATGCATGGCTCGAGTCAATAATAGTGCCCGAAATACGGCATTAGGATTACCCCCTATTACGTGGGACCGAAAACAATTATTGGTGAAATGTGGGTGATATTTCATCTCTGCCTAACCCTCCGGGGATAAAGGTGTGATTATATGTATGTTTTTGTATATCTTATTGAATAGAAATTGAATTACGAAAATCAGTCCCAAGATCAAAGCAATGGTTTGTGTATCTGTTGATATCACTCCAAATCAAGATCCATTTTGCATTTTGAAGTTGGTAATATCATGTAAAACCGGTTACAATAACAAGGCTGTTAAAAATATTTGATGACTAAACTTCTAGACAATTATACTATTTATGTGACACAATAAGTCCCTTTGTCACCAAAGATAAAATTATTACGAGACCTTGTCTTGTCATTATAATTTTTAATAAAGAACATAACCAACGGACCCTTGTCAATTAGATAACTGAGCCCTGTCTAGTTAACCGACCAGTTCTCTCCATCAATTTTATTTTTCCTCTATCGACAATCATAACTGGGACTCTGCTACACATACGTTCTATTAGAATTGTTCTGAATTTGATGTGTCCAGATATATTGGTTTTCCGGTCAGGTTCATAAGTCTTCGTGAATAGTGAGGAGGTTGTCAACTTGTGCGAAATATTGCAAACGACCTGTACAGAACCATATATTTTATTGTTTTCCGTTAGTATATTACACTAGTTTGTCATAGTACAGTAGAGCGGTGTTTTGAAATCGATTAAAAATACAATATTTCTAAAAGCCTTTGCTGACTTTTACTGTGAGCGTAATTTTTTTAGTTCTTGTTCCATTTTTAAAAGTGATTTGAGTTGGTGTAACTGATTTTGTATTAGGAAATATATTGAAAGTGAAGTTACTTTGTTATAATACCTATTTTCCGCTGAACGAGTGGAGAAATTTGACATTATGTATATTTCGAGACATATATCTTCGACCTAAAATGTGCTCTATATTAAAGGTTATTATTAAAGGTATATGAAATACTTGACCATTCATCAACATCATCTTCGCGTAAGTTCCTGTTGGAGGAAGGACACAACGGTATTTCCGTCTGAATTGAGCAGTCCGACTGGGGAAGTACCTCCACCCTACAGAATGCCACGGCTATAATAACCTCGTGTTGTGTTCCCGGCGGTGAGTAGGGTAGCCAGAGCTCACTGGAGAGCTTTTGTGCTATCAGTGGGAAGACCAAAGGCTTGTCCTGATATTGTGTTCTGCACTGAAGGCACTTAAAATCTCTGTTCTTACAGGGTCGGCAGCACGGATGTGACTCCACTGGTGCTACACACGTTCATAGGCTACGGTAACCACTTGCCATCAGATGGGCCGTGTGCTTGTCTGCCACCTAAGTTGTATAAAAAAAAAGTTCCGGTCGCATTCTAGGTGCTTACCGCGGAATGTGATTGTGAGGTAGCTATCTAGCATTTACTTCTCTACTTAGGCATTTAACATGGACTCATAATAATTTATTTTCCACTAAGCTGCCGACGTTTGTAGGATTTACATTAGTGCATAGGCGTCCACCCTTCCTTTGAAAAACATCTCCTGTACTAGAAAAATTATTTCTACATTGCAGTGACTTCACAACATAGTACACTGAAATCAGAACAGTTGCTTGTGACTCAGACAAATTATTTCGCCATGTTGGAACCGAACCGGAAATTCTCGATGTACTGGCAATTGGTGATAAGAGCACTTAAACTGCGACATCAAGCGTGCAGTCAAGGTCTTATTGTGTGGTTCATGTATGTTTTTTGATATACACTTTATCGGAATCGAGGATTAATAATGGTGGCGCGATTCTCACGCCACGTGAGCTAGTGGACTGTATTTTGCGGGGGATGAAGCTAAATATTTCAGATGACACTTTACACAACAAACAAGATAGGTGATCGGGTTGCCGCGAAGGTGGTTTAGGCAGTGAATGCAACCCAAGAAATTAGGAGAGGATGCACTAACCTTTATGACGCCACGTGCTGTCGGAGCCGGTGCACCGGTCTTCTCTTCCTGGCTCAGGAGCTGCTGCCCACCTCACTAAATCACTTGAGGGACACGAGAGGCACAATCCGATCGGTAAAGGTCTATGAAAGCGGTTAAAATCCAACAAATATTATTAATTTCTGAGAGTCGCGCGCGCCGCCGCCATTGATGATTCTAGTTCAATGCGGAAGTGAAGATGCGGCCATTTCAACAATTGGGCGGGGGGCGAAAACTATTGCTATCTCACTTTAAAGGTAGTGCGGGAGGGAGATGGGTATAGGAAGCGTGTGTTCAGTGTCAATCAATTGAGAGACGATTTGAATCACTCGACATACTACTACTATTGAGCGGGAAAATACAAATTTTACTATCGGCGCAACCAAATAATTTTCGGGGGGATCGATGAAAAGGGGAATTGGGAATAAGTCGAATTACTGGGTGTTGTTTTCAAATACTGAATTTTAGGTACTGAATTTCATTTAGGTATGTATTTTATTTATTAGAGTGTAAATTTAAATAACCATCTTAATTGAAGAAGGCGACTAGGGCTGTTCTACTTCCTACAGTAAACATACAGTGCATGACTAAGTGCCCGCTTGACGGTAATAAACTCGCCCCCTATTACATGGAACCAAAAATCATAGTTGGCGAAATGTGGGTGTTAATACACCTCTGTCTACCCCTTCAGGAAATGGCAAGCATGAGTATGTGTATATATGTATGTAAACGTCTCTACCACGGATTCCCTTTGCAGATCAACCCAGCAGGAATCGCGCTATTGGTTTCGCACATTTAATGCTTTGTAGTACTCATAGAAGTTATTGCATTCCTTCTTTTTATACATGAGTAGGCTAATATTGACCTTTAATTAATTGCTATTCTTTTCTTTGAAAACCCATCAATCAAGTAAATGGTGAGAGTGATTAACACAGGTTCATTAATAGTTGTTAGCAGTACGTCTGTACGTGTTGGATTCGGCGGCCGGTCGGATTTGCTCGACGCGCAGGCTAATCCCGAACCGAAGTGACGCTTCAGTTACTCTACTCGCGTTAAGGTTTTAGGATTCTATGCTTTTTGAAGGTACGAATGTGGTGAAATCTTCAGGTGTCTATCACCTGAAGATTTCACCACATTCGTGCGTTCAGGCGACATATACATTCATCGAAATGCATGATAATATTAGTATCAAAATAATCGGGATATTTACCATATTGCATTGTTTCGAGTTGCCGATATTTCGGCGCTGTTGCAAGCACCATTATCACGGTGGTCAGTACCGGACTCCAAGAAATGTTAAGATTGCAGATTTGTTCATTGTTTTTGCAATCTGCAATCGCTCAACATTTATTGGAGTGAAACTCGAAACAATGCATCATGGTAAATATTCCGATTATTTTGATACTGATGTGAGTGACCATGATAGTTTCATGCTAATATTTTCTATGAGCAGAAATCGAATCGAACGCAGTCTTGACGCATGAGTTATCTCCCAAAGCAAGTATATGATCACAATCATCCACACCTACAAAATTCTCCTAAAAGCTGGAAATAAATATTTGAATATCAATATCATATTAATTGTTTAGATTTTTAGAGCACTGTACAAACATCATACAGAGCTAAAGAAATGTATTCCAATTAGTAATTTTTTTAAAGTAAATCACAGTTATTGTGAATGCGTAATTAATTAATTATTAATTTCCAATTCATTAAGTTTATAATAAAATTATACAATCCGGAGCAAACGAGTCCTAGACCGCGAGAAGGTAAACGGAAGGTAGGACGCCTCCTAGCCAGATGGGCGGACGACCTGAAAAAGGTGGTTGGGACAGACTGGATGCGGAAGCCAGAGGATCGGATAAAATGGCGCACATTGGGAAAAGCCTATGTACAGCAGTGGACTGCGGGGGCTAATTGATTGAATGAAGTAAGATAACATTCAAATATCCGTTGTTTTACGTCTAACTTGTAGTATTAGCACATACCTTAGTGGTTTATTAACACTACTAAACTGTTATATACCTATGTCCGTATTATGTAATTTGATAAATAAATTTAACAAAAAATACTTTGAGAAAATTTCAATTATCGAATACGAATGAATACGAAAATATGAATGAATAAAATAAACACAGCTTATCAAAAAAGAGCGAGTCTCGAGCTCTAAATTATAAAATTCAAATAACTGAAATTAATGGTCAGATAAAGATGAATCCGGTGAGTAAGACGGCAGACGCTTCTATAAAATCAAGACCAATCAAATTATATATGTATGATAGTGGAAACCGCACTTCAAAGCGTTACCGTTATCCATGGGGATATTTCGCACGTAAAAGAAATAATTTGTGGCGATACCACATGTACCCAGCGCCATCTAGCGACAGCACGCCGAACGAGAACGTCATTAGAAATCCTACATCGCGCAAGTGAAGTTCAGTGGTTTTTTTATATAGGACACGTCAATTGGACTTCGCCTTGCCTGATGGTAAGCTGAAGGCAAAGTCCCAGAAAAGAGGGTCACCATTACTTACACATACCGTGTGACAATGGTGACACTCAGCCTCATCATATGCTTTTTCACACCCCGCTTAAAGGACCCGGGACTGTAGGGAGAAGGAAACACGTGAGCTGGTAATGAATTCCAGGCCGTAATGGTGCGACAGAGGAAAGAGTCTCCGAACCACTTGGTTCTTGATCGGATGTTTTGCACCGTGTGCGGATGACATCTAAGACCTGCACGCGTTGTCCTGTGTAGGAAAGGGGAGGGTGGGACTAATTGGAAGAGCTCATCAGAACTCTCCCCATGGTACAGACGGTAAAATACAGCCATGGACGCAACATCTCTACGCAGCTGTAAAGGTTCTAGGGTGATCGTGATCTCGGGATTCCCAATGATGCGGACCGCACGTCGATGCAACCTGTCGAGAGCATCTAGTAAGTACTTTGCCGAACCATCCCAGAGATGCGAGCAGTATTCCACACAGGAGCGAATTTTCGTGAGGCTGTTTTGATGATACTTTCGATGTAATTTTTGTTATTCAGGTTGCAGCGAACATCCATACCTAAGATATTGAGATTGTCCTGCAGTGGCAGTGGCGTGCTCTGAAGAGTGGGGAGGGGAAGGAAAGAAGATACTTTTGCTGTAACCGCACATGCCTGCGTCTTCTTGGCACTGAACTCAACCAGATTCCCAGAGCCCCATTGAGAAATGTGATTCAGGATCCCGTCAAGCTCAGTGACAAGAAGCTGCCATTTCTCTGCGATATCTGACTGATTGGCCGCAGGATGTCCATGATAACTCCCATGTAAAGTGCTATCGTCTGCATAACAATGAACATTGCCGGTAGACAGCATGTCGTTGATATGCAGAAGAAAGAGAGTGGGTGATAAGGCGGACTCCTGGGGCACGCCAGCATTTACCTGCAGAAACTCCGAAGCTCGTCCGTCACAAAGGACGCGAATACGGCGCCCCTGCAGGAAGCTAGCAACCCAGTTGCATAGCCTAGAAGGCAGACCAAAGGCAGGTTGCTTGGAAAGAAGCGATTTGTGCCAGACTCTATCGAACGCTTTGGCGATGTCAAGACTAATTGCCAGTGACTCGCCGTGCTTGTCCATAGCCTCACCCCAAAGATGGGTAACGTATGCTAGAAGATCACCCGTTGACCGTTTCGGTCTGAAGCCATATTGCCGGTCATTAATTAAGGAGTGATCCTCTAGGTGCCGCATGAGCTGTTTGTTAATTATGTGCTCGAACACTTTGCACAGCACTGAGGTGAGGGCTATGGGTCGATAGTTGGCTGGCTCCGAGCGATCCCCCTTCTTGGGAATCAGCTGAACATTTGCCTCTTTCCAAGGCAAAGGCACTGTACCCGAACTGTAGGACAGCCGGTACAGGCGCGTAAGCATTGGAGGCAACTCCGCTGCACATTTTTTCAAAACTACCGCTGGAATACCATCCGGACCACTGGCTTTCCGGACATCGAGTACAATATATGAACAATAGTTGGGCCGCGGTCCGCCAGGCGTGATCACCTTGCCTGGTCGGAGGAACTTCACACTTCGTTCCTCTATAAGTTCAATAAATAAATATGAAAAATATAGGATTGAATCCGTCATCCTTACTAGGAATACCCAAAAACTGTCGTGATTTTATCTGTTATCAAGTAGTGGCTTACGGTCCGGCCTCTGCGCTCAAATCCTGCGGTGTCGTCAGTAGCCACGGCCGGGTTGACGGCCCAATATTATGCAAACGTACGGGTTTATAGCTCAGCAGTAAATATATGGCGGGGACTGTACTGCTGGCGGATGTTTGTAATGTCAAAAAATTCTTACTATACTTAGATAAAGTGTTACGATGTTGCGGACTATCAATCCTGGTTAAGTGCTGAAATTTGTATAGTTACGTACGTATTAAGTAGACTAAGTGTATGTTTGTAAATAGACAAAAAAAAATGCCCGCTTAGTTTCTTGCCGAAGTCTTCTCAGGTCGGGGCCGCGTTTCGAACCGGTCGGTGGTCTATTTACTAAACTGTTTTTCATATTCCTTTTTTATCGACGTTTTGTGAGTGCCGTATGCAGAATAAATGATTTTTCACTTGACTTGACTTGACCAAACAAACATAATTTGATATGAAAAAGGATTTTTAACGAATTAAGAAATAGGAAGAGGTTTTCAATTTGTTATTTACTATTAATAATGTAATATACATATGTACATACATACATACATATAATCACACCTTTATCCCCGAAGGGCTAGGCAAAGGTGAATTATCACACACATTTCATCAATCATTGTTTTCGGCCGATCCTATTGCCGTATTCCGGGTACTATTGTTGACTCGAGCCTTGTATCTGTGCCTAAGTCTGAGCTATATAAAAGTTGATTTGCACTCAAATATGAAAAAGTAATTTTTTACAATGGAATAAAAGTGTGATGTGTAAGTAGATTAATATATCACCCTGGCAGAAGCAGGCCTAGGCGGCGGCACGCCTCGCGTGCCTCTCCATTTCCGGGGATGAGTCGGGGACTCTGCGGTCCCCACACCCGAGGAGAGGGCCAGATCGAAAGAGATGGCCCTGGGCCGGCCGGGGTGCGAGGGATATGCCTGTTAACCGTGCGTCGTGCGTTTTGGTCGGTTCGTGTCCGACATAACCTCTTCCACCGGCTCCGGTGGGGGTGTATCTGTGGGGATTTTGCGCACGTAAAAAAATACAGTAGATTAACACATTGACAGCCTCTGTGGCGTGGCGGTAGTGAACGCGGCCGCTACTTAATATGTGTATGCATTAATATGTGTATGCATTAATATGTGTATTTGCATTGGTCTGGTCGTGCCTCGGAGAGCTCGTTAAGCAATCGGTCCCGGTTGCTATACGATCATCTATAGCAGTCGTTACGGGTAATTGAAGTCCAACAACTGGCCTAACTGCAATGCTTCGATATCACCTTTGAGTGCCGCGGCAGTGGCGCGCGTGGCGCGCCTCCCCGTTTCCGGGGACGAGTTGGGGACTCTGTAGTCCCCACACCCGAGAAGAGGGCCAGATCGTGAGAGATGGCCCTGGGTCGGCCGGGGTGCGAGGGATATGCCTGTCAACCTCACCTTCGGCAACCAAAGCGACCCACAGGCGGCGTGCGTTTTAGTCGGTTCGAGTCCGACATAACCTCCTTCTCCGGCTCCGGTGGGGAGGTATCCGTGGGGATTTTGCGCACGTAAAAAATAAAAATAAAAAAGTATCACCTTTGAGTTGTGGAGTGGTTTTATCTGTAAATTATACCGTCTCGCACTAAACAGTTGAGGCCTCCTTCCTCTGCTGCACGATTAAGAGCAAGAATGCTTGTCGGTTCGAGTCCGACACAACCTCTCCCACCGGCTTCGGTTTATCCGTGGGGATTTTTCATCTGTATAAAAAAAGGGTCGTCATGTCAGGGACCACCATTTTAAAGCCAATAGCATCAAAAATGTTGGATGTTGGTGGGAACACAACACGAAGTTATTATAACCGCGGTATTCTGTAGGGCGGAGGTTCTTCCCCAGTCGGACTGCACAATTGAGCGGAAATACCGCCGTGTCCTACCTCCTATGATCATCATATAGCCCTATACACCGCCTACTTTTAAGTTGCCTCTGTATTACAGACACAAGCAGGTAAATTAAACCATTATATGAAAGAGATAACCCTACTAGTACGCTTAAAAGTAACTAAAACCCTATATAACTAGGTCTTAGCACTAAAATCTTGTAAAGCGTAAGAGCTCAATAATGATTCGTCATTTATGTAAGTGCCTCCGTACACGACACCGCGGTCGCGCC
This sequence comes from Eilema griseolum, assembly GCA_963662185.1. Lineage (NCBI taxonomy): Eukaryota > Metazoa > Arthropoda > Insecta > Lepidoptera > Erebidae > Eilema > Eilema griseolum. The sequence continues at coordinate 13,554,773 of OY759250.1, forward strand.
ATTAAGCATATTAACATCTATTAGTTCTTGATAAAGTTCGCACATAACCACAAAGTTTATGTTCCTGTACATTGTTAGGGAGAGTGTACATTAGCTGTGTTAATACTATTTGCTTTTTTTTTCATATAGGACACGCCAACTTGACCTCACCTCGCCTGATGGTAAGCTAAAGGCAAAGTCTCAGGAAAGAGGGTCACCATTACAGACACTAAGTGTTACAATGGTGGCACTCAGCTTGGCGGCCTCATCAGATGCTTTTTCACGCCCCGCTTAAAGGCCCCGGGACTGTAGGAAGAAGGAAACACGTGTGCTGGTAATGAATTCCAGGTCTTGGTGGTGCGGCAAAAAAAAGAGTCTCCGAACCACTTGGTTCTTGCTCGTATATTCTGCACAGTGTTGTCCTATGTAGGAAAGGAGATGGTGGGATTAGTTGGAAGAGCTCATCAGAACACTCACCATGGTAGAGACGGTAAAATACAGCCAAGGAAGCAATATCTCTACGCATCTGCAAAGGCTCGAGGATATTCGTGACCTCAGGGTTCGGATCGCGCGTCGCAGCAACCTGTTGAGAGCATCTAGTAGGTATTTTGTGTCTTATAGATACAATATGGGGTTCTTCAAGAGGGGCATCAGAAGGTTTCTTCATGGTCGGCAGCACGAGTGTGACACCCCTGGTGTTGCATACGTCCATAGGCCACGGTAACCGCTTCTCATCAGGTGGGCCGTGTGCTTGTCTGCCAACTTAGTGGTATAAAAAAATAAAAATAGAGAAGACACCGCTGTTCCGGCGTGAAAAAACGTCTCACTTTATTAAGGAGTTCGAGTTTCCGCGAGGCTGTTTTGATGATGCTCTCGTGGTAATTTCTGTTATTCAGTTTACAGCGAATATCCATGCCTAGGATATTGAGATTGTCCTGCAGTGGCAGTGGCGTGTTCTGAAGAGTGGGAAGGGGAAGGAAAGACGATATCTTTCCTGTGAACGCTTAAAATTAAAACTGGCTGATATGATCCGGTTGCGCACGTGTCTGTCAAATTTATGAATAAAATGGCTAATAATGTACTTGAAGCGCTATTTAGAGTTCAAATAATTATCAATCATTTTTACATTTTCAACCCCTTTGGAGATTTACAGATGTGAATAAATGGGGGTATGCATATATGTGTTACCTTTTCTATCCCTCTTTTCATGTGCATCGGGCATAGACACCCCTTTAGTGCATACATATATATACATATTTTTTTCATTCAATGGTACATCCTATTCGTGTGTTATTAATTTCCTTTATATTATATATTTATTTATTATTATACTTTCTTATAAGTTTAGAATATTATATTATTTTATATTCTACATATTATTAAGGTACATAATAAAACTACATGAAAAGCCAAAATGCCAAAAATGCACCTATTTTACACAAATATGTACAGAAAAAGAATTATTGAGACGAATTACCGAATGAAAAATAAAAGAAAAATATTGACCTAATTCTGTTATTCCATTCGGACCAAACGGTCGTGAGACGAAACTGAAGCGCTCTTTGTTACAATCAGAATAGTCAGTGTACAATCCACTTTAGATAAAACACGCGTATTTAAGTAGAATCACATAGCGTTATCTAATGTTTAATTTTGTTATCCGCCTTAGTTCCGAGTTACCTTGTTGTTTAAATAGTGATTTATTCAAATGGTAAGTAGCAGGGATAGTCATTGTCTCGTGCATAGGGTTGTCACGACAGATAGTGGTGACTCGTATATTTGTGTGTACATATACCGTGAGAAGTGCGTAGTCAGCTTCGCATTCGACTGCTACGTTGAGAGCGTGGGTTCGGTTCCCGCTCAGTGCATGTGGAGGAACGAGCTGTGATGTTCCTCCGACACAAAGAGGATCCTCTGACCAGGCAAGGTGATCACGCCTGGCAGGCTGTGGCCCCACGATTGTCGTTGGGATGATGTACATATATTGTACCAGCGCGAGAACTTCACTTGCGCGATGTAGGATTCTTAGTGACGTCCTCGTTCGCTGTGCTGTCGCTAGATGGCGCTGGGTACATGTGGTATCGCTACAGTGCAAATATTTATATAAATTAATAAGTATATTTGTATTGACTTCGAGGTGAATGATTCGGAGGTGACCGGGCTTAACACAAGGATGATGATCGAGAGAGGTGTGAATCCTAATATATCGAACCGACTAAAACCTTACGCCACTGATGTGGCGTTCGAAATGGCCCCGTCGTCAAGACATTTGCTGATACTACGCTCTAATAGTTGACTATAAGTAACACAATATATAGCAGGTATTAATAAGACATTTTCCTCATGGATATAACTAGCCACTTTCGCAGTAGTTGTGCTGACCCCATAACAAATAACGAGTCTTAAGATAAGTGCGGACATTGTGCCGGTTCTATACAAGCCAAGTATGCGAAGTGCACTATTTGCCCCTTCCATTAGAAGGGTAACTATGCTCTTTCGACAATGGCCTGTTGCGAAAATCACGCGTAATGGATCTTTCAAAGCTTGGCCCGTTGTAGGCCTTTTGATGAAGACGGTATAACATTAAACATAATTAGTAGTTCATAAACATATAGGAAGTTCTACTACAGTTAGAAGTAAGTAGGACAGGTACAGTAAGTACGTTGAAGGAGGTAGAACACGACAGTATTGCCGTCCCAATTGAACAGTCCAATTGGAGAAGTAACTCCGCCCTACAGAATACCACGGCTATAATAACCTCGATTTTGTGCTGTCAGTGAGAAGATCAAACGCTTCTCCTGATTGTGTCTTCTGCACTGACGGGACAGAAACTTTCTGTTCTTACAGTGTCGGCAGCACGGGTGAGACTCCCCTGAAAACGGTAACCACTTTCCATCAGGTGAGCTGTGTGCTTATCTGCCACTTAAGTTGTATAAAAATAAAAAGTTTGGTGATTCTCTACGAAATAATTGTACGGAAGATAATTTCTGGATTGCATTTAACTATTATAAGTATTAGTGTTAGGCATATTATGCCTAACTTCAAGCGTCCTTGTGGGGAGCTATACACCCTAAATAACGTAATAAATAATATTCACGCGTGGTTCCCGGCAGAATAGAATTTGGACCCCATCTCTTCTCATGTGGTGTCGTACAAGGCGACTAAAGGATAGGGCTGTTTAACATCAATCAGATATATACAGCCCAGACTCAGCCTCAGATGCATGGCTCGAGTCAACAATAGTGCCCGAAATACGGCAATAGGCTCACCCCCTATTACGTGGGACTGAATACAAATATTGGTGAAATGTGGGTGATAATTCACCTTTGCCTAACCCTCCGGGGATAAAGGCGTGATTATATGTATGTATGTATGTAAATAATATTCTACATATTAGTGGAATATCGTTGCCGATTTAACCAGATTCATTGTCACGCTCTCAATAAAACAAAACATAGTGTCAATAAGCACAATCAACAAAACGAACCAACCATTACTCGTAATGGATCTCTTGACAAACATTTTCGTTCACCAATAAAGAAAAGGCCTTAGCACAAGCATAATTTATATTATTATCCGTCCATTACCTAAATGGTTTTCACCATTAACTGACTATCATAATACGGGTGCGCTGAGTGACAAAAACTATCAATAACTGTCTCGAATATTATTTGTTACGAGAGAAATCGAGAAAATTATACTATAAGGGTACGAAAATACTTCTGTTTATATCTAGGACATTGGACTTATTACCAGTACTACGGATACATACATCGCAAAACTTTAAACTTTGGACCTCATTAAAAAGGGGTATTATAAGCCTCGTGGTACCCAGCAGAGTAGAATTTGGATCATCCCATCTCTTCGCATGCGGTGTCGTACAAGGCGACTAAGGGATAGGGCTGTTTAACATTAAATTGATATGTACAGTCCAGTTCGATCCCCGCTCAGTGCAAATATTTGTATGCATGAATACGGGTATTTGCATTGGTCTGGGTGTTTCTATGTATAATATGTATGTATTTACAAAACAAGAGTATTTAAGTATGTTTATCCATATTATATATTTCATAACACAAGCTAGTTAAACTATGCTTACTATGGGTCTAGATAGCGTTGTGTAGAATGTACAATAGATATATCCTACTAATCCTACTAATATTATAAATGTGAAAGTTTGTGAGAATGGATGTGTGGATGTGTGGATGTTTGTTATTCTTTCACGCATAAACGGCTGGACCGATTTGGTTGAAATTTGGTATGTATATAGGTTATACCCTGGATTAACATATAGGCTACTTTTCATCCCGGTCAACAGGGATGAAAGCGTTTAAGTAACGATAATTCTTGACAATGACGGAAAAAAAATAAGTTGTCTGGGAGCTTTCAACGAAACCGCTGCCTAAACCCTTTAAGATATAACAAAATAATGTAGAGTGTAATTGTCTATCTTATATAGATCTACAGAAAAGTCCGCGATACCATATGTCCAGCTCTTAAGGATAACATACTATATCCATTTAAATACTTAAAAAAATCGGCAATTCTAAAGTGCTAACTTGGAAAGCTATTTATATAAATACGTTATTAATCCTTATAATTTTAAATAGATTGGTTGGCTTGAGCATTTCATGCAGATTATTTTTTCCCTTTACACCATGCAAATTAAATAAATACTGGAGATATAGCAAAATCAAATAACGCGCAAAATAATAATTTCATGTCGCTGACTGACTAGACCGGTACGCGCGGGTGGGGTGGGTGGGGACTGGGGATCAAGTCGCTCATCGCCATCGCTTGAGGGCAGACGTCGTTGACGGTTGTGTCCGTTACGTGAATTTTCAAGGCACTAGCAATTAGTTAAAAACGCACTGTAGGGTACCTATTATTGTATTGACGGGCCTTTTTTTAGTAAAACAGCCGTTTAATAATATATTAAACTTAATAATTAAATAATATAAGTTTTTGTTTATAAGAATAAAGGTAATACTTATAATAATAATAATTGAATTACTTTGTGTTTATTTTTAATTATTACGTAGGTTAATATTTTCTTTTTTTTTGGTATTGATAATAATAAAATTAAAGCGTCATTTGTCTGTTTGTTAGCAGTTAATTAAAAGAATTTCTTCAGTTATATTTTTTATTATTATTACGTAGGTTTTTATTTTATTTGGTATTGATTATAATAAAATTAAACCGTCATTTGTCTGTGGTTGCAATTAATTATAAGAATTTTTTCAGTTACATTTTTAATTATTATTACGTAGGTTATTTTTTTTTTGGTATTGATAATAATAAAATTAAAGCGTCATTTGTCTGTGGTTAGCAGTTAATTAAAAGAATTTCTTCAGTTATATTTTTAATTATTATTACGTAGGTTTATAGTATTTGATTTCTTTTTGATATTAATAATAATAGGGTTTACTCATAACAAAACAACTAAAACGTAATTTGTCTGTGGTTGTTAATGATAAGCATTTCTTTGTTTTATCTTCATTGAACACTTGAACACTTATACATAGATAGGTAATTTTCTGTTTTGGCAACAATATAATATTTATGTGATAATACCACCGGCATCGTGATTTTGTTTTACAATTAGCAAATTAAAAATATTGTATTGCTGTCATTTTAATTGAATAGGCAATATTGTATTTTTTGGAAGTGTAGAAAAGTAGGTACCTACTAAGAATTATGCCGCGAAAGCGTAAGTCTAATCTTTCCCAAAGCTCTAATCGAGCTCGAGTTATGAAAGTAGCTAGACTTAACGAGACGTTTCCACAAGCTGAACTGCGAAGGCTTGAACAGGCGGTGTGTGGGGCAGCTCACAGAGCTGCTGAAACACCAGATCAGTCTCTAGATCGGCGTCGCCAGCATGCTGAATATCTGGCATCACAAACGCGCCATTGAGGCGCTAGGTCGCTGCCTACAAGATATACACAGCACACGAAAATTGATGGGTGGAGTAGTAGTATTATTGGCAGGGGATTTCAGACAGACTTTACCGGTTATTGAGAGAGGCACTGCAGCAGACGAGATTAATGCGTGTCTAAAGGCATCATATCTGTGGACTAAAGTTGAAAAGCTTTATCTTACCACCAATATGCGAGTCCACTTATTTAGCGATACCGAGTCAGGAGCATATGTAAAAAACTCCTAGAAATTGGTGAAGGCCACCTACACACCGACCAGAAAGGTATGGTACTTTTCACACATCAATTGTGCCATGTCGTGGAGTCGGAAGACGAGCTCATTGATCAAGTTTTCCCGAATCTGCAACAATATATTCTTGACGAAAATTGGTTGTGTGAAAGAACCATACTGGCACCAAAAAATGACACTGTTGCAAAAATAAATAAAAAAATCTTGGACAAACTAACGAGCGACACATCAGTGTACAACTCCGTCGACACAGTTATGTCATCCGATGACAATACGAGCTACCCCATGGAGTTCCTGAACTCTTTGGAGTTATCTGGGGTGCCATCGCATAAGTTAGAATTATAAGTAGGTGTACCCGTTTTGTTAATGCGTAACTTGGATTCGCCAAGATTATGCAATGGTACTCGGTTACGAGTGACTGAATTAGGAAGGCATATTGTGAAGGCAACCATCTTAACTGGAGAAGCCAAGGGAATCAATGTTCTTATGCCGCGTATCCCAATAATACCCAACAATTTACCATTTAATTTTAAACGCCTGCAGTTCCCTTTAAAAGCTGCGTTTTCAATGACCATCAACAAATCGCAAGGTCAAACCTTAAAGGTAGCAGGCTTACATTTAGGCTCGCCATGTTTTGCCCACGACCAGCTCTATGTGGCTTGCTCCCGCGTTTCTAAATCGCAAAATCTACATGTCTTTGCTGAACGAAATAAATCTTTTAATGTAGTTTATATACTCCATATTGCAGTGGCTATAACTTTTGTATTACCATCACCATCAATCATTATATCCGTACCTATCTATCCTTCTCAAAAAATTTCAAATTCTTCAAATTCAAATTCTTTAGGGTCCCGTTCTCACATTGGAGACACAACCTCAAAAAAAGACGTATCAAATCAAATCAAATCAAATTCATTTATTTGCTAGATAAGCTTATTTATTCTTCGATTTTGTTATTTTTGCAATAGGCTGCTTTTTATCAACACACCACGCGGGCGAAGCCGCGGGCGGAAGCTAGTATTATACATATATTATTTTATATATTATTATTTATTTATTAATGCATGGCTTGAGTTAACAATAGTGCCCGGAAGACGGCAATAGGATCACCCCCTATTACGTGGGACCGAGTTAAACTCGGTGATTGGTGAAATGTGGGTGTGAATTCACCTCTAGGAGTGTTGGAAGGAACAATAACTCACTCAAAATCGTTCGCCATCTCTCAAACCATTACTATAAAGAATTAAATTTATAAGTGAATGTGAAAGTTTATTTCAAAAAATAATAAATAAACAGTTATTTTTATATTGATCCTCTTTTCTGAGACTTTGCCTTCAGCTTACCATCAGGCAAGGCGAAGTCTAATTGACGTGTTCTATACATCAAAAAAAAATGAGATGCAATAGAATTTTTTAGGACACGGCGGTATTTCCGCCCAATTGAGCAGTCCGACTGGGGAAGTACCTCCGCCCTACAGAATACCGCAGCTATAATAACTTCGTTTTGTGTTCCCAGCGGTGAGTAGGGTAGCCAGAGCGCATTAGAGAATTTGTGCCGTCAGTGTAGAAGACAAAGCAGGACGCTTAGTCTTCTACACAGACGACACAAAAACTCTGCACTTACAGGGTTGGCAGCGCTACTGTGACTCCTCTGGTGTTACAAACGTTCATAGGCCACGTAACCACTTTCCATCAGGTGGACTGTGTGCTTGTCTGCCACCTAAGTGGTATAAAAAAAGTTACATGAATAAAAAAGCAATTTAATTTGCTCTTAATGCAGCAAGGCATTAAGAGCAATAAATTGAGAAATGAGGCCGTTTTGGGACCTTGTGTTTGACATCTGCAGTTTTTGGGTAAAGTAAGTTTTTCATTTATTTATTTCTTTATTATTATCGGAACATTAACTGTGGTAAAAACCGCGTGTTCATAATCATAATATTTCATAATCATAATATTTATTCTGTGGATCATAGGTTAGGTATAAAGGTCTTATAAATTATGTTATGTACGCTATGTCCTACCACATGTGGTTTACAGATTATTAAGTACAGGTTTCAATTTCGAATAGATCAATACAAGTAAATTACCTCAAAATAAATAAGATTAATTTAAATTGATGAGATTAAGATAAAATTAAATTGAATTATTACAATTCCAAGCCGTGTCAATTGTTGCTGCTAGTTAATAAGAATATGATCTGACATCTACAGACACTTCAAGTTTATCAAACTATTTGATGGGTTGAGATCGAAAGGTAATGTACTAAATTGAATATTACTTGCGGTAAATTAAGGGTAAAGTGAAGTTTAGAGGGATGGGGAATAATTTAAGTGGGTAGCACACACCCATAGTCGTTGCGTTAAGTATTATAGAATCGATCCCTCGTATATGACAATTGGGTACTTGTGGTTCATCGATAATATAATTGTTTTAGTAGTCTTTCGACAAGGTAATGACTGCCTAGTATGTGAGTTTGAATCTAATTTGAAGTTAATCGCCAATCTGACATCAATCCAAAGTATTTTTGAGTAACTTATTTTTGTCGAATAATAAAAATTATGTAATTAATAAAGGAACATTATAGAATATTATATTTCTCGTGCTCATACATGAAGTTTTACATTGACAGAACGTGTTGTAACTCGTAATGCATTTTAATATACTTTGTAACATCATCTGTACACATGTTTCTACCAATAAATTTATCTTTATCTTTATCTTATCTTTGTAATTTTGAGCCAGGAATTTTATTCACATCTACCTGGCTTTCAAGAAAGTAACTGCCTTCTGACCCCCAACCTCGTTTAGCAGTAAGATGGGTAGAAATTAGGAACACTATACTGTTAGCTGACGTTACTGTTACTGAAGCCAAACGAGCGTAATTTCTTGAGTGGTAGGTAAGTTGCGAATTTTTGTTTTTTAAATTTTTGCTGCATTCGTTTCGTAGAGTCCTGTTTGATTCACATCGTGACGTTAAATAAGTTTCCTGGAAATATAAATTTCCTATGAAACCGAACGCAGTGACCGAAATTATGCGACTCACAACTGACATAATTACGTTCATTTGATTTTAGCATTAAATTCCAATTGACAATACTCCATATAGGTATATATAAGCATACATTTATTTATTTTAACAATATTAAAATTTACATAATGTACACGGAAGTTATCTAAATTAAAGTATTAAAAAAAGGAAAAAACTGAATATACCTTTTTTTTTTATACCACTTAGTTAGCAGACAAGCACACGGCCCACCTGATGAAAAGTGGTTACCGTGACCTATGGACGTCTGTAACACCAGAGGAGTCACAGTCGCGCTGCCAACCCTGTAAGTACAGAGTTTCTGTGCCGTCAGTAGAAGACAAAGCAGGACAAGCCTTTAGTCTTCCCACTGACAGCACAAATTCTCCAGTGAGCTCTGGCTACCCTACTCACCCTACACTAATTCTGCAGGTTCAGGCGTCAAAGAATTCCTCCCCATCGATATATAGGTATAAAATTTTCCCGTATGCTACAAAACAAATCAACGAATCAACCAAACTGCGATAGTTTTACTTCTAAATAATCATGCACTCGCTTCGAGTGAAAATAAAACCAACAAGTAAAAGCTAAAAGCGAATAACTAAAAGCGGCTATAAAAATAAACATAAAAATAAGAGAAATGGTAATGGGTGAATCTCCCTAGTCCTGTGATCCGGCAATTAGTCTTCATTGAGTCCGGGATAGCCGTGCTTTGCATTGTTAATGTACCTACACCTCGGTGCTTTGATATTAGGTATAAACCGCTCATAATTGCCGTATTGTTTTCGACATTTTTAGTCTTTGTCTTTTGGTTTTTTTAACTTAGTTTTGAGGAAGTATTATACGTGTATCAGGGTGGGGATTAGGGCTACAACAAAGATGAGCGGAGACATAGAGAGCTGTGTGGAGCGAAAATGTGTAAAGAGGAAGGGATGTTGATTGAAGAAGAAACTTGGGTAATGAAGATGAGTTATATGTGTAGGTACTAAGTATGTGGCAAAGACGAACGAATTACAGTGGAGCTGCACAATGCGAGATAACACAAGTACAGTAAGATATACACTTTTCCAATGGCGTTAGCAGAGATCGCCTATTTCCACTTGAGATACAACCTTGACATACACATACTTATATGAAAATGAAAAAATGAAAAATATTTATTGATGCAAAATGTTACATAGGTACACAATTTCATAACACAACAACTATAGTCTTTTTGGGTAACTCTGACCAAGTTTTGTGTAATAAGTATGTTATGATCTAATGAGAAACATTCTGCAGAAAACCCACTTAACTTAACCTAGATCTATCTGTGGTTTCCTCACTTAAATATATTTTTTAATTGGATTCTAGAAACCATATTACAAATTAGTGAAGCTACTATTTTACTTTGGGGCCAGATACCAGTACTCATTATGTATTTAAATTTATTACCAATAAAACGGCACTTACAAAACGTCAAAAAAAATTTTTTTAGCAAATTTATCGAAACGCGGTCCTGTCCTGTCGAACATCGATGTCAGCCGAAGTACTTACTTATACATGTCACTGTAAGTAGATTCATTCAATATTAATTAACTGTTAGATAAATGTCATTAAAACTTGCTCAATACAGTATCAGACGAATATGGTTTCAGTTGTAATTTAGATTGACGAAATAACTTATTTTTAAAGAATATTTTTTTTTATATAGGACACGTCAATTGGACTTCGCCTTGCCTGATGGTAAGCCGAAGGCAAAGTCCCAGAAAAGAGGGTCACCATTAATTACACATACCGTGTGACAATGGTGACACTCAGCTTGACGCCTCATCATATGCTTTTTCACGCCCCGCTTAAAGGACCCGGGACTGTAGGAAGAAGGAAACACGTGAGCTGGTAATGAATTCCAGGCCTTAATGGTGCGACAAAGGTAAGAGTCTCCGAACCGCTTGGTTCTTGATCGTATGTTCTGCACCTGACTGCTACTGATACTACTGAACTGATATTACTAATATTCCCTCTAACCCCTCCCACTAAGCTAAATTTCTAGTGCTAGGAGTAGGTTCCTAGGTGTAATTGCCAGGATCCGAACCTGGGATCTCTCGATCGTTAGGCCGACTCCTTAACCACTAAGCTACTGACTCTTTAAAAAAAAAATAGTTCGAAATATCGATAGGAATATGGTTTAAAAGAGCTATGCTTTTATAATTATCTGGCTGCGCTTGAGCTTCACGCTGCTGACCTTGGTGCTGGTCATGGTCAGCAGCGATTGTGCAGCAAAAAGCAGAGAATTGTGTGGGTTTCGTCTGTTTAAGGTCATTTACTATCGTTATAGCTACTATGAGTTGAAGCCTTTTGAAAGGTTTCAGCATGTATAAAGAGGATTTTGCTTAACCAATATATGCGCGAAGTGGGAATCGAATCAACAACCTCCGATCGTGTAGCAGTCAAAAGCTCTAAGGCTGTTTTCACATTAGCTGATCCGATATCGGTATCGGACGACGATAGCCGATATTCGATAGCTGACAGCATGTGCTTTTCTTACATAATATCCGATAAAATCTAGCAAAAACCTGAAAACAATTTTCGACCTTATTGACAGGACAAAAAAACTTGATAATATCAATATAGGTATTTAAACTATCATGGTCACTCACATCAGTATCAAAATAAACGGGATATTTACCATGTTTCATTGTTTTGAGTTTCCGCCGTGATCATGGTGCTTGCAACAGCGCCGAAATATCGGAAACTCAAAACAATGAAACATGGTAAATATCCGTATGATAATATCAAGTTTTTTTCTAATATTCATCATCAGCGTCATCTATTAACGCGAAAACACGTAACAACTCGACGCGTAATTAAAAAAAATGGCATTAAGGTCGAAAGTCACTTGCAGTCACTATTTTAGTCTCTTCGTGAAAGTTGTAGTCGGTTCGAGTTAAATTCATTAATCCGAACACAGCAGTGTCGGCTCCGATATCCGATTTCGGGCAGGACAATGTGAAAGACACGTAGGTATATATTTTATACATTTAACTTCCGGTGGCTAAGTCCCCTTGTAAGGGAAAGATCGCGAGTTCGAACCCCGCTTGGACCGATTTAATTTTTTCTATCTTAAACGATTTTACTTCCTGTCGGCTATCGAAAGTCGGCCATCGGAGCCGACACCGATATCGGATCGGATAATGGGAAATCAGTCTAACGCAGAATCACAGAGGTCGTAAAAACATTCTTGGACGCTCTTAGTTAGTATAAAACACAATTTGAGGAATGCAATCGTAATTTTTTTTTAATATAGTAATCGTCAATATACCTAAATTAAGATATCACAATTCCCTACTTTTCTTTTAAATATAGCCTTTACTAAATCATTTCTGTATAAAAACCACAGAGTTCATGGACAAAGCCTTCGCTAGTATGAATTTCTACGCTGCTGGCACATTTAATGAAATCCACTGTACCGTTGATAAATTATAATAAAGATTATCAAAAATGCTTATGAAAAGCCTGAATTTCCAGCTTTTTTTTCTTTAAAAATGACCTACGAATATTTCGGTACCCAGATATTTTATTCGTCGTTATTAATCTTGTCGCGATAAAATATGGACAAATAATTAAGTCTCATCACTCTTGTTTAAATACCAGAAGCTTGGCAAGGGTCGTGAAGAATGGAGTATGGTGGCGCGATTGGCCACGTGAGCTAGTGGACTGTATTATGCGGGGATGAAGTTAACTGTTCCATTGACGCTTTACACACAAACAAGACAGGTGATCGGGTTGCCGCGGATGTGGTCTAGGCAATGAATGCAACCCGAGAAATTAGGAGAGGATGCACTAACCTTCACGACACCACGTGTTTTCATCGCAGCCGGTGCACGGATCTTCTCTTCCTTGCTCAGGAGCTGCCGCCCACATCACTAAATCACTTGAGGGACACACGAGAGGCACAATCCGATCGGTAAGGGTCTATGAAGCGGTTAAAATGCAACAAATATTATTCATTTCTGAGAGACGCGCGCGCGGTCCGCCTTTACGCTGGCTAGTTCATAGCGGGACTGACCGTCCGTTATCAATTGGCGGGCGAAAACTATTGCTACCTTTCACTTAGAGGAAGTGCGGGAGGGGAGATGGGTATAGAAGGAGTGTGTTTCCGCGTCAGAAAATACAGATTCTACATCGGCGCAACCATTCCCCCCGGCTTGAAGGGTTACCTTCGAAACGAAAAATGCGGAACAAATCTAAAGTCTAATCTAAATCTAGGTTTGGGAAATAACAACTAAAATATAAACCTAGATTGGAACTCGTGCCTACTGCTGGCTAGGCAGAGGGCAGAGGCGAACAACCGGGCGCAGATACGATCCGGTTGCAGTTTTAACCCGCACAACACGAGTTATCCCGCGGGAATCGGGAAAACTTCCTCTACTACTCCTAGAGGCCAATGCCAAGGAGGCGCATTCCCAGTCATAAGGACTACCACCGTACCTACAGTAATCGCAAACAATCGGTTCTCCAACGATTCCAAAACGATTGGACTAATTTATCTAAAAGAGCGTGACGAGTTAGAAGGTGCATTCTATCGTCATTAACATCTATTGCGGGCAAATATTTTGCGTACTTAAATCACCGGTCAACTCTATATGACCGCGCGTAGATAAAATTCTCAAAAATCGGCCTACATAAACAACACAACGCAACAGTCTCGACCAAGACGAGACGCGATTAGCCAACAACAAAATAAGGGACTCTTCACGCGGGACCGATACAACAAGCGAGTGCTTCTTCTCCTCGGGTGGTTCAGAAACCGTAGTGGGATTGAATTGACTAACTGGCCACTTATCTAACGCGGCATGAATCCAGGACGGTCCACTAAACCATAACGGGTGATCTAGAATTTGCGAAGGAAGCAATCCACGAGAGAGACAATCGGCTGGGTTGTCGGTGCCAGCAACGTGAAAGAGATTATGTGGCGCTAATTCAGATTGAATTTTTGCCACTCTATTAGCGACGAATGTGTCCCAACGATGGGGCGAAGAGTGGGCCCAACACAAAGCGACTGTTGAGTCCTAAAAAGCTAAAATTCTACTAATATTAATGCGAAAATTTACAATTATGTCAAATAAATTACCTTAAAGATTCCGACCACAATACAAAATGTCATTAAGCGACACGGAAGTGCTAGTCTTAGCACTGCCATCCAAAACTACGCGGAGTTTAGTAGTAAGTTTATCTTCTCTAATAACTCCGTGGTGCGGAATAATGTACGAAGGCTGGGTCCCGCCAGTGTCCGCAGGCGCAGGTGAGATGCAACCTTTATCTAAATATTCGTTAACAACCTCATCACAGGCCCGCTTCAACTTTGAAGACGCCTGCATCTTTCGTTCTAAACAAAGAAAGCGTTTTTCAGCGGATACACGGGAGTCACCGAGCGAAAAACTATCTCCCTTGAAAGGGAGCGCGACAACACAACGACCCTGCTCATCACGAGTAGTCGTGCGACAACAAATCTCCTCAGCCATCTTGTCATCAGGGCTTAGGATAGGTGGGACATTGACCTCTTCAATTTCCCAAAACTTGCGGATGGTAGACTCCAGTGGCGGCTCGACGGTGCAACAGAACGAAGCAGTCGAGTGACTAAAACTATCTATAGAAGCGGGTGCGGAACCAATTATAACAAAACCAAGAACTGTTTCCAGTGCGTGCGGAGCGGGGTACGTCGGTCCCCCTTGAATCTTACGTGATAACTGGAGGTGCGGGAGAATCGAAGCGCCGATCAATATATCGACGACTCCAGGAACAGCGTAAGTCTCATCTGCCAAAGGCAAGTCTTTAAATTTCGTTAATAAAGACGTGTCAACCGGGACGGTAGGCAACTGTTCAGTTATTTTATCTATAACGAGCGAATCCATGTCAAACCAAATTATTATTATTAAAAAGAGATCTAAACCTTGTTTTAACGGTGCCCTGAACAGCTGACCATAAGCCTCCAAAACCCTTCACCACTGAGCGGGCTGAACGCTTATTAACATTGAAACCAAGACGTTGACAACAATCTTGAGTAATAAAATTACTTTGCGAAGCGCCATCTAACAGCGCTCGAACAATGCGCGGCTTACCTAATGCATCAACAATAATAACGCGAGCGGTCGCGAGACACACAGTAGTGAGCGCGGCGCTAGCCGAGACCGAACACAAGGTGACGTCACTCGCAGCGGTCACCGGGCGGGCCGGAGCGCGCGCGAGCGCGGGCTGCGGCTGCGGCGCAGGCTGCCGTGTGTCACCGCTCGACGAGCCAACTGTGCTCACATTGGATGCGGCATTACTATTCTCAAAATGAAGTAAAGTGTGGTGTCTCGCTTGACATTTGCGACAACCATTTCTACTATTACATAAACCAACGCGGTGTTTAGTACCGAGACAATTAAAACAAAAATTATTAGCGCGAACAAATTTATAACGATCACTAGGCGACAATTTTAGGAAACCAGGACACTTGTACAGTTGCGAATGATGAGTATTACACAAAGAGCAAACAGGTGATTGTACATGTGCTGGTGCGGTATTAACATAAGTATGAGTTGACCTCAGTGACCTCGATGAGGCATCTATTTTGCGTTCAGAAGTAACAACCTTCTTCGCGCCTTCATGTTTCGATGAAGAGCGTTGCAATACTTTTATATGCTCGCGAACAAAACTTTCTAAGTCTTCGAACTTAGGAATTTTATTGCCGCGATGATCCGACTCAAACAAACGAATGGTTTCGGAATCTAATTTCTTTAAACCCATATACAAAAATACGAAGTCGCAGAGGTCATCGATCTTTAGGTTCTTTACGGCGCGAACAGATGATGCGAAAGTATCTAGAAACTTCTCTAAGTTTTGATCGTTACATGCCGTAATGGATTTCAAGTCAAACATCTGATCCAAATATGCGTTAGCTACTGCTCTTTTATCCTCATACTTAGCTTTCAAAGTATTTAAAATTAAATTATAATTTTCGGCACTAAACGTAATTCCAGCGCAAACGGTTATAGCTTTACCAGTCAATTTTTCAACGAGATAATGCAATTTTTCGTGATCTGTCAACGAATCGTTCTTATCTATTGTATTCTCAAAACTATCTATAAACAAACACCAATTGCGAATGTTACCATCAAATTCGGGTATTTGAATTGGTGGCAACTTAGGTCGGTCGCGAGTGGGGTTGGGTCGGTCAGACGGTTTCTCCAAACTCCTAGCGACGCGTTTGATACGACAATACAAATCGTCAAACGACGACAAGGCCTGATAACTCACTGAGTAATCGGGATTTAAATTCAACTCTAAAACGTTGATGTCATGTACTAAGGTTTCGAAATCCGCGCGTAGACTATCTAAGTTTTCTATAGAACACAAGAACGAATCTCTAATGGCCAAATCAGAGGTTTTAAGTGCATTATCACAAATCGATTGTACGCGAGAGTAAATCATTTCTCTTTTAGCGTATAAAAGTTTCAATTGAACCCCATTACCGGTCCTATCAACCTTTGGGGACATGTTTACAATTAAATATCGAACTAAAGTGCGGTAAACAACAAATATGAAATGACTTAATCCTAGCGGTACAGAGCAGCGACGCGGCGCGAGCGATATTCCGTAGGCAGGCAGGTACCTACAACTGCGAATGCACGCTTGAACAAACGCGCATAGCAACAAGATCGTACCTACGCGATGGTCGCTGTCTAGGTTCAACTATTATTTCAGGGATTAAGTATTGCGTAATATCTATTTAAATTAAAATACTTTCGTATAAATTTGAATGAAATGCGAGGTAGGTACAACCACGTATCTACCCACGTAGGTATTAGGTAAATACGATTCGAGCTGCGGCGAACGAACAACTTAATTGAAAAAAGAATAAACAAAAGCCAAATGCGTTAGGTATTACACTGTGCCTATGCACTAGGGTGTCTAGGATACCTAAGATCTAAACCTAGCCTGCCTAGATGCGGGGTTTTCTACTAAAATAACTAGGCATTCAGGTGCGGTGCGTTTATTCTCAATAGAATAATAATAAATTGCGAACTACGACTAAGTGTTGATACGATACCTAACCTATGTATGTATCAGGCAGGCACGATGCGAGCCAGCGGCGAACGGACAACAAAATTCTAAGCCTAAATGTCTAGATGCGGGGTTTTCTACTAAAATAACCAGGCATTTAGGTGCGGTGCGCTTATTCCCGATAGAACAATAACAAATTGCGAACTACGGCTAAGAATCCGGCTCGATCAGGACCAGAAAATGGTGGCGCGATTGGCCACGTGAGCTAGTGGACTGTATTATGCGGGGATGAAGTTAACTGTTCCATTGACGCTTTACACACAAACAAGACAGGTGATCGGGTTGCCGCGGATGTGATCTAGGCAATGAATGCAACCCGAGAAATTAGGAGAGGATGCACTAACCTTCACGACACCACGTGTTTTCATCGCAGCCGGTGCACGGATCTTCTCTTCCTTGCTCAGGAGCTGCCGCCCACATCACTAAATCACTTGAGGGACACACGAGAGGCACAATCCGATCGGTAAGGGTCTATGAAGCGGTTAAAATGCAACAAATATTATTCATTTCTGAGAGACGCGCGCGCGGTCCGCCTTTACGCTGGCTAGTTCATAGCGGGACTGATCGTCCGTTATCAATTGGCGGGCGAAAACTATTGCTACCTTTCACTTAGAGGAAGTGCGGGAGGGGAGATGGGTATAGAAGGAGTGTGTTTCCGCGTCAGAAAATACAGATTCTACATCGGCGCAACCAGAGTAGATGAATGAAAGATAGTCGATGTGAGAAGTCATTACTTAATAGTGCTAGCTTTTTGCGTAGCCTATCCTTAGTTCTTCTACAGTATGTTTATCATCAGTATCAAAATAAACGGGATATTTACCATGTTTCATTGTTTCAAGTTTCCGATATTTCGGCGCTGTTGCAAGCACTATGATCACGGAGGAACTGGAGTGGTGATGAACAGAGAAAAAAATTTTCTAGGAGTAATTATCTCGATCTATCCTCTTTCGAGTTCTTTTATGTTTATCATCTGACATCCACGATCGGATTCAGCATTTTTAACAGGATATTCATATCTTTACGGTGTTATTGCCAAGTGACGGCCGCAAATGACACCAGATGAATAATTTACTGAGTTTACTTACGGATTACTGTATGACAAATTTATTTTATTCATTTTATGTACGTAATATATAATAACACGATAGGTTTATTAAACTAATTTAATGATTACGTCAAAATTGTAATACGTTGGACCGAAAACAATGATTGGTGAAATGTAGGTGTTAATTCACGTCTGCTTAACCCTTCGGGGATAAAAGCGTGATTGTATATATATATATATATATATATATATATGTATGTATATACTATTCAAACAATCCAGTCACTAATATAATGGAATTACACGAATAAAAAAGGGATAATAGTTCAGGCGTCGAAAAATCCGCATTCAAAGAATCAATTTCATTTATTCAGTTTAGGCAAATAAAGAACACATATGAACGTCAAAATTTTAAAATTATGTCAAGAAATAATATATAAGTATTAAATAATGTACATAAACCACTGGACATTGAATTACTTGGTTATTTCTCTATGAAATTATGATACTAGTGAGCGACGTCAACTAATTCTGAATAAACAACACTACCTACACAATATTAACCTATCTCTGAATTTCAGAATTTCCCTGCGTCCATTACTCCGTTGCCTCCTTCAGCTTTTAATCTCTTCACTCTTCAATCCGGATTGAAAATTAATGGAGTCTAAAAAATACGAGTCCATTAATCACTCACTGATAACCTAATTTAAAAAGCGGTCAGATGAGAGAGCATCTGACTGGGGCACAGCTGATATGGAACATGGAACAATAAGTTGCTTATTACAATCGCAATTACGAAGTTCGTATATTGGGAATAATGAAAGTTTTTACAAAGTGGCCATTGAGTAAAGATGACAATAATGAAAATGGCTAACGGAATTACTCGCATTTTTCTTCTTCGCGTATTGAAGCCCGAACTCTCTAAGTTTACGTATTGTTTATGATTGAGACAAGCTCTTCCAACTAATCCCACCATCTCCTTTCCTACATAGGACAACACGTGCAGGCCTTAGAAGTCACCCTCACACTGTGCAGAATATACGAGCAAGAACCAAGCGGTTCGGAGACTCTTTTCTTTGCCGCACCACCAAGACCTGGAATTCATTACCAGCACACGTGTTTCCTTCTTCCTACAGTCCCAAGGCCTTTAGGCGAGGCGTGAAAAAGCATCTGATGAGGCCGCCAAGCTGAGTGCCACCATTGTAGCACTTAGTGTCTGTAATGGTGACCCTCTTTCCTGAGACTTTGCCTTTAGCTTACCATCAAGCGAGGTGAGGTCAAGTTGGCGTGTCCTATATATATAAAAAAAAGGTACTGCCATTTGACCTCCCCACCTGAGAGGTAAACCTGTGACTGCGACAGAGTCACAAAAGGAAAACAAAACCCTATCCGTTGTTTACTCGGTACCTTGGATCTCAAGGATGTAGACAAGGACCTTTTAGATCCAAAAATTTTATCTTCTTTTTGTTTTTCCTTATTTGACCATGTTATTATGCCTCTGCCTACCACAACGCTATATGACGTACTGTATGTGTAGGTATAAATTTGATAAACAAAACTTTCGCTCCACTATTTAATATGACTTTCGATGTGGTCTTAATCAACAACAGAGTTATTATAGACTTTGATTGGCCTTGCATGACTAAACTCCATCTATATATTCACATAACTGATTTAATGAGTCAAAATTTGGTCAAACCAATTTGGCTGATGATGTACGTGATTGGTAAGTTATGGAAGCTGATAAAATTGTTATATATCAGTAGTTTTAGACTAATTTAGATACCGATACGAGTTAATTACTGTAGATAATTTAAATGTTAGACAGCTTTATGGCAAATGAAAATTATGACGTGTGCGAACTCTGTACTGCGTGAGTGCATACTCGTATCTAAAGTGGTATTTTTAAATGATACTGCCGGCCAGAAGATTAGAGTTATAGAACAAATGAAATTTCGTATGGACGTCTCTAAAGAATAAATAAACCGCTTTTTTGTTGAAAGAAATTTATTTAAGAATTAAGTAGATTGTACTTTTACGCTATTACGATTTGCATTTTTGTATGTATATATATGTATATTTATATATATATATTTATACCACTTAGGTGGCAGACAAGCATACGGCCCACCTGATGGAAAGTGGTTACTGTGACCTATAGACGTTTGTAACACCAGAGGAGTCACAGTCGCGCTGCCAACCCTGTAAGTACAGAGTTTCTGTGCCGTCAGTAGAAGACAAAGCAGGACAAGCCTTTAGTCTTCCACAAATTCTCCAGTGAGCTCTGGCTACCCTACTCACCGCTGGGAATACAACACGAAGTTATTATAGCCGCGGTATTCTGTAGGGCGGAGGTACTTCCCCAGTCGGACTGCGCAATTGGGCGGAAATACTGCCGTGTCCTACCTCCTTAAATATAAACTTTAACTTTAACTAAATTACTTTTTTGATGTAATTTAATGTTAACAAACATATAGATCGAATTGAGGACCTCCTTCTTTTTAAGTCGGTTTTAATGCAAGAAAATGCACTTTTTTTTTATACCACTTAGTTGTCAGACAAGCACACGGCCCACCTGATGGAAAGTGGTTACCGTGGCCTATGGACGTTTGTAACACCAGAGGAGTCACAGTCGCGCTGCCAACCCTGTAAGTACAGAGTTTCTGTGCCGTCAGTAGAAGACAAAGCAATACAAGCCTATAGTCTTCCACTGACAGTACAAATTCTCCAGTGATCTTTGGCTACCCTACTCACCGCTGGGAACACAACACGAAGTTATTATAGCCGCGGTATTCTGTAGGGCGGAGGTACTTCCCCAGTCGGACTGCTCAATTGGGCGGAAATACCGCCGTGTCCTACCTCCTTGAGAACACTTTTATTTGTATTAAAACCTGTTATTAACCAATGATGTATTAAGCACTAGCTGTTGCGCCCGCGTGGAGCTATGATCCTGTAATTTTTTTTTTGTGTGAAAATTCCTTTGAATTCCAACCCCTTCGGGGGTGGTTATGTCGCACTCGGACCGACTAAACCCGCACGCCGTCTCAGGTCTTCAGGCCCTGGACCATCTATGATTTTAAAGTGGCTACCTCATTAAGAATATTAGAATCGAAATTACTAATATTCCCTCTAACCTAACCCCTCCAGCTAAGCTAAATTTCTTGTGTTAGGAGTATAACATATTTTATATATATGCAAAGTAAAATTTATCTATCAAAATCAACTAATTACTTACTGGTTTAAAGCATTTACACAGGTAAAAGTCAGTTTATACATAACATTTTGGGCAATTTGAGGAATTCGTTTAATAATAGCAAAACTAATGCATTATTCGAGATGCAGTGCGAATAGTTATGTGTTTATTAAATGTTGGAGTGATTTATACGCGGTGCTTCTAAGATAAACTGCGGATGCGTTCGTATCGCCACTATAGATATGTATTTACGCCTTTGTGGGTAGTCTGATAAATGGATGCGGTGAAAATGTCTCTGGAGACAGCAAACAGCTTAGAGTTTCTTGTTAAGGAAGTAAGATACTTATTATAATTGCTGTCATTTCACAGAGTTTCATAGTTTGTAGTTTAGTAGGAATTGAGGTCAGATGTTTAGTAGATTACATATAGGAAGGGATACACAGTCATGAAGAACTTTCATGGGTGAAATACAAACGAAATTATAAATAAATAAATATATATTTCCCAACGTTCCACACAATGCTATCTAGACCCATGGTAAGCATAGCTTAACTAGCTTGTGTTATGGGATCTAGAATGAGGATAAACATACTTAGATACTTTTTTTTTGTAAATACATACATATTATACATAGAAACACCCAGACCAATGCAAATATACATATTCATGCATACAAATATTTGCACTGAGTGGGAATCGAACCCGCGCCCCCTGCATAGCAGTCGAATGCTCTACCGCTACGCCATGGAGGTCGTCTGTTTTGGATTTTGAAATTAAAGAATTGATTTAGAATTTTCGTGATTTTTCCAAAATTAATGTTAGTAGACCTAGTATACTTTTCTCTTAGGTATCGGAGGTCATATGACAGTCGGTCCAATAAAAGCCGTATAAGCTTCCATGGTCTCGGATACAACTGAAAACAACACTAAGCAGATGATAATTGTTTAATGTGTTTAAAACAGTATTAGTAAAAACAATATTGCCACCAATTCAGGATAAGCTTCATTACTTAATTAGTTTTTCCGCCGCGTGGTTCCCGGCAGAGTAGAATTTGGGCCACCCCATCACTTCCCATGCGGTGTCGTACAAGGCGACTAAGGGATAGGGCTGTTTAACACCAGACAGATATATACAGTCCAGACTCAGCTTTAGATGCATTGCTCGAGTCAACAATAGTGCCCGGAAGCAATAGGCTCACACCCTATTACGTGGGACTGAATTCAATGATTGGTGAAATGTGAGTGTTAATTCACCTCTGCCTAACCCTCCGAGGATAAAGGCGTGATAATATGTATGGATGTACTTAATTAGAAGAAATACAGAAAGAAAAGAAAATTGCGTTTTTTTTAACTTACTTCAGAACAACAGTTAACCAATTACATTAACTTACAGTAGGTACCTATATATAAAATATACAAACAGAACCATCCATAAAACTACTTAATTATAAATATTTTTTTGTAACGGCAACACTGACCATCATTTCTTCTTTTATTTCCAGCCATTACATAACATAAATCTATGTATAGTCTATGACATCATACATTGTGATATAATTGGATATAATTCATACACAAATTGTCTTAGTTATTGTAATTCTAATTATTGTCGAGATTTCAAGAGGTCGGCAACACCCGAGTGCCCTCTAGGGGCCATAACACGTTATATTAAGTTACACAAATCCCCGAAGCTTGCCACTCGATTATTAAGTTAATTTCAAGTATGAAATGCAATTAAAAGTTTAGTTTTCTATGAGTTGTGTAATTTAAACAAGGTTTTAGATGAAGTGGTTATTAAACGTCAAATGAAAGCTTCGTAAAATCAAATTATAAGTAATCACGATCAATTTCTTGGTTCAATTGTGTGGTTATGTAGTTTTCAATGTCGGTGTCTTGTGTTTTTAAGAAGGGAAGGGTTAGGTGGAGTTGAATTCCGAACTCTGCAGCACACAGGAGTGTTGCACAGCACTACGTTCAATAATTTTGGTTTTTATTTTAATTCATTGCGGCCTCTCGTCTTTTATCCGTATTCAAGTTTAACAAGCAACTACAGTCCCGGGTCCTTGAAGCGGGTCGTGAAAAAGCATATGATGAGGCCGTCAAGCTGAGTGTCACCATTGTCACACGGTATGTGTAAGTAATGGTGACCCTCTTTTCTGAGACTTTGCCTTCAGCTTACCATCAGGCAAGGCGAAGGCTAATTGACGTGTACCATATAAAAAAAACGCATAGAAAATGTTTATCGTAGATAGTTAGATAGATTTCATTGTCAGATCGTAGAGATTTTAATGATAACGTTTTTATGTTTAAGGTCCTGCATAACCACCTTAGTTGCCCAGAATTGCTAAGCAAGATTAATTTTCGAGTGCCCGCCAGATACCCTCGTAATTGTATCACTCCCTTCTACCCACCACTACGTAGAACAGCTTATGGCGCTAACTCGCCGATCCCGAGGTTCTCTAGGTCAGCAAATGAAAGTAGTGATATTGTGGATATTTATGCAGACTCGCTACTCAAGTTTCGATCCACATTATTAGAATATTATAATAATAAAGATTGTTAGATAGTTTTATGTACGTGACGCTCCATTTTACCTCTTTTAAAAATCTTCTGTGTGGTATACATAACTTTGTAACAGAAAGGGAAAGGAAACAATAATATATATGTCAGTACCTAGTTTTATATAGCATGACATGTAGTATTTACCTATAATTATTTGTCACACTCGATTCATATCTAACTTAATGTAATTTCTGTAGCTTGTAACAGTGTTAACAAATGTTGGTAAATCTAAATAAATAAATAAATAGTTAAAATTCTGTTGAGTTAAGATTAAGATTACAGAAGTATTAATATTTGTTCAACAAGTAATGTATACGAAGAGACGATACCTCATTCAATCACACATCGTTTATGTAATAATAAAATATGTCTATAGAAATAAAAAAATCAGTCTTGCATTCCGCTCATTTAGAAGCCACACTCGCGCTACCGACCCTGTAAGCACAGAATCTCTGTGCCGTCAGTGTAGAGGACAGAGCAAACCTTTAATCATCCTACGGACAGCACAAATTCTCCAGTGAGCTCTGGCTACCCTACTCACCGATGGGAACATAACACGAAGTTATTATAACTGCGGTATTCTGTAGGGCGGAGGTACTTCCCTAGTCGAATTGCTCAATTGGGCAGAAATACTACTACCTCCTACATAAAACAAACCCATTACATTTTATCAGGTACAAAGTAACTCCCGGTTTGGACTGCAAGCTACAAGCTCATACTCATTTAGAAATAGGTTATTTTATTTGTGGTTATAAATTATATTAATAGCCATAACGTCCATTGTTCGGTTGATTGAAAAGGAGAGCAAATGTAAGCTTACGACCGATAATGTCCAACTGCACGCGAACTTCGACCATCATTAGAGACAGTACAATTTAATCATTATAGATTTCCAAAGACTTATAATGGGTATTTTTACCATTATCAGACTGTTATGTGGTTGTTAATTCACCTCTGCCTAACCCGCCGGAGATAAAAGCGTGATTATATGTATTGTATTAACCGACTCATAATCCCGGCAGAGTAGAATTTGGCTCACCCCATCTTTTCCCATGCGGTGATAGGATAGGGCTGTTTAACATCAGACTTATATATACAGCCCTGAGTTAGCCTCAGATGCATGGTTGGAGTCAAAAATAGTGACCGGGAGACGGCAATAGGCTCACCCCCTATTACGTGGGACCGAATGTAATGATTGGTGAAATGTGGGTGTTAATTCACCTCTGCCGGAGGGTTCCGGGGATAAAGGCGTGATTATATGTATATATGTATGTATATTGATTATTATTTACTGCCTTTTTTGACCTCTGAGACGTACCGTTAGAGAGTTCAATTGCTAAGTCAGAGACCGTGGGTTTGATTCCCGCACAGTGCATATACATTTATTTTGCATCGGTCTAAGTATATGAACCCATATAAATAGCTTTTCTTAGTTTGGGCTTAGATTATACTATTCCACCTGCTGCTGGTAAGTACTGATCATGATCAGCAATGAAATACGTAATTACTAACCTCCCCAAACCCGGGGATAAGTTGGGGACTCCGTGGTCCACACACCCGAGTAAAGCCAGATCGTGAGAGATGGCCCCAGGTCAGCCGGGTGCAAGGGATATGTCTGCCATACTCACCTCCGGCAACCAAAAACGAGCCACAGACGGCGTGCATTTTAATCGGTTCGAACCCGACATAACCTCTTTAAGGTATTACAAAAAATTGATTGCTCCTTATGCCGCATTGCGGCCTATAGAAATACATAAGAACGCACATTTCGGCAGTGCGACATGGTCAATTGTTTACATGGTCAAGTGGTAGAAGGTTCTAATAGAAATGAGAACTGAGAAATAAACAGAACTGGAAGAAATAGCTGTTTTATTTACCTAATCACAGATAAAAGTTATACAGTCCACGACAAAATTATTACACAGCGCATTGTGGTACGGCCTTAACAATTAATAAACGCCTCAATAAAAAAAAACATTCATTCTTGTTCGCTTAGCCTGCACCCCGCTTTAGATATAAGTTACAGTTGATACAATAACTTACAGCGACGTTTATTTGTCTAGACGATCCGCATGATTCAGATTTATTCAGATTTATAGTGCGGATGGATATATTATTCGTGTTCGACGTTACAAAATGCAGAAGAATTATTCAAATACAACAATTTCCTTATGACAACATTAAGTTTTGACTATGAAATATGAATGTGTGCTGCTTTTGACACAAAAATTGCACACAAGGTAGGTATTAGACTATTTAAACCCACATATTGAATGCAAATTCAGCGTCCAGCTTTTCGTGCTAGGGATACTGTTGTTATAGATTTTGAAGTTTGTGAGAATGAATAGGATGAATATGAATTTACAATAATGTTTACAGGAATTAACGCAATCACGGTATAGGTAACATACATACCTTTGATTTTCTTGACGTTTCGACCAGGTTACACCGGCCGTGATCACAGGCTGATAGGCTCAGTGGTGCACGCCCTTCAAGTCTGTGAGGCAGTAGGTTCTTCATCTACCCGCACATTCTCGATATTTATAATATTTTCGTTTTGCCATGTACCGTCACATACCACACTCACAATATCCTTATTCTGTAAGCAAACTGTCAACTGAAAAGCGAGGTTGCATATTTTGAGTCACTGGATTCCATGTTGCAGATTCTACAATTTAAGCCCATATTCTCGATTAAAATTTTTGTGTTTCTTGATTTCAATCACTTCACGTACAGCTCTTGAATATTCGATGGAGAGGACTTGCGTATGGTGGAATTCAATCCAGTGATTGGTGCCTGCTTCTTGCAAATGTTCTGCAATCGCAGATTCGCTCGGTGATTCTTTACAGCTGCGATGTATTCTTTGACTCGTTCAGCAATAGTGCGCTTCGTTTGGCCTAAATATCAAATATCGTAAACATTACTGTATATCATGGAACGCGAAAGTTTTAAAGTTGAATATGAATATGTTATTCAATCACGCTAAAAGACGCCAGAACTAGGATTAGGGTGAGCTGATATTATGATTAGCGTAACAAATTATGGTTGTGATTATAATACTCAACATACATACATTGTAGAAAAACAGTTAGTAGACTTTGGAGACTGCTGATAGAAGTGAAAACAGTCTGTACCGTTACATAATGCATTCACCAGCTTACTCCTCAACTTAAGCGTGCCTAAAAACTATCGTAACGCTTGCATAAGCTTCCCTTTGCCCTAATTCGGTAGCTTAGTGGTTAAGGAGTCGGCCTAACGATTAAGAGATCCTGGGTTTGAATCCTGGCTATTAACTACCGATGTGAACCCATTCCTAACGTCAGCAATTTAGCTTAGCTGGAGGGGGTAGAGGGAATATTAGTAATTTCAATTGCTAATATATTTTTTTTACGTGCGCAAAATCCCCACGAATACCTCCCTACCGGAGCCGGTGGAAGAGGTTATGTTGGACTCGAACCGACTAAAACGCACGCCGCCTGTGGGTCGTTTTGGTTGCCGAAGGTGAGGTTGAATGGCATATCCCTCGCACCCCGGCCGACCCAGGGCCATCTCTCACGATCTGGCCCTCTTCTCGGGTGTGGGGACTACAGAGTTTCCAACTCGTCCCCGGATACGGAGAGGCGCGTCAGGCGCGCCACCGCCGCGGCCTGCTTCTGCCAGGGTGACAGGCGGCTCCACCTGTCACCCCCAGGCCTGCGCCCATGGGGGGCGGAGGTCATTCATCGTTCTCTGACGCCCGAGTTGTCTTCGTACGCGGGTAGCTTGGCTTGCGATCCTTCGTCGCTCCCGCTGCCGCTCCCGCCCCGCCTCCTCCTTCACGAGCATTACTTGCTCGCAGAAGGAGGCGCCGGCCGCCCACGCATCCGCGCAGCGTACCATTGCCGCGAGCAAGGTAGAGAGCGTGAGAACCCTCACTCCCAGGGTCGCCACAAGCTCCCGTCTCAGCGTCTCCCACGCCGGACACTCGGAGAGCGTGTGCGGCCCTGAGTCCTCGCTCGCGTCGCTCGCTCTTTCTCCATCCGACGCAGATACTTCCCGAAGCATGTATGTATATTTTTGCGTATGTATGTATATGTATGTGTATATATATGTGTGTATACATGTATGTAGGTATATTATGTATTATGTGTAGGTGTATGTATGAATATAAGCAATATCTATGTATGCTATGTTTATATATATGTATGTACCTGTCCAGGTAGATGCGCTTATTATCTTTTTTATTATTTATATGTTTTTTTTTTCTTTCATTCTTTGTCTTTTTTATTTTTTTGTAATGTACACTTCACATCTCCCTTCATTGCTATTTGTTTCTCTACTACTTAAAGGTTTGCTGGGAGAGAACTCATTTTGAGTTAAGCTCCTTCTTCCTACTGTACAGTCCCGGGTCCTTTAAGCGGGGCGTGAAAAAGCATATGATGAGGCCGCCAAGCTGAGTGTCACCATTGTCACACGGTATGTGTACGTAATGGTGACCCTCTTTTCTGAGACTTTGCCTTCAGCTTACCATCAGGTTCTATATAAAAAAAAAGCTGGCCTTTGTACATTTTCTTTAAAATGTTTTTATTTATGATCTCTGTACTGTGTGTGTGCAATAATGTATTAAATAAAGTTAAAATAAAAAATAGTTTAAGTCAAGCGTGCTTAAAGAACCAAAAAAGTCACATCCCAAAACCAAAGAAGACCCTCCTTCTGCGAGCAAGTAATGCTTGTAAAGAAGGAGGCAGGGCGGGAGCGGCAGCGGGAGCGAAGAAGGATCGCAAGCCAAGCTGCCTGCGTACGAAGGCAACTCGAGCGTCGGAGGTCGATGAACGATCTCCGCCCCCATGAGCGCAGGCCTGGGGGTGACAGGTGGAGCCGCCTGTCACCCTGGCAGAAGCAGGCCGCGGCGGTGGCGCGCCTGACGCGCCTCTCCGTATCCGGGGACGAGTTGGAAAATCTGTAGTCCCCACACCCGAGGAGAGGGCCAGATCGTGAGAGATGGCCCTGGGTCGGTCGGGGTGCGAGGGATATGCCTGTCAACCTCACCTTCGGCAACCAAAGCGACCCACAGGCGGCGTGCGTTTCAGTCGGTTCTAGTCCGACATAACCTCTTTCACCGGCCCCGGTAGGGGGGTATCCGTGGGGATTTTGCGCACGTAAAAAAAAACCAAAGAGGTCTAGAATAATAATAAAACTTAATACCGACACTGAAATGAACTCTATAACTTGAAACGAGTCACAATTGAAACCAAATGAAATACTTCCGAACACTTCAATAAAACGATATTTTCAGTAAAAGATTCTGTAGACTCAGGTGAACCGCAAATTAATGATGGCAGAAACAAAGGCGTGGGTTACCGAATAACTCAGATTCAAGCTCCAATTAAAAGTTGATCCTTTGTTACAAACCTACTGAGGCGATAAGATGGACCAACCACCCTTTGTTAGTGACGAAAGAGGAATTCTTTTGGATATTATGTAAAGAAATGTTAAAAAAGGGTTCGACAATAATATCGATAGCAAATACAGATAAAGTATCAATAACTTTGTAGGGTCTGATGTCGTGATGTTAGGGATTAAAGTACACATTACAGTTTTAAGCAGCCAATCCCTTGTGGGCATTCACTGTTATGTGTCCGTTTAGTGGTATCTTGTCTGCCCATTTAGACAAGTGGCAATTCATTGGCAGGTGTATTGTAGAATAAAGTAGTATTTGTACCACCCCATCTCTTCCCATGTGTTGTCGTACAAGGCGAATAAAGGATAGGGCTGTTTAACATCAGACCAATTTATACAGCCCAGACTCAGCCTCAGATGCATGGCTTCAGTCAACAATAGTGTGGCCGGAAAACGGCAATAGGCTCACCTCCTATTACGTGGGACAGAATTCAATGATTGGTGAAATGTGGGTGTTTATTCACCTCTGCCTAACTCTCCGGGGATAAAGGCGTGATTATATGTATGTATGTATGTTGACGTATATGACAGTCATCAACGTATATCATAAACGACTAGGAGATCAGACGGCAGTCGCTCTCAATACAGCCGAAAAAACAACATCATATTTCAGCGGACTCCGAGGTGAGGGTCTTGGATGCGACTGGGACTTGATAATGATGTGATGATTAATACAATCTTTATGGAAAAATGCAATGGAGGGTAGTCGAGAATTTTGAGCAAGTTTTCTCATTGTCTCACATTTTAGCGGGTGTCGAATATTGTTCCGAACGCCGCTGTGGCGACACACGCTGTTGCGAATTATTTTGCCACTGCCTCACAGGTTCGAAAGCTATAATTCGCAACAGCGTGTGTCGCCATAGCTACGTTCGGAACAACAATCGACACCCCATTTTAGCTCCAGGAGTCCACTGTATAGTTTTTGTGTACCTTATCACACTCGAGAAACAAATACCTTTTGAGAGACTTTCTTCAAAATCCGCCCTGTCATATACATACATATACATACATACACTAGCGCAGTCAGTTAAAAATGTACCTACTTATAGATTTCTTGTGACAAAATGTTTTAACGTTAAATCCTTTTTTTTTCATACCACTTAGGTGGCAGACAAGCGCACGGCCCACCTGATGGAAAGTGGTTACCGTGGCCTATGGACGTGTGTAACACCGGAAAAGCCACACTCGCGCTGCCGACCCTGAATCTTAGACCAAGCGGGATACTTGCTCTAAGATTCAACAATACACTTGGTTATGGTAGAATATGTTTGAACAACTGTAATAACATAAAGACCTCAATGTACCATATTCTTAGAAATAAATAATTATTATTATTAATCAGGCGTTTAAAACTAAGAAAAAAACTTGAGAGGAAAATACTATTTGTAAATTAAATGTAATGAAGTTTACATGGCGTTGTACTTGCATATTACACACAGTATTCAGACCACAGACTTAGAGTTGAATAGATACTAGTATACATTTTAATAATATGAAAATTAGGAGTGTGCACATGCCCATGGAAATGTATGTTATATTTATCTATCTACTTTTATACTACATTCGGTTAATTACTTAAGTAAACGTTAACAATCTTGATGTATCTTTATCAATTTAGATGAACATGTGTGGAAATCCAGTTTGGTAATACGTTGGAACGAACAGGGGACTTGCGGTATCTAGCTTATTGTAAGTCTGTGGTTCTGGCTGTGTGTTTATCGTGGGCCGATCAAGACGCAGGTCACGTCCATATCCGGTCCTTTATCACGATTCATTGCCGATAGATTGCCATTATCAATATGCCCTCAGATTGCTTTAGTATCTTTTATAAAATTAAATGTCTTTTTGTTGTTTTAGAACTGTTTTACAAGGTTAGGTTTTACAAGAGGAGGTATGATACGACGGTATTTCTGTCCATTTGAGCAGTTCGACTGGGAACGGAATCCGCCCTACAGAATACCGCGGGCATTTTAACCTCGAATTATATTCCCGGCGGTCAGTAGGGTAGCCAGAGCTTACTGGAGGGTTTTGTGCTGTCAGTGGAAAGACCAAAAGCTTGTCCTGCTTTGTTTTTTACACTGACGGCACAGAAACTCTCCATGCTTGCAGGGTTGGCAGTGCTAGTGTGACTCTTGTTTTGCACGCGTCCACAGGCCACGGTGACCACGTCCCATCAGGTAGGCTGTGTGCTTGTCTGTCACCTCATCATCATCATCATCATAATGTCAGCTACCGATTCATCATCATCTGAATATGGCATTATTCTGCTTGCAACCTGAAGTATTCGTTTCAATGTTCGAAGTGCAACTCATCTTCCTGAACCTGAAGAAACTTCATCCCACGCACAATCAAGTTGTGGAATGAACTTCCTGCTGCGGTCTTCCCATGCGCCTACAATATGGGGTTCTTCAAAAGGGGCATAAGGAGGTTTCTTCAGGGTCGGCAGCGCGAGTGTGACGCTCCTGGTGTTGCACGAGTCCATAGGCCACGGTAACCACTTCCCATAAGGTGGGCCGTGTGCTTGTCTGCCACCTAAGTGGTATAAAAAAAAAGTCTATGACATTTAGATTTGACTTATATATTCATAACAATGTAACGAATGGGGACGTTTCGCAATTTAATCATGAAACTTACTATTTTTGCCGACGACGTTTCGAATGCGTTGTAGCACCTGTGGTCACGTTGACTGCCTAGCGAGAGTCGAGAGGTTAACTTGAGTTGAATAATTCAATGACACATCTGTAGCGTAGCGGTTAAACGCTACGCAGGGAGCTCGGGTTCGGTTCCCGCTCAATGTAAACATTTGTATGCCAGAATATGTTTTTTTTATACCATTTAGGTGACAGGACAAGCACATGGCCCACCTGATGAAAAGTGGCTACCGTGGCCCATGGACGTTTGTAACACCAGAGGAGTCATGCTCGCGCTGCCGACCTTGTAAGCACAGAGTTTCTGTGCCGTCAGTGTAAAAAACAAAGCAGTCTGCCCACTGACAGCACAAACTCTCCAGTGAGCTCTGGCTACCCTACTCACTGCTAGGAACATAAGTAGAAGTTATTATGGCCGCGGTGTTCTGTAGGGCGGAGGCACTTCCCCAGTCAGACTGCTCAATTGGACGGAAATACCGCCGTGTCCTTATTTGGTCTAAGTGTATATGTATATATTTACAAAAGTTAACCTTTGCTTACCATGGGTCTAGATGGTATTGTGTAAAATGTTCTAGAAAATTTATTCGTCTGTCTATTTTCTTACCTATCATCATGCCTCATACAACACAGCATAAGTTCGATACGTAGTTCTCCCAAAAACTAGTCAGTTGAAATATTCCCCGATGATGTATTTCTGTAACATCTATATTTACAAATACACAAAACAGCCTCTGTGACGTAGCGGTAGAATGTTCAGCTGCTTCACAGGGGGCGTGGGTTGTGTAGAATGTTGTAGAAAAGAATAAAAAAAGAAACAAACTGGTATAAAACACTTGAGTGTGCGAATCTACCTTTTTTAAATAGGACACGACAATTATATAACCTCGCCTCACCTGATGAAGTCTCTCACTTAATCATTTTTTATACCATTCAATATTTTAAAAACCATTTTTATTCTTGTTACTTAGTTTATTAAACAGAGTGTGAAAAATAAATGTTAAAACATCCAATGTAAACTTTTATCCGAACAAAACTACCAATATTATCGCTACAGCTATTTCAGCGTCCATTACTCCGTGGCTATTGGCATACACAACGTGGAATCGTCCAGCTCTCAATGTAATTGGCTCTCTGTCATTAGTAGTGCATTCTTCTAATTACTGTCTATGTTATTGCGTAAGCCGTTTTACATTGCTGGTCTGTAAATCCAGCTGATTTATGTTTATTGTTGTTGTACTTAGAGCAGGAACTAAATAAAGTTGCGAAGAAAATGTGGACTTGTTTGGTTTCTGCAACTGTTTAATTTTATTTTCGGAGTAGTACAAGTGTTTACAGGAGCCCATCAAGAGCTACTGACCCGAGTCAACCTCAAAGCCGGTATTGCTGGTTGACAGAAGAGGTTCTAATGCAGGATTTCCTCATGGAGTTAGTGGGTCAAACGGTAGTCACTTTCCTTAAAGGTACAACCATCAGAACAGGAGGAGTAGGAGTAAGTCCTCTTGGCTCTAAAGCTGAAGACTTGAATGCTATCGGGGTAGGAAGGAGCTCGGATGATGATGTGAATAGTGCACTCATAGGGCTATATTTTAACACCAGGTGTGTAAAATGTACTTTTTTCCATTGAGTGCCACAGTGGGTACATTAAAGCTGTTTTGTCACAGTTGCATAGACTATAACCATAAGGTGTCTTCGACATCAGGCTTATTATTGCAAGGTCAACAAGGAAGAGAAGAATTGTGGTTCCCAATGCCCATCCAAAGCTTTCTTCCTTTCAGCCTAAAAAGCCATTGTTAAGGTCCATTACCAGCGACCTGTCAACCTCAACCTCACATTTGGAAACCAGAAGCGACCCACAGGTGCCATGCGTTTTAGTTGGTTCGAGTCCAACATAACCTCTCCGGCCGGCTCCGCTCGATACCCGTGGGGATCTTTCAAGCAAGACACAATTCCTGACCACTGCCAGTCAGTACTTGGCGTATAATTATATACTAGTATCATAAAGTAAAGCAGTACATTTCCAGAGGTCAGAGGTTCAGAAAATCATTTATGTTTGAAGGTTTTCAACAAACTTCTACGTAAAACATCACTCACTGAGTTTGTCCATAACCGCGGCTAAAGCCTTACTAGCTTGTTGGTACACTTCAATAAAAATACATACTACATAACCTTAAACTATCCAGTTATCGGACACCAATAACTTTAACCAAGCGCACATACAAATACGTCGTTACCGATACAGTGTGCACATAACACGGTCCGTTTGTTTCGGCCGTATTGTATGTTGTGGCAAAATTTGTCACTAGTCCCACGCGGCCTTGCGATATTCATAGCCATACAAAACACGGGTCAAATGTTCAAGTGATAAGCGAATGTCGACAAAAAATATCTTAGAGAGTTTCCAGCGATGGAGAACTTGCCGTGTGGGGAAATCGGTGGACCGTGCGGAAAGCTCTTGAAGAAATACCTCGTTCGCGACAGCCTTCATATTCGTGTCATCCGGGATAACATGCAGAAGTGTCACCTTCACTAGTGCGACCACATTGTGTGACAAGCTCCTGGCTCCGCAGATAGGTAATAAATGCTGGTCATGTCACTTTCACCGCGCTTCGGTAGTAAGAGGAGACCCAAGAAATTTTCTCATTATTCAGACTACACGACAGTTCTCTCACGCCAGAGTCCAAGAGACTCACATGCTTCTTGTGGTACAGTATCGGACTAACATACTTACGTGGTGACGGAGATAGAATACGTTTCATCACCTCATCTCATCCGAAAGGTGTTGTAAGAGGTGACTAACGGAAAAATATGCAGACGATATCACTACGAGAGAAGGAAAACTTGAAATAGAGCCCTGTACCTACCTGTCTGGTCAACGTGGATACAGTAAGACAAGGCTTCCCAACATGACGACCTATGTCCAGCAGTGCAATTCTATTTGATTTGACATAAGTACTTCTTGTAAATCTTCGTTGATAAATCAAATATCGTGTCTAGTAGAACGCTGTCAAAACTGTTTCCTCTCATGCCTTGAACGGGTATCTAACAATAATTTGAGTGTCATTCGAGATAACACGCGCACATATCAGTTTGATTGCAGCTCGTCAAATACGCCGTAGTAACTTAAATGTTTGATGTGTTCAATGGGCTGGTGCGTTGAACTACATCCTGATAATAGTTATTCGCTTCGTGTAAACTGAGAGTAAAATGGAGGACAGTTTATTAGTTGATGACATTATTATAATACTAGGAATTGTTTGTTTTTTAAACTAGAATGATCAGCTAGACCATTTCTTTTCTAATCTATTTTCTATACCATTGATTTTAATATCCACATCCATTGTTATGGATGGAATGTTTGCTACTCTTTCACGCAAAATGGCTGAACGGAAACGCATAAAATTTGGCGCAGTAGTAAATAATTGTACATATATATAATCACGCCTTTATCGCCGGAGGGTTAGGCAGAGGCGAATTAACACGCACATTTCACCAATAATTGTATTCGGTCCCACGTAATAGGGGGTGAGCGTAATGCCGTATTCCGGGCACTATTGTTAACTCGAGTCATGCATTTGAGGCTGAGTCTGACAGCCCTATCCCGTAGTCGCTTTGCACGACACCGCATGGGATGGGGTGGTCCAAATTCTATTATACGAATAGAATATACTTGATATTGTATCCCTGGAATAGGTTGCGGTTAGTTGAGTGAACGAGATCTGAATTCAACGCGCTTAATAGCTAGTGAGATGAAATAAGGAAACAACCGAAAATTCCGCTACGTAACCACAACGATAGGTGTTCTTTCAGATCATGTCCTCATCTTCAGACTCAAGAGACAAGTCCACAATGCTACTACTGGAGCAGGAATTTATAAACGCCGTGTGCTCGTTTATCAAGACAATAAAACATAAACACATAAACGGGTGAAGTGTGAAGTGTCATATAAGTCGGGCAGCAACGCACAGAGGTTCCAATGTACTGAACTTAACAGTTTATTTCCGACGTGTTTGCTGTGCAAATACGATTTTGTGGACGTGCTTCAGAGCTTCGAGCGGAGCTTGCACCACTCTGTACGACTCCATTTATAAAATTGTTATATTTTTTAGTACCATAAGTGAAATTGAAATGGAGCGTGGTGAGAAATGAAGAATTTTCTGGATCGGGTAAAGATATTGAGAGATTCGAGTTAAGCTTTCAGTATCGGGCGAAAATATCCGTCACTGAAGAATTTCAATCATCTTGGGGAGGTCGAATTGGAGAGTTATTGGCAAAATACAGTGTTTGGTATAAAAATATTTATCAGAAACATTATTTTATTTCCAGGGTATTGTGTTTATGTGGACTAAAGACTTTACGATTGGGTGACAATTAGAATCCATCAGACTGCATTTGAATCTAATTTAGGGAAAATTGAATCCCCATCCATGAACACCCTAGGACTCCAACCAACCAGTAATAGGTTCCTGTAGAAACAAAAAGGTTAAACAAAAAAAACTATTGTTATAAACTTGGTATTTCAAAACTCATGACTGTATGCCAATAAAATTAGATGAAGTTTTTCAATCTCCTGGAGACTTGCCGAGTCATTGTGTAATAACAGCATTTTTAGTGTTCGTAGAAATATTATTTTTTCGAAGAAATTTAATATAAGCGGCAGTCATGTGGGGACGACATAAAATGAGCTCGAAATTAATAACCAACTTTTTCCGTTAAAAATTTTGCTTCTCCCGAGAACCTATGTTGTTATTAGTTTAGAATATGTTGTGCATGTGTTAATGGACTTAAATGCACTTTAGTGATCGTCAATCTATAATGAGTTTTTTATACCTTTTAAATCATTATTTTTTACGTTTGTGTTTTCGAAAACCCAATTTTAAATTTGATGTTAGGGCAAAATATTCTTCACGGTACTACTGGTTTGGTAGTGTGATGGGTCTTTTAGAATTTCTAACGAAAATACTGGGAGGATACTACAGAACGGCAAAAATGTTGTCGACGTTACAATACAAACAGCATTGGGTCACAAATTGCGAAAGAAACGACTATCATATTGAAGTAGCTGACGAGCATCGCCTCATAGCAAATTGATGACCCCAGACGATGAATGGTTGCTTCCGGTAGAAATGAAAAGAATGAATAAAGAGTGAAAAAAAGAAAATTGGAGACCACAAGACAAAATTATTTATGCTCTGGAACCAGCATTTTCTAGTTTTATCTTTGATAAGAAAATGGAGTCTCATATTAATAATAATCACTTACAGAAGTAAATGTAGATATATATAGCTACATATCACATTTTATTCACCGTAAATCCATTCCTATCAGTAGATAGACCACGATGAACGGCAAACAAATAAAGAGGCGTAGTATGGTCAGGTAAAAAAGTTACTGACTGCAACAAAATGTTAATGAAACTAAGAGTCTGTAAAACTTCGAATGTAATTTACATATAAATGTATACTTGGAGACATCAGTAACTCAGTGGTTCCGGAGTCAGTCTTAAGTTCAAGAGATCCCAGGTTTGAATCCTGGATATTATAATACCGACGTAAACCGACTTCTAACACAAGCAATTGAGTTTAGCTGGAGGCATTAGGGGAAATACTAATAACTAAAGATGAAAGTAAAGAAGTGTTGATATGTTTAAATCAACATTAATTAGTAAATTAATATTAAACTAGTCAATTTCGTGGGTAACTTAGTCTTATAAACATAACCGCTGTTAACTTTGATTTCGAGATATCCAAAACCGAGAAAATATTTGGCAATTGGGAGGGTATGGGTTCATATTCATACATTCATACATACTCATACATATAATCACGAATTTATGCAGAGGGAGGGAGGAGGGTTAGGCAGAGTTGAATAAGCACTAACATTCCACGAATCATTGAATTCGGTTCCACATAATAGGAGGTTATGCGTTCTTTCGGGCACTATTGTTGACTCAAGCCACGCATCTGAAGCAGTGTTTGGGCTGTATAAATCTGTCTGATGTTATACAGCCCTATCCCTTAGTCACCTTGAACGATACCGCATGGGAAGAGATGAGGTGGTCCAAATTCTACTCTGCCGGGAACCACACGCCATAGTCTTTACCTATGAAATTGGCGAAATTTTCTTACAGATTCATGAGTTCGTTATTCCTGTAATTTAATAGCTATTTATATTTTGTTTGAAAGTTGATTTCAAGATTTTACAACTCCGTATTAAATTTTGTTTTTACTGTTATACGCTTGATAAATTAAATTCGATCTTCATAAACAGTACTTCCTAAATGCTATTCATTTTGATGATAAATTTGCTGTCACTTTTCAAACATGTAATAAGTACTTTTTTTCAACATATAAGTGTTTGTTAGCTTAATGTTGTCTCATTCATATACAAAAATATCTTTAAATTTTGATTTGTCATTCCCAAAAAAATGCTAAAATGTTAGTACTGAAAATTGAGTTTAGTCGAATTTATTCAAAAGAATGACAATTTCATATCATATTTTTTTCTTTTTACGTGCGCAAAATCCCCATGGATACCTCCCCACCGGAGCCGGTGGAGGAGGTTATGTCGGACTCGAACCGACTGAAACGCACGCCGCCTGTGGGTCGCTTTGGTTGCCGAAGGTGAGGTTGACAGGCATATCCCTCGCACCCCGGCCGACCCAGGGCCATCTCTCACGATCTGGCCCTCTCCTCGGGTATGTGGGGACTACAGAGTCCCCAACTCGTTCCCGGAAAACGGGGAGGCGCGCCAGGCGCACCGCCGCCACGGCCTGCTTCTGCTAGGGTGACAGGTGGCTCCACCTGTCACCTCCAGGCCGGCGCTCATGGCGGGCGGAGGTCGTTCATCGACCTCCGACGCCCGAGTTGCCATCGTACGCGGGCAGCTTGGCTTGCGATCCTTCGTCGCTCCCGCTGCCGATATGTACCGACCTTTTATATAAAGTGTCAGTGAAAAGTAAAATAAATAAATACAGCTCATTCTTTCTCTATCTATCTATCTCTGTCTCTGTCTTTACAGACTCCTACAGCGAGTAGACGACAAAAAACTTGCAAATTTGCGAAATAAGATCTACCGACGTGTGCTTTCATAATCATAGATTTCTTGCTGACTGTACTATCCAACCCTCCGTTCATAAACGAACTAGACGAAGTAGGTAGTAATGTTTATGCCACGATGGTTGATTAAGTGACTGCTGAGTCACCAGCAATAGACCAGGATGATAAAATAAGATGTTTGATGCGGTAGATAATGATAATGGACGAAAATGAGCTAGTAAGTAAATAGTTACATAATCTTTAGATGTTGATAAGCTATATATAGTAGAACCGTTATCACCTTTATCACGTCGTGATATGGTCAACCATAGATCTTAGGAGTACAGGATGTTATTAGTAGTAGGTTCGATTGCTGAAAGTTGTCGATTTGTTTCTTTTAAGAGTAGGGGAGGGTTTCATTTAGGCTTGATGTCTACGGTATTTAGAGTGATTACCCTACAGGTAGGATTGAAGAATTCCACACTGTAAATTACTCTGGTTTCAGAAATAGGAAGAGATTATTTTTTATTTTTGTTTTTCGTTTCTTTTTCTAGCATATTAGAACTGGAATTACTAATATTCCATCTAACCCCTCCAACTAAGTGAAATTGTTTGTGTCAGGAGTGGGTTCACGTCTATAGTGTAATGGCCGAAATCTTTCAATCATTCAACTACCGACGTTTAAATTGACTTAGCATTGCATATGTGCAACAAAATATAAATAATAGTACTTTCACAAACAATAAATCTATCGCAGTCTATTGCTAGACATAGCCTCCACATCCAGTCAATTCCAGCCAACTTATTCAGGTCGTCAGACCATTTGGCTGGAGGCGTTCCACCTTAGATTTGCCTCCCCGCGGTTTCCACCGTAGGACTCGTTTGCAACGGCTATCGGTCTCTCGACAAATAGTAGGCAAGATAGAAATACAGGAAACTCTACTATGTGAATTTGTTGAATATGTTAGTTCAGAACAACAATTTCTATAATTCCTAATAGCACGAAAACCTGTAGTAATCGCAACGTAAACACAACAAGAGAACAGCGAATTGCAATTGGCCGGTTTCATACAAACTACAGGTTCACAGCAGGCAGGTGACCAATCGCACTATTCTTTCGATTATATAGACTAAAAAAAATATTTCATCCAATGCGTTTACGACACGATTAACAGTTATTCGTGCTCGGAGCACTGACCTGACACATCCATTTGCACTAACAGTAGTAGGTAATTTGAAATGGAACTTTTACGGGCTATGTTTCTGACTGGTGATGAATAATTGGCACTTACTTTATGCATATATTTTATAGTTCCAGTCACAGTTATATTGCAGGTTAGATGCGCAAGCTGTTCGTCCAATAGCGCATTATGAAAAATATGATATTGACAGACGTGTTATAATGATATTATTGTATTGATGGTGAGCATTATCACTAAATAGGGACGAGCACGTTCATTTTCCACACCAGGATCGACCGTACTAATCCACAATAACATCGAGTACCTAATACCTAATGACAATGCTGGAGTCTGCGTGGTTATGTCCGACTCGAACCGTAAGATGTTCTTGAGCCATAAGATGCTGGGGCTGAGGTAGCCTCTGGCATATCCCTCGCGCACTCCAACTGTCCCAGGACCACGGAAGTACAGAAAAAAGGAGGGTTTCTGGTTCTGAAGGGTGGCAGGCGGATTTACCTGTCACCCCCAGGCCTGCGCTCATGATGGACGGAGGTCGTTTAATGACCTCACAGGCACATTGAGGACTATGCGGTTCAGAAGGTACCTAAGTCTCCTTCGGTCCCGCTACCCCGCCTCCTTCTCGAGCATTACTTGTTTACAGAAGGAGTCGGGGACAGCCCACGTGCTCGTGCTCTACTCCATCACTGTAAGCAACGTATTGAGCGCGAGAATTCCTTTTCCAAGGGTCGCCCCTAGAAACTGACTTAGTGTCTCTCACGCTGGGCATTTAGTCCATGAGTGCAGCCCCGTACCCCCGCTTGCTTCACAGTGATGACACTCAGTTGTTAGATCCTTTGGTCCAATGCAGGTAACTCCCGAAACATCCATGTCTGATCACCTGCGGCAGCCGGTACGATAGGCTCCTGTGAGGCCTCTCTAGCCAGTCCACCATGATGGGTCTTACCATCATATATATATAGACCCATCTTCACTTCTATCTTCACCTCTAGCAACAATTAATCAGAAGAGTAAATTGAAGGTACTAAGTATAATACATCCATTAATCTCTTTAACAAACGAGAGACAATAAAGACAAACTAGCGTGATGATGCGTGACCTCAACTTGTTTCTTTGATCGGTAACGAGGTCATCTAAAATGATTACTAACCACCAGATTTCTTTTAATGTTGCTTAGTAATAGTTATACCTTTTTTACCTTATGACCACGCTACAAAAATAAATTTAAATAAAAGTTGTTTTTAAGTTAAGTAAGAAGTATACATTTTAACAACCCCGTTGTCCTACAAATTATCAGACACGTTATCTTGGTCCTTCACATAAACATATTTTATTAATGCTTTTTTAAATCAAATCAAAAGATACCCCCTGCCGGAGCCGGTGGGAGAGGTTATGTCGGACTCGAACCGACCAAAACGTACATCGCCTGTGGGTCGTTTTTGGTTGCCGAAGGTGAGGTTAACAGGCATATCCCTCGCACCCCAGCCGACCCAAGGCCATTTCTCTCGATCTGGCCCTCTCTTCGGGTGTGGTGACCACAGAGTCCTCAACTCGTCTCCGGAAATGGGGAGGCGCGCGAGGCGCGCCGCCACCGAGGCCTGCTACTGCCAGGGTGACAGGCGGCTCCACTCATCCCCCCCAGGCCTGACCCCCAATTTTATTAATGCTA
The DNA here is from genome assembly GCA_963662185.1 of Eilema griseolum. Classification (NCBI taxonomy): domain Eukaryota; kingdom Metazoa; phylum Arthropoda; class Insecta; order Lepidoptera; family Erebidae; genus Eilema; species Eilema griseolum. Next base: position 13,596,817 of record OY759250.1, read on the forward strand.
CTCTTGTTAATTACCAGAATTGTAATTTTTTGCAAAACCTATCCACTTTTGTGTTATAAAAATTCGTCAATTTATATTGATCACTTGTGATTATAGATCAGTACCCTTGAACAATCGCACGGTCTCTAACTACCTTAAATCTATAATCCTCATAATTAACGTCTACGTAAAGTCTGTTTAAAAACACAACGTTTGTACAATTAAAATTCAAACTCCAAACAAGGCATTCTAAAAATTTTACGTATTCTCAGACTCGCACAGGAATTATATACCAAACGCATTCAGATAACAGTTTTAGCATTTAAACGGTTCTTTTACTTCATTCATTTAGTTCTTTTCGTTCACTGAGATAGTTCTCTCTCGCATTGTTTGTTCACTACTTTTTCTCATTTCAATGATCAAAGGAGTCCTAAAATGAGTTTTTCAAGTACCGCTTACTGTTGAACGCGATCTCTAGAATGAAATTATCTCCACAATTTAATCTTTAGACGGTTTTTATTCTAGTTGTAATCTGGTTAAGCTTTTCTGTTCGTTTCACGAGAGATACGCGTTTGTTAACTGTGAGATGGGAGGATTATTAAAATATTAAACGAATTACAATTGAATTTTTGTCCTCGAATGTCTAAATTGACCCAAACCAAAGATTTTTGAGAACTGTGCCTATAGCTATATAAAAAGAAAATGGGGATGTGTCACAATATGGACTGTATAAAAATTATTCATTATTATATCCCCTAGACAGATGGAATGACGACCTGAAAAAGAAGGCCAGAATAGACTCTATGCGAAACATGGAGGATCATAAGCAATGATAGAGAGGCCTATGTACGGCAGTGAACTGCTATAGACTGATTGATTGATTGATGAGTAACATAACATAACATAAACTCACGCCTTTATCCCCGAAGGGGTAGGGAGAGGTGCTAGGCACCCACATTTCGCCAGTTTATGTTTTTAGGTTCCAATGTAATAGGTGGCGAGCTTATTAACCGGGCACTCACAAAACCTGCGATAAATACACACATAACTTCGAAAAGCATTGGTGTGTGCCATGGTAAAACCTGGGATCGAACCCGAGACCTCGTCTCAGCAGTCCATTACCCATACCACTAGGCTATCGCGGAATTGAGAGTAACAAATCTGAAAAAAATGGTTGAATATTAATTTCACTATCACATGTGCAAGCTCTTCTTTCTAACCTTTCCAACACATTCCCAATCACACTCATGATTACCAAATAGCTGACTGCATAGCGTTTTAGATGTTCACAAACTGATTACTTCACCCATATGTCCATATATAATTATAGGAATCACACCATGCTCATAACACAACCTTAATAACTAGCCCATGGTTGGTCGTAAAAGCTGAACAAAAATAGTAATAAAGATCGTCACCCTACACATTATCGGCCTCTTAAGATCATGCTGTTCATCATATATATACCTAATATTATGGTTATTACTATAAGCCGATGGTATAATGATAATTCAGAAGGGGAACTCACGATGCATCCTTGTTCCGTCCAATTTCGTGATAGCAACAGGTATTTTCTCACTCTAGCGTTAATCCAGGTTGAATCCGAAGCAATCATCTTGATTTTTGGGGTCCGCTTTATTCAGTTAATGCGTCACAGGTGAAGACACGGGGCTGTACACTCTGACCGAATGCCCGGCTTGGAAGACTGGCGGGTCCTTGTGATGGCCTTGGTGATGGGAGTTCTCTCCCAGAATGTTGCTCGCAGAGTGCGAGCACGTGGGCTTCCACCGTCACCTTCTGTGAGGAAGTAATGCTCGAGAAGGAGGCGGGGGAGCGGGGCCGAAGGAGACTTAAGTCCCTCCCGTCCCGCATAGCCCGCAATGCGCGAAGAGGACTGGTGCGTTGGCGGTCGCTGAACGGCCTCATTCCTCCATGAGCGGGGGCCTGGGGCTGCAGCCGTAGGCCCACATCTGAGAGGCCTTCTATGGTCCTGGGTTAGTTGGGATGCGCGAGGGATATGCCAAAGGCTACCTCACTCCCGGCAACTCATGACCAGAGGCGACCGTGCGGTTTTAGTCGTACCACTCCCGCCAACTGCGACTCCAATACACAATACACAACACGTGCAGGTCTTAGATGTCATCCGCACACGGTGCAAAACATCCGATCAAGAACCAAGCGGTTCGGAGACTCTTTCCTCTGTCGCACCATTAAGGCCTGGAATTCATTACCAGCTCACGTGTTTCCTTCTGCCTATAGTCCCGGGTCCTTTAAGCGGGGCGTGAAAAAGCATATGATGAGGCCGTCAAGCTGAGTGTCACCATTGTCACACGGTATGTGTAAGTAATGGTGACCCTCTTTTCTGGGACTTTGCCTTCAGCTTACCATCAGGCAAGGCGAAGTCCAATTGACGTGTCCTATATAATAAAAATAAAAAAATACGATAGACCAGATGTTGGAAATTTTAGGGTTCCCACTACTCAAAATGACTGCCATATTATATTCATATGTCAATGAGCAGGAATTGAACCAGCGCCCCCTGCGTACCAGTCGAATTAACTACCGCACGCCACAGAGGCTCTGACTAATACGTTAACCAATTGAAATCTACCAAACTACTCACATTACGACTGAGATAAGACACGTTTACAAGCAGAATTTTCCACTGGTTCCAGGCCTTTATCCTTGTACAAAAATCACATACGATACAATACATTCTCATTACTCAGAAGGAAAACCCTTCGTCCCATAAAATGCGATAAAAAGCGTGTTTCTCTTGTCCGCTATAAACAGCTCTCACAATTCAGATAGTCCCATTCATATTTTATTCATGTGTTTTCCCGTCAACCGTCCCATCTTACGCTAAGATCAATTCAAATATAAACATGTATTATATTTTGAAGAGTTGGTAGCTAAATAGTGACGAGAACGTTATCGCATTGTTAGGTTTAGCAATTATTAGCCAGCTTAGTCTTATGCCTTGGTCTCACGCACCGAGTGGAGTGGTGAGTGGTGAGACTCGGCCGATGTCGACAGCCACATGAAGCGCGATCGACAATGCAAATATTTCTATGTATAAATATATATAATATATATGTATTCTGTAATATATATATGTATTATCTAGGTACTTAAGCTATACTTAATTTCAATTTGGATAGTGTTATGTATAATGTCGTTTATTTGTTGTTATAATTACAGTAATCACAAAAAAGGCCCGCTGTGATAATTGTTGTCTAGGGTTGGAGTAATTCAAATCGATTGTAACAATAATCGATTCAGGTATCAAAAGGTAATCGTTTTAAAATTCGCTTTCATTATCGTAAATAAAAAAAAATACTTCGTTGTCTCTAGTATGCAATATGGCAAAAGCTGGTCTCGCAGAAATACAGAATCACGTCATACTTTAAATTACTTGTAGTAATTTAAATTGAAATATATCACTGTTAGTATTATTAGTTAAAATTACTGCTATAAGATATTACGTATTTACAAACTATTTAACTTAGATAATAGTGGTGTTATATTTCGTGCCAAGTTACCTTCTGTGACTTAGGGCATCTGTCAAATGGACCTATTAAATTATTTCAACTATAGGTATATTATTATGTCTGACAATCTTTTGTTAGTTATCTAAAACCACTCATTCGTTGAAATTCCATCTTCATTCATCTTAGGCATAAAAGGCTCAGGCAAACTCACTTAGACTTATTCCAATTCGATTTCAAGTTCAGATAGTAAACAAAATTTATTCCCATTATACAGCCAGTGAACAGCATAACAGCTGAGCCCAATTTCTATTGACAGAATGCGCGTAATCTCGAAGAATCCGATCAAGACCGAACCATCTCCTATTCACGAATTCCTCAACAATATTCCACTAAAACAGATATCTTTAGCAAATTTCCATAAAATATTTACTGCTAAACGATAGCCAAAAGTAGAATAAACCTGAATAACGAAACATTTTAGTGGTACTTCTTTCCTATACGCAAATATCTCGGTTTTTACGGTATGTGAGTTGCGAAACACGCATACTGAATGCTTAATACCATTGGCAGTAGTGGTAAAAATTGTTTGTCACTATTGACGTGTAGTTGAGATTTTTTCCGCACGAATTGAGAGTTAGTGCTGTGTGAAAGTTATTTTAGCTTGTCAGTTTGGGGTTTTGATCAGGCTGTTTGTTTTGAGGGTTGTCACGAATTGCGATGTGACCAGAATGTTATTCGGGTGATGTGGTTTTACACGATTTGTGGTTGTTTTTCATGTTCTGGAGAAGCGTAATGTATGACTTTTGTATGAACTGAATATAAACCAAAGTGTCTATAGCTTCTTTGTCAAACATTATAAAGACAGCAGTCAAAGCAGTGAAAGAAGATTTTTATAGCCTTAAGCTCCGTTTCTTTGGTAAATACTGTAAATAGGGTTCTCCATAGATTTACCATTATATTTATTTTAAGGATTTCGTTCATTATTTTCTTACCTTTGTCTCCGGTTACATTGCAGACTTTCATCTTTTAGTACGCTTATTCGACTTGACTATTACGCCATAGTTCCCATGTAATCCTAGATTAATATCTATAAAGCAATTAGATGTTTTGTTGCCTATCTTGACAATTTTCCTGCTGTATTAACACTACGTCAACCTGTCTATCCATCTATCAAAATATGTGATATAACAGCTATCGACGTATGGTGCTCAATGGCCAATTGTTTGTGCGGCGCGCTCGAGAGCGCTCTAGTGCGGCGCTTGGAGTAAACACAACAGAGTGCTGTCAAGTTGTTTGCCCACGATGGGAATCTGAGTGTTTTAAGGATGGAGTGGCTGTATTATAACAATTTTAAATGGTAATTTGGTCTTTCGTTGAAATGAGATCGTAATTATCGGTTATTGATAAAGAAATATATGATTTACAGCGAGGAAAACCAATAGTTTTCAAATTTTCTTTTGAACACTGAAAGCAAGGATAGCAGTGGAAGTGGAAAGGAGGTTCCGATCTTTTGCTTTTTTCTTTACAATTATTTTTTGTATAATACATATTTAAATGAATTAATGGATTATAATAATATAAATACAATTTAAACCGGTCGAAGAGTGTTTGAAAACACTAGCTCATGAAACTACGTGATTAGATACAAATATTTAACCATTTTACAGCCCAATGTTTAGGGCAAGCAATTGCTAACTATGGAGCCGAGCAAATTAGAATCAAAGACGAAGAGAAGCAAGAAGGCTACCTGAAACAATGTTGTTACTTTAAATATATATAAAGTAATATGAAATTATTGTTTTCTTGATTACTAGACAATATGTGTTTTTTTTTTACGTGCGCAAAATCCCCACGGATACCTCCCCACCGGAGCCGGTGGAGGAGGTTATGTCGGACTCGAACCGACTAAAACGCACGCCGCCTGTGGGTCGTTTTGGTTGCCGAAGGTGAGGTTGACAATCATATCCCTCGCACCCCGGCCGACCCAGGGCCATCTCTCGCGATCTGGCCCTCGTCTCGGGTGTGGTGACTACAGAGTCCCCAACTAGACCCCGGAAACGGGGAGGCACGCTAGGCACGCCACCGCCGCGGCCTGCTTCTGCCAGGGTGACAGGCGGGTCCACCTGTCACCCCCCGGCCGGCGCTCATGGGGGGCGGAGGTCGTTCATCGACCTCCGACGCCCGAGTTCCCTTCGTACGCGGGCAGCTTGGCTTGCGATCCTTCGTCGCTCCCGCTGCCGCTCCCGCCCCGCCTCCTCCTTCACGAGCATTACTTGCTCGCAGAAGGAGGCGAGACAATATGTGTGTTGTACAAATATCGAGAAAACTATTACCTAATATCTGTGGCGCCAAATGTAGTAAATACTATCTTTGTTATTGGCAGAACGTCATAAGTAGTAAACAAAGTTCTTTGATGACAAATAAAATCTTTCGTGTTCGCTGAGCGGAGTTTTATCATCAAACTGCTTTGTTGATCAGCAGCATAAGTTTTCTATGCGAACTTTATGAATACTCTATTTCTATTCCGAATTTCAGGTAGATTCGATAAGTCGTTTCAGAGTTACTGAGTTACAAACATATTTTCTTCTTTTTTACGTGCGCAAAATCCCCGCGGATACCTCCCCACCGGAGCCGGTGAGAACCGACTAAAACGCACGCCGCCTGCGGGTCGCTTTGGTTGCCGAAGGTGAGGTTGACAGGCATATCCCTCGCACCCCGGCCGACCCAGGGCCATCTCTCACGATCTGGCCCTCTTCTCGGGTGTGTGGAGACTACAGAGTCCCCAACTCGTTCCCGGTAAACGCGCCGAGTTACAAACATATTTGTAATATAAGTAGAATAGACAGTACCTAGACTTTATTGTTGTATAGCAGAATTAGTAGTAGTATAGTATAGCGTGGCGGTAGTAAACACGGCGGCTACGCAGGAGGTGTGGGGTCGATTCCCGCTCAGTGCAAATATTTGTATGCACGAATATGGATATTTGCAGTAGTCTGGTCGTGCTTGGAGAGCATGTCAAGCAGTCAGTCCCGGTTGCCATGTGGACATCTATGGCTGACGTTATGGATCGTTGAAGTTCTAAAAATCCAACATCTGACCAAACTGCAATGCTTCATGGAAATATATTGAAGTTCGTTTTAATCCGCAGTTAAACTGGTAAAACGGACCGCAGACTCCGAGGTTGAAAGCTTGGGATGCGACTGAGATTGACCCTCAGTTGAAGAAGAAGATCAGAATTAGTAGTAGCAGCATAATGATAATGCAACTTTTTTTTTTTATACCACATAGGTGGTAGACAAACACATGATGGAAAGTGGTTACCGTGGCCTATGGACGTGTGCAAAACCAAGGGAGTCACAATCGCGCTACCAACCCTGTAAGCAGAGAGGAGTTTCTGTGCCGTCAATGTAAAAGATAAAGCAGGATAAGCTTTTGGTCTTTCCACTGACAGCACCAAAACTCTGACAGCAACTTTTATTGTTTTTTTTTTTTTTGGACACGCCAACTTGACCTCACTTCGCCTGATGGTAAGCTAAAGGCAAAGTCTCAGGAAAGAGGGTCACCATTACAGACACTAAGTGTTACAATGGTGGCACTCAGCTAGGCAGCCTCATCAGATGCTTTTTCACGCCCCGCTTAAAGACCCCGGGACTGTAAGAAGAAGGAAACACGTGTGCTGGTAATGAATTCCAGGTCTTGGTGGTGCGGCAAAGAAAAGAGTCTCCGAACCGCTTGGTTCTTGCTCGTATATTCTGCACAGTGTGAGGGTGACATCTAAGGCCGGCACGTGTTGTCCTATGTAGGAAAGGAGATGGTGGGATTAGTTAATAATTAATTAGTTAGAAGTAATAAGCATATCTATTGCAAGGTGTAAGCTAAAATGGTCAATAGATGACACCCACAAAGAAATGACAATCTCATTCAACATTCGATTCATAATATTTCGCTTAAATAGCGTTCGTATTTAAGAATTTAGCAGTTTTGTGCAGCAAAAAATGGCTACACCGTGCACTATAGACGTGCAAAAAGATTCTCTATTCCAATAGATATTCAAACAAACGAGCGGCCAGCGGCAACAATCTAAATTGCTTTATTGTTGGCAAGTCAGTGTCTGTGAAAATAACTGTTGGCAGTTACCGATGAACTTTTATTGCATTGATTGACGGGCGGGAAGGATCGCCAGCGTATATGCGAGCATGTTGGCAGAGTAGGCGAATGAATTCCAACCCCCCTAGACAAGTGGCAATTCGTTAGCCGGTGTATTGCTGGTGAGGAATAGAATGATGAAAATTTGGCATATGACGTTTAAGACATGCGTTGATGACCTGTCATATAAGTGAAACCCCATACATTTGACATTTTATTTTATACATATAGAGGGGCAGGCTTCTAAAAACAGTTTTAGGTTGGGTGCAACTGGGATTGACGCTAAAGTAAAACCATTGTCATATGGATACTGTCATAATATTCTATTTAATAACTTTTTGTAGAGGGAGTCTTCATTTAATTATGAACTTTAAACCTATAGCAATGAAGTCTTTTTTTATCTAGGACATGCCAACTAGACTTCACCTCGCCTGATGGTAAGCTAAAGGTAAAGTTTCAGGAAAGAGGGTAACCATTACAGACACTAAGTAATTTAACAATGGTGGCACTCAGCTTGACGGCCTCATCAGATGCTTTTTCACGCCCCGCTTAAAGGACCCGGGACTGTAGGAAAAAGGAAACAAGTGGGCTGGTAATGAATTCCAGGTCTTGGTGGTGTGGCAAAGAAAAGAGTATCCGAACCACTTGGTTCTTGCTCGTATTTTATGCACAATGTGAGGGATTTTAGCCTTTTAATGTAATGCCATTTTTTGCAGTGTCCGTGGTACGACAAGGTTTTTACTTTAGCAGAATCGAGTCCTAGGTGGTAGCCGTAGCACGAGGTGAGTCAATTGTGTTAGATATTTTTTCTTGGCGGAAACTTAACAACACTTTACTCGGCCCGGGATTTGAACCTAGGAACACATGCATGGTATTGAATGAAATTTTAAAGCATTTTGTATGTTAATTATTAAAATCGATTTAGATATAAAAAAAATGTTGCCATATTATGGACTCCCCGAGGGATTGTGCGAATGGATCTCCAGCTTTTTGTCCAACAGAAGCATCCAAGCCGTCGTCGACGGCAGCTGCTCGGACCGCATGAACATAAACGCTGGTGTCCCACAAGGCTCCGTGTTGTCTCCGACGCTGTTTCTGCTGCATATCAATGACATGCTGTCTGATGGCTCCATTCATTGCTATGCGGACGACAGTACCGGGGACACGTGTTACACGGGCCGTGCAAATATCCCTCAGTCCGAAGTGGAGAAGAGTCGCGAACAACTTGTGTCTGAAATCGAGACTACTCTCTCTGGAGTGTCCAATTGGGGACGACTAAACCTAGTCCAATTAAACCCCACTAAGACACAAGTATTCACATTCACCGCTAAGAAAACCCCAATCATTGTAGCGCCGCAATTCCTGGGCACACCGCTTACCATCTCCCCGAGTATCGGGATCCTTGGTGTCGATATCTCCAGTGACGTCCAATACCGAAGTCATTTGCAGGACAAGGTTAAGTTGGCATCAAGAAAGCTCGGAGTGCTCAACAGGTCGAGGCAGTATTTCACTGCGGGGCAGCAACTCCTTCTTTATAAAGCACAGGTCCGGCCTCACATGGAGTACTGCTGTCACCTTTTTGCTGGAGCACCTGCATACCAGCTTGACCCCTTCGACTCGTTGCAAAGACGGGCATTGAGGCTGGTTGACAATCCCATACTCACAGGTAGAGTGGAACCTCTTAGCCTTAGGAGGGATTTTGCCTCACTGTGTGTGTTCTACCGCCTATACAATGGTTTGTGCTCAGATGAATTGTTTGACATGATGGCCGTAGCTACATTCTATCATCGCACCTCTCGCCATAGGCAGGGAATTCATCCCCACACATTGCGACCTGAGACGGTGCGCACTGTGCGGTATGAAAGAAACTTCATCCCACGCACACTCAAGCTGTGGAATGACCTCCCTGCTGCGGTTTTCCCAAGCGCCTACAATATGGGGTTCTTCAAGAGGGGCATCAGAAGGTTTCTTCATGGTCGGCAGCGCGAGTGTGACACCCCAGGTGTTGCATACGTCCATAGGCCACGGTAACCGCTTCCCATCAGGTGGGCCGTGTGCTTGTCTGCCAACTAAGTGGTATAAAAAAAAATCGGTTCAGGACGTAAGACGGATATATGTATAGAAGAATTTGAATGGTTTCAGCCGGTTCGGGCGAAGGTTCTGTGTCATAGTAGTCAGTGCGTTCCCTCTGTAAAGGAAAAATCGCAGGTTCGAATCCCGCCTGAACCAATTAAATTGTTTCTATATCTTAATCGACATGCATGGTAAAATTTTAGTCACTATCGCTGCATCATTAAAGCTGATAGGATAAAAAATTCAAACGACTTTAAATAACCGACTTCACAGTGTTACTGTGGAATAGCGTTTTAAAGTAAAGCCGGTTGTTATACAAAAAACAATCAGAGGATCGAACATGTACAATGCTGTAAATTATGTCTATGTGTGCGAAATCTTAATAAGTGTTATTCTTTCTTTCTTTCTTCTTTCTTTAATTAGCGAACATTGAGAGAGGCTTATGCCCAGCAGTGTAATGCGATGTACTAATTGATTAATTGATTGCTAAAAAAAGGTTTAATGATAAAACAGGAACCTCGTGTAATGTGTAAGTATAGAAGCAGAGTGCGGGTGTTTGTCTCTGCCTTCCCCGGTGAGAAATACACGTGAGCAGAGCATATGTAAGTTTTCATAAAAAATAAGTACAAAGATTCCATTTCTAAACGTTTAATTGACGCTACCCGTGACCAGAAAGCTGGTTTATTCCTTGCGCAAAGAATTGGTATTGCCATTCATCGTGGCAATGCCACCAGCCTTATGACTACCCTCCCGAATGACATCAATGGGGAGGAATTCTTTGATACCTGAACCTGCAGGATTGTTGTATAGGTATATTCAGTATTGTTTAACCAATAATTGATATATTACAAAATAAACGATTATGCTTTCTGTCTACTGAAGCCGTGAGTACGAATATCATACAGACCCAGCGATGGATTTCAAACCATATACCAGCAGTACACTGCGGTATCTGCTTGCTATTTACAAGTTTCATCCACAATTTATATCTTTAATCTTTAATATATATAAATCTCCTGTCACGATGTTTGTCCGCAATGGACTCCTAAACTACTTAACCGATTTTAAAATAAATTGGCACACCATGAGCAGTCCGGTCCAACTTAAGAGATAGGATAGCTTAGATCTTTAATTATAGTCGCAATTTTATTTTATTGCAAATTATTGGTCTATAATTAATTGACAGTCACAATTATCTGTTAGCTCCAAAAGATTCTAACAGATGTCGATACTTTTCGACTGGATTGAGTAAATAATCAATAGATGGCACTGCTATGGTAAACTGACAAACGTGTCATATAAGCTACAATTCAATATCATGATTACCACGTAGACCTATATGGCGCTTTACAGCATATGATTTAAAAAATATTTTCGAAGATATTACAGATTTAAAAATTGCGGGACGTAGCGTTTGCGGTGGTACTGTAGTGTATTTAGTATCAGCATTGCACCCGTGCGAAGCCGGGGCGGGTCGCTAGTACTTTCTATAAAAACATGGTCTTTCCAACAAACTGACTGAAAAATGAACTTACGGTATATGTAAGTAATGGTGACCCTCTTTTTTGACGCCAGCCTAACCGTTCATAATAAGTGTAATGGTGGGTAGGCGCTCAAAAAATGTTCCCCGCATACATCTCGACGCTCGAAGACTAGTCAAGTCGTGACCACGGGTGCTGTAACGTCGGCAGAAATAGTAAGTTCCAAGATATAATTCGCGAGAAGTCCCGATACCTAGTATAATTATGAATTCACACCGCGAAAGTTTAAAAATAACATAAAACAGGGAAACCTATCACTGAGATATACAAATAACTCTAAACCACCTAGTAAGAACCTTCTATTTCACTGTACTGATTCATTTCCCATGATATAATAATAACTATTACATACATATAATCATGCATTTAGGAGGGTTAGGCAGAGGTGAAAAAAAAAATCACTATTGTATTCGGTCTCACGCCTTGTACGAGATCGCATAGGAAGAGATAATAAATAAAATAAATATTCTACAGCAATATACTCAACGAAATGTAGACCCATATTAAGCTTAGCTTAACCAGCTTGTGTTATGGACTCTAGTATACGGATAAATATACTTAGATACTTTTTGTTTGGAAAAACACATATATTATGAAGCCTGCGGTTTTGCCGAATAGATTTTGCCAAAATTTCACTACCCATACACATTTAGGACACATTTTTTTACACGAATGACTATTTTAGTACGCACTTTTTTATTTCGTAAATTTTTTATTTGACTGAATATTACCAAGGATAATATCATTATGGTATTCGATATTTAATTAAATAATTTATTATAGCAAACAACTTTTAGACAGTAAAACTTTGGTCAAAAGATTTACTATGATTTTTTAGAGAAATCATTTATTTAAAAGGCTCCAATTACCAATTTCGATCGTGTAACGGTTCCAAGTGGAACAGTGCGCACACCGACTTGGATTGGTTATTTATTTTTTATAATCATAAGACACCAACATCAACCTCGGTGGTGTAGCTCCGAAACGGTTCCAAGTCTTATTTTGTTTTGCTTAAATATTGGATTCACACTGAAAAATTTGACTAAATAAAAATTATTTATAAATAGCTTTTTTGCCAACTAATAATTTGACATATGAAATTATGCGAAACTATTTTTGGGAACTGATAATTTGGCAATTTCTTTTCGGTCAAACATAGGTAGCCACGCAGACCAATGCAAATATACAAATATTTCCACTGAACGAGAATCGAAACCGCACCTCTTGCGAAGCAGTCGAACATTCTACCGCTACGCCACAGAGGCCGTGAAAAATGATGATGATAATCAAAAGATGGGTGGTCCAAATTCTACCTACCACCTACCTACTACCTACCATAACCACGCGGTTCCTAACTATTCACCATTAGTGATAGTTTTTTGTAATTAATATTTTGTTTACCAAAACAAAGTCAAGTTTGTACCTCAAGAAAATAAATAAGTGATATACTTCAATCAAAATGCTTCCTTTCGCTCAGTTGTATTGCCTTTTACTTCAATAGTTTACTAAAAGGTTTCCTTACAATAGTCACTGGTAAGTCTTACTAGAAACATTATCCTCTTCAAATACTGAGATATTGTGATATTTTGCAAAGAAAGGGGACATTGAAACCATTTACACGGGAATGGTCGGGAGATGTAGTTTATTTCATAGTAGCTTTTCTTTTCAACCTTTTTGTGTTTAAGACTTGGGCGGTTTCAGATATAGGTACATAATCCTGATATGCATATTATTCTATATAAACAAATCTTACCTTTGAAACGGTGGATGAATCCATATTAACATTGATTTACTGAATGATTTTGACTTTACAAAGTCATATCTATATATTACATTTAAACTATCATGGTAGCTCACATTAGTACCTATCAAAGTAATCGGGATGAAACAAGGAACAAGGAAACAAAACAACATGTGGTGGCGCGATTCTCACGCCACGTGAGCTAGTGGACTGTATTCTGCGGGGGGTGAAGCTAAATATTTTCAGATGACACTTTACACAACAAACAAGATAGGTGATCGGGTTGCCGCGGAGGTGGTTTAGGCAGTGAATGCAAACCAAGCAATTAGGAGAGGATGCACTAACCTTTATGACGCCACGTGCTGTCGGAGCCGGTGCACCGGTCTTCTCTTCCTGGCTCAGGAGCTGCTGCCCACCTCACTAAATCACTTGAGGGACACGAGAGGCACAATCCGATCGGTAAAGGTCTATGAAAGCGGTTAAAATCCAACAAATATTATTAATTTCTGAGAGTCGCGCGTGCCGCCGCCATTGATGATTCTAGTTCAATGCGGAAGTGAAGATGCGGCCATTTCAACAATTGGGCGGGGCGAAAACTATTGCTATCTCACTTTAAAGGTAGTGCGGGAGGGAGATGGGTATAGGAAGCGTGTGTTCAGTGTCAATCAATTGAGAGATGATTTGAATTATTCGATATACTACTACTATTGAGCGGGAAAATACAAATTTTACTATCGGCGCAACCATTCCCCCCGGCTTGAAGGGTTACCTTCAAAACGAAAAATGCGGAATAAATCTAAAGTCTAATCTAAATCTAGGTTTGGGAAATAACAACTAAAATATAAAACTAGGTTTGAACTCGTGCCTACTGCTGGTTAGGCAGAGGGCAGAGGCGAACAACCGGGCGCAGATACGATCCGGTTGCGGTTTTAACCCGTACAACACGAGTTATCCTGCGGGAATCGGGAAAAACTTCCTCTACTACCCCTAGAGGCCAATGTAAAGGAGGCGCATTCTCAGTCATAAGGACTACCACCGTACCTATGGTCATTGGGTTGGATGGAGTATTCCATTTTTGACGCGACTGCAGCGTGTGCAAATAATCGGTTCTCCAACGATTCCAAAACGATTGGACTAATTTATCTAAAAGAGCGTGACGAGTTAGAAGGTGCATTCTATCGTCATCAACATCTATTGCGGGCAAATATTTTAGAGGAGTCGTATTTAAGAAGTGAGCTGGCGTTAACGCTAATGGCTCTGACGGATCGCTAGATAGAGTCCGACACAGCGGACGCGTGTTCATCACCGCCTCTACTTGAGCGAGTACGGTACTCAACTCCTCGAACGAGAGAATCTGTTCGCCTATGACGCGAAACAGATGCGACTTAAGGCCTTTAATATTCGCTTCCCAATTACCACCAAAATGACTAGCTGCAGGCGTGTTAAAGTACCATTCAATGCGATTTTCGGCTAAGATGTGAGCGAATTCACTTTGGTAGTACTTAGACCGTAAGAATGCGTGCAATTCCGAAATACTACGTCGGGCCCCTACATAGTTTGTACCGTTGTCCGAATACATGCGCTTAACCGGACCACGACGCGACAAAAAACGTTTAAAAGCGGACATAAATTTTTGCGTACTTAAATCACCGGTCAACTCTATATGAACCGCGCGAGTTGTCATACAAATGAACAAACAAACATAAGCTTTCGTGGAGCGAATGCCACGACCACGAGCAATAGTGACTTTGAAAGGCCCAGCAAAGTCTGTGCCGGTGTGTACGAAAGGTTTTGCGGATTGAACAACACGACAAGAGCGATGATCGGCCATTTCAGGCGCGATAAAACGCGGGCGGAGTTTAAAACAAGGTACACATCTGTGTACTCTAGCGCGAATCAAATTACGAGCGGAAATTATCCAGTATTTCTGTCTCAAAATAGACATTAACAAATCGGGACCAGCGTGACAATTCACCTTATGATGATAATCTACTAACAAATCTAATACGTGGTCCTTACGCGGGAGAACTACTGGATGCCTTTGTTCAAATCCCAAACTTGAATTTCTCAAACGACCACCTACTCGAATGAGTCCATCTTCCAAAAATGGTTTCAAGTGTCGGAAAGAACGACTACAAGGTTTGTTAAATTCTAAATTTTTAAATTCAGAAGCAAAATAAAATTTCGGCAACTCGCGAAGTATGACCAATTCAGCTTTATCTAAATCAGCGGCGGTTATATGACCGCGCGTAGATAAAATTCTCAAAAATCGGCCTACATAAATAACACAACAAATATACAAAAATAAGAAGTTGCAGAGGTCTTTGATCTTTAGGTTCTTTACGGCGCGAACAGATGATGCGAAAGTATATAGAAACTTCTCTAAGTTTTGATCGTTACATGCCGTAATGGATTTCAAGTCAAACATCTGATCCAAATATGCGTTAGCTACCGATCTTTTATCCTCATACTTAGCTTTCAAAGTATTTAAAATTAAATTATAATTTTCGGCACTAAACGTAATTCCAGCGCAAACGGTTATAGCTTTACCAGTTAATTTTTCAACGAGATAATGCATTTTTTCGTGATCTGTCAACGAAACGTTCTTATTTATTGTATTCTCAAAACTATCTATAAATAAACACCAATTGCGGATGTTACCATCAAATTCGGGTATTTGAATTGGTGGCAACTTAGGTCGGTCGCGAGTGGGATTGGGTCGGTCAGACGGTTTCTCCAAACTCCTAGCGACGCGTTTGATACGACAATACAAATCGTCAAACGACGACAAGGCCTGATAACTCACTGAGTAATCGGGATTTAAATTTAACTCTAAAACGTTGATGTCATGTACTAAGGATTCGAAATCCGCGCGTAAACTATCCAAGTTTTCTATAGAACACAAGAACGAATCTCTAATAGCCAAATCAGAGGTTTTAAGTGCATTATCACAAATCGATTGTACGCGAGAGTAAAGCATTTCTCTTTTAGCGTATAAAAGTTTCAATTGAACTTTACTATCGGTACTACCAACCTTTGGGGACATTTTTACAACTAAATATCAAGCTAAAGTGCGGTAAACAACAAATGAAATAACTTAATCTTAGCGGTATAGAACAGCGACGCGGCGCGAACGATATATTCCGTAGGTAGGTAGGTACTTATAACTGCGAGTGCAAGTTTGAACAAAACGCGAATAACAACAACCAGATCGTACCTACGCGAGCTAGATCGCTGTCTAGGTTCAACTATTATTTCAGGGATTAAGTATTGCGTAATATCTATTCAAATTAAAATACTTTCGTATGAATTTGAATGAAATGCGAGCGAGGTATAACCGCGTACCTACCTATGTAGGTATTAGGTAAATACGATGCGAACTAGCGGCGAACTGACAACTTAGAAATTGAAATAGCCAAATGCGTTAGGTATTACACTGTGCCTATGCACTAGGGTGTCTAGGATACCTAAGATCTAAACCTAAATGCCTAGATGCGGGGTTTTCTACTAAAATAAGTGGGTATTTAGGTGCGGTGCGTTTATTCCCTATGGAATAAATAACAAAATGCGAACTACGACTAAGGATCCGGTGAGAGGGACCAAAAAGAATGGTGGCGCGATTCTCACGCCACGTGAGCTAGTGGACTGTATTCTACGGGGGGTGAAGCTAAATATTTTCAGATGACACTTTACACAACAAACAAGATAGGTGATCGGGTTGCCGCGGAGGTGGTTTAGGCAGTGAATCCAACCCAAGCAATTAGGAGAGGATGCACTAACCTTTATGACGCCACGTGCTGTCGGAGCCGGTGCACCAGTCTTCTCTTCCTGGCTCAGGAGCTGCTGCCCACCTCACTAAATCACTTGAGGGACACGAGAGGCACAATCCGATCGGTAAAGGTCTATGAAAGCGGTTAAAATCCAACAAATATTATTAATTTCTGAGAGTCGCGCGCGCCGCCGCCATTGATGATTCTAGTTCAATGCGGAAGTGAAGATGCGGCACACGCTTCCTGTACCCATCTCCCTCCCGCACTACCTTTAAAGTGAGATAGCAATAGTTTTCGCCCCGCTCAATTGTCAAAATAGCCGCATCTTGACTCCCGCTTCGAACTAGAAAACAATGGCGGCAGCGCGCGCGACTCTCAGAAATTAATAATGTTTGTTGGAATTTAACCGCTTTCATAGACCTTTACCGATCGGATTGTGCCTCTCGTGTGTCCCTCAAGTGATTTAGTGATGTGGGCAGCAGCTCCTGAGCCAGGAAGAGAAGACCGGTGCACCGGCTCCGACAGCACGTGGCGTCATAAAGGTTAGTGCATCCTCTCCTAATTTCTTGGGTTGCATTCAATGCCTAAACCACCTCCGCGGCAACCCGATCACCTGTCTTGTTTGTTGTGTAAAGTGTCATATGAAACATTTAGCTTCACCCCCCGCAAAATACAGTCCACTAGCTCACGTGGCGAGAATTGCGCCACCAGTATAAATAATATAAATCTATATTTATTTATACTGTCGACTGATGATGACATTTTGTGGAAATTTCTATATATTTTCATTAAAAAAGACTCCATGCTTTCAGCATCAATTCTACCAATATCCTTTAGTATATCAATTAAAATGTTGCCTAAATCACTTATGCTGTTTATAAATTATTATGTCAGGTCAGGTTTAATCAATAATTACCTGTTATGGAACTTCTATAATATTTATTTACTAACTGTTACCCAGTTTTGCCTCACGACATTTTCAATATGATCCACAATTTCAGGCTAAAACAGCGCTTTCTACTGAGCAGTGGAATAAAATAAATAATATCAAAGGGGATTGGATAACTGTGTATGGACTAGTGGCGTCATTTATTCTTTCAGTGGCCATCAATAAGTGTGATACCATTTCATTGTACTGTGTCAAACACACGTATGAGTATCATCATTTTCAATCCGATCAAGAACCAAGCAATTCGGTGACTCTTTCCTCTGTCACACCATTAAGGCCTAGAATTCATTACCAGCTCACGTGTTTCCTTCTTCCTACAGTCCCGGATCCTTTAAGCGGGGCGTGAAAAAGCTTATGATGAGGCCGTCAAGCTGATTGTCACCATTGTCACACGGTATGTGTAAGTAATGGTGACCCTCTTTTCTGAGACTTTGCCTTCAGCTTACCATCAGGCAAGGCGAAGTCTAATTGACGTGTTCTATATTGAAAAAAAAGTTATATTGGAGCCGAGATGTACAGAGTGGAAGATTTCAACCTTACCTGGAGGGTAAATACTCCAAATCCTAGAGATAGTGAATTCGACTCATAGCAAACATTCTCTTAGTTTTAAAAAGAAACAAAACTGTATTCAAATATTTCCAAAAATACCACAAAATGTTTCTAAACCTTCTCTGTCATGGATCTGCCTTTATTTAATTTGCCATGTTTGTTTAAGAGATTTGATCCTGATAATTGACCCCCATGGATTGATTTAATAAAAATACAGTTATTATTTTTCGGACTTTAGTCGATTCGACTGCCGGGTGTGGCAAGCGAATTTTCGGAAATATTTAAATACTGTTTTGTTAATTTTTAAGAATAAGGGAATATTTCCTTTGAGTGTAATTTACTTTCTCTAGTATTTAATAATAATCATAATCTTTTTTTTTTTTTTTTTAATTTATTTATTTAACCAGAAAAAAATACATTGGGTCTAATGCCTTAGTAGTGTAACAAAAACCAGAAAGGTTTGTCCGTACACTACGTTCGTCGTCGAGTCTATATAATATTAATTCTGTACATCAGGTAGGCAAGCACTAAATCTAGGTATAACAATATCAGAATTAAATCTGCACAACAAAAATATGTTACATTGTGGGTACATATATGTTTATTGCAACAATATAATTTTACTTTCGTTCTGTGTTCGTAATATAATATTTTTTAAGTGTATAGTAAAATAATGTGCGGGTAGATTGGTAAATTTACAGCACACAATGGCTCACAATATGAATAAGTTGCCGCTGCGACTTACCGATCTGCTTACAGGATGTTTCATTACTTTTCGATTTTTTCTTTTCTTTGATTTTTAGTTTTATTTTCTAGCTACTTAATTATTTTAGTGTATTAATAAGGTAGGTTTTTAATGTAGCTTTTAGATTTCTACAATGTATTTTACTTTTTAAATGTTTAGGTAATTTGTTTAATAAGTTAGGGACTATATAGTTCAATGTTCTTTTTCCATGTAGGTTATTGAATCTTGGTATTATCAACTTTTTATTGGTCACGCTTCTGGTTAATTTATTGTGAGAATTAACTATTTGTAGGTCCTCGTTAAAGTATTGTTCTGTTAAGATATTATATTTTATTTTATCCTGAACTGGCATCAAAGAGCAGTATGAGAACAATTCGTGTTGATTATTTTTATACTCTGCCCTTACCTTCCGGGGAACAATGGTTTTCAGAATACGTAACTGTAGTTCATAGATTCTGTCTATTTTTGATTTAAAAGTGCGCCCGTAACTACTTAGTCCGTAAGATATCACTGATTCACCCAATGCTTTATATAATGATAGCAAAATTGGATATGGAATTTTATGCCTTAGTATAGAGAATTTGGCCAGTATTGCGCGCAATTTATCACATACATGTTGAATGTGATTAGACCAAATTAATCTGTCGTCAATAATCACACCTAGGTAAGTCTGTGTATCCACTACTTCTAGGGCCTCACAGTCACAATTTATATTTTTATGTAAACAATTATGACTGTGCGATATTATTGTAATAGGAGATGTTTTCCTATTTTGATTTGTACTTATATACATAACTTTTGTTTTACTACTATTTAGGACGAGTCCGTTATCATGGGACCATTTAGACAGAAGAGTAAAATCGCTTTGTAATTTACCAAGAGCCATGTCAATATCCGAGTCGGCCGAGAGTAAACAAGTATCGTCAGCAAATTGATAGACTTCGCAGTTTTTTATGACGTTTCCTAAATTATTAACGTAAGTTATGTAGTGTAAAGGTCCGAGTACTGAGCCTTGTGCTGTCCCTTCGCTAACGTGTACCTTATCACTGAAAGCGCTATCAACTTTCACCTGGTAAGTGCGGTCCTGTAAATAATTTTTGCACCATTCCAATAACGGACCACGAATTCCACTTTCTTCCAGACTATCTATTATTTTACAGTGGCGGAGTGTATCAAACGCTTTACTATAATCAATGAAAGCTGCAATTACATGTTGTTTGCCATCTAAATGTTTATTGACAGAATCCGTAAAATCCGAAAGTAGCTGTGTAGTGTTCCTACCTGGTTGAAAGCCATACTGTTTTGATGAAATGATGTCATTCTTTTTATAGTATGAATACATTTGATTTCCTATAAATTTTTCGACAACTTTATCAATTGTGGGGAGAATAGTGATAGGTCTATAGTTTTCATAATCTGTATGGCTGCCTTTTTTGTATATTGGCCTAACTATTCCGGTTTTCAGCTGGTCAGGATATCTACCGGTGACTATGCTCGTATTAATTAGATTGACAATAGTTGCTGTTATTTTGTCAATTATGCGCTTTATATCACTTGCCCGTATGCCATCTGAACCTGGTGCTTTTTGATTGTTCAGATTTTTTATAAGGGGTTGCACCAGGTCTGATCGGGCTTTAGTGAAGTACATTGTAACATTTTTAGGCATACTGTATGTTGATTTATCTAGCAATGGATTATCACAATTTGGTGAGATAGACTTCACACTTCTCTCAAATGTCTGTGCAAATTTATTCGCTATATCACTCGGCCCACTTGTGCTTTTTTCAAATGCTGCAACGATAGACTTGTCAATGGATGTTTTAATTCTTCCGGTTAATCTATTCAGTAATTGCCAGAGTCGTCTTATATTATTTTTGCTTTCATATATTTCTTGTTTTATGTGTTTATTTTTTGTTTTCTTTATTAAATTATTAGCAAAGTTTCTAGCCTTATTATATTTCAAACGCAATATGTTATTATTTGAATCATTTTTCCACTCGATAAATAATTTGTCCTTATATTCACATGCTTTATTTATTTTTTTACTAACCCACGTATTGTTTTGCCGAGACGATCTGGTATTACATTTAATATTGATTTCTGCTTGACTATAGCTTTTATTTATACTATCATTTATAAATGTGTATATCTGTGTAGGACACGACATGTTATTAGTTGATTGCCAGTCAATGTGATGTAATAGTTTTGTTAATTTTTTAGAATCTGTTATTGTTTTAAAAGAAGTACATGAAACATCCTGTATCATCGGTCCAATGCAAGCTACCGCTGTCGCCCGGTGATCGGCCAGTACAGTTCCGAGTGCGGCCGTAAACAGTTCCTGTGAGTGAGATCTCACGAAAATATGATCGATACATGTTTTGCTTATCTTACCGTCCTTTCTTTCAATTCGTGTGTAATCGGATATCCCACTCACAAGACCACAGCCATACAAAGAAGTTTTGTATTTATGTTTCACAGGACAGTCAACCTTTAGGTCAATGTTAATGTCTCCCAGCAAGTATAGATCACAATCCGTATCAATACTAGACAGAGTATGCTGCAATTCATTTATAAACAAGTGTTTACTATATTTCGGTGGCCGATACACTGCACACACAGTCGCGGAATAGTGAAGTTGTGTATGTATTTTAAAAGTGAGGCATTCAAAGTGTTCTGTTTTAATTTTAAGTTTTGATATTTTATGTGTGTTATGTATATATACTATTATACCCCCACCCTTTCGAGCATTCCGTAACTCTGTTATCATGTTATAGCCGTCGATATTGTATAAGCAACTAAGATTTTCTGAAATATTAGCCTCAGTTAATATGACAACATCTATTTTTTGTGGGCATGAGCTAATGCATTGTTCTAATGTTGAGAAATTTTTAATTATTGACCGAATATTTATATGAAGACATAGTAACTTCATTAGTCCCTTTGGTATAGATTTTAAGTAATTTTGAATATTTGAGCAATTTTTTAATTCAAACACATTATCTTCTTCGAAAGAAGTCATTTTGGATGTGGAAAAGTTACATAATGATAATATATATCTAAATTAAACGAAACAAAAAACATAAAAAAAAAGCCTGCCAGATACCTACCTATTTTTCACTAGTTGCTATTTTTACGTCACTCAAAGATCTTACTATTATCGGTTTCTCATTTTCAGATTTTCGAGCTAATATTGTTCCTTTTTTGCACCAGATGAATTTGTAGGTATTCTTTAATTCTTGCTTCGCGTTCCATAGTAGTTTTTTGTTATGTGGTGTGAGAGCTTCGTTGACATATATTTTTTGCTCACCGACCCCATTTGCTACATTGGAGATGAAATTCTTTGCATGCAGTGGGATGCTTTTAGCTGCAACTATCCATTTCTCCTGCGTACTGTCGTCCTTCACTATGACTCGAACGGGGCCAGGGTGGTCTTTTCTACCACTCATTCGTTTCACACTTATAATGTCTGCTTTAGGCATCGATAGTTTTTTGGCCAGTGTTTCCGCTATATCTATTACATTTTCTTGGTCTTGTTGTGGCAAGTTATTTATATCGATGTGATTAGACAGTTGTTTTTGTTCCATCTGTTGGATATGTTGTTCGAGAGCGCCTATACGAATTTCTAAATTAGTATTTTTGTTAGTGACTTCCACAAGTTTCCGTTTTACGTCAATAATTGTTTGCTTAAGTGCGTGAACGCTTTCAAGCACTTCATCCATCTTGTCACTATGGAATTGCATGGATTGTCTCAGATCTTTCATCTCCTTGTTTATAGCCTTTTGTACTTCTGAGGTTATATTTTTTAGGAGTTTATTTGCATCAATATTAACTAATGTACTAGGTTCTGTAAACGATTCTTCATTCCCTTCTTCATCTTCATTCGGGATTATAAATGATGACTTTCTGCCCGAGAACTCTAGACATTCCTGACACGTCCATTCTAGAGTCTCCGCAGCACGAAGTGCACTTATCTGCATTTTCGAGAGACCGGAGCAGAGCTTGGTGCTATGAACAATCTTCTCACATCCAGCACATTCTAGTCCAGGGCTTTTGGCCGTGATATTTTTATTGCACTTATCACATTTATTCATCTTGAGGGTATGAATTTAATATAATTAATATGAAAAGATGATTTAGGCTTATTTTTTTGAATTGTAATTATAATATACAAATAAATGGAAATTAAAACGAATTATATTTTTATTTTATACACGCGTGATGGTAGACTGAAGGTGAAGTGACGAATGAATCATCATTTATATGTGGAACATAGGTTAGTTACAGATCTTATAATAATGTTAGAAGGTCCTCTATATTCTACCACATTGTGTGATGTACAAATGTTTTTTAATTGAGAACTAAGTATGTCAATTCATGCAATGTGAACGAATTATTAGTCCCAAAAAATGTCAAAAAATTAAATAAGTTATTTCAATGAACAGCAGTAAAATAATAAAATAAGAAGAAAATTAAGTCAGAAATTAAAACATAATAAAAAATTAAATTAAATCATATGTCTTTGTCACTAAGATAATCATTAACAGAGTAGTATGCTTTATCGAGCAAGAAAGTTTGCACTTCTTTTCTAAACATTAGCAAGTTTTCGCTAGATTTTATGGCTTTAGGTAGTCTGTTGTAGATCTTGGGTGCCATTACAAATATAATACTCTATATATTATATTAATTACATAATTCGTTGTTTCGTAATCTGGATGTATACCTACCTAATATAAATCTACCTACCCCCACATATATATACAGACATTACCCTAAATCGTTGTTGCTAAAACACAAACCGCTTTACTAAAACCACGTTAACATCCCTAAAACCTCCGCACCATAAAATAAAGATGCCAATTTTCTTCCTAACTTAATAATTTGAGCTATAAAACTGCGTTTAAAGTTAAACCAAGTTATTTATATTCTCATAGCGGCGGGTTCTGCATAATGCGAATGTATTCAGGGTACCGTAAGACCAACTCTGGGGTTAAACAAATTTATGGCACCTAGCATGTCTCACGTTTGAATTTCCGTCGACGTCAACAACATATTTGGTGTTAAATTGTGAATAAAGTTATTACGTGTTGTAGCTTATTTGTTTGCGATTTCTTACATAAAATAACTTAAACTCACGTCTATATCTCCGAAGGGGTAGGCAGAGGTGCTAGCACCCAGTTTTGCCAGTTTATGTTTAGGTCCCAATGTAATAGGTGGCGAGCCTATTGCCATTAACCGGGCACTTATAAACCTGCGATAAATACAGACATAACTTCGAAAAGCATCGAAAAGTCTTTGGTGTGTGCCATGGTAAAACCTGTGATCGAACTCGAGACCTCGTTTCAGCAGTTCATTACCCATACCACTAGGCTACCGCGGTTTGTTTTCTGGTTGTTGCAATTTCTTCTTCAGAATAAATTTATAGTTATTTTTTAATTTTATTTCCAAGCGACTATGATACGGGGTTCTTTAAGAAGGGCTGGTTCCTACAGGGTAGCACGAGTGTGACGTCCTTCGACCACGGTAACCACTTTCCATAAATAATACTTTTTAAGAGGTATAAAAAAGTTGGTTTAAAGATAGAATCTATTTAGTGATTGGTTTCACTACCAGGGTAGCCGAAACAAACGGAGAAGTCTCAGGAGTGAAGGTCATCATTCAAAGTCAAAGTCAAAAATCATTTATTCTGCATAGACCATTAAATCGACACTTACAAAACGTCAATATAAAAAGAAATATGGAAGACTAGTTTAGCGAGTGGCCCCGCCCTGAGAAGACCCCGGCAAGAAACTCAGTGGGCATTTTTTTTGGTCTATTTACAAACATTTACTAAGTCTACTTACTCCAAATACAAACATTTACTAAGTCTACTTACTCCAAATACAATAATTCACTTGAGTAGCATAGTTGAGCGAACAGCTTATTTCCAAGCTTGTTTATCATCTAAGTATTCTTGCATTTTACAATAGCCTTTCTGGCACAATTTACTCTTTATTACATTTTTAAATTTATTTACAGGTAAATCCCTAATTTCATTAGGGAAATGCATTGTAGATAAAAATAATGCTACAATATATTGGTTCTCAGTTTGCCGGCCTCATTAGAAGCTTCTCACGCCTCGCTTAATAGATCCGGGATTGTAGGAAGATGGAAACACGTGTGTTACTAAAAATTTGCAAGTCTTTTTTGTATGGCAAAGAAATGAGGTACTGAACCATAGTGGTTCAGTACCTCATTTCTTTGCCATGCTTGAATAGAGTTGGTTTCATCGTATGAAGGTGACACTTCGGTTATGCACGTGTTGCTCTTAATAGAAAAGGTATTGACAAAGCAGTGAAATGTGTAATGAACGGAACAAGGGGTGTGCTGTTGTCTGTACCTACCCCAAGGGAAAGAGTTTTGGTCTAGGTACACTTATCAATAAAAGCTTTAAGATAAAATATTGCATCTCAACTAAATTTTAATTCATCGCCCAACAATTTGAAACCTAAAGTTTGAAGTTGAATTGTTGTTGTTTGTTTGGTAACTGAACTTACAATATTGCATGCTATAGTGACGTCTATAGCATCAGTATCAAAATAAACGGGATATTTACCATGTTTCATTGTTTTGAGTTTGATGATAGTTTAAAGACGTCTATAGCAGTTCTTAGCAAGATCATCAGATAGAGATAAAAATGTATATAAATTCGATTAAGTCTATCGTGTATTAGGTATAATATGCGAGAGAAACGGTTAGATATATGTATTACGTAATAAAATATGTGTCAATCAATTAGCATAATAGCAGTATACTGCTAGATACAGGCCTCTTCCAATATCGGGAAGCTTACTGTATCCCTGGCCAGATATAATGGTACATAGTTTTATTTCGAATTTTGTTTCTCTTGCAGTGATATCGTCTGTGTATTTTTCCGTAAGTTGCCTCTTATGTACCCTTCAGATGAGATGGACTGATGATACTTGGATTCTTTCCCCGTCACCACATGGACTACGTGTATCTATCAGTTTATCTAGGAATATAATCCCTCACTGTCATAAATAATATAAAAGTATCTATGATTATATAATGACTAAATGCGTGTTATCTCTATCAAAACCTGCACATGTGTGATACAGTACTACTGCGACTACTATTACTATTACTGCGACCTACAGTAACGTATTCTTCATATAAAACGTTAGATACATCCAGCGGGTCTGGTGCGAAAATCCAAGGAAAAGGTCTTGTCTACCTAGCCCTATTTTTTCGGCCGTTGTGCGTGAAGAGTACTACCAAGAGCAGCCTAACTCCGAGCAGAAAAGTAGAAGCTTACTGGGGGCTTCACATGTTTCATTTGAGATTCGTGGAACGACCTCACTGTGCCGAGGATTTGAGATCGTTGAGGGGCCACAGTATACGTGAGCAGCCGTTTCCTCGGCAACGAAATACGCCCTGCAAAGAGGGCTGTCCGAGACACCAATGGTGTATAGGTGCTTGTTGAGGGGGCAGGTATGTTTGAGTAACAAATATTCTTCGAAACTTTTGTATTTATAATAATGCTGGTGGCTCCACATCACGTTCCTGCAGGGAACACATTCCAGGGGTAAAAAGTAGCCTATGTGTTAATCTAGATCATAATCTGTCCCTGTATCAAATTGCCAGATCCGGTTAATCATGATTCGACATCATGATTAGATAAAAAACATTATAGCAGTGGGAACTAGTACAGTACTACATCTTTAATCAAACTGCAGTCTTCCACACCGCGTTAAAATAGTTACTAAAAGAAACCTATACAATATGCACGTACTTAGAAGCCAACTTTGAAATTCTCAAGCATTTCACCGCCGCCGCCGGTTCTACGCTAAAGCAAACGTGAGTGTTTGCCAGTGGCTTCAAGGAATTTCCTTTCACAGCGAGATTCCTCCAGGATAACATTATTTTGTTGTGACAGTGAATTTTCTTTGAGACCTGGAAATGTAAATCTAAGAATTTATTACCGAGGTACTGATTAGAGGCGAACGAGCATTCGCAAACAAGTTACACATCAACAGGATGATTCTGTGAACTTATGTAGTAATTGGAGAAACGGTTGTGATTTAATTAACAACAACTGGAACATTATTCATATTGAATAAGCACTTTTACATTTCCACACTTGGTTATTATAGAATCAAATTTACAGTTTTTATTTTAAACAAGATAAGACAAGAAGGGTCCGCAGCACGAGTGTAACGCCCCTGTTTTTGCACGATACGTCTATAGGACACGGTAACCACGTGCGAATATCCTCTTGAATAGCCCCACCGAAGTCGACGGTAGAACTCGAAGTGACAAAACTGCACGGTCGCCAATGACCATCAGTTGTCGAGTATGAGGTAGCTTTTGGCATATTCCTCGCGCACCCCGACTGACTCAGAGCCATAAAAGGCCCCTTCAAGTGTGTGACTACAGCTTCCTCATTTTCACCCAGAAAGGAGAAGGGGAAGGCACGTCTTCTTCTGCTAGGGATAACAAGCGACTCCACCTGTAACCACCAGGGCCGCGCTCAAGGAGGACAGAAGTTGTTCAGCGATCTCCGACGCCTGAGTTGCCTTCGCGTATTGCAGTCTATGTGGGATGGAAGGAAGGCCACGGTAACCACTTTATATTAGGCGGGCCGTGAGCCTGTCTCCCACCTAAGAGGTATAAAAAGCCATTGTACATACCTGTATCTACTTCTAAATAAAAGAGATGAAATCAATATGTGTTCATTTTCTAATAATTCATCGTCATTGCTTGAAACTACAGAATACCGCGGTTATAATAACTTCGTGTTGTGTTCCCAGCGGTGAGTAGGGTAGCCAGAGCTCACTGGAGAATTTGTGCTGTCAGTGGGATGACTAAAGGCTTATCCTGCTTTGTCCTCTACACTGACGGCACAGAAACTATGTGCTTGCAGCGCGAGTGTGGCTTCTCCGCTGTTACACACGTCCATAGGCCACGGTAACCATTTTCCATCAGGTGGGCCGTGCGCTAGTCTGCCACGTAAGTGGTATAAGAAAAAAGCTTCATTGATAAATGAAACTACGACCGACCTACATATGTACTAAGATTATTAACCGCCAATAAAAAAAATCTGAATGCCGTGAGGCGAAAAGGGTCAGGTCAAAAATCAAATATGGTTGAAAAGTACGAAATGTCTTGTTCAATATATAAGATTATTGACTTGACAAACCAAACACAATCAATAAAGCTATCGATTCATTGACTCGATTTGTCGCACTCGAATGCTGACGGACATATTCGATTCTGTTCCGATGGCTCGTCGAATGCAATAGATACGTTTGACAATAGAATTTCCACATATCCGTGGAGAATGTATAATATAGTACTGGGAGATTGGATTCGTTCCGTGTAACTTGCATTGGGGTTTTCTGGATTCTTACAGATCTTGTTACAGTTTTTACCAAGTTTACTTTGGTATATCAGATTTTACTTTACATTTTATACGAATGTTACAAAATCTTTGTTCTGTGTACTAAGTAGAACTTTCGTAGGAGCCAATTGAGCAGTCCGACTGGGAAATTACCTCCACCCTACAGAATACCACTGCAATAATAACCTTGTGATGTGTTCCCGGCTGTGAGTAGGGTAGCCAGAGCTCACTGGAGAGTTTTTGTGCCGTTAGTGGGAAGACCGAATGCTTTTCCTGATTTCGTGATATGCACTGACGGCACAGAAACTCTCTGTTCTTACAGGGTCGGCAGCACGGGTGTGACTCCCCTGGTGTTACACACGTTCATAGGTCACGGTCACCACTTTCCATCAGGTGGGCCGTGTGCTGCTACCTAAGTTGTAAAAAAAAATCTAAATGGAACTTGATATATTTTTTTATCCTAGCGTTTCCCTCCGCATCCGAAGTTTTCACCTCGAAGTGTGGGTTTACCTGTCTAACTGTGGATTTGGCTGAACTTCGATATTTTCCGTGAAGCGACAGCCATCTGACCTTCACAACGAATTGGCGATATCAAAGTTCTGTAGTTAGACTAGTTGATTTTTGTTTGGTCCAACTAACGACGGCCATAGATGTTCGTATGGCACCCGGGACCGACGGCTAAACGCGCTGTCCGAGGCACGGCCAGACCAATGCAAATATCCATGATCATGGATACACATATTTTGCACTGAGCGAGGATCGTACCCGCGACTTCTGCGTTGCAGCCGCGCTCACTACCGCTACGCCACATAGGCTGTCCATATCATTTTATTCTAAATATACTACCGCACCAATACATTTTTGTTTATTCATATTCATCTCTATTATTTGCTGCAGATATGCGTGTGAGGTCAAAAACATTCAATAAATGCAGATATGTCTAACACTAGAGGCAGATAGTTAAGTGCATAAGGGTAGAAACTGATAGTTGCTGTCTCTGACTACCCCAAAAAGAGCGCTCATTTATGCTGGTTTCGAGTGCATATGGCATCAAAAGGAAGTTTATCAGCCTAATATTTCAAATAAAAGAAGCAAAAATCTACCAAAACGTTTCTTTATTAAATTCCTAATCAATTTTATATCACTCGTTATAATAGCAATTTGCTCTCTATTAGTCCTTTGAGTCTGACTTTGAAATTAAAATACCCACAAAGGGCACGTCTACTTCAGAACAAATTAAATTTCTTCGACACGAGTTTGAATATTACATAGATACGTACTGTACTGAGTGGATCACTCAATAAGTCATACAAATCGGGTTGAGGGATAACTTTAAACAGCTCACCTTATATCGATTTGGTTATTCTATTGTATCCACTAAAACTTCTGTGACATAGAATGTTGAATATTGGATAGGTACTAGTGTTTAGCGCACTTGGGTTTAGAATTACGGTACCGACTGCCTATGGCCTCGTTCATAAGACGCAGGTAATCTTGTGTCGCGTACGGTGTGGCTGCCAGTGGCGCGATAAACGTTATGTTTTTCCGTTTATGGAATCCTCCCAACGAAGACTCGTTATTGCACGTAGATACAATATCGCAATGTATGATGATATTTATAAAAAGGCGACAAGTGCAGAGCGGTAAATAACGTTGTATTGCAAGTAGAAAGCAATAAATAACGTTGCATCTGATAAGGCCGCCAAGCTGAGTGTCACCATTGCCACATACTATGTGTCTGTAATGGTAACCCTCTTCTGTTCTTCCTTAGTCAAATTGGCATCCTAGATGGAAAAAAATAACGCACTCGTACAACAGCAACGCTTTTGCTAACGTTTCAATTCAGTGCAGGGCCAAAGGCCTTCATTCATTCGCAATAGCGAGTCATCCTAGAGAGAATGGCATCTGTGGAAGCAGCATAAACAAAATGTAACCACACTAGTAAATATGTCAGTCCTACAGTTTTATCAGCGATGTCACAGGCATAAAGGCAGCTGTAGATACTGGAATTCCTCACCCGATCATAGGGCCCCAAACAAACTGCGAGCCTAGTTCAATGGCGGGTGTGAGTGCGGAAACATCACATCTATGAAAAGTGCCTTTGCGGCCACACTGCAGTGACAAAGCGTGAATATGCATTCACTGCAACATATCCGTAGCAGGCAGCATTGACTTATGTAGTCCTAACTCTGGCCACGCTTCACAGTCTTTCTAAAAGACACACACAGACCCCCCCTAGATAAGTGGTAATTTGGTGACCGACGTATTGTAGTATAGAATGACAATTGTATGGGATTTGACGTATTTGACAGTCGTCAACGCATGTCATAAACGTCAAATATCATACATTTGTCATTTTATTCTACAATACGGCAGCCAACGAATTGCCATTTGTCTAGGTCTAGTTCCATCCAAAATTAGGTATTCTTTCTAAGTATCCGTGGGTACAATCTTCTGCAATTAGGATGGAGGTGCTTCGCCCATCAACGGTTCAAAATTTAAACAGCAAATACCACACACTGCAACACAATTCCAATTAAATTATTTCGCACGTCCAGTCCAGAATCCAACTGTACCAGTCTTATCCTCCTGTGTCGATTCTATCATCCATTTAATAATTTGCTCACGTCCCGATTCCATTACAATGGTATCGGATCTGAGCTGAAACTTGTCTGCAAACCTTAGCTTCTCAAATTTTGATTCAGTTATCACTTGGGCTGAGATATCTTCGATATCATTGAGTTTAGGTATTAATGGTATCTTGATACAGTCTCTTATAAGATGTATGAACATTAGTTGAAATTAATGTTCTTTCAAGTATTGGCTCTAATAATTGTTTAACGGTTTTGGCGCCAATACGAAATAGGGTGCGCGATATTATTTTATTTGTAGAAATTGGTGTGAATTCAAAATTTTATTTATAAAAATAGTGGACTTTTAGATATAACGTCTTTGACAACGAACACAAGTGTAGAAACATGGCATATTACAGTGAATTATGACCTTTCGTTTTGGCTCCTAATCTCCCTGGAGAGCTTCTAGTAAAGTCCCCACAATTTTACTAAG
This sequence comes from Eilema griseolum, assembly GCA_963662185.1. Taxonomy (NCBI): domain Eukaryota; kingdom Metazoa; phylum Arthropoda; class Insecta; order Lepidoptera; family Erebidae; genus Eilema; species Eilema griseolum. The sequence goes on from OY759250.1 coordinate 13,628,264, forward strand.
GCAGCAATCATCTCTTTGATCGTCAACATCATAAACTCATTATCATCATCATCATTAACAATAATTCTAACTAGGATATTAATACAATACAAAATAAAATTTGACTCCACTTGACATTGGTAAGATTGTCCCCCAAATTGGGTTGATATGTTGCCATGCAAAAAAAGGGGTTATGGGACCGAAAACTTGGTGGTGATACCAAAATCCATTTTCAAAAACAAAAACAAAATCGGTATCTAATATGATAAGATTGCCAGAAAAAGCACATCTGAAAGATCATCAAATTCTGTGTATGTAAAAACACTGCTGCAATTCGAAAACACTGGCAAAAGTGGTGGCAGCAGAATATGAAAGTCGTAGAAAGCCAGGGTTTAGCCTTGCAGTGTAGCCATTTCGAGTTCTCCAATCAAAGATGCATCTCATGACATAAAAATCATCCGGAAATCTGATAGAACTGGGTTTAGTCTCGTCCCCTCTTGTACTATAAGTATGTTGTGTATATTTTAATGTGTACTAGAATCTAAATCCCTCACTATTTTCTTCCCGTTTCTACTCACTACCCAACGATTTTTGCGTGAAGTATACTTATTTACTTTTGTAGCTGGAGCCATTACATTAGTGAATTGTGTACGTGCCTACAGCACAATGAAGACGTATGGGGGATTTTACGTTTGCATAACAAATACATGGGTTTGTTTGCAATTAAGACTAATTGCCGACCTCCTTTGAGATCGTAACACAAGGGACGAGGGGAGAATCCTAATGCTGTAAGTGTGCTGGGTAAGGATTAGGTGGAGGTGGAAGTCGAGGATTACGTCATTAGATAGATTGTCAAATTAAGGTATTTGATTGATGTGATGTGCGTGACTTACGTTTGGAAGATTTACGTTAAGAAATTGGGTTCATTTATATCAATCTATACTAATCTTCACTAGTATTATAAATGTGAAAGTAACTCTTGTCTGTCTGCGTGTCTGTCTGTCTGTTACGCTTTCACGCCTAAATGACTGAACGAATTTTGATGAATTTTGGTTCAGAGGTAGATTAAACATTGTGAAAGGATATAGACCATGTTTGGTCACGATAACAGATATCTGTGGTGGTGGAGTTCCGGAAAACAGCTAGTTTATTATAGTTAAGTTAAGATAGGGGACCTTATAGCCTATCACACTTCCCTTTTTTTTTAAAGATTTAAATGTAACAAAATGTTTCAAGTAGACACCACTTTGATGCAATACGTATGTGATTTGATATACATAATATCTAACTTCTTCAACTTCAACTTCAAACTTTATTTCATGGAATATGGTATACATTAGATTTTGTGAGACATAGATAAAGGAACGTCATACTCTGCCGTGTGGCGTTGAAATACATATAACATGCTTACTTGACAATATTAAAATTAATGTGCAAATAATAAAAATAATTAGTAATAACACATCTAGATACCTACTATTATTAAATTTGATCTGTATCGAATCCTCATAGATAGATACCTACTTTAATTTATAGTTATACATATAAGCCCGAGTCGAATGTCGCTTACGGTTGTCTAGACAAACCCGTAAGGGTTTTTTGTCAACCATGTACATCAAATACCTTATTGGCCTTGTTTGTGAATACTAATAAATAAATAAATAAATAAAAATCCTCAATGGTCAAAAATAATTGATTACGTTGGTGCATTCAATTTCGCACATGACAATTTGCAATACACATTTGGTCGTACATATTCAGAATTGCAAAACAATTTTACGTAGAGTCAATGCAAAAAACTGGGAAATGAGAACTCTCTTTTTTCTGTTTATTTTACAATTTTTTTTACAATTTAGGTGGCAACTTGGTAAGTAAGGTACTTGGGCCTGCCTAATGGAAAATGGTTACAGTGGCCTATGGGCGTGTGCAACACCAGGGGTGTCATACTTGTGCTGACGGCCCTGTAAGAAAATTTGTTCTTTTAAAAAATAACAGTTTTTAATGAATGCATACGTAAAATAATAACAATAAAAGGTTCTAGATGTTCAGCTTTTTTATAGCTGATGTTATTAGGCTTAACGTACCTAGTCGTACTTATCTATTTGGTAAAAAAACCCAAATCTAAACCACACGAGCAGCAGAAAACAAAACTCTCTGGACCGCTTTAAAATATTTCAGAGCAAAAATATAAATAATTTGGTACAATTATAAAAAGGTCTGTATTCACTAAGCTTTTAATAATAACTTTGTATGAATCTGGTAAAATTAAAATTATATTAGTATACACAAATACTAAATATCTTTAAAAACTGTTTTTTAATTTCATAATAAAAATTTTAGACTTTTTGTCTGGGACACATCTGTTAACTGAACGCGATATTTATTTTTGCTAAAAACTTATAATTAAAAATTAATAAAAAGAACTTAAGCACAGTCTTGGTATAGTCAATGACAAAAGTTGGTTAACACTGAATTATAATTCTTTTTTAAATTTTTTTTTTATACCACTTAGTTGGCAGACAAGCACACGGCCCACCTGATGGAAAGTGGTTACCGTCACCTATGGACGTCTGTAACACCAGAGGAGTCGTCACAGTCGCGCTGCCAACACTGTAAGTACAGAGTTTCTGTGCCGTCAGTAGAAGACAAAGCAGGACAAGCCTTTAGTCTTCCCACTGACAGCATAAATTCTCCAGTGAGCTCTGGCTACCCTACTCACCGCTGGGAACACAACACGAAGTTATTATAGCCGCGGTATTCTGTAGGGCGGAGGTACTACCCCAGTCGGACTGCTCAATCGGGCGGAAATACCGCCGTGTCCTACCTCCTGAAATACATCTCAAAAACATTACTACTAAAATAACAAATGTGAGAGATTGTTAGAATAAATGAATGTATGTGCATGATTAGATATTTGTTACTATTTCACGCAAAAAGTTGTTGGCCATTTTAGGGATTCAACTACAAGTAACGACTGAAAATTAAAGTTATTAATTTCCTTTGCCACACACAAATGATATACCTCGAAATATTTTGATTGAAGCGTTGGCCATGTCGGGGGACCCTAACTGGCAAAGCACTAAATCATATTATCGGAGTGATCCAAGGTCCCCCAACATGACAACCCCTGAATCAAAATATTTCTGGGAATATCAAAGTTAAAGACTAACTAACCAACACAATTTATTTTTAATTTTTTGGGGGTTGCTTTTGTGACGGGATTATTTAAATTTTTAATTTAATTTTTATTTTGGAGTTTTTAAATTGATCTACTCGTCAAGCTCTTTGATTTGATACCCATATTGAGAGAGTTGTGATAAAAAATGTAATTCACAATGGACATTGTCCAACTTGTATGAGCACTTGGCCTGGTATGGACAGATAATAATTGGCCAAATATGATACGGGTTTGGTAGTTCATACTAGTAAGAAATAAAATAACATCATATGGTTGTATCAGAATTCATCATTTATATTATTTATTGACCATAGTATTTCGTCAATTTTTGTTAAATGATTAGTTGTATTCATCATTTCTTTATTATTCAGTCATAAGTTATTAAAACATCCTTGGAATTGGGCAGGTGGGTTTACCCTAGGGACCTATTTAAGTTGATATGTACCACACGCCAATAATATTAACTCTAAAAACAGAATCGGCTTTCGCAAGAAATTGAAAAATGTAGGTATTCACGAGTCAAAATGACAAGCGAATGACATTTTATAAGATTTCTTTCCAATTGCCATATAAAAACACAAGCTCAATCGATTAAACATAAATTCGTATTATATTTATTTATTTTTATTGTATTTACATACACTATTTAGTGTTTAGGTTGACTGATAGAGAATACTTGTTGAATTAAGTCCGCTTATGTACCTACTTGTGCATGAAGTCTAATAAATAAATAAATGAGCTCATATTTAACCGAATATAATACATAATTACTTACATATATTTTTACGTTTTCGTCATCGTTCTTATAATCTTACGTTTGATCGTTGAGTAGAACCGATTTCCACGCGGGCTTAACCGCAAGCGTCACAGTCAACGCGTACTCAATATCATTTAGTTTATGTATCTTTTTTAAAAGTATCAACAGTAGTCAATCTATCAATTCTCTATCAATTCCTTATCAAACTCCGGTGTCCCATACATTACTCTTTATCGATATATTCATAAGTCTTAAATAAAAATCGATTTCGATCTTTATTATAACTGGCAACATTTTATTATTAAGCAAAAGAGAAAGATGTATACCCATGTTAGGAGAATGTATATTTTAATGAACTAATTGATTAAATACTAATTATTTAAAGATATTTGTTGATACTCCAAGAAATCATTATTAGTTCGGTAAAAAATAAACATGATTATTGATCAATAGCTACATTTGCGTACGTCGTGTCCATGAGAGGCCAGTTTTGGACAATGCCCTTTGTGGTGGTGGCCATATTAGATTTGATATTCGTCATAGTTTATGGTATTTTACTAATCAAGCCCTTTCATGTGATACCCATAGTGAGGGAGTTGTGTAAAAAAATGTACTCCGTCGTTTTATGTCGTCGCAAACCTTAAACCGATTTTTCTAGCATAGCTCAGAACACTTAAACACACTGACATTTTTTTTTATTACACATCTTTCAAATAAAAAAAAATCCAATTTGGTTCATCCGTTGGAAAGAAGGAGCTTGAAGGGTATGTGATGCCATAGACACACATACACACACACAAACACACACGCACACACATACGCACGCACGCAGACGAACGCACGCACGTAGACGAACGCACGCACGCACGCACGCACACACACAACTACTCATAACAACTGCCATAGATGTTCGTATGGCAACCGTGACCACAGTTTAACGTGCTCTCCGAGGCACGACCTGACAAACGCACAGAGGCTGTCAAATACGAAATTATGCGAGGCTGCATATAGATACGTAATTACAGTACGTACTTCCATTTAATGAAAATGAAACCACAAAAACTTATATAAATCTTTTCTTACATAATTTACCGTCGAAAATATTGCCCTACAAACCCAAGAGCTCGTAGTTTAAAGTTACGCTAAGCAGTAAGATTAAACTGTATAATTTCAGACACAGTATTAAAGAGAATAAGTTGTCACTTTAATTGTTGAACTCTCGAGGCACCCTTAAACTTTGTACTCAAAGACTTGTGAAACCGGGCCGGCTTTCTTAAAACTTAGTTTTGATCCTAGTATGTAAGCCTGTGTATCACAACGTATGCATTGTTACGTAGCAAAGACATAATCTTGAGGTTTAAAATTATAGTTAGAAACATTTTCATGCTAACACACATCATTGGCGATAATTTATGTTTTTTTATACCACTTAGGTGGCAGACAAACACACGGCCCATCTGATAAAATGTGGTTACTGTAGCCTATGGATGTGTGCAACAAGAGTTTATGTGCCGTCAGTGTAAAATACAAAGCAGTTTTTAATCTATACTCTATATATTTAATCTATACTCTATATTAATCCAAGTGACTCCTTATTTTATGTAACCAAAAGAGTATTCAATAAGTATAATGGAAGTGTATTTAGACAGTTATTATTACAACAAGACTGGAACAGCAATGGTATCAATGCTTTTATTAAGAAGCTAAATAACACCTTTAAAACAGCTTTTAAATTGAAAACTAGGCAAGTAAGTACAAAACGATCTTCCCTAACATGGGTATCAAAGGGAATTAAGGTATCCAGTACAATGAAACGTTTCTTGGTTACAAATAAGCATATAAATAATGATATAAGTGTTATCAATTACAGAAAAAAATATATAACCTTATACAGAAACGTAATAAAAAAGGCAAAAAAAATTGCTGTCCAGTCTCAAATTTCGCGTTCTGAAAATATTTCTAGGGATATTTGGAAAATTATTAATATACATAGGAATAAAACAAAAATATGTACAAAAAAAGTACTTCTACAAGTAGATAAGAAGGTCATCACAGAGCCAGTAGATTGCAAAACAATTTACCGTCAATTCGAATGAAGGCACCAGTCGTAATATCCAAAGTGGTAGTGCAATTGATCTATTGCAACAAACCGAAACCAGAGTCAGAGGTGACATTACTTGGGAACTTATCAGTACTCACGAAATCATTAACGTGATAAAAAAAATGAAAAGTAAGAGCTCTTGTGGTTTCGACGGGTTACCTATAACAATATTTAAAGACAACATAGATATCTTAGCTGAACCGCTTAAATGTTTTTATAATAGTTGCATGACCGATAGTATCTTTCCGGACCAACTGAAAATAGCGAAAGTCATTCCTATCCACAAAAAGGGTTCTACAAAAGACCCTAAAATGTATAGACCCATTTCCTTGTTGCCTACCTTGTCGAAGATTTTTGAAAAATTAATAAAGTCTAGACTCATAACACATTTGAATCGAAACAAAGTCTTAAATCTTAGACAATTTGGGTTTCAAACTGGCGTAGGCACGCAAGATGCAGTTGAAACTCTAGTGAGGGATGTTAGAAGCGGACTAAACTCTAGGAAAAAGGTAGCCGGCCTCTTCCTGGACTTAAGCTCTGCCTTTGATACAATTAACCACAATCTACTATTATGTAAGTTAGAACATTATGGTGTGAGAGGCAAAGCTTTACAACTTCTCACATCATATTTTAATAATAGAAAAATGTTCGTCGAAGTAAAACAAGTCATGAATGGACAAAATGACAATGACAATAAGCAAAATATGACGAGTAATAAAGCTTGTGAAAAGGTTTTTAGATCTAAGTTTGAGAGTAACAGCATAGGAGTTCCTCAAGGATCAATACTTGGTCCAATATTTTTTATAGTATTTATGAATGACCTGATAAAACATATAGAAAAAAGCTTAGAAGGACACACACGGCTAGTAGTCTTTGCAGATGACACAAACGCCGTCATATCGGCAGATTCTAATGACTTGCTTAATATATGCGTGAATGAAGCTCTGGAAGCATTTCACAAATGGTTCACCATGAACGGACTCAAGGTGAATGCAACTAAAACCAATTTAATATTATTTTGTACAACATCTAAAAATAGTGATCGTCTAAATTGTACCTTAGACGGTGTGAACGTTGACATGGTAGAGGTAGTTAAGTTCTTGGGTGTACGTGTCGACTGTCACCTTAACTGGAAACCTGAACTTGGAAGCTTGAAACTTGCCATTAGCTCTGCATGCTATGTTTTAAGAAGCTTAAGAAATGTAATTGACATACCACAACTCAGGAGGGTGTATTTCGCACTAATAGAGTCCAGGTTAAGATACAGTATCCTGTGTTGCGGGGGCAGATAATTATGAATATAACTTAAATAAGGCTTTTGTATTGCAAAAAAGGGCAATCCGCACCATAGTCTGTATTCGCCAGCAAGAATCATGTAGGGAATATTTCAGAGATCTAAAATACTATCACACATAAAATACATCACTGTGCCATCGTTGTATGTGCTTGTGCTAATGAAATACTTTGTTAAATATGTACATGAGTTCGAAACAGAAGAGGAAAGAAAATTTAGGGAAAGTACTAGAAGGAAAGACTTCCAAACTAATTGTATTCCACACCTTGACATTGTTAGACATGGCACTAGACACATGTCAGTAAAAATCTTTAATAAGCTTCCCGATGACTTAAAATTGTTATTATACAAACGGGATTTTATTACCAAATTAAGGCAGTTTTTGCTAGAAGGCTGTTATTATTCTATAAATGACATTATGAACTGTACCTAATTGACTGGAATTGTAATGTATATGCTGTTTATGTAGGTAGGTATGTATATAAGATAATATTGATACTATGATATTTAACTTTATTTTCACATTGACATTTATGATTGATATTGATAATGGTTTGTTTTTTGTATAATTTTTGCATGACATGCCTCATTAATTACATCATCAATATCAATAATCATGCAAAAATTTAATACAATGTAATTCAAAATTCCACACAATGTAAAAGTTGTTATGAATGAATAAATAAATAAAAAAATATATATTATAAAGAAAGAAAATTAAAATTGGGGACTACAATAGCCACCCTGGTGAGTCTTTTTACTGTGAACTCTTGGACTTTTGTACTGAGCAAAAATGGACATGTGCGGATATTGCAAAATTAGGAATAGACTCTGATAGCTATACATACATCAGTGAAGCTCACGGCTGTAGGCGTTGGCTGGACGACTGTGTGGTTACTGAGTCGGCTTGGCAAACGATTACGGAAATTGGTATATTGCATGATGTCTTCTGGTCTGACCACTATCCTATGTTTATCAACTGTAGGTTAGGTATTAATAGGCGAATATCAGATATCATCGATACACCTTGTAACCGGGTAATTTGGGGACACGAGGACAATGATCAGATAACTGAATATTCTAACCTTTGTAACGACAAATTAAGGTTGATTGAGTACCCTCAAGATCTAGGTATGTGCACTAATGCTCACTGTGAGGATCTTGAACATAGGAAAATTATAGACAGTATATATATAAATATTGTCAACATTCTCTCTGAAGCAGCCACACAGAGTTATGTAAAAAATCAGACTAAGAAACACAAGGCTCAGATTGTAGGCTGGAATAGGTATGTGCGGGAGGCTCACATGAGGGCTAGGTCTGGCTATCAGAACTGGCTCTTGCACAATAAACCTACTTCTGGGCCCATCCACGAGGATATGTACTTATCTCGCAAAATGTTCAAAAACAAACTTAAATGATGTCAAAACCACCAAGAGCAAATTAAGCTTGACATTATCGCCTCACATCGTGAAGGTAAGGACTTTAAACAATTCTGGAAAGCCACAAATAAACTGAATACCAGACCTAGCCTTCCTGTGAACGTTGGCGGTGCTGATCTGCCTGACAGCATTGCGAATATGTTTGTGGAGCATTTTAAATTAGAGTCACCTCTTGGCCGTTCGTCGGGGGTGGTCGATGCTGGCGTTTGTCGTGACACCGATACAGTTCGTTTCTCCGCTAAGGATGTGGCTGGGGTTATTGGTAGAATGACGACTGGAAAGTCTCCTGGTCAGGATGGTCTCAGCATCGAGCACCTTCGGTACGCCGGACCTCATTTGCCTAGAGCTCTTGCCATACTCTATTCACTTTGCTTGTGTCACTCATACCTTCCAGGTGATTTAATGAGAACTATTGTGATACCAGTAATTAAGAACAAGACAGGTGATGCGACTGACAAGTGTGATTATCGACCCATTTCACTGGCTACCGTCATGGCAAAGGTGCTAGATAGCCTGTTAGATGTTAGGTTGGAGCCTCTACTCGGGTTACATGACGCCCAATTTGGGTTTCGACCTGGGTTGTCCACTGAAACAGCAATACTAAGCTTGAAACATACTGTACAATATTACACCCAACGTCAAACACCAATTTATGCGTGTTTTCTGGACCTTTCCCGTTCTTTTGACCTCGTATCTTATGACATATTGTGGGAGAAACTACGGGAGAGAAAAGTGCCAGCTGAATTGGTGCGTATTTTTCAGTTTTGGTACCTCAATCAGGTGAATAATGTTAAATGGGCCGGTAAGCTTTCTGTTTCTTTCGCGTTGAACTGTGGTGTAAGGCAGGGGGGTATAACATCTCCAAAGCTCTTCAATGTCTATATGGATGACTTGATTGTTGAGCTCAGTAACAAAAAAATCGGCTGTCGTATTGACGATATAAGCGTTAACAATATCAGCTACGCTGATGATATGGCATTGCTGAGCCCAACTATCAAGGCACTCAGGGAGTTACTTGGGGCTTGTGAGTGTTACGCTGCAAAACATGGGTTAGCATATAATGTTAAAAAAAGCGAGTACTTGGTCTTTAAGGCAGGAGGTGGTAAATGCCCAGAATCAATACCTCCTATAATATTGAATAAGTGTGAACTTAAGCGAGTGTATCAATTTAAATACCTCGGGCATTATGTTACTGATGACCTTAAGGACCAAGCTGATATCGAGAGGGAACGTAGGGCGTTGGCGGTGCGATGTAACATGGTGGCCCGCAGGTTTGCACGATGTAGTGAACCAGTTAGGATCACCTTGTTTAAGACATACTGCCAAGTATTTTACACGTGCAGCTTGTGGACCAACTATACGCAGCGTGCCGTCAGCGCTTTACGTGTCTTATATAATAATGGCTATAGAATGCTGATGGGGTTGCCTCGCTTCTGCAGTGCTTCAGGTATGTTTGCGCAAAGTCATACAAATGATTTCGCTGCAATATGGCGCAAAAAACAGCCTCCTTGCTCTGCAGAGTTCGGGCCAGCTCCAACAGTATTTTGCAAATGTTTGCTGAAAGGCACGACTCGCCTGTTTTGAACCATTGTACGCGTAGATGTATGTCTGCCGTACAATTGGTCTCTAAATAGTAATTAGTTTAGTTTTAAAATGTAATTTAATTTGTTTACTAATATAGTCCTAAGTATATTGTTACTAACAAAATATGAATCAATGCGTTCGAAATAAAATATATTTTATTTTTATTTTATTTTATTTTAAAATATCTATACATATATAAATTCACGCCTGTAATCACAGAAGCGGTAAGCAGATGTGTATTAACACCCACATTTGGTCAACTAGGATTTTCAGCCCCACGTACCTTCTCCTTCGAGGCGGCGAGTCTCCTTGCCGGAACCCCACTATGAGATCTGGAGGCAAAAGCCCTTTCGGCACTATATCAGTACCGAAAGGTGGCGCGGGAGTGGGGACACGAACCCGAGCCTGGAGAAATCCGGGCCATGAGGTCCCTGCTCCACCAGGACATGGTGGAGGAGTGGAAACTACGACTTGGGCAACCACGCGCAGGGCACGCCATGATAGCAGCGGTAAGACCCATCATGGAGGACTGGCTAGAGAGGCCTCACGGTAGCCTCTCGTACCGGCTGACGCAGGTGATCACCGGACACGGATGTTTCGAGAGTTACCTGAATCGGATCAGGAAGGAGCCAACCCCCGAGTGTCATCACTGTGACGCAAGCGAGGATACGGGGCTGCATACACTGATCCAATGTCCGGCGTGGGTCTCGCCGAGGCGTGTCCTTTTGGTGGCCTTGGGACTGGGAGTTCTCTTACTCAGCACGTTCTTTGCAGTGATGGTGCAGAGCGCGAATGCGTGTTCTGCCGCCGACTCCTTCTGTAAGCTAATAATGCTCGAGAAGGAGGCGGGGGAACGGGGCCGGAGGAGACTTAGATCCCTACCATCCCGCGTAGCCCGCAATGCGCTTAGTCGACTCTGGCATCGGAGGTCATTAAATGAGCTCCGTCCTCCATGAGCGCAGGCCTGGGAGTGACAGGTGGAGCCGCCTGTTACTCTAGCAGAAGCAGGTCGAGACAGCGGCGCGATTAGTGCCTCTCCGCCATTTTCTGGGACAAGATGGGGACGCTGTTGTCCCACACCCGATGGGGCCTGGGGCCCAGTCGGGGTGCGCGAGGGATATGCCAGAGGCTTCCTCACCCTCAGCAACAGATGGCCCAAGACGGCTCTGCAGTTTTAGTCAGTTCGAGCCCGACATAACCACCCCGCTGGCCACAGTGGGGGTATCTGAAGTGGACGATAAAAAAGAAAAAGCCCAACGCACCTAATAGGGGTTAGGCCTATGGAGTTCAAACGGGTGCTTTATCATGAACTAGATGTTTACTGTCGGACGAAGAACACCCTTATCAGTCAATCACCTTCTATGATACCCATAGCGAAAAGAAGGATAGCCCTAATCTGCTCCGCTGGGAACCCAGACGGCTGTTTATAATATCAAAATACTCGATGTAGTTGAATATGACATGTGAGCTAATGCTCTCCTTATCACAGATGCTCGTGCGAAGTGGAGAAATATAAGCCAGGAGGTGGACCATGGATTCGGAAGTGAGAACCTCGGATGCAAAGAACCGAGGTGAAAATGATGATGAGATTCCTTTGGGTCATGAAAATGGGATCAGGATTATCAAACGAACGAAGCCTACTTATATTAAGAAAATAGCAGTTCAAGCAGTTCTGTTAGACGCGGCTGGCATAGTGAGGAAGTTCACCCTGGAGCCCTAACCACCGGAAGCGCAGTTCCCGATGCCAGTGGGCTACTACTTTGCCTTCAGCTTACCATCAGGCGAGGTAAAGTCAAATAGACGTGTTATGTATGAAAATAAATCTTTTTAAACTGTTAATAATTCAGTATCAAAATAAACGGGATATTTACCATGTTGTATTGTTTTGAGTTTCCGATATTTCGGCGCTGTTGCAAGCACCATGATCACGGAGGAACTGGAGTAGTGGCGGAGAACAGAGAAAAATGTTAATACTGTTGATTTACGGCACTTGGTGGAACCTGCTACACATATTGAATAAGACACTTTGTACTTATCCACTGTATTCTATTTTTCACCTGACTGATGTCGCATCACGGCATTCTCAAAGGTTTGTATTAGCGGTTATAAAGTTTTATTTCTAAATACAACAATATTTGACATGTGGGTAGTTTTAAATTTATGCATACCCGCTTCAACTTTATTCCTACTATTTTTAAAACAATGTTTTTTTACATAATTTATATTATTTAAAATAAAGTAATAAGTTTGTAAAATTAATAAATAGAACAATAATAATTTCATATTAATGTTAAGCTTTAGCAATATATCATAAGTCCATGAATAAATAAACGGATATTATGTAAATTATCTAATTAACTAAAGGCAATCAAAAATTAATTACTCTCGTGAATACATAAATTCCCAATTTCAGATGCGCCATGTCAGTTTTACGATCATACTTAGCTTAATAAGCGGCCTCTTCATCTGAAGATTTTTAAATACTACGGTCTCAAATGAGCATACGATTCGATGTGATAAGCAACTAGCATCAGAATAAAATTAATAAGCTAGATATATAATAGATTAATAACTAGTAATTAACAGCAGTAGCTTTGTGGTATGGGTAATGGACTGCTAAGACGAGGTGTCGGGTTCGATCCCAGGTTTTACCATGGCACATACCAATGACTTTTGTATGCTTTTCTAATTTATGTGTGTGTTTATCGCAGGTTTATAAGTGCCCGGTTAATGGCAATAGGCTCGCCAGTTATTACATTGGGACCTAAACATAAACTGGCGAAATGTGGGTGCTAGTTATATCACCTCTGCCTACCCCTTCGGGGATATAGGCGAGAGTTTATGAGTTTATGTTATGTAACTAGCATCAGATGGTAATTTTGGTTTGAAGTTGCGTTAAAGTGTGTAACTACTGCCATATTAACCAAAATATATCAATCAATCAATTAATAAGCCTATCACAGTCAAATAGGACATAGGCCTCTCCCAATGTTGGAAGATTTTGGCCTACTGTTTCCACGTACACGTTTCCTGTTCCAAATACATCAGCGATTTATTTTAATTGAACATAATGAATTAATTTCTTCGGCTAACTACTGACAAATTCACCTCACCTGATATTTTTTATTTATTTATTTATTTCTGAACAATGTTTACATTGCGTTGAAATGTTTAAGTGTAGTCATCACTAATTCAAATTCTAAACATTCATGCTCAAATAAAATGTCTAGCAAATGGTATTTTTTTCAATAACACAAAAAACAAAAAAACAATAATAGAATAACATGTCAAAATTAAATGTCAGTAAGCCGAATAAAAGTGAAAAATTATAAACCCATGAATCAAAATCGTCAATAAAATACTAATAGCGTACTTGTCACATTCTTAATATAATAAGATAGTAAGCATAATGCAAAGTGTCAAGAAAGAGGGTCACCATTGCAGACAAAGACCATGTTACGATGGTATTCCACAGCTTGGCAGCCCCATCACATGCTTTTTCATGCCCCGCTTAAGTCACGGAACCACTTGGTTCTTGATAAAATTATAAAACTTAGTCAAAAGAAGCTATAAGTTGCCTAATCTTCCTAACTGTACCACTTCCTATCCCCCCTACCTGAAAACTCTCTATCGCCCCCAAACTTTTCAAATTAACTTCACCGAAACTCCAATGAAATCGCGAATAAAGGTTTAATTTAAAACTTGAGAATAATTTATTTTAATACAAATAGCGAGACGTGCATTGGTCCAATCGGCCAGCGTCAAATAATCCGATTCGTACCGCTCGTTCCCAGTTTAATCCAATTCCTCTCGGTGTGAAACTAGAAAAGTTTTCGAACTAACCGCAACCGCCGTGGAACGAGACACACAGACAGACAAAAACCGATAATCAGCAATAAATGAGATGAACGTCCTTTCGCTGAGCGGATTTCATTAGATTGTAAACTTTATCAGTTCAAGGATTGATTTAAAAGATTTTTTGTGTACTATGTTTATTACATGGCTGCTCAAAGGAGAATACCTAATCTTTTCAGGGTTCCGGCAGAGTAGAATTAGGACTACCCCATCTCTTCTCATGCGGTGTCGTACAAGGCGACTAAGGGATAGGGCTGTTTAACATCAAACATATATATATAGCCCAGACTCAGCCTCAGAAGCATGGCTCGAGTCAACGATAGTGCCTGGAATACGGCAATAGGTTCACCCCCTATTATGTGTACCGGACCGAATACAATTATTGATGAAATGTGGGTTTTAATTCACCTCTGCCTAACCCTCCAAGGATAAAGGCGTGATTATATGTATGTATGTATGTATTAATGAGAGTGATTCTATCCTTACACATTTAAAATATTACAGTAATCTAATGTCTTTAATGCAAGCCTTTTCCTACCCCTTTTTCAACACTTCACCAATTTGTTAAGTGTGTGTTCTGTGAGAGCAATCTCGAGGCTGGACCTGCTCACCCTGAGCAACATTTACCTTGTCACCTCGACTAGTCAGACCAGTCTTAGAATGAGTGACCATTCGTCCCACTTATTACTTTCCTGGAGTTAAAATAAGTATGTAACTAAGCTTATTAAATTAATAAGGGTAAAAAAGCGGTTAGAGTTACGTCGATTATTATTTTATCGTTTTTTTTTTAATCATCCAACTACCTTTAAAAGTAAACAATTTGACTATTAAATATAATGACGTCACAATAAATTATTTCATACAAGTTTCCTTGTACCTTACTGTTTTGATGTTTAGTAAAAAGTAACTTATTCGTGTAGTCAGTCAAATACCCAATTATTACCGCTACTTATTAGTAATTAAAATTTATTTGTATATTATTCGAGGTCCTAAATTAATACAGCTGTCGATTTATTTACCGTGTTGTATTGTTATAAGTTTCTTTGCAAAAACAACCGGGAACAAGTCAAAACAAAATCGCGAGTGGATACAGTAGGCATCGTCACCTTGATCGAGATCGGGTTCGAGTTTGTAGTGAGAGTGAAACCATTAGTAGTACAGATACGCGTAGTAAAAGAACTAGAAAGAGGGTAGATTGATATAGACTCCTGAAAACTTTTTCACTGTTTACCGTCAATACTCCAGCTCCTCCGTGATCATGGTACTAGCAACAGCAAACGCTGAAATATCAAACTCATAACAATACAACATGGTAGACAATTCGATAGCTTTTATACTAATGTGAGTGACCATGATAGTTTAAATACCTATATTTGATCCTAAACGTTAAATCAAGCAGCTCGAATTTTAGCAAAAATAGCGCTAAAAGTTAACTAACTTTTTAACAAAGCTGGTACATTTATTACGTACATAAAATAAACAGCAGAAAAATATCCTAAGCGCTTCCTAGCGCTAGACACAATAATTTGTCGGCAAGTGGGGCGAATGCTCATTGCGCTCCCAGGGCGAGATAAATTTGCATTCTCGGTGTATTTTAGACTAACGGACTGGCCAAAAGGGGTGAGCAGTAAAACAATTGTTATTATGAGAACTAGCGCCCCATGCACCCGCAACTAATTTCGCGTTTGTTTCCATTCTTTGCGGGTGAAATAACGTCGCTGTATCCGCGAAAGGGAAAATAAGTGTTTCGATAAATATAAACTTGTCATTATATTAGCATCTAATCCCAGGTGCATCTAAGGCCGGCTTTTGGACTTTTTTCATCTAGATGAATAGGGTAGCCAGAGCTCACTGGAAAATTCGTGCTGTCAGTGGGAGAACTAAAGACTTGTCCTGCGTTGTCTTCTGAACTGACGGCACAGAAGGTCTGTGCTTGCAGGGTCGGGGACGCGAGTGTGGCTCCTCTGGTGTTACACACGTCCATAGGCCACGGTAACCACTTTCCATCAGGTGGGCCGTGTGATTGTCTGCCACCAAGGTGGTATAAAAAAAAAACTACTTTGTCATGTTGTCGGACCATTATCACGTACCAACCATCTTTATTGTCTTTCGAAATCAACGATGTGACGGAATATCATGTGTTTTGAATAATACACTTGTTAACAACGATGAGTATAAATGTTTTTGTGTTGAGAAACTACCGCGAAAAACTAATAGCTGTCTCGTGATATTAAAGTTAGAAAAATACTTTGAGAAGTCAGCAATTTCTCAGAAGCTGTATGGACACACACTTGGCGAATATTAATATTATCTTGAGTATGTCCAAAGACAAAAATATTAGGTAACTTTGATGTGAACTAAAATTCGACTATGCCCACAAATATATTAAATTAATCCTAATTTATCGTTAGACAATGAGCCCTTGTCTATGCACTGAATACCACAGATAACAATAACTGGCTATATCAACATCTTTGTTTGGTCCAGCCCGAACTAGAACTCGTAATGGAATCATTGGAATATATTTAAAATAACTTTTCATCCTTTGTTATAAAGCAGCTGAGAAAACAGATTAAATGTTTGTAATTCCAACTCTCTCTGTTAAGTTTTAAAATGATGGCCGTCCATTTTCTGTTTCTTTGAATTATGATATTGTTGAGAGAAATTATTGTACGGGCAAAGTTATAATTATTGTTTTAAAGGTAAACTTAGTGCAAATAATAATTCAATTGGATACAATTCAAATTTATTGTTGTTGACAAAAATAATCAAATAGGCCTAATGAAATCGCCTTTGACCTAAGAGTCGTCTGCTATAGTAACACCACGTATTATAGGAGGTAGGACACGACGGTATTTCCGTCCCAATTGAGCAGTCCGACTGGGGAAATACCTCCACCCTACCGAATACCACGGCTATATTATAGCCTCGTGTTGTATTCCTAGCGATGAGTAGGGTAGCCAGAGCTCACTGCAGACTTTTGTGCTGTCAGTGGGAAGACCAAAGGCTTATTCTGCACTGACGGCACAGAAAATCTCTGTTCTTACAGAGTCTGATTCCCCTGGTGTTACAAACGTTCATAGATCACGGTAACCACTTTCCATAAGGTGGGCCACCTAAGCTGTATAAAAAAAAAGTATTGAAAATGCGTGATTTCAATTACAAATACAAATGTAAAAATGATCAAGTGTGAGACGGGTCTCGCGCTCTAAGGGTTACGTACAAAATTGAATTGAGGGACGAATTTATGCTACATAAACATTATTGTGTTAACTTAGAAGTAGGACTTTTTCACAGTTAGTTGTAGACCTGAGTATATGTTATTAATTTTAACTTCAGACAGACCACCATATTTTTTATTTTTGAGAGGAGCTATATATTTACAGTTTCCGAACTTTTCCATTTACTTATGCTATCACACCTTGCTTCATGCAAAATTTCATAATTCAAGCTTAGCAAGTCTGATTGCTTAGATCAGTATAGACGACTTTATGACCTACCTACTCTGTACGAAAAGTTACGAACTCAATAACAGCAATGACACGCCCAAAAGACTTCTATGACTGTACCATAGAACTTTTTTGGGACGTACAAGAGACGGTTTATCGATAAATAGCACTGGGTCGCAAATTATATTACCTACTTGCCATAAACTACTTTCGTATTTTTTTTGAATGCTCAAGAAAACAATCCCTCCCTTATTGTCAACTTGAAATAAAGCAGACACGTGTGTAACTTGTATGTAAATAGACTGTGGCATAGCGGTAGAACGATCGACTGCTACGCAGAAGATGCGGGTTCGATTTCCGCTCATGGCAACTATTTGTATGCACGAATATGTATATTTGCATTGGTCTGAGTATTTCAATGTATAATAATATCTATGTATGCTTATCCGCATTCTAGATTTTATTACACAAGTTAGTTAAGCTATACTTACCATGGGTCTAGATAGCGTTGTGTAGAATATTGTAGAATAGAACATAAATGCTCAATTCTTATAATATAACTACACCATTAATTAAGTCGATTAATAATTTAATGTAAACGCAAAAACATTGCCCATTACAATAAAGTTCCATCACAGACAGAGTGACAAATTTCCATTAAACAAAAATAAAATTAAAGCGAACACAATGAGCTTCCTTACCCTTAATAACTCAGCTTGTAGCCAAGTATCAACTTTGCCCAGTCCAAGTAGGCAACAGGCATAAATTCGAGCGAGACGGGCAAGATTTTAATTTAACTTAAGCCATTCTTCTTAATTTGTTGGTAGAATTTTTAAAGCAAACTTTGTAGCGATCAACAGTTAGACAGACGAGCAATTGTTGTTTTACACCTTTATATACGACTTGCTGTGCCCTGCGGTTTCACTCGCCACGCTTATATTTATATTTGGCCGGTCGTACACACACATCTTTCAGACAATTTTCCTTTTATTTACGTGCGGAAAATCCCCGCGGATACCGCCCACCCCTGCAGCCGCTGGGAGAGGTTATGTCGGACACGAACTGACTAAAACGCACGACGCCTGTGGTTCGTTTTTAGTTGCCGAAGGTGAGGTTATCATGCATATCCCTCGCAATATTTCTCTTCTCCTCCGTGATGTTAAATAGCTCATAATATTCCTCATGAACTGAACTATTAAATATAAAAAGAATCTTAAATATAGCATAAGTAGTTTCAGAGATATAATTAATAATTTATTTTATTCTTTTCTGAATTTCTATACCTATATTAGCAAGCATTGCTTATTTTATATATCTATTTATGTGTTATAGTTGTATATGTTTATTATACGTTACGTCAATTCGTATTTTTATTTTATTTTACTTTATTCGTGCTTTTCTGTCTCTTTCTTTTTGTTTTAATACACCTTTTATTTAGTTTTATATGATAACTATACCATATCTTTTGCTTTGTTACATTACTGTCCACCCTAAGGTTGTTTCAAAGAAATAACTTCTAGCGATAAGGCCGCCCATTGTACATTTAAGTGCTGAATGCTGACCCGATTCAATTTTTTATATATCTTAATGGTTTTAAATAGTTAGCATACTAAATACCTACTTTAAAATTTCATTCAATATGCTACCTAAATACTTGTCTCTACTGTAAATCTATTGGTGTACAATAAAGTATTATCTCTATGACTATCTAAACAAACAAACTCATCAGTTTTGTTATTAGCATAGATTCCTGTAATTGTCGCAAGATGGCATTTTGTGTTGAAGTTGTTTTCGTTTTCGTGTTTGTAATGAAGAATAAGTGGGAATGGTCCCTTTTGACTAAGTTGTGGAATCCTCCGCTCAGCCGGTAACATTGCGTTATGGCGAAATTAAAATTTATTAGGTACCAAGATGTTTTAAGGTTGTTGAATAAGTAAAAAGTACGACTTTTTACTTCTATTTACAACTCGTAATAATTACATGAAACAGAACTTTATACGATTTAATGACTCCGAAAGTCTGAATTCCTTAGAACTCACATACCTACTACTACTAAAAATATTACTATGCTACGATACGATACGATACGATACAATACGATACTATACGATACGATACGATACAATACGATACGATACGATACGATACGATAAAAAACGAGATTACTCCTAACTGGTTAAATCAATTAAAATTTATTTATTAATATGTTAAAATATTACTTAACTGTCAAATCCCCTAGGACATGGGATTCACCTCTAAGTACTACTTCTAAAATAAGCAGTCGTAAATATATTATATTATTTGTACGTCTGTGTACCTTACCATAATCCATATTAATAAATAATAAGAGCAATTTCAAAACAAATGCACTTCAAGTGAGAGAGCATTCAATTTTCTTGTTTTTGCCTAGGTACCGAGCAATTTGGTAAATTCGCCCGTAAATATGATTTACGGGCAAATTTTAACAAGCAATTTATAAATTTGCCCCTAAATATGAATTACAAGCAAATTTGCAAATTGCTTGAAAACTTTAATTTTTATGAGACAACAATTCGCGAAGATTTTTTTATTGGGTAGATATATAAAAGTTGCTGGTGTTTTTTGGAATGAAGTATTGGAACTGGGATGTTCTTTTGATATTAGAAAATGTTGTAGGTACTACAAGGTACCTCAACTATTTTTTAAAGAGTAAGTACCAATTAGCACACAAATAAGATAAATTACATATGTTGGAAGCGGGTATTGTCAATATATTTTTACTAATTGTGCATCTATTTTGCATTCATTTGGGTATTTGATTTATTTTTTATTTCTGCATAGTTCTCGGTAGAGTAGAATTTGAACCACTCTATCTCTTCCTATGCGGTGTCGTAGTAGGCGACTAAAGGATGGAGCTGTTTAATACCATATAGAAATATACAGCGCAGACTCAGCCTCAGATGCATGGCTTGAGTCACAATAGTGCTCGGAATAGGCTCACCCCCTATTATGCGAGACCGAATTTAATGATTAGTGAAATGTGGGTGTTAATTCAACTCTGCCTAACCCTCCGGGAATATAGGCGTGATGTACGTTATTTAAAAATTAACGATGTCAATTGTGTTAATTTGTGAATTGACAATGAACTAATGAATGAAGAGCTAACGAACGAAAAATGAACAAATGATTTGTGAACTTTATTTTTATTGTAATCTTTAATGAATCACATATTTTTAGATCCAGTAAGCCTCAATATTTTTTTAGAGTCAGTTCTCTTCTTATGACCTTTATTTAAGTATACCTAACTGTTGTTGGTACTTATATTCGTAAATAAATGTTTCATAAAGTCTTAACATATGAACCTCAATTGCTGTACTGCTTCCAAAGCAAGTTAACAGTTGCAAAGTTGTTGAATTTAAATATGCAAGAGTGTGGAAGGCAAGTGCAAGAAGCCGTGAAGGCAAAACTTACAGATTGCAAACGGTTGTGCTAGCTACATGCTGACGTCAGTGTTGAGAATATAGCGGATAATGTATTTAAAGGAGGTAGGACACGGCGGTATTTCCGCCCAATTGAGCAGTCCGACTGGGGAAGTACCTCCGCCCTACAGAATACCGCGGCTATAACAACTTCGTGTTATGTTCCCAGCGGTGAGTAGGGTAGCCAAAGCTCACTGGAGAATTTGTGATGTCAGTGGGAAGACTAAAGGCTTGTCCTGCTTTGTCTTCAACACTGACGGAACAGAAACTCTGTACTTACAGGGTTGGCAGCGCGACTGTGACTCCTCTGGAGTTACAAACGTCCATAAGCCACGGTAACCACTTTCCATCAGATGGGCCGTGTACTTGTCTGCCACTTAAGTGGTATAAAAAAAATATTTTAGATATTGATTCATAATGTAAATATAAATCTCCCTGGTAGGGTTAGTAGGTATCTCCAGGTTCCCTACCTGTGTCTAATAAACATTTACAAAAAAAGAAGCAGTAATCCCGGTTGCATCCAAAACCTGGACTTTAAACTTTCCCCTCTGTACATAGGCTGAGTAAAATTTATCATCTGGCTCTCTTATTTCAAGACTAACTACCATTCTTTTTCAAATTCCAAAAACTTGTAATAATTAGTTACATGACCTGCTATCTAATTTTCTTGAATATTACTGTTAATGACGCTGGTAAAATAAAATTACTAAAGCATTCGACACCAAAACTAACAAGAAGCTATGAAATAAAAAATAAATGTTATCTAAATAAATGTCACTACATTATAAAAATTCAGTGAATTATTTTTTTCGTAAAACACCTTTCTTTCTCACAGTACGCTTTGCAATTCGAACATCGCCTGAATCATTTTATATATTTCAATTTTCGAAACAGAAAGCAAGGAAGCCTTATTCGTCCCGTTGAATATGATAATATATTCTGCTCACATAAATAGCTGTCCGTTTTAATATCCTCCGCTAACTCCTATGAATTAATCCGCTCCATCTTAGTGCATTGTATACTAGCCTCCTTGGAGCTATTTATTAGTAACAGCGGCCGCTACACAACTGCTCGCAAGTTCATCATTAATAGCGTGATGAATATACACTGCACCCGACTGTACCTTAGAAATTAAAACACCAAATTATTAAGCTTTAGAGACGTTCTTCAACCTTGAATAAATGAATGAATGATTATTTATTCGCACTAAACACATTACGTTACAGTTACAGTGGCGTACAATATTAATACTTAGTGTCCTAGATTTCTCGAATGAAAAACTCAGAGGAAGACATTATATTTATTCACTAAATTAGTTAAAATACACAGCGCAGTAACGAAACCATAGCGTGATGCAACATTTCAATAAAACGCCATCTAGGGAACAAGTTGGTACTAAATTCCACAAACCAAATTCATTAAATTCAATTATTATAATAGGTTTATTTTATGTATATATGTGTTTTATTTGATCTTAAACAAGTGGTATACAGTTATTACAACAACAGATAGCTTAACGCGATTCACCTGAATAAATAATATTGCTCTACAGCAAACCTCATGTTTCCTCTCTGCAGCGATGTGACCTATTACATGTGTACCTCTTTGACATGGAAGAGATAGAATGGGTGGAGAATATTTTTTCCAGAATATGTACTTCCCCAGTTTGACTGCTCAATTGAACAGAAATACCGTCGTATCCTACCTCTATATTTCCTACACAATAATACCGTGTCTGAATGTCATTATTGTCACCTTTTCGGTTACTACAACGTTTGTAGACGTACTTAAAGAATGGAACAATCGATGGAATTAAGAACCACTAAAATTAGGCCACTCATTCCATTTCAAGAGCAATACGCAATCGAACATGCATAACCCAATAAACACATACTCTTCGCAAGTCGCGCAGTCGGGTATAAAGTAGTCGAACTACTATCAGTGCCGAAGGATCTCTATAACCTGATACCTGCCAGCTTTATTTATTTTATTTTAAAAATTTCCGAAAACTTACAGCTAATTTTAATAATAGGTCAATAACCTAAATAAAAGTTGTTCACAGATAGCTTGTAGTATATATATTTAGTAGTAGTAGTATAGTTAAAAGAGCACTGTTTCTCAAAATACAGATTTTTGCCCAGTTTGAGAACCAGTGTCGATGTAAATTGTAAAAATAAATTAGCACAGTATTGTTTGTAAACACTAAACACATTGTAAATAGCCATTGGAGTCAAATAAATATTTTATTATTATTATATTATTATTTTGCTAAACATGTATTCTTATAATCTTATGCTAGATTAAGTTGGGAAGGAAGAGAAAAGAAAAAGAAATATTATTCATTGCATAGAGTAAAATTCGTACAAAATTTTCTTCAATATCACAGTGCTATTTGTAAACTAATCTATGTCAATATTTTTGCAAACAATATTAAATGTCTTCTTAATGGGTCGCAGAACTCGCAGGGTGCATTATAAACTAGAGTTAGTTAAGCCTTTTTTCGACCTGCTTAACTTTTGAAAATGTTCACTCTTCACCACTGCCAACCATAGAGCATTATGACTCTTTAGAATAGGGGTCAGGTATCAGGTATCAATCACACGAAGACAATTTATATTCCGACATTTGAGGTTCATTTCTATCTCCTCTTTATAAAATTAGTTCTCACTGTAATATCCATAGAATTAATAAAGTTAGAACAAAAAACTCTCTAATTTTTGTTGCGTTTTGTTTTATATAATCGGTGTTGAATTCATAAAAAAAAAAAAATTACAATAGAGATATGTTTTCTTCACCGCAGAAATTCGTATGGCAATGGGGAGTACAGGGGCCGAGATGGATCATCGGGCTGTTAAAGACACGGGTCTCAATAAATTAAGAATTCACTTAAACTTAGATTGACCTGGTTTGTATTGCATAACTTTACAAGAATACTCTGAACAGCGCAATGCGTGCGTCCCCATACCCGGGGACGAGAGGGGAACTCCGTGGTCCCCACGCCCGAAGAGGGTCGTCTCACTAGAGATGGTCACCGGCAACCTGGGGTCCACATAGGCGGCGTACGTTTTAGTTGGTTCAGGTCCGACATCCGGGTAGGTATCCGTCGGGTTTTGCCACAATAAAAAAAAGACTACTCTGAACTGGCTAATTAACCTTGAAAGACTGTTTTAAGTATCAGTGATGTACCTTTGTCACATAATATCACAGAAGTAGGAAATAAGCTGGAGCCTACATCGAGAAAAATATTTGAAGTAAATAAAATGAAAAATATACTCGTAGATAACATTGAAGTATCTAATAAATAGGTACTTCAATATTTACAAAACACTAAACTTAATAGGATTTGTTCCTTATAATTTCTAATTGGCAATAAGCTGGATACTTGTCTCGTTCTGGTTCGTTGAAACTCGATGCAAGGGTTTTCTTGCAGAATTCTTAGAATTGCAGTTTCTTGGAATTGTATAGGAGTATTACAAGGCGACTCGACTTTGCTTCGCGCGAGTCTCTAGGTTCAATCTTTGTCATTATAACACCATTATTGGTTGCATCTAATATGGTAACTCCAACCAGGCAGGTACCTACTATATTATAGATGGTATGATATCTTCTTCACCCTTACATTAATCCCAGTTGCATTCGAAACTTTCATCTCCGGGGTCCGCTTTACCAAAGCTTAACTGCGGATTTGGCTGAACTTCGTGAATCTTTCGTGAAGTGACTGCCACCTGACCTGTACAAGCCTATATCGAAAGCGATATCGAAGCATTGCAACTAGACTACTGTTGGACTTTTTAGGGCTCTAACTTCCCGTAACGAGTACCATAGATTTACGTATAGCAGCCGTACCGACGGTTTAACGTATTCTCTGAGGCACGACCAGACTCAACCAAATGCAAGACCAATGCAAATACCTAAATTCATGCATACAAATATTTGCACTGAGCGGGGATCAATCCCGCGCCTCCTTCACTCCACCACGTTCACTACAGCCACGCTACGAAGGCTGTCTAATAATACTATCCTTATCTAATTAATACACCACTACTGGTTGTGTTTATCGCGGTAATTGACATCACTCAGGCCAGTCAGGTGCCTATAAATAAAATAAAATGTGTGAGTGAGAGTGTCTATTTTTTACTAAAAATATCAATAAGAATGGATAAATAAATACACATATAAATTAGTATTCACATATTGACTCCACATCTGTCTAGATTAAGCTATAACTTTTAATAAATCCAAGAATATGTTACGCAGGAAGAGCGAGGCATTCCCAACACAAGTGTCCATGATTACTTACTGGGAAGCAATGTATAAACTAGGATTTTATAAATAAAGAATTTTTATTTATAAAATCGGTGTCTCTGTGGAGAAGCTGTCGATAGCCTTGGACATCACGGATTGTCTTGCAACAGGAGCGCAGGCCGCATGTCCCGACATGCAAACATTAACGATATTATCCGTCGAGCTCTTGTCACCGCCGGCGTGCCAGCTATACTTGAACCTGCTGGTTTGGCTCGCGACGATGGTAAGAGACCGGACGGTATGTCGTTGATACCTTGGAAGATGGGTAGGCCTTTGGTGTGGGATGCAACTTGCGTCGACACCCTGGCGCCTTCCCATCTTCCAAGTACGATGGACTGCGCATGCGCTGCTGCTGCATCAGCGGAGACTCTCAAACGGCGCAAATATACCAATTTAACTGGTAATTATATTTTTGAGCCGTTTGGAGTCGAAACGTTGGGTCCGTGGGGTCCAAGCGCGCGCGCACTAATCAAAGAAATAGCGAAGCGACTAATCGACGCTTCCCGTGACCATAAGGCTGGCCTTTACCTCGCTCAAAGAATTGGCATTGCCATTCAGCGTGGTAATGCCGCCAGCCTCTTGGGCACGGTACCAGTAGAGATCGATGGGGAGGAATTTTTCGATGCCTAAAATTACAGTCTCCCTCTTTTTCTCTATTCCATTTTTGTATATATTGTATAGTTAGCATAGTTTTATATTAATTTGTAAGTAATTGTATATTATAATAGAATATTTTATGTACCTAAATTACTGTATACATATGAATATAAGTATATACGTATACACGATAAGTATGTTATAGGTAAAAGCATTTTTTTTTATGACTGGCCGTCTGTTTGTCACGAGTAATTTCATAAAGGCAGGGCCAATTTTGACGGGATTTTTAATGTAGAGAGCAGAGGTTAGAAGTTAATATTATACCTTCGACTATATTTATAACAACTTACACAATTATATATAATCATAATAATTATAGAAAAACTTCTAATAAATGCATGTTACACTGTTTAGCAAAAACTTTCACTAATTCTCGCAATTGGATGAATGAAACAGGTCCTCAAAGACATACTGACCTTTTTTTTAAATTTTATCTTATTTTTTTGAAGTAGCCTCTTATAATAGAATATGATATATTTTATTCTCAGTGACTCATTTTCTGAGAGTTAAATATTAAACCAGCTATATAAAATAAGATGAATTAAGTGAAATCAGAGTCTGATTGCTTTAATCTCCAAATTCAATGAAGTATTTTACAAAAAGCCTCTCGTCCTAACGTAATGAAATTTATATGGAGCCTCAACGAAATTGGAGTACTTGGTATCGCTTAAAATTATTTACGCCAATAGACCCAGGGTTCATGGAGGATCCATGAAAAATATTTTTGGTTTTAAATTAACTGAGAGTAAGTGGCAAGTGGTAACCAAGAAGGTCAAGATATTACCAGGTTACTAACCAGGTCATTCCTAGGATAATGTTAAACCTGAGATGGCCCTGGGTCAGCTAGGGTGCAAGAAAAAGATCTTAAACAACACTTTATATTTTTTCCCAGGCATTTATTCCCGGGCATTTTTTTCCCACATTTGAAAATCCATGACGCGGTACAGTTTTAGTCAGTACGAGTCCACCATAACTGACTTCATGGAGAGGGGGGAGGTGTCCGAGTGTGAGCAAATATTATATTTATTTGTAGGCAGCTGCATAAAAATATTTAATAAAATTCCTCAGGATTTGATTAATATGCCAATAAATAAATTTAAAATAGAAGTGAAAAAAACTTTAATGAGTAAAGGTTACTATAAAGTGGATGAGTATCTTAATGATGTTAATGTGTGGTCAACATAAGTCTCTTGCTTGCTCGCACAAAATAAATTGTAAACTAAGCAAATTTAAAAAAGAAAAATAATCTAGTTCCAATATAAACACCTCAACATAGTCTAGGGAACAAGATAATTACGAATTCCGCAGCCAGAGGGTACAAGAAGGAAACTAGAATCACTTAAAACGAGATTTATTATACTTATTTAATTTAATCTAACTAGCCTAAAGATGAATGCACTCGATGTTGGAACTACATTCTAACTACTAACTCTAATTAAGTCTAGTGACCACGTTCGATGCAAGAACAGAAGTGAATTACTTAAAATATATTTGTCACGGAATCGCAGGTGTACAGTGAGTCATTTAGCTGACGGCGCACGGCGACACGAGGTATGGAGTGCTGACGATGCGACGATGCAGCGGGTCGCTTGATATTGCTTTATGCTGCGGCTTTGCTCGTTGTAATATTATAATTATGGTAATATCGTAATTCCTCCGCCCTCAGAAAAGCAACTATTTTCCAACTTTCAGTGAAAATATTGCTGGTGTAGATGATTTCGCGTAGGTTTGGTTTTCAGGTTCTTCAGCAGAAGTTTGCTGGGTGCTGGAGGGGTTTTCTATAGTAACTTGTTGCTTGCATTTCCATCGGCGAAAACGACGAGTCAGCATGACTGAGGTAAGTATAATTGCACCGGATACGATAACGTAGAAAGGTATGGTTGTGTGGTATACTGTTTCAGGATCGTTCCGTAGTTGCAGTGCAGGTTGGTGTATGATTTTATCTTGGCTGGCATGTAGAGATTTTAAGTTTATGGAGCTTAGGTTTAGGTGTACCGATACTGTGCTCTTCATCTTCTCTGGGTAAGTGATCTTCATAATTTTCAGTGGCTTGCCTTGTACGACATCGTTTTCATTTCTTATAGTAAGTTCAGGCGAGTGTAGTGAGCAGTGGCTGGGTGATCTGGACGTCTCTCGAGCTGCAAGTGCGGGATAGTATTCTTTGATCCACTTTTTCTTTTTCTTTATAATACATTTATTTATTATACTGGTTGGTTCCTTTTTTTGTGCTGAATTGACTACATACTATGATCCGATTCCTTCCTGTGCTATCAATGTCTGGATAACCTCCGTTGCGGCTTCACGTAGATTCTGGATACTCGAAGCGGTGACTTGGAAGTCACCTGGGCGACACGCGAACACGGATGTCGATATGAGAAATCCTAAGGCTCGCGAACCGACCCGCGAGTATCCTACCGACTACGCCAATTACGAATTCCGCAACCAGAGGGTACAAGAAGGAAACTAGAATCACTTAAAACGAGATTTATTATACTTATTTAATTTAATCTAACTAGCCTAAAGATGAATGCACTCGATGTTGGAACTACATTCTAACTACTAACTCTAATTAAGTCTAGTGACCACGTTCGATGCAAGAACAGAAGTGAATTACTTAAAATATATTTGTCACGAAATCGCAGGTGTACAGTGAGTCATTTAGCTGACGGCGCACGGCGACACGAGGTATGGAGTGCTGACGATGCGACGATGCAGCGGGTCGCTTGATATTGCTTTATGCTGCGGCTTTGCTCGTTGTAATATTATAATTATGGTAATATCGTAATTAGATGACCCCAATTTTTTTTTTCGTGTAAATCTTGTTTTGCAAATAACTGGCAGCAAATAAATAAAAATAGAATAAAGTAGATTACAGAGTTGTTCGAAATTTAAAAATAAATTTAAATAAGTAATGATTTTCGAATATGGAGGGAAAACTTTTAAAAGTGTTTGATTGTGCAGTTTCTCTGAGGCAAAATAAAAATTATTTTTTTTGATTGTAAATAACGTTTATTATCAATAATACGTCTTTTACGTATGGTTTGTGCATTTTTGTGACTGTAGTCATCATGTCACGTCGTCATTTAAGTCGCGAAGAGATGTTAAGGGCTGTAGGTATGCTGCAAGCTGGACGAACTCAACGCGACGTAGCGGATGCTGTCAACACCCAACCAAGCGTAATTTACAGATAATGGGCACGCTACAGGTCTACAGGGGATGTTGCCGAACGTCACAGGGGACGAAATAGGGTTACTACCCCGCGACAAGATCGTTTCTTGCAAAATTCCGCAAGGCGGCAACCCACGATTACTGCTCGTCAGTTGGTCGCAGGCCTCCACTCTCAGCATCAAGTGGTTATTAGCGATCAAACTGTCAGAAGAAGACTACACGAAGTCAATCTTTATGCTCGCAGACCGCTTAGGGTTCCAGCTCTTCGACGTGGAAATCGAGGTCGTCGCTTATTGTGGGCTAACGCACATTTACAGTGGACCGACCATCAATGGGCACGGGTTCTGTTTTCCGACGAATCTCGCTTCGGTTTTCATCCTGATTCGAGAAGAGTGCGTATATGGCGAGTTCCTGAACGTCGGAGTCGTCTCCAGAATCCGCAAGAAGTTCATCCTTACCAAGGTGGAACAATCATGGTATGGGCTGGAATTCGCCTTGGTGGAAGGACCGACCTCGTTTGGATACGGGGCAATTTGAATGCAAACCAATACATTCAGGAGGTTATACACCCCATGGTAATCCCTCATCGACAGCAGTTCGGTCAAGATTTTATGTTCATGCAAGATAATGCACGGTCACACACCGCGAGGGTAGTGGTCAATGCGTTAAGCGAGCACAATATTACGGCGTTGGAATGGCCTGCTCAGTCTGCCGACCTCAATCCCATAGAGCATGCCTGGGATTTGCTTGGGAGAAGAGCTTTCAGTGATTCTTTGGAAAATCTGAACACTGAAGAACAACTTTTTTTACACCTTCGCAGTGTATGGAGCCATATTCCACAGACGATGATTGACAATCTCATACTAAGTATGCCACGCCGTTGTCGAGCTGTTGCTAATGCTTTAGGAGGTCCTACAGATTATTAAAAACGTTTAAAGTACGGTTAATTACTGTATTTCTTACTACCTCGTTATTTTTGTGCCTAATCATTGAAGGTTGTAATACTCAATATTGGCACTACTCAATTCTTTCTTAAAAAAAAAAAAAATTTGGTATGAAAATGTTTTTATTAAAATTAAAATTAAAAACGGTATAAAAATACCCTTCTATTGATATAAAACACTCACTATTACAAGAAAGGGTTTTTAAATAAAAACTAGAAATGTCCTTGTTCCCTAGACTTTGTTGATGTGTGTAGTTCGCTGAGTTTCTCGCTGGTATCTTCTTAGTAGAACTAACCTACCGAACCAGCGAAAGAATCATTTTCCAATGATTTATTTTTAAATTATTTAATATTTTTATATTATTTCTTGACATATCCAATTGTAAAATTTTGACGTTCATATGTGCTCTTTGTATGCCTAAACTGAATAAATGAAATTGATTCTTTGATTCTTTGAAATATTCTTCAACATTTATATTAAGACTTCTCCATCCCTCAGAAAGTACAGCGAAGTTCGTATGGCTGTGGCCCTTAAAATTCTCACAAATAGTTATACTACAGAACTCCGGTTGCCAATGTAGTGGAGGACAGATGGGAGTCAATACGTAGAAAATATCAAAATCCGGATAAGCCACACCGAAAACGTCAACCCCAACAGCGTTGGAAAAAAGACGGAGATTATTGAACTTAAATATTGATATTAATTTGATACTCAATATAACTTAACCTTAACCATATTCCTTGCACAAAGGATTGGTATAGCCATTCAACGTGGCAATGCCGCCAGTCTTCTGGCCACCTTCCCGGTTGACGTCGATGGGGAGGAATTCTTTGACGCCTGAACCTGCAGGATTGTTTAGGTATATTCTGTATTATTTTCATATTTTAATTTAGATAACTTAACCTATAGAAGTTTCATATATATAAACCTTGGTCTGTATTATTGTGGTATTATCCAAAGTATTTATTACCATGAGACACACCTTTGACCTCAAATGACTTTTCGATGCTTTTCGAAGTTATGTGTGTATTTATCGCAGGTTTATAAGTGCCCGGTTAATGGCAATGGGCTCGCCACCGGGACCTAAACATAAACTGTCGAAATGTGGGTGCTAGCACCTCTGCCTACCCCTTCGGGGATATAGGCGTGAGTTTATGTAATATATGTTTATATGTATGACGGATCGCCGAGCGCCTCTGATACAACCTCTTGGTGTGTATCCGCCATCTTGAGCGTTTATTCACAGTGGGCGTAAAAATAATACCACGATAACACTGTGCAACGTCTATTAAAAGTAACAAATTGGAATGCAGTACAAAATATGAGGTGATTACTGTAATGTAATGAGATTAGAGGAGCCAATAGGTTTGCATGTGCTCACAAGCCGTCGTCCGTCAACTGAATCCCAAAAATGACATTTTCTACTCGACCGTCTCTATGACACATGCAACTCTATTCGGTGTTACCCGCTCCACTTTGATAAAAGTAATTATCATAGACAATATAACACAAACTAAATCGATTAAATTAACAAACTTCACTAGCAACACTGCCAAAATCAACACGCGCCGTTATGTATTTATTTCCCGTTCTTTTCACAGCTCTACCTGTTGCACTATGAACCAGGTATTACCACAATGTGACCCACATGCTTAAATAATTCCATCTCATTTCACTTGGAAGCAATTAATGACGTCACGGTTGACATTCCTTCGATGCCAGACTAATGGGTTGCTAATTGCGCAGTAATTAACGACAAAAATGTACAGATAAGTCTATAGATATTATTATAATATGGCATTATAGATATTATCTAGGAAGTAGGACACGGCGGTATTTCCGCCCAATTGAGCAGTCCGACTGGGAAAGTACCTCTGCCCTACAGAATACCGCGGCCATAATAACTCCGTGTTGTGTTCCCAGCGGTGAGCAGGGTAGCCAGAACTCACTGGAGAATCGTGATGTCAGTGAAAAAACTAAAGGCTGTCCTGCTTTGTCTTCTACACTGACGGCACAGAAACTCTGGGTCTACAGGGTCGGCAGCGCGAGTGTGACCACTCTGGTGTTACACACGTCCATAGGCCACGGTTACCACTTTCTATCAGGGGGGCCGTGTGCTTGTCTGCCACCTTAGTGGTATAAAAAATTTAAAAAAAAACATCATCATCCCAACGTCAACCCAGGTTTCATCGAAAGCTTACAATTCACATTACCTAGGGCTTAAGCCACGGATCCTTCTACTTCTACTTTTCTAGTAGTTTGGTTTATATTGACTTTTATGGGACCCACTGCCATTTGCCCCTAACCCTGAGAGAAAAACCAGCCGTAGAGCGTCGTCCATCTATCAATAGATATTGACTTGCAGATGACAATGGCTCAAAGATGCCCTTAACGATATCATACACATCCTATTGTCACAAAACCTCAATAAATTTGGATTGCGTTGACTCTAAGCCAACGCAATCCAAGTTTCTTGAGGTTGTGCAAGTTAGATTTTTGCAGTTTCTAGACGTTACAGAGTTGAGTATGATACCTCCACGAATGAGAAAAAGGTCTTGACTGACAGACAGACAGACATTGAAGTTATGATATATGGATTCTGACTTTTTCCTCTTGAAGTTCGGAACCCAAAAAATTACAAATTCGACTACAGGGAAACGTGGACCCTAAATTTTTAATGTCCCTCAGTTAAACCTTTCATTTTCTAACATTATAACATTCCCTATAATAATGTTACCTATATGTATATGAGAAAAGTAAACCCATTTATTTATCATGCGTTCATGAAGGCGTATTGTCCTGGGACCTCGAGGGTATACCGGCTTTCCAATTTTCAACCTGATCGGGTGTGTTTGTATAGGACGAAATTGGATTACGAGATTATTGTCCACCTATCTGCACGCTTGTTTTGTTCGTGGGTGAGCAGAGATGCAAACAGTGTGGTCAACCCGCATACAAACGTAAGTAGGTATGTAATTTTCGTTTGTTCGGCGATTGCATGGAATATGTTACTATGTAGCATACATGTTAAAGTTTGAATAGATGAAAGATGGATAGATTATGGAGTTTTGGAGGTTGAAACACTCTTCGAAATTCAATTTACTGTCTACAAATCAACCTATTTTTCGTGCGGTGGTGGTGGTTCATCATATCCTAAAAATCACGCGCGGGCTATAGAGCGACCTTGCAGTTTCTCTGCGGAATAGATTTCGAAACGAGGTTACCCGACAGAAAGCTAAAGTTACCGACATAGCTCGCAGAATAGGCAAATGGAAGTGGCAGTGGGCTGTCCACGTCAGTCGAAGGATCGATGGCCGTTGAATTTACCGAGTCCTAGAGTGGAGACCGTGAGAAGGCAAACGGAACGTAGGACTTACAATCTCAAAAAAGTAGCTGGAACAGATTGGACGCGGATGACAGAGGATCGGATGAAAAGACAGGCTTTGGGAGAGGCCCGTGTCCAGCAGTGGACTACGGAGGGCTAATTGATTGATTAATAACCTATTGTTATATATGTGTATGGCTACACCTGTAGGATGGATTGATACAAGGATGGATGTGGATAAAATTAGTCAATTAGAAGGTGTACCAGACAACAAGCGATTTGTACCTCTTTTAATGTAATCTGTAATCTCTTATAATATCCTGTAATCTTAGGCCCCCAATCCATGTCCATGATCTCCATATAGTCATAGGAATACTTTTGAATGAAATTTTAAAGCATTAATATGCCAACTATTCAAATCGATTAAGATAGAAAAAAATTAATAGGTCCAGGCGAGATTCGAACCCGCGATCTTTCCCTTACAGAACGCTCTGACCACTAAGCCACCGAACCATCGCCTGAAACCATCCAAATTTCTCTATACATATATTCGTCCTGCGGCGACAATTGATGGCCACCGACACAAAAATATACCTATCAAGTTACTTATTGCATCCAAACTCTTAATAAGTAATGCTATTACAATCTTTCCTTTTCTAAACATAAAGTACTGTAAGCGCCTGAGGTCTTAAACACAAGTTAAACTTCACTTAACTTATAAAGCTTGCAGTGACGTGATATTAAACACTTAATGTACCGCGTGATATTGTAATGTTCAATCGTAAAACAACTTTGTTGCAATATTGTCACGAAGCCATCGCTCGAGTGTTCAATGCGGCAAAAAATCAACATTATTCGCAACGTGGCAACTCGGGCGTCGGAGGTCGATGAACGAACTCCGCCCCTCATGAGCGCAGGGCCTGGGGGTGACTGGTGGAGCCGCCTGTCACCCTGGCAGAAGCAGCGTTAAGCGTAAGCGTTTTCCGGGGACGAGTTGGGGACTCTGTAGTCCCCACACACACGAGGAGAGGGCCAGATCGGTAGAGATGGCCCTGAGTCGGCCGGGGTGCGAGGGAATATGGCTGTCAACCTCCCCTTCGGCAACCAAAACGACCCACAGGCGGCGTGCGTTTCAGTCGGTTCGAGTCCGACATAACCTTCTCTACCAGCTCCGGTGGGGAGATATCCGTGGGGATTTTGCGCATGTAAAAAAAAACGTATTTGCTTACTAAGTTACTGATATTTTGCTTTTAGTGCTTGGTTGTACCAATAATAATATTGGGCCCCACCTAAATCCTTGGAGTTAAGACAACCTCACCTGCAAGCCACTGTTGAATTCTGGTCGATGTTCTGCCGCAGAATTTCTTCTCGGAGTTGAGACTTCAGCCCACATAATCTTTCAAATCAATAAATCGGTGACTCAGTAGTCAGAGCTAGCCTGTAAAAGAAAGACCAAGGATGCCAATACTGCCTGGACTGATTATTTTTTTTTATCTTAATCGATTTCAATAGTTAGCACATTAAATGTTTTTATATATGTTTGATAACATTACATAACAGTTACGACAAAGCCGCAAGGTGTCGTAATAGATACGACTGTTACAACTTGTTACTATTTGCGACCAAAATGGTTATATGGAAATTGACAGTCGCTTTAACCTAAAGGAGGAGAAGAAGTAAGTGGACCCCTGGTTCCGATGTGAAAACCTGAAATGCTACTGGAAACCCGCATAAGATAAATGATGAAGCATTGGAAAGTGAAATGAGGAAAGATTGAAGAATGAGGACATTTTAAAATTAACAGTAATTTTCGGATAATTTCGTAAAACACAAAGGTATAAAAGTTAGAACAAGAATAAAAAAAATAACTGAATCGGATTTAACGAATTCTGTCGCGATTTTTATGGTGTAGTCAAATTTATAACATTCAAGTAAATCGACAAAACCAAATAATCAGCTATATAATAACCCCACAATGTTCAATAAGCATCTTCCTAGCTACACAACTACTAAAAATTCCACCACTTATTCAGTAATTTGTGTAACAGCCGCATCAAATCCAAATAACCCTTCCTAATTCACGGACAATTTGCATTACAAAGTAAACTATACGCTATTGTGAAGTGTGACTTGATACTCGTTACTTGATCGTGTCTATAACTTAAAGTTTCGCGTTTAAAATATAATTAATACGATCTCTTCAAACATTGCAATCATCGGCAATAGTTTCCTTGCGATTTGGCTGATAAATTCGTGACTTATAGTAGCGACTGCCACCTGACTTCCCAATATATGGCCATGAAGGTGTTTATATAGGCCCCATACGTCAATTAATTTTCAATAAGAACCAAACAGTTCGTTGACTCTTTTCTTTGCCGCATCATAAAATCATAGAATTCTTTACCAGTACACATGTTTTCTTCTTTCTGCAGTACCGGATACTTTAAAGGGGGAGAAAAGCCGTCAAGCTAATAGTTACTATATTGTAACATTATTGGTGTTTGCAATGGGGGCCATCTTTCGTGAGAATTTGCTTCCAATTACTATCAGCTGTTGAGAACTCATCTTGACATGTCTGATATAAAAAAAGAATTTTAATATTATAAAATTCTACTCATATTGAGATCACACTTGTACTTAAATGTCAGTGTAACCCTTTGAAGATGCTGTAAGGCCAGGTCTGATAACAAATAAAAAATACTATGGAAAAGTACAAGTGTGATCTTAATATGTGAAACAATAAATGCCACCAAGTGCCATCAATCAAGTGTATTTATTCTAACTCTAAAGAAAAACTTATTGAGTGAGCAATGGTAGATTTTAGGGCAGAGTTTAAGACGTAATATAATAACTGCGTAATTTTAATATTCAAGCAACGTACTTGGAATGTTTCCCTTTAATTCGCAAACAAGCATAGCAGAAAAATCCGTTTATGAAATAAACGAAAGACGTAAGTCACTTTGTAGGTTAGAAGTCTGTTTACCTACACTGATTGCTACCCGTAACGATTTGAATTATGAATATACAGGGCGATATTTTGTATTAAAATATCGTGGAACCTTACGTTTCATTACATTTGCTTCAGGAGGTACTAATTTCGTCGGGTGGGCCAACGTCAGTGACCAAGGGTGGTCGGGGTCTTTGGGATTTCATTTCTAAAGCACACGCGTTCACCCCGGTTCACTGCTGATATATTTACTTCGTCGTTAGTTCCAATGAGAGGAAGCCCAATAACATAAAACAATCTATACCCAAATTTAACTTTTTTTTAGGAGGTAGGACACGGCGGTATTGCCGCCCAACTGAGCAGTCTGACTGGGGAAGTACCTCCGCCCTACAGAATACCGCGGATAAATAACTTTGTATTGTGTTCCCAGCTGTGAGTAGGGTAGCCAGAACTCGCTGGAGAAGCTGGAGCTGTGCTGTCAGTCGGATGACTAAAGGCTTGTCCTGCTTTGTCCTCTACACTGACGGTACAGAGATTCTGTGCTTACAGGGTCTTCAGCACGAGGGTGGCTTCTCTGGCGTTACACAAGTCCATAGGCCACGGTAACCACTTTCCATCAGGTGGGCCGTGCGCTTGTCTGCCACCTAAGTGGTATAAAAAAACTTACTTGATAATATGAGTTGCAAAAACATTAATTTAAACACAATCGATCAATTAGTCTATCGCAGTCTGCTGCTGCATTTAGGCCTCTCCCGATGTTAAGAAACTTTGGCCTACTGTTTTCTCGCTGGCCAGACTGGCTGGTACAGTATTTTGTTTCGAGTTTTATTCTCTTCTCTCGCAGTGATATCATCTGCCTATTTTTCCGTTAGTCCCCTTCAGATGAGATGGAGGAGTGATGATACTTGTATTATTTCTGCGTTTCTACAAAAACCCATGCATATTATAATGAAATATACTAAAAATAAGAGTAGTTAAACGAATTGTTCTTAAGCGCCTTTATCATAAAACCAAACATAATCCAACCACTAGAAACAAGTGAAGCGTTTAAATAACATTGGACATGTTAAAAATTTCTGACAAGCTGGACGCTCGGCATTCCCTGG
Organism: Eilema griseolum; assembly: GCA_963662185.1. Lineage (NCBI taxonomy): Eukaryota > Metazoa > Arthropoda > Insecta > Lepidoptera > Erebidae > Eilema > Eilema griseolum. Next base: position 13,665,813 of record OY759250.1, read on the forward strand.
GGCACTCGGAGACACGGGTTGGACAGTTCCGGACAATATAGTTACCGTTTTCACGTCTGCCGTGTGTGGTTTGAATAGACCTGTTCGGCCTTGTTTCAAGTTTCAAGGTTATAAAGTCAGCTAAAGGGGTATAAAGTCTAATATACATTAAATAGATATTTTAATAGGTGAGGGACATTTTGAGGTAAATATTGATGAGATAAAATAGATCAACAACGGAAAAAATCATCATTATTGTCCTCATAACCATTTCCCAATAGGCTAATTGAAAATTTTTTTATTATCAAAGAGTGACTGCTCTATAATAATATAATTAACTGCTAAAGTGAAATATTGTTACAACAAACTGATTTAAAGATATTTGATTTTGAAAATTTAATTTTTCGCGCCGCCCTAAAACTCTCTATACAAAATCGTACTTGTGAGTGACGTCACACGCCAGTCGCGAGTAGTGCAAATTTATGAAGTGCAAGAGAATTTCGCATCTATCTCGGTCGACATTGCATTTACACGGATGAAAGTAATTTGTAATTGAATGAAGAATCTAAAAACTTACAATTCGTAATTGAATTTGATTGTTTCTGTTTTGACTTACTTTGGGAATTAAAAATGGCAATATCTTATTTTGGAAAGTATATTATATGATAACAAACTAAATTATTAAACAGTATTGGGAAGAATCGAACGACATTCAAATAGCCTAATGCGTTCAAAATTTAAATTTTGGAGTGTGAAGTCCGAAGTTGATTTTAGTATGATGGTTTTTCCGGAACCACTGATGTCTGATCTCTCAACCTGTAGGAGAAAGCCTGGGATATATATATATATATATGCAGGTGTAGAGATATCTACACTTAAGTAAAAGTATGTTTATCAAATTAATCTATAATTAATATTATAAAGCTGCAGAGTTTGTTTGTTTGTTTGAACGCGCTAATCTCCGGAACTACTAGTCCGATTTGAATGATTCTTTCAGTGTTGGGTAGTTCATTTATCGAGGAAGGTTTAGGCTATATATCATCACGCTACTACTTAAGGGAGCGGAGCATTGATAATAAATGTTAACAAAGCCAGCAATTTTTCATACATATTTTGAAGACTAAAACATACGGGCTCGAAGGGATATGAAGCTTCAAAATATACCCCGGGCGAAGCTGGGGTGGGTCAACTAGTGTTAAATATTTTTGCTTATTACGCAAACGAACGAAACGAACTCTTCTAGACAATTTCAAAACCTGAATTGTTCTAGGCTCGTGTTTTGATGTGGTTCCTTAAACCTCATCAAAGCAAGATCCAGTTACATAAATATGTATTAACAATCCTAAAAATACTGTCATAAAACAGCTACAACGACTAAATAAATTTTTAATAACAGTTATAATTTTGTTCACGTTTCGTGCATTAGGGAACAATATTTAGGTTAAATTTTTAATTAGTATTTTATTACTGAGCGCTTTAACTAGAAATCCTTTGGGAAACGTTAATATTTATAACTACGAAGTCAAAACATAATTAACAATAAATAGAAGTATTATATTTATTTGATTAGGTAAGTAGGTAAAAATAAAGGTTATCATCCAAATACTATACCTATAAAATGTTAGTTTGACGAACTCTACAGATTATTATTTTCGCGCTGTCTGAACAAATATGGGAAGACGAGAACACGTTTATGAAGAAAATTGTCCAATTCCTTACGTACGTACAAAAGGAGGGAACCGTTTGGTGCATGATAGTATAGCTTGCTATATACTAGTGTGGTTCCCGGCAGAGTAAAATTAGGGCCACACCGTCTCTTCTCATGTGGTGTCGTACAAGATGACTAAGGGATAGGGCTGCTTAACATCAGACAGATATATACACCCCAGACTCAGCCTCAGATGCGTGGCTTGAGTCAACAAAAGTGCCCGGAATACGGTAATAGGCTCACCCCCTATTACGTGGGACCGAATACAATGATTGGTGAATTGTGGGTGAATTACACCTCTGCCTAACCTTCCGGGGACAAAGGCGTGATTATATGTATGTATGTAACTTAATCTTGCACGTCTTACTCCGGAGCGAATGGGGTAGGGTGGACAGAAACAGGGTCGGCAGCGCGAGTGTGGCTTCTCTGGTGTCACACACGTCTATAGGCCACGGTAACCACTTTCCATCAGGTGGGCCGTGCGCTTGTCTGCCACCTAAGTGGTATAAAAAAAAAAGAAACACCTCGTGAAAACACTTTGTTCTTTTTTCTCTCTCTCTCTCTCTTGCCTCGCCTTTATATACAAATGCAAATGCATATGCAAATGAAGATTATGTGTTCATAATGCCAACATAGTTTATTTCTTCACGCAATTGCAGAGGCTTTCGGGTTTTATTGACCTCAGGACTATTGCAGCTCAGTGCAATTTATCGATACCGTCTAATAATTTCTTTGCGTAGCCACTCCAGGGATGAGAACGGTATTCCATGTAACCGTTCCGACGGCGACGTGCAGAGTTGTCTTAGACTCGTCTTAGTACAATGAGTTTACGTAACGCTGTATTAATGACGCTCTCTATTTAGTTTTTGTTTATAATAATAATAATAAAACGCCTTTATTCACTGACTATGCTACATTAAGAAATATAAAAACAGTCTTTTTAACACTTTTTCTTCCAAATTTATGACATTCTAGTATTATAAAAAAATTGCGGCAGCGGGAGCGAAGGAGAATCGCAAATCAAGCTGCCCGCGTACTGAGGCAACTCAAACGTCGGAGGTCGTTGAATGACCTCCGCCCCCCGTGAATGCAGGCCTGGGGGAAACGGGAGAAGCCGCATGTCACCCTGGCAGAAGCAGGCCGTAGCGGCACCGTTTCCGGCGAAGAATTGAGGAGTCTGTGGTTCTTCACCCGAGGAGAGGGCCAGATCGAGAGAGAGATGGCCCTGGGGCGGCCGGGGTGCGAGGGCTATGCCTGTTAACCTCACCTACGTCAACCAAAAACAACCCACAAGCATCGTGCGTTTTAGTCGGTTCGAGTTCGACGTAACCTCTCCCACCGGCTCCGGTGGTGGGGGTATTCGTGGCGATTTTCCGCACGTAAAAAAAAAGTATTAATAAAATAGCAACCACTTTATTGCTCAGGTTGTCCTTCGATATGAGCCTCCCCCAGTTTCATCCTCTCATCTCTTTATCGAGCAAACCTTCTCCATCCTCTAGATAAATCATCCTCCCATCTTTTGAATTGAAGTCCTTGTTGTCTTTTCCATTTTAGAGGATACCATTCTATTATATTATTCGTCCATTTTCCATTGTTTGTCCAAATTATATGTCCAGTATTTCAGCTTTTGTTAGTGAGTTGCAAAGAACATCTATACCGAACAATATCGTGAATACAGCGATACAAACTTTAAAAAAAAACTTGGTATACAAACTTACAGCTCCGAGTTTGTTAACGATTTCTTTTAACAAGAACACTAAAGTACTTTGAAGTTCTTTGTTAACTTGCACTGCAACCACCTTGTTTCTGATGCTCAATGAACTTTTGCAATAATTACAACTATGATACGAAATAACCGGAAATCGATACAATCTGAAATTTTACAAATGTGGACTTCATATTTTAAAGTAAAACTTCTTTCTTTACACGCATGTATGATGAGAACGTATATTTTTTTACATTTATATTTCTTCAGTTATATTGGTTATGATTTGAGATGAATTTTGATTTTTTTTTTTTGAATTTTATACTTGCTTGATGATATTATCCACTAAATAAATTCTAAAATCACTAAATATATATATATATATATATATTAGTATCAAACTTATCGGGATATTTACCGTGTTGTATTGTTTTGCACTTTCTTCACTGTTTACCGCCAATACACCAGTTCCTCCGTGATCATTGTGCTTGCAACAGCGCCGAAATATCGGAAACTCAAAACAATACAACATGGTAAATATCCCGCTTACTTTGATAGGTACTAATGTGATTGATCATGATAGTTTAAAAACCATAAATGTACTTCACAATTTTTTCATAATGTTCAGTAATTTAACTACAGTATTAGAATAATTTCCTCAGGTTAACTTTTGTTAAACAGATTTTTGTCTGACCTACTCTGCAGAATAGATATCGTATCTGCAAAAATGATAAGCATTCAAAATTTATCTCTTTGTTTACAATTTTTATGTTACTGCCAAGCATAGATTGTTTAACATTATTAGAAAACGTTGACAGCTAAAATAATGAAGTTCAAACTCTCTGTTCATTCATTATCAAGTTCAAATCGGTGAAGTGCGAAATGATAAGCGAGTGATGGATATTTACAACGCAACAACACCCAGTGAATTATCTTCAGGTGACTGAACCACGTTACGCAAAGCTTTTTAAAGTTAACTTTTACCCGACTACGGCGAACAAAAAGGTGGGTTATGATTTTGACAGGCTATGTATGTATGTAGGTTCATCTGTTCTCTCATAGCTCCTCAACCACTTATTAGAACTGAACAAATGACCCAAATTGGTGGGCACAGCCAACGCTCTGGCGCGGCTACTGCCCAACCTGAGGGGCCCGGAGTACTCCTGCAGGAGACTCTACGCGGGTGTCGTGCGGTCCATGGCCCTGTACGGGTGTCCCGTGTGGGCGGACACCCTGAGTGATCGGCACATGCTCCTGCTGCAGCGTCCGCAGCGGAAGTTGGCGTGCCGCATCATAAGGGGGCACCGCACGATATCATTCAACGCGGCGAGTCTCCTCGCCGGATCGCCACCATGGATCCTGGAAGCGAGATGCCTTTCGGCGCTATACCGGTTCCGAAAGGCGGCGCGGGAGCGGGGTCACGATCCCGAGCCCGAAGAAATTCGGGCCGTGAGATCCCGGCTCCACGGGGAAATGGTGGCGGAATGGGAGATACGACTTGGGCGACCAGGCGCAGGGCACGCCGTAGTAACGTCGGTAAGACCCATCATGGGGGAGTGGCTAGAGAGGCCACACGGCAGCCTCTCGTACCGTCTGACGCATATGATCATCGAGCACGGATGCTTCGGAAAGTATCTGCGTCGGATGCAGAAAGAGCCAACGTCCGAGTGCCATCACTGCGACGCAAGCGAGGACTCAGGTCCGCACACGCTCACCGAGTGTCCAGCGTGGGAGACGCCGAGGCGCGAGCTTGTGGCGGCCCTGAGAGTGAGGGTTCTCACGCTCTCCACCTTGCTCGCGGCGATGGTTCGCTGCGTGGATGCGTGGGCGGCCGGCGCCTCCTTCTGCGAGCAAGTAATGCTCGTGAAGGAGGAGGCGGGGCGGGAGCGGCAGCGGGAGCGACGAAGGATCGCAAGACAAGCTGCCCGCGTACGAAGGCAACTCGGGCGTCAGAGGTCGATGAACGACCTCCGCCCCTCATGAGCGCCGGCCTGGGGGTGACAGGCGGCGGCGGCACGCGTGGCGCGCCTCCCCGTTTCCGAGGACGAGTTGGGGACTCTGTAGTCTCCACACCCGAGAAGAGGGCCAGATCGTGAGAGATGGCCATGTGTCGGCCGGTGTGCGAGGGATATGCCTGTCAACCTCACCTTCGGCAACCAAAACGACCCACAGGCGGCGTGCGTTTTAGTCGGTTCGTGTCCGACATAACCTCTTCCACCGGCTCCGGTGGGGAGGTATCCGAGGGGATTTTGCGCACGTAAAAAAAATAAAAAGAACTGAACTAATAATGTATTGTTAGAAGCGTCTTAGTCGTCCGCTGGTTATAGGCTATACAATGAGTTAATTTTAATGTGGTGCCCTCTAGAGGTCATACTGTGTTAAAAAATAAATTTGAGATAAATATATCGTGTTTGGTATCAACTGAAAGGGCTTAATTAGCACATTTCAAATATGTATAAATTATACCTATTGCTTGCCCAAAAATAATATAAATAAAAAAACTAAGCTTAAAACTAAAACCAGACTAAAAATATCAAGGATAGCCGTGCTCGTATGCCACTTAATCTAACAAAACAATACAGTCTAGGGAAAAGTGGCATACGACCACAGCTAATGTTTCTTGTTTAAGTCTTGTCTTGTCAAATTTCTTGTTTAATAATACACACATCAACAAAGTCTAGGGAACAAGGACATTTCTAGTTTTTATTTAAAAACCCTTTCTTGTAATAGTGAGTGTTTTATATCAATAGAAGGGTATTTTTATACCGTTTTTAATTTTAATTTTAATAAAAACATTCTCGTATAATTTTTTTTTTTTGAGCTAGAATTGAATAGTGCCAATATTGAGTTTTACAACCTTCTATGATTAGGCACAAAAATAACGAGGTAGTAAGAAATACAGTAATTAACCGTACTTTAAACGTTTTTAATAATCTGTAGGATCTCCTAAAGCATTAGCAACAGCTGGACAACGGCGTGGCATACTTAGTATGAGATTGTCAATCATCGTCTGTGGAATATGGCTCCATACACTGCGAAGGTGTAAAAAAAGTTGTTCTTCAGTGTTCAGATTTTCCAAAGAATCACTGAAAGCTCTTCTCCCAAGCAAATCCCAGGCATGCTCTATGGGATTGAGGTCGGCAGACTGAGCAGGCCATTCCAACGTCGTAATATTTATTTATTTATTTATTTATTAAATTGTGGAACATAGGTTTTACAAAGATCTTAAAATAATAAATATAGGTGCACTATGTCCTGCCACTTACATGGCGTACAAATTAAAATTAAATGTCATCATGATTAGTATTGGTACTTACAGTTATGGTTAGTAGATATCGATTACAAGATTAGTCCTTACTGCTCATAATAATACATTGCTCATAACGCTCAAACAATACATTTTACTGTCATATACATATACAATAATTATAATCTATTGTCAATGTCAATTTAATAAATCTTATGAACCAATAATAATATGTAACAATAAAATCATTAAAATTTCTCGTTTAGATACTCATTGATCGAATAATAGGCTTTCTCTAATAATAATGTGAGCAATTTATTTTTAAACTCTTGTAAAATGTCAATGGAACTTATAGATTTAGGCAGTTTATTATAGATTGTAGGTGCCATGCAGAAGACACTATTCTTATACATGGTTGTTTTAGACGCTACCACGTGGAGTTTACCTGCTCTACGGCTACTACTTACTGGTGAAAATTTTGACCAGTTCCGTCTAACAAACATGCACATTTCGAGAATGTACATGGACGGCATTGTTAATAATTTTAAACTTATAAAATGTGGCTTACATGTATCAGTGGTGTGTAAGTTGCATATTGCTCTGATACAGCGTTTTTGTGCCTTAAAAACCAATTCTTTGCCTACTGCATTCCCCCAGAATATAATACCGTACCTTAAAGTGGACGCAACTAAAAATAATAAAAATATTGTGCTCGCTTAACGCATTGACCACTACCCTCGCGGTGTGTGACTGTGCATTATCTTGCATGAACATAAAATCTTGACCGAACTGCTGTCGATGAGTGATTACCATGGGGTGTATAACCTCCTGAATGTATTGGTTTGCATTCAAATTGCACCGTATCCAAACGAGGTCGGTCCTTCCACCAAGGCGAATTCCAGCCCATACCATGATTGTTCCACCTTGGTAAGGATGAACTTCTTGCTGATTCTGGAGACGACTCCGACGTCCAGGAACTCGCCATATACGCACTCTTCTCGAATCAGGATGAAAACCGAAGCGAGATTCGTCGGAAAACAGAACCAGTGCCCATTGATGGTTGGTCCACTGTAAATGTGCGTTAGCCCACAATAAGCGACGATCTCGATTTCCACGTCGAAGAGCTGGAACCCTAAGCGGTCTGCGAGCATGAAGATTGGCTTCGTGTAGTCTTCTCCTGACAGTTTGATCGCTAATAACCACTTGATGCTGAGACTGGAGGCCTGCGACCAACTGACGAGCAGTAATCGTGGGTTGCCGCCTTGCGGAATTTTGCAAGAAACGATCTTGTCGCGTGGTAGTAACCCTATTTCGTCCCTTGTGACGTTCGGCAACATCCCCTGTAGACCTGTATCGTGCCCATAATCTGCAAATTACGCTTGGTTGGGTGTTGACAGCATCCGCTACGTCGCGTTGAGTTCGTCCAGCTTGCAGCATACCAACAGCCCTTAACATCTCTTCGCGACTTAAATGACGACGTGACATGATGACTACAGTCACAAAAATGCACAAACCATACGTAAAAGACGTATTATTTATAATAAACGTTATTTACAATCAAAGAACATAATTTTTATTTTGCCTCAGAGAAACTGCACAATCAAACACTTTTAAAAGTTTTCCCTCAGTATTTGAAAATAATTACTTATTTAAATTTATTTATAAATTTCGAACAACTCTGAATTCTACTTTATTCTATTTTTATTTATTTGCTGCCAGTTATTTGCAAAACAAGATTAACACGAAAAAAGAAATTGGGGTCATCTTGTTCCCTAGACTTTGTTGAGGTGTTTAGTATGTAGTCGGGTTTTAGTTTTTATTTGAATACTATGGGTGAATGTACAATGTGAGAGTTATGAGGAAATCAAGTATCTACCTATATAAAGTCGGTTTAAGGTAAGCCACTGTGTGTGGTAGTAGTGAACGCAACCGCTACCCAGGTGGCGCGGGTTCGATCCCCGCTCTGTGCAAATATTTGTATGCATGAATATAAGTATTTATTAGCATTCTAGATTCCATTACACAAGCTAGTTAAGCTATGCTTGCCATGGGACTAGATAGTGTTGTGTAGAATGTTATAGAATATTTATTATTTATTTATTTAAGGCCTTCGGTCCAAAGTCAAACTAGCATACATGTCGGTATCCTGGATGAGAGTGATTATCGAATGAGGCTCTGGTGCTGAAGGCGTTCCTTTCGCTTTTGAGAGTTAGACAGACAGCTGTCTGACTCTCAAAACCTTTGCACACAGTTCCTTCATCTCTTATTAGGTCTTCCTCTCCTTATAACCACCCACTTCCATCCATAAAGCCCTCTTAACGACATTATTACTTTCATTTCTACATGTCCCAAAGGTAAACAAATATGTATAAGATGAAATCATTGAAGTGAACTAATTATAACAAACTATTTTCATTTGTCTCATTTACTCATATGAATAATTCACGTGCCTACTCGGACCTTTCAGGTGGTGAGTTAATCCGCATCACTTGATTGCGATCCACTCGAGAGCATTCGATTAACAGGCTCTATTTAGTTGGAATTCATTAAGTGTGACGTCACCCGTTGAATTCCCAACGTTCCTATGGTAGTGTGGGTTTGTACAATATATATGAGATGTATATATTTTGAATGGGTGTTCCCTTCCAGGGCCTTACCAACATCCTTGAGGCCCAAACCCAACCTAACCTGCAAATTGGTGCACCGGCTAAACAAGGGATGAGACTCTGGGGTAAGCTTTCCCTCTTGATGTCAACACCATGTTTAAATATTTTACATACCACTACTAGACAGTAGAAGATAAAGATTTGGTCTTCCCGCTGAGAGCACAAAAACTCTCTAGCGGGCTCTGGCTACCCTAATAATCGCCTATTACAAACATACATTTTTTATACAACTTAGGTGGTAGATAAACACACGGCCCACCTGATTTCTTCCACTTTCCACGTTTTCGTCGTTCTTATTTTGTGATGAACAGCTGGCAGCTCAATAGATGCTGCTTTTTTTCAATTTTTCTCTCTTATTTTACATACATACATACATACATAAAATCACGCCTGTCTCCCATAGGGGTAGGCGGATCTCCATTGGCTACGATCCTGACATACTACTCTCGCTTCATTCACTCTCATTACATTCTTCATGCATGCTCGTTGGTTTAGAGTACTCCTGACCTGTCCCTTTTCTAAAACTTCCCCGATTTGGTCCAGGTATGTGCGCCTAGGTCTTCCCCTTCCGACGGTACCATCCACACTCGCCTCATACACCTGTTTCGTTAGTCTTCTTTCATTCATTCTCTCAACATGACCAAACCATCTCAACATTCCTCTCTCAATTCTCTCTTATTCTGCCATATTGTATGAATAGACTAGAACTCATATTTTGCCTAAATCACGTACAATGCAGCGGGCTTAATATAACTTGGAAAGGCTGTGCTGCTACACTACATAAGGAATCCAATATGCACAATGAGAAAGGATAAATTGAAAGCTGAAATTTATAATGCCAATATCTAGAGGACCTACAACATAGATATATATGCCTTCAGGTCAACTGGCAACCTCTGTAGCAATTACGTAGGAGCCAATACCAACACTATTTCAACCTGAAATTGCACAAATTACAAACTACCTACAAAACTTCATACGCCCATCTTTATGACATCAATTCTACGTTTCTCTATTGGCCTATTTACTTGGCAATTCAACTTAAACTACACGCATCAAAGTATTGTGAGAGGCCATTGTGACAATTAACACAGACCCCTGGAGCCTGACCCGAAAGTTGTGCGAATCACCATACCTAAGGACAGGGTAGACGCAAGATTTTGAAATAAGGAAAACAATTGACGACGGCTTTTAGTGGTAGTCTCACATTGGGAGAAACCTGTGTCCCGCAATGGGTAATTGATTGAGTTAAAAAGTAAACATACATACATACATATAATCCTGCCTTTATCCCTGGAGGGTTAGGCAGAGGTGAATTAACATCCACATTGCCGCGTGGTTTCCGGCAGAGTAGAATTAGGGCCATCCTATCTCTTGTCGCGATGTCGTACAAGGCCAGTAAGGGATAGGGCTGTTTAACATCAGACAGATATATACAGCCCAGACTCAGCCTCAGATGCATGGCTCGAGTCAACAATAGTGCCTGGAATACAGCAATAGGCTCACCCCCTATTACGTGGGACCGAATACAATTAAAAAGTAAAATAAAGTAAAATAACCTCAGTTCATCAGCAAGTATACCTGCCTACCTACCTTCTTCTTCATCCTCTTAGTATTAATTCCAGTCTCATCCGAAACTTTCACCTTGATGTCTGGAGTTCACTTTACCGGCCTAACCGCGAATTTGGCTGAACTGAATTTGTTGGCTGAGCGACTGCCACCACAACCCAAAGGTGATATCGAAGCGAAGCACTGCAGTTACACCAGTTGTTGGACTTTTTAAAGGCTCCAATTGCCCGTAACGACTGCTATAGGTGTTCACATGGCAACCGGGACCAACGGCTCCACTCCGTCAATTGACTGCACCGTGTTGGATGGTACAAAGGTAAGGTGTAGTCCTTCTGGACTAAATAATAGTAATGGTGGCTTTAGAGCCTTTTGAGCCAAATCAACCTAACCTGTATTTTTTTATACCACTTGGTTGGCAGACAAGCATAAGAAATAGAATAGAAAGTGTAGAATACAATAGAAAGTGGTTACCATGGCCTATGGACGTGTGCAATACCGAGGGAGTCAGACTCGCGCTGCCAACCCTGTAACCACAAGAGTTTCTGTGCCGTCAGTGTAAAAGACAAAGCAGGTACGACCATACCAATATAAACCCGTATTCATGCGCATAAATATTTATACTGAGCAGGGACCGAAGACTTACCTCCTGCGTAGTGGCCGCGTTCACCACCGCCACGCCACTGTCAACTGTGGAGCCCGATAAACATCCAAGTATTAATATTCAAATACAAAAAGAGGTTGATCGCGGAAATTGGCCGCCGTATCCACGACCAAGGCGGTGACTCCCGATCCGGCTCGTTCCTGGGGCAAAGATTGGCTATTGCGATTCAGCGAGGCCAGCATCATGGGCACCTTTGTGCCGGGAACGATGCGGAGTGGGTTGTTCGACGCGACATAATCGAGAATATGTTTTCTGTATAAATGTTAGCAGTAACTGTCTGAACGATTAGTCGCCCGTCCACATGTTACTTACAGAATACAATTGTGTGCGAGTGGACAATGTAGTTTTCATACTGTAATATAATGACGGACAACTTGAAAGTGAGTTTCGAAGGGAATGATAGTGTGGTAGGTACCTTACCTTTGGAGTTGGGTTAGTTTTGTATTGCGGTTATGACTATCTTGCTGCAATATTGTTTTTTACAACAGTAAGAGGGCTTTTTCATTATCCGATCCGATATCGGTGTTGGCTCCGATATTTGACATCCGATAGCCGACAGGAAGTAAAATGTGTGAAATATGTTTCTGTTTTATCATATCAGAGCTGACACTGCTGTGTTCACCCGATATCGGATATAAAAAAACAAATGTCATGTCATATTCAATGATAGGGATTTCTAAGGAGTCTGTGGTGGAGCTTATTGGCTTTCGAGCAAATGGACGTATCCTTGACATATCGTACCGATTTTATCCAATATGTATGTATACATTATTAAAAAATTAAAAAACCCGCCTACTGTTTAACAATAGAAATAAGTTCGAAAGCAGGCGGTATCCATTTACCGATCATAAATCGAAAAAAAATAATTGGTACCGCCTGCTATCAAACTCGTTTCGATCTTTTAAACAGCAGTTAGGTTTTTAAATTTTTAAGATTATATAGTTTTTTTGGAAAAATTACAACACGCATTTTAAGATCAAAAATCCACCGCGTAATTTTTGTTGACATTTTATGTATGTACCCTATGACACTTGGGAGTATTTAATTGAGACCCCATTCATCGAAATTCGTCCAGCCGGTACGCCTGTAGAGGAGAACAAAGAAAACTACATACATAGCGATAACCATTACCCTCGCTGGCTCAGTCGGGTATAAAATAACACATGGGTGTCAGCTATCGGATATCGACAATTGTCGTCTACCACCGATATCGGATCGGATAATGTAAAAACTACCAAAGGCAGTAAATAAGTACCTACATGGGTAAACTTTTATCAGCAGCTAATTCCATAGTACTTTAGTAGCCGCGTGGTTTCCGGCAGAGTAGAATTAGGGCCACCCCATCTCTTCTCATGCGGTGTCGTACAAGGCGACTAAGGGATAGGGCTGTTTAACATCAGACAGATACATACAGCCGAGACTCAGCCTCAAATGCATGGCTTGAGTCAACAATACTCGAAGTGCCCGGAATACGGGCAATAGGTCCCCTATTACGTGGCTCGCCCCCTATTACGTGGGACCGAATACAATTATGATTATTATTTTTTTATTTTTTTTTTACGTGCGCAAATTCCCCACGGATACCTCCCCACCGGAGCTGGTGGAAGAGGTTATGTCGGACTCGAACCGACTAAAACGCACGCCGCCTGTGGGTCGTTTTGGTTGCCGAAGGTGAGCTTGACAGGCATATCCCTCGCACCCCGGGCGACCCAGGGCCATCTCTCACGATCTGGTCCTATCCTCGGGTGTGTGGGGACTACAGAGTCCCCAACTCGTCCCCGGAAAACGGGGATGCGCGCCAGGGTCACGCCCTATTACGTGTGACCGAATACAATTATTGGTGAAATGTGGGTGCTAATTCACCTCTACCTAACCCTCCAGGGATAAAGGCGTGATTATATTAATGAATGTTCAATAGTTCGCGTCGATTGCAAGACTATTGTAGCACACATTACATGTTTTTCTGCTGTTTTGTGTCCTTGTATCCTTTGATGACATTAGGTAAATGCTAAAAGCCTTGGGGTTATACTTTAGTATACTTACGGGCATATATATTGACCCCAAGTCACAAGAGAAACGAGGCCAGCGTGGATTGATTTACATATAATTTATAATTAGTGGATGTGAGCTCTTTCGTACTTTACACCCCTTACTATCCTCAAAACGACACACAAAAAACACGCACTGTGCATCTGAGGTATATTTTGTGACGTGATTGTACGCTTGAAGGTATATGCCGGTGACTATATGTGATTATGGTCCTTTTACCAGCACCATTTACATGTACCTTAGGAGCGCAAAAAGATAGCTTGTGAAATAAAAAAGATAGCCGATCTAAATGTTTCTAAAATATTTCCGTCGAGACGGTTTAATTAATTTTGTATGGAGTTAAAAACATTCCTTTGTGTTTTCAGTGATAATTAAAATGAGGATAACACATAAAGCTTGCATTTTCCTACTGGTAATTCCGTTCTTTTTGTATAATTTACTTTACATACAAAATGGAATGTAGTAAATTTTCTAGGGCTCACTGACGTAGCGGTAGAAAGTTCGACTGCTACACAAGGGGCGCGGATTCGATTCCCACTCAGTGCAAATATTTATACACACATACACATAATCACGCCTTTAGGCAAAGGTGAATTTACACCCACATTTCACCAATCATTGTATTCGGTCCCACGTAATAGGGGGTGAGCCTATTACTGTTTTACGAGCACTATTGTTGACTCAAGCCATGTATCAGAGATTTGTATATCTCTGTTTGATGATAAACAGCCCTATCTGTTACTCGCCTTGTACGATACCGCATGGGAAGAGATGGGGTGGTCAAAAAATCTGCTCTGTATTGTATACATAATTATGTATATTTGCATTGATCTGGTTGTTTCCATGTATTGCTTTTTTATACCACTTAGGTGGCAGACAAGCACACGGCCTACCTGATGTAAAGTGGTCACCGTGACCTACAAAACCAAGAGAGTCACACTCGCACTGCCAACCCTGCAAGCATTGAGAGTTTCTGTGCCCTCAGCGTAATAGACAAAGCAGGACAATCTTTTGGTATTTCCACTGACAGTACGAAAACCCTCCAGTATAAAAAAAAAGCTTTGTATTCCAGTTAGTAAGTTAGGTTGGTTAAAGCGTCCGTAACTTGGTGGTTAAGGAATTGGCCTTACCATCGCTCACGTGTTTCATTCTTCCTACATTCTCGGGTCCTTTAAGCGGGGTGTGAAAAAGCATATGATGATGCCGTTGAGCTGAGTGTCACCATTGTAACATGCTATATGTAAGTAATGGTGAGTTTTTTTCTGAAACTTTGCCTTTAGCTTACCATCAAGCGAGGCGAAGTCTAACTGACGTGTCCTATGTATAAAAAAAGACATTTTATTAAACTTATTAATGACGTGCTTAACTCATGTCTTAAGAGCAGTAGGAGTGTTTGGAAATGCACAGCTGCCGTTGCAGGCCAATCCGATAGTTCCCGAGTCCGGAGGTAGCTTACAGAAAACCCTCCCCCTTAGATTACATTCGGTCTGCCGAAAACCAACCTCCCGTGTATGAACTGCAATGGGTGACCAGGAAGTTCCTTAATAAACTAAAATTCCGAGTTGGCTGCTGCAGAAAAAAACAGGGTTAAGAGCTATGACTGCGATGCACCTCTGCAAACAATGGACCACCTATTGTCAGCAAGCGATAAAGTTCGCCGAATTTCGGGCTGCCATGTAGGCCACAAACTACAAATATATTCCCATCGACACGAAGAAGATCAATATTATTGCTATATTATTCCTCTATTGAAATATATTGGCACGTGTCCGAACTAGCAAAACTGTTAAAGATAACATTCATATATAAAAACCTTTATACAAACCCATTCTGCCATTTCAATGCGTGTGTGGACACAAAACGCATTGAATTGGCAAAATCCTACCCGTAATATTATTCACGGCAGTTACATATTTATGTATGTGTTTATAGTTAATAGTTAACACGTCTGTCAGTTACAACGTTAGTTCTGAGTTAGATATTCACTCTTTAAATAAATAAATCAATATTCTACATCATTCTACACAGCGCTATCTAGACCCATATCTAGCAAGCATAGCCTAATCTAGAATGCATAATATCTATATATTATAGTCGCGTGGTTCCCGACAGAGTAGAATTTGAACCTCTCCATCTCTACCCATGCGGTGTCGTACAAGGCGACTAAGGGAAGGGCTATTTAACATCAGACAGATATTTACAGCTCAGACTCAGATATAAGGCTCGAGTCAACAGTAGTGCCTAGTAGATGGCAATAGGTTCGCCTCCTATTATGTGGGGAAACAATGGTTGATGAAATATGGGTGTTAATTCACCTCTGCCTAACCCTTCGGGGATAAAGGCGTGATAATATGTATGCACACAAACATTTGCACTGGACGTCCTGTCGCTACCTCACAGCGGCCATCTTTGTTTTATATTGCCATTCTAGGATGCCACTGGTAAGTGGCAAGATTTTCTTATATTAATTTTGTGCAGTTTCATTCATGGTATTTGTGTTTGCTATTGGGCGTTTGTTGATTTGGCAAAATATTTAACATATAGGTATGTAAACTTGTAAATATAGACCAACAAAATTAAGTTCACAACAAAATATTCACTTCAAAGAGGTGTCACATGTGAATTGACACATTTTTTTACTGTTAAAGGTACTCTACTGGCCGTAAAGAATTTAAAAAAAACTAAATAACATGTCAGTGGTATTTTTTTTTTTTTTACGTGCGCAAAATCCCCACGGATACCTCCCCACCGGAGCCGGCGAAGGAGGTTATGTCGGACTCGAACCGACTAAAACGCACGCCGCCTGTGGGTCGCTTTGGTTGCTGAAGGTGAGGTTGACAGGCATATCCCTCGCACCCCGGCCGACCCAGGGCCATCTCTCACGATCTGGCCCTCTTCTCGCGTGTGGGGACTACAGAGTCCCCAACTCGTCCCCGGAAACGGGGAGGCACGCCAGGCGCGCCACCGCCGCGGCCTGCTTCTGCCAGGGTGACAGGCGGCTCCACCTGTCACCCCCAGGGCGCATCGCGGTGTTCTTTAATTTTCCGAAATCTGTGTGAATTCGAGTTTTTATGGATAAAATGGTGGATTTTTAGACATAACGTCTATGACTACGCACACAAGTGTAGGAAAGTGTGTATATTACAGTGAATTGTGACTATTCCTGTTGATTCCAAATCTCTCTAGGGAGCTTCTAGTATAGTCTCCAAGACTTTATTGCGCAATCACCTCATTTATCGTCATCATCATCATCATCAACTCATCGTCATCGTCATTATCAAGAATCATCCTAAGGACCGTAACTTGTAAAACTTGACATTGGCGCCTCGCCATCAATAATTTTAAATACATTTACTTGCCATTGACAAAATTGCGGCGATTCGCTGCAGAAGTCATCAATAAGAAAAGAAGAAGAATGTATTCGCAGTATTGAAAAAATCTTCCCTAACGTAACCGAAGTCGCGATTACAACTAGTATCTAAACGAATTACTTAGTGAATGTGATCTGCCACATGTGGATATTACTTCTACTACATTACCCTTCTACCTTACTTGAAGGACGTAAAACCTATTTATGCCGAGTAACTAAAAGTACCTTTATAAATATGTAAATATCTAACGTTATGTAAACGTGAATTGCTTTTGTACTAAAGATAGTTTCCGTTTATCACAGGACACTAGTTAAATAAGGAATGGAATAAATGTCTGTTTTTATTTTATTTATAGCATAATTCAAAGATAAGGTCTAATCGCGTGAGGAATTCCTCACATCCGTGGCCGTGACAATGGAAAAAAAATCACAAGTGTCGTCTTTGCTGCTGTAAAATTAAGCAATTAAGGAAGGGGGATGCAAGAAATGCTGACTAGATATCTTAAGAACTGACATACGTGTCAATTGTTTCACTGTCGGGATACTGAAGATCGTGCAAATTGTAGAGAAGCTACAAGGTGAAGGTTTCCGAAGCAACCGCAACCTACCTAAGGATCGGAGTGAATATCGAACATACATACATAATTACGCCTTTATCCCCGGAAGGTTAGGCACAAGTGAATTAACACCCACATTGCACCAATTCGCTCTTTACCTCCAGACCAATTCTAGTTGCATCCAAAACTAGCGTTTTGAAGCCTGAAGTCTATTCTTCCACTCTTCCCTATCACAATTTGTTTAGTTTTGTTTTATGAGAACGTCTACCATATGACGCCACAACTACGATAGAAAAGCTAGCGCTAGAGCCTTTTCTTTCAACCAGCCGTTGTACCAGCTCACAACTGAATATTACTTAAGCCCTGGAGATGCTATTGAGGCGTCATGTATCGAATGAATCCCGTGAATATTTATCGAAAGTACTTAATTAAGACGCATCGCTACGCCTGCACTCAGATACTGTTATAATGCGATTATACTCTGCCTCGTAGCTGTCCTCATTATGGGAATAATTCGATATGTATTTTCCTTCCTCCGTTTTAGTAGGAAACTATTTATTGAATAAACTTCCTTTGAATTATTTTATTTAGCTCTTCCTCTAACTTCTTTCTCCTTCTTATCTACCTTCTACCTTAAAGATGTCTTTACATATGTACATACATATAATCACGCCTTTATCCCCGGAGGGTTAGGCAAAGGTGAATTAACATCTACATTTCACCAATCATTGTATTCGGTCCCACGTAATAGGGGGGTGAGCCTATTGCCGTCTTCCGGGCGCTATTGTCGACTCGAACCATGCATCTGAGGCTGAATCTGGGTTGTATACATTAGCCCTATCCTTTAGTCGCCTAGTACGACACCGCATGAGAAGAGATGGGGTGGCCAAATTTTACTCTACCGGGAACAACGCGGCGGTCTTTACCTCCTTTTTTTCCTGATTTTTGTGGTTTAATGATTTGAATTTTGATTTGAACAAACTTGGATTTGATTTGAACAAACTTGAGGGACACACGAGAGGCACAATCCGATCGGTAAAGGTCTATGAAAGCGGTTAAAATCCAACAAACATTATTAATTACTGAGAGACGCGCGCGCCGCCGGCCATTGCTTATTAGTTCAAAAGCGGAAGTCAATATGCGTCTATTTTGACAATTGAGCGGTGCGAAGACTATTGCTATCTCACTTTAAAGGTAGTGCGGGAGGGAGATGGGTACAGGAAGCGTGTGTTTCAGTGTCAATGACTTGAATTACTACTATTGAGCAAATAAATACAAATTCTACTACCGGCGCAACCATTCCCCCCGGCTTGAAGGGTTACCTTCAAAACGAAAAATGCGGAACAAATCTAAAGTCTAATCTAAATCTAGGTTTGGGAAATAACAACTAAAATATAACCTAGATTTGAACTCGTGCCTACTGCTGGCTAGGCAGAGGGCAGAGGCGAACAACCGGGCGCAGATACGATCCGGTTGCGGTTTTAACCCGTACAACACGAGTTATAACGCGGGAATCGGGAAAATTCCTCACATCCGTGGCCGTGACAATGGATAAAAAATCACAAGTGTCGTCTTTGCTGCTGTAAAATTAAGCAATTAAGGAAGGGGGATGCAAGAAATGCTGACTAGATATCTTAAGAACTGACATACGTGTCAATTGTTTCACTGTCGGGATACTGAAGATCGTGCAAATTGTAGAGAAGCTACAAGGTGAAGGTTTCCGAAGCAACCGCAACCTACCTAAGGATCGGAGTGAATATCGAACATACATACATAATTACGCCTTTATCCCCGGAAGGTTAGGCACAAGTGAATTAACACCCACATTTCACCAATTCGCTCTTTACCTCCAGACCAATTCTAGTTGCATCCCAAAACTAGCGTTTTGAAGCCTGAAGTCTATTCTTCCACTCTTCCCTATCACAATTTGTTTAGTTTTGTTTTATGAGAACGTCTACCATATGACGTCACAACTACGATAGAAAAGCTAGCGCTAGAGCCTTTTCTTTCAACCAGCCGTTGTACCAGCTCACAACTGAATATTACTTAAGCCCTGGAGATGCTATTGAGGCGTCATGTATCGAATGAATCCCGTGAATATTTATCGAAAGTACTTAATTAAGACGCATCGCTACGCCTGCACTCAGATACTGTTATAATGCGATTATACTCTGCCTCGTAGCTGTCCTCATTATGGGAATAATTCGATATGTATTTTCCTTCCTCCGTTTTAGTAGGAAACTATTTATTGAATAAACTTCCTTTGAATTATTTTATTTAGCTCTTCCTCTAACTTCTTTCTCCTTCTTACCTACCTTCTACCTTTAAGAGGTCTTTACATATGTACATACATATAATCATGCCTTTATCCCCGGAGAGTTTGGTAGAGGTGAATTAACACCCACATTTCACCAATCATTGTATTCGGTCCCACGTAATAGGGGGGTGAGCCTATTGCCGTCTTCCGGGCGCTATTGTCGACTCGAACCATGCATCTGAGGCTGAATCTGGGTTGTATACATTAGCCCTATCCTTTAGTCGCCTAGTACGACACCGCATGAGAAGAGATGGGGTGGCCAAATTTTACTCTACCGGGAACAACGCGGCGGTCTTTACCTCCTTTTTTTCCTGATTTTTGTGGTTTAATGATTTGAATTTTGATTTGAACAAACTTGGATTTAGCTTAAAACTGACATTCTATCCTCTTGATATCTATAATAGAAATTTGTATCCATTGACAAATGCACCCTAATCCCAAAAAATGTAAGATTTCAATGTACTATACAATATTCTAAACGTCTTTGGTAAAATATTGCTGTTCTATTTTATTTACGTAACTCTAAGTCAGTGGTCAGTAAGTAACGATATTTTGGTAATCCCTTTGCATAAGGTGGGCGCTGGTAAAAACAAGGTAATGGATTTTAGTTTAGATTCCGTTCTCACTAGGTATAACATTTGTTGATCACAAGTACGCCAAACTTGACGTGATATGAAATGTAAACAATTAAATAAGTTATGTCAAAACAGTTAAATAATAAAATAAGAAGAAAATTAAGTCAGAAATTATAACATAATAAAAAATTAAATTAAATTAAATGTCTTTGTCACTGAGATAATCATTAACTGAGTAGTATGCTTTATCGAGCAAGAATTTTTGCACTTCTTTTTTAAACATTACCAAGTTTTCATTAGATTTTATGGCTTTAGGTAGTTTGTTGTAGATCTTAGGTGCCATTACAAATATACTTTTATGTAGTTGGGCAGTTTTGGCTGGCACGAGGCATAACTTGTTGGATCTACGACTGCTGATAGATTGTTTATTGAAATAGTAAAATCAAGCAACGGTTGGACACGTTGGACATAATAAAATTGTTGACATAACATCTTGCATGCACATGTATGTATAACACATGTTTAAACAAATAAATATGATTTGATTTGATTTGATTTGAAATTATCAATCTTGGATTACGAAATACGCAATCTCAATTGCATTTAGAAAGTGGCCATAAGTGGTAACCAAAAAGGCTTGCACAGTGCAAGCCTATTTGGTTACCACTTATGGCCATCAGATACTAGCCCAAATAGTTATAGCATTGGTGATCATTCTAAACATATTGAAACCTCTTTGCATCTTAGTATCTTTATCTTTGTATCTTTCTGTCAGTCCCGGTTGCACATGTGCAAGTATGAACATCTACAACATTCAATTAAGATAAAAAAATTGAAATGGTCCAGGCGGGATCCGAACCCGCGATCTTTCTCTTACAGGGAGAACGCACTGACCACTAAACTACTGAACATATTCCTGAAACCATCCAAATTATATACATATATCCGTCTTACGGCGACGATGAGATCTCGCCTGAACCGTTTAATTTTTTTCTATATTAATCGATTTTGATTAGTTAGCATACTAAATGCTTAAAAATTCATCTACAACATTCGTCTATTCGCTTTATATGAAAAAAGTCGGTCATCTATAGTTGGTTTACTGTGATCGTGCCCTAAATCCCTTTGTGTACGGCCTTCATAAGGTTTAATGCTTGACCCTTTATAGTTCCCTTCGGTTCGTTTGATTATTATGTTTCTTCAAAACATTTTTCGTAACACTACCTGGTATATTTTTGTAGATTGTAGAACTATGCTTTTCGGTATGCAAGAGGAGGTATAATATACCTCTCATTTACCTAATAATAACTTTATATAACGGTACTAGCCTTTCGTTCGCGGCTCCGTCTGCGTGTATCTCTTATCTCCAGTTCTACTTAACCGATTGCAATCAAACAAACGTAAGATTTAAGTCTGACCAAGACCTTTCTAATAAGAAAACCGCATCAAAACCTGTTCAGTAGTATTTATAACCATGGCGAACAAACATTTCCGAAGTAAAATTAATAATAGTATAAATATAAGATAGATACTGCAATTTATATGGTTTAAATATGTGATAAAGTTCTTGTCATCCATTAATCCGTGACGTCTATTTTGATAAACTTTAAAAACAAAACCTTATTTAAATACAAATTACCCTCCAAATCGTTATAGCAGTTTTTGAGATATCTAGACGATCGACCGAATTACTTTTTAACACGTATTTTTCAGGAAAGACACCTGTATAGATAAACTTTATACAAATAAAACCTTATCTATATACAAATTTTCATTTAAATTGCTAGAGCAGTGTTGCCGAAATAGTAGTGTTTAAAATGTATATTGCGGCTGTCGCATGATAAAGAACTGAAACACTTTGTAGGTAAAGCGCGTGCAGGTAAAGTTTCCTTCTTCTTTAAGTAAAATATAAAAAAGAATAAGAATATAAAAAGAAAGTAAAAAAGAATCTGTAGAGGCTGTCACGGTTCTGGGACTTAAACATCTAGAATGAACTAACATATCTTCTATATTTCACATCAGCTTCTTTTCTTCTTCCTACAGTACCGGCCCGGATCCTTTACGTGGGGCCCGAAAAAAACATCTTTTAAAGGCCGTAGTTACCTCCATTATAGGTGCAGCATCTGTAATGGTGGCCACTATTCTTTTAACTATCCCTCAGCATACATTCAGGCGGGGTGCAGTGTCAATTTGACGACCAAATATATAAAACTATCTAGCGAAGTGAAATCAAATCACTCGTTTAATAGTAAATATTAAAAAGATTAATAGTAAAAGTACTTAAAGATATATACTATTTTGTTTGTTATTTATTCACAAAGAATCCAGTCAAGTAGAATTCACCTAATCGTATTTAAAATAAGTCTTTTTAAGAGTTTATAAAACAAAGTTTAACATGTCGTCAAAAATAGTCAAGTGAAATAATGAAATTAGATGTTAATCCTCATTTGACCATTAAATGGAGCATAACAAATTAAATAAAAGCATAAATACCTAAGCATGAACTAAATAGATAGTAAACAAGCAGTAAGTTTCACCTGTAATTAGTAGATTTATCTTTAGATTATTTAGTTTATTTCTTAGTTAACGAAACAGCACACGTAATGTACACACTAGTTGAATTAACCTTGTTTGTTTCGTCCGATTCTCTTGTGTAGACCTAGCTTTATTGTTCTAATTTAGATAAAATCTTGACTTCTTTACGTAATTTCTTTCATTAAGACTAATAGAAAGAAGAAATCCGACTGTATTTGTTTTTAAACCTATTATGTCTAGTATTTCTGTGAACTACTGTGAACCGTGTTACACACCGTGAAATATTTTTGTGAGTTCTTTTTTTTTATTCCACTTAGGTGGCAGACAAGCACACGGCCCACCTGATGGGGAGTGGTTACCGTGGCCTATGGACGTATGCAACACCAGGGGTGTTACACTCGCGCTGCCGACCACGAAGAAACCTTCTGATGCCCCTCTTAAGGAACCCCATATTGTAGGTGCTTGGGAAAACCGCAACAGGGAGGTCATCCCACAGTTTCCTACAGAGGTTCCAACTACCTGCGAGTATAGGATTGTCAACCAGCCTCAACGCCCGTCTTTGCACCAAGTCGAAGGGGTCAAGCTGGTATGCAGGCGCTTCAGCAAAAAAGAAGAGTCATTTTCTTGATGTTTTAGCCTGGGTCAAGATCCGTTCATAAATATCACGACTGCAAACTTCCTCCCATTTCTTCCCCGTTTTCGCTCCTATAAAAAAATCTCAATAAACTTGTGTTTCAAATCAAAGAATATTTGTGCCAATTTTGGTGAAAATCGGTTAAGAAATGCGCCCTCTAGACCGGAACTTACAAACTAACATAGGACAAAAGCAAAATGGGTCACATAAGTGTTCAACTTTAAAAAAAAATTACAGTACCTAGATAAATTAATTATATGGATAATTCAAGATCTGAAACCCAACTCAACGATTTCAACTTTATAAATAATGCCCTAACAAGACTGAGACAAGTTTGATTACAGGCATTAATTTCCGCCAATAATCTTGCATAAGGCAGGTAGAGAATTATTTTTCCATTTGTGATTTTACAAATGGAAAAAATGCCTCTGCCTGCCATCGCCCGTTAAATCACCGTTATGCTGCAGGCTGTTATGGTGAGGTTTCAAACTCGTAACCTCCCGACCGTAAGGCCAAACTACTTACACTTTTTTTTACGTGCGCAAAATCCCCACGGATACCTCCCCACCGGAGCCGGTGGAGGAGGTTATGTCGGACTCGAACCGACTAAAACGCACGCCGCCTGTGGGTCGTTTTGGTTGCCGAAGGTGAGGTTGACAGGCATATCCCTCGCACCCCGGCCGACCCAGGGCCATCTCTAACGATCTGGCCCTCTTCTCGGGTGTGGGGACTACAGAGTCCCCAACTCGTCCCCGGAAACGGCTCCTGTCACCCCCAAACTACTTACACTTAGATAGCATGCTTCGTCTATTGTACCTAACCGATAGCATAATCTGAACCAAAACCGATTATCCTGTAATTTATTATTTGAGTAAAATATACTTATTGTGTTATAGTGGAATCCTGGTAAACAGTAATGCAGGTAATCTATACAACAGGCACTAGCGGTGCACAACCAGATTCTTTATACCTTAATTTGTGCAATCACTATATTTTGTAATTTGGTTGTTGGTCAGAAATAAATTAATATTATTATTACTTTTTAACCACTAAACTACCGACGATTAAAAACAACCAAAAATAAATAACTTGCTACATAAAATACACAAGTTTGGTTTATAAATAAGCGTTGCTTGGTATAAATTCATAACATTTCCTTTTGTGTATTTGAAAACATGCACGTTCGCACAATGATTCTATTTCTGTGGCAACACTGCCCCTTGAAGTTGGGGCCACAAAGTTGGCATAAAACTAAATTTAATATTTGTTTTTTGTTCTTTTTATGAGCTGCCATTTTAATCATAATGTTCATCTGATTATAAACCTGTATTTACATGATAACAGTCAGCTGGCTTAGTTAATTGACAGAAAAAAGTATGGGTTTATATAATATTAGACAACTCATTTCTTAATATGTTTTAGTCAATCGACTTAAAGGCTAGGCGAAGGATTATTTTTAACAATAGTTGCAGATTTTTATTCCACAGCAGATAGGTCATTTTGCATAAATATTTGCGAGTTGTTTCTTTTTTGAAAAAACACATCGGGACCTAAACGGCAGATTCTAAGTCACAAACAATCTTTTATATTCTTATAATAGTGAGCTCAGCGCAACGTGACTTCAGGTAGAATAATTCTATTTGCGGTTGACAACTAGAGGTCGACGTGAAAAATATTGCAAATTCAATTTCTGAACGTCTGAAATAACGCCGTCGCCACGGATGTAGGAGTTTTTCTAAAAATATCAAGTACGTCATACAGTTTCCAAGTTCCGATTACCATATCAATCATGAATCAATTAATACATACATATAATCACGCCTTTATCCCCGGAGGGCTAGGCAGAGGTGAATTAACACCCACATTTCACCAATCATGAAATTCGGTCCCACGTAATAGGGGGTGAGCCTACCTGTTGACGCGGTCTACGGCTGCGAATAAACAAATATACGCCAAAGTGTCCGATTCACTGCTTTGCGCATCTAGATATCTAGACTAATCCCTGCTGCCTTGGAAGAGAGGTTGCCTAGAAAAATTGCCATTGGTGATAAGACCGCCCATTGTGAGGAGGACCAGATCGTCAAATATGGCCCTGGGTCGGCCGGGGTGGTGGCCTTCGGCAAACAATAACGACCCGCAGATGCCATGCGTTTTAGTCGGTGTGAGTCCGACATAACCTCTCACACCAGCTCCGGCGGGGAGGTATCCGTGGGGATTTTTAGTGTACAACAAACAGTTGTCTATTTATCTATCTTCTCTCAAGTCGGTATCTGGCTGAGGGCACCCGACCATCACGATATCCTCTCTAGGACTTATTAACTGTATCAGCGCTTCGATAGATATGATAAACCAGCAAATTCCTACGAATAATTCAAACACATCTAGATATATTCTAGACCGTTGTCCGCGCCTATTCAAAGAGTACATAACATAGTGGCTAGGGGTAACAGTAATTCCCCACGCTAGGTGAACATAGCAGCTTTCAGAATCACATCGAAATTTACTTTAGAATATAAACCTTATTTATTTAAGATCTTTATCATTGTTACCCCTCGTTTTCACTAAGTATCAAGTTGTAAGCTTGTTTGAGCAGTCTGACTGGGGAAGGACCTCCGCTCTACAGGAGCAGTCCGACTGGGGAAGTACCTCCGCTCAACAGAATACATGACAACGCAAATAAAGAATTTGACTTTGACATTAATGTCGAAGCAACTAACAATTATGCATTTAGGGGCTATTTAATCAAAAAAGATCGCTCATCCTTTGAGGTAGGATACGGCAGTATTTCCGCCCAATTGAGCAGTCCAACTGGGGAAGTACCTCCGCCCTATAGAATACCACGGTTATAATAACTTCGTGTTGTGTTCCCGGCAGTGAGTAGGGCAGCCAGAGCTCACTGGAAAATTTTTGTGCTGTCAGTGGTAAGACCAAAAGCTTGTCCCGCTTTGTCTTTTACACTGACGGTACAGAAACTCTCAATGCTTACAGAGTTGCAGTACGAGTGTGACTCTCTTGGTTTTGCACACATCTATAGGCCACGGTAACTACTTTCCATCAGGTCATAATCACCTAAGTGGTTTAAAAAAAACTTATTGAAGACTAGTCAATTCACAATACATATGTTTTATACATGTATTGAGATTGTCTCAGACACTTTATCGTTCACAAAGTATGTATAGCCGACAAGTTGTAAACAAGTATAAAACACAATGAGATCATACTGTAGCCTGTGACATATTGCAACTTGTCAAATACATGTTTTTTACTTAGGTGAAAACGAGGGGTTAGCTCACAGAGGTGTAGAAAGCACTTAATAATACCTATCTAGCCGTTTTCAGTCCGCTAGAGACAAGCCTATTACCATCAGCTGAGTTCCAATCACAAATTGTGAATTTCTGCTAATTTTTTAACAAAATGAAATACATAACACATTATTTCAGTTCAATAATCGAACTCAAGCCTTCATATAGCTGCGCTATTACCTGGAAGGGTAGGACAGATGCGTTATTATACCGTAATGCTTTGCTATCGGAAACTTTCTAAAAAGACCAGCATATAAAACCCGATTACTTTTTTTGTTCGAACTCGAAATCTTTTGTGTAACAGTCGTATTTACTACGGCTGCACCTTAGCACCACTAAATACCAAGAAAGTATCATTTACTCACCCTATATTCCTCTAAAGCGGAAATGTTATTAATCGTTTTAATAAAACCAAAATGGCGTCAATTTGTTATCCTGAATAATTTCTTGGTCAATTCTCTTGAACCATTAGTAATGAATTTTCTCATGCTGACGATATAATATAATTATAGATTTTATTTACAATATAAAAATAAATAACTTCAGCATCTGTGGCGTGGCGGTAATGAACTCAAGTGCCACGCAGTGGGCGCGAGTTCGATTCCCATTTAGTATAACATACATACATAAAATCACGCCCCGAAGGGTTAGGCAGAGGTGAATTAACACCCACATTTCACACATAATTGTTTTTGGTGGGTGAGCCTATTGCTGTCTACCAGGCACAATTGTTGACTTGAGCCTTGTATATGAGCTGTATATATCTATCTGATGTTAAACAGCCCTATCCCTTAGTCGCCTTGTACGACACCGCATGGGAAAAGATGGGATGGCCCCAATTCTAATCTGCTGGGAACCGCTTAATATAAATGTAAGTATTTGTATGCATAAATGTGTCTATTTGCATTAGACTAGAGAAAGAATATCCCAAATGTTTGGCACAAGGGCAGGTTTCACTCCCGCTTTAAAATAATCGGAGTTTTGGGACTTAGGAAATATATCATATTTTTTAAGAATTTGTCGCACCATTAAGGCCTGGATTCATTACCAGCTCACGCGTTTCCTTCTTCCTACAGTCCCGGGTCCTTTAAGCGAGGAGTGAAAAAGCATATAATGTGGCCGCCAAGCTGAGTGTCACCATTGTAATATGGTATGGTGTATGTAATGGTGACCCTCTTTTCTGAGATTTTGCCTTCAGCTTACGCAAAACTAAAACTAAACCAGCTTTTACCATTACCGACAGAATTGCCTAAATTTCATCGTAATGTAATTTATAATTTAATGTAAGTGATGCAATGTACCTAGACGGTACACACGTAGTAACATTAGGTACTGCATCACTTAAGCGCAGTTCCATGCATCTTGATATAATTTGTGACGATACAGACATGGTTATACTTAACTAACTTTAAGCTCACAAACTTTTCACAGACTCTAGTGAATGCGTGCCGGCTAGCAGATGAGATTAGATTGCCCCCCTAAACCTATTATAAGATATTGCTGTTTTCTATTCTAATACATTTGGGTTAGAAAAAGAGTCTTGAGCAATCTTGGGGCGAAGATGAAGCCATCTACAGATATTCGTAAGAACTATCGGAAACAATTAACCGATAGCTTAATTGGTATCAGCATTCCATTTACAAGGTACTGATAGCGAGTTGAAGTTCAGTCTTGAGCATTTACTTATTCCCATATTAAATGGGAATAAGTAAGTGGGTTTTAATTTTCAATTGAATTGTTTTGATTTGTATATGTATATATTAATAAAATCTCTGACTTTTAATATTTTGTTCTAAAATAAAGAATAGTTGCCTATCTACTATTAAGGTTATTTATTTATTTATTTATTTATTAGATTCACCAACAGTTAAATACAATGATACAATTTTCAAAGTTTCACATATTACAGGTTTACGGATAATTGCTTAACTAATTATAGGTGAATACAGCATGCAGCATTAACAATTAACAATTACAATATTCCTATAAACAATGAATTATCAATCAATTATAATTATAATAATTATCAAACAATAACTATCAATCAAAAAATAATCATTAAAAAATTATCAAAAAACAAATCAAAAAAATTAATTATCAACCATCATCGATTATTATCAATTAATATCGGTTATTATCATTTATTAACAATTGCTATAATATTATATGCACATAATTAGCATAATAAATCCATTATATGTATAATATAAATGTGAATGGTTCATATAAATAAATAATGTATACAGATAGTGATTAATTAAAAAAATAAAAGTCTGGGAATTGGTGAATTGTAGCCTAAAACGGTGCCACGAATTGGATGAACCATAAGTGCCAATGCTCTGCGGGGCATCCGGCTAGGAGCATTAAACCTTAAGCATTCCAAAAGCGCGGAACAGTCCAATTCGTTACGCAGAAGTTTGTACGCAAAGCCCAGATCCAGAAGAGATCTTCTTTTTTCTAATGATGGAATTTTGAAATATGTTAGTCTCTCATTATATGATTTATGCTTCGCTGCAACGCCAGCAGTAAATGCCAGGTGCCACAAGAATCGCTTCTGAATTCTCTCCAATCTCAGGATATGAGTTGCATAGTGCGGTCTCCAAACAGTGGGACAATATTCAAGTATACTGCGCACCAGGGTATTATATAGCAATATCTTTGTTTGGGGCTTGCGGAATATTTTGCCATTTCTTATAACAAACCCCAACATTTTAGATGCTCTTTTTATTATTTGATCAACATGAGGCTGAAAAGTGAGCTTCTTGTCCAAAATAATGCCCAAATCCCTCACGGTATCCACTTCTCGTATGAGATTGTATCCTATGGAATAGCCTGACTCAATTACGTTACGTTTACGGGTGAACTTTACGTGAAAACATTTTTCAGTGTTCAGACGCATTTGGTTGTTTCTGCACCACTGATTTATATGTTCTATGTCTTGATGTAGAAGAGCTACGTCATCGGAACCGTTTATAATGCGTGAGATTTTTAGGTCATCAGCATACATGTAGGGTTTAGAATATAGAAGGCAATTTGGCAGGTCATTAATAAAAATATTAAAGAGGATAGGTCCAAGGTGTGAACCCTGGGGTACGCCTGAAGAGGCAGGAAATAAATTAGACCTAAAGCCATTAACCACAACATAGAAAGAGCGATTCATTAGGTAAGAATGAATCCATTTTATAATACTGCCAGAAAATCCATATACTGACAATTTCTTAATTAGTATATTGTGTGAAACTTTATCGAAGGCTTTGCTAAAGTCCATATAAATGACGTCTGTCTGCTGACGATGGTCAATAGCTTCCGCCAAGTCCTCCACAAACGTGACCAAATTCGAAGAAGTGGATCTCGCCTTCACAAATCCGTGTTGATGGGGTGACAGATAACGGGCAAAATATTTTTGGATGTAAGTACAAACTATAGACTCAAACACTTTTGCCACTGCAGAGATTATCGAAATTGGGCGATAGTTGTTCACATCATTCTTATTGCCCAATTTATGAATAGGGACGACCTTCGCAAATTTCCATTCTTGTGGAAAAATACCAGAGGAAATCGACTTCTTAAAGATGAGATATAGTGGCACTGTCAAAAAGGATGCACAATTTCTGAAGAAAATTGGTGGGACTCCATCTGGCCCTGCACTCTTCGATACATCTAGACCAGTCAGCTTTTTTGCCATCAAGGCTTGGTCAATATCAAGAGAACCAAAACAAGAACCATTGTGATCAATGTGCCTTAGTTGATCTGATATTTCGAAGTTATTATTAGTGGTCGCATCTTTATAGACCTGAGAGAATAAAGACGCAAACAAATTACAAATTGTTTCACAATCTGAGCTAACAGAAGTTCCATCAGTCATACTGCTTGGATAAAAGCTGGTTTCATCTCTTTTGGCCTTAATAAAAGACCAGAAATATTTAGAATTGTGAGATATTTTGTATTCCACATTGGCTATATACTGATTATAACACTCTTCCGCAGCCTTTGTACACCTTTTACTCACCAATTGAAACTCAATTTTATCCAGTGGGTTATGGTACTTTTTGAAACGGGAGTGTATTGAAATTAGGTTTATGTTGAACCATGGGGGGTATTTACGTTTACCAGATTTTTTGGACGGTACGTGCTTGTTAATTATTTCCTTAATTATAGCATAAAATTGATTCACCATGGCGTTGACATCTGAACATAGTGGTAATTCTATGTTCCAATCAATCTCTGACAGGGTATCCCTGATAGCATCGTAGTTGGCTTTGTGGTAGTTTAACCTTCTATTGATAGAGTTACTTTCGAGCTCTTTACTGTCTACAATTGTAATGTCAACGTCCAGTGGTGGATGTAAGGAGTCAACTTTGGAAAGTGCATTACAGGCGGCCGACACTTTACAAGAAGGTAAATCTGAAAGCACAAGATCTAACATTCTCTGCATAACATTCGGAACTGTATTGAGTTGCTTAAAGTTTGCGGTATGTAAAAAATCTATAAATGTCTGACCCAATTTAACCTATTTTGCTGTGGGTCTTCTCCAATCAATAAATTTGAGGTTAAAATCGCCCATTATGCAAAAATGACCGTCATAACGGTCTAGTAACGAGTTACAGCTTTGTACAAAATGTTCCAAGATTATACGAGTGATAGGGGATGGGAGGTAAACTCCGCAGACCGCCAACTGCCTGACTGATTTGGAATGAGGAATGTCTATTAAAACCCAGAGGTCCTCACAACCACTCTCCCAACCGCTCATACGCCTACTCGTTAGGTGTTTTAAAACAGCAATTAATACTCCACCACCCTCTTTTTCGCTATGAAAACCTGTTGACTCTCTATCACGTCTGTATACTATATAGCGATCATCAAAAAGTTCAGCGCTAAAGACCGTGGAATTTATCCAAGTTTCAGTTAGTACAATGATATCATAATTGCTAGTGACTAAATTCCGGTAAAACAAATGTGTCTTAGTTCTCTAGCCACGAGTGTTTTGGTAATAAACTTTTAAATGTTTGAATTTTATATCGTTAACTCAAGAACACACGCTCATAGCAATACAGCAAAACAAAAACACAATAATTTTATTTCAATTTGTCCAAGATACTCTTGTCCCTCACAACAATATACCTATCCTGCTCACTCTTTCTTACAAAAATACGACCATTCCTGACCCACACGAACTTATAACCCTTCTCCTTTGCTGATTGTCTTGCTGCTGCGTGTAAGGCCTTGTTTAAAGGAGATAGGTGTTCCGTAACGTAGACTGGTAGCTTAGCGCCTTTGCATCCCACATGCAAACTGTTGATCTTATTCGTAGGGTGGCTTCTATTGTAATTTATGGTTGCCGCCAAGAATTGATCGCGCTTATTTATGCTGTTAAGCTCAACAACAATGGACCGCGGGCGCGTGTTCTCGGTGTTAAGTTTGGCAGCCCTCGTTATACGTATGATGTTTTCATCCTTTATTTCACACGAAACCGTTTTCCCCAGCTCCTTCACAATGGAAATGAGGTTTTCTGCTTTTTTTTCAGGAACACATTATATCTCGATATTTCTGCACCTAGCATTTTGCTCCAATTGATTGACTCGTGATTTTAAATCAGTGATGGTAGATTGCATAACAGTATTTTGTTCCTGCAACTGTTTGATATTAGTCTTGCTTGTATTATGCTCCCTAACGATATCCTCGAACTGCTCATTTACAAATTGCATGGCTTGCTTTACTTCTTGTAGCTCATCCTTTACTTGATGAAGCTCAGTATCCAATATGGATTGCATTTTTGTGCCAAACTGCTATACAAGGTCGGCTAAGTGTGTTTTCAAAACATCGTCCATAACTACTCTAACGTCATCACGTGTGACTGGTGAGTTATCGCTGCCAGGAGACGACAGCGCCTGCCTCTTGGGTGGACGTACGTTATCACTCGAACGTGCTGGGGTGTTGTTGTTACCCGTGTTGCCCTCTGGTACAGAAACGCGTTGACTTGTTAGTTGACTATTTGACGACATCGTGCTAGTTTCCAACAACCTCGTATAGGTGG
Source organism: Eilema griseolum (assembly GCA_963662185.1). Lineage (NCBI taxonomy): Eukaryota > Metazoa > Arthropoda > Insecta > Lepidoptera > Erebidae > Eilema > Eilema griseolum. The sequence continues at coordinate 13,698,721 of OY759250.1, forward strand.
CGCTATAGAGATATTAATTTTCTGTTCTTCTAACGGTTGACGTAACGACACTATGTTGTATGTCACCAGGGCCGGCAGTCTGTACATTCGTCGTTAATACTTATCTTACGAAATCGTAAGCAAAGTTAACAACAAAATTCGGTTTCTTTGCGTCAAACCCAAGTCTGTACATTTTGAGGTAGCGACTAAGCGAGCAATAATGTATGGGGGATGCAAGTCTCTACATGTATCGGTGCGAGTTAACGACGGTATTTGGTACGGTGGCAATATTAGCAAGTCTCGACTTCCAAGTTAACAAAAATTGTCGGTTTCTTAACAAATTTCGTCGTAAAGAATGCGAGCATTCTTGAAGGCCCGCAAAGTAGTTAACGTCGTTAACTATTTGTTATTATTTGTCCACATTTTGTTGATGTTTTTAATAGAATATTAAATATGAAATTGGGCAACATTGAGGAAATAAGTATTATATATTATAAATGGAGGCTAATTTGGTGAATTTAGTTGAGTTTCAAGTTATTATTTGGATGATAATGATGTTTTATTGTTCAATTTTACATTTTAATAATCTCTAAGGTTATGAAATGGATGATAAAATACAATTATAAGATGATGGATGTTTATTTAGTGAATTTGGTTGAGCTTTAAGTTATTATTTAGATGATAATGATGTTTTATTGTTCAATTTTACATTTTAATGATCTAAGGTTATGAAATGGATGATAAAATACAATTATAAGATGATGGATGTTTATTTGGTTGAGCTTCAAGTTATTATTTGTTAACTTTTGGTGATATGTTTATGTTATATTGTTAAATTTTATGTTTCATAATCTCTAAGGTTATGAAATGGATGACAAAATAGAATTATAAGATGATGGATGCTTATTTGGTTGAGGTTCAAATTATTACTTGTTGACTTTTGGTGATATGTGTATGTTATTTTGCTCAATTTCATATTTAATAATCTCTAAGGTTATGAAATGGATGATTGAATACAATTATATGATGATGGTTACTTATTTGCTGAATTTGGTTGAGGTTCAAATTATTATTTGTTGACTTTTGGTGATTTATGTATGCTATATTGCTCAATTTCATGATAAAATACAATTATAAGATGGTGGATGCTTATTTGGTGAACTTGGTTGAGCTTCAAGTTATTATTTGTAGACTTTTGGTGAAATGTGTATGTTATATTGCTCAATTTCATATTTAATAACTTCCCAAGGCTATGAAATAGATAATTATATACTGATGGATGCTTATTTGTAACTGTCATGTTCATGTAGGTATGTAGGACTAGTAACTAACACAATATAAGTTATTGCAGAGTTCATACAAAGACTATCGGTAGGTAGTAAGTAGATTTCTATACAGGTAAATTAAATAAAACAAATATATATAGGTTCATATCTTGTGCATTTATTACTTCAAAGTACTTAATACAAAGAGTTTCTATTAAGTCTTTATTTATTTATTTATTTATTTATTCATTCATTCATTACAAATATGGGTTACATAAAGGTGTTATATCCAGTAGGTACATAGTTTCGCCATATTCCACCATAATAGGCATGCAATTCTAATAGCTAAATCAGTAAATGTGTTATCGTTCAAAACTCATTCGTTCGTTACAAATAGTCATTTCAAAATTCCTTCAATTTCAATTAACAATGTCAATAATATCAGACAATAAAATTTTCTCAGTCTTCATTTTGTAACATTTTGTTATGACTTCGGCTATGGGTATCCTCTCCTCAGGCTTGAGTTGAGTGACAAACAACGGCTGGCATCTGCAATGAAAAGAAATAGATAGCAATAGGATTACAATATTTTCATTTGATGTATTTATTGGTTTAGCTGTACCCACATGGATTCAACCTTTGGTTCTATTAAAGACAATAAATCCCTAAATAATATTACTTTTGGGAAAGCTATGTTCAGTTTATTGCAATGACAGCTTCGCTGGGGTGGAGATATTCAACTGGGTAACCAGCAGGAGGTTTTGAGGCAACAAATGCCTGTGGGTAATAAATGCTTGGCAATGGGGCTTCCGCCAGGTCCATGTAAAGAAAGTAGACTTGGCGTCGTGAAGGAGAAAGAGCCGAAGGCGGACCCTGAACTGCGAGGTAACAATGCAATCAGTATAGTATGTCTACACAAAGATGATGATGACAATGTTCAATTTCCGTTCAGTGAAAATATGTATATGCATCAAATATATCTATTTGCAATGGTTGTGTATCTGCCTATTGTCTGCCCCGGTTGCCATACTAACATCTATGGGAGTCGTTAAATATGGCAAAAGCCCGTACAGAAGGGCTAACCATCTGTCCGGTTAACAGCTTCTCTGCTGGAAGGATCCACCACTTGAGCTTGAGTGACAGCTGCTGGCATTTGTAATGAATAATAATAGATAGCAAAAGGATTATACAATTTTCCTCTGATATAAACTGTAGCCTCATGGATACAACCTTTAGTTCCATGAAAAGCAGAAAATGCCTGCAGAATGTTGGTTTGGGATTGTTAGTTTATATTATAGTAGTTACTAATTTGCAAGTGCATAGCACACATCTAAGTATGAAAGAGAAGAAACCACTTCCTACTTCACGTAGAACATTACTGTAGTGTCTTGCATGTAAGTTACATATTTGTGTGTCAGTGGGGTATATTTATATTATGTACTACTATGGTACTCGCAAGGTTACTTGTACAATAAATACCATTTTCAAGAACTGGGTCGGCACATTCTTGTAATATGGCACCTCTGAAGTGTTGCTAATGTATAATTTTGGCCACTTGGTTGACTTGCAGTTGACAAGGCGAAAACAATCGAAAATAATGTTTCTGAATGATTCTCTGGGGCAGTGGAATGCCACAGATGTCCACCATAGTGTCAGTTCAGTGTAATACACAGTCTTAAGTGTATACTTGTCGTTAGGCTAAGGGGCTGGTTCATCATTGGGGTCATCGGCCATGGTTCTAGTGGATATCCATCATCGCCTGTGGATATAATCAAAATATAATATATGTTATAATTGTTATATTGACACATTGACAGCCTCTGTGGTGTAACGGTATTAAATGCAGCTGCTGCTTTGTGCAAATATTTGTATGAATAAGGGTATTAGCATTGGTTTGGTTGTGCGTCAGAAAAAATGTTAAGCCGTTGGTTGCAGTTAACATGTATGACAGTCATTATATAGGAGAAATAGTCCACACAGAAAGGGTGATCACTCGTCCTGTCAACAGCATCCCCACTGGCAGTAATAGTATATTGACACATGGGGTGTTCAGTTATTTGACTCAAAACTTACCAAGTAACCATGCATGGTGGTCTCCGTTATTAACAAACGTCTTCATGTGGCATGAACTGGGGAATTTTCATATGATATATGTGGCTATCATGAAGAGCTCCTGGCCATCGAGCATTTATATTGAAAATGAGCAGAATAGTGTCACACACCTAAAATGATAAAAAGCACATAAATTATACAATTACAATATATTAAATGAGATGAAGTACCTACTTCTAGATAAATAATAATTTTTAATCATGCCAACTATAGGTTAAACAATGTACAAGTTATACAATGAAACTTACATAGGACTCCACAGAAAGCCCGTAAGGGCGTTTTCTTTCAAGTGATAGCGCTATTTCATCAACAAGTTCTTTAAACATTGCCTTTGTAATGCGATACAATGATAGGAATTCACCATCAGCCAAATTCAAATAATTTTCACTAGCGCACAGAATCCATGCACCTTGCCGTCGCATTACCATTTCCCGCTTCCCGCCTATATTCTAGAGTAAACTAATCCCATGCTAAACACGCTTCAGCCATAATATTTCTCGTATTTCCCTACAACCTCCAAAAATATTCAATTCTTTTTCAAGGCTTCTTGGCTTCTTGCTTGTGTGTTATGTCACTTGTGTCAACTTGCCATGTCAGAGTCTATGTTTGGTCTATATAAATGTATAATAATCTATGGTAAGGGTGTTGTGAAAAATCAATCAGCGGAGAGATTTTTCTGTTTGATGAAATTGTACAGTCAAAAAAGATACAATTACAAATTCATAAAGCATAATTGTACAAACATAATAAAAATGTCAACAAATTACACAGTTAACCAAAGAGAATCTAAGGGTAAGAGTGACAAATTCTATGCTTGTCTATGCTATTAAGGTACTATCCGAGAATTTGTTAAGTTAACGACGAATTTCGGTACGGCAACCGACAAAAATCGTAACTTTAAGTACAGACTTGGGAATTTCGGTTAGTTTGCGTCGCTACGTACTTAACATCCGAATTCGGTCGCTATCTCATGTACAGACTGCCGGCCCAGAGCGCGATTTATTTTTGTGATTCGCAGGTACCTATTTATCTCTTAGAAATATTGAAATAAATGTATTAAATCACAAAAACCGATTCTTGGACCGGTGTAGGTTCGAACCCACTTGCACTTGAAATTACTATCAAGTAAAACAGTACTTTTATGCCTCCAGACCAGCACTTCTTAACTACTCGTAGCCAAATTGGCAACCGCAATCGCACCAATCTATAATTATTTGTGTTTACTATCGTACCTAGCGGAATTTAGATATACGAGTCCTTTGTTTTCAACTGCACAAACACACGGTAGTTTAAATAAAAACTGATTTTTTAGTAATGAAAATCGTCTATTACTCACGAACACTATCACTTCTGAACGTTAAGTTAATTGATTTATAGTTGTCTGACAAATTCGCGTATTTTGGTGTAAAGCACTAAACATATATCCAACTTTTTACCACTTTTTTGTTTATTATACGCAGGAACTAAACCAGTACGAACTTTCTTAGTTGACAACCTTTTGACAGACAGGGATATTTACCATGTATTGTTTGGAATTTCCGATATTTCGGCGCTGTTGTATCACTTGTTTCACTCTCACTACAAACTAGAACCTAGAACTCAATCTCGATCACGTTCACGACACACGATGCTTACTGTCCGTATATCCACTCGCGATTTGGTTTTTGGCTTGATTTCGAAAAGAGGGTACATCGATATGTAATCGTATTTACTCCTAAAACTTTTTATTATTTACCGCCAATACTCCAGTGATCATGGTGCTTTTTTTTATACCACTTGGGTGGCAGACAAGCGCACGGCCCATCTGATGGAAAGTGGTTAACGTGGATTATGGACATGTGTAACACCAGAGAAGCCACACTCGTGCCGCCGACCCTGTAAGCACAGAGTTTCTGTGCCGTCAGTGTAGAGTGTAGAGAGTCAGTGCTTATAACAGCGCTGAAACATCGGAAACTCGAAACTATACGTGGTAAATATCCCGATCAGTCTAATAGCTGTAAGGTTGCTAAGTTACTGTAACTCAATTGCTAACGTTGGCAACGTTTCGTATTAAAGTTGGTCGTTGTGTTTGCGATTCAATGTCTAAGCTATAATGGAAGTTGAAACATCCATCAATCTGCGTTTACTCCGTAAGCTGTTTGTGAAAAGCTACAAGTGTTGGGAGTAAGCTAGGGCATTAGAATCAGGAATATTTAATATGGAATTAGTATTGTGTAGTATTACTCCAAGACTCCTTTACACCGGGTAAGGTAATTCCACTAAACATTAATGGTTGCGCCGATGTAGAAACTGTATTTTTTGACGCGGAAACACACTCCTTCTATACCCATCTCCCCTCCCGCACTAACCATAGTATAGTACTAGATATAGTTTCCGTCCGCCATTTGTGATATATAGACACTCACTCCCGCTATGAACTAGCCAGCGTAAAGGCGGACCGCGCACGCGTCTCTCAGAAATGAATAATATTTGTTGCATTTTTACCGCTTCATAGACCTTTACCGATCGGATTGTGCCTCTCGTGTGTCCCTCAAGTGATTTAGTGATGCTGGCGGCAGCTCCTGAGCAAGGAAGAGAAGATCCGTGTACCGGCTGCGATGAAAACACGTGGTGTCGTGAAGGTTAGTGCATCCTCTCCTAATTTCTCGGGTTGCATTCATTGCCTGGATCACGTCCGCGGCAACCCGATCACCTGTCTTTTTGTGTGTAAAGCGTCAATGGAACAGTTAGCTACTTCCCCGCAATACAGTCCACTAGCGCACGTGGCCAATCGCGCCACCAATTAATATCTACATTTTATAATCATTCATTTATATTCACATACATCTATAGTACTGGTGTAGAAAAATATGCCTGATGGTTCTGTTATTATTAATGCCTGCCTTTTATGACTAATGGTGCCGAAACGTGGACACTTACAGTGGGGCTGATCCATAGCTTAAAAGTCGTGCAGCGGGCTATGGAGCGAGCTATGCTTGGAGTTTTTCTGAAGGATTCGGAACGGGGTTATCCGACAAAGAACAAAAGTTACCGACATAGCTCTCAGAATAAGCAAACTGAAATAGCAGTGGGCTGGCCACGTTTGTCAAAGGACAGATGGCCGTTGAAGCAAACGAGTCCTAGAGTGGAGAACGCCAGAAGGTAAACGGAAGGTAGGACGCCCCGTAGCCAGATGGACGGACGACTTTTTGATTTGATATAACATTTTTACTACAAAACATTCAATTAACAATCTAAATTCAAAATTATAAATTTCCCACTAACAAAAGCTTTAATGTAAATTGCCTCATAAAATATGTGATATAAAAGCGCTTATGTAAGAAACCAATAGCGCTTCAATTTGCCGATACAATGTCTATTGTGCGCTGCATTATCTGATTCAGAGCGCTCTTATATTATTATGTAGCAATTTTGGGCCAACCGCGTAAAATCTTTGAAATCATTTAGGTGAACGCTTAAGGCGTGACGCGATACAGATATAACAGAAGTTCCAGTTTATTTTGAATGTAAAAACTAGCTAGGAATCTTTGTTAATGTTTTTTGTATATACACGGTGGCCTACAAATATATATATATACAGAAATCTAGAAAAAATTAGGAACAAGAGGTGATTGGAAAAAAGGAAGAGATAGGTATGGTCCCCAACACTTCATTAGCCAAAAATTCAATAAACAATTTTTTTGTGTCTTGATGTTTTTTTTTATCCTACCTGATGGAAAGTGGTTACCGTGGCCTATGGACGCGTGCAACATCAGGTGAGTCACACCCGCGCTGCCGAATCTATAAGCACAGATAGCTTCTGTGTACACCATTGTACAAAACAAAGCTGGACAAGCCTTTGGTTTTCCCACTGACAACATAAAAACTCTCCAGTGAGCTCTGGCTACCCTACTCACCGCTGGGAATACATCACCAGGCTATTATGACCACGTAGTCTGTAGGGGGTACTTCCCCAGTCGTACTGCTAAATTGGTCAGAAATACCGTCGTGTCTATCTTCCTTTAACTTTTGTGGATTACCAAAAGTTGGTTTAAGTATAAAGACGTAGAGAAGTATAGAAATAAAGAAGTAAGTAAGACACTGAGATACTCTGGAGCTTTATTGACTAATGATAACATATACTCACGCCTGTATCCGCGAAGGGGTGGGAAGGGATGTTTAGGTCCCAATGTAATAGGTGGCGAGCCTATTGCCATTAACCGGTCACACATAAACCTGCGATAAATACACACATAACTTCGAAAAGCATCGAAAAGTCATTGGTGTGTGCCATGGTAAATCCTGGGATCGAGCCCGAGACCTCGTCTCAGCAGTCCATTACCCATAACACTAGACTACCGTGTTTTTTTTTTAAATGAATTTTTTAAATGAAATTGCAGATAAGTCTATCATGTGCACTAAATCATGCTATGGAGGCATAGTGTATACAAGTACGCCATCATCCCAGTGCGCTTGGATTTGTCTTGTGTTGTCTCTATCAAAACATTAGGAAAACTTCATCATGTTCCAATTTCAGACGGATTGGACGCCATTTTCACTTTTTTATTTTCATCTTAGAGGAACAATTTTGACTTTCTGACTATCCTGTCATACTTCTTTATAATGTCTAAAGCGTTGAAGTGAACTCCTAACGCTTCGGCGGAACGTTTCTACCTTGATTGTATCTCGCATGATTATTTCGCGCACACCCATAAATTCCTTTGATATTCTCTATATATTTGATGTGTTTACAGAGCCCCGTATCACCAAAATTGAATACGCTATAATCAAAGGGCGTACTAAAAATGCCTTCATTTTTACTCAGGAAATTGTCTGTATCAAAAAAACCCAGAATTTGAAACACGCTCTTGCATAGTCTTCAAAAGATTTTGATCTAAAGTTATTACTTTTGTACATAAAATATACTTTGAGTATACCTTTAATCATTTCAATATACTCACAATAAACAACTAAACAAACTACGTAAGAGGATTAGTTTTGTTATCTGTAGCCATGAGGATAACCAAAAATCTCACTAAGTAATATTACAAACGTGAAAGTCGACGAAGATGTTTGAACTTTTGCTATTTAAACACTAGCTGCATAGATATCTATGCAGCTAGTGTTTAAATAGCAAAAGTTCAAGTGGCTTTCGCGACAAAGCCTATGTCCTTTCTCAAGGTCTAATCTACGCATATATCAAATTTCATCAAAATCGGTTCAGCGGTTAAAGCGTTACAGCGAGAGAAGACAGCGCTACTTCCGATTTATAATAATGAATATAGATGGTGTAACGGTTGAATAAATCTGGCTGAAATGCTACTGCAAGGATATGTAGTCTGTCTGTATTCCGGGAATAGGTGTGAGATACGGGTACCGGATCTTAATTTCACATGTGTGGATATTTTTAAAATGTCTGTCTAGAAAGAAGATAAAATCAGCCTCGTCCTGTAATCAGCAGGTGTACTGACTCTTAGGTGAGATTGGTTTGGACCTTGAAGATCCCCCCTTCCCCTTGGTTACCCCCCCCCCCCCCCCGAGCCGGTGGATGAGGTTAAGTCGGACTCGAACCAACCTAGTTTTGGTGGGTCGTTTTTGGTTGCCAAAGGTGAGGTTGACAGGCATATCCCTCGCACCCCGGCCGACCCAGGGCCATCTCTCACGATAAATCCTTAATACGTTGTAAGAACAATAATATTTATTTGTAGATACGAACCATTTATGCCACTAGAAATCTACACTACTCTAAAATAGCAGTGCAAACTGACTAGACGAGCCAAAGGAAGTGCTATCAACGGATGCTGCCATCTGCGACCACTGCGACTTTGTATCTCAGATTTTCGAGAGATAAGTTTAATATCAAACTTCTTGCAACCGTACACTTGAGTCGTTATTTTTGTTTTAAGTGCGTGACAGCGTCAAAATGTATTTGAATGAAATTTTAAAAAGTCGAATAACATAGGAAAAATGTTATCGGTTAGGCGGGATTTGAACCTGAGATCTTCCCCTTACAGGGGGAAATCTCTGACCACTGAGCCACTGAAGTCAGCTAAATCTGCCTATATATCCGCTTTGCGGCGACGATTCAAATTTTCCTATTTTAATAGACCATCAAATGTACATCTTAAGTTAAACTAAATTTACAGCTTGTACATTCTACTCTACCCCGTGGTTCCCGGCAGAGTAGAATTCGGACCACCCCATCTCTTCCCATGCGGTGTCGTACAAGTCGACTAAGGAATAGGGCTGTTAACGTCAGACAGATATAAACAGCTGTGACTCAGCCTCAGATGCATGACTCGAGTCAACAAAAGTGCCCGGAAGACGGCAATAGGTTCGCCCCCTATTACGTGGAACCGAATTTAATGATTGTTGAAATATGGGTGTGAATTCTCTTCTGCCTCACCATCGGGGGATAAAGGCGTAATTATATGTATTATATGTATGTACATTTTTTAGGTAGAGGCATTTTCAATTAACTTTCTTTACTAAGGTATACCTTTCTTGGTGTAACATTAGAATCTACTTCAGCTTTAGCCAATACGTCGAGGCAAAAACTCAAGTAACCACTTCCCATCAGGTGCATCGTGAAAAAAAAAAGTTATCAAAAAGCTAGTTATCCCACCGAAGTTACGACAATACTTCACATCGGAACTGCTTAACTTATATGAAGGGCAAGTTCGATCGTGCATGGAGTATCCCTTGCACCTCTGTAATGGCTCCAGTCCATCATTTGGAAGTTTGATATTCGAAATTTGAATCTTGAAATTTTTTATATCTCTAAATATATTATACTCCAGAAGTTATATTAAGTATGTTGTTTGCGTAAATTTCTGATACGAGTACTTTATTGAATGTCGGATCAAGTGTACGCTGATATTAACTGGTATTCTAAGTTACCCCACAGTGATTTGCCCCGCTCGCTGTTAGCTTGAAAGAGGATTTGTTTCAGGTCAAAACAGTTTAGATGTGCTTTAATATCTATTTAAAGGTATATTTGCTAAAGATGTTAATCTAATCTTCTAAAGATGTTGTTTTCTAGATAATGTTTGAAACAACAACTTCACAGGCAATAAATGATTTGAATTTTATATTTGGAATTAGATTGGATGTGCGGAAAAATCATATCGTGAAAGACCACCGAATACACAACAATGAACTATGAACAATGCACAACTCTTTGTTGCTGTAATACAGATGACAATACAAAAAGAAGCGGTATGCGTATTCAAATAGGTATCAAAATTCATTAATTCGTCATATAGTTTCTGTGTTCAAATTCGAAATACCCTCAAAATTCCTTTTTAGACACAATTTGTGTTCTAAATACCTTATCTAATAAGTAAACACTAAAGTCGTTAAGCAGAAATGAACACATAAAAGAATTTTCATTACATTTTCATGAATTAGAAGTTGACATACAACCAATATAAAACACCACAATATTGTTCTTATCACATCTAGGTCATTTTTTACTACTTCCTATTGTGCCGTATTTTTATGGAAATATAAGCTCTATTGTGGGGAAACAATTTATTCTTTTTTCCGCAGTTTTCCCGTGACGTGAGGGGAGTTTCAAAGCGTTTCGAGGCTAGACTACAAACTGGTCGAGAGACATGTCAGGACGTCTATGCAAACGAAATGTGAACGTCTAATAGATATTTGAGTAATAAATCATAGGAAAACTATTGCAATGTCTATTCTGCAGACCGTTCTTGAGGTCGTCTAAAGCACGTCGCTACAAGAAACGAGTCCTACAACAGATAGCATACCTAAGTGCTATCTTTTCGCTAAGATAGCATAGGTGCTACTTTTTTTGCAGAAATGGCATAATATGTGGTACCTTTTTCCTATAACATCGCTGCAAATTGGTTTAACTGTTGTACCAGTATGAATATTTTTTTATAAAGGACACGTGAATACGGGAATTTGCATTAGTCTGGGTGTTTCTATGTATAATATGTATGTATTTAGAAAAAAAAGTATTTAAGTATGTTTATCCGTATTTTAGATTGCATAACACAAGCTAGTTAAGCTATGCTTTCCTATAGGTCTAGATAGCGTTGTGAGGAATATTGTGGACTATTTATTTGTATTCTGCACTGTATGCGGGTGACATCTAAACCCTGCACGTGTTGTCATGTGTAAGAAATGGGAGGTTGCAGCCAGTTAAATGGTAAGCCGCTAGGTCAAAAGTGAAAGCTATCGGCTCTGGGCTTGTCTTCAAGAGATGTTTTTCCCGTGACATCACTTTTAGAAGGACACGAGTAGAAATAAGGAATAGATACTATGAAAACCTTATGAACAAATTTGAATGTATTTCAAAATTTAATTAGACCAATTATACCTATAGTTTACTATAACTTAACGCAGTAAGTAGCTTTAAAAAAACAAAAAATTACAAGTTTTATACACCACCAAAATTGCAAACAAGTACAGAACCTATACAATAGTAAGTATTCAAAACTTTTGAAATATCCACGAAATAATATTATTGGTCTTTGGAAGTGGAAAGATCGCAACATCGAAAGGGCACGTACATTTCTATACCAACATTGGTGGATTACCTGTAACATTAACCTGTATTTCCACATTGGAATATAGAAAGGTACCTTAAAATCCATAACTCTCTTGGGAGCATAAGTGGGATACAAGACTGATATACGACAAATGATATCCATCGGAATTAATCCTTGAACATTCACGCATCGTGACAATGACGAATGTCCCGCGCACTCTGTTTCCATAATCTCGGTCTTATAGCTTAGGGACTGAGTAGTACTCTAGTGGCTAGTTGGGCCATAAAAAACTGTCTTGAAGCGGGTAACAGCAAGAAAACCTGGGTATACGGGGCCTACCGCCAACGGCACATCGGCAGGTTAACGAATGGGACTGGCGCAAGTTCTCCTCGGGTGTAAGAGTGAGCTCTTACACCCGAGAATAGCTTCCGCCAGTCTGACAAATGTCAAGATAAGCCAAATATATTTATAAGGAGAGGCCACGCACGAATATAAAAAATAGGGACTGTGTGTTATTTCCATTCTCTGTAACACGATAAAAGTCATTACTTCTTTCTACCCTTGTGTTTCTATAAGTGATGTCACGGGAAAAGCATCTATCGAGGTCCAGCTAAGGAATACATACATACATACATATAATCACGCCTTTATTCCGGAAAGGTTAGGCAGAGGTAAATTAACATCCACATTTCACCAGTCATTGAATTCGGTCCCACGTGACGGTGGGCCTATTGCGGTCTTCCAGGCACTATTTATTGTTGACTCATGCCATGCATCTGAGGCTGAGTCTGGGCTGTAAATATCTGTCAAACAGCCCTATCGTGGGAAGAGATAGGTTGATCCAAATTCTACTCTAAGGAATACCCCAGAACAGATAGTTTTCACTTTTCACCCAGTGGCTTACCATCTAACGGGTTGCAATCAATTAATACTATCTCGAACCAGGCAATTCAGTACTACCTCATGCATAAGTACAATATTAAAAGATGGAACAGTCAGCATCTGGAATGGTACTTCATATTTTGGGGTGCAATTAAATGACGAATTGAATATTAAAACACTTAAGTTTTTGTGGCTCCAACCTCAAGGGGCAGTGTTGCCACAGAAATAGAATCATTGTGCAAACGTATACGCTTTTCAAATACACCACTCAACTTCAGCGCCAAAGGAAATGTTATGAATTTGCCCTGATGCGTGTTTACCAAACTATATGCAGCCAGTTTATTTTTCTATTCGTTTGATATAATTTATACATATTATGTGCAATGAACACAAGTGTGTCCAGACTCTCGCATCGACTTAGTTAAAAACTCAGTTTCATTGCAAATAATGGTAACTGTAATAATTATGATAGTAATATAATTTTGGCAGAGACATCTTTTCCGTGTGGAAATCCTTATAGATTCCACTTGTTATATCGAATTCGAACCGACTTAAACCACACGTCGAGTCTGGTAGAGGTGCCCAAGATTGAGAAGCTCCTTTATTGCCATTTCTAAGTCACCAGCCAGAAACCAAAACATTACAAGAAATATTGTTAAACTTCGATTATTAGAACAATACGAGAAAAAGTTTTAAAGTGATATATTACCTTTTACTTATTTTAATATACCTAGTTACTAAAGGTACCTATAACCTATATAGGATGAAAAGCCATCAGAGATTTTAAATTCGCATCCCAAATTCAACCGCAAACTCTCTGACATTATCTCCGCAAGATAAAATTGGTTGCCTACGGAATTTTTTTACTAGGCATTAGGCGTAGCGCCAAGGCTTTCCTCGGGGCACAGATAAGTTGCCGGAATACCTCCTTTGTGATCTGTTTGGCGACAAAAGGCTTCTAGAGCATCGCATTAAAAACTCACTTACATAATTATTTGATACTTGAATCTAGCTGCATTTTTGCTCAGAATTTTTATACTAGGTATTAGTTATTACTTAGTGTACATTATAACTTAGTGTACACCGCAATCTACCTTGATTACTGGTAATATAGTCCATACACTGGTTGTGAGAGAGAGAGATCACAAACCGAACTCCATCGTATGGATCTTATGTTTGGTGTGCAATAAAGAGTATTCATCTTATCGTATCTCATTAATCTAATGGTACCTGTTATATATGCGGAATAGAGGGACAAGTAAAACAATCGCTGGCTTACTATGCACTGATTTATTCATTAGCCGGTACATCGAGATAGGTGGGGAGTAACGCGCCGCGCGTACCTACTTACATATACAACACCCCTCCCCTTAGTACAAGTACTCGCTAAGATACATAGGTATTATAATTATATTTATTATGACAACAGCTAGAAGTATATATAATTGTATTTATTATTATAACAGCTAGAAGTATTTTTTATAACTAATTAACGGGCGATTACGTAACATTCTCTTTGTGGGACCTGTGGCGCCATCTCCCGGTGGTTCCTGGCCTCCGGGTTCAGACTGCGCTTCTTGAAACTCATTTTCTGAGTCTGACTTCCTCTCTGACGATGTATTGTCTGAATGACATGAAGTTGACCTTTCATCCGGTACTGTTTGGGCGGAGTAACCTTCACCCTCGTTATCCTCCGGTACTGGAATGGCGTTCGGTACGTATATCTCCTCTCTTCTTCCTCTCGCTGGAATCTCCTCTCTGACACTCTGTGAAGACACTTCTGCCTCCCAGATACCAGCGTCAGAAACCGTCGGACTACGTGTGACCCCGTTAGCAGGTACTCGTTCAAGCACTGGCGACGATGGCGGCGAAGGAAGTGGTGACGTCATTGTTGACGGCATTGCAAGCGGAGGAGATGGTCCAGACTGACTGGCGTAACTTGAAGTATCCCATTGCATGTTACTAGCCCCTTTGTATATAATCAGCTGATTGAAATGTCTTTTACAACTTTCTAAACTATTTATGTCTTTCACTAAATATAAAACGTTTCCTATTCTTTTTAAAATGACTCCTTTACACCAATAATATTTGTTTTTATTTACATACTTTTTGTACATCACAATGTCATTTACTTTCATATAATTAGGTTTAATTTTATGTTTAGTTGACAAACACTGTTGATTTCTCACACGGTTAACTACGGTGGGTGACAAGGGCGGTGATGACTTCGATGAGCTTGGGTAAATAAGATCCAATCGCGACCTTAGCTTTCGACCAAACACCAACTCGGCTGGGGTCGACCCTGTGGTCGTATGAACAGAGTTGCGGTAGTCCATCAAATATTTTAATAATTTTAGAGATGCGTCCTTACCGTTATTACTTGATAACAGACATGATTTGAGGCCCCTTTTTACTACCTTAACTAAGCTCTCCGCCTGCCCGTTACAGGACGGGCTATATACGGGTGACGTCAAATGAGAAATCCCATTTGACACACAAAATAGTTCAAATTCTCGTGAACAAAAAGCTGTGCCATTATCACTTACTATGGTTTTTGGTATGCCAAACCTTGACATAAACTCACATAGTTTCCCTATTACCGCGGT
Source organism: Eilema griseolum (assembly GCA_963662185.1). NCBI lineage: Eukaryota > Metazoa > Arthropoda > Insecta > Lepidoptera > Erebidae > Eilema > Eilema griseolum. The sequence continues at coordinate 13,714,063 of OY759250.1, forward strand.
AGAATATATCGCAGTATTCATGTTAAAAGCCTCTAACCATTTGGTATGTGCATCTACTACAACCAGATAATAGCACCCATTAATTGGGCCCATGAAATCTATGTGTACTCTGGAAAACGGATAAGGTGGGAATTCCCAAGGTGAAAGTGGAGCACGGGGGGGAGAGGGTCGCAGATGGACACAAACCTCGCACGAACCTATCGTCGATTCTATGGCATGGTCAATCCCTGGAAACCAAAACCTTGACCGAGCCTCGGCCTTGGTTTTAACTATACCCAAATGCGACGAATGCAGTTCCTTTAAAATGGGTTGGTATAAAGTCATGGGTAGAACAACCTTGTGGCCTCTCATGACGCAACCGCCTTCATAAGATAATTGCGACCTACATAAATAGTATGGTTTTAATATATCGTCTACCTTTCGGGGCCACCCGTTTAATGTATAGTCTATAACACGCTTTAAGGTGATGTCCCTCTCCGTTTCCTCCCTTAGTTTTTCAAGTGTGACGGGCATGCTACCATCTACCACGAAACACACGTAAGTGGCACGGTCATAAGCCACCTCACAATCACAACAGTTGCACTGTTCAGTGCACGCGCACTGGTGTGCGGCGCGAGGTAGGCTCGCCCGAGATAAATAATCTGCACTGTTATCAGTGCTGCGTATATACTCAATTTTATAATTATAACTCGTTAGAAATAATGCGTACCGCTGTAACCTATTCGCAGACATCTCCGGTATACCCTTATATGGCCCGAAAATAGACAACAATGGTTTGTGATCCGTTCGTAATATAAATGGGTCGGACCGGCCATATAGATAGTGATGGAACCGTCGTACCCCATAAACAATGGCTGTTGCTTCCTTTTGAATCTGGGCATAACGTTTCTCTGCCGAGTTCAAGGTGCGCGACATGAACGAGATGGGCCTCTCGACGCCGTCAGACCCTATTTGTGACAGGACCGCGCCTAGACCGCTAGGAGAAGCATCCACCGTTAATATTATCTGCGCATGTGAATCGTAATGCGCAAGTACTTGATCTGACGTCATCAATTGTTTAATTGTTCTAAAAGCAGCGTCATGGCTTTTATTCCAGTCCCATTTGCTATCTTTTTTTAATAGCTCATATAGCGGACTGAGAATAGATGATGCGTTTGGTATAAAATTTCTATAGTAGTTAATCAACCCCAAAAATGACTGTAGTTGACCTACACTTGTCGGTACTGGCGCTTCCACCATAGCCTTAATTTTTTCTGGAGCTTTTTTTAAACCCTCTTTTGTAATTATATAGCCCAGATAATTCACCTCGTCTTGGAAAAAACTACATTTCTCTGTCTGTAAGGTTAACCCTGCATCCTCCAAGCGTCTCAGAACGGCGTTCAATCGAACTAAATGTTCCTGTTTATCCCTGCCAGTCACTAAAATGTCATCTAACAGGCACACAACTCCGTCAATACCCGAAAGTACCGACTCGATCGCCCGTTGAAAAATTGATGGCGAGCTAGCTAATCCAAATACTAAACGCGTAAATCGGAATAATCCTAGCATTGTATTTATGCACGTCAAATTTTTTGATTCGTCATCTAAAACAAATTGGTTATAAGCCATAGATAGATCGAGTTTGCTAAATTGTTGTCCGCCGTGAATCTTTGAAAATAATTCTTTAGTTGTGGGTAGCGGGTATTGTTCTATTACAAGTTGCTTATTGATGCTTACCGAATAATCTGCACATAATCTAACCGTCCCATTTCGCTTAAGTACCGGTACTATTGGTGACGCATAGTCCGAATATTCAATTGCTTCTAAGATTCCTAAACCAACCAACCTATTAATTTCTTTATGAACCTTATCACGCAATGCAAATGCTACTGGTCGTGCCTTACAGAAAACCGGTTTTGAGCCTTCTTTCAATAACAGTTTTATTTTATACTTGTTAAATGTTCCTAGCTTATCCGAAAACAATTCAGAATATTTTTGTTTTAGCTCTCTGCCCGTATATTGTGAATCTGTACAATAGTTAATTGATGTCAGTTGTAACTGAAATAGGGATATAAAATCCCTGCCCAAAAGCGGTGGGCCACCATCACGGACCACATATAGGAACATAAGGCGATTGTGCCCGTCGTAAACGATTGATACACGCAACATACCTACACATATTATTTTGCCACCATTATAGGTCATCAGCTGTTTTCGCGTACTCGATAATGACACATCTTTAAAATATTTTTTATAGAAGGTTTCTGATATTACCGATACCGCAGAACCACTATCAATTTCAAATTTACATGGGATGCTATTAATAATAACGGTTTCCACCATAGGTTCCCCCTTATGTGAACGAATGTGAAACAACTTACCGTCATCGGCTTTGTCATCCTCACCCTTGTCACGACAATCCACGTCTACGTAGTTCACTTTTGTGCACATTTTACGCAAGTGGCCTTTTACGTGACATTTTTTACATGTATAATTCGCGAATTTACAGTCAGCTGACTTGTGGTTCGTATACCCACATACCGTACACTTCTCTTTGCCTGTACTTGTTTTGCTATTGGAAATTTTAAAAAGCGGTTGATCCGTCGTAGACATTTGCATACCAGCACAGGCCGCGGCTGCGCTCAGATTTTCTGCCATCTCCACGACCATAGCCAGCGTCAGATCGGCCAGGTCCTTCGTGTAAAGCTTTTCCTTTTCGCGTCCTGGCTGCATCCCCATAATAAACTTGTCACGGAGAGCTTCTTCTACATTGAGGAACCCACACCTCGCTGACAGGCCTCGCAATCGCGCCGCCCACTGTGAATGGGTTTCCCCCACCTGTTGACTGGCCACGTAGAATTTATGACGCTCACCAAATCCTACACATTTTGGAATGAAGTGGTTATCCAGGAGAAGCAACAGGTCCTGATACGGTACAGTGTCCACATCCTTCGGCAATATTAAGTCTGTAGCTAGTTTGTAGGTACCCTCAACGAGTGCACTAAGCAGGATCGCTTTCCTTTTCTCGCCCGTCGCATCCGTGATCGCATTGATATTGTTCGCAATAAAGAATTGTGTTATCCGGCCTTTATACGTCTTCCAGGTCTGTGTATTGTGGTCGAATGTACTTAGAATACCAAATTGCACGTTAGACATTTTATAATCGTCGCCACTGTTATATATGCGGAATAGAGGGACAAGTAAAACAATCGCTGGCTTACTATGCACTGATTTATTCATTAGCCGGTACATCGAGATAGGTGGGGAGTAACGCGCCGCGCGTACCTACTTACATATACATACGTGATTTTCGGTATGCATACTTCACTAGAGATATCACTCACATAATTAAACATAACATAAACTCACGCCTAACACCCCGAAGGGTTAGGCAGAGGTGCTAGCACCCACATTTCGCCAGTTTATGTTTAGGTCCCAATATAATAGGTGGCGAGCCTATTGCCATTAACCAGACACTAATAAACCTGCGATAAATACACACATAACTTCGAAAAGCATTAAAAAGTCATTGTTGTGTGCCATGGTAAAACCTGGGATCGAACCCGAGACCTCGTCTCAGCAGTCCATTACCCATACCACTAGGCTACCGCGGTACATATACATATATCACATAATTATAACCAGTAAAAAAACCTTAGTATGTGTGACTTGACCTTGAAAGATAGAGTGAGAAATAGCGTGATAAGAGAACGATGTGGAGTGATAGAAGATGTACTGATGAGAATTGAGAGAGGAATGTTGAGATGGTTTGGTCATGTTGAGAGAATGAATCAAAGAAGGCGCACATACCTGGAGCAAATCGGGAAAGTTTTAGAAAAGGGGCAGGTCAGGAGTACTCTAAACCGACGAGCATGCATGAAGAATGTAATGAAAGTGAATGAAGCGAGAGTAGTGTGTCAGGATCGTAACAAGTGGAGATCCGTGATCTCTGCCTACCCCTATGGGAAACAGGCGTGATTTTATGTATGTATGTATGTAAAAAAACCTTAAAAAGATTTAGCAGCCCTGTTAGAAATACATTTAATAACACTATTGAAATATAAATCTCAACCTCTGCCACAACAATGCTGTACTACCTGTATAACTTAAATATATTTTGATACAACATTATTTATGTTAACGCAAAATAAATAAAAATTCAGACCAAACTGCTCTCAAAAATGAAAATCAAATTACAGGCAATCAAAAAACACATAACTTATCCCAAACATCTCTTTACATTGGTTGTATAAGCTTTATTTATTCCCATCCCTATATTTTAAATTAAAAACGTCTTTTGAAATATATGGTCTGCCTTAATCAGCAACATCCATTCAAACATTTTAATATTTCTTCCTGTCGCGTGAATTTTATTGTCCTCGGGACATTCCCATTTGTGTAGCAAATTATAACGGCAAGGGTGGGTCCCTTAGGCCCTCGACCCATGTTGTAATCATTGATTTAACCCTGTATTACATAATACATTTATTGGAATAACAAATGTTTGGCCACGATCACTGAAATATGTTAGGATAGAATGGCCATGTGAGCGGAAAACGGGTGGCAACTTTTTAGACAATACCTGTCTTATAAGACAGAAATATTCGTGCGTTGTAATATTGTTCAGTGTTAGTATTGTTAAGACTGGCTTGTAATAACATCATTAAAAATACTCTGATATTGTCGTATTGTGCTATTTCCATATTATGTAGACTAAAAATGAAGAAGTAAATTTCAAAAATTGAGATTCCTTATTTTTTTTTATACAACTCAGGTGGCGACAAGCACACGGCCCACCTGATGGAAAGTGGTTACCGTGGCCTATGAACGTCTGTAACACCACCAGTCACATCCGTGCTGACCCTGTAAGAACAGATATTTTAAGTGCCTTCAGTGCAGAACTCAAAATCAGGACAAGCCTTTGGTCTTCCCACTGATAGCACAAAAACTCTCCAGTGAGCTCTGGCTACCCTACTCACCGCTCTCTCTTATCTCTCGTGAGTATTTTGTACAGACGTCACACAGTCCAACCAATGATAATATCTATCAAGTATGTCGCAGCGATGTTTTCGACTCTGTGTGCTTAGAGAATTGCATACATACATACATACATACATATAATCACGCCACCAGCCCCAAAGGGTTAGGCAGCGGTGAATTAACACCCACATTTCACCTATCATTGTATTCGGTCCCTCGTAATAGGGGGTGAGCCTATTGCCGTTTTCCGGGCACTATTGTTGACTCGAGCTATGCATTTGAGGCAGAGTCTGGACTGTGTATACCTGTTTGATGTTAAACAGCCCTATCCCTTAGTCGCCTTGTACGACACCGCATGGGAAGAGATGGGGTGGTCCAAATTAGAGAGTTTCACAGCTGCTTATAACCGTTCCAGCCTAATATATTTCTGTGGCGCCGATCCTAATTTAGCGCCAAAGGGATGTTGATTCAACCAGTAAATTACGCTTAATTATCATGTCGATGGTTGTGTTTTAATGTACACGGTGACACTGCACTGATTTACATTGAATTGGTGTCTATTAGCTAGACTAGTATGTAATTTGATGGCTAATGTATTGATCACTCTCGTAAAGTAATAGGTGTGACATTAATTTATTTTTATAGATATATTAGGAGTTCTCAGAACACATTAGACAGCGATAAATCTGATGCTGGTTGATTATTTAGGCAACGGTAAAGAATGACAAAACAGATTTATGACGCAAGGGCAATTGTTTCCTCTTGGAGTATTAAAGTAAGAAGGGAGTCACTTTCATTAGAAGCCAAGATGTAGTCAAGAAAATGAGATCGGACCACGAGCTCTAAATTATGTAATTAAATCCATTTTACTTATTAGGTACTTACTAATATAATAAACGCGAAAGTAACTCTGTCTGTCTGTCTATCTGTCTCTGTATGTTACGTTTACGTGGTCTCGCCTAAGCCGCGGAACCGATTTTTTCATTTTGATGTAATGTAACTGGGTAGATTAGACCTTAGAAAAGGATAGGATGAGGATAAGCTATGTTTTAACATCCATACGGGCGACAGCTAGAATTATATATGAATACGTAAATGGATGAAGGAGGTAACTAACAATTTCAAAATGTTGAGATAATCGACTTCAAAGTTTGAATAGTTAATTTGGAAATATTATTTCTGTTTTTAGTTTTCTGATAAAAATTATCAGAAAACTAAAAACAGAAATAATATTTCCGTTCTAATATTATAGTGTCAAATTGTTGTTATTGTCCATATTTGTTACGAGGGAAGCATAAAATTTTAAATCAGTTGATGGAAATTTATTTTTTTGCAAAAATGTACATACACATTCTTCATCCACCGACAATGTAATATGACATAACGTATTTTAAGCATGGAAGAAGGGTATGTAGCATTAAATTTATAAAAAATGCAGATTTTGCATCATCTTGTCAAACTAATCTTATGCGATAATGTTATGTTATCAATATTGATACTCTGGTTTCAGGGATTTTATCTATTTTAAACCGACTTCCAAAAAGGAGTATGTTAGTTAAATATATAAATGTAACGAAACTACTCACTAGCCACACTAGCAAAGTGACCTAAAAGATACCCGCGCTCAACAAACTTGGATAAAATTTGTTAGACAGCTCATATTTTGACCAAACTTCACAGAAGTATTTGACAGGTTGCTCGAGTTCAGTCCAAAATATGGCACACGTTGTTTGACTTCTAGATGTTTTCTTAAACCAGTTGTGGAATATCCACAATTTGAAATATTAGGCCAAAACTTTTAAAGTTTCAACAAATTCTTCTTATTGTTGAAAGACGCAACTTAAAAGCAAGCTAATTTTGAAGATTCCATACATACATACATATAATCACGCCTTTATACCGATGGCGGTTAGGCAGAGGTGAATATAAATAGGGGGTGAGCCTAATGCTGGCTTCCGGGCACTATTGTTGACTCAAGCCATGCATCTTTGGCTGAGTCTGGGTTGTATATATGTCTGATGTTAAACAGCCCTATACCTTAGTCGCCTTGTAAGACACAGCATGGGAAGAGATGGCGTGGAGCAAATTCTACTCTGCCGGGTACCACGCGGTAGAAGGGTACGCAAAAGGTAAAAACGTAACCGTATTACTAAAACTCTGTCCGTCTGTTTGTCTGTTACCAGGCTATATCTCAAGAACCGTGATAGCTAGACAGTTGAAATGTCATTACCAGCCCACGTGTTTCCTTCTTCCTACAGTCCCGGGTCCTTTAAGCGGGGCGTAAAAAAACATCTGATGAGGCCGCTAAGCTGAGTGCCACCATTGTAACATTACTTAATGTCTGTAATGGTGACCCTCCTTCCTGAGACTTTGCCTTTAACTTACTATCAGGCGCGGTGAAGTCAAGCTGGCGAGTCCTGGATAAAAAAAAAGATGATGTAGGTATTTATAACTATGAAGCGTTCCAATATGTAAACCTAAAAAAATTACACAAAAACCGTAACATACATTTTAAATACACACACCCAACAATTTATTTCGAAAATAAGTAACCCAAAATTATCCCACAATCAAAACTTCAACAATTGCACTTCCAACCAAGCAGCATATTAAGTTTCGGATCAAACAATTTGTTTATCTCTTTCACACTTATATTGTGAGAACGAGACAGCGACAAAGTTTCCATTCGATCAGGGATATGAGAGCTGAAACAATTCGAGATAAAAGGTCGGTGGAAAGTTAAAACCTTCGTGTTTTTATGGAACTCGCTGAGATAACAGAGATAGTGACAACTGTAAATGTTTTTGTATTGGTTTTACGAATTCACATTTTATTCTTTTTCGCACTTACATAAAACGTTGACCGTTGAACGCTGACCAAAATACAGTTAACAGGAGCCTTAAAAAGTTCAACAAAATAAATAATACAGGTATTATGAACGCGACTGTCGTGATCTAATCCCGAGAAGAAAAGGGCACGCCGTAGTAACGGCGGTAAGACCCATCATGGGGGAGTGGCTAGAGAGGCCACACGGCAGCCTCTCGTACCGTCTGACGCAGATGATCACCGAGCACGGATGCTTCGGAAAGTATCTGCGTCGGATGCAGAAAGAGCCAACGTCCGAGTGCCATCACTGCGACGCGAGCGAGGACTCAGGTCCGCACACGCTCACCGAGTGTCCGGCGTGGGAGACGCCGAGGCGGGAGCTTGTGGCGGCCCTGGGAGTGAGGGTTCTCACGCTCTCCACCTTGCTCGCGGCGATGGTTCGCTGCGCGGATGCGTGGGCGTCCGGCGCCTCCTTCTGCGAGCAAGTAATGCTCGTGAAGGAGGAGGCGGGGCGGGAGCGGCAGCGGGAGCGACGAAGGATCGCAAGACAAGCTGCCCGCGCACGAAGGCAACTCGGGCGTCGGAGGTCGATGAACGACCTCCGCCCCCCATGAGCGCCGGCCTGGGGGTGACAGGTGAAGCCGCCTGTCACCCTGGCAGAAGCAGGCCGCGGCGGTGGCGCGCGTGGCGCGCCTCCCCGTTTCCGGGGACGAGTTGGGGACTCTGTAGTCCCCACACCCGAGAAGAGGGCCATATCGTGAGAGATGGCCCTGGGTCGGCCGGGGTGCGAGGGATATGCCTGTCAACCTCACCTTCGGCAACCAAAACGACCCACAGGCGGCGTGCGTTTTAGTCGGTTCGAGTCCGACATAACCTCCTCCACCGGCTCCGTTGGGGAGGTATCCGTGGGGATTTTGCGCACGTAAAAAAAAAAAAAAAAAATCCCGAGAAGAAAAATATACAATTTATCTGTATGTCGATCTATTGCGATAATCTAAGTAATATATCGTTATTATCAATGATAGTAACATATCATAGAAACAATATTAATACTATTATATGATGCCATCAATATTGGCTGATTTGGCGTAGCGTTTCATTTTACCGTGGTAATGATTTATGATTTTTGTTGACTCGAGCCATGCATCTGAGGCTGAGTCTGGGCTGTCTGATATTAAACAGCCCTATCTCTTTGTCGCCTTGTACAAACTTGTCTTCCCATGTACACATGTGAAGAGATGGGGTGGGTTTTCACGTAAAGAAATAACACGTTAGTAGGTATTATTAGGTAGTTTATAATATATGAATTATGTTATTATTTATATCAATAATAATGACCTATTTATTTTTACGTAGCGCACTGTGGCGTCTATGGTGCGTGCGCAAAATGAGGACGTTCGTCCTTTTTTTTGTCGCTATTTTAGAGTGCGGACTATGTATTTTTAGTTTATATAATACATCATTGGTTGCAACATTATTCTCTATAAAGTAATTGGTTGCTATCCAGACATCGTAGCAAAATTTTCATTTAAAACTTGCAAAGATAAATTATTTTTGGACTAGAACTATTATTTTACGCTAATTACTTGCATAGACACATAAGTACGAACCACTTTCATATTCTGGCTTTTAGAATAGCTAAGCGTATAACAAACCAAATAGGACCGCACCAGAAGTAATCAGCACGGACATAAAGTCGGACAAATAACATTAGCTTCATATATAGAGATTTACGGGACACCAACACGGGAAAGACATTTAGCAAATACGTGTTCCCGTGGCGTATTATTCTCATTTTATTTTGAATTTCGAACGAGCATTTGTCATTATGAAGAATGGAACCTTTTTGAATTATTTTCCTTTTTTAGATTAGAGATTTTAAAAAAAATTATGTGAATTAGCTGTCATCTATGAAGGCGGGAAAATCGACACAATATTTTATGAAAAGCATTTTGGTAAAGCGAATGATTTGATTTATGTTTTAGGTAGAGCTTGTCTAAGCCCAAATGATGCGCCTTACGCCTTAAATTGACGAATATTGTTTTCGGATTTATTGGTCAAGTACTTAATCTTAAGTTGGGGAAGGAACTCGCATCCGCGAGAGCCTTCATATCCGTGACATTGCAGATAAAAGACGTGGGTAACAATGCCTGACAATGATGCCCCCGCTGGTTCCAGGTAGAAGGGGTAGGCCCAATAAGTTTTGGCTTGACATCATGGAGGGTGACATACGTGCAAATGGTCTCACTACCATGAACGCCCAAGATCGTGTGACGTACTGCCGGAAAGCGGACCCTAAGCTCCAAAGGTACCTTGGCCTCGGATGTAATTCTGTTCTAAACTTCTCGTCTATCTGTAAGTGTACATAGTCTGTGAATATCCTTGTTGAATCTATGGACGTAAACTGATCATTCACATTAATCAACACTTCAAATCTGAGGTCTACGGGCAGTTTGAGTAACTAACGAGATTAGTCACGATAGGGTTGTCTATGACTGACATTAATTCGATATTGGTATTACTTTACTAGATGGAAGGCATGAAAAAGATGTTGAAAGGAGAGTGATAGCTGGAAATAGAGAGAATGGGGCACTACACAACTTAATGAGCAGCCGGAAAGTGTCTGAAAAGGCACGACTGGCTGTACATGGAGGAGTATTAGTGCCGACTCTTATGTATGGTAGCGAAAGTTGGGTGTGGCAGAAAAGCATCAGAGTAGAGTGATTGCAGTAGAAATGTGTGTGTGGCTTGACCTTGAGAGATAGAGTGAGAAATAGTGTGATAAGAGAGCGATGTGTAGTGATAGAAGATGTAGTGATGAGAATTGAGAGAGGAATGTTGAGATTGTTTGGTCATGTTGAGAGAATGAATGAAAGAAGACTAACGAAACAGGTGTATGAGGCGAGTGTGGATGGTACCGTCGGAAGGGGAAGATCTAGGCGCACATACCTGGACTAAATCGGGGAAGTTTTAGAAAAGGGGCAGGTCAGATGTACCCTAAACCGACGAGCATGCATGAAGAATATAATGAGAGTGAATGAAGCGAGAATAGTATGTCAGGATCGTAGCAAATGGAGATCGGTGATCTCTGCCTACCCCTTTGGAAAACAGGCGTGATTTTATGTATATATGTATGTATTAGTTTACTAAATTAATTTTTTCTTAATTTTTTGGAAATACTTACATATATATTTAAAACCTTTTCATCACCTTTTAAGCAAAGATTGCTGTGTAAGATGACCACGCACTTGCATAATTATACATAATATCATATGGTGTTCCATCTCAAGAAGAAATTATTATAGTTTAAGAATGTATAGTATATATGCATGTGTGCGTGCGTGAATGCGTGCGCGAATGTGTGCGTGAATGCGTGCTTGAATGCGTGCTTGCGCGTGTGTGACCGTGCCTGCGTGCGTGTGAATGTGTGTGTGTGTCTGTTAAGCCTCCACATATATTATAAATAGAAACACCCAGACCTTTGCAAATGCAGGTACATATTCATGCATATTGCCAGAGTACTCACATAATATATAATTACACTACCGTAGGCTTAAATCACAATAAAATAATAGGACCTTACTATAGTTTCTATATAATTAGCCTAAATAAACCTGTATCTATTTGAAGGAGGTAAATTACAAACAAATTCCAAAACACTTCTATTAGATATCTGACAAACATAAATCAGTGAAATGTTACAATAATTCAGTCTACATCAAACCATAATTTACGTGGTAAACTATTGTTTGTAATATTTAACTATACATAGTGTTGCAATTTCATTTCCGGCAGAAACAAGCACGCCCCCTAGCGCAGGCGGGGATGAAACGTAAAAGGGCTACGGGGTGGCATTCGGTCGTCGAGTGAGGAAGGAAGGAAGCCTCGAATTTTGATCTGTGTACTAAATTTCAGATTGCCATTTAATTTGCCATTGCAATAAAGTATACCACATTTCGTTTGAATTCCGGACAAACACCAGGCTACACCCAACAATACAAAAAGGTATTAGGACTAAGGGGGAATCGAAACCACGTAGTTATTTCATAAAATTGCTTAACCATAAACAAGAAAAATTGCTGCTTTACGTCACATCAAACTCTAACCCAAATGGCAACCCTAGCCTCTAAAGGCACACATTCACACGCAATCGTACACACACATACAAACCTATACTGGCAGTTTAATGTGTCATAGTTCACTAACAACGCAATGCGTAATAAGAACGACCAATCAACGCGTTCGGAATTCAAAATGGCAATAAACCCTCCGTACGTAGGTGTCGATTTCGCAACAGAGCCTAATCACACTTAACCCTGACGCTACCGTAGTTTTATAAGTCGTAACTTTTTTACAGCTACCGATCACCGTCGCATCGGGTTGTACGCCGGCCTATCGCCAATTGCCAATAAACCTTACACTCGAGGATTTCAATGAAGACCCACACATATTGACCCTTAGTACAATCTAAACGGATTTTCTCGTTCTTCTACAAGCTGAATCATCGTTTGATGAACGACTTAACCCTACGGTGCAATAGCAATTTTCGAGAGAATTCTCCCAGCAGTTATACTTGTACTAGATTGACCATTGATGTTCGTAGTTCTGATATTGTGTAGTAACGAAGATATCCTGGTACTAGTTTTATTTAGAATTGTTATTTGTTTTTTTTTTCGTAAACAGTAATGCTGATGTGGACATGGCGTTTTGTCATACTTTTTTACCCCACTACGGCGAAGCAAAAGGAGGGTTATGATTTTGACAGGCTAAGTATGTATATATGTAGGTTCATCTGTTTCCTCATGGCTCCTCAACCACTAATTAGAACTGGCCAAATGAGGTATCGTTAGAAGCATCTTAGTCATCCGCTGGTTATATGCTATATAAAGTGTCTCTGAATTTAACGTGGCGCCTTCTAGCGGTCATAAAATACTGTGATAAAAAATAAATTTGAGATAAATATGTCGTGTTTGGTATCAAATGAAAGAACTTAATTAGTACATTTCAAATATGTAAAAATTATACCTATTTCTTGCCCCAAAATAATATTAATGAAAAAATAAGTTTAAAACTAAAACCCGACTACTGAAAAAGTATTAAACAAGAAAAAATCTAGGAAAGCCGTGGTCGTATGCCACTTAGTCTAACAAAATAATAGATTATAGGGTAACGTGACATACGACCACGGCTATCCTTGATATTTTCTTATTTAGTACTTTTTAAAGTGTGATTTTTCAGTAGTCGGGTTTTAGTTTTAATCTTATTTTTTTAGAACGTGATTTTTGTACTCAGGTTTTAGTTTTAAACTTATTTTTTAATATAAAATGACAAACAATCATAATATGCAAGTAGCCGTAGAGTTATGTGATCCCCCTTTTCAGGTTGGATGTGTGTGTATGTGTTACACACAGTTATAAGTTACTATTTCAAATAACAATATTATTTCTCACAAAAATTTATAAAACATTCAACCAAATACAATTCACTAAAACAAGACGATTAAACAATAACGCCCAAGTGTAATCAAGTTACGCGAATCTAGTTTGTTTAACGCACAGATAAACAAACAAAAGTAAGAACATTCAGGAGATCACCGAAGACCATCGACTGACTCCTGGCTAATCAAAAGTTGTGCCCAAAGCGCCGGTGGATCTCAGTTTGCCAAACTAACTAAAACTTGCGATTAGTTCGTGTATTGTTCGTCCGCTTTGCCTACTGATCGATGTACTTATTTCGGTTATAGATGATATTTATATGTTTAGTCGATTGGAATCGGTAAATTATCTATGGAATATTTTTATAAAATTAGAATTTATTTATTAGTCGCGTGGCTACCGGCAGAGTAGAATTAGGGCCACCCCATCTCTTCCTATGCGGTGTCGTACAAGGCGACTAAGGGCTAGGGCTGTTTAACAACAGACAGATATATACAGCCCAGACTCAGCCTCAGATACAGCGCTCGAGTCAGCAATAGTGCCCGGAAGGCGGCAATGAGCTTACCCCTAATGATTGGTGAAATGTGGATGTTAATTCACCTCTGCCTAACCCTCCGGGGATGAAGGTGTAATTATATGTATGTATATGTATTTATTAGTAGCCGTTGTGGTTGCGGTCATCATGCGGCTTCGCCCGCGTCGATATTGATTATCCCAAACAAACATAGCATATGATTTTTAAGATCGGTTCAGCGGTGCAGGCATGAAAGTTAGGTACCTAGAAGTACGTATACGTTTTTTGAAACATGTCGATCTTGCCCCGTTACCTTTCGATTTATCACCTTCATTTTTAATGTCATATATCTTAGCATGTAGTTTTTTTATTTTGGGGCAGTCTTAGCAGCATTCAATCAATCAATTAATTAGCCCACCACAATCCACTGCTGGATATAGGCCTTTCCTAATGTGCCCCATTTTATCTGATCCTTTTACTTTCGCATCCAGTCTGTCCCTGTCTTTTTTAGCAGCATTAATACCAAAAAATATATAAGTGCTCTTTGCTCTTCACTTACAACATTTACATTTTTAGCTTGACTCAATATTTATTGTTCTACAAGGGTTCAAATTTAAGAATACTTATCAAAAAACCATTCACTCTTACCTCACTCACTCTAAGTCATTTCTCAAATACTTCTAGTAATAATTATCTATCACAAAATAAGTACAATGGTTTTTCGACTGTAATTTTTCTATAAGTAGTAAATCAGTCAGGTAATTAAAATCATGAAAAATAACTTCAATAAACATAACCAAACAATCACTTAATGATTATTTAGTTTCTATTGCATTTTTATTATCTATCTTTATTTTCCTTTAAAAAATATCCTACAAATCCTAAGTTTTATGTGCAATTTTAGATAAAATATGCCCGACATTGCTGAATTCGTTGTATACATAAATAATGGCTACAAACCCATAATATGAAACGCTACACACACTAAACTAGAAATATTTTAAAGTAGAGCATACTAAAAATTCATAGCAAAAATAGAAAAGACCGGTTGGTCAGCCATCACTGGGTAGGCGACGTTTTAGCGCGAAATTCGCATTTCGAATGGAACGCTTTATTGCGCGTCACTTTGATGTGTCACTTCCTAGTGATTGCTGCGTTCCAATTCGAATTTTAAAAAGCTCACACAAACAGATTGCATGATTTCAATGGCGTTGTCTATATTTTTACAGGCAGTGCGACTGCATTGTGAGCCGTGGATGCCAGTCGAATGGAATTTTATTGCTGAAGTTTTTATAATTATTTAACCAAGAGAAGACAGCATTTTATTTTTATTGTTACGTTGAATTTACACTGCGAAGATTTTGTTTGGTATAATCATGGCGATAACATCCTTCACGGCGATATTGCCTCCAACAAGGTGAAGTCTAGCTCCGCGGAAAATTTACCTGTTGTGTGTCCTATATCTAGTAGTAAATTTTAAGTAGGTGATGCTTTTAGAAGCCAAGGATCAAAACTGGATTATTGCTCTCAGACCAACAAGTAGGACTCAGCGATTGGACCATAGGAAACAAACGTTATTGTGAAATTCTATTTATCGAACTAAAACAAAAATTTCAAATAACGAACACGGCATTCGGAACATTGTTTAAATGTACATAAAAGTTCATGCACACGTACAGCGGACTTCTCACTAAATTAAAGCGTTGTCGGTACGGAGTACGGACGTGGTCAGTTATTATTTTTTAGTACGAAGCGCTCATATTTCGTGGGGACTTTTCTCCGCTAAGAGAGGACGATTCATTAGAAACTCGTCAGGATTCCACGCGCGCGCCCGGCTTAATTCTGTTAACTATTTTTGTGGCAAGACTGAAGCGAAATTTTCACAAGTATCACGGCTCGGTGTCGGAAATATCAAGTTTCATTTATCTCTTTTAGTTTATTTGCTGCGAAATGGTTTTTCTCGTTGAGACTTTTGAAGTCAACTTTGGTTATTTTTTTAATGTGGTTCTACATAATAGAATTTATTACTAACATATAGCAAATTAAAAATTTGTATCCACGAATTATCTGTGTGGTGACGGCGAATGATTACAAGTTACATCCATAGGGTGTCGTAATAGGCGACTTACGGAAAAATACGCAGACGATATCACTATGAGAGAAGAAAAACTCAAAATGAAACCTTATACCAACCCAAGGCTTTGGCCTGCTGTTTCCACGCTGGCCAGACCAGCGTGGAAACAGCAGGCCAAAGCCAAAAGTCAAAGCAAAAGTCAGTGCTAAGTCAAGAGGCCAAAGCCTCCCAACATCGGGAGAGACCTATGTCCAGCGATACTGCGATAGGTTAATTGATTGATCCACGAATAGCGTCTGTCTTAAATTTTGATACTTGCTCTTCGGAGACAAGACTAGGTTCTATTCACGCAAGTGGCTTTTTTTAATAAATTATAGGCTGACGTTTGACCCCAATCACAACTGATTGTAAGTGCTGATGTGGTCTAAGATGAAGGACGTTTGCTTAGAAGGAACTTACTCTCTCGGGCCGGATGACTCTCAGATTTAATACCATAGTGCATAATAGTTCGCATAATAAGTGCTTCAAGTAGACTATGATACTTTCATGGAAATCAATGAAAAACAAAGCTTTCACTATTTTAGAAGACGAAGAAGAGTTTACTGAAAATATTGTTCAGTACTAAACTTTAAATTGATTTTATACAGAAAATCGGTAACTTTAACACTGTTTTCATTATCTAGTCCGATATCAGTGTCGGACGACGACAGCCGATATCCGATAACCGACAACATGTGTTTTTTTCACACATATCCGATAAAATCGGTCCAAAGCACAGATTACTCAGGGATGCTAGAGATTAAGATATCCTTACAATATTCAACCTTATTGACATGACATACTATTCAGTTTTTTTTTATTCGTGATCAGCTTCATCTGTTAACGTAAAAAGACACGTAATTAAGACAATGTCATTAAGGTCGAATGTCGCTTGCAGTCACTATTTTAATCTATCTGGATAACACAGTGGTGTCTGCTCCGATATCAGATATCAGGCTGGACAATGTGAAAAAACAAATAATAATAATAAATAGAAACAATTCATGTTTCATACATTTAACTTCCTACCGGTTATCGGATGTCGAATATCGGAACCGACACCGATATCGGATTGGATAATGGGAAAACGCTCTAACAATAACAAATTCACACGCATCGCAGATTGTCCCAGTCAGTGCTAAGTCAATATTGTCCGCCACCGGGAATGCTCTAATCCGTTTTTATATCCTTGTTGATGTTCAAACTTCGTTACTAAAATTGAAACTGGTAAAATTGGTTGACTATTTGTCTGGATTTTAACTCTGTTTGTCATGTATCTAATACACTACGGTGGCAAACAACCAATTCGATGGATAGTGGTCCACTTAGTGAATGAACGTTTGCAACAACCGGGCTATGCCCACTTGAAAACTCACTTTTTTATACCAGTTAGGTGGTAGATGGGAAGTAGTTACAGTGGGCTTTGGACGTATGCAACTCCAGGGGCGTTATACTCATGTTGTTGTCCCTGTTAGAACCTTCTGATACCCTTCTTGAAGAACCTCATATATAACAAACGCCTGTAAATTCCTAAAGGGGTAGATAGAGGTATATTATACCACTTAGGTGTTAGACAAGCACGCGGCCCACCTTATGAAAAGTGGTTACCGTAGCCTATGGACATGTGCAACACCAGGAAAGTCACACTCGCGCTGCTTACCCTGTAAGCACAGAGTTTCTATGCCGTCACTGTCGTAGACAAAGCAGGACAAGCTTTTAGTCTTCCCACTGATTGCAAAATATGTCCAGTGAGCTCTGGCTACCCTCTTTATCCTCGGGAACACAATAAGTGGTTATTATGGCCGCGGTATTCTATAGGGCTGAGGTACTTCTCTAGTCATACTGCTCAATTGGATGGAAATACCGTCGTGTCACACCTCCATTCACCTCGCCTGATGGTAAGCTAAAGGCAAAGTTTCAAGAAATAGGGTCACCATTTCACACACTAAGTAATGTTACAATGGTGGCACTCCTCAACAGATGCTTTTTCACACCCTGCTTAAAGGACCTGGGACTGTAGGAAGAAGGAAACACGCGGCAAAGAAAAGAGTCTCCGAAATGTTTGGTTCTTGCTCGTATATTCTGCACAGTGATGACATCTAAGCCCCGCACGTGTTGTCCTGTGTTAGTTAAAGGAGAGGGTGGGATTAGTTGTATAAGTTCTATGTTTACTGTCGGGGGAAGAACAGCATTATCCCTTAATCGCCTTCTAAACGACACGACAATATATAGTATGGCCCATTCTACTACACCCGGAACTTTAACACTCACAAAAATAACTGAAAACAGTTTCCACTACCAGATGAATTCGATTAAACTATGTTCCCGATGTCGCGTCTAATAAAAAACGAACAAACGAAATCTATTGTCAGCTAAGCTGTCCATGTGCACAAGTATATCGGCATGTGCCAGTCCGCTAACAGCGAGCGAGTGGACAGCTGGGGCTAAATATATCGCGGCACAACTACAAGTTGAAAGATTGACTTGCACTAATTTGTGGGACATTGGTGAATTGTGCAAAGGCGAACTTAATGCCATGGGCATTTTCTGCCAGTCAACCTTAGGGTGATGCAGAGATATGGCATGGACATTGGTACAATATAAATTTGCCGAAAAGATGGGACATCAGTAGTTTAGGGTAATTGTTGATACTCGTAGTATGTATTGCGTATATTTGTTATGTTCTGGTCAATACATATTATAAATGTACCTATTTTAATGTGCAATATTGCAAAATTGCTGTGCAAATCAAAACAACCTGCCTTTTTTTTATGAAGAAACTTTTCATGTCTTTTATCTTTTTAGGCAAATTTGATTGGGTAATCACTACAATGGCCCGGCTAATCTTGTTGGGACTTTCTCTGGCAGATAGCTGTATTCTGTGATTTTGTATTAGAAAAAGAAACATCATAAAACCCATGACATTGTAACAAAACAAGCACTTACACGGTTTTTATTAACGCTAGTTACGCTAAACCATATCAGCAATCATCCATGATATCATGTTTTGAAACGTTACGTACAAAATGATGAAATTTATGTATCTGCAACAACATACATATTTCTTGAATATAAAAATGGAGAAAAAATGGACATATGCAAAAATATACCCTCAAATGCTCACGCAGTATGAAAATATTCAAATATGCGCAATTCTTTTTCGGGTATTTTTGCAACGCCCAAATTTTTCAAGTGTAGATACTCGTTTGGGTACGGGGAGCGTAATTGGCATAAAAGTCTGATTGTGGTCGCACCTTCAGCTTTTTTTTTGCAAAGTCAAAGTCAAATTTTTTTATTGACAAAAATTGTTATTAGTCTTATTTTTAAACTAACACGGTATGAATTCATAATTATATAACGGTTCAGGAACGGAAATTAATATTTTTGCTGACGTTTCGGATGCACCCGTGGTCACGACTTGACTGGCTTGCGAGTGTCGAGAGGGCATTTCATGTCGATTATAATGATTATCCCAACCGTTTTATAACAATCAATCGTTCCGAAATACTAAAAAAAAATTGAACTAAGATAAGTTAACAGTGTAATTAAAAAAGATCAATCTACACCTCTATTCTAATCGATGAATGGGCGGCAAAAAAGGCATCTCCTCTCACATATAAATTTCCAGCTGCAGCCTTAATTACAAAAATCACAAGTTCGGAACATTAAACTTTTTTGATGTAGGCAGTAACACCATCTTTAAAATATCCTATTTTATCATTATTCTATGTTTCGTGTGCAATAAAGACTATCTCTCATCTCATCTCATCTCATCTCATCTCATCTTGTCTTAGCTTACTACGATCCTGATATACATCTTTTGCGACTTCATTTTTGTAATTGATTCCCTAATGATTGCCGATTGCTCGATCTGATTAACAAACCTTAAATCGACCTTTATCATGTTTCCTATTCACTCTCGTGTCATAAGATCTGTTTCAACAATTTCCTTTCATCTGTCCTCCCTGATTTAGTAGTAGGTACCTTTTAAAAATTTGCTTATTTCAAGACCATTGTTCATTAAACGTATGCCTACACAGCAATTTGTGTGTGTAAATAGTATCTATAACATAAACAACAATACAACAATGCCCATTCAATATGTCGGCCAAGATTCACGCGCAATAACAAGTCGGACCGTTCCATTCTACAGACCACTGCATCACGATTATTGGAGTAATCCAAATGTTACTACTATAATACTGTCAAATTGCGAAGCGTTACCAGTTTCAGCTGCTGGTAGAACGACAGTGCGTCGTAAATTAGAAGGATTATTTCACGGATATTGCAAGCTAGGTACAGCTAGTTGTACAATTGTTTGTTAAGACAAAAATACGGATGCAATGTTGTTCTAGAGCTGCGTTTAATTGTTTAAAACGTTGTAAAATAGTGCCGATTTTGTTGCGCCTCTCACTGAGCTAAAGTATCTCTGCAGTATTTCTTTCTTTTTTATACAACTTAGGTTGACGGATAAATACACGGCCTATCTAATGGAAAGTGGTTACCGTGGCATTTGGGCGTGTGTAACACCAGGGGAGTCACATTCGTGCTGCCGACTCTGAAAGAGTAGAGAGTTCTTGCCGTCAGTACAGAAGACAAAGCATGACAAGCCTTTAATCTTCGCACTGCCAGCAAACGAATTTAACTAAGATTGCAAAAAAGGAACACTGATTGTGTATTCTTACTTATAAATAAATAAATCTACAAAAAGCTATCTAGACCCGTGGTACCTAAGCATAGCTTAACTAACTTGTGTTAGACTAAGTGGCATACGACCACGGCAATCCTAGATATTTTCTTGTACTTTTATAATGTGATTTTTCAGTAGTCGGGTTGTAGTATTAAACTTATTTTTTTATTTATATTATTTAGGGCCAAGAAATAGGTATAATTTATTTATATTTGAAATGTGCTAATTAAGCCCTTTCAGTTGATACCAAACACGACATGTTTATCTCAAATTTATTTTTTAATGCAGTGCTTCATGACCGCTAGAGGGCGCTGTATTAGATTCAGTGGCACGTTATATACCCTATAACCAGCAGACTATGATGCTTCTAATGATACCTCATTTGTCCAGTTCTAATTAGTGGTTGAGGAGCTATGAGGAAACAGATGAACCTACATATATACATACTTAGCCTGTCAAAAGCGTAACCCTCCTTTTGCTTCTCCGTAGTCGGATAAAAATAGGCAACGACTTCTAACAGACCAGAAAACCTGTAATTTTTCTCTTACCTTATTTATTTTATAGTTTTTAGTTTTTGAAGTCGGTTTTTTTAAACATAGTTTTTTTACTTTTTAGTAACAGTAATAGATTGTTTTTAAATTTTATTAATTTTGTCCCCCTTTCTAGTGGATAGTACCTACATCATGCCAAATTTTCGATATAATGCTCTCAATAACTTAAACGAGTTATTCATGCTGTAACGTTTGGGTTTAGTAGGTACATACTATAGATACAATACATGTTTATATTTATGTAATGTAGGGTATCTGTATTTAGTCTCTAATTAACCAGTCTACCGCATACTTCCGTGTTTTACTGACGTACCACTGGCGACGAGTCGGTTTAGTTCGAACAAATTATTGTGCAATACGCGTGTGAACGTTGAAGCTAGTGTCCAAAATGCCAATCGGTAAACTAGAACCTTTTGATTTAAGTAGTAAACAATGGCAACCGTATATTCGAAGAGTTAGGCAGTATATTGTACTAAACGAGATAAAAGATACCCTCCATGTTCCGTTGTTAATTACGATTGTAGGTGAAGCAACGTATGCATTAATGTGCGATTTGTGTTCTCCGTCCCACCCCGAGACGAAATCATTCGAGGATTTGGTGAAATTGGTGGCAGAGCACCTGGAACCACAGCGGTCGGAAATCGCGGAACGACACGTATTTCGGTTACGTCGACAGAAAATAGGCGAATCGTTGACAGACTACCTGACAAATTTAAAACATTTGGCTACTACATGCAATTTTGGTTCGAATCTCGAGGAGAATTTGCGGGATCAGTTTGTTTCCGGGCTAGCAGGTGAGGCCATGAGATCGCGGATTTTCGCCGAGAAAAATATTCGATACAAGAAGGCGGTCGAGCTGGCGTTAGCACTGGAGGCGGCGGAAAAACATGCTGAGGTCAGCGGTTCGGTTACAGCGGGAGACTCATCGGAGGCGGCGCGGCGGCCAGCACGGCGGGCGATGGCCTGCACTATACACGCGGCGGGCGATCGGGCCCGCGCGCGGGCTCGGCCGGCGCAACGCGGGGTAAGCGGGAGGCACGCGCGGGCGCATGTTGGCGCTGCGGTAAGGCGCATTCTGCAGTGAATTGCCGGTATAAAAATTACAGTTGCGATACATGTGGTGAAAAAGGATACTTAAAAGTGATGTGCAAATCCGGGCGCGCTAGCGGCGATCGGCATAATTACGTGAGTGAGGGGTCAGACGAAGAAATGTTCAGTATCAAAGTGACATGTCAAGGTAACAATCCTTACTTTATTCAGTTGTCGATCGATAATCAGCTGATAGAATGTGAAGTAGATACCGGGAGCCGTATTTCCGCGATAAGTGAAGATATATATAAACGTCAATTTTTTAATAAGAAAATTGTAAAGGATAACTTAATCCTACGTAGCTATTCAGGTTCAGCGATTGAGTCGCGAGGTTTCATTGAGGTTGAAGTAACTTTCAGAGATGTTACAGCGAAATCTTTACGACTTTACGTCATTAACGGTGGAGCACGGCCGTTGTTAGGGCGCGATTGGATGCGTGCTTTGAAAATTACACAAATAAACATCAATGAAATCAACGATGATCAGTGGGTGAACCAACTACGTAAAGAATTTCCGGAAGTTTTTAGTGATAAGTTAGGTACATGTAAGCGCCTCATTCAACTACAGCTGACTGATAAGGAACCGGTTTATGTGCGAGCCAGACCGGTGCCACTGGCGCTTCGCGCGAGTCGAAGCTGTGCTTGAAAGATTGCGTGAAGCAGGCCTGACAATTAAGTTGAGTAAATGTAAATTTTTACAAGAAAGTGTAAAATATGTAGGCTTTATTATAAATAAAGACGGTTTGAGACCGGATCCCACAAAGCTGGAAGCTATTTCCAAGGCACCTAGACCTCAAAATATATCCCAACTTAAAAGTTTTTTGGGTATGATCAATTATTACGGGCGATTTATACCGAATTTGAGTACAACATTACAACCTTTGCATAATTTATTTAAAAAAGGGGTGACTTGGGAATGGTCGCCTAAGTGTGAGCAGACCTTTATTTTAGTGAAACAATCCCTCCTGAGCGAGCGTGTACTGGCGCATTATTCGGAGGGGCAGCCACTTGTATTATCAGTAGATAGCAGCTCGTATGGCTTGGGTGCAGTTTTGGCACATCGCTACCCAGATGGCAGTGAGAGACCAGTAAGTTGTGTGTCGCGTACGCTTAGCCCGGCAGAGCGTAACTACAGCCAACTGGATAAGGAGGCGCTTGCTATACTGTTTGGGGTTACGAAACACCATCAGTATTTATTTGCGCGACGGTTCATATTGCGTACCGATCACCAACCACTAACCCATATTTTTGGTGATAAAGGGGGCATTCCCCAAACGGCGGCAAGCCGCTTACAGAGGTGGGCGGCTCGTCTGACAGCATACGATTTTAGTGTTGAATTTGTACGATCGGTGGACAACGGTCCGGCCGACGCATTATCGCGGTTACCGTTAGCTGAGGAAGGTCGTTCCGCGCACGGGGTAGATTATTTGAACGTAGTAGAAGAGTGTTTACCTATTTGTTACAAAGACATTGCGAAAGCAATAGAACAAGATGCTTTGTTATGTAAGATTAAAGGGTATGTCCTTTTTGGTTGGCCGTCAGAACCGAGCAGCGATGTAGAACGCCCGTACTTTACTAGGAGAAAGGATCTCGGGATTGAGCAGGGCTGCATTATTTACAAATATCGCATAGTAGTGCCACACAGCTTGCAAAATAAGATTTTAAATGAAATTCACGAAGGACATTTGGGAATGAATAAAATGAAGAGTTTATCGCGTAGTTATGTATATTGGGCCAGTCTAGACCGGGACATCGAGCAGGTGTGTCGGTCGTGTGCGGCGTGCCGCACGGTGCTCGATGCCCCACCCCGGTCTCAGCTGCACCCTTGGGAGTTCCCACTGCACCCCTGGCAGCGTATACATATCAATTTTGCAGACTGTGGGGGAAGACGTTACTTAATCTTGGTGGACGCGCACTCTAAGTGGATAGAAGCAGTTCCTATGCACAGTACTAACGCGAATCATACTATCAATGTGTTACGGAGTATTTTCGCGAGATTTGGTTTACCATCGCAGCTCGTTTCAGACAACGGGCCCCCGTTCTCTTCCCTAGAGTTTAAGGAATATTGTAAAAACAACTGTATAAAACACACGACTTCGGCACCTTATAGACCTCAGGGTAACGGAGCGGCAGAAAACGCTGTGAAAACCGTAAAGAAAGCAATTAAGAGAGCATTGTTTGAGGGGGTAGGTGTGGATGCCGCTTTGCATAAATTCCTTTTCCAGTACCGAAATTGTGACCACGCGACCACGGGCGTTTCTCCACCTGTGGCCTTACAGGGGCGGCGATTGCGCAACCGGCTCGATGCGTTGCGGCCAGACAGGGCTGCCGCGGTCCGTGATCGGCAGGAACAGCAGATGGCTCGAGCTGCAGGGAAAGAAAGGGATTTTGACGTGGGGGATGTAGTGCTGGTCCGAGATTATTCAGCGAGGGGAGAAAAGTGGGCCGAGGCATCAGTCACAAAGAAAACGGGTCCAGTCTCATATAAAGTAGATATTGGTAAATGTATAGAATGGCGTAGGCACGCCGATCAAATGATTCAGAGAAATAGCAAGACTCGGTACTCGTTATCGCAGACGAGTGACGTCACGGTAACGAATACAAACGGTAAACCTGAGGTCGATAAGGAAGCTCATCTTGATTCATATGAAGATGCGTCGGATGGCGGTAACGATCAGGAGAAGTCACTTGTGGTCCAAAGTGAGCCGACATCAGTGGCCCAGCCACCCAATCGGTTACCGGCACCGCTGGCTGAGCCGCCGTCGTCCCCTCCCCCTGACGCGTCCGTTCGAGCATTGCGTGCATTAGAACGAGCTAAACGAACAATTATTAATTTATTAAAGTAAATAATGAATTATGTGTATAAACTGGAAATTGTGCATCTAGTTTGCTTATAGTTAGATTAAGTGGTTCGGTCGAGGCTTAGTGGGGAGAGATGTAACGTTTGGGTTTAGTAGGTACATACTATAGATACAATACATGTTTATATTTATGTAATGTAGGGTATCTGTATTTAGTCTCTAATAAACCAGTCTACCGCATACTTCCGTGTTTTACTGACGTACCACATGCATGTTAAGGAATGTCTGATGTTAAACAGCCCTATCCCTTAGTCGCCTTGTACCTTACCCAATATTGTTATTTTATATTTAAATTACCCATACAATAAAAATAACTTAAAAAAACTTGAACCGTTTCAACATCAATGTAACACACGTAATATTATATGATATTCATAAAAACTAATATCTCTATGAAAGTTAGAAATCCCATGGAATTATTTGGCTAAAGTGGCTAAAGCTGTTCGTCGTAACGATAATCGTAACGATTATGTGAATATCATCGTTTAAACGTCTTTACAGCAAGTCCTCTTATACTGAGTGACAAATTGTTTCATAACTACACGCGTTCGTAAAAGCCGACGCATTTAAATTGGTATAATCTTATGTCATTTCTCTCTTCTATGCTAACCAATTGTAATCAATCGTCTTCTCACGTTGCAACTGCGTTTGAAACTCGATGTCACTCAGAATTTGCTTCAAGAAATAATAATTTACTTATATAAGTTTTCCGATTGTCATAAAAGTTTATTGTTCTTTTTCTTGTATATTATTATAGTGCAGTATTATAGATGAAGTTAATTTTATTTTTACGTGAATAGGATCACTTCAAAATCTATAGGATCTGTATGTGACGGTACGGCGTCTAACCAAAGCTGTTTTAATAGTTTCTTTAAGTGTTTCAAAAACAATGACCCTCGCTTTAGGGTTTTAAATAACAGGTCTGCTTTATCTGATTTATGGAGGGTCAAAATATCAACAAAGCTAATCAAACAATGCTAATAAATATCAAATTACAAAAGTATTACAGATGTACCTATTAGGATTTTTTAATTTCTTATCGTTGAGTAACTAGTGTTTTATCACATGTAGGCTAACCTCAAGCAAGCTTGTATAACCGATGATTTGCCAGAGAGGTTCTAGCGCTGACTTTCTTCTAGGGATTGGGGGTTAACCAAAGGGCAAGCTTTACATTCAATGAAGATTGGCGAACGAAGGTGAGAAAGAGAAAATGAGTGAAAATCTTACGTTTGAAAGTGTCTCCTGAAAGGACTCCTTGTAACTTTGAATAGTTAAATTTATCTTTTTTTTATACCACTTAGGTGGCAGACAAGCACACGGCCCACCTGATGGAAAGTGGTTACCGTGGCCTATGGATGTGTGTAACACCAGAGGAGCCACACTCGCACTGCCGACACTGTAAGCACAGACTTTCTGTGCCGTCAGTGAAGAATACAAAGCAGGACAAGTCTTTAGTCTTCCCACTGACAGCACAAATTCTCCAGTGAGCTCTGGTTACCCTACTCACCGCTGGGAATACAATACAAAGTTATTATGACCGCGGTATTCTGTAGGGCGTTTGCACTTCCCCAGTCGGACTGCTCAATTGGGCGGAATGTTCCTAAGAACCTAAGATCCTAAGAACACGCCGGAGCAGAGGTGTCTTCTGTACAAGACACAAATTCGCTCCTGTATGGAATACTGCTCGCATCTCTGGGATGGCTCAGCAGAGTACTTACTAGAAACTCTCGACGGGTTGCAGCGACGTGCGGTCCGCACTATTGGGAATCCTGAGGTCACAAAACCCTAGAACCTATGCACCTATACGTAGACTTGTTGCGTCCTTGACAGTATTTTACCGTCTGTACCATGGTGAATCTTCCAAATAGTCCCTTTCCTACACTGGACAACACGTGCAGGGCTTAGATGTCACCCACCCGCACATAGTACAGAATATCCTATCAAGGACCAAGCGGTTCGGTGACTGGAATTAAGGAGTGGTATATGTATATCTATGTGGTATATGTAAGTAATTGTGACCCATTTTCTGAGACTTTGCCTTCAGTTTACCATCAGGTGAGGCGAAGTCTAATTGAAGTGTCCTAAAAAAAAGGGTAGATTTTGTTACAAGTAAATTCTTGAATTCTTTCCTTCTTTTCAGGTAGCAACGCGCAAATGGTGGCTCCACCTTAACCCTGAAACACATTTATCCGCATCGATTCGCATTTTATCTAGCGGAAATAGCTATTCGGTACGGAGATGCGTACTCATCAATTCCCATTTTCGCGTCGGTTCAGCTTTTGCACTCTTGTATTTTTAAATGTGGTATTCTGGTACTCAATTTCGCATAAAGGAGTGTAAAAATCGTCAATATGGAGTGAAGAATAAAAGCGAGATCGAGACCAATGCAAATACCCATGTTCATGCATTCAAGACGTCCAATGTAGCAGTTCAACACTCTACTGCTACACCACTGAGATCACCTGCTAGCAGTTGCTCCACGTAAAGTATCAAAATTCGGCCTTATAGTAGTTTGACCGAAAGTCCAGCCCAACTGAATTGAGAAAGGGTCGTAAGGTAAGTATGAAGTGAAGCAATAACAGAGCAATAATAGTATCGAAACCACAGTTCCTCCTAAATGTTTCGAGGAAATAAAAAATATTATTTTTCGATTTTCTACCTTGGGCCCGATTCAATAGATGTTTATAAAACGTGTGATTCATACTTATTATATAAGGTGTAACAAAATTATCTCGGAATTTTGTGGGTTGATCAATATCGGTAACAATACTGGGGAAAAAAAATATGTTTTTCACTTATTATTTAAAATTTTGAATGCTAAGACTACTACAGGGTCGCAATGTAGGCCCATGAACCTTAGGTACGAAACACACAACGGTCATTGACTTCCAAAAGTCAGCTGGTTACTGCAACTCATGTCCTAGATATATCGATGTGGTACGGTTAGCATAGGCATTATGTCAATTTTTGAAATCTTTGCAACTGAATTTGAAAGATTTGGTTCATCCAATATTTTTGAATTTTGTTACCTACACACATTTATAGATACCAATTAATTGGGAAGAGCAAAGGCTTGTCCTGATTTTGTGTTCTGCACTAGAGGCACAAAATCTCTGTTCTTACAATGTCGGTAGCACGGATGTGACTCCACCGGTGTTACACACGTTCATAGGTCACGGTAACCACTTTACATCAGGTGGGCCGTGTGCTTGTCTGCCACTTAAGTTGTATAAAAAAAAATTACACAAAGTTCCGAGAGTTCATTTTGTTACACTTTATATATGCGAAAGTAACACTATCATTATACCTGTGCGTCTGTTAGCTTTCACGCCTAAACTACTGAACTCTGACAAACTGATATGGGCAAGTGTATGGCAAACAATAGTAACAATATATATCGGGAAAGAAATCATCCATAACTTCGCAAAGGGGTAGTTTGTTGTGTATAGTAACACCCTTATTCAAACACGTAATAGAGAGCAAGCCTATTACCGTCAAATGGTTTCTTTGTTTGTATGTTCACTGTATGATGGAAAACATTCCTAACCCCAGCCCTACTTAGAAAATGTTGCGTTACTGAATAAGGTCCTACCATAAAAACTATCGGAAACTATTTATAGGAGGTAGGACACGACGGTATTTCCGCCCAATTGAGCAGTCCGACTGGGGAAGTACCTCCGCCCTACAGAATACCGCGGTCATAATAATTTTGTGTTGTGTTCCCAGCGGTGAGTAGGGTAGCCAAAGCTCACTGGAGAATTTGTGCTGTCAGTGGGAAGACTAAAGGCTTGTCTTGCTTTGTCTTCTACTTTGATGACACAGAAAGTCTGTGCTTACAGGGTCGGCAGCGCGAGTGTGGCTCCTCTGGTGTTACACACGTCCATAGGCCACGGTAACCACTTTCCATCAGGTGGGCCGTGTGCTTGTCTGCCACCTAAGTGGTATGAGAAAAAAAAAATCGTCACACCCCAGAAATAATTTTACTATAATGCAGTAAGATACATTACCGTACATATACAAACCGATAGTAATAAAATAGCAATAACAAGTATGGAACCCCATAACAAATGTATCGGCGGTAGCTGGAAGTGAGCCAGCCCATCCATCACTGCAAGCCGCGTCTGTTATCCAATTATATGCGAAACGCGATCAACATCAGTGTACTTAATGTGGATATTACATTATGGTCTTTAAGTGGTTACGAAATCTTGCTAACGGAACGTTAAGAAGTAAGGTAGTCAGAACTCACTAGAGAGTTATTGTGCTGTTGGTGGGAAGACCAAAGGCTTGTACTGCTTTGTCTTCCGCACTGACGACACTGAAACTCTCTGTTCTTACAGGGTCGGCAGCACGAGTGTGTTTCCTATTTTGTTGCTGACGCTCACAGACCACAGTAACAATTACCCATCAGGTGGGCCCTTATACAGATATTTGGAGCTCTAAAAAGTCCGACAACTTGTCTCTTTACAGAACTTCGATATTGTCAATGGGTTGTGGAGGTGGCAGTCGTTTCATAGAAAAATATCGAATTTCAGCCACGTCGTATAAGAAGTCTTACTATGGGCATTGCCAAAAACACCATTCAATTTTAGACTTAAAAGCAATGATGTTAAAGTCCAAAATAAAAAGCTTTTTGCTGAGTGAATGAAAAGTGTAATGAAACTCTTTTGATTTGATTTTGGATTTTCAGCGTGTGAAATTAAAGTCTAAAATGTTTGCAGTGTCTGTGGTATACACGTGGTTTTGCTTTAGTTGGATCGAGGGCCGGGACTGACACGAGAATGATGATTTGGAAAAAGTTACAGATGGTACCATAGGATATTGAGGCAGATTAATCATCAGAGAGCAAATTAATAGGCTTATGATGACTAGATTTTTACTCTGATTTCCTAAATAAATAGATTTTTAATGTACATTTCATACCCCCCTTCACAACCATAATTCTTGTTGGGTGAATACTCATACTTATTGAGTTAAGCCCGCTTTTGTACATATTCCTTGAATTTTTTTATGTATGATCTCTGTACTGTATGTGCAACAAAGAATTAAGAATTGAGAAGACTCACAAAATAATAATTCTACTTAAGTACTCATACAAATAATTGTTCACTCCTGGGAGTATTCAAAAACCTCTCGTTAAGCGATTAGGTCTGTAATGTTTTCGATTTTGTGATAAAGAACCTTTATTCTGCGGCCTCCGGACAATTTGCCGGGAGGGATCCCGTGGAGCTTCGTTATCTCCCACCAGAGGGAGGCCTATTATCTTTGAGGAGAAAAGAAACGCCGAAAATTGCTCTAATTTATACCCCGTGCGTGAAAGTAGGTATTCTGTTATGTTGGTGAACACAAAGAATTGAGTGCGAAGGAGGATAAAATGTGTGAGGTTTACGTTTATTGTTGTCATATTGTGAGATATCAAAAATTCATTATATTTAAATTTACTTCATATTAAACTAAGTACTTAAATGTTCAAATATCTGTAAAAATTAAATTAAATACAAACGCACTATTTTTATAATTAATAAATCTGTTTTTTTATAATCGGTTCTGTTTTGGTTCAGTTTTTGTTTTTTGATGCTGTATTCACTTACTAAGTGAATAACCTAGGTAAATGGCAAATGTTCACTTTTTCTGTCTCTTTGTTAGTCTTGGGTTTAAGATTATAGCTGTATTACTATGTATGTACTATGTATGCGATATATGCGTGGCGTCAGCGTTATCTAGCGGCTTCATCTGAAAACCAGCGCTGCACATACTGAATTTTTTTAGTGTGTGTAGCATTCATTGCTCAGATGGGGCCCTATTTGGGTTCGCGCAATGTGTCACCTATGTAACCTATTGTCACATTTAATTGTAGTTATTGCATACACATTGTGATTACCCTAAATAAAATATTTTCTTTCTTTCTTTCTTTTTTTTTCTTTCAAATTACGTTGTTCAATGTTTTTTATTTTTCAATATAGTATAACATTGTTATATCTCATGGACAAAGGTCAATTCTACATAAGCTAACTTTACCACAGATTCCTAGGCGCTGGAGGAGAAGAAATGGCGCAACAAACTCCAATGTGGCATTTCCCAGGACGTCGTGTTTAGGTACAATAAATAATTCATAAGAACAAATGTATCTTGAAGACAATAGATTCCCCTAACAAACATTCATATACATACATATAATCACGCCTTTACCCCAGGAGGGTTAGCCAGAGGTGAATTATCACCCACATTTCACCAATAATTGTATTCGGTCCCACGTAATAGGGAGTGAGCCTATTGCCGCATTTCGGGCACCATTGTTGACTCGAGCCATGCATCCGAGGCTGAGTCCGGGCTATATATATCTAACCGATGTTAATCACCCCTATCCCTTAGTCGCCTTGTACGACACCACATGGGAACAGATGGGGTGGTCCAAATTCTACTCTGCCGGGAACCACGCGGCCTAACAAACACACATTCAACCCAATTAATTAGACCTTTGATAGAGGAATATTAACAAATACTTTTGCGAAATGAAATGAAATAATTTAAGGACCATAATTTTAAAAAATAATGATAAATCATTGCTACATTCCCAAGCTTATTCATTAAACGATAGAACGGGTTACGCTCAGCACTGACAGCCTGCCTTCGGGAAATCACCCCTGGAATTCAATTAGTTAGCAGGAGAGCCGACTATCGTGGCTTGGTGAAAACTCGTACCATCGTAGGTACTTGGTACCTAATGCTATGCATATTAAGTGTTTGAATCGTAGAGACTAAATTTACATACATTTTGTTTTATCTTTTATCCTTCCTAGCTGATTGTCGTGCGTGGAATTCTGCTTCCGTTCGTCCACGTGAAATTTTGTTCCCGTTTCAGTGAGAACATTTTTATCTTTTTTATACCTTCCGTGGAACTTAAGCAACATACAAAAAAGAATTAGCCGAAATGATAGACGAGGACCTGAATTTCTGCTAAAATAAAATCACTGTCATAACAAGAACATTGCTAAAAAATCTATTTAATTTTAGATTTTAATGAAACTCTATTCGTTTAATTTTGGATTTTAAGTGTATAGAAATTAAGTATAAAATGTAATGCCATTTTTGTAGTGTGTGATATGACAATGGTTTTGCTGTAGTAGAATCAAGGGCCTGTTCCCGATTTTTGCGATTAGCAACATCTATTTTCATTTAAAAGATTTACCCAATAAGGACGTATTTACATATGGTAAGGTATGGTAATGGAGGGTAAGGCAGAGGTTTATTATCACTCACATATCACCAATCACGTATTCTGTATTCCGTATTGCGGGCACTTATTTGATGTTTTTGACTCGAGCCCTGCATTTGAGGTTGAGTTTGAGTTGTATAAACCTGTCTTATGTTAATTAGACTAATAGGAGGTAAAACGACTGTAACGTCTTATATACAATATTATTCATTACCCTGTCGGCACGGCGGCGTGATGTTCACCTCCTTCCGGTTCCGGGGTTCGATGAAGACATCGTGATAATGGCCCAAGGTGCGATAAAAATGGCTTATTGGGTAACCTTACACTCTATTAATTGAGTTCTGAAATGACATGCTGTTTCGGTTGGTCGAAGTCCGACATAATCATATCCAATGGCCGACGGGTGTGGTATCGCTGGTTACTTAAACAAGAAAAAGGTACTATCCCACCTTTCAGAAGTACCATAAAGATCTTCTATAGCGACAACGCTTATTTCTCTAACATTTTTTGTATTTGTGTAGCTGAGCTCACACAATACGAAAGACCTCATCCGCGGCGTACCTCAGGGACCAAATATCGTACCTATATGAAATGATAGGGGTTCAAATGCAATCGAATTTGGGGCTCGGAGGGTTATTATCGGTGTTCTTATTTGGTGGAGTATGGAAATGCTTTCATGAAATTGTTTTTGGATAAGTTAGGGACGCATTTGCAGATAAGCTGTGTGCAATATTTTGACTGTAGGAGTTTCATTTTGTGGGAAAGTTATTTGAATACGGATGGGAAGGTTTTATCTTTAATTTTGAGAGGTTAATTTTAAACATACTAGGCAATAATTTAAAACTTAAATGGCTAACCAACTTGTTAGTTGGTTAGTAATATCGGTAATTTTCTTGTGGTACTTGAATGATTGCGTGTCTAATCTTCTAAAATTAAAAATATCGACAGCACGGATTGTAAACTATTAGACTGATTCTACGCAAACAAAGAATTGGTTTCGTGAGTGACCACAACCTAAGCTTAGTTAAAAATCTATGATTTGAATAATCGATAATTTATGTAACTTTTTTGAAATAAGAACAACCGCTAGTTTCTAAATTTAAAATTACAAAGTGCACTTATAAGCTATGGCCTATTTGCAATCGTTGACTTCTTTTATAGCTACAATATTAGGACCAAAAAAATATTAGCGACTTATAATTTAGCGTCAAACGTCCACCATATTGATTTATTAAAAAAAACCAACTAAGTTTTAAGACAAATCTAACTAACGATACCTTAATCATCGCAATCCATCCTACAATTTGAAAGGTTTCTGCAAACATACAAAATACACACGGAAAACATAACCTTTCCATGGCAGTTGTGGAAAAAAACAAGAATACGTATAAAATCTTTTTCCACATTTAAAAATCAGCACATTTTTAAAACCGCATAATGTGGTTAGATGCACGTGGCAAGCACAGAGTAGTTTGTCGGAAGAGAGCGTTTTCCTGTACTAGTGCTGTAAAGAAAGAATTTTACGGTTTAGGGGAGAAGTGGGTAGAGGTGGGTAAAGACGTATATCTTTATTTGCTAGCACGTGACCGCCAACCTTGCATTCTAAAAGGTTTCGTGTGGTGAATCACAGAGGGATTTACCTACTTTTTTAATGTATGTTAAGTAGCTTAATGGAATATTCTACTTTATTTCGTTTTACGTAGAATATTCTAGGGTAATTAGGATGAAGCTGACGGAGATTTAATATTTTTGTTATTTTCTTTTATATTGTATAGTTACGAACGATGGTTAAATGTTACAAATGTTAAAAGGAAGGTCTATTTATTACGTCCACATTTTGTGGGTTATATATTGTTTTATAATTATGTTGTCTCTACATAGTTAATCAAAAAATATTGCTGTCAATGGCACAATTTCCTCTCTCCATGTTGCTACTAGTGAAACTGAAAAATCTTTGCTCATTCTAGAGTTAAAACCCAAGACCTCTCATTGAACAAATAAAATAATTGATTAAATTAATTAACATCTAACGTGAAGTAAATGTATAATAGACGTACAATGGACTATTAATTATTTGAATACAGTTTCAACGAAATAAACGAACATGTTAACTTGAATATTTTTATTAAATAAAACTCAACAATGGTTTCACAAATAACATAAAATGAAACAATATTTTGTTACAACGTAAGGATCATGCACATATTTTAACGTTAAAATATAGAAAAGGAACTTTATAAAACACACCCTTGATTTTATGCAGTTATTAATAGCTTTAAATAAGTAAATAAGAATATTCCGGCTTAGTAAATTATTAAAGCAAAATGTGTACAAACGAATGAACATAAAACGTCATTTCTTTTTAAAAAGACGCAATGTGTCAAAGGTACACCTCTACTATTATTTTTGCCTAAAAATATTGTTGCTGAAAATTAAAACTCTTTGCTTTATTTGAATTCCGAACCCACAATAAAAGCAAAATATTATTCAAACTTCGAACGATAAAATTTTCGCATAGTTGCATAGTATTTTTTTTATTGTTGAAATTCAATTCAGTTATAAAACATAGTAATTTTTAAATTTCGAACAATATAAATGCAAATTGTAATAATAAAATACCTAATTTTTGAAATAAATTAGTACAAAAGTGAAACTGAAATGCATTAATGATAAATTGGTGTAGTTTTATATTATATAAGAGCTAAGACTAGCGACACATCGTCTCCGTTGACTAGGTTAGAAAGATTCACTCATTGTCCTACACAAGAGAAAAAAATTCAACGTGCATAACAACAGGCCACACAACTCACTGTGATTTTCTATAACTATCACAAAAAGCCCGTCTCGTAGTTTCATATTAAGTTCTCCGCGTAGGACAATAGCTTAAATAAATAAGTTATCACAATACCACGCCGCCATTTTCGATATAAATGTGATTACAGATAATTAATATTTTAAAACATGCATTTAGTACGTATAAAGGCCCGTTTAGTAAACTGACTGTACATTACGAAGAATTAATTACAGAGAATAGAAATAATCTAACTTAAATAAGTATACACAATCGATTCGTTTCGTCAAAACAACCTATACACGATTACACTTAAAAATCTTTTGATCTGAAGTGAGTTTGGAGCGTTTTGTACTTCAAATATGATGGCATAATGGCACAAGTCTTTCACGAGGTAAAAAGGCTACCTGCAATGATGTATTATATAAACTGTAGATACGTTATCCTTGCTCAAAATTGGGGACAAAAAATTATGACGTTCGTAATCATTTTATTGAATATAATATAGAATATACTATATTTGAAAGCCGCCATTTTTCTGAATGTCCTATCTATTAATAATACATCATTGACTACATACCTGAAAGTTAATTAATTAACTAATATTATAAACGTAAACGTTTTTCGGGATGGATATTTGTTCCTGTTAAACACAATAAAAGTTAAACAAATATGGATGAAATTTGGCATAAATATAGATTGTGGTTTAGAATAGCATATAGGTTTCATTTTATTCCTCGACACGGTTCCTTGCGGGTAGACAACGGCTAGTATAATTATAATAATTATCGATTTAGAATCGATTATTATTAGATTAGATTGGATTGCTCTAAAATGTCATAAAATTATTTATATTATGATTATTTTATAACTTAGGTGGCAGATAATGAAATTTTTCTACTAGTAATTGATGCTGATTCTTAGTCTACAAGATTTACACATAAGGATTAATCCCGTGAGGCCTAAGATATGCCTATCTTAACTTAATAGCCTATGATTATGTCAAATTGTACTGTGTCTGTGATATATACGAGTATACGTATATGTAGTTTATTTTGAATCACTGCTCCGTCCTCCTTTAGATCACACGACTTTCATTCTCTAATAATATCACTTCTTCTATAAATCGCTATGAATTCGGTCAATAGAATTTTAGGATTAGAAGGAATTTCTTTATACTAGATGTCATCACATACTTCAATTTACATAAATAGAACTCTTTTACAAGTGATGTTTATATCTTAATTTAAATACATTAATAAGTCCTCTCGATGTTTTATAAATATAAATAAAATAAAATTTCTAAATTATAAATTCCAATTTCAAATTATTTTGGAAATTATTTATCGGAGTCACATATACATAGTCATCTCTATCGAAGTCATTCTAAATTTATATAAATTTGACCTCAAGAACTTTTTAAACAGTAACACATTCTGTCTGTAATTTTAAATTACAGTCTATAAAGTTATAAACAGCACTTCTAAGTTGACTTAAAGTTACAGTTAGACCTATTATTTGTTTAGTTTTCAGTGCCAGTGATCCATTGCAAATATTTGAACGACCGTGACTGAAGTGGGCTGGCGCGGGATTCCCTGTACACGCGTTGTTGGTAGGGGATTGGTTGCTCTCTGGAATTTAAAAAGAACATAGTTATCATCTAGTACTATGGCGAATGTAGTTCTATTTACGGTAACGCAAATGAAATAAAAATAGACTATGATATATTACAAAATGTACACGGAAGTTATCTAAATTAAAATATTCAAAAAACACAGAATATTCCTAAACAATCCGATATATATAATTTTTGTAGTATTAGTATTATGATTTTAATGTCTTACTAACTTATTCAAAATAACCTTTTAACTAGATACCTATCTGTTAAATATGTATTACACATAATGACAATAATCTTTTTAAGTCATAATATATATAATAATAATATGTACAATACCAAAAAAAAATAGAAATAAATAAGATTTTAATTAAGATTAAGACATTTTCTTTTTAGCTGGGAGAAATTATGACAATATTAGTCTCATTCATGATACATGAAAAATTAACTAACATTTAGAAATTTCTTTAAAATACAGTTTTACGTACCTTGGTTCAGCAGAGGCACGGGCATGATA
Source organism: Eilema griseolum (assembly GCA_963662185.1). NCBI lineage: Eukaryota > Metazoa > Arthropoda > Insecta > Lepidoptera > Erebidae > Eilema > Eilema griseolum. The sequence goes on from OY759250.1 coordinate 13,751,242, forward strand.
CGCAGGGATGTTAGGATTATGGTAACTCGCGTGAGGCACCGGTGTGGTCAACGTGTGAGTCTGCACTGGAGGATGCTCCGCTGGCGGCTGATAATTGTTCGGGTTGTACCTATCCACTGATACGCCTCTAACTCTCTCAGTAACCTTACCATCTGTGCTTACAGCCATTGTACTCAGTGGCCTTCTACGCCCCAAAGTATTCGTCTTCGGCCATTCTTGAGATACATATTCCGATTCGAAACTCCTCTCACGGTTATACTGCGGCCTTAACGTTTGACTCCAGGTCGGCGTTGGAGTATATGTTGATGATGGCGTCTTAGCATACTTGGGGTCTGCCTCCCAGGGGGGCTGAATATTAGTTTGCTCTATAGTTTGAGTTTGTGTTTGAGAAGTTTTCTCAGTGAATTCTCTAAGTTCCTTACGCCATTGTGGTTCTACTGTTTCAGATGGCTCATTGTTGTCGTAGTAATACTGTGGGGATGGGTCAGGTTGTGGCTGGAACTTTGTCTCTGTTGGGATATAAGTAGATTCTGGTACAGTAATGTATCGCCTTTCATATTCACTGTAGTATGTCTTACGTCCCGGATGCCTTGGAATCTCCACAACAGGCTTAACGAAAGACTGATTAGGTGCTGGAGGCACATAAGCAATAGGAGCGTTTTTAGTGAACTTAGCAGGTGGTGGAGTTGGTTTCCAGCCTTGGGTTGGAGTAGGGCTAAATGCGTTTGATTGAGGTACTTCTTGATAGTACTTCTCTGAAATATTATTTACTGAAGTGTAACTAGAATCTTGTTCCCATGGAGGAGGGACATAGCCTGAGGAGTATTGTGATTGTGTAGTAGAATTGAGTGTATTTGAATGATAACTTTGTGTAGTGTCTTGACCTAAGTAAGAGTAAGGAGTTTGAGAAGATTCTATTGTATTGGATACCCACGTCGGTTTTGGTGAGTATGTAGAATAATTGTTTACTGGCGTTCTGTCTCGTACAGAGTCTGTATATGATGGTTGGTATTGAGGTTGAGGTGTGGTAGCTTTTAAGAATTGTGGCTGTGGTGTTGTGCCTCGTTGGAACTGTGGTTGGGGTGTAGCGCCTCGTTGGAACTGTGGCTGAGGAGGTGGTTGGTATTGTGCTTGGTACTGTGGTTGTGGTTGTGATTGGGGCTGTGGTGGGGGCTGTGGTGGTGGCTGGTATTGTTGTTGAGGCTGATATTGCTGTTGAGGTTGCGGAGATTTAGGCTGGGTCCAAGGCGCACTTGTGGGAGTTGGATTAGAAGAAACATTATTGTAAAGAACATTTTCACTTTGTTTAGTCTGCTGATACCATTGTTGATTAGTTATTGTACTTGGCTTTACATTGCTTACAGTCAGAACCTCGGATTGTGGTTCACTTTGATATTGTGATTGATCATAGCTCTGATTGCTATATTGGTAAATATCTGAAGGCATTTGTCGTTCCATACTCAGTCTTTCCAAAAGCAAGCTGTGGCGTCTTTCGGGTGCTGGTTCAGGACAGTATACAGGCTGATAAGGTCTAGAAGGTTGAGGAGATGGAGCAAACTTGTCTATACTCGGTGGTGGAAAGTATGTCTTCACAGTGGGTATCCCTTGCTGGGTTAGACTTTCATAATTTTGGTCTAGAATTTTCGTGGTACGATTAACTGTAATAATATTTTCAATTTTATTATATTCTGTCTGTTTACTAACTCCTCCTGATGGATCAATTGTACTAGTTATTATTTCAGTATTTTCAGTGTGTGTTTTTGTAATAATTGGTGTAATACCAATTGGCTTAATTTCAATATCTTCTACTTTATCGAGAGGGACGGATGGTTCTCTAATTGGAATTGTGAATTCAGTTGGCTTTTCTGCAGGTTTATCTTCTTTAGTATTTAAATTTGGTTCATCCGATATTTCTACTTTTACTGGTATAACGTGCTCTTTTTCTGATAGCGCCTCCTTTGGTTCATTAGTTACTTCTTCAGAAACCGTCTCTTCTTTTACTTCTTCGATAGGTTCCTCAACAGGAGCTTCTTCCTTCTTTTCAACAACTTCTGCAGATTCAGTCTTTTGCGCTACTTTTAACTCGATTTCTTGTTTTTCTTCCTCTTCTTCTTCATACTCTTGGTTTTCTTCTTGTTCCTTTTCATTATTATTTGAAACAGGTGATATTACGTCCTCTTCAATATCTTCTTCTTCTTCTTGTGTTTCCTCTTCTTCGACCTCTTTCTTCACTTCTGCTTTAATTTCCTCCTCTTCTTGTCGTTCTTCTTCTTTCACCTCTGTTTTAATTTCTTCTTGTATTATTTCTTGTTCTGCAACTTCAGGTTCCTCAATAATTTCTTCCTCTTCCTCAAATTCTTCTTCATCAGACTTAGACTCAATTTTTGGCTCTGGTGTTACTGGTTTCTTTAGCACAATAGTTACTGGTTCTGCTTCCTCCAATATTTCTTCTTCGATCTCTTCTTCTTCCTGTTCAGTTGCTTCAGATTGCTCTGGTTTAGGAGACTCTTGCACTACTGCAACTTTCTTTGTTATTGTAACTTCAGACCTTTCTTCAGTTCTAGTAACATTGCTATTTTGTTTTGGTGAAGCTACAGTTTCTGTTAACGTTACTGTTTCATTTTGTTCAGAATCTTGTTTATTTTCAGTATTTTGAATAGCTTCTTCTTCTTCTTCTTCTTCCTCTTCTATCACTTCCTCTTCAGATTCTTCGTCTTTTGGAATTATTGTCGTTTCCGTCCTTGTCTTAATTTCAGTGCGACCATCTATCGTCGTCTTTGTTGTTGTAGTTTTAACTTCTTCAATAGTTCCATCCGGTAATGTCTTTCTTTCTACTTCAACTTTTGTCTCAGTTTTGGCCGCCGCTTTCTTTGTTGGTAATTTTACAGTCATTTCAGCTTCATCATTCGTATCTCCATTTTGGTTTCCATTTTGTTCTTGTACTTTACTTTCTTTTGTAACTTGTTTCTTAACTACTTTGACTTCACTCTGAAAACAAATACAAAGTTTTTATTATAACATTTTCAGCTTCTTTTTAAATATTATTCAAAAAATTAAAGATAATATATCAAAGAATTAAAAAAAAAAAATTGTTAGAACAAATAAATAGATAGGTTTTAATTTCTTGTTCGGAATAAGAAATATTACAACACAAAATGAGATATGAACTCACGAAATATTAGTATGGTCCTATACTTCCTTAAGATTGTATAGTAAATATGCGTAACAGACAATGTAAACACTCATATAAATATAGATATAGTAAGTATACAGTAATTTTATTTGAACCTGTTCATTAGTAATATCTGCATTGTCTTCTACAAGTTTTGTTACCGCGAGAGCAGTAGGAGTATCTTCTTTTATTGGTTTTATGTTTATGTCTTCGAAAGGATTGACTGTTACATCTTCTATCAAATCTGCTGTCTGATCTACATTGGTTTCTACAGCGCCGTTACCAGTAATTGTCTCTTTTTCTTCACATGCTTTCACTTCTGAAAACTGTTCACTTATTGGTTTACTGTAGAACGTTGGAACGAATGAAATCTCTTTCTCATTACTGATTTCTGGCAACAATGGTGTATTTTCAGGTACTGGTGCAAATACGGAAGAGATTACTGGTGGGGCTACCGGCGCAATAGGTGATGGCACTGGTGCTACTACGGGTGCATACCCATAAGCGGGTTTATAATTGTTTGAGTATAAATTTCCAGCTGCCGGAGTTGTATATCCATCATCATTATATGCCATTAAATTTGGTACGTTATAATCTTTATCTGTATTATTATATTCATTTAAAGAAAACTTTCTGTTATTGTTTATAGGCTGCGGATACGAAAGCCTATTTTTAGACAATGTATCATTATTTTCTTCAAACCTTCCGTTGTTTACAGGCACAGATGGTATTGGTCTATAAATTGATGAATCTCGAGGATCAGGGTTACTTCTTGACCTTAATAATGTTTTTGGGTTAGCTGGCATAGCAGGAAATACTTGAACTGGTAAACAGTTATAATTTGGGAGAGCTACTGGAACTGTTGATGAAGCTGATGGTGGTACTGGGTGTACGGGTATTTCGGCGACCCCTGGATTCATTGCATTTCTCATTAGCCGTTGCGCCATGCGCTGGGATTTGATCTCGGAGAGATTGATCCCGCCCGGCGTATATGTGAATGGTTTACGATCTCGGCTCATAGCGCTGTGCAAAGCCGACGGTGGATTCATCTCGCTGAAATAAGTTTACTCACGTTATTTCTACTGTACTATTTTGTCATCATAAAGTTTACACGATTTTATATATTAAAATATTTCAACGTCAAAACCATTGGACGTGTTTTGGCAAATTGACAAAATAGTAGAAATAGATACGAAATACTCACGAGGTTCTGATGTTTCCACCAAAATATAATATTTACTTCCTGAGTTGCTGTGAATTACAGAACTTGGAAGCGTATTTGTTTATCCAGTCAACACATTTAGACTACGACACTGAAGGTAACACACTTGTCGTAAATCAATTTTCACATCACAACTTCACGAAGACAGATCACTTATTTTTGTGCCGGAATATGCAGATATTAATCTGGTCACAGCGGTTAAATATAGCAGCGGTGTAGTAAATGAGCCGGTACATTTGAATCCGGGAGGTGTTGCGCGCGGTCGGCGCGTGCGCCGCCTAACGCCTACTGCCGTCTGCTCAGCCGCCGCTATGTATTTTGGGCCCGACCCCAATAACGGGCGCCTCATCTACAATTTGTCTTGAGCAAATCGTCAAAACAACATTCTGAATACTTCCGACAGTTTCGCGATTATTATTTATGGCGTGCTACACCTCCATTCATCTTCGATGCAATTCAAGTTTATCTCATTTACACCGTTCGTGTTGCAACTATCACAGGCGCACACCTGCTTCTCTCTCTCTCTCTATCTCTCTCTCTAAACCTAAGAACTGTGCCCTCGTCAGTGGGGTAATCGCTTCTCTCTCCTCTGCCAATCCTTTGACCTTCTGATACGACACAACTTGTATATTTTCTTTCATGTGCACACCTGCTTATTTCTTTATATTTCGAGTTACAGTTCATCCACCTTTGCCAATTTATAAAGTAAATTAAATTCCTCCATTTTCTTTATGTCTTTTTATTACTATTGTTAATAGAAGTTTATAATAAAATATTCTTGTTTCTTTTCACATTCAAATCTAGCACTTACAATGTTGCATTGCAAAGTAATATGTAGGATTCACAATAAGCGACATGTCATATTTCCTCACTATCGGACGGAATATAGTTGGATGTTGAAACTAAAATATTTATTTAAATGCGGCTTTATCCCAAGATTTACAACCGACAGCGGTGGCTCGTCTAAATATCACCCCGCTATTAATGTTGGCTCCAAACCAAAACTTTCTGGTTCGACATTGCTCACATTTGCTATTGAATCGAATGGTTATCATACATCTATACAATATTAATGTTACAATCTGTTGGCTTTAACATAATTAAATTTAGATTAAATTGTCCGTATTTCGCACAATTATCATGAAATACAACAAATATCTAGGCCCAAAGTAAACACTGTGGGTTCTAAAATACGAATAAACATTTCTTTTTTAAATACTGACTTATTATATATAGAAATACCTAGCCCAATGCAAAAGATAAATTCATGTAACTATACAAATATTAAAAATGAGAACTTATCACGTAAGCATTTAGACTCCATAATTTTGATAGGGCTTGGACCGAAAACATAGTGTCGCGTGCCCTCTTCGGCAGCCCAATCAAAAATACGTTTCACGGTGCCCTGAAATAAAATTTTACTACACAACTTTGGATTTCATGATTACAATTTAACATGTTCATCGTTAATCGTTTAGTTTATTGTGTAAGCTACTTTACAGTAATGATATAAATCTTGGGTAGATAGTTAAAAGCTATTTTCCACGGTGTGTTATTCGGCTTGGGCCTGCACCGACGCATTAATCTTAAAGTCAAGAATGATTTATTATACATACATATAATCACGCCTTTATTCCCGGAGGGTTAGGCAGAGGTGAATTAACACCCACATTTCACCAATTATTGTGTTCGGTCCCACGTAATAGGCATCCACTATTACGTGAAACCTATTTATATAATTTTTTATATTTTTTTTGTCTGTTACATGCAATATTTATTTTTACCTAATCTAATTACATTTTTTTAATTTCGAACTAGTTATTTTGGTAAAAATTCCTAATTTCATTACGGATCTTGTTGTAAAAACGTAAACAGTTACTCCTGGAATGAAATACTAATCTTGAAGCGTCGAAAACCACTAGAATCCTTTTTTGGAAAGAGTTTGAAGAGAAGTCCTTTCTTCGGCTTCAAAACAGACTCTCGTATCCATACCCATTCGTACCCAACACCTGCACATTTGATAACCTGGACAACGCAACTGAGATGGCTGTCAAAATCACCGAATTTTGGGCTGGACATTGCCATTATCTTGATGAAAAAGATCATAGTAAGCAAGTGAAGGTGAGTTTCATCCGTGAATGTCTGTCGTATATGATAAAATCCGCAGAATCACGTACCGTGGGAAACCGCCTTAAGGTGCAGTCGTTTGGTCACGCACCACCATCAGTAAAACTGAGACAATTTTATTTTGTTTTAAAGAGTTGTCAAATAAAAGCAACGTAAATCCAGAGGCTTTAATAGTGTCTTTCGTGTTGGGGATAAAGTTCAGAGCTTTAAGTGCTATGCCGTTAACTTAAGCTCGAGAGACTCATAGGATATAATGAAGAGTAATGTGAGGCGACTATTAATCTAAAACACTATTTATTTTGTTTTCTGTTTTTGGGTGTTTTTGAGTAAGTTAAAGAATTTGTCACCTGCAAGTAATACTTACTAATTGCTGTTGTAGCATAGGCGCAAACTTTCTTCTAGGGGTTAAGGTGGGAAGGTCAGATAGCAGTTGCCTCTCGTAAGTGTCAAATATTCAAAATCAAGAAAAAGAAAACCAGAGCGTTCCCGTCAATTTTGTAAGATAAGTGATGTGCATTTAGACTTTTCTGCAGTTTTTAATATTCGTTTGTGATGACCATTGTGGCTTGGTAAAGTGTTTGACTGCTAGGACTGAGGTTGCGAGTTTGATTTTTGCGAAGTGCAAATATTTAAATGAATGAAATATTGTCTAATTACAATTGGTGTGAATGTTTGTATGTATAACATGTATACCAGCTGTTTTAATTGTCATTTCGGAGCAAAAGATTTTAGGCACAATTTCTATAGTAAAATCGTCTAGATTTTGATGAAAAAAATGTATGCCCAAAGCTCTAAAGTATTAACGAAAAGTAGATGCAGATATTTATCTATATTTATCCGCACTCCATAACCCTTATTTGAAGTTATGATAAACAGCATTTTAAGTGAAATTTCACATGTAATTAGGTATTTTTTTCAATTAGAATTTCGCGATTAGTTAGAAACATATACTAAATAGTAATTTCAAGTAAAATTATAGGACAAAATAAGCGTAAAATTACTCCAACGACCTAATTATGTGAAACTAGAACTTTGTTCTTAAAATATATAATTATAGCCAGTGGTACGAATTTTGCTGTAAAAATAAGGTCATCATCATCATTTTTAAACATTCTTGAATTTTATTACAATTTTTTTCTTTTCATAAAAACGCTGTAAAATGGATATTACACTTTGAAGAATAACATTATTGTTGCTGAAATAATTGTTTCATTTTTGATAAGACTATTATGGTTGCCTGTAAGGAAATGCCGCAGAGCGATAAGGCTGCCATCTTTCTTACTTTTTTCTTCATACAACTTAGGTGGCAGACAAGCACACGGCCCACCTGATGGAAAGTCGTTACCGTGACCTATGAACGTGTGCAACACCAGGGAAAACAAAGTTTCGTTTACACCAAATATTAAGAAACAATGCTCTCATTCTAGCTGTATGTTCATTTGTTCTAATCTATCTTAACGTAACAATTGAACGCTCACGACAGACAAAAGTGCAATCATTATCATTATAACTATATTCGAAGTGCATCTCAAGTTTCTATTTTGGAGCTCGTGGTGTTTGTTTGTGTGTGTGTTTCGGCTATTATAGTCTCGGTAACTCTAGAAGGTTCGTTTTTTGCTCGTTCATTGCTTAGTAAGTGCATTAACTAGCAAGCAAGTTGACTTCAGCCCTAAAGGTATTGGCAGATCCTCTAAAACCTAAAATCGTCATATAAGTTTAAATGATTTAAAATACATTCTTCCAATTACAATTGGTGTGAATGTTTGTATGTATAACATGTATACCAGCTTATACCATGTATATAGCATATTTTATTCAATGTAATCAATTAAAGTGTATTTGACAAGTTGAAAAAATATAAATATATGTGTAAATTATCATTCCTACATATATATAACCACGTCATTATCCTCAGAGGGTTAGGCAGAGGTGAATTAACCCCTAAAAATCACCAATCATTGTATTCGATCCCACGTAATAGAGAATGAACCTATTGCCGTTTTCCGGGCACTATTTTTGACTTGAGCTATGCATCTGAGACGAATTTTAGTATGTATAATTATATGTCTGATGTTAAACAATCCCCTAATCGCCTTGTACGACACCGCTTGGGAAGAGATTGTTCAAATTCTACTATGTCGGAAACCACGCGGCTATGTTGTATATCATTTAAAAAATACATTTATTTTTCATGCAGTCCGAGCAAACTACGTTTCTCTTGTAAAACGACTCAAACTAAGACTTTAAATTATTTTCAGCTGTATTTCACTTAGGACTCACCGACTGAACACAAGTTACACAAGTGCTAAACTGTGTATTCAATTTTTAATTCAATATATACTTCGCCCTTTTACAAGACGTCGGCTATGAAATCCTACAAGATTGTCGAGTTTAAAAGAAAAGTAGATGAAATGTGAGCTTATTTTTTTTTTTATTAGGGTCCAGTAGGTGTTTTCGTTAATACAATAGTTATGTTTTGCCGCGTGGTTTCCGGCAGAGTAAAATGTGAGCCACCTCATCTCTTCCCATGCGGTGCGGCTTTTCTGTTTCCACGCTGGTCAGACGGATTGGTACAGAGTTTTATTTCAAGTTTTCCTTCTCCCGCTGTGATATCGTCTGCCTATTTTTCCATAAGTTGCCTCTTAAGACACCCGTCAGATAAGATGGGGTGGTGATACTTGTATCTTTCTCTGTCACGTTAATAAATGAAATAAAAATGTCAAAAATAAACAAAATTACGCTTTGTATTATAACTGCGTTTAATAAATTACACTAAACATAACATAACATAAACTCACGTCTATATCCCCGAAGGGGTAGGCAGAGGTGCTAGAACCCACATTTCGCCAGTTTATGTTTAGGTCCCAATGTAATAGGTGGCGAGCCTATTGCCATTAACTGGGCACTTATAAACCTGCGATAACTACACACATAACTTCGAAAAGCATCGAAAAGTCATTGGTGTGTGCCATGGTAAAATCTGGGATCGAATCGAGACCTCGTCTCAGCAGTCAATTACCCATACCACTAGACTACCGCGGTACTTATTAAATTACACTAAATACAAAATATATTTATACATAAACCATGACAAGTACCCAAATATTTTACCCATAAATTAATCAAAAACATTTTCAAAACATCAAGGATTATCCAAAGTATGTATACAAATATTCTAACAAAATATAAAAATTTTAACAAAATACCTGTTTTCAACAACTTCAGAGATTCTCATATAAGCACTAACCTTTGAACATATTTACCGGACAGGTATTTTCGGTTGATAGCTCGAATATTTTCAGTATCTCTTCTCAATATTTATGAGTTACATGTAATCTGTGGCCCAAGGGGGTACGTTGACCCGAATCTACCCTCAATTCCTGAATATGGTTCGTAAATAATTTATAAGGATCTTAATATAAGGGATAAATAATACGGTTAATGTTAATACTAACTAAAAGAGTTTATTTAATAGGTCGTTACATATGAAAATGCGGTTTTTTTTTTAAGAAATTGGAGGAAAATGGAATAGAGGAAAATTAAAATTTAGGGTCGGCAGCGCGAGTGTGACGCCCCTGGTATTGCACAAGTCCATAGGCCACGGTAACCACTTCCCATCAGGTAGACCGTGTGCTTGTCTGCCACCTAAGTGGGATAAAAAAACAGTTTTCAGTACTAACATTTTTTGCATTATTTTAGGAATGACAAATCCAAATTTTATAATTTTTTGTGTATGAATAAGACAACATTAAGCTAAAAAATATTTTAACTACATTTTTGAAAAGTGACAGTTGTATAAAAGTAATACGAAATTTATCATCAAAATGGATAGCATCTATGAAGTATTGTTTTTGAAGATCGAATTTAATTTATATAGCAATATTTATATATAGCAATATGTCAATAGCCAATAAAAACAAAATTTAATACAGAGTTGCAAAATCTTGAATTCAACTAGCAAACAAAAAATAAATAATGGAAATAGCTATTAAATTACAGAAATAACGAACTCATGAATCTGTAAGAAAATTTCGGCAATTTCATTGGTAAAGACCTAATATATAAAAAATTCCGTGCCTCAGAGAATACGTTACGTTGTTGGTCCCAGTTGTCATACGACAGTCATTACGGGTGGTTAAAGCCCTAAAAATCCAAGAATTGTTCTACCTAGCAGTCACTTCACGGAAAATATCGTAGTTTAGCGTCGCAGCGCGGTTGAACTCAAAGAGGCAGTTTCCAAGGTAATGATGCGAGGTCATTTTTAGCAGAAAACCACCAATTAAAAAAAAATTTGCACTGAGTGGGAATCGAACCCGATCCGAGAATTCCACGTTTTTAGAGCCTCAGGCAATAACTAACAACACTATATACAAACAATCCACCAATAGAGTACCCCTTTACTGTCTACGAAAGAAAGTTCCATCGTTATCAAGGGTTGGAAACAATACTAATAATTTTCAATTTCCAAAAAAGAAGGCTTTTTAATTAACCATGCAAATTGGGTGCTTAAGGAGTGTATACATCGGAAAAGTTTTCCACTTAAACTCCGGCCATTAATTGAGTTTTTCATCTCCGGAACTCAAGGATTGTAGTTTCAACTTTAACGATATTCATAAAGTGAAAAAGTGAGGGAAATAAATGCTTTGTTATTATGTACTAGCTGTTGCTCGCGGCTCTGTACGTCGCATCCACAGGGAAATAAAGGCGTAAATACGAATACGTCATTTTTTTACTTGCAGTTTTAAATAGTACAAGTAAAGATACATACCCCATCTCTTCCCAGGCGGTGTCGTAGAAGGCGTCTAAGGGATAGGGCTGTTTAACATCAGACAGATATATACAACTCAGACTCAGGCACGGGTACAAGACTCGAGTCAACAATAGTGCCCGGAAGAAAGCAATAGGCTCACCCCTATTACGTGGGACCAAAAACAATGATTGGTGAAATGTGAGTGTTAGTTCACCTTTGTCTAACTCTTCGGGAATAAAGGTGTAATTATATATATTATATTATAAAGATACATACGGTAAAATGAAGGAATTACATTTTTTTTTAAATGTTTCGTCAATGACAGAAATATTTTTTTGCAGTCAAAAAAGGTGATACCCGATGGTTGCGCCGAAGTAGAAACTGTATTTTTGACACGGAAACACACTCCTTTTATACCCGTCTCCTCTTCCGCACTAACCATAGATGTGGCTTCCGTCCGCCATTTGTGAAATATAGACACTCAGTCTCGCTTTGAACTAGCCAGCGTGATGACGGACCGCGCTCGCGTCTCTCAAAAATGATTAATATTTGTTACATTTTACCGCTTCATAGACCTTTACCGATCGGATTGTGCCTCTCGTGTGTTCCTCAAGTGATCTAGTGATGCTGACAGCAGCTCCTGAGCAAGGAAGAGAAGATCCGTGTACCGGCTGCGATGAAAACACGTGTGTCGTGAAGGTTAGTGCATCCTCTCCTAATTTCTCGGGTTGCATTCATTGCTTGGATCACTCCCGCGGCAACCCGACCACCTGTCTTTTGTGTGTAAAGCGTCAATGGAACAGTTAGCTACTTCCCGCAATACAGTCCATTACCGCACGCTGCCAAGCGCCACCATTTTTGGTCCGGATCGAGCCGGATTCTTAGCCGTAGTTCGTATTTTGTTATTATTCTAATGGGAATGAGCGCACCGCACCTAAGTGCCTGGTTATTTTAGTAGAAAACCCCGCATCCAGACACTTAGGATTAGATTTGTTGTCCGTTCGCCGCTGGCTCGCATTGTACCTACCTAATACATAAATAGGTTAGGTATCATATCAACACTTAATCGTAGTTCGCAATTTTCGCATCGCACCTAAGTGCCTGGTTATTTTAGTAGAAAACCCCGCATCCAGACATTTAGGCTTAGATCTTAGGTATACTCAGACACCCTAGTGCATAGGCACAGTGTAATACCTAACGCATTTGGCTTTGTTTTGTTTTTTTCAATTACGTTGTTCTCGGCTCGCGTCGTATTTGCCTAGTACCTGCGTGGGTGGACACGTGGCTGTACCTACCTCGCTCGCATCTCATCCCAATTCATACGAAAGTATTTTAATTTGAATAGATATTACGCAATACTTAATCTCTGAAATAATAGTTGAACCTAGACAGCGACCATCGCGTAGGTACGACCTTGTTGCTATGCGCGTTAGTTCAAGCTTGCACTGGCAGTCATAAGTACCTACCTACCTACGGTTATCGCTCGCGCCGCCTCGCTGCTCTGTACCGCTAAGATTAAGTCATTTCATATTTGTTATTTACCGCACTTTAGTTTGAGATTTAATTGTAAACATGTCCCCAAAGGTTGATAAGACCGGTAAGGTTCAATTGAAACTTTTATACGCTAAAAAAGAAATGATTTACTCTCGCGTACAATCGATCTATGATAATGCACTTAAAACCTCTGATTTGGTCATCAGAGATTCGTTCTTGTGTTCTATAGAAAACTTAGATAGTCTACGCGCGGATTTCGAAACCTTAGTACATGACATCAATGTTTTAGAGTTGAATTTGGATCCCGATTACTCAGTGAGTTATCAAGCCTTGTCGTCGTTTGACGATTTGTATTGTCGTATCAAACGCGTCGCTAGGAGTTTGGAGAAACCGGCTGACCTACCCAACCCCACTCGCGACCGACCTAAGTTGCCACCAATTCAAATACCCGAATTTGATGGTAACATTCGCAATTGGTGTCTATTTATAGATAGTTTTGAGAATACGATAGATAGGAACGATTCGTTGACAGATCACGAAAAATTGCATTATCTCGTTGAAAAATTGACTGGTAAAGCTATAACCGTTTGCGCTGGAATTACGTTTAGTGCCGAGAATTATAATTTGATTTTAAATACTTTGAAAGCTAGGTATGAGGATAAAAGATCGGTGGCTAACGCCTATTTGGATCAGATGTTTGATTTGAAGTCTATTGCGGCATGTAACGATCAAAACTTAGAGAAATTTCTAGATACTTTCGCGTCAGCTGTTCGCGCCGTAAAGAACCTAAAGATCAATGACCTCTGCGACTTCGTATTTTTGTATATGGGTTTAAGGAAATTAGATTCCGAAACCATTCGTTTGTTTGAGTCGGATCATCGCGGCAATAAAATTCCTAAGTTCGAAGACTTAGAAAGTTTTGTTCGCGAGCATATAAAAGTATTGCAACGCTCTTCATCGAAACATGAAGGCGCGAAGATAGTTGTTGATTCTGCACGCAAAGTAGATGCGTCATCGAAGTCACTGAGGTCAACTCATACTTATGTTAGTACCGCACCAGCACATGTACAATCGCCTGTTTGCTCTTTGTGTAGCACTCATCATTCGCAACTGTACAGGTGTCCTGGTTTTCTAAAATTGTCGCCTAGTGATCGTTATAAATTTGTTCGCGCTAGTAATTTTTGTTTTAATTGTCTCGGTACTAAACACCGCGTTGTTTTGTGTAATAGTAGAAATAGTTGTCGCAAATGTCAAGCGAGACACCACACTTTGCTTCATTTTGGGAATAGTGGTGCCGCATCCAATGTGAGCACGGTTGGCTCGTCGAGCGGTGACACACGGCAGCCTGCGCCGCAGCCGCAGCCCGCGCTCGCGCGCGCTCCGGCCCGCCCGGTGACCGCCGCGGATGACGTCACCTTGTGTTCGTTCTCCGCTAGTGCTGCACTCACTACTGTGTGTCTTGCGACCGCTCGCGTTGTTATTGTTGATGCATTAGGTAAGCCGCGCATTGTTCGAGCGCTGTTAGATGGCGCTTCGCAAAGTAATTTTATTACTCAAGATTGTTGTCGGCGTCTTGGTTTCAATGTTGATAAGCGTTCAACCCGCTCAGTGGTGAAGGGTTTTGGAAGCTTACGGTCAGCTGTTCGTGGCACCGTTAAAACAAGGTTTAGATCTCGTTTTAATAATAATATTTGGTTTGACATGGATTCGCTCGTTATAGATAGAATAGCTGAACAGTTGCCTACCGTCCCGGTTGACACGTCTTTATTAACGAAATTTAAAGACTTGCCTTTAGCAGATGAGACTTACGCTGTTCCTGGAGTCGTCGATATATTGATCGGCGCTTCGATTCTCCCGCACCTCCAGTTATCACGTAAGGTTCAAGGGGGACCGACGTACCCCGCTCCGCACGCACTGGAAACAGTTCTTGGTTTTGTTATAATTGGTTCCGCACCCGCTTCTATAGATAGTTTTAGTCACTCGACTGCTTCGTTCTGTTGCACCGTCGAGCCGCCACTGGAGTCTACCATCCGCAAGTTTTCGCTCGGTGGCTCCCGTGTATCCGCTGAAAAACGCTTTCTTTGTTTGGAACGAAAGATGCAGGCGTCCCCAAAGTCGAAGCGGGCCTATGATGAGGTTGTTAACGAATATTTAGATAAAGGTTACATCTCACCTGCGCCTGCGGACACTGGCGGGACCCAGCCTTCGTACATTGTCCCGCACCGCGGAGTTATTGGAGAAGATAAGCTTACTACTAAAACTCCGTGTAGTTTTGGATGGCAGTGCTAAGACTAGCACTTCCGTGTCGCTTAATGACATAATTGTAAATTTTCGCATTAATATTAGTAATTTTTAGCTTTTAGGACTCAACAGTCGCTTTGTGTTGGGCCCACTCTTCGCCCCATCGTTGGGACACATTCGTCGCTAATAGAGTGGCAAAATTCAATCTGAATTGGCGCCACATAATCTCTTTCACGTTGCTGGCACCGACAACCCAGCCGATTGTCTCTCTCGTGGATTGCTTTCTTCGCAAATTTTGGATCACCCGTTGTGGTTTGGTGGACCGTCCTGGATTCATGCCGCGTTAGATGGGTGGCCAGTTAGTCAATTCAATCCCACTACGGTTTCCGAACCACCCGAGGAGAAGAAGCACTCGCTTGTTGTATCGGTCCCACGTGAAGAGACCCTTATTTTGTTGTTGGCTAATCGCGTCTCGTCTTGGTCGAGACTGTTGCGTTGTGTTGTTTGTTCGCCTCTGCCCGCTGCCTAGCCAGCAGTAGGCACGAGCTCCAATCTAGGTTTATATTTTAGTTGTTATTTCCCAAACCTAGATTTAGATTAGACTTTAGATTTGTTTCGCATTTGTCGTTTCGAAGGTAACCCTTCAAGCCGGGGGGAATGGTTGCGCCGAAGTAGAAACTGTATTTTTGACACGGAAACACACTCCTTTTATACCCGTCTCCTCTTCCGCACTAACCATAGATGTGGCTTCCGTCCGCCATTTGTGAAATATAGACACTCAGTCTCGCTTTGAACTAGCCAGCGTGATGACGGACCGCGCTCGCGTCTCTCAAAAATGATTAATATTTGTTACATTTTACCGCTTCATAGACCTTTACCGATCGGATTGTGCCTCTCGTGTGTTCCTCAAGTGATCTAGTGATGCTGACAGCAGCTCCTGAGCAAGGAAGAGAAGATCCGTGTACCGGCTGCGATGAAAACACGTGTGTCGTGAAGGTTAGTGCATCCTCTCCTAATTTCTCGGGTTGCATTCATTGCTTGGATCACTCCCGCGGCAACCCGACCACCTGTCTTTTGTGTGTAAAGCGTCAATGGAACAGTTAGCTACTTCCCGCAATACAGTCCATTACCGCACGCTGCCAAGCGCCACCACCCGATATAAGTATGTATAATATCTTATAAATACACCTAATTGAACTTATGCTTTTGTTTCTGTTAATATATAAGTATAACCGAATTTTATAGTTTTATAAAATCAATAATAAAATAAATATACCTAATTAAACAGTTTTTTTTGTTTGCTCTCCTGTAAAGTTAATGTTTTCAACTTACGCCTTTATTTTGACTATTCCGACTATTCCGATTAATTTTAGGAGAGCCACGTTTTTCTGATCCGTTTCCGCAACACTTGTGTGGAATCCAAAGCTTGCACTTTTAACTCCAGGGTCCGTTCTTCTACTCTTCTTTTGATTTGGCTTATCATTTCTTTTAGAGCGACTCTGATCCATTACTCTCAAGAGGAAAGCTAGTGCTACATCCTAGTTACCTTCTTGACCTTGTTTATTTAATTGATGGACTTTGTAATTTAAGGGCTTCACTCACGGCAACTTAGCACATTATAGCACGATAGATGGAATGGTAAAGGACTCTTTTATCCGCACTTAGCCTTCTTTATTGGGCCATTGTGCGTGCAAAGTACTGACTAGAGCAGCCAGCCTAGCTCCGCCCAGGAACGTAGAAGCTTACTGGGGGCTTCACAGGCTTCGCGGAGCGACCTCACTGTGCCGAGGAGTTGTGATCGTTAATGGGCTACTGCCTTGCATGCATTCCTATGTTACGTGGGTGGCTGTTTCCTCGGCAACGAAAACGCCCTGCAAAGGGGACTGTCTGTAACACTGATGGTGTGAAGGTGCTTGTGGAGGGGACAGTAACCCGTTATTGTCCCCATAATTGTTCTTAGACTTGTTCTGTCTAGTTTAACCACGATACATCTCATTACATCTCTCCATATAAACCCGCCACGAGCAAAAATACCTACCTACATTATACATAGGTTACACTAAAAGTTTCCGGAACTGGCCACTTACATAAACAATATTTAAAAATTTATTACAACATTTGAAAATAGAACTCTTTGGCTGTAGAATACAGTTTGTTTCATCTGACTGTCTTTTGTTTTTACCTTGTGGCGCCATTTAATTGCTCACGTAGCTGTCGCGTGTGGCAGTTTGACGATTTATTTGGAAAGATGTAATCAGACGTATGTATGAAGCCCTTTACGTTGGCTGATCTATTTACTATTTATTTATTTATTACACTTTATTATACACATTAAGTACTAATCTTACTTTAGTCACCATCATGCCTACATCGAAACACAGACTGAACATTGTCTGTTACACATTTTTAGAGTATATTTATATGAATGAACGAAATATTGACATGCAATATTTAGTATTAATAGATAGATATTAAAGTAGATAAATATATTGATGTGCCAATGTCAAATAAGTCTCCTTAGAAGACCAACGACATAGAATATTGATTGATTAAATTTATTGTTTTTAAATGGTAGGTTAAAATCATGATACATTTAATAATAAAAAACTGTAACATGAGAATACTTACTTTAACTTCTGTTTTCACAGATTCTCCTGTGGCCGCCATTCTGTTGACAAAAGAAAGTTATATAAGTACCTATATACAGTATATACTATTAAACATACGAAAGTTTGGATGGATAGATAGATGAATGAAGTGCTACTCAATCACTCCAGAACGGTTGAACGGGTCTATATTAAAATCGGCACAGATATTTATTATAGTCTGTAATAGCACGTACATGTAGCTTCCTGTAGATTGCGGTAACGAGATCTTATTTACGTAACTTAATTTTTTAATTGAAATCTCATATTTTTGAGAATCCGACTCGGATATTGTTGTTTGTTGTTTTTTTTTATATTTTTAATTTTACAGATAGTCTTGAGAAGATATCTAGAAAAAAAGTACTGATACTTAGAGATGGATATGAAGCTTTTTTGTGGAAATCATATGAGCTGCCGAAATTACTAATATTTTACCGAACATACTAAATTTGGTCTTCACAACACAGGGAATCCTAGTGTAAAGATCCAGCGGTCAATAGTTTTAAGAGCCATGTAAACTGAATTTCAATAAATGTTTCAAATTAATAATAATAATAATAATAAATATTCTACAACATTCTACACAACGCTATCTAGACCTATGGTAAGCATAGTTTAATTAGCTTGTGTTATGGAATCTAGAATGCGGATAAACATACTTAGATACTTTTTTTTTGTAAATGCATATATATCATACATAGAAACACCCAGACCAATGCAAATATACATATTCATGTTTACAAATATTTGCAATGAGCGGGAATCGAACCGGCGCCCCCTGCGTAGCAGTCGAACGTTCTACCGCTACGCCGCCAAATGCTTTATAATTTCATTCAGTACTTATACTCGCTATAACCCCTCCAGCTAAGCTTAACTTCTTGTAATAGGAATGGGTTAACGTCGGTAGTGTAATGGCTAGAATTCGAACCTGGGACCTTTCGATCCTAAGTCTGACTCCTTAATCACAAAGCTATCAACGCTTGTAGAATTAAAAAAGTATTTGTAGAATAAAGGAAAGGTAGTGGAGGGTTTTTGTGCTATCAGTGGAAAGACCAAAAGCTTGTCCTGCTTTGTCTTTTACACTAACGGCACAGATACTCTCAATACTTGCAGGGTTGGCAGCGCAAGTGTGACTCTCTTGCTTTTGCACGCGTTCATAGGCCACGGTGACCACTTTCCATCAGGTGGGCCTTGTGCTTGTCTGCCACCGTAGTGGTATAAAATAAAAAAAATAAAAAAAACTTTTAGATAGTTGTACATTAGTACATACAAAACCGCGGGCAAAAGTTAATCTTTTCACAAAATAAAAATATAAATAGTTCTAATAGTTAACCCTACAATATCATCGGAGACAAATCTAATCCACAAATAAACACACGAAAACGTTCTCCGCATTTATCTCTCAAAATATTCCCTAACACCCAAGAGATATGTTGAGTTAAACGCCAAACTAATATAACGGCAATACTGTATCTAAACGGATCGACCTATTTCGGCCTATTTGTGTATAAGATTGGGTAATTTGTTGCCTATAAATAGGCTAGGTTTGGTAATAATTGGCTGCGGAATACAAACAATTAGTTGCCGTTTCGTTTGGATTAATAGATTTTTGTAAGGCTGTTGGGTTAATTTGATTTTGATGATACGTGTGTGGGTAGTAAGTGTGAAGAAAGATTTTTTTTGTTGTAAATGGGGTATTCTTATTTGGTAAATACCTTTTTTTATCATGCGTAAATCCACATGGTAACCCTCCTCGCCGGTGGGGGAGGTTATGTCGGACTTGAACCGACTAAAAACGCACGCCGTCAGAGGGTCGTAGGTTGCCAAAGGTGAAGTTGCCGGAGGCATATTCTTCTCAAGTAATATCGCTCAATAATTTTTTGGATTTAAATTAAGTATATGTTTGTAAATAGACTATAAAAAACGCCTGGTAAGTTTCTTGCCGGAGTCTTCTCGGGTCGGAGCCACATTTCGAACCGGTGGACCATTTGCTAAACTAGTCTTTCATATTTGTTTTTGTACGTATTGGCGGTTTGTAAGTACCGATTTACGCAGAATACATAATTTTTGTCTTTGAATTTGACTTATATCACTCGCACCCCGGCTGTAATTAGTTAATAACTTGTGTTTTTATCAAGCATTGCGGTGGTTTCTCACTACTTTTTGAAACCTAGCAAATTTCTATAATTAGACCTTGGTCGCGAAATCTGAATTTGTAATTTTATTTACCAATGGTTGGTCTATTTATTTCGCAAATATCCTTCTAGTTAATTTATATTTCATTTCCTAAGTTGAGGGACCTCTTCGCATAAAGGGGTCCTTCCACTTTCAACCGGTAATTTGTTATCTGTGAAAACATAAATTAATATTTATGTTTATTACTAAGGCGGGTAAGTACAGGTACATGAACTGTCCGATAGTGAAATACTAGTATCAATAATAAAATTCTTGCTGATAATCTCGGTGGTCCTAAGCATCGGTTGAAAGACTACTGTCTTTTTAATTTATTATAGACACTTCATAATTTTCCGAGTTCGACTGGGGAAGTACCTCCGCCCTATAGAATACCGCGGCCATAATAAGCTTGCGTTGTGTTCCCGGCGGTGAGTAGGGTAGCCAAAGCTCACTCGAGACTTTTGGTGCTGTCAGTGGGAAGACCAAAAGCTTGTCCTGCTTTGTCTTTTACACTGACTGCACAGAAACTCTCTGTACTTACAGGGTTGGCAGTGCGAGTGCGACTCCCTTGGTTTAGCACACGTCCATCGGCCATGGTAAACACTTTCCATCAGGTGGGCCGTGTGCTTGTCTGCCACCTAAGTGGTATTAATAAAAATATTATAGACACTTCCTCACTTGCATAACTTTAAATTCTAGCAGAGATTCAAATTTATAGCAGTTTATTTCCGGTCTTTTGTTCATATTATGTTTTTCCACCTGTCTCATCATTATAAAATATTACATACACATTAGAAAAGATGCGGAGTATTTATTTTTTTATACAACTTAGGTGGCAGACAAACACATGGCCAACCCGATGGGAAGTGGTTACCATGACCTATGAACGTGTGTAACACCAGTGGAGTCACATCCGTGCTGCCGACTCTGTAAGAACAGTTTTGTGCAGTCAGTGTAGAGGACAAATCAGGACAAGCCTTTGGTCATCCCACTGACAGCACAAACAAGCACAAGCTCCGGCTACCCTACTCACCGCCGGGAACACAACACGAAGTTATTATAACCGCGGTATTCTGTAGGGCGGAGGTACTTCCCCAGTCGGACTGCTCAATTGGGCGGAAATACCGCCGTCTCCTACCTCCTCAAGGTATCCTAAAAAACCTGTTACTTTGTCATAGTGAAATACTCAAACGTTTATATACTAACGCTAGTAAATCCACAAGCAAAAGCTATTATAATAACAGCAGCTCGACTACTGAGTTAAAGTCAGGAGTATATTAAACAAATAAAACGTTATTGCATAAACAT
Source organism: Eilema griseolum (assembly GCA_963662185.1). Classification (NCBI taxonomy): domain Eukaryota; kingdom Metazoa; phylum Arthropoda; class Insecta; order Lepidoptera; family Erebidae; genus Eilema; species Eilema griseolum. The sequence continues at coordinate 13,772,376 of OY759250.1, forward strand.
GCACTCAGCAACTGTTCAAAAGAACTAGGTTGAGCAACCTTTGTACACTGTGTGGTTGCGCCGAAGTGGAAACTGTATTTTTGACACGGAAACCCACTCCTTTTATACCCGTCTCCTCTCCCGCACTAATCATAGATATGGCTTCCGTCCGCCATTTGTGAAATATAGACACTCAGTCTCGCTTTGAACTAGCCAGCGTAAGGACGGCCGCGCTCGCGTCTCTCAGAAATGAATAATATTTGTTGTATTTTAACCGCCTAATAGACCTTTACCGATCGGATGGTGCCTCTCGTGTGTTCCTCAAGGGATCTAGTGACGCTGACGGCAGCTCCTGAGCAAGGAAGAGAGGATCCGTGTACCGGCTGCGATGAAAAACACGTGGGTCGTGAAGGTTAGTGCATCCTCTCCTAATTTCTCGGGCTGCATTCACTGCCTGAATCGAATCCGCGGCAGCCCGGCCACCTGTCTTGTTTTGTGTGTAAAGTGTCAATAGAACAGTTATCTGCTTCCCCGCAATACAGTCCACTCGCACACGTTGGCCCACGCGCCACCATTTTTTTGGTCCGGATCGAGCCGGATTCTTAGCCGTAGTTCGTATTTTGTTATTATTCTAATGGGAATGAGCGCACCGCACCTAAGTGCCTGGTTATTTTAGTAGAAAACCCCGCATCCAGACACTTAGGCTTAGAATTTGTTGTCCGTTCGCCGCTGGCTCGCATTGTACCTACCTAATACATAAATAGGTTAGGTATCATATCAACACTTAATCGTAGTTCACAATTTTCGCATCGCACCTAAGTGCCTGGTTATTTTAGTAGAAAACCCCGCATCCAGACATTTAGGCTTAGATCTTAGGTATACTCAGACACCCTAGTGCATAGGCACAGTGTAATACCTAACGCATTTGGCTTTGTTTGTTTTTTTCAATTACGTTGTTCTCGGCTCGCGTCGTATTTGCCTAGTACCTGCGTGGGTAGACACGTGGCTGTGCCTACCTCGCTCGCATCTCATCCCAATTCATACGAAAGTATTTTAATTTGAATAGATATTACGCAATACTTAATCTCGGAAATAATAGTTGAACCTAGACAGCGACCATCGCGTAGGTACGTACGACCTTGTTGCTATGCGCGTTTGTTCAAGCGTGCATTCACAGTTGTAGGTACCTACCTATCTGCCGAGTGTCGCTCGCGCCGCCTCGCTGCTCTGTGCCGCTAAGATTAAGTCATTTCATATTTGTTGTTTACCTCACTTTAGTTCGAGATTTAATTGTAAACATGTCCCCAAAGGTTGATAAGACCGGTAAGGTTCAATTGAAACTTTTATACGCTAAAAAAGAAATGATTTACTCTCGCGTACAATCGATTTATGATAGTGCACTCAAAACCTCTGATTTGGTCATCAGAGATTCGTTCTTGTGTTCTATAGAAAACTTAGATAGTCTACGCGCGGATTTCGAAACCTTAGTGCATGACATCAACGTTTTAGAGTTGAATTTGGATCCCGATTACTCAGTGAGTTATCAAGCCTTGTCGTCGTTTGACGATTTGTATTGTCGTATCAAGCGCGTCGCGAGGAGTTTGGAGAAGCCGGCTGACCTACCCAACCCCACTCGCGACCGACCTAAGTTGCCACCAATTCAAATACCCGAATTTGATGGTAACATTCGCAATTGGTGTCTATTTATAGATAGTTTTGAGAATACAATAGATAAGAACGATTCGTTGACAGATCACGAAAAATTGCATTATCTCGTTGAAAAATTGACTGGTAAAGCTATAACCGTTTGCGCTGGAATTACGTTTAGTGCCGAGAATTATAATTTAATTTTAAATACTTTGAAAGCTAGGTATGAGGATAAAAGATCGGTAGCTAACGCCTATTTAGATCAGATGTTTGATTTGAAATCTATTACGGCATGTAACGATCAAAACTTAGAGAAATTTCTAGATACTTTCGCGTCAGCTGTTCGCGCCGTAAAGAACCTAAAGGTCGATGACCTCTGCGACTTCGTATTTTTGTATATGGGTTTAAGGAAATTAGATTCCGAAACCATTCGTTTGTTTGAGTCGGATCATCGCGGCAATAGGATTCCTAAGTTCGAAGACTTAGAAAGTTTTGTTCGCGAGCATATAAAGGTATTGCAACGCTCTTCATCGAAACATGAAGGCGCGAAGACAGTTGTTGATTCTGCACGCAAAGTAGATGCGTCATCGAAGTCACTGAGGTCAACTCATACTTATGTTAGTACCGCACCAGCACGTGTACAGTCACCTGTTTGCTCTTTGTGTAGCACTCATCATTCGCAACTGTACAGGTGTCCTGGTTTTCTAAATTTGTTCGCGCTAATAATTTTTGTTTTAATTGTCTCGGTACTAAACACCGCGTTGTTTTATGTAATAGTAGAAATAGTTGTCGCAAATGTCAAGCGAGACACCACACTTTGCTTCATTTTGAGAATAGTAATGCCGCATCCAATGTGAGCACGGTTGGCTCGTCGAGCGGTGACACACGGCGGCCTGCGCCGCAGCCGCAGCCCGCGCTCGCGCGCGCTCCGGCCCGCCCGGTGACCGCCGCGGATGACGTCACCTTGTGTTCGTTCTCCGCTAGTGCTGCACTCACTACTGTGTGTCTTGCGACCGCTCGCGTTGTTATTGTTGATGCATTAGGTAAGCCGCGCATTGTTCGAGCGCTGTTGGATGGCGCTTCGCAAAGTAATTTTATTACTCAAGATTGTTGTCGGCGTCTTGGTTTCAATGTTGATAAGCGTTCAACCCGCTCAGTGGTGAAGGGTTTTGGAAGCTTACAGTCAGCTGTTCGTGGCACCGTTAAAACAAGGTTTAGATCTCGTTTTAATAATAATATTTGGTTTGACATGGATTCGCTCGTTATAGATAGAATAGCTGAACAGTTGCCTACCGTCCCGGTTGACACGTCTTTATTAACGAAATTTAAAGACTTGCCTTTAGCAGATGAGACTTACGCTGTTCCTGGAGTCGTCGATATATTGATCGGCGCTTCGATTCTCCCGCACCTCCAGCTATCACGTAAGGTTCAAGGGGGACCGACGTACCCCGCTCCGCACGCCCTGGAAACAGTTCTGGGTTTTGTTATAATTGGTTCCGCACCCGCTTCTATAGATAGTTTTAGTCACTCGACTGCTTCGTTCTGTTGCACCGTCGAGCCGCCACTGGAGTCTACCATCCGCAAGTTTTCGCTCGGTGGCTCCCGTGTATCCGCTGAAAAACGTCTTTGTTTGGAACGAAAGATGCAGGCGTCCCCAAAGTCGAAGCGGGCCTATGATGAGGTTGTTAATGAGTATTTGGGTAGGGGTTACATCTCACCTGCGCCTACGGACACTGGCGGGACCCAGCCTTCGTACATTATCCCGCACCGCGGAGTTATTAGAGAAGATAAGCTTACTACTAAAACTCCGCGTAGTTTTGGATGGCAGTGCTAAGACTAGCACTTCCGTGTCGTTTAATGACATTTTGTATTGTGGTCGGAATCTTTAAGGTAATTTATTTGACATAATTGTAAATTTTCGCATTAATATTAGTAGAATTTTAGCTTTTAGGACTCAACAGTCGCTTTGTGTTGGGCCCACTCTTCGCCCCATCGTTGGGACACATTCGTCGCTAATAGAGTGGCAAAATTCAATCTGAATTGGCGCCACATAATCTCTTTCACGTTGCTGGCACCGACAACCCAGCCGATTGTCTCTCTCGTGGATTGCTTCCTTCGCAAATTTTGGATCACCCGTTGTGGTTTGGTGGACCGTCCTGGATTCATGCCGCGTTAGATGGGTGGCCAGTTAGTCAATTCAATCCCACTACGGTTTCCGAACCACCCGAGGAGAAGAAGCACTCGCTTGTTGTATCGGTCCCACGTGAAGAGACCCTTATTTTGTTGTTGGCTAATCGCGTCTCGTCTTGGTCGAGACTGTTGCGTTGTGTTGTTTGTTCGCCTCTGCCCGCTGCCTAGCCAGCAGTAGGCACGAGCTCCAATCTAGGTTTATATTTTAGTTGTTATTTCCCAAACCTAGATTTAGATTAGACTTTAGATTTGTTTCGCATTTGTCGTTTCGAAGGTAACCCTTCAAGCCGGGGGGAATGGTTGCGCCGAAGTGGAAACTGTATTTTTGACACGGAAACCCACTCCTTTTATACCCGTCTCCTCTCCCGCACTAATCATAGATATGGCTTCCGTCCGCCATTTGTGAAATATAGACACTCAGTCTCGCTTTGAACTAGCCAGCGTAAGGACGGCCGCGCTCGCGTCTCTCAGAAATGAATAATATTTGTTGTATTTTAACCGCCTAATAGACCTTTACCGATCGGATGGTGCCTCTCGTGTGTTCCTCAAGGGATCTAGTGACGCTGACGGCAGCTCCTGAGCAAGGAAGAGAGGATCCGTGTACCGGCTGCGATGAAAAACACGTGGGTCGTGAAGGTTAGTGCATCCTCTCCTAATTTCTCGGGCTGCATTCACTGCCTGAATCGAATCCGCGGCAGCCCGGCCACCTGTCTTGTTTTGTGTGTAAAGTGTCAATAGAACAGTTATCTGCTTCCCCGCAATACAGTCCACTCGCACACGTTGGCCCACGCGCCACCACTGTGGTTCTTTTAAGATAAAAATAGTTCACGGTGCGGCTAATGTTGAAATACGCACAAAGCTTGCAACTATGTTCTTTGGTGTGTTCGCGATAAAAAGTCTAATACCTATGTTATAACCGAAGGTAATGACAAAACTTGATATTCCGCTTCGGAACGCAATTATTTTGTAATAAAATTCTCGTGTTGTAGTGTCTTCTTCGAAACGGCTTGACTGATTTTTAGGAAATCATGTGTATATACCGAAACGTTCTTTGGAGAATATTCTAAACAGTGTCATTAATATTGTTATATTGACTGCAGTACGATCCTTGAGGTCTCGGATCCAGGTATGTATTGAAAACAATGGTCTACATTTTGAACAATTAATCAGTTGACGTAAGAAAAATAAAATGTATTTTGTTGAAGATGAGCTCTTTCCTTTAGTTTACCGTATGTCGTTACTTCCCAGAATAAGATCCTTAATAGCAACACTACCTTATGGTGTAAATTCATCCTGTATATAGTTACTTTGAGAATAGATTATCGGCTATTTTTAAATTCATAAGTTATAAGGGCAATTTCTTTTTTGAGCAAACTTTTTTATGGTATTTATTTAGAATATCAGTCGAGTCTATAATTGAGTGTAGTCTAGGCATATAACATATATATACATAAACTCGCGCCTATATCCCCGAAGGGGTAGGCAGAGGTGCCAGCACCCACCTTTCGCCAGTTTATGTTTAGGTCCCAATGTAATAGGTGGCGAGCCTATTGCCATTAACCGGGCACTTATAAACCTGCGATAAATACACACATAACTTCGAAAAGCATCGAAAAGTCATAAGTGTGTGCCATGGTAAAACCTGGGATCGAACCCGAGACCTCGTCTCAGCAGTCCATTACCCATACCACTAGGCTACGGCAGTCTAGGCCATACAGATAATTTCTGTTGTTACGATTCTGTTGTCACAAATCCTTTAAACTATAGGTAGTCTTGTCAAAAGCACTGTGAGACATGATAGTCACTATTAAAGCACTCATGATAGTGAGCGGTTACCGTGACCTATACCAGAGGTCACATTTATAGTGCTACCAATAGAAGGAGAACGGAATTGAGAAAACCAAGTAAAGGTACTTGCACTTTGGTGTCCGTAATCCCCTACTCTTCCTTTTTGTTTGGCTAAAATCCCAATGAATTTCATTTAGGACATTAAAAATTCCTGAATGCGGAAGACATAGAATTTATACCTACTAACATTAGCTTTACGGCGGATTTGTTTACAGTAGCTAGCAGTAAGCTCCACAGCTCCCGTTTACTACCAGTTATTATAGATTGAGACGAATCCGGCGTGACGGCAGTAATAAAACTGCAGGTACATAGGTTACACTAAAAGTTTCCGGAACTGGCCACTTACATAAACAATATTTAAAAATTTATTACAACATTTGAAAATAGAACTCTTTGGCTGTAGAATACAGTTTGTTTCATCTGACTGTCTTTTGTTTTTCCTTGTGGCGCCATTTAAAAAATTGTGTGTCTGCATCAACATGGATTTAACTCGGGAAAATTTTCGTAGTATGATTTTCTACGATTTTAAGTGTAATTTGACGCGCATCCTTAGAAATAGGCATGAGTCAAATACAATCAATCCTACACAAACATTTGGGTGTGAGAAAGCTGTGCTCGCGGTGGATCCCACATAACTTGACCGAGGATCAAAAAACGGACCGCGTCACTTGGTGCAGTGCCATGCTTACCAGATTCAACGAAGGTGCGTCAAATTTGGTGTGGGACATAGTAACAGGTGACGAAACATGGATTTATTGCTACGATCCCAAAACAAGCAGCAATCGAGCGTATGGGTCTTTCAAGATGAGCCGAAACCAACCAAAGTGGCGCGCGTGAAAAGTGCATCTAAGCGGATGATTGCTTCTTTTTTTAATAAAACTGGACACGTGGCTACTGTTGCTTTAGAAAATCGTCGTACTGTGAATAGTGACTGGTACACGACCATTTGTTTGCCGGAAGTTATTGACGAACTCCGTAAAAATAACCGTAAACGCCGTATCATCCTGCACCACGACAATGCTAGTTCTCACACAGCCAGACAGACAAACGACTTTTTGAAGGCGAAAAATGTAGAACTCATGAGTCATCCTGCATACAGTCCCGACCTGGCACCTTGTGACTTTTATCTGTTCCCAAAAATTAAGAACCAATTACGCGGCCAACGATTTTCATCACCAGAAGAGGCTGTCGAGGAGTATGAAAAACACGTTTCAGAGGTCACCACAGAGGAGTGGCACAAAAGTTTTCAAAACTGGTTTGATCGAATGAAAAAGTGCATAGATGCCAAGGGAGATTATTTTGAAAAACAATGAATTAATTTTGTACCTTTAATAGTATTTTTTCATATTCATTCCGGAACCTTATAGTGCGCCCCACGTATGTGCGAAGTATGTCTGCACAGTTTTATGAAAATTAGAACTTAATTACTATTGGAATATAAATCAATTTCTTTTGATTCACAACCACTTGAGTACGAAAAATATTCATACTTTTCCTAGCTCGATTGGACTGTCACGTTTGGGTATCATACATATAAGTTAGGAAAATCTTTCTCGCACCGTCGCGTCGCCGTAACACGGACACGTTCACAGGAGGTAGGACACGGCGGTATTTCCGCCCGATTGAGCAGTCCGACTGGGGTAGTACCTCCGCCCTACAGAATACCGCGGTTATAATAACTTCGTGTTGTGTTCCCAGCGGTGAGTATGGTAGCCAGAGCTCACTGGAGAATTTGTGCTGTCAGTGGGAAGACTAAAGGCTTGTCCTGCTTTGTCTTCTACTGACGGCACAGAAACTCTGTACTTACAGGGTTGGCAGCGCGACTGTGACTCCTCTGGTGTTACAGACGTCCATAGGTCACGGTAACCACTTTCCATCAGGTGGGCCGTGTGCTTGTCTGCTAACTAAGTGGTATAAAAAAAAACACGGATATATATAGGACGATTTTCGATGATTTTAGGCGAAGTTCGGTGGCTTAGTGGTCAGAGCATTGGTCGAAAAATCACGGGTTTGAATCCCGCCTGAACTGGTTCAATTATTTTCTCGTGTGCTCGTCTGCCACCTAAGTGGTATAAAAAAAAACACAAACCCGAGCATTGTTGCCGCGCGTCGCTCGAGATCGCTAATACACATTTGCGTTGGTAATTGTGCACTTGTTTTGCAGACGAGTTGCACTCTCACAGCAATTTTGTTCGCTACAGTTCGGATTTGTTTAGCTGCTAAACAAACCCAAACTGTAGCTAAACTTTAGCTTATAGCGATGTATATTTGAAGTGTTTTGTTTGATTTAATTATATTGTCTACCTGCTTAAGAAGGGCCGCTGCTGTACAACGTATCAGTGGCGATTCTTACGGCTTTACAATGGGTCGCATGGTGCATGACAAACTAGATCAAGTATGATTATATTCCACCAGGATTGCTTTTAAAAAATATCACCCTTCACCACGGCAACATACCTATTATATGAGAAATCGGGTTGATCGGGAGAATGACGTATTATTAATAGATAGGTATGTCTTTCAGTAACATGGCAGCTTTCAAAAATTACGCAAACTATAGAAATTGCTGCGGTTTTCTGAGGTTCTTCAAGAAGGGCATTAGAAGGTTTCTTCAGGGTCGACAGTGCTGGTATAACGCCCCTGGTGTTGTACACATCCATAGGCCACGGTAACCACTTCCCATCAGGTGGGCTGTGTGCTCGTCTGCCACTTAAATGGTAAAGGAATAATTGGTTTTAGACCTAAATATCTTAATGCCTTGCCTTGATTGCCCATACAGACCAATCAACACTATTTCTCCTCTTAAATTAAATCACCCGTGATATTTAATGGCTCACACAATTGCAGCATTTACGCTGAAACTATAGTTATTGCACAGAATTTTGCACCAATGGCTCGTATAGATTTTTATCCACAATAATTCCAAGATTTACGGACAATATTAACTTTTATACCTACCTAATGACCTTTCAATTTAATGTATTCTCTCCTACAGACCTTATTTCATAGTTCCCGGGCATTTCCAGGCAATTTCTCTCCATTATCTTGTAATCTGTACATTTAATTAATTCTAGTTGAGATTACAAAGCCAAAGGTAAGTCTTGAAATGAATCTCTGACATATTCTATGCTTCTAATTTCAAATTAAGAAATTCAGATTATGAATAATATGTAGGTATAAGTAACTATAGCGTAACTTCAGCCATATTGATTTTTTTTCTAAAATATATCATATCAACTTTATAATAATCCTGTTAAAATTAACCCAAGCATGTCGGAGATTAGCTACCACAAACAGACAGGACAAGCAGACAGACACAAAGAAATCTTGTTTCGATATTGTGAAGCTTATTCCGACTATCGTTCTGATACCGATTCCATATCAAAATGGTTAAATCAACAAAATTATCACATTTGCTTTTACACACACAAGTCGTTCCATTTTTCAATTTGAATCTTATTTTAAACATTTAGAACACGAAATGAAATTAAAATAGTGATGTTCGCGTGCTATAACACTTTATTGTAACATATTTTACTTTTAGTACGGAGTACACGGTTCTCTTTAAAGTTGTTTACAGAAACTCAGTCGTGCTCTCACATGTTACAAAATTTTTATTACATTTTCATTGCAGTGATATTCTGTGTGCTTTAAATTTCACCAGATTTCGAGTGTTTATTTTGCTATTTTTATACTAAATAATTCTGTGATAAGAGAAGAAATATTTGTATTTATTTATTAAATAATGAGTTTTATAACAACGTTAAACTTAAATATAAGGATATTGGACACCATAGGACAATCAATACGGGCACTAATTTATTGTTAGTTTATCGTGTAATGAACACGTAACACCCAAAAACTAAAACAAAACATAGAAGTACTGAAAGTTATTCGGCAAATATTGTAAAAAAAGCATACAAAGTTACCGATATTGAAAATGTTCGAGCTGGACAAACTGTTACGTGTATGCGCGAACAAGTTCATATTACGTTCAATGTTATTGCATTTGCCGAGCTATTGTCTGGCCGGGTGAGGTTAATGCGTCTTGATTTATGTGATGCTGCCAGCGAATTTAGAAGATTCGATCTAATGGATTGAATACAGATCGGAAGTTTTAGAACATTGAATGGCGGATTACATTCAATTTGTATGTGTGAGATAAAGCTTTTATTTTGATGATTGCGGTGATGTTACAAGGGTTATAGAAGTTATTTTGATTTTGAAAGTATATTTCTATGTGTTTTATCCTGGAAATAGGTGCATATGGGTTGTGGGAAAGGGATCAAAGTTCCACGCAGGCAAAGCAGTAGGCAACAGCTCGTAAAATAATACAGTATATACAGTAACTCTCACTACCATTGCACCACTGGACCATCTACAATTTATTGAATAAGCTACTGGGAAACGCTACCTACAAGCTAAACCTCATAACTAACACACTTACGAATTCAGTCATGAATCAACAAAGCAGTCAATCGTTAACTATATGTTTTCTGTAGCCATCCTTACGAAAAAAAATAAACAATTCCAAAAACCCATTTAACCGCATGGTAACAGATACATAATTCAAAAAATGGTACGTTAAAAACTTCATCCACATGTGAAATTGTAAACAAACAACGTTTCACTATATCGAATGAGTAGCACTAGTGGGACCAGTGGGTCTTGGCGTAGTCTAGTGGGGATGGCGCGGGGCGATGCGCCGAACAGGGAGACCTGTAGAAACGGTGGTGCCGCTGGCCGCCCGCGGTATAGTACAGGGGCCCAACTGGGGTTAACCACCTTGGGAGGCTGCCTCACCAGGCCGCGCATAATCCCGATATGGTTCGTCGTGCCGGTTGGTGACCGGATTTGGGAGCCCGGCGACCATACTCGGGGGGGTACGGGGGCCCTTCCGTTCGGCGCGTCGGCTCTCGCCATGCCTCACATTCATAGATGAAACCAATATCCCGCGCTTTGTCACACGGTGCTGCGGCGGCAATCACTTCTTTTTTCACGCCTTCTCCCACCCAAACTCATGGCAGCGCAATTCACAGAAAAAGGCAACACAGCGGCTCGTCACACTCCCAAAAGCTTGCTATTTGAGGTGGAGTCCACTAACATCTGTGGGCTCCATGCAAACCTCAACGCCGTCCACCAACACCTAGAGACGGCGAAACCTGCCATGTTTTTTCTAACGGAGACGCAAATACACCGCCCTGACGACACGACCTACTTGCTCTACCCTGGCTATGTTCTTGAGGAAAGTTTTCGTGCAAAAGCCGGGGTGTGCGTGTTTGTTAGGGCGGATGTTTGCTGTCGCCGTTTGCGCTGCCTAGAGGACCCATCCTTCTCCGTCCTTTGGGTACACGTAGACCATGGCCCTACGAGTCAGATCTATGTGTGCCTCTACCGTTCCCATACAGGAGATGCTGAGACAACTCGACTCTTTGAATATCTGAGTCAGGCGGCAGATGATGCGCAGGAGCGATTTCCGAATGCCGAAATGGTATTTTTGGGGGATTTTAACGCCCACCACGAGATCTGGTTGGGCTCCTCCAAAACAGACCATGCGGGAAGAGCCGCCCACGCATTTGCTCTGGCGCACGGCCTGACCCAATTGGTGCACGAGGTCACTAGGATACCAAGAAGGTCGGGCCAAGCACCTTCTCTGCTAGACCTTCTGCTGACGAGTGATCCGGACCGGTACAGTGTATCGGTGCGAGCCGCGTTAGGCAACTCTGACCACTGCCTGGTCTGTTCCACGGTGCCTATTATGGCGCCTCCACGACCAGTGCGGGGGAAGCGGCGTCTCTGGCACTACTCGTCAGCGGACTGGGATGGACTTCGTGACTATTTTGCGTCCATCCCGTGGGTTGAGCGCTGCTTTGAAGGTAAGAACCCATCGGATTGTGCTACTGCTGTCGCCGGTGAGATCGGTCTGGGTATGGAATACTATATCTCATACACCGATGTCACCGGTGACCGCGGGGTGCGCCCTTGGTTCGGGCGCGAGTGCGCGGAAGCTGTTGAACAAAAACAGTCTGCGTACCGCGCTTGGGTAAGGGCGCGCGCCACGCGCCATCCCAATCTGGGCCACTTCAAGGCGGCGTACAACAGAGCCACAAAGGTCTGTAGAAGGGCCTATGTCAGAGCGGATGCCCTGCGCATAGCGCGGCTTGGTCAAGAGCTAGTGATGCATCCCACGGGAAGCCGTGGCTACTGGCGACTGGCTAAAGCCGTGCAAGCCAACTTCTGTCAGCCTTCGCTGCCTCCGCTGCGTAACCCTGATGGATCCCTGGCCCATGAGCCGCAAGAGAAGGCAAATCTGCTGGCTAATTTCTTTGCGGCCAACTCCCGAATCGATGATTGTGGTACCCAGCCACCAACACTACCCGACAGTGACCACGCGATGCCTGATATCCATATCAGGCAACGCGATGTCCGTGCAGTGCTGCAATCACTCGATGTCCGGAAAGCCAGTGGTCCGGATGGAATTCCAGCGGTAGTTTTGAAAAAATGTGCAGCGGAGTTGTCTCCAATGCTTACGCGCCTGTACCGGCTATCCTACAGTTCGGGTACAGTGCCTTTGCCTTGGAAAGAGGCGAATGTTCAGCCGATTCCCAAGAAGGGGGATCGCTCGGAGCCAGCCAACTATCGACCCATAGCCGTCACCTCAGTGCTGTGCAAAGTGTTCGAGCACATAATTAACAAACAGCTCATGCGGCACCTAGAGGATCACTCCTTAATTAATGACCGGCAATATGGCTTCAGACCGAAACGGTCAACGGGTGATCTTCTAGCATACGTTACCCATCTTTGGGGTGAGGCTATGGACAAGCACGGCGAGTCACTGGCAATTAGTCTTGACATCGCCAAAGCTTTCGATAGAGTCTGGCACAAATCGCTTCTTTCTAAGCTACCTGCCTTTGGTCTGCCTTCTGGGCTGTGCAACTGGGTTGCTAGCTTCCTGCAGGGGCGCCGTATTCGCGTCCTTTGTGACGGACGAGCTTCGGAGTTTCTGCAGGTTAATGCTGGCGTGCCCCAGGGGTCCGTCTTATCACCCACTCTCTTTCTTCTGCATATCAACGACATGCTGTCTACCGGCAATGTTCATTGTTATGCAGACGATAGCACTTTACATGGGAGTTATCATGGACATCCAGCGGCCAAGCAGTCAGATATCGCAGAGAAAAGGCAGCTTCTTGTCACTGAGCTTGACGGGGTCCTGAATCACATTTCTCAATGGGGCTCTGAGAACCTGGTTGAGTTCAATGCCAAGAAGACGCAGGCATGTGCGTTTACAGCAAAAGTATCTTCTTTCCTTCCCCTCCCCACTCTTCAGAGCACGCCACTGCCGCTGCAGGACAATCTCAATATCCTAGGTATGGATGTTCGCTGCAACCTGAATAACAAAAACTACATCGAAAGCATCATCAAAACAGCCTCACGAAAACTCGGAGTCCTGAACAGAGTGAGACGATTTTTCACGCCGGAGCAGCGGTGTCTTCTATACAAGACACAAATTCGCTCCTGTGTGGAGTACTGCTCGCATCTCTGGGATGGTTCAGCAAAGTACTTACTAGATGCTCTCGACAGGTTGCAGCGACGTGCGGTCCGCATCATTGGGAATCCCGAGATCACGAACACCCTAGAACCTTTACAGCTGCGTAGAGATGTTGCGTCCATGGCTGTATTTTACCGTCTGTACCATGGGGAGTGTTCTGATGAGCTCTTCCAATTAGTCCCACCCTCCCCTTTCCTACACAGGACAACGCGTGCAGGTCTTAGATGTCATCCGCACACGGTGCAAAACATCCGATCAAGAACCAAGCGGTTCGGAGACTCTTTCCTCTGTCGCACCATTAAGGCCTGGAATTCATTACCAGCTCACGTGTTTCCTTCTTCCTACAGTCCCGGGTCCTTTAAGCGGGGCGTGAAAAAGCATATGATAAGGCCGTCAAGCTGAGTGTCACCATTGTCACACGGTATGTGTATGTAATGGTGACCCTCTTTTCTGGGATTTTGCCTTCAGCTTACCATCAGGCAAGGCGAAGTCCAATTGACGTGTCCTATATAAAAAAAAAAAAAAAAAAAAAAAAAAGTAATTAATTTTTTTTGTAACATATTCAAAGAGTAAAAGCTAGACCGAGAGTTTCAGTAAACAAATTCTCAGAAACTGTAGTATCGTATACATTAATGAAATAATGTTTTCTTGAAACTTAGTCCTGTACAGAGCCGCCATTGAGTAAATTTAATAACCACACAAGTTTATTTACGACAGGGATGCAGCACTATTTTAATTTTCGAGATATGTTCCGGACACAGGCACTTCCAAATATGAAAATAAAATAATTTGAAATGTACAAATGTATGTACAAATAAATTTTAATTTTTCTTGCTTTCGTTTAATTCCGTAAAACAAAAACTAGGCAAATAAAATGGATACTTAAATCTCTACAAAGTACAATATTTGATACCTATAGTATTCGTACCTCACAAATACTCAAGCTGTTGAATGAACTCCCTGCTGCGGCTATCCGAAGCGACTACAATAGTTCTTCAAGGAGGGGATTAGTAGGTTTCTTCAGGGTCGGCAGCGCGAGTGTAGTGCTGGTGTTGCATACGTCCATAGACCACGGTAACCACTTTCCTTCAAGTGGGCCATGTGTTTGTCTGCCACTTAAGAGGTATAAATAAAATATACACCACCTATAAACTACCTGAAAGGAATATCTGAATGATAGCGAAAACCACATCAAAATTCGATGGGTAACTTGAAAGTACTAGAGGCACAGAAAGCGGGAAGCGACTTTGTTTTATACACGTAGATATAACTTTCATATGTGCATATCTAAATTGAAAAATTCATATATCATAAACAATTTTTTAAAAAAGGAATTTAAAAATAGATCGGCCAGAGCTGGTATAAATCGCGCACATAGTGCAGAGCACTATTTCATAACTCAGTGGACAAGCGGACGATTTGCAGAGTTCTTTTTGCTCTGCTTTTAAAAGATAGCGTTGATAAAATATGGTTCAGGGATGCTGCAAGGAAATACCCTTCGTTGCGCTTGTTTGCGGCGGATACCGAGGCAGTAACTTGTACCAAATAATGTCATGCCTTGCGGAAAAATCTTGCAGCTTGAAAGGCAAATTCTGTTCTTCGTTTTAGAGCTGACGGCCGCCTGCATAATATGAATCTAAGCTATCTTGTGTTAGCACTAAATAATAATTTTGTTATACATTTTTATAGAAACCTTGTTTACTTTGGAAATAGTTTTAAATTTAAAAAGAAGTCAGCAAGAACTTGAACGTTTTATTGCTGGTGGCTACTTGGTGTAACTGCTGTGTTTGTTTCTTGTTGGTTTAGAGTCATGAAATCACAATCTATCATCGCAATGCTCGCCACAGGTAGGAAATTCATCCGCACCCGTTGCAGCCATAAATGGTGCGCACAGTGAGGTACGCAAAGGGCTGTGAAATGATATTCCTTCAAATGGTTCTTGCTGACACCCCTGGTCCAGTACACGTCCATAGGTTACGGTAACCGCTTACCATTAGAAGAGTCGTATGCTTGTCTGTTAAATATACGTCACTTGTAAGTAAGCCTGTCAGTCGTGACGCATTATCTACTGTTACCATTAGGCGATTCAAAATTTGCTTGTGACTCGTGATTGATGCATTGACGCATCCACTCGGTAATTCATTGATAGGCACATACTTTTCTAGCCCTTATTTTATTCTATCTACCCTCCATAATGCATCGAATAGCGTAATACAAACCGGAATTGGTGCTCAAAAATTCCATGTTTGTAAATTCGCTCACAACATAAGAATTTTGTAGAAAATTTTCTATCGCCTGAACGATATAATATTATGCTGAAAATAATGTATAATATAGTATGTATGTTTGCATTTATACCACGCAATAATATTTTCAGGAAGAATCGTTATAATCAGACGAAAAAACACAGATATTCAACATAATTCGTAACGCGATTGGATGCTAACTGATATTTAGTTTTAGGCTTCGGATACAGATTAGCCGAAGGAAAGAAAACCGGTCTCGATGTGGGTAGTCGGGTGGCGAGGACCTGCGATGTGAATGTGGAGTTACTCCACAGACAATGGCTCACCTATTGACTTGTGCTACACCGGAAGAACTCATGTGCGCCTCCAAGAGCACCATCCAGGTAACAATCCAATGGGAGAACATGTGTCAACAAGTCGAGGCGCCATCTCTATCACGTCTAACCAGCACTTCTTAGGTCTACCCTTCCTGCTAAGAACCCATGGTGGGGGCGCCATCAACAGGCATTTGTTACCCGCGTACCCTGGCGATTTCCGCAAAATGTGACCGCACCTAGAAAGATGGGCTCGCCTTCGTTTAGCCGGCATTATCACGCATATGAGGTACCGCAATGCGCGATTTAGTTTTAAATATTTGTATGTATGAATATATATACTAACGTTGAACTAAGGGTTAACATGTATACACGTGTGTTTTAAAAAAAAAAATGAAATATGTATATTTATCCGCATTTTAGGACTTCGAGGACTTTTATCGAATTAAATTCACAGTGAAATTTTTTAACCATTTGAAACTTCGAAACTAAAAGACCATTAAAATGTTTGGTTTCAGTTTTAACCGAACATTCGCGGTTAAATTGATATTAATCCTATATCGATAAGTTAATCCGATTAGTTGCTATAATCTTAACTCCCATTGCCGAGTGATCTCCATAAAATGCATTCACAGTTTGATTACCATACACAAATAAAATTGGAATAAAATTGTGCTAAGATTTTAAATGTGAAAGTTAGTGAAAATTTTTGGATATTTGTTATTCACAACAACTAGCTCATCGCAGTTCAGTACTGGACTCGGCCTCTGCCAATGTTGGGAGGCTTTGGCCTATAGTTTCCACATTGCCCAAACGTAATACACGTTTGGGTACAAATAAACGTTCCCACTTTTCTACAAAACTACTAGTCCGATTTTTTGAACCTTAGCTTACCATTATTTGTATGATAAATTTAAAACTACTCCTGAATTTTGCGTTAAATACGCGAAAAAAATGATTTCAGTGAACATCCAGTCACGGTACAATAATATACCAATACTTTTAGCATATCAAAAAACAATTCTTCTCCAGCGACCATACCTACCGAAAAGTGTCGAACAAAAAAGTAACAAGTATATGCGTCTTTTCACATTGATTTATATAATAATATAATCCAAACTTTGCTCGTAAATCATAAACATTAGCAAACAATATGTGTACATGATACACTGTTTTTGTCCTCAAAACATTTATACGTTTAAAAAAATCTTTTTTATTTCTTCCTTTATTTTCTTAAAAAAATATATACCGGAGCTGGTGGGAGAGGTTATGTCGGACTCGAACCGACTAAAACGCACAACGCCTGGGTGTCGTTGTTGGTTTCCGAAGGTGATGTTGACAGGTATATACCTCGCACCCAGGGTCTCGATCTGTCCCTCCTCGGATGTGGGGACCACAGAGCCCCCAACTCGTCCCCGGAATTTGGGAACCGCTGCCTTCTTCGGCTAGGGTGACAGGCGGCTCCATCCTTCAGCGTTAGGGCACTTAGAGCTTCGTCTGTCAACCTACATATGTACTGATTTAACGGCGAGATTAATTTGGGCCTTGAAATTCTTGGGGGACCCTACTGATCACATAACCCTTCATTTTGACTTCATTGAACAAGGACTAAATTTCACAGATAATTAGATATTTACCAAAACACGGTAACAGATATATTCCATAATTAGGGCAAATTTCAGTTACAAAATACTCTGTGTCCAATTTGTTATCATACCGAAAGATAAAACATGATAAGCAAGATTGAATATCGGGAGCAGGAGCCACGAGATAACGGAATTTACGACTCATACAATCACCGAGCGATATCGATAAAGCTTTGGGCTGACGTATCCAAAAATTGTTTTAGAACCAACTATTTTGATTAAATTGATTGCTGCGCGCCAGTTTCAATCCAGATATGATAAAATAAAGTGATAGTAGAAAATACTACAGAAAGAAATATTGTACCCAAAATACATTTTGAACAAGTTTATTTTTATACAACTTAGGTGGCAGACAAGCACACGGCCCACCTGATGGAAAGTGGTTAACATGACCTATAAATGTGTGTAACACCAGTGGAGTCACATCCGTGCTGCCGACCCTGTAAGAACAGAGATTTTGTGCCGTCAGTGAAGAGGACAAAGCAGGACAAGCCTTTGGTCGTCCCACTGACAGCACAAAAACTCTCCAGTGAGCTCTGGCTACCCTACTCACCGCCGGGAACACAACACGAAGTTATTATAACCGCGGTATTCTGTAGGGCGGAGGTACTTCCCCAGTCGGACTGCTCAATTGGGCGGAAATACCGGCGTGTCCTACCTCCTCAATAACACAAGTACAAATTTGAAGGATAGAAACAAGGTTCGAACAATCCGACAAAGAACTAAATTTAACGACGTAGCTCGCAGAATAAGCAAGTTGAAGTGGCTGTGGGCTGGTCATATCTATTGGAAGACCAAAGGGCGTTGAAGCAAACGAGTCCTATAGTAAAGAACGCAAAGAAGTCTAACGGAAGGTGAGACTGACAACCTGATAAAGGTAGCTAAGATGGACAGAATGTGAAAAGCAGACAATCGGAAGCAATAGTGCATATTGGTATATGATTCCAGTAGTGAACTGTAGTAGGTTTATTGTTTGATTTATACGTTTTAAACCAATGTCGAATCGAAATTGATTGGTAGTAACCAAGCTCGAGAAGTAACTTAGCATTTTATGATAATTAAGGAAATAAAAAGTTTATAACTATCTCTAACAGACTACTTAAATTATTATTACATATGTAATAAAGATACCTACCATAATTTAAAATAGACGAAAAGATATGTCATATTTTTTTCATACCACTTAGCTGGCAGACAAGCACACGGCCCACCTGATGTGATATGGTTACTGTGGCCTATGGACGTATGCAACACCAGAGGTGTTACACTCGCGCTGCCGATCCTCTATGCTATGATTAGTAGTTTGTGATTTTTTTTTTAACAACGCGACTATGGGATAAGGCTGTTTAACATCAGATAGATATATACAGCGCAGGCTCCGGCTCAGATGCATGGCTCGAGGTAACTATAGTGCCCGGAAAACGGCAATATGCTTACCCCCTATTAGGTGGGACCGAATGATTGATGAACCCACATTTCACCAATCATTGTATTCGGTCCCATTCACCTCTGCTTAACCCTCCGGGGATAAAGGGGAGTATATGTAAGTATGTATGAATGATGAAATGATTGACATGACATTTTGATTAGTTCTTTCTACTTACAGGAACCCAGAATAAAAAGCCTGTAAGTATGTATACTATAATTATAATTTATCCCTGTACCCAGTTTCAGCCAGATCCATTTAGCCGTTAGTGCGTGATGGAATAACAAACATCTTCTCAAACTCATATTTATTTTTCTTTTTTTAGTTTCAGTAGGTATTTATAAATACAGCAGTGTTTATGGATTTACAAAAGCTAATGAATGATTACGATTCGGTTGACATCCCGCCAAAGAAATGTCTTCTGAAACATATGAAATAGTAGCACAACAAAGTAATTATAGGTCCCAGCTAAAAACGTGAACTATTTATTACTTGACACGGATCCAATGTTCGTACATTTCAGATTAACTAGGTACATATGCAAGTACAGTACAATAGACAGATAATGTGTTATTGTATACGAATCATTTCAGAGTTCTGGCCTTGTGCCACGATGTGCTGTAGCTAGGTTGCCACCCAAACCAAGCGGGTGATACACTTGCGTGCAAAGTTGTTCAACAATAGATACGCACAATAAAATATTTACTAGATTATACGACTCTTCAAATAAAGCATTTCTTGACCTATTTTTTGCCAGAGGTTGAGATATGTTCATAGAAGTTTATAACTTTGTTTGCCTACACTAAAATATCTCAGCTGTTCGCAGTTGTGTTTATAGATATTAGAAATTGTTTTCTCACAAAAAAATGAAATTTAAAAATTTTATTTTTACATAATAAAATTGAGATATTTTATCTGTATTTCACATGTGGCAAAACATAGAAAATCTGCTGACAGTTTACGTGACGTAACTATAAAAAAATTACTTGGCGTAACGGAAACTTTCTCAGTTATTTTTTTAATTCTTTATTGTACACAAGAAAGTAATACATCAATAGGCAATCACAAATACATCTTGGTGTACAAAGGCGAGCTTAACTCAATATTGAGTTTTCTCCCAGCAAACCTTTCGGGATTAAAAGTGCAAAAATATGATTAAAAAAAACAAGTGTACAACAGCAGAGAAAATACACGTCACGCGCAGAATTTCACATGCCATTATTGCGCTCTTTTTAAGCTAACAAAGTAAAAATGAGTTTTTTTTCTAATTAATAAGGTTTTGCGGGAAAATGATGAATTGTAACAGGTATTAAATAATTTTCTACATCTTTTAAGATAGGTTTCAAAAAAATTAGTCAAATATCCAATTGTTTTCATACATGCTTATCGGCTTCGGGTACCTTTGACATGTCCTTTCTTTAAAATGCCTTCATCTGATTTGAACGTTAAAAATTTTAAATTATTAAAACATAATTATAATAAATAAGATCCAAAGAAGAGAGATTAGAATCCCTCTGGCAGTTGGAAGTATAATTCATTAAACGGCACACTTATTTCAATTCTGATTCATCATTACAGAAGTAAATTATGTACATCTTTGACAAACCACAACGTTTAACGAAGCAACAAAAGCACCTACACAAACCAAATTCTCTGTAAGTTTGAATCTGTAATTTATTCATTGTTTTAATACCGCGTTGTAACAGCGGACTTTTGAATTATTTGTTAACATCGATCGATACATGTTTGAAATTCAAATTTAACATCGTTTTAGCGCCATTAACGCACTTATAAATATCAAAAGACTGAGATTCCTCGACAAATGCGATTGTACATAATATCCAACATAGATAGCAGTATACGCACGAAATCGAGAGCGAAGATTTTACACTTTATAAATATCACTGTGACGAATGAGAAGTTTTGTCAAGTTTATAACTGCATGTCAAAGTTTCAAGTTTTATAAACTTGTCGGAGTAAATTGTAATGACTGTCTAATTCTACAGGAACATACATTTTTTTAATGTAAAGTGACATTTCACTTTGCTTAACTATTTCGTTGCTCATGAATTAGCCGCTGTAGCCCAGTGGTATGGGTAATGGACTACTGAGACGAGGTCTCGGTTCGATCCCAGGTTTTATTATGACACAGACCAATGAATTTTCGATGCTTTTCGAAGTTATGTGTGTATTTATCGCAGGTTTATAAGTGGCCGGGTAACATTGGGACCTTAACATAAACTGGCGAAATGTGGGTGCTGCCCTCTGCCTACCCCTTCGGGGATATAGGCGTGAGTTTATGTTATGTTATGTTAAATTTTTGGATTAACTTGAAACGTTTGAACTCACTCATCTTTAAAGCAACTTCAATTATTTTTGTATCAGATAGTCCAGTTCTTAGGTAAAATACGACAAATACACGTGTGGGCGGGTGATGCGACGCCGACGTGGTGAAACATAGCCTAGTACTTATTTATATTCTTATTAATATTCTAACGAAGATATCTTAAGTAAGGTAAAATGCGAAAAATCCCCAGGGTTACACCCCCGCTGGAGCTGGTGGTAGAGGTTATGTCTAACTCGAACCGACTAAAACGCACGGCGCCTGTGGATCGTTGTTCGTTGCCGAAATTGAGGTTGACAGGCATATCTCTCGCAGGTCATGGCATACTAGTTTAATATTTGTGAAAAAATATGAGTGAGATGATGGTTCTCGGTAGAAGTTACAGTACTGGGTATACTTGAATTGAACGCGTTTGTATTCTTCGAAGAAATCCAACCTTAGTCATGCTTCATTATTTCAATCTATTAGCCTATTGCAGTCTACTGCTGGGCGTAGACCTCATAAAAATTTACGCCTTTACTCATAATCTTTGGCCTGCCGCATCAAATCCTCCCAGCCATCTTATTTAAGTCGTCTGTCGATCTGGCTAAGGGGCGGCTCACTTTTCATTTGCCTTCTCGCGGTCTCCACTCTAGGAGTTGTGGAGTTGTTTGACCTGACAGCTTTCCTTCATCATTTATTACTGAGTATTCAATCCTAAGGTGCCAACCTTCATCATTGACCTTGTATACCGTTTTGTATGAACTCATTTGACTTCATTTAAAGTTATCGAAGTATGTAGGAATTTGTGACGATATGCCAACACAGAAAAGAGTAGGTAGAATGCTAGTAGGTAAATATATAATATATGTATGTATATTTGAAGTGTATTTACATGTGTATTTATTGAAATTGCAGTAGCACTGTAAATTTTGTATGCTATTAAACTAAAGTAATGCCACATCGTTCATCTGCCTCTGAAAACTCTTATAAATTTAAATGCTTCAAAATTTATGTGTGTACAGTAAACAAAGTGTACCCGCTTTTGATTTCAACTTGCTTCAATTTTTTATAGCGTTCTCTCTATTGTACATCGGATTTACAGTTTGGCACCTTCGTAGGGTTGTTTAAACCGTTTGTGTTTATAAAATATTTATATCTTAGCTTATTTATATATTAACTACTTTAAAATATATCAAACTGTAGATTTAGGCTGTTAGACGCTTTACAAAAGCGAATTATACCAATCTTAGAGAGCCGACTTCGTGTAGTACTGGCAGAAGGTGAGGCATTATAGGTGACATTTTGGCTCTTATACCTGAGACAAGAACTTCGGGAGGCTACACCACTAGGCTTAGGCTATTATGTTGTCCGAGAGAACAAAACAAGTCCGTATTTTATGATCTCTCGTTATATTGCAATTCCTTAAGCACTCCCGGGTTTGCTGGAAGAGAACTAAAACTTGAGTTAAGCTCGCCTTTATATATGATTTTTTACTCATTTGTATAAATGGTTTGTAAGTGTGCAATAAAAAAAAATTGTATAACCGATAAAAATATTTAAAACTTTCAAATACTGGCAATGACTATTTCACTCGACTGTACAACAGCCATGAACACAAACTCCACACAGGACATAATGTTTTATCGTTGCTACACAGCGGTTGACGTAATTATAACTGCCTATATAAATATATGCGTGTAATAGTGCACAGTTCTGGAATTATTCGACCTCGTCCATCGCCTTACAACTATAATAGCTCTCCTAGACAAGTGGCAATTCTCTGGCCGGCGTATTTTAGAATAGAATGATGTATGTAACTCAATCCCATATTGTTTCATTATTCCGAACAATTGGGACGCGAATATCGTCATGTTCTACGTCCTCCAAAACGTTATACGTCGCGTCTCTGATTGGTAAGTAAAATGACAGTCGTCATCATTTTTGGTCGCCATTATAGCTTATATCATTGGTTTTTTTTCTGCCTTATACTCCTCAGAATTTACTCACACATAGAAGCACTATTAGTTAACAACTACGTACCTAACAGGTAAGGTTATACATTAGACACTTTTTCACTTCCCTAGTCAGACTGCTCGTTAGGACGGGAATACCGTCGTGCCCTACCTCCTGTCTATATTTTGATATGCCTAACATGTAACAAGTCGAACCTGAAATGTAACCTTTATGTAACAGTTTGTAGAGAAGGCATCTTACATATTGAGTACTTGTTCTACTATTTATGTACAAAGTACATAATATGTACCTAGTCTATATTTGACAGGGACGGAATTGGAGAGCTCTGGGGCAACAAAAGAGTTACTGACCTGGCCCGAATCTTTAAATTTGACCTAGAGCTTCCAGAAATATAGGCAAATCCGCCTGTACAATGGTTTGTGCTCAGATGAATTGTTTGATATGATGCCCACAGCTACATTCTATCATCGCACCTCTCGCCATAGGCAGGGAATTCATCCTCACACATTGCGAACTGAGACGGTGCGCACTGTGCGGTATGAAAGAAACTTCATCCCACGCACACTCAAGTTGTGTTTCCTAAGCACCTACAATATGGGGTGCTTCAAGAGGGGCATTGGAAGGTTTCTACGTGGTCGGCAGCGCGAGTGTAACACCTCTGGTGTTGCATACGTCCATAGGCCACGGTAACCACTTCCCATCAGGTGGGCCGTGTGCTTGTCTGCCACCCAAGTGGTATAAAAAAAAAATTTTTTTGTTATATTGTAGAACAATATAATCATGTGTGTACAAAGTACTTGTAGTTAAAGAAAACATATTGAATAAGACACTTTGTACTTTTCCACCGTATTTTATTTTTCAACCGGTTTCGCCTCACGGCATTCTCAAAGGTTTATATTGGCGGTATAAACCGTGAGGCGAAATCGGTCAGTAGAAAAATAAACATAAACTCATAAACTCATGCTTATATCCCCGAAGGGGTAGGCAGTGGTGTTGTTTCGCCAGTTTATATTTAGGTCACAATGTAGTAGGTGGCGAGCCTATTGCCATTAACCGGGCACTTATAAACCTGTGATAAATACACACATAACTTCGAAAAGCATCGAAAAGTCTTTGGTGTGTGCCATGGTAAAACCTGGGATCGAACCCGAGACCTCGTTTCAACAGTCCATTACCCATACCACTAGGCTACCGCGGTACGTAGAAAAATAAAATACAGTGAAAATATACAAAGTGTCTTGTTCAATATGTGTAGCAGGTTCCACCAAGTGCCATCACTCAACAGTATTAACCGTTTAAAGACAAAACAACGGAAAAATGGTGTTTCCTCGTCTGAATTTGAAGGATTTTTTTTTCAAATTCTCTATTGTAGGGCCTGCCTGATTTGCCCCCTAATCCGGCCCTGATGTTGAGTGAGAAAATATTTTGGTGGAAGGAAGCCGGTATCGCTTCTTTGTGTAGTCAGTTATTGTTTGCTCACCCTGTACAAGCTACAATACAGATAAAATGTGAAATACTACGTAAGCTTCTAAACAGTGACTACATTCTTAAATATGAAAATTCATTTCCTGAAACATGAAATAAACCACATCTCTTCCCATGCGGTGTCGTGCAAGGTGACTAAGGGACAGAGGCTGTTTAACATCAGACAGATATATACAACCCAGACTCAGCCTCAAATGCATGGCTTGAGTCATCAATAGTGCCCGGATGACGGCAATAGGCTCACCCCCTATTACGTGGGACCGAATTTAATGATTGGTGAAATATGGGTGTTAATTCACCTCTGCCTAACCCTCAGGGGATAAAGGCCCACCATTGTAATATCATGTCAAATTGAACGCCAACTATATTTTTTCCTATTTTTTATATTATATACCACTTAGGTGTCAAGTACCTGATGGAAAGTGGTTACCTTGGCCTATGGACGTTTGCAACAGCAGGGGAGTCACACTCCTGCTGCTGACCCTGTAAGAATAAAGAGTTTCTTTGCCGTTAGTGTAAAAGACAAAGCAAGACAAGCCTTTTTTTTTTATACCACTTAGTTGGCAGACAAGAACACGGCCCACCTGATGGAAAGTGTTTACCGTGACCTATGGACGTCTGTAATACCAGAGGAGTCACAGTCGCGCTGCCAACCCTGTAAGTACAGAGTTTCTGTGCCGTCAGTAAAAGACAAATCAGGACAAGCCTTTAGTCTTCCCACTGACAGCACAAATTCTCCAGTGAGCTCTGGCTACCCCACTCACCGCTGGGAACACAACACGAAGTTATTATAGCCGTGGTATTCTGTAGGGCGGAAGTACTACCCCAGTCGGACTGCTCAATCGGGCGTAAATACCGCCGTGTCCTACCTACTTAAAATGTATTTCGTCGTCTCCTTAAAATCCTTTGGTCTTCCCACTGACAGTCCAAAAAATCTACTAGAGCTCTGGCTATTCTATTCACTCAATTGGGACGGGAATACCATTGTATCCTACCTCCTTCAAAAATGTATATGTACAATCTACAATATGTACAATACTATGTACAAACTTCATACACACGCCTAGTATTTACTACTACAATTCCGGGTAAAAATAGCTAATACATTGGTTGTACACATAGTAGTGTCATGACATGCACATGTGGATAGTAGATAAATAAAAAATTAAAAAACCCCCGTCACAAGAAACAACCCCCAAAAAGTCGAAAATAAGTCGTGTTAGTTATTGAGGGAGTTGAGAAAAAAAATGTACTCCGTCGTTTTGTAGCGGCGGCCATGTTGGACCGATTTTTTTCAAACATAGCTAAGAACACTCCCGACTAATATACCTTATAAAACAAAAAAAAACTAAATCCAAATCGGTTCATACGTTCAGGAGCTACGATGCCACAGACACACACACACAGAGACGTCAAACTTATAACACCCCGTCGTTTTTGCGTCGGGTGTTAAATAGCAATATTGGCATAATATCTTATTTACACATAACGCGTAATTTGAGTCTATTTTACAATTCATTTTGCTAGAAATACAGGGTGTATAAAGTATAAAGATTATACCATTAGGTATTTGAATCTATAAATAGTCAGTCGCTGTAGCCTTTATGGAAAGATTTGGTATCTATAGATATCTATAGATTAAAATCGACCTAATTAAGAGACTGAAGACATAAATACAAATCCCCTTTTAATGTAAGCACATAGCTTCGTTTGAGGGTTTAACGGGAAATTGTATGTATCAAAATAATATCATCTCTGAAATATAATTTAATAACGCTGAATAATAAACGCAGATAATATACCTATATACTAGTACTGTATATTACTGTACTAATAATATATACTGATACTACAACTTTGGAAAATAGGGTAGCCAAAGCTCACTGGAGAGTTTTTGTGCTATCAGTGGGAAGATCAAAGGCTTGTCCTGATTTTGTGTTCTGCACTGAAGGCACAGAAAATCTCTATTCTTACAGGGTTGTCAGCACGGATGTGACTCCACTGGTGTTACACACGTTCATAAGTCACGGTAACCACTTTCCATCAGGTGGGCCGTGTGCTTGTCGGCCACCTGGGTTGTATAAAAAAATTAAAAAATTATATACCTACTAGATAGTAGATTTCTTATTTCGTCCGAAAGCAGAAATTTGGTCGCAATTGGTTGAGTAGAACTGGGATATGACCAAAAGACGCAATAACTTATATTCACGCTAGTGAAGCCACAAGACTCCGTGGTGTCCACACCCAAAGAGGGACAGCTTGAAAGAGATGGCTCTGGGTCGATAGGGGTGCGAAGGATATACCTCCGGCAATCTCACCTGCGGCAACCTTTGACAGCGTACATTTTAATCGGTTCAAGTACGACATAACCTCTCTCACTGGTGGGGTAATAATGGGGAGATATTTTGCACGATAAAAAAGCTAGTTTATAATAAAGCTATTTAAGAGAATCAACATTGCCGTCTATCCGTGCGTAATGATTTACTCAGTAACGTTTGAACTCATGAATTCAACTAGGATATTGTCTTAATAATTCCGAGAACTCAGGACATTGTGAATTTTCATTTCCTTAATATTTTCCGTGAATGGACCCAAATTTGCCTAAGTTGTACTCTAGTTAAGTAGACTTAAACCAGTTGACATAAATTTGTTTGCATTCCATTGTGCTATTTTTTTGATTTCCGGAGTCTATCTATCTCTCTTTCTCCATAACCATGTAAACCGAACCATCGGACTTAGTGTAAATAATAATTACTAAATAAATCGCGATATAATTTCTGAACAATAATTTTCTTTTCTTTGTATAGCATTCGCGTAAACTGCTGACAATAACCAATACCAAACATTTTGTTCTAAACAGCCGGTCCGCAGTACACAGAAGTTTTGTCCCTTTTATTCTTCAACAATAACATTAAACGTGAAACATTTATACTCTACGACAGTTCAGTTGGCAAGAGATCGAGACTGTTATTACACAACAATGATATTTCTCGTAATATAATCCTCACAACTTGCCCTACAAACACTGGCTTTGAAATAAGACTTGTTTGATAAATGAACTGTTTAGTTAGAAATTTGAATGGCTACGCGAATCTTGGCATAGTAGACGAGCAACCACTTCACAGGTTTAGGGCTAAAATGATACCTGCTAAGCATTTATAGACTGCTTATATGAAAATCTCGGCAGAGCTTCAAGAGGCTCGTGGTTAAGTGGTAACTGGTAACCGAGTAGGTTAGCACATTGCAAGGTTAAGCAATATTAACCAGGCACATCATTCTACATAACAATGAGTTCAAAAAGCAGTCATAACGTGAGAAGACGATAGAATTCAATTGTTTAATTTAAAAGAAAGAACTGGCGTAAAGCCGAAGCTATGATTCTGAACTCAGCACCACGCGGCAGTGCTGCACAGCATTGTTGCGCTGTTCTTAGTGATGTGCTGTTGTTTATTCATTCATTTGTATGCAGCATTGCTGCGCAAAACTACTGCACAGCAGTATTGCGCAACGCTGCTGAACAGCAGTACTGCGAACACTGCTGCGTAGCTCGGAATGTAATGTCATATAAACTCATAAAGATTATATGGGGACCAGTAGTGCTGTGCAGGACTGCTGCATGCTGCAGAGTTCAGAATCGTACCTTAAACATACGTAAATATAAATAATCCGTGCGTAGTGAAGTTACTTTTGGTCATGCTAACTTACGATCTAAGGATAGTTAAATTTGGTTTTGATTTTACACAATACCCATTAAAATAACTCCAAATTCTTTAACACTAATTCCATGTTTTAAAATATACTCTCAGACATATTGCGGAACTTCAAACGTCCGTAACAATAAAAACCGAGGTAGACGCACTCCATAAGTTCATTACCACTTGGCAGGAGACAGTCGACACCTGCATCACCTCATACTACCTACGTCACTTTGGCTGCCTGCCAGACCGTGCCTAAAGATCCATTCCCCATTCACCAAGCGGAATGTAATGTATGAAACGAGTAATCATAATTCGGTGTGATTGATGACGCCTTTTACGAGATATTATTAGACCGAGATATGTGGATATTTATGGGTACAAAGGTAATGTATCTTATTTAGGTTACATATATTGCGGTTTTAGATTTAAATGTTGCTTTTATGCCTATGTGAGTACAAATGGACGTTCACTGCATCTTATATTATAACATTGTAATTATTAGACATTAGAGAAAGTAGTTACTAGTTTGCTTTACTTATTGTGAGTCATCATCCTTCAAACCTTTTTCCAACTCAGTTGGGATTGACTTTCAGTCTGACTAACAAACACCTTAATATTTTCCGTATTTTCCAAGGACGACTGCCCTCTGACCTCTCAATCCCGAAAGGAAAGCCTGCGTCGGCACCTCGTCCGTAGTATACCAGGTGAGGCTTGCTTGGGCCCCGAAGGTGCTGATGAGCCATATATCCCTAGTGGAGATACTCTAAATGTGAAATGAACCTGTAGAAAACTACCTTTCCGATAATATATACTGATATTAATAACTAAGTATATGTATGTTTTTTTTTTTTTTTTTTTTTTTTTTATATAGCTGGTATTATTATTATCATTTAATCATAATCATATATAAACAGTGAACATTGCAAGCTTACAGTGAGCACCAAGACGCTTGCAATGTTATTCTAATTACAAAAAAAAAAAAAAAACCATTAAATTCCATATCTTACTTATTATACAATACATTAAAATACCAACTATTATATATATATTCATCAATCGTCAATCATTTGATTCATTTACATCAATATTAGTTCATACTACAAAAATTTATATAAATATAAAAATTAATAATTCAGAATGTCAATAATATCAATGTCGTCACACTTTAAATTTTATCAATGTCATTAACAAATGTAAAAATAAAATATATAAAAAATAATAATTCTAAATGTCAGTAATGTCAATGTCGTTACATTTTAATTTTATCAATGTCAATAACAAATGAATACAGAACAAACAACAAGAAATTAAAATCGATTTGATAGGTAAATTAATAATGTCAGATTCTCAATTGTTATTATTTTTATAAAATTCTCATGAACCCTTCTACTGTGGCTCCGTTCCCATCGTGATTGCATTCAGGTAGTTCGTGACGCATAACGCTATCTGACTCATGCTATCAGAGAATAAGTCTACTTTGGGATATGTGCGCAACAGACCATTTATCAGCACCATAGCTCTCGCGGTAGGAGTATTGGCCGACTGCGGCAAACGCCACGATGGCGGAGTGGTCAACAGGCGATGTTGCCGACGCCCAGTAGCGCGTACATACATGTCCGGCACAAAAAGACAAATGCACTCAGTCACTGATGGGTTGTCTACTTTATTGGATAGAAGAAGACAATAGTGAATAATATGCGTGACTTTTTGTCTCATTTCGAGTGTTTCCAGCCCTATCATCCCCGAAACAAACAAGGATGGATAAAGAAATGGGTAATATCCAAACTCTCGCTTGTAGAGATAGCGTGCGAATCTTCTCTGTATTTTCTCAATCATATCTATGTACAGCTTCTCATGGGGATACCAAACAATGGCATTGTATTCCAGTTTGCTCCTTACATACGCGTTGTAGAGAAGTTTCACTATATGTAAGCTACCGAATTGGGAAGCTGTTCTAATTATAAAACCCAGGGATTTACTTGCTGCCTTGCACGTATTTATAATATGGTCGCGAAAGTTTAAACCAGGGTCGAATGTCACCCCAAGATCACGTATTGAAGTGACCCGCTCAAGCGCATCTCCAGCAAGCATATATGTTGTCATTATTGGAGAACGCGACCTGGTGAAAGTGATCGATTTACATTTTGCGGTGTTCAAGGACAGCTTGTTCGCAATGCTCCACTCCATAACAGCGTCGATGTCACACTGCAAGGTCGCGCAATCATCAACACCCCTAACCGATGCAAATACTTTTAGGTCATCGGCAAACATGAGACATTTTGAGCCGGAGAGAACTGTTGGCAGGTCATTCACCATGATTAAAAACAAGGTTGGGCCAAGAGTGCTACCTTGACTTACGCCAGATCGAGTATAATATTCATGGGACTTATAGCTACCCAGCTTGACGTATTGTCTTCGGTCTCTGAGATAGTCTGCTACTAGTCCCAGGAGCATCCGATCAAATCCCAGTGACGAAAGCTTAGAAAGGAGGACATCATTATCTATACGATCGAAAGCTTTTGCAAAATCAAAATATGCCGCATCGACCTGACAACCCGGCGCCACATTATTCCTCAAGTAATCAACAAACCCAATGTGATTAGTCTGAGTGGAGCGTGCGGGGCGGAAACCGTGTTGGGCGTTATTGAGAAAATGGTTGGCTTGGAGCAAGATGTGCTTATTAAGAATTGACTCAAATATTTTGCCAAATACCGATAGTATTGCGATGGGTCTAAAGCTAGCGATATCCGCAGATGCTGCACTCTTAGGAATCGGTGTAACCCGCGAAACCTTCCACCTGTTTGGATAGGAACACTGTTTGAGGGATAGATTGAACAAGAACAGTAGTGGTTCCTCTAAAGCAGGCATACAATCTTTAACCAAGTACGGTGGTATATTGTCCGGACCGTGCACGGATTTAGCTTTTAAACGACGCGTTGCAACTTTCAGGTCTGTACTAGTTATAGAAGGTATGCCGATTTGATGTTCGTAAGAGATGACGTCGATGTCAGCTTTTTGAGGATTTAATTGTGGAATGTTTTTATGAAAAACCGAACTAAAAAAAATTGCGAAGCTGTCAGCTGCCTCCTGTCCACAGACCGTTCTACCTTCATAGGAAAATACTTGGTTTTGGTGTCTATCCCTCTTTCTACTCTTAACATATTCCCAGAAAATTGAAGGGTCACTAGCTATTTTACCCTCTATGGTGCTCAAATAGTTCTGGTAAGCTTTGTCTATTAGCGTCTTAACTTTTGTCCTGTAGTATCTAAAAAGCTCTTTATTAAAAACCTTTCCTTCCTTTTTAAACATTTTTAGGTTAAAATGCTTCTGTTTGATGAAATATATAATTTCTCCTGTATACCACGTGGGATAAACATACTTTTTTTGGTACTGTGCTGCACTCTTTATTGGGACGTGTCTATTAATTGCATTAGTTAGATTCCTGTATAGACTATCTACAGCTAGATTAACATCAGTCTCCTGTAGAAGATCGCTCCAGTCTATGCATGCAATTTCCGAATACAGGGCATGCAAATCAGCCCTTCGAAAGTTCCACTCAGGGTTATGGTAAGTGACGCCGTCACTTTGAGGAGGGGGAGGTTTTTGTACAGTTGAGTTGTTCCCAATGCAGGTGAAATATATTTCAAGAGCAGGGTGGTTTGCTGCTTTGTCTAATGGTACGAGGGGTTCAGTTTCGAAACCTACTTTAAATTTTTTTGTGTCCTCGGATGTTAGTATCAGATCAAGGTTGTATGTACATGTAACATCGTTGTAGATATTGTAACAAGGTCGTAATTTACAAAATTCCAGAAACAAATCAAATTGTTTTACCGTAGCCTTAGTACATGAGTTTAGATTAAAATCACCTAACACTATTATTTTATAATCAGAGTATGCATTTACAGCATTTTCCATGCATGTGAGAACATCAAGATATTGACTAACACTATAGCTAGGAGGAAGGTAAACAATACATACAAACAACCTAATACACTTACTTGATATAATTGCAAATAATAGTTCCTTAT
The DNA here is from genome assembly GCA_963662185.1 of Eilema griseolum. Taxonomy (NCBI): domain Eukaryota; kingdom Metazoa; phylum Arthropoda; class Insecta; order Lepidoptera; family Erebidae; genus Eilema; species Eilema griseolum. Next base: position 13,804,732 of record OY759250.1, read on the forward strand.
CCTCCGTTAACCCATCTATATCCGTGATTCTTTTTACCACGTAAGAGTCTCTAACAGCTATCAATAAACCACCGTATCCTGTATCTCCAGCTCTGTCTTTCCGAAATACCATATAGTCTGGCGGAAATAATTCGGCATTATGCACAGAACTATCAAGAAACGTCTCCGTAAGAGTAATAATGTCATATGAGTTAGCGAGTACATTATTGTGTAAAACTGTAGTTTTAGATCGTAAACCCCTTACATTTTGGTAGTAGATTATACATTTCTTAGCCTTTACTTTAAACCGCGTATTATTCGTTTTCATACCATTTATATTAACTTTATTTATATACCTCTGTGTAACGATATTTCTACCCAAGAAAAAACTTCAAAGAGTCAGAGTTAGTACAATGAGTTGTCGGAAGAGTTGAATATTTACATATGTCAATTTTTATATTATCTACTATTACATTGTATATTGATCTAAATCCTTGTCTATTAATTATACCAGAATTATAGGAGAACATGTCAAGTGAAAGGTAACTATTAGTATCAAAATAATATACATTGGTGGAGTGGAGGAGCTGTTTATGTAGTTGGTAGCCAAATGATTCCACTTTATAATTGTATATAGGCGCCCCACATATATATGTGGGACAACATACCACAATATTTGTATAATGTACATGCTTCAGATATTCACCTATAAACATCGCCAGCTCCGCACTGTCATCTTGTTTGAAAATATTACCACCCAACATAATTATGCAGTAGTCATTCATGTTGTAGTCTTGCAATTTGCCATTAATATTATTTAAAAGTTGCTTAACAGTACAATTCGCCAACACATAGCGACAATAATCGAAATGACGACCGAAGGTGTCTTCAATCATTCTCTGCGTACCGGGAGAGTTAATATTGGTGAGTATACATACTTTACTTTTAACTGGGTTTGGCAGGTAGGTCTCTTCATTATTGATTTTGCTACCTGGTGACTGGCAGCTGACGTTATCCTGGCGAGTTACACTTACAGCTTTCTGCAGCGAAATAATTTGTATATTAAGGCGATCTATCTCTTTTTTGGCTTCGTTGAGCTGCTGTTCCAAATCCATGATAGATGCCTGCATTGATGTTACAGTTTCCATGGTGTCTGACACAATAGGGTCTAAGGTAAAGCGCCGGGAAGGTGTGCAGATGGCGCTTACCATAGTTCTTTGAAGGGAACATCTTTTTTTCGGTGCATTTTGACTCACCTTTTCGGTTAATAATTTTTTCAAAGTTAGGTTATCCCTACATAACCTGTCAATTTGCTGCCGGAGGTCGTTATTTTCCAGAATAATAATTTCTAGTTCGTTCTGAGAGCTCCCCAGTTCTGATTGTAATTTGTTAATTGATTCCTGCATTTCTTGTATAGACAATAGGTCTGTTACAGTATAGTCCATACTTCTTGAAAGAGGTTGATCTACATTTACAAGCGTGTTCAATGAGGTGCCAGTAGATAGAAAGTCAGTAGGTACAAAGTCTGAGTGATTATCTGCGTCTGCGGCCCCAATGGGGCTACTCGTGAGTGGGACTGCATTGGGACCATTGGGCGACCGAGGAGACTTCACCTGTGGCGACACTAAATTTGTTTTTTTTCTGTGGGTTATAAAGGACTGCTCTGTACTGGGCTTATTTTTCGACATTATCTTTACTTTACACAGATTACACCGCCAGGTATTAATTTTGAAGTTTTTGTGCTGGATCTCAACACCAATGCAGTCGTAATCGAAAAATTCCTTGCATTCTGCACACGACATCGAGTTCACACGGTCGACTTGGGACACGTCAATTGGACCTCGCCTTGCCTGATGGTAAGCTGAAGGCAAAATCCCAGAAAAGAGGGTCACCATTACTTACACATACCGTGTGACAATGGTGACACTCAGCTTGACGGCCTTATCATATGCTTTTTCACGCCCCGCTTAAAGGACCCGGGACTGTAGGAAGAAGGAAACACGTGAGCTGGTAATGAATTCCAGGCCTTAATGGTGCGACAGAGGAAAGAGTCTCCGAACCGCTTGGTTCTTGATCGGATGTTTTGCACCGTGTGCGGATGACATCTAAGACCTGCACGCGTTGTCCTGTGTAGGAAAGGGGAGGGTGGGACTAATTGGAAGAGCTCATCAGAACACTCCCCATGGTACAGACGGTAAAATACAGCCATGGACGCAACATCTCTACGCAGCTGTAAAGGTTCTAGGGTGTTCGTGATCTCGGGATTCCCAATGATGCGGATCGCACGTCGCTGCAACCTGTCGAGAGCATCTAGTAAGTACTTTGCTGAACCGTCCCAGAGATGCGAGCAGTACTCCACACAGGAGCGAATTTGTGTCTTGTATAGAAGACACCGCTGCTCCGGCGTGAAAAATCGTCTCACTCTGTTCAGGACTCCGAGTTTTCGTGAGGCTGTTTTGATGATGCTTTCGATGTAGTTTTAACTACATCATGTAGTTGTACATCATACATTCGATGTAGTTGTATGTACTGTGATGATGATCTGAGACTGAGTCTGGGCTGTATATAACTGTCTAATGTTGAACAGCCCTATCAACGACGCCGCCTTGTACGACACCACATGGGCAGAGATGGGGTAGTCCAATTTTTTTTTTTTTTAACTTGCGGTAACTGACTAAAACCGCACGGCCGTCTTGGGCCATCTGTTGCCGAGGGTGAGGTATCCTCTAGCATATCCCTCGCACACCCCGACTGACCCAGGGTAATGGCGAACGATACTCGCACAAAAAACTTTAAAGTTTAAGCGACTAGTTAATATGTTCATTGTAATAATAAGTAATACTCGATTGTGAACATTTTTAAATAAAAAATATAATAAATAAATGAATAAAAAGTCTTATCATTCTCTCAAAATTTAAACGGCCTTTAAGAAAACAGATCCTTCTAACCGTATACCACATTTCTTGGGCGATATGACGTTTTATTAAAAAAGAATTGACAGTCACTTCCCTGAATAGACAGGTTATGAAAAATGAACAAACTTATCGGAAAAATATTTCATAGGAATCTGAAAGTGTCATTCAAGAGTACCTTTTAGAGCTTACTTCATATTATTCTATAAAGTAGGCCTAAAATATTTCTAAGTCAGTTATGTATTAAAAATGTGATCTTTCCTTTCAAAGAACCCTGCTTCAGTCACTTATTTACTTTGAAGATATGTTTTTCTGGAATAATCTTATAAAAAATTATTAATTCGTACGGATATTTTTTTTATACATCTTAGGTGGCAGACAAGCACGCGGCCCACCTGATGGCAAGTGGTTACCATGACCTATGAACGTGTGTAACACCAGTGGAGTCACATCCGTGCTGCCAACCCTGTAAGAACAGAGATTTTGTGCCGTCAGTGTAGAGGACAAAGCAGGACAAGACTTTGGTCATCCCACTGACAGCACAAAAACTCTTCAGTGAGCTCTGGCTACCCTACTCACCGCCGGGTTTTTATGGTCTCGGTATTAAGTGAGTCGGTAGCTTACGATCTAGAGGTACCAGGTTCGACTCCTGACGTTTACACTAACAGTGAGTTCACTGTTAGTGTAATCGTCAGGAGTCGTAACCGAGTTAAGCTAAATTAAAGTGTATTAAAGTGTTACAAATGAGTTCATTTGTAACACTAAATTAAAGTGTATTAAAGTGTTACAAATGAGTTCATTTGTAACACTTTAATACACTTTAATTTAGCTTAACTGGAAAAGTAAGTGTGAATGCTAGTTGGGGTATCCCATCTTCTTTTTAATCTTAGTGCTAATCCTAGTCGCATCTGAAGCTTTCACCTCGGAACCTGGGGTCCGCTTTATCAGTCTAACTACGAATTTAGCTGAACTTTGACGCTCTTCGTGAAGCGAACCATCATCCATCATAGTTACGTCATCTGCCAGTATTTTTATAAATAAACATAATTTCGTATACTTTAATATATCTCAGATTATAGCTTTCCTCACGTTGGCCATTTTAAAAAAGAAACATAAATTTTCTATGTAGCCGCGTGGTTCCTGGCAGAGTAGAATTTGGACCACCCGATCTCTTCCCATGCAGGGCGTACAAGGCGACTAAGGGATAGGGCTGTTTAACATCAGACTGATATATACAGCCCAAACTCAGCCTCAGGTGCATGCCTCGAGTCAACAATAGTGCTCACAAAACGGCAATAGGCTCACCCCCTATTGCATGGGACCGAATACAGTGATTGGTGAAATGTGGGTGTTAATTCACCTCTACCTAAATTTTCATCTCTCAAAAACAAAAGTGTTCACTTAGCTTATTCAATTCTCTTATTCGCAGCTTCGCAAATTTTTCTGTCACTAGTACAAATGAATGTTGACTTTTGTCTTCATAAATTTTCTCATATTTGTATAACAATACGGTAACTTAAGAGAACCTGTTTCTTTGTACATTTCCTTTGTTTTTTGAAAATATCCGCTGTAAACATAAGTCGCTTTTGAATTTTTACATGCTTTAAGCGGGACATGAAAGAACATCTGTCGAGACCTTCAATTTGGGACTTTTTTTTTTATTTTGGTCACGCCAACTTGACTTCACCTCGCCTGATGGTAAGCTAAAGGCAGTCTCAGGAAAGATGGTCACCATTACAGACACTAAGTAATGTTACAATGGTGGCACTCAGCTTGGAGGTCCCACGTTTTTCACGCCCGGCTTATAGGACCCGGAACTGCAGGAAGAAGGAAACACGTGAGCTGGTAATGAATTCCAGGTCTTGGTGGGGCGGTAAAAAAAAGAGTCTCCGAACCGCTTCGTTCTTACTCGTATATAAAGAATATTAGTAACCGAAATAACTAATATTCCGTTTAACCCCTCAAGCATAGCTAAATTGCTTGTGTTAGGAGTGGGTTAATGTTGTTAGTGGATTAGCACCCGGGTCCTCTCGATTGTAAGGCCGACTCCTTAACCACTGAGCTACCAACGCTGTAAACAGCTAAGGACAGTATCTATAATGGCGGCCATTCTTTAGACTGCACTCCAGATAACCGTCGGGTGATTTGCAATCAATTTAACAACCGAAATATTAAAAAATATACATCATACATTTGTTCCTTATACAGAATATTCTTTAATCTAATTGAATTCGTCTCAAAGCATCGCATTGTCTGTCTTTGTAAGTTTTTGAGAAACCAGTAAGGTTAAAGTGTTAATAAGTGGTCAATCAAATCAACAACCGTATCGTAGTCCACTGCTGGATATAGGCCTCTCCCAATGTTGGGAGGCTTTGGCCTACGGTTTCCACGCTGGCCAGACGGGTTGGTACAGGATTTTATTTCAAGTTTTCCTTCTCTCGCAGTTATATCGTCTGCGTATTTTGCCGTTATTCGCCTCTTACGGCAACCTTTGGTTTGGTGCCCGTGTCGTGACGGAGAAAGAATACAAGTATCACCACCCCCATCTCATCCCACACTATAAACAAAACCCAATTCCGAGTTAGTCGCCTCTTACGACACGACGATGAGACGATAAGAGATGATGGGTAGTGATTCCTGTATTATTTCACCACACGGATAATAAGTGGTTATATAGTATTACCATCGATTTACAGTTGATGCATTTTAGGATACTTATCTATTTTACTAACTTTTAATCTATCGCGTTCCATAATATACAATAGTGTTAACAGGAATTATTGCGATCATGGTATATGTACATACCTTATTTTCCTGATGTTTCGATCATATTACACCGGCCAAACAGGCTGACTGGTTCCGTGGTGCAAATCAAAGGTATATATTAATAAGTACCTATACTATGATCACGTTAATTCCCGTTAATATTATTGCATATATTTGTGTAGCTAAAAAGCTTATGTGATGTTTCATATGGTAGATTGATTAATCGGATGCGCTTGCGAACATCTGTTATTCAACGCGTGGTAATGCTCGTGAGTACAATGAATGATTTCTCAAGGTTTTATAATTTTACTAAGGGAGAACGTGCCAAACTATTGTTACAATTCCCACGTAAAATGGTTTTGATTGGTCTTTTTTATTACGGAGATGACAGACGAGCATACGGCCCCACCTGATGGAATAGACGTGTGCAACACCTGGGCATCAAACGTTGGTGTTGCTAACTCTGTAAAATCTTTCTAATGCCCTTTTTAAGAACTCTATATCATCTTGTCTTATTTCGTTCTAAACGGTGCTAGGCACTATATACGTCATATTCTACAATTTATCATTACTTCAAGTATAAGCAAAGAAAGTCAGTTAGGAAAAGCTATTAAGAGACATTCCGGTCAATATATTTTCAAAAATATTGTCAATAAAAATATCTGTAAATTATTTTACATTGAAATTTTGGAGGAGAGCCAGAGCCTAATTGAAGAACATTGAAATTAATATCTATGAACACAATATTCTAGTTTTAATTTTTGCAATATTATTCAGATGAAAAAATTCTTCATTTAATGATTGGCAATTTTACTACTCCAATAAACCATTTTCGTAATTAGCTGTGTTCGATACGCTACATTTCAAATATCAAATCAGTTCAGCTTATTACAGCGTAAGAAGTAACAAACAAACACATACTCATTCACATTTTTTGTATTTTTAGTAATAGTTAGAAAGCTAAATTTTTCTCGCTGTGTGTTGCATTGCAATGGTCATTTAAATTTACATTTCATATTTTTTTATTAAGGGTTAAAACAAGCCGGGTTGAAACTCTCATCATTACACTAGTGACTTAAACCCACTCTAAACATTAACAATTTAGCTGGAGGGTCAACTGGAGTACTAGTAATTTTAGATATTCACTGCTGGACATAGGCTTCTCCCAATGTTAGGAGACTTTAGCCTATTGATTCCACGTTGACCAGACGAGTTGGTACAAGGTTTCATTTTGAATTTTCCTTCTCTCGCAGTGATATTATCAGCGTATTTTTCAGTTAGTCGCCTCTTAGATCATCCTTCGAATAAGATGGTGGTGATACTAATATTCTTTCTCCGTCACTACAAGGATGCAATTTGGTTATTGGTACCTACTCTTTAAAAGAAAGATAAACTCCTTCGGCAAACAGACATAAAATTTATATTATGTATTTTGTCTTGTTTACATTACTGTCCATCCCAAGGTTGCCTGGAAGAAATCGCTTTCAGCGATAAGGCTGCACATTGTACATGAAACTGTATTTACATGCTACCTACTTGTCTCAGTGGTAAATGTATTGGTGTACAATAAAGTATTATCTATCTTTTTCATGACGCATTATGTATTTAATTTTTTAATTTTTTTTATTTTAGTGTATTTTAGTGGGTAACTAATAATATAATAGTTTTTTAGTTTTAAATTTCATGTAAGTATTATTAATTATATACATATTTAAATTGTAAATAAATTAACACTCTATCTGTCTATCTAAAATATATGCCTGTAAATATTGAACTTGAGTTTATTCAAACAGCAATGTTAAATAAATTCTCAATCAGCTCACAAATTCGTTTTCTAGTCACTTCCACCTCATTCAAGAGAACACAAACATTAAAATGTAAACGTAAACAAACAGAATTCCACGTGTGCCGTATATTTGCACAGGTATACACCTGTCTGCGCCTACGCATGTGAACTCACAGACAGTACATTGATTGTGTAGTCAAAACATCCTACTGATATTATAAATGCGAAGTTTATCAGAGAGTTTATGATTTGCTACTTTCATACTCAGCCATTGTTTAATTTAATGGATCTGAGTGAAAGTTAGAACGATATTAAACACACTTCATCAAACTAAAACCAAATTAATACCTATATGCGTTTTATTAATGGTAATGGGTAGAACACAGATCCCGGTAGGACACGACAGTATTTCAGTCCTGAGCGCCGGCCTGGGGGTGACAGGTGAAGCCGCCTGTCACCCTTGCAGAAGCAGGCCGCGGCGGTGGCGCGCGTGGCGCGCCTCCCCGTTTCCGGGGACGAGTTGGGGACTCTGTGGTCCCCACACCCGAGAAGAGGGCCAGATCGTGAGAGATGGCCCTGGGTCGGCCGGGGTGCGAGGGATATGCCTGTCAACCTCACCTTCGGCAACCGAAACGACCCACAGGCGGCGTGCGTTTTAGTCGGTTCGAGTCCGACATAACCTCCTCCACCGGCTCCGGTGGGGAGATATCCGTGGGGATTTTGCGCACGTAAAAAAAAAAAAAAAAAAAGTATTTCAGTCCAATTGAGCAATCCGACTGGAGAAGTACCTCTACCCTACAGAATACCGCGACCATAATAACTTCGTATTGTGTTCCCAGCGGTGAGTAGGGTAGTCAGAGCCCAATGAAGAGTTTTTGTGCTGTCAGTGGGAAGACCAAAAGTTTGTCCTGCTTTGTCTTTTACATTGACGGCACAGAAACTCTCTGTGCTTACAGGGTTGGCAGTGCGATTGTGATTCCCTTGGTTTTGCATACGTCCATAGGCCACGGAAACCACTTTCCATCAGGTGGTCCGTGAGTTTGTCTGCCACCTAGGTGGTATAAAAAAAAATTGAAAAGCTTGAGGTACCCTTAAGGATTATTGCTTAGTGTATTCTTGTGAAAGAAGTAATTCTGCTTAATTTGACAAGCAATAAGTAGACACATGCCTTCATAGCAGTTTCAACAAGTTTGCCGCTTTTTCAATTGAGCCATCTGAAATTCATCCGGGTCATTGTGAGTTCTGTACCCATGTCACGACAATGCAAGGAACCATCCACAGAAAGTCAGAGCGTAAGATAAGAGCAAGAAGATGATGATGGTACAAATATCACAAGTATAGTACAATAGAAAAGTGTTGGTAGCTTAATGGTTAAGGAGTCGGCCTGACGATTTAGAGGTTCCGGGTTCAAACCCTGACCATTACACTACCGACTTGAATCCACTCCTAGTACAAACAGTTTAGTTTAGTTGGAGGGGTTAGATGGAATATTACTCAATGCGGTTGCTACTATTCTTTAAAAAAAAATTGAGTGGGTATGTGGAGCTGCAATCAGATCATAGGATTTATTAACAAATTTCTTGTGCGAATCAGATCATCTAGATCTTTATAATAAGAGAATAAGATAAGTTTATTTACGTGTCGCCATTTATATCTGTCTCATAAATTGTAGTTGCAATTTGGCATAGTTATCCATTTCATAATATCTACATCGTAACAGAAGACATACTTTTTTCTCTCTATGACGTGCATACAATACGCATGTTACGTTATGTAAAGAAAGTGCTTTAAATTTATTTTATTGAAAATATTTTCTTGTGCTTCTGCATGCGAACCAACTGAAAAATATAATTTCTTTTTTCTATGTTACTTGGTCATTTTTAAAATCCTAAACTTGCCCTTCTGGGAATAGAATGAATTTGAATCTCTTTTAACTATAAAAGTTCCCGGCAGAGTAGGATTTAAACTACCCCATCTCTTCCCGTGCGGTGTCTACTATCGTTCTGGGTTCTGTTCTGGACAGATATATACAGCCCAGACTCAGCCTCAGATGGTGGCTTGAGTCAATAATAGTGCCCGGAAGACGGCAATAGACTCACATTCTATTACGTGGGACCGAATTCAATTATTGGTGAAATGTGGGTGGTTATTTACCTCTGGCTAATCCTCCAGGGATAAAGGCGTTATTATATGTATGTATGTATGTATTCGAAGTCAAAATTGTCAAGGAATAAATGTGTCATCACATTTTATAAAAATTATTGGTAAAAATAGTAGAATTTGGTTTTTAATTATATATATAATATGTATGCCAGACTGGCATACCATCACAATCAACGTAAGCACAACCGCATCTGTCTACCGGCGCCGGCGCAGTGTCGTCACACGATTTATTGAACACGTGGACACGTGGTGACATTCAACATTTTGACGTAAGATTGGTTTTATTTTTAGGTTGTCGCTATCTCACAAATGAAGTGAGTGAATAATTAACAAATTATTCAATAAACATATTCATATTTGTATGAGATAAGATAAGATAAATCTTTACTGAACGCCAATAAATTATAGTGCATGCAATGCATGTACATGTACGGATCAACATTATGAAAAATGTACAAATGGCGGCCTTATCGCTACAAGCGATCTCTTCCAGTCAACCTTTGATCAACTTTTTTCTCAAATTTAAATATCTCAATGGGTATTGTCTTCCACTGATAAAGTGGTCAATTACTTAAAGTAATGAAGCCTCGATAGCTCAGCAGTTAATGAGTCAGCTTTACAATAGAGAGGCCTCGGATTCAAGTCCTGGCAAACAGAAACAAATTTTCACTGATGAATTCAGTTTAAGCGTGACTTTTTTTTTATGTGCGCAAAATCCCCACGCCCTCCTACCGGAGCCGGTGGGAGAGGTTATGTCGGACTCGAACCGACCAAAAAGCACGACGCCTGTGGGTCGTTTTTGGTTGCCTAAGGTGAGGTTAACAGGCATATCCCTCGCACCCCGGCCGACCCAGGGCCATTTCTCTCGACTTGGCCCTCTCCTTGGGTGTGGGGATCACAAAGTCCCCAACTCGTCTCTGGAAATGGGGAGGCGCGCGAGGTGCCAGGGTGACAGGTGGCTCCACCCGTCACCCCCAGGCCAGTTTAAGCGTGACTAAACTATCATTTTTTCTAAAGAGAACCAATTGACAAGTGAAAATGAGGCTTAACTTCAATATTGTGTAACGACTATTTCTAGCGTTGGTTTTGTTTCTTTGAAAAGTGAAATAAATAAAAACAACTGTAGTTTACAATACTTCAACCTAGCGTCATCCCGGCAGCATTCAAAGCCATTTATTTTGGCTTTTATAGAACTGCATAAGACTCAAACTCCGAGAGGAAAGCCTACGTAATAACGTCATCTGTCAATTAGTTTATGACTGGCCGTTAGGTGCTTTCTGCAGTTGTCTATATTAGGCTGAGGACTGCACAACGATGTTTGATTGATGGATATAAGATATAATAATTTAAGTATCGTTATCAGCGGTACCTATAACCTGATTCATACACACATACATGGCGCATGACAAATTAGATCTAGGAGATTTTTCCAGACTTCCTTTTTAAAAAGTTTCATGCTTCGCCCACAGATTACAGGGTCCTCAAAACATCATAAACGTGAATGCTGTGATCAGTAAGAATATTTCCTTTCTATGGTATAGACTATGCCTTTTCTACATACATATAATCGAGCCTTTATCCCCGGAGGGTTAGGCAGAGGTGAATGTACACCCACAATTCAACAATCATTGTATTCAGTCCCACGTAATAGGGGCTGCGCCAATTGCCATATTCCGGGTACTATTGTTGACTTGAGTTATGCATCTGAGGCTGAGTCTGACCTGTATATATTATTCTGATGTTGAACGGCCTTAGACGCCTTGTACGACACCGCATGGGAAGCGATGATGTATGTATTACTTATATATGATTTACAAGAATCATCCAGAATTCAACCTACATATTGAACAGCTATTACTCGTATGAGCATCGATACATTCGAACTTTTCGAAATACCTCAAGCTATACAGCGCTGAACTGATAGTTTGCATCTTAGTAAACCTTCAGTGTAATAATTTACGATTTGCATGTTTATTTGTGTAAAGTTTCAGTGAATTTAGTGAGCACAGCAACTGAGATGAGATCATTGACGGTTCGAGTCGTGGCAGCGAGCCGAAAACCCGAGGTTTTTTCTATTATACTCGAAGGAAATAAACTTTGAAAACGTTACACAACATGTGCACACATAAAAATAAGACATAAAAACTTTTGCTGTAGCTTTAAAGCATTATAATGAAATTCTGTTACCGTTCTGAACCCATGGGACCTTCCACTTCATCAAGATCATCCTAGCGTTAATCCCATCGCACCCGAAGTTTTCTTTTTTTATACCACTTAGTTGGCAGACAAGCACACGACCCACCTGATGGGAAGCGGTTACCGTGGCCTATGGACGTATGCAACACCAGGAGTGTCACACTCGCGCTGCCGACCATGAAGAAACCTTCTGATGCCCCTCTTGAAGAACCCCATATTGTAGGCGCTTGGGAAAACCGCATTAAGGAGGTCATTCCACAGCTTGAGTTTGCGTGGGATGAAGTTTCTTTCATACCGCACAGTGCGCACCGTCTCAGGTCGCAATGTGTGGGGAAGAATTTCTTCTCGGAGTCTAGGGTCCGCTTTATCAGTATACTTTGAATTTGACTGAATTTAGATATTTTCCGTGAAGTGACTGCCACCTGATCTCCACAACCCAATAGCGATATCAAAACATTTCAGCTAGACTAGTTGTTGGACTTTTAAGGGCTTCAACTTCCCATAACGACTGCTATAGATGTTCGTATGGCAACTGGGACTGACGGCTTAACATAAGAACCTATTTCGTTTATAAAAAGTACCTTATGTGTTGTTATAGGCTATAGTATATACCTGCACTAAATTTTAGCAAGATCTGTTTAGTTCTTTGAGCGCGTTAAAGTAACAAACATACAACCATCTTCAGAAACTTTAACATTTAGAAATAATATTAATAGGGACATATAGTTGTAAGCTTTTTTTTTTTTATAAATATTCCACGACATTCTACACAACGCTATCTAGACCCATAGTAAGCATACTAGCTTGTGTTATGGGATCTAGAATGCGGATAAACATACTTAGATACTTTTTTTTTGTTAATACATACATATTATACATAGAAACACCCAAACCAATGCAAATATACATATTCATGCATACAAATATTTGCACTGAGCGGGAATCGAACCCGCGCCCCCTGGATAGCAGTCGACTGCTCTACCGCTACGCCACGGAGGTCGTCATAGCCACGGAGGTAGTCAAGCTACGACAGCCCCTGTGGCGTGGCGGGAGCAAACGCGACTGGTTTGATCCTTGCTCAATGCAAATATTTGTATGTATGAATATGAGTATTTACATTGGTCTGGTCGTGTCTCGGAGAACAAGTTAAGCCATCGGAGCGGTTGCCATACGAACATCTATGGTCATCCTTATGGGTAGTTGGAGCCCTAAAAAGCCCCAGCAACTGGTCTAACAGCAATACTTCGATATTGCCTTTGGAGTTGTGGAAGACAGATGACAGTCGCTTCACGGGAAATGTCGAAGTTCAGCCTAACCCGCAGTTAGACTGGTAAAGCGGACCCCAGACTCCTAGGTGGAAGCTTCGGATGCGATTGAGATTAACGCTAAGATGGTGAAAATGAAGAAGTTGTAAGCTTAGATCTTTAGAAGGCTGTTTATGGATGATATCAATTAGGGTGAGAAGAAATGTTTGTGTTGCAATATCAAATAGTCATAAGAATGTGTAGGTAATGGTGACCCTCTTTTCTGAGACTTTACCTTCAGCTTACCATCAGGCAAGGCGAAGTCTAATTGACGTGTTCTATATAGAAAAAAAAGAGGCGACTAACGGAAAAATGCGCAGACGATATAACTGTGAGAGAAGGAAAACTTGAAATAAAACCCTGTACCAACCCGTCTGGCCAGCGTGGAAGCAATAGGCCAATGCCACACTACAAAGGGAGAGGCCTAGTCCAGCAGTGGACTGCGATAGGGTAATTGTTTTTTTTATACCACTTAGGTGGCACACGGCCCATCTGATGGAAAGTGGTCACCGTGGCCTATGGACGCGTGCAAAACCAAGAGAGCATCACTCGCGCTGCCAACCCTGCAACGTTTTCTGTGCTGATAGATCTAATAGTTGAGTAAGAAACACTAATAGTCATATATCTTTACCATGTTCGTACCTATTTTTTGATATATTTCTATATTAATAATATAGAAAGATTTCTTGGTACGTTAAAAATATCAAAACATAGTTGATGTAGATAATAAAATATCGTCAGAAGAACCCCAAATATTTTGCATTAATAATGTAGGAACTGATCACTTTTAACAAGAGAGCAATGTACACAGTGTAATAAATCCTAGAAGAACAGGCATCTATTTTGAAGGCAAACGAAATAAAACAAACAAGAAACAAAAACTAACAGAATATTAGGAGAACTGTTTGAAAGACTGCTCGCTAATGACATGGTCAATTTTTTGGGTAAAGTTCATTAAGTAAATAAGTACAGTCACCCTTGCAAGTAGTTTAAAAGTTTACAAACCATCTTTGCATTGAAATAATGATGCTTGAGTGAACAGTGTCAAGAAGACGGCAGTAGACTCACCCCCTATTACGTGGGAACGAATTCAATGATTGATGAAATGTAGGTTAATTCACCTCTGCCTAAACCTCCGTGGTAAAGGCGTGATTACAATAAATACTTACTGATAATTTACAGATTTAACATTTTAAATTTTTTTGTTTACTAGTTATAAGTTACAAAGCTAGGGAAGTCAATAACTGGCAACGTAATAAGCTAATAATGATATTTAAACAATAACCCACAAGATGGCCGATTAGGAAAACTACGAATTCAATTAACAGGCAACATGTGTTACATACACTGTAACAGTCAATACAGAATGCCGTGATTATTTATATATGTATTCTAAGAAAAAGTAATTCTGTCTATCATCGTTTCTGACATATTAAAATCATAAATATTTGCTTAAAACCGAGTAGCTCATTGAAGTGCCGCGATTTATGTGTTCACTAGAAATAGATTTGATATTGCAAAATGTCTGCGCGAACGGAAAATCTTACAAAATGTCCTCGCCCACACAAATAAACAAAAATATCCTATAACTTTTTCATAACTAACGAATTTTCGTCATTTCAATTTATAATGAGAACGCCCGATAATGTTACGTAGTTTTATTCATTTGCTTCATATCTTGAAGAAATATTACTATTTCTAGTAAATTTTCTAATAGCTTAGGATAAAGTAATAATATTGTCGAGATTTATTTCAAAATCAGTGACATAATCACTAATTTAGGAGTCGCAGACTGCAGCGTTTAAAATAGTGTCAATACATTATTTATTCTTTCACTTTTAAGCTGAATTAAACTAAAAGGAAACTTTCATATAAGTTATACTTACATAAACAAAAAATAAACTATATAATGAAAAAAAAATAAGCAACATAAACAAGTGAAACGAAATAAAACTAAAGCAGTAAACTATAATGAATCGTATTAATGAAGTCTAAAAACGAATTAAACGTCGAAAGTTGATGAAAGACAAAACTCAACAGCAGAAGTTAGTTCAACAAACAAAAAGTCCGTGCATTGGCTCAGCTGGTGTGCCCAACACTTCCTCACTCGTTAACATACTTCCCCAGCATTAATTACTTCCTGTAACATATTCACTGTTACTTACACCACACAGCTAAACTACAAAATTAACTCTGTCACTGTTTTTTAACATTTATTTTTCGCGTGCCAAGAGGTGCGTACGGCCGCGAGAACTGCGCGGTCTTCGACGTGAATGAAGCTTTGTTATCCGTGTGTATTATTATAATAGTGATAATGACATTGCTTTAGGTGAGACAGGTGTAGGACAAACCTGTGAGCAGTCGTGAGTGGTAGCGCGCGCGCAACGCACGCCTCCAGACCTCCAGATTAGCACTACGCAGTTGCGGCTCGCAGACCGCCTTGGCGAGCTCTCCAGGCTATTTTTAAACGAATCGCTTATAATTTTATTGTTTAGCGAAAAGCAAGAAAGCGACAAGAGCGCACGACGGTCGCAACACTAATGCCAGCGCGAATGTTTCCAGATACTCAAGCGTTCTATACACGAAACATTGATAACTAATTCCAGTATGGAATGCGTTGATATAAATGCGACAATTGAAAGGCTTCCAAGTCCATTATAACCTTCGTTAGGTGAACTGTGAAAGAACTAAAGTCAACTTCATCTGTCCTCAGCTGATCGGAATTAGATGTAGTTTACAACATTTGGTTGGTCATAAGAACTATTGTAATCCAAATAGTGGTGGAAAATGAGACAGTTATTATACAACAGTCGCCAAGATTTAAAGTCAATCCGACGAAAAATATGTGACATGTAAACAATAATGACAAGAAGTGCCTCTTCTGTTCGAATAGTATTTACGAACACATTCATTCGATGTTTTTTTTTTCATGTAAAGCATAGGCGATTTAAATCAATCGTTAAGGAGTCCTACTATTGCAATCAATGAGATTAATGAATTAGTCTATCGCATTCCACTGCTAGTCATAGGCCTCTCCCAATGTCGGGAGACTTTGGCCTACTGTTTCCACGCTGACCAGACGGGTTGACAAACAATACATATTGCAGTAAATATCAATCTGAAGTATCACTGAATTACTACATGAAATCAGTGGAGCCTTCAAAGTACTCGATAAAAACTACGCCACTTTTCGCTGGAGACCTCCGTGGATTAGATCGTACCTATCAAGTGCGTTATCAGGTGAGATTGACTGAATCCAGTCAATCTCACCTGCTAGTGCACTTGATAGTAGTTGATGGACGAGTCTCTGTCGCAGGGTTGTCTCTCGGTATTGAAGCACAGACTGCAGTTGCTGCGATAAACCCCAATAAAATGTAACCCAGCATCCAAAATGCAAGTTTAGCAAACCATCGTGGTTGGCGCAGGGATGAAGAAGATCTAGCAATATTAACTGGTGAAAGGGCCTGGTACGAGAATAGGGAACGAATCTAGAATATTTATTCCGGGGGATGAATTTTAGAAGACTAGTAAGTACGTCGCCAAACAAAACTTGTTATTAATATCTAATATTAATATATTTAAAGAACGCTCTGTAAAAGACGTAATTATTAACTATTTGTTGGTACAAGCACCTGCTTCTATCAATAATTAAAATTAAAATGTAATCTTTATTGTATTATCCGTTGGCGTCCACCTACCAAGGTACAGTCAACACCAAAGGTAACCAAACAAATTCAAATTTATTGATCAGCTTACATTTCATAACATAAAAAATAGAACTTCGATTCTACTAAAGCAAAACCTATGTCGTATCACAGACACTGCTAGAAGTGGCATTAAATTTTAAACTTTTTTTTATACGCTTAAAGTTCAGAATTAAATTAAAATAGTTTCATTACACTTTTTAATTCACCTTGCAAAAAACCTTTTTAATTTTAAACTTTGACTGCATTGTTTCAAAGTCTATAATTAAATGGATTTTAAGCAGTGTTCGTGGTATGACAGTGGGTTTGCTTTAGTAGAATCGAGGACCAGAACGTAGTAAAAGTACATGGGGCCTATCAAGCACTTGCAAGCAGATATTTTGACATTACAAACATGTTCATTAATTGTATGCCATTTCATATTACAATGAGGTAAAGTTTGATGATGACGTCGTAGGAACGTCGCGTGAAGCTCCAAATATACTGAACCGATTTTGAAAATTCTTTTAACAATAGAAAGTCACATAATTTTAAATTTAGAGTGTCATAGGCTATCATCATCATACTATCAGGGAGGGTCAGAACGGAATCAGAAGTCCATGCGGACGGATCTGCAAGCAACAGTTAGTAGATTATCAACGTTGTAAATATTGTAATATTAAATCACTTCTCTCGCTGACAGTACATTCTATTGTACATTAATATCAGTTGTTTACCAGTTACTAGCAATTAGAGCTACAATCCTTGGCAAATGGCCACAATAATTATTGATAACATACGTGTAGTTTATATAAGTGTCTTAACTAATCACCACCATCGAGCGCCAATTCTAGTTGCATCTAAAACGTGCACTTCGGTACCCAGGGTCCGGGTCTCTCATTAGCTAAGTAGTTAAGCCGTCAACCTTACGACCGAGAGGCCCCAGTTTTGAATCCTGGCTATACTACCGACGAGAACGTACTCTTAACACAAACAATTTTAGGTTAGCTGGAGGGGTTAATAATATTTCATATATTAGTAAAGTCGGTTACTAATTTTGTTTAAAAAAAAAATAAACGCTCAACTTAATAAAAACTCAAAGAAAACCCGTCTCAGTGGGGCTTCTAGGGTGGTGCAGACTTGCGATATGAATGTGGAGCACTCCACAGACTATGGTGCACCTATTACCCATACACTGGAGGAACTCATATGCGCCTCCGAGAACGCCATCCATATAGCAGCACTCTGGGAGAACACAGTCTGAGAGTCGAGGCACTCTCGCCACGATAGAAGAAGAAGTAGAAGAACGCCAACTTTGAGAGGAAAACCTGTGTGAAAACTTCTATCAATCAACAGGTATAGAAGAAAGAAAGAAAGAAAGAAAAAACATTTATTCACGAACACACAACGTACAGAGTGTCAGACAAATAAAAAAACTTGCAGGTAAAATTAACTTGGGCCAAGTAAATTTTGGTCAAAGATTTCCAATCGTATCAAATCTTGGACAATCAAGTTCAAAACCCAGTCAAAAACTTGACCTTGACTACTGTAAACTAAGTAAATTGTTAGATCATATGATTGTTTTTGACACGTGCCATAGTGGCCAGTGTGGCAGGCCAAGAAAAAGCTGGCATTACGACGCGACGGCTCAACATTTGGCTAACACGGTTTATAGTCAGACAAAGCTTTATAAATTTAGATATATGGTGTGACATTGTTGAGAAAAGTCGTTAAAAATATATAGGTTAATTTGTTTGCTTATGTAAAGAGTAGATTTAATTTCTTTAGATTAAGATTTCGACTTGTAGGTATTGTAGGTAAGTTGTAACAGAGTAGGTTAATAAATTGCAAAATTAAGTAATACTAGCCTAGTCAGTCTGCGAATGGGAGACCATTACTATATTGAGACAAGAGAGTTCATTAAACCGTCTGTCCGGGTTGCCATACGAACATCTATTGCCGTAACAACGGGTAGCTGGAACCCTAAAAGGGGCGACAACTAGCCTAAATTTGAAATTGCCAGTGGGGTATGAAGATAAAAAGAAATTATGCTTTCCTCAAGGTCACCTCCACTAAGAGGGACCGTAGTTCCAACAATATCTAGAATAGCTATGTCCATCATAAAATTTTACAATGATTCTCTATGATATCCGTATTTTTCCTTTGAAATACTCCACTCATCCTCAAATTTCATGTCCTATAAAACAAATGTTTTGTAGAGCCCATACAACATGTGATAAAAATTATATTTAAAATGTTAATCTAGCCCAAGGTTTATGACTTGCAGTTAATAGTGTTTTTATGATATACTGGACCTTGCTGGACAAAAATACTAACGAATTTACCGTTTTAATAATGAATTTACACACACACGCACTCACACACATGTATATTATTTCATACTACTAAGGTACAAAACTATCTGTACCTATATTCTGTATATAAGTGATTTCCGTAGCCTGTGACTGTGATACATTAACCACTCTATAAATATCAGGAACTAAAAAACTCGT
Organism: Eilema griseolum; assembly: GCA_963662185.1. NCBI lineage: Eukaryota > Metazoa > Arthropoda > Insecta > Lepidoptera > Erebidae > Eilema > Eilema griseolum. The sequence continues at coordinate 13,824,034 of OY759250.1, forward strand.
TGTCATTTTATATTATAGACATAATATAGAGTAGTTTTGTGAACAGTAGACTTTGTTATCACCCTTTGCCACATTTATCTGGTCCTTTTAATCATCTATAGAACCAGATTTAATTATAGCTCCTTAAAAAAATATTTATAAAAGAAACAATTAAGATAAAGTTTACTTTCAATTGTATACGTTGCAACTGAAGATTATCAATACTAAACGATGTCATCGACCTCAAAGACCAGTGTTGTCTATAAATAAAGTATTTAATCGATAAATTAGGGCGAATACATTAAATATGAGTGAGTTTTGACTGGCAGTAACATTCATCATTATGTCATATTAACGATGAGAGAGGTTGTAACTAGCACTTGGTTCTCGATAAGGTTTTAATTACCTCTGTGGCGTGGTGGCAATACATTCAACTGGTACGTATGGAGCGTGGGTTCAATTCCCGCTCAATGCAAATATTTCTATGCATGAATATGTCAGTTTCCATTGATCTGGGTGTTAAGGTGCTTTGGAGAGCATGTTAAGCCCTCAGTCTAAGTTGTCATATCACCATCTGCGGCATTCATTTAATAGGAGAAATGGATGAAATGGCTCACACAGAAGAGCTGATCACCAGTCCCGTTAACGACGTCCCCACTCACAGAATAAATAAAGTTATAATTAAATGATTAATGATGACCAGATAAACCAAGACCACACCACCTCTTGGTTCACCGTTCACGCGTCTTAGAAAATGATATATTATGGTCAATGATCTCACTAACAGGAATAATAAATAAATATTACACAACATTCCACACAACGCTATCTAGACCCATGAGTCTTTTTTTTTTTTTTTTTTACGTGCGCAAAATCCCCACGGATACCTCCCCACCGGAGCCGGTGGAGGAGGTTATGTCGGACTCGAACCGACTAAAACGCACGCCGCCTGTGGGTCGTTTCGGTTGCCGAAGGTGAGGTTGACAGGCATATCCCTCGCACCCCGGCCGACCCAGGGCCATCTCTCACGATCTGGCCCTCTTCTCGGGTGTGGGGACCACAGAGTCCCCAACTCGTCCCCGGAAACGGGGAGGCGCGCCACGCGCGCCGCCGTCGCGGCCTGCTTCTGCCAGGGTGACAGGCGGCTTCACCTGTCACCCCCAGGCCGGCGCTCATGGGGGGCGGAGGTCGTTCATCGACCTCCGACGCCCGAGTTGCCTTCGTGCGCGGGCAGCTTGTCTTGCGATCCTTCGTCGCTCCCGCTGCCGCTCCCGCCCCGCCTCCTCCTTCACGAGCATTACTTGCTCGCAGAAGGAGGCGCCGGCCGCCCACGCATCCGCGCAGCGAACCATCGCCGCGAGCAAGGTGGAGAGCGTGAGAACCCTCACTCCCAGGGCCGCCACAAGCTCCCGCCTCGGCGTCTCCCACGCCGGACACTCGGTGAGCGTGTGCGGACCTGAGTCCTCGCTCGCGTCGCAGTGATGGCACTCGGACGTTGGCTCTTTCTGCATCCGACGCAGATACTTTCCGAAGCATCCGTGCTCGGTGATCATCTGCGTCAGACGGTACGAGAGGCTGCCGTGTGGCCTCTCTAGCCACTCCCCCATGATGGGTCTTACCGCCGTTACTACGGCGTGCCCTGCGCTTGGTTGCCCAAGTCGTCTCTCCCATTCCGCCACCATTTCCCTGTGGAGCCGGGATCTCACGGCCCGAATTTCTTCGGGCTCGGGATCGTGACCCCGCTCCCGCGCCGCCCTTCGGAACCGGTATAGCGCCGAAAGGCATCTCGCTTCCAGGATCCATGGTGGGGATCCGGCGAGGAGACTCGCCGCGTTGAAGGATATCGTGCGGTACCCCCTTATGATGCGGCACGCCAACTTCCGCTGCGGACGCTGCAGCAGAAGCATGTGCCGATCACTCAGGGTGTCCGCCCACACGGGACACCCGTACAGGGCCATGGACCGCACGACACCCGCGTAGAGTCTCCTGCAGGAGTCCTCCGGGCCCCTCAGGTTGGGCAGTAGCCGCGCCAGAGCGTTGGCTGTGCCCGCCAATTTGGGGCCCAGACTTCGGAAGTGCTTCCCGAAGTCCCACCGGCCGTCGAGCACGAGCCCCAGATATTTCATCTGGGGCTTGATGCCGATGAGAGTGCCTCCCACTGTGAGACTGGAACCAGGTGGTGGCGTGCGCCGAGGTCCATGAAAGAACATGGCCTCGGATTTATGCAAAGCCACCTCAAGGCCCAGCCGCCGGATCCGTTCCACGACTTGAGCAACCGCGGTCGTGGCCCTCAGGATCGCTTCGCGGTGTGTAGCCCCGCTCGCCGTCACTAGCGTGTCGTCCGCATAGCACGTGACGGCGGTGCCGTCCGCAAGCTCACCGCGAAGCACCCAGTCGTATCCAATGTTCCACAGTAGCGGCCCGAGAACCGATCCCTGTGGAACACCGCACGACATCTCACGCCGACCGACGCCGGTCGCACTTGGGTAGATGACGGCTCTCTCCGTCAGGTACGCCCCGACTATGCGGCGGAGGTAGAGAGGCACACCGTGGTACACGAGTGCCTCCCTGATGCAACTCCAGGGCAAGGTGTTGAACGCGTTGGAAATGTCCAAGGACACCGCCAACGTCACCTCACCCCGGGCAACTGCCTCCTCCGCCAAAGTCCTCACGCGCATGATGGCATCCACGGTGGACCGCCACCGGCGGAAGCCATATTGGGCATCCGCCAGGTCAGGCCCCCTACCAGAGAGGTGCTCGACGAGGCGCTTTGCAATAACTCTTTCAAAGAGCTTGCCCACCTCGTCGAGCAACACAATGGGCCGGTAGCCGGACGGTTCGTCCGCCGGGCGACCCTCCTTTCGGATGAGGACCAGTTTCCCCGTCTTCCACATCTTCGGAAACTGGCCCCGCTCCAAGCATGCGCTGAGGAACCCTCTCAGTCGGGGTTCGAGACCGTCTTCTCCCAGAGCTAGGACCCACGCGCGGCCTGGAATGCCGTCGGGTCCCGGGGCGGTGCTCTTCTTGGCTCTAAGCCTTCGCACCGCCAGCTCCAGTTCTACCCAAGTGACCTCGGGGACTTCGTCGTCAACTACCACACTGGGCGCCACAGGCGACCGAGGTGGCGGAGTCATCTGCGGCGGAACGTGTTCCGCTCGCGCCGGGAACAGGGACTCGACCACTCCACCGAGCAGAGCTGGCTGGAGAACCCGGGTCAACGGCGGGGCCCGGGGGCGCAGCTTTCCTCTTACCATAAGGTAAGGCCGCCCCCATGGGTCCCGCTCCAGCGTCTCCATGAGCTCCTTGTAAGCCGCGGCTTTCGCCCGCTTAATCTCCGCTCGGAGGGCATCTCTGGCCTCCCTGTATCCCACATGAAGCTCCGCCACTCGGGGCTCCGTATCTGCGGTTCGGCTACGCCTCCTACGGAGTCTGGTCCACCGGCAGTGCGCGATCACGCAGGCTTGCCGTAGCCTCGCGATCTCCGCAGACCACCAGTAGACCCGACGCCTCGGACTATAGGGTGGTGCCCTAGGCATACCCGCATCGCAGACACGAGTCATGGCCTCCCGGAACCACGCCGCCTCATCGTCGATATCGACAGGCCTGTCCGGCGCAATGGCCCAGGCCTGTACGATGGCGGCCTCCAGGAGGACCTCCCGATTCAGTCTCCCAAGCACCCAGCGTGGCTCGCGTGGGGCCGGTATGACCGGCGCATCACCCGCGGGGGGGGAGACATCAAACCGAACGTATCGGTGATCCGCCAGTGTCTCCACCCCCACGACAACACGCCAGTCCCGCACACGGTGCGACAGCGAAGCGCCTGCGAACGATAGGTCGATAATCGAACTGCGCTCCGCGGCCACGAACGTGGCTTCGGCCCCGCGATTCTGGAGAACTAGACCGTGATTAGCGGCCCAGCTCTCCAGAGCCCTACCTCGTGGGTTCGTGTGCCGGGACCCCCAGGTCACTGACCAGGCGTTGAAGTCCCCGAGCACAAGAACCGGATGAGGGTGGCAGGCGTTGACAACGTCGGTCAGTCGCTCCAGCGACTGCCGGTACTCCCCTATGCGTCGGTGTAGGCTCGGCGTGAGATAGACGGCCACGACCGCAATCTCCCCCACACGCGCCGCTACGATGCCATGCTCCCTTGCCACGACAACAGGGGGGGGGGCACCCATAGCGGCGTTGTACACCAGTGCCGCCGACCCGTCCAGGTCGACCACCCAGGCAGGCCCAAGGGGCCGGTGAGTGTACGGATCGGCGACAGCGGCGACGTGTATGGACCACTGTGCCATGCTCTGGAGCAGAAGACCCTGAGCATCGGCACCGTGGCCCACGTTCGCCTGCAGGATGCGGAGCTGGGGATCCATTATGGAACCATCTCCGCATCCCGCCGCGAACTTTGGGTGGAGCCCCCGCCTTGCGGCTTCGGCTCCCCCCCGGTGCAGGCCTTGCTGCCAACCCTATGGTCGGCCGGTTTGCCCCCCGCTGCACACCTGAAACAGTGCAGCGGAGCTTCGCATCCACCGGCCGTATGGCCGGGTTGGCCACAGCGGAAGCAGCGGTCACCGACCCCCGGTCGGCAGCCTTTTTGGCTGCTGCGATGGGGCAGCCGACAACTGCCGCCCCCAGTCCACGGCGGCCGAAGCGGATTGCTCCGACCTTCACCGCCTCTAGGGGGCAGCCCCCGGCCTCCGCCACGGTGAGGCGGATTTGCTCCGCCGTGATGGAGTCGTCCAGGTCCGAAATGCGCATTTCTGCGCACTTGTTGGGCCTGGACACCCGGACGTCGGCTGCATCCAGCGTGTCCCGAAGCCTAGCCGCTAGGGCATCGGCCTGGGGACCGCTTGAAGCGCCGGGGATCTCCAGTAGCCGAGCACCCGTCCGAGTGGGTTTCACCCGGATGGGGCCCGGCATATCGAGAGCCCTCATGTCAACGCAGGCTCTCGCCTGCGTGACAATCTGGGCGTACTGCACGCCCCTCTCCGCCGCCTCCGCCGTCATCGTTAGCACGACGGCGGTTGAGCGGGGGACGCGCAGCCTCCCCGGCACTCCCCTCGCAGCAGCCTCAGCCTTCTTGGCATTTTTGGCTGCCTTCCTTTTCGCCTTGCGCCGTTTCTTGGAGGCTCCGGCCACCTCCCAGCCTCCCTCCGGCGGGGAACCTGTGGAGGCAATCCCCACCGGGGTCCGGGCTGGCACTGGGGCTGAGGCTAGGGCCGGGGACTTCTTCCCCTTGCCTTTCCCCTTCCCCTTGCCTTTGGCCCGGGCACCCTGGGAGCTCCCAGCCTCCACGTCGAGAGCGACAGTGGCTCGAGCGACCGGAGCGGCAGGAGTGGCAGGCGCAGCGGACGGGCTGCGGGCCGACTCCTGCAGGGCCTCTGCGACCGCCGGACTGGTGAGACCTCTTCTCACCGCTCCGGCATACCCCGTAGGCGGCGCCAAGGGCGGGCGGCGGCTGGAGTCCATGACCGCCTCCATGAACCTCTGGGTGCGCTCCTCCTGCGTCACCTGCCACCTCCGCTGCTCAGCCAGCGCCGCCTCCTGCCGCTTTTCCATGGCGGCCATTGCCGCCATGCATGCCGCCAGTGGGTCCATGGGCCTAACCGGCTGCAGCACCGGCGACTCCAGCCGAGCGGGCTGCGCCAGTGACACCGGCCGCACCGGTGTCTCCGGCCGCACCGGTCGCACCGGCGGCCTTGACCGCACCGGTGTCTCCGGTATCACCGGTGCCTCCGGCCGCACCGGCGACCCTGACCGCACTGGTGACAGCTGCGGCGCCGGCGGCACCGGCCGCTCCGGCTGCACCGCTAGTCGCCGCCGCGCAGACCGCGTCACGCGCTCCGCGGGCAGCCCGGCGACGACCTGACGGAGGTTCGCCATTTCGGCCGCCATCCTCTCCATCTCTTTACGGTGCTCAGCCGCCGTTCGCTCTACGCTGTTGAGGAGCTCAACTTGCCTCCTGCCAAGTTGAGCTCGCTCGTTCCGGGACTCGGCCAGCTCCGCCTTGAGCAGCTCAAACTGCTCAACGAGGCGCGTCGCAGCCAGCCGGACCCGGTCCTCCTCCGGCGTTAGAGCTCCAGAGCGGGCCCCGGCCAGTCTCTCCAGGGCCTCCATCACGTCCCTGGACGTGGAGCCGTCGGTACGAAGCGCGGGCGCCGCCGAGACGGAGGGACTCGGCGGCGCTCTCACATCTTCCCCGACTGAGGCCCGTGAGGGGGCGGCTTTGGTGCCCCCACCCTGCAGCTTTCGGCGGCTAACCGCAAACTGCTTGGGTGGGGGGGGACGCATTATTTCATCCCCACCGGAGCTGCTGGAAGACGAGTCGGTCAGGGTCAACTCGAGATCCGACTCGGTCTTCTGTGGGGGGATGATTTTTTTTTTGCGGTTCCGCTTCCGCCGTGGTGCAGATTTCCGGGTCTGCAGACCCACCGGGCTGTTCGCCCTGCTCCTCTCAGTGGCGGTGTCGAAGTCTTCCGACACCGTCCCTGCTTGTGACGCGACCTCCGCGTCTTGGTGCTGCGCGACCTCCGCGCAGACTGTTTCACTTGGTGATGGTTTGTTTTTATTTTGTTTTTGTTTTGTATCCATTCAAATCCCACGAGTTGAGACGATTTAAGATACACTTCCCGGGTGACGCTCATTCCGAGAAGCGGGGTACATACTGTGGAGTTCCCCAGGTATCCACAGGTTTTAAGCGACTTCGCTGTCGGGTTTTCAAGACTTTTCCTTGTCGCGGGCCGGCCAATTAAGGCAAGCCCCGCGGCCTTCAGGATACCGGCTTCCCAAGTGTGGCTAGCACTCAGGTCGTTGTCGATATCCTGGAGGTTACGCGACGCGGGAGAGCAGCCAACTCTCCCAACACCGACGGTGGCACGAATGCCTGCCAGCCTCTGCGCGAGCAGTAGGCCGGCCCGTCCCTGGATCCCATGGATCCTTGTGTCGCCCCCATGTCCCCTCTGAAAGCAGAGGGATACCGGGAGCGACAGGCTAGCCCTAAAAAGGGCTGTTTGGGATGGAAGGGATTCTACGAGTCCCTTCCCGCAGGCCTTGCAGACCCGCCATACCACGACCCCCTCAGGGTCAGCTAGCCCTAAAAAGGGCTTGTCGGGTTATTTGTCGACGGCTAGCAGAGCTCCTTCTCCTTGGAGTCAGAGTCTACTAACCGTCGTCCAGGGTGCACCAGCCTCCCCGCTTCCGTTCCCCAGGACCGCGGTCCAGAGGGAAAAGAAACAGGTAAGCCAACGTGGAGGTTACCCAACCCGCACCCCGACCCATGAGTCTAAGCATAGCCTAACTAGCTTGTGTTATGAAATATAGAATGCGGATAAACATACTTAGATACTTTTTTTTTGTAAATACATACACATTATACAAAGACAACAACACACAACACCCAGGCCAATGCAAATAGACATATTCATTCGAATATTTGCACTGAACGGGAATCGAACCCGCGCCTCCTGCATAGCAGTCGAACGCTCTACCACTATGTCACAGAGGCCGTCAAAAATACCAAAACCTATGCAAAATGGAGAAGGAAAGTCAGCTGCCGTATTCTGAACTCTGAGGTGAAGACTTCAGGTGATATTGGGTCTCAAGTCTCAACGCTGTGAGAAAAGCTTACATTGAGAAAACTAAAAGAGAACTAACTGTCTTTGTTCCCAGTGGAGTAAAATATGGAGGAGGTAGGACACGGCGGTATTTCCGCCCGAATGAGCAGTCCGACTGGGGTAGTACCTCCGCCCTACAGAATACCGCGGCTATAATAACTTCGTGTTGTGTTCCCAGCGGTGAGTAGGGTAGCCAGAGCTCACTGGAGAATTTGTGCTGCCAGTGGGAAGACTGAAGGCTTGTCCTGCTTTGTCTTCTACTGACGGCACAGAAACTCTGTACTTACAGGGTTGGCAGCGCGACTGTGACTCCTCTGGTGTTACAGACGTCCATAGGTCACGGTAACCACTTTCCATCGGGTGGGCCGTGTGCTTGTCTGCCAACTAAGTGGTATAAAAAAAAAATAGGATTACGCCAGCTCTTCATGGAGTATCATAGAAGGCAACTATGGTATATTACTGTTATCCGTCTGACAATAACCACACAGCCCATAACCAAATACATAATTAACGGCAATAACCGAAAATCATTGTTGACGAAACATGGTGGTGATTGCACGTATGTATGTAAAAGTAAAGAAACTATTCATTGGCACGTGAGTATGACTTCATCCCAACTGATAATGAGCTGAGAATTATACCTATCTAAAGAATTAAGGCCAATTTTAAAGATGCTAATAATTCTAGAACAATAAACTTCAGTTTCTTGGCTTTGAGAGATCCTGGTTTACGTCTTTTTAAAAGAATTTGGAATGTGTAATGACTACCGTTCCTTTTTACCGCTGGCAGACATTTAATACCAGGCTCAAACCGGCTGAAATTGCACGCCTACTCGGTTCTCAAGTGCTTGAGTGAAAAGTGGCCCAATAGCACATTTCCCTGGCTGACCTTGTACCATATCCGGCAGTAAGAAAGATAGACCCCTCAGGTGTAAGAACCACGATGTCTCCGTCTTGCTCAGGAAAGGGGGGTCGTGCTTCGCTCTGCTACTCCAAAACTGCTGTACTACTAATCTCGCCTAACAAATTTTTATTCTTGTCTTATTAAACCGAATACAAAAGTATTCATACTTTGGCATAGATTTTATTCCGTTATATTAATATTATAATCAAAATTAAATTACATTATTTATCAAGCAGTTTTACTGTTTGTTAAACATAATTTAATCATCATTGTTAGTTGTAAAAAATAATGTTTCCTGCAGCTATTTATAAAATTAGATGGCCAGCTGAATACTCAGTGGTAATAAAAGTAAATAAGAAAATATCAGTAGCTTCCGCAGATGCTCGAATTTTGAAACTTTATTTCTAATTGACCATACTGCGAGGTCTTTACAAAGGGAAATAGATTTAGTATTGCAACATCTAGCGAAAACCAATCGAACTACGTTTAACTACTGAACCTGTATCGCACTTTGTAAGTTCTCACCCTGAGTAACATATTCAAGATATGTTATGATTAAACAACCATATTATACATCTTATACACAGTCAGGTCATAAGTATTGTCACACAGTAAAAACTTTTCTTTTAGAATGCTGGCCACAAAAAAGTTTGTTGAATTCAAATTTCGAATTGTTCATGAAAATAAAAATGTATACTTGTTAGAATTTTACTCATTTTTAAATATGGAGTGGACGCTTAAAGAAGATCATATTGCAGTTATTGCGTAGCATCGTTGCGGTTACGCGCTATTTCAAATTTATCGTACCATCAAACGATACAATGAAGACTCTAGTGTAGATGACAAGTCAAGAAATGGTCGCCCTCGGTCTGTTAGGACTCCAGCAGTGATAAAAGCTGTGAAGGCGCGAATTCAAAGAAATCCCAAACGCAAGCAGAAACTGTTGGCCCTTCAGATGGGGTTAAGCAGAACCACGGTGAAAAGGACATCGTTTGAATACTCGTCTGATGGACCTGAGACTGAAGAGATGCCGCGCTTTGTTGAAGCGGTACACGGGAAAAAAATATCAGGAAATTGTTTTTTCGGATGAAAAAAATTTTACCGTAGAAGAGAGCTACAACAAACAAAATGATAACGTGTACGCACACAGTAGTGAAGAAGCAAGCAACCGTATTCTACGTGTCCAACGAGGTCATTTTCCATCCTCGCTCATGGTATGGTTGGGAGTTTCTTATTGGGGCTTAACACTTGTTTTTGTGAGAAAGGAATGCAGTGGTGTATCAAAATACAGTCCTGACGAACCTTGTGGAACCTGTTTCTCATACCATGTTCAATAACAGGCACTGGGTATTCCAACAAGATTCGGCGCCAGCTCATAGAGCGAAGAGCACACAAGACAAGCTGGCGGCGCGTGAAATCGACTTCATCCGGCACGAAGATTGGCCCTCCTCCAGTCCAGATTTGAGTCTGTTAGATTATAAGATATGGTAACACTTGAAGGAAAAGGCGTGCTCAAAGCCTCATCACAATTTTAGTCACTCAAGACATCCTTGATTAAGGCAGCCACCGATATTGACATGGACATTGTTCGTGCTGCGATAGACGACGGGCCGCGCAGATTGAAGGCCTGTATTCAAAATCACGGAGGTCATTTTGAATAAACTTTATTCTCATAAGAATCTGTGTTTTGTTAAATTCATTTTGGTATATAAATGGTTACATAATGAATAAACTTGTCTCAATTATTTTATATTAAACATGAGACAGAATTTATTACCTGACTGTGTAATATGTCACTTCTAATCTTATAGCAATTAAAATCCTATACCATGAATGGTGGTGGAATGGCAATATATCCATATTGCCATTCCACCAAACGCCATCAATCAACAAAGTTTACATACATATACATATATTAACACCTGTGATTCCCCGAAGGGATTTTCGGATAAACATTCGATAAAAATTGTATTGAACAGTGAAAACACTTTATTTATTGTATCAGTAACCTTCGTGTGCAAACAACATCCGCTCATTAAGAAACACTTCACAAGAACAGTAGTACCACAACACCGACAAACTTTCCACTTCAAAATTTGTAACTTAATCTTGGCCCGTACCTCGTAGCGGTGTAGACCCGTAGACCTCTCGTAGCAAGTAGCGTAGCGTGTGGATTCATCGTACATGGGTATCAAGAAATTATATCGAGTTTTGAATATCTGTAACTAACACTTCGTACAATTAGTAAGAGTACTAGTAGCCTCAACATCATTATCAAATTATATTCATCATTATCATAATATAGTTTATAACACCACAATATCAAATATATTGTTAAATAATTTTTATATGAAGCCGCGTGGTTCCCCGCAAAGTAGGATTTGGACCACCCCATCTCTTCCCATGTGGTGTCGTACAAGGCGACTAATGGATAGGGCTGTTTAACATCAGACACATATATATAGATAGCCCAGACTCAGCCTCAGATGCATGACTTCAGTCAACAATAGTGCCCGCAAGACGGCAATCCCTATTTCGTGGGACTGAATTCAATGATTGGTGAAATGTGGGTGTTAATTCACCTCTGCCTAACCATCCGGGGATAAAGGCGTGATTATATGTAGGTATGAATTGAATTTTTATATGTATAAAAATAACTCTGTGGAGGAACGAGGTGTGATGTTCCTCCAACACAAAGGGAGGATCCTCTGACCTGGCAAGGTGATCACGCCTGGCGGGCCGCGGCCCAACGATTGTCGTTGGGACGATGTACATATGCTATACCAGCGCGAGAACTTTACATGCGCGATGTAGGATTCGTAGTTAAGTACGTACGTGGCGCTGGGTACATGTGGCATCGCCACATCACTCCCCTCCAGACCGGAGGTTGATTCGCGATGAGTCGGCTGTCTAAGCTCTCTTGATGAGCATGCCATTTCCAGTCTTGAGTAGTTCCGTTTCGTCAGAACTGGACGCCGCTTATTCCGTTAGTGGAACAGTCTTCCTCGCTAGTCCCAGTGAGTCGGGACTACCGCTGGTCCCGAAGACGCGGGACAAGTGCGGTGATGCGGTGCTGCGGTCCTGCAGTGAAACGCCTTGAGTTGGAGCTCGAAGCGTCGAGATGAATTCTCGGCGAGCCGCCAGTGGAGCGAGGTGAGTCCTCGGCAGCGACGGGGCGAATCCTCGATGAAGCGAGGTAAGTCCCCCGTGTATTGGGGCGAATGCTGCGTAATGGCTGAGTGCCACGTAGACGGGAGAGATGTCCTCTTCTTACATGGACCGTATGTACGTGCACTGTGTGCCTTAGATGCAGGTGAGGCCGAAGTGGCAACCAGGCTGCAGCGGTCGCTGCATGCTGTGGTACCCTTGTAAGGGCCGAAAGTGCTGGATGGCGAAGACTTGATTACCGCTCATGCGGGAGAAGTGAATGTGATGTGACGATGAGAATGCTGATGATATGTTCAGCGAAGGTTACGTGATCAGATCACGTCGGGGTCACCACTGTGGAGGGACGAGGTGTGATGTTCCTCCAACACAAAGGGAGGATCCTCCGACCAGGCAAGGTGATCACGCCTGGCGGGCCGCGGCCCAACGATTGTCGTTGGGACGATGTACATATGCTATACCAGCGCGAGAACTTTACATGCGCGATGTAGGATTCGTAGTTACGTACGTCCGCGGCGCTGGGTACATGTGGCATCGCCACAACTCTAAAAACTCTAAAAAATATTTTATGAGTCAATTCTCTAAAATTCAGTTGCAAAGATTATAAAAATTGACATGAATGCCTATGCTAATATCCACATACAACATAAGTCCAGCACATGGGTTGCAGTAATCAGCTGACTTTTGGAAGTCAATGAGCGATTTTTTTTACACCACTTAGGTGATGGAAAGTGGTTACTGGTGGCGCGATTCTCATGCCACCTGAGCTAGTGGACTGTATTTTGCGGGGGGGTGAAGTTAACATGTTTCATATGACACTTTACACAACAAACAAGATAGGTGATCAGGTTGCCGCGGAGGTGGTTTAGGCATTGAATGCAACCCAAGAAATTAGGAGAGGATGCACTAACCTTTATGACGCCACGTGCTGTCGGGGCCGGTGCACCGGTCTTCTCTTCCTGGCTCAGGAGCTGCTGCCCACATCACTAAATCACTTGAGGGACACGCGAGAGGCACAATCCGATCGGTAAAGGTCTATGAAAGCGGTTAAAATCCAACAAACATTATTAATTTCTGAGAGTCGCGTGCGCTGCCGCCATTGTTGCTTGCTAGTTCGATGCGAAGTCAAGATGCGGCTATTTCAACCATTGGCGGGGCGAAAACTATTGTTATCTCACTTTAGAGGTAGTACGGGAGGGAGATGGGTATAGGGAGCGTGTGCTCAGCGTCAACCAATTGAGACGATTTGAATTTACTACTACTGGCGCCACCAGTTACCGTGGCCAATGGACGTGTGTAACACCAGTGAAACCACACACGCGCTGCCGACCCTATAAGCACAGAGTTTCTGTGTCGTCAGTGTAGAGGACAAAGCAGGACAAGCCTTTAGTCTTCCCACTGACAGCACGAATTCTCCAGTGAGCTCTGGCTACCCTACTCACGTTATATGAAAACTTCTGCCACTTCTTCCTCTTAGGGTTAACCCTAGACGCATCTCAAGCGTTCACGTCAGAGTGGGGTCCGCTTTATCAGTCCAACTGCGGATTTGGCCAGAGCTGTTAAAAGCGTCATATTAAATAATAAGTGAAAAATTAACGTACGGTTGTTTTATTTTTTCTGGTCATAGTTACCAATACTGATCAACCCTCCAATCATTAATAATCAATGTTTCAAAATTATTGCAACATTTCGATTGTTCCTACGAGTATCGCTAGATGGCTCCCAACCATCGCCGCAAGATTGTGTTATGTATAGAAAAATTTGGATGGCTTCAGGCGAATGTTCGGTGGCTTAGTCGTCAGAGCGTTGCTCCTGTAAGGGATAGATTGCAGGTTCAAATCTCGCTAAATTTGATTTCTTTTTCTATCTTAAACGATTTGAATAGTTAGCATTAAATGCTTTAAATTTTATTTCAAGCCCCAAAAGTTCCAAGATTAATTTTGTTACAGCTTATACTCGTACATGCGACCGTCTCTGTGGCGTGGCGGTAATGAACGTGGCTGCTACGCAGGAGACGCGGGTTCGATCTCCGCTCAATGCAAATATTTGTATGCATGAATATGGGTGTTTTTTATACTTAGTTTTTGTGCCATTTTTGAAAGCCTCGATGGAGCATCGTAATCATAAATACGTCATTGCCCGTAAAGTATTCCACAAAACTAATCTAACAAACTAAACAGAAAATTACAATTACAAAACTAAACTTCAAGTACTTTATGCAACAGAATCGACGTAAGTGTATCGATTTCAAGGCTTTGTAATACAGCCTTCGCGTCTTTGGAAGCTTCCTAGCTTAGAGGAACTTTTCGTCGAATAATATCTATTGTTGAACGATAGTTCACAAGTGAGTTAAACGTTGTGTGACACAGATAGACGAGAAATCTGTATGATGTAGAAAGTTTCTTAACAGTATATTATTATAATAATATTGATATTCTGCGATATTATAATGTCCTTCGTAGGACGCAAATTAAGTATAGCTTATAATTAACGTTCTAAAACACTAATAAATTCACTGAATAATTCCTTTTGCATACATGGTAGAGTTCGTAAACCGAGTAAGTTAGAAGTAGTACATTCCAAGGTTAAGAGCAGTATTAGCTAGGTCAATTTAAGGATGGTTGAACATCTCCACAGCTCCCCCCGTGTCTCGTAAATAACGTCTGGTCTAACTATAAAACTTCGATGTCACTTAGTGTATATATTGTGAAAATATTTTCGTGTTTGTTTCAATGTTACATTATAAAAACTATAGATACGTAATACAAATAGGGCAAAGTTTAGTATAAAAAATATAGCTACATACTCGCGTGAAGAAATAATACTTTATTATCACTAATTCATGAATTATTTCATTTTATCAATAATATTATAGTTGTTACGAATTTATTACTCTGAACGTTTATTTTTTGTGCCTAGCGCACTGTCGCGTTTTTTTATGCAAGTTATATAGCAGACAAGCACAGGGCCCACCTGATGGAAAGTGGTTACCGTGACCTATAAACGTATGCAATAACAGAGGAGCTACACCCGTGCTACCGACCCTGCAAGAACGGAGAGTTTTTTTTGCTGTCAGTGCAGAAAACACAATCAGGACAAGCCTTTAGTCTTCCCACTGACAGCACAAAAACTCTCCAGCGAGCTCTAGCTACCATACTCACCGCCGGGAACACAACGTAAGATTATTATAGCCGTGGTATTCTGTAGGGTGGAGATACTTCCCCAGTCGGACTACTCTATTAGGACGAGAATACCGTTGTGTCCTACCTCCTCCAAAACGTTATACGTCGCGTCTTTGATTGGTGAGTAAAATAACATTCGTCATCATTTTTTGTCGCCATTTTGAGTACAGACAACATATTATAGTTCATAATACATCATTGGTTTTTTTCTAACTTATACTCCTCAGAATTTATATACACATAGAATCACTATTAGTTAAATACTACGTTCCTATCAGGAAAGGTTGCACATAATACACTTTTTAATATTTGTTGTTATAGTGTCAACAAAATTACATCACCTGTGAACATTTGAACTGTAGGCCTTTGGGTACGTAATCCCTAAAAGTAATGAAGAAAAATACTGAACATTAAAAAAAGCTTTTTCTTTTTTCAGAGCGTGTCGATTTAATCAAGTTCGTTTGAAACTGTAATGAAATAAGGGTGTGTACAGAATTAAAAAATAAATTGATTACAGGAGTAATTTAGGGGCTAAAGTTATTTACAGACTAAATACGTCTTTCAAGTAAATCAATTGAAGTAAAAATGAGTGCAAAGGTTACAGGCGGTTCGGTGACTCTTTCTTTTGTCGCACCATTAAGGCCTGGAATTCATTACCAGCTCACGTGTTTCCTTCTTCTTACAGTCCTGGGTCCTTTAAGCGGGGCGTGAAAAAGCATATGATGAGGCCGTCAAGCTGAGTGTCACCATTGTCACACGGTATGTGTAAGTAATGGTGACCCTCTTTTCTGAGACTTTGCCTTCAGCTTACCATCAGGCAAGGTGAAGTCTAATTGACGTGTTCTATATAAAAAAAAACAGGCATCACCTTAAAATGACCTAAGTACGAGCAAAATTAAACAATGTATCTCATTCTCCCTTTTTATTTATATTAAACATAATTATTCACCATACTAATTCAAAGATTCTTAATAAAGAGTTTCTTCGATAGTCAAAATAAGATTGTGTACCGCATTTGTGATTAGCCGCGTGGTTTACGACAGAGTAGAATTTGGACCACCCCATCTTTTCCCATGCGGTGTCGTACAAGGCGACTAAGGAATAGGGCTACTAAACATCAGACAGATATATACAGCCAAGACTCCACCTCAGATGCATGGTTCGAGTCAACAATAGTGCTCGGATATCGACAATAGGCTCACCCCGTATTACTTGGGACCGAATACAATGACTTTTTTATTTATTTTTTTATTTTTTATAACATTTGGTTGGCAGACAAGCACACCTGATCGAAAATGGTTGTAGCCTATGGACCAAGGGAGTCACACTCGCGCTGCCGTCCCTGGTGTAATGTAGGAATTAATTCACCTTTGTCTATCCCTCCAGGGATAAAGGCGTGATTGTAAGCACTGGACTTACACTAAAGTCGCCAATCCACGACCCGCGATTTCACGGACGTGCGTCATCGCGGACATCGCACCGTGAAATTACGTGATAGTAAAACGTCTGTTATAGTATATTTAAGTTCGGTCTAGGATATTTACAAAATACAAACCAAAGTTTATAATACAAAACCTAAGGCTTAAAATATACTTTAAAATACCTACATGTGGTCTGTAGGACAGATTTTAAATTGCAGGTCACAACAACCACTTCAGCGACCTTCGTCGTTCCTCCCGCTCCCCTTCCTCATCTCCCAGCCCCCCGCGGAGTCCCAGCATGGGTGCGGTCCACTTCGTGAACGTAATTATTCACGTAGACCGTAACATTTGTTCAAATTCGGGGACCTTTTGTATCCGTGTGACGTAATCATGTTTTTTAGAGATAAGTTCTACAAGGATACCTATAGAAGTTAGTAATACCTCAGGTATATTGTATAAAAAGAGAATTTTAAGGAGGAAATATTTTGGAATAAAGTATTTGAACAGAGTAGTATGATTTTCGGTACTGTTAGAATTCATTTTTTTTTACATCACTTAGGTGGTAGACAAGCGCACCTGATGGAAGTGGTTACCGTAGCCTATGGACGTGGGTAACACCAGTAAGCACAGAGTTTCTGTGCCGTCAGTGTAGAGGACAAAGCAGGACAAGTCTTTAGTCATGCCACTGACAGCACTAATTCTCCAGTGAGCTCTGGCTACCCTACTCACCGCTGGGAACACAACACGAAGTTATTATAACCGCGGTATTCTGTAGGGCGGAGGTACTTCCCCAGTTGAACTGCTCAATTGGGCGGAAATACCGCCGTGTCCTACCTCCTACAAAACATATGGAGAATGATTAAAGATATTGTGATTTTAAATATTTAACATAGTGAAAACACGCTTGCTTGCTTTTCCACAGTATTTTATATTAAATTTGTGAGCAAGTATGTTTTCAATATGGATAACAATAACTTTCACCAAGTGCCATCACTCAACAGTATAAAAATGGTCTTGAAAAGGTGGTCTTAACTATAAGGCTGCCAAATTCTGTATTTAAGTAAAAAACTGTTAGTACATATTTTATAAACCTTAATTTCTAATTGCTCTGTATTTAATACTATAAATTTTACTTTAATTATTAATAACGACTTGTACAAATATATATTGGTACGATTTACAGTATAAATAGTTTAAATATTAATCTTTCACATTATACTTGGTTTAATTTGTTCTCTCAACATAGACCCTTTTTTATACTGCTTAAAATCCCCACGAATACCCCCACCACCGGAGCCAGTGGGGGAGGTTATGTCAGACTTGAACGGACTAAAACACCGACTGTGTGGGCCGGAGGTGTGATTATATGAGACATATCCTTCGCACCCCGATCGACTCAACGTTGACCCTAAAAAACATTTTGATACATGACATAAATCGTGAAGGTATAGATAAATTTAATGTTTTTTCAATATGTAAGTATTGAGAATACATTAATAATGATAAATAAGAACATTACTAAATAAAATAAATAAATAAGACTGGTTCATTAAATTATCGTATGATGAAACTGAGAGTATGATGACAGTCTTCCAGTTAGACTTTGTATGTTTTGCTGATTCTGAAATGCTTTTCACTGCTTGTTACTACTAGTATCTAATATACACACACACATACACAAACACACACACACACACACACACCCACATGCACACACTTCCGTACACTTCTGAATGCACAACTTGATTATTATATTGCTTATTTTTTCGAGATTAAATTTGTTTCCAACACACCTACAAATGTAATAAAATACTAATTATTATTGATAAAACTATCGGGAGGAGGCGCTGTCTGCTGAAATACAGGCTTCAAGCCTAGCTCAGCAGCAGTTGCTTCAATTAATTACCAATATTATATTATATTAATATATATATATATACATATATATATATATATACATATACATATATATATATATATATATATATATATATATATATATATATATATATATATATATATATATATATATATATATATATATATATTATATATTAACATGTTCCAGTCGGGTTCCATACAAAATTGTATTCAGGGACGAATTTATGCAATATACACATATTTTGATTGCGTAGACTTAAAGTTTGATTTTTGCACAGTTTCACGACGTTGTAGACCAAGTATTGATTTCAACTTGAAACGCATTCCTGAGAATACGCCTTGTCTGATGGTAAGCTGAAGGCAAAGTCTCAGATAAGAGGGTCACCATTACTTACACATACCATGTGACAATGGTGACACTCAGCTTGACGGCCTCATCATACATGCTTTTCACGCCCCGCTTAAAGGACCCGGGACTGTAAGAAGAAGGAAACACGTGAGCTGGTAATGAATTCCAGGCCTTAATGGTGCGACAGAAGAAAGAGTCACCGAACCGCTTGGATCTTGATCGGATGTTCTGCACCATTCAGTGATCCTATAAGGGTTCCGTTTTTTCTTTTTCAGGTACGGAACCCTAAAAAGACAAACACACCCTTATACTAACGCTAAATATACGAGTACATGCACACATATAACGTATTTTTAAAACTTACGTTCATTCTGCCAATTATCATCAGCTTTTTTGCATTTTCTGGTGGCATTCAAGGCTTTAATATCTTCTCCACCTCTTGGTTTGTCTTAAGTAGCAATTTATGGGAGAGGCTGCTTTTTCAAAACTAAACCTCGAATGTAAACCCAGCGCCTGAGTTTCATCCGACAACCTAAACTATTCACCCAAGTTAGATGTATACCAGCTCGAAAGCATGAATTCCCAATTATGTTTTAATAATAAACTTCGCTTTCATAACCATGACAGCAAAAACATCTAAATGATACCACAATACAAGACTCCTTGAAGTTGGTTCGTGGTTTACATTTTATTAAAGAAAGATGAGAAAGATTATACAGTATATATTCAACATCGAGACGTCTGCTCTAACCGCCAACATACGTGGAATACTACATTTTATTGTTATAAGAGAAACGTTATGCTTTCAGTTTGAAATATTTAATAAAAGCTTGAATATACTAAAAGTATTTCTTGTTATAAAAATTTGTATTAAATGACAAAATATGTGTTGTGTTGTAGATTGACTAACAGTTTAGGAGACGGCCCCATTTTTTTTTGTATACCACTTAGGTTCATGACTGATGGAAAATGGTTATCGTGGCCTATGAACGTATATACTTATATATAACACCAAGGAAATTGACAACTTAGCGAGTATTCATTCATTTCTAAGATTATGTATCTTCCTAAAATCACATAAATCTTTACTGGGATCTTACTTCAATTTACTCTAATATCACATAATGGTACATCGTCGATACATCATATTCGATGTCGTAAAGTTTTAGATTGTTTCTGATTGTACAGTACAATGTAATACAAAATATTTCTTACTTAGTTGCTCTTTACTGTGTGGCACTGTTTAAAATAGCAGTAAAGTCGGTATCATATAGCTACCGATACTATAATATGGTATCTCTTTAACCTTAAAATCTGTAAATGAGAACTGCCAAGGTTTTATAGAAAATATTATACATTGCAAGTAATTTAAAGTACTTTTTTCTCTGAATTTCAAATCCCACTTCCATCCATCTCTATCCATATGCTACTTTATTGTCAGAACATTGATTTCGCGGACGCTTAAACCGTGCATTGATCTCTCTGCTGTGGTTTTCCTAAGCAACTACAATATGGGATTCTTTTAAAAGGCATCAGCTTCTTTTAAAGGGCATCTGGAGGTTCCTACAGGTTGGGACGTGTATAATGCGCCTGGTTTTGCACACATCATGCCAGCTAACTGTGTCAGTATTATGATCTACAGGAGCAAAAGTATCTACAAGAAAACAAGCCTACTCATATATATAATACATTTTTAACATATACTTCGGAGTCTCTTTGAAGAATAGATTTGGCAACGAGATCATCCGACAAAGAACTAAAGTTATTGACGTAACTTGCACAATTGAAGTGGCAGTGGGCTGGCCACGTCTCTCGAAGTACCGATGGCTGTTGGAGTAAACGAGTTCTAGAGTGGGAACCTCGAGAAGGCAAACGGAAGGTGGTACGCACCCTAGCCATGTGGACAGACGACTTGAAAAAGGTGGTTGAGGTAGACTGGATGTCGAGTGCTGAGGATAGGGAGTAATGGTAACGTTCAAGATATTATATCTTATATGAGATTGATATGTATGTATGTATGTATTTATGCATGTATTTATGTATGTGTATTTATGTATGTGTATTTATGTATGTGTATTTATGTTTGTATGTGTGTATGTATGTATGTATGTGTATATATGATTGTATATGTATGGATATATTTATGTATTTATTAGAGTATCTATATCATAGATCATCAGACTTATTTCAATAAGTTGTTTAGTATAGACATTTTCTGTAGAGGAATGGATATAGCGTGTAACATTGGCTGAATATATTTTAAGTGCATACATATTTTAATGTAGTAAGTACACCATTTCTAGCCTGCTATTCCAAAGATACCAGTCCATCTAAAGGTTGTCTGGAAGAGATCGCAGTCCGCGATAAGACCGCCCATTTGTACATACTACTATGAACTTTGTTAATATTTATTTTGTGTTGATTATCGGTGTACAATAAAGTTTTATTCATTCATTCATTCATTCATAATGGCGCACATTCGGCCTTGTCCAGCAGCGGACAGCAATAAGCTAACTATTGGTAGTTTAACACTCACAGTGTGAGACAAACTTTAACAATAGCATACCCCACTGGTTGTTTACTCTGTGTGTACACACTACACTAGTCTCTAATAAACATTTTCTTCTTAGAAATAATGACACGAACGTTGGTGAATGTGTTTGTCCGTCCGTTTTCATGCTCATGTTTTAACCCAATTCGTGTGTGTATTTCGGATTTCTTTTAAACAAGAAATGTTTATAAAATAAAGAGGAAATTAGAAAGCATTCCTAATATGTTTTGTGAAGTTCATAAATAGTTTTAGTTTGAACTATGAATCTAATACAAACATAAATCTCATATAAAATGCTATATTTCTAGTAAAATAGTTTTATATCAATTGCGTATAAGTAAAGCCACGTGGTTCCCGGCAGAGTAGAATTTGGGCCACTCCATCTCTTATCACGCGATGTCGTACAAGGCGACTAAAGGATAGTGCTGTTTAACATCAGACAGATATATACAGCCCAGACTCAGCTTCAGTGCATGATTTGAGTCAACAACAGTACCCGGAATACGACAATAAAATCACATTAAATTTTTACTTTTGAGTCAAAGTAAGCATACTTAACCTAGCTTGTGTTGAATCTCGCGGAGAGATCTTTCGTATAGACATATTTAGATAAATTGTTTCTATAATTATTTTTTTATTTCACTTTTTTTACACAGTTATATAGTAAAAGTATTCACTACCTGTTACCCGAGACCCGAGATATCTGTTATCGTGATCAAACTTGGCACATATCCTTTTCTGAAGTCCAGTCCGTCCTTGTACCAATTTTTTCATAACAGTTGCAGTTGCTGTGGCTTGGGAGTCAAAGCGTAACCAAAAGACAAATAGACAGACAAGAGTTATCTATTTTCGCAGTTATGTAGTATGAATATAGTCTCTATGTATATACAAATACGTAGTAGCATTTCTAGTCTTAATTTCGGGTGATCTACTTTTCAAACAAGATCATTGACCTCTTCATTACAATACCAGCGGTGAGTAGGGTAGCTAGAGCTCACTGGAGAATTTGTACTGTCAGTGGAAGACTTTAGGCTTGTCCTGCTTTGTCTTCTACTGACGGCACAGAAACTCTGTACTTACAGGGTTGGCAGCGCGACTGTGACTCCTCTGGTGTTACAAACGTCCATAGGCCACGGAAAC
The DNA here is from genome assembly GCA_963662185.1 of Eilema griseolum. NCBI lineage: Eukaryota > Metazoa > Arthropoda > Insecta > Lepidoptera > Erebidae > Eilema > Eilema griseolum. Next base: position 13,846,215 of record OY759250.1, read on the forward strand.
CACTTTCCATTAGGTGAGCCGTGCGCTTGTCTGACAACTAAGTGGTATAAAAAAAAAGAAAAATACTGGCGAGAAGTTCATTTGTTTTATGATTTATAAAACCACTGAATATTTGCCGAGAACGTTAATACTATTTAAAAAGCACAAAGCACTATTAAAGAAACTATTTCAAAATCTTTTCAAAATGTTATGGACAATTTACGATTATTTAGATGCCGTTTTAGTTGTAATTTGAAAATTATTTCTTAAAAATATAATAGATTATTATTTGATGTTGAAATACTTTGCAGTGTCTTTGTAATGGGCAAATTTATAGATTAATGGTTTAATGCCTTATCATTGATATGTTCGGAGCTTAAATCTATTTCACTTGCAATGCACAAATATCGTGACGTACGAACAAACTGGTGGCTCCGAGACTCTCTGTTCTTACAGGTTCGGCAGCACGGGAGTGACTCCTCTGTAGTTGCACACGTTGATAGGTCACAGTAACCACTCTCCATCCAGGTGGGCCGTGTGCTTGTCTGCCATCTAAGTTGTATAAAAAATACGTTGGGCGTGCTTATGATACGTTTGTGTAAAAATTAAAAGCAAGTACCTACAAAAATATTATATTATGATATTTCTTTCTCACAACACTATTTATTGGATTACATTAGTGGCTAATTACAGTGAGTTTAATAGTCGTAGGGATGTCACTATAATGGATGGATTAAGTACAAGATATACGTTACAAGAATTCCACTCATGCAATACACATTATTCGAGAGAATGGAACTGCATCAGTCGTCCTCATATTATCTTAACATAAAAAACAATTTACACTAAAATAAATTACCACCAAAGTAATATACGAAATGCATTAAATCTAGAAAACTACTTACAATGTCGTTTTGACAATATAACAAATGATTGTTTTAATTTCCATCTTGTTTTCGTCCAGAAACTTTTGAAAGAACACCCTTATGCGCGTGGGCATCGCACGATCTATCAGCGTCGTCACCAAGGTCGTGCGCAGATGGAACAACGGGATATTTCGAGATCCGTTGCGCAAGTAGAACGCGCACGTTCAGAAACTACTTTTTAAAATCTCTGTTGAACTTTTTCTCGCTAATTAGCTAGCTTTGATTCTTCCGTTTCCCGCCTCCAAATTATATTGATATAACTCATTTCCTTTGCTTTCAATATGAATGTTCTCGTTCCATTCCGATCATAAACAATGACGATCGTTTGTATCAATGCTTATATTTTACCGATTTCCGTTCTCAACCCACAAATATTTTTTCCGATCCGAACCCAGAGGTCTTCCGTTTATTCTCTACGAAAATAAATGTAGTTCTTTTTTTCCGTATTGTTGCAATAACATTTTCCAATTTTGATCGTGAAACTGTCAGTATTGTGACGTAATGTGCGTGTTTTTTTTAATTCACTAATGCCTATAATTTATAGTTTTTCGTTATTCTTTTATTACATTTTTAATGTTGTTTTGGTTATCCTTACATTATTTACAGTCTCATAAACTAGTGTTTATTCTTTCACTCGTCGTTATAAATGTGATATTGTAAAAGTTTTCCTTTAGAATTAACGGGAATTGTTATGTTGACGTTTTTTGAGCTAATCCAGAAATGGGATAATAATAGTTTGATGTCCTAAGTCACATAAATAAACAGGTAACATACAATAATAAAATACTTTTTGTATTATATAATGAAGCATGGGAGGTCTCGTAAAAACTATACACTATCTTTAAAGAAAAGGAATTTAACACCTAAATATCGGTGGCAACATACACGGTAGCTTCTCCTATATCTTGGGATAAAAACGCTGATGTCTCTGTTACCCAGGGTGCGCGGAGATTCCTGCCGAAGGTACAGGTGAATTGTGCAGTACCTATTTCACCTATATCGTAAGTTTCTTAAATATTGGCAAATCTATAGACTAAATGTGCAGACATGTCAACAATCTTACATACTAGAGCCACCCCCACAGACAGTTGTCGAATAAATCATTTCTCATACGACTCAGCATTTTATCGCTAATAGACCATTTATCTGCTATATAAAAGATCGTTTGAAAAATCTATGACGAGTATAGGTCACATAAAAATAAAATATATTTACTGTCGCCAATGGTAACACTATAATCACCATTTTGGCATGAGCATTTAGATTACATTTTACATTCTATTTTCACTCTCTTTAGCTTTTTATCGTGCAAAAAACCCACGGATGTCCCCCTCGCCGGAGCTGGTGGAGGAGGTTACATAGGACCTGGACTGACTAAAACGTATGACGTTTGAGGGTTGTGGGTTGCCGGAGCACATACAACCCTCAAACGGCAACATAACCCTTGCACCCTAGTCGACCCAGGGCCATCTCTTTGTAGGCCCCTGGTATTGGCTGCCGCGGCCTGCTTCTGCTAGGGTGACAGGCGACTCTACCCCTCACCTCCAGGCCCGTGCTCATGGGGGATGGAGGTTCGTTAACTCATCTATATAGTCTATTGTATACACAGACTGAGAATGGCAACTTGAGCCATCATTTACTCTAACAAAAACAGTCTCCAGAATGCCTATATACGCTCATACGTAATAATGATATTAAAATAATATTGAACATAAATCTTAAGTGGGTAGTTCAAGCAATGACGAATGTTATGCAACAGTGCGCCTTAAGCACCTCATAATTGATATACATCAACGGACGAAGGACTTGTGGAATAAAAAATAGGGCTGTGTATTCCTCCGACACAAAGGTCAGACTCGGTGATCATATTTGCAAATTGTATAATAAACCACTTCATATTAGAAGAAACCAGGAACCCGTGCATACTAATCATACTTGCAATTGCCACACAAGTGAGGCAATCTTTTCACTAAAGAAAAATAATAGTAAAAACAGTCCATTGATCGGTCAGAGGCTTTCCCTATCAACAGTCGAAGACATTATCGGAATTCGATTCATATATGCCAGCTTAGGTAAACAGACCATAAATAATGAATTTTAGTACATACATTCCATTCAATAGTCGAGAAAAACAACAACATGATTTATAAATATGTTTGCAATGAAAAATAGTGTAAGAACATTATTCGTACATTGCCCTAGTTGAATTGAAATATCTGGAATGGAGATAGACATAATGAAACATGTAAATATTATATTTTTGATTTTCGTGCACTTCATTTTGTTTATATTTTTATCAAATCAAGATACCTACAAATGGGGACCGCTTCATTCTGAGATTCAAAACTTAACAAGTACGGTTCGGCAGAGAATATCGTGCTACTTTAGTTAGGTTAGTTAATAAAAATTACAACGCCAAATTGTCTATAGTCATTTTATTAATAATATTTTGACGCACATTTTGAGTGAATGGTACACACCTACCATTCACTCAAAATGTGCGTTTTCGTTACAGATAAAGTAGACTGCGTTGGGCTAATTGATTAATTGATTGATATACCTCAAAAGTCTACGATGTGGCCGAAGGAAATTGCCGATGAGCTCAAAAGCATCAACAATGTACGTGGCGATTTCTACATGATTTCTTGTAGGATCGAGCTCTAAAAAGCACCTACGTGGCAAGCACCTAACAAGCTCACCAAGATCGATATCAGTTTAAAAATCGGTGCAATAACGACACGTGCGCTCAGCTGCATCCCGTTTTGCGGTTGGGACCGTAAGTACCCATTCACAGAACGGATCCCGACGAAGAGACACTTTTATCTCTTGTACTTAGAAGACGATTATATGGGGTGCGAAAACAAAATAGAGGTAAGTAAGTAGTAGTTAGGGGTATATGCGATTGCTGCTATGATCTTCGAAGCCAAAGCTTACGTCACGTGCAAGTCAATATACCTGGGCCACGATTCTTCTAAAGCAAAATCACTGTCATGCTCCGGACACTGCTAAAAAATCCATTTAATTTTAAACTTTAATGCAATGCGGTTAAAGACTAAAATTGAAAGGCGTTTTGCAGAGGGAATGAATAAGTGTAATGAACTCTTTGCTTTTAATTTTGGACGTTAAGCGTATAGAAATAAATTCTAAAATTATTATTTGTGATATGACAGTTGTTTTGCTTTAGTGGAATCGAGAGGCTGCTGTTCGAGGTACAAGGCTGTACGACACGCACCGCGACCGGTCTCGGTTGGCGGGAGATGTCGTGCAGTGTTCCGTAGGGATCTGTACTGGTGCCGTTCCTGTGGAACATCAGATACGACTGGGTGCTTCACGGTGAGTTCGGGGACGGTGCTGCAGTTACGTGTTATGCGAATGACACGCTAGTGACGGCGTGCGGCGACACACCACGAAACGACCCTGAAGACCACGATTGCGGTTGCCCAAATCATGGAACGAATCCGGCAGCTGGGTTTCGAGTTGACTCTACATAAAATCGAGGCCATGTTCTTTCATGGGCCTCGGCACGCGCTCCCGCCGTCGGCATCAAGCCTCATAAGAAGTACTTGGGGTACGTTCTCAATGGCCGATGGGACTTCGTAGAGCATTTCCGAAGTCTGGTCCCCAAGCTGAAGACTCCTGCAGGAGACTACGGAGGAATAGTATGGTCCATGGCCCTATTAGGGTGCCTAATCTGGGCGGATACCCCGAAGACCAGCAACGGACGACCACTGCGACAACCACAGCAGATAATAGCCATCAGGGTTATAAGGGGATACCGTAAGACCTCCTACGAGGCGGCGAGACTTTTTGGCGGAACCCCACCATGGGATCTGGAGGCAAAAGCCCTTTCAGCGCTGTATCAGTAACGAAAGGTGGCGCGGGGACATGAACCTGAGCCTGGAGAAACAAGATTATCCAAACGAACAAATAAATAATCAATGCATTTAAAACGTCAACATTAAAACATATAAATGTGAGATTAGGTTTTTATTACTTTCGAAGAATAGTGCCAAATATTTAGATAGTCGAAGCAGATTATTTTTGAACTGATTGCCAAGTTCGATTTTTTACGACGCTTGGATGGTTGACAATAGTAAGTAGGTACCGTTGTTAAGCAAGGAGACTGCACAACACGCAGTAAATTTAATTCAGTGCACTGATGCGTTTTATGTGCAATAACACCATCATAGACGGCAGTAAATAAGTTTAAAGGCAAGATATTACTTGTACCTACTGACTTTTATGGGATAAAGAAATATGTACAGTTTACTCGACTGTGTCAGTGAAGAAATAATTTGGGGCAGAACTCGACTTATATATTTAATTACCCGACTACGACGAAGCAAAAGGAGGGTTATGATTTTGACAGGCTATGTATGTATGTAGGTTCATAGCTCATAGCTCCTCAACCATTTATTAGAACTGAACAAACGAGGCATCGTTAGAAGCGTCTTAGTCGTCCGCTAGTTATAGGCTATATAATGTATCACTAAATCATTTGTGGCGCCCTCTAGCGGTCATAAAGTAATATGTAAAAAAAAATAAGAAAAATATGTTGTGTTTACTATCAACTGAAAGGGCTCAAGTAGCACAATCCAAATATGTATAATTTATACCTACTTGCAAAATAATATAAATACAAAAGTAAATTGAAAAATCACGCCATAAAAAGTGTTATTAGCTTGATATTTTCTTGTCTAACACTTTTTATAGCGTGATTTTTCATAAGTCGGGTTTTAGTTTTATGGTAGCTATTGCCTAAATCTATAAAGTGCTATTCATTTAATTACATCAAACTCTAGTTATAGTTGTGCAACGTGTTCTTGAAAGAGTCTTACACCAAAGACTCATTTATAATTATCATTATTTCTATCCACACATATTTATATATCCCATAACATAATTCTATAAACGCATCTCCCTCCCCCCGTTTCATAATCTTAGCTGACGTCATAATACTACGCGTATAAACGTTAAATCTGTGTGCAACCTTAATTATCGCAGCTAAATCCGACAATATTTATGTGTTTACGACATACTTGTGAAGATAAAACTATTTTATTAGCGATGGAAATCTCATGGGTTCATTCTTGTTTAGTGTTCTCGAATATCCTTTGAACAGATAAAACAAAGGAGGAATTATCCTAAGCCGCGTGGCACCCGGCAGAGTAGAATTTGGACCCCCCCATCTCTTCCCATGCGGTGTCGTACAAGGCGACTTAGGGATAGGGCTGTTTAACATCAGACAGATATATACAGCCCAGACTCAGCCTCAGATCATGGTTTGAGTCAACAATTGTGCCCGGAAAACGGCAATAGGCTCACCCCCTATTACGTGGGACGAAAATCAATGATTGGTGAAATGTGGGTGTTAATTCACCTCTGCCTAACCCTCCAGGGATGAAGATGTGATTATATGTATGATTGCGTTTGCATTCAAGTGTGCACACACGGATGTAAGTACAATTTTAAACTACCCATGACCCGCCTTACAGAAACCGGCTATCAGTCTGGACTCTAACTACACAAGGTACACAAACCTGTGTTATATCTCTTACGTATATTGTCGCTAGTGTATTCAGTATAGTCGACAATTCTACACAATTGATGCTAGGCTAATTTTCGTATTAATATATAAGCTCGTATAGGAGGAGTGCTTAGAGGTGATAACACTCCATGAGGGATTTATCTAGGTAGGTACTAAATGCTGCGTCTAATGAGTAGCCTTTGGCTTCATTGGCTCTCATTCAGATATGAAGCAAATAGTTTCTCTCCTCAGTATCAAAATAATTTGTATATTTACCATGTTTCATTGTTTTGAGTTTCCGATATTTAGTAGATATGAAGCAAATCAGACGTGAACCTATCAGACATGAACCTATCAGATATGAAGCAAGAACCTATTTGCTGCATATCTGGGATATTGGCTGTGCGTATAAATAAAATGTTGGAAAAATATTTTCAATGACAGATTGTCACCTCTATACTTTCATTTTAGCACAAATAACTAGCTGTCACCCGCGGCTCCACTCTCGTTGATCTCTGTTCTCATTTTTACAGGCCCTGGAAACCTAGTCTAGGTATCAAAAGTAGTTTATTTATTATATTCAATTAGCCCTTAGCGTGGACTGCCACTGCTAGACATAGACCTCTCCCAATGTTAGGAGGCTTTGGCCTATTGTTTCTATGTTGACCAAACGGGTTGGTACAGTTTTATTTCGAGATTTCCTTCTCTCACAGTGATATAGTCTACGTATTTTTCTGTTAGTCGCCTGTTACGACACCTACACCTACAGAATACCACGGCTATAATAACCTCGTGTTGTGTTCCCAGCGGTGAGTAGGGTAGCCAGAGCTCACTGGAGAGTTTTTGTGCTATCAGTGGGAAGATCAAAGGCTTGTCCTGATTTTGTGTTCTGCATTGAAGGCACATAAAATCTCTGTTCTTACAGGGTCGGCAGCACGGATGTGACTCCACTGGTGTTGCACACGTTCATAGGCCACAGTAACCACTTTCCATCAGGTGGGCCGTGTGCTTGTCTGCCACCTAAGTTGTATAAAAAAAAACCGTCGGATGAGATGGGATGGTGATACTTGCATTCTTTCTCCGTCACTACACGAATTTTAGACTACGTAAAATTCCTATACCTAATTTTAACTAGACCTCTATTACGTGGGACCGAATATAATCATTGGTAAAATGTGGGTGTTAATTCACCTCTGCTTTACCCTCCGGGGATAAAGGATTGATTCATCATCATCATCATCATGTCAGCCACACATAGTCCACTGCTGAACATAGCCTCTCCCACAGACTTCCAGAATGACCGATCTAAAGCAGCCCGCATCCAGCGCTTCCCGGCAACTTTGACGTGGTCGTCCTTCCAAAGGATTGATTACATGTATGTATATATAGGTTCAACCAACCAAAAACTCACACATGTTCACAAACTTTCACATTTAGGTATATAATACTATGAGAACAGGAGAGTAGAATACCGGCAGTGTAGAATTTGGACCACCCCATCTCTTCCTATGTGGTGTCGTACACGGCGACTAAGGGATAGGGCTGTTTAACATCAGACAGATAAATACAGCCCAGACTCAGCCTCAGATGCATGCCTCGAGTCAAGAATAATGCCCGAAATACGGCAATAATCTCACCCCCTATTGCGTGGGACCGAATACAACTATTGGTGAAATGTGGGTGATAATTCACCTCTGCCTAACCCTCCGGGGATAAAGGCGTGATTATATGTATGTATGTAGAACAGGATATATAAACTGAAAAAGAAACTACATAACCATCACCATACCAACTGATAGTGTATCTTGTAAACCTAAAATATTTAGCAATAGTCCTTACAGTTCCAGAAACGGCTAAGCTTTAACAACTTGTATTAAGCCGTAACCCCCGTTCAAAATATACGGTACTGAGCTCAACAAACGAAGCTCTCTTCTTTATACCGTTCATTTGACGCTATTTATAACATCGACCTACTTTTGAGTTGCAATTTATCGTTTGCTTCGTAGATAAACATTTCATCTGAATAAAATATTTTGGTTGGTACCAGCTAAAACAATGATAATTCATCAGCAGATCATAGTGATGCCTTTTGCATTCGCTTTCAACTCTGAGCCTGAGATCCACATGTTTAAACATTTGGTTAATGATAAAAGACTGAGAACAACTGCCATCTGACCACCTTCCTGCCTCCGAAATAGGCATGTGACCTCCAAAACTCGTTGACAATATCGAATTTCTTTAGGTACTGAGAATTTGTGCTGGCAGTGGGATGACTAAAGGCTTATCCTGCTTTGTCCTCTACATTGACGGCACAGAAACTCTGTGCTTACAGGGTTGGCAGCACGAGTGTAGCTTCTCTGGTGTTACACACGTCCATAGGCCATGGTAACCACTTTCCATCAGGTGGTCCGTGCACTTGTCTGCCACTATTATTGGACGTTTTAGGTCTCCAACTACCCGTAACGTATGCCACAGCACCATGTTCATATTTCTACCGGCAACGACAGTTTTTTTTTTTTTTTTACGTGCGCAAAATCCCCGCGGATACCCCCCACCGGAGCCGGTGGAAGAGGTTATGCCGGACTCTAACCGCCTGTGGGTCGCTTTGGTTGCCGAAGGTGAGGTTGACAGGCATATCCATCGCACCCCGGCTGACCCAGGGCCATCTCTTACGATCTGGCCCTCTTCTCGGGTGTGGGGACTGCAGAGTCCCCAACTCGTCCCCGGAAAAGGGGAGGCGCGCGAGGCACGCCGCTCCGGCCTGTTTCTGCCAGGGTGACAGGCGGCTCCACCTGTCAACCCCAGGCCACGACAGCTTAACATACCCGAAATAATAATTATACAATAAGACCAACACTAATATATAACACAAAATAATGAAACCACATTGTATAGCTGTGATTACAAAAAACCGCAACATTTACAATAAAACCGGTAACGCAAATATCCGGCAATAAAACCGTATATAAACACGTCAATCACACACTACGCCGGAGGAAAGCGCTCAACGTTTATTTGAATTTTAAGCAAATATTGCAGTAATGATTACCGCCTCTCTATTTATGTAACGCAACATAAATATATTTAGACATGTTGGCTACTGCCGCGGACAGTGTAGTGATATTTTGTGCCACTGTTAAATCTCAGGTTTGATTCCCAGATCAAACAAATCGTGTTATGGATTTTCTTGAAGAAAAGTCTCATGAGTATCCCGTCATGAACTAGCGTCTGGTATCGGTCATCTAACTTTTTTCCCTCAGATGGGCCGTGTGCTTGTCTGCTACCTAAGCGGTATCAAAAAAAGTTAAAAACTCGCCATAATCATCCTCCCACAAGTCTTCCGAGTAGACTTCCTGAATCTATGATATGGTTTAGTTTTTCCGGCTATATTGGTAGCCGTAAACTGCCGTCTGATCTCCCCAGCCTTTGTGGATAGTGGACAACCAGTGAAAGAGTTGTTTGAGTCTATATAGGCCTCTGTCTTAACCTAACGACTATTGACAGCCAGAATCGACTTTTAACGTGTCCTTTGGAACACACTAAGCGGCCATCCATTCAAATGGTAACCGCTCCTAGGAAGCTTCATCCACTTTTCGTTTAGTGTGCAGTGAACACACCTGACCACGAGCCGTTCTAAATACTATACACTCAATCTAATGTAAGCATAACTTAAAAGAAATTAGAATTCCAACATTATGCAATTCTTTCATATTTTTTGTTCACAATTACTTAAATAATTACCAGCAACTTATTATAATTGCACGTCTCGACTTTTACAAAAGCAATTTTTATATTTTTATTCATAGATCAATAAGTCTGGAACGGAAACACGGTATTGCGTTCTTAGATCAAAATAACCCACGAGTACCAACTAAAATATCGTGTATGAATTTATAGTAAATGCTTTTTCCAGATGTGATTGTACAAATGTTGTTAACGTTGATAATATGCCAAGAATTGCAAATTGTTACAATAATTTTAATAAATTGCATATTGCTGTAATAATTTTGTTATTAATGACTGGTCAAGACTGTTTTATTTGAATGCAATTTTAAAGCATTTATTTATTTATTTATTTCTTAAAGGTACGCTTACAGATTACTGTCATTGCTTGGCTAAACATTTGGATACAATCAAATAAATTATAATATCTAGACAGTATTGCAAATATAACATACACAACATGAAAATACATCTACATACTCACCGTGCTCATACAAAATATACAACTAAAAACCTATTTAAAGATACATACTGAATACTTAAAAAAATAACATAAAAAATAAATACAAATGCTGCTCGAATGTCATAGGCATTGTACACCCACTAAATTTGATATTTTATATAAATTATGTTTATATCTATACTAATATTATAAAGCTGCAGAGTTTGTTTGTTTGTTTGAACGCGCTACTCTCTGGAACTACTAGTCCGATTTGAATGATTCTTTCAGTGTTGGGTAGTCCATTTATCGAGGAAGGTTTTAGGCTATAGATCATCACGCTACTACTTAAGAGAGCGGAGCATTGATAATAAATGTTAACAAATCCGGCAATTATTCATACATATTTTGAAGACTAAAACATACGGGCTCAAAGGGATATGAAGCTTCAAAATATACCCCGGGCGAAGCTGGGGTGGGTCAGCTAGTTATAAATATAATTTAGTGTACTAATTATACAAGTCGATTAAGATAGGAATAAATATGAATCAGTTCAAGTGGGATTCGAACCTCCGATCTTTACCATACAGGGGGAATACTCTAACCATCTAAATCTTTCTATATATATCCATCTTACGGCAATGGTAGGAGCCATCTACCGATACTTGTACGTACTACCCTCCTATAAGGGAAAGAAAGATCGGAACCAGCCTGTACTGATTTAAAAAAAATCCTATCTTAATGAATTTATATAATTAAACCGGCCAGGAACCACGCGGATATTTATTGATACGTAGGCTATTCGAGAGCAACTGCCATCAGGCCTCTCAGATCAAACTTGATAAGGCCCTGTAGATACATCACAATTACACTGCACCACTAATGTATTTTATCGGCACTGCGGGCCCCCAATTTTAGTACCCAAGGTCGATTTTAATGGCCGAAATAACGTTGTGTGTATACGACCCATCTCGGCTAGTGATAATGGTCTAGTTACAGCTGTCTGCAGAACAGGCACGATGTTACCAACATTATTTTGAGATGCCATTACCTCATTGTTATAGATAAAAGAATAAAAGTGAGCTAATCGCGAGGGATTAGTAATTCCAAGGCGAATAAGATCACAGATGGTACTCGTAGGTAGACCAAAATGTTATTCGAATAAACAATTGTAATGAAAAAATTAAACCGACTTCAAAAAGCACTGAAAGGTGAAAATTCTGTAGAGTTTTCTATAATTTTTAAGTATATTCATAAAACTTAAACAACAAAAACGTAAAATTACATGGGATCGAATTCAATGATTGGTGAAATGTGGGTGTTAATTCACCTAACCCTTCGGGGATAAAGGCGTGATAGTATAAACGACGGACTTTTGACCATCGTTTTATCATCTAACAAGGTGCAGTCAATTGACGAATTTTTATGCTAAGAAATGTCAATGCTACGGCATAAAAAAGATTGCGACGAATTGAGAATCTCATCCTTCAATTTTATCACTTGGGTAGGAAAACAATGATGTATTGGAATATATAAACTAGGGATAGACACGTCATCCAGGAACATCGGCTTTCAAAAATGGCGCAATTACGGAGTCGCCAAATTGACCACACCCCGTCTGACGGTAACCTGACGTGCCGCCATTACACGGGCTGTCCCTAGAATGGCTGCCCCTACCTTGACGGCCTCGAAAAATGTTTCTTCACGCCCGGGACTCTAGGAAGAATTAAACGTGTGAAGAGTTCCAAGACTTAAGAGTTTTTTCACATTATCCGATCCGATATCGGTGTCGGAGGATCATGGCCGATAGCCGACACCATGTGCTGTTTTCACATATATGCGATGAAATCGGTCCGAATCGGGCATTTACTCGATGGCATAGACTAGTTAGGGATAAAAAATACCAACAAAAAAACTACAAGCAATTTTCGACCTTATGGACATGAGATAGTATCGAGTATTTTTCTTATATTCGTGATCAGCGTCATCTATTAACGAGAAAAGACTCGTAATTAAGAAAATATTACTGTGCCGTCAGTGCAGAAGACAAAACAGGACAAGCCTGTGGTCTTCCTACTGACAGCAAAAAAAAAACTTTCCAATGAGTGCTGGCTCGGTAATGAAAATGAAAACGGAAATACGCAATCCGATCAATTTGATTGTGAACCCTCTCATCATAACTGGGTGGTGTATTAAATGTTAGTATAGGAATATCGAGGCCATTGTGATATCATAGTATTCTCTAATTGATTCTTAATCTCTTTTTCAGAATAACGTACAAAATACCTGCTGAGAATAAAATTGTACTGTAGTCAGTAGAGTCATTGTTTGATGGGCTGTATTTTAAAGAAAAAGTTATAGTACCTTAAATGACCCAAATTGGCAGATTGTGGGTGTTATTACACCTCTGCCCACTCCTAAGAGGATTCACAGACATAGACATTTTTCTTTTCTGGTTATCTGGATCATTATAACTGACAAAAACTTTTGAACTAACATCCATCACACGGTGTCTGGTTACCTTCGAGGCTTCTTTCTTTCCATTAGATAGAGAGTTACCATCTAACCTCCCAATACTAAAATTAATCCTTGTGTACCTACTAGTAAACCCACTCACTAGCACTTAGTCACACATCACTAGTATATCACTTTTGTATATCTCCGTCCTTTCTCATTTCGTTTCTATCCCTACTCTCACCAAGAACACCTCTAATCCAATACTAACGACCTGCCAATACAATAAAACACAAGATAATCACATCCTTAATAACATATTGTGGCACCAAATACCAATTTGATTTCCGAGACTAAATTCAGATCAATAAAAGCTCCCTTTAGAGGGATCAATCGCCATCAACACAGGTAATAGTGTCCTATCATAATCCCGGACATGATCATGAAACTGTTAATTAAGATGTGAGATAGGCCAGGGGAAATGACGTTAAAAATATCGATTGATGGAATTCTAAGCAAGTTCAGCTTGTTTATTTTTACTCCACCGTCGACCATATCGTAAATTTATAACTTTTGCAGGTACGTACATTGATTTTAAATTATTTCATACACAACAAGCTCTTAATCATCTAAAAGGAACAGGGTGGGAAGTTAATAGCGCAACACCACCTTTCCTGGAAAGATAAATTGAACGCCCCAGATTCCGGGGCAAATTCTGCGAAAGTGTCCTTTATGAGAGACGTTAAGACTTGAAAATATTCACTAAATAGTGCGGCTATGTTCATTTTAAACTTTCTACCGTATATACATAGGTTACACTAAAAGTTTCCGGAACTGGCCACTTACATAAACAATATTTAAAAATTTATTACAACATTTGAAAATAGAACTCTTTGGCTGTAGAATACAGTTTGTTTCATCTGACTGTCTTTTGTTTTTACCTTGTGGCGCCATTTAAAAAATTGTGTGTCTGCATCAACATCGATTTAACTCGGGAAAATTTTCGTAGTATGATTTTCTACGATTTTAAGTGTAATTTGACGGCTCAACAGAGCATCGCTCGGCTTGAAACAGCTTTTGTCGATGAAGCTCCATGCAAGACGACTGTTTATAGCTGGTTTGCAGAATTCAAGCGTGGTCGTATTAATCTCAGTGACGAATCTCGCGATGGTCGGCCGTCCACCGCTGTGACCAACAAAAACATCGATGCTGTGCGCCGTATGATTGAAACAGACAGGCATGTGACCTACCATGAAATTCGCGCATCCTTAGAAATAGGCATGAGTCAAATACAATCAATCCTACACAAACATTTGGGTGTGAGAAAGCTGTGCTCGCAGTGGATCCCACATAACTTGACCGAGGATCAAAAAACGGACCGCGTCACTTGGTGCAGTGCCATGCTTCAATGAAGGTGCGTCAAATTTGGTGTGGGACATAGTAACAGGTGACGAAATATGGATTTATTACTACGATCCCAAAACAAAGCAGCAATCGAGCGTATGGGTCTTTCAAGATGAGCCGAAACCAACCAAAGTGGCGCGCGTGAAAAGTGCATCTAAGCGGATGATTGCTTCTTTTTTTAATAAAACTGGACACGTGGCTACTGTTGCTTTAGAAAATCGTCGTACTGTGAATAGTGACTGGTACACGACCATTTGTTTGCCGGAAGTTATTGACAAACTCCGTAAAAATAACCGTAAACGCCGTATCATCCTGCACCACGACAATGCTAGTTCTCACACGGCCAGACAGACAAACGACTTTTTGAAGGCGAAAAATGTAGAAGTCATGAGTCATCCTGCATACAGTCCCGACCTGGCACCTTGTGACTTTTATCTGTTCCCAAAAATTAAGAACCAATTACGCGGCCAACGATTTTCATCACCAGAAGAGGCTGTCGAGGAGTATGAAAAACACGTTTCAGAGGTCACCACAGAGGAGTGGCACAAAAGTTTTCAAAACTGGTTTGATCGAATGAAAAAGTGCATAGACTCCAAGGGAGATTATTTTGAAAAACAATAAATTAATTTTGTACCTTTAATAGTATTTTTTCATATTCATTCCGGAAACTTATAGTGCGCCCTACGTAAAGAAAAGTAGTACGTAGGAAAATTAATAATCTGACTTTCTAAGTAAGAATAATTATACAATAAAGTTAACGCGGTCATGGTATAGGTACATACAAACCTTTGGTTTGCGTGACATTTCGACCAGGTTACACCGGCAGTGGTCACAGGCTATTAACATTATTGTATCTCATGGAACACGATAGTTTAAAAGAATAATATAAATTATTTATATAGCTCTCTAAGGCCCTTGAGACTAAAGCTAACCTCACATGTAAATCTGTGCACCTGCTAAACCCCGGACCAAGACTCTAAGGACGGTGAAATCAGCCCGCAGTCACTTCCAAAAAAGCCGACATACCAATACAAAGACTACGACTCTCTCGTACATTTCACTTCACGTATTGCGATGAAACATACATTGAACAAATCTGCTTTGCAATAATAAAAGATCATATCACTCAATAGAACATCATTGTAAATGTGGAGGGAACACTCTAAAATGCGTACAAGGCGACGACTCGTTTGCAACAGCATAAAAGAGTAGACTCCGAATTCGACTTTGTATAATAATATGCTGCACTGTCAGTATCCATTAGGCCTCGAAGACACTGAGCTAATTTAAAAGCTGCGATACAGTGAATTCAAAACCTAGCGAGTGAGCGAGTTAGCAATGCAATTGGATACAAGTACACATATAACACGAAGCGAGTTTACTAGCTGCTCGCGAACTCGGTGGCTTGTAGCTCTTGTGAACTAGCCTGTCATCAAAACTTTAGGCTGGCTTTCCACCATAGAAATACTATGCAACGTTGCTATGGGTGCACATAGCATAGCACCGGTGGAGACGGTTTCAGTTTTATATGGAACTATGCGTGCTTTAGATGTGTGCTACGGACGGAAAAAAGATTCAAATGTTGAACATCTGTAGGAAGTTTGATAGCATATCTTATTTGCTACGCTACATAGTACAGCACAGTGGAATTGGTCATATACTCAATACATTTATTGCTCTATATAGGTACATAGTTTAGCTTTTACATTCTCGGAGCATGGCTGCATAGCACATCTCTGAAGGAAAAGGCAGCCTCAATCCGCACAGATGATTAAATAATAGGTCGTTACATATGATATTGCCGTTTTTTTGGACCCCAATTTTCAGTACTCATATTTTTGAATTTTTTTAGGAATGACAAATCCAAATTTCATTTTTTTTTTGTGTATGAATGAGACAACATTAAACTGTAAAAAAGTAATCCGAAATTTTGTCATCAAAATGGATAACATTTAGGAAGTACTGTTTTTGAAGATCGAATTTAATTTATCAAGCGGCCAATAAAATAAAATTTAATACAGAGTTGTAAAATCTTGAAATCAACTTTCAAACAAAATATAAATAATGGAAATAGCTATTAAATGACAGGAAAAACGAACTCATAAATCTTTAAGAAAATTTCGGCAATTTCATAACTATTATTATTTTATTATAAACTCACGCCTATATCCCCGAAAGGCTAGGCAGAGGTGCTAGCACACACATTTTGCCAGTTTATGTTTAGGTCCCAATATAATAGGTGGCGAGCCTATTGCCATTAACCGAGCACTTATAAACCTGTGATATATACACACATAACTTCGAAAAGCATCGATAAATCATTGGTGTGCGCCATGGCAAAACCTGGGATCGAACCCGAGACCTCGTCTCAGCAGTCCATTACACATACTACCAAGACCTAATAAAAGAAAATCCGAGCAACAAAATTACGCTATCGTCTACACAAATCCAAATTTTAGCGAACAAAACTGCGGAGAGAGTGCAATTCGTCTGCAAAACAAATGCACAATTACCAACGCAAATGTGTATTAGCGATCTCGAGCGACGCGTCAACAATGCTCGAGTTGTGTGCTCGACGACGGTTGCACAACACGTTGCGGTTGTTCTATATAAGTTTGTTACTTACACTTGAATTCATTCACTTGATTTGTCGGGGCATGTTATTTAGAGCATTAATTCAATCGTTGGAAAATTATTCCAGTCGCCCTGTGATGCTACTTTCTGTAATTTGGGCATGATTCTACAAGAGACTAGTTGATTTCCTTTCACTGAAAAACTTTGGGTGCAATCGTTCATGAAACGATTTCTTAATTTTTTATTTATTCATTTATTCAACTTTATGCACAGTAACTTTGTACAAAGGCGGACTTAATGCCAAAGGCATTATCTAACAGTCAAGCATGAGTGATGCAAAGATACATTGAGGTAAGAGCAGGCAAAGTAATAATCTATTTACTCCATTTTTTTATATACAACTTAGGTGGCAGACAAGCACACGGCCCACCTGATGGAAAGTTGTTACCGTGACACATGAACATGTGTAACACCAGTCACACCCGTGCTGCCGACCCTGTAAGAACAGAGATTTTCTGTGCCTTCAGTGCATAACACAAAATCAGGACAAGCCTTTGGTCTTCCCACTGACAGCACAAAAACTCTCCAGTTAGCCCTGGCTACTCTACTCATCGCCATCAACACAACACGAGGTTATTATAGCCGTGGTATTCTGTAGGGTGGAGATACTTCCCCAGTTGGACTGCTCAATTTGGACGGAAATACGTCATTTACTGCTCTTTTTTCCCTATTTTTTATAATAAAATATACATGAAATGAATCTAACTAAAACAACAAGCCCCCGCACCATAATATACGATTATATCTCATAAGGCTGAGCTATCAAAGGTATATTCCGATATCAATTTAGTAGGCCGTGGTCTATACGGGTAGATTTATGTGCCCCATAATACACGTGAGCGGGGCCCCGGTATCAGCGGGGTCGTTAAAAGCTATCCGTATGATACGTGATTACGTTCATTACTTGTCTTTGGTTATAAAGTGTTAATGAGATACGATGTGTTCAAAAGATCTTTGATTTAGCATCAGTATATTATATGGTAATCACGGTAGCCTAGTGGTATGGGTAATGGACTGCTGAGACGAGGTCTCGAGTTCGATCCCAGGTTTTACCACGGCACACACCAATGACTTGCCGATGCTTTTCGAAGTTATGTGTGTATTTATCGCAGGTTTATAAGTGCCCGGTTAATGGTAATAGACTCGCCACCTATTACATTGGGACCTAAATATAAACTGGCGAAATGTGGGTGCTAGCACCTCTACTTTCCCCTTCGGGGATATAGGCGTGAGTTATTTATGTATGTATATTATATGGATGGCCTCAATATTGATATAAAACTGGTTATGTCGGACTCAAACCCACTAAAATCGCACATCATTTGGAGTCTTATAAGATGAGAAGTGTACAGTAGAATAAGAAGGATAACCCTCCAAGCCGGAGCCGGTGGGAGAGATTATGTCGGACTCGAACCGATTAAAACGCACGACGCCTGTGGGTAATTGTTGGTTGCCTAAAGTGAGTTTGACAGACATATCCCACGCACCACGGCTGACCCAGAGCCATCTACGGCTAAGAACGAGAGTTACTCCCGTACCTTATAGCTACAATAAGCCGCACCTAAAATAATAAGTTTGACAGGATCTATCGTGTAGCAGTAGTGAACGCGACTGCTATGATGGCGTTGGTTTGATGCCCGCTTAATGCAAAAAAAAAACAATAACAGTGCACTTCGGGTCCCAGGTATAAGCCATTGGGATCATCGATATGTTGATGATGATGACCTTACAATATTCCTCATTGAATCAATTAATGTTATTGACGTATCGATTAAGATTTTTTTTTATTTTAATAGTTAACATACTAAATGCTTTAAATAAATAAAATAAAAAAAAATATTTATTTCAGGCATTGCCCATAAAAATGTTATTAACAATAAAGCTTATATCCTATGTTAGTAAAACTGCAAGTGATTATTAACACAAACAGACAGTCAGTCAGTCATATTTATAACTGTAACTAATGTGTGTGTCTTTGGCAAGGTAGTACTGTATAATAGCACTGTCCACGTGAAGCCTTGCCGCAACACACAGCAAGAGGCTGTTGGAGCTACCCCGCACCCGATCTAACAGTGATGCAATGCGGTTTCTTAGGATGGCCGCAAAGCTATCAATATCAGCTTCTGCGAACATCCCAGAAGCGCTACAGTGGCGGTGCAGCCCCATCAGCATCCTGAAGGCATTGTTGTATTGAGTGCGCAGGGCCTTATATGCACCCTGGGTGTAGCTCGTCCACAGGCTGCACGTGTACGTTAAAATTTAAATCAACCTATTGAAGTACATTATCATAGATATTCTATAAATGTTAGCAATACTAAATACCGCTCTGCATTCCTACCGTTTCATATATTAATTGGTCATAAAATGAGCTATATTTGAATAATAATGACGATTCAAAAGTTGCCAAAACATAAATATACTCGTAACACTTACCTATTTAGAATATCCTATATAACTTTTACACTGTACTCATTTCCACATAAATCACAAATTAAATATCACGTCATATAAATTATCTTATAATCAACATTTATAGACAACTAGCTGTCCCGGCAAACGTCGTTTTGCCATATAATGTTAAGGGTGGACAACCCTTAACATTTAGAGGGATGAAAAATACATGTTGACCGATTCTCAGACCTACTCAATATGCTCACAAAATTTCATGAGAATCGGTCAAGCCGTTTCGGAGGAGTTCAAGTTCGAACACCGTGACACGAGAATTTTATATATAAGATCTTAAACTAGAAATTTTCGTTTTTCCTATAAAAAGTCATGAAAACCAGACCTAGGTTGTTGTGTTAAAGCTGATTTTTTCTGCGCAACTGCACTGCAGTAGGTAAGAATGATTGGCCATTATGATCCTTGAGTCGGGCTGGCTGTGACTGCTGCGAGAGGTAACAGGTAACGTAAGTTTATTAAAGTGCACCTCAAAAACTTTACAGTATAAGGCTTGTTTCAACAAGCGCTCTTTTGTTCAGCCCGTGTCGTTTTGTAGACGCCTTACCCGTCTAGGATATTGAGAATTTTATCACATATCTTTAGACAATATAGATAACTTATCATTTAATGTCACCGTTTTTGTAATACGACTAATAATAATAAATAATAATAAATATTCCACGACATTCTACACTACGCTATCTAGACCCATGGTAAGCATAGCTTAACTAGCTTGTGTTATGGGATCTAGAATGCGGATAAACATACTTAGATACTTTTTTTTTTGTAAATACATATGTTGGTGTAGTTAAGGTTTACTTTGCTTTTGGATACTGAGTCAATGAATAACAATAAATACGTCTTGTGTTTACGAGGTTTATTGGCAACTAAAATAAAAACTATCAAACATTGCCTTATAATAGGCATTGAATGCAACATAGCCGCCCACCAAAGGACGACTAGTCCTTTCAAACAACATTACAAGCATTAGAAAATAACATTAAAGTGTAATTAAATTACTTAGCTGAATCAAATACTTTCTAATACATATTAATGGGATCTTAATCTATAGCTGTATCAATCGGTAAAGCACACAATTTTGTAATACATCGTCTTGTTACACTATCGCCGCTCTTTACACTGTACACTCTGGTTAAACCATCGGACACAGCGGACAAGAATTCAAACAGGCCTCAATTTCGCAGAGAATCGTCGTCATTTCCTCGAACGTTAAATTGGTTTTCAAAATCCTTTTTAGGTACTTCATGGATTTGACGCCGGCTTCCCATAGTCCTCCGAAGTTAGGCAAATATGCGGGTATAAAGTGCCATTGGGTTCCATCGTTAGCAAGCAATTTAGCCATTTCTCCATCAAACTGCAAGCGAGCTTCCTTCCATGCTTCGACAAGTTCCTTGTTAGCACCAATAAAGTTGCGTCCTTGATCACTCCATATATTGGTGCACCTTCCTCTGCGAGCGCAAAATCTTTTAAAGGCTCCAATGAATGCAGCTGAACTTAGGTCGCCAACCAATTCTAAATGAATCGCCTTCGTGGACATACAAACGAAAACAGCTACGTATGCCTTTCTGGTCTTATTTCCTCGGCCTTTACTCATTAATATTTGGAATGGTCCGGCGAAATCTACGGCTGCGTTAAGAAATGGTCGCGCGGGCTTCACACGCACACTAGGTAAGTTACCCATAACTTGAGTCCTCACTCTAGCATTTAATTTGGCACATAGCAGACAACGATGAATATACTGCTTCACCAATGCCTTTGCTCGCAGAATCCAGTAATTAGACCTCAGGTAAGTAAGCATCAATTGTGTTCCACCATGCAATGTCTTCGAGTGGGCTTCTGCTACGATCAAAAGCGTAAGTTTACTGTTTCGACCTAGAATGATTGGGTGCTTAGCTTCATCACTCATCTTTGCGTTTCTGAGCCGGCCGCCCACCCTGAGAACTCCATCTTCATCAAGGTAAGGATCTAACGACTTCAGGTTACTAGATTTTTTTACAGCTTTCTTTCTTTTCAAATGTTCTATCTCTCGTCCAAATTCTTCTTCTTGTGCTTTTTTTATACATATTTTCAAAGAAAGATGTAGTTCTTCAGTTTTTATTGTGTTATCTATATCTTTTAATGCCTTTTGTTTCAAGAATCGTCGGCAGTATGTTATTGTTCTAAGAAGCTCTAATAATGTGTCAAAATCATCAAATTGTGTTATTAATTTCTTTCCATTATCTTTGTTATCATTTTTAATTTCAGATTTTGTATAATAATCTTTTTCTTTTCTAAATCGACTTGTGTTGTGTTTGGTCTAGTGAACTGTATCTTGGTTTGTAGCCATTGTGGGCCGTTCCACCATAAATCACACTTCTTCAAATCAGCTACTAACATACCCCTTGATGCAATATCAGCTGGGTTGTCTTGTGTCTGTACATGGTGCCACTGGCTGCAATTTAAATTGGTTGTAATCTCTACAACTCGGTTAGCCACAAATGTCTTCCATCTATTAGGATCTCCAAGCAACCATGAAATGACAATCGACGAATCTGTCCAACCATAGATTTGAGATGCAGGTATCCTCATTGTTTGCCCGATTTGTTTGAGAAGTCTAGACAGAAGCAAGGCTGCGCATAATTCTAACCTGGGTAAAGATATCGTTTTCAGGGGAGCAACCCGAGTTCTTGCAGCAATGATAGTAGTTTTGAAAGTACCATCTGGGATTCTCACTCTGCAGTATGCTACAGCGCCATATGCCTTTATAGAAGCATCACTAAAGCCATGGATTTCTATAGAATCTCTAGTGGACCATGATGTGCCCATCCATCTGTTCATGTAAAGTTCATTTACATTCTGGAGATCACATCGTATTGTAGCCCATCTTTCTGCTAGTGTTTGGTTCACAGCTTGATCCCAGTCGACCTTCTCGATCCAGAGTTCCTGAATTAAAATTTTAGCCATTACTAGGCAAGGTGCAATCCATCCAAGTGGGTCAAATAACTTTTGAATATCGGAGAGAATGCTTCGCTTTGTGATCACGTCGTGAATAGGAGGTAAGTTTAAATTGTATTCAAACTTATCTGTTCCCAAATTCCATTGGATACCTAGTGCTTTTACTGTTCCATTAACATTCAGTTCCAGATGTGCATTGGATGATCTGTCCTTTGGATTGATTGTTTCCATGAAAGCACCATTGTTAGATGACCATTTCTTCAGTTCAAATCCTCCTAAGTGCAGCAGATTTGTTAGATCTTGACTGAGTTGTATAGCTTCTGCTAGGGTATCTCCTCCTGACATGACGTCATCAACGTAAAAATCCTCGCGTAGTATTCTAGCGGCTTCTGGATACTTATCACCTTCATCATCAGCTAGCTGCATGAGCGTTTTTACAGCAAGATATGGTGCAGAAGTGGTTCCAAATGTCACAGTCAAGAGTCTATATTGCTTGATGTCTTCTGAAGGGTCATTTCTCCAGAGAACTCTCAGAAAATCTGTATCTTCTTTATCTGCCCATATCATCCTATACATTTTTTGAATGTCAGCTCCAAAACAAACAGCATGTGTTCGCCATCTAATGATTAATTGTCTCAAATCATCTTGTAGCACTGGGCCTGACAGGAGCTCGTCATTAAGTGAAACACCGTTGGAGTTTTTACATGATGCGTCGAACACGACACGTGTCTTTGTTGTTTCCTTGTCATTACGTACTACTGCATGATGTGGCAAGTATACTGATTTATTCTGTAATTCCTCTTTCGGTACTTCTTCGATATGTTTTAACTCCTTGTAATCATTTATAACCTTCGTATATTCTTCTTTAAGTTCTCTATTTTGAATAAATCTTCTTTCTAATTGTAACAGTCTTCGTTTTGCTATTTCTAGTGAATTTCCTTCTAATGATTTGGGTTGCATTGTGTTGAAGGGTAATTTCACTACATATCTTCCATCTTTGTTTCGCTTATATGTCTTCTTGTATAAATCTTCGCATAATTGTTCCATTTGTGTTAGGCTTCTTTTCGAGTCTATATCAACTTCCCATATAGTTTTCAGTAAATCTTCTATAATTACTTCTTGCTTCATGGCCGTCAATGATTTCTCACGCGCGTTATGTTTTAGTTTTATTCCACCCATTAAAATCCATCCCAGGTGAGTATTTTGAGCACATGGTAGACCTGGTGGACCTTTGATGAGCCCTTGTTTCAATATTGCAGCGTATTCATCTACACCCAATAACAGATCGATAGGTTCTGTAGCATGATAATTTTGATCTGCAAGTTGGATGCCTGCTAGGTGTGGCCAATGTGTCTCCTTCATGGCGCTTGAGGGCACGTTAGAGGTCAAACGCTTGGACATCACGTAGGCTTTAATCGGCAATTTGAAGGTGTCTTCCCACTGTGACCATACTTCAATGTTGACTTCATGTTTGACCCTTACTTTCATTGATTCCATGCCGGAGACGATTAGGTTTACTGACGATTTTTTTAGATTAAGGATTTGAGTTGCCCTTTCGCTAAGAAAACATGCTTGAGATCCAGAGTCTATTAGCGTTTTTAGAATAGTAGTGTACCCATGTTTGCTTTTCAAGATCACTACTGCCGTAGCCAATAGAGCTGTCTTCTGCTCAGAGTTATAGTGAGACGCAACCATCGTGTTGACCTTCTTCTCTTCTACATCTGGTCGGTTAGACGGCGTCGGCTGTTGTGATTCTGCTGGAGAAGTCGGCGTGTCTTTGTTCTTGGGTTTATGTAGAAGGGTGTGATGTCGTCTCTTACAGGTTCGGCAGGTCATTGGTATGCGGCATTTGAACACCGAATGACCCATCCCGAGACAGTTGTAGCAGAGTTTATTGATTCTTACATGATCTCCTCGTTCGTTAATATTCATTTTATTAAACACGTTGCAGTGACTCAGTGTGTGCACATCCTTACATAGGGTACATGATTTTTGTTTCTCATTTTCGGCGGTTATTGTGTGACAAACACGTTCCTTAGTGGCTTTGGTATAAGTGG
The DNA here is from genome assembly GCA_963662185.1 of Eilema griseolum. Lineage (NCBI taxonomy): Eukaryota > Metazoa > Arthropoda > Insecta > Lepidoptera > Erebidae > Eilema > Eilema griseolum. The sequence goes on from OY759250.1 coordinate 13,870,755, forward strand.
TGGGGGTAACATTCTCAAGCGTTCGGAATTTGGCTTCTAAAAATGCACTCATTTCCTTCCACGTATATAACTCTGTAGAATTTGATGAGTAAGTAGCTCCTTCCCATTCTTTATGCGACTCCGGGTCCAACTTCTGCACCAACAGAAATATAATTAAAGGATCCCAGGAATCGGTAGGCACTTTCAGATTGTTTAAACTGTGTATCACTTCGTTGGTAGTATCTAGAAGTGATTTGAGCTGTGCCGCAGATTGATTGGTACACTTCTTTTGTGTAAATAAACGTTTGAGTAGTGTATACACGCCTGTTGTCATACCGACCCATCAACATGCTCCATGCCATATTATAATTAGCTGTGGTTACCTTTATAGGATTAAGTAGTGATGCCGCTTCGCCCGAGAGACTAGTTTTCAAATAATGTAATTTTTCAACATCGCTCAATTTAGTACTATTGTGAATTAATGATTCGTATAAGTCCTTATATGTGGGCCACTCCTCGTAGTTTCCGGAGAATGCTGGTAGTTGTATATGAGGTAACGTCAGCGGAGCGCGAACTTCACTACCGCTAGATGTACGAGGCGCGGTTGCAGTACTTGCAGTCAACAAATCCTTTAGGTCACCCAGTATACATAGATACAAGTCTTCGTGGAGAAAGTACTCGTCATTCACAAAATAAGGAAGCACTGCACGTTGTTCTCTCGTTGTATTCTTCAACAGGTCTTGGTGAGCTTTCTTAAAAGTTTCCCAAAATTCTTCAACAGTAGAAATGCGAGTTTGTAAATAACCGGGTTTCGATAAACGTTCCTTGGGACACTTTTTTAAGTTTATCTGAGTTTTCTTCAGTGCTGACGCGATGTCTTCCAATATAGTCAGTGCTTGATCTGCTGTGGTCGCCATATTATATTATAGGACTTCAAAATCTTGCAATAAATCACTAATAATGATGTTTCTTTACGTAATTGTGCACAAAATTACGACGATTCTAGTAATATTTGCTAAAAAATGCATTAGGCCTCGTCTTATCGCTCAGGAATGCGCTTCTTTTGTTCTCGCGGCGGCCGGTCCTACGATGCTCAGGTAGATCAATCCGGTTCGAATTCGACCATATGTCGGTGTAGTTAAGGTTCACTTTGCAATTGTGTACTGAGTCAATGAATAAAAATAAATACGTCTTGTGTTTACGAGGTTTATTGGCAACTAAAAATAAAAACTATCATACATAGCCTTATAATAGGCATTGAATGCAACACGGTTACTAATATTCTTTTAAAAATAATTGTACTCAGTACACATTTATTCATTCTGTTTAAATATAAACTGCGTACAGTCAGTATCAGATCTATGTTGACTGTTGTAGCAAAGTACTCAAAATAATCTTAGTACCAAAATTCCAAGTTTATATTAGATATCACTAAGTTCAAATAGTGGTAAGCATCCAGAGTGGTCAAAACATCTTAGCAATCAATTCTCCATTATAATGTAAGATAACAGAGTGTTCATATTGATATGTACTAGCAGATCGCTCAATCTAAGCGAGCAGAGTGCTTAAATTTATTTTTACATAATGTCATTTAATGGCATTTGTATCCATATAAATGTGCCAATGACTTTTAGATACTACCGAAGTTATGTGTGTATTTATCGCAGGTTTATAAGTGCCCGGTTAATGACAATAGGCTCGCCACCTAGTAGTAATTTAACACATTGGGACCTAAACATAAACTGGTGAAAAATGGGTGCTAGCACCTCTGCCTACCCCTTCGGTGATATAGGCATGAGTTTATGTTATGTTATAAATGTGCCATTATGTTAAGATAATTTTGAACACTGTGCTCGCTTAGATACCAATGAGCGACCTGCTAGCACATAACAATACGAACACTGCTTTGCTAGTCAACATCGATCTGATGCTGATTGTACAATTATTTTTACTGAGTACATTTTGTATCCAATAATTGCTTACATATAACAAGTTTGAAAAAAATGGACAAATTTATAGAAAATATCCTCACCAAAATTTTAAATGTGGCCTTGGATGACCGAGCTTCACTACAAGCGTACTTGGGTGGGCTCGGTATTCGCAAAATTTCAGATGTCAGCTTACCAGCGTTCCTGTCTTCAGTCCACAGTACGGAAGAATTAACTAGGAAAATCCTTGCACCTACACTAGTTAATTCTGAAGCATTGTGTAAAACTGATGCAGTGAACGCTTGGAAAATTGCATGTCCTTAGGCCACGGTAACCACATTCCATCAGGTGGGCCGTGTGCCTGTCTGCCAAGTGGTATAAAAAAAAATGTCCAAACACCGATCTCCCAAGGAACCTTTTCTCACAGCGTCAGTGGGACGGGCAGCTCTGCAGCTTAGTTGCATGTTCCAATGCTGCTGAGCGTGCCCGTTTACTGGCGGTTGGAGTGTGGGAATCGGGTCTTTGGCTACAAGCTCTTCCGTCGTCTAACGTAGGGACTATGTCAGATGACACTACCTTCCACATCGCAACTTGTCTCCGTTTAGGTGCACCGTGTATTTCTCCGTATCAATGCCGTTGTGGACAAGCCGTTGACAGATTCGGACACCATGGCCTGTCGTGCTGCAGGAGCGCTGGGCGAATTCCACGGCACGACAGCCTCAACGACATAATCCGCCGTGCTCTTGTCACCGTCGATGTACCAGCTGTACTTGAACCAAACGGTTTGGTGCGTGACGATGGCAAGAGACCGGATGGCATGTCGTTAATGCCATGGAAGAAGGGTAGGACTCTGGTGTGGGACGTCACATGCGTTGATACCATGGCTCCTACAATATAACTAGCACGGCTGGCTGTGCTGGTGCTGCTGCTGATTCTGCAGAGGCTCTCAAGCGGCGCAAATAATCCAATCTCATCGGAGATTATGAATTTGTGCCGTTTGGAGTCGAGACTTTGGGGTCATGGGGTCCGAGCGCTCGCAACCTCTTCCGTGAGATAGCGAAGCGTATGGTCGACGCTTCTCGTGACCAGAAGGCTGGCCTCTTTTTAGGTCAGAGATTAAGCATTGCCATACAACGTGGCAATGTTGCCAGTCTTCTGGGAACGCTACCACAAGAGGCATACGATGCGGAGGAATTCCACGACGCATTTTAATTTTATTGTTCTTAGCTAAAAGTTGTATAATAGTTATTTTAGTTTTATTGTATTTAATATCTATATATTATTTCTTGACATGATTGTAAAATTAATATATTTACCTATTATAATTGCTTGCTTTAATATCTCGAGTTTCATCTTCTTCATCCCAGTGGCCGGGAAAGCTCGCATCAGAGCCTCGTACATAAATCGGTGTCCCGGGTCTCAGTCGCAGGTGAGATTGTCCTGGACTGTCTGATGTTAAACAGTGGTGTCCTACAAGGCGACTAATTGATAGGCCCTTAGTAGCCTTGTACGAAACCGCATGGGAAGAGATGGGGTGGTCCAAATTCTACTCTGCTCCTTATAGAAATAAGGATAGCCTCTGTACTACTATTTCCTCCAATATATATTTATAATTGTTCTTGTGTGAACATAAATATAATTAAATAAATAGCATCTCCAGTGACACACATAATTACGCCTAATTTATCTAACTTTGACAGTACTTATTTAGAATTTAATAAAAAATGCCGGGCCAGTGCGAGTTGCGTTCGCTTTGAGGGTTCCGTTCTAGAGTGAAGAAAGAACTTAAGTTTCATAAACAGCTGTATCTTTTGATAGCATTTACTTAGAAGTTTGACTTTTTCATTGCTTCAAAGGATTGCAGACCTAAGTATTAGGTATTAATTTCATCCTGATACGTATTCCTGAGAAAAAGGTCTTGACAGACAGACCGACAGACGGGCAGACGGACACCGAAGATCACTTCGGTGTCCGTCTTATATAGGTATAAGGGTTATATATAGGTATAAGGGTTTTATACCACTTAGGTGGTAGACAAGCACACGGGCCACCTGATGGAAAGTGGTTACCGTGGTCGATGGACGTGTGCACAACCTAGGGAGTCACACTCGCGCTGCCTACCCTGTAAGCACAGAGAGTAGTAGTACGGAACCCTAAGAATGAAGATCATCTTTGCATACTTCACTTCACATATTCTCGTTATCCTGTTAGCTATAGATTAAAAATAGCAATAAACGTTCATCATTCGAGACTGAGGTATTACTCAAGGGATACTGGAATATACATAGTTCTGTTAGAATTGCCTATAAATTCTGACTAAATTTAGTCTTGGAATGTGCCTACTTTTTTTTTTTTTTTTTTTTTACGTGCGCAAAATCCCCACGGATACCTCCCCACCGGACCCGGTGGAGGAGGTTATGTCGGACTCGAACCGACTAAAACGCACGCCGCCTGTGGGTCGTTTCGGTTGCCGAAGGTGAGGTTGACAGGCATATCCCTCGCACCCCGGCCGACCCAGGGCCATCTCTCACGATCTGGCCCTCTTCTCGGGTGTGGGGACCACAGAGTCCCCAACTCGTCCCCGGAAACGGGGAGGCGCGCCACGCGCGCCGCCGCCGCGGCCTGCTTCTGCAAGGGTGACAGGCGGCTTCACCTGTCACCCCCAGGCCGGCGCTCATGGGGGGCGGAGGTCGTTCATCGACCTCCGACGCCCGAGTTGCCTTCGTGCGCGGGCAGCTTGTCTAGCGATCCTTCGTCGCTCCCGCTGCCGCTCCCGCCCCGCCTCCTCCTTCACGAGCATTACTTGCTCGCAGAAGGAGGCACCGGCCGCCCACGCATCCGCGCAGCGAACCATCGCCGCGAGCAAGGTGGAGAGCGTGAGAACCCTCACTCCCAGGGCCGCCACAAGCTCCCGCCTCGGCGTCTCCCACGCCGGACACTCGGTGAGCGTGTGCGGACCTGAGTCCTCGCTCGCGTCGCAGTGATGGCACTCGGACGTTGGCTCTTTCTGCATCCGACGCAGATACTTTCCGAAGCATCCGTGCTCGGTGATCATCTGCGTCAGACGGTACGAGAGGCTGCCGTGTGGCCTCTCTAGCCACTCCCCCATGATGGGTCTTACCGCCGTTACTACGGCGTGCCCTGCGCTTGGTTGCCCAAGTCGTCTCTCCCATTCTGCCACCATTTCCCTGTGGAGCCGGGATCTCACGGCCCGAATTTCTTCGGGCTCGGGATCGTGACCCCGCTCCCGCGCCGCCCTTCGGAACCTGTATAGCGCCGACAGGCATCTCGCTTCCAGGATCCATGGTGGCGATCCGGCGAGGAGACTCGCCGCGTTGAATGATATCGTGCGGTACCCCCTTATGATGCGGCACGCCAACTTCCGCTGCGGACGCTGCAGCAGAAGCATGTGCCGATCACTCAGGGTGTCCGCCCACACGGGACACCCGTACAGGGCCATGGACCGCACGACACCCGCGTAGAGTCTCCTGCAGGAGTCATCCGGGCCCCTCAGGTTGGGCAGTAGCCGCGCCAGAGCGTTGGCTGTGCCCGCCAATTTGGGGCCCAGACTTCGGAAGTGCTTCCCGAAGTCCCACCGGCCGTCGAGCACGAGCCCCAGATATTTCATCTGGGGCTTGATGCCGATGAGAGTGCCTCCCACTGTGAGGCTGGAACCAGGTGGTGGCGTGCGCCGAGGTCCATGAAAGAACATGGCCTCGGATTTATGCAAAGCCACCTCAAGGCCCAGCCGCCGGAGCCGTTCCACGACTTGAGCAACCGCGGTCGTGGCCCTCAGGATCGCTTCGCGGTGTGTAGCTCCGCTCGCCGTCACTAGCGTGTCGTCCGCATAGCACGTGACGGCGGCGCCGTCCGCAAGCTCACCGCGAAGCACCCAGTCGTATCCAATGTTCCACAGTAGCGGCCCGAGAACCGATCCCTGTGGAACACCGCACGACATCTCACGCCGACCGACGCCGGTCGCACTTGGGTAGATGACGGCTCTCTCCGTCAGGTACGCCCCGACTATGCGGCGGAGGTAGAGAGGCGCACCGTGGTACACGAGTGCCTCCCTGATGCAACTCCAGGGCAAGGTGTTGAACGCGTTGGAGATGTCCAAGGACACCGCCAACGTCACCTCACCCCGGGCAACTGCCTCCTCCGCCAAAGTCCTCACGCGCATGATGGCATCCACGGTGGACCGCCACCGGCGGAAGCCATATTGGGCATCCGCCAGGTCCGGCCCCCTACCAGAGAGGTGCTCGACGAGGCGCTTCGCAATAACTCTTTCAAAGAGCTTGCCCACCTCGTCGAGCAACACAATGGGCCGGTAGCCGGACGGTTCGTCCGCCGGGCGACCCTCCTTTCGGATGAGGACCAGTTTCCCCGTCTTCCACATCTTCGGAAACTGGCCCCGCTCCAAGCATGCGCTGAGGAACCCTCTCAGCCGGGGTTCGAGACCGTCTTCTCCCAGAGCTAGGACCCACGCGCGGCCTGGAATGCCGTCGGGTCCCGGGGCGGTGCTCTTCTTGGCTCTAAGCCTTCGCACCGCCAGCTCCAGTTCTACCCAAGTGACCTCGGGGACTTCGTCGTCAACTACCACACTGGGCGCCACAGGCGATCGAGGTGGCGGAGTCATCTGCGGCGGAACGTGTTCCGCTCGCGCCGGGAACAGGGACTCGACCACTCCACCGAGCAGAGCTGGCTGGAGAACCCGGGTCAACGGCGGGGCCCGGGGGCGCAGCTTTCCTCTTACCATAAGGTAAGGCCGCCCCCATGGGTCCCGCTCCAGCGTCTCCATGAGCTCCTTGTAAGCCGCGGCTTTCGCCCGCTTAATCTCCGCTCGGAGGGCATCTCTGGCCTCCCTGTATCCCACATGAAGCTCCGCCACTCGGGGCTCCGTATCTGCGGTTCGGCTACGCCTCCTACGGAGTCTGGTCCACCGGCGGTGCGCGATCACGCAGGCTTGCCGTAGCCTCGCGATCTCCGCAGACCACCAGTAGACCCGACGCCTCGGACTATAGGGTGGTGCCCTAGGCATACCCGCATCGCAGACACGAGTCATGGCCTCCCGGAACCACACCGCCTCATCGTCGATATCGACAGGCCTGTCCGGCGCAATGGCCCAGGCCTGTACGATGGCGGCCTCCAGGAGGACCTCCCGATTCAGTCTCCCAAGCACCCAGCGTGGCTCGCGTGGGGCCGGTATGACCGGCGCATCACCCGCGGGGGGGGAGACATCAAACCGAACGTATCGGTGATCCGCCAGTGTCTCCACCCCCACAACAACACGCCAGTCCCGCACACGGTGCGACAGCGAAGCGCCTGCGAACGATAGGTCGATAATCGAACTGCGCTCCGCGGTCACGAACGTGGCTTCGGCCCCGCGATTCTGGAGAACTAGACCGTGATTAGCGGCCCAGCTCTCCAGAGCCCTACCTCGTGGGTTCGTGTGCCGGGACCCCCAGGTCACTGACCAGGCGTTGAAGTCCCCGAGCACAAGAACCGGATGAGGATGACAGGCGTTGACGACGTCGGTCAGTCGCTCCAGCGACTGCCGGTACTCCCCTATGCGTCGGTGTAGGCTCGGCGTGAGATAGACGGCCACGACCGCAATCTCCCCCACACGCGCCGCTACGATGCCATGCTCCCTTGCCACGACAACAGGGGGAGGGGCACCCATAGCGGCGTTGTACACCAGTGCCGCCGACCCGTCCAGGTCGACCACCCAGGCAGGCCCAAGGGGCCGGTGAGTGTACGGATCGGCGACAGCGGCGACGTGTATGGACCACTGTGCCATGCTCTGGAGCAGAAGACCCTGAGCATCGGCACCGTGGCCCACGTTCGCCTGCAGGATGCGGAGCTGGGGATCCATTATGGAACCATCTCCGCATCCCGCCGCGAACTTTGGGTGGAGCCCCCGCCTTGCGGCTTCGGCTCCCCCCCGGTGCAGGCCTTACTGCCAACCCTATGGTCGGCCGGTTTGCCCCCCGCTGCACACCTGAAACAGTGCAGCGAAGCTTCGCATCCACCGGCCGTATGGCCGGGTTGGCCACAGCGGAAGCAGCGGTCAGCGACCGTCACCGCCGCCGTGCACTGCACCCCCACGTGGCCGACCGACAGGCACCTGAAGCACCTGGTCGGTCGAGCCTGCAGGAGCCGGACCTGCACCCGCACCACGCCTCCAACGGCGAGGAACCCCCGGTTGGCAGCCTTTTTGGCTGCTGCGATGGGGCAGCCGACAACTGCCGCCCCCAGTCCACGGCGGCCGAAGCGGATTGCTCCGACCTTCACCGCCTCTAGGGGGCAGCCCCCGGCCTCCGCCACGGTGAGGCGGATTTGCTCCACCGTGATGGAGTCGTCCAGGTCCGAAATGCGCATTTCTGCGCACTTGTTGGGCCTGGACACCCGGACGTCGGCTGCGTCGAGCGTCTCCCTAAGCTTAGCCGCTAGGGCATCAGCCTGGGGACCGCTCGAGGCGCCTGGGATCTCGAGTAGCCGAGCACCCGTCCGAGTGGGTTTCACCCGGATGGGGCCCGGCATGTCGAGGGCCTTCATGTCAACGCAGGCGAGAGCAACTGCACGCCCCTATCCGCCGCCTCCGCCGTCATCGTAAGGACGACGGCGGTTGAGCGGGGGACGCGCAGCCTCCCTGGCACTCCCCTCGCAGCAGCCTCAGCCCTCCTGGCCTTTTTGGCTGCCTTTCGGTTCGCCTTGCGCCGCTTTTTTGAGGCGCCGGCAACCTCCCAGCCCCCCTCCGGCGAGGAGCTCGTGGCGGCTATACCCGCCGAAGTTCGGGCCAGAGCTGGGGCCGGGGCTAGGGCTGGGGACTTCTTCCCCTTGCCCTTCCCCCTTCCCCTTCCCCTGGGCCGCGCGACCTGCGCATCCTGGGGGGGGCTCACAGCTCCCGCAGCGAGAGCAGCCCGAGCGGGCGGAGCGGCATGGGCGGCAAACGCAGCGGACGGGCTGCTGGCCGACCCCTGCGGGGATCCCGCCACTACCGGACAGGTGGGGCCCCTCTTAACTGCCCCGGCATATCCGGCCGGAGCCGCCAGGGGTGGTCGGCGGCTGGAGTCCATTATGGGCTCCAGCCAGCTCCGGGTGCGCTCCTCCTGCGCCACCCGCCACGCCCGCTGCTCCGCCAGCGCCTCCTCCTGGCGCTTCTCCATGGCAGCTATTGCCGCCATGCAGAGCGCCAACGGGTCCGCAGGCCGAGCCGGCCGCAGCACCGGCGACTCCTGCCGAGCTGGTCGGGCCGGCGACTTCGGCGGCTCCGGCCGCGGCGACTCCGACGACGCTAGAGGCTCCGGCCGCAGCGGTGACCTCGACCGCACGGGCAACAGCGGCCGCGCCGGCCGTCCCGACGGCGTCGGCTGCAACAGCGGCTCCGGCCGCAGTGGCGACCTTGATCGCACGGGCAACAGCGGATGCGCCGGCGGCGTCGGCTGCGCCACCAGTCGCCGCCGCGCCGACCGCGTAACGCGCTCCGCCGGCAGCCCAGCGACGACCGCTTGGAGGCTCGCCAGATCGGCCGCCATCCTCCCCATCTCCTTGCGGTAATCGGCCGCCATCCGCTCATTGCTCTCCAGGAGCTCCAGGTGCCTCCTGCCCAAATGAGCCCTGTCGAGCTGCAACTCGGCTAACTCCGCCTTCAGGAGGTCGAACAGCTCGACAAGCCGCGTCGTCGCCTGCGTGACCCGGTGCTCCTCCGGCGTCGGAGAATCGGTGCGGGCCCCGGCCCAACCTTCTAGGGCTTCTATCACCTCCTTAGATATTTTGTCGGCGCGAGGCAAGGGTAAGGACGCCGCCGAGGTGGAGGAACTCGGCGGCGCTTCCACATCCTCCGGGGCCCTGAGGCTATCACCACGCTGCAGCTGCGTGCGGCTGACCGCTAGCAGCTTCGGCGGTGGTGGATGCAGCGTCTCGTCACCGTCGTGACTGCTGCTGGTGGAAGAGGAGTCGGTCAAGGTGAGCTCCAAGTCCGACTCCGTCTTCTGTGGTGGAGGGGAAGGAGGAGGAAGAGACTTCTTCCTGAATCTCCTCTTCCGCCGTACAGATTTCCGGGTCTGTAGGCCCACCGGGCTGTTCGCCCTACTCCTCTCCGTGGCGGTGTCGAATTCCTCCGACACCGCGGTTTGGGACGCGACCTCCGCGTCGTGGAGCTGCGCGACCTCCGCGCAGACTGTTCTGCTTGGTTTGGGTTTTAATGTTAATATTGAATTTTCCATGTAAATCCCACGAGTAGAACCGATAAAATTACACTCCCCGGGTGACGGCCATTCCGGGAAGCGGGGTACATACTACGGAGGTCCCCTGGTATCCGTAGGTTTTAAGCGACTTCGCTGTCGGGTTTTTCAGACTTTTCCTTGTCGCGGGCCGGCCAATTAAGGCAAGCCCCGCGGCCTTCAGAATATCGGCTTCCCAAGTGTGGCTAGCACTCAGGTCGTTGTCGATATCCTGGAGGTTACGCGACGCGGGAGAGCAGCCAACTCTCCCAGCACCGACGGTGGCACGAATGCCTGCCAGCCTCTGCGCGAGCAGTAGGCCGGCCCGTCCCTGGATCCCATGGATCCTTGTGTCGCCCCCATGTCCCCTCTGAAAGCAGAGGGATACCGGGAGCGACAGGCTAGCCCTAAAAAGGGCTGTTTGGGATGGAAGGGATTCTACGAATCCCTTCCCGCGGGCCTTGCAGGTCCGCCATACCACGACCCCCTCTGGGTCAGCTAGCCCTAAAAAGGGCTTGTCGGGTTATTGGTCGACGGCTAGCAGAGCTCCTTCTCCTTGGAGTCAGAGTCTACTAACCGTCGTCCAGGGTGCACCAGCCTCCCCGCTTCCGTTCCCCAGGACCGCGGTCCAGAGGGAAAAGAAACAAGTAAGCCAACGTGGAGGTTACCCAACCCGCACCCCGGAATGTGCCTACTAAATCAAAATGTTAAAGTAAGAGGAGATAGTTTTAGTATCTATTAACTCAATTATTTCGTATTTATCTTTAGAGAGAGAGAGAGAGAGAGAGTCCCTCTCTCTCTCTCTCACTCTTTCTCTTTTTATATTATTTCTTTCGTATAAAAAAGAACTCGATAATTATTAATGCACGTGTTTAGTCGCTTCTACCTGACCCTACAGGCAGACACAATAACCATCTCAATCTGCTTCTATTCATACACACTTCATAAGATGCTTCTACCTGTCATTAAACTTTTCATACAAACTGCCAATTCCGAATACAGTCAAGATCAAATACAAAAATCATTTATTCTGCATAGACCATTAAATCAGAACTTACAAAACGTCAATATAAAAAGAAAAATGAAAGACTAGTTTCGCAAACAGACCCGAGTTCAAATCGCGGCCCCGACCTGAGAAAACTCCGGCAAGAAACTCAGCCTATTTATAAACATTTACTCAGTGTATATACATTCATACATATAATCACGCCTTTTCCCTGGAGGGTTAGGCAAAAGTGATTTAACACCCACATTGCACCAATCATTGAATTCGGTCCCACGTAATAGGACGACTCAGTGTACTTAGTATAAATAAGTGTGTATATGTATATAACATATTATTATATGAAGACATTGTATAACATAGCTTATTAGGCCATTAGAGAGCATACAAGCTCGTCCAATTAGTTTCAGTGGCTGCATAACAAACAGAAGACAATATGGATGTGCGTCACAGCGCTGTTGGCATCCATCGGTCATTCAATTTAATTCTCTTCACGTGACGTTTCACTGGGTATGACGTAGCTATACAACTATTATTTTTGTAACAGTTGCAGTTTTTTCTTGTCAAATAATCTATATAATCTATACTATATATAATATTATAAATCTGCAGAGTTTGTTTGTTTGTTTGTTTGTTTATTTGTTTGAACGCGCTAATCTCTGGAACTACTGGTCCGATTTGAATGATTCTTTCAGTGTTGGGTAGACCATTTATCGAGGAAGGTTTTAGGCTATATATCATCACGCTACTACTTAAGAGAGCGGAGCATTGATATTAAATGTTAACAAATCCGGCAATTTTTCATACATATTTTGAAGACTAAAACATACGGGCTCAAAGGGATATGAAGCTTCAAAATATACCCCGGGCGAAGCTGGGGTGGGTCAGCTAGTAAATATTATATAGCTGAAAAGTTTGTTTGTTTGAACGCGCTAATTTCAGGAAGTACTGGTTCAAATTGAATAATTCTTTTTGTGTTGAATAGTCTGTTTATCAACGAAGGTTTTTTTTTTAGGTCACATATCATCACGTCGCTACTTAAGGGAGCGGCGTAGTGATCATAAATAAATAATAAATAAGCCTTTATTGCTGTTAATAATACAGTTCAGTTTACAAGTTACTAAATAAGTTGACAATCGGTTTGGTTTTCCTTTCATACATAAACAGCTTGTCCTTCGACAAAGGTCTCCTCTAAAGACTTCCATCTATCCCTATCCTTCGCTATCCTCATCGACTCTGGACCGGCAACTCTTTTAATGTCGTCTTCCCAGCGATTCTTTTGTCGCCCTTTGCTTCTTTTGCCGTCCCTTGGATACCGCTCTGATATTATTCTTGTCCATTTCTCTTTCTGCTCTGCCCATCTCCATTTCAATGTTTTGCATATATTTTTTTTAGTGATCATATATGTCAACAAATATGGTAGATTTTTAAAGAAATACGCGCTTAAATAGATGATATGAGTTTTTAAAATAAACCTCACCCACGGATACCGCCACCACCGAAGACGATGGGGGATGTTATGTCGGACTTGAACCGACTAAAACGCACGCCGACTGTGTGGGCCACAGGTTGCCGGAGGTGCGATTATCTGAGACACATTCTACCCAAAAAAACTGTTGTCATATGACATTACATAAAACTGGAAATAAACTGGAAACCAACAAAAATAGATATGTTGTAAACAGTCTGAGGGTCGTGGGCGAAATAATTACCTCAATATTTAATACATTTTATTAGATATAACGGAGGAAGTAGGGCACTTTGTTTAGACATTGACTGTGAGTGGTTTTCTTTGTTTTTATGAGTTACTTCGATTAAATCTTTCGCAAAAATATCGGTACTGCGGCATAATTTAGAACTACGTTGTGGTTCCAACGCACTCGAACGTGAGAAGACGATACATTTCAATTGGTTAATATAAAATATAGAACTGGCCTAAAAATAAACCAACTTAAATGTTTCAGTTATTACGAACGCACGAATAAGTAAAGGTACCAAATGATTTTTGTCCCTCAGAATAAGAGGCCTGTTTATAAAAGTATGAAAATGAATTAGCTATATCAACGTTTACCAAGAATCGATTTGACATTTGACATTGCGGTGAAATTTTATTACCTTCCATTCAAGATGCTGGTGGTGAATTATTTCCAATAACATGAATGTTCATTTTATTTGTGTTTTGTAGCAGTACCAACCTTTTGGAGAAGAACAAACGCTCTTAACTCCACTCGATGAGATAGTCCCACATCCTCCCTTTACAAACATGCGGATTAACATCGAAGTTCAGCCGCATCACAGTTAGACTGGAAGTCAACCCAACTGAGTTGGAAAAAGGCTCAGAGAATTATGAATATCAATGCTACACATGTACCTTTATAGCTACAAGCAGTTAGACATAATATTATTCCATCATGAATCTAAATCGTAATCCAGTTGTTACAAACGGGCGGCTTATATTTGCGTCACAACGAAAGTGTTACTACATAGTTGGCAGCTCCCAAATTATTCCTAGGTTTTTCAGTAGCTACGTATTATAATAGACTTTTAAACATAACGACAGTTGAACAATAAAGTCGTTGGCTGACTGTTAGCTGTTGGACTTCGACCGTCTCAAAACTACCTTTCTTTTATACAACTTAGGTGGCAGATAAGCACACGGCCCACCTGGTGATAGTGGTTACCGTGACCTATGAACTTGTGTAACACCAGCAGTGGAGTCACACCCTTGCTGCCGACCCTGTAAGAACAGAGATTTTCTGTGCCTTCAGTGCAGAACACAAAATCAGGACAAGCCTTTGGTCTTCCCACTAACAGCACAAAAACTCTCCAATGAGCTCTGGCCACCCTACTCACCGCTGGGAACACAACACGAGGTTATTATAGCCGTGATATTCTGTAGGGTAGAGGTAGGATTTTCAATAGCCACGTATTATAATAGATTTTTAAACATAACGACAGTTGAACAATAAAGTCGTAGGCAGACTGTTAGGCGTTAGACTTCGACCGTCTCGAAACTACCATTTTAATCAATCAATAAGTCTATCGCAGTCTACTACAAGATATCGGCTTCTTACAATGTTGGGAGGCTTAGGTGACCAGACTTGTTGGTAGCGTTTGGTTTCGAATTTTCCTTCTCTCGCAGTGATATCCTCTGTATGTTTTTCCGTTAGTCGCCTCTTGCGACACCCTTCAGATAAGATGGGGTAGTGATACTTGTATTCTTTCTCCGTAACACTTTCTTCTAACAAGAATCATCATAGTCTCGTCATTAATCCCAGTTGCATATAAAATTTGGAACCCTGGGAATGCTCTCCTTACTCTTTCTTTCTATTGATTTGGTTTTCTTGACTTTTACGGGAGCAACTATAGTTTTATCGTTCACCACCGTGCACCCGAGTCTTGTCTGTCTATCAGCAGGTGGTACCTATCGGCTTGAAGGAGAGGTTTGTTTAGACTCGAAGATATTGATGTAATTTCATACACCCTCTTCAATTTTAATATTGGTACATACATACATATAATCACGCCTTTAACCCCGGAGGGTTAGGCAGAGGTGCATTAGCACCCACATTTCACCAATCATTGAATTCAGTCCGACGTAATAGGAGGTGAGCCTATTGCCGTCTTCCGGGCACTATTGTTGACTCAAGCCATGCATCTAAGACTGAGTCTGGACTATATATATCTGTCTGATGTTAAACAGCCCAATTCCATAGTCGCCTTGTACGACACCGCATGGGAAGAGATGGGGTGGCCCAAATTCTACTCTGCCGAGATCCATGCGGCCATTAATATTGTTAGAGATGGTCAGATAAAATAACGAAGAGAACTATTGAGGGGTATCTATAACCCAATTGATTCTCTATTTTTATTCCTACGATTTTATGTCATAATTTAACATTGCATAATGTTACTTGTCCTAACATTATTTACGCATAATACTCATTTGCCATAAATTTTTAATCATATTTTTTTTAATCCTATTTACTATAAGCATAATATTTTATAAGCATACTATCCCAAAGCATAAGTTTACTTAAGCATAACCATAACCATAACTATTATAAAATACAGTTACTACCAAGAACAGTTTGATATATTTTTTTTAATTTTCATTTTAAAGTTCATTTGACTAAACAAAGTTCTACATGGTTATAAAAAAAAAATAACCACGAAGGCCTGATGCGGGAGCGGAGCGGAGCCAAGCTCCCGCATTAGCCTTCTTACCTAATCTATCCATGTCAGAATCAGGGGCTTTCTCAATAAATCTATCACTGAACTATTAGACAAATAAACAATATGCTTTACAAATTTGTGCATATCAAAGTTATGAATAAAAACATTAGGATATTCAATATTTATGCCTAATAACAGAGTATGCTAAAAACCAATTATGACATACTTAGGAGATAGGACGTGACGGTATTTCCGTCCAATTGAGGAAGTACCTCCCCGCCCTATAGAATACCGCGGCCACAATAACCTTGTGTTGTGTTCCCGGCGGTGAGTAGGGTAGCCAGAGATCACTGGAGAGTTCTGGTGCTGTCAGTGGGAAGACCAAAAGCTTGTCCTACTTTGTTTTTTACACTGACAGCTCAGAAACTCTCTGTGTTTACAGGGATGGCAGCGCGAGTGACTCCCTTGATTTTGCACATGTCCATAGGACACGGTAACCACTTTCCATCAGGTGGGCCGTGTGCTTGTCTGCCACCTAAGTGGTATAAAAAAAAGATTTTTGAGGTGACCCTATTAATATTTCAACAAATCTTTAAAAAAACGAAAGCAAAATAAAAAGTTGACCTTTATTCAAGCCTCACATCATGCAAAATGGCCGACATAACCTATTTCAATGACAGTCTAAGTTGTTTATATATTAGCGGCCTTGGGCCGTTCGGAAATTGTTAAAAATAATATTAACCTCGATGTAAACAACCTCAGACTTGAAAAACGTATTAAATCTGTCATATCGTGGTGCCAAGAATCTAGATTCCACTTTGATATCGTTTTATTTAAAAAATTTGAAACAATTTTTCTGTGAAAATTGATAAATTAAGTCATGTAAACCTATTACATGAATTAGTTATTAGTTTCATACTTAATGATCTTATCAGTATCATAGTTTCTTCACCCTTAAGCCTCTGTCATACTGGTGGGACCATGAGTGGACTGAATTAACCTGGAACTGTCATATAGAATAAAATTGAGTTTTGCTTGTAGTGGTGTAATCCCGTGATGCCACTAGTGGGTCATTTTGGTTTGACCACGGTCAAGCTTCTGTGGTTTTACTTAATGAATGCAATATGGAGTTCTTCAAAAAGGGCATTAAAAGGTTTCTACAGGGTTGACATGAAACTCCTGCTGTTGTACACCTCCACAGGCTACGATAACCACTTTCTATCAGGTGGGTTGTTCGCTTGTCTGCCGCATAAGTGGTATAAAAAACGGTCCAGTATCGTAAGACTGACCTGGCAAGTGCTGTTTTTTTTTAATGCCACTTAGATAGCACACAAGCACACGGCCCACCTGATAGAAAGTGGTTACCGTGGCCTATGGTCGTGAGCAACACCAGAGGAGTCACTCTCGCGCTGTCGATCCTTTAAGCACAGAGAATTTCTGTGCCATCGGTGTAGAAGACAAAGCAGGGCAAGCGTTTCGTCTTCCCATTGATAGCAGTAAACTCGCCAGTGAGCTCTACTCACCGCTGAGAAAACAACACGAGGTTATTATGGTGGTGGTATTCTGTACTTCCCCAGTCGTACTGCTCAATTGGATAGAAACACCGTCGTGTCTTACCTCTTATTGGTTAATCTTACAATGTAAAATAAACTTTATGTGGTTCCTGGTCTCTGAGGTGAAGGCCTATGAATTCGAGACTGACATGTTTTTGATTAGATATTAATCTTACAATCTAATTATTCAATCGTTTTCTATTATATAAACTCATTAAATAAAATCTGGCACTCACACACCGTCTCTGGAAGGTACACACACAAATGTAAATTTACTTGTAAGTGGCGTTGTCACCTAAGTATCACACAGGATATTCGGTTATCATAGTTTAAGTGTTAGCTGTAAATGTCTTTTGTGAAATTATACAAAACTTAGCCATAATCTATACCTGTAAATATACCTGAGTTTTTTTCTGAGGTGCAAATAAATAAATACATAATCTTTAGAACTAAGTATATTTCTGTCACCATTCGATAAAAAGGTCATCAGAATAATGAATGAACCATGAACTTCAGCCAACAAAGAAACTTGGTGTGCTCAACAGGGCGAGGCAGTACTTCACTGCGGGGCAGAGACTCCTTCTTTATAAGGCACAGGTCCGGCCCCACATGGAGTACTGCTGTCACCTTTTTGCCGGAGCGCCTGCTTACACCAGCTTGACCCATTCGACTCAGTGCAAAGACGGGCGTTGAGGCTGGTTGACAATCCCATACTCGCGGGTGATGTGGAATCTCTCCGCTTTAGGAGGGACTAGGGTTGTTGTACGGTTGTTGCTCAGATGAATTGTTTAACATGATGCCCACAGCAACATTCTATCATCGCACCGCTCGCCGTAGGCAGGGTTTTCATCCCCACACATTGCAACCTGAGACGGTACGCACTGTGCGGTATGAAAGAAACTTCATCCCACGCATACTCAAGTTGTGGAATGAACTCCCTGCTGCGGTCTTCCCATGCGCCTACAATATGGGGTTCATCAAAAGGGGCATTACTTAGGAGGTTACTTCAGGGTCGGCAGCGCGAGTGTGACGCTCCTGGTGTTGTAGGACACAGTAACCACTTCCCATCAGGTGGGCCGTGTGCTTGTCTGCAACCTAAGCGATATAAAAAAAACAGATGCGTGTCTCGAGTCAACAATAGTGCCCGAAAAATAGCAAAAAGCACACTCCTATTATATGGGACCGAATACAATGATTGGTGAAATGTGAGTTTTAATTCACCTCTGCCGAAACCTCCGAGGGCCAAGACGTGATTATATGTATGTATGTGACACCATACAGACCTTAATAACACCCGCAAACGAGAATAAAAAGATAGGTTCATCAGAATTCCCGTAATGTATTACGTGCGTACGTCACACTCGTAAAACCTGTTTACTATACGTACCAGCTTAACATACGTATGTTCTATAAAAGAAGTTTTATAACTGTATTTTAGTGCTTCGTCAGGGCTCGTAAATATCCATTACGGGATAAATCAGGGGTGGCAAAAGTGACCGCAGTTGATAAGGGTGTCTCTTTAATTTTCGCGTTTTCCTCAAACCAGAGGACAAGATGGAGTTATGAATTTAGTACTTTATCCTGTTCCTTATCATTTTCTTGTCACGTAATAGGGTATGTTTATTTACGGGTATAAGGCAATGAAGATAAATGTTCTTTTATACGGTTAAAGTGGCAAATAAGCATACGATTTACCTGATAGTAAGTACGTCCACTCTTCAGAATACCATGGTTATAATAAACTAGTGATTTCCCAGCGGTGAGTAGGGTAGCCAGAGCTCACTGGAGAGTTTTTGTGCTGTCAGTGGGAAGACTAAAGTATTGTCCTGATTGTTTCTTCTGCACTGATGGTACAGAAACTCTCTGTTCCTACAGGGTCGGTAGCACGGTTGTGACTCCCCTGGTGTTGCATACGTTCATAGTCACGGTTACCACTTTCCATCAGGTAGGCCGGGTGTTTGTATGCCACTTAAGTTGTATAAAAAAAGTATGCATTAGGGGTGTCACTTTCTAATAATCAACGCCGTAAAAACGTTTTTGATACAATCTTTGCCATTATTTCTAAAGATAGTTACGACAACCCTGCTACGGAGTTGCCAAGGGGCTTTTTGCAAGAAGTTTATTTCATAATTTGAGAGCTTACAGAACTATCAACAAAATTGATTTAAAATACAGTGGTATAGACTGCCAGCCTTCTCATATTACGAGAATCATTAAAAGTTAACACAATCGTAGCATATAGCAAACTTAAGAAGAACGCCATCTATTATTTTGTATATGAACTACTAACACTCTCTGCAAGAACTAAAGACAAAAAATAACCATCTGCCTAGCGATTTCCCGGTTATATCCCAAGTTTGGAGTCCGGAAGTCCCCCATATTATTTTTTTGTTAACTTTTATAAGAGGGACATTCATATGACCTGCCAAACCCTGGAGGAAAACCTGAACCTGATTTATGATAGATATTGTGTTATCGGGTGTTATAATGTAAAGGGGATATCCAGCTACGAGATTAATAGAAATATATGAAAAATCCTTCAATTTACCTGATTACCCCGTTAAAATCTCAGCTTCGTAGCCATCAACTTCTTAAAAACATGCATTTTGTGGCATTGCGTAAAACTTAATCTCAATTTACCTTTATAGCATTTAACTGATTTGTCCATTGCTGAAACTTGTAAAAATAGGATTTTAGAAAATTCTCTAAGTGCTGCGATTTCTTTTTTAGTTCCGGTAATTGCCCCTGGATGTGACAATGGCACAAAACGGATTTTTCCGTTTTATAACCATTACTGGCGGATCCAGTAACATAAACCGAAATATAAAGTAAGTAACTAAAGTAACGTTAGTTTTTACGGAAAACAAGTATATTTATAAATGCAAATTGTTATTTAATACGTATGTTATGTCTATTTTTAAATGTTGCCAATTTTACTCGTAGATAATAAAAAACAAATTGAATTTTAAATATTTTATTAAAAAATAATAAATTTTGCTTTAATTTTTATTCTGTACGCAGTATGATTAAGCAAAATATAAAAACTATAATAATTATAAGATAAAATATGAATTATAATATCTAAACGTATATAATTATATACTTAGAAAGATCACACTGACTAGATTGCCACACCCCTCGTCTGTTTTCAGTTAATAGTAAAACCGATATAGTAAATGTAACTGACTATAGTTTATAAAAAAATATATATAAAATATATAAAAATATAATCAAATACACTGTGCTAAAATTGTATCCCTGTACAGAAATTAATTAAAAGCTTTGTTTTGTTTGTGAAATAAATAAATAAAATTAAAAATATTATGAATAAGTAAATATATACAATAATGATTAAATATTGAATTATGAATGAATAATTATAGTAATAAATAAATATACAAATATATTTACATGCATGTTTTAAATATATAATAAATATAAATCTTTGAAAATATAATTTAAAAGATTTTTTAAACGATTATATAGGAATAAATATGTGTATATATAATAATAATGAATGAATAAAATAAGTGTATATAAATACGCTTCTTTTATAAGAATAAAGACCAACGAATAAAAATATGCATAATAAGTACCTGTATAATAAATATAAATTGACTGATGAGAAATATATGTCAGAATAATTAAATATATCATAATTAGGTAAATACATAAAAATGTAAAGATATAATATAATAATATCTATAAAAATGTAAAGATATAATATAATAATATCCACAAAAAAAAATATTCACATGTACATATATATCGTGTAAACATTCGTAGAATAATATTGGTAAATGTATAGTCAGTCACAGCACTATTATTTCAAATAACATTTATTGTTAATTACAATACATTAGGAAATATTTTTGGGAACATGGGAAATGCTAACACTGTTATGAAATAAGTACAAGATCTTTATTACGTACTTTGTTAATATGTAGGGGGAGTAATAGGAAAAACAAATAACTAGATCAAATTGTTAATTTGTGTTAGTTTTGTGGAAGTCAATAAAATAGATCATCCTATTTTCGTAATCTCAGACATGGAACGCCCCATTGATCTATGTAATACTATAAATATATGCAAGTTCATATTATTAATAAAATGATAAATAATAAAAATAAGTATATATCTTAAATATATTATCAATAATGTATATAGAAATATATTTATATATGAATACATAATATCCGATGTATTAGTCAATACTCTGATAGATCTGAACATAGTCTCAAAATAAACTTTTTATTTCATAACATTAATAATAATTTTCTTTTATCAAATAATATATTATACCTACTATAATTTAAACTTACTCCAGATTAAATAAACTTATTCTAATTTTTAAGTAAATTTTCAATTTACTCTAAATTTAATCTAACATTTATTTTAATTCTTTGGTAGGCTAGCTGTATTCATGAGCATTAGTAAAATCACGAAATATTATTCGAAATATATATCGCAAGTAAATAAAACAAACTTAAACTAGTTAGTTTGACGATAGAATTATTTTTAATTTATCATTAAATTTATGACAAATATATTAACACTAATATTATTACCCATCAATGCACTTATATATACTCTACCTGCTTCAAAGATTACACTAAAATACACAAATTCAGATTTACAAATTATTTTTCATGAAAAATACATATTAATCTGAATTAAGCTTATAACTATTGCAACTTAATTTATCTCTTATTATAATTAATTTATACAATATATATTACATATATTTAATAATTATTAAATACTTATTATTATTTCTTTTGATGAAATACCATATTATTATAATGCCTAACTACTTCATTTCAACGTCTATAACAACTACTTCAATAATAATTATATAGTTTAACGGATACCGTTATATATAACGTGTACCGAAATATATATTTATACCATACAATAATAATGATATCTAAAGGTCAGTATAGCCATGGTGCTTCTCGATTTTTTGATAATTATCAGCATCCTCAGTACCTGTAATGATTTGCAACACCCTGAAAGCCTTGGACTGGCGGGGAGGTCCCTCTTCTGTGAACTTGTGGTAGTACACACTGAAAAATATTAGTACATTTATTATTTTTATATTTAAGTTTGTAGTGTGCAGGTTGATATTAATAGAAAAGTATTTAGTATTTCGTTATTGTAGTCGATTTATTACTGTAGGATTTTAGAAACTCATGACATACGATAATTTTATTTTTCATCTTATGTTAAGTGAACGTCAGCCTCCTTTTTATATTGTAAATGTTATATTATTTGAAGTTTTTACACCAAAAATAAATTTATTAATTTCCTACATGCAATTTTAGTTGAGATAAGTATTTGTTTTATTTTTTACGATACATTAAAAAATCACAAATGTTACAAAAATAGAAAATCAAAGGTTACTTTTCAATTAACTCGTAAGTTATAAATATAATTATATAAATTACTCATTAATTCATGATGAAATGATTAAGCCAAAATATAATTAATTTTAAATCAACAAGTTTCAATTAAACACAGAGCCATGACCTAAAAATCATTGAAACTAACGATCGTGATGAACCTGAATCGCCAATTAATCATCACATTAATAGCATTAGCGGAAAATGATTCGATTAGTGAGAAATTAAAATTAGAACGTGTTGTGAGAGTGCTAAATATAAAGCAAGCGTAACACTGAGTCATCGCGAGAAGCGGTGCAGTAAAAACTGTTTACTTTGGACCAAAAGCTCCTTTAGTACCGCCCACCGAAGCTGAAAAGAGGATTTGAATATTGTAACATGATATACATATTTATTAATAATTAATTATAAATATAATAACTTACAACTTATACTTAGTGTAAGTAGAAAGGTTTTGTTACAATATAAAATAAATATAAATAATAAATAAATATTTTACTACATTCTACACAACGCTATCTAGACCCATGGTAAGCATAGCTTAACTAGCTTGTGTTATGGAATCTAGAATGCGGATAAACATACTTAAATACTTTTTTTTTTGTAAATACATACATATTATACATAGAAACACCTAGACCAATGCAAATTTATAAATATAAAATCATAACAAATTTATACATATTATATATAATAATACGTAATCAATCAATAAATCAATTAGCCTGTCGCAATCCACTGCTGGACTAATACATAATAATATAATATTTGTTAGTTACATATTTGAGCCGTTTGGGGTCGAAACCTGGGATCATGGGGTCCAAGTGTCCGTCATTTGTTTAGAGACATTTCTAAACGTTTAATTGACGCTACCCGTGACCACAGGGCTGGTTTGTTCCTTGCGCAAAGGGTAGATGGCTGAACCAGCAGGATTGTTTCGGTATATTCTCTATTGGTTTTATATTTTAATTTAGATAACTCCCATGTACAATTATATAAATAGCAAATAAATAACAGAATCTTTATTTATTGTAAAGATACTCTGTTTTTTCTTTATATGTAATTAAATTTTACCGATCGTTTTCTTAGAATGGTTTTATCTTGAAATGAGGATTTATTTTAAAAACACGAATCTCTTTTTATTAAGTATATCTAAATTTAAAAAAAAGAACGGTTTTTAAATAATCTATGGTGCAAAGCAAAACTCATGTGGAAGTAGTGACTAATATTGCAATATCCTTCAGAAAGATAAATATCTAATTGTGAGCAACATCTGTTAAGTTTTTGATAAGAAAAGTTACTGTTAATATTTACCTTTTGTTTGCCCCACCATTGCCACCTTCAATCTGAATCGGAATTATTCTAGTCTTTGGCTGCTCTTGGAAACTTCTGTTCAGAGTCGGTAAATCTGGTTGGGGATCCGGTTCGTCGAACCTAACCAACTGTGGTGACAGCACCCTCATGATGCGCTGAGTTGGTGGTGAGAATGGTGCACGGCCATCCTGAGAATTCGGATTTTGATTCATACCAATTGTAATTCTTAGTTGCGGTTGGTGCTGGAGACCGCCTTGTCTGTTATCTCTCGTTTCTGTTGTCGATACCTCCATCTGAATAGGAATTACTCTAGTGCCTGGAGACCCAGGACCGTTGTCCCTTGGCAAACTTCTCCGATTTTCTGAAGGCCTAGTAGACCATGTTGCTTGCACTGGCTGTTGGTATTTTGGTGGACTAATAACCTCCCGCCCCCCTCTTTGCATCTCGTTGCTCTTTTTAACCCATTCGGGTTCTTGATTAGTATCTCGCGGTGGAGTTGTTAATTCTCGTGATAGACTTTTCCTAGCTTCTAATGGCCTCTGGACCCATGTAGGTGGAGGAGTTTTTGTCTTTTCTTTCTGTGTCTTCACCCAAGGAGGAATAGATTTCGGGCTCTCAGGACAGAAGTACACGGGTTCCTCATTCACGTAAACCACTTCCTTTTGTGGTGCATTATTGTATTCAGGATTAGAATTTTGTCTCCTCGGTGTTACAGGAATAGACATAGTTGATTGGTAACGAGGTTGTTCCGGGACTTGGTTTGGTTTAGGTGGAGAAGACGGTGCCTCCTGATGTCTCCAAGGCATGGCATTATTTTCTTGCACTCTGTTGTTATTAGAATCCTGCTGTACCCATGGAGGAACATATTGTTGCTGCGGTTTACTCTCCTGTTTCCAAGGAGGAACGTAGGCGTTTTCATTATTTACTGCTGTGTTATTTGTCTGGTTAACCTTCCATGGTGGAACATACGGTTGCTCTTGTTTTGCAGTGACATTATTGTATAATGTTTGGTGATTTTCTGACTCCCTAGGATGTCTGTTTAGCGTTGCTGTTCTCCAAGGTGTAGCCTTGGTTTCAGCTGGAGGACTAGGTTTCGTATTATTGTACGTGACATTGTTATTTTGTGCTTCTGTGTTTCTTTGCCCTACACGCGGTAGAGTATGGAATACAGGACTAGAATTGACAAGTGGGCTTTGGTTTTGATTGTTAGGAGAAAACTGAGGTTTGTTAGGCGAATACTGTTGATTGTTCGGTGATTGTTGCTGACTGTTGGGAGAGTACTGTTGAGTATTTGGAGTAACAGTACCACGATTATATTGTTGTGATTGTGGACTGTGTACGCTACTCGCAGGGGAATCCCTTTTTTCTGGCTGTCTCCAGTTGTTATTCGGATTAGGTGAGTATGGGGAGCCTGAAATTGGCACTTGACCAGCATAAGGCTGAGGGCTCTTATTGAATTGAGAGTCTTGTCGCTGCAACAGTTCTCGTGTAGGTGGAGATCCTTGCGGAGAGGAAGATTTATGATGAGCATATTGAGCCTCGGGCCTATAAATAGGACTCTCAGGCTGGTTTTGGTTACCGTATGGAGAACGTTGATAATTATTCTGTGGCGTATAACTCTGGGGTTGCTGTTGAGTGAAAGATGAGGGAGGCATTTTTACTGTCAAAGGACTAGGCACCTTTGCAACATACTTTGGTGATTGTCCAAGTTTTTGTAACTCAGCTTTTTCAGCCTCCCAGTGATAAGGACTATTCGTTTTTCGTAACATTCCAATTGGATTTTCAGGAATTACAATTTCAGGTCGTTCGCCAGGTGCGTTTGGTTTGGGAGATTTGGAGTCGGGGACTTGGATAACTATTGGAGGAGGGGGAGGAGGAGGAACTGGCATTTTAGGTGGTGGTGGAGGAGGAGGTACCGGTCCGCCTTGCGGATGGTAACCGCCATTACTTGGTTGTTGTGCATATGTAGGTTGATGCTGTGCCTGTTCTTGTTCTTCCCATGATCGTTGACGAGCCAACCGTCGTGCCATACTTGGAGTCCGAATCTGGGACAAATCGAGACCTCCAGGTGTGTAGGTGAACGGCTTCTTGTCTTTCGTCATCATCGCATTCTGGATACATGCTGGTGGCTCATGAGAACCCATGGGCTGGAAATTTAAGACAGATTATTTTATTTTACGTGTTCTCTCATTAGATTAGATTTTTATTTTTGAAATAATCGTAGTTACGAAATCGAAATAATTAGAAAAACTAGATGCTAGACAGAAAACTAGAAGTTGACACTTACATTGACTTGAGTTTTTCCGTAGTTGGGAATTCTGCCCATGTGTCCAGCGACGGGTGCAGCTCCGTACCTGGAAACCAGCCAAGTTTTGTGTTATTTTTACATGGACTGACATCGTTGTGGATAGTTGCTACTACCGAGGGCGTCTGCGTTAACCTATTCCAGTTCTGCGATTATAAGGAAACCACTAGCTAAGATTATTGAAATAGATCACTTTTATAACGAGGATATCGTATGCCGAAGTGTCATTAAGAATAGCTAATATTTATTTGACATTGGCATATCGAAGTGGAACCGAGTTACGACTGCAGTCATAAATATATTAATTTAAGTTTATTAGTATTCATGTAAATATTAAGAAGTATTTATTATTGCAATTGTACGAACGCAAAGCCATAACTTTTGTTCGATAATTTCTAACAAAAGTTACAGCTTTTCCAATATTTCTTGAATTAAAACTACTTATAGACATGAAACAATATTGGAAAAAATGAAAAATCTTACCCGTTCTGAGCCATTTTCTTATTTCGTTAGCAGTCAACAGGCCATACAAGCAATTCCTGGAATGAGATCATTTCTTAAGTGAACATGTAAACACACGCTTTAGGAAGCTATGAGCTACACCATATGCTCACTCGGCCAAGGTCGGGAGCTAGGTGAAAGTCTATTTTTGGTAACTGGAACATTATGTTGAAGTTAAACGATATTGTGCAGCTCTGCTCAAAAATATTTACGGTATATTTGTTTCTTTCTCAACTTGTCAAGGGTTTCAGTTTCTTATAATTTCAACATAGCTATCATTTATATCCTAAATCTGCGTATTTATAATGAGAAGCTCTTCATATCCTTCTTTATTGTATTCCTACTTCTTACTCTAATTGAGTAAATACCAAAGTTTATGAAGATGTTTGGATGTTTGCTACTCAACCATGGCAAGTAATATTATCTGATCTGTGATCACGGTCTAACGGCTGAACGTATCTGGTTGACATTTTTAGTAATTTAGTAGTGTAGTTTAGATCAGAGTTTATCAACTTCTTCTTACCATTTGTGAATTTTGTAATAACTTAACATGAACTTAACCAAATATCGGAAAATTTTTGTTCAAACAATGTACCTACTACCTGCTTAGCCGAAATATTTAGTTACTTCAGACAAAAGCCATAAGTTCATGATGCAAGAACATAAGGTATTGATGCCAGAGATGGTATGTAATAGCAATAGAATTTGGCACTCTCACTATAATTTTAGTACATGGCCACAAGCCAGACTTATTTTTAGATACTAACTGCGCCTTTCATACCTGTATGAGTAACAAATTGCTAATTCTCTTGTCGATGGTAATTTGTCATCAGGTAGATTGTTTTAGAGCGGTTTTCTGTTGCATTCGATGCCATGTGTTTCTCAAATAAACATTTGACTGAACCAAACTGAACATTTTGAACTAAGGGCTCTGGTCTGGGACGTAACCTGCGTTGATACCATTGCATTGCTCCTACCCATATACCTGGCAAGGCTGGCTGTGCTGGTGCTGCTGCTGCTTCTGCAGAGGCTCTCAAGCAGCGTAAATACTCCAATCTCATCGGAGATTATGAAAATGTGGCGTTTGGAGTTAAAAACTTTGGGAGCATGGGGTCCGAGCGCCCTCGTGGCAGTTAGCCTCTTTTAAAATCAAAGAATAAGAATTGCTATACACAGTGGCAATGCTGCTAGTCTTCTGAAAACGCTACCACAAGAGGCATGTGATGCGGAGGAATTCCACGACGCGAATTATGTATAAATAGTTCTCTTAGTTTTATTTTAATGGTACTTTTTTTACAACTTAGGTGGCAAATACACATTATACATAATCATCTAAAGATATAACTAATTTTCTTTTTCCTCGAGCCAATTTTCAGTGACACACAATATAAAAGTATCCAAATTCAGTACAAAGTTCTGCGAAACGTACAGCTGGCAGTCACCTTATTCAAGGCCTCAATTGTGCAGGTATTAGGGCACAGCGGACACGATTGGAGTTGAGTTTAGAGTAAATTGCTTACAGAGGTACGCCACAGTCAAAGCCGGACCTTATGTATCCCCATTTTACCCGGTTAGCGCTGCAACAACCAACCTTGGTCCTTAATCTGTAGATGGATGATGGATGAATTCTTAATCATTTTCTGAGCCTTTTTCCCAACTCAGTTAGAGTCGGCTTTCCAGCTTAACTGTGATGCGCGGTTGAACTTCGATATTTTCCATGAAGCGACTGCAATTGACCTCCGCAACGCACCGGTGATATTAAAGTTCTTTAGTTAGAACAGTTGTTGAGCTTTTTCCAACTCCCCGTAACTACTGCCATATAGATATAAAGGGTCTCATCCAATGAAATTTAATAACGTAGTTTATTTGAAATTGATAGATAGTAGAAGTGGCATTTTCCTCTTTCATTTTTTTAATAAATCAAAATAGTACTAAAACTTTAGTCACGAAATATTCGTTCAGAAATGTTGTAATAAAGTGTATGAATTCTGGCTACTGCCGCACAACGGGAAGTGGGTGGAGAAACCGCGACGCAAAGCCAACAATAAACATATTTACGAACGAAACTTATTCATTGTTAACAATTTGTCTATGGAACAAAAAGCAAACTCTAATAATAACAATTCTGCAATAGCATAACAGAATAGTAAGTACACTTTCTACACAATTTTTTTTTGAGTAAATTTATCGATCTACCCTCTTTCGAGTTCTTTTACTACGCGTATCTGCACTACCAATAATTTCACTACAAACTCGAACCTGATCTCGATCACGTTCCCGACGCACGATGCTTTCTGAATCCACTCGCGATTTTGTTTTGGCTTATTCCCGGTTGTTTATGCAAACCATTATAGTTTAAATATCTAAGTTAGAAATTCAATTTGTAATGTTTTGTTTTTTTTTTTTAATGACGTAGTTGTGTACATGTTCTACAGAAGAACGTATAATACAAATGTGTATGAAGGTAATATGTACACAGACTCACGCGTACTAATACTCACAAAAATCGATCCTGTGTCCTACGAAAGGCAGTCGATCGATCTACTGCCACACCCCACAAGTTTTTAATAAAAGCACTTTGCCTAGGGGTAAGAACTCACTCAAGGAAACTTTCTCAAATTGCGCTCCAAATACTACAAAAACTAAGATATCGCTGACAAACGACACACACATATATTATGTGAGGCTATTGTTAGCCGAGGACGTGGAACTGGGCCGCGTGCGCGCGCGCACCTGTGCGAGGAGCTTTCCTATATTACTGCGAGACGTTTCCGACGACCTCGGCCGAAAACTCACACCGATGTAAACAGAGGTTGAGTTGTATTCAACAATAATCGCCATTGGGAATATCTTTACGGACAATTCATGGACAAGGGACATAAATAGTACAATTACGATGAGGTTCAATGAAATTGGTGGTTAAAAGCCTAGTTGAAAAATATATTAGGTTATATGCCTACAATAGAAGTCTTATTATCATACCTATACTCACGCTTTGAGATCCCCAAAGGGGTAGGTAGAGGTATATTCAACAACAACAACAACAACTAGCCCATCGCAATCCACTGCTGGACTAGGCCTCTACCAATGTGTGCCATTTCATCCGATCCTCTGTCATTGATGATGTTTCCACGTTGGCCAGACGGGTGTATTAACATCCACAATTCGCCATTTATGATTTTCAGTCCCACTCAATTGAAGGCGAGCCTATTGCCGTCAAACGGACACTTAGTGATGGGCTATATATTTACTGCCAGATGGAGAACAGCCCTTTCCCTTAGACGCCTTCTACTACACTCATAGAAAGATATGCAGTGGCCTTATTCTTGTCCACCTGGAACCTACACGGCCTTATTATCATAGTAGAATAAATCACTTAAAAATATTTTCCTTTTGCTTGCTAGTACTCGTCATCAATGGCAGAGGATAGGATGAAATGGCACATATTTGGAGAGGCTTATGTCCAGCAGTGGAGAGCGTTGGGCTATTTGACTGACTCATCATCATTATAACTCTGTTCGCCGTTTTATTATAGCTTTGTTCTCCTTGGAACTCGGGGTCTACTTACTACTTCTCTATTTGGTCTGCTTTACGAGGCCTTTACAGAAACGACTGCTATTTGATTTGCCCACCCTAAGAGGAAAACCAGAGACAAGGTTGGCTGGACGCTAGGCCCTAGGTGGAGCCCCCATAAACTCATTGCTTAGAGTACCAATTAATCAATCAAGCCTATTGCAGTTCTCTGCTGCCTGCTGCTGGACATAGAGCTCTCCCAATGTTGGGGGGCTATGGCCTACTGTTTCCACGCTGGCCAGACAGGTTGAAACAGGGCTTTATTTCAAGTTTTCCTTCTTTCGTAGTGATATCGTCTGCATATTTTGCCGTTAGTCGCCTCTTACTCGTACCGTACCGTACTCCAAAATATGTTATTAATAACAGAAACAGGTCATCTCAGTGGCTCTTGCAACAGTGAACTACACACAGACGAGGAGGAATGCAGGTCGACCAACCGCCAGCGCGGTGACAGCCAGACGGCACAGTCAAACTAATATACTTCTGGCACTGGTACATAGCATCCTAATACGAAAGTGAGTTGCATTCCCATATCCTAATATTAAAATGAATTATTTTCTCTTAATCCAGAGAATAAAATATAAATAAATATATTTGAACTTTCATAAATTCGCATTGAGATGAAAATTGGTGGGGATTTTAAATACACCATTATACTACAAATATCAAAAGTCCCCATCGAAAAAGTATCTAGGTACTGCCAAAATTTTAAGTTAATATATTAGGACCGGCGGCACCTGTTCAGACCTTGCGTTGATGAATCATACTAAGGGAACAAATAAGTTTGTTTACAACAAGTTTGACATCTTTCAATTTTAAAATCGCGATATCTCCGAAATGGTGATCCGTACAAAAAAAGTATGAAACCAATTTTGTAGGTAATTACATGATCTACAACTTTTTTCAACCTACTTTTGCGATAGCACTTGCTGTTTATGAGATAAATGGGAGAATACAATAATTTTGACCTCTGACCTTGAATAAAATAAAATGCACAAGTCCAATCGATAGGCACTTTTGATATTTCTTGTATTATGGTATATTTAAGACCCCTACCAATTTTCAGTTCTATGGGAATTTATGCAAGCTTACCATTTTATTTCTTCTATTTTGACTGCACTATCTGTATAAACTGTAAATCGATCACGAAAAAACAGTTCAATGAATCTGGCTCAACATTAGATACACACGTGTTGATTACAATCAAATATTTAATTGATTTTATTATCTTTATATGTTCTCTGAACTCATTTTCGTTTCGTACTATGTCTTCTATTAAACAGATTTTATGACTTACTAGCTCTTACCCGAGGCTCTGCTTGCTCTGATGACATACCCTATGTCCATTCTCAAGGTCTAATCTACCTCTGTACAAAATTTCATCAAAATGTTGTATTGTTCTGAATTTCCGATATTTCGGCACTTTCGCAAGCACCGTGATCACGGAGGAACTAGAGTATTGGCGACGAACAGTGATAAAGGTTTTTTTGGAGTAAATATATCGATTTACCCTCTTTCGAGTTTTGGTTTCACTCCACTACAAACTCGAACCCGATCTCGATCACGTTCACGACACATAATGCTTACTGTATCCACTTGCAATTTTGTTTTGGCTTGTTCCCGGTTGTTTTTGCTGATTGAAATTGACAGAACAATACTACATGGTAAATATTTCAATAACTTTAATACTAATGTGAGTGACCATGATAGTTTAAATACCAATATTGAACATTTACCCCCTAAAAGAGTAAAATACAATTTTTTATTCCGTGATAAACCGAGATAAGCCACTAGTTTATCCGGTTAATCGTAACAGCTGGCGAGCGATATGAAGCCAACTTCAGGTGTATGCGGTTATTATTGCGTCGAAAATGTGGGAGATATTAATCACCTGCTACAGTGCCAAGACTGCAGCTGGACATATACAACTTACATAATAATATTCAGTTCTCGGCTTTTGATTTGGTACTTCGGAAAGAAGAGTGAGAGGCTGATTAGATCGATTAGCTTCAATAATGAAAAGAAATATGAAGAAGCAGAACAATCAACATTTGGGAAATATGGGTAACATTAGGGGGTAAAATTGAAAAGGAAGGATTGTATGGAAGTCTCTACGTTTACTTTAACCCCCGATGCAAAACCGACAGGGTTTTATAAGTGTTTTTTTATATACCACTTAGGTGGCAGACAAGCGCACGGCCCACCTGATGGAAAGTGGTTACCGTGGTCTATGGACGGGTGTAACACCATGAAGTTATTATAACCGCGGTATTCTGTAGGGCGGAGGTACCTACTTCTCCAGTCGGACTGCTCAATTGGGCGGAAATACCGCCATGTCCTACCTCCTCAGTTTGACGTGTATGTGTGTGTATGTGGCATCATAACTCCTGCATGGATGAACCGATTTGGATTTAGTTCTTTTTTGTTTGAAAGGTTAGTTTTTAATTAGTCGGGAGTGTTTAGCTAATGTTATTTTTTAAATATCGCGGTGTGAACTCATAATTATACAACGTTTCGAGACTTTTCGTGCATAAATCGTGGTACTTGCTATTTACTAACTTATTTATTTTAACACTTGATATTCCGCAGAAATAATAAGAAACCAGCTGATCGTGGATTTTGGGATTTTGTGTTATTTTGTTACTAACATAGCTTTTAAGTGTGTACTACTAACATTGTTTATGGATCAAGGTCCGAAATAAAGTTTTATTATTATTATTATTATTATTTAATCGCGAAAAGTCCCGAACCGTTTGAATAATTATGTTTTCATCTATTTTTGATAAAAATCGGTCCAAGATGGCCACCGCCACAAAATGACGGAATACACATTTATTCACAACTCCCTCAATATGTGTATCAAACGAAAGGTCATGACTATTTGATCAATTTAAAAAGAGTAAAATATTAAACTGGCGAAATGTGGGTGCTAGCACCTCTGCCTACCCCTACGGGCATATAGGCGTGAGTTTATGTTATGTATGTTATGTAAAATAATAATTAAAGTAAAAATGTATAAACCCTCAGCACAAAAAGCAACCTCAAAAAATAATTTTTTTTTAACGAATATTGGAACCTACATTAGTAATATTCCCTTTAACCACTATTCAAGCATTGTCATGTCAAGTGTACCTTGGATTGTTCCAATAATATAACGGAGTAAGCTCACGTTAGTACTTCGTTCCCTCGACATGACATGACAACCCTTGAATTTATTTATTTTTTACTTTTAAGAGGTTGTTTTTTATGACGGGGGATGTTTATAATTAGAAGCACGTTTTAATGGGTATCCTCTTTTGATTACAGTCCATATGCACGTGATTGTCAACATCTCAATACGTTTTTAAATTTCCAATACACCTGCGTGCTGATGCATCGCGAGTATGAGGAGGTATTGATATTCACAATTTTATTATACCCCAAACAACAAAACAAACAACTAGCCCATCGCAGTCCACTGCTGGACTAGGCCTCTCCCAAAATTGGGAGGCTTTGGCCTACTGTTCCCACTCTGACCAGATGGGTTGGTACAGGGTTTTATTTCAAGTTTTCCTTCTCTTGCAGTGATATCGTCTGCGTATTTTTCCGTTGGTCGCCTCTTACGACACCCTTCGAACGAGAAGGGGTGGTGATACTTGTATTCTTTCTCCGTCACCACACAGATATTATACTCCATGGTGCTGCAATCGGGGTTTTCTTTTTTCTCTTAATATTTTTTCCCGTGCCAACTCCACAAAGGATCCTATCATTCATCATATCTAATAATGTTGGTATGTAATTGATATTGAGTCCTCATAATACAACTAAAAACTTGTATTATATTACCGGTATCTGTTACGTTTATATTATTTGCATATCTAATCATTGACGGCAGAGCTCTCCACTCTATGTATATTGTTTTTGTGAAAGCAAATAGATTTTTATTTTTTTTACTTGACATTGGTATATAACGAGAATCTGCGACCACAGCTTGTAGAACTTAATTCAATTTAATACTAGCCTCTTGCACTATTTGTGCATTCCCAACTTTTTAGTAGTTTGGGACTGTGTGGGGGGACTCCACACCCGAGGAGAGGGCGAGATCGTGAGAGATGGCCTGAGTCGGCCGGGGTGCGAGGGGTATACCTGTCAACCTCACCTTCGGCAACCAAAAACGACCCACAGGCGGCGTGCGTTTTAGTCCGTTCGAGTCCAACATAACCTCTTCCACCGGCTCCGGTGGGGGAGTGTCCGTTCGCATTTTGCGCACGTAAAAAAACCTTTTAGAGGTAATTTTTATCTTTCTAATTATAAACCAATAACCATGAACCACAGAATTTTGTACTCATCTCACTGACAATGACGGACGGATCCTAGCCATCCATCCCTTGTTTCACTTCCTTAAGGGATGAAATTGCTAATATTCCTACCTAATTGTTACAACATAAAAGTTATCAATTGCCTAAATTTCAAGTTCGTAACCCGAAACAAATGGTCTAGGTTATTACTACAATAAGTTTCCAATATGATATAGTTCAAATATAGATGGAACCGCAGGCCATAAACCCTGTCTATACAGATTAACTACAATTTATTCAGTTATGTAGATAACACATGTAAAATTTTGTCATTTTTTTTCATACCACTTAGATGGCAGAAAAGCGCACGGCCCACCTGATGGAAAGTGGTTACCATGGCCTATGGACGTGTGTAACACCAGAGAAGCCACACTCGCGCTGCCGACCCTGTAAGCACAGAGTTTCTGTGCCGTCAGTGTAGAGGAAAAAGCAGGACAAGCCTTTAGTCATCCCACTGACAGCACAAATTCTCCAGTGAGCTCTGGCTACCCTATTCACCGCTGGGAACAAAACACGAAGTTATTATAACTGCGGTATTCTGTAGAGGGTACTTCCCCAGTCGGACTGCTCAATTGGGCGGTAATACCGCCGTGTCCTACCTCCTTTAAGTAATTTGTTTGTGATACCAGTAAAAAATGTGGTTCAAGCGAGTGGGTCATTGTGTAATGAAATTAAGATATTATTGTTTTTGGTAAATAAAATGTAGAAAGGAGATAAAACAATCGTTGCGTTTTATTTCTTCTTGTTGCGGTTTAAATTTTATTACATTTGGAAATATCAATTTTATAAGTAGGTACTTATTGAAATCAAGCGTTTTTTTTTATATATACCACTTGGTTGGTAGACAAGCACACGGCCCACCTGATGGGAAGCGGTTACCATGGCCTATAGACGTATGCAACACCAGGGATGTCACACTCGCGCTGCCGACCATGAAGAAACCTTTTGATGCCCCTCTTGAAGAACCGCATATTGTAGGTGCTTGAGAAAACCGCAGCAGGGAGGTCATTCCACAGCTTGAGTGTGCGTGGGATGAAGTTTCTTTCATACCGCACAGTGCGCACCGTCTCAGGTCGCAATGTGTGAGGATGAATTCCCTGCCTATGGCGAGAGGTGCGATGATGGAATGTAGCTACGGGCATCATGTCAAACAATTCATCTGAGCACAAACCATTGTATAGGCGGTAGAACACGCACAGTGAGGCAAAATCCCTCCTAAGGCTAAGAGGTTCACTACCTGTGAGTATGGGATTGTCAACCAGCCTCAATGCCCGTCTTTGCACTGAGAAGAAGCGTTTCAAAAACTTAATATAACTAAATCGAACCTCTGTTCTGGATTGACTGTAAGGGCTCTAGAAATCATATTCCGTGTGTAGATCTTGTTGGTTGAGTACGTAAGCAAGTACAGTCAGTTAGAATACAAGCTCGATAACTTTTGAATATATGCTATAAACAATTACACTGTCGTCGTTTAATGTGTCATGTTCTTTTGATAGCGTTACAAAATAGAGAACTTTCCAAACGCATTGCGCACGAGTCTTCGTGCGTAAGTCAAGTGACTAATGCAGCTACGCGAGATCCGTTCGGTAATACGAAATGATAGACCACTAGCTCTATATCAACAGATTTTGTTGATTATTGTTCTTGAAATTATAATTAAAATCCTTGCTAATATTATAAATGTGAAAGTAACTCTGTCTGTCTGTCTGTCTGTCTGTCTGTCTGTCTGTTACGCTTTCACGCCTAAACCACTGAACCGATTTTGCTGAAATTTGGTACAGGTGTAGATTAGATCTTGGGAAAGGACATAGGCTATGTTTTGTCGCGATAACCGACATCTACGCGAGCGGAGCCGCGGGCAAAAGCTAGTACCTCTATAAAATAAAAAAATAATCGTGAGTTCAAGTTAAATGACTGTCTAGGCCATTTAACTCTCCCCGTTTCCGGGGACGAGTTGGGGTCTCTGTGGTCCCTACACCCGAGGAGAGGGTCAGATCGAGAGAGATGGCCCTGGGTCGCCTGTAGTGCGAGAGATATGCCTGTTAACTTCAGCTTCGGCAACTAAAAACGACCCACAGGCATCATGCATTTTAGTCGGTTCGAGTCCGACATAACCTCTTCCACCGGCTCCGGTGGTGGGAGTACCCGTATTTAATAATAATAATAAATAATAAAGCCTTTTATTCGGACAAAATATACAATTAAGTTTTAAAAAACCACTGCACTGTTTTTTTTTTCGAAATTAAGTATATTCGACTATTTGATGCTTCTTTATTTTTTGTAAGTCCGTTTGCCAATTGGCAAAGGCCTCCTCCAACCTACTCCATTCTGATCTCTCTATGGCTACTCTACTCCATGTTGTACCTGCAACTTGCCTTATATCGTCGTCCCATCTTTTTTGTTGTTTGCCTCTTTTCCTTTTGCCTTCCCTTGGGTACCAACGTGTTGTTATTTTGCTCCATTTATCCTTTCCTCTGGCCATGTGTCCCGCCCACTTCCATTTCAGCCTTTTTATTTTTAGGGTGACGTCCTGTACCTTGGTCTTTCTCCTAATATTAATGTTTCCTATTCTATCCCTCCTCTTTACTCCCATCATGCTTCTCGCCATTGCTCGTTGGCAGATAGCAAGTCTATCGGTGGTGTTTTTTGATAAGGCCCATGTTTGACTTCCATATATTAGGGTTGGTAGAATGCAGACATTGAATAATTTACTTTTTGTTGCTATATGAAGGTTTTTGTTTTTCATTATTTCGCTTAGGCTCCAATACCTTTTCCAACTGTTTGCTATTCTTCTTTGGATTTCTTTGTTTATATTATCTTTGGGTGATATCAGCTGTCCAAGATATATATATATACTCTTCAACGTAGCCTATTTGTGTCTCGCCTATGTTTATGTTGCTTTTATTTCCGTTCGTCATTACTTTTGTTTTTTCAGGGTTCAATTTTAGTCCTACCTTTTCACTCTCCGATGCTAGCTCATTTAACATTTTATTTAGATCTTCTGGCGTTTTTGCGAATAACACAATGTCATCGGCAAATCTTAAGTGTGTTAGTGTGCGGCCATCTATATTCAAACCTAGATTTTCCCATTCAAGATTTCTAAAAATCATTTCCAAAACAGAGGAGAAAAGTTTTGGAGAGAGAGGATCTCCTTGTCTTACTCCTTTTTGTATCTTAAACGAATTTCCTTTCCTTTCTAATTGAATGCACGCCGCGCTGTTTTTGTATACATTTCTAATCAATCTTATATATTTTTGTGCTATCCCTTGTTCTTTTAACGCCTCCCAAATGTTTGTATGTAATAATGAGTCGAATGCTTTGCTATAATCGACAAATGCTAGGTAATATTCGAGTTGGTATTCCGTATATTTTTCGATGATTTGCCTAACAGCATGGATATGATCAAGTACTGAATAGTCTTTCCTAAAACCTGCTTGTTCTATAGGCTGTTGCTCGTCAAGTTGTCTTTCCATTCGCTTGAGTAGGATCTTTGCAAATATTTTGTACAGGTTGGACATCAAGCTTATGGGCCTGTAGTTTCCGATATCATATTGATCACCCTTTTTGTACAGAAGGATTATATTAGATTCAGTCCATTGTTGGGGTATCGTTTCTGTATTTATAATATCATTGAATATGTCTTTCAGAACAGGTGTTATTGCAAGTTTCGTTTGCTTTAGTACTTCGTTACTTATTCCGTCGGGTCCTGGAGCTTTATTGTCTCTTTGCGTTGCTATAGCGAATTCTATTTCCTCCTGTATTATGCTGGGTACGGATGAGATTTCCAACAACTTTATTTCTTTTTCCACAATAGTGCTTTCATATAGTTTCTTGTAGTAGGATGTAGCAATTCCTAATATTCCTTGCCTTCTATTTTCCTTCAAGTTATTGCTATCTTTCATCTGTATGATCCAGTCCTTTTTGCTATTTAACTCCTTATATGCCTTTTTTATTCTTCCTGTCTGTAGAATGTGTCTCTCTATTGTTTCCATTCTTTTCTGTGTTCTATCTTTTCTAATACTTTCTTTTATTTCTTTACTGAGTTTTGCTATTTGCTTTCTATTATAGTTAGTATTTTTTCCATTAATTAGGTCAGATCTTTGATTAAGTAGGTTAATGGTTTTGGTAGTCATCCATTCGTTGGGTAGGTCCTTTTTATTACTTCCCTGTTTAATAGCTGTTTTGATTGTTTTTTGTAACCAGTTGTATTTTTCTTGCACCTTCATGTTGGTTGTCTCTTTGTTGTATTCTGTAAGATTTTTCGTTATAGAATTTGCCATTTGTGCTGTTTGGTATTTGGTAGGTTTTATGTTTATCATATTGTTTCTTGGTCTTGGGATTTTGGGCGGGTTCGTCATCAGTTCTGCTCGGATAATTCGGTGGTTGGTGTTGAAGTTGAATTTGCTAAGGACTGTCAAGTTTGAGAAATATCTGCTTTTATTCGTCATTATAAAGTCTATTTCGTTTTTAATTAGCCCGTCTGGTGATAACCAGGTCCACATCTTACTTTTTTTCTTCTTGAAGACTGTGTTTAAGATTTTCAAACCATTCTCCTGAGCAAAGTGTACAAGCCTTTCTCCGTTTTTACTTCTGGCCTTTTTTTTATATATAAATGGCCCAAGGACTGTATCCTCATCTGGTTGTCGTTCTCCAATTTGACCATTGAAGTCTCCTATTACAACGAGGTTTTTGTGAGCATGGTCTTGGATTGCTTTATTTAGTTCTCGGTAGAATGAGTCCGTTAATCTTGTATCTGATTGTTCCGTAGGTGAGTATACTTGTATGATGGACCATGGGTCTTTGTACCCCGGCAGCTTAAGATTCATCACTGCTATGCGCTCTGATATTCCTATGAAGCTTTCCACATAGGTCGCGAGGTATTTTTGGATAATAAAACCCACTCCATACTGACCTGGAGTTGCGCCTATATGGTATAGAAGGAAGTCAGGGTACGAAATTATTCTTTCTCCCATTCGCCTTACTTCGCTCAGTCCGACGATGTCCCATTTAATCTGTTTTAACGCATGTGTTAATTCTGTAAGGTTTTCATCGTTTTTAAGCGTAAGTACATTGAGAGCTGTAACATAGATTTTTGATCTACTGTGATTGTTTTCACAATTGTTTTCCTGTGTTGTTGGAGGGTTGTGGTCATTTTCCCCCACGAGGACCAGTCGGCTTGGGAGAGATTGTGTAGTTTCTTTTGTTTGGTTTTTATATTTTGGTTGGATTGTCCGTTTGCAGGTTGATGATTGCTATTGTTTTTTATGTGTGGGTATATCAGTGAGAGAGTTCGATCGAATTCT
The DNA here is from genome assembly GCA_963662185.1 of Eilema griseolum. NCBI lineage: Eukaryota > Metazoa > Arthropoda > Insecta > Lepidoptera > Erebidae > Eilema > Eilema griseolum. The sequence goes on from OY759250.1 coordinate 13,910,351, forward strand.
CAGCAAATCGAAGGCGTTTGTCCTGTTAGTTTTAATAGAACTTATCGTTTGTTGCTTTTTAGGTTTAGTGGTGGAAGTCGACATTGGTGAAGTAGATAGTTCTCTTTTTCTTTTGTCAGAGTTGGGTCCTTTAACTACTAGCTTATCATAGTTGAGAAAAGCAATATTTCCCTTTTTCTTCTCCTCTAGCAGCTGTGGTATCAAAGCCTTTCTCTTTTCTATGACTTCCTTAGAATAGTCTTCCGATAGATAGATTTCCTTCAACATTTTTTTGTTTTTTATAATTTGGTCTTTTTTCCATCCATTTATAAATGATAGCAGCACAGGTCTATGTTTGCTCCCAACTTTATTTTTCCCTATACGGTATAGTCTGTTTATTTCATTTTCTTCCACGGATAAATTTAAGTCTCGTTTAAAGATCTCCTTAACGGTTTGAAATAGCTCCAATACCGATTTTTCACTCTCTTCTAAACCATAAATAACTATATTGTTACTTTTCTTCTCTTTTTTCAAATACTCAATCTCGTTCTCCAGGTTACAAATTTTTTGTTTTAATTTTTTATTTTCTTTTATCATAGGAGTTAATTTTTCTTCCATTCGATGCATTATATTCTGTGTCAGAGATTCTTTTAGATCATTTGTCTGTTTCTCCATTTCTATCTTCATTCTATCAAACAATAATTGAAATTGCTCTTCCATGTTGTCAGATGAGGTTATGTGAAATGGAACGTAAATGCAACTTGGTAGAAAATATTTGTTTAGTAGATTTTTTGTGATGGCAACTCTCGGGGTAGTTGTCAACTGACTGTCAGTTCGGGTATTGACTGGTATTGCGGGTATTTGTTTATTTTCCCGGCTGTCAAATTGACTTAGGTTATAAAAATATTTTATTCTAACCTCAATTGTTGATATTTGAGCTTCACTTTTAACTAGTTGTTTTTGAGAATATCCAAGGATCCTTCTTTCCTATGTCTTCTGATGTTGTTTAGCTGATGTTTGAAGCACTACAGTTCTTAAAGTGTAACTATAACTATTTTTAATAATTGTTTTATTGCTGACAAATATCCGCAACTTGTTGTCACTACAACGACCGGAAACGGAATCCACGTATTTACCGCACGTGAAAAAAAGGGCACTTAACTTTTCTTTGCTAAATCTAGGTAGGTACTAGTATTTTAAAAAGTCAGAATACTCGAAACTGCCGCCCTGCGTTGGGTCGTTGCGACAGGTTTAAGTGAAGACAGTAGAAGAAACTCATTAAGTATAGGAGGATAAAAGCAGATATCAGGCTGTTGTGAATGTCTACTCCGGAAGAAAATAGGCATGAATCTACAGAGTGTTAGCGTGGGGCTTGTACTTCCGGAGCGTTACTCTAACACCCTGTATATATTTATGTATTTGAAAAGGTAAAGCTCTTTTACCGCGGTAGCCTAGTGGTATGGGTAATGTACTGCTGAGACGAGGTCTCGGGTTCGATCCCAGGTTTTACCATGGCACACACCAATGACTTTCAATACTTTTCGAAGTTATGTGTGTATTTATCGCAGGTTTATAAGTCCGGGCACTATTAATGGCAATAGGCTCACCACCTATTACATTGGGACCTAAACATAAACTGGCGAAATGTGGGTGCTAGCACCTCTGCCTACCCCTTCGGGGATTTAGGCGTTAGTTTATGTTATGTTTATGTTCTTTTAGGCCAGTATTCCACAACAGAATGCAGTCCTCAATCTCTAATTTGAACTTAATCTGAGTACAGATTATTATTAATACGTATTCTAGATGACAGTTCTAATGTTATTGTAAGATTCGATTCACAATGCAGTATCAAGTGTGGTTCTAGAATACTGTTCTTAGTGCTTTTGCACTAATGCATAAACATATATGTCGCGTAAAACTGCGTTGTACAACCGGCAGAGTAGAATTTGGACCACCCCATATCTTTCCATGCGGTGTCGTATAAGGCGACTAAGGGATAGGGCTGTTTAACATCAGACAGATATATACAGTCCAGACTCAGCCTCAGATGCATGCATTGAGTCAACAATAGTGCCCGGAAGATGTCAATAGGCTCACTTAAGTGGGTCCGAAGTCAATGATTGGTGAAATGTGGGTGTTAATTCACCTCTGCCTAACCCTCCGGGGATAAAGGCGTGATTATATGTATTTATGTATTAAAAGCTCTTGTAAATTCCACCGTCCATGTTATCAACAATATTGAATTCAATAAATAACCTCTATTCAGTCGGCACCTCAAAAGGATTCGTTATCTGCTCGTTGAATTATTATCGAACGCAGTTTCGATAGCAAGCAACCTTACCGCCATTATTAGATATTGTAATTTCTGTTTATTCCATAAATATTCCTACATAAAAATTTCATTTTTGAATAGTGCAGCCCATTTTTTTACGTGCGCAAAATCCCCACGTATACTATTATTTATTTTTCTCTGTAAACTATTGACTAAAGGACGCTGTACCTATTATGAAAGTTGGTGATAACCTAAATGAGCAAATCGATTAAAATAGAAAAACATCAAATATTGGTGGATGGCGCCCACTAAGACAGAATACCTATATATAGAAGAATTTGGATAGTTTCAGACGAAGGTTCGGTGGCTCACTGGTCAGAGCGTTCCCCCTGTAAGGGAAAGATCTCGGTAATCAATTTGAATAGTTAAATTACTAAATGCTTTACAATTTCACTAAATTTAGCAAGTTCGTAAAATAATTGTGTAAATTTAAAATTAACGTACGCGTTTGCACGCCTACCGCACTTCTTGGTATTGTTAGTCAGAGTGAATAACTAGGCTCAATCATGTCCTTAAGCTTTAATATGTTATTTAATATACCTTGAGCGTAATAGACGATACTCAATGGTAATCGCGATTGACGAATACTAGACACGAACTCCTAGGATGTCACTCACGGATTGTAATTTACAGGAAGGCAGAGGGAAATAGATTTCCTATTTCCATCATTGGACTCTAAGAGGCTAATTGATTGTTTGAAGTGCTGTAGGGATTCGTCACTCGCTATACATCGGTTCAGCGACACATCGGTTCAGCAAAGCTCACCCTGACCGTGGTTTAACATCCTCAGATCTAGAGATTCCAGGTGAATCGTGCAGAGTTTACGTCACAGAACACCTGAGCCCAGAGCAAAAGACCTTACATGCAGCAGTTTGCCAAGGATCGTGGTTTTAAATATGTGTGGATAAAATATGGTCAAATCTACATACGCAAGGACGAAACCGCTAGCGCAGTTCTTATAAGGAATCGAGATTTCCTGGATAAGTTATAAACTGTTTTTTTTTTTTTTTTTTTTCTATATATATACTTGATTTTTTCTATGCTTTTGCTATTCGGTTAATAACTTTAATTTGTTATGTATAGTGTCTTTTATCAAAACTTGGGTAGAGCTAGATCTAAGCTTACTACAATATACTTAAATCTATTGAATGCCGATTACGATGTTGTTTGTCTGACTGAGACCAATTTCGACAGCAGCGTCTTTGATAACGAGACTATAGATAACAGGTATATTGTGTATAGACGTGACCGTGTCAGCTCATGCTCACACAAACAGGAAGGTGGAGGTGTCTATGTTGCAGTCAAAAATAATATAAGTGTTGTCCGTCAGACAACCTGGGAAAGCAGAGTTGAGGATATCTGGGTTACCATACAGCCCGGTAATCGTGATGAAAGACCTTTGCATATCTGTCTTTGCTATTTGCCACCTGATTTACCTTTGCAAGACGTAGAAGCATTTCATTACAATACTCAGAATGTAATACTCAGCTCTGCTTCTGATAGTGACTTTCTAGTACTGGGTGATTTTAATAGCGCGAATTTAACATGGGTTAGGCAAATGGACTTTGCCCCCTGCCTGCCAATCATTCCTCAAGACAGTAGAGCCAACATGCTTATTGAGACAATGGAAGTCTGTAGTCTGATTCAGTGTTGCGATATCCCCAACAAAAATAATCGGTATTTAGACCTAGTACTGACCTCTTTGCCATATAATTTAGTCACTGTACAGCAAACTGAACCTTTGTGCCGCTCAGATAATCATCATCTGGCGTATCACGTTAGTGTGAGGGGTGGTTCTGTTGGGGTGACTAAGCCGAAATTTAACGGGCGTTATAATTTTAATAAGTGTCAGTATGCCAATTTAAAGTCTGAATTGAACTGTGTCGATTGGGAGACTTTACTCTCACCAGAAAATGTTAATGAATGTGTAGATGCTTTTTATAACAAATTAAACGAGTTGATTTCAAAAAATACTCCACTTGTAAGAAACGTAGCTTCGAATAAATACCCCCTTTGGTACAATCAGGCCTTAATTCGTTGTATAAGAGAAAAAAATAAATATCATAAACGTTTCAAAAAAATTTCGAATCCAAGGGATTATGATACTTTCTCTTTACTGCGAAGCAGGTGTAAAGTTCTTATTGCAGACTGTTACAGAAAGTTTCTATTTTCTGTCGAGGAGTCTCTGAGTGAGGATCCCAAGATGTTCTGGCGGTATGTTAATGACAGGAAAGGTGGTTCAACCATACCTCTCACAATGTTGCACAATAATAAAATCGGTTCCAACGGGCAAGAAATCTGTGAATTATTCGCTGAATATTTTGGGTCAGTTTATGACAGTCCCTCTGGCGAGCAACCTTTCGTGCTGCATAATATGCCTCAGGTTGGAAATCTATCTCTATATCAAGTCACTATTAGCCAACAGGATATCTGCTCAAAAATTAAGCAATTAGATTCCCGAAAGGGGCCGGGTCCCGATGGAATCCCGCCAGGATTTATAAAGAAGTGTCGTGAGGAGCTGTCTCGCCCACTGTCAATAATCTTTAATAAGTCCTTGCAGTCGAGCATTTTTCCCATTCGTTGGAAGACGGCCCACATTGTCCCTATTTTTAAGTCTGGCGACAAGGCACTATGCGCTAACTATAGGCCGATAAGTATCTTGCCCTGTATGGCTAAATTGTTTGAAACTGTTGTTTACTCCTCCTTTTATCTTCACTTGAGTAGTTGTATCTCGGAAAGGCAACACGGTTTTGTCAAAAAAAGATCAACATTAAGCAATCTTTTGGAGTTCAAAAACTACCTATGTCAGTCGTTTGCTACTGGAGGTCAGGTCGATGCTATTTACCTAGATTTTAGCAAGGCTTTCGATAGGGTGGATCACCAGCTGCTGGGCCTTAAACTTGAGCACTACGGCATCAATGGCTCTTTGCTAAGGTGGCTTATTTCTTACCTAAGTAACCGCAGTCAACTTGTTACTGTTAAGGGTTACTCTTCTTCGCCTATATCTGTCTCATCAGGAGTTCCTCAGGGTTCACATCTGGGCCCGCTTCTTTTTATTACCTTTATAAACGATCTGGTCAGCCAAATATCCTGTCCCTCTCTTTTATACGCCGACGATATCAAAATTTTCACTGATGTCAGAGACCCTAGGCAATATATGGCACTTCAACAAGATTTGCAAATTATCTCGGACTGGTGCTCGTTCAACAGAATGAGCCTTAACGTGAAAAAGTGCTGTTTTATCTCTTTTACTAGGAAGCGGAATATACTTAGCTCTGAATATTCAATAGAGGGTCAAGTTTTAGAGAAAAAGGATGTAATTAAAGATTTGGGTGTACTTTTTGATGAGCAGCTGACTTTCCGTCCTCACTACCTACATATAATAAATAGAGCCCGTAGACTTTTGGGATTTATCATAAGATCTACAAGAGATTTTAGAAGGCAGCAAAGTGTATTGACTCTTTTCTCTAGCCTGGTCCGAAGCGGTCTTGAATACTGCTGTCCAATCTGGTCCCCTTTCTATGATGTTCATATAGATGCCGTAGAGAGTGTACAGCGGCGCTGTTTACGATACGTTTCCCGTAAATTCAACTACGGTAGATCGCTGCAGCACTATGGTGATGGGTTGGTTGAGTTCAATATGATATCACTTGAAGCCCGCCGTAAAAGGTATGATCTCCTTTGCCTTCACAAAATCATACACTCCGCCATCGATGCGCCGGGTTTGCTGTCTGCGGTCTGCATTAACACTAGACACAGATCGCGCTGTTCCAATGTATTTTCGATTGGAATTTACAAAAACAACACCTCCTTCTATAATCCTATCGTTAGGATGTGCCGCACATATAACTATTCAATGGTAGATTCTCCCAGTACAAGAAGGCCATATCAAATTTAGTGGGTGTACAATGCCCATGACATTCGAGCAGCATTTTTATTTATACTTGTGTTTTTATGATTTTTTTTTTAAATTAAGTATTCAATATGTGTTATTGTAACCTACTCAAAGAGGTTTTTAGTTGCATATTTTGTATGAGCATGACGAATATGAAGATGTAATTTCATGTTGTGTATGGTATATTTGGAATACTGTCTAGATCTTATAATATATTTGATTGTATCCAAATGTTTAGTCACGCAATGACAGTAATCTGTAAGCGTACCTTTAAGAAATAAATAAATAAATAAATAAATAAATATACCTCATTAGCTGCTCCCCGTGGCTTTAGTTGTCAGCCAACGTGTTATTCCAGACAATAATCTATCCCCTCAGCCAAATCCGTTCAGCCGTTTGATCGAGTTTGAATAACAAACATTCAAACATCTTCATAAACTTTCTCATTTATAATTTTGTCAGGAAATAGGATATTGAGAGAGCATTAAAATACATTTCCAATCCTACAGAGTAGGTAGTAGGTACAATACTTAGCCTCGTGTATGAGAATCGGACTGACTGAAACTGTAAATTCAACCACAGCATCTCAACATTGAATTATAGTGATCTTGTCACTGAATGAACGAGATAATTTGAGAATATAGCGAATGTTTGGTGACGTGTGTACAAGAATCACATGTTTTAAATAGCTATCTGTTTATAGAGAATACTAAAATAAACTGTTCTCCTTCATTGAATAGTTCGATATAGAAATAGCTTCTCGTCTAGGAATGTTGACTAGTTTGCCCACGTAGTTTGTCTAGTACTGAAAATTAAACTTGACTACACAAACAGTTTATCGTTTCATACAACTCACGCCTACAAATCCCGGAAGAGGGTAGGCAGAGGTGTGCTAACACCAATATCGCCAAATATGATTTTTGTTCGTTGTTTCAATCCTGATTCCTGATTATTATTCCAATATTATAAAATTCGCAGTTATTAATGATAACCTTGTAAATATTTTGAATTGTAACAACACTTAGCCCGTGGCCCCACCTGCCGGAAATACTGATTCCCGTTCCCGCGACACATAGAGGCATATTCCCCAACAGGCCTAGAGGTGATAGGTGAAGTCGGCTGTCTCAATAGCGTAAGCAAACCGAAGTGGCGGCGGTATGCGCGATAGGGACATCGTGGTTCCAACGCACGAGGGAGCCTCGCTATCTTGAAGTCTAGATGGCCGTGAATTCCTACACAGGACAACACGTGCAGGGCTTAGATGTCACCCTCACACTGTGCAGAATATACGAGCAAGAACCAAACAGTTTGGCGACTTTTTTTGCCGCACCACCAAGACCTGGAACTCATTACCAGCGCACGTGTTTCCTTCTTTCTACATTCCCGGGTCCCTTAAGCGGGGCGTGAGAAAGCATCTGATGAGGCCGCCGAGTGCCACCATTGTAACATTACTTAGTAGTATATAATGGTGACCCTCTTTCCTGAGACTTTGCCTAGCTTACCATCAGGCGAGGTGAAGTCAAGTTGGCGTGTCCTAGATAAAAAAAGAAGAATTCCGAAAAACGGGGTCATATTCCCCGAAATAGTTGCTTTTGTTCAATGCTATTCCACACTATAAGAAAGTTCCATCTGTTTGACCGTCCATGGTTTAGTCAGAGAAGTTGGCCTTACGATCTTAGATCACGGATAGGTCACAGGTTCGGATCTTAGCATTTACACTGCCGATGTGGCTACGCATGGCTCTATTCTATTGTTTGAACTGAAAACAATATGAAGTATTCAGCAACAATGCGGTTTTATGAACAAAAACAAAAATAACATCAATATGTATCACGTTATTTTGAAATTATTATAACAATTGAAACATTTTATTGAAGTACAGTCACCATCAGATCGATGTTGACAACAAGGTCTCAATATGATGTTAATACCAAGGTGTTAAGACGCGTGGTTTCCGGCAGAGTAGAATTAGGGCCACCCCATCTCTTCCCATGCGGTGTCGTACAAGGCGACTAAGGGATAGGGCTGTTTAACATCAGACAGATATATACAGTCCAGACTCAGCCTCAGATGCATGGCTCGAGTCAACAATAGTGCCCGGAATACGGCAATAGGCACCCCCTATTACGTGGGACCGAATACAATTATTGATGAAATGTGGATGTTAATTCACCTCTGCCTAACCCTCCAGGGATAAAGGCGTGATTATATGTATGTATGTTAAGAACAATACGAACTGTTTTATTGATTTAAATTGTATTACTGTCCAAATTAAAGATGTGCACCAAATATCCGAACAATCAATAGGAATTGGGGAAAACCAAGGCATTAAAATCATTATCAATATTTTGCTCGTCAAGATCGATCTGAGGCTGACTGTACCTATCATCAAACATATAAAAAGCTCAGGTAAATTTGAATTTGAGGAAAAACTTGATTGAAAATGAAAATATTCGTATTAACTGAATAAAATAAAACATTTTATAGATAACAAAATGTACATAATTCTTCAAAAGGTTGCCTGGAAGAGATCGTTTGTACTTGCGATAAGGCCGCCTTTTGTACATTTTTCATAATGTTGTCCGTACATATACTGTAATGTGTTGATGTACAATAAAGATTATCTTATCTTATCTTATCTTATAAATATTTAGAAAAAAAAATTGGTAATTCCAAAATTCAAAAATATTTATGTGTCAATTAAAAATATTAATTAAATTTTTATGAAAGATCTCGCAACGACCTTGAATAAACCTAAATACAAAATTACGAACTCACCTGAAAATTTTTACACAAAAATCCAATTAGACTTCACAGCACAACAATATTATTTCAAATGCGGGCTAGGGTTGTACTTTAAACTCGTAGGTAGTAGTGATGTGGTGTGGGGGTTCGTAAACACGGCGCGGGCGAGTGGTACCGTTCGTTCGTTCGGAAATGATGCTGGCCGCCCGGCCGTACGGCAGCCGCCCGCGCGCGCCCGCCGTCGGCAAATAGTGATGGGAACAAGCGCATGTCGATATTAATATCGCAGACAAGACTGCTTTATGGATGGTGAGCTTTGAGTTTGTTCTTGATTATATAATATGTAGCCTTGGCACAATGTTAAGGTTATGATGACAAGGGCTTTTCCATCTCTTTCTGTGTAATCTTACAAGTTGACTAAGAGATTTGGTTATTTTCCATACCTCAGCACTCAGCACATAACTTATATCTCATGCAAAATTTTTTTTATACAACTTAGGTAGCAGACAGACCGTGACCTATGAACGTGTGTAATAGTGGATCACATCCGTGCTGCTGACCCTGTAAGAACAGAGATTTTTATGTGCCCTCAGTGTAAAACACAAAATTAGGACAGGCCTTTGATCTTCCCACTGACAGCACAAAAACTCTCCAGTGAACTCTGGCTACCCTACTCACCACCGGTAACACAATACGAGGTTATTATAGCCGTGGTGCTCAGTGAACGGCAATAAGTTTCTTTTTTTTAGTGGCATAGGTATATCTTGTGACCGTAATTACAGTCGTCCGTGAATTGTGGATAGGCATAAATATAATTTACCCATTAGATTAAAATAATGGAACGCTAATTGCATAATATACCTACTAGATGTTTAATAATTGTTCAGCCGTATTATAGCTGAATTGGGAAAAGAGATTGGATCAGTATCAGAATAAAGGGGATATTTACCATGTTTCATTATACAGCGCCGAAATATCGGAAACTCAAAATAATGAAACATGGTAAATATCCCGTTTATTCTGATACTGATGTGAGTGACCATGATAGTTTAAATACTTATAAGAGATTGGATGTTCAATTAAGACAAAACATAAACAGTCAACAACCATATTATAATATTTCTCATTAGGTACGCATCAAAATCGCGCACATTCAAGTTCAAGTAGAAGAACACAAGACCATATTCTAAATGAAATATTATCGCCATTTCATTCGTAACTGAATATATTTCGTATCGATAGAATTTTTCCCGCAGCGCTCATCATTAGAACCACTAAAAGTGTAATTTCGGCCCTAAGCCGCGAATTCGCTACTTCGCAGATAGCCGTGTGCCCAGCGCACTGGCCAATGATTATTATCTTTAATTAGTTAGCCTTACTCATTTTATTTAATTAGCTTTTTATAGATTCATAGATAAATTTCATGATGATGGTAAGTATAGTGTTACATTTTTGTAATCAGACGGGCAGGACCCACTTCCACAGGTCGTGGGCCCTTACCGTTCGTGAGCGATCGTATTTAGCGGGAGTAAGTGTGATGGTGCTATACACCTTATCTATGTACTTGTAGCACTAACACTAGCACTCGCTATCTGGCTCAAAATACTACTTCTTTTATAAGGACTGTTGCACGTCAGGGTAGGTCAACTGAACTTAAGTATAACTTTGTTATACGTATCGCTACGATCTTGGCATACATAATACACCTTACTTAAGCTTCTACTATCATAACTTTTTCATACATACCTACTCTACTGCTGATACTGTTCACCTGAGTAGTCTGAATCTAGTCTTACATAGATTAATCTTGCACTATTTTATTTTTTCTCATTCTCATTTATCTTGTTGCTTCCGGCTTCCGGCAGAGTAGAATTTGGACCAGCCCATCTCTTCCCATGCGGTGCCGTACAAAGCGTCTAAGGAATAGGGCTATTTAACATCAGACAAATATATACAGTTCAGACTCAGCCTCAGAGGCATGCCTCGAGGCCACAATAGAGCCCGGAAAACGACAATACCTAATTTATAACCTCCTATAACGTGGGAACGAATACAATGATTGGTGAAATGTGGGTGGTAATTCACCTCTGCCTTACTCTCTCTGCCTTACTGGATAAAGGTGTGATTGTGTGTATGTGTGTGTACCGATGTAGGATCCGAGGTTTTACTTACAAACCTAACTAAATTACGAAGAGGAGAAGTATTAGAGCGGACCCTAGTCTCCAAAGTATACTATAATTAAACTTTAGGTGCAACAGAAGGATTACATTTCAAATTAATGTTTAGATATTATAGAGCTAGCAACAATGTTGTTAATATATGGACACTTCACCACTGTTGATCGTTGTAATTAAAATAAAAAACCTTTATCTATAACCATAGCTTCATAGCTGGCCGCTTCAGTGTTTTAATGCCGCCGAGCCCTTGTGTATTTCTGTTAGAACTCAGTCAATGCGCCACTTTTGGTTCTTGTTATTTAAAATTTCTTTATTCGTTGTATACGCAACTTTGCCCAAGAAAATTCCACTTTTAAATAATATTTCACTTAAGTAGGTAGGTAGGTAAGCCCCGAAAAAAATGGAGTGAAAAAAAACATCCCTATTTTATATTGTTATATAGCTGCTTGAGATTAAGATTACCCTACGATTTTCTAGCCGCCAAGGATCCTGCAACAGTGTAGTTATCCTGTAGGAGGTAGGACACGGCGGTATTTCCGCCCAATTGAGCAGTCCGACTGGGGAAGTACCTCCGCCCTTCAGAATACCGCAGTTATAATAACTTCGTGTTGTGTTCCCAGCGGTGAGTAGGGTAGCCAGAGCTCACTGGAGAAATTTGTGCTGTCAGTGGGATGACTAAAGGCTTGTCCTGCTTTGTCCTCTACACTGACGGCACAGAAACTCTGTGCTTACAGGGTCGGCAGCGCGAGTGTATCCATAGGCCACGGTAATTTAGGGTCGGCAGCACGGATGTGACTTCACTGGTGTTACACACGTTCATAGGTCACGGTAACCACTTTCCATCAGGTGGGCCGTGTGCTTGTCTGCCACCTAAGTTGTAAATAAAAAAATGCCTAAACCTACTTCCACGGCGTTTAAGGTACAAAATAAATTATACTGAAAAGGCATAAGGCAAAATTTGGCAAAATGGCAATCACTTAAGGAATAAGGCGACACACACAGGTATTGCTTTGATTATGCCTTATGCCTTTTCTGTGTAACACCGGTTATCATGATATCATAACACTCCTACGATCTTTGCACGCGTCAATTTTGTACGCACCCTTCGTAATAATAATCATGCATCACTCGCATTCGTCATTCGTCACTTGCGCCTACGCATAAAGCGTGATGCACAGCTAACAATATTAGGATCAAAATATATAAACATCGTATGTGTGTAGGTACTCGCTGCAGTTATTGTTTTGTGGTTTACGATCAAGATTCTTGTGATTTTTATTGATTGCTTCATATACCTACTGATGAGTGAAGTTTATATTTGCTCTTTATTTCATATTTGTTTTTTTTTTTCTAGTTTGTTGTTATTGTTGAAAAGGCCATGATTTGAGGAGTTTAGGTACTGATAGTTGATATCTATATCCCGTCAAATAAGCTCAATGCAGCAATGGTATAATAATATAAACATTCAATCCAAGATTTTGTACATGCATTGGGTAGGTTGGGTAGTTAGCTGAAAGTAGTGATTTAAAATAATTTGTATTCTTAATTCTTTTTTACATACACACAGCACAAAGATCATATCACAAGAAACATGTACATATAAAGGCGACTTCAGTCAATGTGAGATCTCTCTTTTTACGTGCGCAAAATCCCCACGGATACCTCCCTACCGGTGCCGGTGGAGGAGGTTATGTCGGACACGAACCGACTAAAACGCACCCCGGCCGACCCAGGGCCATCTCTCACGATCTGGCCCTCTTCTCGGGTGTGGGGACTACATAGTCCCCCACTCGTCCCCGGAAACGGGGAGGCGCGTCAGGCGCGCCACCGCCGCGGCCTGCTTCTGCCAGGGTGACAGGCGGCTCCACCAATGGACAGCCCCTTATGTCGATTTAGATCCCAGAGTATAGGGCATAAGGCTATAAGGCATTTCCCTCACACCCCGCCATTCCGGATTCGAGATGACCTCCTCGAGCATATGTATTATTTCTTCTTTTTAGAGCGTTATAAGTTAGGTTTCCCAATTAGCCCACTCCCGTACCTACCTACCAAAGATGTTTCAAATGTTTTCTTTCTAATCGAATTGAAATCACATGAAAACGTAACGTTACTGAATCGGACATGTTACGAGTGCGTTTTATAAACAGAAGTGACTCACTGACCCTCAATGTCAGTACAGTTCACCTTCATTAACGATTTCATTTCTACATAATCTGCCACAAGCGGGTCGGAAATGCCTGGCATCAGTTTATCGCAATGTGACCTCAACTCAGGTGAATCATGCTCAAACCTGAATCGATCTATTCTTTGTTTAGTGTCTTACAACACGACTTAATCGCTATACCGTAGCATGAATACCTTTAACAAAAAAAAAGTTAAGTCTACGGATAATTACGACGATCATGATACTGGTCTACCTGGAGCCAGATTGTGCTAAATGTCAACCACTGACTACAGCCACGAACACTGCAAAAAATTCCATTTATTGTAAGTAATTTTCGACTTTATTGCCTCTGTGCCTTGGTGGTAGTGAACGCGGCCGCTACGCAGGAGGCACGGGTTCGATTTCCGGTCAGTGCAAATATTTGTATGCGAATATGGATACTTTTTTTATAGGAGGTAGGACACGGCGATATTTCCGCCCAATTGAGCAGTCCGACTGGGGAAGTACCTCCGCCCTACAGAATACCGCGGTTATAATAACTTAGTGTTGTGTTCCCAGCGGTGAGTAGGGTAGCCAGAGCTCACTGGAGAATGTGTGCTGTCAGTGGGATGACTAAAGGCTTGTCCTGCTGTGTCGTCTACACTGACGGCACAGAAAGAAAGAAAGAAAGAAAGAAAGAAAGAAAAACTTTTTTATTTTGATACAGCATCGACTAACAAATACTTAGGTACTAAACACATTAAAATACAATAAACACAACAAATAAACAAATTAGTCACGTTGCACCAAAAAAGGAGCCAGTTCAGCATGGTGGCAGGCACAAGTACCTGACGCTGGTTTTCAACTGGCTCTGTGCTTACAGAGTCGGCAGCGCGAGTGTGGCTTCTTTGGTGTTACACACGTCCATAGGCCACGGTAACCACTCTCCATCAGGTGGGCCGTGCAATACTTGCATTGCCGTCAGTTCTGTTTGCTCAGATCAGTGCTGTATACGAATATCTATGGCATTCGTTACGTATTGTTGGAGCCCTAAAAAAAATCCAACATCTGGTCTAACTGCAATGCTCCTATATCGCCTTTGGGTTGTAGTAAAGGTCATAAGGCAGTCGCTTCACGAAAAATATCGAAGTCCAGCCAAATCCGCAGTTAGACTGATAATTCGAACCCCAGATTCCGAGATAAAAGCCTGGGATGCGACTGGAATTAGCGCTAGGAAGTAATTTTAGATTTTACTGTTATGCTGTATGTAGAACCTTCGATATCACATGTATGAATGTGGAGGTCAGATGGCACTCGGTTCACGGGAAATATTAAAGTTGAACCACGTCATCACTACCTCTCAGTTATACTGAAAAGCCGACCCCTAACTGTGGGAAAAGCCTCACGGATTGATGACGTGTGTATGAATTTATCTAAGAGTTTTTTATCGTGATCATCTTAACGTTGTATCCCAAGATCATCTGAGGCCTCCACCTCGAAGCACGGGGTCCGCTTTCCTGCTTTTCCGTCACTATTTCGCACGATGTTTTGTAGCCATGGTTGTGAGACCATTGAAGGAATATGACTTTCAATGTAGGTATGATACTTATATTAAAGAAAGAAAGAAAGAAAAATATTTTATTCAAGCCCCACACAGCGGGCACCCCACCAAATACAAACAGGTAGGCAATATAACAATTAGCAGGTACATGAAATCAAAACAGTAGGCACATTAAAATTAAGCTACGGGTGCAACACTCCACACTATGCGAACCCAAATAGGTCCCCATCTCAGCATTGAATGCTGCGCACACCCTTCGTTGGGTATGCACAGCGCTGGTTTTCAGATGGGATTACGTATCCGCATTTAAAAAAAAAAATGTACAGTATGTTCATTCGCATTACAGAACCTAATTTACAAGCTACGCTTAGTTGGGGTCTGGATGGGGACGTGTAAGATTCAGTAATAATATCTGAAATATGCATCATTTATTTTCTCGCCTCGGAATAACGTTATCTAACATTAGCTCAATACTCAATTTTCTTTCAATACATTCTAAAAGGCAAGTTAGTATAGGAAGGCTAATGAATTCGTCTATTAACAAAACATTCTCAAGTAATAAAACGTATTGCTTCACAAATTTGAAAAAATATTCAACAAAGAATGTTAGGGAAGCTGTGAAACATCATAGTCGTAAATCGAAAAACATGTAGATAAACAGGGTCGGCCTCGGCTGCTAAAAATAAAACCATCTAATAATTTAGAATATTCCCTCAACGTTCCACTTTGCGGATACATTTGTAAATATTTAAAGTTCGCTTTACTGGTACTGTTTATCAAATTCTGGAGATAGGGCATTACACAACCAACAAACCATTTTACAACCCTTTCATTGCGTTTCGCGTCGTACAAGATGACTAAGACTGTTTATCCAGACAGTAAAAAGCCCAGACCAATGCAAATACTAATAATGGAATACTTGAATAAAATCCCTAAACCTCGTCAGGCGACCTCTCAACCGCTCACAGGGGACCTCACAGGTACGTATATCGTACTTCTAATCCGTACTAACATAATAAATGTAAAATTAACTTTGCCCGTGTGTTACGCTTTCGCGTCTAAACCACTGACCTGATGTGAATAAAATTTGGTACAGGGGTAGATTAAACCTTGAGAAAGAACGTAGGCTGTTTGGTCGCGATATTCAATATTCACACGGGCAACAGCTAGTATTTTTATTAGTTCAAAAAAATCGTATGTAATATACCTTTGGGTCAATTCTCAGTGAAATAGCGGTGATCTGCAACGGTCGGAATTTGTTGCTAGAAATAGTTGCGAGAAGGTTCATGCAGCCTCACGGCGTCTCACGCCATGGCGTTGTGCTGCCCTTCCTCTTCCTGAAGTTCATAGTCATTTGAAAATGACTATGAACTTTTTCTCTTGTATAGATAAGATTCGTCCAATTAAACAGTCCGGGAAGTACCTTCACCCTATAGAATACCGCGGCCATAATAACCTTGTGCTATGTTCCCGGTGGTGACTAGGGTAGCCAGAGCTCACTGGAGAGTTTTGGTGCTGTCAGTGGGAAGACCAAAAGCTGGTCCTGCTTTGTCATTTACACTGACGGCACAGAAACTCTCTGTGCTTGCAGGGTTGGCAGCGCAAGTGTGACTTCCTTGGTTTTGCACACGTCCATAGGCGACGGTAACCACTTTCCATCAGGTGGGCCGTGTGCTTGTCTGCCACCTAAGTGGTATAAAAAAAGCAGCTGCCGGCCGCTGCTCGGCCAGAGGGTCATCCCCATTGACAGAGCAGCCCCACTGAGGACTAAACCTAAGTACCTACTGTTAAAATTTATCTGCAGTTTAGCCATTTATGTGTCCACGACCTACTTTTATGGAAAATTATTTTATTTGCCCTATTTAAAGCCCACTTGTAAAAATAAAATATTGAATTTAAAACCCTATTACTTTTAAATGTGAGGACTAGTGTCTAGAACGATTCACAGATTCACACAAAAATAACCGTAAGACATTATTCAAAGTAACACACACAAAATATCGTGTCTCTTGTGTGTACATCATCTGCACTAAAAACTATTGCGAAATAACACGGAGCTGTTCTGTGTTTACTGTTGGAAAGTGTAGATATGTGGTGTTCTCGGTCGATTGGAATGGTGCCGATGCGCGGGAGTGAGTCGCTGAGTATTTATAGTGGAGTGACCAATGTGATGTGTGGTCTAAGTTATAAGAAAAAAAAGCAAGTATCTATGATAAAGTTTCCACATTTTCAAATAAATAAATAAAAAGTTTCTAATTGGAATGTAACTTTCTAGTAAATGAGGGTACATAAGTATAAAAAAATAAAAAAAATGTCTGTCTCTCCTTCTGTCTCTTTGTGTCGGTTCATCTCTGATAAGCTGGGTCCATTTTGAAGGTAATTTCACAAGCAGATAACTGATATTATAATACACACATCAACAAAGTCTAGGGAACAAGGACATTTCTAGTTTTTATTTAAAAACCCTTTCTTGTAATAGTGAGTGTTTTATATCAATAGAAGGGTATTTTTATACCGTTTTTAATTTTAATTTTAATAAAAGCATTTTCATACCAAATTTTTTTTTTTTTAAGAAAGAATTGAATAGTGCCAATATTGAGTATTACAACCTTCTATGATTAGGCACAAAAATAACGAGGTAGTAAGAAATACAGTAATTAACCGTACTTTAAACGTTTTTAATAATCTGTAGGACCTCCTAAAGCATTAGCAACAGCTCGACACGGCGTGGCATACTTAGTATGAGATGGTCAATCATCGTCTGTGGAATATGGCTCCATACACTGCGAAGGTGTAAAAAAAGTTGTTCTTTAGTGTTCAGATTTTCCAAAGAATCACTCAAAGCTCTTCTCCCAAGCAAATCCCAGGCATGCTCTATGGGATTGAGGTCGGCAGACTGAGCAGGCCATTCCAACGTCGTAATATTGTGCTCGCTTAACGCATTGACCACTACCCTCGCGGTGTGTGACCGTGCATTATCTTGCATGAACATAAAATCTTGACCGAACTGCTGTCGATGAGGGATTACCATGGGGTGTATAACCTCCTGAATGTATTGGTTTGCATTCAAATTGCCCCGTATCCAAACGAGGTCGGTCCTTCCACCAAGGCGAATTCCAGCCCATACCATGGTTGTTCCACCTTGGTAAGGATGAACTTCTTGCGGATTCTGGAGACGACTCCGACGTCCAGAAACTCGCCATATACGCACTCTTCTCGAATCAGGATGAAAACCGAAGCGAGATTCGTCGGAAAACAGAACCCGTGCCCATTGATGGTCGGTCCACTGTAAATGTGCGTTAGCCCACAATAAGCGACGACCTCGATTTCCACGTCGAAGAGCTGGAACCCTAAGCGGTCTGCGAGCATGAAGATTGGCTTCGTGTAGTCTTCTCCTGACAGTTTGATCGCTAATAACCACTTGATGCTGAGACTAGAGGCCTGCGACCAACTGACGAGCAGTAATCGTGGGTTGCCGCCTTGCGGAATTTTGCAAGAAACGATCTTGTCGCGGGGTAGTAACCCTATTTCGTCCCCTGTGACGTTCGGCAACATCCCCTGTAGACCTGTAGCGTGCCCATAATCTGCAAATTACGCTTGGTTGGGTGTTGACAGCATCCGCTACGTCGCGTTGAGTTCGTCCAGCTTGCAGCATGCCAACAGCCCTTAACATCTCTTCGCGACTTAAATGACGACGTGACGTAATGATGACTACAGTCACAAAAATGCACAAACCATACGTAAAAGACGTATTATTGATAATAAACGTTATTTACAATCAAAGAAAATAATTTTTATTTTGCCTCAGAGAAACTGCACAATCAAACACTTTTAAAAGTTCTCCCTCCATATTCGAAAATCATTACTTATTTAAGTTTATTTTTAAATTTCGAACAACTCTGTAATCTACTTTATTCTATTTTTATTTATTTGCTGCCAGTTATTTGCAAAACAAGATTTACACGAAAAAAAAAATTGGGGTCATCTTGTTCCCTAGACTTTGTTGAGGTGTTTATTATGTAACTAAGGCTACTTTTATTTTAGAGATATAATTTTACGGTATTATAGTTTCTACCCATAAATATTAAAACCGCCTCAGTGGTGTAGCGGTAGAACGTTGGACCGCTACGCAGGAGGCGCAGGTTCGATTTCCGCTCAGTGCAAATATTTGTATGCAGGAATATCTATATTTGCATTGGTCTGAGTATTTCTATGTATAATATGTATAAATTTACAAAACAATCAATCTTAGCAAGTTTATCCGCATTTCTAGATTCCATAACATAAGCTAGTTGAGCTATGCTTACCATGGGTCTAGATAACGTTGTAGAAATTTAAAAAAAAATCTTAAATCCCCAATCTTCCGCCGCCGGCACAGGTATAATCTCGCTTTTTCGTCAACTCATATGCGCTCTTATAACTTAAGTACGCACGTACGTTGTGTTTTAGGACAATGAAATATGAATTACGGATGTCGCTATGAATAAAATCATAGATAAATATAGTTTAGTATTAATTATAACAGAACTCAAGGCCGTAGAGCGCTTTAAAATATTTGCAAACAGTCGTAAAAGTCCTTAACGATATTACGCATTCCACAAGGAGTAAGAAATAACGCACATCCCTTGTGGAATACCGCTCTTGTAATAAAACTATATTGTTAAAATTGAAAATAACAAAATTCAGTTGTTTTTCTGAAGCGTCATAAAACACAAAATATACTTCCATCCATCAAGTGTTCTAATTCTAAATGAGATCAAGAATAACGCTAACATCGCAGTGATTGGTGGCATTTGTATTTATAATGTGTTTATGTTTGTTTATACAATGTTATTATAAATACATTTTTCTTATACTTGCGCAAAGATAATCAATTTGGATAGCTTCATTCGATAAAACTGTACATATGAGGTCTTATCAAGATCTTCGGCGGCCAAATCAACCTCACCTTAAGTATACCTGCTAATTGATAGATGTGGCACTGAGGCAAGCTTACTTCTCAGGGTTGGGGCAATAAAGGCAGCATAAAGGCCAAGCCAGATTAAGGGCCGGCACACACAGGCCACCAGCCACAACCACTAAACGTTGCCACCCGTATACAGGGCGTCCCACGGCAATGACACATGGAGGGAAAGTACCTTAATTATTGTAGATGGAACATTTTACTAAACAAGACTATTTTAAAAACTATTTGAACTGCATTCATACATTTTTAATAAATGCCTCGTTGAATCGGGAATCGAACCTGGTACAAGAGAAAAAAAATCGGTCTGTAGTTTTATGATACCGATCGGAAGGCATCATCGTAAGGGTTATTTTTTACTAAATAAATTAGTATCAGAAATAAAGTGAAGACCATGAATTTTAACATTTTTAATACAAAATTAATCAATTTATCAAATGCTCGAAATGAGCCCCATCCTGCTGAATACAAAGCCGCACTCTTTTGACTATTTCTCTCCCTGTCGATTTTTTTATCTTGTTGTGGTAGATATTTAAAATAATGCGTACCGTTTTTATATGGACTTGCTGCACACGGTCAACCGTCGTCGCTGCTACAAAACTACAAATAATATGAAGGAGGCGGCCATTTTTTGAATGTGGCCGGAGGATCGTGTGCGGCGAGCTTTTATTCTGGCTTGACTAACCTTATAACATTTTAAGCTACATACGTACTAACTCTTGTATTTGACGACTAACTTTCTGCGTGGTCACAATATAATTCCGTAGTGCTCAGAATCAGTGATGGCGGCCCGGCCAGAATAAGCCACACCTCAGTTTCGAGAGGTTTTGAACTACCATTTCACAACATACATACATACATATAATTACGCCTTTATCCCCGGAGGGTTAGGCAGAGGTGAATTAGCACCCACATTTCACCAATAATTGTATTCGGTCCCACGTAATAGGGGGAGAGCCTATTGCCGTATTCAGGGCACTATTGTTGTCTCGAGCCATGCATCTGAGGCAGAGTCTGGGCTGTATATATCTGTCCGATGTCACAACAAGGTATAAAAATAAAAGTAATATTAGAGGAATAACCTTTATATTCATTTGTTTCATAGTTTCACTCTTAACTATGCGCTTAAAGGCTAGGGGCACACCGTGCGGCGTCTAAATCCCTCAAACTTTGAACAAACACAAGTTATGTGAAAAAACAACGGTCTAATGTCAAAAAATACATGGCAGTTGCTTAATATTACGTTTCTTATGTATTGCGAGGGTTATTGTGTTACAATAGTGGGGACTTAAATAACTCAATTGCTAATATTAGGGATCCTTTGTATGTTTTCCTGCATTAACTTTGCATGTTTTACTTCTGTGCCTACTTGTCTGGTCAGTCAACCGGACAAATAATTAATAAACGTGATAACTGATATCCCCGCGGGCGGTACCGCCTAACTCAGTTTGCAACAGAATGTATATATTTTTTTTTGTAATGTATCAAATATTATCACTTTCTAACAATATTCTGATGAATTTAGATTAACCTCGTCCTGCTCTGCAGGGTCCTCTCAATTTCAAATTTGTTACCTTTCTATTTTTAAGAGGACTCGGTAAATCGACAATTGCATAACGTCTATTAAGCAAATATTTTTTTTCTGGTAACATCGATTAGACTGTAAATCGATGATTCTTGTTTATAATAAGAGAACAAAGAAGATTAACTACGTATACTATATTTAGGACATAAAAGTAGCTAGAATTTTAAATTATTGATTAACACTGGACCCCTAACATTATTCATAGTTATTACCAACTACTATTTCAAAATGGCATACAATAAACGATATAATTCAAGATTATAATTCAGATCAGAAATTAATCTCGATCGGATAAAAGCGCGCAATAAATACATCGTCGACATAACGTTATGATAACTTGTTTTGAACAAGATATAGTACGCGTTGTATTTACAAAAGCGTAGTTCAATACGTTCACATATCTGCATCTCTCGTAATGGAGACATTGACATATATCTTCGTTTCCCTTCTACTAATGAAATCACTGCAAAAAGGTCTCACGTGACGAAGATGTCATGACGTCATATCTCTTCGACCAATAAAATCGCTGGAAAAGGTTGTCACGTGACAAGATTAGTCACGTGATACTTTTTTCAGCGATTTCATTGGTCGAAAAGAAATCAAGAGATTATGTCCACGTCATGACGTCTTGGTCACGTGAGAGAGAAGAGGAAAATAGATAGGGGAGAAAAGAGAGAAGATAAAAGAAGGAATATGTCTATATCGCCATGCGGAGGTTGCTGAACAACAATCATTAGTTTCAACTTTGGATAACTTCGGTATACTCTCCAATAACTGTGCGTTAATGGGGCCTATAAACTTGTACTCGAGAACATTGTCTAGCACCGAGGTGCGTGTAACTGTATCATGTAGAATTTGTCAAATATCTTTAGTATTCAAAACTTTAACATCATTTTAAAAACTTACCACTTAATAATATCATCTAAAACCCTTTGATTCCTTTTGATCACTATAAAGAGGTATTTTTGATACACGATTTGTGTTAGAAGCTTCCAAGAGAAAAATTTAATGATTACAATTAGTAAGTACCGACTTACTGTGTATGTGACACTACTGTTCTAGTAAAAAATATTCTCAATAAATTGTACTATTTACAAAACTTGCATAATCCGATTTTTTACAAACACATTGGTAACAATATTAAAAATTGTAAAATTCCGATGCATAAACTAAATAGTTATAAGCAATAACAAAAATAATATAATATATTGTGATGATCACACGATTTAACGTTCGATTTAATCCAAACTTATATAATTTTATGTAAATTGTTAAAAAACTGCAAGCAATATTTTTTCTCTGTTAGAGTGAAAATTATAAACACTATATTAGTTCATCTTCAACCAAACTAGGTGGCGCTCATCGTAATACAAAATAATTATAATAATAAAAATCGAAAACACTAACTTTCACTAACAGTAACTGTATAAATGATTCAACACAAGATAATTATTAATCTGCCAAGTAATAATAATTAAAGCAAATCTTAAGCAAACGACAAAAAAAAATCTCATACTTTTTAAAACACCATTACTAAGTAAACTTACACTAGAACTAGTTACGTTTCGTACACAAAATATGTCATTTTATACTTATGCTCCTACCTTATCTACACATTCACCGAAAATAATAATGCTTCATGGGAACTCCTGACAACAGACACATCGAGCGCGCGCGCGCATCACTACACACATTTTGTTAGCACATCACAGATCATCTATAGCTTAGCGAAATTGCATCATCACATCACCGATCACCCACCTTTACAGCTACGGAATCAGCCATATATGGTTCCCTTTATGTCAGTAGTACTATAGATACAATTGACATATATTTGTATCATTTTTGTACCTTTTAACAGAATGTTAATACTTGTTACTAGAAATACAAAGTTATGTCACTTGTACCATCCATAGTACAATTGGAATAAAGGGGTAAGATTGCAAACATAAATTGAACCAGGTGAAAATTAACTGTTCTATATTCTTTAAGAATTAAGTTTGACAGTCTATCTGATATTGAATATTAGATATTAAATACCCTCCGCAGTGAGTCAATCAGAGTGTTTTCATGTACACTCCTGAATTCAGAACATTCTGAGAAAGAAATGCTATCTAAAAAAGAGAGAGAGAAAGAAATTTTGTAAGCTAGATATCAGATTAAAACCCATTGGATTTTGGGTTAGTCTATTTCTATACTAAAGTCAAAAGCAGCTGTGGGATGGACCACAATCATTATAAATTAAATTGAACGAAAATCCTATAACTTGAAACTACAGAGTAACATATATAAATACATTTTTGGACACAGCAAGGTGTGGGTTCTAGACATGATATATGCAATTACACTAAAGAGGCACATCACACTAACAAAAATACAGCCTTACCAAACCGCGCGTCTCCCCACCCTACTAAATAAACGTTAAATTTATTATAAATTATCATAACAACTAATTTACTTCGACGCGATAGTTTAGCTTACTCTATACGAAAGCTATTGGGCTTCTTTCAAGTTGAACCATAATTATGTCTTGTTTTATCTCTAAGTTTTATTATAAAAAATGCCTTAATTTGGTATCGCTGTTACTAAAATTCGTATTTCATTTACACAAATACAAAAAAAAATCTACAACAAACTCAAATTGTATCAATGTTGATAGGAGTATTTGAGTTCATTGACTTTTAAAATATAAATATACTAATATCTTACATTATTATAATATTTAATTCATTTAGGATTTGTGAAAAATATGTTACTGAGATCCTTTTCATGTTTCTTTAGTTTGTTCCGTCTCAATACTGTCACATACATATCTATTACAATAACTTAATTTTACAGAACTACTTATTGTTAATATAAATACGGACAAGACATAAATTATAAGTTCACCTTTGTATAATCGCGAGCGATTCACTCTCCACACTAGGTGCACGAATTTGTTTCGCAATTTCAACCATAGATTATAACATTTTGAAAAGAAATCGTCGGAAGACGAATAAATTTGGAAGACAACCTGTCAAATATATAATTTTGATAACAGAATCACGACAAAATAATAACTAAATAAATGCTATGTTATATGGCATGTGCTGACATTCACTGAGAAGCATGTCACACTACATTAATAAACAATAATATATCATTGAAATTTGAACCGTTAAAATTCACGTTAGGGTACAAATTCCAATACAAGTCGTAAACTTAACACTTCAATCGTTTTTGTCTAGTGTAAAATCTGATTGGCCTTTTGAACATGTCGTTGTTGATATTTAGATAAATATGTACCAAAAGTATTCAATATCAAAGTAGAACTTTTACGTATTCAGGCGATCCCTGAATACGTAAAGAAGGGGTAGGCAGAGATGTATTAACACCCGCATTTAGATGAATGATTTTCAGTCCTCCTTAATAAGGAGCAAGCCTATTACTAAAGCGGGCGCTTTATCATATGCTGTATGTTTCCTGTCGGATAGAGAACAGCCCTATCCCTTAGTCGCCTTCTACGACTTGTACTACGAGATGAAGTGGCCCTCATCCAGTCCACCGGGAGCCAACTCACACTTTACACTAAACAAAAACATCACTGCACTAACACATTCCGCGTAGTATGACATAGTTAACACATAAATTCACGAACAAATCACAATCACTTGATACAGTCGTTCGGCCGCGACGTCGGGTCGTTCGTGCACTTGGCACTTGGCACTGAGCACTAGTGTGGGTGCGTCGGTGTTCGCTCGAAGGCCTCAAAAGAAGCCGATCAATTCCTACTCGATCGTGCTCCGAGGACCATCGATCGGCATCGTGTGGAGTACCTCGTCGAGGAGTTGCAGAGCCCTGGGGATAACACAATACGTCATAATTTGTCTTTATTACATAACATAGCATAAACTCACGCCTATATCCCCGAAGGGGTAAGCAGAGGTGCTAACACCCACATTTCGCCAGTTTATGTTTAGGTCCCAATGTAATAGGTGGCAAGCCTATTGCCATTTACAGGCTATTATAAAAATACACAAATAACTTCGAAAAGCATCTAAAAGTCATTGGTGTGTGCCATGGTAAAACTTGGGATCGAACCCGAGACCTCGTCTCAGCAGTCCATTACCCATACCACTAGGCTACCGCGAATGATATTCAAAGCATAACATTTAACATGTTCTTAGTGGAACAGCCAGTGTTCTCCCAATAAGGGACTTTTTTGCGGTAATTCCCACAGACCCCGCATTTCCGACTCTGGGTATTCTGTCATCATCCCAGTTAGATACTGGTCGTGGTTTCAAGTCCGAGACGCTACCTTTTCCCGATCTAAAACTACATGTCATAACGTATTCCATACCTGTGCAGGTGCACTTCAACCCAGCAAGGCGTCTCCTTGATGGAGGTGCGCGGGTAGTCGGGCCCCCAGCCCTTCACGAACGAGAGCCTCACGATACACAGCCGCCGCAGGTCGTCCACTCCTATACCGGCCGCTGCTGACAAGCCTGACGAGTGACGTAGCGTAATTATAAGTGATACTATAATGTGTGGATGAGATCTGCCAATTAGTATACCAAGGGACGTATATATTGTACCTAAGTCGCGAAACAAACCAGCCCCAGACGCGCGCGGATTGTGAGCTCGTCTACAGCTAGCACCCTGTGCTATCATTAAAAGGCACTCAAAAAACGTGTACTGCAAATATAGAGCACATATTAAGGACATTTTGGGTCTAAGATACATGTACCGAGGTATACAAAATGCAAGGAGAGCTTCTTTTCTGTCTTGGTTGTGTGTTAAATCTTCTGCAGACGATTTTATTCTGACATAAGGAATTCCATAGACTTCTTGCTTATATTGTTCTCTATTCAAACTGTTCGTTTGTGGAATTCGTTGTATTTAATGAATTGGTATGTAATGCATTCCTACATGTGCAGTGTTTGCCTATTTGACAACAAGTAGCAAGTGATACGTATAGTTTTCAATGAGAAAGAATGTCTCTTTCCCATTGAAAACCATAATATGATATGCGTAAAGTGAAGTAAGCTGGTGCAGTTAAGGAAAATCGAAGGATGTCCATCCAACCACTAAATGGACTGAACAACCAATAATGCGAACCCCTGCGCCTGTGCTTTCATGTAATCTATGATTGGTTGGATCCCTGCGCTTAACACAAAAAAAATCAAAAGTCCCCCGTTTACCGCTGCTAGAGTAAATAATCAATGCCGGTCGTTGTACGTACATTTGTTCATAGTGGGGTGCTGCGGCTGGATGTGTCCGGCGACGGCAGCGGCTTGCGCTGCAGCGGCCGCCTGCGCCGTGGCCGCCTGCGACTGCATCTGCCGGTGGCACTGCCGCAGGTCGAACACCTGGACAGGGAGTGACAAGTTGTGTGAGAACAATTCATAATAGAACTAAAGTGATAAAGAAAACTGAAGAGAGAGATAAGCCACTTAGGTTTTTAATTACGAAAGTAACTCTGTTCACCACCCATAACTGCCGCCACACCTGGCCGCTGAGGAGGAACCGGAGACTGTTCACCAGTTCCGAGCCAAAGACGAAGCTCAAACCCGAGGGTCGGACCGTAGCTTTTACGGGAGTGCCTGATAAGTGGCTAGCCTGCTCTCTGGCGGCAGCAGACCTAAGCACTGTCTCCTTCGCAAACTCGAATTCACCCTGGGACTATTTGAGGGCCAGGCCGGCCAGGAAATAAACTATAGTCGATATATCATCTTTCATTTATTCTCCTGGTCGCTGTGACCCTCCAAGGGTACTTTGGCATTCTGCAAAAGTGTACAATAAAAAGAGCACCTGGAATTCCAGCATACCGATACCATAGTCTAACGAACACTTTCATAGGATTACGAATATAATATATACAATTACTAACAATAGATGGCGGACCCCAAAAAATAAATAAATGAGATGAGTATCGTTATCAGGATTTACGGTGTTGCTGATTACGAATATATTAAGTATCCATTTAAAGAGCGGGCGGACTCGGAATAACATATCCGTCAGTCTGTCTGTATGTGAAGATATCAAGTTGAAATTCATACCACATACTCAAGTTTATAACGTCTTGAAACTGTGCAAAAACTTCCAAGTCAACGCATTCAAAATATATTACGGTATATGTAGCTTAAGTTACGGAACTCTCATTGCGCGAGTTCGACTCACACTTCACCATTTTTTTATCTCGGGAATAAGTTTCCTTGGGTTGCGGATACATGATCAAAATTCAACGCGGACGGTACCGCGGGTATTAGCTAATAAGTAATAAATAACACACAGACAGTACCTTAATACAAGCTGAAGGATAAATCTTGTGCACAGCATCTCCCGGCGCCCGCCCAGCCTCTCGGTCCAGGTAGTACGACTGGACGAACACCGAGTGGTCGGACAGGCAGCGCAGCCACACGTCCCCCTCCCCGCGGAGGTCTAACTGTACGCCCTTGCCGATGTGGAGTCTGTAAGCAAGCAAATTATTCGTCTACTGCTTAAGATGGACATTGAAACACCAAGGTTTAATACATGTATTTGACAAGTTGCAACATGACATAGAATTCAGTGTGAACGCAAATATGTTTTAAACTTGTATACAACTTGTGGGCTTATACATAACGGGTGAAGAAAAAGTATTTGAGACAATGGCAATATGTGTATAAAACAAGTAATTGTGTTTTGACAAGTCTTGTATAAAACTAGTTTACAACATTTTTCTTATTTAAACTATCACGGTCACTCACATTAGTAGGTATTAAAGTAATCGAGATGTTTACCATGTTGTATTGTACTGAGTTTCCAATATTTCGGCGCTGTTGCAAGCACCATGATCACAGAGGAACAATTAAAAAATATTTTTAGAAGTAAACATAACACATAAACATAAACTTACGCCTATATCCCCGAAGAAGCCTGTTAGAAGTAAATATATATATACAATATATCGATACAATATAACATACAACATCCCAATTACTCTAATACTAACTTATTTCGACAGCAATTTCGGCGGCGGGGCCCTTCGCGCGCCTCCCCATTTTCCGGGGACGAGTTGGGGACTCTGTAGTCCCCACACACCCGAGGAGAGGGCTAGATCGTGAGAGATGGCCCTGGGTCGGGCGGGGTGCGAGGGATATGCCTGTCAACCTCACCTTCGGCAACCAAAACGACCCACAGGCGGCGTGCGTTTTAGTCGGTTCGAGTCCGACATAACCTCTTCCACCGGCTCCGGTGGGGAGGTATCCGTGGGGATTTTGCGCACGTAAAAATAAAAAA
Organism: Eilema griseolum; assembly: GCA_963662185.1. Taxonomy (NCBI): domain Eukaryota; kingdom Metazoa; phylum Arthropoda; class Insecta; order Lepidoptera; family Erebidae; genus Eilema; species Eilema griseolum. The sequence goes on from OY759250.1 coordinate 13,938,991, forward strand.
AATAAAAAGTAGACAGCAATTTGCTCGGCAGTAAAGATAAACCCTTTCAATTATAATCAACTCTAGAATTACTAAAGCTGTGCGCTTTAAGCAATCTTTATTTGTTTTAATCTCGTTGGAGTCGAATAGGGACACCCCAACCCTTTCCGCGGATGTAGTTGAGGGCAACCCATGTGAAGTGTCCGCTTGACAGCAATAGGCTCGCATCCTATTACGTTTTGAATGTATCTAATTTCGTATTGGTGTGCTATTTGTCCATAAATTATCTCTATTGTGATTTCAGTGTTTGTTTAAATGTTTGTTTGTTTTGTTCCAATCAATCAATTGTCAACATTCCATACCGGCACTGTTTACTATCAAGAAAAAATAAATAATTCATAAGGTTTATAGTCTAGCTTTAGGACCTATAGCACATCGCCGGCTAGACCCAAAAAGTAGGTAATAATAGTTATTGAATGTGTATAAACATAATAGTTAATAAATACATACATACACACTATAATCACGCCTTTATCCTCAGAGGGTTAGGCAGAGGTAAATTATCACCCACTATTCACCAATCATTGTATTCGATCCCACGTAACAGGGGGTGAACTAATTGCCGTTTTCCGGGCACTATTGTTGTCTCGACCCATGCATCTGAGGTGGAGTCTGGGTTGTATATATGTCTGATGTTAAACAGCACTATCCCTTACTCGCGTTGTACTACACCGCATGGGAAGAGATGGGGTGGTCCAAATTCTACTCTGCTGGAAATCACATATATATTTAGTAAATGTGTGAATTAATACACCTCTGCCTACCCCTTTGGGGTATACACCCCTCTGGGTTACACTCGTGCTGCCGACCTTGAAGAAACCTACTAAAGCTCCTCTTAAAGAACCCCATATTGTAGGCGCTTGGGAAAACTGCAGCAGGGAGTTCATTCCACAGTTTGAGCATGCGTAGGATGAAGTTTTTTTTTTTATACCACTTAGTTGGCAGACAAGCACACGGCCCACCTGATGGAAAGTGGTTACCGTGACCAGCTGCTGCCAACCCTATAAGTACAGAGTTACTGTGCCGTCAGTAGAAGACACAATCAGGACAAGTCCTTAGTCTTCCCACTGGCAGCACAAATTCTCCGCTGGGAACACAACACGAAGTTATTATAGCCGCGGTATTCTGTAGGGCGGAGGTACAACCCCAGTCGGACTGTTCAATCGGGCGGAAATACCGCCGTGTCCTACCTCCTTAAGTTTCTTTCCTATTGCGCATGCCGCATATGTTTTTGTAAATATAAATCAATTGTGTGTCTTACCTTGCTCGCTCACTCTGTTCTGTCCTGTGAACATTGCTAAGTGCGCCTAAACAAAATCGGTTGCCGCCGGAAGGATCTACATAGCCATCCACCTGAAAAAGAAAAGATTAATTATATTTATGTGTATTACGTATATTTATTAAGCCGAACACTGCCTCTTATGAGGGCAACCGGTGCCCTAGTTTAAGAGGTAGGGCTCAACCAAATAACAAGGTATTTAGAATATTGTGCTTGTTAATGTCATTATAAAACCACAATACTGTAACTATACTTTAACATATATTGTAAGATCCATGTTACCATGTTTAAAGACAAATAAATTATCCTTATTCTTATTTTTATTGTTAAAGCAATGAAATAAGTAGATCTCTTGGTTGGCTTCAGATGGGACCGGGTTTAACGCAAAGCGGATGATGATGATGATTGCTTGTATGTCATCTGAGCGACTCCGTACTTTAGAGGGCACATTCAAATTTAGTGCCAGCTTCCAATAGCTTTTAGGTCAAAACGGAGTCCTATATGGGCGACTTGAACAATTTTATCAATGGTTGGTCACTAACCACAGCTCAGGTTGGGAGGTCAGAGGGTAGTCGCTCCCAATATAGTCGAAACAGTGAAGCCTCCGGACCCCGGGCTACGAGGTGAAGGCATCAAATGCGGCTGGGACTACCCAAAGATGAATCATAGAATTTAATAATCAATTTTGTTTATTCAGTTTAAATACATAAAGAGCACATATGAATGCCAACATTATACAATTTTATATGTCAAGAAATGAGAAATATTATAAATATTAGTAAATACTTAAATCATTTCAAAATGATTCTTTCCATGATGATGAAATGGGGTACTGTATAAAAGTCTGGCCAGCGAAAGATGGTTCAGAAAAAGGCGGCAAATTTGAAAAATCAACAATTTGAAACACCGATTAGACATCGACAAAACGAAGTTGATACTTGATACCATAGGTTAATTTTTTTAAATTAGGTATGTATAACAACCAGTCTACATGGAACTAATGACATATGTTTATTGCACTTTTTGTATGAAGTCCATACAAAAAAAATTAAGAAAAAGACATGTGGTTGCGCCGATGTAGAAGCTGTATTTCTTGACGTGGAAACACACCCTTTCTATACCCATCTCCCCGCCCGCACTAACCATAGTGTAGTTCGTCCATCCGCCATTTTGTGATATAGACACTCAGTCTCGCTTTGAACTAGCCAGCGTGATGACGGACCGCGCTCGCGTCTCTCAGAAATGTATAATATTTGTTACATTTTTACCGCTTCATAGACCTTTACCGATCGGATTGTGCCTCTCGTGTGTTCCTCAAGCGATCTAGTGATGCTGACGGCAGCTCCTGAGCAAGGAAGAGAAGATCCGTGTACCGGCTGCGATGAAAACACGTGTGTCGTGAAGGTTAGTGCATCCTCTCCTAATTTCTCGGGCTGCATTCACTGCCTGGATCGAATCCGCGGCAGCCCGGCCACCTGTCTTGTTTTGTGTGTAAAGCGTCAATAGAACAGTTAGCTACTTCCCGCAATACAGTCCATTACCGCACGGCCATGCGCCACCATTTTTTGGTCCGGATCGAGCCGGATTCTTAGCCGTAGTTCGTATTTTGTTATTATTCTAATGGGAATAAGCGCATCGCACCTAAGTGCCTGGTTATTTTAGTAGAAAACCCCGCATCCAGACATTTAGGCTTAGAATTTGTTGTCCGTTCGCCGCTGGCTCGCATTGTACCTACCTAATACATAAATAGGTTAGGTATCATATCAACACTTAATCGTAGTTCACAATTTTCGCACCGCACCTAAGTGCCTGGTTATTTTAGTAGAAAACCCCGCATCCAGACATTTAGGCTTAGATCTTAGGTATACTAGACACCCTAGTGCATAGGCACAGTGTAATACCTAACGCATTTGGCTTTGTTTTGTTTTTTTCAATTACGTTGTTCTCGGCTCGCGTCGTATTTGCCTAGTACCTGCGTGGGTAGACACGTGGCTGTACCTACCTCGCTCGCATCTCATCCCAATTCATACGAAAGTATTTTAATTTGAATAGATATTACGCAATACTTAATCTCGGAAATAATGGTTGAACCTAGACAGCGACCATCGCGTAGGTACGACCTTGTTGCTATGCGCGTTTGTTCAAGCGTGCATTCACAGTTGTAGGTACCTACCTATCTGCCGAGTGTCGCTCGCGCCGCCTCGCTGCTCTGTACCGCTAAGATTAAGTCATTTCATATTTGTTGTTTACCGCACTTTAGTTTGAGATTTAATTGTAAACATGTCCCCAAAGGTTGATAAGACCGGTAAGGTTCAATTGAAACTTTTATACGCTAAAAAAGAAATGATTTACTCTCGCGTACAATCGATTTATGATAATGCACTTAAAACCTCTGATTTGGTCATCAGAGATTCGTTCTTGTGTTCTATAGAAAACTTAGATAGTCTACGCGCGGATTTCGAAACCTTAGTACATGACATCAACGTTTTAGAGTTGAATTTGAATCCCGATTACTCAGTGAGTTATCAAGCCTTGTCGTCGTTTGACGATTTGTATTGTCGTATCAAACGCGTCGCTAGGAGTTTGGAGAAGCCGGCTGACCTACCCAACCCCACTCGCGACCGACCTAAGTTGCCACCAATTCAAATACCCGAGTTTGATGGTAACATTCGCAATTGGTGTCTATTTATAGATAGTTTTGAGAATACAATAGATAAGAACGATTCGTTGACAGATCACGAAAAGTTGCATTATCTCGTTGAAAAATTGACTGGTAAAGCTATAACCGTTTGCGCTGGAATTACGTTTAGTGCCGAGAATTATAATTTAATTTTAAATACTTTGAAAGCTAGGTATGAGGATAAAAGATCGGTAGCTAACGCCTATTTAGATCAGATGTTTGATTTGAAATCTATTGCGGCATGTAACGATCAAAACTTAGAGAAATTTCTAGATACTTTCGCGTCAGCTGTTCGCGCCGTAAAGAACCTAAAGATTGATGACCTCTGCGACTTCGTATTTTTGTATATGGGTTTAAGGAAATTAGATTCCGAAACCATTCGTTTGTTTGAGTCGGATCATCGCGGCAATAGGATTCCTAAGTTCGAAGACTTGGAAAGTTTTGTTCGCGAGCATATAAAGGTATTGCAACGCTCTTCATCGAAACATGAAGGCGCGAAGATAGTTGCTGATTCTGCACGCAAAGTAGATGCGTCATCGAAGTCACTGAGGTCAACTCATACTTATGTTAGTACCGCACCAGCACATGTACAATCACCTGTTTGCTCTTTGTGTAGTACTCATCATTCGCAACTGTACAGGTGTCCTGGTTTTCTAAAGTTGTCGCCTAGTGATCGTTATAAATTTGTTCGCGCTAATAATTTTTGTTTTAATTGTCTCGGTACTAAACACCGCGTTGTTTTATGTAATAGTAGAAATAGTTGTCGCAAATGTCAAGCGAGACACCACACTTTGCTTCATTTTGAGAATAGTAATGCCGCATCCAATGTGAGCACGGTTGGCTCGTCGAGCGGTGACACACGGCGGCCTGCGCCGCAGCCGCAGCCCGCGCTCGCGCGCGCTCCGGCCCGCCCGGTGACCGCCGCGGATGACGTCACCTTGTGTTCGTTCTCCGCTAGTGCTGCACTCACTACTGTGTGTCTTGCGACCGCTCGCGTTGTTATTGTTGATGCATTAGGTAAGCCGCGCATTGTTCGAGCGCTGTTAGATGGCGCTTCGCAAAGTAATTTTATTACTCAAGATTGTTGTCGGCGTCTTGGTTTCAATGTTGATAAGCGTTCAACCCGCTCAGTGGTGAAGGGTTTTGGAAGCTTACGGTCAGCTGTTCGTGGCACCGTTAAAACAAGGTTTAGATCTCGTTTTAATAATAATATTTGGTTTGACATGGATTCGCTCGTTATAGATAGAATAGCTGAACAGTTGCCTACCGTCCCGGTTGACACGTCTTTATTAACGAAATTTAAAGATTTGCCTTTAGCAGATGAGACTTACGCTGTTCCTGGAGTCGTCGATATATTGATCGGCGCTTCGATTCTCCCGCACCTCCAGCTATCACGTAAGGTTCAAGGGGGACCGACGTACCCCGCTCCGCACGCCCTGGAAACAGTTCTGGGTTTTGTTATAATTGGTTCCGCACCCGCTTCTATAGATAGTTTTAGTCACTCGACTGCTTCGTTCTGTTGCACCGTCGAGCCGCCACTGGAGTCTACCATCCGCAAGTTTTCGCTCGGTGGCTCCCGTGTATCCGCTGAAAAACGTCTTTGTTTGGAACGAAAGATGCAGGCGTCCCCAAAGTCGAAGCGGGCCTATGATGAGGTTGTTAACGAATATTTAGATAAAGGTTACATCTCACCTGCGCCTGCGGACACTGGCGGGACCCAGCCTTCGTACATTATCCCGCACCGAGGAGTAGTAGAGGAAGTTTTTCCCGATTCCCGCGGGGTAACTCGTGTTGTACGGGTTAAAACTGCAACCGGATCGTATCTGCGCCCGGTTGTTCGCCTCTGCCCTCTGCCTAGCCAGCAGTAGGCACGAGTTCCAATCTAGGTTTATATTTTAGTTGTTATTCCCCAAACCTAGATTTAGATTAGACTTTAGATTTGTTTCGCATTTGTCGTTTCGAAGGTAACCCTTCAAGCCGGGGGGAATGGTTGCGCCGATGTAGAAGCTGTATTTCTTGACGTGGAAACACACCCTTTCTATACCCATCTCCCCGCCCGCACTAACCATAGTGTAGTTCGTCCATCCGCCATTTTGTGATATAGACACTCAGTCTCGCTTTGAACTAGCCAGCGTGATGACGGACCGCGCTCGCGTCTCTCAGAAATGTATAATATTTGTTACATTTTTACCGCTTCATAGACCTTTACCGATCGGATTGTGCCTCTCGTGTGTTCCTCAAGCGATCTAGTGATGCTGACGGCAGCTCCTGAGCAAGGAAGAGAAGATCCGTGTACCGGCTGCGATGAAAACACGTGTGTCGTGAAGGTTAGTGCATCCTCTCCTAATTTCTCGGGCTGCATTCACTGCCTGGATCGAATCCGCGGCAGCCCGGCCACCTGTCTTGTTTTGTGTGTAAAGCGTCAATAGAACAGTTAGCTACTTCCCGCAATACAGTCCATTACCGCACGGCCATGCGCCACCAACATGTTTATGCAGTATAACGATTCATACTTGTGTTACCGAAAAAGACTGATGTGTTTTTAGTCTACCAATACAAACAATTATTTTATATAGTCATGACTAATAAATCAGGACCTTTAAACTTTATATATATGAAGATCAGACTCAATACTCCATATTAAAAAATAATTATTGGTCAATTACTATAAAACATTGGATAATTATTTAAAATCAATCATTTATTAATCATACAATTACACCAGTATTAAAAATAATCAATTCACTTTGAGAATTATCCGTAAATAATAACATTATATGAGTATCAAGAAGTTTTCGAAGACTATAAAATAGGTACTGGAAGGAAAAATCTGTTGCCATATAAAACTTTAGAAAAAATGATTAATTATTAATATTTAGTTGGCCAGAGTCTATGTAAAAGATGAGCGCAAACTTCTAATACATGTGTATCACTTAATCAAATGTCACAAAGACAAAAATAGTCTTTAAAAAGTAATTGTGTTATAGAAAAAAATATAAACAAACATACTTACAGTAACATTAGGCCTACTGGATGGCACTTTGAACGTCTCGCCTACTTGCGTGTCCAATTCAAAGTAAGCTACTGAACACCAATACTCAGGTGCCGGTTGGCTTGACAATAAGCCTCCTGGGTTGCCATTATCTAAAGAAAAGTGAAAGAAAAAAACATCAACTTTGTGTATTTGAGTAGGTACAAAGCTATTAAACTTCGATGTTTAGATTAACATTACAAAAAGGCACGCTATACCTATGCAGATAGATGTCAAAATGCAATACCTCATTTATATAGCTTCTACGTCTCGTTCCAAATACGAAATTCAAAATTCATTTCCACATCACTCAGGTATCGTGAGAATTTTTGATTGGAAGATTAAACAACACTTGTCTAGTAATGTAAACAAAACTCTTTGCGAAATATAAACAAACAATTTAACTTCATTAGAGTGTTATTTTTAAACTTTCGCGGTGTGAATTCATAATTATACCAAGTATCGGGACTTCTCGCGAATTATATTTTTTTTTTTTTTTTGGAACTCCAAAAAAAAAAAATAATATAATTCGCGAGAAGTCCCGATACTTGGTATAATTATGAATTCATTAGAGTGATTAGAGAATGCTAGTAATATCGTTTACTAATATTCTTTCAAAGAATGCTTAACAATAATAGTCATATTACGTACTATCAAAATCCACGTTAGTAAAATAATGAGTCGTATGATTAATACGAAATAGCCAGGTGGACTAGAAAAACACTATTGTAACGATTAAGATATTTACCATGTGTATTTCCGTTCCGATATGTCGGCACATTCGCTAATTCCATGATTATAGATGTACTGATGTAATACGAACTTGTTGTTTGTAAGCAAACTGTTTCGGTCTACCCTCTTTCAGTACTACCGCTGTCCATTTTTTTTGTGGATTACCCTCCGACACATTTTTGATGCGAGTCACCATAACCACTGTCCGCGTTCTCGCTTCAAACTCGATTGCGTACTCAACATACTACACACAACTTTCAGATTATCTTGACAGATCCAGGATTAGATTTGCACAAAGCCTAATCAAATAACATCTCCGAAAACCACGCGAGTCGATACTGTGGGTCCAGAACGTTATCGAGTTTGAAACGAAAATGCGGGTAGTGGTAGGTGACACGCGTAAGAAACTAAGTCAGGAAGAGGGTAGACCGATACGCTTTGTCTACAAACAACTGGCCCATAACACAGTACATCAGGCAAACGCACATGACAAGTTCTAAAATTTTTATTCCTTTGTCTATTTGTTCATCTATTTATGAAATAACTTCATAGGCCAATTTCAACGGGCTTTTCACTGGCTGGACAGCTGGTATTATAAGTTGTAATTTAGGCTACTTTTACTTTTCCGTGCAAAAAGAAGTTGAAAAAACTGTAAGTAAACACCGGAAATATCCCGTCTACAACACTATAATAGTAAAATACACTTATATACTACGTACCTAATATCGAATCTCACTGGCAATGAGTGTGTATGGGGCCCCATTAAAAACTTTGGGCCCAAGTTAACCTCATCTGCAAGCCGATACACCTGCTGATTAATGAGGCTCTGGCTCAGGCTTTCCTCCCGAGATTAGGGTATTAGACGGCAGTCGTTCCCGTAAAAGCCAAGATAAGTCGCATCAGGAGGAGAAACATCTGAGTGCCACAGGGAACCACGCTAAAATGTGACGATGAGATAGAGAAACTAGATAGTTGTCACTCACAGTAGTGGTGGTGGTGCGCAGGCGCATCGAGCGGCGCGGGCGGCGCGGCGGGCGGCGGCGCCAGGCTCTGCGTGTACGTCAGTGTGTTGTTACCAGTCCACGTGCCTGCACACACCGTACAACTGTTATATATATTGCTCAATGTATATATCTTGAACTTAAAATGTGCTCAATATGTGCCCCTTACGCGCATTACACGTTTCTTAGGTGTGTTTTGAGGATAGGACGTTGTGCTTCTGTGGTGGACAAGAACATATTCACCAACCATAGACTATTACAAGACAATCCGAACGCGCCAGGGTCTCATTTGTCTCGCGACTTAGCTCCAAAAGACGTGTCCCGCGTTATACTAGTCTACATGTCGCCAGCTGACAAACTTGTATACATATAAATGAATAATTCCCTCAATTTATTCAGAAAAATAAGGGTTCTTAATTCAAAACTACAAATAAAAGTACGTCTACAGCTCATTTTTGTCGCAACATATTCACTAAAAACACGCAACAAAATATTATAGAAATTTCTATGGTTTTTAAATATTTTTTTATGACATTTGATACTTTAGAGAAAGAATACTTGCTTGTTGTCAAATGTTTGAGCCATTTTTTTTTCTAAAGTGTCGAACAATTTGTTTCTATTTAAACTAGAGATTGAAATCTGTACAGTGTTTTGTTGTGTTTTGATTTGTCGTGTGAAAAATATGAGCTATAGCCGCACCTTAAGTTGAACATTTCTGTATCATCATCCCTGCGTTAGTCCCATATAAGAGACCCTCACCTCGGAGTCCAGGGCCCGTTTAAACGACTACGATTGCAGTCTGTCCTCCCAGCAAGAGATGCTGTTATTGGCCAACTACTGTCAGAATTGTTGTCCCCCATATAAGTTTCTGTCTTGACCTAACGACTATTACTAACCAACTTTAAACGTGCCCTCCGAAGCACGAAAGCGTTCAGATGAAATACCACTAAACGGTCACCCACCCAAATGACAACCTCGCCTAGGGTGCTTAACCTAATGATCGTTTACCGAATAATGAGCGCACCTGTCTACGAGCGCTTTAGTTGATCATTTTACAATATTAGTATTATTACCCAGTTACTAAATAGTATTTTCCGTGTCCGTTTGCGTCTAAGTATCTGTGATTCGTGTAGTGATAGAGAAAGAATACAAGTATTACTACCACATGTCATCTGAAGGGTGTCGTAAGAGGCGGTTAACGGAAAAATACGCAGACATTCTAGATAAAAAAAACGATATCACTGCGAGAGAAGGAAAACTCGAAATAAAAACCCGACTGGCCAGCGTGGAAACAGTAGGCAGCCTCCCAACATTAAGAGAGCCCTATGGTCCAGCAGTGGACTGCAATAAGCTGATTGATTGATTTTCTAAGTACATTTGTATGCATATGGTAACAATGAAATACCTTGTTGCTGCTGATGTTGAGTGCGATGGGGCAACGGGCTCGGCTGAGGCGCAGGACTGCCGTCAGTCGTGAACCCATTCTGTTGAGAACCCTCGCCTGATGCTGGAGACACTGCACCAGCTACGGTAAATATAATTAATCATTATATCATTAAGGTTATTCTACGACATTTAATATATTTGTATGGGGCCGTTCCAGTATTACGTAAGCACTAAAGGGATGGGGGGGTGTCCTTGCATTATTTATTTTTGATGACAAGGGTGGTGGGGAGGGGTCTAGATAATGATTACGTAAGCAGTAGTTATTTTATTTATTACATAGGCGGTGTTCTCACGTGCCCTCAGTGTACACGAGAGTTCACCGCTAAGATCGGCTATGTTAGCCATCTTCGAGCGCATCAGCGCCGAGCCGACTAGGAGTCGAAGTGGTCGTCATGGCCGAAATCGGTCGGAAGCATCATCATCATCAGTTATTTACTTTCCCACACGTAATATAGCATGCATTACCCATACATTACCTTAAAAAACATACATGTAAATAAATGTGTATATAGGTACCAATAATCACGTAAGCATGGGGGGGTAAGAGTTTTGCTTAATTTTGCTGACTAGGGGGAGGGGGGTTATATAAATGTAATAAATCTGCTTACGTAATACTGGAACGGTCTCTACGGAGTGCATATTTAAATTACTGAATGTTGAAATCCGAAACTATGAGGAATAACGAAGAATGCTCAAAAAACATTTAAAAAAAGTAAATCCAATAATGTAATTCAATCCTCGAAAATGAACCTCAAATTGTCAAGATGTTTGTCGATAACTTTACTGAAGATTTTTGCGAATGGTCAATGTACAATTGTGTTTGAAAAGCCCCGTTAATTTGAGTTTGTCCCACACACGATGTTTAAAACGTTAGCAATACACATAAACTTACATAGTATGATACATGCACCCTCATATTTCATGTACTTACTAGGTAATGTTTGTGTCAATTGAGTAGTATCATTAGTAGCCGGCTCCTGAGCGAAGAATGTTGTGGTCGTGTTGTCAATTAGCTGAGGGGTCGTCGCACCCGGCGACATACTGACTGGCATAGCAGCTAAAACATAATGTAATCAAATCAAGTACGAATGTACAGAGAATTACCCATGAATGCGAGCTTCACTCCAAGATAGTACATTACCAAATCGACTTACCGATCGGAAAACAACCATTGGTAAATTTAAATTATTATGAGGAAGTTGCCTATCGCTTCTATGCCACAATGCTGTGAAGATGTTCAGCATAATTCACAACGCTATTGGCTACTAACTAACATTTATATTTAGGCGTGTTCTCCATTCAAAATTATAACTAATCACGTCACCGTCTCGTGACGTGTTTAATTTTGGCCATACTAGTTTCAATACTAACGAGATTTAAATTAAGTTCCTCTTGTATTTATATTCCATGGTAATTTTAATGCCCTGTCTTGTGTGATAAGTAGAATTTATTTTTACTAAATCATACACCATGACTAACTATAACTAATAACAATAACTACCACTCATTTCAAGTACAAGTAAAGTGTGAAATAAAATTTTAAAAAGTGCAAATCAAAATTAAAAAGCTTACAATGATTCATTCGTTTAGGCAGCCACATCTGGCGCGCATCCATTGTGTCGGGAGGCTCCAATTTTGGCGCGACTGCTCGTTGCTGAGCCATTGCGAGCTGGTGTTGCGGGCTCGGCAGAGACATGGGCCTGTTGAGCCCGGGGATTTGTGGCGTCGCTGGAGACATCTGAGCGGGCGCTGCCGCTAGACGAGGAGATGCTAACTGCGTAGGGCCTGGCGTCATCTGCGGTCCAGGCGGCAGTTGTGGAGCAGGGGCCATCTGCGGTGGGCCATGCGGCCCCATCATCTGAGGCCCCGGCGGCGGATGGCCCAGCGGTGTCATGGGAGGTGCGGGAGCTCGCAGCGGCGTACGAGGAGCGTGCGTCGGCGAGAACATGTTCGGTACGCCCTCGGGCGCTAGCGAAATGCAAAGTAAATTCATCATGCAGCAAAAATAAATGAATCGATCTACCACACAAATTAAAACATTGACGAAAGCTTACAAAACTGAATAGTAGATGGATTTATCTCTTTTGTCCACAATTAATCAGATTATTCGTCAACGTAATGATTGATACTACACATAAATCCACAATACAAAACTTAAATAAAATTAACACAATTAACGAATCATGGTCAAGCTTACTTTGTCCCTGGTTGATAATGATGTTAGCTGTCTGAAACTGCTGATGATGATGTGGTAGCGTTGTGTGATGGTGTCTGGGGCTTGCGGCGTGATGTTGTATCGTCACCATCTCTCCTGTATCCATATCCATACCGTTTCCGCTGAGGCCCGCTGTGTACTCGTCTTTTACTAACCTACTAGGGCCTGACTGAAGAGTGAGTCCTGATAAATCTGAAAATATGTTGTTGTTTCACGAGAATACTTATGAACTATAGAGACGTGGTGAGATGAAACGTGTTCAACTGAAGAGAAGTCGATATTCGAATGACTCTTTTCGATAGGGTTCAATGAAATCTTAACCACAATAGACAAAGGGACGTAAGCTTAGTCTAGACACTATTCTAGCCTAGTGAAAACCAGTTTAGCATACAATAGTCAATTCATATTGTCCATAATAATAGTAATAGTGTTTTGAATACTGACCAATTCCGGGGGACACAACCCTTTCATAGTGATAAGGATTTACGCACACTGAGTCACATTTTAGGTCAAACGCAAATTGACAAAATTTCACATGTTTTAATTCATTTTTGTGCAGATCAGGCCATCTCCAAATACGAGCGTATATTACGTGCGGAAATCCTTTTCGACCAGCCACCTGAAATGGATAACACGAACTTAAACAAGGATCTAAAACTTGTACGACTACGCAATCTAAGAATCATACGTATTAGAGGTGTTTCTGTTTAGTAGCTGAAAAGACAATTGTTAGGCTTGAACTCGTATCATCAACGACACAAGCAGGAGCTACGTTTTGAGAGAAACAGATATGCTGTCATACGAGAGGATCACATGAAGAACTCGAAATCCGCGGCAGGATTGCCTCTCTTAGCGCTGTAACGCTTTGCAGCGGCCGCCTAGCTATGTGGACAAAAAGCTAACCCCTGTAGAAGGGATGAACCCAACAACTGATGGGATGACCTAAGAGAAGAGAAGTTCTCATCTCAGCACCTGAGATAGCAAAAACCGTGTGAAATGATGGAAAAAGGTAAGAAAGCAGGCCCCAGGTTATCAATATATAGACAGCTAGTCTGGCATGGAAGTAATGAACAGTGGATATTATCATAGCACTCCTTTGGCTTTACCGCTGTCGGGTAAAAAGCAAAAGGTGGTAGCACTGCCAACTATTAGATAAGGTACTGTGGTTCTAGGGGATCTAATTCTAGGTAGTCTGTTGTAGTAGTAAGTGTATAGTACCTAATATGGAAGAAAACGCAAGTTCGCTTATGCCAGGTCTTGGATCAAATGTCCAGTATGTTTGGTGAGTGTGATGATATACAAAATACTGTTCAAATGATGGCCTTGGAACGCGCGCCGCATAATTGCTAGCCGCTGCCGTTTCGGTATTTATTGTGCGTAATTAATTAATGGACCTAATTAAGTCACATTAAAATTCAAACCAAACTACTATTTTCATTCATTCATTCATAAATGTAATGTATATGTAAGATATGTGGTTTATTACAAAAATTATTTAAAAATTTGTGAACATACATATGCACTTAAAGAAACTTTTACAAATAACCCAAGAATAACTTAACTGGTCACATGTAAACATGCACAGCTATTTCTTTGGCCAATTGTACCTCAAAGATAAAGACTAATATAATTTTATTATTTGCAACAAAAGAGGCTTTTTATCAATCAATATTTCCCCTTTTAATTTTTTTGTGTTATTGTGGAAATACAAACAACATAATATTGCGACTGCATTTGATCAACTTAACAAAAAAAATGAAGATTCACAATATAATTTTCCAAGAATTTATCTATGAAGACCCAATTAAAAAACATTTGTAAGACTGATTAAATATAGTTCAATCAATCAATTAAATAGCCTATTGCAGTCTACAGCTGCACTGCGATAGGCTTTACCCTACTGTTTCCACACTGGACAGACTGGTTGAAACAGGCTTTCATGTCAAGTTTTTTTCTCTCGCTGTCACCTCTTACGACACCCTACGGATAAGATAGATGATGAACTGATGCCACTTGTATTTTTGCTCAGTCATCACACAGACAAATACAGTTGCGATATTATTATGGCCTCAAGTCAGTGTGTAAAACTTGAAGCTCATTCATAAAATATCATTAATAAAATCTGTTCCTTAATTGACTATGGCTCGTTAAACCAACACTGAATAATAATGTTGTATGACTAATGAGTAATGATACTAAAGAAAAATTTGCAAGAAATTTGATTTGCATGGTTCGACAACCTCCAAAGTTATATATTAAATAATCAGCTCTCTTTAAGAGTCACAGGACTATGTGGGGAATGACCTGCCTTTAACCTAGACACATAGAACCTTATGAGTAACCAGAATATAAATGAGATGGTGATGAATGAACTTGTTTTCATCCTAGCGTTTATCCCCGCCACATCCAAAGCTTTCACTTCGGAATCTGGAGTCCCCTTTCTCCAGTCTAACTGCAGATTTGGCTGAATTTCAATATTTTCATTTTGTCCTGTGCATGTGTTTAATAAATGATTTTTCTTTACTTCTTTCTTTCAAACAGTTTAGAACTCTCCGGATGAACCATTTCCTTTCTTACTGCTTGTAGGAATTAGCGTCTACCGCAACAAAGTTATCAATATTATTACATAAACAAGTTCTAATCAACTAATTATTTGTGTAAATTTAATCTAACCTCAAAAATTAGAAACAAAACAAAGTAATTTAAATACAATGTGCCTTTCAAATATTATTATTAAACAATATTATAGTACAGCATACCATCAACTTGATGGATCCATCGAGCTTTGTTATAGCCTCATAACAAAGTAAATAAGATGTATGAATGTTTTTATGGTCTTTTCTTTACGCTAGTTATTAATGGAAATATAAATATTATTATTAGAAAACGATATTATTGTGAAGCAGTCATGAAAAGTCATCATCATCTTCATCTACTAAGACTTTTCCCAGTCATCATTTCAATGTCAGTGTAACTGCAGTAACTAATATTAAATCAATGTAGTGTAGTAATGTTTATTTAGCAACATTCAATAACATCTGATTATACTCGGTACAATCTAGTTTTAGTCTAAGAAGGCTATGGGATTGTACAATATAATAAAAAGAAACCAAAAATGTACCTGTAGCCTGCCATCAAGGGTCCTTTGTATAGTCACACATTTGCTTGGATGAGCCCCATTAGTAGTGATAGCTGTGATAAGTGAATCTAACTCGTCCCTCTTCTCTTTGAGTTTCTTGACAAGGGACTCAATGGCCCGTTTAGAGAAGCCCTCACTTTCTCCACCTTGCCTGTGGCACATGAGTGAATGCACGATGCTCAGGCATGCATCCGCCGACGTAGGAGCCGTGGTGTTCATTGCTAAAAGGTATTCCAATAGTGTAAGGTTACAAAAGTCTAATTGACGGTAAAATTGTGAGTTTAGAAATGTAATTTAGAATATATAACAGAGGCCTTATATATAGTATAGACTAAAAATATTAATTATACTGATTAAGGGCTTTATAATTGATTTCAAATCACAATACAAAGGTGCAAGAGCTATAAAACTAAATGCGAAATCTATATCAAAAGTGTTTTATGAAGAAAGTTACTGGTTGAATTATAGTTGTAAATTAAATTTGACTTTCTATTACAGACAATCAGTCACGTAAAAACCGAAAATAAAAGAAATTATTCTTTTATACAATACAACTATTTTATGAAATCCACAAGGCTTTTAAATTACCTGATTGTTTCACCTTCAAATAATTACAAATGAAAGCATTTAATCGCTTGAGTTTGTTCACTATTATTATGTATAAATTAATAAAATTAATTCCTTTTATTGTGAGACGAAACCAAAACAGAGAGCGACATTTTGGCGGCCCATAGACATTTTATGGGCAATAGAGTTGATAACTTATTTGCGATCGAGGACTGAGTAAAAAGTACAAAAAGAATTTAGTAGTAAAAGTATTCGCGCCTTCGTATTTAACTTTTTTACACTTTATTAAGCATAAAATATGCATACACAGACTATGTTTTCATATACAACTATGTACGACAAAGTCTTTTTCATTTGTATGTGGCATCCTCTGGGTACTGCCGGCCGAGGTTATGTGTATCGCCCTCATCTCTGATAAATCGTATTACTCAATATGAAATCACCAACGAGAGTGGTTTTAAACACAGAATACTAATAATTTTATATCGGTTTTAAGGTTCTTGTTCGTTGTAATGGGTTAACTAGCTGAACTCTGACCCAGCTTAACCGTTGAATGTTTTAGTTAGATAGATTTAGCTTTCATCTCATAGCTCTAATAATTTATTGTTAAAAAAATATAAAACCCTCCATAAGCGTTCCATAAGTACTTAGTTGTGAGTGTAATAATTGTTAAATTATAATGAACAGTCATGAAGAGTCATATACTTACTTTTACTATCAATCAATCAAACAATTAGCCCATCGCAGTCCACTGCTGGACATAGGCTACTTTTACTATAGTCTCATCAACTTCAAGAACCATACCCCCTATGTATTACTATGCTCTTTGACTATACCATACCACCCACCACCCACTAATAATGAATTTAAACTAATTTCTAGTTCTAGCAACAACATGAAACGAAACGTAATTATCTGTCGAGTTGGGTGATGACAGCGAGCTTTGACAAATTCTCGTTTTTAATTTCTTCAAAAAAGTCAAAACGAGTTAAAATAAATTAAAAGTAAATAAGGTATCCGCCACAGATGATCAGCAGAAGTGGATATTAATTAATTGAAGTCACCTTATGGTCGTTGCTGTTTTATAGTTGCAAATAAAGTGGGTGGATTCACTTCGTACTAATAAGTGGATTGTTATTTGTGTCATGCCCGCAAAATCTACGGATTTTGTTGATGATGAAAAGCGGTTGAATAATGAAGGGAGTGGATAGTTTAACAACTAATCGTGAAGGAATGACACACAAACCGATTGTAACATGTAAGTATGACCAAACGTCATATTGAGATAATAGCAACAAAAATAAATATTAAATTAATTAAATGCTTGATACATAGGCGCGGGAGACTGGAACTTGTTCTGCACCCTAGAGGCCCCACTAGTGGCAGCTATACCGCAGGATTCATGTGAATGGAGGCGGTCATATGGTCGTGCTACCAAATCTGTTTACCTTGAAGCTTCATTCATCAAATACAATAAAGACAAAGCACTATCTGAACTGAATCTATTAAAGAAGCCAATATTTCATATTTACTGGACTGATTGTGTGGTTTGTATATCTAAGTTACACATTGTTTTTCACTGCATATTCTTTTTAAGTGGTTTTGTGATCATCAAAATCTTGCCGGGGTATAGTTAAATAAAATATTGAAATCTGATTATTTTAAACTATGTGGAAAGACTACTTTTCACCTACTAATGCACACTGAACCAATGAAATTATGTTAAAGTATTTTAATTATGCTCATAAAGGTATTATATAATTTCATAATAGTACATAATCTGCTATATATAATGATGTTGGTGATATAATAATTCACCAGAATATTATAATTCTAATTATTTTCATTTTGAATAATTTTACTAACATTTTGCATAACTTTCCACAACAGGATATAGAATATTATAAGACAACTCTTAGAGAAGACATAGAGGCATGGCTGAAACAATTAGAAAAAAATGCTATAACAGACTGGATGATAATACTAGTAGAGACTTATGACATACGCAAAACAAACAAATTGTTACCTAGAACTACTGTTTTGGATAAAATTAAGGGTGATTTTGGTGTGAAGCAAACCGAAGATAGGTTCATTTCAGTTATAAATCCTATTAAGTCTGAAGCAAGAAGTGCGGAGTCATGGAGAGCATTGGTAGCAAAGATCAGACACTTCATACTAGTGTCTTACAATAAGTCTCTTATAAAATTTGAAGAACATGTCAGAGAGCAAAGAGAAAAAAGAAATGACCCAGATTGGGACTTTTGTAAATATTTTATCTTACAGGTAATTATTATAGTGTCATATTGATGAGTCCTACATAAATAAAATAAAAAAATAAGTTAATAAATTGACACATATATATATATATATATATAATGTTTTATAGCTTAAAGTAGTAGTGTTGTGTGGAATGTTGTAGAAAATTAAATTTATATCAGGAAAATATTACACATAAAAATTCTTGAAAGAGTTTAAGTCAGTCAGTTACAAAATCAGAGCCTTGTTCATTAGAATATTTGTTACTTCATGCCATTAGCCACTCTATATTTCCAAATAAATTAATTAATGTCTTTTTTTTTTGTTTCAGGAACAACTAGCGTTTGTATTAGAAATGCTAGGCTTGTATGATGAGGCTTTAGTTCAATATGACGAACTAGATGCCTTGTTTTCGCAGTTTGTGCTCAATTCTAATGTGACAGAGAGTCCAAAGTGGCTTGATACATTCAAGCAACCTGTGACTTCTTGGCAGGCTGTGCGGCTCACTGCATTAGTCCCTCAACATCTTAGAGAGCTAATTATAAAAAGAAAAGCATCGCTACTGGATTTTAGAAGTTATTTGTTTCAACGACAAAGTGCCATGTTATTACCTTCATCAAAACCTTGGGAGGTAAGTAAAATACTGACCATTATGGCACTTGAAAATTCTGTAATAATATTGTAATTAATAAGATCTAATTGACATTATGTACCCCTACTGCTGCCAGTGGGAAAGCCATTGACTGTATGGTTGATCACCCTATCTGTTGGGGCCATTTCTCCCATTTTCCCTGTATAATGACTGCCATATGTCATGTTTGTACAGCAACCGGGACCAATAGCTGAACATGCTCTCGGACACACAACCCTTACCTGTAAGGCTGAGTACACACCAATGCCACTGGAAAAAGCTAATACTCTCATTTTGACACAAAGTTGCCGCTATATAGACAGAGTGTAGACAGCTTAACCCCACATAATTAGAACAAGACACATATCAGGTGGCCAATACAGCAGGTGTAATCAAACATGCACCTGTCTAAAGTGGTTATAATGACTAATGCCTCAATGCTGATTTTTATGACCATTTTATTACAATCAACTTAGATATTCTGATTTCTGCTCGATAAGTTCTTTATTGTGTTTAGTGATGCATGTCTGTATGTGTGCCATTGAGCTACAATACAAACCTCGTAAATATTCATGTTGGATATGAAGTCTACTTTAATAATTATGTGGGAATAAAGTTATTGACAAAGGGAATTTAGGTAAATAAAGTATTGAACATTCAGTGATGATATCCCACCTCCTATTGTTCTTCATCCCTTGTGTCTTCACGGGCCCAGGTAGTGCTGTAAATCAGCGGGCTGTATGCCAATTCCACTCTTAGAAAAGAGACAGGTGCAATAGAAAAAGGGCAAGGTGTTTTTAGAAACTGTTGATGTCGAATGCAATCAGCAAATTACCTACCATGATGATGACTCTCTGAGACTGTAAAATGCTGAATGTAGAATGTCGTTATTAAGAGAGAATGGTACTTCCTCAATGGAACCAGCATATTTGTGCTAGGAAAAGCATGACTAACCATCTAGCTAGACAATAGACAAAGACGCACCGAAAAAAATATCATTTATACACACTACACTACACTAATTAATCTTTCTCGAAAAACTATTTCAAATATGCTCAAACACTAACTCGAATATGTTTACAACAGAATATGAACACTTTAATAATTCATGTACCAATTATTATTGTCTGAGTCAAAATATGCGGTATTTATTATATCAAATTGTTGCACGCTCGAACGATGTTGCTTGCATGTTGAAGATGCTACATTCATCCTGTAGACAAATAATTATTTATTTTTTTAAATGATCAAATCATTTACTTATTTTCTTTATTGTCTCTTGCATCGGAGATGACATGTGGAATAGTTTTTTTTATATCAGTATAATATTCGAAGTGTCGATATCTTAGCTTACTGGTTAATGAATTGGTCGAGACGTCCCGGTTTTCTATTTCAATCCGTAACGTTAGTCTTCGCGTTAGTCCATCTGAGGCTTTCACAACCAAAAGCCACACCACACCGGAGACGAGTTGGGGACTCTGTCCGGGTTTGAGGAGGCACGCAATGGCCGCTACCACGGCCTGTTTCTGCTAGGGTGACAGGTGGCTCGACCAGTGGCAGGCCCGCGCTCATGGTGGGCGGTCGCTCTTCTTGGGTCTACCTCTCATACCAAGGCCCGGCAGAGGTGTCATGGTCAGACATTTGTTACCCATATAGCCTGGCAATTACCGCAAAACCTAGCCGCACTGACGAACGCGACTCTCCTGCATTTCATCGGCAAAATACCACCATTTGGATTATGTAGCTTAAGTTTGCCACTTAATCGGGTTCGAGCCGTGATTTGCTAGAAAGTGGATCACCTACATCGTCTTCGACAATTCAGTTAGAACATGTGTTTTAAATGTGTAAATCATAGGATACACGTTGACTTCCATACAACATTAAACACAAATGATAGTAATGATACCTGCATATTGCGAACCAATATGTTCCTCATGGTTGACCATCTGTGTAGTCAGCCATTAGCAACAACTATATACTGTTATTTATCGTTACGGTAGGTCAAGTGTGGACTTAATTAATTCTTCTAACTTCGAATTATTTTTGGAGGAATGTTTCGTAGCTTACATACCTAATGTAAAATCTGAATTGTGTCTAGAAAGCCTTACCATAATAGACCATAATAGATTTGTTTTTATATGCCTGTATAATGTCCTCAAATAAGAGGTATTAACATTCATATTCCGCCAACAGTTTTGCAGATCTTGTGTCTGAAATCCATCTACCGTGAATAAGCTAATAAGTAAACCTAATTAATTTAGTGGGTATGGGCATCTAAGCAGTGTTTGCATGCCATGATTAAAGAAGGAGTGGTATTTCCCCATCGAACAGAATCTGGAGTCTATCACTTATCACCTTTCAAACTAACTGCGATATTTATCGTGAATTGATTGCCATCTGTAACCCTAGCTCGAAAAAATATCGTAAACTTATCGAGAAAACGGAGCGTTGCGATTGGCAGGCTTCACACACACAAGTTCACAGTAGGCAGGTGGCCAATCGCTATGCTCCGTTTTCTCGATAAGTTTACGATATTTTTTCGAGCTAGGGTTACAGATGACCTTTTTCGTGTTCGGGACACCGACCTCCACAACACACTGGCTCCTTAAACGTCAAACTACTCGTAACGAATGCCACAGATGTTCGTATTGCCACCGGAACTCTATACTCTCTTACCACCTACTTAGCGATTTTCTCTCATGTTTGTACGGCAGATTGCTTCTCGTTGCCTGTCCACCGTCCACAATACCCTTGTAGAGCTGCAACTCCTGGGCGCGAGTGCAGTAGAGGGCGCGGCCGCGTGCTGGGCACAACTCGCGTGCGCGGAGACGCTGCAAGCGTGCGAGCGTCTCGGAGCCAATAACAACGCACTCGATATGTGTACTGCTATGCAGGCGCCGCTGCTGCACAATGCTAAGGATAAGGTATGCAAACTGTAATTGCATGTTGTTGTTGAACATACGACCAAGAAAATAAGTATGCAGTTTTACATGTGAAGGCGTATGGGGATATAAAATAGAAATATACTTTTTCTCTTCATCCGAGTTCTAATCCTTGCTGTATCCTAAGCTAGTTATTAGGAGCCCGGCGACCGCTCTTTTTCGATTTCTTATGGATTGGATTATAAAAATATTGAAATGAGATAAATGTATGCTAAACTCTAAGACGTATGTACAAGAAAATTTCGACTATTCTGCCAATTGATCTACCTGTACACGAACAGGTAGATCAATTGGTTCATTACCTATAGAACGAGACTGATCGTCAACTCAATTCTCATTCTCGATATTGACTTTAGTTTTTAGCTTTCACGATATCAACTCTACGGCTGTCTGACCTCAACCCCATTAAAAAAATGTATACGTAAAATACACAATTATCAAATATACGAAGGGCGTTTTAACAATAAAATCAATTTCTTAGAACCTTTGGATGCATATGAATTTTAATGAACTGAAATAATATAATAGGTAACTAATCGTGAGACCTTTCCAGCTACACGAACTAGGTAAGCTGTGTGGTCTTCTTCCCGGATCACCAGAGCCCTCGTCGGAACAGCTCCACCTGGTAGTAATGCTGTCCGCTGGTATGGGCGACAGTGAAGCGAACAACCAACATCCCACCCCCACGGATAGGCTGAAAGAGGCGTTATGCAGTAAGACCAGCTTTCAGCAGTATTATTTGGAGCTTGCTGAACTGGCTATGGGAACTTATAAGCATATTGGTAGATTGAGGTTAGTAGAACTTTTTTTATTAAAGCGTACCAGCATCCGCTATCTCTCCTTCGCAACCCGCTGACCCGAAACGGAGTGCGGATTTAGTCGGCTCGAGTCCGACATAACCACCCCCGTTGGCGCCTGTGGGGCTATCCGTAGGGATTTTCGCACTTAAAAAAGTACCACTTACCGAAATTAAAACTATTTCCGTTACCCCTCCTGTTAAGTTATGGTTTGTATTAGGAGCAGATTTACGTTGGTAGTGGCTAGAATTTTAAGCCACTAAGATACCGACGCTTGAATTACTTCATTTTCCTGTCTTTGTCAATCTTACACTATATACAAACTCTATAGACACAGTAAGTGACATTACAACGCGACGTAAAAAAGGACTACTACTTTGGTACAAGTTGACATATACATACATATAATCACGCTTTTCTCCGCGGAGGATAAGGCAGAGGTGAATCAACACCCATATTTCAGCAATAATTGTATTCGGTCGTAATAGGGGGTGAGCCTATTGCCGTATTCCGGGCGCTATTGTTGATTCGAGCCATGCATCTGAGGCTGAGTCTTTGCCGTATATATCCGTCAGATGTGAAACAGCCCTATCCTTTAGTCGCCTTGTACGACACCGCATGGGAAGAGATGAAGTGGTCCAAATTCTAGTCAGCCGGGAACCACGCACCATTTATGTAGATATTAAACCTATAGTGATATGGTAAAAGTACCCAACTGGCCACTTAGAATCCACTATAAAAATAGTTGATGGTACATACATCCCATAACATACACACCTTAACAGTTCAAAGAACAATATTGAAATTAGATTATTCAAACATAACGCGTATTTTTTCAAGCACTTTTTTACTTTGCCTTTTGTTAGACTGCCGCTTATTGTGTCTATACAGGAAATGGTCAAAGTCCCTCTCTCTTGCAATGACTTGTTTTACGCATTCCTACCATCCGCTTACTATTCTATGCTACTAATAAACATATCGATAATTATCATCATCATCATTCCCGATTCAGCCGCAAAGGTAACCAGTATTTGGTAACAAGTTACGATCGAAGTCTTTTTCGTCTTTGATCGTAACCAATTGCGATCGTAGATATTTTCTTCTTAGTTTGAAACTAGTTTACAGCATCATAATTTTTTCGTTATAAGTTATGATCGCGGATGTTTTCTTTGTTATTCAAAACTAATAATGTTGCCAACTGCTACTGTGAATGTGCAGTTAGATAATAATTTGTTAGACAGTTGGGTCAAGGGCCTGATGCTGAAGCTGGTACTCCCCGACGTGGTACACAATGTGAGGAGGTTCCTCTTTCTGGTGACCTAACAAGCGGTAGCTTGGTCCCTGTACCAGATGTCGGTGAAAAACTATTTTATGGTGGATTCTAAGTGGCCAGATGGCTACTTTTACCATATCACTATAGGTGTAATATCTACATAAACGGTTACGAGCAAGGACGAATCTATCGCAACTGAATGTCTTCGATCGTAACTGGTTTCAAACTAAGAAGAAAACATCCTCTATCGCAACCGGTTACGATCACAGACGAAAAAGACTTCAATCGCAACTGGTTACGATACACTGGTTACCATTGCGGCCGAAGCGATTCCCGATACACAGAGTCTCACTGCTAAACCCATCCCTTCTTAAAAATGAACTGGTTAGTATTGCTTAACCTTGCATTGTGCTAACCTACACGGCTACCATTTAGCCTCGAGACCCTGTATGTGTGTTTGTCATTTCGAAACATACTATTAAAAACATTCAGGACCTTTTTCTTCAATGTTCAGGTTCGCGCGCTTAATAGGTCGAGATTTAGCTTCATTCTATTCAGAGCTTGGTGAGACGGGCAAAGCTGTAGTGTTCCTAATGGATGCGCTACGGTCCTATGAGGAACAAGGCTGGAGAGACCTGGCTGCGCAGACCAGACTTGAATTAGTAGCAGCTGCGAAAAAGATGAACGACGCGGATAGGTAAGCTTGTTTTTATTGATAAATTCTTAAACCTATACTAGAAATATTGTGGTGAATTTGAAACTGTGAATCTCATAAATTGGTACAGCGGCGGCAAAACTCAAGGATGACTGCACAGATTTCAAACTTAAAATTTTGAATGAAGAAGAGTTTGTTCAAAAATGATTTTACACGCTGACTATTATTTATTTATTGACACACACAAACAATACAAGCTAACAGTCAACACCAAATCACTTATAATGTTATACTTCTCAATAACTAAAATTACTACAAACATATATATTAATTACTACATATAAACATGCATTGCAGTGACAAGATTGAGGATCCACCCACTTGGATCACAGCTCAGGATGGCACATTCAGAAACGTTAATAAGTTTCTTGGTATTTGGAAAATATTATTCGAGAACATTAGCTATACATCTCGTTCGAACATTCACAAACATTCACAAAATTAAGGATAAACAAATAACACTAAACGCAGCCCGCCGAAATTCATACAAAAATGTTACAATTGATTTTAAACTTTTCTTATGACATCACCTCATAAATGTTTTTTCAGATATACTAAGCTCTCGGCAACAATAGCAAGCACAGCCGAATTAGAAATACTAGTCAGAAACTTCTATTTCGAGGAAATGTTGAAATGCATACGCGAGGAACTGTCCAAAAAGACCGACACCGTACTCACTGAGCTTAATGAATGCTTTAAAATCGTATCGGCGAGCTTAGTGCCGTCAGAAAGGGAAGTTTATATCACCGACAATAAGGTCCAATGTCGGTTGACGGTGGTCAGTTACCTTCCGAGGGATGTGACTTGCAGTAAGGCAGCGATAAGCATAGAACAGTGTAAGGATGAGAAAGAAAAGAAGCCGGTCAAAGGACATAAGACTGATTTATCTAGCGGTAGTATAGCATCGCAAACTAATTCTCCTAGACGGGGGCCTGTAGAAAGTGACAATGAAATTACTAACTTAATTACAAGGTAATTATGATTAAAATTGTGTAATCTAATCATGTTTTTAAAGATTTTAGAATAGCATATCATTTAGATTACATTTCAAGTCTCGCGGCGATTGGGTAATCCTGTCGCTAAAAACTGGCCCTCGGTTCTTTTAAAGCAATATCATTATCACACCACAGACAAAAAATTTAAACTTTATTGCTGTACCCTTAAAGTTAAAAACCGTGCCCGTGGTTCCACTGTCAGTGGTTTTACTGTAGTAGAATCGAAGGTCTGTTGTTGCCAGGAAAGTACGGCGACCATTGAGCCATTTCTGGGAACAAATTGATTTTTGCAGCAGTATTTTCTTAGTCAAAAAAATTACAGAATTTTGAAAAAAGAGTATATCTATTAAAGTTAGTATATATATATATCTTCAAATAAGTGGACAGAAGTGCATTTTCGGCCATTTTTAGGTTGTTTCTGTCCCACGTAAGAGAGGGTTGAATCTAAATTCAAATTCAAATTCAAATTCCTTTATTTGCGTGTAATGTGGTACAATAAAAGATGGTAATATGATATCAAGTCCGGGCACATTCCGCCATACAATTGGCATGCAAACACAATTATACACAGCAATATCTACTTAATAACAAAAATATTACAGTCACAATAAGAGCGCAGTGTCTGCTACAATGCATTTCTGCAGTGGTACGAACTACATGCATATTTCTTTAAGAAATCTTCCACTGTATAAAAGGTCTCGTCCACCAACCATTTATGTAATGCAGCACAAAAAATTTTATAAGGCACAGTACTGCTGGTTATGGAGCGCCTTAAAGTTTTAGGTACTGCTATTGAGGATTTCTTAATATATACCTTCTATTACGCTTTGGCAAATATGGAAATTGAACTTGGGACCTCGCTACCGTTGCCCCACCGTAGTAGAAAAGTCACGCACGTCCAATTATTCTTCAGTTACAAACTATTATACGATATAAATGGTTAAACCTTGTTTCTTTTTCAGTATAAGACTAGACGACTTAAAACCTAAAAACCCACTATTAAACCCTTTACAATTTAGTTCACAATTACATTACAAAGAAGACAGATCGCTACAAAAAGCGACAGTCGACTGCCAAAACCCTAAAGTAACCCTCAAACGCTCAGACAGCTGCAAATATAGAAAACCTTCGGCAACAGTACGGAATAACTACGAGAATTGTTTCGCAGTCAACGGGTTAACTTTACAACCTGGACAAAATGATTTAACCCTAGAATATCTAGCGAAACAATGTGGTACTTTTAAACTGGGACAGATTTCACTACTAGTGGAAGAGAAATTAGAGTTTTTATCTAATAGTCTGATGGGTACGAAGATGGGTTTCGAGGTGGTCACTCAAGGAGTGAATGTGTATTTGAATAAAGTGGAGCCTAAGAAGGATTTGGTAGCTGGATTAGAACATGCCATGGAGTTAGTGGTGACCAGCGGTAGCTCGCATATTGAAGAGGTCAGTAATTACTTTAATTTTGGTCTGATATGTCTGTTTTCTTCTAACCACAAAGTGATACTAGGCAAAATTGTATATGATTATTTTATCATCGGATTCATAACAGAGATTGCAGTAGCTATTTTGTACTACAGAACAAACACAGAGAGGAGGAGGCACCGTGACACTTGAGCCTATCGTGACGTCATCATGACCGGTTGATTTAAAATTAGGAAGTGGCCATTATTAATCCCCACCACACTTTCATCCCATTCAAGCGTCATGCTTCTTGCGGCGGCGGTGCGCGATGCGCCTCTCCCCGTACCCGAGGAAGAGATGGGGGCTCCGTGGTCCCTACACCCGATGAGGGTAGTCTCATAAGAGACGGTCCTGGGCCGGCCGGGGTGCGAAGGATATGTCTCAGATAATCACACCTCCGGCAACCCGACTAAAACGCACGCCCACATAGTCAGCGTGCATTTTAGTCGGATCAAGTCCGCAATAACCTCCCCCACCGGCCCCGGTAGTGGGGGTATCCGAGGGGATTATACGCACATTAAAAAAAGGGATCACGCCTCTTTCAAAGCGCGTTAAAACTACAACACTTCCTCTCTGTGTTTGCTCTATGATTTGTACCTACTTGTTAAACTTATTTTGTCTTGTTCTAGAACACAACAATACTACTAAAAACATCCTCGGGTCTTCTCATCCGCTTCGCCGAAGATGATTCCGCGATGGTTCGAGAACTTTCTATCAAAGTACCAGCAATGGAACCGTTTCAAACGACGCGAGTCCCACTCAAATTGTTCGCTACATTACACCCGAAAAAGGAAAAAAGCGTTGAACATACGGTGAGGACACTTAAAGCCATCAAATTGCATATAATGCTTTAATCCATTTTTTTTTGTCTAACTGCACAAAGTTTTTAAATAAGTAAATTAAAATTGGAAAAATCAATATTCAGGACGGGGCTCGAATCTAAGACCAGTGCAATACACTGGCGAACTGAGCAACCACAACCTGACCTGAAAGCCAATTCTCGTAATAAAGATCTGTTCAAAATTCTAATCTCAATCTCTAGTGTCAAAAACGTTTACGATGTCAATGTTCGACCTTAAAAATTGTACTACGAGAATACCGTTTTTTACATTTAGGAGATTGACTAAACGAGACTGTATATAACTAATATCACTCGGGTATTGCATACGTTCACGATCTTGCTACCTAGACAACTAGACTGAGGAAACGGCCGCCCACGTAATACTGGCATGCGAGGCAGTAGCCCATCAACGATCACAAATACTCGGTACAGAGAGGTCGCTCCGCGAAGTCTGTGAAGCCCCCATCAAGCTTCTCTTCTAGGCGGAGCTAGGCTGGCTGCTCTAGCCAGTACTCTACACGCACAATGACCAGAAAAAGAAGGCTAAGTGCGTACAAAAGAGTCCCTTTCCATTCCAACTAGATCATATTGACCGGATACAATTTCAGTGAACCTAAATTTTCTATACTAAAATACCTATCTACCTGTGTTATAATTATAAATGGTTAAAACCTTTGTGTTATACATAGATACATCTATCTACTAGTACGTTTCAATAATAGTCGTAGCCTCGTGTGACAGAGGGCGCCTGTGTCGCGCGAGTCAAAATTATCCATTCGCAGTTGGCGACGAATTACCCACGCAACGCGTACGTCGTGTTATAATATATATTCTTACCTGAACCCAGCGCCCTACGAGCTACGTCATCTACAGAGACTACATTTTAAACAGTGTTTTTACCAGATTAGGCCCTCTGGATAGCTATCAATTTTTAATTCCCACTTCACCAATCAGGTATGGCTAACCTGTCCTTGGTGGGAATCGGTAACGGAAGTGCCACTCCACTTCTGTCCGCCGATGGTGGCTGCCTGGCGTCTCCTGACGTCCAACACGAGGAAGTTCGTCAACGTAACCCTCAAGTCCAACGTGGTACACCTAGTGCAGTTCGCGCTGACCGAAGCCAAGTTGGAGTGTGATGGAAATATGACCGTGTCGGATCTGAACCCGAAGAATGCTGAACATATGGTGAGGTTTTATCGTATTTTTTAATTTATTTGTGGTTCGAATCAGTAATTGCAAAAATTAGATCATACAAACTACCACATAAGGTTACAAATTAGAGTTCAGAAACATTGGCGTCGATTATTTTTTTTTACGGGCGAAAAATCCCCATGCATAAACACACCCACCCGACGGAGCCAGTAAGAAAGGATATGTCGGACTCGAACTGACTAAAACGCACGGTGCCTGTGGGCCGTTGTGTGTTGCCGAAGGTGAGGTTAACTCGCACCCCACCGATCCAGAGTCATTGACCTCGTCTAGCCCTCCTCGGGTGTGGGGACCACAGAGACCCCAACTCGTCTCCGGAAACGGGGAGGCGCGAGTAGCGCGCCGTCGCCCGACTTGCTTCTGTCAGGGTGCCTGGCGGCTCCACGCGGCGCCACGGGCGGAGGTCAAGTCGTCGATTATATTGTTATGAAAACTTAATTTAATTGCACTGAAAAGGGTTTAGGGTTTGTATGATGCTCTGTGGGGCTTATAAGATATATTTGGATATAGGGTTATATACCACTTAGAAGCACGCGTGGCTTCACTACTTCCAGGTTATGAGTGAGATTAAAGTTAACACACAACCTAGTTTAGAAGTGACTGTCACTGTGTTTTCCAAAATTACACAGTAATACACTACCGTCATCTACATATATACTGATTGTGCCTTTTGCAGGTCGTAGCCTCCGACGGTACAACGGCATCCTTCATGTGGGAGCTTCTAAAAGACCCTCTAGTCAAAGCCGGTCCGATGAAGGTCACTTTCTCCGTTCGCTACCGTCCTCTCCACTCCGAGGGGCCGGGCAGACCCTTCAGCTGTCCCTTCGATATACAGGACCATACTACTCTATTTGTGATCAGGACTAAACTGGAGCCAATTAAAGGTGCTGACTTCTGTAGGGCTTCGCAGATGTGCTGTTTGCAGTTGAGTTTACAGAGGGTAAGTGGATCTATGTATTACAGAAACTACTTCTGGTGGCGCATGGCCGAGTGCGGTAATGGACTGTATTGCGGGAAGTAGCTAACTGTTCCATTGACGCTTTACACACAAAAGACAGGTGGTCGGGTTGCCGCGGGAGTGATCCAAGCAATGAATGCAACCCGAGAAATTAGGAGAGGATGCACTAACCTTCACGACACACGTGTTTTCATCGCAGCCGGTACACGGATCTTCTCTTCCTTGCTCAGGAGCTGCCGTCAGCATCACTAGATCACTTGAGGAACACACGAGAGGCACAATCCGATCGGTAAAGGTCTATGAAGCGGTAAAAATGTAACAAATATTAATCATTTTTGAGAGACGCGAGCGCGGTCCGTCATTACGCTGGCTAGTTCAAAGCGAGACTGGGTGTCTATATCACAAATGGCGGACGGAAGCTATCTAGTCCTATTCTATGGTTAGTGCGGGAGAGGAGACGGGTATAGAAAGAGTGTGTTTCCACGTCAAGAAATACAGCTTCTACATCGGCGCAACCATTGAAGGGTTACCTTCGAAACGACAAATGCGAAACAAATCTAAAGTCTAATCTAAATCTAGGTTTGGGAAATAACAACTAAAATATAAACCTAGATTGGAGCTCGTGCCTACCGCTGGCTAGGCAGAGGGCAGAGGCGAACAAACAACACAACGCAACAGTCTCGACCAAGACGAGACGCGATTAGCCAACAACAAATAAGGGTCTCTTCACGCGGGACCGATACAACAAGCGAGTGCTTCTTCTCCTCGGGTGGTTCGGAAACCGTAGTGGGATTGAATTGACTAACTGGCCACCCATCTAACGCGGCATGAATCCAGGACGGTCCACTAAACCATAACGGGTGATCTAAAATTTGCGAAGGAAGCAATCCACGAGAGAGACAATCGGCTGGGTTGTCGGTGCCAGCAACGTGAAAGAGATTATGTGGCGCCAATTCAGATTGAATTTTTGCCACTCTATTAGCGACGAATGTGTCCCAACGATGGGGCGAAGAGTGGGCCCAACACAAAGCGACTGTTGAGTCCTAAAAGCTAAAAATTACTAATATTAATGCGAAAATTTACAATTATGTCATTAAGCGACACGGAAGTGCTAGTCTTAGCACTGCCATCCAAAACTACGCGGAGTTTTAGTAGTAAGCTTATCTTCTCTAATAACTCCGCGGTGCGGGATAATGTACGAAGGCTGGGTCCCGCCAGTGTCCGCAGGCGCAGGTGAGATGTAACCTTTATCTAAATATTCGTTAACAACCTCATCATAGGCCCGCTTCGACTTTGGGGACGCCTGCATCTTTCGTTCCAAACAAAGAAAGCGTTTTTCAGCGGATACACGGGAGCCACCGAGTGAAAACTTGCGGATGGTAGACTCCAGCGGCGGCTCGACGGTGCAACAGAACGAAGCAGTCGAGTGACCAAAACTATCTATAGAAGCGGGTGCGGAACCAATTATAACAAAACCAAGAACTGTTTCCAGTGCGTGCGGAGCGGGGTACGTCGGTCCCCCTTGAACCTTACGTGATAACTGGAGGTGCGGGAGAATCGAAGCGCCGATCAATATATCGACGACTCCAGGAACAGCGTAAGTCTCATCTGCTAAAGGCAAGTCTTTAAATTTCGTTAATAAAGACGTGTCAACCGGGACGGTAGGCAACTGTTCAGCTATTCTATCTATAACGAGCGAATCCATGTCAAACCAAATATTATTATTAAAACGAGATCTAAACCTTGTTTTAACGGTGCCACGAACAGCTGACTGTAAGCTTCCAAAACCCTTCACCACTGAGCGGGTTGAACGCTTATCAACATTGAAACCAAGACGCCGACAACAATCTTGAGTAATGAAATTACTTTGCGAAGCGCCATCTAACAGCGCTCGAACAATGCGCGGCTTACCTAATGCATCAACAATAACAACGCGAGCGGTCGCAAGACACACAGTAGTGAGTGCAGCACTAGCGGAGAACGAACACAAGGTGACGTCATCCGCGGCGGTCACCGGGCGGGCCGGAGCGCGCGCGAGCGCGGGCTGCGGCTGCGGCGCAGGCCGCCGTGTGTCACCGCTCGACGAGCCAACCGTGCTCACATTGGATGCGGCATTACTATTCTCAAAATGAAGCAAAGTGTGGTGTCTCGCTTGACATTTGCGACAACTATTTCTACTATTACATAAAACAACGCGGTGTTTAGTACCGAGACAATTAAAACAAAAATTATTAGCGCGAACAAATTTATAACGATCACTAGGCGACAACTTTAGAAAACCAGGACACCTGTACAGTTGCGAATGATGAGTACTACACAAAGAGCAAACAGGTGATTGTACATGTGCTGGTGCGGTACTAACATAAGTATGAGTTGACCTCAGTGACTTCGATGACGCATCTACTTTGCGTGCAGAATCAACAACTATCTTCGCGCCTTCATGTTTCGATGAAGAGCGTTGCAATACCTTTATATGCTCGCGAACAAAACTTTCTAAGTCTTCGAACTTAGGAATTTTATTGCCGCGATGATCCGACTCAAACAAACGAATGGTTTCGGAATCTAATTTCCTTAAACCCATATACAAAAATACGAAGTCGCAGAGGTCATCGATCTTTAGGTTCTTTACGGCGCGAACAGCTGACGCGAAAGTATCTAGAAATTTCTCTAAGTTTTGATCGTTACATGCCGTAATAGATTTCAAATCAAACATCTGATCTAAATAGGCGTTAGCTACCGATCTTTTATCCTCATACCTAGCTTTCAAAGTATTTAAAATTAAATTATAATTCCCGGCACTAAACGTAATTCCAGCGCAAACGGTTATAGCTTTACCAGTCAATTTTTCAACGAGATAATGCAATTTTTCGTGATCTGTCAACGAATCGTTCTTATCTATTGTATTCTCAAAACTATCTATAAATAGACACCAATTGCGAATGTTACCATCAAATTCGGGTATTTGAATTGGTGGCAACTTAGGTCGGTCGCGAGTGGGGTTGGGTAGGTCAGCCGGTTTCTCCAAACTCCTAGCGACGCGTTTGATACGACAATACAAATCGTCAAACGACGACAAGGCCTGATAACTCACTGAGTAATCGGGATTCAAATTCAACTCTAAAACGTTGATGTCATGTACTAAGGTTTCGAAATCCGCGCGTAGACTATCTAAGTTTTCTATAGAACACAAGAACGAATCTCTGATGACCAAATCAGAGGTTTTAAGTGCATTATCATAAATCGATTGTACGCGAGAGTAAATCATTTCTTTTTTAGCGTTTAAAAGTTTCAATTGAACCTTACCGGTCCTATCAACCTTTGGGGACATGTTTACAATTAAATCTCAAACTAAAGTGAGGTAAACAACAAATATGAAATGACTTAATCTTAGCGGTACAGAGCAGCGAGGCGGCGCGAGCGATAACCGTAGGTAGGTAGGTACTTATAACTGCCAGTGCAAGCTTGAACTAACGCGCATAGCAACAAGATCGTACCTACGCGATGGTCGCTGTCTAGGTTCAACTATTATTTCAGAGATTAAGTATTGCGTAATATCTATTCAAATTAAAATACTTTCGTATGAATTGGGATGAGATGCGAGCGAGGTAGGTACAGCCACGTGTCTACCCACGCAGGTACTAGGCAAATACGACGCGAGCCGAGAACAACGTAATTGAAAAAAAACAAAACAAAGCCAAATGCGTTAGGTATTACACTGTGCCTATGCACTAGGGTGTCTAGTATACCTAAGATCTAAGCCTAAATGTCTGGATGCGGGGTTTTCTACTAAAATAACCAGGCACTTAGGTGCGGTGCGAAAATTGCAAACTACGACTGAGTGTTGATACGCTACCTAACCTATTTATGTATTAGGTAGGTACAATGCGAGCCAGCGGCGAACGGACAACAAATTCTAAGCCTAAATGTCTGGATGCGGGGTTTTCTACTAAAATAACCAGGCACTTAGGTGCGGTGCGCTCATTCCCATTAGAATAATAACAAAATACGAACTACGGCTAAGAGTCCGGCTCGATCCGGACCAAAAATGGTGGCGCATGGCCGAGTGCGGTAATGGACTGTATTGCGGGAAGTAGCTAACTGTTCCATTGACGCTTTACACACAAAAGACAGGTGGTCGGGTTGCCGCGGGAGTGATCCAAGCAATGAATGCAACCCGAGAAATTAGGAGAGGATGCACTAACCTTCACGACACACGTGTTTTCATCGCAGCCGGTACACGGATCTTCTCTTCCTTGCTCAGGAGCTGCCGTCAGCATCACTAGATCACTTGAGGAACACACGAGAGGCACAATCCGATCGGTAAAGGTCTATGAAGCGGTAAAAATGTAACAAATATTAATCATTTTTGAGAGACGCGAGCGCGGTCCGTCATTACGCTGGCTAGTTCAAAGCGAGACTGGGTGTCTATATCACAAATGGCGGACGGAAGCTATCTAGTCCTATTCTATGGTTAGTGCGGGAGAGGAGACGGGTATAGAAAGAGTGTGTTTCCACGTCAAGAAATACAGCTTCTACATCGGCGCAACCAACTTCCTTACTTAAAATGAAGCGTGAAAATGAAATCTTACAAATAACAAAGCTTATTTTAAAAGTCTTGAAGAATATATGAATATTATATTAATCATATTCGTAAATTCTTCAAGACTTTCAAATAATTTGTTTGACTTTTAAAGACTTTTGAGACAAGTATACCTTATTTGACTACCTTAGACCTTAGACAGATATAAACAGCCCGGAATACGGCAATAGGCTCACCCCCTATTACGTCGGACCGAATACAATTATTGGTGAAATGTGGGTGTTAAGTCACCTCTGCCTAACCCTCCAGGGATAAAGGCGTTATTGCGGAGGTGAGTAAAAGATGGTTTACCAGTTGGAACAAGATTAATTTATTTACTATTTACACACTCTTATATACTAATTATTCTACATGATTTTACTGAGATTAAGAGTGGGGTTTTACTCATATGAGTTTAGTGCTGACATTATTGTTTATTGATACGTGCTGTTTATATAATATTATTTCCTAGTTATAGTGTACTTTGCCTATGACGCATAGCACGTCATAGTACTCCCCCCTTTATAAAAATTCTAGTTATTATTTGCTGTGGTGCGTCGACCTTGTCCGTGCACGCTGTTTGCTGAGTTGTACTTTTTCTGCAGTTGTTTACACTTGTTGCATTTCCTTGATTATTTTGTTTATCTTTTTGTCCATGACTTTGTTAGTTTTCCGTACGAGTCTGGTGATTGTTATTATTATTGCTGCTAGTATAATTATAGCGATGAGTACTCCGATCCAGATTTTTATTTTTTTAATTTCTGCTGCCATGTGTGTTCTTTTCTGCCTTTTCTGCCAGGTTATTGTTCTGCACCATGTTTATTTGCTCCTTTTCGTGGGTTTGACTGCTTCCCATCTTGTGTGTTGTTTCTTGTGGCTTGCTGTGGAGTGACTTTTATTTTCATTTTGCCCTTTTTATATCATTGTTTGAAACGGACCGTGGGTCGTGATATTCTTCCCGAACGTGTTCTTTTTATGTTTTGAATTGGCTCTGCCTTATCTTGCTCTTGATTTTGAGCTTCTATCTTGTCGTCGCTCGTCGTGAATGCTGGCTTTAGCCTGTCAATCGACACGTTCACTTCCCTGCCGTTTCGCTTGATCGTGACTATTTTGTTGTCACGTTTGACTACGAGAAACGGTCCGTCGTAAGGTGGTGTGAGCGTAGGACGTAGCTTATCGCATCGTAGAAACACGTGTGTACAGTCGGCTAAGCGTGGGTGTACGAATATGTTTTTGTTTGAGCTTTGTCGTTGTGGAATTGACGTCATGTGCGTTATGTTATCTTTAATTTTCTCCACAAACTCTGCATACGTTGTGTTTTTAGAACAGTCGCCAAAATATGCTGCTGGTAATTTTATTGTTGCTCCGTAGACCAATTCGGCTGCTGAGTATCCAGTGTCTTGTCGAATGCTGGTACGTATCCCGAATAATACCGATGGTAATTCTTTCGTCCAATTTTCGGTATTTCCTCTTGCCATCAAAGCTGCTTTCATGGTTCTGTGCAGTCTTTCTACTTTGGAGTTTGATTGAGGGTGATATGGTGTAGTACGGATTTTTTGTATACCCAGGAATTTGGTTAGGCTTCTGAATAGCTCAGACTCGAATTGTCGTCCTTGATCCGTTGTTATATAATTGGGGCATCCAAAACGTGTGATCCAGCCATCGTATAGGGTTTTGGCTACAGTTTCTGCTGTGATGTCCGAAATAGGATATGCTTCTGGCCATGACGTACAACGATCGATCATAGTGACGATGTATCTTTTGTTTTGTGATGTCGGTAGGGGGCCCACAATGTCTATGTGTATGTGGCTAAATCGTTCTGCTGGCATAAATTTGCCCAGGGGTGATACTGTGTGCCGCTGAACTTTTGATTGCTGGCATTGTAAACATGTTTTGCACATTTCGTAAATGTCTTTGTGCATGCTAGTCCAGATGTATTTTGCGGTTATCAACTTTTTTGTTGTGTTTTTCCCTGGGTGGCTCATGTTGTGAAAACTATCAAAAATTGTTTTTCTGAACTTTTGTGGTAGGTATGGCCTTGTTGTACCGGTGGATATATCACAATAAATTTTGGTATTATTGTTTTGTACTGGTACCTGTGTTATTTTTAGTGACCTATTTTGTTTTAGTTTTGTTAACTCCGGGTCACAGTCTTGGTATTTTTTTACCTCTTGCCAGTTGAGAATTTGGGGTAGTTCTATTGTTTCTATTACCCGTGATAGTGCGTCGGCTACCACGTTTTCGCTGCCCGTGACGTGCCTTATGTCTGTGCTGAATTGTGCAATATATTCTAGGTACCTTATTCTTCTAGGGGATTCATCCACTGATTGCTTCTTGTCGAATGCATGAATCAGTGGCTTATGATCAGTGTATATTGTAAATGTGCGACCTTCTATTAGTCGTCTAAAGTTTTTTATTGCCATGTAAATACCGAGTAGTTCTCGATCGTATGTGGAATATTTTGTTTGTGTCTCGCTTAACCCTTTTGAAAAAAATGATATGGGTTTCCATTTTCCTTGAACTTTTTGTTGAAGTACGGCGCCTACACATTTTAAACTAGCATCTGTCATAATGGCTAGTGGTGTGTCTGTTTCCGGAAATGCGAGTGTTGTGACATCTCTTATGTCCTGTTTGCAGTGTTCGAATGCTTGGTTAGCTTCCGTATTCCACTCGATTGGCGTATTGTCATTCTTTTTGCAGTTTATTAAGTATTTGTTGAGCGGAGCTTGGTGTCCGGCGGCGTGTGGGATGCTACTTCTGTAGAAATTCATCATTCCCAAAAATCGACGTAGCTCCTTTACCACCTTTGGCTTTGGGTATTCGTTTATTACTCGTACTTTCTCAGACGTGGGGGTGATTCCTTGGCTCGTTATATGATAACCTAAGAAATCTATCTCTGTCTTTTCGAATTCGCATTTGCTCGTATTGATTGAGATGCCGTTTTTACTTAGGCGAGTGAATACTTCCTCTAGTTGAACGTAATGTTGTTCGGTATTTTGACTTGCTATGAGTATGTCGTCCACGAAAACATATATATAGTCCAGGTCTCTAAACAGGGAGTCCATAAACCTCTGGAACGTTTGGGCTGAATTTCTGAGGCCAAATGGCATGTAATTCCAGTGAAATAAACCCATTTGCGTGATTATTGCGGTCTTTTCTGGTTCCGCAACAGGGATTTGGTGGAACGCCTTCTTTATATCAATTTTGCTGAATATTGTTTTTCCACTTGCGATGTATGTAAAGTCTAACAGTCTTGGCAAGGGATATCTGTCGGGAACTGTTATTTTATTTAACGCGCGGTAGTCTCCGCATGGCCTCCATTCCCCATTCTTTTTCTTTACCATGTGGAGAGGCGATGCCCAAGGACTACTGGAAGGTTCTAATATTCCTAAGTTTATTAGCTCTTGGAATTCCTTTTTTGCTGCCTTATATTTGTCGGGTGGTAGTGGGCGCGCGCGGGCATAAACTGGAGGACCTTTTGTTATGATGTGATGCTGTATTCCATGTTCTGTGGGTTTTTTAAGTGGTGTTGGTCTAGTGACGTTTACGTATTTCTCTAGCAGGTGCTTTATATGTTCGGGTAATTTCGCGTCGATGGATCTAATTGAAGGCATGTGTGTTGCTCTTGCAATTTTCGCATGCGTCGTTAATTTTGTTTCTTGGTCGATCAGCCTTTTGCCGTATAGATCCACTAATAATCTGTGGTGCTCTAGGAAATCAGCTCCTAAGATAGGCATTTTTACATCGGCGATTACAAACGTCCAAGTAAAAGGTCTGCGTAACCCCAGATTTAGCGTTAATGTGCTTTCGCCATAAGTTTCAATAGTTGACCCGTTTGCGGCATACAGTTTGTAGTTGCTTGGGTTTTTCTTACCCTGTGCGTTTTGTAATACAGAAATATTTGCTCCCGTGTCTACTAAAAACCTATAACCACTGTTTGAGTCGGTTATAGTTAGACGGTTGGCGGGGTGTATGGCACAGAGTCCCGTCTTATTCTGCGCTAGTTCTCGTTTCCCGAATTTTTATCGGTTTTATTTATCCACGAGCACGGCTGATCGCATTTATATGCTTTTGTTTTGAATCGTCTGTGATAATAACATAGCCGTGTACGTGACCGTGAGCGTGATTGCGACCTTGCTCGGAATTTGCTGCGTTGCATCGGTCGGCGATTACTCATACCGCGGAGCTCGTTTATTTCAACTCGCATAGCTGCAATTTGTGACGTTAGCATTGTTATTAAGTTAACGTCGGCGGATTCCTGTGACGAGTTGTTTGTTTTGGTTTTATAGCGCATATTTTCATAAATTCGGTCCGCCATTTCGCATAATTTTGTGAGGTCGAGGTCTTCGGAGACTGCCAATATGGAGGTGATTGATACCGGAAGCTGTCTGAACCATAATAATCTGATGGTATCTTCGGTCATTTTGTCGCAGCTGGCTTCTTTCATTTTTCTCAACAGCTGTGATGGTGTTGAGTCACCTAGGTCCATCTCCGAAAGCAATTTGTGGAAGCGTCGTTGCTCGCTTTCCTCATAGCACGCAATTAATCTTTCCTTGATTTTAAGGTACTTGTCTGCGTTTGGCGGTGACGTCAGGATGTCGCTGACTTGATGTATGACCTCTTTTGGTAATTTTGCGATGACGCTGTTATATTTATATTCGTCACCTTGTTTTTGGGAGGCTACGATGGCCTCGAATTGCGCGAACCATAAGCGCGGTGAATCTGTCCAAAACGCTGGTATTTTCTCCGTAATGCTAATTGCAGCCACCACCTGGCTGTCGCTGATTGATTCAGCCGATGTACCGGGGTTTTTTTGAGGTGTCCCTGGAATTATCGGTGCCATTTTTCTAGCCTCTTGATATTTCAGCTGGTTTGGACCCGCTTGTGGGAAGTCAACTGAAATGTGCTATTTCGCTATTTCGCTGATGGTGGTGGTCAGTAAGCTGGTGGGCTGTTGGGTAAATTTTTCCTTATATGGCTCCACCGTTTCTGTGATAGTTCCTAGGTTTGCTGCTGAAAACCTTTTCAGGGCTGCAGTTGGCCTGCAATTATATCAGCACTAGGAAATCACGTCGGGGGCACCAATATTGCGGAGGTGAGTAAAAGATGGTTTACCAGTTGGAACAAGATTAATTTATTTACTATTTACACACTCTTATATACTAATTATTCTACATGATTTTACTGAGATTAAGAGTGGGGTTTTACTCATATGAGTTTAGTGCTGACATTATTGTTTATTGATACGTGCTGTTTATATAATATTATTTCCTAGTTATAGTGTACTTTGCCTATGACGCATAGCACGTCATAGGCGTGATTATATGTCTGTATGTATGTATGTAGACCCTGGTCTAATGTGGCCCCTGGATGACTGGTGACCCTGATTCATTTACAGCTTTGAGATGACCCCTTCAGGTGTGAGAACCACGGTGTCTCTGTCTTGATCCGGAAAGGGGGTGCACGTCGCTCAGCCGCCGACTAAGTAATAATTAGCGGAAGGTTTATGTTGCGAGATGTCCACTAATATTTCTTGTAGCATTTAGTCCTTTATTTATCTATTTAATTTATACTTGTGTTCATTTCAGTTAAATGAAACAGAATATACATCACTTATGTATGAAGTTCTTGCTGATCAGACAATGTGGGCAGTCTTGGGACGTACTGCAGGTATTATATTATTTCAATATCGACTATTAGCTTTAGATAAATTCTCACTCTAAATCGATACATTTCTATAATAGATCGCAGTCAGCAAAGTCCGCTAATTCTTACACTTGTTGTGTAACTGTACATTCCTATTTAAAATAAGTTAGATACTTTACAAAAAAAAACTATTATTTTATTGTATGCCACGGCCTCTGTGGCGTATCGGTAGAACATTCGACTGCTACGCAGGAAGCGTGGGTTCGATTCCCGCTCAGTGCACATATTTGTATGCACGAATATGTATCTTTGCATTTGGTCTGGGTGTATGTATTTACAAAAAAAAAGTTTCTAGGTATGTTTATCCGCATTCTAGATTCCATTACACATGCTAGTTTAGTTATGCTTACCATGGGTCTAGATAGCGTTGTGTAGAATGTTGTAGAATATTTATTTATTTATATTTAAAGTGAAAACTTTTTCTGTTCTTATGGTAGCGTCATGTTGGTATCTTATGATATATTATTATACCTATCGCGGTGTGAATTCATAATTATACAACGATTCAGAACTTTTCGCGATTAATACATGGTCGGCAGAAATAGTAAGTTCCATGATTAAATGCCGGAAACTCCCGAACCGTTGTATAATTAGATCATTATACCTATCATATAATTTTTATTCCTCAGGTGTCATCACAATGGAGTCGAACAGCGGAGAGCCTCAAACAGTGACGTTAGACGTGATGCCGCTGGTCGCGGGCTACTTACCCCTGCCTACCGTCAGATTGTCTAAATACATTGCTGCTAATACCAAAGGTAATATTGTTGTATTGTTGTTGTAATATTGTAATACTATTCACAGTTCATCATCTCATGACGTGGTATAATTTGTTATTTTTGTAAGTAATATAATATGGCCTGCAAGATATAAACTTAACTTTACCTCACAAACCTGCCGTATAGAACCTGGTTCTACAGTTACCAGGTGCCTGGTGCTGGTTTCGAACCAGATTCTTTGTGTATTTACTCTGCCTATATGAAATTCTGATCCCGTTCCTGCAAGCCATTGCCTGTTCCAGTGTTCCAGACCACAGACTATATGCCTTTACCGATCGAACAACAAACATCCAAACGTTTCTAATATAAGTAGGATAAAACAAAGAAATTATTTACAGACCCTAAAAAGGACATCTCAGCACACCCTCGCCTGGAGCCCTTCAGTCCTGGTCAAGTGTACCACGCGGGGAAGGCGAAACAAGTCCACGTACTACCACCTATACCAAAGGAGCATCTTGATCTGATGGCCAACTAGGAGTAAGTTACGAATGTACCCTGTAGTCTTACGAGAGCTTACGGCTTAAGACATTATATAGGCAGTGGGTCTCGCGAGGTTTTTATGGAGAAATGTTGTCATGATTTATGTTCTGTCTTGCTCTTATCAACAACGATATAAACTTCGATATTTTCCGTGAAGCGATTGCCATCTGAGTGCCTAAATATGGTATTTTGTCACATTCGCCAGTGACAAGTACATGGTAATTTGTGTGCGCAAAAAATGTTATACGAGTTTGCCGCCAGGTGGCGTTAAATTAATGATCATCATTTACTTGTCACCGGTGAATGTGAGAAAAAAACTCGCACTAGGCACTCTGATCTCCATAACTCAACTGGCGATATTTGAGGTCTGTATTTACATCATGTTGTTGATTTTCCTCTTATTTATATATCGGTTGTACCATTTAATCTATGACAAGTTGACAACCTTGCAAAGTCCACTGCCTAACCTATACGCAGTGTGACGCTAGTTTTCAACTAAAAATAAACTGATTACAATAAGTATAAAGTGGCTGTATCTCGATACAATGATACATAGATTGTGAAATAATACGTCCATTGAGTTTTTGTAATGTTATAGCTTTTTGTATAATTTCACCAGTTAATGAGCTCAACACTAATTCTATGTGACGTCATTAGGAAATTTTTAAACTGATATTATATGCTGATGTTCGATGTTAGAAACAAATGAGTCGTGTATATGCTTGAAAGTATTAATTAATATATAAAGCCATCTATACACTAGCTGGTGTTGATTGTCAAATTTAACTAGAATATAATGAGTATAATATAATTACATACAAGACAGAATCTCAGCCTGGTTTTGAACAGAGGAAAATATTTTTTAAACAGAGGGTGTTGTTAAATGGTTACTTATTGATTCGTCCTCATCGGAAGCAATTGCTTATAATGTAGTGTAATAGAGTCGAAAATTAAATAGTCGGCTTACAGAGCAAACGACCCCACGAGTTATTAGGCGCGCGAAGAAACTGTACCCAAACGACCAATGCAGGCTCGGTATTTTCGCTCGCCCGCGACGCGTCACGCACTTCCCACTTCTACATAGACCGAGCAGCCTCGTTTGGCAAATGCCTCGTGAGTCTCCTCAGTCACATTACAGTACGCAATGCGCATGTAAATGACATTACGGGCGTTTGCGAGCACTTATCTGTCTTCTAGAGAGAATTTCTTGCAAAACAATCATAGTAGCATTGTATTACAATGCTACCTCTTTCCCATTCCCAATCGGGGGGAGGGGGAGTGATGTAGTCTTTCATCGAAGAACCAAATTGTTGCTCGCCATCTGTCCTTTACATCCCATATATTCCAATATTATTGATACCGTAAAAGACTATTATAAAATAAAAGCTCATTTCTGAAAAATATTTCATGACAATTAAAAATTATAAAAAAAATGTATTACCGTAGGACTGCTTACGTAATTCTATGTGGATAAGTCGGACCATCATATTTGTGATAATTCATATGCTTCATAAGGTTGTAACTGTATATAATAAATACTTATATATGAGGCATTCTAGCGGCTAGCTGTTTTATGAACTTTTAATTGACAAAAGCTATACCTATAAGAAATGGAAGAGTATTACTGCTATGGAAGCCTTTAGTATTGCTATGAATAGGGGACATTACGAAAAGGTAGGCCAAGAGGGCGCCACTGACCCGCAGTAAATTAGTTAGAGTCAGCGCCAGAATATAAGGCCCGCGGTCAAACTCGGAACTAAAAATGACATCGCCGCCATACTCAGCCATACTGTGTGTTGGTTGGTTCAGGCCATAACAGTATTGTTTAGAGTTGCCAGCACATTTTTTTATGATGTACTAGTGGAATTTATGGTTCCTGGCATATATATTGATCCTAATCTCATCACAACATGTACACTATAATATGCACAGTACCCGTTTTTTTTTTAAAGATATCTTGAGGTGTTACGGGCGGCGGAGGAGCTCAAACCCACTAATCACATTAAAAAATGTATTGCTGGTAGGTTTCTGGCTGAAGTATTCACTCCTTGAACTTCTTAAGTTCAGCAGTTCAATTAAGAGTTTTTATCTGAACAATGTAAGATCTGGTAAAATAAAAAGACGATACTAGCAATATTAAATGTTCGCAACACCGCGCGGCTCTGCCATTTGCCATTGCCACGCCGCGGCCAAGGGACTTATTACGTGTCGCGTACACAAAAACTGTGTATTATCAGTTACTTGAAATGACCTAGTGCTGCACTCTGGTGCCAGAGCATTGCAGTATTATCTCTTGGTAAATAATGCCTTTGTTAAATGTTAGGTTAATGTTTGATATTATTAGTCGCAACACTTTTTTTTTCTTGCGAAGATCTCCTCCGGGTTACACTTCATCGTAGTTAACGATGGTAATAAGATAGTTAATAAAAATAATAGGTGTTTCGTCACATTGCCATGTGTACTGATGATCTGTATTGATAAAAATTATACCACAATCTTTGTAAGTCTATCCAATCCCTTTGTCATGAAGTAATACTCTTATGATACGAATAATTATGTATTTACACAGGAGGTAACTATATGAGACTACA
The DNA here is from genome assembly GCA_963662185.1 of Eilema griseolum. Classification (NCBI taxonomy): domain Eukaryota; kingdom Metazoa; phylum Arthropoda; class Insecta; order Lepidoptera; family Erebidae; genus Eilema; species Eilema griseolum. The sequence goes on from OY759250.1 coordinate 13,983,336, forward strand.
TTTTCATTTTGTGGTGCATTCTTTAAAAAGTGTCTGCGAGTGAGAAAGAGCTTTTTTTCGTCTGGAGAACAGAAATAAATATAATTAACTAGATAGTAATAATCGTGAACGTAAAAGTAAAGTAAAAACTCACTCAATGTAGCCAATTCAACCATCGACAATATAGATTCATATCTGTCATTTAATGACATATTAGAATCTATATTGTCAAACCACACTTATTGAAGACAATTGTATGCTTTTTGTTCAGCAACAGTACAGGGACTTAAACCAATGCTTATGCCGCTCTTACATTCGAAAGTAGATCTTATTTACCTATATTTAGATCTAAAATATAATAGCTGTTTAGAAGTATGTGTAGTTATAGATTTTAATATTATTTCTTGTCAAAATTATATTTTGGTTTGACAGATTATATAAATATAAATTTGGATATTAGGAATGGCGAAAGCGAAAGGAAAGGTGATGACAGAAAACTTAAGATTCAAACAGTAACATTATTTATTTTAATAGTCGCCATAATATGTTTCGCCACAACGATTACATCTACCTAGTCTATATCTTGTCTGTTCTTATTTCTTTTAAGTTGTAAATAGAATTCGGTGCTAGAAATAATGAAGATTCTAACACCTAAATCTCTTATTTTTCTACACATTATAGAGTTAAAGGTATTTTAGTTGTCTTTGTATATTTTGTTATTATTAAAACTCTTTTAGTTATATCTGGTGCACATATTTTAAATAAAATGTAATATTGTATTATTTTTATTTAATCCAAGATTATAGTTATATAAAAAAATATGTTTATGGTATTTTCTGAAATTAGGTGCATGTCTCGGTCATGTTATTGACCTGCAGCACAGAATTTGTGACTCTTTTTTGTAAAACGCCTTTCGTGAAACCCGTATAATTTTAAAAGGCTAGCTTTCATAAGTAAAATGCTAGTGATATACCCACATAACAAAAAAATATGTAGTATTACCAAATTACTTTCGAGTCTTTGGTGAACACTGTGGCCCTGTCCTTTCTGCACAAGAACATAGTAAATTGCTCACTATAGACAATCGTTTATTTAACTGACTACAAAAAAGGAGGAGGTTATATATTCGACATGAAACTAGGATTCATCACAACGTATGTTACATGATTTCTGCATCATTTAGTATTCATAGTTCACACTCATCGAAATTTAAAAATATCCAAATACCTGTTTAAGTTTAAGATTTGACATTTGCTTACATCGAATCATGTCAAAAACAAGGGGCAATATATTATATTATCTTAACTTTAAAATGTCGGGTTATGTTTTTATATTTGATTTGTATGTTTAATTTAAATTTATTATTTTGACCAACTTGTTTTTTGAATATTCCTTATACCTAAGGGTAATAATTTTAAGAATTATGTTTAAATTCAAATTTCGATACATAGAAATGGAGACGTGTTTGTTTATTGGAAATTAATTTATTTAAATAACTTCGTGTAAAAAACTCTGTGTACTCAATAGGTGTGACATATTTTTTTATTTTAGTGTAGTCTCTTAGAAATACTGTATTTCAATAATCGCAAACTGATTTTATTGACATTTAGTCAGTATTGCATCTTCCGGTTCGTCTATTTTTTTATTTTGGAGTATTTTACTAAAACCAACAAGATCGTGTAATGGCGAAAATAGGAACTATGGTTGTCACTGTCACATGCATACTGTTTTATTGCAAATCAAAGAAAATTTCGCCGGATTTTACATTAGGGAAAGTGGCGCCCTCCTTCAGTTCACTGAATTGTTGGTCTTAGTATAAATATAAGCGACCCTCTTGACAGCTGTCAAAGTTACGGCACTTTTTTACGTAGCGAATCTGCCTACGCAGAAACCGCAAAATAAATCAACAATTACAAAATACATACACATTCTTTAAAATCGAGTTTATAACCCTGATGTCCTTATTGTATGATAATTTCTTGGTTATTATCATCAGCAATTTGTTGTGCTGACTCCCTGTCGCTCTCTACATTGTAATCAATTCAACTGATTTGTACTAAATATTTTAAAGTGGTCTTGAGGCTTGAATACATGTTCTTATTTTGGCCTCTATCGACTACGCTGCGTGAGTTAAACACTATTTTTGACCCTATTTCGCTATTATTAATATCCATAGGAAACAAAGAGATGCTAAATGTAAATATACATAATATAATATTGTATAACTGGAGATTGTATTTATGTTTCATACTATGTATTATATCTAGAACTACGAATATAATGTTTATTGTTAGCATTTTGGTTTTATTTCTCCATCCTAAAGATAGTAATAAATTGAGAAGGAAATCTAAGATCACACTACTCACAGAAAGTTTCGAGCATGCGCAACATCATCACCAGCTTCTCTAGATGGCGCTGTAACTATCTCTGCTCTGACGATAGTCTAACTAAAGGTACGGTTGCAGCTCATGTTTTTCGCAACATTTTCACTAAAAACATGCAACAAAACACATAGATTTTTACAGCGATGTAAAAATCGATGTGTTTTGTTGAGTGGCTTTTCACAACATTTAGAGTACCAAACCATTGCCAAACAATAAAAAATTGAAAAAATCGTAGAGAAGTAAATCTCACTAATGTTTTGTTGCATGTTATTAGTGAAAATCTTGCGAAAAATATGAGCTGTAGCCGCGCCTTAAGCCTTCGAATCTTTTTTGACATTCGCCTTTGCTTATCATATTTAAAATTACAATAGAGCTTGAGAAATAATCTTTTTGTCAGTGACGTTTTGCCATCAAATATTTTAGTATTCAAAATGGTAAATTTGTCGCCAAATTTGCTAAATCTACCGCCAAATATAATAATATCGACTACAGTCAGCAGTATAGTTACTGTTTTTTTTTCTTTTGAAAGATATCAAAGAAACGGGACCCGTGAAGTAGGATACTTCGACGTCGCTCGAGATTACATTTTGGCGGCAGATGTACTATTTAACTGACAAACTATTCTTTTTATGATAGGTAAATCACACCCAAGATCTTTATAGATTGAATGGAATTGTGTACTTTCTCTCTTTTAGCCACTTTTGTATAATGAATGCTAACGGCAAGTTTACCGTCACGGTGGAATAGGGAGGCACCACAGTCATTTAAAAACTAAATCGAACTCGCTCTGATCTGTCAAACAGAATAGTCGATTATTTTTATCAGCCGTAACGATTTTGTAAATGAAAACATACTTCCTCACAAGTTAGACAACATTCAGAATATTTGCGTATGAGATTATGAGATCGTCATTGGCCAATTGATTTTATAAGTTGGCAGTTGACCTGAGATTGTGATTGTGAACTGTCGAACGAAATTAATGAGTTTGTTTTGTCTCAAAAGTATGATCTTATTTTTATAAATTCCAAGTAACCATGAGATAAGTAATATTGCATATAAAATAACATTTGCGCCTTAAAAGTGAAAAACAAAAAAACATGATGGATGTCGTGTGGGTTATGTTGTGAAAATGCAAAGTGTTACATTTGGATCATTGGATGTCACACGCGATTGTAATCTACGAAAAGGGATAAGAGGTCTCTGCAAAGAACCATAAAGTTTTACGCTGTGGATAAGTAACGTGTACGCAGCGGGAATGACAATAATGGCAGTTTCTGTTGGCGAAATTTGCGAAAACACTAAGCTGGCGAGAGAGATGGCTCTGATGGGAAACTATGAGTCGGCGCTGGTGTACTATGAGGGCACCGTACAGATGATCCACAGATTGCTGATAACCATTGCAGATCCTACACGCAAATCCAAGTGGCAACTTGTGAGTACCACTATTTTTTTTTATGTCCACTTCATGTTGTCGCTCCATGCTTGCTTACCTTGAACGTGAACATTTCCTAATATGATAAGCAGTTCTAATTAGCAGCGCCTTCGGCAGGAAGGCGGAAGGTTACCTGTAGCATTCACATGCATCTCCACAGATGTTTGTTTATATTTGTATTACATTTAGGTTAAACCTTTTACAATATTCCAGTATAATAGACACCTTAAGATCTTAATACAAGTATAAAGAATTTAAAAAACAATTTAAAGTATATCTAGATGTATCTAAAAGAGCTTCTATGTCTATGCTTCTATGACAATATAACATTACATTCTATGTAGGTATATTCTATCTGGTTATTTAATGTAAATAGATCGATCATAGAAGTGAAAAGCATTTTATCTTCTTTTTTATAGAAAGTTAAAATCACACATACATACATATAATCACGCCTTTATCCCCGGAGGATTAGGCAGAGGTAAATTAACACCCACATTTCACCAATCATTGAATTCAGTCCCACGTAGTAGTGGGTGAGCCTATTGCCGTCTTCTGGGCATTATTGTTGACTGAAGCAATGCATCTAAAGCTGAGTCTAGACTGTATATATCTGTCTGGTGTTAAACAGCCCTATCCCTTAGTCGCCTTGTACGACACTGCATGGAAAGTGATGAGGTGGCCTAAATTCTACTCTGCCGGGAACCTTGAATATATATATGTGTCACAAGGTAACATTTATGAATGATAACATTTACAGCCAGATTCTTGTCATTCTGGCTATAAGAGTAGAACTTACAAATACACTAACCTTGTTATCTCATAAGATTGTACTATTATTAATTTTATCTTTCTTTCTTTGTAATAGCCAGGTCAACTAAAAAATAGAAATCATTCTCCATTTAAAGAGTTGTTTATCATTGCTTCTGCAATACTTTGCAGTGCTGCTGTCATCTATGAAAGCAAAATACATAAATTCCCAACTAGTCTCATTGTCCCGTACCTGTTCATCCCAAGGTTTGCCTGAAAAAAATTGCTTAAGCGATAAGGCTGCCCATTGTGCATTGAACTGTATACATGCTACCAACTAGTCCTACTGTAAATCTGCTTGTATACAATAAAGAATTATCTATCTATCTCTCCGCCTTACCAAACTGCGAAACAAATTTTGTTCTAAACATTTTGTCTAGCAGAACATATAATCGTCATTGGCAAACAAATGATAAATTATGTTTTGATGTACTCAATCATGATAATTGTGACCAAATTTTATTGTTTTATGGATATTTATTGCACTTTACAACACAATTTGTGATAATTTCATGTCAACCCTTATTAAATGACATTTCATACTTTTTTTATAGTCAAAAAAAAAAGAATTATGCAAATGGTATCATTAATAATCGGATATTTCAAAATCATTATCATATTGTAAGGCGTTAACTAAATGTTATGAATACTTACATAAGCACTATTACATAGTTTGCGACCCTGATGAAATCCACCTGAACGATAAACAGTTTACTTACAATTACGCTTTGTACACACAGTTATCAATTATCACACTATTTGCAGAACACTATTTATTTTGTGATAAATATGTCTTGCAAAAATCTGTTCTATTTCCTTATGCAATTATTTTTGACAAAGGTATGATTAAAGGCAACATTGCAGTTGAGATTGTGATCTGATATTTGATTTAAAGTTAGGGCCTTGTAACCAAAATTCATCATTAATTCCTAACTAACCTAACTACAATACAATTTTAGTTCAAAGTATCATCTATTTCCTTATGCAATTATTTATTTACAAAGTATAATTAATATAAAATATTGCAGTTGAACAAATGCAATATTTTATACTCCAGTACTTGCAACTTGTGATCTGAAATTTTTATCTATTTATTTATTTATTTATTCTCTCATCTACATCTATTGTACTGCACTATTCATAAAGTAATGGTGTGATATACCATATATTTTATGATTAAAATAATAATTCCTTTATATGTGAATAATCATTATTATCTGGATAGGTGTATATGGATGGGTCTACCAACACCTTAGGGGCCCAAGCCATCACCAGACAAGGTTCTGGTGTTCCTGGAAAATCCAACATACCAATCAAAACAGCAGATATGAAAAAAACTATCTCTAAAGTTAAACAAAAATACTGGTTATTTATACTGTTGATTAATGGCACTTGTTGGAATTTGTTGTTACACATATTGAGAACTTACTTGTACTTTTCCACAGTGTTTTTTATTTGTTATTAGACCTGACCGGTTACATCTTAGGGCATCCTCTATGGTTCAAAATGTCATCGTAAACCTTTGATGCGTAAGGCGAAACCGTTCAGGTCTAATAACAAATAAATAATACTGTGGAAAAGTACAAATGAGTTCTCAATATGTGTAAAAATAGTGGTATTAGAAGTGGCGGCCATCAGTTTTTTGATTTTTCTAAGAGTACAATCAGGCGGTACACCCTATTGTCAACTTGATTAACCAAACAAAAACGGAATTGTATGAATGTTAAATTTTCAGACATGAAATATGTATGAACTGATTGAAATTAATTAAATATAAGGGCAGAATCATTCAGAGCAAATGGATATTATCATTTTGTTTGCTTACATTTGTATACAGTTACCCTCCACTATTGATTTAAAATGTTGACTCAGACATCTCTATTACTGTACATTGCTTTATTTGTCTGTAGACACTTAAACTGTAAAAGTTATAGACAAAAGTGGCCTCATTGTAACTGCTTTTGGGTATGTTTTACATTGTCTATGGAGTATAGATAGATACTTTCGTTAGATGGTTAACAAAAGTTAAACAATTTTGATTTGTTTTTAAACATGTTAAACTCGGGAACCACTGGTTCGAATTTGAAAAATTATTATTGTGTTGAATAAGCCGCTTATCGTAGAAGGTTATAGGCTATATAACATCACGCTAGTACCCAAAGGAGCGAAGCAGTAGTTATAAATGTCAATAAATTCGTCAGATTCCCATACATTATTAGAAAAAATAATAAATTGCGGGCGAGTATTATGGTTTAGAGTGCACAATGACACGGGTTTTCGAAGTATACTGCGGGCATATCTGGGGAGGGCCGGCTATAATGATATGAAATATACACTAAACTTCTTCTTCAGAACAGTAATCTTGATCAAAAAGTTGATTTTTCCTGTAAATAAAGTAAACATAACATAAAATAAACTCACGCCTATATCCCCGAAGGTGCTAGCACCTACATTTCGCCAGTTTACGTCCCAGGTGGCGAGCCTATTGCCATTAACCGGGCACTTATAAACTTGCGATAAATACACACATAACTTCGAAAAGTATCGAAACGTTATTAGTGTGTTCCATGGTAAAACCTGGGATCGAACCCGAGACCTCGTCTCAGCAGTCCATTACTCATACCACTAGGCTACCGCGGTTCCTCGAATAAAGTAAACTCTGCTGCAAACTGCAGGGCGTGTCTAGGAAAGTATGATCGATTGGCGACTTCATGATTCGTAAGTTTTGTTAACGTCTCATTGCCTTTGCGTGTGTAAACCCATATTGAGAACAGGTTCTGTTCGTTGTTTCTGTTTTATATTCAATTTCCAGCGACTGGGGTCCCGGCTTCATACTTACAAGTATAAATTCATATAAAATTGTCCGTGTGGTTTCCGGCAGAGTAGAATTTGGGCCACCCCATCTCTTCCCATGCGGTGTCGTACAAAGCGATTAAGTGATAGGGCTGTTTAACATCAGACAGATATATATACAGCCGAGACTCAGCCTCAGATGCATAGCTTGAATCAACAATAGCGCGTCCGGAAGACGGCAATAGGCTTACCCCCATATTACGTGGGACCGAATTCAATGATCGGTGAAGTGTGGGGTGTTAATTCACCACTGCCTAACCCTCCGCGATTAAGGTGTGATAATATATGTATGTATATAAAAGTATTGTAACCCTTTTCAGATCAAGCCATTCAATTTTTAATGAAAGAGTCAAAAAGTTTCCCATATTTACGAGTACCTACATACTATCTAATATTATTGGAGATTTAATAAGGCCTACCAATGCCTTGCATCAATAGCTTAGTGACTAAGGAGTGGGTAAGATTAACTAGTGGCAATTGATCAAGAGAATCGAACCTGGGATAGGTTCGATTCAGGTGATCATGCTACCGACGTGAACCCATTCCGAAATCCGAACACAAACAAGTTAGCCTAGCTGGAGAAGTTACCGCACCCTCCCCTTTCCTACACAGGACAACACGTGCAGATCTTAGATGTCATCCGCACACGGTGCAGAACATACGATCAAGAACCAAGCGGTTCGGAGACTCTTTCCTCTGTCGCACCATTAAGGCCTGGAATTCATTACCAGCTCACGTGTTTCCTTCTTCCTACAGTCCCAGGTCCTTTAAGCGGGGCGTGAAAAAGCATATGATGAGACCGTCAAGCTGAGTGTCACCATTGTCACACGGTATGTGTAAGTAATGGTGACCCTCTTTCCTGGGACTTTGCCTTCAGCTTACCATCAGGCAAGGCGAAGTCCAATTGACGTGTCCTATATAAAAAAAAAAAAAAGATTACGAATATTGACAGTTACTGATGTCCCACTTGATGATATATTATATCAAAATATTTGTTCATCTTAATGCAAATGAACAGTAGGTACTCATATCATGAGGTTTATGAGGACGAAAGTACAGCTCTTAGTCATTGAGTCAACGTTAATCGTGTCGTTGTGTGTGTATTAATGTTTCACTTACTAGATGTGCCTGGTGGTTTCACCCGCCGTGTACGATTGTATAAACTGCCCGCGTTTGTAAACTTTACCGCGAGTTCGCTGCCGTGAATTACTATTACTAATCCCGTTCCCGCCATCCATATTATTCCATTCCAGGGATAAAGTAGACTATGTGCTAGTGCTAGAAAATGACTTATATCTTATGTCAGAATCGTGTTTACATGCGTCTGGCCGCCCGCGTCTTTCCAACTTTAATTTCTTTTTACTGGCCGTCTATGGGACGTAGTGTGATATTAAATAGCCTATCTTATATATAAGATTCTCGTGTCACAATGTTCGTTCTCGTACTCCTCCGAAACGGCTTGACCGATGCTCATGAAATTTTGTGAGCATATTGAGTAGGTCTGAGAATCGGCCAACATCTATTTTTCATACCCCTTAGTGATAAGGGTTGTCCACCCTGGGAACCAACATCCACGCGGGCGGAGCCGGGGGCAAAAGCTAGTAATATTATATATTCACGCCTGTAAAGAGTAGGCAGAGTTGTATTATCATCCACATTTAGCCAACTACGATTTTTGTCGCATGTTATAGAGGCGGGGATAGTGGCGTCAAGCGGAAACTCTATCATGGGCTGTATGTTAACCTTCCCTAAAAACTTTACTATCAAATGCAGGAAGAATTTTTCAAATTGCTTGTATAGTCTTGGATATAAACGCGTCTAAACAAACAAACTTCGGCTTCATTACTAGTATAGTGATAGTATGAGTGTGTTTCTGTGGACAAAGAGCCGTAACAGATCAGAAGTGCCCTTGTTCACTTGATATATAATGAATGTCCTATTTACTAACAATTGACACTGTTCACTGTCATACATACGGCATAGCTTGCTCATAATGTAATCGGCATATTTTATTGTTGGAGAAATCGATTTGAATTTCTGTAATTTGCAGAACCGATAACCTAATAACCCCGACACGCTTCACGATTTCATATTTTGTTCTTCATTCTAACGTAGTCCCTGGTTACACGGGCCGTGGTACGGTCCTGATTAACTCGTGCCAAATGGATTAAGAATGAGAATAAAGTTTGTTGACCTTGCGACTGGTTTGGACCGGTTACTTAGGGGTTGTAAACATTTTTCCCATAGAAGCAAAACCGACTACAGCGCCTAGTGGCGCCCGCGTGGACCTTTATTTTTATTAAACCAAAATCATTACAATATTTTAGAAAATTCTCAATGCTTAAAATGAGTAATGTTAGATAAAGGTTTATTCTGTGGTCACTTGTCAACCTGTGACCACGACCGGTCTAACCTAGTCGAAAGATACCTATACTATGATCGCGTTAATTCCCGTTAACATCATGGAACACGAAGGCTAAAAGTTAGATTTGTACTATTTGTCTTCATAGCTTTCACTTTTAAGGTGTCTGCTGTCCTACTTCTACCCATTTCTCTTTGGCATATAAAATATTGCGGAAGCAGCTGCCGTCTGACCCCTCCAACCGTGGAAGTAAAGTTAATGCAATGCTAGAACCTCGGCAGGTGTATCTCTGGCAGGTGATGTTGACTTGCTACTCGAAGATCTTTTAGGCCTCGTACCGTTTTTATAAGCCGTTTATATGAAGAAATTGGAGGAAACCCAATTTTCAACTCCACATCCAAAATTTTATGACAAATCCAAATTTTATGATTTTTTGTGTATGAATGAGACAACGTTAAGCTAACAAACACTTTAATTACCTACATTTTTGAAAAGTGACAGCTGCAAAAATGTAATAAGAAATTTATCATCAAAATGGATAGCATTTAAGCATTTATCAAGCGGCCAAAACAAAACTTAATACAGAGTTGGAAAACCTTGAAATCAACTTTCAAACAAAATATAATAAATGGAAATAGCTAATAAATTACAGGAATAACGAACTCATGAATCTGTAAGAAAATTTCGGTAATTACATATGTAAGGACCTAATATATTGATATCACCAAGTCTTTGATATATGTAGGTAAGCTCGTCGGATGTATACACACAGTCTGACCTCAGTATTGTATGCAGCTTTATACGAAGTAAAGGTCACCATTAATTGGTTCTATGAAACAATACCGTCCATTTATTTCCTTATCTGAAGTTTTTGTTCTATTGCCAATATAATTGCAGGAAAATAAACCACAATTGCACCATCTCAAAAAAATTTTTGTAAGGTGAGTTTTTATTAATTATTCTACCCATATAATATCCAATCAAGAATGAATTACAGTTATCGTTAGTCTGCCGTAATGCTGTACAGAAGTTCAACTTAATTCGTAACACGATTAGCTACTAACATTTGCTAAGCTTGTTCTCCGTTGAATATCCCTAACCAATCATATGCGAAATAACTGTACACATTGCTTATGAGCTGTATTGCATGAACAATTGTTCGAACGTTTTAAAAAAAAAAACAAATATATTCGCTACGTAATTTATTCGATTTGTATCGGACATTTTGCTTATCATCAATCTGAAGTAAATTTGCATTACCCGGAGTTTTGCAAGAGAATTAATCAATCTTGTTCTCTTGTTAATGTATTGCGTCAATTCGCCATTGTGCAGTAACCACGGCTACAGACTAGTGTGCTACAGTGTAGTGTGTTCTTTTCTTTGAAGAGGTCAATGCTACATTGAATCACTGCTAACTGAACTCCTACGCGCAACTTTCATGCATATAATAACTGCGATGTATGTCTGCATATGAGTAGTAATAAACTACAAAGTTCATGAACACTAAAGGCAAGTTAATATCAATAACTTTGAGCCTTTCCTTTTTTAAGAATGCTGACTGGACGCTGCTGGGACATTTTAAAGTGTACTTTGTATTATTATGTATACACTAGTGCAGCGTTTCTCAATGTTTATTCAATCCGCACGAACCACTAAGAAATAAAAAATATATTTTAAGACGATAAATTTTGGACCTTACTTCAGGTGACAAAGCAACAATTTGTTATTAATAAAAGATACCTATGTAAGGTCTATTGAGTGATGTGTACAAAAATGTACTGTAAGATTATGAAATAAATAAATATAAAAGTACTATAAATTTAAAATTAAGTAAAGGTTTCAAATGACGTTTTCACAAAAAATACATTAATATGAAGGTCGGTGCTGTCAAATTAGTGATACATATTTGAATTGAAAATACAACAGTATACACAATATACATCAATGTTTGATTTGAATCAAATTAGGTACTGTGATGTTAGGTACTCCTAATCGAACGATGACGTACGAATCTGAAATCGGATTCTACTCATAATCTTTCTGTAAATAGTTCTTAGATGAAACTACGATCCAGATATATTCGCCGCCCCACAGAGGTCTGCGGACCACAGGTCAAGAAACACTGCACTAGTGGACTCTAGTGGAGTCAACGCGTACAAAACTCGTAGGCAGTTAGGCTAGAAGACGTCGTATAAACCGAGGTCGCCATTTCCAATTCCGATAACAATGTAACCGTTTCTGAATACATTCCACATTGATTTATGATAGTTAGCTTATGAATAGTGCATATGCTGATCCATAAACAGCACTATCGTATATTTTGAGTGATGCGTGTGATTCTGACAAATATTTTAGTATATATCAGGGTCACTGCCCTTACTTGGCGATAGATTTTTGAGTACATTTTGTGCAGCAGTCCACTCGGATCGCACCCCCGCTGACCCAGTGCCATAATACATTTTGTTTACCAACACTAAATATATTTCAAGTGTTTATCTCATAGACTTGTGGATCTACCTGTAAAATCTGTAAATGTGTAGGAACAGTCACAATCACGGAGTCACAATCACGTAATTTATATTAAGTGATTATGACCCCTGGTTTATGAACCCTGAAAGTACTTACACCTTTTTGGTAGGTCGGTTAAATTTGAATATTGCATTTAGTCGTATTGTTTTCACGCTTCGTAACCGAGTAATAATATCCCACGTTACAGAGATATAAGTAATTAAACTTGAAGACCATGGGTAATGTTTGCATGGCTTGTATGTATTATGTAATCCTCTATTATAGTGTTAAGGTGAATTATTCTATAGGCATAATATAATAAGGTAATTAAGGACAGATACCTACCAAAACACAGCCGCAAGCCTAGTTTGAGAATCAGTATTAGTATCAATTGTAAATCTGACGCCTTGTTTTCACCCAAGTATAAAAGATGTATTTGACAAGTTGCAATATGTCACAGTCTTCTGTGTGAACGCAAATGTGTTTTAAACTTGATTACAACTTGTTAGCTATGCATACTATGTGAACGAAAAATGTATCTGAGACAGTCTTACATGTATAAAACAAGTACATTATGCTTTGACTAGTCTTCTACAAGTCTTTAACAAGTTTTGTATCAACAAGTTTACAACTTGTTTCTTGGTGAAAACGAGAGGTAAAGATGCATAGTTGAAGACTAATAAAATTGAAAACGATTTCCAATGCCAATAACTTTACCTCTCGATCTCGTTGTTTCAAATCCGAAAGCGGTAACAACCATGTTTTTATCTGGAAGGATAAAAAATACGTTACTCATCCGACCGCCAATCCCGATTTCATCAAAAGCTTGTCACTATTAAACACAATAAAATGTACATTCTTGTATATCTGGATTTCTCTGTAGATGATAATATGGCAATGGTGCCACTGTTGTTCTGAAAGGGTCTGGAAGCCACCTGAGTCGTCGTTGTTCCAAGATATCAAGCTGTTCGTTCAAGCGCCCGTTTACTAAAAGTTGGGATCTGGCGTCGATAACGTTACATAGACGTCGGGTCCAAACTTAAAAAGTAAAAGGTAGTAAAATTGCTAATCCACCTAGAACTTAGACAAATGTGTTAGTTAGTCCAAGACAAGCAACTTAACTCAGATGTACAACAAAAAATCTAATTCGATACAGTGTCTGCTGTACATATCAATTAATGTTAATAAAATGTCCGTTTTATTTCCTTAAGTCTTGAATTTGTAAACATTAATGCTAATTTTGAACATAACTCACGTGTAAAATGATGAATTGGTCGTTGAAAACACTTAAAAATAGAGTTCTAAGCTGACTAATCGGCCTTCCAAGTACAGAGATGGCTAAAAATTTAACGTGGTAAATTAGTATTCATGCATTTAATCAACTCACTCGGGTTGACAAAAAATAATAATTAAGTCATGAGTGGGTGGAAGTACCAAGAAAATTGTATTTTAAGTGACCCAAATCAGGCTTATACGGCAAATGCTAGTGTGTTTTTATTGTAAATAAGTTTAGACACCCTTTTTTTACACGAATGCAATGTTTGGAATAATTTTAGTACGCACTTTTTCCTTACGTAAAATTTTTATTTGGCAGAATATTCCAAGGATAATATCATATGTCATTTGATCTTTAATCAAATTATTTATTACAGCAAACAAAGTTTGGTCAAACGATTTGCTATGCTATAAAAGTAACAGTTTTTGGGAATTATATTATTAAATAATGAATTTTATATTTATATAATCTATTTATTTAGGGCTCCATTTTAATTATCAATTTCGTTGATGTAACCCAAAACGGTTCCAAGTTGAATACTGCGCGCCCGCCTTTGTGGTTATTTTTTTTTATAACCATCCAACATCAAGATCAGTTTCAATGGTGTATCCCGAAACGGTTTCAAGTCTTATTTTATTTTGCATAAAATGTGTTATTCCTACTGAAACTTTTGACTAGTACTAGAACTAGTTTGAAGTTGGTAAACAAGTTATTTTTTTTTACAACAAGGTAAACAATTTAACCAAACAACGTCAATTATTTACATATAATTACAATTATTTACATAACATAACATAAACTCACGCCTATATCTCCGAAAGGGTAGGCAGAGGTGCTAGAACCCACATTTCGCCAGTTTAACATTTTTTTACAGTTTTACAATTATTTACGAAGAGTTTTTTGCTAAATAATAATTTGGCAAATGAAATTATGCTGAATTTTTTTTGTGAAGTGATAATTTAGCAATTTTTTTTCAATCAAACATAGGTATCCTGTTTTTTTTTTTTGTTCTTTTTATAACCATAATGATATTAAATCCATACAGATACAAATTTTAATTTTTCCTCAGCAATCTTATTTAATTATTTATCTATTTACACTTAATGTGTTTTAAATCTATGCTAATATTTACATTAATAAAAGATAACAATTCGTTTTAATTTTAAGTAGCTCTACTGGTACTTGTACCTTGAAATTTTGGACAGTGACAGTGGGAATCTTATAGATGTTTCTCTGGCTAGAGGCCCCTTGTAATTTATACCATAGCACTCGGCCACGTACCCACACATGTATAAAATTTGAACCTTATCACAAAAAACACCCGTACGACCTCATTTTAAGACCCCATTATAGATGAGGTCCCTGCGCCTAGTCCTTCAGTTTCCGAATCTATCCCGTTTTATTTATCACTCCCATCCATACCTGTTGAGTTATTACGCCTACGTTTTCGTACGACCTTCAAGATTGGACCATCATACACCACGGATCCCTAACTAAAATCTTCGACGTAACCGATAAAGATTTACGTAATCCGATGTACAATTCTCTAAGCATACAGCGTCACACAGCGCTGTGACAGCCTTGGATTAGGGATTGTCATTGGTCGATCTTCAGTGACGTCACCCAGTCCGACCAATGGCAAACTCCTTTGAGACTGTCGCAGCGCTGTGCTCTACGCTCTTAGAGAATTACACAGCAGATTAATTAATGTTACGCATAACAATAAGGCGGACCGCAACTAATATAGCTAATATAATACGCTCACTACACAGATGACATAACATAACGTAAACTCACGCCTATGTCCCCGAAGGCAGAGGTGCTAGCACCCACATTTCGCCAGTTTATGTTTAGGTCCCAATGTAATAGGTGGCGGGCCTATTGCCATTAACCGGGCACTTATAAACCTGCGATAAACACACACATAACTTCGAAGAGCACACAACCCGAGTCTCGTCTCAGCAGTCCATTACCCATACTTAAAACCACCCATACCTCTAGCCTACCACCGGCCAAACACACCGATGATTTACATAAAAATGTACTCAGAAGTAATTAATTTGATTGTGTTTGCCGAGCTTGAGTGCTGTGACGTCTTGCTTGTCACGTAAGCAGACGAGAAACTTAATAGACGATAACGTATTTAATCACGAAGTTCTTTTTCACAATATTTTTAATTATTATAGGAGTCAGCTTTGGTCATCCCCACGACCTGCCACTGTTCAGCGGCAGCTAAAACTGTGATCACCACTAAGGAGGCTCAGCCCAAAAGTGGTCTCTCATACCACAAGAAGCATTGAGATACAGTACACAGATACGTACCCGTACGACCTCATCTATAAATGGGTCATCAAATGAGGTCGTACGGGAACCCAAACTTTGAGGCCGAATAGGTATATTTCAGACTAATCTTCTCTGCATTAACATCTAGCTAAACGGTGGAAGGTATCTTTTATTACATATATATGATATGTACTGAGAAATTTACTAAATTATGTTAACTAGCTGTTATATAGACATCGTTAACATGGACTTTACATTTTAAAATTCCACAGAAACAGATTATCATAATATAAAATGTTCAAAACCTTGACCAGGTCATTGCCAAATTTCAGACTAAACCGTCAAGCTGTTTGCAGTAACGAATTTTAACATCTATTTTTAAAACATTAGTAGTATTTTCGCTAAAAATCCTTAGTTAGTTCTCGTTAGTAACTAGCGACGTAATAATATATCTATCTACATATATTTGAATTACAATTACGTAGCCAGCTGCTTACAAAGGAGCCGCAACCTTACCATGGAGCTTACAACTGTCTATGTGTGTAACACTATGCAACTCACACACACAAACGAACTTGTAAGTGCTCGAAGGCCCATACAGAATGAAGGGCACAGGGTTACCATTTGTTGACATTAATAATCCTTCGTGTTTCCTTGTTCCTACAGTCCTGGGTCCTTTAAGCGGGGCGTGAAAAAGCATAATGATGAGGCCGTCAAGCTGAGTGTCACCATTGTCACATGGTATGTGTAAGTAATGGTGACCCTCTTTTCTGAGACTTTGCCTTCAGCTTACCATCAGGCAAGGCGAAATCTAATTGACGTGTTCTAAATATAAAATAAAAAAATCTACTAATTTAATTAATTTGAAAGGTTGTGAAGATGTTTGGATGTTTGTTATTCAATCACTCTTTAACGGCTGAACGGATTGGCTAAAATTTGGTAAATGGATAGATTACAGTTCAAAATAACACAGAGGCTACTTATTATTCTAGGAATAGGTTCCCTTTGGTCACTGATGCAGGATCAAAATTCCAAGCTAGTATGACATAAATGTTAATATATTTCCCGGCAGAGTAGAATTTGGACCATCCCATCTCTTTCCATGCGGTGTCGTACAAGGCGACTTAGGGATAGGGCTGTTTAATATCAGACAGATATATACGGCCCAGATTAACACCCAGTTTCCGAAAGGCTGATCAACGCTAAAATTAACTAATCGGCTGTTAAATCTCTTGTCAAATAGCAATTGGGTTGCTAGAAGCATGATTAAATAGTTTAATTTGATTATCGTGTCAGT
Organism: Eilema griseolum; assembly: GCA_963662185.1. Lineage (NCBI taxonomy): Eukaryota > Metazoa > Arthropoda > Insecta > Lepidoptera > Erebidae > Eilema > Eilema griseolum. Next base: position 14,000,520 of record OY759250.1, read on the forward strand.
TAACATAGCTGTCTAATTAAACTCGAGAATCGTATGTCAACTGCCATTTTGGGTTTCTGAAATGCTTGTCAAGCCGTGATCATAGATTATCTTCCTGTCAAAAGCTTTGTCAACTAATCGGTGCGTATCGGCGAATTAACTTATGTATGCAATTGTTTTACTACGCGAATCTACATTTTCTCTTCAAATCTACATTATTAAGGTATGTCAAAACATATTTATAATACAGTTTTATTTTTATACACGGTTTTATTTGTAAAAATTGTATATTTCGGACATCTTGCTAAGGTTATATTTCTATGTTGCTAAGCATATATTTTTTCTTGTTTTAGATTACAATCATGTCACTTTCGGATATTGAGATGAGTATCAGTACGTCTAGCAGTGATGAAGAGCAAAGAACGCGAACATTCAGGACGAGAATGAATCCTTTTGATTTCTATAATGAAGAGGAATTCAAGAATCGGTACCGACTGACAAAGGCTGTTGTATTGTTGTTGGTAAATTTGATAGAGCCGAAAATAAAACGCTTCACTTTGAGAAATCAGTCTATAAATGCTTTGGAACAGGTGTTACTGACAATAAGTTATTATGCGACAGGAGCATTTCAAATTACTGTTGCTGATCACATAAGGGTGCACAAATCTACAGCTTGTAGAATAATAAAAAAAGTATCTGCAGCTATTGCAGAACTTAGGCCACAGTTTATATCTATGCCCAGTACAGATCAAGATTGCAATAAGGTAAAGAGTGAATTTTATAACATTAGTTCTTTTCCTAATGTAATCGGGGCAGTTGACTGCACACATATAAAGATACAGTCTCCTGGTGGTCCCCGAGCTGAGTTATATAGGAACAGAAAAGGATATTTCTCCCTGAACGTTCAGGTAATATGTGATGCAAATCTAAAAATATGTGATGTGATCTGTCGGTGGCCTGGATCTGTTCATGACACTACAATTATTAATGATTCCCATATTCGGGCAGATTTTGAAAGTGGAGTCTATGGCAGTGACTATCTACTAGGGGACAGTGGGTATCCATGCCGGTCATATTTATTGACACCTTTCCTGCGCCCTTCAACACCCAGCGAAGAAGCATATAATCGAGCACATGTAAGAACCAGAAATACTGTGGAGAGATGCTTTGGGGTTCTTAAGAGACGATTCCCATGTTTGTCGATGGGTCTCCGTGTTAAGTTGCCTACTACTATGAACATTATTGTGGCTTGTTGTGTTTTACATAATTTGGCACTCAATCATAATGACCACATAGAAGAAGTAACTAGTGTATCATTGGATCCAAATGCTCCAGATGATACTGGTACTAGTTCAGTAAGTAATGAAAACACATCTGTGCGGTCATCTCTATTGTTGACACATTTTAATTGTTAAGTTAAATAAAGTAAGGTAAATGTACAAGAACAACCATCATTATCAACATGTTTAATTTTAAAATGATATAACATTTGAAGTAAATATCTTTAACTATTATTATTTCTTAATCATATTTTCATACTCTTTTTCCTTAATTTTAATTTCCAAATCTAATAACTTGCTGCGTTTTAAAGCTAATCTATATTCTAATAATTTGGTTTTTTTTTCTAAATTTACACACTCCATTTTTGTTTGATAATACATTTTCTTCATAATGTTATTATTCTTAGAAACTAGTTTCTTCTTTGGTACCTTCTTCTTTATTTTTATTTTGTTAGGTATATTTTAGTATAGTTAGGTTATTGGTGGAGTAACAGAGGTACTCAGAGCATCAGTAATATTGGCTTCTACTGGAACCACTTCGAAATGTGTCACATCTTCAACTAAAAAGATTTAATTAGAATATAAGTGTAAGATTTAATAAATTAATGTTTATTGAGTATAAGGAAATTGCATTGAGTAAGAAAGGTACCATTTCGGTAGTAACTTGATGCACTATCACAGGGAATGGAGAGTGGTTTCACCTGATCACCCATTATTGATAATATTTGTGCACCCACAGTGCCAAGGACTGGTTTATAAAGACCACCACCAGTTGCCATGATACCCTTCTGAAAAAGAAAATTACATTAAATACCTGCTCGGTGTAACTTTGAGTTATTGTATTTTAGCAAACTTTTTAATTTATAACCACAAGGTGCAGTTACATACATACCTTATCCGCTATTTCATCTTTTTTTAATTGTTTTAAAAGAGAACCTAGCTCTGATATATCACTGTGCATATTTGACTGAAACAAAATATATAATGTTATTTATCAAGATAATACTTCATGAGCATCATTACCACACCTACTTATCTGCTACTCATAGGTTTGCTGGAAGAGAACTCATTTTTGAGTTAAGCTCCCCTTTGTACATGTTCCTTGAAATGTTATATTTATGATCTCTGTACTGTATGTGTGCTGTAAAGAATTAAGAACTGTAAACAAGTAGGCACTTAAATCTTACCTCTTCATTCAATGTGATTACTTGTGATGGTCCTGCTTCACTGTCACAAAGATCATAATTTTTATTCGCTTTATATTGTTGAACCTATAAAAAAATAAATTAAAGTTTATACGAAATGTATCCTGAATATAAAGTTTTATTTATAGACACTTTTCCCAAAATTGTGATGCCCATAATAAATAAAATTGCCTTGATATTAGAATATGCCACTATCAATGATATTATTGGCCTCTATGCAATTATTATTCCTTGAATATATTACCTAGTCAGGCCAAGTAGGTATTCATGTATCCTGATCTGATATATCAGGCAACAGTGTTAGAATATTTTGATGCAATTCTCAGATCACTTGCCAAGTTTAAGCACTCTAAAAAGAATTTGAGATTATGAGAACTTACATTTTTATTGGCTATATTTTGTCTCGTAGTCCTTTTTAAATTTAAATATGCTGTGCTCAGCTGTTTTTGGCTTCGAGGCACTTCTGCATTGCTGTTAAATTCTTGGGTAATGGTTTCCCAAGCCTCATTTTTTTTAACTGTGGATACAGCATTTGTACATTTATTCTCTATTATATGTTTGTATCTGGAATAAAACAATGTCTGTAATATAGTCACCACAGCGCAGGATGTGTAATGTAAACAATGATATTAAACAATAAAGATTATACTTTAGAACACAGTTTACGTACTTACTTCTGAACTAGTTCTAAAAGCTTTTGCTTTTCTCTTTCGGTAAAATTCTTTCCTCGTGAGGCCATTTTAAATACAGGACACAGTTTAGAAAGCACTTGAACACACTGACGCCACTTGAAAATATAAACTTGAACTTGAGATTTGAAATTCCCAGAATATTTCGTCAGTAATGACAGTCCGTAACTTTTTTTCATCCGGCTTGGAACCAGGCATATTGTCGTTTTTGACTGATAAGAATGAACTAATGAACAACAATGAACAGTGTGGCCACAATTTAAAACAAACCGCATGTCAAATCAAAATAATCATAGATTAGTTAATTTTGGCCTGATCAACGTTTCAGAAACTCAAATTGATTTGACATTCATGTTAAATTAACAGCCGGGTTAGTTGATCAATGGTTTGACAGGCCTTTCAGAAACCGGCCGTCAGTCTCAGATCAAAAGCTTGAGTTAACAATAGTACCCGGAAGACGGCAATAGGCTCACTCCCTATTACGTGGGACCGAATTTAATAATTGATGAAATGTGGGTGTTAATTCACCTCTGCCTAACCTTTCAGGGATAAAGTCATAATTATATGTATGTATGTAAAGCAGTTATATCTGTAAGCTATATTTAAAATTGAATGACGTCGTGAAGGTCAGACCTCAGACACAACAGCTGTGTTCATACTAAGACGAGATATTTGCGTACTGAATGGCTAAGTAAAAAATGTTATGATTGTCTGGCACATCCTCAACTGTTAAGATAGTTCATTGTGTTGATGAGAAATAAGTGAGTTATTAAACTCTGGCAATTAAGATAAGATATTATTTAGTGTACCTATCTTAAAAAGTAGTGGTGTTAATATAACAATATACCTATTTCATGTAGTCGACAAAGGAGATACGGTCTCACATTTCTCGTATAAAGTTGTCTGCAAAAGCACACGTACTACCTACAGTGAGTGATCTTTTCTGGTACTTTGCCTTCAGTTTACTATTAGGCGAGGCAATGGACGTGTCCTATGTTTTAAAAAAAACAATCAAGATAAAAATATCCTGCAGCGATGACCAGGATTCGACCCCGGAACCTCTCGAGCGTACCACTAAGCTACTGACGCTACAATTACGTCATCGATAGGATTCGGAAGGATCGGTTAAAATTGCGCACATTGGGAGAGGCCTATGTGCAGCAGTGGACTGCAGTGGGGTAATTGATTGATTTGATTTGACGTCATCGATTACTGATTCAACTGATGATTCAAAAAAAAGTTCTATCTGATTGATCTGATGATTAGTAAGTATAATACCTAAATGCTTTAGAAATTCATTCGAAAATTTCGTCATATTTCGTGTACCAATAGGGCGTGACTTGACAATAGTTTCCAGCCTAATGGGAAACCATCAGTGTCCATCACCTTGTCCGAGCTGATAAAATAAGAAGAGTAAAATATAGACGTATAGACGTCTGACAACTAAAGGCTATTGTGAAAACATTATTTTAATATGACCTCAACCGTTACGAGCAACTGGTTTGACCTTAAATTGCGGCAGTCATGGCCAATATAGTTGAACTTTTATATTTGATCGTCGGCTAAGGTCATTTGGGTTCATAAACTCTTTGAGAAAGTACTCTACTAAATATTTTTTAAGTTCTTCATACTTACAATGAAAGATTAAACATGGATATAAGACGCTGCTGCAATGCGCGCAATCAGACGAAGGAAATTGTCATAAAATTGTTTTTGTAAAGGTATTTCTCTCTTTATAGGTAGGTATTTACCATGTTATATTGTTTCGAGATACAATACAACATGATAAATATCTTGATAAATCTAATAACAATGTACACATCTGTGATTATCTAAAATTACATTAAACCACTTACCACCTACATGCATACACACTCGCACCTTTTTAGAGTTCCGTACCTCAAAAAGAAAATAACGGAACCCTCATAGAATCACTTCGTTTTCCGTCTGTCCGTCTGTCTATCTGTCTGTCAAGACCTTTTTTCTCAGAAATGCTAGGAAAGAAGAAGAAGAAATTAATACCACAAACTCAGCACTATAACGTCTTGAAACTGTAGGTACCAAACTACTAAATCAACGCAATTAAAATTTCGACTTGGAATCCAATTTTGTAGGGAACCCTCGGTGCACAAGTCCGACTCTCACTTGACTGGCTTTTTTACATGGTTACTAAAGACTTCAGTTGCCCGCCTGCTTCTGTCCTTAAATAAATGAAATATTTTATTCGCACGAAACACGATACAATACAATATAGACATGAAACATTTCTACAAAACCGTGGGTTTTGGTTGCTTAACATCAGCTTTTGATCGGTATCAGACAGATTCAAGCTTGAATGATCATAAATAATAAGTAAAACTAATCATAGAAATCGATTATATTATCTTTGAAACTTTATGCGCATGGTCGATATAAAAAAATCGCGTCGGATTATAACATCATCTCAATTTGTTATGTCTGCTAAAGAGCAAGGTCTTAAAGGAATATGACTATACATTAAAAGATTAATCACAAGACCAAACGGTAATAAATGCAATACAAGGAAACTAGTTGCCTACGTCCTTGCAATCGATAAATCGACGGTTTTTGTGGCGGTGAAATCCAGCAGTCTTTTGTAAGTGACCGAGTTTGGTTACAGTAATGTAACGTACTTTTAATATTTAATACAATTCTAAAGGTGACCTTTGACCACTGCCGTTTTGTAATTCCGTTGAATAACTATCAGACCTCTTGTTAACTCTTACGTATATGAGCCTTTATGTAGATACATAGGATACTTATTAAGGTTTATGGAGGTAGGAGATACGTCCCAATTGAGCAGTCCGACTGGGGGAGTATCTCCGCCCTACAGAATACCGCGGCCATAATAATCTCGTGTTATGTTCCCGGCGATGAGTAGGGTAGTCAGAGCTCACGGAGAGTATTTGTGCTGTCAATGGGAAGACCAAAGGCTTGTCCTGATTTGTCTTCTGCACTGACGGCACAGAAACTCTCTGTTGTTACAGGATCGGTAGCAGCAGTGTGACTCCCATGATGTTCACGCTCACCACTTTCTATCAGATAGGCCGTGTGCTTGTCTGCCACCTAAGTTGTATAAAAATCAATATGAAACTGCGAACATATAAATCTAATGTTTTTTCACGTATACTGTTGTAAAACTGAATATTATAACACATTTCTAAAAGCTCTGTGCGTTGTTTAGAAGGAAAAGAATATTGGTTCTACAACACATATACACATACACATAATTACGCCTTTATCCCCGGAGGGTTATGCAGAGGTGAACCAACACCCACATTTCACCAATCATTTTATTTGACGCCACGTAATAGGGGGTGAGCCTATTGCCGTATTCCAGTCACTATTGTTGACTCGGGCCATGCTTCTGAGGCTGAGTCTGGGCTGTATATCTGTCTAATGTTAAACGGCCATATCCCTTAGTCGCCTTGTACGACACCGCATGGGAAGAGATGAGGTGGTCCAAATTCTACTCTGCCGGGAACCACGCGCCGGTTCTACAACAAATTAATCATATGAATTGTTTTACATATAATGTCTTAGTATAGTAACAACCCAGAATTGCTAACTTAATATTACCTTTTACGTACGTACTTCTTTTTTGTTGGCACAAGACCCTTCAAACCGGCACATATACAAATATATTGGTATATATCCAATAATACTGGTAATACTCATTTTTACTTCACACTCGCGGTATAAACGCTTGTCATGATACTCATGCATGATATGTGCGCATAGAAGGCCTTTGTCTGCTCGTCTCTTTTGTTTGTCCTTTGCTAATCACATCAAGTCGTGACCTGTAAAGGCTTATAATATTTATGATGAGGTGAGTCATGAGTTCTTTTGAACGCCATTTTATTAGCTTTCACTTGGATCAGTCTACAATGTATCATGATACATGGTCACTCGTAGTATTTTGATGTTCGCTATTTTTATATACCATGGTGGCAGAACCAGCAGAACCTTTTATTTCCCTGTAGAAATGGACAGCTCGAACGGAGTCCAACCATCATCTCTCTTAAGTTAACATTGAGTTTTAGTGATTTAGTACGTAAATCCCTTATTCCGGAAAGGATATATTTTTAAAAGGACTATTTCTGGTAATGACTATCCAGAAATGGACTCATTTCTATAACGACGTATTCTTAAAAGGACTCATTCCGGAAATGGTCTGGCTACTAGAAAAGGAAGAAAATAAAAACAGATAATTTCTCTCTATTTGCGCTCTGCAGATGGCCAACACTCAATACTAAACGGCTCCACATGTCGATACAAACCAGAAATTATATATTAATCATTCGGAGATTGTGAATAATGAATCATTTGCTCCATAAATACCGAATTAACAACTAGACTACAACAACGTCGACATTCAACTGAACAAAAATATTGCATGTAGATGATCTGAATAGTTCAGGGCTTTTTGAAGTTTGAATGCTAAAGACTAGAAAATATTCTTCAAATTCAATTAATTAAGTTTATGGAATCAGAACTTGTCAATATATACTACATGTAAAAATATTTAACAAAGAAACTCTTTATAAATAGATTACAAATCCATTTTCTAAACCATTTACATAATTGTTTTGACTAACTACTTATGTTGTGTATTCAGTACTTGCAACTTTTACTCCCGCTCGCAAAAAAACCATTCTGGCTTAAGCGGGTGGGTTAAGCTAAGTAAATGTACTTATGTTATGCTTTCAGCAGTACAAATAAAAAAGACTTAACTTTAAATCGGAATTCGAAAAGAAGAAATTGTACTTTACTGAAAAAAGTTGGTATAGGTGCAGTGGTTCCAAAGATTACCTTCCGCCTACGTAAAAACACAAATTTGCACTCTCTCTTTATAATAATTGCTAGCCAACGTATCTGATTCTAAGAACAATCAGCCGGTTTTGGATTGACTCATATCGAAAGATTTGTCGTCCAGTCCACGAAGAAACTCGTTTTAAGAAATCTGGTCTTCTGTTTTCCTGTTAACCTTTATAAGGAATATAGGGCTCGTCAAGATTTTTGCACTAAATAAATCGGTAACGCAAGTACGTTTTTTACATTACTGATGTAGGAAATACATACAGTTTGCTGACAATGAGCACACGGCACTAGTCGTCTCCACTCTCGTATAAGTACGCTCTGCAGAAAGAAAGGAACGGAGAAAAGGGAATTGAGAATAAAAAAGAAAAATAAAGAAAAGTCTCCAGCATTCTCACAAAGCTTGCGAAAGCACTTCCACAGATAGGTTTTCTCGTTCCTGCTAGGAAAAAAGGTGTTGACTGCTATCGGCATAATTTATGCAGATTAGGTAAACCGTAAGTAATATTTTCCTGTTATAAAAAGCTATTAGTTATAGTATAGTAATACATAGTTTGCCTTCGGGTGAGGTCTGGGACGTAGGCGTTAACCGCTGGATTTACAAAATGGTAATGCTGGTAGTTGATGCCTTTTTTTTTTATTTTTTTTTTTATTTATTTATTTCATACATACAATTTACAATTTATATTGGAAGCATCCAATAAGTAAGGATTTTTGAAAATTTCAGCCTTATGGTGGTAAAAATATAAATTTCCTCATGCAAAGTAGGTACTTACCAGAAACGGACAATTCTTCTGCAAAGACGTGACAATTGTGACAATCCTTTTGTTTTCCGAACTGTACTGTAACCCTAACTACAAAGTACAGACAGACTTGCCAACAACACGTGTTGCTAAACGAATAGATAAATACTAATGAGTCCAAGTTACGATAGAACATACTTACATATGCAAGTAGTATGCAAAATGTTAAAAACCTTTGTTGGTATGGGGCGAACGAATCGTTCGTGATTATAAATACGTCCGACACGTTTGGTGACGGTTATTAAAACGGTACGGTCTACGTTTTGTTTCTAATTGTAGAATATAATCAAGGACTTCGAGGTGCGAAGAAAAACTATAATTTTACTTTTACATGTTGGCTAACTAATCGCTTTAGTCGCAAAAAAGTACTCCCTCTTGAAGCGATCTAACGCTGTGACATGTCTCAACATTTGTGTTAAACGACATATTTTTTTAGCTCTGCAGCGATCTTTAGTTTAACTCTTATTTTAATTAAGCACGAATCAAGAAGTCAAAGGCCCGTATTCTAAAATAGTACACAGTATTTGAATCTCGATTTATCTCAGGGCATATTGTAGACAATCTGTCAAATCTGTATCTGTCTATACAATCTGTCCTCACATAAATAGAGATTCAACAACACCTTGTATAGAAAGATTGACAGATTTAATTTTTTTTATACAATCTGTCCTCAGCTAAATTCAGATTCAGATTGAATGCTGTACGAGTGTATTGCGTTATGAAAATTATCTATAGCTCTGTCACACATTTATCATCACTTTGAGATGAATCAATTGTATGATTTGTCAGCACTGCACTCGTTTAAACAAGAAATATTCATAGGCCCATCTTTTATTCGCATGAATAAATATAACACATCACTGATTAATACTTACAAAAACAATACAGTGTTCGAGATTCTATAATTACCAAACACCACAAAAAATGATTTCATATTAATGGAATGGAACGTAAGTGGTTCGATTAAATGATTACCAATCATTAGCAATTAAATCGTTACACTTTTACTATTTTATGTGTACTTCGTGCGGCGGTTTGTGCACTTAGTTTGCATATGATCACGTAAGTTCTCTGAGCCAGTGAATTATAAAATTTGAGGTATGCCGTTCTATGGTCACTTCAAATTGCTTTGTAGTTTAATCTCGCGTGATATAATGAACATGATTCCGTTTCCACGACTCACAGGAACATCATCATTTCATAGCGTTTTCCAAGTTGCATCCAAAATTTGCACTTTGTAGTCTAGGGTTCGTTTCTTGTTTTTATTGGAGTATTTACTTTTCCGGAAGGCGACGAAGATCCTTCAAAGCCCAACGACTCAGTGAGGCCCTGTAGACTCACAGGAGCCTATTTCCATGCATATTCTATTCCAGGTTTATAATTTATCGCTGCCGAATTTTATTCAGATCCGTTCCACCGTTTTGGTATGATTGAGTAATAAACCAAACATGAATTCAAGCAATAGAGAGACTTACAAAGAGTCACAAGAATGAATGGATTTTATAAGATACGTCGACAAACTGAGTGGTCTTTAGATAGATAAAACTGATTACATAAAGTCTTTGACTTATCATCGACAGTCCCAATCCAACTTTACCAACAGAGGTATACCTGAGATGCGTTCTAGTTTCTTGCTATTGTCGTTACGTCTTACGGCATAATTAATATGCCGGATTTTTTCGGTATTGCGAGACAACGCGAGATTGTCCAATATATTATCGCATACATAGATAAAATATTGAATAATTAAAATTTTACTGCTTACATGTTTACTGTTATTCGCTGCCATTAAGATTAAATAACTACCAAACACGCCATAGAAACTGCAGAAATTTTTCGACCTTCGATCTTGAATTTCATATATTTTACACTAGTTTCGACAATTTATAAAAAAAAACAAGTTATACCCTGTGGGGTGGTAAAAAACTAGGGTGAAGTTAAATTATAAGGACTACCATTCCAGATGCTGAGAAGCTTAAAATGGTGGTCCCTATCTTGAGAACCTTAACACATGTTTGCATGAAGAGCCCGTATTTGTAAGGATGTTCACATAAAGAACTAACATTTTAATATTATTATATAGCAAGCAAGTCAACAAATTCAAAACACACAAGCACCAAAATAGATGTGCAAATATTACGTTCTTAAGCTATCTGTAGGCGGTTTATCACATTTTACATCATACACTTTACTCTGCATCACCAGTTTGAATGATCTCGAGAACGTATTCTACAAATATATGAGGCAAGACATAAATTATAAGAATAACTTATATTCGACATTCATCATTAGCAAAGGAGCCAGTACAAACTCCACAGACTCCACTTAGCAATAACCTTTTAGATTAATTACAGAACTTTATGATCCATGTAAGAGCTAGATCTTAAGCTTCTTAATGGTCTTATAATCTAATTCAGTGACTGGATGGACGCCAACCGTTTGTTCTATTGTCGAAGTTGTTCCTTGTTTTATAATGTCATGCGTGTGCTGCCTATTGGTGTGTCAGCGGCCTGGACTGCTGACGACACGACGCTAGGGTCGACGAACGCGGTATATCGGTCGAACACTCACGCCTTTGGGGTGTCCAATTATGTACGTGTAACTGTGTCGATCTGTCAAATTATGCATGCTATTTCCGTCTTTACTCTGTCATTGTTACGGCGTATATTATTTTGACAGTCAGTTTTATAACGTGCAGTGTCCTAATTTTCAACGTTAAAGTGGGTAGTTTTAATTTTATTGTCTATTTTCTTTATGTCAATTAATGGTGCCTCTTTATAGAAGTCGGTCAAGGTATTTAAATAATTATTAGGTGCAAAAAATACGTTATATGGCGTGTAATGGCCACCGGATGTTACTCAACGATTTTTAGTTTTTGTGTGGGAAGTGATTAAGATTTTTATTGTGAAAGAACATTGTGTGATAATCGTAGTGAGAGATCGTATTTTCACTTTTGTGCGCACATCGAGAAAAATCACTCGCTAATGTTATGTATGTATTCTTTTGTGTTATTAGCGCGTTGATATTTATTGTGATTTTATTAGGCTGTTCGGAAAACATAATTCTCGTTTTGCAATCAACAAGTGGTACTTAATTGTTAAAATTATCGTGTGAAGTAGGTACACTGCTCTGTTCTTAGTACCTTCTTTGAATGACCCATTAATTTTATGCTTTCAAAACCGCTTATTATTGGGTTATATATTACTATTACAATTATCATTATAAATCTAAATTAGGTAAGCAGTTCAGTGATAAATGAGTTCATATTTGTTGCCCATTGTTCAATATGAAAGGTCAAAAGGCATAAGCCGTCAGAAGCCTTTCATCAGAAGTTCAGAAGACCACGGCAAGTGTGTTGTATAGCATATACTTACAGTGGCCTTATTATCTTCTATAGTTGATAACGCCACAACAGGCCTTGGTAAGCGATGACGCCCTCCACAATCCTATAATGCTGTTAATTAATGTCAAAGTGACCTTATATATTTTGTATTTTACCTTTTCGCAATGACGTGCGATAATCAGGCTGAAGGTTTCTGGTTTACTCTTTATATTTTATTTATATATCTTAATTTACGGAGGGTAGGTACGTATTATTGCTTATAATATGAATTGAATTTGTGAGACGTTTATGTTGGTGACATCCGTTTTACCACACCACCTCGAGAGAAAAACTAGAGCCTCATCCTTTGCTAAGCCTAGGCGAGGTCGGATTCGCCTTCTTCTGCGAGCAAGTAATGCTCGTGAAGGAGGAGGCGGGTCGGGAGCGACGAAGGATCGCAAGCCAAGCTGCCCGCGTACGAAGGCAACTCGGGTGTCGGAGGTCGATGTACGACCTCCGCCCCCCATGAGCGCCGGCCTGGGGGTGACAGGTGGAGCCGCCTGTCACCCTGGCAAAAGCAGGCCGCGGCGGCGGCGCGCCTGTCGCGCCTCCCTGTTTCCGGGTACGAGTTGGGGACTCTGTAGTCCCCACACCCGAGAAGATGGCCAGATCGTGAGAGATGGCCCTGGGTCGGCCGGGGTGCGAGTGATATGCCTGTCAACCTCACCTTCGGCAACCAAAACGACCCACATACCCTCTCTCACCGGCTCCGGTGGAGAGGTATCCGTGGGGATTTTGCGCTCGTAAAAAAAAAGGCGAGGTCGGATTCGGGCCTCGCTTAGGCTTAGCAAAGGATATAAAAGTGTTTGGGAGCCATGGACACTGAATTTCACAGAAAGCGAGAAAACTCATTTTAAATTGCTATTGCTTCACTAGTAACATTGTTACTACTAAAATGCAGTCTTAATTATTACGCAACCGCCGATACGATTACGTGTACGAATAAAATAAAACCAATATTATTGAATTATATTGACTGAAACCAAAACAATCACCGCTGCAACCACCTTCAGAAATATACTGGTATACATTAAAAAATATCGCTAGTAATATCGTTCATATTATAATTTCAGCAGTTGACCGTTATCAATCAATTCATTTGCTCATATTGCGCTCCAAAAATATACTCGTATGAGAATTGTATCGCTCTCCATATCGGAACTGGTCAATGTTCATAATAAGCATTGATATTCAAGGCATTCAGCCTTTCCCGTTATGGCATAATAACAAGAGAAGTGGACACTAATTATGCCACTATTATTGCGATGTCGTTGCATTGGATTTCGAAGGTATATTAAAAAAAAATATTTTCTATGGGAACTTTATAAAAAGTTGTACGTGCTGGAATTTGTAGTCTGTGAAGCGCTGAGTTTTTTTTTACGTTTGAATTGACTGTGTTCGATATTGAGTTTATTTTTTTTAATAAAGAAGCTGTGAAGTCTATGAAGTCTTATACATTTACATAGCATTACGAGTAATAACAAGACCTTCGTTCTTTCTAACCAGTAATATAGAGGGCGGGTCATTGAGCTTTGGTTTGTATGATTTATCTCTAAGGCGCAAACTCAGACTTCTTAGTCATAAATTATAATCTGACCAGCTTTTATCTTGTCAGCCCGCGGACAATAATGTGGGTTATGTGTTCACCAATTCAGGAAATTGCTGTAATTGTTTTTGTTCTAAATAGATAAAATAAAAAAAAACGCGAAACTGAGATAATTACCTCGTCCGTTTATCTTAGAAAACATGTTTCAAAAAAGTGAAAGAAACGATAAAAATATAATTTAGTTTATCTATGTATTTGGAGTGAACCCTCCATTACAGTGACACGATTCGTTGGACACGGTAAGAGATTTTTCGCACTTGCAACCTGGACTATTCGCGTACTTTGTATTTCGAAAGGAATTTTATACCACCTCCTTAAGTGACAGTACGGGCTGTACGGGTTTCTGTAAAAAGGGCATGAGAATGTTTTTACACGTTCAAGAACGCGCATGAGACAAACCTTTGTTGTTTTCGTGTAACGTCTATTAGCTAAGGTAACCGCTTTCCATCAGACCCCTTATTCTGAGTGACAAACCGTCTCGTAACTGCCACAGACGGCGTTATAAAAACCAACACATTTAAGTTGGTCTAATTTTACGCCAGTTCTCTCTTAAATGTAATCCATTGTCTTCTCACGTTAAAACTGCGTTTGAAACTCGATGTCTCTCAGAATAATGCCCCAGGAGTGACATATGGTTGTTTGAATTTTGTCGTAAACAAGACAACTAAATATTCTGTTTATACGCACTGTTCATTCTGTTTATATTATGTGGCCTATTAGATTTCACCTAATTATTTGTTTAAGCTATGTTCTACGTTTCCTATAAAGATAAGATTAGATTAGAATATTACGTTCTAATAGTGTCTAAAGCGTTCTAACATAGCTCATATCTCATACATTAGGTATATGATAAAATCGTAAATTGGTGTTTTAGAGTGTTAATGCGTCCTATTTGTCAGTTTTGATAGATTTTTGGGTCAATATTTAACACCTTTATTTAGATTTTATTAACCGACTTCCAAAAAGGAGTAGGTTCTCAATTTGATCTGTATCTTTTTTTTATTCTTTATGTATGTACACCAATTACTCTAAGATTTATGATGCAAATTCTTTTTTAGTTTGATGCAGAATAGTGACCATTTGGTCCTATAAAAATTTGATAAAGTTTGGACCAGTAGATTTAATTTTACAAACGTCTGTGTGTTTTGACATAAATGTTTTTGCCGATTTCTTCTCTATGTTACATATGTACAAAATTATCGTCGTATATGAACCGATTTTAAAAATTCTTTTTGCATTGGGATCTATATAACTCAGGATTCATATAAAATTTAAAAAAATCATGGGTTTTGCTCCTTGGACTCTGGAGAAGTGGAGATACACCAGAGAACTCGAAATCAAATAGGAAATGGTACACGGTAGGCGAAATTACGATGGGTGAATAACAGAATTTCTTAATGATGTATAGCATTAATGTCTCGTTTTAGTCATTGAGAGCATTAAATCGAAAATTGTTTTTTTTTTGTTTTATAAAGAATATTAGAATCGAAATTACTAATATTCCCACTAAACCCTCCAGCTAAGCTAAATTGCTTGTGTTAGGAGTGGGTTCACATTGGTAGTGTAATGGCCAGGATTCGAACCCGGGACCTCTCGATCGTAAGGCCGACTCCTTAACCACTAAGCTACCGACGATTATGGTCAACATGCTGGACTGCTCACTAAAAAGGGGCACGAATTAATAAAATTTTAAAATAACGTATTACAGTCACTAAAAAGTAAAAAAAAAACTACCTTTAAAAACCGTCTTCAAAAACTATAAAATAACATAATAAAGAGAAGAGAAAAAAATACTGAATCAAGGCTGTCGCAGCGCTGTGCTCATAGCTGTATACTTAGAGAATTGCACTTTTGTTAGAAGTCGGTGCCTACTTTTATGATGAACCATTATGATGCAATCATTTAAAATAATATGGCCTCTCGGGCTCGTCACCGTCTTCTAACATATCAATAAATCTGTAAATTCAGTAATTTATCTCTTATCTTTATGTTATTTGATTATTTTATCTGATATATTGTTATTTGATAGCTTTTAGTTTTTAAAGTCGGTTTTTTGAAACTAATAGTTTTTTATATCATGTTTTATCTCATACTCATAATATTTGCATATCATGGTAAGGAGAGGAGTAACTGAGGTGATGATATCTGACAGGAAAATATAAAAGGAAATATTATGGGAAAAAAATCGAATAAGGATACGCATTTGATCATTTTCGGATGATTAGCAAATTCAGCACACCATAGTTAATTAGAGTTGCATGATCATTCAAATTCAGACCAGTAGCTACAAGTTCTATCATAGAGAACGTATTTAGCGACTTGATCTGCATTTCTGAATAAGTAATAGAGGAGTTTCATAATATGGAATATTATTAACTTGCGAATACCGACCATCGCCCACACAGCTATGGTTCATTTAAAATACCCCGAGGCCATTAGGGTCTCGGCATATTGTACTTACTTTTTTACAATCTTTTTACCAAAGTATATTGATGTCGATCGGCTAGCTAATTTATTTCGCTTTTGTTGCGATAACTGTATTTTTTAAGTTATTATAGTTAGTTTTATGACCCGCTTTATGGCTGAGCCGCATTGCAGCGAAACAGAACACGGTGTAGCACTTTGGAGCTCGAGGTCCGTTGCTTGTTTTTCATTGGTTTTCCAGAAGCGACTGTAGTTTGACCGCCCTGCTCTGAGAGGAATACCGGCTGAAGAACCTCGTTCGTTGTTTACCTGGTGCACCCACCCACTTACAACTGTGCTATTCTGTTAGCACAACGTCGAGCACAGCGCTGCAACAGCCTAGATAGAGAATGTCATTGGTCGGACTGTGTGACGTCACTGGAGATCTACCAATGACAATATTTATCAAGGATATCGCAGGCTGTGCTCGACTCTGTGTGCTTGGAGAATTACACAGCAGGTGAGGTAGGCTTGAGCCTTTACGATGTTGCTAAGGCCCTACACAGTGGTGGACTCTATAGTGTCAAAATACTAGACTAACAATCAGACACGGTTTGCAGGCTCTGGTCTAGGATATATAGGCCACACTTAACAACTTCGGGGCCAAGCCAACCACTCCTGAAAGCCTACTGTTTGATGAACGACGCTCAGACGCGTAGACGCTTTCAATCAATCAATTAAGCCTATAACTATCCACTGGTGCACCTAGGCCTCTTCCAATATTGGGAGGCTTTGGCTTACTGTTTCTACACTGGCTAGACGGGTTGGTACATGGTTTTATTTCGAGTCTTCCTTCCCTCGCAGTGATATCCCCTGCGTATTTTCCGTTAGTCGCCTCTTACGACACTCTTCGGATGAGATGGGGTGGTGATGTTAATATTATTTCGCTGTAACCACACAGATATTTAGCTTTATTGAATCGAGTTATGTATATTACAGTAACAATTCATCATGAATGTTGTTTACTTTTATAAACAGCGTAATATAATTGGTTTCAGCATATCAGTAATGTTATTTAAAGCCTTTCCCTGTTCAACAAGGCGATACTTCTGTTATATTTTCGCTATCACCTAAAATGATAGGTTAAAACGTATTATGCCTATCGCGTATTTCAGATCACGCACACGCAATGAAATTTGAATTTAGGCTACTGTGTCACTCAAATGTTTGTTGACAACGAGTTAAGTTTTAAATACGATTTCTGGGACGGTTTTAAAAATTTCATTTAGTTACTTACTAGGTAGGTCTATAGGCGTAACTATATATTTACGGCTTTTAGACTATTTCCTTTAAGCAGACGCTTGTTTCCAGCTAGAATAGTATGCCGTATTAAACATCTGTACCTTTTGATTCTGTTGACTTAGAAACCTGAGAAATAATTCGTAAAAGACAAACGACTAAGTGATCCTATAAGGGTTCTATTTTTCATTTTGAGCTACAGAACCCTAAAAATAAAATAAATTGAATAGGTATTCAGCAGAGTCTACTACAATCCCGGGGTTTGGAAACGTGTGAGTGACTCGAGCTGTCTCAAGGTTTTATAGGTAACACAGCTTTACAATGAGGCATGTTTTGTCTGTTTTTCAACATGGTAGTTAAATAAAGTAAAAATACGTGAAATACATTACAAATAACAATAAATTGTTTATTAATTTTCACTGTACCTACATAGAGAAAGACTAATTTAGAAATGTGGTATTAAATTGTAGTAGATCATCTTTTCATTGTTCTAAAAAGGGAGTCGTATCGTATATAATAAACAAATATTGTGACGTTATCATTCAATCAATTAATCCATCGCAGTTCACTGCTGGACATAATCCTCTCCCAATATTGGGAGGCTTTGGCCTACTGTTTCCAGATGGGTTGCTAAGGTTTTATTTCGAGTTTTCCTTCTCTCGCAGTGATATCATCTGTGTATTTTTCCGTTAGTCGCCTCTAACGACACCCGCCGGATGAGATGGAGTGATGATATTTGTATTCTTTCTTCGACTCCACACGGATGTTATCATTATCATCTTTAAATTATTTTCGATCAACACGCATGTTGTTAGTCGAACGCGTGTTGAACGGTAATAATATCTACGCAAAACTTTGGCAACCAAAGTTTTTGATAGCCCATCGACATCGTTTGCTAAAACTCCGCTAATATTCGTATTCATCAACCTAATTATGACAGTAAATTATGTGCCCGAAAGTTTTACAGTTCTGAAGGCATTCATTTATTTTATTCAATAAGTTTGAATGTTCGTACTTTCGTAGTTCAACCAGAACCCTGCGAACACTCATCATACCAGCATTAATTCCAATTGCTTGCAACTTGGAACTGAATTGTTTGACTGTTACGGAAGCTACTGCCATCTGACCTTCTAACCTCGAGAGGAATGCTTGCACCTGAGCTACATACGTTAATTAAAAGGTGTACCGGCTTATAAGTGAGGTTGGCAAGAGCTGTTTACCTCTATTTTGTGTAGTCGCTCTACACTTAGGGGTCAATTGAGCCATTGGGTAGACGCCAACTACGAGCCTACCGTCGTGTAGCTGAACAGTGTACATGTTGGGTAATGTGTACAGCGGCCTTTAGGTGAAGGTACTTCTACGGTTTAGCTGGTGCTTTAAAAATGTTATCAACACACTTCTCTGTTGCGCAGGTACAGAAACAAATGGCGCGAGAGTATGAGCAGCTAAAGGCGACGGTGGCGACTTTACAAATGTTCCAGCACGATGGGGAGAAGGCTATCACACCGCTCACAGGAAGTAAGTATTCACATTATTATTACCAAACGTTAAAATGATAACAGATTGCGATTTTGGTAATAAAAGGGATATAGATAGTACCTACAAACTCGTCCACCTTGCTTTTGATTAATTTCGTCGCGGGTTCCAAGATATTTCCGGAGACTTCTCGGGAAATCCTTTTGTACAGGAGTTACTGTAGTGAGGTGTGGGAGGAATAAGTCCCGAAAAAAAAACAAATGCACTTTACAGTAACATATTATTTATTTTGTTTAAAATAAACTAAACTAATGTAAGAAATTCAAGATGTCGTTATATTAACCAAGAATCATCTTGTTGCTAGTCACGAATCAATTCTAGCACCAGAAATATCCATTAAATATTACAATCACACAGTTCACACAATTCTTAGAAATAAAATTACTTAGTCCGCACATAAACCTACTTTATATGGCGGCCATTATCACGCCAGAAGTGGATGCCATTATTACTAGATCAACTGGAAATGGAATAAAACTACCAATAAATGAGTTTTCTTGCGATGCTAGTGCCCAAGATCAGTTGAGTGCAGCTGATGGGCCGTTGTCATTCAAATGTTATTAATTTTATGTTTTTTTTTATACCACTCAGGTGGCAGACAAGCACATGAACCGCCTCAACTTCGTCTGTAGTATATTTTAACCATATATTACCCCTTTGAGCCTGTAAATTTTAGTCTTCAAGTAACTGTAAAAGCTTTAATTAGCACATTATATGTATAAATTATAGCTGTTGCTTGCACCAAAATAATATTGATAAAAAAATAAGTTTACTGAAAAATCACGATCCAAAAAGTATTAAACAAAAAAATATCAAGGATAGCCGTGGTCGTATGCCACTTTTCCATAGAATACGACCACGGCCATCCTTGATATTTTTTTTTGTTAATACTTTTCAGAGTGTGATTTTTCAGTAAGTAGTCGGGTTTTAATTTTTATTAATTGTTCAGATTTAACGGCCTAAAGTATAAAAAGAAAAAGGTTAGAAATAAGTATAACATAACATCATAACATAAACTCACACCTATATCCCTGAAGGGGTAGGCACAGGTGCTAGCACCCACATTTCGCCAGTTTATGTTTAGATCCCAATGTAATAGGTGGCGAGCCTATTGCCATTAACCGGGCACTTATAAACCTGCGATAAATACACACATAACTTATAAAAGCATCGAAAAGTCATTGGTGTGTGCCATGGTAAGACCTGGGATCGAACCCGAGACCTCGTCTCAGCAGTCCATACCCATACCTACCACTAGGCTACCGTGGTTAATAAAAAAAGAAAGAAGTATAAACTGATAGTAATTTAAGATACAGACAAAATCAAACATAACATGATGTTATCTGGTTATTTTTTCAGCTGCTTTCTCAACCTACACAACACTTTGATAATACCTTCGACCACCACTCGCCTCTTACTGATCATAATCTCTTTTTACAACTCAAGATTCAAATTGAGTGCAGTTCTAAAGACAGTGAACAACTTGCAATTATATTTTAACTAGTAATTGCCTGCGGCTTCACCCGCTTATCATCGATATTCGATATAGTTACACAGCCTCGTATCAACAATCACCACAAACTACACAATACATTTAGGTATAATAATATAAAAAAAACTTAAAACCAGCACGATACATAAACACAATAGAACCTATTAGTAATGCAGACACAATAATGACTTTGATTTATATCTTTGTATTAGCTATTTGGATAATAATTACCGACATGACATTTCTTAATTAAACATTCTAATAATAAGAAGTTCTGTGCTCTTTCTTTGCTGCACTATAAACGCTCAAAATTATTTCCAAAACCGTTATTTCGACAGTAATCCCAGGGGTCTTTATACGGGCCTTAAAAGAAAACTGTCGAGGCTGTCAAACTGTAGGCTTTACTGAAAGCTCTCCATCATTTTGTGGGGTTATGTCAACTTGAGCGAACAGTTGAGCTAAAAAGAAACGACTGTGAAAAATATTCCTGAAGTTTCAACTTAGCGTATTTTTTATATCTATCACTTAGGTGATAGACAAGTGATTACCGTGGCCTATGGACATGTGCAATAAAAGGATCGTGACATTCGCGCTACTAATATACGTAGATTGATATAAGCTTCTTGAATGATAGCTGTAGGTATAATTTACTGGTAAATTCGATTGAATTAATTATTCA
Organism: Eilema griseolum; assembly: GCA_963662185.1. NCBI lineage: Eukaryota > Metazoa > Arthropoda > Insecta > Lepidoptera > Erebidae > Eilema > Eilema griseolum. Next base: position 14,021,709 of record OY759250.1, read on the forward strand.
GATAGTTGAAAACGATTACCTTCAACACTGAAGACAAATTATATACATGTCGTGGAACGCTTCCATGGCATGTGGGTGGATGACATCAAAGGTGCCTATACAATCGCTTCAGTTTAACGAACTGCTACAAAACAACCGATACTAATATCCATTTCAAGGTGATTTCATGAAAGTATGTATTGATTTCCTGAATCTGAATACTATTATAAGGTTTTTGAACCTTTCTATCTTGTGATAGGTAAATAAATAAATTGGTCTATTGTATTTTTTTGTATTGATTAGGGGGTTATGGTACCCCCCACACCCGAGGAAGGCCAGATCGAGAGAGATGGCCCTGGATCGACCGGGGTGCGAGGGATATGTCTGTCCACCTCACCTTCGGCAACCAACAAAAGACCCGTTTTAGTCGTTTCGAGTCCGACATAACCTGTCACCCTGTCTCCGAAGGGGGGTACCCGTGGGGGCATTTCGCATTCCGCAAAAAAAAAAGACGTTATGGTATTGCTTGGAACCGCCTGCTCCACTGATGATTGTAGTCACAGATTTTCTGCATCGCAGCCCTAAAGAATCACTTGTTTGGTCAGTTGTCAGTCAGTGAAATCATAAAACCATGTTCTGCGTTAGATGTGGCCTTTACTAATCAGAGGAAATTTGAAATGCCAATAGGAAGCTATAGTGCCTCTTCATAAAACAAAGGATGACGTGGATACTGCTGCTGGGGAAATTAAGACAATTGTCTCTAGGCTGGCCAGTTAATCTTATACTTTGTACTATGTTTGTAACAGAATCTTACAATTCAAATTTTCACCCACTTTCAGACTTTCAAACGATTTGTAATTTCACACACGTATTAAATTCGAGTCCTACAGCGGAGACCGCGAATCGGACGCGGCAATCGTTAGGAATCTCCCCTGCGAAATGGACGCACAACCTGAAACAGGTAGGCGAGGCCTATGTCTAGTAGTGATCTGCAAATGAATAATTTATTGATGATGATTAAATACTAATGAAAATTGAATAATTTAAAATAAATACAGAATTTAATGAACACTTAATAGTAAAGTACAAGGCTTAGATGTCACCCTCACACTGTGCAGAATATATGAGCAAGAACCAAGAGGTTCGGGGACTTATCTTTGCCGCACCACCAAGACCTACCTTTCTCAGGAGGTAGGACACGGCGGTATTTCCATCCAATTGAGCAGTCCGACTGGCGAAGTACCTCCGCCCTACAGAATACCGCGGTTATAATAACTTCGTGTTGTGTTTCCAGCGGTGAGTAGGATAGCCAGAACTCTCTGGAGAATTTGTGCTGTCAGTGGGATGACTAAAGGCTTGTCCTGCTTAGTCCTCTGCACTGACGGCACAGAAACTCTGTGCTTACAAGGGCGGCAGCGCGAGTGCACGTCCATAGGCCACGGTAACCACTTTCCATCAGGTGGGCCGTGCGCTTGTCTGCCACCTAAGTGGTATAAAAAAAAAACCTGGGATTCATTACCAGCACACGTGTTTCCTTCTTCCTACAGTCACGGATCCTTTAAGCGGGGCGTGAAAAAGCATCTTATGAGGCCGCCAGGCTGACTGCCACCATTGTAACATTACTTAGTGTCTTTGAATGGTGACCCTCTTTCCTGAGACTATGCCTTTAGCTTACCATCAGGCAAGGTGAAGTTAAGTTGACGTGTCCTAGATAAAAAAAAAAAGGTCATTCGTGCACCAGAGTGTTTAGTAGCTGACGGTTAGGTTAGAATATAACTTTTAATGTAGAGAAACATGCATTCCAACTTCAACTTTTCTTTTCTATTTCAAATCTATCGATTTCATTTGCAAACTTTCTACTTCTATACCGCCTTATGAAAAATTAAACTTTTCAAATGCGAGTTGGACTATGTTGGTAAATAGACTAAAGCCCACTGAGTTTCTTGCCGGAGTCTTCTCAGGTTGGGCCCGAGTTTCGAACCGTGGTAGTCAATTTACTAAATAGTCTTTTATTTTGACTATTTGTAAGTGCGGTTGTAATAATCTATGGAGAATAAATGCGTGATTTATATAGAAAAGGCAAGAGCCGTAAGGTATAGTGAAAGCAAAATCGTACGTATCGACGCGATCACTTACTTTAAGTTCGCCTTCTCCATATGTCACGACTTAGTAAGAAGGTTCCATTGGTGACCCTTGGGGCACAGCGAAACCTTAAATAACATATAAGCTAAATACGTTAAACGAAGACTTTCTAAATGCTTAATGTCAGTCCGCTAAAACTTAAATTGAAAATAGATTGTATACAGTAACATCGCGTCAATAACACCGAATTGATTTTGTTGGCTGTTAACTATATCAACTTGTAATCAATTTGGTGCCAACCGACGCCATCCACGCGAACTCGGATTAGTTCGACATTAAAAAAAAACATTAAGAAAAGTTTAATTGAAACATTCGTCTGAGTGCGTATAGTCATTCGATTACGACGAAAGAAAAAGTGAAACTTGGATGAGCAATATTAATTTTAGTCTTAGCTTTTTCCAATTACATGGAAGCTATGTAATTGTGCATGGCTTAGTAGACTGAATTTCTCCAGTGAAAATCCGTTCAATAAAACTGAGTTTACTGAATTATTGATTAGTATTCTTATCGTTGGAGGATATCTGTCACTACATATACCCATACGTATCATTCTAAAATCATCATTCAATCAAATATTTTATTATTTGTAAGTGGCTCGTAGTCATTTTGAAGAACTAAAGATTCAAGTAATTAAAGGTTTTTTTTTAATAATATGTCAGATATCTAATATTAATGTCGCAGCCATCTCGTTAAATTAGCTAGTTAATGGAATTCTTAGGGTAGGTTTAAAAAATGCCAGCAGCCAATTTAATCCGGCGTATCCTAATATCATTCTCTAGTTCCGTTATGGGACTACTGGGATCTTTTTCTCCCAGTAATTTAGAACTGACATCCTGTTTCACCTAAACCCTTCATGCGTTTATTACAAACCATTCTGATATGTTTACCAAGATTATTCGTCATTTATGAACTATTACACAGCTCATACTTTACGATTTGTTGTTTTCATCCTGTACAGCTGCATTCGCTACAATAATATTTTCATATAAGGAGGTACACAAATCAAATGGCAGGAGGTAGAATTCAAAGCAAAAACGCAAATCAAAATGCAATTAAACTCACAACATTACATATTTGAATAGGATTTATTTGGAAATGATCAAACCGAATGCAAATATAAATATTTGCACTGGTATCAAACCCGCGAACCACGCACATTAGCAGTCGAGACGTCTACACATTTGTAACTGATTTATACAGAAAAAAATGTCATGTTTGACGAAGCATCATAATTCTCCATTGGATCACCCCTTTACAAGTTCAATGTTCATACGTCATTGGACACTGGAGTAATCGTCTATGACCTTAGATCGGAACCATTCTGCGCCGATAAAGGCCATCATGTCGTCAATTATGTCACCATTCATGGCCCACAATGGCTTCCTTTAAACTCGTCACTATTGTATTTTTATATTTTTATTCTGATTTGTTCCTTTGTGGCTTTCAAATTATTGTTAGGGCTTATGGGCGGCGTGTCTCGTTATAGAAATGTTTATAGTTTCCGCCTGCGGTTTTACTCGCGAAGCGTGAAAGTAACTATTTTTTGTAATTTTCTTTAGCGTCTCCTCTCTACAGTTTCCGTGATAATATAAAAATCGTGAAGAAAAGATAAAAGCGTCACAAACCTATGTTGTTTACGATGTACTGAATTTAACGCCAAGAATTTTACAATAATTTATTTATGTAAAAAAACATTTAATTTTGTTTTGAAGCTAATGTTAATTTATTCTATTACTTAATCTAATTGGTAGTTTCCTTTAACTAAAGTATTAATGTAGTAATTTATTAATCGAGCTCAAAAAATATATATTGAAGGAACTGTACAATTACATCTGTTCTTTTTTCTATCATTTTTTATCATCCACCCAAGAACTAAACAACTAATAACTTATTTGACTTTCTTATACTATTATATGATTAAAATTCGGTCTAATCTACTTCAGAGTACCAAAACTAATGATACCTGCGCGAATAGCACCTGGGCCAGTCCACGAAGAGCACCTACTCTATGCCGTTAATCTTCAATTAAAAATAAACTATCACAATCAACGCTTATCTATAATGTGCGTAATACATTAGTAGATTAGCATCGTATCTCTCACATCAATCATGTTGACGATATGACACATGTAATATTACGGAAAACTTCTCACGACCCCTCTTTTAGACTTGTGCCATTACTTTCACTAATAAAGTAATGTCTAGAAGAGTTAAATGAAATGAAATTTACAGAGGAAGTATACATTTAGAGCTATAGGAGGAACTAATTAGATGAGATGAGGGGATTCCGAAATCACGGAAGCTCTTATAGGGAAGGATGACGACGGTTTTAAAGTTTCTACTAATCGTACAAAATTAAATCGTAATTACTTGGTGTCTATATCTGGAACTTAATTGACTGTACCAATAGTTCCGTGGTAGGTACTTTTTAGATCTTGTAAATGTGCGGTCATAAGGTCCTGGATCCCATTCTTTGGTCGGCTAAACTGGTGTTTTGGACTTTTGTTTGGATGTTGTTAATAATAATTACGTCATGAACGTGTGTACGTGTAGTTCGAGTCATAAGCGCATATTTTTATTTCATTGCCACTGACTTGAAGAATTACGTCTTTTTAAAATCATTAAGGTGCACTTAAGCATACCGTCTTCTTGAAAGAAAACTATTTAACTGTGTGGAAGTTTGCAACACCTAGAACTGCAAATAAGTCTTCTTTGAAAGTCCCTAAGCTACATACGTACATGAATGTGAATACATACACAAATGTGAATTAACACCCACATTTCACCAATCATTAAATTCAGTCCCTCGTAATACGGGGTGAGCTTATTGTCGAATTCTGGGCACCATTGTTGACTCGAGGCATGCATCAGAGGCTAAGTCTGGGCTTTATAAATCTGTCTGATGTTAAACAGCCCTATCCTTTAGTCGTTTTGTACGACACCGCATGAGACGAGATGGGGTGGTCCAAATTCTTCTCTGCCTACACAGGAATATGCATTTATTCGACAGCATACAAGCATATCTTAAACTCATCTGTTGGTGATTTTACCATACTCTTATTCGGATATTTACGTTTATGTATCAAAGTTTACACACGTATTGTGACGAAACTGTCTCACTACCATTCTGCACAACCTTAAATCTAATGGTGGCTAATAAAGAACATAAAAAGGCTTCAAAGCTCCATATAAAACGACGGTTTCTTTTTTATGTGTTTTTATGTTTAGTACGTTTTGTTTTGTAAGTGCAGTGTGAGTTGAAAGGATGTAGTGACGGGAATATAAAGATATATGTTGAGGTGCTTTGGACAATTGGAATGAATGAGTGAATAATAAGGCAAAATTAAGTAGGCAACTCGATCCGGGTCGACGTCGGATTAGTTCGACCTACGAATTTAGTGATGTTTTATAAGAATGACAAGTCAGATATACCTATAGCCTTCGAAACTGTATGTATTAATAAAGAGAGTATGGACTGTTCTGACTGCCTACCCATGAGGGTTAAAGATGTCAGTATGTAAGTTACTTAAGTATATCTTTTGTGTTGTATTACAAGACGCGCTCATTGGTCCAGTGCTCAGCAACCATATCCGATTCTCAATTTGAGCCGTGTTATTTAAGAATGAATAGCAATAATTCAAGGACTGTGAACATTTTCTGGGGACAAGTTGAGTGTGAACGAGTGAGAGATGGCCCTGGGTCGGCCGGGGTGCGAGGGATATGCCTGTCAACCTCACCTACGGCAACCAAAACTACCCACAGGCAGCGTGCGTTTTAGTTGGTTCGAGTCCGACATAACCTCTTCCACCGGCTCCGGTGGGGAGGTATCCGTGGGGATTATGCGCGCGTAAAAAAAAAGGCTATTGCGGTTTTTTTAAGGCTGGTAAAATGCTTATTTGTGCCTTTTATATCTTTACACTGTCTGTTTTTAATGAAGATATATACCTACTCTTCAATCAATCAATCAATCAATAAATTATCACGACGCAGTCGTGTAGTCCAGCTAGAGCACCCAGCTGAAAATAGCAATTGCGCGAAAGTCCACGAAGATCAAAAGGTCTCTCTCAGTATGCACCGTAGCACCCGATCCTCCGCTTTCCGCATCCAGTCTATTCTAGCTACCCTGTAATATAACCCTTAGTTAGTAATTAACTAATTTATGAGAGTTCTATGCGCGGAAGTCGAACACACCACCACTTATTGGTGCCATCGTGATTACAGATCCAAAGATATCACAGTGATTAAACTACTCAGATATTGCTATGGCCGCTGAGTAATATTATGTTATTAATTAAATATTACCATGCCATCGATATAATGTAGAAAGTATTGCACTGCCGCACAAAAGACGCTGTTCATTATTCATTATATAAATTAACCACAGAGCCCATTTTTTTTCTAAAATCAATTACAAATATAAATGAGTTTTGGAACCATTTACTTACATTCATGATTGCAATATCAGTCATTGTTTTGTAATTCTTGAGGACTCCTACGTAGCGTACGTAACCCTAAGAATTATGTCTACCATTAAGGCCTGGAATTCATTACCAGCTTACGTGTTTCCTTCTTCCTACAGTCCCGGGTCCTTTAAGCGGGGCGTGAAAAAGCATATGATGAGGCCGTCAAGCTGAGTGTCACCATTGTTACATGGTATGTGTAAGTAATGGTGATCCTCTTTTCTGAGACTTTGCCTTCAGCTTACCATCAAGCAAGGCGAAGTCTAATTGACGTGTTTTAAATTAAAAAAAAATAGATGGGAATTTCAATTACCTACATCCAAGACAAGTTACAAACAACTGTCTGTTATGCTTTTACACCTCAACTATTGAACCGATTTAGATGAAATTTGGTACAGAGATAGAATAGACCTAGACAGGTAAATAGATAGATAGATAATACTTTATTGTACCCCAACCCAATATATTTACAGCAGTGACAAGTAGGTAGCATTTATATAAAGTTGAATGTACAATAAGCGGCCTTATAACTGAAAGCTATTTCTTCCAGACAATATTGCAACGCAAATAAATATGAAATTTCTATTTATTTCGAAAAACGTGGGACTTGAACAAGTGCTTATCGTATGAGGCATGAATCACTTACCTGTACCCCACGTTATCCATTTTTGTATACGAATAGATGATGGAATGCGGTCACCGTAGCTTACGGACATTTTCAAGTCACACTAGTACTACCGACCTTGCAGAAACATTCTTATGCCCTTTTTCGAAAAATGCCCCACGGCCACACTGTCGTCATTGCTATTCTGTTTATCAGTCGGATGAATGGTGAACCAAAACTTCTTCAATATTTTAAGTCATCATTGGACAGAGTATAGTTGTTTTATTGCATTACGTAGTTGGCGTTTTACATATATCAATGAGTTACAATGAATTGTATTTAAAAATAAACTCAAATCTTAATAAAAAGCAATACAGTTTAGTCTCCTTCATCACCTCCTTCCTCTTCTTTGTCTAACTCACCTTCTTCCTCGGCAGTCGCATCATTAACATCACAGTATTGATCCCGGTGGCCTGGGGGTGACAGGTGGAGCCGCCTGTCACCCTGGCAGAAGTAGGCCGCGGCGGCAGTGCGCCTTGCGCGCCTGCTCACTTCCGGAGATGTGTTGGCGACTCTATGGTCCCCATATCCGAAGAGGGGGCCGGATCGAGAGAGATGGCCCTGAGTCGGCCGGGATGCGAGGGATATGCCTGTCAACTTCACTTTCGGCAACCAAAAACGACCCAAAGATGTCGTGCGTTTGTTTTAGTGTGTTCGAGTCCGACATAACTTTTCACACCGTCTCCGTCGCACGTAAAAAAGGTGTTGATCCCGGTATCTACATATCATATCATATCTAAAATTTTGCACTTTGATGTCCCGAGTTATTTTCATACGTTTTTCACTTCACTTCGTACGGTGTACAGTATCCCTGGTAGTAAGATCTTCTTTTAGTTCGTCATCATCATAACATTACTCCTGGTTGCATTAAAAGCTTCTACTTCACGTTCTATACTTAAACCCACCCTTTAGGTATTTAAAAGTATTCAATAGTGTGACTGTAGGATGCTATTGAATCTATGCTTTCAATTATTGCGTAAAACGTTTTTATTTTAATAATTTCAATCGCAGCTTTCTCCGGTTCGTTTTTAGATAGATGAAGTTTGTTTTACCTTTCTCTGTAAGACTACGATGAGCTTCAAACACGATCGTCTAATACCATTACTTGACATGCAAGAAAATCTCTGCGTCCATTTATGGAGTGAAACTAGCTTTTGATCGCGTATTCGTCCACAAGATTCTCGGTTATCGCGGACGCGGCCAACGTTATGATTTTACGAGCTTAAAGTAGCATAAAGTCGCGAGAAAATGAAAAACAGACAAAGTTAGGTTTGAGATTACGAGTGCTGAATTAAGGAAAAAATAAACTTAAATGGACAGAGAACACGAAAATAAGCTGACCGAATTGTTTCACCATCATCGTCTTAGCGTTAATCCCGATCGCATCTGAGGTCCACTTCGGACTCATAATTCCGCTGTCCGGCTTTTGCTTCACTACTTTGGATCACGTCTTGGGCATCCAAGCATCCACGGTAGTGTGATCTTTGGCACGCATGTCATCTTCTACGACGACACCAAGCCAGCACTTCTTGGGTCTGTTTTTCTTCTAAGCATTCCTTCTTATGTCATTCATCTGATTGGCCAACTTTGCTAAACGGTAGTGCACAAATCCGTGAAGATTCCATCGTAAAGAAAAAAAAAGGCGTTATAAAACATTCAGTGTGCCTATGAAACTTCATAATCTTTTATAATAAATGAAAATAAAAAGTAAAAAGAAAAAGGCATGCCTTATGATGCCTTTTTTATTTTCACAGCAAGTAGCAAAATAAATAAAAGATAATGAAGTTTCATAACTCAATTCGTTTATGCAACTGACATTATGTCAATTATAAATAAACCTAGCCGGACCAGTTTAATAAATAAACCTGATTTCAACCACTTTCGTTTTCTACGAGCGAACTTTGACCAGGATCCATACTAGCCAATTTTAAATATTTTATCTGAGACAAGTAGTTTTTATCAGAAGTTTAGGCGAATATTACACACTACCTGCTGTCGGTTGTCGCGACCGAACATAGCATTTGTCCTTTCCCAAGGTCTAGTCTACCTCTGTACCAAATTTCATCAAAATCGGTTCATTGGTTCAGGTGTGAAAGCGTAACAAAACGATAGAATCTATGATATATCTGTAATTTGCATGTTTAACAGATTGTATCGCGGTAGAAACTGTTAAACAATCAAAACAACAAAATGGACGATTTAAATGTTTTGTAGTAGAGGAATATTTCTCAAGTAATTAAAAAATCTTACCGTTGCCGTAAGACAGATATATGTTTAGAAGAATTTGGATGGTTTCGGGCGGAGGTTCTGTAGCTTAGTGGTCAGAGCGTTCCCTCTGTAAGGAAAAGATCGCGGGTACGAATCCCGCAAGAACCGATTAAATTTTTTTTCATATCTTAATCGATTTAACAACCTACCTTTAATTTTTCCCAATGTAAGCAAAGACAAAGTGAAGATGGGTTTTTACTTTCCATCACATCAATAAACTAATAAAAATTTAATACTTCACGTGGAGATTGTTTGCCAAGCTATTACAGCATCCACTCCCCTTTCACTATTCTGGGGGCTATGTTATGGCTATCTATGGGAAGGTCGTTGTTCTCAGTTTAGTACACGTTCATTGGCTTTTCGGCGCGGTGAATGGGTGATGTCGAACTGGACTGGTTATGGCTATCTGTAGTTATATCTGCAAGTAATTTTAATTAGTTGTCTAACCTTTACTATGTGGGAGAGAAACTTTGAAATTGATGAATGCATCGTTTATATGATATACCCAAGTATACGGAACTTCTTTACGCAATTATGTACACGTGAGCTTCATAAATTTGTATCCTGAGTTTATTACGATATACCAATTCCCAGTCAAAATTAATCTATTTTATAAAATATCTGTGAACCGTTATTAAAATAAAATAAAAATCCATGACATACACAACGCTATCTAGACCCATGGTAAGCATAGCTTACCTAGCTTGTGTTATGAAATCGAGAAAGCGGATAAACATACTTACATACTTTTTTTTTGTAAATGCATACATATTATACATAGAAACACGCAGACCAATGCAAATATACATATTCATGCATAGAAATATTTGCACTGAGCGGGAATCGAACCCGCCGATTATTGCCGTTAATTGTTGCGTTATTGAACATCAAACACGACGATTACAATAGTAGTAATATTAGCAAGTTCGTTTTACAACAATTACGCCAATACGGCTCTAATATTCAGAAAAATAAAAAATGCCGCTTCACTATCGATAATTCGATAACGAAACAAGCATGTATGTATGCGTAAACGCGCTTACCGTAACTGTCAAGCAGATAAACGGCTTTCCCTACGACTCATTATATCACAATAAACTCAATTACGCATCTACGAAAATAACAGGTTTTTACCTACCATCGATTTTTGTAGATAATGAATTCGTTACACGTAAACAGCGTGTAATTGGTTTACTTGGAATAATGGTAGAGTTTATTCATCTGATTCTATAGCGGTAAAGGGATCTGTGAATTAAAATAATGTTCAGTATAACGTCATAAAAATATTTCTTCTCGCGATGAGGTTTCAAAAAAAACGTAATGGCCACGTTTCAAACCCGGGACCTCTCGATCCTAAGACCGACTCCTTAACCACTAAGCTAGCGACGCCCTTTAAGCCAAATTGCTTGTGTTAGAAATGGGTTCAAGTTGGTAGTATCAGGCCAAGATTCGATCTGGCTACCTCTAGATCTTAAGGTCTAATCCTCAACTACTATTGTTTTAAAGATTTTTACTACTATGGGATTTGGGTTAAATGACAATGATCAACACCGAAGGGCAGATCACCCGTCCAATCAACGGCGTCCCCTTCTGGCAGTAAGTAAGGTTCTTTACTGTCAAAGTATCAAAGAAACGCCGATTTACCACAAGATTACCAAGACACAAGAAGACATTTAGAGGAGGTAGGACACGACGGTATTTCCGCCCAATTGAGCAGTCCGACTGGGAAAGTACCTCCACCTTACAGAATACCGCGACCATAATAACCTCGTGTTGTGTTCCCGGCTGTGAGTGGGGTAGCCAGAGCTCACTGGAGAGCTTTTGTACTGTCAGCGGGAAGACCAAAAGCTTGTTCTGCTTTGTCTTTTACACTGACGGTACAGAAACTCTTGTGCTTACATGGTTGGCAGCGCGAGTGTGCACTCCCTTAGTGCACACGTCCATAGGCCACGGTAACCACTTTCCATCAGGTGGGCCGAGAGCTTTTGTACTGTCAGCGGGAAGACCAAAAGCTTGTTCTACTTTGTCTTTTACACTGACGGTACAGAAACTCTTGTGCTTATATGGTTGGCAGCGCGAGTGTGCACTCCCTTAGTGCACACGTCCATAGGCCACGGTAACCACTTTCCATCAGGTGGGCCGTGTGCTTGCCTACCAACTAAGTGGTATAAAAAAAAAACAAGCGTTTCTCGTGGTCTGCATACAAACATTACCGCAGGATCGCACCTAGTTCTAACGCAATAGGCGTCTTTAATTTAAAACACAAGTCTCATTCCCAGTGATTGTTATGCTCCTGTGGTAAAGGCTAATTATTATAAACTGTAACTTATTGCTTATCTGATAACATTGTGATTGAGCAAGTTGCAATACATATTGTTTAATAGAGGCTTGATATGAATTGCTTTGGCGTCCAATACGGCAATACCTCTCTATTGAATCTGCAGTTATAGGTTTTTTATACAAACGTTCAGATTTATGGCCGAAGTGCTTCACTATGATGAATACCGCGGCCATAATAACCTCGTGTTGTGTTCCCGGCGGTGAGTAGGGTAGCCAGAGCTCACTGGAGGGTTTTTGTGCTGTCATTGGAATTCGCCGCGTGGTTCCCGGCAGAGTAGAATTTGGTCCACCCCATCTCTTCCCATGTGGTGTCGTACAAGGCGACTAAAGGATAGGGCTGTTTAACATCGAACAGATGTATACAGCCCAGACTCAGCCTCAGATGCATGGCTCGAGTCAACAATAGTGCCCGAAATACGGCAATAGGCTCATCCCCTATTACTTGGGACCAAATACAAATATTGGTGAAATGTGGGTGATAATTCACCTCTGCCTAACCCTCCGGGGATAAAGACGTGATTATATGTATGTATGTATTGGAAAGACCAAAAGCTTGTCCTGCTTTGTCTTTTACACTGCCGGCACAGAAACTCTCAATGCTTGCAAGGTTGACAGCGCGAGTGTTACTCTCTCGGTTTTGCACGCGTCCATAGGCCACGGTGACCACTTTCCATCAGGTGGGCCGTGTGCTTGTCTGCCATATGAGTGGTATAAAAAAATGTAATAATGTTAGTAGGTACCAACATTTTTATGTTACTTAAGGAATTACTAATTTACCTTTCATACTAAGAGATATAATATTTATAATAGTTGGTAACTTAGTGGTTGAATCAGCTTTACAATCGAGGATGCCCCGGGTTCGATTCCTGCCCGTCGTCGTGGCCCTACTGACGTGAACCCACTCCTAACACAAGCAATTCATCCGAACTCCTATCCCGGATCTAAAGCCTTTGGAGCCCAGAGTCTCCACTGGTGTTACACACGTTCATAAGTCATGGTAACCACTTTCCATCAGGTGGGCTGTGTGCTTGTCTGCCACCTAAGTTGTATATAAAAAATAAAAAAAACATTTCTTCGACATACTACTTTCTTTTCTAATAGCTTTTCTCGATCGTCTCGCAATTTACGATAGATTGTATCTATCGTGTCTATTATCTCAGCGCAATGAAGTGTCCGAGATAATGAGGATAATATGCAAATGAAATATTGATAAATTTCTATCTTCTACAACTAATGTAGCAAACAAGCTCACGGGATACTTACAGGCTGTTACCATCCATCATCATCATTGGAACATTCGAAGTTCAACCGCTCATCGCTACCTGCGTAGGATGTGGGAATAAGGAAAGTAACTCTAAAACCGTGCACAATACACGATACTGATATTTTTTTTATGTGCGGAAATCTACACGGATACCCCCACGCCGGGGTCAGCCGGGGTAGTTATGTCGGACTCGAACCGTCCTGTGTCCTCGAACTGTGCACTCACTGTGAGTTTGCTGGAAGATAACTCAACATTGAGCTCGCCTTTGTACATAATATTTCACTTCTTTGTATAATATGCCTTATTAGTGTACAATAAAGTATAAAAAAAATAAAAATACCGCACGGCCGTCACGGGTCTTCAGTTGGCGGGGGTGAGGTAGCCGCTGGCATATCCCTCGCACTCCCAGATGATGTTGATTTTGTGTGGCTGTTTTCCAGGTCAATTAATACTGGCAGAACAGAGCTCTATTTTGGTGACTTGTGCCATGATTGTAAAACGTGCAAGGTATCAATAACCTGGTGCTTAATATCTACCAGCTAAATCCACTTCAAGTTTTAGGTTACTCATGGAGCATAATCCTCATTGAAATACTGCTAACACGTAACAAGGGTGTCATGAGTATCCAATATCAAAGCTGATCGATCGAGGATCCACTTATTTGGTTTCCTCTTTTTACATAAGAACTTAATGCGTTTGTATAAATTTACTAATCCACTTTTGAATAATGACCATTTGCTGAATATGCCCTTACCTTCACGCTTACGTAATTGTTTGGATTTTTGACGGTTTTTAACACTTCATTACTAATGTAAAGAAGCTACAGTGGACTCGGAAAATTTTATGGATCTGGTCAGCTGTATACTGCTTTCGAGTCGCCCGCCATAATTAAGGGAGCTGACAAAACAATATGCTGATTTAATTTTTAAACTATCGCGGTGTGAATTCATAATTATACAACGATTTTGGACTTTTCGCTATTAAATCATGGAACTTACTATTTCTGCGGACGTTTCGGATGCGTTGCAGCACCCGTGGTCACTGCTTGACTAGCTGGCGAGTGTCGAGAGGTATGCGGGGATCATTTTTTGAGCGCCTACCCACCGTTACATTTATTATGAACGGTTAGGCTGGCGACACACCACACTCACTATATCAGTTTTTAACGGCACTATGTTTTTTGGGAATCACTGAATTCCACGTTCCGGATAGTTCGAATCCATCTTCCCTATTGAAATTTTTATATTTTTTTATTTCAATGGCTTCACGCACAATCCGTGAATAGTAGTGGCGATCAGTGGAGAGAACTTTGGGTTGATGAAGCTCAATCCAGTGATTGATACCCGACTCAAGATCTTCTGCTACTGCCGATTTATTGAACTGACGGTTTTTCACAGCTGCGATATGTTCTCTGACTCGCTTTGTAATGGTTCGCTTGGTCAACTGAGCTTCATCAACCCAAAGTCCTCTCCACTGATTGCCACTACTATTCAGGGATTGTGCGTGATGCCATTGAAATAAAAAAATATAAAATTTTCTAGAGAGAAGACGGATTCAAACTATCCGGAACGTGGAATTCAATGATTAACATACTGAAACCAAAAAACACAGTGCTGTTAAAAACTAACATAGTGAGTGTGGTGTGTCGCCAGCCCAACCGTTCATAATAAATGTAATAGTGGGTAGGCGCTCAAAAAATGTTCCCCGCATACCTCTCGACGCTCGCCAGCTAGTTAGGCCGTGACCACGGGTGCTGCAACGCATCCGAAACGTCGGCAGAAATAGTAAGTTCCATGATTTAATCGCGAAAAGTTTCGAATCGTTGTATAATAATGAATCTGGTAATTGCCATGCTACGGTTGTCTGATTTGTCAAACGTTGTTGTGGCTTTGGATGGCAAAACACCTGTCAATGCATCTTATTTTATCTGGATCTCTGTCCACCGCAGAAGGCTCCAGTTATTGACACCGTCTCAGGTTCATCAGGAGAACGTTTTATCATGGATTTCTTATGATTTCAATGCTTGTTACAGACTATGAAGACCTACCCACGAGGGATATGTGGGGCCCAGCGCCGCACGAAATAGACCCGGATATATGGCCGCCACCTCCCGATAGAGATCCGAACGCCTGGCCTCCGCCCACCAGTGTCGAACACAAGTTAGTACAGCTTTACATTTACATTATATACCTACTATGTGGCGTATGCGGTTCCATGCACGTGGATATCGATTATTCTGACCAATCGGTTGTGAATCCTCGGTTC
Organism: Eilema griseolum; assembly: GCA_963662185.1. Lineage (NCBI taxonomy): Eukaryota > Metazoa > Arthropoda > Insecta > Lepidoptera > Erebidae > Eilema > Eilema griseolum. The sequence goes on from OY759250.1 coordinate 14,037,091, forward strand.
TACTTAACCAATTACAATCAAACGTCACGCGAGAGTGCTGGCATCGTACACAATTTTATAGTAACAAATTTCATGAGACAAAAGTTTTAGCTAACTTGGGGGTATTTTAAATACGTTTACCCCGTGTAGGCCATGTGTACTGTGCGCTATTTCGTGGTCTAAAGGGAACGATCTCGAGTGTGGCAACTTTCCGAGTCTGACCAAGAACTTTTTCCAGTTAAAAAGTATGAAAACCCATTACGTAGTATTTGCGTCTATCGCAAATTAACAGACAAGATTTTTTTTTTTGCAACTGTAATAATATAAATAATTACCTACCTAAGACCGTAAGAAATCTAGTGTTTCTAAATTTTGTCTCAGTATGCTAACATATATCTTCTAATTTCCGCACTAGAATGTTAAGAGACGCCACGTGTTAACAGGCTTAGTCATTACCACGTGTTTGCGAGACGTGAGTGCTGCTTAGTGCTTGCACCGTTTAAGTTGGTAATATATGACTTGACTGCCAAGCCATAGCAAAATCACACAGGTCTTCATAATGATAGAAACTCAAGCGCTGATTAGTAGAGTCTTTTTGTAAGCGGTGAGTAGGGTAGCCAGATCTCATTGGAGAAATTGTGCTGTCAATGGGAAAACTAAAGGCTTGTCCTGCTTTGTCTTCTGCATTAACGGCACAGAAACTCTGTGCTTGCAGGGTCGGGACCGCGAGTGTGGCTCCTCTGGAGTTACACGCGTCCATAGGCCACGGTGACCATTTTCCATCAGGTGGGCCGTGTGCTTGTCTGCCACCTAAGTGGTATATAAAAAAGACTTGTTCATACAAATATATGGTCACGTACATCTCTTTATGATGGAGTAGTAGAAGACTTGATTTTCCAACTAAATAAAACTAACACTGAACCCGACGTTACGGTTGCTTTTTAACAACCATGGTCTACTATAATAAAATAACAATTCCTTTTTTGAAGTGAAAGATTCTTTATGCGCGTTGAGCCAATTTTTGGGTTAAAAAAAATCATAGAACTCGCGTCATCGTCACCGAATGCGTCACAAGTTACTTAGTTTTCACTTCTATCACCAGTCCCCTAAGACAGCTCCGCATGTTTTCCGCATACTCGATTATTTGCTTTATTAAATATTCACGCTGATTACAACGGTACAGTACAGCCTAATTTGGAAGTAATTACCTATGCACCTTCGTTTCAATTCGTAATCCCACAGAAATATGCGTAGGTGTCGAAGGTTGATCGTGTTTGCGTCACAAATATCGCGGTAATGTGCAAAACCAGCTGTTCAATATACGACACTTGTACAAAAGCAGGTGTATACATTTTATTATCTTCAATACGACTTTATGCTTGAAACTCGAATATATGCATTTTGTGGTGGCCTTAGGAATTAGTTCATGGCTAAAGTGAAACCAATCTTAATACTATTGTAATTGGGACGTTTCGAATGGATGTTTGTTACTCAATCACGCCAGAACAGCTGAATCAATCTAGATGAAATTTGTCACAGAGATAGATTATATTATAGTCTGGTTTGGCACATAGTCTTCTATAATCCTCGGTTAGATTATTGGTACATGTGAGTTTCAGGAGCGGGATCAACTTGCTGTCCAGACGATACAATCCAGTTCTTGTAAATAAATAAAAAATAATGCAATAACAAAAAGTCGTCTTTAGTACCTTTGGAACCTTAACCTAGATGACATAATGTCATCTTAATAGGTTCTGAACAGGATGATATAGCAGCTCATGATTCAGATGATTGGTATAATTATATCATTATGACATCGTAAAACAAAGTGCCCAGATTATCAGCGACTCAGCCATTTCAGATAATTTTAACGATGTACAGAAAACGACACAAGTTAAATAAAATATTTACAAGCCTTTTTCCCAAAGAAACACCCAAACATCTTCACAGACTTTCACATTTATACTAGCTGTACTAGCCCGCAGCTCCGCCCGCATGGATTTCGGATTCCGTTCCAACTTTTTTTCGTGTGGCATTTTCTCGGATGCTTCGAATCCCGCACCCCTTTAACCCCATGCTCGTAATTTAATAGTTTTCAAATAAAATGAGAATCTACCGGATTTATTGACATTTATAATTAGGTAATAGCTTTTGAATTGATTGTTTGATTTCAGTAATTCAAAAAGTCATCAATAGGTATTTAAGCAATCTTGAATATGAAATAATTCATTTGAATACGAATTAGTTCTTTTAACTAATTCGTATTCAGTACAGATAACAAGGTCTGATTTTGATCGACTTTTTCGGTGCGCGCGTTAATTTATAAATTGTGATATCCCTTAAGTTATTAATTGTAATTATGTAATTTGGCTATGTGGCTTCAGGCATAGAATACCACTCCATCTCTTCTCGTGGATGTCGTAAGAGGCGACTAAGGGAACACCAAAGGATGGACAGCGGCGTCCTTTGTGATACATCCTTACTTAATACCGCGCTCGCCAACCCGTTTGCCAAGCGTGGTAAAAATATGGCAAAACCTCCATTGGGAGAGGTTTTTTCAGCAGTGGACTGTGTGTGGCTGATATGATGATGACGATTATTTAGTTTGAATGGCAATTTTGATCGATGTTAAGTACAAAATAAATCTATTTATTTAGATAAGGAATAATACTGTATTTTTAAAGATAGCCTCGAAACTAACATTGCTTTTTTTTAATTTGTAATAGATTAAAAATTGTTACTTTGGGTTTTCATTAGGAGATAGTATTTGCTATCGCCAGCTTTCATGTAGATATTTTGAAATTATACACTTCCGCAGTACATTATTTTGTTCTATATTGTCAATAGTTTTCACAGCGCACGCGATGAAAGGCCTTTTTATGTCATTTTTTACACCTTAGCTTGCATTATTGAAGTTTTAATAAGGATCTCTAATTTTTATAGTAAATATAATAATATTAGTCATTGATAAAGCAGCTTTCTAATGGTATAAAAAAAAATGAAATCGGTGCAGCAGTTTTTGAGTTTATTCCAATACAAAAAAAAGCTTTATTCTTCAATAGATGTATGTAAATCTGCCGAATTACTTGAAAAATACTTTTGTAGTAGCATAATGTTATTAGCCTATAACCTCTGTCGATAAATGGACTATTCAACAGTAAAAGATTTTATCAATTCGAACCGGTAGTTCCTGAGATTAACGCATTGAAACAAACATACTTTTCAGCTTTATAATATGAGTGTAGATTGGTAAGATAAGAAGGATAGGAACAGCGTAATCAATTAAAAAATATTATTAAACTTCTTAAAATTAAACGGCTTTACATATACATAAAATGTGTGCAGATATTTTTCACTCTGGTCTGGAGTGTTGCAACGTCATTTCCGGTAACAAAGTCAATTCAGATATGCTAAATGCAAGCAGCAATACAGGAATGTGAATGGCCGGAGGTCGTTCCTCAACAACTGAAGTCTATTAGTTATTAATTTTGACACGCGAACCAATATACTTACTCTGGAAGGTTCCATACTTTGACATAATATGTTTACAACAGTCATAAACGTGAAAATACGTATCAATGACATACATTCATTATTTTATAATTGTGCCATTGATTTTAGATTACATAGTTTAATGAAGAATCCTCCTTAGTTCCTTTCAGTTTGTAGGATAGGTTAGTAAGGTGTGGCCAGTTATGTACTGACCTCATAAAATTTACCAGCCATACCAGTAAATACTCGTGTTTTCCGACCTCTAATAAGAAGGTTCCTGTAGTTGATTGGTTGCAGTGACCCCATATTGTAGTCGCTTGGAAAAACCACAGCAGGGAGTTCATTCCACAGCTTGAGAGTGCGTGGGATGAAGTTCCTTATATAGCGCACAGTGCGCACCCTTTCCGGTCGCAATGTGTGAGGACAAATTCTCTGTCTATGGTGAGTGGTGCGATGATAGAATGTAGCAACGGGCATCATGTCAAACAATTCATCTGAGCACAAACCATTGTACAAGCGGTATAAAGCTCAGCCTTAGAAGGGACTTTGTCTCGCTGTGTGTATTCCACATCGCCTGCGTGTTTGAGACCCTCGACGAGCCTCAATAAATACATTACTATAAATTTGTGCTGTTTAGATGTGGTTTCTATGACCTATAAAATAATGTTCTGTTCTTACGATCTAGATACAACACGGGTAATAGGTGTCATCGTTTCAATGAATACTTCATTCATATCTGAAATACGCAGAAAATACACAATCTTTGTTGATAAACAAAGTGTCAGCGGCGATGAAATTCAAGTGTCCGTATGATGTTTAGTTCTTTTAATTCCGTTGTGTTTATAAACACAATGAAACCACCCCAGATGAACTGGAAACTGTCATGAATACAGGAGGAAGGTGAATTAACTGCAGCAGCACTGTAAACACTTCGTAAACAAAACCATTGTACCTATCTATTTGAGATGACTCCACCATCGCCCAAGATGGTTGTATTGAAGAATTTCGAATGCTGAAGACGTGTTCATACAGCTCAGTTGGTTGGAGCATTCAATTTGGTAGTCGGCATTCAAGTTCGCGGGTTCAAGCCCCGTATTGAGCATTCTCTTTTCCCAATCGATAGAAATAATTAGTACCGCATTTCAATATTGTTGACTCGAGCCATGCATCTGAGGCTAATCTGGGCTATATATATCTGACTGATGTTAAACAGCCCTATCTCTTAGTCGCCTTGTACGACACCGCATGGTAAGAAATGGGGTGGCCCAAATTCTACTCTCCCGAGAACCACGCGGCATTGACCTATCTACATTCATTTGATTTGGAGGCGATGCAGTAACCCAAGTCCCCAATTCCCCCTGAAAAAATCGTGTAATATTGACCCTTGCTAAGCAAATTCCAGTATCTGTATAATTACTTTTTCTAATAATAAATTCATTCTTAATACACTAAAACGAATAGTCAAGTAATTTTAATCCAATTCACAATAATTGGGCGAATATCTATAACATCAGTTTGTTTTCCTACAGAGGACCGCCCACCATGAAGTCAGCGCGAGCCAACGTTCGGAACACACAATCACGGAATAATGACCACAACAAAAAGACACCAGCCCATCGGAACGCAACCACCTCACAACGAAAGACTTCTGACGCGAGAATTCCAAAAATTGGCGCGAATAAAGCACACAGTGGTAAGTGCCTACAACCATTTCATGTTAGATGTCTTCTGACTAGGGGCTGGCTAATTCATCGACGTTTACCCCTAAGAGAATGAATTTAAGGGTGGAACATCTGTAGCGATGTGTGTCACTTTAGAGTTTAGAAGAAACTAATTATAAATTTAATTCTGATGAAATTTTATGTTTAAATTTTATGTAGAACACTGGATGGTAAACTATCCAATCTAAAGATTTTCGCTGCATTGGGGAATATCATTTCTTTTTATGAATATTACCCATGTTAAGCCGGAGCAGTCGTTGAATAAATTACACACAATAAAAAAATACTGAGACGTAGTTGGTGCACTGCGATAAGTACAATCAACAAACACAATAAACAAATACGCACTGTATTTCATAATAAAGTTTATCCTACAAACAAAATTATTGTATTGGTCATTGAAACATGTGCAAATTTATAAGTTATTCTGATGTCTTGAGGGTGGTAAATACACAGGAAGCGCGGGGTTCGATCCCCGCTCAATGCAAATATTCGTATGCATGCATATGGTCATTTGCATTGGTCTGGGTGTTTCTATGTATAATATGTATGTATTTACAAAAAAAAATATTTAAGCATGTTTATCCGCATTCTAGATTCCATAACACAAGCTAGTTAGGCTATGCTTACCATGGGTAATAACCATAGTAAATTACGTTGAAAGATTCCATTCACATCGTACCGATGTAGCTAATAAAACAATTAATAGAAATATAACCTTCAAGTCGGCTTTGACAGAGACCGTCCAGCCAACCTGTAACTCGGTTCAGAAACGAAGGCATTTGTGGATTGAGACAGAGAAAGGGAGAGGTCTGACGTAATTAAAAATGTGGCCCAGTTCTATTTCGACAGGATATTTAACTGGAGACTACCTGCACTGGTATACCTTGGGCATTGCTGCTATTCATAGGAGAGCTAGAATATTGTTAAATTTAATGATCGTTTTTACTTTAAATCTTTTCAATTAAAACAAGTTCAAATTGCGTCACCTAAGCAGCCAGTTTATTATTTTTGCTCTTATATTAGAAAGTCGTTGATCAGATAAGGAGTTAGTTTAGTGGTTTAGTTGTGATAAACCATTCCAACTTCCATACGGATATACCTAATATGAATGATAGATGAATACTGCACGAAGTTTGCGAATTTTCAAACAAAACCTGCATTGAAAAATATTGTGACTTTATTTTTCGGAACTTTACAGGAGAACGCCCTAAAAATACAAAAAATCCCATTGGATTTTGTTAAACGTTAGTGTGTTTTGCTTTAGAGGGTAATTTGTTTTTAATTTTTGTAGTATATACTTAATATAATGATGAATGTTATCGGTTATATAAATCAATGTGCCTTTTTAATTGATTCCAATTATTGTAACTTAAAATCGTGGAAATCACTTACGAGATTGTACATTGCAGGTTGCTATAATAATATACAATACTAATGAATGAAATTTTAAAGCATTTTGTATGCTAACTATTCAAATCGATTAAGATTTTTTTTTTATACAACTTAGGTGGCAGACAAGCAACCGCCCCTTCTGATGGAAAGTGGTTACCACATGTCGGTGGAATCACATCCGTACTGCCGACTCTGTAAGAACAGAGATTTTGTGCCGTCAGTGTAGAGGACAAAGCAGGACAAGCCTTTGGTCGTCCCACTAACAGCACAAAAACTCTCCAGTGAGCTCTGGCTACCCTGCTCACCGCCGGGAACACAACACGAAGTTATTATAACCGCGGTATTCTGTAGATATAGAAAAAATTGAATCGGTATGGAGTCCTGTAAGGGAAAGATCGCGGGTTCGAATCCCGCTAGAACTGATCCATTTTTTTCTATATCTTAATCGATATACAATACTAGCCACCCGCCCGCGCCTACGCCCGCGTGCATCTCTTATCTCTAGTTCTATTTAACCGATTGCAATCAGTCATGAGATTTTAAGTTTGACCTACACCTTTCTAACAAAAGAAACCGCATCAAAATCCATTCAGCAGTTTTTGCGTCCATTTAAATTTGTATTCACCAGCTGTGTTGTTTCAACTGCAAACAAGCTGTGTATGGCACTCAAAACATGTTTAGAATTTACCTACACTCATATACTGTAATGAATTGCCTTTTATGACCGAAGGCCGCTAGTCCATTAGTCTTCATCTATTGGACATATCAAAGCAATCGTATATTTAAGATTTATACCGCCTGGATAAAATGGAGTGTGCTGGCCCTTACCAACCAACACCTTTCGGGTCCAAACTATTTTCTCCTACTAGTCGGTACATCTGCGAAACAACTGAGGAGACTCTGGCGCGGACTTCCCTTTTTTTATACCACCTAGGTGGCAGACAAGCACACGGCCCACCTGGCTCAACTGGTGTTGCACTCATCAACACCAGTTGAGTTACACTCGTGACTTTTCACTAGGGGGGTGAACTCCTACTCGACCTTGTAAGAACATCGAGTTTCTGTGTCTTCAGTGCAGAAGACAAAGCAGGACAAGCCTTTAGTTTTCCCACTGACAACACAAAAACTGGTCAGTGAGCTCTGGCTGCCCTACTCACTGCTGGAAACACAGTTCTCTCTCTCTCTCTCTCTCTCTCTCTCTCTCTCGCGGGATTAAAAGTTCAGATGGCAGTCGCTTCCATGTCAACAATAAGCGGCTTCCATGTCCCAAAGTGAAAACTTTGGACGCTACGGGGTAAATGGTATAAGGATAATGATGACCGAATAGACTAAATAAACAAATCATTAAAATCAGCTAAAAACCACCATTCTGCGAACCATTAAATCTAGAATCATCTATATCCTTAAACTATCATGGTCACTCACATCAGTATCAAAATAATCGGGATATTTACCATGTTTCATTGTGTCTTTGCAAAAACAACCGGGAACAAGCCAAAACAAAATCGCGAGTGGATACCGTAAACATCGTGTGTCGTGATCGAGATCGGGTTCGAGTTTGTAGTGAGAGTGAAACCAGTGGTAGTGCAGATACGCGTAGTAAAAGAACTCGAAAGAGGGTAGATCGATATAATTATTCCTAGAAAAAACTTTTTCTCTGTTTCTCTTTTCTCCGTTCTTCTGTCCACTCCAGTTCCTCCGTGATCATGGTGCTTGCAACAGCGCTGAAATATCGGAAACTCCATCCAGATCTATTACCCGCATTAACCTTCAGGTGCGATTATAAATCGTTTATCGTTGCCTCGATGTCTTGAGATTTTTAAATGTATGAAGTTGATAAAACGTCTATAAATCCCAGAACAGGTGGCCAGAGGTGTTGAAGTCTCACATTTCACAGTTCGAAATCTTACCATTTCCGTAGTAACTCGTAATACCGGTACAGGACTCGTCTATGACTTCGAGAAAGTAATCTATTTAATCAAACAGTGGTTACATCGCTTATGGATTATCTTGCATATACACTCGAGAGCAATGAATCCGGGTCACTTAAAGAATCCTAAAAATCTCGGAAACTAAAAATGCTAGGTTAATGCAATAAATTGTATTTAATAGACAATGTAATACTCCTTAAATGAAGGTATTAAAACTTCTTAGTTATTGTAAAGTTATATCATAAAAAAATCAAATTTGAAAAAGGGCCACTTTCGAAGATGGAACTACGAAATTACAGCATTTGGTGTTGCTTTTGTTTGTAATCTGTCATTTATGTGGGTACATAAACCATGTTGATAGTGCTCTATATTCATTAATCAAGCTGAAATTATGTCGCTTACGCCTGAAGAATGCACCAGAATACTTACAATGCTGGAAACCGGCCGGAGTCAGCGCGATACAGCCAGGACTGTCGGTGTGTCGCTGTCAACAGTACAAAGAGTTCTCCGACGTTACGAAGAAACTGGTTCTAACCTACGCAGACCAGGAACGGGCAGAACCAGGTGTACCACAGCACGAGAAGACCGATACTTGGTGAACACCATGCTTCGAAATCGCTTTCTCACAGGAACTGAACTCACCAATCAGTTTCGACGCCTCGGAGGAAGTAACCCAAGTGCATGGACAGTAAGACGTCGGCTTGCTGAATCTAACTTAAAACCCCTTAGACCTGCAAACGGCCCTAAACTGGAGCGTGGGCATCGTATTTCGAGACTAAGTTATGCCCAGAGCCACGTAAATTGGAGTATTGAAGATTGGTCAAAAGTTATGTTCTCCGACGAATCAAAATTTATGCTCTACAAGCACGATGGAAGACACAGAGTGTATCGAAGACCAGGGGAAAGATTCAAGCAAGCATGCATCGAAGAAAAAGTAGCCTACGGTGGTGGTGCGTCCAAGCATCTAGGTTTTGGAAGTCGTCATCGCAGTACTGGCAGGGGAACAGCTCGAGGCCGTGTATGGCCACGTGGTCGCGGAACTTATCCGCATCGCCGAACGATATTCCGCACGCGTCGCACATCCATGCGGACTCCTCAACGGCGTCACATTCCCCTTCTTCCTTCGGCTCCAGTTCTGTCTTCAGAGCGTCGTCCAACGCTATGCAGGACGTCTGCGTCTCCGACCTGAACTTCTTTGGTTCCCTCGGCTCGAAGTAAGGGCAGGGTCCATGACCGACGTGCGTCTTGTAGAAGGTGACCATGACGCGGTCCATGGTCTCCGTGACGATCATGTGCGCAGGACACGCCTTGCCCGTCTTGTAGATCTGCCGCTCCGGCGCCGGCCGCTTGCCTTTACCCTGGTACACGTAAACCCCCGACTGGCTGCACATATAGTGAGACCGAACCCCCTCGATGGTCTGCTTGCTGGCCGTGGTCTTTCTGAAGCGGAACTTCGTCTCTTCTTGTATAGCGCCCTTGAATAGCATGAAGTCGTCCATGCTGTGGAACTCGAGCTGTTCCACCTGTTCGTAGACGCCATGCTCGTGCACCAGGTGCGAGCTGAAGTTGGAGCCGTAGCTCACTCGCTCGTCGCACAGCGGACATATGAACGCCTTGCGCTTCTCCACCTCAAACCCATGAGCCTTCCACAAGTGTTTGTTGAGGATCTGCTTCTGGCTGAAGTCCCTGTTACACATGTGACACTTCTTGCGTTCCCTCGGCACGTACTTGGGCGTCTGTTCGTTGCAGATCTTCAGTCCATGTTTCATCCTGAGGTGTGTGAAGCAAGCTTTCTTGCTCACGTAAATGTTGTCGCAGAAATGGCACGGGTATTTCTTGCCTTCCACGTCTGATTTCATTCCATGACACCTATTGTGGTGGTCAGTGGGGTCCCGTAGCGCGACCCCGCACAGCGAGCACTCCCTCAGTGGCAGGCCGGTCCGTGGTTCGAGCTCGTGGACCGTCCGGATGTGGTCATGGATGTCTTCTACAGTACTCAATTGAAGGTCACAGTACAGACAGGTGGTCTCGTCCAGCGCTTGGATCGCGTGGTCTTCGTCCATTTCTTCATCTAAATAGTCATCATCACACTCGGAGTTGTTGGGCTTCTTGGCGCCGTCGGGCGTGGTGCACTCCGCCTCCTCCAGTATCGACTCGTCTAAGTACTCTTCATTTTTGACATGCTGTAACATGATAAGACTCTTAGAGGTCTGTTCTTTGAAGTTCATCGCTTTTTCTAGCACTTCTGCGCAGTCTGAGCAAATGTATTTTACGTGATTCGGCACCTTCAAGTCGAAGCAGGTTTCAAACATTTTTGCATAAGTTGCCGTGTTCTCCGCATACAAAGCAAATAGGTCGCATAAATCGTTTGCGTTCATGCAACTGATGCAACCTACAAACTCTTCGTCCTCCATTTTATTAGGTTAGTTTTATAATGAAATTATTTTACAATATATGGTGGGTCTGTACTTGTGTGGGCCGGAATTTCTTCTGAAAGTCGCACAGAGCTGGTGATCATAGAAAACGGCTCTTTAACTAGCGTAAGATATGTGGAAGAAATCCTCAATGATCACGTTGGTCCATTTATGGTCAATTTAGGTGAGGATGCTATATTTATGCATGACAATGCCAGACCTCATACAGGTAGGATTGTGAATGACTACCTTCAAGAGATGAACATTACTCGTATGGAGTGGCCAGCGCGCAGCCCGGATATCAACCCGATCGAGCATGCTTGGGACGAGCTAGGCAGATGCGTAAAACAACGAAACCCTCCCCCAATCACGCTTCGTGAGCTCAAAATTGCTCTCACAGAGGAATGGGAGAATATTCCCCAAAATCGTATAAGGAACTTGGTGTACAGCATGCCAAACCGCGTAAACGCAGTAATGGAAGCACGAGGAGGCAATACGAAGTATTAAAATTCAAGAAAATCGTAATAAAGTTCAAAAATTTCATGTTTCCTATTTTTGTTTTAAGGAGAGATCAGCAGTTTTTTTCTTTATGTAATTTTGTGTTAATAAAATGTATGGTGACTCATATTTTTTTTACTTTCATTTAAGGAGTATTACATTGTCTATTAAATACAATTTATTGCATTAACCTATCATTTTTAGTTTCCGAGATTTTTAACATTCTTTAAGTGACCCGGATTCATTGCTCTCGAGTGTATATTGCGTATCTATCAAATCAAAACAAATCAGTTTATTTGTATAGGACAGCTGTCTATATATATCAGTCAATTAGTCAGCAGCGCGAGTGTAACACCCCTGGTGTTGCATACGTCCATAGGCCACGGTAACCACTTCCCGCCAGGTGGGCCGTGTGCTTGTCTGCCACCTAAGTGGTACAAAAAATAGCCTATTGTAGTCCAATATCTATCTATATACTGATCAAAAATAATAAAAGCTGACACCCGGCACCAAAGTGAAAACTTTAGACGCCATTAGAAAAACGGCTGATATGCTTAAGGAATTACAGCTCTAGTAGTCCCATTGCAAAACAAAACGGCCATGCCTTGAGAAATTGAAACTTTATAACGCAGCCTGCCGCAACACAACGACAAAATGGGAGACAAAATTAGTAAAACGTGGTATTATATTACGCAAAGTAACCGCAGTGTCATAAGTCGTGCCATGGAAGTGAAGACTTTTACCTTTCCCTTGCGAATAAATTATAGGTTATGGGTTCTTCGAAACAGAAATCGAGAGTTTCTTGGTAGTTCGGAACGGATCTTTTTCATTAACCTTTAGTTTACTTATAAGGCGCTGCACAGACGACAACGACGGCGTGGGGCTCGTATAGTGCTCGCAGCGAGAGAGCTTATTTATTACTCTTATAACTCTCATTTTATTAAACTGAATGCTGCGTCATGTGTGTTCAGTTGTGCATACAGTTTTCGACGACGTAGGACACGACGGTTTTTCCGTCCAATTGAGCAGTCCAACTGGGGAAGTACAACAAAATACCGCGGCCTGGCGAAAATTTTGTGCTGTCAGTCAAAACCAAAAGCTTGTCCTGCTTTATCTTTTACACTGACGGCACAAAAACTTTGTGCTTACTGGGTTGGCAGCGCGAGTGTGACTCCCTTTGTTTTGCACACGTAGGTACATAGGCCATGGTAACCACTTTCCATAAGGTGGACCGTGTGCTTGTCTGCCACCTAAGTGCACCACCACTTGCATAAAAAAAGTACAGTTGTGCACATTAGGTATATTGCGCTAATTCCGTGCAAATACAATAAAGTGCAACCTCCTAATACAGTGAGGTTGCACGCGTACGCTTCACGATAACATATGCCAGTAACTATAAATATGTCAATACACTCCTGCTTACCCTATCAAAGACATACAGGCTCAAGTGAATATGAAATAAACTTTCACACAAATTACAGGTAATGTAAAAGTGAACACTTGTGTCAGAGAAATCATAGAAATTACTGTTCAAGTAATTAATTAATTTTATTTTAATTAGCATATCGACGTTATCGCTAAGAAAGTCGTCTAACCACTATTTTTTAAATTTCGATCTCCGAACGATTTTGAAATGATAACTTTTTATTTCGACCTTTGGGTATTTTTAAGATTCCGTACACAAATGGAGAAAATAAAACCCTATTAGGTACTAAGGCTTTGCTGTCTGTCTGTCACAGGGCTTTATCTCATGACCTATCGTTGAAATTTTCACATAATATGATGTATTTCTGAAATGGATGGTACGGAATCCTTCGTGAGCGAGTCCAGCTTACACTTGACCGGTTTTATAAAATATACTTATTTTTAATGCAACAAACAAACTTACACACAGTCCACCGGCAGGTTACCTTCTTATTAGAGGTTGGAAAACACGAGTATTTACAGGTGCTGGTAAGATTTATGAGGTCAGTTATGTGCCACACCGTACTAACCTATCCTACAAACTGTAAGGAAGTAGGTAGGATTCTTCATTAAACTATGTAATCAAAAGGATTTTGTTTTGTTATATAGGACACGTTAATTAGGCTTCGCGTCGCCTGATTGGAAGCTGAAGCCAAAGTCTCAGAAAAGAGGGTCACCATTACTTATATATAGGTACCATGTGTGCTTTTACACGTCCCGCTTAAAGGACCTGGGAAGAAGGAAACACGTGAGCTGGTAATGAATTCCAGGCCTTAATGGTGCAACAAAGAAAAGAGTTGCCGAACCGTTTGGTCCTTGATCGGATATTCTGCACCGTGTGCGAGTGACATCTAAGCCCTGCACGTGTTGTCCATAAAGTCTTAACACGTGAAACCGAGTGGAAAAATAATAAAATTTAGTAGTGTTTGAAGTCAGGACTGGCGACGGTTGTTATGTTATTATTCTACATACATTATTACTTAGTCACATGTTAATTTAAACATATCTATGTTGTTATATGTTAATGTAATGTCCAGCGCGAGTTTTTATTTCGCGCTGTAATCGTGTATAGGAAGTAAGCAATGAAGGCCAGAGCCACGAGTGCTTGAACTTCAAATGTTGAGATGCGGGCTCATTACCATAGAGACGTTATATTTCTTTTTATACCATTTAAGTGGCAGACAAGCACCTTGATGGTATTAATTCACCTCTGCCTAACCCTCTGGGGATAAAGACGCGATTGTATTGTATGTATGTACAAGCACACGGCCCACCTGATAGAAAGTGGTTACACCAGGAGAGTCACACACCCGCTGCCGACCCTGTAAGCACAGAGAGTTTATGTGCCACCAGTGTAGTAGATGAAACAGGACAGACTAAAGGTCTTCCCACTGACAGCACAAAAACTCTGTGTGTGAGCTGTGTGCTGTGAGCTCTGGCTGCCCTACTCACCGCCGGAAACACAACAGGAGGTTACTATGGCTGCGGTATTCTGTAGGGCGGAGGTACTTCCTCAGTGGGACTGCACAATTCGACATAAATATCGTCGTCTCCTACCTCCTTTAATATACATAAGTACTAATAAAGTATATAACTAATTAGTATGATCCATGTATGCATAACTTCTAAAAGAAGGGCGCCACAGCGATGGCTCATCGTCTTTTTCACTTACTGCCATCTGTATTATCACTGCAAGCAAATTAAAGTGCGATCTACGTAAACGAAATATAAATAATGTTTTAATTGCTGTAATAAATTTATCGTTATTATAAATCTACGTGCCGATAGGACTGCATCGTAAAATGGAACGTGCTCCTTACTTAACGAACGCTTCATAAAAATATCAGAACATACCATTAACGATAAAACCCGGGTAAAGAACATTATAGTCTGTGTACAGTCGTCAACACAAACTTCATTTGTCGCTTCACGGAGAATATCGAAGTTCATCAGCATCTTAGACTAGAAAGCCGACCCAACTCAGTTGGCATAATGATGATGATGACAGTCGCCATCACAAGCTGAATACTACTAAATTTACTAACGATATTAGAAATAGGAATATTTTTTCGTATGAAATAGTGTGAAAATATGGTACCAGGTATTATATTTTCTGTTATGGATGATGTGTTACCCCAGAAAGATCTCCGAGGTCCAAGCCAACATAACCTGCCTTCCTGATTGACGGATGAGGCTCTGTTATAGAAACAGAAAACTCTAGGCGCCCTCTAGCCCTAATTTAGGATCTATTAAGCTACTTTTGAAGGCGTATGTACATATTTCTCACGTAGGTACTAAACAGCTGAGACTTGGACATAAAATATGTTTAATGTCTTATGGGTCGGTTGCAGTGGCATGTAAATTTTATGGGACGAACGAGTCGTTAGTATATCTCACTTACTTTATCTTTTTAATTGTGCAAATGATTCACGTGAGTCATTTTATTTTTTCTCTTCTAGTAAAACTTGCACCTAATGTTATTCCCTGTGTAGTGTGTATCTTGATTCTCTTGTAACTTCACGACATCTGCTTTATTACACTAGGATTTAGGACGGAGGTGAAATTAAAAATCAGTGTGATTGCTGCAGCTGTGAAACCCGTTCTTTTTGTATAATTACAACTACATAAATATTCAACTCTAAATAAACATAACGCAGCGCCGCCTAGACTCTGACCATAGCTTGTTAGGTTATTTTTTATGCAACTTAGGAGGCAGACAAGCGGATAAACCTACCTACTTGTATATAGACCGATATTAGCGCCACATAGCAGTTAAACGCTCAACCGCCGCGTCACACACGTCGTCTTATTTAAAAACAAAAATATGTATGAAATGATGATTAAATTTCTAAACTAATGCAGACACTATCACACTATTTATGTTTACTATTCCTGTAGGTAGATAGATTGATAATTCTTTATTGTACACCAACAGATTTACAGTAGGACAAGTTGGTAGCATATATACAGCTCAATGTACAATGGACGGCCTTATCGCTGAAGCGATTTCTTCCAGGCAACCTGTATTTTATGGTTCTAATAAAGATTTTGAAATATAAAATTTTCATTACTATATATTCTATTTAAAAAAATAATGTACAATGAATCCTTGTATAAATTGTACACTTAAAAACATCTAGCAGTACTTACTTACGGAAGACAAAACTGTTTTTTTTTTTGAGAATACATTTGTTCTGTTACAGCAAAAGCAAAGGATAATAGTAATAAAGAGCACGGCAGCGGCAAGGACAGGCAAGACAGGGACAACAACAACGACACAGACGACGAGAAACACAAGGAGGAAGAGAGAAGGTTCGAGCCGCCGTCAGCCGCTGATGGAGATCTCGTCGAAGTGCTCGGTGAGTTGCTGACTGCACCACAGATTACAGCATTCAAAACTCGCTAAATATTAGATAGGCCTTACTTTCTTCTCGATGGGCAGATACCACTGCAGCCTTCATTTACGTCTATCGTTACACTACGTACCCACTACCTACCTTCACCATTATTAGACCTTTGCATACAAGGCAATCTCTTGCAGAATATCATCAATCGTTAGGTGTTATATGTTGACTCAAACACAAATAACTTTGAGTCAATGCACACTCGAAGTATACCCCAAACCCTTCCAGCTAAACTAAATTGCTTGCGTTAGTAGGAGTGGGCTCACGTCGGTAGTGTAATGGCCAGCCCCTCTAGACATGTGGCAATTAGTTGCCGGCTTCTTGCAGAACAGAGAATGTATGGCATTTGACATTTATGACATGTGTTGACAGCTGTCATTTAAATCAAATCCCATTTCACATTTGTCATTCTATTCTACAATACGCCGACCAGTGAATTGTCACTTCTTGTCTAGAAAGGCAGGTTTAAAAACCTTGATCGTGAAGTCCGGCTACTTAACCGCTAAGCTATAGACGCTTCCGCTAAGCTACCGACTTTTAGTTGGTTAATACTTATCTATGGAACTGGGTGTCATAAACGAAAGTGGGTCTTCCCCTTCATATTTAAGAACAGCTTATCGTTTTAATACCCGACAACCATAACTAATGCCGATTTTGTTTTGTGAATAATTTTTAGAGCAATGTTATACGCTAGTGTTTTAATTATAATATTTACGCCTGTTTAAGAATGATTGATGTTTAATACAATAAATTCTTTTAGCTTTTATATTGACTGAAGCATCGGTAAAGTCGATGTTTGAAAGCCAATTCTCCTAATAGAAATCTAATAAAAATCCAGTCTCGATCTGTACAAATCGAATATTATCGGAAACGGGCTTTTTCTTCGTAGCATAGTTTAAAGAACATTGACATCGTGTTAGCTCCATACTTACATATAATCACGCCTTTATCCCCAAAGGGTTAGGTAGAAGTGAATTAACACCCACATTTCACCTATCATTGTATTCAGTCCCACGTAATAGGGGGAGAGACTTGGCGTTTTCCGGGCACTATTGTTGACTCGGGCCATGCATTTGAGGCAGAGTCTGGGCTGTATATATCTGTCTGATGTTAAACAGCCCTATTCCTTAGTCGCCTTGTACGAAACCGCATGGGAAGAGATGGGGTGGTCTAAATTCTAGTTTGCCGGAAACCACGCGGCCGGGGTGTTAACTCCAAGCGATTTTTACAACCGACATTAGATCGTAACTTTATTAAAAAAATCGATAATTGTCCCTCTCTTCATTGGAACGAGTGGCTATTCTAGGCTTCAACTTCAGAAAACAATCACGAAAGAATTGGAAATCTAACAGTAGTATTCTCCAAGTTTTTATTTTTTTATATATAGAACACGTCAATTTTACTTCGCCTTGCCTGATGTTAAGCTGAAGGCAAAGTCTCAGTTTATGAAGTCTGCTAGTCAAGTGAAGGCCAGCGAACTAACTACGACCTAACCTA
Source organism: Eilema griseolum (assembly GCA_963662185.1). Classification (NCBI taxonomy): domain Eukaryota; kingdom Metazoa; phylum Arthropoda; class Insecta; order Lepidoptera; family Erebidae; genus Eilema; species Eilema griseolum. Next base: position 14,054,886 of record OY759250.1, read on the forward strand.
ACCCTTGAAAAGATAAAAACACATACATCGACATAGTAAAACATAATATGCCACTTCCGTTGTGTTTTCTACGAGTCATTTGTAGATAGAATTAGATAACAGACAAAAGTGACAATTTCTGCCACATTCACACCTTTATCAATTCATGACGAAGAACTTGACAGTACATAAACATAGTTATACAGTAGGTATCCGGTTCTTGATTAGGCACATCGGAAAGAAGAGTGAGAGAACGTCAATGACCAAGTTGCTTCAGTTTTTTTTTATACCACTTAGGTGGCAGACAAGCAGACGGCCCACCTGATGGGAAGTAGCCTACGGACGTATGCAACACCAGAGGCGTCTCACTCGCGCTACCGATCATGAAGAAACCTCCTAATGCCCCTTTTGAAGAACCCCATATTGTAGGCGCATGGCGTATAAGTATTGTATAACGTTCTCTCTATGGTGTGAATTATACAAAATTGACAAGAGACATACGGCATTTTGTCGATTTTGTTTATGCCTTACGCCTTAGGCATAATCAAAGCAAAGTGGTGTCGGTACGTTTCGACAATTTAGCTTTATGTTTTATACCTTGTCTTGAGCGTGTGTCGCCTCTGATGTTGCATACGTCCATGAGCCACGAAAACCACTTACCATCAGGTGGGACGTGTGCTCGTCTACCACATAAGTGATATAAAAAACCTATAACTCACGTCTATCATACCGTAACAATTTGATACCTTTAAATAATAGTTAGTAACTTTATAACTTAGTACTAAATAAACTGAAGCACTGCAAGCTTCAGTTTTTCTAATAATTAAAAACAATATCATAAGTAACCAACATTCTAAGTCAAACGTAACCACGCAAATGGCAGCATTAATTTGGCTCAAAGTACGGGTTCCCGCGATAATGGCCGCGCTACCTGAACTAGGTCACCTGGTATTGCAATCACTTCCTCGAGCTTTCATTATATTTGCTGTACACACGATTTTCTTATCCTTCAAAGGCTTCAAGTCCCTGTTTTCAATTTAATATTTCTTTGAGTTTTAATAAGCTACTGCTTGCTGGAAAGCAACCTAATAAATCGCGATTGAATCTGTAAAAAATATTAATTGTATATAAAACATAAACATAACATAACCTCACGTCTATATTCCCGAAGGGGTAGGCAGAGGTGTTAGCACCCACATTTCGCCAGTTCATGTTTAGGTCCCAAAGTAGGTGGCGAGTCTACTGCCATTAACCGGGCACTTATTAACCTGCGATAAATACACACATAACTTCGAAAAGTTATTGATGTTTGTCATGGTAAAACCTGGGATCGAACCCATTCAGTCTCCGCATTCCATTACCCAAACCACTAGGCTACCGCGGTTTTTCAAAATGGTAAAATTAATACAAAAATATGACTTTTAAGGATATTTTAAGAATTTAAAGAGAAGTCCTTACGACGCAAGCTCATTGCAATCGTTTATTTATTGTTACTCATAATTTTCCAGAACGGGACATAGTACAAAAGAATCCCAACATCAGATGGGATGACATCGCCGACCTCCGAGAGGCCAAGCGACTACTGGAAGAGGCCGTAGTCTTGCCCATGTGGATGCCAGATTTCTTTAAAGTAAGTATATAACAAATCCAAGCAAACCCATTTGTTTCGTAATTTCACAAATAATTCTCCCGTATGAGCTTTCAATCCATAAAACGCTATGCAGTTAAAAAGTAACTAGTATAATCGCTAAAGTTGTGACCACTGTAAACAAAAAATAACTATCGTATCATCACTTATAATATAACTCGTAAATGCAAAGGGAGAATGAAAAGAGAAATGTGGGATAATAGAAAAGGAGGGAAATTTTCTGTTGAATATTGAATTAGGTGGTGATAACTCATTCACAAGTTGTCCAGAAAGTTTCAACCATATTTTCAGGGAGAAGTAAAGTTCGGTGTAGAAATATAATTTATTAGGCTATGGACTGCAATAGGATAGGTCCTATTGCAGTCACCGCTGGACATAAACTACGTCGAGTCTTCTCTAAAACCCCTACCGCAATGCCTTAAAACAAAGCTCTTTGAATAGTGCGTCCTTCCTGTTATGACTTACGATGCCGACACGTGGACACTTACAGTAGGGCTGGTCCATAGCTTAAAAGTCATGCAGCGAGCTATGGAGCGAGCTATGCTTGAAGTTTCTCTGAAGGATAGAATTCGGAACGAGGTTATCCGATAGATAACTAAAGTTACTGACAGGTCACAGAATAAGCAAGTTGAAGTGGCAGTGGGCTGGCCACGTTTGTCGAAGGACCGATGGCCGTTGGAGCAAACGAGTCCTAAAGTGGATACTGCGAGAAAGTAAACGAAAGGTAGGACGCCCCCTAGCCAGATGGTCGGACAGACTGGATGCGGAAGGCGGAGGATCGGAGAAAATGGCGCACATTGGGAGAGGCCTATGTCCAGCAGTGGACTGCAGTGGGCTAATTGATTGATTGATTGCTGGACATAATTGCCTCTGCCAATTTTTATCTTTGATATTTTTAAATCCAATGTAGCAGTTTTAGTTTTCATAAAAATCGAGCTCTGAACATATTTTGTTGTCCATCATAATTTTGGGATTTACCCTTATTCTCTCTATATAAACGCTGAACAACAAAATCTTTAGTTTTCGTGTAAAGTTATGATTGTATCTTGTATAATATATTTAAAAATCTTTACAGGGCATCAGGCGGCCATGGAGAGGTGTCCTAATGGTGGGTCCTCCGGGCACGGGTAAGACGATGCTTGCCAAAGCGGTGGCGACGGAGTGCGGCACCACGTTCTTCAATGTATCTTCGTCCACTCTCACGTCCAAGTACAGAGGCGAATCTGAGAAACTAGTCCGATTGCTGTTTGAAATGGTACGTATGCAAACACATCGATGCAAAACATTTATAAGCAGTACAACCGAGTTGCCTAGCAAATTTAATTTTGACGATCCACAAATTGAAATATAGAATTGATTGAAATTTTAAAGCATTTAGTATGCTAACTATTCAAATCGAATAAGATATAGAAAAGAAATAATCGGTTCAGGCGGGATTCGAACCCACGATCTTTTTTCCTTACAGCGGTAACGCTCTGACCACTAAGCTACAGAACCTTCGCCCCAAACCATCCAAATTCTTCTATACATATACCCGTCTTATGGCGATAGAGGGAGCCATTTACCGATATTCGTACGAAGTATCGGAACCAATGAATGATATTGCAATCGGTAGATGGTTCCCACCGTCGCCGTAAGACAGATATATGTATAGAAGAATTTGAATGGTTTCGGGCGAAAGTTCTATGCGAAGGTCAGAGCGTTTCCCCTGTAAGGTAAAGATCGTGGGTTCGAATCCCGCCTGAACCGATTCAATTTTTTCTATTTCTTAACTGATTTGAAATAAAGAATGTTCAAAATAATGACCGAAGCGATACATTTTTTCCAATCGCAGTTTGCTGCTGTACGTAGCCTTCCCCCAATGAACGCCATAGCTTCCAATTCTCCACCTTCCGCAATCAGCTTATCCCAGCTTTTTCGAGTCGAAAAAGGTTTAATTTGATTGGTCATACTCATCAATCATATATTAATATGATATCACCAAATAATAAGATAAGATAATCTTTATTGTACACCAACATTTGGAGGAATATTAGTAACGGTTATGTCGTTTACGTATATTCTTTAAAATAATACACTAAATGAGAATCAAACCCCATATCCACATCACACTGTTTGAATAGAAAATATGTTCAGTCTCTATAATCACGTATTCATAACTCACTTGAACTTTTCCGCATTACTAATATTTATTAGACCTGACCGGTTTCGCCTTACAGCATCCTCAAAGGGTTATCAGTATAAACAGTCTATAATGATTTGCAGGCCCGGTTCTACGCGCCCAGCACGATATTCATCGACGAGATAGACTCGCTATGTTCGCGCCGCGGGTCGGACAGCGAGCACGAGGCGTCGCGACGCGTCAAGTCCGAGTTGCTCGTGCAGATGGACGGACTCGGCTCCGCCAGTGACGAGCCCGCCAAGGTGAATAACTTATTTCCTTATATGACAGCCTCTGTGGCTTAGCGGTTGAACGTTCGACAGCTACGCAGGGCGCGCGGGTTTGATTCCCGCTCAGTGCAATTTTTTTTTTTTTTATAGGAAACGCCTTCCCGCTCAGTGCAAATATTTGTTTTTTTTTAATATAGGTAACATCAGTTAGCCTTCGCCTTGCCTGATGGTAAGCTGAAGGCAAAGTCTCAGAAGAGAGGGTCACATAGGGAGGTTACATATACCATGTGACAATGGTGACAGCTTGACGGCCTCATCATATGCTTTTTCACGCCCCGCTTATAGGACCCGGGACTGTAGGAAGAAGAAAACACGTGAGCTGGTAATGAATTCCAAGCCTTAATGGTGCGACAAAAGAAAGAGTTACCGAATCGCTTGGTTCTTGATCGGATGTTTTGCACCGTGTGTGCATGAATATGAATAATTTGAATATAAATCAGACATTAAAAATAATAGAATAGAAATAATAATAACAGTTACTGGGTGCATGAATGCTGTAAGACTACAGCAATATTCAAATCACTTATATAATTGCACACCTTAATAGTAGGATGTAAATGGGCCATTGTAATATATGTAATACTTTCTTTACCTGCATTCTGGCAACTAAATTATTTCATGTCATAATTATACAAGATATCGGGACTTCTCGCGAATTATATCTTGGTGTTGACCGCCAACCGGCATACATGCCGCATGTGAAAGGTGTAACGGACAAAGTCGGATCTTGCTTACGGAAGTTTTCCATCAAGACGATTTTTAAACCGTTCACCAAAGTAGCGAAATACGTGCGAACATCGAAGGACGTCATACCTCTAAAAAACACCGGGTGTTTATAAAGTGGATTGCAGCTGCGGTAGTTTCTACATAGGCCAGACCAAGCGAACCATTGCAGAGAGAGTCAGAGAACATATCGCAGCTGTGAAAAACCGTCAGTTCAACAAATCGGCAGTAGCAGAACATCTTGAGTCTGGTACCAATAACTGGATTGAGCTTCATAAACCCAAAGTCCTCTCCACTGATCGCCACTACTATTCACGGATTGTGCGTGAAGCCATTGAAATAAAAAAATATAAAAATTTCAATAGGGAAGATGGATTCAAACTATCCGGAACGTGGAATCCAGTGATTAAAATACTAAAAACAAAAAACACAGTGCCGTTAAAAACTGACATAGTGAGTGTGGTGTGTCGCCAGCCTAACCGTTCATAATAAGTGTAATGGTGGGTAGGCTCAAAAAATGTTCCCCGCATACCTCTCGACGCTCGAAGACTAGTCAAGTCGTGACCACGGGTGCTACAACGCATCCCAAACGTCGGCAAAAAGTATCTAAACGTGTTTATCCATAATCTAGATTCGATAACACACGCTAGTTAAGCTATGCTTACAATGGGTCTAGATAGCATTGTGTAGAATGTTGTGGAATATTTAAAATATTTTATTTATATCATTAGTCCTTTGACCTCTTGTCACAAAGGAACCCGTAGAAAGTGTGATAAAAGAATATTACAATAAAAATCAATCAGTGAATAGTCTGTGAATACATTCATCAATTATCCGTCAATCTATAACTCATCCATCAGTCATCCATCAATCAATTGTGTACTTATTGTATATAAATGAATGAATATCATCATGATAATGCAGAGTTATGTTCTGTCAATTTAACCTTAATTAATTAATTTTGTAATTTAACCTGTCTAACCAGCACAAAAAAATTATATCGATTTCAGAGTAAAACCTGACAACTTACATTTAATAGCTGTTTTATAGAAATGCCCAAATAGATTTATCTAGTTTCTTTATCCTGTTCCAAAATTTGAAATTCGTTCCCTCCTTACTTATTGACACAATTTTTATTCTAAACACCTACTTAAATATGTGTAAATAAAAGTAAGCTACGCATCGTGTTGCCTAAAGACACTGTATGAACTCGCGGATTCCTTTTTTTTTAATTTAAATTCCCGCCTGATTAAAAATATTATCGAAATAAAATTTATAAAAAAAGATTTTAAGGTAAAATAAATATCATAATTTGTTTATTATCATTTGGAGAGACATCCATTACGTCATATATGATTTTCATTCCTTTTGCATCGCTCAAATATTTGTTGTTTATATGACCCACATGCAACATAAATTTATAAATGATTTATGTAATGACACTTCTCGTGACGAGAAGGCTGGTCTCTTTTAGGTCAGAAAATAAGCATTGCCATACAACGTGGCAATGCTGCCAGTCTTCTGGGAAAGCTACCACAAGAGGCATGCGATCCTGAGGAATTATACGACCCATTTTTTGTTGTGTTTAGCCGTATGGAGTTCTTTTTAGTACTGTATATATAATAATAGAAAAAAATATATAACAGAAAGAACTTCCAACTCAAATTTAATTTTCTCATAAAATCAACATTAAAATCTTTATTTACGGAGCTTAGCCACAACATGACTATGTCGCTCAAAAAATCAACATTAAATCCATGATTAAGTTCTATGATATCTTAGAATTTTACAAAGCAAATGGAATTAATGAGAAATATTTCTAGCATGTTATTTGCGTATACAGGGCCCTACTAAGCGCTTTGGGGCTCTAACAAACCTCTCCTTCAGGTCAGTGCATCTACCAAATATCGTACGAAGCTCTGGCGCAGGCTTTCGTCTCGGGGTTGATAGGCAGACGCTTCCGTGAAATTTTACAAACTAATCAAAAATAGTAAGCGGATCCCGGGTTCCGAAATATACCTTTGAACATATTATTAAGTATGTCATTCATTGCAGTACATGAACTTTACTGTCTACCACCACGGTTTTAAAAGTTATACAAAAGAAATCTTTATATCTATAATATTTTACTTAATTTATACACACTAAACCAAGTCTTATTCCAAAACTTCCCCTCTGTCCTCCCTCACGCCTGCGCGTCCCACCTTGCCGAGTCATTAACTTCAGCAGAACCCTCTTCTATAGAATAATTTAAAAAATAAAAACCGGTTTGTATATTCGCAGACCTTGAGAGCACGTGATCAATATCATGAGCAATAACCTCCAGACCGCTCGCACCTGTATTATTTAACATAACTAGTTGTTGGACAAATATTGAAAAAAAAAATACAATAAGGCTGAACCCAAACGAGCGTAATTTTTTTTTGTTGGATGTTGTGTAATTTCGGTTTTGTATACCTGTTGCATTCTGTATCATAGAAAAATATTGTTTACTGTAGTCACAGTTTCCTATGAAATCAAACAATTTACGTGACTCACAACTGAAAAACGCTTGTTTGGTTTCAGTAATATATAATATATTTAAGCAAGTATTTATTTTTTAATCATGTCAAGATATAATATATAAATATTAAATACAATAAAACTAAAATAACTATTATACAACTTATAGCTAAGAACAATTAAAATGCGTCGTGGAATTCCTTCCGCAACGCATGCCTCTTGTTGTAGTGTTCCCAGTTATATTGCATTTTAATAGATTTCGACGCCGTTTCAATATACTCGTATACAATGTACATATAGTCACTCAATTGTCACTTTAGGGTAGGCAGGGACAACATGCCATGTTTCTTGAACTTATATGTATATTTCCTCTACTGTTTTGAGTGCTTCATTCTAACGTTTTTAATACATAGTTTCTGTTTTATCCTAGCGTTAATACCAGTCGCTTCCTGTACCAGTTACTACCAGTCTTGGGTCCGCTTTACCAGTCTCAGATTTAGCTGAACTTAGATATTATAAGCGACTGCAGTCTGACTCTTGAGTTTATTAGTGTAAATTTTAACTGGTCGATATTGGCCATTGCATTAATATTAGACATAACTGATGTACAGTCAACGACGAAAGTACCTTAACAAATTCTAATTTATTAATCACTGTGGCTCCTCAATCACACATAAAATAATGAATAAATCATTAAATATGTTAACTTTTTCCTTTATGACCATATAACCACTTAAATACAAATTATTAATTGATATATTCCAGTTTAAAAAAAGGTTTGTAAATATTTTAGTGTTAATCAAATATAAAAAAAAAAACAAATAAAAAATGTCATTGACTGTACGCAGACATCAAATGCTGTTCTTACTTTATAGCCAACCGCGGTAGCCTAGTGGTATGGGTAATGGACTGCTGAGACGAGGTCTCGGGTTCGATCCCAGGTTTTACCATGGCACACACCAATGACTTTTCGATGCTCTTCGAAGTTATGTGTCTATTCATCGCATTATCGCAGGTTTATAAGTGCCCGGTTAATGGCAATAGTACATTGGGACCTAAACATAAACTGGCGAAATGTGGGTACAGAAATGTGAGGCAGAGGCCTACCCCTTCGGAGATATAGGCGTGAGTTTATGAGAGAGAGAGAGAGAGAGTTTACTTTGTATGACAATGTATAAATCTTAACATTTTTGATTGCAGGTCGTAATGGTATTAGCAGCAACGAACTTCCCTTGGGACATAGACGAGGCCCTCCGACGGCGACTAGAGAAGCGCATTTACATTCCCCTACCCACGCAGGAGGGACGCGAAGCCCTGCTACATATAAACCTTAGGGAGGTAAAAGTAAACTCCGAAGTGGACCTGCGAAGCATAGCGAAAAAGCTGGAGGGATATTCTGGCGCTGATATCACAAATGTCTGCAGGTTTGTTGGTTTTTCTATACTATAGAAACTTTAAAGCTACAGTTCCTCCGTGATCATGGTGCTTGCAACAGCGCCGAAATATCGGAAACTCAAAACAATGAAACATGGTAAATAGCCCGTTTATTTTGATACTGATGTGAGTGACCTTGATAGTACCTATACTTATATACTTTCTGTTTCAATCGTATCAAGTTTAAATCGTATATTCAATTCAACAATGTAGTACATTACAACATGTTACCTATAATATATCATCCTTGTGGACAGAATAAGATGGACATGTTACCTATAATATATCATCCTTGTGGACAGAATAAGATGGGGTAGGGTTCAAGTATCACAACCCCATCTCATCCGAAGGATGTCGTAAGAGGCGACTAACGTAGCACTATGATAGAAGGAAAACTCGAAATGAAACCCTGTACCAACACGTCTGGCTCGTGTGGAAACAGTAGGCCAAAGCCTGCCAACATTGGGAGAGGCCTTTGTCCAGCAGTGAACTGTGATAGATTAATTGATTACCTATAACTATAATATACCTATCTATGAATAAAATATGCCTATAATATTAAAAGCTCTAAACACCCGCTCAAAATCCGCCATTGAACCACAAAATATATAGATTATCTGTGAGTTCCAATTAAAATGTCTAAGGCTCGCACGTAAGGAGATTACTTTGAAAAAGTTTGTATCTAACTATTCTAATAATATATTTTTCTGTGTCCCAGGGATGCTTCAATGATGTCGATGCGCCGCAAGATCGCCGGCCTAAAGCCGGAGCAGATCAAGCAACTTGCCAAGGAGGAGCTCGACCTCCCCGTCACCAAACAAGACTTCATGGAGGCTCTCTCCAAGTGCAATAAATCCGTCTCTAAGGGCGACATACAGAAGTACCTCTCGTGGATGACAGAGTTTGGCTCTTCTTGATTGTTGCATTAAAAGTGACTTTAACCATAAATTGTATGTACAGTGTTTTAACGCCTAGGGTTGAGCCACATTGAACATGAAACAAGCTGGTGTAAAGTGTCCGGTGCACTTGATTCAATTTCAGTCGAAACTCAACCTAAGAGCTGATATTCACTAAAGCAGATTGAAAAATAAAGGTCTATAAACCAATAGAATTTCAGAATTTAAAAAAGTTGTGTAATTTTATTAGTAGGCTTTCTTTTGCGCTTTTGTGTATATAAGCCCTAAAATTCCAATACAATTGGTGTTAACACAATAAAAATTTCTTTTTAAAATATTGACTACTCGGTGGTATTTTAAAAAGAGATGTGAACACAAAAAATGCCTTATAAACTCAATCTTATAAATTTAAGTTAAGGGAATAACATTCAGACTGTTGCAGTATTAATACGGAAAGTATAAAAAATGATAGTGGCATATCGAAATTGTTATAAGTGAGAAGATTAATCATCTAATGACAGTAGGAATACATTCCGGTCTATCTAACTGTGTAAATATGCTTCACTTCTCTGTAACGGGTATATCACACTAATCAAAATATTCGTCAAAGTGAATTAAAAAAATAATTGTGTAATAAAAAATTTAAAATCGTGGTTTTTATTTCTTACTTACGTTATCGAAAACCGGACATTGCTATGGCCAAATAAAGTTACTTGTGTCTGTAATGGTGTTGCCAACAGCATCAAAACGCAATGTAAAGGGTTTTCTTTAAAGTTGATCTCCGTTTTGATGATTATAATTTTTATTTATTTATTTGGTTAATATTATAAAATATCTCTAACAATACTATGTTTGATCGTAAAAACGGCAACAAAAAGGTTTTATAATGTTCAAATATTGTTTTAAATCAAGTTTTTCGAGTTTAGATATGATGGGACACAGACTCCGTTCATCATTAACGAAATAGATCCGCTGATACGGTCACCTAACATAATTTTACAGATCCATTACTTTATAACATATTTTTCATCGACTGTGTAGATTAAAAATTTATTAAATGAAAGAAAGTCCATCCACCTACTTTTGTATTGTTCAGTGTTGCCTAAAATACAATAAGTTCTTTAAACTGGATCATGAAGTTTAAAAATTGTTCGAGATTTTTTTACACGTTTTTGACTTTAAAAGAGACTTTCATACAAACTAGTGCGTTCTTTGTTGACTGAATAAAGAATAACGAACTTTATCGTTGTATATATAAGATGCATTACTGTACGATATTACTTGCATAAGTTCGAGCTTAACATTTGCCAGATCTGTCATCACATTATCCATAGAAACACCGTGATCTTTGTACTTAAATTAGGTTAATTTTGAGATTTTGTTTTACTTAGATAATAGTTTTATGCCATAACTAATTTATGTTTACTTTTATAGATTTTTTTTAATTTCAAATTGCTATTTTACGTTATAATTGAATGAGATATATATTTGGCATTTATATAATAGATAATTCGCTCAATTAAAATTAGCATGTTTCCAAGTGTTTACGTTGCGAGGTGTTTAGATAGAAATTAAATTGTTCTGACATAGCCGCCGCCACCTTTGTTTGTATGTACTTTTTGTCTTTTATTACGAAACTGTATTGTTAGTGTAAAGTAGCAATATTATCTGGTGTTCATAACGATGCCGGTAGCAAATGCTTCAGGTAAAGCATATTGGTGAAGAATAACGATATTTTTTCAAACAAATTAACAAAATACTGTATAACGAAGACATGAAATAAATCAACTATTAAAATGTGTTCTTTAGTACTTCATTTTACAATAGTTTTAATGATTAGACAAAATTAATGTGGGTGCGTCGTGTTTCACAATTTAGCCGCAAGCGTACAAGCGGGGTGAGCGCGTGTCCCGCGATCGCTTGGGTATACAGATATTGACAAATGACATATAGGAGGGTGAGTTTAAACTTGAATACACGTTCTGTATCAAAGTTGGCCGTGGCTGTACAGCCATACCTACAGCATATGCGTGACCTAGCAGGAGCGCATGTAACACTAATGAAGCTCTTTGTTTACCCTAATAGTTCGCACACGTCTGGCCGCAGAGGGATGATTTGCAGTGTAAATGAATATTCCTTTGTGGTGCGGACGACTTTATCTCAAAATCGTTCACATCGCTCGATCGTGCTAGTTAGTATTGGCGCTGCACTACGGCCCGGCATTACTATATTAAATCTTATGAGAACATGATGTCGGTATGTCCTGATAAAAATACCCTACCCGACCCCATCGAGGTGGCTTGGCCCGCCTTCAGGTAAGCATGAAACCACATTCTAATGACCTATACTTCATACAGTCTCGACGAAGCCGTTTAGACAGACTAATCGTGCGGGGTGAGCGGAATAGTGGGGGAGGGGGCCCGTACCGAGTAGCCATACATTTTACTCGGTACATATACTTAGAATTCGGGGCTGTCGCATTTGTAATAGTTTTTTATTTAATAATTTATTTTTACGGACCCGGTTTTGTTTGTTACAATTGCTTTTTTTTTCAAATTTCGATTACGAGACATCAAAGAAGGCGGACTCGATTTTTACAATAAAATCAATACGGGTATCGTTTTCGGAGTTGATGATTACGAATATGCTATTACAACGAACAAAGATATCGGACTCAAAATTTTCAACAAAACTGATATGGATATCAATTTCAAGGTTTTCCGGGTTGTTGATTACGAATATGCTTATAGATCAAAGATGGTGGACTGAAAATTTTCAATAAAATCAACATGGTATCGATTTCAATTTACATACATGCTTAAAAAAATTAGAATATGTTAAATTTCAATTCCTTTAATAAAATCTGTTTGTTCGCCATGGAATTGAAAACTCCTGAATGGATATTGATGCGGGTTTATTAGTTTGAAAGGTTTTGGTCAGACTTAAAATATTGTGTTTGTTGGAGTAGAACCGGTTATATGACCAAAAGTCGCAATAACCGACATACACGCGAGCGGAGCCGCGGGCGTCAGCAAGTTATTTATATCTAATTTATATTAGGTTGATGTGCCTTGAGGAAAAAGACTAGATAGGAGTGAAATAAATTTTACAAAAATGTAATTAAAAATAAAAACTAATGTGACAACCCTGACAAAATCGCAAATATCTAAACGGAGCCGGAGGCAGCCTTTCCACAAACATCAAAGGCGATGAACTACTGTTGCTTGGAAGAAATCGGTTTCAGCGATAAGGCCGCCCATTGTACATTAAACTGTACCTATATGCATGCTACCTACTTGTCTCAGCGTATTGGTGTACAATAAAGTATTATCTATCTATCTCTTTACTGTAAGATTACTCGTTATAGTGTGATGAAACTATTGATTTAATCCCCCGGTTGATCCACCGCCGCCGACGAGTCATCTGGCCTTGTTTCCAAGTCATGATAAAACAATTTTCGCATCAGGTACCTACCTCAAAATCTTGCAGTTGCTTTAGGAACCCTGATAAAACCTATACCATGCCATCATAGTGTATGTGTTGTACTGGTAAGAAATATTATTGAAGATAATTATGACATTCCTCAGTGGCGAAACCTGACCTTTTTAAATTCTAACCCAATAAAGCATAAATTTATAGTAGTACAGGTCACGCTTCGGACTACTATCAGGCCCTTATTCTAAGGTGTTGTGTTTAGATACAGTTTTGTGCAGACAAGTGATAACTACCTACTTTAGAAGGAAGCCCGTAAAGTTTGATTGCTAGTTGATAGGTATAACTTCCTATTTAGATAGTCATTTATCATACGCTCATTTTGCAGATAATTCTCAAATAGTATAATTTAAGAAACGGGATGACGCTGAAAAGGTAGCTGTTATTTATGTAAAAGAGCCTACTCTAAATCTGCGGATTACCTGGGATTACCTCATTCGGATTAGGAATAGGTACTTATGGTTTGTTAATTTTCTAATATCGGTACTTGATTAAGTATATATAAAAATAAAACGTTGAATACCAGTGCAGTGATACAAACGCATCAGCTTTAAGCTGCTAGTGCATCTAACAATTATAATAATGTTACGACAGCCGTCGATATCTCGAAAACTAATAATCAAATCTTCAAGAAATAAAAACGCATTGTTAGTGACGAGGTACTCTACCGAATGGCATAGAAAAATCTGGAATCGTCAACAAAAATTCACAACGTACCTACGGGTACCTACACTCTCAAATATAAACAAACAATAGGTAAATATCGAGAATGTACTCGAAGGTCAGCGACGGCGGCAAGATCAAAGGAATAGGTATTTGTCGCTCGCGAGCTTTCTAGATAATTCGATCCTCTTAATTGAGAGGTATAAAAACACGCTCGCATAGCGACACGATTCATTCAGTCTTTGAGATCGATAACGAACACAGCGAACTTAAGCGACCGAAGAAGATTCTACCTGCGACCTGAGCAACGACTGTGGACTACTGTGAACTACTGAGCGACTGGAACTGTTGAAGAGTACTGTGTGTACCAGTGATTTAATTGTCTAGTTTGTGGTGAGCTAATAAATCTCTTCGTTGAGTAAACGGCATTTAATTGTACCCCGTGCACGTAACAATAATATTAATTATAAATCGCGTCCCCTTTTTCAGATGCTTTAAAATGCCGATGTTTTAATTTGTAAAAGATATAAATGGTTACTATGGGCTTTATTATAATGTTATCTGTGCTATGGGTTATCCTTAAGAGACCGAGGCCGTATACAAATACAAAAAATAAACTAAACGGGTAAATTTCGGCATTTCACTGTCAGATTTCGTTCGTTCGTATTTATTGTTTCATATTTATTACGTGTCTTTGATTTTATTGTTTTTACTCGACTGCATCCGAAGGAGGGTTATTCGAGTGTGATGTATAATTGTTTTGCTCGCTCAGCAGCCTGAATTGCTTAATGAGTTATAGCTTGAGAGATGTCGTTACATTCGTATATACGGTAAAAGTGACATTGGGTAGGTATGTATATCCTATACCTAAATAAGTATAAACTAAATAAGATTATTAAAAATACAAAACCCGACTGCTGCTGAAAAGACCGAAATAAGTTTAATACACATATGCAAAACATTAACCGAATGAAACTTTATGGGTTGTGCCTGCTATTAAACTTGTTTCGGTCTTTTCAGCAGCAGTCGGTTTTTATGTTATTTTAAACTGCTCGGGCAGGCGAGGCATGAGCATGGTAAACCTTAGGAGGGTATAGTGTGTGGGGAGGTGCGCATTAGTAGATCTACCGTTAGGTAGGTATTCTTTAAGTCTTAAAGCATGAGGAACAAATAAGGATTGCTTCCGAACATTCAGATCATGGCTTTTGTATTTAATTATACTGAATATTTAGTAGTTTTTGGAAAATTACACAAAAATTATATCTTCATTCTAGTACGGTGACGTGATTGGAGTTTGAGAGCCCTAACAGATAGTTGACCATTTTAGAAGACACTTTTCGGTTAAGGCTATAAAATTAGAAATGACAATACCATATTTTTCAGGTATAGATGTAGCTAAGGTGACCTTAGGTACATCTATATTCCACAATCGAAGATAAGTCATCGGGTCATCATGGACTTAGTATCAAGCATCTTCAGTACGGATTGAATAAAAGTCATTCGTACCTGCCCACTGACTTAATGAAAACTATCGTGGTTCTTCTAGATCCTGTAAAGCAAAACACATTATGTCGGCGAAATCGATAAAATAATTTCGTAGACAGCTTCTCTATCGCTAACTTTTTTAGTTCATTTTTAATTGGTGTGATATTAGTTATATTTTAAATAAAGAACACTTGTTTCATTAAACTGTATGTCCAGCAGTGAGTAGCTATAGCCATAGGCTGAAAAGACAAAGACGTACAAAGTTTATCACAGATTTACTTAAATGCTCTTTCTTTATACCTCTTTAGGTATACCACTTATAGTATCTGTCAGAACCGCGGGTGTATGACTTTTGATCAGATCGAAAATATACTGTATAAATGTACGAAAAATGTACGTTTTTGTACTAAGATATGTATAAATGTACGTTTATGTATGCGTTATAAACATTATTTAAAAGTGAGCCGCCATCCTGACGTCAGGTTGGCGGGTGAATTTAAATTATACAATTATTTTTTAAATTTGACATCACTAATTAAATGTACGTAAATTGTACGTATATGAACATTAATTAAAACCTTCTTAAATGTTGTACAAGCACCGGTATTGTAAAACGCATGTGAGCCGCCACTCTGACATCAGAATGGCGGGTGTATAACTTCAAAATAGGTCAAAAATTAACTATACGAATGTGCGAAAAATGTACGTTTTTGTACTAAAATATACTATCAAGGTTGATATATTTATTAGGCTATATTCAAGGTAATAATTATATTATTAAGTATTAGTATCTACCATTGAATGTTATTAAACATAACATTGTCAATAGTACAGACAAATGATTCCTTTTCCTCAACAATAGCCTACAATACCTACTACACTACGTATCAATTAGCCAAATTGACTAGTAATTTGTTGTCATTATTTTGAATAAACAGGATTAATATTTTAGTTAGAGGTTTTGAGATTTCACATTTTTGTGGGTAGGTGAGAGATTCCTTGAGCAATTCATTTATTTATACCCAAGCGCAGTGTTAAGTGTGTATGAGTTTGAAATAATCTGAAATTAATACAGTGCTAGTGACTATTAATTAAATATAATTCGAAATGCAGCGAGGAAAAAAGAGCTTAGTATCATTAGAAGAACAAAAAAAAGTATTTGAGAAGTACAAACATTTCTTTAAACATGAAAGCGATTTACCGCAGTCAGTTGATGATATTTATTCTGTAATCAGGAAAGAATTACAAGGCAAAATGACAGCAAAAGCATTGTATTTATCTTTAAAAAGAAATTATAGCATCTTTTCTCTTTCCAATGAAAGTGATTCGGACGAACCAACAAATCAGCCGTCGATGGATAGTATTGCATACAATAACACACACGAACCAGAAGTTCCAAATGAATCTGATACCGAATTCGAAGAAATTGAGGACTATTCCTCTGAAGGTATGAAGTTTACATTTTACTTGGACATATATAAATGGGATAAAATAAGACCAATAGCAAAATGCACATTTCGAAATAAAGCATTGTCTTCTTATCAAAACAAATATGTTTTACCTAAACACGAATGGGCACATTTACTCCGAGAAGAGGTTTGGTCAAACACTAAGATACCATGTAGTTGGACTTTTAAAACTCACTGTGTTAAATATGAAGAACGTATAATTTGCTACGGCGCATGTACTCAATGCAATGCGAAATTGAATATTATAATTATGTGGCCAACAGACAAAATAGCTGTTTGTCAAGGTAACATTGCAAATTATGATAAAAAATTTGAACACAAATCTAAAAAAAAGATAAAATTGTCTCCTTTAAAACGAAAAGAAATTTGTGAAGATTTGAAACAGGAATCGCCAATTGTTGTTCGTAATAAACTTTCTAATGTTATGATGGATGCCGGGGATTTCGAACCTACTCATTTGCCGACTACTGGATGTTTAAGACAAATTAAGTACGAATATAATAAAAGTCAATATCATCATCAAAATCCGATTTTGAGCATTTGGATGATGACAAATATACGGCCATATAATGATTTCATTCGACATATATCCCTGTATCCATTTTATATTTATTATTGGTCATCTACTCAGGAAATACACTACAAAAACTATCATAATTCTTCTTCCGATAGAGTAATTATGGCTTTTGATGCTACTGGTAGTCTGCTCAAAGGGGTTGGTCCTTCAAATGAATTAATTATGACAAATCACATATTTTTGTACAATGGTATGATGTACGATAATAATAATGGACGAAGCGTCCCTATTACACAGATGTTAAGTGATAGTCATGACATGGATACCATTTCGAATTGGATAAAAACTTGGATTAAAGACAAAAAACCCCCCAATGAAGTAATATTGGATGATTCGGCAGCTTTGATAGGAGCAACAGTAAAAGCATTCACTAATTGTATTTCTACAAAAGAGTATATAATACAATCATTTAATAAACTGGAAGTACGGGCTCAAACTCCAAATGAAACCTATATTCGTCTTGATGTAAGCCACTTTGTTAAAATAATATGCAACTTAAACTGCTTTAAAAATATTGACGTAAGACTTAAGTCGTTTTACAGTCGATGCTATCTTCACATTATGTCCCTTGAAAATTACGACACTGTAAAAGATATTATTGCAGACATTGTAACTGTAATGTTGAACGAATATGATTGTAATGGATCAAGGTGTGAAAAATCAATATTTAAACTTAAAAAAATAATAAGCAAACATCACAATGTAGATGAGCATCAAACAGAAGACAACGAAGACTTAAACGCCAAAGACGATAAAACCGATGATTCAGTCTTTGCGAGTATTACAAAAGAATTTAATAAGCCGCCTGAAAAAAATATTACAAATATCCCGAAGTGGTATACCTCTTTAGTAGAAAAAGAACAATTAGTAGTCACATTGTCCAAGGTTGAAGAAGGTCATGATAATTTATATTTTAAGCCATCACTTTTACCGACATTAACCAGATTAGTTAGTCAACTGCCTCTTTGGTCTAACATCATGGTACCAGTGTATAACTCCGAAAATAAAAGACCTTCGTCCTCTAACGTTGAAAGTAATTTTCGAAACATAAAAAGGTATCTTTGTAACATAAAAACTAAGAGTCACCGTTTAAGAATTGATGAATTTATCATAAAACACACACAATTTATAGAAGGAGAAATAAAAACAGCATTAGTGAAAGAAAAACTATCAAAAACAAAAAAAAAGAAAACTCACAAAACAGGCATACAAGACAAACAAAATTTAATAAAAGAAAATTTCAAGAACGAATCTACTTTTGCTGAAAACCCGTCATTAATCGAAAATTGGAAAGGCTTAGGAAAAAAAAGAAAACGACCATTTAAAGCAGTACAAGGCAAGAAACAAGAAACAAAATTCGACAAAAGAGATAAAACTGATTTTTTTTTAACAGAATGCATAAAGGACGATAGTTTAAATGAAATTAAAAACGACATGAAAGTCCGAAAAATAACAGAAACGGATGAAAAACAGAAAGCTAATAAAAATATTCCATTACTACTTAATGGCTTTCTTTCACAATCTTCTTCAACTAATATTAGGGTAACGAATACATGTGCCTTTGATTCCGCTTGTTACTTGATTGCAAAAGCTTGCGTTGATGGATTTGCGCTCAATACTAATGTACTTTTTAGTGAAAATGAGATTTGTCTTTTTATAAAAAGTATGTTGGATGAAAATAATTCTGTCGACGATCTTTACAAATTTCGTGCTCAAGTTGTAAATAATTATTTTAGAACAAATTTATTAAGAGAAACAAGGACAATACATTGTGAATGTAGCGTGACATACGTTTTTGAGAAACTCTTTGCGGATATTATCTGGAGTGTCGACAGGATAGAAACCTGTACAAGTGAGACTTGTGTGACCAATAATGTGCGAAGAAAATTGACGTTTCTTTCATTTGACCCAGCAAAAGATATTTCTCAATTAAACGAGGTAGCTGTATCCATATTATGGGGCGACGACAATTTGGTCTTATGCAATCGCAATGGCTGTAAAGGTATGCGAACGTTTGATTATATACTTCACAACATCATAATTTTTGAACATAGTCAATCGGCATATATCTTTATTGATAATATTCCGTTACAAATAACACTCAACGGCAATAGAACTTATTATATTATAGGAGTTATTGAATATGTACCTTTCAGCTTAGATAATGATGCGATTGGGCACTACAAAGCGCATTCATATAGTGGTGATGGTATATGGATGTGCTATGATGATTTGAAGCCAAGGTTAAACAGGAGTCCAGAAAAGGTGATTGCCCATTGTATTATTTATGGTCAAATGTTATAAAATTGTTGTTATCAATGTACCCATTTGTATTATTTACTACTACTCGAGGTGCTCAATACATACCTAACCCATTATTTAAGAATTCATTGTCGTGCTCATATAAGTAACACTTGTTATTCGTACATAGAATTAGTAATCTCAAATTAAAAAAGAAATGTCGTATTGGAATTCACCTTCCAACCCGATATCAAGATTGCGGCTCACTTTAAAATAATGTTTATTATGCGTAGGTACAAAAATGTACATTTATACATATTTTAGTACAAAAACGTACATTTTTCGCATATTCATATAGTTAATTTTTGACCTATTTTGAAGGTATACACCCGCCATTCTGATGTCAGAGTGGCGGCTCACATGCGTTTTACAATACCGGAGCTTGTACAACATTTAAGAAGGTTTTAATTAATGTTCCTATACGTACAATTTACGTACATTTAATTAGTGATGTCAATTTTAAAAAATAATTGTATAATTTAAATTCACCCGCCAACCTGACGTCAGGATGGCGGCTCACTTTTAAATAATGTTTATAACGCATACATAAACGTACATTTATACATATCTTAGTACAAAAACGTACATTTTTCGTACATTTATACAGTATATTTTCGATCTGATCAAAAGACATACACCCGCGGTTCTGACAGATACCACTTATATGCTCTTTCTGACATTGGTTATAAAAACACCAATAGTGGACACTTTAATTACATTTATATCACTTTTACTTAAAATGAAATTAACATACGTTTTGTCGTAATCACCAAGCGTACAGCATCTCCCCAATAGCGTACACACATTGGCTCTAATAGTGGACACTTTAAGAAAAATCTAAAGTTATAGAGAGACAACAATTATGTATTAGAGAATGACTGTTACATATTTTTTGAACCCCGACGCAATATTGTATGTATTGGGAATAGACACAATATTGTCACACACCTAAACGAATAACCTGTTACAGGTTGGGAAAGAAATTCGCAACGTGCCACAGGTGTTACTGGAGGCAACTTTTTTGTCACAACGAGTAACACCGCAAATTAAAATCGATTAAATCCTAAATCACGCCTTAATTCAAATAGGATATAGGAGAACTAAATCGAATTAGAGTTCGCGCCAGTAAATAAGTCCCGCAGCGAAACTATACAGTGTGTTACACCTTGCACGGTGCACCACAGGACGTATTTTTTGAATCAAAATCAGTATTCATATTAGAAAGGAGGTTCACAGCATGATCCAAGACTGTCTCTTGACACACTATGGCTATGGCTAGTTTTTTACTACACAGCATTACTTTCATATCTGAACAATAAAATATCTGGTAAATTAATAAGATGGTAATGGCAATATTACATGTTGCGACTGCCACGCCGCGGCCAAGGGACTTAATTTGTGGAGCGTACTTTAAGTTCGGAATTTAAAAACAATCCAACTCGTCTGTCATCATTTCATAGAAAAATCTATTTTCAAATAAATACGAAAATCTTACGTAGTATTGTATTCTCTTTGACGAAAATAAACAAGAAGTGACACGTTAAAAAATAACAAAAAATGTTGAAAGAAAATTGTATTTTCCAGTCTATTGAATATTTTGATGTTTTCTGACGAGGTAAAATATATTTAACAGCAGAATTTTAACTCAATCTATCGATTTGTTAATCGAAATCGACTAATCTTCAGCTACTTGACCACTTTATTAAGGACATAGATAATACATTGGATGATGACTTTGTTTTATTGTCCAATGACAGTTAAATTCGAAGTAATTCTAACTCAAATATATTTGAATCCATTATAAAAATAGACTGTTTTTTAAATTCAACACAATATCAGATTTATTGAGATGTCTCAAAAAAGTTTAATTTTATAATTTTATTCTCTATGCGCTAAAGTGTAGGATTTTCTGATGTTGGTATGAAGGCGGAAACAAAATTTTATCTGCATGCTATATTAACCACTTCTAAGTCGATCGTAATATACTTATGATTTTAATAGTATTATTCGTTAATGTAAATATTCTTTCATATTTTTTACAATAAGTAATTGAAAATTATTTAATTTTTAAAGGTATACTACTTAAAAGAATGTTCATTGTTGGAAATGAACTTAGCAACAAAAGACTTGGCGCCAGCGGAACTTGTCACAAAACAACATGATCAATGTTGGTACCCCTGTAGTAACTACGTGGTCGCAATAGTACAAAAATGTAAACATGCATAGATAATTTTAAGTTAAAATACTTGAATTAGTAAATAATTCGCTAACAAATTGAACTAAATGAAACCAAAAAATACCTGAAAATGATAATTAGTTAGTTTCAACTATATATAGATATTAGTTATATCGAATTAAATTTTTTTGTGACCGGAGTGAACATAGCCAGAAGCGGCGTCAAGCGCAGAATTTCAAGTCCGTAATGGCGGACGCTAATAATTTTGGAAGTTTCGTGATTCTATTGTTCTGTTTTTGAGTATTTTACTTGGTTGCGAGTTTGGGAATGAGTTTTGTCATAAGTGAACGTATACGGAGTGTAACAAACGTGATAGTGATATGAAATGTTTAGTTATAGCGTGACGAAAGCGCCTGCTAGATATGTAACCTTTTCCCTAACCTCGTTTACGCCAATGGAGTAGATATGTGATCGATGTGTGTGCGTCGGTGAACGATATTTCGTCCGTTTCGCGTTACAATCTGTGTAAAGTTAAGCGTCTTGTTAGTGATGGAAGTGTCCGCGTCGCGGTTTTGCAATCCGACGCCCGAATCCGATGTAACGTAAGCGAGCCGGTCGATCGCTGTAGCGAGTGTAAGCAGGGACGGCTGTTGTCAGCCGAACATGGCTGCGACGCAGGCAGAGACTCAGCGTAGCGAAGCGAACGTTGAGCAGAATCCATCGGAGCAGCTCAGTGAATCTCGGAACGCTTTGTTACAAAACGGCACCGACAAGTCCGTCGGGCGCGTTCCGCCCGATGGCGTCTTGAACACAAAGAGCAAATCGCCGATGTCGGCCGAACCGGGGCAGCCACGCGACGGTGGCGATGTGCCCGGTCACGATCGAGGCGGTGAAAGGCCGGTTACAGACCAGTACGGCCAGTATAGATACGCAGAAAGCGCGGATGCATATTACGCACCGCGGCCTGGTTTTCCCGGCAAACCGCGGCCTCCTCCGCAGCAACCGCGTTTCTTCCCTGGACAATCAGTGTCGCAGGCGCCCGGCCCTACGCCGACGCTTAACTCGTTGCTGCAGTCGAGCGGGGCGCCGCCGCACCGTTATCCTAATAGTTATGAGCAGCCGCCAGCAGGTTATGGTCCAGCACCTGGATGGCCGCAGCACAGGCCTATGGCGCCTTATAATCCTCAAAGTCCATATAGAAATTCTACGGTAAGTTTAACACCTCATAGTTTATCTTATATGAAAAATAGTGTTTCTTGTTTTCATGGTGACAAAATGTAATTATAGAACTTTAGCTTATTGCACTTCATGCTCAACACAAAGTTAACTGTTAGGTATGACTCAATCATTACTTTAATAGCCAATAACCCATAAGCATAGCAATAATATATTAGTATATTAAAAAGCACATATTATAATCATCTATACACTAGCAGTTCTTGAATATCAAAAGGTGGAGGAATGTATCCTCCATATCTACCTAAAAAATAAGAATATAAGAGTTATGTATTTTCTCACATCTCACAAAATGTTACTGGTACAGGGGCTATGTTAGTAGATTCTCAGGACTATATTAGTGGATTCTCAGGGCTTATCATCATTTCCAAACTCAAATGTTATCCAGGTCTTTGAGAATGATATATGAGAAAAGTAAAAACATGCAAATTAACAATGTTTAATTCAGTACCAATCACTCTTACTTAAAATGAGTTAAAATTATCAATGTAGGCCACATTGCCTGAATGGTAAATATATATTTTTGATAGCAACAATGTACTCACTTGAAAAACATGTGTACTCCTAAATATTGTATAATCTTTTATAAAAAAGCAGAATAAAGATATAATCTTAATAGCAGTAATCTTTCTAAGTTAAGACATTTGAAAAGGCACATATTTATTACTCCCTTAATTTACTAGCCTTGCCTTCATAGAAGTACACCTGTTCTTTATATAGTCATATTCTGAAAAAAATATAATCTGTAGATAGTCTGCTAGTAAATATCACAAAATATATAATTGTTATTTGTTAGATTGAAAAAGTGACAGGTTTATTTAATACTGAATTGTTGTTTGTTTAAAACCTAATTATCAAAATTTGAAACAAAATGAATATGACATGCACATTTCACCAACTAAACATATTAATTCTCATATGATAGCAATGGGCAAGCACCCATTGCCATCATATGAGAATTACAGAGAACATTACCATCCCCTAGAACTTTTTCACTGGCCACTTATTTACAGTGGTCCACAGCTATTAAATTTATTGTTTAAAGAAAACAAGGCTTTATATTAATGTTTCAGTATATTTTAATAGGTACCTATCTCATTATGGAGGGATTTAGTATATATAGTGCCCTACCAACATCCTTGAGGTCTAAACCAACTTTACCTGTAATTGGTGCACCTGCTAAAAGTAAATTATCCTGGCAGTCACTTCATTATTAATTACTTATAAAGAACATTTATATGGCCCTTTGTGTAACCGGTATCTAACATGCTGGTGCAAAATGTGGTTTAATAACAAATTAAAACTAATAAACAGAAAGTAATTGTTTAACTGTGAAAACTTTGTTGTACAGCTATAGAAAATTTACAAAAATGAAATACATGTACAGTAAATGTCAGAAAATAATTCATTTTGTGGTGAAAATGTGTGATTAATATTTAATAAGACATGTGAATAAAAGCTGGTCGCTCAAAATATCCAAGAAAAGTCCTGTAATTAATATTTAACAACTTGCATTGAACAAACAGAAAATGTAATATGAGAATACTTTGTTGCAATTTTCACATATTTCTGCCATTCAGCTATACTATATGTTAATAATTATTAGGAGAAAATTGAAGACATTGAAGTTACCAAATCTCTTATTTGTGATATTGTTTGATTTATGAAATAATTAATTTGATCCTTTGGAAACACCACTGAACAAATTCCGAAATTGCATTGAAAATTGCAATTGTGTAATTCGTTTTATATAAAAGCAATAATTAACTAAAGATTATTACTTCACCAGATATCTATGCACAAATACATTAGGGCTGTTATATTGGATTCTTGTGAATCCTAATGTTGAATCATCTATCTGGCTAATGGAGTTTCTGTTGGAAAATAATAACAAATCTGTTGTAAATGTTTATAGAGCAATAAACTAACTAACGTCAGGTTGACTCTGCACTTGTTAACTAACTTTAGTATAAAAGAATATTTCAGTTACGTGTATATTAATCATGGTATCCCACATATAGAACTAGACAAAACAGTTATATTTTGTTTTAAATATACGTAATTCAACACAAATTTAGAAAGAGAATCTTATAGATTTCATGATAGTTACATACATACATTAATATTATCATCGGGACCAACCAGGGCCTCTATGCAATTGTTGAGGAACTGGTGTCAAATAAGACCACTTCACACTTTCTCCAAGTCTCTCAGGATGGACTCAAAAGGTTAAAGGTTCCTTGAGATCCATTCAAATAACAACTGGAATTTCTTACCTCCCCATGTTATATGATCTTGTGTGCGCCAGGTCCAGATACTTTTAGGGACACCTCAAACATACTAACAAGGATAACTTAATCCATTTCCCTGTCTCCCTCAAGGATTGCTGATTAGTGAATAAATGTAGTAGTTGTTCATTAGGTGGAAGGTGATACCTTCAACAGATATGTTTGTACTTTACTCCAACCTTCCAACTGGAGATGTTGGTTCCCGTATTACTTCACTGTTTCATGATCCTACATATTAGGGTGCATTTAATGAGGTTTGACTAAGCAAAAAGCCTAAGAACATAAGCCACAAGGTAAAGTATTCTTTTTGTAAGCTCTGAACCATTATTAGTGATAAAATTACAATTTGTCAAATCATTTAGAAATTACAGAATTACAATAAAATCACACTAACAAATTTAACTGTTATTTTTAGAATAGTTGCTGGTCCTTGATCTTACACTTTTTCACTCCGAAAAGATAAGTAATATGAAATGCTTGAAACACTATGTTATGTTAATTAAATTCAAATTTTATTACATAGTATTCAAATTACTACTGCCATGTAGTGGGTATTTTTAGATGCATACATGTTATATAGTTTAAATATGAAAAACAAATTGAAACATAGCTGAAAATTTATCAATTTCGGTATATTATTCATTTATTGCCATAATATTTTTGTTAGAATTATAATAGTGAATCTTGACACAAAACCCAAAATTTGGTTGCTTTGTGGAAGGTGTAAACAATGTTTTAATTTAAGCACATGGTTATTAACGTGACTCATAATCTTGTGACTATTAGGTAATACTAATTAAGTAATTTACGATAATTGTATACATTATACAACATTTTTGTTAAGTTAATAATGAATGAGTTCAGACCAGAATCAGTAAAAAAAAACTTTGTGAAAAATCTATAGAGAAGGCGACAGGTACTCCTAAAAATACGAGATTGCTAACGCAGTCTTCTCTAAGAATTGCGTTCGATGGATGCTAGTGGGTTCTTCAATCTTCACTCTCTTGTTATACACGTCCTTTACTGCAGATTTGATGTCAGTGATCAAGCTCGATCTAGCCGCTTATATTTCTTTTTTCCCAATAAAAGAATAGGCTAATAACATTCGAACTAGAGAGAATAGACTGTCTTTATTTACGTGTCCGTGTTTTTGAACTAAATTCACATTGCACTCATGTAATTATATGTAGTACAGCTGTAAGAACTTTGAATGTACCTATGTAAATTCAGTTCGTTGTCAAATGTGTTTGCAGCGAACGGGGAGTCATTGACCGCGACGCTTCGCCCACTTCGATAAAGATAAAGCAACCGCAGCAATTTTGAAAATTTTGTTGCTTCTTTTATTTTTTAGTGTAATTAGCATATTGTCAAGATAGATAATATGTTTATTTATCTGAATGATGTGAATATTCATATTTAGGTATGTTTGGATTTTGTAAATGATTCGCGTTTGAAAATCGTTCCACATGCCAAAATTATCACAATATACCTTGTTCAATTCTCGTCAGTACATAAATCAACTCTTTAACCAATTTTCTTGCTATCTATTAATACATACATCTATTCAAAAATAATTGTATCCACGATTTCGTCCGCGTGCTTAGATATGAGGTTTATTTTTACGTAGGTTTATCTTATACTTTCTCTGAAAGTAGCCTACACTTCATAACATTGGTTATCTATTGGTGAAAATCCCTTCAAAAAATTTACGAGATAACCAGAATAAAAAGAAAGACGGACAAAACACTTTATTCATCATAACCTTGGCGTGGTTCTCAGTTGCATCTGAGGTATTCACCTCAGAGCCGCTAACTCCTTCTTTAAATCGCATCATCAGTGTTAAGGACAGCCCCCTTTGCAGTGGGTGTTTCATTGCCGAGATAATGGCCGCCCACTTAATACTGGAATAGGAGACAGTAGCCTCTCAACGATCACAAATCCTCGGCACAGTGAGCTCGCTCCGCGAAGCCTGTGAAGCCCCAGTATGCTTCTGCGTTTCTGGGTGGAGCTAGGCTGGCTGCTCTAGCCAGTACTCGCACGTACAATGACCCAAAAAAGGAGGTACAAGTGCGAACAAAAGAGTCCCATTCCTTCTTTAAATTTGGTTGATGTAACTTTTATGGGAGCGACTTCTCAATTCTGAAAGTCTGCGCAAGAGCCTCGTTCATCAATCAATTGGTGAGGTTTGCACGACCCCGAGGGTCTTGTTAGGTGAGGCCCTGTACACAATTATTGTAAAAAAAATATGTTTTTGTAGAATGCTAGAATTAGCATTGTTAAAGTATATTTAAAATCTTTATAGCTTCTTTGGCTTTAATATAACTTTATAGACGTATAATTCTTAGTTGTCTCAGCACTAATAATTTTGAACAATACCAAGTTTAGTTGGCTTACATTGAGATGAACTTCTAAACTGCATACTTCATGTTCTAGTTGCGAGTTCGAAAGCATCTAGAACCATTACAAGTTTAGGAAAGTTTTCATGATGGGTCAATAAAAGCGAAAACTAAGAGCCCAGAAATTAGCTTAAGATATTCCGTCTTCGGGTTAAGAAGTTTCGTAGTACTAAAATTCATTAATTATTCTTTCTAAACTCATTGAAAGTGTAAAATTATGACAATCGTGAATAAGTTTATGAAGCCCTTCAGTTTCAGAAGAGAATCGTGAACAAGAAACGGGCAATTTATGGGTTTAATTTAACTTACAAAGTTTTTAGAAGAAATTTGTCAACTAGTTGTATCGAATAAATAAAGTCCGAGACGAACGATATGACTGTTTTGACTATGTTAAAAAAACGTAGATTTCTTAAATCTGCTGTCCAACGTGGTTCCAGAATTTCATTTGACATTATCTGAGAAATGTCCGTAGAATCGGAATCATGGTACATGATCCAATGATCCGTCCTTAGTCCGCTTCGGTTCAGCGTGGTGTTAAGTGTATTGTTGGACAGCACCAGAAACTTCATAGCTGCTCATGTATGCTGATGATATCGAGCTGGTGGATTTCGGGCAGGGGCAGAGGGGTGTGAAGATGTGGAAGGAGAGAGCCTCGAATGAGACCCTGATGATGTATATTCCTAAATCACGAGTTTGTCTTTGTTGTCATGGTCGGAGTTCATCCTATTATTTTTCTTTTGTTTCCAATCAGTATTAACTCGAACAGATACACGCACTAGGTAAGACTGTTCAGTTTCTTCTTCCAGAGAGGATGTGTGAATTTCAGTACTACAATGTGCCTTATTTGCATAAGTAGTATGTTTCTTCAATTGCTTGTTTTTATCGCTTCGTATAAGCAGCTTTAAGTGTACCATTTTACTTTCTTTAGTGTTTCTCGCAGTGGTGTATTTTTGTGCTAGCAATAAGTCGTAGGACATTACATGTTACGAGTATTGTATATTATGACCTAAATCAGAGTTGATTGTGCTGTTTTGAGATAACTCCAAAATTTCAAAAATTTTCGCTATTCAATTTATTTTAGTTACATCTTTAAATTCGTTTGAGAACGTCTAAAAGAGCTATTATGCAAAAACAATTTACGCAAATACTAATCTAAACCTCATGGTGTAATGGACAGTGGAAAAATATTTTTAAATAATCTTATTTTCAATGAAATAGTAACAGTTACAAAATAATATAAAAAGTATGTTTATTTTTCGCCAGTTTCGTTTCTGCGCATCGCTTCAGATGTCAGATACAGAAAGGAAAAAGTACGTCGGAATAACAAAGCGTGCCCGCCGCTGTTAGCAGATATAAAAACGAAAGCACACGATGATAGTGAAAGTTTGATGTGTAGGCAAATATTATTCGCTCCCAGGCGGAGATTTGTGCGTTCGCTTCTCAGTTCCAAAACGAGCTAAAGGGTAGTGAAACGCAAGGCTTTTCCGACTCTCCGCTTGCCGCTTCCCCCGTACATACATTATGTAGAGGCATCGTAGGTGGGACGTGTATTTGAGGGAATCAACGTGAATGGAACTTGACGTGTGACACGTGTATCTGCCGGCTAGATAGGGAGTTTGAAAGGTTTTTCGTTTATATAATGAATCTATACAAAAGTATAATGTTTTTGTTGGCATCGAAATAAAAAGTTGAAAGATGCATTCTGAGGGCTACTTTTGAACGGGAATAGGCGTGCTAATTTCGACAAAGTATCCAAATATGACTGCGTGTACTGATGGGTTTACCTACCAACGCGTGCATGTATGTATGTATGTGTCTGTTTAAAATGGCATGGTATATTAGGTTATCAGCAAGATGTTTAGAATGTTGCGAATTCCACATCACCGTTGCCACTTTTTTCTTCCCACATCAAAGAATTAAGACTTGTAGGAATATCGCACCCTTAGAACATAAATGGCACTAAACGAAAATGTTAATTTTACAGTATGGCCGTTTTAAGATTTTTTAAGAATTGAATGGGTGATATGGAACTTAAAAAATATAAATAAAGCTTTGTGATCGGCTTGAAATAACAGTTTAACTAACGCTGTTTCAGTATCCAGTGGCATACAATAACATTATTGATTATTTATCAATGGAGAAGCATTTAAAAAAAAGTTTAGCATTGTGTCGGTTATAGTTTTCTAGTTATTCAAAACTTTTTCTTAATGACCTCTAAATTGTTATTTTACCTACATTGTAATGATAAAAAAGAGGGAAATAAAACAATATAACTACTAAAATAATAAAGAATTATATTTATTTGGCACATGCTCACAGTTTTCGGTCAAAATTACCACACATATTCATAATTAACAAATCTGTTTAAATCTAGATAAAAGTATTATGAAACTAACAAAAACTTCGTCATTTTATCATAAATAACATTAATAATAAAATCTTGTTCTTACTACTTACTAATCAGTACAATTATTAGAGGTATTTCTACTTATCTGCTAAGGTTAAAAGTCTTTCGAAGTAGGAACTGTAAAAGTTACGTTAAAATCAGCGTATTAAAGGTTTAATTATCATAAGAGTCAGCAAAAATCTTGCAGTAACTTAAAAATATAGTTTTTCACAAAAAACCGTAAGTAATTATAAAAATATTGTATCAAAATCTTGTACATACTATAAAATCTTGTAAAAACTGAATTACGTAAAAACCAGCAAAGCTTTTTAGCAATTTAGTCGTTAAGCTCAGTTCTAGAACCGAGAAAAATATTAATAAACTAACAGTAACTTAAAAACATTTTAACACATAAATCACAAAACAAACTTATCGAAAACTTCTTCTTACAAATTATTAATCAACAGTTTTTTTAAAGGCATTCTCACTACTCTACCTACCTAGTTCAAAACTCTATCAAAGTAGGAATTGTAAAAATTGGGTATCAAACCAGCATCTAGAAGGCTTTTCACGTCATTCTTTTTTCTTTCAGATAAATCCAACTTTTGGTTATACAGCTGTTGCAGTTCTTGAGTCCGCTGGTTCCTTGTACTGACCCTTTTAGTTCCCAGGTCAAGTTCTTTGAAATCATCAAAGTAGGATTTTTTATAATAAATTTTTACCTTATCATCTTCAATTTTCACCACTTTGATGACTTTTATATCAGATAGTTTGACAACTTCACTTTCAACACTTTTGTTCAATCTAGGAACTGGCAGTTGTTTGATGTCTCTGAAATCGTTATAAGCCATTTCGTTTACTATGAATGGTGTGCCATGTTTTTTTGCACTTCTGATAGCGGATACGTACTGGGAAGGCACATAAATGGGTCCAGATTTAAGTATTCTTTTTATTTGTTTCTCAATAGTTGAATGTGCTGCATCTCCTTCGTTCTGTGTGTGTCCACGGATTAAAAATTTGTGTGTTATAGATGTTATTTTCAAGTTAAGTACTGCGTAGATGTACATACCGATGATGAACTGATTTTTCTGCTGGCCGCAGCAGTTATCTGAATAGAAAACCACATCTAAGTCTTCGCCAGCTGAAGAAGATTTCTTTTGCAAGTATTTTAAGACACAGCTGGCTATTTCATTTGCTCCACGGTTACCTTGAGACTCGTCCCAGAAAAAGCATTCAGTATTATCTCTTGCAAGCTCAGAGATAGTAAAGTTCAAGCAATTTATCTTTGACTTATAGAAGAAAGTTGATACTTCTCCATTTGGTATCGTCATTACCGCTTGTAGGTCGTAGCATGCGACGATAAAGTTGCTTGAAACCTTCAATTTATCGTTAGCTTTTTCTTCACGACTTTTCTCCTTCTCTGCTAGATGTCGTTCGTAGTCTTCCTTCAGAACTTCTTTTTGAGGACCTTCGGCCAGCTTGTATATTGTGCATTGTTCGCATTGGTCCTTCTTGGGAACAAAGAAGCTAATGTTAAAGTCGTTATTAAAAACTTTTCGGTAGGTATGTAGCTGTACGTAAGGCAATCCGTGTTTTATGCAATCTTCTTTGTAGTCTGTATAAATATCAGTTAATGTTTTTCCACCATCTATGAATTCTCTGGTAGTTTGCTTGCGCAAATAGTGGCTTTCGATGCGAGGAATGCTGTTAATGTGTTTTTTCACTTCTTCTATCATTTCAGCGGGCACTTTTCTGTGGTTTCCATGCAAGCCTCTTTTTTCTCCTTCTAGAACACCGGTCAATGTATTTTTCTTCTCTACTACAGTTCTTATGCACCTATCTGTAATATCCAGCGAATTTTTGAAAAAGGTTTTGCAAACCCTTTCTTTGGAGCCGTTAACATCGAAATTGAAAGCCATTTTCGGCTTTCTATTGGAATTAATCTTTTTATATTGATATCTAGGCTTTATCTCTGTTATGTTACGAGCTATGTATTCTCGCTGTCGCATCAATGAGGCCATGGCCCAATAATCATCAAAAATAAGTTTTCGTGACTCCTCAGAAATTCTATCTGCGCATTTCAGCCGACATGTACTTCCACAAGGTTGCTTAATCGTTTTAGCTGGATAAACGGTTTTCTTTTTTGAGTTTGAAACATATTTTTTGCCTGCATTCAATCTTCACAATATTTGTAGTAACGATCTTATTATTTTTCTTCTTTCGTTTTCTTGTAACTGCATCAACTGGCTGAGTTGGAGCTTCTTTTGCAGTATCGTTCATCGTTCCTGTGTCATTTGTATCAAAATGTATGATTTCGACGTTATCGGCACGGCTGGAAGAGGCGACATGATCACCATCATTCGGAGCAAGACCACTTTGAAGATTCGAATCTGCAGGAAGATGATCACTTCTTTGATGATTATTAGAAACTTCAACAATCTGAGTGAAGGAAATGTCATCAATTTTTAAAGTGTTTGGCATTTGGTCATTCATGTTACTATTTGCGTTCTCTGTTTCGTCATCCGGATTAGAAGGGTCGAAATTATTACGTGTGTCATTGGTACTTTGAGTTATTTGTTGGGTGTTTGGACTTTGTACAGACAAAGCTGAAGCTGAACTGGATGATGTACTTGAGGACGAAGATGAGGACGAGCTGGAAGATGAAGACGATGACGACGAGCTTGACGAGTTCGATCTCCGGCATTTTTTCTTTGATGGAAAGTATGTTCTATCATCATCTGAGGCGGGAGAAAAGTCACCATCGTCACTGTTAGTTTGGTTGTGATAAGTGCTAGTTAAGGGTGAACTTCTCATGATGTTCAAATCGGACGCACTCATTGTTGAAAGGGGTTCAACAATATCAGAATTTCTTTTAGAAGCAGGCTTAGTATTTTGAGATTCATCATCGTCATCGTTGTTCTGAGTTGATAATTCTATCATCCTTCTGCATCTACTTCTCTTCGGATCCATGATAGTGTAATGCCTTAAACAAAAAGCCTTTTCTTATTAAATTCGTATACAAACAAAATCCTAATTAAAGTTAACATATAACAGACACTAAACTGAAACTGCCACTTATGCAATTGCGAACAGCGAATATTTACAAGCAAATGTATCGATTAAATGGCGCGTTACCGAAAATGCCCGTTATTAAATTCGTATAAGAACAAAATCCTAATTAAAGTTAAAAAATAACTGACACTAAACTCAAACTGCCACTTATGCAATTACGCACAGCTAATATTTGAAAGCATATTTATTGATTAAATGGCTCTTTACAGAAAATGTCCGTTATTGAATTCATATAAAAACAAAATCCACACTAAAGTTATTAAATAACTGGCATTATATTCAAACTGCCACTTATGCATTTACTCACTGTAAATATTCGAAACCATATTTATTTAATAAGTGGCACTTTACACAAAGTGCCAGTTTTTAACTCACCTCGACAAGGATTCCCTGCGGAGACTTGACGCGAACAGTCGTAGTGCCGGTTTATCAATTACCGAACGGACAAATTGTGACAAATTCATAAGTGACACTAGCGACATCTAGCGAAAATTTGGCGCATTAGAGCCACCGGGGTCTTTGCATTAGGCGCGTTTCGTTTTACGCGTTTTGACTGTATACTTAACTAAAAAATGTAATTTTTTGTATAGTGCCACTTATGTTTTAAGAGTGCGATATGTATTATGTATAACATAATTACTAAAGACGTCAAGTTCAACGGTTTCATTTATAATATTCTTGTTAACCTTGTTTTAGCTCAATGTTTGCATTAAGTTTGGGGTTGCCTCGGTAGCGTACCGGGTAAGACTTGAACTTCTTAATTGCAGATCCTTTGTACCTATTATTATTCATGACACTACTGCCTTTCCAAAAGAAGTACTAAATAGCTAGAATGTTGATGACATTTTAGTTTGTTTTCGCCCACATAGAACGTTAGTCCAATTGAATGTTGTCTTTTGAGTGTTATCATTGTCATTAGACATTTGTCTGCGAAACAAAGATATTGACTTTTCTAAGAATCTTACACAGCTACCCATGGATAATAATTACGGAAATCATGTTAGTTTTCACATTGCATATAACGTTGTTGTTTGTGGTATTTCACAACCGGCGGCCATAAAACAATGCATCGAGCACGTGCCTGTTTACACTTTCGAGTTCACATTCAAGGTCGTACGCATTTGTAAGGATGTACCCGTGTAGGCTGGCCATTGAACAAATACCGGTTACGTAACAATGTCCCACTTTCCCACGATATGCACGTTCTTCCGTCCGTCACGGCCTTTTACAATTAGATGATTTATTATTTATGTATGAATTCGGAATGACTTTCTTTGAGTGCGACACCAGTTTGCTGCATATTGACTTCGCGCAATTGTAACTGTTATAGACTGTGATTGTGTTGAAAGAAGTTCTTCGTAATGTAATTTCGTAGAACTCTGAAACCATAGTACAATCCACTTGATTAAATGTGTGTTGTACTAGCTCATTGAAAATTCAACACGATACTTGGAATCGCAGATGGACATTGTCTACTAAATCGGTATGACGTTACGCTGATTATTATGAATGGCTCAAATAAGCAAGCATTGTGGAATTAGTCATTTATCTCGGCATGTTGTTTACCCACAATCGTGTTAGATAGTTGTCGATAAGGAGACACGTGGTTGTGGGGTCGTCGACCCGACATACTCGTGCTCGCCGACAGCTCGGTAATAATAATAAAATGTTTCCGTGCGACTGGTTCAAGGGCGAGTCGCTGATATCGGCGCCCGCTATATTTAGATTTAGCTGTGTGTGATGTGAATATGTGTGTGTCTACATACACAATTGTCTTGCATCTTGAAATCTTTCTTTCATACGGTCAAATTCTTCTGTCTTGCATTGCTGTCTATTTTACTGTGCGCGTGTCCGATATTGTGAAAATAGAGAAATTGACCTTTCAGCAATTTGGTAGTTGGATATTATTTCGTGTTACTATCATCATCATCATCATCTTAGATTATCCCGGTTACACCTGAGACTTTCATCTTTTTGTTTAAGGTCTGTTTTCATTTGTCTATTACGGAAGCGGCTGCCGTGTAAACTCCTAACCCTGAGAGCAGCAAACTTTGCTCTTTCGTTAACAGGTGAATCTGGCTGTTTCATATTTCGTTTTTGATCTATCATCATATAGGTACTCGGCAAGAAGTTTTACGCACTCAGGGCAAGAAAGTAAACTTACTGCAGAAAAGGTAGTAGTACAAAACAATGTCACACATGACGTGCCATTCTCAAATAACCTCAGCACTAACGTAACGATTACAATTCCGTTCGATAAAATGACCTTGATAAATATTCTATTGTCCTATTTAGGGAAATACGTGGTTGCTCTGTGCGTAGTTGCAGACCGAGTAAATTTCGCTCTCACTTTCGCATCGCAATAGCAGCGGTGTGTACATGAAAACGAGATGAATGGGCCGACGGAGACCGTTCATTCTCAGTCCGGGATGTGGAATTCGTAAAATCAATGCGAGCCGTCTCGGACCCGCCGCGTGCCGTCCGATAATTGTGTCATTGTGTAGTTGTATAATGGGCATGCCGACGATCGACCACATAGGGTCGCCGACCGCTTAACTGACATCTATTACAATGTAGATGAGTGGCAATTTTGATTTGCATGTGTAAATAACATTCTCAAATTGATTTCGTTTAATAGGTAGCTGATTACGACGTGTTCGTAATGCGTTGATGTGATGTCAATTTATCACTGTTACATTGGTATCACGAATTGTTGATGACAACATACTTACTCATACATCAAAATGATTTCAGATCCAATACAAGGCGTTCGGTAGCTCAGTCTTATTGCAACCGCATACTTCATTTTGCGGATACATATTTGCGAACAAAAACGTCACCACCCGTCACACGGCTTGCATTCATTCATACAATATGTTGAATGTTGTAATGGGGTCGTTAAACCCTGATGACGTCACGTAATTGCCAGCTCCCTTCGCCGGTCGTCGGTTGAAATCAAAACGTTGGATTAATAACAAGGGAAGTCTGTGTAGGTCAAGCACATTATCACTTTGGTTTGTGTGCGTGACAACGAGAATGACTCACTCTCTAATTACCACTCAGAATCAGTAGGCTTCATCATACATTGCCTTTACTTCGCTATAATTGCCTTCGTAAACTTGTTATCTAATTCATTCATTACGTGTTTTACCACAAAGTGATTAATCCATAGTTGTAAATAACACGATCACGAACTTCCAATTCAATTCTCATATAAACAGTATTTACGAGCTAAATTTTATAAACTACACGTTAGCCAACATTAATGATGCAAACAGTGTTACGTAACGTCGATAAATGTGTGTACTTGTTCGTATGTGAAAGGGGCCATTGCCAAGGACTTTGTTCAGAACGCAGGCGGAAAGGTAAATGACTCCCATGCCCATACGAACATCTATCTTTTATGTATATCTCAATGTTACTTGCGATTTATGCATTATGCGACTTACTTCGAGTACCATTAACATCAACGAGAACGTTATGCCAATTTCCAAGTCCGTAAGATGTTATTGTTCTACTTTTTATGTTTATTGTTTTGTAAAGTTGTATTCCCTAAGTGTTTACTTTGGGAACATTGAGAGCAATAAACTTTCACGATATCAAATACAACGGAGAGGAAAGGAGGTGGGTGAATGTTATATATATAAAACTACAGGTGCTTTTGTAAGGGGTAAGTTAGGTGGTTGTTACAGATTGGATGAATTGAATACGTTGATCGTCTTGTTGAGTTCCTCTTTAAATATACACTGAGTCTAGAGATATGTCAAAATATCATAGGTGTCTACAAGTGTGGTTTATATCCATCTCAATTATTGTAGCGTTCGTACACAGACAATGCATTTCATATGTAATTATCACTTTGAATTGAATACGTTGATCGTTTTGTTGAGTTCCTCTTTAAATTTACAATGAGTCTCGAGATATCTATAAAGCCGCGTGCTTTCTGGCAGAGTAGAATTTGGACCACCCCATCTCTTCCCATGCGGTGTCGTACAAAGCGACTAAGGAATAAGACTGTTTAACATCAGACTATATATACGGCCCAGACTCAGCCAGATATATACAGCCCAGACTCAGCCAGAGATGCATGGCTCGAGGCAACAATAGTGCCCGGAAAACGGCAATAGGCTCACCCCCTATTACGTGGGACCGAATACAATGATGGTGAAATGTGGGTGTTAATTTGCCTCTGCCTAACCCTCAGGGGATAAAGGCGTGATTATATGTATGTAAGTATGGTTTATATCTATCTGGTTTAAATCAATTGTAGCGTTCGTACACCGACAATGCATTTCATATGTAATTGTCACTTTGATAACATACATACCTAACGATTACTTGATCAATTTTGCGAACCGCGTTTACAATCATGTACTTCAGTCGCTGAGTATCAAACGCCATCAGATCTAAAACCCTTAAGATATCCGACACACGACAGACTCACTGCGCGCCTTAACGATGAGCAAAGTTTTTACTCCGAACATTTAATAATAGCATGCGAGCCAGTTTGAACTCTATTTCTAGGGTTTGCGAGTCGCTTTTCAACTACCTACTTTTAATAAATTAATTTCAGCAATTTCATTTCATTCAAATTTAACATGTATTTACTGTGGTTGTATTTATGACAGTTAACATGCTCGTTGAATTTATAAATTTTGACTATACCTTACATAAATATAATCATGCCTTTATCCTTGGAGGGTTAGGCAGAGGTGAATTAACAATCACATTTCACTAATCATTCGTATTCGGTTCCACGTAATATACCTCCTATTACCCTATACCCCTATTAGCCTATTGCTGTCTTCCCGGCACTATTGTTGACTCGGGCCATGCATCTGAACCTGAGTCTGAGCTGTATATATGTGTCTGATGTTAAACTGCCCTATCCCTTAGTCGCCTTGTACGACACCGCATGGTAAGAGATGGGGTGGTCCAAATTCTACACTGCCGAAAACCACGAAGCTACTAGTCCATTATAATTGATTTATCAATCCAATTAACTAAATTGGCAATCTAATTGTTACTAAACAGAAACGAAGCTCTTATTCTAGAGGAACGATTTGTTCAACTGGAAACCAGCTTCAAAATGACAGTTTCAATGTAGTTTTATGCGGTGGACATAAAATGCATCTGACCAATTTAGTTATTGTCCAACAACCTAACCTAAAAAGCTCATCGATATCAGCTGTCTCGACTGCATGACGACAGCACGCAAAATACGGTTTTGTAGCTCGCTTGCAGTCTTAAAATTGCCGTATCAATCGAGGGGGTGCAAATTTCTTTGCATTGTTCGTCAGTAGGTAGTTGCGTACAGCGGGGAGCGTGTCTATACATCGTGTAGGTATATCTATATTAAAAGGTCACGACCGCCACTCTTATGTACCTACTCCAGATAGTACGTACCTAAAGGGAGTTCTTTATTGAACCGTCTTGACTGAGAAAGGGGTCGCCTTATTAGGTCAGTAACACAGTTGGTTTGTTTACGTTTCTGATTATTTGTTGATCATTTGAGTGATACCGAATCTTACTTCTATTGTTATTTACTCGTAAAGTGAGTTGCTTTAATTGGTAGGAAACAAATGCACGGCTCAACAGATGGTAAGCGATAACTGTTTGTTTATGAACGTTCTAAATTACTTGTTACTTCCGTGTTACTGAGGCAAAGGAGGAAAAGTAGGAGGACCTTTGCCTTAGTCTCACAAACCGTACGATATACTAGGCACCGAATTGTTGGTGAAACTGACTTGCCAGCGGTTTTACGCTCGTTATTGCGTCTGGACGATCCTATTCCCTGTACCTAGGTAATTTTCTATGACTAATGTCCATATAATAGCAAGTTTGATCGAAATAGCTGTAGTGTCACTTTGATGTTCGTACCTTACTCTCGTGCTGCTTACTACCCAAAATATCTGTGTACAGTCACATTCTTGAATGCATGCAAATGTTTACTTGCAGTGTAAGATCGCGGTGCAAGCCACCTGTTGCCCAACCGCCGTGGCACAGTGGCACCTAGTTAGAGTTACCGCGAGCTTGACATTCACGAGGGCTCGTGACGGCTCAGACCGAAATAGCTTGCCGTAACCGACCGCATAACACGACGTAATGCTCTTTCTATTTATAGAGACTTATAATTAAATACACAGACATTCGTATTTGCCTTCCGCTAGTCCATGACGACGGAGATGCTGACGCAAACGTGTGCGTTATCGTTCGCACTAACCGCTAAATGCAAGGACTTGTATATTGTTTACTTTTACCACGCAAAATTTACAACATCGTAAAAGAAAGCGTTGCCAAGCCGCCACTGTTTACTAGATACATGTAATAAAAATCGTATTTTAACATCTTACTCTTGACATATTTCTAGTTGCCGTACAATAAATATATACGCGCCATTATCCATTTCGAGGAAAAGAATCTATTATTTGAATGTGTAATGTAAACATTTAACATCATGTATTATGGAATTGAAAGATTCCTATAACTGTTATTCAAAGCACGTGTGGTCGGAAGTGGAAACAGATGATTCGATGAATACCGTTTACGTGCCATTGTTGATACTCGACACGTATAAAAAGTGAACCGGTCAGTGGGCCTTTATCGTTTCTCACAGGAGCACGATGAAGTGAAGGAGATAATAATAATAACGGTAACATTGAAACTCATTCATTTTCTCTTTTTTCTGTTAACAATATAGTTATGGTTGGTCTTTTTTGTGTGGGTACGCAAAGGGATAGCCCGTCGGCGTTTAATATGTAAAGGAAGGCAAGGTTACACGCACACATCTGCGCCCGTGTCTGTGTAAGCAAGATGCGCTTGTAGTGGAGGGAATCCCCAACTTTTTACAAACACAATCAAAGTTATGTAATGTTTGTTCGTATCCGTCGGCGCACACCGACTGCCACTGTTGTTTGTACGAATGCCAATGTTATACATTACAGGCCTCTTGTATTAGTCATAGGTCATTAACATCACCGTTAAACGGTGTTTACTTTTTATACACATAATAATATTGTTTCCTTGACGTTTCAACAATTCGTTTCGCTCTGTAAAGCGTTCTGAGAATTGTGTTACTATCTCGCTAACATGGTTAAAAGAAATCGTGTACAAAAACCAGTGATGAAGATTTGATAGTTTTTATAGGCAATTGAACAGTTGAACTTTGAAATGTACCTTTCCGGTCTTATTTGCTGAAGAAAGTTATAGTGACCAAATCGGAATTAAACTGCTATTGCATGTTTTAACTCAATGAAAATCATTTAGTTATCGTGATCGTAGTTATTTTTACCGATGAAATCTGAACTAATGCCCTTAACATAATCATTTCAATGCCAATATTTAATGCTACTTGTAAAGTTCGATTCTTCCCGCAAACTTGGACTAAGATCTGTATTTTATTTTGAGAATTATTTGTGACAAGACAATAATGACAAACAGACAGACTATTTTCCTACATTAATTTCCAAGATCGGCCGAGGATATAATTTGTATACTTATACCTTGACATGTTTTTGTATGCTTTCTAACTGAAGCATATTCAAATTAAAGTCTGGGAAATCCCACTGTTGGACATAGGCCTCTCCCAATGTACGCTATTGCTGCCGATCCTCCGCCCTCCACATCGTTGAATAGGCTAATTAATGATGATCATGATGATATACATTATATTAACTAACTACCATCAAATCAGGCAATCTGTATGACTGTTTTTGAATGGACATATACGTGTAAAATCAGAGACAAAAGTTGATTTACAAGAAGCTTTGTCAAAAGACCTTTGCTTCATCACAAAACCTTTATAACGACGTTTATGACACTTCTATGAATAAGGCGATTAGTCTTTAATTTAAAACAGTTTTTACTAAAAACCTTCACTTATCCAATCCTTTCTCTATTTAATATTGTAGTTCCGGAATTTAAGAGTTATATTCTAGGTACATAGATTATTGTAGATAAATATCTCTTTAAATATCTCGTTTTATAAGTTAAGTACATTAAATTATAACCACTTTTACTTAAAATTGATAGTGTTTGAACGAAACAAGCCTCTAGTTTCAATTCAATACTTCAAAGAAACATTGACAGAAAAAAAGAAGATAGGAATAATTACTTACATCATAGTAAGATTAATCAAACCTATATGCCGTTGAGGTCTTTTTACTAGTTTTGCAAAAAGTTACTGTAACTAAGTATTAAAAAAAATATTTTTTTTTCCATAGGGTACATATTCCCTCTTAATCATGTCTTGAGTCATACTTAACTCGATAGCAGGAAAGGATAATTGCACTATCTTTTAGCAGTCGATCTCGCTTTGTCCTTATATGTATGATTGTTTACAAAGGCGACATGATTTTCTCTCCTACTAGTTTGAGATACACTTTGAGTTGTAGCCGATGTTGTATTGTCTGCAGCAAAGGCTCGAGGAGAGACTTGTACCGCCTGCATGTTAGTAAAAGGCTCGCCTTACGGCTGCTGTTGGCGCGAGAAGTCTCTCAAGGCTATGATTGTGGCCCAAGCCTTCATATACCTTCGCAACAGTACCTAGCTGTAGAAAATCTAGAGTAGATATAGCACTCGGTCTCCGGTCCATCGAATAATCTTGTGTCCATGAGCACTTAGAAGGATCTCAATTAGCATGGTCCTGATGCCAATGATTCCTATGATCAATCTATGATTATAGAAACAAAATCGTAATAATGGCGTGTTCTCGGTATTCGCAGCCGGTATCTCAATGTTTCCGAGACAGCCACAGTCCTGGTCTATCAGGGTCATAGGAATTGCAAGTGTTAGACATGCCACAAAAAGAAAAAAAATATCTTCTATTACGATATACTCCGCCAAATATTTCTATGGTTTCAACATTAGAAGTTATGTTAAATCATACAACGTTTAAATAGAATATCAAAGTCAATTTCATTTACTCCATTTGCATGAAACGAACCTTTAAGGGTTTATATTTAACTTCCCGCCAGCGCATCCGTGGGATGTTGAATTTTTCACTTAATAAACCGACTGCGTTCGTGCGAAAGCAATCAGTTAGCTATTTCCACAAAAAAGTAGGTTTAGTAAAGTGTTTGCTTAACTTGTGTATAAAATACATGCATTTTATACACAAGTTAATTAAGCGGTATAGGTAAATATTGAGATACACTCATAATTCGTAATAAGGTTAATGTTTGTGCTGGTGGTAATGACATAATAGCGATGTAAGTGGGTGAATGCAGTCGTGCCGCAAGCTGGATTGGAATCCGGTCACATTCCTAACGGCACTACACACTTGCACTGTCGCGCGTTTGATGCACTTCACGCGCACCGCAATATCTGCAATATTATCTCATTAAATTATGCCAATTAACTTAGTGTACCGCATTTCGCGCCACGCTGTCTCATGCTTACTATTCCACTTTAGAACAAGTTTAGTTTTCTAGGTAGTATGGTCGCTTACATGATCATCAAGGTATAGTTAATACGTGTAGTTAGTAAATATATTGCTTATATCTAATCTATCATCCGTACATATTTATTGTCCTTATTAAAAAACATCCAGGCTCTACTTTTAACTTGCAACTTCATCCGTGTCCTCGATAACCGACCCCCACGCGGCCAAAGTTGGCAGCAAAGGTTAGTTATTAATACATTCATGTTATTCATATGCCTACGTAAAACTTTACTGTTAGGTTGATAAAATATTACATCAACATTCCTTATTCGTTAAAGGTGTTTTACGTTTATGTCACTGAGACACTTAACAGTTTACTACAATGTTCACGCACAATTTACATTGTTGTATAAATATTCTACCAGTATGTTTTGTTATGTTATTTGTTTTGCTTCGTTTCTGTAGGTGTTGCTTTAAAAAAAAACTTGAATGAAAGATTATTTGTAATGCAAATGATTTGTATGAAATATGAGTACGCACGAAGTTTGTATTATTAAAATTCGGCTTCAATATAACAATGAAGTACGTACTTGGTAGTTGAAACTTTTTGAAATGAATACTGAATTATATAACTCAGTATTCATT
This sequence comes from Eilema griseolum, assembly GCA_963662185.1. Taxonomy (NCBI): domain Eukaryota; kingdom Metazoa; phylum Arthropoda; class Insecta; order Lepidoptera; family Erebidae; genus Eilema; species Eilema griseolum. The sequence continues at coordinate 14,098,087 of OY759250.1, forward strand.
TCAAATCAGGAACGAAGTTTGTACTAGATAATGTTAAAGCTTAACGTTCTGGCATAATTAAAAGCGATTAATTTTCGCAAGATGTTTTATCTATATAAATTCTGAACATGGCTACGTTTACGTTTACGTACTGAGCTTGTAAAGCTCTCAAATGTATATATCATTTAAAGCCTTAAAATTTGTTATCCTACTCACAAGCTACAGTTGTATTCTATCTCAAAAATGTTCTCCATGACTCGACTGCTTTCCGCACCGGTTACGAAAATGAAATACCTTTTACGTTACGTTTCGTTGTGGTTTACATTAGCTACTCCTGTATATTCAGTTCGCAACCTTAACGATCACAGAGCGGTTTTGTCTGTTTTGCTTGCCCGACTTGCGGTATACGCTTATCCTAACAGACTCGAGACTACAAAAACCCTTCTTTTATACCTTTTCACGAGTATCAGCCGGCTTTGAGCTAGTAGGTCACTAAGGCTTCTTTAGCTTAGAAATATCTTACGTAAATACAAAATTATTACGATGTCAACGTGACCTTATCTTTACTTTTGCGTTGGTTTCTTGGATAGTATTTGGGCTAAGTTTTTGAATATGTGAATTATTAGTTGATATAGGTACAAATACGTATGAAAGCAAATTGAATAGGTGCGTAGCGGGTGGGTGCGCGGACTGCGCACCTACCCGCGGGTCAATTACTGCATAAATCAATACGGATGTCGCCCTATGCGGTGGCTCTTTGTTCCAGCCGACTGGAGATACGAGGCCCGTCTCGGCAGCTCCAGCTCTGTCCGGAAAACTCGCTGAGGTATCGCGGGGTCGGATGATTACTTATTAACGTAGGTGGAGGCTGGCTGGCGCGGGCGGGCCGCTGTGAGCTCGTCGCGCGATCGATGCCGGGTCCGCCAATGGCGCACCGTCGCCCTCCGCCTCCCGCGCCCTGCGCAACCCTCACCACACCCCTCGAATGCCGCACCCCGACACACCGCCCCCATAAATCATTGAATCCGCCATAAAACACCCCAATGTTCGTAAAAATGTAACTCTAATTGGCGAACACAAGTCTCATATCTCCTAGTCAAACTACATCCTGAAGCCTTCAGAACAAGGCCTTACTTTGGAGACGTAAAACATTGATCAAAGAGTAATACAGACCCCGACGCGCTCGCTCGTTTTGCTCGCCGGAGTGGGGCTCGTACGAATAATTGAATTTCCATCATCGAACAAAATGAGAGCTGAAAACTGAAGCGGGCGGGTGACTTTGTTGGTATAGCGTATTATTTCGGACGTCAATTATTTAGTCACGATATCTGTCGGAAAATTGATATAACAGTGAAGGCGCATTAATTTTATGAACACATTAGACTTTATACCTTTAGGCTAACAGATTTAATGTCATAATGTGACTGTAAGTAACCGTACTATATGTACATGTACAAAGTTAGTAACGACGTTTTCCATAAAAGCGAGCTATTTTTATACTCAATTTGAGTAGATTCTTCGCATGAATTATTTTAATTGAACGTACATTTTTATTCTGCTGTTAATTTAGTGCGGACTTTAAATAAACATGAAATAATTTAACATACAAAATAAATCTATCAATAGTTTTTGTCATGCGATGCCGATGTTTACTAGCATATTCAATTCATGGCACATGGAAAATGGAATTAATGTTTGAAAAAAATAATGTTTTGCAAACAGAAACGTAGTACACAGCTCGCGCAACGAATCGTGGAACACATTGTGCTCAGTTATTAGAATTTGTAATCTAATAAAAAAAACTCGTGGAATGAAGATACGAATGAATAGTTTTCAAAATAGGTTTAAATGACTACATGTTTTGTGTGTATTTTTAAATATAACAATTTAATTTTCTTTTCGTTGAACAACTATGTTACTGTGGATAATATATTCATAAACATTTAACATTACACATAGCTTTTATTTATACTTACTTTTTTATTTGACCCGTCTAGTTAGGCTCACTTCGCCTTCGCAATTCGGTGAATGGAATTATTTCTTTATAAACCCTTCTCAAAACAATTCGACGACCCATCTTTAAAGTTTGTCCAATAAGTTCAATATTTCTTTACGGTATCAATACCACGCAAATACAAGTCCAGCACCTAAAAGATTTAACTTGGGGTCATGTGTCATGTCGATCAACCCACTTGCCAGTTTCTTATTCCAATTCGAGTAGTTAAGCCCTCGTCTCCTGACTGCTATAAGTATTGGCGCTATTTGAGAAATTCTAGAATCTAGCAGTAGCACTGACTACCTGGTACTCAAGGATGGAATAGCAGCAGGAGTGTAATGGCGCAACGACATACTGTATGGTTTCTTATTCATGCCATCATATAATTCATCAGTATTGGTACTCTTTGATTGTAACATCAGCAACGTCATTAGAGCACGAACACAGACATCTAGTTGAGATGTGTGAACGTGATAAACACCAGCGCTTATGCATTACATAGTACAAGGTGGTGTCGTTCATAACAGGCAGTACGGATAGCCTGGATCCAAAGGTTATATCACACTTCTCTACAATCGACAAACAAACGAAACAAAACGTCAATGGTAGCATTTGACAATGTTTTAAAGTAACTTTTCTCTTAACAAGCTGCTGAGCGATCAGCCAAAATCTCGGCGAAAATAAAATTAGAGTATAGAGAAGTAGTAGAGAGTATTCGGACAAGTTGTTTTGCAATAACCAATGTGTATGTGAGTGCAGAAGTGTTTCTGATGCATTCTGGAGTGAGGACAGATAGTGACTAAGTAAATTGACATTTTAAATTTCGCGTAATCATTGAATTCGGTCCCACGTAATAGGGGGTGAGCCTATTGTTGTATTTCGGACACTATTGCTAATTCGAGCCATGTATCTGAGGCAAATCTGTGGTATATATATATCTGTCTGATTTTAAACGGCTCTATCGCTTAGACGCCTTGTACGACACCGCATGGGAAGATATGGGGTGAACCAAATTCTACTCTGCCGGGAACCACGCATATATATTATAATGTTAAAGCAATGAGCTATAATTATATCGCTCACCTGCCTCACGATATTTTTAATTACGTTCGGCGTTTTTATTTTTAATATGTAAACAATGAAGAGGTACTTAGCTAGTCTGAATATAATTATGCTTATTGCTTTTGTTTCTAGGAAAGTTGAAGAGTAAAATTACGTTCTTTTAGTGTAAGAACACACCGTTGGAAGTACATTTCTTGTTACACCAAGAAAAAGATAGACAGCTTTATAAAGCGTGATTTTGACTTGATTCGTGCAACGAGTAAATTTTAGAATGAAAATAATATCTACTCACTGTCAACGTCCTTCGCTCCCTCTCTGTGTCATTGTCATCAGTCGAGTCATTATTCACATGTGTATAGGTACCCTCTGTATTTTTACAAGCTGTATGCCAGAGTTGCAATCTAAAACATTATTGGATAAACACATAGTTCGTCAATTGTTATATAAAAGCGTTACATTACACTAAATAGATTTTTAATAAACTATTCTTGTTTCTCAGAAATGACTTTCTCAAATGTTATTTTGTTTCAGCCGCCTCGGGGCTACGGAGGGCCCCCATATGCGGGAGCCCCAGGCGGACCACAGCAGCCCCCGGGTGCTTACGGGCCTCCAGGCTCGTACCCTCAGCGGTATCCACCGCCACCAGGTCCCCCTGGTGCACCTAACTCAAGACCGCCGTTCTCGCCACACCAGGTTTGTACAGCCATAATATTACATTGATTTAGCTTATACATTACTATCGAAATCTTCAACATTACTAGTTTCATAGTTCTTACTTTATAATAATGAGCAAGGGATATGCCTGTCAACCTCACCTTCGGCAACCAAAACGACCCACAGGCGGCGTGCGTTTTAGTCGGTTCGAGTCCGACTCCACCGGCTCCGGTGGGGAGGTATCCGTGGGGATGGGGATATTGCGCACGTAAAAAAAAAAAAACTATAATAATGATACAAATTTAATAGATTAATACGAGAGAATCTCATCCCGATCGATAACTTTTTCAACAGAGTGGTCATAATTTCAAATCACGGTTCTAATGTTAATGATGAAATATTTTAGATTTTCCGATATCTCCAGTTTATTACAACTTTGAAGACATGACAGACCTACTATATAAATCTACCATCTCTTTAAAATTGGAAAATAATTATCATAAAAAACGAATTTCTGCATTGAAACAAGTTTCAATGAATTACTAGTACCTCTAAATTTAACTGCAATCAGTTTGCATCAGCTTATAAGAGTAAAAGATCTCATTTTAAGCTTTTCCCTTAACGTAGCAAAGAGGTCACAGGTAAAGTGCCCATAGTTTTGGACAACTGCAGTTATAAACAGAAATGTCTACGGTGTATTAATTATCTACGTTTAATTACATCATGGCAACCCATCCATATGGGTAAACAGCAATCAATTACTCATTGTAAAAATGGCACCGCTGTACCATTATACATGCAGGTAACCGTGCATTACATGCCGCAGATTAATGCTGATTGATTACCATCTATGTAGGTACGCATTAGGGTATATGTGTTATGTGGCAGAGGTCATTGACTCTCGGCTCTTTGTTTGCATACGATACGTTAGTGATCTATGTTTATATCTGCCACAATAGTATCACTGAGCTATCTATACCCGTGTTTAAATATACAAGCAATCAACCACACGTAGTTATAGTTATTGGTGAGGAATTGCAATCACCAAAATGAAGGAGGAGGAAGAGATTGGGCAACGGAATGTAAGGGAAGAAATCATGTGACAATCTCACCAACAAATCCTGAAACATGCGAGTGGTACTCCCCCTGGGAGTTTCCTATTCATGTGCACATGACTAACAACTAAAAACAAGGAGTTGTAATAGCATAATTGTACCGCAATCCACTCCCAGTGATTTCAAATTTACAAGTTTAATTGTGTTAATTGGTGCAAGTTGTTATTGAAAATAATGTTTATTTTTTTATACTTGGTAGTTCAAAACGAATCTTTAGACGACACACTAAAAGCTGTGGGTATCTCATATAAGCAAAAACGCTGTGTAGTGGAAAAAAGTTCCTATAACAACAGCCTCACAGGCTTCCCTTTATAAAATATTCAACTTTCTACACTGTTGCCTACCTATCAAATAAAATAGGGTAAGTAATATGCTTAAGAAAACGATAATAATATTCCTCATGCAATATGTTATTCTCAATGAAGAAGTGTAGGATTTATTACATTGAATCGAATTCATTATCAAAAACGCAAACATCTAATTAGTTCATCATAAACAAAATTATTAATAAGCTGTCGAATGAATTACAATTATCTTGAGCCCTTTTTGTAATCTAAGTTGAGCCCCATACATAGGTACCTAGGTAAAGTGTGAATCATTTTACTGCGAGAAGGCTTCACTAAGTTTTAATTCTTGGAGTCAGAGTGTAACACCGGTAGAGCCACATAGCAATAATGAGAGTCGTATCCGGTTGCTAGCACCGCTGCCGTGCCAGCAATAAGAAACCCGTTCGGATTAGTTGATATTCATCTTTGAAGGAAGATGTATACAGTATTCAATTACTTTATATAAACGTGTACTTCATTAGTTTACGTTTACTTTCGTCATTATTCTGTTTTAGTCAAGCTATAAAATTATGAATGTAACTCAAATTCTGTGAATTACTTTTACTCCTGACGAATACGAACCCTAACGTTCATAAAAAGCCACGCAGAAATGATATCTAAAAGATTCTGAAGACGTCGTATTCTAAGAAATGTGTTTATGCTTGCTCGTCGTGTTGCTGGATTCATATTCAGGTCCGAAACTAGAGAGCCGCCTCGAACCGTTTCTCAGAATCGTTGAGCCGACGGCGGCGCGTCGGAGCCTCATCCACTCACGTGAATATAAACGTTCTATCATACTTAAGCTGCCTTCGCCGGAACACGACTCTAAAAGCTATGCTCATAAGTTCTAAGTTAGCTTGGGGGCTCAAGATACGCTCGAATGACGTAAGCCGCTCCGCGCGCTCGCTGACGTAAGCTCGTTGTGCAACGGAGCCAGAGGTACGTTTGAAGCAGGGCTCTTGGAGCGAACTCGTGTAGAAATCGATGTTAAGAAATGATTCCACTATGAACAAGGCCGTTTTCAAAACACGCATGTACTTGGTTTGGTGTAAAAGTACCTTAGAAGCATAATCTTGACACAATGATAAATACCCTCTATTAGTTTTTTCGTACTTAGTTGTTCAAGTATATTTTCTTTTTTCTTCACGTGTGTTTAGAAATACTGATTGCGTGGCGTTGTTTTTCGTAAACACTGGTACAATGTGTTGATATTTAAATAAATAAAATATTTGAATGCTGTAAGATGTTAATGTAGTTAACCATAGCTATACATATAATTAATATGGATGCAATGTAGTGATTTTATAACTTTACATTGCTTTCAGAATAAGCTTGTGCTTAGAAATGTCGACAGCGTAACTTAGATGATTATGATTTGAAGCCTTGTTCGCTTTTTGTTTACAACCCAATTCGCGAATGTACAGAACAGGAGTGGTTCGGTTGTTAGTTAAAGTATAGTTCTTGGAAAGCCTATCAAAATATTGATTAAACGTATTTTTTTTCCTTCTCATTGTTAGCGCAATTCGTTTTCTGAAAATGTATTAAAATATACAATAATGTTTACGGGAATTTACGCGATCATGATATAGGTACCTACATATGTTTGATTTAAATCATTATTCATATCGGAATTAAAAATGTAAATCATCTTCCAATTTTGAAAATGTCCAAATTGATCCTTGACAAGTAATAACAAATAGTTATAATATCTGTCAGAAGGTCTGGAAGAAGAAAGGCTTTATTGTAATAAAAGCTCGCATTGGACGACCACTATGTGCTGTTCGTCTATCGACTTTTGATAAATACCTAACCAGTTTTGACAACAAACGTTGAATATGTGCTGCCTCCTTCCTTCTAATACTTAATTTGTTGACCGTCATCTAATTGTTCCTTGTTGTTCAAGGCCGTGTGAAACAGCTATTTCACACGACTCGTGTAAGTATTTGAATTTGAAGGACTTTGAACAGAACGAGGAATATATCTAGGTACTTAAAACGATACCAAACAAACTTTCTGAACTTGAATACCTAATTCAACAAATTCGAAGAATAGAAAGAAACTTAATCTTCGTATGCCTATTATTAGTCAAGCTCTATTTCTGTAACTTGTTCAATCATTTATTTATAGATATTATCCGACTACGTTATTAATAACTATGTAGGTATGTTGTTTTGCTTGAATGTTATCAACATTTGAACTATGTACCTGCTTAGTTATCATTTAAATTTGCATATCGGAAAGAGACAAGAAAACAAGACTGAAATGTCGACCTTGGGAACTTTATTTTCAGATAATCTTTTAACCTATTTTTATTAGTTGATTTGGTAAATTCAGAATGAAATTAAAAAATTATACCTATATCGTTTACAATACAATAAGAAATCCTATTAATCCACTCAAAATAGAAGAAATAAAATGGTAAGCTTGCATAAATTCGCATAGAGCTGAAAATTGGTAGGGTCTTAAATACACCATAATACAAGAAATATCAAAAGTCACCATCGATTGGATTAATGCATTTTTGCTGAGGAGGTAGGACACGGCGGTATTTCCGCCTAATTGAGCAGTCCGACCGGGGAAGTACCTCCGCCACGCCATACAGAATACCGCGGTTATAATAACTTCGTGTTGTGTTCCCGGCGGTGAGTAGGGTAGCCAGAGCTCACTGGAGAGTTTTTGTGCTGTCAGTGGGATGACTAAAGGCTTGTTCCTGCTTTGTCCTCTACACTGATGGCACAAAATCTTTGTTCTTTCAGGGTCGGCAGCACGGATGTGACTCCACTGGTGTTACACACGTTCATAGGTCATGGTAACAACTTTCCATCAGGTGGGCCGTGTCTGCCAACTAAGTTGTAAAAAAAAAAATTCTAGTTCTAAAGTCAAAATTAAATTATTAAATTCTCGCATTTTTCTCGCAAACAGCAAGTGCTATCGCAAAAGTACGTTGGAAAAAGTTGTAGATCATGTAATTACCTACATTATTTTGATGAATAGAATGCGAATAATTGATTTTGGTATAGTTAGGCTATTATATAGTAGGTGGTAGTAGTAGTAATAGTCAGGCTGTTGATTATTTCTTTATATCCATTTCATCACTGGTTTCCAGGAATCCGGTTATAGGAATTCCTCGTCACTGCGTGGGAAATACTATCTATTGCATTATATTTATTGTTCAGTACTGAGTATTTTCAGCTTTGTGTAATATGTTACCAATTTTGGCTGCCAATTCCAGCCTCATCGTGCTGGCCGACGGGACGGTTATTTGGTTATGTTGGACTGGAACCGACTAAAACTGCATGAAAAGGTGACCCAGTAAAGCAAATCCTTTCCACCCCGATAATACCCTTTTAATTTATTTGTATTCGGTACCGAATTTCCTGGGATGTCTAACAAAAAGCGTTTATCAGAATATATCTATAGTATAGTAGTAGCTTCTACTTTCGTTACAACATACAACTCTCGTGTTACTTACAGGACCTATCGCAGCACACATGCCATTTCGCGGCACACATGCCATTGGCTTTAGCAAATCCTTAGTCAGTGAATAGGCTCATAAATAATACACTTATACATTTTTCACATACATAAATCAATACAATCGGTACTACCACAGCAGCAGTGAAAATAAATTTTATGAGTTTCCCAAGCAAACGCGTTTCATAGAATCTAAGAAATATTATATATTTGGTGTTCTGAAGCTTAGGCTATTCTCACAGCGCTCCGCGTCACGCGGCGGGGTGCGGGGAAGCGTGGTGTTGCGTTGCCTCTACCAGCAAAATTTAAATATACCTCGCAAATAGCATAGCTTTTATTATCCGATTATTATCCAACATTTAACTTTACTTTAATAAACATTTAGATTACCAGGTAGCAGGTACCAGGCAGGTGTACGAACCTGCCTAATAATTTCACAGTTCTCGGCCTATACTAACCGCCGCACCGCATGTGGTAGCAGAAAAGACTGCGCGTGGTGGCATATCTGCTATGCCGCGACACGCGAGTGTGTCCGCGTTTTTTCGCGTTGCGGCTTGGGGCAGTGTACCAATCGCCTTATGATTGGACTTGAAACTTTACTTTGATTAACGGAAACAAGACATTCCGTATGAAAAGAGTCACTAAATATTTTGGGGCCCGTAACAATCTTACCTGCTACTGACTAACCAATACACCTACTGATTAACAGATTTGATTATGGCACAGGCTTTCCACTGGAAGTTAAGGTTTTAGACGGAAATCGTTCCCGTAAAATCCAAGATAAACCACTCAAAAGAATTGAAGAACCGATCACTGGCCCCAAAGCACCAGTTTTATGTGACCAGGACACTAACACTGTGATGATGATGAAAAAGTTCCTCAAGTATGTAATAGCGGAACTAATTAAAGACACTCTTTGCGTATCCAAGGAGATCGGCATGAGTGAGATTTGTATCATACAAAATAAACATCAAAGGTTTTTGTTTTATACCGGTATAGTTAAAAATTCTCTAGATAAGATTATGTATCAGATATCCGTAACATGGCGCTTATATAAATATCCTAAGATAAGTGCTTATAAATTACCAGCCAATCGACGAATCAATCTGCATCAGAGTAGTATGATACACATTTTCGTTTATGTATTTATTAATTGTATTCAACATACGATCTTTACCTACTTAGCTCGTTTTAGATCACCGTCTTTGTAGCAAAAAATATGGGCTAGGCTGACTTAAGGCAGATATATGGGCTAGGCTGACAAGTATATCACTAGCACTCCGGCCAACCCAGGAAAGACCAAAGCGCAAGGCGCCTGTGAGTCGACCCACAGGCCCCGTGCGTTTTAGTCTGTTCATATCTGACATAACCTCTCCCTCCAGCGGGGGTTATCCGTGGGGGATTTTAATTCCTGTGTGGATGATGAATCACTAGCTTGACTAAATCGTCAACAAAATTCTGATGAATGAATGAATGAATGATTCTAGGACTAATTTATATCAGTCACTGATGTATGAATATAGTCAACAGATCAAAGGATTTGAAGTCTTTGAGAGATTACAAGAAAAAATACAAAGATATGTAGTACGAAGTGCTTCTTACAAAACATTCATGACTGGTTAAGAGTTTTTGGTTGGAGTTTGTGAAGTGTAGGTACATATTATTTATGACCATCAAAGTTCACCTGACCTATAGTTGTGACAGGTTGAGTTTAAGACGATCCCTACCGCCCCAGTTTTAAGTATTACTCAATGGCCACTTCTTATAAATAAATCAGTTAAAGAGAATTAAGCTAATTAAGTTTTATTAATAAATTCTAAAGTCCCATTTGTCGCGAGGAGCACTGGTATCTCTCTCGAGGGCCTGGCAGTGCAACTGGCGAAAGTGATGTTGCTCTTTAAGAATTAGGTTTATCTATAATGAGATGTTGCTGAGCTTCTCTTAGAGATGATGATTGATTCCCGCATTTTGAAAGAGAAAATGACCTGGATTCCAAATGAATGGAATCAGCCAACTACCCTTATAGCATTCCGATTATTGACATGCACAAGTTATTCACAAGCTCAGATACACAATGATTGTTAGATACACAATTAGTTCTAGTTGCAACTGCGTTGTACAAACATTCTAATGGGGCCCCCAGAAACTTCAAGACGAACGCATTTTCTTCTGTCTAAGGAAGCACCGCCGATCGTCCTTTACATTGGGTTTTCGAGGCGAACGCACCGTATGAAGGTGCCGCCGATTGTCTAGTAAATCACAACAATGGTGGAAAATTAATCTAGGGGACTAAGCCGGTTCTGTAAATTCGTAACATATCTCCATATTCATAATTATTTACATTAAAGCTTGCACTAATTTTATATTGACTTGTAATAGACATAAGTAAAGAAACAGCACTTGAATTTGACAGTAAAGAAAATAGTGTTACCTACAAAGATTTAACCGCCAGTAAAGTTAACGAAGGAGGTATTATTTATACTGTTTTGTATTGATGGCACTTGGTGGAATTTGTTGTAAACCTTTGAGGAGGCCGTAAGGCGAAACCGACCAGGTCTAATATATATTAAAAATAATGTGGAAAAGTACAAGTGAGTTTCTCAATATATGGAAGGAGGTATTGAACCTCGAAGGAGTTTGCATTTCGTGAAGGAGTGATTTAATTTAAAATCAAAATAGTAGCTATCATCATAGCATAGCTAATCCACCTTATTGGGAAGTTTGTCCTTTATAAGTAGGGTCAAATGGTCTTCTTATTTATACCTTTTACTTAATTATATACTTGTCACCGTAGGTTAACGATGATGGCGCTCGTCTGTGCGTAGTTGAATTTTAGTCATAACTCTTTAGTACCAACCACATTAGAAATTTAGGTCGAGTACTAGACGGTAAACGTGATAAGTGAAATGTTAATTTACCAAGATCCCCATAGTAGCGTAGGGTGTTTCGTTAAATAAGTCGCGGGGTGATCACACGCAATTTGCAAATTCACGGTTCAGCTGTGTTTAAAGTAGTGCCGGGGGTGTGTCCCTGATATTGTAAGATAGGTAGGTGGTGTCTTGAGTGCGCGTATTGCGGGCTCGGAGATACGGCCCGCATCCGGGTGCAATGAATGCGACGACGGTTTCAAGGGCGCGCCTCAGGTGATGACGTACGCGCACCCCTCCGCCCCCAACATAGCTCCCACGGGTGTTCCGGCACCCACCTAATAATGCACGTCTACGCCCTGTCTACCGCGTCCGCACTCGTTGCAACCTTGAGTGCTCTCGGGGACACCCCCATTCGCACCTGGGGGTGGGAGGCATTTAAAAAAACTCGACGACCGCAATACTTTTCGGCATTCATAAAAAAGTTCTTGAAAACCGAACACGATGTCAATCATGATGACGTGAACAATAAATGTTTGGTTAAGAAATACATAAATTGAACCGTGTCGACTGTCGATATTATTATTGCCTAATCTTAATAGTAGAGTGCCATCAGTCACGCCCTCCGACTCATCGTTCGTTATTGGGGCTACAATTAGAATGCGTAGTTGATATCACGTTGATAGCTCTCTAATTATCATAATAATAGTAGAGGCATACGACGGGGTGGCGGCCCCGTCAGCTGAGCGAAAACGAAAGTAAACAGAACTCGGTCAAAGGGTTTGTACTCACCTACCCGCAATATTTATGTGGGTACGGGGGGGTGTACCCCACACCCAATCCAGTCACCCTCCTTTGATGGATTGGTTGGCGACTGGTGCGGATGTTCGACTGAAACTCAGCCAAACTCAGTTGTGTGGCATTAGTCTCGATTTCGTAGTATGCTCTGTTCGACAAACTTTTACCGCGAAATTATTATTCAGTGAAAGTTTAAACAATTCTTTGTATTTTGTTTTGGACGCGGACGATCTACCACCCTACCCACCCTCGCCGCCTTTAAAAGTTGCCCTGTTCAGAGATGTAGGTATCTTTGAAGGCTACAAGATATTTGTTTTGTACTTGTACTAAATTTCTTTAAGTTTCACTAAGAACTGTCACGAAATGTAACTTTATTTTGCTTAGTGTTATAAACATATACTATACTAACGTGTATATGGTTATACTCCGCACCAAGATTTTTGGTGTTCATATCAACCTCACCAGTTCCACGACTAAGAAGTCAGTCATTCTCAGAGCCTGTTCCTAATTCCTAGTAGTAATTTCTAGTCTACTGTGATGCGGTTGTACAGGTGTACAGCGATATTTGCAGTGAAACTGCCCCCACAACCAATTGACGATGTCAAAGTTTTCAAATGGCAACCAGGACAGACGGCTTAACGTGTAATCCGAGACACGGAAACACCCAGATCAATGCAAATAAACACATTCGTGCACACGAATTTTTGCACTGAGTAGGAATCGAACACTCACCTCGCGCTTAACACTCGCCCCCCACTGAGGCTGTCAGTTTATCTTGGTAGAGACAGTGCATTAATACTTAAGTTAAATATCCCAGTTATATGATTCAGTGTCACTGTAGAATATTTTCGATTGGTCACTTTTTCAATAACACTGATCGAACTTTAACGGACGCACAAGGAATAATACCAAATGTACTAAATAATGTGTAATTTTTTTGCTCAGTACTTTATTCGCTATGGACACTTTATTCGATACAAAGTCAATTTGTCATAAATCGTTTCGTTCTATTGATACTAATTGGAATGCCAGCAGTCCTTTGTGTATTGCCACTGCCACGTATTGTTTAGGTTTCGGCTTTGCCAGCCAATGAGCGCAGCATATCCAATTACGCTGTAGCGAGCCTCCCTTCAGTCGGAGCCCATTACGCAGGAGCCACGCTAAGCTGATTAGAGCATTGGTCTTTTCATTCGAATTTCTATACTTTGCTGTTATCGCCTTTGAAATCATTCTTACTAACTCAAAATCTTGTTTCTCCAATGTCTGATGCTGCTACTTCGTATGATGTAGAAGTGATTAGGTTAGGTTTAAACTAGGCGTGAACAGGAAACAATTGGAAAGAAAAGAGAAAATAATGTGTTACTGCTACAGGATATGATGTGGTTGACATATCTGTGTAGAAAAAACCCTTCAAAAATTCCAGATAAAAAAAAAATTATATCTTCAAAACATACTGTATTTTTGACGACATAAATCTATTCCAAACTGGATATAAGGGCGCGTACCAACATCCTCGGGAGTCGATTCGACCTCACGTGCCAGCCGTTACATCGCCTGATAGACCAAGCTCTAGCACATGTTTTCTTTTTGAACAGACGGCAGGTTCATCCTCAGAAGCGCCAACATAAGCGAAATTAAGAGAAAGAGGTCCGCTCTTTCTCTTCAATTACTGGGCTCCAAATTAATAATTGGAAAACTTGCCCATTGTAGGTCCTATTACGTTAAACTGAAAGGTATCTGGTGAAATGTGCGTAAAATACACTTTTGGGTATCGTATAAACTGAAGGTTTCTGCCTATCCCTGTAGGTAAAATCGCGTTAGCATAATGTATGTACAGAAGTTTTCACTTAACAAATATATCAACCATTGTAGATAATTATAAAGATTTACGAGATTAGCACCACTTGGTTATGCAAACCAGAAATATATCCATTTTCATAGACCTTTATAACGAGAAATTGATTCCTTTCCTCCCCGAATACCACCCAGTAATCCCCAGACGACAGATTTTATCGGAAACAGCCATAGTCCGCGGCTCCGTTCCTATGGAATATTGATATGCTGCCTGCGGCACAGATGAAGTGATGAAGTTATTTCCAAATTGAAAATGAACATATGCCCTCATATCCCTATGTATCTCCCAAAATTATAGCGCATTCTACCCAACATGACTACATGATACTTTGACATAATCGCTATAGCCATGGCACACTTCTAATAGCACGAGTGTAACTATAACCTTTGGTCGAGCGCGCAACCCCACACTATACCAGTATAATGTGGGGGGGGAGGCCATGACTAGGGTAAATGAGGTCAGAGACTTAGGTGTCCGTCTTAATGCGGGGCTTACATTTGGGGACCATATAGTTGCGGTGTGTAAGAAAGCTTACAGAAATTTAGGTTTCATATTGCGAAGAGCAAATAATTTTACAAATATAGGAGCGATCATAGCATTGTATAATGCGCTAGTGAGAAGCCAGCTGGAAAGCAACGCAGCCGTATGGTCACCATATGAGGCCAAATATAATCTAATGTTGGAGCGGATACAAAACAAATTCGTTAGATTTCTATATCTAAGGTTGTATGGTGTGTATCCTTATTATCCGCTAATGTATCCCACCTTATTCATATTGGGAATGGTGGGGTACAATGAACTACGGGTGAGGCGTGAAGTCGCGCTGGTAACGTATATGTTGGCGGTACTGAGGGGTAAGCTAGATAACCCAGCAATACTGGGTGCTTTGTGTCTGTGTGTGCCGGACCGGTACGTGTGGCGCCGTCGCCGGCCGCCGCTGCTGGCGGTGCCGCGAGCGCGCACGAATCTGCAGGCCGAGGCCCCGTTCACTCGGGCCCTTCGCGCCCTCAATATGATATCCGAAATAGTGGACATGTTTACGGGTTCTCTGAGTGAATTCACAAGGGCATCTTTGTATGTCATTAGTTATAAGTTATAGATTAGTTAGAATTAGTTATAAGTTATAGTTAGTAGAATATGTTAAGATAACAATGTACAATTTGCTAACTGCCGCATTGGGGCAACCTGTAATGGTAGTTACATAAGGAAAAAAATAAATAAATAAAAAAATAATATTTATCAATCCTTATAATCTTGTACGGTATGAAATTGTGATATCGTAATTTTTTTTGTTTGTAGATGCGTCAGTAAATACAAGAGAAGTCAGTACCGATTCTGGTTTAACTAGCCTTCAATAATAATAAAGGCAAGACAACTAACTAGCCCGATCTTTTCATTAAAATTTAAAAGTCAGAACTCTGATCCAAACCATTTTGAATAAGCCATTTGGGATTGGGACTTATCCTGGTTTTATGAAATTTGAATTTACTTATTTAAATTTCTAAGAATAAGTCAGGCAGTATTTCAAAGTTCATACATGCAAGCCGTGTATTTATTTAGCACTTACAATGTCACATGGCGCTATAATTAGCCGCCGAACATAATGTTTCGTTATCAAGAACAATAAATACGTAACAGGAGGCCATGAACTGTTGACGTCACTATTATTATTCAATTATCGCCAGCCGGTAGGGGGAAACATAAAAAGTGAATGACTCCTCTTGACCTGGATTAGTAAATATCAGGCCGAGCTTATCTACAACCTTGAAACGTGACGCGGAAACTGGCTGCCAAGTGAAAGCATTGTGCGACTGACTGGTGCAATGAATGTCTGCATTGTCGGCGCACAACTATGTCTGGGATAACCATTACATTTATTGCTGGATTCGGGAGCAAATGTCAAATCTTCAGTTACATTGTGCGACCTAATTAAGGATGTCCGTATTATATTACTTGCGTACGTCTTGGTAAGTGATTGATTACCCAAACCTATGAACATTCATACTACTTGGAAAGGTGTCAATCACCCATTGCCATCTATTTATAAGGCCGGCAATGGACGATGGGAACGAGTTGAAACTACGTATCAGCAGAGGCATAACATGTAACTAGGGATTCTTCTAAGTTGGATCTGGGTAGTGTGGGTACATACTCCCTCCCAAATCGAATAACTTCTTTACTTAACTTTCGATGTGAAATTCCGTTATGCTTGTTAAATGATCTATCTCTTGTACATAACGAACTATATTCAACACAAACAAGCTTCTCCTAATAGTGATACAGGCTCTCACACCTTTATCGTCTAACTTTTCACATTACCACCACAAAGTTTTCACACGCCAACAGAATCATTATACACTAACTATACAAACACTTAAACCCTCTAACAATATTTAATCGCTGTTTTTACGATGCTGTTGCCACATGGTTTTCCTACAAAATGTTCAATTAATTGAAGAACGTGTGCATTGCATCAAAACCGCCGGCACAACTAGAAACGTTGAACAATACCGGCTGTACGGCCAATCACGTTACGTCATCCGTTAGTAGCGGAGCTCTTTCGTGCTGGTTTATTATACATACAGATTTACATAGGCTAGTAGGCGTAGATGCGTTTGTGGTGCACTCGTTTGCAAGTAAACGGGTGTGCATAATAGATGCGCGGTCAAGGTCGTCAGTGGTCGGCGACCCTGCTCTTGCACGTGCCCGATTGCTATATAACAACTAATGTGTGTGTGTGTGTGAACATCATTAATAGTAATTTTAACGTTCATGAATAGAAGGGGACGTTTCGTAGAATATGTTTCACATCTATTTGATTTAATTCAAAAGGAATTGTTATCTGAGACAACATTGTTTAGTTTTGATACAATATATTATCAAATAACACACTTAAAATTGCAGATTTTAGTCAAGAATTTTAGAACATGACTACTTGATATCCTCCTAAATCATTTAACTGTGATTAGAATCACCAGCACATCAAGCTTAATGAAAAGTTCTTTTATAAATCGGGAGAGGTCCCTACCTCGGTGTTCGATTATATTTTTCAACTTAATTAGTGTCAATTAATAGCAAAGATTTCTCTTGAAGAAAACTGACAAGTTCAATGTTCAAGCCGGCAGGCTTCCCAATAAATTTCATTGAGTAAAACGTGAGAACTTAGTTTGATTGAACTTAACGCAATTATTTGCACTGATGTAATCGGACATTATCTAAAAATAGTATTAGCTTAAGCATTGTACTTAGAAGTTCGCGAATGTATTACAAAAAGGAAGGTAATTAGAGTGAGCGTGCTCGCGATTCTGAGTCACGGCCAAGGACACGAGCTTTGTCGACTGTGATTAATTGAGTGTTCCCATTTCAATTGGTGCTCGTTCATTATTACAACACCGGTTACATTTCCATCATTGTGTCATTGAGTTTAGATGTAGGATTGCAAACTTATTGATGTATCTCTTCGCAGAATTGGAAAAGAACGACTGCGATTACTCGCGATCGATTTCAAGTTATAAATCAGCATAACGATACGTTGATTCGCAAATCTCGTAACTTCACTCTACTTTGAAAGGAATTACGAGGTTTTCGTGTTATTTTCTGTAGTTAGAACAGATTTGATTTTTAAGAGCTTCAGACCTATGATGTATGCCACAGATGTACACATGGGAACCAAGAACAACGGCTTAACAGATTTCGTTGGTGAGGCACAGAGGGTTCATTCTAAAACTGACCTAGACTGGAAGGTTTCAGTTAACCTTGGTAAGGCGCACAAGTACTATCCGAATAGGTTATACTCGGTTATTACCTATACACGAGCCTCTTATTGCTTCGCTGCGTATTACCATTAATACCGCCGTCTCAAAATTTTCCTGACTCTATTTTCAAGGCGTCATCAGACAACATTAGCTTACATGAAATGAAAATTAAAAATAGTGATAAAGTTCCAAGCTATGCTTAATTGTATTTGTTTGCTTCAGGGTTATGAGCGAGGCGGTTCTCCTCAGCCGCCGAGCCAACCGCCGGGCGCGCCCAGTCCCGGTGCGGCTCAGAGCGCACCAGGCGCTATGTCGCCCAATCAGGACTCACAACATCCTCCACATATGCCGCCACATGGGAATCAACCTCCGCCACATCAGGTATTTGGACATTCACTTGAAGACTGATATAAAACAACTATCAATAACAGGGCAACCACGAAACTCGCAACCGAAACTTCGGACCTGCACGAACGAAAGACGTAGCATTTATATGAATCCAGAAGTCACTTAGGATTTATTTCGGTATGGTTTAGGCCGAACAAAATTTCACTTTACGTGCCGTCTTTAACCACGATTGCGGAATTTGTTTAGATTTCAGGGGACCAATTTGCTTGGAACTCTGCATATCGAGGGAAACGTGTAATTATAACTCTGTAGGTAACACATTCTTACCAGGTTATGGCTCCTTCACGTAACAAGTCATAGTTTCTTACTCGCCAGTACGTATAAGTAAACTTCATCTGAAGTTCCATCCTAAATATCACGCAGAATAGGTTTATTTTTTATATCAAATTCGCTCTAGAATTTCTACTGGATTTATTATCGTCATCATTATTATTTATTTATTCATATACATATTCAATCCCTTTTATTGTTTAACGTAAATGAAAGCTAGCAGTGTCGCGCGTCGTCGTTATCTGATAAAGTACCGTTATAACTTCAGAATAAAGTGCCGGAAATAAACCTGTTACCATCCGGATGCAAATTAATCACACCTGTATGAATGATAATGAAAGTTATGCACTTAAATGTTTAACGGTGTCTACGTTAAATTTGGTTTGGTAGGTTTACTCAGAACTACTATACAACTCTGAATATGTGTCTATGAGTTTTCAGAATTATTCGAATTACTACTCGAACGTTTTATATAACTTCATAGTCTAAAAAGTGGTATGTTACTAGTTTTTTCCGGAATTATAACAATTACAGGAATGATGCAGCCTGCGAAATGAATGGTTCTTAACTATAATTATTAGGGAACAACCTGTTTTACTACACACCTGTTCTCTGTACCTGCGTACTATAAATGCGAGAGTTTGATTGAAGGTTTAAAATAGATTAATGGTTGTTTTTTTATTAAAGTACGCCAGTCCAAACGACAGAACGTAACTAGATGAAATTTGGCTCAGGGATAAATTATCTTTCTATCCCGGGAATACGTTCCTCTAAAATTCCTCGCGGGTGCATCCGCGAGCAACAGCTAATTCTGACCCTCTGATCCCTTCTGCCTTTTCTTGTCTAAAAAGCAGGCTATTAGCTTGCATTTTAGACAAGAAAAGGCAGCTTAAAATACTTGACAAAATAGAAATGTAGCCATAAAATTTAGTCCTATAAATACTATACGTGACATTATACGCCTCACCCACACAAATCAGCCACTTTATTTAAGGGTCGTTCCACGCATTTCAGGTATACTGACCACCCCGATTCATGTTGCTCTTGTGTAAATACAATATTATGCCAGTTTCAGTCTCAAACGATATTTTTTTAGATATAAATTTCGAACTGTTTGTTGCAAATCACATTATTGATTGGATATTGGTGGAAAAGAGTATATAATGGACAGTATCAACTCCCGGTATTTATTTCACTGTTGCGCGTCTTATATAAATAAATAAATATTCTGCAACATTCTACACAACGCTATCTAGACCCATTTTATGCATAGTTTAACTAGCTTGTGTTATGGAATCTAGAATACGGATAAACATACTTAAATACTTTTTTTTGTAAATATGTACATACATATTATACATAGGAACACCCAGATCAATGCAAATACCTATCATCATGCATACAAATATTTGCACTGAGCGAGGATCGAACCCGCGCCTCCTGCGTAGCGGTCGCGTTCACTACGTTATATGTTATTAGAGTACTCTTGTAAGATATTTATAAACCTGTTAGTTCTGTCTACATCACAGTTTGTTCATCATTCACTCAATCCTCATTCTCAACAGAAATTTAATATGTAGAAGAATGTTTCCTATTCCGAAACGAAGAATATTATATTCCAAATTGGATCCATGCATCTCTAATGCAGACCTAACTTACATTTTTATTCGACGTTTTCAGTTTTGAAACATCAGTGATTCACAATGGGTATTGAAAATTAGAAACGCTCACCTGAGTTAATGGCGTAAATATGGTCAAAATGAAACCAATTAAAACCGGTGTTGAGAATCTAGAGGGACTTTCAGCCGGGTACTTAGGTACACTAGGCAGAATATTTTTTACCAGATCAGTTGATCTGGTAAAAAATATTCTACCTAGTGTACAGTTGTACTACACCTACACAGTTGACAGAGTAACAGTTGCCTAAAATACACACTTCTTTCTCTATGTAATAGATTAAAATAAAACAACTTATTATACTAACATCATCTCATGTCTTTAGTCAATATTCATAACTTTGTAGTATAATGTGTTCTTTCAGTATAGCTATGTTTTTTCCCCCACCCGTACCATTAGTAGGCCCTCATGATACTCATGGGAAACGTGTCCGACAGCGTGGGTGGTCCATAAGCGAGAAGCACATCGATGTTCACCCCATGCTATATCTCATAATAGTAGCTATTATCAAATTGTATACTTCGGGATAACGGATAAAGATTGACTAAAATAATACATTATCGAGTGTTCAGTTAATAGATTTCTCATATGATTATGGAACGTCATTATAGTCCATTTGGTACAAAATGGTAATTATGTACCAAAAAGGTAGAAAGTTAACACGGCTTTGGTTGACGTATCACAAAATATGATGGTTCTTGGGGAATGATGGATGGACATCTGCTACTCAGGCACCCAAAAACGGCTATTTTTCCCAGGAATAGGTTACTGCAAGCCATGGCAACAGGCTCAGTATTTCATGCGGGAGGAGCCTCGTTCTGGTGTATTATAGAAACGAGCTAGAGGATCATTCACTAACATGAGTAATATCTGATGGTAACCATCGATGTTCTCGTTCCACATAGGATGTTGATCGCACGTAGCAATCATCATGTATTTTTGACGTTGACTTTACTTACACCCACAGAAGGTAAAAAGTAAAGATGGAATTTAAAGCCTCCGGCACTCACTTCAGAGCATGAATGCAGCGTACTACGAACTTCGAATTATTTCTCAACTTTCTTGAAATTTAGTTACTTGTCTAACTCGAAAGACAATCGGAAACTTTTGATGTTTGATTGGTAAAACTTGTAGTAAGAGGTCAAACTATGAACCTGTAGACCAAAAACTTCCTGTATTAACCTTGAGAGCGAACTTTCTCCTTGGTTCGTTATGCATGATTGATATGTACGTAAAAGTTTTTGTTCATACTTCAGTAGGTACGGCTAGTACCTGCGACCTCTTGAGTATTCGAAGATATTGACGATAGCATTAGACAGTATTCACACTAGAAGGTTCTCGCTGTAACCAGGCGTGGTAACCCTGGCCGATCATCAGACTTTATTACACTCTGTAGATCCATGACACTCTCGATCATCGTTGTTCTCATTGCAATATTACAGTTGCGTCCAAAGTTCACATTTTTCGACTTTTTTCGGGAGCGACGCTTAACTTCCTAATCCTGAGTGGAAAGTCTGCTACTTACAGATAAAGTTGGCTTGGTCCTCAGCGATGATATGACCCCTCTAAAAATAAATTTATACTGTAAACTAATTTCAACCTAAAAAAATGGAGTCGCTAGATAAGCTACTGCTTATGTTTCTAAATATAACGAATTTTTATGTCCATCCTAAAGTTGCCTGAAGTCACGTTCAGTAAAATCAAAACCACTTCTAGAATCAATCAATTTGCTAAGAAACCAGCAAAAAAACAGCATTTTGAATGGTTTAGTAGTTAATAGAGGTCTTACTTTCTTTCCTTTTTAAATTTACTACCGCGTCTACAATGCAGGTGACACGCCCAAGTGATGATTCTTTAGTGTTTTATGCCTTAATAGGATATTCGTATGCTTGTTTCCATAATAGTGGAAATTATCTAGCTTTTTTCTTCTCTATAAAATTGGCTAAAAGACGCGGTCTGGTGGTACACTTTTATTTGCAAAGGTGTGAATTTGGAATTTGACATCCACACAAAGGTGTGCAACAAAAACAAGACTAGATGAATTGCACTAAATTCAAAGTATTCCTTACAAATATCGGAAGTAATTAACTACAAAAAATACACGAAAAAAAAACAAAGCTAAAAAAAGACAATGAAAATGAACTCTTGATATTTGATGAACCATGTCGTGACTTGTGTTTTCAATTGATAATATTTTCTTATTCAGCTGTCACTTTCATTGCCCAATGATGAGAAATAAATACGTAATTGTATTTGAATCTCAAATAATTTACTCATCACATACATTCCTTTGTACACATTGTAATTTTTTGTCTGTATTTCCTATTGTAAATGGTAAATTAGTATAATTAAATTTCAATTATCCGTTTATTTGTATCATTAACTTTTTTGTTATTTTCGTGTCGACGGCATGGTGTTCATCAATTTGTTTACAAAATATATAAATAGATCTTAATACGGAAGGCTGGGATATGATAATAAAAAGCAGGAATTATTACAAGGTCAGTTGTCAATTTGGCGTCAATATGAGGACATTTGGAAAAGCTAGGCAGGTTGCGGTGTCGGATGTTAAACGACGGTAAACCTTTTTCACGTCGCTAAACATATTGGTCCACAGTCGCCGATAACCTCAGGGCTTGTTTTTGTACCGATTCACAGGTCGATGAAAACGTTACCCCTCAAGAGGCCGGATTATCACATATAACTTTCGTTTAATTTAAAATTACTTAGCATTATTCTTGTGGACTAAGATGAATGATTTAAATATTAGTTTAATAAAGTTATTGTGAAAACATATTGGACGAATATATTACACCTGACAGCAAGACAAGATTTATTAAATGTAAAATGGTCCGACAGAAACATTTTCTCAGGCGCTCAACATACTTTTCTTGATAGGCCAATAAAAAAAATATTGACTTCTTGCTATTGATTGCATTGATAATGCAATTAAAGAATAAAAAGTAAATAGACTACCCTCTTACATTTAACAGATCAAATCATGAATGTTCTCTATCTCGATAAATGCCTAACTTTAAGTCCACGATCTAAAGCTAATAATATTAGGAGCTTACTTTACGACTACCTATTATAATAAAAATAAAGTTTTATTAACAAATATTATATGTATAACAAAACGGTCTCATGCGTCGTCGTTACAGTCGCCGAATAAAAAAGTACAAGGTCAAAGAACTTTGTCTAAAAGAATAATTTTTATCCATTCTTACTTCTATTGTCTACTTGATTAAATAGTATAAATAAGGACGTGACACGCTCATAAATCAGTTTTGTTTACAAAAAAGTGAACGTCGCAAAAAGCAATGTGTAGGCGCAGAGCAAAACAAGTTCGGAGTAGACGAGTAGAGTAACTGTTTTGACAAGCAACTGACGATCATTGATTAAACGCCTGCCTTCATAAATCTATGAAGGGAAATATTTTTATGTCCACCCATTTGTATGAAATATTTGTATTCTATTGAAGGCAATTTTTGTTGCTGCAATGTAATGATCAGTTGCTGTTGTTTGTACGTAGGAGGTACGACATAACGGAATTGCCGGTTTGAATTGAGAACCGCCAGAGTGAGAAAGTACTTCCAACGTACAGAAAACTGCCGTTAAGCGACGCTATAAACTTAGTGCTGTTTCTGGTGGTGAGAGACGATATGTGACCGGTAACCACTTACCAACACGTGAATCAGGTGATTTTGACCGACGTAGTATGGCTCTAGTCAGAAACCATTAGCACAAATTGTATAATTATAGCTTTCTGTACAGTGCTGCGCTATGAAACATTTAATCTTTTTTTATAGTGCTCAAATAATTTTAATCGATTAACTCGACAGAGATATTGTTTATGAAGATTTAATTTTTCAAGAAACCAAAATTGACTGTCGATCCAGGGCCCGAATACAGACCGTCTGGGCCTCTGTGACAAGCCTGGGCAGGTTATACCTAACTTAAGAAGTATCTCTAAGCAAGCCAGTGCACAATCACTCTATTCCATATGACGGAATCGGCTCATACAAAGCATCATTAGCTTATCGCACCTGTGGACGTTTTATTCTTTGCAAATTAAACAGGGGTCTCAAACAAATTATTCTTTTACGTTTTTTTGTGGAGTTATAGTACGGGTTACTAACAATACCGTTTCAAAACTTTTTCTTTTAACTGTGTGTTATACGGATATTTCAAATCACATCAAGTGTGGAATCTCATTATCACTTCCGTTTGGTAAGTATGAGAAATGTCAGAGAATTGGTCACTTGGAAGATGTTGTTTTGAGTGGAAATGATTTAGACTGGAAACCCTAAAGGATTTGAAAGTAATAATGGAAAAACGATTGCTTTATCTGTTCTCTAGACTTTATATCATTGGAACACTAACCCATTTAGTAGTTCCTTAGCCTAATCCAAAAATTATCTCTTCAAAATAGCCTAGTGGTATGGGTAATGGACTGCTGAGACGAGGTTTCGGATTCGATCCCATGTTTTACCATGTTCGATGCTTTTCGAAGTTATGTGTGTATTTATCACACATTTATAAGTACCCGGTTAATGGCAATAGGCTCACCACCTATTACATTGGGACCTGAACATAAACTGGCGAAATAACCCACATTTCGCCAGTTCGCTAGCACCTCTGCCTACCCCTTCGGGGATATAGGCGTGAGTTTATGTTATGTCAAAATAGTTTTTAGCTCTGTATAGCTATTCTTATTACGCAACTTCTAGTTTTATTACGCGATGAACCTATTTTTATTGTAGCTTTAGGACCACAAGACAATATCTTAAAAAAAAAACAATACAGAAAAACTCCGATGCTGATTCCTACTCCATGTTATTGCGGTAAACTCTTAATTCAGTGAAATAAAGTTGTTTTTATTAAGTCGGGAATGCTGAACAGTATGTAAATTTGCCTTTAGGAAATCGTTACCTACATATTTTATGGCGTTCTAAAAGTTTATTGCTTTACCAAAAAATAGCCACATGCTTAAAATAGTAATTAAATTTAACAACGGAATGCGACGGAGAAATATACGAACCTTACGAACCACCTTGCCCAAATCAATGAATACTGCCACCGTATTGAGAGTTGTGTACCTATTCGATCCCTACATGATACTACCACAGTCTAACGACTCATACTTCATACAGTCTGTCTAGACAGAGCAATCGTGCGGGGCGAGTGGAATGGTGGGGGGACGGGGGGTCGTACCAAGTAGCCATACATTTTACTCGGTACTAACAATTCAGGGCTGTCTCGTTTGTAATAACGTTTTTAATTTTATTATAATTATATTAACTATTTTTTTGGTTAAAATGTTTTTCTTTTCTTCGTGTTCGTTTACTTGTACATTATCCATTTAGTGATCAACATCAGACAGATAGAGTAACATCAGACAGATATATACAGCCCAGACTCGGCTTCAGATGCATGGCTTGAGTCAACTATAGTGTCCGGAATACGGCAATAGGCTCACCCCCATTACGTGGGACCGAATACAATTATTGGTGAAATGTGGGTGTTAATTCACCTCTGCCTAACCCGCCGCAGATAAAGGCGTGATTGTATGTATGTATGTATTTCTGATCAAAGATGGCGGACGCAATATTTTCAGAAGTATCAAAATCAGTATCCTTTTTTTAGGTTTTCCGGGTTGCTGATTACGAATATATGCTATTAATTTAGCGATCAAAGATTGCGGGCTCAATATTTAAAATAAAAAACATATAAATTAAAACCGGAAATATGATCAAATACGATAAACGACATCCGGGCGAAGCCACGGGTATTATTATTATTTTTTTTTTTTTTTTTTTATATAGGACACGTCAATTGGACTTCGCCTTGCCTGATGGTAAGCTGAAGGCAAAGTCCCAGAAAAGAGGGTCACCATTACTTACACATAATTATATTGTTATAAAAATGTTATTTAGTTGTGTTTTTGTTTATACATTTCTGTATACTATATATACTTATATGTTTATAAAAAGATTGAAATATATTTAATACCAATTTCTTTTAAAAATATCTGTTCGCCATGAACTTGAAATTACTGAACAGATATTGATGCAGTTTTATTAGTATGAAAGATTTTGGTTTCACTTAAAATATTACGTTGCTTTGATCTTAATTGGTTGAGTGGAACCGGAGATATGACCAAAAGTCGCAATAGCCAACATCCACGCGAGAGGATCCGCGGGCGTCGGCTAGTTATTTATATTAGCGTGAGATGATGTGCACACACTCAAGTATAAAGAGAAGAAATTGAGGATAAATAAATTTTACAGAAATAAAATAAAAAATTTAAACTAATGTTACAACCCTGACAAATTTGCTAATATCGAGACGGAGGCGGCATTTCCACAAACATCAAAGACGTAGAACACCTATGTAACTCATTATACTACTATGTATTTTAAACATAATATTATGTTTTTGTTTGACGTATGTTTGACGACAAAAAAGTATGGTAGTGAGGTGTTTTTTAAAAAAAAATGCACCACTGTAGTATTTTGACATAGAAAAAAAAATAACCTCGTGTATAACGGTAGCACTTACCCAGCACTCTGACATTTACTTCACAATTATTCCCAAAATACTTTAGCCAGAAGCCAATTCAAAATGCTTAGCAAATTACTTAAACATGTTGCTGAATCAGCTGTCTAACTTAACGAAAAGCTCATTGCATTTCACTCGCCCTAACGTGCATGGTGCACACTTTGAACAGCAAAGGTAATTTCGACTAGTAGTTGGTTCACAAGCATTTAACGTACTGCAGTTTTGCCGACTCTGAATTGCAAATTCACTCAATACCGGCTGTAAAACCCAAATCGGGGAACCCCTTTTACGAATTCACGTATAAACAAACACAAAAGAGCGTCCGTATCTTTCATCGTGTTTAACGTTTTACAGTTGAAGTAAATCATGTTCGCTTGAATAATACATTATGATGTTTGAAAGAAACTTTGGGAATCTTAGAAAATGTTTGAGAGAACAGGTGTTGTTTGTATACAGTTAGTTTATCATCTATCGATATTATTATATTTACAGCAGATACTTTTTTACACCAATAAAATTATTATTTTTTGTTTTTATAATATACGAATATTTTAAAGTAAACTTATTCCTAGCTGGACTTGTCCTTTTAAGCAATGCCCTTTTTTCTTAAGCTAAATATTTGATTAGGTTACTATCAACATTTTTGTCAGACATTTGCAATGCTATTTTTACTCACATCGTTAAAAAATAATATGCTAACCATACATAGCAGCCTCTTAATATATCAGACATTGGTGACATAGAACATGTAACAACTAACGTAAACTATAAAATAAATGCATTTAAAAAAACATCGTAGTGTTAGATTATTTGTGAACAGGTCAACACTATTTTCTTTTCTCCTACAACTCGGAAAGTTATAAAAGTAAAAACATTTTCGTCGTCGAGGTGGCGTCGCCTTCGCGTCATGTTTGCATTTCGTTTATCGCATCGATATCGTGTACGAGCGTCTCCAACGGAATTTTTCGATAATTTTGACTGTCTATCGCCACTCGCCAGCTACATACTAACACTTAAGATACCTACCGAACAAGATAAATGATTTTTTATTGTACGCATAACTAAACATCCAATGATTTTCTTCTAAAATAAAAATGATCAATGTATAAGAACACTTGGAGATTTGTTTACGTAAATTGGCTTATGTATTGTTTTTCCATAATGTATAATACCATATCCAATTGTAATTATAACTTTGTTGCATTAAATGTGTTAGTTATTAAATTGCCTTGATTTGATTTGAACACAATAAAACTATGCTATCTTTTTGTTTATCTGTACATAATATAGGTGCAAACAGTATCGCATAGCGTGGCGTGTGTTGAAACAGTTCCCAGATATAATATAAACAATATATATTTTCATATGCAATTTTTTCTTACACT
The DNA here is from genome assembly GCA_963662185.1 of Eilema griseolum. Taxonomy (NCBI): domain Eukaryota; kingdom Metazoa; phylum Arthropoda; class Insecta; order Lepidoptera; family Erebidae; genus Eilema; species Eilema griseolum. The sequence goes on from OY759250.1 coordinate 14,126,269, forward strand.
TCAGCTATAGCTGGTGTCAGCAACACAGACACGAAACTGTATATAGCTTTAACGAAATTGAACCCACTCTATATGGAAAGTATAGTAATCCAGGGAACTCGGTGGATGGAACTTTGGCTATGAACTTTACTGTTATCGTTGTACATTAAACTCCTGCCGAATGTACCGAACCCCTCGCTGTTAGCAATTTTTAAAAATTACCATCCCGAACCATAACTATTTCAATAAACCGTCTATGGTCATACCATACCCCATCTAATGGACGACTTTTACTTTCGTTATATTTGTTTTCTTGTTTTGTTATTCTGGCATCTATTTATTTTACGTGTAATAACCATCGTTGTGGAATATGGGTTTGTTTTTCTAACGTGTATCATTATCAATATTTATCTCTCTACATTTCTGAACATTACTCGTAAACCCGTGGGTATAAATTATGTTAACTTCAAATTAGAGATAAATGTCTAATACCTTTCGTATTCATGTGTTGAGTTTCTGTGACTCTTTTATTGTATGTCTGTGCCTGGCCCGAAAACTAATCCCGAGAGATGTCTTAAACTAGAATTTATTGCGACGTAACTCAGTCAATAACATCGATAAGGGAGTTGTATCTTTTCACGTTTGACATAGTTTAAAATGGAATCGATAAACAAATAGTTATATTATCCTTCTCAACTTATTTCTACAAAACACATTCTTGTCCTTCTCTATCTTTTAGTAGAATCGTTAGCACGTTTCAATTTAGCAGATTCTAGTAAAGTCGTGGGAATAACTACAAAGGATTATGGTAAAGGAAATATTTGTTTGATGTATAATTCGTGTCATAATGTGCGTGACTCGTGGATCAATGTCTGGGATGATCGGTTCGTCATAGCTCGGCATCGGCATTCATCGTGTTACGTGAGCTCGGCGTTTTTGGCTCTTAGTAGTGCGATTTACATATTTCTATGTCCCTATTATCAGTTCTAACAGGTGATTGGGTTTGCATGTGTCCGGTCTAGCGGTCGGTTATCCACGATATAACGGAGATGTAGCACATGTCGGCAGCTTTGCATGCGAGCGCGCCTACGCTCTAAATAAGTTGCAGGTTTCTCTCTTTAAAAATCTTCGTTGCGCATTCTCGACGGTTTACTCACTGCTCCATTCTTTTAGTGTCAATAAAAGTTGATCGTTTATACAACTCCTTTTTATGATTGTTATTATTACAGTTGGGCTAGAGACTTTCAACATTTTAGAACTTTTTTCTACATTTCATGTAACCTCTACGATTTCGAAGAAAACTTTGAACATTATATTCAACTTCATTATTACACCTAGGGTTGCCAGGCGTTCGGAAAAAGCTGGACATAGTTACACTTCTTGATTGCGTGTCCGGCTTGTTAGGCTTTTTACATTTTGCAAACGACAACAGAATGAATTTAAAAATATTATATATTATAATTGTTTACATAGAATTTCACGAGAATTGAACAATATTTATGGTACTAATAAAAAAAACCTGATTTGAATGACCTAATTAATACTGTGACACAAATTCCTGTATAAGTTAAGTAAGTTAAGCTTTTTAACCCGAATATCGGGCCAAACTGGCTGGTGTGTCCGGCTACCAGGTTTGGCAACCTGGTAACCCTAATTGCATCAGCTTAAAGATCCTGGGTTCAGAGTTGTAGGTGGTGGTGAAGCATGATGTGATATAATTGGGCTATTTATAAAAAAAAACTCAAGATCAATACAGTATGAAAATGTGGCCAATAGTGATTATAAAATGTTCCTTCGGAGATATATCGGAATGTAATATATATCTTAAGTAATTAATATTTCTATGCAAAGGAAGCGTATTAAAAGTTATATATCTGATAGAGATCTTTATAATCAACTCAGCAGAAATTCTAATCGCGCGAGTGTCGATTTTCTACACCGCTCTGGAGCTAAATGCCCTCCAGGCCCGGGCTACAAATTTATGCCAACATAAACCCGACCGGCACCGGCGCCAGTTCCATAGAGATGTAAAGCTTTATGCCTTTAGGTCCATTTCTCTCCTAGACAGTGCCTGTAGTGTTCTGACTTGCTATCAAACTTATCTTTAATCATGAACAAATGTTTTCCTGGTCTGGTCCTTTTAAGGTATTCGAAATAGTGTATTTACTTGTTTACAAAAACGTAAACCGTTCCACCTACGATCTACTACAACAATTCTGACAAACAATATAAATCAGTTTGGAGCTTCCAATTCTCGGCGAGAGACGCTCGGTTAATACTTCACGATGTCAGTAGAGAATTTTGAGAGTCAAGGGCCATTCCAGTATCGTGATCGCTCGAGAGTCGTACGGTTGAAATGAAACGTCGTATCTTATTTTATGATTAGCGGCTCGAAAGCGCTTTGTAATTTTGTTAGTTCCGCCTTTCTGGTGCTGGGGGCGAGCACAGAGAGTGGAGATCGATGCGAGCCTTGCGTGCGAGTGCGATAGGGAGAGCAACAGTCGATGCTTACTCCGTCCCTTTCACTCGAACCGCCTACCAGGCAGCCATGTTGCGCTCGACCTGCGCTCGCCCGACCGCCATTGTAGCATTCGTGGCTAGTGATGTTCACTGACTCACTCGATATTTTTATACGCGTGCCTCTGACTACGCAGAATATTGCTAGCGGGGACTGAATCGCTTGTACATCTAATTTAGATTCTATTGTAACAGCAGCAAGTAGCTATATACTCAGCTGTTAACATAGATCATACAGGATTGAATTGAGTAATGCTGGATGTAAGTGTACCTATCCCAGAGGTTGAGTATACTGTAAAATTACTACTAAAACTTGAAAATAGTCCAGGGTTGTTATATTTGAAATAACGAAAAAAATTTCGAATGTTGACTTATATAACAAATATTTCTTACTAATATGAAAAGAATAATTTCAAGCTTCATTAGCAGGTACCAAATATAAATAGAGAAGTGCCTTTATGATGTCGACATAGTTGTCGATAAAAAATATGCAATACCCGCGGCTCCGGAATGAAAATGTCAGACGTGCGGCAGCGGCAGCTCGGGCTAGCGTGGGGGCCTGAGGGGGTGTGGTATGGAGCGAGAGGGGGGAGCAGGCGGCCAGCGTTATTAATAACCATAAGCCAGCAGACGCACGAACGTCCAGAGGGGCCACGCCAGCCGCGCGGTAATGAGGAATCACTAATTATATTTTACTGGACTTTCGTATTAAAGCAACATTAAATACACTAGAGATGTACAAATATTATACTCCCATTTTTCGATATTAAGCGTTTCGGATACCAGTTATCACTGTTAACCCATAGTCATATAATAATGATACACAATGCAACATTTGCTTTGCAATCACATCGCTTGATAGCTCAGGATAGTGGATATTGGATCCCGGAACTGGAACAGAATAGCAAGATAATAATAATGGCAAGGCTGGCGGTGTACGGTCCGTTTAATATTCCCCCACAGTAGGCGCGCCGGTTGCACGAGACAGTTCTACCCGTTCTCTAGTCCGCGTTCGCCTCCGCCAGTAAAAACTCAGTATATTTTATTGTCAAGGAAATATATTTGTCAAAGGCCGTGCGATTAATTGCTTGACTTTTCTCAAGTGCGCTTCCGGCCTAAGGAGATTTTCTTTTAAGAATCTGTTTGACATTAATGTTCGTTTGAATAGGCAGCTGAATTATGACAGCGATTGTCGCCTCCAGCAGCTATGCTAATAGCAAGCAAATATTGCTAACTGCTATTTACATTTATAATCTACATATTAGTTTCCTCATAATGAAACATTTCTCTTCGGAGTCCGAGCTCCGTGTTAGGTAAGTTATTCTCGTAACTATCACAACTCCAACATTAACTAAGAAGCGACTTTACACTCCGTGTCCTTGTTTTTCTCTGTACATAAAGAGCAACTTATCGTTGGCAGCACTCCGCTCTCATAATAACAAACTGCAAAATGCTCCGGATTCTCCGAACTTTAGTGTGGCAGCCCCGCTCGCCGTTGGAAACCTCTAAAGCGCTGACGGTGGGGCGTACATTCTCTCCTGCGGCGAAGTCACGGTGGCAGGGCTGTCGGGAATTGCCGACTTGGATAAATTATGCCGCTCGCTCCCCCCTTTTGCAATCTCCGCAAAATAATGCAATTCAATTGTAAAGAGAAGAGAAACTGACATTTGTCTTGTCTTTTGTGAGATTCAGGCACTTACTGCATCGTTATTATGATAAAGTTTTATTTAAAGTGTTTGAATGGGCAACCCTGCCACGTAGGTCGCTATTCGTGAAGGCTTACCTAGTTGGGGAGGGGTTTAACGAAGTACCCGCGTGAAAAGTGACAGTAGAAGAGAGGGTGACGAGGGGGTTATCAATTTTGAAATATTTATTTGTTAAGAGGATAAGTGTATATTATAATAAATATAATATGTACTTAATTATTCTAACCGACTATAAAATATGTAAGGCTGTTTATAGTTCTGTTGTATTGCAAATCCACTAAATAAAATGGTGAATAAAGTCGCCTATTCGGTTCGTTTATTTGAGTACACAATAAACATATTTTAAATCATTCATCCAAATATGGACCAATTAATGAGTAAAAGGTAAGTAACAGAGCTGCCGACACGCCCCAGCGATATACAAATACGTCCTTTCTGATTAAGAGATTGATGCCCTGGCCGTTTCAAGAGCTTGTTTGCGATTCATTATAAGTTTGGAACAGACTACCTCGGCTATAGTCAACCTGCACATTTCTCTAATTTTCCACCCATTGCGGACTTAACACCGGATATATTAAACGGATTAATCTGTTTCCGGACGCTTCTAAGTCAACGGATTGAAATTAAATTGACGCTTCGGAGAGTTCACTGTTATTAATGTAGGCTACTCTGAAGCGTTCTTGGAATGACATCTTAATAATTTTTATGTTTAACGTTGAATATTAAATTAATTATACGATTATCCTATCGATTTAACTTTGTCGCTAAGAGTTATCAAATGGTGACATTCAAAATTAGGTCGTTCCGTCTTATTATTTGTGATAAAGTTTAAAGATATTGTTATAGATACTTCACATTTATACATTTCAATTCTAATATTTATATTTACATTCGTTTATGCAGCTGTAGTGATAAAAATTACCCCATGTGGGGATAATCTTACAAATATGTACAAACTCCCTTTTTTCGTGTAATTGTGACCCAAATTACATCTAAACATCCATGTAAATAAATTGCTTCATTAGTAAGTAATTCTAGGTGTAAACTTGACATCCATTGTAATGTAGCCTACCTGTGTGTTGCTTCAATATACCTTCCTACATAATTCAGGTACAATCATGTAGGTTATATTGATAGGAGGCTGTATTCTTGAATCTATCTAAAGTAGAAGGAGGTACAAGCTACCCTTAGCTTGAGTCAAAATAGCCATAACACCGGTTTTCTTCGCAGAATATTTTATTTACATTGAAATCATTATTGATTTTCTACCTTAATTTTACGCTGTACAACTGTTTATGCACAACATTCACATTTATCACGTCAACGATGTAAAACAATTAACGTGTTTTGTGAGATAAAGTTTGAGTACTCCGAATCGGAGTTGGCGGCAACTTTGCGATACTCGTACCAAACATGAAATCAGATGTTTATTTGATATTTCAACAGTTTACAGTTTATATTGTGTATTTTCATATTATTTACGTTTAAACACATAGACAGCAAACAAGTCCAAACAAGCACTTGATGTTAAGCTGTTACCGCGAACTACGAAATCTAACAACACCTGACGTGACACTCGCACTTGTATAGGGGAATGGAAAAAAGGGAAGGACATATTATTTCAATATACTAGGGTGACATTTATTTGAAAAAAAAAAAAACCGGTCTTGTCGTGCGGCGAATTCCATGATTCTACCACCCTTTCAAGTTACTAATTTATTTAAAAACTGCTTATAATTACTGTCCGTTTAGCATTAAATATTCAAAAACTGTTAATAGTAGGGTAGGGCGGGGCTAGTTGAGCAAATTTTTACTTGAACGGATGTAGCTGCTTAATGATACGTCTCAATAAATTGTTATGCGGCTTGATGGATTTGTTGTTTATCGCTTAACAAAAGTGTCAATAGTATTTTTTTGTAATAAGTAAAATTTAAGAGCTACAGCTGTTTTAATGCAGAAAGTCAAGTACGCTCAATGTACCCCATAGGTGGGGTAAGTTGAGCAATGGTATGGGGCAAGTTGAGCACTAAGAAAGTATAATGAAACTATAGGTTCAATGTTGACTAGTGATGAAATAAAATAAGTGTTTAACAATCAGTTCTTTATTTATAGTCTTTTAGTGACAGAGACAACAAAACTTATAGTAATTTTCTTTGAATAATTAACCAAAAGTAGAATCAACAAAACAATAACGTAACATAACGGAGCGAGCAAACACCCGTGGTTTAATAGGCCTTGCAGGGAAGCTAGAGACCGCAAGCAATCTGCATACAAGGCTTGGGCCTCGGCTCTTACCAATAAGGATCCGAACATCGCTGAAGTGAAGCGGAATTTATCAGCACATTCGTAGGCAAGGCGACCGACATCTTTTGGAGAATATCCGTAGAAGATTGATGCCATTTGTAGCAAGTATTTTTTCAATGAATCTTCCTGTGTAGAAGAAAATACTTGTCTCAGTGTTGCATAGCCCATGGATGAATCGACACCTTCATTTAATTTTTTCAGATATCTTGTCAAAGTCATCCGTTTGATACCGAATTCTGTATCGGTAGCATTAACACTTTTACCTTCATCGTTCACAGCCTTTTGTAGCATTTTTTAAATTTTCAGTAGTGTTAGAACATCTTGTAGTTTTTCTCTTGTAAGTCCGCATCCTAACAAAAAAAAAACACTTATTAGTTTAGTTGTTTGAATCATGGGGTAAGTTGAGCAACTATGCTCAACTAACCCCAACCCAGAATTTCAAAATAAAAGTGATCTTATAAAAAAACCGTGAGAATTATACCCAGAACCTCTCTGCATATCAAAAGTACGATAATTATATGGAAGATTAACACTTACCTGAATAAAAACAAATAACATTTGACTAATACAGACGAAAACTTGCGATAAATGACGTTTTTACTTTTTGGTCTTAAAATAAATAAAACGTCCGTGCGCCTCACTCGCTTACCCAGCAGCCACTAGCGATCGCGTGATGTTTACCCCTCCCGCGCCACCCTCTTTCCGCCATACGATGCCAATACGTACGGTGAATAGTTTTCGAGATATTTCGATTGCCCAACTTGCCCCTATGCTCAACAAGCCCCGCTCTACCCTACGTATAAATACGTTTCATTTTAATTGACGCTCATTAACAGTACTTACCGTATTTTATTTGACATCTATGTATTTCTCTAATGACAGAAATAGATAAACCAGCAAACAAAGTTGTACCCTAACCGATATTATACACAGTAATTATATGCTATTGTAAGTAATATAGCTATTCTAAAATACGAAATGTAAGTGCCTTTCTTTATAAGGTTCGTGATTTCATTTTTATATTAAATGTTTTAGCAGCCAAGTGGGAGGGCCACTGTTTTCAGCGAGAAAGTCTGGCCTTCGGCTTAGTGGCGCGCACGAAACTAACTTTGGGCTTAAGCTTGTGAACTTTTTGTCATCGTTCTCGTTTGAAATTGCGATTTAATTCGAATTGCTACCGACTGAGTTAAAACACTTTGTTTTGACTCACTGCAATTTTAGTTTTTGTTCGTGTTATCATTTTAAACTTATCTGCGTGACTGTACACAGGATAGTTTAGCCGGGCGCCGGTCTGACTCGGTTTCAATTAGATGTCCACTGACGTGACTGGAGTCGTCCGAGCAGCATTGCAGCTATAAATAAGACCGTTAATATACAAAGCACTCATCCATATACATTGCTTGTACAGATGGACGTAGTCGTAACGACTTCTAAACGACAGCCGATGTATTGCATTATAGCGCCATTATCGTCAACGTTTATAATGTCTGCCCCACTAGAATGTTGCCGATAATCTGAATGTATGAAAGCTGCTTTGTAACTAGATTCACAACATTGTTTACGTCATAAATATACAACATAGTATTCTAAACGTCTTACAATAGCGGCTCTGTTAGCATGTCTAATGTTTGTAAAATGATGAATATGTAACAGTAACCCAAAAATTGGTGCCTAATCGCATCTAATCATAATGTTATCTAGACAAAATAATGTCACATGTATCAGACAGTTTCATTCATTTTCTTGTCATGCCGTAGACGGCGTTTGGAAAAGTTAAGTTATGTAATGTAACAGCTATTCATAAAATAGTTTTATTTATTCATTTATATTACAAATATAGGTAGAGGATTGGTAAAATGTCATTTAGGATCAATCCCTACTGAAAGAGCAGTGACCGGCAGCGGCTTTGCAAGACAAAGTATTACAAACAATTTAGATTCTTATTAAACTATTACTTAAACTTATCATTAATAATTATCATGTTCACAAATATTAGTCAAAATAAAAATGTCATTAGAACATATCGATGAACGTATTTTTACTGTCTGCCTTATTTATATGAAACCGTTAAATAAAATCTACCTAGAAAAGCACCCCCTATTCCTCTTACTTATTAACACTTACAGACACATGTTTTTGGAGATACTTAACAACAAACTGTAAGAAGTTTATGACGACAATTTCTAGTGTTAATCTCATTGAGCTATACTAGACTAGGCCGTAATTATCGCGAGGTTCCTACTTGTCATCTGACCGGTCCTTTCTTTCGTGCAAGATAACTAATAACGATTAATTAAAAAATATAATAACTTTTAATTAAAATGTATAATATCTGTCTTCTGTTACAGGGGTATCCGCCACCACCGAGGCCTCAGCAACCGTCCACCCCAAACGCACACGATCCAGACTCGGTAAGTATTAAAAAAGTCTGTTCATTAGTAAATAAACATGACAAATGTAATAAATTTTGAAGAGAACAATGCGGGAGAATTTTATGCGTCTACGGGGTGGAAGGGATATTGCTTAATAAGTTGATATTTATATTAGTTTCACCCAGAGGCGTTTACTTAACTTAGTTATATTATTAAAAGCCACGTATGCTCGAGTTCTTTCTATAATCAATCACCGCGTCTCCCGCCCGAGAAATCAAGAGGCTGCTACCTATTAAAAAGCTATCAAGTGAACCTTTCATCTGAATCATCTAAGCAGTCCCACGAGAAAATAGTACATATTACTATCCAAAATTACGCGCCACTCGTGTAATAATAACTTCTGGTATCTCTTAAGTCATTGGAAAATATATTTTGAAGCTATCGGTAATTTTACTGCGAAACAGAATATGTATTTTTATATACATACGCATTATCTTGTAAAATATCACAGTTCTCTTTGACGTTACGCTGTAGTGTGTTGTACACTAATGACTGAATAATGTAGGCAGCTGGTCACGTAAAGAACAAAGTACAATGTCTGTTTCCACACGTAATGAAGCTGCCTGTACTCGCTTGTTATTTATAAGGATTGTAAGTACATTTATTTTTACTAAGTTGCCGTCCAATTTTCGCGGTGGTAGGGTAAAGGCTAAGTTGTTTCATACCCCACCATACTAACGAGGTGAACACACTCCCTAATAGTCTCTAACACCAGCTGGAAGAGCTTTGGTAAATACTATTTCCAAAGATATTACTACCACTAATTTATGACACTGTATTAGAGTACATTACTAATTAGACTTATAAAGAAAAAATGATAAAGAAACATTAATTGCTCTTAAAGTTTCTGTCTTTGTTTCTGTGATATTTATTTCTTTTCACAGAACTATGTAAGCAGAAATTATGTAAAAAAACAATCACGAAAAAAGGTCTTTATAAAAAATACTCAAGCATTTCTAACTTTTTCCTGTCAAGGTTAAACAAATCAAATCAGGGAAAATTATAATTGTTGTTTTCGTCTTAGTTATAAATATAATTACCACGTCACAAACTTACTGGCCGTGAACAAACACGGTAGATGCGACAGACATTCATTAGCACTTTTAGCTCTCGAAAACGAATCAACTACTCCATGTGCTGAGCTATTAGGGACAAAGTCTGGCAAAACACGCAAAATTGTCCTCAACACTGCAAAGTTACAACTGTCCACCTTTAAGTGTATTTGCAAGAGTAATCGTAAAAAGAATTTATTCACATACTTCGTTTCCATCTGAAAAATGAAAGCAATTTCCTCTGACATAACAAAGTAGACGGAGGAAATAAAAGCGCCTTCACTACAGTGTTTGTTATTTATAGACACGCTTGTGATTAATTTCATGTTTACAATTTGAATACAGTTTTATTTTTAGTTGCGCGAGTACTAGATTTACGTGGGTGTGTTGTTTGTTTTGAGTATTAATCGAGCATTCGGTTGGTTGATGAAGATGCGTCATGGACGTTTGTGCCCCGCTGCTAATGTGTTTGCGAGAATTGAGATGAGCACACGCACACGCGGTGCTCGTTCCTTATCGGTCTCGGTTTGCATGCATAACGACTCAGTGATAAAAATAATCGTTTAGACTTTGGAGCTGGAGCGCATTAGGGCTATGATATTTTATTTGATAGATAGACTCGATGCTAGAATTAGCAGATGAGTAGTGAGTACCTATATTTTCTCATATATGCGCTCGGTATGTTTCGGTTTCAAAACAATACTACACATGACTATAGTAGCATAAAAAGATTCAAATACAAAAAAAAATATGTATAGTTTAAGATATGCATTTTCTCAGGTATTCACTGTTGCTTTTTGTTAACTATAGGTGAATAATTTATATTAATGATATCAGATAGTTAACAATAGATAAGATTTTTTATTCCATGGCAGGTTTATTCAGTATTGGGCAAACCACTAACAGGTAGGTTGGTTTAGGAATCGTTTTAATTATGTTATTTACATTTTACTTCAGAAACTGGTTTTATCCCGCTTTGCTAAAGAGGGAAGTGGATATCTTAATGTTACCAGTTCTTCCAATTTTTATGTGTGCGTTTTTTGTATTTATTACCGGTAACCAGACAGTTTAACCCATGTCTATAGTAATAGAAAGAAATACAGACTAAAATTATTATGGAAGATCAAAAAATATTGTGATCAAAAACATACTTCCAGAATACAGACCTGAGTAAATAAATGTACATTTTCTTATCGATGTATTCTCTGAAGCCCCTGAATTTAGCATTGCGTGGGATTCTGTATAATCTCAATAAAGTAATACATGTTTAAAATGTACAACCCTAAAACAGTACAGATAGAACGGCGCGGGGTTGTTTGATGTTGATTGATACCGTTAGGCGGGCGAGCATTGTCTCGCCGGCTCGCCCGGGGGAACCCAAATGAGTGAAATTATTAAACCGGGGCCCGTTCCGCGATGTGACGCTTTTTGTAATGAATGTACCGAGTGCTCTGAGCCAGCCGAAAACGAGGGGAACTCGAAACTCGCCGCTCCTATCAATTGTAACAACAACCCGAGCCTCGGCCCTCGACCCTACCGCCACCCGGTTCTTATTGTCAAATGTTTTTAATAGGGAATTTTGAAATCACAATGATTGCGATTTTTTTGTTGTTGTTCGTCTTCAAAGGATCAGCTGTTCCACTTGTTTAAAGAGATTTGTCAGATGAATGTATATTAATTTTATCGTTTTTATTTCCTTTATTTGCATTTACATATTGTTATTATTATCGCCAAAAGAATACGCGGAAATAATGTGCATTATGGAATTCACTTATACAACAACAATGTGGCACTAGTGCTTGACTTCCTTCATTTTAAGCTACACTGAAGAAATATATAATTTACCCCCCGAAATTCATCAATTGTCAGTTAAATGTCAAGCATTTACTGAGATGTTGAACACAAAAGCGAGTAAGAAATTATTCACCGTGAGTCGCGAGCATTCAACGTTTGCGAGCTACGTGAAGGGTTCTAATTCGAGTTATTTATTTATGCAACTTTACGTTGGCACTGTAACGTCGGCCCAGGAGAAATGTGCCGCTTCACTCCCATCACTGGGATAAAGAACTTCTTTGTAAAATGTCCTTTTATAAATTCTTGACGTTGAAGCGGAGTTCTTTGCGTTGATATGAAGTGTGATTTGATATTGTATTGTCCAAATGCTAATGATATGGGGGCCCATTTGTGTGGATTATGTAGAGTAAATGGTCATTGTCGACTGAAGTGAATGTAGTGGAGCTAAGAACTTAAACCGTGGATGAACGTTTTGATAGCTTTACTTTAAGTATAAATAAGTTAAATTTTTTGTTGGAGTGATTTACGTACAAGTAGAAAATAATTCATTCTTTAATAAATTCAATATACCAACCAATAAAATTGCTTTTGAAACTATTCATTGTGTTTACATATTGATGTCTTGTCGGCTTGTTCAAATTTTATCAATATTGCTTATATTGCATATGTGGTATGTCGGTAGCTTAGTGGTTAAGGAGTGGACCTTACGATCGAAAGGTTCAAATCCTGGCCATTACACTACCGACGTGCACCTACTCCTAACACAAGCAATTTAGCTTACCTGGAGAGAATATTAGTAATTTCGGTTCTAATATTGAAAAAAAAAATATCATGTTCGTTAATAACGAGATTTTGAAGAACATGATTTCTTTTTTCATTTATACTTTCAGGAATGGCTCAAGTGCTTTTAGATAATATGATCTCCACACGGCATAATTTAAAAGACTGAAATATAAATGTTTCGAGTTTGTGTATATTTGAGTCAGTTAATTACATTGTCCGTTTGTAAATTCTCCACTACACGGGGCTATTTCTGAGTGCAGTGCATGGGCTACATGAAATATAACCACCAGTTAAATCTCAGAAAATAGCTACTTAAAAAAATACATAACAAACAACACACATTACCTAAGAAATGTGTAACATTTTTCTCATCATAATACCTTATTTAACATCAGGGAAATGCAAATGAGTGTTGAAAAATTAAGTGTCATAATGTCAATTAACTAGCTAGCAAGCGCATGAAGAGCGTTGTGCCTCATGTGCACTATCATGAGCTCATAAAAAGTATTTTCTAACAATGTAAAAGTAATGCACACAGCGAAATATTCAAATGTAAAAAGCGAGAGGCAGGGTTGCTCGCCCACTGCACGTTCATAATAAACGAGATTGAGTGGGGCGGTGTACTGTAGACTCAAATGAATGACGGTAACAGCGTGGAGCGTAATCAGCCGACAGGCGACGTGCGTTCGTATGTAAAAACAAAGCAAATACATTTTACTCTGAAAATTTTAGATGAAATTTCTAGGACGACGAGCCATGCCTAATAAATGACTCACATTCAACTAGTGCTCACACGTTAACTTTGTTTTTATTATCATTTTTTTAAGTTTGGTTTGTCAGTTGTATTTGTGTTTTTTTTTTTGTTATAGCTTTTATTGATTTTTAGTTTCTCTGTTGCTATTGATAGTTAAAATGGATGGTCATTCGGTAAATGCTATGATATAACATTAGGAACGGTGACCCACTGCACTTTTTGACTGTTTATAATTTTAATATATGTATACCTATGTTTTATGAAGCGATTAGTACCCACGACATTTGTATATCTACGTAACCCTTCAGAGCCTAAGCCTAACCCTAAAGTTATGGAATGGTGTAAATAATAAACCAACATACGGTACTGCAACTATGGAGAATTTTCTATTATTTATTGAAGAGTTTCTTTTCTACATACAGTCGGATTCCACCTCCATATATCAGCTCGCATACAAGACAAGTAATCTTTTAAGCGATAATATTATAATATGAGAATTAGGCATTCGGTTACTTGAAACAAATCAACTTCGTAATTATTATTGTGCTACCTAACCACTATGCTTTGCAGTCGCCTTGTTAAATGACTGTTGGCATAATATAATAATAATAATAACCCGTGTCTAAATCAAGCATTCGATCAAATCAAAATCGATCGGGTCTGGCACAAAGGTCTTCTTGCGAAGTTGCCGTACTATGGACTCCCCGAGGGACTTTGCGAATGGATCGCCAGCTTTTTGTCCAACAGAAGCATCCAAGCCGTCGTCGACGGCAGCTGCTCGGACCGCATGAACATAAACGCTGGTGTCCCACAAGGCTCCGTGTTGTCTCCGACGCTGTTTCTGCTGCATGTCAATGACATGCTGTCTGATGGCTCCGTTCATTGTTATGCGGACGACAGTACCGGGGACACGTGGTACACGGGCCGTGCAAATATCCCTCAGTCCGAGGTGGAGAAGAGTCGCGAACAACTTGTGTCTAAAATCGAGACTACTCTCTCTGGAGTATCCGATTGGGGACGACTAAACCTAGTCCAATTCAACCCCACTAAGACACAAGTATGTGTATTCACCGCTAAGAAAACCCCATTCGTTGTGGCGCCGCAATTCCTGGGCACACCGCTTACCATCTCCTCGAGTATCGGGATCCTTGGTGTCGATATCTCCAGCGACGTCCAATACCGAAGTCATTTGCAGGACAAGGTTAAGTTGGCATCAAGAAAACTAGGAGTGCTCAACAGGGCGAAGCAGTACTTCACTGCGGGGCAGCAACTCCTTCTTTATAAAGCACAGGTCTGGCCTCACATGGAGTACTGCTGTCACCTTTTTGCTGGAGCACCTGCATACCAGCTTGACCCCTTCGACTCGTTGCAAAGACGGGCATTGAGGCTGGTTGACAATCCCATACTCGCAGGTAGAGTGGAACCTCTTAGCCTTAGGAGGGATTTTGCCTCACTGTGTGTGTTCTACCGCCTATACAATGGTTTGTGCTCAGATGAATTGTTTGACATGATGCCCGTAGCTACATTCTATCATCGCACCTCTCGCCATAGGCAGGGAATTCATCCCCACACATTGCGACCTGAGCCGGTGCGCACTGTGCGGTATGAAAGAAACTTCATCCCACGCACACTCAAGCTGTGGAATGACCTCCCTGCTGCGGTTTTCCCAAACGCCTACAATATGGGGTTCTTCAAGAGGGGCATCAGAAGGTTTCTTCATGGTCGGCAGCACGAGTGTGACACCCCTGGTGTTGCATACGTCCATAGGCCACGGTAACCGCTTCCCATCAGGTGGGCCGTGTGCTTGTCTGCCAACTTAGTGGTATAAAAAAAAATAAAAAAAAAAAAGCACCTAAATCACCTAATGGAGGTAGTTGATCTGATCACTAATATTACAATCATCTTAGCCCCGAGATATCCATGGCTGCAGTACTGAAATATGATAAGCCATTAATTGAATTAGATGCTATTATTCTATTCAACATTCATTGTTTCTTTTATATTTTTATTTTGGAACTTACATACAATATTTAAGGGGATATTATGAACAATAAACGTCACTTTAATACCGTGTGACAACTCCTATTCATATGTAACTAAAGCTGAAATGGAATCTTCAAAAAGGAGTGAGTTCGATACAATACTTTACGTTCCAAATAAACAAAGTGTTTTATGGGAAGCGCTGCACATTCTGAGCTGAAAAAGAAAACAGTGCACCGTTCCAAGGTAAATCTCGTTTGTTAAGCAGAGCCTCGTATAAAACTTGTGAGTAGTCAGAATGTACGCACGAGTGAGTGGGTGGGTGGGTACCTTTCCTTTTTAATTGAATAAGCCGAGGGTGCTACATAATCCGGCCCTGATGCGCCTCGGGCGCCAAAAATTCACAAAGCGCTCTTGTTTACTTTTGTTGCCAGTCGACTCCACTCTTTTCGATTCCCACTTTCTCTCGCTCACTCTAGTTTTATCTGAATTGCTCATCCGACAAATAGTTCAATATTAAAAACATTCATGTGAGATTTTATCATTGCCGTGGTCATCAATAATAAATCCTAACATTATCGATTTTATTCCCGACACGTTTTAAAACTTGAAAATTGGAACTACATCATTGATTGGAACAGTTTTATTTGAATACCAAGTTTAATTAAATGTTCGCTATTCCAGGCACTGAATAATATATTTTTCATTGATAAAATTTTATCGCGGACGTATATTTTATTTAGTCGTTTGGACAGATGGACGGAGTGGCCGCATTCGGCTCGAATGTAATTATTGCGGTCCGATTCCGATAATGCGCCGCGAGGCCGGTCATGAACAAAATGTGGTCCCTGCTCGTTTTGTTGCATTTTAATAATTTATACGACTCACAGAACAGATAAAGCCTTTCTGTGTTATTTCAATTTTACATTACGCAAATATTAAACACGTAGCCATATTGTAGGTAATCTATCACATGTCCGAATAATGAAACGCGTGCATATTTTATGAGAACAATATAATTTATTTAAGTATAAATTTTTAGTTTCGGTTGCGTTGAAATCCATCCACTGTTTACGAGACAATCCAAATGCTATCTGAAGGGTGTGCAATAAAAAGATTTACCCCAATTACATAGCCCGCAGGTCAGGTGAGCGGTTTAATCGGGTTGTAAAAACGTTGGATCGCCGGTAACGAGGCAGTAAACTGGACCGGTGTCTCACATAACCAAACGAACTGCCTTGTGATACCCGTACAGTGAAACGCTGCCCGATTTGAGTACTCGTGTCTCATGCCAGTCCTCGATACACGTATCACTAAAATATTCAGGCTGAAATGGACAGAAAGGTGCATCTAACTTTACAGGTACCAAAACTTTACGATATTGCACGTAAAATGATGTCGATATAAGAGTACGGATGTTCGTCGTAGTCGAGGTAAATTTCCTGTAGTAAGAGATAATATCTCTGTATCACGGAAACGGATTTCTACAAACGGAAAGTCGATATTCCCAGCACTACGAGAGTCACTTTAAAGTTTTAAGAGGAGCTAAATTTTGGCGAAATCATGTGAAATCTAAGAATACTAGACATGCCTTCTGTTTTCAAAAACGAACACTTCAGCTTTACAGAAAAATCGAGGGCGATTTTAATCGTACGTATGCTAATGGCTACGAATGGTAGTTGTACAACTACCATTCGTAGCCTATTTTGTGTCTTATTAGTATGCATTAGAATTGATTTGGTACTGACATTCGTGATGAGGTTGTTATTTGATGATTGTGCATAACGAAGTGGATTGCAATGTGCATTCCCAGTAACTAATTTGATTAACTTTATCCAACTGGGATGCAGGCGTATTGAGGTATTTTAATTGACTTCTTGGAGGAGGAGTTTATGTTTGTCTGTATCTATTTACGTATTGTATTATAAGTGTAAACAGACGTTTTATCTCGACAGTCTTACTAACTTACCTTCGTTTTGTCAGTCTGCTAATTTATTATTTGAGTATTACATATATATTCACTTTAAAAATGAAAATAAATGGAAACATGTCAATACTTAGTGGTTTTGTAAGCTACTGCGACTGCGACTGCAAGCATGTATTAACCGATATTAGGTGAGTTGCCGTAGACCACTAAATGCAAAACGTTCCGTGTTCCAGCGGTCGCTTGCGTGCTGTGCCACCACAACTGCGGTTACTTTGTCAACGTTATGTCCTTGCCAAACTGTTTCTATTAACATATTTTACTACCTGATTAAACAGACTTTTACCCTCTGCCGTTAGTATTCATCATCATAAACTCACGATATTGCCAATAACGATTAGATCTTAATGCCTTTAATACTGCAATTACGTCACTAAACCATAACATAGCAAGTCCCATATAAATACCAAGTAAATGTTTTAATAACTTCTGGTGAGTAATAGTAAGTGTACCTGAATGCGGGTTTTGCTATTACTACGGCAATATACTACAATCTATATTTTGCCGTTGCAAATCTAAATATTTGACAGACGACACTTTCGAAATTTTACGCGCATGTTACACATTTAATAAAACAGCTAGTAACAAAATAAACTATGAATTTAGTAAATTGAATGTCAAAGTTTAGTAAGTTTCCAATCACGCATATATTTTACTGAAATTTGATACATTTTATTTGGAATGCGTTCTGGCGTTTCAATTTTTAACAGTTTCTCATAACAGTTCATACCTTTTCATACGTAAGATCTAATGTAATGTTCAAATTGTACCATTTGTAAATACCCCTTTTCTTTTAGACTGCTAACTGTTTGCAGAATACCAGGGCAGGCAAATAGACAGTGTTATGTGTTTACTCTGTGCTTGAAACCTACGACTTAGTTTACCTTCAGTGTTGACATATTTGTGAACGTTTGCCGACTCAAAGTTGCAAAAGTAATTGGAATGTGTAGAGCTTAATATTCTGTGCTATGTGAAAGGGACTACAAATTATCCTCTTAATATGATTACTGAGTAAGTTAGTACATATTCACACAGGCACAATATAAACTTCACATAATATTATTAGTTTGTTTTGTGATACTCAATCTAAGAGACATCTTCGTCATTATAAAACGTAGAAATAAATGAACCAAAGAAAATGTGTAAACAATATACACTTCAAGTTTATAAATTTCATTATCGTCTACACCGCTGTGATTAATTTACAGCTGGATAGTAACAAATTTACTTCCGGCACGTTATTCTGAAGTTGTAACGGTTGTTTATCAGATAGCGATCCTGGTAAATTGTTATTTTACTTAATCTAATAAGTAAACAGTCATATTTTTAATACATGTTACATAATGTACACAATTTAAGAGAGTTCCCGTTAAATTCCTCGACTGGAATAGGTTCTCCGTTTGATTTAAGATTTCCCCACAATTGCCCAACATTACCTCTGCAGTATATCAACCTGAAGATGGTTGCTGGACAAAAAGGTACGTATAGATCACAGTGGCCACACCGGTGTATATGCGTGAATATACAGGCCTCATAGCAGTGAGTTGGGCACGGCTCCACTGTTTATGCACCTGCAGCGGTCGTCGGACAGGGTAATTGAGCTTAATTGAACTTAGTATTCTTCGCGAACTTAGTATTCTTGGGGTCTTCAACGCTCACCTCGTGGAGTGTGCTCAGGTCTCGTACCCGTGGAGGTAACTTTGCTACACTTCATTGTGCAACAGTAGTGGTTGAAGCGATCCTAGCGAGTATGGAATGCTATATTCCCAACCGCTGGATCGCGACAGGAGCGAGCAAACGTCCGAGGTTTAATACTTCTGCCAGTCTTGCCTTTTGCAGTAATTTGATTAACTTTATCCAGTCGCAGTCGGGTTTTTGCAGCGGGTCCTGGCCAGAGCCCATGGCGCTAAGGAAAAAGTCGATGTCTTGGGTAATCTCTTTGCGTCAAACTCGACTATGAACGACGGAAATGCCGATCCACCTATTATTCCCAGCTGTGATGCTTCCATGACCGAAGTAATAATCACGAACGAACTAAGTCCCTAGATGTTCGGAAATCGAGTGGGCCTGATGGCATACCGGCGGTAGATGAATTATTTACCCATACTAATTGATGTTAGGCCATTTTAACCACTACCCATCAGGTGGGCTGTGTGCTTGTCTGCCATCTAAGTGGTTTATAGAAAAGTAATGGAGAAATTACATTTGTTCCTTCAGCTAACTCTTCCCTTGGTTAGGGTAACTTCGTTGCCACTTAAGGAGCATAAATAAACTATTGTAGTCTTAAAATAAAACTATTAAGGTTAATTATGTCATTAGCTCTGATCCTTAATTGTTAAGAAAATCAAATAACAAGAGCGGACCTCGTTCATTAATCAGCAGGTGTACAGACTTGCAGGTGAGATTTGATTAGCCTTTGATTGGACCTTCAACAGGCGTAAATATGATTATCATGTTTACATGTGCAAAGTCAGCTAGGTAGAAATTCTCACTTACCTTTTCAAACATTTTGATATTTTATCTTAAATATATAATAAGATCTTATAAGGTTGCCGTTATTCATTCCACATCAATACACAAGTCTGAATATCTATATAAGCAACATCAGAACCGTATGAAAACGTTAGACAATATAGTTTTCTCCCGATCGTAATGTAATTCAATAGGTTTGTTCTCAGTCAATAGAATACTTGAATAAGTCGAGTTCGCATCGTACCGTAGACCTTTACCGGATCGTTATTACGTTACAATATACGAATGTGTGTTGTGTTGTACATGTTTGTCGTAAAACTGTGTCTTTTATAGCAACGACTCATCCCTGAGAACGGGGTTGAGTCCTGCTACCGTGTTGGGTGGTCGTCGTGTAAAACGTGAGACTTGGGACCACCCTCCTTGTTTTATTAATTTTAAATCGAAATAACAGTGACATTTATCGAAGATGCGGCGGTAGCGTAATACCTAATTGGACTCGGAAATGAGAAGCTGTAGTTTGAAAACGTGAACCTTTACTTCTGACGTTAGATTGCGCTAGTTAAAATTCTTTTGATTAAGCTGTTTTCACGTTTTGCACAGTGAGGCGTTGAGGCTCAGAATGTCGACTTCCCAAAATGTCCCCTGGTTCCAAAATGTCAACTTCCCATAATGTCCCTTTCCCAAAATGTCGCTTTCCCAAAAGGTCGCTTTCCCAAAATGTCGCATTCCCAGAATGTCCCCCATTCTTAGGCTTAAACCAACGAAATAAAAAACCAATTTAGAATCTTTTTTTTATTTTAATTAGGTACTTAAGTAGTGGGATTTTTAATTAGAAAAGAAATTTGTAATGAAATATAGTCATGTATTGTCAAAATTTAGGCACCTACTTAAATTTACTTAAGTATGTATTCCAAATAAAATCAATATCAATAGGTATCAATATTTTACACACATTCAAGAAGATCAAAAGAATTACTGTTAGTAACATATCCAAAGGTATAATTAAGATAATAGTAGCTATTACTAATAGTAACTCAAGTATTACAAATAAAATATGTTTTAATCATTTTCTTAAAAATGATAAACATAACATTGATAAAAAACGATAAAATATAGACAGTGACATATCAAATCAAATATATTTTAATTGTGGTACTGAAATTTACTTTGGTTAATTAACATTACGAATAATAGTACATTATGGTACAAGTGTGTAAAGTTGGTGATTACCGCTGAGGTGACATTGAGTCGGTCTTAAGAGAGCCGAGGACGGTAATCACCATACACACGAGTGGCATACGACTATTTTCAACACACTTGCGAATAAAATAATACTAAAACAATAGTATAATCTACTACTTGTGAATAATAACAATGAAAAGTCAGTTTGATAATAGGTGTCATAATAGGTGTCGTCTATCAATTATATTATACATAGTATAAATCTAATTAAAAATCCCACTACTTAAGTACCTAATTAAAATAAAAAAATGATTCTAAATTGGTTTTTTATTTCGTTGGTTTAAGCCTAAGAATGGGGGACATTCTGGGAAAGCGACATTTTGGGAAAGGGACATTATGGGAAGTTGACATTTTGGAACCAGGGGACATTTTGGAAAGTCGACATTCTGAGCCTCAACGCAGTGAGGTTCCTTGATTTAAATTGAATTAAATACGTTTAAATATTTATCGGTGAACAAGTTTCATTAGTTGGTCAGTATTACTGACCAAGTAGTATATTAAGTCACTCTTGATATCAGTCTTTTTCAATTAAATTTCGTTTAATATTATTTTGATTGGTGACCTTGTCAGGTCATCAGTAAAATATTAATAGTTAGTCACCAATTGGTATTATATTCATTTCCGGATAAATACAGTACGAGAAGACATAAGATTGGATGTACCGTACAAAGTGAGACTGCCTCCTAATGAAGTGACTGTGCGATTGTTATTTATTGGTCATTAGGAGCCAGCCCATCATTAGTAGGAAGCCACATTATAATAGACGCGTCAAAAAACAGCAATTTTCGAATGAAGCAAATACAATTATTGTATGATTAGTTGTGAATGAAGAACTATTTCTTCGAACACTGACTCACCACATCTGCTCTTACTCGATGATTTACTGCTGATTGAACATCTGTTAAAAATACGTATGATATGACATGATGACGTTTTAGCTCATCATTCGTCATCCATACGTTCCATTTATAGTTGAATGAAATGTATATGAATGACATAATTTATTAACTCTATTTATATAGTCGGTTAAGCTAAACATTTTTTTAATCGATTCAGTCGGGATTAGAATCCTGACTGGACTGATTCACTGATTTTTGATCTGTGCCATTGTTTTGTTTAGAACTGTGTCTAATCACAGTCGTATTACTAGACTAGTTTGGTAAACTTTTCCATTCGTTAACGTCTAAACCATGAATGTGTCGGCTAATACGAACGTGCGTGTTTTTAGTAATCTGAATAAGGATCCTGACTAAGTTAAACAGCATTGCAGTTAACGATATTTTTTTTTTGCTAGGATGACGATTCTTAGAGCCAGCTGGTAAAGCTGTCGTAATTCTTAAAAAGAGAGTCGCTTTACTGGATTGCTTCAAACGCTAAAGAGAATCCTTCTGAGTCATTATTTAGTCAGTGATAACTGATAATCCACCAGCGCTATCTAGCAAGACCCAAATGTAATTCGTTTTGGGATCTAAAATGTAGACAAACGTCATTAGATCTTTTTTAAATTAAATATAGAAACATCCAGACATGTGCAAATAGATGATCATGCATACAAATACATATTTACACTGAAGGGGCATCTAATCCGCTACCTGTAAAGTAATAGTTAAGCACTACCGCCACACAGGCCGTCAAAAATGGTTCTTATTACAAGTAATTATTTCACACAACGTACCATCTATTTTGTAAACACAATGCACACCTATGTAATAAAAGTAACTCGACGACAAACAACTCTCAGCTGTCTTATATTGTTACATCCCGGTACATGTCGTTGGTTATTGTAATCGTGACGACATTGACCCCGCGACCCTATGACGTAACGAGTGTCACCGCAACCATCAATCACCGGTTGTTTTGTGACGTTTTGCGAGCTACGCCACCGGTTCTGGATACCGTACCGCTGTCTATGTGTCGTGTCCCCGTATCACACTTACATTTATTAGATTTATATTTGTATAAACTTGTTCTAACATAATTATCATTCTTAGTGCTAGTGCTTGTGTACATTTATCTCTAGTTCATTACAAAGTTCTATCTAGTATCTACTTGTTCCATTGGATACTTCTGATCTTTTGTTTATTATAACTGTTCAACTATGCATTACTGTCCTTTCCTGTGATATAACCGTTGTAGTAGGAAAATGACTTCTGCTTTGTAATTAACAAGACCCTACATTGTGTTGTGAGTCTTACATTGCAGTGTTGCAGCACGCCTCTGTTGGATATGATGGGTTGGTACAATATTATCAAGAAAATAAAAATCTCCATAAATAATGATAATTGAAATAGAGATATTATTCAATCAGCCTACTGGAGTCTACTGCTGTACTATTTTCTTTACTTCGAATTTTCGCTATGGTAATACGTCCTACTAATATCCGCTCTATGACAGGTCCCTTTTTTAAGTCGGTGTCGGCGTCGAGGCATGTTAGAAAGTCGACACGCATAAAAATTGTGTATCCTTTCTACGTAGGCATTTTGTATTACTATTGTAAATGCAATTCGATAGCCAAATCACGTGTGAAAAAAATCTTCAATTACATTTAAAACTCGGCACGATCCTTCACGTGTTGTGTGCAATAGTGTTGCATCAAGTAGCAGCTAGCAGCCAACCTAGTGAATCGCAGTGTACAGAGTATGATGTCATCTGATTGCGATGGGCGGGCACGGCACGGTCTCAACCACTAATTCGTGATCGAGACTCGTAAACTACTCGGTGCATACCTAGCGTTAACTCATTCTGAACAATCGTGCATTTGACTAACGTAAAGCTTTTTATGTTTGCTCTTTGTCCGAGGATCTTGTTAGTACATTCCCTTAGATGCTTTAACTTGATTACAATATTTGCACACAAAAGACATGTCAAAAATCAACCTGTCTTCGAACTACCTCGCTTAACGCATTATTATTCTGAATTTATTTAAAGATGGCCCCTTCCTGTTGGCAGCGATCCAACGGGGATACCCCAACATTTACCAGACGATTTAATAATTATGGACTTTTATGTGGGTTAATGTACGTGCCTACTCATGTTTGTATTCGTATTCATTCATTCAAGATACACCGATACTGAGCGGGATCCGGTAAATATTTTGTTAATGTAGGTGAATGTCGTGTTGCACCCATCTATGTTTTGTACAAGTTGTTGTGTTTATATAGTCTTACTTCAGTAACCAGGCACTTCTTGTTAGAAAGCGAGAGTCCCAAGTTTCTAGGCGGTAAACTCTCGACGACTCAACAACATAGCTTCATTCGTATAGTTCAAGGTGTTATACAGATTTATGGGGAATGACTCCCAACTGAATAACGATTTCCATCTTTAACAGTCTCCTAAACGGGATAATGGAACTCTTTTTACACGCTGCTTTAAATCCATTCATAGTAGTAACAAACATGTGGTACCTTCTATTTATCTATCCTTTACCTTCACCAAGCGCGTGAAGGTAACGTACTCATTCATATGTAAAACAATGTTACGTGTAATGTTTGTATATATCAATATTGACTCGGATATTTATTACGTTACCCCAACTACGTATTATGACGTAAAGCTGACGATTTACCTCTGTTCTGATAATAATAAGACCTTCAAAACGAATACGCCCACGATTTGCGTTCATCCGTGTGTAGTAATCGAATGCTGAAATCGTCATCAATTCTATTGAATCGTGTGACGAATCTCTAAGGTCACTGTATCACTAAATTAGTAGCATCAGCTGTTCCTGGGGTCCCGCACGTTACGCAATCATTGTTTCATTAAATTCATTATCGTGTCGATACACGGTTATTCAGTATCGTGTCGTAGTCGGCGGTCGACCTCTCCTATACATATACAAATGTGTAGCGACCGAAGACTGAAGGCGTTCATGAGCGGGGGATGCCTCCAGATGATAAATAACGAGTGCAACGATTGCGACCGCCGGCCCGGGGATAAGGGGGGTCCGGGGAGGGCCCGACCATTTTAATGTCCCGGCGCCAGACTTTATATTAAACATTCGACCTTGGCAGTGGCCTACATCGACACCGGGACACGCACACACGCCCACCTCTCGTCACGAAAAGAAAAGTTCATTCAATGTTTCGGCATTTCTTAACGCTATAAATAATAAGCGACGTGTTTACTCGTCTAGCACGCTATTTAAACCCCGACTGATCTCTTTTGTGTAACGGAGACGATGACAAAGATAACGGTCTGGTCACGTGGATTGCTAAATATGAATAGATCGTTACATAGTGATCTATTTTCATCTTGTATTGACAACTGACAACATTTTACTTGGTTATGATTTGCTGTTACATTCCAAATGGATTTTCCTACCTTTTTCATAGGTCAGATCAAATTGATAATGAATTTAGACATGATGTACTTCCTTCCTATTCAGCATGAAAGTGTAAAGTTTACAACATCAAATCTGAAGCTGTTTGATTCTCTGTAGAACTGGCATCTGAAAATTCTCGCGAGTTTGTGAAAGTTCCACCATAGCCTAGTTGAGCTTTTTGAATACTTCCTACTGTTATTCTAATAAATCGTCAACCCTGGTCAGCACTTGAATTGTAACAATTTATTCGCCATATTTTGGATGATAATGAACTATGTGTCCGCACAGTGAGTTGGAATGAAGATTTAAATTATGGCCGGCCAGTTCACTGGTGATTCTGCAGACAGGTAGGATTGTATTAAACAGATATTCACTTGAACATTTATCATCTCATTTCTCCGTACATTTGCCGTAGTTATCTCAATTTAGTAGAATTTTCTTGTTTAAATAATATGTATTGAAATTTACCATGAAATGGTCCATACAAAACACTTATGGATGAAAATGAAAATCGTTGATGTTAAACCTAATAAAATATGTATATAGATATAACATTTGTTCTTTAATTATGCATACATCTATTGAATGGTATTCAACACGATCAGTTGAAAAAATCCTTTACATACACTACATATCAAACTTGATCATAAACTCACTCCCGGTTCCTAGACGGCTTCTAGATGTGTTTCTTCTATATTTCTGTAATATCCAATATAATTCAGATACCTACTTATTCAATCATACATAAGCTACGTCATTCATACCCAATCAACTGCTATTTAATTGGTATTAATTTATTCACCTTATACCGTGACGTAATCACTGCCAGTGCAATATTATGTAACGAATAAAAGTTACCGTTATTATAACTGCGTGGTACGACTGAGTAATGTGGGTCAGTGACGAGAACAGAGGCAGGGTCGAGATGCCATTGACGCGTCTTTTAAACTTACGTAACAGCCGCGTATTGTTTCGCCAAACAAGGACAGCAAGGATGCTCCACGCATACATATACATGCAAAATGGAAAAATAAATGTCTCGTATGCGAGCTCCGCAATGTAAATTAAACTTCGCTTGTTTTAGAACATCTCAATCAGCGTTTTCAAGAAAAGTTTTGCTCAGCAGCAATGTTTATAAGAGCCCTCTATTCAAATTTATATAAGGTTCGTTAACTATTTAAAGAATTTTGGAAATTGTTATGCACATTTATTATGGAACGTGATATTAATATTGAATCCGACCTGACCTAATACATATTGTAAAATATTCCAAAATGTACATTCTTATATTTGTCCCCCAAAGCACACAGCCTTCTGTATGTTAAGCCTTACACGCTTGCATAGGTGTCTCGTTTAATCGACTCTGCCCCCAAGGAGTTCCATTCGATGTTTCTGGTACTGCCTTCTGCCAAAATACAGTTGTATTTTGGCGATACATATCCAGTTGATTGGTCCCAAATATTTGTAACTATCCTCAAAAATTTCTCCGAAATCTTTACCAGATCTTTAATTTTTTTTGCAACCTACATCAGATAGAGCACCACTTTTATAAACGAATCTTATAACATTATTCGTATTTTTCATTACAGAAATAATAAGTTAAAGTGCTTTTATGTCAATATTACTTTTTATTACTTTCATACCGCTTAGAACCGTGACGGAAGAAACAGGTCAAATAAGGGTGAATTGAGTTTTGGTTGGTTATGCGTTAAAACGATAAGCGGTATGCATACATACATACAAATTATTAATTTCACGGATAGAACGGTAAGAACAAAGTTAAATTAGAGAAGATAATATACATTTTGTCATGCGTTATATCCTCCAGCGTCAAAATTACACTATACTCTAATACACAGCTTGGTTCACCTGCTGACTCAATAGTTTCATCAGAACGAAATAAGTAGACAGCACAGTGGTGTCTGTTGGCCGCAGGTGTTCGATGTCACTACTAAACTGGTCATGCATCCGGTCCAAGTCTCTTGCCAGTGACCAACAGATGGCGCCACATGTAGCTTAAGAGTGTAGCATGTGCATTGTTCAGTTTATTACGACGGTAGATTTGAAATTACGGCACAAATTTAATTTAAATACATAAATTACTACGAACAATAATAACCAAAGAATAGAAATTAATTTGTGTCAAAATATCCACGCAGTATTAATCTAAAAGTAAAATATGCTAACATAAGAATTTAATTCTCCAAATATTTCTTGAATATTTTATAACACTACACACTAAATCCACAAATATCTAATTACCTGAAGCCTGGGTTGCTTATGTAATGGCGGTATAATCGGACTCGAGGAATCCGATCGTAAACACGCTCGCTAACCCACTAAAACATATTTCTTTTATTTTGCAAAGCGGGCTGACTACTCAGCCCCGAGTTGTTCGGTCCGCCACTTAACAGAACAGGTTCCTATATCGAAATTAACGATAAATCCGCTTCGGAGGTGCCGCCACACTGCCTCACCCTCGCTGCATATTTTCCTTAGTCCCGAGAATATCTCGACATTTTTTAAATATTATGTTTGTAGACTACTCGAGTCGAGGCAGTATTTTATCGTCTGTTTTCGTAAGGTTCACTGTATAGAAGGCCTTAATCAAATCTACGATTTTATTCAACTAGTTTACTTCATCTTTCACAAACCTACATCATTCCTTAGATTTTATTGATATTGAGTTGTATTGTGATCTATTACTTCATAATGAAATTAATGTCTCACTCCGTCATCCCATTTCTTATATCGAAGATAATTTGTGCACTGCATTCCGCCGATATTTTGGCGTATCATCAATTCTTTAATAGGTCCACTCTGACAAGATTTTATTTGATCTAGAATAGTAGTTTGCTGTTGTATTTCTAGAGTACTAGATTATTGCTTATCTGTTGCTTTATTATTAATTGTTTTAATTGGATAAATTTTGCCAAGAAGCATGTTTTCCTAAAAAATCAACCTCAACTTACCAATATCCATTTGGATCGCTTCAGCAAATAGATATATCGTTTTATACTCTTCAATATTGAGTTTGACGTTAATGAGTACCTTATTGATATAATTTACAGGAATGGAAACTATTGAAAATGGATTTTATAAGCCAATTTCATAATAATAAGAATATTGATTGCCCTTATTGCTTTTCTTTGCGATTTCTCAATCGAACATATACGTTTGTGTTATTATGATAGACCATAGACAAAGTTAATGACTGCACTCAAACTAAGTACACAAACTGTAGCGCGTTAGTTGGCAACCATTTACGGCATTTACACGCATATGAACTACTACTATTGGAAGTGATATAATTGTTATGAATGACCATGTATTGTCATAGACTAGCCAAAAACTGTCATATTTCTTTGAATATCAGAGAGAGAGAACATATTATATATCCACAATATATAGTATAAAGAACTTGAACTGGTCACCACAGTGCGCATATGCATTGACCCGCATTCCCAATAGGCCGTCACTGTTTGCACTGCGACAGTAATGAGATGGGCTATAGTGACGATAATATTACCTACTGTTGGCCGCCGATCAATAACTTCCTAATTAGTTATTACATGTTATACGCGCGCTTGTAATTTTATGTGGATCAATGTGAATCACATTATCTATTGTTATGTTAATAACTGATATGCCATGCTGTTCATTATCAATGATAAGTCCACGATCTCATATTTACTCAATTATGACAGACATGTGTGCGTGTATTGCACCTGTGTGAAAAATTTCACATCATAATGACGATAGTTTAGATTAGTCTGTATTTACATTCTACACACACACACGTTTTAATGAACGGCATTGTAAAACATTCAAGGGTTTGTAAACAGTATCCTCTTATAATTTCCCTGTTTTCAGTAGAAGTTAGCCGTTTTGTACAAGTTTACCGGTAAAGTCTTATAGTGCTTTTCATGTATCAGTATTTTATTATTTCTTTCGTACAATTCATAGGGATTCAAGACTCAAAGTGAATAAATAATAACTGAATGTTTCACAAAAAAGTTGTTACGTGCCTTTGGTACAAAGTAAGACTCAGGCGAACAAATAACTGGTTGAGTTGGATACTTGGTTGAGTGCGTGCAGCTCGGCGCTCGGCGACCCCCCGCTCGACATTCGCTGGCGTGCCCTCGCTCGTTCGTTGGTAGCTATACATATGGGTCGGAGCGCTCGGCGTGCCGTCGCAATATCAGCCCGGTGAAATCGCTCGCCCGCCCGCTTCGTCGCACCGCACGCCTCGCCTGCGCCAGTCGCCGTGCGCCAACTGAAACGTGCGCACTGCTAGCGCAATCGAACGTACAATATTCCACACGAGGCTCTCGCTCTCTGATAGCTTCCACCGCCTTCGTCCCGGCTCCGTTACTATCACAGGCACCGGTCGATGATTCAGAACGTTTTGCCCCAGGGCAAATTTGTTACCTTTTCGATATTAGTAAAACTCATTTGTGTGTGTGAGAAGTGCATGTGCGCGACTCGCCCTAATTTGTGCTTCGGTTTAGTCGGGAAAAGGATTCAAGACGGCTGTCATCATAAGGCTGCCTGCGAACACAGTAAGTATCGCGGCGGCCGCATGACTCAATGTAAAATGGGACGATTCTTATCTATAGTACTTGTGTGTGTGGGTGTGCCGATGCTGAGTATGCCTGTGTTTGCGTGACATCCGACCGCCTTCTTGTAGCTGTGTGCGTTGGCTCAATACTCAGTTCTATTTTGTGGCGGAGCGGCTAGATGTTTGTTTTTATTATCATATGACCGGCAACTGCTATAACTTGCTTTAATTTCACGTACTTCACTAGTTTTCTACGAAACGATGTCAGTGCAAATTATGATGGATGATAAGAATTACACTATGTGAATTTGTGACTCAATTAATAATTTTGGATAATATTAATAGGTTATTTATTAATATGTCCGGTTACATTATTCTATGAAATTTTATGACAACTAAACAATAAATGGATAAATGTACTTTCCCTGCTGCATTGGATAGGTATTTGAGTTCCGTTTGCCGTCGGCAGCGCTCTAGGCGTATTTGTACGGGCGCCGCTGTTTTATGTGCTATACTGGAAATAAAGGCATTTTATTAATTTTTCTTTTGAGACCTGACTCTGCTTTTCTGTGCCTTAGTCAGTCAGTCTGTTATTTGTTGATTTAAAATTTTTAGGATACTGGTCACTAACAATTACGTTCAATTTATCATCCATAACTTGCAGTACCATAGTTCTTGGTTTTTTTTCATTACCAATCTTGCTAACATATCATTGTTCGTCATCAACTTTCAATATTTATTAGTTATGACCTGAAAGTGAATTATAATATTTACAATAATGTCACATTGAATAAGGAAAAAAACTTAGTATCTCCATCAAATTGATATTAATTTTCACAAATGTTAATATTGAAAATGTTCTAGCATCATTAAATTAAGTATAGGAAAGTTAAGATATTATTGTGAGTTAGTGTATTAGTCTAATATAAACGAATAAATTACCATTTTATTGTATAATAAACAAAACTCCAGCATATATTTACACAAATTTACTGTTATTTACCTATTGTCAAAATACGTCAATAAATATTTCTCTAAATATTGTTATTGTTTGAATAAGATATTATAATGTATATATACATTATAAATTATTAAGATTAAATTGTTTATAACAAATGAAAGCCACTACCACTACCAGAATTCATTTATGATTACGTTCATAAATGAATTCTGGTAGTGGTAATGGCTTAAATACAATACAATTTTTTACTATTCAATGTCACTTAAAGGTTCTACTACCTGTTACTTATCATTTGTTATGTAATCTATTATTATTATAAATCTCGGTGAGCAAGGTTAAAATCAAATTTTTGATTTATAATCATTTTCAAAACAGACCAAACATTATTTATTAGGGATGTTTTGAGGAGCAGCATGAATGACCCAAATAAATAACCCCATCAACACATTTATTTGTTGCTGTCAATCATTACATTCAGTTCTAAACATACTTGTGGCTGGAAGCATTTCCACATAGGTGAAATTTATGTACATAATACGTGACGTACTATCTTTTCTTTGATAATAATTATATTTCTTCGTCTATGGAAAATATATTTAGATTAAATATGCCAATATGTACATACATCGAAGCGATTTTTATTTGAAAATGGTATCATATGAAGCTGTCTTTATTTTATAATGTTATTAAATGAACAAGCTTACATCCGACGCAGTGAAGTCAGATTGACGTGCAAAGAATGAAGATCTTTTACAAAAGATTAATTCAGTTCAGAAAAAGAGCATCGGACTAAATATAAACTTTATATAATGGGACACTAGTAACTCCATTTCTGTTTTCGTGGAGATAAATTTATACCCAGCATCTTATCGTTATTGTTAAAACCCACTCACTGCTTGTTAGTTGAGAATTTCTGATCTTAGTTTGTGAATACCATTGATAACTCCCACTCATGTAAACAACAACAATAAACAAACAAGATATATAAATAGACAAGGAAAAACGCGGGAAATGTTCAGGGAATTGTGTCTAGTTGCTTATTTTACAATTAGGTAATACGACTACCGTATTCATGTTTGCGGTTTAGTCCTTAACAGAGATATTCTCTATATTTTATGTATGATTCACTACATTATGTCCTACTGTTTTTAAATTATTACTAGATTCTCATAATGGTCCGCGTCCTAAGACATTATGGTGGAAACATGTAGGGTGTACATAAGGGTTTATAAAATAATAATGATTGTTGTTCATAGTCCTTACGTTCGCAAAAAGCTCTTCAGTGTTCTCGCGATGTGATTACTAAAGAGCATTGTTATCATTGCGCATGTGTTCGTAATGCTCGTATGCGTTTCTGATTATTTAATGCGATCTCACGCTCTACTGTTCACTTCAATAATGTTGTAAGTGCCTGCGGTATGACGAATCGATCGTCGATTTTATTCATCTCGTCGTAAAAACTATAATGGCGAAGAAAACGTTTTCGTTAATACATTCCTCTTCCGACGGTGGCTCATACAAATTATACGATGTGTGTTACGTATAGCTAGGTAGGTGGGCCGTCATTATTTATGTTCTCTAACAGTCGACTCAGTGGTGTGGGTTAAAATCGGAGCAGTCAGCTGATCGTCCATGTGTGTGTGCGTTCTTCGGGAAACACCTTTCGATGACGTGTGCGAGCTCCGTTTAATTGGACATTCACATTGTTCCCTCTTGTTGATTTTTTTTCTGTACAGTCATATTGATTGATATGGCTGATAAAAGCGTAAAGTGTTGTTCATGTTCATGGCACTAGTTTGTTTATCCATTCGCAATGGCGGATTTTTTTGTTTAACATTGACCCACTTTATGTTATCAGGAATTTATATAGTTTACATGTTAAATTTCATTCATAGTTACGATAAATAATAATCGTGTTTCTTTCCGCATTAGCATAATCAGCTGTTACATTATTTGTTTAATATAAATTTAGAACTTCTCTTTAATTATGTATGTGCTTCTTCTTTAACGCGGTGTGGTCCGCTGTTACGTGTGAAGTTCATTTCACAAGATTGCATTGAAATCAAAAGTTATCATCCGAGTGCTAATAACGGTTGCATCCAAAGCTTGCACTTTAGAGCTGAGGGTCCGCTTTCCTACTCTGTCATCTTCTTTCTTCTTCTTATCTCCCAATTTCAGTTCCCAAGATACCAAAATACGGGGTTTTCCAAAACTAAAGTACTAAAGGTACTTATGTACTGGATGGTCAATGCGCATAGTCCTACCGCTCGCCATAAAGTAAGCCGTATTCCATTTAGATTAGAAAATACCTAAGTTACGAAAAGAAACCAAAATGTCGACATAGTGGCAAAGTATGCACCAGTGTTTAAGTCTAATCATAAAGTTTTATACACGAAACCGTTCATCAAAATCCATATAGTAATTTTCGTGTGATACTAGAAACAAATAGACAATTAATGTTTTATAAAAGTAAGAATTCGACGAATGATTAAACTTTACGAAACAACCCCCACTTATAGCCCACACTATAATTTGAAATGTCTTGTGAATATAGGTACCCTATCGGGGTTTACACGTGAACAGTCATTACGAAACATGTCATTTTGTACAAAACATGACGTACACCATGATTACATTTGTTGTTGTCCGCATAGTTATATGTTGTTACGATGTTCGTGATCACTTTTTGCAGCATGAAGACGCAGTGGACAAAATGACCGCTTTACCATCGATCGCTGTGTACAAGCCTTGTTGAATGAGTTAGCCACAGGACCAATTATTTATGTGATATACAGAACAGTTTTATTGTCCGGTGTAGGGTTTACTTTTATGACCGTTATTTGTCCCCGCGATGTCGGGATAATTTCCTTGTGTGGGACTTAGTGTAATGGTTGTGGCGGCTCGTATGAATGTACACATGCTTATAATCGCAAATCGCGCAATGCTTTAAATAGTAAACTTGCCTAAATCTAGCAATATACAATTTTGAAACTGCCTTAACGTGCTATCGAGCTTATTCAGATTAGGTGAAAAGAAGAGGTAAAGCTTGGAAACTAGTATGCACATTCAGTGCATTCACCCCCTTGTTTTAGCTGTTGTAATGGGCTCAAAGGTGGCGAGAACGCATCACATCACAAGATATCAGAACATTTATCGTTGTGATTTAGTTCGACCAGTACAGGAGCAGTTTGCAGTACGTTGTCCTGGTCTTTCACAGCATTTAAGTTGTCATGTACTCGAACTTGGTAAGTTGGCAGTACCTTCGACGTACCTTACCATGATTATTCCATCATTCGGCGCGCCAAGAACACATTATTTATTTATTATTTATTTCGTGTATCTGCATAGAAATTGAATCACGATTCATTAACGATCATACCAAGTCAAATATTTCGGTCCCGTTTTACTGCTGTGTCCTAAATTATCTACCTAGTCATACAAAAGTTAGCATACGAAGTGGTCTAACGAACATGAAGATTGATTTTGTGCAACGTCCAGTTTCATCTTACAATGTCCTTTGCTCCAACCATATAATTTTAACGGTAGGTTGTCTTCTCACCGTTATTTGTAGAAATCTGTCGTTATCTTGAGATGGTAAACCTAATATCCCCAGTGCTCCACTTTAGACGATCTTTGTACTCATCCATTCACGACAATCTTGATATGACACTTTGACTGATGCCAATGACAAGAGCAACATTGGAATGAATCGCGGTGGCTTACAACGAGTCCCTTGTATATTGTTCTCTGTTAGAATTTCGTCGTTAATCTGATATTATATTATAGATATTATTATAGACGGTTTATTTATGGTTTATTTCTTGAAAAATATGTCAATACACAAGAATTTTAGGCTTGCGGACTATTATGGTGAATAATCACCAGATACCTGAATATTAACACCTAATACGTCTCGTCTACAGTATATTGACTTTGTTGGTTGAGAATGAAATCCTAAGAGTGGGTTAAGTTATCGTAGACATAATCTTTATATATCAAGCTTAGGTCACAAACATGAACGGATCTTTCCAAAAGTTCTACACTTGTTAGGCCTCTGGAGCGAAAAACAAGAGCCAAGTCCATGCTTAATCTTAATGGGACCATATTGACAAGAAACTTTGTAAAGCTATTTGCTTTTCGTGACTCAGCAACAAAGTCGAATTTGTGTTTCAAGATCGATGCTCCCGTCCGTTATTTGACAAAATTGACATTAATAGATGTTTAGGCCTGTACAAATTATTATGGTTAGCTACATCACACTAGACTAACAAAGTTGTTTGCACTTGAAAAGTATGCGATATGACTTAATAGTCTACATCTCAGTCTCAAATCCTTGAAAAGTCAAATGCATTTTAGATATTTTTTATTATTCATTCATGGCGATTTTAATAAAAATTGGCATTCTCAAATCCTCGACAACTCGATGCATTTTAGGTATTTTTTATTGTTTACTCATTGGCGATTTTAATAAAGTTGGCATTAAAAATAGGTGTTTTCTTCGTTTCCTTTTTGATAACAGCCATTAGGTTCACAAGGTCTAAAGTTTTAAGTAGTATAATATTGGGCACGTTGTCCCACATAGTTCGGACTGGCCCAATCATACTGCCTTACCTGGCCTGGATTATACTACTGTTTTAAAAAGTTCATAATATCAAAATGTGTATCAAATTGACCATAGTATTAAAACATCTATTAATTGAATAAGACTAAAATGTAGAAGTTTTCTTTTATTCACGTCTTTTATAAGGGACTACGTTGAGTATTCAGTGATCCACGGAATACTTAACGGGGGACCACGTGTTTTTATTGACAATACTGTTATCGTGGTCGCGATACTCTTCGAGACAACGCGATTCCTAGCCGGAACTCCACTATGGTATTAGGATGGGATCAGGCTACACACTATCGGAGTTCCCGGTTCCCGGGGTGGCAGATGCCGAAGCGGGCCTTCGTGGCAGCACTGAGTGGGAGTCCTCTCGCTCAGCGCCATGCTCGTAGCAATGGTGCGGAATGCGACCGTCTAGAATGCCGCTGCCACCTTCTGCGAGCAAGTAGTATTCGAGAAAGAGACGACGGAGTGGGCCCGGCAGGAACTTAGGGTCTAGAACTCGAAGCGATTTTTTTGCGAGTTATGACGAACAAACATGCCTTTTCTCAAGTAATACGAAATATTACAACATTACATGTATCTCTTCTTACAATATGTTCAATTGTTAATGTGCACTGGTGTCACTTTAAAATTACTTATAATGTACTGAAGGGTAACTCCTTATTCTGTTCATTGGCATCTCCGCTACATGCAGTTATCCTTCATCATTATAAATTTCCCCCTTAAGCTAGGGAGGCAATTGGGAATCAAATAAAATATAAATGAACCATTTGATACTATTGTAATTGAGATAGCAGGAGTCGTATAAATCAAACAATTCACAAGCTATTAACAAAGTATAACAGATACTGAAGAGGAGTTTGGAAAGATTTCTACACAAGTATGTAAATGATGAATAAGTAGGTACCCACCAAGACACGTTGAATGTTGTCACTTTTTTCGTGAATCCTCATTAGACTATTGTTATGACAATCTCAGTTTTCAACTCAGAATATGCTGACTGGGGAAAGTGTAGTGGATTAGTACTTTAATGTCTTTGATTTTAGTTAGAATCGCATGATTTTCCAAAGTTTTGTCTAAGTTCTTTGTCACTGAAGTGTTCAAGATGCAAGAAACGCCTTTATATCACATGTGTCTATTGAACCAGAGCAAAGGAGCCTGTCTGAAAATGTATCTTTTCACTAGAAAAAATACGGTAGACATATTGTCAATTGTAGTTCATTAATTCAAGTTTATTAACTTTCGTCTTATTTCTTATGAAATCAGTACCGCGGTGTATCTTTCGCCTAATTAAATCAGAGTTGTACGTTATCACGTTACAATCGAACAAAAGTAGAAGCTGGCGGCAAAAGTTGAGCTTCGGCGTTTCCCCCCTCTTCGACACCCACACCCCCTTCTTCACAAATAAATAAGCCAGAGCCGACATCCGACAACAATAATAATAATTCGCTCGAGCCCGATCAGCTGTTTTGCCGACACCGACCCGAGTAACAGGTGGCCTATAAAGACATTCAATAAAGTGTGTACCACTTGCCTTCGTTGCGGAACCGTCTTTTACACAAATACACACACACAAGCATACCCGTTACTAACCCAAGTTACTTAACTTTTTTGCTGCCTTTTCACTCGAGAGCTCGTATTTTGATAAGTCTCAGACCAATCGAATCTTTAAT
Source organism: Eilema griseolum (assembly GCA_963662185.1). NCBI lineage: Eukaryota > Metazoa > Arthropoda > Insecta > Lepidoptera > Erebidae > Eilema > Eilema griseolum. Next base: position 14,163,393 of record OY759250.1, read on the forward strand.
GAATTTTGGACTAACTACAATAAAACTTTATTTATTTGAATGGATTTGAAATTATTTGCACATAATTTAAAATTTAAAAGAACACTTCCCTTTACAGGAAACTGTGTTTACAGTACCCGTAAGAAGCATTATTTTATCAAGTGGTTTCGCAGATATCGGTATCATTTTAATATTCACTGCAGCTAAACGTGGTTCAAACTGCATAGAGTGAGCTAGTAGGCACTTGCCTTACATATGAAAATCCGAAACTGTAAACAAACCTATGCAAATTTACTCGAACGAATAAAGGCGGTTGGGGTGAAAACGTGCACGGGGTACAGTGAGAAGGTTGTGAACCTTCTCACTGTCCCCCGTGCACGTGTATCTCTACATAATTGTCCGAGTTGTCTAAGATTATTATTGTAGGCCAGGTATTTTGTGCGCACTACTGTCCAACACGAAACTTCGCAGACCCTTGTCTACCTATCATTAGCACACCCTTTGTCCTGTAACTCCAGTTCAGGTTAATTTATTTTCATTATGTCATTTCCATTTTCTTTACTTCAAATCTGGAGACGACTTCACTGGAGTCATTTGAACAAGTATAACACATGAAAAAGAGACTGCCTTTGTCCAAGAAACTATAAGAGGCTCCCTCATCTCTATTCAAACGATGGAAATTCGATCTAGAAATGTAATCGACGAAATGTGGATGTACAGTAGAATGGACCACCTTCGAGAATATATATTGTATACAGTCTACAATGTGGGTAACGGTTGACGTTGTTGTTATAGTTAGAGGTTTTCAGTTTGATCCCCAAATGATTGATCTCGATATACATCGAAAACTTGGTAACTATTACACGACATAGAAAGTATGTTTTTTTACATATTTGCTTTCACAGGCAACAACGTTGATGGTCCTCGACGTTTTGAAAGTTTTCGAAAGAGTACATGTGCCCATAACCAAACGACTGCGTGCTATTAGTTAGCATAGGCGCGAGTTAACGAAGAGCGGTGCAGCGATTTGTAAGACTTGCAAGCATTTCGCTCTCAATAGCGCGCCGTCGCCGATGACGAGCCGGTTATGTAATGTAAATGTTTACGTACCTACTACACGTGGCCGGCACCACGTGCCCCAACCGAGAACACTAGCCTTGTGAATTATTTATTTACGACAACATTTTCGCACGCCGGTCGTTGAACTCTTGAATGGTCTTGGAACGCATTTACGCCGATTAATCTCGACATGTCTCATATGACATTGATGTTTTACTTCAATCTCAACAAATGAGTTCACGGGGTCTAGTTTATTTTTAAATCCAATACAAATAGCTCTGATTGGTATTGATATACCACTGATATGAGAAGTGATCTGTGACATTTTTATACCCAAATGCACTACAAAAGCATTGTTCGTGTTTTAATACTACAGATGTTGCCAGTAAACACTAGGAAAAAACATAACAAAAGACATGAAAATATCCTATACCGTCTATCTAATGACCGTACCACTGGATACATGAATGCCTTGCAATATGAATCGTATACTACTGACCACGTATGATTATGTAGAGGTTGAAGGCAAGGGGGATTTGCGGTTATTTAGATGAGTACGAACGTCTATTTATAAAGCACGTACGTTCCCGTGCCACTGACCTAGCCTACCAGATATTAATACGAAGACTTATCTATCGTGTGTGGTCACTGCGTGATTCGTAATAAACGTAGTTTGAAAGCGAGGTGAGCGATATTAATGATGTGATCACACCGATTATAAGGTATGAATAAGCGTAGTTTAATAGCCTATCAAACGAAACTAGCCAAATATTAGTACCATATGAGCACACAATGCACTTTTTAGTAAGTGATTAACATATACATACTTGCCAGACAACAGATATGACTAGTACATGAGGGTAAGCGTGAAAGTGAAATGTATCAAAAAGGTAAGGAGATTTCACAAACTGTATTGCTACTTAAAGTAGATATTGAATGAAATGATGGCGATAAGTCAGGTGATCCTGCTAGTACTGTTATGCATACGCCAGAATAGTAGGTACATTACATGCATCGCTAAGAATTATTTCAATTCTTGCCAGAATGTTATTCGATACCTCACAGTCCTCACAGTTCCTGTTGAAAAAGGCCATTTAGATATGAAAAGACATAGAATTCAATAAATCATAACTTTTTCTAGAAGCCGTTAAAGAGTTTATGGTCGGCAGCGCAAGTGTAACACCCCTGGTGTTGCATACGTCCAAAGGCCACGGTAGCCACTTTCCATCAGGTGGGCTGTGTGCTTGTCTGCCACCTAAGTATTATAAAAAAAAGAGTTCCACTGCATTCTGACCGAATTACTAAATCAGACTAGATTCTGCTGTTGAATGTTTGTAGCTCACGTGTTTCCTTCTTCCTACCGTCCCGGGTCCTTTAAGCGGGGCGTGAAAAAGCATATGATGAGGCCGTCAAGCTGAGTGTCACCATTGTCACACGGTATGTGTAAGTAATGGTGACCCTCTTTTCTGGGACTTTGCCTTCAGCTTACCATCAGACAAGGCGAAGTCCAATTGACGTCTCCTATATAAAAAAAAAGACTTACTAGCAAAGTTTTAAATCGAGACATCAATCAGTAGTTGAATTAGGCTTCCAAGATATTTTACACGCAACAATATGGAGACGGGAATTTAAGGTGAGAAATTGTTGGACCTGGTGGAGTTGAAATAATGCGAGCTACATAGAAAGACATAATATACTTTCTTAATTTTCGGCAACTGTAAGTAAGTCGGCATATAAAAGATAGAACCCTAGAGACATACAATTAAGATTGATTCAGATGTTCAATCTGTACGGTTAACCTGCAACCTAAGCAATCACATCATCGACCTAAGCAATCAACTTTTAGCATGTTCAGAGATTGTATGCGCTTATTAATCACTTGACTTTAGTTTGTGATCAATAACAGAATTCGTATTATTTTACGTCTCCGCTGCTTTAGCTTAGCCTACTTGTATTTTACAGAGACTATTCTCTGTGTACCTAAATTTTTGAATTTGATAGGAAGTGAAGTAATAAGTATATTGTTAATTTGAAACGTTTATAATCAAGACAACACTGACAGTTAACTTTACGAAATCACCACTTTCAGAGAGACCGATGTTAAATTAACTTTTTCAAGTATCAAAGTTTCTCTCATTAAGCAGCCCATACTTACAATAACACCGCACAATGTATCTGATATATCAAAACGGAAAGCAGTTTTGTGACTCAGAATATACGTAGGTACCACAGTAAATCCCGCATATTGTAGTGGGCCCACGTGAGCCTTTCTCTCCGACTCAGTAGCGAGTTTCATGATCGTCGTCGCCTCGTTCCCACACGACCTCACCTATATAAGGTACATAGGTACGTAGCTTTGTAGGTAGTAGTCGGCGTGTGGTTCCAAACGTTAGTCCCTCTATTTACCGCGTTGCTGGCAGCCTCCGCACATTGTGTAGACGTATACCAACAAGAGCAATTTTGTGTTTATTTGCGTCGGGATTTGGGCCAAGTGCAGTCGGTCAATTTAAGCCGATCTCGTTCAATCGTGCCGAGCTGATGTATACTATACGTATCGCATCGGTACCAATCATTCAAACAGCTGATCATTGTTTTGTAAGATTGTTATTAGACGTCTACGTCACAGCGTTTCATTCAACAATCGTATTAATACATTACGTCATTGGCATAGCGTATTCTCTTTTCAATTAAAGATGCAAATTATGGTCCAAAAAGTTAAATCTGGTCTGGTGGGCAACTGGAGAAGTTAACACATGGTTTTCTCAAGATTTCATCACTGCTAACCCGTAAAATGAGGGCAAAAGCATGACCTTAATCGTTAATTGGTGACTGGAAAATTGATGAAACTTAACCACTGAAATTCATACAAGAAACATTGAAAGTACCTTTAATGCAAGTTTCTATTATGCCATTCAATGGAAATAAAACGAAACTCGCATAAATGAAACCGTACCTATTAAGGTCGTTTAGCGTTCAATACAGCGAATGTGGCAATTCTTACGTTGAAAATGCCATACCTATCTTTTCGTATGTTTTTAATCATTTTACGTTAAATTGTTATTTCATTAAATTATGATCAACAAATTTAAAATGCAGAAAAGTAATGCTGTTTGTGACATTTTTCACATTCGCAATGTTGAACGCCACACGACGACGATGAATTAAGTTATCGCGTGACTGCGGCATCTCACTTTATAAATTTTAATTCTTAACAGACAGAAGCCTACCTACCTACCTCAAATATATGCCAGCATAGTTTATGAGCCATGGCTAGGTAGCGTCTAGTCAAGTTATCTTTAATTTGGTAAACTAAAAGCACTGTACAGAAACAGTATCTAGATAGAGCCGCTCAGCACGTCCCGACAGCTTCCAACAATAATAATTAATTGACTCGTCCGTTCGTTATCGTGCTTTTATATTGACGTTCCCGAGTGAGCAAGCGAGCGAGGCGCATTCGGAATGAAATTTCCATAAAAACTTTTGTGCTCCGGCGGACGTTGCGAGCGCACGTTAAAATCGTCGGCTGGCAATAAAACAGCGGCCGGTGCGGCGAGGCGCGACGAAGCGAGCAACGAGTGCGAGAGGGACGGCCTTAGAGATAATGGACTCTGTACGAAATGAAGAACGCGCCTGGTGCGCCGAGCGAGCGAGCTGGAGCACGGCAAAAACATCGCAGCAGTTATCGCGCTCTGCTTCCCTCCACCCCGCGCCCCGCCCCACAGGCCGGACTCGTCTGATCGACGCCGGAGCCTCTCGCAGGCGAGCTAACCTCGACAGCGGGGGGTCGTGAGTTGCCTCGACAAGCCCGTTCGAACATTGTGAACGCGCTGCAACGAACGCCGCTACTCTCTCTATAATACGCTCAGAAACACGGGTTTTATCTTTGAAAAGCTTCACATTTACGCGTACGTTTGACAGTTGTTCTCTCTTTAGCTCCAAGTTCACTCTAATCGCGTTTACCGTTGTTGTAAATAGAAAAGGACTACCGATTGATTTATGAGAGGCGAACATCGACTGCTTTGAAACGGTACGTACTATCATATGATTGTCAACTGTGTATAGGGTTAATAAAGTCGGTTGAGCTTTTATGGTTCATTTGAACTTGCATTATGATGCATAACTCGTTGTATGTATTGTAGTTTAACGACTGTTGCATTACGTTACATAACTGGCTTAGTAGTTGCGGAATGCACAAGATCATCTGCTTGAACTTTAATATAAGCTCGAGCCGGTTTGTTTTTATTTTGGTGTACGGCGTGAGGCGCATTGTTTGCGGAGATTCAGTACGTTGTTTTATTGCACCATTACCGCAAGTGGCCGTGCTCTATTGACTCGGTGCGCTGTTGTTATTTTCTAACCTGTGAGGTTGCAGTGTCAAGGCATCTCTCAGAACAGGAATGCACACGTACTGCAAGAATTATGCTAATGAACATTACTCGTGCATTACCGTCTAATGATCTGTTTACTGTACTTGATTGTTTGTGAACCTTAAGACTTGTATAAGTATTGCAAATACATTTCACTGTAGTGTATGTCGAAGTTAATTATATTTGCTTGCAACAGACGACTCATTTGTATTCAAAGTTGGAGCTTTACTTTTCTTACGCTACCTTTATACTATGTTTACATTGCTTATTAAGGGTAATTTATTTCTGGATACAAGTTCGTTTCATATTGTATAGCAGAGGAGGTAGGACACGGCGGTATATCCGCCCGATTGAGCAGTCCGACTGGGGAAGTACCTCCGCCCTACAGAATACCGCGGTTATAATAACTTCGTGTTGTGTTCCCAGCGGTGAGTAGGGTAGCCAGAGCTCACTGGAGAATTTGTGCCGTCAGTGGGAAGACTAAAGGCTTGTCCTGATTTGTCTTCTACTGACGGCACAGAAACTCTGTACTTACAGGGTTGGCAGCGCGACTGTGACTCCTCTGGTGTTACAGACGTCCATAGGCCACGGTAACTACTTTCCATCAGGTGGGCCGTGTGCTTGTCTGCCAACTAAGTGGTATAAAAAAAAAAAGCTCCTCTACAACCTGATGTATGCCGTTCGTATTAAATTTCGTTTTCATTGATGTATAAAACTTAAAATTCCTCCTTACGTTTTTAACTAATCAATAAATTTGTGATTACGTTCATCTGCTTTTGGTCATCATCCTCTTAGCACCTATCCCAGTTGCATCCAAAGTTTCCACATCAGAGGCTGGAATCCGTTTTACGCATCCTCTACATTGAACTGTACTTTGGGTGTTGTACTTTTATGCCTTTATGTACTTGAGGAAACTCCTTATAAAGAGTACTCTTTAACCACTCTTCAAACATGTCCAGTTAAATAACAAGGGATTAACATATTTTTCAGTAAAAACAAATGTATAAGGGATAAGCTGTACAGACTGGAACACTTTGGTTAGCTAGAAATCTAAAAGTTTGTCGTGTTTGATTATGAATGTACATGGTCTCTCTAACACAAACAATAGCTTTAACACTAATGTTAAAACATAGGAACAGATATGCATTACAATAATTTTTATTGAAATCATAAATGCCTCGGTTATATCATGCAAAATCAATCTTGGCTTGGGGAATTACGCTGACGTAATAAGATTGTGGTTCAAGCGCGCTCTTGACTGTCGGGCAAAGCTGATACTTGTAGAATTTTGGTAGGCATTTGATATGTTTGACCAGGAAATAGAGATTTATCTTGTCTTGAGTAATTCGTTTCTAAGTAAATTTATATATTTTCCTTATCGATGAATGTACGCGCAGGGCTTTACATAAATCCTAATCTAGAACTTGAAACTCTTTGCCGCTGTACCCAGTTCTTCATTCAGATTTTGACTGTAGTTATTACATATTTACGAATCATTCTATCAATATAGGCAAATTTAGAAGATCTATTAATCTTCCAATTATTACAATCTGATACCTTTATCGAGTACTTGTTGACCCAAACCAATCCCAATTAAATTTAAACACATTAATCACGAATATTCCAGCAAATAAAGACCGACCCAAGTTATAAAACTTCGGCACAATGTGCATGCGAGTGTGAGTGAGTCACTCGAAAACAACATTTTAGCTTTGCCATTATTGAACTTTACTTATTTTCACCCCCTTATTTCCTGTCAAGAAAATAGTAATGAAATGTGTATCTGTGTTGTTTCAGGATCTGACCGGTCAAAACAGCAATGACTCGGGCGGCAGCGGAGGCGCAGGGCGCGCTACCACACCGCACCTGAGGCCGACGCCCAGCCCAACCGGCTCAAGCGGCTCACGCTCCATGTCACCGGCTGTTGGTGAGTAGAATTCATCATTATGATAAATTAAATATTCTCTTCTTACTGGAATACGTACAGCCTACTTTCTAGTTTACGAACAAAATACTTCATACTCCATTTTGTTAAACTGTGCATTACGGTGATGTTGACAAAGACAAAAATCGTACCAAATTAGGTTTATTTTAGATGAAAAGACGAGAGGTTACTACTATTATATCTATGGATAACTTTATAATTAAAGGGAAAATATAAAGGGATTATGCAAATTAGAACTTCCGGTAAAGCCTAAATATTGGTCCTTCGAGCAGGATGCGCTATCGCGTTGGTAATACTGATGCGCCGTCATCAAGTAATACAAATCGATCTATACTGGAGTGTTAAGAAGACTGACGATGTGATGAGTGACTCGTGTGATAGAAAATGCGAAAGGAAATCATTTATCTTGGTTGTTAGATATGGTATGAGAGGGAATGATAAAATCATGTGACTAAAGACTGCTGAGTATAGAACATTACAATGAGAAAGACGACCACGGTAAAGAAAGGTGATGAATGAATTGTGTTTAAAGATGATACCAAGAAAAATAGAGTGAATTAATTAGTTATTACCATGGCCCCAGCCAGATGCAGAGTAGACAAAACATTATATTTAAATTCTAAACATGATCATCACTAAGTCTGATGTGCTGGTTAGTATTTTGTCAAACCAAAAATGTAATGTCACAATGTTTTCCCAACCCTTGAAACCAGAATAATATGAAATTGAACATAAACTTCAATGTAACGTACATGATTCTGATTATTATCAATGATATTAATCTTAATATTAAGATATTTTGTTGTTATAAATATTATATTCAATTAAGTCAATTTTAGCACTACAATGTAACTCATAAACTTAATTGGTATAAACAACCTAATAACATTAATCCAGTTGGAGTACGTAGGGCAATATTAAAACCAATCCAATCGACTTACAAAATCTACTCGTAATCAGATGATGGTTCTTAGAGCTGAGATGATTCGCGATTAAATTTCGTCGATAGTACGTTTAAATTTGAACCTTATTACTATGTAATACGAACTTAACGCACTGTAGGAGACTTCTTCGTATCTTTTGTTTTGTCACGGGTGTGGTGATCAGATTCGTTGTGCATACTCCGTCACCGGTAGACACGGGCTTTCCCGACATTGACCCACATAGAGCGGGCGCCCAGAGTACGCCGTATTTTGCCCCTTTTGCGGGCGCGAACCACCCCAACCCACCCACCTTATGTACGAGTCGGGGTGGTCGCGGTATATAGGGCCTCGTGAAAAACTTACCCCCTCCGGTCGGGGCGAGCACGCAAAACAGGACCTTCCACCCCTGAGGCCCACGAGGCGATCCTATGTGCCGAATGGCCACCGACTGTCATTGACAACCTTTACTTACATAAAACGGTTTAAAAAGCGAAATTATCTCTTTATTTGCCAAACTGCGTACACAGTTTCCGACAAGTTTTGAACAGCCAGCTAAAGCATTAAAATTGATTGCCTTAAATGATGAATGCTCTGTACGATATCAATCAGACGAAATAGACTTGTTACGTATCGAATACTAGACGAACAAGCTATGAATTGAAAGAGAAATACATTTCAATATACACGCTGAAGTGACAATTTACATGTAGTTAAAATGTAGCGATTCTAAGAAACACTCGATGTGGTTTCTCCCGGAGTGACCTTGACGGGTTCACCCACCGGGGACGCCGCATCTTATATACTTACCCACTGTCGCGATTTGTTTGATGTTGGTATGTATACATATATACTCGTATTATACAGTTACTTTCGCCCTTACATCTGATTTCCAGTAATACAACTCCATTCATGAAATCGTTGAATAATCAAGAACGTCGTTACCTAAGACAGGCTTGTACCTTTATGTGTATTATCTTCAATTTGTTTTCATTTTATTCGAAGGTACAGTGAAGGCTTTAAGCTCGCTGATTACAGATTGCGGTGTTGGTTCATTCAATTTATCTATACAATCTATAAGGCTCAATTGAATTGAATTTAAACAAAGCACAACATCAAAGTACAAATTAATCTTTTACGTTTATACGTGAAAAGACTCGAGGAATGCTAGCTGGAAGGGTAGATAACCCTTTTGATGTTCTCGATTGCAATATCTTGTAATATTTTAATTTTTAAAACGACATATACGATAACTGACTTCGCATGCCGGTGAATTCAACGGATACAAAGTATACTTCTAACTGTGAATATTCATAATGTTTGTGAATCACACAAATATTGTCCTGTGAAATGATCGAAACCAAAGCTCAGTAATCATAATCAGTGAAAGTCAGTTAGCCATCTATCAAGAATTGAGGTTTTACACATAAGATAAAATTAATTTGCCGAATATTCTGCGAAGGAGACAAATCGTATGAAATTTGTTTATTATATAAATGTTTTCGTTACATATCCCTTTTTAAATTGATCATCACCAAAGTTTTATCAAGGTATAAGGTAGCCTCGTACTGACAGAATAAGAGAATACAATGAAGAGGAATAAAGGGGATTGTCGTTCCACATTAAATAATATGACCGTTCGAGAAAAAAAAAAGCAGGCATACCCATACGTACGAAACAATTCATGATATATTTTTTGTACGGAACGAACGAACATGCTGTTTGTCTGTTTTTGTTTTGTGTCCCTTTTATTCGACTCTATTCAGTAACATAACAAAATTGACTGAAGTTGTAATCGATACAATTTTCGGAATGCCTATATTGAAAAATAATAATAAATGTGTTTCCAGTTACGATATTATACTGTGGATAACTAAAATTAATACGTCCGCTTATTCCGAGTACACTCGGAATGCAAATTGCGTTGTAAATGTATTCAGGCATGTTCAATAACTTGCGATTGGTGGTCACCATTCCAAACCATTAAAATTCGATTGTTTTATTTCACGCTGATTTTTTCATAATAAGTACGTTTGAACTAACTTTTAAACCTTCGCATTCCAGTGTTAACGGGAATTAACACGATCATGGTATAGGTACAATACATACAAACTTTTTATTTGCCTGACGTTTCGACCAGGTTTCACCGGCCGTGGTCACAGGTTGACTGGCTCAGTTCTACACGCACGCCGTCTTCGAGTCCGTGAGGTAGTAGGTTCTTCGTCTACCTGCACATTATCGATATTTTTAATATTTACGTTTCGTCATGTACCGTCCCATACCACACCTGTAAGCTGACTATCCGGTGTTTACCCGACTGCGCAAAAATCACTGGAATCCATGTTGCAGATAATTTAAACCCATCTTCTCGATTGAAATTTTTGTGTTTCTTGATATCAATCGCTTCACGTACAGCTCGTGAATAGAAATGACGTTCGGTGAAGAGGACTTGCGTGGAGGTCTGCTCACCTCTGGATGTCTACACCTCAATGACTGTCGCTTCCGTCGTCCTTTCACTTTATATCCGTTGTTCCTCAGTACCTTTTGAACATGATCCAGCTCTCGCTCCAGATGTTCAGGGTCACACATATCATACGCTCTTTTCTCTGTTAGTAAGGTAATAACGGATTGCAGGTGTCAGGGGTGGTGATGAGACGTGGCGTGTAGTTATCTGTGCGTATGTATGGCTTACGGTACATACAGTGTGAAAAATACGCACCTGGTCTCACAGCTACTTTTACATCTAGGAACGACAACAACTTATCTTTTCTATCTCATACATGAAACCTTATCTTAGGATGAATTGACTTAAGATGTTTGATTGATCTACTTCCTGTACCTATACTATGATCGCGTTAATTCTCGTATTTTAAGTCCTACATTACGGGTAAGCGTACGACATTATGTGTATCAGTATCAGAATAAACGGGATATTTACCATGTTTCATTATTTTGAGTTTCCGATATTTCGGCGCTGTTGCAAGCACCATGATCACGGAGGAACTGGAGTAGTGGCGGTGAACAAAGAAAAATTTTTTTCCTAGGAGTAATTATATCGATCTACCCTCTTTCGAGTTCTTTTACTACGCGTATCTGCACTACTATTGGTTTCACTCTCACTACAAACTCGAACCCGATCTCGATCACGTTCACGACATACGATACTCACTGTATCCACTCGCGATTTGGTTTTAGCTTGTTCCCGGTTGTTTTTGAAAAGACGGACCAATGGATGCCAGACGTTCGGCAGTTGAAACCCATCCTCACGATTGAAATTTTTATACTTTTTTATTTCAATTGCTTCCCTAACCAGTCTTGGTATATAGTGGCGTTCTGTCGAGAGCATCTGAGGGTTATGTAGCTCGATCCAGTGGTTCGTACCGGACTCCAATAAATGTTGTGCTTGCAACAGCGCCGAAATATCGGAAACTCAAAATAATGAAACATGGTAAATATCTCGTTTATTCTGATACTGATGTGAGTGACCATGATAGTTTAAATACCTATAATGACATTATGTGTAATTACCAAAGAAAATCATAATTAATAAAATTATGATTTTCTTTTACTTAGTCCTTTAATATGTATATAACAACTATCTTTACGGCCCTTTGGTTAGGTACTCTTGCCAAGTCCTCTTTCTGTAATATCAATTTCTGCTATTTCTTCATCAGGAGTACCTATTGTTACTTTCAGGTATTTTGTAGAATATTCTAAAAGTTATGTAGTTATATGTATTGATAAATATGGATAGAAACATTTTCTAACATTACAAGTTACTAAACCCATGTTGTAAGAATCCCAAATAACATTATTTACCTGAACGGTACATTTATGGGGAATATATACTCTGCCGTTACTCTGTGATTAGAATAACAGGTAAACTGCAGCAGTCAAAATAATATGACAACACAATAATATGGCTTCATTCAAACTGCTTAGACTCCGTTTACGGAATACTAATTGGATAATCTATTATATTATAAACCTCGAAGTTAGGTTAAGTATCTCTTTCTATAAACAGTTATTTATTTGTGTCCCGGTTGAGTATATGAAAATAAACTTTATGCTCGTATGCAGATATTATAAAAAGCAATTTGGTATTTTGTCTAAACCGGCTGAAGCGAACGGCAACCGCAAAAGCAATCGTGTTTTGTTAACGTTGTCGATTGCCGAACGTGGCTTTCTCAAAACATCGGACTGTAGACCGGCCAAGCGGCGACTGCGCGCCACTCGAATACCGGTTATATGACCGCAATACACTCTCACAATGTGCCTCCAACGCTTCGAGCGAACATACCAAGTCTCAAGTCCATTGCTTGCTCGAACTCCTCGGCCATATCGCCGGCCACAACTTGCGCAGCGTTGTATTATATATCTTTGTGTAAATTGTCACGAGCTGGTGTAGTGGTGGAAGGTTAACATGACTACATGACGTCAACTGTTCGGCTCGTCGGACTTCTTGACTCTCGACAAACACCAAGTGAATATGTGAAGTCTCGCGCTAGAAAATTATAGACGGAACGTTTGAGGAAAAATACACTGCTCTGTGTATCATTACAGCAGTAAACTTATCTAGCCAATGGTGACTCAGTGTTTTATATGTTGATTTTAAATGAATTCTGAAGATTTTATGCAAATATTGATTATTTGATACCTCGAAATTGCTTTGGTGTGGAAATCCAAGTAGAAGGAATTGATATTCAAATGGTTATTGGTAACTAAATACTTCTAAGAATACAATGGAGCTATCAGAGGTCAATATAGACAAAGATTCTATAAATAAATTGATACATTAAAATTGTGTAAAACTTGTTAAACTCTATCTTGGCAGCTGACGCTTGGATCGATTATAATCTTCTTTATCGATCTGTAAATAAAAATAAATTTCTGTTTATCGACCGCATTGTGCTCATTTCCAATCCAAGTTCCATCGTTATTTTAACACAATGAAGCCGCAATACCGCAACCCGACGCGTTCGAAGGTGAATTGCGTATTGTTTGACGCCCGCATACAACGTGACTTTCGAAAACGACTTTAATTTTCGTCCAATAAGGTTTCTTTTGCGCGATGTGTGCCTATTAACGCTATTGTGGCATTTCCGACCGTGCGTCGCGTTCACTTTAGGCGATATTGCCTTGGCAAGAGTTGTTGGTTATTCAGTATACGGGCGCTAAAAGCGTTTCGCAGTCGTCCGTCGTGCGTATCGGCCGCCGAGCAGTGGAATGCCATCAACTAAGATAAGGCTGGCTCTTGGGACTTAGTCGAACGCTGCCCCTCGCTGTTTCTCCATGACATTTGAAACCTATATTTACTTTATACTCAGCTTGATATTCAACGTTGCAACTGTGTCAGTTTTTTGCATTCACGAATTGAATTCATATTGTTGGTTGAATGAATATTTTTGCTATGTAACTGTATCATTGATGCAGTGTATACAGATTAATGTGCAGTTAAAATGAGTAACATCACACATTCACACATCGATTTTCTATCGGTGTTTGTCGTAAAACAGTTATAGGAAAATGCAGTCATAAAGTTCACTAGCAGCCTTAATAATTGTTGCATAATGCATTCACCTTTTATTATATCATATTTAATTACCACTTAACTCTTTACAAAGTCAGCCACATTCATCTGTGTATATCGGTATGTGCGTGCGGTACACTCACACATGCTCAGTAAGTATCAGGAGGGTAAGGTACTTACAAATGTTTATCGCTTCACTCAAATTCCTCTATGTGCAACCACGTGCCTTCGCGTCCTTGGCAAGGCCAACGACCTCTTCACTTTAAAAAAAAGAAGTACCTAAAACAAAATCGCTTTTTTGCCCTGATCTCGCCATAATGTTTGTTTCGATCGTTTTCACGTAAACGATCCTTTCGTGGTTTGTTTTGACTTGTTTTTTTTTTGTGCCAGGATCGACGTGGTCGTTATTATTATTTATGATGTTCTGTGCCAACTACTCCCCATTGTCGGTCTAAACAATTTATTTTCATATTCATACCATTACGTAGAATTATTGCTTTTGAGTTATAGCCATATTGTTTTGTACTTCTATTACTTTCATGGCGCCTTAGTTTACTAAACTTTTCAAGAGGTCAAATCGTTACTGAACCCATTCACAGTTAACTGAACATTCGAAATGACCATAATAATAATAATAGTAATTCGGAAGGTTCATCAGTTGAATTAGAATCCACAATACAAAGTTACATTTATTACAAACAATCCATTTATTTAGGTCACAAGGTACGGATTATGATCTTTATTTCAATAGCCATATTGTTTTGTACTTCTATTACTTTCATGGTGCCTTAGTTTACTAAACTTTTCAAGAGGTCAAATCGTTATTGAACCCATTCACAGTTAACTGAACATTCGAAATGACCATAATAATAATAATAGTAATTCGGAAGGTTCATCAGTTGAATTAGAATCCACAATACAAAGTTACATTTATTACAAACAATCCATTTATTTAGGTCACAAGGTACGGATTATGATCTTTATTTCATAATGAAATATATCCAGATTGAATATGATGCAATATGATCTTGTAATAAAAAATTGGACATAAGAAACTCGTGTACAAATCAAATACAATTTTATACATAAAACTAAAGTCAAACCATGTGAGACCCTACAGCTAATACTTATGCCATCTATGAAGCGTTGGACGGATGACTTGTAAGTTGTATATAATCATCCTAAGGAGGTGCTTAATACAATACTATAATTCTATTCTGTGCGAAATTTCATAGTAATCCGTTCAGACGTTTTTGTGTGGAAGAGTAACATTATCTAATAGACGTTCACGTCTTAAGTTATTATGTCAAGAAGAATGCTATTTTTATTAAACAGTTATTACATTATTGGTATAAATTTTGACAGGCAACCCGGCGGCAACAAATGCTCCTTAATTATTAATAAAGATTGTATTCTTGGAAATCATATTCATTTCAGTTCAATATTTTTCTTACCTACACACATCTCACAATGACTTCTTATCATCAAACTGGGTGCGATATCACATGTTTCGCACATCTTAGTGTATTAGTAATTTAGTCCGAAAGCTGAATCAATCGGTCGTAAACACTTTCGAGTAATGGAAGGCCTCACAAAAGTCTTGTAAAAGAATATGGGTTCATGTAACAGAGAACCTGTTGCGTGCGGTCCCTCCCGTTGGCTGCCCATCGCCTAATTGTATTCAGATTACCCCGGAAAAGTGATAAATCTCATCGAGTCAAGGTCGGAGGGTTCGACAGCCCATTCACCCCGTTCCGTCTGCCCCCTTAGCTAATGGTGCGGACATTCTTTCAACCTCGGTCAGACTTGGTTTACGCTATAGTATACGCATTTACTAAATATACAAGTGAGCCCACCTACCACCCCGCCTCCTATAACCAGATGTACCTACTTGCCTCACAATCCTAACAACCGCCCTGTCTGCGTCCCTCTTCGAGATTGTTATAAGATTGAAAAGGAAAACGAGATTTAATTTGTCATTGAAACACTTCTAAAGATTTCATTTGACTTGTTTTATTTGTTGTACTCATTGTGACAATTTTCTTCGGCTCTCGATATTGAATAAATGTAATTTATTCAACCATACGTATGAAATTGGTGAACACGATTTAAACTACGTTATTATTTCATTATTGGTTTTGTTTATTTGACGGAATACTAAGATTTTATCTACTTCTTATTTCAATAATTTTATTATGTGGGTTGTATTTCAAACTCAATTGTTTAGATCTGTCTCGATGAACCAAAGTGATGCACGGTGAGAGACTTAACACTAAATTGATAATAAAAATGCGGGATCTGAAAAAAAATGTCTAGAGTCCTTTAAGCTCACGACCATTGTAGCAATGATGGCATCTATCATAGTGTTTTATATGATAAGGAAAATTTGCATGCCCAATTTAGGCAGAATATGATGTACCTAGTCATAAGACATAATTTGTAACCTTATCACAATATTCTATAAGATATACCTTACTGTTCACTAGGGCTCCGATTCTACTAATTTTATGTCATAATAAAACGATTATCATACCACTAACACTGTAAACTAACCTATTTAATTTTATACTTAACGGTATGCTGTAGGAGTCTAAAATTAAATGGGATTGTATAGAGTGAATGAAAAGATGTAATAAACTATTTTCTAATTATTTTGGACTTGGCTTAAACAATAAAGTCTAAAATTTTAAGTCATTTATTGCAGTATCAGTGGTAAAACAGTGATTTTATTGTGACATTAAATTAGCAGAATCAGGGGTCCAGGCCAAATGAAGTTACACAGATGAGATAAAAAAAAAACCTAATAAGGCGAAATAATCAGTCAGGGCTCGTGTTATTTATAGGACCCTTCACCACTACCATAATCTCAAATTGTATGTGCGACACTCGTCGTGTTAGCAGTGATCAGTTTAAATGGGTAGGCAAATAGCCGCGTCGCGCGTCGCCCTGTCGCCGCCACTGTTTGTCTCAACTAGGCCGCTCTTGTTAACACTATTGTCTCCGTTCTGTTTATACTTCTTGCTTGTTCTTCAGTCTCACAATATTATTTGTTACCTACATTATTGGACTGTGCACATTAGTCATTTATAAATATATTTAATTATTATCCTACCAGCCTTTTTGTTGTACTACTTAGGTGATCGTGAACGAGCTTTTAATGTTTTCTTTTACTTTGTTCTTTTACTTTGCCAGTGTCATAATAATTTAATATCTCAAATATGGTCCTGATTAGTGAGGTTCTTTAGAAATTATTGAGTTACTTGCAAAACCAAAAACATGAGAACCTAAAAAAATTGACAAAATGCGGTTTGAGCTTATGAATTTAAAAAGTATTTCTCAAATAAAATCAGAATTATCAGAACAACTGACTTTTTAGTCACTTGTCAATAATTTTTATAAGATTTTTTTTAGAAAATAACACTTCGGTATTCGCCAATGTGCGACACATTATGTAGGTATCAGAGGTCGGAATTAGGTAGTTATTTATGTACTTACAGTGATTTCTTAAAGCAAATATACCTCGAATTCCAAAATTAATTGTAAAATAATACATCATGGTCCCAAGTGTATCTACAATATTGCAAAGGAACATGTGTTAAATTACCAAAATAATAAAAAAAAAACTTAACTACTTAGTGAATCCTTATTGAGAAAAGTTTGCCTAGATCAATTTAAAAAAATTAAAGAATTATGGCTTTTAGTAGACGTAACTACGGATTTCTTAGGAAGAGCGGTCGTAAATTTGTTGGTGACACCAAATAGAACCTAGTAGATGTCATCGGCCTTAGTGGTATGTAAAATGAATGCTAGAACGTCTTATCACCCACTGTCTTTCTTCTGCATATCAACGACATGCTGTCCATCGGCAGCATTCATTTTTATGCAGACGATAGCACCTTACACGGGAGTAGTTACGGACATGCTACGGCCAATCACTCAGATATCGCAGAGAAAAGACAGCTTCTTGTCACTGAGCTTGACATTTTCCAATGGAGCTCTGAGAACCTGGTCGAGTTCAATGCCAAGAAGACTCAGACATGTGCGTTCACAGCAAAAGTATCATCTTTCGTTCCCCTTTCCACTCTTCACAGCACGCCACTGCCACTGGAGGACAATCTCAATATCCTAGGTATAGATGTTCGCTGCAACCTAAAAACAAAAACTACATCGAGAGTATCATCAAAACAGCCTCGCGTAAACCATGGTAAATGTATGTAATGGTGATCCTTGGTATCCTTGGTAATCCATATAGATAATAATATAGATAATAAATTATCATGGAGTCCGCACATACAACAAATATGCAAAAAAATTAATAAATCGGTCTATGCTCTTCATGAATTGGCCCAGGTGGTAAGTACAGGTACGTTGCTGACTGCATATCACGGCCTAGTAGTCTCAGTGCTGAGGTATGGTGTAATATATTGGGGAAACTCCTCTGATGTAGATCTTATATTTAAGGCACAGAAACGGTGTATCAGAGCTATGTTCGGACTGCAGACGATTGAAAGCTGTAGACCTCTATTTGTGAAACATACAATTTTAACTGTTGCAAGTCTGTATATATACGAGGTCACACTATTTGTTAGACTAAATCTAAACTTATTTGAGCTAGCCTCACAAAATAGTAACAGATCGCAGCGAGATACGTATCGATTGTGCATACGTAAGACCAATACAGCGTTAATGCACAAAAGCGTATTCCATATGGCTGCAGTGCTATATAATAAATTGCCCAAAGAATTGAAGGAACTAAATTTAATTCTTTTCAAGAAAAAAATGAAAAATTTTCTCGCAGAAAAATGTTATTATAATATAACAGACTACCTAAATGACCGCTTTATATAATTATTTATTTTGACATCTTAATCTATGACCATACACTATTTAAATAAATATTTAAATGACAAAACACTAGATGCTAGGTAAATAATTAAATTCAATCATAACTTTGACATTTCTTATTAGGTATATAAATTGTATTTGACTAATTTAATGATTATTTTGCATGGAGGTATTGACATCCTATGTTATGAAATTTTCTATATTAAATTGCAAATTCTTAGCTTCTAATCTTATAAACAAATATCGTCATAATATGTGTGACGTTATTGCATGCCAATCTGGCTGAAATATGGTGGAACCTAAATGTATTTACTTGTAACCTGTGTACCCATATATCGCAATAAATTGATTTGATTTGATTTGATCCTTTTTTCTGAAACTTTGCCTTCAGCTTACCATCAGACGAGACGAAGTCTAATTGACGTGTCATATCAACATTTCAATGCAAGTACATAAATAACTCTACCTAATTCTGAGCCCTGATTATCAATACAGTTGTTGTTGAATATACCAACATCATTCTAGAGACATAATATAATATCGGAAATAGTACTTGATGTTCCGTTTTCGTCAGTCAATTATCTGTAAACCTCATGTTAATTCGGGTGTTTAATATCAATGACATACTTATTCATATCCTACCCGAATAATAATTATGTTAATTCGTAGATGGCCGTCTAACATACACGACTTATAAATTAATCCCTGACAGATCTGGTTTATGAATGTTTCCGGAAATAGGAAAGCTAACGTTCTCTTCGTTATAGCAGGTGACTATAAAAATATATATTAGAATAATAAGTTATGCAAATATAACAAATACGAAAGTAACTCTATTACGTCAAAACCTAATAACGAGGTCCGAGACTGGCGTAGGTTTTCCTCGCGGGTTTGAAGATGTCAGACAGCAGAAAGATCAATCCATAATGGACGGAGGAGTAAGGGAATGGGATCCTGAGACCCGAACTGTAAATTTGGAAGACTAGTGCCAATCCCGGTGATTGGCACTAGATCCTTTTGCATGGGCGACCGAAGGGGCATTTTGATAAACGTTTGTTTCGCGAGATCGTATTTGACTTCCCGTCTATTTAGACACATAATTGTATTCATTAAACGTAACTTATCTGTTAAATTTAAGCACCTGAATAATTTGTTTTTTGTGTGAATCATGTTCACCAAACTTTTTATCCTCTAACCTTATATATCAATCAATCAATCAACTAACCTATTGCAGTCCACTGCTGGACAAAGGCCCCTCCTAATGTCGGGAGAATGATTATATTTCATTGTGTTACATATTTATTGCCCTATTCTGGGCTTCATTTACCGATTTCACCCTATGATTTGCGTCATTGCAAAATCAAAACATGTTATCTCATCTGATAATGCAAGTTCTAAAGTAATAAATACATATTATAACTCTCCATACATCTGTCCAAACTTTCACATTAATATAAAAGTAGGAAGAACGGATCTTAATATATTCTCTTGCATCTCACGCACTTCAGTTAAATTTGACAGTCGGTTCCATTGCTGTTCCAAGGCTCTTTGGGCCAGTTGTCACAAGAGTCATTCACCAAAAATCGTTTCCAAACAATAATGTTATTATTGTGTAACTACTGTAATCGAATTAATACTGAGCATTACAATAAGCACGCTACAGAAAAGTTACCTTTAATGTCTCCATCAAAAATGTATTAAGTAAAAAAAAAGTTAGTTAGATTTTGTTAAGAATACGACTTATGGTAAGTGCTAACTTTTGTTAGGGCCTAGTGTTTTAGTGAGATGGACCATTTTTTGAATGCTCCTCCTATGTGTATCTTTGTTGCCTTCATCTGCTGTCTTCATCGCGAGAAAATCTTTGGTCCTTTCTATTAAATACGTGGACATAGTAGTGTTATTGTGGTTTGTGGGGGTTGAGAGAACAATGAATTACAATAATCAACATATTATTTAGCGTTGATCATGGTTGCATTCGAGAGTTTCATGGGAAATCTAAGCAAAAGTGACAAATACTCGTGCCAGCAAATGCCTCGTGATCGTCTGACCTGCCATACCCTAAAAGGCTTCGTCAAAGCTTGTCTATATGTTATTAGGTGATTAACCAGCTAGTAGGTGAGGTTGGCCCCAAGATCTTTGATTTTCCCTTTTTCAATTATTCATATTCATGACCAAAAAATATAACAGTTTCTGTGGGTCCTTAAATCCCAGTTATTTAAAGTTGACGGTATTTCATTTAGACCTTGCAGTCGTTCATTATTATTGTCGATTGGGAAAGTAAAGACCTCAGCCACGTTGCGTTACGCACGCCGGCGGCCACCTCGACACCGCCTGGTGACGGGCCTGGCCTTGACAGAGCTGGTTATGCACCAACTCGAGGCTGTTGCTCAATAACGGTGCTGCTCTGACACTTATTTACTATTGACAAGTATAATGTCACTACTGTGTATTGTATATACTCTTACATTGAAGGTGCATTCTGCACGTCTGACACAATCAGAATTACCAATATCAAGTGCCAATTTGCTTGCCCTACAGAAAAATTTAAAGGAAAGGAGGGGTTTTGAGATATATGTTGGAATGTATAGAAATGACAAGTATTTATTGAATAAGGGAGAGAATTTTCTAAAATAGGACCTTTGTAAAAATGTATAGAGGGGAGAGAGAGTCGTTCTTAAAAACCAGCACCACCTCAACAACCTTGCACTGTACTGCAATTAATGCCCATTGACAAGGTGTAATAATATTTCAATTGGAGACCGAGGTTTGCCAATCACATATTTTGCTATTAGTAGTATGCATATTATGCATCAGTACCTTTAGCGAAGCTCTAAACACACAGGTTTCAAAGAAATGCGCTATTTGTTCTTTAAAGAAAATGGAGGTACCGTTACGTGTGACTTTAATCGTTAGAGTTCTGCAGATACAAGAGCAGAATTGCTTTTGGCGGTTTCTACTTCTCAATTGTCAACCTTGTTGTGGTACATATATATACAAATACTGTAGTGGCAGAAATTGTAAGATAAAATGATTGCAAAACATGTGTCATAATGATGTATGAAAGATTTTCATAATTTTTTTAAGACGCTAATTCTGGTTATGTTATTCTGGCGAGTGCCAGAGTGCCTCAACCAGAGTGGTTATGCCCGTTCATAAATAAAATGCATTGATATGTTTGATATGAATAACAGCAAAGCATGATTTATGGATTAAGTATTTGCAGAGCATGTTTGTTCTGTATGAAAGGCGTAAATGGGTCATGTGTGTATTGAGCTAAGTGAGATCATTGTACATAATAGAGAAACCCTGCATTCCTCAGGTTGACCTCAGTGTTGACATCATAATAGTGTAAGGGGGCAACATAGCCTTACCCTCGAGACGACATCGAATTTTCTGTATCTCGATGTCCTGTCGTGGATAATGCGTTTAAAGGGGTTCTTAAAGAAATTTCTACTCGAAACCTTGTGACCCCGTGAACCATAAAGTGTAGGTTAAAATTCGTACAATTACATTCGGCAATTTTCATATTCATGAATTCAACAATATCTATAATACTTAGTCTAAAATTATTTTTAACCTTAATATTTGGAACATGAATATTGAACATTCTTTATTTAAAGATCCATCAACATTGGGACGTGTGCTATTTTTACGAGACATTGGTCGGATGTGAGAGTGAGTCGAGCCGGGACGACCCCATTCCCGTGGCGCTACACTCATTAAAGGTCGCCGTAAACAAATAGATATATAGGTGGGCGCGTATGGCACAACGTTGTTATCTATGATTCACCGGCGCCTCGCTGTCTGCCGGTCGTCTGATCAACCGACACAATATAATGGCCCGATAATCGCCACTGATGAGATTAAAGTGACGACCCTCACACGTGGTAATCTTTATTTATTCGTACTAAAACATTCTAAAGGGCGGACACGGAACTATAGAAAACTTTATGACGCAGCAATCGCAGAATTTTCGTCACCGACATAATTGCAGTGAGCATTAACTGTGTAACAGCCAGTCTCTCTCACGTAACACTAACATAACCGAGTTCAAATCGACCTACATAAAAGCTGCAATACCACTTTCGTCGTCGCAAATCACTGCCGCTCGTATCTCGGCCTCGGTCAATGCGTTGCGTGCATGTCGTATGCACATATACGGATGCAATAAAGTGCAGCAAGAATTCGCAGGCTAGCGGCGTATGCTGCTCACGTGCCGACTGAAAACGAAAGTGATTGGATGTGTCTCTCCGCCCTCGGTCGGTGATCGGCCGGCTTAGGCGAGCCCTCGTTATCTGTATTATTCAAATTGTGTGTACGAGCCCGCAGGCCACCACGATCGATCACAGGACCGATACACCCCGTTGTTAGTCGCTTGCACTCTCGTGTACAATTTAATTGATACATGTGACATCTATCTACAGTTTATGTTGTGCAATTATGGTTGGTTACAAATTGTATTTTGAACATGCACTGAAATAATGATAAATAGTTTTGCGGTTACGATAGGTCTGATCTTAGGATGGAGTGATGGATATTGTTGTCAATTACGAGGTCCGATCACAAAATGATAAAAAAACACTCTTTCACTATCGGTGTTACACTTATCCAGTTAGGACATCAAGTCATCAACCATTGTAATCTTATAACCTTTTTATTTGTCTGTTGCAGGCACGCAGAACGTAGCGATGCCGCCGCGAACGTCGTCGTCTCTATCGGACGGCAGCGGGCCGACGGCGCGTCCTGGCGCGGGCGGGGCGCCCGGGGCGCCGAACCCCGGAGCTGGCCCGCCGCCCGGCGCCATGGTGGCGCAGCCCTACGCGCATCACCCCGCATACAAGGCGCCGCATTACCCACCACCGCCGCAGCCCTACGGTTACCCGCCGAGGAATCACCATCCCTACCCCTACGGTTATCGACCGCCGCCACCGCCTCATCCACCGCAGCACTACGCGCCACTAAAGGTATACCACTTCACTAAAATAATCCTTTCTGACTTTCATTAGTCTGTAAATATAAGAGCTTGCTTACAAGGCACATTTTCTGCACTTATAAAAAATAAAAAAAAAGCAGGCTTGTTTATGAGATAATAACTTAATTGGACGTAATGTTAGAAACTAAGTTAATGTTAATGTATGTTATGTAGTTAATGATAGGCAGAATCGTGATCAAATGATCAAACACACTTGATCCCATTTCATCAGTTTCGAACATAAAAAAATCTTAAAAACATTGTAGTATTTATTACAAACTTTTCTAGTACCCTCGCTTTAATTTAGCGTCTTTGATATTACAGCAGCAACCCCGGCACATGGGTCCGCCAGGCCCAGGCGGGCCGGGTGGCCCCGGGGCGCCTGAAGGTGCGATGCCCCCGCCGACCGCGCCAGCAGAGCCGCATGACAACGGCCCTGCGGCGCCGGCGACGGCACTCGTCACCACGGGACCTGATGGGGCGCCCTTAGATGAAGGTAGTCAACAGAGCACGCTCAGTAACGCATCGGCAGGTGTGTATCACTGTTTTCACTAATATAAAGCTGGAAAAATCAGGTCATTCAAAGTTTATGAGGAAGTTCAACTTAGTATTAATTTTCAAATAATGTTGAAACCATCTTTTGAAATTATTTTCTGTCTAGTTATGTCAATCAGTAATTTATTGATGATAATTAGTTTTTGGTACTGTTAGATTAGAACTAGGTAAGTCATGAGGATTAGTTAAAATCTGCAATATTCTATACTCGTCTGGTGTAACACTGTTATTTATAAAACAATGTTTCAAGAGTCTACATTGTCATTGGCCGCGCAACTCACAAATTTGTCTTATATTGTTGCAGCATCCGGTGAAGAAGCGTGTGGCGGCGGCTCGAGCTCGAGCAAAGGCGGCTCGCGCAAGGACTACGGGCCCGGCAGCGCGGCGCCCTCGCCCTCGCCCGGCGGCGGCTCGCACTCCTCGCTACACGACGACTATGACGCGTCGCCCTCCTCGTGGCCGCGCCCGCCCTCTAGTCCCGTGAGTCTCGCCACCGCATGGCACAATCTACCATATTCCAATATCCACCACACTAAGTACATTCCAAAAAAACCTATTTCTCAAAATGTAACTGTACAGATAGACACTGAATAAATGATCTGAAATGATAAAAACTATCACAAATTATAAATAGTAGTCATTGTGCACACATTTTGTCTTTTAATCGAAAGTTTTTTGTCACTGCTGATCCACCACCGCTCACCAGAAATATTTCTTAAATTATGACACATCACACACAAACCACTTGTGAAATGAAAATATATCACATTTGTTATGTAGTAAATATTCCTATTCGAAGAGTACCTAATCTATAGTGCAGTCTGCCATCTTCCACAATTTCAAGGGCAGATGATGGTGGCCTGTACTACTTGTGTACTATTGAGTGTGCTGGATAGAGTGGATACTTGTACCATACTGTTCTCTTAGCCGTCTCAGTTATATTTTGATAGCTTCATCCATATTGTATTTTTATACCAATGAATAATAACGTTCGGTAAATGTACATAGTTATCTTAACCTCAACTAACTTGCTTATATCATTTCATCACTGACTGCTATGAGAACAAATATTGACGAGTAAAATATGTAGTTGCTGTTTCATTTATAAATCAAATCTCTTTTTCCAACGTAACATTTTTATTTTTCAAATTTCGCATTTATGTGAAAATCCATAACGAACCATGTGTCACGGGTGTCGAGCATACAAAACCCGTGAAGTATTTGTATTGTTTCTCTATTTAAGAACTGTTTTAATAAACTACTAGTGAGTAGTTTTGTGTGAGCGACACCTGTGCGTTTAACTTTTTCCGATTTAATTAAACGCCAGAACCACGGGTCATTTAAATTTATAAATAGGTTTACCTCATTTCGATTGTCTTGATTTTTTTTTTCCATTTTACATTCTGTGTGTGAGCGAAAGGGAGGCATTGCATTTTATCATGTATTTCAGGTATTTAACAGTCACATACCGCCGGAGTCCTACAGATCAAAGGTTTATATCAAGTTAAAGATCATAAGCATGTGTAGTGCTCGATATGATTAATATTTTCCCTAAATAACGTGTTACAAATTGCATGTTAGTCGAACTTTATCTGCATAATACAAAATGCATTGCCTTTTAATGCATAATAATAATTGGATCGCATCTGTGCACATATTTGTTTTTCATAAAGATCAACTTCCAACACAAACTTTTAGCTTTAAGCTTGAGAACGTTTACTTATTCACTCCTTTTTTTGCTTACGCTGCATTTGTTATCGTTATGGTTGTGGAAATGCTTTCGAGAAACAATTTAGAAACTTTACAACTTCGACTAAAGAATGTAATTTATTTTCTGAAATGTTTGTAGTGAAAAATAAAGGTTTTCAGGTTATTAATTTAAAT
Source organism: Eilema griseolum (assembly GCA_963662185.1). NCBI lineage: Eukaryota > Metazoa > Arthropoda > Insecta > Lepidoptera > Erebidae > Eilema > Eilema griseolum. Next base: position 14,189,449 of record OY759250.1, read on the forward strand.
GTTTAAGTACCTGTCTAGCGTACTCTCATGTAGTTACTTCATACATTTATACAATTGGATGTATATGATGTTATATTCAAAATGTGTATCCTAGCATTTTTTGTATACAGCATGATAATATTTGATACTTGTTTAAAACAAATTTTTATCTGCACTTGTGCATTGATTGCATGAAAATACTCGAAGTCCCCGTTTCATAAACTATGTACGAGCTTGTATTGTGTAGTTTATTGAAAAGGGTTTGTATTGGAATGCAATTTCGTAAAAACTCCTTATTTCAAATATTATAAAAAAAATCCTAAAATATTTTTTCTTTTCTTTTAATTTTTTTATATTTTTCGTAAGGAGTTTTTTCTAAAGGAACGGGGCTGACGAAAGTAGTTTGGATATGGAACAATACAGATTTACTATATTAGTGGACATTTTTATTCTAGGCTGAAAATTCAAGGCGACGAATAGGAGAGTCTTCGTCAGGCCCGGTAACGCACAACACTATCAGTCTAATCGCTTGTACTATAGACGTGAAAATAGCTCACATCACATACAATATCTACCTATATACTTATAGATATTACGCTAGCAGTAAATTTTAAATTAAGCAGCCGTTTTGACTTTGGATATTGTTTATTTTTTTTTTATATATATATATCAGAAGCTAGTTTGGTATATCAGCATAGAAACGAGTGCTTAGTTTTCTAATATTAGAAGAAAGTTTTGGCTTTTGACGATCGACCTATGTGACATTTACATATTCTGCATCTTTCATGTTTGAAAGAACAGGAATTTATATTGAGAGCTTGATTACAAGGTTGTAAGAACATATTTTGTTTTCCCGTGGGCAAGACAAACCTATATCTATGACCTATTGCTATGAAACACAGTTCAGTGGGGGATAAGAGCATGCTTTACCCTAAAAATAGATTGTCATTTCGACAAAATATCGTCACGATATTTCTTATGAATAAATCATTTATTTATAAGAAACATCACGCGAATACAGATAACAAATTTGCTTAAACACGCATGATCTCGCTTTCAATATAATATATGTACATCAATATACATAATATTTGTTTAACGCCTAGTGAAGGTAGATTTTAAATGTAAATGTTTCACGGTGAACGTCTATAGCCGTCTTGATTCGGGTGTGTGATGGGATATGTCTGTGCCAGAAGTCGGACTCGTTGGGCAAGCTGTACGAGATGGATGACGCGCCCGAGCGTCGCGGCTGGGTGGAACGTCTGCTCGCGTTCATGGAGGAGCGGCGGACGCCCATCGCCGCCTGCCCCACTATCTCAAAGCAACCGCTGGATTTGTACAGGCTGTACCTATTGGTTCGCGACCGCGGTGGCTTTGTTGAGGTAAATATACGCAATATTATTATGTTCAACTTATATTTATTTTTGGTGCAGGTGTTTTTGATCAAGTTCACTGGTCAGTGAAGCATGCTAACACCATAATCGCGTTATTTGCGTTAGTTCTGTGGCTTAGTGGTCGGAGCGTTCCCCCCTGTAAGGGGAAGATTGCGGGTTCGAATCCCGCCTGAACAGATTATTATTTTCTATATCTTAATCGATATACAATTTAGGTTTATCGTGAATGAAAAAATTTTAGGTCTTAGAGAGGTTTCACGTTCATTTGGTGGTAGATTTATGTAGAAAGGAGTGGAGATGGTATTTGTTAACTTCCTAAAATACTTCAGTGTAATGTTTGTAGTTGAAGGTAAGGTTTACTGACACAAAGCAGAAAATATATGTAAAAATCAAATAAAGGAGAATATATTGTACTTCTAGTATAATCGCAATCTATATAAACATATCTTTATTATGGTTGGTATTGTACAATAGAGAGTTGAATAAATAAATAAATTGTGTGAAGTAATATATTAAATAAAACATTATATCTTCGTCCTGTGTGATGTTTATTAAAGCGTCTAGTGGCTCGCGCGTGTTATTACGTTTGGTCTGTATTCATAGATAAAAAAATGTGTTTTTGTTTCTTGTGATTTAGCTATTGTAATAAATATTCAATATTATACTTGCCATTAAATCTCGGAAATCTATTTATCTCTAATTAACTTGATTCTGTCTTGTCTGAAACATCGCGAAGTTCTTCATAACTCAATCGAACATATTAAAATTTGATCACTTCAATGCATAATACACAATACTAAGTCATTTACTTGTAAACTGACTGTAATAGTATATCTCACTGCTAGCAAAAATATAATTTGCATACGTTGTAGTCGCATGTACAGTGCAACGTCGGTACACGTCTCAGTGCTCGCCGGGTCGCATTACCCGCTGCTCTTCCTCTATCACTCAAACTCACAATAATCATAAATTTTACGTCTATACTACAAATTGCATTCTATTTTGCTAACTGCAGTAAAAGTCAAGCAAATAAATGTATATAGGACGTACGGTGTGTGTAATTCAATCGGGTTTTACAGTTTTAAACGTTAACATTTGTAAACATTCGTATTCTCGAGTATCACTTTAGCGGTGCTAGTAAAACGACGCAGCGCTCGATGCAACTGAGACTAATAGACTTGGGCCAGGATTTATGTTAGTGCATACACCGCGCGCTTTATGTGAATAGGCGCCATAAACCCGCTGGGCCTTTAACGATAGTTAATAAATTTTTATCATTGAACGGCTGTGCGAGTCCGGCTCAGTGCGCCGCCGCTCGCCGCCCGCGCCGCTCGCCGCGCCGGCCGAGAACCGCCGACATGGTCAGGTTTCCACTCGTTAACACGCGCGAGTTATCGCCTTTTCCACTGTGCACTAAACCTTCACACTTTATGTTCTAGTTAACTGTCGCCTCGTGTTCATTTGTTTACATTAAAACTGCAAAGTTAAACGCTTCACTCAGCCTTGTACTTAATATTGAAAAATATTCATAGGTGACGAAGAATAAAACGTGGAAGGATATTGCGGGTCTCCTAGGCATCGGCGCATCGTCGTCTGCCGCTTACACACTGCGCAAGCATTATACAAAGAATCTGTTAGCGTACGAGTGCCACTTCGACCGCGGTGGTATCGATCCGCAACCGATCATCAACCAAGTTGAAGCCTCAACCAAGAAGAAGGGTGGCAAATCCAATAGTACTTCCAGTCCAGGTGAGCTCACAAACAACTTGTGTTTAGACAGGATTTACCTACAAGATCCAAGCTAAATACAAGTAAAGTTGCCTATGATCTGACCATTTCTAACTAAAATTAAGATACAAGGATGACTATGACCTAAAGACATCACTTTAAAGTTTACATATAGAGCTGTCATTCATTATCTTCCTGAAAACGATTTCCAGTCCAAAGTTTGCACTTTGGAGCACGAGGTCAAGGACATCCCATCCCATCTTTTGCATCTATGATAAGAAAGATTATCAATGATACATGTATTATTTTGCACAGGTTCATCAAATTCCCAAGAATCATTCCCGGTGGGCGGCGGCAGTAGTGGTAGTGGTGCCCCTATGGACGGCTATGGCGGCCAGTACACGGGATACCCACCACAGCCCAACCATTCGCAAGGTACGTTATATTCACTATAATAATATGATGGTTGCTATGACGTTTCATTGTATCGCTTCGATTGTTCCAATGCTATAGTGTGGAATAGCGTTACCAGATTGATAAACTTTAAATATGACAGAAATGAATTACATACTTCGCTTGTTTCTTTATTTTTTATGAGAAAATCTGGCAACACTAATATGAATAGACAGTCGCTAGCTCCGACTGTAGTGGCACCGCGTGACAAAGCACATGTTCGCGCACTATTTAGATTTCTAGTATACAATCGATTACCTACTGAAATCGATTTAAACACTACAGAATTGCCGATATTTATCTCGACAGAATTAACCGAGCAATCGTGACTACACTGTATCTATCTGCTGTAAATGAGCTCGATAGTTTTAGTTGAAAACGAGTGTGCACTAATGTTAAAAGATACGAAACAAAATCTGTCACGTTCTGGTGCGAGCAGGACAGCACTTATTTTCTTTATTTGTGCAATCGAACTAACTATCTAATGTTTTAATTGGTGACACACCTAACAAATCATTCGGCTCATAATACTACGCTTACCACTAACCCTAACTGTCGTATCTGTGAGGAATTTAACACGCCCTTCATTCGGAATGTGTTTTTCACTGTAAATACTGCGTGACTGTTACTCTGGAATATGTACTATTGTTTTGACCACCATGAAGGCTCATTTATGCGAGTACAAGTTTAGGGTGGGTCGAGGTTTAGTCGAAAGTATATTTTCGGGGCGAACTCCAGCCGATTTGGGGCGAATCGACGTCTATTCTCTCTAGCCCACAGCTATCTACAGTACTACATATCGATATCTTTCTAGAGTTGTTAAAACCGAAGCTATAGTTTATAAACACAAACGGTTTCATGGTTCTATCGTATTTGAAACAGAGAGAAAAGGGTGTTCAATGTAAAAACAATTCGTTCTCTTCCATATTAATGTGCATTCACTGATATCTGGACGTATATTGAATGACCCTCAAATACTTATCTAGACACGTGATGTGGCACACTTAAGAGTTTTAGTTCACACTGAATTTATTCACAAATAATAAATATATTATCTGTACAACGACCCAATTTATGTGCACCGTATAGGCCGCCTGGACCATAATCTTGAGTATAACTTGTATGAAGAGATCTCTCTCTCACGTAAATGAGCCTCTGTGTGTGGTGGTTAGTTTTCCTCTCGGGTACGTGTGGGTACAAAGACGTGTGGTTGTAGGCGGCGGGCCTGGCGGGGACAACCTCGCCGCCTCCAACCCGTTCGACGAGCCGCCGGGGCCCAGGAGACCCCCAGGTACTTAACACTGTGCACATCTCCTCATATCTGTCATGTCACGTGTATTAACGCTTGTTCGTTCGTCAGAGTTTGTCATGTCTACTAATAATATCAGTTGTTGATAAAATCCTCTATTCTGTCTACCTGCACGTTTACATACTAATATTATAAACCAGAAGAGTTTGTTTGTTTGAACGCGTTAATCTGAGGAACTACTTACTGGTTCAAATTGAAAAATTCTTGTTGTGTTGGATAGTCCGTTTATCGACGAAGGTTTTAGGTTATATATCATAACGCTACCACTTAAGGGAGCAGAACAGTGATCATAAATGTCAACAAATCTGGTAGAGTCCCATATATTATTTGCAAACTAAAGAAATACGCTCAAATAGATGATATGAGATTTCAAAGTATGTCACCCCACAGACGAATCTGCGGCCAATTACTATTATATATCATATATATATCATATAAAAATGTAGAGGGGTGAAGTTATCTATCGAACAGTTGGTAAATGAACATTTTCAAGCGATGAGTATAAAATTTAAACTCATCAATTAATATTCATTTACACATGTAAATAACAATACATGCTTTAAAATTGTCATTTCCTGCCATCTTCCTCCATATTGGGTGGATAAAGAACATGCAATAAATAAAGCCCCTGAATAACTATATTAGTGTTTGATGTTATAAATACTTAGAAATTTTCTCATTAGTTAACTACAATGTAATGTAGTCATTAGTAAATGTTACTTGTGTGCTATAACTTACTCTGACGAATTTGTTTGCTTTTCTATCCTAACATAGTTATATAATTTCCCGATTTTATGTGTGCTTGTTAACTCTATTTATAATTTTGAATACACAATAAACGTTAAATGCAGATTTTGTAATTACGAATATTATTATCGTTGTGTATTTTGCATGTTTTTCAAATTAATTTATTATGTGTTTGTTATAAGCATGTTGTATCAAAATGTCAGTGTTGTGTGTGGTGAATACTTCAGCGGTATGATTATAATGGAATTATATTTAATCAGCAGGTTACCAACAAGGATACGGCTACGAATATGGATCACCTTATCAGCCGAATAGGCCTGTTTATCCGCCGTATGGCCCTGATGGAGAAAGGTGGGTTGTATTATATGCAATATGTTATGGTTAAATAAATAAAGTTCATTTTTTAACTTCATTAGTGATTTTGGAATTGGAAGGCCAGGGGATGAGAAGTCTGAGCTCATCAAACAAAATAGTATGATGTCAATTTGACAGTACACAATTGATTATTATGTTGATGCAGGGTAGCGAGTACCTCTTGACGTACGAAATCCCAGGTTTGATTATTAAATTAGGCTTTTTCTGTTGGGTACCTGTCAGTTGGAACATGTGTTGACCTCACAGAACGCAATGAAACCAACAAACAACGCATCATCGTGATGAAAAAGTACACAGCCAACCGGGAATAACACTGGGAGGGAATACGAGTGCGGTCGTAGTAATGCATCCATCCATCGAATATTCCAGGGGCTACCGCGGCGGAGCTGGCGGTGATTACCAGTACGGCGGGTACGGCGGCGCGTACCGGGCCGGGGCGCCCGGCGCCGCCACGCCGCCGCCCGCGCAGCCCTACCCCGAGTACTACCGCGCGCCGCACCCGCCGCACGCGCCGCACGCCCCGCACGCGCCGCACGCGCCGCACGCGCCGCACCAGCCGCACCAGCCGCACCAACCGCACCAGCCGCACGCGCCGCACCAGCCGCACGCGCCGCACCAACCGCACCAGCCTCTCCAGCCGCAGCACCCGCAGCAGCACCCGCCGCATCCGCCCATCTCGCCGCAGCAGCCGCCGCACGAGGTAGGTTCACCTTCCTTTCTATTATATTATTCATGTATGGATAGGTTTAGTGTGTCATATAGACATAAAGGTGGTGCAGTGTACAAGTAGCTTTAATGTGGTCACGTTGATCAAGAGGAAACAGTCACTTCTCTTTCTCAAAAGCATATATTATGTGCTATTAAAAAAGTGATCTGATAGTTTATTTTAATGTTTCATTTCTTATTTTGATCCATATTTTAGCCACATGCGCACTGCGCTTGAGTCTTTAAATTTCAGCCTGATCTCGCACATATGACACATTATATTTGCGATATTAAACTTATCTGTGTTTTATAGAAATTAATTACATATAAATTTTAATGAATCTAATTTTGTCAGTGCCATAGAAGTTTGCGTGTAATTTGTTATATGTACGAGTTATATAACGTTTGAGGAAACTATGGAAGGCAAGCTTAGATTTCAGAACAATCTTGAATTTTAAAGTTAACTCAAACATATTACATGTGGCATGAATCTTACATAAGCTGTTAATTCATTTTCTAAAGCATTTTAGATGTTATGTGAAAGAAGATATTTTCTTTGTTTGTTTCCTTGTACTAAATAAGATACTCCCAATTGTCTTGTCTACATATTACCGACATCTTATATAGGCGCCTAGAGTCTTGTAGTGAACTGAAGCCCTGCATGTATAGCATGTAAGGAGTGTAACATTAGTTCATATTATGTGATACTGTGCTTTAATATTACATGGTTAGTATTCCAATACCAATGATTTTTAGAGGAGGTAGGACACGGCGGTATTTCCGCCCGTTTGAGCAGTCCGACTGGGGAAGTACCTCCGCCCTACAGAATACCGCGGTTATAATAACTTCGTGTTGTGTTCCCAGCGGTGAGTAGGGTAGCCAGAGCTCACTGGAGAATTTGTGCCGTCAGTGGGAAGACTAAAGGCTTGTCCTGATTTGCCTTCTACTGACGGCACAGAAACTCTGTATTTACTGGGTTGGCAGCGAGACTGTGACTCCTCTGGTGTTACAGACGTCCATAGGCCACGGTAACTACTTTCCATCAGGTGGGCCGTGTGCTTGTCTGCCAACTAAGTGGTATAAAAAAAAAAAAAAAATGAAACCTTGAAGCATTTAATGCCAAATGGAAAATTCATCATCTAAGACAGGACTTGATGTCCGCGGCATTCACATTCTAATGAGAATACTCTTTCAACTAAGCAATGCAGTCTCAGTATGGCGTCATGGGTGACGGGTGAAGCCACTTGTCACCTTAGCAGAAGATGGCGCTTTGTGCGCTTCCCCATTTACGGGGACGAGTTGGGGACTCCCTGGTCCCCAGACCCGAAGAGGGTGGCGATTTTTTGCACATAAAAATAAAATTATGGCGACATAGATAGATATATCTTCGCTTCTTTTCAACTTCGTTAGTAGAAGAGAAGCGAAGAGATATGTTTATACCGCCATGCTGAGACTGGTGAGACCCATCTGGAATTGTTAACATTTTCGTTCCCTTCTCAGAGCTACCTACCGCGGTTGTCAAGTCCCGTCCTAAATGTTGACTTTTCCTATTGATATTTACAATTAAAATACCAGTTGTAAGTTGAATAACGTAGTTCAATTACATATAGTGTCATCAACAGTTTCTTAGTGTTAAGTTTAATTTTTAATGTTATAACGGTAATGTGTTAGGGCTTGTCACATGAGCCTATTACGTTTGTAATGCCATGTATTCAATTATATTGCCGAAAATTGCGGCAATGTAACACGACTAGTCGGAGTCGTATACTCGCTGCTGTCCATCGTACGTTCCACGGTGGACCGCTCGGAGCTCGTAGCTCGGAGCCCGTAGGTCGGAGTGTGAGAGACATAGAGGCTGAGACAGAGGGCGGAGAGTGACGAGAGTGACGCTGTGTGTTTGCGGTAGATGGGCGGCGCGGGCGGCGCGGCGGGCGCGGGTAGCTTATTGAACTCGCAGCTGGCGCGCCAGCTGGTGGCGCCGCTGCCGCCCAGCCCGCGACCCTACGTACGGACGCCCCGTTTGTACCACGCACTCAACACCGCTTCCCATATTGGCGACCGGCTCATTCTCACCGCACGGATATGGTCACGCGCGCCCCCCGCCGATAATCGCTGTACCACAACACCACAATGTTATATACATACATACGTAGGCTCGAAACATCACTAAAAAAAACCAATTGCTTGGAATTTTTCTTGTCTGTACAAATATGAAAAAAAAAAAAGAAATTCAACATGTTGTTATTATTGATATGGGGGTTTTGAAATCATTTTACAAGTGTCCTTAAGGGTTATAATAATAACAAAAAATGTATAATTGTAATTAAGTGTAAAAAAATATGATCTTTAACAATTTCTCAATATAGTAAATGGTACAGTAAACAATACTGTTACAAACGTTAGCGTAGGAAGACGATTATCGATGCGAGGGGCAAATCTCATTCGTGGTTTTGGCTTCATTTTTTTTATTTCAAATAATACCACTCGTTTGACAAAATTTTAAGCTATCACTGTTAATTTTTTCTTCTATTTTTGTTAACAAAATTTTGGCTTGCGGTGTGATTAATTGGCTTTTCCGACGTCGCCGTCAACGGTCTCGAAACTGTGATGGCTGATAAACATATCGTTCGCTGAGCTCCTTCAAAATTTAACAAATTTAATCAAAACATGGAAGTTAAGGTTTAGAGTGTGTGGTGGTGGCTTTATATGAACAATTTTGATCACTAAATCATTGTGCATGCATCAATTCACACAAATCATGTAAGCTTAGTTGTAAGTTAACGGTATCGTAGCTTTGTTATTTACGACACCACTCGATCGAATGTATCGTGTATTTCAACTTTAAGCGACAGAGTCACACATTCTACTAAAAGAAACTGGATTTGACCATGCCTCTAGTATTACAAATTTGTATCGGAATTAAAGAAAAATTGGTTCGTACCACTGCAGTCACGATATATTTGATCGAATTTTTCCGAACTCATCTTTAAGTCAACACATTTGGGTGCACGGCCAGTGTAACAAAGTTACTATAAATGTCGCTTTCTGTAATTTAACCTTGCTACGATTTGATTTGTCTGTCTGTATCAATTTCGTTTAAAACTTTTTCTTGATATTGAATTTAAGTTCTATATATGAATCTAATTGATAATGAAAACACCGACAGACAGATCGAATTTACTCCGAAATCTCAGATGCGAGCTCTGGGGAGTCGTTCCGTGAGGTCGGAGGGCGAGGTACTAACGGGTTAACGTCCCAATTTGACCTGGAGCGCGTGCGTGTCCACAGTACGGCGGCGGCAAGCAGCTAGGAGCGGGCGCGGTGGCCAGCGGAGGCGCGCCGCGACGGCACCCCGACTTCGCGAAGGGCGAGGGCCAGTACGCGGCGGCGGGCGCGGCGGGCGCGGTGGGCGCGGGGCCGGGCGCGGGCGCCGCCCCCGGCGCGCCGGCGCCCGCGCGGTTTGGCGGCGCGTGGGGCGGCGCATATGCGCGAGCGCCGCCGCAGCCCGCGCCCGCCGCGCCCTGGCGCCCGCCGCCCGCCGGCGTGCAGCAGTGGTCGCACCCGCCCTACCAGCCGCCGGTAACTACACGCATTATTTATTTTATACAGACAAACACCACCCATTCGACCCATTGACCCGTTTGACCCATTCGACTCGGTGCAAAGACGGACGTTGAGGCTGGTTGACAATCCCATACTCGCAGGTGATGTGGAATCTCTCCGCTTTAGGAGGGACTTTTCTTCGCTGTGTGTGTTCTACCGCCTGTACAACGGTTTGTGCTCAGATGAATTGTTTGACATGATGGCCACAGCAACATTCTATCGTCGCACCGCTCGCCGTAGGCAGGGAGTTCATCCTCACACATTGCAACCTGAGACGGTACGCACTGTCCGGTATGAAAGAAACTTCATCCCACGCACACTCAGGTTGTGGAATGAGCTCCCTGCTGCGGTCTTCCCATGCGCCTACAATATGGGGTTCTTCAAAAGGGGCATTAGGAGGTTTCTTCAGGTCGGCAGCGCGAGTGTGACGCTCCTGGTGTTGCACGAGTCCATAGGCCACGGTAACCACTTTGTATCAGGTGGGTCGTGTGTTTTTTTTTTATACCACTTAGGTGGCAGGACAAGCTAGTGGTCTATGGACGTGTGCTAAACCTAGGGAGTCACACTCGCGCTGCCAACCCTGTAAGCACAGATAGTTTCTGTGCCACGCGTTGCTCCTGCCGCTAATGTACAACTAACTCGGTTTATACTGATTCTGAGTCACTACAATTCAATCTCCCTCTTGCCTTTGCAAGAGTATTGTTAAATTAAAAGAAAAAAATCAGATTGAAATAGTGATAGTGAGAGAAAGATGGTGAAAGCAACAATTGCGTCAACACTGCAACAGAGCGTCAACGATGCGCTAAATAGGGGTTTTCATTGAAGCGACTACTTGGGCGACCAAGCACAGCGCGCGCCGTAGTAGCGGCGGTAAGACCCATCATGGGGGGGTTAGAGGCCATACGGCAGCATCACGTACAGTCTGACGCAGATGATCACCGAGCACGGGTGCTTCGGGAAGTATCTGCGTGACGGGAGCTGGTGGCGGCCTTGGAAGTGAGAGTTCTCTCGCTCTCCACCGCACCGAGCGGCAGTGGTCCGCTGCTCGGTTGCGTGGGCGGCCGGCGCCTCCTTCCGCGAGCAAGTAATGCAATAAAGGAGGAGGCGGGGCGGGAGCGACGAAGGATTGCAAGCCAAGCTACCCGCGTACGAAGGCAACTCGTACGTCAGATCGTCCCCCATGAGCGCAGCGCAGGCCTGGGGGTGACGGGTGGAGCCGCCTGTCACCCTGGTAGAAGCGGACCGAGGCCTGCGTGCCTCCCCATTTCCGGGGACGAGTATGCCTGTTAACCTCACCTTCGGCAACCAAAAAACGATCCACAGGTGTCATACGTTTTGGTCGGTTCGAGTCCGATATAACCTCTTCCACCGGCTCCGGTTTGGGGTATCCGTGGGGATATTGCGCACGAAAAACAAAAAAAGTTTTCATTTTCTTAAAATGGTTTTATTATATTTCAGCCTGGCGGAGCACCAGCGTGGGGTGGAGCACCTCGACCGCCGACGCAAGATGGCACATATTCCTCTTCTGCGGTACCCTCACCCGTAAGTTTGTAGACTTACGTATTATGTAATAATTAAAATAATAAACCTAATGAAGCCCAAACATATTTTACTATCTTGCTGAAACGAGGTGGGTATACTCAAGTGTATGTACCATCGTTGCAGAGTTCAGCGCCGACGTTAAACACTGCGGGGCAGTTGAAGCGCGAGCTGACGTTCCCCGCCGAGTGCGTGGAGGCGGCCGTGCCGTCGGGCGACAAGCGGCGCCGCCTCACCAAGGCCGACGTGGCGCCCGTGGACGCCTGGCGCATCATGATGGCGCTCAAGTCCGGCCTGCTGGCCGAGACGTGCTGGGCGCTCGACATCCTCAACATACTGCTCTTCGACGACAACTGTATAGGCTACTTCGGGCTCCAGCACATGCCGGGCCTGCTCGACTTACTGCTTGAACACTTCCACAAGAGTCTCAGCGACGTATTCGACTCGCCCTCCAACGAGGAGGGGCCCTGGTACGCGCCGCCAAAGACTCCCGAGCCCGAGGTGAAACCCGTGAAAACGAAGACGGAGCCCCACGAACCGCCCGACCCCGCCGACCGGGTGCGAGTTTTATCCGGTGAAAACTACACGCTAGAGACCCGGCGGCGACACCCGGTCGTGTACAAACCCGACGACGAGCTGTTCGCGCCCGACGACGAGCGGGACGACTACGAGCGCGTGGAGGACGTGCTCGAGCCGTGGCAGTTCGGCGGCGACTCGGGCGGCGCGGCGCACGTGGTGCCGTGCTTCCGCGGCGAGTTCCTGCACCTGCCCTTCGTGCGCGTCATGCGCGGCGCGCGCGCGCCCTCGCCCGCGCCCTCGCGCGCGCCCTCGCCGCCCGCGCCGCCCGCCGCCGGCGAGGACAACCTGGCGCCCGAGCCCATGGAGCTGGAGCCCGAGCGGCGGCCGGCGCTGGGCGTGCGCGACCCGGCCGGCGTGCTCAAGCGGCGCCGCCTCGAGGACTACGAGGACGAGTGCTACACGCGCGACGAGCCCAGCCTCAACCTCGTGGACGAGTCGCGCGACGCGCTGGCGCGCCGCTGCGTGGCGCTGTCCAACATCCTGCGCGGCCTCACCTTCGTGCCCGGCAACGAGGCCGAGTTCTCGCGCTCGGGCGCCTTCCTGGCGCTGGCCGGCAAGCTGCTGCTGCTGCACCACGAGCACGCGCCGCGCGCCGCCCGCGCGCGCGCCTACGAGCGCGCCGCGCGCGACGACGCCGACGCGTCCGCCTGCTGCTCGTCGCTGCGCGGCGGCGCCGAGTGGTGGTGGGACGCGCTGGCGCAGCTGCGCGAGGACGCGCTCGTGTGCTGCGCCAACATCGCCGGCGGCGTGGAGCTGGCGGGGCAGCCCGAGGCCGTGGCGCGGCCGCTGCTGGACGGGCTGCTGCACTGGGCCGTGTGCCCCGCGGCCGTGGCGGGCGACGCGCCGGCGGCGGCGGGCGCGGCGTCGCCGCTGTCGCCGCGCCGCCTGGCGCTGGAGGCGCTGTGCAAGCTGTGCGTGACGGACGCCAACGTGGACCTGGTGCTGGCCACGCCGCCGCGCGGGCGGCTGGCGGCGCTGTGCGCGGGGCTGGCGCGCGACCTGTGCCGGCCGGAGCGGCCCGTGGTGCGCGAGTTCGCCGTGAACCTGCTGCACTACCTGGCGGGCGCGGGCGGCGGCGCGGCGCGCGCCGTGGCGCTGCACGCGCCGGCCGTGGCGCAGCTGGTGGCGTTCATCGAGCGCGCGGAGCAGACGGCGCTGGGCGTGGCCAACCAGCACGGCGTGGCGGCGCTGCGCGACAACCCCGACGCCATGGGCACGTCGCTGGACATGCTGCGCCGCGCCGCCGCCACGCTGCTGCGCCTGGCCGAGCACGCCGAGAACCGCGCGCTCATCCGCCGCCACGAGCGCCGCCTGCTGTCGCTCGTCATGTCGCAGATCCTGGACCAGAAGGTGGCGCACGAGCTGGCGGACGTGCTGTTCCACTGCTCGCAGGCGCAGGCCGCGCGCGACGACTAGTGCCGGCGCCCGGCGCCAGTGCCGGCGGACGCCAAGACTTACCCGCGGGTACGTGACGTGTACATATAGTGATACGGGCGCTCGCGCGCGCCGCGGACTGCGCACTGCGCCTACTGTCGGGCCCGGGCTCGAAGTAGCGCTGTCTCAAGTGTTAGGCTGTACGATCCGATTTTGTTATTTATGTCCATGATGATTTATTTACAACAAGAATGTCAATGTGCTATAATCGATTTCTATTGTTCGATTGTGAAAAAGATGTATTATAACACGTAATTTTGATTTTTATAATAAAATGGGACTTGAATCTGTTTATTGGTTTTATGATGGAGATTTTATACCGAGTACCTTTAGCGCCTTTGTCTATAAGAGAAAACGTAGTTGAACGTGTGAGAGGAGCTTATGTGGGCTATAAGTTTAATTAAGTTTAATGTGAATTACAATAATCTATAATATATTGAAATTGAATCTGAATTTTTATTTTTTTTTATGAATTGGCATTTTATAATTTTGTATACCTCTAAATATCAAAACTAAATTGATTGAGATTCCAATCGGAAATCAACGTTCCATACTTATTTTGCAATTTCTTTGAAAGCATGACATTTAAGTTCACAAAAAAAAGTTTTAGAAATTGTAGCTATATAGTAACAAAGAGTAAAACAAGCAAAATTACTAGGACCGCCACATAATGTTGTGGACTTTCCTGTACTGTCACGTATATACACGAGGTTGTCTGCAGAATCGATCAGCTCTATTTCAAAAAGAAAAACACTCATTCAGATAATATTCAAGGACGTCATAGGGTCTGTATTGTAACCGGTCGTCGTTTGAAGCCTGTACTGTAATACTGGAAATGGGCTGCATAGTCTATCTTTACATCTAAGACCTTCACCTCAGAATCCAGGATCCAGCTTCCACTTAGCATGGTCTCAGACATCCACGATAATGACAGGGGTCGTTTAGTTATTACGTAAGCAGATTTATTACAATTATTTAACCCCCTCCCACCTCCCTCTTGTCAGCAAAAGTAAGCAAAACTAATCCACTCATCCTTACATAAACATTATTCATAATTCGTTTCATGTTTGTTTTTTTTGTTAATGTATGGGTATAACTATTGCTTACGTAATCATCATCTATCCCCATGTCATCAAAAATAAGCAATGCGAACACCCCTCCGCTCCCCCCTTCAGTGCTTACGTAATACTTGAACGGCCCCATACCCTTTACACGGAAGCCCATCTCTACGACACCCAGCCAGCATTTCTAAGCCTAGCCGGTCGACCCCTACCTGGGGTCAATGGAGGTGACATTTATTATTGTTTCGGTCGTTTGCCCAGAAAGTAGCGGCTTCAGCTAAGGTCATCCCGGTCGCATCCCAATCCATTACATCAGAGTCTGGGCTCTGTATTTCCCGTCTAACTGCGACACGACTGAACTTTAATATTTCCCGTGAAGCATCTGACCTTCGCAACCCACTAACGATAACGAAATATTGCAATTAGAGTAGTTATCGTACTTTTAGGGCTACCAACTGCCCGTAACTACTGTTATAGATGTTCATATGACTCTGGGAACGACGGGTTATCTTTTTTTTTTTTTGCGTGCGCAAAATCCCCACGGATACCTCCCTACCGGAGCCGGTGGGAGAGGTTATGTCGGATTCGAACCGACTAAAATGCACGCCGCCTGTGGGTCGTCTTCGTTGCCGAAGGTGAGGTTGACGGGCATATCCCTCGCACCCCGGCCGACCCAGGGCCATCTCTCACGATCTGGCCCTATCCTCGGGTGTGTGTGGATTACAGAGTCCCCAACTCGTTCCCGGAATACGGGGTGACAGGCGGCTCCACCTGTCACCCCCAGGCCGGCGCTCATGGAGGGCGGAGGTCGTTCATCGACCTCCGACGCCCGAGTTACCTTCGTACGCGGGCAGCTTGTCTTGCGATCCTTCGTCGCTCCCGCTGCCGCTCCCGCCCCGCCTCCTCCTTCACGAGCATTACTTGCTCGCAGAAGGAGGCGCCGGCCGCCCACGCATCCGCGCAGCGAACCATCGCCGCTCGGTGCGGTGGAGAGCGTGAGAGCTCTCACTCCCAGGGCCGCCACAAGCTCCCGCCTCGGCGTCTCCCACGCCGGACACTCGGTGAGCGTGTGCGGCCCCGAGTCCTCGCTCGCGTCGCAGTGAACGACGGCTTAACTTGTTGTCCGAGGTACGGAAGCACCCAGACCTATGCAAATAGTCGTATGCATACATACAAATATTTGCACTGAGCGGGAATCGAGCTCTCACCCCCTGTGTAGCAGTCGAATGCACTAGCGCCACGCTACAGAGACTGTGCATTAGCAAAGGCGACGCCTGTATTTTATTCGCAATGTCAGGTCAGGTCATGTAGAGCTGTTTAACATCAGACAGATATAATGTACAGCCCAGACCCCGTCTCAGATGCATAGCTTGAGTCGACATAGTACCTGGAAAATGGCAATAGACTCACCCCTTATTACCGAATACAATAATTGGTGAAATCCCTTAGCCTCACCCACCGGGGATAAAGGCGTGATTATGTAGATCTACTCCAGTATGTTCAACTATCTGTTCAACCGGTTGAACAAATTGGACAACTTTTCTCCAGGTTTTTCAACTTCAAAATGTAGTTGAACTAGCTGGACTGAAAATTACAAAATTTATTTATTTATTTAAATATCATATGTTAAATATAAATGTTCAATATGTTCAACAATCTGTTCAACCGGTTGAACAAATTGGACAACTTTTCTCCAGGGTTTTCAACTTCAAAATGTAGTTGAACTAGCTGGACTGAAAATTACAAAATGTTCAATATGTTCAACAATCTGTTCAACCGGTTGAACAAATTGGACAACTTTTCTCCAGGTTTTTCAACTTCAAAATGTAGTTGAACTAGCTGGACTGAAAATTACAATAAATTCAATCATAGATAGATAGATAGATAGATAATTCTTTATTGTACACCAATAGATTACAGTAAAACTTGTAATTAGCATGCTTTTTTTTTTTTTTTTACGTGCGCAAAATCCCCACGTATACCTCCCCACCGGAGCCGGCGAAGGAGGTTATGTCGGACTCGAACCGACTAAAACGCACGCCGCCTGTGGGTTGCTTTGGTTGCCGAAGGTGAGGTTGACAGGCATATCCCTCGCACCCCGGCCGACCCAGGGCCATCTCTCACGATCTGGCCCTATCCTCGGGTGTGTGGGGATTACAGAGTCCCCAACTCGTCCCCGGAAACGGGGAGGCGCGCCAGGCGCGCCACCGCCGCGGCCTGCTTCTGCCAGGGTGACAGGCGGCTCCACCTGTCACCCCCAGGCCGGCAGTAATTAGCATGCTTACAGTTTAATGTACAATGGGCCTTATCGCTGGCAGCGATTTCTTCCAGGCAACCTTGAGATGGACATTAATGTAATAAAGCAAAAGATTTGGTGTAGTTAGCAAATAAACCAGAAACAAGGTGTGTTAAAAAAAAAAAACAAAGAAAGATATGAGAGAAGTTCAAATAAATACGACTGGGGACACAAAAGGTATGATCAGGCCGTCACCATTAGGATTCAATAAATAAGTAACGAGGTTACCAACCTGATGCGCCGACGCCAGAAAAGCTGGCAGACCGACATCCTACGCGCAACGCACCCCAAGACCACCACATCGGATTGGTTAAGACACCTGACTCCACCGAGTCCCATCTAGGGAAACGTTCAGTACTAACTCCACCACTGATTTCAAGGCATCGTTGAAGGAGGAAACTTCCTCGGGACAGAGCCAAGTAGGGGTGGTCCGCAGCAAGTATGTAATCTTCGGGAGAGTGAAGCACATACGCAGTAAGATAATCGCAACGTGTTCGGAAAGGCCTTTCAAACGTCCGTGAGCGACAAGAAGCTGCTTTCGAGCAGTGATGGCCTCAGGAACGGCCGAGAGAAAAATTGGGGATCCTAAAAGGTGGAAATCAGCCGAAGAAAGTTCCTTTAGGCCAAGGAAAACGAATTAAATTGAACAAAGTGTGATCGAGCCACAGAACTGCAGGGGAAAAACTCGCACTGGAGGGGTTCACCTCCAGACCTAGGTCTTTAAGACTAGACTAGGAACTAAGGTCTTCAGATCCTGCAGCACGTCTTGCGGTTTGCCCCCGATTGTGCCATCGTCCAGGTACCATACGTTAAGGCTGGATTTGAGACCTCGGATCGCCTTATGAATAGCTAGGCTAAACGCAAGTGGACCGAGTGGATCTCCCTGTTGGGTGGGTGTGTCTCACTTTCGAAAGAATAAGGTTATTGTCGAAGAAAAGGTTGGAAGGACGCTTGTACGCTTGATGAAGAAAAGGGTAGACAGAAGGGATTTTTTCCTTGACCTCACTTAACAAAACGTCTCTCTCCAAGGTGTTGAACGCGTTGCGAATATTGAGCTTCAGCAATATCGAACCCTCGTTCTTCGGGTCCATTACGAACGTCCGCTTAGCGTGAATAGCGGTCTCGCATCCCAAGCGTGTCCCGAAACCCAATTGGTGTGGTTGAAGCCACACTCGCGCTGCCGACCCTGTAAGCACAGATTTTCTGTGCCGTCAGTGTAGAGGACAAAGCAGGATTTTCATCCTCACACATTACGACCTGAGACGGCGCGCACTGTGCGGTATAAAGAAACTTCATCCCACGCACACTCAAGCTGTGGAATGAACTCCCTGCTGCGGTTTTCTCAAGGGCCTACAATATGGAGTTCTTTAAGAAAAATTAGAAGGTTCCTTCAGGGTCGACAGTTCAAGTGTAACGCCCTTGGTATTGCACACATCCATAGGCCACGGTAACCACTTGCCATCAGGTGGGCCGTGTGCTCGTCTGGCCACGTAAGTGGTAAAAAAAAAATATACATATGTCACCGATTAGATCCTCATGCAATGTTTACGTGTGCTCTTGCGTCTCACATACCGCAGTCTATTTATCTCCTTGAGACACAGCTCGCTCAATTAGACTGAAATACCGTCGTGTCCTACCTCCTACCTACCTAGAGTCTCGTCATCTACGTCTCCATGTATTTTCCTGATCGCATCCGAGGAGGTCCTCGGAGCTCAGGGTCTGTCTTCCGGCTCTTCCTCCTCCACTGCGCACGATCTTGGACGTCCAAGGTAGTGAGACCATTCGCACGCATGTCACCCTCCACGAACTGTAGACTCTGTTTAGACAGAAAGAGAAATAACCCGGAATGAGCCTTACTCCGTAGATTGAAAAGATTAGATAGGTACGTGAGGAGGGTCCTTCTCACTCTCCATCCAGGAAAGGAATCCTTCCCGCTTGCTCGGTGTGCCGCTCTAGCAGCAGCTATACTTCTGAGTCGTGTAAGCCGACAGGCTTAAAGATAGCTTAACCACCATTATTCTTCTACTGGCCCAGTCGTCCTTTACCATTGTAAATATATTCAGAATGCATCAAAGGGCTCCTAATATTTAATGTTACCGTATCGTAACATCAAGTTTCATGTTACACATTTCGTAGTGGATTTTTCAATAATCATATGTGACTTTTCTTGAAGTCTGCACACGTCGACAATCGCAAGTCTTGTCTTGACTTCTGCAAAAATAATACCTATATTCGCACGACCGCAATCCGCTGCGTTTTGGGGGCCACGATGGAATATCCGTTCTGTGATGTTGGTCTATGTCTATTATAGAACTCGATAGAATTTCAATATCATCCTGGCACATAAATATGTGACAGTTTTGTTCTGTTTTTTGTTTAAAAAGCAAGAAGCATTCTCAGGTCAAAAGTGAGCGATGACAACTCTATAATTTGACTTTACATACACAACTTCATGTTTGGTTACCTATTTATAAATTTTCTATTTCCTTTTAAAGTTTAAAAATATTGAAATTGATAATTAAAACAGTAATGACATCAGTAGATTAAATTAGTGTAGGATTGTAGGTCTCTAATGTTCAGAGAACCGTTAGATTACATCCGATGGAGTGTGAGTCGTGCGATAGTAAGAAAGTTACCAAAGTATTTGAAGCGTCGCAGCGTAAAAGATCGAGGAAGAAGCGGGATGGGTTCGACGACGCCAACTCTGTGGCCACCGACGACTCGGCCGTAGTAAGTATAGCTTCTTATTCTTGCCAATGATCTTATGTTAAAGTGAGAGTAGATGTTATCTCAATATTTGCAGCCTAAACATGGCGGGGAAGACTCGTTTCTCTTCGACCAATGCAGTAAGTAGTATGGTCATCCGACAGTTTATTTGCAATTTCATAACTGGAAGAGTAACTAGAAATACGAATCTTCAGCACCATGCTTAGGGTGGAGAAGTCATACCTACTTAGCTCTTGTCCACACTCAATGCTTATTGCGTGGCAGACATTTACTTGCGTTGAGGTGTAGGCGAATTAGCACAGTGACTGTTAAATGCCGTGGTACCTGTTTTTATAAAAGATAATTGTTCATGAGTAGATCTAAAATAGTGATACCTTTCCTAACTTAATAAGAAGATCCGTTATTATTTTAATAGTATCCTCTAACCTAATTACATCAGGAAATAGTTTTGTTATGATAATAAACAAAATTGATGCCATCAGGACTCTGTACGAACAAGCTGTCCTATGCCGATAAGAAAATCAAGTTTACCAGATTTATCTTCTTCGAAGAGCACACACCAAGATGTCCACATTCCCAAAAGGTATTACTTTATTTGATTAAACGTTAAGTGTGAAAAATGTAGCCTGTAGTTTCCCTAACGTTTTTATGGGTTTGAAATGACGATTTTGGCTTTGTTAGCTTAGTGTTAGGCCGCTTACACCGTTTGTGTGTTAGTTATTGCACATTTGCAATTGTCGATTGCGTACGACCCAACTAGTGCGAATGTTTTCTTCCCATCTTAGTGTTTTGATCATCTTGGCTCAACTAAAAAAAAAGGAAGAGAAGCTAAACACGCTGGATATAATTATTGACTATCCTGCATGCACTAGCTGACCCACCCCGCTTCGACCGGGGTATATTTTGAAGCTTCATATCCCTTTGAGCCCGTATGTTTTAGTCTTCAAAATATGTATGTAAAATTGCCGGATTTGTTAACATTTGTTATCAATGCTCCGCTCCCTTAAGTAGTAGCGTAATGATATATAGTCTAAAACCTTCCTCGATAAATGGACTACCCAACACTGAAAAAATCATTCAAATCGGACCAGTAGTTCCAGAGATGCGCGTTCAAACAAACAAACAAACAAACTCTGCAGCTTTATAATATTAGTACACGTGCTTGACACAAATAAAATACATTTGATTTGACTGTTTGATCGTAACCTGTGACCTAATAGTAAATCTCAAGTTTTAGTTGTGCTTGGTTTTGTTTTTACTTTTAACACTATGAATAATATGTATAGTAAAAAAGGTATCTATGTAGGTATGTCTCTCCTAAGCTTAGTAGGGGTCTACTAAGCTTAGCTTAACTTAGCTAATAGCTTAATAGCTAAATGTAGAATATATATTTACATAATTGTCATCCGACCTCTCAATCCTAAGAGAAAATAATAATAGGACACGACGTTATTCCCGTCCGAATTGAGCAGTCCGACTGGGGAAGTACCTCCACGCTACAGAATAGGTACTATGCCTATAATAACCTCGTGTTGTGTTCCCGGCGGTGAGTAGGGTAGCCAGAGCTAGCTAGAGAGTTTTTGTGCTGTCAGTGGGAAGACCAAAGGCTTGTCCTGATTTTGTGTTCTGCATTGACGGCACAGAAAATCTCTTATCTTACAGGGTCGGCAGCACGGATGTGACTCCACTCGTGTCACACACGTTCATAAGTCACGGTAACCACTTTCCATCAGGTGAACCGTGTGCTTGTCTGCCACCTAAGTTGTATAAAAAGAAACCTGCGTAAGAGTGTCACCCGTCAATCAACAGGTGAACCGGTTTGTAGGTAACGTTGGGTTGACGCCAAAGTTCTTGATGTAGCCGTATAGATACATCCACTCGTTTGTATTTGGTTATTACATTACGTATTCTGTTGCATTAATCGGAGACAGGGAAAGCAGCCCGTCCCAAGAAAAGTCGCCTGTAGATCACCAGCGATCGCCTGACGAACAACGCTTGTCGCGATCGCGCCGGAGACATCACAGGTCCTCTCCGTGCGTATACGTTTCTTAATTTAGCCTAGATAAAGCTACTTCTCCTTTTGTTTGGTTAACTTTTACGCCAACATACTTAGCTTTCACTCCTGCACCAGAGCCTCATCTGTCAATTAACTGGTGTGCAGGTAAAGTAGGCTTGAGTGGACCTTGAACATGAAACTCATCATTACATTGATATAGGTTCGGATAATTTTAATAAACGAAGCCGACTACAATCTTGATATTTGAACCTTTCATCACTGTCATGCAGATAAAAAGTAAGGCTATGGGCTTTGGCATCATTGACTGTGAATGAATAAAATTGCCGCCTTATAAAACACCAAATTCTAGCAAATTTGCTTGCGGCTACGGAATAAAGAGTCGCTGGAGTTTCTTTGAAAGAAAGATAGGATCCAAAAACGCGAGTGACAACTCTTATAGTATAGACAGAGTAGGTACCTAATTATATGAAGAATACTATGTGGGATTAAAGTATCGTAATAATCTTAGTTAATTGAAATGTTTTAGAAATGGAGTATCGCTAGCGCTTAAGGCTGGGCTAGTTTCTACGCCGCGCTCTGTCTCACCACTTGAGGTAATTATATTGTTAAGTATCTTTTTGTCAAACTGATATCCCCGCTATTTCCGCTCGCCCCACATCACCCGAACTGACCAACACTGCACACAATGTCAGTTTTAAATGCCAGGGCTCAATAGCGCTTTTTTCTCGCATCCCGGCTAACACTGGGCCACCTCCGCTTTCGAGATTGACCCCCTCCAGCGTGGGAACCGTGATATCCCTATCATGCCCAAGGAAGTGGAAGGGGGGTACACCCATCCGTTGCCGCGGTGATAATTCACCTGACAATTTCAGAAGAATGTATATACACAATGAGAAAGTGAACTGGGAAGTTCTAAACCTAATAGACTACAGGCCCGTGCTGAAAAAATTATGGGTCATTTGAACCACCAGGTGACCTATTTACAACGATATAAGAGCATATAATAATAAGATTTAGCACTATGCCGTCACTTGTAAGCTGTCCAACTGAGTGCAGGTGAGAATTCGAAAGTACAGGTAGAGTGAGTACATTTTGGTCACATATTTTTGTACGGCATTCTTACCACCGATAGATTCATGAAAAATAATGAGAAAACGCGCTGTGCCGTAAAAAAATGGTGCGCCACAAAGTCGGATTTTTTTTTTATTTTCCGACAATTACCAGGGTAAATTTGGTCATTTGACTTTGTACGGCATCTGTGTCATACTATTTCAATACTGCTTCTAATCCATTATTCCGCAACGCCGTACAAAAATCATGCGACAAGGGGAAAAAAAATCGAGGGTTGCAATCCCCTATCTTTCCGTGGTCCAGGGGGTGATTTGACACAACATGAAATAAATTTATTCTGAAAGTATTTTATGCATAGATAATATTTATTCATATGGCCGTACATTTTTGTTGGTCCATAGGGAAAAAAACTGAAAAAGAAAAAATCAAAAAGAAAAAATCCATATAACGAAATGTAAGGTGAATTTTTTTTTATACGGCATTTAGATAGTTCAATTGTACTGATTTTCATAGTCTTTTCATGATTCTACGTTCCTAGTTAGAAACCATGTTAAATGTGGGTTTATATACTATCGATTTATACCAAAATATAAAAAATAATATATAAAGAGAAACCATATTTTTTATTATCATCATTAAATTTATCGAATTTTTCTAAAAAATGCCATTTTTTTTATTCTTATCATTAAATATATCGAATATTTCTAAAAAATGATTGTTTTATTTATTCACATCATTACAATAAAACAAATCAATTATATGTATGTATCCATAATGTTTGAAGTATATATTAAACCAAAAAGTATATAAAACTGTTGATACTGGGATTGACAGTTTCAATTCTTGGACATAATATACACACCGTTTCAGTTCAGTTAGACGTCATAGTGATTTTATCATTTTATCAATTGTTCTCTTCAAAAATATGTTAATCCCGTACTGTATCAGATGGCCATAAAGTACCCTTAAAATTGTAGCCTCATTTTCATCAGCCTAGAAGATATGGTCTGCATAAAAATGTACGGCATCATTTTCTCCTAATTTATCTATGTTAATACTATTTAAAACAAGGGATAAAATGTAGAAGACTGCTATATTTCATTAATCTATGATATTTAAATTTTTACAATAATTTGCAAAATTTCAGTTTTTGTATTTCTCTATAATTTTTTTCAGAACGGTTTCTTTTGAACGGCAATACTATATAACAATTGTATTTTACAATATCATGTTAAAAAAAAAGTTCCCGTACAGGATCAAATGACTTTACAGCTCTATAAATCAAGGATACGATGAAATTAAGATAATTATTGATATACATTCAAATGAACAATCATTTTTTGACGGCATTATTTTTAATAGTACTTTTGAGTGCTAGGTAATGTTTTGGAACCAAAGCCGTACTTTTTCAAATCACCTCCTGGACCACGGAAAGAGAGGGGATTGCAACCCTCGATTTTTTCCCCTTGTCGCATGATTTTTGTACGGCGTTGCGGAATAATGGATTAGAAGCAGTATTGAAATAGTATGACACAGATGCCGTACAAAGTCAAATGACCAAATTTATCCTGGTAATTGTCGGAAAATAAAAAAAAATTCCGACTTTGTGGCGCACCATTTTTTTACGGCACAGCGCGTTTTCTCATTATTTTTCATGGATCTATCGGTGGTAAGAATGCCGTACAAAAATATGTGACCAAAATGTACTCACTCTACCTGTACTTTCGAATTCTCACCTGCACTCAGTTGGACAGCTTACAAGTGACGGCATAGTGCTAAATCTTATTATTATATGCTCTTATATCGTTGTAAATAGGTCACCTGGTGGTTCAAATGACCCATAATTTTTTCAGCACGGGCCTGTAGTCTATAACTTATTTTGTCTGTTTGTTGTTCTTTGATTTAGGAAGCAGATGGAATCTGTGAATCCATACCGCAGGACCAGGATTCATTTATATACGCATTTCTAGAGGAAGCTATCAAGAGGGACAAAAAGAAGTGCGTACCTATATTTACATTATTTAAAATCTAGACTATTTGCCTGTTCTTGACAATAGTGTGACAAACGAACAAAAGCGGCTAATTTTGAAAACTTTCTTCAAGGAAAGTAAATCTACGGGTAATAAACCTCCCTCCTCCTATAGTAGAGAAAATAATTGCTGCAACCCTGTTTTTAATTTATAGTGTGGCCACCAAGAGTTCGGGAATTGATCGTGATTCACGCCTGTTATTGAAATTAATTTCCAGGAACAAATAAATCGGCCAATCATACAGCCAAGCCATAGTTGCTTTTTTTCAGAGACACCTAAGTTATTGAAATTTTTGTGCAAAAATGTTGCTTTTGCCATCACTTATATTGGCGTGCTCTACACAAAAATAATTATGTACGTTTTTAGTATTATTAAATCCATAATGGGATCTACAAAGGAATCATTATAGGAACAACATTTCCAGACAACGCCACAGTCGACGACGCGAGGAGCGCGCACACCAAGATCGTGACGCGTTCGCCGCGCACGAGCACCGCTATTGTGACCGTGACGAACGTGATCGCGATCGCGATCGTGAACGAGAACGAGAACGTGATCGGGATCGGGATCGCGAACACGACCGTGACCGTGATCGGGATCGGGATCGGGATCGAGACCGGCGTCGACACCACCATCGACACAGGGACGATGAACCTTCAAGAGACAATGCTGAGAAGTTAGTACACTAATATTCTCGTCACTTGGGTTTTTTTAAATAAGTTGTGAGTGGTAGTTTGCTTTATTTGCACACTTTCCAGTAGGTACATTCTGAATTTAGTCTTAGGCACCTACTTGTATTGTAATGGTACTATCTGAGGTAAACTCCATTCCGAACTCCCCAAGGTTACAGGGAGGTATGCGAACCCTATAAATTCAGTTATAGCTGAAGTGTGTTAACATTCCATACTATACCTATATATTATAACATCAAAACGTTTGATTTTCAGAGAATCCAAAGACGTGCCTTCTAATCTGGCCAACCAAACGATGCTCTTTGAAACGTTTGCCAAGATATGTGCACAAATCAACGAAAAAGATGCTCGTGGTAATCCTCCAGGATCTCAAATGGTAAATTATTGTAATTGAATTACTCCCAGTTTGAGTTAAACGATAATCTAACTAGAGGGCTATAATGTGACGTTTAAAGATCATGACATTATCTATGGCCTCTCGCATTTAGCTGTAGGTATCTATCACTTTCTTCTGCTTTGAAACATCTATAATCAGAGCGAGGTCGACATATCAAGTAACACTTAGTCGCAGCACTAATACTTTTTCAGGCACGCACTCAGAGTCACAAATCTCTACAATGCGAAGTCGTCCCTGGGCGTGATCCATACGATATTGATCGTCAGCCCGTCAGACTGAGCAGCCACACCAGATCTAGAGATATAGATGTAAACAGAATACGTAGCCAAGAAGATTGCTCGAACAGACACCGCAGTTACGAGAAACTCAACGACATGGAGAGAACTAATCAAGATAAGAGTATGTACTATTATAAGGAGCCTCCAAGGTATCAGAGTAAGTTAGACGTGGTTAGGTCAAGGACACATCACACTGAAGCTGAACGAAGTCGAGAATATCCACCAGTGCTGCCGATGGTGCCTACTCGTAGCTGCGTGGACCCTTACAGACGACAGCAAGAGAACAGAGACTATCGAGATTATGACAGAGATAACAGAGGAAGGCATTACGAGGATGATAACAGGAAATTTTGTGAACAGAAAACTAGTAGGAGCTTTGATGTCAGAAGGGACTTTGCTGATAATGAAGGGATTCGAAGGTCGGCTCGTAGTGACCCTAGAGAGAGAAGATTCGAGGAAAGAGATAAAAGATACGAAGATTCAAAGTATTATGATGAAAAGCCCTTAGAACCTCGCGAAAGGATGAATATTCAAGGTAAAGATCGGAGGTGGAAAAAGAACTTGGATCGATTTGAGAGGAATTCAGTGGTGTCAAGAGACGATGATTATAACAGGGAGAGAGACAGGTACTCGGAAAGAGAAAGAGATTCGGGGTTGAGTGTGGCTGATGGAGACACAAGTACAGTGAGTGGAAGAAGTAATTACTTAAAGGTGGTCAAGGTACGTGCTACATTAGTTTATTTTTGATGAACAAAGTTCAAACTACGTAATCAATCAATAAGCCTATCGCAGCTCTCTGCTGGATATAGGCATCTCTCAATGTTGAGAGGCTTCGGCCTTGTTTCCACGCTGGCCAGACGGGTTGGTTCAGTATTATTTCGAGATTCTTTTTTTTTTTCATGAGATGAGAATGAGATTCATAAAATACTAAACAGCATGATTTTGTTCCCATGTTAATAATATGAGTAATTTTACAGCAACAAATAACCGAACAGCGCGAAGCTATGGACAAGATGATGAAATTGTGGAAAGAACTGATGCGTTGCTTCAAAGGTATATCGCAGACACAGGTGCAGGATAAAAATGTTCAAGTAAGCAATTGTGCATACATCACATACACATATTCAGGTTTTAAAATCCCCGAAGGGGTAGGTACGGGTGTCGTAGAGTATTTTTTTTACCAGACTACCGCGAAGCAAAAGGAGGGTTATAATTTTGACAGGCTATGTAGGTATTTAGGTTCAACTGTTCCCTCATAGCTTCTCAACCACTTATTAGAACTGGACAAATGAGGTATCGTTAGAAGCGTCTAAGTCGTCCGCTGGTTGTAGGCTATGTAATGTGTCACTGAACCTATTGTGGCGCCCTCTAGAGGCCATAAAAATCTGTTTCGTGTTTGGTCTGATCGGTATGATCTGAAAGGGCTTAGCACATTTCAAATATGTTTAAATTATACCTATTGTCTGTTCCAAATTAATATAAATAAATTTGTTTAAAACTAAAATCCGACTACAGAAAAATCACGCTATAAAAAGTATTAAACAAGAAAATATAAAGGATAACTAACAAAACAATACATTCTAAGACAAAGTGGCATACGACCACGGCGCGCTATCCTTGATATTTTGTTGTTTAATACTTCTTGCGTGATTTTTCAGTAGTATGGTTTTAGTATTAAACTTTTTTTTTTATTAAAATAGTTTTATCTAACACGTTTTTATAACAATACTTAGAAGGGTTTCAACATTGTTATACAAAAATTTTTGAGGGTATTGACTTGGAGTTGATTTCACTTCTCAACTAAAAAACTTCAATTCTTGCTCGCTGCACCGCGCCGTATTGATTTTTGTCACTAAGCCGCTAATGTTACCAGATGCGAGATATTATTAACAACTCTAAATAATCAGATGTTATTGAACATGTGCGCAGGAGTCTGCAGCAAATGCGCAAGAGTCTGCAACAGAGCAGATGCGTTTGTGGTGGGAGTGTATGAGACGTTACGAGACCGTTGCGAGGGACGTCGGTGATACGGACGCTAGGCTCATGGTAACTATAACTATTTATCAAAAACATATTTTTAGAAGGCCAATGAAAGAGGGCTGAGGGTCTCCAAAGAGGTATACGGATTGAAAGTTCAAGGGGTGTTATAAGCCCTCATTATGTACTTAACTGGCAATTTAAAAAAGAGTGGTTATTCAAGTCCTGGTAACTGGCTAATTGTCAACCTTTATGAACGCACGAGTGCAACAGAACATACACTAATCAGTAGGTGCGAATGAGAGCAATATATGATTTCTGTTCAAATGATGCGGCATACATATATCGCTCTTATTTGACGGCATATCTACCATTTTGAACGTCATATATATTTCCAATTTAGAATGTATGGTGTGACGTTTTAGGAGGAGATCAAGAAACAGCGCTCTGAAATGGCGGAGATGGCCACCATGTGGCAGGAATGCCTACAGCGATATCGTGATATTAGCAACGACTTTAATAACCTCAAGCAACAGGTACACTAACCCCTTTACATAGTAAAATTAGACCTTGGTCCCGTGGGTTCTCAATTATGGGCCTGACAGGCCTGTAGGAGTGGTATAGGCGATTGTGTTTTGGGCCACTAACCAGAAGGAGAGGGAGGGAGCTACGTAGGGTGTATATGCTCTCTTCTCTTTTCTTCTCAAAATACGATCGCTTATAGCACGTTGTCGGTAACCGCATAGAGCAAATGATACTAGACAGTAAGTTTTACTTAGTCGTGTAAAAAAAGAAAATAAAAAAGAAATGTACAAGTACTTAGTCAACCAAAGGTGGTGCAGAGAAAGATTCAGTAGGTGCATTATTGAGTATGTTACATACATACATATAATCACGCCTTTTTCCCCGGAGAGTTAGGCATAGGTGAATTAGCACCCATATTTCACCAATCATTGAATTCAGTCCCATGTAATAGGGGGTGAGACTATTGTCGTCTTCCGGGCACTATTGTTTACTCGAGCAATGCATCTAAAGCTGAGTCTGGACTGTATATATCTGACTGGTGTTAAACAGCCCTATCCCTTAGTCGCCTTGTACGACACCGCATGGGAAGATATGGGGTGGCCCAAATTCTACTCTGCCGGGAACCACGAAATTAAATTACTAGTAACTTTAGTTCTTTGTTGTATGACCTCGTTGCAAATTCTATTGCGTGGTTCAATTTGTCCACTTACGGCCAGTGTCGAGAACGTTGCACTCAAAATGCCAACTATGTCTTATTCGGGCAAAATGATGATTGGGGTTTTCTAATGGCGGATTCCCAGTAGGAGAACAGAATCCGGAATCGTGCTACATATATATATGGTAGTAAACTTGCGTCATATTAAGTGGGTTTAATTAACTAAGGGGATTTATACTGGGATAACGTGCAAGGTGAGCATGTGGTGCAATTTATTTGTTGATTGATTTTAGTTAGTGACGCCCGAGAGCCCCACCCGAATGCCGGCGCCGCCGCTGTTGTGTGCAGAAGGCGAAGGTTCCGTACCACCGCCAACATACCGGATGCCTGTTTATTCTGGGGTAACAGTTATTTTTATTGCTTTTTTTATTTATTTATTGATTAATTGAATAATTGGTGGACAAACCGAGGGAGAAAGGATGCTGTTTAAGTTTTTATGAATAATTTGAACTTGCAAGATATCTAGCTTCTTAGTAAATTTGGAGTTAGGTTTAACCTATTTATTTTTGTGAAATGGAAGTTCTAAGATGTGAGTAGTGTTGTTAGTGTATAGTTTTGTTATAGGATGTGAAAATGTGATCATTGTGACAATCAAATAAATGGATTCTCACAATGATCACATCTCGTATCAATATGACGGTTTTACATAAAAATAACATACATAAATAACATACATAAAAATATTATGTGTGGGACGGAAAACGTATCGTATACTTATAAATGCGGCTTAAATTTGCGTTTCTCCTGACGTTTGATAGATGTCAGCACTGTCCAACCAGCAAGGTAGGGATCGTTGTCGCTTAAAATTGCATAGTAGTCCTCACCAGGCAGAACTTCCTGCGATACTTTGTTTTCCTTCAAGCACATATCGGTTTATTTTTTATGTAAAACTGTCATATTAATGTGCTTCTCGGAAAACGTATATTTATTTATTTTATTTATTTATTTATTATTTACAAACAATACAAGCTAACAGTGTAACACCAAAGCGCTTATAATGTTATACTACTTACTAACTAACTTAAGCTACTAGGTACATGCAAGTAATAAAATATGAATAATAATACAATTGCTAAGCCACTACTGATTTGCCATTTATGATGCACATCTCATGAGGGTGCATTCAGGTACGTTAAGACGTTTCTCATCATTTGATGTATATTGTCGGAGAATACATCGACATCAGGGTTAGATTGCAGTAGACCATTTATTAATTCCACAGCCCTTGCGGTGGGGCAAGTGGTGGCCTGAGGCACGCGCCATGTCGGTGGCGTTACGAAAAGACGATGCTGTCTACGCCCGGTGGCACGCACATAACTATTTGGGACAAAGAAATTAATGGATGCTAAGACGTATGGGTTATCTACCTTATTATTTAGTAATAGGTAATAATGTATCACATGTAAACAATTACGTCTCAGCTCTAGAGTTTCTAGACCTATCATCCCTGTGACAAACAGGGAGGGATACATGAAAGGATAATATCCGTATGAGCGCTTGTAGAGATACCGGGCGAACTTGCGTTGTATTCTCTCGATCATTAAGGCATAAGTGGTTTCGTAGTAGTAGTAGTATTTAGAAGACGTATTTGTTATCTGCTGGTGATTTCTATTTAGAAAAACACAACGCTATGATGAGTATTATAAGATTTGGTAGTTGATCCGTAATTCGAAAGGATATGAACTTTATAAGATCGCATAAAATCATTTGCAATGAAATGGAATATTTGTGGGTAGGTAGAAATAAAGTTGTCCCAATGATTGAGCACAACGTTCCTACGCACGCTAGGTCACCGGGACCTATGTGATATTGAAGCTAGACCGAATGGTACATGACTTACACTTGCATGTATAGATATTGCATGCGTCATCACTTATGCAGCATGAGATACGTCCTTATACTTAGTTTGGTCCAGACTGATATGGAAATAGACACCACGAAATTGTCTAAGAGCACATTAGAATCCAAAAATCCTCTGTAAGTACATTGTCTCCGCGACTCCGATATGTTACAGAACAAGGTGTAGCTGATGCCAGACAATATGGAATGTATATAAATTTGTCCGACTGTAGGAACCATAATTTTTAAAAATATCGGCGGAAATTTGCAACCACCAAATGAGAATATGTTTCGAACAAAAATAGAATAACTATACAATCACCCTGCAGAAGAAGGTCTATGATAGAATCAGGAAATATAAGATTAAAATGTAAGATTAGAAATTCATTTCGTTCACGAAGTATGGACGCGTTGCTCTATCACTTCTTCCCATAAAAACAGAAAACAGAGTGTCGTAATGTAAATAGGTTATATCACTGTGAGTGCTACCCCCCCAAACTTCTATTGTACTATTTATATCAGAGCAGGGGATGGATCTGATCACTTATTCTAGTATGACGTTGGTCTTGATACAGGAGGTAATTTGTAAATAGGTTTAATTGGAAACCAGTTAATCTTACAGTTAAGTACAGTTTCTAAATTTAATAAATTGTCGAAATGTTATAAGAGGGTATAATGTATTTATTCACTATAGAGGATATGTATATATTCACTATAACATTACTTCATAGGGAATTTGGAAATTGCAAAAGATAGGAAAGTGAAGATATCACTACCAATGCTTCCTTATATGAAAAAAATAAGTTATAAAGAGGGTATTTTAAGATTATATTAATTCATAGTTAATTATCAAATTGCAAAAGTACAGAATTATACTGCCCGTGGCAGTGTTAAACTATTGCAGTTTTATCATCTGCTGCAATTGTGACTCATTTAAAATGTTTCGGTAATATTTGTTCAAAGTACCCTCATTGTAATAATTGTGAAATTTGAATCGATGGGATTGCTACTAATTCGTTATTTACGTTATAAGTAGGTTTAGTTTTAATGCTTAATTTGTATTCGGGTTTAGTGAACATAGTTAAAGTAATATTATAATTTGTAAGAGAACTGACCTTATTGTACCCAATGTCCGATGAAGTCTGGGGTTGCGCCTCTTGTTGTAAAAGAGGCCTCGTTCGAACTCGTTGGATGCCACGTCGTTGCGCGTAATTTTAGTTACACACCATCACTAATATTTCAAATTCGCGATGAAAATGCACCAAGTGATAAACGTATCACAAAAATAAAAATATGTAATACTTTGCAACGAAATATTATATTTAGAGAAGAATATTCGAAATTTGGGTGGTGGTAGAAACTTGGTGGCACAAATTTGTCTCAAGTTTCGACCGGGTAGGTACCACCGTGCACTATTGCGAAAAACCCTCCATAGCAATTCAATCTCGGTTGGATTGTGTTCAGGGGTCAGCATGTGCATAGCCGGGCAGAGGTGGTGGTTGTCGCAGCACTAGTGGGACCAGTGGGTCTTGGCGTAGTCTAGTGGGGATGGCGCGGGGCGATGCGCCGAACAGGGAGACCTGTAGAAACGGTGGTGCCGCTGGCCGCCCGCGGTATAGTACAGGGGCCCAACTGGGGTTAACCACCTTGGGAGGCTGCCTCACCAGGCCGCGCATAATCCCGATATGGTTCGTCGTGCCGGTTGGTGACCGGACTTGGGAGCCCGGCGACCATACTCGGGGGGGTACGGGGGCCCTTCCGTTCGGCGCGTCGGCTCTCGCCATGCCTCACATTCATAGATAAAACCAATATCCCGCGCTTTGTCACACGGTGCTGCGGCGGCAATCACTTCTTTTTTTCACGCCTTCTCCCACCCAAACTCATGGCAGCGCAATTTATAGAAAAAGGCAACACAGCGGCTCGTCACACTCCCAAAAGCTTGCTATTTGAGGTGGAGTCCACTAACATCTGTGGGCTCCATGCAAACCTCAACGCCGTCCACCAACACCTAGAGACGGCGAAACCTGCCATGTTTTTTCTAACGGAGACGCAAATACACCGCCCTGACGACACGACCTACTTGCTCTACCCTGGCTATGTTCTTGAGGAAAGTTTTCGTGCAAAAGCCGGGGTGTGCGTGTTTGTTAGGGCGGATGTTTGCTGTCGCCGTTTGCGCTGCCTAGAGGACCCATCCTTCTCCGTCCTTTGGGTACACGTAGACCATGGCCCTACGAGTCAGATCTATGTGTGCCTCTACCGTTCCCATACAGGAGATGCTGAGACAACTCGACTCTTTGAATATCTGAGTCAGGCGGCAGATGATGCGCAGGAGCGATTTCCGAATGCCGAAATGGTATTTTTGGGGGATTTTAACGCCCACCACGAGATCTGGTTGGGCTCCTCCAAAACAGACCATGCGGGAAGAGCCGCCCACGCATTTGCTCTGGCGCACGGCCTGACCCAATTGGTGCACGAGGTCACTAGGATACCAAGAAGGTCGGGCCAAGCACCTTCTCTGCTAGACCTTCTGCTGACGAGTGATCCGGACCGGTACAGTGTATCGGTGCGAGCCGCGTTAGGCAACTCTGACCACTGCATGGTCTGTTCCACGGTGCCTATTATGGCGCCCCCACGACCCGTGCAGGGGAAGCGGCGTCTCTGGCACTACTCGTCAGCGGACTGGGATGGACTTCGTGACTATTTTGCGTCCATCCCGTGGGTTGAGCGCTGCTTTGAAGGTAAGAACCCATCGGATTGTGCTACTGCTGTCGCCGGTGAGATCGGTCTGGGTATGGAATACTATATCTCATACACCGATGTCACCGGTGACCGCGGGGTGCGCCCTTGGTTCGGGCGCGAGTGCGCGGAAGCTGTTGAACAAAAACAGTCTGCGTACCGCGCTTGGGTAAGGGCGCGCGCCACGCGCCATCCCAATCTGGGCCACTTCAAGGCAGCGTACAACAGAGCCACAAAGGTCTGTAGAAGGGCCTATGTCAGAGCGGATGCCCTGCGCATAGCGCGGCTTGGTCAAGAGCTAGTGATGCATCCCACGGGAAGCCGTGGCTACTGGCGACTGGCTAAAGCCGTGCAAGCCAACTTCTGTCAGCCTTC
The DNA here is from genome assembly GCA_963662185.1 of Eilema griseolum. NCBI lineage: Eukaryota > Metazoa > Arthropoda > Insecta > Lepidoptera > Erebidae > Eilema > Eilema griseolum. The sequence continues at coordinate 14,224,030 of OY759250.1, forward strand.
GCTGCCTCCGCTGCGTAACCCTGATGGATCCCTGGCCCATGAGTCGCAAGAGAAGGCAAATCTGCTGGCTAATCTCTTTGCGGCCAACTCCCGAATCGATGATTGTGGTACGCAGCCACCAACACTACCCGACAGTGACCACGCGATGCCTGATATCCATATCAGGCAACGCGATGTCCGTGCAGTGCTGCAATCACTCGATGTCCGGAAAGCCAGTGGTCCGGATGGTATTCCAGCGGTAGTTTTGAAAAAATGTGCAGCGGAGTTGTCTCCAATGCTTACGCGCCTGTACCGGCTATCCTACAGTTCGGGTACAGTGCCTTTGCCTTGGAAAGAGGCGAATGTTCAGCCGATTCCCAAGAAGGGGGATCGCTCGGAGCCAGCCAACTATCGACCCATAGCCGTCACCTCAGTGCTGTGCAAAGTGTTTGAGCACATAATTAACAAACAGCTCATGCGGCACCTAGAGGATCACTCCTTAATTAATGACCGGCAATATGGCTTCAGACCGAAACGGTCAACGGGTGATCTTCTAGCATACGTTACCCATCTTTGGGGTGAGGCTATGGACAAGCACGGCGAGTCACTGGCAATTAGTCTTGACATCGCCAAAGCTTTCGATAGAGTCTGGCACAAATCGCTTCTTTCTAAGCTACCTGCCTTTGGTCTGCCTTCTAGGCTGTGCAACTGGGTTGCTAGCTTCCTGCAGGGGCGCCGTATTCGCGTCCTTTGTGACGGACGAGCTTCAGAGTTTCTGCAGGTTAATGCTGGCGTGCCCCAGGGGTCCGTCTTATCACCCACTCTCTTTCTTCTGCATATCAACGACATGCTGACTACCGGCAATGTTCATTGTTATGCAGACGATAGCACTTTACATGGGAGTTATCATGGACATCCAGCGGCCAAGCAGTCAGATATCGCAGAGAAAAGGCAGCTTCTTGTCACTGAGCTTGACGGGGTCCTGAATCACATTTCTCAATGGGGCTCTGAGAACCTGGTTGAGTTCAATGCCAAGAAGACGCAGGCATGTGCGTTTACAGCAAAAGTATCTTCTTTCCTTCCCCTCCCCACTCTTCAGAGCACGCCACTGCCGCTGCAGGACAATCTCAATATCCTAGGTATGGATGTTCGCTGCAACCTGAATAACAAAAACTACATCGAAAGCATCATCAAAACAGCCTCACGAAAACTCGGAGTCCTGAACAGAGTGAGACGATTTTTCACGCCGGAGCAGCGGTGTCTTCTATACAAGACACAAATTCGCTCCTGTGTGGAGTACTGCTCGCATCTCTGGGATGGTTCAGCAAAGTACTTACTAGATGCTCTCGACAGGTTGCAGCGACGTGCGATCCGCATCATTGGGAATCCCGAGATCACGAACACCCTAGAACCTTTACAGCTGCGTAGAGATGTTGCGTCCATGGCTGTATTTTACCGTCTGTACCATGGGGAGTGTTCTGATGAGCTCTTCCAATTAGTCCCACCCTCCCCTTTCCTACACAGGACAACGCGTGCAGGTCTTAGATGTCATCCGCACACGGTGCAAAACATCCGATCAAGAACCAAGTGGTTCGGAGACTCTTTCCTCTGTCGCACCATTAAGGCCTGGAATTCATTACCAGCTCACGTGTTTCCTTCTTCCTACAGTCCCGGGTCCTTTAAGCGGGGCGTGAAAAAGCATATGATAAGGCCGTCAAGCTGAGTGTCACCATTGTCACACGGTATGTGTAAGTAATGGTGACCCTCTTTTCTGGGATTTTGCCTTCAGCTTACCATCAGGCAAGGCGAAGTCCAATTGACGTGTCCTATATAAAAAAAAAAAAAAAAAAAAAAAAAATATTATTTTTATAAATTAGAGAAACGACCGCTCGGGGCGAAAGCACGCTATGCAATTTTAAGCAACAGCGATCCCCTACCTCGCTGATTGGACAGTGCTGACATCTATCAAACGTAAGGTGAAACCATGGAACTAATAAGTACTACGTACAACTGGAATGTGCACTCACTATAAGCGTGTACACAATATAAGACTTTAATGAAATGGGTGAAAACTGTATTTAAAACGAACGGGGAAGCGAGCCGATAGAGACAGCAAGCACGAGGTCAATGTGTCCCTTTCTATTATTGCCAGTACACATGACAATACTTTTTAGTAGTTTATTATATTTGTGAAACTATTATTAAATATTATAGTAAAAAAAAGGTGTGCTCTTGACTCGTTTCAGTCATGAAGTAGAAATAAAAACGTAACATTTTATGATCATTAAAACATCGCAAGGTTCTAAACTGTAAACATATAATTTTTTTGGTAGTACAATGGTAGGATTTAGAACATTAACATCGCAATCAGCTATCCTAGGGTGTATGCGTTGACTTGTTCGTAGTCTCAAAGTAATTTTATTACCAATTTGTATTACTATCATGGTGAAAAGGTGTATTAAAGGTTGCAGCAGTGAAACATTGGCAGGATGTAACATATTGTTACGGTGGACGTATCGTCATTGATGTTGCTGGACCTTTTCCAATGACTGAAGAAGGTAACAAATACATCATAGTAATGCAAGATTACTTCACTAAGTGGCCTGAAGTATTTGCGACACCCAACCAGGAAGAAGTCACTGTGGCAAGGAAACTGGTTCAAGAAGTGGTCTACCATTACGTCGCACCTATGGAGATCCACTATGACCAAGGACGGAACTTCGAGTCTGCTTTATTTCAAGAAATATGCAAACTCCTTTGAATGAACAAGACCCGTACGACTCCAGCGTATCCGCAGTCAGACCGAATGGTCGAGAGGTTTAACCAGACGTTGGAAAATCACTTGGCTAAAGTTATCGATGAACACCAAAGAGATTGGGATCAGTAAAATCCCACTGTTCCTGATGTCCTATCGCTCTGTGGTACATGACAGTACGGGACACACCCCAGCGAAAGTGAATTTTGGTCGCGAGATTAGGCTAGCAGTGGATGCAATAACCGATACGCCACCTGATAGTCCTAAGCCCGTGACGGATTACGTGAGTGAACTTCGAAACCGACTAGACGAGGTGCACAGAATGGTCCGGGAAATCAATCTGAAGACAGGTGAAAGGATGAAAACCCGGTACGATAGAAATGTAAACACCAACGGTTTTTAAGAAGGAACACTGGTACGGTTTCATAATCCGCTACGCAAGAAGGGGAAATCTCCAAAACTCTAAGCTTGCTGGGAAGGGCCCTATACGGTTATTACGAGAATCAATGACGACGACCTCCGTGGCGTAGCGGTAGAGCATTCGACTGCTATGCAGGGCGCGCGGGTTCGATTCCCGCTCAGTGCAAATATTTGTATGCATGAATATGTATATTTGCATTGGTCTGGGTGTTTCTATATATAATATGTATGTATTCACAAAACAAAAGTATCTAAGTATGTTTATCCGCATTCTAGATTCCATAACACAAACTAGTTTAGCTATGCTTACCATGGGTCTAGATAGCGTTGTGTAGAATGTTGTGGAATATTTATTTATTTATGAATGACATTACTTACCGCATTAGGAAGGGGATTAATGCAAAACCAAAGGTAGTCTATGTGGATAGGTTGACGCGTCATCATGGAACAAATGATGCTCGGGACGAGCATGACTAAAAGGGAGGTAATGTTACGACTGACGTCGATATCTCGAAAACTAGTAATCGAATGTTCAAGAAATAAAAACGCAAATTAAGAGAGATGTCAATTCCTATTTCTTGCAAAACATTTGGTCCCCCTAGCAGAGTGAGATACAAGCACCTCCTAGTTGCTATCTCTTTCGGACCGTTTTCCTCGATCAGTGCACATTCCGGTTGTACGTAGTACTTATTAGTTCCATGGGTGAAACGCAACTATAGACTGCATTTTTAAGCTAAAGTATGTTCAATATTGGAAGATTCGAGTGACAGTTGAAAGCAAATCCGTCGCTTTAACTTTGAAACGACGCGGACGTTAAATTGATAGTCTGTATACCTTACATATTCCATCTTGCTTTTTCACAAACTATAATACCATATCGAAACTTACATACTTAAATATTATGTATTAACACCAACTGAGGTTAAAATACGAAACCTAAATGAATTTTTTTAAACATTTCAATTTATGTAAATCCGAATTTATGTAAACGCTCATAGAAGGTTATGTCACAAGCGCAAAATTATAGGGATGTAGTCATTGATTATCAAATGGAGAATCTACTATTTAAACCGTGTTGACACAATCGAGTACCTATTACCTAATAATTACTCTTATACATACATACATATAATCACGTCTTTATTCCCGAAGGGTGAGGCAGAGGTGAATTAACACCCACATTTCACCAATCATTGAATTGGTCCCACGTAATAGTAGGTGAGCCTATTGACGTCTTCCGGGCACTATTGTTGACTCAAGCCTCTGAGGCGTCGGAGCATCTGAGGCTGAGTCTGGGCTGTATATGTTTGATGTTAAACAGCCCTCTCCCTTAGTCGCCTTGTACGACACCGCATGGGAAGAGATGGGTTGGCCCAAATTCTGCTCTGCCGGGAATCACGCGGCAATTTTTATATGTATTTATAATTATATAGGTACATTTCGGATTTTGGCGTTATGGTCTTATCGCACTTTTGACAGTGACTTTTTCTTAAATAGTGCTTTTAGCTGGGATTCACCCATTTACCGGAGTAACACAATGATTTGAAAGATTTTTTCAAAACAACAAATGGCGTATCGACGTCACTTCGTTTGAATAGTAGCTACCTACATCGTTTGATGCAATGAGCGATCAAGAATTAATTATTAATTTGCAAAATTGCACCAGCGATGATTTTGTGCCAATAAATACATAAATAAATAAAAATATATATGATTTTATTATTTTAATAATAATATTATATCTCTTTATTGTAAACAGTTGTTTTTCTGTATCCATTCTCTGTGTACAGAGACAACTGTTTCCTAGTAAAATCTATTTATCAATAATGTCTCACCACTTGTCTTTACTCGGCAACAGCTGTCACGCGAATCATCCTATAAATAATGAACAGTCTAAGTAAACATACGTCTTTTCTAAATACTATACGTTTTTCGAAAAGTAATGATACATTATATCATTTTACAAAAGTGTTCATTTTGCCGTGAGTCAGAGCAGTTGGTATGTCAGTGATAGAACCCCTCGATATTCATAGAATAGCATAACAGCAGCATCAATACCAGCCTCCGCACCCAGGGTAGGGGGAGGGGGAATTTCAGCTGGTTATAGAACTCCTCGATATACAAATATCAGCATTAGAGCAGTCCCAACACACGCTTCCACATCATACAACCGCTCGATATTCACGTTCATACTATCTGTATTACAGCCACCCCAGCACCCTCACCAGCCGCAGCTGGGCGGCGGCGGCGGCGGCGGGGGCGCGGGCGGGGGCGGCTACCCGGCGCCGCAGGGAGGCTCTCCGCTGCGCGGGCGCTCGTCGGCGCCGCCGCCCGCGTGGTGGTGGTGCGACGCGCCGCCGCAGTCGCCGCGCCGCCGCTCGTCCCCCGACTCGCGCGCCTCCCGCGAGCGGGAGAAGGATAAGCGGCACCGGCGCAAGGACAGAGGTATCTCTTCTTCTTAGTGTCGTTCCTGGTCCTCAATTCTACTAAAGCAAAATCACTGTTATACCAGACACTGCAAAAAATGACGTTTTGCTTTAGTAGAATCGGAGCCCGGCTACACCTCTTTCTTTCATGCAGTTTTTATACAAACGATTGCCTTCCGATCTCCTAACTCTAGAAAATCTGACAGAACTTCGTTCCTTAAACAGTACCGTATAATATAAGGATAAGGAGGTAGGACACGGCATTATTTCCGCCCAATTGAGCATTCCGACTGGGGAAGTACCTCCGCCCTACAGAATATCGCGGCTATAATAACTTCGTGTTGTGTTCCCAGCGGTGAGTAGGGTAGCCAGAACTCACTGGAGAATTTGTGCTGTCAGTGGGAAGACTAAAGGCTTGTCTTGCTTTGTCTTCTACTGACGGCACAGAAACTCTGTACAGGGTTGGCAGCGCGACTATGACTCCTCTGGTACTTCCCCAGTCGAACTGCTCAATTGGACGGAAATACCGTCGTTCGTGTCCTACCTTCATTTTATCTCGACATTTCATAATTCACCATAATTACTTTACAGACGATTCAAGATACAAGGATAAATCCTCGAAGCCCAACGCCGCTCGATCAGACCATAGGCACCGAAAAAGATGATTGACACAATACATAAAATTTCTGTAAAAATCTCTTTAAATTATTCAATGTTGATACAAAACAGGAATAGCACGCAGTACCTAGTATAAAAAGTTTCGATTGATGTTTAAGAGGAAATTTTACTAATATTTTTTATGAATTTATGCATGAAGTGTTTTTGATGGTTACTGTATAGTAACTGAAATAAATATTTAAAAATCAATTAGTTTTTATTATCCTGTCTACTTCTGGAGGAATGGTGTAATGTACCTCCGATGTCCATTATAGTGGGCCCAAGAGGGGATTTTGGGATTAAATGCCTGGAGCTTGACTTGAGTTGAGCGTGGCTACGGTCTTCAGCTCCCTACGTAGCTAATGTATACTTCGGCGGCCTGGTGACGTTGCTAGCGTTGCCACTGTAATGTACACTTATGAACTGTACCTCGCTTACTCATTCGCCAGTCAACCGGCATTTGTCAATAAAGAAGTACCATAATGACGTTAACGAACTAACTGTCTAGACGCCATGGCCACTCGACTTGGCGACCTAAGGATGCCAGAAGTAGCCAGGCGCTGGCGATGTCACCATCAGGGGCGGATCTTGAATTTGTGGGGCCCTGGGCTAATACTGCTTAGGGGCCCTACCTAAATCACTCAACCAATTGCCATTTTGTCAAAAAACTTTTCTGTAGTGAAAAAATACCACACGAAAAATATTATCCGTGGGGATTTTGAGCACGCAAGAGAGGTAATCTGTAGAGGTTTGCTATCAAAACGGTACTGTACCACTACAGAGGTGAGTTGTGCGGTAATCCTACAATCTACAATCTACATACCTACAAATAATCTAGTAGTAGTAGTTTTGTACTTTACAAAAGGGTCAATAACATTACTTACCTATACCTTACCTTACTTATACCTGATTATACTTTGTACCTACCTAAGTATTGTTACTTTTTTTTTTTTTTTTTTTTTACGTGCGCAAAATCCCCACGGATACCTCCCCACCGGACCCGGTGGAGGAGGTTATGTCGGACTCGAACCGACTAAAACGCACGCCGCCTGTGGGTCTTTTCGGTTGCCGAAGGTGAGGTTGACAGGCATATCCCTCGCACCCCGGCCGACCCAGGGCCATCTCTCACGATCTGGCCCTCTTCTCGGGTGTGGGGACCACAGAGTCCCCAACTCGTCCCCGGAAACGGGGAGGCGCGCCACGCGCGCCGCCGCCGCGGCCTGCTTCTGCAAGGGTGACAGGCGGCTTCACCTGTCACCCCCAGGCCGGCGCTCATGGGGGGCGGAGGTCGTTCATCGACCTCCGACGCCCGAGTTGCCTTCGTGCGCGGGCAGCTTGTCTTGCGATCCTTCGTCGCTCCCGCTGCCGCTCCCGCCCCGCCTCCTCCTTCACGAGCATTACTTGCTCGCAGAAGGAGGCGCCGGCCGCCCACGCATCCGCGCAGCGAACCATCGCCGCGAGCAAGGTGGAGAGCGTGAGAACCCTCACTCCCAGGGCCGCCACAAGCTCCCGCCTCGGCGTCTCCCACGCCGGACACTCGGTGAGCGTGTGCGGACCTGAGTCCTCGCTCGCGTCGCAGTGATGGCACTCGGACGTTGGCTCTTTCTGCATCCGACGCAGATACTTTCCGAAGCATCCGTGCTCGGTGATCATCTGCGTCAGACGGTACGAGAGGCTGCCGTGTGGCCTCTCTAGCCACTCCCCCATGATGGGTCTTACCGCCGTTACTACGGCGTGCCCTGCGCTTGGTTGCCCAAGTCGTCTCTCCCATTCTGCCACCATTTCCCTGTGGAGCCGGGATCTCACGGCCCGAATTTCTTCGGGCTCGGGATCGTGACCCCGCTCCCGCGCCGCCCTTCGGAACCGGTATAGCGCCGAAAGGCATCTCGCTTCCAGGATCCATGGTGGCGATCCGGCGAGGAGACTCGCCGCGTTGAATGATATCGTGCGGTACCCCCTTATGATGCGGCACGCCAGCTTCCGCTGCGGACGCTGCAGCAGGAGCATGTGCCGATCACTCAGGGTGTCCGCCCACACGGGACACCCGTACAGGGCCATGGACCGCACGACACCCGCGTAGAGTCTCCTGCAGGAGTCCTCCGGGCCCCTCAGGTTGGGCAATAGCCGCGCCAGAGCGTTGGCTGTGCCCGCCAATTTGGGGCCCAGACTTCGGAAGTGCTTCCCGAAGTCCCACCGGCCGTCGAGCACGAGCCCCAGATATTTCATCTGGGGCTTGATGCCGATGAGAGTGCCTCCCACTGTGAGACTGGAACCAGGTGGTGGCGTGCGCCGAGGTCCATGAAAGAACATGGCCTCGGATTTATGCAAAGCCACCTCAAGGCCCAGCCGCCGGATCCGTTCCACAACTTGAGCAACCGCGGTCGTGGCCCTCAGGATCGCTTCGCGGTGTGTAGCCCCGCTCGCCGTCACTAGCGTGTCGTCCGCATAGCACGTGACGGCGGCGCCGTCCGCAAGCTCACCGCGAAGCACCCAGTCGTATCCAATGTTCCACAGTAGCGGCCCGAGAACCGATCCCTGTGGAACACCGCACGACATCTCACGCCGACCGACGCCGGTCGCACTTGGGTAGATGACGGCTCTCTCCGTCAGGTACGCCCCGACTATGCGGCGGAGGTAGAGAGGCACACCGTGGTACACGAGTGCCTCCCTGATGCAACTCCAGGGCAAGGTGTTGAACGCGTTGGAGATGTCCAAGGACACCGCCAACGTCACCTCGCCCCGGGCAACTGCCTCCTCCGCCAAAGTCCTCACGCGCATGATGGCATCCACGGTGGACCGCCACCGGCGGAAGCCATATTGGGCATCCGCCAGGTCCGGCCCCCTACCAGAGAGGTGCTCGACGAGGCGCTTCGCAATAACTCTTTCAAAGAGCTTGCCCACCTCGTCGAGCAACACAATGGGCCGGTAGCCGGACGGTTCGTCCGCCGGGCGACCCTCCTTTCGGATGAGGACCAGTTTCCCCGTCTTCCACATCTTCGGAAACTGGCCCCGCTCCAAGCATGCGCTGAGGAACCCTCTAAGTCGGGGTTCGAGACCGTCCTCTCCCAGAGCTAGGACCCACGCGCGGCCTGGAATGCCGTCGGGTCCCGGGGCGGTGCTCTTCTTGGCTCTAAGCCTTCGCACCGCCAGCTCCAGTTCTACCCAAGTGACCTCGGGGACTTCGTCGTCAACTACCACACTGGGCGCCACAGGCGACCGAGGTGGCGGAGTCATCTGCGGCGGAACGTGTTCCGCTCGCGCCGGGAACAGGGACTCGACCACTCCACCGAGCAGAGCTGGCTGGAGAACCCGGGTCAACGGCGGGGCCCGGGGGCGCAGCTTTCCTCTTACCATAAGGTAAGGCCGCCCCCATGGGTCCCGCTCCAGCGTCTCCATGAGCTCCTTGTAAGCCGCAGCTTTCGCCCGCTTAATCTCCGCTCGGAGGGCATCTCTGGCCTCCCTGTATCCCACATGAAGCTCCGCCACTCGGGGCTCCGTATCTGCGGTTCGGCTACGCCTCCTACGGAGTCTGGTCCACCGGCGGTGCGCGATCACGCAGGCTTGCCGTAGCCTCGCGATCTCCGCAGACCACCAGTAGACCCGACGCCTCGGACTATAGGGTGGTGCCCTAGGCATACCCGCATCGCAGACACGAGTCATGGCCTCCCGGAACCACACCGCCTCATCGTCGATATCGACAGGCCTGTCCGGCGCAATGGCCCAGGCCTGTACGATGGCGGCCTCCAGGAGGACCTCCCGATTCAGTCTCCCAAGCACCCAGCGTGGCTCGCGTGGGGCCGGTATGACCGGCGCATCACCCGCGGGGGGGGAGACATCAAACCAAACGTATCGGTGATCCGCCAGTGTCTCCACCCCCACAACAACACGCCAGTCCCGCACACGGTGCGACAGCGAAGCGCCTGCGAACGATAGGTCGATAATCGAACTGCGCTCCGCGGTCACGAACGTGGCTTCGGCCCCGCGATTCTGGAGAACTAGACCGTGATTAGCGGCCCAGCTCTCCAGAGCCCTACCTCGTGGGTTCGTGTGCCGGGACCCCCAGGTCACTGACCAGGCGTTGAAGTCCCCGAGCACAAGAACCGGATGAGGATGACAGGCGTTGACGACGTCGGTCAGTCGCTCCAGCGACTGCCGGTACTCCCCTATGCGTCGGTGTAGGCTCGGCGTGAGATAGACGGCCACGACCGCAATCTCCCCCACACGCGCCGCTACGATGCCATGCTCCCTTGCCACGACAACAGGGGGAGGGGCACCCATAGCGGCGTTGTACACCAGTGCCGCCGACCCGTCCAGGTCGACCACCCAGGCAGGCCCAAGGGGCCGGTGAGTGTACGGATCGGCGACAGCGGCGACGTGTATGGACCACTGTGCCATGCCCTGGAGCAGAAGACCCTGAGCATCGGCACCGTGGCCCACGTTCGCCTGCAGGATGCGGAGCTGGGGATCCATTATGGAACCATCTCCGCATCCCGCCGCGAACTTTGGGTGGAGCCCCCGCCTTGCGGCTTCGGCTCCCCCCCGGTGCAGGCCTTGCTGCCAACCCTATGGTCGGCCGGTTTGCCCCCCGCTGCACACCTGAAACAGTGCAGCGGAGCTTCGCATCCACCGGCCGTATGGCCGGGTTGGCCACAGCGGAAGCAGCGGTCACCGACCGTCACCGCCGCCGTGCACTGCACCCCCACGTGGCCGACCGACAGGCACCTGAAGCACCTGGTCGGTCGAGCCTGCAGGAGCCGGACCTGCACCCGCACCACGCCTCCAACGGCGAGGAACCCCCGGTCGGCAGCCTTTTTGGCTGCTGCGATGGGGCAGCCGACAACTGCCGCCCCCAGTCCACGGCGGCCGAAGCGGATTGCTCCGACCTTCACCGCCTCTAGGGGGCAGCCCCCGGCCTCCGCCACGGTGAGGCGGATTTGCTCCACCGTGATGGAGTCGTCCAGGTCCGAAATGCGCATTTCTGCGCACTTGTTGGGCCTGGACACCCGGACGTCGGCTGCGTCAAGCGTCTCCCTAAGCTTAGCCGCTAGGGCATCAGCCTGGGGACCGCTCGAAGCGCCTGGGATCTCGAGTAGCCGAGCACCCGTCCGAGTGGGTTTCACCCGGATGGGGCCCGGCATGTCGAGGGCCTTCATGTCAACGCAGGCTCTCGCCTGCGTGACAATCTGGGCGTACTGCACGCCCCTATCCGCCGCCTCCGCCGTCATCGTAAGGACGACGGCGGTTGAGCGGGGGACGCGCAGCCTCCCTGGCACTCCCCTCGCAGCAGCCTCAGCCCTCCTGGCCTTTTTGGCTGCCTTTCGGTTCGCCTTGCGCCGCTTTTTTGAGGCGCCGGCAACCTCCCAGCCCCCCTCCGGCGAGGAGCTCGTGGCGGCTATACCCGCCGAAGTTCGGGCCAGAGCTGGGGCCGGGGCTAGGGCTGGGGACTTCTTCCCCTTGCCCTTCCCCTTTCCCCTTCCCCTGGGCCGCGCGACCTGCGCATCCTGGGGGGGGCTCACAGCCCCCGCAGCGAGAGCAGCCCGAGCGGGCGGAGCGGCATGGGCGGCAAACGCAGCGGACGGGCTGCTGGCCGACCCCTGCGGGGATCCCGCCACTACCGGACAGGTGGGGCCCCTCTTAACTGCCCCGGCATATCCGGCCGGAGCCGCCAGGGGTGGTCGGCGGCTGGAGTCCATTATGGACTCCAGCCAGCTCCGGGTGCGCTCCTCCTGCGCCACCCGCCACGCCCGCTGCTCCGCCAGCGCCTCCTCCTGGCGCTTCTCCATGGCAGCTATTGCCGCCATGCAGAGCGCCAACGGGTCCGCAGGCCGAGCCGGCCGCAGCACCGGCGACTCCTGCCGAGCTGGTCGGGCCGGCGACTTCGGCGGCTCCGGCCGCGGCGACTCCAACGGCGCTAGAGGCTCCGGCCGCAGCGGTGACCTCGACCGTACGGGCAACAGCGGCCGCGCCGGCCGTCCCGACGGCGTCGGCTGCAACAGCGGCTCCGGCCGCAGTGGCGACCTTGATCGCACGGGCAACAGCGGATGCGCCGGCGGCGTCGGCTGCGCCACCAGTCGCCGCCGCGCCGACCGCGTAACGCGCTCCGCCGGCAGCCCAGCGACGACCGCTTGGAGGCTCGCCAGATCGGCCGCCATCCTCCCCATCTCCTTGCGGTAATCGGCCGCCATCCGCTCATTGCTCTCCAGGAGCTCCAGGTGCCTCCTGCCCAAATGAGCCCTGTCGAGCTGCAACTCGGCTAACTCCGCCTTCAGGAGGTCGAACAGCTCGACAAGCCGCGTCGTCGCCTGCGTGACCCGGTGCTCCTCCGGCGTCGGAGAATCGGTGCGGGCCCCGGCCCAACCTTCTAGGGCTTCTATCACCTCCTCAGATATTCTGTCGGCGCGAGGCAAGGGTAAGGATGCCGCCGAGGTGGAGGAACTCGGCGGCGCTTCCACATCCTCCGGGGCCCTGAGGCTATCACCACGCTGCAGCTGCGTGCGGCTGACCGCTAGCAGCTTCGGCGGTGGTGGATGCAGCGTCTCGTCACCGTCGTGACTGCTGCTGGTGGAAGAGGAGTCGGTCAAGGTGAGCTCCAAGTCCGACTCCGTCTTCTGTGGTGGAGGGGAAGGAGGAGGAAGAGACTTCTTCCGCCGTACAGATTTCCGGGTCTGTAGGCCCACCGGGCTGTTCGCCCTACTCCTCTCCGTGGCGGTGTCGAATTCCTCCGACACCGCGGTTTGGGACGCGACCTCCGCGTCGTGGTGCTGCGCGACCTCCGCGCAGACTGTTCTGCTTGGTTTGGGTTTTAATGTTAATAAATTTTCCATGTAAATCCCACGAGTAGAACCGATAAAATTACACTCCCCGGGTGACGGCCATTCCGGGAAGCGGGGTACATACTACGGAGGTCCCCTGGTATCCGTAGGTTTTAAGCGACTTCGCTGTCGGGTTTTTCAGACTTTTCCTTGTCGCGGGCCGGCCAATTAAGGCAAGCCCCGCGGCCTTCAGAATATCGGCTTCCCAAGTGTGGCTAGCACTCAGGTCGTTGTCGATATCCTGGAGGTTACGCGACGCGGGAGAGCAGCCAACTCTCCCAGCACCGACGGTGGCACTAATGCCTGCCAGCCTCTGCGCGAGCAGTAGGCCGGCCCGTCCCTGGATCCCATGGATCCTTGTGTCGCCCCCATGTCCCCTCTGAAAGCAGAGGGATACCGGGAGCGACAGGCTAGCCCTAAAAAGGGCTGTTTGGGATAGAAGGGATTCTACGAATCCCTTCCCGCGGGCCTTGCAGGTCCGCCATACCACGACCCCCTCAGGGTCAGCTAGCCCTAAAAAGGGCTTGTCGGGTTATTGGTCGACGGCTAGCAGAGCTCCTTCTCCTTGGAGTCAGAGTCTACTAACCGTCGTCCAGGGTGCACCAGCCTCCCCGCTTCCGTTCCCCAGGACCGCGGTCCAGAGGGAAAAGAAACAGGTAAGCCAACGTGGAGGTTACCCAACCCGCACCCCTAGTATTGTTACTTTTAACTTATAGGATGTTATAGAAAAAAGTACATGTCATATGAACACATGCCAATCAGATCATGATAAAGAAATAGTTTTAATTACTTTTTCCAATAATGTACAAAAAATCGCACCAGGTTTAAACAGAAATACTGTGTCAAGTTTAAGTAATTCCGCACCAGGTGTCATTGAGAAGATACCATCATTTCAAAGTATAAAATCATCTGTTTAGGTACCGAATTTGCTATTTAACTGATGCCGCCATTGCTGTAGAGGTTCCACCAAAATACGATATCTTTTTATTAGCTGATTACCAAGATACAACTAGTGGATCTCACATTTTAGTGATCTGCAATGAAATATCAAAAACATTTTTATACAAATTGAACTCTTTTCTTTATGAGGGAACTTTTAAAATCTGCCCTGCTCCATTTACTCAAATGTAGACAATCCACGGAGATAATGGAAGCTCAAAAGATACTATTAATATTATTCCATTGCTGTATGTATTGCTTACTGATAAAAGAAAAACCTATTTAAACATGTTCCGAATAATTAAATCATAGATTCCACAGTGAAATCAAAAGTTTTAATTACGGATGTTGAAGAAGCAGTAATTAAAGCTATTCAGTATTCTTTTCCACAAGCTGGTTGTTATTATCATTTTACTAATAAGTTGTGGAGAAAAGCGAAGCAACTCAATCTCAAAAAGAAACGTCAACACCGTATTGTGGGTTTATGCTGTGCTCTCACATATTTACTTGAAAATTATGTTCAAGATGGATGGGAGTACATAAAATTCCAGATTGAGGACTTTAGCGACAGGGTAAATTAAGACAAATTTATTAATTACATGCGATTTTGGATGAAGGCTGCTCGGGTGACATCGTGGCTTACACTTGGTGAACGGCATCGTACAATTAACAACAATTAACGGCTTATTCCAAACAAGACCGGCTACCGTTGCGGAGTTCATCAAGAAAATTAAAGATGACGCGGAGTTCTTTTCTATTAACGTCCGTAGGTTGGAAAAAAATACACCAAATAACCGCAGAAAAAAGAGTTAATTGAAAATGATGGCTTTATCCGAATTCAGTGGAGATATTAGCGTCCCTTTATTTTTGTAAAAACTTCGCTAAAATATTTACACATTTATTGTTCATGTACTTACCTAACTTATTATTATTAAAATACCTATATCATTAGTCATTTTAAATGAACATTTGAAATATAGGTACGTAGGTAATATTAATTACTTATATTAAATCTTCATTTATAATGACTATGCACTGACAGAATAAATTATGGGTTTCTACTTGTAGGCTCATTTCCATCGCTATTGTTTGTTTGTATAAAAGGTGTGTTTATTTATCAACAGAACTAATGGGAAAGAAAAGTCCCACTAGTCCTGTCAACAGAACAACTCACTCTTTCTTGAGCGCGCCTGATTAATATATATATAATATATATATATATAAATAAATAAATAAATATATATTATACTTTACATAGGTATTGAACTAGTACCTGTAACCAGTATGAGTCCTGTATAAGAAGCGCGTTAAAAATAGTTCATAGGATTTACACGAGTGCGTCAGATTAAAACTTTTACAGTTATTAGTAGGTATTCTACTAACTCAGATGCCGATTCTGGTCACACCAGTGTGACAATCAGGAATTTCGAATTCAGTACTTAGTTTACTTTATCGAAATGACCACATTTTAATGACTACTGCTTTTCACACAATGTTCACTTCATCAAAATTACCACCTTTTCATAGACTACCTACTACCTACTGCCTTTCTCAAAATTACCACTCTACCAAAATTATAAGACATACTACTAAACAAACAAATAAAAGAAAAATATATTGAATTGAGGGTATGTAGGTATCTATGGCTAAACGGAAAGCAAAACATGTATACCTACCAATATTATAGGTAGAAAAGTGATATAGGTAGGTAGTATCACAGATAATATAATATAATACTTATACTACAATAAATATAATATTACTTGTCATTTAATTCACGTGAATATGCAAAGTGCGTGACGCTACGGGTATTACCTGCTCTCCTTGGCGTTAATTAGCTTAGCCTACTACCTACCTATTGTTTTATAATGGTTTACAATGTAATATGCCTAATTGTAAGACTTATCTACCTACCTACCTAGCTAGTAGCATATACCTACCTATCAAATTGATGAGACTCCGCGTTCGCTAATACTGTGAAAAGATCTTCCTGCCTGATCTTACCATCCACGTCTATTTACCAGTACGGGGTCGTACTTACTTATTAGAGCATAGTCTAGTCTTGTAGTAAAAGTAATTTATTGAATCCATCGCGCTAGAGGCCCCAGACGGAGCACATATTGTCGCATATTATAAATAGTTGCGATGAGCAACGGAGCCTGGACCGGGCCACTAACTATAAAACCGGATCATTACCCGTTAGACACTATCAACAATTACTGTTCTAGGTATGAATTATGAAATTATGTATAGCGGTAGATTAGACGTTGAGAAAGGATATAGGCTATGTTTTGTCGCGATAACCGACATCATTCCACACGGACAGAGCTGTGGACAACAGCTAGTGTGTAATAAAAATAATATAGTTTGTGAAAGGGTGTCTCGTAAAATAATAAGCAATAAATGATAATTATGACTAAATATATTTATTCAAATAACTTCTATAACTAAGAACTAAATCGCATTTTTGTGCCGAAAAACAATACTCTCTGACATCTTCCACAATTTCTCTGCAGCCTCGTCATCTTCGCCTTTTTTCGCGGGCGGTGTTTCAGTACAGTTAGAAAAATATTTGCCGCTTACTGAGTTAAGATTAGGTGCCACAGCCAGATATATGGACGTTTGTGCGCCTTGGTGCGGAGTCAGAAATAGAATACGGAGAATAAACCTGATTATAAAGAATTGATGTCTGAATATATCAGTATTCACCGGACCGGGGTTCAAGCTATTTACCGTAACACCCGTGCCTTTTAAAAATTCGCTCAACTTTTTCGTAAAGAGAACATTAGCCAACTTTGTGTTCGAATACACTAGTCTATGCTGCCAGTGACCTTTTGCTTGTTGATCCAACCAATCAATCGTTCCGAATTTGTGCATTAGCGACGATACGTTCACTATTCGACTAGGCGCTGATGATTTCAACAGCGGCAGCAGTAGCATCGTGAGTAGAAATGGACTAAAATGATTGACTTGAGCTTCTATTGGCAAATTGTCTCGTGTTAGTGAGTTATCCAGCTTACCAGTTCCAGCGTTATTAATTAAAACATCAAGCCTCTGTTCAGTCTTTAAAATTTCATCAGCAAATTCATGTACTGACTGGAAAGATGTTAAATCTAGCGGTTTGAATATGATGTTTTTATTGCCTGTAGATTGTATTATCTTATCTCTTGCTGCCAGTCCCTTTTGCGGGTCTCTACAAGCGAGTATTACTTTGGAGTCTCGTCGCGCCAAGTCTTCAGCAGTTGCGTAACCTATTCCTGTGTTTGAGCCTGTTACAATGATTACTTTATGTTTCATTCTAACATCCGCTACGTACATTTTGAGGCTTAATTTCTGATAGAGTTTCAAAATAGTCACTGTGCTAACGACGACCGCTATTATTGGCACAATCATTTTATTTCTTGCCTATATACGTTTCTTTAGCAACTTAGTAAGAAGATTAGTTGTTTGATCACTTTCTAAATACTCCGTTCCTATATATGGAACCAATCCTGGATTTTATTTATTTCAGTACATATTACGCATTCTATAACACCATGTGACACGCATACACAGTTGAATAAAATTATTTTAACACAATACTTTAAAACTGGTCAAGTAACGGTCGTTACACAATTCAAGTGTTTTTATCTAAATATCTTATTCACATGCGAAAATATGACCTGATAAACAAGAATATTTATCAATAGCTCTCCCCTCCAAAATGAATGACAGCCGCTGTTATGTTGCCAGTTAAATCCGTTGATTTTATACTACCGCGAATAGTAGATTTATAATGCGTTCAAAATTATTTACTGTCTATTCTCTAGTTGAAAATACGTTTTAACTTTAAACTATTACCCTACTTAGATATTTTTTTGTAAATACATACATATTCTACATAGTAACATCCAGACCAATGCAAATATACATATTCATGCGTACAAATATTTACATTGAACGGGAATTGAACCCCCAGTGTTGCGGTCCGACGTTCTACCGCTACTCTATTCTCTCTGTTATTAATTACCTAATCTATGACACCTATTATATAACTAGGTTCTAGGTTCAACTACATACTTGCCTACTACAAAACTATGTCTCACGGTTATTTATCCCACTGGATAGTCGGGCTATATTTGTGAATTGTGCATTAAAGAGAGAAAGATCAAAAGGCTGAAGGTAAGAGCCAAGGGTTTGGTACCAAACATCGATCGAAATGCTGTTGCTAGGAGACCATTGTAATGATTTGGTCGAAGTAAAAAATAAACAAGTTTTACATACCGTTTCTGTATAATTATACGATTGGGCAACCCTGGTGAATCCGAAACACTGACATATAAATGGCGGCACTTTTGAAAATGTAAATAGTACTCGTATTCTAATGTTGTTTTGACGAAACAAAGTGGTTTAAAGCCTTAAGATCATGTTATTTATTGTAATTGTTAATTTTAAAAATGGTTTATCGTGATCGTGACTCCATTCCCTATGGGTTAGTTACGAGTACCGGCCACCATTTTAGCCTATCAGAAAGCAATAAAATATATGCTGTGTTTTTACAGACTACAGTTATATACAGTTTGATTGGGAATCAAACAAACTTACTTTTACATAACAACAGCGCTAGGTCAGAAACCACGGGGGTACGAATATAGCGTAAGTATGGCACCTGTACCCGGAACCCAGATTTATACGTAGGTACGATACCTTAAATAAATCTTGGCACCGGGATCCAGGTATCATACTTACGCTATCTTATCTATCTTATCCAGGGTAGGGCGGGGGATCGAGGTGGGCTACCTTCAGTCCTTCAGTGATGTACAAAATAAAACAATTGGACACTTTCGTAATTCTTTTATGTAGAACAAGTTATTAAATGGACATTACAAATTATTAAATATCTAGATGTGTACATGTATAAATATGTTCATAATAGAACTTTGTCGTTTTAGTTAAAAAATGACAAAATTATTATTTTATTTATAACTACGGGTGGAGCAGCTGCATATTTCTTGTACAATCTTTTGTGAAGAAAACATCGAAATTTCACTAATCGAGTATAAAGTGAAACATTTTAGGTGTCCTCTGCCATTGGCCAGCGATACAATCTTAGTAACTTAATTATTTTGAAGCAGAAATCAATCAAATTCGAAATTATTAAAGGCAATGAAGTATCTATTATGCTAAACAAGCAAATCTCGAAATGTCGTATTAGCTTTTTATTTCAGTTTTCGCCTGGTATACTTTCTAGGGAAAAATTAAAGAATTCTACCAAATATACGGCTGCACCCACCCAAGTTACATGCAGACAACACTGCGTTTGTTATGTAAATATACATGTAAATGTGTATATCGTGTGTAAAAATATATATTCGATTTCAGTCTCCAGAAAACTTTGTCCTAAGTCATTCGATTGCCCAAATTCGTTCGGGCAAGAAGACTATGACAGAAAAGGGCGACATTTTTAAAACTACAATATTTCTAATGATTAGAAAAAGTATTATAAATTAATTATACTTATAACTATGAGACAGTTCAAACAACACATCAATTATAGTGTGGGTATTAAGTATATTAAAAAGAAATATGTAATTCTTTACATTGCACGACTATTCCACTTGCTAATAACAGTTTAAAGCGTGCTTTAGTAATTTTTGTATTTTGCCTGTTGCAATATTTCAAGTAATAGTTGCATTAAATATAATTTAACAAAAGCAAAAAAAATAATTATTCAATTTTTTCTCATTTTATGTTAGGCAGACATTAGTCTGTCTGTCTGTCGTATTACATAACGACAATAGAAATTTATTTAATTTAATTACACAATGGCTTCCTGAGTTTTTGTTCCTAATAATGGTTTAATTCATTTTTTCTGCATGGAAAGATAATGCAACTATTTTTTTCACACACGCTCTGTAATTTAGTAATTGGCTAAACTTTTAACAACACATTTACCTTTATATCAATTGCTTTTACGTGTTAAAAAGTCATTATCTTAGCACAAAAAGTGCTATTTTACACGACTGCCCAAAAAATGATGTATATAATGTGTACCTAATGATTTCAATATTTATTTATGTATGTTAGTTACTTCATTACACAGTAACTTTAAAATGCATGAACTAATTTGTAAGCGTCGTCATTCGTTCGGAGTAACGGAGGTTTATTTGGCAGGGCAGTCGTTTTTATCAATACTAATAGAATTTCTTCACGACACAATACACTAGATAATATCAATAGGGTACACACACTAAAGTCCTTATAATACATTCTACAAAGGCAATTTCGACGGAATATGTGGAATTAGGATTCTTAGGAATACCAACGAAAGTTTCTCTCCTCGATTCTGCTAAAGTAAAACCACCGTCATACCTACCACTGACGCTGCTAAAAATCCATTTAATTTTAGAGTTAATAGCAATACGTTTCTTCTTTATCTTAATGTCAGTCGCATCCTAAGCTTTTCACCTCGGAGTCTGGGGTCCGCTTTTGTCAGTCTAACTGCGGATTTTGTTAAACTTCGATATTTTCCGTGAAGCGACTGCCACCTGACCTCCACAACCCAAAGACGATATCGAAGCATTGCATTCAACTTTTAGGGCTCGAACTACACGTAACGACTGCCATACTTTAAATGTTTAAAAACCAAAATTGAAAAGGTTTTTTTTGGCGAGTGAACGAAAAAGTGCAATCAAACTATTTTTATTTAATTTTGAACTTTACTCCTCTAGAAATTAAGTCTAAAATGTAATGCTATTTCTTGCAGTCTCTGTGGAATATCAGATATTTAGCTTTAGTAGAATCAATGACCAGATTAATAGAGCACTATATATTTTTCTAGCACAAGTAGTATGAGTTTTGTTTTATTATAACACCTATATGTTGATAACAATACCTTATATATAAAATTCTCGTGTCGCGGTGTTTGTGGTTAAACTCCTCCGAAACGGCTTGACTGATTCTCATGAAATTTTGTGAGCATATTGGGTAGGTCTGAGAATCGGACAACATCTATTTTTCATCGCCCTAAATGATAAGGGTTGTCCACCCTTAACATTATATGGCAAAACAACGTTTGTCGGGTCAGCTAGTTTAATTATAATATTCTGAGAATTGAAAGAAACTTTGAGGTATTCGGACTAATGATTGCTAGGAATAAATGGCAGTTTATATTTAAGTAAATAGCATAGTAAAATAGTATGTTTTATAGGATCAACCTATATGTTAATAAATATGATCTCTTTTAATTGACATAGGTATGTTTAATATAATCTATCGCTATAACTCTTGTTTCTTTGACTGTAGGTATATAAGGCCGGCTACATACAATGCACGAAAATACCCAAACTGACAAGGACTTCATCTTCTCAATTTACTTTTCAATAATGACATGGGCTAAGCTAAATGATAGGCACGAAATAATTTGAAAATAAACCTTAATAACATGACAACAACATTAAAACTCCAATGATCAAAGCTTCAGATGTACATTTTTTTTTATACAACTTAGGTGGTAGATAAGCACACGGCCCACCTGATGGAACCAGTACCTATGAACGTGTCTAACACTAGGGGAGACACACACCCGTGCTGCCGACCCTCTAAGAACAAAGATTTTCTGTTCAAGTTCAAGACTTTGGTTATCCCACTGACAGTACAAAAACTCTCCAGTGAGCTCGGGCTACCCTACTCACCGCCGCCGGGAACACAAGACGAGGTTATTATAGTCGTGGTATTAGGGTGGAGGTACTTCCCCAGTCGGACTGCTCAATTGGAACAGAAATACCGTCGTGTCCTACCTTTTTCATCTTTTTAAACCAAGAAACTAGACCATAAAACATTACTCACTAACAATATGACTATGTCAAAATGAGGCCTATTAGAAAAAGACATTAATATTTCAAACCTAACAAGTATCAGCTACAATATTGTAAAACATAAGAAAGACCATAAAAATGTTTTATTAATTATAGGGACTTGTCTCTTACTAGCTTTTAAATTGTACAGCATTGTTTGTGTAGTTACAACGATAATCATTAAAATTTCAATGTCATTATCACGTAGTTAAGGACTATTTCTATTCCACACACAAGAATGCTTTGCCGTGCCGCCAGACAGCACAAGTGCTAACTTCCCAAGTAGCGTGATTCCCGCGCTTTACGTCACCTGCATGGGAATGAGCGTGCATGTTCGCTTGTATGTAGCCGGCCTTATCTATTTATAGTACCGGCATTTATCTTGATCCCAGTGACGTCACAAAATGTACTCTATACGCCGCTATATGTCTTTGAGGATAGCACAGGGTGCTTTTTTTTAATGTGCGCTAAATCCTCCCACCACCGGGGCCGGTAATGTCAGACTTGAACCGACTAAAACGCACGACGACTGTTTACCGCAGGTTGCCGGTGGTGAGATTTTCTGAGACAAATCTCTCGCACCCCGGCCGGCCTAGGACGGTCTTTTATGAGACGGCCCTCTTCGTGTGTGGGGACCACGGAGTCCCCATCTCATGCTATGGGAGGCGCACGGCCTGCTTCTGCTAGGGTGACAGGCGGCTCCACCCGTCACTCCCAGGTTTGATGATAGCACTGGGAGTTACGGCGGCGGAGAAGTTCAACTAGTCATTGATAATATCAGATCAATCCGCGCGCGCCAATACCTCATTTTTATATTGATTCTGGGGTCAAGATATATCCCAGTAACTATATCTATTTTGAAAACGTTTCTTTGCTTTGCAGCTTCATGAATCCGTAGTTTAATTCAAATAAGTATGCGTTTTGCTCATTTAATACGTAGGTACAACCGGATGGACCACGGGTCACGTGGTTCTAGAAGTCACGGCTAGGATAATATTTTATTTCAATTTTAATTAATGTTTTTTTGTATTACTATTTATATTCTACTCAACACAATTCATATAGTTTTAATTCATAAGCTCTATACATAAGACTTTTTATATGAGTGGTTGGGTATTCATCATGCTTTTTATTTAGAAACACCTACATAACTTGAATCTGACTAAAATAATATGTTGAATCTGGTTCTAAAACTAAATCTTATATTTTAATTACATCAGCTTTCCACATCGAACAGTCACGTATGGACATCATTTAATTACAAAACGCCTTAAGTTTAAGGAAAAGGAACAATACATTCGATAAAAACATGTTTGTTGTTACACAAAATAGAAATAAGTAAGTAATATAAAACTAACGCAATTTTGGGTAACTCGGTAAAACTTTTGAATTCGGTTCTCTATCTTATTTACACAACAAAATCTTAGCACTTAAAGAATTAATTAATAAATTATCGTTTTTAGATCATATTCACTTATTTTTTCACTTAGTTTTATCACTATCGTCCTTGCGAGAGCCCGGCGTGCATCAATAAACCTGAAAATATAGAAACAAATATTTTAAACAGGTAATTGCACACAGAATAAGCAAACTGAAGTGGCAGGAGGCTGGCCACATCTATGGAAGTATCGATGGCCATTGGAGCAAACGAATCATATGGCGATTATCATATTAGCGGTTTTGAGCGCCTCCGCTGCGGTTACGCGGTGCCTTCGCCGCTGTCGCGTCAGTTGCAACCCATAAGCGGAGACGTCGCGGATTTGTAGTGAGTTTACGATATACTGACAATACACTGTAACAAAATGGATTCCGACGAGGAAACATTGTTGTTTGCTTTGTTAATGCGAAGATACCGGAGACGGAAACGAAAGCATCGACGAATTTGTGAAGATCCATTATCAATTAATCGAATGGAGCGATTACTTAGTATTATATTGCAAACGAATCCTTATTGTTACTGAGTGTATTGTCGGTGACGCCACGCAACCGCTAGTATGCCAGGGCCCTAATGGTACATCGCGAGAAACCAAACGGAAGGTGGGACGCTCTCCCTGGTCAGGTGGGAACGACCTGAAAAGGTGGCTAATTCAGATGTTGACTTTTGCTCCATGAGTGATCGTGGGCGGGTTGTTTGATTAGTACAGGATATCTGTACCCTTTGTTTTAGGGACTTATGAATCGATTGTTACGAGTACATAATTATGAATCGATTTGGAAAAAAAGTTAAGTACCTACCTAAGTAAATAATAAGTTCTAGTGGCTAAGCTCAAAACTTGAAGTATTTCGATAGATTTGGATGGCCTTTTTATGTTCTTAAGAATTCTTCTTAATTTTCAGTGGAGATTTAGGAAAATTCAGAGGATAAAATTTGCACGTCGAGTGTGTCCGGTCAATTATTTCGTCATGGAGGAGAGTCGGCTTTCAGAAGACCGACAGTTCACCCGACAGATAAAGTAGATAACAAAAACAAAATTATAACCAGCTGACCGTGCACAGAAAAGAAAGTAGGTAGGTCGTTTACATACATAAAATCAGTATGCATAGCCGTTAATCTATTTAGATATGGGTACGATTTGATTACATAAGTCAATAAAAATGACATAAACGACCACTTTAACGAGAACAATATGCAATAACACAACCTAACTGTTAGAGGCTCAAGTGCTAGTAAGTACTTAATTGTAATATCTATTAACATTGGGAACAATGAGCATGCCATAATATGACATCTATTCTGTTATATAACGTAAATTGGTCGTGTAGTGCAGATATTAAAAAAGTAACAATGATACTTAACACTGTAAACAACGTTTTTTAAATTTTTGTTTGTTTCTCTGTTTGTCCCCGATGGGAGTAAAAACTAATGAATGGATTTTGATGAGGTCTGATCAAAAGGTCTTGGTCTGACTTAACATTATATTTTAAAGAATCTTAGAACTGAATTTACTAATATTCCTTCTAACCCCTCCAACTAAGCTATCCATAATGAATTCAATTCCTCTTCCTCTCCCATTACGAATAGCTACTGCAATTTCGACAATGAATATCAGTGAATGAGTCACTAAAATACCTCTTGTGCCTATAAATCCCTGAAGCCCGAAGGGGTAGGCTGAGGTGTCATAACACCCACATTTCGCCAACTATGTCTCACGTAATAGGGGGCAGGCCTATAGCCGTCAAATGGACACTTTGTCACGGGCTACAACACCCACGGAAAAAGATGGGGTAGCCTTATGATACGACACCGAGAAAAAAATGCGTGGCTCTGTTAAAATGTCTTTCAAAAATAAGTACGAAAACCTCCTTTCCTATAATTAGGTAGTTTATTTGAGAGTCGTTTTTTGTGTGATGAAACATGAAAAGTATGATGATCACCTTAACGCCGTATGCCATCTCGTAGCCACCCTTGCTCTGCATTTGGTTCTGCATGGAGTGCAGTAGCGACGAAGGGATGTCTACGTCCGTAGAACCTGGAATGAGAGCAATTCAACTTTTATTTACTGTTTTATATATAGGGGCTGCAGAAAGTAAACGAAACTATATGTAAACGGATGGTATTTAAACGTATATCAAAAAGAGTACATATTGTACGACAAAATAATCCAAATTCACATCAAAAATACTGATTGAGCACCAACAAACTACTGCAAGTAAGTAGTTAGTTAGCAACCAACCAACCAACCAATTATAAAAAAAATACCACAAAGACATAAGGCGGGAGCTCCGCTCCGCTTCGCTCCCGCCTTAGTCTTGGGGTGGTGATCATTCTGAACTTAATTAGATGCACAATCAGTATTTTTACTGAACGCGAAAATATTATCTTATGTAAACTAGTAAATAGGTACAATTTTTAAGCCTCATTATTAAATAGAGAGTAAAGTAGACAGGCAGTAGAGAGGCTTTATTAAATTGTATATTTAATCTAATGGTCATCGTGACCCCATTATTCAATAGTAAATATTATGTGTGAAGTGCTGCATACTTCGATATCGCCAACAGACTGTGGAGGTCAGAAAGCAGTCGCTTCATGGAAAATATCGAAGTTTAACCGCGTCGCAGTTAGACTGGAAAAAGCGGACTCTAGACTCCAAGGATTCACCTCGCATGCGCTTTTTCCCAAGGATGATAATGATTAAGTTTGTCGTGCTCAAGCTTACAAATATGTCAATAATAATATCGAATAGTTCCGTGTAATGAGTGTACCACGAGGAGTCATAAGCCATAGTGATCAACCAGAGAACAGTGGCCAGGGAACGGGGACCCCGCACTTTGTCTTACAGCTATAGTTTATTATGATGTCAAACAAACAGTGCGTGCAACTACACGGTGTACCTACCTCTTACATTAATTTGTATGCTCATTAACTTTTACAGCCGCATATATGAGTAGTGGAGCTTATTAACACAGATCTACATTCATTCATGGATTATATTTTTTAGAATTCGCACGGGAAAAGTCGTACTTATATGCGAAAAATCTTAGCGGTGTTATTTCCAAAAATCCCTTGTTATAGATATTCACAAGATTAGTTGCTTTCAATATAATTGGTCCGAAGTACAAACATGTACAAAATTCGTGTGCTATAAAAGAGCTTTCGTGAATTTAGAACTAAATATGAAGATAAGTAACATAACATAAACTCACGCCTATATCCCCGAAGGGGTAGGCAGAGGTGCTAGCACCCACATTTCGCCAGTTTATGTTTAGGTCCCAATGTAATAGGCGAGCCTATTGCCATTAACCGGGCACTTAATAAACCTGCGATAAATACACACATAACTTCGAAAAGCATCGAATAGTCATTGGTGTCTGCCATGGTAAAACCTGGGATCGAACCCGAGACTTCGTCTTAACAGTCCATTACCCATACGACTAGGCTACCGCATTAAGAAAAGTCATTGTATATATTTATAGAATATTATTTATTTAGGTAAAGGTTGTTCAATCAAAACTTCCAGTCTACTTACTGATTGAACGGGAAAGAAATGTAGAGATTGGAAAGGAGGACGGGATGTTGCCGTACTCAACTGGCAACTTGGGAGGGAACTATTTTTGGCAAAATATTCGTTCACTGGCTCGAGTTTAACTGTTTAGACTGTTCCGAGCGTTAATTCATAACGGTGGATATTAATTTGAATTGAAATTAACTTTCTAATGCTATTAGAAAAAGTATTATGAACAATTAGACTTATGAGGCTGTAGACAACACAGTAATTATATTAACACAAGTATATTTAGAAAGTTACAGGCAATTGGGTAGTGTCCTTAGTCATCGAATTCTTACCAAACTGCTTAATGTCTTCGTTTTTTTTTTATCTATAAATATGCATAGTAAACTAAGATATTGATTATGTTACTTAACTAAAATAAAACTATAATTTTTCAATATTTTTAATTCTCAAAATAGGTCAAAATATAAACAATAGAAATAACTCAAAATTTACAACTTTTTAGATTTCTCATTAAATTTCAAGTCAACTGTGTAAACGCAACAAGGACTGAGATTAATGCGATATTCTTTTGCAGTACACGCCAGCACGCTGTGACGTCATCACGTGCCACGATTTTGTCTGGAGCGTTTTGGGGCAGCTCGAAAAATTGAATTTTGTTATAAGAAAACTTCACTTTTACAGTTCATTATATGTTATTATTGTAAAATGTAGTTTGCCTTGTGTAAAAATTGGTAATAAAATTGTATTTTAAAATTTTAAAAAACTTGTTTTTTTGATTACACGACACGAACCGCACTCATGTAACGTTGTTCAAATAACCACCATTTTTTTTTTCAATTTGTTCAAGATAAAACCCAGGGTATAAAAACTTTTAACTATAAAGTTAAAAGTTTAATTTTGAACTTGAGTTCACACCTATCTAAGTTAGCGAGTTATTTTTATGGATCTGATTTTTTTCAGGTTAGGTTAGATTAGTATACATTTTAGTTATATATGAATCAGTCTGAATTTTACACGAATATCCACACATTGAAATAAGTTTTATTTCAATATGTGTAGATATGTCATTTGAGATAACCATTTTACATTAAAATTATTTAATTGAACGAAACGAACAAAATAAATTGTGGCTCTACTGTGGTTCTCTTCTCGAAGCTCATACTATATCAAAACTTGGCATCTACGAGCAGCTAAATTCTTATCACTTGAATCTCAAGAATTTTTGCTGTTTTCACGAGTACATTAATATTATCGCCATATAAAAATCATCGTGACTGCGAGCCCAAGCGTTTGACATTATAATGGCACCGAAAAGCCTGCGAATCCTTGGAGCACTGTGTAGTTTTCTAAAAATAGAATACCTTCGCTACACACCGATGAGCATGGCAAGCCATGTTATAAAAGAACATACGTATTATGCTTTTTTTTGCGCGCGTTGTCGCTGTAAGTAAATATGATGTCATTAAGATGAGTTGTTTTTCAGTGTCAGTCTTGTTGTTGTAAAGTGGTGTCACAAGCTCCGCTAGACAAGTGACATTATGTCTATATTGTAGAATAGAAGGATGGATGTATAGGATAGACATGTATTTGATAATAACTTTTAAACTATCGCGTTCCGTGATATACAATAATGTGAACAGGAATTTACGCGATCATGGTATAGGTTAGTACATATATCCCTTTGGCTAGCCTGACGTTTCGACCAGGTTTCACCGGCCGTGGACACAGGTTGACTGATTACTGTAAGGTATGTATGTACCTATACCATGACCGTTAATTCCCGTTAACATTATTGTATGTATTTTGACGTTTATGACACTTGTCAACGCATATCAATCCCATACATTCTTCAATCTATTCCATTCTACAAACGTATACTCTCGGGCACAGATGTCCTAGAGAAGCGTTTCCCAAATGATGGATTCCTACTTGATTTGACACAGTCACGAAAATAGAAAAACATTGTGTCGAAGAATTTTCTGGTTTGTAACAGTCGACAGTCTATACTCGTTTGTAATTTAGAAACGTCAAATGTGTTTTCTTTTTCTCTAAAATGTTTAATAGCGTGTGGTGGCTCACGATGGAAAAACATTGGTATAAATTTTGGTTTGATAAAAATTGCGAAAAGATATTCTAGAGCGGAAGGCCGTAAAACAGAAATGGCATCTATACAGCCTTAGCAAGGCTGAGTAGACTCCCGTCTCTAGAATCTTGTCGACCAAGGTAATAGCAGAAAATACATCCACGTGGATGAAGCCGTGAGCACAGCTAAACATACATACAAACATACTGTATATATACACAAAGAACACATTCCTCAATCATCACAGTGGCTCGGACGCTCCTGTACCTGGTTGCTACACTAACTCAATAAATGTCAAGAGCCAAAATATTTCACTTAACAAATTAGTTCAATTTTTACGGGCCACGCAACGGTCATTATGTCTGTTGGCCAATATCTAATTAGCGCGGGAAGGTCAAGTAATGAACGACTCAGATTTATGGCAACAATCAACATGATTTATAGTTAACTTTACTATAATATTATTCGACGTGTGGATTTCTGCACGAAGAAAAATAAAGATATGATTAGAATTTACATTCTTACATATACTTATGCCTGTAAATATGTAGACAGAGGTGTATTAATAGCAATCACAAATAGCCAAGTTGACGCTTCAACTTGGCTATTTGTGATTGCGATATTTGTGATTATTTGTGTGACGCAATTATTTGAACTAAAAGTTAAGATGGTGGCGCTCCACCATCATAACTTTTAGTTCAAATAATTGCGTCCTAGTTCACAGTCCACTGCTGAACATAGGCCTCTTCCGATGTTGGAAGACTTACTACTTACCTACCGTTTCCTAGTTAAACCACAGATTAATTATAGTTACTACGTGCTGAACTAAGCTAGGTTTTAAATGTTTTGTTCGCTGCCTGTGTTGTAAAGGTTCTATGGATGACAGTATAGTAAATGGTGAAATAGCAAAAAAGGAACTTCGGTTGTGACTATCAAATTCAATATAGCACGATTCTTCTTCGTCTTATTTTATTCAAATGGCTCCTTGCATTGGTTATATAGGTACCGATTAAAAAAAAAAAATCTGCTAACCTCAAGGTGGAGAGTAGTTTTCGTTTATAGAAGTCTCTAGGTATTTATGGGGGCGTGACTTGGTAATTTGGGCTTATGCTTGTCGGTCACTCAAAAAGGACATCACAAGTGTTAGTAATAAGCTCAAGCTGTGTAATAAACTCCCTGCTGCGGTTTCCCCATGCGTTTACAATATGGGGTCCTTCAAAAGGGGCATTAGGTTTCTTCAGGGTCGGCAGCGCTAGTGTGACGCCTCTGGTGTTGCACACGTCCATAGGCCACGGTAACCATTTCCAATCAGGGGGGCCGTGTCACAGGCCGTGACAGGTCTGCCACCTAAGTGGTATATTAAAAAAACATATAACATCATAAAAATTAGGGCTCAAGACAATATTAAAAGTTAAGTGGCGGTGTAACGGAAGTTGGTTTAACTGTACTACGAACGTTAACTGGCATTGTCATGTCATTTCCTCCAATTGTATATGTTATCTGTAGCCATTCATCTTATTCATCTCATTCGTAGATTAATCTTTCAGAATACAAATTGACATTGAATATTCACTTTATCCTCACAATTATGATGATCGATCAATGATATCAAGGATGATCAAGAATTTCAATTCGAAATTGATAAATATATACACGAGCAAATAGTAAATACTAACCGGTTATTTTTTAATAATTTGACACGTTTTAGAAGTGTTGGAAATATAATATTTCATTTGATTTACCATTTAGTTTAGAAAACACTGGAGATGTTATCACAATTCAAATACTAAAGGGTTGGAAGGTTATTGGATCGATGCCGGGTATTGCCCGGGCATTACGGGATGATTGGGTTTTTTTTCAAACTCTAGTTTTATTATTTTTGTTTTATATTCTAGTTAAAGTATGTAATAAGTATATCATTAAGTATATCATTTAGTTTATGTTATTCTAGTCAAATGGGAAATTTGGTTTGTATATGGGCCTACCTGTGGAGACCAGGCCAACTTCACTTGCTAATCTATACCAACTTTAGACGTAACTGGGATATCACTATACATGCATGCTTATAATCACGCCTTTAACCTCAGAAGTTTAGACAGAGGTGAATTAACACCCACATTTCACCAATCATGTGAGCCTATTGCCATATTCCGGGCACTATTGTTGACTCGAGTCATGCATCTGAGGCTTAGTCTGAGCTATATGTTTCTATGTATAATATGTATGTTTTAAAAAAAAAAAAAGTATTTAAGTATGTTTATCCGTATTCTGGATTCCATAACACAAGCTAGTTAAACTATGCTTACCATGGGTCTAGATAGCGTTGTGTAGAATGTTGTAGAATATTTATTTATTTATTAATGTTAAACAGCCCTATCCCTTAGTCGCCTTGTACGCCACTGCAAGGTAATTGATGGGGTGGTCGTGTCTTGATATCACTACATATAAGGATAATAATGATTTTGCACATCAAAAATATTTATGCATCAAGATTTTGTAAAGTAATCTGAGGTAGATGACGATCGTGAGTCCATTGACTGTCTCTTCTGTCCATTGACTGTCATCTTGAGTATTTAAGCACACACTGGGACTCAACCGCGGTGATATTTGTTATGACGGTACGCCGACCTCCCTATAGATAGAGTTACACCAGGTAATCTGTGGTCACTGACTATATGAATACCACGGTTGGACGCACAACTTGTGGAATTCGATCAAAACTGTGGTTGAACAAACGGTTAGGTTATAATGTTATAAATAATACTTTATTTATTATATTACTGTTATAATGTAATCCTAAAATTTAAACGTGAAAGTATGTGAAGATCTGGACGAAATTTGGAGGATCTTTTTTATCTTTAACATGTTTTTTTATAATGTCAACTTCTGTTTCAAACCTATAATATGGTTTAAATCTCGGGAATAGGCTCATTTTAGTAGTTGAAACGGCATCAGTAGTTTCCACCATTCTCTATTATTCTTGTAATTTAATTTTTATTATAAATATAATTTATAATGAATAGAATAAAGGTATTAAATAGCATGTTATTCTTGTAAATACATACAATCAGTGGCGAAGGGTGAAATTTTTCAAAAGGAAAGCCGATAGAAAAATTATTATTTATTAAAATTCCTGAGACTTTGCCTTTAGCTTACTATCATACGAGCTGAAGTCAAATTGGCGAAGCCTATATATATAAAAAAAGAGTATAAATTTCAATATCTCCACCGCAGATTCGTTCTGCAGAGCAAGCCGGCAAGAATCGAGTTATAGGGAACCCTGGCCACTACATACATCACTATACATGGAAACACCCAGACCAATGAAAATAGGTATAGCTATGCACACATTGCATTAACCGGTAATCGAACCCGCGACTTCTGACATAACAATCAAACTCTACCGCCATACTACCGATAACGTTGGGTTATCGGTAGTATGGCGGTAGAGTTTGATACAATTCATTTTTTTTCTCGATAAGACATTATGAGATTCTCAAAAGCCTCTGTCATAGAATGCTTATCTACAACACAAAAAAACAGCTGTAAGTAACAAAACTGTGTTTGTTATCTATGACAAGTGCCGTCAAGGTCTATGTTGAGAGGGCGATTGTCTTTGGCCCTATTATTTGAAAGGTCATTTAACAATGTGCTTGGAAATCGTGCGAATGCGTAATATACATATTGGCCGTGCTTAAGGTTTTATTTTTTATACTTTGTTAATAGATACTAGAACCACAGAGCAAATGGAGTAATAAAAACATAGAATAAGACGTAGATATCTCTCTTGTGATATCTTCTGGTGGAATAGAATAGGGCTTCCCCACCTCTTCCCGTGAGTGTCGTAGAAGGTGACTAAGGCATAGGACTAAACGTAAAGCCCATGATAAAGTGTCCCCGTATGTGCAACGGCATTAGGCTCGCACCCTATTACGTGGAATGGAAAATCATAAAATGATGTTAACGTGAATTAACGTGATCATGGTATAGTTACAAACATTTGCTGCCGTTTCAACCAGGGTACACCGGTCGTGTTCACAGTCTGAAAACCGTATATGGCAAAATGTGGGTGTGTGTATATGTAGAACCCATCAATATCCAGGAATATCCCATCAATATCAGTATCCAGGACTATGTGGGCCCCTCTAAGAAGATCTTCAGAGTTAAGTCAACATCAATCTGCTAGCCGAGCCGGTGCACCTGTTGATTAACGGACGGGGTTCTCACGCCGCCTTTCCTCTCGGGGTTGTTAGGTTAGACACAGTGCAAGTAATGGATTTATCTGACATGCAATCAGATGAAACGTAGTACTAAAACGTTTTATGCCTATAAGTGTTTTGACTCTGGATTCCATATAAAAGTCCGAGCGCCCGCAATCTCTTCAGGGAGATTGCGAAGCGTATGGTCAACGCTTCTCGCGACCAGAAGGCAAGGCTTTTTTTAGGTCAGAGAATAAGCATTGCCATACAACGTAGCAATGCTGTCAGACTTCTGGGAACGCTACCACAAGTGGCATGCGATGTAGAGGAATTCCACAACGTAGTTTATTTATTTTTTAGCTGCAAGTTGTATAATAGTTCTATTAGTTTTATTTTAATTGTTTATTATTGTTTGTTTATTTTAGCAATAATGTCTCCTAATGACAGTTCAGCCTTCACAAATACTTAAATATTAAATGACAGATACTTTTTCACTAATCAATTAATAGTTAAATAGGTAGTACTTGTAAAATACTTAAACTCTCAGCAGCGCTTTGCAAAATAGCTGAGTCATGTGTCGAGGCCGGCAGGCGACCTCAACTTGAAAAACATTAAACTTACCTAATCCCAGTTTACTAGACCCACGAAACGAATAAAAATAGCAACTCATTACTGTTGAACTATTAGATACTTCTGTGGTAGTTGTTCCGTCTGTTTGGAATAATGAAACCGTTCGTGCGACTCACAGCAACGCTGTTCTTTGTATAAAAGCACCTTCTTTTAGGTCAGATAGTAAGAATCTTTCATTGAATTCCAATTTCAGGTTAAATTCTACCTAGAGTACCTCCATTACTGGTTGAACCTTACCTAGATTTCCTACAATTACCGGTTGAAGTCTACCTATATTGCCTACAATTTCCGATTGAACTCTATCTAGATTGCTCATCTATTCTATAAATGTCCTTAATAACACTCAAAATGGACAGCGAACCAATTGGTCTTATTAATATATATGTATGTATGTTATTTAAGTTACCTATTCGTCCTCTGGAAATATGATAGATTCGGCACCTCCTTTGATACTTTTTGGTTCCCTGGTATAACACCAGCCATATTTTTACATAATAATTAGAACATTTATTACTTTAACGAACATAAATAGACAATAGATTTCTAGATTCCTTGGGGGACATTTCTTGTTATACAAAGAAAGAATCACTCATCTCTATGAAATAAACCAAGTTGGCACACGAGATCGCGGACATCCGCGAATAGCTCGCGAAATCATTCGTCACGATCGTTCGACTCTATTTATATAAGCAAGGCTATTTTACTCTTTGTTGTAATATATGCAGCTGTACCATTTACCTGTCTATTGATTACGTGTATAAATAGCCTGCACTACTTACAATACAAATAATACTGCATAAGCAATATAGAACAATTACTTAATTAGCAAGCGTAATATAATCGATTTTATGACATTCTGATTCTATTCCCACCTGACTAGTCTCTGAAGACCTACGGAAAGTTATTTCTCTTATTTAAATATGCGCTTTTATCTATAGCAGGTACTTAAATCTATACTTGCGTACAGAATTTCAGAATATTTCAATAAACCTTTTTTCAAGCTTGAGTAATAAATCAACTCATTTTATCACTCAGAATCACGTTAACACCTAGCCATCAGCAACTTTATAGACGCGCTAGTCAGACCTTTAGTAGGTAGGGCATGACCATTAATAGAAAATTATCGAGCCATTATAGTAAGTGGATTGGTTAGCCCAGATTCTGTATTATCGAATCTAGCTGCTTCGGTAACGCAGAGCCTGTACCACCAGGGACTTTTGGAAACGGGAAACGCTGTGGCAAACGCTGTGGCTGTGAACAGGTTTTGGACCGATAAAATTTAGGCAATCAGAGCTATTGACTCGAAGAAGAAGTATTTCTAGTAAGAGGTACCCCTTAGTTCATTCAAAATATCTCAACTTACACATTTCATAATTGAGAAGTCAATTATTTCTTAAGTGTAATGGCGTATGAAGTGGTTAATAGTAATTATCACTGCGCATTTGAGCACATGTGGCCTAAAACGCGGTTTCGTAATAACTGCTGGATGTAATAAAAATCTTTTGATCATTGAGGTCACGCGTACGAATTAAAATGCGAATACAATGTGTGCAGATGATGATGTTTCTGCTGCAGTCTAAAATGTGGATGTTAGTCGATAGAGTAAATGAAGGAAAGTGGAAACATGGTGGCTCTAAAGTCACCAATAGCCTTAGCAACATAAGCATATTTCTTCGATTCTCTTCGAGCAGTGGAGTCTATATCATAACGTTTTGGTCTTTTGACATTTTTATTCAGTGATTTGTTTTTTTTGGATTGGTCGAAGAGAAACGAAGATGTATGTATGTTGCCATGCTAAGACTGCTGGGGGAGCGTTCAGTGGCTGCCGAATTGAAGATGTTGACTTTAACATAGTACGAGGAGAATCGCCTACCTAACAAGACAGAACGCGACTGTGGAGTGAGTTCCCCGTGCTTCCTTCACCTTGCGTCCCCCTCCGAAATTAAAATGTTATCTAGAAATCAGCCTTAAGAAAAATCTAAATTGCAAACACGCATGTTCATTTCACCATTTGGGCCCACATTTTCCCCTTTCTTACACCTGTGTCACACTATTAAACAGCAGGTGGGCAGTGTCATACGATTGCATTCCTCACCACGCATTAGTGTTCATTAAACATACATACTACAAATTATAAGGGTCACTGCTCTGAGAGTAAAAGGAAAAAACATGCACGTTATGGTAGGTTAATTCTTGTTACGCGATTGTGAAATTCTGCAAGAAGAATCATCCGATATCGTGAACAACGGATTGGAACTATAGCCTAAAAGGAGAAATGCATAAAGGATCTAAGTACTTAGTGGCCATAGAGTTAACAATATTCGTCAAAAATTAATCATGTATTTATACTTACTACCATATAATTGGATAGTGGTCGTGTATGTATATATTTCTACTGGAGATATTTCAAAATCATCTTGGTTTATGTTATATTAAGATAACGACACTGAGCACAAATTCGTTTTTTTTTTATTCTTGTCTGTTTGTTCGCTATGCAAACCAACTGAACTGATTTTGATGCATATTTTTGTCAGACTTATAATCTTCAATCGAAATCGAAAAGAACCGAAAGTGTAAGCAAGTCAACCACCGATATATCCGCACAGGAGGAACTGCGGGCATAGGCTAGTCTAGTACGTAGACGTAGGTATATAGTACGTATATTTATTTTACGCATCACTAACTTTATTGAGTAGAGTAACAGCGGAATAAAATAAGTTTAGCGATAAAGACAACGGCTGTGCGCAAGTGTACTCAGCGCGTAAGAATCGGATGAGTCACTCGGGCAACCGACGCGGCCGCCGAACTCGGCTGTTTATTTTAAACTTGGACCCAGGGCTGTCTCTCGGCTAACGAGTTCTTATTAATTGGGTAGGTACCTATATATTATTATTATTATGCGAATATCGCACATTGAACTAAAACTATTTTAACCGGTTCTATGTGTTTTATTTGTTGTTATTTTATTACTTATTTTATTAACATATTGTTATTTAAATCATCAACGGGACTTGAGTTGGTATAAATAGATATTTATAATATCTATCGAATAGTTGTCTAGTTATTATGTCTATAGTTACAATGAATTCTTTTATATATCTGCATGTATTGTTTACATAAAGATATAGGATTTAGGAGGTAGGACACGGCGGTATTTCCGCCCAATTGAGCAGTCCGACTGAGGAAGTACCTCGGCCGTACAGAATACCGTGATTATAATAATTTCGTGTTGTGTTCCCAACGGTGAGTAGGGTAGCCAGAGCTCACTGGAGAATTTGTGCTGTCAGTGGGATGACTAAAGGCTTGTCCTGCTTTGTCCTCTACACTAACGGCACAGAAACTCTGTTCTTATAGGGTCGGCAGCGCGAGTGTGGCTTCTCTGCTCTGGTGTTACACACGTCCATAGGCCACGGTAACCACTTTCCATCAGGTGGGCCGTGCGCTTGTCTGCCACCTAAGTGGTATAAAAAAAAATAGAGGATAGATAATAACGAGTAAAAATTACGTAAGATCTTTATATATCATTTTTATGAATTAGTAATGAATGATACATTCAAGCAGTAATTGTAGATTAATTTGGAAATAAAATACATGACTTAATACCTACATCGTTATTTGATTATTTGATTTTATTTTCTATAGAATGTACTGTTTTGTATATTTATTTGTATATTTACGTAAATATACCATATATTTATATCTATATATATATTTGCCGCGTAGTTTCCGGCATTGCCGCGTGGTTTCCGACAGTGTTGAATTAGGGCCACCCCATCTCTTCCCATGTGGTGTCGTACAAGGCGACTAAGGCATAGGGCTGTTTAATATCAGACAGATATATACAGGCCAGACTCAGACACAGATGCAAGACTCAAGTCAACAATAGCGCCCGGAATACGGCAATAGGCTCACCCCCTATTACGTGGGACCGAATACAATTATTAGTGAAATGTGGATGTTAATTCACCTCTGCCTAACCCTCTAGGGATAAAGGCGTGATCATATGTAGTGTGATTATGTATGTATTTATATCTATAAATACAAATGATTTACCTTAACAGTTATTCGTGAAGAATTTCCTCGTATTGAATATTATTTATCGTACAAACATACAATGCATTTGTATAATTTTGAGGAAAAACATAGAAATAATTGTTCACTTATAGTGTAATTTTAGTACATAATAGGTCATTATTGTGCAGGCAATTTCAGGTTTTCATTTGTTTTAAATATGGACAAACATTTACATAAATAAATTGTTAAACCGAGGGAAAATTAAAAATGCAAAACAATGGTACAAAATGGGAACCAAGATGATTTAAAACAGGGAATATATAGTTATAAATTTAAAAGACTTTATTTGTTTCAATAATAAATACATAAAAAAACTAGTTATTTAAGTAAGGTACAAACTTTTTCGCACATTACGAATGAATAATACGAGTACTGGCGAAATCTGCCTACCCCTTCGGGGATATAGGCGTGAGTTTATGTTATGTTACGAGTACGTGCAACAGTCTCGGATGATCTAGGTAAATTTAAAATGCAACGACATATAAGCTGCTTTTCTTTTAGTATGATGCGTCCACGTGACGACACTTCAATGCTAGTCATTATTTTAATATGTATGTATTCTTAG
Organism: Eilema griseolum; assembly: GCA_963662185.1. NCBI lineage: Eukaryota > Metazoa > Arthropoda > Insecta > Lepidoptera > Erebidae > Eilema > Eilema griseolum. The sequence continues at coordinate 14,262,356 of OY759250.1, forward strand.
CCAATTAGTTATTGGTCATGTTTTGAAATAGATGAAGTCTAAAACGCAATATTTACAATAGAGATATAAAAAATCTGTGTTCAAAAATACGTCACTTTGGTTTTGCTATCGGTTCTAAATAAATGTAAATTCTGAAACCTTAAAAACCGATTTGAAAAAGATCCGCTACAGTTATAGATACCTATTTTATCTGATCTATATTATATATATTATAATTATGTACATTATAATACTCTTTAGCAGCATCATCCTTCACCAGCATCACTATCCGAGTCTTTTCCCAACTCAGTTGGGTCCACTTATACGAGTAGTCAAGCTGTGAATCAGCCGCACTTCCACATTTAGTCATGAAGCGACTGTCATCTTTAGCAGCATTATACGAATAAAGAAAACTCGTACAATCGTCTCTGACTCGGATGTTCTAAATTTAAAATGCAATGACATTCTGTCGCGTTTCTGTTTGCAGGACGTTACATATAAAACCATTACTAATACCTTTAGCTCGTTTAGATTCATTTCTTCGTAAATATGTGAATACATGGAAGTTGTGCGTTTATTTAGAGATATATTATTAATAGGTAATAATACTTTCCAAGATGACTAACACCACTTTGTAATTTTCATTTGGCAATATTTCTGATTTATTTATGACCGCTGCGTTCAATAATAAATAAGTAAATTTAAAAATAATAATCTTTAGTGTATTTAATAGCAAAGGTTAATTAATAGGTTAATTTACTCACTTAGTTTACTGATTCAAACGATTCAAGTACCGCTTACTTGTGTCAGACGTTTACGGTTGATGAACTGTTATCATACAAAGCAATGTAATTAATTCTCTTCACTCAATAGCGTAACATGCGCGTTAGTATTCAACTGATACGTTAGGAACACCGCCTTTACGCCCACACACAATAATGGTGAAGACAGTTGAATTAATATTGTCAACATTGTGAGTCTTGTATGTTTGGCCAGTATTTTTTTTTCATTTTCTTTTATACCACTTAGGTGGCAGACTAGCGCACGGCCCACCTGATGGAAAGTGGTTACCGTGGCCTATGGACGTGTGTAACACCAGAGAAGCCACACTCGCGCTGCCGAACCTGTAAGAACAGAGTTTCTGTGCCGTCAGTGTAGAGGACAAAGCAGGACAAGCCTTTAGTCATCCCACTGACAGCACAAATTCTCCAGTGAGCTCTGGCTACCCTACTCATCGCTGGGAACACAACACGAAGTTATTATAACCGCGGTATTCTGTAGGGCGGAGGTACTACCCCAGTCGGACTGCTCAATTGGGCGGAAATACCGCCGTGTCCTACCTCCTACCTAACACAACTTAGGTGGTAGAAAAACACGCGGTCAGCCAGAAGAGAAACGGCTACCGTAGCCTTTACTTTTTTTACGTGCGGAAATCCACTCGCATACCCCTTGCCGAGGCCAGCGGGGTGGTTATGTCGGGCTCGAACCGACTAAAACCGCACGGCCGTCTTGGGCCATCTGTTGCCGAGGGTGAGGTAGCCTCTGGCATATGACTGGCCCAGAGCTATAGAAGGCCCCATCGGGTGTGGGACTAAAGCGTCCTCATCTTTTCCCAGAAAAAAAGGCGGAGGGGCACTAAAGACGGCGCGACGTTTCAGCCTGCTTCTGCTAGAGTGACAGGCGGCTCCACCTGTCACTGGCTACCGTGGCCTATGGACGTGTGCAACACCAGGGGTGTCACGTTCGTGCTGCCGATTGATTAAATTTATTTGGCAGTATAAATGTATGTATTTTATTGTCAATATTATGCGTGTGTGCTTAGCCTTAGAGTTCACACAATGAACATAGACACTTGATAGTTTCCAATGATAATGTTAGGAGACTTTGCTATGAACTAATATATCTTTGTTATCTGCTATGCTCTTTGTTCCGAGGTTATAAGTCACTGATGAATACTTGGCATAAAAGATAGGAACAATTTCACAGAACTGCCAAGTTGAGCAATGATACATACTGATTGCAGTGACGCAGTGAGTGAACAAAATAAAACTATTTTTGATTAAACAAAGCGTCGATAACTTTTTACACGTTTTTTAAAATTTTACATTTTTTTAAACACTTTTACTTGAAGATCTTTAGGGACCAAGACCAGCTCACCTGCTGGCCAGTACGGTATTTTACCTATTGATTAACAGATGATCTCTGGCACAGGCTTTTATCTGGGGGTTGAGAAGTAAAATGGATTCCCACAAAAGTAAAAAAAACTATTCTAGAGAAAGAGTCAGAGAGTGGAACCTGGCCTCTAATTAAAGTGCCTTAGTTAGAGGTGATATGATGATGATGATGAAGAACTGGCCAATTAGGTGAGATGTTACACGTTATAACACAAGCGTTTTTGAACTCAATAACTTAATTATTAAAGTAGATTACTGTGTAATTGGAGCTTACGTTTCTACATTAATGCATCTCAGTGCCGGTGCTAGATTTTTTTTAATTAATCCCGTTGCAAATGTAAAGATGTTTTTCATTAAAGTAATCTCAAAAGCTTAAATTAAAGTGATCCATAATCAATGCGAAAGGTGATATCTGCACTGGTTTGGCATATAATTGGGTATTTATGTTAATTCAATAATGCAAGTAATGTGACAGAAATCGGTAGACATTAATATGTATATTTTAATTTTTGAAAGTTGGTAAAATCTAAACTTACTTTTATAAAATTATAAATTAGGTGGTATCTGTAAATTGGAGACATTTAAAAGAAATACTTGAGATATGTTAAATTAACAATTCTCAAATATGAACCTAAAAAATATATTTTGGTATTCTTGTCTGTTTGTTTGCGATGGACGCACAAAAACTGAATTATGATGTGGCTTTTTTGTTAGAAAGGTCATGGTCAGACTTAAAACTGTTGTAAAATACCGAATGTATGACCAAAAATAGAATCATATCAACGCGGGTGGAGCCACGGACAACAGCTAGTTCTTACTATTTTCATACTAGTCTTGTTTAGCGCTGTGCAACATTAGTCTAATGAGTGTCTGCTTTATTTAGATCGTATATTAACAATTCATGAGACATCTTTCGTATTTTATTTCCATTTAATGTGTGTCAGACTTTTTATAAATATTTAGTGTCCTTGCAACTTTTCTTCATCAATTATTATGTAGGATCAATCGAAAGTGAAATGTCGACCACAATGTGGTGCTTATGATGGCCAAAATTTACATTTATTAATAAAACAAGAAATAGAATTAATAAAACAAGAAATAGAATTAATAAAACAAGAATAGACGCAACTTTTACAGTCCTTTTAATATTCTTAATTTAATTAGCTCCGTTAAATAATTTTTAATTAGAGGAAAATATCTACTCCCTGCCTAACAGATCTGGAGGCATCAATGCATTGACGCAAACTTTTATAGGCTATCTAAGTTATGATATCGATTGACAGTTAAATATGATTTGCTACAACCAGATACGTTGAGTTAAACAGGATTGTAAAGAGAACTGGCCAGGCAAGTCCACAGGCTCATGTTAGCTGTGACTGGTAAATTATTTCTAATAGCTATTCGATAATATCATCCGTGAAATGGCTGTAGGAAATCATATTAATTGCAGTTTTCAAATCGAAATATTGGTATTTGATTTTTTTAAACGAGAAATGTGAGATTTTTTTAGTTTTTGTAATGTTTTTTTAATCTATGAATAACTTAATGTTATTTTTTTGTCTTACTATCGATGCTTTATGAAAACTATGGGATTCTGGGGTCATCGATCGATTGGTATTTATTACTTGATGAATGTTTTTCATATACATACCTATAAATAATATAAATATCCTTTTGCAGTATAGTTTAGCTATAGTAAAATTATAGGTACATATAATGTATTCAAACTGTCTCTAAATTGTACTTCACAAGTAATAATTTTAAAATTAATGCAATCTGGAATAATACACACAAACGACCATTAATTCTGACAGATTTACGCTTTTTTAATACTAATGATAAATTACTGTCGATAACTTTTATCAAAATGTAATAAGATTTAAACTAATATTTACAAGAATATAAAATAGGATTTTGTATCCTAGGTTCAAATTAAGCATCGAAAAATTCCTCCTCATCGATATCGTTATAATTTTAATGGACGCGAGTGCCAACCCTGCACAAGTCAACTAAACGATACATACATACGCAGAGATGAGACATGTCGTATTGACTAGAACTCGTTAACTACCGAAGCTAGTTATGCCATAGTACGTCGTAGGGAGGTTCTTTTTAAAAGATATTCATCTATCTGCAGGACAGTCTGAAAACCTGATGCTTGAATAGCATACCATATAAAGAACAAAATGTCCCCGGTCCATCCGTAACCAAATTAGGTAAGCATCGGTGATGTGGAATACAAATGTCTAGTGCTTTTTATGTAACAGCGTAGTGTATGCATGTGGATATATAAAGACAGTCGTTATTACAATTACGTAAGGATCAGTTTTGTAATTGCGAGTTGGTTGTTAAGTTTTTACGAGCATCACCAAAGGAAAGTGTTTTGGTCTGGTTAGGTTATGTTCACATAGTTATTTAGAAGTGTTTTGTTTTAATATTCTGTAGGTATGTGTATAATATTGTAATTTTTAATGTTGTTTACACAGTTGCGTTCGTTGATGTAACATTTTATATGATTTAGGCGAGATTTGTGGGTGGTTTGGTTTTGTTTCCACCTCCACCAATTTACTGCTTATAAGTTATTTTATAGGATACTTCTAATGCTGGATCTTAGTATTAAACTAAGAGCCATCACATTTTGAATAAAATGTAACATTGTTCAGGATGTAAATAAAAAAATTGTTGGCGGTTCAGTTGAATTTTTCTTGACACTGTACCAAATGTAATTTCTTTATTGAAGAAAACTATGTTGTCTGTTCGTAGGCGCTACATTGAAGTTTGGCGAGTGCAGCTAAAAATTTGTTGGTAATATGATTTTATTTTCGCGAAAAGAGTTTAAGTAAGTATAAGCAATAGTTTTTAGTGTAATTAGCATAATTAAAAGACAGTTATGCTTATGTTCCAAATATGCAACGGCCTGAATTAAAATGTAGGTATGCACTAAGATTATTTATTATTTCCAGATGAGTCGTTTTATTCACTGTGCAACGCAACGCAAAAAAAACAAAAGGAGAGACGAGAATTACAAATAAAACCGACGTCAGTCGTCATTTTTGAACGACGACTAGCGACTCTTAGAATTATTTATCCCTTAAAAAGCCATTAGTATACAACTTGTTAAATCGTTACAAAGTGATTTACGTTTTCTCATATTTATTATTCATTATTTAGATATTATTATTTAAATTAAGCATATAGGTACCTACCATTTAGGCAACATGGAATAATTTTAATTACATATTTTATAAGAGCAGTAAGTATTGTGTACAAAAATTAAATGTTATCCCCTTGAAAACTGCCTCTATAGTTTTTTTTCACTAAAGTAAGGTAAAATACTATAGTTGGCAATACTGCAAGTAGGGAAGAGACCACCGCGACGAGTGCATACATTGCACACACAAAACACCTCTAGTATATAATATTAATATCTATGCAAACCACGTTATGACAGGTCGACGACCTTGTATTTCGGAAGGTTACGATTATCAAACAATCGATTGAGTGATGGCTCGTTATCGTACTATCGATATTGGGGATTATAAAGATCACCATGAAGTGTTGATATCCGAATTGATAACGACGTAAGTGCCTACATACGTAAATTCGATAAGCCAGATGAGTTTTCCTCAAATAATATTGACTTAGTTATGATGTAGAAAGACTACACCAATATCTTCGGACCTCACCTGCAAATTGGTACTGCTGATTAATGGACAACGCTCTATCGCAGTTTTCCCTCTCGGGATCAGATTGTAAAATCAAATTTAAGAAAGAAGGAGTAAATGAACGGAGCTCCTAGTTTTGGACGCTTTGAATAACGTTGTAAATGAAGAAAAAATATCCTGATTAAACGACTTGTATTTTTACTTTATATAAATTCCCTTGTGACATGTGTGAATTAGAAATTAGGATTGATTTCCTACATCTGTTACGAGTTTAATAACTTTGAATCAAGTTTTCAGTCGCCCAAGTAGTAAAAATATTTTTTTTTTTATGGCCCGGCGTTTTTCAGCCAGAGTAGGTATGAAATGAACGGTTTAATTTATCCAACCAAATATAGTAGGTAATACTAGCTGTTGCCCGAGGCCCTACCCGCGTAACTGTTGCTCATCGTCACCAAACGTAGGCTTGTCCTTTGCCTAGGTATAATCCAACCCCGTACCAAATTTCATCGAAATCGTTTCAGAGATTTAGGCGTGAATGCGTATCAGTCAGAGTTAGTTACTTTTCATTTATAATATTAGTATAGATATAGATTAGCTCAATAATACCGTGATTAAGGGGCATATCTTTTGAAGCTTTATAACGTACCAAAAGCAGCATTGACATTTTTCAATTCGCTGGCAAAAGGTAGATAATAAATTAGCAACTCAACCATTCTTTATTGACGTACTAACACCTTTCAATGCCTTTCAGTTGGTTGCCTTTATTCTCAATAGACGTTCGGTCAATACGGATGCATTCATACACTGACAGCTGTCATAAAACGTGCACTAACTGACAGTTACTGTTCTGCACGCGTGGCAGTTTGTGCAATACAATTATTGAAATAGTTAAAGTTAGTTTATGTTAGTCAACGATTGACCTTCCTTGAACGCTGTAATCTGTAGATTTTACTGTTCGAAGGACTTTAGGTATATGTTTATTTAAGTTTGTTCTTTAATTTGTACCCTGGAAGATAGTATCGGCGATGAATACCAAATCGCCAGAGAATTATGTGACATCGACCGAGATTGATGGGATAAAACAAAGTTAATAGAGAACTGGAAAGATTTGGGGGAGATCTTTACCCTCAGTGGGACAAAATAGGCAGCTTAAATGGAGAAATATTACGTCAAAGTAGCAGTACCTGTGAGGTTATTTAAAATTGATGGGTGGTTGGAACTTTGTTTTCTTCGGCACAAGAGAGTCGGTTTAACCGGGCGAATACCTACCCTTTCACTCATTTAAGATTCACATGCTTGTTACATGTTATTCACTACTTTTCCATTTTGAGTTCCTATTCTTCTATTTATTTCATTTTGACTTTTGAGTCTTGCACTACTCATTCGACATTATAAAGAATGATATGGTTTCGAGCCTATAAGAATTAAAAAAAAATTGCATAAATATTTACTTACTCTATTCTTTGGTAAGCCCTTTAATAAATTCTAAATAGAATTACCCACATGAACATTTCTCACTAAGATGAGTCACGTTAGCGAGTACTTCTGATGAGCGAATTCCCCGAAACCGTTGAAAGAGTTTCATTGACGAACTGATATCATTAACTTGCGTGTTCAAGGTTACGGTAATTAATGTTTTTATATAAATACAATAAACATTATTATTTGCTGAATGAATATATTTCTGTAAAATTGCCGCCAGGAGCTGCCATAGTTTGGGTATGGTTTACGAAACTTTGAACTAAAAAGAAAGGTTTTTGCTTAAATAACAGTTTTTAAGTCGGGTAGTAAAGCTCAGAAAACGAAATATAAAGTCCTTTTTTACATTTATAGTGCTAGTAAAGTGGGTTACATTTTACTAGTAAACTCATTATCCCCTCTAATCTAGCTAAACTGCTTGTGTTTCATGTAAGGTGCTATGGTAACTGATCCGCAAGGTTTTGATCTCAACCAGATACAGTTGTAAAGTAGGATACACTTCATTAGTATTCCGGATACCCCTTTCGCTTGGCCAAATTGTTTATGACATTAAGCTGGTTCACCTATAGTGGTAAGTTATATATGTAGGCAAGTCCGACATCAACGATGTCGCAACCACGTAGAGCTAGAGATGAAATCACGGAACTCACCTATGTGTCCTGTATGTTGGAAGTTAGTCGGTGCGCCGATCATAGATCTGTCTATTCTCCGGCGCGTGCGTTGCGCTTGTGCAGCGGGCTGGTAGCAGCACGCAAACCACTGCAGCCAAATTTCACTGCCGGTGCTCGCCATTTTATTTCTAATGTCCACTTCACACGCGAGTCCTACTTACAAGTTTACTAGTCCGCTTAAATGCGGCACTAAATTTGAATTCCGAAGCTCTAGTGATGCACACGTAGCAGCCACCGATTCGATACTCGACTAAATACTGATATTGTAATTTGAAGATTGTACTCAGTGTTGATAATACTATGGTATGATATCACTGGTCTTTAGAGATGAGCGCTGCGCTGATAACGATAATAGCATGATTCTTTTGATAGCATCTGTAACAAAAAAAGAAAGAAATGTCATTGCGGGGTTAATGATACAATTTTAATAATACTACGAGTAGTTGTTTGATTTTAAATTTTGAATTTTATTTATTTCTAAGAACATGATAATCAAGGTCTTTATTGTCATTACAGTGGTCATACATGTTCTACTATAAAATCGGTGTAAATTATTTAGTTTTACACGGCGGTATTTCCGCCCAATTGAGCAGTCCGACTGGGGAAGTACCTCCGCCCTACAGAATACCGCGGCTATAATAACTTCGTGTTGTGTTCCCAGCGGTGAGTAGGGTAGCCAGAGCTCACTGGAGAATTTGTGCTGTCAGTGGGAAGACTAAAGGCTTGTCCTGCTTTGTCTTCTACACTGACGGCACAGAAACTCTGTACTTACAGGGTTGGCAGCGCGACTGTGACTCCTCTGGTGTTACAAACGTCTATAGGTCACGGTTACTTTCCATCAGGTGGGCCGTGTGCTTATCTGTAACCTAAGTGGTATAAAAAAAAAAAAAATAATAATTTCAAATACTAATACAGCTTATGTCACACATGCAATTAATTAATTATTTCATTAGTCATTTTAATTGTTTGACATCTGTCAATATAAAGTTACCTTTATTAATTAACAAAATATGTATGTAAAGAAATGTTGGAAAGTCTTGTGAAAAAAATTGTAAACGTTAAGGTAAAATAAGGTTTTAGTGCGCTGCGCTGCAGTCACAATTTTATTTTATCTCAGGATATATCTTTAACCTATACGCGCAGTACCTACTCCTTGGATGCGCAAGAAACCTTGGTTATCTTTTGAAGATAGCATGGAGTGCTTCTGTAGTGGATGAGTTGATATACTCCAAGCATAGATGATTACAAAAAAAAGCAACATACGCGCCTCAGAGCCTCGTTCATCTCGCGATTTATATAGGTCCAAAGTATGTGTTCCGATATTTACGTGTTTTTTTTTTCTTTTTCGGAAAACTGACAGCTATGTTTCTATGTATAATATGTATGTATTTACAAAAAAAAAATATATTTAAGTATGTTTATCCGCATTCTAGATTCCATAACACAAGCTAGTTAAACTATGCTTACCGTGGGTCTAGATAGCGTTGTGTAGAATGTTGTAGAATATTATTATTATTATTATTATATACAAAAGTAAATAGTATGAAAAGGCCACTTAGAAGTTTTCACATATAAACAAGATAATTAGTATTAGATATTAGTAAACTGCAACAGCAAATAAGAACATGTAGCGAGAGATACATTTTATGTTGCTTCTGGTGCCCATGCATTAGCTGCATGCTTTGGGACACATTAGACCGGTTTTTCCAGCTAGTAACACTGGGAATAACATTTACGGCAGTAACTGGTTGCTCTAACTGCCAGTATGATATGGTATCTGAGTTTAACATTAATATATAAGTATTTGAGCGTCACCAGCTCAGTAGTTAAAGAGTTGATTTTTCGATCAAGAGGTTCGAGGTTCGAATCTCGGTCATTACACTACCGACGTGAACCCTCGCCTATACAAATAATTTAGCTTTGCTGGACATTTCAACTGTATAATTTCAGCTATAGTTTCTAAAAAAATGTGGTTTCTGAACGATACTAGGTATTACCCACACATGTATCAATTATACAGATTTAGAACGAATGACTTATTGTTGTTATAATTAACTTAACGGGATCTACAAGGATCCCGTTAATTATTATAATAACAATTTAAATTATCAATCTAAAAACGAAACAAAATATATCTGAAAATGTTGTGCTTCTCGAAACAGTAGCGGTACCTATTAGAATCTAGAGATAGCAGATACTGTTATACTTAGATATCCTAATTAACCATTTGTTGAAACAAACAGACTGAATTACGGATCTATATGCATTTATAATTTTTGCATTTTAAAATTGAGAAATGGGCACGCTGGCAACACTTGTGCCGATTCTGTTGTAATAAAACATTATAAAAACTATAGAAATATACTAAAAACCGCCAAAATGGTTGCAGTTTTGTAAAAAAGACGTAAACCACAAAGTATAAGTATACAAAATTCAAATTTAATTTATTATTCTTAAAGTCTAAATTTAAACCGATGTGAAAGAGAACGAAGTCTCAAATCCAATTTTTGATAAAACTTTTTAGAAATAGTGACTAGTTTAGTACAAAAGTATTGGTACCGTACCGTAACACTTCGTTTTTACCTACGAGTGCATGGTTGCATTCATAGGTAAATGTCGGTGAACACAAAAAAAAGTTTAGCCATAACTATTTAATATCACATTATGGATATTATGTACCTAACTGATGCCCGGGTGAATCAATCAATCAATCAAGCCTAACGCAGTCCAAACTATGCTTCCCTTGGGCTTAGATAACGCTATGTAAAATGTCTTACAATAATATGTTTTTTATTTACCAATGCAGTATTTACATAGGTTTACAAGTTTTACAATATCTAATTTAAGAAACTATGAAATATTTGTCTTAACACAAATGTATAATGTTTCCATCTTGTATATATCTTGTATCTTAATTTATCAAATTCAAATTCTAACAAATAAACTGTTTGAGGAAAAAAATATAACGCAGAGCACACACGGTCATGCCATCTCAAGATATACTATCTACAATTATATCTATGATAGTTATCACGTAGAACCAGGTCTCTCGCGTTATCCCGTAAGAGACAAAGTGACAACATATGGACAGATAAGATTACAAAATTTCAGGTAAGCAGGTACCTGCTGAGTAGATACGGAGATAATAAACATATGAGAATATAGTTAAAGGTTTAGAAACTGCGATAGCCTAGTGGTATGGGTAATGGACTGCTGAGACGAGGCCTCGGGTTCGATCCCAGGTTTACCATGGCACACACCAATGACTTTTCGATGCTTTACGAAGTAATGTGTGTATTTATCGCAGGTTTATAAGTGCCCGGTTAATGGCAATAGACTCGCCACCTACCCACCTATTACATTGGGACCTAAACATAAATTGATGACATGTGGGTGCTAGCACCTCTGCTTACCCCTTCGGGGATAAAGACGTGAGTTTATGTTATGTTTAAGGGGGACTCTCACGTAGGGTGAAGATGCTAATGTACCAATAAAGTTGTGAGATGGTTAAAATCGGAACTACAAGGCCCGTTCCATGAAAAAAACATGTCAATAATTGAACTGCTGTCGTGTTACCAACTGCAAATAATGTAACTTTGTAATCCTATATATTTATGTGAGATTACAAAGTTATTTATGCATTTAGTAAATGACAGCCGTTCAATTATTGACCACATATTGATAACTCACTTGTACTTTTCCACATTACTTTATTGCTTATTACACCTGACCGGTTTCGCCTTACGGCATCCTCAAAGGTTTATAATGACCTTTGAGGATGCCGTAAGGCGAAACCGGTCAGGTGTAATAAGCAATAAAGTAATGTGGAAAAGTACAAGTGAGTTATCAATATGTGTAACAACAAATTCCACCAAGTGCCATCAATCTACAGTATAAAAAAAAAAAAAAAAAAAAAAAATAATAATAATAATTATTGACCAGTTTTAAGATTTCATGGTGAGCCCACAGGTCAATGCTTTTAAAGTTCAAAATTAAAAGCGAATGAATGAAAAAGTGTAATGAAACTCTAATAATTTAATTTTGGACTTTTATGGTATAGTTGTAAAATCTAAAAATTAATACCATTTTTTCAGTGTCTTTGGTATGTAGTAGTATGTGGTATGTGATGTTTTAGTAAAATCGAGGGCCAGGAATAGAGACACAATTTTTGGTCTAAACGTTTTTAACCACCGACGCAAAAACGACGGGGTGTTATAAGTTTGACGTTTCTGAATGTGTACATAAAATTATTTAGATGTGTATGTGTGTCTGTCTGTGGCATCGTCTTAAACGTCGCTCTTGAACGGATAAACCGATTTAGTTTATTTGTCTAGTAGCTGTGCTAAATTCGATTTATCTGAGGACAGATTATATAGACCGATTGACGGTCATTGTCACCACCTATTACATTGGGACCTAAACATAAACTGGTGAAATGTGGGTGCTAGCACCTCTGCCTACCCCTTCGGGGATATAGGGGTAAGTTTATGTTATGTTGTGTCTATTTTCTTTTCGAATTTGTCTTTTCGAAGTTATGTGTGTATTTATCGCAGGTTTATAAGTGCCCGGTTAATGGCAATAGGATCGCCACCTATTACATTGGGACCTAAACATAAACTGGCGAAATGTTGGTGCTAGGACCTCTGCCCACCCCTTCGGGGATGTAGGCGTTTATGTTATGTTTTGTTATGTCTACACAATCTGTCCTCAGAAGATTGGGTGTCGTTTTAAAATACGGGCAATTGACTTAAACTATATACACATTTAGATATTGTATACCGGGCATTACTCTAAGCGGTCGAAAAAATTCAGTGCAGTTTTACTTAGGTATCTACGTAATAATAAAACCCCGTAATAATGAGATTTAATCAGATAGCGAAATTCATGAGGCACATAATGTATTCAAACACAACCAGGTGAAGAAAAATCAACCAATTGCGAGTTGCTATCATCTTAAGCACATACATATCTATACTTTTTTTATACCACTTGTTTAGCAGACAAGCACACGGCCCACCTGATGGAAAGTGGTTACCGTGGCCTATAGACGTGTGCAACCCCAAGGAAGTCACACTCGCGCTGCCAACCCTGTAAGCACAAGAGTTTCTGTGCCGTCAGTGTAAAAGACAAAGCAGGACGAGCTTTTGGTCTTCCCACTGACAGTACAAAAACTCTCCAGTGAGCTCTGGCTACCTTACTCACCGCCGGGAACACAGGCTATTATGGTCGCGGTATTCTGTGGGGGTGGAGGTACTTCCCCAGTCAGACTGCTCAGTTGGACGAAAATACAGTCGTGTCCTACCTCCTATATTTTCATAACGAAAAGAATATTTTTTTAGGAAAGAATATTGTTAAGCACCGTTTCTCTTACTCGCTTTTTCATGTCGCGCGCTACAAGCACATTATCTATACTAATATTATAAAGCTGCAGAGTTTGTTTGTTTGAACGCGCTAATCTCTGGAACTACTGGTCCGATTTGAATGATTCCTTCAGTGTTGGGTAGTCCATTTATCGAGGAAGGTTTTAGGCTATATATTATCACGCTACTACTTAAGGGAGCGGAGCATTGATGATAAATGTTAACAAATCCGGCAATTTTTCATACATATTTTGAAGACTAAAACATACGGGCTCAAAGGGATATGAAGCTTCAAAATATACCCCGGGCGAAGCTGGGGTGGATCAGCTAGTAGATAATATTACTACCTACAGACGAAAGGAATCAGTCCATTGCGAAATGACCTGAGAATAAATTGAAAACATACATACATACATAAAATCACGTCTGTTTCCCACAGGTGTAGGCAGAGATCACGGATCTTCATTTGCTACGATCCTGACATACTACTCTAGCTTTATTCGCTCTCATTACACTTGAAAACTGTTACTATAATAATATTAAAAAAAAACTCTTTTCATACCGTCACTGTAGAGCGGTCACCATCATCATCCGACCCGGCAGGGCGCCATAGACACGCATTTGTTACCCACGTAGCCAGTTTTCCTTATGTACATACCGCTGTACATAAGGAAAATGAATATTCCAGGTGTAAACTATAACTCCTTTGGTATACCAGCTACTAAAATCTGAATAAGCTGTTTTAGTAGTAATTTCGAATGTAACACGGGACGAGACAAGAGCTAATATTTTGACACACCCTGTACAGTCTTTTTCTAATAACTTCTGTTGCAGAATGGCCGCAATTTTGTTAACGTCCAGTATTAATATTATTACCAGTATTGGCGAGACACCGATCTCAAGTTATTTAGGAAATTGTACCAGAGCCACACCATTGTTTCCGTGTGTCCGCCCCCCATGAAAGGAGATGGTCTATCAGGACTTGTGGTTGCATTTTATGGGGCTTAGTCTTAGTGCACCTTTGTGGCGTGGCGGTAGTGCACGCGGCACCTACGGCAGGAGGCGCGGGTTAGATCCCCGCTCAGTGCAAATATTTATACGCCTAAATATGGGTATATATTGCGTCTGGTTGTGCCTCAGAGTGCACATTAAACCGTCAGTCCCGGTTGCCATACAAACATCTATGGCAGTTCTTACGGGCAGTTGGAGCCCTAAAAAGTCTAACAACTGATCTAGTTGCAATGCTTGGATATCGCATTTGGGTTGTGGAGGTCAGATGCCAGTCTCTTCACGGAAAATATCTAAACTCAGCCAAATCCGCAGTTAGACTGGTATAGCAGACCCCAGTCTCCGGGGTGGTCACGGATGCAACTGGAATTAACGCTAAGATGAAGAAGAAGTCTTAAGGCTCCTTTTTGTAATGTCATCTGTAAAAAAGTTCGTCCGGTTTTGGTCTTTGGCATATTTTTTTTTGTACCGCCAGTCTAGAACTCAGTACAGATAATATAGAAGTCATTGCTAGTCCATAACATTGCCTTAAACTCAGCATTTGAATAACGAATTGGCACGGCATGATTCCATACGGAACAAAATGGCCCATCGTAAATATAACAATAAATCAATCCTTTCTCTTTTTATATTACTGAAGAGTTCACAAGTAGTTTTATTTAGCTGCAGGTTGTAACTAGGCCACCATGCCGAATAGCTTAGCACCGTTTCTCACATGTATCGAGTGGTATATTTATATATTCATAAATAGAAATTCGCTCTTCTCTGGGTAGTGTTTAAATTATATTAATAACTAAACAAGGGGATATGAAAACGGTTAGTAATAATAGTATATTATGGTACGAGTGTGTTACATTTGTGGTTACCGCCAAGGCGCTATTGAGACCCGACTCGACAGGCGAGAGTCTTAAGAGAGCCGAAGACGGTAATACCAATATACATATACATATAATACATATAATCATGCCTTTATCCCCGGAGGGTTAGGCAGAGGTGAATTAACACCCACATTTCACCATCATTGTATTCGGTCCCACGTAATAGGGGGTGAGCCTATTGCCGTTTTCCAGGCACTATTGTTGCCTCGTGCCATGAATCTGAGGCTGAGTCTGGGCTTATCTGTATGATGTTTAACAGACCTATCCCTTAGTCGCCTTGTACGACACGGCATGGGAAGAGATGGGGTGGTCCAAATTCTACTCTGCCGGAAACCACGCGGCAGTATATCAATATCAATATATTAATATCAATATACACGTGTATCGTACGACGTTTGTCATACGACGTTTTTCATCACACTTGCGAAGAAAGCTTATTTAGCAAGGAGGTAGGACACGGCGGTATATCCGCCCGATTGAGCAGTCCGACTGGGGAAGTACCTCCGCCCTACAGAATACCGCGGTTATAATAACTTCGTGTTGTGTTCCCAGTGGTGAGTAGGGTAGCCAGAGCTCACTGGAGAATTTGTGCCGTCAGTGGGAAGACTAAAGGCTTGTCCTGATTTGTCTTCTACTGACGGCACAGAAACTCTGTACTTACAGGGTTGGCAGCGCGACTGTGACTCCTCTGGTGTTACAGACGTCCATAGGCCACGGTAACTACTTTCCATTAGGTGGGCCGTGTGCTTGTCTGCCAACTAAGTGGTATAAAAAAAAAAATACTAAAATAGATATTTACCTATGTAGTTTTCAAGTAGCAAACTGTCCATAACGTTAAGGGCAGCACAAATGATTTGCTTCATTACTAGTACTGGTACACAATTCAATTAATAAT
This sequence comes from Eilema griseolum, assembly GCA_963662185.1. Lineage (NCBI taxonomy): Eukaryota > Metazoa > Arthropoda > Insecta > Lepidoptera > Erebidae > Eilema > Eilema griseolum. Next base: position 14,278,465 of record OY759250.1, read on the forward strand.
TAATTATAATTTCAACAATGAAAACGAGTTGAGAATTATTTTCGCAATAGCGGGAAAAATTTAGTTTTACTATGCGCGCCCATTTAGCATAGACCATGGACTCTAGTAGGTTTCTTTTTTTCAGAACATAGAAAATGGGGAATATAATTTCTTTACGCAGAATACATAACTTATATTTGAGTGAAAGTTTTGTTTTTTACATACATACATACATACATAAAATCACGCCTGTCTCCCATAGGGGTAGGCAGAGATCACGGATCTCCATTTGCTACGATCCTGACATACTACTCTCGCTTCATTCACTCTCATTACATTCTTCATGCATGCTCGTCGGTTTAGAGTACTCCTGACCTGCCCCTTTTCTAAAACTTCCCCGATTTGGTCCAAGTATGTGCGCCTAGGTCTTCCCCTTCCGACGTTACCATCCACACTCGCCTCATACACCTGTTTTGTTAGTCTTTTTTCATTCATTCTCAACATGACCAAACCATCTCAACATTCCTCTCTCAATTCTCATCACTACATCTTCTATCACTCCACATCGTTCTCTTATCACGCTATTTCTCACTCTATCTTTCAAGGTCAAGCCACACATACTTCGCAACGCACGCATTTCTACTGCATTCTCTCTACTCTGATGCTTTTTCTGCCACACCCAACTTTCACTACCATACATAAGAGTCGGCACCAATACTCCTCCATGTACAGCCAGTCGTGCCTTTTCGGACACTTTCCGGCTGCGCATAAAGTTGTGTAGTGCCCCATTCACTCTATTTCCAGCCATCACTCTCCTTTCAACATCTTCTTCATGCTTTCCATCTCTCGTAAACAATGTTCCCAAATATATGAACTCATTCACTTGTTCCACTTTTTCTCCATCTATACAAATCCTACACTCTGTCACGCATTCATCTCTTTCAAAAACCATAACTTTTGTCTTACTAACATTCACTTTCATTCCTTTCCTCTCAAAAGCTTCATGCATAGTTGTTACCATCTCCTGCAACTCATCTGCCGATGACGCCAGTAAAACCTGATCATCAGCATAAAGAAGACATTTGACGAGTAAATTCTTCATTCTTAAACCACATTCTTTATCTTTCAAATCTTGCAAACAACTGTCCATGAATAAGTTAAACAGCCATGGTGACGCTACACATCCTTGTCTAACCCCCTTTTGGATACTAAACCATTCAGTGTATGACCCATGTATCCTCACGCAAGCTCTGGAGTCCTCATAGAGAGACTTCACACCTCGAATAAGGTTGCTGCTCACCCCATACATAGACAGTACCGACCAAAGTTCATTCCTCACCACTTTGTTTTTTAAACTGGTTTAATAAACAAACAAGTTTAAATTATCTATTTAAATACTAAGTTGCATGAAATGAGCTATAAATTTATTTGTATTTATTTTGAACACGATTTTTTTTGTATCGAAACTTTTTTAAGAAAGCAACTCAAATAATAAAATTAAAAAAAAACTATAGGTAGCTCATTGCTCACTCGTGAAATTATAGCAAGGAAAAAGTCACAGTTTGATTATAGGTACCATTATGTGCCTAATTACGGTGAAATTAGAACCACTTTATGAACAAGTGTGTTGAAAAATATATTTACCCAGTAGTGCAGTCAACAAAGGATTGCACTTTTTCTATAAAATTGTACCTATGTAAAAGTGCATCTGTATTTCTTTTGTTGATTGTACATGGTAGTGCACATAATAGTCTAATGAACTTATTAATACGTTATACTGTGGTAGTAGTAGTGAATAAATTCGGTGATAACTTCCAACTATTACATAGTTAGTATCACGAAATGTATTTTTATTATTGAGGAACGTGACAAGGACAAATAGATTGTAAATGTAATGAGTAAATCTTCTGGATATATTCCTAAGCATTTGTTGACTTAACACTATATAGAAGGTCATTTATCTCGAAGATATTGTTCCGATACCAATGATAAATCATTTTTCCGATGCATCTCTCAGAACTTTAAGATTTTTGAAACACAATTTGATATCTACTTCCTACAGTAAAAAATGATGTCAAGGATATTAATTTATCTTGTTTTATCAGATTGAATAAAAGTATACAAAAAATAAGTTTAAGCAAAGACTTCTTGGTAAAGTGCCGAAAGGCCATACAGCCATATTTAGGTAATCTGTGTCTGTCAATAAAGAAAATAGAGCTTGATGCTGTCATCTGTAAAGGTGCGAAACATTAAAACATTATTTTGATAAAAAATATTATGTAGTCGGGATGGAGCCAATAAGGAGCCAGGTGTAGTTGTCACATTCCTTTTAATAACGAATTTTACAATTAAGCAACAAATAAACTTAATTATTAAGACAATTATCGTAAATCGTGTATTACTCTTGGCGTTCGTTTCTCCGACTCTCCGAGCCGGTCGCGCGGGCCTGTGATTGGCTAGCGCTATGGGCGCGTTCGTAAATTAGTAGACGGAGAATAACGTCTCGGCGCCCTACCGCGTGTATTACGGAGAGGGAGTTTAGGATTATCCGCTACATACTCCCCCTCGGGTTCGATAAAGCGTCCTCGCTCAAGAACCCGTTCGTTTGAGATAGAAACAGGCTCTGGAACCCGTTCAGGTGAAATGGAAACAGGCTTAATCTGACGAGGGCGGCCTCGGTTACGTTTGGGCATGACCGGTAGAGAAACCTCGTTCCTTTTAACAAATGACGTAAGTTGTGACGCGTGAAATTTACCTATGATGTCGTTAGGATTATCAAGTTTAGAAAGAATGTAAGTAGTAGGACTCGCTACCTTAATTATTGTATAAGGACCATCTCTTTTTGGTACAAATTTAGCTGAAATCCCTTTTGCAGCGTTACTTAATACGTGCGATTTAACTAACACTTGGTCATTGACATGAAACTCTTCAATTTTACGATTTTTATCCGCGTATTCTTTACGTCTATCCTGTTCCTTCTCTACTCTATCTCGAATTGAAATTAAAGAATTCAAGAAACTCTTTAAATAAGGAGTAATCTGGGGTACAAAATTATCTTTCTCTAGGACTGTCCTGATGTCAAGATTGACTTCGATAGGTGAACGGAGATCCCTAGCAAAGGTGAGAAATGCGGGCGAGACACCAGTTGTATTACACATAGCTGAGTTCATAGCGAAACGAACCGACGGTAGGTGTTTGGGCCATGAGTTATGCTTGGTGTCAACTATCTGAGCCAGCTGTACCTTAAGGTCTCTATTTTTACGTTCAGCCGGATTTGCTTCCGGGTGGTATAAGGGTAACAGATCCTGTTGAATCCCCAGGATAAACATGCATTGTTGCATAACAGATGAGACGAACTGTACTCCATTATCGGAGACGACACGACGCGGTAGGCCATACCTGAGGAAATATTCCTCTATCAGTGTTCGGGCACAGACTTCTGCCGTGGCGTCAACAAGAGCAAAGAGTTCGACCCACCGAGTAGCTGTGTCCTCAACCAACAATATGTATTTCTCCCCCTTTTCTCCAGATGGGAGCGGGCCAAATAAGTCAACTGCTATAACCTCACCTCTTTGTTGCAAAACTGGTGTTTGCAAGAGGCCTGATGGCTTTACATTTGACGACTTATACCGCTGGCATGTAGGGCAAGACTTAATAAAATCAGCCACAAGACGTCTCATACCAGTGAAAAAAAACCGTTGTGAAAGTCTATGTAACGTTCTATCGATGCCTTGATGACCAGCAATAGGAGTGTCATGGCATTCCTGCAGGACATCGAGTCTTAAACTCACAGGAAGTACGAGCTGTGGTTCTTCAACATCGACGTCAGGATTATACCTATAAAGAACTCCTTGTTGCATGAAGTAACCTCGCTCAGACCAGCGTTTGTCTTCAAGAGCATCATTACTTTCAAGACTACTAATAATTTTTCTCAGTTCCGAGTCATCTAACTGAGCTTGGCGAAGATCAGCAGGACTTCTCGAAGGTAAGTCTACAATGACTGAGCAAATCCCGCACTGATCCTTACTATCTTCTTCGCAGGTAGGACGACTCAAAGTGTCAGCGACAACATTGGCTTTACCAGGAGTGTATTCAAAGCGAATATTAAACTCTTGCAACTTTAAAGCCCATCGCACGAGTCTACCTGAAGGCGATTTTAAACTTAATAACCACTTAAGAGGTTGATGGTCACTACTAACAACAATTTCATGACCCTCAATGTAACCTCTGAAGCGTTCAACAGACCAGACTACTGCTAGAGCTTCTCTTTCAGTAGTACTGTAGTTGCGTTCGGCGGGGTTAAGGAGACGGCTCGCATACTCAATTGGCCGTTCATTGTTTCCTTCGCCCTGCAGCAAGACGGCACCTAAGGCGTAATTGCTAGCATCCGTACGTAATACAAATGGTTTGCTGTAATCAGCTTGGATTAAAATGGGAGCAGACGTTAAACTCTTTTTGAGCTCTTGAAACGACTGTTTCTGCTCATTACCCCATTTCCAAGGTTGATTCTTTTTCAGAAGACGTGTTAGTGGTTCAGCGACTTTCGAAAAGTTCAAAATGAACTTTCGGAACCACGAGCACGTTTGAAGAAAAGTTTTGAGATGGCGTACCGAACTTGGTTCTTTCATATCCACGATAGCGCGTACTTTACCAGGATCAGGGAGGATCCCTTCCTGTGTGATGACGTGGCCAAGATATTTAACCTCTTTGCGTGCGAAAACACATTTTTCGCGGTTGGCGCGAAGATTGAATAGGCGTAGTCTATCAAAAACTATACGTAAATCTGCGATATGCTGGTCGAATCCATCTGATATAATTAGCAGGTCATCTTGGTATGCTAAAATGTTTATGTTTTTCAGTGATGTACCGGAGCGCAACCTGTCTATTAGCCTAGCAAACGTCATTGGCGAATTTTTAAGACCAAAAGGCATGCGTTTAAAACGAAACGTTCCTAAATGTGTCTGAAAGGCCGTTTTATCCCTATCACACTCGCGTACGCTTACATTCCAAAACCCACTTCTCATATCTAACGTAGTCATGATGCAATTGCGTTTTGTTGACTGTACAAGTTCGTCAATAAGCGGCATTGGATACGCGTCAGACTTAGTAATTGCGTTAAGCTTACGATAGTCGACACAAAAACGTACCTGACCATTTTTTTTTTGGAACTAATAACGCCGGAGCGGCCCATGCCGACTCGCATTCCTCTATGATGTCCTCGGCTAACATCTTTTCTATTTCAGTCTGCATAACAGCCTTTTTCGCGGGCGTTAACCTATACGGAGGTACCGCGATAGGAGCGTGGTCACCGGTATCTATTACATGTTCCGCGAAACTAGTTGGTTCACCTGTCAACTTAAAAATGTCCTCATTTTCCGTGAGAACTTGAGCAAGAACCTCGCGTTGTTGATCGGTAAGACCTGATGCTTCATCATCCCTAAATATGCTGTTAACATAGACATGTTCATAAAATAAATCTTTTTCGAAAAGAAGATCAAACTTTTTATCATTATCGTTAAAGTACCATTTAGCGTTACCAAAATCCACACTGATATCAAAATTTATCAAAAAATCTATACCTAACAAAGTATGATTACTATCCGCGTCTGGAAAAATTAAAAAACTTATGAGCCTGGTTCTACCTTCAAGACATACATACACTTCCGTAGTAAGTACATTCATTAATCTAGTAACACCATCAGCTAAGCTTACATTTTTCACACAAGACAACATACGATGATTTCTCATTTTAAAAAGATTGTACAATGTATAGCCAGCCACACAACATTTGGCTGCTGAATCAATCATTGCTGTACCATTCTCACCTAAAATATTAATTTTTATTACTGGACGTAGAGAAGATTTATTTTCACAATTAACTTTAAAAAAACTTTGAGATTCATTAGCAAAACATGTTTGAGAATCATTAGCAAAACATGTTTGAGCACCATTTACCAAATATGTTTGAGCACCACTGACTTTCCCATGAAACTGTTTAGAGCTACTTGACATTTCCAATAAAGATTGTGAGCCACCAACTTTGTCAGATAATGGTACAGCAATACTGGTGTGCGGCCTAAAATCATTATTAACATGAGATTTTGATCCGACAAAATTACCATAAACACATTGAAAACCATTTGACAACATAAAGCGGGGATTACAATTGTTACAAATACAAGTTGAAGTCTCAGTCTTTGAACTAAGGGAATAAAATGCAGTGTGCTCACCATATGAGCTTAATTTAGGGTTACAATTAGGACATTTAGATTTTATAACATTTTCTGTACCGCAACCATAACATTTAATATCTTTGTACTTTGAAGTATCACTATCACTAGACTTATTATCATTAGATTTATTAATATTAAGCTTTTCACACTTGTCTTTAGTGTGACCACTACGCTTGCAATACACACAGAACAACCTGGGTTTCCCACGTCTTGCATCTTGACCATCAACAGCTGTGCCAGTGGAATACGCAGGTGCTGCAGAGGCACGTGCGGGGACTGCAGTGGCACGCATAGGGTTAGAAGCGGGGCGCGCAGATTCCGAAGTCGTCGCGACGGATGTGTTGCAGCTCTCGGACTTGTGGTTTTCCTTTAACGAGTCCTCAATAGCGCGAGCTTTAATTAATAATTCGTCGAATGTACTGATAGCTGATCTATCTAATCTTTTCTTAATGCGGCGATCTAATAACCCATATACCATGTCCAACTCCACTCGTTCACACAGATCACCATGCGGAAGCTTTGCTAATAAAGCTCGAATTTTCGCAATAAAAAGATCTGTATTCTGCTGACCTTGAGTGGTTGAAAATATTTCGGAGTAAATCCTGAATGGCGGACGACGCTCGCCGAAGGCACTGCGCAATCTGTTTAGGGCCTCTTCCCAAGTTTTCGTTGAGTTTTTGACGCCTTGCCACCATGTTCCCGCCGATGAACCCAGTAACATAGAAAGTCCTAACCTGGCGTTCTCGTCGCTTATGTTTAGGCACGCCTTGTATACTGAGGGGCAACGCAAATAGAAGACGGCGAGACGAAGGTACGGTACAGACACGGCGCAGATACGGTGCAGGCGCGATATCTGCGCAAACAGACGCGGGGACGGTACGGCACAGAGTATTATTATACAAGGTGCTATTTAGTGGAAATAACATTTAATACACCTCCTTTCGGTTTTTTTTCGAATACTAATTCCCTCCTTTTGTATCATTATAATTCCTATGTACAGTCGAGAGCACATCAAGTGTAACATTGCGCTACGAAAGCCGCCACTATTACAAGTGCAATAAAGGCGTGCTCAAGGTCAAACTGTATAGCTTGATGTGCTGTCGACTGTACTTATGTTTGCAATATGTAACCGCTATGTTTGCTATTTAACTACTTTAAAATACGAATAACATCGAAATACATAAATCAAATCATAATAAGTTAAATTACATCGGATTTTCATTAAAATCATGGATTAAGGCTGATTTACATTGATACAGTAGCTGGCGCCAGCTACTGTATCAATGTAAATCAGCCTTTAAATATCCATATGGACGAAAATTTGAACAGTTTAAAATATATCGCTACGTATCTTTGTTCATACTGTATATAATGCGAGACGCCGCTTGCGCCTACATCTGCTGGCGACGTGGCGGGGGGCGAGGAGCGGCGTGCCTGCGCCGTCCGCTTGCCGCCTTCAGTCACGAACAAAAGATAACGCAAGACGCACGTCGCTTCGTATACAGGATGCGTGACGATATTGAGTTTAATATTGAGTTTTGCGAGTTAATTGAGCAATACCCGAATATCTATGACTACACTAAGACAGGGTACAGTAACAGAAATGTGCAAGACAAAATATGGCAAGAAATAGCAATAAAAGTCGGTGCAACAGGTATGTATTTTATTTAAATTTTAAACATTATGTCTAGTCTGAAACGGAATCGGAGATCGTTGTGTTAGATATGTTGTAAGATATTCCCTGATATGGTAGGGATTTTCTCCCATTAATCGCATGTTAATGTTTGCTCCTATCAAATTATTTCTAAACCGTGGATTTGATTTTTTACCATCACATGTGCGAATTACGTTATGCAACACACACATTGCTTTTATAATATTATCAACATATTCTGGTTTGCAGCAAATAGGCGTGTAAAGTCCACCAAACTTTGACGCTAACATACCATAGGCACATTCTACTGACTTACGTGCCCTTGACAACCTGTTATTATAAGCTCTTCTCTCATTAGTCAATTGATTTCGACCATATGGTCTCATAATATTTCTTTTTAGTGGAAAAGCTTCATCTGCCACAAAATAAAAGGGCACATTCTGTGTTTCTCCAGGCAAAGGTGTAGGGTTCGGTAAATCGAGATCGCCTAGATCCATAGCTTGTCCAAAAGAGCTAACTTGTAATACTCGCCCATCACTATTTCGGCCGTATTCACCAACATCTATAGTTAAAAAGAAACCATCTGCATCTACAACTGCTAACAATACAATAGAGAAATATCCCTTATAATTTATGAAAGTCGAACCCGAGTTGATGGGCGCTGTAATTCTAATATGCTTTCCATCTAAACTCCCAACACAATTCGGTAAATTCCAGAGAGTGTAAAACCGTTCAGCAACTTCTACCCATTTTTGTCGTGTAGGTACAGGCATATATTCCGGCTGTAGGCATTCCCACAAAACGCTAGAGGTTTCATGCACAATTTGCCGGACGGTACTGCCTCCTCTCAATACATATCCAGAAAGTGATGTAAACGAACAGCCATCTGAGTAGTATCTGTAACAAAAATAAAATAGCAATAAGTATGTAACATTTGTGTGTTTAGATTGAGGTGCCACTTTTCGCATCGTAAAGTGGCTAATGGAGTTATTTAGTAGTAGTTTAGAAAATTTTGTAGAACGGATATTGGATTTTGTATTAGAATACTTCAAAAGTTAAATGAATATAAAGGTGGCACCTCAATCTAACTGTTTGCATTGAGGTGCCACTCAGAACTGGGAAAATTATGGATGAAATTTTATCAAAATTTTGTATTATTTTGTAGTACTCCAGAATTCTGGAGTACTACGAAATTTTGATGAAAACTCATCCATAATATTCCCAGTTCTGAGTGGTACCTCAATCCAAACAGATTGAGGTGCCACCTTTATATTCATTTAACTTTTGAAGTATTCTAATACAAAATCCAATATCCGTTCTACTAAATTTTCTAAACTACTACTAAATAACTCCATTAGCCACTTTACGATGCGAAAAGTGGCACCTCAATCTAAACACACATTGTAACTAATCTCCTTAAATATTTTTCAGCCCAAGAATGTAAAGAACGGTGGAAGAATATTCGATGTAGTTACAGCAAAAACAAGAAAAGGCTAGATTTGCCATCTGGATCAGGTGCAAAGACGATTAAAGAGTACTACCTTTCACCACATCTACATTTTTTAGACAATTACTTGAAGTCCCGACCAACCAAAAGCAATCTAAGCAAATATGATTGCACAGACGGTAATGATAGTGAAGAAGTCGATGAGACACTGTTTACTGGTCAACTATCTTCTGAAAACACAAATTCGGATTCCATCTCCAATCAATCCACGCCAACACCGCCACTGCTACCACTATTAAATAAATCTAGGGCAATCTCTTTAAAAGATGTTAATAAATCAGCACATGAATATTTCAGTCAAAGAGCATTACAAATGAAGACCATACATAGAGCTGAGCCTGAAACAGACAGCGATCTAGCTTTTTTTCAAAGCATGCTTCCAGATTTGAAATCAATGACACCAGCCCAAAAACGAAGATTTAAAATGGGCGTTCTCAATTTATCAGAGCAAATTTTAAATGACCCAGTACCTAGTTATCCTAGGACACAGCCGTATTATCCACGAACACCTTCTCGAGAGACAGATTATGATCCTAATGAAGGTGCAACCCAGCAGACTCTTACATCCAGAGCTAATACAAGTCCAGCACCTTCGTTTACCTCGACTCAGCAGACAGCTAAACATACTGCAGCAGCTAACAAAAATCCGGAAACTCAGCTGACTTTGATATCCGGAGAGTATATAAATCCAGCACCACCGGCGGCAGTGGCTGTAATTGAACAAATAGCTGGGCCTTCAAGACACCGAACTTATGATGAGAAAGCTTATTATCAACTCAGCATTTCAGAATATCAGCAAACGCGGACACCGGGAGCTTATGAAAGAGCACAATCCTTAGCACCTCCGGCAACTCCAACTACATTATGTTTGCCAATATTTTCACCAATAACTCCAGCTACACCTCACCCGAATCCAGAGACATCTATCCAATCTCATGAAGACGAAATAAGTGATTTTAATGAGAACTATCCAATGCCTTGAACTTTATTTATAAATGGCTCTTAGTGCGACAGCTAGCTTGAGTAGTCATGTGCTGTCCCTGTCCGCATGCGCTGATTCTGTATTGTGAGATAAGGACATCACATGATGACAGCTTGACAGATACTCAAATTAGCTGTAACACTGAGAGCAATTTATAAATACTAATTGTAGCAAAGATGCTAAACCAAAAACATTTTCAATGAATATTATCTTTTGATTTGTCAATAAAAGTTTGATCTGTAAAAAATAGTTTCACTTACCTTAAAGTTATCAGTAGTCTTTCTTCAGGGCTGATTGGTTTTCTCCAATTTGTAACTTGCTTCCGAAGTCCTTCTCTTACTTTTGACAATACGATATGGTAACATTCCAGTGACATTTTATAAACTGTGCGAAAACGATCAGGATATTCATATAATGTTTCCATTATTTTATAGTACCTGTGCTCTTCTGCATTTCTCCACACTGGATGTATCCAATACCTTCTTGGTCTTTGCTGTAAATTAATAATCTGTAGCAAAGCCAGTGCATCTTCATCTTCGTCTGAAGAGGAATACATGTCTTATCCCGTCAATATCACGCTCTATAATGACTTAACTTGCCGTATCGTCCCCGCGTCTGTTTGCGCAGATATCGCGCCTGCACCGTATCTGCGCCGTGTCTGTACCGTACCTTCGTCTCGCCGTCTTCTATTTGCGTAGGGCCTGAGATGGCATCAATAAAATTGTCAACAGACTCACCAGTATTTCCGTTGAAACGCGATGCACATTTCGCAAAATTATTTTTCATAATGGCGGAGACATTAACCTCGTTTGGTGTGGACGAACGTACCTCTCTCATTATTTGAGAATATAACTCAGCTTGAGACTGCTGCATACTCGTAATAAGCGTTGTAAGTGCTTCTTGTGTAAACACAACGTTATTATTTGTTGAGTTATTGCTATTTCCCTCCTGTACAGAACTATTTTGATCTAGCGATTGTCGTTTGCGCGGCATCTTGTTGGACGAACTTTATGCTCCTTATATACACGTTGGGCGTCAGTTGTAGTCGGGATGGAGCCAATAAGGAGCCAGGTGTAGTTGTCACATTCCTTTTAATAACGAATTTTACAATTAAGCAACAAATAAACTTAATTATTAAGACAATTATCGTAAATCGTGTATTACTCTTGGCGTTCGTTTCTCCGACTCTCCGAGCCGGTCGCGCGGGCCTGTGATTGGCTAGCGCTATGGGCGCGTTCGTAAATTAGTAGACGGAGAATAACGTCTCGGCGCCCTACCGCGTGTATTACGGAGAGGGAGTTTAGGATTATCCGCTACAATTACCTTTTTTATTTATAGAAAGCGAGTGATGAAAATATGTTTTGACGTTTTTATAACATTTTACTGAAAAATGTATTTTAATTAGATGTTCTACATTATTTATTTAATGTATTACATTTTATTTACATATCTAACCCGTTAATGTAATTTCCCTTACACGGTACACCCGTTAAGCACATCCAGATTATAATAGAAAAGTCAAACCACATTCAGCCCTGATCACTAGCGAACGTACAGATGTGATTGAATATTAAACATCCATACAACTATTAATTTTTTGATCCATACATTCCTACACCCATACAAACTTTCTCATTGTTATAATTGGGTATTTCCTTGTAGAAGAAATGACTGAATCAATAAATGAATAAAGAAATGACTGTTCAGTCAAATAAGCAGCTATATTATCTAGTATGAGCAAGAAATAAAAAAAATCTGAAGTAAAAGTGAAGATAAGTAAACCATAGGCTTTGTAAAGCACATGGGCCTATTGTAGCCCTTTGTATAGCCCTGTGGCTATTGTTATTATAAGGTGAAAGTGTATCAGATCAATGAAGCATGACCATTATGGCCAATAAGAAAGGGAAAGCTATTTAATTGTCCAGCTCATTGGAGATGGGCGATCAGGTTACTAGCTTGGGTGGCCATGTTGGAACTTTGTGTTTATGGGAAACAATATTGAAAAGAAGTAATAATAGTTAATGGAATTTATAATGTAATAAATAATATTTTTAGTATCGCCTTTTATTCAGATCGTAATAATATTACCACAGATAATATAATAAATATTACGTAGGAATTTAGAATATATTATTTTATTTTATTTAATCCGTTTCAGGAATGTGTAACTTGTTTTTTTTTTTTGTAGATTTTTATACTAACGTATTTAGTATAGAGTAATAGTAACACCGTTATCACCTGAGGCTAATTTTCATGAAGATCCGTTCAACTAAACTGGATTCTCATTTTATTCAATTAAATTATTTAAGGAAAACATCACAACGCATATATTTGTGAGTTATGATTAAATTAATAATGATTATGGTCCCTAAAACAATGAGAGCGAGTGAGACAAGAATAATAATAAAAAAGAGCTATGACTAAACCTCTTAAATGATAACGGTATAAACGGATTAGATTAGAACCGTTTTAATGAAGTTGCATTTCATTTACAGATTAGACGCAACTGAAAGGAATTTTTAAATAAGCAAATTGTATTTAATTTTTATATCTATGAATATTCACATCTTAAATGTTACGCATCCTCTCAGTTATGCTTAATATTCGCCGTTACGAACTTTGACCATTTATGTAATTTTACTGCACCTATTTGTTCTGTTAAATCTTGTATTATAAAACTCCAAGCCAAGGAAAATTAGTATACAGTAGAACACTGGGAAAACAGTATTAATTTGAGAGTAGACGTGCTATCGATTCGATTGAAGAAGAAGAAGGGTAATTTTGGTAATGAGATTTTTTTTTAATGTGCGAAAAATCCCCACGGATACCCCCACCACCGGAACCGGTGGGAGAGGTTATGTCAGACTCGAACCGACTAAAACGCACGACGCCTATGGGTCGTTTTTGGTTGCCGAAGGTGAGGTTAATAGGTATATCCCTCGCACCCCGGCCGACCCAGGGCCATCTCTCTCGAACTGGCGCTCTAATCAAATCAAATCAAGTTCATTTATTTGCTAGAACATAGTGTATAGAATTGTTATAATAACATAGTGTAGTTCGCTCATATTCTGCCATGTGATGGCAGAATCTACTAGAATCTACTCGGGTATGGTACCTAATGAGATTTAGCATCGTAATGTGTAGGACATATGAAGCGAGAAGTTCAAAAATTTCAACGATGAATATTTAATAAATGTGTTTAATTCAATTTAAACCGCGTTAACACATGAACATGCCACAGAAATTGGGTGAAACGTAGTAAATTCAGACTAAAATATATTGAGAGACCGACAGTCTACCGATTTCGTACCTTAACAACACTATTTCAATAATTTTGAATATCGAAAGTAATCAACAGCAAAAATCGATTGTTGTAACATAATGTTGACTAATCAAGAGTCGTCACGATCGACTGACCTATCGCGACCTTATTCTGGTTTGTTTAATAGCTTGACGCTTTCGCGCCTATTATCGATTTAACGGTCTTCGAAATGGATTAAACTCTTGTTACTAAGACTACTGAGTTTTTCTCTGAAGTGGTATCTTTTTTAAAACTTTTTAAGAGGTGTAGGCTATACAGTCGTCATGCAAAAAATTGATAGAGATCTGAGTGCATTTTCACGGTATAATATTTTCGGTCGTGTAATAAAAGCAACCGTTAAAAACACGCTGCAACTGCAACGCCTTTTTATATTGCTCAATACCGACATAAATGTACGTGAGGTCTCGTTGAAAATGAAATGGAACATGACAGACATAATTATTTCCTCTTACTTATTTTTTATATCTATTTCTCGTAATTTAGGACTCAATGGCGCGGGCGGGCACATAATCAATAATTTCATTTTGATTATGCCCTTCATATCTCACCGTGACCACAGATAATCTAAATAGTTTGTTGGTCGGTCCGTGACCTTTAAACGACAGTGTCGCCACAGATGATTATTGTTAAATAGCTGGAATGTTCCAAGCTTCTGTAGCATAGACAAAGTGTCACTCGTTGCAATTTTGCTATTTGTAATTATTCGACGATACCTCAAACGTTACGTTGCCATGCTTAATTAATTATTTATACATTTAATTTTAAAGAGAATTAGTGTGCAAACTAACAAACAGTATATTTAATTGTCTGGGGCATAAAAAAGTAAGTGCGAGACGAGGTGAAGCACCTGCATGTGTACAGTACGGCTGACTCATGTCGGCCTTTCGCTCGGGTGATGTCGGGACCTTTCGGGACTTTTCGTGTGTGGTGCAAAAACTTTTTAATCTAAGTGACGGGCAAAAGTGTGGTCAGTCCGTGTTACGTTTTGCAAAGAACTTTAAAATTGTTCTAATGTCATAGACTATAGATAAACATACTATTATACTTGTTACTCACGAAGCATGCCACACATAATGTGTAGAATTATTAAAATATAATATAAAATGTAATTAACAAAGTCATTGTCAATGCTCTATTGCAACACATGTATTGTTCCGAGCAAAATCAAATAACTATGTGCTCGCCACGTGTTCACGTATGAATGTTTTCATGTAATAAAAATCTAGGAATGATATTAATATATGTACATAAATTAGAGCTACGTTTAACCTTTTGGAGGTCATGGGCGCTTCAGGAGAAGTGGACGATTATGACATGGATTTAACGCTATCTGTCACCCAGAGCTTGCTACTACATACCAATACAAACCATCCTTATACTACCATTTCTGCAACCAGAGATTGAGAGGTAGGACACGGCGGTATTTCCGCCCGATTGAGCAGTCTGACTGGGGTAGTACCTCCGCCCTACAGAATACCGCGGCTATAATAACTTCGTGTTGTGTTCCCAGCGGTGAGTAGGGTAGCCAGAGCTCACTGGAGAATTTGTGCTGCTAGTGGGAAGACTAAAGGCTTGTCCTGCTTTGTCTTCTACTGACGGCACAGAAACTCTGTACTTACAGGGTTGGCAGCGCGATTGTGACTCCTCTGGTGTTACAGACGTCCATAGGTCACGGTAACCACTTTCCATCAGGTGGGCCGTGTGCTTGTCTGCCAACTAAGTGGTATAAAAAAAAATAAAAAAAAAAAAAACCAGGCCCCAAAGATTTTTCAGTGGGCCAAATGGAACTGAAGGACTTGATTTTAGAAGGCCAACAGGAAAAGAACGGATCAATAGAAATTGAAAATCAATCATACAAGTAGATTAATGATTATTATGATTTTATATTATTTGAAATGCCTTATATAGGTAATTTGATGATATTTAAACTTTTTTTTTATACCACTTAGTTGGCAGACAAGCACACGGCCCACCTGGTGGGAAGCGGTTACCGTGGTCTATGGACGTATACAACACCAGGGGTGTCACACTCGTGCTGCCGACCATGAAGAAACCCTCTGATGCCCCTCTTGAAGAACACCATATTGTAGGCGCTTGGGAAAAACCGCAGCAGGGAGGTCATTCCACAGCTTGAGTGTGCGTGGGATGAAGTTTCTTTCATACCGCACAGTGCGCACCGTCTCAGATTGCAATGTGTGGGGATGAATTCCCTGCCTATGGCTAGAGGTGCGATGATAGAATGTAGCTACGGGCATCATGTCAAACAATTCTTTAAATAGATATAAAATAAACATTTAAGATTCCATTGATTCTCTACGTGGTAAGTGCAATCAATACAATAAAACAACCACACAACTTTCTCACTTTTACAAAATCGGCATTACACTAATAAAATTTGAAAAGTTAAATCTTTATATGGCAATATTTATAATAACAACGTTAGAAATTATACAAAGAGGCAATTAAGCATTGCATTGGATTTCGAAATAGCATTTGACATTGGAGTGATTTAAACAGTTGATTGTGTTGCAATATAACCTTCAACTGAATAAAAATATAAATATTGTTGTCCGTTAGTGCATTACTTTTTACCTTTAGGAGTTACTAAGAAAAGGAGTGGCAACATCATAAAAAAATTTGAAGATGTGCTTCTAAATTTAAATACTTTTGAATTCAAAGATGATTGCTTTGATGGTATAAACTACCTTTTATGCAATTAATTATAGAGGGGTTCCGAAACTGCGTGCCGTGACGCCCTGGGGCGTCGCTACCGTATCTTAGGGGAGTTGCGAGACGATGCATATAGATCCGGTCGCACGTTACAGGGGGTGAAGCTATTGCCATCAAACGGAATTTACTAACAGGTGAAATACAGTTCTATTCCATAGCTTCAAAGTACCTTACTATTTAGTAGGAAAACAAGTTGCTATAGGAATCGAGTTCAAATTAAATTTTTATGTATTACTTCTCCAATAAAAGTAAGTATTTGGTCTTAACTCACTTGTGTGTTATACCTAACATTGTTTTCAACACAAAAATATATATTAAGTAAATTAATCGACTGTATCACCAACGTTCACAGGCGTCATAGGGCCTTTATCCTTACTGTCAAGTACAGTCGCAGTAAATCCCACAAGTAGACAGATGTAGTCGCCCCTTCCCTCCCACGGCGAGATAGTATCTGTCTCAACTTGGGGAAAATTACGGCCTTCAAATACAAAAGCACTGCTATTTATTGTGGTAAATGGCAAAGTCCGAGGCATCCGAGCTAAGCATATCGTTTTAAGTACGATGACGCACGGTGTTGTTGAGTATAGTTGTTCGGACGAATATTACCGTCCATGTTTTCATGAAATTTATTGTATAAATACTTATTTTATATGATTATCCTCGTGAACAGAGGGATAGATATATAATGATCCATTTTTAATAAACTTACTAGCTTTTGCCCGAGGCTCTGTCTGAGTGGATGTCGGTTATCGCGACCAAACTTAGCCTATTTCCTTTCTCAAGGTCTAATCTACATTCTACCTCTAAACCAAATCTCATCAAAATCGGTTTAGTAGTTTAGGCGTGAAAGCGTAACATACAGTTGTGTGTAAAGCCTTGATTTATAACACTTTTACTAATTTTTAAGGTTTTTATGGCAGTTGCCTATGGTCTTGTTCGTATGTATTTCTGATTCAAACTTGATTTCCAGGAGAGAGAGTTTTGGTAAATAAATAATGGAAAATTTAGTGAATAAATCAGGGAGCTTCATCTGCCAACAAACTGTTATACAGTTTGGCAGAAGAAAAATTATTGTAACAATGCTTGTTTTCCGTAAATAAATTTTATTTGAATATTTCATTTCAAAAACCAGAAAAATCCATCCCTATACGAAATTTCAGTCAGATCTGTCTAGACGTTTAAGCATAATTGTGTAACAAACATACAAGCAACTTTACAACTAGAGTGATGGGATACATATCTTACCGCAGAAAGTTTACTTAGTATGTAATACATCGATACATACATATATAATCACGCCTTTATCACCGGAGGGTAAGGCGGAGGTGAATTAACACCTACATTTCACCAATCATTGTATTCTGTTCCACGAAGCAGGGGGTGAGGCTATTGCTGTTTTCCGGCCACTATTGTTGACTCGAGTCATGCATCTGAGGCAGAGTCTGGGCTGTATATATCTGTCTGATGGCTATGATGTTAAACTGCTCTGTCCCTTAGTCGCCTTGTACGACACCGCATGGGAAGAGATGGGGAGGTCCAAATTCTACTCTGTCGGGAACCACCGGAAATACACCTTTTCTTTTTAATGAGCATTCCAGTAAGTAAATACAAACAAGGCCTACATAATGGTGCCTAATTTTTAAAAATAGTTTCCTTATGAAAGAGCTACCATTTTTTCATGTGGGTACTTTAGGATAGAGTGAGGTCATGTCACCGATTGCCGCCAATAACAAAGAATATCGTTGTTACTTTCGTTTTACTTAAGCGTGAAAGAGATGCGGCGACACGAACTAATACTGACCATTAGTCATTTGTAAATTTTCTTTGTCGAATTTTATTTATAAATCTGACGAAACAACCATTGACCTGCTTATTTGCCCAGTACTATTAATTCAATTTTTATATTCAGGTGGACACCTTAGTTAGATACTTAAAGAAAGAAAATATTATTCTATAATTTTGTAATCTGTTGTTAAAATGCTTTAAAAACTTTTGCTAAATAACATAAGTCACTACTGCACCCCTATTCAATATAAAACAATCAACATAAAACGAATACACACAATCGATTTAATACCCGCATCGTTTTAAATCGATTGTGAATTTTGATGACCGTATTACCCTTGACATGTGCAGGAAAAAAATACGTTCTATATGCAAACGAGGATGTAAATGTTGCTGATGGCTTAGGATGAATTTAGTTTTAGTGAAAATTTACATTACATATATACTATGTTCGCAGAATGTTATTATTTGTTGAAGCCGATTGATTTTCCTGGTTTAAATTAATGCACAACTATTTAATTCACTAGAGGCCACACCAGAGGCCTCTCCTACCCTCAGTCTGTATTTAGAGGGGCGCGCGACAAATGTCAAAGTGACATTGACATATGACAGTTTGACATTTTGATTTGACAAATTCGCAATCATTTTTATATTTCAAAAATTTAAAAATCCACGCTTTGAAGGTAAGCAGTTTAAAGTCTATAAATATGTAGTATCTAGTAGTAGCTTCATCGTGTATCACGGAGGACAGGCCACTGATGTCATGAAACGCAAGAAAGTTTAATTAAATAGGTCAATTAATTTTAACAAGACAGATTAAGAAATTAAGTGATAGTTTATGTTAACTCATTTAGTCTATGGACAGCTTTATTTTTTTAAAAAGAAATAACAATGTTTTATTTTTAACAGCGGCGCCGGCGGTAACGCACGAGTGACATAGCTATCCCCGATATTGTAAACACTCATTGACAAAGTAATCTTAAGATAGAGCTAGCTTAAGCTTACATTTCTGTGAGAATGAATAAAAATCCTAATCTGACATAAAGAGATTTTAACTATGACGTATGCATTGTGTCAAATTTGACGAATGTCAAACACCATAACATGTGTTAACTTCTGTTGTTGTCTTACCACAGAAAAAATATTTTATATACGGTCTAAGAATTTTATAATGATTTTTTTTTATATTGGAATTTTGGCAAGTTTTGGAGTCAGCTTGGGTAGATGAATCATCTCCTCGTTAAAACTCATTTAATATCGATTTTAAAAGCAAAGACAACAGACTCCACTCAGCCAAATATCTTCATAGTATATATTGTACATCACAATCCTCTTAACCGCGGTAGCCTAGTGGTATGCGTAATGGACTGCTGAGACGAGGTCTCGGGTTTGATCCCAGGTTTTATCATGGCATACACCAATGGCTTTTCGATGCTTTTCGAAGTTATGTGTGTATTTATCACAGGTTTATAAGTGCCCGGTTAATGGCAATAGGCTCGCCACCTATTACATTGGGGCCTAAACATAAACTGGCGAAATGTGGGTGCTAGCACCTCTGCCTACCCCTTCGGGGATATAGGCGTGAGTTTATGTTACAATCCTATTAAAGCTTCAGATGGTATCTAGGGATATTAAATGACAATCAGCCGGATGGGAATCCGATTTAACTATATCACTAGCGGAAACACATTTTACATCTACAAGTAATAGCGCCTGAGTACTATAATGTACGGCCAGCAGCAAAAGTAGCTGAACATTAACTGTATAATATTTACATTGAAAACTTACTTCTTTTCTAACCTGCCCTAATTTTTATAAACGTGTAAGTTTGTGAAGATGTTTGTTACTCAATCACGCTAAAACGACTGAACGGATCTGGTAAAAATTTGGTACTGGTATAGATCTTGATCTAGAACAAATAGGGTACCTACTTTACGATCCACTACTTCACTCTCAAACGTCATAAATCTTTTTCGACAATCTTCAATCGTCCATGCTCTATCTACACGTGTCCGAATCATCTAAGCATCTCTTTTTCTATCTCAGTCATTAAATTTTCAGCCATACAACATTCCCTTATCACGATGTTCCTCGTGTCGTGTGATCTGTAAATTGAAACGTGTTAAGTTGCTTCTATCTTCGACTGTACCTACCAATCTATCCATTTTATTACAACATCGATCACACGAACAATGGCAAGCCAAAGATAATATACAGTAAGTTTGTCTTCGCTACGAAGTTTGTGCTCGTAAGTACCCCACAGCTTATACAAGATGTATTGAAAAAGAAAACAATCGCCTTCTTCAATGGTGAAGCGTGATCGTTATTTAATTTTGGTTTCCGGGATAACGTCACGCGAGATGAGATCAGACGCTGTCAGTTTGGCTATTGCAAAAAATGTTAAGGTCACTATCCTCTAATAGGTACCATTTTGTACAAGCTCACACCGGTGAATATATATATGCTCAAGGGGGTAAACAGCAACCAAAACGACCCACAGGCGGCGTGCGTTTTAGTCGGTTCGAGTCCGACATAACCTCTTCCACCGGCTCCGGTGGGGAGGTATCCGTGGGGATTTTGCGCACGTAAAAATAAAGGGGGTAAATAAAGGTGTAATTTTTTTGTAGAGCAAAATAACTTTTAGCTAATACTACTAAATTCCTCTCCCCCCCTTTTCTGGGGAAAGATGGGGACACCGTCGT
Source organism: Eilema griseolum (assembly GCA_963662185.1). Classification (NCBI taxonomy): domain Eukaryota; kingdom Metazoa; phylum Arthropoda; class Insecta; order Lepidoptera; family Erebidae; genus Eilema; species Eilema griseolum. The sequence continues at coordinate 14,299,359 of OY759250.1, forward strand.
CCCACACTTGAGGGAGCCTTCTATGGCCCCGGGTCAGTTAGGGTGCGCGTGGTATATGCCAAAGGCTACCTCACCCTCGGCAACTGATGGACTGACTGATGGCTGACTGATGTTCGACATAACCACCCCCAGCTCCGGCGGGATGGTATTCGGGAATTTCCGCACGTTAAAAAAAGTACTAATAAACTGGTTGTACAGAACAAAATATTGGATTTCGATGGAGAACTATAACCTGATCACTAACTTTTTATAACAGTGATGATTGGTGAAATGTGGGTGTTATTTTACCTCTGCCTAACCAGTATGTATGTATGAACACTCTGCTCTTGCTGCTGTTGCTCGGTGTCAAAATTGATTAACTTATTCATTTATCTAGTTCCAAATTAGAAATTCATAGTAGGTACCAATGTGAACTATGAATTTCGAATTTGGAATTATCTTTGAGCAAACTAGCACTCGATCTTTGTGCAAAATTCCAGCCAAATCCATTTAGTCATATTGGCGTGGTCTACTAAAGACCAAACAACATTACTTTCTCATTTATAGATATATCGCAATTTGTAGATAACCAAATTGCACCAGTAAGTGCAAAGTATTTCTTGTTACGCCTGAGAGAAGATTTATATGATGTATTTAATTTCTCTACGAGCAAACAAGAAACATCCATTTTCACGCCTTTTCCACGCTTATCTGATTAATCTGTGAAGCTTTCTATAACAATGAATCTTTGTTTTAAATACCTGCTTATATATGCTGTTAATTGATTTTACGTTGTTATTCATTAGACACCTACTAGGTTTCTTTTCTTTATCATGTGGATAAGAAATAATGAAATCTTTGTAAATAATAACAATTCGCAACTACGCCTATATCTTCGAGTCGAAATTTCATCGATGCAAAAGTTGCCTGAAAGGTTGTCTGTAAGAAATTTCTATTAAGAGATAAGACCTAAGAATAGAGCTAACTAACAAGTTTTATTTATTTTACCATTGAAACTCAACACAAAGGGCCTGCGATTCTTCAAAAACAGTAAATAAAACGCTGTTAGTTAAAAAAGAAAATTGAATTTGGAACATGCGCGAATATTATTTATTATAAGGATTATCGTAAGGAAAACGGAGAACGTATATTTTATCTCTAATTATTTTCTCGTAGTCAATGATAAAAAAAGAGTTATAGGTACTCAATACGTAAAAAAATCATCTCGGCTCTTGTATCCCTTGATCCGGTTAGGATTCTATTCTAGAATCTTCTTGGGATAAAACTTAGTGCCTCGAAAAGGAATCACCTTTTTCACTTGTTGGGTAATCTGATATTTAAAAAAAATTCTGAGGTGCTTTTGTGAAAGACATTTTGTAGTCCAATTTGCCGGTTCAAATATTGCTTACTCCCCTATCACTCTGGGCGTTTTTAAGTTACCTACAAACTCGAACATTCTTGATACTTGAGCAAGAGGTTGTTTACGTACCTAATCTATGGCATGCGCACGCGGCGACAACAATGCCAAGAGCGGGTTGACTCACGCCGCCCGATAACACATCATCGTGTTAACATGCACACAACAGCACTCTTTTTACCGAAGTCGGTCGTCAAGAGCTCAATATGCTGCAGATTACAACTTCAACCAGCTTGACTTATAAATATACTTTATTTATTCAGGTTGTCAATTGACAGCACCCTGTTATATGGTAAGCAGCCAACCTGAGAGCACACCAACGAAGCTCTCATTAATCAGAAGCCAGTCGCGGTGGCCGAACTCGGTCAGGAGATATATATATAGGGTAAAGTCCTGAAGATAGAGATCACTCTTCCAGATGCTGTCAATCCTACGATAGTGGTCCCTAACATGACAGCCACGACAGATGCTTTATCACGTCTGGCTTAAATATGCCGGAATTTTACAGCCTGTATATTTACTCTGAGATGGAGAACAGCCCTATCCCTGAGTCACTTTCTAAGACGCCCACGGCATTTAGTTTAGGTAATCTGTGTTCACGGGAAGAGATGAGGTCGCTCTAATTCTACTCCACCTGTACCTCAGGAACCTCATCACTTTACTTTTAGATAATATTTTCGTGTTCAGTAAAAATACTGATTGTGCATCTAATTAAGTTCAGAATGATCACCACCCACCCCGAAATGGATAGGTTAGGTTAGAAGACTAAGGCGGGAGCGAAGCGAAGCGGAGCTTCCGCCTTATGTCTTTGTGGTAATTTTTTTTATAATTGGTTGGTTGGTTGGTTGCTAACTAACTACTTACTTGCAGTAGTTTGTTGGTGCTCAATCAGTATTTTTGATGTGAATTTGGATTATTTTGTCGTACAAAATGTACTCTTTTTGATATACGTTTAAATACCATCCTTTACTTTTTACTTTTTATGGTGTTTTTTTTTTCAGATTACCACGTATTAGATACGAAAGCGCTCGACCTCCGCGTAATGTGTATTAGTGTGCTAATTGCATTATGTAGAACGGATATCGCGTACAATGTAAGCAGATTTTTTCTTAACGTTGCATTTATTTTGTCAGAATTACAATTTGTTCGATCGTTGTCATTTGAAATCAATGTTTATGAATAAGGACGTTTTTCGATATCATTATGAAATTATAAATGAGTTCACCTGTCTGTTGAGATATTAAAAAAACTGTTATATGTTATATATTCACAATTAAGTATTATTTTTTTAATTTCTTAAATTAGCGATTCTAATTCTGATCCCTAAAAACTTTTGTTGCAATACTTGTTAAATTGGTCAAAAAAGTTTGACAATATATGTTTAAGAAGCCACAGACTATTACTACCGAGAATCCAGTTTTAGTACAATCTATTTTTTTAATTTGCCGAGCGACATCGGCAGTGGCGGCACGGCATCCGGCGCGATCTTGCAAAAGGATGGTTCATAAATTACGGATAATAGTGCTTAACTTGACTTTAATAATGTCCTAGAATCCAGAATATACAAGGCGCTATCTAGACATAGAATAGAAAGAAAGAAAAATACAGGTAGAAGAAGCATGTAGGTAGCTTGCTAAGAAAAATCCGCGTGTACAAATTTTAGGCAGGGAGCATAAGTATGACGTTCCTTGTGTTGCAGACGTCTATAAACCCCGATAACGACTTTCCATCTGGTAGGGGGTGTACTATAAAATACACGTATAGTATTTCGAAGCTCCTTTCATACTCCTTCTTCAATTAATTTTGTTTGGTTAGTGTTTACGTTACGGTAACGACAGTCGAACAAGGAAAGTTTATAGTTCCTAGCATATTGGCATGAGCGGTTATACTGATTTTATTACATTTTTGTGGTTTATAATATTGCAATTAGGTTATAGCGTATTATTCATTATACCTACTAACATACTTTCACCCTACTTATAACCACAGATAAGGAACAGGACAAGTCCGTGGTATAGCTTTGTGACAAAGAGTAAATACTTATTACAAAGGTAAACAGGGAAAAACTTACGCATTTTATGGAGCCGGTAAAAGTAATACCTGTTTAACTTATCTGTAGAGACAACAGCCTTTTTTTTATACCACTTATGAGACAGACAAGCACACGGCCCACCTGTTGGAAAGTGGTCATTGTAGCCTATGAACGCGTGCAAAACCAAGAGAGTCACACTCGCGCTGCCAACCCTGCAAGCATTAGGAGTTTCTGTGCCGTAAGTGTAAAAGACAAACCAGGGCAAGCTTTTGGTCTTCCCACAGACAATACAAAAACTCTACAGTGAGCTCCGGCTACCCTAATCACCGCCGGGAACACAACACGAGCTTATTATGACCGCGGTATTCTGTAGGGCTGAGAAAGTACCTCCTTTCTCAGTCGGACTACTCAATTGGGACGGGAACACCGTCGTGTCCTACCTCCTACAAAATAACCTACATGAAAGTACTGTAGATCCTTTCATGTAGGCCCTTCAATTTCAGATACACCTGCACCTCCGTTTTACAAGACATTGATATTTAAAATGAATATTTTACAAGGCCGAAATGAAATACAGTAGAAAAAGTGTGTCTTTACCTAACGCAGTAGGAAGTAGAGTGTCTGTATTAACTATTAAAAATCCACAACAATGATATCAATATTATAATGCGTTATAAAATAAAACGTGTTCGCGAAACATGCTTGGATATGAAGCGTTCCTAATAAGAATTTGGCTCAGCAACATCGTGACCTGATAGTACGCACTGCACAGTGTATGTTGAAATGATAATAGGGTTATCACTACCATTATAAAAGAAACTTTACGTCGCAGTACAAGCGGTGACTGTGACTATTAAGAATAAGAATAAGAATAATTTATTTGCCTTTAAACATGGTCACATAGGTCTTACAATATGTATGAGTACAGCATGTCTAGCCGCAATCTGCAGCATGCAAATTTTTCAGTCTTCACAAATCGAACAATTATTATATTATAATACTAAACATCACAGTCATCCATCATTGCACTTACATTACATTTATTATAAAATTATATTAAATTATGGAATAAGTTGTAACATTATAAATTATCTACAAATATTCATATTATCACAATACAATAGGTATAATTAATATTAGGTATACTTATCTATTATCACAACTACATTACCGATTGAGCTTATCCCATAGAATTTGGTAACTACAAAGTTACTCAGTCATTAATTTATTATATTTAATTTTTATATGTCATAAACTCTTTTGTTTTATTAAACTCTATTGTGCAGCTGCTCTAGACAGGTCGACCACTATCTGTCTGATGTTAAACAGCCCTATACTTTAGTCGCCTTCTACGACACCGCATGGGAAGAAATGGGGTGGCCCTAATTCTAAGTCTGCCGGGAACCATTTGGCTATCCTATAACGGTTCTGTTTTTACGCACACAATATCACTGCGATAGAAGAAAATCTCGAAACAAAACTCTGTACCACCACGTCTGGCCAGCATCGAAACAATAGGCTAAAGCCTCTTGGGAGAGGCCTATGTCCAGCAATGGACTGCAGTGAGCTAATTGATTGCTTCATTTTAGTGATTATTATTAATTGGACGGCCGCAATCGACTCAATAGAGTGACGCACACCGTAGTTAAAGTTACTACGAGCAATCAGGTACAATAGTTTTTTATATATATTATTTTATTATTTTAACTTGTTTTGTATGCGAAGGAATAGGTAGATGTGTGTTATATCAATGAATTTATCAATTAGCTTGTTGTAATCCATTGCTAGAGATAAGGCCTCTTCCAATGTGCGACATTTCTCCGCGGTGTCGTTTATTGAACATAAATTTTGTCCCCAGACACCATGCTTCCACTAGAAAAAGTCCAACTTAAAATATCTAATAACACTTGCATAACTCGGGGCTCAAACCCAAGATCCTCCACTATCACAGTCGCTTAATACGAATTGATAAAAATAGAAAAAATTTAATCGGTTCAGGCGTGATTCGCACCGCCTGAAGCCATCCAAATTTTCTTACCGTCCGTCTTGCGGCGACGCGTGTAGGAGACATCTATCATTAATTACTCATACGAACTATCGAAACCAGTGAATGATGTTGCATTCATTTTTAAATATTGAATTTTGATTACTCCGCCCAAACAATTGAATGAAATTTTAAAGCATTAGTACCTATGCTACTCAAATCAATTAAAATAGAAAAACAAAATACGAATATAATTTGCGCAAATCAATAAATGATTTATACATTTAGTATTTCGTATGGTCGACAGCCCTAAGCGAAAGAATGTTGGCAAGATCAAAGTACGGCGGATCGAAATAGCCCACCCTCGGTTACCATGGTAACCGCCTCCCGCGCTCCGGGCATTAGCGTGAATTGTTCCAGACCAACTTACTATTTGTATTAACATAAACTTGTGAAATATATTGTTCGACACGGGAACACTGTCTCTTTTATCAGGAGAAACATTCTGGATTTGCTTGGAGGGTGTTAGATATTTGTTTTACAAGTGAACAAGTTTATTTCTTTCTTTAGTTATTTTGTTGCCAGTGCTCATAATATCACGATGGATTAAAACTATTTTTAAAGAATTCTACGGCGATTAATATGGTGCTATTATATAATTTATTTAATAAAATGCAGAATTAAATGCAAGTCCTCTTTCTCCTTGCTTCAAATCTTTTACATACTTACATAGGTACAGGCTGCGTATTCGGTATTATACAGAATACCTACTCAATGTTTAATCCCACACGTTTTATGTATTTTGTCGTAGTATCTATTCTGTGATTCTGTCTATCAACATTATTTAGGTATTGTGTATAAAACAGAATGCCTTCCGTCATACAGATTGCTATCAGTTAAAAAAATATTTCGATTTCAATGTGCAGTTTGAATCAATATTGCGTAAACTGCCGAAAATGTCATTAAATCACGAATTAGCGGAGCAATCCAAAATTAGTGCAGCGAATGATTTCAACATAGGCCACTGTGTAGATAGATTTATAAATAAATGAAATAAATATTCCACGACATTCTACACAGAGCTTTCGAGACCCGTGGTAAGCATAGATTAACTAACTTGTGTTATGAGATCTAGAATGCGGATAAACATACTTGATAAGTTTTTTGACCAATTCAAATATACATTTTCATACATACAAATTTTGCACTGAGCGGGAATCAAACCCGAGCCCCCTGCATAGCAGTCGAATGCTCTACCGCTACGCCACCGATGTCGTACACGGACAATAAATAAAAATTACTATTGTGTGAAACAATAGCTTTTCACCTCAGAACAATGATATAGATGAGAAAACAGGTTCTTGAAAATGAATCGATTTCGAAGAATTGAAGCACAGTTTGAAGTGACCTTGTGACCTTTGACCTTGACATTGTTATTATGTACGGTACGAAATAGACTAGAAAGTTTAATTACTACTTTGAGGCCATAGGTCAACGGAAAGTGTTCTTGAATAATGTTAATTTTATTATCTTTTTGATTAATCAATCAATGAATTAGCCTATTGCAGTCCTCTGCTGGACATAGGCCTCTCCCAATGTGTGCTATTGCTCCCGAGCCTTCGCCTTTCGCATCCAGTATGTGCCGATCCTTAGTCCTGATCATTGATATCAAAATCGCTGTTTTTTGGCATCTTAAGGCTTCCTCTTCGAAGCCCAGAGTCAACTTTCCTAATGTACAGTAAGACTATTGGCATACATGTCATCCCTTACGACGCCACACGTTTCTCCTCACAACCGTGTAAAAGGACCGGTCTAATGATAGTTTTATAGACCTGCCTCATCAAGCGAACCGGCAACCGACACCAGGCGCCTCACGCACTTGGCTCACGGGACAGCAATAAAAACATATCTTGACAGTGATCGAGGACACCAGCTGCGTGGATTATAATACATACATAAACATATAAACTCACGCCTATATCCCCGAAGGGGTAGGCAGAGGTGGTAGCACCCACATTTCGCCAGTTTATGTTTAGGTCCAAATGTAACAGGTGACGAGCCTATTGCCATTAACCGGTCACTTATAAACCTGCGGTAAACATAACATAACTTTGAAAAGCATCGAAAAGTCATTGGTGTGTGCCATGGTAAAATCTGGGATAGAACCCGAGACCTCGTATCCCAGCTGTCCATTACCCATACCACTAAGCTACCGCGGCACTGGAATATAATATTTAGTACTTATTTGTTTTATAATAGTTTGAAAGCTAGCTGTACCATACCTACAATCTAGGTTTTGATTATTTTTTACCCTGAATCTTATTGCTTTTTCTGACTATATCATTTAAACGAGGAATTATTATTAATTGTATGCTGACATTATTTAAATTTTTATTACTACCTTTCAATATTTGTACGCTGCTGCAGACAGCAGAATATTATGTACAACCAACTCTGTAACCACTTTTATACAATATTCTTACAAATGAATCTTATCTAAAAATAATTTAAGTTACGCCTTAAAACGTGAGCTTTCCTGCCAGTGCAAGTCCGGTCAAACATCGAAATCCAATAAAAGAAAGAGAGAGACAAAGAAGAGATCTCTGTCTCCTCTTAGTCACGTCACAGAGGTAGTTTTAATATCTTTTGACTTAATATGCCAAAAGATATCTGGTATAAAAATCTAAATTTGTCGTTTTTATTCTATATTATCCAAAAATCTAATGTTACATAACGATTCAACACATTTGATACCATGAACAATGCACGTCTATCGTGTGAACAGCGCTTGTAATGGCGTTATTGTCATATCCTTATTAACTGCGTGTATTATTGGAGACTCGTTTCATTGATATAATAACTGACAATAGCATTCTGGCAACTATAGACTGCTGTTATTTCACACGTACTGGTAATATAAATAAGGTATTCAAGCCATATTCGGACGCCAACCCCGGTTGCATCCAAATCTTGCACCTTGTAGTTCGGGATCTACTCTTCTACTCTTCCTTTCCTTATGAATTGGGCCCAGAAGATCATCGCAGTGCCCTAAATGCCATTGATGTCTCACCTACTGGGCTTAAGGTAGCAACTAGCCTATCGCAGTTCACTGCTGGACTAGGCCTCTCCCAATGTTGGGAGGCTTTTGGCCTATTGTTTCCACGCTGGCCAAACGGGTTGATACAGGGTTTTCTTTCAAGTTTTCCTTCTCTCGTCTGCGTATTTTTCCGTTTGTCGCCTCTTACAACACGCTTCGGATAAGATGGGGTGGTGATACTTGTATTCTTTCTCCGTCACCCCGGTTGCATCCAAATCTTGATGGGGACAAGTTCGGAATCCGCTCTTCTACTCTTCCTTCCCCTATAGATTGGGCCCAGAAGATCATCGCAATGCCCTAAATGCCATTGATGTCTCACCGATTGGGTTGACATTAATTAATCTATAAGTCATAATCAATATATTTATTTAATTATCCATTTATTTGCACAATCAGTAATTGTTACATTAACATTTTCATACATACATACATACATATAATCACGCTTTTATCCCTGGAGGGTTAGGCAGAGGTGAATTAACACCTACATTTCGCGAATAATTGTATTCGGTCCCACGTAATAGGGAGTGAGCCTATTGTCGTGTTCCGGGCACTATTGTTGACTCGAGCCATGCATCTGAAGGCTGAGTCTGGGCTGTATATATCTGTCTGATGTTAAACAGCCCTATCCCTTAGTCGCCTTGTACGACACCGCATGGGATGAGATGGGGTGGCCCTAATTCTACTCTGCCGGGAACCACGCGGCAAAACATTTTCATTTAAAGCATGTAACCATAATATTAAGTTTAGTGCACAACATTTTAAGGTGCCACAGCATTATCATGGAGACATATCCTGAATGCATCCGAGGCCAAGTTGCAGGCTTCCGGCGTTTCTCCTCCACTTCACGCACGATCTTGGGAGTCCATGGCAGAGAGAAAATTAATTAATATATACGTATCAAGTCGTCTTACATAAAATATAGACGTCCGCTGCTCCGTGGTTGGACCCAAAGCCGACGACAACTTAATTGTGATAAGCCTGGAGTTTAACGATAATAAACACTTCCCAACAGAGTCAATAGTCACGTCCTGGTATACATAATTTTTCTACATGTACAGTTGACAAAGGAGATGCGGTTGCACCTTTACACACAATTTTATACAAAAGAGTGCGACCGCAACTCCTTTGTCGACTGTACAAGTGTACGTCTTGAGATGTCCAGAGTGTTGTATTTCTGACAATGAGTTTAGCAGCATCTTGAGAAGATAGACGTACTCTTGACTGATGCGAGTACCTTTTTTTCTTTTTATACCACTTAGTTGGCAGACAAGCACACGGCCCACCTGATGGAAAGTGGTTACCGTGGCCTATGGACGTGTGTAACACCAGAGGAGACACAGTCGCGCTGCCAACCCTGTAAGTACAGAGTTTCTGTGCCGTCAGTAGAAGACAAAGCAGGACAAGCCTTTAGTCTTCCCACTGACAGCACAAATTCTCCAGTGAGCTCTGGCTACTCTACTCACTGCTGGGAACACAACACGAAGTTATTATAGGCGCGGTATTCTGTAGCGCGGAGGTACTTCCCCAGTCGGACTGCTCAATTGGGCGGAAATACCGCCGTGTCCTAAAACCTACTTGTATGGTCTACACCTGAGCAGCTGTCCATAGGCAGATGGGGCAGTTTCTCATAGTCGTATGCACATAAATTCTTTCAAACACCTGTCTCACTGAGATAGGGCGCGTTTATTACGAAATACGGCCGATGTCTGTGCGTACAATTTCGTAACTATGTTTATTAAACATTTCGCTACCCAAGCTATCTCGGCCGGTCAATAATAAACGCAGCTTGGATTCATGCCAGCCATTGCACTAGCTGACAGAGGTAACTATTCATTTAGGGGCTATTATGAGTGCCTTGGAAGACAATAGCCCATCGACTTCATAGCGATTGGCTTGTACGCCGCTGTTTTGACTCACAAATGAGAGTAAAATCAGTGCCAATAGCTATTAATTTTAATAATTTTTCGTCTCATTTTGAATTAATCCCATCTAAATTTAATTTGTACAGATATTAAGAGGTACATGGGACTAACATATTATTACAATACGTCGCTATAAAATTTCTTTAGTCAGTCATTTATTTTTTAAATAAGGTTAAGGTTGATGCCTAGTGGTATGGGTAATGGACTGCTGAGACGAGGTCTCGGGTTCGGTCCCAGGTTTTACCATGGCACACACCAATGACTTTTCGATGCTTTTCGAAGTTATGTGTGTATTTATCGCAGGTTTATAAGTGCCCGGTTAATGGCAATAGGCTCGCCACCTATTACATTGGGACCTAAACGTAAATTGGCGAAATGTGGGTGCTAGCACCTCTGCCTACCTCTTCGGGGATATAGGCGTGAGTTTATGTTATGTTATGTTATGACAAAAATCTGAATTACTTTTTTAAACTATTATGTGATGTTGACCTGAGTCAGGTGTTCGAAATAGAAGGACATAATTAGAACACTATTTTTTTTATCAAATGAAAGACGCTCTTAAGGCAGATGGAAGGATTATACCACTTAGATGGCAGACAAGCACACGGCCCATCTGATGTAAAGTGGTTACTGTGGCCTATGGACGTTAAACAAGGGAGTTACACTCGCGCTACCAATCCTGTAGGCATAGAGTTTCTGTGCCGTCAGTGTAAAAGACAAAGCAGGACAAGCTTTTGGTCTTCCCACTGACAGCACCAAAACTCTCCAGTGTGCTCTGGCTACCCTACTCACAGCCGGGCACACAACACAAGGTTATTATGGCCGCGGTATTCTACAGGGCGGAGATACTTCCCGAGTAGGACTGCTCAATTGAACGGAAAACAGAACGCTAGGTTTAGGTCCCAATGGTGTTGGTAAAAACCTGTACAGGTACATCCCACATCCATCATCAGTCCAATGTTAGATACATTGAACACGTAGTCAAGTAATAACAATGAAATACAATCGTGTTGCCTACGCTAAAAGTAATTCTTACGATCATATAAAATTCTATGTTCACATCATATTTTATTGTCTCGTTTGAACAGCTTGCAGCTGTTCGTTTTATCCACAATAGCCGTTTAATGCAGAAATCGTTTTGTTCGACATTGTAGTTGGTACTTGTTATATAAAAACTGTATATCGAATTCATTGACTGCGTAATTCCCGGTTTCGTACTACAAGAAATACCCCATCCCGTCTCATAGATATTGTAGAAGGTGACAAAAAAATTGGTAAAAAGCCTACGTCAGAGTACTGAATTGTAAGTGAAATTGACTCGTCTTGTGCCTCAAAGATGTGTTAGAAGGACCCTTCACAGCCTACGTAATGTACTTTAATGTAATTTTAATGTTTGTGACCGGCATAAAATAAATACCAGACACAAAAACAATCTTGTAGTCTGTGGTAGTCGACTTGAAAAAATTAGTCATTCATTCCAGGACAACTGTATACGCTTTTTTAACAAGCTCCCTAATGAAATTAGGGATATAAATTTATAAATATTGTTAGAAGTAAATTGCGCCAGAAAGGCTATTATAAAATTCAAGAATACTTGGATGATAAACAAGCTTGGAAATGAGCTGTTCGCTCAACTATGCTACTCAAGTAAATTTTTGTATTTAGATTAAGTAGACTAAGTGTATGTTTGTAAATAGACTAAAAAAAAAAAGAAATGCCCGCTGAGTTTCTTGCCGGAGTCTTCTCAGGTCGGGGCCGCGTTTCGAACCGGTGGTCCATTTACTAAACTGATATTCATGTTCCTTTTTTGTTGACGTTTTGTAAGTGCCGATATAATGGTCTATACAGAATAAATGATTTTTGACTTTGACTTTGCATTAACCTTGTGATACTTGAAGAATTGATGACTTAAATATGGTGGCTGGGATGGGCCGGATATGGAAGGCGGAGAATCAGGAGCTATGCCACACATTTGGAGAGGACTACCGACGAGTCCAGCAGTTGACTGCGAAAAGCTAATTGATTGATTGATGATAGTGGAATCCCCTTTCTTAATTATTAGGTACCTATATACCTATAACCTATATAGTTCCCGGCAGAGTAGAATTTGGACCACCCCATCTCTTCCCATGCAGTGTAGGCTGTTTAACATCAGACAGATATATACAGGGAAGACTCCGCCTTAGATACATGGCTCGAGTTAACAATAGTGCCCGGAAAACGGCAATAGGCTCACGTGGGACAGAATACATTGATTGGTGAAATGTGGGTGTTAATTCACCTCTGCCTAATCCTTCGGGGATAAAGGCGTGATAATATGTATGTTATATGTATTTAGTACCATTAGGTGATATGAACATTTCACAATGTTACAAATGCTTAGACATCAATTTACTAATGAATCGTTGTGTAATTGTTTATTTATTGGCAACTTGTTGTTGTAATAATTGATGTAATAGACGCTAGCAGTCTAGTCATCCATAACTCTGTACTCAAAAAACTTATATTTCTTATTCTGTGGAAATGTTCCAACTGTGTACCTTTCACTGGCTAGTGTGGTTGCCTACAGAGATATAATTACTACTCTATTTCCTATTGAGATAGGCTTTATTATCAAATTTTTCAGTAGGTTTAACCGCACGTACTGTGTGCTTTTGGTCACTTCGTTTTTTTTTATACCACTTAGGTGGCATACAAGCACACGGCCCACCTGATGGAAAGTAGTTACCGTGGCTTATGGACGTTTGTAACACCAGAGGAGTCACAGTCGCGCTGCCAACCCTGTAAGTACAGAGTTTCTGTGCCGTCAGTGAAGAAGACAAAGCAGGACAAGCCTTTAGTCATCCCTCTGACAGCACAAATTCTCCAGTGAACTCTGGCTACCCTATTTACCGCTGGGCGTATTCTGTAGGGCAGATGTACTTCCCCAGTCGGACTACTCAATTGGGCGGAAATGTCGCCGTGTCCTACCTCTTAAAACTCGTTATCACTGATTCTGATCAAGCATTTTAAATTCCATACAGGTAGTTGCACTGAATCTGGATGTGGTATTGTGTTCCTACTACGAGTACATTTTCAATCTGCGAATGTCATACATCATACTTATACCCGGTCGAATTTCTTTACTTTCCCCAGTTAATCACTACCCATGCGAGACGCGCTGGTGAAAACAATCAATCGAAGAATCAAAGAATCAATTTCATTTATTCAGTTTAGGCACATAAAGAGCACATATGAACGTCAAATGTTTCTGATTATATTATATCCCGGAGTATATTTGACAAAACCTATGGCTACTGTGACATTTCACGGAAATTAATCCTTACTAATATTATAAATGTGAAAGTAACTCTGTCTGTCTGTCTGTCTGTCTGTTACGCTTTCACGCCTAAACCACTGAACCGATTTTGCTGAAATTTGGTACAGGGGTAGATTAGATCTTGGGAAAGGACATAGGCTATGTTTTGTCGCGATAACCGACATCTACGCGGGCGGAGCCGCGGGCAAAAGCTAGTATTCTATAATGTAACAAAGAAAGAAAGAAGGAAAGAGAAAGAACGCAAGAAAGAACGAAAGAAAGAAATTTTATTTATGATACACACAATGTTGTAAATAGGATCAAAATCTGGGTTATATTTTTACATACATGTACATAATATACACACCTTTATCCCCGGAGGGTTAAGCAGAGGTGAATTAACATCCACATTTATCAATACATTTGACATTTAAACAATAGGGGTCAACCTATTGCCGTTTTCCGGGCACTATTGTTGACTTGAGCCGTGCATCTGGGTTGTAAGTGTATATATCTGTCTGATGTTAAACAGCCCTATCCCTTAGTAGCCTTGTACGACACCGCATGGGAAGAGATGAGGTGGTCCAAATTCTACTCTGCCGGAAACCACGCGAATTTAATTTTAAACCAAACTAAAGAGAACACCGCGGTAGCCTAGTGGTATGGGTAATGGACTGCTGAGACGAGGTCTCGGGTTCGATCCCAGGTTTTACCATAGCACACACCAATGACGTTTCGATGCTTTTCGAAGTTATGTGTGTATTTATCGAAATTTTATAAGTGCCCGGTTAATGGCAATAGACTCGCCACCAATTACATTGGGACCTAAACATAAACTGGCGAAATGTGGGTGTTAGCACCTCTGCCTACCCCTTCGGGGATATAGGCGTGAGTTTATGTTATGCTAAAGGGAATTTTATTGCAAAAATCATGATATGCCTACTTATCTGGTCACCACTTCCTGCGCAAGCGATGTCATGCTATGCCCTTGTAAGTAATTCCAAGTTTTAGGATTACAAGACATTACAAGATACTTTTTTTTTACGTGCGCAAAATCCCCACGGATACCTCCCCACCGGAGCCGGTGGAAGAGGTTATGTCGGACTCGAACCGACTAAAACGCACGCCGCTTGTGGGTCGTTTTGGTTGCCGAAGGTGAGGTTGACAGGCATATCCCTCGCACCCCGGCCGACCCAGGGCCATCTCTCACGATCTGGCCCTCTGATATTACAAGATACTACGATACGTATCATTGAACAGTAATAAGCATTATAAAATTTGTGCACGCATAAGAACTCGAACAATAGACCACATGTGACGTCATAAGCCCATTGTTGAGAGGAGCAGATCCGCCAGCATTGACGTAGATATTGAGCATGTAATTGATAGTAAACTTTATTGGGTTACGATAAAGTACAATATAATAAAGCAGGTAGATTTATTTTGTGTAGATATTCGCTGTTTATCAGAATTATTGGTATGTTATTGACTGTAGGTAGCCTAGTGGTATGGGTAATGGACTGCTGAGACGAGGTCTCGGGTTCGATCCCAGGTTTTACCATGTAAACAACCAATGACTTTTCGATGCTTTTCGAAGTTATGTGTGTATTTATCGCTGGTTTATATGTGCCCGGTTAATGGCAATAGGCTCGCCACCTATTACATTGTGACCTAAACATAAACTGGCGAAATGTGGGTGCTAGCACCTCTGCCTACCCTTTCGGGGATATAGGCGTGAGTTTATGTTATGTTATTTTGTTAGTGTTTCACATATAGCTAAACTTAAAAATAAAATTCTGTGGAAAAGTACAAGTAGCTTCCTCCAAGTGCCATCAATGAACAGTATATAAAACAATTTTTAAAATTCTATTAAGATATAGAAAATTTTGAGTCGGTTCAGGAGGGATACGAACCGCGATCTTTTTCGTTATCGATTCAATTTACCAATATGTTAATAGATTTGAATAGTTAGTATACTAAGCATTGCAGCAAGACCAGTTATTGGACATTTTTAGGGCTCCAACTACATGTAATGACTGTCATAGATGTTGGTATTTAAACTATCATGGTCACTGACATCAGTATCAGAATAAACGGGATATTTACCATGTTTTATTTTGAGTTTCCGATATTTCGGCGCTGTTGCAAGCACCATGATCACGGAGGAACTGGAGTAGTGGCGGTGAACAAAGAAAAAGTTTTTTCTTCTAGGAGTAATTATATCGATCTACCCTCTTTCGCTCCTCAAACTCAAAATAATGAAACATGGTAAATATCCCGTTTATTCTGATACTGATGTCATAGATGTTGTTATGAGAACCAGGACCGACGGTATAACGTTCTTTTTTTTTAAACAACTTAGGTGGCAGACAAGCACACGGCCCACCTGATGGAAAGTATCCGTGCTGCCGACCCTGTAAGAACAGAGATTTTGTGCCGTCAGTGTAGAGGACAAAGCAGGACAAGCCTTTGGTCGTCCCACTGACAGCACAAAAACTCTCCAGTGAGCTCTGGCTACCCTACTCACCGCTGGGAACACAACACGAAGTTATTATAACCGCGGTATTCTGTAGGGCGGAGGTACTTCCCCAGTCGGACTGCTCAATTGGGCGGAAATACCGCCGTGTCCTACCTCCTCAACTGTTCCCTCTGAGACACGACCAGACCAATTAGTACCTATATCCATGGATACAAATATTTGCACTGAGCGGGGATTGAACCCGCGCCTCCCAAGTAGCGGCCGCATTCACTACCGCCGCGCCACGGAGGCTGTCTATCGATACTAAATCATAGTCTACCCTTTTTTTTTATACCACTTAGTTGGCAGACAAGCACACGGCCCACCTGATAGGAAGCGGTTACCGTGGCCTATGGACGTATGCAACACCAGAGGTGTCACACTCGCGCTGCCGACCATGAAGAAACCTTCTGAGGCCCCTCTTGAAGAACTAACCTAACTTTTTTTTATATGTTTAGTGTATTGGTATTTATAAAAATAGTAAAATGAGTCAGAAGACATTATTAGTTAAATAATTGTAATAAATCTGCTTACGTAATACTTGAATGGCCCCTTAAATGAATCTACTTCAAAGATTTGGCTAATCTTCGTTATTTTCCATTAAGCGCTCGCGTCCATAGGCCACGGTTACCACTTTCCATCAGGTGGGCCGTGTGCTTGGCTGCCACCTAAGTGGTATAAAAAAAAGAAGAATTTCTTCGTATATGAAGCTGATAAAGATCATAAATCCATTTTCCTGAACAGATTCCGCTAGACACTAACTTTGACCTGGGTCCTCAAAACAGTAGTAATCTTAGCCAAAGCTGCACATTGAACGCAGTGTTTGTAACTAAACTAAGCAATTTATGTATACTGTACAGTCAGCATCAGATTGACCTTACTTTTGTACTGTCAGTGGGAAGACCATAACCTTGTCCTGCTTAGTCTTTTACACTGACGGCACAGAAACTTGTACTTACAGGGTTGGTATGGATTGTGACTTCCTTGATGTTGCACTCGTCGATAGGTCACAGTAATCACTTTCCATCAGGTGGGTTGTGTGCTTGTATGCCACCTAAGTGGTATAAAAAAACGACAAGCCTTTAGTCTTCCCACTGAAAGCAGAAATTCTCCAATGAGCTCTGGCTACCCTACTCACCGTTGGGAACACAACACGTATCTTTTTTCATTTTTCATCCATTCATCTACTACTAAAACCCTACGTAGTTAATTCTCCTTTCTCTTTCTATCTTCTTGTGTAATCATTGTAATCTACACACATAATGATTACCAAATAACAGCCACTATGTTTTGAATGATGTTTGGAGTTGTCTTAATGTTGCCCATCTAAACAATACAATAGTTGTTAAACACATTATACATACATGTTGCGTTGAGTATTGCGTTGTCCGATTACGTGATGGTATAATCTAGTTAGCATAACAAAATGTGATAAGTGACAATAAGATTGAGATACTTGACATGGCTCTGTAGAGCCTGTTCTTGTTAAGGTCGGCGATTTAGAAAGAAAGAAAGAAAATATGTTTTATTTAGAAAACACAGCGCACATTTTTAGAAACGGAATACATAGATACAACAATGCTTAAAAATAAATAAAAATGGTTTTTTTTTTCATGACCATGGATCAGATTCGCTGTCTATGGTCGCCGCGCCTGCCTGAGTAGGCGGGCAACGCGAAAATTTACTTTACTACTATGTATTTACTACGTATACTACGCATACTATGTGTACTATGTTAAGTAAATACATAGTATACTATGTATTTAGTGAGAGCATCAGCGTGTTATAGACTAAATGTAATAGCTACTGACACTAAGGGGAAGTGTGAAGATGTATTAGGAGCATCTAAAGTTTAGGCCCTAAACGATAAATATATTTTATTACAAAATATAAATTTTGTGACTTATATGTTTGTTAATCAATCTTTCATCTTTGTTTTCAATCTAGGACTCTCAAATTTAACTTCACCTCACCTGATGTTAAGCTAAAAGAAAAGTCTCAGGAAAGAGGGTCACCATTACAGACATTAAGTAGGTAATGTTTAAATGGTGGCACTCAGCTTGGCAGCCTCATTAGATACTTTTTCACGCCCCGCTTAAAGGACCCGGAACTGTAGGAAGAAGGAAACACGTGAGCTGGTAATGAATTGCAGATCTTGGTGGTGCAGGAAAGAAAAGAGTCTCGGAACCGCTTGGTTCTTGCTCGTATATTCTGCACAGTGTGAGGGTAACAGGTAACATTAAGCCATGCACGTGTTGTCCTGTGTAGGAAAGGCGATATATAGATCTAAATACGTGAGACTCAATCAATAGCCCATTTTTTTTTTTTTTTTTTTTTAATTTTACTTTTTTTTTTAATTACAGGAGTTTCACAAAAAGTTTCTGTTTTAAGATGACAAAATCAAAATGATGATAACATCAAGAATCATTTTTTTCACTTTTTGCAAAATATCATTTAGTCTTTACAATATCACATTTTGTTCGAGAATAGGACAGTGACGTCCATATAAAAATTGTTAAACATTGCAGTCCACTGCTGGACATAGACTTCTCCCAATATTGGGAGACTTTGGCCTACTGTTTCCACGCTGACCAGGCGGGACCTTGATATAAATATCAAGTTTTCCTTCTCTCGCAGTGATATCGTCTCCATATTTTGCTGTTAGTCCCCTCTTACAACACCCGTCGTCGCATGATATGGGGTGGTGATACTTATACTTATTCTTTCTCCGTCACTCTACTTTCTCTTTCTTGTCCATTTATGTAGACAAGAAAGAGACTCACATACATACACACATATCCATTCTCATAAACATTTACATTTCATATAAAATATTTTTTTTTTTATTCATTTACAGGGTGTATTTTTGAAACGGGGCAGTAAGGGCAAGTACCTTAACCGTTGCAGTTACAGCAAAACGTTCTTAGAAGACCTTCCCTAACTTTTTGAATTATATTTAATAATAGGAAACGTTTTTGGCGATTTCTGTCTTTTCTAGTACTGAAAGCTAAAATGGTCCCATAGAGTTTTTTGATCCCAACATGAAATAGAATCGATTGGCATAAAAAAAAATCGAACTTTTTGCATTTTTTTTGCTAACTGTAAGTTTTTTACAAAATCTGTGAATGCAGTTCAAAATGTCCCAAAAAGTTAGGGAAGGTCTTTTAAGAACGTTTTGCTGTAACTGCAACGGTTAAGGTACTTGCCCTTACTGCCCCGTTTCACAAATACACCCTGTATATAGCGCCCTTTAGACTTCACCTCGCCAAATGGTAAGCTGAAAACAGTCTCAAGAAAGCGGTTACCGTGGCCTATAGACGTGTGCTACGCCAAGGGAGTTACACTCGCGCTGCCAACCCTGTAAGCAAGAGTTTCTGTGCCGTCAGTGTAAAAGACAAAGTAGGACAAGCTTTTGGTCTTCCCACTGACAGCACATAATCTCTCCAGAGAGCTCTGCCTACTCACCGCCGGAAACACAACACGAGGTTATTATAGCCGCGGTTTTCTGTAGGGATATTCTTCGGGGTATTCTTCCCCAGTCGGACTGCTCAATTGGACGGAAATACCGCCGTGTCCTACCTCCTTCCATAATAGTATGTCTAAATAATAGTGAAAAATAGATTAATTCTGCTTAATCTATAGACTACAGACACGATAGACATCTCGTATATTTTTTTTTAAGAGTTCTAGTAACCAAAATTACTAGTAAATATTCCCGTTAACTCTTCCAGCTAAATTAAATTACTAATGTTTAGTAGATAATGGCAATAAATCGATCTCGGGACCTCTCTATCGCAAGATCAACTGCTTAACCGCTAATCAACCGTCGCGTACGTTTACGCAACTTTAGTAATTTATACCAACTAACTAATAACGATGTTGAAGAAAATAAAGCTCTAATTAATATAAAATAAGGTATCTAAGGCCGTTTGCCGTTTCAAATGTAGCATGATCTAAGTTAACTGCCTACAGCTTCCTGTAGCTGTTAGGCATTAACCTACAAACATTTCCGCGATCAAAAATAATTGATATATACATTATTCTTCTACAACTTCGCATTCATAAAAACATCTAGTTCTAATCTCATAACTTTGTTAAACTTGACTCTTAACTTTGGTAACATTAGTCATTTTGTTTTTATATTTCAGTTTTTGTTGTGTTCGGTTTTATCAATGAAAATTCTTTGAACTAATCAGAGTTGTAACTTACTGGAATTCATAAAGTGAAGACGCCGCCGGTCAAAGTGAATTGAACGCGTTTATTTATACCTATTCATTGGTGAAATATAGTCTCAATCAATTTTATATATTTCAGTAATACCTATAGGTCACCGTATGTGAGACATCATACTAAGATCTAACGGGGCCCAAGTCGATTTCTTCTATAAGGCGATATCCTAGACCTGATCGTTTTATATATCGACCATAAATAAAATTTACTATTCTGGGTTGAGTTGTATAGTCGATTCCGTAAAGATCATGATCTACTAAATCCTAGAAAGATCACAGGCTCCAAAGTGAAAGCTTTGGATGCAACCGGAATTGCACTAGTTTCTCAATAATGTTCCATAATAAGTTATTTCGTCAGTCTTGTACAAATACGTTGTAAAATTGACCAATATCGACCAAAATGTTACAACTCCTTTTCTACGTTGCAAAATTGTTTTGATCATAATCTTAAAATGTCAATGTTTCTTCGATATATCAAACATACATATTATTAATATGTTAGAAACTACGTAACTTCTAAATCTATTTCATATCTAAGTTACACATATTTGTTGAGGAAAATTTGTTCACAATGGACGCAAAAACTACTGAACGAATTTAAATGCAGTTTTTTTGGAAATAGCATGGTCAGTACGTATATTTCACGAGGTTCTCGGCAGAGTAGAATTTGGGCCACCCCATCTCTTCCCATGCGGTGTCGTACAAGGCGACTACGGGATAGGGCTGTTTAATATCAGACAGATTTATACAGCTCAGACTCAGCCTCAGATGCATGGCTCGAGTCAACAATAGGTATGACTAAAATATATATAAACAGCTATTATATGTATAAAGATAATTATCATCTGACAATAAGACGATTCTAATAAAAAATCCCGGAAATAATCTAGCAATTACTGAATATCAATGTCTTTATTCTAGAGCTGGGCTGAACAATAAATTTCAGCTTTTTCATTGAAATGTCACACTTTAATTGTGTAGCACAAGGGACAATTCTGGGACCACAATAATTTACCGTGCGAACTCACAAGTTTTTTCTAGGATGACTGTTTTCTGTTTAATGTGAGTGTTACGTACATAAAAATGGGTAATTTAAGTGAGCAAAAAACACAATTACCACACACATACGACTTCATGCTTCAGACATTAACCTTCTTAGAAATAACATTAAACATAGGACTTGTCTAACTAAACAAAAGCGTCTGATTCATCTTCAGTTGATAAATATATGTAGCTTATTGTTCTAGGAAGTATTGTATATTTTGCAGTCGACTTAGCATATTGTACCGTTTCCTTCTATTTTCTTATAACTAAGTGCTCATATATTTATGTTCCTGTACCGTTGCTCCAGTTCGCTGTATCTTTCCTATTCATGTTTTGAATATATTATGTACATTCGGTGCTAAATCATCTTTTGTAGGCTTTTGCTGTCTATTGTGAGTATTTAGGTTTTCAGACTCCGTTTTACATTTATCTTTTGGAACCGTCTTTTCTTATGAGAATATGACAGAATAAGTAACCTTTTTTATAGAAAATTATAGTCTTAAACGAGTCATCCCAATTCAGCTCATCAATAAATAATAATAAAAATAAAGTGCACAACACACCTAGACCTAAAGTTAGCAAATAGGAATTCTAGAATATGGATAAAGCTTTAGATACATTTTGTTGTAAATGTATGTATTTATAACAAAAAGTATAAAAGTATATTTATATTATACGTCGAAACGCCCAGACCAATGCAAATATACATAATTCATTCATGAAAATACATATTTGCACTGAGCGGCAATCGAATCCGCGACGTCTGATTATCAGTTTGTAACTAACACTCGACCTCTACGGAGGTTATCTAATTAAATATGGATCAAAACTATCTCAAATATATTTTATAAATGGAATAATTTTGAAACTGGTAAAATTAAAAAAGAATAGTGCTCTAACTGGAATGTCCCTCAAAGTCCTTATTGGAAACTTTATCTGAGTTAGTTATTTCTTGCAGAAGTTCCGTAATTGATATTCCTATATAGTCACCCTACTTATAAGTAAATAGACCACAGCGTGACCGCATGTGAGTCACAGACAGCGCTAATGATCTTGTTAACATAAACACGATTGAACATGCTAATGTTGTAAACAAAGTCACAGAAGTAAATAAGATAAACACATTAAACATGAATATTAAAGATTAGAAATTAGATACTCTCACTCGTATAGCAAACAGCAAAGAAATGGCTGACTGAATATACTAGTAAGTAGTCAAACAAGTTTAAAAGAACATATAAGTGACGGAATCGTGGCCACAACGTGCTTTCCCATCAAACTATAAACATTTTAATTCAAAACATAAATGATATCAAACCATATAATTCTATAAATGAAACTTAACAGGATGTTGAATATTAAATCGATGGAATATATATTCTGTCACGTAGCAGGACAAAAATCAATATACTTACGTATAAATCCGAAATCCTTGCGATAAAAATAGACACAGACACTGAAGTAATGGAGTATCACGGCTTTACACAAACGCTTCTAAAGTTAACACGGTCTATGGACAAATAATTGATTAAACTATTAATGTTTGTTATTCTGATAAATAAATTGAACGCGCGGACGAAGCGCGCTCCCACCACGAGGTTTAGTGACTGACTGATGACGTTAAGCGCGGTGCGCCGGTTGACTTATCCCACATCCCAAAACGGTTTAATAACCATTGAATACGTTAAGCAAATATATACTTTAAGTTATTAAGTGAAAGCTTAATTTCCGAAGTAGTAAAATCAAGTTCCACTGCTTCAGTTTCGCTCCATATGCACATTGTGTATGCCATGGTCGTACATTTCTTTGACTCGAGAGAAAAGTCGAAAGGACATTGTGGCAAGCGTGGATAACTCGTTATAGTTATTGCCACGTAATTAATAGTAAATTGTATTTATTTCCATGTTAAACTTTTTGTGGAGATATTAATATTTAATATCTCCACGAAATGCAATCAAAAACCAGAATTAGTCTTAAAGAAAGTGTGGCATTAGTTCTCGGTTCACAGTCATGCACATTAAAGCCAGACATTGCTCTTTAAAAGAAAAAACTAGACAAAACGGATTGATCTTCACACTATCCAAACTCAATTACGGTTTCGTAATTTTGTTTAAATATTTTATGTGTATTTTTCTTTAGTGCGACCTTTCAGAACATTTTTATCAACAATAAAAGGTCAGGCAGTGCAAATTAATAACTAAAACCTAAGAACGTAAAAAGTAGAATTCCATAGTATCTATTCTACATTTAAAAGTATATGTACAGTCACCCTCAGCAGTAGTTTAACATAATTATACCAATTTATAGCACTACTACTTAAGCTTTAAACCTTTCATAATGGAAAAAGAAAAGAATTTTAATTAGCAAGGCATACTCAATTTATACCAAAAATTTTGACTGCTGCCCAACTGCAGGTTTGCTTGTCTTATAATATTAATACTACAACTACATACTTATTTATTGATTTTAAATCAATAAATTGTTTGATCATTTGTAAAGGAGAAACGTATTTTCGGTTTTGACAAATATTATTTTCATAACTCAATTCACCATTAAATTAAAGGAAATTAAATTAGGTACATACCTATACAATTTACATTAAAAGCCTTAAATGTCTCGCTCATAGGCAATAACCGTGAAAAATTCATTTGATAAAATTTTAAGGTAAAATGAATCTAAACTTACCACAAACGATACTCGATTTAACAGATTTGATTTGATCATTACAGATAATTTATTTTATTTTTAAATTTAATGCACAGTCTATTGTACAAAGGCGGACTTAATGCCAAAGGCATTATCTGACAGTCCACCTTAGGGTGATGCAGAGATGCATTGAGGTAGGCACAGGCAGAATAATGAACTATTAATCATAAGGATAATACCCAAAGTACACAATAATGATATATTTGTATATATTATATATATACTCAACTGTGACAAAGGTGCTTTAGAAACGTTCAGTACCTAAGTGCTCTAATCTGCAATTCAGCATGGTCGTCAAGTCCATATTTATTAAGAAACCGAGTTTATTTTTTGTTAGTGTTCAACAACTTTTGAGAGGGACTGTACCAGCACAGTTAAATATTAATAATACTGGTTCGAATTACAAAATCTTGTATTCTTTTTTTATTTTACCCAATGCTAATGCTTTGCCTTTTAAGAGTTCTTTTTTTATTTAGGAACCTTCACGGGCTTATGCATACTGCCAAATTATAAGGAGGTAGGACACGGCGGTATTTCCGCCCAATTGAGCAGTCCGACTGGGGAAGTACCTCCGCCTTACAGAATACCGCGGTTATAATAACTTCGTGTTGTGTTCCCGGCGGTGAGTAGGGTAACCAGAGCTCACTGGAGAGTTTTTGTGCTGTCAGTGGGATGACCAAAGGCTTGTCCTGCTTTGTCCTCTATACTGACGGCACAAAATGTCTGTTCTTACAGGGTCGGCAGCACGGATGCAACTCCACTGGTGTTACACACGTTCATAGGTCATGATAACCACTTTCCATCAGGTGGGCCGTGTGCTTGTCTGCCACCTAAGTTGTATAAAAAAAAAAGATTCATCGCAATCGGATGAATGATATCGGAGCGCTTAGAGGACAAACATACACAACTTCATTTTTGTATGGAGTAACTATGTGGTGTTGTTTTTAGCACATCACCATGGGCCATTTGATTACTGTTTCTTAGCCACCTTCTATAACACCCACGGGAAAAGATGAGGTAGCCCTATTCTTCTCAAAGTTAAAGTCTATATTTGCGTTCATGTGTTGTACGGATCTTATAGACATTCAGGTTTCAACATGAAGCCCTGTTGGGGCACAGCAAAATTATAATAATACATTCATACATACATATAATCACGCTTCTATCCCCGGAGGGTTAGGTCCCACGTAATAGGGCGTGAGCCTATTGTCGTATTCCGGGCGCTATTGTTGACTCGAGCCATGCATCTGTGGCTGAGTCTGGGCTGTATACATCTGTCTGATGTTAAACAGCCCTATCCCTTAGTCCCCACATCGGAACCGGTGGAGGTATGTCGGACTCGAACCGATTAAAACGCACGCCGCCTGTGGGTCGTTTTTGGTTGCCGAAGGTGACCCAGGGCCATCTTTCTCGATCTGGCCCTCTCCTCGGGTGTGGGGACCACAGAGTCCCCAACTCGTCCCTGGAAATGGGGAATCGCGCGAGGCGCGCCGCCACCGCGGCCTGCTTCTTCCAGGGTGACAGGTGGCTCCACCAGTCACCCCCAGGACTGCGCTCATGGGGGGCGGAGGTCGTGCATCGATCTCCCTTAGTTGCCTTGTACAACACCGCATGGGAAGAGATGGGGTGGCTCAAATTCTACTCTCTAATAATAATATATATTAATTAAACCAACTCCATCTCCTCCAGGAACCGCGAACTTCTGAATGTTAATTGATTGATTCACTCGATACTGCAAAAGGATGGACCAAGCAGTATGCGCTAAGGCAATTTAAGTAGAGAACAGCGTGAAAAACACGATAAACAATAACAACAAGATAAACCTATGCGGGTTTTATGGGTGCTTCTATGAGATGAACTAATGTAATAATATGGAAATAAATAAAAAATAAAAAAATGTCCAACATATTAAAAAAAAAAACAATTTAAGCCGATTATTATCTAGCCGACCCGCTAATTTACTTTGCATAACTGGATTTATTAATTAACAATTATATTGTAAGTTTTCATGAAAACAAAATTATTGCGTATTCAATTAGTACGATATTTCAATGCCCCATCGCGTCGGTCCCAGTTTCCATACGAACATCTGCGGCATTGCCGAAAGCCGACCCAACTGTTTTGAGAAAAGGCTCAGATGATTATGATTACATTGATTACAATACGCTTAATATATGTTTGGGTAGTTCACTTAAGCATTTCACCGGGTTCATCACAAACATTTTAGTATGCCATAATTGTTCGTAAAACAGATTCCCTGCCTAGACCAATACTAAAGAAAAAATCTATTAGAAATTCGGTCTCAATCTGTCATAATCAAATGAAATGTCAAAAACGGTTTTTCGTAACACTATTTTCAATAAACAACATTGACATTTCTTGTCGGGTAGTTCCCGGCAGAGTAGATTGCGTGATTCCCGGCAGAATAGAATTTGGACCACCCCATCTCTTCTTGAATTAAATTGGTCTTCAGTTTATAAAACAATTTTCTTGCATTTATTATATAATAGTAGTATTAGTTGTTTTCTTACATACATACATGCATATAATCACGCCTTTATCCCTGGAAGGTTAGGCAGAGGTGAATTAACACCCACACTTCACCAATAATTGTATTCGGTCCCACGAAATACGGGCTGAGTCTATTGCCGTCTTCCAGGCACTATTGTTGACTCAAGCCATGCATCTGAGGCTGAATCTGGGCTGTATAAATCTGTCTGATGTTAAACAGCCCTATCCCTTAGTCGTCTTGTACGACACCGCATGGGAAGAGATAGGGTGGTCCAAATTCTGCTCTGCCGGGACTCACGCGACAATGTTGTTTTCGTGCATATTAAATAAAAACACTGTATGATATGTATTTGCAGTTCTCCAAGTTTCACCAAGAAAACTATATACACATATATGTGTATATATGTATATAGAAGTTATGCCCACATAGGAAAACAGGGGGTGGACCGATAAACATGTGGTCCACTGCGCTGAATAGTTTTCCACGTGAACGCTCACCACGCACGCGACATGCTCGATCGTGTGGAAGTGTACGGTGACCATACCGATATGGCAAAGGAAAAACTATTTATTCTGTGATACTGGCCAGTTTCTCGTTGCCACATACATATATGCATTTATGTAATATTCTATGGCTCTTGTTTTCCCCACGTATACCCCCAGCACCGGTGCCGCTGGGGATGTTATGTCAGACTGGAACCGACTAAAACGCACGCCGACTATGTGGGCCACAGGACATGTCCCTCGCATCCTGGCTGGCCCAGGACCGTTTTTTATGGGACGGCCCTATTCGGGTGTGGGGACCACGGAGTTCCCATCAAATCCCCATATATTCTATGGCTCTAAATACTTCCTTCAGTGACGAAGGGTAAATTTTTTTATAAGCCAGTCAGTTGATAATACTTTCCTCGATCTAGTTGGTCATACACCATGGAACCCATTTAGAAGCCGTAATTGGGCTATAGCCCTCGCCACTGCTTCCTTCTAAGTCCGTAGTCCTATCTAAGTCCTGAGACTTTGCATTCAGCTTTTTATCAGGCGAGGTGAAGTTATATTGACGTGCACTACATTAAGAAATGTAACATGAATTAACAAAAAGGATTTTTATTTGGCAATGAGCTGGTTTCTAGTGCGGCTTAGAAACCTCCCAAGTACAATGAACGCTCTGCAGCTTCATTCAGTTGATTTATTATATAACCTAAAATTCCATGGGACATCCACGCAATCTTCAAATGATTTCTAAATCTAATCAGAACGATTTTAACGTACCTGCATTTGGCCCTAGATTTTTTACTTTAGATTTATGGGAAGTAATCTTCAAAGCATATTTATGACGGTACATCGATCTGATTTTACGATATATATTTTTTCTTCTTTCTTCTTTCTGTAGGGCGGAGGTACTTCCCCAGTCGGACTGCTCAATTAGGCGGAAATACCGCCGTGTCCTACCTCATAAAAGGATTTGTGTGTAAACACTTATTATAGCAGAGCCTAAAGATCACAAAACCACCTACTTAAAATAAAAACAGGCCTGTTATTTAAAAAGCATGAAGCGTGGTCACCATACCTAAATATTGAGGGATTACTTGGGAGGTCCCGGTATGTAATGAAAAATTTAGATGGAGGGGTAAGATGACCAGTAGGCTTGAATTGGTCAATGAACCGGCAAAGTGGGTACTTTAGGTACTTACTGGGGTACCTAAATATATTTTTTTGTGATAGGTATGATAAAACTCGAGTCATCATCATTCTCTAAGTCTTTTTCCCAACTCAGTCGATCGACTATCCTGCCTAACTATGATACAGTTGAACTTTGATATATACAAATAGATTAAGATATAGAAAAAATTTAATCAGTTTATGCAGGATTCGAACCCGCGATCTTTCCCCTACAGGAGGAACGCTCTGACCACTAAGCCACAGAACCTTCGCCCGAAACTATCCAAATTCTTCTATGCATATATCCGTCCTACAGTGACGTTGTAAGGAACACGAAGGTATTTCCGTCGAATTCAGCAGTCCGACTGGGGAAGTATCTCCGCCCTACAGGATATTGCGGCCATAAAAACTCGTGTTGTGTTCCCGGCGGTGAGTAGGGTAGCCAGAGCTCACTGGAGGGTTTTTGTGCTGTCAGTGGAAAGACCAAAAGCTTGTCCTGCTTTGTCTTACACTGACGGCATAGAAACTCTCAATGCTTGCAGGGTTGGCAGAGCGAGTGTGACTCTCTAGGTTTTGCACGCGTCTGTAGGCCACGGTGACCACTTTCCATCAGGTGAGCCGTGTGCTTGTCTGCCACCTAAATGGTATAAAAAAGACATTTGAAATATTCCATGAAGTGACTGCCAACTGACCTTCGTAACCAATTGGTGATATCGAACTTCTGTAATGGAACCTCCAGCTACCCCGTAACAACTGTCATAGATACTCTTAAGGCAACCGGGATCCACGATTTAACGTGCTATCCGAGGCACGGTATGCACGTTCAGTCATGGTATGATAAAACACGAGTACAAATGTAAATAAACCGTGAGTTGCCCGTGTTTCAAAATGCGTGGAATTTGAAACACGTTTCCACAACCTATGGAAATCTAATTCCTTAGATGAAAAGCCAATGTGTTATTCCAAATTACTTATAATCTCATAATTATACAAGATATCGGGACTTCTCGCGAATTATATCTTGGAACTAGTAAATTTCTGCCGACGTTTCGGATGCGTTGCAGCACCCGTCGTCACGACTTGACTGTCTAATCTGGATAATCTATTCCTATAGGTACTATATTTTAGGAGATCCTTTCTGCCGTGAATGGATAATCAACAGACAAACATCTACACAAACTTCTAACATTAAGACTGCCTGGAAGAAATCAGTTTAAGTAAAAATACCGACCATTGAGCATTTTACTGGAGCTATATTCTATGTATTTACCACTGTAATAATCGGCATACTATTGATGTACAATAAAGTATTAAGTATCTATGTATCTGGGCCTCGATTTTACTAAAGCAAAACCACTGTCAAGGTTTGCTGTGAGAGAACTCATTTTGAGTTAAGCTCGCCTTTGTACATTTAGAAGAACACTGTTAAAAAATTCATCTAATTTTATTTATTTTATTTTTATTTAATTCTTTATTGCAATTTTATTTATGATCTCTGCACACACAGTGCAGAGATCATAAATAAAAACATTTCAAAGAAAATGTGCAAAGGCGAGCTTAACTCAAAATGAGTTCTCTCCCAGCAAACCTTTGAGTAGCAGAGAAACATATAGTAATGAAGGGGATGTGAAGTGATAAAATAAAAAGAAATTATTAAAATAAAAATCATCGACCGCGAATGGTGAGTGTGTGTATTAAGGTCCAAAATTCAAAGCTATTTGCAGAGTGAATTAAAAGTGTATAGAAATTCTTTTAATTTTGGACTTCAAGCTTATTTAAATGAAGTCTAACATTTAATGCTATGATTTGCAGTGTCTGTGGTATGAAGAAATCTTTCCATGGAATCTAAGTTTACTAGCTAAATACAGTTTT
Organism: Eilema griseolum; assembly: GCA_963662185.1. Lineage (NCBI taxonomy): Eukaryota > Metazoa > Arthropoda > Insecta > Lepidoptera > Erebidae > Eilema > Eilema griseolum. The sequence goes on from OY759250.1 coordinate 14,329,630, forward strand.
CTGTCATAACTTTTAGCAACATTGTAGGAACTCAACGTGCACATAACAACCTAAGAATCTAAATAAGGCTTAGAACATCAGGTTTGAAGATAAGCCAGAGTGCAATTGATATCGTTTAGTCATTAAATTACGCAGTAAATGCGTAATAGGATTGGTATAATTACGTGTGCGGAAGACTCGAGACGCAGGATTCTATAAAATACGAAAGTGATTAAAGTAGTAGTTGTAATCACTACTTTCATTTTAAACGGTCATTGACATCTAATTGTAATGATACATTATTAATTGCAAGCTAGCATGAGTAATGTCTTGTCTTGTAACTGTCTGACTCTATGTACGTTGTGTGTTCTTAAATAAATAATTTTTCTTTTCAGTTCTGTTCAGTTTCTAATGTCTTAATGACATACAAGTAAAACATGAAAAGCTTTAGCGCCAGCTTAGTGCTTTATTTTTTATTCTGTAGCGACAAAATAAGGTAGAGCAAGTGGTGCTAGCTTACTGGTAATAGTGGTTTAGTGATTCACCTTGCGATCGAGAAGTCCCGTATTCAAATCTTGGTTATTTAAGCAATTTAAGCTTAGCTGGAGGGGTTAGCGGGAATACTAGATTAAGAAGAATAATAATTACTACTACTAATACGGGTGACGGGTTTTTATAAATGTTTAAATTTATTTTTTGTTAGTGACCAACTTATTATGACTATTTAATGCAAATAAAGGAATAAATAAATTAAATGAAAATTTAAAAACATAGAGGTATTTAAACTATCATGGTCACTCACATCAGTATCAAAATAAACGGAATAAACTCAAAACAATGAAACTTGGTAAATATCCCGTTTATTTTGATACTGAATATAAAAACACTTTTTAAAATGATTTCCTAATCAAACCCTTTCATAATGATACTCATATTAAAAAATAAGTATGTACTTACTTCGTATTTTAGTGGCGGCGGCGGCCATTTTAGACTGTTTTTTTTTAAATATAGCTAAGAACACTGTCCTCTAATATACTTTTGAAACAAACAAAAACTAAATCGGTTCATCCATTCAGGAGCTACGATGCCACAGACAGACACACGTACACACATACACAGGCACGCAAAGTATAACACCTTGTCGTTTTATGTTTGCGTTTGGGGTTAAAAACAACACAAGCTACATACAGTGCCTACCAGAAATATTACCGCAATCATTTATGCAAGTGGTATGCACGCGTTGCTATTCAACGATTGACGATATCAGGCGCGTTACCTACATTGTACTCGTTTTCTTACCCTATTGTCATTTACCCTTTTTTATTGTAAGCAAAATCACCACGATTACCCCCCCCCCCACCGACGCCGATGGGTGGGGGAGGTTATGTCGGACTTGAACCGACTTAAAGGCACACCGATTGTGTGGGCTGCAGTTTACCGGATGTGAGATCATATGAGTCATATCCCTCGCACCCCGGCCGGCCCAGGACCGTCTCTTCAGAGGCGGCCCTCTTCGAGATTGTCATTTACACTACGTATTATGTCTGCACAACGCCTTTCTAGTTAAATTCCTAACACATTAACTGTAGGTTCACGCTGAAACTGAAAGGTGCACCGGGTTGCAGCTCTCAGTTACAGGTACTTCTCTCCACCTCTTATTTATAGGTGTGATGCTCGCAGAATGACCGCCGTCTCTCATGAGCGTTGACCTGGGGGAGACTGGTGGAGCCGCCTGTCACCCTGGCAGAAGCAGGCCGCGCCGGCGGCGGTCTCTACGCTTCCGAGGACGAGTTGGGGACTCAGTAGTCCCCACACCCGAGAAGGGCCAGATCGAGAAAGATGACCCTGGGTCGGCCGGGGTGCGAGGGATACCTATGCCTGAAAATCTCACTTCCGGCAACCATCAACGACCTACAGACGCCGTGCGTTTTAGTCGGTTCGAGTAAAACACAACCTGTCCCACCGGCTCCGACTGAGGAGGTATCCGTGGGGATTTTCTTTTCGTTAAAAAAGGTGTGATTCAAGTACTGCATACTTATATTATTTTCGAGGAGGTAGGACACGACGGGATTTCCGTAAAATTGATTTTTTTGCTGTCAGTGGGAAGACCAAAAGCTTGTCCTGCTTCGTCTTTTACACTGACGGCACAGAAACTCTCTGTACTTACAGGGTTGGCAGCGCGAGTGTGACTCACTTGCTTTTGCACACGTCCATAGGCCACGTTAACCACTTTGCATCAGGTGGGCGGTGTGGTGTGCCTGTCTGCCACCTAAGTGGCAGGTATAAATAAAAAAGAGAAAAAGAGTTTCATAGTTATAAGATCTTTGTGTATTCGCTGGTTTTTAAATGAACAATACAATTCAAATAATTAATTTTAGTTACCCGGTTGAACTTTTTCATTTCACTTAACCTATGTAAATATATATTGTATATATATATCGTGGTGCTAATTCCCTTGTTACATAACTCTCTAAACTAGACTAAAAATAGCTAAAATGCTGTTTTGTTATTCGAAATTACATAAATCATAAATCAGAGTTTCTGTGCCGTCAGTGCAGAAGACAAAGCAGGATAAGCCTTTGTCCTTCCCACCGACAGCACAAAAACTCTCCAGTGATCGTGGGCTACCATACTTACTACTCACCACACGCACTAAATAAGTTCATCTTATGATAGTTTAGTTTTTAGTGAGACAAACAACAGAATCTGCACCAGTATTGCTTTTCAAGTACAGTAACAATATTTTTCTAACTAATCCTAATCTTATTGAACCTTTAAGCTGCTTGTGGTCGAGCCAAAGGTATTTTCCTGAAGGTGTTCCAAGAGTTCCTAAAACTCTGTCTCATCTGGCCCGCTCGCCTGAAGGTCCAGTCCCTGTTCTTCTTCGGGATGAGAACAGATGCTGCCATGATAGGGATCACAACCATCGTTATGATAAATAACCAGAAGAGAATTTCAGCAATAACTAAAAAATAAAAAAGCAATTTAAAAAATATCTTAATTGACTATCATTTTTTGATGACTAATATTCCCGTTAACCCCTTCAGACAGGCTAAATTGCTTTCGGTAGGAGTAGGTTAACGTAAGTAGTATAATGTCCTAGATTCGAACCAGGAACCTCTAGACCGTAAGGCCGACTCCTTAAGCACTGAGCCACAAACGATTCTTTTAAGAATTTTTTGTTGAACTGTAAGTACAGGAAATTATAAATATACAACATAAAATAGATACAAAACCATGCTAACTGTACTATAAATTAATACAAAAATAAAATAAAATGGGGAGAGACTGCAACCTTAGGCATTTATAAAGTCCTGCCCATCGATCTCAACTGGTACCGTACCCAGAAGGCTGGCGGTATTACCACTCTGAATGGCGCTAAAGTATTATTGTCAGATTCTATTCTTAACTACATTACCTGGCGAATCTGGCTGTATATCTAATAACTACAGAAGTAATAATCTTGACGTTCAAACTCTGTGGTGTAACAGTAGAGCATTCGACTACTAACTCGGAGGTTGATTCCCGCTCAGAGCAAATAATATAGTTCTATTTCTGCATTCTAGAGCCTATAAAACAGCTAGCTAAGCTATATGCTTACTTTAGGGTCTGTGTAGTAACGCTGTGTAGAATGTCTTAGAATATTTCGTATTATTGCGTAAAGAGTGACAGCAAAGAAAGTTCGTATTACGTAGGACAGAGGTAGATGGCATGCAGTTTTCTCTGCCTACCCTGGATGGAAAAGGACATAACTATTTTTACATAGGTAAACTAGCTGACCCGGCAAACGTTGTTTTGCCATATGAATTATTTCTTGATCAGCTATCGACCGGGGTTAAAAAATATAAAATGTAATCAAAACATTTGTACAAATAGTAAAAAAATTTTTTTGGGGTGAACCACCCTTATCAGTTAGGGGTGTAAAAATAAACCTATTCTCATACCTAGATACTGAATATACACATAAAATTTCATTAAAATCGGTCAAGCCGTTTCAGAGGAGTATAAACACTAAAACTGTGACACAAGAATTTTATATATTAACATAGTTTTGTTAAAATAAGTACTTACCATCAGGCGCTTCAGATAAAACAAACAAGCTATCCGTAGTGGCCGTGGAAATCTCTCCCTCAGCTCCCGTGAGCTTAGCGGCCACTGTCCATGGGTGCAAGTCGCTGATGCTGGGGTTCCTTATGTGCAAGATGCAGAAACCCATGTGTAATGAACCGTGCAACTCATAACCAATGGGCAGGTTGTCTGAGGTGAACCCTGGTGGACAATAGTTATGAGTGAAACAGTTTTGCATTTTAATTAAAACTTTTTTTTTATACGACTGCCACTTAGGCAGACAAGCAAGCGGCACATCTGATGGAAAGTGGTTACCGTGACCTATGAACGTCTGTAACACGAGGGGAGTCACACCCGTGCTGACGACCCTGTAAGAACAGAGATTTTCTGTGCCGTCAATGCAAAACACAAAATCAGGACACGCTATTGATCTTCCCACTGACTGCACAAAAACTCTCCAGTGAGCACTGGCTACTCTACTCACCGCCGGGAACACAACACGAGGTTATTATAGCCGTGGTATTTTGTAGGGTGGAGGTACTTCCCCAGTCGGACTGCTCAATTGGGACGGAAATACCGTCGTGCTATCTCCTTGCAGCTTAATGTTTTATGGCAATTTGTTCGAAAGGAACGTTGAAATCATATGACGGTTAATAAACAGGAGTTATAAAGTTTTTTATTTAACTTTAAGGGTCAATTCATATCAGATGGAAAAATGTTCGAATACTTGTTAATTAAATATCAACTTTATTTCATTTAGACGAGACTGAAAATAGTATGCAGTATTAAATCTTATCCGATAGCGCAGAAACGTGTTATTGCTTACCTACTATTTTAAACTTTGTGTTATGTAATAAGGTTGATATTTAATTACATAATTAACACTTAAAAAACTTCCACGAGAATTTTTCTATCTGATTTTAATTGTCTCTAAGAAGACGGATTTGCTGCAGACTACGCCGGTATGGATGCAAACTCACCTTTTCCATCTATCCTCACGAATCTGCAGTAGTCGAGGGCGTGGCTGTTGTAGACTCGCGCTTCCACCACGAGCATCGGCGAATAGTTCCAGTAGTGACGCACCACCATCTTCACTGTTGACAGAAATACGAGCAGTTTATGTTTAGTATCTGTACTATCGAGACATGGTCGCATTTCTTTTTCTTTCAACGTTATCTTATCGTAACATAACAAGCTGCTTCGCCCTGGGGGTGACGGGTGGAGCCGCCTGTTACTCTGGCAGAAGCAAGCCACGGTGGCGGAGGATAGGGCCAGATCGAGAGAGATGGCCCTGGGTCAGCCGGGGTACGAGGGATATGCCTGTTAACCTCACCTCCGCGTTTTGGTCGGTTCGAGTCCGACCTCTCCCACCGGCTGGTTGGGGCATCCGTGGGGAGTTTTCGCACGTAGAAAAAAAAAGGTGCTCGTTCCCATAACACATGGGAACTATTTTTAAATAAACCTTCCATGGAACAAATAAAATCTCTTTTAGCTAGTTACTATAATTTATTATTCCAGAAGTGCTGGCACTCAAGCCGCTGCAATATAGTTGGCACCCAACGTGGGGCCTGCTAATTAACTGACATAATACTGCCACGGGATATCCTATTAGTCTTAGTACGGGGTATCCTATTAGTCCCAGGAGTGAAAGGTAGTTGCTATTATATTTTATGTTAAGGAGAAGTAAGAGAGTGGACTCCGGTCTCCTAAAAGATTTATATGCGATCAGATTTGCCACTTAGAAGTAGATAAAGAATAGGTATTTAAACTATCATGGTCAATTGCATTGTTTTGAGTTTAAGATATTTCGGCGCTGTTGCAAGCACCATGATCACGGAGGAATATAATATCGGAACATGGTAAATATCCCAATTATTTTGATACTGAAGATAAAGAATGTATGTGTAAGTAAATATTACGGACTACTTGATTAATTAGGCATCATTCAAAAGGATCGATCATTATAATAAAAACATAACAATAAAAAATGCATCTTTTTCCAGTCAGTATAAATATTGACTAGCCATCTTGCGTAATAAAATAAGCAGCTGAACAAATAAAATGTAGAGGTCTGTACCTCTTATGTCAGCATAGACTTCTACTCGCAGTTCCTTAGTCGATCTCTTAACGAGTCCCACGTGACAACTCCATCCTTTAGACTCGCTGACAGAGAACTTCTTGAATCGGATGCCACATTCGCCAGCATTCAAGCCCGCTCCTTCATACTCGAAATTCTCTTGTGGTGACATCCCTAAAGTTAGAATGAAATTTTGAAGCATAGCATGGTGTTTTTTATTTAATAATGATTGCAATATCATTTATTGGTTTCGATAGATCGTAATAGCATTGGTAGATGGCTCCCACCGTCGCTGCAAGACGATTTTATAGGAGGATAAGAATGACTTAATGCAAGGTTCGGTGGCTCATTCCCCTTCTTAGATGGTGGGCTAGAATCCCGCCTGAATCAATTAAATTTTTCCTATTTTAATCGATCCCTAAAATTTATAAGAAAAATATAAGAATGTTATAATAGCCAGGTCAAATTGCTTTACCTCAGCTTTTACCTCAGTAGTATATTGGCCAGGATTCAAACACTGGACCTCTTGATCTTAAGGCAGACTCTTTAATTGCAAACCACATGGCCTTTCTTGCATTTCAATTTTATTCCTCGAAACAAAGTAGTCTAAAAATGTATCAAGTTTATCTTTGGACCTGTGTCTGTCTGTGACATCGTAACTCCCTAATGAATGGACCTATTTTGATGCAGCTTTTTCTAGTTGCAAGCCTATGTGATCGAGACAATTTTATCTCATAATTTATGAAAACTGGTTCAAGTATTGTCGGAGGCTATCATATTCAACTTACTTGGAAATACATTATAGACAGTTCCATTACAAGCTCTGAAGTAGCAGTATCGTAAGGCAGATGGTATGGAACAGCTCAGGCTTACAGGTTCTCCTTCCAGGGTTGGAGAGCTTGATAGGGCTTTCAATACTGGTTCTGCAATATTGATACAACATATTTTTAAATACTATTTACCCGTCTACGGCAAAGCAAAAGGAAGGTTATGATTTTGAAAATGTATGTATATATGTAAGTTCATCTGTTCCCTCATAGCTCCTCAACCACTTATAAGAACTAGACAAATGAGGTTTCGTTTGGTACCAACTGAAAGGGCTTAATTAGCACATTTCAAATATGTAGAAATTATACCTATTGCTTGCCCTAAAATAATATAAATAAAAAATAAGTTTAAAACTAAAACCCAACTACTGAAGAACTTAATGATGAACTGAGTTTAAGAAAACAATACATTCCAGGGAAAAGTGTCATACGACCACGGCTATCCTTGATACTTTCTTGTTTAATACTTTTTCAGTAGCCCGGTTTTAGTTTTAAACTTATTTTTTTATTTTGCACATGATATCAAAATCGATGATCTAAGGAAATAGCAATTTCATGTTTATATCAGTAAGATTATTTTTGAGATAGCTTTGTAAGTATGAAAATGAATCGAATGTGTATATTAGTTACAGAATAACTGTATTTCGAGTAATAAACGCTGCTGTATAACGGTGCACTGGGTTTTACACAATTTGGGACCCAAGCTATTTTACCTGCTAGTCAGCACACCTGTTAAATAATAGACGAGACTCCAGAGTAGCCAGCGCCGTCCCATCTTGGGGTTGGGATGTCAAACAGCAGTCGCACCCAAAAAAGCCGCCTTACCAATCAAAACAATAAGCGGATCCTGGTATCCAAAGTGCAAACTATAGACGCAATTGGAAAATCACTGTAGCGGCGTCGCGTCACAGACGCAACGTCAGCAAATTCCTTCCCGGCCCGCGGCGTAGTGCCCGCGCTTTGTGAGCCAGTTCGTACGTAAGGCTTGCCACAGTCAGCCGCATATGAACTCGCTCACTTATAGATGTTCTCAGTCAATATCAAGTGTTCTAAGTAATCAATTGTAAGTCCTACATATAGAGAGACCGCTGTGTGATCGGTAATAAACGTAACAAGTGTACGCCATCTTTTATTGAGATACTCCCACGTAAACCTATAGGCATAGCCTCCAAAGTGGTGACCCCGACGTGAACACCATGATGGTGACGATGATGACACATGTGGCTTTAGGCACGCAGTGTGCTCGCATGCTGAGGGCTTTAAAATAAAACAGAAACGCACCAGTGACTACAGAAACGGCGACAGAAGGATCTTCCATGAGATGAGGAATCAGCACAGTAAGGAATCCGTAGTATGTGCCGGAGGAGGTGTCCAGGGCACAGCGCCAGATGCCCAGGTCTAGGGTTGACGGATTGATGAGACGAAGGGTGCAGTCATGACTGTGAGCGTCAGATTCATAGCTGGAATGGAAAAGATTTTTATATTTTTGTCGAACCTTGCCATAGGCAGGGAATTCATCCTCACACATTGCGACCTGAGACGGTGCGCACTGTGCGGTATGAAAGAAACTTCATCCCACGCACACTCAAGCTGTGGAATGACCTCCCTGCTGCGGTTTTACCAAGCGCCTTCAATATGGGTTTCTTCATGGTCGGCAGCGCGAGTGTGACACCCCTGGTGTTGCATATGTCCATAGGCCACGGTAACCGTTTCCAATCAGGTGGGCTGTGTGCTTGTCTGCCAACTAAGTGGTATAAAAAAAAACATGTTTCTGAGCGTGCATGAAAGTTTTTTTAGTACTCGTACGGGAAAAGTCAACTACCCATGGGGGCTCATACAACAGACAATCATCTATTAAAGACTTGATCAATGGGGTACACGGAGCCCTACCACGCTCGCACGCTCATACTAACTGTAGGTCCAAATCAGGTCCGCGATTTTACTACAGCAAAACCACTGTCACACCAGATACTTCAAAAAATGGCATTAAATTTTCGACTTTAAGCTAAAGGATTTAAAGCCGAAAAGTAAATGGATATTTTATAAAGCTTAATTTTATTAATTAATTACTTACAATACAAATGTCAAATCATTATCTAATATTTTAATAATTTTGTCATGTTATGTCAAATCAAATATCCCGCCCCGTATCGTTCCCAGCGCAAAGGTGCCCATGATACTGGCAGCGTTGCCTCGCTGAATCGCGATGGCCATCCTCTGCCCCAGAAACGAGCCGGAGCGGGCGTCACCGACTTGTTCGTGGATACGGCGACCAATCTCAGCGATTACGCCCTTCGCCTCCGACCCCCAACTGCCCATGGTCTCCACAGCAATGAGCACATTTATAAAGTGAATGAAAAGATGTAATGAAGGTATTTAAACTATCATAGTCACTCACATCAGTATCAAAATAAACGGGATATTTACCATGTTTCATTATTTTGAACTTTAAAGTTATGAAGGTAAAGTTTAAAATTTAATGGCATTTTTTGCGGTGTCAGTGGTAAGACGGTTTTACAGCAGAATTGGTATTATTGATACCCAGTACACTTGGTATTTAACGGGTGAAAGTCTGGTGCCTTCCTCTGTTGGAGGAAAATATCTGGGGTTTGGAAGTAAAACCAAAAGAGCCTCGAATGGAACCGTGATCAACACTGAGTTGATAAATAAGTTTGCCCAAGAAAATACTAACTTAAATATGGAGATATAAAAATAGCTCACTTGACAACAGACATGTTGAACATATACCCATCCTGTCCGACTCCGTGGGCGGCGATCAGGATATTGTCTCTAGGGTCTCGGAACTTGCAAGCGTGAATCTCGTGTTCTACAGGTATGGAGCAAGTCAGCATCACCGAAGGACCATTCTCCGATATGGTAGTTGTTACCAACGGCTTGCCGTCTGAAATATTGTTTTTATTTATTTATAATTATATTATTTTTTATATTTATATTCAATATATTCTTAACAACGGTATTCATACCCAAACTAGCTTGTGTTATGGGGTTCTAGATTGTGGATATATACTCTTTTTTGTCATTAATACATACATTCTTATTATACATAGACACATCCAGACCAATGCAAATAGACAAATCAATCAATTAGCCCATCGGATATATCCAGCAGTGGATTGCGATGGGCTCTCCCAATGTGGCCGGCTTTGGTCTACTGTTTCCACGCTTCCTGGCTAGACGGGTTGGTACAGGGTTTTATTTCGAGTTTTCCTTCTCTTGCAACGATATCGTCTACATATTTTTCCGTTAGTCGCCTCTTACAACACTGAGATGGGATTCTTGTATTCTTCCTCCGTCACCACAGGTATTCATGTGTACAATTATTGGAAAATGAAGCAGCTTGAACTACGGAAGGTTTTTTTTTATATAGGACACGCCAGCTTGACTTCACCTCGCCTGATGGTAAGCTAAAGGCAAAGTCTCAGGAAAGAGGGTCACCATTACAGACACTAAGTGTTACAATTGTTGCTTGTAATGCTTGCAATACCTTCCGTAGTTCAGACCACTACAGAATAAAACTAATAACATTACTGTGTTATATTCTTACAATGAGTAAGACTCATTCTTTTATCTTTTATTTTTTTGATAACATAACACCTAATTCACATACTCATAGTTAGTCTAGTACACACATGTAGGTGTACTTCAGGAACTTTCGAGAAAATTATGAAAGTGGGAAAGATCTTATTTTCTTTAACCATTTTTACGTACACTTTTGATAAGTCACGTTATCTGCTATAACGGATATAACGGAAATATTCTTAATCCATCAATGCTTGTTACATCTAAACAATATCTCTTTGTAATCTTATCATTGGCTGTTTGGCTTCAGAGGTAATCTTGATACAAAAATATAATATTATCAACTTTCATTGCATGGTCATCGATCATGTTATCGCCAGTATTTCAATATTTGACAAACGGGTTTACTTTCTATATGGGGCGTAAGTGTGTGTTCATGCATGCGTCAAAGGCCTTTCAGTTCCACTCTCAGAATTTTTGATAGGAAGCGGCATAAAGACCGGTATATGATAGTAATTTTAAAAATCCATCCTTTCTGAGTTTATAGGCATATAACACCGTACGCAAATAGCATCTTTTCGCCTAAAATCTATAGCTTATTTCAGTAAAAGATTGAGATGAAAGTGTTGCCATATTTGTCAAAACATTTACTTAATTTTCGAAAATTTGTACTCCCAGGTAGGCATAGGATGCAAATAAAACTAAAACTACACTAACTAATGACAATTACTAAAAAAATAAAGTAATGATTGTAGAAGTATTGTTATAAAATAAATAATGCGTACCTCTTGCATGAATATTAACATAGAACCCATATTGTTGCAGACGCACCGAGCCAGGCAGTCCCACGTACACAGTCCAGTACCCCATATGATCTATTGTAACTCTGTCCAACACTATTTTACACTGGCCGAAATTGTCGAAGACTGTAACTCCATAGGAGTTCCGAATCATACAGTAAATGGCGTTTTTGGGACCCACTGTCATGTCGATAGAATCCCCAACATTCCATTGCATATCGTCAAGAGAGAGGTCCTTCAAATCTAAAATTGAGAAAATAAGTACAATTTAAAATTGTCTTTTTTGGGGGAATTTACTGGCCAATTGGAGCCTCTGCATGGTGGACAAGAGAATAAAAGATATCACATGACCAAAAAAATATGATGTAGAGATATCTCACTGACTTCATTGGTCGAAGAGAATTTAAGAGATTATGTCTACACTGCCATGCTATGGTTGCAGTTGAGGTTGCCAACATAGTCGGCCAAGATCAAGATTAGTGCCTTTTACTTTACTGAAATCAAGAAATAACTAGAACTTTACTTAAATCTCTGAAGAGTGATTGAAAATTGGTGTTTACCTATAACATGAACATCAACCGTTCCGATGTTTTTAATTTTGTCGCCGTACTCAATCACCCAAGTCCCGTTGTGACTGTGATCAACCTCTCTCACTATATATCCACATGAAACCATGAAAACAGGATCAGGTTCAACATTAGTGTATTCTTTGCCATCGGGTCCATAAAGTGCACATGTTTCGGGAATGTGTATGGCAGTATTCAAATGGAGATACAAATCTGCGCCTTCTTTAATGTGTATGTCATTTTGGATTACAAAATGTTCTGAAAAAAGTTAGTATAGTAATAAAATCTACATAGGACAGGTATACCGTACATAATCTTTCTATATTTTGGATTCATAATGACGTTGTTCATTCTTTTTTTTTAATTTTTAGAGAATTTTGATTCAACCAGGTAGCTATGTCGTCCAAAGTATTATTTACATTTGTTTCATACGTTTCTTTATTTTCATAATTCATGACTATTGTTGTATTATCAGCGAACAACGCACAATCATAGAATCAAAGAATCAATGTCATTTATTCACTTTAGGCACACAAAGAGCACATATAAACGTCAAAATTTTACAATTAGGTATGTCAAGAAATAATATAAAAATATTAAATAATGTAAAAATAAACCATTGGAAAATGATTCTTTCGCTGGTTCGGTAGATTAGTTCTACTGAGAAGATACCAGCAAGAAACTCAGCGAACTACATTAGAACTAGATTATTTTTCTTTTTTAAATTTGCTTTAGTTTACAATTTATTTTGTGCGAGCAAGCAAGAGACTTATGTTGACCACGCATTAACATCATTAAGGTACTCATCCACTTTATAGTAACCTTTACTCATTGAAGTTTTTTTCACTTCTATTTTAAATTTATTTATGGGCATATTAATCAAGTCCTGAGGAATTTTATTAAATATTTTTATGCAGTAGCCTACAAATGAATCACCAACCTTGTGAAGCCTAAGTTTTGGTACAACTAGTTTATTTTTATTTCTCGTATTAAAATTGTGTACATCAGATAGTTTTTCGAAAATATTTAGGTTTTTCGTACATATAAGATATTTTTATAAATGTATTGAGAAGCAACTGTTAAAATGTTAATTTCATTGAAAACTTCTTTCAGCGAGTCACGGGGTCTGAGGTTATAGATCGCTCGTATCGCTCGTTTCTGTAGTACAAATATAGTTACATATTATTATTTAACCACCTGGGTAAGGTCATTGATGTATAAAAGGAACATAACTATAAAGCTAGAAGAAATACCACTTTACCAAATTTCATACACTACAATGAATTCAATTCATGACAAAATCTGATTTCTTAAGAATATTACCTTCAACCCGCATATTGATATTTCGTCTTTTTTCAATTGGTTTCGATAATTTCGTCGCTCTTGCTATAAGGGTCCACTTGCCAATCATATTTTCACTTTCCATGTGCAACACAATACCACATTCTACTCCAGTGTGATGAAGAATTTCAATACCAGGAACATTAAATCCAGGTATAAACTCATATTGCAATCCATCAGGTGTTACCAAATGACAACTTTCATGTTCAACAAATATATCTTTGTCGATAGTAAATACGTGTGTGGTATTCATATCAGTAATTATCGTTTGTTCTGTCACACTTTCAATAACTCTTTCTATATTATCTGGTATAGGATTTTCTGGATCTAAAACGAGTATTTAATTATGTAAAAGTGTGTAATTAAGAAAATTAAGACAAACTTTTACAAGCGTCCATGCAAAAGACAGCGCTTGGCGCCGGGGTAAAACAATAGAAAATCGACAAGTAAGTAATGGAATATTCTTATGATTATGATGATAATTATAATTTCTTAATATCAAATTCAAAGATATCTTTTTATGCAACTTAGGTGGCAGACAAGCGCATGGCCAACCTAATGTTAAGTGGTTACCGTGGTCTATGGACGTGTGCAACATAAGGGGAGTCACACTCGTGCTGCCTACCCTGTAAGAACAGATAATTTCTCTATGCCTTTAGTCTTCCCAATGACAGCACAAAACTTTTCCATTGATCTCTGGCTACCCTTATTCACCGCCGGGAACACAACACGAGGTTACTATGGCCGCAGTATTCTTTAGGGTACTCTTAAATGAAGTAGTTAGTTTTTATCACGCTAGTGAGGTAGCAATCAAACACTGTACATATTGTTGACTTAAAATGTAAACTACTTACCTTCCTTAATCATTTTGAAAGTAAGACGTCTTTCATCGAACATAACTCCGTTTCTGAACTTTCCAACAATCTGCCATTGACCAATAGCGTCCTCGGTGATAGGATTAAAAGTAATTTGGCAAAATGGTTCTGTATCTGACCGAATTAAAGTAACTCCATCAAGTACACTGGTTTTATTGGCGATTATATTCAATGATTCTCCTGAAGGTAATGTGTAAATGCAATTCTCTACTGTACCCGCTTTTTGTCTAACTTCAAAACTGAGGTTAGTGCCCAGATTGACTAAATGGTTTTGAACTTCGAGTACTGTTACATTGTAAGCTTGATCATAGGGATTGTCCTCATCTACAATAATTTGATGATTATTAATAAAGTTGCAATTTTTATAAAATTATTGAGAATTTATAGTTATGTAAATTTCTGAAACTTACTGTAAAGATTGAAAGTCAATGGTAAACTAACTTCATTTTGTTCCAACACAGAATGGAATCTGCCATAAATAAGCCAGTTGCCTAATAAATCTTCTGTAATATCCGTAATGAGGACACTGCACAGGTTACTATTGGAGATTGTACTCCTTTCGATATGTGGATACGCGGCATCACTTGTGATAACCAAGTCTTCGCCAGCTGGAGTAACGACATGACATGTGGTAACGATGCCACTTCCAGAGACACCAGAATTGACCGAACCACCAATATTGACGGGATGTTTATAACTTTTTTCATTGATATGACTCCAATCTCCAGATCCATCTTTGTTATCTACATACATAGATATTATTGTTTAACATCGAAAGTAAAGCGAATGTGGAAAAATTAAATAGTTGCTTTTATAATTTGGCAGATTAATATGCATTTAAGTAAACTTACACCATGCGATACTGACAGGCTGACAGCGGGTTTCTGCATTTACTACAGATTTACCACATAGCTCCCAATCTCCTAGTAATTCTTGAGACATAGGTCCAATGGTAACTCTACACGAGACAAAACGACTAGTGCTTTGCACTTTTACTCCCTCTATTGTTGTATGAACAACATTGATCAAATCATTGTTTCCATGACGTAGATAACATTCTTCCTCGAATGATTCTTTGTTTAGAGATATGTCTATTGTTGCTTGCTGTCTTGTGAAATGATTGATTTGACTGAGTACAGCTATAGGTTCATCTATAGAACTCTCATTGCTCTCGTCACCATCAATTTCTTCAGATTCAGCTATTAATAAAATGTTACTTTTCGTTAAAAGGGCTAGAACAAACCACTCAAAATCGGTGGGCCTGTATGAAAATTTGTGATGTTTTGTGAAGTTTGTTATGTGGATAGAGACAAATGGCCGGGTATTAGCTCAATATAAGAATTATATTATATTATCAGTGACTCGATCTACCTCGGAGAAAGAACGTTGAAAGTATTTATGTTTGTATGTACAGTCGGCAAAGCAAATATGTAGGTATACACCATTTCAATCAAATAAATTTGAAAAATTGTAAACTTTGTCCGTTGTTGACTGTTCTATCAGTTAGATAGTAATATTCAACGAAATCGCTTAAAATACCGATTGCGATATTTATCCACATAACCTCCATACTTTCTAATGGTCAGAGTCAAAAAGTAGTAAACAAATTCACCTGCTAGCGGGTGATTAATAGACACTTGATGATTAACCGGACAACCGATAAAGTTACAGATAACCAATATTAGTCTTCGGATAAGTCAAAAGAGTTAAAAATGTATTACCTTCTTGAACAAGGTTAAAGAAACTCTGTCCCTCGAACAGTTTACTGCCAAACTCATCATTGAATTTAACAATAAATTTCCATTCGCCAATCATTTCTTCTGTAATCGGCTCAATAGTTAATTCGCAACCACCTTCATTTGCCAACTTCTTGACTGTAATTTCGTTGCTGGTGGGATCATCACCTAATCTGAATATTTCTTTGGTAGGCGATTCGCACCTACATTCTTCTACTCTACCTGGACCAGTCAGGATTTCTGTATGCCTATTGCCTAAACTGATTTCACGATCTGTTTCTGCTACTACACTTACATTAGGGGCGTTATCGGGATCTGAAAAATACATTCCAATGTTTTATAATGCTTCAAATGTGTTTTTGGATTTTTTTTCCTCCGAATCGCAAGGATGTAGGTATAATTCAAAGAATAGCATAACTGCAATTCACAATCATTCGGAGTTGGGCGTCTGACAGCAGCAGTACCCGTAAAATTTAAGGTAAGCCAAATTAGAGAATAAGTAGGATAGTGGACCGCTGACTCCATAATGCACATTTTGTATACAACCGTAAGAACAGTACCTATTAATCATATTGGTTAATACTGTTAAACAGAAAACATAACTTACTGTAAACAGAGAAATGTATTGGCAGACGAATTTCAGACTGTGTATCATCTGACCTGAATCTTCCATAAAGTATCCAATTTCCCCAAATTTGAGAATCGAGATTTATTTTCACTGCACACATCGCCTCATTATCTACTTCAGTTTGAACAATGTTAGGATACTGCATATCAGTTTTCATCACCAAGTCTTCACCTTGTGAAGTGATGAGATGACAGGAGGATATGCTTCCTTGTGCCTCAGTCCCAACAATACCGACGTTAATAGTATTCAGATGATGCAGTGAGCCTTCAAAGTTTGGTCGAGATACTACTGACCAGTTTACTGTCGGTGAATCGTCGTTATCTAAATAATAAAATAAATTCAATAATATACCTATTATAAATCTCAGCCTCAATAAAATTCATTTATTGCGACACAAAGCTCAGCTTATAGTGGTTGGTCTGTATTTAGTACAATAAATTAAAACCACGTCCATTATAAATTAACTCCACCAAGATTTTCGGGATCTGAGCCAATATGTTGAGAAGCCGTACGGCAGAACTTACCAAACAAGCAACAAACCAGCTCAAAATTTGGAGAAAAAGTAAGCAACATCAGATCCGAGATGGAAGCCTCTGATACAATTGAGAACAACACTAATGATGATGTTAAATAACTTTAATGAATGCAAATACGCATAATATACATAAGTAATGATATTTTTTCATAGTCCATTAAACTTCTACTATAGGTATACTAGCTTAGGACATTATAGTTCTTGGCTGTAATTAGGACCTTCGAAGCTTCATGGAGCAGAGAGTAGGGTTTGTAGTTCTCGAGTAGCAAATAAAAGATAAGTTCTCAAACTTTCATAAAACTTACTCCAGGTGATGGTAATAGGTTGGCAGCGCAGTTCGCCAGACTCTCCTGACTGACCACATAACTCCCATTTCCCAATTAGATCTTCATCTATAGGCCCTATTGTAACTCTGCACGACACAAAATCACTTCTGTTTTGGATTTTAACTCCCTCCCATTGAAGTAAAGATGTGGCCTCCAACTCATGGTTGGGAGATTTTACATAACAATCTTCATCAAAAGGTTTCCTATCTAATGATATATCTATAAAGTTGCCCTTTCTGGTATAATGGGTGATTTCAGTTAACATAAGTGGATTGACAACTGTCTTATCTTCAATTTCGTCATTTATTATTTCTTTCCCTGTTTGTATTTTTTCTTCGTTAGTTACATATTTGCTTATGCTGTAACCACTCTCTGTAACAAGTATCAGATCTATAATGATTATAATTTAATTGAAATATAATAGCTGAGGAGTGTAAATATTGGTGTCTTATACCAACGGTGGTTCAAGTTCGATTCTTGCTTACACATCTCTAATTTTCAGTATCAAGTTGTCGAAGTCTATACACATTTTGAATTCATTCATTATAAGACGATGTGTCAAGATATATACTTATAACTCTTAAAATAAAAAGTACGTATGTATTATAAAACCTGATAAAACTGTCTAAATGACAAATATTTCAAAGATTCAAAATAGCTAATCATTTTTTCAACATACTTACGGTTTTTCACTTCTCAAAAAACACGAGGAAATTCATAAAATTTTACTTTACTCACCTGTAAATAAGATGAAAATTGCAAAAACAAAGCACAACTTCATAATGTTATAAAATATCACAGACTGAGCAAAAACCTTGATAGTTCGTTACCCATCACACATTGAGACAATCGACGTGTCTACGTATCAGATAATAACAAAATACTCATCACTAACCCCTACTGAATCAATGCTATTGGTACATACGTTCCATATTTTGGTAGATATCTTATCTTTGTAATCGGCTTTTAGTAAACTACCACACTTGCCGAAACGTTGACACTATTCAGTAAGTATCTATGTACTTCATTTTGCTAATGGATATAGTTTGGCAAATAACTAATTGGAACCAGGTTGTGCCCATCCTAATGAGTCACGAACAATTTAGTGGTAAATTTAGATTCCAAAGGATTTCTTAAGCCATCTAGTCAAAAGATATTTAGGGGATCTGTTAAAAAATGACATTGTTAATATAGCTGCTTATATTTACGGCTTAATATAACGGCTTACTGTTAATATTATAATTACCTTCAAAAAGCAAATTAAGAGCTGACAGCGTCAGACTATTGTCGTGACAGCTGTAGATTTCTTATTTGACTCGTTAGGTCATCTCTAAATTCTGTCGGCTTTTTCATCAAGTGTCTCTCATTTATACATTATGTTACTTCATAGATCTTAACAATATTAACCTGTAAAACTGTGCTCGTTTGCTCTACCACTGAACATCGTGTCTGCTTTAATGATGTCTCCTCTTTTCAGGTACTTCAACACTCCATAAACCTTTTGGCCTCTTTCAAAATCAACTGTTTGTATGGAAAAGAAATTTTGTTTATTTTGTTTATGTACACTTGTACTTTCACACGTTATTTCGATCAGTATATAAAAACTGAGTTGTTGGCGGAATCGTTGGGATCGCCATAGAAAAATGAAAAAAAAAATCATCAAGTGTAGCGTAAGCTATCTTGGAGCTGCGCTTCCCGCCACCAACAGATCTTTTATAAAAATTCTCATATAAATAGACACATGGATATTAATAGGCTCTGAAGAATCGTTATTCCTATTAATTTTATTAGTCAGGTGCTCTGCATCTTTAAAATTAAAGTAAGTTTTAGTTGGCTTTTTGTCATATTCATTTATGTAATTTGTATTATAAGCAGGTGTGTGCCATACACTTAAATATTTGTAAGCGTAATATTCATTTGAATAATCAATTATATCTACTTATATCTATGGAGATTATGGAAATATAGGTTATTAAGTACAATAGACTATATTTATAATTTGATTGAAGATTAGGGGAATCGTTCTTTTTTATTACATCCTTAGTTGTACCCACTAATACATACCTGCTATTGTAAGGTTTTATGTTATTTGAATTAGAGGTCTTCGCTATACACGTTTGTTATGATTTTATGTCTATCAAGAAATCATCAGTTTACTTAAATACTTAGAAATTGAACTACTTGGGTTATATTATATTCTATTATATTAAATATATTATAGATTATAAAATATTCTTTTACACTGACGGCACAAAAACTCTTGTGCTTACAGGGTTGGCAGCGCGATTGTGACTCCCTTGGTGTTGCACACGTCCATAGGACACGGTCATGTCTGACAACCAAGTGGTATAAATAAAATTTATTGAGTACTTGTTTGCGATGATAGCAATAACTACTGAACAGATGCAACTTCTTTTTAATGTTTGAAAGCTCTTGATCACGCCCCCCATGAGGACGACCTCCGCCCCCCATGAGCGCCGGCCTGGGGGTGACAGGTGGAGCCGCCTGTCACCCTGGCAGAAGCAGGCCGCGGCGGTGGCGCGCCTAGCGCGCCTCCCCGTTTCCGGGGTCGAGCTGGGGACTCTGTAGTCCCCACACCCGAGACGAGGGCCAGATCGCGAGAGATGGCCCTGGGTCGGCCGGGGTGCGAGGGATATACCTGTCAAACTCACCTTCGGCAACCAAAACGACCCACAGGCGGCGTGCGTTTGAGTCGGTTCGAGTCCGACATAACCTCCTCCACCGGCTCCGGTGGGGAGGTATCCGTGGGGATTTTGCGCAAGTAAAAAAAAAAAAAAAAAGAAAAAGGGACAACAGAAGGTTTCTTTATGGTCGGCAGCGCGAGTGTTACACCGCTGGTGTTGCATACGTACATAGGCCATGGTAACCACTTCCCATCAGGTGTGCCGTGTGCTTGTCTGTCACCTAAGTGGTAAAAAAAATTTACCAACATCCACTTGGATGGAGCCGCGAGCATAGATTAGTATTTATTAATATTAATATGATATAATAAAGGCTTAATAAACCTTATGTGAATTCAGAAGTAGGTTTCAGGATGTTTAAAACCACCTTTCTTGTTTTCACATCGAGGCTTGCCGTCTGTTTTTATGAAGGCTTTAAACCATTGAGTTGTAGTAGTACCAATTGCAAATATGTTTTCGTAAGGAGTTCTTCTTAAAATATATCTGATTGTTTAGGCACTGTCTTCAGAGGATTTGATAAATGAAACACAAAGTTCCTTCTTCTTTTGTATTCTATTCTCAAATTCTATGTTCCCAGTTTGCTGCTACCTGGAGGCGATTATAAGTGTCTGCTGTGTACAAGTAGATGTTCATGCAGCACATGTTAGCAGGAGGGTCATTGTCTGTGGAGCAACTCCACACTCACACCGCAGACCCCCGCTGTCTGAGCATGAGCATGAGATGAAATTATTTCTGTTGAACAAAACGTATTATAGTGCGACTGAGTTTCTGGAAGACAAAGACAAGAATTTGTTGTATTGCTTTTAATTTATTGTATTGTATAATTTGATTTAATTTAGTTTGGTTTGATTTAATTTGATTATATATAGACATGTACTTACCTCATTTGTTTAATATAATTCTGACATTTGGTTTAGTTATTTAAGTACATTGCATTTTATATAAAATACTGTCTATTGTATGCCTTGAGGTAGGGAATGGAGAGACTTAATATAATTATTACTACATCATATTGTAACCACCCATTTTCACAAAGTCAAAGTTCTTTATTTGTAGAATATAGGTACAAAAAATGATGTTTAAATTATACACATAGTGTCGGATCACATATTCTGCCGGTTCTGGCGTACAAAATTTACATACACATAAACATTACTAAATATCAGATACAACAATCCACACAATATGTCAGTTATATTAATATTCAAATTAAAATACACAATTTATATAGTTAAATAACTCAAATAAATGTCAATTAATAAGTATTTAAAAAGAAATGTCAATCAAATACACAATATATAAATTGATTTGACTTTGACTTTGACTGAGAAACCACATTTGGACCGATTCTCCTTGCTTCGACCGACCTGTGTTCAAAGTCTGTTTAGGAACTTCCACCAGATCCAGGACGCTCTCCAGAGATTTTCTCAGGCTGGGGAAGGATCGCCATCGGCAGGAGCAAGTTCCATAATCCATAGGTATATTACCATTTCACATGGGCGAGCGTCTGCCTGTTCCCGCTTGTTCTGTGAAAATTGCAATCCAGCACATTCCAACATTCTGTCCCCACATAATGACATATATTTTATTATCTGTGGTTACACTGAGTGCGTATATCAGAAAACCTGATTTTTTCTGTTTTTTCTGCTTACATCCGAGGCTTTTACTTTCACAAAGCAAACAGAGGAGAAGGAATTAGCGAACTCCAGTTCGCTAATTCCTTCTCCTCTGTTTGCTTTGACTTCCGTAGCTTTCATAGAAGTAACCCGTTATGTGACCTCCCAATCTGAGGTTGATTGGTTAGGCCCCATAGGTCTTGACGCCTTCTCAAAATATATTAGCAAAGCATGGTAAGTCACAATGCTATTAATATAAGATATTCTTAACGTGTCTAGAGACGGCTTTGATATGAACAAATTTATTTTTCACATAATATTATTGTGGTTAATAAATAAGAATATGATCTACTGCTATGCAGGAGACGCGGGATCAATTCCTGCTCCGTGCAAATATTTGTGTGCAAGAATATGTATATTTGCATTGGTCTGGGTGTTTCTATGTATAATGTGCATGTATTTACAAAAACAAAAGTATCTAAGTAGGTTTATCTGCATTCGAGATTCCATAACACAAGCTAGTTAAGCTATGCTTACCATAAGTCTAGATAGCGTTGTGTAGAATGTTGTAGAATATTTATTTATAATAATAAAAAAGTAGTGAGAGGTAAACCTCATTATAGACAGACAAGATTCTAGCGCATGAGGCAAGATTCCCTCTGTCGGGGCCCGGCGGCACCCGGAGTCGCTTGCGTAAAACCCAGAATAAACCAAACAAAAAGAAGAAACGAGTAAGAGAGTTAACCGGGACTCCAAAGTACAAGCTTTGAATGTAACCTGAGAGGCAAATATATTTTTTATATATATAGAACACGTCAATTAGATTTCGCCTTACCTGATGGTAATCTGAAAGCAAAGTCTCAGAAAAGAGGGACACCATTAGTTACACATACCATGTGACAATGGTGACACTCAGCTTGACGGCCTCATCATATGCTTTTTCACGCCCCGCTTAAAGGACCCTGGACTGTTGGAAGAAGGAAACACGTGAGCTGGTAATTAATTCCAGGCCTTAATGGTGCGACAGAGGAAAGAGTCACCGCACCGCTTGGTTCTGAATCGGATGTTCTGCATCGTGTGCGGGTGACATCTAAGACCTGCACGTGTTGTCCTGTGTAGGAAAGGGGATGGTGGGACTAATTGGAAGAGCTCATCAGAACACTCACCATGGTACAGACGGTACATTACGCCAGAGTCTCGTACACATCAAACAGTAGGGGAAGTTAGCTTGTGCCCGAAAATCTTAGATGGACCCAAGATCACATTCAATGTTATACCTATATAGAATAATACTAATCTCTACTTCACATAGCCTCAGGTGCTCGCATGCATGGCTCGAGTCAACAATAGTGCTCGGAAGACGGTAATAGGCTCATCCCCTATTACGTGGGACCGAATACAATTATTGGTGAAATGTGGCTGTTATTTCACCTGTGTCTAACCCTCCAGGGATAAGGGTGTGACTATACTTAGTCTGGCCATAAATACTGTTACAATTAAAATCCAGTGTCATGGGTACCTTTGCACCAGGTACGATGAGGGGCGGGTTAATAGATTAGACTGTCACTCTGACTGTACAAAAATGTGGACAATATTTTAATTGTATAATGTAATAATTAATTTTTATATATTGGCGTACTCTAATTTCTAAATTATTGTAAATCTAATTTTAAGTGAACTTTATGTTTTTATGAGAATTAAAATAAGAAATTACATTTGAATTTGGAATCTGTCATTATTATACGATTGTTCATTGTGTTTTCTAATTTTGGCGCCAATACATTGTACAATATTTTGCTATATTAAAATGGAGTGGGGTGATAAAGAAAACCGAATCGCTGTGATTGTATTACACAAAGTTGGTATGGAGCCGAATGTAATTTTTAAAACTCTCCATACGCTTGGTATTAGTCAAATGTTTGTGTACCGGGCTATTAATAGGTACAATGAGACCTCCTCTGTTTGTGACAGAAAAAGATCTGGCCGTCCACGTAGTGTTCGTGCGAAAAAGGTGGTCAAAGCAGTAAGGGAAAGAATTCGAAGAAATCTTGTCTGAAAGCAAAAGATTTTATCTCGGGAGATGAAGATAGCACCCAGAACCATGTCGCGCATTTTAAGAGATGACTTAGGACTTGCAGCCTATAAGAGACGCACTGGTCATTTTTAACTGATAATTTAAAAAAGAATAGGGTGGTAAAATCGAAGCAACTACTGAAGCGGTACGCAAAGGGAGGTCACAGAAAAATTTTGTTTACGGATGAGAAAATCTTTACAATTGAGCAACATTTTAACAAACAAAATGACCGTATTTATGCTCAAAGCTCTAAGGAAGCTTCCCAATTAGTCGACAGAGTGCAACGTGGGCATTATCCGACTTCAGTGATGGTTTGGTGGGGTGTTAGCTATGAAGGAGTGACTGAGCCATATTTTTGTGAAAAAGGTATCAAAACATCGGCACAAGTGTATCAAGCCTTACCATTCTTGAGAAGGTAGTTAAACCCTTCCAACAAGACTCAGCGCCGGGTCATAAAGCTCGGTCCACGCAGTCTTGGTTGGAAGTGAACGTTTCGGACTTCATCAGAGCTGAAGACTGGCCGTCGTCTAGTCCCGATCTTAATCCGCTGGATTATGATTTATGGTCAGTTTTAGAGAGTATGGCTTGCTCTAAACGCCATGATAATTTGGAGTCCCTAAAACAATCCATACGATTGGCAGTGAAGAATTTTCCCATGGAAAGAGTGCGTGCTTCTATTGATAACTGGCCTCAACGTTTAAAGGACTGTGTTGCAGCCAATGGAGACCACTTCGAATAAGCTTTTTATATTTTAAATTGTTTTATATTTATGTATTAAACTAACACACCGTAAAAGTAATAAATATTATTTGCAATAAAAAAAAATGTTTTTTCTTCGTAACAATATTTATGGCTAGACTAGGTATGTATATTTGTATGTATGTATACTTTTATACATAGGTACTAATATTAAAAATGCAAAAGTAACTCTGTCTCTCTGTCTATCTTTCTGTTACGCTTTCACGCCAAAACCGCAAACTGGATTTGAATGAAATTTGGTACAGAAATAGACTAGAGCTTGGGAATGGATATAGGCTATACTTGGAGTCGCGGGCAACAACTAGCCTATATAAATTACTAGCACATTCACACATATTAAAAACTATAAGAAAAGCATGACTATATTCTCTGATTTTCGCTACTGTAATGTCACAAGGCTCAAAGAAAATTATCTGCGATCTGCTATACGTCACTCCGTTTGTACCCGTACGCACTATTGACAAAAAAAAATCAAACTACTATTATGCCCACCATTCACTAGACTTCGGCCTTTGATTAGTGCCGGGATTGATCGAAATATTATCAGTTAATATGATAGTAAGCATGATTGTTTTAACATGCTATCACAATTAAGGATATATATGGTAGTCCGTCTGAACTCGTTATAAAATGAAGTTGTGTTTCGGATTGGCACTTGCCTTCCTATGCACAGGTATGTGTAGTTATAATTGTATTAAAAGGAGAGCATACAGACCTACATTAGTAATAAGAAAATCGTGTTATATATATATATATATATATTTTTCATACAAATTAGGTGGCATACAAGCACACGGCCCACCTGATGGAAAGTGGTTACCGTGACCTATGAACGTGTGTAACACCAGTGTAGTCACATCCGTGCTGCCGACCCTGTAAGAAAAGGGTTTTTGTGTGCCCTCAGTGCAGAACACAAAATCAGGACAAGCCTTTGGTCTTCCCACTGACAGCACAAAAACTCTCCAGTGAGCTCTGGCTACCCTACTCACCACCGGGAACACAACACGAGGTTATTATAGCCGTGGTATTCTGTAAGGTATTTTGCTGCGAAAATTTTATTAGGTGCTGTAAGTTTTAGTACGACTTCCAAGTCTCGACTTCATCTATAGCAGTCGTGATCTCGTTTCGGTTATTGAGGGCTAATTCTTTTAACTAGCCCGGAATAATTTCGAACTTGGTACCTACCATGAAACATGTTTGTTCCGCAATTGGTCCCAAATATGTGGCACTCCATTCATCCTATACCAGCAGCGTCTTCTTCTTCCTTATGTGCCCCAGGCCTCTTCAGTTCTAATGGACTAAAAAGGAGTTTCTTAAAAATATACCTAAGCTAAATAAATATTATTACCACTGATAAAATACGACATATCTTTCAATATTTTCAGTACTGGCATTGAGATTAATGGTAAACAAGTAACATAATTATTTGGTTATCACAACATTAAAAGACTTAGATAAAATAAAATCAACGTAGTTTAAATTTTACGTACTATTAAAAATCACAGTAATTGACAGCTTTTTTTATTCTTTATTGTGCACATAAATGACATATGGTTAATAACCGCGGTAGCCTAGTGGTATGGGTAATGGACTGCTGAGTCTCGGGTCGAGGTCTCGGGTCGAGGTCTCGGGTTCGATCCCAGGTTTTACAATGGCAACCACAAATGACTTATCGATGCTTTTCAAAGTTATGTGTGTATTTATCGCAGGTTTATAAGGGCCCGGTTAATGGCAATAGGCTCACCTATTACATTGGGACCTAAACATAAATTGGCGAAATGTGGGTGCTAGCACCACTGCCTACCCCTTCGGGGATATAGGCGTGAGTTTATGTTATGTTTTTATTTAAAATAATATTTCTTCTGTTGTATTATGTTGACGGCCATTTAAATCACTAAGATTACATTATAAAAGAAGATCTTCGTGACTTTAGACAACCTGACTTGTAAGCTTTCTACTCAGGATGATGATGATGATGATTCAACTGCACTTTAACACATTTCAATAACTTCTAAACGCATTAAAAAAAAAATATATATATATATAATTTAAGACGTAAATATACAATGACATTGTTATTAAACACACTTGACAAATGTAATAAATAATGGAATTTATTTTGATGTACTTAATTTATTTTAATTTTATTTGATTTAATTTGATTTGACTTGATTTGATATGGTTTGATTATATTTGATTTGATTATTTAATTTAATTTGATTGGATTTTATTTTGTTTATTTTAATTTATTTATTTTAATTTTTTAACATATCCTATAAGAAATTGATTGTTATTAACCAAATGGACTTAATGTTGTCTGATAATAAAAAAATTAAAAAATATTAGTATTCAAATTATGTTATATTAACTGTGGACTAACTAATATGACAATGCGAATAACTAATATGCCAATTAATATGACAATAACAAGACAATATTTCAATTTATCCAAGCACTGTGTCATCAGTAGATAATTACAAGCTTAAAATACGCATAATATAGGACATCGGCAGACATGCTCGTCAGTTTTTCTATCTCATTTAAATCTAATCTAATCCAAAAATTAATCTAATCTAACTAAGCTGTAATTTTCATCGACAGCACGACAGCACGCAGTAAGTGCCTAATTTATACCTACATTGTAAATGAAATATTTAAATGTCCAGTCCGCCTGAACTCGTTATAAAATGAAGTTGTTTTTCGGATTGGCACTTGCTCCTTGACATGCTCTTATTTATTTGTGAATATTATTTTATTATTTAAGTTATTATTATGCGATTATTTACATAATTATTATGACATACTGTATAATGTTAAATTTTAATGCCTGAAATTATTATTTTGACCTACTAATGAATGTGACATTTGCATGCCGTCTGGTTGAGTATGGTGATACTATCACAACAACTATGAACATCAATGTATTATATACCCATATTTCGCAAATTATGAATAAATGAAATGAAATGAAAACATTATTTAGGTACTGCAGGCGAAAAGTCATTGAAAGTTTCAACGTCATGAACCTTTATAATTATTAATATACATTTTTTAACTATTTTAACTTTTTTACGTACGAAAAATCCCCACGGATATCTGCCGCCGGAACCGGTGGGAGAGGTTATGTCGGATTCGAACCGACAAAAACGCACGGCGTCTGAGGGTCGCTGTTAGTTGCCGAAGGTGAGGTTGACAGGCATATCTCTCGCACCCACAGGGCCACTCCTCGGGTGTGGGGACCACAGAGTTCAAAGCTCGTCCTCGGAATCGGGGAGACGCGCAACGCACCGCCGCAGCGGCCTGCGTCTGCTCGGGTGACAGGTGGCTCCACCCGTCACCCCCAGGCCTGCAACAAGTTCAACTTAATAAGTTCCATGAATAGATTTTACCTTTATCCTTTATTATTTGTTAACGCCTTACCTTATCTCTTTATCTTCTATTCTTATATCTTTCTATACATATGTTTTATTGTAGAAACAGGGGATTCCACGGCATACAACAATGACATCATCATCATTTATCCGTCCATCCAGGCATGACCCGACCCGACATACTCTCTCCTACTCGTAACTTAATTGATCTTACTTCTCCTCACTTTGTAAACAATTTATAAACAGATTCATTGGCAACTTACAATTCTATTATTGCAGGAGCTGCTTATGGAATTATCAAAGATGATAGTCCAACCGGTGACCTAAGACCACCTAGCGAAGAAGACTCTGAAGTTATTGACATAACATGGCTAGAACAAATCTCACATATCGTGAGACAGGAGAGCCTTATAGACATCACTTTACCAAAAGATTCGTTCGAAGAGAAGTGCTATGTGCGTCTACCGAACGAAAATTATACCGCAACTGACGTTTTGATAATGGAAGGAGTAAAGGCTCGGAGTCAAAGTAATTTCGTCTCCTGCAGAATCACGATTGGACCCATTACAGAAAAATTACTAGGAACTTGGGAGCTTTGTGGTAAATCTATTACAACTGACAGAACTCGATGTCAGCGTGTCACCATAACTTTTGGTAAGTTTATCATATAAATTATGTTCTTTCTAACTCTTATGTAAAGTGTACCAATATTGTTAGGACTTTGTACACCATACTACCCAAACAGGGATACGACTAATCTCTATCTAATGGTTGCCTGTAAGAGATTGACACTGTGATAAAGCCGCCCATAGTAGTAAACCTGCAATGTACGTACTAATAACTTATGTTTTATTCTTGGTGTGGACAATAAAGACATACTTAGTTTCTTGCTATATTTTTATATGTCATTTGTGAGAAGCTACTGATCTGCAGCCTCAGTGTGGTAACATAGACTCTCTTCTTATCTCTTCGCTTCGATCAAAGAAGTCGAAGACTGCGTCACGAGCAATTTCTTTGTTTGTAGAGAGGTGAAGAGTTATACCTATAGTGGCCATGCTTTAGGATAGTATCCCGTGTCACCTTAAAGATCATCTTTCAACAAGCACTACACTGTAATAACACGTAGATTTTTGTGATTGCTTGACCTTTCCATTTTTCAACCCCCCAAGTATTTTGAAAACTTCATACTGGTGAAATAAGTACGAAATTTCTTGTCAAAAATAATCCCAAAAACACGTAGGAGCTTGGAAACTATCTATATGAATACATACACGTACGATACAACTCCTTGATGAGAACTACAGTACTTATACAGTCAACACCATTAATCAATGGGTTGAAGCTGTTAGCGATTTTACAAAATGTGTATTAAAAAACCAAGTACTTAATAACTTACCAATAAATTCATTACTTAACACCAATTTTACTTTTGTATTTTTTATGCCTGTCATAATTAAGGAGATCATTAATTGTAAATATTTTGTATGTAGATGGAGCCAGCATTGAACCTCCAGAAATCCAATTGAGGCATATTCATCCCGTTCACTTTGGCGGCTCTGTGAATTCTGGCGTCTCAGGGAGCTACGAAGTGCTAAACTGCCACGTCATAACCCCAGCTGGCGAAGACTTAGTCATTACTGCTGACGTGAAGTACCCACACATCGAAAGGAGTAGTACCTATAACCCTTCTTTATGCAGTGTCGCCTTTAAGGATATTACAAGGGACATGTTAGGCGACTGGCTTATTTACGGCATATTTAGTCATCCAGATGGTGCAAAAGAGATTGGTCTTCCGTTGACTTTCAGACTGTATAGTAAGTTATATAAATTAATTGAATCATTGTCACATAATTCTATTATATTTGAGTGTCTAAAAACCGCGGTAGCCTAGTGGTATGGATAATGGACTGCTGAGACGAGGTCTCGGGTTCGATCCCAGGTCTTACCATGGCACACACCAATGACTTTTCGATGCTTTTCGAAGTTATGTGTGTATTTATCGAAGGTTTGTAAGTACCCGGTTAATGGCAATAGGCTCGCCACCTATTACATTGGGACCTAAACAAAACAAACTGATATAGGCATGGGATATAGGCGTGATTTTATTTATTTATTTATTTATTTATTTATTCAACTTTATGCACAGTAATTTTGTACAAAGGCGGACTTAATGCCAAAGGCATTATCTAACAGTCAACCTTAGGGTGATGCAGAGATACATTGAGGTAGGTGCAGTGCACTATGACCACAATAATAATACATACATTATACATACACACTATAATACATAAGAAATTCATACACATACTTTTAAATATATTTACTTACATATTACTTACTTATACTTACTACTTATATATATACTTATATATATTCGTATAATATATACTTATATAATATAAACTTATGTTTATGTTTTGTAATAATCAGTTTATTGCAGATGAGAGAAACCCATATGAACAAGCGTATAATGTGACTAATCTTAAACCTGAAGAGTATTCGGTGCGAGTGGGTGCTAACCTCACAATCGAAGTGAAGCAAAAAGTGGGTACAGTAGAGGATTGCATTTATATATCACCTGCAGGACAAACATTTCATGTAAACAAACAAAATTCCGGTGTACCTCATGGAGTTCATTTCAATAGTGCAGATACAGAAGCAGCTTGCGAGATAAGCTTTAGTCCTATTGTTGAGAGCGTGATCGGTGATTGGCACCTTATTGGCAAATTCCGCAATGGGGTATTCTTCGATGAAAAACGTCTCATGTTTAGCGTTAACAAAGGTGAGCTATTTGTGTTTAATGGTGATGGCCAATTATGCCTACAATACAGGTATAAATAAATTACACAAAGACAAGGTTTTAAAGAGCATATTTGCAAATATATGTTCTTCGTCTCATATTTTTAAAACACATTTTTTATTTAAATATTGTCAGAATTTGGCTTAATTAATTTATTGACTTTAATTTTTCAGAGGAAATATGGTTGAGTCAAATCAATCATTTTACAATGAAGCAAGCGTCAATAGAAATATCCTTGAGCAAAGAATCATTTGAAGAGGAGTGCTATATTCGTCCTCCTAAAGGATTTTTGATCAGAGCTGACCTTATCACCATACCAGGAGTGAAGTTACAAAAGACGAGTAACTACGTTTCATGTAGAGTAACCATTGGGCCAATTACTGGAGATTTGTTAGGACTTTGGAGGCTATGTGGAAAATCAGTAACTACGTCAGAAAGTCGGTGCCAGCCTGTCAATATTGCATGGGGTAAGTATTCAAAGATTTGTTATTAAAATTGCCTTCAATAGTCTTTCATATATGATAAAACTTGACACACATTCTCATTTTTTTGTGCTTAGATAGAGATGGATCCAGAATTTGGGACATTACAAATCGAACGACGTTCACCCATCCTGTACACTTTGGTGGCTCTGTAAATCCTGGTGTTGCTTCAACTGGTACCGTTGAGAGTTGCCACGTCATCACTCCAGCTGGGGAAGACTTGATAATCACGATGGACACAAATTATCCCCACATTGAAAGAAGTACTATAACTAATACTGTTCTATGCAGTGTCCTCTTCACAGACATCACAAGGGATATGTTAGGCAACTGGCTTGTTTACGGCAGATTTCGTTCAATATTTGGACAAACTGAAGTCCGCCTTCCATTAGTTTTCAATCTTTACAGTGAGTTATTTTAAATGTCATTTAATTACATATTTGAATGGTTAAGAAATATGATTTAACTTAATTAAACTATTACAGATGAAGAAAATCCATACGAACAAGCGTATAATACCACTGAACTTCAAAGTCAAGATCATTTAGTCCATGTTGGTACCGACCTTAGTCTTGAAATTAGACAAAGAACAGGTGCAACAGAGGACTGTATTTACAGGTCACCTTCAGGAGAAATATTTAGTTTAAAAAACGACTCTGGCGTGCCTGAAGGTGTATACTTTAATAGATCGGACACGCAACAGCAGCAAGCAGTTTGTCAAATTATCTTTAGACCTATTACAGAAAGATCAGTTGGTGAGTGGCAGATGACTGCCAAATTCAGAAACGGAGTATTATTCGATGAGAGACGTCTAAAATTCACAATAATTGAAGAAGGTGAGATCATCATCAACTTTAATAAATTAATTACCCGAATAATTTAACGTTTTTTTAACGTTTGCGGTTCTCGATGACAAAGAGGAAATACTTAATATTATCACCCAAGGTGATACTTGAGAGATTGTAATTTTGAATTCACAAAAAGTACTTTGTAATAGTAAGAACACAAATAATTAAAACTTTTCTTATTGTTCTATGTTAACATCATCCGAATATAACAGTATTTTTTGTTTTATAGATCCAGAAAACCCAATTGAAGATCCTATTCAAAGAGACATTCAAAATTTAACTGACCGGTTTATTGTGACCGATATGAATACGCAACATAGAATTTCTATCAATAGAACATCCCTTATAGAGAACGAAAGCTGTCATTTGATTGCCCCAGATGGACGACAATATGCCTTTATAGATGGATTTCATGTACCCAACGTAGAAATAATACACGATAACTTAGTAGAGTGTGGTATAATTCTAAGCGTAAAAGACGAAACTATGATTGGTAACTGGATAATTTTAGGAAGAGCAACAAGATTCACTGACCCCATTGAAAGAAGATTGCATTTCACTATCCGCGTTGAAGGTAAAGGACAATCAGATTTGTACTAAATGTACGCGTATCAAGTCACGTAGAAGATAAAGTGATTAACATATTTGTTTCCGTTCGATAAATGGATAGTAAACTCTTAATAGAGTTGTAATCAACTTAAGCTGTTATTTCAGAAAACTTTGTTTTACAAAATGATATACATATCAGGGAAGGTGCCGATTTATATCTACATTTGAACGACGCAATATCTGTACCTGAGACTTGTATGCTGTTCGGCCCTGATGGCGAAGAGTTCACAAACGTTGAAACTGATCCTATTCACAGGTCTGCATGTGGATATATAGTCAAAAACGTCGATAATAGTCATAGTGGAACATGGGTTATCGAATACGGCAAGAAAATCAAAATAAGAGGACATGTCAATGTAGAAGTATTAGGTAAATAGTTTCTCTATATTTCTTAATCCCTAATAAAATTGACCATAGACACACTCAAAATATATTCAGTTTATCATGGATCTTCTTGATCCTAGCGTTAATCCCATTCGTATCCGAAACTTTCACATCAGAGTCTGTGGTCCGTTTAACCAATTCAGCTGCGGATTTGACTAAACTTCGACATTTTCCGTGACCTTCGCAACCCAAAGGAAGGGAGAAATATCTTGGATTACAGATATTTAATTTGTTCAATTTTCTAGCAGATTATACTTACATACATATCTTATATTAACTATATATGTATCTCTTATTAACAGATTTTGAGGAACTCTCCATCGATAACCTGCAATGGGATGTAGGCGATTCAATAAATATCGCAGTGGGTCCTAAAGATACCGTTTACTGTGTGATCCAAGACTCTTATGGGCACAAGCTGTTTGATAACTTCGGCCAGTGTAAAATTGTTGTGGAGAGAGTAACTGTAGACCACAGAGGAACCTGGACAATGCATATTGGGAAACCTGGAACGGTGCGCTTGCAACAATACAATTTCTATGTGGATGTTCACACCAGAGGTAAGAACATAAGGAAAGATAATGCGACCTTTGATTGATATCGTATTTAATTATTTGATATCAAACTAAGTAGGTACTTTAAATACGTCCTTAGCCCAAATCGTTAATCACAATAAATTTGATTGAGGGATTTCTACACTTCATTTGGTTTTAATCGTAGAAAATATTTCTATCTATTTCATCTATCGTTCAAAGCCATCTTACCGTTAAGCCCGGTCGCATCCAAAGTTCTCACTTCGGAATCCGTGGTCTGCTTTTCGGCTTTTGCTTATCCAGTTCGTACGGTCTTGGGCATCCATATATATGGTATTGAGATGCCTAACCAACACTTTTTAGGACTACCTCTTCTACTGTGCGGAGGCGGCTAGGGCAGACATATTTTGTTACTCACGTAGCCTAGCGGTTACAGCAAAACGTAATTGCACCAGCGTTGGTAACTCTTTGGTATTTTATCTTCAATAACAAAATGACGATGATAACAACTAATGCGGGAGTTTCTCAGTGTTTTACGGTAAAATGATACGTTATATTTCAAGGATTTCGTTATACTTCTTCCAAAAAAATTCAATTAAATATCTGTCCCAAATCATTATAACACTTAATTTAAAATTCCAGATGGTCTACCAGTTGTGACTATCAATGTGGAGGAGAATCTTCCTTCAATGATGCTGACGTGTTCTGTGCCTATCCAACATGAGGTCCACGCCTGCAAGTTTCGAGACCCTAAAGGCAATACCCTGATCGCTGCTCATGGGGTCGGACAAGATGGATACATGTTCAATGGATCTTTAATCAAGTGAGTAATTTTAACGTCATTTTTGTCATCATCATTAGATGATCCTCCCGGTTGCAGCCAAGGTTTTAATCGCTTGGAGTTCGATAACTCTTTCTGTACTAGATTAGATTATAAGACTTTTCTGGAGTGACTGTCTTCTGACCTATCAACCCTGAGAGCAAAGCCTGCGCCAGAGCCTCGTAAATCAATCAGCAGGTCCACCCAGCGTGCAGGTGAGATTGATAAGTAGATCCATACCCAACACCAAAAGGCAACCAATGTACTAAACTGAGTTAACCCCTTCTTTGTAATTTATACGATGTAAAAGAGATCTGTCCGAATGAAACTGCAGCATTTAATGTCTACTTTTTAGTTACGAGTCTGACGCTCATAGTCACGATTGCACACTCCGCCTCATCAACCCATCGGTCTCGGATCTGGGGATCTGGCGCTGTGGGTTGGACACATCCACCGGTACTTACTACGGGTTCCTGACAGTGTTGAGCCGCCACCTCATTGAAGATCCTGAAGCCGCTTCTGTTGTCACTAGTGAGTTACTTTATCGGTTCGAATGTTGAAACGCAAATGCAAGCGATATTGGCATAGAACGTTCGAAATCTCATAAAGAACAATTTACACCACAATGATTTTCTTGTCAAATCTCGTTGTCACTTATGCTCTATCAACTGTCGCACTATTATTTTTTTATTTACAAGTACATTGTAAATATAGAAATAGAACGTCCGTGTTATGTTCCCAGTGGTGAGTAATTTAGCCAGAGCTCACTGGAGAGATTTTGTGCAGTCAGTGGGAAAACCCAAAGGCTTGTCCTGCTTTGTCTTCCACCCTAACGACACAGAACCTCACTGTGCTTACAGGGTCGTCTGCGCGAGTGTGACTCCTCTGGTGTTGCACACGTCTATAGGACACGGTAACCACTTATGTACGTACTTTCCATCAGGTGGGCCGTGTGCTTGTCTACCACCTTAATGGTATATAAAAAAGATCAGTTTCTAACTCGTTCAACTGAATATATGTGTATATTTGATTTCAGCGCCCTCATTAAAAGACACAAGCCTCTCATACGTGGAAGGTGATCCCGTGACCCTCAGCTGCTCTATCCCATCCGCGTTACGTTACTGCTACTTCAGAGCACAAAATGGAACCATTTACAACGTTTTCCCTAGTAAGTCAGATTCATATATTTAATTTCATTATGAGTACATAGATTGTTACCACAGCGATCATAAAACCAAAGAACCTTGTAAAAAAACTTTTTATAGCGTCGAAAATCTTACGATTGAAATGTTTGGTGTTCGAATCCTGACCATTAAACTGTGTCTACGTGAACCTACGCCTAAAACAGTAACCTTAACTTAACTGAAGGGGTTAATGGGAATACTAGTCATATCTGTGACTGGCACCCATCCTATTAAAAATAAAACATTTCACAAACTTCTTATCACCAGCACCAAATGTGCACACCTTGCTTCACAGGCATATCGCCACGAGAGCTGTCTAAAATAATCTCACTTCCGACAATCTACGGCCTCTCAGTCCGCGTGCATTTTAGTCAGTTCAAGTCCGACATAACCTTCAATACCAGTTCCGTTGGGGGGAAGGGTATCTGTGGAGATTTTGGGCACAATAAAAGCCAGCAATATCTCTCCTAGCTAATGTTTTGTATTCCTTTTCTTTCAGGAATGTCATCAATGGAGAACTTCGAGTATATAGGAGCAGGTTTGGACGCTGGCGAGTGTGGCATCAGGTTCAAGAGGTTCCTAGCCAGTGAGGCTGGCTATTGGCATTGTCACGTGGGGCTTGTGAACACCACAATGCCTGAACAGCAAGCCGTAGTCTTTGCTGACGTTACAGGTATGAAGACTTCCTTCGGAGAATTTCTGATTAAAAATGTTTTGGAAGCTATATTATCCGTGTAATTGTGACTCGGTGTCACCTTAGACTTTAGAATATTCCGAAAAAGAGTTCTAAAACTCTATTAAAACGTAAATATAGAGCTTACTCCCACGCCCGCCTTAAGCACCCGCCACTGCGCGTTCAGATTGCACGCGCAGCAAGTGATACACCTTATGGTCGAAATTTAAATAAGAGCATTTTTACTTTTAGGAACACAATATCCAAATATTTTCCAAGATATACCTATACCCTAATATATACAATATATTTTCTATGTACCAATACAGCTAAAATGTCGGTGCACCACTATTGGAACGGTCCTGAGGCAGCCGTGGTACAAGCACAAGTCTACAACGAACACGCCGTCGACTACTGCAGATATGTGAGGACTGATGGATACGGTGAGACTTTGTTGCCTTACAGTTCAACAAATAGAGAGAATAGGTGTCCGAAATTTTGTCTAGTCACCTTTCCACTCTTTAAACAGTCAAAGATTCAAACTGCATCAGTGAAAACTGCAAAGGACTTTTCAAATCCCTTAACGCATAAATGTAATGAGGGTTACAAGACGAGATGTTGTCCAAACGAGAAGCAGCCTTTGTCTCAAATGACCAATGAGTTTTTCTATTCTACTTTAAACGAGAGGTTTGGACATTTTGAATTTCGAATGTGATCCAAATTGGTGTTCGAGTTCTACTTGCATCTTAGAGACTCTAGACGAACGTCACCTAGTACTCGGTGCACCTGCACGAGGCTCTTGTGCAAGTCTTTCTCTCAGAAAATCAGCCTGCAGTCACTTCCGGAAAAGCCAATATACCATTCAAAATCAATACTTAAGCTGATCCCGGGCTCCAAAGTGTAACTGGCAAATTATCGTCATGACTAAAATATTTTCCAATAGTAAATCAAGTAGCACATCGCAGTCCACTACTAAACATAGGCATCTCCCTAACGTAGGGAAGCTTTGGCCTACTGTTTCCACGCTGGCCAGGTGGGTGGGCACACCCCCCTGGGTCGGCCGGGGTGCGAGGGATATACCTGTCAACCTCACCTTCGGCAACCAAAGCGACCCACAGACGGCGTGCGTTTTAGTCGGTTCGAGTCCGACATAACCTCTTCCACCTGCTCCGGTGGGGGGG
The DNA here is from genome assembly GCA_963662185.1 of Eilema griseolum. Classification (NCBI taxonomy): domain Eukaryota; kingdom Metazoa; phylum Arthropoda; class Insecta; order Lepidoptera; family Erebidae; genus Eilema; species Eilema griseolum. Next base: position 14,366,964 of record OY759250.1, read on the forward strand.
TATCCGCAGGAATTTTGCACACGTAAAAAAAAGGGCACAGGGTTTTATATCGAGTTTTCCTTCTCTCGAGTGATACCGTCTGCGTATTTTACCGTTAGTCCCCTCTTACGACACCCGTCAGATGAGATGAGGTGGTGATAATAGTAGATATGTGGTATCAGAAATACAATAAGGTTCTTAAGGGCAACCGTCAATCGTCATGCAGTATACTTCCTCATCGTTTCTTTTCCACTAGGCTTCATTTCGGACAACGTGCCAGAAAGATATGAAATAGAACCAACCTTACACAGAGGATTGTGCACTCTTCACATAAATGATCCTGACATCATAGACCTACATCCTTGGACCATCGTCGCTAAGCTCACGACTGAAGACGGGGAAATTTCCATGACCACTACTGAGAACTTATTATTTGTACCGGTCGACAGTAATGGTACGTATAATGTTACATAAATTTTAAATATAAATATCTTAGGAATATAATCTGAAGAGGAAATAAAACTATGGATTGCTGATTGCCTTTCCAAATGAGGATCACAACCAAAACAATATGAATCAGAAAAAACTCACTCCAACAAAACATTCCTTCCTTAACGATGCTTATTTTGATCGGGCATAGTATTCGAAAGCATTTATAACATGACCTCTAAACCTTTAAAAGCATTTAAATTGCCCCTAAACTAGGATATGATTTGCAAAATTTGTATGTTGTTATAGGTATACTTTGTCATAATACTTTGGCATATTATTTTATAGATATTATCATCTAGGCTTGGTATCAATCAATAAGCCTATTGCAGTTCAATTCTGGATATAAGCCTCTCCTAATGTACATCATGGCACCCGATCCTCCGACTAGGTTAAATATATTGGATTAAGTTTGAGTCGCTAAAACTTACACCTAATTTTGTGGAATACGTATAACAGCCCAAAAGCAAAGAATACATAATAGTACTCCTAAAGTATACTTACCTAATGTCAAGACCATCATAAATATATTAATTAGACACTTTCTGTTCAAGGTAACATGATAATTAATTATCTTTTCAGTTCTGGTAGGGACATTGTTCTGGTTGATGACAGTGTTCCTTTGCTTAGTACCAGTGGCGGCTCTCATTATTCTTCTGATTCCTAAGAAGAATAGAGAATGGACATCCGGAAAGGCTAACTCAATGAGAAGAAGCTTCAGGAATTCGTGGAGCAAAGCCTTCGCCAAGAAAACTCTCGCTCAAGATACTACTGCTTCAGTAGCCTAACCTTCAAAACTCTATGCTGGTCTGATTTTATAGAGGCTGTGAAACAATAATGTGAAGATAATATTAACTCCATGTGAAACGCTACGCAGAATTAAGTGTTAAATGTCATTTCTTCTATATAAATAAAAATGAAATCTACAAAATGTATGTGCGCGCATTACTTCCTTAAACGAATGTACCAAGTTGGATAATTATTTTTGTTTTGATGTTACCATGCTTGTTTTTTATACAAACAAAAATTTTGTAAAGAGAAAATACACGCAGAAGTTAGTAAAACATTAAAATAAAACTCTCACACTATGCAGAATATACGAGCAAGAACCAAGCGGTTCGAAGACTCTTTTCTTTGCCCCACCACCAAGACCTGGAATTCATTAGAAACACACATGTTTCCTTCTTCCTACAGCCCCGGGTCATTTAAGCGGGGCGTGAAAAAAGCATAATTATGATGAGGCCGCCAAGCTGAGTGCCACCATTTTAACATTACTTAGTGTCTGTAATAGTGACCCTCTTTCCTGAGACTTTGCCTTTAGCTTCTCATCAGGCAAGGTAAGGTCATATTGGCGTGTCCTAGATAAAAAAAAACTATTTAAGAGGTGCAAAATATTTTATTAAGGCAAGCCAAAATAACGACAGCTAAATTTGAGTTTCATGTCGAGCTCGTACGTTATTACACCTTGTTACACTTAGCCCTAATTAGTTATCTAATCGCCTATCGATATACAGGTACATAAAAGATTCATTATAATATATTTACATAAATGTCCCGTATATTACCTCAATGCTGCCATTCCGAAAGTAATGTGCCTACCAAGGTCTAAATAAACAGTTTATCCTTCTGTTTAACTTGCTGAGAGACTGATAAAATACGAGATAGGGTGTATGAGAGGCCTGCTAAGATCTTCGGCCCACACAAACCTCAGATTATGGCCGGTACACCTGCTAAGTAATGGACGAGACTGATGCAGGTGGAGGATGAGGAAAAGCTCGAGGTTGGGTAATCAGACGTCAGTCAGTCTAACGAAACGAGAATACTTATAACTATACAAATCAATATATTCTACTGAACTTTTTTTAAACAACTTATGTGGCAGACAAGCACACGGCCCATTTGATGGAAAGTTACCGTCACCTATGAAGTCTCACCCGTGCTGCCAACCCTGTAAGAACAGAGAGTTTCTGTGCCTTCTGTGCAGAACAGGACAAGCCTTTGGTCTTCCCACTGACAGGGCAAAAACTTTCCAGTGAGCTCTGGCTACCCTACTCACCGCCGGGAAGACAGCACGAGGTTATTATAGCCGTGGTATTCTGTAGAGTGGAGGTACTTCCCCAGTCGGACTGCTCAATTAGGACGGGAATACCGTCGTGTGGTAGGAGACGACGGTTCAAACAAACAAACAAACTCTGCAGCTTTATAATATTAGTATAGATTGTGCATATGAGAATTTTCTTCTCAGAATACCGCGGCCATAATAACCTCGTGTTGTGTTTCCGGCGGTGAGTAGTGTAGCCAGAGCTCACTGGAGAGATTTTATACTGTCAGTGGGAAGACCAAAAGCTTGTCCTGCTTTGTCTTTTAACTTGGCGTTGCACACGTCCATAGGCCACGGTAACCACTTTCCATCAGGTGGGCCGTGTGCTTGTCTGCCAACCAAGTAGTATAAAAAAAATCTCACTGGAGAATTTGTGCTGTCAGTGGGAAGACTAAAGGCTTGTCCTGCTTTGTCTTCTACTGACGGCACAGAAACTCTGTACTTACAGGGTTGGCAGCGCGACTGTGACTCCTCTGGTGTTACAAACGTCCATAGGTTTGGTAACCACTTTCCATCAGGTGGGCCGTGTGCTTGTCTGCCAACTAAGTGGTATAAAAAAAAACCCTGTCTAAACTCAAATTAGACATAAACGATAATGTAGATAGGTACCAATATTATAAAAACGTTAAGAACTGCTTATAGGAGTAAGTAAATCCTATTTTAGTATTTGCCCCGCTAACCACTGTTAAAGAGCATAATTGCTATTGAGACACTATCTACCAGTCCATCCTTACTTCAGCACTCTTTGTGTTACCATCACGACTGTGTCCAATACATAACTTAGTTTACATGTTACCTCGGTATCTGTACCACAAAATATATTCAATGTATTATCATCACAATAGTGTACAGCCCCAGACAACTGCATACAGAGTTACTCGCGGCTACCGTTTGATATAGCTAGCGATCAAGTACCCGCGACCCAAAGGAACCTATTGTATCTATAAACTATTCCAGATTACAATCTAGCTCTTTACCAAATCTAGATCCGTTCAGCCATTTAGAGTTAGTCCATAAAGAGATAGAACACGACGGTATTACCGTTCCAATTGAGCAGTCTGACTGGGGAAGTGTCTCCACCTTACAGAATACCACGGCTATAATTACCTCGTGCTGGGTGCCCGGCGGTGAGTAGATTAGCCAGAGTTTTTGTGCTGTCAGTGGGAAGACTAAAGGCTGATCCTGATTGTTTCTTCTACATTGACGGCACAGAAATTATCTGTTCTTACAGGGTCGCCGGTCGGTAGCACGGGTGTGACTCCCCTGGTGTTGCACACGTTCATAGGTCACGGTAACCACTGTCCATCAGGTAGGACCAGTGCTTGTCTGCCACCTAAGTAATAAAAAAAAAAACATTTTACGTGAAAGTGTACCCCTCGTTTTCACCTAAGTATAAGGAGGTAGGACACGACGGTATTTCCGCCCGATTGAGCAGTCCGACTGGGGAAGTACCTCCGCCCTACAGAATACCGCGGTTATAATAACTTCGTGTTGTGTTCCCAGCGGTGAGTAGGGTAGCCAGAGCTCACTGGACAATTTGTGCTGTCAGTGGGAAGACTAAACTCTTGTCCTGCTTTGTCTTTTACTGACGGCACAGAAACTCTGTACTTACAGGGTTGGCAGCGCGACTGTGACTCTCTGGTGTTACAGACGTCCATAGGCCACGGTAACTACTTTCCATCAGGTGGGCCGTGTGTTTGTCTGCCAACTAAGTGGTATGAAAAAAAAAAAAAAAAAAACCATGTATTTGACAAGTTGCAATATGTCACAGGCTACAGTGTGAACGCAAATGTGTTTTATACTTGTTTACAACTTGTTGGCTATACATACTATGTGAACGAAAAAGTATCTGAGATTCATGTATAAAACAGGTACTGTGTATTGATTAGACTTCTACAAATCTTCAATAAGTTTTGCATAAACTTGTTTCGTGGTGTAGGTAAATGAAGGGTATTCGATTGTCTATACATCAAACTACTCTCACAACAGAAACTGTCACATTTATGATTTTAGTTGATTTTTTATTCTCACACTGGGGTTGAACGAGAGGAGGTCATCAGCGTAGCAAGACCAGCAAGTAACTCCAAAGGGTTTTGCGAACAGAAATAATATTTCACTGTCCAGCTTTTCAAGAAGGTTTCAGTTATTTAAAACCATGCTACTGTGCACCAACCTATAGGATCCGAGCAGTAAGCGGCACAGCTAGTATAATTATACATATATATAATCACACCTTTATCCCCTGAGGGTTAGGTAGAGGTGAATAAACACCCATATTTCAGCCCTATCCCTTAGTCGTTTTGTACGACATAGCATGGGAGGAGATGGGGTTTTCCAAATTCTACTCTGCCGGGAACCACGCGGCTAGTATAATTAAAATATAATATAAAATATAAGTTATAATTAAAACATAAGGCAATTTGGTATACCATGTAAACAAAACTATTTTGTGTCATTTCTGTGTTAATTCTGTGTCAATAAAGGTTATTATTATATTATATTATTACTAGTAATTGCATTATCTTCAGTTATATTTAGGTAGTTTCGTTTATGTGCATTACCACATCAGCTAAGTAGATAATATCATCAAAGCTCACATATCTGTAAACAGTGTTTGTTTGCAATCCTCGGTAAAAGTATTAGAGATAAGCTATATCCACATTATTGGAAAAATGTTTTTGAGTAAACGCCTAAAGATCGGATAACTAACCGTTGAATATACTAATTCAATGTCGGATCTCACCCCGATCAGTAGGCCTGCTATAAAAATTTTGACAGTATCAGTGCTACACAGGACAATAGGTACGTGTAGGACTTGGGTGTCACCCGCATAAGGTGCAAAGTATCCGATCAAGAACCAAGCGATTTGGAGACTCTATCCTTTGCCTCACCATTAAGATCAGGAATTCCTTACCAGCTCACGTGTTTCCTTTTTCCTACATTCCTAGCGTTAAAAAGCATCAGATGAGGTCGTTAATCTGAGTGCCACTATTGTAACATGCAACCTGTCTGTAATGATAACCCTCTATACTGAGACTTTGCCTTTGTATTATCATCAGACGAGGTGAAGTCAAATTGGCGTGTCCTATATAAAAAAAGTCGCAAAAAGGAAGTCGCTAAGAGGCTGATGATGATAATAATAATAACTGGTAAATTAAGGTAGGTCAGGTAGTTTATGCAATATTGCCACTATCAGAAAATGTATTTCCTACAATAAGGTCACCTACCAAGCAGTCAGTTCACACTCGAATGACATTTATTACTTATAACAGGAGTAGCTGTTTTAATTGAAAACTAGTGTTTACTTATTGCTCGAAATTCTTTTATATTAGTAGTCGAACATATTAAGTAGTAGCGTGATGATTATGGTCTAAAACCTTCATTGATAAACGGCAAGCAAAATAGTCTCAGAACACATATGTTATAGGAATAAGACACTTATAACATTCTTATATTGATTTTGGCGATCGCAATTACTCTTATTTGCGTCTCAGAAAATGCTATTTGGTATTTGATCACGATTATTCTGATAATTAGCCTTTTAAGGGCTTATAATACTACGTATATAGATCACTATAAGCTGCACCCTCTTGTAAAAGCTTTTAGTAAGAGCAATCAGACTTAAGAATGAAGGTTCTTATAAATAGCACTTGTAAGCGCTTTTAAGATTGCTTATTAAGCTACTATAGACCCGAATCTCCTATTAAAGCTGCCCATAAGTGTAAATACACTTGATTCCATTTACACTTGTTACCTAGTTTTTTAAGCGCTAATAAGTACAATATTTGAGTCCGTTACAAATAAAGTAGTTTTATAAAAGCATTTGTAAGTCATAATTGAATGTAGTTTAATGTGAGCTTATAAACACTCTTTTTTTTTTTTTTTTTTTTACGTGCGCAAAATCCCCACGGATACCTCCCCACCGGAGCCGGTGGAGGAGGTTATGTCGGACTCGAACCGACTAAAACGCACGCCGCCTGTGGGTCGTTTCGGTTGCCGAAGGTGAGGTTGACAGGCATATCCCTCGCACCCCGGCCGACCCAGGGCCATCTCTCACGATCTGGCCCTCTTCTCGGGTGTGGGGACCACAGAGTCCCCAACTCGTCCCCGGAAACGGGGAGGCGCGCCACGCGCGCCGCCGCCGCGGCCTGCTTCTGCAAGGGTGACAGGCGGCTTCACCTGTCACCCCCAGGCCGGCGCTCATGGGGGGCGGAGGTCGTTCATCGACCTCCGACGCCCGAGTTGCCTTCGTGCGCGGGCAGCTTGTCTAGCGATCCTTCGTCGCTCCCGCTGCCGCTCCCGCCCCGCCTCCTCCTTCACGAGCATTACTTGCTCGCAGAAGGAGGCGCCGGCCGCCCACGCATCCGCGCAGCGAACCATCGCCGCGAGCAAGGTGGAGAGCGTGAGAACCCTCACTCCCAGAGCCGCCACAAGCTCCCGCCTCGGCGTCTCCCACGCCGGACACTCGGTGAGCGTGTGCGGACCTGAGTCCTCGCTCGCGTCGCAGTGATGGCACTCGGACGTTGGCTCTTTCTGCATCCGACGCAGATACTTTCCGAAGCATCCGTGCTCGGTGATCATCTGCGTCAGACGGTACGAGAGGCTGCCGTGTGGCCTCTCTAGCCACTCCCCCATGATGGGTCTTACCGCCGTTACTACGGCGTGCCCTGCGCTTGGTTGCCCAAGTCGTCTCTCCCATTCTGCCACCATTTCCCTGTGGAGCCGGGATCTCACGGCCCGAATTTCTTCGGGCTCGGGATCGTGACCCCGCTCCCGCGCCGCCCTTCGGAACCTGTATAGCGCCGAAAGGCATCTCGCTTCCAGGATCCATGGTGGCGATCCGGCGAGGAGACTCGCCGCGTTGAATGATATCGTGCGGTACCCCCTTATGATGCGGCACGCCAACTTCCGCTGCGGACGCTGCAGCAGAAGCATGTGCCGATCACTCAGGGTGTCCGCCCACACGGGACACCCGTACAGGGCCATGGACCGCACGACACCCGCGTAGAGTCTCCTGCAGGAGTCATCCGGGCCCCTCAGGTTGGGCAGTAGCCGCGCCAGAGCGTTGGCTGTGCCCGCCAATTTGGGGCCCAGACTTCGGAAGTGCTTCCCGAAGTCCCACCGGCCGTCGAGCACGAGCCCCAGATATTTCATCTGGGGCTTGATGCCGATGAGAGTGCCTCCCACTGTGAGACTGGAACCAGGTGGTGGCGTGCGCCGAGGTCCATGAAAGAACATGGCCTCGGATTTATGCAAAGCCACCTCAAGGCCCAGCCGCCGGATCCGTTCCACGACTTGAGCAACCGCGGTCGTGGCCCTCAGGATCGCTTCGCGGTGTGTAGCTCCGCTCGCCGTCACTAGCGTGTCGTCCGCATAGCACGTGACGGCGGCGCCGTCCGCAAGCTCACCGCGAAGCACCCAGTCGTATCCAATGTTCCACAGTAGCGGCCCGAGAACCGATCCCTGTGGAACACCGCACGACATCTCACGCCGACCGACGCCGGTCGCACTTGGGTAGATGACGGCTCTCTCCGTCAGGTACGCCCCGACTATGCGGCGGAGGTAGAGAGGCACACCGTGGTACACGAGTGCCTCCCTGATGCAACTCCAGGGCAAGGTGTTGAACGCGTTGGAGATGTCCAAGGACACCGCCAACGTCACCTCACCCCGGGCAACTGCCTCCTCCGCCAAAGTCCTCACGCGCATGATGGCATCCACGGTGGACCGCCACCGGCGGAAGCCATATTGGGCATCCGCCAGGTCCGGCCCCCTACCAGAGAGGTGCTCGACGAGGCGCTTCGCAATAACTCTTTCAAAGAGCTTGCCCACCTCGTCGAGCAACACAATGGGCCGGTAGCCGGACGGTTCGTCCGCCGGGCGACCCTCCTTTCGGATGAGGACCAGTTTCCCCGTCTTCCACATCTTCGGAAACTGGCCCCGCTCCAAGCATGCGCTGAGGAACCCTCTCAGCCGGGGTTCGAGACCGTCTTCTCCCAGAGCTAGGACCCACGCGCGGCCTGGAATGCCGTCGGGTCCCGGGGCGGTGCTCTTCTTGGCTCTAAGCCTTCGCACCGCCAGCTCCAGTTCTACCCAAGTGACCTCGGGGACTTCGTCGTCAACTACCACACTGGGCGCCACAGGCGACCGAGGTGGCGGAGTCATCTGCGGCGGAACGTGTTCCGCTCGCGCCGGGAACAGGGACTCGACCACTCCACCGAGCAGAGCTGGCTGGAGAACCCGGGTCAACGGCGGGGCCCGGGGGCGCAGCTTTCCTCTTACCATAAGGTAAGGCCGCCCCCATGGGTCCCGCTCCAGCGTCTCCATGAGCTCCTTGTAAGCCGCGGCTTTCGCCCGCTTAATCTCCGCTCGGAGGGCATCTCTGGCCTCCCTGTATCCCACATGAAGCTCCGCCACTCGGGGCTCCGTATCTGCGGTTCGGCTACGCCTCCTACGGAGTCTGGTCCACCGGCGGTGCGCGATCACGCAGGCTTGCCGTAGCCTCCTGTGCCCTGTGTGGTGCCCTAGGCATACCCGCATCGCAGACACGAGTCATGGCCTCCCGGAACCACACCGCCTCATCGTCGATATCGACAGGCCTGTCCGGCGCAATGGCCCAGGCCTGTACGATGGCGGCCTCCAGGAGGACCTCCCGATTCAGTCTCCCAAGCACCCAGCGTGGCTCGCGTGGGGCCGGTATGACCGGCGCATCACCCGCGGGGGGGGAGACATCAAACCGAACGTATCGGTGATCCGCCAGTGTCTCCACCCCCACAACAACACGCCAGTCCCGCACACGGTGCGACAGCGAAGCGCCTGCGAACGATAGGTCGATAATCGAACTGCGCTCCGCGGTCACGAACGTGGCTTCGGCCCCGCGATTCTGGAGAACTAGACCGTGATTAGCGGCCCAGCTCTCCAGAGCCCTACCTCGTGGGTTCGTGTGCCGGGACCCCCAGGTCACTGACCAGGCGTTGAAGTCCCCGAGCACAAGAACCGGATGAGGATGACAGGCGTTGACGACGTCGGTCAGTCGCTCCAGCGACTGCCGGTACTCCCCTATGCGTCGGTGTAGGCTCGGCGTGAGATAGACGGCCACGACCGCAATCTCCCCCACACGCGCCGCTACGATGCCATGCTCCCTTGCCACGACAACAGGGGGAGGGGCACCCATAGCGGCGTTGTACACCAGTGCCGCCGACCCGTCCAGGTCGACCACCCAGGCAGGCCCAAGGGGCCGGTGAGTGTACGGATCGGCGACAGCGGCGACGTGTATGGACCACTGTGCCATGCTCTGGAGCAGAAGACCCTGAGCATCGGCACCGTGGCCCACGTTCGCCTGCAGGATGCGGAGCTGGGGATCCATTATGGAACCATCTCCGCATCCCGCCGCGAACTTTGGGTGGAGCCCCCGCCTTGCGGCTTCGGCTCCCCCCCGGTGCAGGCCTTGCTGCCAACCCTATGGTCGGCCGGTTTGCCCCCCGCTGCACACCTGAAACAGTGCAGCGGAGCTTCGCATCCACCGGCCGTATGGCCGGGTTGGCCACAGCGGAAGCAGGCTCTCGCCTGCGTGACAATCTGGGCGTACTGCACGCCCCTATCCGCCGCCTCCGCCGTCATCGTAAGGACGACGGCGGTTGAGCGGGGGACGCGCAGCCTCCCTGGCACTCCCCTCGCAGCAGCCTCAGCCCTCCTGGCCTTTTTGGCTGCCTTTCGGTTCGCCTTGCGCCGCTTTTTTGAGGCGCCGGCAACCTCCCAGCCCCCCTCCGGCGAGGAGCTCGTGGCGGCTATACCCGCCGAAGTTCGGGCCAGAGCTGGGGCCGGGGCTAGGGCTGGGGACTTCTTCCCCTTGCCCTTCCCCTTTCCCCTTCCCCTGGGCCGCGCGACCTGCGCATCCTGGGGGGGGGGCTCACAGCCCCCGCACCGAGAGCAGCCCGAGCGGGCGGAGCGGCATGGGCGGCAAACGCAGCGGACGGGCTGCTGGCCGACCCCTGCGGGGATCCCGCCACTACCGGACAGGTGGGGCCTCTCTTAACTGCCCCGGCATATCCGGCCGGAGCCGCCAGGGGTGGTCGGCGGCTGGAGTCCATTATGGACTCCAGCCAGCTCCGGGTGCGCTCCTCCTGCGCCACCCGCCACGCCCGCTGCTCCGCCAGCGCCTCCTCCTGGCGCTTCTCCATGGCAGCTATTGCCGCCATGCAGAGCGCCAGCGGGTCCGCAGGCCGAGCCGGCCGCAGCACCGGCGACTCCTGCCGAGCTGGTCGGGCCGGCGACTTCGGCGGCTCCGGCCGCGGCGACTCCGACGGCGCTAGAGGCTCCGGCCGCAGCGGTGACCTCGACCGCACGGGCAACAGCGGCCGCGCCGGCCGTCCCGACGGCGTCGGCTGCAACAGCGGCTCCGGCCGCAGTGGCGACCTTGATCGCACGGGCAACAGCGGATGCGCCTGCGGCGTCGGCTGCGCCACCAGTCGCCGCCGCGCCGACCGCGTAACGAGGTGGAGGAACTCGGCGGCGCTTCCACATCCTCCGGGGCCCTGAGGCTATCACCACGCTGCAGCTGCGTGCGGCTGACCGCTAGCAGCTTCGGCGGTGGTGGATGCAGCGTCTCGTCACCGTCGTGACTGCTGCTGGTGGAAGAGGAGTCGGTCAAAGTGAGCTCCAAGTCCGACTCCGTCTTCTGTGGTGGAGGGGAAGGAGGAGGAAGAGACTTCTTCCTGAATCTCCTCTTCCGCCGTACAGATTTCCGGGTCTGTAGGCCCACCGGGCTGTTCGCCCTACTCCTCTCCGTGGCGGTGTCGAATTCCTCCGACACCGCGGTTTGGGACACGACCTCCGCTTCGTGGTGCTGCGCGACCTCCGCGCAGACTGTTCTGCTTGGTTTGGGTTTTAATGTTATTGAATTTTCCATGTAAATCCCACGAGTAGAACCGATAAAATTACACTCCCCGGGTGACGGCCATTCCGGGAAGCGGGGTACATACTACGGAGGTCCCCTGGTATCCGTAGGTTTTAAGCGACTTCGCTGTCGGGTTTTATAGACTTTTCCTTGTCGAGGGCCGGCCAATTAAGGCAAGCCCCGCGGCCTTCAGGATACCGGCTTCCCAAGTGTGGCTAGCACTCAGGTCGTTGTCGATATCCTGGAGGTTACGCGACGCGGGAGAGCAGCCAACTCTCCCAACACCGACGGTGGCACGAATGCCTGCCAGCCTCTGCGCGAGCAGTAGGCCGGCCCGTCCCTGGATCCCATGGATCCTTGTGTCGCCCCCATGTCCCCTCTGAAAGCAGAGGGATACCGGGAGCGACAGGCTAGCCCTAAAAAGGGCTGTTTGGGATGGAAGGGATTCTACGAATCCCTTCCCGCGGGCCTTGCAGGTCCGCCATACCACGACCCCCTCTGGGTCAGCTAGCCCTAAAAAGGGCTTGTCGGGTTATTGGTCGACGGCTAGCAGAGCTCTTTCTCCTTGGAGTCAGAGTCTACTAACCATCGTCCAGGGTGCACCAGCCTCCCCGCTTCCGTTCCCCAGGACCGCGGTCCAGAGGGAAAAGAAACAGGTAAGCCAACGTGGAGGTTACCCAACCCGCACCCCAGCTTATAAACACTCTTAAACATACTACTTTTACTAATAACATACTTGCCACATGCTATTATAAGTGTAATAATTTCATACGAGCTATGTTCAATACTGTTATTGTCAAAGAAACACTTATTGATTCGTTGGAAAAGTCATTATAAGATTATTTACCCTTGCAATAGGTGGTTTAGACACGTTCTGATTTTGAGCCGGTTGAAGTTCAATTCACAAAACCTGGCGAGGGTTCCGCACAAATTAATAGTATATTGGACTATGACTCAAATATTTTTTAGAATAATTTTTAAGGAACTTTTTAAGGAATATAAGCTGGTGAAGGTAAACCATCGGATCTGGAGGCTTTCTTGGAACCTTTTGTGTCAAAAATGCAACAGATAGAAGAAAATGGCTTGAAAATCACTACCAATTCCAAAACAGAAAAATTATTGTGCGTAAAATTAAGAGCCTTTATTTGTGACTCGCCAGTGAGAGCTATGATAAAAGGTATATACCTATATATAATAAGGCATCTTCTTATAAACATATATACCTTTACTTACAAGTTTGTTTGAATAACTGAATGCATTTGTATATTCGGTTTACATAGATGAGTGAGAAGTATACCTTGTCAATAAATATCACATGTATTATTTGGTACTTTGGTACTTTTAATAGTAAACGTGGGTGCTTAAAATGCACAGTAGTTGGGAAATATTCTCATAGATCAAATACTGTGACATTCATTGCAATCGATAGCCCTAACTGAAATGATAATGATTTTCGTTCAAAGAGTTTTGGGCAACATCATAAGTGTGACTCGCCATTGCTAAAATTTAACATTGACATGATAGAAGACTTTGCCGTATCAGATTCCCTACATTTAATGGATCTCGGTTTAATGAAGAGACTGTAATTGGTTGGAGGGACGTACTTTACAAAATAGAGTGCTCGAGAAGTTAACATTTTTTTGTTAGAATGTCATTTGCCTGAAGAAATACATACATAGATCAGTTAGATCACTGAATGTTTTAGCACATTGGAAAGGTTCTGAATTTCGTACCTTTTTTACTATCTCAGTTTTATAATACTAAAAGAGATTTTAAGAACTGAACCTTTCAATCATTTTATGCACTTATTTTGTGCCATCACGATTTGCTCCAATTAAAAACATTTTCAATTTCTGTGAATCGCTGAAGAAATGTTAAAATACTTCGTTAAAAAATTTCAAAATATATATGGAAAAGATTATGTTACAAGTAACATTCATAATCTGTTACATTTGATCCAGGAAGTAAGGAAATATGGGATTCTTCAAAATTTTAATTCTTATCCCTTTGAAAATAAATTTTACTCCATGAAAAAAATGGTGCGACAAGGAAACAAAGCACTTCAACAAGTAGCTAAAAGAATTAATAAAAGAGTCTTAACTGATGTAGATAGACTGTTGGAGAAAAATCTAAATTACCCAGTGATTAAAAAAACTAAGCGTGGAGAACCTGGGGGAGTTTTGTATTTGGAGACAGGAAGCAGGACAAATGGTTTCTTACCAATGAAAATAAAGTGGTCAAATTTATTTCCGTATGTTATAAAGTTAACGAATGCCAACAGCAGTCTATAGAAATACACGGCTATTCTATTGAAAATACTGAAGATGCGTTTGAAGAACCTTTAAAATTTTCATTTCTCAACATTTATAAATGTGACAACAGACAACTTAAAAAGGTGGACAGTGTTTTTAAAACCACAGATATAAAATGTAAGCTTGTTAGTATCCAATTACATACATTTTTTTTTTATCCCATTACTGCACACTCTGTAAATACATAAAGCTGTGCAATAAAACAAAATTTAATAAAATCACTGTTTTTATTATTTATTAGTACGTAAGAATTAACGAAAACATCTTGCTCATTTTTATAATGTAACACCATTAATCAATCTTTAATAAGCTACTTTGGATAAATATTTTTGTAATTACTTATTATAAACTTACTACCACAATAATAATTCATAAATCTTTCTGCGCTCATATACAATCAACTAATAATATCTTGATTAAGAAGTGATATTATAATTTCTTGATTCATAATAAAATGTAATGGCCTGTCTTTAGAGACTTCATGACCACAGCCGTAGCATTTGTCTGTCAGTACAAAATGCGTTGCAATCCAATGCCACTTTAATTTTTTTAATAAACGGTAATCCTTTCTGGTCAAAAACCGGAAATATAACCATTGCTCCAGCTCGTTGACACCTTCAAATAAATATAATAACATTGACAGCCCATTTGGTTCAGTGATCAGCGACCCTGCCTAAAGATGCAGAGGTTGCGGGTTCGAATCCTGTGTGGCAAATGTTTATGTGATAAACACGAATGTTTGTTCCTGAATCATGGATGTTATTATGTTTATTATTGTTCGTTCTGGATGGTGTACCGAAAACTGAAAGGGGTTTTTCAGTCAACAAAACTGAAACAACATTCAAACAAAAAATATTAATTACTTACAAAAATCGTCAATAAATACATACCTACTTATTTTCATGAACACAAATACCACCTACGGGTTTTATTTCAATATTAAGTTGTACATTTAGCGTTTTTCTTATTTCACCACGGATCCCCAAAACACAAAAGATAAAAACATGGCGAGTGAATGCAGCTACTATGAGACATTATAGAACCGAGTTTGTCTATAGTGGTATAGTAGAACACTTCGAAATGCTAATCTAAAAATGGCTACCGAAAATGACTAATGGGGAACATTTTGTTATTTTTAAATAAAGAATATGAATGTAAAATTACTTATTTTAAAAGGCGCTTTAAAATTCTCACCATAAACTTGATATGTTGCACGAGAAATACGAGTTCCCTGTACGTTTTTGATTAACAACATGAAATACTCTGAAGAATTATCAAATAACTTACCTTATTAATGTCCAAAATATTATTAGTACTTAAGTATTTTAATAAAGTTTTCACTATTATGTATACGGAACGTGTAAAACTCCCAATATTGATAACTGAATGATTGACTGAACGAAATGAACGAAATGAGAACTTGTAGAAGTGCATAACAATCTAGTTTAGTTTTATACGAGACTAATAATAGATTTCGTAGGGTTGTATGGTTTCATAAAATGCCGCTACACGGCTGTTACAGTCGTGAGTTGAATTCCACGAAGGTACTATTACACTGTTAAAAAACTGAATACACTAATAAAGTGGGCCCTTTTCCGGGCTTGTAAGCTCTTATGAGTTCGCAATAAGTCTATTGAAAATTGGTCTTAGGATAATTATAAAACCGCTTTTTGCTTGTTGGGGGACTACCAACAAACAAACTCTTCAACTATAATATTAGTATAGATAAGTAGTACAGATTTAAGGGAAACCTTTTTATATTAGGTCTATAAAATTGCAGAGCACCAAAACTCTCCAGTGAGCTCTGGCTACCCTACTTACCGCAGGGAACACAACACGAGGTTATTATAGCCGCGGTATTCTATAGGGTGAAGGTACTTCCCCAGTTGGACTGCGCGACAGTGCGACAGAAATACCGTCGTGTCCTACCTCCTAAAAAAACCATCCATGGGTACGTCTAAAATCAAAATAAACTAGAATAGCACCATTTCACATGAAAAATCGATTATATTAATAGGTATATTATAACATTCATCGATCGAAAATCGTTTTAATATCAGTGAAATCGATTTTTGACGCCTGGTCCGCCATAACACCCAGTATACCATCTTCTATTCCAACTGGTTGCAATTCGTTAACTCCTGATGTTGGAATCGGCCTCCATGTTATCGGACTTTTTAAGGGTCAAACTACCCGCGGCGATGGTTCGCTGCGCGGATGCGTGGGCGGCCGGCGCCTCCTTCTGCGAGCAAGTAATGCTCGTGAAGGAGGAGGCGGGGCGGGAGCGGCAGCGGGAGCGACGAAGGATCGCAAGACAAGCTGCCCGCGTACGAAGGCAACTCGGGCGTCGGAGGTCGATGAACGACCTCCGCCCCCCATGAGCGCCGGCCTGGGGGTGACAGGTGAAGCCGCCTGTCACCCTGGCAGAAGCAGGCCGCGGCGGTGGCGCGCGTGGCGCGCCTCCCCGTTTCCGGGGACGAGTTGGGGACTCTGTAGTCCCCACACCCGAGAAGAGGGCCAGATCGTGAGAGATGGCCCTGGGTCGGCCGGGGTGCGAGGGATATGCCTGTCAACCTCACCTTCGGCAACCAAAACGACCCACAGGCGGCGTGCGTTTTAGTCGGTTCGAGTCCGACATAACCTCCTCCACCGGCTCCGGTGGGGAGGTAACCGTGGGGATTTTGCGCACGTAAAAAAAAAAAAAAAAAGGGTCAAACTACCTTCGACATTCAACAACGACCCACAGGCGTCGTGCGCCGTGGTTTTATTCAGTTCGAGTCCGACATAACCTCTCCCACCGACTCCGACGGGGGGTCCGTAGGGATTTTTCGCACGTATTATAAAAGGCTCGAATGCCTTAAACCTGTACCGAATGCCTTACATAATAAGTAGGTGGGTAAAATAAGTATATTTATCAAACTGAAAATTTACATTAGTTCTGTACATTATAAATTTACGTTTGGATTTAGGTACGCCTCAAAATTTAATTGCATTGAGATTTATGTACGTATACATCGAAAAACAAAAAAAAATTGGTTGTGACTCTGACTAAAACTAGACTATTTGGATAGTCTATGTTATGTCGCTACACGAAGCCTGTGAAGCCCTCCGTAAGCTTCTGCGTTTGGTCGGAGCTACTCTAACCAGTGCTCTTCACGCACAGGGGCCCAAAGAAGGAGGCTAAATGCGGACAAAAGAGTCCTTTTCCTTAGTCTGTGTTTAGGATAGAATAGTTTGAATATTAATGATTGTACGGCAACTGGCAACCGGGGACCTACTTTTTTTTTACGAGCGCAAAATCCCCACGGATATCTCCCCACCGGAGCCGGTGGAAGAGGTCATGTCGGACTCGAACCGACTAAAATGCACGCCGCCTGTGGGTCGTTTTGGTTGCCGAAGCTGAGGTTGACAGGCATATCCATCGCACCCCAGCCGACTCAGGGCCATCTTTCACGATCTGGCCCTCTCCTCGGGTGTGTGGGGACTACAGAGTCCCCAACTCGTCCCCGGAAAACGGGGAGGCGCGCCAGGCGCGCCACCGCCGCGACCTGCTTCTGCCAGGGTAACCATGAGCCCTCTTGTTTTTTCTTATCTCCATTATTACGTATGTTAATATGCGTCACAAATTTTCGTCACACATAAAACAACCAAGTTGATTGCAATACCGTAGTATTATAATTTGCATTATCAATTGTACCAGCCCATTCATATCAGTCGGCACTCGCCGGTCGGGGCATGGACGCGTGTACCGACTCCGTGAAAAAGAGGTTATTACTCTTACTAGTGTTACAAGTATTGTCGTCTCTCTCTATCAGTGTCAACTACAAACGCAACGTAAATAATATCGTTGGTGAGTATACGTCGATTTACTTGAGTGATTGTGGTAAATGTTTATGATTTTTCCGTATTGTTTATCTGAGAAAATGAATACAAAGTCTTATTAAATATATTCACGATTTATTGCTAGAGGGGTAAACAGAGGCATAGTACCTATTATTATTTCGCAATTATTATGTTTTTGATCATATATAATGCTGCGGTCAAATAGTTATTTCTAAGTCAGTGCTGATACTAAAATATCTAACGAAATAACAATAATTTGCACAACCTGGGAATCGTACGCGAGCCGCCTAATACCTAATACTCCACCGCACAGTCACTGGGAACAAATTCTATTACAAAATCAATGTATCGCAAAAAGAAATGCAGTACGCTTTCAAAAGAAATAAATAAACTCAATTTCCCGTCTTCTCTTTTTCAAGTAGAATGGGAGACCACAATCTATAGCTACTTATCTTTGATTAGCACAATTATTCAAATTAAGTAATTAAATTTTTAAAAGTAATTGCAGTGAAACCCAGATCTCAAGGCATATGCGATGTAAAACATCCTCGCGGAAACTGCTTTCCGTTAATGCTAATAACATCTAAGTACAGAACCGATATTTTTAAATTAATTCTTAAACTCTCACTTTCCGTGATATACAATATGATGTTTATAGGTTTTCTACTAAATATAAACTCTCTGTATATTGGGTATTGCTCGGGAGATGTATCTTGGACATAATATGTGCACAAATTTTGCTCTATATGTGCAGTCTACGATTCTTAGGTGTCTTTTGAAAATAGCACTGGGTGGTACTACAGAGGAAGAGCTCAAATTGACCATATAGGTAGATTATTTATTACAAAACAATTAGCGCGCGCCAAGGCCTCGTTTGTCCCGCGATTTAGGTCTGAAATACGAGTCCTGAGGCCTGAATCCTATCAAGGCCTAAGTCGGCTTCAACTTTTACAAACGAAGCCGACTTAGGCCGATACACCCGCTGTTGGGTTCTCGAAGTAGGGAGTTAGCAGACGGCAATCATTCACAAAACACCAAGTGAAACTGTATACGTAAGAGTATTAGAGTACACACCGCGCTTTAGACTGTTTTGGATGCAATTGTTATTGGCGCTCGGATTTAACAGAATTAAAACAATAAAGTAAGCTTAGTGGTATGGGTAATGGACTGCTGAGACGAGGTCTCGGGTTCGATCCCAGGTTTTACCATGGCACACACCAATGACTTTTCGATGCTTTTCGAAGTTATGTGTGTATTTATCGCACGTTTATAAGTGCCCGGTTAAAGGCAATAGACTCGCCACCTATTACTTCGGGACCTAAACATAAACTGGCGAAATGTGGGTGCTAGCACCTCTGCCTACCCCTTCGGGGATATAGGCGTGAGTTTATGTTATGTTAAAACAAAGTAACATTTTTCTCATCAAGAAATATCTATTCAAAATGTTTCTGTTTCAGAACTTAATTCTAAAAATCTAGTACCCAATGCATTTCTCAAGTAAATTGAAACATATACATAGAACTTTTTAAACTGTTCTTGATTCAAAATTTCCAATTTTCTGGTTTACCTTGCTTACTTAAAAATTTATTCCTCAGTTAAAGAAATTTTGCAATGATCCATTTAAATAAACCATTGGAAAATTATTCTTTCGCTGGTCCGGTAGGTTAGTTCTACTGAGAAGATCAGCAAGAAATTTAGAGAACTATCCATATTAGAACTCGATTATCTTTCTTTTTAAATTTGACTAAAATATACTACATCTTAGCCTTAGGAGGGATTTTGCCTCAATGTGTGTGTTCTACCGCCTATACAATGGTTTGTGCTCAGATGAATTGTTTGACATGATGCCCGTAGCTACATTCTATCATCGCACCTCTCGCCATAGGCAGGGAATTCATCCCCACACATTGCGACCTGAGACGGTGCGCACTGTGCGGTATGAAAGAAACTTCATCCCACGCACACTCAAGCTGTGGAATGACCTCCCTGCTGCGTTTTCCCAAGCGCCTACAATATGGGGTTCTTCAAGAGGGGCATTAGAAGGTTTCTTCATGGTCGGCAGCGCGAGTGTGACACCCCTGGTGTTGCATACGTCCATAGGCCACGGTAACCGCTTCCCCTCAGGTGGGCCGTGTGCTTGTCTGCCAACTAAGTGGTATAAAAAAAAATGACACTTTTTAAACATTATCTACTGTGTATAACATTCTGTTAACAGTTAAAATATGTTTTATAGCTGAATAACAGATAATTTTACTACATTTTAACACATAATTTAACCATTTTAAAACACTTATGTCGATTCCTAATGCGTCTTCTTGGTCACGTCTTGACACTTCATGCAGACATTATCGTCACGCGAGTATCGGCTATCATACATACATATAATCACGCCTTTATCCCCGCAGGGTGAATTAACCACCCACATTTCACCAATCACTGAATTCGGTCCCATGTAATAGGGGGCAAGCCTATTGCCGTCTTTCCGGCACTATTGTTGACTCAAGCCATGTATCTGAGGCTGAGTCTGGGCTGTATATATTTGTCTCATGTTAAACAGCCGTATCCCTTAGTCGCCTTGTACGACGCATGGGAAGATATGGGGTGGTCCAAATCCTACTCTGCTGGGAACCACGCGGCATAAAAAGAAATTTCATCCAACTCAGTTCATCCAACCCAGTTCATTCAACTCAGTTCATCCAACTCAGTCCATCCAACTCAGTTCATCCAACTCAGTTCATCCAAGTCAGTTCATCCGACTCAGTTCATCCGACTTAGTTCATCCGACTCAGTTCATCCATACTTATACCTCTATATATAGCCTCTATATATATAACCTCATATATCCGAGATCTAAAGTGTGCTCTATACGTGCAGTACACGTTTGGCGGACGAGCTCTAACTCACCAAATACAGATTATTACAAAATCCGAGTAATTTTAAAGCATTTAGTATCATTCATTCATTGGCTCCGATAGTTCGTACGAGTATCGGTAGATCAGAGCATTTCTCCTGTATAGAAGAGATCGCGGGTTCGAATCTCTTCTGAACCGAATCAATTTTCTCCTATCTTAATAAATTTCAACTGTTTATTATTTATTGATCATGGTTACTATCATGGGAGAAATTCAGTCTCAGCGATTCATTGAAATTGCCGAGACGTATAAGGAGGTAGGACACGGCGGTATTTCCGCCCAAATAAGCAGTCTGACTGGGGAAGTACCTCCGCCCTACAGAATACCGCGGCTATAATAACTTCGTGTTGTGTTTTCAGCGGTGAGTAGGGTAGCCAGAGCTCACTGGAGAATCTGTGCTTACAGTGGGAAGACTAAAGGCTTATTGTCCTGCTTTGTCTTCTAAACTGACGGCAAAGAAACTCTGTACTTACAGGGTTGGCAGCGCGACTGTGACTCCTCTTGTGTTACAAACGTCCATAGGCCACGGCAATAACTTTCCATCAGGTGGGCCGTGTGCTTGTTTGCCACTCAAGTGGTATAAAAAAAAGACAGACAAACTTGAGTTCGTCTACGGACGATTCGAAATGCACGGTAAACAATCTAGAAATTATGCCATTAGAAATGGTACATTAAATAGCTACATGAGGACTGTTACTTGATTACTAATTTTCCTCGCGAACCTATTTAGTTGGATTTTCATAGATGATATTAATCTTAATCTCTGTAGGTAATTGTATAAAAATATTTAATAAAATGCTTCAGGATTTGATTAACATGCCACTAAATAAACTGAATACCAGCTTTGGGTGTACATCCAACATTTTCATTTGTACTGTCAGTGGGATGACTAATGGCTTGCCCTGCTTTGTCCTCTACACTGACGGCACAGAAATTCTGCGCTTACAAGGTCGGCAGCGCGAGTGTGGCTACTCTGGTGTTACACAAGTCCATAGGCCACGGTAACCGCTTTCCATCAGGTGGGCCGTGCGCTTGTCTGCCTAGTTACCGAACCAGTGAAAGAATCTTCATTTGCCAATGGTTTATTTTTACATTATTTAATATTTTTATATTATTTCTTGACATAATTGTAAAATTTTGACGTTCATATGTGCTCTTTATGTGCCTAAACTGAATAAATGAAATTGATTCTTTGATTCTATAACCTAAGTACCTCGATAAATGAACTATTGAGCACAAAAATATTTTTTCAATTTGAACCAGCAGTTCCTGAGTATAGCGCTTTCAAATAAACAAACTCTTGTGTTTTATAATATTAAGTATGATTTTACTTGACATTGGCAACATTGCGACGATTCGCTGCAGAAGTCATTAAGAAGAAAAAGATTCGATTCACATAAATTACATTGTGTGTAAAAATCCTCTAAAGTCATGTAGCCGTTTAGTTGTAATTGAATACATATATAGGTACATAGGAGTCATTGGTATCAACATTGAAAACTCCTTGAAAGATAAAAAATAATCGTACAAATTATATGTGTAAATAGTAGAAACACGTATTTATTTTTATCGCCGTATATTTACTGAAAAGATAGGCGTCTACACTTATTTTAGCTATCAAGATAAACAATCGAATGAAGCGAAGAAACACGAAATCAACTTGTAACTATTGCTTGAATAGCATACAGTATGCAATCTTGTACTATATATTTAAATCACAAAAAGCGAACGCCCAAGACGGAATTGCAAAGAATCAAGGAATCAATTTCATTTATTCAGTTTAGGCACATAAATAGCACATTAAGTCAAGAAATAATATGAATGAATTTTTTTCGAAAAAATTAAGGTAAGTACTTTCGTACTTATAAGATATTATCGTAAATGTACTGAGAAGCAACTGTTAATTTGAATCCGCTACCAGTGCCTTATACCTACCTAAAGTTACAGTTGGAGATATCGAATGTCCAAGACGTGTCTGAGTAGGTCGCTGAACGACCTCCGCCCCCCCATGAGCGCAGGGCTGGGGATGACTGGTGGAGCCGCCTGTCACCCTGGCAGAAGCAGGCCGCGGCGGTGGCGCGCCTCCCCGTTTCCGGGGACGAGTTGGGGACTCTGTAGTCCCCACACCCGATGTGAGATGGCCCTGGGTCGGCCAGGGTGCGAGGGATATGCCTGTCAACCTCACCTTCGGCAACCAAAAACGACCCACAGGCGGCGTGCGTTTTGGTTGGTTCGAGTCCGACATAACCTCTTCCACCGGCTCCGGTGGGGGAGTATCCTTGGGGATTTTGTGCAAAAAATAGACACGTCTGAGTAGCTTAATATTAAATAATTAAAAACCTTTTTACATTTCAACAGGTACTTACGTACGTAGTTAAGTATTTGTTCTTTGGAGATTGCAAAGTTAATATACTTATTTCATGTTTGCCGCGTGGTTTCCGGCAGAGTAGAATTACGGCCACCCATCTCTTCCCATGCGGTGTCGAACAAGGCGACTAAGGGATAGAGCTGTTTAACATCAGACATATATACACAGCCCAGACTCAGCCTCAGATACATGGTTCGACTCAACAATAGTACCCGGAATACGGCAATAGGTTCACCCCTTATTACGTGGGACCGAATACAGTCCAGTGCTGGATATAGGCATCTTGCAATGTTTTCAGGGATTAGCCTACTGTTTTTTAACTGGCCAAATGGATTGATACATTGTACCTCCACCCTACAGAATACCACGGCTATTATAACCTCGTGCGTGATGTGTTCCCGGCGGTGAGTAGGGTAGCCAGAGCTCACTGTAGAGTTTTTGTGCTATCAGTGGGATGACCAAAGGCTAGTCCTGATTTTGTGTTCTGCACTGAAGGCACTTAAAATCTCTGTTCTTACAGGGTCGGCAGCACGGATGTGACTCCACTGGTGTTACACGCGTTCATAGGCCACGGTAACCAGTTTCCATCAGGTGGGCCGTGTGCTTGTCTGCCACCTAAGTTGTATAAAAAAAAAACAAGGTTTTATTTCGAGATTTTCTTCTCTTCTACTTCTCTTCGTCCGTTAGTCGCCTCTTACGCAACTTTTTGGATGAGATAGGCTGGTGATCTTTGTATTCTTTCTCTCTCATGTATTCTCTCACCACAAGGATGTGACTGTTCAGATAGGTCACATATTTGTGATTTTAAAACTCGGAGTCCTGAACAGAGTGAGACGATTTTTCACGCCGGAGCAGCGGTGTCTTCTATACAAGACACAAATTCGCTCCTGTGTGGAATACTGCTCGCATCTCTGGGATGGTTCTGCAAAGTACTTACTAGATGCCCTCGACAGGTTGCAGCGACGTGCGGTCCGCATCATTGGGAATCCCGAGATCACGAACACCCTAGAACCTTTACAGCTGCGTAGAGATGTTGCGTCCATGGCTGTATTTTACCGTCTGTACCATGGGGAGTGTTCTGATGAGCTCTTTAAATTAGTCCCACCCTCCCCTTTCCTACACAGGACAACACGTGCAGGTCATCTAAATGTCATCCGCACACGGTGCAAAACATCCGATCAAGAACCAAGCGGTTCGGAGACTCTTTCCTCTGTCGCACCATTAAGGCCTGGAATTCATTACCAGCTCACGTGTTTCCTTCTTCCTACAGTCCCGGGTCCTTTAAGCGGGGCGTGAAAAAGCATATGATGAGGCCGTCAAGCTGAGTGTCACCATTGTCACACGGTATGTGTAAGTAATGGTGACCCTCTTTTCTGGGACTTTGCCTTCAGCTTACCATCAGGCAAGGCGAAGTCCAATTGACGTGTCCTATATAAAAAAATAAAATAAAAAAAATAAAAATTTAGTCTATTCTTTTGTCTTAATACTCACTCAATATATACATTCAGACGATTCACTGTTATTTAGGTCACGATCCACTTATTAATAGCCTATTATTGAAGAGTAACAAAATGCAGTCCGTGACATAAGTGCAATATATGACTTATATGTATTACTATGCTACAACAGCTGACTGTTGTATCCATTTCAAGTCATATTTCGCCTAATTGAGCAGTCCGACTAGGGAAGTACCTCCGCCCTACAGAATACCGCGGCCATAATAACTTCGTGTTGTGTTCCCAGCGGTGAGTAGGGTAACCAGAGCTCACTGGAGAATTTGTGCTGTCAGTGGGAAGACTAAAGACTTGTCCTGCTTTGTATTCTACACTGACGGCACAGAAACTCTGTGTTACAGGGTCGGCAGCGCGAGTGTGGCTCCTCTGGTGTTACAAACGTCTATAGGCCACGTTAGTCGGTAACCACTTTCCATCAGGTGGGCCGTGTGCTTGTCTGCCACCTAAGTGGTTTAAAAAAAATCTATATATAAATGCGAAAGAAACTATGTCTGTCTGTTGCGCTTACACACCTAAACCACTGAACCCATTTTGATAAAAAAGATCACGCCTTTATCTCCAGAGAGTTAGGCAGAGGTGAAGAAACATCCACATTTCACCAATCGTTAAATTCGGTCCCACGTAATAGGGGGTGAGCCTATTGCCATATTTCGGGCATTATTGTTGGGTCGAGGCATGCATCTTAGGCTGAGTCTGGGCTGTATATGTATATCTGTCTGGTGTTAAACAGCCCTATCCCTTAGTCACCTTGTACGACACCGCGTGGGAAGAGATGTGGTAGCCCAAATTCTACTCTGCAGGGAACCACGAGGCTAAATAGCATAAATAACCCATACATTAAGGTTATATAGTTCATGGCTTATGCATGCGGTACGCCGCCTAACTAAACTAATAACAATACCACACTAGGGACCCGATTCTGCTAATTTTATGGCATAATACATCCATTGTCATGCCACTGACACTGCAAACAATGCCATTTCATTTTGGAGTTTACCACCATGCTGTTAGAGTCTAAAATTAAACGGTGGTGGCGCGATTCTCATGCCACCTGAGCTAGTGGACTGTATTTTGCGGGGGTGAAGCTAAATGTTTCATATGACACTTTACACAACAAACAAGATAGATGATCGGGTTGCCGCGGAGGTGGTTTAGGCAGTGAATGCAACCCAAGAAAGTAGGAGAGGATGCACTAACCTTTATGACGCCACGTGCTGTCGGGGCCGGTGCACCGGTCTTCTCTGCCTGGCTCAGGAGCTGCTGCCCACATCACTAAATCACTTGAGGGACACACGAGAGGCACAATCCGATCGGTAAAGGTCTATGAAAGCGGTTAAAATCCAACAAATATTATTCATTTCTGAGAGTCGCGCGCGCCGCCGCCATTGATGCTTGCTAGTTCAAAGCGGGGTCAAGATGCGGCCATTTCAACCATTGGCGGGGCGAAAACTATTGCTATCTCACTCCAAAGGTAGTGCGGGTGGGAGATGGGTATAGGGAGCGTGTGCCCAGTGTCAATTCATTGAGAGACGATTTGAATTTACTACTATTGAGCGAAAAAAATACAAATTCTACTACCGGCGCAACCAAACGGGATCTTGCAGAGAATGAAAATAATTTTGGACTTTAAGCCTATATGAATAAAGTCATGAATTTATTTCATGTAATTGTTTACAGTGTCAGTGGTATAACAGTGTAGTAGCTTTAGTATTGAACATAAAATTAGCAGAAACGTTGACCAGTACAACAAAAATACCTACAAAATGATTATGAAACACAAAGAATCTTATTTCCTTTTTATCTGTTCTTAGAATAATTTTAGACACAATGTTGTAGAATAACTATTT
The DNA here is from genome assembly GCA_963662185.1 of Eilema griseolum. Lineage (NCBI taxonomy): Eukaryota > Metazoa > Arthropoda > Insecta > Lepidoptera > Erebidae > Eilema > Eilema griseolum. Next base: position 14,393,222 of record OY759250.1, read on the forward strand.
GTCGTATTAAAAACTAAAATATTTAGCAGTGATAACAAATAAATAGAAGCCTTGTTTGCATCTGCATCTGTCCACACCCCAGCGGCGCAGAGTGAATTTTTGAAAAGGGAAGCATTGGAAAATAATATTAGCTTTTATTGAACGACGATAGCGTGTATGGAATTATGAGCGTTCTGATTATAATGCTGAATTCATACTTCCATACTAATATTATAAATCCAAATGTAACTCTGTCTGTCTGTCTGTTAGCTTTCATGTCTAAACCACTGAACCGATATTGGTAAAATTTGGTACAGAGATGGCACAAAGCTGGGAAAATATGCTGTTTTGTTGCGATATTCCATTTTAGGTGGCAAACAAGCACATGGCCCACCTGATGAAAAGTGTTTACCGTGGCCTATGGACGTGTGTAACCCCAGAGGCGTTACACTCGCGCTGCTGACCCTGTGAGCACAGAGAGTTTCTGTGCCGCCAGTGTAAAAGACAAAATAGGGCAAACCTTTCGTCTTCGAACTAACAGCACAAACTCTCCAATAAGCTTTGGCTACTCTACTCACCACTGGGAACACAATACGAAGTTATTATGTACGCGGTATTCTGTAGGTGTAACCCACATTTCATGAACTATGACTTTCATTCCCACATAATAGGGGGCTAGCCTGTTACCGTCAAGTGACCCATTTGTCATATAGACATTATTTTTACTGTCAGATGAAGAACAGATTTATCTTTTGTAGCCATCTACCATCTGTGGCGAGAAGACGGCATGAAATTTAATTTTGTATTTTTTCTTTCCAGCTAAAACGAAGATACCTCTCACCCCTCTGTACATAGAGTGTTTCCTTAACGACATCATCAGGTTATCAGCCCCTGTGATCAGTGCCGACGATCAATATTACATATCAAGGCCTAATGGAGATGAGACTAAAATTGAACTCAACACGCAGAAGAAATTAAACAACGTGAAAACATTAAATTTCCCCGATATTGCGATAAGTGCCCTATTTGTGAACAATTCTAAAGCTATAGTGAATCAAAAGAATAGTTATGCAGTGTATCCTGCTGATGAATACGATGAAAAGTTGAAATATTTAGACCCAAATGAGTTCATGGTGGGACCTCTTTTAGAAGAAGATTATGGCAACTGGGTTCTTAGTACTTATACTAAGGATTTAGATGGCGAGTGGATAGAGCTGTTTCAAGTTATAACAATGGCTATAACAAGTAATATTCGCAGATTTTATGAAATTTTAAACCAATTAGTACCTATGCTTAGTATTTAGTACCCATGCTTAGTATTTAGTACCCATGCTTAGTATTTAGTACCTATGCTTAGTATTTAGTACCTATGCTTAGTATTTAGTAACCATGCTTAGTATTTAGTACCTATGCTTAGTATTTAGTACCTATGCTTAGTATTTAGTACTTATGCTTGGCATTTAGTAACCATGCTTAGTATTTAGTACCAATTTTTTTTTTATACCACTTAGTTGGCAGACAAGCACACGGCCCACCTGATGGGAAGCGGTTACCGTGGCCTATGGACGTATGCAACACCAGGGGTGTCACACTCGCGCTGCCGACCATGAAGAAACCTTCTGATGCCCCTCTTGAAGAACCCCATATTGTAGGTGCTTGAGAAAACCGCAGCAGGGAGGTCATTCCACAGCTTGAGTGTGCGTGGGATGAAGTTTCTTTCATACCGCACAGTGCGCACCGTCTCAGGTCGCAATGTGTGAGGATGAATTCCCTGCCTATGGCGAGAGGTGCGATGATAGAATGTAGCTACGGGCATCATGTCAAACAATTCATCTGAGCACAAACCATTGTATAGGCGGTAGAACACACACAGTGAGGCAAAATCCCTCCTAAGGCTAAGAGGTTCCACACTACCTGTGGGATTGTCAACCAGCCTCAATGCCCGTCTTTGCACTGAGTCGAAGGGGTCAAGCTGGTATGCAGGTGCTCCAGCAAAAAGGTGACAGCTGTACTCCATGTGAGGCCGGACCTGTGCTTTATAAAGAAGGAGTTGCTGCCCCGCAGTGAAGTACTGCTTCGCCCTGTTAAGCACTCCGAGTTTTCTTGATGCCAACTTAACCTTGTCCTGCAAACGACTTCGGTATTGGACGTCACTGGAGATATCGACACCAAGGATCCCGATACTCGAGGAGATGGTAAGCGGTGTGCCCAGGAATTGCGGCGCTACAATGAATGGGGTTTTCTTAGCGGTGAATACACATACTTGTGTCTTAGTGGGGTTGAATTGGACTAGGTTTAGTCGTCCCCAATCGGATACTCCAGAGAGACTAGTCTCAATTTCAGACACAAGTTGTTCGCGACTCTTCTCCACCTCGGACTGGGGGATATTTGCACGGCCCGTGTAATACGTGTCTCCGGTACTGTCGTCCGCATAACAATGAATGGAGCCATCAGACAGCATGTCATTGATATGCAGCAGAAACAGCGTCGGAGACAACACGGAGCCTTGTGGGACACCAGCGTTTATGTTCATGTGGTCCGAGCAGCTGCCGTCGACGACGGCTTGGATGCTTCTGTTGGACAAAAAGCTGGAGATCCATTCGCACAGTCCCTCGGGGAGTCCATAATATGGCAACTTCGCAAGAAGACCTTTGTGCCAGACCCGATCGAAGGCCTTCGCTATATCGAGGCTGACCGCTAGTGTCTCACCCCGACTCTCGATGGCCTGCGCCCACCGGTTTGTGAGATACACAAGAAGGTCACCGGTAGAGCGACGGTGGCGAAAGCCGTACTGTCGATCGCTCAGTAGATCGTTTCCCTCAAGGTATCTCAGGAGCTGTGTATTAATAACACGCTCCATTACCTTCGAGAGAAGGGAGGTGATAGCGATAGGCCTGTAATTGGTCGGATCTGTCCGGTCACCTTTCTTAGGTACAGGGTGCACGAATGCGGTCTTCCACGAGGTCGGGACCCGCCTTGCGGAGTATGAGAGTGCGAAAAGACGTGTAAGTACAGGGCACAGCTCGGGGGCGCAGTGTTTAAGCACCATCGCCGGTATACCGTCCGGCCCACTCGACTTCCGAACATCTAGGGACTTAAGCTCACGCCGGACCGCCCGTTGCGTGATTTTAACTTCAGTCATGGAAGCACCACAGCTGGGAATTATGGGTGGTTCGGCGTTCCCGTCGTTCATGGTCGAGTTTGACGCAAAGAGATTACCCAACAGATATGCTTAGTATTTAGTACCTATGCTTAGTATTTAGTAACAATGCTTAGTATTTAGTACCTATGCTTAGTATTTAGTACCTATGCTTAGTATTTAGTACCTATGCTTAGTATTTAGTAACCATGCTTAGTATTTAGTACCTATGCTTAGTGTTACGTGCACGGGGTACAATTAAATGCCGTTTACTCAACGAAGAGATTTATTAGCTCACCACAAACTAGACAATTAGATCACTAGTACACACAGTACTTCTTCAACAGTTCCAGTCGCTCAGTAGTTCACAGTAGTCCACAGTCGTTGCTCAGGTCGCAGGTAGAATCTTCTTCGGTCGCTTAAGTTCGCTGTGTTCGTTATCGATCTCAAAGACTGAATGAATCGTGTCGCTATGCGAGCGTGTTTTTATACCTCTCAATTAAGAGGATCGAATTATCTAGAAAGCTCGCGAGCGACAAATACCTATTCCTTTGATCTTGCCGCCGTCGCTGACCTTCGAGTACATTCTCGATATTTACCTATTGTTTGTTTATATTTGAGAGTGTAGGTACCCGTACCCGTAGGTACGTTGTGACTTTTTGTTGACGATTCCAGATTTTTCTATGCCATTCGGTAGAGTACCTCGTCACTAACAATGCGTTTTTATTTCTTGAAGATTTGATTATTAGTTTTCGAGATATCGACGGCTGTCGTAACATTAGTATTTAGTACTTATGCTTAGCATTTAGTAACCATGCTTAATATTTAGTACTTATGCTTGGCATTTAGTAACCATGCTTAGTATTTAGTACCTATGCTTAGTATTTAGTACCTATGCTTAGTATTTAGTAACCATGCTTAGTATTTAGTAACCATGCTTAGTATTTAGTAACTATGCTAAGTATTTAGTAACCATGCTTAGTATTTAGTACTTAAGCTTAGTATTTAGTACCTATGCTTAGTATTTAGTACATATGCTTAGTATTTAGTAACCATGCTTAGTATTTAGTACTTATGCTTAGCATTTAGTAACCATGCTTAGTATTTAGTAACCATGCGTTTAGTACCTATGCTTAGTATATAATACTTACTTAAAAATTGAATGTTCAAGACGGGATTTGAACCCTCTGACTAATCTCTTATAGAGGGAAGGGAGAAGCTACATGAACAAGACTTGAGCATAAACATTCGAGACCCTCAATCCACGGCCCCAAGGTGATTGTGTAGGATAATTGGGAATGTTTGAGAATCCACTTTTTCCTAAATAGATAAAAATGATGTCTCCCATAATGCAAATATATTGCCCGAGCCTATAATTGTACTTTGTGTAACTTTTTCCAATTTCCATGCGTCCGTAGCTTAGTGTTTAAGGAGTCGGCCTCACGAACGAGAGATCCCGGGTTCGAATCCTGGCTACTATACCACCGACATGAACCCACTCCTTTATTTACGTGTGAAAAATCCCTACGGATACCTCCGCCGGAACCGGTAAGAGAGGTTATGTCGGACTCGAACCGACTAAAACGCACGGCGGCGCCTGTGGGTGGTTTTTTCTCGCACCCCGGCCGACCCAGGGCCATCTCTCTCGATCTGGCCTTCCTCGGACGTGGTGACCAGAAAGTTCACGACCCCACTTCTGACACAAGCAATTTAACTTAGCTAGAGGGGTTAGCGGGAATGTTGGTTCATGTTAGTTTTATACTAATATACTTTAAAAAACCGAAATTGCATTAGAAACCACTTAGTGCTCACAAATCATAATTAAATCTTCATCTTAATACTTAATCACTTCAATCTTTTTCAGCAATTACCGAAATAGAACCTACCCAACCAAAACTAAACATAGGTGACACTTTCAATCTAAGCTTCGCCTACCCGCTACTGAATATAGAATCTTGTGAAATTATCGCTCCTAGAACGGCTTTCGACAGGTTCTTTGATACAAGAATGGATGATTTCAACAAATGCGCTTACACCATCCCAAATATAACTCAAGAAGATGCAGGGAAATGGAAGATTACAGCCGTAGGTAGAATTATCTATACAGGAATGGTTACTTTGGAGCTGAATGAGGTAACTACCACAACCGCTGCTCCTGTTCATACTAAAAAAAGAAAATATAAAAAGAAATTTCTATGATTTCATGTAGTTTTATTTACATACTTGCCTTTAGGAAGCTATTTAGTTCGGTGTTTTGGTTCCAACCAAAATATTCAGGGTGATTTTTGTGCGGAAATCCCCTAGAATATCCCCCCACCAACCAGTAGGGGCGGTTATGTTCTAGGAGGTAGGACGCGGCGGTATTTCCGCCCAATTGAGCAGTCCGACTGGGGAAGTACCTCCGCCATATAGAATACCGCGGCCATAATAACTTCGTGTTGTGTTCCCAGCGGTGAGTAGGGTAGCCAAACCTCACTGGAGAATTTGTGCTGTCAGTGGTAAGACTAAAGGCTTGTACTGCTTTGTCTTCTACACTGATGGCACAGAAACTCTGTGCTTACAGGTTCGGCAGCGCTGTGGGTCATCTGGTGTTACAAATGTCCATAGACCACGGTAACCACTTTCTATCAGGTGGGCCGTGTGCTTGTCTGCCACTTAAGTGGTATTAAAAAAAACTCAAACCGACTAAAACCACACGCTATCTCGGTTATTTAGATGTCAGGGTGTAAGGTGCCCCTTGAGGCATTTATCTCGCACCCAAGCTGACCCAAGGCCATCTCAGGTTTAGAGATAGACTCCTCGACAGACATTAGGGGCCTAAATCAATCTTGCCTGCTAACTGGTACACCTATTGATCAATAGACGAGGCCCCTGGTGGCTTTCCTATTAAGATTGCTTAGTCAAATGGCAACCGCTCCCGTAAAAGTCCATAGAACTCAAATAAATTGTGGAGAGGAATGGGAGAGCGCATCCGGGGCTCCAAAGTGCAGTGTATAAAGGAGGAGACTGACCTCTATCAAACATCGGCGATGGCTGTCTGGTAAATTAGTAGCCTCACCCTCCCCTTTCCTACCCAGGACAACATGTGCAGGGCTTAGATGTCACCCGCACACGGTGCAGAGTATTCGATCCAGAACCAAGCGGTTCGATGACTCTTTCCTTTGCCACAGCATTAAGGCCTGGAAATTATTACCAGCTCACGTGTTTCCTTCTTCCTACAGTCCCGGTTCCTTTAAGCGGGGCGTGCATATGATGAGGCCGTCAGGATGAGTATCACCATTGTCACATAAGGAATATATGTATGTATGTAAGTAATGGTGACCCTCTTTTCGGAGACTTTACCTTCAGCTTACCATCAGGCAAGGTGAAGTCGAGTCAAGTTGACGTGTCCTATATAAAAAAAGCAAAATCAAGTATGACTTAAAACTACATTTATTTTGAATTTATAACTACTAATTTAGGTTAATCTAGTTATATCCCCGAAGGGGTAGGCAGAGGTGCTAGCACCCACATTTCGCCACTTTATGTTTAGGTCCCAATGTAATAGGTGTCGAGCATATTGCCATTAACCGGGCACTAATAAACCTGCGATAAATACACCCATAACTTCGAAAAGCATCGAAAAGTCATTGGTGTGTGCCATGGTAAAACCTGGGATCGAACCCGAGACCTCGTCTCAGCAGTCAATTATCCATACCACTAGGCTACCACGGTTAGGTTAAATAGGTAAAGTAAATATATACATACTATTGCCGCACATCCTTTAGCTCATGTTCCCACGCGATTCTTTTTATAGATGAGAGGTTATATTGAATCAATTTACAAGTTAAAATTAATATCAGGATAATAAAAAAATGGATGATCACAATAAAACAAAATTAATATCTCTTAAAAATCTATATTTACAAGTCATTTTCTATACAAATACACTTAACAGTGTGTGTCTCAACACAATACAAAGTAACCCAATCACGCAACGCATGTTCAATCATCGTACACACAATTTTAATAACTTATTCGTCACAGTCGATAAATTGGTATTGAAATATACCTTAGCTAGGTATTATAGTTTGGAAGTAATTTGCGGTAAGTATGAATTATTGGGAAATATATTTTTTGTCATGTAATATTGGTACTCAAAATAGTAAATCTACCGCCAAATATCTGTCGGCAAATACAGGATTACTGGCAACTCAACGTATTCCTGCACCCACTGTGTTAAAGGATCCAAAATGCTATAATTTTGATCCTCCCATTAATATCCGAATAATAGCCGAAAATCAATAGTTACCGATATAATTGACTTTTTCACTTTTGCCCATAAAACCAAAAATTAGAAACAAAGAGAGAAAGTTTTAGTACAGAGAGGTTACAATACAAAAAATTACACAACAAACAATATAATTAAACAAATGGGTGTCCAATTAGAACAGCATGTGCCAGGAAGAAACCTGGCGCTGGTTGTCAAATGCAACCCGATTGGCCAGTGACACGCAGAAGCTAAACTATCGAAGCCTAGTGTAAAACTGGGTATTCGCAAATGAAGGTTAGGAAAGAAGTTAATTAACCCCTAAGTGCTAATAAAAAAAAAAGCTTTTGCCGAGTAGGAATTATTTAAAATTTATTTTTGTAGCTGTTACTTTTACTAACCTAAAATAGTAAACGAAAAAGTTATTTAAATGGAAAAACCTACAATAATTAATTTACTGAGCTACCAGTAACCCTGTATTTCAATTACTGTCCGTTGAATATGACAAACACGTGCCCCGAAACGAAAAGATATAAGTTGGAAGGGATTGACAATAGAATTGTAACTCCCTGTAATTGCAGTAATACGCATGACCTCTTACAAATGGGTAACGTATACAGTCAACAAAGCACTTTAAAATACTGTTCCCACTCTAAATAATGAAATTTAGAAGCAATTAGTATGCTTACTATACAAGTCGATAAAGATAGGAAAAAGATGTTATTCAAGCGGGACCATCGACTGCCGAATATAGTTGTATAGGAGAATTTGGAGCACTCAAGGCTTGACTGTCAGGTCAGGGCATTCTCCGTGTAAGGGACTTTAGGTTTAAGTCCCGCCTGAGTCGTTTCACTTTTTCTTATCTTAACCAATGTTCTCATTCGGTCAGTGACTTCACAGTGAGTCTCATCAATTGTGACGTCACTGTTACTCACTCCCACTGCCTCTAGCGGAATCACTACCGCTGCTAGAATGGCGCGGCGTGCTCTGGTCGGCGGGCGCATCTCCGTCGCTTCCTTCGTCGTCGGAGTCCTTTAGAGCCTTCGCCCGGTCCAGTCGGCGGGCTCGACGAGTCTCCACGTCAGAACCGTCGGATTCTGACGAGTATATTGCCGCGCCTGCTGATGCTGGAAGTGGAAGTACACTTTTTAGATCTCCCGCAGACTATACATAGATTTTTATCAACCAATAGTTTTATCAGGTTTTTAAACGCACACGCTGACCCAGATCTAAGTAACCTGACTCCCTTGGTGTTGTACACGTCTATAGGCCACGGTAACTTTCCATCAGGTGGGCCGTGTACTTGTCCGCCAACCAAGTGATATTAAAAAAAACTTAACTGTAAGCTAGCACAACTACTGATTTACAGACAAGGCGTCCTTCTCAGTATTGGGATTAAATGGTAGTCGTTTCTATGCACAAGAGAACATAACCTGATTATCAAAGTGCGAGCTTTCATGTGACATGTTCACTTTCAGACTAGAACCGAAATTACTAATATTCCCTCTAACCCCTCCAGCTAAACTAAATTGCTTGTTAGGAGTGGGTTCACGTCGGTAGTGTAAAGGCCAGGAGTCGAACCCAGGTCCTCTCGATTGTAATGCCGACTCCTTAACCACTAAGCTACCAACGCTTCTGAAGCAAAATCGGTCAGGTCTTACAAATATTAAAAGTAATGTGGAAAAGTACAAATGACTTATCAATATGTGTTCGCTTTCATTGTGCTATGACTTACCCTTCTGTCCGCTCTTGTACTTGTTCTTGATAGCAGCGAGTGACACGCCGCCCTCGTCCTCCGAGTCGTCCCGCTGCGCCGCGGCCCCTCTCGCGCCCGCGCCCCGCCTCTTGGGGCGAGTGGAGGGCCGCGAGCGCATGGCCGCGCGGAGTTCCATCTCTTCTTTCTGTAGTTTCAACATTGATATAATTACAATATTTTCATATACACATTTAAGTTTAGGATGGCGGTAGAACCTTACAACCCACAGGCGGCGTGCGTTTTAGTCGGTTAAAATACCAGTTCCGGCGGGAAGGTATCCATGGAGATTTTTTTTAAAGTCAGATCGGGAATTCGATGTCTGCTGTGCAAATAGTTGTACATACAAATACACATATATATAGGCAATCAATCCACTAAATAATAAATATCACAGTCCACTGCTGAACATAGGCCTCTCCCAATGCTGGGAGGCTTTGGCCTACTGTTTCCACACTGGCCAGACGGGTTGGGTACAGAGTTTTATTTCGAGTTTTCCTTCTCTTGCAGTGATATTTTTTTTCTTTTGGATCTATCTAATACTATTATTATTACATAGGTATTTAAACTATCATGGTCACTCACAGTATTTCCTCGTCTTTTTAAAAACAACCGGGAACAACCCAAAACAAAATCGCGAATGGATACAGTAAACATCGTGTGTCGTGAACGTGATCGAGGTCGGGTTCGAGTTTGTAGTGAGAGTGAAACCAGTGGTAGTGCAGATACGCGTAGTAAAAGAACTCGGAAGAGGGTAGATCGATATGTTTACTCCTAAAAAACTTTTTCACTGTTCACCGCCACTGTTCCTCCGTGATCATGGTGCTTGCAACAGCGCCAAAATATCGGAAACTCAGAACAATACAACATGGTATATATCCTGAAAACTTTAATAGTATTATAACCCCGATTTTCGATGTTCTACACAGTTTACACACCTTCAGTTGGTACTTCCTATCGGCATCCGGATCAGCTCCTACTTGAGACAGTATCTTGATAGCGGAGGTCTTCGTAGACCGGTCTGCTAGAGACAGCGTCATCTTCCTGTGAGTGAACGACTCCGTGCTGTGCGGCCGGAAGGACAATTTCGTGCGGAATACCGCTTGGCCTTGCAGACCTGTGCCTTGGCGGACGAAAAGATGGTTGTGGTCACCCTGTTGATGTGAGAAACGTTTTATTTAAAATATGGTTCTTAGTAAAAAAAACTGCAGTTAAGGATTAATGTTTCGGTTGTGTAAATACTCCAAAAACAAGACTGTTTAGAAGACAGCAGGAATTATATTTAAATAGACCTGGCTTCGCCCACGCTAGAAGTCAAATTCGGCCAGTGCTTCCAGGATTATCCAGCTTCATAAGATGCATCTGGTACCCAGGCAACATAAGTAGACGTGAATACACCGGGGCAATTATCTCAGACCCAAAACGTGGCCATAACGCGTGCCACGCTATGCTCTAAAGACACTCAAAAAATATAGAATATTTTCTATGAATACAAGAGCTAAAAATACATAATTGTTACGCTTAATAATATACGCTGTTTTACTTGAAATATTAATTATTTTTTTATAACACCTGGTTGGCATACAAGCACACGGCCCACTTGATGGAAAGTGGTTACCGTGGCCTATGGACGTGTGCAACACCAAGGGAGTCACACTCGCGCTTCCAACCCTGTAGCAGGACAAGCTTTTGGTCTTCCTACTGACAGTACAAAAACTCCCCAGTGAGCTCTGGCTACTACTCACCGCCGGAAACACAACACCACTGTAATACCCAGTCTAAAAAGCTTCCTGCTGACGATAGCGTTACGTTAGAGCGTCCGTGGCGTAACGGTAGAGCATTCGACTGCTATGCAGAGGGCGCGGGTTCGATTCCCGCTCAATGCAAATATTTGTATGCATGAATATGTATATTTGCATTGGTCTGGGTGTTTCTATGTATAATATGTATGTTTTTACTAAAAAATAAAAGGAATCTAAGTATGTTTATCCGCAATCTAGATCCCATAACACAAGCTAGTTAAGCTATGCTTACCATGGGTCTAGATAGCGTTGTGTAGAATGTTGTAGAATATTTATTTATTTTATTTATAATAATAAATCTGTTGGTTCTTTCGTGATACGCCCTAAAGAACACTCTTTAGCGCGTATACACGAACGAACCAACAGATTATATTATAATTTACAGATTAGATTATAACTTAGACTCTTTTCTTTGCCGCACCACCAAGACCTGGAATTCATTACCAGCACACGTGTTTCCTACAGTCCCGGGGCCTTTAAGCGGGGCGTGAAAAAGCATCTGATGAGGCCGCCAAGCTGAGTGCCACCATTGTAGCACTGAGTGTCTGTAATGGTGACCCTCTTTCCTGAGACTTTGCCTTTAGCTTACCATCAGGCGAGGTGAGGTCAAGTTGGCGTGTCCTATATAAAAAAAAATATATATATAACAGTATGTACTCACGTGTAGAGGTTGCTTGTAAACGTCGAATATCTCCGAGCCGAGGTGCAGCGACATGCTCCCGTCGGACCACTTCACCATGCGCGCGTTCGACTCCTTGACCGCATTGCCCTCCTTGTCGAACGTCGTGCGCCAGCGGATCGTGTTCTCCACTTTCAGCTTTAGCCTGGAAGTTTTAGACATAGCTTGGTAAGGCCTCTTATGCTAGGGTCTACAATTGATATAAATTTTAAAAGTAAACAATGTAATATCTAGTACAGTGCTTGAATCAATCTGTCAATCATAGCGTCGATAGCTTAGTGGAAACGGCCCGGGTTCGACTCCTGGCCATTACACCACCGACGTGAACCCACTCCTAACACAAGAAGTTTAGCTAAGCTGGAGGAGTTAAGGTCTTCGCACATTATAACAACTCACCGGCGACTCGACTCTATGCTAGACATTGAAATTTAAGCCCTGTATCATATGTTCAAGGTTCAATTTCAAAAAATGATTATAAAGTAGTGTACAACGAGTGGCCTACGCATCGTACACTAGAGGTCAACCCCGACACGTTTGTCACGCAATGACCATACGTCGTCCACGCAACGACCACACGTTGTCCACGTAACGACTATGCGTTTGCGACTGACGCGTGACGGGCAACCATTTGCCAGCCCACCCGTCCGCCCCGTGCCTTCCCCCCGCCCGCCATCATTCACTATAGAATCGAAGGACGGAGTGCACGTTGGCGGTACACGGTGATATTTTTCGAAAATCATGCAGAAAGAAAAGTTGATAGAAGAAGTGCGAAAATATCCGCTACTATACGACCTTCGTGATCCGAAATATAGTGACGTACATAAGAAGGAAAAGGCATGGAATGAAATCGCTATTGTATTGTCGCAACCAGGTAAGAATTTTTTTCTACTCCGGTACATTTATCTGTTAATTATATAGTCCCGAACACCTATATAAAAGCTAGTCTTATTCAATTGCAAAAAAGTCTATCTAGTCTTTTTTGCAATTGAATTTTGCAAAAACTAACTGTCATATGTGACTATACAACTTCCCGCTCTTAATTATGCGGTATTGCTGTGTTTGTTATATTTAATCCCTAGTCGTAGAAAAAGTTTTGTATGCGACGTTGCATTAACACTCACCACGCCACTCACCATTTTTGAACCCTCTTATACAACTATTGCATAAAATACTATTAACATAATTAATTTCTATTTGTGACGTTTTCAGTGTTGGTATTGAGTTATTGATTTTGCCATAATCTACAGAAATTCAGCTATCGAACAAATAAATATGTGTGATTCTAATAGATATTAAAAATAATATTAAAACTTATAAGTCATTTCATTAAAGTACATTGTTGAGAAAATTTTATTCAACCTGTTACATCCAAAAAGTAGGTATGTTATTGTACAGTTAACAGTACCTACGATTTTCTACTTGGACACTCGAAAAATCTTGGTTTATCGTAAAAATTAGTTTTTTCACATACAGTAATATAAAATCCCAGAATTTACTGATATAAAATATTAAATCTACGTCATATATATTTTATTTTTAGTTTGGGTTTCTGTATGTTATAATAAAGTGCCTTACGTTTATTTAATATAGGTAATCAGTAATAAAATCCCAGCTTAGTATAGAAACTTGTTTAATATTCTTAATAAGCCAATAATATTATAACCAACTTCTTACGATTATATCATATTAATTATCCATGATCTATATTAAATGCTGCCACGGAACTCGTCCTTCGGGAGATTGAAAATAAGTTGCAAACATATCACGAGTTTCAAAAGCAGATGCCGAAGATTCACTTATATCTTCTGGAATTGTACTTAGATTACTTAGTAATCTCTGTTCATCATCATTATTGGCCGAACTCTGCCTTGTGTTGACTTCATCATCGGATGGTATATTATAACACCGCATGACATTGTGTAAAATACACGTCGCAAAGACCACAATATCAACATATTTTGGGTGTAAATGCAAATTCTTATTATAAATTCCAAATTTTTGATATAAGATGCCGAACGCGTTTTCAACTACTCTGCGAGCTCGCGATAAGCGATTATTGTATATTCTTTCCTTTTCTGAAATGCCACTTGAACGTGGATATGGTCGCAATAAATTCCTTTTTAAAGGAAACGCTTCGTCGGCTACAAAAACATGTGGCATTATTATTTCAGTACCAGGTAATGGTGTGTCAGTTGGAATATTAAATGTATTCATTTCAATCGCTCTTCCTAATCTTGACGATGCCAAAATTCCGCCATCACTATTCTTGCCATAGGCCCCTATATCGACAGCTATAAATCTGTATTTATCATCGACGACAGCCATGAGGACGATAGAGAAGTGTTTTTTATAATTAAAAAATAGCGAGCCGCTGCTAGGAGGGGCAATTATGTTTACATGTTTGCCGTCGATGGCACCTATACAGTTTGGAAAATTCCATTTTTTATTGAAACCATCTGCGATTCTTTTCCAGTCTTCGGTAGTAGGTGTGGGCATGAACTTCCCCTTCATTGTATTTATAATCGCATTGCACACCTCTTTTAATATCGACCGGATGGTACTTTCGCCTAACCGAAAGCTTGAACTCATAGTCCTAAATGAACAGCCACTAATCAAGTACCTGAAACAACCAATTTTTCTTTATATTTATATTATTTTGTTACAGCGTCAGAATGTAAGAAGATATGGCAAAACTTAAGGGAATATCATAGAAGAGCCATTAAAAAGAAAGCAACTAAAAGTGGTCAGAGTGCTAATACTAATAAAAAATGGCAATATGAAACTGAAATGTCTTTTTTATTACCACATTATAAAGAACGGTCTACAGTGACGTCAGTGGACAACACAGATGATGGTGATGATGAAAATAGCTTATCTGCTGCGGAAATTCTTGCCAATGTGACTAATAATGAAGAATCTCAAGACTCGTCAATTATCTCGGAGCGTCCTGAATCTTCGGTGTCTATGTACGATTCATCTAGATCAGTGTTTCCTGACATTCCAAAAACGACAAAACGAAAGAAATTGCAAGAAACAAGTGCATCGGCGGTTTTAATGGAATATTTATTAAAAAAAAAAAACGATGAAGATGGAAAGCAGAATGACGAAATGGATAAATTTTTTTTAAGTATTTCTAGCACAGTAAAAAAATTATCTACCTATAATCAAGCACTTTTAAAGTCAAGAATTTTTAATTTAGTTTCGGAAGCTGAAATACAAGAACTGCAAAATAATCGAAACTGTTACTATGATGATTTTTTTGCACCAGGAACTTCTGGCTACACAACTCAAAACCTAAATGCAGGTACTATCGGTAGTAGCTACACAACTCAAAACCTAAATGCAGGTACTACCGGTAGTAGCACCGCTAGCACCCAACAGCAAAATACAACGCCTATGGAAGAATCGAGGGTTGATGGTTCTTCTTAACACAATTAAAGTAAAATTGCTTTGCTTTGATTTATCCTTTAACTTGATATATAAATAAATACATATAAATTATAAAAAAGTTTCTTATTGCTTACCTTAATGTCACTGCCAGCTTTTCTTCCGGTGATACAGCTTCTCTAAATCGCGTGTTTCTTTTGTAGATGTCGTCCTCAATAATATTAAGTATATAATAAAACAAGTATCTCGGCATACGGAAATAGATATAGAATTTTTCTTCGTCATCTAGCAGACGTTTCCGGATATTCCAATATTCCCCTTCTGATTTCCTTTGTCGCAACATATCATGTACCCAATATGTTCTTTTCCTGCTGTTTCGTTCATTTTCATTATCAAATATAATAGCTATAATCGCCAGTTCACTGAATGTAAAGTTCGACATTTCATAAGCAACACGACTTCTTTGGACAAAATTTAACCGAAAACTGAGGTTAGACGAGTTATCTGTTGAATAACCCACTCGTTGGCACCGCGTTGGCCACTCCTTGACACCGCGTTGTCCACTAGTGACCATTGGGTGGATCAACTAGTTGACTACTCATCGAGAGTGTGAGTAGAGTTGCTGCCGCGTTGGCGTGGAGTTGTTATAATGTGCGAAGACCTTTAGAGGGAGTATTAATAAGTTCAGTTCTAATATTCTTTATGAAAATGAAAAAAAAACAATTAGTTTCTGAAGAAGATACCAGATCTTCTCAGTAGAACATACCGAACCAGCGAAAGAAAACTTTTCCAATGGTTTATCTACCTTATTTAATATTTTTATATTTTTTCTCGACATTATTGTTAAATTTTACGTTCATATCTCTTTATATCTCTTTATGTACCTTAACTGAATAAATGAAATTAATTCTTTGACTCTGTGAACCCGTGACAGTCCCATAATATTTTTTTAGGGTATACCTGGGTTCACCGAAAGTACGCGTGGGAGTGCGGAGGTGCGGCCGCCTGTCACCCCTTCACCCGCGCCAACGTTTGATGGGGGACACCATGCTTCCCATCAAACACTGGCGCGGCCATCTTGAAACCTTAGAAGCCCCATGGTCAGTCAGGGTGTGAGGGAGATGGCGTGCGGTTTTAGTCGGTTCGAGTTCAACATACCGACGGGGGTGGTATCCAAGGGGATTTAGGTACGGAAAAAACACGTTAGCTGGGTTTAAATAATAGATCCATTACGGAACCGAGGGAGAAAGAGGTAAATATGGATCGCAGATACTAAAATTTTGTACAGCGATAGCGCGCTTTTGTCAAGTCATGTGTATGACAGCTATTATATAAATCTTCGTTTGGATAAACGTGATGTCTCATACTAAACCTCCTCCCCACCCCCCTACCCAAAACGTGTATTTGTTTGTAAAATTAATTTAAGCAAATCACTTTTTCGCGCGTAATTTAAAAAAATAAATACACGTGATATCTCACGATACCCCACCTACCCCCTGGTGATATTTCGTGATTTTTCCCGAACCTACTCCTTCCCAAACCCCGCTCACCTATTAAGCCTCACGTGATTAATACACAGCCCCCTAGTAATATACATTAACGATAGAAGAACAAAGACTTACCTGGCTCGACCTTCTTCATCCAGAGTCTCCTCCTCATCAATTTCGTCTTCATAAGTGTTAGGATCGTAAGGCCTAGTCTCCACTGACAAGAAATTAGGCAGTTTTACAAAGTGCAACTCTTTGCCCAGCTCCGTCAAAATTTTAGGCATGTCCACATCAATACGCGTCTCTGGGATTTCCACTTCCTCCTCTTCTTCGGGTTTGTCACGATTTGTCTATTGGAAAAATAATTAGTTCATTATTAACTACACCTATTATATAGATGACTAGCAGCTCGTCCCGGCTTCGCACGGGGTAGACACCCCACTCCTGTATTTCAGTGCCCCCTCCACCCCGCCCGCCGAAATGCCAGGCGCGCTTTTCAGACTGCATCGCAAACAACGGCCACGGCGCTATGGCGGTTTTGTTTACTGTTTGAATTTTTTAATTCGTAATATCTTTTGAATGGAAAGTCCAATTTAAATAATTTAAAAACTATTTTATAGGTAGTTAAATGGTCTTGACCATAAAATAATTTATTTGGATAAGGATTAATATAAACACATAAATAGCATGGTTTGAATTTGGTTAGCATTTTCATTAATGTTTAAAATGAAAAAAGTTGTTGTAGTGACATAACTACAATAGTACATATGCTACCGCGGAGTTTTTTGTAGACATTATGATGTTCTTCAATATTGTTGTACATTATTTTGTTCTATCGCTAATAGTTTCGGCAGCGCATTCGACGAAAGACATTTTAAGACTCATTTTTCTACACCTTCGGTTACATTGTTCAAATTTTACCAAGGATCCCTAATTTTTTTCAAAATGAAATGTAGCCTATGTCAAATTGGAAGAACGTAGCATTCTATTGGTGAAAGAATTTTTTAAATCGGCTCAGTACTTTTTGAGCCTATTCATTACAAACATACAAACATACAAAAATAGGTACAAATCTTTCCTCTTTATAATATTAGTGTAGATATATTAGGTTCTATGAAATTGCCGAAATTTTCTTACAGATTCATGAGTTTCCTATTCCTGTAATTTAATAGCTATTTCCATTAATTATTTATATTTTGTATGAAAGTTGATTTCAAGATTTGCAAAAATGTTAGTACTGAAAATTGAGTTTCCTCCAATTTCTTCAAAAAAATCGGCAATTTCATATGTAATATTATAATATACAGGGTTGTTTTTGTTTACTGCAGAGAAAGTACTCTAAATAATGCAGATAGCAAATTTTACTCTAAGGAAATTCCTTTATTTTTAAAATGTAGCAAATCAACGTCGAGAAAATTCGTCAATATTCACACTTTTTCTTCTGTTGTGTTGACAAACAATTTTGGAGTGATTTGGCTGGTGATCCTTACTTGATGCAGAAGCACTTAACTTCCCAAATAAGCTATAATGTATTCAATTCATAAAGCACAGCACGATACCTCATCACCACTACGTTTGGCCTCATCCCCAGAGCGGCGTTCGTCATCAGATCCCTTCGCGCTCCGACTGCGGCTGCGACTCCTACTCCGACTGCGGCTGCGCGAGCGCGACCGTTCCGACCCCTTGTCGCCTCCACCTTCGTTGTCAGTACTTATGTCGGACGCATCACCGAATAGTGCGTCTGCCGTCACTGTAACAATATTAAGTCGGTTCATAATTTTTGTTTTCTTTTAACCACTTAGGTGGCAGGCAAGCACACGGCCCACCTAATGGGAAGTGGTTACAGTGGCCTATGGACGTATATTACACTCGCGCTGCCGACCATGAAGAAACCTTTTGATACCCCTCTTGAAGAATATATATATCACATATTGTAGGTGCTTGGGAAAACCGCGACAAGGAGGTCATTCCACAGCTTGAGTGTGCGTGGGATGAAGTTTCTTTCATACCGCACAGTGCGCATCGTCTCAGGTCGCAATGTGTGAGGACGAATTCCCTGCCTATGGCGAGTGGTGCGATGATAGAATGTAA
Source organism: Eilema griseolum (assembly GCA_963662185.1). Taxonomy (NCBI): domain Eukaryota; kingdom Metazoa; phylum Arthropoda; class Insecta; order Lepidoptera; family Erebidae; genus Eilema; species Eilema griseolum. Next base: position 14,411,788 of record OY759250.1, read on the forward strand.
CTGTGGACATCATATCAAGTTTTGGTACATACAGTACAGTATTAAACAAGTGTAGTCAACTCGAAAGACAGGTGCAAGCTCATAGCCCCCATGGCATATTCAGAAGCCCAGTATCATCCCGTTAAACCCATATGCCCGCAATTCATTTGAGTCTCAAATATTGCTTTTTTGAATACTGCTCCACTGCCATGAGTAGCAGTATGATGATATATAATAACCTTTTATATTTATTATAACGGGTTTTTTTTTACGTGTGAAATATCCCCACTGATATCCCCCACCCCCCTACCGGAGCCGGTGGGAGAGGTTATGTCGGACTCGAACCGACTAAAACGCACGACGCCTATGTGTCGTTTTTCGTTTCGCCCGCTAACTTTTTTTCTTTTTATACCACTTAGGTGGCAGACAAGCACACGGTCCACCTGATGGAAAGTGGTTACCGTGGCGTATGGACGTGTGTAACACCAGAGGAGTCACACTCGCGCTGCCGACACTTTAAGCACAGAGTTTCTGTGCCGTTAGTGTAGTCTTCTCACTGACAGCACAAACTCTCCAGTGAGCTCTGGCTACTCTACTCACGAATAATACAACACAAAGTTATTGTGGGCGCGGTATTCTGTAGAGCAGAGGTACTTCCCCAGTCGGACTGCTATTTTGGACCAAAATACCGTCGTGTCCTACCTACCTCTTTTAAAAGTATTCAGTAATCAGTGTAGGAGGAAATGTAGGAGTACTGTAAATGTTTCTTACCTCCATCGCCATCCTTTTTCTCGCCTTCATCCTCATCATCTGTGTCTATAATCTTCATAGCCTTCTTCTTAGGCTTGTCACTGGTATCAGAGCCGCTGTCTGAGCCCTTTTTCCGCTTAGGAATCTTGCCGCCATCACTTTCAGAGTCTGAGACGACCGCGCGTTTCTTTTTGTCAGCTGAAGCAAAATAAACATAACAACATAAACATATCCTTGAACGGGTAGGCAGAGGTGTTAGCACCCACATTTCGCCAGTTATGTTTAGGTCCCAATGTAATAGGTGACGAGCGAGTCTAATGCCATTAACTGGGCACTTATAAACCTGCGCTAAATACACACATAACTTCGAAAAGCATCGAGCAACTTACAACAAATAAGACGTTATGTAATTAATTGCAGGACAGTGTAACTTAATACGTTATGAGATAAGAAGGTATTATGAACCTTTAAAATTAAATAGGTAGGTAAGTACTAAGAATTGGTTGTGATGAGTTAGCTTGGAATTGTGAGTATCCCATCCCATCCACCATTATCTTCACAGTGTGTCCTGATTGAGGTGCAATCCTCGCAAAATAAGTTTGTTCAAAATTTAATCAAAAGGTAAGTACAACATAACATACATAAACTCACGCCTATATACCCGAACGGGAAGGCAGAGGTGCTAGCACCCATATTTCGCCAGTCATGTTTAGGTCCCAATGTAATAGGTGGCGAGCTTATTGCCATTAACTGGGCACTTATAAACCTGCGATAAATACACACATAACTTCGAAAAGCATCGAAAAGTCATTGGTGTGTGCCATGGTAAAACCTGGGATCGAACCCGAGACCTCGTCTCAGCAGTCCATTACCCATAACACTAGGCTATCGTGGTTATTTACGTAGTAAAATTTCCTCTATTGTTTTTACATTCCGCAAGGGCACAAATGCAAAGGTACCAGGGAAATATTAGAAGATGAATAGTTTGTAGACAGCAAGACGTGATCATTCGATTAACTGGTGTAAAAAAAAAATTCCCAAATAAGATGTACACTCACCAATATCACCACCTTCAGAGCTCTTAGAATGCGACCTCGAGCGACTTTTAGATTTAGATTTGCTGCGAGACTTCGATTTCGAGTGCCTTGAACGAGATCTGTAAGCAAATAATTATTTTGTTCACTTTGACATAATCATATTTAATCCTTCAATACACTAGCTCAATCATTTTACAATTATTATAGATTTAACAATAAACAAAAAGTTAATTTACCTTGATCTGCTTTTTGACTTATTTTTAGTTTGTTCATCATCTATCATAAGATTCGGTGAGTTTGACCTACTATCATGAGCAACTGGCCTGGCTACTGGGCTTTTAGACCTTGAAGTAGCACTCCCTGACCTTGACCGTGACTTCCTTGTCTTTGGACTACCACTTCCAGACTTTGACCGAGATCTGCCTTTAGCACCAGACTTTGGACTTTGAGATCGAGATTTTGGACTTTGTGATCGAGACTTCGGACTTTGTGTGCCTGATTTCGGACTCTGTGACCTTGATTTTGGACTATGCGGCCCTGATTTTGGACTAGCAGACCTACTCTTTGGGCTGCCTGACCCAGATCTTCTAGAACCACTTCTAGATCTCGAAGCTCTTTGTTTAGGGCTCCCTGATGCATTAGACTTTGGGCTAGAGGATCCAGACTTGTTGCTCTGTGGAGAGCCTGAGCGGGATCGGTTAGGTGGTGCGGGTGAGTTAGATTTGCTTCTAGAAACATTTGAGGCAATAGAAGATCTTCTGGAGTGTGCAGAGTGGTTTGACTTAGGAGATTCACTTCCTGATTTGCGGCTAGCTGGACTGTGGGAGGCTGATCTGAAATTTATTATTTTTCATTAATCATTTAGTTCTTAGAGCTATTTGGTAATGGTAGTAGAAGTGTAACAATCAAATATTTGGGGCTTGTACTCAGTATTTTAACCCACAGGTGACGGTGTATAACGTGTATAACACCTGTACATTCGCAGCATTTGCCATGTAAACTAGCGGCAGTATAGAAGAACCTTGGGTAAAAAGATATTCCAATAATAAATGTGATGTCTGTGAGATAGGTATATGTACTACACTACTTAAAAGTTATATATTTTACTAAAGGTATATAAAACATAATACAACTTATTTTAAAACTCAGATCATTAATACTTTGTGTTTAAAAACTCAAGTTTCAAAATAGCATAGTAAATTTTTTGAATATGTGTTTGTGTAAAAAAAATTCATCATGATTGTTTATATTTAGTTAAATACTTAAACACACAAAGTATAGTATTTCTTAGTTCTGAAGATATGGTACAGTTCATTCAATCTATACCACATCATTTGGACTAAGATAGAAGTACCTATATTTTGTTAGTTTCTCAAGATGAAAATGATAATTTAAGTGTATGCCAATACATTGTGAAAGTCAGTGATTAATGCAACCCTTGTTAGTGATTTATTGAGTTAAGTACCTGGACTGGCTGCCTTCTTTCCCTGAAGGCGCTGGACTAGGACTCTTACTGTGGCTTGCACTAGACGCACTATCAGAATCTGACCCCGAATCTGTATCTAGAATCAAAATGGACATTTAATTAATGACAATATTTCGTCTTTTTAAAAAAATGAGAAGTTTTTTACAGTTTATAGATAATACGAGTTCCTTAAATAGCAGTAAATAAAATAAATACAGTAGGAAGAGGCTTAATATAAGTAAATCAGGCACAACGATGTGTATACGTATTGAAACCTCAAAACAACCTACCTTCTAACGAGTTTCTCCTTACTGGGGCCATCTTTATGATCTTTTACTTGCAGTGATATTTTTACAGTTCATATAGTAATTAATATTATTTTCTCTTTCCAATCCCTAAATCTAAAACAGAAATAGGTTATAAGTATAATGTCGTATACGATACGTCAAACTGCGTCAAACAGAAACAAATAAAGTCAGTCACAGACTATTAAGAGATACTAAGACTAAAGTGCAACAGATAATGAATGTACTTACTAATCGACTAAGTTATGTTGCACTTGATGTATGTGTGTTACTTATTAAGTAGAATTTCTTACTAAGTAAGTATTCTATATATTTAATAAATTAAAGATATTAGACCCTCGTCCTATGACCTATAGTTACAGTATAGACATCTATAAAGTAAAACAGTCGTGTTTGCTGCAAATGTTTTAAAAATATAAATAAAAAAAAAATACTTCCATTTTTAAATAAACAGTAAGAAATACATGATTATAGCTCTTTTGGCCCGGCATACAAATAAACATAATTCAATTTGCTATTTATCATATTAGAATAACTGATTTTTAATAAATAGTCACATGATATCGGGGTACTTGGTTGTAACAAGGTTGAAACCTCCACATGGTGCATACTTGATTTTCTGGGGACGATTGGCATCCGACCCCAACCCCGGAAGGAAAGCCAGCGTCGCAAGTAAATCATTTAAATGATTTAATTTAGAGCCCCGAAAAGTTTGATTGAGTCCGGATACGCCGATATCAGACGGTTCACTTGATTGATTATTCACTCAGGTGAATGCTTGATATTGAAAGGTGCATGAATAAAATATAGAATGGTTGCTGCTTCATCGGCAACGAGTAAAATAAATAAATATTGGTTGTTTGCGGTTTCGGGTCAAAATACATACATACAGATAATCACACCTTTATCCCCGGAGGGTTAGACAGAGGTGAATTAATACCCACATTTCACCAATCATTCAATTCGGTCCCACGTAATAGGGGGTGAGTCTATTGCCGACTTCTGGGCACTTTTGTTGACTCAAGCCATGCATCTGAGGTTGAGTCTGGGCTGTATATCAAAATACCGATTTTCATAATCCCGGATGTACGAAATACCGAAGTACGATATACCGAAGTTCAGAATTCCGAAAGTTCAAAATCCCGAAGCTCAACAGCCCGAAAACTAGATTTTGATATGTTGCTGATGGCTGATGGTAGGCGTTATGATTAATTTTACGACGAAGCAAAAGGAGGGCTATGATTTAGACAGGCTATGTATGTACGAATGTAGGTTCATCTGTTCCCTTATAGCTCCTCAGCCACTTATGACTCGTTTTCACTAAGAAACTAGTTATAAAATTGTTTGATACAAAACTTGTTAAAGACTTGTAGAAGACTAGTCAAAACACAATACATGTGTCTTATAGGTACATGCATTGAGACTGTCTCAGACACTTTTTTATTCACAAAGTAGGTATGTATAGCCAACAAGTTGTAAACAAGTATAAAACACAATAATGGGCCTGAAGCCTGTGACATATAGCAACTTGTCAAATACATGTTTTATACGATTTTATACTTAAGTGAAAACGAGGGGTTAGAATTGGCCAATTGAGGAATCGTTAGAAGCATTTTAGTCGTCCGCTGGTTATAGGTTACACTCGTATAGCGTGTCACTGAATCGAATGTCAAACATAACAAGACATTCTAGGGAAAAGTGGCATACGACCACGGGTACCCTTGATATTTTCTTGTTTAATATCTTTCAGTAGTTTTAAACTTTTTTTAAAAGCTACTTTTTACAAAGGGGTTTTTTTATATCACTTAGGTGGCCTATGGATGCGTGCAAAACCAAGTGAGTCATACTCGCGCTGCCAACCCTGCAAGTGCCGTCAGTGTAAAAGACAAAGCAGGACAAGCTTTAGGTCTTTCCACTGACAGCACAAAAACCCTCCAGTGAGCTCTGGCTACCCTACTCTCCGTCGGGAACACAACGGGAGGTTATTATGGCTGCGGTATTCTGTAGGGCGGAGGTACTTCCCCAGTCGGACTGCTCAATTGGATGGAAATACCGTCGTGTCCTACCTCCGTTAGTTATAAAATAATTTCTTATTTTCTCTTAGTCTATGTTAGCTCATTCGTTACGTCGCGTAGTGCATTCGACTAGGCAATGTACAATATGTAGCAAGGAGTGCTTTAAGTACCATCTATATAACGAGATGCGCTGCATCCACCTCGCGCAATCCGACTTGAATAAATTAGGTTAGAAGGCTAAGGCGTAGTTCTGCATCAAGCGACGGGGCGCGAGAAGCGTACCGTCGCGTCTCCTCTACAGAGCTATTTTTGTATAGAAATTTACGGGGTCCAACGCACTGAAAACGCGATCACGCGCGGTGTGCAAATCACGCTCGTACAAGCAGAAATACGCGTACTTTTTTTATACCATTTAGGTGGCAGACAAGCACACGGCCCACCTGATGAGAAGTGGTTACCGTGGCCTATGGACGTATGCAACATCAGGGGTTATGCAACACCTTCTGATGCCCCTCTTGAAGAAACCCATATTGTAGGTACTTGGGAAAACCGCAGCTGGGAGGTCATTCCACAACTTGAGTGTGCGTGGGATGAAGTTTCTTTCATACCACACAGTGCGCACCGTCTCAGTTCGCAATGTGTCCTAGCACGTGAAAGCGTGGAAAAAAGCGAGGTATGACACACCGCACATGGTGATTTTGTGTGGTGTTAAACATTTCAGTGCAGGTGTTTGGGATAAACTAAAAATTAATAATAATGCGATACAACGTGTATAAACGTCAAATTTACCTATTTGTATGGAAATCTGGTGTCAATCTAGAATGCCGATATATTTAGGCACTGTCCGTTAAAGTGATAATGTTAAACAAGTCAGGTGCAAAGTTAGAAAATCCCTCGCTAATAGTATGGCTTTTACATTTTCTTTATTATTCAAATGTAATTTTAATTTTAATAATATTTAAGATTACCTCAAACACCTACCTAAAAATATCTAACTGCTTTCGGACCACACATAGACCGCTGTCCCGCGCATGATAGCAGATAAATCTGCGCGTGGAGGCAGATGTGCAGATCTAAAAACTTTATTGGAATTGTATTAGTAGGTATAATATTTTGTCTTGCGGCGATATTTACACGAAATTAGAATCTGCTTAGTACAGGAATTATTGTGATCCGGCTCATATGTATGACCATTTAACGAATTTTAAAGGAATCTATTACTACTGGAAGTTACTAGTTTTTAGCAGAATCGCTCAATGTGACCTTTTTAGACCCACTGGTCTTCCCCACGACGGTTTCCCGCAACCCGCTGCGGTTCGTGGGGCAGTGTTTCAATCGCCTAAGGCGGGAGCAGAGTTCGCGCTATACTTTGCTTCCGTGGTTATTTTTTTTTCATAACCAACCAAACAAAACTACATATTCAAAGATCGAACTTTCGGGATCTTTTTTCCTAAGCAATTATCGTTTAATAAAATCGCAACAAGTTATCGGTCCATTTTGTTTATTTCATGTTAACGACTTCCTGCATAATATCGTACAAGGAAAATATACATAACACGCCATTTCTGAGATTTATCTAAACCTGCTATAAAATGTGCATTATAAGAACTTATGTAACGAGCTGTTTGACTAGTTTAGATTAGAGTCATACGTACCTATTACATACCGTTCTAATTTTTAAATATTCCTTGACTTTGTTTTTGTCAGACAGCAGTCGCTTCCGTAAAAGCCTAGTTTAACCAAATTAAAAAGGAGAACGGACTCTCAGCTTCAAAGTGCGGGATGCAATTGGAATTGGCTCTTCGGTCCTAGCTTAATAAGGCGTAATATTTTTGCTATAGTAGGTATGATCTCACCATTATCGCGGGCCATTAACTGTTCATCTCGAAGGACCATCGGTGGTTCGGATTAAATGCCTTCACGGGCCGGAGCTGGCCTGCGGGCCTAACTTAGCTCATCACTGATCTAGAATCAAGAAGATAGAAATTATGGGCTAAATGTCTTACTTATCCCTCATTATAATGTTCCAGAAATTTGTATGAAATCCTAATACCTATTTTTATTTTAAACAATCTAACCTGACAAACTATTGATACATAAAAGTCTGTAATCTACAGGAACTGTAATCTACAGGAACTCTAATCTAAAGGTTAATTCTCACTAGCAGAGATGCAGCCGGCTTCGGCTTTTAGAGGGAAAAATATTACAAACCATTGTGAATCTTATCTGTGGTGTATCGTATGGAGTATATCGTATATATAATGTGGCGCCCTCTAGCGGTCATAAAGTACTGTGTTGAAAAATAAATTTTGTGTTGGTATCAGCTGAAAGGTCTTAATTAGCACATTTCAAATAAGTATTTTATTATTATTTTATACCAAAATACACTTTAATTGATTACATTAAATAAAATATGCTATTATAATATACAATTACTTACAAATTAAAAACTAAAAACTATGCTAACTATACAATATATACAAAAATGGGATAGAGAAAAAGAGGGAGACTGTAATTTCAGGCATCAAAAAATTCCTCCCCATCGATCTCTACTGGTACCGTGCCCAAGAGGCTGGCGGCATTACCACGCTGAATGGCGATGGCAATTCTTTGAGCGAGGTAAAGGCCAGCCTTATGGTCACCTACAAAATAATATAAATAATAAAATAAATTTAAAACTAAAACCCGACTACTGAAAAAGTATTAAACAAGAAAATATCTAGGATAGCCGTGGTCGTATGACACTTAGTCTAACAAAACAATACATTTGGTAGGGAAAAGTGGCATACGACTATCCTAGATATTTTCTTATTTAATACTCTTTCAGTAATTGGGTTTTATTTAAGTGGGAATTGACTTTGAAACTTATTATTTCCAATATTCATAAAATAAACGTGGTCGTGAAGTCAATGCCAGAACGCAAAAGCACTGCTTCACTATTGAATAACGATCCATTCGGCCATGATTGCATTATGCAATGCAACACACAGTCTCTACCTATTACCTATTAGAAAAGTTTTATACCTAATTCGTCCAGTACACACTGGTGTGTAATGGTTCATGGCTAGACATCGTCATTGTGTTAAACTCTATAATCTGTTCCAAATCGTACCGTGCCCTTTGGTGTATGGGACAGTCCACCAGTAAGTGGACGACCGTAACGTCTAATCCACCCTCGGCTCACAGGCGCATGATGGGTCCCCCTTACACTTGAAACGAGCCAAGTATTCCAAGAACCCACCATGCCCTTTCAGGAGCTGGGTAGTGGTGCCGGAAGGCGTCATCTTGCGGACAATGCTATATGTCTCCAGAGCGCAAGGGAAGAAAAGCTTGGTGATGGAAGCCGTGTGTCCCAGCCTGTACCTTTCACAATGACGAGAGCCATAAGAGTAATAAATAAATAAATAGGTAGGTAGAATAAAGCGTGGTTCCCGGCAGAGAAGAATTAGGGACACCCCATCTATTCCCATGCGGTGTCGTAGAAAGCGACTAAGGGACAGAGCTGTTTAGTAACAGACATACAGCTCAGACTTAGGCACAGATACAAAGCTCAAGTCAATAATAGTACCCACTGTGTAGTAACACTTTTCCAACAGCAAGGACTTTAACTTTTTCTTAAAGGAATTGGTTTTATAGACATCAAGCTTTAAGTCACTAGGCAGACTATTAAATAGTTTTATTGCTTGATGTTTCCTATAATAAAAAATACTTATTAATAAGAAGGACCTACCTAACCATTACAACGTCTTTACGGTAGGTACCATTACGTTGATAAATTTGAAAATCTCTTATATAGTACATATAGATAGATAGGATTAAAGTTCATTCCTATCTATCTACAAGAGATTATCAAATTTATCTTTGTCTTGCCATTGCTCGTTTCTTATCAAGCCAACTTAAAACTTCATCATTCTGAATCTCTTTAGTTCATACATTGAAATAAAGGTACATGACACAAAATATAAAAAAACGGGGGCCTTTTCAAGGGTATGGTAACCAACGACGTACCCATAACACAAGTGGAACATACTTACATACCTACACGATCGCATCTGTTCCCCGTCTGAATGGGGCGATTGAATGGACTTTTTTTTCGCCGACAGCCCGCAGCCCGCCGCCCGTCAGTTGAACGATGGCCGCGGTTGGTGATGTTCGCGCCGGTTTGCTGCGACATAAACACATTTTATTACGAGAATTATGCGATACAAACATACTAGACGTTTTAGTTAAAAAGGGCATTTTTAATTTAAACGATTTCGAGTTGATTTCAAGCGCGGCAGATAGTGATAAGTGTAATTATTTCATTGAGATTGTTAGTAAACAAAGCGGTGTGAAGTTGAATGATTTGTGTGTTGTTCTGAGCAAGGAATGTCCGAAATTGAACAAGGAACTTCTCAACGACAGACATAGGTTCATTGTCAATGGTAAGTAAATATAAATCATGTTTTTTTTTTTACTGCGTTCAGGAAATGCTTAGGAAGTCGAGCTGATGAGTAATTCGGCCAACTGCTTACACTCAAATATACCAACGAAACAACATTGACGATTCTGCATTTTTAAAGCTACCTTCCTACTACATGTAGATTGGGGCTGGCTAAATGACAAAATAGAATATTATTCGAATTCATTTCGAAAACTTGACTCTTTTTTTAACCTGGTCCAATGCGTTTGTTCCTAACCTAATCTACCAAAGCCTAAAGTGTTAAAAGTTTCAAATAATCATAAAACTGATTGGATTATAAATTTGGAATATGTCTAGGTAGTCGGTTGGATTCCTCCATTTTTAGAGGAACTTCATCCCATCATTATAAAAGTGTTTATCCCGTGCATGTGTTGCATCCAACGATTTCCTTTTTCTCCCCCACTTCCTATGTTTTCTCCCCTAGTTCGACCCGGTACTTTTTCATTTGACTAATGTTGATTTTAACGGGTGCGCCTGTCGTCCGACCCCTAACTCCGAGAAGAAAGCTTGCCTAAGAACCTAGTTCTTTGACCAGCAGATTTATAGGTACGTAAGGTAAGGTAACCTTGTGCACTGAAATAAGTCGTAGCTGGACCCACCTATACCTACCTCATCTTGGGAGGTTTACATGTAGGGTACCTAGGCATAAAATATCTCAACCACGAGATTGCAGATTCGTAGCTATAACATACCTACATTATGTACCTACTTAGTAAACTATCGAAATAAAAATTAAAATATACCTACCTAGTACCTACCTACCTCCCACTGTTAGGCTGTTTTCACATTATCCAGTCCGATATCGGTGTCAGACGACGATATCCGGTATTCGGTAGCCAACACCATGTGCTGTTGTCACATACCTATCCGATATAATCCTTTTGCTCGACAGCACAGACTCAAAAAAACCGACACCACAGATTCCTTATAAATATCTACCATTTAATATGACATAACATATAATTTGTTTTTTTATTATTTTACTGTTGTAGTGACTGATTGTCATTAATATCCGATATCGGACTAACACAGCGCAGAGGTGTCAGCTCCGATATCCGATATCGGGCCGGACAATGTGAAAGACAGATACATATTTCATACATTATACTTCTTGTCGGCTATCGGATAACGGAGCATTCGGAGCCAACACCGATATCGGATCGGATAATGGGAAAACGCTCTTATTGTAATATTTATGTTATTACTTCTGTTTTAATGGTTCAAAGAAATCATTTACTTGTATGCTTTTTATGGTGTACTTGGTAGTTAAGTCACTTATTTGACGCTACTTGTATAATTTACAAAATGTAATGTGAACAAGTTTTTATGACATTTTATACTTACAATAACTTCTACGAAATATAATATATAAAAATGTTTGTTTTTCCTGAACTGCTCCACCAGATCCGATGGCATTCATTATTGAATTTTATATTTCAAATCGCCCACAGAAGCACATAGCGAAATATTAACAATTTAAATTTACAAACGATCTTAACATTGAAATAAATGAATAAATAATTGAAGTAGGTATGTATAATTACTTTTATTTTCTTCAAAGGACAAAATCTTTAACCTAAATTAAACATTTTAAAATATTTGTTTATAAATTTATCAGTTGGCCAAAGTACAGTGTCTAGAAACAAAAGCTTTAATTCAATCTTTTGTATACTTATACTTATCATACTTCCTTTTTACGAAGTGTGAACTGTAAAATAAAGCAAATTGTGTCACTTTTTTAACTCCTTGCATTGCACTAATATTGTCTTATAATGTCCGTAACAATAACTTTGATGGTGGCTGTGCAAAATGAACAATTTGTTTTTCTTCGATTAATTTAGTTTGAATACAAACTACAAATTACTATTTCTTAAATGTTTCAAGGTTATTTCAAATCCAATAAGTTCTTAGAATTTTCAACAAAAAACAAGTGTGACAAAGTTTAATCCTAGTCAGACTAATGAGTGTCATGACAAAAACAGCTAACGCAAGAAAAGTTAAGTAATATGTCTAATCCTCACGAAACGGTAAACTCAATCAGTTTGCCGAAAATGTCGAAACCTAACAAAGAAATGTCTGCTTCGCACGAAACACCACCAATTTCAAATTGATTGAAAAATTGCATGACCACCGTCCAAAAGGGGGAAGAGAATAGATTGTTATGAGACAATAATTTGTTGCTTTACCAAGATAAATTGTGTATTTAAATTTGACGTTCAACCTTTATTACTAGGGTCGTAAGAATTAGAATCGACTAAAACTGCTCCATGGTTTTAGTAAATTGTGTATTTTATGCGGGTGCGTTCGGAAATTGACCCCACCTAGTCTACGTTATAAGAATCAATAGGCTATTGAGTACGGGTTATTCTTAAATTCAAAACCACAAAAACGTTCGAGAGCCTAAATGCTGTACAAAGCAATTATTGTTCAGTACCTTGTTGGCCTCTGCTTTATTAGTCCATGACCTATTTAAAATACAATCTATTTACTTCCACAGATGTTAGTTGACCTTATATTATATATGATTATTTATATATAAATGCAGTGAATAATAAGAATTCTTAAGACATATTTCATATCGTAAGCACAATAAGAAAGTTTTTGATAGCCATATTTTATGGGGAAATTGACACCAAGTTTTCGGGATACTTTGTTCTATCTACAAACTTATCATTTAATTACCAACAAAACTGAACCCAAAGTTAATCCTTAAAAGAATATCGTCGAGAACCGTGTTATGTACATTTCGATTCTGCGCCAATAAATCACCTCAGAGAAATTTTATAATCAAGATATATAGTGACGTCAAATACTCCACAGATGGATTTCTCGACTAATTAAGGAATGACATAAATGTACAATATTTCATTAATAACACTTTTTTTGCCACATATAACGAGTCATGCGACGGTCTCGCTTAATAGTTTCTTTATCCTAGGCTCTGAAGTGTTAGCCATGTCTGAAACGCAAAGAGAATCATATTCTTATCGGTCTCAGTCATAGATATCTGTTATTATTGTAATCTGTTTGAACATTGATGGCACTAATGCACGGAAAAACTCTAATGAGTTTATGTGGCATTTTTATGACGAATGTAGGTATATGTTTTGTATTTAATTAAATAAATAAATAAAAATAAAAAATAAAAAGTCTTAATTACACTGTCTCTCACGATGTTAAAGCAATGGTCTATGGTCACCAACCAACAAACAAACAAAGTTGGTAGCTTAGTGGTTAAGGAGTCGGCCTTACGTTCGAGAGCTCCCGGGTTCGAATCCTGGCCATTACACTACCGACGTGAACCCACTCTTAACACAAGCAATTTAGCTTAACTGGAGGGGTTAAAGGGAATATTAGTAATTTCGGTTCTAATGTTCTTTAAAAAAAAAAGTAACCAAGTTAAATTCGACGCGACTGTATTAATTTCAAATGTTTGTAAGGGACATTTTGTCGTAAGACAAACTCCCTTACATGAAATATCGTTATGGGCTTAGGTGGTTATGGGACTTATGTCTTAAGAGAAATTCACCTTTTTTATCCCTTACGATTATTGAAATTTCCATAAAAGAATTATGGTCTGGTTCAAAGAGAAATTAGTTCGTTCTTTTTAAATAGCAAATTAAAAAGCCGAGCGTGAAATTATACTGAGTGGACTAGATTACTTGATGATCCTACGGCCTTGTCAAAGACGCGAGGGGCTCTTTTTTCGGATAGGGGCCGCGCTGGCACAAGACCGTTACTTTTCAAATTTGAAAGTGGCCTCTATTTAGATATGGATGTACCCATGTGTGGCTAAGATAGTGATGCTTTTTGTAACCTGTTCCTGTTGGTTGTGGTTAATGTTTGAATGATTGGTAAACGTGAATTATAACGTCTTTCATGAAACCATTGGTTGCGGGAACCGAAACAGGGTTTCAGGAATCAAAAGTCACTTGTGGGTTATACCAGACTATAATTTCCCTGTAGTAAATTTCAACCGGCTCTGTTCAATTGTTTGAGCGTGATTAAGTAAAGTAGGTACCAAACATACAAATAACGAACACAATTCACATTTATTTATTGACACATGAAAAACTTACAGCTGTCTATAGTTTTTGGTAACCTCAGAAAAAAAAAGAAAGAAGAAAAATAGAAACCAAACATTTATTTCGTGCAAATTGGTCACACACACATACAAGAAATTACACAACAAACAATAATGGTAATGGAAGCAGGGTTGATATGATTTAAATCACTTGATTTAAATCAGTGATTTAAATCGTGATTTTAATCAAGGGATTTTTTCAAAAAAATCATTGATTTAAATCATTAAATTTTTACTACAACCAAATCGGCCCAAAATTGTTTAGGGAATTCCCCGGACCACTACGGCACGCACACATGTGCAAGCGAGTCATAGCGTAACAGTTTCGGGGAAACCCCGAAACTATAGTACGTGACGCATGGTACCAAAACACGGTTCCAGGATTCCCCGAAACTAAAACACGAGACGCATTTCGCTTTTCGCCCGGTCATTCGTAATTAATTAGTGAAAGAGTGAATACAACAAAAAGATGTCTGGAAGAAAAAAAGATGCTGTGTGGGTTTATTTCGATGAAAAAAAGTCCGCTTCCGGCAAGTTTAACAAAGCGGTGTGTAAACGCTGTAATAAGGAGTTAATGGGCTTAGTAGCAAGAATGAAGCAGCATTTGGAAACATGTGTGACGGAGCACAATCGTAACACAAGCGCAGAAGACGACAGCAGCGTCAGCGATGCCGCGACTGCCGCGAGCGCGGGTAACTTACCTTCGTTTTTTTTCTTAAGAGATGTCTACTTCGGCGCGTTCAGATTTGTTTACATACATATACGAGTAAGTACGTTACTTTAATTAGTTGCTTTTTTATTTGTTTTAGAAGTTAATGAAAATACCCGTGCCTCCGTGTCTTCTCAGCATTCTGCTAGCACCTCATCTAAAGCTAAGCAGAGCGCTTGCACAAGCCGAGAAAAACTAGATGAATACGTGATGAAAACAAATGCTACGCAAAAACATCTTTTGGATTTGCAAGTTGCGAGATATTTTTATGCAACTAACACTCCTTTTCTGCATTCGGAACACGAAGAGTTCAAGAAACTGATAAGTGTGTTGCGTCCTGGTTACGTTCCTCCAAATCGATTAAATATTGGTGGGAAGTTGCTTGATGAGATTTTCGAGGAAGAACAGAACAAGTGTAAATCAGATTTAGATAACAAACCTGTATGCTTGTCCATTGATGGATGGTCTAACATAAGAAACGATCCTATCGTTTGCTCGTGTGTCACAGCCAATGACGGCAAAACCGTCCTGGTTGATACTATTGATACGACCGATCATCATCACACTGCCGACTACTTAGAGACTGTGGCAAATGCAAGTATACAGAAAGCAGAAAAGCTATATAACTGCAAAGTTAGAAGCGTTGTGTCGGATAACGCCGCCAATATGGCAAAAATGCGTAGACAGCTTGAATCAAACAGTGGTGATGATGATGGCGCGGGAGGTAATATACCTATAGTTACATACGGATGTTCAGCGCATATTCTTAATTTACTGGCTAAAGATTTAGAAATTCCACTTGCTACAAAACATGTTCTAACAGTTATCAAATACTTCAAAAATAATCATTTCGCACATGCTAAATATTCACTCACCAAGGCGAATAGTTTAGTAATGCCTCAAGAAGTAAGATGGAATACGATGTGTGATTCACTAAAGAGCTATATTAGAAACTGGCCGATTTTGATGCAAATTGCCGATGAAAATAAAGAAGATATTAGCTCTGACATCAGAAAGCTCATACAAAATATGAGTATTAAAAGAAATGCAGAGGACCTTGTGGCACGACTGGAACCAATATCCAAAGCGTTAGACAAGATTCAAAGCGATAACTGTACTATTTCAGATAGTGTGCTTATCTGGAAAGAATTAGTAGATCAACTAGAAGATTTACTAAACATTACTCAAATGAAGATTGTCATGAATCGTTACCGACAAGCCATGACACCGGCTCATTATTTAGCTTACATGATAAATCCAAAACTGCCCCAAGAAAAGCTGTCGACCGATGAAATTGATGCAGCATTACAATTTCTACAAGAAAACTATGGAGAGACTGGTAGTAGTTTAATGAGTAGTATTATCCGTTTGAATACTAAAGTTGAGCCTTTCACGGGAGTATTAGTCGGTAAACAAGTCATACAGAACACTGCCCCCACTGATTGGTGGCTTGCAATACATAATATGAAAAAATGTATAACCGAAGAAGAATTGGCTATAATTATGCAACTGCTGATTACAGTTGCCTCCTCGGCTGGGGTCGAAAGAATTTTTTCGGCATTCAATTTAGTGCACTCCAAAATAAGAAATAGATTAGGCACGGAGAAGGCAGCCAAATTGGTATTCATTTTAAAATGTTTGAATTCTAAAAAATAAATAGGTAGTTACAAAGAATAATAAATTTGATAATGTTAAAAGTTATAATAGTTATATTGAATTCAATAGGAATAGATTTATATGTTCGTTTTTTAGTCTATAAGTTTGACTTTAAGAACTTGTTATTTTATTTTTCAAAACTTTCAAACTACTGTTTTAATACTTTTAAAATTGTTGATTTTCATAAATTTAATTAAAATACGTTGTTTTCGTTTTATTATATAACTGAACTGTCTATTTAATTAATAAAAAAAGACAAGAAAATGAAAAAATAAAAAAAATCTGATTTTAATCAAATAAATCCGATTTAAATCAAATTAATCGGATTATTATGATTTTTTTATAATAATCATGATTTTTATCAACCCTGAATGGAAGTACATACTGGAAGCATGTTTATACATTAATATGTAAATAAACATGCTTTCAAACTCCAAGCGCAACAAGCGTTCAATCAGAGCGACACACAAATGCACCAAATGCCAAAAAAGTAATATCATGAACAAATAAAGCAAAATGTTACTGTTAAAGTAATCGGGATATTTACCATGTTGTATTCTACTGAGTTTCCGATATTTCGGCATTGTTGCAAGCACCATGATCACAGAGGAACTGCAGTATTGGCGGTGTACAGTGAAAAAATAGCGCCAAAATATCGGAAACTTGTAACACAAACTAAAACATGATAAATATCCCAATTACTTTAACATTAATGTAACTAATGTATATAGACGTTACTAATTTCAGATTCATTCTATTAGTAAAACAGCTCCATAAAATCTAGTGATAGATGGGCAGTATACAAGATTTCAACATTGTTACACAATACGCGTGTCAGACCAATGCACATGATACATTTCTGTCAGCCTGGTTCCGAGAATTTAACAAAGAAATGGTCATCGTTTACCGCGAAGTCGTTAGCTAGTGGCATCGGATACAAAAACTGTGGATTGTCTCTTGTCCAACACGCAAATTGCTTGCTTGTACGTGTCAACTAGTATAGCTTAACAGTTTTTGAGTCATCTGTTTTAGTCCTACTTACAACATTTTGGGGATACAGTTGCAACTGAACTTACGAAATAATTGTTGAACGTTTATTGAATGTACCAAAAAGATTTAAGTTTTTATCTAGCTACTAGCTGATCCGGCCTAGCATCGCCCGTGGCATATTGTTTAACCTCATATATCAACTTTAAGCCCGTAATTTTTCTCTTCAAATAATGTAAGGAAAAGGATTTGTTGACATTTATAATTACTGCTCCGCCCCCTTAAGTAGTAGCGTGATGATATATAGCCTAAATCTTTCATGATTAGCGCGTTCAAACAAACTCTTCAACTTTATATACTAAAACAGTACAGCTATTGGAAAACAATTTGAATTGCCGAGACGTTGGTCTCTAAAAAGTAACGATATGAAATAGTTCATTAGATATCCACTACTTACTATTTTTTTATCCGTTACAGATACATTATTTTCCCTCTTGACACAATGCCATAAATGATTTGCCGTCTTTTGTCGAGTTAATAATTGATAATGTCTTATTTATGCTCCTTGCATGGTAGCTGGGTAGCTACCATGCCCCCAGTGGCGAGGGGTCCTTATAACCCGAGTTCTGCCGGCTTCCCAATCTAATGGCGGTCGTACCTAATCGGTCATCTACCTGATCATGGCTACGTTTCCAACCGTTCGATTCGCACGTACTTCACTGGGTCATGGTTCCAGTCATGATAATTTGTACAGAAGCGTGAGGCCAATCTTGACTGGACATTATCTTGGCAATTCAGTAGTTGGATTTTTTTTTATACCATTTAGGTGGCAGACAAGCATACGGTCCACCAAATGGAAAGTGGTTACCGTGGCCTAGGGGCGTGTGCAACACAAGGGGAGTCACACACGCGCTGCCGACCCTGTAAGCACAGAGATGTTCTGTGCCGTCTGTGAAGAAGACAAAGTAAGACAATTAAAAAAGACAAAAATAAAGGATATTGCATTATTCATAGTTATTTCTTTTAAACGAAATCTATCAGCAACTTTAGCTGATCCAGCTGAATGATAGTAAGAACCGGTATAGTATTCAGATGTTCGATAGATTTATTCAAAACAGAAAAGAGTGTGCCCTCAATGTAGAGGAACATCCGTCTATTGTATAGACCAGTTTGTGACAAAACAATTTTTTTTATGCCACTTAGGTGGCTGACTCCCGCAGGGCCCACCTTATGGAAAGTGGTTACCGTGGCCTATGGACGTGTGTAACACCAGATGAGCCATATTCGCGCTGCCGACCCTGTAAGCACAGAGTTTCTGTGCCGTCAGTGCAGAGGACAAGCCTTTAGTCATCCCACAGACAGCACAAATTCTCCAGTGAGCTCTGGTTACCCTGCTCACCGCTGGGAACACAACACGAAGTTATTATAACCGTATTATTCTGTAATCTATACTAATATTAAAAAGCTGCAGAGTTTGTTTGTATGTTTGTTTGTTTGTTTGAACGCGCTAATCTCTGGAACTACTGGTCCGATTTGAATGATTCTTTCAGTGTTGGGTAGTTCATTTATCGAGGAAGGTTTTAGGCTATATATCATCACGCTACTACTTAAGGGAGCGGAGCATTGATAATAAATGTTAACAAATCCGGCAATTTTTCATGCATATTTTGAAAACTAAAACATACGGGCTCAAAGGGATATGAAGCTTCAAAATATACCCCGGGCGAAGCTGGGGTGGGTCAGCTAGTTAAACATAAAGATACCACAAACTCCTTCAACGAAGTAGGACATCTTGATCTGTTGATAATGTTAAAGATTGATTTCTCTAACAAACTTTATGAACGTTAAAATCTCAATTTGGATGTTTTAGAGTTATTTTTTACTAACAGGAAAACGGATAGATTGATTTAATATTGTGTAACCGTTTTAATAAACGATTCAATAACTATTAGTAACTCAATAGCGATACTGATTTGCACACTTGAAATGCACATTGCGTTAAAATTGTAGTACAATATTAAAGATAATGGTGAATATAAATAATAATGGATAGTATTAAGGCCGCGTGGTTTCCGGCAGAGTAGAATTTGGACCACCCCATCTCTTCCCATGCGGTTTCGTACATTTCGACTAAGGGATAGGGCTGTTTAACATCGGACAGATATATACAGCCCAGACTCAGCCTCAGATGCATAGCTCGAGTCAACAATAGTGCCCGAAATACGGCAATAGGCTCACCCCCTATCACGTGGGCCCGAATATAATTATTGGTGAAATGTGGGTGATAATTCACCTCTGCCTAACCCTCCGGGGATAAAGACGTGATTATATGTATGTATGTATGTATGTATGTAGTATTAAAATAGACAATCCACGGCCCAATGGATGCAAAGTGGTTACTGTGGTCTTCGGACGTGTGCAACATCAGGGGGGTCACACTCGTGCTACCGACCCTGTAAGAACAGAGAGTTTCAGTGCCATCAATGCAGAATACAAACCAGGACAAGCCTTAGATATACATTGACAGAATAAAAACTCTTCAGTTAGCTTTGACTACCCTACTCACCACAAAGATCATAACACAAGGTTAATTATGGCCGCGGTATTTTGTAGGGCGGAGGTACTTCCCCAGTCGGACTGGCAAATTGGGACGGGAATACCGCCGTGTCTTACCTCCTGTCTTTATTTTGCTAAACCTAACATGTAACAAATCGAACTTGAAATGTAACAGTCTTTACAGCAGGCGTCTATTGAGTAGGTACTTGTTGTAATCGCGGTAGCCTAGTGGTATGGGTATAATGGACTGCTGAGACGAGGTCTCGAGTTCGATCCCAGGTTTTACCATGGCACACACCAATGACTTTCCGATGCTTTACAGAAAAAGGCAACACAGCGGCTCGTCACACTCCCAAAAGCTTGCTATTTGAGGTGGAGTCCACTAACATCTGTGGGCTCCATGCAAACCTCAACGCCGTCCACCAACACCTAGAGACGGCGAAACCTGCCATGTTTTTTCTAACGGAGACGCAAATACACCGCCCTGACGACACGACCTACTTGCTCTACCCTGGCTATGTTCTTGAGGAAAGTTTTCGTGCAAAAGCCGGGGTGTGCGTGTTTGTTAGGGCGGATGTTTGCTGTCGCCGTTTGCGCTGCCTAGAGGACCCATCCTTCTCCGTCCTTTGGGTACACGTAGACCATGGCCCTACGAGTCAGATCTATGTGTGCCTCTACCGTTCCCATACAGGAGATGCTGAGACAACTCGACTCTTTGAATATCTGAGTCAGGCGGCAGATGATGCGCAGGAGCGATTTCCGAATGCCGAAATGGTATTTTTGGGGGATTTTAACGCCCACCACGAGATCTGGTTGGGCTCCTCCAAAACAGACCATGCGGGAAGAGCCGCCCACGCATTTGCTCTGGCGCACGGCCTGACCCAATTGGTGCACGAGGTCACTAGGATACCAAGAAGGTCGGGCCAAGCACCTTCTCTGCTAGACCTTCTGCTGACGAGTGATCCGGACCGGTACAGTGTATCGGTGCGAGCCGCTTTAGGCAACTCTGACCACTGCCTGGTCTGTTCCACGGTGCCTATTATAGCGCCCCCACGACCCATGCATGGGAAGCGGCGTCTCTGGCACTACTCGTCAGCGGACTGGGATGGACTTCGTGACTATTTTGCGTCCATCCCGTGGGTTGAGCGTGCTTTGAAGGTAAGAACCCATCGGATTGTGCTACTGCTGTCGCCGGTGAGATCGGTTCGGGCGCGAGTGTGCGGAAGCTGTTGAACAAAAACAGTCTGCGTACCGCGCTTGGGTAAGGGCGCGCGCCACGCGCCATCCCAATCTGGGCCACTTCAAGGCGGCGTACAACAGAGCCACAAAGGTCTGTAGAAGGGCCTATGTCAGAGCGGATGCCCTGCGCATAGCGCGGCTTGGTCAAGAGCTAGTGATGCATCCCACGGGAAGCCGTGGCTACTGGCGACTGGCTAAAGCCGTGCAAGCCAACTTCTGTCAGCCTTCGCTGCCTCCGCTGCGTAACCCTGATGGATCCCTGGCCCATGAGCCGCAAGAGAAGGCAAATCTGCTGGCTAATCTCTTTGCGGCCAACTCCCGAATCGATGATTGTTATACGCAGCCACCAACACTACCCGACAGTGACCACGCGATGCCTGATATCCATATCAGGCAACGCGATGTCCGTGCAGTGCTGCAATCACTCGATGTCCGGAAAGCCAGTGGTCCGGATGGCATTCCAGCGGTAGTTTTGAAAAAATGTGCAGCGGAGTTGTCTCCAATGCTTACGCGCCTGTACCGGCTATCCTACAGTTCGGGTACAGTGCCTTTGCCTTGGAAAGAGGCGAATGTTCAGCTGATTCCCAAGAAGGGGGATCGCTCGGAGCCAGCCAACTATCGACCCATAGCCGTCACCTCAGTGCTGTGCAAAGTGTTCGAGCACATAATTAACAAACAGCTCATGCGGCACCTAGAGGATCACTCCTTAATTAATGACCGGCAATATGGCTTCAGACCAAAACGGTCAACGGGTGATCTTCTAGCATACGTTACCCATCTTTGGGGTGAGGCTATGGACAAGCACGGTGAGTCACTGGCAATTAGTCTTGACATCGCCAAAGCTTTCGATAGAGTCTGGCACAAATCGCTTCTTTCTAAGCTACCTGCCTTTGGTCTGCCTTCTAGGCTGTGCAACTGGGTTGCTAGCTTCCTGCAGGGGCGCCGTATTCGCGTCCTTTGTGACGGACGAGCTTCGGAGTTTCTGCAGGTGAATGCTGGCGTGCCCCAGGGGTCCGTCTTATCACCCACTCTCTTTCTTCTGCATATCAACGACATGCTGTCTACCGGCAATGTTCATTGTTATGCAGACGATAGCACTTTACATGGGAGTTATCATGGACATCCAGCGGCCAAGCAGTCAGATATCGCAGAGAAAAGGCAGCTTCTTGTCACTGAGCTTGACGGGGTCCTGAATCACATTTCTCAATGGGGCTCTGAGAACCTGGTTGAGTTCAATGCCAAGAAGACGCAGGCATGTGCGTTTACAGCAAAAGTATCTTCTTTCCTTCCCCTCCCCACTCTTCAGAGCACGCCACTGCCGCTGCAGGACAATCTCAATATCCTAGGTATGGATGTTCGCTGCAACCTGAATAACAAAAACTACATCGAAAGCATCATCAAAACAGCCTCACGAAAACTCGGAGTCCTGAACAGAGTGAGACGATTTTTCACGCCGGAGCAGCGGTGTCTTCTATACAAGACACAAATTCGCTCCTGTGTGGAGTACTGCTCGCATCTCTGGGATGGTTCAGCAAAGTACTTACTAGATGCTCTCGACAGGTTGCAGCGACGTGCGGTCCGCATCATTGGGAATCCCGAGATCACGAACACCCTAGAACCTTTACAGCTGCGTAGAGATGTTGCGTCCATGGCTGTATTTTACCGTCTGTACCATGGGGAGTGTTCTGATGAGCTCTTCCAATTAGTCCCACCCTCCCCTTTCCTACACAGGACAACGCGTGCAGGTCTTAGATGTCATCCGCACACGGTGCAAAACATCCGATCAAGAACCAAGCGGTTCGGAGACTCTTTCCTCTGTCGCACCATTAAGGCCTGGAATTCATTACCAGCTCACGTGTTTCCTTCTTCCTACAGTCCCGGGTCCTTTAAGCGGGGCGTGAAAAAGCATATGATAAGGCCGTCAAGCTGAGTGTCACCATTGTCACACGGTATGTGTAAGTAATGGTGACCCTCTTTTCTGGGATTTTGCCTTCAGCTTACCATCAGGCAAGGCGAAGTCCAATTGACATGTCCTATATAAAAAAAAAAAAAAAAAAATGTGTGTATTTATCGCAGGTTTATAAGTGCCCGGTTAATGGCAATAGGCTCGCCACATTTTACATTGGGACCTAAACATAAACTGGCGAAATGTGGGTGCTAACACCTCTGCCTACCCCTTCGGGGATATAGGCGTGAGTTTATGTATGTTACGTTGTTGTACTTACCTTTTGATTAAATTTTGAACAAACTTATTTTGCGAGAATTGCACCTCAATCAGGACACACTGTGCAGATAATGGTGGATGGGATGGGTTATTCACAATTCCAAGCTAACTCATCACAACCAATTCTTAGTAGGTACTTACCTACCTATTTAATTTTAAAAGTTCATAATACCTTTTTATCTCATAACGTATTAAGTTACACTGTCGTGCAATTAATTACATAACATGTCTTATTTGTTGTAAGTTTATTGTGAGGCCACGACTCAGTGTCAAGGCGCGGGATTATGAATACGCTTGGCGGCCGACACGGAATATTAATTAACTTATCTGTGTACTTTTTGTTTTACATGAGACAGTAGATAAATGTAACCTTTAAGGTTATAGTAGACAAAATTAGAAAACTTGTCCGCATAGACATCAATTATAGCAAAACCAAAAATACCATGAACTAAAGGAGGCCGCCACTGTCCCTTCAATTATGTCAAATTGTCTTTAGTTTTGATTTTGGCTACTCTACTGAACTATTTTACTATTTATATGCAAGGCACTAAAAAGACGGTTCATAATAGCGGGACCTATCGCAGATCATAATACTTACTGGAAAAAAACTATAACGTTTTATTTTTCGTGCGGATATCCCCACTTATGGCCCCGCTGCGCTTTAGTTGATGGGGTAGTTTTATCGGACTTGAACATGCAAAACCGCAAATGTAACAAGGAGGTCCAGCTAGGCATTTTCCTCGCATACCGATGATGTGCCCGTCTTACAGTCCCGGGTCCTAAAAAGCATCTGATGAGGCCTAAACTGAGTGCCACCATTGTAACATGCAACGTCTCTATAATGGTAAACATCTATCCTGAGACTTTGGGTGAAGTCAAATTTTCGCGTCCTATATAAAAAAGGCCTTCTGTCATTATCGGTTTCGAGATGGCCCCCTCATGTGTGGGAACCGCGTAGTCCTTATCTTGCAATTGGTCTTTAGACCTCAATAATTGTTCATCATCGAACTCAATAACAGCTGACTGTGTTAAATTGTCTTTCAAGTTAATTGGTGAATGCAATAATACTACAAGGCTAAACATTTGTCAGAGATATAAATAAATTATTAATGATTTTTTTATACCACTTAGGTAGGTGGCAGACAAGAGTAGTAGGTATTCACGGGGACTGGACCAACTCTCCAAACCACCACCTCCCCCTGTCATTCCCTCCCCCCGCCATGCCCTGTCTCTCGGCTTCAGGGTGGCCGTCACGGCTAAAAAAAAAAAAAAAAAAAAAAAAGTTTGGTGTCTATTTGGGGGTTTTCGGCCATGCTGAGTCGATTGCGCTAATCCGTTTTCGCGTACGACGCACCGTTACAAAGTTACAGAAACGTAATCTGAGGTAATTGACGAACAATTGATAACGGCCGACCCTTGATAACGACCAGCCGTCGTCGCTCAATGTTATCTCGGGTCTGTTGTCTTTTTTGTCAATGTCTGCGTCATAGCCAATGATGACTAAACCTATGATGTAAACGGGTATGTATTTGATTTTAAAAAAAGTCCTTTCGCAATACTAATGTTCTTTATTATTTTCAAAACAATATTTGAATAACTTACTTAATATGATATCGTTATACAGCGTATTGTTAGTGAACAGGTGCTGGAAATCGGCTAATGACATACCATAATGTTTATAGTATAAATACATTAAACAATATTCGCCACATACTGGAGTGTAATCGTTTTGGATTCGATTAGTGTTGTAATTCCATACTCTGCAATTTCGATCTAAAAACGTACGATGGAAACCTGTGGGTGCTCTACCATAGGAATCAAAGTACTGACCAACTCCATTCGCGTCTATGTGTATAGCAACCCAGTGAGAACCAGGCTTATTGTCGCTATCTAAGTTGCTTATGATATATGTAGGCATATCTACATGAATCGGCAAGCGATTTGCGGCATAAACATTACATTCACTTTTTGAATCCACTTGTCTCAAGTATCTCCGTATTTCTAATGTATTCATGATCGCGTTACGATGTTATCAGGCTCGTAGATTATAAGCAAATAATGAGATCAACAATAATTTAACATATTATAGGGTCTACAAAAACTTTTGTTTTAACTGTAACATGACGTACGAGCTCCCTTTGCTCGCTCCCGCGCATAATAATTTCACTCATAATGAACATTGACCAAATTGGTCTGGTCTATGACAGAGTATCTTAACATACACTGCATTTCGAACATTCACGGTAACATAATATATACAAACACATTGTTAATAAAACAAAGAAATACTTTGTATGAATTATTTTATTGAAAGGATCAATATACAATAATGCAGACTTATTTCTAAAACATATTTAATTCTAATACGCGCTTAATTCTAATACACACTTAATTTTAAAACATTTAAGTTTACTTAACTACTATAGTCAACAGAAATGTTACGGTTTTTATCGATTTCTATAACATTATCAAATTCTGCATAGACAATACAATTAATAGTTTGTGTTAAAGCCGTATCAAAGCGAACTTCTATTCTAACGCTACCATGTTTTATAAGGTTCCAGTGATTAGAAGCATTCGCTGATAAGTCAGGTGTTAAATCGAACGCTAGCAGACAAAACCCTTTGGAATATTGATCTCTAGATATCCCGTTGCCTTCATTAAGGAAATGTATACCTGTACCCGAGAACAACGTATGATAACTAGAAGTAAAAATATTATTCCCAAATGATGGTTGTAAAGCTTTTGAAGGTATTTGTTGTCCGTCTATGTATAAACAAAATGTACTAATATCAAAATTTTCAAAGTTAAATGGGTTTTTAGAGAGATTTCCATTGAATGCTGCATTATTCACAAAACCAACTATACACCGTTTAGGTACTTGACCAAGGAATATGTTATCAAGAGTTTTACCCTGAACACCTGATGGTATCGTTAAAACTTTAACTTCAGCTCGTGTGATAGGATATTTAGCTGTCGTAGATGATAACACTTTTTGATGTGCAAGTAACACAGTTGGATTAATTCGTGCTCTACGAACAATCAGGGTTGCATCTGTAATAGTAACTTTAAATTTAAGGTCATGCGAAGAAGCCATTAGATTAAAATTTTCCCTGGAGCGAACTAATTTTACACACATATCAACACCATTAATCAAAAATTTTTCTTGATTAAATATATCACCATGAAGATGACCAATCATTTCTATTTCTCTACTTTCACTAGCCATTTGTTGTCTCTTTGCAAATCCCTCATTTTTATCATCCATCTCGTCCATTTTCCCAGCTACGTCTTCATACCAAAGACTGCATGATAGATGCGAGTTTTTAGCTGCAGGTGCATAGTTCAATAGTGTTTCTATGAAAGCTCGATAAGCATATGTATTATTTGGAGGTGATACAAGTTTTTGGTTTAAGTACACATCGAGTTGACTAAAAAGCGAATGTAACCAATTGTTAACTGGAGCAACTACTGCACTAGTAGCAAGTTTTGTATTATCCTGGGTTAATATTTTCGCTTTTAGTTGAAGTAAAGTATGAGATAAATCAACGTAGTCGTCGCCTGCTCCGGGTATTTGAAATTCAATAGGTCCATCGTCAGCAAGGGACGAAATGGGCTTATAGTGTATCCATATTCCACTTTCAATACTAGTTTGAGTTGTTGGTAATGCAAATAAATCTAGTTCAGACTTAACACATTCACAAGATTGACTATGTAAAAAAGACATAGTTAATTCGAAAATATATCTTTAATATGATCACTTTTCAATTTTTTTGCGGCTTTCACTCTCGCGGTTATCGAAGGAATGAATGTAGAAAGACGTTTCCGTTTCGTTATATATCCTGATCCAGACATGTTGATGCTATTTATTTTCTTATCAGCTCTGCGTTTCAAATTGGTACCGACCTCTTTGAGTCGGGATTTAATTGATTCCTCCATAGGACGTGCACTGACCATATCCGACAACAGACCAACGCCAGCATTTAAGGCTTCTTTACCAATTGCTTTAGCTCCACTAGATAGTAATGGAAAAACAGATCGAAATAATCCCCCAAGAAAACTTCCAATACCATGTCCTTTTTGATATGGTGCTCCCCTATAGATCACTCCTATACCTGATCCAGCTTGATGGGAATAATAGTGTTGGTAAGGACATGAGATATTATCATGTTGAGAATACATTATAATTTTTGAAAGTGAAGTTTAATGCACACTGTCCCGAATTGGAATGGTATCTTTTGACCAGTGGTTGATCTTATATCTATTTCAATGGTATCGAATTCTCTACGCATAACAGGCAAATAATGGGGTGGAGAAAAAACATGCATTTTATTAGCACCATAAATGTATTTTGAGGGATCTAATGGTATAATTCGCAGAAGTGGGGTCATCACATCCCCAACAATTTGTGGTTCAACTATATCACAATAAACAAATATTTGCGATGGTAAGCCTAAGTGTAAATTAGCCGGACATTTTCCTATATTTTTTTCTACTAAGTTTCTATTTGGTTCAAAACCTAATTGAAGGGCTAATCTAGATGATAATGTTATGGATTTTATATTTTCATCTGATACACTAACCACAACAAACTTTGATATCTCATCATAACGAAATGTTATTTTTTCTCGAATATTATTCATTGCCTTTAAAATGTGATTAATATTGTCATAATTCGTTGCTGGAATGTGTATTTTGTAATATATTAGAGATTCTTTTTTTTCATTAGGCATTTGTGCTAATTTTGCAATGTATATAACATTTTCATGTTCTTGAACCGTAAACATGGTGCATGGATACTGGAACTCCACAACGCCAACCTTCCATTCTCCTTCTAGTATTATTGGTTTCGGTAATTTTGTGGAAAAAATTGATGTTTTGTTATCTGGAAAGTATTCCATGGAACTATTACTTAGTAAAGTTAGATAAAAGCTTTGTTTGTTCATATTTCTTTCAAATTAGTAGCCAAGACCCAGCTATTAAATTTGTCTGGATAACCTCTCCACTTGACTAACACTTCTTTTCTAACACCAGAATATCGAGAACGTATTATTTTATCTACTTTAAAATTGGCAGTGGGGTCAAAGATGATTTTCTGTAACTCTTTTTCATAGAAAGTTCCTATTATCTCTTCGCCCTCTAGGTCTTTAAGAGTGTATACTAACCACGGAGACCGGCGAATTACGGAAGATATTATGAATATTTCATCACTCCAGTTAGATTCATAACCTTTTTGAAAAATATGTTTATGTTTCGTTATTCTGACAAACTCACCAACGCGAAACTTCGATAAAGCGATGTTAGAAGGTTTGTCTTTTCCTTTCTTGTAATATAAATTTTCCCATACAGTAATGATATTATCACGATTAACTTCAGATGGACACATTTTGATACTAGAATGATAACTATGATTATACGAGTACAACAAATCTTGTAAAACATCAATATATTTATGCGTGTTCTTATGTGTGAAATACCGCCACATTTTCATCTTTAGAGTTCTCTGGAATCTTTCTACAATGCTTGCTTTAATATCAGGATTATTAGTAGTATAATAATTAATATTTTTTGAAGTAAAGTATTTTCGTACGTCTTTGGATACGAATTCTGTCCCTTTGTCAGATTGTATATGTGTAGGTGTAACTTTAGCTTCCATGAATATACTCTCGAAACATGCTTTGATTGTTTCAGAGTTTTTCTTTTTCATTGGTCTCGCAAAAGCATATTTACTAAACACGTCAATAACACAAAGAATATAGTTGAACCCATCATTATAATTTGAGTAAGTTCTCATATCACTCAAGTCAGCCTGCCACAGTTCGTTAATATTAGATAAAATATATTTATTTCTTGAAAAGTTTCTTTGTACAGGTTTATGTAATGTATATGTTTCTTGTGACTTTAACCAGTTCTTCACATCATCTCTTTTCAATTTACCTTTCATTGCTTTGGTTAATTTGCTAAGGCTACTGTACCCTGCAGGATGTGAAGAATCATAATAAATCTTATTTAATTCTAATATGGGGTCCATTTTTCCCAATCAATTTTTCTTTTTATCTTTTTACGAAATTTACTTTCAGTTATTGGTGTAGAAAATAATTCATCTGCTGGGATTGAATCTTGATGCTCTTGTGATTGTAGCTTTTTAATATATTCAGATCTTTTTGTGTTACCAATATATATAAGCGGTACTTTGATTTCCTTTAAAGCTGTAGCGAATTTTTGCCATCCAGTAGGTTCACTATTTTTAAGTGTCCTCAATGAATCATTTACCAGATCAACAATATTACTTTCAGGAACTTTTTGACCATCTATAACCACAGTGCCTGTCTCATCCCAATTAATCTTATATTTATTCAAAGAGAGTAAGTTCAACAGTGATTCCCCCTTTTTTATATAGGATTTTGGTATAAGTTTTAAAATGTAATTAGATGTGTATGGTCCTTCATTAGTTTCTTGCAAACTTACTTCCTTTACTGATGTGTTAGAATGGACTGTAGATATATTATCTTCATCATCAGTAATATACTTCACCGATCTTTTCGAGTCTTGATTTATTATTGGTATTTCATAGGGTTGTCGCTCCTCTTTAGTGAAGTTTAAATATCTTTGTAGAGTTTGTAAATATAAAATACACTTCTTTCGATCATCCATATCGCTATTTAAAATGTTTTGCATATCTGTGTCTAAACGAGATAATGGAGTATCAACCGCGTTAGGTTGTTTTAACTTTTCTAATAGAGATGGATCGATGAGTAACATTTTTTTAGCATTATCCATTTTTCTTAGACAAGTGTACTAACCAAGGCACTTAGAACAGAACCCAATATTAGTGGTAGAAATGCACCACCTTTTTGTATTATTAAATGTTTTCTAATTTTGTGTGATCCCTTCCGTACTATTTTTCGTAGAATATTTTTGTATTTTTTCAATTTTGATCTTTCTTTTTCTTTCAATTCTATTTTTCCTTGTAAAACGTTATGAATACATTCACAAATACAATTTATTTCTTCTTCATCGCAGGCTTTTAAAAGAGCTTTTTGATATTTTGGTTTAAGTGTAATCAGAGCGCTTAATAGGCCTTTATGCGTCTTTGTGCTTCCATGCATTGTTAGTAACTAATGGATATCTGTTGATTTCTACTATATTTAAACCCTTTTGATGGTATGTAAACAGTGCAATATCCATCACATGGAAATATCTTTGTTTTAATACGACACATGTCATTTGTTTCTTGTTTTAAATCAATCATAAGATATCCATGTGCATTGTTAGTTGCGTCTTTGTAAGAATCTTCCAAGTATTTTGGATTTTCTGGAAATACTTGTCGTGCCAAGTATCGTATTTGTGTTTTATCTCTTGGATTTTTAAAATAAATTATATAACTTGAATTCAGAGATATGTCTCGTTGACCTTTTCCCTGATGAAATAAATTTTGTGATATGTAAAACACACTTAAATTTCTATGATGACTTCCTTTTGTGAATATATCAACAATACGTCCATCAGACTCTCTCATTAAGTCATCAATTATTAGGAGTTGAGGATCCTTTCCACTAAACATAGTTAGATCTGGTATGCCTTGGATGTAATTAACATTTCGTATATTGTATAAAGGTTGCATTTCATCAAAACACCATGTTATTTGATCAAAATTTGTGTTACAAACATCTTTAACAAATTTTATAAAATTTGTTACAAAGACTGACTTTCCACATCCACTTGGACCAGCAACTATCGCAGTAAATGGATGATTGAAGTGGATCATTTTGAAAAACGTCTAAGTAAGTTAGGATATAGACAAAGAATGAAACAATTTGTTAAGAAAATAAGCATTTATATATTTTATTTAAAAAAATTATTACTTAAACAGACTTATAATGATAAACATTTATAACACAATCATATAAACAAATTTACTATATTTTATACATTTATTATACAATCTTATAATAGACAGACTTATAATGATAAAAATTTATGGCACAATATTATAAACAAATTTGTTAAATTTTATTTTATATAATTATTACACAATCTTATAATAGAGAGACCTATAAGGACAAACATTTATAGCAATCTTAAAAACATATTTATATTACAATTAAAGCATGAAGCAAGCCGTGTTGCGGCAGTAGGTTGTAGAATATTTATTATTTATATTTACAACATACATAAAAAATTAAATGTTCTTAATTTTATAGTGCCCCCAAGCTAGGGTATTGATAGCGTCTTCCAATATGTATCGTTTAGTGTCATTGTGCGAAAGAGATATTTTATTAACTTTTTGTGTGTATATGGTATGTTTTATTGACTTAAATCTTAACATTTCACTATAATGTATTTTTTCTTCTAACAAACAGCTTTTATAATCATTTAAAGTAAATTTTTTTGTAACACATTTATTAACACCCTTTGCTTTAGCAATAAATTTATTTTGTACGTCCATAGCATACATTTTTGCTCGAAGTCCTACAAACTCTTTAAGAATTTTGCCATTGTTTTCGTCTTTAAAAAATCCTAATCGCTTTTTATTTATTAGAGGTAATCCAAATATATTGTCAGGAGGATAATCGGATGTATCAAAGTAATTTTCTAAATTTTCTTTAATATCATGATAAAAATTATTGGTAAATATCTGGTATACTAAACTATCAGTATCTGTATATAATAGTTTAATATTTTCCATATATTTTTCTTTCATAAAATCATAATGAAAGTCATACATTAAAGTTTTTGAAATATCTAAAATACAAAATCCAAGGTAAATCGGTTTGTTGTATAAAACTTGTGTTTTGTTTAATTGTACAGCGATTAAGTCTTCTGAAAATACAGATAAACTATGAAATTCAGGTCTTGCTATTAAAGTTTCAGCTCCCTGAGTTTTCCCACTATTTGTCCAATGGTTCACTAATTTTACATTTACTCGTTTTAAAACATTTTCCATTGTTTTACCAAAAACAGAGTTATTCATTAATTTAAAGAAATCTTTTTCAAAATCTGAAGTTGCCAATGAACGCATGCGAGTGTTCAAATCTATATAAACTTTTAACCACGCTGATTGATTAAACTTAAGAATTTTGTGAATTTTAAGCAAACGAAGTCCTCTTTTCAAACATTGTTTAAGATTCCTATAATGAATGACATAGTTCTTTTTATCATTTAAATTTGGAATCAATTTTTTGTCTTTACTACCACCATAACATATATTTTCAGGACATAACGGCAGATCCGAATGTAAGTCGTGTAAATGTTTTGGATATTCTAAGTCCACTTCCAAAATGAAACCATAATCAGCATCGTCAGGAACATGAAAGTTAGTATTAACATCAACCCATTCAAATTTTCCAGTAGGGAGACATTGAGACATAGCCCAACCGTAAAGGTTATTTGCATCCAGATACATTAGAAAAGAAGATGGTACAGAAGGATCATATTCTGACATATAAGAATTATTTGCTTTAGCATGTCTGTTACTACATTGAGATATACCACCGCGAATATTTTTTGCAATAAAAGTAATTTTGTTTATATCAGTTAACAACTCTAAATTTATTTTAGTATGTACTAACATGGCATCCCAACTCAAACCCGGTGCTGTATAATAATGGGCTGGGTCTAATTCATATGTTTTAAGACACACATCTCTAAAATTTTCAAATATATCGGCCAACAATAAAACATCTGTTTTTAAATATAAATCAGAGTATTCTTTCATATTTTTACAATGGAAATGATTCCATACATCTTGAGCATGCTGGTAATCATTTTCAGTAACATGCATATCAGTTAACGAACTATAAAATTTGTCAGGAGTAGGCAGACATGTTAAGTTTAAACATTCGAATGAAGTCATATATTCATAAGGATAAATACCTTTACGTATTAAGCGCCGAAAGTCTTCCTCACATGGAAAATTTAATTTGAGTTCTTTGAATTGTTCCAATAATAAATTTTGAGCCAATTTTACTAGACTACTAGACATGAATTTAAAAGAATCAAGAAATCTTAATTTCATAACACGGTTATTAATATTTAATATTTTTGAAAAAGAAATGTACTTTTCTTTATTCTCAGGAATGATATCTATATTACCATCTTCAAAATTGAGACCATGAACAATAAAATGCGAATCATAGTTACCCAAGTTATGTAGAAATATGGGTACGAAGTTTGGTACTCTATACTTTTTAGAACAATGTGTATGTCCAACTCCTTCATATAAACCAGTAAACCAATTATAACAAATCTCAAAATTTTCATTTAAACTGTGATTACAAATATAACAGACTTTAGTTTGATTAGACATATTAATATTTTCTTCCGTTAATGGTAACGGACTTTTAACAAATGTATTTTTTTTACAGATATTAACTAAATCATCTTTTATCATTTTCATAAACATAAGTGCACAATCTTTACCAGTATGTGACCTATACTTTGAAAGCCTATCATCATATGAACATTTAATGTAATAGCCAAAGCTATACGTTTCATGTTTTTGGATGTTTTCGGTTGATGAATTATTTGGGTTATTAGAACATCCGTTAATAGGATTCAAAAAAGCTTCAAAGTCAGCGTATATTACGAAGGGTACTCTTAATTTTCGTTCATAATTGTTAAATGATATTTGGTTCGAAGGTGTTAACTCATTAAACCAATTACTTTTTTTATTAGATTCCGATGGTAGTTTTGTTGAAATGTGGAAACAATCTTTTTCTTGATGTTGTTTTAAATTATTATGCGATGTAAAGTTTAACAAACAACCATCACAAATATGAACTGCACATTTACTTGATGAAATTTGTTGAGCTACTAACCTTGAAATATTTTTTATATAACAATAATGACCTCTGTTAGCCTGAGTTATGTATAATAAGTTTAAATGGATGTTTTTTTTTTCTTTTGTAAAATATAACGGGCCAACCACAATATTTTTCTTTTTTCTAGAATCGTAATCTAAACCAAAAACATTTATACTAATATCATTAAGTTTTTCAAATTTATTAATGTCTTTCAATTTTACAGGAAATGAAATATTACCAAATTTTAATTTATTTTTATAAGGAATATAACATGTTACCCTGTCAACATGGGTTTTAGCTGGATATAATGCTGATAAAACTGCCCATCGAAAACATTCGTTATCCCTATTTTGTACATTTATTACTGCTTTTTTAACTTTTATGTCTAATGGTAGGTCTATGTAGAAGGAGCCCCGCAATGGGTTAAATTTATTAACATTCATATCCATGTAATTTATTTTTAGTAAACTCCAACCACTATCTTTTTTTTCAAAATTTGAAATTTTAGTACTTATTTCAGAAGTTATTAAAGAAAAAACCATATCTTTATCATCACCACGACTGAAAACGTAATTAGTTATTTGGAAGTCGAACGTGTTACGTAAGTTTTTAGTTAGCTGTATAAAGTCTGCATTTAGGATAAAATTTACTTTTACAATAAAAAGATCTATGATACATCGTTCAAGTAAAGTAAATACGACATCTTTGATTTCTTTTAAAAATAATTCCGGTGTTTGAAAAGGTTGTGGATTGTTGTCAATAATGATATCAGATTTAATTCTATACGTAATAACTCTATTTCCGAAAGCACTTTCAACTATTTTAACATTTCTTAACTCTGAATCATTCTTTAAAGAATTATTTTTATGTGTATTACTTTTCAAATGGTTACTCAAAAAATTTTTTTTTATCGACACATTGCACTGTGAACATTTAATTGTATCATAACTTTCTGTACTCACAGTTTGAAAAAACACTGATGATGTGGATGGTGCTTCAAGATGTATTCTTTTTGCAGTTGAGTCTTCTTCTGTTGTTGTCACAGATTCTGATTTTCTTTTTCCTTTTCCAGTTTGTGATATATGAAATTCCTGGTTGAATTCAGATGACATAAAATCTAACGACACTTCCTCAGCAAGCACCACGAGTTCCGAATTATATAAGTCACAGTTTAATGTATCCATGGTGTATCACTATTAATCTTTATATTTAACACAAGGATTCTTGAATACGCACTGTTTTACTAGATAGATTGTACTACACAATAGTTCATACACTATCAAAACTAAATTAAGGTAGAAGTCTCTGTGTATCTTCACTACTTCAATTATTCATGAAGTATTTAACACAATCTTCGGTAGCAGCGAGCTGTTTAGTTATATCGTATATGATATCACGTACATTGTTTAGATTCTTGTCCCCATCGTTTGCTGTATAATATTTTACACGCAGCTCGGCATGTTTCCATAGCTCCGTCGGTGCAATTTCTTTAGTCTTCTTCAGATCGTAAATTTCAATTTTTATGAGGTGGGATGCATTATCTCCATCGTCATTGTTTGTAGAGATATATGCTGTACCCCCGTTTGATAAGTGTCCAACAGTAGATGACTTTTTGGAGGCCTTCTTCTTCTTCTTCGATTTCTCAAAGAATTCCTCTATGTCTTTCTTCCTTTTTAGTAGAATGGCGTTCTTTACTTTGTACTCCAGAGTACCTTCTTCGTCACTGCGCTCATCCTCTTCCCCTGGATAGTAAAACTGTTTATATGTATTATCTAGAAACTGAAACAATATAAAATGTCTTTTTGAAAAATTTGACATGGACACACGAATAAAAAAGTATAAATGTAATTAAGAACACTATTTGAAATATGATAATACTTACAGCCATAGTAACCACAACGTATGAACAGCACACTGTAATGTATGAAGAATACTATGATATTCAGTTATCAAACTTGTACTTTGGTCTTTTTATTATAGTGTACTAACTTATCCACTGTTGACGACAACGTTTTAACTGAGTTTAGTGAGAGAGAGGGCTCTCTTTTATACATAGCCCATATCTCGTTGCTTTTAGAAACGTAGTAATGATATCCTCAGATAATTTACCTTCAGATAGCGAACCAATTTGTTTGAATTGTAAGCTAAATACCTCAGATAACTGAACTTTTTTGTTGTATTCGATAACCACAAATCCCTACCTACTTAGTCATATTCCCAGATAACAGAAATTTTGCTTATAACGAGTGGTCATTACTTTAGATGACACATACATTTTTGTTTTTTTTGTTTTAGATAGCGACTGACTCGTTCTAATTGTTTGCTGACGACCTTAAATTTAAAGTTACTATTACAGATGCAACCCTGATTGTTCGTAGAGCACGAATTAATCCAACTGTGTTACTTGCACATCAAAAAGTGTTATCATCTACGACAGCTAAATATCCTATCACACGAGCTGAAGTTAAAGTTTTAACGATACCATCAGGTGTTCAGGGTAAAACTCTTGATAACATATTCCTTGGTCAAGTACCTAAACGGTGTATAGTTGGTTTTGTGAATAATGCAGCATTCAATGGAAATCTCTCTAAAAACCCATTTAACTTTGAAAATTTTGATATTAGTACATTTTGTTTATACATAGACGGACAACAAATACCTTCAAAAGCTTTACAACCATCATTTGGGAATAATATTTTTACTTCTAGTTATCATACGTTGTTCTCGGGTACAGGTATACATTTCCTTAATGAAGGCAACGGGATATCTAGAGATCAATATTCCAAAGGGTTTTGTCTGCTAGCGTTCGATTTAACACCTGACTTATCAGCGAATGCTTCTAATCACTGGAACCTTATAAAACATGGTAGCGTTAGAATAGAAGTTCGCTTTGATACGGCTTTAACACAAACTATTAATTGTATTGTCTATGCAGAATTTGATAATGTTATAGAAATCGATAAAAACCGTAACATTTCTGTTGACTATAGTAGTTAAGTAAACTTAAATGTTTTAAAATTAAGTGTGTATTAGAATTAAGCGCGTATTAGAATTAAGTATGTTTTAGAAATAAGTCTGCATTATTGTATATTGATCCTTTCAATAAAATATATTCATACAAAGTATTTCTTTGTTTTATTAACAATGTGTTTGTATATATTATGTTACCGTGAATGTTCGAAATGCAGTGTATGTTAAGATACTCTGTCATAGACCAGACCAATTTGGTCAATGTTCATTATGAGTGAAATTATTATGCGCGGGAGCGAGCAAAGGGAGCTCGTACGTCATGTTACAGTTAAAACAAAAGTTTTTGTAGACCCTATAATATGTTAAATTATTGTTGATCTCATTATTTGTTTATAATCTACGAGCCTGATAACATCGTAACGCGATCATGAATACATTAGAAATACGGAGATACTTGAGACAAGTGGATTCAAAAAGTGAATGTAATGTTTATGCCGCAAATCGCTTGCCGATTCATGTAGATATGCCTACATAATATATCATAAGCAACTTAGATAGCGACAATAAGCCTGGTTCTCACTGGGTTGCTATACACATAGACGCGAATGGAGTTGGTCAGTACTTTGATTCCTATGGTAGAGCACCCACAGGTTTCCATCGTACGTTTTTAGATCGAAATTGCAGAGTATGGAATTACAACACTAATCGAATCCAAAACGATTACACTCCAGTATGTGGCGAATATTGTTTAATGTATTTATACTATAAACATTATGGTATGTCATTAGCCGATTTCCAGCACCTGTTCACTAACAATACGCTGTATAACGATATCATATTAAGTAAGTTATTCAAATATTGTTTTGAAAATAATAAAGAACATTAGTATTGCGAAAGGACTTTTTTTAAAATCAAATACATACCCGTTTACATCATAGGTTTAGTCATCATTGGCTATGACGCAGACATTGACAAAAAAGACAACAGACCCGAGATAACATTGAGCGACGACGGCTGGTCGTTATCAAGGGTCGGCCGTTATCAATTGTTCGTCAATTACCTCAGATTACGTTTCTGTAACTTTGTAACGGTGCGTCGTACGCGAAAACGGATTAGCGCAATCGACTCAGCATGGCCGAAAACCCCCAAATAGACACTAAACTTTTTTTTTTTTTTTTTTTTTTTTTTTTTTTTTTTTTTTTTTTTTTTTAGCCGAGACGGCCACCCTGCCGAGAGACAGGGCATGGCGGGGGGAGGGAATGACAGGGGGAGGTGGTGGTTTGGAGAGTTGGTCCAGTCCCCGTGAATACCTACTACTGACAAGAACACGGTCCATGGAAAGTTATTACCGTGGCCGACCCTATAAACACAGAGTTTCTGTGCAGTCAGTGCAGAAGACTAAACAGGACACGCCTTGGTCTTCCCACTGACAGCACAAAAACTCTCCAGTGAGCGCTGGCTACCCCACTCACCGCTGGGAACACAACACGAGGTTAATACGGCCGCGGTACTCTGTAGAGCGTTTAACTAAATTCAATTTTTAGCTTTCAATCAAGGAATGTCATTAACTAAAATGCATAAGTTAACTGGGGGTGATATTTTATTCATTATAAATTATATTTATAATAAAAATTAAAACTAAAACTATTATTAGATAGCTACTAAAATACACTAAAATAAAATAAACATAAAAATTACATACATAATGCGTCATGAAATTCCTCCGCATCCTCACCGACCGGTAACGTACCCAGAAGGCTGGCAGCATTGCCACGTTGAATGGCAATGCTTATCCTCTGTGCAAGATAATAACCAGCCTTCTGGTCACGCGTAGCGTCGATCAGCTGCTTTGCCAAGTCTTTATATAGAGACCGAGCACTTGGACCCCATGTCCCTAGCGTTTCAACCCCAAACGGCTCAAAAACATAATCACCTGACAGGTTACAGTATTTGCACCGTTTGAGGTTTTCCGCAGATGCAGCAGCAGCACCGGCACACCCTGCTGTGCTTGAAAGATGTGAAGGCGCAAGAGTGTCGACGCACGTAGCGTCCCACACCAAAGGTCTACCCATCTTCCAAGGTAGCAACGACATACCATCCGGTCTCTTGCCATCGCTACGCACCAGCCCTTTAGGTTCACGAATGGCTGGCACGCCAGCGGTAACTAGAGCACGGCGGATAATGTCGTTGATGCAGGCGTGTCGCGGTATACGCCCAGCGCTTCTGCTGCATGAAAGGCCATGGTGCCCAAGACTGTCGACAGCTTCACCGCAGTGGCAATGATGCGGAGAAATGCACGGCGCTCCTAAGCGAAGGCAAGTGGCAAGGCGGAAGGTAGTATCGTCCAACATAGTACCTATGTTGGGCGATGGAAGTGCCTGAATCCAGAGGCCTGACTCCCATTCCCCCACAGCCAGAAGGCGCGCACGTTCTGTAACATGGGAAGATGTGTGTATTAAGGTATCTCTTACCAGCCTGCAGAGCGGCGCATCCCATTGTCTCTGGGAGAAAGGGTTACCAGGCAACTCAGTGTTGGGACAAGCAGCCTTCCAAGCATTAATAGCATCGGACTTACATGACACCTCAGAGTTAACCTGTGTGTTTATGAGAATTTTCCTGGTTAACTCCTCAGTGCTGTGCACCGACGACAGAAATGCTGGAAGGCTAACGTCTGAAATTTTGCGAACGCCGAGACCACCCAAGCGAACTGGTAAGGACGCTTGGAGCCAGGCTCGGTCATTCAAGGCCACATTTAAAATTGTACTGAGTGTGTTTTGCAGAATGTTGTCAATTTTTGTCAAAAGTGTCAAATGTTGCCAAAACTGGGATGCCCGAAGTGCATGGGTAAAATTAGGGACAAAAAGGCAAAACCGAAGTATAGTAAAGGCGGAATGAACACTTATTTTTTGCAAATGATCAGTGATGTATTCAAAATTTTGAATTTTTTCCTCGATAAATGTATGAAATCCATCAATCATAGGAGGCGCAGTGAAGCTTTCTCCAAAATTTTGATATTTGGAGCTACGATGTTAAATTTTCCTATAGTCGAGGGTCTGTCTGTCGTGTCGCTGATGAAAATTTCACATTTGTCCGAGTTAAGTTGTAAGCCGATGGATTGAAATTTATTTTTTATTAGTTCTAAATCTTGTAAAACTGTTTGCACATCACCCCCTAGGGTTCCGTCGTCTAGGTACCAAATGTTGAATTTTGAATTTATCTGCTGTATGATGGGATGTATTGCTAGACTAAAGATCACTGGTCCCAAAGGGTCACCTTGCTGACAACCGACTGCTGATTCCAAAAGATGATCCTTGTAAACTAATTTCGTCGGGTGTCTATAACATTGCCAAAGGAATTTATATATATGAGGGGTTTCTAATTTTGCTTGGCTCAGCAAGGTATCCCTATTAACTTAGTTTAATTCAACTTGATCACTGTTGAAATGCAGTCTTAGATAGTCGAGTATCAACATCATCTTAACGCGGTATCCCGGTTGCATCCATTGCTTCACCTCGGAACGCGGGTCTCAGAAACTAGTGTTTAATGTTGCTACATGTTATATTCACTGCACACTGCATACAGCTAGAGTGACTGGGTATCGGCAACCCGTTAGGGATCAACCTAGACATACGTTTGTCTGGAGCCACTTGTCACCCTGGCAGAAGCAGGCCGCGTCGGCGGCGTGTGACTCTGTAGCCCCCACACCTGAGTAGAGGGCCAGATCGTGAGAGATGGCCCTGGGTTGGCCGGGGTGCGAGGGATATGCCTATCACACTCACCTTCGGCAACCAAAAACGATCCACAGGCGGCGTGCGTTTTGGTCGGTTCGAGTCCGACATAACCTCTTCCACCGGCTCCGGTGGGAGGGTATCCGTGGGGATTGAGCGCACGTAAAAAATAAGACATACGTTTGTCAATCATATCGAAAAAAAGAACATCTCAAGAGTGCTAAACCGACGAGCATGTCAGAAAACAATTATAAAAAAGAAAGAAAGAAGCGAAGAAGTGACGTATGCCAGGATCGTAACAGGTGGAAACATATAGTGTCTACTTACCCCGCACAGGGAAAGAAGCGTGACTGTATTACCACAGTATAGTTATGATATACTGTGTAGTCATTATAACTGTATAGCTCTTATTTTTCGTGGTATTACCCTCAATTTGATGTTTATTAAGTTAAAGTAGGTACTGCTTAACACTTATTGCATTTCAATTTATATGTCCGTTTTTCTTTTCACACGGTCCTTGCTCTTACAACTGGTCCACAGTTATGCGTTATAATTAATTAGTCCTGTTAGTATGTTGTATGGGAAACGATTATACTTTAAAAATAATTGGAATAAATAAGAAAATTTTACTGATCCAATCATGATGTCATATGAAATTTAGCTGTTTAATATCACTTCCATATTTGAATGTGACATAACGGTTTTTATGTCACATTCAAATATGGAACATTGAGCATTGGACACACATTATTACGGAGCCGCATCAAGGTTTTGAGAGCCAAGCCAACCTCACCAATACACCTGCTGAGATTGCTGGATGAGGTTCTAGTCTAGCGCGTGCTTGCTTTACTCTGGGTAGGGAGCTCAGTCGGCAGTCGCTTCCATGAAAACTGTATAAGTCAAACTAAAATGAGCGGACTCCGTGGTGTAAGCCTCAGATGCAATTGGGAAGAACGGTTATTAATATTGCATTTAAATGGCATTTAAAAAAATAAATTAATACGTATATCTTTAGTGCCTGCGTTGCACCTGTCTCGGCATTAAAAACTTGAATGTTTTATTATATTTGGCGGGACGCAGATGTTTTTGCAGTCGATAAAAAAAAATGCATCGTCGATATGCGCGCGAAATTATTTGAGAACATCTGTCAAATTGAGCACACGCTTCCCGCGTATCAGCATCTCTGTTTACGTGGTCTGAATAAGATAGTTTTTTTTCTAAACGAAACAAATTGTTAAGAAGCACATAGATGTGGTTTACAGTACGAGACTAAAATTTCTTACAATCTAGTTTTCATAATAAAATTGAGCAACAAACAAACGAACTTGTAAACTTATGTATTTTTTGTAATTGTTTACTTAAGTGGCAGGTAGGTTTGTAAAAATGTTGACAGCCGGGTATTCCATTTCTACCGAGTGTTGCTATCTCGAAGAGTCGAAAAGTGTTAACATTACCACCAAAATTGCAATTTTTTTTAAGAACGTAGGCACAAGATGGCGTTATATTTAGGCATAACTAAATAAGTAGATTTTTTATTGAAAAAGCCGGTCAAGTGCGAGTCGGACTCGCACACGGAGGGTTCCGGAACTTAAGCTACATAACTCCTAATATATGTGTATTTTGAATGCATTGACTTTGAAATTAGATTTTTGCAGTTTTTAAGATGTTACAGACCTACCGAAACCGCTCGAAGATATAGACCATTCTAAAAAGTAAATCCTTTTTTTTTTTTATACCACTTAGTTGGCAGACAAGCACACGGATGGAAAGTAGTTACCGTGGCCTATGGACGTCTGTAACACCAGAGGAGTCACAGTCGCGCTGCCAACCCTGTAAGTACAGAGTTTCTGTGCCGTCAGTAGAAGACAAATCAGGACAAGCCTTTAGTCTTCCCACTGACGGCACAAATTCTCCAGTGAGCTCCAGTTCTTATTCCTTATTCTGAATAGAAATTTTCATCTATTTGGAGCGGTTTCTTATTAATAAAAACAACATTTTGGGTAATAGACATTAAGCATAACTATATAAATTTACATACAAGTACTACTAGAAGTAGTGACGTTTGCGGGGTCAAAGGCCGGCCAACCCCGAAGCAATTTGAGTAGCTATTACATCGCTATTGCTCACGGGGTGTGACGCCGCGTGACTCGTGAGAACCTACCATGGGAAACGTCTTCACGACTTATTATCAACTTTATATATTCATCTCTTACGAAAACTTTCGCTGTTAAAAGGTTTCTATTAACGAAAATAGTAAGTAATCAACATTTTGATGTATCATACTCATGAATGAGTATAACTTTGTCTGTCCTTTGTAATTACTACCGTATTTTATTCATGTACTAGCTGACCCACCCCAGCTTCGCCCGGGGTATATTTTGAATCTTCATATCCCTTTGAGCTCGTATGTTTTAGTCTTCAAAATATGTATGAAAAATTGCCGGATTTGTTAACATTTATTATCAATACTCCGCGGCCTAAAACCTTCCTCGATAAATGGACTACCCAACACTGAAAGAATCATTCAAATCGGACCAGTAGTTCCAGAGATTAGCGCGTTCAAACAAACAAACAAACTCTGCAGCTTTATAATATTAGTATAGATTTGGATGGCTTTACCATGGCACACACCAATGACTTTTCGATGCTTTTCGAAGTTATGTGTGTATTTATTGCAGGTTTATAAGTGCCCGGTTAATGGCAATAGGCTCGCCACCTATTACATTGGGACCTAAACATAAACTGGCAAAATGTAGGTGCTAGCACCTCTACCTACCCCTTCGGGGATATAGTCGTGAGTTTATGTTAATGTATGTTAATCGATTTGAACAATAAACTAAATGCCTTAAAATTTCATTGAATAGTGATAGAATATTTTTACGGGACAAGATATAAGTATA
Organism: Eilema griseolum; assembly: GCA_963662185.1. Taxonomy (NCBI): domain Eukaryota; kingdom Metazoa; phylum Arthropoda; class Insecta; order Lepidoptera; family Erebidae; genus Eilema; species Eilema griseolum. Next base: position 14,455,659 of record OY759250.1, read on the forward strand.
CATAGAAACAAAGTTAGCGACTGCTTAGTGTGTATTCCAAATTAGTAATTTTCCATTATATTAATTATCCAAAGAAATACCTTGGACACAAGCATAATGGACGAATGCTTTCATCAATTAATCTGCTTCCTTTTTGCTTTTCTCTAAGTTTGTACTTGGTATCTTATAACAGCCACGCACTGCTTTAGCGATAATATGCCGCAAATTAACGATTCAACATATATACATTACCTTTGTTTATACCTTTTATATTCACTTCTCGTACAGGACAATTAAGAACTTTTTTGACTTTACAAACTTTTGGAAAATGGAATACTCCAAAGCCATTTGAACCCGTCAAGAATGCTGGAAGATAGTTCCTTGTCGGAAGAAATGTACTAAACAAGAATTTCAAAATATCCACCATAGTTTATAGTAGCGACTTGCCAAAGTAATGTCCTAGGAGGCAGCTGAGGATCTAATCTCGTCCTAGATCACTCCTTTTCCAATTTAAAACGAGCGAAAACTTTGACCTTTTCCTCACGATCGTAATCTCAATAGTGCGTGTTTTAGCATCGAAGGTCACATCGCATAAGCTTTTCAATTTGTAGATTAATAGCCCTATTATATTAAGGTGATATATCTCACATGCTTCACTCATAATTTATCTCGGTTGACCTTCGGGTGAGTGTTGAGTGTTTGTTCTCTAGCTAGAGAAACAAAAGCCATTTTTTAAAGCTTTTTAATATATAAATAATTTATTTCGGACCAGGATCCGTAACGTGTTAGTAACTAGTGTTAGTAACAATAAAATAAATAAACTTATAATTTAGGTAGGTATGATTTGATAGTTTTAGACCCCCACAGTACTAGGACACTGTCTACATTACATGCAGTCGTACCCAGTGCCCCAGCATCGGACAGTCCCCCCTATTACACAATACGCTCATATTGAGCTGTGTTAGCTGCCACGTACTCTTCGCAAGAGGGATGCACTTCGTTTGCGTATGATGGCATGGAAGCCATCGACCCTCGCCTTTGTAAACATCCCCGACGCGCTACAAAAACGTGGCACCCCAACCGGCATTCTGAATGCATTGCAACTTTAAACAATCTTGGTTATCTCGTGACTGTTGTCCGTTCATTACAGAGTTGTGAAAAGATTTTACAGGTTCAGTTGGATCTATTAAATCCTGGATATTTTTGATGCAAGGTGCAGTGCTCAATAGTCAGTACCAGAAGTTAGTTCTTTGAACTTAAAGTTAAAATTTAGATAACCTTGCCGGTGATCACTCTCGTGTTGAAAACGATTTACAGCTACTAAATTTTTTAAAAGTGCTTCTAAAAGTTCATCTCGTATCTTTTCAAGTCCACCATCACTTCGCAAACGTCGATTCCTTAACTAGAGTTCAAGTCAAAATTATTCGAAACTGGCGAGCATGTATGAAAAAATAAATGAACTAAGAATATTTATACCAGGTTCGAAGCATTCCTAGCGAGTCATCTGGTCTCTGCTTAAACTAATACATTGATATAATATAAATTAAAAAAATTGGTCCATACTGTAAAATTTATAGTGGTCGAGGGCACTATATAACGGTGGTTTATCTGCCATTATTACTACATTTATCGTTAGTTGGGATCACTTTGCGGAGATCTATGTGCTCCCAGATTTAGTTGGCAGGGCATTCTTTAATTTCTATCTACCTCGTAAATATCGACTACCTCGCTAGAAGTTCGGAACTATCATATTTCCAACTCGATAGTTTCAATAACTTTCATATTGATTCTCGATTACAGGAGTCGCAATAGTAGGAATAGGGTGGTAATAGTCCTAATTTTTCAATTTCCCGTCTGTCTGTGCCGCACAGGGACGGTATCGATTGAACGATTCTCGAAGACTGATAGCTGTTTTATTTGTCGAATCTGATTGAAAAGCTGAGAAATACCGAAGTTGATGTGTGAATGTGTGTTGATGATCATTCCTGAAGATGAGGCCTACTTCAACTTCGAGAATATCAAGACTTGAATGTCTACGTATAAAAACGTTCAATGCTCTTGCTGTTAATTTATTTTATTACTTACTATACCAGGAAAGCCTATGTGGCGTGGCGGGTGCGCGCGGATTCGATGCCCGTTTAGTTCAAATACTTTTATGCAGGAATATGGCTATTTGCATTGGGCTGGTCGTTAGCCCATAGGTTTCGGCTGTCATACGAATCTATGGCAGTCGTTAAGGGTAACTTCTGCAATACTTCGATTTTACCAATTAGTTGTGGTTGTACTCCTGACGGAAAATATCGATGATCGGCAAAAACCCGCATTTAGACTGAATATTAGGATATAGAAGTTTAAGCCAAGACAACTGTACATTGTGAAGATTTGTTGCCTCGCTTTAGGCAATAAAACAGTATCCTTGTGGTACTGTCGAAGTGTCTTATTATTTACCATAAAATGGTATTAGCCAAGGTGTAAACAAAAGCGCCGACTATACGTGCATAACGACAGTTCTGGCTAAATAATCGGTGATGCATATCGCTAGTGTTGACAAGATTTCACTCGTGAAAATAACTGTGATCAAGTCGTGTTAAATAGCAGTATCATTTGTACGTATCTCTGGTAACTTACAGATCTATACTCGTAGAAATGTTATCGCTTGAGTTTTTTTGTTCAGGACTAATGTCGCCGTGTTCTTGGTACAATACCGAACCTTATCCATTACTATTCGCGTTCTACCAATTCATACATAGATATCGCTCACGGGCGTGAATTTCGAAAGGATTTCTTCTCTCTTCAGTAGTGTCCTAACTTCTCTTAAAATTATCTCCAATTTTGACGAAATATCGCGTGTGGTTGAGTTGTCCCTTTCTTTTTAGTTTATTTTTCGTGCAGCAATCCTCACGAATACCACCCCACCGACCACTGGGGGTGGTTATGTCGAATTCAAACCGACTCACGCCTTTTCGGGTCTCAATAACCGGGGTGTAAGTTTACCCAATAGGACATTTCCATCGCACCCTAGTAGGTCCCTGTGTGGCTTAGCGAAGTCGAGTAAAATTTAACGAAAAATAAAATGTTGACCAGAGATCGCCTTAATAAGTAAACTACGTATAATAAGAATTATATTATATTATCTCAGGTATAATTACAGTCAAGTTGGTTTCCCATCACTATTTTAGGCTATAAAAAGTTGAGATTAAAATCAACAGTATTCGGTGTTGATTTAATGGTAGGAACTGCAACGAACGAATTACTCAATTGATATTGTTTTCAATTAAAAAGAATACTGCTTGTTAATTAATTTGAACGAGACCGTGTAGTTTTTTATGCTTCCAGAAATTTGTTTAGCGCGACCATTTTTTTAATTTGAATTTTTTTATAGTACCTAACGAAACTTTAGAAAACTACTTTTTTACACAATTTTTTATTTAACTAGATCTGATCTAAAGAAAAACAATATCTGTTTGTTCGTACGTTTGTTTAAAGGCGCTTGGAAACAGAGGACCCGAGGACAATAGTATATGTGTAATAAATAGATATAAAAGTTTTTACACATATGACAATAGTTTTTATAAATATGACAATAGATCGTAGATGAAAACCGTTTGGTCTATAATAGACAACAGCATCGTCTATCGTCTAATCCTCTTTATTTTAGATCCGCATTCAGATAATGAGGAAACACAATAGAGACTATATTTTACATCCTAAAATACATATAAAATTCAGTAGTAAACTACAAAACTTCCTTTGTTGGTTGAGAATTTATGTGACGGCGCCGCCATTTGTTTGTGAAAAATCTTATTGACTTTTTAGCTGGCTTAGTTATAGCCTAGCTACTTAACTATGTTCAAAGTTCAAACAGCCAATGGCCTGTTAGTAAGAAAAGTTTAAGTGAAGATGTTTGTTACATTTGAGATTTTTCAATTGCATATGTGAATTTCCAAGCGACTCGACTACAGTGTAGAGTTCAGTCAAGAAGGGTATTAGAAGGTTTCTACAGGGCCGGCAGCGCGAGAAAAGCTCCCTCCGAACACAATCATCATCATGTCACAATATTTTCGAGAACCTAACATATGTGAGGAAAAATATTTCAAATATTTCAATAATAATTAATACCAGACACAAAAACAATCGTGTAGTCTGTCATTCTATCCAGGGCAACTATATACGATTTTTTAACAAGCTCCGTAATGGAATTAGGGATTTACCTGTGAATAAAATTAAAAATGTAGTTGAGAGTAAATTCTGCCAGGAAGGTTATTATAATCCAATAATAAGCTTGGAAATGAGCTGTTCGTTCAATTATGGAACTCAAATAAATTATTGTATTTAGAACAGGTAGACTCAGTAAATGTTTGTGAAAAGATAAAAAGAAGAATGCCTGCTAAGTTTCTTGCCGGAGTCTTCTCAGGTCGGAGCCGCGTTTTGTACCGGTGGTCCATTTGTTAAACTACTCTTTTATACAGACGTTTTGTAAGTTCCAATTTAATGGTCTATGCAGAATAAATAATTGCAGACTTTGACTTAGAGTGTGTCACCCTTAGTATTGCAACCGTGTCTCTTGCGAATAAATTTTCATTTCATTTCATTTCAAATGTCCATAGGCCATGGTAGCCACTTACAATCAGGTAAGCCGTTTGCTTGTCTGCCACCTAAGTAGCATAAAAAAATCTGTAATGATAGTGTTAAGGTTGAAAATGTAAATAAATAAATAAAAAATGAAGGGCAAGAGAATTTTGCAACAAACGTAATATTTCGAAAATTGTCACGCTTTAAAATCATATTGTCTATGGCAGTCGGAGCATTCTTTGTTTTTTTTATACCACTTAGGTGGCAGATAAGCACACGGCCTACCTGATAAGAAGTGGTTACCGTGGCCTATGGGCGTGTGCAACACCAGGGGCGTTACACTTGCGCTGCCGACCCTGAAGAAACCTAATGCCCCTCTTGAAGAACACCATATTGTAGGCGCTTGGGAAAGCCGCAGCAAGAAGGTTTTTATTTTAACTTAAACTAAACTTAAACTGTAAAAATGTTACTTAAAACTTAAAACTAATTTTAATTACAAATTACTCCAATTAAATGTACTAACGTAGTTCCCACATATAAGAGTGACATGATAACTATTGCGATAAGTGTCTATTGACTTAGAAATATACTGATAAAGAACAAAAGTTTTGTCTTGTTATTTGATAAAAGGTCATAATACTCACAATGTATGAACAAATACACAAGAGATATCTCTATGGGAGATAGATAAAATATCTTCTTTCTGTAAGGAACTGTACTGGTAGCAGAATCAGCAGCTTTCTGTAAATGACACCGTTCATTGACTAATATTGGCTGGGTTTATCTGTAATATTGGCAGCTGAAAAACAACTGACTAAATTGGTAGTCATATCATCGCAAAATTTGTTGTTTATGTAGCTGTAGGTATGATCATGTGTCTCGTTTCGCACTCTCTGTCGCATAGCATTTTTCAGTCTCAAGTTCCAGTAGCTTTTACTGCAACTACTTACTTGCCTGCAGAAATACATTTACATGGGTGTACTGTAACATGACGACTCGTGAAGTGAGAAGTTGGAAATTCATTTTACAGTGAAATGTTTAAAACGCTCAACTGACACCTCGAGGCTGGACGACAGCGAATGTATAAATTGCACCGCACCCTCTTTTCTTCACTCAATTTTCACTGAACTTAACATGGACGTGACAAATAAAAATCCGGGTACTATAATGTCCCCAGTATACAGTGACTAGACTGATTGTTGGATTTTGTCCTCCAATCTGCAACTGTACTGTAGGCTATTATTATATAGGTGCTCGCGTAATGATGCATAGCTCATTGTAACGCAACATTTCCTTTGAAGTGTTCCAAAAAGCTGAGAATGACCAGGTTTATCTCACTTTATATCGTTGTACCTCCTGTGGTTTTCCCAAGCAACTACAATATCGTGTTCTTCAAGAAGTTCAAGTAATAGTCCGGTAGCTCCTGGTGTGTCTACAGGCTACGGTAACCACTTTCCCTCAGTTGGGCCGTATCTTTGTCTGCCACTTAAGTGAAAAAAAAATTCAATGGCAATTACTCATCGTGACCCATTAGCTTATTATATACCTTACCTTAAAGATTGTTCTAAACAAGACCATGTTTAAAGTCTATCAAATCTAAAACAATTCTACATTCCATTAAACCAATAAAAATGATGAAACGTCCACTCTGTCACGAGGCTCAATTATTCCGATGTGTAACGGCCTTCTTGCATTCATTCGGGAGCATCACCAAACGCTAAATGAGTCCAATGAGGCAGGATTGGCGGTGATTAGGTCACCTCCACGGCTCGGCTCCTTGATTGCGTTAATCAAATTAGCGAATTCTTGAGTCCGAAGGCTTTTTATGAATGTTTTAGATATGTAAGTGAATATTTTACGCTTAAAATCTTTTGTTATTAATCCCCCGCACAAACTACGACACAAAAATGAATCGATTTTGATGAGAAATTATATGTTTGAAATTTGAATGAAGTTGTTCATAACTTTTATTTATGAAGTTTATGCGTATTGAAGATTATCAGTTCATGTCGGGGGGTTTTAAAAATTCACGCAAAAATAAAAAGTATGTACACAGAAGGTACTTAAGATACAACTGATCACTTCCAGGTTAAAACTACTCAATCTGAACCTTCACTTACAGTTCACCATACGTAGGTAAGCCAACACTGTCAACTCAGACGTCAGACAGATCGGTTTAAAGATATTTATTTCTCATAAAAAACAAAACAGTTCACTTATAATGAGATACGATACAGATTGTTATTATTATACTTAACAATAATAATCAAGAACATTGCCGCCTCGAGATCAACTCTCCAAATAACTCTTTTCATAAAGACAATCCTTTTGAGAGAACTTCAATGCTTAACTGATATCGATTTTATCAGGGTGAGAAAATGCGCTTTCGTTCACAGTGCAACAAAAAAGAACTACAAAATGGGCGGGAAGGAAATTAAACCGCCATTTCACGAGTTCGTTCATTGACCCCAATTAATTGGTGAACAGTTCGATTGCAATTTAGCAATTGTACAATTTCGTTCCCAGTCGTTCTGTTCCTGGTTCTGCAATACACATTAAGGAGTAGACGACTAAATTATTGCTGCACAGCACTTACTAAAATTAAAGGTGAAATTGCCAAGTGGGATCTGTGCACAGAATGGAAATATGCTATTTTACTTATCTAGGGAGTGGCATAAATACATAAGAAAGAGAATTATTGTGGAACATTATATTCAAAATAAAGTTTATTTTAAAGTAGATGAGCATCTTCATGATGTAAATGCGTGATCAAAATAAGTCTCCTGCTTGCTCGCACAAAATAAATTGCAAACTAAAGCAAATTTAAATAAGAAAGATAATCTAGTTCTAATATAGTTCTCTGAGTTTCTTGCTGTTATCTTCTCAGTAGAACTAAACTACCGAAACAGCGAAAGAACCATTTTCTAATGGTTTATTTTTACATTATTTTATATTTAAATATATAAAAAATGAAATTGATTCTTTGATTCTGAAATGCTGTTTTGTTTCCATATAGTTTCCCGGTGAAGTAAAATGGGCTACCCAATTTCTTCCAATGGGTGTTGTAGAAGGCGACTAAGGGATAGGTCTGTTCTTCATGTGATCATCATCTAATAATAAAATCCATGACAAAGTGTCCAAACAAATATCCACAAGATTCCGATGACTTGAAAACTTTCCTCTTTTTTTTTATACCACTTAGGTGGCAGACAAGCGCACGGCCCACCTGATGGTAAGTGGTTACCGTGGCCTATGAACGTGTGTAACACCAGAGAAGCCACACTCGCGCTGCCGACCAAGTAAGCACAGAGTTTCTGTGCCGTTAGTGTAGAGGACAAAGCAGGACAAACCTTTAGTCATCCCACTGACAGCACAAATTCTCCACTGAGCTCTGGCTACCCTACTCACCGCTGGGAACACAACATGAAGTTATTATAACCGCGGTATTCTGTAGGGCGGAGGTATTTCCCCAGTCGGACTGCTCAATTGGGCGGAAATAGTGAAGTTGTTTATAAACAACAGTTGTTTCACCATAAGCGGTATCATCATCGCACCCAACAAAGACTTTGTTTCCACACAAAAACATATGTCATAGTTTACAAACCTGTAATTATAACATTCAGTTAACTTCCAAGAAGCTTCCGTTTTCTCAAACGAGTTCAATTGTTTCCCAAGCATCGATCCCACGCACCCGTGAACTTGGAGCAACTCGTAATGAGATCAAGATCAACGCACATTGTATGTTAATAGATAATTGTGGTAATTATGTGAGTTACTTAGTTTGATTTGTAAGAACCAAGACACACAAAAATTAAAAAAAAAAAAAAACTACACTGACGGACTCATAAACTGCATCAAAGTAATAGACGACTTTGAAATAAATATTTTAACCAAGTATGCATACTTTCTATGCAGATTTAAATTGAAACCTCTAGATTGGTTCGTGAACTTTAAAACAGCGTAGGGTCATATCTTTAAGTTTAAGTTTATGTACTGGAAAGGACCTTAAGACTTTTATTGAAGAAAAAACAGAAATTTAAGAAAAATTGGTTTAATTAAAAAATTGGTTTTAACAATAGACACAAACTTTATGCAAGGGTTTATTTGTGTTTTAATAAGGTGTATTACCCCCACGTGCCCTTATTACGGATTCTAATCGGTTCCGCATAGATTTTATAAGGGTTTTTAAAAGATCTTGCGGAATATTGTCCCATTCTTCTGAAAGTGCTGTTCTTAGTGCTGCCACTGTCGTGGGCGAAGGGTTTCTCGCATATACAGCTCTTTTTAAATTGTCCCAAACATGCTCGATGGGATTAAGATCCGGGCTGCGTGCTGGCCAATTCATTGTACGTATCCCAACCTCTTCGCAATAATGTTGAACTTGTGCAGCTGCATGCGGCCGGGCATTATCCTGCATTAAAGTAAAATTTTCGCCTATGAATCCCATGTAAGGCACCACGTGATCTTCTAATATCTCTGTTATGTAGCGATGTGCTGTCAAACCCCCTCTATTACCGTTTTGACGGACCATGTCTATGAACACAAGTTCGGTTCGCCCGTTCATCGATATGCCACCCCAGACCATACATGAACCGCCTCCAAAAGGAACACGCTCCTCAATGCAACTTTGAGCATATCGCTCCCCACGTCGACGATAGACTCTTCTGCGACCATCTGCACCATATAAACATGTCCTACACTCGTCCGTGAACAATACAGAGGCCCACTGCTCTTCTGTCCAATTCAGGTGATGACGCGCAAATCTTAAGCGAGCTTGTCTGTGAGCTGTAGACAACTTTGGACCATTTGCTGGTCTAAAAGGGGTGATATCCGCTTCCTTTAACCTTCTTCTTATTGTTCGTGCACACACGTTTACTCCACGCACTTCATTAAGCTCGGTTTTGATGTTAACTGACGTGAGGAAACGATTTCGCAGGGAAGTTATAACAATAAATCGGTCATCACGACCTGTGGTTGCTCGAGTTCTGCCTGTACCACGTCTCCTCCTGTAAGAACCTGTCTCTACAAACCTTCTGTATATTCTAGAAACCGTAGACTGGTTTAAATTTAAATTTCTACCAATCGTTCGTTGATCCAAGCCCTCCCGCACCAATGCTACAATTTGTGCCGCTTGTTCGGACGAAGTATCCATATTATGGTTCAAAAACTCTCGATGTGTTAAAAAACTAACCCAACAATTATGCTGGTAACAATAATTCAATTGACAAAACAAAAAAAATCAATGAGAATCAATTTAAAACTTTGCTATAAATAACACGCAAATCTGATACTACAAGTAAATTTTCTTTCCCGGCTATATTCATTTGTTTTACTGCAGTTCTATTTTTAAATTTAATTTTTTTTTAAGATTAAGAGCCAGTCTTTCCATATTTATATAATTTAATCTAAAAAGTTTGCATACTTATTATAAAAAATCCTTTTAGAGTAAACCTGAACTTTGATGCAGTTTATGAGTCCGTCAGTGTATAAAAAATTTAATTTAATTTGATGGGTAGACCTTTGGTGTGGGACGCTACGTGCGTCGACACTCTTGCGCCTTCACATCTTTCAAGCACAGCAGGGTGTGCCGGTGCTGCTGCTGCATCTGCGGAAAACCTCAAACGGCGCAAATACTGTAACCTGACAGGTGATTATGTTTTTGAGCCGTTTGAGGTTGAAATGTTAGGGACGTGGGGTCCAAGTGCTCGGTCTCTATATAAAGACTTGGCAAAGCAGCTGATCGACGCTACGCGTGACCAGAAGGCTGGTTATTATCTTGCACAGAGGATAAGCATTGCCATTCAACGTGGCAATGCTGCCAGCCTTCTGGGTACGTTACCGGTCGGTGATGATGCGGAGGAATTTCATGACGCATTATGTATGTAATTTTTACGTTTATTTTATTTTAGTGTATTTTAGTAGATATCTAATAATAGTTTTAATTTTCAATTGAATTGTATTGATTTGTATATGTATATATATTAAATAAATTTAATTTGTAAATTAATTTTAAAATTGTAAAGGTATTTTTATTTGTATTTTTTAATAATTGAATGTGATGTGATGTGATGAAATGTGAAGTTAATTTCAAACTGTATATTTTTTTTATTGTAATAATTTGATTTAAATTGTATTTATTTCGTATTAATTTCAATTTGTAATCTTGAATTGATAAAATGTATTTTTTTATTGTTGATAATTTAATCAATGTTTAATCTTGTTCAATGTTCAAGTTGTGTACGTCAGTAATAGGGATGCATATTAGAAAAATTACCGCAATCCAAATTATGAATCAGAAGTGTACAAAATGTATTCTGTAGATGTACCATTTTAAACAAATAAATAAAGAACCGGGGTAGCCTAGTGGTATGGGTAATGGACCGCTGAGACGACGTCTCGGGTTCGATCCAAGGTCTTACTATGGCACACACCAATGACTTTTCGATGCTTTTTGAAGTTATGTGTGTATTTATAAGTTTTATAAGTGCCCGGTTAATGGCAATAGACTCACCACCTATTTACATTGGGACCTAAAACATAAACTGGCGAAATGTGGGTGCTAGTACCTTTGCCTACCCCTTCGGGGATATAGGCGTGAGTTTATGTTATGTATGCTTAGTTTGATTTTTTGATGACTTAGATGGGAACGGGACTGACTGGACAGCGTAGCTTAAGGCCAGTATTCTAAAATAGTCTCCCTATTCAGTTCTAAATATCATTTTATCTGACAACAGATTGTCAACCATAAGTCAAGTCCGTTAATTCGTCTATACAATTTATCCTCAGACAAATAGAGATTCATGAGTGTCATTCTAAAAGAGAAGAATTTGAACCACCCCATCTCTTACCATGCGGTGTCGTACAAGGCGACTAAGGAATAGGCCTGTTTGCCATCAGACAGATATATACAGCCCAGACTCAGCCTCAGATGAATAGCTCGAGTCAACAATAGTGCCCGGAAGACGGCAATAGACTCACCCTCTATTACGTGAGACGGAATTTAATTATTGGTGCAATGTGGATGTTAATTCACCTCTGCCTAACCCTCCGGGGATAAAGGCGTGATTATATGTATGTATTCTAAAAGAATATGGGTCTAAGAGGGTACTTCGAACAAATCGGTATTACAAGGCAAACGTTGAACGTACCATCACTTATGTCAGAAGGTGAGATAAAAGTTCAAACGTGTGCCTATTAATATCTCAATTTATCGGCTACGAATCGCGGATTTCTTTTTATTCAGCCCATTTTGTTATTCCACTTGAATACCTGTACCACTGGCTCCCCCACAGGTATCTAATATTCTCATCAGTATAATCCCTCAGTTAGTCTCCAAGGTTAGTGTCATCCTTATTCGTGGAAAGCCTGCCTCAGAGCCTGCATCAATTAGCAGGTTCATTGGCTTGCAAGTAGGGTTGACTTTCACCCCCAAATATATTGATGAGGCCCCAATAACCCTTGTTTCCTAAAACGAAGAGTTAGGAGTAGAAGACGTAAATCATGACATAACATAAACTCACGCCTATATCCCCGAAGGGGTAGGCAGAGGTGCTGGCACCCACATTTCGCCAGTTTATGTTTAGGTCCCAATGTAATAGGTGGCGAGCCTATTGCCATTAACTGGGCACTTATAATCCTGCGATAAATACACACATAACTTCGAAAATCATCGAAATGTGATTGGTATGTGCCATGGTAAGCCTGGGATCGAACCCGAGTCCTCGTCTCAGCAGTCCATTACCCATACCACTAGGCTACCGCGGTTTTAGTTTTAAACTTTTTTTTTTTGTAAGTTGTATAGTAGTTGTATACTTTCAAATGACTATCAGAGTTAAAAGATACTCCTGTACTTAGAACTACATGATTATTATATTCTGGTTCTCTAATATTCGAAACAAAAAGCAACTGTGAATAAATAACATCTCACTAGGCTCTCCAACAACAATCAGTCCATTCGCTCCCCCGGGAAATTAATACTTCTCCTCTCTCACGACTCTCACTATCTGACTTCGTTCATTTTTTACAACTTCTATTATTCTCAAAGTATAGGTTAGTCAGAAATGCAATATACTCGTAGGTGGTATTTATTAATATATATATATATATAATATATCAATTAATGAAAATATTAATTATCCGCATGGTTCCCGGCAGAGTAGAATTTGGGCCACCCCATTACTTCCCATGCGGTGTCGTACAAGGCGACTAAGGGATAGGGCTGTTTAACACCAGACAGATATATACAGTCAAGACTCAGCTTTAGATGCATCGCTCGAGTCAACAATAGTGCCCGGAAGACGGCAATAGGCTCACCCCCTATTACGTGGGACTGAATAAGACATGGCTCAATTACAATTCATTTAAAAAAAATTGAACTATTGCACTTTGTTTTATGGATTACATTATAATATTATATTGAAATTGGAAACCCCTAAAATTTATAAATTTCTTTGGCAATGTTATAGGTACCCCTCAAAATTACTATACAAGGACAACGTTTTAGAATCAACAGTTGGGTGTCAACAAGGTGACCCTCTTGGGCCACTCATTTTTAGCCTTGCTATACATCCCGTGATCCGGCAGCTAAATTCTAAATTTAACGTGTGGTATCTAGACGACGGGACCCTAGGAGGAGACGTTAAAACAGTTTTAGAAGATTTGGCTTTTTTAAAAGATGAATTTAGATCCATTGGTTTACATTTAAATGCAACTAAATGTGAAATTTTTCTTGATGATAACATAGACATCCTTTCAACATTATCAAAATTCAACGATTTGGCTCCAGATTTAAAAATTGTTCAAAAAGATTCTCTCCGCCTCCTTGGGTCCCCAATCCTAGAGGAAGCATATGACTCCTTCGTAGAAGAAAAGATTCGAAATTTCTGTGAAGTTTCGGACCGATTACAACAAATTAACATCCATTCTGCTTTCACTATAATTCGGTATTGTCTTTTTGTTCCTAAATTTACACATGTTCTCCGCTCAACTCAACTGTTCAAATATTCGACTCTTTTAGGTAAAATGGATAGTGTGATTCGAAACACACTATGCAAAATTCTAAATGTGGATATGAACGACCGAGTCTGGCTTCAGGCATCCATGCCTGTGCGTCTAGGCGGGCTCGGCGTTCGCAAAATTACTGACGTAAGTCTGCCAGCATTTTTATCTTCGGTGCATGGCACGGATGAATTAGTTAAAAAAATCTTAACCCCTAGCCTAACTAATTCAGAAGTGCCAGGCATGGCCGAAGCTTTTAATGCTTGGAAAATGTTTTGCCCAAACGCTGATTTGCCAGCCAACCCAGCTTCCCAGAGACAATGGGACGTGCCGCTCTGCAACATGGTAAGAAAACATCTAATTTCTAGTTCTACCAATGTTGCGGAACGTGCTCGCCTTTTGGCTGTGGGGGAATGGGAATCCGGTGTTTGGCTTCAGGCCCTACCGTCGCCTAACATTGGTACCATGTTGGACGATAACACCTTCCGTATCGCTGCTTGCCTTCGTTTAGGTGCTCCTTGCGTTTCTCCGCATCGATGTCGCTGTGGGGAAGAAGTTGGTAGCCTTGGACATCATGGTCTCTCTTGCAGCAGGAGCGCAGGACGGCTGTCGCGGCACGGGTATATCAATGACATAATCCGTCGGGCTCTTGTCACCGCTGGCGTTCCAGCCATATTAGAACCCACTGGCTTGGCGCGCGACGATGGCAAGAGGCCAGATGGAATGTCTTTGGTGCCTTGGAAGATGGGAAGGCATTTGGTGTGGGATGCAACATGTGCTGACACCCTTGCGCCTTCACACCTTCCAGGGACTGCAAACTGCGCCTGCGCTGCTGCTGCGTCGGCAGAGACCCTCAAACGGCGCAAGTATAGTAATATAAGTGGTAATTACATATTTGAGCCGTTCGGGGTCGAGACGCTGGGATCATGGGGCCCAAGTGCCCGTCTTTTGTTTAGAGACATTTCGAAACGCTTAATTGACGCTACCCGTGATCAGAGGGCTGGTTTATTCTTTGCGCAAAGAATTGGTATTGCCATTCAACGTGGCAATGCCGCTAGCCTTCTGGCCACCTTCCCGGTTGACATCGATGGCGAGGAATTCTTTGACGCCTGAACCTGCAGGATTATTTAGATATATATTCTTTTTATATATATATTTTTATTCCTATAATTTCCGTGTATATTATGTAAATAATTGTTTATGATACATTATAATATTATTACTTACATTAATAATATTATGACATTGTGCTTGGGAGACAATTGACTAAGTAGCTACTAAATTAATTTGTATGCCCAGGTCCATTTGGTAGTACATAATCAGCCTAAGATCTCTGTATAAGTACCTGTTGCATTCAATGCCTATTATAAGGCTATGTATACTAGTGTATGTTTTAGTGGCCAATAAACCTCGTAAACACAAGACGTATTTTATTGTTATCCATTGACTCAGCATCCAAATGCAAAGTGAACCTTAACTACACTAGCATATGGTCGAATTCGAACCGGATTGATTCACCTGAGCATCGTAGGACCGGCCGCCGCGAGAACAAAAGAAACGCAGCTGAGCGATAAGACGACACCCGAAGCATTTTTTATGCAAATATTACTAGAATCGTCATAATTTTGTGCACAATTACGTAAAGAAACATAAGTATTAGTGATTTATTGCAAGATTTTGAAGTTCTATAATATAATATGGCGACCACAGCAGATCAAGCACTGACTAGGTATATTAGAAGACATCGCGTCAGCATTGAAGAAAACTCAGATAAACTTAAAAAAGTGTCCCAAGGAACGTTTTTCAAAACCCGGCTATTTACATACTCGCATTACTACTGTTGAAGAATTTTGGTAAACTTTTAAGAAGGCTCACCAAGATCTGTTGAAGAATACTACGAGAGAACAACGTGCAGTGCTTCCTTATTTTGTGAATGACGAGTACTTTCTTCACGAAGACTTGTATCTATGTATACTGGGTGACCTAAAGGATTTCTTGACTGCAAGTACTGCAACCGCGCCTCGTACATGAATGAATGAATGAATGAATAAAACTTTATTGTACACCGATAATCAACACAAAATAAATATTAACAAAGTTCATAGTAGTAGGTACAAATGGGCGGTCTTATCGCGGACTGCGATCTCTTCCAGCCAACCTTTAGATGGACTGGTATCTTTGGAATAGCAGGCTAGAAATGGTGTACTTACTACATTAAAAAATGTATGCACTTAAAATACATTCAGCCAATGTTACACGCTATATCCATTCCTCTACAGAAAATGTCTATACTAAACAACTTATTGAAATAAGTCTGATGATCTATGATATAGATACTCTAATAAATACATAAATATATCCATACATATACAATCATATATATACACATAACGGCATACATACATACATACACACATTACACACATACAAACATAAATACACATACATAAATACATGCATAAATACATACATACATACATATCAATCTCATATAAGATATAATATCTTGAACGTGATGGGTGTTACAGTGATAAGAAGTGTTCCTTGACAAGTTTCTTAAACGTCTGGGGAGTTTGTGCACGTCTTATTGTTTCAGGCAGCGCGTTCCACAGGCGCACTGCTTCAATGGTGAAGGATTTACCTAGGAAGTTTGTGGAATGTCTAGGCATACTCAATTTCAGATTCTCTGATGATCTCAAGTACCTCGTATGCGTGTCGTGCAAGTATGAGAAGCGTTTTTTGAGATAGGAGCAGAGGGATTGTAAAGAATGCTATACAGAAGAGAAAGAATGTGAGCATCCCGTCGAAGGCGGATTGGCAGCCATTTGAGCCTACTACGGAATTCAGAGACATGATCAAACTTGCGCAAACCAAATATAAATCGGATACAGAAGTTTTGCAGTCGCTCAAGTTTGTCAAGCTGATCCAGATTGAGATCAAGGTAACTCACATCGGCATAATCAAGGACCGGGAGTAGGATAGATTCCACGAGCGCAGTCTTAGTGTCAGTGGGGAGAAAGTTACGTAACCTCCTTAAGTACGACGCAGATGCATAGATTTTTCTGCTCACGTTTTGTAATTGAAGATCCCATGACATGGTTCGGTCAAAGTAAATTCCCAAGTTCTTCACTTTGTCGCTGAAAGGAATCGCGACTCCGTTAAAACAAACTTGAGGCCACTGCCTCAAGTTTGTTTTAACGGTGTCGCGATTCCTCTCACTCTGCCCAGTCAACTCTAGAAATGTAGTGAGAATTTCCAATAACTGTAGCTTGTGTCTTGGTGGGGTTCACTTGAAGACCATACATTCCCGTCCAAGCACAAATACGATCCAAATCATTATTTATAGTCGAAATACCCTGTTGGAGACTGTTAGAATGTATTTGAGAATATATTTGTAAATCGTCTGCATAGAGATGGTAGGAAGAAATGAGATCGTTGGAGATAGAGTTTATAAATATTGAAAAGAGCAGAGGAGAAAGAACGCCACCCTGTGGTACACCGGCTGAGGTCGAACACCAAGATGAGAATATATTGTCAATTTTTATCCGCTGCCGGCGACCAAACAGGTAACTACGAAACCAGTCAATTGCCGTCGGAGATATGCCAAGAGAGCACAATATGGCAAGTAAAACATCAAAGTCCATAGTGTTGAATGCATTACTGAAGTCTAATAGACACAGAACAGTAACATTGCCATCTTCCATAGCTGATCTTATATCGTCCGCAATATTGACAAGAGTTGCAGTGGTACTGTGACCCGGACGGAAACCAGATTGATAGGGATTTAACAGGTTATTTTGACATAGGAATGTGTTGAGTTGATTATGTATTAGACGTTCTAGGACCTTTGACAGGAACGGCAGTATAGAGATGGGTCTATAATCTGCAAATGAGGATGGTTTAGATTTTTTGGGTAAAGGAGTTATTTGGGCGTCTTTCCATGCTTATGGAAAAGTGCCATTGGCGATGGAGCTGTTAAGTATATGGCAAATAGTTGGTAAGAGCTCACCTAGTACATCATACAAGAATACATCTAGCGGTAGTGAAGTTTGTTCTCCGCTGACGTTACCTCGTATACAACTACCAGCATTCTCCGGAAACTACGATGAGTGGCCCACATATAAGGACTTATACGAGTCATTAATTCACAATAGTACTAAATTGAGCGATGTTAAAAAATTACATTATTTGAAAACTAGTCTCTCGGGCGCAGCTGCATCACTACTTAATCCTATAAAGGTAACCGCAGCTAATTATAACATGGCATGGTAGTTAATGGATCGGTATGACAACAGGCGTACAATAGTAAATGCACTACTCAAGCGTTTATTTACACAGAAGAAGTGTACCAATCAATCTGCAGCACAGCTCAAATCACTTCTAGATACTACTAACGAAGTGATACACAGTTTAAACAATCTGAAAGTGTCTACTGCTTCCTGGGACCCTTAATTATATTTCTGAAAAAAAAAATATCATCACATATAGACCGCATACACACATTTAGACTCTTCTACATATACCCAAGAACAAAGACAAGCCGACCTCTCCAGCAGAATCACAACAGCCGACGCCGACTAGTCAACCCGATGTAAAAGAGATGAAGGTCAACACAATGGTTGCGTCTCACTATGACTCTGAGCAGAAGACAGCTCTATTGGCTACGGCAGTAGTGATCTTGAAAAGCAAACATGGGTACACTACTGTTCTGAAAACACTGATAGACTCTGGATCTCAAGCTTGTTTTCTTAGCGAAAGGGCAACTCTAATCCTTAATCTAAAAAAATCGTCAGTGAATCTAATCGTCTCCGGCTCGGTATCGGTATGGCATTAATGAAAGTAAGGGTCAAACATGAAGTCAAAAGTGAAGTATCATCACAGTGGAAAGACATCTTCAAATTGCCGATTAAAGCCTACGTGATGTCCAAGAGTTTGACCTCTAACGTGCCCTCAAGCGCCATGAAGGAGACTCATTGGCCACACCTAGCAGGCATCCAACTTGCAGATCAAAATTATCATGCTACTGAACCTATCGATCTGTTATTGGGTGTAGATGAATACACAGCAATATTGAAACAAGAGCTCATTAAAGGTCCACCAAGTACACCATATACCCTAAATACTCACCTGGGATGGATTTTAATGAATGTAATAAAACTGCGACATAACGCGCGTGAGAAATCATTGATGGCCATGAAGCAAGAAGTTATTATAGAAGATTTACTGAAAACTATATGGGAAGTTGATATAGAAACGAAAACCTAACACAAATGGAACAATTATGCGAAGATTTATACAAGAATATTATTTATTTATATAAGCGAAACAAAGATGAAAGATGTAGGGAAATTACCCTTCAACACAATGCAACCCAAATCAATAGAAGGAAATTCACTAGAAATAGCAAAACGAAGACTGTTACAATTAGAAAGAAGATTTATTCAAAATAGTGAACTTAAAGAAGAATATACGAAGGTCATAAATGATTACAAGGACTTAAAACATCGAAGAAGTACCGAAAGAGGAATCACGAAACAAATCAGTCTACTTGCCACATCATGCAGTAGTACGTAATGACAAGGAAACAAGTGTCGTGTTCGACGCATCATGTAAAAACTCCAACGGTGTTTCACTTAATGACGAGCTACTGTCAGGCCTAGTGCTACAAGATGATTTGAGACAATTAATCATTAGATAGCGAACACATGCTGTTTGCTTTGGAGCCGACATTCAAAAAATGTATAGGATGATTTGGGCAGATAAAGAAGATACAGATTTTCTGAGAGTTCTCTGGAGAAATGACCCTTCAGAAGGGTTATAGACTTTTGACTATGACATTTGGAATCACTTCTGCACCATATCTTGCTGTAAAAACGCTCATGCAGCTAGCTGATGAAGGTTATAAGTATCCAGAAGCCGCTAGAATACTATGCGAGGATTTCTACGTCGATGACGTCATGTCAGGAGGAGATACCCTACCCTAGCTATACAACTCAGTCAAGATCTAACAAATCTGCTGCACTTAGGAGGATTTGAACTGAAGAAATGGTTATCTAACAATGGTGCTTTCATGGAAACAATCAATCTAAAAGATCGATCATCCAATGCACATCTGGAATTGAATGTTAATGGAACAGTAAAAGCACTAGGTATCCAATGGAATTTGGGAACAGATAAGTTTGTATACAATTTAAACTTACCTCCTATTCACGACGTGATCACAAAACGAAGCATTCTCTCCGATATACAAAAATTATTTGACCCTCTTGGATGGATTGCGCCTTGCCTAGTAATGACTAAAATTTTAATTCGGGAACTCTGGATCGAGAAGGTTGACTGGGATCAAGCTGTGAAACAAACACTAGCAGAAAGATGGGCTACAAAACGATGTGATCTCCAGAATGTAAATGAACTTTACATTAACAGATGGATGGGCACATCAAGAGTTCTATAGAGTTTCTATAGAAATCCACGACTTTAGTGATGCTTCTATAAAGGCATATGGCGCTGTATCATACTGCAGAGTGAGAAACCCAGATGGTACTTTCAAAACTACTATCATTGCTGCAAGAACTCGGGTTGCTCCCCTGAAAACGATATCTTTACCCAGGCTAGAATTATGCGCAGCCTTGCTTCTGTCTCGACTTCTCAAACAAATCGGGCAAACAACGAGGATACCTCCATCTCAAATCTATGGTTGGACAGATTCGTCGATTGTCATTTCATGGTTGTTTGGAGATCTTAATAGATGGAAGACATTTGTGGCTAACTGTGTTGTAGAGATTACAACCAATTTAAATTGCAGCCTGTGGCACCATGTACAGACGCAAGACAACCCAGCTGATATTGCATCAAGGGGTATGTTAGTAGCTAATTTGAAGAAGTGTGATTTATGGTGTTAGTTACAAGATACAGTTCACTAGACCAAACACAACACAAGTCGATTTAGAAAAGAAAAAGATCATTACACAAAGTCTGAAATTAACAAATGATAATAAAGATGATGGAAAGAAATTAATAATACAATTTGATGATTTTGATACTTTATTAGAGCTTCTTAGAACAATAATATACTGCCGACGATTCCTGAAACAAAAGGCATTAAAAATCTAGATAACACAATAACAACCGAAGAACTACAACTTTGTTTCAAAATATGTATAAGAAAAGCAAATAGAAGAATTTGGACAAGAGATTCTAGTAACCTGAAGTCGTTAGATCCTTACCTTGATGAAGATGGAGTACTCAGGGTGGGCGGCCGACTCAGAAACGCAGAAATGAGTGATGTAGCTAAGCACCCTATCATTCTAGGTCGAAACAGTAAACTTACACTTTTCATTGTAGCAGAAGCTCACTCAAAGACATTGCATGGTGGAACACAATTGATGCTTACTTACCTGAGGTCTAATTACTGCGAGCAAAGGCATTAGTGAAGCAGTATATTCATCGTTGTCTGCTGCGGTTTTCCCAAGCACCTACACTACAACACTACTACCTACCTACTATATGGGGTTCTTCAAGAGTGGCATCAGAAGGTTTCTTCGTGGTTGGCTGTACGAGAGTAACACCCCTGGTGTTGCATACGTCCATCGACCACGGTAACCACTTCCCATCAGGTGGGCCGTGTGCTTATCTTAAAAAATAATTACATGCTAGAGTGAAGACACAAGTTATTATTAAACGACTTCTGGGCCCGATGGCAAGGGGAGTACTTGTCACGTCTTCAGCAAAGACCAAAATGGTTGAAACGTGAAGAAGTGTTCAAAACGGGAGACATAGTACTCATCAAGCAAGACAATCTCCCACCGGGTAAATGGCTCCTCGGCCGCAATATAGACAAATACCCCTGCGCCGATGGTTTAACCAGAGTGTACAGTGTAAAGAGTGGCGATAGTGTAACAAGACGATGTGTCACAAAATTGTATGCTTTACCGATTGATACAGCTATAGATTAAGATCCAATTGTTATGTATTAGGAAGTATTTGGTTCAGCCAAGTAAATTAATAATACCTTAATGTTATTTTCTAATTTGCTTGTAATTTTGTTTGAAAGGACCAATCGTCCTTTGGTGGGCGGTTATGTTGCATTCAATGCCTATTATAAGGCTATTGTATGATAGTTTATATTTTAGTTGCCAATAAACCTCGTAAACACAAGACGTATTTATTTTCATTCATTGACTCAGTATCTAAATGCAAAGTGAACCTTAACTACACCAACAGTACCTATGTTTCACAAATAAAGACATTTTATTCTTAAAAAAAAGGAATGTTGAATATAGCTCTTACACAAATATAACGAGACTGGAAATTTCCGGCGAGAACATATTTAAATACGTAACTAACTGACTAAGCATGGATGTTTCATTATTCTGTTAAAAATTCAGAGCAATTAGGCTGAATTCAGGAGACCTTATTGAAGCATTGACCAAGGGGCTTAATGAATACATTCGTCTATATTTGTTTGAGTCAGGTTTACCTCGATATACATTTTACAAGTTCATTTTGTGTTTGTATATTATACTTATCTTATTTTAATATTTTACATTCGTGTACAATCGATTGAAATTTCTTTATATCTGGGAAATTACTATTCGACGTAAAATTAACTATAAAGTATAATAAATAATTTTACATTAAACACAAAATAAATAAAATTACTCTCCATCGAGGGGGGCAATTTTTTGATGCTTGACTTGAACCTTCTGTATCCTATTTTATATTCTTGTAAATATTAGTTACATTACATAAACTATTATAATATACAGAAAAAATATATGCAATCACTTATTAAATTTATACAAGACTATGCTAACTATACGATATATCCAAAAATGAAATTGAGAAAAAGAGGGAGACTGCAACTTTAGGCATCGAAAAATTAATACATATTTCATTTTTGTATATATTGTATCGTTAGCATAGTTTTGTATAAATAATATATTATGATTGATAAAGACTTCAGTGGTGTTAGTCTGTAATTTACATACAAATTCGATCGAATCTCACATAGACAAGATTGCAATTTCTGTTGGATTCTGTGTGATTTGTTTATGTTTGGTAATACCTATGTATTTTTTATACCACGTCTGGCAGACAACCACACGGCCCCCCTGATGGAAAGTGGTTACCGTGGTATATGGACGTGTGCAAGAGAGACACACTCGTGCTGCCGAGCCTGTAAGAATAGAGAGTTTCTGTACCGTCAGTATAGAAGACAAAGTAAGACAACCTTTGGTCTTCTACTGACAGCACAAAAACTTTCCAGTGAGCTCTGGCTCACCGCTGGGAACATAACACGAGGTTATGGACGCGGTATTATGTGGAGCGGAGGTACTTCCCCAGTCGGACTGCTCAATCAGGACGGGAATACCGTCGTGTCCTACCTCCTTATAATGTATACTGTCGCCTCAGTCTCAAACAAGTTAAACGCCCATTGTACATTTTTATTTACGTGCGCAAAGTTCTCACGGATACGCCCCACCGGAGCCTGTGGAAGAGGTTATGTTGGATTCTAACCGACCAAAACGCACGCCGCCTGTGGGTCGTTTTGGCTGCTGAAGGTGAGGTTGAGGCATATCCCTCACACCCCGGCTGATCTCTCTCACGATCTGGCCCTCTCCTCGGGTGTGGGGACTGTTTATTTTGGCGTCGATACAAATGAACTCTCAAAACTGGTGCAAAATAATTTATTTTAAAAACAAAGTATAGGCAGGTACAATAGAATTAGCGGCGCACTCGCCGTTGTCCAACCGAGCTGTGTAGTAGCGGACACACAGGGCCGCCTTGCTTCCCGCGCGTCTCTCCGCCCCCTCAGTGGTCGTTGTCGTTGGTGGAGCTCTTAACATCCTCCCCCCCCTTGAAAGAACAACTTTCAAGAGGCTCATGGGAATCTCCATACAGAGCACAAACTTTAGAAAGAGCTCTCTTGATGATGCCTTTCTTCGTATATATATCGACAACTCTGACGATATTGTCTTGACCAGGATACAATTTTTGAATTCGCCCCAGAAGCCAGTTCATCGGTGGAAGTTGATCATCGACAACAACGACGAGATCTCCAATCTTGACATTTTTGCTCGTCGTTCGCCATTTGACGCGTTGTTGGAAATCCGATAAAAATTCTTTCTTCCAGCGATGCCAGAAATGTTGACGGAGACGTTCAATAAGCTGATATCTGTTGATGCTGACTTTCTCGCTCACCGGAGAAGGTAGCGCAGTCAATGGACGACCAATAAGAAAGTGATCCGGTGTTAAGGGCGTCAAATCAGACGGGTCCGTAGACATAGGTGTCAACGGACGAGAATTAAGTAAGGCCTCAATTTGACAAAAAAGTGTAGATAATTCCTCGAAAGTTAAGCTAGTACTTCCCGCAACTCGTTTCAAATGAAATTTGGCTGCTTTTACGCCAGCCTCCCAGATTCCACCAAAGTTTGGCGCGTAAGCAGGTGAGAATTTAAAGTCAATAGCTTCGGCACACGCGAAATCGCCGACAACGCTACCGCATGATTTAAGTAATCTGCCCAACTCATTGCTTGCCCCTACAAAATTCGAACCATTATCGCAATAGATAGTGCGTGGCTTTCCACGACGAGCTATTAATCTACGCAAACATAATATAAATGCATTAGTGGTCAAGTCACTAACGACCTCAAGATGAACGGCCTTAGTGCAAAGACATATAAAAATACATAAGTAGCATTTCGTTGTTCTAGCTCCGCGTCCTTTACGATTGGATATTAAAAAAGGACCGGCAAAGTCGGTACCACAAGTCTCAAATGGTGGAGCTGGATTAACACGAGGTGACGGTAAGTTACCCATTAATGGTTGGTACGGTTGAGCTTTAAATCTTTTACAATTCAAACAGTTATTGACAATTTTAGCACTCAACCTTTTGCCACCAATTGGCCAAAAGCGGTTGCGTATAGAATAAAGCAATTGCTGAGGGCCACAATGAAGCAACCGTAGGTGCTCATTAGCAAACAACAATTTAGTAAAAGGATGTTTTCCGTCCAATAGAATAGGATGAATTTTATCGTAAGGACAGTGTAAAGCATTCTGGATGCGCCCGCCAACACGAAGCACACAATCTTTATCCAAGAATGGATTCAAAGGTAAGATATTTGATTTTGAATTTAATTGTTTATGCTTAAGTAACGCGTTAATCTCAGTAGCAAATGAATCTCTTTGCGACTCCGCAGCAAGAAACATTAACGAAGCGTGAAGTTCAATATTAGATAAATTACCCCTCATCCTATCAACCTCTTTGGATTTACAATTTTTAATAAATCTCAAAACATATGCAAATATCCTTTGCAAGTTATAAAACTTGGAATATTTGTCGAACGGAACTATACCAATATGATTAGAAATTTGTGTTGTAAGAATAACCTTTGTTTCAGGTAATTCAACACACTTAGACGGACTAGCAGGCCACATATCTTCCGGCTTTGTGAGAAAGGAAGGTCCCTGCCACCAAACGGAACTATCGTGCAGTTGTTGTAGAGACACTCCTCTGGAGGCTAAGTCCGCTGGATTTAATTCAGTAGGGACGTGTCGCCAAGAAGACTCATCGGTTAACTGGCGGATTTCCTCTATCCTATTACACACGTAAGTTTTGAGCGTTTTAGGCGGAGTTTTAAGCCAACCGAGGACTATCGTAGAATCCGACCAGAAAAATGACCTAGACACAGGTCTTTTAAATGACGTCATGACTTTGGAATATAATCTGGCACCAGTAAGGGCCCCCAGTAGCTCTAAACGAGGTATAGTTGCCTCGGGTTTTATCGGAGCAACCCTTGCCTTTGCACACAAAAGATTTACCTGATCATTTGATTTAATATAAATGCAAGTGGCATAAGCCTTTTGAGACGCGTCTGTAAAACAATGTATTTCAACATTAGTCAATTTGATATGTAAGACACATCTTGGTATCTTAAGCATAGATAGGTGACGTAAATTGTTAACAAGGGTTTCCCATTCAAATTTTATATTATTGGGAACCGGATCATCCCATCCTGACTTCAAACGCCATAAATCTTGCAACAAGTTTTTTGCGATGATGGTACATGGCGATAATAGACCCAGGGGATCGAAAATTTTAGAAGACGTGGACAGTATATTTCTTTTAGTGACTTTCACATCAGGTTCATAAGTGGCAGAAAATTGAAGTGTATCTGAACTAGGTGACCACTTCAAACCTAAAACCGTGGATTCTTTGGAGAAATCTTGTTCCTGATCGATGACAGGAATGTCTTTAAATATCTCAGGAACATTCGATCGGAATTTACGCAGCGGAAAACAGCCTTTGGATAACGTCTTAACAACTTCATTTACAATGTATATAAGCTCAGTTTTTGAGTTAGAACCAGTATTTAGATCATCTACATAAAAATCTTGTTTAATTACATTAGCTACAACCTCGTCACTACACTCGTTGGCCAACTGTACCAAACATCGTGTGCTCAAAAATGAAGCCGCAGCGGTACCATAGGTAACCGTATTCAATTGCAATACTTTGAATGGTTGCGATTCATCATTTCGCCAAATAATTAATTGTAAATTACGCTGGGACTCATCAACGTTAATCTGTCGATACATCTTTTCGATGTCACCTGTAACGACGAACACATTTTCGCGAAAACGCAATAGAATAGACAATAAATCATCCTGGACCACTGGACCAACGTACATAATATCATTTAATGATTTACCAGTGGAAGTTTTATGGGAGGCATTAAATACTACTCGTAATTTTGTAGTTTCGCTATTACTTTTTAAAACAGCGTGGTGAGGTATATAATAACCAAAATGGGGACGTGATACTTCACTTAAATGTCCCAATTCCTCATATTCACGTAAAAATGCAGCGTAATCATTTTTAATGCCTGATTTTTCGAATCTTTTTTCTAGATTTATTAGACGCTTCCTAACGACAGGATATGAAGAACCTAATGCATCTTCAGGAGTCTCACGTAATGGCAACTTAACACAAAATCTACCATCTGACAAACGTTTAGTATTTGCAGAAAAATGAGCTTCACAATATTCTTCGTCTTTTGATAGAATTTTGCAAGAATGATTCAACTCCTCCACCTCCCAGAATTTCGCAAGAGAATCACGAATATCCTGTGAGAAATTACAATAGGTTTTCTTAGACTGGGACATGTCACCAATAGGACCGGCGACGAGCCAACCAAATTTAGAACTTTGTAGAATGGGCTTATTTGGGCCCAGCTTAATTTGTTGATGACCTACAATATTCCAAAATACATCAGCTCCCAGTAAAACATTAATTTCAGAAGGTCGAAAGAAACTAGTATCAGCCAGCCGAATGTTAGCGGGTAGGTTAAGCTGAGAAACATCGACAACCGAACCAGGTAGTTCATTGGTTATGATGGGAATAATCAAGCAAGATACATCAATTTCGAAATCATTAACTCGAGACCTGAATCGTACATCACAAAATTTAACAGTATTAGTCACAGTATTATTAACACCATGAATAGAAATAGGCTGCGTACGTGTGCAAGTTAATTTTAATTCTCTTTGCACTTTTTCAGACAGGAACGATGACTGACTACCACTGTCGAGCAAGGCCTTAACTTTAAAAATCTTATTAGTCTTCAAATCAATTAAATCCATCTCTGCTGTACATAATAGAACTTGTCCCGTTACCATAGCAGAAAGCGATACACTTTTCGAGGGCGCTAAATCGCTAGAACCAGAATCGGCAGTTACTGCTGAATTCTGAACAGTTTTATTTTTATTTACACCCTTTTCTAATTGCTGGTGTAACAATAAATTATGTCTTTTTTTGCAGATCTTACATGGATGCAATCGACAACGAGAAGAATTATGACCAGATCGAAGACAATTCTGACATAAGTTGTGACTGGAAACTATATCACGCCTTTCACGGACTGGCATATTTTTAAATTTATCACATTTATAAAGAAGATGGCTTTGGTCACAGACAATGCAATTATTCTCAATGTCACCGCTACTAGCAGCACTAAAAGATTTAACGTACCTATTCATGTCTTTGCTTGTGGTTTTATCGGACTTGATAGGATCAATGCGACTATGCTGAAGCGTTTCAAGCATATCTGCGCGGCTACGTAAAAATTCAAAAAAATCAAGAAGTTTAGGAGAGTACTCCATTTTATTACGATGTTCCTCCCATTCGCGACTTGTGGTGCCGTCTATTTTTGATGACATGATGTAAATTATTAAAGTGTCCCACAAAGCCACAGGTTCCTTTAACTCATCTAAGGAGCGTAAATGTTTAGAGTAATGATCAATAATGTAACGTATAGACTTGTGAGATTCCTTAGAAAAAGCCTCAAAAGAAAATAAAGACTTGATGTGATTATTCACTAAAATTCTTTTATTATTATAACGGTTGCAGAGCATATCCCATGCCAACCCATAGTTTGAGGCAGAAAAATTAATTGAATTTATTACCACCTTTGCTCCACCCTGTAGCGAGTTTCGCAAATAATGAAATTTACTTATTGGTGGAATAGATTCATTTTGGTGAATTAACGATTCGAATGTATCTCTAAATTCTAACCACTTTAAATAGTTGCCGTCAAACGTAGGCAGCTGGATAGTCGGCAATTTAACATGAACGTTAGCGCAAGCGTTCGAGTTTAAACACGATGATCGTGTATGGAGGCTACCATTAGAGGACGACAATTTATTATTTACTGCGTTATTATTATGGCGAGTGTTATATAATTCAATAATATTTTGACTCAAAGAAATAAATTTGCAAAAAAGACTTTCAATAACCTCGCGCTCCCCGATGGTGGACTCAATATCTGAGACTAACGACTCAATTTTACCTTGACATTGATCAAAGGTAATAAATAACTCCTGTAAACGCGTTAACTTTAACTGCAATTCACCAATCGTAATACTATCCATTTTATCTGGCTCGATTAACTTCACTATATCGATGTACTTTTGAAAATTAGTTAATCTCGCTTTAATAGTGCCACGTTGATGGATCAACTCCTTTAATTGTTCTTCCGCCATTATTGATAATGAAGGGATGCCGGGGCAAGCAGTGAATCAACACAGAAACCGATAATATTAACCAAATAAAACAAATTATTCACGCAATGCACTTGCAATGTACCTACGCGTAAACAATACGACTTAAGTGCACTGCGGTAAAGGGTGACTCACGCGCAACCAGCTTACTCGTCATACATTTGTCCGCTCGGTTCGTGGCAGCTCGGCAAATTCCGGGGGACAGGCGGAGAAGCAGCGAAAGCCTGGAATTGATAGCAACGATATTTAGCGATAACCAATCAAATTTAGCAGGATAATGTTCCTACAATAAAGTTGACGTTAACTAAGTAGGTACCAAATGTTGCCTATTAGGTATGTTAATAAACCTTCAGAATATGTATACCTAATTATCGATTAAATCCAAAAAATATTTATAGTGTCTGTGTAGCCACGGTGAGCATAATATAGCTGAATATAGAAAGGTGACTACAAGACGAAAATAAAAGGAATATTGACAGCAATAGGTCGCTCATAGGTAATTACAATTAGGTAGGTATTCGTACTCGTGTTTGCATAGCCACAGGTAGCTATATATTAGCTGAAATAAGATAGGTGACTATACACAAGACACCGGTCGCGCAATGCTATATTATAATTATAAGAATGCAAAATGCTAGTATAGCTTTGGCAGCTAAAAATATATATAGGCCAGCATACACTAGGCATAAGAAGTGTGCATTTAGAGCATTGTTACGCAATTAGTTCACTAGTACTTACTAATTAATTATAATTACTACAATAGGTAGTTGACTCGACTTATTTACGGCTATTTAAGCGTGAAAGTATGAGCAACGGCTTTTAGCACGGAGAATATACTACCAGCATATGAAAGTATTTGCAAATTATGTCCATATGTAGATAGACAGCAGTGTAAGAAATAATTACTTACGTGAAATATAAGAAGACGCGGGTGCAAGCGTATGAAACAATTATTGGAGTTGCGGACTCACGATTGATTGAGAAGTCACGAATAACTAACACAATTTTAGCAAATAAGGCAAACCATTAATTATTGGGGTGTGTTAATTAACACTAGGTCACTAAAATTGGGTGTACTTAAATCTTCTCTAAGCTCGCAGTTCCTTTGTCCGCTTGACCTCCGTACCACCTTGACAGCGCCTTGTAGACTTACACGAAGCACGTCGTGGTATTTATTAGTATTTCTTGCAGCAAAGCACTCCGTCGTATCTCGTCGGGGCCTCCAATGTTTATTTTGGCGTCGATACAAATGAACTCTCAAAACTGGTGCAAAATAATTTATTTTAAAAACAAAGTATAGGCAGGTACAATAGAATTAGCGGCGCACTCGCCGTTGTCCAACCGAGCTGTGTAGTAGCGGACACACAGGGCCGCCTTGCTTCCCGCGCGTCTCTCCGCCCCCTCAGTGGTCGTTGTCGTTGGTGGAGCTCTTAACAGGGACTACAGTGTCCCCAATTCGTTCCCGGAAATGGGGAGGCGCGCGAAGCACCGCAGTCGCCGCGGCCTGCTTCTGCCAGGGTGACAGGCGGCTCCCGTCACCCCTAGGTCATTCTTGCTTGCGATCCTTCGTCGCTCCCACTGCCGCTTCCGCCCCGCCTCCTAAACTACGAGTATATATACATGCTACCTCCTTGTCTCTGCTGTAAATATATTGCAATAAAGTATTATCGATCTATCTATTTACAATTTGCAAGTTGCGAGAGAAATGAGGTCTTAGTGCACGTAAATTGTTTTGATATAATCTATAATTGATGTATTTGAGCTCCTCCACCACTGTAGCACCCCGATCTCCGAAAGACACTCAAATATATGTACCGAGGCATATAAATAAAAGGATGTTACTGAAGCAAAAGCCATTATTTGACATAGGTGACTCTTTCCTTTGTCGCACCATTAAGGCGTGGAATTCATTACCAGCTCACATGTTTCCTTCTTCCTGCGGTCCCGAGTCCTTTAAGCGGGGTGTGAAAAAGCATATGATGAGGCCGTCAAGCTGAGTGTCACCATTGGCACATGCTATATGTAAATAATAGTGACCCTCTTTTCTGAGACTATGCCTTCAGCTTACTATCAGGCAAGGCGAAGTCTAATTGCCTTGTCCTATATAAAAAACGCCTCGGTGGCGTGGCGATAGTGCACGCCGCCGCTACGCAGGAAGCGCGGGATCCCCGCTCAGTGCAAATATTTGTATGCATGAATATAGATATTTGTATTGGTCTGGTTGTGACTCGGAGAGCACATTAAGCCGTCTCTGTCGGTCCAGACAGAGGCAGAACAACATCTATAGCAGTCGTTACGGGTAGTTCTAATTGCAATGCTTCGATTATCGCCTTTGGCTTGTGAAGTTCAAATGGCAGTCGCTTCACGAAAAATATCGAAGTTAAGCCAAATCCGCAGTTAGACTGGTAAAGCGGACTTCAGACTTCGATGCACTTCGAAGTCTGAAGTCCGCCGAAGCTTCCGATGCGACTGGGATTCAGACTTCACAACCAGTTTTTTTTTTATCCAGGACACGCCAACTAGTTAATTTGCACATGTAACGCGAAGGGTAGGACGCCCCGTAGCCAGATGAACGGACGACCTGAAAAAGGTGGCTGGGACAGACTGGATGCGGAAGGCGGAGGATCGGAGAAAATGGCGCACATTGGGAGAGGCCTATGTCCAGCAGTGGACTGCAGTGGGCTGATTGATGATTGATGATGAACTAAGCGCGGTGCCCCACCGACATTTCTATTTAAATTGATTACTTTTTACGAAGGCTTCGGTTTTGTAACTAATATAAATCACTCATTTGCGGTATAGGTGATGAATGATTTAAAGAATGCATTACGAAATTAATAATAACTCTCAATCGAGCTAAAAGGTTGGTCAATTGTCGGTGTGCAACTGTGTAAGAAACACGCGACGGCGATAAAAACTGAATTTTATTACTGTCCGCGTTCGGTACGCCATTGTATAACGCGTGTGTAGAATTTGTTACTTTTTTAATGGATTCCGAAGGCGTCTGCATTGAATGTTATTACTGACCAGCGCTTTTGTCTTAACTGTTTCGTTTTAATCTTTATAATATTTTTAACATTGTCTATGTGTATGCCAAGAAGGTTTTATATGAAGGAAGATATTTTATTATCTGAACATATTTTGGTGAGCCTTTATTTAAACATAACATAACATAAACCCACGCCTATATCTCCGAAGGGGTAGGCAGAGGAGTTAACACCCACATTTCGCTAGTTTATGTTTAGGTCCCAATGTAATAGGTGGCGAGCCTATTGCCATTAACCGGGCACTTATAAACCTGCGATAAATACACACATAACTTCGAATAGCATCGAAAAGTCTTTGGTGTGTGCCATGGTAAAATCTGGGATCGAACCCCTCTTCGTCTCGAACTTCGTCTCAGCAGTCCATTACCCATACCACTAGACTACTTTAGCAGTTCATTATATTTGTATAAGGTATCTGACGGCATCAGATCCTTGCTCACATCATACACAGTATAGTACTATTTTAAGGTGCCAGCCATTCGTGAACCTAAAGGGCTGGTGCGTAACGATGGCAAGAGACCGGATGGTATGTCGTTGCTACCTTGGAAGATGGGTAGGCCTTTGGTGTGTGACGCTACGTGTGTCGACACTTTTGCGCCTTCATATCTTTCAAGCACAACAGGGTGTGCCGGTGCTGCAGCTGCATCTGCGGAAAACCTCAAACGGCGCAAATACTGTAACCTGACAGGTGATTATGTTTTTGAGCCGTTTGGGGTTGAAACGTTAGGGACGTGGGGTCCAAGTGCTCGTTCTCTATATAAAGACTTGGAAAAGCAGCTGATCGACGCTATGCGTGACCAGAAGGCTGGTTATTATCTTGCACAGAGGATAAGCATTGCCATTCAACGTGGCAATGCTGCCAGCCTTCTGGGTACGTTACCGGTCGGTGATGATGCGGAGGAATTTCATGACGCATTATGTATGTAATTCTTATGTTTATTTTATTTTAGTGTATTTTAGTAGGTACCTAATAATGTTTTTAGTTTTAATTTTCAATTGAATTGTATTGCTATACTAATGAATTATAATAATTTTAAGGTTATTTTATAGGATCTATTCAGATCTAGTACCATTTTTCTACAACCACGTGGGTAGATGACTTATGTACCTATTAAATATGTTTGCTTTAAAAATTAATTATTTCCAATTTTAAGAAAATAGTTATCTATTTAGATCTAGATTCCACATCTCCTACAAGCCAGTCAAACTATGCTTACTTTGGGTCCTAGAATAGAATATGATTGTTGGTTATTTACTTACTGGTTTACCTCATTAACTGTAATTTGAAATAGGATAATTAGTAAGATTTTGATTGCCATCACCATAAAATATTCATGTTAAGATAAACATCACTTAAGTATCGAGATTATTTTAATAAATAACTTCTTACCAACATTAATTTTTATAACTTCCGCTTACATTAACTTAATTGAACTCGATCACTCCAAAACTGTCACGCACGCCATCATCACATTTATATTATGGTACTGTCGCCCTCAAAAGTGAAAGCTGACGAGGTTATTAAGTATTTTTAAGACTCTGTATTATTGCAACTGGCTCCTGTACTAAGGGAGCTGACGATGGCTACCACTGATCTTAAACTTGTCATGTAGGCGGCTGCCTTCACTTTTGTCGGGATTCTGTCGATTTATTTAGCATATTGTTCTGATTCTATCAATTTATTTCGCGTAAATATCCGACAGTATAAGGTATAACTTAACTTCCAAATTAATAATAATAATATATACGAATTTATTGTACACCAAGAATATAACACAACAATTAGAGAGATACAACCTACGATACGGACAAATGGCGGCCTTATCGTTCTGCGGCAATCTCTTACCAGCAAAAATAGGAGAATAATGTTTCAGGGCAGTTTGGTGTACTTTAGTATTATAGGAAAAGAAAAGAATAATAAGAATATAATCGTTCACAAAATAATAAACGAAAAATGAAATTTAATAAACTTGGGCTCTGAAGATTACACAAAAATACTAACACTGGGTATATCAATTGTTTATTGAATTACTATAATAATAAATACCGATTTATATCGAACGAAAAGTAAAGATCGTTTGAAAATGTTTTAGTGTCAATCAACTTCTGAGAGTGACTGTACCTTTTGTTTACATTGCATTTAAAAACAAAACATGCTAGTGATGTGACAATACAACACGGTAATTTGACCCCTGATACTTCGCTACCGTCGATAGGGGTGTGCTCGTGAGGGGTTCCAGTGATGTGTACTCGTCATAATGTAACACGTTCTCTTTTATTAGGCTTAATGGAATGTCATATTATATTTCTATGTAGCAATTGTTTATTTTTAGCATAGTTCTTGTCAACATGCATAATATCGGATATCTAATAACATAACTATATACTTACCGGTCTAAAGTCTAATGATTAATGATACCAATTTTTGCTTACTATATCATTAAACTATCAGTCGGCAGCGCGAGAGTGACGCCCCTGGTGTTGTACACGTTCATAGACCACGGTAACTTCTCATCTGGTAGGCCGTGTGCTTGTCTGCCACCTAAGTGGTATAAAAAAATCCTGGTCACTCACATTATTACTCTGTCTGACTGTTACTCGAAGCAATGCAACATGATAAATATCCCGATAAATAGATAATATATTGTTACGACTGCCGTCGATATCTCGAAAACTAATAATCGAAACTTCAAGAAATAAAAACACATTGTTAGTGACGAGGTACTCTACCGAATGGCATAGAAAAATCTGGAATCGTCAACAAAAAGTCACAACCTACCTACGAGTACCTACACACTTTGTTGAATAAAAATAAACAATAGGTAAATATCGAGAATGTAGGTACTCGAAGGTCAGCGACGGCGGCAAGATCAAAGAATAGGTATTTGTTGCTCACGAGCTTTCTAGATAATTCGATCCTCCTAATTGAGAGGTATAAAAACACGCTCGCATAGCGACACGATTCATTCTGTCTTTGAGATCGATAACGAACACAGCGAACTTAAGCGACCGAAGAAGATTCTACCTGCGACCTGAGCTACGACTGTGGACTATTGTGAACTACTGAGTGACTGGAACTGTTGAAGAAGTACTGTGTGTACTAGTGATCTAATTGTCTAGTTTGTGGTGAGCTAATAAATCTCTTCGTTGAGTAAACGGCATTTAATTGTACCCCGTGCACGTAACAATATAATTAAAGTTTTTCCACGTGGATGGTATTGAGAGGTAAAACGGGTGAACTATATTTACCGCAAGTGCAATGACCACACTTCTGGGTCGTTATGGTGACATGGTGCTACACATAATAATGAATTCTGCGCTCATTCAAGACGAACAAAAGCCTGTTCAGTGTTCAATGACGGGCCACGACAAAGGAAACTGCGGTCACTGTGGGAACCACTAAAACATAATGTGTGGCTTCTATTTATTCGATAATGAATGAATTCAAATGTTTCTCTGAGCTCAATTGAAATCTGGAGCAAGAAAAAGTCCCGCCAAAATATTCAGTGTCCAAGTCTTAAAGTTTTAACCAATATGTTACCAGTGATGACTTACGGATCTAAAACGTGGTCCCTCACTATAGGTCTCCTAAAAAAGCTCAAAGTCGCTCAGCGAGCTATGGAGAAGGCTATGCTCGGTATTTCCCTACGTGATCGCGTCAGAAATGATGATATCCGTAGGAGAACAAAAGTAACCGACTTAACCCAGCGGATGAGCTCGTTGAAGTGAAGTGGGCAGATGGCCGATAGAGTAAAAAAGTTCTGGAATGGCGACCGCGTACGGGCAAACGTAGCGTAGGACGCCCAACGGCCAGGTGGAAGGACGACCTCATGAAGGTCGCCAGGAAGCGCTGGATGCGGGCTGCTTTAGTTCGGACATTCTGGAAGTCTGTGGGAGAGGCCTATGTTCAGCAGTGTACTATATGTGGCTGACATGATGATGGTGATGATGATGAAGTCTACTACAGTACTTCATCTGCAAATCGGTAGGTATACCTTCATTTTGAGTTACAAGGCTCTGGCGTAGATGTTATTCATGAGGTTTCGGAGTCAGATAGCAGTCACATGTGCAGCATATGATGAGGCCGTAAAGCTGAGTGCCACCATTGTAACATGGTACGTGTATGTAATGGTGACCCTCTTTCCTGAGACTTTGCTTTTATTTTGGTATGATAGAATTTTTTACCGGCCCAGTCGGTAGCTGTGCATCATTTTCACATCATTATAATTCGGAGCACAAAGATAATGCCTTACAGTTTTCACAAGTTAAATAAACAAACTTTTAGAGAATATTACATTTTGTCATGGAATGAGTAATAGAATTCCTAAGATCTATTTCATTCGATTTTCGTAAAGGTGTTATCAGACGGTTCGCTTTAGAAATTATTCACACAGGTGAATGCTGTATTTTACTTTTATTCTATTAAGTTTTATTTTATGTCAAGACGTCACTTTTAGTGAAAAGTGAAAAATAAAGACGAAAATTGAGAAAAAATTTACCTAATCTGATATCACCTTAACCAATATTTTTGATGTGTACATACAAGATAATAGCATACGTGTACAATATTATGCTCTTGTCAAGTTTAAAATGGAGTCGACATATTGTTTTTGTTTTGTATACCGTATTTAGTCCGAGCAAGATAAATGGCCGTACAAATGCTACATGTGTTGTCAACAGATTTTGAGTAAGCATTAAAAATAAATACTAATTTAAGTTGTGATCTGATGTCACGAGTATGAGGTTTTTTTGTACAAATTACTATCATTGGTCTGCTAATCCGCTCGTATGAAATATTGATTTATTTGCCGCGCTTCTCAGCAACTTATGCCTGGGAAAGAGCAGCCTATTTGTTTTACCGGACTATCACTGCACCACTTTTTATCTTTAACGTGAAAGAGTACTCCACTCATCTTCATTCTCCCATGTTTAAAGTTAATAGGACACGGCGGTATATCCGCCCAATTGAGCAGTCCGACTGGGGAAGTACCTCCGCCCTACAGAATACCGCGGTTATAATAACTTCGTGTTGTGTTCCCAGCGGTGAGTAGGGTAGCCAGAGCTCACTGGAGAATTTGTGCTGTCAGTGGGATGACTAATGGCTTGTCCTGCTTTGTCCTCTACACTGACGGCACAGAAACTCTGTGCTTACAGGATCGGCAGCGCGAGTGTGGCTCCTCTGGTGTTACACACGTCCATAGGCCACGGTAACCACTTTCCATCAGGTGGGCCGTGCGCTTGTCTGCCACCTAAGTGGTATAAAAATAATAGGAAGTCAAAAAGGACAAAAATTCTAATGCAGCAGTACAGAAAGGAATATTCATAATAACACTTGTAGAAAAACCACTTGAATCTATCACCAAATGCTGTTTAACTGAAGATTTGAAGTGTCCTTCCCCCGCTATAAATTGGAAGACCGAAAGACTTCTCTCTATATCATATATTCGAGACCTGATTTATGTATTCAAATTGGCTCAATCAGGTAAACCCAATTTGGCTTTACAACTACTTTTTCTGAATATCTTTGCGCTTGTTACCTCAGATTGGAACAGTGCCCACGTTTCAATGGTTTACAGGAGAACGTCGGTAGTTATTTGGCAGTGTTACCTAAGTTTAGAGTGGATATTTTACTATTTGTTTGAGTTTTTCATTTGATTGATATAATTAGGTTCAAGTATATATATGTAAATATATTATACTTAAGCCTGTCTCCTTCAAAGTAGGCAGAGATAGAACCCGCCGTCTATTCCTGTCGTAGCATGCGACATGCGTCTTCATAATCTTCCTTTACTGCATCTAGGTACTATCATTAAACATTTCAAGCTAGTTTAGGTTCTTTCTCTCTTTATTTCTTTCTTTCTTCCTAGATAGCTTTGAAATTAAAAAAAAACTATTAGTACTGTTGATGGCACTTGGTGGAATTTGTTGCTACACATTTATTGAGAAACTCAGTTGTCAGGTCTAATATATATTAAAAATAATGTGGAAAGGAATAGTGAGTTTCTCAAAATGTGTGTAAAAAGCTGTTCATTGGATTCTATTGTGATTTATGTGGTGTTATTGTATTATTTTATAGTGTAATAAAACATTGAAATAAAACTCATGTGTGAAACATGAGTTTTATTTCAATGTAGGTATAAGATGTGCGTAAACCGCCGAAAATTTATGAATTTGAAATTCTTAAATGACACGTAATGCTAATGTAGCACCATTAAATAAAGACAATCTGAACAACTTCACATCAACTGATCCTACATCTCGATATCAAAGTTCTCAGGCTAATCACCATAATGTAGAAAGTCCTAACGTTAATAATTGGCCCGCTGCCCGTAACTAGACATGAACATTCAGCCTGCCTGGCAGGACACGGTTCTTCCTAAGAAATATTACGGACATTCAAATTGTGGACCTATTTTCAATAAATTGCGGACAGATTATTTTGAAGAGACTGAAAATATTTACGTATTTAATTTACAGAGAATACTCATTATTTTACAGATTCTACTAAACTACTAAGTTAGAACTTTCTAGTCTAGTAGAATAAAGCTAAGGTGAGAAAACACATACAACTTAATTGCTTTCACTTCAAGAACAGACTCAAATGACGGGTTGATAACTCATAAGTGCCTGAACTAACTAACTGTTATGCAATTTCAAAACTAATCAAGCTAAAAGCCCCAGTTAATAACTAACTAATAACCGAGCCGTCAAAAACAAACGCAACCATAATAAGATCGAACAGTGCTAACTTTGAGTTCGTCCGCCATCTTTGTTTACAGTGAGGTTGTTAGTCAAAGTTGAATGAACTCACTTTCAGGTACATTGCATTACGAGATGTTAAACTTTTTATTAGCTGCCGTAATGAGACATAGGTGTGATACGTATTCAGCCAGCCTATGAAAACGATTTTAAACTAGAAGTGGACGTTGTAATAGTGACATATTCTTTACATAAACTTTTTTTATTTATTCACAAAGGCTAA
This sequence comes from Eilema griseolum, assembly GCA_963662185.1. Lineage (NCBI taxonomy): Eukaryota > Metazoa > Arthropoda > Insecta > Lepidoptera > Erebidae > Eilema > Eilema griseolum. The sequence goes on from OY759250.1 coordinate 14,494,296, forward strand.
AGCTGCTTAAAGAAAATAGATGTCATAAAATTTTGTTAAAAATCATCGTACTAAAAATTGCAACTTTCAAGATAAGGCCATTACTGTAGTAATTGAAACTCCGTTATAAATCATGTTTCTATGATTTTTCATTGAGTTTTGGCGAAATCAGTATGCCTGTTAGACATTTGATGTCCGCCGTGTTTTTTTGTGATTCTCGATCAATTTTACTGGTCTATTTACATGTAAATTCTGAAATTCCATTAATTCAATTTAAGAACATTACTCAGTCCTGAAACTCGATTTTCATTCACAGATTTAACATATTGTCAATGACAATCAGTCCTCAGTGCTAGTCATAAATCTAGATTCAGGACTATTGTTCTGGTCCAATCAAGTCAATACGGTCCTAAGTGTTTGACTTGGACAGTTTATTTCAGTTTATTCAAAAGAGACACTAAGTAGTAGTTTTTTCAAGTTTGTCGTATCGTGAACGCAGCCATAACACAAGTATATTGCTTCCTGTTGCATCTTAGTGCAGTTCAATGGTTTCGTGACTAATATTGGACAGTAAAATCAATGAGCCGATTGATCTGGGCAGCCACTGCAGTGGCTGAGTGCTGTTATGAATGGTATGTCTTTGTGGAATATATCGTCTTAATGTGAGGAATGAAAGATATTAGGTCAATTTATGTTGAATATAGCAGATGCAAAGTTATTGACTGAGAAATAAACGATAATGTCAAAATGTATTACTGATATAGTCATAAAATTGTAAAACTATTTGCCCATCAAACTTGGTATAATATCAATAAATAAATTATCATAGAAAACAGCATAACGTAAACATATAATCATCATTTACAACAGTAATAATAATTTAAAAACCTCAACTACAGCTATTTGAAACTCTCCAATAACTAGATTGCCTACAAACAACACAAATTATGTTCAATCGAATCTATTATGGGTTACTTTATATGAATCAATGAGTTGGAACGGCTTGTGTATTCCGGACGCGACGCATCAGAAACGATTTGTCACAAATCGTTTAACGGAAGAAGCAAATGTAGATTTTATCATCTGTAACTACGAATATAAGCTGTGGCTTTCATCTTCCCGCCATAGCAGAAATTGTCAAAGTGGTTTTATAATCTGTTGTAGGCTTATCTGTCACATAAATGACACAAAAAAACTAATTTTTTTGTGTCATTTATGTGACAGATAAGCACCCGGTTCACCTGGTGGAAAGTGGTTAACGTGGCCTATGGACGTGTGCAACACCAGGGAACTCATACTCGCGCTCGAGAGCCACTGTAAGCACAGAGTTTCTTTGCCGTCAGTGTAGAAGACAAAGCAGGACAGCATCCATTGACAGCACGAAATCTCCAGTGTGCTCTGCCTACCCTACTCACCGCCGGGAACACTACATGAGGTTATCATGGCCGCGGTATTGTATAGGGCAGAATTATTTCCCCAGTCGGACTGCTTAATTGCGATATTGTTTTATATATTTGGACCCCAAAAATTTAAAAAAAGAGAAAGGATTTTTACCGCCCATTTGCTAGTGTTTATTTAATAAGCATAGATAAACAATTTAGGAAACTGCCCAATTATTATGTAATCCGTGTGGCTATGGGTACCTTACCTGTCAATCTTACTTACATTTCTATGTGAACTTTAATTTGAACTTTGTACCATTAGTGTCGGTTGAATTTGTCTCAGTTTGTATTAGATAATAAACTGTTATGGTGGACGGGCATCCACCCGTGACTGAATTGATTACCGGTTAGTAACCGTGAAGGTGTGGTCATAATTAAGCGGATATTAAGCATTGTGATACTGATCTTTAGAAGATTTCTATATGTATAAATGACCTAAATAGTGACTACAATGAGTTACCTACACGACAGTCAGGGGTTACCAACTCCGTAGCTACAGAATCAACTTCGGGTGATTTTTTACAAGTCATAGGAGGGGGTTGTCGAATTGTAGCAGATAGATAGATAATTCTTTATTGTACACCAATAGATTACAGTAGGTACAACTTGTAGGTAGCATGCATACAGTTTAATGTACCATGGGCGGCCTTATCTCAGCGATTTCTGCCAGGCAACATTGGGATGGACAGTAATGTAATAAAGCAAAAGATTTGATGTAGATTAGCAAATAAACTAGAAACAAGGTGTAATTAAACAAAAGGAAAGAAAGATATAAAAGAAGTTCAAATAAAGTAAAATAAATATACAACTTTACCACATAAATACATATACGAAGTAGATAGTACATACTAATAAGAAGATAGCTCGTGAAGTTTTTTTTTATACCACTTAGGTGGCAGACAAGCACACGGCCCACGGTTTGTTACACCAGGGGAGTCACACTCGCGCTGCCAACCCTGTAAGTACAGAGTTTTTGTACCGTCAGTGTAGAAGACAAAGCAGGACAAGCCTTTAGTCTTCCCACTGACAGCACAAATTCTCCAGTGAGCTCTGGCTACCCTACTCACCGCTGGGAACACAACACGAAGTTATTATAGCCGCGGTATTCTGTACGGCGGAGGTACTTCCCCAGTCGGACTGCTCAATTGGGCGGAAATACCGCCGTGTCCTACCTCCTATGACAATAGAGCGAATAACGTTAATCTCAATGGGATAGAAGTGTTACTATGAAAGTTTTTTCAGTCCATGCTGGATATAGGCCTCTCCGGTAGGACATGCATAACGAAAACAAATTTGAATACCCTCTCCAGGGACAGTTTATTGATAGAAACTAAATGCCTTATTTTTTATTTTATTTTATTTTATTTTCTACACAACACAGATTACAATTGTGATTATCATGAAATTAAGATTATACAATCAAAGTCTGAATTGCAATCCAAAAACTTGTGCAAATAGAAAAACCAAGAAGAATTAATTAACACTAAGTACTTAATAACTATTCAAAGTAATATATATATATACACATATTTATGGCAATTTAGTTAGTAACATAGTTGGGCTTGGGTGTGGAATAGAGGACACTCTTGAGTGAATTAACATAGGTTGCGATTTTAGCGAATATATCTAGTTCTGAGTTATTTTTAGCCATATCATTATACTGACGGGCCATTCTGACCAGGGGGTTATAGAAAGATATGTTGTTTTTATAAACCTGTAAGGCAAAAAGATTTGTATGATTAGATCTGCGTGCGCTGTGTCTGGTGTTGAAAGTTATTTGGGAGAGCAAGTAAGGGGTATCCAGTTTCGAGTGAATTATTTTATAAAGATGAACTGAATCAAGATATATGCGACGGGTTTCCAACTTTTGAACATTATATTTTATGAGCCTGCTTTCGTAATTAAGATTTGTGCGACCTAACTGTTGACGGTAGCATAATATTCGTAAGCATTTAAGTACTTTGAACGCCTTCAATTGCATCTATATGCACCCTGTAGTATGGTGACCATATTGGACTGCCAAACTCCAAAACGCTTCTAACAAGTGCATAAAATAAAAACAGTAGTGTTTCTGGTTTTTTGAAGGCTTTCGTAGTTCTGAACACAAAACCAAGGAGTCGATAGGCTTTCATTGTTATGTATTTGTAATGTGCTCGAAATGAAAGCTTGCTGTCGAATATTACTCCTAAATCTCTAGCTGTATCGGTCTTACCCAAAATCTGTCCGTCAATCGAGTAGTTATTATTGATAACGAAATGTTTGTTACTGAAAGTTATGACAAAGCATTTGCTGATGTTCAGATACATGCGATTGACCCTACACCAGCTTGAAATGGTATGTAAATCTTTTTGTAACACATTGCAGTCATTAGAGCTGTAGATGGTGTTGAATATTTTTAAATCATCAGCATAAAGCAAACATTCACATGAGAGACAGTCGATAAGGTCGTTAATGAAAATAATGAACAAAAGGGGCCCCAAATGGGACCCTTGGGGTACCCCGGAAGTCACTATAGTTGGAGATGAAAAAAAGCCCTTTATAGCGACCAACTGACTCCTTTTACCGAGATACGAGGTTAACCAGCGATGTAAGCTACCATGGATGCCATAAGAAGCGAGTTTCATGCAGAGAATTTTGTGATTGACTCTATCGAACGCCTTTGCAAAGTCCGTATAGATACAGTCAACCTGCCCGCCTTTGGCAAAACTTTTGCAAAGGTAATCCTTATATATTAAAAGGTTTGAAACTGTGGATCGGCCTCTGACAAAACCATGTTGCTTATCAGAGATAAAAGGCTTAAGATGGTTGTAAAGATGATCGTAAGTCAAAGACTCAAACAGCTTACCCAGACAAGACAATATGCTGATAGGCCTATAATTTTCACAACGGGACTTATCTCCATTCTTGAAGATAGGTATTATATGGGCTGTTTTCCATAGCCCAGGAAAGACTCCACAAGATAGTGATTTATTAAATATGATATATAGCGGAATGCTCAGTTCTTTACCACATTGTTTTATAAATGATGGAGGGAGCTGATCCGGCCCTGCGCCCTTACCAGAATCAAGCTGTTTAATCTTGGTAAGTACTTCACTTTCAGATATAAAAATATGTGTGAGTGAGTTGGATGTTCTATTTTCAACGAATTGCTGAATGGTATCAGATGGCACTGATGAAGATTTTGTACTATTCAAATCGCTAGTGTCAAAAACCGATCCGAAGTAGGTAGAAAACATCTCACAAATCTCAGGACCACTAATGAAGGAACAGTCACCATAGTACATTACATTTTGCATTGAAACATAACCTTTTCGGTTATTCACATAGGTCCAGAACTGTTTAATATTCTTACTCATGGACTCTTCAATTGAGGCAATATATTCCTTGTAACATTTATCAGCCATTCGTTTGAATCTATCGCGTAATAAAGAAAAGGTGTCATAATCGCGTGGATTACGAAATTTTTTGAAAAGTGTATGGAATTTATTTTTTTCTATATTACACCTTATTAGGGGTTTGCTGTACCAAATAGGATAATATTGTGATTTTAATGTAGAGAGTGGTGTATACCTTCTAATAATATCAAAAAGTTTTTCATAAAAAACGTTAAGGCATGCATCAACATCGGAGCTCGATAAGGTATTATACCAATCTATACCACACAATTCACTTCTTATTGCTTCATAATTACACTTTGTGAAATTCAGTCTTTTATTATTATTATTATTCAATTTCTTTGTTGGTTTAAGCGATACAGGAAATTCAAACTTTAAAGCAGGGTGATGCCCGTCTTTTGAAGTCATAGGATCAGCCTCAACAACTTTGAGATTTTCAACAGAAGACAATATTAAATCAAGTATGCGATTTTTGGCATTGGTAATTTTATTACATTGATATAACCGACAGAGTGAGACAAATTCTTGTAAGAGCACAGTTTTATTACTATAAGGGGTATGTGATGGCTCGCCACCACCACAAGTGGTAGTTGTAAACTCATGATTGTTGAAATCACCTATAATCAGACAACTTTCTTCGGAGCAGTTGTTTAATAATACTACTTGACAGTTTGAATAAAATGTTTCTAACTTGGAAGAAGTCAAATCAGGCGGCAGATAACAGACACATATATTTAAATTAGGTGAATTATTGTTTTCCGGTATAATGGAAACCCAGATATCCTCCACACCACTATCCCAAGATGCCCGGCGAATAACATTAAAAGTTTTTTTAATAGCGACAAGGACACCTCCACCCTCGGTTTTTAATGAGTTACTATCAATGCGATCACGTCTAAAAACATTGTAACGTGAATCTACACATTCTCCATCATAAACGCCTTTATTCAAATTAGTTTCCGTTAGACATACTACATCATAATCAGAGTTCAACAAGTTTAGATAAAACTGTGTTAGTTTAGAACGAATTCTATTGACATTTTGATAGAAAACACTAATCATCAGCAAAGCTCACAAAATCCTACAACTATATCAAATTAACAAAGAGAGGAAAATTAAAAATGTAAAAAATGTACAGTTAAGCAAGTTTGGTTAAACAAGTGACATCCTTAACATGTATGGCATGACTTTGCTCATCTTTCCGAATATATATTTGTCCAAAACGCACCCATACAAACTTAAAACTATTTTCTCTACAGAACTTTCTGGCAGCACTGTGCACCTCTTTAACTTCTGGAGGCAGATGTTCGGCGACATAGATTCTGCGAGTCTCCCCCTTAAAACCAATATGAGTTGTGGCAAGTCTTTCCTGAGCGTGAGCCTTATTGAAACGAGTAACTGCTGATATTATAAGATCACGGTGTCGCTGCGAAGACAGGGTGACGAGTATGTTTCGAGGTCTGTTTGATGAGGTATCCATTTTGGCAACACGGCGGCACGACCTCACATCGCCATCAGATATGTTCACTTTAAGGCACTCACATAGTTTATTGACTAGACCCATTAGGTTCTCACTTTTGGTTTCAGGAACCTGATGAATTTCAAGATTTAAATCTCGTGACATCTTCTCAATAGTTGAAACCTTAGACTGGAGCTTTGCTAGTGACGATTGGGATTTTAGGACATTAGATTGTAGTTCTCTGATTTGAGCTTCCTTTTCCTTTAACTCCAATCTTATATCCTTTTGTTCAGCAGACAAGTAATCAGTGGTTGATGTAAACTCGCTTTTCAATTTCTCAAACGCTCGGTTCACATGCACGGTCACTATTCTATCAATATCCTTGTTAAGTGCCGATCTAAGATTTGCCATAATTGGGGAATCCGGTGCAAGCTTTAGGTCGAAAAGCTTACCAATACTTTCCATCGAAACGGATTCATGCACCAAGCCAGGACTTGCCGCAGAGGTGGCAGAGGTTTCTACTCCTTGTATCAACGTTTCGCCAAATGAAACGTTCATAGACTCGTCACACGACATTGTCTGTCGGCGGCGTTGGCGGCAGGGTGTGTCATCGTTGTTTACTCTTCTAGTGATGTTTTGACAATACGGACAACATATTGACTTTAATTCTGCCTTGGTAAGCCTCATACCCGCATCGTTCGATATATTTAAGCATTCAAAGCAGTACTCAGATTTACAAGTGTTGCATAATAAGAACATTCTATCCTTAAGCTTTGATTTACAGCCATTGCAAATCATTTTCGATGAAGCAAAATAGCTAAAGAGTAGGTATACCAAAACAACGTAACAACTGGCACTGGTTGAAATTTAAACCACAATAAAATTAACAAGTATCCCTCTGCCCAGCTGTTATCAGTCGATTCTTATATTTTGTGTCGGTGGAATATTATTATGTAAACACACCCAGCCTTCGATTCCTAAGCGCCAATGAGTGTATTCAAACTAAGTCAAACTTGCAAGTCACAACCGCAGATTCTAAGATAATATGGCTGAGCCGCGAGAAGAACGTCGTAAGCGCCGTGCATTAAGCGTTACTTACGCGTTTTCGTAAAACACTTGCGGTGGCCGCTATATGAGGGTAACTTACTTGTTAAAAGTTTTTAGTCCATAGGAATAATCATCAATAAACATCACCAATCACTTCATCAATTGTCCAAAACTCGAATAATATATATTACGCTTATGTAATTGTCCAAAAACTGATTACAACACTAATTTTCACACGAAATATAAATAAAAACTTGGGAACAAAATAACTTGGGTGTTAACTGTGCGATTCGCAAATTGATTTTTGAAATCGGACAGAGACTCAGCGAAGCGACCGAGGACACTCGTTCCGGGTCGTTCCTGATGCAAAAACTGACCATCCAGAGTGGCAACGCAGCAAGTATCATGGGAACTTTTGCACCGCGAGCGATCAAATCAAATCAAATCAAAAATGTGGAAAAATCCCATTCGATCCAGGCGTGATTTATGAACCATGAATAAGTCTATTTCCTTAATGTTCTCGTCCCTAGCTATATAAAAGAAGTTACTTAAAATTCTCGAAAGCTCCTAATGGAGTTACCAGCAATCAAAACTTGTTTACAATCAGTTAAAAGCTTCAGAAATAAGAAAAAAGATTAATTTCAGGAATAAAATAGAATCAAAACAATTGTCTTTCGGTTTGTTTATCAAATGTCTTTGTTACGTTCGTTGATGAGAGATAAGTAAAATGCCGGCCGAATTCTAATTATTTTGAGTTTTAATCAAAGACATTTATTTTTAGGTACTTCTAGACTAGGTAGCAATTACAAAGTTTAACATAAAGAATACCATAGTGAAAGAGCGTGTACGAATGTGCTGTGTGAATGAACTTCCAATAAGAGAATAAATACCTACATTTTCAAACAGATTTTTAATCTTTTTAAATCCAGAGATAGAATCTCAACCTAACAAAAAAAAAAACGAGAGTCAACAACTGAATCTAAATGAAAGCACAGATTAATAAATAGTTACTACGCAGTGTTAGGCTCTACTATTTTTTTATGACCATAGAGCTATCTAGTGTATAATTTTAAGTTTAAAGTATGTTGCAATAAACTGTTTTCTTCCCTTCAGTTTAATTCTGCTCTTACAAGGCTTATTTCAATGTTTTTTTAAGTGACCTCAAAACAATAAACGGAAAACTGTCAACTGCGCTACGCTTTATCAGACGAGGCTCTCGATCCCCCACACCCGATGGGGCCTTCGATGGCCCTGGGTTAACTGGGATGTGCGAGGGATATGCCAGGGGCTACCTACGGCATCTGATGGCTCAAGACGGCCGTGTGGTTTTGGTCGGGTCGAGTCTGACATTACCACCTTCACTGGCTACGGCGGACGGGGACGTGGGACGTGGGGATTTTTAAAAAAAAGACCCTCAATCCATTTTACTGTCAATGCAATTTTTTTGCTTAAAAAAAAAGAGTATGGATTATATTCTCGTATTCTACAGACTATTCTCATCACGGTTGACATGTTGTGGTTAGAAAAAGTCGTAACCGACGTCCGCTGTGTATTAGTGAGATCGACATCCTGTCATTTGATCACAGACTGAATAAAATATAATGTCCTTGATATAGATTGGACTCTCTTGCGAGAATTTTGTCTCACATCAAATTATTACTATTATTACCATCATCCTAACCTCTTACTGATTTTAATTATATTTAGTTATCTGGTACACAATAGAACATAGCGTTATACGATCTTACCAAAGGTTTAACTTTATTTTTATCTTGTTTCAGGACACTGTGATAGCTCCAAAGATAACATGGTGATGAACCACAATATACACAGGTGTGTACCTACGCTCAGTTTATATAAATAGTACATTCAATTTATAAATAGGACGTAAGTACTATTTTACCTACTAGGTACTATTTAACCTACTAGGTAAAATAATACGTTCCGTAATAAACACTAATCATAAAAGCCAACCTTTTATTGGTTTTTTACATCTGATTTTGGGAATCGTTAACCTCAAATTAATCTGTAGAATGGACGTTAATGTACCCAGCCAATACCGAAATTTATTGTTATATGTACTTAATTTGAATTTTTATATTTAGAACTTCTGCTTGCTTTATGTATTGTTATAAAACAAGTAAACTTGTAGGAAGATTCGGAATAAATATTGACGACTTAAAAAATTTCAATTCTATTGTCTAATCAGTTTTAATACCTCTATTGTCTAAACTCTAAACCATAGAGAAAATTTTACGTTATTATATCCTATATTTATGTTTGTTTGTTTTTTTACTGCACAGTGCGAAAAATACAAATGATAACAAATACATGCTTAGGGATTATTTGTCGGGACACAAAACATATAAATAAAGGCTTGTATTGAATCAATGGTATTTTGGATTCAAAAGAAAAATGATGCTGTGTTTTATCCGACTACGGCAAAACCAAATGAGGGTTTTGATTTTGACAGGCTATGTATTTCAAGAAGAAGTTACTGCAAGGCGTACCTACACCACTGAGCCAATCGGCTTTGCTTTCAAACATAAACAAACTCTAAAGTGTGGTAGAGAAACTTCAGATTAGGTAGATTTTGCATGTGTTGATGATTTTGATTGTGTTGTGTGGTGTGTGGTATAGGTCACGCATTTAGCATATTCGTACATACATATAAACCCTGTCCTGAGGTGTGCCTCAGGACAGGGTTTATTCAATAAGAATTCTTTTACCATATTATAACAAATGAATGCATTTGTTCGATTCCTTCGCCTTGCCTATCCAGTACATATTACGAATATCAATCGATACTTACATGCTCATGACAATGATTATATAATATATTGACCTTATATAATTATATTCAATCCTATTATTATAATTATTACATTATTATATTAAATACTCTTCCTCTTAATATTATATCCCATTATATAATATCAATAATATTATATTTACTCAACGCGAAAAAACAAAAGTTAGCGGCCGTGTATGTTTTTTTTCTGGCGGCAAAAATAAACCATAGACAAAAGGGATGCAATAGGTAATATCAAAGAGTATTTATATTGAATGAATGCCACGTGTAGATGTTACAAATGGGTATATTGAGGCTTTCCTTCTCGATATAAGCTAACAGTATATTGGGATGTATTTGCTACCAGTGATAAATTATTCTTATTTCTAAATCATATTTATCCTAGGCCCTGAAGAATCTGTCTTCTCTGTACCTACTAACTAAAAAAAATTAAATGAATGTTATGTCACAATGCTGATCTCAATCTACAGGGAAATATTCGACTTACGAAACCAATTCAATACGTATTGTTTACCTTAATACCTATTAAATGAAATCCCGTCAGACAATCGTCACAATAGCCTTCCGGTGTCCATGGCACTATTTAAGTAGCTTATGTATTACTGTTGCAATGCCAGCAACGGCCATTTTGTTAAAATCTGATACAGTATGCAAAATAGTCAGGAGCATAAAATAATGGCACCGAATCCGACCGTGCGGTGTGTGCTGACGTTTGCAGTGGTTTTCTAACTACCCGACAAAAAGGGGGTTATTTGTATGTTCTGCTGAAAATTTCATATATTTTTTTATACCGCTTAGGTGGCAGACAAGCACACGGCCCACCTGATGTAATGTGGTTACCGTGGCCTATTGACGTGTGTAACATCAGAGGAGTCACACTCGCGCTGCCGACCCTGTAAGCACAGTTTCTGTGCCGTTAGTGTAGAAGACAAAGCAGGGCAAGCCTTTAGTATTCTCACTGACAGCACAAACTCTGCAGTGAGCTCTGGCAGGGTAGCCAGAGCTCACTGCGAGCGACACTGCAAGCGACTGCCATCTGACCGCCACAACCCAAAGGCGACATCGAAGCATTGCAGCTAGATCAGTTGTTGAAGTTTATAAGGCATAGATGTTGGTATGGCAATCGGGACCGACGGCTTACCGGGACCGCTTTAACCGGGACTGCTGCTCTCCGAGGCACGACGACATCAATGCAAATACTTATATTCTTTCATGCATACAAATATTTTCACTGAGCGGGGATCGAACTCGTGCCTCCTGCGTAGCGGACGCGTTCACTACCGCCAAGCCACGGTGCTATCATAGACACTTCTTAAAAAGAATAAAGGAAGTAGGAAGTTTAAAGGGGGTAGGGCACGTCGGTATTTCCGTCCATTTAAGCAGTCCGGCTGGGGAAGTACCTCCGCCCTACAGAATACCGCAGCTATAATAACCTCGTGTTGTGTTTCCGGCGGTGAGTAGGGTAGCCAGAGCTAACTGGAGAGATTTTGTGCTGTCAGTGGGAAGACCAAAAGCTTGTCCTGCTTTGTCTTTTACAGTGACGGCACAGAAACTCTTGTTTACAGGGTTGGCAGCGCGAGTGTGACTCCCTTAGCGTAGCACACGTCCATAGGCCACGGTAACCGCTTTCCATCAGGTGGGCCGTGTGTTTGTCTGCCAAGCACCACTCGCTTAAAAAAAAATCCTACTCAACAATACCACAATTCCATTAAAACCTCCGTGGAAAGTTACTTTAGCTAACTTATCGATCGATGTTGTAGCGGATTGTACGAACTGTGCGCACGCGCTCGTGCCTCGTTCAAAACAATCCGTATTGTTGCTCAATCTGTAATTGAATACCAGGTATTACTTCATTTGCGTTATGAGCTTGCTATTTAAGCAATTTGTAATGTAATGATTCAAAGTTTTGTTGAGAACAATAAACTTGTGTGCGTGTGTTGGTTTGATGCATACATTCATACCTACATATAATCACGCCTTTATTCCGTTGAGCGATGGTTGAGCGATGAATTAACACCCACATTTCACCAATCAATGAAGTCGGTCCCGCGTAATAAGGGGTGAGTTTATTGCCGTCTTCCGGGCACTAGGATTATTATTGTTGTCTCAAGCCATGCATCTGAGGCTGAATCTGGGCTTTATATATACATCTGATGTTAAACAGCACTATTCCTTAGTTGCATTGTACGACACCGTATGGGAAGAGATAGGGTGATCCAAATTCTACTCTGCTGGGAAGCACGCGGCTATGGTCTGATGCAAGTTGCTTTTAAAAGGTACATATACCTAGTTAGATTCTGTGCCCTTGCTTCGTTCTGGACCTCAATTCTGCTAAAGCAAAACCACTGTCTTACCACGGGATACTGTTAATAACTCCATTTCATTTTGTACTTTAAGGTTATAGAAATAAAGTTTAAAATTTAATGCAATTTTTTACAGTGTCTGTGGATTTTATTTAAAAATGTTCGAGTATTACTTATTATTACTTACAATGAGCAAATTAATTACTCGCTTAAACTTTTAACAATGTTTAGAATCGAGGAACTGACTGCTCACTCGTACCAAAAATTCGTTTTTCGTTTTAATCAAATTTAGGTAGGTATATTTATTATAGAATGTGAAATTAAGGGAAGTTAATTTAGGAGGTAGTACCCGACGGTATTTCCGTCCAATTGAGCAGTCCGACTGGGGAAGTACCTCCGCCCTACAGAATAAATAACTTTGTGTTGTGTTCCCAACGGAGAGTAGGGTAGCCAGAGCTCACTGGAGAATTTGTGCTGTCAGTGGGAAGACTAAAGGCTTGTCCTGCTTTGTCTTTTACACTTGCGGCACAAACTCCTTGCTTACAGGGTCGGCAGCGCGAGTGTGGCTTCTGTGGTGTTACACACGTCCATAGGCCACGGTAACCACTTTCCATCAGGTGGGCCGTGCGCTTGTCTGCCATCTATGTGTTTAAAAAAAAAACAAGGGCCTATAGCTTGTTTCATTATCATGTACTAATCCCAGTTACATCAAACTTGCATTTAGGAGTCCGCTCTTCTACTATTTCTTTTCTTGTAAATCACTGTTTTATCTTGGCTTCTGCCATTTGCTTCTGCTAACTGAACCTGGTAGAAAACCCTACGTCAGAACCTCGTTCGTCATTCAGAAGGTGTACCGGTGAGGTGCGGAGGGCTCCGAAGATCTTGGTGCGGGCATACACGCTCTGTTTTGTCCAACGTAATTGGTTATATAATATGAATGTAATAGCTTTCGTACTAACGAGCTGTAAAACAAACTGTAAACTGTGATATAAACTCTATCTATGACTGTCTGTGGGTAATAATCATGACCAAAGATAGCACACACAATATAATCACAGCGGTCGTTTAGAGCCTATTAGAATCGGCAGGCCTACCATGAAACCTACACGAATCTGCATACATTATGAACAAAGGACGTACATTGCAACCTGAGACATTACGCACTGTGTGGTATGAAAGAAACTTCATCCCACGCACAGTCAAGCTGTGAAATGACACCCTGCTGCGGTTTTCCCATGCGCCTGCAATATGGGGTTCTTCAAAAGGTGCATAAGAGGATTCTTACGTAATGGCTTGTCCTGCTTTGTCTTTCACGCTGACAGCACAGAAACTCTATGCTTACAGGGTTGACAGCGCGAGTGTGACTCCCTTGGTTTTGCACACGTCCATAGGCCACGGTAACTACTTTCCATCAGGTGGGCCGTGTGCTTGTTTGCCTCCTAAGCAGTATAAAAAACCTACTATTTACGTTATCACGTATCATTAAGTGACTTTGAATCGAATCGTAATTCGATTTAAAGTCAAGCTATGATGGATAGCCCTGAGATGTATCCCAGAACTATCCTCTAACTTCAGAGATATCCATTAGAGCATAACTAGTTCAACGGCTATGAAGGCAGATGTTGCCAAAAAACGCGCACTTTTAGTTAATTTCAGCTGATTTCGAATGAATCCAACATACCCACCTCAGCCCACCATTAGCCACAGATGCGGTGGAGGTTACCGCACGTGAAAAGAAAAAGGAATAGCCGGAGACAGAAAACTGAAAGAAGTGGGATGATGCCTTCGGCTTAAAACGTTCCAACGCCCGCAAATTCGGTCCGCAACTTCGAACGTTCGTTTCATAGTAGGCCGAAGAGAGGTTGACTTACCACAAAACTTTGATTAACTTTTAATTAACCGCTTTTACGAGAGTGCAGCACTGAGAAAACTGTTTATTTTTAATTCTGGATTTAGCAGGCGAGTTAACTACGTCATTAAACTGCTTTGGTAGAATATTGTTCACGGCTTATTAGACTTTCTAACAATCTCACTGGCAAAGGTTGGTTAGTTCATATTCTCACTGATAGCCGAAAAACATCAATCTAGATGCCTGACTTTTTAATATTTTTTTATACTTACGCTGGTAGGTAGATCCCAAAAGGTATAATGTGAAATGTTATATGGATTGTGTCGGCAATGTCTACTCGTAGCTATGAATCTGTGAGAGTTCCAAGCTCGTCCCAAGAACCATGTAAGTATCAGAAAATTTCAAAAGACCAAGACGTAACCAGTTAGCACAAAAGCTGTCCAGTGAACTCTGGCTAATCCATTCACCACCGGGAACACCACACGAGGTTATTATGGCAGCGGTATTCTGTAGGACTGAGGGAGTAGTCGTACTGCTTAATTGGACAAAAATACCGTCTTATCCCACCTCCATCTTCTTACGCACCTGCATAATTTTATTAAGTACAAGTGACAACATAAATACGTGCCGCCATTTTGTCACAAATGTCAGTTTGCTGCAATTATTTCTGTGTCACGTCACAATTAGGTCGATCTTGGTGTAAGCTAGGTCGTACAATATTTGTCCTAAATTCGCATGTATTTACCACCACGTTGGCCAGACAATTCACTATAGAATCCTTATTGAAATGCTATAAGGTTCACTTTTGCATGTTCGATGGGTCAAGCTATAGTGGTCTCGTTAGTTGCAATGTGCAGAGCGTTTGTATTAAAGACTTTTATTTTAGATAGTTTTATGAGCTGTTATATAAATATAATGGTTTATTGATCGTCATGATTAAGTACTTAAACTTGTGAAGTTGTGAGCTTAGTTGTGTCAGTTATGCTGTTATTAAACTTAAAGTTTATTGCTTGGGGGCTCATTCTTGTCGGAAAAGATATAAAATCTAGAATAGATTGCAATTTGCAAACTATGCTGTAACATTGGCTGTAACATGAAAGTTTTCGTAAATTGCACAAATATGATGCTTTGTGTTGTGTAATTTCTTGCCATGACAATTACTTGCATTGTTTAATTTATCATAGCACTAATTGCGAAAAGCATTAATATTTTCTTAGATTTTCTGTAATTATTTTTACTTGTACAGAATTGAAATAATTGCGTAAACATTGAAGTAATAAATTTTTTTGAGGTCGATGATCCCGACTCATCTACGACTCTACAGTAGTTTACATAAATATAAACAGCAGTTTATAATTAATGAAAAAATGATGCGACAGATTTTATAAACTTTTAAGAACGGGTGCTTGAAGTGACAGATGGAAGGTAAATAACCATATCTACATAAATATATTTTCAGGCATGGATTCTTTGGCAAGCAGCCGAAAGCGGCCAGTCGACTCGAGCGTCGCGACGCGCTCGCCTCGCTGACTGACGCATTCGAAATAAAAACATTCAAAATTATTATTTCGAATTAAAAAAAAATTTAAACTTAGAACTTTAGTGCTGCGACTTTTATTATAATTTAGATTAAAATATAGCTAGTGATGTGATATTAGTAACTTCGAACGCGAACTTATCGACCTCTTAAAAGTGAGAGTGAGTGATGTGAAAAATAACGTGTTTTAAAATTGCAATATAAAAATGACATCAAAAGGTGTAATGTTGAGTTATAATTTTTTTTATATTTCAATATCAGTGCACGTAAACATAAATTATTCCAAATGCTTAATTAAATTGAAAAAAAAGAAGGTCAGGTGACTGCAGCAACTGCCAGCAATTGCATTTTTTACGTTGACATTAATAAAACGTTTACATTGACCTATTGATAAATTGATCTCAATTTACCGCAACAAGAAGTTAATTGAACAAAACGGTTTATTTATAATATACACAATACAATGACCTGTGTGCGAAACAGCGTCGGATGCGAAAACATTTGCTACCGGAATTCGCTAATGACGGATTAACGAGGTCTTTGTTTATGCCAATTTATTTCTTCTTAGATTGTTATTTTAATATAACCAGCATAGGCGTTTTATTTGAGATTCGAAGCGTCAGATTCGAAGAATTTTTATTCAAAATAGTTTGTTTAGTAGGTACTATTTACACATAGGAACCCGGAACTGGTCTCAGTTACATCCTAAGCTTGCATTTTGGTGCTCAAGGTTTACTTATATATATTTTGGTTGTATCTGACTCCTCAACTCCAGAAACCCTGGGCCAGAGCCATACTGGTCAACCAGCACCACTAGCGGCACCAAGATAATCGGAACGCCAGCCAACTTTAACCATAATACAATCCCTGTTGGTGCTGGTTGACCAACAAGGCTCTGGCCCAGGGTAGTAGTAAGGTATTTTGAATCAAATCTAGAAATCAAAATATCATCAATCAACGTACCGTACGTGAGTTTTAATTGATACAGGCAGGTGTCCCACTCGATATAATTTAGAATTACACTACGTGTGTAGACAAAATTAAATTAATTTGTTTTTACACTACATTGATAGCTATGATGTCATCAAGATTCATGTTGTGATGACCTGTGTCAGGCGCAAGCTGTTCAAAATTTATAAGTAGCGAAGAGGCGTGTTTACAACGCACGTCAATTTAATGAATGAACGAGATCATGTAATATGAAACATAATACTCCAACATCTTTATTTTTATTACGTATAATAAATTATCATCCGCCGCCTGTATTTGCTGCGTGGTTCCGGACAGAGTAGAATTTGGACCACCCCGTCTCTTCCCATGCGGTGTCGTACAAGGCGACTAAGGGATAGAGCTGTCTAACATCAGACAGATATATACAGCCCAGACTCAGCCTCAGATGCATGGCTCGAGTCAACTATAGTGCCCGGAATACGCAATAGGAATACGAATAGGCTCACCCCCTATTACGTGTGACCGAATACAATTATTATTAAAATGTGGGTGTTAATTCACCTCTGCCTAACCCTTCGGGGATAAAGGCGTGATTATATGTATGTATGTAAATTATCATCCACGTGGTGACGGAGAAAGAATACAAGTAAGTATCACCACCCCATCTCATCCGAAGGGTGTCGTAAAAGACGACTAACGAAAAAATACGCAGAAGATATCACTGCAACAGATGGAAAACTCGAAATAAAACCATGTACCAATACCAACCTGTCTGACCAGAGTGGAAACAGTAGGCCAAAGCCTCCCAACATTGGGAAAGGTATGTCTAGCAGTGGACTACGATGGGCTAATTAATTGATTGATAATAAATTAGACATAATAACCGCGGTAGCCAAGTGGTATGGGTAATCGACTGCTGAGACGAGGACTCGGGTTTGATACCTGGTTTTACCATGACACTCACCAATGAATTTTCGATACATTTCGAAGTTATGTGTGTATTTATCGCAGGTTTATAAGTGCCCGGTTAATGGGAATTGGCTCGCCACATTGGGATCTAAACATAAACTAGCGAAATGTGGGTGCTAGCACCTCTGCCTACCCCTTCGGGGATATGTTTAATAAATTAGATGGACAGACAATCTCAAAAAGATAGGGACAGACAAGGAAGTAGAGTATCAGTTGCCATGGCGCACATTACAGGTGTATTTTCAGCAGTGGACTGAAATAGGTTAATTGATTGATTCATTGATTGTCATAAATTAAACAACTGCGGAGGAACAAAGCTCGCCCAGTATTAGAACAATTATTATCAATTATTTGAATCACATAAATAATTGTCCTGAGTCATACCCTACGGTACTCGTAGGTACTTACAAACACCAATTAGGCTGCCATGAGGTCAACGTTATTGGAAAAGCGAACAATTGAAGAATATCTGAGTCTCACGATTCACTCAGAATTTTTTTTTTCAATGAATCTTCATCATGTTTTCATAAACACGAATAAATCTATACTAATATTATAAAGCTGCAGCGTTTGTTTGTTTATTTGTTTGTTTATTTGTTTGTTTGAACGCGCTAATCTCTGGAACTACTGGTCCGATTTGAATTATTCTTTCAGTGTTGGGTAGTCCATTTATCGAGGAAGGTTTTAGGCTATATATCATCACGCTACTACTTAAGGGAGCGGAGCATTGATAATAAATGTTAACAAATCCGGCAATTTTTCATACATATTTTGAAGACTAAAACATACGGGCTCAAAGGGATATGAAGCTTCAAAATATACCCCGGGCGAAGCTGGGGTGGGTCAGCTAGTTAATTATAATTTGGACCTTTGAACTGGTTTTCATCGGTCAGTCGCTCACCTATCGTATTACTCGTCTCCTAAGAATCGTAGCCTAATGTTAAATAGCCTGTAACCTCCACTAAGAACTGGGCTATCAAAAGTAACAAGAGTTTTTCAGAACTTACTTTTAGTTCTAACGATTAGCTCGTTCAAATTATCAATCTACTAACTCTTCAGTTTATTTAGCATAGATATATATACTACTTACAACTTACTCTAAAATCAATACGACAGAAGAAGATATTTTAATTGACTTTTAAGTTTGTACCCATATTTAGAAGGAAATATATACAGCCCAGACTCAGCCTCAGATGCAGGGCTCAAGTCAATTATAGTGTCCGATATACAGTAATAGGCTCACCACCTATTACGTGGGAACGAATACAGTTATTGATGAAATGTGGGTGTTTTCACCTCTGCCTAACCCTCCGGGGATAAAGACGTGATTTTATGTATGTATGTATGTAAGAAAAAAAAATTCTAATATAAATATTATCTTCTAAAAACTTTCCGAGGAGATCTACCACACATTAGTGACTCGGTTTCGAATGGCGATTCCGCGTCTGCCTCTTAGAACGCCGTCTAAAAATAATATCACTTTTATAGTAATACGAGAGCTACATATCCGAGCTCATATTTCCCCATAGATCTGTTGTACCCATACGTAAGATGTCAACACGCAGACATCAGACAGCCGACGGATATACATAGATCTGATAGGGCTGTCACATTACCGTTTGGGGAAATAAAACTGGACAGTAAATATTTTTTGTATGTTTTTTTCCTGTTTTTTAAAACGGTTTTAATACTTGTAGCTGGAAGGTTTACCCTTAACCCTAAAAGGAAAGCTTGTAACATATCTTTTTTATACCACTTAGTTGGCAGACAAGCACACGGCCCACCCGAAGGAAAGTGGTTACCGTGGCACAAGGCAAAGTAGGACAAGGCTTTGGTCTTCCCACTAACAACAAAAAAACTTCTCCAGTGTGCTCTGGCTGCCCTACTCACAGTCGGGAACATAACTAGAGGTTATTATGGTGTAGGGTGCAGGTACTAGTTGTCCAGTGGAATTGCTCAATTGGACGGACAAACCATCGTGTCCAACAATTCTGTTCAGTCGGTGGGACAATTGGCTAGTTATGTAGACTTGGGTCTCGAAAATCTGGTTAGGAGTGCCCTAGCAGTATTTTACACACCTCTTTTCGTCCCACAATACAATTCGTTTGTAAAGGGTTCATAATATTAATACATACTTACAAACAAGTCATAGGTGGTAACCCTATGAAGGGCTTGCGTGGACATCGGGATCTCCTGACATGGAAATAGGACTGTCCCGTGACTAGCGGGGAAGTACTAAAGAATGTAGACTCATTACCGTTCTGTCGGCTCCCTGACGGCTGATACGAATCAAAGTTGTGTAGCTAGCTAAGTTTGCAAACACTCCCCTGATAATGCTGACACTGTTTCGGCACTGTGTCGGCATATGGCACGTTATCCTTGGGATTTATTTGTTTTCACGATTACCTGTTAGCCCTCGTCGCAATGGCAACGTTTATTGGCAGTCTAGTGTCAAAAATCTAGGCCGACGATAAAGCTGAGTAATCTTATATTACTTGATCTGGTTCCACCTTCTTCTACAATCAGTAACTAATTTCAATTATGTCGAAATTAGGAATAGAAATTCACACACCATATGCAATCTCCATTTCGAATTTCACTCACATGATCTGAATTATTACAACGTGAAGTACAACTCACCGGTAATTTTTATAATTCACTAAATCGTGTCATGTCATTAGAAGCCTGTCCAGTCCAACAATATAAATTACCTGCCTGCTTACCTACGTCTTCGGTATATGATTGCTGCTAACGTCAACTAAAATCTACCTAAATTCAACTATTCTTCATTACTATGTAATAGAGGCGAATTTATTACTATCAACCGGATGCTTTTGAGGGAATTACTCACCCGGGACCCGAGATCAGGAATAAACATACTATATATAATTACATGCAGCATAGAAGTTACCTTGGCAGCCGCTATATCACTGTGACAATCAGTAAACAGTTATGAAAAGAGAAAAAGAAAAAAGATCGTCGATAGACAATCTAAAACTTCAAAAGGAAAAGTACTCAGGTTAACTGTTTGAGTATTAATTTAAATTTCGAATGTCATCAAATAAGTTGACAAAGACATTTCAAATGTCAGTCGTAATCTCTAGATGTCAGATTAGATTTTTTAATTAATTCAACCCGTATTGTCTTACATTTTCTGAGAAGTAAACAAATATACTTGACATTTTGTGTGCTAGACAGCTTGGCTTAGTTGTGGGCCGTGGTTTTGGCACACGTTTGACCGGTTGCACCAATGAATCATACTCGAATGTAAACCGAGACATTATCTGTACAACACCCCGAAAGTTATGTTTCTTTGGAAATTGTAATATTTAAAACAAAACATGACAGACAGCAAGTGCTTGTCTTTGGTTATGTAATTTATACTTAGTTACCGACGACAAAGGAAATACAGTCGTGCAATGCAAACATATCTTTGTCGACTGTACCTACTTGCTGACCCTTCTGTTTCGCGCGAAAAAATCGACAAATATCCTACAATCCGATTGCAGGGGGCCAATGAAAGCAATTACAAGCAAAAATTTAAAATTTGATAAATGTCACACCGACAGATAGATCTTCTACGGTAATTAGACTACATAGAATTTGCAGAAACCTACACATTTTTAGCGCTGACTTGATTTGATTACGCAATTTTGGCGAGACAATGGCAAAATACGCCACATGTTTGCAATAAAGAAAAATACGATATCTTCGTGAATCGCTTCATGTTCATAAAATGCCCCGAAATCTACGTCATCTATAATTTTGATTTAGTTATTTTAGAGTTTTTAAAAACTTAATGTTATTTAGTGTGTAAAATGCTGCAATACATGAGTATATCTATGTGCATTTGTTGTTTCGGTTCGGTAAACCGTCCGACCCGGTTATCGTACGAAAATCTATCTAACAATCTGCCTGCAATACTTAGATATCGCCAATGGACTGTGGAGTTTGGATGTTAGATGGCAGTCGCTTCACGGCACATATCGAAGTTCAGCCGCATAGCAGTTACACATACATACGCCTTTTTCTCAGTGGGGTAGGCAGATACTACAGTTTTCCACTTGCCACGATCCTGGGATTACATATTGGTTGCGCCGAGGTAGAAACTGTATTTTGACACGGAAACACACTCCTTTTATACCCGTCTCCCCTTCCGCACTAACCATAGATGTAGCTTCCGTCCGCCATTTGTGAAATATAGACACTCAGTCTCGCTTTGAACTAGCCAGCGTAAGGACGGCCGCGCTCGCGTCTCTCAAAAATGATTAATATTTGTTACATTTTTACCGCTTCATAGACCTTTACCGATCGGATTGTGCCTCTCGTGTGTTCCTCAAGTGATCTAGTGACGCTGACGGCAGCTCCTGAGCAAGGAAGAGAAGATCCGTGTACCGGCTGCGATGAAAACACGTGTGTCGTGAAGGTTAGTGCATCCTCTCCTAATTTCTCGGGTTGCATTCATTGCTTGGATCACTCCCGCGGCAACCCGACCACCTGTCTTTTGTGTGTAAAGCGTCAATGGAACAGTTAGCTACATCCCCGCAATACAGTCCACTACCGCACGTTGCCAAGCGCCACCATTTTTGGTCCGGATCGAGCCGGATCCTTAGCCGTAGTTCGTATTTTGTTATTATTCTAATGGGAATAAGCGCACCGCACCTAAGTGCCTGGTTATTTTAGTAGAAAACCCCGCATCCAGACATTTAGGCTTAGAATTTGTTGTCCGTTCGCCGCTGGCTCGCATTGTACCTACCTAATACATAAATAGGTTAGGTAGCGTATCAACACTTAATCGTAGTTCGCAATTTTCGCACCGCGCCTAAATACCTAGTTATTTTAGTAGAAAACCCCGCATCTAGGCGTTTAGGCTTAGATCTTAGGTATACTAGACACCCTAGTGCATAGGCACAGTGTAATACCTAACGCATTTGGCTTTGTTTTGTTTTTTCAATTACGTCGTATTTGCCTGGTACCTGCGTGGGTAGACACGTGGTTGTACCTCATTCCAATTCATACGAAAGTATTTTAATTTGAATAGATATTACGCAATACTTAATCTCTGAAATAATAGTTGAACCTAGACAGCGACCATCGCGTAGGTACGACCTTGTTGCTATGCGCGTTTGTTCAAGCGTGCATTCACAGTTGTAATTACCTACCTACCTGCCGCTGCCGAGTATCGCTCGCGCCGCCTCGCTGCTCTGTACCGCTAAGATTAAGTCATTTCATATTTGTTGTTTACCGCACTTTAGTTTGAGATTTAATTGTAAACATGTCCCCAAAGGTTGATAGGACCGGTAAGGTTCAATTGAAACTTTTAAACGCTAAAAAAGAAATGATTTACTCTCGCGTACAATCGATTTATGATAATGCACTTAAAACCTCTGATTTGGTCATCAGAGATTCGTTCTTGTGTTCTATAGAAAACTTAGATAGTCTACGCGCGGATTTCGAAACCTTAGTACATGACATCAACGTTTTAGAGTTGAATTTGAATCCCGATTACTCAGTGAGTTATCAGGCCTTGTCGTCGTTTGACGATTTGTATTGTCGTATCAAACGCGTCGCTAGGAGTTTGGAGAAACCGGCTGACCTACCCAACCCCACTCGCGACCGACCTAAGTTGCCACCAATTCAAATACCCGAATTTGATGGTAACATTCGCAATTGGTGTCTATTTATAGATAGTTTTGAGAATACAATAGATAAGAACGATTCGTTGACAGATCACGAAAAATTGCATTATCTCGTTGAAAAATTGACTGGTAAAGCTATAACCGTTTGCGCTGGAATTACGTTTAGTGCCGAGAATTATAATTTAATTTTAAATACTTTGAAAGCTAGGTATGAGGATAAAAGATCGGTAGCTAACGCCTATTTAGATCAGATGTTTGATTTGAAATCTATTACGGCATGTAACGATCAAAACTTAGAGAAATTTCTAGATACTTTCGCGTCAGCTGTTCGCGCCGTAAAGAACCTAAAGATCGATGACCTCTGCGACTTCGTATTTTTGTATATGGGTTTAAGGAAATTAGATTCCGAAACCATTCGTTTGTTTGAGTCGGATCATCGCGGCAATAAAATTCCTAAGTTCGAAGACTTAGAAAGTTTTGTTCGCGAGCATATAAAGGTATTGCAACGCTCTTCATCGAAACATGAAGGCGCGAAGATAGTTGTTGATTCTGCACGCAAAGTAGATGCGTCATCGAAGTCACTGAGGTCAACTCATACTTATGTTAGTACCGCACCAGCACATGTACAATCACCTGTTTGCTCTTTGTGTAGTACTCATCATTCGCAACTGTACAGGTGTCCTGGTTTTCTAAAGTTGTCGCCTAGTGATCGTTATAAATTTGTTCGCGCTAATAATTTTTGTTTTAATTGTCTCGGTACTAAACACCGCGTTGTTTTATGTAATAGTAGAAATAGTTGTCGCAAATGTCAAGCGAGACACCACACTTTGCTTCATTTTGAGAATAGTGATGCCGCATCCAATGTGAGCACGGTTGGCTCGTCGAGCGGTGACACACGGCGGCCTGCGCCGCAGCCGCAGCCCGCGCTCGCGCGCGCTCCGGCCCGCCCGGTGACCGCCGCGGATGACGTCACCTTGTGTTCGTTCTCCGCTAGTGCTGCACTCACTACTGTGTGTCTTGCGACCGCTCGCGTTGTTATTGTTGATGCATTAGGTAAGCCGCGCATTGTTCGAGCGCTGTTAGATGGCGCTTCGCAAAGTAATTTCATTACTCAAGATTGTTGTCGGCGTCTTGGTTTCAATGTTGATAAGCGTTCAACCCGCTCAGTGGTGAAGGGTTTTGGAAGCTTACAGTCAGCTGTTCGTGGCACCGTTAAAACAAGGTTTAGATCTCGTTTTAATAATAATATTTGGTTTGACATGGATTCGCTCGTTATAGATAGAATAGCTGAACAGTTGCCTACCGTCCCGGTTGACACGTCTTTATTAACGAAATTTAAAGACTTGCCTTTAGCAGATGAGACTTACGCTGTTCCTGGAGTCGTCGATATATTGATCGGCGCTTCGATTCTCCCGCACCTCCAGTTATCACGTAAGGTTCAAGGGGGACCGACGTACCCCGCTCCGCACGCACTGGAAACAGTTCTTGGTTTTGTTATAATTGGTTCCGCACCCGCTTCTATAGATAGTTTTAGTCACTCGACTGCTTCGTTCTGTTGCACCGTCGAGCCGCCACTGGAGTCTACCATCCGCAAGTTTTCACTCGGTGGCTCCCGTGTATCCGCTGAAAAACGCTTTCTTTGTTTGGAACGAAAGATGCAGGCGTCCCCAAAGTCGAAGCGGTCCTATGATGAGGTTGTTAACGAATATTTAGATAAAGGTTACATCTCACCTGCGCCTGCGGACACTGGCGGGACCCAGCCTTCGTACATTATCCCGCACCGCGGAGTTATTAGAGAAGATAAGCTTACTACTAAAACTCCGTGTAGTTTTGGATGGCAGTGCTAAGACTAGCACTTCCGTGTCGCTTAATGACATAATTGTAAATTTTCGCATTAATATTAGTAATTTTTAGCTTTTAGGACTCAACAGTCGCTTTGTGTTGGGCCCACTCTTCGCCCCATCGTTGGGACACATTCGTCGCTAATAGAGTGGCAAAAATTCAATCTGAATTGGCGCCACATAATCTCTTTCACGTTGCTGGCACCGACAACCCAGCCGATTGTCTCTCTCGTGGATTGCTTCCTTCGCAAATTTTGGATCACCCGTTGTGGTTTGGTGGACCGTCCTGGATTCATGCCGCGTTAGATGGGTGGCCAGTTAGTCAATTCAATCCCACTACGGTTTCCGAACCACCCGAGGAGAAGAAGCACTCGCTTGTTGTATCGGTCCCACGTGAAGAGACCCTTATTTTGTTGTTGGCTAATCGCGTCTCGTCTTGGTCGAGACTGTTGCGTTGTGTTGTTTGTTCGCCTCTGCCCTCTGCCTAGCCAGCGGTAGGCACGAGCTCCAATCTAGGTTTATATTTTAGTTGTTATTTCCCAAACCTAGATTTAGATTAGACTTTAGATTTGTTTCGCATTTGTCGTTTCGAAGGTAACCCTTCAAGCCGGGGGGAATGGTTGCGCCGAGGTAGAAACTGTATTTTGACACGGAAACACACTCCTTTTATACCCGTCTCCCCTTCCGCACTAACCATAGATGTAGCTTCCGTCCGCCATTTGTGAAATATAGACACTCAGTCTCGCTTTGAACTAGCCAGCGTAAGGACGGCCGCGCTCGCGTCTCTCAAAAATGATTAATATTTGTTACATTTTTACCGCTTCATAGACCTTTACCGATCGGATTGTGCCTCTCGTGTGTTCCTCAAGTGATCTAGTGACGCTGACGGCAGCTCCTGAGCAAGGAAGAGAAGATCCGTGTACCGGCTGCGATGAAAACACGTGTGTCGTGAAGGTTAGTGCATCCTCTCCTAATTTCTCGGGTTGCATTCATTGCTTGGATCACTCCCGCGGCAACCCGACCACCTGTCTTTTGTGTGTAAAGCGTCAATGGAACAGTTAGCTACATCCCCGCAATACAGTCCACTACCGCACGTTGCCAAGCGCCACCACATATTTTGCTTCTTCTACTGCATTTAGATTGAAAAAAGGACTTCGAACTGTAAGGTGAAAGTCTCGGATGCAACAATTGCAAGCAATTGATCCGTGGTGCGTGGTTGTGATCTTATTTGAAATAAAATCCAAAAGATATTTAACACTCAAAAAGAGGGCTACACAATCATTAAAATACTCATATTGTAATGTGATCGAAATAAAACGCTAACAAGGAACTGTCATCCGCTTGGATTCATAAAAATGAGAGCGAGAAATATATTTTTAGAGAAATGGCTAAGTATTGCGTCACATGAGAACTCACTAAAGGGATTTTAAAAGTGGATTCGAAATGTTTTATATGATTTTGATTTGTGTTATTAATATTACTTAAATGTAATTCGAAGATAATCTTACGACTATGAATACATTTTATAAACATGAAAGTTTTCTGCAGATGTATGCTACTTAATCACGCTGAAACGGCTGAACGGATCTGGCTGAATTTTGATACAGAGATAGATAATAGTTTGGCATAACAGATTACAGATAGACTATTCATCTCTCTATTAGTATCCTATTAGGTTGTGGGAATAGGCAGAGTTGGAAACAATAAGTTTGCAGGATCTATTCAAATCGATTAAGATAGAAACAATTTAAACGGTCCAGGCGGGATTCGAACCCGCGATCTATCCCTTACAGGGTGAACACTCTGACCACTAAGCCACCGAACTATTTCTTGAAACCATCCAAATTCTTCTATACATATATCCGTCTTATGACGACAGTGGGTTAGTATACTAAATGCTTTAAAATTTTATTCAATTTCCAGGATCTATCTATCTTTTAAACATAATCACGTTTTATGCCAACATGTTACTAATTTCATCGCTCAAAACCTTTACAAGAATCTGGAATAATGTTCTTAACGTAGCGTTCCTTCTGCTTGCCTATTTCCCGTACCTAAGTTAATAGTGTTATAGAGAGAACAGTTTCCATTCTACATATATCTAGAGGGAGGAAGCCGAGCTTGCTCATGCATGAGTAATCAACAAAAGCTCGTGAGACTATGAATACTGCCACTAGCTGTGCCTATTGCTCTTGTAGATCCGAATATACGATACATACTCTAGTAATTACAGCTGGATTAAGATCTTTGATCATTTTGCCAGTTTCTTACTCGGCTATTTCACATTGATTGTTGCAACACACCTATATTTTGATATGTTTTCCTATCTACGTAACAATAATTTTCTCTTATTTTTAGATTGTTACAAAGGGATGAGGGTAAACTTGGCAATCTGGTGTAGGCAATCTTGAATGGATATAAAATTTGGTGAAATAGGACCTTAGGTATACACACTTCACAAAATAATGCTCAAATCAATCAAATAATGTTGTCGCATGGTTCCCGGCAGATAGTCGCGCGGTTCCCGGTATAATCTACCGGGATCACCCCATCTCTTACCATGCGGTGTCGTACAAGGCGACAAAGGGATAGGGCTGTTTAACATCAGACAGATATATACACAGCCCAGACTCAGCCTCAGATGCATGCCTCGAATCAACTATAGTGCCCGGAATACGGTAATAGGCATGGGACCGAATACAATTATTGGTGAAATATGGATGTTAATTCACCTCTGCCTAACCCTCCGGGGATAAAGGCGTGATTATATGTATGTATGAACCCTCACTCAGCCGGTACACTTGCAGATTAATGAATGAGATAAGACTCTTGTGCAGATTCTTCTCTCAGGGTTGGGGGATCAGCGTCAGTCGCTTCCATAAAAATTTAAAACAAACCAATAGAAGGAAGAACTACAGACTCCAAAGTGCTAGCTTTTTGTGCAACAAGAATAGTTGTCAAGAAAGTTTAAGTTCTAGGAAACCCCTAGATCCCAGGCGATGTACACTAAGCCTTATGCCCCAGTAAGCTTGCCCTACTTTATCAATAGATTCCAATATCCCGATTATTGTGTACATGTAAAGTGTGTTTATACAAATGTGTACGGCATGGACTGGTTAATTTGAAAGTGCACGTGTAGCATTAGATAAACAATTTATATGTGTAAAAAGAGTATTGCGGTAAGTGATACGCATTGCGAAATCGTGTATCAGGTCAAAGTTCTCACGAATATGCTAGTAATGGTTTTTAATGAGATATGATTTGTACACATTTTTATCTAATTTTGACAGTCTTATTAGGATAGTTCACGGACGCTTTATGAGGTGTTAGGTTAACTTTTCGGGCCTGGCGTATATTGGAGCTTGACTTGACATGCAATCGTGAGATGCTAGGTGTTAAAATACATTAACTTATTTATCCAGCTGTGCCTTGTAGCTATGTAGAGATTTGGTCTTTTTTGTTTGAAGGTTATTTTAATTTTTGAATATTCACCTAGACTCTAAAGTAGTGGCTTTTATTGTGTTAGCTAGCACAAATCCTTATGGTTCTTTTGTTGGTATTATTTAAATTCCATTAATATCTAATGTCTTGTTTTGATAATGACGACTTTGTAAGAAAAGCGTTCGAAATTGAAAATTCAATATTCCCGCGTTAAACAGGAACAATGATACATTTTTTTTCTAACAACATATCTGACACTATAAGGATTATTTATTATCTGTGCTGGCACATAATGATATCCAAATCTATCTAGGTATATACACATAGAAGTCTATTTATTTTGTACAACTTAATGGCTATCTTTTAATTGTCAGTGGAGTGACAGGACAAAAACCTTCACTCTTATTTATTTTTTTGCTAACACAAACCTCTGAGGGCCAGTGTATACGAATGCAAAGTACCTAATCACGTTTTTATTTAACACGTGTGAAGTCAAGTATGAACCAAACCTTTGAAACAGCATCCATGGGGCCACAAAGGCCCTTGAACGAAGATTCATGATTCAAATAAAAATGGAGCTGGTAAAATTGGAACCCTATTTTAGGGGGACTAGGGTATCATTTATTTTAATGGTTGCTTGACATTGATAACAAGACAATAAAGTTTTATTACCGTCTAGATAACCGCACGGGCAGACGTCAATACGGATACAGGCTAATGTTACCCTCCTGTTCCAATTGTGGAGATTTATTTTAGTACATGCGGGTGCATAGACAAATTGATGGTTATGATTATTCGAATATCTAAAAGTTAATTGAGGCTGAATAGAAATGCGATAAGGGTCTTTTTTCTTCGACTTAAAATAATTGATGAATTCAAGATATTATCTTGACGCAAGGGTATGTTTAATCAAAAAGCAGAAAAAATAGCAATAAAAATTGTGTTGGCCTTAACCTTAGAAGGAAAACACTACGATAATATATGTATAGTTAACTGCATATCTCATCTGTCGTGTATGTTTATTTAAGTTTCTCTACTACTACATTTCAAAAAAACATAATAAAAACTCACGCCTATATCCCCGAAGGGGTAGGCATAGGTGCTAGCACCCACATTTCGCCAGTTTATGTTAAGGTCCCAATGTAACAGGTGGCGAACTTATTGCCATTAACCGGGCACTTATAAATATAAATACACACATAACTTCGAAAAGCATCAAAAAATCGTTGGTGTTATACCATGGCAAAACCTGTTATCGAACCCGAGACCTCGTCTCAGCAGTCCAATACCCATACCAGGCTACCGCGGTAGCTAGAGTGACGGATATAATTTTATTATTATCTTATAAAACACTAATAACATCTTTTTTTTTTTTATACCACTTAGTTGGCAGACAAGCACACGGCCCACCTGATGGAAAGTGGTTACCGTGACCTATGGACGTCTGTAACACCAGAGGAGTCACAGTCGCGCTGCCAACCCTGTAAGTACAGAGTTTCTGTGCCGTCAGTAGAAGACAAAGCAGGACAAGCCTTTAGTCTTCCCACTGACAGCACAAATTCTCCAGTGAGCTCTGGCTACCCTACTCACCGCTGGTAACACAACACGAAGTTATTATAGCCGTGGTATTCTGTAGGGCGGAGGTACTACCCCAGTCGGACTGCTCAATCGGGCGGAAATACCGCCGTGTCCTACCTCCTATTACATCTCTAATTCCACTCAGTATAGTCAGCATGCGTATTATGTAATCATTGTTAGTTCGCTGCCTGGCGCCCGCTACGGAAGTTCTAAACTATTCCCGTAAACTGTTCAAACTTTTTATTGTTAACCACCATGACTCATTGCAGTGCCTCTATCTAAATCGGTAGACCCGTTCTCATGTATATTGCTAAGCGTAATAATTTAGTTATTCATTTTTATTTTCCTGATTTAAAATACAGAACATTACAAATTAAAACAGATTATAAATCTATCAACGTTTCGATTTTAAATATCGAACTCGTTTTGTTATTTACTTTTTAATATTTTTTCTTAAATGTGTTTCTCACCGGCCTGCAGTTAGATTCGTTTGTTTACGTTGCCCATAAATAGCTTGCTGGTTTGTATTTCTTGCTTACTTTTTGTGTTACTCCTACAAAACTTGGAGTATAGAAGGGCATGACGAATCTTTAACTCAGTGTTAGTTAGACGGAAATGTTTTGCTGTGCTTTAACTGTTAAACGTTATATTTTTAGCTACTGCGAGCCTTCCAAGGCGGGCTTACTTAAGCGATTTAGTATTGGTCAACGGTTCAAAAAGAGAGGAATGGAGCAATACACTCTAATATAACTCCATCACTCTACCTCTGAATCACTGCCCAAAATTGAGTTGCAAAACGTTGTCGTCGCCGTCATCATTGAAACCACTTTTACGCGTCTATTTATCGAATAACGTCATCTAAACTAGATAATGGATTTGGAAACAGTTTTCATTGTTATTGTTACCTAAAAAAAACGAGAAATCCAAATGCACTATACCGGTAAAAAATATGTAAAATATATTTTTATTTCAAATTAACAAGCATTCCGTAAATACACACAAGTATGTGTATTCACCGCTAAGAAAACCCCAATTATTGTAGTGCCGCAATTCCTGGGCACACCGCTTACCATTTCCTCGAGAATCGGGATTGTAGGGGTCGATATCTCCACCGACATTCAGTACTTCAGTCATTTGGAGGACAAGGTTAGATTGGCATCAAAGAAACTTTGAGTGCTCAAGGGCGAAGCAGTACTTCACTGCGGAGCAGTGACTTCTCCTTTATAAGGCACAGGTCCGGCCTATTGAAATTCTGTCTATTTTTTTCTGTCTATTCTATCGGAGCGCCTGCATACCAGCTTGACCCTTTCGACTCGGTGCAAAGAAGGGTGTTCAGGCTCGTAGATATACAATCCCATAGTCGTAGGCGATGTGGAACCTCTCAGCCTTAGGAGGAACTTTGCCTCGCTGTTTGTTCTACTGCCTATACACTGATTTGGGCTCAGATGAATTATTTGACATGATGCCCATAGCTACATTCTATCTTCGCACCACTCGCCATAGACAGTTCATCCTCACTCATTGCTATCGGAAAGGGTGCGCACTGTGCGCTATGAAACTTCAGCCCACGAACGCTCAAGCTATGAAATGAATTGCCTACTGTGGTTTTCCCAAGCAACTACAATATGGGGTCCTTCAAGAAGGGCATTAGAAGGTTTTTTCAGGGTCAGCAGCCCGAGTGTAACGCCTCTCTCTCTCTGGTGTTGCATACATCCATAGGCCAAGGTAACCACTTCCCATAGGGTGACCCATGTGCTTGTTTGCCACCTAAGTAGTATAAAAAAGTTAATAAATGCAATTTTAAATGATATTGTAGACAAATGGTGTCATTTCCGTTATAATTTATGTTTATTTTAAGAGACAACGCAATATGTAAATCAACATGTTTTTGGCAGCCGACAACGTCGCTTCGAAAAAATAACAATGAATTAGAAAAAAAATAAAAGTCGTTTTATCACCAGTTCAATACACTTTACGCAGTGAAAACCATTATTATTATAATTTTTTTATATACTTTATTGTACGCCAATTACAATATTCATGATACAGAAATTAAGAACACAAGAGCAGTATAAAGGGCGGCCTTATTGCTTTACGCAATTTCTTCCAGGCAACCTTTATTTTACAACGAATACATAACTATTTTCCAACGAATACATAAAACAGAATACCGCGGCTATAATAACTTCGTGTTGTGTTCCCAGCGGTGAGTAGGGTACCCAGAGCTCACTGCAGAATTTGTGCTGTCAGTGGGATGACTAAAGGCTTGTCCTGCTTTGTCCTCCACACTGACGGCACAGAGACTCTGTGCTTACAGGGTCGGCAGCGCGAGTGTGACTTCTCTGGTGTTACTCACATCCATAGGCCACAGTAACCACTTTCCATCAGGCGGGCCGTGTGCTTGTCTACCACCTAAGTGGTATATAAAAAAAAACGACACGGTAATAAATTATAATGTACATATTATAAAAATGTTATGATATAAAATTATGTCGATAGCATTTTTGAGTTTCTCCATTGTCCGACATAACCAATCCAGCTGCCTCCAGCAGGCGGGAATAACAAGTCACCGTGTTTCTTAGAAGAATAGAGACCAGAGAATTAAGGTCTAATAATAATTTTAGGTCGGCTCAAGCACCTCGTATTGAGATAATTGTGCGCGATTTGGGATACCTTTATCTCTATAGTGCTTAGTGTGCTTACGTACATTTACTCAAAGATAAAATCTTTTTTTCCACCACTTTTTTCGAGCATTACGTGTCTTACTTCTCTATTGGCAAGCTATTTACACTTTAAGCGTTCAAAGTTACCCGATCTTTCTTTTCAATACAAAACTCAATACGCCTCCAAACATCTTTGAAATAACGCAAGTTCTGAGACCCCTCTTGGTGTAACAAATCCATTGAAGAAGTGAACTCTTTTCTTTAAGGGTCCTAAAAAGTGTGTTGAAGGCAAAAAACTTTCGTAATGATTCACACGTTTGGGCGGCATTCATCTAAATTGAGGAGGGAAAAGGTTAACTAGGGTTAAAAAAAAGTTGTAGAAACGAATTGGAAATGAGATCACCAGTCACGTTTTCTACAAACGACAGCTCTAAATAGTTACCGTATTTGAACATGGAACGCGTCGTGAGATTTTTTTTTTTAAATAAGGATGACAAAGGAATGAAATAACAAAAACGATCCAGTTCATTCAAATCCATAAAATTTATAATGTTCTAGCTTGTTCATACTTAGGTACATTTTATTTTGTAAATACATTCATATAGACTTAAAAATAGCCATTAGGTAAATACACCATGTAAGGCACGATAGGCACGCATTAAATTGTTCCCGGATTCCCGCCGCGTGGATCCCGGTAGAGTAGAATTTGGACCACCCCATCTCTTCCCATGCGGTGTCGTACAAGGCGACTAAGGGATATGGCTGTTTAACATCAGACAGAAATATACAGCCCATACTCAGCATCAGTTGCATCGCTTGAGTCAATAATAGTGACCGAAAGACGGCAATAGGCCCCTATTACGTGGGACCGAATTCAATGATTGGTGAAATGTGGTTTTAATTCACCTCCGCCTAACCCTCCGGGGATAAAGGTGTGATTATATATGTGTATGTAAATTGTGATGTAGGCCTCTCCCAATTGGTACCAAATAGACATATATACAAACATTTGCAATCAGCGTGAATCAAACCCGCCACTGTCCGTCGATATAGCACTGTAGTAGTAGAACCTATATACCATGATGATATATGGACATTCAGGGGGAATGTCCATAAATATAAATTCATGTTTTCTAATGAAACAATTATTTAGAAAGGCGCTATTAATATGTGTATACAATTTACAAAGACCTTGATCTTGCATTCAAATAGC
The DNA here is from genome assembly GCA_963662185.1 of Eilema griseolum. Lineage (NCBI taxonomy): Eukaryota > Metazoa > Arthropoda > Insecta > Lepidoptera > Erebidae > Eilema > Eilema griseolum. The sequence continues at coordinate 14,528,414 of OY759250.1, forward strand.
AATTACGTACAACAAGTCGACCTCGGCCGGATCGAGTAGGTTTTAGTAAAATATACGAATTAAGTGATTATTTGACATTGCTTGGTTGGTAGGTCGCTCGCCTAGAGTAGGTGGATCCAGGTCTCCGAGGTGAAAGCCACGAGTACTGCCGGGAGCCACGCTAAAATTATGATGACTTAATGTCTCAATAGTTCTTTTCTCAATGTTAAGTCTAGCATTTTTAGAACTAGACTTTTGAATCTTATGGCTGGACCCTTTTCATGTATGCGAAATCTCAAATGATTTGAACATCTGGAAGTGCCCGGATGATTCCATTACTTCTATTTAAAAACCTGTTACAATATATTAGCTGTATCTGATATTCGATATAAAAAAATTGACAAAAAATACACCTACTTGTACCTTGGCAGATTTAACCCGAGGTTAGGTGACACATACTCTTTTGACTCAATATAATTGTATGAGTAATCAAACGCGTCTTATAAAAAGGTGGCCATATTTGGAACGTAATTTTTTTAATTTTCATACCACAATATACAGCATAAGCGATAATTTAAACATTTTAGTAGGTAGGTAGTTTCTATAACTTCTTTGAATAGTACGACATAGAACTACAATTTATTATTATCAGTAAATATTGCCTATATTTGAATTCCATTATTGAATGTCTAGATTCCTAATCTTGAACAGTGATTAAAACTTCTGCTCACATTATCATCATTATCATATCATCACTCTTCAAATGACATGGTATAAAAAACTTAATATCATAGCTAAAATTTAAAAATTGTAATGAAACTCAAATAATCCCTCTCTCCAAACATTGTGCTGTGCCCGACAGGGTCCATAATTGTAACTTAATCTTAATCTGTCATCTGTATCACATTATGGAACGCAATAAATGTATTGAATATTGAGTATTAATATATATTGCAGGAGACCAGTGCCTAAACTAGACCTGAGGTCTATATTACAGGACAAACGTATTATAAGTATTTGAACCAACCATGTATGGGAGTTTTCCTATAGTAATAGGTAAAAAACTTCATAATTGAAATAAAATTGTGCTTCATCATTTACCTGCCTTTACCACTTATAGTGACCGGCCACCATCTTGACAAAGTTTCTATTCTACCTCTCTACCTCTATGTCACGTTTTATACAACGCTGTTCAGTCGTTAAAACTAGCATTCATCCATGCCAAATTTTGGATGATGATAGTATATTTAATTGAAGTCGTTTTTTTTTATACAACTTAGGCGGCAGACAAACACACGGCCCACCTGATGGAAAGTGGTTACCGTGACCTATGGATGTGTGTAACACCAGTGGAGTCACATCCGTGCTGCCGACCCCGTAAGAACAGAGATTTTATGTGCCTTCAGTGCAGAACACAAAATTTGAATTTCTGAACTTCAATTTCAATCCTTTCAACTGCAGTTCAGGAACTAAGGTAACAGCTTTATTAACAGTTTCAACCTCGAACAAAATTATTATTGGGTATTATTATCTAATATTGCGTCAGTCAATCAAGTCTGCTCATCTTAACAACTAGTATAATTATCTTTTGGTTCGTAAATAAACAGAAGCTAAATATATAACTACATGCGGTCGTTTCCGTTCATTTGAGATTTAAAAGGGCTTTAGAGCACATTAAAACTAAAAATATATTCACCTACGCGCAGTGGTTTCGGAAACGTGTTGATTAGATTAATTTGTCACCTCATAATCTATTTTTAATTCTTGAGAATCGGTCTAGTTGAAATTTTTCGGATGATGTGGAGCTCCGTGTGAGTGCGGAGTTGCTCCACTGACCATGTGAAGATCTTATGAGTGCTCCTAAGAATTTTCAATTCAGGTGCATCACTAGGAAATAAATTTTATACCACTTAGGTGGCAGACAAGCGCACCTGATGGAAAGTGGTTACCGTGGCCTATGGACGTGTGTAACACCAGAGAAGCCAAACTCGGAATTTCTGTGCCGTCAGTGTAGAGGACAAAGCAGGACAAACCTTTAGTCATCCCACTGAGAGCACAAATTCTCTAGTGAGCTCTCGCTACCCTACTCACCGCTGCAAATTTGAAAGTAGGAGAAGAAGAAGAATTCTTGAGAGTTAATAGCAGAGGTTCATGGCATGAATACTGTTAAACTGTTGCGTTATTTCCTATTGTGAACAGTTATCACCACGAATCGCAAAAATTTAATGGAATGTTCTGAATTTTATTGCTTTTTGCTTACTTTCCTATTTGGGTGGGGTATATTTCAACCTAGATCTTCTTATTTTTATCTGACCATGTACATATCGATCCTTGTGCATTCGCCGTCCTCTAATAGTGCCAGTCTTAAACCCAAAAAGGTAATTTTTTTATACCACTTAGGTGGCAGACAAGCACACAGCCCACTTGATGGAAAGTAGTTACCGTGGCCTATGGGCGTTTGTGTCAGTGTAGAAAACAAAGCAGGACAAGCCTTTAAACTTCCCACTGACAGCACAAATTCTCCAGTGAGCTCTGTCTACCCTACTCACCGCTGGGAACACAACACGAAGTTATTATAGCCGTGGTATTCTGTAGGGCGGAGGTACTTCCCCAGTTGGACTGGTCAATTGGGCGGAAATACCGCCGTGTCCTACCTCCTTAGATAATTTATAGATAACGCGTTCTTATGATCATCATCCGAGCGCCATTCCCTGCTGTATCTTTCTTTGGAAACTTGGGTACGATCTCCTACTATCCTCATGGATTGATTTATCTTGGCTTTCAACTTTAGGAGGACTTGTAATGTCTTATAGCGTTGTATGTTTTAAAAACTTACCTTTTAAAAGAACTCTGTAATTAAGAATCACTGTGTCCTACAATGTCACAAATACTTAAAAGAGTGTTGTTTCCCAAGATACAGTTAAGGAACCATTATCAACATAAATTGTAAACACATTGCAAATAACCATTAGCGTCAAATAAATATTTTATTATTATTATTTACCTACTAGGCCTACCTGGGCCTACCCTCAGAAACGCCTCGTTTATTATTAGACAAGTAGGTATTAGCTTTTAGATGTGATGTAACCCCATACACCCAGATGTAACATGTACTATTTCGTACTTGAACTGGGCAATGAACCCTGTATACCATCGTTAATGACTTTGTTCACAAAAGTTTGATTAATTAAAATTACGTTCGCATTCAATGGCAACGCTATCAGAATTTATAACGAGTACTGACTGCCGATGTTGATCAATTAAATCTCTAATACATAGTTGAACTGTATTTAATGTTCAGTGATCGAATTAGCTAGACTTTTGTTAAAAAAAGCCATGTTTGTCTTAATTAATGGATGTTTGAACATTTTTTCGGTCGGATACAGAGGACTGTTCTCCATCCGATCGAAAAAGGGTCCGATTAACAATTTTAGGCTTGTGCTTTGTTATTTGAGAGCTAAAGACATGTGTAGTTAGTGAAACGTGAGGGTTCTTAATACACCTAGTCTCATAGGGTTGTACCCAAAACCAGCTCTTTGGAGTCTGTAGTTCTTCCTTCTATTGGTTTGTTTTAGATTTTTATGGAAGCGACTGACGCTGACCCTCCAAACCTGATAGAGTCTCGTATAGAATCTGCCCAAGAGTCTCATCTCATTCATTAATCTGCAAGTGTACCGGCTGAGTGAGGTTAACTCGGGCTCGGGCTTGGTATTTTGGTCGGTTTCGGTACATACATACATATAATCACGCCTTTATCCGCGGAGGGTTAGGCAGAGATGAATTACTACTCACATTGCACCAATCATTGTATTTGGTCCCACCTAATAGGAAGTGAGCCTATTGCCCAGTGAGTCTCATCGGGGATATACAGGTTTTTTTTAATACCATTTAGATGGCAGAGAAGCACACGGCCCACCTGATGGAAAGTGGTTACAGTGGCCTATGGACGTGTGCAAAACCAAGGGAGTCACACTCGCGCTGCCTACCCTGTAAGCACAGAGAGATTCTGTGCCGTCAGTGTAAAAGACAAAGCAGGGCAATCTTTTGGTCTTCCCACTGTAAGACACAAAAAAACTCCAGTGAGCTCTGGCTACCCTACTCCCCGCCGGGAACACAACACGAGGTTATTATGGCCGCGGTATTCTGTATATTGTACGTGTATATAATCCTATGGACTAGATGTGATTGCAATAGTCTATCATTGGTTCGTAGGGTTTCTAGTTGGGAGTATTTATAGTCCCCGGCAACCGGTAACCACTTGACGTTTAGTAAACGGGCCATGTATGCCACCGTATAAACCCGAAGAAACCTAATTCCTCAGAATTCGAAACCGGCAATTTACTCTTTGCCGAACCTTGCAAGCTAGTTAATTAGTGTTCAACAAGAGAAGAATAAAAACCAGCAAAATGTTAACTAAAACCTTACCTTTGTAAAAGACAAAGGTAATACTCTCTCAGCTGCTTTGATTTATTCAGTACCTATCTATAGTATATATAGTAATCAAGGTTGCCTGGAAGAAATCGCTTCCAACGATAAGGCCCCACATTGTCCATTAAACTGTATGCATGCTAACTACAAATTTTACTGTAATCTATTGGTGTACAATAAAGAATTATCTATCTATCTATCTATCTGCAATTTGCTTTCTCAAAATAATCCTTGAATTTAAACCTAACATACGTTCATTAGGGAGGTCAGTCTGCGACTGTTCCACAAAACAATTGCCCAAGACTCGCTTTGCTTACCAATATTGAACATTGTCTATGTTCGATGAATCATTTGTTGACAAAAGCTACCTGCAATTGCTTTGGAGGAATTCCAATCTTATTATCTGAGGAATAAGGGGAATTTTAATATTCAGCATATTGGAGATACTTCAACAAACTGAGGGCTGTTAGGTTTGATATTCAGAACCACTCCGTTAGTTTATTTAAGAGGCTGGCGTGCTTTTTTTCGACTATCATTTTGAATACAGTAGAGGAAAAATGTGAAGTGTGTAAGGACAGATGCCGATGGTGAACTGTCTCTGCCTTCCTTGGATGAAAGAAGGCATGAGAGTATGTATTTAGTAGTTAACTTGTACATACGTAACCATGTGTCTCCTCTGCTGTTCTCTTTTCCATACTTATGATTCTGCCCATTGAAAGCACCTCAATCTCGTCCGTAAATCTGCAAGCACACCTGCAGAGTGTACGCACTAAGATCTTGAGAGTTCTAGCCAACCTCGACAGGTTGGCAGGGGCTCTCAAGATCATGCTAAGGTCTCATACATATCTATTTAAAGGTAACAAAATAAATGATTTAACCCCAGTGATCATCACTATGCTTCCTTTCTCCGTGAGCCTATCTCGTGAAGTTTTTACCTTAATGTAATTTTCGTGTTGTACGATAATTTAATGGTGTTATGCAAAGTCATTATACATTGTCACATTTTTATATTGCTAACGTTTTGTTGTCAAGTGACGAAAGGATGTTATTAAGAATATTTCAATACGATAGAGTTGCTTTATGTACTAAAATGGTGAGTCTGGGAAAGTGAAAACATGTACAACTACATAATACAAATATATTTGCTAACTATTGGCTTAACACGTTCCAAGTGGCTGACTGGTTCGAGAGCTTATAAGTATAAGCTCTCGAACTTGTCAACTAATTAAAAAAATGATCAGTTTGACTAAGAGTTTTGGAGATTAGATGGAAGTCGATCACGGAAGAAACCGAAGTAGTAGTAATATAGACTGGATAAAGAAGACCCCGGACTCCGAGGTTTCAGATGCAACAAATTTATATAATATTATTAACATCATCCCCCTTCCGTTAAAAAAGATGTAGATAAAGTTGTCCAAAAATGAATGTCCAGTTTTCGCCAGTCGGTGGGTAATTGTGGAAATAAGAATATACGTCTCCTCTGAAAATTCTACTCTGAAGAGTATAAAAATAGTTATAGGTTTGAAATAAATAGATCGAATTTACCTATATTTTTCGCGTAGTCCCTTCGGCATTTCCTTCTGTTTTTATTTCCCGTGGGTCCATCTATCAAAAAAAAAAAGTTATCACAGGCCAATGCATACTGTGTTTTTGCAAATCAAAGACAATTTAGCACGAGTCGACGTTCTTCGACGAACTTCGTGTTGTATTCCCAGCGGTGAGTAGGGTAGCCAGAGCTCACTGGAGAATTTGTGCTGTCAGTGGGAAGACTAAAGGCTTGTCCTGCTTTTTCTTCTACACTGACGGCACAGAAACTCTGCACTTACAGGGTGGGCAGCGCGACTGTGACTCCTCTGGTGTTACAAACGTCCATAGGCCACGGTAACCACTCAGGTGGGCCGTGTGCTTGTCTGCCAACCAAGTGGTATAAAAAATAAAAAAAACGTTATGGAAGGTAAAGTGATGGCCTCCTTTAGTTCACGAGAATGAAGGATTTACTATACGGTGGCCAAATCCTCTGTATAGATCATCAAAAATTATTTACAATAGGATCTCAAAATCTCAACTCAGAGCGGTTGCGGTCTGACTGTGTGGGGTCCAAAAAAATAAACATCGGTCATCGTACGCCAGTGTGGGCGTTGTTTGATGTTCCAGTCAAGTCTAATGTTTTACTTGAAGGTGCTGTGCATCGCAGTTTTTATGTACTTACATGTTGTGATGGCTGAATGACGTAATAGTTTTAGTGGACTGCTTACTGTTGAGTTAGTAACTGTCTGTCATAAAAAAAAGATGACTACCTGAAAAAGATGGTACATTGTGGCGACATTATGAGACATTATGAGGTTCTAATACTTGAATATAGGGTGTCCACAGGGTTGCTTAGGTTAACTTAACTTAGGTTTTTTTATACCACTAAGGTGGCAGACAAGCACACGGCCCACCTGATGGAAGGTGGTCACCGTGGCCTATGGACGCGTGCGAAACCAAGAGAGACACACGCGCTGCTAACCCTGCAAGTATTGAGAGTTTCTGTGTCGTCAGTGTAAAGGACAAAGCAGGACAAGCTTTTGGTATTTCCACTGACAGCACAAAACCCTCCAATAGGTTAAAATAAACGCAATTGCCTCTAAAACAGGAGGGGAAAGGAGGCACAACCGATACGGATTCAAAGTACTAACAATGTAAGACACAAGTTTAAAACGGAACTGCAACTGTCGCATACAAATGTCCACAACACAACACTTCGTAACAATTGTGACTAATACAACAAGAATACAACTCTGTACAGTTGTGAACTAAAGTGTTTCTTCTTCAATAGGAACAAATTAATTACTTAGAATATAATCTATGAAAGGAACGTTTAATTTGTTCCTATTGAGGAACAAATACTTTTGTTTTATTTGTTAATTATTAGGAAAGAGCCTGGTAAACGATCAAATGATTTGTTTGTCAAATATTTTGGTCAAACAGGAAATATCTTCATCGCCGTTGTCGCACTGACAAATATGTGGAAGAAAATCACACACAGACTCTTAATTGAAATGAACAACACTTAAAAGACAAGTTTTTATTTTATTGTTTATGTTATTGTTTATATCAATAATAGCAATATTGTTTACATGGAAAGTAAAATCTGCCTAATTGCCCGCGCACTTTCATGTAGCTTACGTGCGACATAATAAATTCCATACACCGTATCCAAAGTTTAATATCTATGGCTGTTCATTATTTTTTCATATATTATTAATGAAATAATTAACAAAATGCTTATTGAAATCATATTTTCAAATTTTAATTAAATTATTCTAATAGCCTAACAATCAATTTTACACTTAAGAATTTTGCAATTGAATTATGTGGCGTATTAATAAAATAACTGTAAATTAATATTAAAATAACGAGTTGTACCAATGAAAAGCTATAAAAGATTGCAGCAAACAATTGAATAGATATAGTCATGCAGAGAAATGTGTGCACAATGAAAATTAAAATATGCACGTACAATGCCAAGAATTGTGGTTGAATAGTGGTTTGTAATTATTATTATTTTATTATATTACAACGGTATCCACACGAAGATTAAAAATTAATAAAAATCATCGTAAATACCCTTTGTTCCCTCCCTATCGAATACAAATTTAACTAATTTAAAGATTTTTCTTACTATAATGTATCAGACCATATCAAGCTTGCAAAATGTATAGGTACTTGATGCAACGCACTACTTTTTTCAATGTATGTCACATATAATAGAAAACCATTTAAAAAAAAAAGATTAAAAATAGAACAAATAATATCTAACGTGCGCAACGTTCGGAACGTATTCGGTTCCTTGAGGAGCATCATCACGCCATCATCGAAACTTCTTTTTTTTTTCTAATGTGCGCAATATCCCTCCGGATACCACCCCGGTGGGGGAGGTTATGTCGGACTTGAACCGACTAAAACGCACGTCTATTGTGTGGGCCGCAGGTTGCCGGCAGTGTGATTATCTGAGAAATATCCGTCGCACCCAGGCCGAGCCATCATCGAAGCTAAAGTATCTGTTTAAATTCTTCGGAATAATGAATGAGTTCTCACTGAGCTGCGATCACGTTGCTTTGAATGAATTCCGTCTTCTATTTGTAGTTACTATAAATGCATGTGGCAGTCATGTCACTGTCACACAATGTTCATAATTGATTACCTACTATGTGTGAGTATGTGTTTGTATGGTCAGCAACGGAAAGGCTTACTCATATCCAAACTTCATGAAACTTTACGCATAGCCTTGCATTTTATACGCCAAGATTACTACGGCAAAAAAATGTTAACCTACGAAGGCACACGAAAGCACAACTTTATAATAAAATACCCTCATCAATAAAAAGTAAAACCTCTCTTCATACATTTAAACAGAAGTTAGCACAACACGTCATCGAGACATCTTAACTCGTTAACGACATACGAACGAAATATTGCTGGTACATTGTTTACTATTATTGTTTCTCGTAAAGTGACATGTAAGTCTTTTGAGAAATAAATTCATTAAACCTTAGATTATTAATTTTGGTAGGTAAGTAATACTTTTGAAATTAACTTTAACTTAGGCCCGTATTCTAGAACGACACTCAGCCATGAATCTCGATATATCTGAGGACAGATTGACAGATATTGTAGACAATTTGTCCTCAGATAAGTCTAGATTTTGTACTGAGTACCTTTCTTGAATACAACGAGTAACAAACCGAGAAACCAAACGTAACTTCAATTTAATCATAACATAGGCCTTTTCTAATGTCCAATCTATCCGAGATAAGGAAGAATGCCCAAAGAACCAATGACTAGTGATGCCATGCCATAGAACGAACATAATAATAATAAGACGTGGATTAAGAGTTCTATGATTGGCGTAAACGAGTATATATAGACCTTGACTGGTGACCGCGAGACTGATGTAAAGTTAGAGAGTCAAGCTTCCTGGAAGAACTGCGAAAAATTTGACTCTTGAAACCGACATTCGAGAGACGTAAATAATAGGTGCTTCAAATGCCGTTTTTTTAATAAATTAATACGAAATTTATCATCAAAATGAATAGCATTTACGTACTGTTTTTGAAGATCGAATTTAATTCATCAAGCGGCCAATCAAAACAAAATTTAATATAGAGTTGTAAAATCTTGAAATCAACTTACAAACAAAATATAAATAATGGATAAGATATTCAAGGTGTACTTGTCTGCCACTTAAATGGTATAAATAAATATAGCTATTAAATTATAGGAAACGAACTCATGAATCTGTAAGAAACTTTCGGCAATTTCATCTTTAAAGACTTTTATTGCTGACCGTACAAGTAAACACTTAAGCTGATGATTAACCACGTAATCGTACTGTATAATACGCCTAACATACAATTGTGAGATCGTACTATTGAATGGAGGAATGTTTGTCTGTTTGTTTGGTCGTTGCTTCGTTACATATTCGATGACTGTGTGAGTAATGAAACGCTAAAGATGGCATAGCAGGCTGAACGATAGGCTGTTGTGTTATTTGAAAAATATTGCGTATTTTTTTATCTAGGACACGCCAATTTAACTTCACCTTACTTCTACTCGTAGTATAAAAATCTCAGGAAAGAGGGTCAACATTACAGACACCCAGTAAATGATAAAAACTGACAGAGGGTACTCTTCAGGCAAATATTAATATATATAGCTTTATCTAATTGCTGATGTAAAGTGCTAGGCTACTATAATTTTTACCAGAACAAACCAATAAAATATATAGTAGCACTAACTACAGGACTACTACTAATATTCTGAGGCACAAACTCACTAAAAAAAGCGTTTAACTTGTCTTTATTCGATGCTTTCGATGATTCTATGTGCAATTTATCGCAGGTTTATAAGTGCCCGGTTGATGGCAATAGGCTCGCCACCTACATTGGGACCTAAACATAAACTGTCGAAATGTGGGTGCTAGCACCTCTGCCTACCCCCTCGGGGATAAAAGCGTGAGTTTATGTTATGTTATTCGTATTTGATCTTTATAAATAATGTGAAATAGATTGTTGTTAAAAATAGTATTATTTTACGAAACAACAGCAACACTATTTCCTTTGTTTTAAAACAAATATTTTAATGGGCATTGGCTTGTTGTTTCGTCAAAAAACCACGGCCTGTCCTACTCCCGAACGTGAAGGCACGCGCATTCTTCGAGAATTTTTTTTTTTACTTTTTTTTCTTCGGAACTTACAAACGTGACTCACAAAGAGAGACCGCCTTAATGTAATTATGATAGAACATTAACTTTTTTTTTCGTGTAAGAATGTATTGTATTGAAGGGTAGGTATGTAATTTTAGAAGAAATGGTCTTTGTTTATTTTGTTGCATACAACCTACTTAATATACGTTTTCCTATGCTTCACTTTTGTTTTCCGTTGTATTACTGCAAAGCATTTCAATGTTTTCAACTGACATCTATATCTCCGAAGGAACACTCAGCTACAGGTAGTGACCATCTTTTTACTTGAATTTCGCCAAAACCTAAATACAAAGTCAAAGTCAAAAATCATTTATTCTGTACAGACCATTAACTCGGTACTTACAAAACGTCAATAAAAAAGGAACATGAAAATCAGTTTAGTAAATGGACCACCCCTGTTCGAAACGCCCCGTCCTGAGAAGACTCCGGTAAGAAACTTGGCGGGCATTTTTTTGGTCTATTTACAAACTTACACTTAGTCTAGGTTCTTTACCCCCGCTCTGGTTTAAAAGCCAATTGCAATTATGTATTCAATATAATAAAAGATATTAAGAAAAAGTACCTCCAACCTATAAAATACCGCGGCCATAATAACCTCGTGTTGTGTACCCGGCGGTGAGTAGGGTAACCAGAGCTCACGGGAGAGTTTTTGTATTTTCAGTAGAAAGACCAAAAGCTTGCCCTGCTTTGTCTTTTACACTGACGGCACAGAAACTCTTGTGCTTACAGGGTTTGCAGCGTGAGTGTGACTCCTTTGCTGTTGCACACGTCCATAGGCCACGGTAACCACTTTCCATCAGGTGGGCCGTGTCCTTGTCAGCCAACCAAGTGGTATAAAAAAATAATAATTTGCAATTTTGTGCTAATAAGTTCTTCACAGCATATAAACTATGAAAAACTTCATATTTTAAGGCTTAAGGCACTTAAGACTCCCTATTATAAGGTACTACTTCTCATAAATTATTTCTAATAAGGCTTGGCTCGTCCCAAATTCGTGACGCTACGCCCCAACCTAATAACGTTGTATTTGAATTTATCTTATCACAGTCTATCACTTATAGTTCTAATTGCTGGCAGTCGGTCGCACCCGTGGCCTTATCTTCAATCATTTTGTTTACAATCATATTTTTAAATTAGGTTATTTCGTCTACAACTACCTTAATACCCTGACGTGTTTGCGTCATTGCGAGATAGTTAAGACAAACAGTAAAATTTGAAAGAGTGTTATAGTGCTAAATCTTGAAAGATTCGTAAATAAAGAAAAAACAACACTTGTTAACACTAGCCTGGATCCGAAATCGAGAAATAATGTACGTATGAATTGAGACTTAATTACGTAAAATTTAAAAGGCAAGACCTCTTCTAAATCTACTCAATGATAGATATACTGAGACATAAAAAATCTATGAAAGATTTATTGGATTTAAAGAAAAATTCAAAAGCCAGAAAAGATATTTGACAAGCAAGAACGCATAATTATAATAATATTAGTCTGTAAACAGAAGAAGACAGATAATATAAAGATAATATACATATACAAAAGACAGGAAATCATACAAAGAAAATACCCCATGGATTTCAGCCGTCGGAAATTCGTTTCTAATTTCGACTAGATATTGGATTGACTTATTACATTCTAAGTGCAACATGTCTGTAATAAGTGCAGCAGCTCAAAAAACTTGATTCGAGTCTGTCAACCACCGGTGCCCACTGGCGGCCTAAGCCACAAATCTTTACAAAGAACTTCAAACTTCATGACTAAGATATAAAAGAAGTAACAATGCCGTCAGTCCTCGACATGGGCCCGTTCAGCCAGCCGGAGTGGAGCGACTCCAGTGACTCCATGGAGCCAGCTCCCTTGCCACAACTGGGCTACTTCGTGCCAGTCAGGTGCAGATGTGACCGGACGTCGCATCACGTGTGTCGGAGAAGCAGAAGGTAATTTACAATTCTCGAAGATTTTCATAATTCTTTCCGAGTTAATCGGCTTGCAGCTGATGGATATGTGATCGATGTCACACTTGGTGATAAGTGATGATGCGATCAACGCTAATAGCTCATCTGCTTGAGTAAATAACAATGAAACATAACGTTTATTGCACCAAAAAATACACAGTACAAAATTATATACATAGATCAATTTTGTATAATCACAATTGCTCTTTTAATTTAGAGATCTACATTAGATAATATATGTAAGCATGTAGGTATACTTTCCTTAAATATAAATCGGAACACCTATTTACTGACAAGGCGGAAGATGAGTGTGATGAGTTCCTGAATCCTGATGAAGGTAACTTAAATACCAATGATGTTATAATGATGGCCAGCTTGATAACCTTTTGACTCGCTTAAATTGACATCACGGCCATTTCAGTTTCTACGTAGTTTTTATAATATTTTTAAAACGCTGCCTTCTTGTGTTAAACACTTGTAAACCTATCAATATTACACCAATATAAATAAAAAATAATAATATTCTATAACATTCTACACAACGCTATCTAGACCCATAGTAAGCAAAACTTAACTAGCTTGTGTTATGGAATCTAGAATGCGGATAAACATACTTAGATACTTTTTTTTGTAAATACATACATAATATACATAGAAACACCCAGACCAATGCAAATATACATATTTGTGCATATAAATATTTGCACAGAGCAGGAATCGAACCCGCGCCTACTGCGTAGCAGTCGAACGTTGTACCGCTACGCCACAGAGACCTAATATAGAGCACATCGGTTCGCCCAAGATTTTGATGGGGTTCAAAAACCAGCCCCGGAAAGGGTACCTTATACATCAAGGCAATGTGGTATTGAAATTGTACTACAGTATTAAATACCCTTCTCATCATAAATAATTAATAATTAAGATTATTAATTATTAATTACCCCAGCTTGTCTCTGACCTCATTCCCACACACAGCGCTCAATGACATTATTCAATTTGAGTTAATTATAATATCGTGAGGACATAAATAGATGTTCGATTTGTACCCGTCTTTTAATCTCTATGAATATAAATTAATTGCAAACGTTACTAAGTGCAAAATTCCATAATGGGTAGACCGATCTGGATAATTACTTTATGTTCGCAATCGTCAGGCCATGGTTTATGTCATGTTGGGAAAATGAGAGTACCGGGGTGACGTCAGACACAAACAGTAAAGGCTCACGAATTTTTTTGTCTATTGATTACTTCCAACAGATGGATAGTCAATAAGCTGCCCGCCCATATACGCTTACGGTTATGGGTACTTGGGACAGCTATCTATAGGATTAGCTATGAAAGTTGGGAAAAGTCAACATCTAAGACATGACTTTTTTGGGATTATCTAAGTCCTATATCAAGAGTGTTGAATATTTCTGACTTCAGTTTATAAACACTCTTGATATAGGACTTGAACCCAACCACCAGCTCCTTTCGAATCTCGTAGTCTTCCCTAGGCGGAATACTCTACGAGATTCTACACGGCACTTCCTAGACTCAAAGTGAGCATAGCATAAATAGCTTGTGTTAAGATCTAGAATGTGGATAAACATAGATAGGTACATTTTTGAGGAGGTAGGACACGGCGGTATATCCGCCCGATTGAGCAGTCCGACTGGGGAAGTACCTCCGCCCTACAGAATACCGCGGTTATAATAACTTCGTGTTGTGTTCCCAGCGGTGAGTAGGGTAGCAAGAGCTCACTGGAGAATTTGTGCCGTAAGTGGGAAGACTAAAGGCTTGTCCTGATTTGTCTTCTACTGACGGCACAGAAACTCTGTACTTACAGGGTTGGCTGCGCGACTGTGACTCCATATAGGCCACGGTAACTACTTTCCATCAGGTGGGCCGTGTGCTTGTCTGCCAACCAAGTGGTATAAAAAAAAAAAAATTTAATATATACATATACAATACCAAAACAAATGCAAATATATCATGCATACAAATATTTCCACTGAGCGGTAATCGAACATGCGCCTCCTACTAGCCACACCACATAGGCCTTCACTAACTATTGTACAATTTGTCCACAGAGAATCTCCCCGCTCCCGCCGTTCCGTGTCACAATGCTCCTGCAACAGCATCTCCCGAAGGTCTTCGGCGGCGGCGTCTCCCTTGCCGATACCGCTGCCCCCCCTCAACAACACCATGGAGATGTACGTCGAGCCCGTCGTCGAGGATGTGAGTACACTTTTATTTTATGTTCCGGTAAAACCAATGATTTGAATCAAATAGGCATGGTAGAACTGAAACATCTGTAGTTGCGGAAGAAACTTCGAGCAATGAGTTAAGCGTAAACTGTGCCAAAAAGGCTGTTATAAAATCTAAGAATATTTAGATGATAAGCAAGCTTGGAAAGTAGCTGTACGCTCAACTGTGCTCTCACTCAAGTAAACTATTATATTTAGACTAAGTAGGCTTAGTAAATGTTATTTTTAAACTGTCACGGTGTGAATTCATAATTATATAACGTCATAACGTTGGCAAAAATAGTAAGTTCCATGATTTAATCGCGTAAAGTCCCGAACCATAATATAATTATGGACTTGTAAATGTTTGTAAATAGAGACTAATAAAAATTGTCCGCTGTGTTTCTTGCTGGAGTCTTGGATTGGCGCCGCGTTTAGAACTGGCGTTGGTCCATTTGCCTAACTAGTCTTTCTTTTTTTAAATTTTGAGGTTTTGTATGTTCGAATTTTATAGTTAAATGCCTTTAGTTCGGGATTCTTGCGAGTCCGAAATTTCGGATATTACATGGTAATCCCCTGGTTAACTTGATTTTTTTTACGTGCGCAAAATCCCGACAGGTACCTCCCCACCGGAGCCGGTGGAGGAGGTTATGTCGGACACGAACCGACTAAAACGCACGCCGCCTGTGGGTCGTTTTGTTGCCGAAGGTGAGGTTGACAGGCATATCCCTCGCACCCCGGCCGACACAGGTCCATCTCTCACGATCTGGCCGTCTCCTCGGGTGTGTGGGGACTACAGAGTCCACAACTCGTCCCGGAAAACGGGGAGGCGCGCCGCCACCGCGGCCTGCTTCTGCCAGGGTGACAGGCGGCTCCACCAGTCACCCCCAGGCCTGCGCTCATGGGGGGCGGAGGTCGTTCATCGACCTCCGACGCCGGTTAACTTGAACCTACAAAATATGGATTTAGACTTAGAACTGGTAATAGATGAAAGAACTCATTAAAACTAAACTGACGTGAGACTGAAGCTGTAACATTAAGTGAAACTGAGTTTTCACTGAGTTTAGTTGAACAGTTTTTGTGTTTATCTTTTTTATTATACCTATAGGTAGCAGACACTTTGGTGGCACTAGTATGGTGACAAAAAATACTTAAACTCGTTTTAGTTGACTTTAAGAGATTAAAACTAAACGGACACGAGACTGAAGCTGTAACATTGAGTGAAACCGAGTTTTCACTGAGTTTAGTTGAACGGTTTTCGTGTTTATCTTTTTTATTATACCAATAGGTGGCAGACACTTTGGTGCCACTTGTTTCGGCACAAAAATTACTCAAGCTCGTTTTAGTTGGTTTTAAAAGATTAAAATAAAATACGTAATCGGTCAAACCATAGATAGACGCGACTACAATTACCTACATATTAAGATAATAATTATTAGATATTGTATCAATAATAGGTATAATAAACAAAAATGATTTTGGGTAGGGTGCCAGACAAGCGCACGGTCCATCTGATGCAAAAGTGGTTACCGTGGCCTATGGAAGTGTGTAACACCAGAGAAGCCACACTCGCGCTGCCGACCCTGTAAGCACAGAGTCTTTGTGCCGTCAGTGCAGAGGACAAAGCAGGACAAGCCTTTAGTCCTCCCACTGACAGCACAAATTGTCCAGTGAGCTCTGGCTACCCTACTCACCGCTGGGAACACAACACGAAGTTATTATAACCGCGGTATTCTGTAGGGCGGAGGTACTTCCCCAGTCGGACTGCTCAATTGGGCGGAAATACTTGCTGTGTCCTACCTCCTATAATAATCTATCCTGTGCTACTTACTATATTATCGAAAATAAACGGCTGAACCGACCGACATCTATTTACTTCTATATTCTTATTTAGCGTCATTGAGGGTTTGTTGATTGACTCTCCAAGTCAGTCAGCAAAGTCTACCTGTACATTGAAGATAGCTATATCAAAAAAGACTTGAGGTTGTGTTATTAACCCAAAAGACCTTGTTTGGAATTATTGTATGTACATATAATCACGCCTTTGTCCCCGGAAGGTTAAGCAGAGATGAATTAACACCCACATTTTACCAATAATTGTATTCGGTCCCACGTAATAGGGGTGAGCCTATTGCCGTATTCCGGGCACTATTGTTGACTCGAGCCATGTATCTGAGACTGAGTCTGAGCTTTATATATCTGTATGATGTTAAAGAGCCCTATCCCTTAGTCGCCTTGTACGACACCGCATAGGAAGAGATGGAGTGGCCCAAATTCTACTCAGCCGGCAACTACTAAACAGATTTAGATACAGTTTTTTTGTTTCGAAAGATCTTGATCACAATCAGTTGAGGAGAACGGGAGTATTGATCAAAAATCGCGATAATCGGCATTAACACGGACGGAGCCGCGGACAACAGCTAGTAAATAAAATATATACATTAGCATCAGTTACTATTTTAATCTGAACACCATCGTCGAGTTGATAATAATCGTATAGAGTATCAAATCCAGTACCAATGAATTCATTATGAATTCTTCTCTGGCCTGAAAGTGATTTAGGATCCATCCGCTAAGGAAAATATTCGTTTTGAAGCCCTAAAAGATAGTTCTTCCTCACTGTGAATCACTATTCGTGCTTTGAAGTCAGCCGGGATATATCTTCATATGTCAAATGACACATCCTGGTACTTCTTAAGGACTTTCTGCATCGATTTTGCGATCTGTTCAGGTTTACTGTAGAAGTATTTGTGCTGACTACTGCCGTCTTCGTTGTAGATTTCATGATCCACTGAACCTGTTGGTGATATAAAGAGGATCCTGAAAAAAAAAATAGTAATCGTGATTTGAAAGTTGGAGGATGTGGTCAAATTTTCTGTTAATCATTTAGCCTGTTGCAGACCACTACAAGACATAGGCCTTTAATAATGTACGCCAAAGTACAAATATGTATAATTAATGACTATACAAGTAATTGAGACTGTGTACCTATAATTTAATAACTACGTCTATAGGTGAAGGTATTAACTATGGAAGTGGATGGCTACAAGGAGAGAGGAAGACTTAAAAGGAGTTGTGAAAGATGTTTGCAGTTATCTCACCCTTCACTCATTAAGGGAGGGATGACTGCAACCAGAGATGAATGGAACACATGTTGCACTGACCCCAAATAAACTTGGGATAAGGGCAGGAGGATGATCACCAGTAAGTCCAGCAATGATTCTCACAGAAGAACTCAGATCTAACAAAAAATTTCAACGAAATGTTATAATTACTTCCTTTCATTTCGTCTTCTTTCTTCTTGAATTACATTCTTTCCTCTTAAGTGTACAATAGAAATTAAATCCCAAAAATTGAATGAGAAGACCCCAGGAGTAACTATTTATTAATCTGTGCCCCAGAGCATAATATTTTACTAATGTATTAAACTGCTGGATCAAAAAACTTGCCTATTTCTTCGCAAAAGAAACTCAGACTAAAATAAATAAACATAGACGTATTGAGCTCTCGTGCGAAGCCGCGTAAAGTGAAATGATTTTTAGGTTTTTACAGTAAATGACAGTATTTTCTACACCATATGAATTGTACAAATATTAAATTTAAATTACCTAGGGATGTAGGCTCCATCTGGAGCAAGTGCGCCAGTGGGCGGTTCCTCTTCATCCAGTAAGTTGACCATCACGAAATGTTTGCTCAGCGTATGTATCTCAGGTGAATTGGCGAATTTCGTCTTCAGATTTTTGCAAGCATGGCACCACGACTTGTGTATGATGACCATCAACGGCTTCTTGTGGTTTGAGGCTATCTGGAGACCAGATTCTAGCGAAGCTGCCCAAATGTAGTTGTTACCAAATCCATTGTCACGGCCGACAAAAGCGGCACAATGTGCCTTGTCGAAAACCAAAGCAAAAAATACCTTAGCTAGGTGTTTAACAGCCATTTTGTTGTAAATCTATTGGTTGGTGGTTCCTGATAGCGCTGAGCTACTTACATTGTAAAATTATTTATGTTTTCTATGCCGTTGGTTCGCCATTTTTAAAATTTGGCGTTTTGAAGTTTCTTCGACAAATCAAGGCTGCTACAACATGTAGCGCCATCTAGTTTTATAATGGAGAACTTAATACTCGTTAAGTACGGTACAGATTTCGAACACATTTAGTTATGAAAACTTATTTCCTTTGTCGCTAGATGGCACAAGTTGTCTGAAATAATATAATTAATAGGCTTTTTCTGTTTATAATGAGAAAGTGGCAAGATAATGCTATGAATGTAATGAAATACGATTTGTATATCTAATCCTAAGTAGGTATAAATATTTGTGACGCCCTAGAGTTGTACACGTCCATAGGCCATGATAACCACTTCCCATCAGGTGACCCGTGTGCTTGTTTGCTTCATAAGTGGTTTAAAAAAATGATGTAATATTTTAGTTACTTTTTTCTTTTAATTGATTTCTCAGTGACAATAATATAGGTATACCTGCATAACAAAATGTCCTACGGGCTTACTTTTTCACATTGGTTACGAATGCATAATACATCACAAATATGACCAAGTAATGTACGCAAGTCGCGATTTTGTGATGTTAATCTATGCTTGGTGAATTTGAGCTCGCCCACCACCGTAGCACCCTGTGTTACCCTCAAAACACACCCAAGAAACGTGTACTACATTTTGAGCACATTTTAGGTCCAAGATGTATATTCCGAGGTATAGAATTTTATGAGGCTGTATTAGTCAGTTATTTTTTTTATATCGTAACTCTGGTACAGTCAGCAAGAAAACTGGCAACTTTGCAAGAGTATCGCCCTATAAAATACAAAGTACTAATTTAAATAAAGAATATGATGACAACTTTTTAAACCTACCGGTGTGTATCGACGCGCGAATTTGCGTGTTTCATTCAAACATGTCGATGCATTGCTCTCGCGAGCCTGCACGCTCCACGTATTCTATTGGAAAAAACTGATAAACTATGATAATTAATAACAGTGCACAGGCTGGGGACTCAGCACACCATTCCCAACCAAACATACATTTCACGCAGTGACTGTAACACGGCTGTTTCGCGCTAACACGACTAAATTAAAAGTAGAACGAAAGTCTAAAGACAAAAATATTAAAAATATTTTTTATCTATTAGAACATCTCGTTTTTATTTCAAATAAAACCAGAATTTCGGTAGTTAAATTTTTATTTTGTTAAAGTTCTATAAAATAAAACTACACGGGTGGATTTTTATGTCAGTTTGCCGCGCTTATAAACTTTTTAAATGTAAACATGCAAAAGCAACGAGCTGTAGAGCCTGCATGAATTTGGTGTTACAATGACAATGAATATGTACGCAAATCAAGGACGTAATAGAAGTTTGTATGGCACTGTGCGTTCCATGGTGGCTTCACGAGGGACCCCCGTGTCATCTGGCATGGAGGATTTCTTATACACGCCGCCTTACTTTTATCATATACCACCACCGCAACCGGTGAACACGTATCCTGGGAGGAAAAAGAGAAAAAGGGTATGTAATATTTTATTTCGATTATTTTCATTAAAGAATCCAAAAACCCCGTGCGCATTAGTGGTACATTTAAGCGGGGCGTGAAAAGCATATGATGAGGCCGTCAAGCCGAGTGTCACCATTGTCACGTGGTATATGTAAATAATGGTGACCCTCTTTTCTGAGACTTTGCCTTCAGCTTACCATCAGGCAAGACGAAGTATAATTGACTTGTTCTATATAAAAAAAAAATTATGATGAAGTGATGTGGTGATGAGTTGTTACATTTAAAGGATTTTTCAAAATTGAATTATCTATGACAATGCCCCTTTCAATTATTTTTACTGTTATGACTTTAGGTATTACGCCGAAAATATAGTGATGCTGAGCACATGGGTGGTCCATGAGCAATTTTTAATTATGTTATTAAATTATTAAAAATATTGAAATTGTTTTTCCCGTGGTTCACCAATGTTCCACATGTGAACATTGGTGAACCACGGGAAAAACAATTTACTAGGTGAACAAGGAGAAAAATAATTTTCCGACGTTAACCTGGGTGAGTCACGAAAAACATAAAATGCCTGTAGTCCATTTATGTGAACTATTATAATTGCCCTCTTTTCTTCGCCAGAAAAAAATAATTTCCTAAACAAGTTAAAGAGTAATCTCGTGAGTAAAATGCAGTAAATAAATTATTCATAAACGACCACTCAAGCATGATACTATAATAAAAAAAAAAAGATTATTTTTGTCACGTACTTCATACTGGGAATTGAGCTGAGTGTTTGTAAGAGGTAGGACAGGACGGTATTCCCGTCCTAATTGAGCTGTTCAACTGGGGAAGTACCCCCCGCCCTACAGGCCGCGGCCGTAATAACCTCGTGTTGTGTTTCCAGCGTTGAATAGAGTAGCCAGAGCTCACTGGAGAGTTTTCGTGTTGTTAGTGGGAAGATTAAAGGCTTGTCCTGTTTTGTCTTCTGCACTGACGGCACAGAAACTCTGTTCTTACAAGGTCGGCAGCACGTCTGTGGCACTCCTGGTGTTGCCACACGTCCATAAGCCACAGTAACCACTTTCCATCAGGTGGGCTGTGTCTGTCTCCCAAGTGGTTTAAAAAAAGTGTTCTAAATTAAAATAAAAATGCTTCGAAGTAACAGCCTCGAATGCAATTGGGAACAACTCTATGTTAATTTAGATAATTATAAGGCCACGTCAGCACAGACAGGTGATTTGCTTAGATCTTAAGAGCTTCATAGAGTTCCATACAAGACTGGAATTAGGGACACACTTGTGCTACATAAACAGCTGTATTTTTTGATGAAGAAGTTAGATTTTTTCACAGCTTCAAGGATTTGCAGACCTAAGTATTCGGTATGAATTTAATTTTGATACCTCCACGCATTTCTGAGAAAAAGGCCTTGAGAGAAAGGCATACATACGGCAAACGCACTTGTAGTCCATCTGTAATTAGATTTTTCCAATTTTTTAGGGCTCCGCTAAAAATGAACGAAATATTAATAGCTTCACCGTCCTACCACGCCAACCACCTTTCAGTGCGACTACCGTGTAGATATAAGATAGAGTAAGTAACCAGAAAGCAAGCCAGAACTTTAGACCCCAAGCAAGCCTGTCTGTGCGGTTAGGCAACGCTTAAGTTTTTCAGTCCGATGCCAGCGGTCGCAATCCACGATCGTTTGACCCACGATTTTAGGAAGAAGAAATCTTGTAACTAAGGAAGATAATTAAATGTATATTTAGGTATGGGATAGGTAGATACATGTAGACTTACATCTGAAAGGTTCAATTACATCTGTGTTACAATAATATCATCATTTATTGTTTCTGACTGATGCGCGATTTCTAGTAATGAAATTACTCATCAAATAGTAAGACATATAAAATGAGACGGAGAACACCAAAACATCAGTTATTAATTTCCTCCCGTTCATAATATTATAGTTTTTGTAAACTAATTTATTAACATTTTTTGCTCGAAAAATTCAAGTTTTCTTTTATTTATTTTATTCACGACAAACACAAACGATTTAGAACACTGACAAACGACTGACCTGACAATGATCATGACAGCTAGGTATACTTTTTAAATGAGATTTGTAGTCAAAGTAGAATTTATTACTTATACTTATAATAAATATACTTATAATAATAAATAAATAAATAAATAAAAAAAAATAATAGTAGAAAATGACTGTGCGACAGTGACAGGCGACCGTATGTCACCCCCACGCCTGCACCTGCATAACCAGCCCGCCCCTTGCCTGCTCTTAATTCCTAGGGAGGCTTTACAGGGACACGTAGTGACCCTCCCAACAGCCTTCTACAGAACCGCTCTCCCCTTAGCCGGAATTGGCCGTAGGCGGCAGCGTTATGCTCGTGTGTGAGGCGCTTTCAGCCTTTTAGGAGTGAAAAGGCGATAGAAGATCAAATTTCGCGTTTCCTTCCTAAAATAAAATCTAAAACAATAATTACTTGGTATCGTTACTAGTGTAAAAACTCGCCGGGATAGTAGGTACACCGTGATCATGGCGCTTGTAACAGCGACGAAATATCAGTTGCTCAACATAAATAATAAACAATGTAAATATCCCGGTGTGTTTTTACACTAGTAATGTGAATGAACATGTCTATCGCAAATCAAACCTATCGTATATAGTTTATCTGCCAGTGACCACCTGGGTATCATTTCTGTGGGCGTAAACTGTACATGCCATGAGTCACTAACAAATGATAAAAATACAATACAGTGAAACGATTTGATATACAATAGTTTTTATAAACTCCTGTATTAATACTTTTATATTTTTATAAACTAAAGCATATGATGAGGCCGTCAAGCTGAGAGTCACCATTGTCACACGGTATGTGTAAGTAATGGTGACCCTCTTTTCTGAGACTTTGCCTTCAGCTTACCATCAGGCAAGGCGAAGTCTAATTGACGTGTTCTAATAAAAAAAATTGCTGGAGATGTGAAACTTTAAAAACTCAATAGTTATTACAAAATTTCTATAAAAGTTGTCTCTATCACATTGGCTCATTGGTCCCTTAAAGTATTTCGATCCCCATATGTCGACAACTTTTGTGGCGCAATGGTAATGTGGTAGTGAATGCGATTGCTACGTTACGCAGGGGGTGCGGATTCGATTCCTGCTCAGTGAAAATATTTGTATGTATGAATATGTCTATTTGCATCAAAGAATCAATTTCATTTATTCAGTTTAGGCACACAAAGAGCACATACGAATATCAAAATTTTACATGTCAAGAAATTCATAGGCCACGGTAACCACCACCCATCAGGTGGACCGTGTGCTTATCTGCCACCTAAGTGGTATTTTTTTATACCACTTAGGTGGCAGATAATCACACGGTCCGGACAAGAAATATAAAAATATTAAATAATGTAAAAATTAACCATTGGAAAATGATTCTGAGATGATGATGCTAATGCATCATCATCTCAGAATCATTTTCCAATGGTTTAGCCTAAGTAGGTGCCTAAGTAAGTTTAGCCTAAGTAGGTGCGGGACTAACGGATTAACTTGCTCTCCCTCGGATTACCGAAATCCAGAGCAAGTTAAATCCGTCAGTCCCACATGTCTCACGAACATAGAGTCCTAAAAAGTCCAATAACTGGTCTAACTGCATTACTTCGAAATCGCCAATGGGTCGTGAAGGTCAGATGGTATTAGCTTCATCGAAGTTCATCAGCCGCCAACACGCAGTGAACTGGAAAATGCGAACTCGGGATTCCGAAGTGGAGAGTTCGGATGCGACCGGGGTTAACGCAAGGATGATGAGGACCTTATACTCACTCTACAGCTCCAATTTTGCATGATCCTCATTGTTATTTCTTTTTTAAGTTTCTTCTTCCATAACGTTGATCATTGCAGCATATTGCGTGTCTCTAGAAAAAGATGAGCAATCGTCATGATCCATGACGAGAAGAGACAATTCGGGCTTTGGCGGTCGCTTAACGACCTCCTGGAGTACGGGCCTGGGTGTAACAGATGGAGCCGCCTAACACCCAAGCAAATGCAAAGCAAAAACAAACACGCCTCCCCATTATCCGGGGCAAGATACCTCGAAACCAGAGGTGGCTCTGGTTCGGCCGAAGTGTGATAGATATGTATATGGCTATCTCACCTCCGGCAATTGAAGACCCAAAGACGGCGTAAGGTTTTAGTTATAATTCGAGATAACAGCCCTCGCCGGCTTCGGTGAGAGGGTATTGGTGGGGATTCGCGCACTATAAAAAAAGGAGTCATGATCCACAGCACCAGTTTTCTGCAGGACACATCACCTATACATAATCTGAACACATCCTGATTGATATCATTGCATTTACAAGAATGTTTCACTAAGGAACTACCCCACTGTACAACATCGCTACTATGACGCACTTATAAGCATTCGACTTTGGGTCGCTACGCAGAGTGAGACGTAAGGAGCATATACAGGTATTAGATTATTCCAAAACTGTACAGTTTTATATATCGTCATGCTAAACCTAATAAAAAAAAACAAAATAATAATAATAAAAATATATTTATAACAACCAAAAAAATGCAATACCAGACACTGCAATATCATTACTTGCAATTACTGTAGGTATCTAACTTAAAGCGATACGTGTTTGAAGCATAGTAGTCTTCGTGTTTAATCTTAAGGTTTGAAGGCCCTACGGCCTCATTCTCTGATATTGAAAACCTGTTCACCGTTGCTTAATACACCTAGCTCTGGCACGGTTCGGGTGATCGTAGATGTTCCTCCATCGGTTCTATTGTCTCCAGCCTTCAGACTAATGTCAGTAGACTGACTATTTTTTGACCGACGCCAAGGAAGTTCTACAAATCCATACGAATACAACACTCCAGCAGTCATCGTCATTGTTACGGCAAGAAATTTTAAAGTGTCTCGCACATCCATAACGGTCCTCTAAAAATTCTTAACACTACTCCATTCCATGAATCTAAAATATTATTTTTAAGTTGATTAAAACTTTGATTTTACACACTTTTTCCAGGTATTAAACATGCCGTCAAATAATGGATGTTGACAGGTTGACTGACAGAATGCGTGACACATTGTGTGTTTATATGTTTTAATTTTGTCTATGCTCTTGCCACCAACTATTGGAGTCTTAATAAGCTGTCATACTCTATGCTGACTCCATGCCCTTTATATTAATAACCTCCTCGGTTCAGTTCATGCATATTTTGAACTTTTAACAATGTGATACTGTGCGATTCAATCTCGTCTTGACCCATCTACTCGCATGTCATGAAGTCTTTAAACTGTAAAAGTCCTACATGATTGTGTGAATGTGAGCATGCCTGCTGAATGTAATGCCAATTCATGTAATGTCACTAAACGACGTTACACAATAAAGACACACAGCAACACGGTAAAATATTGTTTGTCCGACTGTCCACGCATGATTAATCGTCGAACAAACAAAAAGCCCCGTGACATGTTGTGCGTTAACGGGCAATATGGCGCATGTTCTGCAACGTTGCAGAACTTGTTGAGTGTCAAAGCACAGAATATAATAATAGTAATGTTAAAGTGTATACGAGGCAATAAAACCAAATAAATCGCGATACGAATCAAAAGAAAATTTATTTTAATTTGTAAGTCCTGTGGTTTACCATGGCGTGCTTATCGATCATACTTTGGGTTATCGTGTGGGACTCTGCACCTTGGGACATATCGAAAAAAAAATGGAGAACATGTAAATATTGATTAATAAATACTATAAATATATACATATTATTCGGCATATTTTTCCTTCACCATAAAATATTTAAGAAAAATACCCTAGCCTGGTCAACTGCTCAAAGTATGTCGGCCGGGGTGCGAGGGATATGCCTGTCAACCTCACCTTCGGCAACCAAAACGACCCACAGGCGGTGTGCGTTTTAGTCGGTTCGAGTCCGACATAACCTCCTCCACCGGCTCCGGTGGGGAGGTATCCGTGGGGATTTTGCGCACGTAAAAAAGAAACTGCTCAAAGTATTGGCACTATTACCAACTGTTTAACTATTAACAAGTTGAGCAATCCCATTGAGCATCCTGTACACTCAACATCACCTAAGATAGAATAAAAACTTATCCCACACACCAGAATAAAATTCAATTATAAATAAAACACTGAATATTTTATTTCCATGTATTGTTCTGAATATTGATCGATGAATATACTATTATTCATCTCCGCAAGTGGGACACTTTGGTGCAGTCTTTGGTATCTTTTCAGGTGGGCATGGGTATTTAGGGCACGGCGGATCTGGCTTCTTTTTCGGCGTGCACTTCTCTTTCGGTGGACTATATTTTCCGTACGAATACGCAGTGGCGAAGGCGCTAGCAAGAGTTATGCCAATGATGGTAAAGTAATGGTACAAATATCTCTCCGCTGGATCGTAGCGCTTTTCGATGTTCAAACGTTTATTGATCATATAGGCAAAATGTTTTTTTCCTGTGAGATGCCATAGGCGGGTTGGTTTTATTCCGATAAACATTTTTGAGGCTTCGTAATTTAGCTTAGGTACTGGCTTCTTACATTAATTTTCTAAGCTTGAGCAAAGCCTGACAATATTATTGGACGACCATCTTGTTGATATTTTGGTTGGTTTTTTCTGACCTGCAAAACACGAAACATATATTACTTTGACAGGTTGACAGGCCACTAGATGGATGTTCACTTATATAGAATTGATCATCCATCATCATTTGTCTGCCCTTGTCACAACAGTATCAGATGTTATCTCATCAGACACTCGTATCCTAGCCATTACTTCTTTCCAGACAAGGTCTGAAGCTCTCTTGTAGCTCTCTACATTCAAAATTCGACCTTTTGGAACAACATTACTCACATTTTTCTCATAATATATCTATTCCATGACAGCCAATATCACCTGTTAGTCAATACACATGCTTCCTTTCGGAGTTGGACGAGGTCAGATGGCAGTCCTCCGTAAAAGTAAACAAAACCAATTTATTGAAATTCGAAGAATGAAAGCGGGTCTTGAATTCTTAATGCAACCGGTTTTGACGCCCAGATGATGGAATGGGAAAATAGAAGAATTATCTTACCGTGTTGGTTCATCGTGGTCCTGGAGGCCCTTTGCCCTTATCAAA
Organism: Eilema griseolum; assembly: GCA_963662185.1. Classification (NCBI taxonomy): domain Eukaryota; kingdom Metazoa; phylum Arthropoda; class Insecta; order Lepidoptera; family Erebidae; genus Eilema; species Eilema griseolum. Next base: position 14,555,910 of record OY759250.1, read on the forward strand.
AACTGTAGCAAAACATGATACAAAGGCTGAAAGTGTAACAAGGAATATCAATTCTTGCTTATTCATGACATCTTACTGTGTTCAATTATATTCTCTTTCAAGACATACATGATATTTTGAAAGAGAATATGAATTTTTATATAAATCTGTTTGTAAAGTGGGTTATTCATAAAATTTGTTTTTTTTTTCTTTTGATGGATATGACTTTATGATGTCTTTTAGACCAGTTCATTTCAAAGAGGTTTTATTTATTTTAATCCTAACCTCCTTATTACAAAATGTAAAGCATAAATTATTTTAAACGGTGCGTAACATGCCCTAAGGGGTTCCCTTAGGCCATATTACGCATTGCAGTTGCAAAGAATTGTATCCAAGCATGTCTTTCCGCTTTCTAAAACCTATATTGCAACTTTCGTTAAATATCTAGTATTATGACTGCCTTCTTTTCTTCTTCCTTCTTACCCCTTACTTTTATTCTGGTGTTGCAAATCCTTATTAGAGATAGGTACATCTTGGTTTTTACGGGAGCGAGTGCCTAAGACTCCAGTCCCGAGAGGAAAGCCGGTTTCAAGGCATCATCAATCGTCAGTCAATAGGTGTACTGACTCAGCGATAAAAAACATAAACGCGTTTAATTCTATTTCATATTTAACTTAGTCAATGACATAGTGAAACTGATCTCTTCACAGATGAAATCCAGCCTCAGTAACAGTCACTACTAACTACTACAAATTTTTTTTTGTTCACATATTAATTTGGCATTTTTATAGAAAATAGCTTAAATTAACTCTGTAAAGCTGGCACTGTTCAATTAAATTGCTATCTTAAGATAAGGGTAGAGAACACATTATTGAATGGTAGTTCATATTGTGCATTAAAACACCACCTGTTTTACTTTGTAGCTACAGTGCATTGTATTTATAGAAACGGCACTTAAAAAAATGCCAATTACTTAGAAGACCAGGTAAGAAAAATACGTATTTTACAACGGTGCGCATCACACTGACAGCTCTTTTCAATTTGGTTCTATGTATGCGAGTCTTTTGTATGTGTGCGTGGGTCCCTGCGCAGGAGTGTCCTGTATAGAGGTTAGCTCAAGCGGCCTTCACCAGGGATGCATTGGGACCGGTTTGATTACCCTTACCGATAATAATTATCATTCTCGTGGTTTAATACTTAAACTAATAAGTTATGAATTGATACTTGTAACCTTAATTATTAACATTTTAACATGTTGATGTTTTAATTAATAAACAAAAACTACGTGTGTAATTTTAAAACATATTATAATAACACACAAACTATCATAACAGGTAGATAGGTACCGTTTGATGACTCTGATAGGTAGTATGTTTACATACACGTGTACACTGACGGGTGATTTACGTTGTAATTTGGCGACTCGACTATCTAAGGCTTGTAATGTTTTTCAACTAAACTTTCAAGCTCCGAGGCTCACCGAGTCCGTTCCGTGCCTCCTTGTAGTGGGAGAGCAAAACCTGTAGATACTGTTCGCCCACTTGAAGGCGGTGTACCTGCGGTTGCGTCGTCCCTTTCACTCTCGTAGTAGTACACACAGAAACGTGAATCGCCGTTTCACCTCACCACTCTGGTATGCAAAGATTGATAGCTTATATGACCATTTGCTTTTGAGAGTCCCCCAGAAATCACGCACGGTTAACTTTTCGCCGCCTGGCGTCCTTACGTTCGGGCCAGACGTTGTTCAACAAAACTTGTTGCAAACTCTTTTATTCCGAGTAAACTTTTGTAGTTGTCATCGCAATGTTATTATATAGGTTTATCGATTTAAGTCGGTGGTGTTTCTCGTTTTAAAGTAAGCCAGCGAAGCCTTACTCGAGAGGGTTAGACGCCTATGTGTATACTGTTTCTGTGCCTAGATGCGTTTTTCTATAGTGACTAAAAGTGTATTTGGTTCGCGGACGGATCTTGAAGTGAAGTGATGTGTTACTGAAACTTGGTTATACGGATAATGAATGTACAGAAATGGATCAAATAGCAACGGACAACGTATTGGTGGTGAATAATTTGAACCACGTCCGGAGTGACTCTCAGGTAAGCCGACCGCTTCTCGTAGTAGGTATCGATGAGGCAAAACACGTTTGCCGTTGCATACCTACCTATGAAGTGCAATGACTCTTATTTGTTACCTATATTTTAGGTGTGGGTCAATATTAGTACCCTGTAGCACTCCATCCTGTATCAAACCTACACGAAAATTCAAATGATTTACGTTGATAGTCAGTAAAAATAATATTTTGAATTTATTCTTAAAAAAAAATGACTAGTTAGAAACAAATTTTATTTGTATATATTTTTATTTTTAAACCCAAAGTATCAGTTGTCTTTACTACGTAATGATATTATGATATGAGAATTATTTTTATTGTCCTAACCAACTTCTGTATAATAAACAAAAGAGAGATTTCATGAACAATGGTCCCAGTTAGTTGTTATGTGGCCGTGTTAGTTATTGTGCAATCATCAAACTATTTCAGAGTCATAAACGAGTTTCTAGCAACTGCGAGTTCGTTATACAGTAGCATGCATTTCAAGCGAAATTAGATAAGAGTGCAGAATCAAATTGCTACACGCATGCGACTCGGTGAGCAGTTGGAAAGCAACTAACACGAGGAAAGTTCATTCGATTTGATGATAGCATTACGAAAATATTTTGTAATAATAGGTACGCCTTGTTCAATATATCGATTGTTGATTCATCCAATACTGGAATGTGAGCGTGAAATATATAAATATCGATACATCGCAGCAACACAAGGCCGAGGACTATGTCAGTGTGGACTAAGTTTTGTTATAGGACATCAAAATATCTGAACTATCTTGTTTGTAATGCTTAGTCTGCACAAAGATCGTAGGGATGAAATATCCGAACTTAATTCTACACTGACGGACTCATAAACTGCATCAAAGTAATAGACGACTTTGAAATAAATATTTTAACCAAGTATGCATACTTTCTATGCAGATTTAAATTGAAACCTCTAGATTGATTCGTGAACTTTAAAACAGCGTAGGGTCATATCTTTAAGTTTAAGTTTATGTACTGGAAAGGACCTTAAGACTTTTATTGAAGAAAAAACAGAAATTTAAGAAAAATTGGTTTAATTAAAAAATTGGTTTTAACAATAGACACAAACTTTATGCAAGGGTTTATTTGTGTTTTAATAAGGTGTATTACCCCCACGTGCCCTTATTACGGATTCTAATCGGTTCCGCATAGATTTTATAAGGGTTTTTAAAAGATCTTGCGGAATATTGTCCCATTCTTCTGAAAGTGCTGTTCTTAGTGCTGCCACTGTCGTGGGCGAAGGGTTTCTCGCATATACAGCTCTTTTTAAATTGTCCCAAACATGCTCGATGGGATTAAGATCCGGGCTGCGTGCTGGCCAATTCATTGTACGTATCCCAACCTCTTCGCAATAATGTTGAACTTGTGCAGCTGCATGCGGCCGGGCATTATCCTGCATTAAAGTAAAATTTTCGCCTATGAATCCCATGTAAGGCACCACGTGATCTTCTAATATCTCTGTTATGTAGCGATGTGCTGTCAAACCCCCTCTATTACCGTTTTGACGGACCATGTCTATGAACACAAGTTCGGTTCGCCCGTTCATCGATATGCCACCCCAGACCATACATGAACCGCCTCCAAAAGGAACACGCTCCTCAATGCAACTTTGAGCATATCGCTCCCCACGTCGACGATAGACTCTTCTGCGACCATCTGCACCATATAAACATGTCCTACACTCGTCCGTGAACAATACAGAGGCCCACTGCTCTTCTGTCCAATTCAGGTGATGACGCGCAAATCTTAAGCGAGCTTGTCTGTGAGCTGTAGACAACTTTGGACCATTTGCTGGTCTAAAAGGGGTGATATCCGCTTCCTTTAACCTTCTTCTTATTGTTCGTGCACACACGTTTACTCCACGCACTTCATTAAGCTCGGTTTTGATGTTAACTGACGTGAGGAAACGATTTCGCAGGGAAGTTATAACAATAAATCGGTCATCACGACCTGTGGTTGCTCGAGTTCTGCCTGTACCACGTCTCCTCCTGTAAGAACCTGTCTCTACAAACCTTCTGTATATTCTAGAAACCGTAGACTGGTTTAAATTTAAATTTCTACCAATCGTTCGTTGATCCAAGCCCTCCCGCACCAATGCTACAATTTGTGCCGCTTGTTCGGACGAAGTATCCATATTATGGTTCAAAAACTCTCGATGTGTTAAAAAACTAACCCAACAATTATGCTGGTAACAATAATTCAATTGACAAAACAAAAAAAATCAATGAGAATCAATTTAAAACTTTGCTATAAATAACACGCAAATCTGATACTACAAGTAAATTTTCTTTCCCGGCTATATTCATTTGTTTTACTGCAGTTCTATTTTTAAATTTAATTTTTTTTTAAGATTAAGAGCCAGTCTTTCCATATTTATATAATTTAATCTAAAAAGTTTGCATACGTATTATAAAAAATCCTTTTAGAGTAAACCTGAACTTTGATGCAGTTTATGAGTCCGTCAGTGTATATATAACGATATGGGTGGAATTAGACAAAGAAATGTATTACACAAACCTAGGTATGTAATTTGTGCACTTTCAGGTATTGCTTAGACAGACTTAGATAAAAATGTTTTAATTCAATTCCGGCAGTGTAGAATTTGGATCACGCCATCTCTTTCCATGCGATGTCGTACAAGGCGAATAAGGGATAGGGCTGTTTAACATCAGACCAATATATACAGCCCAGACTCGGCCTCAGATGCATGGCTCGAGTCAACAATAGTGCCCGGAATACGGCAATAGGCTCACCCCTTATTACGTGGGACCGAATACAATGATCGTGAAATGTGGGTGTTAATGCACCTCTGCCTAACCTTCCGGGGTTAAAGGCGTGATTATATGAATGTATGTATGTTCCATCTTTTGCATCAATATCAACTATCATACATCAATCAATTAGCCTGTCGAAATCCACTGCTGGACATAGGCTTCTTCAAATGTTGGAAGCTTATGTATACTCTAAGGTTGGAAGCTTAGAGTATACATAAGAAACTTCGAAACGAACTTAAGAAACATCTTATGTATACTCTAAGGTTGGAAGGCTTTGGCCTACTGTTTCCACGCTAGCCAAGCTGGTTGGTACAGGGTTTATGAGTATTCCTTCTCACGCATTGATATTTTCTGCATATTTATCCATTAGTCGCCTCTTACGACATCACTACCCCATCTCAGGGTAGTGATACTTGTATTCATTTCCATCACCATAAGGATTAAGATCGTAGGGATAAGGAACCTCCTTAGCGCTCTCTAATTTCTAAGTCAAAGGTGTCGATTTTGTGTAGTTAGATTTTTAGCATAGTTTAGAGTTAAGTAACACAATATCAACTACAAAAAAAAATACTACGTTTAAAAAACCGACTTCAATAACTGAAAAGTATAAAATAACTTAATAATGATAAGAGATAAATAACTGAATTTACAGATTTACTGGTCTATTAGAAGTCGGTGCCAACTTAATCTCCTTCTTTCCTTTTTTTGTAGTCGGTTAAAACTTGAATGTTTATATTTTTAGAGTTGGTAGAGAATCTTTTACATTCCTAAGGCAAACTAGCTAATTATCTTATAAAAAGCTACGTAACCTTAACCCTATTAGATAAAGATATAATATATGTGTATATATATATATAAGTATGATTAAATTTTACCTGATATAAAACATTTGTTTGTTACCTTAGAAGGATCTTGACTGAATCACAGAACTGAGGTATTGTTGTAACTACAATCATTACTACCGAGACTGGCTTTCAGATTATTGGCGTCATTTTAGGATTCAGAAGTCTCTTGTTTATCTACCTGTATTAAAGAATTCATCATCACCTGTTTGTAATAATAAACATGCACATTCCTTTACACTAACAAAATAATAAGACCCGTAAAATCGAGATGAAAGAAACATGGTTTTTGTACAGCATCCAAAATTGAACGGTCATGGAAGGCACATGTCAGGTGACGTCACTGTTCCCGCCAAAAACCTGTTCCGCGTCAATTCGCACTTCGCAGCTGTCGACTGCAAAGTGGTTGGGCCGCAAAATAATAATTTACTTTTTTTATTTTCCTCGGCCTCGGTTACCTACCCGTTTAGCCTCCGTTACCTTTGCTAATTATGGGCTTCTGTTTTATCTTTTAATATCACTAAAATTATCTCAGGATATTTTTCATTCTTTCGGTTTTGTTTTATTATGCAGTTTTACAAAATTGCAGTTGGGTCGCATATCGTAGAGTGAGTCACACGATAAGATTCCCACGTTCAAGCTTTGTCAGGACTTTGCCCACACAATACCCATGTATTCATGTAAATATTTGTTTGCAAAGGAAACTATTAAAATTCTTTGGTGCCTAGTTCTAACAACAGGTTACACAGTTTATATCTAAGAGCTTTGACTTTAGACATTATTGGCTCTCGGTTTAGTGGCAGAAGCAATAAGGATATAAAAATGAATACCACGGCCGTAATAACCTCGCGTTGTGTTCCCGGCGGTGGAGGGACTCACTGGAGAGTTTTTGTGCTGTCAGTGAGTAGAACAAAGGCTTGTCCTGTTTTTTCTTCTGCACTGAACCGACACAGACGGCACTGAAACTATCTGTTCTCACTGGGTCGGCAACACGAGTGTGACGTCCATAGGTCACGGTATCAACTTTCCATCAGGTTCCACCTGAGTTTGTCTACCACTTAAGTGGTAAAAAAATGTAGTAGGTAATCAGAAAGATGTTCTTTTAATATAACACATAATTGGAATTTTTAAATCGTTTTGCTTTCGTTACGAAGTAAACAAAGTGCGCCATGGCCATTGTGTGTGCTTAGTGCTTTATTGACGATTGAAACTTTATTATCGAAAAGCAAACGTTTCTGAACGATATGAGTCATCGAGTGCGTTAAACTCTGATGTTTGTAGTTGGAGGTAGCACAGGAATCGCTAACACAATATATTTTTTTAGTTGTATATTTCTTAAGTCTATATTTTATAATGTCGGTTCTTAGGTAGGCAGCTATAACTTCCTTTGAAGTAATGGAATATTATGGAAATTCCTTTTTTTTTTCATCATTATTTTGGGTTAGGTTGGTTAAATATGATTCATCTGATAAAAAAAAAATATTATTGTAAATCAAATAATAATATTTTGTAAAAAATTTAAAGGTTTACTGACTGCTTTTTGAGAATGTCTGAGAAGTTAAAAATAAGGTTTTATGATCCCTTACTACCTTGGAGTTTATTAAAAAAAAAGTTACTTCACCAACCCCAAGAAACTACTGGAGCTTACTTGGAGCAGTTATTTTTTTGTCAATTTCCTTGTAGTTGTCATTATCATTTTCATAACTTACACCATTCCCGCCATTTCATTTTTGTCCGTTCCTTAACTTTTTAAATATTCTACTCTTTTTATTGCTTTCATATTTTGTCTATCTTTCTAAGTTAAACACTAATGCCACAAGTGTTACAATACTAAGTAATCTTTAATTAGGCATGATGTTTATCCATGTTTGAAAAAAGGAGACTTATTTCTCAATTCATCTGTATTCTTTTTTTTTCCGAAGGTTTGGATCTCTACATACCCGTACGGCCTCAAAGTTTCGAACTCGTCTATATATAGAACTTAAAATGAGGGTCCAAACTTTGAGGTCGTACGGATACGTAGCCTCCTTAATGCCTCCTAAATTCCTAAGTCAATGATGTCGATTTTGTGTTGTTAGATTTTTAGTGTAGTTTAGAATTTTGTAACAGCAGAACCGGCACTAATATAAAATTTATCGTTGTGACAAAACCTGAAACACAACAATACATTGTTGTCAGACAAGGCAGGTAACCTTGCACAAGATGATAAAATCAACAATTTATTGAGTAACCAGCAAAGGAAACACGAAAGATAATTTTGCATCACTGCAATATAAATGCAAATATGTGTACGAATGTAGGCAAATGTTCTAAAATTATAAGCTTATAGCTTAGTGGACGGTGATTTTGCATCTTGGCTATTTCGAGATTTAGACGGGAAGTTTAGCAGACGACCTATATTTGTGACTCACAGTGGCTAGGTATGCCCTGTGTGACGTCATGGTGGTACTTCAATGAAAGTTCTAAATTAGATCCACTCAAATGAACTCAGCTTATAATTATAACTAACATCCTAAATAATTTTACAGTTTAACAACTTAGGTACTTACTACAAGTATTATATTACAATATTATCTGTGTTACTACGTAAATTACTTATTTCCACCTGCTTCTGCTGTGCGGCTGTTGGGCTTCCTGCTTCTGCTGGCCACATAATTGTTAAAGGACTGACGTTTTTAAGTGGAATCTTGGTGACAGGTAAAACATTTATTTTACCTACAATAGGCACCAGCGATCCACAATACAAACACTGTGTGTAATTTTGGTCACTGGTGAGAAATAACTATTTTTTATGAAAAAAATGAAAGTAATTGATCAGTTCATTATAAGACTGATGTAGCAAAGAGGCACCCGTTCTACCAGCACTCAGCAACAATGGAACGCAAATGCAAGTTTTTTGAGTGAGAGAGTAAATTAAAAAACTATTATATGTGCTCATGTCTCTGGATGCGTACTCCAGCCCCCAGGGTTATTACAAGTGTGATTTACAGCAAACTGGCCGACAGAATTCTATGTTAGGGCCATATTGCAGCGATATCCACAATATGTAGAAGACTATAAAATGTATGTCTACATTTAGGATACAGTAAATACCTAAGTAGTCTACGAATAAAGCCCGGTTGCTGTTAGTAAAGGTCAACCTATTATTAAAAATGTAATATAAATAGAAAAAAAAAACACAGTTTAGGATGTTAGACAAACACAACTCTGCTTGACCTTTGATAACCTTTTTTTCTATAATTGTTATGTAAGGAAACATTTTAACAAATTGGCTCTATAAACTGTGATCGAAATGAGATGATTTCTAGTCTGCCATTAATACATTATTTATATAAATGCTAAACATGTAGAGGATTGGCTTGTAGAGAGAGTGATGTGGTCCGACTTGTTGTGGTTTATGGTTAGTGAAAACGTGCGAAAACGCCTCACTTGCATAGGTTTTAATGCAGGTAACCTAATCCTCATTCTCTGAGCCTTTTCCCAACACAGTTGGGGTTGGTTTGAAGTCTAGACTAGTTAGACTGGAAGTCTAACTGTGATGTGGCTGAACTACGATTTTTTTTTTTATACCACTTAGGTGGCAGACAAGCGCACGGCCCACCTGATGGAAAGTGGTTACCGTGGCCTATGGACGTGTGTAACACCAGAGGAGCCACACTTGCGCTGCCTATCCTGTTAAGCACAGAGTTTCTGTGCTGTCAGTGTAGAGGACAAAACAGGACAAGCCTTTAGTCATCCCACTGACAGCACAAATTCTCCAGTGAGTTCTGGCTACCTTACTCACCGCTGGGAACACAACACGAAGTTATTATAACCGCGGTATTCTGTAGGGCGGAGGTACTTCCCCAGTCGGACTTCTCAATTGGGCGGAAATACCGCCGTGTCCTCAGTTGGGGTCGGGTTTCCAATCTTACTGTGATGCGGCTGAATTTCGATCTGCGCGGCTGCCATTTAACCTCCATAGCATGCATAAAATAAAACTGCGTTAGCACCTATTGCTTAATGAATGCTTCGTATTCGAAACTTTTTCATATGGATTTTCATTGGCGTACCTAATTGTTGCTAAATCACTTTCAATTCTTAGCTGTAGGTAGTTACGCGATTTTGTTGCACTACAATAAATAAGGCACTTAAAATCTCTGTTCTTACAGGGTTGCCAGCACGTATATGACTTCACTGGTGTTACACACGTTCATAGGCCACGGTAACCACTTTCCATCAGGTGGGACCGTGTCTGCCACCTAAGTAGTATAAAAAAAATATATTCAGAAAATGTTATAAAATTTCTTCATACAATTATCTTGAGGAAGCTGTCCCGTCATAAAGTTGTGTGAATACCAAGCTAGTTCAGGCTACTTAGTAATTTATATACACTTGTTTTTGTAGGAATGTTTCTCACTGCAACTTTCATGCGACGACGTCTGGTCAAGCGAGACAGCCAGTAGAAAATATACCACCATCTATGGTTAGATATAATTTCACAAGAGAATTAGATGTGTAATAGTTTAGATGCTTAGGACAGGTACATTTAGGACTAGATTTTTCTCGTAAATACTTAAGTGCTTAGTTCTCTCTCCTCCCCGTTTTCCGGGGACGAGTTGGGGACTCTGTAGTCCCGAGGAGAGGGCCAGATCGTGAGAGATGGCCCTGGGTCGGCCGGGGTGCGAGGAATATGCCTGTCAACCTCACCTTCGGCAACCAAAACGACCCACAGGCGGCGTGCGTTTTAGTCGGTTCGAGTCCGACATAACCTCTTCCACCGGCTCTGGTGGGGAGGTATTCGTAGGGATTTTGCGCACGTAAAAAAAAAGTGCTTAGTTCTCTCTGCAGTTATATACCATCTCAACCTCAACTTGTATTTTATTCATATTTTTATTTTTGATTTTCTTTTGTAATATAGACGAAGAAAATAACTTATCTTTTAATGTGACTGATTTGGGTTTGAGTAGGTCGATAGAAATGACTACCTGGGGCAGGACAGGGTATATAATAATTTATGATGTATGCCTTGTAATGGAATCTGCACGTAAACAAATAATTTGAGTTTACCTAACAATAATGCTTACAACAGGGTCGGCAGCGCGAGTGTGACTCCCCTTTTTTTTTTTTTTTTTTTTTACGTGCGCAAAATCCCCACGGATACCTCCCCACCGGAGCCGGTGGAGGAGGTTATGTCGGACTCGAACCGACTAAAACGCACGCCGCCTGTGGGTCGTTTCGGTTGCCGAAGGTGAGGTTGACAGGCATATCCCTCGCACCCCGGCCGACCCAGGGCCATCTCTCACGATCTGGCCCTCTTCTCGGGTGTGGGGACCACAGAGTCCCCAACTCGTCCCCGGAAACGGGGAGGCGCGCCACGCGCGCCGCCGCCGCGGCCTGCTTCTGCAAGGGTGACAGGCGGCTTCACCTGTCACCCCCAGGCCGGCGCTCATGGGGGGCGGAGGTCGTTCATCGACCTCCGACGCCCGAGTTGCCTTCGTGCGCGGGTGTGACTCCCCTAGTGATGCACACGTCCATAGACCACGGTAACCACTTTCCATCAAGTGAGCCGTGTGCTGGTCTGCCTACCTATTCTGCCTCGCTAACTAAGAATACAATAACTCGATTTTGACGATTTCGAGAAAAACGCGCGCGAAGTTTTGAACTTTGTTTTTCTTGTATATCATGAACCAGTGAACATATCTACATGAAACTGGTACCAATTAAAAGAGAAACAAATAAAGAATAAGATAAAATATAATTCAACGTAAAACTATTAAGCTTATGGCATTGAACATGGAAATAATGTTCATAGCTAGGAATGTTTTAATAATCAACCTGTCATCACTAGTCTTAAATACAACAACTACGTTACTTATTGTACTCATCTTTAGCAAAGGCACTTATTGTAGTTTTAAGTAAAGAATCAGCCTATTCTTACTTGTTATAAATACGATAACTAATGTATATTTACTACTTACTTATACTTATCTAGATATATACAACATGTAATGTTACCTAATGTATTCTTTTTTAGTAAACCTACAAACTGAAGTACTATTATGTAAACACGACTAATCAAGAAACCCAATGAAAAAAGAATATGATTCTTTGTTTAAGTATTTATTAAAAAAGAAACATAAATTACATAAATGTTCATTACAAAATATCGCACTTTTCAAGAATTGGTATGAAACCATAAATAATAATAAAAATTACTTCTTATAATCTTTCAGACAATCAGAACCTGTTTTGTTAGGTAATCACAGCATAATATTAGATATTTTAAATTAAAAATCTAATCAGAGATCACTTGCAAATCAATAAGTTTTCTACCTAGTTATTATTTAAGGCTTACTACACTAATAAATGTTTACAAAAATTTTATAATTACACTAATAAATGCTTACTAATATTCAACAATATTATTCACAATCAGCGTAAAAGGCACATAATATCACTTTGACAAACACCTAAAAGCTAGCTTAAATAACTAAAATGGCACTGGTAAATTAGAGAACAGTAATTCTTAGTTCCTATTCAATGTGTAAATTGATTGATTGATTGAATGATTCTGGTAGCGTGGTCCAGAAAAGTCTTCAGTTCTTAGGCAACAGAGGAACTAACTTACAAATTATTTCCTGCTTTCTTTCTTTGGGTATCCTTTGAGGCACGGACCTCGAAACAGCGTTTGGAAAGATCTTGCTCTTTTTAACTTTAACTTGTAGAAAGTCAAGTTCTTTCCACTCTGATTCCAGATTTTCTTTGAATTTGATAGTGTAATTTCCTTTCTCGGCTTTTACAGAGATTATGTCCCTCAAATACACCCTTGGCTCGATATTTCTAAGTTTATGCTACGATGAAGAGTCTTCAAAAATAAAAAATCAGCAACTGACATAACGTGCACTTTGTTTCTTCGTGAATTTGCATTCTGGACGGCATCGACAAAGTCGTTTGAAATCGTAAACTTTTTTTTTCTTCTTTAATGACATTTCCACCTGATGGTGGAAATGATCGGCTGACATGAAAGAGTGTCCGGGCTCGAAATATTTTACTGTGATGGTTTCAATGGCAGTGAGATTGCTGTTGACCATGTTAATTAAGAAACACATGAAAGCCCAATTCTTATTCTGAGCTGAGCAGTTATCAGCCCATATAACAACATGCTTAGCGTCTCTTGTGTGTAATAGAAAACATCTGAAAGCTGATAAGATATCTTCCTGGTTTCTGCCGGATATTGTTTCGTTTCATAGCACAGCAAAAGGTAATTTATCATCTTTGGTTTTGCCAAGAGGAATGAAACTTTCTTTGAAAGCTATGATACGAGGACAAAATATGGCAATCTTATACTGGTCCATTCTAGAAAGCATAATGACTTTCTGTAAATCAACGGAATAGTAAACGGTTTCTTTGTCAGTCGAAGCTGCACTTACATCGGTTTTGTAGGCTTCTCTATTGTCTTATATCTTAAGTTATGTTTATGGTAGAGAAGACATTTATCGCACGACTGATCTTAGCTGCACTCGTTGCTGTGTTCATGAGATTTAAAGAGAGCACATTGCTCACTCTCTTTATTTCCCAAATGGGCAAACAAAATGTTGAGTTCTCTCAGTACTCTGCGGTAGGTTAAGTCTCAGTAAAATTCTGTTGCATTAATTTTATCGTAACATCACTTGGCAAATATGATTTTAGAGGAGCATGTTCACGCCGATAATGAGAGACAACAGGATTGTAGCTTTTGAAATGTGTTTTAATAATATCTTTGTCAATAACATTTTTACGCTCATAGCTGCCTCTCATGTCCTTCTGTTCATCAACTGGTTTTTCGAGCACTCTATAAACGTGTGTACTATTCTGTGGGTGATACCCAAGTGTTGCCAAAAAATATGTTTTACGAACTTCAATTTTTACCTGGTTCATAAAAAACTTGTATTTATATGAAATACTTCTCTTAGGTGACAAATTATTATTGTCTTTTACAGTCCTCATTTTCACATTCATTGGTTCTACTAATCCTTTTACAGTCCTCTTGCCTCCCAGTTTAAATTAATGTAACAATCATGTATATTTTGCCTCTCTTCCGGTGAATCCATTTTATACGACATTTTTCTGTACATGGTGCTTTAAGGGTCAACTTTGCGTCATCTTTCTGTTTCTTCTCTTTCACCCGTTGTGATAATGGTGTTTTAAACTTACACCTCTTTCTAGGAGCACCCGATTTAATGTTAACCATTTCAGTTTCAGACAATGCGTCAGTATTAAAACCACTTTCTACAGCTTCTACTACTTCTTTAACTACTTCGATTTCATCACTAGGTTGTTCTTGTAGTGTTCTTTTATATATTAGTGTAGGTAAATCGTTATGGCATATGAGATGAAGCAACAGGAATTTTATGAACTTCAGCTACCACTACTTGAGATATTGGATCAAAGTCTTCAAGGGGTAAAACCATACCGGTATTATACTTCTTCTTCTTTTTCTGTGCTGGTGGTTTGTAATTTTTGTCTTTAACACTGTCATCTGAATCATCATAAAAATCACCTGATGGATTACTTTCCTCCTCATCTGATGGCATTGATTCATTACAAAAAAGAGAACCACTGGTGAAAACAGGTGTCGTTTGTATCTGAGGCTTATTGAACAATGTAGTATCGATGTCTTCCACTATATCAAAAGAGTTGCGATATTCGTTCTTGTAGTCAAAAATACACTCATAATCATTAAAATCGTAAGATTGAGACCAAGTTGCTGTAATGCCAGTAACAAGCGAAGGTGTCTGAAAGCTTGAACTAACGGCGTGTGACGATGCAGTATCTGGGAAAAAGGGCACGTTTGTAACCTCTCGCGAATAAATTTAGAGTTCAGTTCTTGGCGCAGAAGGTTTGTATGCAGTCTCAGGCGAAGAAGGTTTGTGTGCAGTCTCAGGCGAAGAAGGTTTATGTGTTTGTGTTTATGTAGATTTATGTACACCCCCGTTGCATAGTCTTGACTAATAATAAATACAATAACTCATAATGTTAATTCAATTATAAATGCATTATAACTTTATTTTGAATCAGTTTACTCATCATAAATACAATAACTCTATTAATTTGTGAAGCATAAGTATTATCTCTGTAAATGGTTGGGATACGCCAATCATAAGTACAATAAGTCTAAGATATTGTACATATGACGAGCAAACAAATATTGAAAATTCAAGTGCCACATATCATAAGTGGAACAACTAAAAATTATTGTACTCATGACAAGTAATGTAATCATAGTTAAAAGTGAATGTCACCACAAGTATGATTATTGTATTTTTAATTAGTAAATTTTGTAATATAAGATAGATATTGTATTCTTGCTTATTGAAATTTCAGGTTCCTGAAGGTTTCATGAAAAGTTTCTTAGATAGAATTGTAGATCTCGATTCGCTGATTCCGATTATATATGTAACTCAAAATCGACAAAAATCGAGTTATTGCACTCTTAGTTAGCGCGGCAGTATTGTGGTACCTATAAGAAAAATTGTACCTATCATTGTCGGGCTTCGTACTTTGTGTAGGTAACTGGACTAAGTATAGGACTTTTCGAAACTGCCATGCGTGCCTGGATTGGATCCGTTAGTTTCATATAAAAGAATTAAAAATGATAAAGTAATAAAGTCATAGTATTTGTCCGAAAACTGGCTGCACTTTTACTTTCTTGAACCTTCTTGAAACCGGTCTCGAGTTCGCACCTGGTCAGACACAAGCGACGTGGTTATTATCGTAGTACTTTATAGGGAAATACGAAGCTGTTATGATAAACTTCTACAATATACCTGCCTATGGTTGCATATATCAATAACTTTCTCGAAGAAAATTATAAGCTACAAATTTAATGGTGCTATAACTTGCTATGCCCACCTTCCATCGTAGACAATATACCTACATATTCTGTGGTTTTCTAGTCTGCGAAACGTTTTTTAGGTTAAGTATACCGCGTGAAATTGAAATGTATCTTTTGCATCATCAGTTAATATGGTCATTTGCTATAATATTCCGTCAAATTCCCATCACGATGTTAAATTTCGTCAGAAAAACTTGTATTGTTCATCATCTGATCACGTTCACACAAAATCGTGACGTAACAGCCGTATCGCGTGCATGTCGCGGTCAAAGATTTAAAAACAAAGCGATTTTATTTTATGGTCAATACTATTATGGCTTTTTTCGAATATCAGAGTTTTACCTCTGTTTATTACGCGAGGTCGGCTTCCTATTTTATTTTTTCAAATTAATTCGCGACGCCCGTCTGTAGTTTAAATGTACAAACTGAGCTACAAGCTACTGTAACTTGACATGAACAATTATTTGTATCGTCAGCTTATTCACTATACATAGGTAGGTACCTACTTCAGAAATTATGCTTCACGATGAAAAAAAACCACAAAGAACTGAACTAATTGGCCATGAGTTTATTAAGTTTATGAATTAGTCGCACCTGCTATACACTTTCCTTGGTTTGCTACTTTAGTAGTACTTACATACAAAAGAGAAAAACGAATAAATAGATAATAATATATAGTAAAAATATAGGTTGGCATTGAATAGGTAATTTACAACAGAAAATACCTACTTTAAATTGGCTTTAAATATCACATGTTAAGAAAATTCAAATAGTATGTCATATTCATAAAAATATATTTTCATTATTAAAATTATGATTGACGATACGGAACTAGTCAAATCCAACCAAAGTTAAGTTTATCGCCTTGCCAACATTACAAACCAAATTAATCATAATACTAATCTGTACCAATCGCAACATGGCCTGCATTTTATTACAACTTCACTTCGCTTTTAACCAATCAGGCGAAACCTAATGTTGCCATAAGTGCAAAATTCACCCAAATATAATGGTAGTTTACACATTCATATGTGTATTATTTTTACCTAGTTTTGAGTTAGAAACTGTTTTTAAAAGTTTTATAACTGTACTTATAGATTTTAATAGACAAAAATATCTTGACATTTTTTAATGTCAAGATATAGAAACAGCTGTATTGATTAAAAGATTGATGTTAAATAAATGGAAGATTTATTGCGAACTCATCAAACCCAGCCAGATGATGATGTCGTGAAATGTTCGTAATTTAAAAAAGAATATGTTCTAACCAGTTTTGAACACTTTTACTTTGGAAATACGGTTTTCTGTTCTGACAACACTGGCGGCGCACTTCGCTCGTCAGCCATCTTGTCTTTTGACAGCACGCTAGTAATATTAGGTTATGAGATCATGTTTTCTAAATGATCTTGTTTTCATAATATTTTAATATGGCTATGTTAGCAGCACCCCGTCAGAAACAAAAAGTAATTAATTTACGAGCTAAAAATAATGCTTGGAGTAATGATTCGAATAAGTTCGGTCAGCGAATGTTGGAGAAGATGGGATGGAGCGAAGGCAAGGGGTTAGGAGCCAATGAAAATGGTATTGTGGAGCATGTAGTGGCCAGATACAAGAATGATGACAAAGGACTGGGTTTTGAGGACAGGAATGACCAGTGGACGAAACACGAAGACGATTTTAATTCGTTGTTAGCCAATTTATCTGGTAAGTACTTACTACATACATTATCTGCTTTTAAATCACTACTAAATCTAGTTGCATAATTGTGACAAGTTTATGAATGAACTGAAAAATTCTAACTGGGTAGACAAGGCACAATATATGTAAAATAATCACTACCATATGAACTTGCAATGATAAGTGTCACTTCACAATGAAATCTTTCACATGTAAGTTCAATAATTAATAACAAAATAATTATATTTCTCAGGTACCAGTACTGATGAAAAGCTCCACAGTGGAGTGTCTCTTGAGGTTAAATCGAAGAAAAGTAAAGCTCGGGTACACTATCATAAATTTACCCGAGGCAAAGATTTGACTCGCTATAGTGAAAAAGATTTAGCTAATATCTTTGGCAAAAAGAGTTTGAAGAATAAAGAAAAGCAGGAAGAAACCTTGAAAGAAGATGTTAAAACTACAGAACAAGTGTTTACAGATAAAGGTAGCATGGTGGATTATTTTAAAAGTAAATTAGCTGCTTTCAAGTCAAATAACTATGCCAACATGAACGATAACAACTTAAATGATAAAAATGAAGCCGATTGTGGGTTTAAAGGATTTTCTGGTGCAGGATATGATGATGAGGAATCTGAAAACAATCAGGCAATTGGTTTCCAAGGGTTTACATGCTATAAGTCTGAAGAAAATAAAGTTGAGAAGGAAAATTCTAATCTAAATGTCGAAGAAGTAAAGAAGAGTAAAAAAAAGAAGAAACGTAAGCACCAGGATGAAGAATCACCACAATGTGATACTTTACAGGAAAATACAGATGAATGTAATCAATTTAGTCAAAATGTTTCAGACATTATATCAGAAAATTTAGAAAAAGTGAAAAAATCGAAAAAGAAAAAGAAAGATAAAAAAATTGAGGAAACACCAATAAATATTCAAGAAACGAAAGAGGTAACCGAATTTGTTGAAGAACATACTACTGAAGATTATGTGCCCAAAAAGAAGAAAAAGAGGAAAAATAAGGATCTAGTTAATGAATAAAGTTATTTATAAAAGCACCCATGTTTTTTCCTTTCACCAGACAAATAGAAATGAACTCATTTCGGGAGCAGAGTGTATCTTGCGCCGACCGTGTGCTTGTTTGCTAACCTAGTAGTATAAAAAAAGTAGGCCAATATAGACAGACATGTATGACAGGACTTACGGTGTTTACTGGTAACAACAATTTTTTAAGCATAAAATTTAATTTCCTGCAGCTTTTTTATTTTCGATAATCAACAGAACTCGTATCAAAATCAGATAATAGCCATCGATTCACCTTAGTCGATTATGGCACCGTGTGGCGAGAACATCGCTACGCAATATGGCGGCGCGCGGCGCCACGTTGTGTCACTTCACTAAAGCTGTCAAGTCAAATAGAACGGGCGTGAATCGCTCCCACGTGTTTTTATTTTTGTATAAACATGTAAAATAAATCGTAAATTACAAGAAAACAAAATAATTTTATTAGCGAATTAAACATTATCAATGATGGTTGTACACCAAGATAGCGAAAGTCCGGTGGAAGTACCTGTTATTAAGAAACCACTAGTGAATCAAAAATCTTATGTTATAGTGAAACATCATGTTAAAGAACTTTCAAAAAAGTTTCAAAACACAAAGAGATTTGAGGAAATATCACCAGGAACATCGGAAGCCATGAATAAAAAACGAAAATTAGTTAAAAAGCACAAGAAAACTGAACAATTACCATTAACAAGTTGTGACAGTGACAGTATTATACAAAATGCTACTGAAATAGACTCCAACGACATAGACGAACTTAAAACTGTATATATGAAATGTAAACAGGTTATGAAGAGAATTGAAAGCAAGTATGGACATTTGTTGAATTTAAGCAGTGAGGCAAGCCCTAGTTTGCAGAATTTAAAACGAAAAATGTGTTCAGAAACATTTGAAGATGAATGTAAATGTACAACCAAGAAAAAAATTATTTTTGATGATGAAGGAAGACAGTCAACCGTAGATGTCACAGAAAAACATATTTGTGTTAAAAAAATGAAGAATGTGTATAGTGAAACTCCAGAAAGAAATGCAAACATTGCAGTTGAATATCAAGATGCTGAATTAGGCTTACCAGACAATTTACAAGAATTATCGAAAATGTTTCATGATCCTGACATAGAAGATATTTATCGAAACAGAGTTCTGGAGAAAATGAAGATGCTAAAACAGGAATACCTCAATGAATTAAAATTCAATAGACATATATTGATAGAACAATTAAAATCAAATCCTGACGAGTTGTTAAATTTTAAAGGCACTAATTTAGCAACAATTCCTGGGTATTCTTAACATAACATTGTACTATTTTGTTTTACCTACACAAGTTTGTAGTTACAATTTCAATAAACCATTTGTTTCATAGTATAAATAATTGTTTTATTTTCTTTGTGCTTTGACATTCTTATTTTAGGATGCTATAAAACAAAATGCTGCTTTGCACAATCTCTTCTCTTCTCTTATTATGTGTATTTGCATTGGTCTGATCATACTTCGGAGAGCATGTTAATCTGTCAATCTTAGTCGCCATATATGAACATCTATGGCAGTCGTTACAGTTAGTTGGAGCCCTAAAATGGCCAACAACTGGTCTAGCTGCAATATTGCAATATCGCCTTTGGGTTGCGGAGCTCAGAGGGCAGTTGCTTCATGGAAATATCGAAGTTCAACCAAAGATATAGTTACGACTGGTAAAGCGGACCCAGACTCCGAAGTGGAAGCTCCAGATGCGACTGGGATTTACGCTAGAAGAAGAAGAAGAAGAATGATTGCCATAGATGTCCCTATGACAACCGGGATCGACTTAACATTCTCTCCTATGTAACACCCAAATAGAAGGAAATGCGGATGGAATAGAAGGATGTGCGGTTCGCATCATTGGGAAACCTGAGGTCTCGAACACCCTAGAACCTTTACAGATGTTTAGAGATGTTGTGTCCATGGCTGTATTTTACCGTCTGTACCATGGTGAGTGTTCTGATGAGCTCTTCCAATTAGTCCCACCCTCGCCTTTCCTACACAGGACAACACGTGCAGGTCTTACATGTCACCCGCACACAGTGCAGAACATCTGATCTAGAACCAAGCGGTTCGGTGACTCTTTCCTCTGTCGCACCATTAAGGCTTGGAATTCATTACCAGCTCACGTGTTTCCTTCTTCTTACAGTCTCGGGTTCTTTAAGCGGGGCGTGAAAAAGCATATGATGAGACTGTCAAGCTGGGTGTCACCATTGTCACACGGTATGTGTAAGTAATGGTGACCCTCTTTTCTTTGCCTTCAGCTTACCATCAGGCAAGGCAGTCTAATTGACGTGTTCTATAAAAAAAATAAAAAAAATAGATATATTGCACTTAGCCCCGCGTCAGTCGTATGCATTATAGACAGCCAGGGGTCACCCCTCACGCTCCCTTCATAAGTCTACCTTCTGTTCTTACTTCCTAGAATGTGTTCCTTTATTAGTATATTATCAAATGTTCTTTTCTTTTTCAACTTCAAGGGGTTTGATTCTTAGCATTGCATTGTTGAGATTTGATTATACATAACTAATTTTTATCGTTTGCTTAGAATATAGCACAAGGCAGATATTCAAATCATAGAATATTTTCTAGTATCTATTTATTTATTTATTTATTTAAACTACATGCACAAATGTACAAAGGCGGACTTAATGCCACAGGCATTCTCTACCAGTCAACCCAATAGGTGGTGCAGAGAATAACACACACACACACATTGTAATCACATTTTTGCTACTATGGTGGCAAATAAATCCACCTGAAATGGCTTGAACTTTGAATGCCTGCAGCATCGGATGTTTTACACGCCTCATTTCTTATATTGTTGCCAGACATGTTGGGTGATGTTGGTCAACGTCGTCGCATGAACTATTAACTGAAGACACGCGTTGCGATTTGTCGCTAGTGTTCGAAGCTTAATCCTCCTTTCAATTACTTATGGAAAACTCGCATCTCTTCATGTGTTCTCCTTTTCACGAATAGCATACTAAGTTTTAGATACCAAAATATACTTATCCGCCTTTATAGCAAATGCCTGTACTTGATATTCAATAATACGTTGTCGATAGGCGCTGCGACGCATCATAATGTTGATATTAATATTAATTCTAGGATATAACGATATTTCGGTATTTCAATTTGAACCTTAACATGTAGACATTAAGAGCTAAATTAACCAAAAAGTGTCGATAGCGTTTGTGATTACGGTATGGGTAGAATGTCCATTGTTTCTGTAGCAACGTTCCAGAGTTCAGTTTTTACTCAATATTGTACCTTGTCCCGTTGATATAAAGGTCATAGATGTTTTTGTCTACATGTGTGACATTTATAGTTTTTGTGGCACTGGTGCTGGTATCGTTGGTGAATAATGATATGGTCGCATGCCTACCGTTTACTGTGAACTCGACACTAGATGGCTTTGTGAATGTGAATTACAATGTATCGCTGGAATTCTATTGGACCTGTCCCATGTATTGGGAATTTGATCAGAGATGGTGATATGTGAAAAGCAGGCATTTTGTTTGACACGTGCATGCACATCAACGCCCTCTTATAGCCACTGTATCAATTAATTTCCTTAAAATCAAAATTCATATAATCCATAGTTACAATCTAGTGAACACATTACAATACGATTTGATGATAGTTTAACAGCATAGTATGATGAAGTCTGGTACCCAAATTAAGATTAAACTTGTGTTTAGGGTACCAGGGTTCCTGAAACCTATCACAGACACTTTATATCACTACTCCGTTTCATCCTAATGGCGACTAACGGCAAAATACGCAGACGATATCAATACGAGAGAAGGAAAACTCGAAATAAATCCCTGTACCATCCCCTCTGGCCAGCGTGGAAACAGTAGGCCAAATTCTCCCAACATTGGGAGAGGCCTATATCTAGCAGTGGACTGCGAAAGCCTTATTGATTGAAAATCTCTACCTAAAATAACATTTGAAGAACGGAGTCCCCACTCCCGAGGACCGACCAGATTGAGAAAGATGGTCCTGGGTCAACTGGGGTGCGAGGAATATACCTACCAACCTCTTCTCCGGCAACTATTCGAGTCCGACATAATCTCTTCCACCGGCTCCAGCGGGGAGGGATATCTGTGGGGATTTTTGTCAAGAAAAAAAAAACCTAAAATAACATATAACTTTAAGCTACATTCTATTATCGCACCACTTGCCATAGGTAGGGAATTCATCCTCACAATGCAATCTGAGACGGTGCGCACCGTGCAATATGAAAGAGACTTCATCCCACGCACGCTCAAGCTGTGGAGTGAAGTCCTTGTTGCGGTTTTCCCTACAATTTGGGTTTCTTCAAGAGGGGCATTAGATGGATTCTTGAGGGTCGGCAGCGCGAGTAAACGCCCGTGGTGTAGCATATGTCCATAAGCCACAGTAACCACTTCCCCATCAGCTGAGCCGTGTGCTTGTCTGCTACCTAAGTGGTGGAAAAAAGGCAAATAGGATGATCGATGGCGTGTTGGTTTCGGTAGAGCGTACGACTGCACGTTCGATTCCCGCTCACTGTAAATATTTGTGTGTATGAATATGTATATTTATTTGCATTGATATGGTTGTTTCTATGTATAATAATAATTATAATGTATGTATTTATGCTAGGGAATGTATCCTAAATATGTAAAATCCATATTCTAGAACCCATGCCACACTTGATTACTTTGGCTCTACATAGTGCTGTGTATTCTATCATTTTTTTTTAATAAAGGTCGTGCCAATTTAACTTCGCCTTGCTTGATGGTAAGCTAAAGGCAAAGTCACAGGTAAGACGGTCACCATTACGGACACGTAGTATGTTACAATGGCGTCGTTCAGTTTGGCGGCCTCATCAGATGCTTTTTCACGCCCCCCTTAAAGTACCCGGTACTGTAGGAAGAAGGAAACACGTGAGCTGGTAAAGAATTCCAGGTCTCAGTAGTGCGGCAATGGATCAGTAAATGTCAAAAATTAGTAAATATCTGTACGAATGCAACCTTTTTTTAAGTTAAGTAAAACTAGTAACTTAAATAAACATTTTTATCTCGCTTCGATATTGTCATCGTTGAATGAACTGAAAACACTACCAAAAGTTAGCATTCACAATACCTATTACCTACCTACATTATATGAGTAGGTACCTACTCCAAGAAAAAAGGTAAAATATTGAATCAATTCCCTATTACTAACTAATCTTTACTTTTAAGTAAAACTGTTCTAAGTTAGAACTTCTAATGTTTGATCAATACTTTCTTCACCATACCATCTTCGGATACGCTGTGGTACACTAACTTAAGTGTAAATAGAACCTTAATTTGCGTAGCAACAAACCTCTATTCCAGTCTTACTGATGTTTACTCGGCCAAGTTGGAAAACGAGCGCCAGTTACGGAAATTAACACGAATAGAGTTCATTTTAATTCTGTGTTAAGTATTTAGTGCCTTCTGAGTTCGATACAAGCTTACGAGAAGGCTGTTTCTGTAATCTCATATGGCGCGAGACGGCGTCATAGGTGGACGCCTACAGTACAGCCTTCGTCACGTTCCAATTTCAAATTAAATAAATAAAAAAGATAGTTTGTTTCATGTTTCTTTTTTTGTATAGTCTGTGTTTCTTTTAAAATAGTGCTGTGAATTTATGGTTTTAGTGTAGTGATAATTTTACTTGAAAATTTTGTGATATATGAATGAACGTGTTGAACGAATTTTATCTAAATTGCTTCACGATGAAGCTGGATAACTTTGGATTTGAAAAGTTACAGGTATGAGAATAATTAACGATATGATATTATAAGATTTAGATTATTTAGAACGATATAAATATAACAGATAATAATTATATTAAACAAAAAAAAATAAACTTAAACTATTATTATCGTAGATACCTAGTCGTAATTGACATGATTTCTTGATGAAACAAACCATAATATTAGGAAAGTAAACACTGAGCACCTACATTGATAGACTACTTATATGTAATTGCGCTGCGTGGGTGAAGAAATAACTGTGCTCGCAAGATTTTGTTTGATGATAACTTGCCTTGTAAAATGCATTTAAATTGCACATAATTACATCTGCAACTCCACTATGAAAATGTGTGTGTGTTAATTACGTTTAATTATAGGGAAAGCATCATTCACACATTGGTACTTATTTGGACAATCCTATGTTAAATGGTTTATTTTACATTTTATTTAATTACTTGTAGAAAAACGTTCTTAAATTTATCTCTAATAGTACAATCACGCCCGTATTGCGGAAAGAGTAGGCAGAGGCAGACCATATACTTAACAGGTAGCCAGTCACATTCATTCACACGTATAGGGTGCGAGCCTGTTGCCATGATAGGGCGGACAAAGACAAAGAGTCAGTGAGCTCCAACTGTCTTGTAACTAAGGCTAGCAGTTTAGTAGATAGTACTGGAGACAGGAATTTTTGACTTTTCGACTTTTTAGGATTGGCCCGAGAAGAAATTATACAGGTAACGTTATCGCAATCAGTTTTTATTTCACTCCCAGGTATCATCGAAAGACTGGAGACTGGATCAGCTTCTAGGATTTTTTATTTGTTAGGGAGGTTGCAGTGAGCTCAATTATGAACTTCTTCTACACGTGGATTCCACCAGTAGTATTCAGATATTATGTAATTGCGTCTTTTTTAACAGTATCAGTGCTTTAAAATTTGAAAAGTCCATACCTTCTTAAATATTGTAAGATGACTAGGATGAGTTTAAACACTCATTGCTGATTGCACATACCTAACTGTACAATCGAAAATGTACACATTAATTAGAAAATTGAATTATCCATCACTATTTTAACTGCCATACGTTACGGTACTAGCTTTTATTCGTTTAAACTTAGTTGAATGTAGCAACACAATATAATGCATATGTGGTTTGAATAATGCATTTTCTGACATCGGTAAGTGCTAGTTTTTGTTTACTAGTTGCGTTTATAACCGTCATTACGGCATTAATGAATTCTTCACCACCTTTTATTGGAACTTGCGAGAGAGAGTATGCATCAGACGTGTACAGAATATTTTATACTAACTTTTGCATGTTGATAGCCTAGTGGTATGGGTAATGGACTGCTGAGACGTTGTCTCGGGTTCGATCCCAGGTTTACCATGGCACACACCAATGACTTTTCGATGCTTTTCGAAGTTATGTGTGTATTTATAAGTGCCCGGTTAATGGCAAATTAGGCTCGCCACCTATTACATTGGGACCTAACATAAACTGGCGAAATGTGGGTGCTAGTACCTCTGCCTACCCCTTCGGGGATATAGGCGTGAGGTTATGTTATGTTATGTTATGTTATGATAGCATTATTTAAAAAGTCGAAGATGCGGTTTTTAGTCAAAAGTAAATTTTCACACTTCCTGGCAGATGTTTTAAAAAATGAATATTAGAAAAGTTCTAATTTCCTAAAATGTTCCCTCGGAATCTACTCTTATCGTAAAGTTATTTAGGTTAAAAGTGATAAGATCCCGTGGTAGGGTTAAAAGAGTACATGTTGGATAAATGGACAAACATTAATTTACAAGGCAAATCATGTAACTACGAGTATTCAACCAGACTTATTGCTTTTAGAGCGAATTTTGATCGTAAACAGAATCATTAATGGATTATCACTTTTCACTCAATGAAAACTTGTTTTGTTTTAACTTACTGCATTTGCTAACACTTAAATTAAAAACTTACTTACTTACTTACTTAAACAGTCTCTAAGAAAAATTAAACACCTTTCTCGAACGCTCATTTATACTTTTCTACTTATAAGTGCGAAACTGACTTGGTCTGGTTTTATTAAAAACATAGCACAACATGAAAAGAAAAACGCATATACCTTCTCCGTTCCGTCGTGGGTAAACAGGAAGGATAGTTTTTATTACGGAAAACAATAATTCTTCAACTAATAGTAGGTACGCAGGGGGACTTAACCATGGACAGCAGTTAGTAGGTTAGGTATTTAAAATGCAGCAGTATTTAGTAGCTATTGCAGTAAGCACTAACCTGGTTATCTGACAAATATTAGCATTCCTGTGCAATAAGTTAAAACCTCTTGGACATAATTACCTACAGTTCTAAGAGTGCCGGGAGGCTAAGTCCGGTTCAGTAAATGAGTCACTTAACACTAATGGAATCTCTCCTTCACTAATGTCAAATGTTTTTACACTGTTGAAGTTTTAATAAAAATGATGTCATAATCATAAAAATACAAAAGGTTAGTTAGCTTATTGAATTTCCATGTTTTGTCCTAAATTAATGTTCAAAATTTTAAATCATTGCTTTTCTGAATAATCAAGCTACTATCTGTGGTTCAAGAAAAAAAGCTTTCTTTAAAAAAAAAACTTGACACGGATAAATATTTCTTTCCCGCGTAAAATGCGTTTCGTACATTTTTCACAGATGTTGCTTGCATTACATCACTATTTCACCTAATGGGTAAATGATGATGTAATCTGTGAGGGCCCATACGTGACTAGGAGACCTTTCGTTTCGACAATTTGATCAATCGATTTCCCTTCAAACTGTCGACCTATCGCCGCTGATATTTATTTGATATTGATTTCTGTGATAGTGATTCCTCTATTATACGAGTCGATATAAGGTTAGGTGTAGGTCATACTCATAATAGATATATTTGCAGATTTCCAAAGTAATACTTGCGTCTAAAGGGTTTTTTCTTCTTCTTTTTTTTGCTTTTTTTAGGTTTAGTCAACGTGTGATTCAGTTTGATTCAGTATAGATAGTGCCTAACATGAATTTCTGTCATATTGCAATGATAAAAGGTAATTTTGTACAAAATGGAATCCGTTAGTCGTCTAACGTAGTCGTAGTCGTATTCACGGTGAGAATATTAATAAAAGTGTACAATATCAAATGTTGAAGTAAAGCCGATAGGAATAGTGTTATACGACTAAGTCTTTACCACTGCTATATTTGTATCATATTTATTTATAACAGCTGCGATGCAACCGTTCAAAGCTAGTTATAAAATATAGGTATTGTTTGCATTATTTAATATCAAATTGTCACTATTAAATGTCATTTCACTGGCATGTCTTTCCATATTAATATTTGAAATAGTTTGGATACCAGAGCCTACGACAACCAGACCTTATATTAATATTATTAACAATCTAAGATCAAGATTTACAAATATATGTATACATATATATATATATATATATATATATATATATATATAAAATCAGAATTTTTCAGAGCATCCCTCCAAGATTGCTAACAACAACCTGTAACAGTATAGAGTTGGAATTTTGATTACTTTGGCAGGTATCAGGCAGTAAAGGTGTACAAATTAGTATCTAAAATCCGTTAATATAGATTAATTTTTATACCCATATTTTCTTCGGAATAACAATGACATTAGGAATCACGTCATCCATTGCCGGCCACTTAGAACAGTTGCAACCTCAGCCAGATACCCGTAAACTTTTATCTATACGACCACAGATGAACCAACTGATTGATTTTCACGAAAGAGCCTAAACGACAATTTAAATTTACAAATCGAAGCGCCATCCGTACAGATTAGCCCATCTTGTAAGTCTTATTTAATAGACTTTACTTTAAAACATAATTTAAAAACTTATATTAAAAAATAGGTTGATGATTTCTGTTTCTTTATGGGAAAAAACTCTAAACTGTCTATGAATATTACATAATACTTATTCAAGTGTGCGTCCCGCGTAGGCGCATGCCCAAAGGCGTAACACTTCGATCTATAGTGTTGCCAAATAATCATTGTATAACATTATCCATAAATGGGCAAAATTTTGGGACTCGTCTCATTGTCAGAAGATAATTCTAATAAATAACACTAGCAGCCGTTCATAATATTTGGAAATGTATTTAGTGGATAAATTATTTAATGAGGCAACCTTTTAACAAAACTTTTCAAACGTCGCCGCGTCGGCGATATCGTTTGTTCTGCAATTCAACTTCAATTTGTTGTTTTTTTATACAACATAGGTGGCAGACAAGCACACGGTCCACCTGATGGAAAGTGGTTACCGTAACCTATGAAGTCACTCCCGTGCTGCAGACTGTAAGAACAAAGAGTTTCTGTGCCGCCAGTGCAGAAGCAGCCTTTGGTCTTCTCACTGACAGCACAAAAACTTTCCAGTGAGCTCTGTAGTAACTAAGTGTAGGTCTTCTGCTAGTATTTAATTTAAATAAGTTATTAGTACAGGAATATAATCCAAATACCATACCTACCATAATTAAGAACTTCCAACGTGTACCTAATTTTCTTTTCAGTTCTTAAATAATTGAGGCAATATGAGAAAGTTTTACCCACATATCTATACTTAATATTATAAAGCTGCAGAGTTTGTTTGTTTGTTTGTTTGAACGCGCTAATCTCTGGAACTACTGGTCCGATTTGAATGATTCTTTCAGTGTTGGTTAGTCCATTTATCGAGGAAGGTTTTAGGCTATATGAAAGAAAGAAAGAAGAAAGAAAATATGTTTTATTTAGAAAACACATTATATATATCATCACGCTACTACTTAAGGGAGCGGAGCATTGATAATAAATGTCAACAAATCCGGCAATTTTTCATACATATTTTGAAGACTAAAATATAAAACGGGCTCAAAGGGATATGAAGCTCCAAAATATACCCCGGGCGAAGCTGGGGTGAGTCAGCTAGTTTGAAATAAAATAGGTAACTTTGAAATGTTAAGCTGTCTGAATTGTTGCTTACTAGCATCAGATTATTACAGGTTAGCATAAAATTTCATGTAAGGTTAGATTAAAATCATGTAGGTACCTATTTGAAATCATTAACTACCTGGAATAGAATCATTTCTGACCCGGTGATAAACGTTGTAACAATGAAACCTTAATTGTGTTCTCTCGTCTTACATACACGGTAATGGGATTTGAGTGGCTTTACTCACCTGTGAAATGGATAATGGGTACAAATATTACGTGTTGTTAATGTCGTGTAGCTTCTTCATAATATTCTATGTATATTACTACAGATTACAAGTGCTTCTACACTGAAAATTTATTAAGAAAGATTTAATTTTAGTGAGGTGATCTATCGTTTACTTCTTTAGAACGGTTCTTACCGATTGTTTCCAAAGAATGGTTTTCTGGAAGCAATCGGTGGTACTTATCTACGAGTATATGTTCACGAGTCATCAAGGAATCACTGTCTGCATGGGCGGCCGGCGCCTCCTTTTGCGAGCAAGTAATGCTCGTGAAGGAGACGGCGGAGCAGGAGCGAAGGAGACTCGCAAACCGCGCTGCTCGCGAGCGGAGACGGCTAGGGCGTCTGAGATCACAAAATGACCTCCGTCTCCCATGAGTCTCCCCATTCGAAGAGGGCCGTCTCATAAGAGATGGTATTGGGCCGGCTGGGGTGCGAGGGATATATTTCAGATAATCTCACCTCCGACGGCCCACACAGACGGCGTGGGTTTTAGTCGGTTCAAGTCCGACATAACCTCACCGGCGGCGTCTGTGGTAGGGGTACCCGTGGGCATTTTGCGCACATTAAAGAAAAAAGGAATCACTGTCTCGAAAATATTAATCTAGTAGTTTGCTCGACAAGGCTCTGCGTTTCCTGACAAAGTTAAAAGGGTTTCCTGACGTGGGCTTTCGGTTCTCTACGTGTTTTGATAGGCAAAACGTTGCAAGTCATTTTTGAATGTGTACTAAAAGGTTTAATATTTTGCTTGGCCAATATATGCACTACATATTATCACTTGTTACTGGTGTTAATTAGCGAGTTTGTTGCTGTGGCGCAGCGTGGATAACTTGCCAATGAAATTATACTTGGCTATAAATAATTTATTCTGGCTTGAGTGCAGCTTGCCATAAACAAAAAAGGTCTGCTGAATTATATAAATTATTGTCCTTATCTAGTAGAGTATCATAAAATAATACAATTAATATTTATTTTGTCGTAGAAAACTGTGCAATAGTTAAGTCAGCAGTGTGTCAGCAGTGAGCCAAAGGAGGTGGTTGCTGCGAATAATTTAGAATCATTTTATTTGAATCATTATTTTTGGTTAATTACTGGGCAATAATAATTAATAAACATTGGAAAACAAAAGCCAAAGATAGGGACAAGTGGAAACATCTGGAGGAGGCCCTCACCCCCACATAAGAAGGGGTTCTGGGATGTCAAGATAGTAATTATTTCATTTCATTTATAATCCCTTTTGCATTGCATGTCAATAAAGTAACAGTGTTAATTTTAGTAACTTAAACAGCAGTAAATTATAACTTAATAATATTAGAGAAAATAAAATTATTACTACAGGAATTGAAATTAATTATAGAATAGATTATAGATTTATTAATAAACAATCAGTAATAATATTAAGAAATCAATATAAATAAAAGTAATAATAGGTACACTAAGAATAATAAATTATAATCAACAATAATGACACAGAATACTGAATGAACTAACCACAATAATAATATATTTATAACAAGAATGTACCTATTTGTAATGGGATTACGCAAGAAATAAAAGACTTTATTTTTTACTAGCTGACCCACCCCAGCTTCGCCCGGGGTATATTTTGAAGCTTCATATCCTTTTGAGCCCGTATGTTTTAGTCTTCAAAATATGTATGAAAAATTGCCGAATTTGTTAACATTTATTATCAATGCTCCGCTCCCTTAAATGGTAGCGTGATGATATATAGCCTAAAACCTTCCTCGATAAATGGACTACCCAACACTGAAAGAATCATTCAAATCGGACTAGTAGTTCCAGAGATTAGCGGGTTCAAACAAACAAACAAACAAACTCTGTAGCTTTATAATATTACTATAGATTAATGGGCAGCCCTATTCCAAACTACGAAGTCGTATAGTATAGACATCTAACACCAAAACCGTCAAAACTAATACATTTCCATATCTGGATGTTTTATCTTAACCGATCGGTTCTTTTTTTACCGGATTGGGCATGAATTCCACATTCCCTTGCACCGTCTTTACGAGACTTTGTTCGAGTTTTGAACAAGTCGTAATAGGGCTGGACATGTCCCAACATGTTCCAGTCTACCGGAATGACTCCTCGTTCTACATCCGTTGTCCTTGCCCTTGAAACAAGTAGAATTGTCGTCGAAGTTGGTTTATGATTTAATTTCCTAGTTTTTATTGATTTAGTCATTCTGAATGTCTCATAATCTGATAAACTAGAGACTAACTAATTAGAGACACACTCTGCGGCAGTGTGATTCTGTTTTTTTGTGACAATCTCAGACTTTTAGGTGGTATCGGCCTCTTACCTACTTAATTTTTTAAATAGTACTTTATTTATATTACAATTATAAAAAAATCATTTTATTTATACAAAAACAATACAAATGTCACATCATTATTTGCAATCATAGATTTTGTCAAGTTATGACAAATCAAATAACCCGTCCCGTATCGTTCCCGGCGCAAGGGTGCCCATGACACTCGCGGCGTTGCCTCGCTGAATCACGATGGCCATCCTCTGCCCCAGAAACGAGCCGGAGCGGGCGTCTCCGCCTTGTCCGTGGATACGGCAACCTCATCGATTAAGCCCTTCGCCTCCGACCCCCAACTGTCCATAGTCTCCACCACAATGTGCACAAAATAATATATTGTGGTTCCATTGCGGCGTATTTCAATTTATTTCTGCTCGCCGCGTCCTTACCTAAGAAGTTTTTTAGTAATTTGACTAAAATAGTTTTGAATCTGTCTACTTAGTAAACTCCTTAATTTATCCCCGATAAATTTATTGGTAGGTATTTTGTGAAGCAACTGCGAAAAGGACTTAATTGTTCATCATTACCTTGACTTAATAAAGAAACACGTTATTGTAAGAAATACCGAGCAAAATAAATAAATACGTTTACACTTCACGCTTTTCATATGCCTTTTGTTATGCCATACACTATTTCGTTGTTTGCAAGACACTTGTGTTTTGCATTCTAACATAGCACGTAGGAGGCAATTGGTTATGTGCCACCAATAGAATAGCTACCTACAATTGTACATACATTAGGTATTTTACAAAAGTGAATATTAATGACATACGTGCGTTCTAAATTGTTCTGTAAAGTATTATACACCAGGTCCTAGATTCTACTAAAGCAAATCCACTGTCACATCAAAGACACTGCAAACATAACATAGGTACCATAAACTCACGCCTATATCCTCAAAGGGGTAGGCAGAGGTGCTAGCACCCAGTTAGCTAGCTTATGTTTAGGTCCCAATGTAATAGGCGGCGAGCCTATTGCCATTAACCGGACACTTATAAACCTGCGATAAATACACACATAATTTCGAAAAGCATCGAAAAGTCATTGGTGTGTGCCATGGTAAAACCTGGGATCGAACCCGAGACCTTTGGACGAGAAATTTTGGACTTTACCTCTATATGATAAAAGTCTAAAATATAAATATATAAATAGAGTTTCATTATACTTTTTCGTACACTCTGCAAAAAGTCTTTTAATTATGAACTTTAACCAAATTGCTTTATAGTCTAAAATTTCATAGCAAAAAAGCATTTTATAGCAATGTCAGTGGTATAACAGTGGTTTGTATATAATTTCACCGGCAACCTGCAGCCCACACAGTCGGCGTGCGTTTTAGTCGGTTCAAGTCCGACATAATCTCACTCACCGGCCCCGATAGTGGGGGTATCCATGGAAAAAAAACTACTAGACATGATTGATTGTTTGTGAAAACAAAAAAGAACGAAACTTACAACACATTAACGATTTTTCTCATAATATACACACATCGGTAAACGGAATGTGGTACCAGCCAGATGGACAGATGACGTAAAAAAATGCTGTGGTACCTTGACTGGATGGGTAAGGCCGAAGTTCGGGTGCTATTGCGCACATTGAGGAGAGATCTATGTCCAGCACTGGACTGATTGGTTGATACATACTCTTAAGTATACAATCATTCTCCTCTTTGCTTTACCTAATTCGTTTTGGCGCACAAGTGTTTCATATAGTTCAATAAACTTTGTCTTTGACTATAGCAACCGCGCATACCTACAGCTTAAATAAAAGGAACTTAACTCTATTTTCCGTTCATTCTTGGAACCGTATTAGAGCCAACTGTGAAGGAACTAGGTCGATCGGATTACGGATTTTTTCCGCACCGCACTGGTAAATTTCTTCCAGGACTGGTAACATGTCCAACAGATTTGTAGCTTGAGTCATTATCGATAGATATATCATAAATAGATAGGTAGGTATTTAATGGTTGTATGAAATGTCTATTATCAAGCTTCGAGCTAATGGTAAGATTCATAAATATAATGGCATAGAAATCAAAGTACCTTAGTCCTTAGCCTTTTAGTAAACATGCCGAAATTCATAAACACTCTACCTAAGTACCTAAAGCGTGTCAAAAGTTGTGTTTAAGACATGTTGTTAGGGGGTAGGACACGGCGGTATTTCCGCCCAATTGAGCAGTCCGACTGGGGAAGTACCTCCGCCCTACAGAATATCGCGGCTATAATAACTTCGTGTTGTGTTCTCAGCGGTGAGTAGGGTAGCCAGAGCTCACTGGAGAATTTGTGCTGTCAGTGGGAAGACTAAAGGCTTGTCTTGCTTTGTCTTCTACACTAACGGCACAGAAACTCTGTACTTACAGGGTTGGCAGCGCGACTGTGACTCCTCTGGTGTTACAAACGTCCATAGGCCACGGTAACCACTTTCCATCAGGTGGGTCGTGTGCTTGTCTGCCACCTAAGTGGTATCAAAAAAAAACACACACAGTTAGCAACTTACTTTGTTTTTGTTGATAATTTGTTTAACTTTCAAACATCACGCCTTCTACTGTTTGCTTAAACTCAATGTGATATATCTATATATATATAATATGTGTGATATATATATAATATGATATCACAGCCGAATCTTGTCCGTGTCGGCGCAAAATGTCAATAACTATGTCCTCGGTAGGCATGTCTTTGCATCTTAAATATAGGTGCATGAATAACTATGCAATATACAGCAATCGAAATTAAATAGCAAAGGTCGGATAGGCATATACATAATGGCAAGTGGCTACATAGGTACATAATTACTAGGGCACTAGAACTCAAGCTATGCTCAAGCATAGTTTGAGTTATTACACAAATTAATGTCTCCAACTGCATTGGGTATTTCACCCTTAATAAAATGACGCGATAGTTACCAATGAATTGTTGGACATGATGCCCACAGCAACATTCTATCATCGCACCGCTCGCCATAGGCAGGGAATACATACCCACACACTGCAACCTGAGATAGTGCGCACTGTGCAGTGTGATAGAATCTTCACCCCACGCACACTCAAGCTGTGGAATGAACTCCTTGCTGCGGTTTTCCCATGCGCCTACAATGTGGGGTTCTTCAAAATGGGTATTAGAAGGTTTCTACAGTGTCGGCAGCGCGAGTGTGACGCCTCTAGTGTTGCACACGTCCATAGGCTACGGTAACCGCTTCCCATTAGGTGGGCCGTGTGCTTATCTGCTACCTAAGTGGTATAATACAAAGTTTACGCCAGGTGCGTCAAGCTCCAAGGCAATTATACTGCCAAGCCAGTTTAACTGCTAATTAACGGACGCTGGCGCAGGCTTTCCTTTTCGTATTGGTGCATCATCAGCAGTAGCTTCTGTAAAAGCTAAAATATATTATAATTATGTACCTAATTTGAAGAATGTCAAAGAAATATGCATTGGTTATTATATTATTATTCTGCTCATCGGGTTGACCTCTTGTTTCATACGCGTAAGTCCTGCCTTGATGCCAGAGCGATGACGCATTCGCCGGCGCATTATCACGGTACTAAGTCATAAAAATTCCTAGCCGCACTTCCAACACTTAATTGCCTCGTCTGAACCTAGGAAAAATATTACTTTAGAACAATATTATCAAGAACAAACTAAACTGAGCCCTATTATTATATTCAGAACATTACTAGTAACCGAAATTACTACATAAGTATATAGTATTGCCCTTAAACGCTTTGTTAGGAATGAGTTCAGGTCAAATCCCACATGGAGGGGTCTCCATTTACATGTATGAAAAAAATTGTGCAAAACATGGACTTATGTGCAAAATATTATACCGATAATTTTTCTCCACATTAGAAGTGAGTAATTATTTTTGATCCTTTTGATATTGGATATTAAAAGGATGACCTACAACAATAATAAGCATGGTTGCACGACTGATCGTGCGTTACCATTCCAAATACTTCACTTCATATGAAACGAAACCTTGAGTTGTCGAAGCTTATCGCAGCGTAATTTAAGCCTGCATATAAAATATCGATTATTTCAACAGTGATTAAAAAATAATTACTCGAGTATTGTAAATGTATTGCACAGAAATCGCTTGCTAATTTGACAAGTAATAGATATTAAAGCCGCTTTAAACGATTTTTTGAACGCTTACTATGAGCGACCTACTTAATGGAATAGATGTTACGCCGTTCATATAATCAATCCCTTTCTTCTGCGTATCTATCTGTGGGAGATTAGGTATGGTCCTACGCCCCCCTTTTAACAAGGTGGTGAGATTTCACCCGCTTCAGCTCCGGAAGAGGCTTCCCGCTGTTTTGAGATCGATGTGCTACAGGCTACTACGCACACGCTGTGCGCTTCATTAGAGTATGCTTCATTAGTGATAACCCCTGCATGACTGTAGACATCCTGGTACTGTTTTTTATTCGGAACTCATTTTATAACTTCACATCGCTTGATGGTAGGCCAGTCTTCACATTACGGTATGGTGGTAGCTTTTCAAGGTGATCTGCAAATTGCAACACGAATTCGTATCCCGTAGACTCCGTAGAGTGTCTTCTAAATCATTGACCAAGTAGAGTAGCACCTACCCAACTGTGTATGCGCATTTGGATAATAGATATTGATTGTAGGTAATACAGTTGACGAGCGACTGTGCCAAAACGTTTTGAGTCCCACCCATAATGATTTGGATGCACTATGTGTCTAATAATTTCGTCAGAAGACAAGAAACTTCTCTAATGCGTTTCGTAATACTTACATTTTTTAAGGATGGCTAAACTCAGTACAATATAGATAGATAATGTAAAATTGTTCCTTATATTAAACGTGTCTAAACCACAGTTTGAACTTAAAGCTAAGTCTGTACTCAAGTGATTAACAAGCAAGTTTACTATTTATACTATTTATTCATCATTGCCCAACAGGTTAAGGATAACTACAATTGGAAAATCTTATTGCTCTAAAGTCTAAAGCTAGTGGTAGAGGTGCTTATTATATTTATGCAAATTACGAAGAAAATTGCAGGTTGAAAAGTCAGTTCCGAGTTGTAACATTTA
This sequence comes from Eilema griseolum, assembly GCA_963662185.1. Lineage (NCBI taxonomy): Eukaryota > Metazoa > Arthropoda > Insecta > Lepidoptera > Erebidae > Eilema > Eilema griseolum. The sequence continues at coordinate 14,592,601 of OY759250.1, forward strand.
ACACGAGCTAGTATTTAATTCTTTGTCTCATTCATCAACTACTCGCTGCTCTCTAATAATGTTATAGAACGGGAGGGAAACGGTGCAGAACATTCGATCAAGAACCAAGCGGTTCGGTGACTCTTTCCTCTGTCGCACCATAAAGGCCTGGAATTCATTACCAGCTCACGTGTTTCCTTCTTCCTACAGTCCCGGGTCCTTTAAGCGGGGCGTGAAAAAGCATATGATGAGGCCGTCAATCTTAGTGTTACCATTGTCACATGGTATGTGTAAGTAATGGTGACCCTTTTTTCTGAAACTTTGCCTTCAGCTTACCATCAGGCAAGGCGAAGTCTAATTGACGTATTTAAACTATCATGGTCACTCACATCAGTATCAGAATAAACGGGATATTTATCATGTTTCATTATTTTGAGTTTCCGATATTTCGGCGCTGTTGCAAGGACCATGATCACGGAGGAACTGGAGTAGTGGCGGTGAACAAAGAAAAAGTTTTTTCCTAGGAGTAATTATATCGATCTACCCTCTTTCCCGTTTATTCTGATACTGATCTAATTGACGTGTTCTATGTATAAAAAAAAAGACTGGCTGTGTTGAAAAGGAATGTTAGGGAAACTGAAGCAATTTATTCATATTTATATAACGGTTCGGGACTTTTGGCAATTAAATCATGAAACTTACTATTTTTGCCGACGTTTCGCCGACGTTGGATTGTGCCGACGATTATGAATTCACACCGCGATAGTTCAAAAATAATGAAGCAATTTATATTTAGCGCGTTGAAGAAAACAAACAATCAAACGAGCAAACTTTTCTGCTTATAATATTAGAAAAGATTTTGCGTCGGAAGTTATCTACCAAGCGCAAAATGTCCCGTTTTTTACTATCGTGATGCTCTAAAAAGACGTAAACTATGACGCACTTAGGTAGGTAGGCATGTATATTTGACACTAGGAACCCAAGTAAATTATACCAATACTATAAAATATTTATAACTATAAAACCATATAAACAATGATGACAACTGCACCATTTGATATTCATAATGAAATCGCCAACTTTCGTAATCGTAATACTTTAATGGTTATTGCCTACTCTAAAGTGTCTAATAATCTATGAACTATGTCTTAAGAGAGGTTTCGTGTTACCTGTTGACTAAAACCACTCCCACATGGTTATAGGGGCTTACGATTATTCGAGGTGCTTAACTATTTAAATCTATTATAATAAAACAATATTTATATTCTAACTGCAGGATTGGTTCAAGTGCTTAGAGATTACACAGATTCTTAACTTAGAAAGTGTGAAATGTTGGACCGTATACCATCAAGCAAGAGCATAATTCCTCCATGAATATCCTGAGCAGAGAGCATGTCGCGGTTTTACGATTGGATCCACTTTCTGTATTTATGGAATGAGAACGCACCTTGGCAATTCTCCTATAATGCCCCCACTTGCGTTAACCTAGAATTGATTTTTATACAGTTGTAAGATGTTGCAGACTTGAGTATTTGGTATAAATTTCAACTTGATCCGTCCACACATTCCCGAGAAAAAGGTATTGACAGACAGACAGACAAACGGACAACGAAGTGTTCGTATAAGGGTGTCAGGGTTTTTTAACCTTTTGAGGTACGGAACCCTAAAAGCATTCATTATTGCACTAGAACTTTGGGAGTCCTGGGTCTGCAATCAGCCTTCATCATCATCATGCGTTAGACCCATTTGCATCCGAGTTCTTAACCTCGGACTCCTTGTAGTCTAGGGTCCACTTAAATATGATGTGGCTTGCTTTTTCGGTGATTATAGTTATTATATTTCGGTTATATTGGGAAAGATTGTCGTGTAACCTTCCGACTTGTGGTTAGTGGTCAACCACTGACAAAGCTCAGGTCAGGTCGGCCATGTAGGCCTTCGTCTTGACCTAAGGACTAATGACAGGCAGGGCCAACTTTTAACATGCCCCCGGGACACGGAACACCTGATTGGTTAATCGCTTTGTATCTTGTATTCATTTTAATTTCTTTTCTAAATGTTTTCGGGTTAGTCGCAACAATTTTTCGGTTTTAAAATTGCTTTTTATTACGCTATTATACAGCAATTATTTCTGGCCTTAGCCGTGTGGTTCCCGGCAGAGTAGAATTTGGACCACCCCATCTCTTCCCATGTGGTGTGGTACAAAGCGACTAAGGGATAGGGCTGTTTTACATCAGACATAAATATACAGCCCAGACTAGGCCTCAGATAATTGGTTTAAGTCAACAATAGTGCCCGGAAGACGGCAATAAGCTCACCCCCTATGACGTGGGACCGAAGTCAATGTTTGGTGAAATGTGGGTTCAGTCTGCTTAACCCTCCGGGGATAGAGGCGTGATAATATGTATGTATGTATGTAATTGATAATTTACACATAGATTGAAATATATGTAATCTCGGCTAACCCATTTTTACGAGATAAAACAAGCTTTTTCGAGCTTCCATTAATTAAAGATTCTTTCTCCTTTTCTAGACGGCAGAACGCAGTGCTGGTTGGGAAACACATCGCGTTCGTCTGAACCGCGTACCAAGCTATGGTTTCGGTATTGCGGTCTCTGGCGGACGAGATAACCCACATTTCGCCAGTGGAGATCCATCGATAGCCGTGTCTGATGTTCTTAGAGGAGGACCTGCTGAAGACAAACTACAGTAAGTATTTCATACACCTACAATATGGGGTTCTTCAAGGGGGGCATCAGAAGGTTTCTTCTTGGTCGGCAGCGCAAGTGTAATGCACCTGGTGTTGCATACGTCCATAGGCCACGGTAACCACTTCCCATCAGGTGGGCCGTGTGCATCTTATTCTTAAAAGAATTTTCCAAAGAGTTCAAATAAATTACTAATTGAGGCACTTTCAACTAAGTTAAATTACTGGTGTTAGGGTTGGGTTCAACTTGGGACAGCCTGAATGGCATGAGGCACGGGTTCGATCCCCATTCAGTGCAAATATTTGTATGCAGGAATATGGGTATTTGCATTGGTCTGGTAGTACTTCGGAGAGCACCTTAAGCCGTCGGCCCCGGTTGCATACGAACTAACTGCTAACTGCTGGTTGTAGAGGTCAGATGGCAGTTGCTTCACGGAAAATATCGAAGATAGACTGGAAAAAAGCGGACCCCAGACTCCGAGGAGGAAGTTCGGGTGCGACTGGGATTAATGCTAGGCTGACGAACTTGGTGGCGTAATGAACCAGGGTCCTATTGATCGTGATACCAAAATAAGGTTCTAATGTGCTGAGACGAGGCCTCGGGTTCGATCCCAGATTTAACCATGGCACACACCAATGACTTTTTGATGCTTTTCGAAGTTATGTGTGTATTTATCATAACATAAAACATTTTCGAAATCTGTACAACCATTTTCTTTTTACATAGAAGATTTTAAATATCTTTCTGTTTTTCTATTCAGAGTCAACGATAGAATAGTATCAGTCAACGGCGTGCCACTAGAAAATGTTGAGTACGCGCGAGCAGTCCAAGTGTTGCGCGACAGTGGCGCGACAGTCTCGCTGGTGGTGCGGCGGAGAGCACCCGCTCCTCCGCCCACCGCACCAACCACCATAAAACTGGCACTCACTAGAAATGGGAAGAAAGAAGGTTTGTATTCGTTGTAAAAATGATATTATTGTTGTTTTTGGGGCCTGATCAAAATCTTAGGGGCGATAATTAATCTCTCCTGAAAGCCGAGTACGCGTGTTAGTTGGTAGACGAGCCTCGGGGGCAGGTTTTCCTCTAGAGGTTGAGAAGTTAAATTACAGTCGCTCCCGCAAAAGCCATCAAAAGTGAAATCACCTAGCAGAAGCGACGCTAGTTGTGCGCCACCCCATACGCGGGGATTGGATGAGAACTCCGTGGTTCGATTCTGACATAACCTCTCCCACTGGCTCTGGTGGGGGGTATCCGACGGTATTTTTCGCACAATAAATAAAAGGAAAGTGAAAACAAGAGGAAGAGTAGTAAAGCGAGTAGGAGAACGCCGCGGTCTCCGGGCTCCAAAGTGCAAGCTTTGAATGCAAGTCGAGCCTATTGTCATCTGCCAGAACCATTTTTTAGCGCTAATGATTATTTTCTAAAATGCAATAAAACTTTGGTCGAACTAGACACAGAACTCAGAACTTCACGGTGTGTTAACTTATGTCACTGGTCCCACAAGCCAATTAAAGCTAATAAAAATATTTTCTTTCAGATTTTGGTATAGTGCTAGGCTGCAAGCTATACGTGAAGGAACTCACGATGCGAGCTCGCGAACAACTAAATCAAGGCGGTCAGGGTCTTTGCGAGGGAGACGTGGTCACAAGAATCAATAACTCTCCCGTCTCTGACGCCATGACGCTGAAGGAAGCCAGGAAGTTGATAGAGTCATGCAAGGATCGGTTGAATCTGGTGGTGACGAGAGAACTCATCAGGGAAGAAACTGTGACGAATGGAAATTACCAGAATAATTATAATAGTCTAGGTAAGTCATCCTGCGAATCTTTATCCAAACTCAGTTAGGGTCGGCTGTCAGTCTAACTGCGATGTGGCTGAATATTTTAATTGTTGAGTGTACTCAACCATGGCATCAATGATTAATACAGCAAATCTTAGCTAAGGAATACAATTTTTTCGCTTAAGGCCGATATTGTTATTACCGTTGCCATATAATTGCTTTCTTTCGGCCTCATTCTGGACACACTCCATCAAAATGTGATGTTACATCTTCCACAACGCTACATAAACTACAGTTAGACGAGCCCACCTTACCCATTAAATATGCAAAACCATTCAAAGGGATATCCTGTCCAGAACGAAGTCTCAGAGCCATGACTCTGTCTGATCTGCTCAAACTGGCTTGATCGATCCAAGGATATTTAAATATGCTAGACTGAATAGTTCGATACCAGATACCTTTGGTTAACGATCTTTGGCCAAAGTACTCGGTCCACAATTAGGTACACCGTTTCTTGACCCGATAACTTACGGGACAAATACAATTTTAAATTTGCAAACCACAGTTTCGGTATTAGCCACCATTGGGTGCAAGCATATAGAAGTAATATTTTGAGCCTGGCTCATCTGGAGAAATAACACCGTCTTATCATTGAAGATCGACTTCAAGTAGCAGTGTGTTGCATTGCATCTCGTAAGATTTGTGAAAATTTCAGAGTAGTTTTTCTGCTCCCCACTGACCTTCACTACTAGAGGTGTGCTGTACACTGTTACCTTAGTACTATAGAAAAGGGCGGCCGGCGCCTCCTTCTGCGAGCAAGTAATGCTCGTGAAGGAGGAGGCGGGGCGGGAGCGGCAGCGGGAGCGACGAAGGATCGCAAGACAAGCTGCCCGCGTACGAAGGCAACTCGGGCGTCGGAGGTCGATGAACGACCTCCGCCCCCATGAGCGCCGGCCTGGGGGTGACAGGTGAAGCCGCCTGTCACCCTGGAGGAAGCAGGCCGCGGCGGTGACGCGCGTGACGCGCCTCCCCGTTTCCGGGGACGAGTTGGGGACTCTGTAGTCCCCACACCCGAGAAGAGGGCCAGATCGTGAGAGATGGCCCTGGGTCGGCCGGGGTGCGAGGGATATGCCTGTCAACCTCACCTTCGGCAACCAAAACGACCCACAGGCGGCGTGCGTTTTAGTCGGTTCGAGTCCGACATAACCTCCTCCACCGGCTCCGGTGGGGAGGTATCGGTGGGGATTTTGCGCACGTAAAAAAAAAAAAAAGTACTATAGAAAAAAAAAACACTGTTAATTTAACAATACAAAAATCGGTATACATATTATTTTCTTTCTGTAACAGAAGCAACATCTCACAACGTGTACGGCGCTGCGGAAGCCTCCCCCGGGTACTCCAGTAGTGGTCAGAACCTGTACGTGGCAGCTCCCGTCCGCGGCGGAGACACCCGAAGAGGTCCGATGTCGCACGAGACGCCCGACCAACCGCCGCGACCACCACCCCCTAGAAATGAAGGTAAGGTACCCATTGTGATTATGAGGTTGATGATTGCATAAATAGGTCCTTTTATTAATCGTGCAAAAATCTTGCAAATTTTGCCTCGAATTTTGTTTTTTGATTTTCGTTGGTTTTTTTATACCACTTGGTTGGCAGACAAGCACACGGCCCCCTTAATGCAAAGTGGGTACCGTGGCCAATGGACGTGTGCAACTCCAAAGGAGTCACACTCGCGCTGCCAACCCTGTAAGCACAAGAGTTTATGTGCCGTCAGTGTAAAAGTCAAAGCCGTACAAGATTTTGGTCTTCCCACTGACAATGCTAAAACTCTCCAGTGAGCTCTGACTACCCCCACTCACCGCCGAGAACACAACACGAGGTTATTATGGCCGGGGTATTCTGTAGGGCGGCGGAGGTACTTCGCCAGTCGGACTGCTCAATTGGACGGTAATACCGTCGTATCCCACCTTACTGAGATTTGCTTCAATGTTATTAAATTTGTTACAGATTATTACAGCAGTAGAAGACAAATATATGAGGAGCAAGAAGGCATAAACAATCAGAGGAATAAACCTTCGTAAGTAAAACAAAATGGGTGTTTACCTATGGTTCGTTTACGTTTACATCTATGTGTAATTCTACTACTAAAGTTGAACTACGAACACTATAACTTACGAATTTAAATCGGACAAATTGAAATATCAGATTATTTATTTTTTATTTATTAATATTCACAAACAAGGCCAATAAGGTATCTGATGAACATGGTTGACAAGAAACTCTTACGGGGTTGTCTAGACAACGGCGGTTATATTCGACTCGGTCTTATAACTATAAATTAAAGTAGCTATCTATGAGGATCCGATACAGATCAATTTACTGTTCTAACTTTTTCGCTAACTAACTTCATTTTAAATACATCTTTTTTAGTTAAGTTAAGACTATCTAGGACAAATGCATGTAGCTGGGTACGGCTTGGATAGTCTGAATTCAGTTGACCTGTATTTACCTTTGAACGGGCATATTCGCTGTTTCAAGTCCCGTCTCAAATGTTGATTTTTTCGAATTATTTTTTTTAGAAAAAGTTAGCATACAAATTGCTCCAAAATTGTATTCAATATAACTGACTTTATGATATCCTTTCCAGCAGTGAACCAAGATTGATAAGTTTCCAAAAGGAGGGGTCAGTGGGCCTGCGGCTGTGCGGCGGCAACAGGTCGGGCGTGTTCGTGTCAGGGGTTCAACCTAACTGTCCTGCCGCCCTGCAGGGGTTGCAGCCCGCCGATAAAATACTCAAGGTATTTTAATTTATCTGTATATTGAAGAAGGAATGGCATTTAGCGAATATACAGGCATTAATCATTTTTGAGCTGCTGCACAGAGAGAAAGGAATGGAGTTATATATGGTGTATAGCGCGATCTCTCTCCATATTCACTAATATTGAATTGCTTCCAAATATATCCTTTTATAAATCGTCATGGTTTAGCTTGCTGAAAACATAAAAAAACGAAAACTAATTTATTTATCCTCCAAACGTCTGTATAATGTACTAGTCCACCACTCGCGGCTCCGCTCTTCCGGATGTCGGTTGACATAACTTTTGCTCATTCTCCTTTTCTGCTGCACCGATTGCGATCAAACAAACGTAAGATTTTAAAGCTGACCAAGATGATTCAAACAAATAAAAATCGGATCAAAATTCGTTCAATAGTTTTACATCCATCGCGGATAAACAGACAGACATGACTAAGTCGTGTTCAGTAATATTCAGTATCATTAACGATAACATAACCCAAGTTTTATTGTAAATATCTCCAAGATACATCCGCTTCCCGAGGAGGGCCAGGTCGAGAAAGATGGCCTTGGGTTGGCCGGTGTGCGAGGGATATACCTGTCAACTTCACCTTCGGCAACCAACAACGACCCACAGGCGACGTGCGTTTTAGTCGGTTCGAGTCCGACATAAACTCTCCCATCGGCTCGGAGAGATTTTTCGCACGTAAGAAAGATACAACGACAGCCGATAGCCTCTGTAGCCTGGCGGTAGTGAATGTGGCCGCTACGTAGGAGGCGCGGGTTCAATCCCCGCTCAGTACAAGTATTTGTACGAATGAATATGGGTATTTGCATTGGCCTGATCGTGCCTCGGATAGCACATTAAGCCGTTGGTCCCGGTTGCCATACGAACATCTATGGCCGTCGTTACGGATAGTTGAATCCCTAAAAAGTCTAACAGCTGGTCTGACTGCAATGCTTCGATGCAATGATTCGAAGCAGCAGCAGCTAATTCCGCAGTTAGACTGGTAAAGCCGACCCCAGACTCCTAAGAGGAAATTTCGGATGAGACTGGGATTAACACTAAGATGAAGTAAAAGTTTATAGTATAGACTAGCTGACCCGGCAAACGTTGTTTTGCCTTATAATGTTAAAGGTGGACTACCCTTATCATTTAGGGGGATGAAAAATAGATGTTGTCCGATTCTCAGACCTACCCAATATGCTCACAAAATTTCATGAGAATCGGTCAAGCCGTTTCGGAGGAATTTAACCACAAACACACGAGAATTTTATATTATAAGATGTATTTTTTTTTAAATCTGTAGGTACTTAATAGCAAAATTAATTATCAGGTTAACGATATGGAGATGAAAGGCGTGACGCGTGAGGAGGCTGTACTATTTCTGCTGAGCCTTCAAGAGAGGATAGATCTCATCGTGCAGCATTCACCTGACGAGTATAACGCCGTCGCTAGCGGACAAATGCGTAAGTTTTATTCTACAGTTCCAAAGATTTTGATGAAAGTAAATTAATTTCTTCATTCCACTTCATCTCACGCACACTCAAGCTGTGGAATGAACTCCCTGCTGCGGTTTTCCCATGCGTCTACAATATGGGGTTCTTCAAAAGGGACATTAGGAGGTTTTCAGGGTTGGCAGCGCGAGTGTCACACCCCTGGTGTTGCACACATCCATAGGCCACGGTAACCACTTCCCATCAGATGGGCCGTGTGCTAGTCTGCCACCTTAGTGGTATAAAAAAAAATTCAAACAGCATATTGCGAGGAAGCATTACTAACCAAGTTAGTCTAACATCAGGTTTCCATGGGGCGAAGTATAACAGACGCGGGCATGGACGCATGTACTATTATTAGCTGAAACCGATTGTGAGCGCTGGCGGCAGCTTCTCGCTCGCTCTCGTCTCATGATCTTTTTTACCGCCCTCGCCACGCCGCGCGTATTATGGGAGCAATACAGCGCTAGCTATGGCACTATGAAACAAACGCGTCTACAGTATCACAGATAAACCCTATTCTAGGGTGCATAGTCCGAGAAATTGCGCACGCGTCCGTCAAATTGAGTGATGTGGAAAGGTGCCTTGGGCGACCAAGCTCTGAGAGCATACTAAGCACTCAGTACCGTTTATCAGATGAAAATAATTGACATTCTTTACGAACAGTTACAGGTCTAAGTTAGACCCTATAGAACTATCTACATACAAACATATAATCACGCTTTTATCCCCGGACGATTAGGCAAAGGTAAATTAACACCCACATTTCACCAATCATTTAATTCAGTCCCACGTAATAGGGGGTGAGCCTATTGCCGTCTTCCGGGCACTATTGTTGGCTCAATCCATGCATCTGACTAAGTCTGGGCTGTATATACCTGTCTCATTTCAAACAGCCCTATCCCTTAGTCACCTTGTACGACACCGCATGGGAAGAGATGGGGTGGTCCAAATTCTGTTCTGCCGGGAAATATCTATAGGAATTAAAACTATCATGGTCACTCACATCAGTTTCAAAATAATGTTGCATTGTTTTGAGTTTCTGATATTTCGGCGCTGTTGCAAGCAATCACGGAGGAACTGGAGTAGTGGCGGTGAACAAAGAAATTTTTTTCTTAGGAGTAATTATATCGATCTACCCTTTTTCGAGTTCTTTTACTACGCGTATCTGCGTATCGGAAACTCAAAACAATGCAATATGGTAAATATCCCGATTATTTTGATACTGACTATCTATAGGACTTCTATATCGCCAGCTTATGTAGGTGGTATGTCAGATGACAGTTACTTCACGGAAAATGTCGAAGTTCAGCCGTTTCATAGTCACACAGCAAACCGACCACTACTAAGTTGGGAAAATTCTCGGAGCAAAAGATGACCCTTTTTAAGCCAGGCAAAAGTTCTAGTCAAATTTAACAGTTAACCGAAGTTCCTCTCTACAGTGTTGTGTTCCCGGTGGTGAGTATGGTAGCCAGAGCTCACTGGAGAGTTTTTGTGCTGTCAGTGGGAAGATCAAAAGCTTGTCCTGCTTTGTCTTTTACACTGACGGCACAGAAACTCTCTGTGCTTACAGGGTTGGCAGTGCGAGTGTGACTCCCTTGGTGTTGCACACGTCCATAGATCACGGTAACCACTTTTCATGAGGTAAAATAAAAATAAAAAATATTATCATTCTATTTTTATTGCAGCTGGGGACTCGTTCCACATAAAGACACATTTCCACTACACGGAACCAACGGACGGCGAGATGTCGTTCCGGTGCGGCGACGTGTTCCATGTCGTGGACACGCTGCACAACGGAACCGTCGGCGCCTGGCAGGTCTATAGGATAGGTTAGTATAATCATGTTTTATTTTATGTTCATAGGCTTTTATATCTACCCTCACAATTAAAAAAATGTATTTTAATTACTTATACGTCCTATAAGCCCTCCAGCTAAACTAAGTTGCTTGTGTTAGTAGTGGGTTCACATCAGTAGTGTAATGACCAGGATTCGAATCTGGAACCTTTCGATTAATCACTAGGTTACCGACGCTTCTACCGACGCTTGAAAAATTGATTTTGGCTCATACAGCTTTTATGTATTGACTTATGGACCCAACCAAGATTCTCTTCATAACCTGCAAGCTGGTTTACGTGCTGATTAATGGATGAGGCTCCAGCACACGCTTTCCTCTCGGTGTTTGTTGAGCAGCAACAGTCGTTCTCATTAAAGCCTCGAACCCAAGATTTCGAGATGAAAGCCATAGGGTATTCGAGAACTACGCTAATTATATGTTTATCCTCAGATTAATAATAATCAAAATGTTGCCATGTCCAGGTCGCACGAACCAAGAGGTCCAGAAAGGCACGATCCCGAACAAGGCGCGCGCAGAGGAGCTGGCGACGGCACAGTTCAACGCCACGAAGAAGGAGATGTCGGGCAACGACGGGAAACACAACTTCTTCAGGAGAAGACGCTCCACGCACAGAAGGAGCAAGAGTTTGGGCAAGGTCAGGTTTTATTTTATCTATATAAATAAAAACGAAACCCCGACCCCTCTCTAATTGTTTATAGGTGTAAGTTCTATGACACACTGTACATGCGTGTCCACTCGGTTTATAGAGAGTTTATTAAAACCACAATATGGAAATTAGAAAAGGTTATATTCTTTAGATTTACATTCACTCAATTTACTTATGTACTAAGCGACCAGCCCATGCGCCTCGCTCCTAGTGACTGGCGTTCCTAATGAAATGCTTACATTGCAATTCCTGTTGTCCCTACATAGGTATAGCTCGGGATATATATTATTTCTTGGACCTAAAATGTGCTCAAAATGTACTATACGCGCAGTACACGTTTCTTCAGTCTTTTGAGGGTAGCAGGGGATGCTATAATGGCGGACGGTTGAATCTCGTCCGCCATAATAGCATCCCGTGCTACCCAAGCACTTGCCTCGTTTTGCCTCGATTTATGTCCATGATACGTATCCCGAAGTATGATTGTATAACGTTTTCTCCCCCCACAGGAGCACTGGGACGAGGTGGTGCTCTCCGACAGCATCAGCAAGTTCCCCGCGTACGAGCGCGTGGTGCTGAAGCAGCCCGGCTTTGTCCGTCCCGTCATAGTGCTGGGCGCAGTCGCTGACATCGCGAGGGAGAGGCTGCTCACCGAGAGTCCTGATAAGTTCTCCTCGCCTAGTGAGTGCATTTGTTGAATTTTCAGTTTTTATAATGGATTATCTTATAATTTTTTAATTAACAAAGATGAACCACAATTGTCAAAATTTTAATCGACCAATTTACAATCGATTAACGATCGTTTTACAACAATTTCTAAATGTACATACGACTAATATGCAATCGACTAACTTACAATTCACTAATTTTCAATCGACTAAATTCCAATCGAATTGAAAATCGAATATATTACAAACGACTAGTACTTAATAACTCACTTTCAGTCGAATGCTGGATTTCGGTAAAATTCTAAATAGCGGACTCTATTAACCTGAAAAATAAACCGCTGTGAGTTTCTACAAAACAACAAAATGAGCTTTTTAAATTCTAGAAATGGACAGCTCCTTAGAGGACAGTAAGACCAAGTCCACCGGCATCATCCGCCTGTCCAGCATCAGGACCATCATGGAGCGAGGCAAGCACGCGCTACTGGACATCACGCCCAATGCCGTCGACAGGCTCAACTACGCGCAGTTCTACCCGATAGTCATATTCCTTAAAGCGGACAACAAACATATCATTAAACAGCTAAGGGCTGGATTACCAAAGTAAGTAAATACATATCGATTAAGATTTAGAAAAAATTGGATTGGTTCAGGCGGGATTCGAACTCGCATTACATCTTTCCCTTACAGGGGGAACGCTCTGACCACTAAGTCACAGAACCTTCGCTCGAAACCATCCGAATTCTTCTACTTATATATATGTATATATATCTGTCTTACATTCAATAGTTTGAGTGGAGTCATCAAAAATCAATGTTTAAAAATAACTAGCTGACCCACCCCAGCTTCGCCCGGGGTATATTTTGAAGCTTTATATCCCTTTGAGCCCGTATGTTTTAGTCTTCAAAATATGTATGAAAAATTGCCGGATTTGTTAACATTTATTATCAATGCTCCGCTCCCTTAAGTAGTAGCGTAATGATATATAGCCTAAAACCTTCCTCGATAAATGGACTACCCAACACTGAAAGAATCATTCAAATCGGACCAGTAGTTCCAGAGATTAGCGCGTTCAAACAAACAAACAAACAAACTCTGCAGCTTTATAATATTAGTATAGATTGTAACATCATTCATTGGTTCCGATAGTTCGAATATCGGTAGATGGTTCCCACGGTCGCTGTAAGACAATATATATATATATAGAAGAATTTGGATTGTTTGGATGTAGGTTTTAATACTCTTCTGCATAACCCTTCGGGGATTTACAGGAGTGATAACATTTATATAATTCTTATAGTGATTTCCCAATTGGGTTCCAAGGTTCTCTTATTGTTTTTGATTGGTATTTCGGCTTTTCTAAGAGCATTTGTCGCCTGACCTCTTAACACCACGGGTGGAGCCACGGGAACGCAACTATTTTTAAACGTAAATTAAAATTCTCAGGTCTGCCCACAAATCTTCAAAGAAGCTTCTAGAACAGTGCCAACACATGGAGCGGGTATGGGGCCACGTATTCACTCAGACCATCACGCTGAGCGAGGCTAACCAGAACACCTGGTTCAGTAAGCTCAACGACCTCATACAGAGGACACAGCAGCAGCAGCTGTGGGTGTCGGAGACTAAGGTGAGTGATCATGTCGAAATTAATAGATTTAATAAAATTGAGGGTAGATTGACTTTTCTGTTTTGTTACAAGATAAATTTTATTCGAATTTCAAATAATTATGACCTATTCTATTTAGTAATTTTTATTACTTTCTATAATGTGGTCATTGGCTTTACTTATTACATTGTGGACGAACATGGTGTGCAGTTCCTCAATGATTTTGTACTGCAACCCAGCTTGAATGTTACTTTCGCGATGCAGGATCAATAGTTCTGAAATAGTATTGAAATAATTCAGCTTGCTGTCGCTAGAGGGCGTTGGATACATGTATCATCGCTGCAACATCAAACAGTTTAGTGTGAAGTTGTGTCGATTTGTAAAGAGAAAATACGTACCCGTGAGACCTCAAAGTTTGGACGTAATCTATAAATTAGTCTTAAAATTGAGGTCATATGGGTGATTTTGCGATAGGTTCCAAACTTTTAGGTCGTAAGGGTATTTAGTCGAAAAAGTTTGGTGACGGTGCTGGTTTTGTGAACAGATTTATATTCTTTTGAAGTTTATCTTATAACAAAATAAAATTTCTCCATATCATTTCTCGCTATTATCTTTGATCTTCTGAATAAATGTTTCTAAACATATCTGTTAGTGACAACAGTAAGGCATCACGCTTCAAGATGGTTGCTTGGTAAAGGCAAATTGGTGCATTTGGTAAACGTTATGTGCTCTCTATGTTCCTAATTTATTTGTTACTTTGTTTAATGTGCGACCGCAATGTGGATACAACATGTATTGGGGTACACTTGACTTTGACTCGACTTTACTTTGATTTTAACTCACATAGAAGTCAAATGTGTGCTAAATATTAGCTTATAAACATAATAGTCTACAGATACACTATATTATAGCCCTATATAGAGCTAAAGTAAGCATAATTTAACTAGCTTGTTGTATGGGATCTTGAATTCGGATTGAGCTTCGGATTAGCTGTTGAATGCTCTACCGCTAATCGTGAAAACTGAATTCAAATATAGTTTTAAACTATCAGTAGTAGTAGTAGTTGTGTAACAGAAAATAATATAACTTCTCTCTTTTCTGGGAATATAAAGCCTAATCAAACGCTACTGCTCCATACTTCAATAATTTCTAAGATTCTGGAATTTTTGGATATTGGCGTTTTACCTGCTCACCTCAAGTTGTATCCACATTCCATATTCATAATACCTACATTAATTAACCAATTCGTTTCTGTTCTGTCTTGCGGCGGTATAGCACGTTGAAATGGTGTCGGACATATACTTCCCAATTCCTCCATCACCGTACCCTGCCTTCTACCCCATCTCCTACCCATTGAATATATACCCGCAATCTCCACAAAGACCTGTCAGTTCACCCCAAAATTTACCCCCATTAAACCTTAACCCAAGCACTAAACATCACGACCATTTGTATGACGCTAACAGGAATCATGTAGTGCCTTATTATTATTCTGAAACGTTAACCCCTTGCATGCCTAACAATGCGTATAGTGTGCCAAATACTCACCCCACTAATAACAGGCATACAGTTGCGATCTACCCATTTGATGACAGACCGAATTATTATCACAGAAAGATAAGTCCGAAACTTAAAATTCCTTTGAACGCCTCGCCAGATCTGTCTCAATTCTATTCTAAAGGAAATGTGTATCCACCCCAAGCTTTCAGACCATACAGTGTCCTCGAAACTACAACTACAAAATCCCCCATACAAATTCAACCAAGGCCTTCGTCTGTGGTTCCAATGACAGAACAATATAGACCGGCTTCGTTCTTCACAACAGATAATGATATAAAAAAGACAAACGAAGTACCTGAATGGAAGGCACGGCTGCAAAAAGAAATGCCGAAACCAATTTTCAGGACTCTAGACAAGCCATTCAGACAGACCTGTAGAATTCCAAATTGTAAATGCAGTGAGAAGCCTGCAATTGAAACTGGGAGGTTCAGCGAAGTAAGAACTTTACCCACTGTCTCTGAAAGGTCATTAAATAAATTCAAAAATCTTTCTCTTCCAACTTTGAAGTTAGAGGAAATTGAGAAGATTGAACAGGAGGCAAAAAATGAGGCAGAAAGAGATATTCACGCTGTCCTTACTAAACCCATATCTGAGCAGCATTTAGGGTATGTTTAGAGTAGAAAATGAATCTGTCAAAAATGTAGTTACCATTTTAGGTTTAGCACAAGTATACATTGTTTTGTTTTACTGCTTGTTATTTGTATATTGGCTGCTTACCTGCTTTATATTAACTTGCTCGTAAGTATTGTTTGTTATTATATATTTTATTTTGTTTGTACAATAATGGTTTAGTTTTAGCCCTACCTTTTTATCCAAAGTGTGATTTTGTTATGTAAATATTGTCACAATACCAGTGTTAAATACCACCTGTTATTTAATCGATATTCAAAGGTTATATTCAAAATAGATATTTTTAACCTTCTGTTCCATCGCTAGCCAAAACTAATCCGGTTGCACCTAAAATATTTGCAAGTCACATAGTTTATTAGGTAAAATTAAAATTTCATTTGAATATCGATTGACGTGTGTAAAAAACCCCAAATACCATTAATCATTCACAGACACTAAACCCCGTTTTTAGTTTCTGTAATATGTTATTTGCAATCATTCATTTGTCTTGTCTTATCACCCCATTCCATAACCCACCCTACCGGACGTTGCTGTACAACAAAATGGTCGAAAACACAAAATGGCGGACTTTTCAAAATGGCGGATGATAAAATTGGCGGCAACAGAGGCCTGAGCCGTTGTCCGATGACTTTTTGTTCTCAATGTCGTCGAGTACAGAGAACAGGCTATCGTACGCTTCGAGTCCTGAAAGTGACTTGGAAGTTAGTCCGCCACCGGCGCCCAGACTAGTCAAGTCATCGTCCGACCCCTCGATAGCGACGACTCAAGACAACATGGATAGAGACGACGATATGAACCACATGGGCGATGCTGTGCCCCCGCCTTATACGGTTTGTATTTATTAGACTTATTGCTTTATATATAATATCATCAATCATACCTATAAGGGTCAAACAGTAAATTATGTTAACGACAGCTGAAATCTTTAATGGAGTATTTCCTTTTAAGTGAATAATTATGTATGGAGATATGATTTATAACTGTATATTGAATATTAAAAGGCAGTTAACTGGATCCAATGAAGTTATATAATGCATAGATTACTACCTATTTTTGGGGACTGATTTATGTCTTTTTATCATAGATTTTAGATACCTAACGACAGATCTTAAGCGATAACAGAGCCACCCTATTAGGGAGAGGCCATCCTTGTATTGAAGACACCCCTACTGAGGACCTGTATCACATGTTATATAAATAGATAAACTTAAATCTATATTCGGGGAACGCGCTTTATTTAGTGCGCTATATATCCCCCCACCTTGATCAGTCGAAGCAATTGCTGTTCGAGTTTGGCAAGAGCTCCCGAACATACACGAAGGGAGCTTTCGTTGAGTGACACTCGACATCGAATTTGAAACAAGCATCGACCATTATTTTAAATAGCACGATACATCAAAGTTTCATAATATTACTATTAAACTGATTTAAACTTTAAATGCCTTAGAAATTAATTCCCTCATCATATTTTCACCAACAGCAAGGCGGTTACGGCGACAGCAAGTACGGCTTCTCAGCGACCACGAATGGTGCGACCACCAACGGCTTGAACCACAGCCAGGGTCAGCACATGAGCGGGACCAGCGAGGTGCCTCCGTACCAGTGCAATCCTATGACGCATTCTCCGCCACACTCACCTTTATATGGCACAGGTATTTTTTATTTACTTGAGAATTTTTGTTGTCTGATTTATAATGCAGGATATGACCTTTGTAGGTTCTTTCATGTTATCTCTAACACTAACGGCCCTTCTAGACAAGTAGCAATATATTTGCAGAATAGAATAGATTTATAAAAATAAACATTCTACAACATTCTACACAAAGCTATTTAGACACATGGTAAGCATAGCTTAACCAGCTTGTATTACGGAATTAATGAAAAAATCTTTAATGAGTAAAGGTTACCATAAAGTTGATGAGTATCTTAATGATGTTAATGCGTGGTCAACATAAGCCTCTTGCTTGCTCGCACAAAATAAAATGTAAACTAAAGTAAATTTAAATAAGAAAAATAATCTAGTTCTAATATATAGGTAGTTCGCTGAGTTTTTTGCTGGTATCTTCTCAGTAGAACTAACCTACCGAACCAGCGAAAGAATCATTTTCCAATGGTTTATTTTTACATTATTTAATATTTTTATATTATTTCTTGACATACCCAATTGTAAAATTTTGACGTTCATATGTGCTCTTTGTGTGCCTAAACTGAATAAATGAAATTGAAATATAAACATACTTAGATACTTTTTTTTTGTAAATACATACATATTTTCATTTGATTTGAAAGAGGGCAGATCTGTTTGTGTACAAGTACTTATACCGTTATTTTCTGTCAGTCCCAGAGCTTCCCCCGCGGGGAGGAGTAGTGAACAGGCCCGCGGGCGGAGTGCTGCTGCCGGCGCCGCCGCCTGGCCGACATCCCGGACATAATTTGCGACACAACCCACCTGTAAGTAGCCGAAAAGATAATTTTTTATACTTAGGTGCCAGATAGCACACGACCCACCTGATGGAAAGTGGTTACCGTGCCCTGTGGACGTGTGCTAAACTAAGGGAGTCACACTCGCGCTGCCAATCCTTTGTTTTTGGTTGCCAAAGGTGAGATTATCAGGCATATCCCTTGCACCCCGGCCGACCCAGAGTCATCTCTCTTGACTCTGTGACTCTGTGTGTGGGGACCACATAGTCCGTAAACTCGTCCCCGAAAACGGGGAGGCGCAAGAAGGCCTGCTTCTGCCAGGTTGACAGACGGCTTCTCCCGTTACCCCTAGCCCTGCGCTCATGGGAGGCGGAGGTCATTCATCGGCGCCTGCCAACCCTGTAAGCATAGAGAGTTTCTGTGCCATCAGTGTAAAAGACAAAGCAGGACAAGCTTTTAGTCTTCCCACTGTCAGCACAAAATATCTCTAGTAACAATTTGATTTGATTTGATTTGATTTGATAAGCTCTGGCTACCCTATCTCTCACTCACTCTCACTCACTCTCACTCACTCACCGCCGGTCCCAATGTAAAAGGTGGCGAGCCTATTGCCATTAATCGGGCGGTTGCTAGCACCAGGGTGCGTGCTAGCACCTCTGCCTATCCCTTCGGGGATATAGGTGTGAGTTTATGTTATGTTATGTTATTTATATTGTTGATTGATGATGGCACTTGGTGGAATTTTATTGTTACATAAATTGAGAACTCACTTGTACTTTTCCACATAATGTGGAATATGTGTTAAAATAAAAGTATTTTTACATACTTATATTTGGCGGGTCTGTGGAGGTCAGATGGTAGTTGCTTAACAGAAAATATCAACTTCAGTCTTATCTTAGTTAGATTAGAAAACCGACCCCAACTGAATTGGGAAAAGATTCAGAGAAAGGTGATGAGTAAAATGATGAGAAGAAGTCGAAGCGTATTTTAAGGTGAACAGGATTAAATTCCACGGGGACGGAGCCGCGGGCTACAGCTAGTTTTTATATAAGCTTTTATATGGTTTGTTCAGGGCAATCGTCCGAGCGCCCAGGAGCGTTTGTTCGGCCCCCCCAAGGAGGCGGGCAGCGACGAGACGGCCACGTACTCCGCGCGCCCCACCAGCATGGTCATACAGCCCACGCAGGGACAGGGCTCGCTGGACAGACCTCGACACCCCAATAATCCGGTGAGTAGGTTACTTTATAGAAAATCGGCTGATTTTGTTCACAGTGTCGGCACTGTGCACAAAAAGCAAAAGCATTGGGAAGTATAAATTAGGCCAAACGATAATGTACGTGAATAATAAGTGTCGGTAGCTTAGTGGTAAGGAACCTTACGAGAGCTCCCAGGTTCGAATCCAGGCCATTAGCTTAGCTGTAGAGGTTACAGGGAATATTAGTAATTTTAGATCTAATATTCTTAAAAAAAAATGTAGGTACCGGTGAAAGGAATAATGTTCCCTATATCTAATATTACGACATTGCCGAATTTTTTTTGTACAGATTCATGAGCTCGTTATACCTGTACTATAGTAGCTATTTCCATTATTTGTATTTTGTTTGAAAGTTTATTTCAAGATTTTACGACTCCGTATTAAATTTTGCTTTTATAGGGCGCTTGATGAATTAAATTCGATCTTCAAAAACATACTTCCTAAATGCTATCCATTTTGATGATAAATTTCGTATTACTTTTTTACAGCTGTCACTTTTCAATAATGTAATAATAGTGTTTGTTAGCATTATGTTGTCTCATTCATACACAAAAAAAAATGTTAGAACTGAAAATTGGATTTCCTCCAATTTTATCAAAAATACGGCAATTTCATATGTACGACCTATTATAATACTTCCAGATGATATTGCCATAGAAACTGTGCCCAAAATCTTTAGTTCTGACATAACTATTAAATAACGCAGTAAAAGCAGTAGCTATTGAATGAATTTGATTTCAAATTAGATCAAGTTTCCTGAACAGTTTTCTAAGAAACACAATAATAAAAATAATAAATAAAGTATTGTATTACCCAGCAGAGTTCGTACGACGGCACGTCCCCGTACGAGTACGGCGGCGCCGCCAACAACGGCTCGTGCCGCCTGCCGCCCAACGCGCCCGACGACCTCAAAGTAGCCCCTCCCTCCATGTAAGTACTTCACGATCACCATAACACTGCTGGCGAGTGGCGCGCGCGGCTAGAGTGGCTGTCGTGGCCGGCGTGGCCGGCGTGGCCTACGTGCTCGGGGTGATCAGCGTGGCCAACTTGGCGATCATGGCTGGTGCGACTATATTGTAGCCAACATTGCAAGCGTGGCCGGTGTGGCTAACGTAACTTGCGTGCTCAGCGTGGCTATCGTAGCAAGCGTGCCAAACATGAGAAATATTTAAGAATTCCAAAATTTAGATTCCAAATCGTTAATATCCCAAAGTTTAAAAAAATCAATGTAATAGACACTACTCAGCATCAAAAGTAGATGATATTTTGCAGATAAGTATTTAATTTAGAGCGTGAATCAAATCCCATTGTTTTAACATTTGATTAAGGACGAATTAACCCATTCAATTAATCAATTACTCTATTGCAGTCCACTGATAGACGTAGGCCTCTCCCAATGTGCGCCATTTCCCTCCCAAAAACTATCTCCTAAGATACAGGATATCCTAGTTTAGGACACAGGGTTCATTAATTTTGCGAAAATAATTATGTTACCACCTAAATTGAGTCATGATAACTCACTACAACTGATGATCGAGTAACCAGTGCCATTTATACACCGGCCTGGGGGTGACAGGTGGAGCCGCCTGTCACCCTGGCAGAAGCAGGCCGCGGCGGTGGCGCGCCTGGCGCGCCTCCCCGTTTCCGGGGACGAGTTGGGGACTCTGTAGTCCCCACACCCGAGAAGAGGGCCAGATCGTGAGAGATGGCCCTGGGTCGGCCGGGGTGCGAGGGATATGCCTGTCAACCTCACCTTCGGCAACCAAAGCGACCCACAGGCGGCGTGCGTTTTTGTCGGTTCGAGTCCGACATAACCTCCTCCACCGGCTCCGGTGGGGAGGTATCCGTGGGGATTTTGTGCACGTAAAAAAAAAAGTGCCATTTATACTGTGAAAGCTCATTACACACTGCCTTAAAGCATGTTGAAATTAGATTGACATTCTATATTTTTACTGTCAATAAAGTTTTTATTATTATATTATTTCTGCCAATCATCCGTCTTCCGCATTCAGACTCTCACAGCTACCTTTTTCAAGTCGTCAGTTCATCTGGCTAAGAGAGTCCTCCCTTCCGTTTACCTTCTTGCTGTCTCCACTCCAATAAACATATTAATCAGAATAATTGTATGTTATTTATTCATAACTTTTTTTTCAGTAAAATGGAACCTCCCCCTCCTCCGAACCCAACCGCAATGTCCCAAAGCAACATGACGCAGAGTCCTCAAAGAAACTCCAACTCACATGAACACAACTCACTCGATTACAGAGGCCCTGAAAACAATTACAGGTAAGTCATACATACCACGATGGTTGAAACTCCAACTTAAGATCTATACCTGTTTATTTGTACCATCTCTATATAGTATTTGTATTCTGTAACGGCTGATTTGTATTTTTTTTATTTGGTAGCAAAATCGTCTGGTCTGCGATTCTACTAAAGCAAAACCACTGCAAATAATGACATTAAATTTTAGATTTTATTTTTGTATTGTTAAAGTCCAAAATTAAATAAAGAGTTTCATTATACTTTTTCATTCTCCCTCTGCAAAAAGCATTTTAATTTTGGACTTTAAGAACATTGCTTTAAAGTCTACAATCATTTAATTTGGTGACAATTTAAAAAAAATTAATAATGCGTAGAAGTAATTTAGAGATTTACGACGAACGATGTATGGGTTTTATATGGATAGGCTTCGGATAAATTATCAAATGCGAGTGGAACCGCGTGCAATAGCTATTTATGGCATGTATAGTTAAAATATCATATACGTAGTCTATAGTCGGAATATATACATATTTTTCACGCCCGTAAGTCGCCGAAGGGTTAAAAACACATATAAGTTGAAATTATCTATTTAAATACGAAGTATTAAATTATAGACTTCATTTGTATAGCTTTAAAGCCCTAAATAAAAAGAGTTCATTACAAAAATAAAAAATAAAAAAAGAGTATTCTAGAATTCTATAATACGAAGTTGGATGAGTAAGTATTGGTATATTTTATTATGTGAATCAACAATATTCAAATATTTGCGAAATCTTAACAAAAAATACTGGATCATTGGTCAGGTTAATAAAAAAAAGACAAATCTGCAAGTAAAAGTGGACAGACTAAGGAAACAAAACACCCTATTCTCGTGCACAATAGTTTCTTAGACAATAGGCGACAATCGTAGCTGCGTTCACACTAGTCCTTTTTTTTATTTAGGGAACGGTCTTCTACAGATATTCGGTCCCGCAAGACTGTAAGGTTATATATGTTATAATGACAAATTATTGTGTGCGGTGCACTTAAAATGAGTGGGTCGCTAGAATTTTGTGTTACAATAACATCTCTGGTCAACCATAGTTTTACGTGATTTCCTTTAAGTAGCTAAAAAGGCTATTGCTCTCGGCTCTACCCGCGTGGGTGTCGGTTATCGCGACCAAGTGCTAATTACTTTTTACAAGTGCTAATCTATTTCTGTACAAAATCTCATTAAAATCGGTTTAGTGGTTTAAGCGTGAAAGCATAAAAACAGATTTCAATAGGAGGTAGTACACGGGGGTATTTCCGTCCAATTGAGCAGACCGACTGGGGAAAAACCTCCGCCCTACAGAATACAACGGCCAATAACTTCGTGTTGTGTTCCCGCCGGTGAGTAGGGTAGCCAGAGATCACTGGAGAGTTTTTGCAGTCAGTGTAAAGACTAAAGACTTGCCCTGATTTGTCTTCCACACTGACGGCACAAAAACTCTGTGCTTACAGGGTCAGCAGCGCGAGTGTGACTCCTCTAGTGTTACACACATCCATAGGCCATGGTAACCACTATCTATCAGGTGGGCCGTGTGCTTGTCTGCCACCTAAGTGGTATAAAAAAGAAGACAAAGTTACTTTCGCATTGTTTGTGTGACCCCACAGTTACTGTATTATCAAAGTTACTTATTTGGAGTTTAGTGGAAGTGTGTGACATTATATTTCTTTGTGATACAGAGCTCCTGAGTACCGAAGTCCCCAGCAGAGTAGGCCTCCGCCGATGAATGGGAACAGTCCCCACACGCCAATGCACGCGCGGGGGCCGTCGTTACCTAATGTACCTACCAATGACCTTGCCAAATACAGGTTGGTGTTTTTTCATCTATTATTAATTTTTTACGAATTTCAACATCTGATTATTATAATAATATAATTAACAGTATTAACGGGGTATTAAACTACAGGAACGAACCTTTTGATACTGTTATGTGTAGTTAACGACAAAAGTAGATAGATAGGTAATTCGTCATTGTACATCAATAGATTTACAGTAGGACAAGTAGGTAGCATGTATACAGTTCAAATATACAATGAGCTGTCTAATCGCTGGAAGCGATTTCTTCCAGGCAACCTTGCCAAAGCTTAGTAACTTTTTGAATAGTATTTTACCGTTTGCCTTAGTAGTACGTAGACCTTTAGTACTCGTATAATAATAAAGAAAACCTGAAATATATATTAACTTTGTTCTCTGTGGACTATACAATTACTTATACATATAACGCCTTTATCTCCGGAGGGTTAGGCAGTGGTGAATTAACACCCACATTTCAAATCATTGTATTCGGTCCCACGTAAAAGGGGTGAGCCTATTGCCATATTCTGGGCACTATTGTTGACTTGAGGCATGCATCTGAGGCTGAGTCTGGGCTGTAGATATATGTCTTGATGTTAAACAGCCCTCTCCTTCAGTCGCCTTGTACGACATCGCATGAGAACTGATGGGGTGGCTCAAATTCTACTCTACCGGGAACCACCCGGCAATTACTTATACATAAGATGTAAAAAAAAATGTATACATTTCTGTGTATGTTTTCGTCGCCTGCAGTCATAATAAATGTAGGTACAGTTTTTAATATATAATACATAGCATACTTGTGTGCAGTGGGCGCACCAACTCGGCCTCCCAGGCGGACTACGGCGGCCGCGGCGGCGCCCCCGTGCCGCCCTACAAGCCCGTGCCGCCGCCCAAGCCCAAGCACTACCGCCCGCCCGACAACCACCACCCTAGGAACGGAGTAAGTTCAATTTTATATGATTACTAGCTGTCCCGGCAAACGTTGTTTTGCCATATAATGTTAAGGGTGGACTACCCTTAACAATTAGGGGGATGAAAAATAGATGTTGGCCGATTCTCAGACCTACTCATTATGCTCACAAAATTTCATGAGAATCGGTCAAGCCGTTTCGGAGGAGTACGGGAACGAACATTGTGACACGAGACTTTTATATATAAGATATGGATGCTCTTTCGCCGACGCACCGCGTCATCTAGGACCAGACGTTAGATTTTTTTTTAAATACTTTGTAATGGATGTTACCGTTATCGGTAGCTGCTGTATATATCTTGGGTATTTTATACGGATATTTGGAACACTAAACAAAACAGATAACCTGGTTTATCTACAAGATTGGGTAATTGACAAATTTTGGCAACCCATCTGAAAAGATGTAGAAAATTTAACATTTTCTCTTTAAACCCGATTAATTAAAAAAAAAGACGTGTTGCACTCGGGGACTGCCGCGATAAAAGCTATGCAATAGCTTAAAAACCTATTTTCACTTTGTTAGCCTAAAAAAATGCGCGAAAGATGTCATGGGACATTTTGCGCGTGATGTCATTGAACAATATCTATTCTATTCTATTCTTGATTAATGGCTCTGTACTTTTAGCATCAATTCCGCCAATGTCCAGTAGTAGTTTATAAAATTATTAATGGCGCGACGCCAATGTCAAGTTTTTCAAGAAATTTTACCAAAGCCACGTTAGCCAGTAAATGTGTTTCCGTGTGTCCACCCCCCCACGAGATTTAGGTGGTCGATCAGGACGTGTGGTTGAATTTTATCTTGAACAATATCTACAACCAACGAAAGTTTCCGTTAAGCTAGTAACGCTAGGTTAAATTCTGGACACGTCACGCGAACCGTCAACAGAGTTTTTGCGTTTTGCCTGAAATACAGATAAAAAAAACTTAAAATTAATATTTTTGTAAAATACATTTTGTATAGTTATTATTATATAATGTTCAATGTTCTTTTATTAATGGCCTCTTCAGCAAAGCGCTGTAATTTTGCCAATGTCAAGTAAATTTTAAATGTTTATAAAATTATTAATGGCGAGACGCCAATGTCAAGTTTTTCAAGAAATTTCACCAGAGCCACGTTAGCCACGCCAGTAAATTTGTTTCCGTGTGTCCACCCCCCACGAGATTCAGGTGGTCGATCAGGACGTGTGGTTGGATTTTAGGGGGCTATTATTATATAAGCTATCATATCCAATACATTTCATATTTTTTTGCAATAGTTGTCAAATACCCATTTTTGATATCTCTGTGGTTAGGTGGCAGTAGCATCACGCAATATATAAAAAGTTCGTGCGTGTCATAGTTATACTGAAAGCATGAGTTAGGAAAATGCTCGGATGTGGACTGCCAATCTCACAAAACTTGAATCAAGATCTTACCATATCAACAAACAACCGACCACATCGAATGAATGAGTGAATGAATGAATGGAAGAGTGAATATAAAATTTTAAAATAGGAAATTATATTTAAAGTCACCATGTTTTTCGATTTGATACTAACTTATGTACCTCCTCCCGCAGAGCATGGAGCCCCCTCCGCCGACCAGCGGCCCTCCCCCGCGGGCGCCGGGCGCGGGCGGTGCGGGCGGCGCGGGCTCGTTCCCGGGCGCGCCGCACTACTCGCATCAGCACTCGCTGTCTCAGCCCGCGCACCGCCCACACAACCACAGTAACTACCAACAGGTACAGAACTCATTCAGATTGTAGCTATTCGGATCATTTTAACTACAGATCATCATCATAATCATGTCCGCCACACATAGTCCATTGCTGAGCATAGGCCTCTCCCACAGACTTCGTTTAACTGCAGATACTATGATATAATTTTGAATATTTAACCTAAGGAGATACCCAGGAACGAATTGTCGTATTCCTTACCGGTAGATCAACGCATGCGCTTGGTAAATTGATTGTATCTGCAATAGTATTTATGAAATATTATTAATCTGCACTTGACGCCTGAAGCACAGGACTACCTAGTTCAGGCACAGCTTAGATAAATATCTCTAAGTAAAGACAATTAACTGCACAAATATATACTATATATACCTAATATACCTACCCATGCACAATGTATTAACGCACGATAGATTAAGAACCATGTAAAATACTGTACAACGATTATAAAATAAATTTTGATTTGATTTGATTTGAAAAGTGCTTTAAATACAAGACACCTGTTAAAAATATTCAAAAGATTCCTAGCAAAGAATAGAATTAACAAAGTGATTTTTTATGCTTTAATTTCCTAATCAGTGTTAAAAATGTCTTCCGCAGAATATGTACGGCGGTCAAATGCCGCCGCAGTCACCTCCGTACTCCGGTCCGCCGTCACACCACCGCGCCATCAACCTACCACACAACCCACATCTCATAGGTTAGTCACATTCAATTGAATGAATGACGGAGTGAATGTAAGAAGTATCCCTAGCTTTGTGATTACGATCGTGAGATTCCGGGTTCGAATCCTGACAGTTACACTACCGACATGAACCCAAACAATTCATCTTAGTAATTTCGGTTACTGGTAATTTCTGTTACTGGCAATTTCTGTTACTGGCAATTTCGGTTACTGTTAATTTCGGTTACTGGTAATTTCTGTTACTGGCAATTTCGGTTACTGTTAATTTCTGTTACTGGCAATTTCGGTTTCTGTTAATTTCGGTAACTTGTAATTTTTATTACTGGCAATTTCGGTTACTGATAATTTCTGTTACTGTTAATTTCTGTTACTGGCAATTTAGGTTACTGTCAATTTCGGTTACTGGTAATTTCTGTTACTGGTAATTTTACTAGTAATTTCGGATACTACATTTGGTTAGGTACTTAACTAAAGGTAAACAATCTTGTAGCGACTTTTTATACAAACACATATTAAACATATAAACTAAGCTTACTGACTAACTAGAGGTTCGATTTCGGTTTTTAGTCTTTAAAATGAGTTTCTAAAGCGTTTAAGAAAGACACATCAGGATTGTTTACGTTTTTTTAAGTTCCTAAAAGAATGGAGAATAGTAATTTCGGTTACAGGTAATTTCAGTTACTAGTAATTTCGGTAACTAAACATAGAAGATACAGGAGAGAAGTGGATGTTAAGCAAAATGACCTCAATAGAGAACCTCTTTCACATCATTTTTGTAATCTTCTTGCAGATTTAGCGGGCAGTAGAGAACAAAGAGGCTCGGCGTTCGAACTTTATAGAAAACCTCAACACATGCACAATCTAAGGTAAGTCTCTGAGTGTGGCAACATTTTTCTTACCTGTATTTTACTGTACACAGTTCATATCAAAACTCGTAACTATTGACGAAGAAATCAATCGAATCAGACGATTCAATCTTACATATCTCCCAAATACAAAATGCATGTTTCAGAAACATTCAGTTCTCCCTACATAAGTTTCGTGTAGGCCCCTGTACAATTTGCTCTAACATGCAAACACCAATCGCTTCACAAACGACTAACAATGTCTTGTCGGGCCACAGTATTATTATGGTATTGTATGTGGTATATAAATACATATATTTTGTAACATATATCTCTATATCGGGGCGTCTGTAAATTGTAATATTGAAATAACATATTGTAATCTATTAGTTGTTGTTTGTACGGTACAAACTATTGGCAGTGCGTGTCTGCATTTTAGTGCAACTTGATTATTTAAAAGCATATTGAATTAAGTAATTTCGTCTCAATATCTTTCTTATTCAATATGTATTCTTATCAAAAATCTTCTACCTATTCTAAGCTCTTTCAAAAATTTGATTTCATTTTACACTATGTATTTTCCCTTTCATAATATCATAATTATGTTTCCTTAATATCACATGATCATTATTTCAATATGCTTTTTATAGAATCACAAAATTAATTGATTGAAAATTGTCATGCTCATTCGGACATTTCAGAAGATTCAATTTTGTACTAGTAGTTTAGTATTTTTTCTTATTAATGTTGAATATCTGATATGTCCTAATATTTATCATTGAGTAACTAAGTGGGACTTTGGTTGTGGGTGTCCGCAGTTCATCAGATGCCATGAACTCGAGTGTGGAGAGGGACGAGACATTTTCACCAAAAACTAAAAAGAAATTATCTAAAAAGCCGTCATTCATAAAAAATGCAGTCCTCGATTTGTTCCGTTCGAAAACGAAAAATTCGCAAAAGGTATCTCGCCAGAAGTCACTTTGTGAGAGTGACTTGCAACAGAGACCTCATGTTCAACAGATGCCGATGTTGAGACGAGAGAAGTCTGATCTTGGAGATATGAGCATACATATGAGAAACCAACAAATCAGAAACCAAATGATACACCGTAGCAACTCATCATCTTGTGAAAAACCTGTTTTAAAAACAATTCTGAAAAGACAGAGTTCGTTTTGTGATGAAAGAAACGGGTCTATATGTACCGTCAGAGATTATGACGTCAAACCAGTTGTTAAAAGTTTAAGGAGACAGAATTCCATGTGTGACATCGAAACCGAACCGAAAGTTACCCCCCTGTTACGCAGACAGAACTCTCTCATAGAATATAATAGGAGAGGCATCTACGGACAGACCTCCAGCTTTAATATGATTACCAAAATAGATCCTATTTACCAAAGACAGCAGCAAGTAAAGCATGAACCATTTCACCCCACACAGCCGCTACCTCCAGAACCTGTATACCAAAGTAAAGACCATATTGTTTATGATCCTATTCCTAAGCCTCGAAGAACCTATACTTCTGTTTATGACACTTCATCCGAGAACCCTTATACGAGTAGATCGGAAATGTCTAACCAAAGTTTTGAGAATCCTTATGGAAACCGTCAATCACTGGATCTACCTCTGAGGGAATCGCCATATGCGTCTAGATCCGAATGTGCAAGAGAGAGCCCGTATGCATCTAGATCTGAGTGTGTAAGAGAGAGCCCTTACGCTACCAGGTCTGAAATGATAAGAGAAAATCCATACGCTACAAGAACAGAGATGATGCGTGAAAGTCCTTACGCTACTAGATCCGAAATTATAAGAGAAAGTCCATATGCCACTAATTCTGAAGTGATGAGGGACAGTCCTTATGGAACCAGAAGTGATTTTACATCTGAAAGTCCATATACGAACAGGCAAGAGCTTGCAAAACAATCTGATTCTCTATATGGCGAATCGCCGTATTCTAGCAAAGAGCAAATGTTACGGACAAGAATTACACCGGACAGCGCGTACTCTACTAAAGAAGAAATGTTGCGGCAACGATTTTCTGAATCTCCTTACAGCACTAAAGACGATTTAATGAAGCAGAGATTGGAAAATTCCAAAGATCCTGTTTATGGCAAAAGAACATACGATCCACCACCAAGTACATCTTGGACAGAAAGTTCGTATGGAATTAGGCCGGACAGAAGGTTACAAACACCAGTTAGTTTTCCTGGTAGAATATCCCCTATGAGTAAATGTATGAGTGAACCTCCTTATGCCACCAGAACCGAAATGATGGCAAGACTTGGACAAACGGAATCGCCATACGCTACTCGGGCTGAAGTCAAATCCAGTTGCTCTGATTCACAATATGCAAGCCAATCTGAAATGATGGATGTTAGATCTGAAATAAGACCAGCTTCTGCAGAATGCACTTATGTATCGAAGCAGGAAATTTTGAGAGAAAAAGCGGCGTTACTTGCTAAAAAGGAATCTAGTTACAGTATAAGGTTGGAAGAAAAGCTTGAAATAATAAAGCAAAGAAATCAAGCAAAAAAGGAAATGATATATCAAACAAGAAAAGAAGCAAATGAAAGCGATTCTTCTAAAATTAGAGAACCTCTTTATGTCTCTAAAAGGGATTTGAAAGAGAGTGTCATCTACGAGTCTCAACAGGAAACTAAAGAAGTGGCGCAGCCTGATGAACAGGAGAGTAGTCATAGTAGTTCTAGAAGTAGCCCTTATGAACTTAGTGATGCAAACCACTTATCTCGTAGAGAACCTTTATATCAGACTAAAGCAGAGGCTGAAAACAGTAAAGCGGATATCGACACTTTCCAAGAAATAGATTTTTCGAAACTCAGACTAACTGATTCAAAGACTGATGCAGAGAAGCAAAAGTCAAAAAATATGGAAAGTAGCATACTAAAGGGTGAACCAATGTATGCCCCTAGATTACATGGAAAAGCTGACCACATTTCTAATGCGTTGAAAGTAACCACTTCACCAGTACCATATGAATCTACAACTTCTATGGAGACACAATACGCATCCGAGTGTAGCATGAACTTTGAGAATAAACCACAAAGTACACCGTACACATCACAGGACTTGCTTGAAAAGTCTAGTAAAGCTAGCAGGAGCGTGACGTTTTGTGAAAAAATATTAGAGAATAGTCCAGAGATTAGTCAAGATAACTCTGATAACATGACATCCAGCCAGAATGAGACTACAATTATACACAACCAAAACACAGTAATAGCCACAACGTCTGACGACAACGAGTCTAATGAAGCTAAACAAAAAGAGGTCACACCTGATGGTCCACATACCACCTGGGGGATATTTGATAGTGAAGGAGGTGTTCTAGAAGACAGGCAATGGGGAGTCTCCTTAATAATACCGCCAAAAGCAATTGCCCCAGGAATTAAACAAAAGATCTACTTTACGGTGTCTGATCCGCGGCTGAGCCAGCGTGTGGGAGGACCTCCCATCGATATGGACAACGGTAAAGAGGCTTTTATAATGAAGCACGCGTATTACTTGTAGTGATGTAGTCTGCACATACTAATTGGCATTTAATATTTGCGAATGGATTGGCGTTGAAATGCACAGGAATGGGAATTGTGATTGTTCAGAATTAGTTCTCGAATTAGATTCGATGTTGTGGATTTTGATAAACGGATTATTTTATATATGTTTAAATATTTACTGCACGATATTATGCATTCCAGCATGTACGGAATTCACGGCTATTAAAGTTTGAGCTATTACTTCTTAATTTTATGGCTTCCTAATATTGCTGTAGTTTAAGATCTATGTATATTTTTACTGAAATATATTCATGCACCATTAGCGTAGACGCTTCAATGTCACACATAGTATCACATATTTTTATTTATAAATAACTTTTAAACTAACATTGGTTGTATAAACATGTATTGTATTTATATTTACGCAGTTTCTGCCACACAATGCACTCGTACTTAGAGGCCAAGCCACGCAGACGTCGACTGTGCTACTTACATCCATCGTGATTGTATGTTTAATTAATAGTTTGAATATATTTGTGCACTGTACAGGTTGTTCAAGGACGTCTTTTACGCTTTATTTGTCTTCATATTTAGGTCTCATTTCAGTGCCACTGAACAAACTTTTACTATAATTGCCTATATCTATTTTAATTTCTTCTTCACTTTTCGTGTACAAATGATTTATTTGAAATACAATGAATCTATTTTGAAATTCATTCATTTATTGAACTAAAAAAGGTCTCGTCTCAATGTATGTTTTATATTTTAAAGATATATTACAGTACCTAACCAAAAGAACGTCTTACCACTATTGATGTATTAATTAATTTGAAAATTAAATGGAATTCATGTGAGTAGGTATAAGTACTTAAACTCACAAGAATACGCTATGTTATCTCGAACTACTAATTTAAAATTATTGCTGACAAATTTTATCGCATTATTATTGTCAAATAGGGCCATACAAAATGTACATAATATATGGCTAACGTCATTTATGTTTTATGCTATAGTCTAGATGCTGCATTTCATGTATTGTGCTTGTCTGCCTGCTTGCTTACCTGCAATCTGCATCACTACTAAACTGCATTAATGTGTCGCGATTTGTGTTTGTGTGTTCAATCGATGTTGTACGTTTACTTCACAACTACCCTCCACAATAACTGCTGCCTATATAAACTGTCGCACCCTTTTAAAAAGAAAAATAAATATAACACATAATAATAAATAATACTCCTTCATAATTAATTATATCAATATAATTATTTTCTTAATTCTTTTCCATCATTTTCTGCAAAGTTGCCTTTTTAAAGTATGTATAGTAATTGTTTTACCTGTGAAATAAAAGTACCTGTAAAAAAGTAACGAAATAAGTCAGTTGGCTTTCCATGGGTTTATTAGTTGTTTAGTAATTTAATCTAGATAAAAGGACGTACTCTTAATAACTCTTAATATAACATTTATTAAGCAAAATTATTAAATTCGTCAAACAAAATAATTCTTGTTAAATAAGTTTCTTAACGGTATCTTATTAACCCATGATAGGTCTACTGCAATGCCCACCCTCTCTACCTCTTACTAATATACTTCTTAACTTCAGGTGAAGCGATGCTGTCCCCACTAGTTATGTGCGGGCCCCAAGGCCTGGTGTTCCTGAGGCCTGTGACCCTGCGGTTACCACACTGCGCCAACGCGGTGCCATCCCTAGGTCTTACCATTAAAGCTACAGACACCGAAGCACATCTCAGCACGGACTGGGATCAAATACACCTACCTGCTACCACCACTTTGAATACCGTCGCTGTGAAAGTTGATCACTTTTAATCTTATCCAGCAAAAGTTGATCACTTTTAGTCTTATCCAGCAAAAGTTGATCACTTTTAATCTTATCCAGCAAAAGTTGATCACTTTTAATCTTATCCAGCAAAAATAGATCTCTTTTAATCTTATCCAGCAAAAGTTGATCACTTTTAATCTTATCTAGCAAAATTTTAATCACTTTTAATCTTATCTAGCAAAAGTTGATCAATTTTAATCTTATCCAGCATAAGTTGAACAAACATGAAATGATATTTATTACAATCAATTTAAGACGCACTTTGATGGAGTAATTTTGAGAGCACATTTTAGCGCTACCGATGTGCGATGATGTCCAATCGCGGATGACATTGACTTCAGTTACATTCAGTTACATTAATAGCGTTAAAACTGTGCTTCTTGTAATTACTCTATTTTTATGTATAGGGTTGGCTATCGCTACTAAAAATGTTACTATTTCGAGGGCAAATGGACATTGTATAAGATATTCATCATATTAGTGGGCATATTCAATACTATCCTTCTGTTTTAATATTCATTTATCAACTGATGCTAAATAGGATAATGTGACCTTATTCAATATTAGTTAGAGTCGATGCAAAAATCATACAGGAAGAAAAATAAAATGTCAACTGATTTGATTAATCAAAAGATTTTTTTTATTCATATTAATTTTAATATACGTAATAGATACATTTTGTGCATTATGTAAATTACTACACTTGACAGTTGTATGAATTATTCAGAGTTATTGAATCTATGATAATGTCTCGTTAGTCAATGAATCTGGATAAATGTGAAAGATTGTAGTAAAAAGTTATCTTTGTCAAAATCAAGTCTCGAAATAATGAGAAGTGGTGGTTATATTTTGATTATATACTTGTCTAGATGATGCGTAACTCTACAACGTTCAATTATTTTTACATAACCCTTCCTTGGCTGTCGGATAAAAAGGGTACGAGTAGGTATTGTATCTTGAGAGAACCAATCCCTAAAATATAATGTGACATCTGTTTAGACAGTATTTTTTTTATATTCAGTTGTTTTTACTACAGATAAGCAAGTATATAATTATAATACATACTTAATACTTAAATAGTATTAAAAATATATATTGCATTCCCACCTATATCACTCCCAGCCTTATTTTGATGTAAGTAGTGGTGCTAAAAATTAAACTTAAGTGTTAACAATTATCAACATTATTTCTTTAGCCGAGCCCTAACGCCAATGATAATTAAAAAAAATAGTGATAAC
This sequence comes from Eilema griseolum, assembly GCA_963662185.1. Lineage (NCBI taxonomy): Eukaryota > Metazoa > Arthropoda > Insecta > Lepidoptera > Erebidae > Eilema > Eilema griseolum. The sequence goes on from OY759250.1 coordinate 14,626,880, forward strand.
AAAATCGTGTTTAGTAATCCTACTCTATCTAGTTCAGTGTAGAATTAGAACTATAATAAAGAAAATAGAATATATAGTTTGTACATTTTATTCCTCGCTTTTGTAGAGGCATGTATTTAGATTTTAAATGTGTCATTTTGGTGTCAGGTTCTCATTAAAAAACTCGAATTTACATTGAATCTCGAAATACTTTTTATTGAGTAAAAGAAAACAAGAAATGAATGAAAGTATTTATTCAACGGCTTTGACGTAATGGAACGTTTGTGTACAGATTAAAAATAAAATGAGGAATGATATTTTATGCTTTCAAATGAATTGTCAGAATTTGAGCGGGAAAACTTTCAAGGTTATGACAAAACATCGTTAAGACATTTTTTTATTACTTTTTTAATATTAAGAGGCCTTACCATAACGTAAGTCTATTTAGTAGCCTTAAATGTTCATATATTGTAATATTAATATTTAATAATCAGTTGATATTAGCAAACAATATTGTATGTATTGAAATGTTTGTGTTTAAATTTTAATATGTAAGGCTAACCGCCCACATTCAATGAAATTGATAATAAAATACATAGTGTCAAGAATATTGTGTGTCTCAATAATACGGGCTGTTTATAGGTACCTACCTATTTTATTGTCAATATTATTGTATGTGTGCGTTGTTCCTTAGTACTTTGGCTTCCGTAGGGTTCGCAATATTGTGGCTGTTTATTTAAGATGGTTCCGAGTTAAGTTCGTCTTGACTCCGTTGGTTTCTTGAGGCGGTTTAATTTAACGCTAGCTTTAACATAAAATGTGCTAAAGAATTTTGAACCTTTTTGCTTTTGCTGTAGGAATCAAATATGATTGCATTGGCATCGATGTATACTTTTCCAGTACGGCTCTGTATATTTCTTGTTATTAGTGATAACAATGAGTTTACCTTTGATTAAATTTTATATGTAATGAAAATAGCAAACTTGTTTTATTTTCTGGTACAGCAAACCTCTGCCTATGAACCGCTGCAGAATTTCTTTGCGCGTCACTCCGAGATGTCTTTAGGCAACTTTGGTGACTGCTGCAGGCACCAAATCTATAGCATACGAAATTGGGTATTTTCCTGTAGTAAAAATAAATTATTTAACTAAGCTCATTAATTTAAGAAATTGTTACTAACTCAATGAGCCAAAGTCGCTTTAATAAAGAAAATTTTATTATTATTTTTTAATTATGAATGGTAAAGTACGGTAACCACTTCCCATCAGGTGGGCCGTGTGATTATCTGCCACCGCTCTTTTTGATACTACATAAGTAGTATGTATAAAAAAAAGCGGTAAAAGTTGTGTCGGTTATCATTTTATTTTTTTTAAATCATTCACATCCATCCAACATATAATAGTACTAGTGCATACTATTAAATATTATGACGTCACAATAAATTATTTCATAAGTTCACGTTTCCTAAACTTACCGTTTTGACGTTTTGTAAAATTTAATTTGACTAGTCATTCAAATACCCGTTCGATCGTTCTTACAGCATGCATGTCGTCTCACCTAACCTAACCCTGAGAGTAAAGTCTTCACCAGTGCCCCATACGTCAGTCGGCAGATGTACCGTCTTGCAAGTGATTTTGCGGTTACTAGCTTGGATCCTAAAAATCTTGCAGGGTCCAATATATGTGTATCCTAAACTTCTGAACTAAATATTTAGACATATTTCTATATACAAATCTACAAACCACTGCGGCACACAGGTTGTCCTGCGTTTTTATGCTCAGAAAGTAGGTACTGAGAGCAACAAGTCTACTTTGAAAATATTATGATCGTCAAATACCTACCAAGATGAAAGTCGAGACGCCTCCTTCTGCGAGTAAGTAATGCTCGTGAAGGAGGAGGCGGCGCGGGAGCGACAAAGGATCGCAAGTCAAGCTGCCCGCGTACGAAGACAATTCGGGCGTCTGAGGTTGATGAATGACCTCCGCCCTCATGAGCGCAGGTCTGGGGGTGACGGGTGGAGAAGCCTGTCACCCTGGCAGAAGCAGGCCGAGGACTGTTTCTGCCAGGCCTAAACAGCCATAGCCTATTAGTCGCCTTGCACGACACCGCATGGGAAGAAATAGGGTGGTCCAAATTCTACTCTGCCGGGAACCACGCGATACTTGCCGGGAACTTGTTTTACAATGTATTAGTATGTAAAGCCTCCTTTTAGGCATGTGATAAGTATGCCTGTACACTTCGAAATCTCATCTTTTTAAGGTCGAAAGTTGCTTGCACTCGTAATGCCTATATGATTGTTTACCACTGTTAGATATCAAGGTAATCAATCAAAGCAAATGAACCACTTTGTTTTTAAAAGCTATCTATATAACATGTGGACAGTTATGTAAGAACATCGTTTTCTGAGTTACGCGAGATTCATCTTATTATCTTATCCGGGTAACAGGTTATTGTGCTTATCTATGTACAACAAACTTGTCCTACCGGAATGATAAGATTACCTAAAGGAAAAAACCATTTCCCATTCCGTCACAAATTTCGTGTTTCACAAGCAAATTCCTAGCCAGAATTGGGTAAATAGGTACCTATATAAGTATGAATATGGAATAATGATTTTCTCACACATTCACTTGCGTTCGAACTGCTCGTGTAGTTATAACTACAATGTATGAGCCATACTTGCATAGAAATCTTTGGAATACGCCGCGACGGGTGCATATATTTCATAATTTTTGACGAACACATCAAGGTCAAATCTTGAAAATTATATTGTGGTATCCATTTATTCATCATAAAATATTGCTGCGGTGTTTTCGCGGCAATTGTATCAATTGCATCAATTGCGAGCACTAAGCCACAGAACATGATCAAGCGGTGAGTATGAAACAGCGGTATCGTAACGATAATGCGCAGGCGCATGTTGATGAGTCCGGTGAGAAAATTCGTCGTGTACTGTCACCAACAAAGTGTTAATTACTTTGTTTATATTGTGATTTAAGGAAAGATAATTTTTTCTATAGCATTGATGACACAAACAGTATGCTCATCAAAACAACAAGGTGTACATTAAGGTCCAGTGGTGGCCCTTAGATAGGGCAGAGGGCGTCCACAGCGCGCCGCCATTCCTGTCGGTCATGAGCTTTGAACTTCACTATTCTCCAATTAAGCTCCTAGGTATACATACACATAAATATATAAAATAGGAACATTACATATATAATAGGTATATGTCTCGTGCGTCTTACATGAAATTCACGAATAGGTACCTACTCATATTTGTACATCTACATTGACAGAACATGTTGAAACTCGCAAAGCATTGTAATATACTTTGTAACATCATCTGTACATCACGAGCTACACGAGCGCACCCACCAAATACTATCGGACATATCGAAATGGCTGACGGAACACAACCTAGAACTAAACCTTTAAAAATCGAAATTAATGCAATTCAAACCCTATCAGAAACGCCCTTTAACCATAGATTATAAATTCCAAAATGTTAAACTTGATTGTGTAAATAGTTTTAAGCTACTAGGCATAAATATCGATACGAGTCTAGATTGGAAATCTCATATACCACGTTCTGTTAGTAGTAAATAATTATCTTCCTTCACTTACGCTCTATACGAACTAAAAAAATCTACAGACCTTAAATCAGCCAAAGCAGCCTACTATGCCTATGCCCACTCCTGGCTCCGATATGGTGTCATAATGTAGGGAAATAGTGTCGATGTAGATGTGTTGTTTAAGCTCCAGAAGAAATGTATACGAATAATGGTCAATATAGGTTGCAGGGAAAGCTGTAGATCACATTTTAAAGAATTTAACATCTTAACATTGACTTCCGTATACATTATGGAACTGTGCATTTTTGTCAGAAAACATAATTCGCTTTATACTCCCAATAAAGACCATTACAGCCAACCCCGCAACCTAAGGTACAAGGACAGACTAGCTCTTCCATCATCTGGCATGTCTATGTGCCACTCAGGCCAATATATAATGTCCATAAAAGTATACAACAAAATACCGCAGTCGTTAAAGGACTTAGAAGGCGAGTATAAATTCAAAAACAAACTAAAAGAGTACCTATTAGAGAAATGCTATTACAATATACAGGAATTTCTTGATGACAAACAGAAGTGACAAATGACGAAAATATTAAATGTATCCCACCTAAGTTTAAGAATAATAATGACAAATATTACTGTGTTTTAGTTTATAAGTATTAATATGTATAACGACTGAACTTAATAATAATATTATATAACTTTGCTGTGCCCCCACCAGGGCTTCATGTTGATACAATAATATTATATATATTGTAAGATCTGTACAACACATGAACGCAATAAGACTTTGAACTTGAACTACACATGTTACTACAAATAAATTTATATTATTTTATCTGAAATATGGAGATAATTGTGAGCATAGCAAGACTACCTCGCCTTTAAATAAATGATACTAACATAATAGAATACAAAACCGCATCCAAACTAGAATTTAGACTAAAAACTTACATCTACGTAACTACGTAGCTACCAAAAATTTGAGATGTTAAATAAATTACAAACACTTCTGTCGTCAACTGTACAAATCATGATACAAGCTCATTACTTCTTCAAATACAGTTTTATGAGATCGTGTCGCCGCCAACAATTTCGAAATCTGCTACATCAGTGCCACTAGTACCTACTTACTTATTTAAAAACCCTTATCTCCAAGAAATACAGTTCACATTCGTACAAGAACTATTTATGGTAAATTTATATTACTTACTAATGATCGGACCTGACATGAAGCCTAGTGTTCCATTATGAATATAAATATGTCACAATTATTGTGCATTTGAAATGCTTGTAGGCAATAAAATTATGTTCTAAGTTACTAGTTCGTTTCAAGTTATGACTCAAATGAGTTCTTCTATCAAATCATCATTCTATCAATCAATGGCACATCTACTTTCAAATTTGATTTTACAAGTGTGCAGTATTGTCTTTTCGAAGGCTGCTACCAGGATAGCGAAACCCTCCGGTGTAAATATGGGGATCTTTAAAAGAGGGATTAGAAGGTTTCTTCATGGTCGGCAGCGCGAGTTTGACGCCCCTGGTGTTACAAACGTTCATAGGCCATGGTGATCACTTTCCATCAGGTGGACCGTGTGCAGTGTGTGCTTGTCTGACACCTAATTGGTATAAAAAATGAGCATTCAGTACACGTGAGCAGGTGTACCATAGTCTGTGGAGCAACTCCGTACTTAGGTACCCAGCAATACCTTGTCATCCAAGAAACCCCACTTAAACTAATTCTCCCTATTTCGGCCGATCTGTACTCAAAGTTTATTCAGGGATGTAGGGAGGTCTTGCTCGGGGAAAAAAGAGTCTGGGGAAGGACATACTCGTATCTATTAGTTATGGTTTTGAATAACTAAGGTTTACATCCATAAATATAAACGTACCTATTTATTAGGAAGGATGGTTGTGGTCAAATTAGTCCAGGGTATTATTATTAGTACTGGGTGGGGTACAATGGACAAGACTAGTACCTACAGCTATCACGTCAAGGTTAGTTTCAAGTCGCTTACAGAAAAGCTGATATCCCAATATTTTTTTAACATCATTTCTTGGGACTCGTACCTTGGGCTCCAAAGTGAAATCTTTGGAAGCAACTGAGAAATGACAATGATGATGAGGTCCTTCAAATTGAAGGACCAAATAGAATTTAGTGCCATCATTGGTTTAGAAATCAACTTAGCTGTCAATCTGTTGGATAGCTATATAGAGTGTCACCATTGTCACACGGTATGTGTGAGTAATGGTGACCCTCTTTTCTGGGACTTTGCCTTCAGCTTACTATCAGGCAAGGCGAAGTCCAATTGACGTGTCCTATATACAAAAAAAAAAGAATAGGAATCTAGAGAACATAAATAATATTATATCATGACTTGAGGCAATAATGCTGTGTACCTACTTATTTATGGTAATTAAACAAAGGTTAGAATCACTCTCACCTGTATTATAAAATCACGGTACAGTTTAACTGAGGTCAAATTCACCTGACTTAAGTCATTGCGACAAGAAGATTGCTCTAAACGGGTAACACCTTTTGAAATCACATTTACATTTAATACTATATCATTACATTGTTAGTACGCATTTTCGAAACGTTTCTAAAAGGTAATTTTTTTATACCACTTAGGTGGCAGACAAGCACACAGCCCACCTGATGGAAAGTGGTTACCGTGGCCTATGGACGTTTGTAACACCAGGGGAGTCACAGTCGCGCTGTCAACCCTGTAAGTACAGAGTTTTTGTGCCGTCAGTGTAGAAGACAAAGCAGAGCGCCTTTAGTCATCCCACTGACAGCATAAATTCTCCATTGAGCTCTGGCTACACGAAGTTATATTTTACACATCTCATAAAGAAGAAAAAGTTTCAAGATAAACGCAAATTTTTTGTTTAAAAGATGGAGGTACTCCAACACTAAAAACGCATTAGTTTCAAAACAATGATTCATTTATTTTTTAGAATACACAAATGAAATTCTAATTTACAATTTAGAATTTTGGCCCACCACTGTAGTGGTCAAACTGACAGCTATATAATCAAGTGATTTTTTCATTAAATGAAAACTCTTTTGTGTTAAATTAGGACAAATATCATAAAAACTAAAGTGTTTCTATTTTCCTGATGAGAAGGTGGATATGAAATTGAAATCTTGGGTGTTTTCGGAAACCAAGACCTTTGGGTTTAAGCAAACCGGTAAGCTTATAAAATACATGAACAGTGTTGATTCGCATCAATTGTCTCCAACTCATAATATAATCGAACAAAAAATCACCTATGCATGTTGATGTTATATGGCCATTGTTTTATTGTTTGGGATATAGAGGGATATGGAGAACAGTAGTAAAGGGATTAATTACAACAACAGGTAGGTATTCGGACTATGAGGTGACCTGTCGCTTTGTATGGTAACAATGCTAACTACCTATTTGCTGCCTACTTTTTTCTGCTCTCTCATTAACTGAATATGCCGTAATCGCCTCACAGTTAGGTGTAACTTGTGTCCTTGCTAAATCATTGGGATAGTATTCCAGAAGTGATCTTCAGAGTCCTTTAAATTTTCCAAGACATTTTATTTCAAGGTTACATTCGGTGGGTTCTCACCAGAGGGTTTTTTGTTATCAAAAGGAGGATCAATGATCAATCAATCAAAATGAACGCGAACTTCTGTGGGAATACAGAAAAAAACGCACAGAAAGATCAAGAAATAGCTACAAAGCGCTATCGTCAAGACTAAATCGCATCATTAGGTTAACACAAAAATCGCAAAATGATAACTTCATTCAAACTGCTCCTAATAAATCTAAAGCCACCTGGGCTGTAATTCGCGGTAATGAAATTAACGTACCCAATGATCATATCCATCACATAAAAGTAGATGGTAACATAATCCAGGAACCTTCACAAATTGCTAATCATTTTAATACATTTTTCACAGATACAATGCACCAAAGTTTATCTGTTGACCACAAAGTATCGATGCCCTACGAGTTGAACTCTATATTCATGGCCCCCACCGTACCGGATGATATATACAAAATTATACAGAGTCTGAAAAACACAAATAGTACTGGGTACGACGATATATCAACCAAAATAATAAAACTAGTTTCTGTTGCATTGTCTCATGTACTGAGCCACATAATCAATTTATGCATTACAAATAGTATATTTCTTGAACAGTTAAAATTAACTATTATCAAACCATTATATAAGAAAAATGATAAAAACGATATGCGCAACTACAGACCAATAGCACTTGTACCAGTTATTTCCAAAATTTTTGAGAAGGTGATACATAACTGTATCTACAATTACTTTGAAAATAATAATATATTTTGTACTGAGCAAGTTGGCTTTCGGAGAAATAAATCCATCGATATGGCAATATATAGCTTTTTGTCCACGGTATTGACTGGCCTAGATAAGGGAAACCAGGTGTGTGCATTGTTTATGGATTTAACAAAGGCCTTTGACTGTGTTGACCATAAAATATTGTTAAAAAAACTATATGCCTATGGAGTCAGAGGGAATACTTACGATTTAATAAGGTCATATCTGAGCAACCGGACCCAAGTAACACAAATCACAAGGTTTTGCTACACATCAAAAAAAGTTATTGAATACAAGTCAACGTGTAGAAATGTCACTCTTGGTGTTCCGCAAGGTAGTGTGCTTGGGCCACTACTGTTCATAATTTATATAAATGACCTACCTAAAATAACTCAATACGATACGGTTTTATTTGCTGATGACAGTACAATTGTGTTTACTGGTCATAATAAAGGGCAGCTAGAAGAAGAAGTAAATATGACATTAAATAATACAATAAATTGGTTGACATTAAATAATTTAAATATTAATATTGACAAAACAAATTTGATGACATTTAGAAATAGAGTTAACAAAATAACAAATATTGACATTCAGTACTTAAATAAAAAAATTACAGAGGTAGAGACATCGAAGTTTTTGGGCCTCAATATTGATAATAACCTACGTTGGAAAAACCATATAGAAATATTATGCAAAAAAGTAGCATCGTTTTCATATGCGCTTTACATGCTGAGGAAATCTGCCAGTCAATCAGCCGTTCTGACAGCATATCATGGTTATGTTGCACCTCTCTTGAGGTATGGTATCATGTTTTGGGGCAATTCTACTGACAATGAAGCAGCATTTGTGGCACAGAAGAGGTGTATTAGGTCGATATGCCATTTAAAACCGACGGACAGTTGTAAACCCCACTTCTCACAGCTAAAGGTATTAACACTGCCATGTATTTACATTCTGGAAGTCCTACTCTTTGTCCGTAAAAATGTGCATTTGTTTACAACATTAAACAGTAAGAGGAAAAAATTAACTTTAAGCTTACCATCAAACAGGACTGGTTTAATGAATAGTAGTTTTTTATGTATGGCTCCACGAATTTACAACAAATTACCGAAAAGAATTATGGAGATTGGGGAACTTAGCATATATAAGAAAGTAATTAAGAATATTTTGTTAAGCAAATGTTATTATACGGTAAATGATTATTTAAATGACAAAACAGTAGATGTGTAGTAAAATAATAAATGAAATTTAAACTTTGACATTCTTATCATGTATATAAATATTTTGTAATTGACTAAGTAATTTAATGTTATTGTGCTGCTTGAATGTGACTATTATATTAACATGAAAAAACAGACAGCTATAAATCTTGACATGTACTAGTTTATAAATTCTTAGATTCTAATTAATGAAGATTAGGTTGTAATAATATGTTATTGTCAATAACCTATGTGACATTATTGCATGCCAATATGACTGAAATATAGTGGAGCCCAAATTTAAAAATTGTAACACCTTTATACCCATAATTCGCAATAAAATATATTGAATTGAATTGAATTGAAATAAAAGGAAATTAAGGATTTTCATGGCAACATTCTCAGAGAGCTTTTCAGCCGTTTTGAGAATTTTACGCCAATGGGACGAAGATCGTGATATTATTTTATCATCCGAAATTGGTGTGAATTCGAGTCTTATCCATTAGTCGCCTTGTACGACACCGCATGGGAAGAGATGAGGGAGGTCCAAATTCTACTCTTACGGAAACCACGCGGCTTGATAACATAAACTCACGCCTATATCCCCGAATGGGTAGACAGAGGTGCTAACACCCACATTTCGCCAGTTTATGTTTAGGTCCCAATGTAGTAGGTGGCAAGCCTATTGCCATTAACCGGGCACTTACAAACCTGCGATAAATACACACATAGCTTCGAAAAGCATCGAAAAGTCATTGGTGTGTGCCATGGTAAAAACTGGGATCGAACCCGAGACCTCGTCTCAGCAGTCCATTACCCATACCACTAGGCTACCGCGGTTGGGTTACACCTACTTGGGTTCCATGGATGTCGCAATCGTCATTATATAACAGGGTAATGTCTACCCTGGCCTACTTTTTTTTTTTTTACGTGCGCAATATCCCCACGTATACCTCCCCACCGGAGCCGGTGGAGGAGGTTATGTCGGACTCGAACCGACTAAAACGCACGCCGCCTGTGGGTCGTTTTGGTTGCCGAAGGTGAGGTTGACAGGCATATCCCTCGCACCCTGGCCTACTGTTATATAACAAATTTTATACTTATATCAAATGACACTAAAGAATATTCAAACATCCGTCAGCTTCACGTCATCAGCTGACATTTAAAAGTAATAATTACAAATAGTAGGCCAGCGCCTAAAGGGCGAACACCCTAGCATTAGACCACGTCATTGTATATGATCTAATTTTGACCTATGAGCAAAAGTTCGAGTCGACAAGTTAAACGATTTTATTATAATTATAAAATTACAAATTGTAATAGATAGGAGATATTTGGTTGGTATATAATTTAAACGATTTCTAATGGTTATAGAAATTACTTTTGGAATTAATTGACGGAAGAGATCAATCTCGATATTTGACTAACCATCTTCAATGACGTATAATGAAAAGGCCCGAGATTGACATTCCCCTTCTCCCTCCTTGCCTCTCCTTTCCCACACTCTAGATGTTACCCGCACACAGTGCAAAATATACGAGCAAGAACCAAGTGGTTCAAAGGGTTTTTCCCTTGCTACACCACCATGAACTGGAATTCATTACTAGCTCACGTGTTTCCTTCTTCCTACAGTCCCGAGTCCTCTAAAAGGTGCGTGAAAAAGCATCTGCTGAGGCCGTCAAGCTGAGTGACATCGCTAGAGAAGACTATATTTTCCCCAAGTTATAAGGAGCATCACATTGTCATAGCCTAACAGTTAAACTTATTATAATATCAAAACAAAATATTACAAATAATTAAATCATGTCACCTTAAAGCTAAATAAATTATACAATTCTAGTACTAATTGAATAACCCCTGATCGCTCCCGGTGCAAAGGTGCCCATCACACTTGCTGTGTTTTTTTATATCTCTTAGGTGGCAGACAACCACACGTCCCACCGGATGGGAAGTGGTTACTGTGGCCTATGAACGTATGCAACACCAGTGGCGTTACACTCGCGCTGCTGACCATGAAGAAACCTTCTAATGCACGCAGGATTGCAATGACCAGCCTCTGCACCAGGAATGACCTGCACCAGTGACCTATATGAGCCTTTGCCCAATCGCCTTTACAAGGCTTTGCCCCAGTTTCCCAGGGTTTCCAACGCTATGGGCATGAAGTGGTACTGCGGTTCCAACTCACCGTACTTGAGTCTCTTTATTAAGCTGGCGTCATTTGCGGCCGCCGACGGGCAGTGAATGGCGCGACTAAGGTGGCTGCCAGTTAAATTACCAGATAATCTTTACTTCGTCTTTCAATCAGCAAGTGTTCCAACTTGCAGCTATGCTATTTTTGGGCCTCAAAGTTCTTAGTAGACTGGATATATATGGAATACATTATGGACAACTCTTCAAGAACCTATATGTCTGTTAATTATACCTAAAATACAAAATACTAACGACTTTGTAAGCACAAGCACATTGTGTGAATTTGTGATAGTCACTTATAACCAGAACAATTCTCATGAGATGTTATCGACGCAGGCTCACCTCACTAAATACAACTGAAATCTAGTTAATTCCTCTTCCGAATAATAACTAAATTATGTAGTTATATACCTTATAATTATGTATAATACAATTACTGCGTCTTATTTTGTAGTTAAGCGTATGTGACGTAAGCAAAAAAAAAATTAACAAGAGGTTCAACGGCCGCTCTAACTCATTGTTTACATTACGACAAGTTTTTGCAAATTATTTCTTGTTTTATAGAAGTTCGTTCAGGCGATCTACCCCCTAGAGAAGTGGCAATTCGTTGTTCGACGTATTGTAGAATATAACGATCTAGGAAATTGACACGTAATTTGATATTTATGAATATTTGATATTAAACCTAGGTTACCGCGGTAGCCTAGTGGTATGGGTAATGTGGACTGCTGAGACAAGGTCTCGGGTTCGATCCCAGGTTTTACCATGGCACACATCAATGACTTTTCGATGTTTTTCGAAGTTATGTGTGTATTTATCACAGGTTTATAAGTACCCGGTTAGAGGCAATAGGCTCGCCACCTATTACATTGGGACCTAAACATAAACTGGCAAAATCTGGGTGGTGCTAGCACCTCTGCCAACCCCTTCGGGGATATAGGCGTGAGTTTATGTTATGTTATGATATTAATCAATATAGATATTCTATTGTACAAGTATTGTCGCGTGGTTCCCAGCAGAGTACAATTTAGACCACCCCATCTCTTCCCATGCGGTGTCGTAGAAAGCAACTAAGGGATAGGGCTGTTTAACATCAGACAGATATATACAGCCCAGACTCAGCCTCAGATGCATGGCTCGAGTCAACAATAGTGCTCGGAAGTAGGTTCACCCCTATTATGTGGGACCTAATTCAATGATTGGTGAAATGTGGATGTTGATACCACCTTGGCCTAACCCTCCGGGGATAAATATGTATGTATGTTGTGCAAGAGTTTTGCCACTTGTCGAGGAGGTGATGTGTTTGAGCAGCATATATTCATATATTCATCGAAATTTCTATACTAGATATTACAAAATTGAATACATATCTGTACATTAGGCGGTGACATGAAAAAAATGTTTTTGGGTTCAATATTTTTCATTTTTAGAAATCTTTTGTGATTGTACGCAATGTGCGTAAAAGTTACTGAACTGTCGTAGTAAGACTTAGAATCTGCCGTATGTTTAATCGCAACAGGTTCAATAGAACCGGCGATATGACATAACCAACTAACTGTTGCTCGCGGCTCTGCCCGCGTGGATGTCATGTACCACTAACAAACATAGCCTATGCCATTTCTCAAGGTCTACTCTACCTCTATACCGAATTTCATCAAAATCATACATAACATACGTACAGACAGAGTTATTTTCGCATTTATAATATTAGTGTGGATAACCGCGATAAACGACATCAACGCGCGCAAGTGCAACCGCTGGTATCATAGACTACTGAAATCTGCAATGTTAACATGAAAATCACATCAGATTTGCCGCGTGGTTACCGGCAGAGTAGAATGTGAGCCACCCCATCTCTTCCCATGCGGTGTCGTACAAGGCGACTAAGAGATAGGGCTGTTTAACATCAGTCAGATATATACAGCCCAGACTCAGCCTCAGATGCATGGCTCGAGTCAACTATAGTGGCCGAAATACGGCAATAGACTCACCCCCTATTACGTGGAACCAAATACAATTATTGGTAAAATAACATAACATAGCATAACATAAACTCACGCCAAAGGAGTAGGCAGAGGTGCTAGCACCCTCATTTCGCCAGTTTATGTTCGTCCCGTCCCGTTATGTAGGTCCCAATGTAATAGGTGGCGAGCCTATTGCCATTAACCGGGCACTTTTTGAACATCGAAGGGTCATTGGTGTGTGCCATGGTAAAACCTGGGATCGAACCCGAGACCTCATCTCAGCAGTCCATTACCCATACCACTAGGCTACGGCGGTTATTATTATTATATATTATTGGTGATATGTGAGTATTAATTCACCTCCGCCTAACCCTCCGAGGATGAAGGCGTGATTATATGTATTTTAGCAGTCCCGATATATTTTTATTTTCACACGAAATCGAACTCTGTGTAATTGCACTTTCACAATTAGAATAGCACTGGTTTGTTCGAATATTGACCCATTGGCTGCACAACATGTGGTAAACTCCTTCCTTAGTTAGCGGACGCGCGTGTGAACCGTATCTAAAACGCAATCAATGTAGCTTACACTGATTACGTCTTGGTATCCGTAAGTTGCATGAGGTGATGAGGCCTTCTTTCCCTCTGCAGGTGGCTTCGCATGAGTAACATTTCTGGCTATATTCGTATAAGAATACGTACCTACCTACTAAAGTAGATACCTCTGACGTTGTAAGCGCTTACTGGAGAGTTTTTGTGCTGTCAGTGGGAATATTAAAAGCTTGTCCTGCTTTGTCTTTTACACTGACGGCACAGAAACTCTCTGTGCTTACAGGGTTGGCAGCGCGATTGTGACTCCCTTGGTGTTGCACACGTCCATTGGCCACGGTAACTACTTTCCATCAGGTGGGCCGTGTGCTTGTCTACTACCTAAGCGGTATAAAAAAAGCATTCATAGGCTAAGATATTTATGATGCGGCATTTAAATCTTGTCAACAAATCGATTAAGATATAGAAAAAATTAGATCGGTTCAGGCGAGATTCAAACCCGCTACCTTTCCCTAACAGGGGGAACGCTCTGACCACTAAGCCACAGAACCTTCGCCCGAAACGATCTAAATTTTTCTATACATATAACCGTCTTACGGCGACGTCAGCAAATGTTAACTAATATACAAAATCATACAGCGAATGATCAGGAACAATGATGCATATTGAGAGAGGCCTATGTACAGTAACAATTGATTGATTGTTGCATACAAATATTGATACAGAGCAGGAATCGAACCCGCATACAGGGACATAGATAGCAGTCGGACGCTCTGCCACAACATTACAGACTAACATACTACCATAAACTGTATGTACAGTTGTTACAAACAAACATTTAATTCAAAGTATTTAAACTGCCTTTGCACATTTTACCCCATGAATTTCGTCGAATAAAACTTGAAAACTCAGTTTAGTTAAAGGAATTTCTCAGGCGAAATCTTTGGAGCCCAATTTAGCTTCCTACATCAAAGTGTCTACGGTGATATAATAATTAGGTATCTCGAATAAGACACTTGTAATTTTCCACATTGTTTTATTTTTGAACATGACCTGTCTCGCGTCTATAATACTGTGGAAAAGTACAAGTGTCTCATACAATATGCGTAGCAAGTTCTACCAAATGCCATCGATCAACAGCATAAACATATACATGACTAGATGTTGCTCGGGGCTGCACCTGCGTGGAATTCGGATTCCGTTTTAACAGTCCCCCGTAAGAGAAACATCGCGAGTTGTATCCCGTCTGAACCGATTCAATTTTTGTTTCCATCTTTATAGATTTGAATAGTTAGCATACTAAATGCTTTAAAATTTCATTCAAATGATCTCAATTTTTTTTGAAAATATAATATAGTCAGTGATGATGCAGTTTTCTAATGATAAAATACATTTTGAAATCGGTGAATCTTTATTCTTCAAAAGATGTATGTAATACTGCCGGATTTGTTGACATTTATGATCACTGCTCCACTTTCTTTTGTAGTAGCGTGATGTTATATAGCCTATAACCTCCGTCGATAAATGTATTATTCAACAGAAAAAGATTTGTTCCATTCAAATCGGTAGTTCCTGAGATTAGCGCATTCAAACACAGAATCAAACTTTTCATGTTTATAATATTAAGTATAGATTATGTTCCAATAATCTTAGTTCATTAGGCCTTTTTTTAAATGATATTGAAACCGGATGGGGATAGTTAGAGATCACCTTATGGAATTCCCGAATCTACTAAGGTCAAAAATATCATAATTATGTTTGTGGAGTTTCACATTGTGGCGCAAGCGCAGCGTGAACTTGACCTTATTATGGAAGATTTGATGATCTTCTCATACTTATGTATAAGTAGCCCCTAAGTACCAAATTATGTTATGTACGGTACACGTTAATGACAAAAATATATTTAAAACTCTTACATATTATAAATAAGTACCAACATTAGCAACTCTTTTTGCGAAGTCCAACTTTCTATCTAGCTAAAAGATTCGCGTCTTGTTTGTACTTGGAAGTTACACATTGATCAGAAGAATTATTTGACATGATGCCCACAGCTACATTCTATCATCACATCTCTCGCCATAGGCAGGGAATTCATCCTCACACATTGCGAACTGAGACAGTGCGCACTGTGCGGTATGAAAGAAACTTCATCCCACGCACACTCAAGCTGTGGAATGTGCGAGTGTAACACCCCTGGTGTTGCATATGTCCATAGGCCACGGTAACCACTTCCCATCAGGTGGGCCGTGTGCTTGTCTGCACCTAAGTGGTATAAAAAAAAATCTTTTGGGGTCGCTCGCTGGACACATGAGCTAAAGGTGAAACAGATCGCAAGTGTCTGCAAGGAAACAAAAAGACTTAAAAGGACCGTGATATCTAATGTCTGCGAGCTACTTTTCCATTTATATTCTGATTCATACCCTAAAGGAGAGTATAGTTTATATCCAGCTTGATAGAGACTAGGATCTCCTTTAGGTTAGTCATGGCGAGATGGAAAAAGTATCTCCCCGATTGAAATAATGCTAATAAATACACATTGATACTTTGTCGATAGTTAAATTATCCATCATCAAGCGTCAATGGATAACCTAGGGTTTCAACCTGAAAGATCCACGAAAAGTAATGTTAGGTTTTCCAATGTAGCTCCAGTATCGCGATCCTTAATATCGTGAATATTTTTACTTATTTATTTATTTATTATATTCTTTACTGTACGCCAATTACAATAGTCATGTTACAGAAATTGAGAAGACAAAGCAGTTTCTTGTTTAGCAAAGGGCGGCCTTATCGCTTTACACAATTTCTACCAGGCAACCTTCGGATGGAAATGTATGTTGGTTGGAGTATTCGTATTTTGTACATATTTTTTTTTATTTATCTAGGACACGACAATTTGACTTCACCTCGCCTGATGGAAAGCTAAAGGCAAGGTCTCAGGAAATAGGGTTACCATTACAGACACTAAGCAACTTTACAATGGTGGCACTCAGTTTGGCAGCCTCATCAGATGCTTCTTAACGCCCCGCTTAAAGGACCCGGGACTGTAGCAAGAAGGAAACACGTGGGCTGGTACATATCATTCCGTCGATCTGAGATTTAGGAAATTAAATTTCATTAATAAATGAACCATTTAGCATATCAATAATTTGTCATAAGAAAGGGATTACCAAGAAAAAAATACGAATCCCTTATGCAATAGTTATTTATTCATCTAGTCCACTAAAAACCAGTCAATTTTTGTGTAAGTTCAAGTGTTCGATCTTGCAACAGGTAATCGCTGATATTATCGAATAACAGTTAAATATTCTCATATCTATGTAGGTAATAATATAATTATAATTTGAATTACATCATTGAATACGATTTAGTGAATAAGATATCTCGTCAATATCTTCAAATCTTTCATTAATATGTATTTCCGCTATTACTTTGTGTATAACAAGGTTTCCCGCCGCAGGGACTGGCCACATAAGTTTGTTTACTCAATAGGTACATTTACTGCATTTTGTTATGTAGATATACGTTTATTAATATGCTGTAAAAATTAAATTTTTATGTGCGGAAAATCCCGACGTATACTCCCACCACCGGAGCCGGAGAGATTATGTCGGACTCGAACCGACTAAAACGCACGACGCCTGTGGGTCGTTTTTGGTTGCCGAAGTTGAGGATAACAGGCATATCACTTGCACCCCGGTCGACCCAGGGCCATCTCTCTCGTTCTTGCCCTCTCACCGGGTGTGTCCCCAACTCGTCCCCGGAAATAGGGATGCGCGCAAGACGCACCGCCACCGCTATGGCCTGCTTCTGCCAGGGTGATAGGCGACTCCACCCGTCATTCGTCGACCTACGACGCTCGAGTTGCCTCCTTCACGAGCATAACTTGCTCGGGCGAATCCTGTCCTTGGCTTAACCGGGCACGGCACAATGTTTGATGATTAGATGCGATCTTTCTATCGTGGAAGCTTTCTTAAATATTTTTATGTATTTCTTTGTAAACGACAAAAATAAAATAAATATGGATAGTTAAATAAAATATGCTATTATAATATACAATTACTTACAAATTTATATAAAACTATGCTAACTATACAATATATACAAAAATGGGATAGAGAAAAAGAGGGGGACTGTAATTTTAGGCATCGAAAAAATCCTCCCCATCGATCTCTACTGGTACCGTGCCCAAGAGACTGGCGGCATTACCACGCTGAATGGCAATGCCAATTCTTTGAGCGAGGTAAAGGTCAGCCTTATGGTCACGGGAAGCGTAGTTATAATATGGATAGTTATTAATAGTGGGTACTAAATAGAAGGTATTTTGTACCCATTAAGGTGATTATGGTTTTGAGCCGTTTGGGATTGAAACGTTGGGGACGTGGGGTCCAAGTACCCGTTTTCTATACAAAGATTTGGCAAAGCGGCTGATCAGCGCTATGTGTGACCAGAAGGCTGGTTATTATCTTGCACAGAGGATAAGCATTGGCCATCAACGTGGCAATGCGCCAGCATTCTGGGAACTTTACCGGTCGCTGATGATGCGGAGGAAATTCATGACGCAGTATGTATGTTATTTATTTGTTTTAGTTTATATTTGTATCTAATAATAGTTTCTGGTAATCCTTATAATATGTAAATGATTTTATGTGTAATAATATGTAATGAATTCATAAAAAAAAATCATGTTGTGGAAATCCCCGGAATGGGTCACAGTACTCTCACTATCCGCAATGCTGAATATCGTACGAAATTAAACCATTTTCCATTAAAAAACCCATTAAGGCCTGGAATTCATTACCAGCTCACGTGTTTGCTTCTTCCTACAGTCCCGGGTCCTTTAAGCGGGGCGTGAAAAAGCATATGATGAGGCCGTCAAGCTGAGAGTCACCATTGTCACACGGTATGTGTAAGTAATGGTGACCCTCTATTCTGAGACTTTGCCTTCAGCTTACCAGGCAGCTTATCAGGCAAGGCGAAGTCTAATTGACGTGTTCTATATCTATACTAATATTATAAAGCTGCAGAGTTTGTTTGTTTGAACGCGCTAATCTCTGGAACTACTGGTCCGATTTGAATGATTCTTTCAGTGTTGGGTAGTCCATTTATCGAGGAAGGTTTTAAGCTATATATCATCACGCTACTACTTAAGGGAGCGGAGCATTGATAATAAATGTTAACAAATCCGGCAATTTTTCATACATATTTTGAAGACTAAAACATACGGGCTCAAAGGGATATGAAGCTTCAAAATATACCCCGGGCGAAGCTGGGGTGGGTCAGCTAGTAAAAAATAAAAACAAAAGAACATGGACTTCAGGAGAAAATTAACTCCGGGAGAAGTCACGTTCCAAAAACATTCACTTAATTAGTGTTTATAGCTTATAGTAGCAACGGAGATAGTCTAATAATGGAAGAGTCTTAGGTTCGTATCCTAGCCGTTACATTATTGATCACTAATAATTTAGACTACCATTATACTTTTTTTAAGTGCAGATATCCCCATGGAAACCACCCTCCTCCCCCGCCAGAGTCGCGGGGAGTGGTTATTTCGGACTCGAACCGACTGAAACCAAGTTGGCTGGTTGGTTGCCTTGGTTCATTAGTAGCCGAGGGTGACTGCTGACATACTTCAAAACGTATGAAATAATCTGTAAGTAATGTGCCGTACTTAGTTCAGGACAAAGTTGAGCGTCAGTTGCATAACAATCATCCCGTTTCGCGTCTATTTGTAACAAATAGACACTAGCTCCTAGCATAACGTTGCCCAATACTGAGAACGTGAGATGAGAATATTGAAAAGCTCGAAGCTTTACACGAAGCATGCAATTGCGGTTAGAAATTTTAAAAGTTGCTTTGTTTGAGGAACAAGAAGCTGTCTTCATGCTTCATTTAGCAAACGTTTCGTTCTCAGGAAGCCTACATCAAGTATTTCAAGTACTTAGTTTCTTGCAAAAATCTGTGCTGAGACCTTCTGTTATATACTTTTTTTTAAAGAATATTAATAACTGACATTACTAATATTTCCTGTAGTCACATTCACGTCAGTAGTGTAATGGCCAGTAATGTAAAGCCCAACTGCTTAACCGGTAAGTTACCGACGCTTTACTTTCATGTTCAACTGTTAATGAAAATATATATACACACATGACACCAACATTTTCGCCAGTAAGTATATTTACGACAGATCTATAGTATTATTTACTTCTATTACTGTTTTTGTATTATTTACATAGTACATAACTATTACCAAAAGTTAATTCTTATGCAAACTTGACTCATTTTATTATGATTTACTTCATGTTATTTTTGTTTATACACTATTGCCTAACGTTTTGGTTGCTTCTCAATCATTGTTATTATTTAGTAACATGCTATCATAGTACATACATAGATACATACATATAATCACGCCTTTATCCCCGGAGGGTTAGGCAGAGGTGAATTAACACCCAAATTTCACCGGTCTCAATGATTGGTGAATTGTGGGTTTTTGGGTAAATTGTGGGTAAATTCGGTCCCACGTAATAGGGGTGAGCCTATTGCAATCTTCCGGGCACCATTGTTGACTCAAGCCGTGCATCTGAGGTTGAGACTGGACTGTATATATCTGTCTGATGCTAAACAGATCTATCCCGTAAGTCGCCTTGTACGACACCGCATGGGACGAGATGTGGTGGTCCAAATTTTACTCTGCTGGGTACAACGCGGCTTATACAGCTCATATAAATCATATGTACAGCTTAAAAAATATTCAGATTTATAATAAAAATATTGCGTTGGTACAAAAAGAAACAAAATAAATATATTTAAATCTAGAAACGTTGTAATAGGTGTACAACATATTCATAAGGCGGTATCTACGTTAACATTCCTGTACATTGTTAATTTTTGTTCCTACGCAATGCTTTTGTTATAAATCTGAATATTCATAAATCTGTACTCTGATGGCATGTGCCAAATTGAATGCAATTATTCATCAAAGAATTGGCATCGCCTTTTAGCATGGTAATGGCGCCAGCCTCTTGGGCACGGTACCAGTAGAGATCGATGGGGACGAATTTCTCGATGCCTAAAGTTACAGTCTCCCTCTTTTTATCTATTTCATTTTTGTATATATTATATAGTTAGCATAGTTTTGTATAAATTTATAAATAATTGCATACATTTCTTTCTATATTGCTAATACTTTTTAGTTACGGAAAGCCCGGTGTATCAATAAGGTTAACACATAACGGTAAGGTTGCCTGGAAGAAATCGCTTCAGCCATAAAGCCGCCTACCTACCTGTCCTACTATAATTCTGTTGGTGTACAATAAAGAATTATCTATATATCTATCTACGGAAAGAAAATCTATGACAATACGTACGGGACAGACACTCTAATTTGCTTTCAAAACTTTTGAAAACCGACCACAGCATTTTGTGTACAGTCGCCCTGCAAGTTACTGAACCTTACCAAATTTAAAGACAAAGTTTTTTTTATACAACTTAGGTGGTAAACAAGCACACGGCCCACCTGATGGAAAGTGATTACCATGACCTATGAACGTATGTGACACCAGGGAAGTCACACCGGTGCTGCCAACCCTCTAAGAACAGAGATTTTCTGTGTCGTCAGTATAGAACTCAAAATCAGGACAAGCCTTTAGTTTTCCCACTGACAGCGCAAAAAGTCTCCAGTAAGCTCTGGCTAACCTACTCACCGCCGGGAACACAACACGAGGTTGATATAGCCGTGGTATTTTGTAGGTACTTCCCCAGTCGGACTGCTCAATTACGACGGAAATACCGTCGTGTCCTACCTCATTTAAAAAAATCAAAATAAATGTATGTTTATTTATTATAATCTACGGAGGACAAATTTAATATATATGTACAATGTTTTTTTTTTTTTTTAATAACTCACGCCTATATCCCCGAAGGGGTAGGTAGAGGTGCTAGCACCCACATTTCGCCATTTTATATTTAGGTCCCAATGTAATAGGTGGCGAGCCTATTGCCATTAACCGGGCACTTATAAACCTTCGATAAATACACACATAACTGCGAAAAGCATCGAAAAGTCATTGGTGTGTGCCATGGTAAAAACTGGGATCGAACCCGAGACTTCGTCACAGCAATCCATTACACATACCACTAGGCTACCGCGATAATTTGTGGTCAGTAACTTGTCAAATAATGTGTTAAGCTAATACCGATCGCAACTGTAGATGCATTAGAGTAGGTGACCACTTTCTATTTAATAAACGTTTACAACTATTGACACACTAACTGCCACTTATCGATAGTGTGAATCCATTAGGTAGTTAATAGTGAAGTAATTATCAATTTTACAACATTACTATCAATCCGTGGTTCCCGACAGAGTAGAATTTGGACCACCCCATGTCTTCCCATGCGGTGTCGTACGAGCACAAGGCGACTAAGGGATGGGGCTGTTGTACATCAGACGGATATATACCGTCCAGACTCAGCCTCAGATGCATGGCTTGAGTCAACAATAGTGCCCGGAAGACGGCAATAGGCTCACCCCCTATTACGTGGGACCGAATTCAATGATTGGTGAAATGTGGGTGTTTATTCACCACTGTCTAACCCTCCGGGGATAAAGGCGTGATTATATGTATGTATGTACTGCACCTAGTATTAGTAGCAACGGATCATATAAGCCATGCAAGACTCTTAGTGTTAGATCTTCTGTTAAGACCTTTTCCTTTGTGCTAACCATGGGAAGTAGAACTACTTATAGCTATCTAAAAAAAATATGAAATACAATAGATTTAAAGAATCAATCTATCTCTAATGCATTAGATATTAAATTTTACATTAGAAAATTTTTAGAACTAAGCGGGTATCGTATACGTGAGCTCTTAGCAGTTAAACGCTATTCCGTCACGCTAAAGTTTTCATGTTAAGCCAGTCCAACAAATAAAGCAAGGCAATAAAAGAATCCTTTATGCTAGAATTCAGATCGAAAAAAAGTCATAGTGTTAATTTTTAAGGTAGACACACACTGTCGTTGCAGTGCTATACGCTAAAAGCATTTTCGCACTCTACTTTCTAATACTCATCTTTAGTATTTAGAGATTATAAATAAAATAAATATCAATAACAGAGCCCGTGGTCTATAGGAGACAGGGTATATTCAAGATTCCAACTTTCATCTCTGTTCCGCTTAGGTATAATAATAATAATAACCCCACAGGGGCAGCTTGTGGCGAGCTGTTGGTGCGTGGCGACACCACGTACCCCGATTCTCCCGTGGATTAGGATTTATTCCCCCTCACCTTGTGTGCTTGCCTTTATTGGCCGGCCATGAGTGGAGTTGCAAGAGCAGAACCTATGCTCCAGGTTGGAAGTGTAAAATGTCATAGTGCCGGGGGCACGCTGACTGGTATACAGACTCACCTCTCGACAACCTTAGCCGCTCAACGGCTGTTGCTCCATGGTCGCACTATATGTGGCTATTTTAATGGGGCCCATGCAATGGATTGGCAAGTCACCGCCTGCCTTTTTACAATTTTGAGACTTATTGTCACGGCGTCCGTTAGTCTCCCCCCATAGCCCATTCACCAGTCCATCCAATTCTCAATCCCATAGCCCATAATTTAGTTTCCATCGCGGCCACAGCACCGCACAGCAATAGTCTCTGCACCTGGCGGGGACCATCTCCTGGTGTATCATATTGTGCGCTCGGGGATAATATCCGCCATGTGTGTATTCCTAGCATATTAAATTCTCATAAAAGGGCCTCTACGTCTTGGCTTCAGCCCGACACACGCCTTCCAAAGGCCCGGGACTCCATAGTCCCGAGAGTCATGGAACCGAGAAACAATAATAATAATACCGCTCTGCGGCAATTTCTTACAGGCAACCATAGGATGGAGAGAAAAAGTAGGAGAAGAATATTTCAGGGCAGTTAGGTGTACATAGAGAATAAATATACATCGAATACAGTATTGTTTCTTTTAAATAAAAAGTTGGTCAAGTGCGTGTCAGTTTCGCGCACCGAGGGTTTCATAACTTAAGCTATATGAACCGTAATATATCGGCGTGGGAGACGCCGAGAAGGGAGGTGACGGCCCTGGGAGTGAGAGTTCTCACGCTCGCCACTTTGTTCGTGGCGGCCGGTGCCCCCTTCTTCGAGCAAGTAATGCTCGTGAAGGAGGAGGCTAGGGGAACTGGCAGTGGGACCGAATGAGGATCGCAAGCCACGCTACCCGCTGTATTCATGTAATAATGTATTATAAATGCATTATTGGTAAACCTAACACCCCGGTAATTGAGACTCGAGACGCTCGCGTGACAGAGCATGCAGCTTTAACCGGGGAGAGTCGATAAGCACGCTCACCTATTTTTCTACTCTATTCCGGCTGGTTTTCAGCATTTCCAGGTTATGGGAGTGAGCTACGGACTGTTATGGACCCACTCTTTTTATACATGATATCTCTTCAAATCCCATTGATGTCAATGATATAGAAGTAGATTGAGACATCATTGTGTGGCATGGCATCATACTATGACATGCTATGACCGGTAGTAATTTACAGATATGATTTCGCGATTGGTAATTGTAGATGACGCTCTGTACTTTCTATTGATTGGCAGTCATTTGACTGTTTGAACGAGTTTTTTGTTTCGACATATTTCGAGATCAGATGAAGAGGACTGAAATTGAATATTACCGGTAGCATGCTCATATTCTGTTCAATTCTACTCCTATCCTATCCTACTGCCTACTAATAATATACCTATTATAAACGTGAAAGTTTACAGATATATAAATTTATTAATAAGAATATTACATACATACATACATACATCGCCTTTATCCCTGGAGGGTTGGGCAGAGGTGAATTAACACCCACATTTCACAATTGTATTCGGTCCAACGTAATAGGGGGTGAGCCTATTACCGTATTCCGGGCACTATTGTTGACTCGAGCCATGCATCTGAGGCTGAGTCTAAGCTGTATAAATCTGTCTGATGTTAAACAGCCCTATCCCTTAGTCGCCTTGTACGACACCGCATGGGAAGAATATTAGCAACCGCAATTACTGATATTCCTTCAGACCCCGCCAACTAAGCTTAATTGCTTGTGCTAGGAGTGGGTTCACATCGGTAGTGTAATGTCCAGGATTCGAACCCGGGACCTCTCGACTGTAAGGCCGACTAAGTTAACCACTAAGCTACACTAAACATCTTCATGATCGGAGTGCTAGGCGGAGGGTTTGAACACCCACATTTCATCAATTATCATTAATAACACCGACCGGATGGGCATCAGCTATCAATTTATAAAACTTGGTGACGTTTTAAAGTAGATAATTAGTATAATTACCGAAAATCTACTTTTATTTACATTACACCGGTGTTAACTCGTCGGAATTAGAAAGACTTTTTATTTTAAAGTCCGCTCCCTGTTATGGAGGCCCTAAAAAAAGAAAGAAAGGAAGACCTATTTATTATTCACACACAATTTCACTACACATAAAAACATAACATAACATAAACTTACGCCTATATCCCTGAAGGGGTAGGCAGAGGTGCTAGCACCCACATTTCACCAGTTTATGTTTAGGTCCCAATGTAATAGGTGGCAAGCCTATTGCCATTAACCAGGCACTTATAAACCTGCAATAAATACACACATAATTTCGAAATGCATCATAAAGTCATTGGTGATGCCATGGTAAAATCTGGGATCGAACCCGAGACCTCGTCTCAGCAGTCTAATACCCATACGTCTAGGCTACCGTAGAATAAAATAGAATAGAATAGAATCGTTTTATTTGTTCAAAACCTGTGTGTACATACAAAAGCATGCAATACGTCAGTAATAGTTTATATAGTCCAGTCATGTTTTGCCCCATATAGCGGCGATGTGATAGAAAACCATTTTCACAATAAAATAAAAAAATAGACAATAAAATGAAAAAAAAAGGCTTAGGGTAGTCGAGTCGAATGTTCTTCCTTGTTTTAGAATTATTCACAATTATGAAATCAGAATAATCCGAACATTTCTTATTGTTTTTATATTCCATGAGGATCTTCATGCTACTAAATCTACATTCAAATAACACTTATAGAGTGTTGTTGTACCCGATGTCCGTACACCGGTATACACCGATCCGATGGCTAAACTAACACTTAATCACGTAGCAGGTGAGGTGATAGCGGGTGACAAACTGGTAGTTTTTGGAACATGATGAGAGTATTCAGTAATCAGTATTTCTATATTATACTATTACATAATTGTATTGTATAATTATATAATTTTAAGATGTCGTATTGAAGATATTTAAATAAAAAACTTGGGTTATGTGATTATGTTATATTAACGACTAGGTGACTCGCTCCAGCTTCGCACGTGGCATAGTTTTGGAACCTCATATCACCAATTCTTCTAAAGGTCTTTATCAAACTTAAAATCTAACAATATAACTAAAGTCGCAATAACCAATATTCACGCGAGTAGAGCCGCTGGTATCGGCTATTATTAATATATGTAACTAGGTAAGTATTTGCTTGACATGTTACAATGATACTTGAGTACAAATAATATAATTATTGCTTTATATGAACTGGATACTATACGTACCGATGGTACTGTGATTAGTAATGAAAAAACCAAAGTTGTGCAGTAGTCAGTTCAGCATCAGTCAGACTTTTGACACCGTCTCCCTGTTTGACGATTCAATGTTTTTTTAATCCTACTGCCTAAGTGCTACGCCTCAACCATGCCTTAAGCTTGCCTTATAACTCCTGCCTTTTCTGTATATCTCGCACCTAACCGGTGCTACGCCTTAATCATGCCTTATACCTTCTGTCTTTTCTGTAGATGTCGCGCCCTAAACGTGCTTCGCCTTGATCATGCCTTAAGCTTATGCTATGCCTCGTGCCTTTTATATTTAATTCAGCGTTAGACTGCGACCTGAGTAGAGATAATTTAGGGTGTCAGGAGATGTTAAGTATAATACAAACACTTGTATTGGTAACTTGCGGTAGCCCTCGGCACTGCCCTTTAAAACATACTTTGAAGCTACGAAGCTTGATAAGAACAAGATTTTGATTGTGTCAGAATGCAATTTATTGACAATGGGTGTAAGATGCCCCACAACACTTTTTTTTTTTTACGTGCGCAAAATCCCCACGGATACCTCCCCACCGGGGCCGGTGGAGGAGGTTATGTCGGACTTGAACCGACTAAAACGCACGCCGCCTGTGGGTCGCTTTGATGCCGAAGGTGAGGTTGACAGGCATATCCCTCGCACCCCGGCCGACCTAGGACCATCTCTCGCGATCTGGCCCTCGTCTCGGGTGTGGGGACTACAGAGTCCCCAATTCGA
Organism: Eilema griseolum; assembly: GCA_963662185.1. NCBI lineage: Eukaryota > Metazoa > Arthropoda > Insecta > Lepidoptera > Erebidae > Eilema > Eilema griseolum. The sequence goes on from OY759250.1 coordinate 14,654,021, forward strand.
CCCCGGAAACGGGGAGGCGCGCCAGGCGCGCCACCGCCGCGGCCTGCTTCTGCCAGGGTGACAGGTGGCTCCACCTGTCATCCCCAGGCCGGCGCTCATGGGGGCGGAGGTCGTTCATCGACCTCCGACGCCCGAGTTGCCTTCGTACGCGGGCAGCTTGGCTTGCGATCCTTCGTCGCTCCCGCTGCCGCTCCCGTCCCGCCTCCTCCTTCACGAGCATTACTTGCTCGCAGAAGGAGGCGCCGGCCCCACAACACACTCACACAATGATTAATGAAAGAGGTTCTCATAAAGGTTTTTGAAGTTTGGGAGACAGGAGATGTTCCCGTAAAAGTCAAGGTTAACCAATAAATGTATAAGTAAGAGAGTGGATCCCGGGCTCTTAGTGCAAGCTTTGGATGCATTTGGATTATAATGATCAGATTTTATACGATGAAATTTATATGCTGACGCTACCCGTGACCAGAGGGCTTGTTTATTCCTTGCGCAAAGGATTGGTATTGCCATTCAACGTGGCAATACCGACAGCCTTCTCGCCACCCTCCCGGTTGACATCAGTGGGGAGGAATTCTTTTATGCCTGAACCTGCAGGATTGTATAGGTATATTCTGTATTACTTTTATATTTTAAATAAATCCCATGTCAATTAATTAGCCCACCGCAGTCCACTGTTGAACATAGGCCTCTCCCAATGTGCGCCATTTTTTCCGATCCCCTGCCTTCCGTATCCAGTCTGTCCCACCTTTTTCAGGTCGTCCGTCCATCTGGCTAGGGGGCGTCCTACCTTTCGTTTACCTTCTCGCGGTCTCCACTATAGCACTCGTTTGCTACAACGAAAAAATCCCATGTACATTATGTAAAAAAAAAAAAAATGTCAATAATAATATTTATATATTTGGTAAGTATATGGTGATGCGTGGGCATGGTAAATGCTACCAAAGTCATTCAAGCACATAATAATATACCAAAAACTTAAAAGAATCGAACCGAAACCATTACAACACTTATACAACAATGGTTCAAACGTTCATTTGTTATTTTATTATTATTAAAGTTTCGTATTAGTCTCGGTTCAACTGAGCTCCGAAACAATGGAACTAACAATTAAGTTCAAAACCAAAGTTAACCGAAGTACGTCGGTTATCCGAATACTTCGGTTAACCACAGTTTCACGATATATTTTGTAAACTATTCATTAGAAAAATAATAAATCAAATTTCCCACATAGTTCTATGCTTATACAGAGCTTACAATGTTGAAAAATAATTTGTTATACATACATATAATCACGCCTTTATCCCCAAAGGTTTAGGCAGAGGTGAATTAACACCCACATTTCACCAATCATTGTAATCGGTCCCACGTAATAGGGGGTGAGCCTATTGCCGTTTTCCGGGCACTCTTGTTGACTTGAGCCATGCATTTGAGGCAGTCTGAGCTGTATATATCAATTAGTGGCCTTGTACGACACCACATGGGAAGAGATGGGGTGATCCAAATTCTACTCTACCCGTAACCACGCGGCTAACATTATATTCATACATATATTCACGCCTCTCAATCCCCGAACGTGTAGGCAAAGGTGTATTAATACCTAAATTTCGCCAACTATGATTTTTAGCCCCACGTAATAGGAAGCGAGCCTATTGCCGTCAAGCGATTTACGGTCAGAAACATAAACCAGGCCAAAGTCTCCACTCAACCTACCCCTTCGGAAATTTACAGGCGTCAATATAATGTAAGTCTAGCTATTTCATTTTTCAGCGAATCAATTCCATAGCCTATAAAATTGGGTCACAGAAAGCCCTTACATCCGTATCAAACCTCAATATCACTTTTTTAATCACTCTTGTACGGCCAATCATGAGTAAAGATAATTAATATTAATCGAATATTGTGATATATTGTGATTACTACTAAAGGCTTACTTTACTCATGAGTCGCCACATCCCGTAGAACATATCCTAAGAGCGTATTCGGTGGTGGTTGTATAGTGATAAAAGCACGTGCGCGTGCAACGCGCTCGGCACAGTTCGCGCGCACTCGCCGGCGCTCTGTACGCACACGGTGAGTTTTTTTTTAATGAAAAGTGCTAAAAATAGGGTGTTTACAGATCTAATTTTTTAAAACTTTGGAAAGTGGTAGATAGGAGTGGTAGAGAATAGACTTACCCTCTTCGACCTCAAGTTGAATTAAGTTGATTAACAAAGTTCCTCAAAACTGCCCATTGAACTTACAGTGTAAAAAAGTTTCATTATTTGCTAGTTAATGAATTACTTGAGAATTTGTGCTGTCAGTGGGATGACTAAAGCCTGGTTCTGCTTTGTCCTCTATACTGACGGCAAAGAGACTTGTGCTTACAGGGTCGGCAGCGCGAGTGTGGCTTCTCTGGTGTTACACACGTCCTTAGGCCACGGTAACATCAGGTGGGCCGTGTGCTTGTCTGCCACCTAAGTGGTATAAAAAAAAACTTATAAGTCTATATTTAAACTTTATAAATATCTTAATCGTTGATATGATTTTGTGAAATATTATTAAAAGCTTTACAAAATTTTAAAATCATGTAAAACGTTTCTTGCTTTTTGTGCTTATTCATTATTTTTTTTATTTTTATTTAATTCTTTATTGCACCACACACAGTACAGAGATCATACATAAAAACATTCCAAAGAAAATGTAGAAAGGCGAGCTTAACTCAAAATGAGTTCTCTCCCAGCAAACCTTTGAGTACCAGAGAAGCATATAGTAATTGTGATTTTATATTTCAATTTTTACTATCCTGGACAACTCAAGCTTCTTACCGTTCAGCGAGGTTTATTCAATTGACAGGCTTCAAATAAAAATATATTGTCATTTCAGTTTAGCAATAGATACAAAAAATCAGCAATGAGGAATACAATTTTAAAATTAATTTATTTTCTTCATATTAGCGTTAACCCCAGTCACGTCCGAAGATTTCACCTCGGAATCTGGGTCCGCTTTAACGGTCTAACTGCAGATTTGGCTGAATTTCAATGTTTTTCGTGAAGCGACTGCCATATGACCTCCCCAACCCGAAGGCGATATTGAAGTAATTCAGTTTTAAATCAGTTGTAAGACTTTTTAGGATACCCAATTGCCCGTAACTACGGCCATACGGCAATTGTTATCAATTTGACGATTGATTTTGGTTTTTTTCATGCGGGGGACTAGATGCGGCCGGAACTGACGTTTATGGACCGGACTCAAGATGATAATGATCTATGAGGCCAAATTGGGCATTTCCTTCACTGAAAATTAACTAATAAATTATGTTATTGATTTTCTACAAACTAGGTAATCTATCTGTCTCTACTTGTATCATCTCTGCGGAAGATTAGAACTCTACCGAAAAGTTAGTTAAATTTCTCTTTAGCCGGATTTGCTGAAATAGTACACCGTTTAGTTGCCGTAATAGGTTCTATACGCAATATTGTATTGCCACTCGCACAGTGGTTCAGTTTTACACGCGTCATCACAAACGGCTCTACCAATTTGGGTGATTTTTATGGATATTAGAACATATTCTAGAATTTAAATAATTAAGTTGCTAGGTCTGGAGTGCTGTAAAAAGTTCAAACAATACATAAAATTGGAAGTTTAGGGTCGTTTTCCAACTGCAATCAATTCTCTTCAGCCATTGTCGAAAAACAACGCCTCTAGCTTTGCACACGTCCATAGTTCACGGTAACCACTTCACATCAGGTGGACCAAATACTTATCTGCCACCTAAATGGTATAAAAAACGGCCTTCAGCTAGCAGCAACTAAAACAAACGTAAACAAACCCTAATCAGTTTAATTGATATTTACGAACCTTTCCCAAGCAGATAATTGAAACATTTCTAAATCTGTATTATTTAGTAATAGTTAATCACTACAAACACCACATTAGCGCCGCGGGTGACAATCACAATTAAATTGTGACTAATAAAAACTCGTTCCATACGCAGCGCACAATGTGCTGGAGGTAACATTCTTTTCTCATTCTTAATAACCATAGGCTTTCCGACAATGACGACTTTTTGTACGAAATATTATTCGAACAATCGACGTTGCACTGGGGTAGACTTGAATAGATAAGATGCTGATATTATTAGGGATATGCAAGGGATAGAGTGAAACCTTAGGTGTTTTCCGTTATTAGGAGAAAATGTTTAAGTTTTAAGCCCCAATTAGGAAATTAAATGTTTACGTATTAGTCTTTACCTGTATTTTTGTCGATAGCTGGATAAAAATCTAAGTATACGACCATGAATTCTTCATATTCATTACTTCCCCCTAAACGTACACGATAATTACAAGAATTAAAACGAAGGAAAAGTTAGTACCTAATTTCCAACAATATTTTTTACTTTAACCGTGGGTACCTATATAATAATTATGTAAATAGTCGAACCATTTATAGAGGTATCTACATAAAATGTAACCTATAAAAATGGATGTAAGCAGATCATTGAATTTGAAAGATTAGCAGAATATTAAGCTCGAAACTAAACTAACCCGGTAAAAATCAAGGGGGGATATTGAAAAATATCTAAATTTTTCGTCTATGTGTAGTTTATGTTATCTGTGGTGTAGTGTAGTACTATACTGGCAAGTTTAAATATATTTTAGGCAAGCACGTTTACGACTCACGTGAAGGTAAACCCTTAAGGTTATCTTAGCACTGTATGAATACCTACTACCAAAGCCCTCTTTACATCTTGAGTGTTGGAAGACCCTGCTTGTTGACAGGAAGGGGCTAGAAAAGAAAAAACCTGAAAGGACAAGATGAAAATGTGAAAGATATATTTTTTTTTAAACTATCGCGGTGTGAATTCATAATTATATAACGGATCGGGACTTTTCGCTATTAAATCAGTCAAGCCGGAGAATATAATATTGAATAGACCCCTCCCAATATACTCCTATTATATTTTTGGAGAATAATGAGAAATTTCAAATCTAATAAAGATACGGGTGATAATGTAAGAGAGTAATAAGTAATGAGAGTGAATGAAGCGAGAGTAATATGTCAGGATCGTAGCAAATGGAGATCCGTGATCTCTGCCTACCCCTATGGGAGACAGGCGTGATTTTATGTATGTATGTATGTATGTATGATAATGTAAGATTAGCTTAATTTTAAATTCATTACTATGTAGTATGTTATTTTTCTTATATAGTGCTATGTACTTAGGCTTACGAACGCTGTGCATATCTGTAATTGGGTTATGTACTAGATATAAGTCCACAAAACCTGTTATTTAAGTTTGAAATGTAATATACATAATCTGTTGATGTGCCTAATAAAAAATAAAAAAAAAGCCGTGACCACGGATGCTGCAACGCAACCGAAACGTCGGCAGAAATAATAAGTTCCGTGATTGCGAAAAGTCCCGAACCTTTGTATAAGTATGATAACGATGATATGTAAAATTTCAATTTAAAAAAAATTAAAAAATCACCAAAAACGGACATTGAAAAACTAAAAATAACAGACTTACAAATTCATTCAAAAGATAAACACGAGTAAAACTTTTCAGTTAAATGTACTCTGATGCCTAGGTAAATCCAAACCTGATTACCCATTCACTCTCGTCGTTTAATAATATACTCTTTCATCCATCCTTGTTATGCATCTTCTTACAATATATTCAATCAATCAATCAATTAGCCTATCCCAGTTCACTGCTGAACAGACCTCTCCCAATATACTCCTATTATAATAATAATAATAAACTTTATTTCAGACCTTGATCCATAAACAATGTTAGTAGTACACACTTAAAAGCTACGTTAGTAACAAAATAACACAAAATTACAAAAATTTGTTCATATACCGGATCCGCCCGCCTGACGCACAGGGAACACGCATATGTATACGCACACCATGCGCCATGATAGCGCAACACGGCTTCTCACTGATGACCTTCAGAATGCCGTTATCGCTCCCACGCACCCTGAGCATCATAGATGCCATCCTCTTTCGCAGGATGGTGCTAAAACAGTCAGTGCGCGCTTCGGTAAACATTCCTGATGCACTGCAATAACGTGGGAGCCCCATCAACTATTATATTGTACAAATTATCGTGTAATAGGTTCCAGGGTTACTTCCCTATACAAACAATTAAAAAGCAAACCTCTATCAGTTAATGATTTTTAGAAACATAACATAACATAAACTCACGCCTATATCCACGAAGGGGTAGGCAGAGGTGCTAGCACCCACATTTCGTCAGTTTATGTTTAGGTGGCGAGCCTATTGCCATTAACCGGGCACTTATAAACCTGCGATAAATACACACATAACTTCAAAAAGCATCGAAAAGTCATTGTTGTGTACCATGGTAAAACCTGGGATCGAACCCGAGACCTCGTCTCAGCAGTCCATCACCCATACCACTAGGCTACCGCGGTTTGATTTTTATACTTTTTAAAATTTACAATATGTGGTCTCACGCTTGTCAGAAACGTCGAAAGCGTTTAGGTACAGTTAAAGCTGAAAATATTTACGTAACCCCTGAATCACTCTCACACCAAACAATTACACAAGCCTGAAAAATAGAACAACAGCTGATTGTTTGTACGGAGCCCATCTCCTAACTAGCTCGTTTTATCTTCATTTAATCGTAATGTAATCTGTGTTAGGTTCGCACACTCGGTTTCCGGCACCACTTATTTTGAGCAATCTATTCATTGGGCAATTTCCGTGCAAAGTAGTTACAGCGCATCTTCATTACATGAAATAGTTTTGCAGATGGTTAGGGATCATTTGTTTGGAGGTATTTTTGGCGGAAAATCCTTCTTCCTACAGTCCCGGGTCCTTCAAGCGGGGCGTGAAAAAGCATATGATGAGGCCGTCAAGCTGAGCGTCACCATTGTTACACGGTATGTGTAAGTAATGGTGAGCCTCTTTTCTGAGACTTTGCCTTCAGCTTACCATCAGGCAAGGCAAAGTCTAATTGACGTGTTCTATATAAAAAAAAAGAACACAATTGATTTCAAAATATTTACGTCACTTCTTCACGTCATCTACATAACATACTAATCAAAGCGTCGGGTTCATTATAAATTGGGAGTGCGCCATTGGGATCCCCTATTTCAATCCCGCAGGGGCTCGAAAGGCTATTAGGTATTCGTTATTCCCTTTAAATCCCTACAGCAATGATTTAGTGTTGAACATTTTCAAAGTTCTGAAATAAAATATTCTCATGCTAAAATTGTACATTGCCTGAAGATTATGTCGATCGCGTGACAAACAGGTTTTTGAACAATTTGGACAATTCGTCACGCATTCGATATTAGATTTTAGTGGTGATTCTTTGTTTTTGTGCAATTATTAATAAATAACATAAACGAAAGCTTATTGCTTCATAAGGAAGCTGTTATTTATTGCAACAAATTAAAATTTTAGACTGTGCATATTTTTGTTATAGAATAATTTATATAACCAAATATACCGTGAATAAAGACGAATCAAAGTATAAAGTGAAATATAATTCAGCAAATATTTTTGTACACTTACAAAAGGTAAAAATGTAAATCAATTATTCATGCAAAATGTTGATAATTGCGACTTTATCGGTATGTTAAGAACTGATGATGTCTTAGCTAATTTTAAGATAAACTCGTTATTGTGTTAAATATTCTATTTAAAAAATCGACTATACATACTCGACGACGAGGTACTTAATTATATTATATCTTAATTTATCGATAAACAGAATAAGTTACATTAAGTCAGAAGTAATTTACCGAATTGGAATTAACATAAAAATTTCTATTATTCATCAAAAACTAAGGTTTTTGGCTTAAATTCTGATAAAGGATAGAAAGGTTTTAACTATTCTTCAAAAATCAAAACTTTTTCAAAGTCAAACCCTTCATGCAGAGCTAAAGTTCTTGTTGTTTTAAGAGCTTAGACTACAATTTGAATACAATAGCACTGTTAGATAACAATCCTGTGCTGACCATAGTGTAACATTCTATATATCGCCATAGGCAGGGAATTCATCCTCACACATTGCGACCTGAGACGGTGCGCACTGTGCGGTATGAAAGAAATTTCATCCCACGCACACTCAAGCTCTGGAATGACCTCCCTGCTGCGGTTTTCCCAAGCTCCTACAATATGGGGTTCTTCAAGAGGGGCATCAGAAGATTTCTTCGTGGTCGGCAGCGCGAGTGTGACACCCCTGGTGTTGCATACGTCCATAGGCCACGGTAACCGCTTCCCATCAGGTGGGCCGTGTGCTTGTCTGCCTACTAAGTGATATATAAAAAAATAATAGTGATATATATAATAAATATATAGTGATATAAAAAAAATAAAAAGTGACTAACAGTTTGATTCATTTAATTGCACGGAAGTTAAATTTGTCAAGCTACTTTTCCCCTTTCCCACACAGGACAACAGGTGAAGGGCTTAGATGTCACCCGCACACGTTGTAGAAGCCAAGCTCGCTGACTCTTTCCTTTGACGTACCATTAAGGCCTGGAATTCATTACCAGCTCACGCGTTTCCTTTTTCCTACAGTCCCAGGTCCTTTATGTGGGGCGTGAAAAGCATATGATGAGGACGTCAAGCTGAGTGTCACCATTGTCACATAGCAATAGTAAGTAATGGTGACCCTCATTTCTGAGACGTTGTCTTCAGCTTACCATCAGGCAAAGCGAAGTCTAATTAACGTGTCCTATATAAAAAAAAGAAAAGAATATGTACATGTGTATATTTATTGAAAGGGATATATTTACTTCGTTACACTAATTGTGCTTCTTATACCGGTGGTCATCAGACAAAAAACAAAGTTAACAGATGCCCTCACGCAAGCCTTAAAATTGAAATGGCAATGGGCAGGTCACGTATCGAGATACACAGAAGAAAGGTGGACAATCAATGCCACGAGGTGGAAAGGGCCAATCGGGAAAAGAAGTGTAGGAAGACCGAGGAGACGATGGGCAGACGATATTACAGATTTAATAGGAAAGGACTGGGAAACTATTGGCAAGGACAGAGACAAGTGGAAAAGACTGGAGGAGGCCTTCACCCGAAGAGGGGTCCATATCCAACAAAACTAACTTTTACTAATATTTAGACAGTAAGCAAAATATAACTAACAATAACATACTAACACCAAAATCTAAAATGTACAATAAGGATAAGGAAATAAAGGCTTTTTTATTTTATTTATTTTATTTATACCGGTGGTCGTTATTATTGGTATTTCTGATATTTGAGGCTACAGGCCACATCACTAACGGTTTGAATACCTGATGGATGTAACTTCTTGTAACTAAGTTATGTATGCATTATGTTACATACATCTCACTGCTAGCACTAGGCCATGAGCTCCGTGGCCTTTGACATATAATCATGTCAGTCTTTGGTATGTATGTCTCGTTGGTATAACTTCGCGGTTATGTTTGCCGGCGAGAGGTCTTAGCAATGAGGCTATTTAACGATGATGCTGTAAATTTTGTAACGGGAAAACTTATTAAGTACCTATTTGTACCTATTTGTAATAGCGTGGTTCCCGGCAAAGTAGAATTTGAACCACCCCATCTCTTCCCATGCGGTGTCGTACAAGGTGACTAAGAAATAGGGCTGTTTAACATCAGACAGATATATACAGCTCAGACTCAGCCTCAGTTGCATGGCTTGGGTCAAAAATAATGCCCGGAAGACGGCAATAGCCTCACCCCCTATTACGTGGGACTGAATTTAATGATTGATGAAATGTGGGTATTAATTCACCTCCACCTAACCCTCCGAGGATAAAGGCGTGATTGTATGTATGTATGTTGTAATTGTGTGGTAATTTGGGTGATGTAGATATCCATATTGGAATATAATTCAACATCCAGCTGTAAAAGATTTCTATAACTGTTTAGCAAAGAAGACAGTAAAAGTTGATAACAAAAGAATACACATTTCAAAATCCCTGAAGGTGAGAATTGATAGTACACAGTTTTTATGTTATAGGGGGCGAGGCCACGGGTAAACTCTAAATCTCATAAATTACTGTAAAATTCACACAGATCTCACGAACCATTAAGAACACAATGGAGGTATTTTTATTGATGAAAGCCGAATAATGGCCTATGCAATTAAGTTGGCGTACACATCCTTCGATACGATTCATGCGTTATAATTATCTAAGTATTTCGCGTTTTATATAGAGCTTTTTAGATATTTATCAGAGTTGTAGATACGTGCTATTTATACTTATAGATTCGAGGTCGTTTATGCTGTTGTTCTTATAAAACAATATGATATAAACTCACGCCTATATCCCCGAAGGGGTAGGCAGATGTGCTAGCACCCACATTTCGCAAGTTTATGTTTAGGTCCCAATGTAATAGGTGGCGAGCCTATTGCCATTAAACGGGCACTTATCAACCTGCGATAAATACACACACATAAACTTCGAAAAGCATCGAAAAGTAATTGGTGTGTGCCATGGTAAAACCTGGGATCGAACCCGAGACCACGTCCCAGCAGACCATTGCCCATACCATTAGGCTACCGCGGTCTTATAAAATTGTTACTTAAAAAGATTTATTGAATGACTACTCGAGCACGTCTAACTTATCTTATTATATATCCTATATCTTTTCAGAGTTTTATAAAAATCATCTGTACCTAAATTAAGGTAGGTTAACTAGATTGGTGTCAAAATTAATTAACTCTCTTGTCTAGTTTTTATTTATTATATTCTTTATTGTACGCCAATTACAATATTTACGTTACAGAAATATGAGAAGACAAGAGCAGTACAAAGGGCAGCCTTATCGCTTTACACAATTTCCGTTGGTTGGAGTATTTGGGAGTTGTTGGCGTTTAATTAAATAGTTATATTCTATTAATATTTCTTCTAAAGTACATAAGTACGTTGGGTTCATTACACAATTATAAATCCCCTCAATTCCCGTCTCAACCATGAAGCCTGGAAAACCCGAAGCTTGACAATTTTTTTTATCTAATAAGACTACTTTTGGTAGTCATTGGTCATTAGTCGACGACCAATGACTTCTATATAAAAGTAGTTAGTACTATAAAAGTAGTGGTTCTGGTTGGGTCTTTTAGTGAAGAACTATTCAGACTCCAAGGCACAAGCATCTTCACTTACCCTTTAATAGAGGACTAGTGGGATACATATTCCGCCTGCAGTGGTGTGTCAGTCACGTTTCTGCAGATAGTTTTAGATCGAGTTGTTGTGGAATACCGCCCAGAGCCACGTTTAGAGTGCTAATATGGAATCCTCAGTCTCTCTGTCGTGCAAAGGGTGTTCGTAATCGTTCACTTTACGTAGAAGTTTGAGATAAGTGACCAATTTAATAGTAATTCATATTTGTATTTATTTTATGTCTTTAGGCTCATATTTGAGGAGATTCGATAGGTCAGAGGGATGAGTTAGTCAACTTAACTTGATAAATAATTTTCTATTACTATCAATTAGACTTTTACACCTGCACAATTGCTAACATGAATGAAGCGACGGAAGGTGCGGGCAATGTCGCCAAATTTTGGGCTGGGCGCTATTCTTATTTTAATTGTTGCCATTGACACGAAGAAGACGTTTAGATTTTGATAGTGGAGTTTTTTATATATAGGACGCGCCAATTTGACTTCACCTCGCCTGATAGTAAGTTAAAGGCAAAGTCTCAGGAAAGCGAGTCACCAATGCGGACAGGTATGTTAAAATGGTGACTGAGCATGGCGGCCTCATCAGATGCTTCTTCATGCCCCGCGAAACACGTGAGCTGGTAAAGAATTCTAGATCGTAGTCGTGCGCCATCTGAAAGAATCTATGAAGGATACTCTGCACCGTGTGCGGGTGACATCTAAACCCCGCACTTGTGGTCCTGTGTAAAGTCCTGTGATATCCGTAATAACTCCCGTATAAGAAGCAATTGTCTGCATAGCAATGTATGCAGCCGGTGGACAGCATGTCGTTGATATGCAGAAGAAAGAGACTGGCTAATTATCAATAGGTACCAAATCACACTGGTATTGTCAATTACTTGCTAATCCCCACCAATGTGCTATATAAGGATAATCTGAAAACCGGTGAAAATTTAGCCGGTGGGCATCAGCTAAATTTTACGAATGTCACGTAGATGCAATATATTGTTTGGTATACCGAACGTTACAAAGCATCATCATCATATCAGCCACATACAGTCCACTGCTGATCTCCCATACACTTCCAGAATGACCGATCTAAAGCAGCCCGCATTCAGCGCTTCCCGGCAGCCTTGATGAGGTCGTCCTTCCACCTGGCCGTTGGACGTCCTACGCTACGTATGCCCATACGCGGTCGCCATTGTAAAACGTTTTTGCTCCAACGGTCATCTGTTCTGCGCGCTATATGTCCCGCTCAATGCCACTTCAACGAGCCAATCCGCTGGGCTACGCGCGTCGGTTACTTCTGTTACTTATATACAAATAATCACGCCTTTATCACTGGAGGGTTAGGCAGAGGATTTAACACCCACATTTTACCAATAATTGTATTAGGTCCCACATAATAGGGGGTGAGCCTATTGCCGTATTCCGAGCACTATTGTTGACTCGAGGCATGCACCTGAAGCTGAGTCTGGGCTGTATATATCTGTCGGATGTTAAACAGCCCTGTCTCTTAGTCGCCTTGTACGACACCGTACAGGTAGAGATGGGGTGGCCCTAATTCTACTCTGCCGGAAACCATGCAATTACTTTTGTTCTACTACGGATATCATCATTTCTGATGTTGCAAAGCTTATAAACGTGTAATTTTTACACCTAGTTGTTTATCGGTACAAACAAATAGGGGTGTGAATTAAGTACACGTTGGGTACATTACACAATTACTTGTTGTTACGGAGTCTTGTTAATGTGATTTAAGTAAAAGTATAGTTGAACGAACTCTATAGAAATGTTATGGCATAAACCTTTTTGGGACCAATTTCATCATAATTTCAAAGGACATGGCGGTATTTCCGCCCAATAGTGCAGTCCGACTGGGGAAGTTTGTACCTCCGCCCTACAGAATACCGCGCCTATAATAACTTCGTGTTGTGTTCCCAGCGGTGAGTATGGTGGCCAGAGCTCACTGGAGAATTTGTGCTGTCAGTGGGAAGACTAAAGGCTTGTCCTGCTTTGTCTTCTACACTGACGGCACAGAAACTCTGTATTTACAGGGTTGCAGCGCGACTGTGACTTCTCTGGTGTTACAAACGTCCATAGGCCACGGTAACCACTTCCCATCAGGTGGGCTGTGTGCTTGTCTGCCACCTAAGTGGTATAAAAAAAATCTACAAACCGGTAGGACGGTAGGTATATAGAACTTCGGTATTTCGTACAATCGGGCTTTTGATACGTGTAGGTCTAGATGCGACATGGCTGAATCACAGGCCTGAACACAGGCTGGGATCATAACACGATGTTATTATAGTCGTGGTATTCTGTGGGGCGGAGGTACTTCCTCAGTCCAACTGCTCAGTTGGGCGGAAATACCGCCGTGTCCTACCTTATGACATGACATGGTTCATAACCAAAACTTCCAATAAACCATTTAATCACCCTCGCTGAAAATATGTAATTAAGTTCCTAAGGATTAATAAGACTTTTTGTTCACAGGTTTAACTTAGCTCGAAGGTAGAGCACCGACACCATGCTACGTTTGTCATTATTTTGCTGTAAGTATAAAAAAATCTTAAACTTGCAGATATACCATACCTACCTTTATTAATAATTATTTCAGGCCCATCGTCCCACCGGCCATGGAATTAGTGGTATGGTGAGTCCAAAACGGAACCACCCTGGAAGAAATAACTATACATATCTTTTTCATTCCACCAAACCTTCGTAGTCAATCAACCTCACCTTAGCTCCAACTTGCCTTTTTGCCTGGAGTCTGGGGTCTGCTCACCTGCTCCTCATTTCAATTTGTTCTATATTGGCTTTGGTACCTTAATTTACCTTATCTCGGAGTAAAGAAGGCCTTATGTACACATTGTAATGAGAGAGAGTTACATTCAAACAGTGCTAATTAATAATTATTCGCACGTTACATGGTTAATTTAACGATGCTCCTCATCTTAACACTCACATTCAAATTTGAACTTATGTTGGTGGTGACAAAGTTCAAAAGTAACTGTCTCCTTTCATTATTTGTGAATCGTGATATGTTTGTTTAGTCTGTATCTTTCTTATTCTATTGTTAAGTCGCGATCGTGATGAGACTCACGAAAGATGCGCCATCTAGTGGTCGGTGTAACGAACTATTTCAAATATGGAGCACTTCCCCGTTTGAATTTAGAACGACCACGAGTTTTGCTCACAGCTTAATGAAAAATGGCGACACCTTTTAACACTTCGCGGAGTTCCGCACTTTGTGAGAGATTTAGAAAGTTAGGCAATTATCACTGCTTTAGTAATAGGTTCAAGATATTTTTATTTGTTTCTGTAGTAGGTACTAACTCTAAATCTCTATATATAATCAATAACTTCTATGTACAGTTAGAATCAGATCAATCTTGACGAACATGCTTCTCAAACTTGGAATTCCCTACGGGTTTAGCCAAGGTTGAATTAACACCCACAATTCCACCAATAATTGTATTCGCCTCCCCGTTTCCGGGGACGAGTTGGGATCTCTGTGGACCCCACACCCGAGGAGAGGGCCAGATCGTGAGAGATGGCCCTGTGTCGGCCGGGGTGCGAAGGATATGCCTGTCAACCTCACCGAAGGCAACCAAAAACGACCCACAAGCGGCGTGCGTTTTGGTCGGTTCGAGTCCGACATAACCTCTTCCACCGGCTCCGGTTGGGGGATATCCGAGGGGATTATACGCACGTAAAAAAAAGAGGCGGTGAGCCTATTGCCTTATTCCGCGCACTATTGTTGACTGTAGCCATGCATCTGAGGCTGAGTCTGGGCTGTATATATATGTCCGATGTTTAATAGTCCTATCCCTTAATAGCCTTGACGCGTGGGAAGAGATTTGGTGGCCGAAATTCTACTCCGACGGAAACCACGTGGCTACATCTAAATCAATACAAAAATAAATTCAGGTAAACAAATATTTGCTCCTAACGGGAATCAAGCCCGTGGTTTCTGACGTAGTAGCCGAACTCAACCACCATTCCAGTTAAAGGTTGCGCCCCTGTTATCTCGCCGACAGAATACGGCGGTTATAATAACTTCGTGTTGTGTTCCCAGCGGTGAGTAGGGTAGCCAGAGCTCACTGGAGAATTGTGCTGTCAGTGGGATGACTAAAGGCTTGTCCTGCTTTGTCCTCTACACTGACGACACAGAGACTCTGTGCTTACAGGATCGGCAGTGCGAGTGTGGCTTCTCTGGTTTTACACACGCCCAAAGGCCACGGTAACCACTTTCCATCAGGTGGGCCGTGTGCTTGTCTGCCACCTATGTGGTATAAAAAAAATCCCAGAATTTTCTACCGCGAGGAAGAACTGTCTCTCTTAGTCCACACCACATCTCGTAGTAGCATAAATCTATACCAATATTATAAAGCTAAAGAGTTTGTTTGAACGCGCTAATCTCTGGAACAACTTGTATGAATTGAAAAAATATTTTTGTATTAAATATTTTTATCAAAAAAGGTTTTAGGCGTGGCGGTAGTGAACGCGACTGCTATGCAGGAGGCGTGAGTTCGATTCGCGCTCAGTACAAATATAAATGTATGCATGAATATGAGTATTTGCATTGGTCTGGATGTTTCTATGTATAATATCGACGGTTGAAAGGCTAAAGGCCGTAAGCGACAAGAATAGTTGATGCGCAAATTACACTGTGTTGTAGAGTGTTTCATGTGCTTTAAGACCTTTTTTGTATGAAATTTCGATGTCGCTTGTAACTTTTTGCTTTTCAGCCGTCGATATGTATAAGTATATATTTACAAAAAACATTCTAGATTCCATAACACACGCTAGTTAAGCTATGCGTACCATGGATCTAGATAGCGTTGTGTGGAATGTTGTAGAATATTATTTATATGTCATCACCGTACTACTTAAAGGAGCGGAGCGGTGATTATAAATATTAATAAATCCGGTAGATTTCCAAACATTATTTGAAGATTTAAACTTACGGGCTCATCACGATTGGTATGAGGTTCAAGATATGCCATGGGCGAACCTGGGGCGGGTTAGCTAGTCTACGTTATAAGATGGAAGGAATGGAAGGGATATTTGATATTCAATGATAGCTTATAATTTGGAATATTGGAATAACGCAGAGCCAAAATACGAAAAACTTGTAGTACCAAAACTCAGGCTTCACAAAGTTAGTGAATTATTTGTAGGCAGCTGTATAATTTTTTTTAATAAAAATCCTCAGGATTTGATTAACATGCCACTAAATAAACTTAAACAGAAGTGAATAAAGGTTACTAAAGTAGATGAGTATCTTGATGATGTAAATGCGTGGTCAACATAAGTGTCTTGCTTGCTCGCACAAAATAAATTGTAAACTAAAGCAAATTTAAAAAAGAAAAATAATTTAGTTCTAATATAGTTCTCTGAGTTTCTTGCTGGTATCTTTTCAGTAGAACTAACCTACCGAACCAGCGAAACAATAATTTACCTATGGTTTATTTTTACAATATTTAAAATTAAAAAAAAAAAAACTTATAATACAGGGTTGGCAACGCGACTGTGACTCCTCTGGTGTTACAAACGTCCAAAGGCCACGATAACCACTTTCCATCAGGTGGGCCGTGTGCTTGTCTGCCACTTTAATGGTATAAAAAAAAATTGACTTAATTGTAAAATTATGAAGTTCAAATGTGCTCTTTAAGTGCCTAAACTGAATAAATGAAATTGATTCTTTGATTGATATTATTTTTCCCGGAGATAAGTTTCATGGGTTGCGGGAACGGGATCAAAATTCCACACGGGTGAGACCGCGGGCAACGGCTAGTGTAGAATATTTCGCTCAGGGCGTCGCGTTACGGCCGATGTAGTTGCGACACTCTGCGTCGATACTCTGGCGCATCACCGACGCTGTCCCACGCGATCTCATCTGAGAACCCCATTGTGCCCGGGGCTGCGTCACTCAATCATTGTTACGTAGGTACTGTCACGTGCTAGTCTAGAATGAAGACTGATGTTTCGTAAATCTTTGTTCATGCTAACTTTAATTGTTTAGTTGAATGTAGTAGTAGTACATTGAATACCTAAATAAAGTCTGTTTATCATGGTAAAATAAACCCTCGCTTCCACTATGCACCTGCATTGACATTCAACTCATGTCGCTCAACAAGTTCGGCAACTTGCTTAATTCCTAAATTCACACATTCACTTTTATTTTTCAGTACTACTGGCTCTGGCAGTCGCCCAAAATGGTTACGAGTACAACAAGCCCGATAGACAATTTGGATCAACGTCAAGTCGTCCGGGCTCTCCAGCATCACCTAGTGGCACCAGCACGCCTTATCCTCTGAGACCTCAAAGCGACGACTTCGTAGGCCCTACTACTGGGTACCCTACCGGCCCTCAAAACTACCCTGGGTCCAGTCAGAGACCTGGATTCCCAAGTTCACTGTACTCAAGTCCGAATAAACCCTCTGGTCCTGGAGGCTACCCTGGGGGTCCTGGTGGGTCACCTGGTAGTCCTGCACGTTTCAGTGGAAGACCTAGTGGATCGCCTGGTGGACCTGGAAACTACCCTGACAGTGGCTCCCCTAGTGGACCCGGTAGCTATGCTGGAGCACCTGGATATGACACGAATTCTATTCAAGACTCTCAAGGACCATCTGGAAGTTATCCAGGGCAATCGGATTCCTCCTACCCACAAGGTTCACGTAGACCTTCAGGTGGCTTCCCGGGACAAGGATCAAGATATCCTGGACAAGCACAAAACTATCCAGGACAACGCGGCTCTAATTATGGAAATGTGGGTTTTTCCGATGATTCTGGTAACTACGAAGGTGGTGACTATTCGGCTATTCCTGGTGAGCCTGATAAAGACTATCCAGTTCTGTCCTATATTCCTCGGACAAATTTCGATTGTAAAGTTCAACAGTACCCTGGATACTATGCTGACGTCGAGGCACGTTGCCAAGTGTTCCACGTTTGCGCCAGCAACAGAACGTATGACTTCCTTTGTCCTAACGGCACCGTATTCTCGCAAGAAAACTTCGTTTGCGTATGGTGGAACCAATTCAACTGCGAATCAGCTCCAAGGCTATTTGAGTTGAATGCTAAACTTTATGATTACTCAATAAGAGGTTCCTCGAACTCACAAGGTTCAAACTTTAATGATTATTCTGGCTCTAAATACTCAGGAGGAAGAAGACCGCAAGGATCATACTATCCCGGCTCTGGAACTTCGCAGCCTAGTGGAACATACCCAGGTAGCTTTGGACCGACCACCCCATTCCCGAGTGTAACATTGACTAACTCATTATCACCCTCTCGAAGACCATCAGGATACCCAAGCCAAGATGGAAGATATTCTAACGGCCCAGACTCTTCAAGTAATAAACCATCAGGTAATGAACCTCAAGGACCAGCAGGAAGCTACCCAGGCACACAGGGTCTGTCAGGGAACTACCCAAGTTCGCAAGGTCCTTCAGGAAGCTATCCTGGATCACAAGGACCTTCTAACAATTACCCAAGTTATCAAGGACCAGGATCGTACCCGAGTGGTCCACAAAGTCCAGCAGGCCCGGGATCTCAAAATTCTGGATATCCAAGTTCAACAACACCATATCCTGGAACCGATTCAGCAAACCAAGGTTACCCATCAAGTAGACCCAGTGGACCCAGTTTCCCTGGAAGTAATGGTGGAAGAAAACCACAACAGCCCAACAGAGAATATTTACCGCCAAGAAATAAGCGAGCTAAGCATAGCAAGCATTAGAAGCAACGAAAACTAAAACTTGCGTATAACCATAAATAGATTGAAGTGTAGCGAATAAGAATGTAATGCTACATTTAGTTAAAATCTCAATCATAAAAGAAGCCAGTATTAAGCATATTTTTGACAAACTGAAAAGTCGGTGCTGACTTTTTTAACTGAGTACATTATTTATTAGCTCTATATACTTAGGTTAACTAAACAAATTCGATTTTTTATTAGATAGGCACCTAAATCTTGATTGAAATCATGATGATTTTACCGAAAGTTACCAAAACTAGTGTTTGTAAATTAAGTTCAACATTTTACTCTTAGCTTATCTTAAGTTATCGCTTTACATCACATTTTTGTAAATACACATAATATATCATTCCATTAATAAAGGACTATATTCACAAGAGTATTCATTATTTAACTCGGGTCTTGAATTACTTTAATGTCATTCTATTCATACGCCTAACTTTCTCCTATAGCAATCTTACTACGCACAAACTTACGAGTAATCTCTTTGAAAATAATATTAATACTGTCTAGTTCTGCACATTTTACAGGTAGCTCATTTCCATCAACTTCCACTTTTATTAAACCATTTAAATTATCACTTCGATGTATTTTCTGATACTCTAATACGTCAAGCAGTCTTTGCAGACTTGAAATCGTTAAATTATTATATGCCAGGTTCAAATAGCATAAAACCAAGTTACCCTTACAGTAAACTTCACAATCTTTGTTAACTACTTGAGATTTTTGGAAAGGATGATCGAAAGTTCCTAAAGCTGTGAAGACTTTTCTTGCATTTGTAGAATTTTTATCCATCGAATATGAGCAACAGCCAGTTTTCGAGCTAGCTTTACTACTCAAACTTTTCATAGATGAACGAGATGATAATGATGATATTTGCATTCTAACTGTTGAGCTCTTTTTCTTTTTATTACTGTCATTTTCAAAGTCTACAGCACATTTTTCGTACGCCGAAGAAAAGTTCTGTAAGTATTTCATAAACTGTCTTCGTTTCTCAATAACTTCATCATTTGTTAAAGGGAATTCCTTTAACGCGTTAAATATATATCTGACACCTTCATCAGTTATATGATTGTCAGATAGGTTCAAATATCGCAAGTGTCGATTATCCCTCAGCACTTCACCTATTGACTTTGCGCCCTCATCTGTTATACGGTTCGAAGATAGATTTAAAATGACTAATTTACTTTCAGCAGGCTGTTGATAATGTAATTTGGATACTATATGCTTGCAAACTTGATCGTTTATGTAACATCTTTGTAAAGACAGATTTTGAAGTGATGTTGCTTCTTGTAAAAGGACATCGTAATTCGCTTCGGGAAGAAATGAGGCGTCTAAACAAACCTCTGTAATATTGGTAGCAGAAAGTATATTCTTTAGTTCAGGAATTGTGTATTTGTCAATCCAACAGTCCTTTATCGTGAACTTACTCAGTTTCATGTAGCTAGGAAGGATTATACCTAGTACTTGCATCATCGATCGTGGTATCTGCTGATATCTGTATCTGAATATAGATATTTCCACTAAACGGTGTTTAGAATTATGAACTGCAGTTAATGTTAAAGTGGTATCTTCTAAGTCTGATGGTTCACGGAGTTCCTTTCCCATTGTTGTTGAATCATTTACATCTAAACGATCAGTGGACCTCTTTGATGTGGGAGCTTTTACAGTTTCAGCTTGCTTTTCCGGTTTACGATTCTTAGGAACCTGTAAACCTAATCAAATTATTAATTTAAAACAAAACAGTTATAATATATAAGTACTTAGGTATTATATATACAAAACCAAATCACTGGTTCTCTTGGTCACGCCGTAACTTAACTTTATTGATTTCATTCATCCCTTTTGAAAGTTTTCTGATACCTATGTAACATTTCTTACGGAAATTAAAAATGCAGAAAAATAGTTTCATGGGGGATAAAATTAATTGCCAGAATTATTCTTGATTTGCGAATAGGTAGGTTTATTTAATTATTTTCAAATTCGTATAATAAGTAACTCATGTGAAATTAATAAAAATACAAAATATAATATCTGTACTACAGCCAACCCCTGATCTTTCCCGGTGCCCATCACACTTGCCGAGTTTCCGTGCTAAATTGATGATGGCATGCACCAGGAACAATCGCAAGCGAGAGTAACGAATTCAAAAGGTCTTACCTGGCACTCTGCATACATTAACACTGATAGGGCACTCGAATTTAGCAACAGCAGCTTGAATAGCATCTCCAAAGTCTACTTGCAGTTCTATGTAGCCGTGTTCCAATATTGAGCCTGTCGAAGAGCTATGCTTAAGGTTATTCAACGAGTTCATAGAATGGAATCGACTAAGCAACCTGTTATCTTTAGCCATTTTTTCAAAACGGCTTTTGAAATTTTGGTATTAATGGAACATTCAGAAATCAACGTTAAAATTACTTAGGCATTCAAATTCGTGTTTAATTGCCACAAATTGGATTAAATATCTATATTCTACTAGTGCTATTTGTAACAAGTCAAAATATGGGTAATTTACTTTACATGTAGATTTCATATTGGTGAACGAGTAGGCATTAAATTTAAATTAAAACAAGGTGGTTACGGTATTTTGTAATATAGTATGTTAGATAGGGTTGTGTCCTATTTTTTATTATTATTATAAACTGTACACTTTACTATAATATAATGAATAGTTAAAGTGAAACTTTCTTCTGACAAATACGTTTTAAAATATTTGATTATAAAATTAAATTTCTCGAGCCGCCCGAAAACGCTCCATACAAAATCGTGGTACGTGGTGACGTCACAGAGCACTAGCGCGTTGTGAATATGTATGGAGTGCAAGAGAATATCGCATTTATTTCAGTTTACGTTGCGTTTACACGTATACAGTATTTAATAAGATTGATTTGAAATTTAATAAGGAATCTAAAAAGTTGTAAATTTTGCTTTATTCCGATTGTTTATATTTTGACCTATTTTGGGAATCAGAAATAATGAAATGTCATAGTTTCAGTTTAGTTGGACAATATCTAGTTTACTATGCATAGGTATTTTTAGATAACATACTAAGACATTAAGTAATATTGGTAAGAATTCGATGACTCAGGAAACTACTCTATTTTTTTTACGTGCGCAAAATCCCCACAGATACCCCTACACCGGAGCCGGTGGAAGAGGTTATGTCGGACTCGAACCGACCAAAACGCACGATGCCAGGTCGTTTTTGGTTGCCGAAGGTGAGGTTAACAGACATATCCCTCGCACCCCGGCCGATCTGGTCCTCTCCTCGTGTCTGGGGACCACAGAGTTCCCAACTCGTCCCCGGAAGCAGGGAGACGCGTGACGCGCGCCGCCGCCGCGGACTGCTTCTGGGAGGGTGACAGGCGTCTCCACCCATCAACCCCAGGCCTGCGCTCATGGGGGACGGAGGTCATTCAACGACCTCTGACGCCCGAGTTGCCTTCGGACGCGGACACTCCAACGTTAGCTCTTTCTCCATCCGACACAAATACTGCCCGAAGCACCCGTGCTCGGTGATCCATCTGCGTCAGACGGTACGAGAGATTCCCCATGATGGGTCTTACGGCCGCTACTAAGGCTTGCCCTAGATAGCGTTGTGTGGAATGTCGTACAATATTTATATTAAAAAAATCAACAACTGTCTTCTTTAAAATTATCTTTATTGAAATAAACATAGGTAGCTACACGAACTTACTTATCGTTAGTAAAATACGAAAATAAAATTATTAAATTAAACGCAGAGAAGCTAGCTTAATATGAATAGACGTGACTTAACTGTTAACATACATATAAATTAGTACGTATGTTAATTGTATATAAGTACCTAAATAAACGCTCACAAATAGTAAAATGCATGCCGGTCAAATTGAAAAGTCAGGTCTATAAAAACATCATTAGTCCTGTCGTTTTGCACGGCTGCGAAGCGTGGCCGTTGCTAGAACGATGCAAGTAGGAGCTGTGTGTTACTAAGATGAATAATAATATTATAATATTTATTATAAATAATATTATACGAAATATTATAATATGAAAATGCTGCGGAGGATGAAATAGAGTGACGCGTAAGGATCATAGAAAATCTCCTAACGCTCTCGCTTTCATGTTACTAACATCGCTTAGTGCGGTTATGTCTTGAGAAACATACGAACAACAGGCTATGTGGATATTATATATTTGGCTATAGCCTCCACTTTTTTTTGGCAGAGTAGAATTTGGACCACCCCATCTCTTCCCATGCGCTGTCGTACAAGGCGACTTAGGGATAGGGCTGCTTAACATCAGACAGATATATACAGCCCAGACTCAGTCTCAGATGCATGGCTTGAGTCAACAATAGTGCCCGGAAGACGGCAATAGGCTCACCCCTTATTCACCTCTGCCTCATCCTCCGGGGATAAAGGCGTGATTATATGTATGTATGTATGTATGTAAATCCCCTCGGATACCACCCCGCCGGACCCGGTGGGGGTGGTTATGTCGGACTCGGACCGACTAAACAGCTCGGCTGCTTTGGTCCATCAGGTGCTGGGGGTGAGGTAGCCTTAGGCATATTCCTCGCGCACTTCGACTGACCCGGGGCTATAGAAATTCCTCTCGAAGGCTATAGCCACCACTGGCAGTAGGAAGCATCGTAGACGATGACACGTGTGCCATTAGAGTTAGAGTCACTAAATCACTAAAGGAGGTAGGACACGACGGTATTCCAGTCCGACTGGGGAAGTACCTCCACCCTACAGGATACCACGGCTATAATAACCTCGTGTTGTGTTCCCGGTGGTGAGTAGGGTAGCCAGGGCTCACTGGAGAATTTTTGTGCTGTCAGTGGGAAGAACAAAAGCTTGTCCTGATTTTGTGTTCTGCACTGAGGGCACTTAAATCTCTATTCTTACAGGGTCGGCAGCACGGATATGACTCCACTGGTGTTACACACGTTCATAGGTCACGGTAACCACTTTCCATCAGGTGGGCCGTATGCTTGTCTGCCATCTAAATTGTAAAAAAAAAAAGTACCATAGATGCTGAAGACTAGTCACCTTCTAAAACTTATAAGTTTACTTGTGCAATTGTGTTCTATATAAAATAAAAAATAATAAATCAGTCAAGTGCGTGTCGGAATCGCCCACCGAGGATTCCGTAACTTAAACTATACCTAATATGATACATACTTTGAATACGTTGAATTAGAAGTTTGATTTTTGCGAAGTTTCAAGACGTTATAGACTTGAGTTGAGCATTCCTGAGAAAAAGGTCTTGACAGACAGACAGACGGACAACGGAGTGATCCTATAGGGGCTCCGTTATTTTTCATTTTAAGGTACGGAACCCTATAAAAGTTAAAACCTTGCGAAGTAGAGAAGTAAAAGGTGGCATGATGGACCACGGACTTCGAGGTGAGAGCCTCGGATGTCATCGGCGCTAAGGCCAAGATGACGGTAATGAAATAACAAAAGTCTGAACTTTTAAGAAATTAAAATATTAAGTACAGACTACTACTGCTAGTTTACTTAGCATATAAAAAATAAATTTATTCTTAGCATCAAAAACATTGCAATTCTACCAAGTGCCATCAATCATCAGTATGAATAGTCTATCAAAAACATTGAACACGAATCCTACCTTTTAGGTAACTTATCTTAAAATACTTATAACGTAAAAGGAATCATGGATTTAGTTCCATGATTTACATAGGTAGTACAGTTATTTAAATAAAAATAATGCGTAAATATATCTATTAAAATCAATCTTACAGTCATTAGTTGTCTACCTTAGTTTAACACTAGCTACAAAATCAATTCCAGAGAAAAAATTGCGTCTGGATAAATATATATACTTTATAGGTATTTAAACTATCATGGTCACTCACATCAGTAGATACCAAATTAACGGAATATTTACCATGTTTGATTGTTTTGAGTTTACGATATTTCGGCGCTGTTGCAAGCACACTTTAATATCGGAAACTCAAAACAATGAAACATGGTAAATATCCCGTTTATTTTAATACTAAATATATAGACTTAACTACTCAATGAAAAAATATGTGTTAGCTGAATAATCCACTATTGTTTGATGAGAGGGAGCGGTGGATTTGGTGTACTGGTGTAACCATAGCCATAATAGCATCGGATCATCGGAATGAGTGACACAAGGAACTTAATTATACTTACGTAGACAACGAAAACACATGTGTTACCGAAAACCTATAATTTTACTTAAACCAACAAAAAATCTTTCATAAAAATGTCATCGCCTATTACCTAGTAGAAAGATAACATAAACATAAAATCACACCTGTTTCCCATAGGGGTAGGCAGAACCTATCACATATTAGGTACTTGGATAACACTCAACTTAGGCTAATACTTAACCGAATAGAAGTAGTATCTGACTAAGATAAAATGAATAAGATCATGAAAAAAATGTAATTCAGCTTCACTATTGAACCCAAATTACACGATTCACCTAGTGCATGTGCACAGTAACAATAATTATAAACAAAAATACCGACTTACTTATCCATCGATAGCAAATCAAACATTAAGAAATTCTAAATCTGCCTATTTTTATTTAGATCTCATTTTCGATAAGCTTTTGTTTGGAGAGTATCGCTTTTTTTCAATTGGTTTTGGTTGTTTACTATCTATGTACGACTTCAAGCTACAAGCAATTCGCTCAAGTTCCGGACACGATATTTTCAAATAATTCCCATCCAAAACGATCCTAATTAAGCCCGTAGCAATTGAATAGTCTACTGAACGTTTCTGATATGCTACAACTTCATCAAGTTTCTTCAGAAATGGGTAATGTAGTGCATTATATGCCAAGTTTAAAGAACATAAAACGAAGTTCCCTTCTACAAAGTAGCTTCCGTTCTTCAGCACTAAATTCGAACGAGAGTATGGATCTACATTATCAAAGTTCTCAAGGTGTGATTGGAAGCTGACTGTATTATCCTTTCGTGGCTTCAATTTAAACGAAGCAAAATCACTAAACTTGGATGTTTTAGTGTCTTCGTAAAGTACTTCGAGTTCCGACTCTATACTTTTTCTTAAAAATGGGTGTTTTTTCTCTGAACATTTAAAACGCTTTTTTTTCATCTCATACACTTCATTGTCTGTCAAGTCAAATTCCATCAAAGAGTTTATCAGCGCTATTCCACCAACGTCAGTAATTTTATTTCCTGCTAGATTGAGATGCAATAGACGACGATTCGTTCGTAGCATTTCTCCCAAAACTTTCGCTCCAATATCTGTAATATCATTCGAAGCTAATTCTAATACATTAAGAGAGCTTGTACCAGGTTTTCCAAAAACTAAATTCATTGCAATTTCTTTGCAAACTTCATCATCTATTCTGCATCTATTCAAAGATAAATAGCTCAATTGAGAAAAATCTTGGATAAGTGTATAGTAGCGGCCCTGGGGGATGAAGGAATTGTCGAGAGAGATAATAGTTATATTTGAATGCGGTAGCATTTTGGCAATTTCATTCAGGACATGAGGTGTTAAACCTTCCTTACAAATGTTTAAACGATTTAGTTTCGAGTGAAATGGCAAACAAAGATTTATAGCGCGAATGACTTTGCTCGGAATACCGGCACGGCATTGTACAAATGATATTTGTTCTAGTTGGTTTTGAGGGTTGTAATGAGCTTTTACGATAACGAATCTTTTTTCTTCGCTATCATGTTTCACAGAGCGTTGAAAATATGATGTTCCAAATTCCCGAGTTTTAATATTGTCGTCCTCCTCTGATTCCTCTTTGATATCATCCAAATGATTTGGTACAACCTTTTCAATTTCAAACTTAGTTTCTTCTCCTAGAATGGAAATAATTATAGGTAGGTATTTAATAATTATATGAATAGCCACTACAAATTTCGTATTAACTGGTTCTAAAGTGGTAAATATTCTCACTCTCGAATGACCAAAACTCAAAAATTCGCTACACACCATAATCAATCGTACCTATGATGCCAAGTTTTACTCCTCTTAAAAAACTTTGGTAGGTAGGCCATACTAACCAGCAGAAGTATGCTATGCAAAAAATATTAAACTGTGATATTATTTATATGGGTTGAGAAACTTGGGCTCTTATCCAGTAGTGAGACGGTTTATAAAATAGTTGCACTCACTGTCCGGTAAACGATCATTGGGTTAAGCAAACAAGGTGCGGCTGCCATTTAGATGGGGTGACCCCCCTGGGTATACGGGCATTTCATCGCAGCACTTTCGTGCTTCGGAGGACACTTTATACGTAAGTCCCAGCTATCAATAGACGTTAGATCAAGACGGAGTATGGGGACGACCAGAAAAACTCTGTCCGCAGTTGGATATTAACCACAACTCAGGCTGGGAGGTCAGACGGCATTCACGTCCAATGTGGCCGAAAATTAATCTTTTTACTTGCTCGATAAAATAACAGTGTAGCTCTTGCTCTATGGGTTCCTGCAATAGTATACTACCAAGTATTGAGTTAACAGAGGAACAGTAATCTTTAGCTATTACCTTCATTGGCATGAATAACTAAAACATTTTGAGGTACACTCCACTCCCGACACACCCAGGGCAAAAAGCTGTCGAAATCTATCGGAGTAGGGGCAGTGGAACTTTTTCTATATTCTGGATTTGGAATTTTTTCTCCTTTTGCATGTGATGATAAATGGCTGGGTCGAGATTCTGAAGACGGTTGTTTCATAGGTTTATCTTTTTGGCTTCTTTTCATTGCACGACTACCTTTATTTTTCTGCATGTTTTTGCATACCACAGGTATAATTATCTATTAAATACGGTGATACTTATGCCCTTAAGAATAGGTATAAATAGAGTATTTTATCTGATTTGCTTATGAACTTAAGAATCAGTCTGTCGCAACATGTACAAAAAAAACGTACTATGAAACGGGGCAGAATTTTCATGTCGACTATATTTGTCTCACTCAACTTCCTAATGTCTCGCTCGTTCCTTTTTTAAATGTCATGTCATCTGTCTGACATGTATCTTGTCACTTTGTATTTTGAATATCTAATCGTTATTTTCAATGTTTTTCTTTAAATGTTATTAGTGAAATAATTGTGATAATAACTGAATTTTACTATAAATTCTTTAAGGACGTTCTCTAGGAAAGACTGTTTTATACATTGTTTATTAAAATGAAGTATAGAAAGTGTGAAATATGTGATTTAAAATCTGGAAGAAAGGACGGCAAAAAACGGTTTTTCATGGCCAGATTTCCTATGGATGAGCTTCGGTGAGTAGTATGTTATTCAAATTATCATTGTTTTGTAGATTTTATGGGCTAAAAACAATGAAAATTGAAATTGAAAATAGTGTGGTAGAAGTATTTTCATAATTGTATATCGATGTTTTATTTTTAGGTGTAAGGAATGGGTGAAGAGAACAGGCAACGAGGATCTTGCTTATATACCCATAGAGAAACTCCATGAGCTAAAATTTGTTTGCGGAAAACATTTTACTAACAAATAAATATTTCTCAAATAATTTAATATTAATATTTATTAACATTCTGTACCTTATTTATCTATCATTTTTATATAACATGTAAACTAAAGTAATAAGATATAAACTAATATTTACAAGTTTTTTTTGTGAAAAAAATAAATATTAAATAATTTTATGAACTTATCATTTTAAAAGCCCAAATGAGCCTATATTCTGTTTTTGTAATTAAATGTACTGCCTCCGCGAATTTAATCGCTTATTCATTTTCAACATATAACTTGTATGACACAGTACTTTAGTTCAAAAATGGAGTATAGCGTCTGTGAAAATATAAAATTATATTATAAAAATCAGAGACCACTATTTATCGATATCGGCTAATTTAGTCGATATCGATAAATCAAATAATATTAAGGGCACATCTCTATTTTTCCCTTATGTTGGCAATTATGTGTTACAGTTGTTAGGTTGGCTACGTTCAGTTAGCCCTGATTTGACATTTCGTAAGATTATTTTGCACTATGGAAGTCCCGTCTCTTTCCTATCTCTCTATTTGGCTTACTGACCATGGTCTATCACTCTCGGTTCCCAAAAGCTCTGTGGTAATTTTCAGCCGTCGTAGATCCATCCCTGATTGTTTAATCTCTCTTGATCATCAAAATTTCCCTGTAAATAACACAGTTAAGTTTTTAGGATTTGTTCTGGACTCAAAGTTATCTGGGGTGGAACACATTAACTACATTTCCCATAAATGTGAAAAAAATATTAATATTTTAAGAGCAGTGTCTGGCGCCTGGTGGGGAGCCCACCCCTATTGTCAAAAGCTGATGTACAACGCCCTTATCCGTAGCCACCTTGACTATGGAAGCTTCCTCTTGGAACCATGCAATAAGGCAGCATTAAGCTTGTTGGATAAGATCCAGGCCAAAAGCATGCGCCTCATTGTAGGTGCCATGAGATCATCTCCGATAAATGCACTACAATTGGAGTGTGTAGACCCCCCTCTATTTTTAAGAAGACAGTACCTCGCAGACAGATACCTATATAAATCGTCCCAACTATCCTTACATCCCCTAATACCCAAGTTACATAGACTATCAGAATACATTTCTTCAGGTGGATATTGGACACATAAAAGCCACCCCTGTTTATTTAATAGTTTTGTGAATTATGTTCGTCTCCCTTTCCCTTGTTTTCAGTGTAAAACTAACCCATTGTTTGAAACCACATTTGATGCAATTATCTACATCCCTAATGTGGTCTTATATTCAGGTATCAGTAAGGATTCCGTGGACGCTGGTAGGGAGCTGGATTATTTGATCAGTCAACATTGGAAGGATTGGCTAGCCATTTACACTGACGCATCTAAAACTTCTGACTCTTCTTGCGTGGGGTCTGCAGTTTGGATCCCAAAATATAAAATTATACTGTCATATAAATCTCCAAATATCAATTCCATTTTTACTGGCGAATCGATAGCTATACTTGAAGCATTACTATAATATGTTGAATCTCATAATGTAAGCAAGGCGGTGGTTTTTACTGATTCCAGGAGCTGCTTAATGGCCATCCTAGCTAATCAATTCACCAGTAAAACAAAGTTCCCCTTAATACTGTTGATTAAGCAATCATTGTTCAGATGTCAGACTAAGGGTCTGTTGATTTCACTGGTATGGATCCCAAGCCATACGGGCATAGCAGGTAACACTTTTGTGGATTCCCTTGCCAAGGAAGCAATATCCAATGGTGCTCTCGACCAATATAGAGTCTATGCTCACGATATCCTCTTACTTGCCAAACCCTGTTTGATCTCAAAATGGACTACCCTTTGGGAGAAGTCCAGTAAGGTGAAGGGTAGACACTATGCCTCCATCCAGCCTGATATTCCAGCTAGACCTTGGTTTTACCAATTCCGTGAAGCTAGTAAGAGAGCTACTTCGGTAATTTGTCGTCTGCGTTTAGGTCATGCCTGCACCAATTGTAGCGGATAATCCTAAACTCCCTCTCCGTAATACACGCGGTAGGGCGCCGAGACGTTATTCTCCGTCTACTAATTTACGAACGCGCCCATAGCGCTAGCCAATCACAGGCCCGCGCGACCGGCTCGGGGAGTCGGAGAAACGAACGCCAACGTACTACACGAATTATAATCATTGTCCTAATAATTAAGTTTATTTGTTCCTAAAATTGTGAAATTAATCATTAAAAGGAATGTGACAACTACACCTGGCTCCTTATTGGCTCCATCCCGACTACAACTGACGCCCAACGTGTATATAAGGAGCATAAAGTTCGTCCAACAAGATGCCGCGCAAACGACAATCGCTAGATCAAAATAGTTCTGTACAGGAGGGAAATAGCAATAACTCAACAAATAATAACGTTGTGTTTACACAAGAAGCACTTACAACGCTTATTACGAGTATGCAGCAGTCTCAAGCTGAGTTATATTCTCAAATAATGAGAGAGGTACGTTCGTCCACACCAAACGAGGTTAATGTCTCCGCCATTATGAAAAATAATTTTGCGAAATGTGCATCGCGTTTCAACGGAAATACTGGTGAGTCTGTTGACAATTTTATTGATGCCATCTCAGTATACAAGGCGTGCCTAAACATAAGCGACGAGAACGCCATGTTAGGACTTTCTATGTTACTGGGTTCATCGGCGGGAACATGGTGGCAAGGCGTCAAAAACTCAACGAAAACTTGGGAAGAGGCCCTAAACAGATTGCGCAGTGCCTTCGGCGAGCGTCGTCCGCCATTCAGGATTTACTCCGAAATATTTTCAACCACTCAAGGTCAGCAGAATACAGATCTTTTTATTGCGAAAATTCGAGCTTTATTAGCAAAGCTTCCGCATGGTGATCTGTGTGAACGAGTGGAGTTGGACATGGTATATGGGTTATTAGATCGCCGCATTAAGAAAAGATTAGATAGATCAGCTATCAGTACATTCGACGAATTATTAATTAAAGCTCGCGCTATTGAGGACTCGTTAAAGGAAAACCACAAGTCCGAGAGCTGCAACACATCCGTCGCGACGACTTCGGAATCTGCGCGCCCCGCTTCTAACCCTATGCGTGCCACTGCAGTCCCCGCACGTGCCTCTGCAGCACCTGCGTATTCCACTGGCACAGCTGTTGATGGTCAAGATGCAAGACGTGGGAAACCCAGGTTGTTCTGTGTGTATTGCAAGCGTAGTGGTCACACTAAAGACAAGTGTGAAAAGCTTAATATTAATAAATCTAATGATAATAAGTCTAGTGATAGTGATACTTCAAAGTACAAAGATATTAAATGTTATGGTTGCGGTACAGAAAATGTTATAAAATCTAAATGTCCTAATTGTAACCCTAAATTAAGCTCATATGGTGAGCACACTGCATTTTATTCCCTTAGTTCAAAGACTGAGACTTCAACTTGTATTTGTAACAATTGTAATCCCCGCTTTATGTTGTCAAATGGTTTTCAATGTGTTTCTGGTAATTTTGTCGGATCAAAATCTCATGTTAATAATGATTTTAGGCCGCACACCAGTATTGCTGTACCATTATCTGACAAAGTTGGTGGCTCACAATCTTTATTGGAAATGTCAAGTAGCTCTAAACAGTTTCATGGGAAAGTCAGTGGTGCTCAAACATATTTGGTAAATGGTGCTCAAACATGTTTTGCTAATGATTCTCAAACATGTTTTGCTAATGAATCTCAAAGTTTTTTTAAAGTTAATTGTGAAAATAAATCTTCTCTACGTCCAGTAATAAAAATTAATATTTTAGGTGAGAATGGTACAGCAATGATTGATTCAGCAGCCAAATGTTGTGTGGCTGGCTATACATTGTACAATCTTTTTAAAATGAGAAATCATCGTATGTTGTCTTGTGTGAAAAATGTAAGCTTAGCTGATGGTGTTACTAGATTAATGAATGTACTTACTACGGAAGTGTATGTATGTCTTGAAGGTAGAACCAGGCTCATAAGTTTTTTAATTTTTCCAGACGCGGATAGTAATCATACTTTGTTAGGTATAGATTTTTTGATAAATTTTGATATCAGTGTGGATTTTGGTAACGCTAAATGGTACTTTAACGATAATGATAAAAAGTTTGATCTTCTTTTCGAAAAAGATTTATTTTATGAACATGTCTATGTTAACAGCATATTTAGGGATGATGAAGCATCAGGTCTTACCGATCAACAACGCGAGGTTCTTGCTCAAGTTCTCACGGAAAATGAGGACATTTTTAAGTTGACAGGTGAACCAACTAGTTTCGCGGAACATGTAATAGATACCGGTGACCACGCTCCTATCGCGGTACCTCCGTATAGGTTAACGCCCGCGAAAAAGGCTGTTATGCAGACTGAAATAGAAAAGATGTTAGCCGAGGATATCATAGAGGAATGCGAGTCGGCATGGGCCGCTCCGGCGTTATTAGTTCCAAAAAAAAATGGTCAGGTACGTTTTTGTGTCGACTATCGTAAGCTTAACGCAATTACTAAGTCTGACGCGTATCCAATGCCGCTT
This sequence comes from Eilema griseolum, assembly GCA_963662185.1. Classification (NCBI taxonomy): domain Eukaryota; kingdom Metazoa; phylum Arthropoda; class Insecta; order Lepidoptera; family Erebidae; genus Eilema; species Eilema griseolum. The sequence continues at coordinate 14,686,901 of OY759250.1, forward strand.
ATTGACGAACTTGTACAGTCAACAAAACGCAATTGCATCATGACTACGTTAGATATGAGAAGTGGGTTTTGGAATGTAAGCGTACGCGAGTGTGATAGGGATAAAACGGCCTTTCAGACACATTTAGGAACGTTTCGTTTTAAACGCATGCCTTTTGGTCTTAAAAATTCGCCAATGACGTTTGCTAGGCTAATAGACAGGTTGCGCTCCGGTACATCACTGAAAAACATAAACATTTTAGCATACCAAGATGACCTGCTAATTATATCAGATGGATTCGACCAGCATATCGCAGATTTACGTATAGTTTTTGATAGACTACGCCTATTCAATCTTCGCGCCAACCGCGAAAAATGTGTTTTCGCACGCAAAGAGGTTAAATATCTTGGCCACGTCATCACACAGGAAGGGATCCTCCCTGATCCTGGTAAAGTACGCGCTATCGTGGATATGAAAGAACCAAGTTCGGTACGCCATCTCAAAACTTTTCTTCAAACGTGCTCGTGGTTCCGAAAGTTCATTTTGAACTTTTCGAAAGTCGCTGAACCACTAACACGTCTTCTGAAAAAGAATCAACCTTGGAAATGGGGTAATGAGCAGAAACAGTCGTTTCAAGAGCTCAAAAAGAGTTTAACGTCTGCTCCCATTTTAATCCAAGCTGATTACAGCAAACCATTTGTATTACGTACGGATGCTAGCAATTACGCCTTAGGTGCCGTCTTGCTGCAGGGCGAAGGAAACAATGAACGGCCAATTGAGTATGCGAGCCGTCTCCTTAACCCCGCCGAACGCAACTACAGTACTACTGAAAGAGAAGCTCTAGCAGTAGTCTGGTCTGTTGAACGCTTCAGAGGTTACATTGAGGGTCATGAAATTGTTGTTAGTAGTGACCATCAACCTCTTAAGTGGTTATTAAGTTTAAAATCGCCTTCAGGTAGACTCGTGCGATGGGCTTTAAAGTTGCAAGAGTTTAATATTCGCTTTGAATACACTCCTGGTAAAGCCAATGTTGTCGCTGACACTTTGAGTCGTCCTACCTGCGAAGAAGATAGTAAGGATCAGTGCGGGATTTGCTCAGTCATTGTAGACTTACCTTCGAGAAGTCCTGCTGATCTTCGCCAAGCTCAGTTAGATGACTCGGAACTGAGAAAAATTATTAGTAGTCTTGAAAGTAATGATGCTCTTGAAGACAAACGCTGGTCTGAGCGAGGTTACTTCATGCAACAAGGAGTTCTTTATAGGTATAATCCTGACGTCGATGTTGAAGAACCACAGCTCGTACTTCCTGTGAGTTTAAGACTCGATGTCCTGCAGGAATGCCATGACACTCCTATTGCTGGTCATCAAGGCATCGATAGAACGTTACATAGACTTTCACAACGGTTTTTTTTCACTGGTATGAGACGTCTTGTGGCTGATTTTATTAAGTCTTGCCCTACATGCCAGCGGTATAAGTCGTCAAATGTAAAGCCATCAGGCCTCTTGCAAACACCAGTTTTGCAACAAAGAGGTGAGGTTATAGCAGTTGACTTATTTGGCCCGCTCCCATCTGGAGAAAAGGGGGAGAAATACATATTGTTGGTTGAGGACACAGCTACTCGGTGGGTCGAACTCTTTGCTCTTGTTGACGCCACGGCAGAAGTCTGTGCCCGAACACTGATAGAGGAATATTTCCTCAGGTATGGCCTACCGCGTCGTGTCGTCTCCGATAATGGAGTACAGTTCGTCTCATCTGTTATGCAACAATGCATGTTTATCCTGGGGATTCAACAGGATCTGTTACCCTTATACCACCCGGAAGCAAATCCGGCTGAACGTAAAAATAGAGACCTTAAGGTACAGCTGGCTCAGATAGTTGACACCAAGCATAACTCATGGCCCAAACACCTACCGTCGGTTCGTTTCGCTATGAACTCAGCTATGTGTAATACAACTGGTGTCTCGCCCGCATTTCTCACCTTTGCTAGGGATCTCCGTTCACCTATCGAAGTCAATCTTGACATCAGGACAGTCCTAGAGAAAGATAATTTTGTACCCCAGATTACTCCTTATTTAAAGAGTTTCTTGAATTCTTTAATTTCAATTCGAGATAGAGTAGAGAAGGAACAGGATAGACGTAAAGAATACGCGGATAAAAATCGTAAAATTGAAGAGTTTCATGTCAATGACCAAGTGTTAGTTAAATCGCACGTATTAAGTAACGCTGCAAAAGGGATTTCAGCTAAATTTGTACCAAAAAGAGATGGTCCTTATACAATAATTAAGGTAGCGAGTCCTACTACTTACATTCTTTCTAAACTTGATAATCCTAACGACATCATAGGTAAATTTCACGCGTCACAACTTACGTCATTTGTTAAAAGGAACGAGGTTTCTCTACCGGTCATGCCCAAACGTAACCGAGGCCGCCCTCGTCAGATTAAGCCTGTTTCCATTTCACCTGAACGGGTTCCAGAGCCTGTTTCTATCTCAAACGAACGGGTTCTTGAGCGAGGACGCTTTATCGAACCCGAGGGGGAGTATGTAGCGGATAATCCTAAACTCCCTCTCCGTAATACACGCGGTAGGGCGCCGAGACGTTATTCTCCGTCTACTAATTTACGAACGCGCCCATAGCGCTAGCCAATCACAGGCCCGCGCGACCGGCTCGGGGAGTCGGAGAAACGAACGCCAACGTACTACACGAATTATAATCATTGTCCTAATAATTAAGTTTATTTGTTCCTAAAATTGTGAAATTAATCATTAAAAGGAATGTGACAACTACACCTGGCTCCTTATTGGCTCCATCCCGACTACACAATGTATTTCTAGCTAAAATCAGGATCAGGGACAGCTCTCTCTGTGAGTGTGGCTTAGATGAACACACAGCGGATCATATTTTCTTTGAGTGCACAAGAAGGAATGGTTCTTTATATGATATCCTCCCCATTAACCGTATCCCTCGACCCATGAATTTTAACTCTCTTCTGACCTATACTAATTCTCCTCTCATATATTTGATCTCTAGCTACATTAACTCAAATAATATTAACCTGTAGAACTGTGTTTGTCTGCTATAACCTTCAACCAGTGTGTTTTGCTTTGACTCAGGTACTCCAGCGTGCTACATGACTTTCGGCCTATATTGGATGTTAAATACATCATCTCTTGTACATTCATAAAACCTTTGATCCGAGACTACAACAAGTCACATTCCGACAAGTCGAAACTAAGAATTAAATCCCGAGCTAAGTCATTGGCGGAAACATCGGAATCGCCAGAAGGAAAAAAAAAAAAAAAAAAAAAAAAAAAGTCCCGTCTCTTCTTACGTAGTATTGTATTCTCTTTGTTAAGAATGGTTTATGATAATGACGTAGTATTGTATTCTCTTTGGACAAAGCTTGGACAAAGCGTTGACAAGAGCAGACAACAAAGAAAGAGAGAAAAAAGAATATAACCACTTTGGACGCTTGGTGGACAGGTCTTTTGAGGGTTTTGAGCACGGGTTTTGAGTTTAGGAATTACACACACACCGTGGTCGTTATTTTTTTATTAATCTAAACTGTAACCTTTGAACGTTCTTTATACTGTTTATACAACTCTGCCTACATACCTCTTCGGGGATTTACAGGCGTGAATATAATAATATATATAATATACATATAGTCTTGTGGAATTCTCCATTAAAGACTTGGCTTGGAACGTTCAATGGTAGCGTTATTATTATCTACTTACCCACGACACAACATATCGTCCGACAAGTAGTACTTAAAGCTGGTACAATATTGAATACTTTTCGATTTCAATTTGAAAATCGCCTAAATCAATGTTAGTTAAGGTAACATTTCGCAAGTTTAGTAAATGTTAAAAAAACAAATCCATCACTAGCTGTCATTGATGTCATGATGCATGGTTGTCCTACGGATTGCATTCTTTTTTGCGATTTGTAGTTTTTTAGTTAGCTGGTGATAAGTTAAACAATATCGTATGGCGTTATTAATTATACGAGCATCATAATCGTGAATAATAAAGAGTGTTGTGAACAAGATATTGTAGTGGCAAGTGATATAATAGTGTTGTGAATTGCGTATCGTAACTTTGTGTTTTATTTTGTTCCCCGTAGCATCTATTTCCGACTTGAGAACCTTGTTGCCGTAAGTATATTTGTATTACTTCCTACTTTAATGTCTAACAATGTCATAAAAGCCACTACGATACATCAATTCGTAATATTTACGTATTACTGTACCATAATAGGAATAAGTTTGTAATGTCAAGGTTCATCACATAAGTACCTGTTGTTCGTGAATTTAATACTGATTGATCTAACTACTGCCTTCTCTTTTATAATATTAGTTTCCTAATATAGTCTAATACGAATAAACAAAACTAAACTGGTTGTAATAATAAAATCTTACAATGTTTTATTGAATGTTCCATGGTACCTACTTAAAATTAATCTTAAAAATTTGTCTGCCTGTTTGGGACTTGTAGATTTACTAATGAGCTATTCATTAGATTAGAAACTTAACTTAATGCTATTTTTATTTAAGAAAATTAATTAAGGTTTTGCACACTAAAAAAGTCCAAGTTGTGGTTGCAGTTAGTAATATATTTAAAACTAAACTTACTTAATACTGAATAAGACACTTAGTAATTTTCCACTATATTTTATTTTTCCTGTTGACTATCCACTAAATAAAATATAGTGGAAAAGTATGAAGTGTCTTATATTTAATTTGTGTAGCAGGTTTCATCAAGTGCTGTCAATCAATAGTATTAACAGTAATAAACTTACTTAACTTAAACATCCACATTCTTGAAATTATGAAATAGTACTTAATTTATTTTGCTACTTTAGATTCTTTATTTGTATCAGTTATTAATCAAATATTCATAAATTAGATACAATGAAACTAATATTTTGCTACTTAATGGTATAGTTGTCGACAGTTGAGTCGTTGCCAGAGGAACAAGACCTCAATGTGCTATAATTAGTGGATATTTGGTCCTTCACTCCCATAACACACCATAATATCCTCAAAAGACAACATAAAATGTGTACTACCCATACAGAGTACAAATTTTGCCATGATTTGACGTCAAGATATATGCCAGCAACTGAATACTGATCATTGTCTTTTCCCGGTGCTTAGAATGAATACAAATTTGTACAGTATAAGTCTTTTATACACAAGGACAAATGTTTAACGGATCATATTTGAACGAGAAATGTAATGCAGCTGTTTCGACATTGAATATTAAGTTTGCTGCTATACATTACAAATATAGATTTCGAAAACATAAAGTCCGTTTACTTGAATTAAAATCATGCTTCAAAGACCAAAACAATATGATGCTTTATTATGTAACTGTTTTGATATTTTTATTTGTTTACATTACGTTAACTAATTATAATTTTCAATAATTTAAATTACAAGTCATAAATAAAAACTTAGACAGCAGCTTTCGGTATTAAGAATCTCTTTATGAAAACAAGTATGTATTATTTTTGGTCCCGTAAGTAAGTAAAGTTTCTCTAACAACGGTCTAAATGGCATTGTGTACAATTTCACACACAGGTACCTCATTGTTCACATTCACACCATATAACTTGGTCCCTTGTTATGGTGTGAAAGTGAGGTAACAGTAGATATTATACCGCACCATGTTTCATGAAGAATTCAATATTAGAACAGATTATTCTTGAAGATCTGTAGGAGATTGCTTTTGATAGGAAGAGAAATTCCTCTATTTCTTGTTAAAAAACCTCTTTATTTAATAATAAGTCTTGAAAGTTGAATGTTAAGAATAAATGAAAGCTTTCATTATTTCCATTGTGACTTTTTTGTGATCATTCATTAATCATTATGTAATTGTATTATCTTTATCATAACATTATTCCTGGTTGTACCTGAAGGCTTCACTTCAGAGCCCATGGTCCACTTAACATGACATTTGGTTTGGCTATACAGCTTTTATGGTTAGTGAACTACTGAGAAGAAAACCTATTTTCAAATTTATTCTGAAATTTGGGCAAAGTCATCCTAACTAACCTAATCTTCATCTATGCATACTTTACAGGCTTAGATGAAGTAGTACATATAAAGTTAATATTAGAATTTGCCCTATTATACCACATGGTATACAAATATATGTATAATATTTATAATCTATAAGTAATACCACAGATTAGATAATTCAAGAGATCAGTTGACATTTTGTGATAGGTATTGCACACTTTTGTTTTGATAACACTTAAATGCTTGCTCTATTCATCACCATTCTCATAGCGATTGCCCACTTGGGTCCAAAGTGTGCACTCCATAGCCCCAGGTACCTTATTGGTTTTGAATACTGACCAACTGCCTTCTGATCTCCCTACTATTGTCTAGTAGGTGCACCGACTAGTAGGTGGGGTTGGCTTTGTCTGCAGATGTTGGCACAGCCCTATTCATGTATTCCATTATTTATTTGTAAGAATAGTTGGGGCTAAATTTCCTGTCCAAAATGAGGTAAATCATCCTGTCATATCACCAGAATAAAAATACAGAAACCATTCTTTTGATTCACGTAATATATTACTGAGAAGTGCATTAAATTCCATTGAGTAGTTTAAAAGACCTAAGCGAACAGACTGTGTAAGCGACTTTATTACAAACATACTGCCTGTGTAAAGAAGACAAATCAAAGTTGGCCTCATTCTTAAGAGTAATGTAGTTAAACAGGAAGATACTGTTGTTAAGTACCTACACTGCATTAATCACAAAGCAAGAAGTACTTGAACCAAGCTATAACCACAGAATAGATAATAATACTAGAACGTAGGTCAAATTAATTCCTAAATCATTATTTTACTTTGCAAACCTCACTACTTCCAGTTATGTTCACTGCCAAGTTCGCAATGCAACAAGTTAGCTCCAAGAAAATGCAATAAAAACTCATGGCCGTAATTTTTCAATGCTTTTAATTAGAGTGTTTATGTTTACGCACCGTATCAACGTATGTGCTACCGCAATCAATACACCACACGCAATTTTTTTAATATTGTATTACACTACTTAAAAAATTTTACAATTTATCATGCCATTTCTAAACACCGCTATGTCTCATATTATATGGGGGCCAAATTTATCTGACATGTTTTAGCTTGGTTAAATATTTGGCAGACAAGCACACGGCCCACCTGATGGAAAGTGGTCACCGTGGCCTATGGACGCGTGCAAAACCAAGAGAGCCACACTGGCACTGGCAACCCTGCAAGCATTGAGAGTTTCTGTGTCGTCAATGTAAAAGACGAAAGCAGGACAAGCTTTTGGTCTTTCTACTGACAGCACAAAAACCGTCCAGTGAGCTCTGGCTAACCTACGCACCGTATTCTGTAGGGTGGAGGTACTACGGTATGCTACATGAACCTCCGCCGATCTTTTCTTGTTAGTTTACTTGTAATAATCACGTCGCTCAACTAACACGCAGAGTATGGCGGAGGTCTGGCGTAGGCATGCGGGAAGAAGCATACCCAGCCATACCCATCAAGGCAGCAGGATCCAAACTACCTACCACGAAGGAGAGCCGTCCGACTGGCTACTTACTAGCTGCCGGACAACATTGAGTTCATAGGCCGTTCGATTGGTGGATATTTGACATAAGCCGTTGGTCGTATCCTGCCATATCTATACGTATAGGTATAATATTAGTAGTTGGTGCCTGTGGCAGAAGCGGTGGCGGTGCGTCTTGGACGTGTTAGATACTCTGTGGTCCCCACACTCGAGCAGAGGCCAGATCGAGAGTGATGGCTCTGGGTCGGCCGGGGTGCGAGGGATATGCCTGTTAACCTCACCTTCGGCAACCAAACGACCCACAGGCGTCGTGCGTTTTAGTCGGTTCGAGTCCGACATAACCTTTCCCACCGGCTCCGGTGGTGGGGTTATCCGTGGTGATTTTCCGCACATATAAAAAAAGTAGTTGGTGCCTTTCGGTAATATACTTTAAGTATTAAAAAATTGAAATCTCCTTAGAAAAAGTACAGACTAGTATTTCCAATTACATTATGTCAGTTGCGTGCCCTGACTTCGCCCCGGAGCAATAGCACCTAAACAAAAAAACATTCGTCTAATTTGGTGCTGTCGTTTACGTTCTTTGCAAGGTTTGCCCGTATAGTACCTACCTATATACATTTAGACGAGCCATTTTCATTTTTTGATTACCTGATATAAAGGAAATGTTCCAAGGCAAGTTCAACCTCACTAAGGTGAAACGGTCATGATAAGTATGCAGTCTGGAATTTGCTCGAGTGGATGAACATAAAGATAACGTGTGGATATAAAGACCACTCTGCTGTTGTTTGCGAGCAGCTCAAATGACACGAAATGTAATGATAAATGTACGTTCTCTCACGAATCACGATAGAATTAGTTATGAAGGCATTCAACCAAAAACAATATAATTATTATCATGAAAATGAAAATGTTAATCCAATCTCGTTGAGCACGCAATTGGCGTTGATTTTGATAACTTTCCTTTTAATTATAATTTGAACGACAAATCACAGAATTTGAACAGGAATTGTAATACCAATATCTGTGGGCATACCATAACGTGCTATAGGAGTTCGTTCTCTTACCGAGGAAGAGAGACGGCGCTATGCATCTGATGTAGCTCCATCCCTTTTCTTCTCCCAGAAAACGAACGCGTAAGATCATGTGTGGGCTTACCCACTGTTGTACCAAAAGCTGTAATAAACTCTCTTTTACAGATGACCTACAAATAACGCAGCAACATGAGTTGGCTCCGTACCACGAGCCTCTCGTTCGCCCGACAGCTGTCGCGCTCTCTCGACCCCCGCCACGACTACGAGCCTCACGCCTGCTACAACTCCTTCTGCAAGCACTGGCAACAGGCGCACGATATCATACTTAAATCTCAGGTACTTAATCAGTAATGCAAAAGTAAAATCATCAGAATAGATGATAAGAAATTGGGTGTTCTTTAAACCACCCGAATATAAGTAAACTATTTTGTCTACCCTCCCGATTACTTTGGAAAATATTACGGAACGAAATTTTTTTGCTTAGTTTGTTATACTTTTCTGTTTCATTTAAATCTTTAACGAGTAAATAATTTGAGTAATAACGACATTATTGTAATTTCCACTCCGATTTATTGCCGATATCATCTTTGAATCAAGTTCTATGTCAGTTTAATTCTCTTTGATAGTCGACATGTGTCAATGTTCTGCTGTTGAGTATGATGTACTTATAGCAGTTACAGCAGTGAGATTGTGACATTACTCGCTAATAGTGGTGTTCCTACTAGTGAGAAAGGTGGGACAAGTTTGAAGAATTTCGGCACCTTCAGTGGGCCGACCACGATGTGGTAAAGGAGAGAGATGAACGTGCACGCTCTATATAGCTCCATCCCTCTCGCTCTAGATCGCGACCTAATACACGATATCGATGATGCAGGTATTGGTTTCACTGATACGTAGCTGAATTGTTGGACCACATTGTGACTTAATCAACTCTAGTCTAATTTAACGATAGAACTTCAACATAATCGATTAGTTGTGGAGGTCAGATGGCACTCGTTTCACGGAATATATCGAATGGCAGGAGGTAGGACACGGCGGTATATCCGCCCGATTGAGCAGTCCGACTGGGGAAGTACCTCCGCCCTACAGAATACCGCGATTATAATAACTTCGTGTTGTGTTCCCAGCGGTGAGTAGGGTAGCTAGAGCTCACTGGAGAATTTGTGCCGTCAGTGGGAAGACTAAAGGCTTGTCCTGATTTGTCTTCTACTGACGGCACAGAAACTCTGTACTTACAGGGTTGGCAGCGCGACTGTGACTCCTCTGGTGTTACAGACGTCCATAGGCCACGGTAACTACTTTCCATCAGGTGGGCCGTGTGCTTGTCTGCCAACTAAGTGGTATAAAAAAAAAAAAGTTTACGCATCACAGTTATGCTGGAAAACCGATTTTAACAAAGTTGGGAAAGGATCAGAGAATGATGATGTTTGTAACTTGTGTTAAGACTATGACAAAGTATTGAGAATGTATCATTACCTTTCAGCCTCAACACCTACACGATGATGTACTAGGTGTAGTCAACCACTTAGAACAGCTAACTACACTGTTGGTCCTTGAAGCCAGAGCGAGGGAGATCAACACAACTACAAGTCCAGCCGCCTGCCTCGACTACTTGCTTAGTGAAAACCTGTTAGACAAACTGTACGAGTGGGCCGTATGTACTGGGAAGTAAGTATATTTTTTTATTTTTGTTTTTTAAATTTTACCTAGCTGAGCTAAATTGCTTGTGTTAGGGAGTGCGATCACGTCGGTAGTGTAATGGTCAGGATTCGAACCTGGGACCTTTCAATCTTAAGGCCGACTCCTTAAAAAACCTACCGACTGTTAAATAATACAGTAGGTAATGCTTTGAAGATTTATTGTACCGCATCATTCTTTACAACGCTTTTGTGAAATATTAGGGCGCTCAATATGCAGATGCAGATAATTATATTATAAAGCTGTAGAGTTTGTTTGTTTGTTTGAACGCGCTAATCTCTGGAACTACTGGTCCGATTTGAATGATTCTTTCAGTGTTGGATAGCTCATTTATCGAGGAAGGTTTTAGGCTATCTATCATCACGCTACTACTTAAGGGAGCGGAGCATTGATAATAAATGTTAACAAAGCCGGCAATTTTTCATACATATTTTGAAGACTAAAACATACGGGCTCAAAGGGATATGAAGCTTCAAAATATACCCCGGGCGAAGCTGGGGTGGGTCAGCTAGTATGCAGATAAAAAGTGCATGAATGCATGGGCTGAACCGAGTTTTCAATTTATAATGTAACATTATGCCTATCCCCTAAATTGGGTATAGAATAATATTATAATACACTACAAACTCAAGGGATTAATATTATACGTAGGTAGGCAATGTAAAGAAATCAGGTAATTAAGAGATTTCGGGTTTTGAAACAACTTTGTACGATACATACGTGTATGGGTCGATACACTCGATACACCTACCGATTGACGGGTGATGCAGATTTTCCTCTCAAGGTTGACTGCACACACTGACCGAATGCCCGGCGTGGGAGACGCCGTCGCGTGTCCTTTTGGCAGCCCTGGGACTGGGACTGGGAGTTCTCTCGCTCAGCACGTTGTTCGCAGTGATAGTGCAGAGCGAGAGCGCGTAGGCTGCCGCAGACTCCTTCTGTGATCAAATAATGCACGAGAAGGAGGTGGGGAAACGGGGCAGGAGGAGAATTAGGTCCCTACCGTCCCGCATAGCCCGCAATACGCGTAGGCCTCCATCCTCCATGAGCGCAGACCTGGGCGTGACAGGTGGAGCTGCCTGTCACTCTAGCAGAAGCAGGACGTGACGGCGGCGCGATTAGTGCCTCTCTGCCTTTTTCTGGGGAAAGATGGGGACGCCATTGTCCCACACCCGATGGGGCCATCTATAGCCCTGGGTCAGTCGGGGTGCGCGAGGTATATGCCAGAGGCTACCTCACCCTCGGCAACAGATGGCCCCAGTCGGCCGTGCGGTTTTAAACGGTGCCCTACATAACCACCCCGCTGGCCTCTGCGGGGGTTATCTGAGTGGATTTCCGTACGTTAAAAAAACAAAAGGTATCCTAACCTAGAGATAAAAGATTACCGACAGTTGCTGGGTAACGCGGGCATTCTGATGATATGTGGATAGGTTAGTGAGAAGACTAATCAATGTATGACTCACGCACTCACGTAGTCTTTTTAAATATGAATAATTTGTTTTTAAATAAATTGCAGACACGATGTTATTTATAGCGTGATAAGTGATAAGAGACGGAACATACCGTACAAAACCGTATCATATCCCTGAAAAAAGCATTGTTCAAAGATAATGTTCAATATTCTACAAATTAGTAATACATAACATAAACTAATGCCTATATCCCCGAAGGGGTAGGCACAGGTGCTAGCACCCACATTTCGCCATTTTATGTTTAGGTCCCAATGTAATAAGTGGCGAGCCTATTGCCATTAACCGGGTACTTATAAACCTGCGATAAATACACACATAACTTCGAAAAGCATCGAAAAGTCATTGGTGTGTGCCGTGGTAAAACCTGGGATCGAACCTGAGACCTCGTCTCAGCAGTCCATTACCCATACCACTAGGCTACCGCAAATTAGTAATATACTTTTCTATTGGGTTCGAACAGTAAACATACTGCCAATAAAATTAGAAACTATTAACTACTATATATGTACTTATTTATCACAGTAGGTATTCACCGTTCACCCACGATCGATACAGTTTCGTGTTGATATCTCTGAATAATCCTGTACGAATCATTTAATACAATACAATTTATCCACCCCATCTCTTCCCATGCGGTGTCGTACAAGGCAACTAAGGGATAGGGATGTTTAACATCAGACAGATATATACAGCCCAGCCTCAGATGCATGGCTTGAGTTAATAATATTGCCCGGAAGACGACAATAGGCTCACCCCCCATTTAGGTGAGATCGAATTCAAAGATTCGTAAAATGTGGGTTTTAATTCACCTCTGCCTATCCCTCCGGGGATAAAGGCGTAATTGTATGTATGTATGTATGTAATTTATTAAGTATTATGTTCACTAAATTCAGTACCTATAATATAAAAAATTAAATCTAAATTAATTGCCATGTTAATAAGATTAGGAAGACGTTCGTTAAATCTTTTGTATTCTATAACATTCTACACAATGCTATCTAGACCCATGGTAAGTATAACTTAGGTAGTTTGTATTATGGAAACTAGAATGCGGATAAACATAGATACTTAGATACTTAGATACTTTATTTGTAAATATATTCATTATAAATACATAAAAACACCCTTATTTCACCATCATTAAATTCGGTCCCACGTAATAGAGGGTGAGCCTATTGTAGTCTTCCGGGCTGCGAGTCTAGGCTGTATATATCTGTCTGATGTTAAACAACCCTATCCCTGATGTACACATTAATGTATACAAATATTTACACTAAGCGGGATTGTATTGTATTCAAATGACTCATTTGCCAAGTGGCTTCTTCTTTATGGGAGTAACTGCTGTCGAACCCTTCAAATTCAAGAGATAACCCTGCGACAGTAACTCGTCCATCAATGCGGGTTTTGCCTCAAGGGACTCAACTGCTCAAGCCAACCTCACCAGCACCATACGTCGGTAAACGTATAGCTGATTGACAGACGAAGTTCTGTCGCAGTTATGGTTTTCTCTCAGATTTTAAGGGTTCGACAGCAATTTCTTATTTTTTTTTTTATACCATTTAGTTGGCAGACAAGCACACGGCCCACCTGATGGGAAGCGGTTACCGTGGCCTATGGACGTATGCAACACCAGGGGTGTCACACTCGCGCTGCCGACCATGAAGAAACCTTCTGATGCCCCTCTTGAAGAACCCCATATTGTAGGCGCTTGGGAAAACCGCAGCAGGGAGGTCATTCCACAGCTTGAGTGTGCGTGGGATGAAGTTTCTTTCATACCGCACAGTGCGCACCGTCTCAGGTCGCAATGTGTGAGGATGAATTCCCTGCCTATGGCGAGAGGTGCGATGATAGAATGTAGCTACGGGCATCATGTCAAACAATTCATCTGAGCACAAACCATTGTATAGGCGGTAGAACACATACAGTGAGGCAAAATCCCTCCTAAGGCTAAGAGGTTTCACACTACCTGTGAGTATGGGATTGTCAACCAGCCTCATAAAGCCGTAAAAGCCCAATAAAACGTAGGAAAACGAGTAAGCTATCGACAGGCTTCGAAGTGAAAGCCGCGGACCCAACTGGTAACAACCCTACAATGATGATGGTGAAAGTTAATAATGGACGAGCAATTCTTGATAAGTGATGCTATCGGTATGGGCTGTAAACTGGCTGACGTACGTGACAACATAAAAGTATATGCTTATCTACTAATCGACAATACCTTGGTTGGTACATTTTGTAATCAGTACGTTGCCGCGTTGGTAGCTACTGATAGCATTTATCTAATCTAATACTTTCTAGCTGGACTATCCGAAACTGTAGCTAGATACTAACTTATATCCTTTTACATAAGTGCTTACCATTATTGAAGAGTCCACAAGAGAATATGACTCCGTACGCCTTTGATTTCAAAACTGTTGGTAGTCGTGGCATGCGCAGACGAGGGACTTGTCGGAGTACTTTTTCCTCCTTCGAAATAGACCCATTACATTCGGTCACGCTTCTTTCCCAGTGGGTAGACAGAGGACACATGGTTCCACCTTTCCACCAGCTACAACGAGCTTCACAAACTTTCACATGTATTTTTCTACTTTAAACTACGACTAAGGGATAGGGCTGTTTAACATCAGACATATACGAGTATACAGCCCAGACTCCGCTTCAGATGCATGGCTCAAGGCAACAATAGTGTCCGGAAAACGTCAATAGACTCACCCCCTATTATGTGAGACCGAATACAATGAATGGTGAAATGTGGATGTTAATTCACCTCTGCTTAACCCTCCGGGCATACAGGCGTGATTTTATGTATGTGTGATCAATTAAATTATGCTTATATGAAATTAGAATTGACGTCGTCAACCCGCATATTTTAATCAAAATGACTCATTTTATGAAGCGCTCAAGCTTGATAAAAAATAGGTATACCACAATAGTGGTTACAAATGTTGCGTTATTGATTTCTCAATCAGTTTCCTTGTATCTCCAAACTAACCGGACCTCTTTATCCTGTTCTATTTGAAAAAACTATATGGTAAACTATATTGGTAGTGGTAGCCTTCGTAACTTCGTTTGCCATTTAGTCTAACGACCGAAGTATTTATTAGCCTAGTGTTAGCCATCTTACTTATGGAAATTTGTGTTTTATTGTTGTTTTTGCCTTGAATAGTTCTCTATACTAGGTCTACCTGTACAAATTTTAAGTTATCACATATTTCATTCATTCATACATTCTCTTTTGCCTCTATTTATAATCATTTGTCAGCTTCTTCTTAAAAGTAGCCATAAAGCAAAAACTTGAAGTAAACATTGAGAACACGTTGTCTGTATTAAAATTATCATATTAAATTCTTTATATTTTTTTTGTTTTCATTATGAAAAATGATAAATGTTTTCATTAATCATTCCTGAATGAAACCATCTCTTTAAACTGCACATATTATTTATTCGAATATAAAATTATATTTCATTTTACACATACCTACATTATATCAAGTAATTTAATTTATTTTTATGATTTAGTTGAATATTAACAGAAACTAATACATACATACATAAAATCACGCCTGTTTCCCATAGGGGTAGGCAGAGATTACGGATCTCTTTGCTACGATCCTGACATACTACTCTCGCTTCATTCACTCTCATTACATTCTTCATGCATGCTCGTCAGTTTAGGGATATTAGGTATATTATAAAGCTGCAGAGTTTGTTTGTTTGTTTGTTTGAACGCGCTAATCTCTGGAACTACTGGTCCGATTTGAATGATTCTTTCAGTGTTGGGTAGTCCATTTATTGAGGAAGGTTTTAGGCTATATATCATCACGCTACTACTTAAGGGAGCGAAGCATTGATAATACATGTTAACAAATCCGGCAATTTTTCATACATATTTTGAAGACTAAAACATACGGGCTCAAAGGGATATAAAGCTTCAAAATATACCCCGGGCGAAGCTGGGGTGGGTCAGCTAGTAAACAATATAATTAAGGTATGCCTGGATGTAATATCACATAGGTATTATTCTGGTGTTATTTTTTGACTAAGCCACTATAAAAAATGGAAGCAACAGCTATCAAAATTAAAATAACTGTTGGTCTGATTTTATTTTAATCTTTCTCACCAAACCTCTATGCCGACAACAATGTAGCCGAAATACTTGAAGCGAGATGTAATCTGCCTGCGATATTCACCATGGGAACGTCAATTAACCATTGATTCATTGTTACTAAAGTGGTTAACGACATTCACATGATGAATATCGCAGGCCGATGCAGAGGCAGTAGCAGAATATGGGCAACAACTTTTTTTGGAATTCCAGTCTGTTTGTTTGTAATGGACGTTTTAGCGTTTACTGAACTGATTTTGATGCGCCATATGTTTGATTGCAATTGGTAGAGGACCAAAGATATATCCAAGTACAATAATCGTGGGCATGAGTTAGTAAAAATAAGCCGAAATAGTTGACATGTTTGTGGTTTCTCTGAGTGAGTTCACAAGGGCATCTTTGTATGTCTAAAGTTATAAGTTATAGAATAGTTAGAATTAGTTATAAGTTGTAATTAGTAGAATAGATTAAGATTTCCAATGTACAATTTACTAACTGCCGCATTGGGGCAACCTGTAATGGTAGTTACATAAGGGAAAAAAAAAAATATATTATACATACCTAAACAAAATAATCCTTTGAAAAAATAATTAACGCTTGATCCGCTACGGTAAATCCTTATCAAGACCATTTTAATCAGTCGGTGAATGACGTCAGATAACTGTTATTGCTTTTCGTTTTGTTCTACTTGTGATATTAATTATATTTAGTATGTACTTAGCTTGTCTGTTGCACTATCGAACAATAGATAATAATACAAAATAGGGACATGCAAAATCTTTGGTACCTATCGATATTTTTTTTTATGCAAAATAATTTTTGGTTGCAATACCTTTTTTTTAATGTGCGCAAAATCCACGCCGATACCCCCACCACCGGGCCCGGAGGTTATGTCGCACTTGAACCGACCAAAACGCACGCTGACTGTGTGGGCCGCAGGTTTTTTTTTTACGTGCGCAAAATCCCCACGGATTCCTCCCCACCGAAGCCGGTGGGGGAGGTTATGTCGGACTCGCACGCCACCTGTGGGTCGTTTTGGTTGCCGAAGGTGAGGTTGACAGGCATATCCCTCCCCGGTTGACCCAGGGCCATCTCTCACGATCTGGCCCTCTTCTCGGGTGTGGGGACTACAGAGTCCCCAACTCGTCCCCGGAAACTGGGAGGCACGCCACTGCCGCGGCCTGCTTCTGCCAGGGTGACAGGCGGCTCCACCTTTCACCCCCAGGCCGGAAGGTTGCCGGAGGTACGATTATCTGAGACATATTCCTCGCACTCTGGCCGTGGTTTCAATACCTTGGATTAATATTTTTTTATTAAGTACCTGGCTCCGCACTACAAACTAGCGCACATAAAAAAATTATAGTATAGATAGCTGTCTAGCTTATTGAATGAAAATATGACATACCTATAGTAGTAAGTACACTTCTAGCCTGCTATTCCAAAGATACCAGTCCATCTAAAGGTTGTCTGGAAGAGATCGCAGTCCGCGGTAAGACAGCCCATTTTTACCTACTATTGTGAACTTTGTTGATATTTATTTTGTGTTGATTATCGGTGTACAATAAAGTTATATTCATTCATTCATTCATACCTAATTAATATTTCATAATTATGGCAATGAAGTGCAAAAAGCTAAAATACAACTGAATCATTGTTTACGTACAGTCGACAAAGAAGATACGGATACACTTTTTCATATAAAGTGGTATGTAAAGGTGCAACCGTATCTCCTTTGTCGATTGTACATGTTGCCAATATGAACAAAATACATAATGTGCACGCTCGCTCCCGACGTAATAGAAGAATACAAATACATTATATGCAATGACCATAATGACGTGAAAGTTATCTCATTATGTTTTCATAATTCATAAGATAACTTGTTAAACTTTTGTCCGAAAATGCATCTTATTTTTTTGTAAATAGTATCTTCTTCACGTCGATGTTAATGGGCCAATGTAATCCAGTGTAACAATTAATGTGATAACCTTTACCCCAGCTGGTCTATGCACATGTATCTTTTGTATCTACATATCGTTTACATAACGTACAAGGGAGTTATCTAAATTAAAATATAAAAACAATACAGGATATACCTAAACAATCCTGCAGGTTCAGACATCAAAGAATTCCTCCCCATCGATGTCAACCGGGATTGCCACGTTGAATGGCAATACCTATCCTTTGCGCAAGGAATAAATCAGCGCTCTAGTCGTCTGTCAAACGTTTAGAAATGTTTCTAAACAAAAGACGGACACTTGAACCCCATGATCCCAGCGTCTCGACCCCAAACGGCTCAAATATGTAATTACCACTTATATTACGATACTTGCACCGTTTTAGGGTGCCTCAAGGGTGTCAGCATATGTGCATCCCACACAAAATGGCTTCCCATCTTCCAAGTCACCAATGACATTCCATCTGGCCTCTTGCCATCGTCGCGCGCCAAGCCAGTATATTCTAATATGGCTGGAACGCCTACGGTGACAATATCTATTTTAATATATAAACTGAAGAATTTGTTGAAACGCGCCAATCTCTAAAGCGTGTTAAAAAATCTTTTTTCTATTTGATAACCCAGTTTTTGGGGCATATCTAACAATGCGGGAAGCTGCAGGATTAAGCTTAAACATGTGTATACTCTTCATTAGATAAATTTCAATGACATTAACGAATTTTAGAGCTAATTAACATTACAAAAGATAATGACAACGGTTGAATTACAATCGCTGTAAATAATAGGTTAATTATTTTTTTATACCACTTAGGTGGCAGACAAGCGCACGGCCCTCCTGATGGAAAGTGGTTACCGTGGTCTATGGACGTGTGTAACACCTGAGAAGCCACACTCGTACTGCCGACACTGTAAGCACAGAGTTACTGTGCTGTCGTTTTTTTTGGATCGGTGACATCGTGCTTGCTACAAGTGGTCGTCAATTCCAAAAGAAATATCATTGTTAATACTGTGTTGTTGAAGTATTTTATTGCTTTTGTGTTGTCTGTGTGTGCTTAGTCTACTTATATTGTCTGGGTAAGTACTAACAGTAGCATTTAACCTAGGATTATAATATGGATAACCATCATCCACCCGACCCGGGAGGTGATGAAGATCCTCTGAGGTTACTTCTCAATCGATCTACTAGTTCTTCCTCCAAAAAACGTCCAAATGAAGCACAGCTAGACCCCGGTGCTAATAAAAAAATAATAATAGATCCGACTGAATCTGCTCCTTCCGTCCAATCCACTTATATTCACCCGGATTACGCAGATAAGCCTGCCACTTATTCTGAATCGGACTCAGGCCCCTTTTTAGTCCATGTCACCAGAGATGTAGGAGATGCGTCATAAGGAACAGTTTTCAGATCGATTAAATTTGGACATTTCCTAGCTACCAACAATATTAAAAATATTGTACCTGGAGGCGTAAAACGCGTTGGTCGAAACAGAGCTTCCGTCGAATTTAAGTCCGCTAACGATGCTAACAATTTTTTATCCCATCCCGCTATAGCTAGGGCTAAGTACGAAACTTCAATTCCCTCGTTCTCGTGTTCCCGTATGGGAATTATTAGGGAATTATTTATGGTTCAGTCCATAGAGGTTCCACTGGGCTTTGGATCTGTTATGAAGGCCAGGAGGTTAAATAGGAGAGTCACAAGTGAAAACAACATCCCCACATATGTGCCTACCCAGACCATAGTTGTCACTTTCTCTGGTCAAAAATTACCATCCCATGTTTATTGTTTCTATAATTCTTTACGCGTTGAAACATATGTCCTCCCCACAATACAGTGTTTCAAGTGCTGCAGATTCGGACACGTCACTTCTCAATGCAGATCCTCTCCTAGATGTTTTCTTTGTAGCCAAGCCCATGAGGGTGCAACTTGCTCCACTCAATCCCCCACATGCCTGTTTTGCTCTGGTCTCCATTCTGCCAAAGACACTTCCTGCCCTGAACACTCACGTCAGAAGTCCATTAAAATCACCATGTCGCAGGAGAACATTTCTTACATGGAGGCTTCTGCTCGATTCCCCCATGTGAGAAAATCTTTTGCAGACACCACTCGTCCTCAACAATTTTCCTCCCTCAGCTCCCAACAATTGTCTTCTCCCCTCTCTCAGGGCCCATCTCCAATCTCTTATAGAAAAACAATATACTCACCCCATAGACAACATAACCCTGCCTCGAGTCCTGGCTATGACAGACAGGCTCATAACCATATTACCCAATCTCCCCCTTCTTCCATGCCTAATGGCTCGGCTCTCTTAGTTGAACAAGCAAAATCTTCATCAAATGATAACCTTCTTGACTTACTTCTCTCCACCCTCATCAATATGTTAACCAGATTCAGTGATACTGGGCTTCCCGACAAATTTAAAGTAAAACTTTCTCAGCTGTTAATACTTTCCAGTCAAATTCCCTCCCCTTCTGCAATGGAACTGTAGGAGTATTCACAATAAAAAGAACGAATTAATATATTTAATTAATAAATACAAGCCGCTCATTGTTGCTATTCAGGAAGCGTGGCTTAGGCCCAATTCCCGTTTTAGGATGTCTGGGTTCGCCTGCTTTCGGGATGACAGGAATGACGGCCGTGCTGGAGCCACTATGTTGGTTTCCAGAAGTATTATATTCTCCCAAATTTCTATCCCCCCTCACAGTGACCTATTTCATATTGTTGGCATTAGATCAATGAACATTTCTTTTCTTTCTGTGTACATTCCATACCCTGATTCTTCCATACTTGCTGACCTTTCTCACATCATATCTTCTATCTCTCCTCCTATCATCATCCTCGGTGATTTCAACACTCACCATACCTCTTGGGGATCATATCAATGTGATAGCTTGTCTTCTTCATTTCTTGATTGGTTGGTTTCTCTGAACCTCTGCATTCTGAATAACGGCAGCGCAACTCGCAGACCGACTCTGTCGCATCCCGGCCCTTCTGCTGTTGATCTGTCGCTATATTCTCCTTCTCTCTCTTCATGTCTTCTATGGCAGGTATTAAGTAACTCCCACGGAAGTGATCATTTTCCCATTTTCATATCATCACTTACCAGCCAAGTACATAACCCTAAATTCAATCCCCTTCTTAAATACAACCTCTCAAGAGTTGACTGGGAGGTATATTCTAGTTGGCTGGATCGCGAGATAGAACTATTGCCAACTCCGAACTCCGATAATTATCATTCTGTATATTCCTGCTTCAAGAAAGCTCTCCTGATTGCTGCAGACAAGTCATTTCCAGTCAAGAAACCTCCCAGGAATAATCTCCCTTCCTTACCTTGGTGGGATCAATCGTGTACAGTTGCATGTAAAAAGAGGAAAGAGGCTAAAAAAGCATATATAAGAGATATGTCCCGGTCAAATTACCTTGACTATCAAAGGGTGGCTGCTGAAACAGTCAGACTCCTCTCCCAAAAGAAACGTGATGGCTGGCACAGGTTTTGAGAGAATCTATCTCCACGTACACGCTCATCCTTGGTATGGAAAAATATTAGAAAGTTTAAATACTCTATATCATCTAACCACATAGCTTCAAATGATTCTTCTGTCTGGATCCAGGAGTTCGCGCAGAAATTGGCCCCTCCATCAGTCCCTACTTCTTCTGAGTGTTTTGTTCACCTCTCCTCTTCCCATCCTAATCATCACTTTGATACTTCTTTCACTCTTAACGAACTTCTGGCGGTGTTGGAACCACTAAAGGATTCATCTCCTGGAGTAGATGGCATCCCATACTCCTTCATTGTTAAGAGTAGTCTATCCACCAAAAAATTTTTCTTAAGCATTCTAAATTTAATTTTCGGCTCTGGTATTCCCCCTGAAGAGTGGAAATCTCAAATTGTTCTTCCAATTTTAAAACCTGGCAAACCTAGCGATGATCCCTTAAGTTATCGCCCCATTGCTCTTTCTTGCACAATGGCTAAAATTTTAGAACACCTTATTAAAAACCGATTGGAATGGTTCGTAGAGAGTCAGGGTCTACTTTCTAAAACCCAGTTCGGATTTCGTAGGGGTTTGGGCACTACCGATAGTTTATCCATTTTTACTACTGATGTTCGGATTGCAATGTCCAAAAATAATTTCTGTGTGGGGTTGTTTTTGGACATAGCATCTGCATATGACAATGCTCTTCTTCCTGTGCTCAGGCAAAAGTTGCAAAAGCTGAGTGTTCCAGAGAAGATTGTTAACTTTGTATCGAATTTCCTCTCTGGTAGGAATATTCAAATTAAGTATCAAAATTCTATCCTCCCCTCTAGAATCATTTGGAAGGGTCTTCCTCAGGGTTCTGTACTAAGCCCCCTTCTCTACAGTATATATACATCGGATTTAGATCTCTCTGTAACTTCCTTCGTCAACATTCTACAATATGCAGATGATCTGGCTCTGTATGTATCCACGGAGCAAATATCGGATGCAGTGACAAAACTAAACTCTGCTATTTACTATCTTCACATTTGGCTTGCAGATCATGGACTATCTCTCTCAATCCCGAAAAGCACGGTTGTAGTCTTCAGCCGTCGCCGTACCATTCCCGATTGTGTGATCTCTTGCGAAAACCAAATCTTTCCTGTAAAAGATAATGTCAAATTTTTAGGTATGATATTACACTCCAAGTTATCAGGGACAGAGCATATTAATTATACCATTCAGAAGTGTGAAAAAAAATTAAATATCATACGGTCTGTGGGCGGTGTCTGGTGGGGAGCTCATCCCTATTGCCAGAAACTGCTGTATAATGCTCTGATTCGCAGTCATCTGGATTATGGATCCTTTCTTCTTGAACCCTGCAACAAAACGGCTCTTACTTCGCTAGATAGGATCCAGTCGAAATGCCTTCAAATAATCCTGGGTGCCATGAAGTCATCGCCAATAAATGCTCTACAATTAGAGTGTGTTGATCCTCCTTTATTCTTGAGGAGACAATACCTCTCCGATAGGTACCTCTATAAGACTCCTCAACTCGCTTTCCATCCTCTGATACCTAAGCTACATTCCCTGTCTGAGTATATTTCATCTGGTGGGTATTGGACTCATAAAGATCATCCTCGTCTATTCAATTCATTTGTGAATTATGTTCGCCTTCCTTTCCCCTGTTTCCAATCAAAACTTAACCCCCTCTTTGAAATTCCATTTGAATCCATAATCCACTTGCCTGATATCAATATGGACACTGGCATTAGTAAACATTTGGTAGATGCCGAAAGGATTCTACAACGACTAATCAGCCAAAAATGGCAGGACTCTATAGCCATATACACAGATTCCTCCAGGTTGTCTGATAGCTCCTGTGTTGGATCTGCCGTATGGATTCCTCATTATAATATTATATTATCTTTTAAATCCCCCAACATTAACACTATTTTTACTGGAGAAGCTATTGCCATTTTGGAGGCCTTACTATACGTAGAATCTCACAGTATCAGCAAATCAGTTATTTTCACAGATTCCAAGAGTTGCTTACTGGCCATCATAGCTAACCAATTCTCTAGTAAATCTAGATCTCCCTTAATTCTCCAAATTAAACACTCACTTTTTAGGTGCCACAATAAAGGCCTCGTGGTCTCATTAGCCTGGATACCAGGACATAGTGGAATCTTGGGTAATACTGTGGTTGACTCTCTTGCCAGGACGGCTTCAACTAGTGGATCTCGTGACCAATTCAGATCCTTCTCTCAGGACTTACTCTCTCTCGCCAAAACATGTTTAGCATCTCAGTGGAATGTTCATTGGTCCCAGTCCAGCTCATCTAAGGGTAGGCATTATGCTTCAATCCAAAATCACATACCGTGTAAACCCTGGTTCTTTAAATTCCGCAAAGCTTCTAAGCGAGCAACCTCTGTTATTTGCCGTATGCGATTGGGTCATGCCTGCACAAATGTTTTTCTATCCAAGATACGGATAAGGGATAGCTCTCTGTGTGAATGTGGCTTGGACGAAGGAACTCCTGACCACATTTTCTTCTCATGTTCTAGGTTGAATGGATCCCTATATGATCTCCTTCCCTCAAACGATTTCCCTCTTCCTGCCAACTTTAACACCCTCCTGACTTATGTCAATTCCCCACTCATTTATACATTATGTTACTTCATAGATCTTAACAATATTAACCTGTAAAACTGTGCTCGTTTGCTCTAACACTTAACATTGTGTCTGCTTTAATGATGTCTCCTCTTTTCAGGTATTTCAACACTCCATAAACCTTTTGGCCTCTTTCCAAATCAACTGTTTGTATGGAAAAGAAATTTGGTTTATTGACACTTGTACTTTCACACGTTATTTCGATCAGTAATCAGTACATAAAAACTGAGTTGTTGGCGGAATCGTTGGGATCGCCATAGAAGAAAAAAAAAAATACTGTGCTGTCAATATAGAGAACAAAGCAGGACAAACCTTTAGTCGTCCCACTGACAGCACAAATTCTACAGTGAGCTCTCTCCAGTGGCACACAATGTAATAGTAAAATACAAATTATAAATAAATTAGCTTATTATTATTTCGACGAAACAGGTGCCTGCATGAGCGTATGCGCATTACGCAGCGCAGGCCCTTACAATCCTAGGACTAACTAAAGGACTTTTACTTTAACTGTAAGTTTGTGTGATACGTTACTGGGCCAAACATGAAACTAGTTCTCTAGGCGCCTGTGAATACGTTGCGATACGTCCTTAATTATATTATACTTGGAATATTTTTCGCACTAACCTTCGCAGGTAGACAGTTAAATAACAAACACAAACGAAAGTTTGCTTGCAATTGTAATCCTGTATATATAACGATATAGCACTACATAATGAGTATCAACATCGTGCTTGTCTCGTTTGTAATGTTGTTTACTGTCATTATATTGGTAGGTATACAGTTCTAGATAAAATACGACATGTGAGTATTATTCAACAAATGATGACTACAAATGACACATATTCTTAAAATAAATTGTCTTTGTACTGTCTAAAGTTAATTTTAGTTGAACTATTGCAAATGATGAAAAGTTCTAAATAAGAAGAAAGGCGTTACCGTTTCAGTTGCCCGGGGGACGAGTTGGGGACTCTGTGGTCCCCACACACGAGGAGGGGCCAGATTGAGAGGAATGGCCCTTTTGGTCGGTTCAAGTCCGACATAACCTCTCCCACCGGCTCCGGTAGAGGGGTATCCGTGGGGATTTTGCGCACGTAAAAAAAACCGTTTCAGTTGCCCAAGGTGCATCGCTTGAAGGTTGCGAACCACACACACCGAAATACTTAGTTCCTACCTATTCCTTCTGTTGTAAGATGTCTCCATACACACATATAATCCTTTATACCCGGAGGGTTAGGCAGATATAAATTAACACCCATATTTCACCAATCGTTGTGTTCTATCCAACGTAATAGAGGGTGAGCCTATTGCCGTTTTCCGGGCACTATTGTTGACTCGAGCCACGCATCTGAGGTGGAGTCAGAGCTGTAAATATCTCTCTGATGTTAAACTGCCCTATCCCTGAGTCGCCTTGTACAACACCGCAGAGATATGGTGGCCCAAATCTGTTTTAAAATGTGTCCAATGCCTAAATATTGGGGAAAGGTAAAAATCATTTATATTACTCGGTATACGTCAAACACATAAATGAAAAAAATAAGTATTTGATACTGTAGGAAGTTTACGCGAACATCCGTCAAACAATGAATAACTATTTGATAAGATTGCACTTAGTTCTCATATTGTGTAGATTTTTTTCATTCACTGGAGGTCGTTTATTCAGTGGAGAACTGCAACATTAATGCCCCGGCGTCGGATAATAGTTTTCTCGTTCTTTTGGTCTCGTTATAATACAATACTCGTCACGATTCTTGAACACTAATATCATTTTACTTTACTATTTTTCAAAGTTATTGCACACTTAAAGTTATATATTGTATCATTTAAGATATGCAACAGAAATTATCATAAAAGAGTAATATGCTTACCTTAGGCCGGCATTTCCGGAAATTAATTATTTATTATATAAAGTACAGTGTAGTACAGTCTGTGCTCTAGTTTTATGACGTCTACTACTTGTCTTCCATATTTTTTTATATTTCTTAGGATTATAAGTCTGTTACCGTTGGCATATGAAATAAATCCTCTTCACCTCTTGCAGGGGATGAAAGGGCAAGCAAAAAGAAAGGGATGACGAAAGCTCTACAAAACAACTTCACCATAACATAAACTCACGCCTATATCTCCGAAGGGGTAGGCAGAGGTGCTAGCACCTACATTTCGCCAGTTTATATTTAGGTCCCAATGTAATAGGTGGCGAGCCTATTGCCATTAACCGGGCACTTATAAACCTGTCATAAATACATACATAACTTCGAAAAGCATCGAAAAGTCATTGGTGTGTGCCATGGTAAAACCTGGGATCGAACCTGAGAGAGACCTCGTCTCAGCAGTCCATTACCTATACCACTAGGCTACCCCGGTTCTAACGGTACGGTTAGGTACCTAACAAATATAGTTTCTGCTACCTTAACGTTTAAAGTAGAGCCTCCTTCCGCGGCTGAGCTAATTTATCGTGCTGCAAATACAATTCAACTTATCAACTCGGCTGCGGCCATAATAGCCTCGTGTTGTGTTCCCGGCGGTGAGTAGGGTAGCCAGAGCTCACTGTAGTGTTCTTGTGCTGTCAGTGGATAAACAAAAGGCTTGTCCTAATAAATCTTCTACGGCATAAAAACTCTTTGTGCTTACAGGGTCGGCAGCGCGAGTGTTACTCCTCTGGTGTTGCACACGTACACCGTCATGTTACCACTCTTTCTAAGTTGTATCTAAGATAACTTTTCATTGTTACAGGTACGAAAATGTCGTACGTTTGGAACAACTCAAGCTGTTTGGACATCTTATCAGCCATTATAGCACGCAAGTATGTGATCGCTTATCTTTATATCTATACTCATGTATCACACGTGTAATAAAACATGTTGTTATTTTTTGTCAAAATAAAATACCTGCACTTGGAACTTATCTGTAAACTGAGGAAGAATGAAGAAAGAACCAAATAAATCCTGTTGAATATGGAGCTTGCACTTAGAAGCCCAGGCCAACTTTCTTACTCCTCCTTTCCGTCCTCCCCTTTCATTTATTTTAGCTTTTGAAAGCTACTGCCAACTAACACAATTCTTTTGTAGTGTATTTCCATCGCAGTTTTCCTACGTGACAAATGTTTTTTATACTAACGTAAAACATGACATGCGTGCTATCGTCTCACTGCCGAAAAGTAGGAGAGTAGTGGAGAAAATTTGGAAAGCGGACCCCAGGCTTCAAATGCTCTAAAATTGCAAACAGGGGGCCAATTCGCCTATTTTATGTTAACGTACAAGATTTTAGCGACACCATAGATATGAGATTTTGACTGACAAAGAAAATTGTGTGCGCCAAGTTGATTAATCACATCGTAGTGTCTTTACTGTGGTCTCACCGGTGTGGTGTTCGAAACTATAAAGCCAAAAATTGCCACATCAGTGAAATTAAAATGACACATGAAATAAATTCAAAATGCACGTGCTTTCTTATTTTCTTTCTTATAGTAGCTCATTATAAACGTATTTGTTGATACAAATGTACAAACATGGCAATGACCACTTAATTTACCCATAATTCACTTTAAAAATGAAATTAAGTATATACTTGCCACTATAAAAAACAGTGACACTGACTAATGACATTACTGACGTACGTAATATGCGTTATTTCCTTAGATTCATCTGGATTCATCTAAGATTATTTCGAATGTTATTGAGATGTTACTACGCATTTTCATAAACAAAAGATGTTATATAGTTGAATATAAATACAAGTATCACCACCCCATCTCATCGGCAGAGTGTCGCAAGACTCGCAAAAGGCGACTAACGGGAAAAAACCCACACGCTATCACTGCAAGAGAAGGAAAACTCGAAATAAAACCCTGTTTCATCCTGTCTGGCCAGCGTGGAAATAGTTGGCCAAAGCCTCTCAACATTGGGAGAGGCCTATGTACAGCAGTGGACTGCGATAGACTAATATAGAAAAATGGATAGAGTTATATAGAAACACAAAAGATATTTGTGCATTATTGTATACATATGGTGGAAATAATAAGATTGGGACAGTCGGAGCCGTTAGTCCGTATCTTTAAGGACATTGCAGAGGAATTCATGATCCAAGGTACGAAAAAGCACCAGTCTCATCAGACTAAACCCCTCTGATTAAATTAAAAGTGAGTAACAAAAAAGACTTTTTATATTTATAATATTTGTCACTCTGTCCATTATTTATTAACAAGTGCCTGCTTAACAAACGCCTGGCTTTCCTGCAGGTGATGAATAACTCTCATCCTCTGTTTTCAAATGATATTGAACCTAGAAACAATGAAAGAAATATTATGTTAACACAATAAATTATAAGTTTTCTTTGTACATTCTTAGTACCTATGTTTAAATAGAAACCTAAATATAAATGAACTATAATACCTTCTTTTTTTTCAGGTATCCAAGACTAATATACAAGACTGATTTTTGACTAATTTAACTAAGCTATATCTAATATAAAAATATACATCAGCCATTATGTTTTTTACTTTTAAATACTATTTACCTTGGTAACTGATATTATAAAAGTAAGATTAAAAATTCATTTGTAACTGTTCTACGATATACAAATGATTTCTGGACAATGTCACTAATAAAGTTATATGTATTGAAAAAATATGTAAATACCTACTTACTATATATAAATATATAATTATTCCCAACTCAATTGATGTCGGCTTTCTAGTGTAACTAAGATATGGCTAAACTTTAACAATTTCAATGAAGTGACTGCCATCTGACCTCCACAAATAATTGGTGATATTGAAGATCTGTAGTAAGAATAGTCAGACAGCGACTGTTCGTCGTAAGAATATATTATTATAATATTACTGCGGACAAACTAATAGTGATAATAGACCAGTGTTTAGGTACTTCATCATCAACATCATGGAAATATGCACATGAGAGTGCTTCTTCCATTATATTATGTAATTCTTATAATAATTAGTAGTTAATATATATATATATATATAGTATAGAATATGAAAAATTACATACATAACATAACACAAACTCACGCCTATATCCCTGAAGAGGTAGGCAGAGGTGCTAGCACGCACATTTCGTTGGTTTATGTTTAGGTCCCAATGTAATAGGAGGCGACCCTATTGCCATTAACCGGGCACTTATAAACCTGCGATAAATACACACATAACTTCGAAAAGCTTCGAAAAGTCATTGGTGTGTGCCATGGTAAACCTGGGATTGAACCCAAGACCTCGTCTCAGCAGTCCATTACCCGTACCACTAGGCTACCGCGGTTTTTTGTAATGTGTAAATAACCAACTGACTTGGAATTCCTTGGTTGGTGCTCCGATGGGAAATTAACAAATTTATGGTAGGTATAGGGATAGATGGTTTAGTGCCTCTGTGACTTGTCTCACAGCTTTTGACACTGCAGTCTGTGAGGATTATGAAATGAACTGTGACCTAATAATGTTTGGTAGGACCCTGTCCCATAAATAACAGGAATATCAGAAGCTGAAATAAAAAGTAGGTATCAGAAAATGTCAAAGTGATGGTTAGATAATTTAAATTTAAAAGCATTTTACATGATGACATTTTAATTTAATTTCTTTCTTATCTCCATCATCACAGAACTTCCATCATTTCTCTGCTCTGATGGAATAATGTTGTTACGGTTACTACTATCCTCACAATCCTGTGATGCAATTTGTCTCGCAGAGCTATGAGCTTTTAAACGTTTTACTTTTAATACATTCCTCTTTATTCGATGCAAACTTCTTTAATATAATTAATCTATGATTCAATCAAACTATAATAAGCAAAGCCAAGATTGCTGTTTTATGTTAGGTATACTTCGAGACATATATTTTGGACCTAAAATGTGTTCTATACACGCATCACTTGTTTCATACTTAGGCGTCTTCTGAGAAAAGAACGGCGTGCTACGACGGTGGACTTGCTCAAATTCACCAAACAACTCGAGTATAGATTATTATAATACTATCAGCACGCGCCTAGGCTTTATTTGTCTCACGACTCAAGTCCAAGATATGTGTACACAGGTATACCTGACGTACAAGTCGCAGCGGTACGATTGACAAACTATAATAGCTGTCAAAAAAACGGTAGTCTGCTAACTTAAATTCACTGGAGTATTATTATCTCAGCGGCGTTGATTCGTATTGGTGCCAACCTAAACGGCCAAAATAGCCATATTGCCATATTAGCGAAATTAAATGTGTCAATTGACAATTATTCAAAATTTCAACATGCATATAAGGTAAAAGCACCAATAGCGGACACTAACCCAATGGATATGAATACTTTTGAAATAAATCCGTTATTTTAAGATAGGAACCACATGGTTTACCAGACTATTGACTTAAAAGACGCCTAATGGCATCTATAATACATGTTCAAAAATTCGTAACACTATTCCAACTGAATTTTGAGTTGCTGATGGTTGACATCAACTAATGTGAGCTAGTGAACACGGTCGTGTTGTTTCTTAAGATTTTTGTTAAGGGTGCTGATTTTAACAGGTGTGATCATTTAATTGTTAAATGTATGGATGTTTTCTTTAATACTTAGGCCCATTGCCTACCTACGTATTTTGGTTTGATTTTCTAGCAGATTTAAGCCATGTTCTCTATGGATGCCAAAAAATGTAAAATTGTTCTTTCTTATATTCGTGATGAGCGTCATCTATTAACGCGAAAAGACACGTTTTAAATAAATAAATATTCCACGACATTCTACACAACGCTATCTAGACCCATGGTAAGCATAGCTTAAATAGCTTGTGTTATGGAATCTAGAATGCGGATAAACATACTTAGATACTTTTTTTTTGTAAATAAATACATATTATACAAATATTTGCACTGAGCGGGAATCGAACCCGCACCCCCTGCATAGCAGTCGAATGCTCTACCGCTACGCCACGGAGGTCGTCATTACTTATTAGTTAAGCAAGTGTCATTAAGGTTAAAACCAATTAATTCCCTTTGTGAAACCGCAGTAGCCTAGTGATGTGGGTAATGGACTGCTGAGACGAGGTCTCGGGTTCGATCCCAGGTTTTACCATACACCGTGACTTTTCGATGGTTTCGAAGTTATGTGTACACGCATTTTATCGCAAGTTTATAAGTGCCCGGTATTAACCGGGTCCCAATGGCCACCTATTACATTGGGACCTAAACATAAACTGGCAAAATGTGGGTGCTAGCACCGCTGCCTAACCCTTCAGGGATATAGGCGTGAGTTTATATCTATACTAATATTGTAACGCTGCAGAGTTTGTTTGTTTGTTTGTTTGTTTGAACGCGCTAATCTCTGGAACTACTGGTCCGATTTGAATGATTCTTTCAGTGTTGGGTAGTCCATTTATTGAGGAAGATTTTAGGCTATATATCATCACGCTACTACTTAAGGAAGCGGAGCATTGATAATAAATGTTAACAAATCCGGCAATTTTTCATACATATTTTGAAGACTAAAACATACGGGCTCAAAGGGATATGAAGCTTCAAAATATACCCCGGGCGAAGCTGGGGTGGGTCAGCTAGTTATGTTGTAAATGGATTTCACTCAAATATGAATTGTAAATAATTTATTTTAACAAAAAAAGTTGCCGATTTTTAGTTTGTATTTCGCACGAAGCAAAACGTATCAAGCCCTTTTATTTGATAAGTGCCCATATTGAGAGAGTTGAGAAAAAATATGTACTCCGTCATTTTGTAGCGGCAGCCATTTGGGACCGGTTTTTTTTTCAAACATAGTTAAGAACACTCCCGACTAATATACCTTTCAAACAAAAAAAATGTTCAGGAGCTACGATGCCACAGACAGACACACACATACAAAGATTTGCACATTCGCTGTGTGTGTTCTACTACTTCTATCATGGTACTGCTCGCAATAGATAGGAAATTCATCGCCACACATTGCAACCTGCGACGGTGCGCACTGTGCTGTATGAAAGAAACTTTATCCCACACACACTCAAGCTGTGGAATAAACTCCCTGCTGTGGTTTTTCCATGTTAAGAACATTCCTGTTTCTTCAGGGTTCGGTTACATGTCCATAGGCCACGGTAACCACTTTCCATTAGGTGAACCGTGTGCTTGTTTGCCACCTAAGTGTTAATACTTATTCTTTTACATATCTACACCCTTTTTACATTTATAAAAAAAACTACTTTTTACAATGGGTACGAAGTTTCTATGGGTCTATTAAGCTGTATGTATATTTTGTGTGTGCGTAATTATTTATATCATTAGGGAGCTGTAAGAGATATATTTATATCGATTACCTTGAATATCTAGGAATGTAAGTATTTATGCCTAGAAAGGTACCACAGCTAGTGATTACGAGAAGTGCTGTACTAATGTTAACCTTGTAAAAAGCTATAGTCAGTGTTGGTCAGTTATAATTATTATTCTGTATGGTTGCAGGTTGAATTGATTTCTTACTTATTTAGTTACATTAAAGTTATCCTAAAAATAAGAACAACAGATTCATTAACCATAAGCTTTAGATTTTGGTGTGCTAACTGTAAACACTGATTTTTACGTTTGAGATCATTGAGCAAGATCGTTTGAGTGTCCTCATAAAAAAAATAGTTTTAACCATTTATTACGTGTTCTGTAACAACGACACTAGTCCGTCGCCGTGAGTTGCAGTACTCGTCTTAGGTCAGATATTATTATATCTTTTGCACTTATGTATATCACATTTTTATAATGACATCACACCCGAATTTGACGTTTTTCAACAGTTTTTCACGATCTTCTTAAGCTAACAAATTAAAAACAAATTTTTATTTATTTTTTATGTATTTACGCGAAAAAAAATTGGAATAGGAATAAAGTAAATATCTATAACTTTTAAGATAGGTTTCCAAAATTTGGTAATAATCATTATTGAAAATAAAATTTCGCCCTTATCAAAAATCTTAAGAAACAACTGTTCAAAATAAACTTACGACAGTGTTGTGAGTTTTGAAAATGTCTTATACATGCCATTAGGCGTCTTTTAAGTCAGAATTATGTGAAAAAAAGGTCAGTTTCTTAAAATAGTGGTTTTTATTTAAAAGTGTCCACTATTGGGTTAGTGTCTAGTATTGGTGCTTTTACCTTAGCTACTGCTAAAAAAAAAAACAATTTTTACTTGCTAGATACGTTTAAAAAAATTACAGGTTTATTGACATTGACAATGGCATATTACTTTATTGCAAAGCCAAGTGTAAACAAACAATTTATTCGCAGAAAGAAATAATTATTCGCTCACTGTCTAACTCTATTCTCTATCTTTTTATTTACGATTTAATTCATTCTCCATCTTTAAATTTCTTCAACCATAAAAGTTTCCGAGGGCTGTCATATTACAGACATCAGAAATCTACCTAAAAATAATGTTATAATGTTGTGGAAATTGTTGGCAATGTTGGCATACGTAAGTTAACGTGAGGCTTACGTTGAACCACCACGTTAAATGTATACTAACACTCGAACACAAATATTACGGAGAAGTTGTTCATTGTGACTGCTACCAGTGATGAAACATTAACTAAGATCGCCAAAGTGTAGTGTTCAAATGCAAATGCAAATATGCCATTTGTTTAGCAAAGTGTCTCTTTAAGCATTTCGATGAATCAATGGTTACTTCGACTGTGAGTTACTGGATTAAACCAAAATTAGCATAAAGAAGACTGGTTTAATTTTATAATCTTCCATCATAGGTGTGATCTCTGACAGAATTACGAATGACTTGTCATTAAGTTAGAATGCCCCATAAGCCAAAGAACCATGAAAAACTATACAAAAGACAGACAACTGCAAGACAATTTTAAAGCTCAAATTATGGTGCAAATGTATGGTGTACACAAATCTAAGGCCTCTTTTGTATAGCTGAGCACTAAGAGGTATTACACAAGTACTGGATTGAAATGTGACGACCATGTTAAAAAAAATGATACCATCTGCTGAAGATTTTTGGGAAAAATATACCTAAATTTCAAACAATTTTAGATATATTGGAAAATAAAAATACATGCATGATTGTAATGTTTTTTTATTCATTATTAATAATGGAATTTGTAGTCATAGTACTTTCTTGTGTTGAAGGTAGCGCTTCTTCATCAGGTATACTTTCATTTATATGAGATGCATGCATACACATGCATGCACACTCATAGGTACATCTTCATTGGGCTTATCCTTATTGTAAGAAATCAAACCATTTGTACTTCTGACTACTATCTTGAGCTTCTCTCGCACGGTTTTGTTGTTCTTATGGGATTTTCATAACAACACTAGTGTCTTCTCTCTTCACTTTCTATTCAGTGTCTACAATTTGTTAATATTAGCTTAGTTTAGGCCTAGCCTTCATTCTTGTCCAATATATCTATAGTCCATTCAACTGAAACAAATATTCAGACTTAAATTATTTTTATAATCAATAAAAAAAATAGGACAGTCCTACAAAGGATTATAATATGATATGTCTCATATAAACATAATAACTTTGGTTGTCCATATTTCATGTGCTGCTGTACTCTTCATTAGAATGTGATAAAACCTAGTCAAGTTAGTAAGTACACTTGCAAGAAAGTTTTTGGTATAGTGAGATTACTACAATGTCCATGATTATGTAAGTTGTTATCCTGTGCTTTAATTGGAGTATCGGATAGACTATCAAAACACAACTTATGTTAATACTATGAAGTTTGTACAGGTATGCAGGTAATACTCACATTAATCTACTCAAATTAATCACTGAAGGTTTAGTGAGGATAAAATAGTGGTCATAATAGGCCAGTGCTAAGGTATGTCTTACCGCCATAAACACCTATACTATGCAATTCTTATAATAATAAATAGATAATGAATATCTAGAACCAATAGAATATGAATTATGTGTAAATAATCAACTCACTTGGTCTTTATGCAATCCTTTCTTGCTGCTCCAATGGAAATTTAACATATTAAAGTAGGTAAGTATATGAAGAGATAGTTTAATGCCTCCATGACTTGCCTCACAGTCCTTGACACTGTGGTCTGTGTGGGATTTGATAGACCCTGCTGCATAGATGACAGGAATATTAGAAGCTGAAATAAAAAGTAGGTATCAGAAAACTTCTAAGTGATTGTTAGAACATTTACACATTAATAATATTTTATTTTTTTTTAATTGGGAGAGGCCTATGTCCAGCAGTGGACTGCGGGGGGCTAATTGATTGATTGATATTTTAATTTAATTTCTTAAATCTTACCTTCATCACAGATATTCCATCATTTCTTTGCTGTGATAGAATAATGTTAAGGCTGTTTATGAGCTCAAACAAACCTTTTACTAAATTCTTCTTCAGGCGGTATATAGAAAATGTTACTGTGTCTAAGAATAGCACGAGTTCGGCAGCAATTCCTTGGAGATTTGTGTTGATGATATGATCTTCGTCGTGAGCTGCTTCTAGCAATTGTCATCGTGCGTAATGTTTATTGTTTTGAAGGGAAACATTGTTTAAACTCAACGGGAATACTACTAAAAGTAAATCCGTACTAATATCGCTTGAAATGAGAAGTGGCGGCAATTAATCAAGAGATACATCACTAATCGAACTATATTAAACACGAAAACACACACGAAAAAGGTGCATCTGCAGAGTGGCATCTCTATTAATTCAGAAATGTGAAATGGTCGATATGCAGCGGTTGAAACAGCTGTCAAATAATTAGTAGAATACCAATTATCAAATTATTACAAAGATATTGGGCCGCTATTAGTTAGTAGACTACCAATTTGTAACATTGACCAAAATGAGCTACAAAAAGAGCAAAATTATTGCGTCATCACACCACCGGAACACTATTTCATTAACAGACTTGCCCCTAATTTGTATCAGTGACCACTATGAAGCCACAACTACGATGACTACCGACAAGCCATCGCTTTAAATTTTTAGCAGAATACGAATAGTGCAAAATTATTACGACGACACACCATGCAAACACTATTTTATTAGGCGAATTGGCCCCCAGTACTTACGCTCAGATAGTGTTTTTTCTCATACACGTAAATGGTATGTTTAAAATGTTTATCTTAATTTGCAGGTTATAGCTGCAGAACCGCTGTTGAGGCCGCTATTGAAGTTGCTCAGCGGTTTCAGAAATGAATTACCACCGCCTAATGTTGAGAGTAAGTGTATACATAGTTATAGTATAAAGTAAATCAAATCCTAACGTTATTTATATAGAGTTGAGAATTCGCTGGCTTTCAAGTGGTTAAATTTGGCAAAGTTAGTTCACAAACATTATTCCCAGATAACTGGCACTGACCCACACCGACAGTCTCAGTGGTGTGACGGTGGTGAACGCAGGAGAAGCGGATTTGATCCCCGCTCAGTACAATGCTATGATGTAATGTATGCTTGAATATGGGTATTTGCATTGGTCTGGTCGTGCCTCGGATAGCATGTTAAGCCGTCGGTCCCAGTTGCCATACGAACATCTGTGGCAGTCGTTACGGAGAGTTGGAGCCTTAAAAAATCCAACAACTGGTCTAACTGCAATGCTTCGTTATCGCCTTTGGGTTGTGGAGTTCAGAAGGCAGTCGTTTCACGGAAAATATCGAAGTTCAGCCAAATCCGCATTTAGACTGGTAAAAGCGGACCCTAGAATCCGAGGTGAAAGTTTCAATGATGAAGATGAAAAAACTGGCACCTATCCGTCACTTCTGATCTCTTCGACTCCGAAACAAACATGAAAAAATTATAGTGATTTAAACATTAGGCTGTATCAACGATTTCTCATAAATGAAGAAAGAGAGGCATTTCTACTTCCTTTAGCCAGGATGCACTACTATAAGTGATACTCAGTGTTATAACAAAGTACTCCGACAGCTGTTTTACTCCATTTTAATAAAGGAAGTTGAGTGAGTTTCTCACCTTCATTGTTATCAAGGTTAGACACACTTAAATAAGTGATAAAAACAGGGTTACCTAATAGGCATCTAAAAATATTTTATTGTACTTTTTATGATTTAAAATGTCTATTCTTGTTCTGGATACTTACTCGAAATATTTTACCGTACGAAATGGATAAAAACTGTAAATTGCAATACATACTTAATTTATTTTGATTAAATAGTAAAATAATAGAGAATCTAACAAATAATTTAAATATTTATTACTATTTTGTGCCATAACTGGATAAACGCTACCGCTACGGTAGCGTTTATCCAGTTATGGTAATACTTTGTCATCTTATTGCTTGCACTTTCGCGAAGGTTATAAGTACACTCGGTACTATTATTGGACCTGGCAGCAACCAGAACGTAGAATTTATTTTGTTCAGTAATGTGCCTGTGTGAAACCATAATGGGCTGGCAGCTAGCTATTGGATGATATTCCACCTCAACGATGTCTAAATATAAAACACCGTATTATTGTCTTATTTCCAGCTGAACTAGTGACGGTACTCAACCAGCTATGTGTGGCGTTGATGCAGAATATGAAGTTTATAGACCTGTTTTTCTTGACCACGCACACGCAGAAAGGATCACATGCCGAGTAAGATTTCTTTTATTATTCACTTTACCTATAAACATATACTTATTATACATATTTTAGTGAGTGAGGCAACAGATAAAGGTTAATTACGAGTATTCTCATTAACCTGGGGGGGTTATATGGCTAAGCTTGAATGGTTTCACGTCGGTTGTGCAATGGTTAGGAGTCGAACCCGGGACCCCTCGATCGTAAAGCCGACCATTTACCAATAAACTACCGACGCTTTTATATTGGATATGTCAATTGGTATAGCTTTTTTGTAACAATTGGTATTAGCCGCGTGGTTTCCGGCAGAGTAGAATTTGGGTCCATCTCTTCCCATGCGGTGTCGTACAAGGCGACTAAGAGATAGGACTGTTTAACATCAGACAGATATATACAGCCCAGATTCAGCCTCAGATGCATGGCTCGAGTCAACAATAGTGGCCAGAATGCGGCAATAGGCTCATCCTCCATTACGTGAGACTGAATACAATTATTGGTGAAATGTGGGTGTTAATTCACCTCTGCCTAATCTTCCGAGGATAAAGACGTGATTATATGTATACATGTATGTATAGTACAGTACAGATATATAGGGCAGAGATTTCAAACTTTACCAATTTACGTATACTGTTCTAGGTTCATCATAGTCCGTCTTCTACTATCGTCCGTCCACCGAGAAGGTAGTACAGGGTCAACGGCAAGAGATGCATTGCTTCTATGTGCTAAGATGTCCGCTAGATGTTCAGAGTTGGCTGAGTTCATGTTATCTGGGAATACTTGCCCAGTGCTAGCAACAGGTATGCTTAATTAATTATTATTAACTTAAAAAGAGTATTATTTATTTTATTAATCGTGCCGTTATTTCTAGCGTATGTATGTTATAGGTTTTCATTCTATCACCATACATATATTATAATAACATGCTGCAAGCAAGGGACAGCGAAATAATGTTACGATATAAAATTGGAGTATTGGGGACTTTCCAGATTATCGGGACCCTGCCAACCAGCTGCCAGTTCGTCTATCAGTAGATTTTTATTATTTAATACCAAAAGTATACAATTTCCAGTTCATTTATAGTGTAACACAAACTAGAAATATTTGTCAGTACACTACGTTCGTAGTTGAGTTGTAGTCGGGTTGTGCCCGCACACTAAATAAAAGTAGAACAAAAAGAAGGCATGCTAACCCAAAATACAAGCTTTGAATGCAATCAGTATTAGCGCTCGAATAATGATGATACAGTCACGAAATAAAATGTTAACTCACGATAATCTATTTTCCATTGCAGGTCTCAGTGGTCTTTACTCTCTTCTGCCACGCACTCTAGACGAAAGAATTTACCGCCTAACACCCGACGATGTGAACCAAGTACATAAGTTGACGCTGTTCATCGATTCCTTGGAGTTCTGTAACGCTGTTGCTCAGGTATTTAATAATTTTCCTATTTTTCTGAACAAAAAAGTCGATAAATCATACTGAAAAAGGAAACCAATATGGACGTTATATGAACTTATTACATAGAAACTCATTTTCCCGGCAGGTCGCCCACCCATCTATAAAAAAGCACCTACTCGATCTGCTGTACCAAGGATTTCTCGTCCCAGTAATGGGCCCAGCGCTATTACAGGTAAATATTAATAATAAGGTGGTGGCAGGTTAAAGAGATGTGGATATTGACCGTGTGTGACGCTTGTTCTTGTTACATGTGTACTTTGTAGACTGGGTTCATAAAAGAGTTGTTTCGTTGTTTAAAATGTTGTAAAAGTATATATTTACAAGCGTGAACTGTCCAAAAAAAACTATGTTTAGATTAGCAATGAAAATGTATTATGCCTTAACTCTTGCTTTTTTTTGTTAGTTCACGTTTTTATATGTGGTATAAGTATTGAAGTGTTTATTGTGAATTTTATCTAACAATTTTATATGAGAAAAGTTAACACTCGTAACAGAAAAAAGATTAAGCCCGGTTTGTTGAAATATATAGATTTTATTGCAGCAAACCAGGTTGTTGATGGTGAAAATTAGACCCTAAAATTAGAGGTAAACAATTTACTTAAATCAGAAAGAACTCAGCTGACAGACAACCTTATGGGGTGAATAATGGTCTGAGTGTTAAAAAACACCTGTTAAAAATGCCCAAGTTGAATACTTGGCCAATGTGAATTTACTGTAATCATTATTTAACCATTTTCAACTAAAGACTTGTATTGCGTGAATCTTGCTCCCTATTTCAATTTCAACAATTTATCTTCGAATCTGACCACGATTAAAACATCAAATTCGACATAATTCTGTATCTAACTAAAAATGAATGTGCATCCTAAGTAAAAATATACCGTTGCATGATTGAAGAACATTTTATCTTTAACCAGCAAATGCCCGGTATGCGTAACAACATAACTTTTGTGTTAGGAACTTTCAAGAGCATATGCATGACAACTTACCATAGTTTGATCGCAATCATATCGAAGTTAAATACCTTTTTTAAGTTGGTTTTATATAGACTTTATGAATTGCAATGATCATAAATATCCAATTGCCAGATTTTCTATAATACAAAGTTATTTCACTTTTATATTCTTTTGCCCTTAATTAATGGCGTATAGACTGAAATCACCACTGACTAAACCATACATTATGGTGAAGTTTTATTGCGATCGATTCATACGTTAAGTCTTGAGCAGCTAACAAACAGACAGACTTTGTCATACATAATTATAGTATGGAATACTAACTATTTAGTGTTTGTTTCAGTACTGGCAGGTGAGCATATAAGAAACGTATAGGTGTCCTTTCTATTATTATTTTTTTAATTTATCGTCTCTTATCAATTTTGAAGCACTTCTTACAACAATATTAAAAAAATATATGCCTATGACCATTATTATTGTAAAATATCATAAAGACACTTATTATTTTATGTCATTAATTTATTAATAAGTATCTATTGATATGAAATGGTTTATACATGGTGTTATTTATTTAATGTACAGTGGTATATTTTGTGAGTATTTTAGTAATTATTTTTTTATTGTGTGCTATTTTGATTATTAACGTGTGCGCGTATTAATTTGTATAGCTTGACCAGAGATATACATATTTATTATAAAAATTAAAGTCCCGCGACATAATACACCCTGTATAATGTCGTATGACTTTATGGCTACATTATCTATTGCTCATAAAGAATGTTCTTGGATGCAAAAACTTAAAACCGTGG
Organism: Eilema griseolum; assembly: GCA_963662185.1. NCBI lineage: Eukaryota > Metazoa > Arthropoda > Insecta > Lepidoptera > Erebidae > Eilema > Eilema griseolum. The sequence goes on from OY759250.1 coordinate 14,727,584, forward strand.
TTGCAAACACAGCGGTGAAAGGCGCGATAGCGCAAGTGACAAGGCAAGCCAAAGAGATCTCAGCAGCGCCGGTTTCTTTCTGTCTCATTGGATTGCCGTGCCGTTTGCGCTGCATCAAAATAGTGCCGATTGAATCCAAAACTTTGTCTGCTCTCTTACTCTGTATATTACTTCCCATATTTGGTTTTACGAAAGCAACTGCCGTTTAATTCCCTAACCAAAAGAGGAATGTCAGAGGTTCATCCGTCAATCAGCACATCTACCGGCTTGGAGATATTGGCGTAGACTTTTCACTCACTACCCTGTCATAAACCTATTTTTTTTTCTTATAATGAATTATTTCAAGAACATTCTGTCTAAGTGATAGATTAAACATTTTTTTTAAAATCATTGGTTTTGATCGAAATGGTTTAGTAATACGGTTCCATTCCATGGATGGCATTCAGACTGGTTGTATTATTTATTTATTATTTATCATTTGGCGCGTGATGGATGTAGACGACATTAACAAAACATGTTTGAGTTTATAGCAGACTACTATATTCAGTTATAATATTCCTATCATAATATTAAAATATATTTATAACTTGAATACCGTTTGCCCACAACAGAAAATAGCAGTCTGAATCGTTTATTTTTAATATTGAAAGTGTATTATTGTTTTCTAATTGGTCATACTTTTGTGTCTATATCAAGTAATACTGTCAAAAAAATTGAAAAAGAATCTGTGTATATAAAAATAGAACATATTAAAAACGCAATAATACACTTTCTTATTCTTTCACATTAAAAAAACACGAAGATACAGACTACAAATTTTATTTTTAATATATATTTTCAAAGAAGTATCTTCGATTCTTTTTAATGTGTTACAATGTATCGTATTTGTGCGACATGATGTGACGTACATCACGTCAGTGGGCTTTCATTGCACGCGCGGGACTGCACCGGTGTGGCCATACCGATAAGCGGTTAAGTGACGGTAACATCATCCATTAATCGATTCATTGCCTACGACAATTCGATTCGATATATCGATACTCATACATTTACATATTATATATCGATTCATTCCAATATTGCGGAATTGTGTGACGTGTGAAAGTTATAATTTGGTTGGTGGAGGTTATATAGATTTATAAAATTAGGGTGACACTTCGTTCTGTTGCACTTGTGATGTCTGGTACCATAACACGGCACTGTAGATTCATGTCTTGTTACGTTGGAGTCGTTTTGGTCGCGGAACAGACGAATCTCTCAAGAGATTCGAGTCTTTCCCGCCATAAGGCTGCTGGTTTGATGAAAGAGTAGTGAATGCTTAAGCAACTGTGTACTATGAGCCGTAGGCTTTATTAGTCATGATTTTCTGGCCTGCCCTGACCTCATCACAGTAGGCGTGGCCTAAACAGATGTCTATGTATATCCTGTGAGATGCTCCTCTCTGTGTTTATTCTGTGCCTAGTACTCACTTTAACTGGTGAGCGACTATGCTCTAATCAAACTAGGTGTTACATAGTACAAGGGTTTCAAACAAGTTTACGTCCTGTCTGATGGTAAGCGGCTACCGCTCTTTTCACCGGGGATGTTATATAAACACCAACCTTATCCCCTATACTTAAGTTTGGCCGCAATTACTGGCACAAATAAGCGAATATTTAATTAAATTATTAGGTATGGTAACTATTTAAATCAATTTCCAATTAAAATCGATGAGTTAATGTTGTTATCTATTTGCGGTGTTTTGTAAGATTTTGGTAGAGATGCGGTTTGTAGCTGACCGCATACAGCAGCAACAGATGACGTGTCTATGCGACACTACTGATTCCTTTGTACTTCTTTGAAATACCTTCCGTACCTAGCGGACCCGTATTACATAGAGATACTTACCCCTCGTTTTCACCTAAGTATAAAACATGTATTTGGCAAGTTGCAATAAGTCACAGGCTTCATTGTGAACGCAAATGTGTGTGTGTGTGTGTGTGTATGTTTTAAACTTGTTTACAACATGTTGGCTATACATACATACTATGTGAACGAAAAAGTATCTGAGACAGTCTTAATACATGTATAAAACAAGTATTGAGTTTTGACTAGTCTTATAAAAGTTTTATATCAAACAAGTTTACAACTTGCTTACTGTGAAGTGGTCAGCCTGTGACCACAGTCGGTATAACCTGGTCGAAACGTCAGGCAAATCAAAGGTATGTATGTACTTATACGATGATCGCGTCAATTCCCATAAATATTATTGTATAACTTGCTTTTTGGGGAAAACGAGGGGTTAAAAATCAGTGTTACGACGTCATCTCCTGCTGGTGTATGCGATCGATTACGAATTCGTACGTTAAGCCGTCTATGTGGCAGAATAGATTGGAATTAAATTCTGTCAGTCTCTATTTCCATACTACTGTTGTTGTATGTCATTATTATTAATCCTATGCGTTGGTGCTATATGCTAACAAGTTCTCTAAATGATAGGAATGTACTAATTTGACCACCACATTAATCATTGTAAACATCTATACTGAGGGCCTTCATTCTTAAGACCTCGTTAACTGGTTGACTTCTAGTGGGGTGAAGCCATATTTGTGCTACATTAGACACATGAATACCTATTTAAGTTACGTACTCTATCGAGGACGGTGAAAAAAAACTAGCGCCAGAACCTCGTCCGTTATTCAGTAGGTATACCAGCTAGCAGGTGAGGTTGGCTCTGAAAATGTTGGTGGGATCCCCTACGCCTGTAAATCCCCGAAGTGGTAGGCATAGGCGTATTAATGCCCATATTTTGCCAGCTATGATTTTCGTTCCCACGTAACATGGGGCGAGCCTTATCGCAGTCAAATGGGCACTGTCATGGGCTGTATATTTACTAGAATGGAGAACAGCCCTATCCTTCAGTCGCCTTTTACGACACCGGGAACCAACATTGTTTTGAGATGCATTACGAATGTCGATTGTTTAGCTTAACATTTGAACAATAACATACATTTACAATTCAATTAACCTTTTCTTCTTTCAACATTGTAACGTTTTGTGGCAGCAATGAGTCGATTAATGCTTCACAGTTGGACATGCAGATATAACATTTGTTTATTCGTTTTAACCCACATTTTTATTGCACAAACAATTAACAACAATTTGTGGTATATAACTCATATTCTCTAACACTAGATATGAAATCATATCGATAAATACTTTATGATACCAAAATGAAAACTCAGTTTAGATGTCACTTATAAAAAAAAAGTTTGCTGTCATAATTTTTCCCCCCTAAACTGTCACTCAACCGCTCGTTTCCCTATACGCAATAAAGCCTACTAACGCAGTACGCATCGTAGACGAAAAGGGGCGCATTGCAGAGTGGTGTGAACGAGCAAACGGCTGCTATGGCGTACTTGGAACTATTGCTACGGTGTGTGACAAGATGGGGGCTGTTGAGAACGGTACTGCACTTCCTCTTCATCTACGAATATGATGGAGTGAGGGTCATCGATGTTCTTCAAAGAAGACTTGACGGGAATTCTCAGGTTGGTGACACTTTTTTGTGTACTGTTACAATATAAACTTAACTTGCTGGTTACCCTAATGACTGATCTCACAATCCCCAAAATTCGTGAGTACAGAATAATATGTGTTAGATACAATGACGTATTATAAACTATGGATATGTCGTCCGTACTCTAAAATGGCAACAAAAAATGATGACGAACGTCATCATTTTACATACATACGTCGCGTCTGTGATTGGTACACAGGCGCGACAATGCGCTACGCAAAAAAAAATACGCCATTTTTAGAGTATGTTGCTATATTTTTTATACTTAGTGTTTGCACCATTTTTGAAAGCCGCTATGTTCCTGCATGACGTATCTATAGGTTATAATACGCCATTGGTTAGATACACATATTTATTCTGTACTTAACAAGTAATATGTGTCACTCAGTATACCTCGTCGTCGTCATTACGTGTGCTTTAGGTTAAGATATATTATATGTATTTTTAGTTTTAAGGTATTTATTTATGGGCCGTAGAATAAGTTTTTTAACATCTTGTAACTTTTCTATAATTGTCTGAAATAAATGATTTATTATTATTATTATTATTACTGCTAGATTTGCACTCAATATGCGCCATAACATCCAAACGTCCGCTCTCCGCATCTTATAAATTTTAGTTTGTCGGTCAACCCTGACTAGGCGTCGTGTTGCTCTTTCGGTTTACCTTTTTGCAGACTCCATTGAGCTCACTGGAGAGTTTTTGTGCTGTCAGTAGCTCACCGAAGAGCATTTGTGCTGTCAGTGGGAAGACCAAAGGCTTGTCGTGTTTTGTATCTACACTGACAGCACAGGAACTCTCTGTTCTTAAAGGGTCGGCAGCACGAGTATGACTCCCCTGGTGTTGCACCCGCCCGTAGGCTACGGTAACCAATTTCCATCAGGTGGACCGGGAGCTTATGGGCCACCTAAGTTGTATTAAAATTTGCTTACTCTAATAGCCATCGCACCCGATAATAAATAAATAAATAATCCACGATATTCTACATAACACTATCTAGACCCGTGACAAGCATAACTTAACCAGCTTGTGTTATGGGATCTAGAATGCGGATAAACATACTTAGATACTTTTTTTTTTAAATGCATACATATTATACATAGAAACACCCAGACCAATGCAAATATACTTAATCATGCATACAAATATTTGCACTGAGCGGGAATCGAACCCGCGCGCCCTGCATAGCAGTCGAATGCTCTACCGCCACGCCACGGAGTTCAGATATGGCCAGTTCAATGCCTCATCAGCTTGCTATTCTGCTAGCTTGGTAGTTCGGATGGCTTTATTACCAATGTTATGGTTCAAAGAAATTTTGTTAATTGATTGTATTCATGTAATAATTTATGTAATCATGCGTTAACTTCGGGATACAAATTATATACTGAGTTGCACCATGGGAATGGGTCTTCATCCTCAAAGCTCAAGCTCAATCCTTCATCAACAAAGCTTAAAAAAAATACCAAAATTAAAGTACAAACTTACATAACTGTACGCACATGAGAACACATACATAAAGATATACGTCACACAACACTCACATAACGTATATATACCTACACTACACACGTATATTACACTCCCACATACACAACACGAAGTTACTTTGGAGGAAATGTAATGACTTATTATATAATATATATATATTATAGAAGAACTCCTGTAATTAGAATCACTGTGACCTAAAATGTCACAAATAGTTAAAAGAGAACTGTTTCTCAAGATAAAGGTTTTTGCCTAGTTTGAGAATCAGTATCGACATATATCGCAAAAATATATTAACACAGTATTGTTTGTAAACACATTTTAAATAACCATTGGAGTCAAATAAATATTTTATAAATTTATTATTTATCCTAGCGTTAATCTCAGTCGCATCTGAAGCTTCACTTCGGAGTCTGGGGTCCGCTTTACAAATCTAACTGCGGATTTGATTCACCCGAGAAGAGGGCCAGATCGTGAGAGATGGCCCTGGGTCGGCCGGGGTGCGAGGGATATGCCTGTCGACCTCACCTTCGGCAACCAAAACGACCCACAGGCGGCGTGCGTTTTAGTCGGTTCGAGACATAACCTCCTCCACCGGCTCCGGTGGGGAGGTATCCGTGGGGATTTTGCGCACGTAAAAAAAAAAAGAATGAAAAATGAATGAAAGAAATGTAACTGAATGAAAGTTCCGGTACCAAACCGGTACGGCTTAGTTAGTAAACTCTCATAAACTCACGCCTATATTCCCCGAAGGGGTAGGCAGAGGTTATAGCACCCACATTTCGCTAGTTTATGTTTAGGTCACAATGTAATAGGTGGCGAGTCTATCGCAATTAACCAGGCACTTATAAACCTGTGATAACATATAACGTATAACATATAACATTTGAAACATTTATTGAAATTCAGTTTACATGGCTCTTAAAACTATTATCCGCTGGATCTTCACACTAGGATTCCCTGTGTCGTGAAGATCAGTCCTCTTTCGTAAGACACAATAAATTCAACTGAATATGTTTAGCTTAAATTTAAATTTAGATTTAAATTTTCCACATAATCAAAGTAATTGTTAATTCTATTATTTATATTTTATTTATCGTGTGTGTAGGTGTGCGTGTGAGTACCTATGCGTGAATGTGTGTGTGTGTGTGTGTGTGTGTGTGTGTTAATGTGTAAATACTTAGCTTAGTTAATATACTAATAAATTTAGAAGTATCTATAACTAGTGATGTGTCTTCCAATCTTCCAGTTGTCAATGGTCGCTCTATCGGTCATGGAAACCCTCATCGACCTGAATTGCGAAGATGTAATGTTGGACATGGTTTTCAAGCATCTGATCAATGGACACCACCTCGTTGGCAACTATAGGCATAAGATCACTGATCCCGGGCAGTACAGAAATGCTGCTGTGGCCTATTTGAACTTATCGCCTAAATGTTGTTCAAGGTCTATGGAGAAGGTAAAGATATATAAGATATTATATAATTTTCCAGGTATGTACTATCTGGGTACAGTTAGTGATAAATATTACCGAACGCACAAAAGATATGTTGGTACATTGAAATTCAGGAGAACGGCCGGCAGCGCGATTTACGCATTCATAGGCCACTGCAACCACTATCCATCAGGTGGATCGTGTACTTGTCCGTCACCGGGTGGTATAAAAAAATAAATAAATCAGTTTATAGTCCGGTCAATTTAGACATTCGAAGTTACATAAAGTCCCAACAAGCTGAATTTCTGTGAAGTTGTTCAAAACATAATTACAAACAATGTCTAGAAGTTCCCCATCATTCCCCTGTAAGGAAAAAATTTAATTCAAGGTCAAAGGTAAAAAAAATGAGTTTTTCGCGATTTTCAGCAAAACGGTAAGTTTTATCATAAAAGTACCTCAGACGAAAATTGTAGATCATAAAATTATCTATAAAAAATGTACTAATACTTTTTTTCTTACGAGCCACCGTTTCTGAGATATAACGATTCTAAAAGTTATAAAAGTTGTTATCGTCATAATATGCACACGTTTCCACGCCACCTATGAGGTAGTGTACTTAGCGCGTTTTTGTTAACGTGGTTCGCCACGGTCTCCACGGGTCAGTTGTGATCCTGTTTAATGTAAAACTATTGCAAAATAACGGAAATTTTCAAAGATTGGGAAAGATAAAAGCGATGTAAATGAAAAAATGTGTTGTAGTTTATTCGTCTTATTCGTAAGTTTCAAATTCTTGTTCTTCTTCTTGTTCTTCTTCTCCTGCTTCTTCTTCATCTTCATTTTGGATGCAAGTAAATTGCGTCAATAGCGATGTATCGCATGATACTTCGTCGGAGTCAAACGAATCCTCCATTGTTTGTGATTCAATATTAGAGCACGACCGGCCTTGACAATTTGTGCATGCCAAAGAACAAGACAGACCGACTTTTTTGCAACCACATTTAGCACTGCATCCCTTTTTGCAGTTGCAAAAAATAGTGTTCAGCAGTTTTTCCGGCGCAGGTGGAAGTAAAGTTTGAACTGGCTCTAATATATTGTTGACCAACTTCCAACCCCAGTCTGTAGGGTCTAGCTGATAACCAAGCCACACTTGAACTTGGTAATATACTCGAAGAAGATGTTGGTGAGCAGCAACTGAGGTTGGAGGAAGACAAGCTAATTGAACTTGTTTTTTATTTTTAGTATTTTTAACGAAACATGCATATCGATGTTTATCTAAACAGGTAGTTTTTTTAGGAGCTCCGTACATAGAAAGAAGAAAGCGGATGCCGTTGGTAATAACTTCTTGTTGAGTTGAATCACTTTTTTTAAAAACTTCAGCACATTGAATTAAATCTTGTTTTTCAAAAATTTTGAAAACTGCTGTTTTACCCCTCCTGTAAAATGCAGATGTCGTATCACAGCCAGTTATTGCGTGTAAAAATAGTACATGATCTTTACACTTTACAAAAGTAAATAAACTTTTTGATGAATATATATCTGATTGATGCTGAGCTTTTCCTGGTTTTAAGAAAATAATAGTTTTTTCAGTTGGCGTTCGAGCAGTGAGTAATACAAGTAAGTCAACATCTTCACCAACAACAATAGTTGTATTTGTCAAATTGAATTGCTCTATTGCTGTTTCAATAATCAATACATCAGCATCATTATTAGCTTGTTTTACCAATATATTTTCAGCCGTAAACTTTGTTGAGTTGAATCACTTTTTTTAAAAACTTCAGCACATTGAATTAAATCTTGTTTTTCAAAAATTTTGAAAACTGCTGTTTTACCCCTCCTGTAAAATGCAGATGTCGTATCACAGCCAGTTATTGCGTGTAAAAATAGTACATGATCTTTACACTTTACAAAAGTAAATAAACTTTTTGATGAATATATATCTGATTGATGCTGAGCTTTTCCTGGTTTTAAGAAAATAATAGTTTTTTCAGTTGGCGTTCGAGCAGTGAGTAATACAAGTAAGTCAACATCTTCACCAACAACAACAGTTGTATTTGTCAAATTGAATTGCTCTATTGCTGTTTCAATAATCAATACATCAGCATCATTATTAGCTTGTTTTACCAATATATTTTCAGCCGTAAACTTTTCTTTCTTTCTTTCTTTAAGGGACTGATTTTCTTTTTACCTGATATTCTTGTAGTTAAAACTTATGTATATTTTATATTGTAAGTATAAGTTACAATGACCGATAGAAAATGATTTAAACATTTAATATATATATATATATATATATATATATATATATATATATATATATATATATATATATATATATATATATATATATATATATATATATAATATTAAATTTTACAACTCTAGATGTATACATAGGTTACACTAAAAGTTTCCGGAACTGGCCACTTACATAAACAATATTTAAAAATTTATTACAAAATTTGAAAATAGAACTCTTTGGCTGTAGAATTAAGTTTGTTTCATCTGACTGTCTTTTGTTTTTACCTTGTGGCGCCATTTAAAAAATTGTGTGTCTGCATCAACATGGATTTAACTCGGAAAAATTTTCGTAGTATGATTTTCTACGATTTTAAGTGTAATTTGACGGCTCAACAGAGCATCGCTCGGCTTGAAACAGCTTTTGGCGATGAAGCTCCATGCAAGACGACTGTTTATAGCTGGTTTGCAGAATTCAAGCGTGGTCGTATCAATCTCAGTGACGAATCTCGCGATGGTCGGCCGTCCACTGCTGTGACCAACAAAAACATCGATGCTGTGCGCCGTATGATTGAAACAGACAGGCATGTGACCTACCATGAAATTCGCGCATCCTTAGAAATAGGCATGAGTCAAATACAATCAATCCTACACAAACTTTTGGGTGTGAGAAAGCTGTGCTCGCGGTGGATCCCACATAACTTGACCGAGGATCAAAAAACGGACCGCGTCACTTGGTGCAGTGCCATGCTTACCAGATTCAACGAAGGTGCGTCAAATTTGGTGTGGGACATAGTAACAGGTGACGAAACATGGATTTATTGCTACGATCCCAAAACAAAGCAGCAATCGAGCGTATGGGTCTTTCAAGATGAGCCGAAACCAACCAAAGTGGCGCGCGTGAAAAGTGCATCTAAGCGGATGATTGCTTCTTTTTTTAATAAAACTGGACACGTGGCTACTGTTGCTTTAGAAAATCGTCGTACTGTGAATAGTGACTGGTACACGACCATTTGTTTGCCGGAAGTTATTGACGAACTCCGTAAAAATAACCGTAAACGCCGTATCATCCTGCACCACGACAATGCTAGTTCTCACACGGCCAGACAGACAAACGACTTTTTGAAGGCGAAAAATGTAGAACTCATGAGTCATCCTGCATACAGTCCCGACCTGGCACCTTGTGACTTTTATCTGTTCCCAAAAATTAAGAACCAATTACGCGGCCAACGATTTTCATCACCAGAAGAGGCTGTCGAGGAGTATGAAAAACACGTTTCAGAGGTCACCACAGAGGAGTGGCACAAAAGTTTTCAAAACTGGTTTGATCGAATGAAAAAGTGCATAGACGCCAAGGGAGATTATTTTGAAAAACAATAAATTAATTTTGTACCTTTAATAGTATTTTTTCATATTCATTCCGGAAACTTATAGTGCGCCCCACGTATACGTGGCGTACTCATGCATATTATGACGATAACAACTTTTATAACTTTTAGAATCGTTATATCTCAGAAACGGTGGCTCGTAAGAAAAAAAGTATTGATACTTTTTTTATAGATAATTTTATGATCTACAATTTTTGTCTGAGGTACTTTTATGATAAAACTTACCGTTTTGCTGAAAATCGCGAAAAACTCATTTTTTTTGACCTTTGACCTTGAATTAATTTTTTTCCTTACAGGGGAATGATGGGGAACTTCTAGACATTGTTTGTAATTATGTTTTGAACAACTTCACAAAAATTCAGCTTGTTGGGACTTTATGTAACTTCACTCTCATTTTTTGGTCTAAATTGACCGGACTATTATTATATTATTGTACAAACACTTTTATAATTTACATATTAAAAAAATGTATTCATAAGTGTAGACGACACAAAAAAATTAATCATCAAATTATATCATGGAATATAAGTGTACACCGGTTTTTTTTATAAAGGATACGTCAATTAGACCTCGCCTCGCCTGATGGTAAGCTGAAAGCAAAGTCTCATAAAAGAGGGTCACCATTACATACAATACAATGGTGACACTCAGCTTGACGGCCTCATTAAATGCTTTTTCACGCACCGCTTTAGGGACCCGGGGCTGTAGAAAGAAGGAAACACGGGTTACACCGGCGTACAACTTAAATTATTACCAAGTAAATAATATGCAGCCTAATATTAGTTTAGGGTTGATCATTGTTCTTTAACGGTGATTTTTCATCAATAAATAGTTTATAAAATAACAAAAAGAATCACCCCGGCGGAAAATGGAACCCCGGTCTACCGCGTGATAGACGGGGATATTTATTTAATACCCATATGACACAATTTATTTACGCAGACGAAGCAATGGTGTGATGAACTAGCAATAAGCGGGCGAAGAGTGCTGGACTTCAACCAGGAGAGGAGGATAAACGGAGTGCACGAAGAGTCACCGGTGAATTATCTAGTCCACGAAGCTAAGGTTAATTATGGGGTAAGTGTGGTTCGCGAAAGGTATATGATTGTAGAGGAAGCACTTGAGGAGTGTGAGGACAGAGGCAGGTTGCGGGCTGTTATCTACGCACCCTAGAGGGAAAAAGGTGTGAGTATGTATGTGTGGTTGATGGTTTTAATAATGCTAAAAAGAACACTAACTATTATTTTGAATTTGAATTATTGTGTTAATAGTTAAATGAGAATTTGAAATGAAAATCACAAAATACCTGATTTTATGACGTCAGGGGTCTACCAAGATCAAAACCAAAACCAACCTCACCTGCAAGGTGGTACACTTGTAGATTCATAGACGAGGCTCAAGCAGTGAAAAGATCAAAAGCTTGTCCTGCTTTGTCTTTTACACTGACGGCACAGAAACTCTCAGTGCTTGCAGGGTTGGCAGCGCGAGTGTCACTCTCCTGGTTTTGCACGCGTCCATAGGCCACGGTGACCACTTTCCATCAGGTGGGCCGTGTGCTTATCTGCCACCTAAGTGGTATAAAAAAAGCACGGGCTTTTCTTCAGGCAGGGCCCTACGGGGGCCATCTCCAATACAGAGACGGCCCAGAATTGGCCGGGTACGAGAGAAAGAGGTTTTAATCGGTTCAAGTCCGATATAGCCACTCTCGCTGGGTCTGATAACGGTCTTATTTCACTCAAATTGCTGTATAACAATATGTACTTATAATTTATAGACTACTTTTCTTTATCTTCTAAATTATTTCTATTATCCAGAACCCCAACGAAACACTATACGGTAATTATCACGCATACATTTGCGACTCACGATTCCAAATTGTAAGCCGAGTACTCGCATGTTCAAGTTGGACTTCTAAATACGACAGTGTCATACAAAAACGCGAAACGAACAACAACAATAAAGAAACGAAAGAGACGGCAGATGCACAAGCGCTTACGAAAGAACAGGACAGTTTGATATCTTGCACTAGCGGATACGAAACTAAAACAAGTGACAGCTCGGAGAATCAACCTCATAGCTTGACGTCATTGAATGAACAAGACGAAGCAAAGAATGAAACGACGAATCAAGTATTGAATGAAGCGACTAATCGAATATTGAAGGAATCAACTAATCGAGTATTGAATGAACCAACGAATGAAGTGTCAAATGAACAAACGAATGAAGTATTGAATGAAGGAAAGGAACATGATAGCCTTACGTCTCTGGGAGAGAGTAGTGGATACGAAAGTTTTAAGTATAAAGAAGGAGACGATAGTGAAGGGTTTGCTGAAGAACTATTTAGAAGGAGTTTTCGGAAGAAAGAGGTGAGGGAATTTAATGGAGAGCCTTTAATAAGGAATAGCAGGGCCAGTGCCGAATCAACTATCGGTAAGTTATTTGTACTTATAGCATTTTTTCGGTCAATCATTTTATCTAAATTTGATAAATTAACCTATACTTAAAACGACATAAGAACCAAAATAAACGCCCGATCAGTTAAAGAGTTTAACTTGTCTGTGATTAATACCAGTATTTAGAATTCAAGTAACAGTTTTATGCAAAAATACCTTCAAATATCACAAAAAATACACTGGTTTTCGTATTGAGTATTCCGATTGTGGCCGATTACGCTCCTGTAACAAGTATTCCTAGTTCGGCTGGCCTACTGTGACGTACTTATAAGCGATTGTGTTTTATCGCCACGGTTACAAGCCAGAGGGAGAAGGATGGAGCTATATGTCCTGTGTAACTCTATCTATCGTCCTCTGAACTGTTTAGGGACTTGTGTCAATTCGAATCTGAACCGTTTTTAGAGTTCTGTACCTCAAGAGGAAATATAAAACGGAACCATTGTAGGATCACGTCGTCCGGCTGTCTGTTTGTCAAGACCTTTTTCTCAGAAATGTGTGCAGGTATCAAATTGAAATTTATACCAAATATTCAGAACTGCAACACCTTGAACGTATGACCCGACTAAGTTAAAGCCGAGCGCCATTCGTATGAGTGTAATAATAGTTTCAAGTTTGTACGGAACCATTGGTGTGCAAGTCCAACTCGCACGTAACTGGCTTTTATTATTTAAAACCTACCGATTTTCCTGTAGATTCGTTTATTATCTAACTAAAAACTGAACATGTAATTGTGCCCGATCTTTTCAGGCCCACTGCTAAGCACTCTCCTGAAGAAAACCTCGGCGCTCTTAGAATCAGACTTGGTAGTGAACTGTAGAGTGACAAGCGTTTTGTCCAAGTTGTCGTCACTGCCTACCCCGCTGCTGACGTCACTACTGCTGTCTCCCTCTGTTGACCTACAGCCAAATGTGCCTTCATTGTTTCAAGTGAGTAAAATAATAAATGAATGATAGAAATAATGACAGCCTCTGTGGCGCAGCGGCAGTGAATGCGACAGCTACGCAGGAGGCGCGGGTTCGATTCCCGCTCAGTGCAAATATTTGTATGCACGAATATGTATATTTAAATTGGTCTAGGTGTTTCAATATGTATGTATTTACAACAAAAAAAGTATTTAAGCTAGTTAAGCTATGCTTACTATAGATCTAGATGGCGTTGTGTAGAATGTTGTAGAATATTAGAAAATTTATTAAAAAAATAAAACAAAATTCCAAAGTGTGTTCATTATCGTGAAAATAGCAAGTTAAAATGTAAATAGTCAGCGTCAAAAATAGATGTGATCTTTTTCAGATTGTGTACATTAGTTTTGAAGCTAAATATTTTATATTTTCAATGAAAATGTCGTGGCTAGCGGGCTCTGTTAACGTATTTTAAAATTATGATTAGTGTAAAATTAATGTTAATAATTCAGATTTTAAGTTTGAAATCTGTGTAGTTATTACTTTTATCGCTGATTATACATTCCATATATTATCATCCAATAATTTTGGTGCGATAAAGTCACGTTTTACAACTTTCCAGTCAAAACAAAAGAGATCGAAAATTTCGTAATTCTTTGCAAGTCTTCGGTAGTATAGTGGTAAGTATCCCCGCCTGTCACGCGGGAGACCGGGGTTCGATTCCCCGCCGGAGAGATTCTTTTTGTAATTTTTTATTGACATTATTACATTTCTGAATAATTTTAACAATGATTTTTTTATTATTTGTGAAAAAAAAAATTTTTTTGTTGTATTTAAAAGCTAAATGAGAGGCTTCTTTTGAGGCAAACTCACTATTTTCCCTTTTATTTATCCCTAGTCTTCTATATATGACAATACATGTTTTTATTATTGATATAGGCTTTTAATACCACTTGGGTGGCTGACCTACCTGACGGAAAGTGGTTACCGTGGCCTATGAACGATGTATATGTTAATTTAAAATAAAAATAATAATATATTTAATAATTACAAAGTGGGTTTGCTCTTTGCTATCAAGCTTTCTTTAAAACATTCATACATTCACACCTGTAAATTCCCGAAGGCATAGACAGAGTTGAATACCCATATTTTTCCAATTATATTTTCGTTCCCACATAATAGTGGCGACTTTTGGTGTATGTGAAACTCCACTATTCCAATAATATATCTTTGTGTATATGTGCTTATAAGTAACCATACGTTGCAGACGTTAACCAAGCTAAAAGAAGAAGTAGATGAATTGACCGAAGGCTTAGAGAATTCTGAAGAGCTGGTGGACAAAGCAAGAGTTTTCCTAATACAGCGAGAGATGTCGCTGGTTAAGACGAGATCACAGAATACTGATGATAGTGAGTAGATGCTTTATTTTGTTGGCTCGTGGCTCTTTGTACTCCAAAGTAACTCTTAAGGCCTTCTTTAGATAAGACGGAAATTCTGTCGCGGATGATCGGGCGCTCCGTTGCATGCGTCGTCATTATATTGGCGTTCCGATGGGGAAAATCCGCAACATCATTTTCACCGAGTGTAACATAAATACCCATCGTCATTCTATACATACATTGGAACTCGAAAATATTGACGATAATGACAACGCCAATATTTATTTTTTATACCACTTAGGTGGCTGACAAGCACACGGCCCACCTGATGGAAAGTGGTTACCGTGGCCTATGGACGTTTGTAACACCAGAGTAATCACAGTCGCGCTGCCAACCCTGTAAGTACAGAGTTTCTGTGCCGTCAGTGTAGAAGACAAAGCAGGACAAACCTTTAGTATTCCCACTGACTGCACAAATTCTCCAGTGAGCTCTGGCTACCCTACTCACCGCTGGGAACACAACACGAAGTGTTTATAGCCGCGGTATTCGGTAGGGCGGAGGTACTTCCCCAGTCGGACTGCTCAATTGGGTGGAAATACGGCCGTGTCCTACTTCCTATATTTTCGATATATCAATATTTTTCGAGACCCGAACTAATCGTCTCCCATAATTTTCACCGCGCGCTTGACTGTGAATTATGAATTGAATGTAGTCTACATTCTTTTCCTTGCACTATTGTAGGTACTGTCCACGCCCGGGACTCATCGCCAGCACGGAAACCGGATGATTCTCCCTTCAAACGAATGGAGTCTAAACGTAGGAGTTTCTCGAATAGCCTATCCAATATATTCGGCAGGAGATTGTCTTGTAAGTATATACCTGTAGGTAGTGTGGTAAGTATATACCTTTGGATACAATTGTTTATGAAGAGATTTATTATAATTAACTCCTTTACCGGCTGTACTGTGAGCTCTACTAAAAAATTATATCAAAGTGAATATTTCGCAACAACTAACCCCCAGGAAAACCGCGGTAACCTAGTGGTATGGGTAATGGACTGCTGAGACGAGGTCTCGGGTTCGATCCCAGGTTTACCATGGCACACACCAATGACTTTTCGATGCTTCTCGATGTTATGTGTGTATTTATCGCAGGTTTATAAGTGCCCGGTTAATGGCAATAGGCTCGCCACCTATTACATAAACTGGCGAAATGTCGGTGCTAGCACCTCTGCCTACTCCTTCGGGGATATAGGCGTGAGTTTTATGTTATGTTCTAATTTTATTTTTATGTGCGTTCACAGCTTCGTCCCCTTCGCAAATCAATGCACACAGTCTACAAAACACCACCCACGCCAGTCCACAGCGACGTCCTGTATTCACACAGGAGTCATATTGGAATCAATCTATCACTCTTCGTTCAATATTAAATGCAGTAATACTAGATGAATGGCTCAAGGAATTAGCAGCCTTGTGTGAAGAGCACGCGTTAAGATTATCTTCAGAATATTACGAAGATGAGAGTTACATACAGTCCGTGGCGTTATGACTGAGAGCCAAAGCCGCTGATGGCTTCAATCTAAGAAAAAATAAAAACGTCATCAACGCAAAATCCATAGACACATTCATTTGAATGTGGAAAGTCGATAGTGTTGGCCATAAATTGTTTTTAACTTTTAGTCAATTTGTTAGTACGATGTTTTGTTATCGATACAAAAAAAATCGATATCTTTTTGGAGTTTTGTAGTAAATATTGTAGACTATGTCAATTTAGCGTTCGCCATTGCGTGAAAGTAGTTTCTTCTCACATGTTGATAGTCCAAGAAGTGTTTTTAAAACACGTGTTCACAACCACGGGTGTTGAAGAGTTGCCTTTTAGGTATAGCGAAAGTATAAAATGTAAATATCGACAATTGACAGTATTTTATTAAATATGATATTTGGGCTCTATAGAGATTGAATTAGAGATATGTAGAATCATATAATATTTAGTTGTAACTCTGAAATGTATCAAACATAAAACTCTTAACTAAAAACTTGTGTGTACTTAGAATGACAAACATACTGTTGTAACAAACTTAGTAAATAATTTATGTACTGTGTGTCTATATCGCATTATATTACGGTGTATCAAAAAAACATTAAAGCCCAAATATCAGATACGATGTCGAACAAAATTAATGTTAGTTTTTTAGATTGTACTCCGTGTACACTTTTTTAGTGTCTAAGCATCACATACTTAATTCTAGGTACCTAACTTTAGTAGTAATATTAGTAACAATTATTTTTAACATATTTGAAATCAAATTGCCATCGATGTAATTTTGAACTGTGATTTTATAATGTTCAAAAATTGGTAAATATTTATTAATACAAATGATAGTTTGTGTGACTGTGTGTTTGTATAATGGTTTTGCTAACAATTTTAGTTTTTTGAACTTTTATTTTTAGTAAAGACATTATAATGTTTTTAATGACTATGAATTGACTTATACCTTCTAATTATTATATCAATAACAAAACCTTACCTTTAAAAGTTGAGTATTGATATTTTTTACCACCTGACTTAAAAGTATAAAGAGATACCATCAGAATATATGAAATACCTTACTTTATAGGTCCAGTGATTACAATATTATAGATAATAAGATATTGCATGTATAATAATTATTGTAAAGTAAATTCTTGCATTCATGCAGAGTCGAAGTGCATCGAATCTTTATAAAACGCCCTTATTTCAACAATATAATGCACATTGTCTCTGCTGAGATAAAACAAATTATAATAGAAGTCTACTAAATACTTACGCGACTTCGAGCGGCTAGTGGACGGAACACTGATTGGTGTGTTGGTATTTTGTTGTGAAGAATTTTACTTCGATTCGCTTCAACTGTGTACTAGAATGAACTGATTCAATAATGAACCAATTTTCCTGAATTAGCAGAGCCACTTCTCTAGCATAGAAAATAAGATGCCGAACAAAAAAATAATAATAATTTTGAGGTATATTTACAGTATCAAAATAATATTCTTGCATTCTTTTACTAACTGACTTATATACTAATTACATTATTAATAATTGATTGATAAAAATATATATTTATTTGTGTGTAAAAACGCTTATGTAGTTATTTTCGTGAAACGATTATTTAATGGTTTAATGTAATTTTTAATAGTTTTTTTTCTTCCAATTTAAACTGCGAGTTCTATTATGTCTACAAGAAATGAATTTTATTTAAAATAACGAAAAATTAAGATGATTTTTATGAACACGCTCAAAACTTTAGTGCATTCGTGAATTACTTATATAATATTAAATAAGTAGTGTGCTATTTTTAGGTTACGTCCTAAGAAAAAGTTTTTATGTCGTCCATTTCCGTCCCAAGGATGCAAATATTTTATTTACATTCAACAATATATTCTTATTCAAAATTGTATTCGCGCAAAATTGTACACTGTGAAATTGTACAGTGAAGACAACTTTTTATATAAAATATTTTCTGTGATATAATCACGTAAGAATTCGACTCATTTCGATAAACATCGAATATTATTTGGAGCTGTTTTATGTCGCACTAACATGTTTCATTCGAATTCATATCATTTTACAGTAATATATTTGTATACTTAGTATTTTTATTACAAAACTGTGAAACACGCATATCCGAAAAATTTATGACAAACCAAATTAACAGACGTAAATATAATGTAATATTTTCTTGAATAAACTTGCCATTTTGTATATCCGTAGTCCACCTTGCCAGTGAAATCAAGTGACATTCTTCAAAACGTGTAACAGAAGCACAACACTAACGAATGTTACGTGAGTTTATATACCGATCTACTTAAAATTATAACTAATAAAGAATGTGAATAATAGATTTGTTTTTATATTCCTCAGTTTTGTTCTACTGTATGCTTTTTTATACCACTTAGGTGGCAGACAAGCGCACGGCCCACCTGATGGAAAGTGGTTACCGTGGCCTATGGACGGACGTGTGTAACACCATAGAAGCCACACTTGCGCCGCCGACCCTGTAAGCACAAAGTTTCTGTGCCGTCAGTGTAGAGGATAAAGCATAACAAGCCTTTAGTCATCCCACTGACAGCACAAATTCTCCAGTGAGCTCTGGCTACTCTACTCACCGCTGGGAACACAACACGAAGTTATTATAACCGCGGTATTCTGACTTACCCAGTCAGACTGCTCAATTGGGCGGAAATACCGCCGTGTCCAACCTCCTGGAAAATTGTACAAGCAATATGTAATTAGGCAGGTACTAACTGTTGAATCCGTCCTACTCCGCAGCTGACTTAACACTATCAAGTTGCATGCTTGATCTCCCGACATAGAGAGGAAACGGAAAGCCTGCATCCTAGTCTCGTCTATAAAGCGGGTGTATAGGCTTGCAGAAGTTGATTTGAGGTCCATAATATACCCCAATTTCAAATAATAACAATTGATGATTTAAAAAATGGCAACCCTTGTGGCGTGGTGGTAGTGAACGCGGATACGCAGGAGACGCCGCCGCCGCCGCCGATTCGATCCCCGCTCAAAGCTATGTTACGAGTACATAGTTGGAGCCCTACAAAGTCCAACAACTATAACTGTAATGCTTCGGATGCGGACTTAATACTAAAGTGAAGAAGAAGAAAGATGTAATTACTATTGTTCGTGCCAAATGGATTGAGAATAAAGTTTGTTGACCTTGCAACCAGTTCGGATCGGGGTTGTAAACATTTTTCTCACTGAAGCGAAACCGACTGCAGCGCCACGCGATGTCCCCGTGCAGGTTTATTTCTGTTACATACATATTTCCTATATTACTGTATTTTAGAAAATGCTCAATGCTTAAATGACAAGCGCCAGATGATATTTATAACTGTATAAAGTACTTAAATAATTCATTTATTTTAGACTTAACTGGTGAATATGTTTTTTATTTACTTTTGTTAATTAGTTAATTGAAGATTTATTAAAACATGACCATTATAAAAACATCTGAAATATCAGGAGCTAGCATTATTACAATTACCATACTCCGCATATTATTGACCCCAGCTTCTCCCGCGTGGAATTCTAATTTATAAACATACATTTCAGTTTTTGTTTAAATTTATTTATTTAGTACCTACATGGAAAACTTACAGCATAAAAGATGAATAGCTTTGGATTAGGTAATAGAAAGCCAATAACAAGTTTTCACTTATAGTCGCTGCGTAGGTAAAACATTGTAAACAAAAACACGCATTGCACAAACGTTATGGAAGAAAATAAATAGAAAACTACACAATAGATCTACATAGTGAACACCAGCAACATAGTACCTACATCAATTTCTAGGCTTAAAAAATGTTAAACTCAAGCACCTTCTTGCCGTGGGCACACTAGTCGAGAATGGGTGAATATCGTGCTGCTTACATAGCCTGTTAAAGTTATGAGTAGGTAGCCCTCACTATGTAGCTGTTTTGCCTGTAATTTGCAGAGCATTCGGAATTCGTAGCGGTGAATTATATCGAATTAACTTACACGGTACATTGAATGAAAGTTTTGTTAACAGCTCGGGACAGTTGATATAATTATCCCGAGCTGTTATAATAGTCTTCCTCTTTTCTCCATTTAATTTTTTTGTATATTGTACCTATAGTTAGCATAGTTTTGTATCAGGTGGAGCCGCCTGTCACCCTGGCTGAAGCAGGCCGCGGCGGTGGCGCGCCTGGCGCGCCTCCCCGTTTCCGGGGATGAGTTGGGGACTCTGTAGTCCCCACACCCGAGAAGAGGGCCAGATCGTCAGAGATGGCCCTGGGTCGGCCGGGGTGCGAGGGATATGCCTGTGAACCTCACCTTCGGCAACAAAAGCGACCCACAGGCGGCGTGCGTTTTAGTCGGTTCGAGTCCGACATAACCTCCTCCACCGGCTCCGGTGGGGAGGTATCCGTGGGGATTTTGCGCACGTAAAAAAAAAAGCATAGTTTTGTATAAATTTTATAAGTATTTTTACTATTTAAATTAAGTTATTTATTAGTTTAATTGTGTATATTGTATTATTAATTATTCGGAAAATGAGGGTGAAATCAGTTATCTCACGACGGTTGATAAGAGGTAAGAGATGAAATCTCCGACAGAGCTTTACGTAATTACTAGATTTATATGGAATGCCCTGATGGAAGCAGAGGTATTTGATAACGCGCTTTTGGATATTTTCAATACGGTCGATATACTTGTCGTAACAGGGGTTCCATATCTGATATGCGTATTCCAAATGGCTCCTGACAAAAGTACAGTACAAGATTTTAAGTGTCTTGGCGTCAGTGAAGTTTTTCGACAGTCTCATAATAAATCCAAGTGATTTGGAACCTTTTTCACTATAGCATCCACATGCACTTCGTAGGAAAGCTTAGCGTCGTGGTATACACTTAAGTCTCGTTTATACCACTTAGGTGGCAGACAAGCACACGGCCCACCTGTAGGTTAGTGGTTACCGTGGCCTATGGACGTATGCAACACCAGAGGTGCGACACTCGCACTGCCGATCATGAAGAAACCTTCTGATGCCCCTCTTGAAGAACTCCATATTCAGTGCTTCTTTTTAATACATTCGATTTAAAAAATATTTGTTTCGTTAAATATACATCGAAGTAATTTAACGAAAAAATGTTTTTTTTTTAATAGTGTAATAGTCGATTACGCAAACGACTATAATCCAAGAACAAAAGTTCCGCTGGGTTAAAAGAAATTCTCCACCATTCCTGTGTGAGGATGTTCAATCCGATTGGGGAGCTTATATGGGGAAAATGGGGATTTCCATACAGGTGTATGGGGAATCTAGATCGCGGTAATTGGCAACACTGACAAAGTCGTTAATGTCAATGTCAGTTAGTGTCAGTGTTTGGTTTGGTTGATATTATTGAAATATAGCTGAAATAAATATTCAATTATTATTTTATTTTAAACGGCTAATTAATATTTTTTGTTGTAAGGATATTGGAGATAATTAGTTGTAAACCAATCGCACAATAATGTCAGACGACGAGGTAATTCGTTTTGAAATTACTGATTACGATTTGGACAATGAATTTAACCCCAATAGGAACAGAAAAGCCAAAAAAGAACAACAGATTTATGGTAAAGTATATAGTTTTGATCTTACTTCGTAGTTTATAATAATAGTAACGGTATCGACTCGGGTATAGAAAGAGTTCTTAGGTGCCTGAATAGGTCGACGGTTTCTACGACAATCATTCTGATATTCCGGTTAACTGTAATTAACTGTTGTCCAGCTCGCCGGAGCTTGCTTGCCGCCTCTCGGCCTGCTTCATTATGGGAAGGCAACATCTCGCCTTATAAACGCCATAATAATATATTACAAACATACCCTATGGTGTGGCAGTGAATACCTACGGTATTAAGTCCATTAATGTACATAGTGCATAAAGTATAAATAAATAAAAAAACAATTATTACATACAAATCATAATCACACCTTTATCCCTGGAGGGCTAGGCACATAATAGGGGGTGAGCCTATTGCCGTATTTCAGGCACTATTGTTGATTTGAGCTATGCATCTGAGGCTGAGTCTGAGCTGTATATATCTGTCTGATGTTAAACAGACCTATCCCTTAGTCGCCTTGAACGACACCACATGAAGAGATGGGGTGGCCCAAATTTTACTCTGCCGGAAATCATGCAGCAAAACAATTATTGGTAGAGGCTTGTGTCCAGCCATTGATTCCAATAGGCCAATTACATTGATTTAAATTAGTAGGTTGAATATGGCATATGGAACTACCATTGTTGTAATATGTATGTTAGTTTGTTAAATGGTCTCATTATTGAAAAATGTTGGTTATTATGTGCATCACTTATGTACATTAAGGATAATGCCTATTATGGTGAATTGCAATTATTTGATATTATTTTTTAATGTAGGTATGTGGGCCAAAGACAGTGATGAAGAAGATAATGAAGACCATATTAGAAAAACTGTCCGCAAACCAAAAGACTTTTCTGCCCCTATTGGCTTCGTGGCAGGTGGAGTGCAACAGGCCGGCAAAAAGAAAGAAGAAACCAAGAAGGGTATTTTATATTATTAGTAAAAAATATTTTATTAAGTATTTATTTAATAAATATTTATCGTCTATTTTATTTAAAGAAATAAAATAGACGATAAAATATTTATAGCACTAATGAGAAGTCAGTATATTTAGAACCCATTTTATGATAATCTTTGGTATACAATGATATATTATAAAGTAAAGACACATTCTCTACACTCTATTTCAAAGTGCGGAGAATGTGTCTATACGTTACGAATATGGCAACAAATAATTTGAAATTTTTATCATATTATTTTTTTACAAGAGTAAGTTTAGTAAGCCACGATGTTCTTGCATGCCAAGTCTTGTATACTAACATGTCATTGATGGTATAATATTACAGAACTACAAACATCAGAAGCATCCACATCTCGTCCAAAGTTTGCAGCAGACAGTTCCGATGAGGATGTAGTACCTCAGAATCCAGATGAGACAGAAACAGCAGGTATTAGAAGACAAGGACAAGGCATGAGAACTGCTAATTTGGGTAGCAATGTTGGAGCGTGGGAAAGGCATACTAAGGGTATTGGTGCAAAGTTGCTTTTGCAGGTAGGTTATTTGGTATAATTTTTTGGATTGGTTAACCCAGAGGATAAATTTCTACTTTTGATAGGTTTGAAAATAATAATGACTATTCCATTTTTTATTTTTAATGCTGTACCACATTTCCAATTCCAATTGTTTGGATAGAATGTTACTATAAGTGAAAATACCTTTATTCTAGGGAATTTATCTATTCCTGTATCAAATTTTAACCACAACTGTCCAGCTATTTGGGGTGATTGAGCGACAAATGTTGAAACAGCTTCGTGAACTTTCACATTTTTAATATTAGTAGGATATTGAAGTTATCCTGATGAAACTTAAGACATAGTCTGAGACCTAATCAATTTTAGTCACTAAGACATTTAACAACTTAATTTTTTAATACTAATCACTTTTAAATTCGACAGATGGGTTACCAACCTGGAATGGGTCTAGGTAAAGACCTACAAGGTATTTCGGCACCAATCGAAGCTACAGTCAGGAAGGGCAGAGGAGCTATTGGTGCTTATGGACCGGAAAAATCTACTGTAAGTATTAATTTTGTGCGGTTTGAAATTAAAAATTACAACTTAAGTAAATGTTAAGCTCCTCTAGCTGTTTTATTTACTCTTAAGCTTTTCTATTTGCCTTAAAACTGAATTACTAGGATTTAGATAAGCATCAATAAAACTAATGGCAGCTTCTGTGTCCATTTAACTAGTACAAATGCTGCTTAGTATTAAAAAAAAAATTGTAGTTTTTTAAGTCTAGCACATTTTTTCTCGCTACGAGATGAAATTGAATCTTACACATTTTTTTGAAGGACTTACCACAAGTTTCTTTAATAATTATAATCAATATGGAAACTCCTAAAATGCTATTCCAGAAAAAAGCGAAACAAGAACAGGAGCGTCGTCTGAAAGAGAAAGAAGAGCAGGATAAAGGAACGAAAGAGAAGAACTACAACTGGAAAAAGTCTCACAAGGGTCGATACTTCTACCGCGATGCAGCTGACGTCATCCAAGAGGGTAAACCCACGATGCATACTATCTCCAGGTAGGATTTGGATATATCAGATGCTATAGGAATAACTACCTAGATTTGGGTTGCATTATTTACATAGGTGAAGCTGATAAGCAGCAACTGAAATGAACTGTAAAGCAGCGTTAGTGGCTTTTGGTCAATCTTGTGTCAGAGGCGGCGGAAGACCAGCTCACTTCTGTAGCAATCGTCATTCAGCAAATTCGCCAATAAACCAAAAACTCAATTAAATTCAAACCTTTTCTGGGCTATAGGCTATCTGGGCTATTAATATATTTAAAAAAAATCTTGCAGAGACCAGTTTGCTTCTATAGCAAACCTTTTCTGATCCTTTCTTGCAATTGTGACCGGAGCCTTAAGCTTCAAACACACAGAGGAGCTATTATCGATCGATATACCGCACGCGTTATTATCGTTCGATGATGCCGTATGACGTATTGCGTTATCTTTTAGTTCATTAGGTTCAGAACAATAGACGGAGGAGCTAATAACGGAATAGGGACTCGAATGTGCAATAATGCGTACGGTATTATCGACCGATAATAACTCATGTGTCTTTGAGGCTTTATTGTCGTCCCCATTGTGAGTTCTGAGCAACGTTCTGATTGCAGTAACGAGTTGTCTCGCGTGCCGGTGATCGACATGACGGGCAAGGAGAAGCGCGTGCTGAGCGGCTACCATGCTCTGCGAGCCGCAGCGCCTCGCTTCGAGCACGAACCGCGAAGAAAACTCGTCAACTTCGCAGCTCCACAACTCGCGCACAACCTCGAGCTTGTGGTCGAGTGCTGCGAGCAGGTAACCACTCACGACAGTCACACATACTTACACCCACACCTCAAAACCATATGCCTCGGATGCTACCAGGAATAACTCTAAACTTCTAATAATAGGAAACTTTCAGATGACGACTCACGAACTGGCGTCGCCACGATATCGCCAAACAGCCTCGCATAGACCAATTTCACGAAACCCGCCGTGTCGGTTGCGCAATTCCCATCACCCAATTGACACGGCTCTCGTGTCAACAAGTATCGATTAGATGGCAGTCAATTTAATATTCAATTCAAACAAGAAATTGAGAAAATTTCTTAGTTTCCAGTAGAGTAATAATGTACGAACCTTGAGGTGCGAAAAAGTTCCAGTCAGGTTTTCATAATACGTGACTGAAGTCTCGTCACTTTCTTGTTTTCTAATGTAAGAAGGGCTTAAGATGATGACGATGATGATATTCTGAAGTCTTACAATTCACAATTTCCAGGATATCATCCAAAACGCCCGCGAGCTTCAGTCAGCAGAAGACGAGATCGTAGTATTGGAACGTGACCTAGAGGAGTGCAACCTCAAGCTGCAGGACCAGGACAGAGTGATATCCAAAGTAGAAGATATACTGGAGCGAGTGGAGATGCTGAACAAACCTGATATATCATTGGAAAGGGCGCATGACGTATTAGCTGAATTAAAGGTACAGTTCTACAGTTAATTAATAAGTTACTGAATGGATTTAGATCGGAAAAAGTGAAAGTCTATGACGGGACTTGAATCCGCGACCAGTATCTTATTGGCGGGATGCTCTGACCAACTGTGCTACTTAATCACGTCTTCGATATTCAAAATTCTCCTATACAATCTTCTTGGTCTTGAATGTTCACGTTTACGATCTAAATCTGTAGGAAAAGTTAGCATACAAATTGGTTAAAAGTTACTGCATGTTTGATCTGTGAAGGGGTTCACTGTGTCGAAGGTGAAGGGTTCAATAGGTTTAAAACCGGTTTTTGAGATAGAATGACTATAAAATAAACAAGAACTAGACTAGACTAACTAAACTAGAAATCCTATGCGACCCCGATCCTATAGGTCCCAAACTTGCAATCGTTACTTTGGCGCCCAACATGGAACAGTTGTACGAGCCCCACGTTGGGCGCCAATGTAACGATTGATAGTTTTTCTGTAGGGTTTTCAAATGAAGTTAGATAAGTTAAGTAAATTATGCTAAGATAGCTGTAAAAAGTAAATAATATAATTGTGTCTACCTTGACTAGCGGTACGAGACGTGAGAAATAAATTAATAGATTTCATTATCAAATTGATACAATTTATAATACGTTAAGTAGTTAAAGTTACATGAATTTATATTATTAGGTATTTATCTCAGGGGTAAATTCGTGCAATGTATATAAATAATCATCTAATTAATCACATCCTTATAATTTTCTTTAGGAATCCTTCCCAACCGAGTACGAAATGTTCGGCTTGGGAACTATTGCGGGTAACATAGTTAGTCCCCTGCTGTCTGCGCTGATAGCTACATGGGATCCTTTACAAGCTCCCGAGGAACCTATACCTACGTTCCTGAAATGGAGGAAACTGCTAACGGAAGAGGCGTATAACAGCTTACTATGGCAGCATTTCGTCCCACAGATTAGTGCAGCAGCTGAGTAAGTAATCTCTTTTATATATCTATAACCCTAAGAAAAGGTAGATGGAAAAAAATTGAATGAAATTTACTCTTTCCCTTTAGGTAGGGTAAAATTCCGCTTTGTATATCATAACTTCACTTCATTGGGCTTCGAATGTCGTCAAACTTTTAAATGTATCAAACAGACAGACAACCTACCTTATAGTTACCGATTATTTCCTAAATCGACGTTTAGGTCTTATAGAAAAACGGGGCTTACAAAGAAAAAGTGGAAAGCAAGTAAAACCTTATAATTTATGTGAAAAACTTTACAGAAACTGGAACCCTCGCAATCCAGAACCCATGCTTCGTGCTATAGTCGCCTGGCAGGAAGTATGTCCAGACTGGGTGTCACAGAACTGCGTGACGCGCTACGTGGTCCCGCGAGTGCTGGCCGCGGTTAGAGCCTGGGACCCCACCGGCGATACACAACCTCTACACCAATGGGTTCTGCCTTGGCATGAAATGGCAGGTCAGTATGGTCTTACTACCATGAGTAAAATCATAAGGTTTACAATATTGGTTATGTAGGATTTGTTGTAGACAAATTCTTCCCAAATATGAAAGTTTGAAAATCTAGGTTATGAAGAAACGGTTTTTAAGACATTACACAAATTAGATTTGTAGTTGCGATTATCCAAATAACGTTCTTGTAATGCAATAAATAATTATGATTAGTTGCGACATAGGATTTATTTCTTAGTTATGCATATCCTTAGCATATTGCATTCTGAGTTAGTCTCGCAAATTGCATTCTGGACTAGTCTCGCATATTGCACAATGGGTCAGTCCCGCATATTGCATCTAGATTAGTCCCGTAATTGCATTCTGGATCAGCCCTGCATATTGCATTCTGTATAAGTCCCGCGTACTGCAGTCTGGATTATTCCCGAATATTACATTCTAGATTAGTCCCGCGTATTGACTTCGGTATCAGTGCCGCATTCTATATCAGTCTTGGGTATTGCATTCTGTATCACTTTCGCGTACTACATTCTGGATTAGTCCCGCATATTGCATTCTTTACCAATCTCGCATATTGCATTCTGTATCAGTCCCGCGTACTGCATTGTAGATTAGTCCCCCGTATTGATTTCGGTATGAGTGCCGCATTCTGTATCAGTCTTGGGTATTGCATTCTGTATCACTCTCGCGTACTGCATTCTGAATTAGACCCGCATATCTATTGCATTCTTTACCAATCTCGCATATTGCATTCTGTATCAGTCCCGCGTACTGCATTGTAGATTAGTCCCGCGTATTGAATTTGGTATCAGTTCCGTTTATTGCATTCTGTATCAGTCCTGCGTATTGCATTCTGTATCACTCTCGCGTACTGCATTCTGGATTAGACCCGCATATCTATTGCATTCTTTATTAATCTCGCATATTGCATTCTGTATCAGTCTCGCGTACTGCATTGTAGATTAGTCCCGCGTATTGAATTCGGTATCAGTTCCGTTTATTGCATTCTGTATCAGTCCTGCGTATTGCATTCTGTATCACTCTCGCGTACTGCATTCTGGATTAGACCCGCATATCTATTGCATTCTTTACCAATCTCGCATATTGCATTCTGTATCAGTCTCGCGTACTGCATTG
The DNA here is from genome assembly GCA_963662185.1 of Eilema griseolum. Lineage (NCBI taxonomy): Eukaryota > Metazoa > Arthropoda > Insecta > Lepidoptera > Erebidae > Eilema > Eilema griseolum. The sequence goes on from OY759250.1 coordinate 14,756,138, forward strand.
TAGATTAGTCCCGCGTATAGAATTCGGTATCAGTTCCGTTTATTGCATTCTGTATCAGTCCTGCGTATTGCATTCTGTATCACTCTCGCGTACTGCATTCTGGATTAGTCCCGCATATTGCATACTTTACCAATCTCGCATATTGCATTCTGTATCACTCTCGCGTACTGCATTCTGGATTAGTCCCGCATATTGCATACTTTACCAATCTCGCATATTGCATTCTGTATCAGTCTCGCGTACTCCATTCTAGATTAGTCCCGCATATTGCATTCTGGACCAATCCCGCATATTGCATGTTAAATGTCGGTATCCTGGTACTGCATCATCTAATTCCGACTGGTGTATTAAACCATCCAAGAAACCCTAACGCATGTTTGTGTACAGGTTCGGCGCTGGCGACGGCGGTGTACCCGCTGATCCGCTCGCGGCTGGCGGCGGCGCTGGCGGCGTGGCACCCGGCCGACGCGTCGGCGCGCGCCGTGCTGGGCGCGTGGCGCGGCGCCTGGGGGCCGGCGCTGGGCGGCCTGCTGGCGCAGCACATCGTGCCCAAGCTCGACCACTGCCTGCAGCACGCGCCGCTCGAGCTCGTGGGCCGCGAGAACAGTGAGTCCCTCTCACTTCACAGGACCTGGGGACTAATATATCCACATAGCCGAATTAGAAAGCTTCGGATGCGACTGAGATTAGCACTTGGATGATAATTATTTCCTGTGTTTATTTATTGAATTGTTACGTGCACGGGGTACAATTAAATGCCCTTTACTCAACGAAGAGATTTATTAGCTCACCACAAACTAGACAATTAGATCACTAGTACACACAGTACTTTTTCAACAGTTCCAGTCGCTCAGTAGTTCACAGTAGTCCACAGTCGTTGCTCAGGTCGCAGGTAGAATCTTCTTCGGTCGCTTAAGTTCGCTGTGTTCGTTATCGATCTCAAAGACTGAATGAATCGTGTTGCTATGCGAGCATGATTTTATACCTCTCAATTAGGAGGATCGAATTATATAGAAAGTTCGCGAGCGATAAAAACCTATTCTTTTGATCTTGCCGCCGTCGCTGACCTTCGAGTAATTTCTCGATATTTACCTACTGTTTGTTTATATTTGAGAGTGTAGGTACTCGTAGGTAGGTTGTGACTTTTTGTTGATGATTCTAGATTTTTCTATGCCAATCGGTAGAGTACCTCGTCACTAACAATGCGTTTTTATTTCTTGAAGATTCGATTATTAGTTTTCGAGATATCGACGGCGGTCGTAACAGAATATATTGTACACAAAAACATTTTTATAAAAAATATTAATGGATATTTTAGTACATAGGCGAACTTAACTCAATGTGGAGTTCTCTTCCATCAAACCTTAGAGCGATAGAGGAAAATATACAGAATACCACGGCTATAATAACCTCGTGTTGTGTTTCCGGTGGTGAGTAGGGTAGCCAGAGATCACTGGAGAGTTTTTGTGCTGTCAGTGGGAAGACCAAAGGTTTGTCTTGATTTTGTGTTTTGCACTGAGGGCACATAAAATCTGTGTTCTTACCGGGTCGGCAGCGCGGATGTGACTCCACTGTTGTCACACACGTTCATAGGTCATGGTGGGCCGAGTGCTTATCTGCCACCTAGAAAGTTATTTGTTAGAAAGTTATCACAGTAGACAGTGTAGAACGCATGTCCCTGTAAACTGTAACGCTCAGTAAGAAGCCACACAATCAAAGAGCTACCGTTGCGCACAAGTCACCCCCGCCATGGTTGTGCCCCCAGCGGCGTGGCTGTGGGTGGTGGAGTGGCTGGAGCTGCTGGGCGCGGCGGGCGTGGCGGGCGTGGCGGGCCGCGCGCTGCTGCCGCGCTGGCTGGCGGCGCTGGCCGCGTGGCTCAACACCAACCCGCCGCACGCCACCGTACTCAACTCATACACTGACTTCAAGGTACATATTGTTCTTTTTAAAGATTTTATGACATGGTAACTAGGGCCTTTAAGTACCTGTAGGATGTTATGACATGGTAACTAGGGCCTTTAAGTACCTGTAGGATGTTATGACATGGTAACTAGGGCCTTTAAGTACCTAGAGGATTTTATGACATGGTAACTAGGACCTTTTGTATTATATTAATAGTTAGAATGATTGTTGATGATGATGACGATCAATGAGATAAGTGCTGCTTCAGTGAAGTTGTGGGGATTTTACTAGAAGCTACCATGATTTGGAACCAACACGAAATGTCATAATTCACTGTAATATGCCACTTTCCTACATTTGTGTGCATTGTCAAAGACGTAATGTCTAAAATCCACTATTTTTATATAAGTACATAAAAATTCGAATTCACTCCAATTTCGGATAATAAAATAATACCGCGAGGCGCCCTTCTTCCTGTTAGTAGGGAGGTAGGGAGTCATTCACACATTGAAGGAGCTAGGGCTACCTTGATATGGCAATAATTGGGTACCTATTAGACTTACTGGTCAAATTAGTAACTTTTTACTAAACGGCAAAATGATACGTTATAAGGAAACTTGTATGAAATAATTTATTGTGACAGCATAATGCGTAATAATAGTTAAATAATTCACTATTAATAGTTCGTTGAATGATTAAAAATAAATAAAAACGATAAAATAAGAACAGACGCAACCTTTACCGCTCTACATTCTTAATTTAGTAATCTCAGTTAAATAATGTATTTTAACTACAGGAAAAGACCCAATTACCGCCATAATTCTAATAATAATGCCAATTTTTTTTCTACATCTTGATTGATGTAACATTGTCACTTCACGATGCCATAATTATTGGGGGTAACAGCCCGATAGACGGTAAGGTAGTGTGGCCCCTTGTATTACGCAAGATTTGTAGAGTTAATATCCGGTCTTCTCATCTCTTCCCGTAGATATCGTAAAAAACGACTAAGGAAAGCTGTTCTCCATCCGACAGTAAGCGTACAGCCCATGACCAAGTACCCGATTGACAGCAATAGGCGCCTCCTATTACGTGGGACTGAAAATCAAACTTGGCGAATTATGGATTCAACGTTTTGGGAATTCAACATTTTGCAAATTCATAATTTTGAGAATTCAACATTTTGAGAATTCAACATTTTGGGAATTCAACATTTTGAGAATTCAACGTTTTGAGAATTCAACGTTTTGAGAATTCAACGTTTTGAGAATTCAACATTCTGAGAATTCAACATTTTGCCAAGTCAACATTTTGGGAATTGCAAATTCTTCATAACAGTCCAACGATGCATAAAAATATAATACTAATATATATTCTTGTTTCTGCCAGAAAATGTTTCCAGAAGAAGTTCTCAAGGAGCCCGCGGTCCGTGACGCCTTCCGGAAAGCTCTAGACATGATGAACCGCAGCGCTGACCTAGACAACGTCGAACCGCCTCCACCGCCTCGGTTCACGATCACCGAAACGAAAGAAACTTCTAGAATTGCCGACGTATTAGCCTCTACGACTCAACAAAAGAGCTTCTCAGAATTACTCGAAACTAGGTGTCTAGAAAAGGGTATAACTTTTGTGCCTATTGCTGGTAAGAGTAGAGAGGGTAGACCGTTATATAAGATTGGTAATCTGCAGTGCTATGTGATAAGGAACGTTATTATGTATTCCACTGATAATGGTAGATCGTTTGTGCCAATCGGGATGGAACAACTTCTGAATATGGTAGAAGATTAGAGATTACTGTTCAAAGTATTTGTTTTCTAGATTGTAACACTTAGTGTCTGTAATGGTGACCCTCTTTCCTGAGACTTCGCCTTTAGCTTACCATCAGGCGAGGTGAAGTCAAGTTGGCGTGTCCTATATAAAAAAAAAGTTTTAACTTTTAAAAGGTACTAAGTCAAAGTTAAAAGTCTTTTATTCTGCATAGACCATTAAATCGGCACTTACAAAACGTCAATACAAAAATATATATGAGAGACTAGTTTAGAATGAACCAGTAACTGTTGTGTTCCCTGTGGTGAGTAGGGTAGCCAGAGGTCACTGGAGAGTTTTTGTGCAGTCAATAGAAAGACCAAAAGCTTGTCCTGGTTTGTCTTTTACACTGGCGGCACAGAAACTCTCAATGCTGCTAGGTTGCTAGCGTGAGTGTGACTCTCTTGGTTTTGCAGGTGTCCATAGGCCACGATAACCACTTTCCATCAGGTAGGCCGTGTGCTTGTTTCCCACATAAGTTGTATAAAAAAACCGGTTCGAAACGCGGCTCTGACCTGAGAAGACTCCGGCAAGACACTCGATGGGCATTTTTTTTTTGATCTCACACGCCTGCCTCAGGCGCTAGACATAGCCATATATTTTCTAAATGGTCCGTCAACTCCTACAAGGAAACCAAGAATGCATACTCCAGTACGGCCAGTTATTCATGCTGTAGTTGATGATGATAATGATGAACCAGAGGTAATTTGCTTGCTATTACTGCCAAAAACTCTTAAACATATATAATTTCTAAATATTACGCATTTTTCACTTGAAAATTACATAAAGAAGCAATATATGGGAGATCTTGAGTCTCTCTCATTGCAGTATACCTGCTGAGACTGATGCAAGCATTTTCATGGGGTTTAGACAAAAGGAACCATGAGAAACCAAAAAAGAGGTGTAGAAGTGTGAATTCTGGGCTTAAAAATGCAAGCACTTTTTTTTCACCCAGTAGTCAGCCTTTTAGTGAATTTTCAAACTTCAATAATTTATAGTTTGATGGGTTGTTTTACCTACGGCTTTCATAATGACAAGATGCTAATGCATGTTTATGTCATTAAATCAAGATCAGAGCTACGAGGTCAGAACACAGTTAAATAGTAGCATCCATTGTAGGAATAGTTGGACCTGAGGGGAGGGGGTATCAGTGGCGACGCTTTCTTAGAATGCGTTTATACGGGGGTGCAGACTACATTCGATCGACTGTCAGATGGCTAGGACGGGGGCTAGTAATTTTTGTAATCTTATATATAAAATTCTCGTGTCACGGTGTTCGAACTTGAACTCCTCCGAAACGGCTTGACCGATTCTCATGAAATTTTGTGAGCATATTGAGTAGGTCTGAGAATCGGCCGACATCTATTTTTCATGCCCCTAAATGTTAAGGGTTGTCCACCCTTAACATTATATGGCAAAACGACGTTTGCCGGGACAGCTAGTAACTATACAAAATGCTAGTTACAAACATTCGATACAAAGTAGCTTAGTGGTTAAGAATTCGGCTTTACGATCGAGAGCTCCCGAGTTCGAGACCTGGCCAATACACTACCTACGTGAACTCACTCCTAACACAAGCAATTTAGCTTAGCTGGAGGGGTTAGAGGGAATGTTAGTATTTTCGGTTCTAAAATTCTATTTAAAAATACACAATAAAAAATAAATGTATTTAAAAAATATTAAAACAGGTGCATTTCTTTTAATATAACTGCGTCTTGCATATATTATTTTTAAACTATCGCTGTGTGAATTCATAATTATACAATGGTTCGGGACTTTTCGCCATAAAATCATGGAACTTATTATTTCTGCCGACGACGCGCGACGTTTCGAATGCGTTACAGCACCCGTGGTCACGACTTGACTGGCTTGCGAGCGTCGAGGGATACCTCTCGGGGAACAATTAATTATGAATGCTAAGACTGGTGACACACCACACTCACTGTCAGTTTTTAACGGCACTGTATTTTTTGGTTTTAGTATCTTAATCACTGGATTCCACGTTCCGGATAGTTTGGATCCTTCTTCCCTATTATTTTTTTTATTACAACGGCTTCACGCACACTCCGTGAATAGTAGTGGCGATCAGTGGAGAGGACGTGGAGAGCCGAAAAGCAAAAAGGCGAACTGAAATGCAGCAACTGCATATTTGCTATTGTTCTTTCTCGTCGCTCGAGTATTCGATTTGCTTGTCTATGACATAGCACCGCAGAGTTGACTTGTATGTTTTACTTACTTTATTTTATTATACTCACATTCTGTGCCTCAGTGGCGGTAGAAAGTTCCGACTGCTACGCAGGGGGCGCAGGTCCAATTCCCGCTCAGTGAAAATATTTGTACACATAAATATGTATATTTGCATTGATCTGGATGTTTCTATGCATAATATGTATGTATTCACAAAAAAAAAAACTAAATATGTTTATCTGCATTGTAGATTCCATAACACAAGCTAGTTAAGCTAGGCTTAGTATGGGTGTATAGGATAATGTAGAATATTTATTTATTATTATAATTTTATTCTACAATTAAAAATAGGTGAAATAAAAAATAAAATCAAATTGACACCAAAGTTTTAATGAAAAACAAAAACATGCAACTAAAACTAGAACTACAGCGGGTCAGCAAAAGATGATAAAATGTTAGTTGAAATTTCGGGGAGCACGCTGTATAGGCGTGCTATTGTTCAATCTCGAGGGACCGGCCGAGGCAAATTTCTTATATACGTGATTGGCTAATAGAGGCTAGGTAACGTATTCAATGCCTAGTGGTCATTTTCCGTTAACACTTCAAATATCATGGTAGGGGGTGGCACTCAATTGAAGATATGCTTGGGTTAACTAGGAGTTAAATAACGAAATCTTTTGCCGATATGACTGCACATATTGAACATATCCTTTCGAGAGAACAGTATGTTTAGTTATCCTTATTTCTTTTACATAATATGTAAAAGAAATAATAAAGGTGTCGTATAAGGCGACTAAGGGATAGAGCTGTTTAACATCAGACAGATATATACAGCCCAGACTCGAGTCAACTATAATGTCCGATATACGGCAATAGAATCACCACCTATTACGTGGGACCGAATACAGTTATTGGTGAAGTGTGGTAATTCACCTGTGCCTAACCCTCCGGGGATAAAGGCGTGATTTTAGGTATGTATGTATGTAAGTAATATGTAAATATATGATCATAATAAGTACCTACTTCTCTTTCCTGTTACTTTGAATTCAGTTATAGAGGCTTGTCTTACTTATAATTTAAATTATTTTCATTCATTTTATCACCTCTCGCTGCTAAGATTATCATGCAAGCATGCAACTAAATATTAAAATTACAACAACACTACTTCTATATAAAACCAAATAATGTACAGTCAGCGACAAAAGTAACATATTCCAATTAACAGATCACATTAGCATTAAAACCTTTCTCAAAATTTTCATATTGGCAATGTATAAATATTTTCATCTTGTTAGTATTTAAACTATCATGGTCACTCACATTAGTATTAAAGTTATGGGATATTGCCATGTTGTATTGTTTTGAGTTTCCGATATTTCGGTGCTGTTGCAAGCACCATGATCACGGAGGTACTGGTGCATAGGCGGTGAACAGTGAAAATTTTTATTAGAAGTAAATATATCGATCTACCCTCTTTCGAATTCTTTTACTACGCGTATCTGCACTACCACTGGTTTCACACAAATTCGAACCATGAATACAACATGGTAAATATCCCGAAAACTTTAATACTATTCATATTGTTAGTGTTTAACAACTTTTGTCGCCAACTGTACCTAGCTTAAGATTAATATTCGTACTTTTTCAGTTAGTTTACAACACATATTAGCATTCTAATAAAGCTACCATACATTTTTGCATAGGTATTAGTAAAAATATATTATAATAAAGTAAAGTTAGTATGTCTATGTGACATTATATCAAGGGAGATACGTATGTTGTATGCAATACATAGATAATATACAGAATAACAGTGGTCAGGGGTCCCTATAAACTCATTCCTGCCGGCTTTGCAAAGTATAGCCGTTACACTATGCTCGTTCTATAAGAGGTAAGATTTTTCATTAGTTTCCCTTTTGAAAATTTTCGCCACTGCAAAATAGTATCATCCACATAAACGCGCTCATAATAGGTAAGGTTGATTAGTCAATAAGCAGATAAGCCTAAAAAGGCAAGGAATTCAATTTAAGATTAGTAATTTTATAAGTTATAAGAATTCCCGTGGTTCCCGGCAAACTAGAATTTTGACCACCCCATCTTACGGTGTCGTATAAGGCGACTAAGGGATAGGGCTGTTTAACATAACAGATATATACAGCCCAGACTCAGCCTCAGATGCATGGTTTGAGTCAACAATAGTACCCGGAAAACGGCAATAGGCTGACCTATTACGTGGGACCGAATTCAATTATTGGTGAAATGTGGGTGTTAATTTCACCTCTGCCTAACCCTCCGAGGATAAAAGCGTGATTGTATTTGTATGTATAAGGATTCTTAGGCAAAACGAGAAAACTAAATTATCAGACTCGATGTGTACTATATTAAATTATTTATATGTTAAGTACTTCTCTACATGAAGGTACTATTTGTTATTGTGACAATACCATATGCCTTTCATGTAGTTAGTTTATCCTCAACTGAGCTTAGCTCACAAGACCAGTAGGTATGGAGTGATTCTATACAAATAACAACAAAGGTGACAAAACAATTGTGGCATTTTGTAGCTTTTCTATTTAACTTCTCACTTTAACGCAGTCACGAGGTAAACACAATAAGTAAGGATGTGTTTATATAATTTAAACTATCATGATCACTCACATCAGTATCAAAATAATCGGGACATTTATCATGTTGCATTGTGTCGAGTTTCCGATATTTCGGCGAGTTCGTTCGTGATTACGGTACTTGCAACAGCGCCGAAATATCGGCAACTCGAAACAATGCAACATGGTAAATATCCCGTTTTGATACTGGTGTTTATAGAATATAATAGTTTAACTAGACTTGAGCTTTGAGCCAAGAAATTATAAAGAAAAATTGACTGTGATCTGAAGAAATCTGATAGACTAAGCAGTGTTGATTAATATGAAGCTTTACAGTTAGTGACAAAAGCGATTTTAACTAGTCTTTTTTTATATTGAGTGTCCTAGAAATAGCCAAGAATCAAGTTAAAGTTTGGTCAATTTGAACCAAATTATAGGAGTGAGGGTTCAATAATTCGCACTCAGTTGTTATATAGGTATATTTGGATAATTTCCGGCAGGGTTCGGTGGCTCAATGGTCAGAGCATTCCCCCTGTAAAGGAAAGATAGCGGGTTCGAATCCCGCCTGAAATGATTCAAATTTTTTCCTATCTTAATCGATTACAATAACTAAATGCTTTAAAATTTCATTCTATGGATGGTAAGATTGTTCAAAATCATCAATGAAATACTTTGAAAAGTTGTCAATGATTGCGATACCTGGATTTTTTTTATTTGGGGTCATAAAAGGTCATAAAAGCGGGCTTTTAGCGATTATCAGCAAAACGGTAAGATTCATCGTAAAAGTATCTCAGACAAAATTTAAGATCATGAAATTATCTATTAAAATCAGTCAAGTACGAGTCGTGTTCGCGCAGGAAGGGCTCCGTACGAAACTAAATTGAGGAAGTTAAACGGCAATGTACTTGGATTGCGTTAAATTAAAAGTTTGATTATAGGGCACTTCCTGTTGAGAATTATGAAATTAGGGGAGAAGCAAGGTCTTATAACAAAAGTAAAGGGAAGAGTTTGAAAACCGTAAATATAAATCATTGTATCCTCGGCTTTGTAAATTGACCGGACTAATAGGTAGGTATGTAGCAAGGTGGGCTTTTGAAGTTAAAACAAGCCAAGTATGAAACTAGGTACTTACTTATTGATAATAATTCGAGTTGTGACTAGTATTGTGACATTACAATGATTTAAAAATATCTGAAGACAAACCATATTTGTATTATAATGACACAGACGGCAAGAATTGACACTAAACATATTATAGTTTAAAAAAGTAGAATTAGATTAAAATTTAAACTTACTTTTTAAACTTGAATAAGTTTATTCGTGCAGGTTATAAAAATATTTTTCTTATTAATCAAGTGTTCGGTCAATATTAAAATGTTTAACCATTCTTGCGGGAGGTATTGCAATCTAAAACGTCCGTTATAATTGTGGCATCACAAAAAAAAAACAGTTAAGTCATTAACTAACACTAATGATCTTATTAACTACATAAAAAGAACTTAAGCGATAGCATTTTTCCGTTGGAAATTATAAGCGCGCCAGGTTTGCACGCTATTTGCTATTCCCAGCATGAAGTTGCACAAAGCAAGAGAATAGTTTATAGGAGTTATGACCAGGCAGTATCTCGTCCAGACCAAGCCTGTGGCAGCGAGGGTGGCTGACTGCGAGGTGGATACCACTTCCAGTGGGCGAGTGAAGCTGTCTAACGATGTCAGGACAAGGGCCTGGAAGTATATTGCACAGAAATTAGTAGCAGTTCTTGAACGAAATACTAGCACTTCCAAATGTGCAAGTGCTTGTATTATTTCTCCCTGTGCAAGCATCACGATTGACTATAATATATCCCTCCGTCCACTAGAATCCCCTGCTTCTTCCTGGTGTTCCTAGACAAAAAAAAAACAAATAGATCCCCACGGATTTAAGCAGGGAATTCAGATGGACGAAAGGAAATATACCTACTTATACGATGTAATGTGATCAGACTTCGAAAAGCTTTGAAAAGACTGGTCACATCGTGAAACATTTTCATATCATATAAAATGCGTTTAGCAAAGCATGCTTGTTGAGTGCAGTGTTGAGAAAAATGCATGCAATAATAATTTTAACCATCTTACTTGTAGTACACCCTCATACCGTGATCCGCAGGCTAAACAATCAATCCTATTCCTTGATGATGTGATACATAAGATAATAAATAATCAGATATTGATAACAAAGTGTACATAAATATAAACTTTTTATTTTTATCAGATCGGGTAGTTATAGATTTATAGTTAGAATAAAATATATGTGTTTTATGGTAGTCACACACGTTCCAGTAGAGTTACACTAGTATACTGTAACGTGTGTGGCTACCATACATTTTCTTTTGTTGATGTCTATCGAAAATTGTCAAGATGGAAGCACAATTAATGTAAGAAAATAGTTACATGCAACACTTGCTCGAAGGCCACAAACGGTTAGTAATGAAAATAAGATGAAAGTAAACAAGAAAAAGATTTATAATATAAAATATATATTTCACAATCAAAAAGGTATTACAAAAATAGACGATATCTTCTTTACAACACTATTTAATGTCGCTGCTTTACAGGTGATATATAGGTAACAATATAATTTGAGTAACAAGTAACAACGACCACATTCGCGTTCACAAATATCACAGTTGACGAAAATTGATGAATATAATCATCGTTTCTTCTAAAATTAGTTACGCTTTGAACGCTTTGCGTGATATTCAAACAATTTAGTTACGGTGATAAAAAGATTTAAATTGATATATCTGATACTCCTTTATAAGCCTGAATATCAAAAGAAATATCACAAAATTATAAGCCGTAAATATACCTAGACTTGAATATGACAGTGGACAGATTTTTAAGAATATCTACTTGTGATACATTGAATCAAAATGTTGAGTCATATTTTACATATAGATAAGTTTGTATCTTAACATACTGGTGATGAAGACGCCAACCGTGCTTAAGCAGAAAAGTAATCAATTGCAGACATATAATAAGATACTACAGAAATGTTGCGGTTCATTAGTTATAACATTATTTCTTCACTTTAGTATGTAAATCTATCTGCAAGGTCATACAGATAACTCAAGTATATAATGTACAAAGAAGGCACATACAAACATGCTCTTGATCCTTACAAAATACAGGTCATAGTAAATACTTTAACAAATTATAAATCTCAGACGTGCCGAGATAACAGTTATATAGGTGTTTTATCTTATCGCATAAACCTGCACTTAAGACATTTGAGATCTATCTCAAGTATGTAACCTTATATTAAGTAGGATTGTTGAGAAACTATCGCGCCTTTAAGTATTTTATTGTGTGTCTGTCTCGGTCTGTCACATTATTATTACATGTTCAAATATTACTGCCATTATCTACGTATATTGGATGCGTTGGTTACGCTTAAAAGTATAAGCAGATGTATCTCTTTCTCAAATAAATTTACAACACTACTGTCTATAATTTACTACAAAATAAATAATATCTAAATAAAGTTATTAATTTAGCTAAAATATTATAATACCCATATATTTTATACACGTATCTCAACGATTACGTAAATCCAAGTCAAAAAATAAAAACTTAATCAACTACAGAATGTACTTAATCACTATAGATTCAAAAACATTACTAGTTGTTTAAGATCAGTTGAAATTCTTTACTTCTAACCCCAGTAATGGTAGGTAACATTCAATAATGGTGAACGTTCCATGAACTGTCAACTTAATATTTAAAAAAAAAATTACAAGTTGCAGTTCTATTGAGTAGCCACCTCATTCTTTTTGAGGTTTCGTTGATGGTTGAAGGCTCTACTGATCTGGTAGAGACTACTGATGGCTACGAACACATTGACAGCGAAAAGGCTATGGTTTTTAGGTATGATGACGAGGGAATATCGTGACCATATGATGCCGGTTGCTGCTAGGGACGCGGACTGTGGAATAGACAAAGTCTCGACAGGTCGTGTCAAGTCACCCAACCCAGCCATCACCAACCCCTGAAAGTGAATGATACAAAGTGTGAGGGTGTGAATTCCTTTGCGCGAAAACAATGAACATACAAAATATTTTAAACGTAATTATATGGATGAATTCACAAATGACGAGACATAACTGATGAAGCACAAGAAACGGCAGTGTGTATTTTTGTAGTATGACTTAGAAAGGAAAGCGAGAACCTTCTTTCTATAACAGACTTTAATTAAATTTATATAATAATATAATTTATTTTATTAAATTCAACATTGTGAACCGGATAGTAATATTAATTTTTTACAAGTTTAAGTAGAATTCATAATTTTGCAAATTCAAAATTTTACCGTCTCATCTCATAATGTCCTTTTCTCATAATGTCCTTTCTCAATATGTCCTTTTCTCAATTTGTCCTTTTCTCAAATTGTCCTTTTCTCAAATAGTCCTTCTCGCGAAATGTCCTTTTCTCAAAATGTCCTTTTTTCAAAATATGTGCACTACAGAATGTAACTATAATTTTAGAGACGTATGTCAATTCAGAATAATAAAACAAAATGTTATTAGTATTCTTCTTTATTTTCAGACAAAAATATTGATAAATGTAATTATTATTTCCTCAAAATAATCAACAATAATAGTAAGTACCTAAGTAGGTATAAAAAAAAGAATTAAACATTTCTTCACAAACGAATCCTTATAATTATATTATATTGATCAAATTTTGTTTATAAAATGAAGATCAAGATACATTATGTTATATTTACCTAATTGTTATATAAAAAAAATTAACTGCTAAAAGTGATACCATACGTATTATTAGCCAGTTAAATAAAAATCAACAAATTATATGTAGGTACAATAATACATTAAATTATATATGCCATATTATAATTATATATAACAAATAATTAAATAATAATATACGTAATGTAATATATTATTGTATAAAAAAACAAAAAAAAAACGATAAAGTGATAGTTATTATTTTCATTTTCCTTGTATAGTAAAATACAAATAAATAATTTATTAGTATAACGAACCTAATTAATTACTTGTAACGCCATACATACATACATACATATAAATACGCTTGTATTCCCGGAGGGTTAAGCAAAGGTGAATTAACATCATACATATATCATACATATTCCATACATCATATAATATAATTGTTGATTATTTTGAGGAAATAATAATTACATTCATCAATATTTTTGTCTGAAAATAAAGAAGAATACTAATAACATTTTGTTTTATTATTCTGAATTGACATACGTCTCTAAAATTATAGTTACATTCTGTAGTGCACATATTTTGAAAAAGGGACATTTTGAGAAAAGGACATTTCGCGAGAAGGACTATTTGAGAAAAGGACATATTGAGAAAGGACATTATGAGAAAGGACATTATGAGAAAGGACATTTCGAGAAAAGGACAATATGAGAAAGGACATTTCGAGAAAAGGACATTATGAGATGAGACGAATTTTACTAATGCAAAATCGTACTCCAGGTTTTGTTTTTCAGTCTAGATTTCTTTATACCTATTAGGTATTCAACTGAACGCTTTCAATATTATGACTTGTTTATCCTGTGCCTGCACCATCCTGCAGAGTGCGTTGGAACTATATTTCGCAATTGTTATTGCCATTATTGGGACCATGCGTGAAGTAAAGAATAAATTGCTCTGCTGCATTACTCTTGTGACGATTCGAAATTACTTAAAATTGTAGGGATCGTTACAATGTATGGTTTTGAGACGGCAACACTGAAGATTTCTAATACTTCATTTGTATTAAAAAATAGCTACATACTAAAAATATCAAGAAGATGAATATTTAAAAAAAATAACTAGAATATTTAGATTATCTATCTTTCTACCACAGTGCTATCTACTCATGGATGGAAAATACTATAATGATTATAATGTAGGTCTAGTGTCTGTAAGTTAATTTGGTAATAATAAGGTAATTTATAGTTATTTATTCGGACTGTTACCCTACGTTCGTCACCATATTAGACAAATTACATTTATTATAAGAAATAGTTTTATACCTCTTTACGAAATCTGACATTTGAAAAGGCTTCAATAATAATATTTTGATCATATAAACATGATTTCTAACCAATATTAAAGCATTTTGTAAATATTTTACGTAAACTGGCATAGAAATATGCATTGCTTAGCAACAACTTTGTAAATGAGTACAGTACATAAGCATGGTTTAGGCCAGATACTTGTGTTAAGAGTCAATCTACTACTTAATAAAAATGTATGTTACTAAGCTCAAAACTCCAGAACAGCTCGACCGATTCACCTTTTTTTTGACATGTTTGTTTTTGACATATGTGAAGTTCCCATAGGAATAGGAAATGAACAGACTTGGACGCGTGCAAACGGGAACGGTAACAGAATTCCACGCGATTCGAATCTGAATATAAAGGACCGTACAAAAAAAGCAACTGATGATATGAGATTCGATTTACTCTAACCCTAAAGCAAGCATTATGCAATGCCAATAGGGGATATTTCAGAGTATCACAATACCAAAGCCAGGGAAATATTAATTGAATATTTACTAACGCAACATTAATTGAAACTACATATTTATTTATCTTTTATTTATCTTTCCTATCCTGAATCGTTAGCTGGTACCGGTAAGCTCGGTATACTTGGTAAATGTTCGATGCAGCTACAAATACATTGACAGCAAATAAACTGTAGTTCACTGGTTTTATAACGAGAGAGTATCGTGACCAGATAGCACCTGTGACAGCAAGGGAAGCGGACTGAGGTATAGACAGTCTTTCTGCAGGACGAGATAAATCACTCAAACTGGCTATCACCAATCCCTGAAAACGAGGGCATCTTGTTCAGGATGTATTTTAATTTAGATTTAGAGTAATAAATTAATAACATTATCTAATGAGTACTACTGAAGGTAAAGAGCTACGAATCATTTTCAGGTTTAGAACCAAGATCCTCTCTATAGACGGATCTATAATATAACTATGGGTGTGACTGGGTTGTCAACGGTGGCAACCAATGTCGGGTTTTTAGGGCGCATCTGGTTCCTCGACAACAGATGCAGATGTGTTGGTTCAATTCCAACTTACTTCTATAACCATTTGCTCCAGTGAGCCCCTGAAAAGTCCAAAGACTTTATCGAACAAAAAAAAGGGGTGAGGATTTGACTGTTTCATCATACGTGAGTTCAATATCATGTGTGTTCAATTGGTAAGTATAGGTATATACCTATACTTACCAATATAGCTATATTGGTTATGAAATGTTTTCCTTCAATACTGTTAACAAAGAATTACGTAAGTACCTCAAACATAAAATGTTAGATTGAAACTTGATTCGAACACATTTTACAGAACCTAAAATGTTCAAATGTTTTAGCTGTTAACAATTTTGAGATATAAATAGTACTTTAATACAACATGGTACAAATAAACTAATAAAAAAATAAATGTCTGACAAAAAGTATTAAAAAATGTGTAAAAAGAAGAGTTCTTTTATAACAAGTAACGTTAAGCATATTTAGCGTAACCAAGAGAGCTGTTATTAGCATTACTTACAATACTGGACTGGACACTACCTATAATGGGCCACAACAGACTGGACACTAGCCATATACCTATAACAAATCATAGCAAACTGGAAAACTAAGGGCCTTATTATACTAGCGGTTTAGGGGCGGAGTGGATACGCCGCGATTACGCTACGCCTCCGCCACGGTAGCGCAGATTGTCTGCCGCAGTTGTGCAGCTGAGACGTCGCGGATTTGTAGTGAGTTTACGATATACTGACAATACACTCTGTAACATATAGATTTCAACGAGGAACCAATGTTGTAAGCTTTATTAATGCGAAGACACCGAAGACAGAAACGAAGGCATCGTCGAATTCGGGAAGATCCATTATCAATTAATCAAATGGAAGAGAGCGATTACTATGTGTTATTTTGCAAAGGAATAAACGAACCCATTTTGTTATTGAGTGTATTGTCAGTATATCGTAAACTCAATACAAATCCGCGACGTCTCTCCGCGACCGCTCCGCTCCGAAACAGCTAGTATGATAAGGCCCTAACTCAACAAACATTCATAATTGAAATTGTTCCAATTTTGAAATTGCTATAGCTAGGCAATTCCATTCATTTTTTTCTTTTTTTATTGTTTATGATAACATGTTGACTTATGAATCCCCGAGTCATTTGTCCACCATTAATTATAGTTATCAAAGAGTTCACAACCAACTGATTATAGTTCACAGGTAGTGTGTTAAGGTTCTGTGCTGTCCAGATAAGGCCTAGTGTGGAAAGAGCAGCAGTCTGGTAAATAGATATCTTGTTACTAGGACGGCACAAATCACCAAGACCTGCTATCACCAGTCCCTGAAAGTTTTGATATGTGAAGAGTAAATGAATAATAAATGAAAAAGAAAACTGTTTCTATCACTATTTTTTATATTTGAAATAGTGATTTCCTAGTCACATCCATAGTTTGCACTTTGATGTGAGTTTATTTTTAATTTGAGGCTTTTTAGGGAATTTTTATATATATTTAATATTTTTAATGTACTATTGTATACATAAATAAGTATTTATAATCTAAATAATCCTGCAGGTTCAGGCGTCAAAGAATTCCTCGCCATCGATGTCAACCGGGAAGGTGGCCATATATATTTTTATTTCTATAATTTCCGAGTATTTATAATTGTTTCATTTTTATTTTTTATTTTATTTTATTTCATTTGGGGAGCTTACAGCTACATTCATATATACACAACCTTTAGGTTAGTACACGCGAATTACAAGCTTCCACAATTATATCAACCAGCAATATAAAACAAAATTGTTAACGGCTGAGAGCAATAAGACAGGAATAAAATTGAGTCAATAGAAATATCAACATCTTTACACTTTCAACAAAACACTTCGTTAGACACGATCTGGTAGAATGTTTACCGGTATTAAAGAGATCCAGGTTACTGTCAACATTCAATTGGTTAAATTCACTAATAATTCTAGGCAGAAAGCTATTCACTCTAAAATTGGTGCGACACGAAGGCTTGCACAATAAGAAATTCTTGCGTAATCTTTTGACTGGCACTCTTAGCTTAATTTCAGAGAGAAGTCCAGGACAGTCAATCCCACCTTGAGCAACACTGAGAAGAAGAGTTACATCAGAGATTCTTCTTTCATTCTTATAGGTGAGGTCGCTAGGTGGGACAGCTTGAATTTAAACCCTAAATATCTGATAAATTTCCTTTGTATCATCTCAATCTCATTAGAATAGCAAGCGTAGAATGGGTCTCAAATCTGTGAAGCGTATTCCAGGTGACTTCGTACATATGCGCAATAGAGTACTTTTACGGTTTTCATATTTCTGAAGTCCCTAGAGCAACGGATCAAGAAACCTAAAGCCCTAAAGGCTTTATTCACCAATTGGCTAACGTGCTGATTAAATAAAAGCTTGCCATCATGCACCACACCCAAGTCCCTAGAGACAGTCCTTCTCGGTTCCTAACTGCGTAGTCGTAATCATAAGCTTGACGCTTACGCGTAAAACTCATAAAAAAACATTTAGAGGCGTTTAAATCTAATTTGTTTAAATAGCAATATGAATCAAGACGTTCAATGCAGGAGATCTTCCTGCATTAAATCGGCATCGTGAACATCGTTAACCGTACGGAATATCTTCATATCATCGGCGAAGAGCAAAAATTTTGAATATTTAAAACAGAGACCAATATCATTAATAAAAATAACAAAGAGCAAGGGGCCCAATAGGGAACCCTGAGGAACTCCAGAGGGGATTTTAACCCATGACGAAGCATAATCACTCAACACCACTGACTGAGATCTGTTTAGCAGATAACAAGAAAACCAGTTATGGAGTCTGCCGTGGATACCGATATCCAGAAGCTTTAGTTTAGTAAGATTAAGTGATCTACACAATCAAAAGCTTTACTGTAATCGGTGTAGAAC
Organism: Eilema griseolum; assembly: GCA_963662185.1. Lineage (NCBI taxonomy): Eukaryota > Metazoa > Arthropoda > Insecta > Lepidoptera > Erebidae > Eilema > Eilema griseolum. The sequence goes on from OY759250.1 coordinate 14,774,634, forward strand.
ACATCCACCTGATTACCTCAGTACATATTACTGGTTAGGTACTCATTAAATACCAACAGGTTAGTAACAACCGACCTGCCCCGCAAAAATCCATGCTGTTGAGGTATGAACACAGATTTCACTGCCTCGTAAAGTTGATCAAAAACAAGGCGTTCCAGAACTTTTGCAATTAAACATAATTTTGATATAGGCCTATAGTTTGTAACTGCGCTTCTAGATCCACTTTTATGGATAGAAGAAACGAAAGCTAATTTCCACATAGTTGGAACGACACTCTCATTCAGTGACATTTGGAAGAGCAGAGTGATAGGTGTTTCGCACATGGAATCAAAAAGGAAGCTGGTATTGAATCCGGACCAGCAGACTTATATAGATCAAGTGCTTTCAATAGTTTGTGTACCTGCCCAACATTTATCTGAACTGTGGAGATGTCACAGACTTGGTCAGATGACGCAGCATGACGCGATGGCAAAGAGGTACCGTTATCAACAAGAAAGTTTGATGCAAAATAATCAGAAAAAAGCTCACTAATGTCTGATTCAGTGTCCAACACCTATCAACATAAGTCACTAGTGCTGGGTAATTACTGTTACCCCGTTTGGACTTAATATAAGACCAGAAGCGCTTGGGGTTTTCAGTTATGGAATTCTCAATACTCCTAGTATAATTTTTGTAACATATATCTTCCATTTCCTTTACTCTAGCACGTAGCAGATTAAAGGTGATCCCATCAGAATTATTATTTTAATATCTGTATTTTTTGAAGTATTTAAATTTTTCTTTAATACATTTAATCAGCGCTCCATTGTACCACGGAGGGTATTGTGTGTTGTGTACTTGGCGCAAAGGAATATATTTAACCCTAAGCCTAGGAAATAATATTCAACATTTAAAAAATATGGAGTGCTAGGAGTGCTTAGGTATTCATACTGCTGTATGACTGATCTTGATGATGAAAGCCTGTGCTAGAGCCTCATTCGTTGTTTAGCAGGTCAGGGTGACTTTGACAAGATATTGATAGGGCCCATCATGTTCTTTTATGTACTGTTATTTTAATCTGTTTGAACATTGATGGCACTAATGCACGGACGAACTCTAGGGGGTTTATGTGGCATTTTTATGATGAATGTTTTGGTGTAACATATACAATTATATGTAATTGCATAATAAATAAATAAAAATCTATGAGAAAGAAATTATCCAAAAATATCAATTTACGTGTTCATTCTTGTTCTTCGTAGGATATGTTTTAATTGGAATACACAATAAAAACATAAAAATAAATTAAGCACACACAATAACAAACATGTATTTGCTCTTAAATGAAACAAATGATGACCTCAACCCAGATAGAATAAAACCATATATGAAAGTAACTCACTTAGGGCAGAGCTCAAAAGAAAAATATAAAAAAACACTTTTATTTACCGACTTCATCATAAAATGCTATTCATACAACTGTCATCAAACTAGCCATTACTATGGGCAAACAGATATAAGATTGGTATGTTTGTCTTTTTATCACTCAGAATGAGCAAGTAATTCTTTGAATTCAGAAAAATAATAATACATATTATACTATCGGTAAATATAATAATTTATGGATTAGTTAAGATAAATCCCGTTAAAATTAACATGCACCAATGATGGCCATTTTAAATTATATTAACAGAGTATATTTACACATGCTTATACTGAAGATGCTTTTTTCAAACATTTGAATTTTAAAGATTGTTTAAACCTCATTTGTATCGTACCTATTGGATCCATTATCATACCGTGATTATGAATAATTTATTGACAACATCATCAATAAATTGTCAATGCACCCTTTCAATAACATTATGAGTCTATAGGTAACGTAATAGATTATTCAAACCATTCATAATACACACGATATTTGCCCGTACACAAGGCGAAATTATAAATAGACGATGGCCTTGAATAATATGTCCGCGTTACTTACCCACTTGAATGCGGGAGCCCAGAAAAATATAGTTTTAGGACCTTTAACAAAACAGAATACCTATGAATTTACCTAGTTATTATTGAAACAAAACCATTATATATTTAAGGATAGTAACTTACCAGCTGGATGTTCCCATAGTGGACGGAATCGTCCGGGTACGAATCTATCTGCGGCAGTGACTACGGCTTTGTATACCTTACTCATTTTCTTTGATTTTTAAATTACGGGAGAAGGAATGGAATGGGAAGTGGATAGGTAGATACTGTGCTAAAAATTACGGATAAATTTACATGACCATTACTGGCGGTCACGAGCAGACTTCCTGAATTTTAAAGGCTAATAGACATAGACATCGGGTCGTCGGCTAATCGGACGGGCGATGAAATGACAGATATGACAGTTGATTTGACATTTTTGACAGACCGAGGTGGTGATTTTTTTTGTGTTTGGCATTTGTGTCAGCAAAGAGTATATATAAGAGTAGTGGTCAGGGTGAAAGAATCCAAAATTCCAACCACTGCGTTATTTTCCCGTGCATGATCTATCTATCGCATGTTAATCATTGGCGGAATTATATCGTCACCGACATCACTCGGCATATAGGAAAATTGAATTGAATTGATATTTTTGTGAAATTTTCTGACATGGTTACTAGTTGCTTTAGGTGAAAACAAGGAACAGTGCTTATCAGTCAGCACCTAAAAAGGTATCAAGTCATGAAATCTAAGCATAAAATCGATTCAGTAGAAATTCTCATGCATCGTTTGGATTGGAAGTCCTTCTACATTCGATCATGGTTGTGGGTTGTGGTTTGCGTTTGGGGCAAGTCCATAGACTAAAGTCGCTCGGCATCACCCAATAACAGAAAAATAATAATATTTGTTGCTAAAAGTATTTATAAATTTTACAAATACTGAGGCAATTTTAATAAAAATAATTATCAAATGAAATGTTGATTTCGTTGTCTACTGTGAACACCTTTTTTTTTAAATTGAACGCGACGAACGACGAACTATTGTTTTTTTTTTCACAAACAAACATGGGTGCGGATGTGCGTGTGATAAATGTGTCAACGCTCAAGAATTTTTAATTTTCTGTTTAGTTTACGTTAACCCCAGAATTTATTGTTTATTTTGAGTTTTTATATTACTAGAACTTATGTTGTGTGTGTATTAATTTAGTCCAGTAATATGGGTACCAGCACAATGGGTAGCGATTTACATTCTGATAAGCAGGACAAACTGTTGAAGCTGCAAGCTCGAAAGAAAGAACTAGAGCAGATGCTTGCAGCGAAAAATGAAGAGCTCTACAAGTTGTGCGTGCAAGAAGTCCAATTAACTGGTATTATGCCGCCTGAAGCGCCTTTGAGTCCAGAAGTGCCACAAAGAGAAAGATTAGGTAGCGTAAAGAGTGTTGACAGATCAAATGAAGGTAAAGATGTTCAAGATGGATCAGATAATTCGTCGAGACGACTTAGAGCAGCTACTGGCGATCGTATGCATGACCCAGATGCGCATTTACGTAAAAACTTGTCACATAGATTATCTACTCCATCTATATCAGGGGTGTCAACTAAAAGTGCACATTCAAGACACATACGTCGTCCAGAAACCAGCTGTTCAAATTTCTTTCCTTCACCACCGCAAGAACGCAACACTGATACATTTTCTATACATACATCTCATACATATCCAGCATTAGCTGGAAGACATGATGGTATGAATGAAAATATCCAAAATGATTTGCAACAAGGTCCTGTTTATAGACACCATACTATAACAACAGATTATATGAATAAACTATATTGTAACAATACTCCAGAAGCTCACAATGTGTCCAGACTAAGAGAGACACACTTTAGTTCCAGTCATCCAGATATAACAACTCATTATACTCATGGCAATGTTGCACCACATCCAGTTCAAAATGGAATGCGTAACACTCCACTTTTATATCAGTATGCTTCACATTTAAAAGCACAAAGCCAACATCTGACTGGTCTTGTGCATCAGCATCCAGTACAGTCGAAACGGCGCCCAGAAGGAGTCCGACGAAATACCTTACAAAGAACACAAACCTATCATTTAACATCTCATAGTGACTATAATCAATTGCATTTAGAAAATATGAAACATGAGCCCCCGATGCTAGTGTACCAACATCGGTCACAAACTGATATTCAGGAACAACCTCATTATCCTATAGAAAGGGTAGTCCCTGTACCAAATACTCTGCCGCTAAGAGAGCATAATATAATAAAACATCCTATGCACATGCAGCTACAAGTTTCTACTGATGACTGTATGAGGGATGATAGGAGACATTACCCTGATCCTTTGACGCCTGTCAGCACAAAATCTGTTTATGCATATGATCCTGCAAGTATGGGTAAGTTCTCACCACTTTCTCAAACTGACATGAAAGTAAAAGAGAAACAATGGTATGAGACATCACTAGATTCACCTACAAAATCAGAAGCGCCTCTTCTAAAGAAGAGTTCAAGCTTAAAAAGAACATCTAGTATAGGGAATTCACAAGCATATGAAATAATGATTTCTTCTGGTCGACATTCCGCTATGCAAAGTCCTAATCAGGTACCACAAAGCCCGCCAGTTTTATCACCTGGTGCAGTTTCCTTGGAATCTCCAAAAAATTTGACTGTTATTGAGCAAGGTAAATGTATACCCTACAGAGAAGAAACTAAGCCTTTTGAAATGTCTGACTTTTACAAATACTCTACAAAATTTAGACAGGCAAATACTCAAAAGAGTACTCCTAATAATCCTGGGCCAAGTCTAAACACTGGTTACAATAAGTTACCTATGGAGCTGCCACACTATGCTCAAGATCATTGGCATGGACAGACAAATTAAATTTTATTTTTAATTAGTATTCTGTAAATTTTATCTATAACAGCTAATTTATTGACTAAACTTATGAGATGAGGATTTAATAATTATTTTAGGATAATTTAGCTCATAGTATGTACTTATACTTATACCTAATTGTTAATTAATTGTGGAGGTAGGGATGTATGCCTTTGCCCCTTTTTAGGGCCAGAAATTGTGTGTGACACAAAGACAAGAAAAATTTTCATATGTAAAAATTTACACATAATAAATGATGAATGAAATTGTAAGCAAACTGTTCAAATTGATCGAGGAAAAAAAAGTGAAACAACTCAGTGGTATTCCAGAATTCCCTCTATAATAGACTGATCGGGGGTTAAAGTCCCGCCTGAGTTGTCTCGCTTTTTCCTATATCAATCGACATATTAAATAATTGTGATGATAGAACATATTAAAAGGTCAAACATATGTTGACAAGTTCAGAGCTGTGATAAAAATGCTATAAAAGATGTTTGATTTTATTGACAATAAACAGTAGGTGTATGTAGACTGATGCTGAAGGAGTAAATCAGAAGTTTAATACTATGTGTAGACAGTCAATATATATTGCGATCCAATATCATCATTTAGTATAGGGATCAATTGCGTTTCTAGATATTCTCTCTTCTTCATTTTAGCGTTAATTCCAGTCGCATCCAAAGCTTTCACCTCACCTTACTAGTCTTAATGCGGATTTGGCTGAACTTCAATATTTTCATTGAAGCAACTGCCATCTGACCATGCACAACAATGTTGATGTTGCCATCTGACCATGCACAACAAATGCTCTGGTTCCTACACTGGATCAAAATATTGAATCGCAACACATATGAAACAGTCTAACTACACACCTTATGATTTTTTTAATTTTGATCTCTTCTTTTATTAAGTACATGATTTTGCTCTTAGTATTGCCATGTCCATTGCAAGTTTCCTTATCTTAAGTAATCCTACAATGCTTTGCCCACCGCTTTTAGGGATACCATTATTAATTGCCTTTGTGTTATCATCTCTTTTGTGATATATTTTTCTCAAATTTAATATTAACTTCTTTTGTGTACAATCATTAGTTTGTTTTATTATTCTTTTTAGATCTAAGTATGGTTAATGAAATAATATTCTGGAATTAAATGTCATCTAGAATTAGGAATAGAAGAATCATAATGTATTAAAAATAAAATTTAAAATGTTAACTTCAAGTGGAAATTGATAAAGGTATAAAAATATCTAATATCTATGACAGCTTCAATTAATTTTAGTGGATATGCTGCCTGTGACTAGAGGCTACAGGGCTGTTTCTGTGAGAATCAATAGTCATGAGCAATCTCAAATTGGGTAGGCAAGAAGATAGGTTGAACAGGGTGGTAAATTACCCTGCGGTATGTATTTTTGACAGCTAATTAATATATTAAAAAATCCTGTTATTTAGTTTTGTTGCCATCAAAATATTTCTATTACTTAAACAGGTATAACAGCTCTTGATTTTTAAAGTTGCCTTAAACAGGTATTTAAGTTGGTTTTTTTTCTTGAGTTCATTGCTCCAATTCTATATTTTATTGTCATTATTAAGAAACTACTGGACTAGTACTGTGTGGCCAGGGAATTTTATAATATACAATTTTGCCCTCGAGTCACTAATGTATGTTTCTTAGAACTCTTACAACTCGACGAGGTGACCAGTATGCCGATTTATGTTCGTAAAACTACCATAAATTATATTTTTATCGGTTTCTGATTCATCAGAATTGCTACTTTATTGTTTAATTTGTGGATTTCGTACAAAAAGTACTACTTACGCAAATATATACTCGTATAATAACGTGAGCTCAGTCTTGGTATACTTTAAAATAGCTACTTGCAAACCCCAACTACAGTACCAAGTATTGTGGTATTATTTAAATTATCAATTTTGACTTGAAGGTGTAATTTGTATGTAAAATTGAATAAATGTACTGATACTTAAAGACTTAACATACTTGCCAAGCAAATTTTAGCCTTACTGCCATTTGCCTTCGTCCAATAACAGTAGCTGTTTCATTATTCTGTATAGAGATTTAGGGTAGATATAGTCATAATATCAGTCTATGTACTGTGAAATGTTTAAAGTTATTTTTATAGCGTTTTGTCTAAGTATTTTGTGCGTGATGCACCGTTTATGTGGGTCAAATAAAGTTTTTATACTATTTAGGCATTTTTTTTTCTTTTTTGCACACTTTTCACACCTGGAAAGTCATCGAAATACCTTCGATAAAATTTTTGGGCGTACTAAGTGTTAAACACCCGTGGGTATAATTTTACTAGTAAATTAGTCATATTGGCATCATATCGACTAATCCATATTCCGGTGGTCTGGTGTTCCGTAATGGTAAGCTATTGCCGGGGATCAGTTAGCACTAGACTTCAGAAAATGGCTAGTGTCTGAAATGTGTTCGTCTTGCGAGTCCTTGTGTCGCCATCAAGACGTAACAAGTCCTAAGTCCTAACCGATATTATACAATATTGGACCAAACACTGACCCCTGTGGCACAACTTACCATTCATCTCGCCCAACCTAAGTTATCACGGTTCTTTCCCAGAAATATGTCGTCGCTTCACGGAAGGTAGGTACATCTCTCATACTTATACTGGGTGGCGCAAAAGTACTGGCACTAAAGAAAATACCTTTATTTTTTTTATATGACCTTTTTTTTTAATCTGTTGTTGAAAATTGTGTAGTGAACAAATGTAAAATACACTGAAAATAAACATGGACCGTCTTACTCCCCAAGAACGTGGAATAATTGTGTCAATGTTCTTACGGAATAATTCATCAGTGATAAGAACACAACGTGAATTTCGTCGACGATTTCCCCACCGTCCGGCACCGATTGGTCGCACAATTCGACGCTTTGCCACACGCCTTGAAGCAACTGGCTCAACATTGGATAGACCTAAGTCTGGGAGACCAAGAACAGGCCGTTCAGCTGAAAATATCGATGCTGTGCGCGAAGATGTGGAAGAGTGTCCAGAAACATCAACGAGGCGACGTGCCACGCAATTGGGCATTTCCAGACGGACCCTGCAGCGTATTTTGGTGAAAGACTTAAAGATGTTCCCGTATAAAACTCAAATGACTCATCAGCTGCTGCCTGCTGACCACCGAGCTCGTCTAGATTACTGCCAGCGCGTCATAAACCTCAACCTTGAAGAGGATGGTTTTCCTTCAAAATTGGTTATGAGTGACGAAGCGCATTTCCATCTCTCAGGGCATGTCAATAAGCAGAATACTCGGTTCTGGGGCACTGATAATCCGCGCATTATTCAAGAAACACCTCTACACCCACTAAAAGTTACTGTATGGTGTGGCATCTGTGTTGACAGAGTGATCGGACCCTATTTTTTCGAAGACGCTGGAGGCAATGCGATAACTGTCACTGGAGAACGCTACAGAACCATGTTACGTGAGTTTTTGATACCCAGTTTGGACGAATTGGGGCTGGAGCACATCTGGTTTCAACAAGACGGCGCTACGGCACACACAGCGCGCGACACTATGGACTTAGTGAGGGACGCTTTTCCAGGCCGAGTTATCTCTCGTTTTGGCGATTTGCCTTGGCCTGCAAGATCACCCGATCTGACCAGTCCAGACTTCTTTCTTTGGGGTTTTTTGAAATCTCGGGTGTATGTGAACAAGCCACAGACTCTCGCAGCTCTAAAAGAAAACATTCGTCAAGAAATAACGAACATATCGCAGGAAGTGTCACGGCAAGTTATGCAAAATGTCATAAATAGGGCTCAAATGTGTATCAACTCTGGAGGTCACCATTTAAAAGACATCATCTTTAAATCCTAATGGTACGAAATTTAATGGTACAAATATACATTTAAAAAAACCTAAATCTAGTTTTCTAATTTAGAAAAAATGTTATAGCCGAACCAAATAGGGTCTTTACTTTTGCGCCACCCAGTATGTAAGATCCTACGGCAGTTGATGGCGTTAGTGATCTCGATTTCTCAAAAGATGGTCAATATTTCTTCATCTCAGGATGCTGCTGCCTTTATCGCACCCAGTCACGAATGGAGCTTGACCACGCAGCTCGTGGTAATCCACTAAAAGAGCTTAGAACTCGTTAGGTAACATCAAGAGTGAGTCACTCTCCGAATGTGGACCAGTTGGTTTTTTATTGCCTTATCAGGAGGATGTTACGCAGAAACAAAACGTATACCTAAACGAATTAAACAAAGTTAATATTTTGTAATTGATTTAATGATATAACCAGCGATGTGGTAGAAACATGGACGTTTTCAAAAATCTAATTGTAGTGTTTATTCTTCTGTAACTTAAGGAAAAGCTCGTGTAAAGAACGCTTGCCTGGATTGAAGCCACCGTTTAGGTAGTCATCGTCATTACCTGAAAAATATATACAACCATATTTTATTGAATGACGTCACATCTTCATCCGCGTACCAATCCCAGTCGCATCCAAAGCTCACTCTTTAGAAACTGGGGACCACTCTCCGGCTCTTTGTTTTATTGGTTTGTTTTGACTTTTATTGGGGCCACTACCGCCGGACCCAATGTGACTTCCCAATTCCAAGAGGAAAGCCTCGTCCATAATTTTTCAGGTGCGTACACAGATTGAGTTGAGTATGACTTGATATTCGAAGGTACGAAATACCTACCATTAGGTGCCCAATGATATTATAATGTCTGCTTATATGTTTTTTATATACAACTTACATGGCAGACAAGCACACGGCCCATCTGAAATAAAGTGGTTACTGTGACCTATGAACGTTTGTAACACTAGGAGAGTTACAATTAGAGTCACAGTAAGAACAGGGATTTTCTGTGCCGTCAGTGCAGAACACAAAATCAGGACAAGCCTTTGATCTTCCCAATGACATGATAAAAACTCTCCAGTGAGCTCTGGTTACCCTACTCACCGCCGGGAAAACAAGACGAGGTTATTATAGCCGTGGTATTCTGTAGGGACTTCGCAGTCGGACTGCTCAATTGGGACGGAAATACCGTCATGTCCTGTCTCCATTATGTTAAAAAGCCTTACCAGCTCCTCCGATCGGTCCGTTGGCGCATCCGTCGTCCCACATGTTCACGCATCGTTTGCCAGGGTTAAAACCGCCGCCGAGGTAGTTGTCATCGTTGCCTTGAGAAAATAAGGTTAAAGTTTTTAATTGTGTTCCACGCCCACGGTTAAACGTAAATTATTCGTTATTCAAAATGTTTGTGCATTTTATAACCAGATAACTAAAATGAGAGTTCGAGTATGTAGTCTTGAGGTCTAGCAAATTTAACCTGAGATTTTTAAACCAATTTCTTATTTTGAAAATTACTAGGCATGTAATAAGTATGATTGTTAATTTATGTTTAAGAGTCAGATATATACCTACCCAAGACCGCGCGCAAAAGGTTCAGATTTTGGGCAATAGATTGCGCTGACCTTCCAACGTCTACGTATGTTTTTTTGATAGTTAAATGTGTCATGACTTACCAGCTCCAGCCAGTTGGTCGTTAATGCAGCCTTCATCCCACATGTTGATGCATCGCAACGCTGATGAAATAAGGAGGGTCGTAAATAAATTGAAGTGAAGTGAAAACCTAATTGATATATGGGGCCCCATCGTAGGGCTCATAATAATAACAAATCTTTATTTCACATCCCAATCAAGAGATTCGAGGCCAAACCAATCTCACCTTTAAGCCGTTATACACCTGCTGATTGTCATAAAAAGCTTTCCCCTCGTTGTTGGAAGGTTAGGTTAGGCGGCATCCGCTCGTGCAAAAACTAGGTATATAAGCCAAAAAAACGAACCCCAGGTGGAAAATGCAATTGGAAACAACACTGAGATGGTGAATGAAAAAATTATTTAAAGTGAATCATAGTTGACCCTTGGATTCCAGTGGGGAGCCCCAGCGGTTAGAATCAGAATCAAAGAATCAATTTCATTTATTCAGTTTAGGCACACAAAGAGCACATACTTATGAACGTCTAAATTTTACAATTGGGAAATGATTCTTTCGCTGGTTCGGTACGTTAGTTCTACTGAGAAGATACCAGCAAGAAACTCAGCAAACTATAATAGAAATAGATTATTATTCTTTTTTTTAAAATTTGCTTTACTTATGTTGACCATGCATTAACATCATTCAGTCAGGACTAATTTATAAAATAATTAGGTACCTAATCTTTGCTGAGATATTGGCGGGAACATCGTCAGACAACAAAACGACAGTCTCCGTGGTGTGGCGGTAGTGAACGTGGCCGCTACTTAGAAGGCCGCGTTCGATCCTCGCTCAGTACAAATATTTATATGCATGAATATAGGTACCTATTTGAATTGGTCTGGTCGTGCCTTGGAGAGTACGCTAAGCCGTCGGTCCTGGTTGCCATACCAATCTCTATGGCAGTCATTGAGGGTAGTTGGAGTCCTAAAAGTCTAACAATCGATCTAGCTACAAAGCGCTTCGATAACGCATAAAGGTTGTGGAGGTCAGATGGCAGTAGCTTCACGGAAAATATCGAAGTTTAGCCACATCCGCAGTTAGACTGGTAAAGCGGACCCCAGACTACGTGGTTAAAGGTTCGGATGCGACTGGGATTGACACTAAGAGGAAGAAGAAAAAGATTGTTAGACAACAAGAATTATCAATTCCTAGATTGGTACTTATAGAAGTTTTTTGCTTTGAGATTTTGACAATGATTTAGGAAGGTATTTAACAAAAATATACCTACATAAAACAAATAACATCAAAAATCGTCCTTTTCACATTAACCAACGTAATTATTTCATTGTTCTATTGTTTATTGCCTAACGGCTTTTGAGAATACGTCATGCGAAAAATAAACGTAATATATAGATAAAACATACCCTAAATTAAGATTTTTATTATATTTATGAACAATGTTGATGGTGTTTAATTTGACAACGGCTGCATGCAACCTATGCAAAAAGCTATTAAAATCAGGTGACGACAAAGTGATAGATAAGTATGACATAATGTCAGCCATCTCAGTGCTGTCAGCATGCTGGATGGGATACTCACGGAAAAGACGGGATGGGAAAAACCGTAACAGCGGCGGTAAGATTCATCCCCTCGTACCGGCTAACGCAGGTGATAATCGAGAGTGAGCGTTTAATTTGACGTCCGGGGGCGGAAAATCTAGAGATATTTGACGTCCAGGAGAGCGAGAAAACTAGGGAAGATTTAACTTCTAGGAGCCGGAAAATCTAGGAAAAATGTGACATCCAGGAGGTTGACAAATCTAGAGAAGATATGACGTGTAGAGAACGGTATAACTAGAATAGATTTGTAGAATAGGGGGCTGCAAATCAGGGTTTGACGTTAATGGGGTGGTAAACCCAGAGAGGTCTTGACGTCGACGTGGTAAATTCAGGGAAGTTTTGACGTCCAGAAGGTGGCGATGCCGTCCCCTTGGACGTGCTGCCCGCGTACAGTGCACGCCTTGCACGCCCGCTTGCGGCGGGCCTATGTTTGGTAGCCACTATGTCGTGTCTTTTACTACACTGTAAAATTCCAATTGCCCTGCTATTCACGTTCAGACCATAGTGTCGTTTTCTAGCGTAGTAAAATAAACCATTAAATAAATAATCTGCACGATGTATAGAGACACGTAAAACGTGAGATTGACTGCATTGAATTCTATTACATAATTGGTTCTAAATTTAATTTTACATACCAATGTTTATTTTTATTATAGTGAGGTATTAAATTGTAAAAAACTTTTTAGTTATAATAGCAATAGTTGTTTGTTTACTGAAGGATTTTTCGCTCCACAGATGTTACTAAAAAGTAAGCCCTTATAGCGAAATGGATGGAAGAAAGGGGGCCAGTACTCTCAGGCGAAAGCTTTGAAGAAAGCAAATGATGATAATGTGATCATTATCATCATTTTATCTATATTGATGAAGGAACTTAAATATAGAAAAAAGTTGAATAACACAATATCTAACAGACGCCCTCTGTGGCATAGCGATCGAGCGGTAGAGCGTTCGATTGTGAAGTCGGAGATCACGGAGTTCGATTCGCAGTCAGTGCATATATTTGTGTGCATGAATATAAATATTTGCATTGGTCTGAGTGTTTCTACATATAATAAGTATTTACAAAGCAATGTATCTATATACGAATTCTAGAATGTACAACACAAGCGAGATGCGTTTAGATAGCGTTGTGTAAGGTTGTGTAGACCTGGAGTAGAATATTGTAGAACATTAATTTATATATTTAGGTATTATAATATATTCATAAACAATTATTTACATAATATACACGGAAATTATAGAAATGAAAATATATATATATAAAAGAATATATATCTAAATAATCCTGCAGGTTCAGGCGTCAAAGAATTCCTCGCCATCGATGTCAACCGGGAAGGTGGCCAGAAGGCTAGCGGCATTGCCACGTTGAATGGCAATACCAATTCTTTGCGCAAAGAATAAACCAGCCCTCTGATCACGGGTAGCGTCAATTAAACGTTTAGAAATGTCTCTAAACAAAAGACGGGCACTTGGACCCCATGATCCCAGTGTCTCGACCCCGAACGGCTCAAATATGTAATTACCACTTATATTACTATACTTGCGCCGTTTGAGGGTCTCTGCCGACGCAGCAGCAGCGCAGGCGCAGTTTGCAGTCCCTGGAAGGTGTGAAGGCGCAAGGGTGTTGTTATGGTATTATAATGTGTACTTACGGACATAAACATTGTTATGAGACACTAAACTTTTACAATAAACTATTGATATTAGACTGCAGAGTACGATAAATGCCTTCATGTTGAAAGTAAAACTGTTTTGATACAAATTTCAACCTGCTAATGACTTTTCCGAAAGTTGAATTCCCTTTGGCAGCTCTCAAACGTATCGGAGTTTTTATAAATGGACAGTAGCACTTGAAATATTAATATATAAATGGTATCAGTAGGCATCCATTTCTGATAATAGTATTATTGCACATGCTTACTTATTATTTTAATTAACACAAACTCGATGATTGATGAGTTGCCAAAATTTAATTATATTAAAGCAAATAATGATAACTTTCAATAAGTGTACCTAATCAGGTTTTGTTATTGCATTCTTGACCTTTCGTTTCGTGGTTGTAGTCTCTAAATTAGTTTTGTGGGTTTTTTTATACAACTTAGGTGGCAGACAAGCACACGGCCCACCTGTTGGAAAGTGGTTACCGTGACCTATGAACGTTTGTAAGGAGAGTTAGGTACAAGTAGAGTCACAGTAAGAACAGGGATTTTCTGTGTCGTCAGTGCAGAACACTAAATCAGGACATGCCTTTGGTAGCACAAAAACTCTCCAGTGAGCTCTGGCTACCCTACTTACCACCGGGAACACAATACGAGGTTATTATAGCCGTGGTATTCTGTAGGGTGGAGGTACTTCCCCAGTCGGTAGGCTTGTCAGTATTTATTACGTACCTATTTTCTTGTAAGCTAAAATTCTTGAGATTGACATCTGCTAATGTTGCTACAATGATGATATACAAAGCTAAGTTCCAAGTGAAAATGGCAAACTAGATTTTTGTCATACGCAAAAATACTTCCCTTCTTTAAGAAGTATCAGTTTTTGAAATATGGTTGAAAAACTGTAAACAGAAATATTCAAGACCTAGGTAGCGAGTGGCGACTCGTCTCACTGAAATTGTGGATAAATAAATAAATAAATAAAAATAAAAATAAAAAAGCCTTTTATTTCATGCCTTAGGTACATTACATTAAACGTTATAAACTAAATAAAGAAAAAAGATTGAAAAAATTAATGACATTAATAAAAAATAAAAAAATAAAAAATAAAAAATGCATGAACCCCTCATGTTGTGAGGGTGAAGGCCTCCTCCAGAGAACACCAGTGGTCTCGATCTTTGGCTTCAGTTAGCCAGTCTTTGCCTGCTATTTGTGTGATGTCGTCCGCCCACCTGGTTATAGGTCTTCCTCTTTTACGGGTACCCTTTGGGCCTGGCCATGACGTAGTGCGGACTGTCCAGCGATCGTCGCTCATTCTCGCTATGTGTCCTGCCCATCTCCATTTTAATTTTAGAGCGTAGGTGAGAGCATCAGTTACACCTGTCTTTTGTCTGATTATAGTGTGACGTATTTTTTGATGTTTTCTAATTTTTGTGATACTTCTTTCCATACCTCGTTGGCAGGACCTGATTTTATTTTTAACCCTTGCGGTGAACTTCCAGGTCTGAGAGCCGTAGGTTAACGTTGGTAAAAGACATGAGTCCATCACCTTTCTTTTAATTTTTAGAGGCATCTGACTTTTTAAAATTTCTTTTAAACTCCAAAACTTTTTCCATGTCGTTTTTATTCTTCTATCGACCTCTAAGTCATTGTTTTGTTTTTGGAGGGAAATATGTTTTCCTAAATAGATATAGTTCTCGACATATTCTACCGTTGTGTTGTTTAGACTAACAGAGTTTTGTGCGGCATTTGTCATGAGTTTGGTTTTTCACAGGTTCATTTCTAGTCCTACCTCTATGCTTGCTTGTTGTAATGTCGCTAACATTGATTCCAGCTCGGTGCTATCTTCTGAAAGAAGGACAATGTCATCGGCAAACCTCAGGTGGCTGATATATTTGTCTTCTATACATATACCGGTTTTTTCCCAATTTAATTTGCCGATAATCGATTCCAGTACTGCTGTAAATAGTCGAGGTGATAGGGGGTCACCTTGTCTTACCCCTCTTTCAATGGGGATGGGTGGTCCTGTGCTCTCCAATTTTACTCTGCTAGTGTTGTGTTCATATAAGTATTTTAAGACTTGTACGTACTTTTCCTGCACATTTTGTGATTTTAAAGCTTTCCATATTGCGGAGTGTAGTATTGTATCAAAGGCTTTCTGGTAATCTACGAAACCTATGTAGAGAGGGCGTTGAAATTCTTGATATTTCTCTATTATCTGTTCTAAAGAGTGGATGTGGTCCATAGTGAAATTGTGGATAATTGGTTCGAATTATTCAACAATAATTTGGTGGTAAATTAAACGTTTGAACTGAATATGTGAATTGACAAAAATTGAACAACATTCAAGTACTTATTTATATGGCCTGGGGGTGACAGGTGGAGCTGCCTGTCACCCTGGCAGAAGCAGGCCGCAGTGGCAGCGCGTCTGACGCGCCTCCCCGTTTCTGTTGACGAGTTGGGGACCAGATCGAGAGAGATGGCTCTGGGTCGGCCGGGGTGCGAGGGATATGCCTGTCAACCTCACCTTCGACAGCGAAAGCGACCCACAGGCGGCGTGCGTTTTAGCCGGTTCGAGTCCGACATAACCTCTTCCACCGACCCCGGTGGGGGGGGGGGGGAGGGGGGCACCTGTGGGGATTTTGCGTACGTAAAAAAAAAGTACTTATTTTTTATATTTTCTTTTTGCTATTTAACATTTTAATTGAGTAACGAAACCTATTTAAATATTTTAATAATCTTACAATTACAAATAAAAACACAAAAATTACAGCAAGTAGATCTAAGTAAAGTCTTTGATAGAATGGTATGCTGTGTGCTGGTGACCGCAATAGTGGCGCTCCACGTGTTTCAATGACATGCCTCACCCAATGTGTTATTTCTTTGCCCGGAGGTACTATGCGGTCGTGGTACACGAAAGAAAGTTCCTTAGCTTTTTCAGTGTACCTGAGAACAAAATACGATAAATTGTTTTATGCGCTAAGAGCAATGAGTAAACACAGTAATTAGAAGTTTTTATTGAAGTTAACTGGTTGCCGGAAGAGAATCTGCTATATCATATGCATAATGGTCTTAGCTATTATTATATATGCTCATATATTATATTATGCTCCTATCACGTCATGCCATATAACTCGTGCGAATTTAATCTCTCGTATCCTCGCACGAGACCCTGCTCGCGTCTTAAGAGACCAGCAGCTTCCGCAACACTGTGACCGTTGCACGTTTACCTTAGTTTGAGTTTCGTAGTTATTAGTTAATGTTTTTTTTTATATTTGTTATTGTTACTTTTGGGAAATCAGGTGTCATGTTAATGAGCACGAGTTATATAGGTAATATGGTTTTAATTAAATGCTTTTCTTAAATAGCTCGAAGCTCCAATTTTTTAAACGTAGCGGGTGTTTAATGTAGTACGGGTAAATCATTACACATTTTTTATTCCAGATAAAATGGAGATTTGAGCTTGCATAAATTGGCATAGAGCTGAAAATTGGTGTAGGTCTTAAATACACTAGTACAAAAGAAATATCATAAGAGACCATCGATTGGACTTTTGCATTTTTTTTATTCAAGGTTAAAAGTTAAAATTAATATCCGTTCAAGAACCAAGCGGTTCGGTGACTCTTTCCTTTGTCGCATCATTAAGGCCTGAAATTCATTACCAGCTCACGTGTATCCTTCTTCCTACAGACCAGGGTCCTTTAAACGGGGTGTGAAAAAGCATATGATGAGGCCGTCAAGCTGAGTGTCACCATTTTCATATGGTATATGTAAGTAATGGTGACCCTCTTTTCTGAGACTTTGCCTTCAGCTTACCATCAGGCAAAGCGAAGTCTAATTGACGTGTCCTATATAAAAAAAATGTATTTTGTCATTTTTCTCGTAAATACTATCGCAAAAAAGGTCGGACAAAGTTGTATCAAGTATCAAGTTGATCATGTAATTACCCACAAAATTGGTTGCATACTTTTTTATACCAATAACCGTTTCGGAGATATATTAAAAAGTTACTTGTTCCTATTGTACATATGATTCATCAACGCAAAGACAGAACCACTGGTCCTATAAACTTGAAATTTGAAAAAGTAGATATTTTTTCAAATTCAATTCTCAAAATTCTTTGGTGTATTTAAGACCCCCACCAATTTGCAGCACTATGCGAATTTATGCAAGCTTAGCATTTTATTCCTTCTATTTTGACTGGATTATTCGCCGTGCGATAAAAAAATAAAGTTACGAACAGATTTTTTGAAACTGTATTGTTTCTTACGCATGTGGGTGAGTGGGTGACACATGACACCGCAGACTGCCACGTGTTGTTCTATCTTGAAAGAGGAACAGTGGGATTCGTTGAAAGAGCTTTGCAAATCATAACTGGCTAGGGTCGCGTCCTATTCCTGCTCTTATATTGCTAGTCCATTATTTACTACGACAATTATAAATGCATACAAACCTTGGGTTGCTAGTTAAGTCTTCGATAGCTGATTTCAGTTCATCAAACATCGTGTAAGAAAACCGTACTTCACGAGCAAATCCTCTTCTGACAGCCTTTGCAATATTGTGGAATTGGTCCCCGAAAATTGGTAAACCTATGATGGGTACTCCAAAGTGTATACTCTCTGTTGTTGAGAGTAAGCCACCGTGGGTAATAAAGAGGACAGTGTTAGGATGAGCTGGAATTAAAAAAAAAACTGTATATATTACAATAACTGATATTTATAAACTCAATTCGGCATTTAAGTCTAACTGTGATGACTGAATTTCGATATTTATGATATTAGCAGTTGCTTTCCTTCAGCACCAATTATCGATATCAAAGTATCTACTATAGTTAGACTTATCGGACTTTTGAGGACTCCTATCTGTAACCTCTGCCATATATGTTCGTATGGCAATCGATACCGGCGGATTTACGTGCCCTCCGAAGTAATACAATAACTGAGTATTATATACAAGCAAGCAATAAAGGTATTGCTATTTCTCAATTTTTATTCAAGTAGCTTTGGTCGAAAGTTATCAATCGGAAGTAGAAGATAAGTGATGTTCATGAGAAATATCATTATATAGTTTTTTTTTTTTAAATTATTACATTTATTGGAAGTTTGATTTAACTTATTAATAATCAATTTAGTGTAATATACTAGAAGCCTACTTAAATTAGGAAAATAAAAATTGTTATTTTAATAAACAAATCAAGAAATAATTTATAAATATTAAATACAATAAAAATAAAATAACTATTATACAACTTATAGCTAAGAACAATTAAAATGCGTCGTAGAATTCCTCCGCATCGCATGCCTCTTGTGGTAGCGTTCCCAGAAGACTGGCAGCATTGCCACGTTGTATGGCAATGCTTATTCTCTGACCTAAAAAGAGGCCAGCCTTCTGGTCACGAGAAGCGTCGCCCATTCGCTTCGCAATTCTAGTTATATTTTGAAATAGGGTGGCCCTTTCACTTCGCCAGGAACTATGATGCATCGGTACTTATTCGTCTAGATCAATAAATAAAACTCACAAAGTATACTGTGCTGCGGTGCCCATTTCAAGATATGGACATTTTTTGGGATATCTGCTAAATCCTCTTCATATTTCCATAGTACAGTTTGCTTAAGTTCTGCAAATACCTTAAGGAGACCGTCTTTAATCGTCTTTGGTATATCTTTACTTTTTAAATTAGATCCCATGCTAAAATATATTACTCCATGTGTCGCATTATTTATTATTTTCTGTAACTCCTGGAAATAAAACCTTGATTTTCATTATATTGCACCGAGGTTCATCTGGCATGAAATCAATATTTTTGAATTTTCAAGAATATTTTTTTATACATATTTGACATGGAATATAAAATAGAAACAATATCTCAATTCTAAGTAATCTATACAGAAATAATATTAAATAATTTATAAATATTAAATACAATAAAAATAAAATAACTATTATACAACTTATAGCTAAGAACAATTAAAATGCGTCGTAGAATTCCTCCGCATCGCATGCCTCTTGTGGCAGCGTTCCCAGAAGACTGGCAGCATTGCCACGTTGTATGGCAATGCTTATTCTCTGACCTAAAAAGAGGCCAGCCTTCTGGTCACGAGAAGCGTCGACCATACGCTTCGCAATCTCACGGAAGAGGTTGCGAGCGCTCGGACCCCATGACCCCAAAGTCTCGACTCCAAACGGCACAAATTCATAATCTCCGATGAGATTGGAGTATTTGCGCCGCTTGAGAGCCTCTGCAGAAGCAGCAGCAGCTCCAGCACAGCCAGCCGTGCTAGTTATATGGGTAGGAGCCATGGTATCAACGCATGTGGCGTCCCACACCAGAGTCCTACCCATCTTCCATGGCATTAACGACATGCCATCCGGTCTCTTGCCATCGTCACGCGCCAAACCGTTTGGTTCTAGTACAGCTGGTACACCGGCGGTGACAAGAGCACGGCGGATTATGTCATTGAGGCTGGCGTGCCGTGGAATTCGCCCTGCGCTCCTGCAGCACGACAGACCATGGTGTCCGAGTCTGTCAACGGCTTCTCCACAGCGGCATTGATGCGGAGAAACACACGGCGCGCCTAAACGGAGACAAGTTGCGATGCGGAAGGTAGTGTCATCTAACATAGTCCCTACGTTAGATGACGGAAGAGCTTGTAGCCAAAGACCCGATTCCCACACTCCAACCGCCAGTAAACGGGCACGCTCAGCAGCATTGGAACATGTATTTAGTAATTTTTTTCCAACTAAGCTGCAGAGCGGCCCGTCCCACTGACGCTGTGAGAAGAGGTTCCTTGGGAGATCGGTGTTTGGACATGCAATTTTCCAAGCGTTCACTGCATCAGTCTTACACAATACTTCAGAATTGACTAGTGTAGGTGCAAGGATTTTCCTAGTTAATTCTTCGGTACTGTGGACTGAAGACAGGAACGCTGGTAAGCTGACATCTGAAATTTTGCGAATACCGAGCCCACCCAAGCGAATCGGTAGAGTCGCTTGTAGTAAAGCTCGGTCATCCAAGGCCACATTTAAAATTTTGGTGAGGGTATTTTCTATAATTTCGTCCATTTTTTTCAAAATCGTTAAATGTTTAAAAAATGGCGTTGATCGTAGGGCATGGGTGAATTTTGGAACGAATAGGCAATACCGAAGAATAGTGAAAGCCGAGTGTATATTAATTTTGAGTAGGCGATCCGAAATGTCACTAAAATTTTGAATTTTTTCCTCTATAAATGGGGTATAGGCATCTTCTAGTATTGGGGACCCGAGGAGACGTAAAGAGTCTTTTTCTAAAATTTTGATGGTGGGAGCTATGGAATTGAATTTAGAGATAGTAGAAATTTTGTCCGAAACGTCGTTTAAAAAAATCTCGCATTTGCTGTCATTTAGTTCTAAACCAATTAATCTAAATTCATTTTTAATAAATGCCAAATCTTGTAAAACTGTCTCCACATCTCCCCCTAGAGTCCCATCGTCTAGGTACCATACATTAAATTTAGAATTTAACCGCCGAATAATGGGCTGAATAGCTAAACTGAAAATTACCGGTCCAAGAGGGTCTCCTTGTTGACATCCAACAGCTGATTTCAAAAGGTTGTCCTTGTATAATAATTTGGAGGGGTATCTGTAACATTGCCAAAGAAAATTATAAATTTTGGGTGTTTCTAATTTAGCTTGGTTCAACAAGGTGTCTCTGTTCACCGAGTTGAAAGCATTCTTCACATCGACCTTGAGAATGACCTCACCTTTACTGGAGCCAAGGTAGGTTGATAAAGCATGTATGGCAGCCTCACAGCCCCCCTTTGAACCAAAACCAATTTGGAGGGGCTGGAACTTCAAAGATAACTCGGTTTTGTAATATTTACAACAGAGTTTGGCTGCCATACGTCGGTACGTACATCCCACGGCAATAGGACGAATGCCACCATCTGTCTTGCGTAGGGCACACAAATTAGCCCCATACAAAATGTCTGTGATGGCATCATCCACACTACCGGAGAGCATCAAATTCATGAGAGCCGTTAGCTCCTTCAGAAGTGCCTCACCAGCCTCCCCGGTGCTTGGCCCTAAAAGATCTTTTAAATGTTGTGGGGTTAATGCGTCAAGACCTCCGGCAGAGCCACTTCGAAAGGAGACAACGGCTGCCAACACTTCCTTGGCCGTTACGCACAGGCAATCAGGGTCGGGGACAGGTGCCTCAGGAAAGGAAAGGCCACCCGCAGGCGCTGGATGCTTGCTCCGCAGACCAGTAAGGGTCTCAGGAGAGCAGGGCGCCACTACATCGCTACTAAAAAGCAATCTCGATGCCCCACTTATGTCACCATCCCTCAATTTTGATTCAACCAAGTTAAAAATATTGCTTTTCCGAAACGAAGAGTATGTTGGGTTTATATTTTCCGTTATGACGCTACAATTATTTTTAATTTGAGACGTCAATGAATTTGTTGTTGTTCGGTGGGCTGTCCGGTCTGTCCTGTCTGTTCTAATATGTAAAATTTTGTATGGGAAGGTGAGCAGTTGCTCCCAAGCCGTTTTACTATTTTCTCGAAGTACAAGACCTATGCAGTTTGACAAACTTTTCGCAACAATTGGTCTTGCACCGCGAGGAATTCTCTTTAGGATCGAAACAGAGTTTTTTAAGTGAGATAGTCTTTGCCAAAAGGGAATTTCAATAATGTTTTCAGAAACTGTACTTGTAGAGGGTTGAATAACCAGAGGGGGGTTCGGAGATACATGTCGGGGTTTGTGTACTTTTCCGAATACTTTTCAAGAATATTGATTTTATAGTGATATAAATGTTATTAAGAACCAGTGGCTATTAGTGAACATAACTTTAAAAACCGAAAATCAAAAATACTTAAGTGCAGCTTAATAACCGAAAGACGAACCCCGAAATTAATTATTGCATTGGTGTTCTGACGGTAATTTCAAATGCAAAATCCTTTTAAAATTCTTACACTGGTCTTCTGAGAAATTATTAATTTAAATGTTATTGAAATATCTTACGCCGGATTAAGAATAATTTAGCGACAAAAGGATTGTTTATCTTAATAGATTGGTAAAAAAATCATAAATGAGCATGAGAGAAAAATACATACATCAGGCAAAGGTGCTACTTCTTCGTTAATATGATATCCTCCAACAGGTATGTAATTTCGTGGAATAGGGATTGCTTGACCCAGGGAGTGGTGAGAGTTAGCAAGTACCAGTGACGCATTGTACTGAATGGCGTAATAAGAGGGCACCTGCCTTCCTCGCTTCACTATTATTGGCGCCAACAAATTTTCATAGTGTTGTTTCTCCAATTTGTCAAAGTGTCTGTTTGTAAATTGTTCTATATTAATTAATTGTTTTTTAATTATTTAAGCTTTTTGCACAATACACAAAGATTGTACAGTGGCGGACTTAATGTCACAGGCATTTTCTACCAGTCAACCTTAGGGTGATGCAGAGATATTAATGTAATGTGTTATTTTCGCGTGGTTGAAAACGTTATTCACTTTAAAAATACTAGTAAATCTCAAAAGACTATTGTGAGATCCCTATAGGCTTGTGCTGAGTGATATCCCGAAGTCCACCAAATATAATACCTAAGAGCTGTCTTACTATGTGTGTACAAATTTTTAATAAAATACCAACATATCTCAAATCAAATCAAATCAAATCAAATCAAATCAAATCAAATCAAATCAAATCAAATCAAATCAAATCAAATCAAATCAAATCAAATCAAATCAAATCAAATCAAATCAAATCAAATCAAATCAAATCAAATCAAATCAAATCAAATCAAATCAAATCAAATCAAATCAAATCAAATCAAATCAAATCAAATCAAATCAAATCAAATCAAATCAAATCAAATCAAATCAAATCAAATCAAATCAAATCAAATCAAATCAAATCAAATCAAATCAAATCAAATCAAATCAAATCAAATCAAATCAAATCAAATCAAATCAAATCAAATCAAATCAAATCAAATCAAATCAAATCAAATCAAATCAAATCAAATCAAATCAAATCAAATCATGTTTATTTGCATAAGACAGGTACAAAGGACTAAGCACCATGAATTTTAAAAAATAAGTGTATAAATGGTTAAATGAGCATAGTTTCTATAACATTGACGAATTTCTTGAACAAAGGCGTTGATACTGTAGATAGGAAATAATATTTGCGCGCTAGTACATCACTGGCAAAACATGCATCATGCTCAATTTTGTGAAATTTATAACCAATGTATACAATGTTTTTATGCAAATAATATAATTATTACTACATCACATTGTAACCACCCATCTCCACAATAAATTGATTTGACTTTGACTTTGATAAAATTTGATTTGATTTGTTCTGAAGCATCTTAAAAGATGTTTTCATTGAATTTATGATTCAGTTAGTTTTATTGACTTACATGTATCTCCACATCTGAACTCTTAATTGGTCATATAGTTCCTTTACCCTCTGCCAAAAAGTAAATGGAGGCGTATTGGTTGACATCACATGTCCACTGTACGCTGGGTTTGAAGGTTGATCGATCAAACTCAAAATTGACCAGTGTGTGTCCATGCTTGAAATCCAAATAAATGGACAGTTGAAAACAGCTGCAAACCTGCAATTAACAACATCATTACCTATGCTTGTTGATCATTTTATTACGTATTCTTTACCACTAATACAGTTGGGATTATATTAACTTTTAAATTGTCGCGTTCCCAATTATCTAATATAATCCTAACTAATTCCCGTTAACAATAATGCTAACAGGAATTAGTAGGGATTATATTGATAGGTAAAACCGCGGTAGCCTAGTGGTATGGGTAATGAACTGCTGAGACTAGGTCTCTGGTTCGATCCCAGGTTTTACCATGGCACACACCAATGACTTTTCGATACTTTTCGAAGTTATGTGTGTATTTATCGCAGGTTTATAAGTGTACGGTCAATGGCAATAGGCTCGCCACCTATTACATTGGGACCTAAACATAAACTGGCGAATTGTGGGTGCTAGTACCTCTGCCTACCCCTTTGGGGATATAGGCGTGAGTTTATGAGAGTTTATGTTATGAATATTGATAGGTTGTACTTGTTACGTTATCTCGTTTAAAATTTTAGTTGCACTTATTCAAAAAGGTGTGTAAGAGAGAGAGAAAGAGAGAGAAAGTGAGAGAGAGAGAGAGAAAGTGAGAGAGAAAGAGAGAGCGAGAGAGAGAGAGTAGAGAGAAAATGTTTTACCCAGTAGACAGTTCAGTAAGCAACCATTCAGCTATCACTACATCAAAGTGTTCTGTCTGATCGTTGAGCAACTTCTGAACATTGACATTTTGATATATCAATTTCAAAAAGTTTATCATTGTATTGAAAACATCATAATAGTCATCAAACTGCTGGCGCATTATCACTGGTAGACTGTACATGTGATCTGAAAGAAATTGTTACTGCGTTGTTAGTTCATTTATGGTGTGACGACAGAACTCATGTGAGGTGGCAATAATAACTTCGTGTTGTGTTCCAGCGGTGAGTAGAGCTCATTGGAGAATTTGTGCTGTCAGTGGAATACTAAAAGCTTGTCCTGCTTTGTCTTCTACTGACGGCACAGAAACTCTATACTTACAGGGTTGGCAGCGTGACTGTGACTCCTCTGGTGTTACAAACGTCCATAGGTCACGGTAACCACTTTCAATCAGGTGGGCCGTGTGCTTGTCTGCCATAAAGGAAAGATAAAGTTATTTTAAAACTGAATACGTTTCTTATAAGGGCCTCTTGTTGTACTTACCTGGTATACCCTTGGAAATTTCACTAATGTCGATCATACGTAGATTTGGACTGGCAGGCTTGTAGGGGAATGCCGAAACATACGTCACCTGAAATTGAAACTTAGAGTAAGAGAGTAGTAAAGAGAGAGCAGTCAGTTTTTTACTATCCCACTTAGTTGACAGACAAGCACACGGCCCACCTGATGGGAAGTGGTTACCGTGGCCTATGGACGTATGCAACACCAGGGGTGTCACACTCGCGCTGCCGACCATGAAGAAACCTTCTGTTGTAATTATTCGTTTTAATTAATATTGTAAAACAGTAGGTACAAGTGCAATTCATCAACAACTTATGTACCTCGATGTACCTACTAATCTTCCATAACATAAACTCACGTCTATATCCCCGAAGGGGTAGGCAGACGTGCTAGCACCCACATTTCGCCAGTTTATGTTTAGGTCCCAATGTGGTGGCGAGCCTATTGCCATTACCCGGGCACTTATAAACCTGCGATAAATACACACATAACTTCGAAAAGCATCGAAAAGTCATTGATGTGTGCCATGGTAAAACCTGGGATCGAACCCGAGACCTCGTCTCAGCAGTCCATTACCCATACCACTAGGCTACCGCGGATATTACTAATTTTACTCATTGTATTAATAATAATAATGTTCCATTTAGGTAGGATCACATACTAGTATTTAAAAAAAAAACAAAACATCAATATACGAATTAAATTTACATTGTTAGTTGAGTAAATTAGTTAAATGTAAGTGAAAGGAAAATAAAATGATCATATTTATTGTCAATTGCCAATAGTTTTATGAAGTACGTGGAAAAAAGTACAAATTTAAAGAAAAATATTATTAACATTAAAATTTTATTAATTTACAATTAAAACCCGTTTTAGATAGAACGCGTTCTCCCTGGTTAAGGAGAGCAAAAAAAAAAAATTACAACAAATTCACACACAATAGAGACTCTATTGTGTGTGAATTTAAATATTAATTTAATGAGAAATCCATTTCTAACTAGGTAAAACGCGTTCTAACGAGAAAAGGGTTGTAAGTGAGATATACATTGAGCCCTGGTAAAATCGTGGCACTCGGCGAGTGCCGACAGAAGTGAAAACTATCTGTATAAAAAGTGGACTCTATTTACTTCACAAAATATACACATTGTGAATTGTCACAATATGTCAAATGGCACTACTAGCCTGTGTATATAGTCTTTCGGCGCGCGTGCCTGGTGCTGGGTGTCACAATATCAGCGTCACCGGACTGGATGGGTGGTGAAGATGCGAGTTCAATGATTTTTGCTCACAAAAGAGTTCTATGGAAAGTACACAAGGGAAATGAAGTTATGAATATTCTTTTTAAAGTTTATTATTATTATTATTATTGTTTATTACACACATACTTTGTCATTACAGGTAACCTAATGCGACAGAGCAGCAACATAATTATAACAAGTTTATGCTTATAATCTAAATACTAATTGTCACACAATATTAAAAAATACAAAATCAATACAAGTAGATGCAACAAAATTCAGTCATTTGAAGATAATTCTCGAGCATGATGACAAAATAATGTTCAAACTATAACGTCACAGCAATAATTACTTTTCATAGATAATGTCAAAATAATAATTCCAATAATAAAAATACTAATATTATAAAGCTGCAGAGTTTGTTTGTTTGAACGCGCTAATCTCTGGATTAGCGCGGACCAGTAGGGTCCGATTTGAATGATTCTTGCAGTGTTGGGTAGTCCATTTATCGAGGAAGGTTTAAGGCTATATATCATCACGCTACTACTTAAGGGAGTGGAGCGTTGATAATAAATGTTAACAAATCCGGCAATTTTTCATACATATTTTGAAGACTAAAACATACGGGCTCAAAGGGATATGAAGCTTCAAAATATACCCCCCCGGGCGAAGCTGGGGTGGGTCAGCTAGTATAAAATAAAACTAAAATGATAATAACATCAATCATTCATTATGAGCCGTCGACAAACATCTGAACAGTGTTGTGCGTTCGCGCAAGTGTCAGCGCTCGCGCGGTCCGCGCGGGCGAAGCGAGCCAGTCGCGCGAGCCGCGTGACGTCACCAGGCGACACACCAGCCACCGCATCAGCTCTAGTTTGTCTACTACCGTGCGGAGTTTCTTATATAGTGGTCCGGACACATCGCACTCCTCAAACTGGCTAGCCTCCTCCTGCAAATCCCGTAGCCGACATAGCTCCTCGTCCCACTGCTGTCTTACAGCGGCCAGTTCTTCCTCTTTCTCCTGCTCTAGGGAGTGCAGGAGACGGAGCTGTGTCTCGTGGTGACGGTAGTCTTTTAAGGCTTGGATTATTTTCTCCTTCCTCTCCACCATTTCAGGGTCCAAAGACCGATCTGGAGCAGTAACCTGGGCCCTCACAAAATGCGCTTGTGTGAGAGACTTCACAATGGCCTGTTCTAGCACTTTCCACATCACCATGTCTCCATATTCTTTGATTGTGTTGTCTGAGTGGGGCTGTTCCGTTATAGCAGGCATGGCAGCAATAGGTTTAGCTTTTAAAAGTTTAAGTTTCGAATTCATGAACGTTAAGTCTTTCATTTTCTTGGTGATCACATCTTCAAAAGTTTCGCCGATTTTGGTCAAAAATAGTTCAGCTGAACTGATACGTAGTTGCTCCTCGAAGTAAATGCTAACATCTTTTAACTGTTTATATGCAGACATTTTGAGTTCATTAACTAACTCTTGTTGTTTCTTTAACAACAGTTTACAAAATAACACAATAACAACAACAGTTCATTCAAGTCCGTTGAACTTTTAAAATATTAAATTAATTAAAATATTATATTAAAAATATGTGAATTTTGCTGTTGGTTTTTCTAACTTTTCTCTTGCGTGATTTTTGTACAATGATCTGAATTATTTTTGTTTATAACAGTGATGTTGCTTACCTCATGTCCATCTTTTAACAGATGTCTGACGACTCCATCACCAAGATTCGCATGACTCCTACCCGGCATAGGGATTACCACCAAGATCTTGTACGCCTCACAGAATGATAATATCACCATGAAGAATATCAGGTATAAATTCATTGTTGACATTTTCTGTTATACAAATGAGATTTTTTTGGAAGTTGATTAAAAATATTAAGACCTTTTCAATAGATTTTAAGTATTTAGCTAGGTAGTCATTTGGATCAGCAAACTTTTCAGGCATAAGGGAGGTAATATGGGCTTACATGGGGTATGGCATATAAAATTAGCTATGTATTTTTTATATTCCTTATTTTTACAGTTACTTACTTATTTTACTGCTGCAGGAGGTTAATGTTTATTGTTTTTTTAAAGATTATGTATTAATAATTATTTCTTAATATCTTTTTAGTTACGAATAAATTTATCGTGGTGGACAGAATAACTTTTTATATACGTGATTTTCTTTTTATAATTTGAAAAAAGCATAAGCTATGGCTTTAGGTTGGGCATAGGGTTTCGTCAAGGAACTAAATTTTATTGAAGTTTTGTAACTCATTTTACTGGTTTCGTTACATATTGTATGTATATAGTTACTTATTTAATATTTTCTCTGGATTATGTGCCAAATGACTAATCTACTT
Source organism: Eilema griseolum (assembly GCA_963662185.1). Lineage (NCBI taxonomy): Eukaryota > Metazoa > Arthropoda > Insecta > Lepidoptera > Erebidae > Eilema > Eilema griseolum. The sequence goes on from OY759250.1 coordinate 14,803,594, forward strand.
AAAGGTTGGACATATTATAAGAACAGATTACAGGTACCTCAATTTTTTCGATACACCATTTAACTCAAACTTATGTAAACACAATTAAACTTTATTAATAAAGAAATAAAGACAAAAAGATGTTAATGAATCAACTGGTGAACCTCGATTACTTCTTACCCAAAGCAAACAGTTGCTCTTTATAGGTACTATTCGTGTGAATAACTTTTTATAAGTAGTTTTTGTAATGTGACTTTGTCACATGTAAACTGGAAGATAATTCCTGTATGTTTTAAATATGTATTGTAAACTATTCATTAAAAATTAAAAATAATTTATTCTGAAGTGTCTATCAATTTGTCGTATTTAAAAACAGTTTCATGCAGTTAAATTAGGCAGGTAGATTGGTTTCCGTGATTAATGTATTATAATAATTAACTATATCTATTTTCGTGGTAGCCTTTTTTTTTTACGCGCGCAAAATCCTGGGACTCGAACCGACTAAAACGCACGCCACCTGTGGGTCATTTTGGTTGCCGAAGGTGAGGTTGACAGGCATATCCCTCGCACCCCGGCCATTTCTTGGTAGACTTAGGTATACGATTTTTATACGATATTGTTTTTAAAATAACAATTTATTAAAATTTGGGCCATTTCATCCGATCCTCTGCCTTCCGTATCCAGTCTGTCCCAGCTACTTTTTTCAGGTCGTCCGTCCATCTGGCCAGGGGGTGCCCTTACCTTCCGTTTGCCTTCTCGCGGTCTCCACTCGAGGACTCGTTTACCCCATGTTGGTGGATACTTTGGGAGATATATCATCCCCCTGTCTCACTCTACGCTGAAGGCTAATAGGTTTCGTCTTCTGGTCTTAGAGCTGGACGGATATTGTGGCGGAGTCATACAAGCATCTCGATGTATCGCCAATCGACACGACACCGCTGCAGGGCATCCATAAACTGCCTAGGTTTCGATGGAGTCGAAGGCTTTTTTTTGTCCACAAACGCCATACACAGTGGGTTATTGTATTCTTGAGACTTTTCTACAATTTGCCGAACAGTATGGATGTGTTCCACGGCCTTTTCGAAACCTAGCTTGCCCCGGTGGCTGGAACTTGTCAAGTTTACACGTGAGGCGATTTGTGATGACTCTCGAGAACAGCTTATAGATATGGCTCGGGAGTGAGATGGGCCTGTAGTTCTTCAGCAGGGTCTCATCATCTTTTTTGAAGAACAGTATCACTGCACTCCCGCTCATGCCCTAGGTGTTGGACCTTTTTGGATGATGGAATTAAAGAGGCTTGCTAGCTCTTCAGGATTGGAGCCCCGCCTGCTTTCAGGAGCTCAGTAGTAATTCCGTCATCACCAGGACACCTGTTGTTCTTTAGTTGTCTGATAGCCGCCTCTATCTTGCACTGCTCGATATCGGGTATCTCCTCAGTGTTACGGCACGTGAGTGGGGTTTTGTGGTCTTCATCGCTGTGTCCCAACGGTTTACTCATACGTGATGCATATAGCTGTCCATAGATTTTCTCAATGTCTTCGAGAATATCGAACCTTGAGGCCTTAAGTTCATTAGATGGGACCTAGTTCTACCTCAAGTTCTTCGAGGTGCCTGTCCAGAAGAAGTATACTGCAGTTGTACGCTACCAGCAACAGTTACCCGAACCGCTACCTTGGCTAAGAATAGCGGCACCACCGGGAACTGGGGGCCTATTATTGTGGCGTAATCTTTTTGAGGTTCTTAGCCTACTATTGCCATGCTGGCCAGACGGGTTGGCTAAGGGTTTTATCTCTTATAAGTTATAACTAATCTTAGTACCTACGAAGGTACATATCTAGAATTAAAATCATGATAGCAATCAATTACATTGTTTTATTTTTGGTAATATTTCAAAACGTGTAAATAACGTAAATAAAAAAAAAAAGTAAACGTAATTCAAACACGTGACGCAATTTGTTCTGTAATTCTATTGTTGTATTCAAATTTAATTATTTAAATATAAAAACATTCATTGCCAATATTTTATTAAAGTTTTTTCAAAAAAATACTACGGATGCTAATGATGCAATATGACGTCTATTTTCAATTCAAACAACCTGTCGGCGCCTACGCCTTATAAGACTTTTATTTTAAGTAGTAATATGTATAACAATTATTACGGATAGTGTTTTAGTTTATTTTACATAGTTTAGCGGCGCCTTTGCCGTATATATTTATTTTTGTTAAATAGAAATTAGCGGTCCCCGCGCCTTACAAACTATTTATTTTGATTTGTATAAATCATGTGGATTCGCGGCGCCCGCGTCATTAAAAACTGTTTTGTATGTCATAGTTCTTAGGATTCATTGTTGTTTGTGTAAACTTAGTTTGCCATTTCCAGCGGGTCACGCGCGCCTTCGCTTCTTAATGTAGGTACCAACTCACTTTGCCGCTAGCCACCTTCCTTGGCACTTGTTTCCATCAATTATTTATAATCTTAAGAAATATTGTACCGACAGTTATTCTGGAAATAAGTAGACCTCAAACCAATTATCTGCTTTTATTTCCTCCCTTGTTCACGTGGTGAACACAACCATTACAAAGTAGTTTTTGCTTTGTGAAGAGTTATTTTTGAAATTCGTGGTAAAACTAATCTATCTATATTACTGGGTTCTTGGACACAGCTGGTATACATCCAGCGACGGCGTCTCTCCAGCCATTCCTCCATGGCGGATATAACCGCCAATAATATGGACCTTCACAAAGCACCCTAAAAGGTAATGTATGTTAAAATGAGACCTTGTTTTTTTTTACGTGCGCAAAATCCCCACGGATACCTTCCCACCGGAGCCGGTGGGAGAGGTTATGTCGGACTCGAACCGACTAAAACGCACGCCTTTTGGTTGCCGAAGGTGAGATTGACAGGCATATCCCTCGCACCCCGGCCGACCCAGGGCCATCTCTCACGATCTGGCCCTCTCCTCGGGTGTGTGGGGACTACAGAGTCCCCAGCTCGTTCCTGGAAAACGGGGAAGCGCACCAGGCGCGCCGCCGCCGCGGCCTGCTTCTGCCAGGGTGACAGGCGGCTCCACCTGTCACCCCCGGGCCTACGCCCGAGTTGCCTTAGTACGCGGGCAGCTTGGCTTGCGATCCTTCGTCGCTCCCGCTGCCGCTTCCGCCCCGCCTCCTCCTTCACAAGCATTACTTGTTAAAATGAGACCTATGTTCACCAGTGCACTGTAGTAGTCTAATTCATTAATTGATGTAACTCAGACCTAAGCCCACGCGTACTGAGTCGTGGGCACAGCTCGCACAATATAAAGAATTGGAACCAAATGGTGAGTGTTCTGATGAGCTCTTCCAACTAATCACCCTCTCCTTTCCTAGATAGGACAACATGTGCAGGGCATAGATGTCACCCCAGGGGGTGACATCTATGCCCTGCACATGTTGTGCAGAATATACGAGCAAGAACCAAGCATTTCGGAGACTCTTTGCTTTGCCGCGCCACCAAGACCTGGAATTCATTACCAGCTCACGGGTGTCCTTCTTCCTACAGTCCCGGGTCCTTTAAGCATGACGTGAAAAATCGTCTAGAAAATTAACATTTTACTAACATAATCGTTTTAAATATCCTATATAGGACATTTAAAGCGATTATGTTGGTTATGAGCATGTATACAGATAACACTATATGACTACTACGATAGCATGATATACCTTATAAACTACGTAACTCAAATAGCATCTGGTGAAATCCAATTAGTTATGTTCGCTGATGACACAAACGCTGTGATATCTGCAGATAATCTAGATGCTCTCAAATCAGCAATAGATCAAGCTTTAGAAATATTTTATAATTGGTTCTCAGCAAACAGCCTTCAGCTAAACCCTAATAAGACTCAGGTTATTTTATTTAGATCAACTGCTCAAAACGGAAGTACTATTGATTGCACTTTTTTTTTTTTTTTTTTCACGTGCGCAAGATCCCCGCGGATACCTCCCCACCGGAGCCGGTGGAGGAGGTTATGTCGGACTCGAACCGACTAAAACGCACGCCGCCTGTGGGTCGTCTTGGTTGCCGAAGGTGAGGTTGACAGGCAAATCCCTCGCACCCCGGCCGACCCAGGGCCATCTCTCACGATCTGGCCCTCTTCTCGGGTGTGGGGACTAAAGAGTCCCCAACTCGTCCCCGGAAACGGGGAGGCGCGCCACGCGCGCCACCGCCGCGGCCTGCTTCTGCCAGGGTGACAGGCGGCTTCACCTGTCACCCCCAGGCCGGCGCTCATGGGGGGCGGAGGTCGTTCATCGACCTCCGACGCCCGAGTTGCCTTCGTACGCGGGCAGCTTGTCTTGCGATCCTTCGTCGCTCCCGCTGTCGCTCCCGCCCCGCCTCCTCCTTCACGAGCATTACTTGCTCGCAGAAGGAGGCGCCGGCCGCCCACGCATCCGCGCAGCGAACCATCGCCGCGAGCAAGGTGGAGAGCGTGAGAACCCTCACTCCCAGGGCCGCCACAAGCTCCCGCCTCGGCGTCTCCCACGCCGGACACTCGGTGAGCGTGTGCGGACCTGAGTCCTCGCTCGCGTCGCAGTGATGGCACTCGGACGTTGGCTCTTTCTGCATCCGACGCAGATACTTCCCGAAGCATCCGTGCTCGGTGATCATCTGCGTCAGACGGTACGAGAGGCTGCCGTGTGGCCTCTCTAGCCACTCCCCCATGATGGGTCTTACCACCGTTACTACGGCGTGCCCTACTATTGATTGCACTTTAAATGGTACAAAGGTAAGCCCAGTAAGTACTGTTAAGTTTCTGGGTGTAGGGGAACCCGGGGCATCGCGGGCCCCTTAAGGAAAATCGTAAATAAAACCATAGAATTACATTATATTTTATATAATCTCTCTTCGTCTTTTATCAGTCTCATTAATTAGCTTTAAGCTTAACATAAAATTATCTTTTTTTAATACCTAACTTTGGTAGAAATCACATTAAAAAAAAAAATGGGATCTGCCTATTTTGCCCCGGGTATGGGGTAAAATGGTCCTATGCGGGGCAAAATGGGCATATAAATTAAATTGGTTAAAATCGAGCACAAAAAGAACAAATATGAAGCGATTCGTCATCGTTGTCCTCCTCACCCGCGCAAGAACAGTGGGCCCACCGGTTACAGGCGCGGCATGTGACCCAACCTTCAGCAGATTGAGAGTACCAATCACCGCAGTAAAGGCATTCTACGTCGTCGTCTTCTTCCGACTCGTTTTCTATATTTGTTTTAGTTTTCTTTACTTTCTGGCTCGTTTTCTTATTCTTACTTTTAGTAACTCCTGTCTTTTCTTTTTGAGAATGTTCTAAATCTTTTTTATAGGGCGAGCCAGTGATCAATGCTGTTTTGCCGCGTTTCCTTGTGGCTCTTCTAACTCCTGTTGCCTTAGGTTTTGGCATAATGTCACCTGGTGACATAAGGCCAAAAGATGTACTAGATGGCGGAGTAATACATGGCTGGATCAGTGTTGATGGACCTGGAGTAGGCGATGGACAGAGAGGTGGTAGAGAATTGGTCAGACTTTCACTGATACTTTGGACAGGTAACGATTGCGGGTGAGACTCGAAATCGGTTTGTTGTTCAGTTCCATCTTGTATGGGTAAATCTGTAGTATCAGCTGCTAAAAACTCCTCATCGCCAAATATATCCGAGTTAATTGGCCATATGCCTGTTTTACGGAAGCCGTTCACAGCTACCAACATTGTAGCAGCTCTTAAATACGCATTGCAGAATAGACTAGCGACTTGGTAGTGCGTAACAACCCTACCTGGGTGTGCTCGCAGCCACTTTTTTACTTCTTCTCCATAATAGGCGCTTAACGGCTTCATAAAACTGACGTCCAATGGCTGCAGGCGATGTGTACAGTGTGGTGGGAAGCATATTATGTGAACACCATTGGATCGCGCCATGTCCAACAAATCTAAATTTTTAATGTGGCTAGCGTGCCCATCCAGTAGTAACAGCACTGGATGTTCTTTTGTAGCGTTGCACCAGGCTACAAATTTATGGAACCATCTCAGGAATATTTCTTTTGTAATCCAACCCTTCTCATTGCATTCCGCCCAAGAATTAGGAGGAGCACCATCCATTAATTCAGGTTTCAGTCGTTGGCGGGGAAATATAAACATAGGGGGCATAAAAACCCCTGTGGCACTCATACATATTTCTACTGTAAACAACTGGCCACGTTCAGCTGATGATAACGACCCAACTTGTTTCCTCCCTTTTGTAGCCAGCACTTTTCCCAAACTCTTGGCTACGGTAGTCATGCCCGTTTCGTCTACGTTATATATTCTGTCTGCTGTAATTTTGTGTTTGTCTACTGTATCTGTTAAAATTTTAAAAAATGCTTGTACTGCTTGCCTATTAAAGCCCATGGCGCGAGCAGCTGAGGTGGCTTCAGGCTTACGAAGTGACAAGGAAGGGTTACGTTTTAAAAAATTTGCCAGCCAATCTTCCCCAGCAGATTGGGTAACAGGGTCAAAGTTATGTCGAATGTTATTTTTTGTAGCTAATTGGTAAGCTAATTGACGCACTTCTTTTGGAGACAACCCGAATAATCTACCTTCCATATCTTTAATATACGAAGTTAACTCGTGTTCTTGTGCAGCAGAAAATATAGGTCTATAGCTACCTAGTTTTGCAGGGGATATATGCTGTTTATTTTTATACTCTTCAATTTTTCGCTGCAACGTGGATCTTGGTACATTATACTCCACAGCGGCCCGTTTACAGCTTAATCTTCCACAACTCACTTCCCTAACAGCTATTTCCATATCCTCAAATATCCACTTGGCACGATCTGTTTTCCTTTGATAGTGACGAACCATTTTGAAACTGTAAAAAAAGATATAACTTTTTAATTACCTGAGGCAAAATGGGCACCCTGCCCGTTTTACCCCGCTCATAGTGCCCCCAACGACAGCAAAAAGTAAAGTTCAGGCAATAATAAAATTATCTAGTTATTTGAAGAAGTTTTTTTCTAGATATTTACATACATAATCGAAATTAGTAATGAAAGCAATGACAGGTAATTTAACACAATCACAAGTTAGCTATAACAGAAACAAATAACATAAAATTTATATCAAAAGCACGAACTTACGTTTTTTTGTTTTGTCGACCCGCAAAATGCAGCACCGCACACGAAACAACTTCGCTCGCTCGCGCGAGGTCGACTGACACACGAATCGACAAGTTCCGAGCGTCTCGGGTGAGAGTTATACAGGGGAGAGGGGGTGCCAGCTTTGCCTCGGGAGCCCGTTATGCCCCGGGTTCCCCTATATGTTGACGAGCTACTAAATTGGAAAGATGAACTTGCCAACCTGGAGAAAGCAATAAGTTCAGCCTGCTATGTTCTAAGAAGCCTGCGCAACGATGTTGAATTGGAACATTTAAAAATGGTCTACCATGCGCTAGTAGAGTCTAGGCTTAGATACAGCATTCTTTTCTGGGGAGGTAGCTATGACTACAATATAACAGGAGCTTTCATCCTTCAGAAGAGAGCTATACGAACAATGGTGCGTATAACACAGGATGAGTCATGCAAAGAGCACTTCAATGATCTGGGTATCTTGACCGTTCCAAGCTTGTATGTTCTGGTATTGATGACACATTTTGCAAAACACGTACATGAATATGAAACCGAAGAAGAAAGAAAGATCAGAGAGAGCACGCGCAGGATGGATTTCGAAAGTATAGTTCGTCCTCATTTGAACATCGTCAAACATAGCACGATGTACAATTCTACCAGGTTGTTTAATAAGCTACCATTAGAGTTGAAAGGTCTTCTATATGAAAAAGAGTTCCATAGGGAGTTAAAAGTGTACCTATTGAAAGGGTGCTACTATTCAATCGAGGAATTGTAGGTATTTTTTATTTTTTTGACAATTTTATTATATTTGACATTTTGTTTTATTTTATTTTGATTAATTTTGGTATATTATTTGGTATTTGAACTTGGCTTCTGAAATTTATATTATTGACATGAGCAATTTATGATTTGACATGAATAAAAATTGACATGTATGTATAAATCTGACTTTGTGTACTAATTTATTTTTATAATTACTTACCAAGTTAATTGATTTTGTCATTTTTATAGTTCCTTATTATTGTAAATTTTTGATAGACTTGAAATGAATTATTGTAATAATATTATGTATGTTCAAACACAGTGTAAATTGTTACTGAATAAATAAATAAGAATATCTTCTAAATTTAGGATAGTAAAAAGTAGGTACTTAGTAATTTAAGTAAGTAATTCCAGTTTTTAAGAACATCGCAATTGATTATTTGTCAATGAAGTATTTTTAGTAATTCATTTATATTATTGCTACGTTATTTACGCATCCGTGTGGTGACGGAGAAAAAATACAAGTACCTATCACCACCCCATCTCATTCAAAGGGTGTCGTAAGAGACGATTAACTGAAAAATGCGCAGACAATATCACTGAAAGAGAAGGAAAACTCGCCATAAAACCCTGTACCACCCCGTCTGTCTAGCGTGGAAACGGTAGGCCAAGACATTCCAACCAATGTTGAGTTGATGGCCAATGGAGAGGCCTATGTCTAGCAGTGGACTACGAAACCTGACATAATTGATTGATTGCTATGTTATTAAATGTTTAACAAAAGGCTATTTATTCTGTAGATTGATGGCACTTGGTGGAATTTGTTGTTACACATATTTATAACTCGCTTGTACTTTTACACATTACTTTTAATGTATGTTAGACCTAACCGGTTTCGCCTTACGGCATCCTCAAAGGTTTACAATGACATTTAAGAACATTCCTTTCTAAACATTGCAACACTCAAACATGTATATAATTTTACAACTACCCACATGAAAATATGTTTGAGGAAAAGGATTTCCAATAACATAAGTAGAAGTTCAGCTATTGTTTTTATCTGTTTTTGACGTGAAACATCTATTGGGGTGGCAAAGAATCTAACAGTAGATATGTATTGTCTTATAATTTGAAATTAACAATGCTGTAATCAATTAGTGATAAATACTATGTTTCACATCAGCGGGGCGTCCCATGATAATCTTATTCGTTTTTCCATTCTTTTTCTGTGTATTTACATGATTCAGGTTATTTGTTTTGCCTGCATTACTGCCTACATATAAATTGTTGATGGATGGATGAAAACCAAGGGAGTCACACTCGCCCTACCAACCCTGTAAGCACGGAGAGTTTCTGTGCCGTCAGTGTAAAAGAAAAAGCAGGACAAGTTTTTGGTCTTCCCACTGACAGCACCAAAACTCTCCAGTGAGCTCTGGCTACCCTACTCACCGCCGGGAACACAATACAATATTATTATGGCGGCGGTATTCTATAGGGTGGAGGTACTTCCCCAGTCGGCCTGGTCAATTGGACAAAATACCGTCGTGTCCTACATCCTAAAGTCATTTATGATGATATTTTGAACAATTCTACCAACTTTCACAAACATACTACATACTTAAACTATTTTTGAATTTGTTATTGAACGAGCTTGTACAGACAGAGTTTGCATTTTTTGCGAATATAACGCTATCCTTGATATTCTCTTGTTTAACACTTTTTAGAGCGTTATTTTTTCTGTAGCCGGGTTTTAGTTTTAAAAAACTTAATTTTTTATTTATATTATTTTAGGGCAAGCAAGAGGTATAATATATACCTATACATATTTGAAATGTGCTGCTTAAGCCCTTTCAGTTGATACAAACGCGACATATTTATCGCTAGAGAGCGCCACAATAGATGCAGTGACACATTATATAGCCCTTAATCAGCGGACGACTAAGAGCCTTCTAAGGATACCTTATTTATCCAGTTTTAATAAGTGGTTGAGGAGCTATGAGAGAACAGATGCACATACAAACATACATACATACATAACCCTCCTTTTGCTTCGACGTAGTCGGATAAAAATTATGACCATTGAATATATTTTCTAGAACGGCTAATGAATAATTTTATTATATATGTAGTTAATTAAATAAAGTGTTAATGTACACGAATGTTATTGTCAGTTTTCCCACATAAAAAAGTTACAGCAACTATAATAGCTTATTGAAGCCTATTCGTTGTGTGGAAACTTTTTAATTAACTTATTGAATGGAAAATTAATAAATTGGTTGCGTATTATACATTTTATTCATCATATAACCAAAACCCACAACAATTCGATCTTCGTCTTTTATAAAAGAAATAAAAATCCCTCTAATGTCCCCAATACAGCTAAGAGCGATCACCGACAATAAAATAATTAAAACCAGCTGTAGCCCGCAGAGATAAATCACAGGCGTAATGTGCGACAAGAAGATGCCCGTTAAGGACAAGGGCCATATGTATAAGACAGCCATTAGACCTGCTGTCATGCATGGCGCAGAATGTTAGGCGACAAACAAACACCACATAAACTAACTACATTCTACAGAAATGCGCATGTAACGCTCGTCAGCGGGTGTCACACTGCTGGACAAAATCCGAAGTGAGTATGTACATACGAGGAAGCCTTAAAGTTGCCCCTATAGCCGATAAAATTAAAGGAAAGCGTTTGCGGTGGTATGGTCATGTGCAAAGACGCCCGAGTGAACATATGGTGAAGCAAGCTTCACACGTGGAGATTCAGGGCAAGCCCTGAATTTGCCCACGACAAAACGCACGTGTGGAAGACCACACTCTACATGACAGACGACAGTCTTAAAAGACCTGAAGGGTGCTCAGCTCGACACAGAAGAAGCACAAGACCGTGCTAAATGGAAGATGTGGACAAGGAAGGCTGACCCCAAATTATGGCAAAAAGTCTATTGCGAAGAAGAAGAAGCTATTGGCCGTGGCTCTGCTCGCGTGGATGTTGGTTACTGTGACCAAAAGTAATCGTGTTGTGTTGTTATGTTTGAGTAATCGTGTTAGTTATATTCATTCAAAACAGACTGACACGGAAAACTGCAGGTGTATAAATTGAACGTGAGGTTGGGTAGATAGGGGTATTCGAGGAATAAATACCTCTTCCCCTCGGCCACAACCAATTTAAAATAGTGGCCCCAATGATATTTGGCAGCAGACGAGTAATGCGAAGTCTTGTGCCGTTGCACCAAGTGAGTTTAAAAACAGTGGGATAATGGGTGGCATCTTCGTGGTCCACTACGGAGTTGATGGCTAAGTAAGACATTGAGGGTGCTTCGAATAACTCCGGGATCTTATTATTAATGCTAAGTACTGAGTCAATTGAAGGGGCGAGGTTGGCTCTCTCGCAAAACCATGAGTTCTCTTATATTTAAGATATTCGGGTATATATGAGCAATGAGGGACTCTACTGAGGATAATATGATGCATAATGTGGACGGTAGGAATATATTATTACCATCTATTACCCCCATGGTACCTTCGTCGACCGACAGTGGGGTATTTGAAAACGCTTGGGCTTCCGAGATTCTGCTTAATCTCCTAGAATAGCACGCATTTTTACCTCAACGAAAAACTAACTACCATAAAAGAGATCGCTTGAGGCACGCGTTAAATTCCTCTAGGGACAACGGGAAGGGTCTGGTGATAATCTCCGAAAGAAGTGAGACACCATTATTCTTTCAAAAATTTCAATTTAATCAATACACAGTCTTGAATAACCGATGCCTTGTTGCTTCCTCGCGATATGACGCAAACCAGGTTTTCTGTATTTTCTAAATTAATGGATATTTTAAAATAGGATTGTTCCGTTTCCCCCCAGGTAGTAAAGTTGCTGAGATGACGCAACCGCCAAAGCAATCGTACCTTCGCTGCGTACTTTCTTAAGCGCCAGATTGATGAGAAAAGTATTACCGATTCCACCAGGTGCAAAAAAAGTTCTGAGTAGTTGTTGGCTAGTTCGCTGACAGCTGAGTCGTGATTCACGCTCAAATGGAGGTTCCTAAACTCTTACTGTAGCGTGTCTCTCACGATCACATTGAAGAGGTAGGACACGGCGGTATTTCCGCCCAATTGAGCAGTCCGACTGGGGAAGTACCTCCGCCCTACAGAACACCGCGGTTATAATAGCTTTGTGTTGTGTTCCCGGCGGTGAGTAGGGTAGCCAGAGCTTACTGGAGAGTTTTTGTGCTGTCAGTGGGATGACCAAAGGCTTATCCTCTACACTGACGGCACAAAATCTCTGTTCTTACCGGGTCGGCAGCACGGATGTGACTTCACTGGTGTTACACACGTTCATAGGTCATGGTAACCACTTTCCATCAGTTGGGCCGTGTGCTTGTTTGTCACCAAAGTTGTATAAAAAAAAAAACGAGCAACGCGTTTTGTGGAGCTCTCGGTATCCACCCGGCGACGTTGACGATCTTGTTTAGCGCTCTGTCGGATCAACCTTGATATAGAAGGCTCCGAGACAGCGCATGATACGATCCCTACTCAAGCAGGCAGCGTAGTCTTCCTGTGTCTCTAAAAATTTGCCAATTGCCTGGCGTTGCATTTGAGAATAAGAGCTGTTCATTTTGGGATTGACTCTCCGTTTCTCTTTGCAAACGCATACTTTTGACGTCGCGTGAAGATGTACCTACCTAAAAATGCTTTTTAAGTAGCATTGTTAACGTTGTGAGCAGTTCCGTTTATATTATATATAAAAAAATATGTGCAAAATGAACTGAAATGAGATCAATAAAAAAAGTATAAGTATCTACCTCAGTGGTCCATTGGACTAGGTACTATTTTTAATTTCCTAGGTATAACTGGCCCAGTAGTAAATATAAGCATAGCGGTCCTAACAACTGAAACTAGCTAGTAGTTACCATCCCCATCGGACATAGGGATGGTTATGTTAAATGTGGACCGATTAAGGCATCAGATCGATCTGGACGAGCGAAGTACTCAAAATGATCTTAATACTTAGTTATTCTCTCTTCCTGTAGACTGATGATTCTGATATTTGGTGCACACCTTTAGTTCGGACGATAATACAATTTAAATTAATAATACAGTTTGTCTTTGACTCGTTCCTGCCTTGGTTTTAATATCATTTTGAGACTTTTTAGTCAAAATAGATGACTGTCCTCCTGCTGACCTTAGGTTAAATATAGTACTAAGAGCTATTGCATAACCCCTTCTTATTAAATACATTTAATAACGTAAACCAAAAACACAATCATGTATTTAATTATTTTTAAATTTAATAATGTTGCCATTAATCATCTTCCTCGACTTTTTAAAGCTATATAAATATGTTAATAGTCTTGTTATTGTGTATAAAACCACGAAAATTACAGCAAGTAGATCCAAGTAAAGCCTTTGATAGAATGGTACGTTGAGTGCAGGTGAACGCAACAATGGTGCTCCACGTGTTTGAATGACGTGCCGTACCCAATGTGTTATTTCTTTGCCTGGAGGTACTGTCCGGTCATGGTACACGAAAGAAAGTTCCTTAGCCTTTTGTGCATACCTAGAAACGAAAATACGGTTAATTGATTCGAGTTAGATTACTATTCTTTAAATGAAAACACAATAATTATAAAGTGTAGGCATTAAACTGCTTGGCGGTGGTAATCTAATTCACACAAAGTTCACTACTTTATTCCAAATGATTTGTAATTTCAGGCTCTATATTACATAAAGAGCACCTTATGTTGTAGCTATTGATTGCAGTAAATCCTAATATTTTGAGTAAAGCAGTTAGTATTATGGCAATACTACCTAATATATTAAAATGGTCCATAGGCTAAATTGAATTATATCAATTCGAAGCTATAAATATACAAACCTTGGGTCAGTCGTTAATTCTTCAATAGCTGACTTCAGTTCATCGAACATCGCAACAGAAAGGTGTACCTTGCGAGCAAACCCTCTCCTAACAGCCTTTGCGATATTGTTGAATTGGTCCGCGAAAATTGGTATACCAATAATGGGTACTCCAAAGTGTATACTCTCTGTTGTTGAGAGTAAACCACCGTGGGTAATAAAGACGGCAGTGTTAGGATGAGCTGGAATTTTAGAAATTGCTTATTAAGTCTGAAAGTTTATATTAAATTTTCACTGAATCGGAGTGAATATTTTGTAAATAATTTGGGTGATCGTTTTGGTGGATGACATTCAATGGGCATGGAAAACAAATGCCCTATTGATGCGAATGAAGTAAGATGCTGTCGTGATAAATATCATAAAAGTAGAGTAAATATGATGTATCTACTAATAGTTATTCATCAACAAGTGTTTATTGTTGAACACATTTAAAATTCCAATTAGAAATACAATAGATGTAGTAGTTTTCAAAGCAAGACTTTTACGTTTAATTAACATAATCTAAAAATTATCTTGAATATTCTTCAGTTTGCCTTGATACTACGCACACGAGAAGCAAAAATAAATAAATAGAATAGGGTTTTTTACTTCACCCCACAGCAATCCTACCTTATATCTAATATATATTATATCCAATTATATTATTTTATCTCTATAGCCTTTGGGCCAATAAGAATATGTACTAAAATAACATTAATTCATTGCATTCTACCTCCTAAGTGCTCACAATTCCATGCTTGTGGATAAAAATTATTGTAATCTGTTTGAACATTGATGGCACTAATGCACGGAAAAACTGTAATGAGCTTATGTGGCATTTTTATGACGAATTTATTTGTATATATGTTTAGTAATTAATTAAATAAACAAATAAAAATAAATAAATATAAAACTCACAGAGTATACTGTGCTGCGGTGCCCATTTCAAAATATGAATATTTTTTGGTAGGTCTGCCAAATCCTCTTCATATTTCCACAGTACGGTCTGCTTAAGTTCTGTAAACATCTTAATGAGACCTTCTTTAATCTCTTTTGGTATATCTTTGCTTTTTAAATTTGATCCCATGCTAAAATATATTACTCCATTTGTTGCGTTGTCCATAATTTTCTGTACGTCCTGAAAATGTTGGCATTAGGTTAATTTGGCCCAAAATCAATATTCTTGTCATTGAAAAATGTTTTTACCTAAGTGATAGAAAAACTGAAAGTTGAAACACTGTAGTTGTTTTTTTTGACGATTTCTATAGGAAAATCAGGTCTCTACTTTAGCTGTAATTGTTAGTTTTTGGAAATTATATTCGAAGTATAATAGCACTCTTCTTTAGGGATGATTTTAGCACATGAAATAACGCGCGTAGGATTAGGGATATCGCTGCCGGTACCGGTAATGTATAAGGATGTATTTGAAAAATGATACATACATCATTGGATCAATAGGATAGAATGGAGATCTTTAGAGGAGGCCTTTGTCGGAAGACAAGTTGAAGAATAAATGCCATTTGCCTAATGTAAAAATTCTATAACAGTTAATAAGTAATTAGTTAATAAGTTTAGGCACATATAAACTTTGTAATTTTAAACTAAGAATCAACAATAAAGGCTTATTATTATTATTATTATACATACATCAGGCAAAGGTTCCACTTCTTCATTAATATGAAATCCTCCCACAGGTATGTAATTCCGTGGAATAGGGATTGCTTGACCCAGGGAGTGGTGAGAATTAGCAAGTACCAGCGACGCGTTGTGCTGAAGGTCGTAGTAAGAGGGTACCTGCCTTCCTCGCTTCACTATTATCGGCGCCAAAAAATCTTCATATTGTTGTTTCTCCAATTTGTCAAAGTATCTGGAATTTTTTGAACACCGAAAGTTATTATTTTAAGATATATTGATTTGACATAGCCTATGCCATGAACTAATAAAAATACGGATGGACTATCACAAAACATGGACTGAAAGCCAAAAACTTCGAGAAATCTCGGCGATTACGTCTGTAGTAGTGAGCACTGGTTGCATAGGAACCTGTGTTTTGTTTATAAAGAATATAATTTTCACTGTCAAATATAATGTGAACAAATGTGATGCTATGTGTCGATTATATTTACCCCATTTTAGGTCTTTCTTTGATTGAATTGCGCTACAATTTAGTATCCATAATATTGAAATTCATGCTTTATTTATATTTTTACTAGCCAGTCCATCTCGGCTTCGTCAGTGGTAGACTTCGAAACTTCATATTATAAATATATTAAGCAGCTTGTTTATTAATTTTCATATAATGTATCGGCATTGGCCGTAGTGCAAATCGGCAGTTTCAAAATGGTGAGGACAAGCCACAGTAGATGTAATTGGATTCACTTTAATCTGTCTCCTTTCAGCTTCTTCTAAATAGCATAAAATTACTATCTCCAAAATTGTTGGATTATTTTCCCATTTTATCTTCAGCGTTCAGCAACATTGTTTATGAAGAAGAAAAAAATCTAAAATATCACGTAACATTTTGAAATAAAAACACGAAATAAAATAAATAAACGGCTGTGGACGGATATCCGCAGATTTTTCCAATTCAAACCCTCTACGGTTATGGCCAAATTTAATCCTGCAGGATGGTAAATGTAAGATGTTTTCTTAGTGATTTCTGTCATTAATGACAACCGAGTGGTGCCGATTGGTGTGCCTTTGGTGAGAGTGTGTGCGTATTTTGTGTATATATATGAAAAGTACACCTAAGTCTACCAGGATTTTGCTTCACTAGATTATACGCGAGACTCAGTCCGTATTTTTTATGGGTCCATGGCCCATGCATTCAATTTTTTTGCGACTGACAAATGTTCATATATGTTATCTTAGCAATTAACTTCAGAAGATTTTCATACCATTATTCTTTTGCATAGTACCTATGCAAAAAATATATCTTTATTGATCCCTAAATAATGTTTTAGTTAGGTAAGTTAACTTACATGTATCTCCAGAACTGAACTCTTAATTGGTTATACAATTCGCTCACCCTCTGCCAAAAGGTATACGGAGGCAATTGGGTTGACATAGCATGCCCGCTATACGCAGGATTTGAAGGTTGATCGATCAGTTTCAAGATCGACCAGTGAGTATCCAAGCTTGATATCCAAATAAGTGGACAGTTGTAAACGGCAGCAAATCTAAAAAAAATAAAATAAAGAAATACCTACACACAACTTACGTTTAAAAAATAAAAAATAAATCATGTTGGTTTGCTTCAAGCTTTTTGTGTCGAGGAACCATAGAATGCGTCAAACACATAATATTTTTGCAATTCAAGTCTGCTTGTTAATTTTTATAATGAAAACAGTGAAACAGCCTCGATGATCCTTGTATAATACCTTATATAATACTGTTAAATTAATAATAACTATGTAACAATTACCCAACGGGCAGCTCTGTAAGCAACCATTCAGCAATCACCACATCAAAATGTTCCTTCGGATCGTTGAGCAACTTCTGAACATTGTCATTTTGAAAAGTCAAGTTCATGATTTTTATCAGCACATGAAATAGGGCATTGTAGTCATCGAACTGCTGGTTCATTATCACCGGTAAAGTGTACAGATGATCTGAAAGGAAATAATTAATATTAATATTTCCATTGAAACTTCGTCATCATCTTATCTCATCGTTGAGTCCCAATTGTATCTGAAGCCTGCATTTTGGAGCACAGCGTTTGCTTTTCTGCTTTTCCTTCTGCTCTTTACATGTGGACAGCCATTAGAATACACGTAAGATGATAATATAATCAACTAGCTTTTCTTCGCGGTTTTTACCACATGGGATTATGGGGATAAATAATAATTTATGTTGCTTCTAAATAAAATGCCTTAGGTTTCATGTGCTGGGATGTTAGGTAGCCCAATGAAACTGCTGCTCTAGCCTGCTTCTGTTGACAGTCGATTTCTGATACCCACCTGGCATGCCTTTGGAATTGGCGCTGACATCGATCATACGTAGGTTCGGACTGGCAGATTTATACGGGAACGCCGATATATATGTCACCTGAAATAAAACATTAAAGGTTGCATAGTACTTAAGAACTTACTCAGAACTTATGATGTACTTCTACACATTTTGGTTCTAGTCCCATAGTTACACACTAATGTTTACAAGAATTAACGCGATCTTGGAATACGTACATACATACCTTCGATTTTCGATCGTCACTGGCCGTGGTCACAGCCTGTGACCACAGTCGATGACACCATGATCGCGTTAATTCCTGTCAACATTATTGTGTATCATGACGCGAAATTTTAAAAGTTAGTTTAGTCCCATAGTCATCGTTAAATTAAAAGGATATACATTATAATTTGTACATTTTGCGTATTCACATTTGTCACTGACATCTTTTTTACACACAAACCGTGACCGTGCGCCACTATAGTTATCATTATGTATATCGACTTCGTGATTTCTTGTAAGATAATTGGAAGATAATTTATATTATTCTGTTCACCAACAGTTATGCTACTCACCTCATGCCCGTCTTTTAACAGATGTCTGACTACACCATCACCAAGATTTGCATGACTCCTGCCCGGTACAGGGAATGCTACTAAGATCTTGTACCCCTCGCAGAATGTTAATGTCACGATGAAGTAGACCAGAAATAGATTAACAGCCGACATTTTCTGTTGAGAAATTTAAATCAAAATACACAAACAAAATTATATTTCAAGTTACTTTTGAGAACACCAAATTACAGCTGTATTCATAAGGGCAGCCGTTGCATCTGACTCGTTAGTAACGTATATAGCTATTATAACGGCTCAGCAAATCATAATATATTTTTTCTATTAGCTATTTAGCTACGGTTAAGTAAATCATGTTTCAATACATGATTTACTTAACCGTAGCTGATGTTTCAAATATCGGCTACGGCTGGGTTCATGGTGCTCTTTTAGGTGTTGTTACGTGCAACGCTGATGATACCATCGTGGCAGTGTGAGGCCAGATGCATCACGGTAACCTTCATCTTGGCTGATACAGGTGTGGACATTACTGCTCATGTCAGTTTAAGACGATGCCACATGTATCCAGCACCATCTGGCGCAATTAAGCTGAACTGTTTCCAAACTACTGATTCAGAATCACAAAATTAAAGTACTGATGCTGATTAATATATTATAACGTTTACGATCTGCTAAATGAGAACAACTGATCGTTTGGAGGAAGTGAACAACCTTTATGTGCGTTGGGTTGTGGTTCGGGCCAGTCGTTCCCCTTGAAGGAACAAACCCAGAGTGGTGTCGTGGTGCGTTTTCGCACACATCTTTCTATACAGCCCTAAACAACGCATCAGGGTAGCCAAGGCTGTTCGAAGGTATTTAATTCCAAGGTCACATCCAGATGAAACAGAAAGAACCAGGTGTGCAGTGCTGTACGTAATACTATAGTATGAACGATAAGCACACGGCCTACGTGATGGGAAGTGGTTACCGTGGCCTATTATGGACGTATGCAACACCAGGGGCGTTACACTTACGTTGCCAACCCCATAATGTAGGCGCTTGGGAAAACCGCAGCAGTGAGTTCATTCCACAGCTTGAGCGTGAGTGGAATGAAGTTTCTTTCATACCGCGTACACACCGTCTTCAGTCTCAGTGTGAGGATAAATTCCCTGCCTATAACGAGCGGTGCGATAATAGAATGTAGCTGCTGTGGGCACCGTATCAAACAATTCATCTAAGCACAAACCATTGTATAGTCAGTAGAACACACGCGTCGAAACACAGTCCCTCCTAGAGGAGAGGTTCCTTCTTTGCACCGAGACGAAGGGGTCAAGCTGGTGCGCAGGCGCTCCAGCAAAAAGGTGACAGCAGTACTTCATGTGGGTAATAATTTGTGTCTCATATGCTATTTGTGTTTTATATCGACGAAACAATTTATTATATTACCTTGAGGTAGATTGATACAGGGTCTATGACCTGAAGTGTGTATATAGTATAGACTCGTAAATGCAAAAATAGATAAAATTATGTATCTACATAAGACAAATATAGTTGTATGATACACATAAAATTGTCTCGGTATTAAGTACTTAATACCGCGGTAGCCTAGTGGTATGTAGGTAATGGACTGCTGACACGAGGTCTCGGGTTCGATCCCTACTGATCTGATTGAATGCCTGACATACTTATGTCAGGCATTCAATCAGAAACCTCGTGGTGATGCCCTTTAGGCTATCAAAGTAACGACTGGCATTGTTCAGTTGTGCAATCAATTACACGTTCACAAAACATAGAACAACACATTAGATATTAAAATTAACATTTTAACCTCTGTATTTATCTCATGAATGGAGATTCGTACAAAAAACTATTAATAAAATTTTAGATAACTACATGCTGTTTAACTTGTCTAGTTTACGATAAAACTTACCATTTATGCTTCTTCTTTAAAAGAGACGAAATGCCCTTATAAACTTTGAACTCATTAATAAAAGTCATTCACTAAGGTCCTTAGGTTCTTAAAGTTACGTGAGTAATATATTATGCCTGATCACTAAGGACAAACTTGAGGAGTCACGTAGCAGATTAGAACCACGTTGCCATCAATACACCAGGGTGTTGATGGTAACGTGGTTTTTTTAAATAGCCTCAGGTGCACAAATCACAATAAATACCGTTTGTATATTTTGAAAACGACCTACAACACCCATAGGCCCTTCTCTTAATAATATTTCTTCAAAGAATTCGAACGTATAAAAATGCGCATCTGATGACATCAAAATCACATTAACTAACGACGGTTAAAATAGACTGCTAATACAAAAATACTTTACGACCTACCAAATGTTAAAAGAAATTAAAATTGATAGAGCCGTTTTGGAAGAATTCAAACCTCAAGCACCTTTGTAAGAGATAATTACATATTGGATTTTTAATTATTTTTTTTAGTACACTACTTACCTTTTCAGGGAACGATTATTATCGTCAACCCCATATTTCAGTACTACATTACAAAATATTGGAGGGTGTGCCTCCCACCTTTTTCACAACACCATTTAGTCAACACAAGTAAACACAATCGAAAAAGAAAACTTACTACTCATTATGTTAACAACTCCACTAACGTGGTTCGATTAATTGCGCTAAGGAAACGGTTGCATTTTATACTGCTCGTTTGAATAATTATCATGTGCTAATTGATGCGACAATGCGACACATAAACAGAACAATAAATTCCCTATATGTACTCAAAAATTCTCTATGTATGTAAATAGTGTAAACTATTCTATACAAATAAACAATAATTGAATTGTCAGTCTATCAAATACCTAGTTAAGTATTTGCTAGTTCCGGGGACGAGTTGGGGACTCTGTAGTCCCCACAGTCGAGGAGGGGGCCAGATCGAGAGAGATGGCCCTGGGTCGGCCGGGTGCGAGGGATATGCTTGATAACCTCACCTTCGGCAACCAAAAACGACCCACAGGCGTCGTGCGTTTTGGTCCGCCGAGTCCGTCATAACTACTTCCACCGGCTTCGGTGGGGGGTTTCCGAACGGGTTTTGCGCACGTAAAAAAAAAGTATTTACGAAATCACGTTAACTAGGGAACTTTGGAAATGGGTGGGATCATCCATTTTGGATCAATTACTTCAAGGGAGAGCTGTAACCGTAGCAGATACAATGAAGCTGTCTGAAGAACAATTGGTAGTCTTGTAAAGACAATTTATGGCCATCCGTGAGCGTTGGAGACGACGTAGAGGGTGTAGATAAATGAGATGAGGAATTTTGACACCTGTCCATAGTGCATCTTTTTCATTTGTATGATAGTTACAAAAATTGTGTGTGGTTGATGACCGGTTTAAGATTTTTTGGGGGAATCATTTTTTTTTCCGTACGCCAGCCTGTCTCATAATAATCGTCAAAGGTAAGATCTGAATATGTTTGGATATTTGTTACTCCATGTTACTCCTAACAATGCCGGCTAAATGTATCTGTATGAAATATGGCAGAGGAATAACTCGTAGGGTATTTTTTTTTATTCTAGGTATAAGTTACCAAGACCGATAGGGGGATACGGTATCTGGACCATTTTACCCGAGCCGAGCCAAGGGAAGGAGCATATGTATTATACTTGATTGCCGAGAAATATTACACAATATTTGTACAGAAAGTCGATACTCTGTGTACAAATATTGTGAAATAACAAACTCTTCATAAAGGAGATAAATCGTGCTTTACGTTCGTGATTGACACTTTTAATAGTGAGCGGGAACATGGCGAGAATTCCAAAATAGAAAATCGTTCACACTTACTAAATATCCTGTACCTATAGTGCTTTAATCAATTTTGATACATAGGATAAAAGAGTAGATGTTAGTCGATGTTGCTAAAGACCATTGTCGAAGAAGAGACAATGGCCTATAGCTAATACCGTCATTACAGTCGGCATCAACCCCACTAAGAAAGACAACGCTGCTATAGATAGCCAAAACTAAATTTACTAAAAACATGTTTATTATGAACAAGATTTATTGTTCTAGGTGCATGACAAAAGCATTCCCTGAGAGATGGTAGATCAGACTCAGGCGTTTTGTTAGTTAGAGACGTCTCTGGAATCACAGAACTTTTCTGTTTTAGTTCTATTATTTCAGTACCGAAACTCCAGTTTTTGTTGGTGCCTCACTGGTTAATTCTGAACCAGGTTTGCTCTTTACTCATACTTTTGCCACATTTTTAAATAACAACCTTTTGCCACATTTCTCTGTTCTTATGCAATGCGTCATTTCTTTCCAAACGAGTCTTTCAGTGAAATTCTGACCAGTGCTATACATTTTAAGTTCAATTTTAAATTCTATCTAGACCCATGGTAAGCATAGCTCAACTTATTTATATCGTTGATTATCTAATGACACTTGGTGGAATTTGTTGTTACATATATAAAGAACACATTTGTACTTTTTCCACAGTATTTTTTATTAGACCTGACCGGTTTCGCCTTACGGCATCCTCAAAGGTTCACGATAATAGTTAGGAACATTCCTCAATAAACATTGCAACACTCAGCCATATTTCGTATGTGGGTAGTTGTAAAATTATATATTATTTATACATTTCAGAAACAGAGTTTTTAGGAGGTAGAACACGGCGGTTATATCGCCCAATTGAGCAGTCCGACTGGGGAAGTACCTCCGCCCGTTTTTTAAATCATTAATTGTAATTATTTGAAATTGGGGTATATGGACCTCAAATCAACTTCTGCAAGCCTATACACCCGCTATATAGACGAGACTAGGATGCAGGCTTTCCGTTTCCTCTCTAAGTCGGGAGATCAAGCATGCAACTTGATACAGTGTTAAGTCAGCTGCGGAGTAGGACAGTTAGTAGCTGCCTAATTACATATTGCTTGTACAATTTTCCAGGAGGTTGGACACGGCGGTATTTCCGCCCCATTGAGCAGTCTGACTGGGTAAGTCAGAATACCGCGGTTATAATAACTTCGTGTTGTGTTCCCAGCGGTGAGTAGAGTAGCCAGAGCTCACTGGAGAACTTGTGCTGTCAGTGGGATGACTAAAGGCTTGTTATGCTGTGTCCTCTACACTGACGGCACAGAAACTTTGTGCTTACAGGGTCGGCAGCGCGAGTGTGGCTTCTCTGGTGTTACACACGTCCATAGGCCACGGGAACCACTTCCTTCAGGAGGGCCGTGCGCTTGGCTACAACCTAAATGGTATAAAAAAAGCAGATACATTATAGTAAATCAGAAGTTATATTTAAGTTGCTCACTTGTATAACAATAATGATAACAACTACAAAAAAATATTAAGTATAGATTTAAGTATTATGTTTTATTTAGACACCTAAAAAAAGTATCGCAAAATGTATATATGGAGCTTTTCATTAAATTTGATGTGCTTAATACTGTCAATTTAAAAAAAGGCATATCTCAAATATATAAACAACATTTCACATTCAAAATGTTTGTAATTTTCTTTGGCTAATTGAACACAAATTGTAACCTTAAAACAAATTTTACAAATCTTACACTATTTTAGAAAATAAGTTGTATTTTTTCCTTTCCTGAACATTTTACAGGGCATATAATTACTTATACTCCATTTGGTTACGTGCTTAAGTAAGGGTAAAGCTTTATGTGTCTTTTAACATTGTTTTAATTTACAACTCAGCGTATGCAGATAAAAACTGAAGTCGAACCAATAATTTAAGATAGATAGATAATACTTTATTGTACACCAATACATTTGTATTTACAGTTTTAATGTACAATGGCGACCTTATCGCTGAAAGCGATTTCTTCCAGGCAACATTGGGATGGACAGTAATGTGACAAGACAAAAGATATATGGTGTAGTTATCATATAAAACTAGATAAAAGGTGAACTAAAACAAAAAGAAAGAAAGAGAAAAGCACAAATAAAGTATGTATTTGTTTAAAAAGACACATTGGGATTGTTTACCTTTTGTTAAGTACAAACGGAGTATAAATACTTCAACTATAAAAATAAGGGTTAATGTACAATATTCTTATCGTATGTTTTTTTGCTCGGTCTAAATGTCAATTCAATTCAATTAAAACGTGTATTTTCTGTAAATAATATCATTAAATTACGATAGAATCCGTTAAAAAGTGTTTTTATTTCAATATATTATTTTAATTGAACTTCTTCGTGGTTTCTACTTTCGTTTTTGTACAAAATGCACTACGAACATATTTCACTAGTTTTATAACTGTACATAGAATGACTATTAGGATTACAGCTAAATCTAAGTAAAGCTTTTGATACAAAGGTACATTGAATGCAGGTGATCGAAGATGTGGAGCACCACGAGTTTCAATGGCATGGCGCACCCAATGTCTTATTTCTTTGCCCGGCGTTGCTGGACGGTCGTGGTAAACGAAAGAGAGTTCTTTTGCTCTTTCTGCATACCTGCAATCAATAATTTTTTGTAGTATACACACATTGAGATCCTGACGCCAGTATTCCAGAACAATGCTGTGTAGGATGTTATAGAATTAAGAGAAGAACAGACTGTATTCTAGATTACAGTTCTAATATCATTGTGAATGTCGACACAACTAAGCGATGTTTTGAAATACAGGTTTATGTGTCCTAAAAGAATGAATATAATGAATCAATTTCCTAATTTGCATAAATAAATTCTTTTAGAATTCTACCATGTCAGTGCCTACTAGTTTTTTAGTTTTTTCGTATTAATTTGATACTAACTTTGGATTGTTAATCACTTCTTCAATAGCAATCTTTAGATCATCTGCCATCTCATAAGAAAGATTTACTTCATAGGCAAAACCTTTCCTTACAGCCCTACCAACATTGACAAATTGATCTCCAAATGCTGGTATAGCAATGATAGGTACTCCAAAATGAATAGTCTCTGTTGTTGATAGCAAGCCGCCGTGAGTGATGAAAATAACAGTGTTAGGATGAGCTGAAACAAATTACGGAAATACTATAAAATTCGCTCTGCACCCATAAATATGTGAATGAACTGATAACATTAGGCCTTGTGTTTTCCTTCTATCTAATGAGAGTTAAAATAGTGCATGCATAGTGCTGCATGATATACCCTTCTCGCGCTTCCAAAGTAAGACCTAAATAATTTACAGTCTGCAAAATTGGGATCGATTAAATCGCAACGAAGAGAATCGTGTAAGGTGTGTTATGAATGCGAGTGAAAACAATTGCACTGGGAACTAAGATGGAAAAAATATGCTCTAATTAACAGCAGCCAAAAAGTGAGGAAAATGGAGTATAGATCAACCTCATCTGCTTGTTGAAAAAATAATTGATAGAAAGATCTGGGACTCTAGAATGTTATAGATTGGACCAAGTATTGTTCCTTGTGAAAGGTCTTTTTAAACAACTTGAGAAAGGAGGGATGTTACCCAGAAACATTAGATGCTGCGTTATGTAGCTTCATTCATAGATGTATCCATGGAAACGGTATACATCATAGGTTACGACAATGTCTGATAAATAATTAAAGAAGTTAAGTTACAGGGGTCTGTTTATTGGATGAAAAGTATTTTATATAAAATTTTATATATGAATTTGGGGGTTGGCTAAAATATGCCTGGCCATCTAAGGGTAAAGGTCGTTTCTTCTACTATAATAAATATTTACCAAGTATGCTTTGCTGCGGCGCCCAATTTAAGATATGAACATTTTCAGGTGTGTCGGGAAGGTTTTCTTCAAATTTCCACAGAACAGTCTGTTTCAGTTCACCGAACATCTTTAATAGGTTATCTTTAATAACCGTTGGCATGTCTTTACTCTTTAGATTTGATCCCATGCTGAAGTATATAACACCGTGTTTAGCGTTATCCATTATTTTCTTCAAATTCTGGAAATAAACGAAAAAGGTCGGTTAAAACACAACATGGTCTAGCTACATAATTTCGATGTCATCAGTGTGTTTTCACTGGATATATTGAAACCGTATAGTCGTCACCGCAACAGCTTCACTGGATATATTGAAGTTCATCTATACTTGAACTGAAAGCCAACTCCAACAATTAGGATAAGATACAGAGCATTATGATCAGTCTTCAAAAAAATATTTTAATAAATTTGTTCTGTGCTCAACAGTTTGTTATTTTGAACTGCGTTAGTGATTATGTTAGTGAAAGTTTTGTAAAAACGATACCTCAAGTAAAGGCTTAACCTCCTCTTCAATATGGTATCCTCCCACAGGTATGTAATTATAGGGTATACTGGTAGCTTGCCCCAGAGACACATGTGAATTGGCTAACACTAGTGATGCATTGTACTGGATTTCAGAATACGGTGGTAGATGTCTTCCTCGTTTCACTACAACTGGTGTTAGTGCGTTTTCGTATACATGTCTCTCCATATCATTTAAGTACCTGAATTTTGAGTAATTAGTTATTTATACACTATCTTTGTAACATCTCAAATACAAATATAATTGTAAATAATAATTAATTGTTTATAAATAAGCTATCTACTTACATATATCGCATGTACTGTAATTTAATTTGTGTATATAACTCTGTCACTCGTTGCCAGAAGGTGAATGGAGGTGAATTGAGAGACATGATATCTGCGGTATATGCTGGGTTTGTTGGCTGGTCGATTAATCTTAGCATTAACCAGTGAATATCCAGACTTGAAAGCCAAATGTACGGGCAATTATAAACTGCTGCAAATCTGAAACACCATAGACTTTTAAAGCATGAATACAATAATGGTAAAACTGATAGGATTTATTTTCGCTAATACGAAATTATTTTTTTTGTTGCAACTACCACTATAAGTATAGTGAGTTTTTCTGCCTTATTATACCAGTGTTAGTAGTTGCAGTACTTTTATATAATTTTTAAAAGCGAAATAATACTCAATGATTGATAACGAAATTTCAGAAACTATAACAGTTATACATTTAAACTTAACTAATCCCACCTCCTTTCCTACATAGGACAACACGTGCAGGCCTTTTTTTTTTCACGTGCGCAAAATCCCCACGGATACCTCCCCACCGGAGTCAGTGGAGGAGGTTATGTCGGACTCGAACCGACTAAACCGCACGCCGCCTGTGGGTCGCTTTGGTTGCCAAAGGTGAGGTTGACAGGCATATCCCTCGCACCCCGGCCGACCCAGGGCCATCTCTCACGATCTGGCCCTCTCCTCGGGTGTGTGGGGACCACAGAGTCCCCAACTCGTTCCCGGAAAACGGGGAGGCACACCAGGCGCGCCGCCGCCGCGGCCTGCTTCTGCCAGGGTGACAGGCGGCTTCACCTGTCACCCCCAGGCCGGCGCTCATGGGGGGCGAAGGTCGTGAACACGTGCAGGCCTTAGATGTCACCCTCACACTGTGCAGAATATACGAGTAAGAACCGAGCGGTTCGGAGACTCTTTTCTTTGCCACACCACCAAGACCTGGAATTCATTACCAGCATACGTGTTTCCTTGTTCCTACAGTCCCGGGGCCTTTAAGCGGGGCGTGAAAATGCATCAGATGAGGCCGCCAAGCTGAGTGCCACCATTGTAACACTTAGTGTCTGTAATGGTGACCCTCTTTCCTGAGACTTTGCCTTTAGCTTACCATCAGGCGAGGTGAAGTCAAGTTGGCGTGTCCTATATAAAAAAACAACTTTAAATTTGGCAGAGAGATTATTAAGAACGGATTTAACGAAACTCCATCCTAGAGGGGTAAAACAGATTCACGCGTACTTAGTCGCGGGCGGCCGCTGGTTATAAAATATATTGCAGTCTTACCCAGCGAATAAATCGGTGAATAGCCACTCAACGATCACTAAATCAAATTGTTCCTTTGGATCGTGAAGCAACTTCTGAACATTTTCGTTGTAAATCGTATAATTATGCAGTTTGACAATAATTAAGGTAAACATATACGTATCACTGAAATCGACTTCTTTATTTAAAAACTTCTCGAATGTCATTATGTTCTCTGAAAAATGCAATGGTAAATTTTATTTCTTTACTTTTATTAGACATGAATAAATATAAGCAGGTAAAGTGCGCAACGGGTTCCGTATTTGGTCATTACTAATAATAATACGAACTGAGAAGAGAGCTTTACTTTATACAATAATTTGTGTTGACATTTAATGATTTTTTTTTATTTTTTATACCACTTAGGTGGCAGACAAGCACACGGCCCACCTGATGGGAAGTGGTTACCGTGGCTTATGGCTAGAGGCATCACACTCGCACTGTCGACCTTCACACTCGCGCTGCCGTCCCTAGACACTCGCGCTGCCGACCCTGGATATAATTTTTTTTTTGACATTCTAATATTGTATGGTAATTTAACTTTTTTAAATTTGCACACTTATCAAAGGTAATAAGCAAAGCACTGCACACATTATATAAACTACTGACCGCGCCGGCCTGGGGGTGACAGGTGGAGCCGCCTGTCACCCTGGCAGAAGCAGGCCGCGGCGGTGGCACGCGTGCGCGCCTCCCCGTTTCCGGGGACGAGTTGGGGACTCTGTAGTCCCCACACCCGAGAAGAGGGCCAGATCGTGAGAGATGGCCCTGGGTCGGCCGGGGTGCGAGGGATATGCCTGTCAACCTCACCTTCGGCAACCAAAGCGACCCACAGGCGGCGTGCGTTTTAGTCGGTTCGAGTCCGACATAACCTCCTACACCGGCTCCGGTGGGGAGGTATCCGTGGGGATTTTGCGCACGTAAAAAAAAATAATAATAAAAAAAGTAAAAAAAAAACTACTGACCAACCCTATGTACACAAGACAAAAACGATAGCCTGTCTAGTGATATAAGTATTATACATATCTTTATATTGATTTTGGCAAGCAGAAAAGGTCACCAGTATGTTCTACATATATGTGTGTGTAACAATAATTCGTTTCCTCACTCACACACACTTACACACTTGCAAATTACAATTGATTCAAAACCATTCGTATTTATTTATCATCCATCAGTTAAACTTTCTTTAGTAATAAGAATAACTCATAAAATTCTTATTACTAGGATGTGAACGTAGTTTTTGATAGAATTTTAGGAAGTCTCCGTGACCTCGGGGTTTACAGTTTCGTTTTATAAGATTTAAAATATCGCAAAGTTTTGAGTTCGATTCACGGTCAAATTTTACTTTTTGAACTTTTAAATATTTGTATATCTTCATGTTAATTAAGTAATAAACACAAGATACTTTTGTGATGTTACCTCAACATTCCCTTAATAGGTAAGTACCTATTAAGGGAATGTTGAGGTAACATCACAAAAGTATCTTGATATTTTAGTTATAATTTTATAGCTACTTAAATCAGTAGTATTTTTATTATTACTGAGCGAGTATTGTTGCACACACATTGCATGAATGTTTCTCGTATTGGAATTTATGCTACCCTCATTCTCATGATTAAAATAGCATGATAATTTTATTTTTATCTGTCAACAATTGGATGCGTTGTGCTTTCCACACGGTTAATTAACAACTTTTTTATTTATTGTTTTTATTTATAAAAATGAATCAACAACTTACAACTATTATGAGAGCGCATATTATTACTTTGCATGAGCAAAATATTTGAATACATGAAATATCTCGAAAATTGAACATATCGGTGTTTTCTGCAATTTATTATTATGAAAGTTATTTGATCTTATAATCATCATCATCCTGGAGAATCTATATATCTCCCAATACTAATAATAAACAAAAATATATAAGTAGGCATATAAATTTTACAGAATTTTAACAAGGAATTTTATTACTTTTTTTCCATTACAGAGCAGCGGTGGGTGCGCCGATATGGCGATTCAGGCACCAGAGACCGTCTTCGGCCTGGCCCCAAAGCCTTTGCCTACACCGATGCGTGTTCTTTGCATAAAGAGGTGGTTGAAAAACATATTCAAAACCCCTTCCACCCGTGTTATGGCCACCAAACACCATGTTACATTGCAAACAGTAAGGAACCATCTTCGGGCAGCTGGGATCAGATGTCGCAGACGGGCAAGAAAAATTTTGACGTGGGATCTTCATCGTCGAAGTAGGTTTAGGTTTGCCAGGGGATATTTAAATTTTGACTGGTGCAACAATATAGTAATTTAGTGATGAAAAATATTTTAAATCACACAGGGATGGACGCAAAATTTTATGGAGAAAAACAGGTGAGCGATATTGCCAAAAAAAATATTCTACCGTGCAGGTCTAGTGGTCATATTACTTGAATTATTTCTGTTTAATTATATTGCAAATCTGAATTTTAGTGGTTCCAATTATACTTGGTATATATACTTCGGTATAGGTAACTTGGAATAATTAAAACCACTATATACTATCTAATATATAGGCATATTTAAGCAAATAAATGACTATTATTATCTATAAGTATTATTTTATAATTCATATTTATAATAAAAGTTGGAATTTGTTGCGCCATTTCTTCTCCACTAGTGCTTAGGAACTAAAAGATGTAGGTAATTACGTGGCATCATTTTGAGAAATAAAGAAATTGAACTGAAAATAAGTGAGTGATGTTATTGTTAACGAAATGAGAAGTTATTATATTTGCATATAGTATAATTTCTAAACG
Source organism: Eilema griseolum (assembly GCA_963662185.1). NCBI lineage: Eukaryota > Metazoa > Arthropoda > Insecta > Lepidoptera > Erebidae > Eilema > Eilema griseolum. The sequence goes on from OY759250.1 coordinate 14,834,433, forward strand.
TTAACATGGTGATTCACTACACTTTAGTTACTGAAAGTTAATTAGTTTACCTGCGTCCATGCTTGTCTGATTTAAACATCCAGAGGGATAATATTGAATAACCTATTTATTATATAAAGAATGTGTAATGTATAAACCTAAACCTGTTGCACTCGGCTACGACCACGTGGATTTCAATTATCCCGAACAATAGTATATGACTATTCTTAGGTCTACTAAATACTATTTAGCAAAAATGTTTATCAAAATCTGTCTAACTGTTTAGAAGGAGTTTAGTTACAAACATTGTGACATATATATATGTAGTTCTACGACACAACACAATTAAATTATTTATTTACTGAACAATCTTACTTTATTATTATATCGTTGAAACAATGATGTTGTTTTATTTTCCATATTATTTTTGAGACTACGGAACACTAAGTATAAAAGACAACTGTATGGTTCCTTAATATAACTCGGCATATATATAAATATAGCGTCGGTAGCTTAGTGGTTAAGGAGTCGGCCTTACGATCGAGAGGTTCCGGGTTCGAATCCTGACCATTACACTACCGACGTGAACCCACTCCTAGCACAAGCAATTTAGCTTAGTTGGAGGGGTTAAAGGGAATATTAGTAATCGCGGTTGCTAATATTCTTTATAAAAAAAAAAAAAAACTATTTATTAAATCAAAACTACTACATCAATACAGTTGCGGTTCGAACTTTACTACCTTTATAATGCCATTACGCCTATAATACCACTCAACTGCGTGAGCCTGTGCTAGTTTAATGAAATTTACCTTCTCATTCGATGGCAGGCGAATCACTCACTAACACATATTCAATCGTTCACGATTCATGATCGTGCACACTGGCACACATAAACATAATACACTAATACGCCTGTAACGATGACGCACACATGTGACTTCAAAGCAATGAGTTATTGTTTTTGACTGTTCACACACATATGTAAAACATACGGGTGTTTCCACTTGACCCAGATGATAAATAGATTTTATTAGATGGATAGGCTAACGTTTTTGTCTTGTGTACCTGTCTTATGCGAATAAAAATGATTTGATTTGATTTGATTTGAAATGTAACGAGTGCGATTGGGGATAGACCAATGATATTTCATAACACTCCTTCTATTTCATACAACTCCTTTTTATATGTAATATCATTGGGATAGACTGAAAAAATCGTGGGCGGGTGTAACGCGTATTCTGAGTCCATCTACCACTATGGTGGCAGACTGTTTGATATGTATGTGCTTAATGTTAATATGTATGAGCTAGAATAAATTCTTTTTTCTTCTTTCTTTCACAAGCACACATCCCACCTGATGAGTTACCGTGGCCTATGGATGTATGTAACACCAGGGGCGTTATACTCGCGCCGCCGAAACTGAAACCTTCTAATGCGCTTCTTCAAGAACAACATATTGTAGGCGCTTGTGAAAACCGTAGCAAGTAGTTTATTCTAAAATACCTTTCATACTACAAAGTGCGCACTGTCTCAGGTCGCAAGGTGTGAGGACGAATTGTCTGCCTATGGCGAGCGGTGCGATGATTGAATGTAGCTGTGTTCCAAATTCTCCCATATATTCATGGACATGAAGACATGGATTGGAAGGTAACAAAACTTACTTGGCATAACTTCGACATTACTGCTGACGTCAATTACCCGGAGATTGGAAGAAGCAGGCTCATAAGGAAACGGTGAGATATATGTCACCTGAAAATTATAATGTAATGTGATATTTATATCGGGTTATTCCGCAGTCATACCAAGAGAACTCATACCATTCTTAATTCACACAATATCCATTCATAAGTCGTACCGATGAAAAAAATACGGATAGCACGATCTATTTCTATATTTTTAAACTTTATGCACAGTCTATTTTACAAAGGCGGACTTAATGCCAAAGGCTTTATCTGACAATCTACCTTAGGGTGATGCAGAGATGCATTGAGGTGCTTGAAGATGTAGTGACTAAGATAGAGAAAGGGATGCTTAGATGGTAAGGACACTTGGAGAGGATGGACGAAAGAAGACTGACGTAACAAATTTATGAAGCGAGGGTGAATGGGCAACCCGGTAGGGGTCGACCCACACATACGTATGCCCATCAGATCGAAGGGATTTTAAAGAAAGGACATGTCAAGAGTACCCGAAACAATTATGAAAGTAGAAGACGCGAAAGATGCATGTCAGGATCGTTTAAAACTGTAGCCTCTGGCTACCGCACTGGGAAAAAGTCGTGATTGTATGTAAATTATATTGAAAATAAAGAATTATAAACTCGTATGTTGGTATTCAAGTATTTATAAGTGTTGATATATGTCGTGCGGTGTTCCACAGGGTTCGGTTCTTGGGCCGCTACTGTGGAACATTCGATACGACTGGGTGCTTCGCGGTGAGCTTGCGGACGGCGCCGCCGTCACGTGCTATGCGGACGACACGCTAGTGACGGCGAGCGGGGCTACATACCGCGAAGCGATCCTGAGGGCCACGTCCGCAGCGGAAGTTGGCGTGCCGCATCATAAGGGGGTACCGCACAATATCATTCAACGCGGCGAGTCTCCTCGCCGGATCGCCACCATGGATCCTGGAAGCGAGATGCCTTTCGGCGCTATACCGGTTCCGAAAGGCGGCGCGGGAGCGGGGTCACGATCCCGAGCCCGAAGAAATTCGGGCCGTGAGATCCCGGCTCCACAGGGAAATGGTGGCGGAATGGGAGATACGGGGCGACCAGGCGCAGGGCACGCCGTAGTAACGGCGGTAAGACCCATCATGGGGGAGTGGCTAGAGAGGCCACACGGCAGCCTCTCGTACCGTCTGACGCAGATGATCACCGAGCACGGATGCTTCGGAAAGTATCTGCGTCGGATGCAGAAAGAGCCAACGTCCGAGTGCCATCACTGCGACGCGAGCGAGGACTCAGGTCCGCACACGCTCACCGAGTGTCCGGCGTGGGAGACGCCGAGGCGGGAGCTTGTGGCGGCCCTGGGAGTGAGGGTTCTCACGCTCTCCACCTTGCTCGCGGCGATGGTTCGCTGCGCGGATGCGTGGGCGGCCGGCGCCTCCTTCTGCGAGCAAGTAATGCTCGTGAAGGAGGAGGCGGGGCGGGAGCGGCAGCGGGAGCGACGAAGGATCGCAAGACAAGCTGCCCTCGTACGAAGGCAACTCGGGCGTCAGAGGTCGATGAACGACCTCCGCCCCCCATGAGCGCCGGCCTGGGGGTGACAGGTGAAGCCGCCTGTCACCCTGGCAGAAGCAGGCCGCGGCGGTGGCGCGCGTGGCACGCCTCCCCGTTTCCGGGGACGAGTTGGGGACTCTGTAGTCCCCACACCCGAGAAGAGGGCCAGATCATGAGAGATGGCCCTGGGTCGGCCGGGGTGCGAGGGATATGCCTGTCAACCTCACCTTCGGCAACCAAAACGACCCACAGGCGGCGTGCGTTTTAGTCGGTTCGAGTCCGACATAACCTCCTCCACCGGCTCCGGTGGGGAGGTATCCGTGGGGATTTTGCGCACGTAAAAAAAAAAAAAAAAGTGTTGATATATTAATTCCGCGGTAGCCTAGTGGTATGGGTAATGGACTGCTGAGAGGAGGTCTCGGGTTCGATCCCAGGTTTTACCATGGCGCACACCAATGACTTTTCGATGCTTTTCGAAGTTATGTGTGTATTTATCGTAGGTTTATAAGTGCCCGGTTAATGACAATAGGCTCGCCACCTATTACATTGGGACCTAAACATAAACTGGCGAAATGTGGGTTCTAGCACCTCTGTCTACCTCTTCGTGGATATAGGCGTGAGCTTATGTTAAATGTTATGTTATGTTATTTTAATTAGATACCTAATGCTGTTTTTCAAGAACCTTGTCTGTCTGTGTCATGTCCGTGCATATATATCGCTTCTACAAATATTGTTTCTACCTTGAGTATAATTATTACTTAAACAAGTTATAATGAAAAGTCTTGAACTAAATCACTAATAAACTATTTAGTACAAGACAGGAAATTAATTTCCTCTCTTGTACTAAATAGTCTTATTCAATATAAGTCATATTCGACTTACGCTTAATTTAGCTGTTTCATTGATTATTTAAAGTTTGAAATCGCAATCCCACTGGAATCAGTTATATCTGAAAAATACTCATAGTTTCGTTTCAAATACTGCATCAGCTCGAATATCTCAAATAAGTTGCATAATCGTTGCCGGTAATTAGTTGTGATAACACGATCGTATTGTCTCTTTCACATAACAATGTCACAAGGAAAGCCTGTGCCACCCAAGTGATATAAAAAATGCCACGACATTCTACATAACGCCATATTGACCCATGGCAAGCATAGCTCAACTAGCTTGTCTAGAATGCGGATAAACATACTTAGATATTTTTCTTTGTACATATTAACATATAAACATAAAATTGTTATCTACACAACACATTAGATTATAATATAAATTAACGAAATTCATACCTCCTGCAAGACTTGTTAGTTATTTAAATGACTTATTTGTAAACCGCACTTTAGTTGTAAAACGTGTTTTTACAGGAAAAATAATGACACAAAAATATAAATTAAGAATAGTACAATTTAATAAATGGTAAGAGTTAATAAAAGAATATGAATAAAAATGCAGTGGTATGAATTAAGAATAAAAATAAATAATAAATCAGTATGAGTTAATTTTTTTTTAAATAGTATGAGTTTACGTGGTATGAAGAAGGAATTACCCTTTATATCTATCATTACATATATTCGTATTTACATAGGTACTATAGTATGGGTACGATATATAGTGTATTACTACTTAACGGTACCCTACTTAGGAGTATATCAATTAATTCTCCCAATGTTGGGAGCTTTTGGCCCACTCTTTCCACGCTGGCCAATCAGGTAGGGGTTTTATTTCGAGTATTCTTTCTCGCGCAATTATATCGTCTGCGTATTGTTCCCTTAGTTGCCTCTTCAGGCATCCGTCGGATGAGATGGGGTTGTGATACTTATATTCTTTCTCCGTCACCATACCGCACATACGTCTCGGGTTCGATCCCAGGTTTTACCATGGCGCATACCAATGACTTTTCGATGCTTTTCGAAGTTATGTGTGTATTTATCGCAGGTTTATAAGTGCCCGGTTAATGGCAATAGGCTCGCCACCTATGCTTTATTTATTTATACTGTTTTAATTTCTACACGAATTATGTTTGTTGAGAAATAAAATTGAATTGAATTATTACATTGGAACCTAAACATAAACTGGCGAAATGTGGGCGCTAGCACCACTGCGTACCCCTTCGGGGACATAGGCGTGAGTTTATGTTATATGTTATGTTATGTTATTTTAATTAGATAGGTATCTAATGCTGTTACATAACTTAAGTGTGCATATAACTTCGAAAAGCATCGAAAAGTCATGGGTGTGTGCCATGGTAAAACCTGGGATGAACCCGAGATACCACTCAGACCCGGATCTAGGGGGGGGGGGGGAGGGGGGGGGGGACCAGCCGTGGACGGCGTGAACTGTCATGCGGTATTCCACAGGGACCGTTCTTGGGATCACTTCTGTAGAACACCGGATACGATTGGATCTTCGCAATGAGCTCACTGACGGTTCCACCGTCACGTATTATGTTAATGATATGCTCGTGAGAGCGTGTGGTGCTACTACCACCAAGGCCAAGAAAGGTCCTGAGTCCCGAGCATCGAGAAGTCAATGCCGTGAAGTTCCAGCATCACCAGGATATTATGGTGGAGTAGAAAGAAGGACTAGGGCGACCGAGTGAAAGGCACGCCGTATTATCGGCGGTACGACACATAGTGAAGGACTAGCTAGGGAGGCGACGTGGGAATCTGTCGTACCGGTTGATGCCACCTGCATCTACGGGATAGGGAGAGAAGAGGCCAACGTCAACGCCAACAACAGCGATGGTGTTTGCGAAGAGGGCACGAGAGAGACTCAAGTATCTCCCGAACCATAGAAGTCGTGAGGCGTTGATGTCAAGTGGGGTCAAGTGGAGTGAGGGATATATCGGTTCCAGTCATAGGTTTGTTTAGGACTTGATGGAGGCTGATACCACTAAGCTACCGCGGTACCTTTACCCATACCACTAGGCTACAGCGGTAGCATATTAAAATTATATATAATATTATTTAATAATCAATGAAACAGCTGAATAAAACGGTTGGATTATTTTGATACAGATTATTTAAACATTCATTCAGGCGCTCGTAACTTTCTGTGTGCCTTACACTACCTTAACTGCTGTCAATAAGAAAGTTATATAAATAGTTGTAATGGGTTACATTAATTTTAAGAATCATTTTCCAATGGTTTATTTTCACATTAGGATTTAATATTTTTTATTATTTCTTGACATATTGTAAAGTTTTGACGTTCATATGTGCTCTTTATGTGCCTAAAGTGAATAAATGAAATTGATTCTTTGATTCTTGATTAGTATAAAAGTACAACTGTGGTTCAGGTCACAACGCCTTTCAAAATGGTAATAGCATGGTTCGTTCGTACGGCGGTTTTGTATGTCACACTATAATAACAATGCTCAAGTATCTTTGAGACATTGGATCTATGGTCTGAACTGGTGGACTCTATCAAACTCTCATTTTTCGAATGGTATTAATATTTATGTTTAAAGTTGTTTGTAACTCACTCGTTACATATTTTGTTAATACATTTTTAAAGATTTCATTAATAGAACACGACAGTCTAAGATTATGGAATTCGGTATTGTTTTAGAGTAACAAATGAATGAAAAATAGCTATGGCCACTCATTAAAAAAACTATGGCTAGGATATTAGAAATGGCTTCGAAAATCGATTAGAAAATCGACGAACTCAGAAATGACCTGACTTTTTTTTCTCTTTATTGAAGGGCTTTGTCGCTAGAGCAATTATGTTGCCCATATTGTAAACAAGTATACAAATCAAACAAAACAAAAACAAAAACATATATGCACAGTTATCCTATGCTTAATCTCTAAACTTAAATAAGTTGTACAGTGCCCGGGCTGTATCCGATAATGACTCAGACAGGGCACTGTTACAACTCCCCACCATTAGGCTACTCTTCAAAAGAACTCTGTGCGTGTCATTCCGCACACATTCCATCAAAATATGGTACAGGAAATGACCTGACTTAATATACATATGTTCACCAAATCTAGCATTCCTTAAAATCTAAGCTTGATTATAATTTATTTCTGCCATTGGTATTTAGCTAACAGTAATTTCATTTCGACTTACCTCATGTCCATCTTTAAGTAGATGTCTGACGAGACCATCACCGAGAATCCCATGGCTCCTACCTGGCAATGGAAATACCACTAAAATTTTGTATGCCTCACAGCATGATAATAACACAGCGAGGTATACCACACACAACTTCACCGAATACATATTCTGTTTCATATGACAGAACAATATTGTGGTATTATCAATTATCTTTATTGTAGTTCAAATGTTTACCTACACTTTTTGCGTAATACTTTAAACATTAAAAAAATATGTAGCATCATTCAGATGTTACATGATTTTGTCTTCCCAGCTCAGGAGAATCAATTGACTACTTCCTAACTGGTCATAAAGCCAAGTACGCACAATACGAGTCCACAATTTTTTGTCGCAGGAGGTTGTTATCTGAGAAGTATGTGTATCATACAACAAGAAGCGTACGGCCGAATACTTGACCCCGCCCCGGCTTAGATGAGTCTGAGCAGACTAATGCCTAAATTGAACACACACGTGACGCATAGTAGGACACTGATAATGAACACTTACAGTTTATTAACTTTAACTAATTCTATCAATTTATTATAATAGTATTTGTAATTTTTTTTATTACCTTTCAACAAACCTATTTAACTTGATTCTGATTCTGATTTCTTGATAGTTTTGATATTTAGGTAAAAATATGAAAATAATTATAAAAATTTAAGTTAATACTTAAATTTAATAGAACATACTCATAATTTGAAGCATTTCGTGCTTTTTGTAAGGATTTCACGATTCACTTACGGCCAAAGGATGCCTTAGTGTAATCTTCGTCATCTGCATTGACGGTACCGAAACTCTCTGCTCTTACAGGGTCGGCAGCACGAATGTGACACCCATCACTTTCCAAGCATCCACGCTTGTCTGACACCTCAGTCAATTAACCTATCGCAGTCCACTGATGGACATAGGTTCTCCTAATGTTAGGAGGCTTAGGCCTACTGTTTCCACGCTGGCCAGACGGGTTGGTACAGGGTTTTATTTCGAGTTTTCCTTCTCTCGCAGTGATATCGTCTGCATATTTTTTCGTTAATCGCCTCTTACAACACCTTTCGTGAGATGGGTTGGTGATACTTGTATTCTTTCTCCGTCACCACACAGATCTTGTCTGACACCTAAGTTGTATAAAAAAAGGATCTGCTTGTCCTTATTCCAATTCATTTAAGGTTGTTGCGACACGTTCTACTGACGATATCATTTCAGTTACTCCTTTCTTTGCAATGTCCTCTTTTGTTATTTTTAAACTTTCGCGGTGTGAATTTTTTGGAACTTACTACTCAGTCAAGTCGTGACCACGGGTGCTGCAACGCATCCGAAACGTCGGCAGAAATAGTAAGTTCCAAGATATAATTCGCGAGAAGTCCCGATACCTAGTATAATTATGTCCTCTTTTATTTCACTCAATTCATTCATATTTCCCCCTTTCATCTCTCACCCGCTCCTAAAGAATTTACATTCTTGTTTTAATACTTTTTAACAATATTCTGTAAACTCTATTCTAATATTATTCTACGACATTCTTCACGACGCTATCGAGACCCAAAATAAGCTTAGCCTTTCTATCTTGTATTATGGGGTCTTATTATTATTATTATTTATTATTATTTATTAGATTGCGGATAATCATATTTAGATACATGTTTCTTGGAAATACTTTGGAAACACCGTAACAATGCAAATCAAATCTTAAAAAAAAACAAATATTAGCTTTTAACGAGAAACGAACCCGTATCCCCTGTATAGCAGTAAAAAGTTACACTCCTACGCAACAGTGGCCATCCAACAACATTTCTAACTATACCATAAAATCATATTTATCAATAAAGATAATGTTATCCTAACATGGATAACATGCGTACTATATGTGATGTGCAAGTCACGATCATTAGAGGCCCACGTTTGATTATGGTTCAGGGTCATATGATTATAGAGTACGGTTTGTTTTTTGTCATATACTGTGTTATGTCGAAGCAAACACATTTTTGACTGATCAGAGTGGTTACTCAAAGATTTTTTTTCTATAGTTTAGAACAAAAATTCTTTGACTGTAATCCTTCGTTTACCTAAGTGTTAAATATGTATTTGACAAGTTGCAATATGTCACAGGATACAGTGTGAACACAAATGTGTTTTACACTTGTATACAACCTTTTGGCTATACATACTATGTGAACGAAAAAGTATCTGAGATGAAAAAAAATGAAAATGAAAATGAAAAAATATTTATTGATGCAAAATGTTACATAGGTACACAGCATAGATTATTATATATGTACACAGTTTCATAACACAACAAGTATAGTCATTTTGAGTAACTGACCAAGTTTAGTGTAATAAACATGTTATGATCTAATGAGAAACATTCTGCAGAAAACCAACTTAACTTAACCTAGATCTATCTGTGGTTTCCTCACTAGGCAAGCCTGTATCGAGGAAACCTATTTAAACATATAATTGCTTTATCACTATTAATAAATTGTCTCTCACCTCAGCAAACAATCAATTCTAATAGATTATTATCTACATAGATAGGCATAATTCGAATAATAGATTTCAACAGAAGGATTGGTATATGTGCTTACATACTAGCAGGCTATTTTTAGAAGATCTTCTGTAGCGTTATAATTCAATGACTTTAGCCACTTATATATAATGTTCTTAGCCTCATTTACAGACCTATTTTTAATATCGCAATGCCTGGCGACTCTGTTGTATACATGGACACAAACAAACCGACCAACACGTTGCGCAAACTTAGTATTTACTGATGGGATGGCAAGTCTGTAAACCCTTCGTTTTGTAAGAGATTCGAAATCGCTTGATGAAATAGCTGTCTTATGTACAGATAGTGAGGTTTTAAGTATATACAGTTGGCGCACGCTGAGAACTCTCGCCTCCTTATAAACATCTACAGACTCTACAGTAGGGTATTTAAAAGGTTTTTTCAGCATGACCTTTAGCAATGACCGTTGAGCTCTCTCGGCCTGAATCAAAGTAGTTTTGGCTGCACTACCCCAGCACGTAATACAATAGACTATCAGCGACTGGCACAGTGCATAATATACTAACCTTAGGGTATCCAAACACGTAACGTCACGCAGACTTCGCACAACTTTAATGAGTTTACGAATACATGTACACGTATTGTGTTATGAATAGTCTACTGCTACAAGTCTTCAACAAGTTTATAACTTGTTTTACAAATTGTTTCGTGGTGTAAACGAGGGGTTAGAGAACTCAAAAGAAGGTAGATCGATATATTTACTCCTAAAAAACGTTTTCAGTGTTGACCGCCAATAGTCCGGTTCCTCCGTGACCATGATGCAGCACCGAAATATGGGAAACTCAGAACACCATGGTAAATATCCCGATAACTTTAACACTATCATCATAAATTAGCCTATTATATACGTTGTTGCTACCTGGAGGTATAAAAAGGCTACGTTATTGGAATCGTGCATTTACACGAAATTAGAATCTGGTTAGTATTTACTATACATGTACATGTACACTGTAAATACCACCGCAAGACATTATTTGATCGGTTTTAATTTTGCTCATATGAGTGATCATATTACGAATTATATAGGAATCTATTGAGATCTACTGGTATATTCATATTAATTTGATTTGAATTCGAGACCATAGGCAGGGAATTCATCCTCACACATTGCGACCTGGGACGGTGCGCACTGTGCGGTATGAAAGATACTTCATCCCACGCACACACAAGCTGTGAAATGACCTCCCTGCTGCGGTTTTCCCAAGCGCCTATAATATGGGTTCTTCAAGAGGTGCATCAGAAGGTTTCTTCATTGTCGGCAGCGCGAGTGTGACACCCCTGGTGTTGCATACGTCCATAGGCCACGGTAACCGCTTCCCATCAGGTGGGCCGTGTGCTTGTCTGCCAACTAAGTGGTATAAAAAAAAAGTTACTCGTTTTTAGCGGAATCGCTTAATGTGACCTTTTTAGACCCGTTGATTGGTTTCTAATTTTGGAAATTGAAGTTAGGTCTCGTTAACCCGTATTTACTTACGCTATTTCAAATTGAACATGTCGAGTACATTCGGTTTAACCTCAATTATTCAATTCAGAATCATTATTCGTTTATTACCACTACAAAAAGTTATTTCATTCGTTGTCCCCTTATCTCATACACATAAAATTGCCTTTTGTGTTTAATTTATCACTGGCCTTAACTTGGCCTTGGTTAAACATTTTTTAGTAAATATCTCATAATTGATAACTACTGGTTATAGCTTATCTAAAATGAAATGACACATTCACATTATCTGTGTAAGAACGTTAATTGTTTCATGAACTTGATCGTCAATACTAATTTACTGTTACGCCGCGCCATAATAGCTTAGACATAGTTATACAAAGTCTTATTGTATTGTTAACCTTTGGAAGCAGAAGACAAAAACGTAACTAACATACGTACCGGCAAGTTATCTATTCTGTAGTACCGGGTGATATAAAAACCACACATATAATTTAACGTTTTTGTAAGAACAGAGATTTTATGTTCCCTCAGCGCAGAACACAAAATCAGGACAAGTCTTTGGTCACAGCACAAAAACTCTCCAGTGAGCTCTGGCTACCCTACTCACCACCGGGAACACAACACGAGGTTATTAAAGCCGTGGTATTTTGAATGTCTGTTTGTGTGGATGTATATAGGTCGAATATATTACGTTAACGTTGACAAAACAGCCTCAGAGTGAACAGCCCAAAGTAAACTAAACAAATATATTAGTCCTAGAAATTTTTGGTAATTTAAATAACAAAATTATATATAAAACAACAAATATATTTTTTGATTTCCTTAATTCTTCTTTTTCTGCTCTTTCGTTTTATTGTCTACGTTTTTCGTACAAAATGTACAACATACACACTTGAACAACTTTACAGTTACTAATAAAAATACTAAAATTATAGCAAGTACATCTAAGTAAAGCCTTTGATAGAACGGCACAGTCAGTGCAGGTGAGCGAAGATGTGATGCTCCACGTGTTTCAATCACGTGCCGTACCCAGTGTGACAATTCAGTGCCCGGAGCTACCGGTCGGTCGTGGTACACAAAGGACAGCTCTTTAGCTTTTTGTGCGTACCTGTAATCAATAATGAATTTATTATAACAATGTGAGATGTAACCTATCAACATGCTTGAGACTCAAACCGAACTCTCTCGTGAAGACTTTGTTCTCATAGTTGGGGGGTCAAAAGACAGTCCGGAGGATCCAATATAGTGGACCTCAGGCTCGGAATCTTAGGACGTAACTTTTTTATAACGTACGACGTATCATAATGTTTGGAATATAATTCTTATCATCTTCTGTCGAGTACCCTAAAAGTGTTCTTAGAGGCATTTATGAGTTCCTCCGGTGTACACGTTAGCTGGTGGGTCAGTCTGCGGCGTAGTTCCGTATTCACACGGTGGTTTCACGTCATCTTAGAAATCTAGTCCGGTTTTCGTTACTTCGGCCGCCCTGCATCCGAAGTCTATTTATGGACACCTGCAGGAGGGTCAAGTAAGGACCCGTCGAAGGGGAATATTCTCCGATAGGGGTGGAGTACACAAAGGCCTCCACACATGGGGTGGGTGGCGGCCTTAGTGTACCCCAGAGATCAAGTCGGGCTAGAGTGGTTTTTTTATAGGACACTTTTACATAGGTTCGTAATTAGTAGGAGCAACGCACGCGTAAAGCTTGCGGCTTACTGTACAAGTGTACAACCTATATCAATAATCATGAAAACCTAATTTAAAATCCAACTGTGTTATTCCATAGAATAGATAGTAGTACTGACGTAACTGATGTAACCTAGACTCATTTTAAGTGTTTTAATAATGCTATCAATATAAATGTTATCTTATCTTTAAGTCGACAATATATCTTACTGGATATTGTAAATGCAACAATTAATTATTTTATATTAAATCAAAACTTAAAACGCGCTCGATTCCATTTAGAGTTTTGAGAGGATTCAATACAGTGCGATACCTTAAAAGAAAACCTAGTACCTTTATGGATCACTTTTTGTCGGTCTGTCTGTTATCCAAAGTTTGCACTTCCCGGGAGAAGATTTCCATGGAATGTGGGAATCTGATCAAAATTCCTTACGGACATCAGCTAGTTACTTTCTGCCTCATATTTGTTCGATTTTTGTACCACTATCATAGAAATGATTAATTGAAATTTAATACATACTTCGGGTTATTAGTCACTTCTTCAATAGCAACCTTCAGTTGATCTGCCAAAGTATATGAAAGGTCTACTTTGTAACCAAAACCCTTCGCAGCAGCTCTAACAACATTGATGAATTGATCTGCAAATACTGGGATACCAATGATGGGTACTCCAAAATGAACAGCCTCAGTCGTTGATAGTAATCCGCCGTGAGTGACGAAGACGACAGTGTTAGGGTGAGCTGAAATAAAACAGAAACATTATGAAATGCCTTCAGCAAATTGTATCAGCATGGATAAACTCACTTAAAAAATATTCATGTTCAACTAAGTTAACACACTATAAAAGCAGTTACCTGCTTTGGTGCCCTAGCGGCCATCTTGAGCCGATTTTTTTCAAACATAGCTCCCGACTTATATACCTTTCGAACAAAAAAAATAATAACAATAATAATAAATATTTTATTTCGGATAATAAGATTATTGGACCCGAAGTTCACGTCTTTCTCACGTGAACTCCGACCCAATGCCTCACCATCGGACAGTCTACCCTATCCGTTAGCGCACTTAGAATGCCGTTGGCGCTGTTTCGGACACGTTGCATTAGAGAGGCGACTCTTTTTCTCATGATGGCGTGGAAGCCATCGGTGTGCATTTCTGCAAACATGTCCGAGGCACTGCAGCGACTCGGCAGCCTCAACAGCATTCTAAATATGTTAAATCCAAATCGGTTTATCCGTTCAGGAGCTACGATGCCACAGAGACACACACACACACACAGACACGTCAAACTTATAAAACCATGTCGTTCTTGCGTCGGGGGTTAAAAATAAAATATTACAAAATTATGAAAGTACGGCGAAACTCACCAAGTATGCTCTGTTGCGGTGCCCAATGTATGATGTGTACATTTTTGGGTGTGTTGGGAAGATCTTCTTCAAACTTCCACAAAACAGTCTGTTTCAGTCCACCGAACATCTTTAATAATTCATCTTTCATAACTTGTGGCAATAATTTGCTCTTTAAATTAGACCCCATGCTGAAGTATATAACTCCATGTTTAGCCTTATCCATTATTTTCTTCAAATCCTGAAATACATTTTTTATAGCAATATAACAAAACAAACAAACATTTTGTCTAACCTAATAGTGTTCATGTACAAATAGTTATTTAGCCTAACCATTAACTATTTACTGGTCTGTTAAAAAATATGTAGGTACCTCAGGTAAAGGTTTTCCTTCATCTTCAATATGATATCCTCCAATAGGTTTATAGCTCTGTGGACTACTAACTGCTTGTCCCAAGGACACGTGCGAATTGGCCAACAGCAGTGATGCGTTGAATGGTACGTCATAATAAGAAGGTAGCTGTCTCCCTCGTTTAGCTACAATAGGCGTCAGTACATCTTCGTACACTTGCCGCTCCATATCGTAGAAGTACCTGATTTAATATTGTTATGAATTGTTATCCGCCTGCTCAAGTGCAGTTACTGACAGAAAATGCCATTATAGAAACTTTAATTAGCTTATAAATACATTAAATTCCTTACATGTATCTCAGATATCCCACTTTAATTTGTGCATATAATTCTTTCACACGCTGTAATAAACTATATGGCGGCAAAACGGAAGAATAAATGTCTGGAGTATATGCAGGGTTATTAGGCGCATCGATCAGTCTAGTTACCATCCAGTGAAGATCCACACTTGAGAACCAGACGTATGGGCAGTTAAAAGCTACTGAGAAACTGTAAGAAATAGAAAAACTATGTTGGAATATATAAACAAATTTTAATAATATTATTAAATTAAAATGAAGTTGTACGTATAATGTTGTACTATTAAGATCTTCGGAGAGCAGGCTAACCAGGTTAGTACTGGTAGATAGGTACATCTGCTCTTGGTCAGAAGGCATTTGTCACTGTTACATATGAATAAGCTAAAATTAAAATGACAGCCTCAGTGGCGTTAGTAAACGCGGTCGCTACACATGAGGCGCGGGTTCGATCCTCCCTCAATGTAAATATTTGTAGGCATGAATATGGGTATTGGCATTGGTCTGGTCGTGCCTCGGAGAGCATGTTAAGCCGTCGGTTTCGGTTGCCATACGAACATCTATAGCAGTCGTTACAGATCGTTGGTGCCCTAAAAAGTCCAACATCTGAACCAACTGCAATGTTGCGATATCGCCCTTGGGTTGCTGAGGTCATATGGCAGTCGCAAAAATATATGGACAGAATATCGAAGTTCAGCCAAATCCGCAGTAAGATTAGTACTGTGGACCCTAGAATTCAAGGTGAAAACTTTGGATGCCACTGGGATTAACGCTAGGATGAAGAAAAAAATGCAAAGCCTCCGAGCTGAAGAGCAACCGAGATTAATGCAAAAGCAATGACGATGAAGGAAGCCGTCGTAGAAATGTTTATATATTTTATACTGTAATAAATAATAACTATATATATTAAATTTTCACCCTTCGCCACTGGTCAGTAAGTGTGTTAAACTTGAATAATTTTTATTATTTTACCCAGATAGCAGATCCGTGAACATCCATTCCACAAATACTAAGTCAAATTGTTCCTTTGGATCGTTGAGCAACTTTTGAACATTTTCGTTTCGATAGGTCATATTTATCAAGTTGATCATCATTGGTAAAAACATCTTCATATCAGAGAAGTCGAACTCTTTGTTTATTATTGCCTCAAAGTTCATTATGTGTGCTGAAAAAGGTATAGATTATTCATTTTAGTTACGTTTTAGACTGGTGTAATCCCCCTGGGGTTGCACACGTCCATAGGCCTAGGTAACCACTTTCCATCAGGTGGTAAACTTTGAATCTCCGAAATATTCTAATACTACATCTCCGTATAATTTATAGTAGTTATCTGTTGAGAAAACAAAGTTGAAGTAAAAAATGATATATTCTGTATAGATGGTCGTCTATACTGAAACGGAACTTACTAAAGGCGTCAAAATTAAAATCAAAGACTACTTTTAGAAAATGGAAATGGAACCGGAGTCTTTTCAGGGACGATCCCCGTCCCTGAAAAGACTCCGGCAAGAAACTCAACTCATAATGGCTTAAAAAAATTTGGAACAATTGGTTTTTTTTTGTGTTTACTTTAGAAAAATGGATGCTTGTGAAAGTACTAAAAGAAAATAAAGCTTACTTGGTAACAATTCACTGTTGCTGCTGACGTCAATTACACGAAGGTTAGGCGATGGCGGTTTGTATTCAAACGGGGAAATGTATGTCACCTGAAGAGGAAGAAGAAGAAAATAGATATACATATATATTTATACCACTTAGGTGGCAGACAAGCACACGGCCACCTGATGGATAGTGGTTACCGTGGCCTATGGACGCGTGCAAAACCAAGAGAGTCACACTCGCGCTGCTAACTCTGCAAGCTAGTATATATATATTAGTGAATTGTACAAGTAAAGTAGATGTGTCTATAATACATTATACTCGTATGCTGGTTAGGTTAGGTGAGTTATGTTATATTAAAGATACTGAATACAAAAATATTTTTTGGAAATTTGTTTGTTTGTCTGTCCGCGATGGACGTAAACAATTCTGAACGGACTTCGCTGTCTATATCTTTTTGTTTAAAAGTTCAATTGGGCGCCACAATATTTTAAATCGAGGCACCAGTTTTTTTTTTTTTTTTTACGTGCGCAATATCCCCACGGATACCTCCCCACCGGAGCCGGTGGAGGAGGTTATGTCGGACTCGAACCGACTAAAACGCACGCCGCCTGTGGGTCGTTTTGGTTGCCGAAGGTGAGGTTGACAGGCATATTCCTCGCACCCCGGCCGACCCATCATCAATCGAGGCACCAGTGGCTCTAACGCTGGTACTGCATATGTATACCTATGCATATCATGTTTCCTGGACATGTTATCACAAAACGTTAGCATCTAGCGTTTCAATCTTTACAAATATGTATGTGGGCGCAATTTTTCAGTAGATCTAACATTATACGTATTAAGTTTTTTACGTCTAGAGTCAGTACAAAATATTGTGTAATGAGTTCTTTTTAGTTCGGTAAACAATATAATTAAATGCTATTTTTTAAAAACTTATAATTGATTATTGGAGTGATTAGGTGCATGCACTTCCGGGGACGAGAGACCGATTGAGAGAGATGGTCCTGGGTCGGCCGGGTGCGAGGGATATGCCTGTTAACCTCACCTTCAGCAACTAAAAACGACCCACAGACGCCGTGCGTTTTAGTCGGTTCGAGTCCGACATAACCTCTTCCACCGGCTCGGGGTATCGTGGGGTATTTTTTCGCACTTAAAAAATATAGGTACACATGCATATATCCCTACACAATGGTAAAGTTTCCATGTTTACAAACAGCTAATATATAGAACTACTACTCTTATTTATTCTGTGTTATTACTAGGTACTATTTGTTCTCATAAACAATATTTGTATAGAACAATATAAACCTATGGACCCAACATTACATAACCATGTGATATATATGATCATCGTGTGTTAAAATTTATTTGAGTTTCGTGTTTGGTGATGCTAATTATAAACACCGAAAATATAATAGTGGACTCACCTCATGTCCAGCTTTGAGTAGATGTCTGACAACACCAGCACCAAGAATCCCATGGCTCGGAGAGGGCATAGGAAATACCACCAAGATCTTGTATGCGTCGCAGCATGATAATGCCAAGGCAAGCAATATCAAATACTTCTCCATTGCAGACAAATACTGTTTAAAATGATAAAAATAGTTTAGTTTGAAGTTCGAGCACGTTGAATTTGAACTTATTGACCATAATCATAGATGAATTGAACAAACACGTGGTTTCGGGGCAGGAGCGACGAAGGATCGCAAGCCAAGCTGCCCGTGTACGAAGGCAACTTGGGCGTCGGAGGTCGATGAACGACCTCCGCCCCTCATGAGCGCAGGCCTGGGGGTGACAGGTGGAGCCGCCTGTTACCCTGGCAGAAGCAGGCCGCGGCGGTGCCGCGCCTCCCCGTTTCCGGGGACGAGTTGGGGACTCTGTAGTCCCCACACCCGAGAAGAGGGCCAGATCGTGAGAGATGGCCCTGGGTCGGCCGGGGTGCGTGGGATATGCCTGTCAACCTCACCTTTGGCAACCAAAACGACCCACAGGCGGCGTGCGTTTTAGTCGGTTCGAGTCCGACATAACCTCTTCTACCGGCTCCGGTGGGGATTTTGCGCACGTAAAAAAAAAACACGTGGTTTAATTCATAGGGCACTGAATTAATAAATTGCTTGTTAATTTATTTGTGTAATGATATAATCTGAAAGGCATTGTTGTGCCTGGGGTAGAGTTTGTTGCAAGTTTTTTTCCTTGAAAGTAAAAAAAAGCTAGTTTTAAAAATCATCATCATTGAAAAGTACACTTTAATTTTTTTTTCATTTGATGTTTAAAGTGAATTATTCTAGAAATATTTGCCTACTTCTTTCTATTTAATTGTGCAATTTAAATGAAAAAAAAAAAATGCATAAATGATTCTCTGACTACATACCATATATGTTATTTCTTTTTTATTACCATTAGCTGTGTATTGACAATACACATAAACACTAAGAATGGCACCAATATTTATTGTAGTTCGTCACTTAAGAACCGAACATTGAAAATAAAATTTAAAAAGAAGCTTAGGTATTTCAACAAAATAAACACACCACAACCACACAAATATATAATTACTAACTGTAATATTTTATTGCGAGTGATTAAAACTCTACTATTGAATTATCAATCAAGCAAACAAATACATTATGTAGGTACTCTATGCTGTTTGTAGTTGACGATGTACCTACCTGTGCTCCAATGAAACGCGGTTCTGCGACTAACAGCTATTATGTATTAAGCCTGTTAGGACATCATACATTATTGATATGATGTGATACACTATTAGCGTACAAGGATTGATAAAAATGAGACACGATATCATGCAGTGAACATTTTTGAATACTTACCAATGCCCTGAGGAGCATAAAGTGAATGAGTCTTTTGTATTCTGGCTATTATATTTATATCGCTAAATATAACAGAATAATCTTTCATTGATTGTAACAATGATATAAAATTATAAAGTCGAAATTGACTTGTGCGATTTCAAATATAGACAGAGTTAACTTTATTTATCTAAGTTAGGCATTATATCATGATAAAGGAACGTTGCTGTGCGATATAGATGTAGTGACTAACAAAGATAAAACATCAAGCCATCCCTTAGAATCTTGCCGCGTGGTTCTCGGCAGAATAGAATTTGGGCCATCCCATCTCTTCCCATGCGGTGTTGAACAAGGCGACTAAGGGATAAGGCTGTTCAACATTAGACAAATATATACAGCCCAGACTCAGCCTCAGATGCACAGCTTAGCAGTCAACAATAGTGCCCGGAATATGGCTAAACTAGACTGATTTTTTTACACGAGTTTCTTTTACAACCTACATTTTACATACTCACGCCTTTTTGCCTAGGGCTGCAGTAAGCAGAGACAACAAAACGCTATCTGCTTCTTTCTTTTCTTATAAAACTCTTCATATATTTTAATCTATATACGTCTGTCATATCATCTACCGAATTGTCTTTGAACTAACGTAAACTTTTAATCATTTTTACAATCATGTTTAAACATTATTGTATTGTGCAAATGTAGTAGTTATTCAAAAGTAAATTTAACTGCCGGAGCTTTTTTTAATCCCCCCGGATACCCCCCACCAGAATCAGTGGGAGAGGTTATGTCGGACTCGAACCGACTAAAACGCACGCCGTCTAAGGGTCGTAAGTTGCTGCTCGCACCCCGGCCGATCAAGAGCCATCTTTTTCAAGCTGGCCCTCTTCGGATGTGGGGACGGAGTCCGTATAAAAAGACCCAAGAACCGAAATCACATCCTCTACGGTGACAGTCTCCGCAGTTAACTGTTAGCCCGGATCCGGAGGAAAGTTGAGCGGAAGTGAAGGACTCAGGTGCTTGAGTTCTAAAGCAGCCATTGTGCTAGGATCTCGCTGTGCGAAGGAGTCATCAGACATCAAAAGACGGACCGCGCCTCTCAAATCACCTTTAAAAACCTTCGACTCGATGTTCGTATTAATAGAGCGAGAACCGGTACCCGCTGACGATGCAGACAACTCAATATTTTTGAAATGCCCCGACAACAAAACGTTAGCTTTAACTTTTGATGTCATGTTTCCGGACGACTCCCTCGCAGGCACCCTCAAGGCTGTATTCGCGAAAGCGTGAAGGGAGCCCCACTGCTCTACACCATTATATGTGACGCACGCGTCTACAATGTCACACAGTTTACCGGCTGCCTGATTTCGGGCTCCCTTAGGTATGTGCCGGAGCACCGAAATAGATCCTCGGAAAGTAGCGAGTCTGTCCAGCGAATTCTGAGTTATTGCCGGAGCTGGCCGCCCCCATCCCGCGGGCGTAGTTGTAACGGTTTGCGTTGGACAAACCAACTCACGCTCGTGCATGCGCCCAATATGCACCTTCACTCCGCGTTTTATACATACCTCGGGTAAAGGTTCTTCTATATGGAATCCTGCTATAGGTATGCAATTTTATTGGATACTGACTGCTTGTCCCAGAGACACGTGTGAGTTGAAATTTTAGTTTAAAATCAATGATGAGTTATATTTAATATCGTAGTAAGGCGGTGGCTGTCTTCCTCGCTTCGGCACAATTGACGCCAACGATTTTTCATATATATGCCTCTCCATATCGTTGAAATACCTGATTTTAGATTCTCAAGTAATAACTTTGGTTACTCTGTGCAATCCCTAATTTTGTTTTATCGAGGGCTCTAAACGCTCTAAATGTTTCTGATCTTAATCTCTATGTTAGAAAAGTATTCTCAAACGTATGGGGGTGTTATGGAGCCCACAAGGATCTTCGTGACCTAAGCCATCTTCACCTACAAGCCGGTGCACCTGCCGATTGACGAATGAAGCTCTGTTCTTTCCTCTTGGGACTAGGTCAGGCGACAGGCGCTTCCATAAAAGCCACATAACTCAAATCAAAAAGAAGCAAAGAAGCGAAGGCTTCTGATGCAACCAGTAACAACTCTGAAACAATGATGACGAAGGTATTTTTGAACGTCATATCATATCTCTTACGCTGATAGTGTATTGAAAAATGCGTATTGATAATCTAAAATACACATTGTCATATAAACGCAGCAAATAAATGAATTATGGTCTATTATCATCTACAAGTGCCGGGAGATTATAAAATGTATGTATCGATCCAAAGTTTGTTCCTTTTTTTATCAAGTTTCATTTCTTTTTCGGAATTATGTATTTCTAGGTTTCAATAGCAACCAATTTTACCTACTATTGAACTTAATGAGCTTAATATTTAAAATATCAGAACGAGGACATCCAAAGAGGTTTTTTCTAATTTGTCCATACAGTCGTATTCAGCGCATCTAGATTCTACGGAGTATGATATATCACAGAGTGCTATTATGAAGGCCAAAAAATAGTAAAACGACCGTGCTGGACACCGTACAAAATGCGGTATGTCTGGGACCATCTAGACAATCATCGTACTATACAAATGTAACTCACTTAGTACAACCTCGATGTTGCTGCTAACGTCGATAACGCGAAGATTAGGTGACCCAGACTTATAAGGAAATAGTGAAATGTACGTCACCTGCAAGAAAGTAGGTATCTTTTTGAATATTTGTTCTGTGCGGGACTTGAACCGCGATCTCTGACATAGCAGTCGTCACGCCACAGAAATCGTCAACTCAAACAATAGGTACGTACCTAACTGTAATGTATCTACTGTTAATGTTTTGATTAAACTTACATCATTTTTCACACGTTATGTTAGAATCCGAAATTGGAATAGTTTCAGATCTAAGAGTACATTATTATTATGGACTAGCTGGTTTTGCTTTTTTTCTAAAATCCAAGAATACTTGGACGATAAACAAGCTTGGAAATGAGCTGTTCGCTCAACTATGCTACTCAAGTAAATTTTTGTATTTAGATTATGTAGACTGACAGAAAGAAATGCCCGCTGAGTCTCTTGCCGGAGTCTTCTCAGGACGTGGCTGCGTTTCGAACCGGTGCGGTGGTCCACCAAACCAGTTTACCTTCCTTTTTTATTGACGTTTTGTAAGTAGCCGATTTAATTCCGCCCCCCATGAGCGCCGGCCTGGGGGTGACAGGTGGAGCCGCCTGTCACCCTGGCAGAAGCAGGCCGCGGCGGTGGCGCGCCTGGCGCGCCTCCCCGTTTCCGGGGACGAGTTGGGGACGCGAGGGATATGCCTGTCAACCTCACCTTCGGCAACCAAAGCGACCCACAGGCGGCGTGCGTTTTAGTCGGTTCGAGTCCGACATAACCTCCTTCGCCGGCTCCGGTGGGGAGGTATCTGTGGGGATTTTGCGCACGTAAAAAAAAAAAAGTAGCCGATTTAACGGTCTATGCAGAATAAATGATTTTTGACTTGGACTTTGACTTTTATTGTCTATTAGTGTTGACTATTAGTGTAGATTCGTTAAATTTAAACAAATCTTAATAATATATTTTTGTTTTTAAACTATCATGGTCACTCACATCAGTATCAAAGTAACAGGATATTTACCATGTTATATTGTTTTGATATTTGGGCGCTCCGTGATCATGGTGCTTGCAACACCGCCGAAATATCGGAAACTCAAAACAATACATCAAGGTGAAATTTTATTATATTTATTTGTTAGAAGAATCAAAAAATGGTCGTTGATTGCATTTAATTTGTATTTTAGTGTTTTGTGAGAGTTTTTTTTATTTGTAACATAATATAAACCTACGCCTATATCCCCGAAGGGGTAGGCAGAGGTGTTATTTATTTATTTATTTATTTTAGATTTTTAATATTTATTTTGTGTCAGCATTTAAATACTCCCACCATTTTACTTGTCACTGAAACCCACATTTCGCCAGTTTATGTTTAGTTCCCAATGTACAAATAATATTAGTCCATTGAAAAGTTATATTTGGGGTTGCATTTTTCAGAGAATTAATTTTCTTTTTTAGATATCAAGGATTAGTTTTAAGTTAAATCCAAGTTTGTGGTGTTGCATCACTACTCGTAGTCCCACGGATGCCATATTAGAAAAAGGGTTTTTATGGCTTAGCTCACGAACTATAGCTCCCACAAAAAAACTGAAATCATGTTTGGTTACAAATAACATTATCTGCAATATTTATCAAGTACCTTCGAAGTGCAAGTCGAAGAACCAAAAATGAAAAAAAGTGTATATAGGATGGAGTTATTCGACGACTGTACCTGGAGGGAAAGTACTCCAAATATTGGAGATAGCTCACTCAAAGGAAACATTACCTTATTTTTAATAAGAAACAAAACTGCATTCAGGTATTGTCGAAAATCGCTTGCCACATTCGATAATTGAACCGACTAAAATCAGAATAACATAACATAAACATAAACTCACGCCTATATCCCCGAAGGGGTAGGCAGAGGTGCTAGCACCCACATTTCGCCAGTTTATGTTTAGGTCCCAATGTAATAGGTGGCGAGCCTATTGCCATTACCCGGGCACTTATAAACCTACGATAAATACACACATAACTTCGAAAAGCATCGAAAAGTCATTGGTGTGTGCTATGGTCAGGCCTGAGATCGAACCCGAAACCTCGTCTCAGCAGTCCATTACCCATACCACTTGGCTACCGCGGTCTTTTTTTATATATTAATAAATAACATTCTATATTGTTATAACATGCGTTGATAGAGGTTTTACACAAAAATACAAATATGGTGAATTAAATAAAGGGAAATTTAGGAAATCTAAACTTATACAATCTAATTAAGGTTTCTTGATAAAAGTTTAGAAAACCATTTTTAATATTTTTGTGAGTTTAAATTTCCAATATGGTGGCCTTGGGTCAAGTGTTGCATCCCCACAACTTAATCTGACCCTCCTCTTGATATCTAAAACAGAAAATTGCATTGCATGCACAAATGAATGCTAAGTAAGGTAGCCAGAGCTCACTGGAGAATTTGTGCTGTCAGTGGGATGACTAAAGTCTTGTCCTGCTTTGTCCTCTACACTGACGACACAGAGACTCTGTGCTTACAGGGTCGGCAGCGCGAGTGTGGCTTCTCTGGTGTTACACACGTCCAGGCCACGGTAAGCACTTTTCATCAGGTGGGCCGTGCGCTTGTCTGCCACCTAAGTGATATAAAAAAAATACACAAAGAAATTAGGATTTCAATGGACTATACGCTGGCACGCAACTGTGACAGTTAGAGTATAAAAATAGATCGCCGTTTGTTTAGATTTTACTACAATGCATGTATATCGTAACATATTATTGTCGTTACGTGTAGAACTTGCAGTCCGTACTGAAAACGGTGACCAAAATATCACTATTCTTTTTTTACCACTATAATTTGGACACAGCTAAATTAAATTAAATTTGTTATGTAATTAAATATTTGCATGCTAAATATAGTTTTATTTATAACTAATCAGTACTCTAATTCATATAACACATGTCAAATGTTAAATTAAACAAAGAAAACAGAAAAAAATCGCACAGATATATTCGGTCCAGTCTCAGTCTCAGATGCATGCCTCGAGTCAACAATAGTGCAATAGGTTCACCCCCTATTACGTGGGACCGAATACAATTATTGGTGAAATGTGGGTGATAATTCACCTCTGCCTAACCCTACGGGAATAAAGGCGTTATTATATGTAATGGACGTAAAAATAAATGAAATGTCAAATTCAAATAAAATTAATTACACAATTGTGATTAGATGTCAATATGCAATGACTATATACAATAATTATAATGTTATTAAATGCTCACAAACAACGCTAGAATGTTATCCTAAAACGGATAATATAGGTACCATATGTGATGTGCAAGTCACGATCATTAGAGGCCCGCGTTTGATTATTATGGTTCAGGGTCATATGGTCATACAGTACGGTTTCTTTTTTGTCATATAATATTATTTCGAAGTAAACACATTTTGGACTGATCAGAGTGCTAAGTCAAATATTTTTTTGTTCTATATTTTAAAACAAAAAAAATCTTTGACTGTAAGATAACTCGAAAGAGGGTGTAGATGGATATATTTACTCCTAAAAACTTTTTTACTGTTGACCGCCACTACTGCAGTTCTTCCGTGATCATGATGCTTGCAACAGCGCCGCAATATCGGAAACAATATATCATGATAAATATCTCGATAACTTTAACACTAACATCATAAATTCATCTATACGTTATATGTATATACGTCGATGCTACCTGGAGGTATAAAAAGGCTACATTATTGGAATCATATTTGGCCAATATTTCGTCTTGCGGTGATATTTACATGAAAATTAGAATCTGGTTAGTAAATGCACTGCTTCAAATCTGCTGTCAGATGAGTGACCATTTTACGAATTACATCTGGAATTAGATCTGGAAATTCATAAAGTTACTCGTTTTTGACTACTTTGCTCAATGTGACCTTTTTAGACCCGTTGAACGGTTTCTAAATTGGGAAATTGAAGTTAAGTCTCGTTAACCCGTATCTACTTACGCTATTTCGAATTGAACACGTTGAGTACATGCGATTTAACCTCAATTACTCAATTCAGAATCATTATTCGTTTATTGCCACTGCAAAAAGTTATTTTCAATCGTTGTCCCCTTATCTCATACACATAAAATTGCCTTTTGTGTTTAATTTATCACTGGCCTTAACTTGGTTATACATTTTTTTAGTAAATATCTCATAATTGATAACTACTGGTTATAGCTTATCTAAACTAAAATGACACATTCACATTATCTGTGTAAAAACATCAATTGTTCCATGAACTTGACTGTCAATAATTTGCTCATACGCAAAAATACAAAGTCTTATAGTATAGTTAACCTTTGGAAGCAAAAGACAAAAACGTAGCTAACATACGTACCTGCTAGTTAGCTGGCCATATTGCTTAACAACGTTAATCGTGAACTCTGTAATCCTTAAGTAGTTTTTAATAACACCAGTAGGTGAATACGTACCGGCAAGTTATCTGTTCTGTAGTACCGGGTGATATAAAAACCACGTAAAAGTGTTTGTATACGCTATTTCCGATACCACACATACAATTTCAACGCTTTTTGTGGATGTGTATGGGTCGAATTTATTACGTTAACGCTGACAAAGCAGCCTCAGCGTGAACAGCCTAAATTAGGCTAAACAAATATATTAGTCCTAGAAATTTTTGGTAATATAAAAAAACAAAATTATTTATAAAACAACAAATATATTTTTTGATTTCCTTAATTCTTCTTTTTCTGCTCTTTCGTTTTATTGTCTACGTTTTTCGTACAAAATTTACAACATACACACTTGAACAACTTTACAGTTACTAATAAAAATACTAAAATTATTGCAAGTACATCTAAGTAAAGCCTTTGATAAAACGGCATGGTCAGTGCAGGTGAGCGAAGATGTGATGCTCCGCGTGTTTCAATCACGTGCCGTACCCAGTGTGACAATTCAGTGCCCGGAGCTACCGGTCGGTCGTGGTACACAAAGGACAACTCCTTAGCCTTTTGTGCATACCTGTAATCAATAGTGCACTTATTACAACAATGTGAGATGTACCCTATCAACATGCTTGAGACAACCTATATCAATAATCATGAAAACCTAATTTAAAATCCAACTGTGTTATTCCACAGAATAGATAGTAGTACTGCCGTAACTGACGTAACCTAGACTTATTTTAAGTGTTTTAATAATACTATCAATATAAATTTAATCTTATCTTTAAGTAGACAATGTATCTTACTGAATATCGTAAATGCCACAATAAATTATTTTATATTAAATCAAAACTTAAAACGCTCTCCTCGAATACGATTTGCAGGATTTAATACAGTTAGATATCTGGTTCCATTATGGATCACTTTTTGTCGGTCTGTCTGTCTTCATCATCATCCTTGTATCCCATCCATCTTTCCCAGTTGTGTCCAAAGTTTGTACTTCCCGGGAAAATTTCCATGGGATCTGGGAACGGGATCAAAATTCCTTACGGACATCAGCTAGTTACTTTATAACTCATACTTGTTCAATTTTTGTACTACTATCATAGAAATGATTAATTGAAATTTAAAACATACTTTGGGTTATTAGTCACTTCTTCAATAGCAACCTTCAGTTGATCTGCCAAAGTATATGAAAGGTCTACTTTATAACCAAAACCTTTCACAGCAGCTCTGGCAACATTGATGAATTGATCTGCAAATACTGGGATACCAATGATGGGTACTCCAAAATGAACCGCCTCAGTCGTTGATAGTAATCCGCCGTGAGTGACGAAGACGACAGTGTTAGGGTGAGCTGAAATAAAACAGAAACATTAACAACACAGCAAGTCGTATCAGAATGATTGAACTCACTTAGAAAATATTCATGTTCAACTAAGCTAACACACCATAGCAGCAGTTAGCTACTATGGTGCCCGATATTTGGGCGGTGTTTGTTATACGTTAATTTTTTCTTCAAGCGCTGAGGCTAAACTAGTACGCGATTTTTACGATTGACTAATTTTTTTTAACGTGTGAAATATCGCCACGATTACCCCTCCCCGCTGGAGCCAGTGGGATACATTATGTTGGCCTCTAACCGACTAAAACGCAAGACGTCTGGGGATCGTTGTTGGTTGCCGGAGGTGAGGTTGCCAAGCATATCCCTCGCACCCTGGCCGACCCAGGGCCAAATCTCGATATGGCCCTGGGTGGTGTGGAAACCACGGAGTCTCCAACTTGTCCACTTAGGTGGCAGACAAGCACTCCACCTGATGGATAGTGGTTACCGTGGCCTATAGACGTATGCAACACCAGGGGTGTCACAATCGTGCTACTGACACTTAAAAACAGTTTCTGTGCCGGCAGAGCAAAAGACAAAGCAGGACACAAGCTTTTGGTCTTCCCACTGACAGCACAAACACTCTCCAGTGAGCGCTACATTGCCTTGTGTTTTTTATGGTATCAAGCATTTTTACATCAATAAAAATACTTTTATTGCTGTAAAAATACAAGTTTACAAAATTATCAAAGTACGGCGAAACTCACCAAGTATGCTCTGTTGCGGTGCCCAATGTATGATGTGTACATTTTTGGGTGTGTTGGGAAGATCTTCTTCAAACTTCCACAAAACAGTCTGTTTCAGTCCACCGAACATCTTTAATAAGTCATCTTTCATAACTTGTGGCAATAATTTGCTCTTTAAATTAGACCCCATGCTGAAGTATATAACTCCATGTTTAGCGTTATCCATTATTTTTTTCAAATCCTGAAATTCATTTTTATAGCGATATAACAAAACAAAACAAATTGTGTCTTACCTAATAGTGTTCATGTACAAATAGTTACTTAGCCTGGCGATTAACTATTTACTGGTCTAGTAAAAAAATATGTACCTCAGGTAAAGGTTTTCCTTCATCTTCAATATGATATCCTCCAATAGGTATATAGCTTTGTGGAATACTGACTGCTTGTCCCAGGGACACGTGCGAATTGGCAAACATCAGTGATGCGTTGTATGGTACGCCATAATAAGAAGGTAGCTGTCTCCCTCGTTTGGCTACAATAGGCGTCAGTACATCTTCGTACACTTGCCTCTCCATATCGTAGAAGTACCTGATTTAATATAGTTATGAATTGTTATCCGCCTGCTCAAGTGCAGTTACTGACAGAAAATGCCATCATAGAAACTTTAATTATCTTATAAATACATTAAATTCCTTACATGTATCTCAAGTATTCCACTTTAATTTGTGCATGTAATTCTTTCACACGCTGAAACAAACTATATGGCGGCAAAATGGCAGAATTGATGTCTGGAGTATATGCAGGGTTAGTAGGAGCATCGATCAGTTTAGTTACCATCCAGTGAACATCCACAGTTGAGAACCAAACGTATGGGCAATTAAAAGCTGCTGAGAAACTGTAATAAATATAAAAAAACATGTTGGAAAATACAAACTAATTTTAATAATATTATTAAATTAAAATGAAGTTGTACGTATGGGGTCCTATTAAGATTTTCGGAGTGCAGGCTAACCAGGTGAGGTACTGATAGGTAGGTACATGTACTCTTGGTCAGAGTTACTGCATTTGTCACTGTTACTTATAAATAATGTGAAAAAAATGACAGCCTCCGTGGCGTGGCGGTAGTGAACGCGGCCGCTACGCAGGAGTGCTTCGATCCACGCTCAATGTAAATATTTGTATGCATGAATATGGGTAATTGCATTGGTCTGATCGTGCCTCCTGCGTACAACCCTGGGTTGTGAAGGTCAGGTGGCAGTCGCTTCACGGAAAATATCGAAGTTCAGCCAAATGCAGTAAAATTGGTAAAGCGGAACCTTAGAATTCAGGGTGAAATCTAATTAGAAATATAATTTCGCCCGTACGTTATTATTGGAGAAAACTCTAAGCATAAAAATATTTAGTGGTGAGGGCGCCCCGTAACCCGATTCCTGCCCACTTCTGCACTGCACTGACCGAAGGGCTATATATATAAAATTTTCACCCATCGCCATGGTCAGTCATCATCATCATCAGTCATCAGTGTGTTAAATTTGAAACATTTTTTATATTTTACCCAGATAGCAGATCCGTGAACATCCATTCCACAAATACTAAGTCAAATTGTTCCTTTGGATCGTTGAACAACTTTTGGACATTTTCGTGGCGATAGGTCATATTTATCATGTTGATCATCATTGGGAAAAACATCTTCAAGTCAGAGAAGTCGATCTCTTTGTTTATTATTGCCTCAAAGTTCATTATGTGCGCTGAAAAAGGTATAGTAAAGGTATTTAATTACGTATTAAACTGTGGTGTGTGTGGTTGCCGAGGCCTGTGGACGTGTGCAACACCAGGGGGTTGGTGTTGCACACGTCCATAGGCCACGGCAACTACTTTTCATCAGGTGGATAAAAGGGCATAGTGGGTCCTACGGCAAAAATGCCGAAAGAAAGAAAGAAAGAAAAGAGCTGGCGAGGAGAGGCTCTGGTATGACCGTTGCTGACCCGCTATCATTACTACCGATCTCTTTCTCGCAATTTCGTACTTGGATACGTGAGAGATTTTTGGAACTACATGACCAAAGATGGATGCAAACCACCGAATGCAGGCAGTTTAAAATGGCTATGCCTTCGGTAAACAAACGACTCATGAAACGTCTCCTAAAACTGGACAGAACAAGTCTAGGAACAGTAATGGGGACAATAACGGGTCACTGTCCACTCCACAAGCACCTATACACCATCGGTGTTATGGACAGTCCCTTTTGCAGGGGGTGTTTTGTTGCCGAGGAAACGGCCGCACACGTAATATTGGAATGCGAGGCAGTAGCCCATCAACGATCACGAATCCTCGGTACAGTGAGGTCGCTTCGTGAAGTCCCCAGAAAGCTTCTGCTGTTCTGGGCGGAGATAGGGTGGCTGCTCTAGCCAGTACTCTACATGCACAATGCCCAAAAAAAGGAGGCTAAGTGCGTACAAAAGAGCCCCTTCCCATACCGCTCCAGGTGGTAAAATTTGAATCTCCGAAATATTCTCATTCTACATCTCCGTATAATTTATAGTCGAAGTAAAAATTCATGAATTCTGTATAGACCATTGTAATGGAACTTACTGGGGGTCAAAATTAAAAACAAAATCAAAGACTACTTTTAGAAAATCGAAACGCGGCGCCGAGAACACTCCGGCAAGAAACTCAGCTCATAATGGCTTAACAAACCTCAAACATTTGGAATAATTGGTTTTCTTTGTGCTTACTTTAGAAAAATGGATGCTTGTGAAAGCACTAAAAGAAAATAAAGCTTACATGGTAACAGTTCACCGTTGCTGCTGACGTCAATTACACGAAGGTTAGGCGATGGCGGTTTGTATTCATACGGCGAAATGTATGTCACCTGAAGAGAAAGAAGAAGAAAATAGAAATATATACTAGTAAATTGTAGAAGTAAAATAGATGTGTCTATATATTATACCCGTATACTGTTTAGGTTAGGAGGGTTATGTTATATTAACGATACTAAATAAAAAATATTTTTTTAATTCTTGTTTGTTTGTCTATCCGCGATGGACGTAAAAACTCCTGAACGGACTTAACTATATGTTTTTTTAGGTTTAAAAGTCCTCAATTGGGCTCCACAATCTTTTGACCTAGGGCGCCAGTGTTACCACAACTTGTCCAGTGTTCATATAAGTATTTAAATGATTTGTTTCAATTCCTAGTATTTCAATCTTTTCAAATAAATATGTGGGCGTAATATTTCAATAGCATGAACATTATCAATCTTTTACATATTAATCTTTTACGTCTAGAGTCAGTACTCAATTTCGTGTAATGACTTCTTTTTAGTTCGGTGAACAATAAATTTCATTGCTATTTTTTTAAACTTATAATTGACTATTTGATTTCATTTCCGGGAACCAGAGCCCGATTGAGAGATATGGTCCTGGGTCGGCCAAGGTACTAGGGATATGCCTGTTAACGTCACCTTCGGCAACCAAAAACGACCAACAGGCGCCGTGCGTTTTAGTCGGTTCGAGTCCGACATAACCTCTCCCACCGGCTCCGGTGGTCGGAGTATCGTGGTGATTTTTCGCACGTAAATAATAAAGGTAACACATGTATAGATACCTACATAATGGTACAGATTCCATGTTCACAAAGAGCTAATATGTAAAATAACTACTATTATTTTTTCGAGATTGACATGGTCATTCACGTTACTAGTGTGAAATTGCGTGATCAATCGTGACCGTGATCTTGTAACAGCGCCGAAATATCGGTTGCTCAACAAAAATAATAAATATGGTAAATATTCCGGCGAGTTTTACACTAGTAATATTATTTATTCTGTGCTATTACTACTCTTAAACAATATTTGTATAGAACAATATAAACCTATGAACCCAACATTACATAACCGTGTGATATATTTGATCATTACATCATCGTGTGTTAAAATTTATTTGATTTCCGTATTTGGTGATGCTAATTATTAAGACCGTAAATATAATATTAGACTCACCTCATGCCCAGCTTTGAGTAGATGTCTGACGACACCAGCACCAAGTATCCCATGGCTCGGAGAGGGCATGGGAAATACCACCAAGATCTTGTATGCGTCGCAGCATGATAATGCCAAGGCAAGGAATATCAAATACGTCTTCATTGTAGACAAATACTGCTTAAAATGATAAAAATAGTTTTGTTTGAAGTTAGAGCACGTTGAATTTTTTTTTGAATTTTATTGACCTCAATCATAGTTGAATTGAACAAACACGTGGTTTGATTCATGGAGCACTGATTTATTATCTGAGAGGCATTCTTGTGATTGAGGTAGTATTTGTTGCAAGTTTTTTTGCATGGAAGTGCAAACAATCTAGTTCTAGTAATCATCTTTGTAGTAAGTTCTATTTATACAAGATTTTCAAGTTCATTGAAAAGTATACTTTAAAAAAATTGCATTTGAATCTTAAACTGAATTTTCTAAATTCTAGAAAAATATACTTCTTTCTATTTCATTCTAATTTGAATGAAATGAAATTATGCTTTAATGATTTTCGGACTACATACCGTATGTTATTTCTTTTTTATTACTATTAGCTGCGTATTGACAATATACATAAACACTAAGAATGGCACCAATAGTTATTGTAGTTCGTCACTAAAAACCGAACATTGAAAATAAAGTTTAAAGAGAAGTATAGTTATTTGAACAAGATAAACACACCACCAACCACACAAATATATAATTACTAACCGTAATATTTTATTGCGAGTGATTAAAACCCTACTATTGAATTATCAATCAAGCAAACAAATACATCTATGTACTCCACGCTGTTTGTAGCTGACAATATACATGTGCTTCAATGAAACGAGGTACTGCGACTAACAGCTATTATGTATTAAGCCTGTTAGGACATCATACATGATTGATGTGGGATATACACTATTAGCGTACAAGGTTTCATAAAAATGACACACGATATCATGAAGTGACCATTTTCGAATACTTACCAATGCCCTGAAGAACATAAAATCAATGATTTTTTTATTTTGGATATTATTTTCGTGCGTGTGTGGTTCCCGGCAGAGTAGAATTTGGAGCACCCCATCTCTTCCCATGTGGTGTCGTACAAGGCGACTAAGGGATAGGGCTGTTTAACATCGGACAGATATATGCAGCCCAGGCTCAGCCTCAGATGCATGGCTCGAGTCAACAATGGTGTTACGTAATAGGCTCACCCCCTATTACGTGGGACCGAATACAATTATTGGTGAAATGTGGGTGATAATTCACCTCTGCCTAACCCTCCGGGGATAAAGGCGTGATTATATGTATGTATGTACGTAAAATATAATAGAATAATCTCTCATTGATTACAACAATGATATAAAATATAATTATTAATTACGAAGTCGAAATTGACTTGTGCGCTTTCAAATGTAGACAGAGTTAATCTCGTTTATCTAAGTTAGGCATTATATCATGATAAAGGAACGTTGTTGTGCGATATAGATGTAGTAACTAACATAGAGAAACCTTCAAGTCATCCCTTAGAATCTTCTTTCTTTCTTTCTTTCTCGGCAGAGTAGAATTTGGGCCCACCCATGCAGTGTCGTACAAGGCGACTTAGGGATAAGGCTGTTTAACATCAAAAAAATATATACAGCCCAGACTCAGCCTCAGATGCATAGCTCGTGTCAACAATAGTGCCCGGAATATGGCAATAGGCACACCCCCTATTACGTAGGACCGAATACAATGATTAGTAAAATGTGGGTGTTAATTCACCTCTGCTCAACCCTCCGGGGATAAAGGCGTTATTAAATGTATGTGTGTATTCTAAAAAATGCGATACGCAGATAAGATAGACGAAAGAAGACGACGATACAGATTTAAATGGCTATGAAGAATGGGTAACTCGATAGTTCTATCAAGGCATAGGTATATACATAATGCTAATCAGATCTAGAATATGTTAGGAGAAGGCCAGTTCAAGAATACCTATGCATAGTTAGCAAGTATGAATACAATTTTTTTGTCCAATTGAGCAGTCCGATTGGGTAAGTCCTACAGAACACCGCAGCCATAATAACTTCGTGTTGTGTTCCCAGCGGTGAGTAGGGTAACCAGACCTCACTGGAAGACCAACAGCTTGTCCTGCTTTGTTTTCTACACTGACGGCGAAGAAACTGTGCTTATAGGGTCGGCCGCGCGAGTGTGACTCCTGTCGTGTTACACACGTCCACAGGCCACGGTAACCGCTTTCTATCAGGTGGGCCGTGTGTTCGTCTGCCACTTAAGTGGTATAAAAAAAAAGATAACATAAAAGGTTATACAATAAGGCATTTCTCTCGTACTTACGTACTACTGACCTTGAACTAGCTATGAATTTAAGATGGCCATCGTGTACGATATCCCCATCGAACCCCAGAAAGGGGATGGAAGGGGGGGGGGGGCTGGAGTATTGCGCCATCGTGCCGTCAAGTTGCACCTGTAAGAATCAAAAGAGGGGACACCAGACATCTTGGTGGAACAATTAGATGATGATTATCAATTTTTGTGTCACGAAAAAATAGGTCACTATCGATCATAATGATATCAAAGTATTGCTACTGTTGTTTATTGTATTGTGTATGCGGACACTTATCAAATTTAACAGATAGCAGTAGTCTGTAATAATAACCTTGTTACCAACCATGGCAGCGACAAAATATAATAATATTTTATAATTATTATAGATAGATAGGCAGATATAAACGTGGCTCACTCTCGTTCATACTATAAGCCTAATCAAATCAAACGCCAAATTGTATACGGAACCTATTCATTTATTGGAGGGTTGGTAATATGAGACACAGGATTCTCCTAGTGCAGGTACCAGCCCACCATAATTCTGTTTGATTCTTGTACTAATTTATTAATTAGGTACGTTCTACTGTATTTTATTTGAGACTTCTTATGTAAACGGTTTGGTGAGAAATAAACATTATTATTATTATTATATGTCTTCAAATTTACTGTACGCCACCTGATGGTCAGCTGGCCACTATTACAGATGCTGTCCATATAATGGGAGTCCCTACTTTGCTGTACAGCAGTACTCGACAGATGTTTTGGACGAGAGTTTCTTTTACAACCTACATTTTACATACTCACGCCTTATTACCAAGGGCTGCAGTAGGCAGAGACAACAGAACGCTATCTGCTTCTTTCCTTTCTTTAAAAAACTCTCCATAATTTTTAACTAAATACGTTTCTCATGCCATCTATCGAATTTTCTTTGAACTAATGTAAAGATTGAATAATTTTTACAATCATGTTTAAATATTATTGTATTGTGCAAATGTAGTAGTTACTCAAAATTAAATTTAAAGCTAAATTTAACTACAGGAGCCTGTCTTGACCTAATGACTTTGAAATATGAATGAAGTCCTTTAAAATGTTACGGTACGTATACGCTACGTCGTCGGTCCCGGTTGCAATATGAACATCTGTGGTAGTCGTTAGGGGTAGTTCGGGCCCAAAAATATCCGACTGGCTTAACTACAGAGGTCCGATATCGTCTGACGTCAGATGGCAGTCGCTTGTAATATCGAAAGTTCCGCCACATTACAGTTAGACTGGAAGTGATTGATAAAAGCTCAGATAATAATGATGAAATATTGTTATGAAATAAATTGAGCAATAATTACCCAATAGTAATTTCAAATTATTGTGAATAATTATGATAACAATATTTACAAGTAGATAAATAGAAGATAATGTATTAGGTGTAGATACGAGAAGTGATCATGAAATTATGCCAGTCATACTTGCTAGTGTTGTGCAACGTTGTGTAATGTTATTGAAAAAAATTTTTTTTGTCTTTTTTCTTACTGTGGTCAATATACGACCATAGACATCAAAATTGTACCTACTTCTAATTTAAGCCTCTGATGGGCACAAAGTACAATTATTTCTAGAGGTGTTTGTGTTTCACGCCCCTCTAAAGGAGCCAAGGACTGCAGGAAGAAGAAAATACGTGTGCTTTTACCACCAAAATTTAGTGTCATTTCTTGTCAGTGATATAAAAGTGGTGTTGTTATGACATGAAATTAACAGAATCAAGGCCTGATTGAATGCTGTTACTGGTAACTACAAATATTACACAATACTAGGGTCTCCATTCTGCTAAAGCAAAACCACTTTTATACCACGATTACTGCTAAAGATCCATTTAATGACCAAAATTAAAAGGTTTGTTGCAGCGTGAACGTAAAATTGTAATGCAACTCTTCGCATTAATATTGGACTTAAGCATAAAGAAATAATGTCGAAAATTCAATATCTTTTTTGCAGTGCGTGTGGTTATAGCAGTGGTATTGCTTTAGTAGGATCGAGGGCTTGAGATCTGGTGATCTAATTCACCAGCAATAACACAACACTAGTACTTAGTTACCCCGGAACAAGAGATAACCACAGTTATCGTTCGACTGAATGTTGATATAAACGATAAAGATAAAATAATACCATATGCCGTATAGTACATAATAATAGTAAAGGTTTGTATTTTTATTATATTTCAAATACTTATTGTACAGTGGGAAGCCTCCAGGCAACCTTTGGATGGATGGGAATGTATTGATACTTACTATAGTCTGTATATAATCCTGAATCGTTTTTCATATCCACATCGTTTACTCATCGGTCTTATTGTCGGATAAAAAAAACATTTTGGAAGTTTTTTTTTTTACCCAGGTGGCAGACACGCACACGGCCCACCTGATGGAAAGTGGTTACTGTGGCCTATGGACGTGTGTAACAGTACAGACCCTCCGTGCCGTCAGTTTAGAGAAAGCAGACAAAAAAGACAAAGCAGGACAAGCCCTCAGTCCCCCCACCGAAAGCACGAACTCTCCAATTAGCACTGGCTACCCTACTCACCGCTGGGAACACAACAGGAAGTTATTATGGCTGTGCTATTCTTTAGGGCGGAGGTACTTCCCCAGTCGGACTGCTCAATTGGGCGGAAGAGTACCATCGTGTCCTACCTCCATATATAGCTATGATGCTATATAGGTACTACTGGCAATATCTTATTGTATAAACTGTTATCTTGTTGGTAAAAATAGGTAAGTAGGCATAATTTAAACAAGGAAGTATTTAAAAATTCAAAAGTTTTATTATTTTTTTCAATTACAATTTCTTCTTACTATCTAAATTCTTTATTGTACAATATGTACTACGAATACAGTTTATTGATTTTATAATCACATATAATGCAATTAAAACAATAGCAAGGAGATCCAAGTAAAGCTTTTGATACAACGGCACGTTGAGCGCAGGCGAGCGAAGATGTAGGGCTCCACGAGTTTCAATGACGTGCCGCACCCAGAATAATATTTCTCTGCCAGGAGTTACTGGACGGTTGTGATATATAAAAGACAACTCTTTGGCTTTTTCTGCATATCTGTGATCAAAAATGTTGCTTTACTATTTTTTTTATAACACTGGTGGCATACAAGCGCACGGCCCAATTGATGGAAAGTGGTTACCGTGGCCTATTGACGTGTGTAACACCAGAGAAGTCACACTCGCGCTGCCGACCTATAAGCACAGAGTTTCTGTGCCGTCAGTGTAGAGGACAAAGCAGGACAAGCCTTTAGTCATCCCACTGACAGCACACATTCTCCAGTGAGTTCTGGCTACCCTACTCACCGCTGGGAACACAACACGAAGTTATTATAACCGCGGTAGTCTGTAGGGCGGAGGTACTTCCCCAGTCGGACTGCTCATTTGGGCGGAAATATCGCCGTGTCCTACCTCCTAGTAAAATATAATATTTACTTTAGTGCTCTATAGACGTACATTTAATGTAATAAATGTTCATAAGTATGTTCTTGTCGTTGCGAAGTTATGCTTATGTTAGAAGTTAGTAGATATGTAGGAATGAATATAAATGATAGAAATACATTTTTCTAACAAAATATTATCATGATGGATTTAATATTTGTCAAGTAACTCCTAATGTAAAATTAACTTTCATTAGGAGAAACTTAATAAATATTATCAATTCGAATTGTTCGGAAACGTGTAACGCCATCTAGGAAGCTCCTACGAAAGCTATCATCAACCACCGCCACCCTTAAATTTCTCGTGCGATCGGCAGCCAATCACGGATTGCCTTCATAACGTGATACATTGCGTCCGACCAATCCACGAGTGCCAAATTGTTCGTTGGCCTAAGTTGAAAATTTGTATTCTATTCCGTTCAAGTAAACCATTGTGAAGACCAAGACTTTGTTTAATTTAAACACCGCAAAAAATTCAACGAAAAGTCACCCCAGTTCGAGTACCAGCTCGCACACTAATATTATAATAACTCATAACGTAGGTATAGAGGAAACCAACAACTAATTATGAATAAAATGTGTCGTGCTTCTAAGTTCTAAACCTAGCACCAATAAATAGATAGGTACCAACTTTGAATTTGTAATTACTTCTTCAATAGCCTCCTTTAGTTTATCTGCCATCTCATAGGAAAGCTCCACTTTACGAGCAAACCCTCTTTTAACAGCCCTGGCAACATTGACGAATTGGTCTGCAAATACGGGTATACCAATAATAGGTACTCCAAAATGAATAGTCTCAGTTATTGATAGCAACCCGCCGTGAGTGATGAAGATGGTAGTGTTTGGATGAGCTGAAATAAGATAATTTTAAATAAAAAATAAAACAATATTCGTTGTTGCAACTTGTTTGTATCGCTTTAAATATTACAGAGCGTAGCACAGCCTACTTCATTCCAGTTCTCTGAATACTTACCAAGTATGCTCTGTTGTGGAGCCCAATTTAGAATGTGGACATTATTAGGTTTGTTCAGGAGGTCTTCTTCAAATTTCCACAGAACAGTCTGTCTTAGTTCACCGAACATCCTTAAGAATCTATCCTTCATAACCTTTGGTATGTCCTTGCTCCTGAGATTTGACCCCATACTGAAGTATATCACTCCATGTTGGGCGTTGTCCATTATTTTCTTCAAGCTCTGGAAACAACGGGCAGTTTCAA
Source organism: Eilema griseolum (assembly GCA_963662185.1). NCBI lineage: Eukaryota > Metazoa > Arthropoda > Insecta > Lepidoptera > Erebidae > Eilema > Eilema griseolum. Next base: position 14,874,049 of record OY759250.1, read on the forward strand.
TAATTTACTGAAAGATAACAAATCAACTGATTCTATATAAATGCCGTTCTAAATATAAATTGCTGCTACGCTATATAATTCAAAATAATATTTTGTTATGGCCTCATTGATATTTGGTCAGATCTTTTTGGAGTTTTTCAACGAGTACCGCCTACTTTTCCGTAGGTAAACTACTTTACTCTAGTTATATAAAGAAATAAATACCTCAGGTAAAGGTTTTATATTTTCTTCTATATGGAATCCTCCTATAGGTATACAATTTTGTGGGATACTGACTGCTTGTCCCAGAGACACGTGTGAATTGGCCAAAATCAATGATGAGTTATATTGAATATCGTAGTAAGACGGTGGCTGTCTTCCTCGCTTCACCACAATTGGCGCCAATGATTTTTCATATATACGCCTCTCCATATCGTTGAAATACCTAATTTTAGATTCTCAAGTAATTATACTACAAGCATTACATTGGTTCAATTCCTAATTTGGTTTCATCGAGGGCTCTAAACGCCTGAGGATTAGAGTAACTTTATACATGCGTATAGATTAAGGTGGCTTAAAAGAAACAATGTAAGTACAGATTATTAACAAAACAATAATTAATGATAGTAACTGACTAGAGAGCAGCTTTAAAACATGTGTATGTATGTTGTGTTATTTAGTATGAGTAGCGCTTTCAATTTAATATAATAATATAATTTAATATTAAATTAAACGACTTACAGATATCTAAAGATATGGCCTTCAATTTGTGTATATAATTCTGTCACTCGTTGCCATAACGTAAATGGGGGTAAATTGTAAGATATAATATCTGAAGTATATGCAGGGTTTGTAGGCTGATCGATTAGTCTTAACAATATCCAGTGAACATCCAAGTTTGAAATCCAAATGTATGGACAGTCGAAAACTGCTGCTAAACTGAAACACCATCATTTATTTTTGAATAATTGGTAATTAATCATAATTGACTTTTGAAACAGTTTTTATGAAATGTTGATATAACTATATCATCGTTAAAGTAACTAGTAGAGTTTTTCTATTTGATGAGTGAGTTCGTTACTTAAAAATATAACTGCATATACATCATATAATCAAAGAATCAATTTCATTTATTCAGTTTAGGCACACAAAGAGCACATATGAACGTCAAAATTTTACAATTGGGTGTATGTCAAGAAATAATATAAAAATATTAAATAATGTACAATTAAACCATTGGAAAATGATTCTTTCGCTGGTTCGGAGGGTTAGTTCTACTGAGAAGATGAGATGATGATGATGATGCAAGAAACTCAGCGAACTATATTAGAACTAGATTATTTTTCTTTTTTTTTTAATTTGCTTTAGTATACAATTTATTTTGTGCGAGCAAGCAAGAGACTTATGTTGACCACGCATTAACATCATTAAGATACTCATCCACTTTATAGTAACCTTTACTCATTAAAGTCATAAGTCAAAGTTAAAATGACAGATTCTAATGAAAGTGACTATATTGTATTACAACTAATTAAACTTATATACTATTTAATTTAAAATTTTGACATCATTCAGCTAGCTAGCCTAATGCTAAAATGGATTGATGAGTACCGCTTATTATGAACTGTGAATGCGTACTGTCGCGAAAATATTCAATTTATGTAAGGCGACAGAAAAGTGCTGATGTGAATGATGCGCGCGTGCCATGTACGATATATGACTCGTACAGACATAGCTAAACCATTTAACATTATTAAATTCGAAATTAATTGTGTTATTAATCAGTAGCTACTCCTATAAAATGTATTTTATTTTTAAGCTTATATTGTAAATTTGCATGCCTTTTAGGTGGAATGCGGAATGATCAAACTTTTAAACCAATGTACCAACAATTTGTACCTGTGTTCGCAAATAAAGATGAAATTGAAATTGAAAGTTTTTTTCACTTTTAATTTAAATTTAAATTTAAATTTATGCTATTTATGCTAATGCTTTTCATTTCCGTACAAAAATTGAAAGAAAGTGATGAAGCCTGTAAACATGACAAAGGCAAAGTAAAGACATTACCCAGAAAGCAGATCAGTGAACACCCATTCAGCGATCACTAAATCAAATTGTTCCGTTGGATCGTTGAGCAACTTCTGAACATTGTCGTTCTGAATCGTGAAATCTGCCATGTTGATCATCATTGAGATGAATACAGCCTGATTACCAATGTCGACTTCTTTGTTCATTATTGCTTCAAACTTCAGTATTGTCACTGGAAAAGGTAAATAGTGGGTTCAGATATCGTCATTATCCCTACGCTAGTCTCGGTCACATCTTCATCAAATGTATCGTCATCAACTTCATAGGTTAGGAACCTGTATGAATCTATATCTGATATTCTTAACGTATTAGGCCGTAGAGAGTACACTTCCATTTAGATTAGTACACCCAGACCAATACAAATATTCATGATACATATATTTGCATTGAGCGGGAATCGGTCCCACTTATACTGCGTAACAGTCGAATTCACTACCGCCACGCCACAGAGTCTGTTTAAAAAACAATGTATTATTATTCGCTACAAAACAAGGAAGCCAAGCTATTTGATTTGAAACTTGAGATTCGATTTGCGATTTGAGCCAAGCCCGTCATTTGATTCTATAAAATAAATAAATATTCCACAACGTTTCACATAACGCTATCTAGACCCATGGTAGGCATAGCTTAACTAGCTTGTGTTATGGGATCTAGAATGCGGATAAACATAATTAAGTAAATTTTTTGTATAAAAATTGTTTCAACAGTAGTTTGATGATCAAAAAATCTTACAGACGGTAGAATATATCACGTCTGTCAAAAAGGAGTCATCCATCATTAATACCCTAACCAGTTCAGGGTGCTTCCACTAAATGAGACTAGTCGCGAGTTCAAGTTCGGTCTTTCTTCTTCGGTCGCATGTGAAGCTTTCACCTCGAAGTCCGGGGTTCGCTTTTTTGGGTCTAAGTCTAATCTAGTTCTGTCCTGTACGTATAATGTCAACTTTTTTGATCTTAATAGTTAGTATTAATTAGTATTCCCAAACGTATGGGAGTGTTATGGAGCCCACAAGGATCTTCGTGACCCAAGCCAACTTCACCATTGGCGAATGAAGCTCTGTTCTTTCCTCTTGGGGCTAGGTCAGGCTTCCATAAAAGCCACATAACTTAAATCAAAAAGAAGCGAAGGCTTCTGATGCAACCAGTAACAACTCTTAAATGATGATGACGAAGGTATTTTTGAACGTCATATCATATCTCATACGCTGATAGTATAATCAAAAATGCGTATTGATAATCTAAAATACACATTGTCATATAGACGCAGCAAATAAATGAATTATAGGTCTACTATCATCTACAAGTGCCGGGAGATTATATAAATTAATTTATTGATCCTAATTTTTTTCGATTTTTTATCAATTTTCTTTTCTTTTTTCGGAATTATGTAAGAACCATCGAATGAACTAATTCTATGTTTCAATAGTAACCAATTTTACCTGTAAATGAACTTAATGAGCTTAATATTTAAAACATCAGAATGTGGAGATCCTAAGAGGCTTTCTCTAATTTGCGCTGAATACAGTCGTATTCAGCGCATCTAGATTCAACGGAGAAGATCAATCACAGAGGGCTATTATGAAGGCCGAAAAATAGTGAAACGAACGTGCTGGACACCGTACAAAAGCTCTGGCATCATCTGGACAATCATCGTACTATACGAATATAAAACTCACTTGGTACAACCTCGATGTTGCTGCTGACGTCGATCACGCTAAGATTAGGTGACCCAGACTTATAAGGAAATGGAGAAATGTACGTCACCTGCAAGAAATTATTTTTAACTGAATACAAATAATAAAACCTCTCAGAAAACACTCCAATCAAAGAGCATTTTTGAATCTTCTGACAATATAAATATAATAAGATTTGTTTAAATATAAAGCATCTATACTACCTAATGTTAAAGAGAGAAAGAGCGAAACCGAGGAGAGTCAGCTAATCTATAATAAACATAGATCTGAAACTATTTTAATTTCGGTTTTTTTTTATACCACTTAGATGGCAGACAAGCACACGGCCCACCTGATGGAAAGTGATTACCGTGGCCTATGGACATGTGCAAAACCAAAGGAGTCACAATCGCGTTGCCAACCTTGTAAGCACAGAGAGTTTATGTGCCGTCAGTGTAAAAGACAAAGCAGGACAAGCTTTTGGTCTTCCCAATTCATTTACATAATGCGTGAAAAATTATGTAAGTATATTTTTTTTTTTATTATTCATAAACAATTTTTACATCGTGTTTGAACTTCTTATTAAACTAAAAATAACAAAAGCAAGCATGAAACACTCAATGACCAAGATTAACCAGATTACCTATAACCAAAACATTAACAAAATATTTGTTTTTTTTTATACCACTTAGGTGGCAGACAAGCACACGGCCCACCTGATGGAAAGTGGTTACCGTGGCCTATAGACGTTTGTAACACCAGAAGAGTCACAGTCGCGCTGCCAACCCTGTAAGTACAGAGTTTCTGTGCCTTTTGTGTAGAAGACAAAGCAGGACAAGCCTTTAGTCTTCCCACTGACAGCACAAATTCTCCAGTGAGCTCTGGCTACCCTACTCTCCGATTTTACTTGATTATACTTATACTTACATCATTTTTCTTATTATATTTATTTACGTGCTTGAGTTGACGACTTCTGTGGCGTGGTGACTACTATGTCAGGGATCGCAGGTTCGATTCCCGCACAGAACAAGTATTTAAAAAAATAGGTAAAAAAACTTTTTAAGTTAAACGGTTTTATGTTAAACATACATTGCAATGTTTAAGATAAATGTACTAAAAACCAAAAAATAATAAAATAGATACAGTCGTGGGAATTATAAACATATGCATAGACTAGACTAAAATATAAAACCGTGGGGCACGTCAATTGTCTCTCTTTTATTTACATGGAGTGTATATCTATTGAAATTTCCATGAGCAAGAAAATAGTAAGTAATTTCCTCACCGTCTGCGGGCCAACTGCCTAACGACGAATTAAACGATTCTTCTATCGCACATTAAGTCGATAATTTGTAGACAATTGACGTGCCCCACGGTTTTATATTTTAGTCTAGTCTATATACAGCACTTTCACATTATATTATATATTTTCGCATATGTTTATAATTCCCACGACTGTATCTATTTTATTATTTTTTGGTTTTTAGTACATTTATCTTAAACATTGCAATGTTTGTTTAACATAAAACCGTTTAACTTAATAAGTTTTTTTACCTATTTTTATTTTCTAGTTTTTAGTTTTTATTTCGCATTCTGTTTAATTCATTTAGTGCTTCATTATTGCAAGGTTTCTTGCCCGTTAGTTTATTGCAGTCCGCTTCCAAGCGGCGGCCATCTTAGATATCAATTTTGCATAGTAAATTGTATTCTACTTGTTGAGACCTTTCATTTGATACCCATGTTGATGGGATTGATAAAACCTAAGTTATCCGCCATTTTGTAGAGGCCGCCATCTTGGATTTTAATTTTATATTGGACATTGTATTCTACTGGTTGAGCACTTTCATTTGATACCCATATTGATGGGATTGATAAAACCTACGTTATCCGCCATTTTGTAGCGGCCGCCATCTTGGATTTCAATTTTTTATAATATATTGTATTCTGCTTGTTGAGTCCTTTCATTTGATATCCATATTGATGGGATTAATAAAACATAAATTATCCGCCATTTTGTAGCGGCGGCCATCTTGAATTTATAATGATAATGAATAAACATAATTGTATTGTCACCAAAATCCAAAGTGTATACAAAATTTCAGATTAATCGGTTGAAAGGAAGAGGGTGAAATTTGAATTACTAAATTTGACCCAAGAATAAATAATAAAACAAACGGGGTGAGCTAAATAAAACCGTTTAAAAAGATACTTACTTTCTTGATAATTTTACAATCATGTCAAGAAATAATTTATAAATATTAAATACAATATTACTAAAATAACTGTTATACAACTTATAGCTAAGAACAATTAAAATGCGTCGTGGAATTCCTCCGCATCGCATGCCTCGTGTGGTAGCGTTCCCAGAAGACTGGCAGCATTGCCACGTTGTATGGCAATGCTTATTCTCTGACCTAAAAAGAGGCCAGCCTTCTGGTCACGAGAAGTGTCGACCATACGCTTCGCAATCTCACGGAAGAGGTTGCGGGCGCTCGGACCCCATGAACATAAGGTCTCGACTCCAAACGGCACAAATTCATAATCTCCGATGAGATTGGAGTATTTGCGCCGCTTGAGAGCCTCTGCAGAAGCAGCAGCAGCACCAGCACAGTCAGCCGTGCTAGTTATATGGGTAGGAGCCATGGTATCAACGCATGTGGCGTCCCACACCAGAGTCCTACCCATCTTCCATGGCATTAACGACATGCCATCCGGTCTCTTGCCATCGTCAAGCGCCAAACCGTTTGGTTCAAGTACAGCTGGTACAAGACCACGGTGGATTATGTCGTTGAGGCTGGCGTGCCGTGGAATTCGCCCAGCGCTCCTGTAGCACGACAGACCATGGTGTCCGAGTCTGTCAACGGCTTCTCCACAACGGCATTGATGCGGAGAAACACACGGCGCACCTAAAGGAAGACAAGTTACGATGCGGAAGGTGGTATTATCTAACATAGTCCCTACGTTAGATGACGGAAGAGCTTGTAGCCAAAGACCCGATTCCCACACTCCAACCGCCAGTAAACGGGCACGTTCAGCAGCATTGGAACATGTATTTAGTAATTACTAGTCCATTGAAAAGTTACACTTGGAGTTGCGTTTGTCAGAGGATCAATTATCTCTTTTAGAAAATCAAGGGGGCTAGTTTAAATACAAATTGAAGTTTGCGGCATTGATTGTAAGACTTGTCACACGGCCGCCATTTCAGAAAAAGGGTTTCAAATGGTTTTATGGTTTATCTCACGGACTGACAACATTTTTGGTTATAAATAACATAGGAACTTTTATTAAGTACCTTCGAAGTGCAAGTCGAAGAACCAGAAATAAAAAAGTGTATATAGGGTCTTAGATGAATTAAAAAAGGTTTTATAATTCATCTAAGATATAGGGTGGAGCTATTCGACGACTGTACCTGGAGGGAAAGTACTCTAAATACTGGAGATAGCTAATTTCACTCAAAGGAAACATTACCTTATTTTTATTAAGAAACAAAACTGCATTCAAAGATTCTCGAAAATTTTTTGCTACATTCGGTAATCGAACCGACTAAAATTCGAAAAAATAACATTCTCTATTTTTATACCATCCGTTGATAGAAGTTTTATTTATACATACCTACACATATGGTGAATCCATGAAATCTAAACTTGTAAAATACAATTATGGTTCTAACTTATAAATAGCCTATAGATTTTTTATTATTTGCAACAAAAAATGCCAACTATTTTTTTGTGAGTTTAATTCTCACAAAAAATCATCAGATAAACCATAAAACCCATTTGAACCCTTTCTTCAAAATGGTGGCTGTGGAACAAATGTTGCAACCCCACAAACTTGGAATTAACTTTACACTGTCCCCTTCTTGATATCTAAAAAAGAAAATTGCATTCTCATAGAATGCAATTTTCAAAACATAAAATTTCAATGAACTTTACGCTGGTACGCAACTGTGACAGTTGTATAAAAATAGACGATAAGAATAGATCGCCGTTTGTTTAGATTTTACTACAATGCATTGTATCGTAACATATTATTTTCGATATACGTTATTAAATCTGGTATGGCATCTGGTACCTATATTTGTGTAACTAATCTCTCTCTATAATATCGGTATCACTGATAAATAACTTAACCTAAATTCAATAACTAACAGGAAACCAAAATAAACATCTTTTCACAACACCCAATCTGAATACAACTAAAGAATATCAATTTAAAAACAAAATGTACTCTATTGCCAAATGTCGAAAATCGTAAATACAATAAAATTGTAAATACTTAATTCAAGGTTAAACGAACAATACGCACAGATTTCATTTAATTTCACTCTACAAAAATTCTAACCCTTTGAGCACCGAATCAAATACTTAGTAGGTAATAAATCAAGATATTAAGTTCAAGACTGGACGTCAATAGGAATATAGTTCTAGTTTATTATTTTTGTAGCATTTACAATACAATAGTAGTAATGATACCGGTCGTCTTTTAGGTTATGAATGTTTTGATTGAGTTTTAGTCATGGGTTTTAAATGATACTTCATACCATAGATTCATTTTGCATTTTAATACGTACAAGTGACAGTAATCCTGCCAGTGAACAAATTTAAATTGCCAAGTTTTTGTTTTTGGGTACCTAAGTATTTTTTTATTTCATACCTAAATTAGTACGTTTGTTTACAAAACAGTCAGTGCTCATTTGTACATACCATTTGCAATTAACTATGAATACAGCCAAATAAATAGTGCACTAAACAATTGTGCATTTTCATAGATGGCAAGAAATATAAACAAAAACAAAATTATCATTCTTACCTCATGCCCATCATGGAGTAGATGTCTGACAAGACCATCGCCTAGAATACTATGGCTCTTCGAAGGTCTAGGAAATACCACCAGGATCTTAAACGCTTCGTGAGCGGATAAAACCATGGCAAACCATACTAAATACTGAATCATTTGTTCAAAATACCACGAGAAGTACTGAAATAACTAAGAATCATTCCTGTTTAGGAACTAGAACGAACTATTCCACAGATTATAACAGACGCGCCACAGAGTCCCCAAACAGCGAACGAATGAGCAAGACTCGAATTGTGAAGAAAGATAATGCGGTGCACGGACTCAGAGTATTTTAGTCTTTATTAAAATACGGTTATCTATTGTTTTCCTTCGTCAACATTCTGACTGGTTTTCAAGGTTGATGTTATTTGATTTCAAAAGTATACGTAGGTACATACTTTGTAAATAGATAATTTGGGTACAATAATATTTTTTTCGCCTGATTATTTTTCTCATATTTTAGTTATTTGTCCGATCATATATATCTTAACATGGGAGTTTCTGTAATTTTGTTGTTATATTTTCCACCAGTAGTATTTTAATTAGACCATAAATCTATAAATAGTCGTCAATGAAATCACAAACACACATTTTGCTGTGGATATCAGAGATGCTTGTATTTTTAGGACCACATGCACGAGAGTCGATGAAACAATATTATAATTTATTACTGTAACTCATTAGTTCTAGACATTAAGATGCTGCGATCCAGAATAGTGGCTGCGTGGTTTCCATATATTGCAGAGAACTGTCACCCCAAAAAATTGTTTGTTCAGAAAATTTCACAAACATTGAACTAAATCAGATTCCTACAATATTAATTACCAAAAAATATTTCACGAAATTGTCCTTAATGTCACCAAAGTGGTGGATTTCAATGTAACCTACCTTATCAATAGTAGGTTCCTACAACAGACTTGTGAATAAAAGTTTATTAATTCGCCGATAGGGTCTCAAAAATGGATAACCATCCAAAGTGAAATAAAATATTATTTAGATATTAACAGAAGTCAATTTGGTTTTCACAAGAGACTCGCTTGTAAATGATAACGAGATCGACCTAATGCGATTAAATTTCTTATCTACATATATAAACTATGATAAAAGTAAGTACCGGTAAAAACATAAAAAAGCTTGTATACTACGGTACAATAATAAAGTGTTGTGAACATTGAACTTGTCAAATATATTTTATCAAATAGTACTACATAACAGTATTGATACGGACATCTCTTAGAGTAGATGTCTGTTAAGGTAGCATATGATCACACAACAAGTTTGTTAGAGGCTTGCAAGTAGAAAGGAGTCTTGTGAATTCACGCCTAAATGTAAGTTTTATTTAACGTATTTGTTATTGTTTTCGGAGTCGTACTAAAATATAGAAAAGTAGAAATAAAGAAGCTATAAACAATAGACCAATCGGTGGCGATACGTATACAATTTGTATAATAAAAACATAAAAGATATGTTACATAATGTATATGTTTATAAATTAAGATATGACTATGAATGAAATAGTGTTACTTTAGTGTCAAAAAAACTTATGCTAGAGATGAACAAAAATTTGACTCGATAATAAATGACTGAAGGACGTTGATAAATAATGATCGGATGAATGACATCACGACTATTATATTCTTATAGGCACCATAGTACTTTGAACTCGATAGAAAACAGTTAAAGTACTGCAAGTTTTTGCCTAATCGTAATAGTATTAAAATGGTAAGCGGTTACCGTACTTAATGGGCACTTACAACACCATGGATATTGATAGATAGATTCTAAATTTATTGAAACTTAGCGCAAGTTACAAAAGTTAAGAGAGCATTGGCTAAGTCAGTTCTCTAATCTTAATATTTGGAACTAATCAACATTTGGTTCGCTAAAAAATCATTTTACTTGATACATCAGCCTCAGGCAGCATACTTATTTTCTCTTAATATTTGATGTTCTCTCTCTTTCTCTTTCTCTCTCTCCCTCTTTCTCTATTTATATTTTGAACACCTAACAAGAGTACGTGATCGAATTTCTTTTAGAGGACAGAACCTAATTTCCGCTTTTCTTAGAATTACAATCCATTACCTTTCAGGGACATGCCTGAAATTCATTCGAAGAGCGTGACCGATTCGGTTCCATTCACAACGGTTGATATTTTTTCCTTCCTCACTACAACGACCAACTGTTTCATCTTTTCAGATAATGACGGGGCTAATTTACTTCCTATTTGGATTGGCTATTGCCATAAATTCTAGCCATGCTTACAGAGCGTTGGTGGTATACCCAATGCCATCTAGGAGCCATGGGAACCTAGGTGATGGTGTAGTCAGACAGCTTCTAAAGGACGGCAATGAGGTTGGTACAGTTACTACCTACATACTACAAATTTTTAGAGTTTATCTAATCATAGTATGTTCCAATGATAAGCTTTAACGTCAAAAAGTGCACGTGGATGTAAAGTGCTATGTTTATAGTAGGCAATTATTCTGATATGATAGTTGGAACTCTCTATTCTTGTTTGTATTCGTAAATAAATAAAATTTCACGACATTCTACACAACGCTATCTAGACCCATGGTAAGCATAGTTTAACTAGCTTGTGTTATGGTACCTAGAATGCGGGTAAACATACTTAGATACTTTTTTTTGTAAATACATAAATATTACAGATAGAAACACCCAGACCAATGCAAATATAAATATTCATGGATACAAATATTTGCACTGAGCGGGAATCGAACCCGCGCCCTCTGCATAGCAGTCGAACGCCACAGAGGTCGTCAAAAACGTATACGTGTCCAACCGGATACATGTGCGTATTGTACAATGACAAACAGCCTGACGACGCAGGGCTAACAGGGCGAGGCAGTACTTCACTGCGGGGCAGAGACTCCTTCTTTATAAGGCACAGGTCCGGCCCCACATGGAGTACTGCTGTCACCTTTTTGCTGGAGCGCCTGCTTACCAGCTTGACCCATTCGACTCGGTGCAAAGACGGGCGTTGAGGCTGGTTGACAATCCCATACCCGCAGGTGATGTGGAATCTCTCCGCTTTAGGAGGGACTTTTCTTCGCTCTGTGTGTTCTACCGCCTGTACAACAGTTTGTGCTCAGATGAATTGTTTGACATGATGCCCACAGCAACATTCTATCATCGCACCGCTCGCCGTAGGCAGGGAGTTCATCCTCACACATTGCAACCTGAGACGGTACGCACTGTGCGGTATGAAAGAAACTTCATCCCACGCACACTCAAGTTGTGGAATGAACTCCCTGCTGCGGTCTTCCCATGCGCCTACAATATGGAGTTCTTCAAAAGGGGCATTAGGAGGTTTCTTCAGGGTCGGCAGCGCGAGTGTGACGCTCCTGGTGTTGCACGAGTCCATAGGCCACGGTAACCACTTCCCATCAGGTGGGCCGTGTGCTTGTCTGCCACCTAAGTGGTAAAAAAAAAAAACATGTAGCCAGCTTTTCTGATAGTAAATGTGCCTGACGATCGAGAGGTTCCGAGTTTGAATATCCCCGACTCGGATATACTCGACACAGAGGAGTTGAAGGATCTGGAGAGGAGGGGGAGGTGGTTCAGATCGCAAGCTTCTGTAAGGAAACAGAAAGGTTTGAACGGGGTGCCGTGAAAGCTGGATGAATTATGCTCTCCCTAAGGGGAGAGTAGGGATATGGATGAATTGGCTCACAGACGTTCCAGGTGAATCATCCGTCCGGCTACTGATGTCCCCTTTTCGGAATAATAATAATAATACAAGTACATGACGGTAAGTCATCTGTTGGGTAGATTACTTAGAGCGTTAATGCCAGTAGCATCCGAAGCTTTCACTCTAGAATATTTTGTTTATATGCATTTAAATTGCAGGTGGTGTACGTCAATTCTTTTGAATATAAAAATGCACCTCCGAACCTCCGCCAAGTTGATATTAGTTCAAATAAGGACGGTATGCCCGGTATGTATAATATGTTAATTATATATATTTTGTTTAAATTATTATAAAATAATCTGTTCCATTGATAGATTAAGATTCTCAATTGTCTTATTTTTATTTATAAATATTATTTAATTTTTTTATACCACTTAGGTGGCAGACAAGCACACGGCCCACCAGATGGAAAGTGGTTACCCTGGCCTATGGACGTTTGTATCATTAGTGGAGCGCTTACGCTTGCGCTGCCGACCCTGTAAGCGCAGAGAGTTTCTGTGCCGTCAGTGTAGGAGACAAAGCAAGACAAGCTTATGATCTTCTTACTGACGGCATAACAACACTCCCAGTGAGCTCTGGCAGTGGCAGTAGTAGAAGAGTACTTCTCACCGCCGGGAACACAACACGAAGTTATTATGGCTGCGGTATACTTTAGGGCGGAGGCACTTCCCCAGTCGGACTGTTCAATTGGACGGAAATACCGTCGTGGCCTACCTCCATCAAATTTATGAATGATCTAGTTCTAGACCAAAATTTAACAACAGTGTGGAATAAAATGTATTAAAAATATTTAGTTTTCGGATTAGACAGCATTTGTACACGAAAGCAGAAAATGACTAATAATGTTTTTTTTAAAATTTCAGCAAATTCCCTCAGTATAACTAGTCTGTTAGAAAAAAAAGTTGTTCCAAACAACCGGGACTATATCATGCGCGTTATGTTATCCATATTTGAGAAGACTCTAGATGTAAAAGCATTCCAAGACCTGTTAAGCGATCCAAATGAACGCTTTGATGTGGTGATTGCAGAATGGATGTTCATAGACGTATTTGCAAGGTAATTTCTGCATCACTTCATGAATATTCTCTGTTCAAACGTTATTTACCCGTTTGCCATACTCACTGTAAAAAGAATATTTTATCTCTAATAGAGCATCGTTATCGTTTAATGTGTCAGCGGACTTACCGGAGCTGGTATACAAGGAGGGCTTGTACGTGCCACTATTTCTTATGCGTAAACCGAACTTACTGTACAATAACTACCTATAGACAAAATTCCAATCTACTACGAACCTGCCGTACGTACAATGTGGCATGTTGGGATGTTGATATATATTATATTCTTCACTAGTCTCCTTCATCTTAGCGTTAGTTCCAGTCGTATCAGAAGCTTTCTCCTCGGAGTCTAGGGCACGATTTACCAGCCTTACTGCGAATTTGGCAGATCTTCGATATTTTCCGTGAAGGGACTACCTTTTAACCTTATATTCCAAATTTTATTCTTCATGAGTATGTCTATTTATATGATAAAAATCCTAATATGCTTTAGAAATAAGCAGAATCGTTTATAATATTGGCGAAGTAATATGTGCCTGCATCGATCTTCAAGTCATTTATAAATAAGATTTTGATAAATTTGTAATTACTGAAAAGTACCAACAAATTTCATTACAGAACTACTTTCCCAGTAACCTTATATTTGTCTTTAATTTAATATATTGCTAAATTTTATTTTAGTTTGGGACCTTTATTTGGCTGTCCATTCATATGGGTGTCTCCAGTGGAAGTTAACGCTCGTGTTTTACGATTGATCGACGAAATGCCAAGCCCAGCATATAGTTCTGATATACTATCATCAACTACACCTCCTTTTACATTCCAACAACGACTACAAGAGTTATGGGGACGTATAACAGAGGTCTACACGGATTATATGTTAGTATTCTCAAATATTTTCTACATAACTTTTCTGTCAATTTTGTGTCTTTCTATCAATAGCTTCAACAGTCTAATTTGGTTAATAATAAATATAACGTTCTAGGTACTACGATAAATTACAAGCTGACGTATATCATAAAAAGATAGCTCCTTACATGATAGCCAAAGGTATTAAGCCTCCAGCCTTTCAAGAACTTCGATTTAATGCATCTTTGATTCTTGGCAACTCGCATGTATCTATGGGAGAAGCTCTCAGAATACCACAGAACTATAAACCCATAGGAGGCTACCACATTGATGAAAATGTCAAGCCTTTACCTGAGGTACCAATGTACTCTTTTAATATAGATTTTTGGATAAATTACTTTTAAACCTACGCATGTGTATAGTAATATTGTAAGTAATTACGTTTTTAGGATCTGCAAAAAATAATGGATTCATCAAAAGATGGAGTTATATATTTCAGCATGGGCTCAAATCTTAAGAGCAAAGACTGGCCAGAACAAATCAAGCAAAATCTTTTGAAAATGTTCGGCGAATTGAAACAAACAGTGCTGTGGAAATTCGAAGAGGACTTACCCAATGTACCAAAAAATGTTCATATTTTGAAATGGGCACCGCAACCGAGTATATTAAGTAAGATTTTGGTGTAGTCTAACTTTTTTGATACTGGATAGGTACTTATAGGTTGTAATATGTCGTCAATAATAACAAAGCGACTATTTGTGTATTTTGTACTAAAAGTAAAATTTAACTGTTGTAGATTGAAAAAGAAAAATGCTTAGACGGGATTGAAGTCGCTACCAGCCCCTCTTTAAAAGTTCATTAAAATTTATTGTTATTGAAAATTTGTAGAAAACTTCCTTTTCTTATCTAACCTTTTTCGTTACCACTAGGCCGCGAGCCCAATGGTTTAACCTGATAAAACCTGTTAAACTTATGTTAAATATGCTAATCTGTTTGGTTATCACTTAGCCATGTGTCCTTTGTGTTATTTTATTATGCATTCCTATATTCAAACATATAACTAATAAAATAAATAATTATGACAATTTCATTTTTAGCTCATAAAAATTGCATCCTTTTCATTAGCCACGGAGGGCTGCTCTCAACTACTGAGACAATCCACTACGGTGTACCTATTATTGGAATACCTGTGTTTGGTGATCAGTTTGTCAATGTGAACAGAGCTACCAAAAAAGGGTTTGCCCTTCAAGTCGATCTGACTCATCGTGTAGATGAAGACTTACGAGTAGCCATAAAGGAAATGTTGTCTAAATCATCGTAAGTAGTAATTTAACTTCACTAGACATATTAAAATTAGAGATTATGATCAAATGGTATTTATCTGGAACTTACCGTAATTAAAACTTCGAGCTTGTATTAAACACAATCGAAGGAGGTTACCATGAAGGTAGGTTACCATGAAGAAGAACTTAGGCACCATGCAGTTATTTCAAATTTTATCGGCAAGGTTCGTGCGAAGTATCTCATCCTCATATCTAGATGCTAAATTTTTCACAGAATAACAAATACTATCTTTGTACCTACTAATATATCTTAATTCAGGTAGTTCAATTTAAAAAGCTTTGTAAATATTTAAGTGATAATAAACTTTTCGTCTTTCAGAAGAAAGCCTTCATGTATTTTATTTTTAATAATAACACTGTTGTTTTACAGGTATAAAGAAAGAGTGTTGGAATTGTCACACATATATCACGACCGTCCCATGAAGCCTGCTCAGGAGTTATCACATTGGGTGCGTCACGTTGTGGAGACACGTGGAGCTCTGCATTTGCGTTCACCTGCACTCGCGGTTCCATTTTACGAACGACTGTTCCTCGATGTAATTGGTTTAATTGTATTAGCTTTACTTGGAATTTGTAAATCATTAAAATGTGTGTGTGCTTTCGCATGCCCAAAAAAGACAGTAGATATTAATAAGAAAAAGAATTAAAATTTCGTAAATAAAATATATTTTAAAGAATTTTTCGTTTCATTTTATGTAGAGTTAGGAGATTTTTTAAACCACTCAGGTGGTAGATAAGCACACTGCCCACCTGATGAAAAGTGGTTACCGTGCCATATGGACCTATGCAACACCAGGGGAGTCACATTCGTGCTGCTAACCCTGTAAGAACAGTAAGTGTCTGTGCCGTCAGTGCAGAAGACAAATCAGGACAAGGCTTTGGTCTTCCCACTGAGAGCTCTATAACTCTTCAGTAAGCTCTGGTTATTCACTATTCACCGCTGGGAACACAACAAGGTTATTACGACCGCGGTATTCTGTAAGGCGGAGGTATTTCCCAAGTCACATTACTCAATTGGAATGAGAATACCGTCATGTCCTACCCCTTTTGATTTGATTTGTAGTGCATTATAAAATTGTGAAGATTGGCATAAAATAAAATACGTTAATAATTTTTTTTACAATTTCTTGTTTTTTTTATATCATATATACCAACACACTTCTCGTTTATGAGCTTGTCAATTACGATAAAATCGAAAGAACTAATTATGTACGTCAGTAAGTATTCGATCTATCTTGACCTTAAGAGCAAAACAAACTGTTTACTGCTTTAAATTGTATCATCGTCCGTGTACCTAATATCGGAACAATCAATCAGGAAGGGGAGAATACCTAGACACTAAAATCACTTTAGGTATTTTGTTCCTCAAGATCGATCTCATGCTGACTGTACCATCTTTTATAATAACAGACATCCATCATGTGCATGACAGTTTTCAGCGAAATAATAATACTGGAGTTTTTTTCTCGTTTTGGAGTCTCGCATACCCATTGTAAATTGTATTACACCATCTATGGCATCTATCTTTATTTAAATAACCTGTATTGACCTATAAATGAAAAGATACCTACTTGTTGTTTAGTGTGCGAGTGTCACGTCCGATTCCCGACATTTCTCTCCTCTTCCTCCTCAGTTATGTCAAACACGTGGCGTGGAGAGGTCGTCGCTACGGACGGCCCAGTATAGTTCCTTTATTTCTTATTTCAATTTGTGATCGGTGTATACACGAGCAACATGTGAGTTTTTTATTATTGTTATACGCCAAAATAGCTGTCATATATGAATGAGATGTAATATAAAATATTCACGCAACAGCTGTACATTCAGTACAATGAACTCGATGGTTAAATGTTATTGCGTAAACTGTGTTATAATACTACTAAAATTATCAATACGATTCACGTCGTCAAGGTCACTAGGTAGTTTCTATAAACCTCAGTCTCGGCTAAAGTGATAAAATAGAAACGTAGTCTTTACAATAAACATTAAAGTAGAGGTCTTTAGGTCGGTATTTCTGTCTTCCTTGGTATACAAATGTAAATGTAATATCTAGTACAAGATATGTTCACTAGATGTCGTGTAAGAAATCTGATTTGAGATGCATGATCCACATTAATATTATTAATGCGAAAGTAACTCAGTCTGTCTGTCCAAGATCCTAGGTCCCCAACATGATAACGCAAAATATTACGAGTTATGTATATCAAAGATAAAGGGCTAACCAAGATATTTTATTTCCAACATTTTAGAGGTTGTTTTTTGTGACGGGGGTTTTTTAATAAGCTCAGTCTAATAAATTTTAGCCTTGTGGAATGGGTAATGGACTGCTGAGACGAGGTCTCGGGTTCGATCCCGGGTTTTACCATGGCACACACATTAATGACTTTTCGATGCTTTTCGAAGTTATATGTGTATTTATCGCAGGTTTACAAATGCCCGGTTAATGGCAATAGGTTCGCCACCTATTATACAGGGACCAAAACATAAACTGGCAAAATTGTGAGTGTTAGCACCTCTGCCTACCCCTTCGGGGATTTAGACGTGAGTTTATGTTATGTTATGTAATAAATTTTAAAAATAGGTAGCTTTTTACAGTTTCAGTAACCCTTAATCCTTGAAATTATCGTATTTTTAGCGGTTATCAATTTGACATGTACTTATGTATTTATCACTTTAGTTTTGATTTGTATATACCAAGAGCAATTATAATTTTCAATAGTAGCGCTACAATGATCAATCAATAAGTGGATAACACTTTTTTTTTTTTTTTTTTTTTACGTGCGCAAAATCCCCACGGATACCTCCCCACCGGAGCCGGTGGAGGAGGTTATGTCGGACTCGAACCGACTAAAACGCACGCCGCCTGTGGGTCGTTTCGGTTGCCGAAGGTGAGGTTGACAGGCATATCCCTCGCACCCCGGCCGACCCAGGGCCATCTCTCACGATCTGGCCCTCTTCTCGGGTGTGGGGACCACAGAGTCCCCAACTCGTCCCCGGAAACGGGGAGGCGCGCCACGCGCGCCGCCACCGCGGCCTGCTTCTGCCAGGGTGACAGGCGGCTTCACCTGTCACCCCCAGGCCGGCGCTCATGGGGGGCGGAGGTCGTTCATCGACCTCCGACGCCCGAGTTGCCTTCGTGCGCGGGCAGCTTGTCTAGCGATCCTTCGTCGCTCCCGCTGCCGCTCCCGCCCCGCCTCCTCCTTCACGAGCATTACTTGCTCGCAGAAGGAGGCGCCGGCCGCCCACGCATCCGCGCAGCGAACCATCGCCGCGAGCAAGGTGGAGAGCGTGAGAACCCTCACTCCCAGGGCCGCCACAAGCTCCCGCCTCGGCGTCTCCCACGCCGGACACTCGGTGAGCGTGTGCGGACCTGAGTCCTCGCTCGCGTCGCAGTGATGGCACTCGGACGTTGGCTCTTTCTGCATCCGACGCAGATACTTTCCGAAGCATCCGTGCTCGGTGATCATCTGCGTCAGACGGTACGAGAGGCTGCCGTGTGGCCTCTCTAGCCACTCCCCCATGATGGGTCTTACCGCCGTTACTACGGCGTGCCCTGCGCTTGGTTGCCCAAGTCGTCTCTCCCATTCTGCCACCATTTCCCTGTGGAGCCGGGATCTCACGGCCCGAATTTCTTCGGGCTCGGGATCGTGACCCCGCTCCCGCGCCGCCCTTCGGAACCTGTATAGCGCCGAAAGGCAGATGCCTTTCGGCGCTATACAGGTTCCAGGATCCATGGTGGCGATCCGGCGAGGAGACTCGCCGCGTTGAATGATATCGTGCGGTACCCCCTTATGATGCGGCACGTCAACTTCCGCTGCGGACGCTGCAGCAGAAGCATGTGCCGATCACTCAGGGTGTCCGCCCACACGGGACACCCGTACAGGGCCATGGACCGCACGACACCCGCGTAGAGTCTCCTGCAGGAGTCATCCGGGCCCCTCAGGTTGGGCAGTAGCCGCGCCAGAGCGTTGGCTGTGCCCGCCAGTTTGGGGCCCAGACTTCGGAAGTGCTTCCCGAAGTCCCACCGGCCGTCGAGCACGAGCCCCAGATATTTCATCTGGGGCTTGATGCCGATGAGAGTGCCTCCCACTGTGAGACTGGAACCAGGTGGTGGCGTGCGCCGAGGTCCATGAAAGAACATGGCCTCGGATTTATGCAAAGCCACCTCAAGGCCCAGCCGCCGGATCCGTTCCACGACTTGAGCAACCGCGGTCGTGGCCCTCAGGATCGCTTCGCGGTGTGTAGCTCCGCTCGCCGTCACTAGCGTGTCGTCCGCATAGCACGTGACGACGGCGCCGTCCGCAAGCTCACCGCGAAGCACCCAGTCGTATCCAATGTTCCACAGTAGCGGCCCGAGAACCGATCCCTGTGGAACACCGCACGACATCTCACGCCGACCGACGCCGGTCGCACTTGGGTAGATGACGGCTCTCTCCGTCAGGTACGCCCCGACTATGCGGCGGAGGTAGAGAGGCACACCGTGGTACACGAGTGCCTCCCTGATGCAACTCCAGGGCAAGGTGTTGAACGCGTTGGAGATGTCCAAGGACACCGCCAACGTCACCTCACCCCGGGCAACTGCCTCCTCCGCCAAAGTCCTCACGCGCATGATGGCATCCACGGTGGACCGCCACCGGCGGAAGCCATATTGGGCATCCGCCAGGTCCGGCCCCCTACCAGAGAGGTGCTCGACGAGGCGCTTCGCAATAACTCTTTCAAAGAGCTTGCCCACCTCGTCGAGCAACACAATGGGCCGGTAGCCGGACGGTTCGTCCGCCGGGCGACCCTCCTTTCGGATGAGGACCAGTTTCCCCGTCTTCCACATCTTCGGAAACTGGCCCCGCTTCAAGCATGCGCTGAGGAACCCTCTCAGCCGGGGTTCGAGACCGTCTTCTCCCAGAGCTAGGACCCACGCGCGGCCTGGAATGCCGTCGGGTCCCGGGGCGGTGCTCTTCTTGGCTCTAAGCCTTCGCACCGCCAGCTCCAGTTCTACCCAAGTGACCTCGGGGACTTCGTCGTCAACTACCACACTGGGCGCCACAGGTGACCGAGGTGGCGGAGTCATCTGCGGCGGAACGTGTTCCGCTCGCGCCGGGAACAGGGACTCGACCACTCCACCGAGCAGAGCTGGCTGGAGAACCCGGGTCAACGGCGGGGCTCGGGGGCGCAGCTTTCCTCTTACCATAAGGTAAGGCCGCCCCCATGGGTCCCGCTCCAGCGTCTCCATGAGCTCCTTATAAGCCGCGGCTTTCGCCCGCTTAATCTCCGCTCGGAGGGCATCTCTGGCCTCCCTGTATCCCACATGAAGCTCCGCCACTCGGGGCTCCGTATCTGCGGTTCGGCTACGCCTCCTACGGAGTCTGGTCCACCGGCGGTGCGCGATCACGCAGGCTTGCCGTAGCCTCGCGATCTCCGCAGACCACCAGTAGACCCGACGCCTCGGACTATAGGGTGGTGCCCTAGGCATACCCGCATCGCAGACACGAGTCATGGCCTCCCGGAACCACACCGCCTCATCGTCGATATCGACAGGCCTGTCCGGCGCAATGGCCCAGGCCTGTACGATGGCGGCCTCCAGGAGGACCTCCCGATTCAGTCTCCCAAGCACCCAGCGTGGCTCGCGTGGGACCGGTATGACCGGCGCATCACCCGCGGGGGGGGAGACATCAAACCGAACGTATCGGTGATCCGCCAGTGTCTCCACCCCCACAACAACACGCCAGTCCCGCACACGGTGCGACAGCGAAGCGCCTGCGAACGATAGGTCGATAATCGAACTGCGCTCCGCGGCCACGAACGTGGCTTCGGCCCCGCGATTCTGGAGAACTAGACCGTGATTAGCGGCCCAGCTCTCCAGAGCCCTACCTCGTGGGTTCGTGTGCCGGGACCCCCAGGTCACTGACCAGGCGTTGAAGTCCCCGAGCACAAGAACCGGATGAGGGTGGCAGGCGTTGACGACGTCGGTCAGTCGCTCCAGCGACTGCCGGTACTCCCCTATGCGTCGGTGTAGGCTCGGCGTGAAATAGACGGCCACGACCGCAATCTCCCCCACACGCGCCGCTACGATGCCATGCTCCCTTGCCACGACAACAGGGGGGGGGGCACCCATAGCGGCGTTGTAAACCAGTGCCGCCGACCCGTCCAGGTCGACCACCCAGGCAGGCCCAAGGGGCCGGTGAGTGTACGGATCGGCGACAGCGGCGACGTGTACGGACCACTGTGCCATGCTCTGGAGCAGAAGACCCTGAGCATCGACACCGTGGCCCACGTTCGCCTGCAGGACGCGGAGCTGGGGATCCATTATGGAACCATCTCCGCGTCCCACCGCGAACTCTGGGTGGAGCTCCCGCCTTTCGGCTTCGGCTCCCCCCCGGTGCAGGCCTTGCTACCAACCCTATGGTCGGCCGGTTTGCCCCCCGCTGCACACCTGAAGCAGTGCAGCGGAGCTTCGCAACCACCGGCCGTATGACCGGGTTGGCCACAGCGGAAGCAGCGGTCACCGACCGTCACCGCCGCCGTGCACTGCACCCCCACGTGGCCGACCGACAGGCACCTAAAGCACCTGGTCGGTCGAGCCTGCAGGAGCCGGACCTGCACCCGCACCACGCCTCCCACGGCGAGGAACCCTCGGTCGGCAGCCTTTTTGGCTGCTGCGATGGGGCAGCCGACAACTGCCGCCCCCAGTCCGCGGCGGCCGAAGCGGATTGCTCCGACCTTCACCGCCTCTAGGGGGCAGCCCCCGGCCTCCGCCACGGTGAGGCGGATTTGCTCCGCCGTGATGGAGTCGTCCAGGTCCGAAATGCGCAGTTCTGCGCACTTGTTGGGCCTGGACACCCGGACGTCGGCTGCGTCTAACGTGTCCCGAAGCTTAGCCGCTAGGGCATCAGCCTGGGGACCGCTCGAAGCACCGGGGATCTCGAGTAGCCGAGCACCCGTCCGAGTGGGTTTCACCCGGATGGGGCCCGGCATCCCAAGGGCCCTCATGTCGACACAGGCTCTCGCCTGTGTAACAATCTGGGCGTACTGCACGCCCCTCTCCGCCGCCTCCGCCGTCATCGTTAGGACGACGGCGGTTGAGCGGGGAACGCGCAGCCTCCCCGGCACACCCCTCGCAGCAGCCTCGGCCTTCTTGGCCTTTTTGGCTGCCTTCCGGAGCGCCTTGCGCCGCTTTTTGGAGGCTCCAGCAACCTCCCAGCCCCCTTCTGGTGAGGAGACAGCCCGCGTCGGAGCCGAGGAAGGACCCGAACCTGGAACCGGGTCCGGGGTTGGGGTCGGGGCTAAGGCCGGGGACGTCTTCCCCTTACCCTTGCCCTTCCCCTTGCCTCCGGCCCGGGCACCCCGCGCTCCCTGGGGGCTCCCGGCTCCCACGGCGAGAGCAGCCCGAGTGGCCGGAGCGGCAGGAGCGGCAGACGCAGTGGACGGGCCGCTGGCCGACTCCTGCGGGGACCTCGCCACCGCCGGACAGGTGGGACCCCTCTTTACTGCTCCGGCATACCCGACCGAAGGCGACAGGGGCGGTCTGCGGTTGGAGTCCATAATGGCCTCCAGCCACCTCTGGGTGCGCTCCTCCTGCGCCACCCGCCACGCCCGTTGCTCCGCCTGCGCCGCGTCCTGACGCTTCTCCATGGCGGCTATTGCCGCCATGCAGAGCGCCAACGGGTCCGCAGGCCGAGCCGGCTGCAGCACCGGCGACTCCGGTCGAGGCTCCAGCTGTGGCAACTCCGGCTGCGCCAGCGGTTCCGGCCGCAGCGGCGACCTCGACCGCACCGGCGACAGCTGCCGCGTTGACGGCATTGGCCGTTCCGGCTGCGCCCCCAGCCTCCGCCGCGCCGAACGCGTCACCCGCTCCTCCGGCAGTCCAGCGACGACCTTTTTAAGCTCGGCCAGCTCCGCCGCCATCTTGCTTATCTCCTTGCGGTGACTGGCCGCCATCCTCTCGTAGCTGTCGAGGAGCTCAATGTGCCTCCTGCCGCAGCTCCGCCTTGAGTTGGTCGTGCAGTTGGACGAGTCGCGACGCCGCCTGCGTTACTCGGTTCTCCTCCGGCGTCGGAGAATCGGTGCGGGTTCCAGCCCACCCTTCCAGAGCCTCTATCACCTCCCTGGACGTTATATCGTCCATCGATCTTCGATACGAGGCGAGAGCGCCGCCGAGGTGGAGGAACTCGGCGGCGCCCTCACATCCTCTGGGGCCGGAGCCCGGGAGGAGGCTTTGGTGCTTCCGTCCTGCAGCTTTCGGCGGCTAACCGCTAGCTGCTTGGGCGGAGGAGGGCGCATCGTCTCGTCCCCACCGGAGCTGCTGGAAGACGACGAGTCGGTCAGGGTGAGATCCAGATCCGAATCAGTCTTTGGTGCGGGGATGATTTTCTTCTTGCGGTTCCTCTTCCGCCGTGGTGCAGATTTCCGGGTCTGCAGACCCACCGGGCTGTTCGCCCTGCTCCTCTCATTGGCGGTGTCGAAGTCTTCCGACACCGTCCCGGCTTGGGACGCGACCTCCGCGTCGTGGTGCTGCGCGACCTCCGCGCAGACTGTTCTGCTAGGTTTGGGTTTATATGTTGATGATGAATTCTCCATTTAAATCCCACGAGTATGACGCGATATAAACTACACTCCCTGGGTGACGCTCATTCCAGGAAGCGGGGTATATACTGTGGATTTCCCCAGGTGTCCACAGGTTTTAATCGACTTCGCTGTCGGGTTTTAAGACTTTTCCTTGTCGCGGGCCGGCCAATTAAGGCAAGCCCCGCGGCCTTCAGGATACCGGCTTCCCAAGTGTGGCTAGCACTCAGGTCGTTGTCGATATCTTGGAGGTTACGCGACGCGGGAGAGCAGCCAACTCTCCCAACACCGACGGTGGCACGAATGCCTGCCAGCCTCTGCGCGAGCAGTAGGCCGGCCCGTCCCGGGATCCCAAGGATCCTTGAGTCGCCCCCATGTCCCCTCTGAAAGCAGAGGGGTACTGGGAGCGACAGGACCCAGACTTTAAAGGCCTGGGCCCGCTAGCCCTAAAAAGGGCTTGTCGGGTTATTTGTCGACGGCTAGCAGAGCTCCTTCTCCTTGGAGTCAGAGTCTACTAACCGTCGTCCAGGGTGCACCAGCCTTCCCGCTTCCGTTCCCCAGGACCGCGGTCCAGAGGGAAAAGAAACAGGTAAGCCAACGTGGAGGTTACCCAACCCGCACCCCAGTGGATAACACTGACAGCATGATGACGTGTCTATATAATAATTTAGGTGTCTACTTATTTTTGTATGTCAAGTACAGTCAAAACAAGAAGGGCACTAGATAAATAAATATTTATATATTTTGTTCTACGATGTCTGAATCTAAAGGGTAAATTATATACTTTAACCTTTAGATTCTGACATCGCGAAAAAAAGGTCTACCGGATGGTAGGCATACATTTGTATAATTTAGCAACCTAATAAACGTGAATGAGTCGAACTTACTTATTTGGACGATATAATTTACGGAGCGTATCCTTATTGCAATTGTCTGGAAACCTGCCCAGAACAATAACAATGGAACGTTTGATTGAGTCTTTTTTTTCTAAATTCTTTATTGCACTGCACACACACAGTATTGAGATCATAAATAAAAACGTTTCAAAGAAAATGTACATAGGCGAGCTTAACTCAAAATGAGATCTCTCCTAGCAAACCTTTGAGTAGCAGACCAGTCCTTCTGTTAGGGTAATAGATTTTCATTCTCTATTTCCTGGGAGTAAATTATTAGTGGTTATAAATGATCTTTTTCTTTCCATTAGTATCTGCACACATAATGTAATACTAAAGGTATCTCTAGTTCTCGATATGGTTGATAATTAGGCAGAATTTAAATCTTATATATTTAGTTGTACCAAACGTGTATCTAGTTGTACCAAAACTCATGCTTCACAAAGTTGGTTAATCGTTTGTAGGCAGCTGTATAAATATATTTAATAAAATTCCTCAGGAATTGATTAACATGCCACTAAATAAATTTAAAATAGAAGTGAAAAAAACTTTAATGAATAAAGGTTACTATAAAGTAGATGAGTATCTTGATGATGTAAATACGTGGTCAACATAAGTCTCATGTTGGCTCGCACAAACTAAATTGTAAACTAAAGCAAATTTAAAAAAAGAAAGATAATCTAGTTCTAATATAGTTCTTTGAGTTTCTTACTGGTATTTTCTCAGCAGAACTAACCTACCGAACGAGCGAAAGAATCATTTTCCAATGAAACAATTTTTACATAATTTAATATTTTTATATTATTTCTTGACATAATTGTAAAACTTTGACGTTCATATTTGCTCTTTGTGTGCCTAAACTGAATAAATGAAATTGATTCTTTGATTCTTAAAATTGTTTGGCAAAAATGAAAATGAAATTATTGTCATTTTGTTTCAGATCATGGCGATGTTCACGAAAATTTTACTCTGTATAGCTATATTAGCTTATCCTTCTGACGCCTACAAGGCATTGGTAGTGACCCAAATGCCTTCCAAGAGCCACTCAATTCTAAACGACGGTATCGTCAGGCAACTACTTAAAGATGGCAATGAAGTCAGTGTGTCTCAAAACCTAGACAAATATTTTTAAAGTATAGAGTACTTTATAAAATACTCTGTCTAATATTAATCTAGTAATTTAGAAATTCAGCCAAATTCGCAGTTAGACTGATAAAGCGGACCCCAGACTCCGAAGTAAAAGCTTCGGATGCCACTGGAAGTAACGCTAAGATGAAATACTCTCTCTCTCTGCTTAAATATTTTATTTCTCCTTCAAGATTGAGAGGGTGAAGCTCGAGATATTGATGTTTTGACTAAAACGTATAATTCGTAACATTGGTACTCACAAAAATATAAATTATTTTTTTACAGGTGACTTATATAAGATCGATAGAATATAAGAATGCCCCTCCTACACTTCGTCAGATCGATGTCAGTAGCAATGAAGAAGCTTTGCCTGGTATGTTTTAAAATTCATCGTTGTTCGTCAGGTGTTTTGTAACATATAAATATTATCGCAATTTAAGTGCCGACTTGCATTTGATAATGTTTTACATTCAATAGTTTACAGTATCATATCTCAGTACAAAAAAATATTTTCTTGTATTTTAGCGGATTCCATTAATATTGAAGCTATTATGAAAAACACAGCTCCAAGTGACGCAGAAGCCGTGAAGCGCTTTATGACTGAAGTTGGTATAAAAACTATAGAAAACAAAGAAGTACAGAAATTATTAAATGATCCCAAGGAACAATTTGACGTAGTGATAGTCGAGTTTATGGATAATGATGTATTGGCTAGGTAAGACATTAGTGTAGCATATATTGCTATGTGTATCTATGATATATAAAATTCAGTACAAATTGAGTGCAAATTAAACTTAGGGCTTAAAACAAAGTTTCGTTTTATTCGAAATATGTTTCCATAGCTGATTTTTCATAATTAATCATGACCGTCTATTAGTACTAGTTACATGATAACAAATACACGAATAGAAACTTTATTAAAACTGTTATTCTTAGTACGTACCAGTACAATTGTACCGCACTCTGCTACTTCAGCAAAACAGGCTACATTTGTGTTGCTTGCTCATAACGATTATTTGTTCCGTTCTTAGCCTTTTCATAAATGTACAATAAAAAAATCGCACCCATTTCCTGGTTGGTAAATAATTACGTTTTTATTATAGTTTTGCAGCGGTATTCGACTGTCCTTTTATATGGATGTCTCCCATAGAGGTTAACTCTGATATTTTAAGACGAATAGATGCTGTACCAAATCCTACTCATGTGCCAGATTGCATGTCTACAAATGTGCTACCATTTTCATTTGAACAACGTGTGGAAGAGTTGTGGTCCTTGTTAAAGGCAGAATATTTATTTTACAGGTAAAATGTCAAAGTTATTAAGATATAATTATGTTGATCATAATCTCAAAAAAAAAAAACAAAAAATTACAGGATTCAACTCGAATAAAAATAAAATAAATTGTACTTTAGTACTTGCAATCCTCTGCAACGCAACGGTAGAATATTCGACTGCTACGCAGGAGGCGCAGATTCGCTCAGTGAAAATATTTTTTTGCACGAATATGTATATTTGCGTGTTGTGTGTATTTACAAAAAAAAGGATCCCATTCTAGATTCCATAACACAAGCTAGTTAAACTATGCTTACCATGGGTCTAGATGGTGTTGCGTGTAATATTTATTATATGATAAGTTGCCTTGGTTTATTTTCATTATAGCAATAATATTTCCAGATACTTCGATGAAATGGAAACTGAAGCATATAACCGACTAATAGCACCTGTGATATTAAAAAGAGGACGTCAGCCACCATCATTTCAAGATATCAGGTTTAATGCATCTTTGGTGTTGGGATATTCACACGTTTCTATGGGAGAAGCTGTCCGTCTACCTCAAAGCTATAAACCCATCGGAGGGTACCATATTGATGAAGATATTAAACCTTTACCAGAGGTATAAATACTTGAATTAGAACAGTCAGGGGTTCAGTGTAATTGTGAGACTAATACTCGTAGCGCATTACTTGTTACAGCAATTAATTGGTAATTTCTTTTCATTAAAACTACTTTTAAAGTATTAAATTTCATATTTTTCTCCAGATATAGATACATGATGAAATATCGTCGATTGTGTTATTTAATTTTTGTTTTTGTAATAAGATTTTCAATCATTAAAAAAACATTGGAATGGATTATATGTCCTACACGCAGTAGCATAGAGTATAAGTCATAAACGAACAAAAGTTCCGTTCCATAAAACATTAAATAGACTGTTTGATATCTTCAGAACCTGAAGAAAATAATGGACAACGCTAAAGATGGTGTAATATACTTCAGCATGGGATCAAACTTACGAAGCAAAGACTGGCCAGAGGACATAAAACGGAATTTATTAAAGATGTTGGGAGACCTGAAACAAACTGTATTGTGGAAATTCGAAGAACAGTTACCTGATATTCCTAAAAATGTGCACATATCAAATTGGTTACCACAACTAAGCATTTTAGGTATGTATGGTATATTTCATAATATTATCTCTCCTTTTAATTTTGCTAGACATTTTACAACATTAAACCTGATTTACTTTTCAGCTCATCCGAATTGTGTCATTTTCATAACTCATGCTGGTCTTCTGTCCACTGCTGAAACTTTACACTTCGGTATACCAATTATTGGAGTACCTGCATTTGGCGACCAGTTTACTAACATTAAGAAAGCTATAAAAAAGGGTTACGGAATCAAAGTCGATATGACCTATAACGTAGTTGAAGACCTGAAAGTTGCCATCGAAAAAATGACAACAGACTCTACGTAAGTCATTGTTATATCATTAGTTTCTTTTAAAATTTTAATGTCAGTCACGTCAACCTTATTTGTGATTCTGCTTCAAAATTTAAGTGAAGTGTGACAATGTTTTTATGCTCTATTTATATATTACCTATTTGATCTGTTGGTGTACAGTAAAGCATTATCTATCTATCTATCTATCTATCTATTATATCATCTACACATGTTCTGTTTTCTGTGTTCTAGAACTAGTTCAGTTCTGTAAGATATCCTGAAAATGATAATATTATTGTGATATTATTGTCAAACGTGATCTTACTTCTAAGGTAAATTAATGAATCTTCTTATTTACAGATACCGCTTGAAAGCTAAAGAGTGGTCAAAAGTATATCATAGCCGTCCATTAAAGCCTAGCGATGAATTGGCGTTCTGGGTGCGTCACGTAGTAGAGACACGTGGTGCTCCACACCTGCGGTCACCAGCTTTAGATGTGCCATTCTATCAACGTCTCTACTTGGATCTAATAGCCATACTCTCAGTGGTTATAATATTTATTTGTAAATTAATTAGCCAAATCTGTAACTTTATATTCTCAAAGAAAGTAGAAACCAAGAAGAAAAAGAATTAGATGATGTTTTATTGATCTATGTAGATAAAATATATATTTATAATAAACAGGTTTAAAAAAATATATAGATATTATTTGTTAAGTTTTTATTTACATATTCAGGACGGTACATTTCGAAAGTACCATTAGCCTAATACAGATATTTCAATCCACGAAGACGCGCCCCTCCATTTCTCCGATCAGTTTACAGTACATGTGTGCACGCTTAAGTCAATGTCTGAGTGTTATCCGTACACACTAATAATCTATGTGTGCACGCACACACTATAATTAATAGACTAATCAGGAGAGAGCGTCATAGTCAAAAAGAAAGATGCTCTACTTCAATTTTAAATTTTATACCCGACTGCGAGAAAAGGGTTGTTTTATTTTTAGGTGTAGATATTTTATGTGATTCTTTAATATAATGATAATATTACCATTTTTATTATAGGGGTAATTATAGACATACGTGAAATTTTTTATAGAACTTTATTAAGAAATAAAATAGGTAGTCAATCACTCGTTTCAGAATTATCGAATTCAGAGTCTGATGTATCGCCGACATTTATAATAAAACTAAAATCAAGATCACAGTGTCTCAGGTATTCGTCTTCTATTTTTTCCACGTGCTTACAAGTATTGAACCAGACATCTTTATTTACGCGATCAAATGCTTCATTTAAAATGGGCATAATCGAAGTGTAATTTTACTGATATTGCGACTAGCAACGTCGTTTTTTATAATACCCCAAATATTTTCGATTGTGTTCAATTCTGGATGATAAGGAGGCAGCCGAAGCACTGTGAATCCATGCTCTGTCAATAAATCGTCCACTTTGTACTTGCGAAAGTTTTCTTTGTTTTTTAATATAAGATTATAAAGTTCAGGTTTTTTGTAGCTTGGTTCAAAATGGATATTTTTTGCATTCAGCCAAGTCTGCATGTCTGATTTGTTGGAGTTGGATGTTGAATTTTTTCCGAACTCGTATTGTGATAAGCTGCATTATCCAAGATTACCACGGCATTAATTGGGAGATTTGGTATTAGTTTCTCCTTAAGCCACTTTAAGTAATTTTCTGTGTTCATGTTATCGTGGTAGTCTCCAGATTTGATCTCTGCTCTATGTGTCAACAATGCATTTGGAACGAAACCCTCTGCACTTCCACCATGTACTATAATTATGCGCACTCCTTTTGATAAATTTTGTTTTATTGCTGTATTAGAATCTTTTTCGGCCCAAGATTTTATTTGCACGTGATTGGTATGAATATATGATTCGTCTGTGTAGACTATAGGTCTACCTGCATTACGAAAAGACTTTACTTGTTTTAAATATTTCAATCTTAACATCTGCATATCATGTTTTTCGGTTAGCACCTTCCTGTTATTCTCAGTTTTTCTCCATTTATAACCAAGTTTAAGTAACAATGTCCTTAGGGTTGTTAAACATCCATCAAATTGTATGCGGTCTTAGAACAATATTAAGTCGTGATAATGTTGGAAATTGACGATGTTCTATATGATATTTGTGAATGGTTCTTCGGATTACACCTATATCAAATTCGTCAAAATTAATTTTTCGTGGTCTTACCCTTCTCTTCTTCATAGGTGATGTAAAAATAGTAGCACTTCTGCCCACTAAATTAGAATGCGACGTGCTCGTTTCATTTTCACACTCAGTATCCACTTCCGTAGTCAGCTCTGTTGTACGCTCCACACTTGGGACTATGGGAACTATACCATCCGTCTCCATAGTTATATTGGATTCTATAGTAGGAGCTGTAATAGGCTGCATTGTATCAGTATATTCCTTTCTTTCGCGTAGAATTCTAGTCACTGTGCTTTCAGTAACTCCAGCAGCCTGTGCGGTTCTCCATCGTGCATCAGTGAGTTTTTCTGCATATTTGTTACTTGCTTCTTTTTTCATAAAATCATATACTTTAGAAATAATTTCTCTCGCCTAAAATTAAAAAAAAAATATATTTTTACTTATTTATAAAAAAATCCTTTATTTATTTCATGTGTTTTAATAACTATAAAATTATAAACAGTCATTTACATACCTGGCTTTTAAGTACAATACGCTGAGATTTTTTCGACATTTCAAAAAAAAATTAAGTGGAGCAACTTTCGTAATGAGTCTGGAATTTTGCAACATAGATTTTACTACCCGTCTGCATCGAACCGCTGACGGTTCGCGACTGAGGCCGGAGCAAACTCCCCGCACCCCGCAATCCCCTCAACCGAAAACAAGTGGGGCGCGTCTTCGTGGATTGAAATATCTGTAAATCTCATATTATTCTCTCGTCTTAATTTGAATTGAATTCAAATGCTTTATCTTACTCTGTCTTTTTGATTCACTTTTGTTAGTTTCGTTGTACTATGTAGGTAAAAATTTGGAGGTCGAATTCAACCAATTTCACATTTCTAAGATAATATTACCTTCATCGAGCTAATGCCGCTGAAACAGCGTGAATGATTCGTGCAGTGATTAAAAAAATATTGCTCCTCGATCAAGGTATCACATTTATAAATACTTTTTGCGACTATGAGGAAAAAGATGTTGCTCAAGGAAGCATCATAATAAATTCGTACCAGTAAGTAATGCAAAAGGAAGTAATGCAGAAGTTAGTTTTTCTTAGTAGTAGGTATATATCTATAAATTATGTTTTAAAATAATTGAAACATGAGTTATTCCTGTATGAGTATTTACAGAAAAATATTGACTTAGTACTTATTTTGAAGCCTCTCAAGTGGTAATATATTGGTATAGTTACCTTTATAATAATATTACATAATTTGTGTACTCGTATCCTTTAAGAAACTAAAGGATGAGTTTCCATTCTTTTGTTCGCATGCCCTTCAAAAATGAGTAATACTTAATAGGTCTAAACTTCAATTTCTTATTGATAAAATCAATTACTCCATCATCAGCTTAGAAGCGTTATTAGAAGCGTTGGCAGCTTAATGGTTAAGGTGTCAGCTTTACGATCGAGAGATTCCGGGTTCGAATCGTGGACACTACCGACGCGAACCTACTACTAACACAAGCAATTAATAAACTATTCACGGATGTGCGTGAAGCTA
This sequence comes from Eilema griseolum, assembly GCA_963662185.1. Classification (NCBI taxonomy): domain Eukaryota; kingdom Metazoa; phylum Arthropoda; class Insecta; order Lepidoptera; family Erebidae; genus Eilema; species Eilema griseolum. The sequence goes on from OY759250.1 coordinate 14,906,581, forward strand.
CTGAAATTAAAAAATATAAAATTTTCTTACATGATAAAATTTAGCACTCTGTCAAAGTAATGACACGCCTTAAAATGAACGATTAGCAATACATCTGATTATATGTTAGTGTTGTAGAAATTTATTAGTGTCTGCTTCTGCTGTAAGTGAGATATGAAGTTAATAAGAATAACATTGTAAAAACAAAAAATATTTACTATATTCTTGCCTGAAATTATTTTAATAGGTAGTTTTAATCTTTTATCACAAGAAATAATAGCGCGACTGAATACAAACATACACTACGACGCCTATATTCAAAGAAAGTATTCATGTTCAATGTTCTGAAGAGCTCTTACAATTAGTCCCACCCTCTCCTTTCCTACACAGGACAACACGTGCAAGAAGGCTTAGATGCCTCCCGCTGACGGAGCACAATATCCGATCAAGAACCAAGCGGTTCGAAGACTCCTTCCATTGTCGTACCATTTAGGCCCAGAATTCATTACTAGCTCACGTGTTTTCTTATTCCTACAGTCCTGGGTCCTTTAAGCGGGGCGTGAAAAAGCATATTATGAGGTCGTCAAGCTGAGTGTCAGCATTGTAACATGATATATATATATATATATGTATATATATGTACACTCTGTTCTGATACTTTGCCATCAGCTTACCATCAGGAGAGGCAAAGTCTAATTGACGTGTACTATTTATAAAAGGAAAGATTTAAGTATAAAATAGTTTAGAGGATTTCTTTATAGAAGATTGCTCTTTCTCCGTTTGAAGGCTTATTTTGACTTTTATAAAAGCGACTGCAGTGTCTGTGTATCAAGTGAAGGTGAATTAGACAGCCACAATTTCTATATTATATAGAAATAAATATATACAGTCTTAGAGTGATAAGATAATAAAAATAATATACTTATCAAACAATCTGACATATAAATAAAGATAGCAGTGCATTGTACAAAAAATACCTTTTCAAACACTTGTCCGTAACAATTGTCCGTAGAATCTGCAATCTACTTTGGTTTTTGGATACAATAAAGATAATATATACGATTAGGTACATGTCTGAATATATAATATATATTTAGTACAATGCCTGATACCGGTGTAATAAGTCGTTACGTTAATGTAAGGTCTTTTTGGGACTAAATTAAAAAAGAAACTCTCGAAATCTTTCAAAGTACCACACATCGATCACGAAGTAATCAGTAAGTAATTCTAAAATGACTTGTCATTTAATATTTTATATGGAGCAATAGATTAGTCAAATCATGACCCTGAAACAATTTTTTTTTGGATAAAATGAACAAAATAATCTACTCATTGACAAATAAGTAATTGTATATCTTTATATTAGTATTATTAGTAATTGTAATAGTATTTTGCATAGCATGTTTACATTGGTCTGATCGTGCCTCGGTGATACGAAATGTAATAATATACTGGAGAGTTTTTGTGCTGTCAGTGGGATGACCAAAGACTTGTCCTGCTTTGTCCTCTACCCTGACGGCACAAAATCTCTGTTCTTACAGGGTCGGCAGCACGGATGTGACTCCACTGGTGTTACACACGTTCATAGGTTATGGTCACCACTTTCCATTAGGTGGGCCGTGTGCTTGTCTGCCACCTAAGTTGAACAAAAAAAAAATCCAGACTGTCGTAAAAGTATTAAAAACGTATATAAATAAAATATCTTCCTCCTCTTAAAGTTAATCCCAGTCGCATCCGAAGCTTTGTCCAGCATCCTAGTCTGGAGTCCGCTTTACCAGTCTAACTTCGGATTTGGCTAAACTTCGATATTTTCCGTGAAGCGACTGCCATCTAACTTCCACAACCCAAAGAAGATATCGAAGCATTGCAGCTAGACTAGTTGTTGGAATTTTTTAGCCTCCAAATACCCGTAACGAGTGCCATAGATGTTGGTTTGGCTCAACGGCTTAACGTGGTAACGCGTGAGGCAAGACCAGACTAATGCAAATACCTATATTCATGCCTACAAATATTTGCATTGAGCGGGAATCAAACCCGCGCCTCCTACGTAGCAGCCACGATCACTACCGCCTCGCCACGGAGGCTGTTATTCCTACTCCTACTATATTGGTAATACTAGCTGACCCGTGCCAGTTTCGTCCATGGCATATTTTGAAACCTCATATCATCACCTATTTCAGGCATAATTCTTTATTTTTTAGTTATCAAATATTGTATGTATATCTGCCAGATTTGTTGACATTTATGGTCTCTGCTCTTTATAAATCATCACTTAAGGGAGCCTTAAGTGATGATTTATACCCTGAAACCATCATCAATAAACGGACTTTTCAACACCAAAAAGAATTTTTCAATTCCAACCCAGAAGTTCCTCAGATTAGCGCGTTTAAACAAAAACAAACTAACTTCAGCTTTATAATATAATATAGGTTACAAATGTGAAAGTTTGTGAAGATGTTTGGATGTTTTTTATTCAATCACGCTTTAACCGCTGAACGGATTTTGCTTGGTATAAAAATAAATCTATTGTCTGGAATAACACGCAGGCACACATAATTTTTATCCTGGGAATAGGTTCCTATGGGATGCAGGAACGAAATTCACTGACTGAGCAACAGTTAGTAGTGAAAAAGATCGACGAGAAAACTGAAACTAATAACGATTAGTGCACAGCTACCATATCGAAATAAAGCTTGCGAACTATCAGTGGACTAGAATTGTCAACATTATCTAAAGTAGTAAGTAGTATAGAAAAATTGCTGCATTTTTACATTGTATGAAATTCTAAAGACAACTTACCGTAAGTACTTATTAAGACAATATAATTCTGGTGATCATCACCATCATCAGAATAATATTGTATGATGATGATGATTCTAAGGTTTACACGAGCCGAACGAGTAGTTTACCAGGTAATACTTCCTTCGGAGTGGTTTAGTTTGGTCACGAATAATTCATTGATTAAATCCACTGAGTTTTATAGTCTCCGTGTCTAAAATTTACTAAAATGTTTCCGTCTTTTCAGATGATGTATTCGCTAATATATTTACTAATAGGATTGACTATTGCCTTGGACTCGAGTAATGCTTACAGAGCGCTAGTGGTATACCCAGTGCCGTCAAGGAGTCATGCAAATTTAGGTGATGCTGTTGTTAAACAACTTCTTAAAGACGGGAACGAGGTTGGTGGAGTTGTATTTCTCTTTTGTTTATCTAATCAATGATCATAACAAATCTAATGATATATTACGATGCTTATTTTACTGAAAGTAGTTGCACACTCATGATTCATAAATCATCAATGTTATTGTAAGTGTTTTCGTAAGAATTATAAGAATATTAATAACTAACGAAATTGAGAGGTGAGGGCTAGAGTTGAATGGGGATGTTACAATTTCTCTGACCCTTATTTATTTTTATTGGTAATAGTATGTATCCTGAGATACCTTCACTATCAATGTAAATATATACTTTAAACACAGGTGGTGTATGTCACTACTTTTGAATATAAGAATGCACCTTCGAACCTTCGTCAGATCGATGTCAGTGAAAATATAGATACTTTCCCTGGTATGTATGAATCCTAAATTATTAGTATACAGTTTCAGACATGTTTTGTTGAGAAAACGAGACTCATACTATTTGTAACATGTTGTCCATTCGGCAAATAAAGAAAATAGTCTATTTAAAATTCATGACAGGTATTTTACGGCAATCCAATACGTACAGACAGATTTCGAGAAAAAATCCAGTACAGAAGACTAGATGATTGATGATGATAGACTAGATAGATATATGATTATGATAAAAGGTATTGAGGGTCATAGTTCAGTGCAGATAGCTTTTTGAAGGAAAAAGGAATAACAACATGAGGCCTGTTGGAAATTGAAGGAAATAAAGTGAATACAAGTAAAAAAATGAGGTACAGAGGAAAAATATAATGCCTTTCATTTCTAACAGGGCTCATGCTGTTATTAATTTTTTCGCTTTTTTGTCGATTTTAGAGCTATCTGCATTGGCCTATCAGGAGGATTTTCGTATTCCATTCCCACTTATTCAAAGTAAGTATTTATATCAGTGGTAGAGGGTAGATTGTTTGTACAATTCATCGTAGTATATTTATTTTATTTTTATTATATTCTTTTCATTTCAGCCCACACTCTCAGTATTACAAGTATTTTAGAAGGGAAAATTGTGACAAACGATCGAGATCTAATAATGCGTGTTATGGTGTCTATAATCGCGAGGACATTGCAAATCAAAGAAGTACAGAAGCTAATGAGTGATCCGAAAGAACATTTCGATGTCGTCATTGTAGAATGGATGTTCACTGAGATATTGGCAAGGTAATTAGAAAAAAAAACTATCTCGAACCAAATACATTATAGGAATAGGATAGGAAGGAGATATTTAAATTTAAATGGCAGAACTTTTAAATTAGTTATTTTAAGAATTTCTGTTATTATCCACTGTTATCAATCGGTTTACAAAAATTTGAATTTGAAAGTCGCTAAAAGTATTATACAATTTTAATACTTTCATACATTTATTTAATTTATTTATTTATGAACAAGCAGTTACAAGCTGATGTGTTTGATTTAGGCCGACAGATATTAAGGTCAACTGTGTGACTGTGTGAATTAGCCGTGATTTATTCAGGGTAGGACTGACTGAAATTTCAGTTCAGCTTGTTTCCTCGTTTTCCAGTATTATTATTTCGTGATCAAGCAAAGTAGTTATATCAATAATAATATGCAATTTGTCTAAAATACTATTAATTGTTATATTTAATTTCAGTTGGGCACCTTTATTTGGCTGCCCCCTTATTTGGATGTCTCCCGTGGAAGTTAATGCTCGTGTTTTAAGATTGGTCGATGAAATGCCAAGCCCAGCATATAGTGCAGATTCATTATCATCAAATATAGCTCCTTTTACATTTCAACAACGATTACAAGAGTTGTGGACTCGACTTGTAGAAGTCTACTCGGATTTTATGTAAGCACTTGTATAATTTTACAAAAAATAATTTGAGTTATATTCATAACATTAATTAATATTAACCGATAGTATTGTTCGGTATATATTATAGGTACTACGATAAAATGCAAGCTGAAGTATACGAGAAATACATTGTCCCAAATATTATAGGCAGAGGCCGAAAGCCACCCACATTCGATGAACTTCGGTTTAATGCATCTTTGATTTTGGGCAATTCACATGTGTCTCTGGGAGAAGCTACCAGTATACCACAGCGCTATAAACCAATAGGCGGGTACCATATTGATGAAAATGTCGAGCCTTTACCTGAGGTAATATTGGGTTTTGTTATATTTTACAACCGTGTTGCATTTAAGCACACATATGATTAAGTTGTTTTTACACATGGGGCTGTACACATATATATTCCCCACTAATATCTTCGAAGTACAAGCCAATCTCACCTGCAATTCAGTGCACCTGCTGATTGAATGGATGAACAATGCCATAGTACTCACCTGTTCTAGGATCAGATATCAGTCACTACTATGAAAGAAATGATTAACAAATCAGGAGGCGCAGGAGAAAAGACATCATCTCCAAAGTATAAGTTATAGATGCCATCAGGATTCGGATGATGATAAATTTGAAAAAAAGTCTCACCGGTATTTTGTCAATACTCTATTGTATTGACAAAGATTAAGTCTGCTTGGTACTTAACAAGTAATTACAAAAAATACGTTTATGTTTACAGAATTTGAAGAAAATCATGGATGCATCGAAAGATGGAGTTATATATTTTAGCATGGGCTCAAATCTGAAGAGCAAAGATTTACCAGAACAAATCAAGCAAAGCCTTCTGAAAATGTTCGGTGAACTGAAGCAAACTGTGCTATGGAAATTCGAAGAGGACCTGCCCAATGTGCCAAAAAATGTTCATATTTTGAAATGGGCACCGCAGCCGAGTATCTTGAGTAAGATAATTACATAATTTAACATTTTTGAAGCTGTTAATGAAGAAGCATAATTTATTACTAGTGGTTCAAAATAGAAATGCCTATTCTGATTGATTATCACCTTAAAATTCTAATTCATCTTTGTTTTTCCAAATATATTTATTGAATTGACTTTTACTTGTCATTAGTTTTTACACAGTAGATGATTGAACATACTTCAATAAAGGGAATAAAATATAATAATTCCTTTTTTCAGCTCACCTTAATTGCATCCTTTTTATTACTCACGGAGGTCTCTTATCAACTACGGAGACAATCCACTATGGTGTACCAGTTATTGGCATTCCTGTGTTTGGTGATCAGTTTGTCAATGTCAATAGAGCAACTAAAAAAGGATTTGCTCTTAAAGTGGATTTAACTTATAATGTAGATAAGGATTTGAGAGTAGCCATAAAGAAAATGTTATCTAATTCCATGTAAGTACCTATTTCGGTTTTACTGAAGTATTTAAATTGATTTGAGGGGTTCTTGTTACGATAGTCGAAAGAAGCTTTTCCAGAAAGCTTGTGTATTTTCACTAGGAAGGAACTGCTACGGGGTCTAGTTCAATCTTGAATATAGACATTTTAAAGTTTATTTACATATTATAACGATAACCAAAAATTATTATTAGGTACTAAAATAAACTAAAATAAAAAAATAAAAATAATAATATTAGATTTGAATTTATAGATATAAAGAAAGAGTGAAGCAATTGTCACACATATATCACGACCGTACCATGAAGCCTGCTGAGGAAGTATCACATTGGGTACGTCACGTGGTGGAAACGCGTGGTGCTGCACATTTACGATCTCCTGCCCTCAACGTCCCCCTTTATCAACGACTATACTTAGATGTAATTGCTTTGTTTGTTATTACTTTACATTTGACTTTTAAATTATTACGCTTTGCGTGTGCTGTAGCATGTAAAAAAAAGGTTACAGATATCAATAAGAAGAATAATTAAAATACAACTGTTGGTAAATATTATGTGTCAATTTTTTATTTATTTGATAAAATAAGGTAGAACTAAGGAAGTGATTGTATAATATATCATCAATTTAACAACCCCAGTTACATCCAAGACTGCTTCAATCTACTTTAAATTTAGTTTCTTTAGCTATTACAGATTTCTTTTAAAAATCAAATTTAAGGTATATTACTGTCAAAAATTTGCTGAAATTATGTACAATTCAACTACGAAGGCAGACAGTATTACTTACTGCTTAACGATCGCTAGCACTCATTTCTTTCTCGTTAAAGTTATTGAAGACTTGATATCGACCTACAAGTTAGTTTTATTTCACTGGTGGCGCAATTCTCGCCACGTGAGCTAGTGGACTGTATTTTGCGGGGAGTGAAGCTAAATGTTTCATATGACACTTTACACAACAAACAAGACAGGTGATCGGGTTGCCGCGGAGGTGGTTTAGGCATTGAATGCAACCCAAGAAATTAGGAGAGGATGCACTAACCTTTATGACGCCACGTGCTGTCGAAGCCGGTGCACCGGTCTTCTCTTCCTGGCTCAGGAGCTGCTGCCCACATCACTAAATCACTTGAGGGACACACGAGAGGCACAATCCGATCGGTAAAGGTCTATGAAAGCGGTTAAAATCCAACAAAACATTATTAATTTCTAAGAGTCGCGTGCGCTGCCGCCATTGTTTATTGCTAGTTCGATGCGGAGTGCAAGATGCGGGTATTTCAACCATTGGCGGGGCGAAAACTATTGTTATCTCACTTTAGAGGTAGTGCGGGAGGAGGATGGGTATAGGGAGCGTGTGCTCAGCGTCAACCAATTGAGAGACGATTTGAATTTACTACTACTGGCGCCACCATTCCCCCCGGCTTGAAGGGTTACCTTCAAAACGAAAAATGCGGAACAAATCTAAAGTCTAATCTAAATCTAGGTTTGGGAAATAACAACTAAAATATAAACCTAGATTTGATCTCGTGCCTACTGCTAGCTAGGCAGAGGGCAGAGGCGAACAACCGGGCGCAGATACGATCCGGTTGCGGTTTTAACCCGTACAACACGAGTTATCCCGCGGGAATCGGGAAAAACTTCCTCTACTACTCCTAGAGGCCAATGCAAAGGAGGCGCACTCCCAGTCATAAGGACTACCACCGTACCTACAGTAATTGGGTTAGATGGAGTATTCCATTTTTGACGCGACTGCAGCGTGTGCAAACAATCGGTTCTCCAACGATTTCAAAACGATTGGACTAATCTATCTAAAAGAGCGTGACGAGTTAGAAGGTGCATTCCATCGTCATCAACATCTATTGCGGGCAAATATTTTAGCGTACTTAAATCACCGATACAACAAGCGAGTGCTTCTTCCCCTCGGGTGGTTCGGAAACCGTAGTGGGATTGAATTGACCAACTGGCCACTTATCTAACGCGGCATGAATCCAGGACGGTCCACTAAACCATAACGGGTGATCTAAAATTTGCGAAGGAAGCAATCCACGAGAGAGACAATCGGCTGAGTTGTCGGTGCCAGCAACGTGAAAGAGATTTTGTGGCGCTAATTCAGATTGAATTTTTGCCACTCTATTAGCGACGAATGTGTCCCAACGATGGGGCGAAGAGTGGGCCCAACACAAAGCGACTGTTGAGTCCGAAAAAGCTAAAATTCTACTAATATTAATGCGACACGGAAGTGCTAGTCTTAGCACTGCCATCCAAGACTACGCGGAGTTTAGTAGTAAGCTTATCTTCTCTAATAACTCCGTGGTGCGGGATAATGTACGAAGGCTGGGTCTCGTCAGTGTCCGCAGGCGCAGGTGAGATGTAACCCTTATCTAAATATTCGTTAACAACCTCATCATAGGCTTGCTTTAACTTTGGAGACGCCTGCATCTTTCGTTCTAAACAAAGAAAGCGTTTTTCAGCGGATACACGGGAGTCACCGAGCGAAAAAAATATCTCCCTTGAAAGGGAGCGCGACAACATAACGACCCTGCTCATCACGAGTAGTCGTGCGACAATAAATCTCCTCAGCCATCTTGTCATCAGGGCCTAGGATAGGTGGGACATTGACCTCTTCAATTTCCCAAAACTTGCGGATGGTAGACTCCAGTGGCGGCTCGACGGTGCAACAGAACGAAGCAGTCGAGTGACTAAAACTATCTATAGAAGCGGGTGCGGAACCAATTATAACAAAACCAAGAACTGTTTCCAGTGCGTGCGGAGCGGGGTACGTCGGTCCCCCTTTAACCTTACGTGATAACTGGAGGTGCGGGAGAATCGAAGCGCCGATCAATATATCGACGACTCCAGGAACAGCGTAAGTCTCATCTGCTAAAGGCAAGTTTTTAAATTTCGTTAATAAAGACGTGTCAACCGGGACGGTAGGCAACTGTTCAGTTATTTTATCTATAACGAGCGAATCCATGTCAAACCAAATATTATTATTAAAACGAGATCCAAACCTTGTTTTAACGGTGCCATGAACAGCTGACTGTAAACCTCCAAAACCCTTCACCACTGAGCGGGTTAAACGCTTATTAACATTGAAACCAAGACGTTGACAACAATCTTGAGTAATAAAATTACTTTGCGAAGCGCCATCTAATAGCGCTCGAACAATGTGCGGTTTACCTAATGCATCAACAATAATGACGCGAGCAGTCGCGAGAACAACAGTAGTGAGTGCAGTACTAGCGGACAACGAACACAAGGTGACGTCATTCGCAGCGGTCTCCGGGCGGGCCGGAGCGCGCGCGAGCGCGGGCTGCGGCTGTGGCGCAGGCCGCCGTGTGCCACCGCTCGACGAACCAACTGTGCTCACATTGGATGCGGCGTTACTATTTTCAAAATGGAGTAAAGTGTGGTGTCTCGCTGAACATTTGCGACAACTATTGCTACTATTACATAAAACAACGCGGTGTTTAGTACCGAGACAATTAAAACAAAAATTATTAGCGCGAACAAATTTATAACGATCATTAGGCGATAATTTTAGGAAACCCGGACACTTGTACAATTGCGAATAATGAGTATTACACAAAGAGCAAACAGGTGATTGTACACGTGCTGGTGCGGTATTAACATAAGTATGAGTTGACCTCAGTGACCTCGATGACGCATCTATTTTGCGTTCGGAACTAACAACTTTCTTCGCGCCTTCATGTTTCGATGAAGAGCGTTGCAATATTTTTATATGCTCGCGAACAAAACTTTCTAAGTCTTCGAACTTAGGAATTTTATTGCCGCGATGATCCGACTCAAATAAACGAAGGGTTTCGGAATCTAATTTCTTTAAACCCATATACAAAAATAAGAAGTCGCAGAGGTCATCGATCTTTAGGTTCTTTACGGCGCGAACAGATGATGCGAAAGTATCTAGAAACTTCTCTAAGTTTTGATCGTTACATGCCGTAATGGATTTCAAATCAAACATCTGATCCAAATATGCGTTAGCTACCGATCTTTTATCCTCATACTTAGCTTTCAAAGTATTTAAAATTAAATTATAATTTTCGGCACTAAACGTAATTCCAGCGCAAACGGTTATAGCTTTACCAGTTAATTTTTCAACGAGATAATGCAATTTTTCGTGATCTGTTAACGAAACGTTCTTATCTATTGTATTCTCAAAACTATCTATAAATAAACACCAATTGCGAATGTTACCAAATCCAAATTCGTATTCATTCAAAATCAAATTCGGGTATTTGAATTGGTGGCAACTTAGGTCGGTCGCGAGTGGGATTGGGTCGGTCAGACGGTTTCTCCAAACTCCTAGCGACGCGTTTGATACGACAATATAAATCGTCAAACGACGACAAGGCCTGATAACTCACTGAGTAATCGGGATTTAAATTTAACTCTAAAACGTTGATGTCATGTACTAAGGATTCGAAATCCGCGCGTAAACTATCCAAGTTTTCTATAGAACACAAGAACGAATCTCTAATAGCCAAATCAGAGGTTTTAAGTGCATTATCACAAATCGATTGTACGCGAGAGTAAATCATTTCTCTTTTAGCGTATAAAAGTTTCAATTGAACTTTACTATCGGTACTACCAACCTTTGGGGACATTTTTACAACTAAATATCAAACTAAAGTGCGGTAAGCAACAAATGAAATGACTTAATCTTAGCGGTATAGTACAGCGACGCGGCGCGAACGATATTCCGTAGGTAGGTAGGTACTTATAACTGCGAGTGCAAGCTTGAACAAACGCGCATAGCAACAACCAGATCGTACCTACGCGAGCTAGATCGCTGTCTAGGTTCAACTATTATTTCAGGGATTAAGTATTGCGTAATATCTATTCAAATTAAAATACTTTCGTATGAATTTGAATGAAATGCGAGCGAGGTATAACCGCGTACCTACCCACGTAGGTATTAGGTAAATACGATGCGAGCTAGCGGCGAACGGACAACTTAGAAATTGAAACAAATAAAAACAAAAGCCAAATGCGTTAGGCACCACACTGCGCCTATGCACTAGGGTGTGTAGGATACCTAAGATCTAAACCTAAATGTCTAGATGCGGGGTTTTCTACTAAAATAACTAGGTATTTAAGTGCGGTGCGTTTATTCCCAATGGAATAAATGACAAAATGCGAAACTACGACTAAGGATCGATACGATAAGAAAAATGCGAGCGAGGTATAACCGCGTACCTACCCATGTAGGTATTAGGTAAATACGATGCGAAACTAGCGGCGAACGGACAACTCAGAAATTGAAACAAATAAAAACAAAAGTCAAATGCGTTAGGTATTACACTGTGCCTATGCACTAGGGTGTCTAGGATACCTAAGATCTAAACCTAAATGCCTAGATGCGGGGTTTTCTACTAAAATAACTAGGTATTTAGGTGCGGTGCGTTTATTCCCAATAGAATAAATAACAAAATGCGAATCCGGCTCGAAGGACCAAAAGAATGGTGGCGCAATTCTCGCCACGTGAGCTAGTGGACTGTATTTTGCGGGGAGTGAAGCTAAATGTTTCATATGACACTTTACACAACAAACAAGACAGGTGATCGGGTTGCCGCGGAGGTGGTTTAGGCATTGAATGCAACCCAAGAAATTAGGAGAGGATGCACTAACCTTTATGACGCCACGTGCTGTCGAAGCCGGTGCACCGGTCTTCTCTTCCTGGCTCAGGAGCTGCTGCCCACATCACTAAATCACTTGAGGGACACACGAGAGGCACAATCCGATCGGTAAAGGTCTATGAAAGCGGTTAAAATCCAACAAAACATTATTAATTTCTAAGAGTCGCGTGCGCTGCCGCCATTGTTTATTGCTAGTTCGATGCGGAGTGCAAGATGCGGCTATTTCAACCATTGGCGGGGCGAAAACTATTGTTATCTCACTTTAGAGGTAGTGCGGGAGGGAGATGGGTATAGGGAGCGTGTGCTCAGCGTCAACCAATTGAGAGACGATTTGAATTTACTACTACTGGCGCCACCATTCACTAATCAAATAATGCATCAATATGTCAAATCTGATTCACCAGTATGTCTAGCATTGAATTATTTAGCAATGTAATACAATACAAAATATGATTATATAAGTATTATTCTAATATTTTTCAATCAATTTTCATATTTTGTTATTCATGGCGAGTGGCAACGGCGATGTGGACTCCGACGTCACGTTATAAAAATGGGATACGTGCTAACACCATGAACGCTCACTGCGAAGTGTGTTCATCGCGAGCAAAAGGGATATCGCGAGTATGTATGTAGTGTGGATGGTTCCTCGCGCTCGTACTGCAGCTCCTAATAAACCATCGACACCACGTTTCTGCCAATTTCTCTCGCCACTTCCCTCGCTTATTAACGAGTTTGTGTCCGCACCATTATACGTATTGTAACTCTAACCCTGATGACCTGTTCCATTAGTAGATAATGGAAAATACAGTTTCAGTGCTTCTGCCAGGGTGACAGGCGGCTCCACCTGTCACCCCCAGGCCGGCGCTAATGGGGGGCGGAGGTCGTTCATCGACCTCCGATGCCCGAGTTGCCTTCGTACGCGGGCAGCTTGGCTTGCGATCCTTCGTCGCTCCCGCTGCCGCTTGGTCGGCTTATCGACTAACAATATGACAACAGAGTCAGGTGACATTTATTGCTTTACCAGTAGATATAAGCAGTATTATCAGTACATTTATAATTTTATATGTCTAAGTGGGTCTTCGTGTTGGATTTGTAAAGCCCTACCCTTGATCATGGTATTAATAAGGAACGAATAATCATTGGAGATTTCAGCAGTGCAACGATGATCAGCAGAACTTCTATGGAACTACCACAGAACTACCACAGTATTGCTTGGAACTACTATTCCTACATAGAGTAATGGATATAGTCACGATGTAATCCAATGAAATCATATATTTTTTTGGGCTTGGCGGGAAATTTTTCTAATTTAGATATCAAGAGCCCCCCTCTTTGTTTAACAGGTTTGTCAGCATGTAACAGCTTCGGAATATATTGGTCTTGTTACAAATGTTGTCACAGAATAATTATAATTGTCCTAACGTGGTTAATAATTTAAGTGAGAATTGTATATCAGCACCGCAATTGCAATTTAATAAGTATTTTTTTGTTCTGTACTTGTTTCTAAATTACATATTGTTCTTATATTAAAATAACGGATATTATTTGACTTTCCGATGTAAATTTTAAACAGTGATACGATATGCCATATGCCAACGAATAGATTTTAGTGGCGAATATTATTTATAGGAAAAAAACAATAAATAATAAATAAATATTCCACGACATTCTACACAACGCTATCTAGACCCATGGTAAGCATAGCTTAACTAGCTTGTGTTATGGAATCTAGAATGCTGATAAACATACTTAGATACTTATTTTTTTTGTAAATACATACATATTATACATAGAAACACCCAGACCAATGCAAATATACATATTCATGCATACAAATATTTGCACTGAGCGGGAATCGAACCCGCGCCCCCTGCATAGCAGTCGAATGCTCTACCGCTACGCCACGGAGGTCGTCATAAAGAATAAGCTTGTTTGAAAACGTTAAAAATATTTCCCACTACTTTGCATTTACAAAATATTTTGATGAGTACACGATTAATATAATTATACAGTATACCTAATTATTGTGTTTTTTTAATCTAGCAATGTTACTTACGTCAAACTTGTTTTAATTACGTTGTGTTATTAGGAGTAAAAAATTATAACTTTTAAGCTATCGCGTTCCATCTATATATGTATATATAGGTATTCCATCTATGTATATAGGCATGTTTGTACCTATACCATGATCGCGATAATTCCCGTTAGCATTATACCTATAGTCAGAATTTTAATTCGATTCCAGATTTTGTTGTTACGTTTATAGTTTTTTGTGAACTTTGAGTGAATCTATTTGTTTTCAAAGAAGAGGAAAAAATGAGTAGGCTAGATATATTAATTGACAATATCACAGACACATTTATAATAAATGTTACAGAAAGTGACAGCGATAGCGATAGCGATGACGGCGACAATTTATAAAATAAATTATTACCATAATACATCTATCTGTTTTATTTGCCATGTTCCTTCATGATCACATTTTTTTATTTATCTCACACACAATTATAAAAGAAAAGTCTCAGATCGTTAATTAATCGTCAAAACTAAATTATCGGTTCAGAAATATTTAATTTCCTTATATACTTAGTTTACGAGAGTAAAATTATAAACGAGAAGAATCGATCCGGAAATATTCCATTTCCATATCGAATAATTTCGCAACGTCACTATTTAGTACTTGTCATAACGTTGCAACACTGAAATTGTCAAATCTGGAATCGAATTAAAATTCCGAGTATAGTAAAAAATATTTTTGACATTTTACATACAGTAATTAAATCTTCTACACTGACGGTACAGAAACTCTGTACTTACAGGGTTGGCAGCGCGACTGTGACTCCTCTGGTGTTACAAACGTCCATAGGCCACGGTAACCACTTTCCATCAGGTGGGCCGTGTGCTTGTCTGCCACCTAAGTGGTATAAAAAAAAATAGTAATTATTTTCGATCCAAGCTCAGTGCAAATAATTGTATAATTATATGCAGTATTTGCATTGGTGCATTGGTGCATGCACTGCATGGAGGTAGGACACTTCGGTATTTTCGTCTAATTGAGCAGTTCGACTGAGGAAGTACCTCCACCCTACAGAATACCGCGGCCATAATAACCTCGTGTTGTGTTTCCGGCGGTGAGTAGGATAGCCAGTGCTCACTGGAGAGATTTTGTACTGTCAGTGGGAAGACCAAAAGTTGCAAAAGCAAAGAAGAGCAAAAGCGGTCCGCATCATTGGGAATCCCGAGGTCACGAACACCCTAGAACCTTTACAGATGCATAGAGATGTTGCGTCCATGGCTGTATTTTACCGTTTGTACCATGGGGAGTGTTCTGATGAGCTCTTCCAATTAGTCCCACCCTCCCCTTTCCTACACAGGACAACACGTGCAGGTCTTAGATGTTATCCGCATACGGTGCAGAACATCCGATCAAGAACCAAGCGGTTCGGAGACTCTTTCCTCTGTCGCACCATTAAGGCCTGGAATTCATTACCAGCTCACTTTCCTTCTTCACACAGTCCCGGGTCCTTTAAGCGGGGCGTGAAAAAGCATATGATGAGGCCGTCAAGCTGAGTGTCACCATTGTCACACGGTATGTGTAAGTAATGGTGACCCTCTTTTCTGGGACTTTGCCTTCAGCTTACCATCAGGCAAGGCGAAGTCTAATTGACGTGTTCTATTTAAAAAAAAATAATGACTGCACAGAAACTCTTGTGTTTACAGGGTTGGCAGCGCGAGTGTGATTCCCTCGGCGTTGCGCATGTCCATAGGCCACGGTAACCACTTTCCATCAGGTGGGGCGTGTGCTTGTCTGCCCACCAAAAAAATATTGGTCTGGTGACCCTAGTCATGCGTCGGAGAACACATTAAGCCGTCGGTCCCGGTTTCCATACCAACATCTATGGCAGTCGTTACGGGAAGTTTGAGCCCTGAAAAGTTCAGCAACTGTTTTAGATGCAATGCTCCTATATCACCTTTGGGTTGTGGAGGTCAGGTGGCAGTCGCTTCAGGAAAATGTCGATGTTTAGCCATATCCGCAGTTAGACTGGTAAAGTGGACCCCAGACAGTGAAAGCTATTAACGCTATGAGGTAGAAGTAGAGTTAGAAGTAATAATTATTTTTCGTATGATTTTCTTAGAGTCGAAGACACTATTTACATTTAAACATTTAAAAATAACTTATTTGCCCTGGCGCAGGTAAAAATACTAACCAACAAATCCCTGCCTTGAAGGAGAACACGACTGCATCGATTGATGCGTTTCTCTATCTATCTCTGTATGTCTGCTGGTATTATTAACATCTGTAGATAATAATTTCGCTTTCCATCTGGATTACCATCACTGTATTCTAGCAGTAGGGAGATCCTTCACCATTTTCCACTATCATTCATTTTATTACTGCAGTTCACTGCTGGACAAAGGCCACACCCAACACGCGCCATAGTACTCGTATCTAGTAATTTATCCCGTTATGCCCTCTGCTGGTTAAAACTGACTGTATTTTATTTTTTTGGTCCGTGAATTGACCACACCCTGCTAGATGGTAAAAAACTGAGGTACAGTTCAAAAGATCCGGACCACTACTACCGATACTATTGAACTTAAAATGGTGGTATCAACCGTTAAGATAGACCTTGATAGATGCTTTTTCACGCGCCACTTGAAGAACTTGAGACTGTAAGAAGAGGGAAACACGTTCGCAGGCAGAGCAGCTCTTTATCGTGTGGCTGAGGAAAGAAGCCACGAACCCATACCGTTAGTATGGGTTCCACCCTAAGTGGGTGGCACCGCAGACCAGCCCGAGTTGTTTTAGACAGGAAGAGAGACGGTGGAATGAGTTTAAATAGCTCCTCAGAACACTCGTCGTGGTAGAGGCGACAGAACACGGCCAGTCAGCGATACGAACGTAGCTAGCATTAGAATGCTTCTGTATTCGAAACGTTCGATAGAAATTTTTACTACAGCAAAAGGCGCTCTGGTGTACGCTCAAAATCTGCATTTTTATACAACTTAGGTAGCAGACAAGCATACGGCCCACCTGATGGAAAGTGGTTACCGTGACCTATGAACGTGTGTAACACCAGTGGAGTCACATCCGTGCTGCCGACCCTGTAAGAACAGAGATTTTATGTGCCTTCAGTGCAGAACCCAAGAACAATACAAGCGTTTGGTCTTCCCACTGACAGCACAAAAACTTTCCAGTGAGCTCTGGCTACCCTACTCACCGCCGTTAACACAAGACGAGGTTATTATAGGCGTGATATTTTGTATAGTTACTATTCTATTTTTTTAACTTAAAAATGAACACCTTTGTATTAGTTTTTATTCAACAACAGATAATTATAACTTTAACATTGTATTTATTGTCTGAACACACGAGCATTATACTACTAGTTGTATTTAGGTAGGTTACAGAATAATATACTTAAAGAAAACTAACCTTAGGCATGTTTTTCTTTCTTCGAGAATACTTTCACTCTAAACATACGCAAAATCCAATTAACAATAGCCATAACAACAAAAGCTGATACTATCAAAACCGCTATAAGATCTAGGTACAATCGTTGATATAGTGGTAGCTGCAGTGCTGGAGAGCGTAGATGCGGGGCGCCGCGCGTGCGCACCACGTGGTTCACCCAGAATAACAGCTCCTGTTTCGAAGTCAATGGACGATCATGGTAAGCTGCAGAAATTTCCTTCGCTTTTCTGGTGTATCTAGAAACACAAATACGGAATTACATAAATATCAATCAAGCAATCAATAAATTAGCCCACCGCAGTTCACTGCTGGACATGGGCCTCTCCCAATGTGCGCCATTTTCTCCGATCCTTCGCCTACCGCATCCAGTCTGTCCCAGCCATCTTTTTCAGATCGCCCATTCATCTGGTTAGGGGGCGCCCCCTAGCCAGAATGACATAAATAATGAATGGTATTTTTTTGCGGGCCTGAGGATGAAGAGAAGTGCACCCATGCGTCTAGCAGGTCTGAGTTGGCGGCGGCGCCTCGTGTTTCACACGTGCCCTACTTAAAAAAGGGAAAGGCAAGGCTTTCCACAATTCATAGTAAGACTACCAGGACGATAGGCAGCTAACCACTGCTGGGATTCTTTGGAATTTGCTTTATACTTTATATTTGCGTATACCCCTTGCACAAGGCTCCCATGACAGAACAGCTGTTGGTTTTAGTTGACCGATATAATACAGTATTTAAAGGGAGTTTTCTCGTGTAAAGAAGACTAATTTTATATATTAATTAATTAAAATTAGTTTATTGTCAGACCCTCGATCCATAGTGTTAGTAACAATTTAACTTAAGAACTAATGTTAGTAATAAATACATATGAATAACAACACTCCACTATCTGTGGCACGTGTGGAGTGTCATCCAGTGTTGCAACAAGGGGGAGTCCCACCTATCCTTAAACACACTCAGGAGACTGTTGGAGCTGCGGCAGAGTCGTGCCAAGGCAGAGGCCGAACGCTTTCTAATAATAGCATAGAAATCGTCTGCAATATAATTAATACTTTCACTTACTTTGGATTGCTGAGAATTTCATCAATGGCTATTTTGAGATCTTCATCCATCGTGTAACTCAATTCAATTTTTTTACCAAAGCCTTTGTTGTGAACTCTCAAGGCATTAGCAAATTGATCTGCAAAAGCTGGTATAACGATAACAGGAACACCGAAATGTACAGTTTCTGTTAGCGATAGTAACCCTCCGTGGGTTATAAACAGTGCCAGATTCGGATGAGCTGAGAAAAAAAGATATAGAATTATTTTATTTCAAATCTTTAATTAATTACAAAAAATGATATTATTAAAACTCTGCTTTTCATAACATTATCATATATTAAAACTAGGAACCCTTTCTAAAACTCCACATACATTATTTATGTAAAAGAAAACAACCTTAAAAAGTCCTTATATCGCCTACTACTATTGATAGAATAAAATATCACAAAAATATGTGGCTTAATAAGTTTTATAATAAAATCCGTGGTAGCATATAACTTAAGGATAACCCATAGTAACCATTTTTGTCTTTTACAAATTACAAAAAAAAATGTCATTTTCGAAGCTATTTTTAACAATCTGTTATTCCTTATCCAATTATGTACATTAGATACGTTGTAATGTAGATAATAATTGCCAGTCGAACTATATGATTACAATAAACAGTTTGAAAGATATCGTAATCTATAAATAACACATAAATGAAATAAATTCAAGCGTGGCTGATAGAAATACCGATCAAAATCAGACCATGTTGTCTATTCTATTTTATTAATTCTTACCCAAACAAATAGTTTTGAATTCAAAACTGTTTCAGTACCTGTCTGACTACTTTTAAAATTATAGAAATCGGACGTACCATTCAAAAATATTACGAAATTGTAAAAGTTTTCCCACTAACATCACACAAACTATCCAGAAATCTCTGGCTACCTTGCTCACCACCTAGAACGCAACACAAGTTTATTATGGAAGCGGTATTCTGTAGGGCAGACGCACTTCCCCAGTCAGACTGCCCAAGTGAACTGAAATACCGTCGTGTCCTACCTTCATAAAATCTTGGAGGTCGATGAACGACTTCCGCCCCCCATGAGCGCAGGCCTGGGGGTGACTGGTGGAGTCCTGGCAGAAGCAAGCCCTCCCTACATAACCTCTTCCACCGGCTCCGGTGGGGGACCCGCGGGGATTTTGCGCACGCAAAAAAAAACCTTCATAAAATCACACTCTGGGCACCTCTCCCCCAGGGAAGACGCTGCTGTCTACGGCAAACACCAGCTGTGACGAGAGCGGGTCAGTAGAGGGCTGCTTATAACCCTGTATCCTTAGGCCTGAGACGGTGTTCGGTTTTAGTGGGTCCGAGCCTGACATAACCACTCCGAAGGCCCGCCGGGTTGATGTCCGACGGAATTTCGCACGAAAAAAATGTTTACAGGATCAAAATTTCACGAGGGCGGAGCCGCGGGCATCAGCTATTAATTAATAAGGCTAAACCAACGTTGTAGGTTATGTCTTTTTTCCATTGAGTACCTTTTTTAAGCCACACATATTTAATACTTTAACTTAGAAAATTATGACACAGCAAATTTATGCTCATATCATAGACATTAAACAATTCTATTTTTCGTTATATTTTCAGTATAAGTAAATGACAATTGTGTTGCTATTAAGCATATAAGTAATTCCTGCATTTTATAATACATAAGCTAGCTAACAGAAAAACAGTGTCAATCTTCGACGTAGTAATTACCTTGAATTTTAATTCTTTTAATTCTATCAATGCATAACTGTACACACATAAATGAAAGCTGGATGTATGAAAGTCACCTATTTACTTGCAACATATCGCAAAGCTTGCGGGAGATTTGATTTCCATTATATGTATTTAACTCACCTAAGATACTTTGCTGTGGTGCCCAGTTTACTATATGAACATTACTGGGTACTTCTGTGAGTTCGTCTTTCTCAAATTTCCATAATACAGTCTGCTTTAGGCCTCCAAATACTTTCAAAATTGCTCTTTTTAGTTCTACTGGAAAATCCTTGCTTTTAATATTTGAACCCATGCTGAAGAATATCACTCCGTGTTTAGCGTTGTCTAACAGGCTTTGCAAATTCTGTCAGATAAAAAAAATTGGTTTAGCAAAAATAGAACTCTGGTTAGGATCCAGTTTCAAAGTAAAAGTGGTATTTATTAATTTTTTAATGAGATCCACACATTATGGCATTAGACTATCCCAGTGTATTCGAAATAGTAATCAAATATATTTTTCAACAAGATTAAATAAGCCTCAAATATGATTTTGTTTGTTAGTCATAAACATTAATTTTGTTGCTACAATACTTAGTTTGTTTGGTAGAAATAATTAACCAACAGAATAAAGCAGGTTTTATTAATAAATCACTTATTTTTTCTGTTGTTAAATGTCGTGTAGTTTTATATCGATATAAAAATAACAAGTATACTCAAAACAATTACTTGTTATTTTCGTCTTTTTTGTTATATTTTTATATACGTCGATTATTTCTGCAAAGTTGTGGAATATTTAAAGTTCATCTTACCTCTGGCAAGGCCTGAACTTTTTCATCAATATGATAACCTCCTATATGTTTGTAACTCTGAGGCAAAGTTATAGCATCACCCATAACGACTTGCGAGTTGCCTAGTACAAGAGATGCATTGTGCCTTATTGCGTCATATGATGATACTGGTAGACCTTTTTGTTTCAAAACTGGTGCTATAAGTCTTTGGTAAGCTTCTTCTTCTCTGTAGTAGAATTTGCTGGCATAAAAGTTAAAGGATTTTGAATAGAAAACCAAGCTTCGTGTGTAAATTTTTAGTCTTGTATTCACTGATATGATAATATTAATAAGTATTTATGCATGACATAGATATGGAGAATTTTGTTGCATATAGATCATTATTACGAATGAATATTTCATTACTGATTATAGGCAATAGACTCATAAATATTGTCTTTGAATTAACACAGTAGATATACTTACAAATTCTTGCGCAGTAAACCATCTATTTGTGTCCACAGCTCATGCACTCTGTTTACAAAAGATAACGGGTGGACGTAATTGTTATGATAGCTATTAGTATAAGCGGGATTGGTGGGTCCATCTACCAAATTTAATATCATCCAATGTGGCTCAATCGTCGAAAACCATATTAATGGACAGTCAAATATAGCTGCGAATCTGAAAGTTACAATATGAGTTGCTGTGATTAACTATGAAGGTAATAACTATAAAGGTAACCCACTGTAGCATAAAATGCTTCTGCCAGGGTGACAGGCGGCTCCACCAGTCACCCTCAGGCCTGCGCTTATGGGGGGTGAAGGTCGTTCATCGTACTTTCATAAACTGGGTAGCATTTGGTGTCAGCTACTGCTGCACCATCAGTTTTTGAGAGATCTGACATTGCCAGTGTAGCGCATCACATAAAATAGAAACAAATAATAAACACTTCACAGAAAAAGCCTGTCAGATTGGTTACCGAGGAGTATAGACTACTAAACAAAGAGCTTACTGATTTAGACAAGCTAGCAATGATGCTCATAGAATTTGCTATAACAAACGATGCAATAACATGATGCTAAATATAATGATATGATATTCAAATATTGCAAATCATTATTAATATCAAAAGACACTGCTAGATACTTGTTCCTAAAGTCAAATTTTTTTTTATGTATCCTTGAGAGGCAACGTAAGTGATTTTTATCATTATATTTGAATGTTTGTATTTTTTTGACTATGTAATACAAAGTTAACTTACACAGAATATAAATCGCTGAACATCCACTCACCAATCACAACGTCGAACTTGTGATTCGGGTTCTGAATGAATTTCTGAATATTTGGGTTCTCCAAGGTTTGAGCTGCTATGTTAACTAATAAATCGCTGATGAAGTCTATATCTTGGAAGTCTACAGCTTTATCCATGATCTGCTTTACGTTCATTGAGTTTTCTGTTTTATATTTTTACAGTATTAATTTGTGTATTAAGATTATATGTTATGAAATTAATTAACTAGTTTTGAGTTATAGAAGAAACTAATAATAAATAGTATTTACTTTTTCGGTTTGGCTAAACTTCATAAACTCTAGCATTTTTTGTAACCACTTACCGCCGAACAGCTTTCCATTTTCCGATACATCAATAATCTGTAGGTTCGGATGAATCCTTTCTTTCACGAAAGGTGTGATGAATGTCACCTGTGAAAATAAATTAACATTTGATAATTTTATTTATAAGACAAGACTATCATAGTGGCTGGACCCGATTAATTTGTAAAATAATCGTATAACCCTACTGCAGTCTCTCTTTAACCCGATGGATTTCCTAAACTTCCATCTTAGCTAAGTACCTGACTACATAAGGCGCATGTCGCTACTCGGGTTGTTTCCTATAAAAAATTGACAATATGCATACGAATTGGATCGTTGAATTTAGTAATGACAGTCAAAGTACAGGCACCGATGTAACATTGACCTTCACCCATCTGTTTATCGAATGAAAATATATCTTAGCAAAGAAAATGTGTTGCTGAACACATACGGATTACAAAGAGGGGCTACTATTATGAATAGCTGTGTAATTCTCATTGGTTGGACTAGGTGGCGTCACTGGAGATCGACCAATGACAGTCTCTATTGTGTCCGGCGTGGGAGACACCGAGACGGGAGCTTGTGGCGGCCCTGGGAGTGAGTGTTCTCACACCGTCCACCTTGCTCGCGGCGATGCTCTACTGCGCGAATGCGTGGGCGGCCGGCGCTTCCTTCTGCGAGCAAGTGATGCTTGTGAAGGAGGAGGCGGGGGGCTCGTAGCGGGAGCGACGAAGGATCGCTAGACAAACTGCCCGTGTACGAAGGCAACTCGGGCGTCGGAGGTCGATGAACGACCTCCGCCCCCCATGAGCGCCGGCCTGGGGGTGACAGGTGGAGCCACCTGTCATACTGGCAGAAGCAGGCCGCGGCGGTGGAGCGCGCGGCGCGCCTCCCCGTTCCGAGTTGGGGACTCTGTAGTCCCCACACCCGAGAAGAGGGCCAGATCGTGAGAGATGGCCCTGGGTCAGCCAGGGTGCGAGGGATATGCCTGTGAACCTCACCTTCGGCAACCAAAACGACCCACAGGCGGTGTGCGTTTTAGTTGGTTCGAGTCCGAAATGCGGTTATGTCGGACTCGAACCAACTAACTAACTTCCGCCGGCTTCGGTGGGGAGGTATACGTGGGGATTTTGCGCACGTAAAAAAGAAATGACGTCCCTATCAAAGCTGTGCACGCTGGTGCTGGTGCTATGCACACATTTTCTAGCACAGCGTTGCTGAGCTTGACGATGTGTGCATAGGGAATTGCACAACAGAACACTGCGGGTTGCACGCGGGTATATAATAATAAAATCTATTGACTTGTTTGCACACGGTAACCAGATAGGAAGCTGAAAAAGGTAGGCTAACTAGCTTTGGCATGTAATATATACATTTATATGCTTTTCATTGAAAATTCATTTTATTAGCAAACAAGTCAGTGAAATTGGAGAATAAAATCACGTGTCAATATTTGAAATAATATATTTTTGACCATATTTTGGCACCCTATTGCTATGTGTTCAGCAACACCTTTCTTTCCTTAAAATATAATTTTCATCCGGTAAACAGATGGGTTAAGGTCAATTTAAAGTCGGATCATAGACGATCTGACATAAATGACTGTAATAAGTCAAAAATGAATATAAACAATCTTCTGTTGAATATTATTATACATTTGTATGACATAAAATTTAATTACGCAATAACTGATATGAATGTGACCTAAGTAATTACTTAATTATTGTTTAACATCAGACCGATTTATACAGCTCAGACTCAGCCTCAGTGCATGACTTGAGTCAACAATAGTGCTCGAAAGACGGGAATAGACTCACATCCTATTACGTGGGACCGAATTCAATGATTGGTGAAATGTGGGTGTTTATTCACCTCTGCCTAATACTCCGGGGATAAAGGCGTGAATATATGTATGAATGTATGTAATTATTGATTTATATAAGTAAATAAACATTCTTAGAAGTAGCAGTCGAACGCTTTGATATTTTTCGTGAAGCTTTTGCTATAGGTTGAGCTCCACAGCTCACTCCTAGAGCAGTTGTTGAACACTTTAGGGATCCAAATATTCGTAACGACGCCCATAGACGTTACAAAATACCTCGAACAATGTAAATAGACATATTCTAACAGCTAATATTATTTTATTATATTCAGTGACTTGTAAAATATCGGGTTCAATTATCAAATCCAGCAATTGACTTTTTTGCACAGTAATGTTTAAAATTATTATGTAAGTACCAGTTTTTTAACCACCATCAGTGAGGTATTATAGTGCGATTTCTGTTATGATTTAATAAGTGATATTTTTGTATGTATACTTACTATTAAAAATAGTTCAATTTTTGCTATAATATTAGTGGGTAATATTTCTATGCATCATCATTTTATGAAAATACCATACAATATTCTTATGTCAATATTCAATTATAAATTTTTTAGTATTCTCACTCATTAATAATTTTTTTTTAAATATCGTAATGTGTACGTCATTTCAAAGTTACATCACTCATTCGATCACGACCTGTCAGAAACGCAATTTCTCAGCGGCCACACTGATTGTACGTCTATAAAACGTATGTCATTGTTATAACGGAGGTAAACTAATCATATACCTACAATTTGCTTGATAATGAGATGGACTGATGTCAGCTCAGAATCATTACAAGGCAGATAATATCTATCTATGCTATTATATAAGTGTAAGATCGTGTTTGTACGTTGGAGATATTAATAAAAAATGGAGTTATGTATATATTAACGATACCAAATTCTTGTCTATATGTCTGTCTCAGAAGGACGCAAAAACTACGGAACTGATTTTCATGCGGTTTTTTTCCTTGGAAGGTCTCTGTCACTTAAATCTACAATCTATCAATCAATTACTTATCATCCACTGCAGGGTTTTATTGTGAATTTTCCTTCTTTCGTAATGATATCGTCTGCATATTTTTTCGTTAGTTGCCTCTTACGACACCCTTCGGATGAGATAAGGTAGGTAGTGTTTCTTGTGTTCTCCGTCACTATACAGATAACTTAAATCTTACGTTTAACACTTACAGATAACATTTAAATCTTACGTTTGTTTAATCGTAGTCGGTTCGTAAGTAGAACCAGAGATATGAACAAAAGTCGGACGGAGCTGCGGGCATAGAAAAGTGGAAAATAGAGATAGAAGTAAACTTATTTATCCATTACATATCTGTCCACTTATCTATCTTATTTGTGTTTACTTAAAATAACTTCAAATGATACAGTCATATATTATCCCCCTGGAAGTATTAGTATCGCGGTAGCCTAGTGGTATGGGTAATAGACTGCTGAGACGAGGTCTCGGGTTCGATCCCAGGTTTTACCATGGCACACACCAATGACTTTTCGATGCTTTTTGAAGTTATGTGTGTATTTATCGCAGGTTTATAAGTGCCCGGTTAATAGCAATAGGCTCGCCACCTATTACATTGGGATCTAAACATAAACTGGCGAAATGTGGGTGCTAGCTCGTCTGCCTACCTCTTCGGGTATTTAGGCGTGAGTTTATGTTATGTTAAAGTATTAGTGTAAGCACAGGAATAGCAGCAGTGTGGACAAGTTTCAGTGCCAGGACAATTAAATAGTAAGTGGGTATTTTTCTGTAGTTAATAAACTATTTTACTGAGCTCATTAAATGAAGAACGGTAAAGTTGCGTCATTTATTATTTTATATCTTTTGTTTACATACCAATAATAGTAAATGATTTGACGATCAAATACTATGACGTCATAAGCAGATCGCTCTAATACTAACTGTATCTGGATTGGCAATGGCTTCTGCAAGTTTCTTCAAAGGTGCTACCGACACTACTATAATCTGTTCACTTGAACTCAAACTTAGACCATAATCTAGAACTATTATATGAGTTCTAGATTATGGTTTAAAGACTTGTAAACTAGACATTATACTTTATATAGGTATATTTCTCCGACGTAACCTAGACCAATGCAAATTAACATACTCATGCTTACAAATATTTGCACAGAGCGGGCATTAATATGATGTCGCGCTAAAGTTTCATGGCCACGCCGCTCAATTATCGTCATCTATAGGTATACAGCATTAGTTCCGGTTGCATCCAAAGCTTGCTCTCGAAACCCAGGATCTCGGCCCTCGTCTTTTACGGGGGCTAAGTACTGGGTTCTGACTTTCAACCCCAAAAAACGCCTGTCCATCACCTCGTCCGGTAATAAACAGCATTTTTTTTTAAATTTATTTAGATACACAACAAATTACAATCAATCATAACATTTACACCAAATTAGCAACCAGCAAACTTTTTGAACTGGATAAGAACAGAACAGAACAGTGCATACAAATGAAAAACAGAAAGGGTTATCGAAACGAATTAAAAATTACAACATGCAAACATTTAATGGTACCAAATTGATCGTGGTACGAGAAACAATGGGATTTTTCACCAGGACACCGCGTGTCTTCAATGTCCTAATTAACCTGTTCAGGTTGGAGGATACCCTTTATGACCCCAATGTAACTATTAAAATTTGATTCAAAAATGTCAATGTCGACATTATTCTTTAATAATTCATTTTACTGTCGAGCCATTCTTACAACTGGATTAAAGTACGAAGTGTTGTTTTTAAAATTTTTTAGTGCATAGATATTAGTGACTTTAGCTCGACGGGCACTGTGATTGATGATGATGTGATTAGATAAAAGATCCGGAGAATTTACTACAGAATTAATTATTTTATATAAGTATATGAAATCGAAATATATTCTTCGTGTTCTTAGGGGGTGAACATTATTTTTTTTAAGTCTCATTTCATAACTTAGGTCAGCGCGTCCAACATGCTGACGGTAACAAAGCATTCTCAAACACCTTCTCTGCACTTTTTCAATATTATCGGAATGAACTTTATAGCATGGAGACCAGATTGGGCTACCATATTCCAAGATGCTTCTTACAAGGGAGAAGTAAGGATACAGGATACTGCGAGGCTCTTTAAAGCCTTTGGTGGATCTTAATACGAAACCGAGAAGCTGATTGGCTCTGGTTGTAATGTGATAATAGTGTGGTTTAAAGGATTTATATTTCATTTATCTTAACTCACTTGTCAACCTTTATTGATCAAAGGTTGACAAGTGAGTTTGTCTTCCGCCCCATATACGAGTACTCACACGTCAATAGTAAACACCTTTATTATTAAAAAAAATTGAGAACTTACTTCGTGTCCTGCATCTAATAAATGTTTAACCATGTTTTCACCGAGAATGCCATGACTCTTGCTTGGCAAGGGAAATATAGCTAATATTTTGTAGCCATCGCAGAAACAGAAATTTAGTAGTATACCTAAGAGTACAAATCTTGAGACTGTCATTATCTGAAAACAAAAAACATGTTTAAACATGATAACTATGTATACTGTTGATTGATGGCACTTGGTGGAATTTGTTGTTACACATATTGATAACTCATTTGTACTTTTCCACATTAATTTATTACTTATTACACCAGCAATTGGATTTAAGTCCATCACCTCTATTGCAATAATGATGACATCTACACAACTATTTATTTCACTTTATTTCGTTTAATCTCTTAATTAAGTATAATTTGATATAATATTTGACATTATTAATTTTCATCTGTCATTATTCACATTTGACATTGTTAATTTTCATCTGACATTATTCACATTTGACATTATTTAATTTTTCAATCCGATATTATTATTTCAACACTTAAATACATAATAGTAATTATTCATAAATTTAAAATATCTTTAGATATTGTCTCCGAAAATTTTGAAAAAAAATATATACTGGTATACATAATTTTACAACTACCCACATGTGAAATATGTTTGATAGTCGCAATGTTTCTAAAGGAATGTTCTTAAATGCCATTGTAAACCTTTGAGGATGCCGTAAGGCGAAACCAGTCAGGTGTAATAAGTAATAAAGTAATGTGGAAAAGTACAAGTGAGTTATCAATATGTGTTATACATGATAATCTTTCTAATCAAAGCGTCGTTACATATCTTAGTAAATGCAAATATTATTTTTTATACTGCTACTGGAGGCATAAGGTGGAGGAACGGGTGCTATGACGCACATTGGGTGAGGCCTATATCCAACACTGGACATGGAAAGTCATATTACTTATAGAATTCACTTATAACATCAGAGGTGTCAGCCACAAACGAAGTAGAGTTAACTAGGAGAAATGAAAAGAGAATTAGTACGGCAATTAAACGTAGAAGACTGGACTTAGTTTATAAAACTTAGTTAAAAAAGTCAAAACACGATAGCAATTTTTAAGTTTTAATTGATCTTAGTAACTATCCTTTCATTCCTAAGATGTTAATACATTGATAAATTTTGTAAATTTGTTCAGCTGTAGAACAAATATCGTATTACTGTTCCGGGGTTGGACGAATGAATTTTGAATTGGGAACGGGATCCAGTAGTGATTTAATATTTACATGGTCATTTGCTTTACTACTGTAAAACTCGCCGGGATATTTACCATATATACACCGTGATCATGGCGCTTGTAACAGCGCCGAAATATCGGTTGCTCAACAAAAATAATAAACATGGCAAATATTCCGGAGAGTTTTACACTAGTAACCCAGTAGTGAGTTTATGAAAGAATTTACGAACGATTTTATGTATAGCGTTTAATTTATAATAAATCTATAACACATCACAATTTGTCATCATTCATGAAGGAATCTAAATATAAATATACATAACTATTTTGATTTTAAATATTTCTAGGTGAAGTATTTGTTTTGACATGTCAATACAACAGTCTCAACATGGCGACATAGACATGTTCGTATCTCTTGGGTTCTCTTTGAGCACCGAAGTTGAAGAAACATAAAGAGATACGACGATGACAATTCTCATGTCACGTCTTGGTCATGTGGCCCTTTTTTCAATGATTTCTTTGGTCAAAGAGATTATGTCCCTGATCGACCACCTGAATGACACAAGGAAATAATGTTACTGGCGTGGTTAATGTGGCTTTTAATTTCTTGAGAAACTTGACATTAGCGTTTTGCCATTAATAATTTTAAAAACATTTATTTGACATTGGCAAAATTGAAGCACTTCGCTGCAGAAGTCATTAATAAAAGAACATTAACAAGTGAATTAACATTTTTATAATTATTTTAATTTATTCGGAATATTTAAAAAAAGTAAATGGGCTGAAAAAATCTAGGAAATCATTGCATTTAGATAACTAAATATAATTTTTTGGAACGCTTGCTCTTAAGTAACAGACATAATTATTATATGCCAATATTCTTTGACACCTATCTGTAAAGGGATGTGTGAAATTCATCTATAGTATCGTCATCAGTCATATATAATAGCTACAAATATCTATAATACTACATAATATAATCACGCCTTTATCCCCGGAGTGTTAGGCATAGGTGAATTAACACCCACATTTCACCAATCATTGAATTTGGTCGCACGTAATAGGAGGTGAGTCTATTGCCGTCTTCCAGGCACTATTATTGAGTGATGGGGTGGTCCAAATTCTACTCGGGCGGGAACCACGCGGCTTATCTATAATACCAGTTATCAATAATAGCTAATCTTCAGATTGTGATCTTAAATCAATAGCTTTGAGAATGCCGTGAGGCGAAAATTCTTACAGGGTCGGCAGCACGGATGTGACTCCACTGGTGTTACACACGTTCATAGGTCATGGTAACCACTTTCCATCAGGTGGGCCGTGTGCTTGTCTGCCACTTAAGTTGTATAAAAAAGAAAAAAAGGTCAGCGAAGCGCCATCAATCAACAGTATTAACTGCTCTAAAGTGTAGTTCAAATCCTCAATAGCATTGTTCGGAGACATTTCACTGCTCGGAAGACATAGCATAGTCAGCATCAGATCGATCTGACGAACAAATTACTTATGCCTTAGTTATTCCCCTTCCTGGTTACAGATTGTTCTGACATTTGGTACACACCTTTATTTAGTTCAGACAATAATACAATTTAAATTAATAAAACAGTTTGACCTCGGTGTTAAAGTCATTTTGAGACTTTGTTGAGTCAAGAACGATCTGCTGCTGATAGTACAGACTTTGTATAGTTTACCATGGAGTCTACTAGTCACTACTATCGTTAAATATACGAATAATATTTTAACACTAAAAATCAGTTCTTAATATATTGTTATAATAAATAAATTTACTAAAAGTCAATAGTACATTCGTATCACAATAAATTTA
The DNA here is from genome assembly GCA_963662185.1 of Eilema griseolum. NCBI lineage: Eukaryota > Metazoa > Arthropoda > Insecta > Lepidoptera > Erebidae > Eilema > Eilema griseolum. The sequence continues at coordinate 14,937,503 of OY759250.1, forward strand.
TGTGACTCCCGATGAATAATGAGTCGGTTACAGTTTTAAAAAGAATATACTTACCACTTTTTTATATCAAAATTTAAAAAAAAAACAAAACACCATGTCACACTCGTAAAGAATATTATTGATGTACCAGAAACTCAACAGGAGTAACCATTGCGCTGTCTAAAGCAACACTGGTGTCAACTGTTCAAGAACACTGTCATGATATCGCATTTGGGTTGAGTCGTTCATACGTACTGCAGATATAACACAAAAATATATCACCGAGTGTTATGACCGCCGTACACGTTCCGATAATTTGATCAAACTGACAGTTTCAACCAGTATCATCAAATTGGCATGAGTATGTGTGTGTGGCAATCAAGTGGCTTGAAGAAATATAAACTTGTTCTAACTGCCAGTTCGATCAAAGTTATATATACTTACACAAAATTAACCGCGGTAGCCTAGTGGTATGGGTACTGAGACGAGGTCTCGGGTTTGATCCCAGGTTTGCCATGGCATACACCAATGACTTTTCGATGCTTTTCGAAGTTATGTGTGTATTCATCGCAGGTTTATAAGTGCCCGGTTAATGGCAATAGACTCGCCACCTATTACATTGCGACCTAAACATAAACTGGCGAAATGTGGGTGCTAGCACCTCTGCCTACCCCTTCGGGGATATAGGCGTTAGTTTATGTTAGGTTATGTTTACACAAAATTACATTTACATATTTATGGCGACGATGAGGTAATACGATATAAATAAATACTAGCCACTTTAGCCAGCTCTAATCATCGTTAACAAGTGAAATAGATTTATGAACATAGCCATTTTTTGTGTTTGCGATATTAATGCCTAAATATGTGCCATGTAAAGCCAGGTTTCGACGGTGCGAGGTTTCACGGACGCGGGAACAGACACGGACTCATTTATTATGACAATTGTGTCAGCAGTATTACGGGTAAGCTTCTTTCCACGGTGCGTGGTCTTCGATATCGCGCACGTGTCTGTAAACACGATGATCGTGTACAGCAGTCATAATACAAACTGTGAAAAATTACATCAAAAACACAAGTCATACAAAGGCGTTATGAATGAATTATTGATTCTCATTTTTAACGATATTTTTTCCTGTTAATTGACCACTCAGTTCATGAGTGAAACGGCAGTAAAAAGGAACAACGGAGTGTATCTACTTTAGCTGTTAATAGAATACGACAATGATGTTATCTTAATAGCGAGGACTCGGGCCTGCACACGCTCACCGAGTGTCCGACGTGGGAGATGCCGAGACGGGAGCTGATGGCGGTCCTGGGAGTGAGATTTCTCACGCTCACCACCTTGCTCACGGCGATAGATGAACCAAAAACGACCCACAAGCGTCGTCCATTTTGATCGCTTCGAGTCTGACATAACCTCTCCCACCGGCTCCGGTGGTGGGGGATTCGTGGGGATTTTCCGCACGTAAAAAAAAATAAGAGTGTTATCTCGAAACGCAATGGTTAAGTATACGATAAATATGATAAATAATATTCATAATGATCGTTTTTAAGGTAGAATCAGATACACGTAAAAATATAATGTATTTTATCATGACAAATCTTAATTGTATGAATGCTTTCGTTAGAAATCAAACAAACCAAATTTCTATAACATACGCATCTATTTATGTATCAAGCGGAGCTATCAAAGTTTGGAAACTTCAAATCAAAGCAATTTATAGTGACGGCGGTTTACAACATGGTGACGTAGATAGCATTTCATTTCTGCATTCTCCACCTCGAGATACTTAATAAAATTATTTAAAATAATCGTTTATTTAACACCTAATATAATTCATGTGTAATTGCTTAAATAAACAATGTCAAACTAAATTGAATAAATTAATAAGTAAATGAATGTCAAATAGTGTAACTAAAGTCAAAGCAATATAATTATACAATACAATAAATGAAAGGATGTTTTCTGAAATAGGCTATGTGACTATTTTTTTTATTCTCGAAAAATGACCACTTTATAATAATATAATGAACTGCTGGAGCGGAATATTTGTATGACATATGGTGTTTCTCCACATCGGTGTCTCTGTGGAGAAGCAGTCGATAGCCTTGGACATCACAAATTGTCTTGCAACAGGAGCGCAGACCGTTTGTCCTGACATGCAAATATTAACGACATTATCCGTCGAGCTCTTGTCATCGCCGCCGGCGTGCCCGCTATACTTGAACCTGTTGGCTTGGCACGCGACGATGGTAAGAGACCGGACAGTATGTCGTTGATACCTGGGAAGATGGGTAGGCCTTTGGTGTGGGATGCAACTTGCGTCGACACCCTGGCGCCTTCCCATCTTCCAAGTACAAGGGACTGCGCTTGCGCGGCTGCTGCATTAGCGGAGGCTCTCAAACGGCGCAAATATACCAATTTAACGGGTAATTATATTTTTGAACCGTTTGGAGTCGAAACATTGGGTTCGTGGGGTCCAAGCGCGCGCTCGCTATTCAAAGAAATAGCGAAGCGACTAGGCGACGTTTCCCGTGACCCTACGGCCAATTCTTTGAGCGAGGTAAGCTGGCATCGCCATTCAGCGTGATAATGCCGCCAGCCTTTTGGGCACGGTACCAGTAGAGATCGATGGGGAGGAACTTTTCGATGCCTAAAGTTGCAGTCTCCCTCTTTTCCTTTATTTCATTTTTGTATATATTGTATAGTTAGCATAGTTTTGTATAAATTTTATAAGTAATTGTATATATTTTTATTTTATAATAGTTTAATGTTAAATTAATTTATGTATTTCGTGAAATTTATGTGAATAAATTCTCTTTGTTTTAAAGATATTTGATTTTCAAAATTCAGTTTCTTGTGCAGCCCGAAAACACTCCATATAAAATCGTACTTGCGAGTAACATCACACGCCAATCGCGCGCAGTGCATTTGTATGGAGTGCAAGAGGAAATCGAATTTATCTCGGTCTACGTTGTGTTTACACGCATTTTGTACATAATAAAAGTAATTTGAAATATAATGAGGAATCTAGAAAGTTAAAAATTAGGACAGAATTTAATTGTTTATTATGACTAACTTATTTTGCGAGGCATATTTTATCAGAACAATAACATATTATACAGTATTGGGAATAATCGGACGACCTTGTCAAATCGCCTATTCTATTATAGAAATTCGTTCACATCATAATAGGTTTTATACAACAGCAATAATGTCATCATATCTTTATTGTGTATTGATGAAAAACGCTTATCTCTAAAAAGATAACCTTAAGTCCTTACTCGTATATATGCTTTTCTCCAATATCTTTTGATCCACTTATATGCTATGGACAATAAACTTTAATGTTGTGACGCTTACTCGCATAATGCTCAAACAAATCTAATTTAGATCTAACAAATATCACCACCTGGAAAAGAAAAGTGGTCCCAGAATTCTGCCTTGCAGGACACCAGTATTAATTTTTCTATATCCAGGTTCTCCATGTATATTTAAAAAAGATCAAATTTTCTAGTGCACGCGTGATATTTGCGTGAATTGTATTCTGTTACAGAGATAAGATGTCATGTTACTTGTTGTCATTTAAATTCGGAATTTATTGACTGATAATCGATGTTCCATAAATAGACTCTATAATATAATAATAGTACTACAGTTGACGTTTTGACAAATGCTAGATTGAATAATTACGATGTCTTGACAATCGTCAGATCACCCTCAGTTTTATAATATTTATAAGTATATCATCATCCTTCTTACGTTAACCCCGGTCGCATCAGAAGCTTCCAAGAAGAAGAAACCTGGGGTCCAATTTTTCCAGTCTAAATGAGACTTTTGCTGAACTTGAATATTTTCCGTGAAGCGACTACCATCCACCGCAAGATGGCTGTAGCTTTTAGTCCACAACCCATTGGTGATATAAAAGTAAACTTTTTATGACTCCAATTACCCGTATCGACTGCCATAGCATATGTTCACATGGAAACCATGACTAATGGACGACTGAACGTTCCTTCCAAAACACGGAAATACCTGAGTATTTCAATGCCTCAGAGTGTTATTGTCAATAGCAATATTGCAAATAGATATATCAATGCACACAAATATTTGCATTGGGCGGAAATCGAACCCGAGAAGTCGTGTTCACTACTCTGACGCCACAGAGGCTGTCAACAATATGTTGCATAGGTATATATAGTGTATAACAGTGATAAGATAAGATTTCAAACTGTTGATATAGTGCATTTTATATTCATGATTTTGGTTTATCAGTATTGATACAATCATCTTCAAGAGTAGATTTTTGAAAACACATTGCAGTATAAGCATGATTACATAACAAGTTTATTGAAGACTTGAATAATTCTGAGAATTTATTTCTGAAACGTAAGTACCTATTGTTGAGTTTCTCATAAAAGTTTAAGGGAATTTAATAAAGAATTTGAGTTAAGCCACACTTGGTTATTGTAATATACAATTTTTCCATACCAACCTTAAGCAGGAATATAAATTGTATAAAGTGTATATTTATTAACAAAGGATGTATATGATGTACTTTAAATAATAATAATACTATAAATGATAATAAATATGAAATACCTACCTAGTATATTTATAGTTATCCGAATGTATGTTACAAGTTCGGATACACACATTTTTATGTTTAAAAGGTTAAGATTATTGTGTTTAATACTCATTCATATTACTTGTTGAAAATACTCTATTTTATTTTTAATTATTTACTTCTTTTATTTCAGTCTTAATAAAGATAATGTAATAGGTTATTATGAGTGAGTAGAATTTGTCGTATTCGATAATGGCGTGATAAGTAATTTCGCTATTTCATGCCCTTGTTGATATAATAATTATTTGTGTCTGCTACTATATATTATTTAAGAAGAACACTGTGGTGAGCTATTTAAATTTACTTATTTATTTAAGATTTATTAGGTGCGGGTCCTCATAGTAAAAAGAAACACGAGAAATTTCAGGGGTATAATTTAACGTTAGACTGTAGTATCAGTACAATAGTCATTCATTACATATTAAATATAAGTGGGTTGGAAGGCGTGCGCTCGTACCTATTCACTCGCACATGTAGCTAGCGGGCGACTGCGGCGCGGGCGCGAAGTGTCGCCGTAAGTCGGTCTCTTCGGGAGATTTCGGGAGTGGTTCGTAAATCATCGGCAAGGATTGTGTGCTAGACAGCACGCTAGCGTATATGTACATAATGTACATCGAACGCGCCTCCCCGTTTCCGGGGACGAGTTGGGGACTCTGTAGTCCCCACACCCGAGAAAAGTGCCAGATCGTTAGAGATGGCCCTGGGTCGGCCGGGGTGCGAGGGATATGCCTGTCAACCTCACCTTCGGCAACCACAACGACCCACAGGCGGCTTGCGTTTTAGTCGGTTCGAGTCCGACATAACTCCCTCCACCGGCTCCGGTGGGGGGGTATCCGTGGGGATTTTGCGCACGTAAAAAAAAAAAAAAATTTACATCGAACGGGTACTTTTTTATACCACTTAGGTGGTAGACAAGCACACGGCTTTTGCTCACTGGAGAATCCGTGCACACACAACACGAAGTTATTTTGGCCGCGGTATTCTGTGCAACAGAGGTACTTCCCCAGTCGGACTGCTCAATTGGGCGGAAATACCGCTGTGACCTACCTCCTAACTGTATAATAATATAGCCGCGAGAGGTTTGTTGTGGTAGGGGTCTAACGCGGTTTACTATAGATATATAATGCAACAGGTGTAGATGGTCGTTTCAAATACAATTGCAACTAAATTAAGTTGTTTGTGGATACACAATAACTTATTTACACTACGCTCAACACAAATAGGTACTTATCAAGATTTATGGTAACCATATGTTACACACATACATACATATAATCACACCTTTATCCCCGGAGAGTAAGGCAGAGGTGAATTAACACCCACATTTCACCAATCATTGAATTCGGTCCCACACACGTTATAGGAGGGAGTCTATTACCGTCTTCCGGGCACTATTATTGACTCAAGCCGTGTCAAGTGTGTGACCTTTGTAGAATGGAGGTTCTATATCTGTATAATATAAAACCTACATATATACAGGCTGATACGATTATGTTAATAAAAAATACTCTTCACCACGTTTCGCACTTCATTGCTTATAAAAAAGAAGTTGTACAAAAACTATCACTTTATTAAATTAATTGTAATTATAGATCTTGTATAAAACTAGTTTCTTTTGTTTCACACAAAGAATATTAGAATGTATATTTGTAATGTACTACATACATATATATATATATCCTCCTTACCAATGGGATAGGCACTTTGATTTTTGTATATCAATGGGTAGGCAGAGACTTTTCTACTTGCTTCAATCTTGTGCTTCTACTATTTTCCATTTTTTTTTCATAATTTATTAGTGCAGGAATATAGGTCTTTCAACAGAATTGAACAGAAAGGGATGCCCTGCTTTTATAGTTCGGCGACTTCTACAGTTGGTATAAATAATAAATAAATGGAATAAATAAATAATAATATAAAATCTTTTTTTTTTTCAGAAAATGATTGCATTATTTTCCTTCCTATTCGGACTGACTGTAGTCTTAAATTCAAGCGATGCTTACAGAGCACTGGTAGTGTACCCAATGCCTTCTAGGAGTCAAGGTATTTTTTTAATTTTTTAGTTGGATATAGTTGTGTAAATATTTATTTAATAAATTCAATACGAAGTGCACTATACTATAGTCACATTATTTTCCGTATACATAATTATACATAAAGATACAAAATAAATCAATAGCTTGTATTATGGCGACGAAATATACTATTATACTTTAGTCAATTCATTCATTCATTCATTCATATAATCACGCCTTTATCCTCTGAGGGTGAAGGAGAGGTGAATTAACACCCACACTTCACCAATGATTAAATTCGGTCTCACGTAATAGGGGGTGACCCTATTGCCGTCTTCGGGGCACTATTTGCTGACTCAAGCCATGCATCTGAGACTGAGTCTGGGCTGTATATATCTGCCTGATGTTAAACAGCCCTATCCCTTAGTCGCCTTGTACGATACCGCATGGGAAGAGATGGGTTGGTCTACTCTGCCGGTAACCACGCGGCTAATATAGTTATCCAAAGCCTTGGGAGAGGTCTATGTCTAGCAGTGGACTGCGATAGCCTTGATTGATTGATTGATTGAAGTCAATAATATAAAGAGTTTAACAAGTTCGATCGCACGTGGTTGAACTTGCTACACTTTTCCATAACATCTTTATTAGTAAACTTGACTTTTGTTCTCCTTATTGCAAATGCGAAGGTAATTATGCCAATTACAGTGATTACACAACTTTAATCTATACTTCTTGCAACGATGCTTTTTCATAACGACCTCTGCAGCATGTCCGACTACCAAGTCCGAGTCACGGGTTCAATTCCCAGTATATGCAAATATTTGTGTGCATGTATATTTATGTTCACATTGGTCTATGTGATTCTACGTATAATTTTTTATTATTTGTAAAAGTACCTGCTACTTCAGCTATGCTTACTTTAGGTCTAGATAGCACTTTTCAAATACTTTAAGATATTTTAAGTAAATAATTTGAAACGCAGGTTGTGTGTACGCCACTTGCTATGAATACAAGAACCCTCCTCCAACTCGCGTCTAATCGATATCAGCTCAAATAAGGATGTTATACCTGGTATGTATAATTTCTAACTTTCAGTGTGTGGAATACAAGTTGGAATAAGTTTCCTATTATTACCAACATATACTTTGGCTGTATTATAGACATAGACTATATTTTGATTGCTCTAAATGCCCAGCATTCACAATATGACCAAGACTCCACAGTAAAGATATACAAAAATATAAAAATACTCACTCGAAGACCTTGAGGGAAGGACTGCTTTGCATGAAATTTGAAAGAAGGAAAAAATAATTGAAACTGTTATACTGGATGAGAATAAGAATAAGAAGCTAGAAGTGACATTGTGAGGTAATTTAGATAGGTGAACCAAAAAAAGCAATGTGGCCGCCAAAAAGCAATTAGATAAAAGATACAGTGTACCGTAAAATCGACTTGAATGTGATAATATTGTTTATCGTTTTAGTTCATTACGGCTTCTCAGAGGTGCGGTTTACCTTTTTTGTATTTTTGTTTAACAAGTAATATATGTGAAGAAATGACGTCATCCGATAGCACATATGGTCCATAGACATAAAAGAGTATCAGCCCCGCAATTCGCTACTTGGTCTATAACTAAACATTTTCATCTAAACTGTAACCACCTAACTGTTTTAACCTTAATAACACGGAATATAGGTACTGATACAGTTCATTTTTTATTTCAGCAAACGCCCACAGTATTGTTAATATGTTAGAAAAAAAGATAGTTACAAGTGACATGGTCCTAGTAATACGTGTTATGGTATCATTAGTTGAGAAAACATTAGAAACGAAAGGAATGCAGGAGCTGATGAACGATCCAAAAGAACATTTTGATGTGGTGATTGTGAATTGGATGTTCAGTGATATACTTGCAAGGTGATTTGAAGGAATAAATATTCAAATATAGCTTTAGGTTTGGTTACAAATATTAATTCAGAGAAATGGTTCCTGAAGAAATGTTATTATTAAAATGAACTCACATATACAAGAAAAACTAAATATAACAAGGTGGTATTCTAGTTGTTGGCATGTGGACTTCTGCATTCTTTTGAGATCTTTTACTTGCTTTCTCTTTGTTTAATAATTAATTTGTAAATGATAATTGACTCCTGAACTATTTACTTCCTTCTACACCCTACTTTTGTCCCTATTAATTCTTGTAATAATTTTATTTTTAATTGCTTTCATATGTCAATCAATTAGCCCACTGCAGTCCACTGCTTGACATAGACCTCTCCCAATGTGCGGCATTTTCTCCGATCTTCCGCCTTCCGCATCCAGTCTATCCCAGCCACCTTCCAGGTCGTCCGTCCATCTGGCTAGGGGGCGTCCTACCTTTCGTTTACCTTCTCGCGGTCTCCACTCTAGGACTCGTTTGCTCCAACGGCCATCGGTCCTTCAACAAACGTGGCCAAGCCCACTGCCACTTCAACTTGCTTGTTCTGTGACCTATATCGGTAACTTTAGTTCTCTGTCGGATAACCTCGTTCCGAATTTTATCCTTCAGAGAAACTACAAGCATAGCTCGCTCCATAGCCCGCTGCGCGACTTTTAGCTATCGACCAGCCCCACTGTAAGTCACCACGTTTCGGCACCGTAAGTCATAACAGGTAGGACGCACTGTTCAAAGACCTTTGTTTTAAGGCTTTTATATGTATTTTATATAATTTATGTAATTTATCTTTAATACTACTTCCATTTTAAGACCTTAAAATTTTTAACTTTTTAAGACACCCTACAGAATACCACGGCTATAATAACCTCGTATTGTGTTCCCGGAGGTGAGTAAGGTAGCCAGAGCTCACTGGAGAGTTTTTGTGCTATCAGTGGGAAGACCAAGGGCTTGTTCTGATTTTGTGTTCTGCACTGAAGACACGTTCTTACAGGGTCGGCAGCACGTATGTGACTCCATTGGTGTTACATGCGTTCATTGGCTACGGTAACTACTTTCCATCAGGTGGGCCGTGTGCTTGTCTGCCACCTAAGTTGTATAAAAAAAAATGCAAAAAAGTAGGTAGCCACAATTTTCTAAATTGCTATAATCTGTTTCAGTTTGGCATCTTTATTTAGCTGCCCACTAATATGGATGTCCCCAGTGGAAGTAAATGCTCGTGTTTTAAGATTAATTGATGAAATGCCAAACCCTGCATATAGTGCAAGTCCTTTAGCTACAAATGCGCCTCCTTTTACATATACACAAAGATTACAAGAGTTATGGGGACGACTATTAGAAGTCTATTTTGATTACATGTAAGCCGTATAAAATATTTTCTTCTTAAGCTTCAAACTTTGTTGCATATAATAATTTTTGACTCTGCTATGATCAATCCTTTAATCATTTGATGATTGTTTTAGGTACTATGATAAAATGCAAGCTGATGTATATGATAAATATATAGTCCCACGTATTATAGCAAGAGGTCGCCAGCCACCATCCTTCCAAGAACTTCGGTTTAATGCATCTATGATTCTAAGCAGTTCACATGTATCCATGGGACAATCAATAAGACTTCCACAGAATTATAAACCTTTAGGGGGATTCCATATTGATGAAAACGTTAAGCCTTTACCTGAGGTAAATACGCTACATTCATACTATTTTTATTTTCTATTTTTATTCCTAAAATAAAAAATCAATGAATAGGAAACAATAAAATTTAGATTTGCGCTGTTGAATATTATGCTCGCAAGTCTTACTGAAACAAAAATTAACTTTTCTTCTTTCTTTTGTCTTTATAGCTGTAATACAGTTATATGTGTATAGACATGTTAATACTGATTTTAGCTACGCTAGGTGTGGCAAAGAAATTAACGTCATTACCCTAGCTTCCGTTAACAGGAGCCTTCGTCATAAATAAAATAATTTTCTCGTAATCCTATTTTCAGGATTTGAAAAAAGTAATGGACACAGCAAAAGATGGAGTTATATATTTCAGTATGGGTTCAAATCTAAAGAGCAAAGAATTACCGATTGAAATTAAACGAAATCTTTTGAAAATGTTCGGGGAATTGAAACAAACAGTGCTGTGGAAATTCGAAGAGGACTTACCTAATAGGCCAAGAAATGTTCACATTTTGAAATGGGCACCACAGCCGAGTATATTAAGTAAGATTTCATCGTAACTTGACATTTCGGCTGTTTTAAAGATTTAAGAAATAAATACATTTATTGTATTTATTACTAAAAATTACTATATCAGCAACGAGCAATCTTTAAATAGACCAATAAAACTTAATAAAATATACAGTAAGTTATCATAAAAACTCTATTTCCAGCTCACCCAAATTGTGTCCTTTTTATTACCCATGGAGGGCTGTTATCAACTACGGAGACCATGCACTATGGTGTACCAGTTATAGGTATACCCATATTTGGTGATCAGTTTGTTAATGTCAACATAGCCGTCAAAAAGGGGTTTGCTCTTAGAGTGGACCTGACTTATAATGTAGATAAAGACTTGGGCATAGCCATAAAAGAAATATTATCCAATCCCACGTAAGTACCAGATTGAGTTTACGGACTAATTTCTGTTCTGTTCCTGATCTCTGCGGCACAGCGCTAGAGCGTTTGAATTCCAACTCGCAGGTTACGAGTTCGATTCTCGATCACTTCAAATATTTGTATACATATTTGCATTGATCTATAGATGCTTCTAGAATATTATATAATTATATATTTAAAAAAATATTTATCTGTTATCTAAAACTCATAAATGCTTCAGAGTGCATTTTTTAATTGATGATCTGATATTATGACAAAATGCGAGATAATTCAGTCTTTCAGACGAAAACTTTAGCATGTAAATAAATCTGTTGAAAAGGTTAATCAAATCAAATCAAATCAATCAAATCAAATAATTTATTTGCATAACACAGGTTACAGAAAGTTAGTAAAAAATACATTTTCGATAAATGTATAGGTCCGCTGTCTTACAACCTCTTCAAGGTGTGCAAATATTTGATATTGTCTATACATGCAACATTTCAATTAGAGAGCATTCATAACTGTTTATAGAAATGAAGTGATATATATTGATATATATATTGATGTTTTAATTTTACAGATATAAACAAACAGTTCAAGAACTGTCGTACGTATATCACAATCGTCCCATGAAACCTATACAGGAGCTATCACATTGGGTTCGTCATGTTGTGGAAACGCGTGGTGCTCTGCATTTACGTTCTCCAGCGCTAACAGTTCCACTTTACCAACGACTATTTCTGGATGTAATGGCTATTTGTATAATAGTTTTATTCGGCGTTTCAAGGTTATTAATGTTTGCATATGCTAAAGCATCCTCAAAAAAGACAACAGATATCAATAAAAAAAAATTGAAATTTATAATTTTGTAAAAGTATATAAAATTATGAAATTGCAGTTTTATTACATCCTAGCTGTAGGCTGCACCCGTGTGAATGTCGACTCCCCAGGCTCTAATCATACTTTTGGATGTAATCGGGATTCACGCTCATAAGCAGTACTCTGTAGTATAAAAAAATCCACTAATTAGTGTAGCTGGATATAGTAGGGAAGAAAAGCTTCCTCATAGTCCGCAGAGCCCGAGGTTTCACTTGACAATTGAGGATGCAAATATAGCCCTCTAAAAGCTAAATATAACGCTAACCAGAAAAACTACACGCCTCTTGTGAAGAAAAGAGACCTTACAATTTCATTATTAATCAATAACCAAAAGTGTTGGTAGCTTAGTTGTTAAGGAGTCGGCCTTACGATCGAAAGGTCTCAGGTTTGAATTCTGGCCATGACACTACTTCTAGCACAAGCAATTTAACTTAGTTGGGGGGTTTGAGGGAATATTAGTAATTGCGGTTGCAAATATTCTTTTCAAAGAGAAAAAATATATGAAATATACCTTGCCTCAGAACACCATGGTGATTTGATTAAGCCCAGTACAATAGAGCAAACCATCGTAGACTTGTGACATAAATAACACTCGTATGTCAATATATATAATTACATTTTTTTATTTCATACATTTTTACAAAAATAAATATCTGTAAAGATTTGAACACTTAATAAAATAAATACCAATAAAATCAGGATCACAGGTATAAAGTATGTATAAAAGTAATTATTGAAAACTATTCTTAGGAATATAGATATTTAAACTATCATGGTCATGGTGAAACATGGTAAATATCCCGTTTACTTTGATACTGATATTCTTAGGAATGTTTCTTCTTAGGCGACACTTTTATGTTAAACATAGAGAAAATACGACTCAGTATAGTTTTAAGAACTAAAACTGAAACAATAATAACGACAATAAGGTCTAAATACAGCCGTTTATAAAGCGGCAACTGAAGTGCTGGAGAGCGTAGATGAGAGGCACCGCGCGTGCGCACCACGTGACTTACCCAGAATAACAATTCCTCTTTCGATTTCAGGGGACGATCGTGATAAATTGAAGAAATCTCTTTTGCTCTCTTCGCATATCTATAAAAATAATAATTAAATATTATAAGTAAATAACATAATGGATACTATATTTAAACAACTATTTTGTTTTCGCCCTTGGTTTTAAAAAGTTATGAAGTCGGTTAAAAAAAACACAACCTAGTAAGAGGAATTATATCATTTGGTTTGTTTTTATTAGAAATACTACATTCTACATTAGAAAAACACGGACTAGGTATATGGCAACATTTACCGTAGCAGCACCGATATGGCAAATACGGGATAAAAGCGGCTCAACTGTAGGCACACATAAGACTTGAGCATAAACTCCTTTACAAATTCACTTAGCAATATCACTTGTATCAACGAATGCTTTTCACTTACTTTGGATTCTGTAGTACTTCATCAATAACTAATTTCAGATCTTTATACATCGTGTAAGTTAACTTAATCCTTCTACCAAAACCTTTTTTCATTCATTTGCAAATTGATCTGCGAAAGCTGGTATAACATTAACAGGAATACCAAAGTGTACAGCTTCTGTTAGCGATGATAATCCACCATGGGTTATAAAAAGAACCAGGTTTGGATGAGCTGAAAAAAGACAGAATTGATTATTTTTGCATTTGAAATTCAACGATATTTCTAACAGCAATGGTAGAAGAAAAAGTTTCGATAAGAGTTTTTTTATACCACTTAGGTGGCAGACAAGCGCACGGCCCACCTGATGGTTACCGTGGCCTATGGACGTGTGTTACACCAGAGGAGCCACACTCGCGCTGCCGATCCTGTAAGCACAGAGTTTCTGTGCCGTCAGTGTAGAGGACAAAGCAGGACAAGTTATTAGTCATCCCACTGACAGCACAAATTCTCCAGTGAGCTCTGGCTACCCTACTCACCGCTGGGAACACAACACGAAGTTATTATAACCGCAGTATTCTGTAGGGCGGAGGTACTTCCTCAGTCGGACTGCTCAATTGGGCGGATATACCACCGTGTCCTACCTCCTAGTTACAATAACGTATGAATTTTTTATACTTAGAGACTTTAAATTTACCCAAAATACTTTGTTGTGGAGCCCATTGAACTATATGAGTATATATATATATAGAGTATATGGGATAGCTCCGCGAAATACCTACTAGATGCTCTCGACAGGTTGCAGCGACGCGCGGTCCGAATTATTGGGAACCCTGAGGTCACGAACACCCTCGAGCCTTTGCAGATGCTTAGAGATATTGCTTCCTTGGCTGTATTTTACCGTCTCTACCACGGTGAGTGTTCTGACGAACTCTTCCAACTAATCCCACCATCTCCTTTCCTACATAGGACAACACGTGCAGGCCTTAGATGTCACCCTCACACTGTGCAGAATATACGAGCAAGAACCAAGCGGTTCGAAGACTTTTTTCTTTGCCGCACCACCAAGACCTGGAATTCATTACCAGCACACGTGTTTATATATAGAGTATATGGGATAGCTCCGCGAAATACCTACTAGATGCTCTCGACAGGTTGCAGCGACGCGCGGTCCGAATTATTGGGAACCCTGAGGTCACGAACACCCTCGAGCCTTTGCAGATGCTTAGAGATATTGCTTCCTTGGCTGTATTTTACCGTCTCTACCACGGTGAGTGTTCTGACGAACTCTTCCAACTAATCCCACCATCTCCTTTCCTACATAGGACAACACGTGCAGGCCTTAGATGTCACCCTCACACTGTGCAGAATATACGAGCAAGAACCAAGCGGTTCGGAGACTCTTTTCTTTGCCGCACCACCAAGACCTGGAATTCATTACCAGCACACGTGTTTCCTTCTTCCTACAGTCCCGGGGCCTTTAAGCGGGGCGTGAAAAAGCATCTGATGAGGCCGCCAAGCTGAGTGCCACCATTGTAGCACTTAGTGTCTGTAATGGTGACCCTCTTTCCTGAGACTTTGCCTTTAGCTTACCATCAGGCGAGGTGAGGTCAAGTTGGCGTGTCCTATAAAAAAAAAATGAACATTTTTTGGTACATCAAGCAGCATATCTTCAAATTGCCATATGACAGTCTGTTTTAGGCCTCTAAATATATCCAAAATACGTTGTTTAAGTTCAACTGGCATGTCTTTACTTTTAATATTTGATCCCATGCTAAAATATATGGCGCCGTCTTTAGCGTTATTCAATACACTTGCTAAGTTTTTTTATTTTTATTTTATTTATTTGGATAAACAAACAGCGGTAAATTACATTCATGGTGATGAAACACAACTCAAAAAGTATTATCAAATTTACCCCCTTACACCGTTTATCACAAATTGAATTTATGGAGATCAGAGCACAACAGTAAATGAAGTAGACACGTTGAATTTGCTATGTGATAAATTATTACATTGTGTTCCTAGCACTTATTATTTTAAACTTAATCACTACATTGTGTTCACGACACTAATATTTCAAATTGAATTGTTACGTTGTGTTCCTGGCATATCATATTCTGAATTGAATCGTTACATTGCATTCCCGGCTGACCATTACTAAATTGAATCGTTACATTGCACTCCTGGAACTTAACATTTCTAAATTGAATCGCTACCTTGCACTCCTGGCAATTAACACTTCTAAATTGAACCGTTACATTGCACTCCTGGCACTTAAAAATTCTAAATTGAATCGTTACATTGCACTCCTGGCACCTCACATTTCTAAATTGAATCGCTACAAATTGTTCCTGGCGCTCAACTGCTCCAACACCTGTCTCCTAAACGTACCAGGACGCGCTGCAGCCACGTCAATAGAATTAAAGTTCTCGTTATAAGACTGTACAATACTTTGCAGAGGCGAGCGTTTACCGGAATTTGTACGGCATCTGGCAGTAGCAAATAGTTGACACGGGTTACGGCAGTGAGTCCTAGTAGGCACCCTATAACACAGCTTATTGACAATTGGAGGGCAGTCATATCTATTATGACATAAATCGTACAACAACATGGCTTGAAGCTGAGTGCGCCGTTGCTTAAGAGTTAAAAGTTTGTATTTGTCTAGTAATTGTTCGTATGTCAAGTAATGGCGACAACATCTGTACTGCATACATTTCCAAAATTTACTTTGAACTCTCTCGAGGGCCTCAACATACTTCTGGTAATATGGAGAAAAAAAAGTTCTGTTGGATTGAGAAAAATATAATCGAAATAAAGTTCTGGTTACATGTTATAGCTCATGAATTAAACATAACATAACATAAACTCACGCCTATATCCCCGAAGGGGTAGGCAGAGGTGCTAGCACCCACATTTCGCCAGTTTATGTTTAGGTCCCAATGTAATAGGTGGCGAGCCTATTGCCATTAACCGGGCACTTATAAACCTGCGATAAATACACACATAACTTCGAAAAGCATCGAAAAGTCATTGGTGTGTGCCATGGTGAAACCTGGGATCGAACCCGAGACCTCGTCTCAGCAGTCCATTACCCAAGCCACTAGGCTACCGCGGTTCATGAATTAAAGTAATCAATAATATACTTTATTTAATATATGAAAACTTTTCAAAATAGGAGTATTTTGCAATTTATATTTAGAAGGCAAATATAATAATAAATGTTAGCTCACAATGAAGTTATATTATTATATTATAATAACACTACATTGAAATTTTGTTTTCAAATTACCTCTGGTATAGGTTGTAATCTTCATCAATATGATAACCTCCTATATGTTTATAACTCTGAGGCCAAAGCTATAGCATCACCCATAACAACTTGCGTGTTGCCCAGTATAAGAGATACATTGAACCTTAGTTCTTCATACGATGGTATTCTTCTATTCTTCTGTTTTAAGATTGGCACAATAGAACGCTGATAAACTTCTTCTTCTCCGTAGTATAATTTGCTGCCGTCAACATTAAAAGGTAAGTAAATGAATAACTAGATATTGAAGATAAAATTAAAATTATAACTAAAATTCTTCTATTATGAGAGATTAGATTATGCTTTACATTTTTAATTCAATTTTAAAGCAAGTAGTAACAACTCTTACTATAGACTTAAAATAAGAAATATTAAATAAGTAGTAACTTCCTCCGATTTAAATTTACATGTCTTATAGTCTTGAACTTCTTCTTCATTTGAGTGTCAATATTGGTTGCATCTAATGTTTGCATTTAAGTGACCGGGTTTTGCTCTCCTTTTGGAATATTTTGGCTCTTACGGTAGTAACTATCATTTATCGCGCCTGCTATCCCGGAAAGCACTAAATTGCAGGTAAGATTGGCTTGAATCTTATCTTCTTGACCATTTTCAAATAGAATACAGCTATTGATACTATAGATACTTACAAATTCTTTCTCAGTGTACCATCTATTTGTGTCCACAACTCAAAAACTCTATCTATAAAAGATAATGGAT
The DNA here is from genome assembly GCA_963662185.1 of Eilema griseolum. Taxonomy (NCBI): domain Eukaryota; kingdom Metazoa; phylum Arthropoda; class Insecta; order Lepidoptera; family Erebidae; genus Eilema; species Eilema griseolum. The sequence goes on from OY759250.1 coordinate 14,954,975, forward strand.
GGACGTGATCGTTGTGATAGGCGTTCGTATATACTGAATTTGGAGGTCCATCTATCATATTTAATATAAGATAGTGTGGCTCTAGCGTTGATAACCAGATCATTGGACAGTCAAATATTGCTGCAAATCTGAAACTCACAGTGTTAGATTTTATACAAATTAGTTTTACTATCTCGAATATAAGCGTATCAGGTAAGATTGCCTACAGTAATTAAAATTTTTGATAGTTTAGAAGATCTAGAAATACCCAGTAATAGGAACATTTTTGTATTTTTGTTACTTAGCATATAACTTACACACAACAAAGGTCGCTGAACATCCACTGAGCGATCACAACGTCAAAGTTTTGATCTGCGTTCTGAAATGATTTCCTATTTGCTATTTGGATGGTTTGTGACGCAATCAAGAAGTCTATATTTTTGAAGTTTGGCTTTTTGTCCATGATTGATATTATGTTCAATGTGTTTTCTGTTCAATATTTTCACAATGTTAGTTATGCGTATAATTTTATGAATAAAATAAAATTGATAATTGAATTTTTGAAAACTTAATTTTCCGCTCATAGAAGAAAGTAATGCACAGAATACACCTAAATCGGACATGACATCTTGGAAAGTGCAGGAATAGCACGGGGTTGACGCCACTCGCGGCAGACAGTTGTCATGTGGAAAGGTCATGATACCATTGTGGAAAGGTATTTTCATGTAGAGATAGACCGACCAAAGTTATTATAGCACTAAAGTTTAGATATACATGTCATGTAAAATCGTTTTTAAAATTCTAAGAATCGTAATCAATAATTCTAATTCTAGGTATCGTGATCAAATCAATATAGGTATTTAAACTGCCTATCATGGTCTCTCACATTATTATTAGAACTATAGATTGAAATATAAGGAACACTAAGCAATACATGATAATTGAATGAAATATTAAAGCATTTAGTATGCTAAATATTGAAACTCGTTTAATTTATTTGATTAAATCGTTGAACCCAGTTTAATTCGATCTGATTGTATTTATTTTCATTGCTGTAAATCGATCTTTAGTAATTTCATGATCTACTTACCACTGAAGAGATTTAGATTTTCCGATACATCAATAATGTGTAGTTTTGGATGGACCTCCTTTTTAACGAAAGGGGTAATTATGTCACCTGTGTACATAAAATACATGATATTATGTATTATATATTATTTCTATTAATTCTCTATCTATTAATAAATATTGATTTCTATACTTATATTAAGAAGCGTACTATTTTTACAATAAAAATAAAAGAAACACCCAATAAAAGAAATCGTTGTTGATTATTACTTGGTAAAATAGGTATCACAATACCGAAATTCGAAATCCCGAATTACAAAATCCCGAAGTCCAAAATCCCGAAGATCTGAAGCCCCCGTCAAAAAAAAACTACCACCGAAAAGTTGAAAATAAATTGTATTAGTTGGGCCTTTAACTTTGATATACCTAGTAATATTTAGATTCAAGCGTTGTCATGTCGGGGGACTTTGGATTGTTCCGATAATATGATTGACTGCTTTACCACTTAGGGTCCTCCGACATGACAACACTTGAATCAAAATATTAATAGGTATATCAAAGTTAAAGGGCTAAACAATAATTTATTTTCAACTTTTTGGTGGGTGTTTTTTGTGAGGGGGATACATTTTTAATTGAATTTTTTATAGTTACTTTTTACAACGGGGGTGGTTTTAAATGACTTTTTCGTTTCTCTTATTCAACATTACCTCATTCGTTACCTCATGTAATACTCAATACTCAATACATTTATTGCATTCCATAATGAAGTACAGTTGTTCAGGTTAAAATTATTGTTACAATTATGGACCCTGTCGGGCACAGCACAATGTTTGGAGAGAGTAAGAATTTGTCATACACAATATGTTCACTCTTAATTACAGTTTGTTAATATTACTTATTATATTAAATTTAAATGATTTTTAGTAGGTATAAATGTCATTTTACTCGATTTGGTTCGGCCCAAAAAGACAAGGACAAAAATGTAATGAGAATGTCAATATAGAATGTTAAGTGATACATATACAATTTATACAATTTGAAAATACATTGGGTTGATATTTTATCAGTTTAATATTAGTATGATATGTCATAAGTCAATCTTGATGTCAACATAGGGTTAATTAATTAAAAGTAAGAGTAAAAATAAAAATACGTCAGTACGAATAAATGTCAGTCAATATATATATATACATATTTTAAATTAATTAAATGATATATTTGAAATTATTATTATAAATTATTAAATATATTTATATAATATACATTTTAAATGAATTAAATTATTAAAATTGAATTCGATTATTAAAATTGTATTAGATTATTAATATTAATTTTTCATAAATTTTGGTTAAGATAATATTTAACTATTCTAGATTGATTTTATTAATTTATTTGCCAAAGATATATTTGTATATATGTCCGTACGTATGTTTATTTATCATTTAGATATTCCTGTATGCTGTAGTAGGTTTTGCTTAGTAGGAAAGTTTTTAGTTTGCTTACAAAAAGCTGTAATTTTTTTTCTTCTTTTATGGGCTCTGGCAATTTATTGTATATTTTTACTGACATGACCAAGGGACCCGAAGAATGCATTTCCAGTTTTGAGGTGGGCAGGTTTAATCTATTTTTGTGTCTTATTGTATATCTAGTTTGTATGTCCTCTCGTGTGGTGTAGTGTTCAGGGTATTTTCGGACAAACTTACATATTTCCAATATATATATGCATGGTAATGTTAAAATTTTTAGGTTTTGAAAGTGGGGCTTACAGGTGTCTGTTTGTTCTATATTTACCAGAATTCTCATCAGTTTTTTTTGTTGAGTGGAGAAAGTACTTGCGTCCGTACTATTTCCCCACATAATGATGCCATAGTTTGGCCAAGAGTATGCATAGGCATAGTAGGTAGCCAAAGCAGTCGCCAAATCAGTTGTCTTTTTGACTTCACGTAGAGCGTAAGAGAATTTTGATATTTTGGCTCTCACCTTTTTGATGTGTGGCTTCCAGCTTATATGTGTATCTATGGTCAAGCCAAGCAAGTCAAACTCTTTAACAACTTCCAATCTGACATTATCAAAATGAAGTCTATAGAGATAGGCGCTTTCTGGTGAGGGTGGAAGGGCATTATTTTTGTCTTAGCGTAATTTATTTCTAAATTATGCCCAGTCATCCAGGATGACGTTTTATTCAAAATTGAGTCCAATCTCTCATCCAGTTTCAAATTGTTTCACAGGAGACTAGTATAGAGATATCATCGGCAAATAATACACATTGTTCCTCTATAACTTTTGGCAGGTCATTTATGTAGATGAGAAACAATAAACGCTTCCTTGAGGTATTAAAGCTTTTACAATCAAATTGTCGGAGCGGATCTTGTCTATTCGGCTAGTGGTCTCGTTGAAAAACTCAATTTCTACTAATTGTTTTCTGTCCGTGAGGTACAATGAGAGCCACTTGTGGGCTTGTCCCCTTATACCTATCCCATACAGTTTCCTTAATAGAATGTCAAACTGCACCTTGTCGTAGGCCTTAGTCATATCAAGCAGTATACCTATTGCGTATTTTTTGTGATTAATAATATTGAGAGCTTCCTGTATATGCTTATAAACAGCCAAAGTTGTTGACCTGTTTTTCCGGAAACCATTTTGGCGTTCGTCGAAAATTTGAAATTTTTCGCAGAAAGAGTATATTCTATTACACATCGCCCTTTCAAATGTCTTTGAGGCAGTGGGCAATAGAGCAATAGGCCGGTAGTTGCTAGGCTCGGATTTTGAGTCTTTTTTGTGTATAGGCTTTATGACTGCGAGCTTCAGTTCATCGGGCACGATGCCCTCTTCGAACGACTGGTTTACCAAAATATAGAATGGCAAAGTTAGTTCCTTGGCACAGTACCTGAACAGGCTGGGTGGAAACTCATCTATGCCGTGGCTCCTTTTGTTGCTAAGGTTTCTTAAAATGGTGTTTATTTCATAAGGCTCCACAGGACTCAGAAACATAGTGTTTTCTGTGGGGTTGAGCACCGATGTGCAGTTCTTTTCTCCAACCGACCTGACGGTGGCTGTTGTCCCAATTGACACAAAATAGTTGTTAAGGTAGTCTGCTATCGGTCGGGGCTCATAAATCATAGAATTATTATTAGTTTTTATTTTTATATTTTGGTTAATCTTTCTTGTTTTTTTGTTGGTTCGCTCGTTTATAACACTCCACATAGCTTTTGTTTTATTATTCGAGTTCATAATTTTATTTTTGTAGCATAGCTTTTTGGAAGTTGCAACTACCTTTTTTAAAACCCTTTCGTAATTTTTATAATACGTTTTTAAGATTTGGTTGTTTGTTCTTGTTGTAAGCAATTTGAGAAGTCTTTTATGTCTACAAGACAGTTTAATTCCTGCTGTCAGCCAGTATTTCTTAAACCTGCTTTTCAACTTTAGTTTTCTTAATGGCACGCATGCATTTAATATATTAGTTAGCGTATCTTTGAATGCGTCATAGTTTTCATTGATACCTTTATTATTTAATAAAATGCTGTGCCAGTTCAGCTCACTAAGTTTATCTTTAAAGTTATTCATATTTGCTTTACTAAATATTCTTGTTTCGGTTTGCCATCTAATTTGGTTTCCGTATTTGGCAAGTTCGAGATGAATGACAGTCCCATTGTGATCAGAAAAGCCCAATTTCTCCACACTTGTGTAAAACTTTATATTTTTAAAATTTGTAAAGATTAGATCTATACACTTTGAAGTGGTTTTTGTGACGCGTGTGGGCTGTTTTATATGTTGGGTGAAGTTATATTCCAGCATGAGATCAAAAAATTGGTTAATTTTAGTGGTACTTTCTAAAGCATTTATATTGAAATCTCCACCTAGTATTACATTCGACGTTGTGTATTTGTTGTTTACGTATTTTAAAATCTGTTTTAATTTATTTGTAAATATTTCTTCCTCTCGTCCATTCCAATATAAAGACAACAGTAACACATTTTCTAATGGCAACATACATGCACATATCTCCAAGACATACTCTACAGACATATTAGTTATAACTTGAACGTTTTCATATTCTATGTGGTCACGAAGTAGGATACGCACTCCTCCGCCCTTGTAGTGGGTTCGGGTATATGACGATGCAATTCTGTAGTCGGTGATTTGAATAGTTGCCAGCTCAGGTGTCAACCAGGTTTCAGATAAACATATAGCCGCATATATCGGATGGTCTGCTATGAAGGCTTCTAGGTCACATTGTTATATACTTTATCAGAATATACAAAGTATTTGTAACAACAAATACTTTGTATATTCTGATAAAGTATTTGTAATTGTAGACCTGTTTTTTCGAAAGGAATTTCTTGGGGCATCGTTGTTTAGTTCTGTCTGAAATGTTTCATTGGCATTTTCTTCATGTATAGTATTATTTCGTTTACTTATGTGATTTTCCTTTTTATTTTGTCCGTTCTTCATTTCCTTTCCCTCTATAAAAAGTTTATTGTTTTGAATTATCGCATGTTTACCCTCTTTTCGGGCTTTTATCATGTCTTATCTAAGTAGATACCTTTCTTTAAGTTCGTTTTCGCTTAAATATCCTGATATGAAAATGTTTGTTCCCTGAAAACAATGACGGTTTTTTATAATGTATGTGGTCAACCTTTTGCTTAAAAATTCTATTACAAGTGGTCCGTTATGTTTTGTTTGTTTTCCTACTCTGTAGATTTCCTCTATGTAACCATTAAGGTCTAGTTGCATCGTATCGTAGAAGAATTGCATAAGTCGTTCGTGCAGCTCGTATTCCGACTCTCTGTTGTATTCAGTAAAGCCATACAGTACTATTTTCCTATTGTTGACTTCTATATTCGGTATAGTGGATGGTGGTGCTGTTGATATTTGTAAGTCGTGCATTAGTGCATCCGAGAAGGTTATAAATAATATACAGGGTGTATTTTTGAAACGGGGCAGTAAGGGCAAGTACCTTGACCGTTGCAGTTACAGCAAAACATTCTTAGAAGACCTTCCCTAACTTTTTGACATATTTTGAACTGCATTCACAGATTTTGTAAAAATCTTACAGTTGGCAAAAAAAATGCAAAAAGTCAAAAAAAATTTTTTTTATGCCAATCGATTCTATTTCATGTGGGGATCCAAAAACTCTATGAGACCATTTTAGCTTTCAGTACTAGGAAAGACAGAAATCGCCAAAAACGTTTCCCATACATTTCGGCAACAGAAACAAATTTCTACGATGGTCTAACTTTTTGTTATGGCCAGGAAGTGGGTAGAATTGACTGTAAAGTAAATAAAAATAATTTTTACCCTCAAATTTCGAATTTGATTCGAAAATCTGTGTGTTATACTTAGTTTCAGCTGAGAAACTTCGTATGAGTTATTAATTAAGGATTTTCGCTAAAATGTCTTCTAATCGTGAAAAAATTGACTAATTAGAAGCGTATTTTGTCAATAATCGAAATGCGGGAGCTGCATTAGTGTGGTATCGCAATAAGTGTCCGTTGCGGCATGTGCCAACAAGAAAGGTTATTACAAATCTTTTGAAAAACCTGGAATTGCAGGGTTCTTTCAAAAGAAAGCGGCAGCCTCGTGTGGACATGGACACGGAGATTGCGGTTCTGACTTATGTCGAAGCATATCCAGAGGTATCGTCCAGGCAAGTCGCCCTTGAAGTAGGTGTATCCCACTCCCTTGTGATAAAGATATGGAAGAAATACGGCTACAAGTGCTATCGATATGGACGCATAGTTCAAGTGTTACATCCGGGTGATGATGTTCGAAGGCTTACTTTTTGCAGATGGCTAAGAGGAAAAATAAGCAGAGATCATGAATTTTTAAATTACATACTGTGGTCAGATGAAACGAATTTTTCCAATAACGGTATGTACAACAGAAAAAATCACCACTATTGGTCCAAAGAAAATCCACTAAGAGTTACGGCAAGTCATAATCAGGTTCGCTTCTCATTCAACTGTTGGTGTGGTATAATGTCCAATCGAGTCATAATGGTGGAATTTTATGAAGGGAAACTGAATTCTGCCATGTATAATGAAGTCATTTTACACCATCTTGAAAACGAGATGGACGAATGGCCCCTGTCGGAATTGCGAAAAGTTCATTTTCAACAAGATGGTGCTCCGCCACATAACAGTAACCTTTCACGTTCCAATTTGAGCCGCCTATTCGGTACACAGTGGATAGGTACACATGGTCCAACACAGTGGCCACCTCGTAGCCCCGATCTAACACCACTTGATTTTTTTTTATGGGGCTTCGTGAAAAACGAGGTGTATAAGACGACGTACGCCAGTGTTCAAGAGCTCAAGGATGCATTAATGACCATTTTACGTAATATTCATCCCAGAACATTATTAGCCGCCATTCGTTCAGTGCAAAAAAGGATAGACTTATGTATTCGTGAAAATGGAAATCATTTTGAGCAATTTATTTCATAAACCAATTTCTTAAATGTTTAAATGATTTTTTTTATTTAAAAAAGTTCAAAATTTTACCTGACCTATGAGTTTCGAGTTGATTTATCATATTTCCGTACGAAATGTATGGGAAACGTTTTAGGCGATTTCTGTCTTTTCTAGTACTGAAAGCTAAAATGGTCCCATAGAGTTTTTTGATCCCCACATGAAATAGAATCGATTGGCATAAAAAAAAAATTTGAACTTTTTGCATTTTTTTTGCTAACTGTAAGTTTTTTACTAAATCTGTGAATGCAGTTCAAAATGTCCCAAAAAGTTAAGGAAGGTCTTTTAAGAACGTTTTGCTGTAACTGCAACGGTTAAGGTACTTGCCCTTACTGCCCCGTTTCAAAAATACACCCTGTATATATATATATAGAACACGTCAATTAGACTTCGCCTTGCCTGATGGTAAGCTGAAGGCAAAGTCTCAGAAAAGAGGGTCACCATTACTTTTTGTTATCTATACCTTTTATTAGTATTATTAGATGATATAATACATTATATGATAGGATAATAAGTAAAAACGTACATACCGATATTAGTTTTGTGTAAAAAAAACATTAATCAATTTCGGAAGACTGATACTGATTTAGAGAATCAGTGTCAGTTTATCAAAGCAACGACAAAGTAACAATGATGGTTACAATTTGGTAACACATACGCACATACAAGCGCGTTTTATAGTCACATTTATAATAGTACGTTTAAGACAATGGGCAAAAAATTAAATAAATTTAATTAGTTGATTTACATTTTTTACCTTATTGCCAGATTTTGTCACGTTTAATATACGTAATGCTTGTTTCTTAAATTCAAGAGCTATTTTTACATTTTTTGACTCTGTTAAAATGTTTCTTTGTGTGTTATTACTATATACTATATATATTTCAAAAAGGCAGGTATTATTTTCAGATTTAAAAAAAAATTAGCTTCTTTCACATGGTAATGATTCTCAGTGACGAACTAACATAATTATATTAGTTTTGCCATCAAAACTAATATAATTATGTTAGTAGTAATTATCTTACTTGGACTCAGTTTGTTAATAATTTTCTTGAATTTAAGTTTTTTTTTTGTTGTTTTGTCATTAGCGGCTGGAGAAGCTACTTGATCCGTTTTGATTGGACGCAAATTTTAATTGGTACTTTTGATAACAGTTAATTGATTAATCAATTAAACCATTTGAAATGAAAGAAATGCAAGAATTGAAATCACTGATTTCTTTAATATGTCTGAATGTATCTGTTTCACCAATAACATTAGTGTTTTTCAATGAGTACAATAAAACGGGCATTAAGATTCAAAAAGGTCAATCGTTTCAAAAACATCTGCTGGTTGATAGGGTTGCATCGCAGACCATTTCATCTTGTACAGCTTTATTATTAAATATTTATTATTATATTAGAATTATCGAGAATATCTACATATTTTCGACTGCCGCAATTTAGTTCTCATTGTTTCCGATGGTTACTTCATAGTTCATTGGGCTTCTCGAATGTAATTACTCAAAGCTTTTGTGGGTCACTTCCTGCTTTTGTACACCACTTACTTTGACACTTGTAAGTGTTACAGTAACTAGCAATGTGAACTGAGGTAGTCCCTGTAAAAAGTTGCTGTAATGTTTTTAAAGTGAATGTAAAGAATATTTTTTGGAGGTAAACATTGCGTTAAAATTTCAGCTATTCAACTACTGCATTGTTTATTTTACCAGGTATAATCGGACATAATAATAAAAATTTAGTATAAATTAATAGGTTTTTGTTGATTACCCTTTTGCTATAGAATCTTGAAAATAGTTTTTTAAGGGAATATATACGTTAATCTTGTTTTTTACGCGTATACTCAGAGGCATACTACTTTTTATTTGTAAATGTATTTGAAAACTGTTAATTCTGTATTATTTGTTGGTATCGATTCTGAACATAATAATATTTTATCGGAATTTTTATGCTTTTGTTCGCGATGGACAAAAAAACTATTATACGGATTTTGATCCTTTTTTTTTGCTTTGAAAGGTCTTGTTAGAGTAGAACCAGAGATAATACTAAAGTTGCGATAACCTGCATCCCTGCCGGCGGAGCCGCGGGCATAGGCAAATTAAATAATTTCAAAATATTACCAAGTCAGTTACGTAAAGTTAGGTATATTATGTTGAAATCATCCACTTACCATTTATACCGACTTTTGTTACCATATATTTATATTAAAATCAATAAGTGACGGGTGTGAGACTGCATTTGTTACATTCGTCGTCTCCACTTGTAAGGAATTTATTTACTTATTCTTAATTCCATTTACTTTAAAAACCCTAATTAACATACTATATTATGATAAACATCACATAGTTAGTTATTATGATTGTTTCCAGAAAAAAAAAAAACAATGGAGAATTTCTGAGTCAACATTTTAATAAGGTTGGTAACCGCGGCTCCGTCCACGTGGATGTCGGTTATCGCGACTTTTGGTCATATCATCGGTTATTGTTCAGGGCACCTTGACCTCGGATGCAATCCAGAAAATACGTCTCCATGTAGATGGTGATGATCAAAATCCTGAAGTTAATAGTACCAAGTTGCATAATATCGATATATAAAACACCGAAATTCAAAATTCCGATTGTTCGTTTAACCGCATTTTCAAAATACCGAAAGTATGAAACCCTGAAGTATAAAATCCCGATGTTCAAAATTCTGAAAATTAGATTTTTGAGCAATTTTGTTTAGGTGGCTATAAATGTACCTAAATACCTAGAAGATACTGGATGGATACTGCGCGCCTCGATATAGGTAATTTATAATAGGTTGTTCATGTAGCAGTGCTACATGAACAACCTCTATTTCGAGACGCGCAGTATTGACCCCGTGCAATCCAACTTGGATACGTTAGGTTACAAGGCTAAGGCGGGAGCGGAGCTCTACTATACCTACTATTAGGTCTAATACTTCTTATCTACATAAATTATAAAATTAAAAGTTGAGCGAATTGCTATTTTGATTTACGTGCTGTCAGAACTTAATGAATGAAATACGCCTGTATGAAATAAATAGCAATGCGTTGTAAACGCAATTATTTATGAATCAGTATTGAACTGTTTAGGCACAGGTGCATTCAATATTTATTAAACAAGTTTTTTTAATCTAGCATCTTCCACTGCGTGACGGGCATTTCAGATATTAACTAGGTGGCCAGTCTTAGGACTGAAAAAGAGCAACCCACTCAGGATTCAATATCAGTTACTTATATATATGTAATCTTAGTCATCTCGCTTTCATTCCTGTCCTCTAGTAACACACAATTTCCCGCTCCTACCTCTCGTACTTTCACGCTATACCTTTCATACCTTTGGGATAGGGGGGGGGGGGGAGAATCTTCTTCTCCTAGTGAATACTGGGGTGTCATTTAAACTTTTCCTCTATCGTTATGTCCTCAGTTGAGATGTTAGGATAAGCAGATACGGCCCACACACATTATTAAAAGGTTTTTGTCAGGCGGCTGCTGCAGAATATTTAAGAAAAATTGTATTATTATCAGATTTGTTCCGTGTCATTTGATCCGTTACCGATATTTCTAATGTGATCAATTTTGAGAAGATATATTTATTCAAGCAATGAAATACTATTTAATAATTTATTTTTGCAATTCACTTTCTAACTCTAATATCAATTTACAACAATTATTGTATATTTTTTGAGGTTGTTTTTTGTGACGTGAGTTTTTCAAATTTTAAATTAATTTTTATTATACACTTTTTAAATCGATCTACTACGAGTAGGTACTCAAGGTCTTTGATTTGATGCCAATATTGAGGAAATTGTGAAAAAATATGCAGATCTTTTTATGTCGCCATTTTTAGTGTCGTATGTACTGTTCTGAGATGTGTTGCTGTGTTCATGCGTCACTGACTCGTTTTGCGTGGCGGCGGCGGAGCCACTAGTGGCGCCATCTGAAAACCAGCGCTTCGCATACCCTGGTGTGCGGGGCATTCAAGCTGAGATAGTGGCCCATTTGGGTGCGCACGATGTGCAGTGAATGTATTCTTGTTGTGTTACCTTATTGTGTTTATATATTTGTCTGACTCTCTGTACGTTGTGTTCTTGAATAAAAGTTTTTTCTTTCTTCCTTTTTTTCTTTCTTTCACTCCATCATTTTGTGGCAGCGGCCATCTTGGACCATTTTTTTTCAAACAGCTAAAAATACTCCCGACTAATATACCTTTCAAGCAAGAAAACTAGATCCAAATCGGTTCATCCGTTCAGGAGTTATGATGACACAGACAGACACACTCACACATATACACGTCTAATTTATTGCACCCCATCGTTTTTGCGTCGGGGGTTAAAAGAAAAACTAAAACGAAATATAGCTAAACGTTTAAATGTGTCGTGGAATTCCTACGCATCGCATGCCTTTTGTGGTAGCGTTCCTAGAAGACAGGTACCTGACCTAAAAAGAAGCCATCCTTCTGGTCACAAGAAGCGTCGATCATATTATTATACTTCTCAAACTCCTTGAAGAGATTGCGGGTGCTTGGACCCCATTACCGAAACGTTTGGACTCCAAACGGAACAAATTTATAATCTGTAATCAATGAGATTAGAGCGTCTGCAGAAGCTGCAGCAGCACGGCACAGCCAGCCGTGCCAGGTATATGGGTAGGGGCAATGGTTTTGTTATATGATTGAATTAGAAGATAGTAGGATTGATGTTTGAAGTAGGTATATTATAGGAAAATAACACATTTACCCTTAAACTAGGGACACCAAAAAATTGTCACACTAATGGGGATGCGTTGACTCACAGTCTACCTCTTTTCAAAGTCAATATAAGTTATAAAAAGAATTAAGAATGTTTTAAAATTGTGTTGGTATTTAACCGTTGGTATGTAATAAATAAAAATAGTAAAAAAAAAATGAAGAGTTAGTTCTTAGTAGTACTACGTAGCTTTAATTGCCATGAAGTCTTTCTTTGGCACATAAAGAAATCTTTTACAAGCAAATAGATAGATAGATAGATAATTCTTTATTGTACACCAACAGATTTACAGTAGGACAAGTAGGTAGCATGTATACAGTTCAATGTACAATGGGCGGCCTTATCGCTTTAGCGATTTCTTCCAGGCAACCTTGGGATGGACAGTAATGTTATAAAAACAAAAGATATGGTGTAGTTACCGACCAAACTTAAATAGATAGTATATTAAAACAAAAGACAGAGAGAAAAGTAAGTAAAATAAAATTAATATACACACACACATTTACACAAAAAAAAGTAATATTATAGTTTAACCATTTTTACATAAAATGTAAAATACAAGCAAACAAAAAACAACACTAGGTTATTCGAACCCCTCGTTTTCACCTAGAATGTATACTATGTGAACTGAGATACATGTATATAACAAGTATCGGGACGTTCAGGATCGGGACTCAAGTGGACATGACATATACTTACTATATGTTAAAAATTAAAATAAAACAAAACAACTGCTTCCTTCAACATATTTTAATTTTAACTACACTCGAGAGCAATGAATCCGGGTCACTTAAAGAATCCTAAAAATCTCGGAAACTAAAAATGCTAGGTTAATGCAATAAATTGTATTTAATAGACAATGTAATACTCCTTAAATGAAGGTATTAAAACTTCTTAGTTATTGTAAAGTTATATCATAAAAAAATCAAATTTGAAAAAGGGCCACTTTCGAAGATGGAACTACGAAATTACAGCATTTGGTGTTGCTTTTGTTTGTAATCTGTCATTTATGTGGGTACATAAACCATGTTGATAGTGCTCTATATTCATTAATCAAGCTGAAATTATGTCGCTTACGCCTGAAGAATGCACCAGAATACTTACAATGCTGGAAACCGGCCGGAGTCAGCGCGATACAGCCAGGACTGTCGGTGTGTCGCTGTCAACAGTACAAAGAGTTCTCCGACGTTACGAAGAAACTGGTTCTAACCTACGCAGACCAGGAACGGGCAGAACCAGGTGTACCACAGCACGAGAAGACCGATACTTGGTGAACACCATGCTTCGAAATCGCTTTCTCACAGGAACTGAACTCACCAATCAGTTTCGACGCCTCGGAGGAAGTAACCCAAGTGCATGGACAGTAAGACGTCGGCTTGCTGAATCTAACTTAAAACCCCTTAGACCTGCAAACGGCCCTAAACTGGAGCGTGGGCATCGTATTTCGAGACTAAGTTATGCCCAGAGCCACGTAAATTGGAGTATTGAAGATTGGTCAAAAGTTATGTTCTCCGACGAATCAAAATTTATGCTCTACAAGCACGATGGAAGACACAGAGTGTATCGAAGACCAGGGGAAAGATTCAAGCAAGCATGCATCGAAGAAAAAGTAGCCTACGGTGGTGGGTCTGTACTTGTGTGGGCCGGAATTTCTTCTGAAAGTCGCACAGAGCTGGTGATCATAGAAAACGGCTCTTTAACTAGCGTAAGATATGTGGAAGAAATCCTCAATGATCACGTTGGTCCATTTATGGTCAATTTAGGTGAGGATGCTATATTTATGCATGACAATGCCAGACCTCATACAGGTAGGATTGTGAATGACTACCTTCAAGAGATGAACATTACTCGTATGGAGTGGCCAGCGCGCAGCCCGGATATCAACCCGATCGAGCATGCTTGGGACGAGCTAGGCAGATGCGTAAAACAACGAAACCCTCCCCCAATCACGCTTCGTGAGCTCAAAATTGCTCTCACAGAGGAATGGGAGAATATTCCCCAAAATCGTATAAGGAACTTGGTGTACAGCATGCCAAACCGCGTAAACGCAGTAATGGAAGCACGAGGAGGCAATACGAAGTATTAAAATTCAAGAAAATCGTAATAAAGTTCAAAAATTTCATGTTTCCTATTTTTGTTTTAAGGAGAGATCAGCAGTTTTTTTCTTTATGTAATTTTGTGTTAATAAAATGTATGGTGACTCATATTTTTTTTACTTTCATTTAAGGAGTATTACATTGTCTATTAAATACAATTTATTGCATTAACCTATCATTTTTAGTTTCCGAGATTTTTAACATTCTTTAAGTGACCCGGATTCATTGCTCTCGAGTGTATGAAGGCAGACGCATTTTAGAAAACTGACTCGATAACTATAGAGGCATAATTACATAAACATAACATTAATTCACGCCTATACCCCCGAAGGGGTAGGCAGAAGTGCTAGCACCCACATTACGCCAGTTTATGTTTAGGTCCCAATGTAATAGGTGGCGAGCTTATTGCCATGAACCGGGCACTTATAAACTAAATACACACATAACTCCGCACACACCATGGTAAGGCCTGGGATCGAACCTGAGACCTCGTCTCAGCAGTCCATTACCCATACCACTAGGCTACCGCGGTTTTTTGTAGAGGCAGTACTGATGTGTAATAAAGAATTATCTATCTATCTGTCAAGATGTTAAGTATGTACTATTTGCTACCTGTCGCTCTCGTTTTGGCTGATATATTTTATAATATTAGATGAGTGTTGCGTACTATACCATACTCTCCCCTTTCACATAACTTATCTCATTAAAAACTTTTTCATTGCTAAAATATACTTTTGTACTATTATGTAAATTAAGTTATTGAATTATTTATTTATATATTTATGCAATCCCTTTGTTTGACTTTATTGTTATTAACAACCCTTTAACAATAAATAGCCTTATAATTTATGAAAAAAATTTGGTCAAAGAAACTGTTATTCTTTAATTTTTCTTTTTCTTAGCAAGATTCTTATCAGTTTTATTTATTTTCTTCAAAACCATATTTAAAGCTAAGCATAAAATAAATACGACGCCTAGCATTAAAGCTACTAGGTCTAAATAAAGACGCTGGTAGAGGGGCACATTAATTGCAGGAGATCGCAGGTGCCAAGCTCCACGGGTTTGCACCACATGTCGCACCCAATAATTGAGTTCATCACCAGGCTTCATTGGACGATCATGGTAAATGAATGAAAGCTCCTTGACTTTCTTCTCATATCTGAAAAGACGAAGATACAGGTATAACTAAAATGAGGTGGATAGACTGTGTGAAAGATGATGTTATTAAGAAGGAAGTGAATGTTGAGATAACTGAATGATGAAATAGAATACGTGTTGCGCTGACCCCAAATAAACTTGGGATAAATAACGACAGGAGGATGATAATAGGTATATATGTAATTTTATCATCGGATATGATTGAAACTATCAATTTGCATAATGATGTTAATAAGCTTGTAGCTCAAACATCAAAATGTGTTAAAAATATACTTTTTTTTGTAAAAACTAAATTATGAAAGTGTAACAGGCGGAAGCACACTTCCTTATGTGTTATTTGTTACTCAATTTATGCAGAACCATACATACATTTGCGTTAATCACACATATAATGCAAAGTGAGCGCGAGTAGCTAATATGTGTACCTATCCGTATTTTAGATTATTAATGAATTTTTGAAGTACATCGAAGGACACGAGATAGTACCGAACTTCGCTACTATAACTTCCACAACATTTTATATTATATTTGGCATGTTTGACATATTAGCATGAATTGCGATAGGTAATTGGCCGAATAGACTCTAGTCCCATTACAAATTTTAATAACACATATATAAAATTTGATTCCGCCTTTATATTTAACTTGGATATATTAAAACTGGTTTATAGTTAGTTTTAAGTATTTAAACTATCATGGTCACTGACATCAGTATCAAAATAAACGGGATATTTAACATGTTTCATTGTTTTGAGTGTCCGATATTTCGGCGCTGATGCAAGCATCCGTGATCATGGTGCTTGTAACAGCGCCGAAATATCGGAAACTCAAAACAATGAAACATGGTAAATATCCCGTTTATTTTGATAGTTTTAAGTAGTTAAGTTAGTAAACTTGTAAATATATTTAATTTGATGTTGTTGATGAAAAAGTTGATCTAAGTACCATAAGACATTAATTGAAACAACGAATACATAACATTGTGTTCAGGCTGTACACAAAAAATCAATAATATATGAAAACTGTGATTTATCACCCTCATAATGAACCTGTATTTGCATTATCTTTGCTTGTATTTTGATAATTTCACAGAGCGGCATCAAAATTGTAATATTTTCGTCCATTCTAGGTAATTCACGTAAGATCACTACATAAAGTTAGCAGATACACACAACTTTAGTCAGATATAATATATTGTGAATAAGAAAGAAAATATCCTGTGGCTAAATTACAGTTTATATTTAATTAATGCATGCGTCTATTAATGCAACTATGAAACCCCATACAGCTATAATAATAATAATATACTTACTTGTTATCACTTAGCATAGTTTTAATAGCTACTCTCAAATTTTCAGGCATATTGTGGTCGAGCTTTACTTTTATAGCATATCCATTAGCAACTGCTTTGTCGACATTTGTTATTTGATCGAGCATTCCAGGCACCCCTATGATGGGTATTCCAAAATGGACGGTTTCAATTGAGGATAGAAGACCTCCATGAGATATAAAGAATTTGCAATTAGGATGGGCTGAAAGAATGTTAAATGTTGTTACATTATTGGAATAATAATGACTTTCAGATTAATTTTGTTGATAATTGTGTGTAAATTATGTAATATATATAATTTAATATCTTTGATGTATATATATATATATATATATATATATATATTTTCATGAGTACAATACGGGATTTTTGCGTGCGTTCCCCTCGCGCTATTGTATATGAAACTGTCAGTATAATAATCGACCATTACGCAACGTCGCGACGCGGTGGCAAGGAATTTCTGTTCATAAGTGTATGTAATAACAACGTAAAAATATCGTTGTGCGCTATACTTGTTTCCCTCGTCATGCACAGAAAACGGTACATTAATTTCTTGGGGCCAAGGTCAGTGAAGGCATCTTTCCGTAGTTAAATACTTAGAAATAGTCGTCTTAGACTCGTATTCCAGCACGATACTCAGTCCTGAATCTCGATTTATAACTAGATCTGAGGATAGATTGTATTCTAGATGACAGTTCTAATGTCCTTGTGAGAGCCGATTCACAAATGAGCGTTGTTCTGAAATTTGGGCTTTAATGTCAAATAATCTGTATTTACCTAAAATACTATGTTGTGGTGCCCATTTGACAATATGGACATTCTTTGGTACATCCTTCAAGTTCTCTTCATACTTCCATATTACTGTTTGTTTCACTTCCCCAAGCACTTCTAATAGATCTCTTACGAATTTTATGGGTAAATCTTTAGATTGTAAGAAGGTACCCATGCTAAAATATATAACACCTTGTGGAGATTTATCCATGATGTCTTGAAGATTCTGGAAAAAATGTGAATTATTTTGATTACAAAAGTTATATTCTATAATTCTACATAATGCTATCTAGAGCCATGGTAAGCATAGCTTAACTAGCTTATGTTATGGAATCTAGAATGCGAATCAACATACTTAGATACTTTTTTTTTGTAAATACAAACATTTCATACATATAAACCTCCAGACCAATACAATCAATAAACATATAAGATCTACTCTTTATGTATGTAGAGCCTTTTATGTAAATATTACGGTGATTACCCTTAGTCTCACCAGTACGACCCACCAGTGGGCACACTGCAATTATTTATCCCCGTAGCCCCACCGCGCCAAGCAAAACTCAAAATTCAAGTTCCAGTTTATTCCTAGTCCCACTAGTAGGTGTGATATTGCATTATATACCTTAGGTAACGGTGGTACAGGATCATCAATATGAATACCACCAATGTATTTAAAGTTTTGTGGTGTACTTGGTCTATTGACTACTGCATTATGTTCATTTCCAAATATCATCGATGCGTTATATATAACCTCTTCATAATCTGGTAACATTCGTCCTCTTTTAGCCAAAAGAGGTCCGAATGTTTTTTCGTAAATAGCTCGTTCCCCAGGTAAGGTATAAAATCTAAAACAAATTGAAATAAATTTTACGCATATGTATTGAAATGAATTAATCGGGGCCTGGTATATTCCTTGCGAAAGGATTGATATTCTATTCAACATGGCAACGCCGCTAACCTCCTGGCCACCCTTCCAGTTACTATCAATTGGGAGGAGTTCTTTGACGTCTAAACCTACAGAATACTGGTGTTGTGTTCCCGGCGGTGAGTAGGATAGCCAGAGCTCACTGAAGAGATTTTGTGCTGTCAGTGGAAAGACCAAAGGTTTGTCTTGCTTTGTCTTCTACACGCACAGCACAGAAACTCTCTGTGTTTACAGGGTCGGCAGCGCGAGTATGACTCCTCTGGTGTTGCACACGTCTATAGGCCACGGTAACTACTTTCCTTTAGGTGGGCTCTGTGGTTGTCTACCACCTAAGCGGTATAATAGAAGGTTAGATTTATATTATGCATTGTTTTTGTACTTAAATAATATTTAAGTGTTTGAATTTAAAATATAATATAGTAATTATAATATAATATTTATCCGTAGTCTGTTTATTATATTATAATATAATAAACAGACTACGGATACGGCTCCTAAATTCTTTTTTTATGGTATGAACCGCAAACTTCACGATAAAACATTTGGTTTTTACGCAACAGTCTGCCTAATAATTGGGGTCTAATAAGTCTGTAAAAAGGCCGGCAGCAATATTATGTTGCCGACCATCCGGTCGGTAAATGTAACGTATCCTTCATACTTATCCAAGTATGAAGGATACGTTACATTTACATGACGTAGGTAATTCTCTTTCCTTCTTAAGCGAAGGTAATGTAATGTATCAAGCGATGGAACGTCGAACCCAGAAGGTAAACTTTATATAGGATAAAGAATTACTCAATTAAAAGTCTTTGGAAAAATTGAAAATTGATACATGATAAATTCTTATATCTGTACAAGTATAAGTAAGTGATATTAACTCACTTTTTATATGCCATCCATCTAGCTCTCGAATAAAGCTCTTGAACTCTCTGTGTGAAGGAGAATGGTGGTATTTTACCCCCATAATAATCAGCGTCATATGTTGGATTGGATGGATCAGCAATCAACCGTATTACTTGCCAGTGAGCACCCATAGAAAAGAACCACAGCATTGGAGTGTTGTATAAAACTCCCAGGCTGAAAAAATAACAAAAAAGAGACACTTAGTTGAAAAGTATCCGACATGATGTAATAATAAATTAAAATACTAATTCCCGTATTATAGACCAACGCTCAGTTATGAATCGATCATTACAATGACATAAGAATTGCCATCTAGAATGCAATCTATCGGTAGATCTAGTTATAAACGGAGTTTCAAGGCTAAGTATCGTCCTAAAATACGGGCCTAACGATCTAAATTCCAATCTAACCTTAGTAAAGCTTTTGGTTGCGCCGATGTGGAAACTGTATTTTTTGACATGGAAACACACTCCTTTTAGATCCGTCTCCCCCTCCGCACTAACCATAGAGTAGGGCTAGCTGTAGCTTCCGTCCGCCATTGTGTGAGATGTGGACGGCCACTCCCGCTTTGAACTAGCCAGCGTAGGGACGGATCGCGAGCGCGTCTCTCAGAAATGAATAATATTTGTTGTATTTTAACCGCCTCATAGACCTTTACCGATCGGATGGTGCCTCTCGTGTGTTCCTCAAGGGATCTAGTGACGCTGACGGCAGCCCCTGAGCAAGGAAGAGAAGATCCGTGTACCGGCTGCGATGAAAAACACGTGGGTCGTGAAGGTTAGTGCATCCTCTCCTAATTTCTCGGGCTGCATTCACTGCCTGGATCGAATCCGCGGCAGCCCGGCCACCTGTCTTGTTTTGTGTGTAAAGTGTCAATAGAACAGTTATCTGCTTCTCCGCAATACAGTCCACTCGCACACGTTGGCCCACGCGCCACCATTTTTGGTCCGGATCGAGCCGGATTCTTAGCCGTAGTTCGTATTTTGTTATTATTCTAATGGGAATGAGCGCACCGCACCTAAGTGCCTGGTTATTTTAGTAGAAAACCCCGCATCCAGACACTTAGGCTTAGAATTTGTTGTCCGTTCGCCGCTGGCTCGCATTGTACCTACCTAATACATAAATAGGTTAGGTATCATATCAACACTTAATCGTAGTTCGCAATTTTCGCATCGCACCTAAGTGCCTGGTTATTTTAGTAGAAAACCCCGCATCCAGACATTTAGGCTTAGATCTTAGGTATACTCAGACACCCTAGTGCATAGGCACAGTGTAATACCTAACGCATTTGGCTTTGTTTTGTTTTTTTCAATTACGTTGTTCTCGGCTCGCGTCGTAT
The DNA here is from genome assembly GCA_963662185.1 of Eilema griseolum. Classification (NCBI taxonomy): domain Eukaryota; kingdom Metazoa; phylum Arthropoda; class Insecta; order Lepidoptera; family Erebidae; genus Eilema; species Eilema griseolum. The sequence continues at coordinate 14,975,765 of OY759250.1, forward strand.
TTGCCTAGTACCTGCGTGGGTAGACACGTGGCTGTGCCTACCTCGCTCGCATCTCATCCCAATTCATACGAAAGTATTTTAATTTGAATAGATATTACGCAATACTTAATCTCGGAAATAATAGTTGAATCTAGACAGCGACCATCGCGTAGGTACGACCTTGTTGCTATGCGCGTTTGTTCAAGCGTGCATTCACAGTTGTAAGCACCTACCTACCTACATAGTTAACGCTCGCGCCGCCTCGCTGCTCTGTACCGCTAGGATTAAGTCATTTCATATTTATTGTTTACCGCACTTTAGTTTGAGATTTAATTGTAAACATGTCCCCAAAGGTTGATAAGACCGGTAAGGTTCAATTGAAACTTTTATACGCTAAAAAAGAAATGATTTACTCTCGCGTACAATCGATTTATGATAGTGCACTTAAAACCTCTGATTTGGTCATCAGAGATTCGTTCTTGTGTTCTATAGAAAACTTAGATAGTCTACGCGCGGATTTCGAAACCTTAGTGCATGACATCAACGTTTTAGAGTTGAATTTGGATCCCGATTACTCAGTGAGTTATCAAGCCTTGTCGTCGTTTGACGATTTGTATTGTCGTATCAAGCGCGTCGCGAGGAGTTTGGAGAAGCCGTCTGACCGACCCAACCCCACTCGCGACCGACCTAAGTTGCCACCAATTCAAATACCCGAATTTGATGGTAACATTCGCAATTGGTGTCGATTTATAGATAGTTTTGAGAATACAATAGATAAGAACGATTCGTTGACAGATCACGAAAAATTGCATTATCTTGTTGAAAAATTGACTGGTAAAGCTATAACCGTTTGCGCTGGAATTACGTTTAGTGCCGGGAATTATAATTTAATTTTAAATACTTTGAAAGCTAAGTATGAGGATAAAAGATCGGTAGCTAACGCCTATTTGGATCAGATGTTTGATTTGAAATCTATTACGGCATGTAACGATCAAAACTTAGAGAAATTTCTAGACACTTTCGCGTCAGCTGTTCGCGCTGTAAAGAACCTAAAGATTGATGACCTCTGCGACTTCGTATTTTTGTATATGGGTTTAAGGAAATTAGATTCCGAAACCATTCGTTTGTTTGAGTCGGATCATCGCGGCAATAAAATTCCTAAGTTCGAAGACTTAGAAGGTTTTGTTCGCGAGCATATAAAAATATTACAACGCTCTTCATCGAAACATGAAGGCGCGAAGACAGTTGTTAGTCCCGCGCGCAAAATAGATGCGTCATCGAGGTCACTGAGGTCAACCCATACTTATGTTAATACCGCACCAGCACGTGTACAATCACCTGTTTGCTCTTTGTGTAGTACTCATCACTCGCAACTGTACAAGTGTCCTGGTTTCCTAAAATTGTCGCCTAGTGATCGTTATAAATTTGTTCGCGCTAATAATCTTTGTTTTAATTGTCTCGGTACTAAACACCGCGTGGGTTTATGTAATAGTGGAAATGGTTGTCGCAAATGTCAAGCGAGACACCACACTTTGCTTCATTTTGAAAATAGTAATGCCGCATCCAAGGTGAGCACAGTTGGTTCGTCGAGCGGTGACGCGAGGCAGCCTGCGCCGCAGCCGCAGCCCGAGCTCGCATGCGCTCCGGCCTGCCCGGGGACCGCTACGAATGACGTCACCTTGTGTTCGTTCTCCGCTAGTGCTGCCCTCACTACGGTTTGTCTTGCGACCGCTCGCGTGGTTATTGTTGATGCATTAGGTAAACCGCACATTGTTCGAGCGCTATTAGATGGCGCTTCGCAAAGTAATTTTATTACTCAAGATTGTTGTCAACGTCTTGGTTTCAATGTTGATAGGCGTTCAACCTACTCAGTGGTGACGGGTTTTGGAGGTTTACGGTCAGCTGTTCATGGCACAGTTAAAACGAGGTTTGGATCTCGTTTTAATAATAAAATTTGGTTTGACATGGATTCGTTCGTTACGGATAAAATAACTGAACAGTTGCCTACCGTCCCAGTTGACACGTCTTTATTAACGAAATTTAAAGACTTGCCTTTAGCTGATGAGACTTACGCTGTTCCTGGAGTCGTCGATATATTGATCGGCGCTTCGATTCTCCCGCACCTCCAGTTATCACGTAAGGTCAAAGGGGGACCGACGTACCCCGCTCCGCACGCCCTGGAAACAGTTCTGGGTTTTGTTATAATTGGTTCCGCACCCGCTTCTATAGATAGTTTTAGTCACTCGACTGCCTCGTTCTGTTGCACCGTCGAGCCGCCACTGGAGTCTACCATCCGCAAGTTTTGGGAGATTGAAGAGGTCAATGTCCCACCAATCCTAAGCCCCGATGACAAGATGGCTGAGGAGATTTATTGTCGCACGACTACTCGCGATGAGCAGGGTCGTTATGTTGTCGCGCTCCCTTTCAAGGGAGATATTTTTTCGCTCGGCGACTCCCGTGCATCCGCTGAAAGACGCTTTCTTTGTTTAGAACGAAAGATGCAGGCGTCTCCAAAGTTAAAGCAAGCCTATGATGAGGTTGTCAACGAATATTTAGATAAAGGTTACATCTCACCTGCGCCTGCGGACACTGACGAGACCCAGCCTTCGTACGTTATCCCGCACCACGGAGTTATTAGAGAAGATAAGCTTACTACTAAACTCCGCGTAGTTCTAGATGGCAGTGCTAAGACTAGCACTTCCGTGTCGCTTAATGACATTTTGTATTGTGGTCAAAATCTTCAAGGTAATTTATTTGACATAATTGTAAATTTTCGTTTATTCGCTGTGGCACTCTCTGCAGATATTCGACAAATGTTTTTGTGCCTTGAAGTGCGCGAACCCGATCGTAGGTTTCAACGATTTTTGTATAGATTTTCACCGCAAGAACCTTTAATGGTTTACGAGTTTAATCGTGTTTGCTTCGGGCTTAAATCTAGCCCTTTTCACGCACTTCGCACCGTCAAGCAGTTGGCCGCTGACGAGGGCGATGCATTTCCTAAAGCGAGAGCCACCATTGAGACTGGCTTATACATGGACGACTTCGTGTATAGTGTAGATAGCGAGGCCGAGGCTGTCGAGACGGCCGCTCAAGTTATAAGTCTCATGAAGGCGGGTCAATTTGATCTCGTGAAATGGACGAGCAACTCGCAAACAGCGTTAGAGTCGATTCCACCGTCGCACCGATTGTCTTCGGTTAAGGAGTTCGATGAAAGTGATACGCATAAGGTGCTTGGTTTAAGCTGGTCGCCCGCATCTGATACGTTTAGTTTGAAAAGTAGTTCGACCCCGCAAACTTGTACTAAACGCATTATCCTGTCGTGTGTGGCACGGATATGGGACGTAATGGGATTCGTAGCTCCTGTCGTTCTGTACGCCAAACTACTTATAAAAGAGCTTTGGCTTTCGAATTGTGATTGGGACGACACCGCGCCCGACAACATTGCTAAGTTGTGGGCTCGCTTTAGAAAAGAACTCTCTGTGCTTGACCAAGTACAAATTCCGCGTCATGTAGGTATATCGCAACATAGTGTTGTTACGGTAGTAGGCTTCGCGGACGCTAGTGAGAGGGCGTATGGAGGAGTAGTCTATTTTCATGTCTCGAATGTAGGTAAGGTTTCAATTAGCCTTATAAGCGCGAAATCGAAGGTCTCTCCCCGTAAGGTCGTCTCTCTGGCACGCCTCGAGCTATGCGCTTTACTATTGTTGGTTAGATTGATCACCTCTATCGCCAATGCTTGTAGTAGTCGCATTAATATTAATAGAATTTTAGCTTTTTCGGACTCAACAGTCGCTTTGTGTTGGGCCCACTCTTCGCCCCATCGTTGGGACACCTTCGTCGCTAATAGAGTGGCAAAAATTCAATCGGAATTAGCGCCAAAAAATCTCTTTCACGTTGCTGGCACCGACAACCCAGCCGATTGTCTCTCTCGTGGACTGCTTCCTTCGCAAATATTAGATCACCCGTTATGGTTTAGTGGACCGTCCTGGATTCATGCCGCGTTAGATAAGTGGCCAGTTAGTCAATTCAATCCCACTACGGTTTCCGAACCACCCGAGGAAAAGAAGCACTCGCTTGTGGTGTCGGTCCCGCGTGAAGAGTCCCTGGTTTTGTTGTTGGCTAATCGCGTCTCGTCTTGGTCGAGACTGTTGCGTTGTGTTGTTTATGTAGGCCGATTTTTGAGAATTTTATCTACACGCGGTCATATAACCGCCGCTGATTTAGATAAGGCTGAATTGATCATACTTCGCGAATTGCAGAAGTGTTATTTTGCTTCTGAATTTAAAAATTTAGAATTTAACAAACCTTGTAGTCGTTCTTTCCGACACTTGAAACCATTTTTGGAAGATGGACTCATTCGAGTAGGTGGTCGTTTGAGAAATTCAGGTTTAGGATTTGAACAAAGGCACCCAGTAATTCTCCCGCGTAAGGACCACGTATTAGATTTGTTAGTAGATTATCATCACAAGGTGAATTGTCACGCTGGTCCCGATTTGTTAATGTCTATTTTGAGACAGAAATACTGGATAATTTCCGCTCGTAATTTGATTCGCGCTAGAGTACACAGATGTGTACCTTGTTTTAAACTCCGCCCGCGTTTTATCGCGCCTGAAATGGCCGATCATCGCTCTTGTCGTGTTGTTCAATCCGCAAAACCTTTCGTACACACCGGCACAGACTTTGCTGGGCCTTTCAAGGTCACCATTGCTCGTGGTCGTGGCATTCGCTCCACGAAAGCTTATGTTTGTTTGTTCATTTGTATGACAACTCGCGCGGTTCATATAGAGTTGACCGGTGATTTAAGTACGCCAAATTTTATGTCCGCTTTTAAACGTTTTTTGTCGCGTCGGGGTCCGGTTAAGCGCATGTATTCGGACAACGGTACAAACTATGTAGGGGCCCGACGTAGTATTTCGGAATTGCACACATTCTTACGGTCTAAGTACTACCAAAGTGAATTCGCTCACATCTTAGCCGAAAATCGCATTGAATGGTACTTTAACACGCCTGCAGCTAGTCATTTTGGTGGTAATTGGGAAGCGAATATTAAAAGCCTTAAGTCGCATCTGTTTCGCGTCATAGGCGAACAGATTCTCTCGTTCGAGGAGTTGAGTACCGTACTCGCGCAAGTAGAGGCGGTGATGAACACGCGTCCGCTGTGTCGGACTCTATCTAGCGATCCGTCAGAGCCGTTAGCGCTGACGCCAGCTCACTTCTTAAATATGACTCCTTTAAAATATTTGCCCGCAATAGATGTTGATGACGATAGAATACACCTCCTAACTCGTCACGCTCTTTTAGATAAGATGGTCCAATCGTTTTGGAATCGTTGGAGAACCGATTATTTGCACACGCTGCAGTCACGTCAAAAATGGAATACTCCATCCAACCCAATTACTGTAGGTACGGTGGTAGTCCTTATGACTGAGAATGCGCCTCCTTTACATTGGCCTCTAGGAGTAGTAGAGGAAATTTTTCCCGATGCCCGCGGGATAACTCGTGTTGTACGGGTTAAAACTGCAACCGGATCGTATCTGCGCCCGGTTGTTCGCCTCTGCCCTCTGCCTAGCCAGCAGTAGGCACGAGTTCCAATCTATGTTTATATTTTAGTTGTTATTTCGCAAACCTAGATTTAGATTAGACATTAGTTTTGTTCCACATTTTTCGTTTCGAAGGTAACCCTTCAAGCCGGGGGGAATGGTTGCGCCGATGTGGAAACTGTATTTTTTGACATGGAAACACACTCCTTTTAGATCCGTCTCCCCCTCCGCACTAACCATAGAGTAGGGCTAGCTGTAGCTTCCGTCCGCCATTGTGTGAGATGTGGACGGCCACTCCCGCTTTGAACTAGCCAGCGTAGGGACGGATCGCGAGCGCGTCTCTCAGAAATGAATAATATTTGTTGTATTTTAACCGCCTCATAGACCTTTACCGATCGGATGGTGCCTCTCGTGTGTTCCTCAAGGGATCTAGTGACGCTGACGGCAGCCCCTGAGCAAGGAAGAGAAGATCCGTGTACCGGCTGCGATGAAAAACACGTGGGTCGTGAAGGTTAGTGCATCCTCTCCTAATTTCTCGGGCTGCATTCACTGCCTGGATCGAATCCGCGGCAGCCCGGCCACCTGTCTTGTTTTGTGTGTAAAGTGTCAATAGAACAGTTATCTGCTTCTCCGCAATACAGTCCACTCGCACACGTTGGCCCACGCGCCACCAGCTTTTATGGAAGAGTGTGTGTTGGTCTTTGGTTTATTTATAGGTTTTAATATTATACAATATACAGGTCTCCATATAACTGTATAATGAGTTTAAATTATGGGTTCTGGAATATTAAGTGATTGATAAGATCAAACGTTATGTTAAACATTTTTTTACGTCATAGTCCTTACCTGCTCTTGATCAATATGGTTGTAAATTAATTACTTCTTATAAAAGGAGTTGACTTACCCTGCATATACTTCTGACTCTATGAGGTCTGCTACGACAGCATCAAAGTGCTCATTGGTGTTTTCTAAGAATTTGGTTACATTCTCATTACTAAAAGTCATTTCAGCGATAATCCTGCAGAAGTCTTGCATTCCTTTAAGTTCATTTTCAACTTTTTTATTCTTCAAGAGAGTACCTACATTCCACGTCGCGTAATCTACAAAAATATGTTTATTCAATTATGCTAACTTTTGTGAAGAATAAGTTTTATATTTTTAAATTTTTCTGTAACCTTTGTTACGCCTAAATAACATAACTGCTTACCCTTGAGAATTGCTCTATTGACACTGACGTCGATCTGACGGAAGTTCTTGTTTTGTGGTATGTCAAGAGGATCTGCTGCTATGTATGTTACCTGTAAATTAATACGAATATTGTATTTTAATATAGCCCGGTTAATGGCAATACGTTCGCCACCTATTTCATTGAGACCTAAACATAAACTGGCGAAATATGGATGCTAGCACCTCGGCCTACCTCTTCGGGGATATAGGCGTGAGTTTATGTTATGTTATGTAATATAACTCAAAGACTGAATTCCAGTAAAGACTGACAAACTATTTTCCAATCTGTTTATTTTTTATATAATTTAATTTATAGAATAAGCAAGCTGAAGTGGTGGTGGGATGGCCACATCTATTCAAGGACTGATGGCCATTGGAGCAAAAGAGTCCTAGAGTGGAGACAGAGATGGTAAACGGAAGGTACGCCCCCTAGCCAGACAGACTGACGACTTAAAAAAGGCGGCTGGGTCACATTGGATGCGACAAGTGGAGGATCAAATGAAATGGCGAACATTGGGAGAGGCCCATGTCCAGCATTGATGAAATTTCATATAATGCCTACATTGTTTGACTTCATAATAGCACATAAAACGCAAGTGTTATATACTGATATTTCAAGTGATGTGACCTTTTAACCTTTAGAGTGAGTAACACAATCTTGCTATTATATCTAATTTGAAGAATTGGTGATACATCACGATTTGTGGTGTATATTCATTTGAAAATGAACCTGGCAATTTTGTTACAGAACTCGTTAGAAAGTTTTATTTTAGAAGTCATAAATATAATGACTTTCTTTTTAAAAACTACTGTGACTAAATTATATGAATGGAAACCTTGACGTGAAATAAAGATAAGTAGTTTACGTAATATTAACGTGCCCTTGGGTACACATAATAAAAGACATGCTCTGTTAAACCACCACAATATCATTTTTCTTTGATAGTCATGCATTCATATAACGATGTAGGAACTTCGGTATTACTATTATAATTCCTTCTAATGAATTCAATTCAATACAGAACATTCAGGGTTTATTTGGTATTATTGGAGAAACCCTCGAAATTAAAATGATATACAGAGTAAAGACTTTGTCATTTGTTGATTCATTCGATAATTTTACTAACCATAGGTATAATATTTACAAATTTATTGTGCAAATTGTTAATTCATTATTATATACTCAGTTGATGAATAATTGATTGATCTTTGATAGAATGATAATGATTTTTGTCTGTAAACGATGGCGTGTATTAGATTACAAGCCTAATAATAACTCCATATAAATTATCGTGACTAGTGACTATTGCTTACTTACAGAAAAGCTTTAAAGTGTAGTAAAGTGGTAGTATTAGTAGTAAATTAATATATTCCTTACCTGATGCCCATCTCTCAGAAGACTTTTTACAACTCCTCGTCCCAAGAAGTTGATACTCTTAATAGGAAGTGGGTATATAACTAATAATTTTAATGACACGGTATAACACACTAAACTTAATAAAACAAAAAATATCAACGATTTCATTTTTACATGTGTATAATTTACTTAATTATTATTATGCTGCAATTGTAATCTTGTTGGCAGCGCGTACGTTCATAGCAAATGTAAAGATCTGAGTCACTGTCAATATCGTGCAGCGTGCTAGTGGCCTTACGTTGTCAGGGTTCGACAACATTTTGTTGTTAGATTATAGTACCTACAGTAGAATTTGGACATGGTTAATTTAAGGTGCAATATTTACATTAAGTATTTGTTGTATACAGTTATATTATATATTAAGAAAATATATAAAAAGTCATTAAAAATCAAAGGTGTGTTTTAAGCTGTTGGCAAATAATAGCGTACCATTTTGAGTATCAATATTTGATCATTAAATGGATTTTTTTGATGGAATATATAATTTGCAAAAATAAATAAAGAAAAAAAATTACATACATACGTACATATAATTACCCTTTATCCCCGGAGGGTTAGGCAGAGGTGAATTAACACCCACATTTTATCAATCATTGAATTCGCTCCCACGTAATGGGGGCTTTTTGAAGTTATGTGTGTATTTATCGCAGGTTTATAAATGCCCGGTTAATGGCAATAGGCTCGCCACCTATTACAATGGGACCTAAACATAAACTGGCAAAACGTGGGTGCTAGCATCTCTGCCTACCCCCTCGCATTTTTATTACATATTTTATATCAAACTTATGAATATTAAAATTTTGCTTTTCTAACAAACATAACATTAAATTGTGTCAATGGTTTGTGATAACGCACGATAAGATGGGTGGCTAACGTTAGTCTATGTTTCGATATTGTTACACTGAATAATTTATACAACGTATACACTAGCTATTTTCTTCTTCTTTTTGTTCAACGTACCTAACTTGAGTTAGTTAATGAAGATTAATAAAAGCAGGGCATCACAAATGTTATAAATTAGATATAGCTAAAAGAATATCATCAAGATATAGATAGATGAACATTATAATATCTTTTCCAAAACTTATCGTCGTCAAGCCACTAAGTGATTTGAACTATAACAGAACTCATAATCAGAAGATATAAAAATCAAAGTATTTAAAAAAATGATATTATCATGTAAACCAGTAGCAGTGATAAATACTTAATTAACATTCTTCGACACTGTAGGAATACTTACGTAATTATATCATACGAGTGCTGATTAAACATAGTGGCATGAATTTGCTTACGGTCATTGCAATAGGTATTATCTAAAAAAAAAATGAACCCACTGTTAACACATATTACTTCGGTTCTTAATAATCACTAAAATTGTCATAACTGTAATTCTTCAGCATGTTTTCAACGCCTGGCTAAAGTTACAAAAAGTTGGACATTTGCGAAAACCTACTAATACTTACGTACTTTGAAACGGTCTGGTAGGACTAATAGGTATTAAAGTAACATAATTAGAATTATCTGCACCAAAAACCAAATATAAAAAGATTACATCATGCTACACGCAACATAATCTATGAAGACTTTGAAATCATTAAGTTCTTTACAGAAAAGCAAAATGGTTGCAAAAAGTTAAGTCAAGGATGTATAGAATGACCAACAAAAATAGCCGTAATGCCTACCGATTTAATACCTACAGTTAAAATGTATATGTAATATAGGTATAATTTGGCACCACGAGAGTAAAGTATGAACATTATGTAGGAAATTGATTCAGAACTTACCAAACAACATAGTTCCGACTAAATTAATTCATAAGATTTAATTGTTGTTTGTCGCCTGCGATTAACATGTGCGTTATGTACAGAAAAGGTCAAGGTATTTTCTTTTCAACTGCTGTTTCGTCCCCAAGGTATTAAAATATTTCTTTATTTTTAATCCCAGTTCCGTTCCGTAAGGAAGGAATGGCTACAAGGGGAGAAGAAGCCCTAAAAGACCCAAAATATTATCCAAAATATATTATTGACTGTTTGAAAGACGATATGGTTAGGCAAGGAGTGAATGTTGAGATGACTGCAACCAGAGATGAATGGAAAAGTACACGTGTTTCGCCAACCCCACATAAACGTGGAATAAGGGCAGAAGGATGATGATAATGATTCAGTTTTAATCCTGAATACCAAGTATAAAAACGGAACATTTTCTTAATTCGCGTAAGATATTTTTTTTTTTTTTTTTTTTATTTGACTATCGGAATACATATTTAACAAAAAAATAGACTTAATGTGCCTCTAAAGCTACTGGAGCTGGTGTGCGACACATGCGATTCTCTCTTCAGTACAAACATTACAAATCTTACAAATAAAATAAATGATAATCCGTGCATGACGAGCTTAGTATAACTTTAAAGGTATAATGATAAATTGTTTTCTACATTAGGGCCTGTCGACAAACTTAGATAATATGTAAGCATTTTTGTTTAATTGTTGGTTTAATTTGGAATTGTATAAACTTAAAAGGCTTATTACTACTTTTACTAGCTGTCCGGGTCCCGGTTGCGAGCCAGAACTAATAACCAGCGGCGCAAATTATTTAGGTACTCTATGGCACGGGTCCGTAGATTTGTTCGATGATGGGAATGATGGGTGGTCACGGATAGGAACCACTTTCTTAGGGGCTAGGCAACGAGTTACGTGTGATTTATAATATCGTTTGTTTCATGAAGCTAAAACTGAACAAATAATAAACTTAACACCTTACTGTAGATGCTCTATGCAGATTTGGGCATTCTTTCTGCACCTTTGCAGAGTGAGTTACCTGTATATCTGCTGATATGGAAAGAATTATACTAAAAAATTGTTTTACAATATAATTACAATTACGTATGTTTTGTGAAATTTTGAATTAATTTACAAATACTTTACTTTTGAATTAATTTACAAGCTAGGCCAAAAAACAGTCTCATATAGACAACAGGTGACTCCCGTTACGGAGCGTGCTTGGTGCAAAGGCTGGCCATCGCAATCCAGTGTGGAAACGCGGCTAGTGTAATGGGCACTTCTGCCCCGGGAACGGTCAGGATCGGGTTATTTGATTAATTTTATCGATCGAATAGTATTATGTATATTGACTTCATGTGTACTTTTATATTTATTGACTAAATTGTGTTGATATTAATTAAATAAATATTTTTTTACTTAATAACAAATAAAGTTTAGTAAATAAAACAAGATTCAGATTAATTGGGTTAGGTATAATGTGAAATTGTCTCAAACAATTTATGGTTAAAGTCAATCAAATAAAATTAAAATTATATTATGTTGATTTTAGTTCTATTATTGCTTAATTTTTCTTTTTTTTCGTAAGATTTTTCTTGATTTCACTTTTTGTTATCAGCACCGCATTTAGACATTTCCATAAAATAAAGATGCATACTATAACTAAAGCTACTAGATCTAAGTAAAGTCGTTGGTACAGAGGAACATTTATTGCAGGTGATCGTAGGTGCAAAGCGCCACGCGTTTGAATCACATGCCGCACCCAATATGCGAGTTCATCACCAGGTTTCATGGGGCGATCGTGGTAAATAAATGAAAGCTCCTTGGCTCTCTTTTCGTAACTGAAAATAAAAGAATATATGTACTTTATTACGTATCTATTATAATACGATCATCTGACGTCATGTCACGTCATGGTATTGTGTTAAATAGAGAATAATAATATGCGGTAGTCACCGTACTAGTTTGTTGTGTAGAACTAAAGTTTGTAGGTACGTCAGTGTAACGCTAGTATCGTGTAACATCGATTAAATAGGAAAAATCGGTTCAGACGGGATACAAACTCGCGATCTTTCCCTTACAAGGGGAATGTTCTGACCACTGCGCCATCGAACCTTGCCTGAAGCCATTCCAAATTATTTATTATATTCTTTATTGTACGCCAATTACAATTCATGTTACAGAAATTGAGAATTGGGCATTACAAAGGGCGGCCTTATCGCTTTACACAATTTCTTCCAGGCAACCTTTGGATGGAAATGTATGTTGGTTGGAGTATTTGGGAGTTGTTGGCGTTTAATAACAAATAATTTAATAATTTATACATACATACTTATATAAGTACATATAATAAATATATGCATACGTAAAAATACATATATCCGTCTTGCGGCGACGGTAAGACACACGAGTATCGGTAGATGGTTCCCACCGCTCAGTGAAAAGGGAAAAATCACGGGTTCTAATCCCGCTTGAACCGAATTTTTTTAATCGCTTTAATTCGATTAAAAAATCAAATCGATTAAAATAGGAAAATTAAATTAAAATTTCATTCCCGTTTTCACAATTCTTAACCAAATAAAATTAAGTGAATATTCTTCAAAATTGTTTTTACCTTCTCATAACATAACATAACATAACATAAACTCAAGCCTATATCCCCGAAGGGGTAGGCAGAGGTGCTATCACCCACATTTCGCCAGTTTATCTTTAGGTCCCAATGTAATAGGTGGCGAGCCTATTGCCATTAACCGGACACTTAAGAACCTGCGATAAATACACACATAATATAGGTATTTAAACTATCATGTTCACTCACATTAGTATCACAATAAACGGGATATTTGCCATGTTTCATTGTTTTGAGTTTCCGATATTTCGGCGCTGTTGCAAGTACCATTATCACGGAGGAACTGGAGTAGTGGCGGTGAACAGAGAAAAAGTTTTTTCCTAGGAGCAATTATATCGATCTACCCTTCGGGTTCGAGTTCTTTGACTACGCGTATTTGCACTGCTATTGGTTTCACTGTCACTACAAACTTGAACCCGATCTCGATCACGTTCACGACACACGATGCTTACTGTATCCACTCGCGATTTTGTATTGGCTTGTTCCCGGTTGTTTTTGCAAAGATGGACCACTGGATGTCAAATGTTCGGCAGTTGAAACCCATCCTCACGATTGAAATTTTTATACTTTTTAATTTCAATCGCTTCCCTAACCAGTCTTGGTATGTAGCTCGATCCAGTGGTTCATACCGGACTCCAATAAATGTTGAGCGATTGCAGATTTATTGACTGCTCTGATGTGTTCTTTGATTCGGCATGTAACTGTTCTTTTTGGTTGTCCTATATAAGAACTGCCACAGCTACAGTCAATTTTGTACACTTCTGGCCTGTCCAGTAGGGAGCCATCTTTGGGTGAGCGCAGGCATTGAGACAACTTTTTAAAAGGAGTGAAAATAGTTTTGACAGATACCTTCTTCAGGATGTTAGCGATCTTATCCGTCACTCCTTTGATGTAGGGTAAAAAGGCTGGCTGTCTTTCCACCTTACAGTTCCGGGGTTTATTTGTGGTGAGTCTGGGTGGTCTTAACCGTCCATTGTATTCATTCTTCTGTAGAACGCCGCTTATGTGATTCAATTCTTCTTGTAAATGTTCCTCGTCACATAAACTATATGCGCGGTCAGTAAGTGACATCACTACCGAATTAAGATGGCGCGGATGATCGGAAACTCAAAACAATGAAACATGGTAAATATCCCGTTTATTGTGATACTGAATACACACATAACTTCGAAAAGCATCGAAAAGTCATTGGTGTGTGCCATGGTAAAACCTGGGATCGAACCCGTGACCTCGTCTCAGCAGTCCATTACCCATACCACTAGGCTACCACGGTTATTCCTTCTCAATATACAATTATTATAATAAAATCAGTATAAACTTACGTATTATCACTAAGCATAGTTTTGATGGCCGGTTTCAAATTTGCAGGCATGTTGTAGTCGAGTTTTACTTTTATTGCAAAGCCATTGGCAACAGCTTTGTCAATGTTCGTTATTTGATCCAGTAGTGCAGGCACACCAATAATTGGTTTTCCAAAATGAATAGTTTCAATCGTGGATAGAAGACCACCATGTGATATGAAAAATTTGCAATTCGGATGGGCTAAAATAAAATTGTCAAGATATTAATTTTGATTCATTATATAATTTACTGCGTTTTATATTGAATTAATCTATTAAGTATCTCTTTCTTAGTCTAGTATATTATGTAGTAGATATACAATTTTTAAAGCATTTAGTATGCCAAATATTCAAGTCAATTTAGATTGGAAAAAGCAAGTCACGACGGGACTCAAAACTGCTATCTTTCCTTTACAGGAGGAAGGCTCTAACCACTGATGTATATTTACCAAGAATACTTTGTTGAGGAGCCCATTTGACGATATTCACATTTTTTGGTACATCTTTCAATTTATCTTCGTACTTCCATATAACAGTTTCTTTCAGTTCTCCAAACACACTTAAAACATCTCTAACGAATTTCATGGGCAAATCTTTAGCTTTCAAGAAGGAACCCATGCTAAAATATATGACTCCATGTGGAGCATTATCCATCAAATCTTGAAGATCCTGGAAAGGTAATTAAGAATTATTCTCAGAAAAATGCTTCCATAAAAAATCTAAAGGAAGAATTGTGAAATATTCGCAGTTAATTTACCTTAGGAAGTGGTTTCACCGGATCAGTAATGTGAATACCACCAATATATTTGAAGTTCTGCGGCGTACTTGGCCTACCTAGTACTGCATTGTGCTCATTCCCAAATATCATTGAAGCGTTATAAATAATGTCATCATAATCAGGTAATGTTCGACCATTTTTAGCCAGAATTTGTCCAAAAGTATTTTTATAGACCTCTCGTTCTATAGGTTTAATGTAGAATCTAGAACAGATTGGTCAAACTTTTAGAAACTCCTTCCAAAATCAATTTATATAGCTGTAAAAAATCATTTATTGGAATATTTGAAACATCTTGTCCATCGAAAAATGGCCTATTTAAAAAATTGTGTACGAATAATTTTTGAGCAAAAATTTTCCTTTATATAAATACAGTGTTTAACATCGGACAGATATATACAGCCTAGACTCAGCCTCAGATGCATGGCTCGAGTCAACAATAGTGCCCGAAATACGGCAATAGGCTCACCCCCTATTACGTGGAACCGAATACAATTATTGGTGAAATGTAGGTGATAATTTACCCCTGGCATATATGTATATATAAGGCATGTATGTATAAATATAGTGGCTCTTTTAAACGGTTATTTACCAATAAATAAAAGTTATGGTACTGATTCTCACATTTTATGTAAACTCCACCTAATCCTTGAATATAACTCCTGAACTCTCTGTGTGAAGGTGAACGGTGGAATATTAGCGCCATAATAGTCAGTATCGTAAGCTGGACTAGAGGGATCGGCAATCATGCGCAATACTTGCCAGTGTGCACCCATGGAGAATACCCACATCATTGGACAGTTGTATAAAACTGACAGACTGAAAAAGAAAAAGAAAAAATATTAACGAGATGTCACAGGGAGGCTGGTAGAAAAGCACACGGCTACCAGATAGGAAGATGTTATCGTGGCCTTTGGAGGTGTACAATACCAGGGTCGTCACACCCAAGCTGCCGACCCTCTATGTACATGTGTGTGAAGCTCCAGCCCCTCTATGTACATGTGTGTGAAGCTTTTTTTTTTTTTTTTTTTTTTTACGTGCGCAAAATCCCCACGGATACCTCCCCACCGGAGCCGGTGGAGGAGGTTATGTCGGACTCGAACCGACTAAAACGCACGCCGCCTGTGGGTCGTTTTGGTTGCCGAAGGTGAGGTTGACAGGCATATCCCTCGCACCCCGGCCGACCCAGGGCCATCTCTCACGATATGGCCCTCTTCTCGGGTGTGGGGACTACAGAGTCCCCAACTCGTCCCCGGAAACGGGGAGGCGCGCCACGCGCGCCACCGCCGCGGCCTGCTTCTGCCAGGGTGACAGGCGGCTTCACCTGTCACCCCCAGGCCGGCGCTCATGGGGGGCGGAGGTCGTTCATCGACCTCCGACGCCCGAGTTGCCTTCGTGCGCGGGCAGCTTGTCTAGCGATCCTTCGTCGCTCCCGCTGCCGCTCCCGCCCCGCCTCCTCCTTCACGAGCATTACTTGCTCGCAGAAGGAGGCGCCGGCCGCCCACGCATCCGCGCAGCGAACCATCGCCGCGAGCATGTGTGTGAAGCTACAGGCCTGCATCTTCTAGCTAGGATTATGGTGGGCAAACTTAAATTCGATCATACTTTAAGTGCAACCAACATGCTATTGTTTATGTAATCAGAGGGCCAATCCGAAAACGATATTCTCGTAACATAATTTTCAAGAAAAAATATTAACAATTTGATCACTTTTGATACTTGGGAAATTAAGATAAGACCGAATGACTGAATTTTGAACAGATCTTTATCAGGAGAATAGTAAAAATAGCCTTTAGATTTTAAACTATTCATACTTAATAAATCTACTAAATAATTTCATGCATACGATAGTAGTCATAATAACTTCTTTTCGTACCTATAAATGATTATAATTATGTTTATATAGTTTTAGTCTTGTTGCTAGCCTTCACATACTTATCTACAGAATTAGAAAAAATGGTATTTGATTAATTTAATCTAATCAGCCCAAATTCAAGATTACGTGGTAGCCCTCATAACTTAGTTTCTAAATTTACGTAAACAAATTGTAATTGTTTATGTTTATTATATTAATTTCTATTAATTATTATATTACATATATATATGTATATAATATTATACGCCACGTACCTACTTCAACTTACCCTGAATATACATCTGATTCCATCCAGTCTGCTATGATAGCGTCAAAGTGCTCATCATTATTTTGTAATAAGTCAGTTACATTTTCATTTGTAAAAGTTAACTGGGCTACAACGGCACTGAAGTCTAAAATTCCTGACATTTCATTATCATATTTGTCGTCCAATATTGTTTTTATGCTCCACGTTGTATCATCTAAAAATATATATAGGTAAATATATATAGTTGTATCATCTAAAAATATATATAGGTAACGGACTACTGAGACGAGGTTTCGGGTTCGATCCCAGGTTTTACCATGGCACACACCAATGACTTTTCGATGCCTTTCATAGTGATATGTGTATTTATCGCAGGTTTATAAGTGCCCGGTTAATGGCAATAGGCTCGCCACCTATTACATTTTTTTTTACGTGCGCATAATTCCCACGTATACCCCCCCACCGGAGCCGGTGGAAGAGATGATGTCGGACTCGAACCGACCAAAACGCTCGCCGCCTGTGGGTCATTTTTGGTTGCCGAAGGTGAGGTTGACCGGCATATCCCTCGCACCCCGGCCGACCCAGGACCATCTCTTACGATTTGGCCCTCTTCTCGGGTGTGGGGACTGCAGAGTCTCCAACTCGTCCCCGGAAGCGGGGAGGCGCGCGAGGTGCGCCGCCGCCGTGGCCTGTTTCTGCTAGGGTGACAGGCGGCTCCACCAGTCACCCCTAGGCCTGCGCTCATGGGGGGCGGAGGTCGCTCATCGACCACCGACGCCCGAGTTGTCTTCGTACGCGGGCAGCTTGGCTGGCGATCCTTCGTCACTCCCGCTGCCGCTCCCGCCCCGTCTCCTCCTTCACGAGCATTACTTGCTGAGCGTATGTGGCCCCAAGTCCTCGCTCGCGACGCTGTGATGGCACTCAGACGTTGGCTCTTTCTCCACCCGACGCAGATACTTTCCGAAGCACTCGTGCTCGATGATCACCTGCGTCAGACGGTACGAGAGACTGCCGTGCTACCTATTACATTGGGAACTAAACATAAACTGGCGAAATGTGGGTGCTAGCACCTCTGCCTACCCCTGCGGGGATATAGGCGTGAGTTTATATTTCTCTCTTCTTTTGATCTCGACCCTTCTCTTTTTTATATACCCTCTGAAACATCTATGGAGTTGGAGCAATACCGTACCGCGGTCCAAATTGTCACTCTTTGTCTTTTCACCAATTTCAAGACATCCTATATCATAGAAGGGATTCTATTATTATGTTCGGAGCCCAAGCTAACCTCATATACCCGTCAGTTTATGTGCTGATCCACGGATGAAGCTGGGTCATCTAAAATGAGCAGAGATGTGAGTTCAGTATACCAAATGCGCGGTCTATTTCTGGGCGAGAAAGAGGGATGGCGTTATATGGGTTTTATAGCTTCATCTCACTCAGATGATACAGTACGATCATTAAGCCCACTGGCCACAGACTTGTGTTACGAGACATAATGACTACTTACTAGGTTTTTCAAAAAGTGCTCTATTTTGACTGACATCGATTTGACGTAAATTTTTACTATGAGGTTCTTTTATAGGATATGTTGATATATATGTAACCTGCAAAATAAATATATAATTGTCATTAGAAATACGTAAAATAAATATTGATTATTTGTTACTCGTAGCACATGGGCTTTCTACTCATGTGCTCGTAGCCTATGCATAAAAACATACCTACATATAATCACGCCTTTATCCTCGGAGGGTTAGGCAGAGGTAAAATAACATCCACATTTCATCAATCATTGAATTCGGTCCCATGTAATAGGGGGTGAGTCTATTGCCGTCTTCCGGGCACAAGTGTTGATTCGAGCCTAACAGATATTAGACTCGAGTCTGAACTGTATATATCTGTCTGATGTTAAACAGCCCTATTCCTAATCGCCTCGTATGCCCACCACATGGGAAGAGACGAGATGACCCAAATTCTACTCTGCCGGGAACCACACTGCCTATAGGCAGTGTGGTTCCCGGCATATATATATAATATAATATATATATATAATATATATATAATACCTAACAAAAATATTTGAAAAATACGAAAGTACTTTTTGGAATGTCTTATGGTGATCTAGACATCATCTATAAGAAGCCTAATAAATTATATAGATAGTAGTATTAATGATTAATGATGTTACAGTAATTAATAACGTTTTTTTTTAATTTTGATATGATTTATAGTTATGTTTCAAAAAGTAATTCAAGGCAACTGCGATGACCAATAACACAACAGATATGAGCTAGCAATAAATGACAATGCATATAATATTATTTACATTTCAGTGGTTAACAAAATTACTCAGAACTGTATTTGTCAACACTTGGCGGTGATGTTAGAACTATACAGCCACCAGAATGGTCGTAAAACTTATTATGATTTTACAGTGGAATTTAAAACATAGTCTCAAGAAAGAAGGTCACAATTAAAGACACTAACAATGATGGCGCTCAGGTCCCGGGACTGGAGGAATACGAAGAAGGAAACACGCTGATAAATAATTCCAAGTCTTTATTTTGCGGTAAAAAAAAGAAGTGCTGAAACACTGTCTTTCAAAACAGTCAGACAGTAACTGGAAATAGCAACGAGACCATGACTAGCAAATGATCAGTGAACCCGACTCAGTGCACGGATGTTAGAAACTTACAAATTATCACCAATTGGATTCGACCTTGATACAAGAGATTATTGGGCTCAAACCTGTTATAATGGCGCGATAATTTCAGTATCTATATATATGTATAAATGGATGTTGCCAAGACTCGAAAACGAATCGACTAATGACCCAGTCGTTCGTTTGCCGTTTAATTTAAAATGAAGAAAAAAGGTCACAGGAATGGGAACAGAACTTCATGCGGACGACGTCTCGGGAATCAAATAATTTTCTATAGATCTCAATATCTATTGATCTATACCAATATTGTAAAGCTGAAGAGTTTGTTTGTTTGTGTGAACGCGCTAATCTCAGGAACTACAGTCACAAAAGAGATAATAGCTACTGGTTCGAATTGAAAAATCCTTATTGTATTGAATACTCAGTTTATCGACGAAGATTTTTGGCTATATAGCATCAGTCGTCACGCTACTACTTGAGAGAGCGGAGCGGTGATCATAAACATAAACAAATCCGGCAGACTTCCATACATTTGAAGACAAAAAATTAGGGGCTTAAAGAGGTGATATGAGGTTTCTAAATATGGCACGGGCGAAGCTGGGGCGGGTCAGCTAGTCTTATATAAAACCGGTATACTGTGTACTTTAGCAACAGAGTATATCTGATTCTTAATTTTGTAAACATTTTTCTGAATTATGTTTACATCGTCTGGAACTGCGAAAATATAATAGTCATTTATGTAGACATTTAAATCGGAAAATGCCAATAACGAGGACGAGACCCGCGGGTCTAAAAAGGTCACCTTGAGTGATTCTGCTAAAAACTAGTAACTTTATGATTTTCCAGTAGATCTAATAGATTCCTATAAAATTCATTAAATGGTCACTAATATGAGCCGAATCACGATTTTTCATTTACTAAGCAGATCCTAATTTCATGTAAATATTGCCGCAAGACAAAACATTATTATAATACGATTCCAATGAAGTGACCTTTTTAGACCTGCTGAACTTGACAAGGTTATAAATTTCCAGGACTTCTCCAGGTAGCCAAGTTGGTCAGAGAATCGAATAGAATACCTATATTCTATAAATTTACTTACGTTAATTGTTAAGCTGCAGTAAAATTAATTATACATGAAACAACCGTTAGTTAAAAATATTACATTAATCAGTTAAAAGGTTTGACCTAGTGTAAGCAGTAAATAGTTACGTCAGAACTACAATCTACTTTGTGGTATTGTAGGTACACTTTATATCAATGTAAACAACCGCATTCCCAAATGACCCTGAGTATAACCGTTCACGTAGATATATACTTATTCTTATGAATGACCTTAGTGGCAGTGTCATAGTACACTGTGTTAGTGTTACAGATTTAATGTAATATCAATTTTGTATACTTTTTATTGTATGTAATGTAATAGCTTTTATTACTACTACCTGCGTATTAGAAGCTAAGGTGTTTTAGACTCTTCTTAATTAAATTCTTAATTTAAAATTTAACTTTGTCTCATTTGTTAGACCGGATATTGGTAAATATGATAACAATTTTTTAAGAACAGCGTCTAAAAAAGGTCACATTGAGCGATTCTGCTTAAAACTAGTAACTTTTGAATTTCCAGTCAATGGTCAATCATATGAGCGGAATTACAACAATTCATTTAGGCACGATTCCAATAAAAAGGGTCTATGTCCATGGTCTTAAAATCAGGAGGTCTAACTCCTGATTTTAAGACTAAATTCTTACTTAGTTTAAGCCTTAAAATAACTTAGAAAATTAAACCAATAACAATCACTCAATCAATTTGCTCATTGCAGTCCACTTCTGGACTAAACCTCTTCCAATATTGGGAGGCATAACATTGGCCTACTGTTTCCAGACTGGCCAAATAGGTTGGTACAGGGTTTTATTGCAAAAACCAATAACATCGGCACATAATATTCCGTGTAGATACAATAACATCTTGGTAAATTGAAATACTTAGGAAAAAGTTAAGTTACAATGTCGCCACAAGATAATTTAAATAATACTTTACCTCGTGTCCATCCTTTAAAAGTTGTCTTACTACTCCTTGCCCTAAAAAATTTACACTCATAATAGGAAGAGGGTACACAACTAAAATTTTATATGCTGCAGTATAGCACATAAAATGTAATAAAACTCCCAAAAATAACGACTTCATTTTACATGAATGTCTGCATTAATAATTTATAATTTAAAATTTATTAGCCACACGTCCGTTTGTGATGGTAGTGTGCTAAATTACAATTAACCAATTACCGATATTTTTAAGATTCGGGATACGTAAGTCAACTTTGTAAAATAAGTAATGCCATCTACATGTTAGAAGTGGAAAATAAAGTAAAGGAGTTTTATTTATTGTCCCAGAGATGGCATTGAATTCTATTCACTTGATGAAATTGATTTTAGGTAATTTAGTTCGTAAATACTGGTTCATCATTTGATTATTTTAATATTCGTTTGAATAACATTTAATTAAGTAATAATTCCGTATAACAACAAAGATATAACAGTTTTGATATTTTTAAAGGGTCATTTTTACTGTTTCAATATCAATCGTCTATTTTTTTTTTATTTGTACATATGATTATGATTTGTCTTATTAATTACTTTTCAGGCATTGAGAAAAATGATGACCAATCCACCAAATTCCCTAAAACTCGTCAACGATCATTCGTTGTTGTGACTAAGTATCAGACGTTAAAAAACATGGAATAAACAAAGGATGGTATTTAAACGTATATAAAAAAGAGTACATTTTGTACGACAAAATAATCCAAATTCACATCAAAAATACTGATTGAGCACCAACAAACTACTGCAAGTAAGTAGTTAGTTAGCAACCAACCAACCAACCAATTATAAAAAAAATTACCACAAAGATATAAGGCTTCTAACCTAACCTATCCATTTCGGGGTGGGTGGTGATCATTCTGAACTTAATTAGATGCACAATCAGTATTTTTACTGAACGCGAAAATACTATTTATAAACAAATCACAACAAAGTAAAACAGAAACTAAATCCTGACGCAACGCAGGACAGAACATACTGGCGCAGACGTACAAAAAGGCCGGCCCCAGATTGTTAAGGAACTAAAGAAAGAAGAAGAACAACGGAAATTTTTCAATAATCTTTAATACCTAATAGCTAAAATTGCACTTAGAAATAATGGGTTTAATATTGACAAAAAGTGCTATTAAGTATACCTTTGATTAGATAAAACTATCAGTAAATGAGTACGTATGGATTAAATTATAGGTAGGTATAGGCATAAAGGTATATATAATTATTGATAAGCGTGTCGTACTTTGTCTAATCACGTCTGCCATATTTAAGTACCTAATGTAGATAATAGAACTTTATCATGAATAGCAATAAATAAAAATGAGAGCAATATCACAGTAGGTACTTAATAATGAGTACCGAAAATATTAAAGCTTAGAGAGTAGTAGGTATGTTGATATTTTTTTCATTAATATCATTTTCGGGACTAAAATTATACTCTCTGTAGGCTGGCTTAAATTAAATTTTAATCTAATAAGATAACAAAAAATACTTTAATTTCAATACTAAAAAAGCTGAAAGGCAACAATTAATTTGAAATCACTTTATAAGTCAAAAAAAAAGTTATGTAAAATATATTATAAACTTAAGGTCATTTTACAGTTCAAGTTCAATATCAGTTTCAAAATGTATGACATTAGCTTAAGAGCCATTACGCACTGTCGACTAGTCGCCGGCGACTGAGTCGCCGACGACTGTAATATTGTATAGTTTAAATAGGTGTTTACGCACTAGTCACCGGTTGCCCGGGCGACTCGGCGACTCGCCGCGCAGTGGCGACGCACAGGCAACTGCCGGTCGCCGGCGACCAATAGGAGCACGGTTTCAAATGAAAGCATTCACACTGCGAGCAACTGTCGTAACGACCGGACGGCCGCGCACAATGAGTTTTGACACGGATAAATTTATATCGGAAATACAATCCCGAAAAGCTATTTGGGATTTACAAAGTGAGGAATATGCTAATCGGGATTTGAAGAAAAAACAGTGGGAAGAAATAGTGGAGTTATTTGGAGGTGAAGAATTATCAGACGAAGAAAAAAAAAACTCAGGTAAGTAAGAAATGCCATTTATTTTTTATTAATTAATACTGCTCATCTGCCAAGATAATTGACCCTCAGTTGTAAAGTAATCAGCAAATACATCTCTGTATGATGCACCACGTCGCGTAGCTCTTTGGAAACTGTTTGGGACTTCTTCAAAGCCAGGAATGCTCAGGGTATCTTCAAATTTATATCCGTCTCTTTCTCGGACATAGTTGTGAAGAGCGCAACATGTTTTGATGATGCATGATACTAGATCTAAATTCACGTTGATAGGTCTGTGAAAAATCTGCCACTTGTTTGCTAATATGACGAATGAACATTCAATATGGCGTCGTGCACGAGAAAGCCTATAATTAAATATTTTTTTCTTTGTTGTTAAATTTGATCCACCGAACGGTCGCATAATTTTGTCAGTTTGTCCAAATGCTTCGTCACCCACAATAACAAACGGTACTGGTATAGGGTTTGTCGATGAAATGGGCTTAGGTTCGGGTATTTGCAAATCATTGTTCATTAGCTTTTGATAAAACGTTGAATTTGTAAATATAGTTGAATCGCAATCCTTTCCATAGGAACCAACGTCTATGTATATGAACTTATAGTCAGAGTCACAAATGGCAAGCAAAATTACAGAAAAGAAGTGTTTGTAATTATAACACAATGATCCACTGTTGTATGGTTTTATAATTCTTACATGCTTACCATCTACGGCACCTATGCAATTTGGAAAATTGGCCCGTAAATGAAATTTTTTTGCGATTTTTAACCAATTTTCTTTTGTCGGTTGCGGTAAACACATGTCTTTTAGTACAACCCATATAAAATGACAAACTTCTCTTATTATTTCAGCTATAGTTGAAATCCCAAGTCTGTATGAGTAATGTAAATCTAAAAATTTACAACCGGTTCCAAGATATCTGGAATTAAAAAATAATTTAAATATATACATTATTTACAGGTCATGCACTTCAAAAAAAATGGAAAAATATAAGAAGCTGCTTTTCGCGAGAAGTACGAAGATTAAAAAATACTAAAAGCGGATCTGCTGCTTCCCATAAAACTCCCTATATTTATTATAATCAGCTGTTATTTTTGAAGAATACCGTTGGTAATTTGAACACAGAGAGTAACATTGCTGAACAAGAACATTTGACAAATGATCAAGAACCTTTAGGACCTTACTCGAGAGAAAATATAGTCGGAAGAAAAAAGAAAAAAACGTCAGATGATGGCACAAACGAACTGTTAACCACATTAAACAAGTGTATTGAAACTCGCAAAAATAAGGAGGATATTTTGGAACAAGATGAGGACAGAATGTTCCTGATGTCCCTATTATCATCATTTAGGGCAATTCCGGAGCACAAAAAGTCAGCTGCGAAAATTCAATTAATCAGTGTAATCGAATCATTCCGATCCTCTACTCAAAATAATATATATCCAAACACAATGTGGCGAAATTTTAATGAGTACGAGTATGAGCGTGGTCACTTCACACCGGAGGCCGGGCGTTCAACAGCACCAAGTCAACAATCACGCCCTGAAGCACAACATTATTATACACTACCAACTTCAACTCCTTCAGAATGTGAACGCCCAGAGTCGCGATTTTCTACTGTCACTTCAAATACCTCGCAAGATTCTGACATTTTGGATCTATTTTGAATATTTCCTTTTGTTGTGCGTTCGTTTATAATATTGATTTCATTAAGTACTTTAAAAAAATACATGTTTTATAATTATTTACCGTATATTTTTAAATTATGTCATCGAAGAGTAGACTTACAGATAGTGCCATCCACGAAGACGCGCCCCACTCTTTGTTCAAATGCATGTGTGCTATCTTCCGCATGTGTTAAACATCTGTCGATACACGCTAATTATCGATGAATGCAAACGCACACTAATAGAAATTGACTAATCAGGAAAGAGTATTATGAACAGCACGAAAGATGCTCTATTTAAATTTAATCGCGCGTCTTCGTGGATGGCATTATCTGTAACTCTAAACACACTCCCGGACACATCTATCGGCCCACCTTGAGTTTTAAGTTTTGACTGGAGACCAGCTAAAAATAAATGTTAGGAGGAGCAATAAGTTTTTGCAGGTGTGAAGCTGATCTACTGGCCATCGTTTTATAGCTAGGGATTGTCAACACTTTAAACACTAGGTTTGGCCGATAGATGTGTCCGGGAATGTAATGTAAATTGTGTTAAAATCCCGTAAAAAATAAATGTTAGGAATGAATTTTATTTGAATTGTCACTTACCTTAGTGTTATAAAAAGTTTTTCTTCCGGAGAAATACATGGTCGCATATTTGTATCTATGCCAGTTATATGTGGTTTTAGAAGACACAATAAGTCATCAAACGAACTCACAGACATTCTTGCATAATTAAAAAATTTACGAGGATATTTTCTAACGTCTTCATAAAATATTTTAAACATTCCTTTTGACCTCCGTTCTTCTAACAAAGGATGCACCCAATACTCTTTTGATTTTTTTTTATTTTTCTTTCTTTTTATAATTAGTAGCGCCGCTACTATTGCAAGTTCTTCAACGTCCATTCTGCACGAATGTACTTGGAATACTGTCGCTCGGCTCGGTCTCCGGCCCTAGTTTCCCATGTTTCGGTCGCCGAGGGACTGAGTCGCCGGCGACTAGTCGACAGTGCGTAATAGCCCTAAATGTCGAGATCAAATAGTTTGCACTTATTGTTATATCTATTAAAAAAGTTTGATGACAGATCCTAGTGTTCAAGGTTACGTTTAAGGTGTAATATAATGGGTAAATAAATAAGATAAGTGGTTTGAGGCCTCCGTTCTCTGTCGCACGATGAAGTGCTGGAACGCTCTGCCCATTCACCTTTCCCTCTTCTTACAATCCCGAGTTATTTAAGAAGAGTGTGAATAAGCATCGATCGAGGCCGTCAAGTTAGGGACCATTATTTTAAATCAAGCAGCATCTGGAATGATGATCGGTACCTTCTGGACAGCACCTCAACTTTTTGCCATCTTTCGGGCTACCGTCAATTGACGGACTAAATATAAAAATATATTCATAATAATTTTATTTGGATTGATCAGATTATAAGTACGGAGGACAACAGTATTTAGATGAATAATCAGGATGATCATAATGATCTGCCCATTGCCTATTGTCTCCCCTGCCCTGCCACTCGATTTCACTTCACTTTTTTTTTCTTATAAAACTTAGGTGGCAGACAACCACACGGCCCACCTAATGGAAATTGGTTACCGTGACCTATGAGCGTGTGTAACAACAGTGGAGTCACATCCATGCTGCCGACCCTGTTAGAACAGAGATTTTATGTGCCCTTAGTGCAGAACACAAAATCAGGACAAGCCTTTGGTCTTCCCACTGACAGCACAAAAACTCTCCAGTGAGCTCTGGCTACCCTACTCGCCACTGGGAACTCAACACGAGGTTATTATAGCCGTGGTATTCAGTAGGGTGGAGGTACTTCCCCAGTCGGACTGCTCAATTCGGACGGGAAACCCGTCGTGTACCTCCTCGATTTTGGTGATCTACTTCTAGTCCCTTTCTTTTCCTATTATACCGTTTATAAAGAATTGAGAATTACGATTATGGCAAAATTCTGTTTGTTTAAATACACAAAATTCAAATTAATTGTGCGCTCAAGAATTGTACCGAACTTTGCACCAGCATGTACGAGTCTTTATTATGAAGTCATTCATGGCAAAATAGAGTGGTCACTGTTATACACAGATGAACTTGAAACTTATCATGTTGTACTGTTAGCGTAACGTGTGTACTATTTAGATTTATTACATAATTTTATCAAGATTATTTTTTGTTATACCAAGTTGTGTGGAAAATATTAATAGTATTAGTGTGTGACAAAGGAAATAAACTGAACGTGAGTACATTTTATTCTAGCAGTTGATTATCTCTTTTCTATTATTTGATGTATTATATTATTATTTTACAATACATTTCAATACTTGTTTCATAAATATGATAGTGAGAAAATATTGATTATAACCTATTTAAACATAGCCGTGTGCCGTTTAATAAATCTAAAAGAGCAATGCCTGCACGCACGTACACACACACACACCTCACACCTCAATACTTATAGTAAACTTATACTTGAAGTTGTCAATGAAGTATTGTTTTTTGTACATTTTAATAATTCTTGTAAATATCTGAATGGTCTATATGATGTGTTTTCAATTCTCCACTTGACCAGAGTAGGCTGATGAATTTACACTGTGCCTACACCGATGTTATACAACCGTTTTTATTGAGTAAATGAAAACTCAGTTTAGTCATTATGTCCTTTACTGGTGAAATCTAGTCTAAGTTTGATTCATCCAAAATATATTTAACTAACTTGGTTGTTTTATTATTATTATCAATTTTGTCAATACTTTTATTTGTTATTACGCAATCAATATTGTTGTTACTTCATAGAGACATTTACAAAGGTTATGGTTTATTATTATGCGTTTGTAGGTTGGTATTTTTAATCATATTAACAGCTTTTTATCTTTCTAACAATAGAGCTGCTTTTTAGCTTCGTTTAGTTAGTAGGTTTTATAAAAATTTTATAAACTTCAATAAATAAAAAAATAACGATAAGGCCACTTCTCGTATATTATTATAAAGTATAAACACTTTCCGCTATTCTATATTTATCAATATATCCACTTCATTATAAAATTCATAACGTATACCAAACCCGTAGGATTTTTTTACAAAACATACCGGTTCGTTTTTGTAAAGATGAGGTCATATTTACGTGTGCCTTATTTACTGTGATTTCAAGGTTATTCCGTTCAATAATTGGATAGAAATTACGTTATCAGTGT
Source organism: Eilema griseolum (assembly GCA_963662185.1). Taxonomy (NCBI): domain Eukaryota; kingdom Metazoa; phylum Arthropoda; class Insecta; order Lepidoptera; family Erebidae; genus Eilema; species Eilema griseolum. The sequence continues at coordinate 15,004,229 of OY759250.1, forward strand.
ACTATAGGAATTGAAATTTGATATATCTTTATGAATATTGTTTTTTATGTATAAAATTCATTGTCCGATAGTTTTAGGTAGTCAGGATTGAACTTGCAATAAGTGGCTGCGGGTTCGAGTTGTCTTCAATCAATCAATTAGTCTATCACAGTCCACTGCTGGACATAGGCTACTCCCAGTGTTGGGAGTAGTTTTACTAATATTATGCTAGACGACAATAATTTTATTGAGCTAAGTGAGACAGGTTTAAGGTGTGATCTTGTTCAATTAAAATGTGCAGTAAAAAAGTTTATTCCCTCCAAGAAAAATATACGTAACTCATTAATTAAATGAAATAATGAGTATGTATAATAAATAAATAAAATAAAAAAGCCTTATATTTCTTGCAACAAGTTACAATAAGTAAATCAGTACTAATCCTATTCCTAACCTAGATTTTATATATAAATGTGAGTTTGGTACAGTTTTAATAGTGTAAAAGTTTAAAGAAAACTATGATGTTATACATCATTTTGGTCTGCAAGAACCCCTTTTCGGGTGAAGGCCTCCTCCAAAGAGTATGTATAATATGTGAATAAAAAATATTGAAGTCAAAAGGCGCCATCTATCAGAATTTATACGAACCAATAAATTTTTAAGATACCGTTACGTAAAATCATACATTGCCAAGCTAATATTTCAACGTCTGTTTTTTTTTAAATTTCAGATGCGCTGTATAATAGCAGTGTCTATACTCCTGTGTGGCCTAATAACAATAAGCGATGCTCTACGGGTACTAGTATGTTTTCCAATGACCTCAAGGAGTCATAGTATATTGGGTCATGGGGTTGTAGACCGTTTGTTAGAAGCTGGTCATGAGGTAAAAGTGAATTTATTATTTCTATCACATCCTATCATCCCATCCTATCATAGCTTTTTAGTCATGATGACTAAACATTTTTTTAAAATAAGGAATAAATATAATTTTTTGTAAGTAAGAAAAAAAAGCATGATACAATCAGGAAATACAAACAAAAATAATTCACAACTGTTATCATGGATATCACAATAATTTTTAAACTATCGCGTTTCATGATATACAATAATATTAACGGGAATTAACGCGATCATGGTACATTGGAAACCTCAGTTAAACCAAAGGTATGTGTGTAAGTACCTATACCTTGATCGCATTAATTCCCGCTAACATTATTGTATATCATAGATATTATAATTTTAAAACTGTTATTATTTTACAGGTAGTACACATCACATCATTTCCAAAGGAAAAAGCAGTTCCCAACCTTAAAGAAATCAACGTGTTATCAATAGGAGATGTTTTTCTAAAAGATGAAACTGCTAGTAAATATATTTTTGGTTTACATGATATACATAATTATTCAATATTGCACATCAGCTGATTGACGGAGGAGGCGCCGCGTCGGTATCCCTCTCGGCGTTAGGGGTCAGATGATTTTCACTCATATAAAACCCAAAACAAATCGATTCTTAAAACGAAAGTGCGAGAGTTTTGAGTACATTTGGGATTGGTGGTTGGGTCATGATGTGTATCTATTCTGTTCATGTTAAAATTAATTTATTGTTTTGTGTTCAGTTCGCGTCAAAACGATCTTGACTACAAAGTCTCAAAGTGATCTTAATACTAAGGTATTAAGAGCAAATCAAACTGTTTTATTGATTTTAAACGTATTATTGTCCTATAGGTGTGTCAAATATCAAAATAATGAGTCAACAGGAAGTATGGAAAATTAAGATTAAGGTTTTTTTGAATACTTTGTTCGTCAATATCGATCTGATGCTCACTGTACAATGTACATCTTACACATTATCATTTTTTATTTGCATGCTCGACATCTGATACTACTATACTTTGTGTTTTTAGGTGAGTTATTTAAAATAAAAAATGTTGTTGGCAAGGGCAACATGGCAAATTCCTTATTTGTTATTTATTTCGCTTATACGATGCACAAGAGTTTCCTTGAATTTCCTGATGTAGTCAATCTGCTCAGTGATCCGAAGGAGCAATTTGATGCAGTAGTCCTTGAATGGTTCTTCTCTGAATTAAACGCTGGGTAAGCATTTATTTTTTTCGTTATTTCAAATACTATTTAAATACCTGTAAGGTCACAAACTCTGACGAAATCTAGCATAATAAACATAATTATCATTTTATAAGTTTACAACTTGTTGAAAAATTTGACGATAATTTGTTATCCAATATTGTTTGCAATCAATATAATACGAGAGCTGCTACTTATGTGCCCAGAACTGGCCCGTTACAGAACATTTAATAAGTTTATTGTAAGTTGATTTATGTTATCACTCGTTAATAAGATAAGTAAAAGATATTTAAAATTTAGCTGTAAGTTGCACGCCAGTTCAAAGTTACATCGCCCATTTGATCACGATCCTTCATAAAAGCAAACTGAGGGCACCGAACTGTAAGTCGGGAAAATTTTGTGCTATGTTGTATTACCTATGAAGTACCATTAAAACTACTGTGTATCACTGGTTTAGTCAGTTTAATCGTGGGTGGTCTGTGTTAAAGGACCAAGTTAAAGAAGGTCACCCTAAATCGGTTATTGAACCTCAAAATATTGATGACGTATAAAAACTAATAAAGCAATATTGTCATATTACATATCGCGAGATAGAAGCATCTCTGGGCATAAGTATAACGAGTATATATAAAATATTACACGAACATTTAGCTGTAAAAAACTGGCGAATTGATCAAAAACATGGAGTAAAAGAAATGTTACAAAAGTACAGCTAGGGTGCGTTAACAGCTGTCTATAATATTTATACTTGTGATAAATTTTGGATATATGCGTATGATCCTGAAACTAACAACAATCAATGGTTTGTGTGTTCCAAGATGAGGCTAACCCAACAAAAGTCATCCTTTCAAAAAGCACTTTGTAGTAAATAGTCTCTTATTTTTTGGTATAAATGAGCATATGGCTACAATGGCACTAGAAGCTGGCAAAACGTTTATCATCATTAGATTACCTAATGTATAGTTCACGACCATTTGTCTACCAGAAGTCTTTAAAGAAATAAGAAAGCACAACAACAACGCAGAATCCTTCTTCATCACGACAATGCTAGTTGCCACACATCGGCCGAAATAACTCGGTATTTGGAAGATAATTAATGAATTAACAGATCATCTGCCGTGCAGCCCCGACTTTTTTTAATTTATTGTGAATTGTAAAGAAGAAATTACGTGGTTAACGTTTACAAACAGAGGCTGTTAATACGTTCAAAATGCACGTTTAGGAGATTCCTCACTTTGAAAGGAAAACGTGCTACGAAAATTGGTTCCAATATATGCAAAAGTACATCGATCATTAGGGTGAATATTTTGAAAAGCAATAAAAATATAAATGCAATCATATAGATGATTTCACTTTGTTACTCCGGATACATAAGTAGCAGCCCTCGTATAATGTACTTTATTTCTGGTATTTTGTATTTTGAACTTGAATAAATATTGTTATTTATTTTTACAGGATCCCTCATCTTTTTGGAGCACCTTTGATTTGGGTTGCATCAACTGAACCACATTGGCAAGCCCTAAAGCTAGTTGATGAAATTCCGAATCCTGCGTACAATGTCGATTTATTTGCTCTTCATGGTGCCCCATTGAATTTTTGCGAAAGAGTTGAACAACTTTGGGCGATTGTCAAAAGGGCTATCGTGCTAAAGTAAGTAAATATCAGTAGTAGATCCATTTCTTAATTAATATTCAAAATGATGTACTGACCAATAAGACGATGCATTTTTTTGTTAATCACGTAATTTATTTAATATTCATTATTTCTAGTTTGATTCAAGTACCTATGGAAATCTGGGCATACAATAGCATATACCCTGAAATTGCAGCTAAGAGAGGAGTCACTATACCTTCATATACCGAAGCTGTATACAATGGATCTTTGATGTTCATAAACTCACATCCATCTATAGGAGGTGCTATGAAATTGCCTCAAAATGCTATTAATATTGGTGGATACCATATTCAAGATAAGGTCAAGCCTTTACCGAAGGTGAATATTCTGCTATCTATTTTAAAAATACTGTTATACATTTATGGATTCGGTAAACTTCTAATAGTTATAATATAGGTACTATTTAACATTATAAGTTATAAGTTTGACATGTTTGTGTATGAGTATGTGTGTGTGTGTTTGTTTGTGTCTGTGGCATCATGGTTCCTGTACGGATAAACCGATTTGGATTTAGTTTTTTGTTTGAAAGGTATATTAGTCGCGAGTGTTCAAAGTTCAGTTTCAAAAATCGGTCTAAGATATATATCCTCAAACAACAATTACATGAACCATATTATGAACTTTGTAGCTAATATAAATTGTCATCTTAGAGCTTGCACTCGCGTGATGCATGTTAATTTATGTAACTCTTTCATTAGCTTTTAAGGTCATAACAATGTATTCTAGCTACGTGGTAATGTTCATGTTCAATTTCGTCAGTATTTACCTCGGGCTCGAATAAATAAGTAATTTCACGTTACTGATTAATTTACAACGTTTAAAAACTGTGAAATAATATATTTAGACTGGGGTGAAAAAAAATACCCGGATCATAATATAGGTATTTATAACTTTGCATAGTTTGACGAGATTATAGGACGAGATATAGTAAAAGTTAACATTTTTATATATCATCAATAGATACAAGAAACAACGAAGATTAAATGTATTCATGGTCACGGAACGGGAAATGATTGAGACGAATAAACCGTTTACTTAACTTAAACAATTAATTAAGTGTAACTAATATTTGTTATTAGGATCTACAAACGTTGATGGATGGAGCCAAGAATGGAGTGATATATTTCAGTTTGGGATCAAATATGCGAAGCGATGGCATGTCAGACGAAATGAAGCAATCACTTCTGAATATGTTCAGCAAATTTGACCAAACTGTCATATGGAAGTTTGAGAGTGATATGACCCACTCGATTCGTAATGTTCATCTTGTCAAATGGGCACCGCAAGCAAGTATTTTAGGTAAGCTATTTTAGGATAGGTCTGTCTGGTAGAAGGTAGGACACGATGGTATTTACGTCCAATTGAGCATTCCGACTGGTGAAATACCTCCGCTCTATAGAATACCGCAGCCATAACAATTTCATGTTGTGTTACCAGCGGTGAGTAGGGTAGCCAGAGCTCACTTAAGAGTTTGTGCTTTCAGTGTGAAGACTACGGGCTTGCCCTGCTTGCTTTGTCTTCTACACTGATGGGACGGAAATTATCTGTGGTTACAGGGTCGGTAGGGCGAGTGTGACTTCCATGGTGTTACACACGTCCATAAGCCACGGTAACCACTTTCCTTTAGGTGAGCCGTGTGCTTGTCGCCACCTAAGTGGTATTACGAAAGGATTTAAATCTATAATTATACAAGGTATCGGGACTTCTCGCGAATTATATCTTGGAACTTACTATTTCTGCCAAATTGTATTATAAGAATGGGTCTCTTGTCAAACTTTTGGATATAACGTAGTGCGGACGGCATTTATGAAACTAATTTGAGTTCCCTACTAACGTTTCAGCACACCCAAACCTTAAGCTATTCATAACCCATGGAGGACAGCTATCCACAACAGAAGCAGTACATTATGGAGTACCATTAGTGGGTATTCCTCTTATGGCAGATCAACATGCAAATATGGGACAAGTAGAGAGAAAAGGTTTCGGGATTAAAGTCAATTTGGCTGAAGACATGGCTGATGAACTTGAAGCTGCTATAAGGAAGGTGTTATCGGATGGACAGTAAGTATTCTAAAGTTAAAATGGATATCTATCCATCATATCTCCATCTGAGATAAGATGAAGTGGGAGGATTTTTTAAGTCCAGAATCGTTACTAAGTAACAAATCGCACATTCTTTCCGACAACACAATTCCGTCAACACATTTAAAATAATTTGCAAACTAGCCAGATGCCTTTTGTAGATTAACTTGCATGCAATTGCATGAAATGGTTTCCTTAATAACGAATAATTGTGTAATTGGTTGACAAGCATTACCAACTTTGGCTTTCGGTTCAGCCTACATGGGTACGGAGGTTAAAAATATATATTTAATATTTATTTCAGATATACGGCCAAGGTCAAGGAAATATCCTCAATTTTCCACAATCGTCAAATGAAGCCTGGCAAAGAGCTTGCTTATTGGGTAGACTATGTTGTGCGCACTCGCGGCGCTCCGCACCTTCGATCACCTGCGCTCACTGTATCACTATACCAAAGATTCTTTTTAGATTTATTAGTTCTTCTTTTAATAGTATTATTTATAGTAAGAAAACTTTTTAAGTATTTAATGGGATTGCGATCAAAAAAGTCATTACAGAAAAATAAGAAAGACTAATGATGTAAAAAACAAAGGAAAGAAAAGTGTTAGTAGTCTAATTAATTCGTGTTATCTGAGTTGATAACACGAATGAATTAGACTACTAACAAGTCTATATATATAAGATAAATAAATGAGCTTTTTACATAAAATGCACCGTTGTAAATTATTTGTATGCATTAAAAGTTATTGAAGTTATATTTTATATCATTGACAACATAATATAAGAACACACAACATCATTGTACTTCATTCGGTTAGGCTATATACTTAACTAAAGGTAAAAAAAGACACATCAAGATTACAAAGAAACAAAAATTGTTAACGTTTAGTTAATTACCTAAGCGAACGGACAAGTATGCATTTATTTTACAATAATACATTTATTTTCTAACTTCAATGGGTAAAGTATAAATCAATGTTATTTTCATGAAATGTATTAACTTTTCGAAGTTTTGTAATTAATAATAATTTATTATTAATAGTCAAAAACTTATGTTTCATTTCATACATATTCCTTTATTATTAATTTTACAATTTACTAAAGCATAGTAGCCATTAGGAAGTGGAGGAAGAAATGCTATAAAGAGGACCACAAATCACTCAATACATTAGTATAAAAATTAAAGGAACCCTCGACAGTATCAATGGTAATAATATCACACACATAGGTCATGATCCCAGTGTTCCTCCAAGTTTTTTTTATGTATAGGACATGACAATTAGAGTTCGCCTCGCCTAATGGTAAGCTGAAGGCAAAGTGTCAGGAAAGATGGTCACCATTACTTACATATACCATGTTACAATGGTGACACTCAGCTGGACAGCCTCATCATATTTCACGCCTTAAAAGACCCGGGACTTTAGGAAGAAGGAAACACGTGAGCTGGTAATTAATTCCAGGCCTTAATGATGCAATAAAGGAAAGAGTCTCCGAACAGCCTGGTTCTTGATCGGATATAATGCATCGGTTTTCAGTAGGGTCTCGTGAGCTTTCCATATTTACGTGCTTCTGGAGAAGCGTGGTTCCCGGCAGAGTAAAATTTGGACCATCCCATCTCTTCCCATGCGGTGTCGTACAAGGCGACTAAGGGATATGGCCGTTTAACACCAGACATATACACATATATACAGCCGAGACTCGGCCTCAGATGCATGGCTCCAGTCAACAATAGTGCCCGGAAGACAGTAATAGGCTTACCGAGTTTAATGATTTGTGAAATGTGAAATTCACTTCTGCCTAACCCTCCGGGAATAAAGACGTGATGTATGTATGTAGCCCTTTCTTGTGGCACCTGGGTATGTACCAGATAGGAAAGGTAACTTAAAATAAGGTAGTTGACTTAAATTTAAATTGCTGATTTTTATACAATATGTTTTGTAGAATACTACCCTAAAGTAGTAAAAACGTTTTAAATTTTTTCATTTACAAGGATTTTTTGTAGGGTACATATGATTTTGTTACTTTTTGGACAGATTTTCTTTCATAATACTGTGTCTCATCTACGAAGAGGTCAGTAGGTACCCTCAACTTCTTCTTCATCCAAACGTTAATCCCGGTCACATCGGAAGCTTTCAGCTCGGAATCTGGGGTCCAGATTTCACAACAAGTGGATGGCACCGTAGGCTAGCATGAGTTGTCATGGACAAGAAGTGAGAGGGTGGGATAGCTTGAAATAGCTTCTCAGAACACTCGCTGTGCGAAATGTTTTAACAAAAGTTCCGGTGTTGTCATGATCATAGGTCACGGTATGCACTTCTCATCTGGTGGGCCGTGCGCTATCTTGTTATAAAAGGTAAATTATTTTTTATTTTAGTTAAAATGTATGTTAAATAAATAATATGTAATAATGTTTTATTCATACAACACGACAAAATTAACTTTAAAAATATGAATGAGAACAAAATTAATATAAATAGTATATGCCTTCAATCATAAATACCTATATAGTGCGTCAAGAAAGTCATGAAAAGAATGTTTAAGGAACTAATAATTTTCCTAAAATTTGCAACAAGCAATCATACCGAGTTGTCGGATATTAATTCCTGGTTTTGATGTTGGTGCTCCGTATATCATTTACGTTTACTGAATTTCTTTTCATCTAATAATAGCATAGGGTATAAAAATTCATTAACATGGGTATAAATTGTATGATGTACCTATATATAGACGAATTTCAAACCGGCAAGCTGCTTGCCGATTTGGACGATGTTTATGATCAAACAGCTAAATTTACTGGTAAGAACGTTTACTTTAATGTTAAAAACAGTGTAAGAAGTGTAATCTATTAAAAATTATCTATTTTAAGTGAACACTTTGTATTTCAAAGCATTATTTAAATTTATTGCGGTCATACAAAAATTATCTTCCTACGGATAATTTAATGATATCCGTAGGAAGACAAAAGTAACCGACGTAGCCAAGCAGATTAGCTCATTGAAGTGGTAATGGGCGGGACACATAGTGCGCAGAACAGATGGCCGATGGAGCAAAAAAGTTTTGGAATGGCGACCGCGTACGGGCAAACGTAGCGTAGGACGCCCAACGGCCAGGTGGAAGGACGATCTCATCAAGGTCGATCGGTCATTCTGGAAGTCAGTGGGAGAGGCCTATGTTCAGCAGTGTACTATGTGTGGCTGACATGATGATGATACAAAAACGTTAACGGGTATTAACGCGATTATGGTATATATACATACAAACCTACCCGCGTATTGCGTTACATAGCGTTAATTCCCGTTAACATTATTGTATATCATGTACCACGATTGTTTAAAAGTTATTATTGTCGTTATGTCATTTACCTACGATTTGACCAATTTTTTTACTTGACTTTGTCGTTTTTGAACATTCTTGATCCATTTTGCACCACTGTACCACTTAGGTCTCTTTTTTTTATACCACTTAGTTGGCAGACAAGCCCACGGCCCACCTGATGGGAAGCGGTTACCGTGCCCTAGGACGTATGCAACACCAGGGGTGTCACACTCGCGCTGCCGACCATGAAGAAACCTTCTGATGCCCCTCTTGAAGAACCCCATATTGTAGGCGCTTGGGAAAACCGCAGCAGCATACTTTTTTACACTTAGGTGGCAGATAAGCACACGGCCCACCTGATGTTGATGTTGATGTCTGAAATTAATTTTAATTATGACCGCTAGATGGCACTACATTAGATTTAGTATCATGTCAGTGTCAACAACGTTCGCTAAAATGATGATGATGTTAATGAGGTTGTTAATGAGGGAGGCGCCAACAACAATATTTTTCTGTTCTCGAGGAAAAGTCAAAAATAAATTTAATTCAATTCTTGATTAATGGCTCTGTGCTTTTAGCATCAATTCCGCCAATGTTCCGTAGTAGTTTATAAAATTATTAATGGCGAGACGACAATATCAAGTTTTCAAGAAATTTTACCAAAGCCACGTTAGCCACGCCAGTAAAAATGTTTCCGTGTGTCCACCCCTCACGAGATTTAGGTGGTCGATCAGGACGTGTGGTTGGATTTTAGGGGGCAAAAATAAAAAGCATGAAGAATGCAATGTTAATTTAATCAGCATCTTAACAAAACACAAGTATTTATTAATGTATTTTCTTCTTTCCTTCATTTTTGCTAATATTCTTTAAAAATATACTTAAACCAGAGTACAATATAAAGACAACTCCTATTATTACTACTACTAGGTCCAAATAAAGTCTTTGATAGAATGGAACGTCAAGAGCAGGTGAGCGCAGATGCATAGCGCCACGTGTTTTTATCACATGCCGCACCCAATATGTGAGTTCGTCACCAGGTTTCATGGCACGATCGTGGTAAATAGCTGAAAGCTGCTGAGCTCTCTTTTGGTAACTGAAAAAAGCAAGACAGATAATATTTATATCTACTGGTTAAGCGATGAGACTATATTTTCATTATTAATTTCTTGCTGTTTAAATTACTTAATTCTTTAAATTTTAAATTAAATAAAGTCAAATTATATTTAATCTATTAACCCGCCTTCGAAGTACCCGGTGCAAAGGTGCCCATTACGCTGGCAGTATTGCCCCGCTGGATAGCAATGGCTCACCTTTGCCCCAGGTACGAGGTAGAGCGAGAGTCACCAGTTTGGTCCATCAACTCGCGCCACAATTCGCTAACTAACTTCTTGGTGTCGGCACCCTAACTGCTCATCGTCTCGACCGCAAAGGGATCGAATATATTATATCGCTATGTCAATGCCGCATATTTGATGCGTTTTTCTTCCACCGCGTCTTCTGCAGCAGCTGCTGCAGACCGCAAAGGGATCGAATATATTATATCGCTATTTCAATGCCGCATATTTGATGCGTTTTTCTTCCGCCGCGTCTTCTGCAGCAGCTGCTGCAGAAGACGAAGACGAAGACGACGTACGACTCAGGTGGCTGGGAGCGACCGTGCTAACGCACGTGGCAGTCCACAAAAGGTATTTGCCATTTTTCCATGAAACCAGAGTCATGTCCAGTGATCACATCATGTGAGATCCGGTGGTTCCAGCAGGCACGGGATATCTGCCGATACAAAGGCTCTCCGGAGTATGTGTCAAAGTGTAGCTCAGTGCCTATTGGTCGTCGCTCCACCATGGAGCTGAAGATGCAGCTATAAGGTTCACACACCTTAAAGCCCAGGACGAGGGCCACCGCCATCCGCAAAGAATAAACATCACATAAAAAGATAGAAGAAAGAGATGCTTTCAGGTCGATCTTGTGTTATTTATGATGGGCGTGCCCATCAGAAAGGTTTCTTACCGCCTTTCGCTCACCTGAATAATGTTAATACAAATACCTGTATCATGTAGTGCAGCATTCTTTATATTAATACAGCAATACTGTAATTTATTTATTAATCACTAGTATTTTATATTTATCTGTTGTGTAGTCATTTTCAAAATATTGTCAGCCTCCAACACTTTTTCACTATTTGTTATTGGTTCGCTAACATATACTCTTTCATTAAACATAGATAGTGTTAAGTAGTGATTGTTTTAAGTAGGTAGATCAAGGTTCTTATATATTTAACCATTTTCCTTTAACTGTAATGCTTCGATATCGCCATTGGATTGTGGAGGTTAGATGGCAGTCGCTTTATAGAAAATATCGAGGTCTAGTCAAATCTGCAGTTTAACTGAAAAAGCGGACACAGACTCCGTGGTTTCGAGAACTCGAGGTTTGGGATGCAATTGGGATTAACACTTAAATGAAGAGTATTTAAAATAAACTCACGTCTCCTCAGTTAACATAGTATTGATAGATGATTTCAATTCCTTAGGTAGATTGTAAGTAAAATCTACTTTTATCGCGAATCCATTCTTAACAGATTTCAAAACATTCATTTTTTGGTCAAACATTAAGGGTACACCTATTATCGGTACTCCGAAATAGACCGTTTCAATTGAGGATAGCATACCTCCGTGGGATATGAAGAATTTACAATTAGGATGCGCTGAAACATTGAAAATTACAATTAAAATGGAAACAATTCTAAATAACTAGATGTCAATACCATAAGTCTAAAACGAGATTTTTGTTGTTTCATGTGCACTTGACTATGCAAACAAAATGTACCAAGAAAAGAATATATTAGTTTAAGATGCAATAAGCTTTTAGCTATTTGGTCATCGGTTATTTGTCGATAAATTTTTCACTTCACTATGAATTTTAAAATATCAATATTGACAATCGCAACCGCAAGACATTCGCCTAAAGATCATGCTGATGTCGTTATGGCGTTACTTTAAGTGAACATGTTTTAGATGTGATTTACGTAACATGACTTTCTGTAACACAAACAACACTTCTGTATTGATAACTTGTTGATCTATATCTACCTAGAATGCTTGGTTGTGGGGCCCATTTAATGATATGTACATTTTTTGGTACATTATTCAAATTATTTTCATATTTCCATATAACAGTCTGTTTCAGTTCCCCAAGAACCTGAAGAAGTTCTCTAATTAACTTCATCGGTAAATCTTTGGACTTCCAAAAAGAACCCAAGCTAAAATATATGACTCCATGTGGGGCATCATCCATCAGGTCTTGGAGATCCTGGAAAAGCAATTGATTCAATATAAAAAGTTACTGCAAATATTTCAGATAATATGAAGTAAAGAAATATTAGAATAGATCGTTTGCAGGAACGGAATCAGTATTTAAGGTGAGTGAAGGCGCTGGGAAAAGCTAGTAAATAAATATTTGCACCTTAATGTCAACATATACTCATACTCAAAATACCTTAGGTAATGGTTTTACAGGTTCTTCGATATGATAACCGCCAATGTATTTGAAGTTCTGTGGTGTACTAGGTTTGTCCATTTCTGCATTATGTTCATTCCCAAATATCATTGACGCATTGAAGATAACATCTTCATAGTTCGGCAATGTCCGCCCTCTTTTAGCTAGGAGTGCTCCAAAAGTTTGTTCATAGAGGGCTCGTTCTGCAGGAAGAGTGTAAAATCTGAAACAAAATGGTGCAAAATTGTACCATAGCTAAATGATGAATGATACCTATGTTAGAAATGGGTCCGAGAAACTTATTGTGAAATCTAGGGATGAACTTCAAAAAAGTTGCCGTCAAACATCTAACGAGTACGAAAAAGTTTTCGTGGAACACCTAGTGGATCATCTAGGTAATACCATGTAATAGAACTGAAAAATTACCAATACTAATAACCTTTTATCATACTTTTTTGTTTTATTTATAAAAGCCTTAATTACTTTTTCAGGTTTAGTTAAATGGTGCAAAAAATCGTAAATATAAAATCTCACGTTTTATAGAAGCTCCACTTAACTCTATTAGATAATTCTTGAATTCTTTGTGAGAAAGTAAATGGTGGAATGTTAGACCCATAGTAGTCAGTCTCATATGCTGGGCTTGAAGTATCAGCAATCAATCGTATTGTTTGCCAGTGAGCTCCCATAGAGAAAGCCCATAGCATCGGGCAGTCGTATAAAACTGCAAAGCTGAAATGTACAAAAAATCTTATCTTCTTATATATATAAATCGTATCTTCTTTCCTTCCCCTCCCCACTCTTCAGAGCACGCCACTGCCATTGCAGGACAATCTCAATATCCTAGGTATGGATGTTCGCTGCAACCTGAATAACAAAAACTACATCGAAAGTATCATCAAAACAGCCTCACGAAAACTCGGAGTCCTGAACAGAGTGAGACGGTTTTTCACGCCGGAGCAGCGGTGTCTTCTATACAAGACACAAATTCGCTCCTGTGTGGAGTACTGCTCGCATCTCTGGGATGGTTCAGCAAAGTACTTACTAGATGCTCTCGACAGGTTGCAGCGACGTGCGGTCCGCATCATTGGGAATCCCGACATCACGAACACCCTAGAACCTTTACAGCTGCGTAGAGATGTTGCGTCCATGGCTGTATTTTACCGTTTGTACCATGGGGAGTGTTCTGATGAGCTCTTCCAATTAGTCCCACCCTCCCCTTTCCTACACAGGACAACGCGTGCAGGTCTTAGATGTCATCCGCACACGATGCAAAACATCCGATCAAGAACCAAGCGGTTCGGAGACTCTTTCCTCTGTCGCACCATTAAGGCCTGGAATTCATTACCAGCTCACGTGTTTCCTTCTTCCTACAGTCCCGGGTCCTTTAAGCGGGGCGTGAAAAAGCATATGATGAGGCCGTCAAGCTGAGTGTCACCATTGTCACACGGTATGTGTAAGTAATGGTGACCCTCTTTTCTGGGACTTTGCCTTCAGCTTACCATCAGGCAAGGCGAAGTCCAATTGACGTGTCCTATATAAAAAAAAAAAAAAAAAAAAAATAAATAATTCATGAATACTTCGCCTGAAGTCGCCACTCAAGCTGTGTCACTTATCCAGGCCGGATACAGCCAAAGAAATGTGAATGCTCAACTTAATTGAAGTCGATCTGCGGTCCAAAATATTTATCGGAGGTACCTAGAGACTGGCGGCTTTGTTCGTTGCCAAGGAAGGCCACGATCTCGGGTCACAACTGAAAGGCAGGATCGATTCATCGTGACGACCAGCATGAGAAATCGTCATGTTACCTCCATTGAGATACAAAACCAACTTCGCGACTTCCATAGAGTATCTGTGAGCGCTCGAACTGTTCGGAGAAGGTTAAAGGCACGCGATATGGTACCACACATATCAGCTAATGGCCCCAAACTAACGCGAGCCCACCGAACAGCGCGTCTTCTTTTCGTGCACTCTTTTAAATTGGACTCAGCAGCATTGGAGCCGCGTACTCTTTTCTGATGAGTCTAAAATTGCGTTACATGGCAATGATGGAAGGAAGGTGGTCTACCGACGTAAGGGAGAGCGTTTTGTGTTGCTTATGGCGATGGCTCATGGACTATCTGGTGCGGTATGTCCGCGAGCGGCAAAACTCAACCAACAACCATGCCAATATTAAATGCTGAAAGGTACATTCGTGAGTGCTTAGAAACTCACGTAATGCCATACGTGGACCACGTGGGCACAAATTCCCTTTTTATGCATGATAATGCAAGAGCCCATACGGCTGGCACCGTCAGGGAATATCTACTGGATAGGAACATCACAGTTATGGACTGGCCAGCCAGAAGCCCAGACATGAACCCGATTGAGCACATGTGCGACGAGCTAAAAAGACGTGTTAGGGCTCGTCAGCCAGTTGCCCAGACGATGCCGGTGATGAAAACTGCCATAGAGGAGGAATGGGAGATGATCCCTCAAAATTTCATAGAACGGTTGATAAACTCTATACGTTATCGTATGTGAGCTGTCGAGATGCCCATGGAGACAACACGCGTTATTAAATTAAACCTTTATTTGATAAAATATGTTTTTTATTCAAAAATCAGCTGCCCTTTTTTTTTTTTTTTTTTTTTTTTATACCACTTAGTTGGCAGACAAGCACATGGCCCACCTGATGGGAAGCGGTTACCGTGGCCTATGGACGTATGCAACACCAGGGGTGTCACACTCGCGCTGCCGACCATGAAGAAACCTTCTGATGCCCCTCTTGAAGAACCCCATATTGTAGGCGCTTGGGAAAACCGCAGCAGGGAGGTCATTCCACAGCTTGAGTGTGCGTGGGATGAAGTTTCTTTCATACCGCACAGTGCGTACCGTCTCAGGTCGCAATGTGTGGGGATGAATTCCCTGCCTATGGCGAGAGGTGCGATGATAGAATGTAGCTACGGGCATCATGTCAAACAATTCATCTGAGCACAAACCATTGTATAGGCGGTAGAACACACACAGTGAGGCAAAATCCCTCCTAAGGCTAAGAGGTTCCACTCTACCTGTGAGTATGGGATTGTCAACCAGCCTCAATGCCCGTCTTTGCAACGAGTCGAAGGGGTCAAGCTGGTATGCAGGCGCTCCAGCAAAAAGGTGACAGCAGTACTCCATGTGAGGCCGGACCTGTGCTTTATAAAGAAGGAGTTGCTGCCCCGCAGTGAAATACCGCTTTGCCCTGTTGAGCACTCCGAGCTTTCTTGATGCCAACTTAACCTTGTCCTGCAAATGACTTCGGTATTGGACGTCACTGGAGATATCGACACCAAGGATCCCGATACTCGGGGAGATGGTAAGCGGTGTGCCCAGGAATTGCGGCGCTACAATGAATGGGGTTTTCTTAGCGGTGAATACACATACTTGTGTCTTAGTGGGGTTGAATTGGACCAGGTTTAGTCGACCCCAATCGGACACTCCAGAGAGAGTAGTCTCGATTTCAGACACAAGTTGTTCGCGACTCTTCTCCACCTCGGACTGAGGGATGTTTGCACGGCCCGTGTAACACGTGTCCCCGGTACTGTCGTCCGCATAACAATGAATGGAGCCATCAGACAGCATGTCATTGATATGCAGCAGAAACAGCGTCGGAGACAACACGGAGCCTTGTGGGACACCAGCGTTTATGTTCATGCGGTCCGAGCAGCTGCCGTCGACGACGGCTTGGATGCTTCTGTTGGACAAAATGCTGGAGATCCATTCGCACAATCCCTCGGGGAGTCCATAATATGGCAACTTCGTAAGAAGACCTTTGTGCCAGACCCGATCGAAGGCCTTCGCTACATCGAGGCTGACCGCTAGTGCCTCACCGCGACTCTCGATGGCTTGCGCCCACCGGTTTGTGAGATACACAAGAAGGTCACCGGTAGAGCGACGGTGGCGAAAACCGTACTGTCGGTCGCTCAGTAGATCGTTTCCTTCAAGGTACCTCAGGAGCTGTGTATTAATAACACGCTCCATAACCTTCGAGAGAAGGGAGGTTATAGCGATAGGCCTGTAATTGGTCGGATCTGTCCTGTCACCTTTCTTAGGTACAGGGTGCACGAACGCAGTCTTCCACGAGGCCGGGACCTGCCTCGCGGAGTATGAGAGTGCGAAAAGGCGTGTAAGTACAGGGCACAGCTCGGGGGCACAGTGCTTAAGCACCATCGCCGGTATACCGTCCGGCCCACTCGACTTCCGAACATCTAGGGACTTAAGCTCGCGCCGGACCACCCGTTGTGTGATTTTAATTTCGGTCATCGAAGCACCACAGCTGGGGATGATGGGTGGTTCGGCGTTCCCGTCGTTCATAGTCGAGTTTGACGCAAAGAGATTACCCAAAAGATTGGCCTTCTCCTTAGCGCCATGGGCCAGACTACCGTCGGATTTTTGCAGCGGCGGAAGGCAAGACTGGCAGAAGTTTCCCTCAGCAGCTTTAGCAAGCGACCAAAATGCACGACTGCCAGATGGGTAGCGCGCAAGCCGCTCGCCAATTCTGCCGATGAACTCAAACTTCGCACTAGACGTTGCCTTTTTACTGGACCTTGAGGCAGCATTCAACTTCCGCTTCACTTCAGCGATGTTCGGATCCTTATTGGCAAGAGCCGTGGTCCAAGCCCTGTATGCAGATTGCTTGCGGTCTCTAGCTTCCCTGCAGGGCCTATTAAACCACGGGCGTTTGCTCGCTCCTGTCGCGACCCAGCGGTTGGGGATGTAACATTCCATACCCACTAGAATCGCGTCAGCGACTGCTGTTGCACAGGAGCTTGGATCATCAGAAGAGAAGCAAAGCTGCCTCCACGGGTACGACGCGAAGAATTCTCGCAGTCCATCCCAGTCTGCCGACTTGTAGTGCCACACATGCCGCCACTGAGGTGGCCGCGGTGGTTCAGGCCGCGCGAGTGTCACTTGCGCCCGGACGAGGCTGTGGTCCGAATTACCGAGAGGTGCTTCCACCCTTATGGAGTATTCATCCGGGCGCGTAGTCAGCAGAAGGTCCAGTATAGAGCTTCTGTGGGTCTCAATTTCTGGTGTTCTAGTGATAGAATGCACCAGTTGAGAGAGCCCATAAGTTAGAGCGAAGTCGTGAGCAGCCCTTCCCGCAAAATCAGTCCTAGGAGACCCCAGCCACTCCACGTGGTGGGCGTTGAAGTCCCCCAAGAATACTAATTCCGCAGTGGGGTACTGCTCAATTACGCTGTCCGCCGACCGCTGCAGATGCTGAAACAATTGAGCCGTGCCCAGGTCACCGCTATGGGACCTGTAAAGGCACGCATAGATACGGGTGTGGCCACCGTGATCTATGCGTACCCATAAAGTTGACAGGTCCCTATCCTCAAGACCATGGAGACGGCGGCAGCAAATATCATCCCGGACGTACAAGCATACCCCGGCGCGACTCATAAAGCTATGCTCGAGTTTGTACCCGGGGTACATTAGGTAGGCTGTATCGGCCGGGCATGATATTTGCGTCTCCGTCAGAAAAAGCAAGGTAGGCTGCGCGGTCTCCAAGTGGAGATGGACCGCGTTAAGGTTGGAGTGTAGGCCCCTGATGTTGCAGAAATCCACATTCACTGTGGATGATGGTGCCGCTGTGGTAACGGTTCTCTTGCCTTTTCTGGTTTTCATGTTTGAGATGGGGGGAGGGGGGGGAGAAGGTAAAAAGAGATTCTGTGCCTCCAGTGTAGAAGACAAAGCAAGGCGTCCTACCCCACAGACAAGTTGGGGTTGTGTGACTGGCTGGCGCGATGGGCGGAAGGGCCCCCGGTCCCCTCCCAGATACTGAAGCCAGGTCCACTCCGGTCTCCTCCTCCGGCATGGCTACAGCACCGGGAACTTTACACAGGCTGCTGGTTCAGCCTCCTGGGGCGGAGATTAAGTAATCCCCAGGTTCGGGAACCGTACAGCCTGCGGGCGGCCAGCGGATAACCGTTTCACCGGGTCTCCCTGACCACCACGCCAACATTTCACGCCCCCACCAGTCAGTGGGGTCAATTTAAGCCTTTGGTCTTCCTACTGACAGCACAGAACCTCTCCAGTGAGCTCTGGCTACCCTACTCACCGCCGGGAACACAACACAAGGTTATTATAACCGGGGTATTCTGTAGGGCGGAGGTACTTACCCAGACGGACTGCTCAATTTTGGACGAAAATTTTGCCTTCATTTAGGCGTCCTACAGAAGGCCCTACAGACGGATATATTATATGGTTATAATAACTTCGTGTTGTGTTCCCGGCGGTGAGTAGTGTAGCCAGAGCTCACTGAAGAATTTTTGTGCTATCAGTGCAGCAGTACACACGTTTATAGGTCATGGTAGGAGGTAGGAGGTAGGACACGGCGGTATATCCGCCCGATTGAGCAGTCCGACTGGGGAAGTACCTCCGCCCTACAGAATACCGCGGTTATAATAACTTCGTGTTGTGTTCCCAGCGGTGAGTAGGGTAGCCAGAGCTCACTGGAGAATTTGTGCCGTCAGTGGGAAGACTAAAGGCTTGTCCTGATTTGTCTTCTACTGACGGCACAGAAACTCTGTACTTACAGGGTTGGCAGCGCGACTGTGACTCCTCTGGTGTTACAGACGTCCATAGGCCACGGTAACTACTTTCCATCAGGTGGGCCGTGTGCTTGTCTGCCAACTAAGTGGTATAAAAAAAAAAAAAAATGGTAACCACTTTCCATCAGGTGGGCCGTATGCTTGTCTGCCACCTAAGTTGTACAAAAAAAAGGGGCATACCCGACTTGTTAGGCGTAGCTCCATGTCGTGTGGTATTCTGTTTTCAAATTTAAAACAATACGATCGAAAAAGATGGTAAAATGTATCAGGTTTAAAACTGCATCAATATTTTTTGTTCAATCTAGCAATCATATTTATCTATATCATGGCCATCCAAACCTAAACTCTAAAGTAGGCCAATAGATGTGTCCACAAGTGTAGATTTAATTAGTGAATATACATTAATGGATAGATAATTATTAATATGTATAAATATTTTGTATCTCAATGAAATAAAATATAAATATATTTATCATATTAGTAATTTAAGTTAAAGTAGATTACATTTTTCTCTATTTTGTATTTATATTGTAGTTTTGTAAATATAAATGTTATACGTAATTGCATATTTATATTTTTTTTATATTATAATAGCAAATATTACTGTGAAAAAATCGAGAATAGATTATTTTGAAAGATAAAAAAAATAGTACAGATTTAAAAATATTATATAGAAGTGCATTCACATTACAAAAATTGCGGGCGAATTTCGGGAGGGAAAAACCCTCTGTACTACTGGGCTAGTAGTGTCGTTAAATTTCCGAGGGTATTACTAGTAATGCAACTTGGTAATGTGCTGATGTAGGATCGGAGTACGTTTTTATATACCACTTGTCGCCTTTGTAACAAAATGGCCATACTATACAAGGACAGGCTATATATATACATACATATATAAAATCACATCTCTTTCCCATTTATTATATTCTACAACATTCTACACAACGCTATCTAGACCCATGGTAAGCATAGTTTAACTAGCTTGTATTATGGAATACGGATAAACTTATGTAAATACTTTTTTTTTGTAAATACATACATATTATACATAGAAACACCCAGACCAATGCAAATACCCATATTCATGCATACAAATATTTGCACTGAGCGGGGATCGAACCCGCGCCTCCTGCGTAGCAGTAGCGTTCACAAACGCCACGCCAACGAGGCTGTCATTTGTTTATATACAGTAAATATAGTAAAAAAACAAGACTAATTACCTCGTGACCGTCATTTAGAAGATGTCTTACGATCCCTTCTCCCAAAATGCACATACTTTTTTTTTTTTTTTTTTTTTTACGTGCGCAAAATCCCCACGGATACCTCCCCACCGGACCCGGTGGAGGAGGTTATGTCGGACTCGAACCGACTAAAACGCACGCCGCCTGTGGGTCGTTTCGGTTGCCGAAGGTGAGGTTGACAGGCATATCCCTCGCACCCCGGCCGACCCAGGGCCATCTCTCACGATCTGGCCCTCTTCTCGGGTGTGGGGACCACAGAGTCCCCAACTCGTCCCCGGAAACGGGGAGGCGCGCCACGCGCGCCGCCGCCGCGGCCTGCTTCTGCAAGGGTGACAGGCGGCTTCACCTGTCACCCCCAGGCCGGCGCTCATGGGGGGCGGAGGTCGTTCATCGACCTCCGACGCCCGAGTTGCCTTCGTGCGCGGGCAGCTTGTCTAGCGATCCTTCGTCGCTCCCGCTGCCGCTCCCGCCCCGCCTCCTCCTTCACGAGCATTACTTGCTCGCAGAAGGAGGCGCCGGCCGCCCACGCATCCGCGCAGCGAACCATCGCCGCGAGCAAGGTGGAGAGCGTGAGAACCCTCACTCCCAGGGCCGCCACAAGCTCCCGCCTCGGCGTCTCCCACGCCGGACACTCGGTGAGCGTGTGCGGACCTGAGTCCTCGCTCGCGTCGCAGTGATGGCACTCGGACGTTGGCTCTTTCTGCATCCGACGCAGATACTTTCCGAAGCATCCGTGCTCGGTGATCATCTGCGTCAGACGGTACGAGAGGCTGCCGTGTGGCCTCTCTAGCCACTCCCCCATGATGGGTCTTACCGCCGTTACTACGGCGTGCCCTAAATGCACATACTTTTAACAGGCATGGGATATATCACCAAAATATTATACGACTCTGCATGACACAGTAAACCTAACAATACCATTACAAAACAATTCATTTTGACTTGCTGAATTTATGCAGTTAATAAATATTTGAAAATAGTTATAATAATTAGAATATTATTCTAATTCGTGGACATTATAACGACCGTACAATTATATAGTTTTGGCTGTCTTGGCAATGCAGAATGTTAAGTTTTAGACATTGAAATGTCAGAGATCACAAACATTTTGCAGTTGTTACACAGAATACCACAACTACCCAATAGTTGACATAAAACTATTTAATTTTAGTATATCATTCATATTTTTATTCAAATGGTACGCATCGATAAAATGTTTTAGAGTTCCTCGAAAATCAGCGGGTCTAAAAAGGCAACATTGTGCGATTCTGCCAAAAACTAGTAACTTAATGGATTTCCAGTAGATCTAATAGATTCCTATAGAATTCATTAAATGGTCACTATTATAAGCCGACTCACGATAATTCATGTACTAGGTAGATCCAAATTTCGTCCAAATATCGCTGCCAGTCAAAATATTAACCTGATACGATTCTAATAAAGTGTCATTTTTAAACCTGCTGATCAGAGAGAAGAAAACTAGAAATACAAGTAATCAATTCTTCCGAGCCTGCAACAGAATTGTTTAACATAGATCGGCAGTAAGAAATTACGAAAATGTCGAACTTCAGTCTTTACGAAACCGCTTTTCTTTTTTATTCTTGTTTGTACTATACGATTCCAAGTTTATGTTCTATCGAGGCGGTTGTAACTCCCATTCTATGCTGCGCTGTTCCTCAATGATCCCTGGTTTTGTCAATCAATTATTTATTAACAAAGCCTTGAGAGAATCTGATATGAGTCATTGTAGAAATTACCTATGGCAAAAAAGTATTCAGGAATTTATGTTTAAGATTAATTTAACTTGCAGAGAACAACAAATT
This sequence comes from Eilema griseolum, assembly GCA_963662185.1. Classification (NCBI taxonomy): domain Eukaryota; kingdom Metazoa; phylum Arthropoda; class Insecta; order Lepidoptera; family Erebidae; genus Eilema; species Eilema griseolum. Next base: position 15,026,491 of record OY759250.1, read on the forward strand.
CATGTTTTAAGTGATCGATATAACTTTATTTTACTGTAAGCTCTTTAAACTTTATTGTTCGAAATACATTTTTAAAGCCATTTTCATGCTTGGTTTCTTGTGATATTTATCAGCAAGTAGCAAGCAAGTCTACTATAAAATACAACATGTAAAATCAATGTACAATTCTTACAGGAATTTGACGTTCTCTACAGGTTGTTATTACTAAGTAACCAGTGTATTCCAGAGTTTTTTTTGTTTTTTGTTTTTACTTTAATATATGTCCATCACTTATGCACATTTTAACCCGCGAGTAGTCACGCAACTAGGATCGAAAAGACCCAGCACTATAGTTTTTTACCATAATTGCTTTAGTATAATTTTTCATAGTTCTGCTGTAATTTTATGTGTTTGTATTTATTACGTAAAGTGTCAATAATTAAATATATTATAACATTCTAAGAAAAAGAAATAAATTGGCGATTTTTTGTGAAAATAGTTACTTAATATATCATATGAAGACCAATGAAAAGATCAAATAAATGAAAAACTAGTTATTTTCGTTTGAATCTCAGGCCCACTTCGAACTTCGGCAAAGATTGAAAAGACGTGGCACCAAGATCCTCGCAACTTGTTTATTGACGGACCAAGTTCTAGCTTCTGGCGCAGGCATTTGCTGTTGGGGTTAGAAGGTCAGACTCTCTAAGAGAAATAAAATGAATGCCTTAATATAATGTTAATGTTATTGTTAAACATATACGTCGTAAACATAAATGAAAGGCCTGTTCAAATGTATCAAATCATTACTTTGATTTCATTAAAAATGTCGATACCTCTTTTTCCCTGTTCACAGAACCTTTGGTGAGTGCGCAGTTGTAACGCACCATGTATTTCTACGATAGTTTATAATTCAACCAATTTGTGAGTTCGAAGCCAGGTTTCACTAGACAAGACCCTTTTGGTAGCTGAAAACTAGTGGACAGGTTAAGATATTTTGTTATTTGGTAGTTCATAATTTTGTCTTTATTCACTATAATGGCAATACACAGATACAATTCCAGATTCAAATCTTGACTAATTCGAAATTATTGTCAAAATCCTCACTACATCTTCAGTGTTGAACATCTGTCATAGTTTTATCATTGAGAACAAAGGCATTACTATAAACTTCTTTGAACGTCATTATATTATCTCTTTGAAACATTCCTCTCCCGGTTCATAATTATATATGCATCAATAAAAAACTTAAGTCTCTTCAATAAACATAATTGTATTATTGATAGCTGTTATCAATTTCTCAGGTAGATTGTAACCAACTTTTCGTATTCATAGCATTTTTAATTCTATCTTTTACACTGTCTATATCTTTTTCTTTCTAATCTACTCTACTTTTTAATTCATACTAGGTATATCATATTCACCCGCTATTTCGTTGGCAATTTTTGTTTTTAACCCTCAACGCAAAAACGACGGGGTGTTGTGTCTGAAGGTGTGTGTATGTGTGCGAGCGTGCGTGCGTGCTTGCGTGCGTGCGTGCGTGCGTGTATGTGTGTGTGTGTGTGTGTCTGTGGCACCATAGCAATTAGATATTCATGAGTAATCAATCAAGACCTTTAAAGTTTACCTTTATGAACATCAGACTCAATATCCCATATTTAAAAAATACTTATTGACCAAAACCACACAATACTGGATAATTGTCTAAAACAATAATTTATTAATCATACAATTTGGCCAGTGCTAAAAGAAGAAAGAAGTTTTCGAAGATTATAAAATACGAAGTGACAGCAAAAAACTGTTGACATATAAAAGTTCTGAAAAAATTAACTGATCATCTTTCCTAGATTCTAAAAGCGTTATCAAGTTTAAGAATATAATCCTGTTTACCTTTAGTATCTAATGCTTGTTTATTTTTTGTTTGGTATTTCATTACCTTTATATAGCAAGATTTTAATGATAGGAATACATTTTATGATTTGATAAAGTAGGTACGCAAAACTGTATCTAACTAACTTGTCTCACTGGGTACTTGAGTCTATCCGGATACCAGAATTAGCGAATCATGCGCCCTCTATGCTGGACCTTCTGTTGATGATCCTCCCAGCCCAGCACAGAGTCTTTATTCGAGCTCCAACCACAAGCTAGTTTATGCCAAAGTGCCACTCCCCCAAGACCAGTGGAGATTGAACAACGTTTATGGCACTATATGTCGGTAGATTGAAACGGATTACGAGATTACTTTGCATCTGTCCTGTGGACTCAGTGCTGCTTTGATGAAGAGAAGAACCCATCAGATTGTGCATTTACCGTTGCTGGTGAAATCAGTTTAGGTATGGAGTACCATATTCCATGCACTGAGGTCACCAGTGCCCGCAGAACTTATCCCTGGTTCGGTCCCTGAGTGCACTGCCGCTGTTCGACTAGTCGGCATACCACACTTGGACCTGATCGCACAATGCGTGATCCAAATGAGGGTCATCTTAAAGCAGCGTATAACAGAGCCACCAAGGAATACAAGAAAGCTTACATAAGAGTTGTTAGCCTTCGCTGTCCCCGCTGCGGTACCCTAACGGGCGGGCCCGCTTGGATTGTTAAGTTGACTACACTCCGCCTAATGGTAAGTTGGAATGCAGTCCAAAGAATTGTGACAGTCATTTCAGATGCTATCCCTAAAATGGCGGTAACTACTTTGACAGCCTCGACAGGGTATCGCTAGTTGTAATATCTGCTGCCTAAGGTACTTATAATATTCTCATTTATCACAATTAGTATAATAGCAGCTACAATCTGCATTTATGAGCATGTCTAACGTTTTGTTATCAACGTGCTGTTTATGTTCGTATGTACAGTCAGCGTCTGATAGATCTTGAGTACAAAGTTTCAAAATAATCTGATTAGCAAGGTATTAAGAAGAAGTCAAACTATTTTATTGATTTTAATTGTAGGTGTGTACCTAATATTAGAACAATCAGTCAATAGAAAAGGAGAAATTCCAAGGTATTAGATCATTTTTGAGTACCGACTTTGTTCATCAAGCCAATGGTGTGGTCAAAAAAATACCTTCATATAAAAACCGTCTGAAGTATTTCCAATTAAAAAACTTGGTTGGTTGCAGACTTCTTAATGAGGCAATGTTTGCTTGTAAAGTATTCGGGTCAAAAATTGACTGTCCCCACCTGCTTGCTCTATTCCAATTAGGCGTACGCTCCAGATTATCTCGCTTTGCTATTACACCACTCCATTCGCCACTTAGAAGGACTGTAATAGGTGGTAATTACCCATGCGCATGAGTGTGTAAGACGATCCACAGTTGCAGTGATATAGTTGATCTTCACTTTGACTCCTTGGATAAAATTAGGTCGATTCTCATGGGTTTGGCTGATTTTGAATGATGGCTTAGTTTATACATATTGATAACTCACATGTACTTTTCCACATTACTTTTATTACGGCATCCTCAAACCTTTGAGGATGCCGTTAGGCGAAACCGGTCAGGTCTAACAAACAAAGAAAGTACAAGAGAGTTATCAATATGTGCAACAACAACTTCCACCAAGTGCCATTAATTAACAGTATAAATAGTATGGCTTAGTTTGCTTTAGAAACCAATTTAGTTTAATTGGGCTTAAGTTTAAAATACTGCATTGGCTCTAGACACTTTTTTGTTTCATATTAAACAGAGTATATTTGTTTATGAATTGTGAACTTAGTTTTAATTTCTTTTGTGTATATTCATAAGCGGAGTTTACCTATTAGTGTTGCATTATGATCTGTAATCTTTGAATGAATTTAGTTTAAGTTATTTATGTAAACAATTGTTGGTGAACCTTAATTAATAAAATAAAAAGATTGATCTGATACTGACTGTACATGACAATCTTGTTTTATGCTATGTTGTTTATTTATCGTAAATATGATTTATACAATTCTTCCGTATGTAACATTTTATTGATACAGAGATTATTACGTCTTAATATTATTTACATTCATATTATATTCCCTTTATTATTTTTATGAGATTACGCTTTTTAATGAAAAGTTGAAAAAGGGTAACGGCTGGACTTAGATCCAGTGTGATGGTTTCCTGGTTTCATAGGTTTAATGAAATATTGTGAACACGAAAATAAACAAAAATTATATAAAATTAGAAGATAAGGTTGTGTGATCACATTCTCCAGTAGATAGATTAGCTCCTCTGTTATAGAACTGTAGATGTTAGTGCTTCGACCCTCTTTTAGGAAAGCAGTTACCGTGGTATATGGACATATCCAACGCCAGGGGGGTCAAACTCGTGCTCACAACTCAAAGGTAAATGTTGACTTATTATACATAAGAGAAGTTATGTTTTGGTTTATACATACATAAATACATATAATCACACCTTTATTCCCGGAGGGTTAGGCAAAGGTGAATTAACAACCACTTTTTACCAATCATTGAATTCGGTTCCACGTAATAGGGGGTGCTTATTGCCGTCTTCCAGGCACTATTGTTGACTCAAACCATGCATCTGAGGCTGAGTCTGGGCTGTACAGTATGTATGTGACGCTGTACAGGATGTAATACTGTAATGAATGTACACAGTGGATAGGTACACATGGTCCGACACAGTGGCCACCTCGTAACCCCGATCTAACACCACTTGATTTTTTTTTATGGGGCTTCGTGAAAAACGAGGTGTGTAAGACGACGTACGCCAGTGTTCAAGAGCTCAAGGATGCATTAATGACCATTTTACGTAATATTCATCCCAGAACATTATTAGCCGCCATTCGTTCAGTGCAAAAAAGGATAGACTTAAGTATTCGTGAAAATGGAAATCATTTTGAGCTATTTATTTCATAAACTATTTTCTTAAATGTTTAAATGATTTTTTTTATTTAAAAAAGTTCAAAATTTTACCTGACCTATGAGTTTCGAGTTGATTTATCATATTTCCGTACGAAATGTATGGGAAACGTTTTTGGCGATTTCTGTCTTTTCTAGTACTGAAAGCTAAAATGGTCCCATAGAGTTTTTTGATCCCCACATGAAATAGAATCGATTGGCATAAGAAAAATTTTTTTGGACTTTTTGCATTTTTTTTGCCAACTGTAAGTTTTTTACAAAATCTGTGAATGCAGTTCAAAATATGACAAAAAGTTAGGGAAGGTCTTTTAAGAACGTTTTGCTGTAACTGCAACGGTTAAGGTACTTGCCCTTACTGCCCCGTTTCAAAAATACACCCTGTATATCTGATATTAAACAGCCCTATCCCTTAGTCGCCTTGTACGACATCGCATGGGAAGAGATAAGGAGGTCCAAATTCTACTCTGCGGGAAACCACGCGGTTTATAATATTAGTATAGATATAAAACTAGTATATAGAAGTGCATGAATATTAAATAAATTGCGGGTAAATTTAAGGAGGGCAAAATCCTTCTGTACTACTGGGCCAGTAGTGTCGTCAATTCTCGAGGGTATTACCAGTAATGCAACCTGGTAATGTACTGGTGTAGGAGCGGAGTATGTTTTTATATACCACTTGTCGCCATTGTAACAAAATGGCCTTACTATACACGGATGGGTTACATGTACACATACATACATAAAATCATATCTCTTTCCCATTCGTTCCCATACAGTAAAAATAGTAAAAACTCAAGCCTAATTACCTCGTGACCGTCATTTAGAAGATGTCTTACGATCCCTTCTCCCAAAATGCTCATACTTTTAACAGGCATGGGGTCACCAAAATTTTATACGAGTCTGCATGACACAGTAAACCTAGTAATACCATTACAAAACAATTCATTTTGACTTAGCTGAAATTATACAGTTGTTAAAAATTCGAAAATTATTACTTATTCTAATGCGTGGACATTATAACGAACATATAATTATATAGTTTTGGCTGTCTTGGAAATGCAGAATGTTTAGTTTTAGGCCTTGAAATGTCAGAGATCACAAACATTTTGCGGTTGTTGTACGAAATACCACAACTACCCAGTAGTTGAAATAGAACTATTTAATTATTTTAATTTTAGTATAGCATTCATATTTTTAATCAAAACTCGAAAAAAATGAGCTCCTCGAAGATCAGATCAGACAGAACAAAACTAGAAATGCAAGTCATCACTTTCATCTTAAAAGCCTTTTTCTATCTCCAACAGAATTAGTTACCGTAGATCGGACTAGATACTGGTCGTAGTTAGAAATTACGAAATGGCCAAATTTTGTCAGCTTTCAGTCGACGCAGTCAGATCAGTAAAGACTGAAAGCCGACGAAATTTGGCCATTTCGCCAAATTTCATCGACTTTCAGTCTTTACGAAATTTTTACTTTTTTTTCTTATCTATACTATACGATTCCTAGTTGATATTGAGACGGTTGTCACTCTCATTCTATGCTGTGCTGTCCCTCAATGATCCCTGCTTTTGTCAATCAATGATTTATTAACAAAGCCCTAAGAGAATCTGATTTGAGTTTTTTTTTTTAATAGGTCACGTCAATTGAACTTCGCCTTGCCTGATGGTAAGGTGAAGGCAAAGTCCCAGAAAAGAGGGTCACCATTACTAACACATACCGTGTGACAATGGTGACACTCAGCTTGACGGCCTCATCATATACTTTTTCACGCCCCGCTTAAAGGGGTCCTTTAAGCGGGGCGTAGGAAGAAGGAAACACGTGAGCTGGTAATGAATTCCAGGCCTATTGTAGAAAGTACCTATGTCAAAAAAGTATTCAGGAATTTTTCTTCACTATTAATTTAACTTGCAGAGAACATCAAATTCATGTTTTAAGTGATCGATTAAACTTTATTTTTCTGCAAGCTCTTTAAACTTTATTGTTCGAAATGCATTTTCAGAGCCATTTTTAGTGTTTGGTTTCTTGTGATATTTATCTATGGCATTTCCAGCTTCAATTCTACTATAAAATAAACATTTAATATTAAAGTACAATTCTTACAGGAATTTGACGTTCTCTGCAGGTTGTTATTACTAAGCAACCAGTGTATTCTTAAGATTTTTTGTTTTTTTTTTCACTATGTATGTCCATCACTTATGCACCTTTTAACCCGCGAGTAATCGCGCAGCTAGGATTGAAAAGACCCAGTACTCTAGTTTTCTACCATAACATTCTAAGAAAAAGCAAGTAATTTGCAAATTTTTGTGAAAATAGTTACTTAATATATCATATGAAATCAAATGGAATGATCAAATAAATACAATACTAGTTCTTTTCGTTTGAATCTTAGGTCTATTTCGAACTTCGGCATAGAATAAAAAAGCGTGGCACCGAGATCCACGCGACCTGTTGATTGACGGACCGGCTTCTGTCGCAGGCTTTTGCTGACGTGACGGGGTTATAAAGTCAGACGGTCTAGAAGAAATAAAATGAATGCCTTAATGTTATGTTAATGTTATTGTTCTATTTTTACCATAATTTTAAAAAAGAACCTGGGTGTCGAAGATTTGACGATTGTTCTACAAGGCCACTTTATGTTAAACAGAGTCTTAATTTTCCTTTTTGATATTTTTGCGTCGTTTTAATGAGTGTGAAATTCCCACGAAAACAAACCGAGCTGGAAGGAGCGGAGTTTGTAATGTAGACCTCAAAGCGACTACAATACACACCGTCCGTAGGTTGCTGGAGGAGATTAGCAGAGAGTACCCACGTAGCCTGGTATCGCTGCTATCCCTTCTAATAATACACAATTTTACATTTACGCGCTTATATAAGCTATGACGTTAACTTTAATCTGGAAAAAATATGACATTACTCTAATAATTCCAGCTATGACGTTAACTTTAATCTGTAAAAATATTACATTACTTTCAAGATAGCGGTGTTATAGACGCGTTCTTAACTCGTATCAAATCATTACTTTGATTTCATTTAAAATGTCAATGCCTCTTTTTCCCTATGTACCATGTATTTATACCGTAGTATATAATATAACCAATTCCAATTCGTGAGTTGCGCGCTAGGTTTCATAAGAGAAGACCCTTTTGAAAACTGAAAACAAGTGGACAAGTTGAGATATTTTTGTATTTGGTAGATAATAATTTTGTCTTTATCCACTATAATGGCAATATACAGATACAATACCATATATAATACATGTTCAGTGTCGCACCATCATTCTGTCATAGTTTCATCATTGAGAACAAACGCATTGCTATAAACTTCATTGAACGTAAACAATCCTCTTCCGGTTCATAATTGTATATGCATCAATAAAGAACTTAGGCCTCCTTAATTAACATAACTGTATTATTGATGTGTGTGTGTGTGTGTGTGTGTGTGGGTGCGTGCGTGCGTGCGTGTGTGCGTGTGCGTGTGCGTGTATGCGTGTGTGCGTGTGTGCGTGTGTGCGTGTGTGCGTGTGTGCGTGTGTGCGTGTGTGCGTGTGTGTGTGTGTGTCTGTGGCAGTGTAGCAATTAGATATTCATGAGTAATCAATCAAGACCTTACGGTCTTATTACAAAACACGGACTAACTCTAAAACCAGGTTTAAATCGTCTTTAGACCATGGTCTAAAGAAATTTTTATTACCAAAAAGGTTTTATTACTAAACCATGGACTATCTCTGGTCTAAAGATAAACCTGCGTGACCCTTAGTTTAACGTTGGTCTAAAGTGTAAATCACAATAATAATATGTCAAACTTGCCATTTTGAACTTAGCCGGTTAGCGTCAGATAAATTCGTTTACTTTCTTATAATACTATGCTCGTAATGGATATTGACGCAGTTGATTTGATGGATATCGCAGGTATTAATATCGTGGAGTCATTGGACATACCACGCTTACCTAACAGACATCGTATTCCAGTAAACCCCTTTATCGAACTATCTGAAGAAGCTTTTTATGCAAAAGTATAGGTTTACTAAACGTTTTAAATAACTTGCAATAAATATATTTTAAAGTAGGTATAAAAATTGGGAAAAATTTGATACCAAGTCAGCGCGAACGGAAAAGTTCGTTCCATTTCACGTCCATAGATCTTCCAATATTATACATAACAATGATTGCTAAATAAAGGCATCAAAATGATATTTTATTATAAAATAAAGTACAACTATTATTCATAAAATTGAATTTAATGAAAATGTATTATCTAAATGTTTTTTTCACCATTTTTAGTATATATTATTTATTAATGATGTCAGATAATTTTTGTTTTCTGAGGAAACGGAACGTTGCGATTGAATGGTATCATAATGAACGAACAATAGTTTGAGTAATCTGTGGTTTTATTTAAGTCAAGGTTTAAATTATGGTACTAAGTAGTCTACGGATAATTTAGCTTTTGTAATAAGGAGAAGTTTAGACCATGGTCTTGAGATTAAGCCTAGACTTTATAGTTCAGGTTTAAACCTGACTTAATTCCGTTTTTTGTAATAAGACCGTTACGGTCTGATATCTGATACCATTCAATCACAACGTTCCGTTTCCTCCGAAAACAAAAAATATCTGAAATAATATTTACTAAAAATGGTGAAAAAAAGATTTAGAAAATACATTTTCATTAAATTTTAATTTTACGAATAATAGTTATACTTTATTTTATATAATATTTTATATCGTGCCTTTATTTAGCAATCATTGTTATGATATTGGAAGATCTATGGACGTTATATGGAACGAACTTTTCCGTTCGCGCTGACTAGGTATCAAATTTTTCCCAATTTTTATACCTACTTTAAAGTATATTTATTGCAAGGTATTTAAAACATTTAGTAAATCTGTAATTTGCCTAAAAAGCTTCTTCCGTAAAGGGGTTTACTCGAATACGATGTATGTTAGGTAAGCGTGGGATGTCCAATGACTCCACGATATCCATCAGATCAACTGCGTCAATATCCATTACGAGCATATAAGAAAGTAAACGAATTTATCTAACGCTAACCGGCTAACTTCAAAATGGCAAGTTTGACATATTATTATTGTGATTTACACTTTAGACCAACGTTAAACTATACTTTGTAAAATGTAGCTTGGGCCCTATGACAGATGTTGACAAGACATCACTAGTGATGTGAAAGTGTAATAGTCTAAGTCGAGAATAAGTATAGGTACAATGAAAATGCATGTATGTATATTATCAAAAGCTATTTATTTAATCTGAATCAGACAATGGAGTACATCCTAAATCATCATCATCATCGTCGTCGTCTTCTATATACGACTCGCTGGAACAGTCTTGGAGATTTATAATAATTTCATTTTCTCTAAGGTTGTCAAAACGAACGTCACGTTCCCAGTCTTCAATAATGAGACGTTTGGTCCTTTCCACAACACTTTTCCAGTTCTCCGGTGTTACTTTGGTGCAAGCTTATTTTAATAACCCCATCATTTTATTTGCAGTAAACGGCGGAGTGGTATTGTTGCGTGCTGCGTAGCCTAAAAACAATTAAATATTCATTATTATATTAATAGTAAAATATGTATTCCATGGGTCTTTGTTACTGAACTTTAAATAGGTAACATATTTTTTGTAATTAGCTTTACCCTGGCACTCAGTCTGCATTATTTTTTTTAGATGAAAAGTAGGCTAGGGGAAGTGTGCTTAAGATGACATAGTCAGATAAGATGACACACCTGTATTTTTTTTTAAATACGCGTGCTAAAGGTTAACCCGTGACGTTTAATAGGGTGGCGCTAGTACCGCAGTTCAGTGTGGCGGAGAGTGACAGCGCATTCCAACATAGAGAACATTTTCGTGATTTTATAGTAAGAAAAAATTACCCAATACTTTTGTTTGTTGGTGAAAAAACATATAAGGTATGAATATTTATATTTGAACTAATTTTAATTGTAAACAGTGATTAATATAAGACTCAAATATTGATAGTAAAATGCCTTAACCTGAATGATTTAGTCAGGATATTTGAATAAAACTTTTGTTAACCATTTGGTAAGATGACATACTAGACGTAGGTATAAGATGACATACTATGTCATCTTATCTTTATTTGGCGGTAGTATGCCTATCTTATTTTATTGATCTCCAATGAAATTTACATTATATTTTTTATACCACTTAGGTCACAAATAAGCGCGAAGGCCACCGGATGGAAAGTGGTTACCGTGGCGTATGAACGAGTGCAACACCATGGGAGTCACACTCGCTCTGCTGACCCTGGAAGAACAGAGAGATTTTGTGCCGTCTGCGCAGAAGACAAGCAGGACAAGCCTTTGGTTTTCCCACCGACAGCACAAAACCTCTCTATTGAGTTCTGGCTACCCTACTCACCTCTGCCGGGAACACGACATATTTTAGGTTATTTAGCCGCAGTATTCTGTAGGGCTGAGGATTTCCCCAGTCGGACTACTCGATTAGGACGGAAATACCGTATAAATTATTATTGTATAAGACGAGATACCAAAAAAGTCTAAGATGACATAGTGTGCCATCTTTCACTAGACTTATGTCATCTTACACACTGAGATTTAAGTGCAATTTATATGCATTTTCAAATTTTATATTCAGTTGCTTGTTTTAAAACTATAATGACTCTGTTAGTTATTAAGTATTTGAATAAATGCCTAAGATTTTGATCTCATTATAACTTTATTTCTTTTGAATATTTGTGAAGAAACAAAAAGTATGTCATCTTAAGCACACTTCCCCTATGGTCCTTTCAGCCTTTGTTGCTACATTGCAACGAAAAAAAAATTACAATCAAACACTTTTCAAATTTATAAAATGTATCATATGACAGGATTTTATTAAAAAAAACTAAAAATAATTAATAAATACGAACCTTTAATTTGAGCCCATATCATTTCTATACTGTTGTATTGGCAATGATATGGAGGGAGACGGAGAACAGTGTGGCCAAAGGATTTTGCCAGCTCGTCGAATATATATTTTGGACCGCCGGGTGGCTTATTTAAGTTAACGAGCCTTAGTAGCTCCACCTTCAACATTGAGACATCAGCCTCAACACCTTGATTTTGGAGCCATTCCAAAATTTCGCTCTTTCGGTTAACTTTGGTTGGCGGTTTATCCATTTGCACGGAATGGTATGAGGCGTTGTCCATAACAATAACATGGGGCTTATTTAAATTGGCTAATAACGTCATGAACCACTCTTTGAAGTTTTCATAATTCATTTCTTCGTGGTATTCAACCGTTTTAACTGACTTAAAAGCCAATAAACAATAACGAACTACATAATATTTATATTCATTAAGGATACCTAATGTAAATCTATTAACTTTACATAATTTTATAAATTCACAACAGTTATATAATGTGTATCGATTATGCCTCATACAGTCGACTGAGTCGACCCAGTCGACCGATTGTGTCCCATCTCTAGTAATTTCTGCCGACGGACGGAACCTTGATAGAACGGCAAGATATTTTTTGTAGCGCATTTATTTTATTTATTGATGCTTGTTTTTCCAAATTATTATGTTGTTATTGTGTTATATTATTGTATGATAAATTTTATTTGTGAGCTATGGTGGTAACTACGAAAAATAAAAATCTAGAAATGAATGATCAAAGAGAGACGCCGTTACAATGTAAAGTCGTCCTGAAAATGTTCAAATGTGATAGGACCCAAGCTACATTTTACAAAGTATAGGTGTCACGCAGGTTTATCTTTAGACCAGAGATAGTCCATGGTTTAATAATAAAACCCTTTTTGTAATAAAAATTTCTTTAGACCATGGTCTAAAGACGATTTAAACCTGGTTTTGTTTTGGTTCACCTTTATGAACATCACTTTGAGAATTATCCCCAAATAATAACGTTAAGTATATGAGTATCAAGAAGTTTTTGAAGACTATAAAGTACGAAGTGACAGGAAAGAACTTACTGTTGCCATATAAAATTTTTGATAAATAATTTTTTTGGAGGTAGGACACGACGGTATTTCAGTACAATTGAGCAGTCAGGCTGGATAAGCACCTCCGCCCTAAAGAATACCGCGGCCATAATAATCTTGTATTGTGTTCCCGGCAATGAGTAGGGTAACCAGAGCTCACTAGAGCTTTTGTGCTGTCAGTGGAAAGATCAAAAGCTTGTCCTGCTTTGTCTTTTGCACTGACGGCACAGAAACTCTCTGTGCTTACAGGGTTAGCAGCTCGTGTGTGACTCCTTTGGTTTTGCATATATCCATAGGCCGCGGTAACCACTTTCAATCAGGTGGGTCGTGTGCTTGTCTGCAACCTAAGTGGTATAAAAAAATGGTAAACATAACTCCTATCGAAGAAAAAAACTAAAAAAAGGGTGATATTCAAAATCATTCGCGCCTATTCTTTTAGTTATAGCAATAAGATACGGATCATACAATTTATTTTTACAATTTATAAACTTATTTTTACAATAGTTTACTTAGGTACTTATAATTAAAATAGTCACAGGCGTCCCATGTAAAAAAATTCATATCAATAGTTTCGTTACATATAATAAAAGCTCTTCACTGTGTTCCAGAAAAAATATTCCAAAACATTGGCTATTAAGTTTGTTATCTCCACTAAAATTGTAATAATGCCTAACGTGCCTTTAACGTGCAAAAAATCCAGCTAAATAAAGCAATGAGAAAAACGCAACCCAATATTCTTGAATAAAGATTCTATCGACACATCGACACTGTAGATAACACCAGTTGACTTTAGTGGATATCTATTATAATATCTGTCATGTGCTCAGATCGTACAATACGTTCTAAAGCACGTATCTATGCTATTACACTAAATATTAGGGAAGCCATCGCCTTTGTTACTTAGTTATTCGCTCTTGCTCGTGTTGCTGAAGTTATAGCACTAACAATTGGGTTATTGACTGACTAGCTTGTCAAATTTAAAAATTAATACAAGAGATAGTAATAATGTTATTCAAAGGAAATATTTCTTTATTTAAAAAAGAAACGAATCTGCATTAAAAGATAGTCAAAAACTCGTTGAATTGAATCAACTTATGTCCAAAAAAATAATATTCTGTACTAGAACGGTATCTATCGGGATAATTATAAGGATCAAATCTCTTTATCAAACTTGGTAAAATGAATGAAAGGAAATTGTGACCTCGTAATAAGACCGAAAGATTAACGCCACGAGCATGCCTGATAAAAGTCAAGTTTATTCTCTGAGCCTTTTCCCAATTCAGATGGGGTCGGCTTTCCAGTCTAACTGTGATGCGGCTCAATTTAGATATTTTCTGTGAAGTGACTGCCATCTGACCTCCACAACCAAATGGCAATATTGAAGTTCTGTTTTTAGACTAGTCAGCTTTTTTTGGGCTCGAACTATCCTTAACGTCTGCTATAGATGTTTATATGGTAAGCGGGACCGACTAGCTAGTTATGCAATACGAATACATATTCATGCATACAAATATTTACACTAAGTAGGAATCGAACCCGCTGCGTAGTAGTCGCGTTCAGTAACGCAACGTGTCACAATGCCACAAAGATCCACGGACCACCATCATATTTCAAATCTATTTATTATTTGCAAAATGGGTTACATGAGGTGTTACATTCAGTAGGTTAGTTAGTAGGTAGGAGGTATTACATATAGTTTCGCCATACTGCACTATAATAGGCATGCAATTCTAATAGCTAAATTAGGAACAAATATTAAACAATAATCTGATATCTTACTTCTAGAATAAATAAATAAATAAATAAATAAATATTCTACAACATACTACACAACGCTATCTAGACCCATGGTAAGCATAGCTTAACTAGCTTGTGTTATGGAATCTAGAATGCGGATAAACATACTTAAATACTTTTTTTTTTTTTTTAATTCATACTTATTATACATAGAAACACCCAGACCAATGCAAATACCCATATTCATGCATACAAATATTTGCACTGAGAAATAGAAATAGAAAAAAAATAGAAAATAGAAATTGTCATACTGTCAAATTATTTATATTTATATATTCCAGAATTCAGATTCCCTTCATCAGCAATTCTGTCGGATCACACAAACGCCATCATCTTGTTTGTTCACCGGCAATAAAACCCACTACTGCTGCACCGTTTAGGACCTGGTATTATTTTTAATGTTGCTTATTCAGTCAAGTCATTATACTTGAAGCATTAGTAACATTTTATTTTGTTTTCTTCTATCGTATGCTTTAATTATACCGTCACACAGTAAAATATAATGTTCTTAGTACGGAGTAATATTAATATATTACTCCGTACTAAGAACACAATTTAGTACTTGAATGTATTGCGGAAAACAATGAAATTTATGGAATTTAATGACAGCGTCTACAAGATCTAACACCAGGAAAATATTGAATACTCGGAATTTTATTGGCATACTCAATAAATACTATGAACAAACAACAGTTACGTTTTGAATGATTTCATAGTCAAACATTGATGTATATATTCTATGTATAATTCCATGTATTTAATATTATATTTAGAATAAAAATAAGGTTTACAAAAACCGACTTCACAAACTAAAAACTACAAACAAAATAACCTAAAGACGAAGTTGGTTAAAAAACACATAAATGTTCATAAAATTAAAACTACTGGTGCAAACTACGTCAAATTTGTATGGCATCGAATAAAAAATAATCATGTAAATTGGATCATAAATCTACATACAATGTCCTCCATTTGTGGAAGTTGGTTAAAAATATTATAACCATTTATATCATCTGTATTTTAGAAACCATAACACTAGCTAGTTAAGGCATATAATTACTTTGTCTACATTTCGCAGAATGTTTGAACAATGAATTAAAAGGGCAATTTCATACTTTCTATTTGTATGGTTTCGAACAATAAGGACTTCATCAAAACAACTTGTTAAAAATCAATTTCAAAAATTAAATTATAAAAAGTAATTCTCACCATGAAAGTACAAAATAAAGTAAATAATGACATTATTCGCAAGGCGTCAATATGGACGAGTCCTTACTATGCACTGATTCACCACATTTAACTTCTATAGTGTCGGTTTCCATAAACTAACGAGCTTGGTACAAAGTGCGTTGTGCATGTGTAGTGCATGAGCTTATACAATAATTTATAATAAAAATAACAGCAATAATAAAAAAAAACTATTTATTGCACAGTGTATATTAAATAATTTTGTTTTGTGTGTGAAAGGAAAGAAAAATAACGTGAGTATTTCAAGGATATTACTTTCACGATATTGAATTTCATTGTGATATAATCTGTAACAAAGATATCCATTCTGTTAATGAAACATTATCTAGCTATGTATTAGCTGCAATTTATCATAGCTTTGAGCTTCAGACTGTATTTTTTTGTGAAATATCTATAAAATTAGCTTATTTTTACTCTTAGATGATTTATTATAATAATTATTATTCGGTATTTTCGTGATACTGTTGCTGATTTACCTATATTTATACTAGATTTTTGATAATTGGGTCATCAGATATTTTTTAAATTTATATTAAGTCTGAGTCCGGAGATTTTTTTAATACACCGTATATAAATTTAAGGATCTTTAAAATAGTTTTAATAATAACTTATGTGTGTTTCATTTCATTACCCATGTCGACCAAACATGGCCACCCTCGTCGTCTTATATTTACGTTATTCAATTTGTTAACTTGGTATTTCACCTCTGCCTAACCCTGCGGGGATAAAGGCGTGATTATATGTACGAGTATGTATGTTATCAATATGTACGTATTGATAAATTATGAAGAGTTATTGTTATTTTCTTATCAATAACTACTAGATGGTCTCTTCATACATAATTAAAATTGTTATCAAAATCCTCGTCATGTTGTATTTTAATTATTTTATACAAGTGACATACAAAGACTTTTTTCTTCTGAACTATCTTTGGCGAACAAGATTCTTTTTCGCCTAAAACAGTAGACACTGGTATACTAGATAGGTATGTTTTAACAATGCATAGTCAACTGATACAATAATTATGTATATGACATATTTGATTCGTAGGTATATTTTATTATCCTCGGGAATATTTCCAAAAATATTCTCATTCATGAACACATATATATTACTTATATACATAGTTTAGGGGGAGTACCTATTACAAATACAATACCATGCACGTGCGTCATTTCTAGGTAGTTTACATGCAGTGGGTACTATTATTTGTTATATGGTATTAGTAACAGTTATGTGGATTTTAATGTCAACAATTACTTCATGTGATTTTAAAACATATCTACGCTACATACTTAATACTAAAATGAACAATAAGCGTACATAATACGTGAAACAGAATACAAATGAACATTAATTATACACCGATTAAAATATGCATAAATTTTACGCAAAACACAATTTTGTAAATATTAATATAGACATATAAACAAACAGTCACGCATTTTTACCCGACTGAGACTATAGTTTTTATCTTGCTATGATCCTGCCATACACCTTTGACTACTTCTACTTTTATAATTGTTTTACATGCTCACCGGTCAAGAGTACCCGAAACCTTTCTTTAAAATGCCTCCAATCTGATCGACATACATATGTCTAGGTATGACGTAGTATTAAATGATAATATATTAACTTATGGCTAAAACTTAAAATCTTTCAGGCAATCCTTGGATAGACATCCAAGTCCTAGAGAATATTATTCTCTGTACCACCTATTGGGTTGACTGGTAGAAAATGTCTGTGGCATTAAGTCCGCCTGTGTACATGTGTGCATGAAGTTTAATTAAATAATAATAATAATTGTTAATTAATATGTAGGCATTGTAAACTGTAATATGATGCATTATATTTCAGATGCGCTGCATAACGCTAGTATCTATACTTCTATATAGTCTAATAACAACAAACGAAGCCCTACGGATCTTAGTATGTTTTCCTATTACTTCAAAGAGCCACAGCATTTTGGGTCACGGAGTTGTGGATCGTTTATTAGAAGCTGGTCATGAGGTGAGTGTGAAGAGTTTATTAATTTTCTCACCTTTTATCTTTGATGTTAATTTTTTTTCTTCTACGACGATTCCAAGGATTCCGCTAACAACTCAGTTTTTAAATCTGATTGAAAAAAAATGTTTGGTATGACAAAACGCATTCCGTCCGTCATCGTCATCATAGATATTACTCTAGCAAATGTAGATTCCTGCTGTGGCTGCCTGAATCTAAGTCTGAGTCCATGCCTGTATTTCTCACATCATTATGTTCTCCATTTCGAACACTCTTCAGCAGCCAAAGACTAAAAGTATAAAACGTTCAAAGAATCAAAGAATCAATTTCATTTATTCAGTTTAGGAACATAAAGAGCACATATGAACGTCAAAATTTTACAATTATGTATGTCAAGAAATAATATAAAAATATTAAATAATGTAAAAATAAACCATTGGAAAATGATTCTTTCGCTGGTTCGGTAGATTAGTTCTACTGAGAAGATACCAGCAAGAAACTCAGTGAACTACATTAGAACTAGATTATTTTTCTTTCTTCTTCCTGCCAAGTCTGTGATATGAGAACCCCATTGCAGTTTACTATCTAGAGTTATTCCAAGAAAAACTGTGGTATTGACTATTTGGACAGATTCGTTATTCATTTTAATATTAATATCTGCCTGTCTTACATTTGGTATAGTAAACTTTACACATTTAGTTTTCTTCGCATTGAGCAGCAAGTTGTCACTTGTTGAGGGTATTATTCACTTTGTCAAGTACTACTTCATGTCTATCAGTCTTAAAAATTAATGATGTATCATCAGCAAATAATACAATATATTCAAATCTGTCAGTAATTATGATTTTTAAACTATTGTATTCTAGATGTATTATTTTAACTAGAACAATAAAGGAGATATCTGCTCAGCCCTCTCAATTTGTTTTAAATAATTTTGACTCCAGGTAGTGCACATCACATCATTTCCAAAGGAAAAACCGGTTCCCAACCTAAAAGAACTCAACGTATCATCTATAGCAGATGCATTCCGAGAAGAGGCTGAAAAAAGTAATTACTCTTGATTTATTACCTTAAACCAGACCGCAACTGACCGACTGATATGTAATTTTGTATGATCATTGATCACCTAAAAAAAATGAACCGGTCTATGTGTGGCGGTATTCGACTTTTACGCCATGCGGCATGTGTTCGATGCCTGCTTACTGGAAATATATTTGTACTATACACAAATATGACCATTTGCGTTGGTCTGTGGTATATGTTTATCCGCTTACTTCACCTGTGTTGGGCAAAATTTCGTACAATCGAACTGTTCTCGAAGAATCTTAACCTTGCTGTAGGATAACACATCGGCACAGACTGGTCATCCACTCTTTATCGATGGTAATTGTAAGATCTAATGCTATAGCAACTTTCTTTTATTGTGCGCAAAATTCCCACGGATTATGAGGAGCCGACTAACACGCACTTCGACTGAGTTGTGCCGTAGATTGACGGTGGTGAGATAACATATTGGAAGTCACATGTTTTGCCTGTTAATATACTCGTACATACATACATACATACATAAAATACATAAAATCACACCTGTCTCCCATAGGGGTAGGCAGAGATCACGGATCTCCATTTGCTACGATCCTGACATACTACTCTCGCTTCATTCACTCTCATTACATTCTTCATGCATGCTCGTCGGTTTAGAGTACTCCTGACCTGCCCCTTTTCTAAAACTTCCCCGATTTGGTCCAGGTATGTGCGCCTAGGTCTTCCCCTTCCGACGGTACCATCCACACTCGCCTCATACACCTGCTTCGTTAGTCTTCTTTCATTCATTCTCTCAACATGACCAAACCATCTCAACATTCCTCTCTCAATTCTCATCACCACATCTTCTATCACTCCACATCGTTCTCTTATCACGCTATTTCTCACTCTATCTTTCAAGGTCAAGCCACACATACTTCGCAACGCACGCATTTCTACTGCATTCACTCTACTCTGATGCTTTTTCTGCCACACCCAACTTTCACTACCATACATAAGAGTCGGCACCAATACTCCTCCATGTACAGCCAGTCGTGCCTTTTCGGACACTTTCCGGCTGCTCATAAAGTTGTGTAGTGCCCCATTCACTCTATTTCCAGCCATCACTCTCCTTTCAACATCTTCTTCATGCTTTCCATCTCTCGTAAACAATGTTCCCAAATATATGAGCTCATTCACTTGTTCCACTTTTTCTCCATCTATACAAATCCTACACTCTGTCACGCATTCATCTCTTTCAAAAACCATAACTTTTGTCTTACTAACATTCACTTTCATTCCTTTCCTCTCAAAAGCTTCATGCATAGTTGTTACCATCTCCTGCAACTCATCTGCCGATGACGCCAGTAAAACCTGATCATCAGCATAAAGAAGACATTTGACGAGTAAATTCTTCATTCTCAAACCACATTCTTTATCTTTCAAATCTTGCAAACAACTGTCCATGAATAAGTTAAACAGCCATGGTGACGCTACACATCCCTGTCTAACCCCCTTTTGGATACTAAACCATTCAGTGTATGACCCATGTATCCTCACGCAAGCTCTGGAGTCCTCATAGAGAGACTTCACAGCTCGAATAAGGTTGCTGCTCACCCCATACATAGACAGTACCGACCAAAGTTCATTCCTCACCACTTTGTCATAGGCCTTTTCCAAATCCACAAATGCGCAATAGACTTTTTGACTCTTGGCCAAAAATTTCTCGGCTATGCTTCGCAATGAAAAGACCTGATCCGTACATCCCATTCCCTTTCTAAAACCCGCTTGTGCATCCCATATTTTCTCATCGGTTTCTTTCATAACTCTCTCAATCAACACTTTCGCATACAGTTTGCCGACGACGCTGAGTAGGCTAATGCCCCTGTAGTTTTTGCAGTCTTGATGCGAGCCCTTTCCTTTGTAAAGTGGAACTATAACGGCCTTACACCAATCACTTGGTACACGACCGCTAACCCAACATATGTTGAAAAGGCGGCACAACTGACTTGCTACAAGGCCCTGTTCAGCCTTCAGCATCTCGACTGTCACCTTATCATATCCCGCTGCTTTACCAGCTTTCATACTTTTTAATGCACTCACAACTTCATTCGTACTAATACCACTTTTATCAGCATCAACATAGTCATCCATCACCGAGGTTAGTACATGTACACCATCCTCTCTTTCAAACAAGCTTTCAAAATAGTCCTGCCATCTTTTTAACACACATTCCTCACCTTTTACAATACTTCCATTCTGGTCTCTAATAGCGTTCAGCTCGGAGCTCTGTGTTTCTCCTCTGGCTAAACGAATGGACTTCCAAAAGAACTTAATGTTCGTCTGGAAATCCTCAGATAACCTTTCATCAAACACGTCTTTTTGTTCCTTTTTCTTTCTAGCAATCACTCCTTTCACTATCCCTTTCAGTCTTCTATATTTATCTTTCGCTTCATCCACATTCTCAATTGTAGCTTGCTGCATTCTCTCATTAGCTCTGACTGAGAGCCAGTCAAGCCACGCTTTCTTTTTCTCACATACCAACTTTTGCACTTCTTTATCCCACCATGCATGCTTCACCTTTTGCACTTTACTTCTTTTACTTATACCACATACTTGGGAAGCCACACTCACAATCTCATCTTTGAATACCTTCCATAACTCCTCAATCTCACAAATACTATCAAGATCATGAAACCTTTCAGTCAATTTGCTTCCATACTCCTCTCTCACTTTATCTTCTTGCAAATTTTCTACTTTTATTCTTTCTAGAACACTTATGGGCTCACGCCTTCTACGTCTCCATCCTTTAAAGAGATCACTTATACGGCACATAACCAAAAAGTGGTCTGTATGGATACCCACACCGCGATATACCCTAGCGTCTAGAATATTTTTTCTCAATCTTTCATCCACTATTACAAAATCAATCATACTTTTACTGACATTCTTCGCTTCTCTTGTATACACATGAATCCTTTTGTGTCGAAACATCGTGTTTGACACACAAAGGTTCCATTCCAAACATACTTCAAGCAAACCTTTACCATTTTCGTTCACTCTTTCATCTCCGTACTTGCCAAGAACCCTTTCAAATCCATCTCGTTTCAGTCCTACCCATCCATTAAAATCACCTAGCATTATTATTCTTTCATTATCCTTACATTCTCTTAATACATCTCTTAAACTCTCCCAAAACTGTTCTCTTTCTTCTTGTACTTCCTGGGACGTATTCGTACCGGAGTCTACAGGAGCATAAACCCCTACGACAAAAATACGAGTGAGTCCCACTTTAATTCTCATCCACATCAGTCTAGCATTCACACATTCGAATATATTCACACACTCAGCCATTCTAGCAGATAGGATGACACCAACTCCCTGGCAAGCTCTGTCGGTATTGGGTACTCCCGACCAGTACGCGGTGTAGGGTCCGTGCTTGGTGGTGTCACATCCTTTCCTCTTCGTCTCATTCACACAAAGCACATCAATCCTTCTTTCATCCATCATCTTACAAACATCATTCATTTTTTCTTCCATTCCTCCTCCAACATTCAACGTAGCAAAACGGCTCTCCGTGAGCCACTTTTCGCCCCCACGGGAAACGAGACGTGACGGGTGGCGTACCGCGTCGCCGCCATGCGGATGATTAATTTTTTTCATCATTGCGTTCCCACGAGTCATAGGGAAAATATGGTCCACCCCCGCAGAGCCCTTTACGGAGGTAAGGCGGAATCTCACGTGTGTCCTGTGACCGCCAACACAGACACCCTCCGTTACACCAGCTTGCCCTCTGGTCACGAATCCTTGGCACGGGTCGGCTAACACCTTGGATCGGGGTTTTTTCTCGGGTATGCTCCCTGAGAGTTGGTTTTATTTCGGAGTGACCTTCTCCTAGATGGTTGCAGACCAATACTGACGAGGCCCATCTCCCCGGTTTTGATTTCAGAGTTTTCCTTCTCTTAGACGGGTTGCAGCCCAATGCTGACGAGGCCCATCTCCCCGAATACTCGTAGTGATGGAATTATATAGTTTTTAATTTTTTTTGCAGGTGGAGCATTTAAATTAAAAAATATCATCAACAAGGGTAACATTGCTGATTCATTTTTGATAATTTATTTTTCTTATATGTTACACAAAAGCTTCGTCCAAGAGCCTAATGTGCTCAAATTACTCAGTGATCCCCAGGAGAAGTTTGATGCTGTAATCCTTGAATGGTTTTTCTCTGAATTAAATGTTGGGTAAGTAATTATAGCTGTATTAAAATTTTATTTATCCATTTTGAATTAATTGCAAGGTATGGCTTTTATTTGAGTCTGTATCATAAACAACGAACAATGTATTTTAGTTTCGAATTCTCAATATTGTTTGGTGTTGGTGATTTTACCTAGCTCTTTAATGAATAGCACAATCAACTTGATACTGCGTACGAATAATCGTAATCTAGGAAAGCATTTTAATTTGATCACGTGCATGCAATAACACGTACTAATGTTCAAACTTTATTACATTACAGAATACCTCACCTTTTCGAAGCACCAATGATTTGGGTAGTCTCGACTGAACCACATTGGCAAACTCTGAGGCTAGTGGATGAAATCCCGAATCCTGCTTACAATGTAGATTTGTTTGCCTCGTATGGTGCCCCATTGAACTTTTGGGAAAGAGTTGAACAAATATGGCGAATTTTTAAAAAGCTTCTCATATTAAAGTAAGTGAATGTCAACACATCGGTTACAATTCAATTCATTCTTTTGCTTCGAACATGGTTACATTATAGGTCTTAAAAACTAGTGAATACAGCATATTCTGCATATTTATATATCTGCTGCAAATTTTTTATCTTTACAAGCATATTGTTTCAAAATTATATTATATTCAAAATTATTAATATATTCGATTTTCTTATCATTTTATTTTCAATGTCAATATTACAGGCATAATGTCAAACAATAAATTAATCAGTTGTAAGTTTTTATGTTAAATATATATTTATCCGTCTATAATATTGTGGTATTCTTATCGTCAACACGTGTACACTGTAATACATTTTGTTTTGTGTGTCGTCGTCATGTGTCACATTAAAGGAAGTTAAGATATCAGAATGCTTTTTTACAAAAATACTCTTCTCTAATATATATAAACAAGCCAGAGGTAGGATGTTGTATCTATCGGAAATTGGTTTACAACTGTCCTGTGTATTCATTGGTTAATAAAATGATCACCATTGTTTCTGCAAAAACTATATGCAACTCCTCAGGATTTGATTAACATGCCACTAAATAAATTTAAAATAGAAGTGAAAAAAACTTTAAGTGATAAAGGTTACTACTATAAATTAGATGAGTATCTTGATGTTGTATGTGCATGGTCAACATAAGTCTCTTGCTTGCTCGCACAGAATAAATTGTAAACTAAAGCAAATTTAAAAAGAAAGAAAATCTAGTTCTAATATAGTTCTCTGTGTTTCTGGCTGGTATCTTCTCAGTAGAACTAGCTTACCGAACCAGCGAAAGAATTTTGTTCCAATGGTTTATTTTTACATTATTTAATATTTTTATTTATGTCTTGACATATGTAAAATTTTCACGTTCTTGTGTGCTTATTATGTGCCTAAACTGAAAAAGCTATCGCCACAGGAAGGGCTACTGACTCCTTCCTGCGGCATAGCAGACATATTTCTTGCGTATAATTTGCTTCAGTTGTAGTAGCCACGTATGGTGGTAAAGCATTGATTAATTCATTTCAGCCTGATCCAAGGACCAATAGAAAACTGGACGTACAACAGCTTATATCCTGATATAGCAGTGAAGAGAGGGGTCACTATACCTTCGTATAGCAATGCTGTATACAATGGTTCTTTGATGTTTGTGAACTCGCATCCATCCATAGGAGGTGCTATGAGATTGCCCCAAAATGCTGTAAATATTGCTGGATATCACATTCAAGACAATGTCAAACCTTTACCAAAGGTACGCTATTGTAAAAATTCATATTTAATGACCAGCTATTAGTTGTTCAGTGTTAACCGTAAGAGAATTATAATGAATAAAGCAAGGTGTTACAATATTTTACAGGGAAAGCATTATTATCGGTTTCTGAGGTAGCCGCGAGTAAATGGTCGTAATATAATATACACTCCGTCATGTTAGTCATTTTAAGAACCATTTACTTTAGTTGTTTTAGCTTTCGAAAATTGCGAGAATTTTATCTTTTTGTAATTGGCCATCTGTTTAGCGAGTTTACTTTATCGACACATTACTTTATGAAACTGTTAGAACTGAATAAAAGAAAACGATTTTATGTAGATTCTAACAAACGGTTTCGTAAAGGGAATGTTAGAACTTCTCTAACTACGGACGTCGGTTTTTAGAAACTTCATAATTATATATCAAACTTCATTTATAATGTAAATAATAATCATATTTCTCTACAGGGTCTCCAAACAATAATGGATACAGCTAAAAATGGGGTGATATACTTCAGTTTGGGTTCAAACATGAAAAGCGATACTATGTCAGAAGAAATGAAACAATCTCTCCTAAATATGTTCAGCAAGATGGAACAGGCTGTTATATGGAAGTTCGAAAGTGATATGAGCAAAGTACCTTCTAACGTCCATCTTGTCAAGTGGGCACCACAACCTAGTATTTTGGGTAAGCATTAGTTCTAGATGTTCTGCTTCAGCGAAGTCGTTAGGGTTATAGGCCCGCCTCGGACCGTTTCGGACCAAACAAGAGTTATATAACTCTTGCTTGGTCCGAAACGGTCCGAGGCGGGCGGGCTATTTAGATAAAAAAGTTAGAGGTATGCCTCTAACTTTATTATCTAAATATTTAGTTAGTTTAGAGTAAATAGTACTTTTTTTAATAAATTACAGCTCATCCGAACCTCAAACTCTTCGTAACCCACGGAGGTCAACTCTCCACTACAGAAGCAGTACACTATGGTGTACCATTAGTGGGTATTCCTATCATGGCTGACCAGCATGTTAACATGGGATCGGTTCAGAGAAAAGGCTTTGGGATTAGAGTCACATTGGCTGAAGACATGACTGATGAACTTGAAGCCGCTATCAGGAAGGTGCTATCGGACGATTCGTAAGTTTCGTAGGATATTTTAGTGATTTCAGAATCTGACATTCACGGGAAATGTTTGAACATCATGCGATTAAGAAATTTAAAATTTAATTAGCAAGTTGCAAAGGAGTAGTTCACAAAAATAGTAATTTATAGACTACATAGGTGTATCATAAAGAAATGTTAAAAAGCGATGTCCAATGTACAGGTGGACTTCTGTAAAAAATAATTTAAATACTTTCCATAATAGCTAATAGAAATATGACTAAAATAAAAAATCAACCAACCTTATGTATGTAAACTGTGATTGTGTGCATTATTCTTCTAACTATTTTATTGATATCTACTGTGTCACAAATTAATTATTGACTGTTTGAATATTTACATACCACACAAAAGTGGTAAAATGTACAAGGAAACATTATTTTAATTTTTTTTATACCACTTAGGTGGCAGACAAGCGCACGGCCCCCCTGATGGAACGTGGTTTCCGTGGCCTATGGCAGTTTGTAACACCAGAGAAGCCACACTCGCGCTGCCGACCCTGTAAGCACAGAGTTTCTGTGCCGTCAGTGTAGAGGATAAAGCAGGACAAGCCTGCTCAATTGGGCGGAAATACCGCCGTGTCCTACCTCCTATAATATTTATACTGTTGATTGATGGCACTTGGTGGAATTTGTTGTTACACATATTGAGAAACTCATTTGTACTTTTCCACATTATTTTTAATAATATTATGAATGAAATGAAATGAATAAAATGCCTCATGTTTCTTGCAGATACAAATTCAGAGCAAAAGAAGTGTCATCAATATTTCACGATCGTCCAATGAAACCTGGAAAAACACTATCTCATTGGGTAGAACACGTAGTGCGTACACGCGGGGCTCCACATCTTCGCTCTCCTGCACTCACTGTATCACTATACCAAAGATTCTACTTAGATCTCTTAACTTTAATAGTAGTAGTGATAGTTTTAATTCGTAAACTTCTAAAGTACATAATGAAGAAGCTATCTACAAAGGATACAAAGAGAGAAAAGAAAGAATGAGATCAATCATTTATGAATAATACTGATTCTAGAAAGGGTTATAAAACGTCATCACGATTGCATTATTTAAAAATGTGCTTGGTTTATAAACTATTATTAACTATACATATAATCTGCATTAACTGTTTTTCTGATTGCCCTATTTAATAGTCATCGGTAGCTTAATGGTTAAGGAGACGACCTTACGATCTAGAGGTCCGGGTTCGAATCCTGGCCATTACACTACCGACGTGAAACCACTCCTAACACAAGCAATTTAACTTAGCTGGAGGAGTTAGAGGGAATATTAGTAATTTCGGTTCTAATATTAAAAAAATATTCAAAAAAATGGAAATAAACATTAAATGTATGATTAGAACGTTATTCAAATTTTCAGTAATCGATTTTATATTTTTTACTATAAATTTTGTTGCGTAAATCTAAGCATTTTTTTGAAAATGCATGATTAACATATAACATTATCAATGGATTTTGTATGCAGAAAAACTGCAAAGCATGTCGGACCTTATTTGTTTTTGTAACACCATAGTAACATACCGTGTTTCGAGCAATAAATGATTTACTTACTTACTCACTTACTATAAAATAAGGTTTTTTTTTTTTTTTTTTATTTATTTAACCAGAAAAAAATACATTGGGACTAATGCCTTAGTAGTGTAACAAAAACCAGAAAGGTTTGTTTGTACACTACGTTCGTCGTCGAGTCTATATAATATTAATTCTGTACATCAGGTAGGCAAGCACTAAATCTAGGTATAACAATATCAGAATTAAATCTGCACAACAAAAATATGTTACATTGTGGGTACATATATGTTTAGTGCAACAATATAATTTTACTTTCGTTCTGTGTTCGTAATATAATATTTTTTAAGTGTATAGTAAAATAATGTGCGGGTAGATTGGTAAATTTACAGCGCACAATGGCTCACAATATGAATAAGTTGCCGCTGCGACTTACCGATCTACTTACAGGATGTTTCATTACTTTTCGATTTTTCTTTTCTTTGATTTTTAGTTTTTATTTTCTAGCTACTTAATTATTTTAGTGTATTAATAAGGTAGGTTTTTAATGTAGCTTTTAGATTTCTACAATTTATTTTACTTTTTAAATGTTTAGGTAATTTGTTTAATAAGTTAGGGACTATATAGTTCAATGTTCTTTTTCTATGTAGGTTATTGAATCTTGGTATTATCAACTTTTTATTGGTCACGCTTCTGGTTTACAAATCATATCAAATTGTAACGTACAAGATTAAATTATTTCTTATAAATTTAGTACATTTCATTTCTACCAATCAGCGGCCTTTAGTGTACATGGAATTCTAAATTAATAATAATATTGAGCAGATAATATTAAAATCAACTTGTTTTACTAATTATCCCATAAGTAATACTGTTTAAAAAAGTTATAGTATATCAAAATCCATGCACCTAGTCTTACTTTTATATTGTCGTGGTGGTGCTCGTCAATTCAGCCAAGAACTTTTTCACGCAGTATTCCTCATGCTTGCCTCTGAAGTAAACACCTATATGAGTTCGTGTGACACCTATATGGATTCGTGTGTTATTAAAATTTAAATAATAATCACTCAGGATAGTACAAAGTACAATGTAGTTATTTTCAGTGCCAGTGCAGAGATATATATCCTTATTTATTGGTGATAAATAATTTAAAAAATAAAGGTGAGTATAATTAATATTTTTTAATTGTGAATAGTCATGTGTTTTCTCGCTCGTGTCTCTTTCGTAAATTTTAAATGTAGTGATGAAATGTTAGAAAATATAAAAGAATTGCTTATTTCGCTTCGAGCAACAACTGTACCCAAGATTATCATTACTAACACAATATTATTAGATATTGTTGTATTGGTGCTGGCGAGCAGTTTGCTCCTTGAAAATAAGTTGGACTTAGCGACAACCTGATTTGTTCTCTTAATTATAAATAAACTGTGTGTAATATAATCCTGATTATATCTTAATAAAGTTAACATACATACATACATATAATCACGCCTTTATCCCCGGAGGGTTAGGCAGAGGTGAATTATCACCCACATTTCACCAATATTTGTATTCGGTCCCACGTAATAGGGGGTGAGCCTATTGCCGTATTTTGGGCATTTTTGTTGACTCGAGGCATGCATCTGAGACTGAGTCTGGGCTGTATATATCTGTCCGATGTTAAACAGCCCTATCTCTTAGTCGCCTTGTACGACACCACATGGGAAGAGATGGGGTGGAAATTCTACTCTGCCGGGAACCACGCGGCGGTTTATAACATAAATGCCTTTATGCCGATCACAAAAGCGATCGTAACGGTGGCGATGGATGTATAGAGTATTGAGTAATGTATGTATTTAGGTTAAGAGATAACAATGTACAAACCTGCTACTTAAATATTACAAGAGTTCATAGACCCAACTAACAATATATCTAAGTATTTTAACCGTCTGTGGTGAAACTAAAAGAAGAAGAGTTACATGTATGTTCGTCTTTATATTCGTGAAGGAGAATATGAACTTACTGCCTCCCCCACGGGGCTCCGGTGGTGGAGGTATACATGGGAATTTTGTGCACAACAAAAAAGAACAAGGTTGTGATACTTTTATTGATATTTTAATATAAATTTAATGTATTCTTGTGATTGCTTTTAATATTTTATATGGAACATGGAATTATGCAGCAATAACTCAGAGTAATTGTTTTACATTTGGAAATTTTAAATTTTATTTTAAGCATTCGTGTATATATCGTAGTAGATTACTATTATCTGTTCTGTGGTAGAAGTTTAAATTATTGACACACAAATACATATTTCGACAGATATTTAAGTTTCCTATCTTATCCTAACAGAATTTTCTTGAAAACCGTTACCTCAAACGGCACATTAACCTACTTTAACAAACTATTTATTAGCTACGCTCAGTTTTCATAAGACCTTGTAACTACTAAGTACTTTAACTGATTAAGTCTTTAAAATTAAGAAGTATTTCTATTTTTTTTAAATTTAGTCTTCCTATTTCATGGCATGCACGTATATTATATTATTTTCAAATTGTTTAACGGCGACACCCTAGTGGTATGGGTAATGGACTGCTGAGACGAGGTCTCGGGTTTGATTCCATGTTTTACCATGGCACACACCAATGACTTTTTAATGTTTTTCGAAGTTATGTGTGTATTTATCGCAGGCTTATAAGTGCCCGGTTAGTGGCAATAGGCTCGCCACCCTTAGGGGATATAACCGTGAGTTTATGTTATGTTATGTTATGTTTTTGAAAAATTAAAAACATTCTATGAAAAAATACTCTCAACTTATTTTTTGACACAACTCAATCATTAGAATCAACCATTTTAATTTCAGATGCAGTACGGTGTAATTTTACTTACATTGAGTTTGATATCAGTAAATGCAACGCTACGAATACTAGTATGTTTCCCAATGAGCTCGAAGAGTCACAGTATATTGGGTCACGGTATTGTAGACCGTTTGCTAGAAGCTGGTCATGAGGTAAATATTATTTGTATGTAGGATTTCAGTGGCACTATACGCATTTTCGCAAATGGCATAAGGTAGTTAGTTGAAGGAAAGCATAAATATATGTACATTCATATTCGTATTCGCTCGGTTTGGAGATGAATGGAACTGTATATACAATTAATATCTATGTATGCTTTTCGAAATGGCTATAATCTATTTAAGTTTAATTGCATTACTTGCAATATATTTATTTTATAAAATGTTTTGCTTTAATCTCAGGTGGTGCACATAACATCGTATCCAAGGGGGGCACCAATCCCAAAATTGATGGAAGTCAACATTTCTTCCATGGCAAATAAATTTCTAAAGGAAACAGAAAAAAGTAATTGAATGAACTTCTCACTTAATGCATGCATGTCTGAACAGTCTGGTTTATCTGAGTCCACATGTATATATGTGTATATAATATAATTGTAAATAAAGATAAATATACGGTGGGCAATATGATTGATTGATATATCGTAATACACCTTACAAAAACCACCCAGAATCCATATAATACATACTTGCTATTTAAACACAATATTATGTGATTTATGCTTATAGGTAACAACTGTACATTATTTTAAGTCTAGTTTTTCCAGGTGGAGTATTTAAAGTTAAAAATGTTATCGGAAAGGGTAATATAGCAGATTACTCTGGCTTCGTTTTCTTCGGTTATAATTTTTTCAAAAGTTTGATCGAGGAACCGAATGTAGTTAAGTTACTGAGTAATCCCCAAGAGAAGTTTGATGTCGTTATTTGTGAATGGTTCTATTCAGAACTAAATGTGGGGTAAGCATTATTTACAAACTAAATGTTTATAGGGACAAAGAAATATAACATAACAGATATCAAGGTATTTGTAGAATGCATGAATATAACTAAAAGGTAACATGATATACAATTATGATTTTCTAATTTTACAGAATTGCTCCCCTCTTTGAAGCACCTATGATCTGGGTTTGTTCAACTGAACCACATTGGCAAGTCTTAAGACTAATAGACGAGGTACCAAATCCTGCATACAGTGTTGATTTGTTCGCTGAATATAGTACCCCATTGACCTTCTGGCAGCGAGTCGAACAAATATGGAACATAACAAAAAAAATGTTTACAATACAGTAAGTGGACAATTTAATATTTGTGCCGTTTGGAGTCGAGACTTTGGGGTCATGGGGTCCGAGCGCTCGCAACCTCTTCCGTGAGATTGCGAAGCGTATGGTCGACGCTTCTCGTGAACAGAAGGCTGGCCTCTTTTTAGGTCAGAGAATAAGCATTACCATATAACGTGGCAATACTGCCAGTCTTCTGGGAACGCTCCCACAAGAGGCATGCGATGCGGAGGAATTCTACGACGCATTTTAATTGTTCTTAGCTATAAGTTGTATAATAGTTATTTTATTTTTATTGTATTTAATATTTATAAATTATGTCTGTATAGATTACTTAGAATGAGAATAATTTAATTGGCTTCTGTTATATTTAGCCAAATTTATTTAACTTTTATCAAATAAACTTTAAGGTCTTAATTACAATTTTCTGTCCTGCTAACGGTTTGTAAGAATGTCGATATAAGAATTACGCTTTTTTTTCACCTTTTGTTCACTCTTATTTTGGTTTTGCAAGAAGCCATTGAGGAATTCTAATTACTCTTGTGGTATTACAAGCATTCATAGAAATGATAATCCCTTATCTCTGGTAGGCAGTAGGTTTTACTTGTATCGTAACTTTGTTTCATACAATAAGCCAATCGTCAATAGTATAAACGCTAATTCTTTCTAGCTTCATCATAGCACCAATGGAAAATTTGGCCTACAATAGTATTTATAATGATATGGCATTAAAGAGAGGAGTTGTTATGCCACCGTACAAAGATGCTGTATATAATGGATCTTTGATGTTTTTGAACTCACATCCCTCGATAGGAGGGGCTTTGAAATTGCCCCAAAATGCTATAAATATTGCTGGATATCATATACAAAATGAAGTCAAACCTCTCCCGAAGGTAATTTTTATTCAGAGTTCTTAATAAGAAAAGATCAGATCTCCTATAAAAGCTGCTGAAATCAAATTTATATAAAGAGATGGAGTAAACAGACCCGGTACTCCGATGAAAGCCTCGGATGTAACTACACTGCAACCATCCTAAATGATAAAACCTTTTCTCATCCAGAATAACGTACTAGTAATCATATTTCACTGTTTCAGTATCTCCAAAAAATAATGGATGAAGCCAAAAATGGTGTAATATACTTCAGTTTGGGATCATATATGCTTAGCGATAGTATGTCAGAAACAATGACGCAATCGCTACTGCATATGTTCAGTAGACTCGACCAGCTAGTAATATTCAAGTACGAGAGTGAATTAGGCACTGTGCCGGTAAATGTGCACCTTCTTAAATGGGCTCCACAACCAAGTATTTTGGGTAAGTGGGGGATTCGTTTCCTGGAAAAAAAATATTTAATCATGTTGATG
Organism: Eilema griseolum; assembly: GCA_963662185.1. NCBI lineage: Eukaryota > Metazoa > Arthropoda > Insecta > Lepidoptera > Erebidae > Eilema > Eilema griseolum. The sequence continues at coordinate 15,059,501 of OY759250.1, forward strand.
TTTTCATTTCAATAAACGTTATTACTGAAAAAAAGTATAAGATTCATATGCATTAACTTTGAAAACTTGTGTTGAAGTTGAATTAGGACTGACAGATGAAAAGGATCATTTTTATGTAGTTTATAAAAGTTAACATTAAAACGTTTTCTTACATGGAAATTTTCATGATATTACTTATAGTTACTTATAACCAACGTGATATTTCTAATTCTACTCTTTACATTTCAGCACACCCGAATCTCCAACTTTTCATAACCCATGGTGGTCAACTTTCTACAACAGAAGCTGTACATTATGGGGTGCCATTAGTAGGTATTCCAATTCTGGCAGATCAATATATCAACATGATATCAATTGAGAGGAAAGGACTGGGAATTAAAGTAAAGTTAGCCGAAGACATGGCTGATGAACTTGAAGCTGCTATTAAAGAAATTTTGGCGAATGAAACGTAGGTGTTAATTATGATAAATGTATACAGCGCAAGAATGACAATTTATTTTATATGACAGAATAACTATCCATATTTGTCTTATAAATTGCTATCGACTTAGTAATGGAAAAGTGAATGTCCAAGATGGGATTTATACCTGTTACCAGCCCTTCCTGTAAAGGCTCTGACCTACTGAGCGACATGAACACATTATCACATTTCAAAAATGTTTAAATTAAAAGTATATTTTTTTTATACATATTTGAAATGAGCAGGCCCAAAATAATATAAATAAAAAATTAAGTTCAAAACTAAAACCCGACTACTAAAAAATCACGCTCTAATATTTATTTATTTATTTTTATTTATTTCATAGTAGGAAAACTTACAGCTATCAATTAGTGTTACAAAGATATATAAAATAATAGACGGCCAATTAAAAGTTTTCACTGCTAAATATTGGTTGAAAATATTTAGTAAGCGGTAGACAATCCACATAAACACGAAAACAAAAGCCGAATAAAAAAATTACAAAAATAATAAAGAAAACAGGAGCATTATCAAAATACAATGTTTACCTATTGTCAAAGAAACAAGAACTAAGATCCTTTTTCATTTTAGGGATACTCGTTGCAAACAAGTCAAGATCTACTTTACGACACCCTAAATTAAATGAGCGACAAGCTCTAATGAGACACGAGTTCTGTCTATATGTAGTTTTAACAGCAGGTACATTTACAATGTTTGTCCTTCGTAGGAATGCCAAAGGCACACGTAAATCAATTTTGCTTACTAACTCAGGGACGTCAATACGACCATTCATCACATCAAATAATAGTGACATATCTGCAATTTTCCTTCTCTCATACAGCGGGAGTATATGAAATTTTCTACATCTTGCTATATAGTTAGGTAAGTATATTTGAGAACGATATTGAATATACTTTAGAAATCTTCTCTGTATACCTTCAAGGCGATTGATGTATATATCATAATTTGGATTCCAAACTGGGGAAGAGTATTCGAGGTGGCTACGGACGAACGCGCAGTAAAGAATTTTCATTGTCTTAATATTATTAAAATCAGAGGATAACCTAATGATAAAACCCAAAGCTTTGGATGCTTTCTTGACAACCGATTCAATGTGAGAATCAAATATCAGTTTTGAGTCGAATGTCACTCCAAGATCTTTAATGGCAGTGACTCTCGCTATTGACGCATTTAATAGTGTATAATCATAAGCTATTGGGTTTAGTTTACGTGTAAATGTGCAAACGTAGCATTTGGAGACATTTAAATCCAACCTGTTCCGAACGCAATAATTTTGAAATTTGTTCAAATCATCCTGCAAGCAGCAAGCATCCCCTACGGTTGTTATTTGCCTTAGAACCTTCATATCGTCGGCATATAGCAGAATTTTAGAGTTTTGAAAGCATACACCGACGTTATTTATGAAGATATTGAATAACATGGGACCTAGCAGGGATCCTTGAGGAACTCCAGATGGTATAGATACGGCTCTGGAGGTATATCCATTAAGAGCCACTATTTGACATCTGTTTTGCACGTAAGATGTAAACCATCTGTATAAGTTACCTGAAATGCCCATTAGACAAAGTTTGCGCAATAGTAAATTATGATCAATACGATCGAAACATTTACTGAAATCAGTGTAAATAACATCGACCTGGGACCTCATTTCCATGTGTTCTGATATATAATCGCTACAGACCACCAGATTGGATGTAGTTGAACGACCTTTTATGAATCCATGTTGATCATTACTAAAGCCTAGTTTTAATGCAAAAGAAAGATGCTTATGAATTACTTTCTCCATGATTTTTGCAAATACGCACAACTTAGATATCGGTCTATAGTTTTCTATACAGTCTCTGGGTCCCTTTTTATGGATCGGTGTTATATACGCTGATTTCCAAATTACAGGCACTTCTCCCTGAGAATATGATTTATTGAGTAGAATTGTTAACGGGACTGATAAAGATTTGGCACAATTCAGTATGAAAATTGGTGAAATATTGTCAGGACCTGCAGACTTTGATAGGTCAACCTGTTTCAAAAACCCAAGAACTTCGTCTTCTTGTACCTTCACGGAACGGATGTCAGTTACACCAGTAGTTTGGTTACCTATATCATCAATACCACCCGAAAATAACGAGTTGTCACTGTCAGTACGTTCTCTAAAATTGGAATAAAAGTATTCCCCGAACATGTTGCAGATGTCCTCACCATTACTATAACTTAAATCCCCAAACTTGAGTACAGGCGGGTAAGAATTAGAATAATGTTTAGATTTCACGTACTGCCATAAAGCTCTAGGGTTTTTTGAGATAGCTAATTCTGTATTTGCAATATAGTTGTTAAACATGTTCTGTTCTATATCTTTGATTCGCTGACGCAACACAATGAATGATTGATGATCAGAGATGTTACCGTATTTTTTAAACTTTGAGTGATATTTGAGTGATATTGATATATAAGTAATAAACAAGAAAATATCAAGGATACCGTGTTCGTATGCCAATTAGTCTAAGAAAACAATACAATCTTGGGAAAAGTGGCGATACGACCACGGCTAACATTGATATTTTCTTGTTTATTACTTATTAGACCGTGATTTTTTGTAGTCGGGTTTTAGTTTTGAACTTAATTTTTTATTTATATTATTTTGGGCCAGCACTTTTCAAATATGTTTAAACAAATATGTAAAAAAAAATATAGATAGATAGATAGATAATTCTTTATTGTACACCAACAGATTTACAGTAGGACAAGTAGGTAGCATCTATACTTACAGTTCAATGTACAATGGGCGGCCTTATCGCTGAAGCGATTTCTTCCAGGCAACCTTGGGATGGACAGTAATGTTATGAAAACAAAAGATATGGTGTAGTTACCAACTAAACTTAAATAAATAGTGTATTTAAACAAAAGATAGAGAGAAAAGTAAGTAAAATAAAATTAATATACGGCTTTACACAAAAAAAATATCAACATAAATACTGACATACAAATACATGTAAGTACATGTATTAAATAAATATATACATAAAATAGATAGTTCATACTAATACGAAGGGAAAATAGTGATTGATGAAATATATATACTTATAATTTATACATAATATTTGAAATGTGATAACGTGTTCACGTTTTATGGATTTTATCTAAAACTATTGTTACATTAACAGACAATCATATTACTATCTAATTAATTTCTGAATACTATTCTGAATATAAATAAAGAACATTTAACACCGAGTGCACATTTTCAAGTACTTAATATACTTTTCATTTTTCTTGCAGTTACAAAATCAGAGCTAAAGAGGTATCCTCAACATTCCATGATCGTCCAATGAAGCCCGGTGCTGCATTAGTCTATTGGGTTGAACATGTGGTACGCACTCGTGGAGCCCTGCATCTACGTTCACCTGCACTTTCTGTACCATTGTACCAAAAATTATACCTAGACCTACTGACTTTAGTATTTCTAGTGGTAGTTTTAATTTATAAGATAGTTCAGTGTGCCTTGAGAATAGAAAATAAGCAATCATTACAGAAAATAAAGAATGATTAACATGATAATGTATGATAAGAAATAGATAATAGGTGTCATCATAACATGTTTGGCGAAGTGGTGAATTTGTACACCATGGCTTCTCATCCAGGAGAAGCACAGCACGGTTGTCGTGCCACGGGAATATTAATGAAATAATCCGTCGGGCTCTTGCCACCGCCATCGCGCCGGCGTTCCAGCCGTATTAAAATCTACTGGCTTGGCGCGTGACGATGGCAAGAGGCTGGATGATATGTTATGTGCCTTAGAAAATGGGGAGGCATTTGGTGTGCGATACGACACGTGCTGACACCCTTCACATCTTCCATGGACTGCAGAATGCGCCTGCGCTGCTGCTGAGTCGGCAGAGAGACCTCAAACGGCGCTTATATAGTAATTTAAGTGGTAATTAGATATTTGAGCCGTCTGAGGTCGAGACGCTGGGATCATGGGTCCAAGTGCCCGTCTTTTAATTAAAGACATTTAATAGATGCTACCCGTGACCACAAGGCTGGTTTATTCCTTCCGCTAAAAAAGGGTTCCGCCATTCAACGTGGCAATGCCGCCAGCCTTCTGGCCACCCTTGTTGATATCAATGAGGAGGAATTCTTTGATGCCTGAAACTGCAGGTTTGTATAGGTATATTCAATGGGTGCTAGCACTTCTGCCTACACCTTCCAGGATATGGGCGTGAGTTTATGTTATGTTAATGTCTGTTATTCTATATTGTTTTTATATTTTAATTTAGATTATTCCCATGCATTACGAAAATAAATAGAACTTACTGGTTCGATTCCCGCTCAGTGCAAATATTTGTATGCATGAATATGTATATTTGCATTGGTCTGGGTGTTTACAACCTATGTATTTACAAAAAAAAAGTATCTAAGTATGTTTACCCGCATTCTAGATCCCATAACATAAGCTAGTTAAGCTATACTTACCATGGGTCTAGATAGCGTTGTGTGGAACGTTGTGAAATATATTTATATTTATTTATTTATACATGTATTATGAAGTGTAGATATAATTAGACGATCGGCACACTGTCCCACGCTCCGCGGCGGGCCGCAGAAAAAAGCGTGCGTGCTCGCGGGAGAGCAGATCTGCCACCGCACGCATATTTATCTGCTATCACGCGTATAGGCCGAGAGTTTTGACATGTTTAGGTAGGCGTTTGAGGTACTCTAAAATTTTATTTCAAGAAAATTAAATATTGTATAATAAAGAAAATAAAAAGGCATAGTATTTGTAAGGGATTATTAACCTGTGCACCTGGCTTGCACGAAATCTAGCTTAAATAATAAACCTATTAAATTCTAAAACTTTGTCAAACTAAAAAAGATCATGATTATTTTTACTAGCTTAGAAGTCAGTAGACGAAAAAACTTATTTCACATTTTGGAAAAAAATTATATCTTTGCCATAACTGAATCGAAATCGAGTTAAAATGATTAGGACGCTTATTAAATTCTTAAACTTTATTTGTAAACTCAAAAAAGCTCAAGAAACTTAAAAAACAACTTCAGAAGTCAATAGACGGAAATACTTATTTCAAATTTTGGGAAACATGATGTGACGTAATAAGAGTAGTAAGTTAACTTATAATTTGTGATAACAAGAGCCAACGGCCATACCACGTTGAATACACCGGTTCTCGTCTGATCACCGAAGTTAAGCAACATCGGGCGTGGTTAGTACTTGGATGGGTGACCGCCTGGGAATACCACGTGCTGTTGGCTTTTTGCAATTATTAAACGATACTGCAGTCGGTTTTTTTTTATTAACATGAAAAAGTGAACTACAAAATTTTTAAACCAGGAACAACATTAGGTAATCTGTGGTACAACCCTCTATATCCCGTTTCCGCTACCTATATGGGAACTTATTCCCTAAATGTATCTTATATGGGTTATTCTAGGCGGATGTGTGACCACCTGTAAATACCACGTGCTGTTGGCTATTTGCAAGTGTTAAACAATACTAGTTTGGTTTTTCTATTTACATGGAAAAATTATGCTAGACTTCAAGGATGAATAATCGTGACAAGGATACTTTTTTACATCGTTGAAGTCTGGCCTTATTTTTAAATGCAAATAAAAAAAACCTGACTGAAGTATTGTTCAACAATTGCAAAAAGCCAACAGCACGTGGTATTCCCAGGCGGTCACCCATCCAAGTACTAACCACGCCCGATGTTGCTTAACTTCGGTGATCGGACGAGAACCGGTGTATTCAACGTAGTATGGCCGTTGGCATTTACTTTGCCAAATTATCTGTAGAGGTACTACTGTTATTACGTCATAAATCATTTGTTTTCCCAAAATGTGAAATAAGTGTTTCCATCTATTGACTTTTAAACTTGTAATAGTATTTATACTTTAAAGTTTAACAAAGAAAGTTTTAAAATTTAATAGGTAGGTATCTTAATACGTTTAACTTTCCATTTTACTGGACTTCACTATATCTTTTTAAATATTTTACCTGCAACAGTTAATGTCTTATTGGTCTTATTACATTAAATAAAATATGCTATTATCTTCGACTAAGGTGATTCTCACACTGCACCGCGTCTCGCGGAGGGGAAGACGAAGCGAAAGGGAAGCGTGATGTCGCGTCGCCTCTACGGAGCTCTTTTTGTATAGAAAAAAACACGCGTGGTCCAATACACTGAAAACGCGATCACGTGGTGCGGCAGATAACGCGCGTGCAAGCAGAAAACACGCGTCCCCGCGCGTGATGGCGGAGAAAACCGTAAGGTATGGCGCACTGAAATCTGCCGTTTCTCGCGTGATTTTGATAAGATTTAGTCCGAGAGCTGTTAGAGATTTCTGTGTAGGTGTTTGAGATTAACAGCTGAAAATCAATAATAATGCAATACATCGCGTATAAACGCCAAATATATTTTATAGAAATTATCATACTAGAATGATGATGCTACTGGGCATTATAGTATAGCAAACCAGTGCAAGTTTTAGAAATCTTTATTTTCTTTAGTATCCAATATTTAACTTTACTTTAAATACAATTTTAGATTACCTCAATCACCTTCCTAAAAATGTCACAGCTCTCAGCCTATCCTTAAACCGCCGCCCCGCGCGTAATAGCAGACAAATCTGCTCGCGGAGGCAGATTTGATTCCTCGCGACCACGCGCTTGTCTGTGATTTTCCGCGCCCCGCTGCGTTGCTCGGGGCAGTGTGTCGATCGCCTGTCGTTATTTTTATTACTAACATGAAATGTACATACTGTACTTATTTTTTCATGTGCCAAATACTTATTATACAAACAATATGAGTGGGCACATAAGACAATAATAAAATAATGGTTGCCATGATAAACCAAATTATTTCAGCATTTCTTTCGAATCCGTAATTTTAGCTATTGTGGCGCTTCTGTTTATATTTGCGAAACAAAGGTATTTATCTACAACTAGTTTAAAAAAATCTTTTGTACCATTACCAAAGCATAATCGTAGGAATATGACCACGAACTCGTCAATCTACCAACTTTGTTACAAACTAAATGCATAGATGGCATTGGAAGAAATTGTAAATAGCAGACAAATCTACGCGCGATGGCAAATCTGACGAGACCACGTGCTGGCTGCGTTTTACTACGTCTCGCCGCGGGAGCGAGGCATGTGCCAATCGCCTGAAAAAAAAAGTTAAACAATAATTACATTAGCCAAACAATTTATTTCGCGCTAACGTACATAGATGGCGTTAAAATATTTAGCTACAGTGATGAGAGCGATTGCTAAGGCGATTCTCACACTGCTCCGCGTTACGCGGCGGAGCGTGGGAAAGCGTGGTGTCGCAACGACGCCTCTACGGAGCTCTTTTTGTATAGAAAACACGCGGGGTCCCACACATTGAAAACGCAATTACGCGCGGTGTGACAGATCACGCGCGTACAATCATTAAACACCCGGAAAAAGGACAGTGCCCAGTTTGTTGCATCGGCATTTTCGAATGACAACCCTTTTAAAATAAATTTGGCGTTTATACACGTTGTATTGCATTATTATTGATTTTCAGTTAGTCTCGAAAATTTAACAGAAATGTTTAAGGCGCTTCTCACACTGCCCCGCTCGCCGCAACAGGGTGCAGAAAACCGTGGCAACACACGTGGTCGTGGGGCTTAGCCGGGCTTAGGACATTTTATTCGATTAATTAATTCAACCATTTATTTAATTGGATTTACCAGCGAAAAAATGCTAAATGGGATAAATGATTAGGATACCTATTAAATCCTAAAACTATCTTTGTTAATATCGAAAATATAAATACTATTACAATTTTAAAAGTCAATAGATGGAAATACTTATTTCACATTTTGGGAAAACATAAATGATTTATGACGTAATAATAGTAGTACCTTTACAGATAATTTGGCATAGCAAATGCCAACGGCCATACCACGTTGAATACACCGGTTCTCGTCCGATCACCGAAGTTAAGCAACATCGGGCGTGGTTAGTACTTGGATGGGTGACCGCCTGGGAATACCACGTGCTGTTGGCTTTTTGCAATTATTAAACGATACTGCAGTCGGTTTTTTTTTTATTGACATGAAAATGTGAAGCTAGATTTCTCCGATGAATAAACGCGACAAGGATACAGCATGCATGTATACAATGCATGGTCCAAATTTAGAAACCAGCACAACACTAGGTAGGTAATCTGTGGCACAACCCTTCGGTTCTGATTACCGTAAAAGTAGATTTCAGCGTGCCATACCCCGCGTTTTTCCACGCGTGATTGTGTTTTCAGTGTGGGACCCAGCGTGCTTTCTGTACAAAAAGAGCTCCGTAGAGACGTCGCGATACCACGCTTCCCTGCGCCCCACCACGTGACGCGGACCTGTGTGAGAATCGCCTACTCATAATTTAAAGACAGACAGATGAAATAAATCAGAGATATCAGCAGTGCGTTGTTACCTATACCAGGAGAGGAGAGTGTAAGAAAGAGCGAAGGAGAAAAGCAATTAGGACAGTTAGACATACACAATTAAGGAAGAGGAACCTAGGCCTCCGGGACTCTTACAAACCATATATACGGCAAACTGCGTAATTCAGAGAGCTTATACTAGTTAAATTGATCCACTTTTTTTTGTATTGTGCTGAAATCACATTTCGTGTTTGTGTTATTAGATAAAGGCCTGTATTCCTTCAAATATTTCTCATATTTATGAGTGAACACATTTTTAAGGCGTACCGCATATCCCTATACTCGAGTGCGCTGTGGGTCGCTATATCCAGCGCCCCGTTAAGGCTCTGCGTATACAATATAATAAAGCATTCAGAGCGCTTTGCGGCTGCCGAGTTTCTGTAGTGCATCGGCTATGTTCGCTCACGCACGACACGTACAAATACTGACTGATTGATGCTGTATAGAACACGCGGTAGTGGCAAAAGTATGCTCAAGGTACTTCTGGACAGGGTCTATGACTGCCACATATAAAGGCACATCTATAAGATGAATGAATCTTTTGTATCATATAAGTACTTACTAACATACCTAGTTTTAAGTATAAAAAATGTTACTAACCAAAATGAATTTTAAATTATCAGAATAAATGAATTTGCCATCCACACCGACAATGTGCTGAACATGTCGAATAATATTGGACGGATTCACGTCGTCGCGTTCTGCTTATGCGTTATACGTGCGAAAAAAGCCAAATACCTTTACCTAGCTAGACGAATGAGCTCTCTACCTCGTTGTATGCGGTCGGATACCAAAATAACACACAACTAAATATGGTGCCGTCTTCATTTACCTATTATATTTGTAGTACTAAAATATAATTCAGTTTCAGTTGTGTTCCATAAATTATTACAACTATTTGCTGTCTTTTGTTATGTTAAATAAGTTGAATAATAATATTCCAGTCGATGCTAATACCTTAATATTTAAGTAAATTATAGCGCAAGAGCTAAAGTGAATAAAGCCTTTTGTGAACAAGGTAATACAGCTGTTCATTTCGATAATCTAGTGGTATTGTTTCTATTACAATGAGAAATGTAACCTTAAATACCTCTTGACTCCATACCTTGAATAAATATGCTATCAAAATTTAATTAGTAGCTACTCGCTCTAAAGTTCAAGCAATTGCTTTGCTTCAGCAAAGATTTAGTTTTGTTATTGGCCAATATTCAGGATCAAAATTTAACATTTTAAATGGAGATAATATTATGTTTTGTATAAAGGCTAAATTATATCAGACGTGCGAATGTTCATTCTATCAGCTATCAGTCAAATTCTTTTAGTGTAAACAGCGAAATAACATTCGTTCATTGTTTTTCTTTGAAAACAGGGTTTCGTATACCTACACTAAAATATTAAGAAAGGTCTGAATCCACCTTTTATATGAAGCTGATTAGTTCTTTATATGAAACTTGTACTTACAGGGTTGGCAGCGCGAGTGGAACTCCCTCCCGGTTTCACGCATCCATATCTGGTGGGCCGTGTGCTTGTCTGCCACTTAAGTGGTATAAAAAATAAAATAAAAATAGTTGGAAGTTTGTTGATTGCAAGTTTCTTTAGGGAGTGAAAATATTCTTTACACACATCCTGTTATCATAAATGTTTAAAAAGCCTATTGAATATATAATACATGTACACATTTTTATTGAATACGTTGACATCTAATACTTGACCGATGACAAGTTCCATTCTAGGGGAAACACTAACCAACTAATCTAACTTTTTTTAAGTGTAGAATACACCACGAATAAGGTGCCTGTGGGGACTGTGTCTATGTCGGACTTGAACCGACTAAAAGCGATTGAGCTGCCTGGATCTTCCTGGGTTAGACGAAACTTTTATCTAAGTCATACGTCTGAGGACAACCACCTACTGACAATTTTTACGAATTATTTAGTAACAAAAATGAAAGAAAAGTTATAACTTAAGTAGATCTATTTTAATGATGCATTTAATGAATAATGAAAAAAAACCGAATATACTTGAATATTTTTAATTTTAGAAGCATTTATTGGTCCTGAATGTCTTTCAGCCCTATTTTATAATTGATTGTGACATTTTGTGTCCAAGTTATAATTAGAAACATTTTTATCTGATAATATCTAATCATATCTTACAATCATATCGATCAAAAGCAAAACGAGCGACACGGGCATGCTGAAACGACTGTATCACACCATACTAATAAATACAACCTGTTGTATGTCATAATTCTCCCAAAAAAAAATGCGACTATGAAATAAAATTGATAACCCAGTCAACGTAAGTAAGCGAGTTGGCACACAAGCTCCATCTACTAAATTGGTGTTGTTCGAGTACAGATGAACGTCACTTCCTCGTGGGATCTTCATTACCCGATAGAAGGCAAAGCCTTTGCCTTCCGTTTCCCTGTCATTCAGGTTCACTGAGGTGTTCATGAACGTGCTTTTGTTCGATTTTTTACTCACTTTATAACCTTGTTTTTTTATATCACCCAGGCGGCAGACAAGCACACGGTCCTTGTGTGTAATTCTAACTTTTAAATTGATGAAAGTTTAAACATAAAGGTTTATTGGGGCTTCAAGAATCTGAATTAGCTTTTTATACAGCGAGTGATATTTTCAGGCTTCATTTATTCTTCGTATGGTAAGGACTACAGGTATAACGATACAAAAATGATTTCGTTAACCAATTATAAAACAACCAGCAAGAAATAAAAATAGAATTAAGTTTAACTTCTACTGTTTCATAAGTACTATGAATGAGCGCTGGTATTCTGCTAACACTCAGGCGTATGCAAGTTTTATCTTAAAGGGCTTTGTTAAAACTAGATCTGTGGAGTTTCCTTACTTGGATTTCTTCATTTATATGCATCGTAAATATCTTGGTTACTGTACAGATTTCTTTAATATTAAACTTTGGAAGTAAGTCACCGCCTGCCATCTCAGGTGAAGAATAAAAAAACAAAAAACTTATTCAATAGCTGCTGAAAAAACTAGCGCTGGCACTAAAATTGGATATTTTTCTGACACTCATTTAAGGAAACTCTTGAGTATCCATTACTAATTCTATTAATATTATACATGGGAATGTTTGGGAGGTTGAAAGGATGGATGTTGGTTCCTTGTTTCGTACAAACGGTTGGATGAATTTAAGCGAAATGTGGCACAGATTACAATCTGGAATACTATATAAGTAGTACTGTAATGCGTGACATATGGATTGAGAATAAATTAAAATAAAAGCACGAACTATAGTATTATACTACTAATATATCACACAAGTGCAACTACTGGTGTTATTTTTAAACTTTCGCGGTGTGAATTCATAATTATACTAAGTATCGGGACTTCTCGCGAATTATATTTTGGAACTTACTATTTCTACAAACACCGGGTGTTTATAAAGTGGATTGCAGCTGCGGTAGTTCCTACATAGGCCAGACCAAGCGAACCATTGCAGAGAGAGTCAGAGAACATATCGCAGCTGTGAAAAACCGTCAGTTCAACAAATCGGCAGTAGCAGAACATCTTGAGTCGGGTACCAATCACTGGATTGAGCTTCATCAACCCAAAGTCCTCTCCACTGATCGCCACTACTATTCACGGATTGTGCGTGAAGCCATTGAAATCAAAAAATATAAAAATTTCAATAGGGAAGATGGATTCAAGCTATCCGGAACGTGGAATCCAGTGATTAAGATACTAAAACCAAAAAACACAGTGCCGTTAAAAACTGACATAGTGAGTGTGGTGTGTCGCCAGCCTAACCATTCATAATAAGTGTAATGGTGGGTAGGCGCTCAAAAAATGTTCCCCGCATACATCTCGACACTCGAAGACTAGTCAAGTCGTGACCACGGGTGCTGCAACGCATCCGAAACGTCGGCAGAAATAGTAAGTTCCAAAATATAATTCGCGAGAAGTCCCGATACTTAGTATAATTATGCAACTACTGGTACCAGCAAGTAATTTAGAAATGAACGTTGCTTGATTGTTCAAACTGATTCTATATATTAATTACTTGATGGACTATCATTAGATGCTTGATATGGAGCTATCATTTCTTTATCAGTCGGTTAAATTAAAACATCAAAAATTGTTAATGGGATAGCTGTTGAAATAACTTAAGTGATTGATTTGTACTGTTGTGGTTCGTTGTAGTCTACGTCTGGTGAGTAATTATTAAATTCTAATAAAACCATAATGTAATATATTATATATCTATATAAGAGATATATTTTCTATATAAGAGACTTGGACTGTATGGATGTATATTATTTTCTATATAAGAGACTTGGACTGTATGGATGTATACGAAAACTTATTGAGGAGCAAAGTGTCACGGAGCAAAAAATCGAGAAGATTTTGGGTAATTTACCTCAGACACCACCTAGAAAAAAGCAAAGAGTTGCAGAAAATTCTATTTCAGAAATTTTGAAAAAAAAAAGTACAATGGGCACCCCCGAATTTATAAGAGCTTTAGCGTTGAGTACTCGTATATACTAATACTATCACATGTGCATTTCAATAATTTCGGAAACAAACACCACTTACCTTTATTTACCTTTATTACCTACCTACCTTTATTTAAAGACATTTTTTTATAAAGATCAGTCTTAGATTTTGTGTTAAGGACAGATATAAAATCTTTAAAATGTACAGTTAAGGTACTAATATTTTTGATTGTTACAGTTTGTTAATAATAATATTAAATGTTGATTGACACTGAATTTATTGTTTTTTATTTAATTACAGCTTGAATATTTTTCTGTACATTCGAGCGTATGAGGCAGTGAAAATGTTTTTCGAAACAGCGTTTTTCGCGACTATTTCATTCGAGTCTATGAGCTTTCGAACCTGTGAGGCAGTGGAAAAATAATTCGCAACAGCGTGTGTCGAAACAGCAGTGTTCGGAACTACATACGACACCCGTAATAGCTAGCCTCAAGAGTAGTATTACTTTACTTCAAATATATAAATATGCTTTTAGCAACAGAGAAAATAATGTTAACTTTATAGTGTAATACCATTATCATATACTGGTACAATCTTATTTATAAAACGTATGATCACTCGTAATGAAAACACCTCAAGTAATATATTGCGTGTATCAACATTTACACGCATAGATAATAAACAATATTAGAGATTTCCATGTGTGCAAATAAAAGGAAAAATATCACGTTCTGATACGGCAACCACCATTGAAAATATTCTCTTGGAAAATACTCACTATGACAAGAAAAATATCTATGCAACGGTAATAAAGTAGGATTTATAGTGGTTTGGCAGATATTATGCCTCAAGATTTGTGAATTTGGATGTTTTATCAATATCTGTGAGTTAATAATATAGTAAACTACAAAGAATCATAGATATTTTATTGAATGTCTGTTAATAATGCAAAATTAAAACAGTTAAGTTCCTCCGTGATCATGGTGCTTGTAACAGCACCGAAATATCGGAAACTCAATACAATGCAACATGTTAAATATGCCGATTATTTCGATACTGATACAAGTGACAATGATAGTTTAAATATATTTAAAACAGAAGGCTGAAATACTTAAAAATTGTATCACAACCACCTTTCGAAAACGTAACGGTTTTCTTATTATGTTTCAGTATACACCATGACTTTGACACTATATTCAATGGACGCTAGTCCTCCTGTACGAGCAGTGTATATGGTTATTGAAGCTCTCAAAATTCCTGATGTTAAGTACGTTGAACTGAACTTATTGAACGGTGAACATCTCAAAGATGATTTTTTGAAGGTAAATAATAATTGTTAAAGGTTAAAAAACGACGTCAACATTTTGCAACGTGGCATGTTGCACTATATTGAAAAATAAAGAAATTGAAATTGATCCGTGAAATAATTTTGATTTTGATTCTTATCTAAAAATAAATGAAGTTGTACTGACACATACTAGGTAATTAATTAATAGTATAGTTAGCATAGGTAGTTAAAATATTTTTGTGTGCTCTACGTGATTTAGGCACTGAATGTTGCTACAGATTTTTTTATATTAATGGTTGAAACCATATTTTTAAATTAAGTCACTTTTTTGAAAAGACTTAGTCTCTATGTCATAATTTTCAGATCAACCCACAACATACCATACCTCATTTGACGGACGGTAATTTTAACGTTTGGGATAGGTAAGTAATTTTCCACTTTATATATTTACTTTATTATAAAGAAGGTATCACAAGAAATTAAGAGTATTTTTGAACATAAAAATATTGATAAGGTTTTACGTTCTGTACATGGTACGAGTAATGAAGACATCATTCTGTGGTTTTGGCAATAATTATCCACGGATTTTTTTTTTACAAAATCCACTTACTGAACGTAGGCCTCTCACAATGATTTTCTAAACGAACTCTCTTAACGAATGGCAGTTGTCTTTTTTCAGATGTTTTAATCTAAAGGCACATTGTAAGGTTTCTCATTTATTTCTTTGCAGCCATGCAATAATAACCTATCTAGTGAACAAATACAGCAACGGAAGTCCTCTGTATCCATTGGATCCGGAGAAAAGGGCTCGTATTGATTTAATGTTGCATTTCGATAGTGGCATTCTCTATCCAGCGCTGCGTACAAATGATGTAAGCTTTAAGTATTTATGAATTTTCACATGTCTATTATATAAGATGTGCATTTAATGGCCGTTCAGATTACATCAAGTAAGGCAACAAAGGTCGTTTTGTGACTTATACCTTGCAGTAATACGGATGTTGCACTACCTCAATCAATAGTATTAAAATAATATAACAATAACTATATATAAGTTTGACGTCAGTGCAAGCAACATAATTCAACCAGCCTTCAACAATATTGAAACCATTACTCGAGAACCAAAATATACAAGTAACTTTAACTTTAAAATTTCAGGAATTTATATTCTTCGGAACAGCCACTTCTTTTACTCCAGAAGGTTTGGCTCAAATCAAGTCAGCTTATGATTTTACCGAAACTTTTCTGAAAGGCGTGGAATGGCTTGCTGGTGACCAACCTACCCTGGCAGACATCAGTTGTATTGCAACTGTTAGCAGTTTGCACGAAATGTTGCCAATTGAGGAGGATATGTAAGTGAACTAAGGTGAACTAATAATTTCTAGGGAATACTATAGGATCCATAGTAAGTTTATTCATTTGTTACTTAATCATCCAAAAGTTTCTAAACATAACATAACATAACATAAACTTACGCCTATATCCCCGAAGGGGTAGGCAGAGGCACTAGCACCCACATTTCGCCAGTTTATGTTTAGGTCCCAATGTAATAGGTGGCGAGTCTATTGCCATTAACCAGGCACTTATAAACCTGCGATAAATACACACATAACTTAGAAAAGCATCGAAAAGTCATTGGTGTGTGCCATGGTAAAACCTGGGATCGAACCCGAGACCTCGTCTCAGCAGTCCATTACCCATACCACTAGGCTACCGCGGTTCCAAATTAAAAGTTTCTAAACGGACCTGAAATCTCACGGGCCGACCTAAGTGGTTATAGGACCGAAGTTACTGATGTTACTACACGCCCAGAATAACTCTGGTATTTACCCGGATGTAAAGTAAAGAAAAGTAGTATAGGCTACCTACCTTTCACTAGCTAATTAAGTTAAACCCATTCTAAAGGACTTATTGCTTTTTGAGTTAATCTCCCGCTAGGCAATAAAAGCCCGCTGGCTTGCGAGGCCCATGAGTTGTCGAAAAAATCAGAATTAATATTGAATAAGACACTTTGTACTTTTCTACTATATTATTATATATTGTTGTTTGTTTTCCACTGTATATTGTACAGTAAAAAAGTACAAAGTGTCTCATTCAATATGTGTAGCAAGTTCCACCAAGTGCTATCAATCAGTAGTATTAACAGTCAGAATTAATGTGTTCCCACACATACTTGCTTGCCACATACTGCACTATATATTTTCTATTATTCATCATCCCTTAGTAAATATTTTTGTCTCTTTTTTTATTATGGGTAGTCCACCTAATCTCTCTTCTCTCTCTATCAGGGTGCCAATTTCGATCGTATCCAATACTTACACGTTGTAGTCCAACGTCCAATCTGATAATGATACAGTATAATTATAGGTATTTTTTTTAAATTTTAGATATCCAAACATAACCGCCTGGACAAAGCGCTGTTCGCAGTTGGATTATTATAAAAAAGGGAACGTGCCTGGCGTTTTGGAGTACGGGAAATTATTGAAAGAGTTTATGGCACGGAAATTCTAATGGACTCACTTTCATCTGTTATATATATAATTATTGTAATTAAATAATACTTAATATAATTTTAATTTATTGTTTTAGTAATCAATAATCTAAGGACTCTTTCCTCAGTTCGAAAATGGCATTACAGAAAAACTTAGGCTTAAATATAAAATAATAAATAAATAACCTTTTAGTAAAGACAGCTTTAGTCCATAGTGTTAGTATATTAGTAACAATGTGTTTAAAATTATGTTAGTAGCGTTAGTATTAATCACAATAATCAAACATTCCCATTAACTACTCTTACCCAATATTTCTGGATAGGGCAGTCAAACCTATGTGCAATGACTTTCAGAATGCTAATGTTCGCGTTCCGCAAGCACTGCAGTGCCATTACAGAAAAACTGGGCCTAAATATAGTCACTTAAGCTTAAAGTAACCAAATAGTTATGCAAGGTGTCCGTTCCTGCTTTCGTTAACACTTCATCTTCATGAACACCTATGCAATTATTGATAGCAAGTGCAAGTTTATGTATCTCATTATGATTCGAGTTTTTTAAAATTCAGTTTACTTCTTCTATTGATTGTATTGAGTTTATTATTTCATTAATTTGTCGTTTTAAAAAAAAAACCATAATTGCCCTTGCTAGGTATGACTTATGGAAATATTATTATATTCGATGATCATGTTAGACTAGTTTTGTGCCTTTTAAATAATTTTGTCCGAAATACAAGTCACATTTAGTCAAATATGAAAAATTACAATGATTTTGCTTTGCTAGGGTCAAAAATGGTTGCCTATATAAGGTGTGATCCAAAGTTTGCGTGATTTGATGTCATACACTCTGACACTTACATATCATTGAAAATTATTTTGTGAATGTTATCAAATAATTGAAATACTAGTAATCCAAAGATTAATAATTAAATATCTTTTTTTTATTAAACAAATAATATAATGTTAACGCTGTAGTAAACGCTTCCCATCATTTGACCCGTAAGCTCCCTCAGGCACTTAAGTGGTATAAAAAAGGTCATTTTACATCACATACAATTATTTCTTTTTTAGTCGTCCAACAACAATAATTGCATTTTATTAATTTAGCTATATTCATAACGTTTTCATACGGTCTCGCAAAGCAAATAACCTTGTTGACAGCCGCAACAATCAACAGATACGGAGTTATCATTATTATGTTTTATTATTATCATCTCTATCTGTCAGTTAAATTAAAACATTGGAAGTTGTTGAACGAGATTGTGGTTGAACTAAAATTCATTATTTACATAAATTCTTTTAGTTTAGTATAGTCAACTACCTACTGGTGAGTAGATTATATAAATTCTTATTAAATAGCACATCAAAATTTAAATACCTAAGTTTTATTAATGATGAAATTATAAAAAAAACGTAATCGAATTCTTCTATTTCAGTATCCATCATGCCTATGACATTGTATAAAATGGACGCCAGTCCTCCTGTACGCGCAGTGTATATGGTGATTGAAGCTCTTCAGATTCCTGATGTAAAGTACGTTGAACTAGACTTACTGACCGGTGAACATCTAAAAGAAGATTTTTTGAAGGTATAATTTCGTAATATATTGCTAGACTTAGGTATGACCAAATTCACGAGTTTAATGTAAAATAACAAGTATCTATGTCATAATTTTCAGATCAACCCACAACATACCATACCACATTTAACGGACGGTAATTTTAACGTTTGGGATAGGTAAGTAATTATACGATATTGAATTTGATTATAGATAGATAGATAGATAATTCTTTATGGTACACCAATAGATTACAGTAGAACTTGTAGGTAGCATGCATACAGTTTAATATACAATGGGCGGCTCATGCTCAAGACAAAACGGCAACATCTTTATTTTTGATCTGTGGCAATCAAATACAGTCACTGCAGTTGATAGAACGTCTTCATATCTCCATTTAGATTTAGGTTAATACAACTGAAGGGGCAGGAGTGGAAAGGAGGATCGCAAGCCATGCTACTTAGGTAACTCGAGAGTCGGAGGTCGATGAATGACGAGTTGGGGACTCTGTGGTCCCCACTTCCGAGAAGGGCCAGATCGAGAGATATGGCTCTGGGTTGCTTGGGGTGCGAGGGATGAGTGCCTGTTAACCTCACTTTTGGCAACCTACCCACAGGCGCCGGCAATCCGTGTGGATTTTACGCACGAAAAAAAGAAGGTTACTACAACTGATAAAATATCATAAACATCCTTTGGTTTTGCCATACTTGGGTAGAAATAAGTATAACTCTAATAACTATGGCAAATGGCAATCTTACAAAATCCTTTAAATCATCCAGACCGAATCATTATTAAATTTACAAATGAGCCTTAATAAGTATTATTCATTTTTTTAAAAGCGTTGTTTTCGGCAGCCAAGTTCTTTCACTACTGAGTATTGGTATATATAATGCTATTTATCCTCGTAGATTCTTCAGTGTACAAGCACAACGTAAGATTTTTCACTTTTTATGTTATAGCCATGCGATAATTACCTATTTAGTGAACAAATATAGCAAGGGTTGTCCTCTGTATCCATTGGATCCTGAGAAAAGGGCTCGTATTGATTTGATGCTGCATTTCGATAGTGGCGTTCTATATCCTGCGTTCCGTACAACTGACGTAAGTATTTTGTATTTATTTTAAATATCTACCCCATTTGGCAAAGGATAATTTTCCATAATGACAGAGAAATCAGATATTCCTAATCATCCATATCCATATAATATCCATATTCCGAATCATCTTACACATATGTTTCTGGAAATCTTGTGTAATATCCCCTAAAGTTTATTTTATATTGCATTTATCACATTTCTCTGCAGATTAGTATCGATAAGCCTGTATAGTTCTTATTTTAAATCTTGCTTCTTTTTAACTCAATATACACAAACAATATTCCTTTCTTCAGAATTAAATTAAACGGCAGACTTATTGTCCATGCCTACCTCCAAGGTAGACAATAAGTCTGCCGTTTAATTCTGTTCTAACATGCCGTAAGCACGTACTACTACAAGGCAATCTTTAGTTTTAAAATAGGAATTAGGTATGTTGAGTGCAAATAATTACAACTAACGGTTGAATTACTGAATTTAATATTTCATTTTCACTTATTACAATTTTAGGCAGCCATATTCTTCGGTACGTCTACTTCGTATACTTCTGAAGGTCTGACTCAGATCAAATCTGCTTATGATTTTACTGAAACGTTTCTAAATGGAGTGCAGTGGCTTGCTGGTGACCAAATCACCCTCGCAGATATCAGTTGCGTCGCAACTATCAGTACAATGAATGAAATTTTGCAAATAGAGGAGAATACGTAAGTTGCCTAAGTTATATTAATCAATACTACGATACTAAGGGTGTTTGTGCCGTGATAGTGTTAGAATATGTATGTTATTGATTTTTTTGGCGTCCTACTTAATTTTACGGGACCAAACCAACATCACATGCAAACCTGTACACCTGCTGATTAAGAGGCGAATTGCCCGATGATCATTATTATGATGGTGATTTATGTACGTTCGTAATTACAAAAGAATTTTTTTCATCACATTGGATGAAAAGGAAACATTTATCGGTATTTACTGACCTCCTTAGATCGAAGGTTAGATAGACTGTGATCTATCATGTTCATGGCTTACGAGTTGCCTAACGACACTTGGAGGAAACTAATGAACCTTACACGCTATTGGACTGGTTTTGATATGGCCATCGAGTCACGTATTATTTCCTTTCTTACGAAGTAAAGGCACCGTTGAGTTTATGTCTTTCGTAGGTAGGTGTAGAAAAAAATTTGAAACGTATTTCTATGTTTTTGTTTTAGATATCCAAACATAACGGCCTGGATAAAACGCTGTTCGCAGTTGGATTATTATAAAAAAGGAAATGCACCTGGAGTTTTGGAGTACGGGAAGCTTTTGAAGGAGTACCTGGCACGGAAAATATAAATAGAAAAATATGACACTTAGCCATCTCTTGCAAATATTATAGTCATTAAATGATATCTACAATTATTTTTTGTTGTTCTGATATTATCCACTTCCTATGAAATTAGGAAACCTAGTCTGTTTTCATTGTTGCAAAAATGAATAACTGAAAATCTATTGAAAATAAATCTAAAGTTCATACATCTACCAGCAACGTTAAGATGATGACGTTATGTGATTACACAAAACCAGACACACTCACTCCCTTATGAAATCCTGCACTAGATATTAGTAAGTTACTAGGTGCACCAGGCTGTACATTTCTTTTTTATACCACTCAGGTGACAGACAACTTCACGGCCCACCTGATTGGAAGTGGCCTATGGACGTGTGCAACACTAGGGATATCATGCTCTGGCTTCCGACCCTGTAACACCCTATATCTTCTGCACTGACGGCACATGTCAGTGCAGCAAACATAGCAGGACAAGTCCTTGGTCTTCCCACTGACAATTCAAAAGCTCTCCAGTGAGCTACCCTACTCACCGCCGGGAGCACAATGTGAAGTTATTATGGCAGCGGTATTCTGTAGGGCGGAGGTATTTCCCCATTCGGTTTGCTCAATTGGGCCGGTTATACCGTCATATCTTACCTCCTCTGTATAAATGAGGTTGATTTAGCTCCAAAGGGTTTTGCGCTTGGGCTGATGCCGCCTCCTTCTCATAGACCGTAATTAACGACTCTATCGCCAAAGGTCGCAGATTGACCTTTGTCCTCCATGAGCGCGGGCCTGGATAGTGAGCACTAGCAAAAGCAGACTACGATGGCGGTGCGCCCCCCCATACTCGGGGGCGATGAAAAAGATCTTGAAAGACCCTAATAATAAAGTTTCCACTTTACTTACAAATATTTATCACAAAATTAGAGGCATTTTATTGGTTTTAGTACTTTATTTAATATGTGGGTACAGTTAGCATAAGATCGATCATCACGAACTTGCCCCTCCCCCCCCCCTCCCCCACTGCCATTTGACTGATCGTTCTGATATTAGGTACACACCTTTAGTTCTGGCGATAAAACAATTTGAATCATTAAAACAGTTTGACTTCAGCTTAAAACACTTTGGTATTAAGATCATGTTGAGACTTCGTCGTCAAGATCGATCTGATGCTGAAATTACTTTATGTTTACGTACACGTGAACATTAAGTAATTTTATCCTTGAGTTAGTTCATAGACTGATCACTCGGTAGAGCCTTGAAAAAATAATGAAATAAGGAACAATATCCTTATTTCATTATTTTTTACAGCTAGATCAGCTGAGCTTCTGGGCATGCATAATTAATTCCGACTAATTGGAATTTGTAATTTGTACGTATCGTTAATATACCTTTCTAACTATGGAGGGTTTTTAAATAATTCATCTTGGAAATAAGTCTCTTACCGCTAGGTCAAATGAAGTTAATTAAACACTAAAATCTTCTCGATGAAGTGTTCAAAAGACCAATGTAATGTTTTGGACTACAATTTCAGGTACACAACAGAATTTCAGATGATAAATAGATTTGAGAATATTTGATTAAAGTTATGACCGCATTAACACCATTTATTAACCTCCATCGCAAAAACGACGGAGTGTTATAAGTTTACGTGTCTGTGTGTGTTTGTCTATGGCATCTTAGCTTCTGAACTGATGAACAAACTGATTTGATTTTTTTTTTGTTTGAAAGTTATATTAATCAAGAGAGTTCTTAGTTATGTTTGAAAAATACCAGTCCAAGGTTGCCGCTGCAACAAAATGTTGAATGAATTTCTTTACAACTCCCTGATCAATTTATAAAGTGTAAAATAAAAATTAAATTAAAAATTAAAAACGCCTCCGTCAATAAAAACAATACCTCAAAAAGTTGAAACTAAATTGTGTTAGCCCTATAAATTTAATATACCTAGTAAAATTTTGTTTCAAGCGTTGCCATGTCGGAAGGACCTTGGATCGTTCCAATAATATGACTGTGTGCTTTACCAGTTAGGGTCCCCCGTATGACAACGCTTGAATGGCTAAATGGCTAACCAACACAATTTATTTTCAACTTATTGGACAGTTTTGTGATGGGGGATTTTTTAAATTTTAAATTTAATATCTTGTTATAATAAATGTATCAAATATGTACAAAATTGTGTAAACACAGGTAAAATGCTTGTAAAGATACCATTTTCTTATAAAAGTTTAAAATTATGATCGTACAGTCGATAACATTAAAAAAAATGTTGATGGCTATATACTTAGGACGCATTCGATACTGCGCATTCAAATGTTTGAACTGAATACTTCTTATTAATTGCCATAGTGTGAAGCAATTTAGAAGAATTAATGATTATAAAATCAATATAATGATGTTGCAGCTATATCATTATCTAACATTTCATTACACTAAGATGAAAGAATTCCATTATATGTCAAATATTAAATAAGTTTTGATTTAATCATAGACGAAGGTCTCGACAGACAAACGGACGGACAAAAACCCTCCTTTTTTCCTACTGACTATGGAACCCTAAAAACGATAGTCCACGAAGATACCTTCGTCGACTATCGTTTTTAGGGTTTACTACTTATATTATTACAGAATGATTGGCGCTCAGCTTCATTTCTCCTGATAACTCAGTCGCTATTGCTTGTTGGTTCAAACGCAGCTATCGTGTAAGTCAAATATTATATCATCACGTTGAATTACAATATATTGAAATATCATTTGTGAATTAAAATTGAGCGATTTAGTTTACTGTAGTAAAGGATTTTTAACTTTCTGAAGAATATCAGAAAGTTAAAAAAGAAGAGATTTATTATTTATCGGTAGTGTCGCCTTTGTAGGAATGATTAACTTATCTGTCCGATATTTTTGTTTAAGATATGTTATATTAAAAGAGATGAGATAAAGTAATAGAATCTTTGAATTACTTAGATAGAAAGCATTAGAAATAGTGGTAATAGAGAAAGACTAATAGATTTTGTGAAAGAAGATTGTGGCAAGGACGGAAATAATTGAGATGATGTTTGAGAGGAAAGTTTATAGAGACATATATTGCACTAATCTCTTATAGTACAGGTTTTATACCTAGTTTAAGGAACAGAGTAAGCATTTTCCAACGTTGTAAAAATAGACTAACTGAATGCCAATAGTTTTAGCTCACCTTTGTCCTGCAAATTTTGCAATGTATCTTTTCTACTAAATTATTGTTTTGTGTACTGTATTTTGTGTAATAAATAAATAAAAAAATCTGAAACACTTGGGATAAGAATGCTCTTATCCTTCTTATCCTTCTTTATAGGGATAAGACTGCTCTTATCCCAAATGTTTGCAGACGATGATATTAAAAACCTAACTAACTTCTCATTTACCAGTATTCATCGTAACTATGATTCTCTACGGAATGGATGTTAGCCCCCCGGTGCGCTCAGTATTTATGGTTATTGAAGCCCTTAAGATTCCAGATGTTAAGTACGTTGAATTGAACTTACTAAATGATGAACATCTCAAAGACGATTTTTTAAAGGTAAGATTACAGATGTGACTTGTTATTTACTATTTCATTTTGGATATTAATAACTACTCGTCATTTAATACGAACTAGTGATTGGAAGCAAAAAAAAATATATTTTATAAATAATGTCATTTTTTACACAATAAAGTTTTAAAGTACTTAATTTCTTTTTTTAATAATATGAGGTTTTTTACTTGAATTTAATCCCGATAAATATATTTGTAAGATATTGCTAGATAGGTAAATAGGTTTATAATCCAAAAATATTATTTTTATACTAGTGAGTAGGTATAGTACTGCATTAACAATAATTATGTTTTAATAATGAACAATAATTACGCTAACGGCAGTAAAACTAAGCATAAAAATTAGTAGCACTAATATTATGAGGTTTTATGTCCTGCAGAATGTTCATGATGATGTATACCGTCTTTAATCCACCAATAAATAAAATGTATTAAAATAATTTCCAGATTAACCCACAACATACGATACCTCATTTGACAGACGGTGATTTTAATATTTGGGACAGGTAAGTGTAAGTTAGCAGGTGTTTGATATTTTTTATTATTGGCATGTCATAGTAATATTCAAGTGTAGTACATATTATTATAAATGTATAAAATTAATTGGCCTTGGCTTCAGTGAAAATTAGGTATTAATAATCCGAACCTAACCTGACACCTGGAAGTATGTTACCTTATAAGCGCATGCTTATAGGGTAACAGATGTAATAAGTTACACCAATACTTAGATTGACAGTAAACAAATGCTACCCGATATTACTCGTAGATATGAAAGAAACATATTAAGAAAAGAGAATGATATCGTTGAATCATTGACCTCTAAATATTCTTGTTTATTTCTTTTGAGTTTGATAACCAACGTGATAGCATATTGTTTATTTTAATGTATGTATTTATTATGAATTCACTTCTATCTAGAAAATTGATAATTTTTAATGTGAACTACATAATATGCAACCAAGATAAGCTATTTTTAGGGTTATAATAAACAATAGCTAAACTTAAAAACGTAATCCTATTACTGAGACTTCCCTCTTCGTCTGTCTGTCTATCACTTTATTTCTTGATAGCTAGAAATCAGTTTATTTTTTAATCTTAACTAACTTCGTTTCTTTCCTTTTATTCTCCTTGACCACGATTCCTAGCTACTTTTTGTTTCAGTCACGCGATTATAACGTATTTGGTGAACAAATACAGCAAGGGTAGTCCTCTCTACCCAATCGCTCCTGAGAAAAGAGCCCGGGTCGATTTGATGCTCCATTTTGATAGTGGTATTCTTTATCCAGCGGTCCGTACAAATGATGTAAGTATAACCACATTCTTGGTAAATAGTAATCTTCCCCTTAGGCAAATTTACATGTATTCATAGAACGTATTATTTATTTATATACAGCTTAACGCACAGAGTGTCTCCTTAAATTGGCACAATATCCAAAATTATGTAATATTTCTTATACTACTCTAAATGTCATGCAACTGTTGCTAAGCGCTGTACTTCCAGAGTATTATATTGAGTGGTGTTATCGATTGTAACAATAATTCTAAAAATAACAAATGCGTTTCTGAACTTCAAGTGTGACTGGAAGCACACCCGCTAGCACAAACAAAATTTCGATGTTTTTCTTTTGCTTAAAGCATATGCCTTTTTCAAAATATTGACGCAAGATTTTGACTTGCATTTTTAGCCTATACAAGGCTAAAAATGCTGCATCCTATAGTAATTTTATAAGACCATAACACATACAGGGTAGATAAGTAACCCCCATAAACAATCTTCATATCATGTTATAAGTTATGATGCAGTTTTATTCTCCGCAAAAAAACGTTTTTAAACATTTCACCTAGTATTTTGATATGATCAAGAAATAAAAGTATCTAGTAAAACAAGTTTGTAGTTTTAAAAGAAAATGAAAATCTATGTATGGAAGTAGGACCGAGTGCTGTCCACATCATTGTGGACAGCACTTGGTCCTACGTCTTACGTGGGGTACTTGGTCGTACGTGGGGAATAAAATGCACTATGTGGTCATCCACATAGTGCACTTTATTCCCCACGTACGAGTTCTATAAACCGAAGCGCTTCAAATTCTATCCACTAAGTCAAGAAAAAACAAGTTTTATGTTATGAAATATTTATCACCGAAAATGAACTTGAATACAAATAAAAATACTATTATGAATAATTATTGATAATAAACTATTAATAATAGCTATTATTAATGATTTCGAATTATTACCGACACTAAAGTATTAATAATCACTAACGACACTTTTAATCATCTTCTTTATTATCTTATAACTGTGTCAAGGAGTAACGCTGGGCGACTTATAGCTTCTTAGTGCTAGACCCATCTTGTGGTGCGAGGTCGGGTAACCTCAACGTTGGTTTCCCCCTTTGAAGGGGGAGGGGCAGGGTTGGCGCACCGGTTGACAGCGGTTAACGGCCTAGGTAGTGGTGGCTATTAGGATTAAAAAAAAACTCCCATGTTTGGGCATCATTTGGTCCAGACATTTTTCAACTTCACCCAAATTGATGAGTTGAATTAAGTACAAACAAAAGTAGGAGCTAACTTTATGAAGGTCGTATTCTATATTTCAGGAACCCATATTCTTCGGAACAGCCACTTCCCTTTCTCCTGAAGGCGTAGCTAAAATCCAGGCAGCTTACGATTTTACTGAATCGTTTCTAAATGGAGTACAGTGGCTTGCAGGTGACCAACCTACCCTAGCAGACATCAGTTGTGTTGCATCTATCAGCACATTACATGAACTCTTGCCAATTGATGGGCAAGTGAAGAAGTAAGAAACAGGGACCAAAGTTACTTATTATTAGTAATAATACTTTATTGTGCACCTGAATGACATTTATACAAAATAAAGAGATGTAATTTTCATTATAAAAGAAGAAAAAGAAAAACAACAAAAAGAAAGTTATTGCATGTTTAGAGTCTAAGTGTTTTGCTTTCATCAGAAAATATATACTTTTACTCTCAGTGACAATAGTTGCAGGACACTAATTTTAGTGTCCTGCAACTATTTTAGTGTGTGTATTTTAGTGTCCTGCAACTATTGTTACTGACAGTATTAAATTACAAACTATTTTTCACATCGAAATACACCGAATAATAATTGATGCATTTTTATATGTAAACATTAGCGTAAACTTTTAACAGTAAGGAGTAAATACGAAGTCTCATGTAAGTGGAAACAAATTATTTTGCAGAACATTACGTACATAAAACTTCCTCGTTGATTTTGTGTCACAAGTTTACGCTAATGCCTCATGAGGTCGTGGATCCTATATCTAGGTCAGGTCTTTGCTTGACCGTAACAAAAACTTTGAGTCAACAACAAGAACAAAAAACTCTAAGTGAAAATATAAAATTATATGCAGCTGCATAGAGACTGAAAATGTAGGCGAACGAAATATGGTAACAAACTCAATTAAAAACGTAAGACCACAAAATCTCAGAAGTCAGAAAATATTAGACTCATAGTAGCCCCGCGCAAGTAGTGAGTCGACTGACTGTCAGAAATTTTATGATTATGTAGTGACCGAAGTGTTAGATGGTTTTTAAATTTAAATGTGTAATGGAGTTTTGCGACTAGCTGTACATTTATTATTTTGTTTTGATTTTAGGTACCCTAATATAATGGCTTGGATGAAACGCTGTTCTCAGTTGGATTACTATCAAAAAGGAAATGCACCCGGAGTTTTGAAATTCGGCAAACTGTTGAAAGAGTTCTTAGCAAGAAAATTCTAAATGGACTCACTTCTGTTTTTGTTTTTTGTCACTAAAAATATGTATGATATGTTGTCATGTATTGCACTGGGGTCATAAATAACATTTAATAATTATTGTAACTAAAAAATCGTTTTAAAATAAAATTGATTTTATGCACTTAAAACTGTATAGCGTAATTTCACAGATGTACTCAGTAGAGGTTGTTTCAATGCCAGATTATTGTTAATTCAACTCGTAATAGTTTCGAGTTTATTACACACATAATGACTTTAACTTCTTAACTAACATAATGAAGTCAAGGTAGAAGTGTAATGAATATAACAGAATATATAACAGAACATAACATAAACTCACGCCTATATCCCTAGGGTTAGGCAGAGGTGCTAGCACCCACATTTCTCCAGTTGATGTTTAGATCCCAATGTAATAGATGACGAGTCTATCGCCATTAACCGGACACTTATAAACCTGTGATAAATACACACATAACTTCGAAAAGCATCGAAAATTCATTGGTATGTTCCATGGTAAAACCTGGGATCTAACCCGAGACCTCATCTCAGCAGTCCATTACCCATACCACTAGGCTATAGCAGATAATTAATATATTCGTAACAAGTACTGGTAACATAATATGAGTGCTAAAACTCCATATGTTATATGTTGCTGATGAATCTCATAACATGTTACTGAATAACATCGAAATAACGAAAGCCGTAGGCAGCTATACCCGTGCGATCTGCTGCACGTATTACACGGACCATGCAAATATCCCTCGGTCAGAGGTGGAGGAGAGTCGTGAACAACTTTTGTCCGAAATCGAAACTACTCTCTCTGCAGTATCCGATTGGGGACGACTAAACCTAGTCCAATTCAATCCCACTTAGACACAAATATGTGTATTCACCGCTAAGAATACCCCATTTATTGTAGCGCCATGCGCCTACAATATGGGCATTCCAAAAGGGGCATTAGATGGTTTCTTCAGGGTCGGCAGCGCGGGTGTGACGCCCATGTTGCACACGTCCATAGGCCACGGTAACCACTTCCCATCAGGTGGGCCGTGTGCTTGTCTGTACCTAAGTGGTATAAAAAAAATTGACTATCATTTCTCTGTTTAGATACATCACGTACATTAGTTACTGAGAACATTTTATTCAATGAATATCTAAGTCTATTATATGGTTATTAGTAATAAGCAATAACAAGATAACGTTCTCGCAATGAGATTATATTATATTAGGCAAAACGAAAGGAAAGACAACACTTAGTGTTATCTTGTTACAACAAATTCGCAAGTGGAGATCCGTGATCTCTGCCTACCCCTGTGGGAAACAGGCGTGATGTTATGTATGTATTTATGTATGTATTCGCAATAATTAGATGTACGTATCGGAACATAGGAACGATCTATATCAAATTTAAGCAATAGGCATTCCACTTGGTTGTTATCTCGTGTGTTACTGCGTAATACAATACGGTTTTTTATATACCTCTTAGGTGATAGCCAAGCACACGGCCCACCTGATGGAAAGTGGTTACCGTGGCCTATGGACGTTTGCAAAACCAAGGGAGTCACACCCACGCTGCCAACCCTGTAAGCACAGAGTGTTTCTGTGCCGTCAGTGTAAAAGACAAAGTAGGACAAGCTTTTGGCCACTGACAGCATAATAACTCTCCAGTGAGCTCTGGCTATAATACTCACCGCGGGGTATACAACACAATATTATTATGGCCGCGGTATTCTATAGGGCGGCAGTACTTCCCCAGTCGGACTGCTCAATTGGACGGAAATACCATCGTGCCCTCCTTCCTAACGGTAACATAGTATCATTTAAGTAGTATATTCAATAACATGAATATCAAAATCGTACCCTAATATAACATCTTTAAGTCAAAGTTAAACAAATAGTTCTAGTTAATCATGGTTCAGTCAACAGCTCGCAAGTTTATAGGTAATGGCATTTATTAAACTAGACAAATAGCTTTCGATTTCGAAACTATTGCTCGCTAATTACTTTCGTAGTACGAAGTACAATTTGTTTGTTCCTTGTTTTGTACCGGAGCTAGTGAACAGTTACCGAGTTCTTCTATTCAAAGTTACGAGTTGCAAGGGAAGAAGTAAAAAAGTACGTGAGAAGGAATGAAATGAGGTGTGATGTTCCTTCAACGCAAAGGGAGAATTCTCCGACAAAGCTCGTTGTTGGTTTCATTTCTTTCGTATTTTTCAACGACTTTTTCAATTCATGTCTACTGTTCTTGCTTAGTGTATTTGTATTTTTCTTACGATCAACTTTTCTTGCTTAACATAAACTATAACTTTTTATAGGAGGTAGGAAATGGCGGTATTTCTGCCCAATTGAGCAGTCCGACTGGGAAAGTACCTCCGCCCTACAGATATAATAACTTCGTGTTATGTTTCCAGCGGTGAGTAGGGTAGCCAGAGCTCACTGGAGATTTTGTGCTGTCAGTGGAATGACTAAAGGCTTGTCCTGCTTTGTCCTCTACTCTGTGCTTACAGGGTCGGCAGCGTGAGTGTGGCTTCTCTGGTGGTACAGACGTCCATAGGCCACAGTAACCACTTTCCTTCAGGTGGGCCGTGAGCTTGTCTGCCACCTAAGTGGTATAAAAAAATAATTGAAATAATTCATTTCAACTGCGTTAATTCTCTTCTCTTTGCCGCGTGGTTCCCGGCAGAGTAGAATTTGGGCCACCCCATCTCTTCCCATGCGGTGTCGTACAAGGCGACAGATATATACAGCCCAGACTCAGCTTCAAGTGCATGGCTCGAGTCAGCAATAGTGCCCGGAATACGGCAATAGGCTTACCCCCTATTACGTGGGACCGAATACAATTATTGGTGAAATGTGGGTGTCAATTCCCCTCTGCCTAACTTACCGGGGATAAGCGTGATTATATGTATGTATGTATGTGTAATTCTATTTTCGGGACTTTTGTTGTCCTTCCCAATTATTGCTACCTTACTTAAGGGTACGCACTAGCTCGCTAGGACCACTAGGCGCGGCATTTCCTGACCAACTAAAAGAAAAGAGTTATTTCCCTAATGAAAGGTCTAATTTGTCTCCATTCATACCTGTAGCCATTAACGAAATATTCATTAATTATGACGACATAATGGCAATATCTACCCAACCACTAGCAAAAATAGCTATTGATATTACAAAATGAAATCCAGCTTTTATTATATTAATAACTAAAGTTGTGCTTTTGTGAGAGTCCCGAGAGGGAAACTTGCTCCAGAGTATCATCTGTCAATGAAGATTGACGGAATTGGGCCTGTAAGTTCTTTGTTATATTTGGTGGTTGTTATTTTTGGTTCGTTAATTACAATGCTTCAAAGTAAGTCACCATTCATAACGCTATCAATTCTAAAATACTGGTCCTTAGGTTATTTATACTGTAATAAATAATCAAGACACTACAAGTGGAAATGGTCTTGCTCGCTGAATCTGAGCGAAGTTACATTAATCTCAACCGTAAATAGCTTGAAACTGAATGTATTATGAATCAAAGAGCTGTCAACGTCACAAAATACATTGCAAACTAAAGCTACTGAAGACATTGCGCCTTCAGCCTGAAAACGGATGGTGGTTCATCGCCTTGTATTATTGAGTTTCACATGGACACACGGATGCTTATGTTGGAAAGTGTTTACCTCAACAATCAAATTACTTATTTTTTTCAGTGTCAATTATTTGGGGTTGAAATATATTAATATTAAAGCATATGTAAAGTTATATATAGAAAGATGTACTGCCGACCTGAAAAAAGTGATAGATAGGCAATAGACTTGGATGCGGAGGGCAGACGATTGGCAGAAATGGCTAACATTGCGAGATTCTAGGCCTCTAGTCTAGCAGTAGACTGAATTAGGTTAATTGATTGATAAAGTTATATACGTTTAAAACTAGATATAAATGATTGTTGATATTGATAGATGTGTCAGTGATGGCTGTGCCACAGTGTATACTTTTGTAGCTATCATCGACATAATCTATATTTATCTGTGTTGTATTTCTTTTGCTCCAACAAAGATTGTTATTATTATTTTGTTAATAACATACGCATATAAACCTCATGTAAATTTTTTGGTTAGTATTTGAAAGGGCGCCTGTTAATAATAGAATATGTACCGCTAAAGTTTTATTTAGGTTTAATGAGAAACACTAGAGTTCTTATATAGTACTATGTACGAGTATAGTAAAATGAAAATGTAGTAAAAATAATACCTTCTATAAGTATAATATGATATGGTCACTATGAATTTCCAATACACATCACTTGTAATTTATAAAAAAACTATAAACCTGAATACAAAATCATCAAATCATCATACAAAAATATAAAGAAATATGTGACACTATGTATAGTAAAATAAATGAGTAGTGCCTTCAATATAAATAATATTATTATGTCACTAAGAATTATCTATACCTACACATTTCATTTCGAAGCTATAAAAAACCTGCAAGACTTAAACACAATAGAGAAAAAGTGTTTGATGTACGATACAATCAGCAATGTGTGACATCTGTAACAGACATTTGTATTGATGAGTGAGCACGGGCGAAAATCCAATGTTTCGATATCAGCGCATTGAAATAACACGGTGTGAAGTAACAGAATATATCGGGAAAAGAGCTGCTATTTTATTTATTTTGCTAGTTTTGCATTTGTCAGTATTTTCGGCTTTGAACCTTCTTCGAGTCAATAACGATGAATTACAGACGTTCTCTTACGAACAAGATATTATGTTTAATTTGGGGTAAGGTTTTGATTGTATATTCGGTAAATAAATAGCGATCTAGGTCGCCTTGTTGTAAATATTTAGGTACATAGAAAATGATAAACAATGAAAAAAGAAAGAAAATACTAAACAATGTACAAGCGAGTCACTTGCTTCTGTATATCATATAACGTCAATTAAAATCCATATAAAATTTTATAGGAGGTAGGACACGACGGTATTCCCGTCCGAATTGAGCAGTCCGACTGGGGAAGTACCTCCACCCTACAGAATACCACGGCTATAATAACCTCGTGTTGTGTTCCCGGCGGAGAGTAGGGTAGCCAGAGCTCACTGAAGAGTTTTTATGCTGTCAGTGGGAAGACCAAATCTTGTCCTGGTTTTGTGTTCTGCGCTGAAGGCACTGAAAATCTCTGTTCTTAAAGGGTTGGCAGCACGGATGTAACTCCACTGGTGTTACACATGTTCATAGGTCACGGTAACCACTTTCTATCAGGTGGGCCATGTGCTTGTCTGTTACCTAAGTTGTATAAAAAACGTCATCCACAACATAAGTTAAATCTTAGCTTAGATGGCAGAGATTCAACTAATGAATCATCTAATACAATTTTACATTTGCACTTTACGCTGCTTTGCGCTGGAACTGAAATGAAAGAAACGTCTGATATAGATACGCTACAAATATTCATGGTGACCAGAAAATCACCATTTTGACTTAAAGCTACATATTATTATAGGTTACCTATAGAGTGATCTTGTAGAATTTGTAGATAACTATAAATATTAGAACTATTTCGTTATCATTATGAAATTTCTTCGCAGTGAGTTTTGGTGAAACTTTATTAATGGTTGGTTTGTCTTCATGAAGTTTCTTAATAAGATGTAGTAGGTAGGTACTAGAAGGTGTACTGGAAGAAGTTAATTAGAAATATGGCAAAAATTTTAAATTAAATTCAAATTCATGTTGGAATTTCGAATATACCTTTCCAACATTTGTCTTTAAAATACGTATTTTGAAGAGATTTAAAGACAAATGTTGATTATATTTGGAGATATCTGTGGCGTGATAGTGAACACGACTGTTAGATACACAGAAAGTACGGGTTTGATCCCCGCTTAGTGCAAATATGTATTTTGGCATTGGTGTGGTCGTGCCTCGGAGAGTACGTTAAGCCGTCATTCGGTCCCAATTGTCATATGAATATCTATGACAATCGTTACGCTACTCTGACTGCATAACTTTACTTATATCGCCAATTGATCGGTAGCTTCGGTTAGATGGCAGTTGCTTTACGGAAAAATCGAAATTCAGTCGCATCAGATACTGGAAAGCTGACCGCTAGACCTCGCCATTACCTCGAAGAAGAAGAAGACTTGGGAAAAAGCTCAGTGAATGATGATTTAGAGATATTACAAAAAACCTTATTCTCGACAGCAACATAACACAACACTGTATTATTTTGCGAAGTTTACCAATAATTGACTATCCAGTCACGTTACAATACTAATAAACTATTAGTTCGAATATGAATAAATAAAATTGAGAGATCAATGCTAATCCGCTACCTAGTGATATTTTATCTTCTATTGTGATTCTTCATCTATAAACCCATCCTTATTGTATATGAACCCAATGTTTACAACAATGTTCTAAATGTTCTTAACTTCACTATGGTAGTTTTCTTTTTCTTTTCTTTCTTTGGATATTACTTGAAGTATCTTACATGTTTTAAACTTGAAATCTTGTTTATGCGATTGCGTTTAAAGATTACTTATCTAGAGAGGTTTATACTACTAACTGCTAAAGCATCCTCTTAGCTAAGAACAGGTGGCTTAGAGTGCGACAGAGTGTAATAACCAACTGAATTATTAAGTGTAGCTAAATTGTGTTCCTGGCAAATAATAAAATTGGTAGCTTGAGACTTCTAGTTTTACAGTTTGAAATATTTTTATAATGTAATAATATTGTAAATTTTTGCTTGTTTTCTGAAGCAGCTGTTTATGGTAAAATTAACTTTACTAATAAAATGTTCAATGGACCAAACAATGGATGTATCAATAAAGTATTAGGAGATACTATTATTTTAACGAATATGATAGATAAATACACAAAACCGTAATAATTATGGTTTTATGCCAAGCTTTAGATAAATAGATAGAAAGATAATTCTTTATTGTACACCAACAGATTTACAGCAGGACGTAAGAAGTTAACATGTATACAGTTCAATGTACAATAGGCTACCTTATCGCTAAAGCTTTCTTCCAGCCAACCTTGGGATGGACAGTAATGTTACAAAAACAAAAGTTAAGCTTAAAACTAATTAATAACATTACTTCATTGTTATGATTATAATTTGGGCTACCAAAGCCACATCCATACATACCTACAATATTACAAGATTTACTCACAAGTCAAACTAAATTTATATTGTATCAGACAGACAAATGTACGAAATGTCGTAGGTCCATAAACCAATCAGGTATATCCACAAACTGGCAATCACAGGGAATCTCTAGCAATGCCGTTTAAATTAAAACGTTAGCCAATGGAATCGATACTACCAGTAGACTTGCGTCCACAATGAGGACATTTAAGAATAATCAAAATAGTATTAGTTCGACTTTTTGGAAATAAAATCGAGTTGAGTCCAATAGCTAACTCTTAAGATAATATTTTATCGAATTTGATGATTAAATAGTGAGTAAATGGATACGAAATTGTCACTGTAGCCTATAAATTAACGTACATACATAATATTTCATAGGCTGAGTATAAAAACCTGACTCAAACTGCTGTTACACAGTTTGTTTTATTTTCTAAAACCTCGTGTATTGTTCTTGTGGGTAGTTCACAATCCTATAGAAAACCTCAACCACAACTGGCTTGTATTTTTTCATTCATTTCTCTTTTCTTATTCCTCAAGTATGAATTCCTCTTAACTTCGTCTACGTCTATGCAACCTCTTGCATTTCAAATAAGGAGTCCGTTTGCCTCGTTGTTTTAAGGTGGCCTGACGTCGGTTTACTGGCTTTTATGTTCGTTGTGTAGTGAGAGAAAGGAAGGGAATGAAAAGGTTTAACAAGTATATGTAATGAAGAATATGGTCTAAGAGACCCTGAAAAGTAGAGAACATATAGGTGAAGTAATTGGTGTGATCAAAAAGTATTTTCACAGCTTAATACATAATTGTTTAATACAAAACTCTTACCTCTCCATGCCTTGGGAGCGCCATTGACGTGCTAGAACGTGCAAGACATCTCAACGCAACATATCACCATGTTTCCTCACCTTAAGCACTTATTTTCCATATAATTCACACCTTAGAAGCATTGAACTATAATGTAATTTAAAATAGTCAAAAAATCCAGTGACAGCCGATATTACCCCTGTGGTATGTAAATTTGGCAACTGAGTTTATATTAGTTTATTATATAGTTATAATAAAAATATTTTTCTGAATTTGGATAGACCTGGGACAAAAGTAGCAAGTCTAGACGTGAATACATTTGAATGTATTCGAATATTTTAAGGTGGCACTCATATCACTTCAATCAAAACTTCGCGAATGAATAAAAGTTTCTGATTCAAAAGAATTTCGTATTTTTCTTTCCAAAACTATCCGTAACGAATCCTAGTATAGTTTAGCTATATTGTAATTATACCTATTGATTGGAAGACGGTAAGCTATTTGCAATCCTATCTAACAAGATTTTTATAGGGTAACCGATATTACTAGTACGTGTATTCACTTTAACTGTTTATACTGTTGATTGCTGGCACTTAATGGAACTTGCTACAAATATGAAGTAAGGTACTAGTATTTATTCACAGTATTTGAAGCGTGTAGATACTGTGCCATAGTACAAGTGTCTAAGCTAAATTACTGGTGTTATGAGTGGTTTTTCATATGTAGTATAATTGCTAGGATTTAATCTCATTATATAGATTATAATCGCAAATTTATTTTATAATCGAGAATATATTAACTAAAATTTTTAATGATTTATTTATTTTTAACTTTAAATTGTATAATGGTTATTTATAAAAATATATAATATTATCATAACTAAATTATAATAAAATATGTCAAAATGGTACAACAAGCAATGCTTAGTCTATGTACTAATCAAATAACCCGCCCCTGATCGCTCCCGGTGCAAAAGGTTCCAAGTCGGCGTACTTAAGCCTCTTCCTTGAGCCGGCATCTTCCGCAGCGGCCGACGCGGAGTGAACGGTGCGACTAAGGTGGCTGGCGGCTACCGTGCTGACACACGTTGCATCCCAAAGTAGACATTTGCCGTTCTTCCAGGGCACTAAAGTCAGTCCGTCTGGCCTCTTACCATCCGACCTGCTCAGACCCGGAGGCTCAAGCACACAGGGGACGTTTGCGCATACAAGGACCCTGCGGACGATATCGTTTAGAGCGTGGTGTCGCGGAAACCTCCCAGTGCACCGTCGGCAACTCATAGCGTGATGGCCATTCGCTTCCACCGTGGAACCGCAGGTGCATATGTGGGGTTCACACACCTTACAGCCGTCGTCGTCGTCGTCAAGCAGGGAGCCTAGGTGAGGGGATGGCAATGCCTGTAACCACGCTCCAGATTCAGGCTGTGACACTGCCTTATCGGCCCCTGTCACCCCCTCTAATAATTGATCTTGGAGTCGCTTCACCCCCACATCATCCCACACTCGCTGAAGATGCATTGGTTCAGGAATTGACGCGCCCGCATTGAGGGCCGACCAAGCTAACACAGCATCCGACACAAAAGGTATGTCACCCACTTTCGAAAGAATAAGGTTATTGTCACACTTCATTACACAACAACATCTCAATTATTTGTTTCCAAACTTAGGGCCTTACTCACTGATTAGTAATCCTTAAAAACTAATTTTATAAATCTCAGTGTGCCACCAACAGATACAGTAGATTTGAATTCGGTTACCTCATGCGATAAGACACAGAACGAGCTTGTTTGTCTCTAAGCTCTTGCTTAACATAAACCAATTTAGGCAATCCACTGTTCCTGAACTATATTACTTCATGTTTTAAGATTAAGGGGTATCCTGATTTAACTATGTATCAACTGATTGAAAAATACGTTCCTGGATAGTACAAATATTTTTATTAAGATAAAATCTGGTTTATTATATCCTGTCCTACACTAGTACTAACTAGCTTGTGAATGATACCGGAATTCACATCATTTATCTATTGCTCAAGATGTTTAATATAACAACCTTTTCCTTTTGCACGAGTAGGTTTAATGGTTGACTAGCCTTTGCCAGCGACTTCGTCCACGTTAAGTTCGGAATAGATTAAAGTATGTTAACTTCTGTAACTATAACCTGTGTGTAAAGTTACCTCGTTGTACTTATTTTAAATTATTTATATTGTGAAGAAATTTTTCTTTCAGTACCAAATAAAAAATATCAAATATGCAGACCTAAACTACCGGGAACTGCGAAATAACTCAGACTTCGTCTATAAGGCCTAGGCAAGCATTGGAAAAATTCTACCTTTTGTTGAAAAACCCTTGAACCTAAACATAAACATGTATCCACATTTATCAATGTTCATTCACAATGGTTTTAATATCTTTCCTTCCTTCCCATCAACATTAACAGTCTTGTAATGGAAATTCGCTGTGCGAGATCGTTATGAAAATAGTTTGAAAGTGAGAAGGTTTTTCTCGCCGAAGGAGTGGTATATTTTGTCATAAGACGCAGGTTCGCTCTTAGTGCCATACTTAATTGTTCAACTGTGTATTTTTTTATATAACTTAGGTGGCAGATAAGAACGCGGTCCACCTAATGGAAAGTGGTTACTGTGACCTTTGAACATGTGCAACACCAGCTGAGTTACACGTGTGCTACTGACTCTTTAAGAACAGATAGTTTTTGTGCTATCAGTGCAGAAGAAACAATCAGAACAAGCCTTTTCTCTTCCCACTGACAGCACAAAAAATCTCCAAGGAGGTCTGACTACCCTACACACCGCCGTAAACAGAACACGAGGTTATAATAGCCATGGTATTCTGTAGGGTGGAGGTACTTCGCTAATTTTCTCGTCACGTCCTCTTGTAGTACGGTTTTCATTCAAATTTACATAAACGCAAGCAAAAAGATTTTAATGTCATCTAATGAGTCCTCGAATAAAAAACTTAGATAAAGACAATTGTTTACCTGATTTAAAAAAAACTTATGTTGATCAAAATCTCATACAAAGTGTAATGAGAAGATAAAAAGAGAATATTTTAAAATATGTGATACACAAACGAATTGATATCAATACGGTTTGTGTGTGTGAGTATTTCGAAGCAAATTACCCACAAAATACCTTTCTACCCTTTCGTAACGGGGTTACCGTTTGGGAGTGACATTCTTTATAATAAGTAATAAAATTTCCATCAATTCTATCCAAAATAGTTAATACAAAATTTGAAGTTAAATGGACCAAAGAATCACGTTGTCCCTACTACAAGCACTACACTACAAGCCAAATACAAACATTGGAAAACAGAGTATTGGTCTCATCCGATTGGTTACTTTATTGGTCCTTTTAAGATGGACATGATATAACAAGATTCTCGAAGATTTCTCGGACAACAAAGTACACGTGGACGTGTTTCATGATACGTGTTGCACGTACCATATAATACACGTTCAGATCAGCGATTTGTATTACCATTAAAACGGAACTTACAAAATGACTAAACAAAATAAAGACTACTTTAGCAAATGAACCACCTCCGGGTCAAGCGGCTCCGGCCTGAGACGACTCCCTGAATACCTTAGTGGGTGTTTTTATCTATTTATTCATGTGTTTGTTTGTGATTGATCTAGATTTCTTTAATAAAGAAGTGATTCATAAAGTATTTAAATATAAAATGAATATTAAGAGGTGGCCATACAGACAATTCTAGTTAGTACAGGAACAAGCGTCATTGAACGGTTCACTGCGGATCGGAATGGGCTTCTGTCAATAAGGATTAGATACGGCTTAGACTAAAACCAGTAGAGTGAACTTGTATTCACGACTAGTTTCAGAATATTCTATATTCCTGTCGTATCATCAATATTTAATGAATGAAGTTGAATTTTGATTTTGACAAGACAGTATTTACAATAATATATCCCAAACAGCATCAACGGCACGAAACAGGGACTCGCAAAAGTGCCCGGTAAACTGTATTAAACATTAAATTTAAAGTCACAAACATTTTCTTCATACAATAGTAAACATACAGCCCATGAATTAGTGTCCGCTTGACGGTAATAGGCTCGCCCCCTATTATGTGGAACCAATTGGAGAAATATAGGTGTTAGTACACCTCTACCTACCACTTCAGGGATTTACATAAACTCATACATAAACTCACACCTATATCCCCGAAGGGGTAGGCAGGGGTGCTAGCACCCACATTTCGCCAGTTTATGTTTTAGGTCCCAATGTAATAGGTGGCGAGCGAGGGATTTACAGGCGTGAGTAAATGTATGTACAAACACAATATGTACAATTTTGTATATTGTCCGATGTATACAAACTATAAACATTTGATACAAGAGAATGCAAACAGTCTTACGACCAATCCATCTAGATTGATGTCAACAACTCTAGAGTGTTCTATTTTATCGGATAGCGACAGTGAAAAAAAAGGTAAACTAACTACGAAACATTTTCACGATTTAATGAAAGTTTGACAGACCTCATATTGGTCTGTAACGTTCCCACCTAATAAAGTATACATAAAATAATAAACCTAGTTTTATTGTTATCAAGGTAGGGTGATAAATCAAGAGGTGGTACAAGCAAGCAACTGTTCACCCGATTGGCATAAGAAACGTACCAGATGAGAAAGCATTGGGCTGAAATGGACGGTGTATATCTTGTAAACATCAATAAAAATAAAATGTCAAAAAGTAAACCACTTTCCATGAATGAATAAATTCTCCAAATGTATAAAATAATCCTCTTACATACATAGCGAAGTTAATCCCAACCCAAGTGCTAACTGCATTGTGTCAAGACTGGACTAATTAAATCGCACCACAGCTATGACAGCTGTCGAGAACAGTTCAACATAGTATAGGAGCTAGCACTCATATATAAAATGGAAATTTAACACTCGAAACTAATCTGGTTTGTTCTGGTTGATTCAATATTAACCAGATTCGTTTTGAGTTTTTGATATTAGCTCTTATCGTGGGATTGGATGAAGATCGAGTCAAATGCAGATTTAGAAAAATTGTTACCCAAAAATCTGTTTTTTTTTTATATTTTTAACAGTGATTCTGATAGTGGCCTATTGAAATATCCAAATTACCAACTATTTAAGGGACCTTGAAGATATCGCGATTTCTATAATAATAGATAGTGTTCAACAATTTTAATAGTTTCACGTCATTACAAGAAATGCCTAAAGTTTTGTCAGAAAATATCTATTCACAAAAAAATCCTGTATAGTTAAATACAGGATTTTTTTGTGAATAGATATTTTCTGACAACAGCCCAACTCCCGGTCTAACTGTTTGAATGTCGGACTGTCTAAGTTTCAGTGAAGAAGTCGTGCACCGCTGAGCACCTTTGTGTAGTAAAGAATTGAAATATTTTCAGAAGGCTTTGATAGAAAACGCTTTGGGTATGCTCGTGGCTATATTTTGTCTCATTATCAACCTCATAGCAATTTCTCAGTTGCGTCCAATGTTTGTACTTTGGAGCGCAGAGTCCGGTTATTGTTTCAGTTTGGTATGACGGCTTTTATATCGTCCAAGCTTCCAACCCCGAGAGGAAAGTCTGCATCAAAGCCTCGTCCGTTGTTAGTCGGTTCACCAACTACGACTTGGGTCACAAGGGTCTGGCCCTGTACATCCATTCTGAAATATATTATCTGGGCTGTATTGGAAACGCATAAACTAGGTTATATTCGATATACAAGATAGAGAGACGAGACAAAACTGATTAAGGCCTTTACAGTGAGACCAAGTGCTCTAGATATAAGGTAAACACTTCAAAGGTAAACGAGTATAAAATTACTTCTAAATAGTTCAACATAACTATACGCTCCCAGCCAGATGAACTGACGACCTAAAAACACAGACAACACACATATTAGGAGAGGTCGCGATAATAGTGAATTGCGATAGGTTAATTGATAGATTTATACTCTTGATATGATCTTAATAGTTTTGCGATTAAATAGATAAAAAAAAACAAATAAAGATAACTTGAAAATAAAATTATAAATTATGTAAATACAATTATGTTTACAAATAGCAATCTCCATTGCTTATGAAAATACTCATATATAAATCCTATTCGTATTTAGACTAGAATGGAGATGAATTTCGCATGTGATAGTTCCCTTACTATGAATTAATAACAAAAGTTAAGTTAATAAAATTAACATAAGTCATTAAATTTGCCCGTACCAACTATGCTTTAGACTTCAGTCTTACGGCTAACATTCTTCTTCTTCTTCTGTCACAAACACTCATATTTATTTTGTTACAAATATAATCGTTACGAACAAATAAATTTCAACATAATAAACTATTCAAAATTATTTTACAGACACAGGTCAATGAAAATTCATCATCTTCTCACCTCTGCACATTTTCCCAACTCCGTTGTGGTTGGGTTTCAGTCTGGCTACAAAACGGCCGATTTTCTAAGTTTCTGAAACGGCTGCCATATCTCTAGCTCACATGATATCAAAGTTCTAAATTAGACTAGCGGGTCTAAAAAGGTCTCATTGAACGATTCTGCTAAAAACTAGCATCTTCATGATTTTCCGGTAGATCTCAGTAGATTCCTATAAAATTCATTAAATGGTCACTCATATGAACAGAATAACAATAATTCAGTTACTAAGCAGGTTCTAATTTCGTGTGAATATGCCACAAG
The DNA here is from genome assembly GCA_963662185.1 of Eilema griseolum. Classification (NCBI taxonomy): domain Eukaryota; kingdom Metazoa; phylum Arthropoda; class Insecta; order Lepidoptera; family Erebidae; genus Eilema; species Eilema griseolum. The sequence goes on from OY759250.1 coordinate 15,102,663, forward strand.
ACGAAATATTATTTTAATAGGATTCCAGTAAAGTATACTTTGTAGACCTTTTTTTTATACCACTTAGGTGGCAGACAAGCGCATTATGGAAAGTGGTTACCGTGACCTATGGACGTGTGTAACACCAGAGAAGTTACACTCGCGCTGCCAACCAGTTTCTGTGCCGTCAGTGTAGAAGACAAATCAGGAAAAGAATCGGCAGTAGCAGAACATCTTGAGTCGGGTACCAATCACTGGATTGCGCTTCGTCAACCCAAAGTCCTCTCCACTGATCGCCACTACTATTCACGGATTGTGCGTGAAGCAATTGAAATCAAAAAATGTAAAAATTTCAATAGGGAAGATGGATTCAAGCTATCCGGAACGTGGAATCCAGTGATTAAGATACTAAAACCAAAAAACACAGTGCCGTTAAAAACTGACATAGTGAGTGTGGTGTGTCGCCAGCCTAACCATTCATAATAAGTGTAATGGCGGGTAGGCGCTCAAAAAATGTTCCCCGCATACATCTCGACGCTCGAAGACTAGTCAAGTCGTGACCACGGGTGCTGCAACGCATCCGAAACGTCGGCAGAAATAGTAAGTTCCAAAATATAATACGCGAGAAGTCCCGATACTTAGTATAATTATGAAGCCTTTAGTCATCCCACTGACAGCACAAATTCTCCAGTGAGCTCTGGCTACCCTACTCACAGCTGGAAACACAACACGAAGTTATTATAACCGCGGTATTGCTATATATAGTGCTCAATTGGGCGGAAATACCGCCGTCCTACCTCCTATAAGACCTCCAGATTGACGGACTTTTTAGGGGTCCACCAGTAAGCGGCAGCCGGATGATGGCTTAACTGGTCTCCGAGGCATCGAAACTATCTAAGAAAAAAAGTATGTAATAAAATGATTTGATTATTTTGATTAAAACCAAACTTTATTCACGGCCTAACGGTATGGACAGCAATATAAAAAGTCATTCATTTTCATCGCGAGGCCATCCTACGTTAGGGCGGCCATAAAATGTAAACCGAGCATTTTATTACGGTCTGCTTGAGGGGTAGCCTCCGATCATTGTATGTATGTTTTTAATAGTCGATACACTGATAGTTTCAGTTAGCGAAGTTATTATAATGATAGTATAAAATATCTACGCTCTGTAGGAAAAAGTACCTATTTATACTTGGTTTTTGGTTATGAAATTGTAGCCTTACCTATACTTCGCCAACAATGTATAATGTATGTGTGTATTGTATATGTGTATGTCAAAATTTGTGCCTATTGTCTGGGGGTATACATATTGTTTGCCATTTTATATTAAATCTACACTTGCATGTGCAATAGACTTTGCCTCTCCTATTGAAATTCCTCTGTGTACTCCTGGGTTTGCTGGAAGAGCACTCAACTTTGAGTTAAGCTTGCCTTTGTACATAACATCTCATCTTTTTGTATAAATGTAATTTATGTGTACAATAAAGTATAAATGAAAAATTATTTTCAGTTCCATGTACCTAATAGGGGTTGAACCTATTACCGTTAAGTGGGCACTTTGTCATGGGCTACATCTTCAGTTTACTGTCATATAGAGAAAAGCCCTATTCCTAAGAGTCCACAGGAAGAGATGGGGTGACTTTATTCTACTCCACAGGGAACCAGAAAAGCATAATATATTTTGTGAACATAATGTTGTATGAAAAATAATATGCGTAAAACTCTGACCATATTCCCAGACCCTATGGGAACCAATTTCCAGGATAAAAAGTAGCCCATCTGTTCTACGGTTTGAGTGCTATTAGTAACAAACTTCGAAACATTTTCACAAGCTTTCACATTCATAATACAAATGTACATACATATACTCAAAGCCTGTAAATCCCCGAAGGGGTAGGCAGAGCTCTGTTTTACAGAGGAGTTTACAGACGTGAGTACGTAAAATGTAGGTGTTAATACATTAACACCTACATTTCGCCTACTATGATTTTCAGTCCCACGTAGGGTGAGAGCCTATTGTCGCCAAGCAGGGTATGTTTATGTCGGATGGAGAACAGCCATATTCTTTACCCGCCTTTTACTATAACCACAGGAATAGATGGGGTGGCTCTGTTCTACTTCACCGGAAACCAACACGACATTTATAATAACAGGTCATTACATATGAAATTGCCGTTTTTTTTGGAGAAATTGGAGGAAACCCAATATTCAGTACTAACGTTTTTGCATTTTTTTAGGAATGACAAACCTAAATTTTTAGATTTTTTTTTGTGTATGACTGATACAACATTAAACTAACAAACACTTTTATTACATGTTTGAAAAGTGACAGCTGTAAAAAAGTAATACGAAATTTATCATCAAAATGTACAGCATTTAGCACAGCATTTAGGAAGTACTGTTTTTGTAAGATCGAATTTAATTTATCAAGCGGCCAATAAAAACAAAATTTAATACAGAGTTGTAAAATCTTGAAATCAGCTTTCAAATAAAATAAAAATAATGGAAATAGCTATTAAATTACAGGAATAACGAACTCATGAATCTGTAAGAAAATTTCGGTCATTTCATAGGTAAATACCTAATATTGGTAGGATGTACGATACTGAAATATTGAAGTGAACGGCAAGTAAGGATGGATAGTATATAATGAAGACCACAATCCTACGAATACAAAATAAAAGTGCCCCAGGGTCGAGAGGGTGCGAGTATGTGTCAACTATAGAAACTTTAAATCGAAGTATCAAAGTTCGAAATAGGATAGCCCAGTGCTTCAACTTTTAAACTAGATTTACTTCCAGCAAATAGCTTAGTTATCGAATTCTTTGTGTATATTAAGTGCAAAAGTTTACGGCCAATAGCATCTTAAATAGCATTGACGGCCTCTGGCGAAGCGGTGGAAGGTTCGATTGTTACGCAGGAGGCGCGGATTCGATTCCTGCTCAGTGCAAATATTCGTATGCATGATATGTATTTTTTTGCATTGGTATGGGTGTTTCTATGTATAATATTTATGTACTTGCTAATATTCTTTATAAAATAATCTAAGTGTGTTTATCTGCATTCTAGATTCCGTAATACAAGCTAGTTAAGCTATGCTTACCAAGGGTCTAGACAGCGTTGTGTAGAATGTTGTGGAATATTTATTTATTTATAATTATCATTCCTCTTTCTTCTTTTAAAAAAATATATTTTTAAATACATATTATACATACTTACTGGTTGCCCATAATTGTGTAACTAGGAAGGTATCTGCGGGTAAATATGAAGTACCCAGAGTATGCAACTACTGGGCGGCCGGCGCCTCCTTCTGCGAGCAAGTAATGCTCGTGAAGGAGGAGGCGGGGCGGGAGCGACGAAGGATCGCAAGCCAAGCTGCCCGCGTACGAAGGCAACTCGGGCGTCGGAGGTATATGAACGGTGGAGCCGCCTGTCACCCTGGCAGAAGCAGGCCGCGGCGGTGGCGCGCCTGGCGCGCCTCCCCGTTTCCGGGGTCGAGTTGGGGACTCTGTAGTCCCCACACCCGAGACGAGGGCCAGATCGCGAGAGCTGGCCCTGTGTCAGCCGGGGTGCGAGGGATATGCCTGTCAACCTCACCTTAAAAGGAAAATTTGCCAAATTACTTCAAGACCATCTAATAAATCAATTGTAATTATGTACTGCAATTAAAATTCTTAAATATGCATAATATATAATAATGTTCGCATGCAAATGTAACTAATTCAGTTGTTCTGTTCCCATAATCAAATCGTGGAAACAGTTTTGTGGGGCCCTGTTTATATATAAGTTTTATGTAATTATCCGTTAATAAAGATACATAATAAAAAAATAAAAAAGAAATATTATTATTATTCCTCTTTATTAAATTAAACATCTTAAAAATCTATTTCCTTTTTAAATACATTTACAAAACATCTATTTAAAAATATGATTTTTAAGATGTTTAATTTAGTATTGGCATCGGGTACAGGGACTAAAATCCCGGTGGTTAGGGCTCCAGAGAGAGGAACCTCCTCACAATGTGTATCGTGTCAAGGAGTACCGTCTTCTGCATCAGGCCCTTGACTCAACTGTCTAATGCGAGCCTCTTCTATCTTAACAAAATAACCAAATACACATAACACATGTCGAAAACCTAGCGAGCTAAATCCAAATATTTTATTTTCTTATCATTTTCGGCTTTCACGAGACTTTCGTCATGCGGGATGGTGATATCAATGCGATTATTTATTGCGCGGCGCTCTAATCGATCTATCAAGCTACAATGGTCCTGTCAGTGATGATAGGTCGATCCCAATACAAAGTGACACGACCATCGTCAAGAACTGGGTCGGGCACATACTTGCAATACGGCATGGTATTATTATTATTGTTGCATGTTATTGATAGTATCTACCTAATAGTAATCAGCAGTTTTCACAACAGTTAAATGAATAAACATGGGTTCGATGTAAGGTATATCAATATCTTACTCGTACATCGAACCTGAACGAGCAACGAATTTTTAAAACGAAGGATTTATAATAATAGTATTAAGACTTTCAGGCGAGCCTACTCAACTATGAGTGACAGAAAAATACCTAATTATCATAGGTCATTTAGTTACTATTATTATATATCATAGAACGCGATAATTTAAAAGTTATTATATCATAGATCAGTTTACTACTATATAGTATGCTGATCTATTTGAGTGGCCTTCGGCGCGTGCGCCCGATCGAGTTGAACTTTTTCAAATTATATTCACAGAATCATCCCATCATTCCCAGCGGTGAGTAGGGTAGCCAGAGCTCACTGGATAATTTATGCTGTCAGTGGGAAGACTAAAGGCTTTTTTTTTACGTGCGCAAACTCCCCACGGGTACCTCCCCACCGGAGCCAGTGGGAGAGGTTATGTCGGACACGAACCGACTAAAACGCACGCCGCCTGAGGGTCATTTTGGTTGCCGAAGGTGAGGTTGACAGGCATATCCCTCGCACCCTGGCCGACCCAGGGCCATCTCTCACGATCTGGCCCTCTCCTCGGGTGTGTGGGGACTACAGAGTCCCCAACTTGTTCCTGGAAAACGCGGAGGCGCGCCAGACGCGCCGCCGTCGTGGCCTGCTTCTGCCAGGGTGACAGGCGGCTCCACCTGTCAACCCCAAACCGGCGCTCATGGGGGGCGGAGGTCGTTCATCGACCTCTGACGCCCGAGTTGCCTTCGTACGCGGGCAGCTTGGCTCCTTCGTCGCTCCCGCTGCCGCTCCCGCCCCGCCTCCTCCTTCACGAGCATTACTTGCTCGCAGAAGGAGGCGCCGGCCGCTCACGCATCCGCGCAGCGGACCATCGCCGCGAGCAAGGTGAAGAGCGTGAGAACCCTCACTCTCAGGGCCGCCACAAGCTCCCGCCTCGGCGTCTCCCACGCCGGGCACTCGGTGAGCGTGTGCGGCCCCGAGTCCTCGCTCGCGTCGCAGTGATGGCACTCGGACGTATCTGCGTCGGATGGAGAAAGAGCCAACTTTCTCCATCCGACGCAGATACTTTCCGAAGCACCCGTGCTCGGTGATCATCTGCGTCAGACGGTACGAGAGGCTGCCGTGTGGCCTCTCTAGCCTCTCCCCCATGATGGGTCTTACCGATGTTACTACGGCGCGCCCTGAGACTAAAGACTTGTCCTGCTTTGTCTTCTACACTGACGGCACAGAAACTCTGTATTTACAGGGTTGGTAGCGCGACTGTGACTCCTCTGGTGTTACAAACGTCCATAGACCACGGTAACCACTTTCCATCAGGTGGGCCGTGTGCTATCTGCCACCTAAGTGGTATAAAAAAAATACATATATAGCCTGCCAAAATCATAACCCTCCTTTTGATTCGTCGTAGTCGGGTAAAATATAATTTGACGAACGAGACCATCAAATAAACAGCCTATAATTATTAGTTGGAAACTAAACAAATTAAACAATAATTAATTTGTGAACTTCTACGTTTCGTCCTGTTATTGAATATTCAAATAAATAAAGCTCGTTTTCCTCTCAAGGATGGAGGGTATGATGGTAAAAGTCCTCCCTAAAAGTCAAAATGAAATCAAATTATATAAGGAGGAGTAAAAGAGGAGAGCCTTCTAAGTATAAGCTTTGGATGGCACCGGCATTAACCCTACTATGATGACCCTACTTAAGAGGAACGCCGGTATCATAGTCTTGACTGTTAATCAATAAAATTGGCCCAATCAACATCTTTGGAGTTCAAACTCCAAAGATGTTGATTGGGCCCATACACACAATACTCTTTGTCGAGTTCATCGATATTCGAAATTATAGATTTAATACACAATAAAGCTATAGGACTTTATTATTAGAATATTGAAATAAAATGAATTTGTAACCGTATCTAATGTTTGTAATATACAGTAGACGTGAACTAAATTAGAATATGGTTTCTATGACGATAACACAGTAATCTTCAAAATAAGGTACAATAATTTGTCAAGATATTCTATTGCCTATTTTAATATCAGCAAATCTATTTATTAATATCCTCGTGAATTTAGCTCCTAATTTTCGACGAACTACTCAATAACCTCAAAGAGATTGTATTTACAAACAATATCAATTAATAATGCATGTACGCGACAGTTGGTCGAGATGCGGTCTGGAATATTGGCAATTACACTACAATTCAGGAGTGCCGTAATGCGGTAATATTAACCTCTACGTCCGGACTAAACGTCAATAACGTTTATAGTTGTTGCGTAAAATATTTATGACTGTAAGGGTACTAACTGACTACTAACCCTGAATGCATCACCTTGGAGTCTTCGAATTATATTTTTAACGTCTGCCGTATATATTTTTTTTTGTTTCCGAGAACCACCTCTTCATCCCAAGTGAGAATCGGCCGAACTAAAACACTCAGTGTCTGCTACATTAAACCCATAACCATCCCTGGTCGGTTAGGCCCAAAGAGTAGGTCAGGTCTCGACATGACATGCGCTGCTGCCACGAACGCTGGCGTCCCTACATTTTTGGAGGAGAGTGAGTCCTTTTGCCCATTCAAAACTTCTTCGATTCGTTAACGATTAGTGATGAACTCCCAGACCCTGACCATCTGAGTTTCTTTAAAGACTAAAATTTTAAAGACAAAGAATTATTTTTAAAGATTAAGAAGAAATCAAAAGACTTAATAGGTGATATTATACACGAATTGAAAACACACCTAAAAGTACAAGTGTATTTTCAATATCTACCCAGGAGCGAATTTGTATCTTGTAGAGACAACGCTGTTATGGCGTGAATAGACGTCTCACTCTGTGCAGGATTCCGAGTTTACGCGAGGCGACTTTGATGATGCTCTCGATGTAGTTTTTGTTATTCAGTGTGCAGCGAATATCCATACCGAAGTTATTGAGGTTATCCTACAGTGTCAGTGGTGTGCTCTGAAGAGTGGGAAGGGTATCTATTAAGCATTTTTAAGTTACATATTTTGAGTTATTTTCTCATTTCAATATCAAAAATATTCCATTTCTTTATAATTTATACCTTGGTTGTTTGTTTCATTAATAATTAATGAGAGAGTTCTCTGCAAGCACGTTTTTGTGCTTTCATAAACGTAGCCATACTTTTTGTAATTAGTACCGCATTTGCTTCCTGCGTAAAAAAACAACAAAATATTTTATTTTGTTGTATTTATAGATTCCTGAAATTGAAAGTGAATTTCAGAATTTCTAATGAACTGTAGTGCAATTGATATCATTCTACCTACCCTATTTAGGAAATTAGTAGAAAGTTATAAAACGTGAAAGAATTTATCTAACGGCAGTTGTATGTATATTATAACATACAAAGTGGTTTAGTTTGTTTGTTTTATGGGTTATGCCATTCGTCGACCTCCAGACAAGTTTGTGGTTATTCGGTTGCTACACATTGCGGTGAGTTGAAAAGTTTGCCTGACTGATTAATGTCTCTGGTCAATTGAGTGCCTAAAATGTATAAATCAAAAGCACTCGGTTTATTTTCAAACGATAAAAGATTAAACGGAACACTAGGTACAATTTTATAGCTTTGATACTTTTATTTTCGAAATACATTATTTCATTCTCTTGAGTACATCGAGCATTTCATAAACATTTTATTGTAAGCGATGAAAGTGGGTATAATTTCAAGTATATTAAATTATATATTAACTTCATGCATTGGTATCTTTTACTTTAAAAATGTTGATCCATTATGTGGGGATCTAAAATAAAGTTGACAAAATGTTTTTTTAATAGATATTATTGCACACGGAGACGGCAATGCCCCTCTCCATTCCATGGAAGACGCTGCTGCCTACGACAAATACAGGCCGCGGCGGGAATGGCTCTGTGGAGGCCTGCTCGGAGGCCTTCTATGTATCCCTCTGACTAACAGAGGGTATAGTGGGGAAAGGTACTGTTGCACTATAAATTTAAAGATTATTCGAACTACATCTTCTCTTTGGATTCTATGATTACATTCAACTTAATTTATCAGGTACGTACAGTAACATTAACTTTCTTATTCTATGATATTATGTAAAACTACTTTGTGCCCCAGTAAAAGAAAACAATCAATAAAATCATAAGACGTGTGTATGTCTCTTTCTATCTATTCAGATGTAAGTATAAGAAGATATGAAATTTTTCAGAAACTCTCTTTGAATCCTGTCAGATTTACTTGTACTAACATGAAAGCTTTAGACTTTACCACAAATAAGTGCCGACATCTCGTATTTCCCAGCAGAGTAGGATAATATTTGCGTAACTCCGCTGTATAAAGTCGATATTCTATACCCGAGGGGTTGGGAAACAATCTCCAACAAGAACCATGTTGGTAGATTATGGATAGGAAAAAAATATGCATAAGAAACTTGATATAGATAGCATTGCATAAAGGTAAGGCAAACAATGTTAAATCTCAATGCACAATTGGCGTCAAAAATAGCTTAACATATTATAATAGAATGTATAAATAATTCAGGTCTAAACTTATTATATATCAACATCAGTACATGGTCCAGGTTAGTGTGTGTTCAGCAACTCTTGTTCCACATTTTAGTAAACAATAAGTATTATTATAATTCCAATTAAGTTCTGCTTTTATGTCTTTCACTGACCGGACATTAAACTTCAATTCCAACCCAAGCAATATCGCTTGCTACTCATTAATTCTGTATTGAAAAGAAGTTTATATTAAAATCAAATCCTCGCCTCAAAAGTCATTACTAAGCTAGAGATAAATTTTACAATTCTTATTGTGTATATTATACACATGAAACTGTTACCAACAATTTCTCATCAACCCTATTCAACATCCCAATCCCAATCAAGCTCCTCGCCTAAATTCCGTCAATCAATCTCGCAATCAAATTGGAACCTCAGTACAAACTACAAGATTGTATAATAAAGTTAACCTAACCCGTCGGATGCAATTAGTAGGCCAAGTAATTACTTTATTGGTGACCAGGAAACATGCTGGTCACGAGCCCGAAGCGTTGAAATTACTGGGCGGAATTCGTAGCATGTGCCCTATACTTAATAAGGTCGTCTATTGTCGTACTTTATTTTAGATTTAATACATTTTAGGTTAGATAGTAATTGGTAATTCTATTAATTATACGTTTTAGAATGATTAGTTTTTTTGTTAGGGTTCTTTTGTCTTACAAAATTGTCGTATGAATATTAAATGTCTCGAATTAAATGGAAATTATCATAAGACATATATTAAAATAAGTTCTTACACATGTGTAAAAATTAATAGTAGTTAACATATGCTAGTAATGTAACTTTACTATACCTAGCTAATTCTTTTATGTTTATGATTAAGATGGAAGACTTCAAAATTCCCTTATAATGTAGTGTTCCCGGTGGAGAGTAGGGTAGCCAGAGCTCATTGGAGAGTTTTTGTGTCAGTAGGAAGATCAAAAGCTTGTCCTGCTTTGTCTTTTACGCTGACGGCACAGAAACTCTCTGTGTTTACAGGGTTGGCAGCGCTCCCTTGGAATTACACACGTCCATGGGCCACGGTAACCACTTTCCATCAGGCGGGTCAAGTACTTGTCTGCCACCTAGGTGGTATAAAAAATTAAACCTTGTGTCATATTTGTCTTAAATTCATAATGAATTATATTTGGAAAAAAATGACATGTTTAGTAATTCAATAAAGTAAGTAAGTTAAATTCAGCAGAGTACACGATTTACAGCTATTTACTAACTTCGCCTGACGCTGTTTGAGATTAGTATTGCGTCTTGTTATTACTGTAATGCACGTGTCGGTGGTTGAATTTTTAATACTGCTGAAGCACTGGAATCATGGTCTGAATAACAATTAACTGTAATTTGTTTATTCAAGTATAAAATTTATAAAATTATTTTTTCTAAGCCACCCAGCTTAGAAAAAATAAATTAACATGTCCGTAATACAAATGAGATATTTTTTCATTTCATTGCTTTGTTTGTTTAGCGTACATTATGTTACTGCTTTTGTCTGATAATTTGTTTGTTTCAGACACATTAGTCATTTCATGTCTTCTGACAGGCTCCGTGGCGAAGCGGTAGTGAAAGCAACCGCTACACAGGAGATGCAAGTTCAATCCCCGTTCAGTGCATATATTTGTATGCATGAATATGGGTATTTCGATTGGTTTGGTTTTGCCTCGGAGGGCACGTTAAACCCTCAGTCCCGGTTGTCATACGAACATTTATGGCAGTCCTTATGGGTATTTGGAGCCCTAAAAAGTTCAACAACTGGTCCAACTACAATGCTTCGATAACATTTTGGTTTGTGGAAGTTAAATGGCAGTCGCTTCATGGAAAATATTAAGCAGAGTAAAGCGGATCCCAGACACCGAAGTGAAAGCTTCGGATGCTTCTTTTTTTTTAATAGATAGATAGATAATTCTTTATTGTACACCAACAGATTTACAGTAGGACAAGTAGGTAGCATCTATACAGTTCAATGTACAATGGGCGGCCTTATCGCTGAAGCGATTTCTTCCAGGCAGCCTTGGGATGGACAGTAATGTTATGAAAACAATAGATATGGTGTAGTTACCGACTAAACTTAAATAGATAGTGTATTAAAACAAAAGAAAGAGAGAAAAGTAAGTAAAATACCACTTAGGTGGCAGACAAGCACACGGCCCACCTGATGGAAAGTAGTTACCGTGACCTATGGACGTTTGTAACACCAGAGGAGTCACAGTCGCGCCCTGTAAGTGAAGAGTTTGTGTGCCGTCCGTTAGTGTAGAATACAAAGCAGGACAAGCCTTTAGTCTTCCCACTGACAGCACAAATTCTCCAGTGAGCTCTGGCTACCCTACTCATCGCTGCTTTTTTTTTTTTTTTTACGTGCGCAAAATCCCCACGGATACCTCCCCACCGGAGCCGGTGGAGGAGGTTATGTCGGACTCGAACCGACTAAAACGCACGCCGCCTGTGGGTCGTTTTGGTTGCCGAAGGTGAGGTTGACAGGCATATCCCTCGCACCCCGGCCGACCCAGGGCCATCTCTCACGATCTGGCCCTCTTCTCGGGTGTGGGGACTACAGAGTCCCCAACTCGTCCCCGGAAACGGGGAGGCGCGCCACACGCGCCATCGCCGCGGCCTGCTTCTGCCAGGGTGACAGGCGGCTTCACCTGTCACCCCCAGGCCGGCGCTCATGGGGGGCGGAGGTCATTCATCGACCTCCGACGCCCGAGTTGCCTTCGTACGCGGGCAGCTTATCTTGCGATCCTTCGTCGCTCCCGCTGCCGCTCCCGCCCCGCCTCCTCCTTCATGAGCATTACTTGCTCGCAGAAGGAGGCGCCGGCCGCCCACGCATCCGCGCAGCGAACCATCGCCGCGAGCAAGGTGGAGAGCGTGAGAACCCTCACTCCCAGGGCCGCCACAAGCTCCCGCCTCGGCGTCTCCCACGCCGGACACTCGGTGAGCGTGTGCGGACCTGAGTCCTCGCTCGCGTCGCAGTGATGGCACTCGGACGTTGGCTCTTTCTGCATCCGACGCAGATACTTTCCGAAGCATCCGTGCTCGGTGACAAACAAACAGACTCACCGCTGCTGGATTCTGCTGGATGCACCGATGTGGCTATACTGCAATCAACGCTAAGATGAAGAAGAAGTCATTTAATGGTATTTAAACTATCATGGTCACTCACATCAGCATCAAAATAAACGGGATATTTATTTGTTGTTGTTTACATGTTTCATTGTTTTGAGCAACAGCGCCGAAATATCGGAAACTCAAAACAATGAGATATGGTAAATATCCCGTTTATTTTGATGCTGAAGTCATTTAATGTCGCTTAGTTAGTGGTAAGCTATGTTGTGTGTAAATAAATAAGGGGTTACAATTGAATGATGTCAGTAATGTTAAAATTGTGGTCACCATTGGCTGGTGACCACAATTTTAACATTACTGACATCATCTCTGTAAATATAGGTTTTGAAATTATCATGGTCACTCACATTAGTATTAAAGTAATGGGGATATTTACCATGTATTGTACTGAGTTTCCGATATTTCGGATATTCGATAGATATGTTTTCACACTTTGCTTAGCTATCGTGTACTTAGTATATATTGCGGTAAGCTAGCAATCCTGGCACGCCAACCGGGTATAGGTATTTATTTCTTAACTGTGGTAGATTCAAATTACTGCTAGCCTGCCGCTGTACTGCGCCAAAACTATCTGTGCCAAATTCAATAAAAGTACTATTTCGAAGGAACAAATGATTCAATTTAATTGGAGATTCATTCAGAAATATTCCGAATGAATCTCTGCAATTAGATGGTCTGCATGAATTGAGACTAATACGTTAGTAAACGAAATAGGAGAACTCGTAGATATCCAACCGTGAGTCGTAATTCACAATTCATTAGCTCATTTATTTTCTACACCCCGCCGCATCTAGGAACCAATACATGCACATTTTTTTTTGTTCTAAACAAGTCATTACGATAATAAAAGCTCGGGAAATTGTGACAGAGGAATAGTAGTAAATGACAGGCTTTTGTATCTACTGAAAGAAGAAAATTATCATTATCATAGAATGTAGGTATATAGTTAGTATAAATTATCCATTAGTTCAATCTACTTAGCTAGGTGAACCTAAATTGGAATAATTTGTGGGGCAGGTGAACTTTGCAAGCGTTTTCTGTTTTCGCTTAGCTTGCTCAAAATGATTCATTGAACCCTTACCTCGGAAATTTTAATAGTGAATATGTGTAACATAATACCTACCTGTCATCATTCTCTAAGCCTTTTTTCAACTCGATCAGGATCGACTTTCCGGTTGAACTGTGATGCGTCTGAACTTTGATATTCCCGTGAAGAAACTGTCATCTAACCTCCACAGGGAATTGGTGATTCAGTTGTTCTAGTCCTAGTGATACTTTTTAGGACTCCAACTATTCGAACCTAGGTTCTCAACGACTACCATAGGTGATCATATAGTACGACGGCTTAACGTTCTCTGCGAGCACAAAAATACTTAGACCAATGGAAACCTGATTATTATCATCGCCACGTGCGTGTGTGCGTTTGCATTTAACCTATGAAAATCAATGACATACTCACATTTATCCTGATTCGAGTTACCATAGTAGCAACACATCGTTCAGTTGTCGGGTAACGATGCAAACCACTTTTGTCTTATAGCAGTGTGCTCTCACCTTTACGCCGGACGCTGCAAGCACTTAATACTTTAATGAGCTGTCCACATTATAGTGCTCTAATGGATCTCCTGTTTGTTTCTTAGTGTTATGTTTAGGAGAGTTTTAGGTTAACTGATAGAACAAACAAGTGGAATATGTAATCAGTATAAAAAGACAAAATGGATTTAAAAAAGAGAAAATAAATTTTTAAAAGCCACTTATTCGGAAAAATAGGAATTCAGGAAATACTTATAATGACTAGTTCTGGATTCATTTGTTTAACCAACTCCTACAGATTGGTTTATCGTAGCTTTTATGGAAGTGACTACAGTCCGACTTCTTCAAACGAAAGACGAAAGCCTGTCCCAAGGTCTTGTCCCCCAGCCTGTACTCTTGGCTTGCAGGTGAAGTTAAATTCTACATTACACTTTGTTGCATGTGCAGTTGACATACGTATACGTATATAGCTTTATGTACGTAAATATTCACGCCTTTATCCCCAGAGGGTTGGGCAGAGGGGAATTAGGTGAGGTAGTATGTCAAATGTATCATTCTTGTAAATAGTACTTAGAGGTCGTGTTCATCGCCAACATAATATTAGTACTCATAATTGATTTACCGAACATACATACATACGTATAATTAGCCTCGGAGGGTTAGGCAGAGGTGAATTAACACCCACATTTCACCAAACATTGAATTCGGTTCCACGTAATGGGGGGTGAGCATATTGCCGTCTTCCGGGCACTATTATTGTTGACTCAAGTCATCCATCTAAGGCTGAGTCTGGGCTGTATATAGCTGTCTGATGTTAAAATAGTCGTTTTGCACGACACCGCATAAGAAGAGATGGGATGGTCCAAATTCTACTTTGCCGGGAACCACGCGGAGTGTATATAGAGTGTATTTTTATTTATTTATTTATTTAAGCATTTTGCACAAACAGACAGAATGTACAAAGGCGGACTTAATGCCACAGGCATTTTCTACCAGTCAACCTTAGGGTGATGCAGAGATATTAAAAGTAGGTGCTCGAAGTGTTGTAGTGATAGTTTTCTCAGTTAGGTACTAAATAATAATTTTATATAATAAAAATAAATAATAATATATCCATATATAAATATATACAAACATCATAAACTACATACACATTTAGACCAATATATACATAAATATATGCATAAAAATAAAAAGAACATATATTTATATATTGATACAAATATACCTACACGAATACATTTCAAATACATACAGATGTGATGTGAAATGATTTGTTTGCCAACTATGGGTCGCTGTAGAGCTGGTGTACTCTGGTCTTAAATATGAAACGGTTTGTAGACATTCTGATTTCCAGGGGAAGCGCGTTCCATGAAAGAATAGACTGGACTAAGAACGAAGAGTGGACAAGTCTTGTCGTGTGAGTGGGACAGTGTAGGAGTAAGTCGTTAGACGAGCGTAAATTTTTGTTATGGTTAGAGCTGAGTAAGTGGAGCTGACACTTTAAATAAGCTGGGGCATTGGGAGAGTTTAGTGGGGTATATATTAAAGTGAGCTCTCAGACTACGTCGCCTTCGTATAGGCAACCAACCCAGCTCAGTACGACAAGCCAAAATGTGGTCATACTTCTTAAGATTGTAGACGAATCGAATGCAATTGTTGAGAAGTCGGTCAAGTTTATTGAGCAGATCTGCATTCAGGTCGAAATAGCATACATCACCATAGTCAAAGATAGGAAAGATTAAAGTCTGCATAAGCATTGTCTTAGTTTTAACAGGAAGAAAGTTTTTAAGGCGATAAAGAGCCCTTAGTGTCCCCGTCACTCTCTGGCAGACGTTAGTGACTTGAACCCGCCAACTGAAGGTTGAAGCAAGATTTAGGCCCAAGTTCTTAACACTAAGTGTGACAGGAATTATTTTGCCATCGAATATAATAGCTGGCATGATCACGACCTTCAACCTTCGCATCATGTACACGCTGCCCACTATCATACACTGGCATTTGTCAGGGTTAACGGCCAGTCCAAACCCATCACACCAACGACGTATAAAGGATAAGTCTGCGTTTACTTTATCGATAGCCTCCGAAATGTTATCCACCGGGACTTGGCTATACAACTGCAGGTCATCGGCATACAAGTGATACGCACACTGATGATCGGTGGTTATGAAGTTACAAACTGACTGCTGCCGGCCCTGAAGATATGAAGAGAACCAATCCAGTTCATCAGATGAGATTTTAATATGGGCAAGGATCGACAAAAGAATGTCATGGTTCACACAATTGAATGCATTGGAAAAATCTACTAAGACCATCACAGTAATCATAGCCTTTTCCATACCATCCCTGATGTCACCCGTTACATTTAGGAGAGCAGAGGTAGTGCTGTGTCCTGGCCTGAATCCTGATTGCAGTGGACTCAATATGTCATTACGATGTATAAAATTAGACAACTGTCTATGCACACATACCTCCAGCACTTTGGATAGAAACGGAAGGATCGAGATCGGACGAAAGTGTTTGGGAAGCGAGGGATTAGAAATTTTGGGACAGACATAGGCTTTGCGCCATAATATAGGAAATTGACCAAAATCTAGTGAAACATTGATAATGTGGGAGATGGCTGGGAGAAGATGGTCCAGGGTAGAGGTAATCATTCGACGACTAATATTGTCCCAGCCCACTGCCCTAGATTTGATGGACAAGATGATTTTTTTGATATCATCCAATGGAACTGGAGAAAACTGAAGAGGTGTATAACTGGGACTGGTCAGTCCGGCTATGAAGTCTACCGTTTGACGTTTGGTTGTGCCATCAATTGCAAGAGAGGTGGAGAAAAAACGATTAATGGCATCCAACTCAAACGGCTTGGGTAGCTCCAGTTGCCTTGATTTACCAATTCCCAAAGTCCCGAGAAACTTCCAGACCTCAGCTGGTGATGAGCAAGTTATGTTATCGAAGATGTGTCGGCGTTTAGCGTTCCGTATCACCTGGTTACACCGATTCCTGACCGCCTTGTAAGAGTCCCAATTGATGTCCGAACGCCTTTTTTTAAACTTAACAAATGCCCGGTCTCTGCGTGTCATAGCAATTTGAACCTCATTTGTAAGCCACGGTGCCGGAGGATGCTTCAACCTCACCCTCCTAACAGGGACATGTATATCGAAGAGGGTATTTACTGTTTTGTTGAAGAACAGAACTTTGTCATCAACCGTGGTAGCCTCTGCTAAAGACGCCCAATCGATCTCCGCACATCTCTCAGCACACAATTTGTTAGTGTCCATACGACCAAAACAACGTCTCTGCAACACTTTAGGTTTGAGTTTAGGTGGTTTAAGAATATAGGATACATAAAGTAAATCATGATGTGAGAAGGCCGGCGCGCGCGGCGCTAAAAACTGACCGTAAAAGTTAATAAGACTAGGAGAAGAAGTAAGAATCAAGTCGAACCAGGTATCCTCCACGTCCTTATTGTGCTGTGTGGCCAGTGTATATAGTGGCTATGTACTAGGCATTATTTTAAATAGATTAGATCTATAAGCTTTTGCTGGTTAAACCTACCTAAATGTACTTTTAAGCGTTATATATCTAATTAAGTAATAAAAGTTCTCAAGCGCCAGTCGACTTCCAATTTACTTGAACAATTGAATTCTTAAGAAGGAACAAACTTTACTTAATTGATCTAATTTTAGACTTTCTTCCTGGTCCGATTTAATTATGTAATTGATTATAAATAATTGATAAGCATTAAGTTAACAGTTTAGTACTGAATAGTGTTAAAAATATTTTATATTAATAATAATAATAATAAAATATTTATTTCAGACCATAGTCCATAATTAAAAAAGAAATACAATAAAAAAAAAATACACACACTAAATAATCACATCAACTAGATACGTGTGCTCGGATCAAGGCTTTCACTATAGCCGAGTCCTGCTTATCTGCAATGACCTTCAGGATACCGTTAGTGCTACCCCGTATTCTACTTAAGCTGGAAGCGAGTCTTTTTCGCATGATGGCATGAAGGCAAACATGCCAGATGCACTACAGAAGCGGGGTAGCCCTAACAACATCCTGAATCTTTATGATATCTTTACTTCCTTTAATGTGACATCTAGAAATAAACATAGATTTAAGCTTCCCTCGATCAGATTGGAGTTGTTCAGGGGTAATGCCTATTGTATGGCAATCTCAATTTATAATCATCTCCCGCGAGCGCTACAAGAACTGCCACTGACAAAATTTAAAAAACAAGTACATGACTTTTTATTAAACAAAATGTATTACAGTGTACAACAATACCTTGACGATAAGAATATTACAATATTATAGACGGATAAATATATATTTGACATTATGCATAAGTACCTGCTGACATTAAAACTTACAACTGAATAATTTATTGTTTGACATTATGCCTGTAATATTGACATTGAAAATAAAATCGAATGTATTAATAATTTTGAATATAAAATAATTTTGAAACACTTTGCCTGTAAAAATAATGACATTAAAATTTGCACGCTCTACGGGGCAGAATATGCTGTATTCACTAGCTTTTAAGACCTATAATGTAACCATATTCGAAGCAAATAAATGAATTGAATTGAATTGAAGCCATTATTAACACAGATCAGGAACACTAATAAATATATTGCACTAAGCGGCGATATAATTTTTTTTAAAGAATATCAGCTGCCAAAATCACTAATATTCCGTCTATCTATTATTCTAGTTAAACTAAATTGCTTTTATTAGGAGTTGAATTACGTCGAAAGCCTGGAATTCGAACCTAGGTTCGCTCGATTGTTAGGCTTAACCACTAAACTACCGAAAAAGTTCAGACGTGGCAACGGAATGCTCTACAGATACGTCACATCATACAACTCCTGCATCACTCTCCAAGCTCATATTTTAATAAGAATGTTATTTAGTTCAGTAATATTCATAACAATATATTCCCAGACATTTCTTAGGTTCATTGATAGTTTTACACAAGTGCTTGACCTTTTCTTTACCCTAAATTTCATTAATGATAGGTTTTTGTTCGCATATGGTCAAATACCCTTTTGCATTGTCGTTCTATTTAAGTACATTCACTTGATATCCTTTTTATTAAAGAGCCTTTATTGAATCTATACTCGTTACTAGACACTGTAAGTATGTTCGAGCGTAAAGTGTAGGTATTGTATATCACAAATTTTATTTGGGTCTCGTTGAATATATGTGAAAATTAAAATGCCAATAGAATTTAGGTGAAGGTACATTAGACATTAATATTGAAGTTTTTGCTGCAAGATTACAAATAGGTATATGTTAATATTTACTTATTTATTCTGTTTTTTCCATTCGAGGACAACGACAATCCAACACAATAATTTTGGATCAACAAACGTTACAAAAAGTAACGATTTTGCTCTAAATAATAGAATTAGCCGCCTCTCACACCTAACAACCTTTTGAAATTACCGATTTCCGAATGTTCTTGGATACTCATTATAAATGTTTGTTGTTTTATTTACTAAATATGCGCCGACCTATGATGATCATTCAAAATTTAAGACGAGACTAGCAGAGCTTTTTAAATGAATGAAGAGAAAGGAACGAAAGGGAGAGAAAGGAAATGAACCTGATAGCAGAGAAATAGAGAAAACCTGAAAATAAAATGAACTTTTAAGAAGGAGCGTGTTTCATTAACTGTTAGAATGTTGTTACATCTTTGAAAATAATAAAAATATGTTAAGAAAAAGATGTGGTTGGCGAATTCATACGGTGTCCTGGGGATTTGTTATTTGGTCATAATCAATAAAGTTACATAGTTACGCTTTGGTGTAACTGAATCAAGTGGTATAATCTACTGCGTTCATGGCTCATTTAACAAAGACCTTTAACATGAAAGAACTTTCGATTTTCTGATTCTTCACTCCAATGAACACAAAATAAATGCGCATTTCTCATTTTTGTCGCCAACACTGTTTATTTGTCAAGCACTTTCATCTCTTAAAATAAATATGACTTCAGCCGTAATGTGTAGTATTAAGGCTTAATTTACTTTGAACAAATTTTAAATATTTTTACTAACCGATTTTGTAAAAGAAGGAGGGTCTTAATTTTAACATTTAATCATTAATTATTTTTAATATTTAGTTCGACTAAAACTCTATTATGATATAGAATATAATTGAGTTATGGTTCGTCGATATTATAGATGGATTACCATAACCTGGACTCGCGAACTTATTTACAAACTTGTAGAGTGAGAAAGTACAAATCTTGGTAAAGAATTTAAATCTATGCTGGAAGTCATTCTTCATAGTTTGACTTGAAACTGCTGCTACTTATTTTTCCTTTATTTTTTTTATTTTTTGGAATCTTAGAATTAAATAAGTATTTAACACTGTACGTTATTTAAAAAATATTCCTCAATATCTTTCACTAAAACAGTGGTAGCGTTATAATTAAGCCTAATAGAAAAAAAAATTGTTTATTCGGTATGTGTATATTAATTTAAATTTTACATAAATAAACAATTAAAATTAAACTAAAAGAACTATTTTACAACTTATAGCTAAAAAATAATTAGAATGTGTCGTGGAATTCCTCCACATCGCATGCCACTTATGGTAGCGTTCCCAGAAAACTGGTAGCATTGCCACGTTTTATGGCAATACTTATTCTCTGACCTAAAAAGGGGCCCAAATTAAGACTTTATCTTATTTAACCAACAGGAACCTCACCTAAACACAGGTATGTAGTATTAAGATAATTTTAAGAGAAAAATGTCAACTCATTAAAAGTACAGAGATACATAGAATGCACCACCAACTTCTATTTTTGCTAAAACATAACTTAATTTACTACTCAGGTAATGGTTTTCTTCGTCAAAAATTAAATAATAAATTATGATGAGCAAGGAAATTTAAGTTAGCCAGTTGTTGCCAAAAGCAATAATGTTCATATTTTATTATATTAATCAAAGATGTAGCGGACAACTGCTGTGGTTAAAATAAACTTGACTAACATCGTTGAAGAGTTGGAAGCAACTGTCACTTAAGGAAGATTGAATTAGCCGCTACTCGCCGCCTTTCTTGATAAAGGTGTATACAGATGAGCTAGTCCACGTATATCTAAGAAATGAACACAGCTTGAACAAAATACTCCAGTATAATTAATGATATTGGCTTTCAACCACCAAGGGTTAAGTGGAAACCCTGCAATACCATAAATGAAATGGAATTTACTCAAAATGAACTAAGGAAATACATGTGCACAGAGTGGTTTTTAAATATGTTCTATTGTTAAAATACTGTAAACTCATACACTATTTCCGAATTATTAAGTGATATCAAATAGTGTTTGCTTTGCTTTTGCTTCCCGTTCTCAGTTATGAAGTACTAGAACCCTATTATATTCTTATAACTATAACTTATAATAAAATATATTATTCTTATAACTAATAAAGAAAATAATCGCAGACTGTCTGTAAATACCTTAAATATGAAACAATTTAATGTGACAAACTCTGTACTTTTGGCGACAAGAAATGTTGTAACTTCCGCAGGATGCAAAAAGTTGGCAGCGCTTTTATTTGGTGTTGGAGTAAAAAATACCTTTAATTAAACTATAATAATACTTTATATGATTGTAATATTATGGACCCTTTAGGCTCACAAAGACTACTTCGCAAAATGACCGCTTTTGATTTATGCCCTCATGTTTTTTTCTAAAGAGACAAACTCGGAGGTAAATTCCGGGATAAATTAGGGAAAATTATTGAATATAGTTTTTTTTATACAACTTAGGTGGCGGACAAGCACACGGCCCACCTGATAGAAAGTGGTTACCATGACCTATGAACGTGTGTAACACCAGTGGAGTCACATCCGTGCTACCGACCCTGTAAGAACAGAGATTTTATGCCGTCAGTGTAGAGGACAAAGCAGGACAAGCCTTTGGTCATCCCACTAACAGCACAAAAACTCTCCAGTGATCTCTGGCTACCCTACTCACCGCCGGGAACACAACACGAAGTTATTATAACCGCGGTATTCTGTAGGGCGGAGGTACTTCCCCAGTCGGCTGCTCAATTGGGCGGAAATACCGCCGTGTCCACCTTCTAAATAATATAATACTTCCACACCAAATGTTCAAGTAAATAAAATCGAATCACAATGAACTACAGTAAATTTGGTTATATTTAACTGTGAGTGCGGTCAGTGACAAAATACATCAATAGATTATAATAAACATTTATCGAGGTTTATAATAATGTCAATGACTTTTGTTGCTTATTGTACCTGTCAATACCGAACGTAACTCATTAACAGTTTTGATATTATTCAAAGGATTAACTATTTACGATGGGTTGCATTGAAAAACTACAATTCGAAACTAAAAAGTAGTTTCTAGTTTCCTCGTTATTATTTGTGTTTAACAGGAGTTATATTTTTGTAGGTAATATTAAGATTTAAAAAACGCATCTATAAAACTTTTTGTTGGTAATATTGCAGCTGATTATAACCGATCTTATGAAAACCTCTAATGAGGTCTCAAATGCATTGCTAAAATGTAATATAAGTGAAAAGCTCTGGGAAATCAAAATATCAAGGAACTTAGTCAAATTAATGATCAATAAAGAACTCATTATAATGAAAATAAACCAGTGATGTATTGAATAACACAAATACAAAACATAATTATTATTTAGTAAATCTTGATTTGGAGTTTGCAATTTATCTTTCTAAGTTGTATTACTTCTGAAACAAAAGAGCATTGTTATCTGTGATTCTTATTGCGAATTTGGATTTGTTTAAAATTTCGTCATTTGGACGACGAGAAATTAAAACCGATAAGATGCTAGCTTGAAACCTAGGGATTTGTGGTCGAGCGTTTGTTTGAGAAATCTATTTTGCGTTGCGTCCATAATAACAAATGTATTGTGTTGTATTGTGAGAGACAAAGGCTTGACTTTCTGATTTGTTTGAAAGTAATGAAATGTGTAGTTAGATAAATAAATTGAAATGGCAGTGTAATAAATTGATGTAAAATAAAACCGTTTTCAGACTGCGATAAATGAACATAACTATTAAACGAAATTTAATGCTAAGAAAATAGTTTTAGTCTAATGAGACTATTAATACTATTTTAGATGGATTAAATACACTCTTCCAAAATAATGAAGTATAATACTATGAGTAGTTATTAAGTTTGGTAATATTGTAATTAAAAATAATTATTGATGATTAATCCTACTTGATATTACTTAACCCCCGAAAATGTTAATTCTAAAGTGACAGGCAAAGCCGAAGCTACAAATGCTTGGAAAATGTTTTGCCCAAACACTGTTTTGCCCACCAACCTACGCCCTCGGAGACAGTGAAATGAGCCGCTCTGCAGCAAACTCGTATTACGACACCAGTTAATACCTCCTTGCGTGCTCGCTTTCTGGCTGTGGGAGAATGGAAGTCTAGTGTGTGGGTTTAGGACCTTCCGTCGGATCAACATTGGACGACACGACATTCAGAATTGAAACCTGTTTTCTTTGGGTGTTCCCTGTATTTCTCCTTATCGTGTCACTGTGGACAGGCAGTCGACAGCCTCGGACATCGTTGCCTATTATGCAGCAGGAGCGCACATTTAAATGACATTATCCGCCGGGCTCTTTCTTATCACCGTCGGCGTCCCAGCCATACATGAACTAGTTGATTTGGTGCGTAACGATGGTAAGAGATCGAACGGTATGTCTTTAGTATCTTGGAAGATGGGTAGGCCTTCTGTGTGGAACGCAATATGCGTCGACACCCTTGTGGCTTCCCGTGTTCTTAGTACGACGGACTGCGCTAGTGCTGCTGCGGCATCTGTGGAGACCTCCTCAAATGGCGAAAATATGATAATATGACTAACAATTGAATATTTGAGCCGTTTGAGGTCGAAACGCTGGGTTTGTGGGGCCCGAGCACACGGTCGCTTTACAAGGAAATAGCAAAGCGACTAGTCGATGTTGGCCTCTTTTTCGCACAATGAATTGGCGTTGCCATCCAACGAGGCAATACCGCCAGCTTTTTGGGCACGTTACCAGTCGACATCAAAAGAGAGGAATTTCGAGACAGTTGAAACTTTTGAATCCTCTTTTTTATTCTTGTAAATATTAGTTAATACGTTATTTAGTTTTAGTTTAATATTTTAAAAAGCTTGTAAACTTCATAAAAAGTTCACTACTTCCCATTTGATATTAGGAATGCGAAAGTTTATGAGGATTTGAGGACGAATATTGCTTACACTGTCACACAAAATGGCTGTATGGTGATGGATGAAGTTTGGCTCAGAGATAGATTGTAGTGTAGTTCATAGGTTACTTTTTCTAAGAACAGATTCTTGTAGGTCGAGTTTCAATCCATGCTGGTGCACTGTCAAGCATTAATGTTCTCCATATACAGTAAATAATACACTTAACTTCAAACAATAAACGTATTAGGCTTCGTATTATGATTTGTCAGCTTCTTGTCGCATATAATAAATAGACGAAGATTTTGCAACTTGTTTCATAAATCACGGGGTCTGTAGGTTGCCTTTGGCGCCTGATTTTTATTATATTTTATTCGGGTTGTAGTAAGTATGACAAATGTATTATCATGTAGGTCATAAATCATGGGATGAGACGAATTTGTTTATATTATGTTTCTGGAAATGTCAGTTAGTTTTGGAACGTTATTATAAGGATAGAACTTAGTATCATTATAATGAACTACTTTATTGTAGATAGGTCAGCTTTACTTGTCAGTTTCTTCCATATTTTCTGTTAGACGTCACCTACTCAGATAAGTACTTCTTTTCTGGACATGATATCCTCTTTCACGCAATTCTGACATAAATAGCACAACTAAACAACCAAGAAGATGTAGTGATGAGAATTGAGAGAGGAATGTTAAGCTGATTCTGTCATGTTGAGGGAATGAATGAAAGTAAACTAACGAAACAGGTGTATGAGGCGAGTGTGGATGGTACCGTCGGCAGAGGAAGATCTAGGCGCACATACCTGGACCAAATCGGGGAAATTTTAGAAAAGGGGGAGGTCAGGCGTATCCTAAACCAACGAGCATGCATGATGAATGTAATGAAAGTGAATGAAGTGAGAGTAGTATGTCAGGATCGTAGATCCTGGCATACTACTCTCGCATAGGGGTAGGTTAAGATCCCGGATCTCCATTTGCTACGAATGGAGATCCCTGCCTACCCCTAGGGGAAAGAGGCGTGACTTTAGGTACGTATGTACCTATGTATGTATGTATGTACTAAACAACTATAACTCCACATAATACAAGAAAGAAGCCTTACGTAAACGGAAATTATTGATATGCCGCCATCACATTACAGCTTAGTAATCAAAATAGAAAGTGTTCATATAAAAAGCTGATATAACTGAGTTATGAGCCAATTTAACAGCTAATAACAGTAACCACGAACTGTTTGAGCTCAATAAAAGTGTTAATGAGGCAATAAGTGAGCTTTACACATCTACAGACTTGTGCCGCCTCATAAAGGATAATGAAATTCTTTATTAGGAGTGCTACATCAAAAATATGGAGGTGTCATCTTGTGTATTAATGATCCATTATACCGTTTATTTATTCGGTTAGTAATACGAGTATAACTTCATAACATAGTTATCTAGTTTACCTATATACTAATAAAAGTTGTCTCTGGGTAATAATATGATTCTAACATTTTTGTTTACTAATAATAATTAATGGCCGCAACGTTGACTGGGAATATCTTAATTATATTTTTTTTTTCTTCTTCTTCATCACGTAAATCCCAGTCGAATCTGAAGCATTCACCTTGGAGTCTGGAGTTCACTTTACTAGTCTAACGGCAGATTTGGTTAAACTTTGATATTTTCTATGAATGATGACAGTCATCTGACCTCCTCATTTAGACTAGTCGTTGACTTTTTAGGGCTACAACTACCCGTAACGACTGTCATAGGTGTTTGTATGACAACTAGGACCGACGGCTTAACCAGACCAGTGCATAACATAACATAAACTCACGCCTATATCCCCGAAGGGGTAGGCAGAGGTGCTAGCATCCGTATTTCGCCAGTTTATGTTTAGGTCCCAATGTAATAGGTGGCGAGCCTATTGCCATTAACCGGGCACTTATAAACCTGCGATAAATACACACATAACTTCGAAAAGAATAGAAAACCTACACACCAACCTCAACGCGGTCCATCTACATTTAGAGACCGCGCAGCCCACCTTGTTTTTTCTGACGGAGACGCAAATATCATGCCCAGCCGATACAGCCTACTTAATGTACCCGGGGTACAAACTCGAGCATAACTTCCTGAGTCGCGCCGGGGTATGCTTGTACGTCCGGGATGATATTTGCTGCCGCCGTCTTCAAGGCCTTGAAGACAGGGACCTGTCAACTCTTTGGGTACGTACGGATCACGGTGGCCACACCCGTATCTTTGCGTGCCTCTACAGGTCTCATAGCGGTGACTTGGGTACAGCTCAATTGTTTGAGCATCTGCAGCGGTCTGCGGACAAGGTAATTGAGCAATACCCTACCGCAGATTTAGTATTCTTGGGGGACTTCAACGCTCACCACGTAGAGTGGCTGGGGTCTCCTAGAACTGATTTTGCGGGAAGGGCTGCTCATGACTTTGCACTGAGCTACGGATTCTCTCAACTGGTGCATTCTATTACTAGAACACCAGAAATAGAGACCCATAGAAGCTCTATACTGGACCTTCTGCTGACTTCACGCCCGGACGAATACTCAGTAACTGTGGAAGCACCACTTGGTACTTCGGACCACAGCCTCGTTCGGGCGCAAGTGACTCTCACGCGGCCTGAACCACCGCGGCCACCTCAATGGCGGCATGTCTGGCACTACAAGTCGGCAGACTGGGATGGACTGCGAGAATTCTTCGCGTCGTACCCGTGGAGGCGGCTTTGCTTCACTTCAAATGATCCCAGCTCCTGTGCAACAGTAGTAGCTGATGCGATCCTAGCGGGTATGGAATGCTATATTCCGAACCGCTGGATCGCAACAGGAGAGAGCAAACGCCCTTGGTTTAATAGGCCCTGCAGAGAAGCAAGAGACCACAAGCAATCTGCATACAGGGCTTGGACCACGGCTTTAGCCAATAAAGATCCTAATATCACTGAAGTGAAGCGAAAGTTGAATGCCGCCTCGAGGTCTAGTAAAAAAGCTACGGCCAGGGCTAAGTTTGAGTTCATCGGCAGAATTGGCGAGCGGCTTGCGCGCTACCCATCTGGCAGTCGTGCATTTTGGTCGCTCGCCAAAGCTGCCGAGGGAAACTTCTGCCAGTCTTGCCTTCCACCGCTGCAAAAATCCGATGGTAGTCTGGCCCATGGCGCTAAGGAGAAAGCCGATCTGTTGGGTAATCTCTTTGCGTCAAACTCGACTATGAACGACGGGGACGCCGAACCACCCATAATCCCCAGCTGTGGTGCTTCCATGTCTGAAGTTAAAATCACGCAACGGGCGGTCCGGCGTGAGCTTAAGTCCCTAGATGTTCGGAAGTCGAGTGGGCCGGATGGGATACCGGCGATGGTGCTTAAACACTGCGCCCCCGAGCTGTGCCCTGTACTTACACGCCTTTTTGCACTCTCCTACTCCGCGCGGCAGGTCCCAGCCTCGTGGAAGACCGCATTCGTGCACCCTGTACCTAAGAAAGGCGACAGGACAGATCCGACCAATTACAGGCCTATCGCTATAACCTCCCTACTCTCGAAGGTTATGGAGCGTGTCATTAACACACAGCTCCTGAGATACCTTGAAGGAAACGATCTACTGAGCGACCGACAGTACGGCTTTCGCCACCGTCGCTCAACCGGTGATCTTCTTGTGTATCTCACAAACCGGTGGTCGCAAGCCATCGAGAGTCGGGGTGAGGCACTAGCGGTCAGCCTCGATATAGCAAAGGCCTTCGATCGGGTCTGGCACAAAGGTCTTCTTGCGAAGTTGCCGTACTATGGACTCCCCGAGGGACTATGCGAATGGATCGCCAGCTTTTTGTCCAACAGAAGCATCCAAGCTGTCGTCGACGGCAGCTGCTCGGACCGCATGAACATAAACGCTGGTGTCCCACAAGGCTCCGTGTTGTCTCCGACGCTGTTTCTGCTGCATATCAATGACATGCTGTCTGATGGCTCCATTCATTGTTATGCGGACGACAGTACCGGGGACACGTGTTACACGGGCCGTGCAAATATCCCTCAGTCCGAGGTGGAGAAGAGTCGCGAACAACTTGTGTCTAAAATCGAGACTACTCTCTCTGGAGTATCCGATTGGGGACGACTAAACCTAGTCCAATTCAACCCCACTAAGACACAAGTATGTGTATTCACCGCTAAGAAAACCCCATTCATTGTAGCGCCGCAATTCCTGGGCACACCGCTTACCATCTCCTCGAGTATCGGGATCCTTGGTGTCGATATCTCCAGCGACGTCCAATACCGAAGTCATTTGCAGGACAAGGTTAAGTTGGCATCAAAAAAACTCGGAGTGCTCAACAGGGCGAAGCAGTACTTCACTGCGGGGCAGCAACTCCTTCTTTATAAGGCACAGGTCCGGCCTCACATGGAGTACTGCTGTCACCTTTTTGCTGGAGCACCTGCATACCAGCTTGACCCCTTCGACTCGTTGCAAAGACGGGCATTGAGGCTGGTTGACAATCCCATACTCACAGGTAGAGTGGAACCTCTTAGCCTTAGGAGGGATTTTGCCTCACTGTGTGTGTTCTACCGCCTATACAATGGTTTGTGCTCAGATGAATTGTTTGACATGATGCCCGTAGCTTCATTCTATCATCGCACCTCTCGCCATAGGCAGGGAATTCATCCCCACACATTGCGACCTGAGACGGTGCGCACTGTGCGGTATGAAAGAAACTTCATCCCACGCACACTCAAGCTGTGGAATGACCTCCCTGCTGCGGTTTTCCCAAGCGCCTACAATATGGGGTTCTTCAAGAGGGGCATCAGAAGGTTTCTTCATGGTCGGCAGCACGAGTGTGACACCCCTGGTGTTGCATACGTCCATAGGCCACGGTAACCGCTTCCCATCAGGTGGGCCGTGTGCTTGTCTGCCAACTTAGTGGTATAAAAAAAAAAAAAAAAAAAAAAAGAAAAGTCATTGGTGTGTGCCATGGTAAAACCTGGGATCGAATCCGAGACCTCGTCTCAGCAGTCCATTACTCGTACCACTAGGCTACCGCGGTTGTCGGTTACCAGTGCAAATACCCATATTCATGCAAACAAATATTTGCACTGAGCAAGGATCAAACCCGCGCCTCCTTCCTAGTGCCGCGCCCACTACCGCCTCGTCGTAGAGGCTGTCTTCTATCTTAATGTTATATTTCTATCTTTAATAGAGATAAATTTTTCATATAAGCCAAATCAATAATTCACACATTAGAAGTGAAATTTAAAAATAATTTTCAATATTTTTGCCCATACCACTAAGCACCGCGGTTGCCTAGTGGTATGGGTAATGGACTGCGGAGACGAGGTCTGGGTTCGATCCCAGGTTTTACCATGGCACACACCAATGACTTTTCGATGCTTTTTAAAGTTATGTGTGTATTTATCGCAGGTTTATAAATGCCCATCCGACACACCCAATATTATATTACATTGAGACATAAACATAAACTGGCGAAATGTGGGTGCTAGCACCTCTGCCTACCCCTTCGGGTATATAGGCGTGAGTTTATGTTATGTTATTACAATATTTTATTCACAGATGCAAGTATACAAAGTTTCTTAGCTATAAGTTGTATAATAGTTATTTTATTTTTATTGAAGTATTAAATATTAAATATATTTATAAATTATTTCTTGATTTGTTTATTAATAAAATTAAAAAATTTATTTAGTATACAAAGTTCCGTGCTTTTTCTAAGTTTGAAAATTACGTTTCTTTATAAATATATAACTATTCCTGATGTTACTAAAATTTTCAAAAATCTTTCTTTAGTTCAAGATCGGTTTAAAAGGTATCAATAGCTAAAATTTTAAGTATGTTTCTTCAAACAAGCAGAACAAGTAATTTAAATATGACCTTTTTTTTTTTTTTTTTTACGTGCGCAAAATCCCCACGGATACCTTCCCACCGGAGCCGGTGGAGGAGGTTATGTCGGACTCGAACCGACTAAAACGCACGCCGCCTGTGGGTCGTTTTGGTTGCCGAAGGTGAGGTTGACAGGCATATCCCTCGCACCCCGGCCGACCCAGGGCCATCTCTCACGATATGGCCCTCTTCTCGGGTGTGGGGACTACAGAGTCCCCAACTCGTCCCCGGAAACGGGGAGGCGCGCCACGCGCGCCACCGCCGCGGCCTGCTTCTGCCAGGGTGACAGGCGGCTTCACCTGTCACCCCCAGGCCGGCGCTCATGGGGGGCGGAGGTCGTTCATCGACCTCCGACGCCCGAGTTGCCTTCGTGCGCGGGCAGCTTGTCTTGCGATCCTTCGTCGCTCCCGCTGCCGCTCCCGCCCCGCCTCCTCCTTCACGAGCATTACTTGCTCGCAGAAGGAGGCGCCGGCCGCCCACGCATCCGCGCAGCGAACCATCGCCGCGAGCAAGGTGGAGAGCGTGAGAACCCTCACTCCCAGGGCCGCCACAAGCTCCCGCCTCGGCGTCTCCCACGCCTGACACTCGGTGAGCGTGTGCGGACCTGAGTCCTCGCTCGCGTCGCAGTGATGGCACTCGGACGTTGGCTCTTTCTGCATCCGACGCAGATACTTTCCGAAGCATCCGTGCTCGGTGATCATCTGCGTCAGACGGTACGAGAGGCTGCCGTGTGGCCTCTCTAGCCACTCCCCCATGATGGGTCTTACCGCCTATTGCGGAGGTGAGTAAAAGATGGTTTACCAGTTGGAACAAGATTAATTTATTTACTATTTACACACTCTTAT
This sequence comes from Eilema griseolum, assembly GCA_963662185.1. Lineage (NCBI taxonomy): Eukaryota > Metazoa > Arthropoda > Insecta > Lepidoptera > Erebidae > Eilema > Eilema griseolum. Next base: position 15,133,249 of record OY759250.1, read on the forward strand.
ATACTAATTATTCTACATGATTTTACTGAGATTAAGAGTGGGGTTTTACTCATATAAGTTTAGTGCTGACATTATTGTTTATTGATACGTGCTGTTTATATAATATTATTTCCTAGTTATAGTGTACTTTGCCTATGACGCATAGCACGTCATAGTACTCCCCCCTTTATAAAAATTCTAGTTATTATTTGCTGTGGTGCGTCGACCTTGTCCGTGCACGCTGTTTGCTGAGTTGTCTTTTTCTGCAGTTGTTTACACTTGTTGCATTTCCTTGATTATTTTGTTTATCTTTTTGTCCATGACTTTGTTAGTTTTCCGTACGAGTCTGGTGATTGTTATTATTATTGCTGCTAGTATAATTATAGCGATGAGTACTCCGATCCAGATTTTTATTTTTTCAATTTCTGCTGCCATGTGTGTGTTCTTTTCTGCCTTTGCTGCCAGGTTATTGTTCTGCACCATGTTTATTTGCTCCTTTTCGTGGGTTTGACTGCTTCCCATCTTGTGTGTTGTTTCTTGTGGCTTGCTGTGGAGTGACTTTTATTTTCATTTTGCCCTTTTTATATCATTGTTTGAAACGGACCGTGGGTCGTGATATTCTTCCCGAACGTGTTCTTTTTATGTTTTGAATTGGCTCTGCCTTATCTTGCTCTTGATTTTGAGCTTCTATCTTGTCGTCGCTCGTCGTGAATGCTGGCTTTAGCCTGTCAATCGACACGTTCACTTCCCTGCCGTTTCGCTTGATCGTGAATATTTTGTTGTCACGTTTGACTACGAGAAACGGTCCGTCGTAAGGTGTTGTGAGCGTAGGACGTAGCTTATCGCATCGTAGAAACACGTGTGTACAGTCGGCTAAGCGTGGGTGTACGAATATGTTTTTGTTTGAGCTTTGTCGTTGTGGAATTGACGTCATGTGCGTTATGTTATCTTTAATTTTCTCCACAAACTCTGCATAGGTTGTGTTTTTAGAACAGTCGCCAAAATATGCTGCTGGTAATTTTATTGTTGTTCCGTAGACCAATTCGGCTGCTGAGTATCCAGTGTCTTGTCGAATGCTGGTACGTATCCCGAATAATACCGATGGTAATTCTTTCGTCCAATTTTCGGTATTTCCTCTTGCCATCAAAGCTGCTTTCATGGTTCTGTGCAGTCTTTCTACTTTGGAGTTTGATTGAGGGTGATATGGTGTAGTACGGATTTTTTGTATACCCAGGAATTTGGTTAGGCTTCTGAATAGCTCAGACTCGAATTGTCGTCCTTGATCCGTTGTTATATAATTGGGGCATCCAAAACGTGTGATCCAGCCGTCGTATAGGGTTTTGGCTACAGTTTCTGCTGTGATGTCCGAAATAGGATATGCTTCTGGCCATGACGTACAACGATCGATCATAGTGACGATGTATCTTTTGTTTTGTGATGTCGGTAGGGGGCCCACAATGTCTATGTGTATGTGGCTAAATCGTTCTGCTGGCATAAATTTGCCCAGGGGTGATACTGTGTGCCGCTGAACTTTTGATTGCTGGCATTGTAAACATGTTTTGCACATTTCGTAAATGTCTTTGTGCATGCTAGTCCAGATGTATTTTGCGGTTATCAACTTTTTTGTTGTGTTTTTCCCTGGGTGGCTCATGTTGTGAAAACTATCAAAAATTGTTTTTCTGAACTTTTGTGGTAGGTATGGCCTTGTTGTACCGGTGGATATATCACAATAAATTTTGGTATTATTGTTTTGTACTGGTACCTGTGTTATTTTTAGTGACCTATTTTGTTTTAGTTTTGTTAACTCCGGGTCACAGTCTTGGTATTTTTTTACCTCTTGCCAGTTGAGAATTTGGGGTAGTTCTATTGTTTCTATTACCCGTGATAGTGCGTCGGCTACCACGTTTTCGCTGCCCGTGACGTGCCTTATGTCTGTGCTGAATTGTGCAATATATTCTAGGTACCTTATTCTTCTAGGGGATTCATCCACTGATTGCTTCTTGTCGAATGCATGAATCAGTGGCTTATGATCAGTGTATATTGTAAATGTGCGACCTTCTATTAGTCGTCTAAAGTTTTTTATTGCCATGTAAATACCGAGTAGTTCTCGATCGTATGTGGAATATTTTGTTTGTGTCTCGCTTAACCCTTTTGAAAAAAATGATATGGGTTTCCATTTTCCTTGAACTTTTTGTTGAAGTACGGCGCCTACACATTTTAAACTAGCATCTGTCATAATGGCTAGTGGTGTGTCTGTTTCCGGAAATGCGAGTGTTGTGACATCTCTTATGTCCTGTTTGCAGTGTTCGAATGCTTGGTTAGCTTCCGTATTCCACTCGATTGGCGTATTGTCATTCTTTTTGCAGTTTATTAAGTATTTGTTGAGCGGAGCTTGGTGTCCGGCGGCGTGTGGGATGCTACTTCTGTAGAAATTCATCATTCCCAAAAATCGACGTAGCTCCTTTACCACCTTTGGCTTTGGGTATTCGTTTATTACTCGTACTTTCTCAGACGTGGGGGTGATTCCTTGGCTCGTTATATGATAACCTAAGAAATCTATCTCTGTCTTTTCGAATTCGCATTTGCTCGTATTGATTGAGATGCCGTTTTTACTTAGGCGAGTGAATACTTCCTCTAGTTGAACGTAATGTTGTTCGGTATTTTGACTTGCTATGAGTATGTCGTCCACGAAAACATATATATAGTCCAGGTCTCTAAACAGGGAGTCCATAAACCTCTGGAACGTTTGGGCTGAATTTCTGAGGCCAAATGGCATGTAATTCCAGTGAAATAAACCCATTTGCGTGATTATTGCGGTCTTTTCTGGTTCCGCAACAGGGATTTGGTGGAACGCCTTCTTTATATCAATTTTGCTGAATATTGTTTTTCCACTTGCGATGTATGTAAAGTCTAACAGTCTTGGCAAGGGATATCTGTCGGGAACTGTTATTTTATTTAACGCGCGGTAGTCTCCGCATGGCCTCCATTCCCCATTCTTTTTCTTTACCATGTGGAGAGGCGATGCCCAAGGACTACTGGAAGGTTCTAATATTCCTAAGTTTATTAGCTCTTGGAATTCCTTTTTTGCTGCCTTATATTTGTCGGGTGGTAGTGGGCGCGCGCGGGCATAAACTGGAGGACCTTTTGTTATGATGTGATGCTGTATTCCATGTTCTGTGGGTTTTTTAAGTGGTGTTGGTCTAGTGACGTTTACGTATTTCTCTAGCAGGTGCTTTATATGTTCGGGTAATTTCGCGTCGATGGATCTAATTGAAGGCATGTGTGTTGCTCTTGCAATTTTCGCATGCGTCGTTAATTTTGTTTCTTGGTCGACCAGCCTTTTGCCGTATAGATCCACTAATAATCTGTGGTGCTCTAGGAAATCAGCTCCTAAGATAGGCATTTTTACATCGGCGATTACAAACGTCCAAGTAAAAGGTCTGCGTAACCCCAGATTTAGCGTTAATGTGCTTTCGCCATAAGTTTCAATAGTTGACCCGTTTGCGGCATACAGTTTGTAGTTGCTTGGGTTTTTCTTACCCTGTGCGTTTTGTAATACAGAAATATTTGCTCCCGTGTCTACTAAAAATCTATAACCACTGTTTGAGTCGGTTATAGTTAGACGGTTGGCGGGGTGTATGGCACAGAGTCCCGTCTTATTCTGCGCTAGTTCTCGTTTCCCGAATTTTTATCGGTTTTATTTAACCACGAGCACGGCTGATCGCATTTATATGCTTTTGTTTTGAATCGTCTGTGATAATAACATAGCCGTGTACGTGACCGTGAGCGTGATTGCGACCTTGCTCGGAATTTGCTGCGTTGCATCGGTCGGCGATTACTCATACCGCGGAGCTCGTTTATTTCAACTCGCATAGCTGCAATTTGTGACGTCAGCATTGTTATTAAGTTAACGTCGGCGGATTCCTGTGACGAGTTGTTTGTTTTGGTTTTATAGCGCATATTTTCATAAATTCGGTCCGCCATTTCGCATAATTTTGTGAGGTCGAGGTCTTCGGAGACTGCCAATATGGAGGTGATTGATACCGGAAGCTGTCTGAACCATAATAATCTGATGGTATCTTCGGTCCTTTTGTCGCAGCTGGCTTCTTTCATTTTTCTCAACAGCTGTAATGGTGTTGAGTCACCTAGGTCCATCTCCGAAAGCAATTTGTGGAAGCGTCGTTGCTCGCTTTCCTCATAGCACGCAATTAATCTTTCCTTGATTTTAAGGTACTTGTCTGCGTTTGGCGGTGACGTCAGGATGTCGCTGACTTGATGTATGACCTCTTTTGGTAATTTTGCGATGACGCTGTTATATTTATATTCGTCACCTTGTTTTTGGGAGGCTACGATGGCCTCGAATTGCGCGAACCATAAGCGCGGTGAATCTGTCCAAAACGCTGGTATTTTCTCCGTAATGCTAATTGCAGCCACCACCTGGCTGTCGCTGATTGATTCAGCCGATGTACCGGGGTTTTTTTGAGGTGTCCCTGGAATTATCGGTGCCATTTTTCTAGCCTCTTGATATTTCAGCTGGTTTGGACCCGCTTGTGGGAAGTCAACTGAAATGTGCTATTTCGCTATTTCGCTATTTCGCTGATGGTGGTGGTCAGTAAGCTGGTGGGCTGTTGGGTAAATTTTTCCTTATATGGCTCCACCGTTTCTGTGATAGTTCCTAGGTTTGCTGCTGAAAACCTTTTCAGGGCTGCAGTTGGCCTGCAATTATATCAGCACTAGGAGATCACGTCGGGGTCACCAATATTGCGGAGGTGAGTAAAAGATGGTTTACCAGTTGGAACAAGATTAATTTATTTACTATTTACACACTCTTATATACTAATTATTCTACATGATTTTACTGAGATTAAGAGTGGGGTTTTACTCATATAAGTTTAGTGCTGACATTATTGTTTATTGATACGTGCTGTTTATATAATATTATTTCCTAGTTATAGTGTACTTTGCCTATGACGCATAGCACGTCATACCGCCGTTACTACGGCGTGCACTGCGCTTGGTTGCCCAAGTTGTCTCTCCCATTCCGCCACCATTTCCCTGTGGAGCCGGGATCTCACGGCCCGAATTTCTTCGGGCTCGGGATCGTGACCCCGCTCCCGCGCCGCCCTTCGGAACCGGTATAGCGCCGAAAGGCATCTCGCTTCCAGGATCCATGGTGGGGATCCGGCGAGGAGACTCGCTGCGTTGAAGGATATCGTGCGGTACCCCCTTATGATGCGGCACGCCAACTTCCGCTGCGGACGCTGCAGCAGGAGCATGTGCCGATCACTCAGGGTGTCCGCCCACACGGGACACCCGTACAGGGCCATGGACCGCACGACACCCGCGTAGAGTCTCCTGCAGGAGTCCTCCGGGCCCCTCAGGTTGGGCAGTAGCCGCGCCAGAGCGTTGGCTGTGCCCGCCAATTTGGGGCCCAGACTTCGGAAGTGCTTCCCGAAGTCCCACCGGCCGTCGAGCACGAGCCCCAGATATTTCAACTGGGGCTTGATGCCGATGAGAGTGCCTCCCACTGTCAGACTGGAACCAGGTGGTGGCGTGCGCCGAGGTCCATGAAAGAACATGGCCTCGGATTTATGCAAAGCCACCTCAAGGCCCAGCCGCCGGATCCGTTCCAGGACTTGAGCAACCGCGGTCGTGGCCCTCAGGATCGCTTCACGGTGTGTAGCCCCGCTCGCCGTCACTAGCGTGTCGTCCGCATAGCACGTGACGGCGGCGCCGTCCGCAAGCTCACCGCGAAGCACCCAGTCGTATCCAATGTTCCACAGTAGCGGCCCGAGAACCGATCCCTGTGGAACACCGCACGACATCTCACGCCGACCGACGCCGGTCGCACTTGGGTAGATGACGGCTCTCTCCGTCAGGTACGCCCCGACTATGCGGCGGAGGTAGAGAGGCACACCGTGGTACACGAGTGCCTCCCTGATGCAACTCCAGGGCAAGGTGTTGAACGCGTTGGAGATGTCCAAGGACACCGCCAACGTCACCTCGCCCCGGGCAACTGCCTCCTCCGCCAAAGTCCTCACGCGCATGATGGCATCCACGGTGGACCGCCACCGGCGGAAGCCATATTGGGCATCCGCCAGGTCCGGCCCCCTACCAGAGAGGTGCTCGACGAGGCGCTTCGCAATAACTCTTTCAAAGAGCTTGAACACCTCGTCGAGCAACACAATGGGCCGGTAGCCGGACGGTTCGTCCGCCGGGCGACCCTCCTTTCGGATGAGGACCAGTTTCCCCGTCTTCCACATCTTCGGAAACTGGCCCCGCTCCAAGCATGCGCTGAGGAACCCTCTAAGTCGGGGTTCGAGACCGTCTTCTCCCAGAGCTAGGACCCACGCGCGGCCTGGAATGCCGTCGGGTCCCGGGGCGGTGCTCTTCTTGGCTCTAAGCCTTCGCACCGCCAGCTCCAGTTCTACCCAAGTGACCTCGGGGACTTCGTCGTCAACTACCACACTGGGCGCCACAGGCGACCGAGGTGGCGGAGTCATCTGCGGCGGAACGTGTTCCGCTCGCGCCGGGAACAGGGACTCGACCACTCCACCGAGCAGAGCTGGCTGGAGAACCCGGGTCAACGGCGGGGCCCGGGGGCGCAGCTTTCCTCTTACCATAAGGTAAGGCCGCCCCCATGGGTCCCGCTCCAGCGTCTCCATGAGCTCCTTGTAAGCCGCGGCTTTCGCCCGCTTAATCTCCGCTCGGAGGGCATCTCTGGCCTCCCTGTATCCCACATGAAGCTCCGCCACTCGGGGCTCCGTATCTGCGGTTCGGCTACGCCTCCTACGGAGTCTGGTCCACCGGCGGTGCGCGATCACGCAGGCTTGCCGTAGCCTCGCGATCTCCGCAGACCACCAGTAGACCCGACGCCTCGGACTATAGGGTGGTGCCCTAGGCATACCCGCATCGCAGACACGAGTCATGGCCTCCCGGAACCACACCGCCTCATCGTCGATATCGACAGGCCTGTCCGGCGCAATGGCCCAGGCCTGTACGATGGCGGCCTCCAGGAGGACCTCCCGATTCAGTCTCCCAAGCACCCAGCGTGGCTCGCGTGGGGCCGGTATGACCGGCGCATCACCCGCGGGGGGGGAGACATCAAACCGAACGTATCGGTGATCCGCCAGTGTCTCCACCCCCACAACAACACGCCAGTCCCGCACACGGTGCGACAGCGAAGCGCCAGCGAACGATAGGTCGATAATCGAACTGCGCTCCGCGGTCACGAACGTGGCTTCGGCCCCGCGATTCTGGAGAACTAGACCGTGATTAGCGGCCCAGCTCTCCAGAGCCCTACCTCGTGGGTTCGTGTGCCGGGACCCCCAGGTCACTGACCAGGCGTTGAAGTCCCCGAGCACAAGAACCGGATGAGGATGACAGGCGTTGACGACGTCGGTCAGTCGCTCCAGCGACTGCCGGTACTCCCCTATGCGTCGGTGTAGGCTCGGCGTGAGATAGACGGCCACGACCGCAATCTCCCCCACACGCGCCGCTACGATGCCATGCTCCCTTGCCACGACAACTGGGGGAGGGGCACCCATAGCGGCGTTGTACACCAGTGCCGCCGACCCGTCCAGGTCGACCACCCAGGCAGGCCCAAGGGGCCGGTGAGTGTACGGATCGGCGACAGCGGCGACGTGTATGGACCACTGTGCCATGCTCTGGAGCAGAAGACCCTGAGCATCGGCACCGTGGCCCACGTTCGCCTGCAGGATGCGGAGCTGGGGATCTATTATGGAACCATCTCCGCATCCCGCCGCGAACTTTGGGTGGAGCCCCCGCCTTGCGGCTTCGGCTCCCCCCCGGTGCAGGCCTTGCTGCCAACCCTATGGTCGGCCGGTTTGCCCCCCGCTGCACACCTGAAACAGTGCAGCGGAGCTTCGCATCCACCGGCCGTATGGCCGGGTTGGCCACAGCGGAAGCAGCGGTCACCGACCGTCACCGCCGCCGTGCACTGCACCCCCACGTGGCCGACCGACAGGCACCTGAAGCACCTGGTCGGTCGAGCCTGCAGGAGCCGGACCTGCACCCGCACCACGCCTCCAACGGCGAGGAACCCCCGGTCGGCAGCCTTTTTGGCTGCTGCGATGGGGCAGCCGACAACTGCCGCCCCCAGTCCACGGCGGCCGAAGCGGATTGCTCCGACCTTCACCGCCTCTAGGGGGCAGCCCCCGGCCTCCGCCACGGTGAGGCGGATTTGCTCCACCGTGATGGAGTCGTCCAGGTCCGAAATGCGCATTTCTGCGCACTTGTTGGGCCTGGACACCCGGACGTCGGCTGCGTCAAGCGTCTCCCTAAGCTTAGCCGCTAGGGCATCAGCCTGGGGACCGCTCGAAGCGCCTGGGATCTCGAGTAGCCGAGCACCCGTCCGAGTGGGTTTCACCCGGATGGGGCCCGGCATGTCGAGGGCCTTCATGTCAACGCAGGCTCTCGCCTGCGTGACAATCTGGGCGTACTGCACGCCCCTATCCGCCGCCTCCGCCGTCATCATTAGGACGACGGCGGTTGAGCGGGGGACGCGCAGCCTCCCCGGCACTCCCCTCGCAGCAGCCTCAGCCCTTCTGGCCTTTTTGGCTGCCTTTCGGTTCGCCTTGCGCCGCTTTTTTGAGGCGCCGGCAACCTCCCAGCCCCCCTCCGGCGAGGAGCTCGTGGCGGCTATACCCGCCGAAGTTCGGGCCAGAGCTGGGGCCGGGGCTAGGGCTGGGGACTTCTTCCCCTTGCCCTTCCCCTTTCCCCTTCCCCTGGGCCGCGCGACCTGCGCATCCTGGGGGGGGCTCACAGCCCCCGCAGCGAGAGCAGCCCGAGCGGGCGGAGCGGCATGGGCGGCAAACGCAGCGGACGGGCTGCTGGCCGACCCCTGCGGGGATCCCGCCACTACCGGACAGGTGGGGCCCCTCTTAACTGCCCCGGCATATCCGGCCGGAGCCGCCAGGGGTGGTCGGCGGCTGGAGTCCATTATGGACTCCAGCCAGCTCCGGGTGCGCTCCTCCTGCGCCACCCGTCACGCCCGCTGCTCCGCCAGCGCCTCCTCCTGGCGCTTCTCCATGGCAGCTATTGCCGCCATGCAGAGCGCCAACGGGTCCGCAGGCCGAGCCGGCCGCAGCACCGGCGACTCCTGCCAAGCTGGTCGGGCCGGCGACTTCGGCGGCTCCGGCCGCGGCGACTCCGACGGCGCTAGAGGCTCCGGCCGCAGCGGTGACCTCGACCGCACGGGCAACAGCGGCCGCGCCGGCCGTCCCGACGGCGTCGGCTGCAACAGCGGCTCCGGCCGCAGTGGCGACCTTGATCGCACGGGCAACAGCGGATGCGCCGGCGGCGTCGGCTGCGCCACCAGTCGCCGCCGCGCCGACCGCGTAACGCGCTCCGCCGGCAGCCCAGCAACGACCGCTTGGAGGCTCGCCAGATCGGCCGCCATCCTCCCCATCTCCTTGCGGTAATCGGCCGCCATCCGCTCATTGCTCTCCAGGAGCTCCAGGTGCCTCCTGCCCAAATGAGCCCTGTCGAGCTGCAACTCGGCTAACTCCGCCTTCAGGAGGTCGAACAGCTCGACAAGCCGCGTCGTCGCCTGCGTGACCCGGTGCTCCTCCGGCGTCAGAGAATCGGTGCGGGCCCCGGCCCAACCTTCTAGGGCTTCTATCACCTCCTTAGATATTCTGTCGGCGCGAGGCAAGGGTAAGGACGCCGCCGAGGTGGAGGAACTCGGCGGCGCTTCCACATCCTCCGGGGCCCTGAGGCTATCACCACGCTGCAGCTGCGTGCGGCTGACCGCTAGCAGCTTCGGCGGTGGTGGATGCAGCGTCTCGTCACCGTCGTGACTGCTGCTGGTGGAAGAGGAGTCGGTCAAGGTGAGCTCCAAGTCCGACTCCGTCTTCTGTGGTGGAGGGGAAGGAGGAGGAAGAGACTTCTTCCTGAATCTCCTCTTCCGCCGTACAGATTTCCGGGTCTGTAGGCCCACCGGGCTGTTCGCCCTACTCCTCTCCGTGGCGGTGTCGAATTCCTCCGACACCGCGGTTTGGGACGCGACCTCCGCGTCGTGGTGCTGCGCGACCTCCGCGCAGACTATTTCACTAGGTTTGGGTTTAGAAGTATGTTTAAATTTATCCATATCCAGTCCCACGAGTGTGACGCGATTTAAACTACACTTCCTGGGTGACGCTCATTCCAGGAAGCGGGGTACATACTGTGGAGTTCCCCAGGTATCCACAGGTTTTAAGCGACTTCGCTGTCGGGTTTTATAGACTTTTCCTTGTCGCGGGCCGGTCAATTAAGGCAAGCCCCACGTTCTCCAAAATCACGGCTTCCCGAGTGTGGCTAGCACTCAGGTCGTTGTCGATCATTCAGAGGCTACGCGACGCGGGAGAGCAGCCAACTCTCCCAACACCGACGGTGGCACGAATGCCTGCCAGCCTCTGCGCGAGCAGTAGGCCGGCCCGTCCCTGGATCCCATGGATCCTTGTGTCGCCCCCATGTCCCCTCTGAAAGCAGAGGGATACCGGGAGCGACAGGCTAGCCCTAAAAAGGGCTGTTTGGGATGGAAGGGATTCTACGAATCCCTTCCCGCGGGCCTTGCAGGTCCGCCATACCACGACCCCCTCAGGGTCAGCTAGCCCTAAAAAGGGCTTGTCGGGTTATTGGTCGACGGCTAGCAGAGCTCTTTCTCCTTGGAGTCAGAGTCTACTAACCATCGTCCAGGGTGCACCAGCCTCCCCGCTTCCGTTCCCCAGGACCGCGGTCCAGAGGGAAAAGAAACAGGTAAGCCAACGTGGAGGTTACCCAACCCGCACCCCATTTAAATATGACTAACATTTTCAGTAACAACCGATATTGAAATAACACACGACAAATGATCAGTGTTCATAGTTTCTTCAATGAAAGTGGGTCACGCTAGGAAATGGAAAAGCATTTATTAATTAGCACTCTCATCTGTATTCCAATGAAGTTTTCATAGAAACGGGAGAGCGAATTAATTTCATAACATTGTTTTCTTTTTCCAATCAATAGTCTCCTACGGCTATTTTAACTTTTTTCGTACCTTGGTTATTCAAAAAGGTTCTTTTTTATTTATATTCTTTGGTTTTTGTTGTTTTAGGTACTACGCTTTTTTAGTTGTGTGGATTTAACTTTGATGCATCGTTTAGCAATGTTATTTTACTGTAGGTACAACATAATTTTTTCTTGTAAGTATAAATATGAATAATTTTACAACAAAACTATTTCGAAATCAAGAGAATAGCAGATTGGCTAGAAGATGGATGTAGAATTAGATCACACTTCCATACGTCGAGTCGAAATCATGAAATGAAATTTCATTGCAAAATCAAAGAAAATATTACTATCGATACACAATTGTGTATCGGTATTAATATTTTCTTTGATTTTGTTATTTAAATTACATTTAAACCTAATGGTATTATACCATTACCTACATTATTATTATATTATGAGAAAATATTAATACCGATACACAATTGTGTATAATTAATAATATTTTCGTTGATTTTGTTAAATTACAGACTTTTTTATACAACTGAGGTGGCAGACAAGCACACGGCCCACCTGATGGAAAGTGGTTACCATGACCTATGAACGTGTGTAACACCAGTGGAGTCACATCCGTGCTGCCGATCATCTTACAGGGTCGGCAGAGATTTTGTGCCGTCAGTGTAGACGACAAAACAGGACAAGCCTTTGGTCATTCCACTGACAGCACAAAAACTCTCCAGTGAGCTCTGGCCACCCTACTCACCGCTGGGAACACAACACGAAGTTATTATAACCGCGGTATTCTGTAGGGCGGAGGTACTTCCCCAGTTGGACTGCTCAATTGGGCGGAAATACTGCTGTGTCCTACCTCCTAGTAAAGTAATGGTATTATTATTTTGGTAGTGAACTGAGTGGGCGACAAGGCCATTATGTTAAAATTTCCAGTGGATTTCATACTTTCACTTTTTATGCCAACCTCAATAATAGTTAATAGTTACGACTTAATCAGAAGAAGTCAAAGTCAAAGTCTTTATTCGTTGAATATGGTACAAAATGGTGTTTAGGTACATAATATTCAGATCTCATATGCTGCCGGTTCTGGCGTACAAATTTTACATTGATTAATTTCATTATTAATCATAAAATATCAACACATGCAATAGGTACAATTTTAAAATTAAGATGTCAGTGTTTAATTAGATAGTATCATTTAAAAAATCGTCAATATTATAATAACATGTATCATATAGCATGTCCTTCAAATTCTTTTTAAACATGTCAATACTCAATTTTTTTCAGCTATGATGTATTATTGTATATTTTTGTAGCTAAACAAAATATACTACTCCACATAAGCTAAGACAACCGTCTTAGCTTTTCGAATACTAATGCAGAACCAGGCATGAATGCATTTGGTGCAGATTTTTTTGGATATAATGTTAAATAATATAAATACTTTTTATTAATATTGCAATTAAAAGACTGGAACAATTATCTAACATCTTGAAATGTCGGGTCCTTAAATGACGATAGGCCAAAACTATATCACATAGAAACTTTATATTGTCAGTGGCAAGCTGCTACAAAAGTTTTGTCTTCGGGGGATCCTCTTCCATGAATTACAGACGTGACCGAACGGAAACTTTGAGTCGAAGAACTGAGCAGTTCGATGCAATGTTTTCCCTTAAGGAGTGACCTGAGCTCAGAGCTTTAACAACCAAAGGGACAGGAATGGGTCCCACTTACGATTGCAAGTGCAAAATTTCATGAGGAGAACAGTTTGAAACCTGAGGTTCTTTTTATTAAAGATTGCTGAAATTTATTGAGCTTATTCTCTAAAGATTTCAAAAATAAATATATGTGATTTAGTTATTGACCTATTTCACTATAAACATCGTTTGTACATTTCTTTTTATTTATCGATTTCTGAGGGCACTTGTACTTTTATTTAATAAAACTGGTGATTTGAAAATATAGAATGTTTTCCATTTTTCACTGCATTTTTTATCCATTAACCATTATTCAATAAAGCTTATTTCGCACATTAGCATCTTGTCGCGTTATTTGATCGATCCTAACATCGCGCGATAAATCACTGTAACGCACTGTCATTGGAGCGAGTTCACTGGAGTGAGGTCTTGAGGTTATACCACGCCGTGATATATCGGCGTCTTTCCACGATTCATTACTTACAAGGTAGCTTGATTGACTACCGCCTAGTTTTAATTAAAGTGCCCGTTTTGTATTGATTATTGCGTTTAATCAATTGTATAAAGTATCAGAATTGCAAGTGGTAAATCTAATTTTATATAGAAAAATTCTGTCAGATTTGCAAGGTAACTAATAAAGTTTGACAGAAAAGGATCTGGCTGCTCGAGCAATCTTTTCTTTGAAATTGCCAGTGGTTAAAATGGTTTTAATTACAAAAATATTGCAATTAATATTTGACATATATTACAAAGTAATGATATCAATTAATCAGTTAGCCTATTGGAATCCACTTACAGACATAAGTCTATCCCAATGTGCGCCATTGCTCTTGATCCACCGCCTTCTACAGCTTGCTTATACTACGAGCTATATGGGTAACTTTAGTGGGCCCCAAATTGGTGGGCAGAGAAATGGTGGCGGAATGGGAGCTACGACTTGGGCGACCAGGCGCAAGACGCGCCGTAGTAGCGGCGGTAAGACCCTCATGGGGGAGTGACTAGAGAGGCCACACGGCAGCCTCTCGAACCGTCTGACGCAGATGATCACCGAGCACGGGTGCTTCGGGAAGTATCTGCGTCGGATGGAGAAAGAGCCAACGTCCGAGTGCCATCACTGCAACGCGAGGGAGGACTCGGGGCCGCACACGCTCACCGAGTATCCGGCGTGGGACCCCTTGCTCGCGGCGATGGTCCGCTGCGCGGATGCGTGGGCGGCCGGCGCCTCTTTCTGCGAGCAAGTTATGCTCGTGAAGGAGGAGGTGGGGCGGGAGCGGCAGCGGGAGCGACGAAGGATCGCAAGCCAAGCTGCCTGCGTACGAAGGCAACTCGGGCGTTGGACGTCAATGAACGACCTCCGCTCCGCATGACCGCCGGCCTGGGGGTGACAGGTGGAGCCGCCTGTCACCCTGGCAGAAGCAGGCCGCGGCGGCGGCCCCGTTTCCGGGGACGAGGTGGGGGCTCTGTAGTCCCCACACCCGAGAAGAGGGCCAGATCATGAGCGATGGCCCTGGGTCGGCCGGGGTGCGAGGGATATGCCTATCAACCTCACCTTCGGCAACCAGAACGACCCACAGATGGCGTGCGTTTTAGTCGGTTCGAGTCCGACATAACCTCTCTCAACGGCATCCGTGGGGATTTTGCGCACGTAAAAAAAATATGGGGTAACTGTAGTTCTTTGTTGGATGTCGAGTGATACTAGATGACAAATGATAATGTAATGAAATTAATAAAAATATAATGAATTCCTCTGTGACGTGGCGGTAGTGAATGCAGCCGCTACGCAGGAGGTGCGAGTTCGATCCCCGCTGAGTGCAAATATTTGTATGCATGAATATGGGTAATTGCATTGATCACGTTAAGCCGTCGTTACAGGGAGTTGGAGCCCTCAAAACGCCGACTAGTCTAACTACACTTTGGTATCGATAATTGGTTGTGGAGGTCCGATGGCAGTCACTACACGGAAAATATCGAAGTTCAGAAGCATCTTAGTTAGACTAGGAAGTCGACCCCAACAGAGTTGGGAAAATGCTCAGAGAATGACAATAAATAATATAATGCATGAATATCACAATTTCTTGTGTAGCTTATTGTGTATCTGTGGTATGCATTATCCCTCGTGGAGCAATAATGCAACTAATTGGGAAATTGCTTCCCAATTACGGCATATTAAGTACGCTTGACTGCATACTATATGTGCATTCAAGTAACCTATATCTCCTATAGGTACGTAATGTAGGAAACTATATCTATAATTCTACAGCAGATTGTAAAGCTAATTGGTAATGAGCTTTAAATTTACTCGTGACTTTTCCTCTGTCCATATATTCGATAGCACTAGAAGTAAACTAACATCAATATATTAAACGTAACCGTATTGTGTTTCCAATTTTGTTAAATCTTTGAAGTTTTATTTGACTGCACCCAACTTGCTGGAACTGAGGTGAAGCCCACCATTCCAGGTGCTGTCCCTAAAATTATCTAGGGACCGGTAATTATTCACAACCAGCACTCTTGTATGAAAAGTTTAGTCTCTCTCTTATTCTCATTAAGCAACCCGTCATTCGTTTCTGCCTTGACACTTCTAAAGGCAGAAGCGGAGATCGGATGTATGTAGGGGTATTAGTAGAAACTTTTTAACTACACTCACTTTTTTGTTGTGAACCCTGACAGTTTACCTTCAGGTAGTTTGTATCATTAGTCAGATCAGCCTAATACTGTTATAAACAAATATGTTAATGTTTTAGAACATCGGAAATTTGATAACATCGTCATTACGCTGTAATGGGTTCTGTTCTAATTATATATTCTATCAAGTTCCACTTACGATTCATAATTATAATAATAATTTTGAATTTGACGAGTTCACATATGAAACTTGTAACAGTACTGATATTATCATCATCATCTGATAATTGCTGGAAGCTTATGCCAATATAGTTTTATAAACTGAAGCAGACCGCGGCGGCGCCCGTTGCGCGCCTCCCCATTGTCTAGGGACTAGTTGGGGACTCCATGGTGCCCACACCCGAGGAGAGCCAATTCGAGAGAGATGGCCCTGGGTCGACCGGGGTGCAAAGGATATAACCTCACCTCCGGAAACCAACAACAACCCACAGATCCACCGTGCGTTATAGTCGATTCGAGTTCGACATAACCCCTGTCACCGGCTCCGGCGGGAGGATATCTTTGAAGATTTTTCGCAAGTAAAAAAAAGGTGGATTTGGACCAAACGAACAAAAAGCTAGAGCTAGAACAAGAGTATTTTTTCTCAATATTTTAGTGTAAATGTAACCTTGTTTTCAAAAAAAGAACAACGAATGCATGTGCGGTTATTGTTTGCACTAAAAGAATTTGACGGATAGAATGAACGTTTGTCTAGTGTAAATCATCCTGTATGGGTGTATGTATATGTCCACTTGTACAAAAGTAGTAGATAGGTCTTTTTATGCCGCGTTGTAGTACCACTTACTGTGTCTATAAATTATGTAATATAGCTTAAGTTACATTAGTTTTGCCCGAATGCCGCAAACATGTATGTTTAAGAAATCTCAGAATGCGTTCAACAACACTTACTAAAGTTTCTGTTAAGGCAAATACACTTTGTTCATGTATTGTGTTCTTTTTACGTAATGTATGAAGCACTTATCACTACATTTATTTGTCTGTCAGTAAATTGCTACACTGACCCCAATGGCTTTGTCCTTTCAGTTTGTTTACTATATTAGTGATGTCAAGGAGCTGGATATTTCGCAATTTGCTGTGCTTCGACGTATTCCGTTTTGTCGTAATCTTATAAAAAAAATTTTATGGATACCAATGATGTATTATAAACTGTAGATGCGTTATCCGCACTCACAAATGGCGAGAGAAAATGATGACATTAGACATTACTTTATGGCACCAATTACAGACGTGACAGTGCGCTACGCAAAGAGACTACACATTTAATGATAAATTCGTAATAATAACATTCTGATGAAATACGGTAAATGTGGCATCAACACACAGTTAAAATCATACCTATCGTTCTCTCATCCACAGTTGTCAAAATCATTACACACATCACTCACAGAATTAGGTCTATATATAAAAAAATGTATATTTCATTACAGAGAGCAGTTGTTAGAGATACATGTTCCATAGTTAGGCGTTTCCTCACATCTACTACCCCAAACACTCACCACCATTCTAAACGAATCGACTCACTTGACTTAAGCCCGTGATCACACATACCAGCTGAAAAAGCTGAACAATAAGTTTAATCTAAATAATAATATAAATAATATAATAATTCATATAAATTACAAATATTGACGTATTATTAGTAAGTAGCAATTTTTATTCGTGTTTGCGCCTTTTATTGAAAGCCGCCATGTTCCGGAAGACGTATCTATTAATAATATGTCATTGATGGAAACATATTATCAAAAAAAATAATTACAAAAGCTATTATTTTAAGAACGTGTAATTTTAGTTTTATAGAGAATATTACAATGTTCACTGCAGACTAACCATGAAGACAAACGACTTGCCCGAAACTTTGAAGAAGTATCTATCTTTCTACCAATTATTTATTTGCTCCTTTACAAAATAATATAACTTCACCAAAGATAGCACTTAATATTACATTACTACGTACAAAATAATAAGGTTAGTGGTGAAATATCTCAAAGTTTCGAAAAGAAAATTATAATGGAAAATTCAAAAATGAATACAGTGAAACTCCAACTTTTTAATATGTTTATACAATTGAAAATGTACGTTTATTGGTGGTTCCGTGGTGGAAACAAACGGTTCCAGCAGTTTATAATTAGACTGCTAAATATTTTATCTTACAATGAGGATAGAAGCCGCAAATTTTACATGTTATATACTGAGGAAACCGCGAGCTAGTGCTAATTTATACTAGGTTCCTAAAATTTTGCAGAGACTGTGTAGCCATTACTATTATTAATACGGTTCTCTCATTAAACTAACAATAGTTAGCATAACGCTAGTTAGATTTTACTATGATTAGTTTAATGTTAAGAAACATGAGCATACGTAGTGAACGTTATGACATACACCATAACATTATTTACTACTCTTAAAATTCATTATAGCGGTAGAGCATTCGACTGCTATGCAGGGGGCGCGGGTTCGATTCCCGCTCAGTGCAAATATTTGTATGCATGAATATGTATATTTGCATTGGTCTGGGTGTTTCTATGTATAATATGTATGTATTTACAAAAAAAAAAAAAAAAGTATCTAAGTATGTTTATCCGCATTCTAGATCCCATAACACAAGCTAGTTAAGCTATGCTTACCATGGGTCTAGATAGCGTTGTGTAGAATGTCGTGGTATATTTATTTATTTATTATTATTATTATTATTATAGTATGCTTTTGCAACTTACTGAGCGGCACTAACACTATAAGCCAATCATCTGTTTTTATTTTATGGTGGCATATAATTTGGCTATTTATGTTTGGTATTGGGCGTTTGTTAATTCGGCGAAATATTTGACGTATATGCAAACAAAGAAATATAGACAAATACAAATTTATTGAACAATAAAGTATTGACTTCAAAGAGGTGTCACATATGAATTGTCACATTTTGTCTACTGTTAAAGGTACTCTACTGTCCGCGATGAATTTAAAAATTTATAACAAGTGAAATGCCACTATAACATACATACATACATACATATAATCACGCCTTCATTCCCGGAGGGTTAGGTAAAGGTGAATTTCGGGCATTATTATTGACTCGAGTGTGTGTATGTGTCTGATGTTGAACAGACCTATCTCATAGTCGCTTGTAGTATACCGCATAGAAAGACATAAAGTGACCTGAATTCTGCTCTGCCGCTATTATTTTACAATATGTTAAAATGCCATCATTCGCATAAAGAATGGATAGAAGTACCTATCTTTCACATTCTTTTATCTAATCTAATTTAAAATATAAATTCACAAGTTTCATCTTCTGTCATTAAATCTTTCGTACGTAATTTCATAATAAGAAATTGAAAGGTAGGTAGTCAAATTAATTCTTTAATGTTTTTGTGTGGATACGTTTCACAAACGGAAATCGAGATAATGGAACATTTTAAAATAATCACGATCCATTGGGAATGATAATTTGGTAAGTAGGAATTAATTTCAGGGTAGAATCGAATTTTAAATTGAAAATGGCATACAGCATGTTCAATTGAATGTCAATATCACTGTTGAACGGTTTTAATGACATTTCTTTGTTTTCTTATTACGTTATACGTTACGATTTATGTACCTATATATGCTTTGTGACAGAAATGTGTACATCCTTTATGAGTTTTATTAGAGGGGATAACATAGCGAGTTCTATATAACTGAATTTGCAACATGTACTGAGCCCAAAACTGAGTTCTGGTGGGTAAGATAGTCAGAAATTATTCACTTTGCACAAAAGAGGGCCTGATATGACCAATATTAAATACGAAGTAATGTTTTGTAGCAGCGCCGAAATATCGGCAACTTAGAACAATATACAACATGGTAAATATACCGATAACTTTAATTATTTTTTTATCTAGGACACGCCAACTTGACTTCTTCTCGCTTAAGGGGGTTACCATTACAAACACTAAGTAATGTTACAATGGTGGCACTCAGCATGGCGGCCTCATAAGATGCTTTTTCATGTCCTGCTTAAAGAACCCGAGACTGTAGGAAGAAAGAAACAGTGTGGAAAAGTAAAGAGTCTACGAACCGCTTGGTTCTTGCTCATATATTCAGCACGGTGTGAGGATGACATCTAAGCCCTGCACGTGTTGTCCTACGTAGAAAGGGTGGGATTAGTTGGGAGAACTCATCAGATCACTCACCATGGTAGAGACGGTAAAATACAGCCAAGAAAGCAACATGGCAATAACTTTTGGTAAAAAGACTGTAAGTATTACCTTTTTGTAAGATTACCCTAAATGACTGTGTTTAAATCATGGCAGATAATATTATGTGCAGAAAATACAAATTTTTGGGAATTGAAGACTCCGTATAGGATAATATTAGCCACTAGTGAAGCGGAAAGAAATAAATTTAATTCTGAGGAACTCCGGGCAAAGCCTGACAAGCACATTTGTAAGATAAAATAGAACAGCTTTACTTATAGAACTGTCTTCGTTTCAAATTTAAGTCTAGACTATTTAATGTGAAATGTAGAATAAATTTGATGTTATTTCAATAAATAAAACAGAACAGATCTTTTTATAGTGGCATTTATGGAAGATAGTACATGTATCACGGAAAGTAAACTAAGCTGAATGTTCAATTTCGAAGCACTGAAGGGCACTATTTTACAGAGGTACCTATTTTATTATTACCATCGGAATAATTTTTATTTTGTAACTTTTGTCCTTTTACTGATATTCCATTATGTTACGATGTAAAGTAACATTATAACTCTGTGTAAAATTAATAAATCTGAATAATATATTTAAAAACTGCTGACTCTCGCTCAACCGGGGGCAAAGGTTGGGCATTGTTATCCATCGGGGCAATGTTGCCAGCGTACCTTTGCACCGGGTACGTCGAGGGGCGGGATAATATATTAAATATATACGTAATTAAATATAATAAATATATTGCTTTATGTACACTGATTTGTAAAAAGAGCTTTAAGTCATGCGGTGAGGATGATTTTCCAAAAAGTATGTTTATTACATATCTATAGCTATTTATGTAAAATTGGCGAGTGCTACTTTTATTCGTTTTATAAAACTACCTCAACATTTTTGAATTTGATTACTACCTATTTTACAACCAAACGATTTATTTTTGAGCTAAATCGTTGTTCTCAAGTATCTAAATAACACAATTTAATTGTAGACAACACTAACAAAGACACGAATGGACAAAATTAAGTTTTTAAGTAATTTAGACCTAGCTAATAAAGGTCTATCTAAGTTTTATTCTCAGTTGGAGCTACAGAATAAACATTGTAGGTATAATACGAACCACAAGTTGCCTTTCTTTCTCCATATAAAAATGCATTGCATATTCTCCGCTTTTATGTTAAACAGTTTCTGAACTTAAGCCTTTTTATCGCGGGAAAAGTAAAAAATGTTTTACAGACGAATCTCCTTTTACTTCATACCTACTTGGATTTGTTTTCTTGCTTTCGCTTGCCAGCACTATAGTCGTTTTGGCTAAGAATTTTTGGCAAGAGATTCGAGTATTATAGTGCGGTTTGAATTTAAAATAGTTTATTGTTTCGAATTTCTAGAGAATATCCCAAATTAGGTTTCATTAAAAGGTCATGCTAAAAAGTACAAATGCTTACGAACTTTTGTTCAAAGCATATAACATACATAAACTCACGCCTATATCCACAAAGGGGTAGGCAGAGGTGCTAGCATCCACATTTCGCCAGTTTATGTTTAGGTCCCAATGTAATAGGTGGCGAGCCTATTGCCTTTAACCGGGCACTTATAAACCTGCTATAAATACACACCTTTTTTGGCTGCGCGTCCGCATGATGACACCTGATTACTCTCATTTACGCATTTCTCGGTTTTTTCTTTACTCACTCACCATAGTCACCAACAATATTATCGGTACCATATTATGCACAGCACTTACGGGCAAATACGTTGCATTGCACTAACTGGCTTACTCGTTGCAATGAGGGGATATGTGATTGCAACTTTTGATTATAAATGTTACATCACAATGTGATGTAAATCAAATATTGTAACTTGTAAATAATGTCTTACGCAACCCAAGCCAAGCTGCAGTGCAGTGACCAATGACAGCGTCGAAGCGGCTGGAATGTTTGCGCGGGATTTTTAAAATATATGAGCGCGACGTCAGCGCTGCCTAGCGGCCCCATCTGAAAACCAGCGCTGCGCATACTCTCAGTGTGCGTAGCATTTAATGCTGAGATGGGCCCTATTTTGGGTTCACACAGTGTGAGATATACTAGGTTAAGGTTAGTTGTAAGTATAGTTCATAAGTATTTAAGTAACACTGTGAGAAGCAAAATAAAAAATTTCTTTCTTTCTTTCTTTCTTTCTATAACGTCGAAAAGCATCGAGAAGTTATTGGTGTGTGCCATGGTAAAACCTGGAATCGAACCCGAGTCCTCGTCTCAGCAGTCCATTACCCATTCCACTGGGCTACCGCGGTTTAAAGGATTAAATTAAATTTTACTAGTGTAAAACCCGCAAGGATATTTGCCGTGTTTACTAGTCATGTGAATGAACATGTCAATTCAATTCATAGATTAAATTTAATTTGCTCAAAATACAAAATATACTATAATAATACTATGGAGATGTAACGCTTTCTCGCAATACTAGACAAAAATTTAAACTTATACGTATTTAACTTCATAAATGAATGAATATTCTAACTCTCGCTAACTCTTACACGTGATAACAACATAATACCCACTTAACACCGTTAAGAACATTGAAAATGACAAAACATTTCATAATAATCTCAAATTGGCGTTATATTTGCAAACACGCGACAATATCCACCACCTGGTGCCTGCCTGAGTTATGGTACGACGCGCGACGTGTAGAACATGCTGTATCTTTGTGAATGACAATTGAATAAAAGTAATACAGCTTTGCATTTGATACTACCACAAGATGTAGTGACTTTATTTATTTTTTTAGTTGACGACCTCTGTTGCGTTACGGTAGAACTTTTGACATGGCATGACATGGGGGCGCTGGTGCAAATATTTGTATGCATGAATATGTACATTTGTTTTGGTCTGGGTGTTTCTATGTATGATATGTATGTATTTACCAAAAAAGTATCTAAGTTTGTATCCGTATTCTAGATTCCATTACACAAACTAGTTAAGCTATGGTTAGTACAGGTCTAGATAGTGTTATGTAGAATGTTGTAGCATATTTATTATTATTATTTATTTATTAGTTTTAGAATAATCTGAGTTTACTGTTTCTGTTTTAACGTGGTTACTGACTGACTATTATTAACTTTAGAGTAATAGAGGGAGCGCTGGATGATTTGAGTCGAAGAATGTTTAGAAATATTCATATGCTCATTAAAATAAATAAACAAACCAATATAAACAAAGTTCAAAAGTCGCAATACATTACTCAATCAATCAATAAATCAATCAAAGAATCAATTTAATTTTTTCAGTTTAGGCACACAAAAAGTACATATGAACGTCAAAATATTACAATTATGTCAAGAAATAATATAAAAATATACCATTGGAAAATCATTCTTTCGCGGGTTCGGTAAGTTAGTTCTACTGAGAAGATACCAGCAAGACAGAGATTGTTTATTATATGTAGTATATATTAGAACTAAATTATCTTTCTTTTTTAAAGTTGCTTTAGTTCACAATTTATTTTGTGCAAGCAAGCAAGAGACTTATGTTGACCACGCATTTACATCATCAAGATACTCATCTACTTTATAGTAACCTTTATTCATTAAAGTTATTTTCACTTCTTTTTTAAATTTATTTTGTGACGTGTTAATCAAACCCTGAGGAATTATATTAAACATTATATACAGCTGACTACAAACGAATCACCAACTTTGTGAAGCCCGACTTTTGGTACAAGTACTGTCTCCAATGATAGGTACAAGGTGACTATATTTTTCTTTCTGAAATAAAAAGAATACGAATAATAAACCATATGCCTCCCTTAGCTGCTGCTTATATCTAAACTTGTATTTATACAAATTAATGTTATGTTTGAAATTTAATTCAATTCTGACATAAAAAAAGTTTTGAGCACTCTTTGCCTCACGAATAAATTATGGATAACATTTATTTGTCAGTAGATGATCTTAGGAATATACATTATTACTTTGCATCTTTCGGTATATTATCTGTATTTCTAAAAACAAAACAAATAATTAATTTGTTACCAGAGAATTAAATAACACGTATACATATAGTACAACAATACCTAAAATGCGTTATAGAATTCCTCCGCATCGTAAGCCTCTTGTGGTAACGTTCCTAGGAGATTGGCAGCATTGCCGCATTTCTAATTGCTATAAACTACACACAAACTCTATACAGGCTTCGAATACAGAAGGTATATATTATCTATTCATCCATAATCATACACTCAAAACATCATGCTACATCGTTCCCGCATTCCTGAACAATATCTGCTTTCCCATGCACTAAATGTCAATGCACTATATATTATCAGCGGTTCTAATTCTGTTGTTTCCAACGAACGTAATTTTTTTTTCTACATTTTTAAATGTGTTAAGTACTTCTGTTTAAATAAATGTTATTATCATTAAGATCAAGTGAGTTGCAATGTGAATAATGAAAATGATGATACTAGTAATTATATTTACTTGGTTTGCAATATTTTAGGTAGAATTTGTCAGAAGAGCCAGATTAATTAAGGTCACTATTCTCTACTTTCGAGTATAAAATCTCGTAGTCTCAACAGTTCGCTGTTGAGACCACGAGATTTTATAAATATTAAGCTATAATATATATATATATATTTATAAGCTTTAATAATAAATAATAATATTAAGCTTCTGGCTACATATAATAAATGCCAGTTTAAAAAAGAAGAAATAAGCAGATTCTATGTAAAAATGTTATATAGCAAGTTCCCTAAGTTTGAAGTAGTAAGCTTGAAATTTAATAATAAAGCTTATTCTGGATTTTAACATATAGAATTCACCTAATATCGGGTCATAGAATTATATTTATTTCCTTAATTCAGTAAAAAAAAGGGCCGAAATGATAACTACAAAAGATTAAACAGATTATGTAACGAAATTAAAATAAGTATTTTATTTGAATTTTGTTTAGTAAAATTTAAATCTAACGCCATTTACTGCAGAATGGCCGCCAATGTTCACAGCGTCAGTACACACTGTACATAGTACAGTTCGGCACTAATGATGTTTGTTAACTGATAATTAACTCGGGGCAGACCTGAACCAAACGAGTGTCCAACAATCAGCTCCCAACAAACTAATTATGATACTGTTACTGTAGATGCGCAATGTGGAAAGTTTTTGACATTGTGTTCGTATCGTTGTTTTCGGATTGTATCTGTTAACTTGTTTGTTTTCAGTCCAGATTGTCGTATGATAGAGAATTTTAATGATCTACCCGCACAAATGTATCCTTCTTCTTCCCAAGTTCCTAATTGGGGTGCGCAATGAAAAAGCATTTGTAGAGAGACTACCATTTTAAAATCGAAATAAAATATTTTTTTTATGTGCGCAAAATCCTCACGGTTACGCCTCCCGCCGGAGGCAGTGGGAGAGGTTACGTCGGACTCGAATCGACTAATTGACGCTGTCTGTGTGTCGTTGTTAGTTACTAGAGATGAGGTTAGAAGGCATATCCCTCGCGCCCCGGCCAACCCAGAGCTGCCGCTCTCGATCTGGCCCTCCTCGGGTGTGGGGATTACGGAGTTCCCAATTCGTCCCCGGGTATGAGGAGACGCGCAAGGCGCACCGCTGTCTCGATATCATCAGCACCTGGAATGGAAACCTAAATCTTCTGTACTTCAACCTAGCTGGTGCAGTCAGTTAGCGGATTGACTGTTAAATGAAGTGTTTTAATGCCTACTAATTTCTATCATTTGTCAGTATACCTGTTAGACTCTCCCGAAGATTTTTACAACTATAGGTCTTACACTTCCTCTATCCATCATCGCCTACTCTTTAACTAGTACACTTTTACGTGCGCAAAATCCCCACGGATACCTCCCCACCGGAGCCGGTGGAGGAGGTTATGTCGGACTCGAACCGACTAAAACGCACGTCGCCTGTGGGTCGTTTTGGTTGCCGAAGGTGAGGTTGACAGGCATATCCCTCGCACCCCGGCCGACCCAGGGCCATCTCACATGATCTGGCTCTCTTCTCGGGTGTGGGGACTACAGAGTCCCCAACTCGTCCCCGAAAACGGGGAGGCGCGCCACGCGCGCCACCGCCGCGGCCTGCTTCTGCCAGGGTGACAGGCGGCTTCACCTGTCACCCCCAGGCCGGCGCTCATGGGGGGCGGAGGTCGTTCATCGACCTCCGACGCCCGAGTTGCCTTCGTACGCGGGCAGCTTGTCTTGCGATCCTTCGTCGCTCCCGCTGCCGCTCCCGCCCCGCCTCCTCCTTCACGAGCATTACTTGCTCGCAGAGGGAGGCGCCGGCCACCCACGCATCCGCGCAGCGAACCATCGCCGCGAGCAAGGTGGAGAGCGTGAGAACCCTCACTCCCAGGGCCGCCACAAGCTCCCGCCTCGGCGTCTCCCACGCCGGACACTCGGTGAGCGTGTGCGGACCTGAGTCCTCGCTCGCGTCGCAGTGATGGCACTCGGACGTTGGCTCTTTATGCATCCGACGCAGATACTTTCCGAAGCATCCGTGCTCGGTGATCATCTGCGTCAGACGGTACGAGAGGCTGCCGTGTGGCCTCTCTAGCCACTCCCCCATGATGGGTCTTACCGCCGTTACTACGGCGTGCCCTAACTAGTACACTAGCGATGCTTAGTGTAAAACCTAAGACTTATACCTAAGACCATCTTCAAGTATCACTATTGCAGTTCCTCATTTTGTGCAAGCAGTGCATGTATGTTTACTAAAAGCTAAAACTCCATTTCAAAATTTATAGAACAGCTACTATATTTGTCACACTTGAACATCAATATAGATTTATAAATTCTAACTATACGGTAGTCCCTTCGGTAAACTATGACAGGGACGTGTCACAAATTGCGGTCGTACATGCAAATTGGTTTTAAAGTTTTTGAGGGTGAACCATGTGCCGGTGCGCTGGTTAAGGAAGCGGTAATAAAGTTAGCCTATTAGGTATATATGACGTTTTTCATCCCAGCACCCATAATATAATATAAATTGGGTGAGAAGTTTGGATGTGTATGAGTCATAATTAATTTCTTAAATACCAAACTTACCAACCGTTTCATTCACACAGAAACTATCCTTCAATATGTTATACATTGTGATGTTTATATCACATTTCAAAAGAAACCTTGACAATTGCGACATGTTTCCTATCAATTATCATGTATTGCCATAAAATTGCACTAACTTCCTAAATACGGGCATCAGCATAGTTTGGGGAGTTAGTTTATTGTACTTAACACTGTTGTAACTAAATTCTTTTTAATTTTAAGACCAACATTGAATGAACTTATATTTGCGATAATAAGCATATCCTAACTTATCTTATCTTAAATTCGATTAGCTATTTCACAAACGTAACCGAGCCGAAGCTAAAGAAAGAATTTTATCATTAGATACAGCTAGATTAAATTTAATAAAGAGGACACCGTAATACCTGTAGATTCCTCACAAATATTTCCATTTCCACTTCCCTGTTTATCGCTCCGAACGAATTTCTTTTTCATACCTTTGATTAATCAATTGTACAATTTTATGAAATATTATTGTTATGTAATACACCATTATCGTAATAGTTATATCAATTTTCATCGTGGTATGTTTCGTATTTTAAGATATACATTTCTAAAATGTGAATGTAAAAATCAGTTGTTTGTAACTCAATCCCGCAAAACATCCTTTCTAGGGTCAATTTAAAGATAATTATAAACGTTATAACAATCAGTTCGAATTAGATATATCATCAATAAAGTATCAATAACATCGTGAGATAAAAATGATACAATTCAAAAGTCCTGTGAATAAAGAAAACGTAAGAAACCGAAGACCAGTGATAGGCACTTGTCTTATCGACTCCACACAATAATTCACTCCGTCAGAACCCATGTTTTACTATCATGCGAACTATAAAAACTTCTTCAACACTGATAACAACCTTTATACATGTCGGACCCTTTTTTATCGGAAAGGTTTCAAACAAAACTGTTATGACCACCAAGCGGACACCTGAGACTTCTAAAAGACTTACATTTTCTAATTCGGGATTATATCTTTAATATACGTAGAAAGAACATTTTAGGAATTTTTTGTCTTTTTAACGCAAATATGTCGCACGAGTAGATACACTTTGTTATGAATAATAATAGGATTTAGACTCGTATCATGCCACGGGGATGGTATTAGTGGTTTTAGTTAAGGGATATTTTCATTATTTGATAACATGTAGAACATCTTTAGTACATTTCGAGATTAAATTTTGGTTCGTCTAAGCCAATGTTAGTTAAGGTGAAGTAAATGCGGTCATAGAAATATAACACGTATTGTGATCAGTGTTTCAAATAAAACGAAAAAATTGCAACTGGTGATCGATTGAAATTTTTGAAACACTGATCAAAACATAGGACGTGTATCAAAACATACTGCGGAGAAAATCGTATGAATTATAAATTTGTTCATCAACTCGCACACATATTTCCCAATCGCCAGAAATTCTCTAGCATAAATCATGGTTAGTGTGTGACCAGAATTATGTCGCATCAATGTGGCTGGATATTCGTCAATAATGTAGAAGGTCAAGAATGTGGAATAATTAATGGTATTCGAGGGCGCACAGCAACGGAATCTCACATTATTATGCTGCAAATTTTCTATAAATTTGATTGGGCTCCTGATATCTCTTCTTTGAGGATCTGGTCCTTGACTTCATATGAAGAAATACTATGGATAATTCAAAGTTGAAGTATGTTTATACCTATTTAACTAAGTTAACTAGCAAATGCCAC
Organism: Eilema griseolum; assembly: GCA_963662185.1. Lineage (NCBI taxonomy): Eukaryota > Metazoa > Arthropoda > Insecta > Lepidoptera > Erebidae > Eilema > Eilema griseolum. Next base: position 15,161,576 of record OY759250.1, read on the forward strand.
GGTTCATTCAATCATTGATTCCATCAATATGTACTGAATTGTTATAACTTTATTTATAGAGCAATTGAATCTTTCCTTGACCAGGCCTTAAGTAAAATAAACGAAACAAAAAGGTCTTAATTACTACTTTGCGAGGAAAAAAAATTACAAAATTGTAAACATAATCCATATATGCCCAAAACATTTTTTGACGTGAATTTTTACGATTTTCAATAACTATATTGATATAGTTATAAAATATCATAACTATATCATATTTATAACCATATGGTAGTCCCAATGTTTATAAATAAGGACTATTTCAGTATTTTTTATTTTCAATTCGGGAAGTAGGTTTTTTTCAGTGGGTCGATAGCGACCCCGTGGATATCTATCCACGGGGTCGCTATCGACCCACTGAAAAAAACCTACTTCCTCCAAGTCCTAAATAAAAATAAAACCATTTATATCCTAATCAGTTTTTTTTTATTATTAGCTTAAGTAATGAAATAGAAGCAATTAAGTCACCGAATAATCAGTTGCGGAACAAAAAATAATATTAATAAATCATGGATGAAATACTTTAAAGCATTTGTCGTGCAAATTGACGTTACATTTGCGGCACATTTGTACCGTCTTATTTTTACATAATGCATATCGTCTTCGGATCAGACCGGTAAGAATAATATATTTAGCTGAATGTTTTCAAATGGATATTAGGACAACTATACTCATTCTTTGTACTGGATCAGGTTGAGATTTTGGAGTACCGTATTTTAGGAGTAAAGACCTTGCAATAGAGTGACGAAATTCTAATGTGTCTATGGTCTCTCCTAATGATCTGGCGCACAAAAAATAGAGTTATTGACGAAAAAGTCAATTAACCACATCAAAATGGTCATGTACCACTTTTTGCCTATCCAATAAAACATTCTATTCAATACAAATATTAGTGACTGATATAAACACCTACTATAGCGATTTAAAACTTGCGACAAATAAAGTTAGAAAAATAAACACTAAGTAGACTACACTTTGTTTTCAGTAAAATGTACAAAAACATCTATTTTCCAAAGCGACATCTCTATACGATGTAAAATGTGAATGTGTTACAAAGAATGGGAAAAGTTTAATTTGCGCGCAGTTTTTAAGATAGATGGTCTTGTAAGGCGATTCCGAAACAAAAAGTACCTACGTTCAGATCCGAGACAGCAACTTTTTTAATCGAATCTTTGTCTCCAATTGGTACAGAAGATACTGTAAAAAATTCGTTAGTGGTTGCTAACAGGAGTGACAATTCGTTGTCGAATTACAGATCAGAGTCAGCTCATGTATATGTATATAGTTTTGAGTTATTTTGTTTAAATTAATAAACTTGTAACGAACAATTTATCGAACTCCGTGAAGGGTCACTATCGCGGCGAAGTATATTAGCATTTCATAAAAAAATTATTCAAATTAATGGTGACGAACCCACAGGTCTCTTGAAATTCGTACCCCTGAATAAATGTTTTAGATTTTTCCCCTATATAGGTGTCCATTAGTCCTTTGGTAGGAGACCATTTAATATTATTATTTTTGATGCTACAAGCAATTAATGGAATCGTAGTATAAGTATACAATTTAGGTGCAAGCCACCTAACGCACATGAAACTAGTAAACGTCGTGCATATAGTTTTTATCTATATCTTAATCACGTTTATTACCGTAAATGAATCAAAACTATCTTAGACTAAGATCTACTAATAGAAATAGGCAGAGACTAAAATGTTTTCTAGAATCAAGATATCAAAGAACTTTTTAAAAGAAAAGTGGAAGTAGAAATAGATCAGATTTAGGTTCTAAAGAAAAAATAGAGAAAGATGGCGAGATTAGATTTTTTCAATAAAATCTGACGTCTCATTTTTCCAAGCTTTTTTATCGTTTAAATATTCTTAAAGTTAAAAATATTCTTTGAAAATCGCTTATAGAATTCACTTCCTCTTGAAAAGCCGTAATTTGAATATATATACCTACTCAATCATTTTGACGAAGAAACTTTTGATACCACTGTGCCACATTTTACGAGAGCTTATTCTCTTTCCTCCCTACTTCTCCTATGCAGTTGGAATACGTAACCACTTACAATGAGGTAAACCGCGGACTAGTTTGCTTAGTAAAATAAAAAGTATTGCTGGTTTTCATTCGTAACAATCTATGTTTAAAATTTTATGCCTTGATTTTATATCATAAACATAGATAAAAAGACAAGAGAACACAAGCTTTATGTGTCTGAAAATTACACTCGAGCATGTAAAATTTGGATACAAATTTTATATGTGTAAAAGTAATATTCTCCATATTACTTTCGTAGTAGTTACGATTCTGTTACGAGTCGTAAAATGTATAAGCACTAGATTGAACATCGTGTTTCAGTCTTACTGTGTAACCTGAATTTATAAGAATTCCTGTGTTTTGAATTGAGTAGATGGTTTCATAGTTTTTGTTTTGGGAGAACTGAAACCATGGAACTCGCGGCATCGTCAGTTCCGATACACACAGTCACGTAACGATACAAATTTTTATCGTTGCCTGACGACTGACAAATTGTATTAATTAACGTGATCTTTGAAGTGAAAATTCTTTAAACTGCGTTGAGCACTTTTTTGAGTCGCACTTTGTGTTTCACTTCTGTCGACACTCTTGGAGTGCCACAATTTTTTTATAAATATGTACCTAACCCTTTTCTTAATCCTAAATAGAAGGAGTGGTAGGTGGGTGCTCGGGTTGCGCACACCCGCACCTTATAGTGAATCGTATCCTTGAGTGCAATAATAGTAGTAGAAATAAAATAACTCATCAAAGAATCAAAGAATCAATTTCATTTATTCAGCTCAGGCACACAAAGAGCACGTATGAACGTCAAAATTTTACAAGTATGTCAAGATATAAATTTTTTATTACATAATGTAAAAATAAGCCATTGGAAAATGATTCTTTCGCTGGTTCGGTAGGTTAGTTCTACTGAAAAGATACCAGCAAGAAACTCAGAGAACTATATTAGAACTAGATTATCTTTCTTTTTTAAATTTGCTTTAGTTTACAATTTATTTTGTGCGAGCAAGCAAGATACTTATATTGACCACGCATTTACATCACCAAGATACTCATCTACTTTATAGTAACCTTTATTTATTAAAGGTTTTTTTTTCTTACATCTGCCTATAGTTATGTAGTACGTAACTTAGACTTAACGAGTAACGAGACCCTGACGCGCGTGAATTGTTTTATAATTATCCATGCTAGGTGAATTTAAACTGGTATACCAACGTAGCACTATACCTCAAACGTAATCGAACAATCCTCAAAAAGCACCCAAAATACGTGTACTGCACATATAGAGTACATTTTAGGTCCAAGTTTTATGCCCCAATCAATATAACAGGTAGGAAAACAAGATGACTGGAATGTTATCACAGTGACAATCCAAGACAAATAATGTTAACGGGAATCGCGTGAATTCTCGTTATCATTATCATGAAACGTGATAGTTTAATAGTTATTAATCCAAGGCTGTCTACTATAGGATAGATAATTCTATTAAAAAAATTGCAGTTATTGTTTGTTTACTTGAACGCGCAAGCCTCTGAAACCAAAACCACGAAAAAATATTTTTATACTGTATATTCATCCTTTTTTCGGTGACTGATTGAATTCACCCCTGATTGTCCTACAGCTATGTGGCATGTTCGAGAATTTTTCATTTGGTAACAATTGGTAGCTAGTATTGGTTTCGAAGCCATTGTCAATTTTAAAATTTCGATGTTGCGGCCTTTCATTTTGCAGCTGAAAATATAATATTATTTCGTGTACATGTCTATAAGTTTACAGTATATCACGATGATCATAATATGTGTCGTTAAAACTTAGCTAAAATTGCAGTTGCATCCAAAACTTGCGTCTTGAAGAAGAGAGAGCGCGTTTTTTTTATACCACTTAGGTGGCAGACAAGCGCACAGCCCACCTGATGGAAAGTAGTTACCGTGGCCTATGGACGTGTGTAACACTAGAGAAGCCAGACTCGTTCTGCCGACCCTGTAAGCACAGAGTTTATGTGCTGTCAGTATAGAGGACAAAGCAGGACAAACCTTTAGTCATCCCACTGACAGCACAAATTCTCCAGTGAGCTCTGGCTACCCTACTTACCGACGGGTTTCGATAAAGATAGAAAAAATTGAAACGGTTCTGGGGGCGAAGTGGGATGGATAGTTAGCATCCTGAATGTTTTAAAATTTCATTTAACAGAGAGCAGAAGATAATGAATGATTTTCCCATCGTTTTTAAACGCAATAACAATAAATGTGTTGGAGCAATCTTAGAGATTGCTCCACCACAGTTATTAATACAATTTCGAAGCAATTAATATAATATTTACATTGATTTATTATGGTTTCTAAGAACTGCCATCTGAATCCCTAAAACTGAGAGGAACACCTGTGCCAGAACCTCCTACGTCAATCAGCAGGAGTCCCAGCTTAGAGTGCAGCGGCTGGAATCTGGCAACCCAACCGCTTTTTCCAATTCGATGAGTGGGAACCCACCTTAAAACTTAAAACATCTTAGATGGCCTGAGGTCAGCCGGGGTGCTTGGACCAGGGCCACCTTACACCGCGGCATCTGAAGAACCGAGACACTCGAACACACCGCACGAAAAAAAAGGTGTACTAGCTTGACAGTGATGTTGGATTTGGCTCTTAAAACCTTGGTGGAGCCGCATACACTTCACACGGTTCAAATTGTAGCAGGTGGCTGAAAGGATTATGATCAGTTTTATATCGAAAGCTTGTTAGTATATAGATAATGTGATCGTCTCCGCATTGCCGTCGTATAACGCCAATACACTTTACATAGGAGAATCATGCAGCTGCCCCGTATTCGTATGAATACATTAAAAGAATACAACATTGTTTATTTCGAGTTGAACTATTATTATTTTCGGTATTTACGACTTTATTATCATTCTACAATAAATTGCTATAATTGTAGTTGTAAATTGAATGATAAAATTAATCGAATTTTACAAGTTTATTGTTGATCCATAGAGTAGATATGATAGTGTGGTGATTTATTACTTTTGGGTTTCCGTTGACAGTGACAAAAAACTGTGGAAATCACGGAATAAAAATCAACAGGGCGTGACGAAAGTGTCCTATACAATGTTAGTGTAAAAACTAGTATCGTCCTCTAACGTAAGAAGCAGAAGAGCACCTAGGAGGCAGCAGCCTAGTGTTGGGATCAATAGACAACATAGTGACTTTATAAGACTCAAGCAAACCACAGATGCCTCGTACTAAACAACAACGCTGATAATAATTTCAAATGTAACACAAGTCTAAAGAAGATGTTAGTGAGTAGATAATTGCCCTGTGAAACCAGTTGAAAATCTTTACAGTATTGCGGCTCACAGGCAATAGTGACTAATTTCGTATTCTATGATAGTAATTTTGAATAAAAGAAATGCTATCCACAATGGTGCTATATTTTATAACACAGATGTACGCCTTATATTAAATTCTGATTATTATTGGTGTTCCATTTTCCTCAGTCTTTAGTGTAGTATTAGGGGCGGTATTTTACTTTTAGGGAATCGAACCTGCAATCTCTGAGCAGTTGAATGTAGGTGGTAGGAAACGATGGTATTTCCGTCCCAATTGAGCAGTCCGACTGGGGAAGTACCTTCACCCTACGGCTATAGTAATATTGTGTATCTGGCGGTGAGTAGACTCACTGGAGAGTTTTTGTGCTGTCAGTGGGAAGACCAAAGGCTTGTCCTGATTGTTTGCTCTGCATTGACGGTACAAAAAATTTCTGTTCTCCTAGGGTTGGTAGCACGGGTGTGAGTCCCCTGGTGTTATACACGATCATAGGTCACGGTAACCACCTTCCATCAGGTGGGCCGTATGCTTGTCTGCCACCTAAGTTGTATAAAAAAGCGTTTTCCTGTAACGCCGAACAAGTCGTCAATTACTGAAAAAAATTGGGATTGCTTTAATGACTTCTCTAATGGCGATCTTCAATTTTGTGACCTTTATTTTACCATCAAACGAGGTGAAGTCATAGTGACAAGACGTAAAACCGTAATATAACTATTTAGATTGCTTAATGTAACCTTTAAGGTATGATTCCAAAGAGGACCGCATACGATAACTGCATACGCTATGAAATATTTTGATATGGATAAACGGCACTATTAAGAAGTCGCAATGAATTAAAACAAAATTATCATATCAAGTCTATTTCATGGTACAGTCAGCACCAAATAGATCTTGACGAACAAAGTACTCAAATTGATTTTAATGCTTTAATTTTCCCCATTTCCTGTTAACTGATTATTCTGATACACACCTTTAGTTTCGACAGTAATATAATTTAATGTGATTTTTAAACTATCGCGGTGCGAGTTCCATGATTTAATATCGAAAAGTTCCGAATCGTTACTATTTATACTGTTGATTGATGGCACTTGGTGGAATTTGTTTTTGTAAACCTTTGAGGATGCCGTAAGGCGAAATCGGTCAGGTCTAACAAATAATAAAAGCAATGTGGAAAAGTACAAGTGAGTTATCAATATGTGTCCCGAACCGTTGTATAATTATGAATACAATTTAATTTTTTTTTTTTTTTTTATATAGAACACGTCAATTGGACTTCGCCTTGCCTGATGGTAAGCTGAAGGCAAAGTCCCAGAAAAGAGGGTCACCATTACTTACACATACCGTGTGACAATGGTGACAGTCAGCTTGACGGCCTTATCATATGCTTTTTCACGCCCCGCTTAAAGGACCCGGGACTGTAGGAAGAAGGAAACACGTGAGCTGGTAATGAATTCCAGGCCTTAATGGTGCGACAGAGGAAAGAGTCTCCGAACCGCTTGGTTCTTGATCGGATGTTTTGCACCGTGTGCGGATGACATCTAAGACCTGCACGCGTTGTCCTGTGTAGGAAAGGGGAGGGTGGGACTAATTGGAAGAGCTCATCAGAACACTCCCCATGGTACAGACGGTAAAATACAGCCATGGACGCAACATCTCTACGCAGCTGTAAATTTAAGGTTCTAGGTCAATAAAACAGTTTGATTTGCTCTTAATATTTCGTTATTAAGATCATTTTAATACTTTGTAGTCAAGATCGTTTTGATTCATGAAATAAGCGTACGTAGTACCATTGCTATGAATGAGAAAGGTCATCTTTTGACCGTCTGACGCAGATGATCACCGAGCACGGGTGCTTCGGAAAGTATCTGCGTCGGATGGAGAAAGAGCTAACGTCCGAGTGCCATCACTGCGACGCGAGCGAGGACTCGGGGCCGCACACGCTCACCGAGTGTCTGGCGTGGGAGACGCCGAGGCGGGAGCTTGTGGCGGCCCTGGGAGTGAGGGTTCTCACGCTCTCCACCTTGCTTGCGGCGATGGTCCGCTGCGCGGATGCGTGGGCGACCGGCGCCTCCTTCTGCGAGCAAGGTAATGCTCGTGAAGGAGGAGGCAGGGCGGGAGCGGCAGCGGGAGAGATGAAGAATCGCAAACCAAGTTGCCCAGGTTTTCCGGGGACGAGTTGGGGACTCTGTACTCTCCCCCACACACCCGAAGAGAGGGCCAGATCGTGAGAGATGGCCCTGGGTCGGCCGGGGTGCGAGGGATATGCCTGTTAACCTCACCTTCGGCAACCAAAACGACCCACAGGCGGCGTGCGTTTTAGTCGGTTCGAGTCCGACATAACCTCTTCCACCGGCAGTATTAGTGCTTTACATACAGCCAAAATGTACACTAAGATGACGATGAACGTATTTTAAATATTACATAATTATGTATTTACGCCTTTTATCCTAAATGATATTACTAAACCTATTTTATTTATGATTATCGCCTATATTTTTTATGTTGGTCTTTCGAGCCGAGTGTTAAATTAAGAGAACACTTGTACACTCCATATTTGCAGTTGTCGTATGTGGTCGCCTTCGGAATTACACCTTTATTCTGAAACCTCAATTTAATCATATTGAGTCTTTTACATGGATTGTACATATAAATTTTTTAACGCAATGTGTTGTTAAGCTCGACGTAAAAATGTATTTATGAGTTTGTGTTATCGTCAGTAATTGAATTCCAGTTTGATACAGAGATCCACATTCCAGAATTAATAACACAAGCTAGTTAAGCTATACTTACTTCTGGTCTATGTGACACTGAGTAGAATGTTCTTCAATATTATTTTATATTGGCATCCCATGGGTACCTAAAGTAATCTATTATGTTATTCCAGACTAAAATCTATAGATCTACATACCAAATTTCATCTAGAATATCTAGATCCATTCCGAAGTTTGAGCGTGATTTAGTAACAAACATTCAAACACCTTTCCATATTTTACATCTATACTAATATTATAAAGCTGAAGAGTTTGTTTGTTTATTTGTTTTTCCAATCCAATCCAATCTTATGAATTAAAATAAAACGATTTTTTTGTTGAATAGTCCTTTTGGCGATGAAGGTTTTAGGTCATATATCATTACGCTGTTACTTAAGGGAACGGAGCAGTGATCAAAAATATCAACAAATCCTGCAGATTTCCATACATTATTTGAAGACTTAAAAATTACGGGCTCAAAGTACTGATATGAGGTTTCGAAATATACCACGGGCGAAATTGGGTTGGGTCCGCTAGTTTATAATATAAGTAGGATAATCTATTTTTAAATATTCAAGATAAGATAAGATAAGATAATATTTATTTGCAAAAAACATGTGTACATATATTATATAGGTCTTAAACTTCGATTGGACACAACATGTTTTACCATTGAGTGGTGTACAAATTATTATTTAAGTTATAACATAACATAAACTCACGCCTATATCCCCGAAGGGGTAGACAGAGGTGCTAGCGCATCCACATTTCGCCAGTTTATGTTTAGGTCCCAATGTAATAGGTGGCGATCATATTGCCATTAACCATTTAAATATTCATTCTTATAAGGTATCTTATATATTGAATACAAAATAATATCTTTTTTTATACAACTTGGTTAGCAGACAAGCATACGGCCCACCTGATGGACAGTGGTTACCTTAGCCTATGGACATGTGCAACACCAAGGGAGTCACATTCGCGCTACCAACCCTGTAAGCACAAGAGTTTCTGTGCCGTCAGTGTAAAAGACAAATCAGTACGCAGGTCTTCCCGCTGACAGCACAAAAACTCTCCTGTGAGCTCTGGCTACCCTACTCGCCACCGGGAACACAACACGAGGTTATTATAGCCTCGGTATTCTGTAGGGTGGAGATACTTCCCCAGTCGGACTGTTCAATTCGCCGGAAATACCGTCGTGTCCTACCTCCTCTAAAAACCTTAATTTTCATTTTAATGAACACAAATTAAGAGAAAAACATTCCTGTTTGCATTATTCATTTCGTTTTCTTGACCCTAGGGGAAATATAAATCTATTTTATAATCTTGCGGTTTCCGCAGAAAATAAAATTATGATATTGTATGAATTATGTTATTTGTTTTGCTGTTCATACAAGAAAGCTTCCTAAGTAGCCTAAAAATATTATCTCTGATATGAAGAGATATACCATAGCTAGCTAGTGCTACTCGGTTTCATCCATTTACGGGTCGAGTCCTAAGGGTCATGTCATAATATTAAATGACCATAACCGTATGATTTGAGATTGAAATGGGCATTCACATTAATAGCGTAAAACTCGCTAAGACATTAACCATGTTTATGTTTTTTCGAGTAACCGATATTTCGGCGTTTACAAGCGCCATAATCACGGTGTAACAATAAACATTGAAAATATCCCGGTGAGTTTTACACTATTAACCATAACCATTTCCAAGAACTGGGCACTATTTTTTTCTAATTGCATAATTGTGAGAATTATGAGATGAAATTATGAGAATATTAGATCTGACATTGTACAAATACAGAAGTTTGAACTTTGAACTTTATGTAGTTCTGAAAATTAACGCGTTCAAAGGCATTTCTATTGGTATTTAATATTTACATATACAAATTAATACAATTCAATTGAAAGAAACGTTCAAAAGAACAAACTCTTCAGCTTTATTTTTAATATAGATGTATACCTACTAGTAGCAGCCGATATATCGAAAACTCTAAACAATACAACATGGTAAATATCCCGATTACATTGATACTAATGTGAGTGACCATGATAGTTTAAATACCTATGATGTATACGTAACTAATTAATTTGACCACCAAAATTTTCACCGTCCTCGTATCAGATAAGCTGTCATGTTAAAATTGTAAATCGTGAGGGTGATAAAGGCACGTCCAGTGTACGGGGTTATACGCTAATATGACAGGCATGCAGGCTGGACACGTGGGCCCATAACGACCAACCCCGTACGTGTACATCGTACGTGGGAGGATGTAATGCGGTAATGTTCCACTTTTTCCTGTTCTTTTTTGTGTGATGTTTTGATGTAGAAATGAAGTATTCCTGTTGTTTTACCCGGAAAACCTTTTTATTTTTGACGTTCGTAGCTGTTTTGTAACGATGATACAAATAGAAATAGTGTTGAAATGCGTTTTGAAGCTTCATATTTTATGTGTTTGTACTCCATCTAATAGAAAAGATAAGCTGCAGGGACGTGCTGCAACAAACGGACTTGACAGCTAAATTCGGGGTTAGCTTAGACTTTATGTAAAGCCGTACTCTCTCTCTCTTCTCCCCCCCCCCTCTCTCTTTCTCTATTGTAAATCTGTTAGTGTAGGTACAATAAAGAATTATCCATCTATCTAAATTTCAATTGCGCATGCCCTAACGTGACGTCACCAAATTTAGAGCATGTGCAATTGAAATCTCACCGCGCAAATTCAACTGCTAAATCCGTTCGATCGTTTGAGACGTTCTTACAGCATATGCCTGCTGATTACTTACAGGTGGTGTATTGAGTTGAATCAAATATGTCTTATGCCGATAAGGTATTAAATAAGATAATATAAATACTAATACTAACATAATTTCACCAACTAGATGTTGTAACACCTAATGGTGTCACGTACACATTTCTGTAGTTATTATAATAAGTTATAAAATGTATCAGAAATTAAATAGTGAAACCGAAAACATACGAGATAGTTACGCGTGATTTCCGGCAAAGTAGAATTTTGGCCACTCAATCTCGTGTCGTGCGGCAACAAAGGGATAGGACTGTTTAACATCATCGCGCCGGGGTATGCTTGTACGTCCGGGATGATATTTTCTGCCGCCGTCTTCAAGGCCTTGAAGACAGGGACCTGTCAACTTTTTGGGTACGTACGGATCACGGTGGCCACACCCGTATCTTTGCGTGCCTCTACAGGTCTCATAGCGGTGACTTGGGTATAGCTCAATTGTTTGAGCATCTGCAGCGGTCTGCGGACAAGGTAATTGAGCAATACCCTACCGCGGATTTAGTATTCTTGGGGGACTTCAACGCTCATCACGTAGAGTGGCTGGAGTCTCCTAGAACTGATTTTGCGGGAAGGGCTGCTCATGACTTTGCTCTGACCTACGGATTCTCTCAACTGGTGCATTCTATTACTAGAACACCAGAAATAGAGACCCATAGAAGCTCTATACTGGACCTTCTGCTGACTTCACACCCGGACGAATACTCAGTAACTGTGGAAGCACCACTTGGTACTTCGGATCACAGCCTCGTTCGGGCGCAAGTGACTTTCACGCGGCCTGAACCACCGCGGCCACCTCAATGGCGGCATGTCTGGCACTACAAGTCGGCAGACTGGGATGGACTGCGAGAATTCTTCGCGTCGTACCCGTGAAGGCGGCTTTGCTTCACTTCAAATGATCCCAGCTCCTGTGCAACAGCAGTAGCTGATGCGATCCTAGCGGGTATGGAATGCTATATTCCGAACCGCTGGATCGCAACAGGAGAGAGCAAACGCCCTTGGTTTAATAGGCCGTGCAGAGAAGCAAGAAACCACAAGCAATCTGCATACAGGGCTTGGACCACGGCTCTTGCCAATAAAGATCCTAATATCACTGAAGTGAAGCGAAAGTTGAATGCCGCCTCGAGGTCTAGTAAAAAAGCTACGGCCAGGGCTAAGTTTGAGTTCATCGGCAGAATTGGCGAGCGGCTTGCGCGCTACCCATCTGGCAGTCGTGCATTTTGGTCGCTCGCCAAAGCTGCCGAGGGAAACTTCTGCCAGTCTTGCCTTCCACCGCTGCAAAAATCCGATGGTAGTCTGGCCCATGGCGCTAAGGAGAAAGCCGATCTGTTGGGTAATCTCTTTGCGTCAAACTCGACTATGAACGACGGGAACGCCGAACCACCCATAATTCCCAGCTGTGGTGCTTCCATGTCTGAAGTTAAAATCACGCAACGGGCGGTCCGGCGTGAGCTTAAGTCCCTAGATGTTCGGAAGTCGAGTGGGCCGGACGGTATACCGGCGATGGTGCTTAAACACTGCGCCCCCGAGCTGTGCCCTGTACTTACACGCCTTTTCGCACTCTCATACTCCGCGTGGCAGGTCCCAGCCTCGTGGAAGACCGCATTCGTGCACCCTGTACCTAAGAAAGGTGACAGGACAGATCCGACCAATTACAGGCCTATCGCTGTAACCTCCCTACTCTCGAAGGTTATGGAGCGTGTCATTAATACACAGCTCCTGAGATACCTTGAAGGAAACGATCTACTGAGCGACCGACAGTACGGCTTTCGCCACCGTCGCTCAACCGGTGACCTTCTTGTGTATCTCACAAACCGGTGGTCGCAAGCCATCGAGAGTCGGGGTGAGGCACTAGCGGTCAGCCTCGATATAGCGAAGGCCTTCGATCGGGTCTGGCACAAAGGTCTTCTTGCGAAGTTGCCGTACTATGGACTCCCCGAGGGACTTTGCGAATGGATCGCCAGCTTTTTGTCCAACAGAAGCATCCAAGCCGTCGTCGACGGCAGCTGCTCGGACCGCATGAACATAAACGCTGGTGTCCCACAAGGCTCCGTGTTGTCTCCGACGCTGTTTCTGCTGCATATCAATGACATGCTGTCTGATGGCTCCATTCATTGTTATGCGGACGACAGTACCGGGGACTCGTGTTACACGGGCCGTGCAAATATCCCTCAGTCCGAGGTGGAGAAGAGTCGCGAACAACTTGTGTCTAAAATCGAGACTACTCTCTCTCTGGAGTATCCGATTGGGGACGACTAAACCTAGTCCAATTCAACCCCAATAAGACACAAGTATGTGTATTCACCGCTAAGAAAACCCCATTCATTGTAGCGCCGCAATTCCTGGGCACACCGCTTACCATCTCCTCAAGTATCGGGATCCTTGGTGTCGAAATCTCCAGCGACGTCCAATACCGAAGTCATTTGCAGGACAAGGTTAAGTTGGCATCAAGAAAACTCGGAGTGCTCAACAGGGCGAAGCAGTACTTCACTGCGGGGCAGCGAATCCTTCTTTATAAGGCACAGGTCCGGCCTCACATGGAGTACTGCTGTCACCTTTTTGCTGGAGCACCTGCATACCAGCTTGACCCCTTCGACTCGTTGCAAAGACGGGCAATGAGGCTGGTTGACAATCCCATACTCACAGGTAGAGTGGAACCTCTTAGCCTTAGGAGGGATTTTGCCTCACTGTGTGTGTTCTACCGCCTGTACAATGGTTTGTGCTCAGATGAATTGTTTGACATGATGCCCGTAGCTACATTCTATCATCGCACCTCTCGCCATAGGCAGGGAATTCATCCCCACACATTGCGACCTGAGACGGTGCGCACTGTGCGGTATGAAAGAAACTTCATCCCACGCACACTCAAGCTGTGGAATGACCTCCCTGCTGCGGTTTTCCCAAGCGCCTACAATATGGGGTTCTTCAAGAGGGGCATCAGAAGGTTTCTTCATGGTCGGCAGCACGAGTGTGACACCCCTGGTGTTGCATACGTCCATAGGCCACGGTAACCGCTTCCCATCAGGTGGGCCGTGTGCTTGTCTGCCAACTTAGTGGTATAAAAAAAAAAAAAGACAGATGTATTCAGCCCAAAATCAGCCTTCAGATGCATGGCTTGAGTCAAAAATAATGCTTACCCCCTATTACCTGGGACCGAATACAATTATTGGTGAAATGTGGGTGTTAATTAGTCTAACCTAACCTAACCTCTGGGGATAAATGCGTGATTATATGTATGTATGTAGTTCTGAAAATATTTGGAGTTTAAAATTCAGTTAATAATTTAATAGTACTTTTTATATTAATATAGTACTTGCAAATTTTAAAAATTTAAAGTACATCGACTATGAAACGTATTCTTTACATGCTAATAATCCTGTATATAAAGTACTTGTCCTTCATCTTTGTTAAGCTAACTTTTTAATTACAAGCAATAAAAAGACAAACTCCATTTGCAAAGTAAATGGCTGTGAATTTATAACTACCCTAGCCCTGTCTACCCAAACGACTGTCTTTCGTGGCCATTATAACGTATAATATAATTCCTTATCCTATTCATCATCATGTCAGTAAAAGATCTCTATTACTGTTTATTAGACTTCCTCTAAAGACGTAAATGAGGAACTTTGTGCCACTTCCTAATATAACTGTTAATAATATAGTACGACCGTTAGCTTTGACGTATGAACGTCACAATTCACATCATTATGGTGTTATCTAAAAACAATAAGTACGATTGAGATAGATGATAAAATGTTTTATGACAAAATCTCCGATGATAACAGCGGCGGTATAAAATAGGAAAGTTGGTGTCGCTGAAAGGGTGGCTGTCTATTACTGTTACATGTATTAACAATTGATCTAGATTGACACAGAGATCATTATAGTCTGAAATAGCATTTTTTATTCTGGGAATAGTTCCATGTGGGTTGTGGCAGGTAGCACTATGCATTGCCACACACTCAGTTAAAACCTTTTCAGGACCAAAGTACCACTCTCTGATATATACTATTATTCCATTTTCCTCTGCAAGCTTCTATCATCTGAAAGAAAGAAAGAAAGAAAGAAAGAAAAAAGGTTTATTGCGACACAGCATACAGCACAAAAAATAAAAATAAAAACAGAATGCAAAAAAAGGAAACAAAATAAAATACAATATAATTTTTATATACTGTGGCAGGTGAGGTGCGACGTCATTTTGATGCCAAATATGACATTTGACAAGTTAATGTCAAATCTGTCAGCAGCAGGACGTGACGTGTCACACAGCACACCGCTACGTGGCAGATTCTTCCTTTTACACTACTAAATAAAAACACAGAAGGTACTTAACCCCACAGGAGGTACGAGTACGCTGTATCCACAAAGGATGGGCACTCAGCATACACTGCGATGGGTATCTGCCATCACAGCACTGGCTTTCAGTGCCACCCTTACTTAACCTAAATAACTAATACTTACTATAATTAATACACTTTTCTCATCGTCATGCAATAACGCTACTTGAAATCGAAGAAGACACGATAATCAGCAAAAGACTTAAGCACCAGAAGGATGTATCTATATGTATGTACCTCTATTCCAAAAAAGTAAGTAGCATTTCCAATATTTTTCAATAAGACAATATTTCATCACACACACATCACAACATTTCTCTTGATAACATTCATAGTGCTTGCTAACAGAGTAAGGATAGTGTGTTTTTCTCAAATACATTTTCTCATATAGGTATACAGGCTTCTTAGTTTTAAATATATCAAAAAGCATAGTTGCAAAGTGTAGCCTTCTTCTACCCTCCATCTTCAGAATATTATTATCATTAATATAGGGTGTTACATGTTGGTATCGTGGTATCTGGTAACAGTATCGAGCACAGGCATTTTGTACTCGTTGTATAAGACTTTTTGTTCTTGCTAGTAAACATGGCCCGTAGACTATATCGCAGTAATTAAATCTAGACTGTCCACCAGCCGCTTCCTTAGTGCCGAACCTATGTAGTCTCGGATGTTATATAAAACTTTTGTAGCCTGTAAAAGGAATTTCTTACTGCCCTGTCTATGTGCCCCTCAAAACGAAGCTGGGGGTCCATTACGAGACCAAGGTTAGTTGCCTCTTCCACTCTTGCAACCCTCTGGCCATCTATAACTATTGACGGGTCATGCCACAAGATGGACTGGATTTGTTTCTCGCTACCCAGAATCATAAATTTAGATTTTAAAGGGTTTAAAATAAGTGAATGCTCTTGTGACCACTGAACTACCCTTTCCAGGTCCTCATTTATTTTAGACACAGCTGATAGTGTGTCACCAGACTTGAATGAAAAATATAACTGTGTGTCATCTGCATACATGTGGAAACGACAATTTTTAAAGGAGACCGATATGTCTGCAGTATACAGAATGAAAAGAAGCGGGCCCAAGATCGATCCTTGCGGCACCCCTCTTGTCACCTTAAGTTTCTGTTTCTCGTCCCACTACTTATTTATTCATTCCTCTTTAGGTAAAATTGTAATACTACCAGCAAAGCTAAGACCGTACACTTATTTGCTTAGTAATAATAAGTTTATAAGTTGTATAAGCCTTTATCCCTGAAGGGTAAGGCAGAGGTGAATTAACACCCACATGTAAAAATAAATAAAAAATAAAAAATCACCAATCATTGAATTCAGCCCCCGCGTAATAGAGGGTGAGTCTATTGCCGTCTTTTGGGCACTATTGTTGACTCAAGTCATGCATCTGAGGCTGAGTCTGGGCTGTACATATCTGTCTAATGTTACAACAGCCCTATCCTTAAGTCGCCTTGTACGACATCATATGGTAAAAGATGGGGTGGTCCAAATTCTACTCTATCGGGAACCACGTGGCTAATAAAATAAGAAAATAGCACAGAAATTAAACTATAATACTGCAATCGTAGCGTATGTCCTCAATGTAAAAGTTGTTCTAATCTATGTTAGATAAAGCCTACGTAAGGTTGGCACGTATTGCCAAACGACCACTACGTGTAGACGTGCCTCTGTCCAACATGCGTTGGTTTAACATTCAGCTAGGTTTTTATTGAACAAGACTGCTCTGGAAGTATAGGCTACAATAGAACAAATTTACAGTACTAGCTTCTTATGAAAAAAATTGCCTGAAATATTTATACCCAAATAAATATATTACCCAAAATATTAAATTCTCCAGGGGTCTTCCTAAGTATTACTGAAATGAAATAAGATTAAATGAGATAATTCTGGCCTTTTGAAAAAATTTAGAGGTTGGTAAGTAAACATTTTGCACCGGGAGCGATCAGGAGCGGGTTATTTGATTAGTGCATGGACTGAGCATTGTTTGTTGAACTATTTTGACATATTGTATTTAATAAATATATTTTAAATTCATATATTTTGATAGATTGACTGAGTATCATAAATAGTTAAAAACATCAGACGCAAGATTTTCTAGGGGTTCCATTTTCAAACACTTGTTTTGATAAAGTCAATTTTGCATTTTTTAATGATGCAACCCTGAAATTTGTAGATCATATTAATTATGAATAGAGAGTTATGAGTATATATCTTAATATGTATATAGAGGTACTATAGTCCAAGTTAACTAAGACGCTAATGAATGTGCAGCCAATTCAGCTTAATGATAATGATGGTACGTAATCGTATCAGAGAAGATTAAATATGACACATTAAATTTAACACGAGTCGATCTCAATCTTCATCTTATCTGATTACATATTTTTATTAAATATATTTTCGGGGGCCTTACATCTGTTGGTGTAAATGTAATATTAATGGGACCCGCCTATCAAGATTTTCGAGGCAAGTTGCTAGCCGATAGAAGTGCTGATAACTGGATAAGTTTTTGGTGCAGGTTTTGCTCTAGTGGCTGGGGTTCAGATAGCCATTCCTGTATCAGATAAGGCAAGTGAAAGAATAATGAGTACAGACTCCAGGATCCAATGTACAAGCATAAGTGACTCCGAGAATAACCCTGTCATAATGATTAGAATATTTGAGTCAAAATGAGAAAAGATTTTATAAGAATACTTGTAATAATAAAATTATCTGTAAGTCTTCTTTTATGCTGGTAATAAAATATCATATGTGAGTTAGGAGAACGACGAAGTTTCACAATTTGTTTTTTGTTGCTTCCTTCGAAACAATACCCAAAAGTCACCGATGATAAAATGTTATATAGATAGTCATCAATATTGTTATCGTTTTTCGCAACATTATCGCTCCACTTATAAACATCAATTTGATTAAATTTCACGTGTAGTAGGCATTCGGTTTAATTTTTTGTGATGATCTGATTATTTCTACTAAAAAAACAGTTCTTCATCTCATCTAGGTGTGAACGTTATTTAAAACTTCTACAGGATATTATTATAAGTCACTGAGTTCTAATAATAACCAAGTTTTCTCTCAATGGATATTTATTTCAGTACGATTATTGTAAAGATTTTCCTCTTCACAAAACTTCCAGATTTGGGAGTATTATCGTCATAAAAAATCTTTTCAATATAGCCTGATATGAAATCCATGTTGAATATAGTAAATACCTTTAAATTTATTTCCCACTGACTGTTTGCCTGTAATTCCACCTTCGTGAAATATTGATCCTCATTATTTGTAGTATGACACAGAAATCTATTAACTTTTTGTGTTCCATTTTTCGTCGTACTTTACCTGTGTGCAAAATTTCAGTTAAATCCATCCAGCTGTTTTTACACAAAAGTAAATAAACAAACTCACATTCACATTCAAAATATAGGGTAAGATAGTAAAATATATGATTGCACTGTACATCTATTTATAGTACTGTACGTAAACCAAAGCTTCCGAGGTACCTTCAAGTTTAACGTACCAACTGTTTAAAGACCTTAATATAGTCTTGTCTCAGTTTGATATATGAGAATAAGCGCTTGAGGGTGTGTGTGCCATAACTTCTGCTGAAATTACTATTAGAATTATTGGGATATTTACCATGTTGCATTGTTTTGAGTTGCCGATATTTCGGCGCTGTTACAAGCACTATGTTCACGGAGAAAATGGAGTATGGTACACAGTGAAAAAGTTTATAGGAGTAAATATATCGATAGGTATACCCTCGGAATTCAAAACAATGCAATATGCTAAATATCCCGATAAATCTAATAGTAATGCGAGTGACCATGATAGTTTAAATACCTATATGCTGCTGAAATATTTTAAAACAAAGAAGTTAAGTTTCTGTCTATCTACTGGAAAGTGTCAGCTTTTTTTACTATGAAAATAGTATACTTACAACTTAGAATTACTAAGATATAGCAAATCTCTTAGGTGGGTGCATCTGTTTAGCAAAAAAATTTTTTTTTTGTGGATACCACTTGTTTTTTTTAGAAAATAATAGCAGTAAGTTTTAGAACTACCATCATGAGTTTAGTTCATAAGCCAGTTATAAAAAAAAACATATGAACCAAATAATATGACTATAAATTAATGTTGCCTGCTGTTCCATTTGACGTTTAACAAGCTCCTAATACATAACAATGCTTTTATTCCCCGCAGAGCAAAATGAAATATATCACCATTATACCAGTCATGCTTCATTCTTATCTGATAGGACCCTACTGGTGTGTACTCAGGTCCTGTAAACGCAATAATTTAATCCTAAGATTTATTGATTTTTTTGTTAAAAATATTACTTACCAAAATTAATAGTAAATCCGTTCGCTTCTCGATTTAAGCAAAAATACTTGTCAGTACATGTCAGCAGTGTGAATACTTGTGACGTAAATCCGACACTTTAAGTAAGTACTAAGCTACAACCGTTTACAATAAGTTACTACAGCAAGTCACAAGAGAGGAACTAAGCAATTGTAATAATTCTGAAATTCATTGCATTGTGTCTTGTGTGTGTCACATTGTGTCTTTTTTAACTGGAACGGTATGGGTAAGAAACATTTTGGGTAGTTTATCTGGACGTGATAGATAGCACAGTTACAAAGTGTCCCCCTAGAATGAGACGAGTCGCGGGTTCTAGTACAGTCCTGGATTTTTACTTCTTTCGATCAATATGTAAAGCATAAATTAGTTTAGTATATGCTCCAAATATATAACATTAAATTTACATTAAATTATACAGTGTCCTAATACTTCATATACCTTCGAAACTAAACTGAGTCTGAAATAATAGTATCTCCATTGTGTCACTTCAAAACATAATAACGTGAAAGTTTTACACCGGAACGTGTAAAAGACTATTAAGTGCTAATACTTTACAGTGTAGGTGTTAGGTACACGGTCACACGCGTGTGAAGTAAGCCCATTATAGCTACCGGAGTACCTGCCCGGCGATAGCAAAGAGCGCACTTTAGTTCCTTTCACATTGTCCCCGAGTTACTATTGGTTCTCGAGAGTACTTCAGTTTTTGGGTGCTACTTATCCCTAATATTGATCATATTCAATACCTCGGGTTAAGAATGTTTTGGTTCATGAATTTAATATTTTTACTAGGTACTACGTGTTCACTATCGAGAACTCAATACCTAGGTACCTCATCTTATTTGTATTTATAGAAACAGTCACATTTTAATTAACATTTAATCTTATTAATTTTACAATAATGTCAAGAAATAATATATAAATATTAAATACAATAAAACTAATATAACTATTATACAACTTATAGCCAAGAACAATTAAAATGCGTCGTGGAATTCCTCCTCATTGCATGCCTCTTGTGGTAGCGTTCCCAGAAGACTGGCAGCATTGCCACGTTGTATGGCAATGCTTATTCTATGACCATTAAATTTATAAAAATGAATCGCCGAAATATAGATATGAGCGTACATAACTTCCAAACGATTGCAACAAATTGAATAAAATGCTCTAAAATATACAATATAATAAATAAAATACACATGTATAGTTTGTTTCATGAGGTTTAGATTTTTTTAAACACGTTTTTTTTATACAACTTAGGTGGCAGACAAGCGCACGGCCCACCTGATTGAAAGTGGTTACCTTGGCCTATGAACGTGTTTAACACCAGTGGAGTCACATCCGTGCTGCCGACCCTGTAAGAACAGAGATTTTAAGTGCCTTCAGTGCAGAACACAAAATCAGGACAAGCCTTTGGTCTTCCCACTGATAGCACAAAAACCCTTCAGTGAGCTCTGACTACCCTACTCACCGCCGGGAACACAACACGAGGTTTTTGTTAGGTGCGTTTTAGTTGATTATAGCCGTGGTATTCTATGTATCACACAGACCGACACAAATAAATATATTTGTGTATATAAACATTTGCACTGACAGGAAATCACTAACCTTTGATTAAGCGGTGATACGCTCACCATCTTCCTGCTGCTCTACAGTAATATTCTGGTATAATCGATGAAATAGGTGACGTATACATACAAAATGCAAAATGGGCAAAATGGTAGGTTGTTGTCACTACCTATCCCAAAGGGAGAAAGTTGTGAATATATGGCATATTATATACGTATTAGTTGGACTATACGGTCAAACTTTACCCAATACGTACCTTTAGGGATGACATTGTTATGGATATTAGTATTGCTCCACAGGGAATTCGACACTATGCATGCGTAATAAGAACTATAAAATAGTGTAGCTATATTTTAGTCCCTTTTATAATGAGTGTATTATAATGTGCAGGTAATAATTTTTAGTATTACCAGATCTTGTTAGGTTGACCAGTCAGATTCAGTGAACCGTGATAGATAATTCGTAAGTTAAAAATATGTACATATCGTTATCGGCACATATCGCCAGAACAAAGTATGTTCGGTCGGGGTGCGAGGGTAATGTCTTCTAGGGGACGAGGGCAACCTGCGGCCCACATAGTCGGCGTGCGTTTTAGTCGATTCAAATCCGACATAACCTCCCCAACCGGCTCCAGTGGTTGGTTGTGAGATTTTGGATTTGGCGCACAGTAAAAAAAAGAACAAAATATGTAAGTTAAATTAAGAATACTTTGTCTTGGTCTATATAATATAATACGTGTTACATATTTGCATATAAGATTGATGTACTGAATCGTACATAACATCGAATAGTATCATCATCCTTATCTTAGCGTTGATTTCGGTTGTCCGTTTGGTTTTCACCTACGATTTCGGAGTACGCTTGATTCTTCTCCTTGTGTTTTGTCTTGAAAGCCTTTAATGGGAGCCACTGCCATAAAAACTATCAACCCAGGAAACAAAAGCATGCGTGAGTCTTATCTGTTTATCCGCTGGTGTACTAGTTAGTCTTAATTGGGCTCCATAACATACATAGTTTGAATTGAGCAGTGCGACTGGGGAAGTACCTCCGCCTTTTAGAATACCACGGCTATAATAACCTCTTGTTGTGTTTCTGACTGTGAGTAGGGTAGTCAGAGCTTACTGCAGAGTTTTTGTGTTGTCAGTGGGAAGACTAAAAGCTTGTCCTGATTGTTTCTTCTGCACTGACGGCACAGAGACTCACCGTTCTTACAGGGTCGGTGGCACGGGTGTGACTCCTCTGGTATTGCACACGTTCATAGCATGCTTGTCTGTCATAAGCGGTATAAAAAAAATGTCTGCTAAAATTTGTACAGTCAATTTGTAGCCAACAATTTGGTCTTGTTTCAAGGCATACTGGTAATATAATGTATTTTTAACGTGCGAAAAATCCCCACGTATACCACGCTAGAGCCGGTGGGAGAGGTTATGTCGGACTCGAACCGACTAAAACGCACGACGACTGTGGGTCGTTGTTGGTTGCTGAAGGTGAGGTTGACAGGTATATCCCTCGCACTATGACACTTATGGCGTACAGTATACAGTTCAGTATCAGGTATAATATTATACCCCAGGCTTTAGCTATCTCTACGGCTCGTAATTAAGACATCTTGATTACTAAACTAGGTAAGTACTAAAGCGAAATATTCGTTAAATATGGCCTTAGATCAAGAGGGTACTTTGAAAGTCATAGTCACGTTTTACGAATGAATTTCATTGAGCAAAATGTGATTCCCCAGTTTAGTCTGCTTCGATTGTAATTACTTTAATAATTGGTAAAGTCTGTCCTACGTCTCGTTACTTTCTTAAAAGGCACTGCGATTCTTTTTATAAAATATACAATATCTTAATCAAACACAAAAAAATATCGTAAGTAAATCACATTTCAATTTAAAATATTTATATAATCTTTTAAGTAATTACGACATGCAATTACATATCACTCGTGAAACACAAATATTCTAAAAGTTCTAGATTTTTAGTTTCTTTGAAGAGAATATATAATTGAACATTTTCTGTATCCATGCTACGTCATATTTACGTATGATCCATATGTACATATGCACATCCCTAAACAGATGCGACCAAGATTGAACTCAATGGTAATGACTATGTATACTACTAAACACTGGACTTTACCCAAAAATATTTTGATATATACTAACAATGTAATAAGTGTAGGGAAGAGGTCTGACAACAATAGCAACTGGTAATCTCAGTTATCGTCTGCGATCACTACAACACTTAACAAAAGTCGGAATGTGGTCTGCATATTTTACAAACGGATGACCTCTTTGAGCCTCATCTATTTAGACAAAAGGTCGTAATTACCAACAATTTATACTAAATGGAGGTGCTTAACTCACACACAGACGAATATAATAGCTTCATTCCACATTTGAGATTTCTAAAGAGCTGGTTTCGTTCTTTCTCCTTCATTCGAGCTCCAATCCCGTTAGTATCCAAAAATTGCACTTCAGAGCCTGCCCCTCTCCTATCCTTTCTTCTGGTATGGTTTTATCGAAGTAACTGTTGTTTAATCCACCAGTGTCAGAGCCTAATCCGTGGTGCACCAGCTTACAGGTTAGGCTGGCTTGATCTTTTACACACACAGTTTCAACATTTCTGTTTTAGACAATCTTCATCTTCTGTGCCTTTCCCAACTCAGTTGGGATTGGCTTACCAGCTGCGAAGCGGCTGAACTTGGATATTTTCATAAAAAAAAAGAAAATAAAATTGAATCAAATAGCAGAATGGACCTTAACGTAATAAACTCACCCTCAAGGTGGGTTGGGTTAACTTTGAGGGGAAACAAAAAAAAAGCTGGCGATTGTCAGTTAGCGATATAGAAGATAGACCAGGTGCTGAACGTCTTTTTTGGGTTCCAAATAATTCAAATATCCATATAATTTAAATATAGATTATATATTCAAAACTGCACACCGTAGTAGGGACCACTCCATCGCTACGTGTGGATAAAGTTAGGTCCATTGACGAACTTATCTAGTTTGTTTAGATATTGTTGACCTTAATACTAAAGGACCCAGATAAAAACTTAAACAAGTTACTTTAGTTTTTCTACCTGTATCTGTACCTAAAATATTTTCAGTTTTTTAACAATTAATTAAACAAGTCAGCTAATTGGCACTAAACCGTGTATTGGTCACCACAGGATGACGCCAACCACCCATGTAAAATATGAATCAAATTTCAACAAGATTAATAGGGATAAGTTTGACAGTATCTGTGTCGATGGCGTGACGATAATGAACGCGGCCACAAGTTCAATCTCCACTCATTGCAAATATTTACATACACATAATCTCGCCGGAAGGTTAGGCAGCGGTGAATTAACACCCACATTTCACCAATCATTGAATTCGGTCCCACGTAATAGGGGTGAACTTATTGCCGTCTTCCGGGCACTATTGTTGACTCGAGCCATACATCTGAGGCTGAGTCTGGGTTGTACATATCTGTCTGATGTTAAACAGCCCTATCCCTTTATCGCCTTGTACGACACCACATGGGAAGAGATGGAGTGGTCCAAATTCTACTCTGCCGAGAACCACGCGGCTTAATATAAATAGGAATAAGTTTGACAGTCTCTGTGGCGTGGCTACTACGCAGGAGGCGCAGGTTTGATCCCCACTCAGAGCAAATATTTGTATGCATATGGGTATTTGCATTAGCACGTCGATTCCAGTTGCCATACGAACATATATGGTAGTCGGTAACTGGTCTAACTGCAATGTTATAATATCGCCTTTGGTCTGTGGAGGTCAAATAACAGTCACTTCACGAAAAATATCGAAGTTCAGCCAATCCGAAGTTAGACTGGTTAAGCGGATTCCAGACTCCGAGATGAAAGCTTCGGATATGACTAGGATTAACGATGTGATGAAGAAGAAGTAGGAAAATAGACCTTGGGCTCTCTACCTGTGTTATAACCATCTAAACATCCCTTTCTCTATCTTAATCAATAGTTATTGATCGACACCACAACATTCCCTTATTTATTTATTTATTATTATAAACAATTACAGTAATTCGTTTACTTAGTGATGCCACATAAACTCGTTTGAGTTTTTCTGGGCATCATTATCATCGATATTCAGTTATTAACTTAACATACATCATACAAAATAATACAATCAAGTACCCACATATTGCATAGGGTCATGTGTAAGGTCAAGTCACAGAAAAAACAAAAAAAAAATATAAAAAACATTAATTGTGGCGGGTAGGTTGCGAAAGAACGCCACTACGTCTAGCGTCATGCTCCCGCCAGCCGGCTAACTAGTTTTTTTTATAATGCACTCCGAGTAGATAAAATATACGTTCACTGCATATATAACTGCATATATAACATTGTTCATCACTCAATCCACCAACTTCTCTCCAGCTATACTTCTCAGACTTCTCATTTTCACATCATTCAATTTACTTTTGTACTCTTTCTTCAAAACCCAACTGTCACTATCATACATAAGTGTAGGGACGAGCACTCCTCTATGTGGATGTAGAATGTTATGCGTATACTATTATTATACCATAAAAACCTGAAGTAAAACTTATTAATGAGCTATTATTTGAAGACTCGTGGAGTGTTTCATATCAGTTGCGTTTAACTTTTTATAGCTTATTATATAGCTTATATTCATACTCATTGGAATAGAAAGTACCTTACTTTTTTATTGTTTCTATTTAAATATTTTTTATTAGCTCTCACCTACATTTAAGCGTGCTTTTCATGCTTTTATAATACGTAAATTTAATTTGCAAAATTTACGTTATCATTTTGCGATTAATCGGTGGGTACATAAAAATACATCTACATTACGGTTTTAAATATTGGACTTATTAATATG
The DNA here is from genome assembly GCA_963662185.1 of Eilema griseolum. Classification (NCBI taxonomy): domain Eukaryota; kingdom Metazoa; phylum Arthropoda; class Insecta; order Lepidoptera; family Erebidae; genus Eilema; species Eilema griseolum. The sequence continues at coordinate 15,187,659 of OY759250.1, forward strand.
ACTTTACCTAGCTTGATGATGGTAAACTAAAAGTCTAAATTAAAGACTTAGTAAAGAGGGTCACCACCTACAATTTGCAACATACCTTTACAGGCGTATTTCTAGTGCATTATACGAGTAGACTTAAAGTTTCTTTTATGCAATTACGTTGTCTGCTATCATGAATTCAATGTATAACTTAAATATAAGTACATAATATTTGTAATGTAAACTAGCGTTATTTTATAAATGTAGCGTAAGCAATTTAGTAAATCATTATTGATCTCTTGCCTGTCTGACATAATAACGGACTTTTAACCGTAATGGAAAACTTTACAACAAAATATTACCTATTCGCTTACACAAAACTGTACAGCTAAATCTTAATTATAATAATACAATTAAACATATAAAATATCTTCTATTACTTGTCAAAAGAATCTCATTTTGGCATCAGTGATATCAACATTCAGGAAATTCTACCTTGCCTGTCCTTACAAATTGTGCCGGTGAACGGAGAATTGGATTAATAAAATGCGCTATACTGAACATAATCTGCCAAGGCTTGCTACTTCGCTTAAAATCTTGTATGATTTATATAAAACCGCGTCAACGTCGGGTTCCCTGTTTAAGCCCCTCTGACAGTTGCAAGGAGGGTTTTACATAAATACCTGGTATTATAGCAGGTATATAAGTAATACATCGATGACAGTTGTTTTTAGCAGCCTGTCTTAGGACCTCGGCCCAATAATGTAAAGTTAGTAAGTTAATCAAAAGTTAATGTAAAGTTTTACTATCTGCTGCATGTAAATTGCACGATGAATATATTTTTGTTATATATTTAAAAGAATCCGGTTGAGTTCTTATAACCATTTTAGAATTGGTTATTGTTATTACAGTTTATTACTCTGTTCTTACAGGGTCGATGTGACTCCACTGATATCATAAGTCACGGTAACCACTTTCCAACAGATTGGCCATGTGCTTCACTGCCACCTAAGTTGTATAAAAAAAATACAATTATTTAATTTAATACAATTCAATTCAAAGGCGGACGACCTGAAAAAGGTGGCTGGGACAGAATGGATGCGGAAGGCGGAGGATCGGAGAACATGGCGCACATTGGGAGAGGCCTATGTCCAGCAGTGGACTGCAGTGGGCTAATTGATTGATTGACGATTCAAAGAAGCCCTCTTCAGAACAGAATGACCATGACTCGTACAAGTATCGGTAGATGGCTCCCACAGTCACCATAAGTCGAATATATATATATATATATTTATATATATATAAGAAGACTAGCTGTCCCGGCAAACGTCGTTTTGCCATATAATGTTAAGGGTGGACAACCCTTAACATTTAGGGGGATGAAAAATAGATGTTGGCCGATTCTCAGACCTACTCAATATGCTCACAAAATTTCATGAGAATCGGTCAAGCCGTTTCGGAGGAGTTCAAGTTCGAACACCGTGACACGAGAATTTTATATATAAGATTTGGATTGCTTCAGGCGAGGTTCTGTGGTTCAATAGTCAGGGCATTCCACCTGTAAGGCAAAGATCGCAGGTTTGAATCCCACCTGAACTGATTCAATTTTTTTGCTCTTCTCTCTTCTATCTTCTTTATCTATTTGAATTAAAGATGCTAACTAAATGCTTTCAAAAGTTCATTCCAGAATTACCATGATCCAAAAATTCCCGTGCCCTCATCTCAATCTACTAGACGTTCACAAAGGTACTCATACATACATATGTATGATTATCCTTGAATACCTCTGAATTTGCCGAGCTGAAGCGATTAAATTACCTGTCGAAATGGAACCACGTGTACGCATAACTGCTAAACCTTAATGGATATTTAAGCCTAGCGTTGAAACTAGATTTAACATTTTCGATGCTGTAATTGTGAATAACTATAGTAGTTTCTGTATATACAATTCTTTGGGAACATAATTCAGATGTTTGAAAGAGTAAATCTTTATTTACTTTGAACTATCTTCGATCATATATCAAGTAACTCACTCACTCTTATTCTTCTGTCATATCGATGGCATATCTATTATCTAATTTTGTTTACCATGTGTGATGTTACCTAGATTATGTACTCAGAACCACTTAAAACATTTTTAACTTGCGAATAATCCTCCCGCCGGAGCCGGTGACAGAGGTTATGTCGAACTGGAACCGACTAATACACGTGTGTATTAGTCGGTTCCAGGCCGTGGCACCTGTGGGTCATTTTTGGTTGCCGATGGAGAAGTTAACAGGCATATCCCTCGCACTCTAGCCGACCCAGGGCTTCCGACGCTCGATTTGCCTCAATACGCGGGCAGCTTGCCTTGCAATCCTCCTTTGCTCCCACTGCAGCGAACCGCTTAAGATTTAACTCTAATATGACTAACTATTATATGTAATGTAGACTTTACTAAATTCCTCACTTGTTTCAAAATTAAGACTACTACTAACAGTCTCGCTCAGTTCCACAACGACTGATGACATCAAGGTTATCAAGCAAATATGCGATGCAAAATAAGCTATCTAGTTCTTGCCGCACTCTTCTACGCATACGTTGAAAAGGTTTCGCACAAACATTTAAATTTTAATAATGTATGCTTAGGATGTCGCTTCTTGAGTATAAAATAAACGAGAACGATGTTTGCTAAAACAATAACAATCTGTTATTCATTGGAAGAAAAGCAAAATTTTAGATTCATGATGTTGAATTATTATGCCTAGAAATTTGTGATGAAATGTAGACTCAATTCGTATTTGTACTACATTTCAAAATGAGTTATGCAAAGTTTAACATTTCAAATTTTAAGCATATCTTTACTTCAAACAGTAACATAAATTTTATATTTCATGAACAGTAAAATTGATTTCAAACTGACCGGGTGAAATCGCTGAGTAGTATTTTTGATCTAATGTCTGATTTTCATCAAAAAAATCAAATTGCTAGCTCTTATTTCAAATACAATCAGGTTGCATTAGCACAATCATACGAGTATAAACCCATCAAATTTATTCAGTAGTTGAGCACGTAAGTGTAGTGTGTAGATTCGTGGTTTTAATTAAGGCTGAGTGAGACCGCAAATTTTGTGACCGACAGCGTTTGTCTCTCATGCGTACTATTGACAAGTGTGCCAGCTGTGCTGTCTAACTAGGGATAATGTATTGCACTAGATAAAATATAACTCGTAACTTCTATTTGGTATTTGACTTTACTTAGTAACCGTACTACAGTCTGTATTTATAGTCAGGTCAAAAACGTAATCGCTATGAATACTCATATAAGGAGTATGTAAAGTATGTCGGTAGTTTAATAGTTTAGGAGCCAGATTTACTATTGAGAGATTAATATTTTCCGCGTTTAATTTTGGCAATTACATTGTCTATGTGAGTCCATCCCCAACATAATCAATATAGCTTAGCTGTACGGATTAACAAGAACACTGGAAATTTCAATACCAACCACGTCTAATTGACGCTTCCTGTGACCATAGGGGTGGTCTTTACCTCGCTCAAAGAATTGGTATCGCCATAGTGTGGTAATGCCGCCAGCCTTTTGAGCACGGTACCAGTAGAGATCGATGGGGAGGAATCCTTCGATGCCTAAAGTTGCGGTCTCCCTCTTTTTCTCCATTTCATTATTGTATATTATAACAGTTTAATGTGAAATTAATTTATATTTTTGTGAAAGTTATATATATATAATTGAAGGAAACCTACAAAACAGAAATCTCACTACTATTCTAAATGCAAAAGTTTGGATGGATGACCATTACCACTCATCTCGGGAATAGGTTTCTGTGAGTCGCAAGCGGTGCTCCAGATAACCTAATTTGGTTTTAGTTTGTAATTTAACTAACTGATACTAATTTTCAAAGTCAAGTGTCAAATATTTTAAAGAATTTATTTTCAAATGTGAAGATTATTTTTGAAAGCGAATTATTGTTTTAATAAATTCAATCTCCTCTACGTGTGATTTCATTTCATAAAAATCATTTTCTTTTAATAATAACTCGTAGTATTAACATTATCATATTTATATCTAAATATAATGAGTAAGTGCACTTGTGGAGTATCATTATTTTATTTATTACTTACTACTGCTTTTATGCGACAATTACTAACCTAACTGAAAGTTAGGTTAGTAATTGTCGCATAAAAGCATTTTCAAGATAAATTAACTACCAAATTACTCCACTTCTGGGTGATTGAGAGTGGTCTTTAATTTATTAAGGGCGGCAGTCTAGTGGCCAAGGCGTCAGAGTTACGATTGAGAGGGCGTTAATGAATCTCGGTATGTCTCTGAAGGACTAGAAATGGTGGTTTTTACAAACGACTACAATATGTGGTTCTTTAAGAAGGACATTAGTACACACAAAGGACAGACTTACAGGGTTTTTTTTACGTACGCAAAATACCCACGGACACGGTGGAAGAGGTTATATCGGACTCGAACCGACTAAAACGCACGCCGCCTGTGGGTCGCTTTGCTTGCCGAAGGTGAGGTTGAAAGCCATATCCCTTGCACCCCGACCAACCCAGGGTCATCTCTCACGATCTGGCCCTCTCCTCGGGTGTGGAGACCACAGAGTCCCCAACTCGTCATAATCAAAATAAATAAATTTAAAATAGAAGTGAAAAAAACTTTAATGAGTAAAGGTTACTATAAAGTGGATGAGTACCTTAATGATGTTAATGCGTGGTCAACATAAGTCTCTTGCTTGCTCGCACAAAATAAATTGTAAACCAAAACAAATTTAAAAAAGAAAAAATAATCTAGTTCTAATGTAGTTCGCTGAGTTTCTTGCTGGTATCTTCTCAGTAGAACTAATCTACCGAACCAGCGAAAGAATCATTTTCCAATGGTTTATTTATATTATTTAATATTTTTATATTATTTCTTGACATACATATTTGTAAGATTTTGACGTTCATATGTGCTCTTTATGTGCCTAAACTGAATAAATGAAATTGATTCTTTGATTCTTTGATTCTTTGATTCGTCCCCGAGAATGGAGAGGCGCGCCATGCGCGTCGCCGCCGCGGCCTACTTCTGCCAGGGTGACAGGCGGCTCCACCAGTCACCCCCAGGCCTGCGCTCGTGGGAGGCAGAGGTCGTTCATCGACCATCGAGGCAACTTCTGCCTTCGTACGCGGGCAGCTTGGCTTAGACTTACAGGGTTAGCAGCACAAGTAACGCTCTTGAGTAACACGCACACGTTCATATGATAGTCCTCGGTTACCATTTTCTATTAGATGGATCATGTCTCACTTGTCTGCAAAGTGATATTAAATAACTACTCTCCCTTTGAATAGGACTCTTGTCTATAAATAATTTTGTTACTTACTATTGTTGATTCTTCTGTCTATTAACCATGTTCACAATATGCGTATACACTAGAGTATTTTTTAATCAACTTTATTGTTGTAGCGTTATAAAAATGTAAAAGCTTACATCAAAGATTCTATACAACCGCGCTGGCAACTCTCTAAGAAAAAGACTCATAAAAATGAAAATGAATATTAATGAAAAATAATGAGAGTTACACAAAGCATTATACTGAGAGCGAATCAGCAACTCACCAACATTCATAGTCATAAAAAAGGCTACCATCTATTTTTTATGCCCTTAAAACAAAAAAAGTCAGGTTCATAGTCTACCTGACAAAGAGATTTAAATGACTAAAACATGAGTAACACAATAATTATTGAAATCGTTACAGGTGAGACCTGAGTTGTATTATCGAGGAAAGTGTTTTTATGTGATTTTTGAAAGTGCTTATCGTATCGTTTCTGCATGGAGATATTCATTACACAGCACTGCATACTTTTGTCTGACAAACCGCTCCGACCGATGTGATTGATGAAAATTCTATCACGTGACCAAAATTTGTTTGAGGAACTCAAGAGACTTGAGTCTATTAGGCCACAATGGCTTGGGGTATAGCAACATCAGAGTTGCGCTTTGCTTCACTTTCCTTTTTAAATTGTTTTATTATGAAGGTTATCTAATAAACTTCACAATCAAGGAAATCGATTCCATGAGATTAAATACATTGTATCAGATTACAAATCGACGATTGCAGTTATCAAGTGATATAAAGTCGTCAGCACAACCACTTTAGAAATGTCACAATATTTTTTTATGATTGATTTTGGCCTAGGGCACGACGAAGCGAATATGTTTGATTGGAACCGTATAAAGTAAGTTTTTTGGGCAGTATAATTTTATTATCGGAAGGAGCGAACACCAGCGTCCATGGTCAGATCTTGGTCGTCAGTGCTATTAACCCTTAACGTTTTATAGTTAAGTTTAACCCCTTCTATCCTCTCATAAGAGTCGTTCATGAGATTCAGTCATACGCTCGCGTATTACCTTGTTCATTCAATCCGTCGTTTTCCCACTGTTAGAGCACTGTGACGAACGACTGGTTGTTAAATTTCGATTTTCGCACGCACTGATTAACCCAGGCAGTCGATCGGGGTGGTACGTGGAAAAGCACTGACCCAAAATCTTGACTAATCTCTCTTCAATAGAGTACTAGCCGGGATCAGCAAAATGTCAGCTACGTAAAAAATTAATACGTTATTGTTTCCATAATAAAAGATACAACCAAAAGATTTAAGCCCACCATCTCAATTTTTTATATACACACACAAACTTTAACATTCCTCTTTTATCTATGTGAACTTGGGGTCTTAATATCTTAAACTATTACAATATCAAATACTATAAATATTATATTCCTAATAAATTAGACAGTTAAATATTGAAAACGCAAACTCACTCGTTTTTGTACCGCCGTGTTGCCACTGATACAAACCAATATAGAATAAATGTTAAACTTTCTAGTAATGCACTAAACTAGCCGCAGTCCAACCTCGTATCTTTGTGCTGCTCTCGAAAGTCAGATTTGGTCCAGAGCCAAATGCTTGGAGCTAATATACGAGGTGCTTCGAGCAGCTAATCCAGGCTCACTGCTGATAACAACTCATGTGTTATTAAGATAAAAGTGTTTCGGTTCTTTTTTTAACTACTTACACTTAATATTGCAACTTTATGCATATTGGATTACTTAAAATCTATAAGTTACATTTATCTTTTTTTAGCTTTTGATTTAATTATATTTGTATTGAATATAAAATAATCATGTCAAATAAATGATGTACACACAAACATTCAGTCAAGTCACTTTAGTCAATAAATTAATCAAATGACCCGCCCTTGACCGTTCCCGGCGCAAAAGTGCCCATCACACTCGCCACGTTACCATTGAATTCATTTAGCAAAATAAAATAAGTTCGCTTTTGTTGTATTTATATAGAAAGTAAATACAGTGTTTTGTAAGTAAGATACTATAAAAATAAACCCATGTCCATTGAAAAAAGGCGTATAGTTCGTATTGATTTTAAGAACATTTAATAAAGATGTGAAATAATAAAGAGGCTTTTTATCAACTTCTTTTATCCGTTTACGTTTTCAACAGGCATATCAAACTTGACATAAAAGAAGACCCATTATGTCATTGATACCTTTTTACACATAGTACATCATTTTGCCTTATTTTATTTTCTAAAAAATAACAGTAGGTGAATAGAAATAACATACAAGTTTTCACCGATAACATGTCGCTTAAATTTGAGTTTAAATTTTACAATCAATTTTACATCTATATAAAGTGAGTTATCATAAGGCATAATAAAATAAAACTACTCAATCATCAAAGTAGTGATCACATAATACTCTCAAATTCATTTAGGGAATGAACTTAGTGTGCCATGGTGTAAATTCCCAATGCCAAAATATTTATGATGTCAAATATAGAATCAAGATATGTGTATTTAATGGAACTGAAATGGAACTAAGCGGAGCACATGAATGATTAATTTGTCTGTTGGGAATTTATTAGATATGGAAGTTAATAGGCAGCTAGCATTTCTAATGTATAGGGAAGCAGTGTATAATATACCTACTATAAAGTTTCACCCGCTACTGCAATTCTGAGCTCGATCCCGACCCATTGAAACCTATTCCAGGGATGAGTGACCTTTGTGTTATTCCAGGCTATAATCTATCTCTATAATAAGTCTCACCCAGATCTGTACACCTGTATTAGCATGGTTGAGTAACAATCACTAAAACATCTACACAAAAAAAGTATATGTGCGTTGTTATTCGGCATTTTGGAGCACATATTCTAAGTTATTCATGCTATTCTTGCTTTTGATCTACATAGTATTAAATAGAATAATTCAGAATATTATGATAAAGCTACAAGCAATATTCTCAAAGTACATGAAGATGTATTGAGTGAAGATATAGACGTTCCGGTTTTAAGGGGAAATGTATTTTTTCCATTTTCCTTATAGAAGATATGCTGCGTTATTGACACGTTACGTCGTATAATTTCACTTTGCCTCTATCTATACTATTTACAATATTTTTGTCAAAACAAATATCAACTTCAATAAGCCAAGATATTGATTATAGTATACTAAATAAACGAAAGTTCCACTGTTAAGCTGGTGGCCTTAATAATTCAAAAATTATAATGTAGAACAATTTTAAAATTTTGTAATTTCTATGGGACCTTACCTAAAGTGCGATTTTATAAAGATTTATTGAAATCGGTCTACGTATGGCACTGATTTCTAAACTTACCATCTCATTGTTTTAAGTTGTTTAAAAATAATGAAACCCTTATTGAAATTTTGAGTATTTTTAGGATGTTTAACGTAAAGCACTTTTAAAGTTATGAATCGACACATTAATTAAAACGTCAAAACGAAAGATTGTTCCACGTTCAATCCAACAGAACTTATCCCATTACATTATTTCTTAACTCTCTCAACTTCATCGTACATCGTGAATAAATAATTTATGGCAGTATTATAAGACTTACACAATATAATAGCAATACAGACGATTGAGTTATGATAATGTAGATTATCAAATACTGATACGTAACGATATCAAGTATAAGCACAATTAAGTATCATAAATTTTATCTGCAATTTCTATAATACGTACATCTAATCCAGTCTCATTGACTTCTGGTACGCAATACAGATGTCCTGATTATATTACCATCATGTTAAAATTGTGCGTGTTATTTTATTTGTGTGTTCTGGTCAGTGCTCAAGATGACAGATTCACCTTGAACATTCTGCATTATAATGATTTTCATGCAAGGTATGTATGTTAAATATATCGTGAAACAAAGGGAATGTTTTATACGTAGCAATTTTAGTATTCTATGTGGCATTGTGTAGAATGATGATGATGATTATCTGATGACAGCTATCACATAATTATCACCATTAATCGAACTCGTTTTTATATAAACTACAAAAAATTTTAGTTATAACACTCATCGGGATAAATAAATAAATATATATAATATTCCACGACATTCTACACGACGCTATCTAGACCCATGGTAAGCATAGCTTAACTAGCTTGTGTTATGGGATCTAGAATGCGGATAAACATACTTAAATACTTTTTTTTTGTAAATACATACATATTATACATAGAAACACCCAGACCAATGCAAATATACATTTTCATGCATACAAGTATTTACACTGAGCGGGAATCGAACCCGCGCCCCCTGCATAGCAGTCGAATGCTCTACCGCTACGCCACGGAGGTTTATCATGTTTTTGTGTTTCTCCAGTATCCGATATTTCGGCGCTGTTCCAAGCCGGTACAATCAATGTTACAAACTAAACCTAAGAGATGATATTTTATTTGGATTGGTAGCTTTCAACTACCATAATGGTGTCACTGTGTTATAGTTAGTCTCACTTTTACTCTTCACAGCCACCTCTGTAGCAATATTACAGAGTCATCTGAAATATGTAACAGAGACGAGCTCCTGCTTAAATAGTGAGTCAAGACTGTAGAAGTACAATCATTCCTATCAGGCTAACCCTTTATGTTGGGGAAGACGGGTGGAGTCGCCTGTCACCCTGGTAGAAGCAAGCTGTGGCGGCGGCGCTTGTCGCGGGTCTCCCCATTTCCGGGGACGAGTTGGGGACTCTGTGGTCTCAGATCGAGAGAGATGGCCTTGGGTCGGCCGGGGTGCGAGAGATATGCGTGTTAACCTCACCTTCGGCAACCAAAAACGACCTACAGGCGTCGTGCGTTTTAGTCGGTTCTAGTCCGACATAACCTCTTCTACCGGCTCTATATGTTTTGTTCTTATGGGAAAATCGACCAATAATTTTATCTAGAGTGATATCCTATCTGTTATACTACTAGGTGAAACTAATTCAGATATGATCACAGTGCGATAGTGTGAATATGTTGATATTGTTCTTGATATTTAGTTTCTATAATTTAATCCGTGTTCAAGATGACATATTTGCTTTAAACATACTACATTACAATGATTTTCATGCCAGGTATGTAAGTTTAAGTAGGCATTATCATCAGATCAGTTTCATCATCATCTTAATTATGTTACCTGTTGAATCTGAGTTACTATGTACCTCTACTTTCGATTTTGCGTATACGGCTTTTACGAGAGCGAGAGAAAAACATTCGTCAGACACTCGTCCGTTAGTCAGGTCTACCGGCTTAGGTTGCCTTAACCCCAAAGGTTCAAATTGGACTCCAAACACTTCTGTACTTCAAAAAGTTCAGTTTAGATCCGAGTATTTGCCATAAAGTCTGAGATTTTATATATCGTCAAGAAAGTCATGACAATTGGGGTTGGCGCTGCTACGATTAACCTGGTATCCCTGTAATACTATGACTGAACAGTCTTGATCGCTACATTTTGATCAACGCGAACCTACATTTTGATCAACGTCAAATCCGTGCGGCAGAAGGTTCTTCATTCACCCACACAATTTCGATATGCGCGGATACGGTAGAGAGCTGTTAGGAGGCTCGTCATGTGTCCCTTTGATTAGGAGAGGACATAGTGGAGAGCAGGTAAGGGGCGAGTGATATCATGCTTCCCACACCTGAGAGGGACATTTTTTTATACAACTTAGGTGGCAGACAAACACACGGCTAACCTAGTGGAAAGTGGTTACCGTGACCGATGAACGTGTGTAACACCAGAGGCACACCTGTGCTACCGACCCTATAAGAACAGAGAGTTTCTGTGCCGCCAGCGCAGAAGACACAATCAGGACAAGTCTTCCCATTGACAGCACAATAACATCTAAAACAAAATAAATGTTATGAATAAATACAGCTGTATAATATACCCTGTGTATTTTTTGTATTAGTAACGACCTGAATGGTTAATATATAATGGATCAAGAATATTCAAAAACGTCAAAGAGAAGTAAAAAAATAGTTAAATCGTAAGTAAATGACATAACCACAGCAAATCTAACAAATGCTTTGAAACATAAAATGTTCTTTTAATTTTTTTACATACATTACATGTGTATTTCTTACTAGCGTGGGTATTAATATGTCTTTTAAAACAAATAAATCATAATAGATTACACTTCCCATACTGTTCATAACATTAAAGTCAACGTACGTACGTTTAAATTTAGCTATTTGCTCATAAACATCGTCCAAATCGGAAAGCGGCTTGCCGGTTTGAAATTCGTCAATATCACATTATCACACATCCTTAAAATACTTTGAATACGACATGCCTTATACAACGATTATACCCACGTCAATTAATTTTTAACCCTACACTATTATTCGATGAAAAGAAATTAAGTAAACGAAAATGATATAAGAAGCACCTACATCAAAACCGATTGATATTATGATGATTAATATCTGGCAATTCGGTTTGGCAGTTGTTGAGTGTTGCACATTTAAGGCAAAATATTAGTTCCTCAAACATTCTTTTCATGACTCACTATTGTACTTTTTCGATTGGTTTGTTCGCCGATTAATCAATTTGTAATAGACTATTCCTACTTTGCACTTGTTTGTGAATGTTAAAATTCTATTAATCATTACTGACTTCACAAGTTCTTACAGTACAGGACTTCACAGTAGAAAATTACGAAACTTATTCCTTTTGTGGTTTGTCCGTGCTAGTGTGTGTGTGTGTGTGGCTGTTCTGATGCTAAATATAAAATAAGTTTGTAAATCGTAATATTTAAAATTAAATAAAAATATATTTTAATATTTCAGGTTTGAAGAAACCAACATAGGGGGTGGTATCTGCAGTGAATCTGGTCCGTGTATTGGGGGTTTCGCCCGACTTGCAACTGCTGTCCGTGAGGGCTTTAAAAGAGACCCGCAGTCCCTCCTCCTATGTGGAGGAGACAGTTTCCAAGGCACTATCTGGTATAACATATTTAGATGGGAAGTTACCAAGGAATTTATGAATATGTTGCCTCATGACGCGCACGTTAGTTTTTGATCAATATCTTAATTTTAAGGACTTTAAAAAACTATTAATACCTTACTTAATATATCTTTTTATAATTCAATTAGGTAAAGCAAACGTAACTTATTTAATTTATTTTCAAACTTAGATGACAAAATATAAATAAAATTAGTGCACTCAATATCTCAAATTTATAGATTGTTGATGATGGTACCCAAAGCCTCCCAACATTGGGAGAGACCATAGATTAATTAATTGATGACGATAATAATACGCAAAATACAGGCATAATTCTCTTTTTGTAGGTACTAGGAAATCATGAGTTTGACAATGGTATTGAAGGAGTAGTACCTTATTTACAACAGTTGAACAGCACAGTATTAGCAGCCAATATTATTGATGACGACGAGCCAACAATACAAGGTTTATATAAGAAGAGTATCACAGTAGAAAGAAATGGTAGAAAAATTGGAATCATCGGTGTGATTATTTCATCAACTGATGTACGTATAATATAACATAAAATAAACTAAGAAAATATAACATAAATGTTTAGTTTTGTACGTCTAATAATATACAAAATGGATTCCAAAATTCATCACAAATTTCATTTGCAGACATTAGCAACAACCGGTAATTTAAGATTTAAAGATGAAATAGAGACAGTAAAGGAGGAAGCTGAAAAACTTCACAATCAAGGAGTCAATATTATTATTGTTTTATCGCATTCTGGTATTGAAATAGATAGGTATGTATGATTATATAAGTATAAACAATTATGAAAGTTAGACTCAGCTATTAACACAATCTATGATTTATTGAACAGGGATATAGCATTGAATGGTGGACCTTACATAGATATTATAGTAGGTGGTCACAGTCACACTCTGTTGTTCAATGGTGAAGTAGCACCAGGTACTGCCTTTCGTCCACAAGGACCTTACCCACTGGTTGTGAATCAAACCGAAACACAGCGGCCCGTAAGTATGAAATTATATATAATATAATAATTTATTGACTCTTGATTCCTTTTTAGGTTCCGTTTTAATTCTATAAAGCAATAATACCAAACAAATAAATTATATCTTGTTCCTTTAATTAGTATTATTTGCTTTCTCGATATAATAATTTTATTTTTCAATTTCCAAGGTCTTGATAGTCCAAGCAGGCGCTCACACTGCGTATTTAGGTGAACTCAAAGTTATTTTTGATTCTGCTGGCAAAATCTTAGAATGGGGAGGAAACCCTCGTTACCTAAGAAATGAAATCGAGCAAGGTAATCTTCATATTATTTTTTAATTTTAAACTTTTTGAGCTGATCGGGGTGGTTCATGACTCTCGCTGAAAATAATTTATTTATTCTTAATAAAATATTTGTATTGTAGCTCCAGATGTACTACAAAAAGTAAGTCAATATCTACCAGCAATCGAATTGAGGGCTTCTATGGAAGTCGGCAATACAATGGTGGATTTAAGTTCAAGATGTACATGCAGTGAATGTAATCTTGGAAGTCTGATCTGTGATTCTTATATGCATGCTGTAGGTATTCGTATATTTCTTAACTATTTTCACTAATGATACTACATTCTGTGCCTGGGATTGTTACAGGTATTTAATTTGTATACCATAACTGTATGAGAAATTTATTGTTTTAGGTACTAGAAAAAGCTCAAAACAACAGCTGGCACTATGCACACTTCTGTGTAATGAACCAAGGTGGAATCAGAAATAGTATAAATCGTGGAGGTGAATATTTAAAATCACAATTAGTTTTAAAATGGTTTACTTTACGTTAGTATTTGGTAGTACCAGAAATAACTTTGAAAATACAGCATTCCTAAAAAAAAATATAAAATTTCGAATTAAACTATTATGCTGAAAAACACAAATTTTAAAATTCTTTCAGTTATAACTTACGCATCTGTGATAATGGCCACACCTTTTGAAAACAGAGTTGAAGTGTATGATCTAAAAGGCGTACATATTATGGAAATGTTGGAGTTTGCAGTCGCCAACGAACCTTTTGCTGGAGCCAGAATGCTACAATCTTCAGGTATAAGACAAAATAACACGTAGTTTATTTTGAATACTTTTTTTACGTGCGCAAAATTCCCACGGATACCTCCCCACCGGAGCTGGTGGAAGAGGTTATGTCGGACTCGAACCGACTAAAACGCACGCCGCCTGTGGGTCGTTTTGGTTGCCGAAGGTGAGGTTGACAGGCATATCCCTCGCACCCTGGCCGACCCAGGGCCATCTCTCACGATCTGGCCCTCTTCTCGGGTGTGTGGAGACTACAGAGTACCCAACTCGTCCCCGGAAACGGGGAGGCACGCCAGGCGCACCGCTGCCGCGGCATATTTTAATACGTTATCTTTTCTATTAAATTAGCTTAAATCTACTTTGACTATAGCATCAATAACATAGTAGGAGGTAGAACACGGCGGTATCCGTCCAATTGAGCAGTCCGACTAGGGAAGTACCTCCGTCCTACAGAATACCGCGGCCATAATAACTTCGTGTTGTGTTCCCAGCGATGAGTAGGGTAGCCAGAGCTCACTGGAGAGTTTGTGCCGTCAGTGGAAAGACTAAAGGCTTGCCAGAAACTCTGTGCTTACAGGTGTTACACACGTCCATAGGCCACGGTAACCACTTTCCATCAGGTGGGCCATGTGCTTGTCTGTCACCTAAGTAGTATAAAAAAATAGTAAGAGACTCAATTTATATGAAAGCCTTTGTGGCGTGGTGGCAGTCTAAGCGGCCGCTACACAGGGGTCGATCCTCGCTGAGTGCAAATATTTTTATGCATGAAAATGGGTATTTGCATTGGTTTGGTTGTGCCTCGGAGAGCACGTTAAGCCTTTGGTCCCGGTTTCTATAAAAATATCTATAGCTGATGTTACGGGTACGTAGGCCTAAAAAGTTCAACCACTGCAATGTTTCAATATCGCTACTAGGTTGTAGAGGTCAGGTGGTAGTCGTTTTACGGAAAATATCGTGCAATGCAATGTTTCAATATTAGCGAAATCTGCAGTTAGGCTGAAAAAAGCGGACCCCAGATTGCGAGGTGAAAGCTTCGGATGCAACTGGGATTACCACTGGGAAAAAGAGTAAGATACTCAATAGGTAGAAATTTGGTACCGGTGTAGATTAAAGTCTAGAATAACACATACTACGAGACTACTCTTATCCTTGTAATAGAACATATTGTGTTCCCATGGTTGTAAAAACGGAATCAGAATTCCATGCAGGTGGAGTTGCAGGCCGCATCTAGTTTATTGTACAGAAGTTTTAAAAATACTTATCTCACGTTTTTACATATAAATAAAAAGCGTAATTAATTATAGTGTAACATTAGAAATTTATACATGAAAATTCTATTTTTTTATAAAAAATTGGTTTGTATACCAGTTTTTATAAAAAAAGAAGCTCATCAGAACCAAAATATGGTTTGTAATCAATTTAGGTATGTATGCAAGCTCAAAGGATCAAAATACAGTATAGCGACAGCGATAGATTTTAAGGTAATTTACTTGAAGTGGGCTGTATAGATATACAATTATTAGAAGCAATACATAAACAACAAAAGATGGCGCTAACATAAATCCTTTGTGAATATGCAGGGTTACGCGTTAAATTTAACGGATTACTACCTGTGAACCAACGAGTACTTGAAGTTTTAGTCCGGTGTATCGAGTGCGAGGTACCTAAGTACGAGCCCCTGGATGTCAACAAATACTACAAAATCGTTTCCCAAAGTTTCATTGCGGAAGGCGGTGATAGTTTTAATGTGAGTGATCAACCGTTCGTAATTTATTTATATTATTTTGTATCGTAAAACCTAAGAATTTTTTGGGCTATATCTCTCAATAATCAGTGGATGTACTCATCCACTGATTATTGAGCGAGGCTCCCAGAAATTCCCTTAGGAGTTGAAGGGTTAGATGGTAGTTACTCATGTAAAAGCCAAATGGATTAAAATTGAAAAAAAAAATAGGAAAACTAAGTACGTCTTCAACCTAATTCATGCTTACTTTAATCTTAAATCGCTAAGCATAATGTTCCAATATTTCGTTACATGTGGAAGTTAATATCTCCACAATATTGTATGCATAATGTATGTTACAGAAATTGATCTCTCGTGAGACGATTTCATGTTAGGCATAAAATAATATTTTTCAATAGTCTTATTATTTTATCCCTAAGCCGACGAGCATGCATGAAGAATGCAATAGGAGTTAATGAAGTGAGAGTAGTATGTCAGGATCGTAACAAATGGAGATCCGTGATCTCTGCCTACCTCTATGGGAAACAGGCGTGATTTTTTGTATGTATATGTATGTATTATTTTATCTTTGGGACAAAAAGAGTGAGTGAACCCTTTTTAATAGCATACCTTTGTCTTTTAAGCCTTTATAAAAAAGCCTAATTTTCTGAATAAACGTACAACTGTCGGTAAATTACTCCCATCCTCGCCCTAAGATGGTTAGATAAGAGAATTTGGAATGCTCTAGACTTGGTTCGGTAGCTCAGTGGTCAGTACATTTCCCCTGTAACGGACAGGTCGTGGGTTCAAGTCCCGTCTGAGCAATTTCAGTTTTTCTAAGCATCGATTTGAATAGTTAGCAAAGTAGTTGCTTTATAATTTCATTAAATTATTATGGGATATTTTTTTCAGTCTATAAAACTAATATCTATGTCTTTGGACGAGGCATATCTACATCTACAGAATTGTTTCTTTATTTTAATTTCTATTAACGTTTCAGATGATACGTGACAACCGCAAAAATGTGGAAGTAATTGGCATCGACTATGAGATCTTGATGAACTACATACGTCACCAATCACCCTTATTTTTGGAAATTGACGGACGAATGCAAATCGAAAATCCATGCATAGTATAGTGACGGTGATAGCTATGGCTCAATATCTACATGTTACTATGAACGATTTTAGTTATAAATGTTTATTAGATATTCTATAATAAATTAATATTATTTTTTTCAACACACTTCCTCATAAAGTGGCTTTAATTAAACCGCAATTAGGCACATGATGACGAGTTATAGTCTTTTTTAATGGAACTGTTGCATAATAAGGGTTCTTAATACAAATAATGTGCAGTTTCACTATTTTATCTAATCTCATCATATAGTTAACATGGTTTGCGTAAAATTACAAAGTTATTTTTTCGCCTAAATCCATTTGCTGATCGCGCATACGTGTTGCATTGTCTCCACCAGAAAAAATGCAGAAACCACTATGCAGAAAAAATGGGAAAAAGTTTATGTAATTTTTTAAATTCACTTTGATACTCGGTGCAATGTCATCAAACAATGTCATTAGTTGTTTTTAATTTTTAATGTTCACATTTCAGTATGAGAGTAGATAAAATGGGATGGCTCAGCCTTTTACTTACTAGATGCTCTCGAAACTGTAAGTACTTTTACTTACTAGATGCTCTCGAAACGTTACAGCAACGTTTAGTATTATGTTATCTGTGGCGACGTGCGGTCCGCATCATTGGGAATCCCGAGATCACCTTTGGAGGAGCGTAGAGATGTTAGGTCTTTGGCAGTATTTTACCGTCTGTACCATGGTGAATGTTCTGATGAGCTCTTTCAATTAGTCCCACCCTCCCCTTTCCTACACAGGACAACACGTGCAGGACTTAGATGTCACCCGCACACGGTGTAGAATATTCGATCAAGAACAAAGTAGTTCGGTGACTCTTTACTTTGTCGCACCATTAAGACCTGGAATTTATTATCAACTCACGTGTTTCCTTCTTTCTACAGTCCCGGGTCTTTTAAGCGGGGCGTGAAAAAGCATTTGATGGGGCCATCAAGTTGAGTGTCACCATTGTCCCAAGGTGTATGTGAGTAATGGTGATCCTCTTTTCTGACTATGCCTTTAGCTTACCATCGGGCAAGGCGAAGTCTAATTGACGTGTCCTGTATGTATATATATATATATATATATATATATATATGTATATATATATATATATATATATATATATATATATATATATATATATATATATATATATATAATGCATGTGTTGATGACGTCATATGATATGATGATGATATGATGACTCAACGATAATCACCAACTAAAGTTGGTGATTATCGTTGAGTCATACAGTCATACCAAAATATATAGGTACTATTATTAACTTTTTACTTGTAGTTCCATCTTAATTTACAGTAAAATAAAGAGCTTTTATAACTTAAATTGTATAGAAAAGAAAAACGATTGGTCAAAAAATAAGTTGACTTCTGAAAATTAATTGCCTTCATAAATTTTATTGAGTGAAATTATTACTGCCAGGAGTAAAAAGTAATCGTTAGTCACGATTTTTGAATTGTTATTCATCATCTAAGAAACTTATTTTAGTTGAATGCAAGTGACTTTTACGTTCGAAGTTGCGAAGTGACGTCTAACCAAAAGCGATGGTAAACAATAATCTGATATCTTACTTTTAGAAATTTTCATACTGTCAAATTTTTACATAATCTGTTTAACGATAATACAACATATACTTATAACATTTTCGATGTTTAGCAAAGTATTTTCTGTCTTGCATAATATGGTAAGACGGATATTATTGTCATAGTAGCCTTTCGCCTAAAATTAGTGTGTGTTTTACCGCCTGTACAATGGGTGTGTGTTCAGACAAATTGTTCGACATGATGCCCACAGCTACATTCTATCATCGCACCTCTCGCCACAGGCAAGGAATCCACACCCACACCTTGCGCCATGAAACGCAGTTAGGTATGAGAGGAACTTTATCCCCGCACTGCTGGTGGTTTTCTCAAGCGACTACAATATGGGGTCTTTTAAAAAGGGTTTAGAAGAATCTTACAGGGTCGGTAGCGCGAGTGTGACGCCGCTGGTGTTGCACACGTCCATAGGCTACGGTAACCACTTTCCATCAGGTGTGTTTATCTTCCACCTAAGTTATATAAAAAAATAGCCAGCTAGTAGACATCTTTAATCAAATGATTTCAAAATAACTTCTAACTTCTTCATGTACCTAGTTGAGTAATTATAACCTAACCCAATCTATTCGTATCGAAGTATACAGTATCGACTGAGCTCGCTTTTTTTTACGTGCGCAAAAGCCCCACGAATACCTCCCCACCGGAGCCGGTGGAGGAGGTTATGTCGGACTCGAACCGACTAAAACGCACGCCGCCTGTGGGTTGTTTTGGTTGCCAAAGGTGAGGTTGACAGGCATATCCCTCGCACCCCGGCCGACCCAGGGCCATCTCTCACAATCTGGCCCTCTGAGTCCCCAACTCGTTCCCAGAAAACGGGGAGGCGCGTCAGGCGCGCCGCCGCCGCGGTCTGCTTCTGCCAGGGTGACAGGCGGCTCCACCTGTCACCCTCAGGCCGGCGCTCATTGGGGGAGACCGGTGCTCATGGGGGGGGGGGGACTGAGCTCGCTTGAGGTATGAATCCGAACGCATACGACAACTGAAAGAAGGAAAGAAAGAAGAAAGAAAAAGCATTTATTCAAGAACACACAACGTACAAAGAATCAGACAAATATATAAACATATTAAGGTAACATAATAAGGATACACTCACTGCACATAGTGCGCACCCAAATGGCCACCACCTCAGCATGAATGCCCCGCACACCAGGGTAGGCGAAGCGCTGGTTTTCAGATGGCGCAGCTAGTCTGCCGACGCATGTAAACAGATACGCATAATTCACTGGGGCTCTTCAATGGTCCTTATTATCCGTATCGAAGTTCAACAAGTAATGTATGTAATGTATGAGCTGCATGCGCCGGCAGTTGTTGCATGCCTTCAGGTTTAGAATCATACGTTTATACTTCTTCTGATTGGGTTTATGAAGGCATTCAATTAGCTAACATGTCAAATCAAATGGCTGCAGCATTTTATTGCTCAATACTTTTAATACGTCATTGTTTTACTTGTAATCTCAAATAATTATATCTGTTGGAAGTTGTTTACCATGTTCGAATGAAACGCTATGAATATTTGTAAAAATAAAACAACTATAATAATATCAGAATAGAATTAGAATAACAAGGTTAAATTATCATAGAAAGTTATGAAACCTTTTACCGTTTTGTAATTTAATATTATTACATTTGTAGGGAATTTAATATAAAACATAGTAAAACTTTTACAACATAAAAAGTGAATTCTCATCTGTCAGTTTTACAGCCGAATAGAACTATTAAAACCGTTTTGTTATTAAAACTGTAACTAAGTTTAACAAAATGAAGGACATAGTAGGTTTTTATTAGATTAAATATCACTTTTAATGTAGTAAATAAGCAGACGGATAGATTTTTAAAAGCATTAGATGATAATATTGCCGATGCCTGTCATTGTGAACTTTAGCTAACCATCAACGACGAGGTGAAGTTATATTGACGTGACCCATATAAAAAAAACAATGGCAACGGAAGTAAAAAAACAAGTAAAAACAGTTGTTAATCAAATACTTCACTGGTCTACTTTGAAGTACAGAATAGCACCACCTAGTTGAGATCTTGAGAACTACAGAAGTGTCAGCAACAGTAACAGTGTCACTACTTCGATGGTATTTTTTCTCATCTCAAAAAATTACCAACGCTTCTAAAAAAGTTTTTACTTAAATAAAAATAGGTTATAAACCTGAACTCTTAAGTTTAATCAATCCAATCAATCCGATGCCTACTGCATAGTTTCGGAACAAAAACGATCTACGAAGCTACGCAATGTAGAGCACAAAACTCGGCTTCAACCGCTAGTTACAGAGATGCAATGTCCCATGAAATTGCACCGAGCTGGCCTTTGAAACCTCCGAGCTGAAATATATAGAGGCTGCCTTTAAATAATGTTTTGTTGTCTGAAAAGTAATTGGCGCTTAGTTCATCCTAATTGTAATCTAGTGCTTAATGCTTTGTATAACATGAGTACAAGACAAGTAGTCTTGTACTCAAAGAGGAAACGTTATTTATTTGGTGCGTTATATTTTGTTAGAAGGTTCTATTTCGTCAATGTACAAAAATATTTTAGTTCACTCTAGATCTTTGTATAATGCCACAATGATGATTTCGTATGGGGGTATATGGCGTATTCTCCTTGAGACAGCGCCAGCAATGAAAAAACGGGAAAATTAGACTCCTGGTTAATGCAACACAGGTTCTTGTAGAAGCAGCTTTCTTTCCTTTTTGCTGCCAGAAAAACGTTATGACTTATCTCAACTTCATCCTCTCGTCTGCCCTTCTATTTTGGTGTGTGCTATGTGCATCTTACCCCCGTAAAGGAGGTTTCACCTATCACCGCCAGGCCCGCACTCACGGAAGACAGAGGTCCTTGTGTGTGTGTGTGTGTCCTTGAATTGCCTTCTTCCAAACTGAAAGGCACAGCTTCCGCTCTAGAACCTATGAGGTTAACCCATGACTACATGAACACCCTGGTCATGGGCACATATTGCGCGACAATTTCTAATATTGCGATCTAGGTAGTACTGGATACTAGCATATAAAAATAAATAGATTCCGTATATGGCTGGTTAAACCCGATGCGAACATGACAAATAATTGGATTTGCCTAACTAATTCAAAGCGTCGCGTCGCTTGCAAATAGGTGCTCCAGTTCGTATCTGATTAATTGCTATTCAATGAGAAAATGACACTTTAACTCTTAAAGCTAAGCACGTTCTCTGTGACTACTTTATTTAAAAGAGGCTTTTGTTTGATGCAGTATGTTGTTTATTCAGGCAATATAATTTACTTTTCAGAAAAATTATCATGAAGAATTTTAACTATAGTACGTCCTTCCAAGTGATTTTATGTTTAACTGTTTATCACTTTTTAGGTATGGCGAACCAAGCACGAGTTCTGTCAAAGTGGCTTACGTGGCTTTTCTGTATGATAATGATGTTTTTGGCATTGGGTTCGATCCCAGGTTTACCATGGCACACACCAATGACTTTTCGATGCTTTTCGAAGTTATGTGTGTATTTATCGCAGGTTTATAAGTACCCGGTTGATGGCAATAGGCTCGCCACCTATTACATTGGGACCTAAACATAAACTGGCGAAATGTGGGTGCTAGCACCTCTGCCTACCCCTTCGGGAAATATAGGCGTGAGTTTATGTTTATGTATGTTATGTTTTTGGCAGCCTCCTTGTCCATTACGTGGCGGTAGGGAACGCGGCCGTTACGTAGGAGGCGCGAGTACGATTCCCACTCAGTGCAAATATTGCATGCATGAATATAAATATTTGTATTGGTCTGGTCGTGCCTCGGAGACGACGTTAAACCGTCGATCCCAGTTGCCATACCTACATCTATGGCAGTCATTATAGGTAGTTGGACCCCTAAAAATTCCAAAAATTGCAGCTAGCTGCAATGCGTCAATATCGCCTTTGGGTTGTGGAGGCAAGATGCAGTCACTTCAAGGAAAGTATCAAAGTTTAGCCAAATACGCAGATAGACTGGTAAAGTGGACCCTAGACTCCGAGATAAAAGTTTCAGATGCGACTGCGATAACGCTAAGATATAAAGGAGAATGAAGTTGTTGATCAGAAAGAATGAAGATCATATTTGGCCTACACGTATACGTAATAACGTGCTAAATATAGCCAAGTGTATAATCAGACTCTAGACAAATTTTCTTCATTTTTACGAGAACAACTACTTTCTGATCACCAAACCCCGAGAAGAAAGCCTGTATCAGAGCATTGTTGATTGTTTAGCTGAAGCTGTATCGTCTAGTAACTGAGGTTAACTTATATGTTTTGGTAGGGAACTGTACAGTGTACACTAGGCTCTAGGAGGTTGCTCATGCCAACTTTTAGTTTTCTAAGTTTCACCTGCAAACAAAATACACAACATAACACTTATTATGTTACATTATAAAGGATAAGAAGACGAAAGGACAAATATTTCTCAACAACACATTTCGGCATCGGTATTGCTCATAGAATAAAATTATTCCTTAAATTTTTGTTTTTGTTGTTATGATATACTTGTAACACTTAATTTATCATTTATTCTGTGCAAAATAAACAATTAATCGTACATCACGAGTCCTTAATAGTAATCTCACTGGGAAAGTTGTAGTAGGTAGTAGCCTATTTTCACAATCAACTGAGACCCAACTTTTCCCATTATCTGTCCTGTGTTATTTTAACAACTGAAGAAGTTGTGTATATATTGTTTTTCATTTCCAGGAAAGTTCTCTTTTGCTGGAACGAATATACTTACTGTCTTTATTTATTTTAAAATGTGTTACAGGATAAAGATCTAAACTGACATTAAATTCTTTTGAGTTTAGTTGATAGGGGATTTAGATGTTAGATACTGTTGATTAAGGCCATTAATTGGAGAGCTAATCAGATTATTTTTATATCATTAAATATCTTAACGAAACTAATCTTAAACTTTGATATAAAGATAAAGATAAAGATAAATTTATTTGTAGAAACATGTGTACAGATGATGTTACAAAGTATATTACAATGCATTGCGAGTTTCAACACGTTCTGTCAATGTAGACGTACAAATATGAGTATTCGTGAACTTCATGTATGAGCACGAGAAATATAATATTCTATAATGATCCTTTAATAATTATATAATTTTTGGTTATTTGACAATTATAGGTTACTCAATTCGTAACAAGATTTAATTTATCATTATTTGTCAATAAAGAATATAATTAATTCGTTTAATGTCAGCATAAAGAAATATATTAGTCAGAGAGATATTATTACAAATCAGAAACAGATTGATGTCAAAATCTTATAATTATTTAATTATGTCAAAGTGCTGTATGTCAATTAAGTGTTAATAAAAACAAAATTTAATCAATATACGTCCTGATCATTAATATAATCTCTTATTGTATAGTAGCACTTTCGAATTAGTAGCGTTTTTATTTTATGCTTAAACATATCTGTATTCATGTCTTTGTAGCTATTTGGAATTTTGTTGAATATTTTTGGTGCCATACACAATATACTGTTCCCCATGAGTGCTGTTCTAGCGCCACGCATGCACAATCTATACTCGTCACGACGACTGCGGATGACGTTGTCGGATAGTCGGGGAAATAGATGTGGATTACGTTTGACAAATAACACTGTTTCATAAATATACAGTGATGGTAAGGTTAGGATGTTGTATTTAATAAAATATGGTCTACAACTATCGGTCACCCTTAGTCCAAACATAGCTCTAATGCACCGCTTTTGCTGTTTGAAAATTTGATCTTTAAGGGTTGAATTACCCCAAAAAATTATGCCATACCTAAGTAGCGATGCAACTGAACCGTGGTAAGCTGTTAACAACGCCGATGTACTTACAGTGGGAGAAAGTTTATAGAGTGCATACGAACGACTACTAATCTTTTTACACAATTGTTCTATATGAGCCTTCCAATTAAGCTTACTGTCGATAGTTATACCCAGAAACTTAGTAGTATCGACTTGATGTAGTTCATTTCCTTCATATCTAACATTAATTTGATTTGTTTGGGGTTGTCGCTGACTAAAATGCATTATGTGGGTTTTACTCAGATTAATTTTCAGGTTGTTATGATTTAGCCATTTTATAACTCCAGACAAAGAATTATTTATATCATCCTCGTAACAACTGTGCGTTGTTGAAGACACTGTAATTGAACTGTCATCAGCGAATAGTGTCATGGGTTGGCTTATTGCATTAGGTAAGTCGTTAATATATAAATTAAAAAGTAAAGGACCAAGGACGCTGCCTTGTGGTAATCCGTAGGTCACTTTACGCGATCTGGACATTGAAGTTATCTCATGTTTTGTGTTCAAGTCAATCCTCGATATGGCGGTTACTTGTTTTCTATTCGTTAGGTACGAAACTATCATATTTTGTATGTTACCTCTTATACCACAGCATGCGAGCTTGTCTTCTAATATAGAATGTTTGACATGATCGAATGCCGCGGTCATATCACAGTATATTGTACATACTGGATTCCTTACATCAACATTAGGTATTGTTTTTTGTAAAAAATCGTAAATGGCCATATTTATTGTTATGTTCTTGCGAAAGCCCTTTTGTTCGTTACAGATGATTTTATTTGTTTCAAGGTAACCATACAGTTCCTTATATATATATTTTTCAACTATTTTGGAGAATACAGAAAGGAGTGCAATAGGTCTATAATTTTCCATCAAATCTCGATTTCCCTTTTTTAAAATTGGTTTCACTATAGACATTTTCAGCTGTTTAGGGAAACTGCCCGAACATATGCATAAATTAATAATTTGGCTTAAGTGACCGGAGATTAGAGGTGCAACAGATTTTACTATCCTTGTAGAAATGTCATTATAGCCCACACTATTGGTGTTTTTCAAATTTTTAATAATTGTTAGGATGTCATGGGGTAAAGTGAAGAAAACGTTTATTACGATTGATATTATATCTGTCTATATCTTTATTTATGATAGTTTTTAAGGCTGAAAAACCACTTTCCAATAAAATAAGGTTTTGACTTCCATTTTGTTTAATATTGTATTTTTCGAGTGTGTTAATCCTTTTTCATACACATACATATATTTAATGACGCCTTTATCCCCGGAGAGTCAGGTAGAGGTAAATTAACACCCACATTTCACCATCATTGTATTCGGTCCCACATTATAGGGGGTGAGCCTGTTGCCGTTTTCCGGGCACTATTGTTCATGCATCTGAGGCTGAGTCTGGGCTGTACCTATCTGTCTGATGTTAAACAGCCCTGACCCTAAGTCGCCTTGTAAGACAGCGCGTGGGAAGAGATGGAGTGGTCCAAATTCTACTCTGCCAGAAACCACGCGGCTTTTTCATATCCCTAAAATATCAATGTTAAAATTGATTTCATGAAATAAGAAGGACTAAGAAATGCATATTTTTGGAGGCTTTCTGGATTAAAAGAATATACACTTTAATAATTGAACTCAATTATGAATAGAAAGGGACAGAGGACGTTAAGGAGAATAACATCTACATCTATCTTGCCACATAATTTGTAAAACCAAAATGACAGAGTTATAACTTATGTAATCTGACACTTATTAATCATCTAATATATAACGGCAGTTGAAAATAAGTTAGAGTTACTACCAAAACTTCCTTTAAACTAACATCACCTATAACTTTACTCCAATAAACCGTTTTAAACGGAACTTTATTAGAATATATGGCAGGATTAGATCGTTATAAAGCAATAAGTTGTAGATTATATTCCCATTATAGGCATCTGCTAAATGAAAACTATTCGGGTGTGATTTATTTTGCTTCAGAGACTTTACCAACGTCGTATTAAGAGGAATAGGAATTCTCCTAGATAGCGACGCAAGCGCGCTTCTCCATATCTGGGGGCAAGATGCGAGCACTGTGATTCCCATACCCGAAGGGGGTCAACTCGAAACCAGGGAAACCAAGGATGATGTCCCAAAGACGATGCGGTTTACTTTTTAAGTTATGTCTGTTTATTCACTATCATAGAAAACTACACCTTTGTGTCGATTAAAATAGAAAAGAAATAACGGTCTAGGCGGGATTCAAACCCGCAATAATTTCCTTACAGGGGACTTTTTCTATCTTAATCGATTTGAGTAATTAGCATACAAAATTTCATTTGATACACTTTTGTGTGCCTAGACATACAATATTATAGTTTTTGTACAAGTTCTGTAACAGTTTTTATAGGGTAGACACCACGAGTGTGCGCTCCTGGTGTTGCACATGTCAATAGGCTGCGGTAATCGCTTGCCTACACGTGGGAAATATGCTTGTGAGCCAGCGCTATGTACTACATAGGTATAGATAAAACAAATGTATTGGTAGTTTACGATGGTCTTACGAAATTCCAATAAAACTACTTTGAATTATTGCGTGTTTATTGCATATCATACACATAAAGAAATGTTAAAAACGTTTTAATGCCAGTAATACAAAATACAAATATTAGTAGGTATAGATAAATAGTAGAATATTTGACACCAAATCACTAGTGAGCGAATCTAGCTGCAGGCATATTTGGAACAACACATACACTGCTTTTTATTTCGAGAAATTCCTGTCTATCACGGGATCAGTATTTCACACGGATTGAGTCACGAGCAACAGTAAATAACTTGTAAATATTATTTGCGCCTCCACAAATCAATAAATTGCTATACGATACAGTCCTCCCTATTTGGTTTCAAAGAAATTCTCTTCGTAACAACTTGTTCCATGTAAACAGTCGCATAAGGAAAAACACTTAACAAAACATTCTTTTAAGGTTTTGTGATTGTAACAAATACATCTGCACACATGGTTTTTTATAGTTATTTACAGGACTTTTATCCTCAAATATGTCAGTCCTATTATTAAAATTGCTCTATCTATAATCTGAACTTAAGTAGAACATACATGTAGCTG
The DNA here is from genome assembly GCA_963662185.1 of Eilema griseolum. Lineage (NCBI taxonomy): Eukaryota > Metazoa > Arthropoda > Insecta > Lepidoptera > Erebidae > Eilema > Eilema griseolum. The sequence goes on from OY759250.1 coordinate 15,215,399, forward strand.
GGTCGGCCGGGGTGCGAAGGATATAGGGGTATTTCCGCCCAATTGAGGAGTCCGACTGGGGAAGTACCTCCGCCCTACAGAATACCGCGGCTATAATAACTTCGTGTTGTGTTCCCAGCGGTGAGTAGGGTAGCCAGAGCTCACTGGAGAATTTGTGCTGTCAGTGGAAGACTATGGGCTTGTCCTGCTTTGTCTTCTACTGACGGCACAGAAACTCTGTACTTACAGGGTTGGCAGCGCGACTGTGACTCCTCTGGTGTTACAAACGTCCATAGGCCACGGTAACCACTTTCCATCATGTGGGCCGTGTGCTTGCCTGCCAACTAAGTGGTATACAAAAAACAAAATAGTCGGCTCGAGTCCGACATAACCTCTCTCACCGACTCCGGTGGAGAGGTATCCGTGGGGATTTTGACACGTAAAAAAAAAACATACAAGTGCACACACACATAAAGAGACACTCACACACACACACACACACGAAACCATTTTAATTTATTTTAATTTTGTTATTATTCTGTTATTATTTTTTTACTTTATTTAAGTTTTTACTTCATTTAAATTTCTAAGCAAGCAATCCGTTCTCTAGAAATGATTTGAATACCCAAGTTATCGTACTAATCTTGAAGACGCTGACAGCTGTCACACAGTTTTAACTAGTACAGCTGTCAACATTCGACATATCAAATCTAGTTTTGTAATGCATAAACCAGTTTCTACATTGTCTGTTTTAATTTAATGATATGTGACTTAAATTACGATGTTTGAATCAATAAATATTATCTTATCTTACATATAATCACGTCTTTATCCCCGGAGTGTTAGGCTGAGGTGAATTAATACCCACATTTCACCAATTATTGTATTCGGTCCCGCGTAATAGGGGTGTGCATATTGCCGTTTTCCGGACACTATTGTTGACTAGAGCCATGCATCTGAGGCTGAGTCTGGGCTGTGTATATCTGTCTGATGTTAAACAGCCCTATCCCTTAGTCGCCTTGTACAACACCGCGTGGGAAGAGATCGAGTGGTCCAAATCTCTGATCTGCCGGCAACCAAGTAAGTACAAACACACACTATTTTACTAGGTAATACTAAACATATATTTTTACGAATTCTAGAACTATCTGTTCTATCTTTATGATCTATACGCTCACACTCTAAGGCCTGTATTCTAAATTGGTACTCAATTCTCAATTCTGAATGGGCGACCAGGCGCAGGGCGCGCCGTAGTAGCGGCGGTAAGACCCATCATGGGGGATTGGCTAGAGAGGCCACACGGCAGCCTCTCGTACCGTCTGACGCAGATGATCACCGAGCACGGATGCTTCGGCAAGTATCTGCGTCGGATGGAGAAAGAGCCAACGTCCGAGTGCCATCACTGCGACGCGAGCGAGGACTCAGGTCCGCACACGCTCACCGAGTGTCCGGCGTGGGAGACGCCGAGGCGGGAGCTTGTGGCGGCCCTGGGAGTGAGGGTTCTCACGCTCTCCACCTTGCTCGCGGCGATGGTTCGCTGCGCGGATGCGTGGGCGGCCGGCGCCTCCTTCTGCGAGCAAGTAATGCTCGTGAAGGAGGAGGCGGGGCGGGAGCGGCAGCGGGAGCGACGAAGGATCGCAAGACAAGCTGCCCGCGTACGAAGGCAACTCGGGCGTCGGAGGTCGATGGACGACCTCCGCCCCCCATGAGCGCCGGCCTGGGGGTGACAGGTGAAGCCGCCTGTCACCCTGGCAGAAGCAGGCCGCGGCGGTGGCGCGCGTGGCGCGCCTCCCCGTTTCCGGGGACGAGTTGGGGACTCTGTAGTCCCCACACCCGAGGAGAGGGCCAGATCGTGAGAGATGGCCCTGGGTCGGCCGGGGTGCGAGGGATATGCCTGTCAACCTCACCTTCGGCAACCAAAACGACCCACAGGCGGCGTGCGTTTTAGTCGGTTCGAGTCCGACATAACCTCCTCCACCGGCTCCGGTGGGGAGGTATCCGTGGGGATTTTGCGCACGTAAAAAAAAAAAAAAAAAAAACTACCAAAATACATTATTTCTGAAATAAAATGAAAATCGACTTTTTGTGGATTACGATAATTTACGTAGGAGGGGTCGATCTATACTAACAACAACCGTGGTAGCCTAGTGGTATGGGTAATGGACTGCTGAGACAAGGTCTCGGGTTCGATCCCAGGTTTACCATGGCACACACCAATGACTTTTCGATGCTTTTCGCAGTTGTGTCTGTATTTATTGCAGGTTTATAAGTACCCGGTTAATGGTAACAGGCTCGCCACCTATTACATTTTGACCTAAGCATAAGCTGGCGAAATGTGGGTGCTAGCACCTCTGCCTACCCCTTCGGGGATATAGGCGTGATTTTATGTTATGTTACATCTATACTCTCATCTTGTGTCTTAATATGACCAGAACACAGTGTGAGACTGTGTAAAAGTTCAGCTTTATACAAAATATATTTTTAATAATACGGAAATCCCCTCGAATATCTCCCACACCACAGCCGGCGGGGGTTTCACAAAATATCTAAAACATAAATATCTATTAAATCATTTTAATGGTATCTTTTAGATTCCTTTGAACCAAAATTTACGAACATTTGGCTGTGGTTTACGTAATTGCACTCATACTTTAATCATTACTAATGGTCCAATGAATTTAACACCGCTAAATTATACTTATTAAATTTAATGTTGCGTGGGGCTGGAGCTTGTAAGTCAATTAATTTAAGCATGATGTTGTGTAATATATGTTTACGAGAAGAATAATTAAAGATTTATTTAAAAAATTACTCAAGATTTATTTTCTTTTACTTAACACGTTTTAATACGCATTTCATTTAAACGTATCAAGGGGCCGTTTTCCTGTTTGCTTCGATAGGCAAGGTGTAAATATTTTTTGAATTAGTCGTATAAGTTACTTTAAATGAAAGAAAGTATTACAAAGTTCTTTTAATATTACTTTCTTCTTCCCTAACATATCTAAATGTTATCATAGAAACTTTAAAAAATTCGCGTATTTAACAATTGACAGAAAAAGGACGACTGGAAGTGAATTTCAAATAATATTCTAAAACGAATATTATTTTAAAGTACATTTAGGTATATTTAAACTTACGCGGTGTGAATTCATAATGATACTAGGAATCGGGACTTCTCTCGAATTATATCTTGGAACTTACTATTTCTACCGACGTTTCGGATGCGTTGCAGCACCCGTGGTCACGACTTGACTAGTCTTCGAGCGACGAGAGGTATGTGGGGAACATCTTTTTTTTTACTTTCATTATAATGCTTTTAAGATTCCTTTATGTGGATGATATGCAATAAGCAAGCAATATTTCAAAGTAATTTTATTGGAGTTACATAAGACCATCGTAAACTAGGGGAGACCTAGGAGATTAGTGACAGAGGTGAGTTGTGACGGACGCTATTTCTCCTTACCTACGAAGGTGAGCGAGCTGGCAATAACGGTCGATTGACGTTTTAACGACACACTAGTTGACTTAGTACCCGCAGGTGGCGCACGCGAAGAGGTTTCGTAGTTATAACATCGGCGTGCAAAAAAAGACCAAAAGTAAGTTTTTCGTCAAAATTTTGATTGAATTTATACCATACAATATTACATGTGCGTTGTTGTGTTATTTTTTCTTAAGTTGTGTAGTTATTTAAGTCTCAAAAGGTGTCATCATTGTTTTTGTTTGCATCTTGTTTAGAAAATTCAAATTATTATTCGGTGCAAGGCGTAATTTTGAGCTCCTAGGAGAATTGTGACAGCCTGTCACAACTCTCCTATTTGACTTCATTTTTCTGCTGGATTATTTCGACACTTTTTTATTCATTTGCAATGTCTGTATGTGTGTTTGTATATTGGAATATTAAGGCAAAATATTGCAAGTACAATCCACAATAAAAGCATGTGTCAAAAAAGTCATTTACGATAAGAAATAATGCGTTGGTTGTGGTTTGGTGGTGCAAATTCTGCGTGCTGGATGACTACTTTTTTGTTTCAGAATGCCTAATATCAACAAACGAAAACCCGATAAAGGCACTGCTAGTATTGAAATATATGAACTGACCTTTGAAGAGGTAAGATTGAGAGGCAGAAGTTTAAGAGATGCCGCGTCGTCTTACAATCTTAACTATATGTCTTTGTCGAGATATATTACGAAGAAAGTGGCTTATCAAGCAAACCCAATAGGCGAGGCTCCATCTATGAGTTTTGCACGTCCAACGACATTTACAGAAGAGGAGGAGAAAATATTAAGTTATTATTTGCTAACATGTGCATCATCTAACAAAAAAGAAACGAGGGTCATTGCATATAAGTTAGCCAAAAAATATTATAAAAAAATTCCAAAGTCATGGGAGGAGAATGAACAGACAGAAGTGTGGCTCAAACTATTCATGCAACGACGAACTCCAAATATCAACACCGGACAGTTGATAACGTTGAAGCAAAAGCCATTACTCCAAGCTCATCTATAGAACATACCGTGCCATTTAGAAATTCATTCGCTGTGAACCATAATTCCAATGAACCTGTTGCCTCCATGTCTACAATCCATACTCCTCTTGCCACTGTTTCTAATGTGTTCTCGCCAGAATCAATTAGGCCGTTGCCATAAGCTCCGCCGAGAAAAAACAGTCATCCGAACAAATGCAAAATCAAATCTTCTATGCTTACTGATACACCTACTAAGGACGAAATAGCTCCTATAGAATCCAATAGAAAGGCGAAGAATGTGAAAAAGCATGTCTTAAGCGAAGATAAGAAGAAACCTAAAACAGCCAAGAAGACCAATAAGTAGAAGAGAACAAGTGATGACGAAGAAGAGGCTGAAAATAATTGTTTTTGCATGGTTTGCCTTGAAGCCTTTTCAAACAGTAGATCAAATAAGGAGTGGGTGCAATGCCTAGAATGTAAAGCTTGGTCACACGCAGATTGTACTGGAGGAGAGCTGAAATACATTTGCCATAATTGCCTATCAGTATAAGATATGATTACTTGTTATGAATACATTGTATTTGTTGATACTTGATGTGCTAAAAGATGATTAAACTACTTATGTTAAAAAAAAACATGTTTAATTTATTTATAATATGTGTAATGGTATTTTTTAATAATTAAACAGTATAAATAAATAGCTGTCACAACTTGCCTCGGTACCTGTCACATCTTACCTCGGTGATAGGGGAGTTGTGACAAAGGGAGTAATCGTTCTTTTTGTTGAATATCTCAAAAACTGTAATACTATCCTTAATTTTGATAATTGTTTTAGAAAGGGAAGTCATGTTGCTACATTTATTCACATAGGTCATAACTGTGGTATATTTCTGGAGCGAGATATTCCCCTAAAACTAAAAATTGCCACAACTCTCCTAGGTCTCCCCTACTAATACATTTGTTTTGTACTACATAGGGGGCTCACAAGCATATTTTCCACATGATGTCGAACGGTACCTAGTTTAATTATACATTTAGGTAAATTTAGGTAATTATACTTTTTGATGATACGTGTGTAACGTAGTCTTAGATCATAGTTAACAAGTTTTTACATTTTATTAAAATATGTATGTATGTGTGTATGCATGTATGTATGTATATTTGTATATTTGTACATAGGTGTAATATGTATGCCCGAAGAAATTCGGGCCGTGAGATCCCGGCTCCACAGGGAAATGGTGGCGGAATGGGAGCTACGACTTGGGCGACCAGGCGCAGGGCGCGCCGTAGTAGCGGCGGTAAGACCCATCATGGGGGATTGGCTAGAGAGGCCACACGGCAGCCTCTCGTACCGTCTGACGCAGATGATCACCGAGCACGGATGCTTCGGCAAGTATCTGCGTCGGATGGAGAAAGAGCCAACGTCCGAGTGCCATCACCGCGACGCGAGCGAGGACTCAGGTCCGCACACGCTCACCGAGTGTCCGGCTGGGAGACGCCGAGGCGGGAGCTTGTGGCGGCCCTGAGAGTGAGGGTTTTCACGCTCTCCACCTTGCTCGCGGCGATGGTCCGCTGCGCGGATGCGTGGGCGGCCGGCGCCTCCTTCTGCGAGCAAGTAATGCTCGTGAAGGAGGAGGCGGGGCGGGAGCGGCAGCGGGAGCGACGACGGATCGCAAGACAAGCTGCCCGCGTACGAAGGCAACTCGGGCGTCGGAGGTCGATGAACGACCTCCGCCCCCCATGAGCGCCGGCCTGGGGGTGACAGGTGGAGCCGCCTGTCACCCTAGTAGAAGCAGGCCGCGGCGGCGGCGCGCCTGGCGCGCCACCCCGTTTACCGGGAACGAGTTGGGGACACACCCGAGAAGAGGGCCAGATCGTCAGAGATGGCCCTGGGTCGGCCGGGGTGCGAGGGATATGCCTGTCAACCTCACCTTCGGCAACCGAAGCGACCCGCAGGCGGCGTGCGTTTTAGTCGGTTCGAGTCCGACATAACCTCTCCCTCCGGCTCCGGTGGGGAGGTATCCGTGGGGATTTTGCGCACGTAAAAAAAAAAAAAAAGGTGTAATATGTATACTGTATATGTATATTTATGTGTATATGTACCTGTTTGGGTACCCTTCTTTTGTGTGAAATTTAATGTACACTTCACATCCCCTTATTACTATAACTGCTTCTCTGCTACTCAAAGGTTTGCTGGGAGAGAGCTTTTTTTATCTGTATGATCTCTGTACTGATTGTGTGCAATAAAGAATTAAATTAAATTCTTTATATTTATCTTTTTTTTTATTTGTCTATCCATGTCTTTATTTATCATATACAAAATAATTAAATACACGAAACAAACTCGCGATCATGTCGCGTCAAATAACCCACTCCGCATCGTTCCCGGCGCAAAGGTGCCCATGATGCTGGCCGCGTTGCCCCTACATAATTTAGGACTGAAAAAAATATTTAGAAATTATGTTCATTAAATAAATCATTATGACCTGTGAAGTATCTTCATTCTCTAAAATAATAGTAAAATATCACTACCTTCTTTGTATAGTAATTTTCTTGATGATATAAAAAATGGGCCTGTGTTACATAGACTGTGTACAAAATGTTTCACAAAAAGTTAAACTCCCTAAATAATAACATGGTACGTTGTTACTGAATATAATTAAGTAACAAGTATGTGGAGCGGACAACATCGAGTGTTTGTTCACAGGGGAAATCTAAAATAGACAAGTTGTGAAGGCTTCCGACTTTTTGTTTTAGGTATCATTGTCATAAAATACGAACAAAAAAGTTGTTAAACTACAACACTATTTTATTGAAATTGTTATTTGTTTTCCAATTGTTTTCATTTGAAGTTTACTATGAGAATAAAAAAGAACACTTCTGTTTAAAAGCCTACTATGATTTGAAAACATTCGTCACTATTTTTAACAATGAGTCAGAGAAACTCTTCCCATGCGGTGTCGTACAAAGTGACTTAGGGATAGAACTGTTTAACATCAGACAGATATATACAGCCCAGATTCAGCCTCAGCCTCCGATGCATGGCTTGAGTCAACAATAATGCCCGGAAAACGGTTATAGTCTCACCCTTTACTACGTGGTACCGAATTCAATGATTGGTGAAATGCGGATGTTAATTCACCTCTGCCTAACCCTCCGGAAATAAAGGCGTGGTAATATTTATGTACAAAAACAACACAATGGTAAGCGGTGGTCATGACCATTTTTTTATGCCACTTAAGTGACAGACAAGCACACGGCCCTCCTGATGGAAAGTGGTTACCGTGGAATCACCATCTACGCAGGCGACCCCATAAGCATAGAGAGCTTCTGTGCCGTCAGTGTAGAAGACAAAGCAGAACAAACCTTTGTTCTTCAGCATTACCCAATACTACCAAGGTATTCTTAATAGCCCAGTTTCGATCATTTTTACTATTCAGAATGACAACATTTAGAAAACTAAAACACGAGATCTATTCCCGGGTTTTGTTGGTGTAAGCCGATAGAAAACCTTTGATCTGAAATTCAAAGAATCAGAATCAAAGAATCAATTTCATCTATTCATTTTAGGCACGTAAAGAGCACATGTGAACGTCAAAATTTTACAATTATGTATGTCAAGAAATAATATAAAAATATTAAATAATGTAAAAATAAACCATTGGAAAATGATTCTTTCGCTGGTTCGGTAGATTAGTTCTACTGAGAAGATACTAGCAAGAAACTCAGCGAACTATATTAGAACTAGATTATTTTTCTTTTTTAAATTTGCTTTAGTTTACAATTTATTTTGTGCGAGCAAGCAAGGAGACTTATGTTGACCACGCATTAACATCATTAAGGTACTCATCCACTTTATAGTAACCTTTACTCATTTAAGTTTTTTTCACTTCTATTTTTAATTTATTTATTGGCATATTAATCAATTGAATTTGAACACTTATCAAAAATAGATTATATTGTGTATATACATGTGTGATTACGCATATACATGTATAACAATATTGGTACCTACATAATGCGATTAGTGACTGTATTACTCTCGTTCAATACATACTGTGCGTGTTGTGGTTATAGTTGATTTTGCCTTTATTTTTAGAGAGTATTTACCGTAGCGTATTTTAACTGTTCTGCCTGGGCACAATGTCGTGGCAATGGAACGTATTCGGACCTGGAGAATATTGTTGATGTCGATCAGGTCCTCATTCGTCCGGTTCTAGAAGACGGAAAATTTGGAGAATGTGTGTGGATATGGAATGATAGGGCAACCAGTTGCATATACACTTGAAGTAATAAAGTTAATTTGTCAGAGAAATTAATAAAAAATCTGCATGCATATTACGCCATCTATGTTCGGTAGCCTATTGCCGATAAGTGGGCTGTATGTTAACTATCAGGTGAAGAACAGCCTTGTCCTTTAGTAGCCTTCTACAACATCCACAGGAAGATGGGATATTGTAATCCACCTTTTATTGCTATTCATTTATTTTATTTTAGTTTTAATTTTTAATGTTTTTTTATTGTCATTATAAAAAGATACAAACCATCATGATGCATGATGGGTTGTAGTTTTTTATAACTTTTTTGGATCAAAGTGATGTCAAAACCACTGTCCGGCCGTCTCTGAAAATCAGCGCTATCCGCCTGCACACAACGCGGACAGCATTAAGCTGAGAGGCGGCCTTTATTTCTATTTGGCTCTTGTCACATATTGTTGTACTGTGTATATCTGTTTTTTTATGCTAAGTAAAATAAAAATGTTTTCTTTCTTTTTTCTTTCTTTCCATGAACCAGCAAAGCAAACGGACAATACCTACGCTACTAAAGTATTACAATATAGCGTTACATGTCGCATACAGTGGAACAAATATTATCACACCAGAACTGTTGATTAAATATCAAATACTTTTCCAGTACGTGTTATTAAACCAGTCTGGCAGATTAAAAGCTTATTGGACAGCAATTATATTTGTTTTAATAAATGCGAAAATCGTGACTCGGTACCGAATCGTTTCAATGCATTCAGTCGCTTGCTACTGGGTGGTATTTGAGTTTAAAATATTTACATCGAAAGTTATGGTATGGACATGTAACCAATAAAAGGAGCAATAGTGTGATAAAATTATGAAATTAAATATACACAGCATTTAATAAATTATACATAAACAATATTTTTATAAAGTCAAAATGACAGTCCAATCAAGTCTAATCTATTAACCCGCCCCTAATCGTACCTGGTGCAAAGGTGCCCATGACGCTGGCGGTATTGCCCCGTTGAATAGCTATGGCCAACCGTTGCCCCAGGTACGAGCCGGAGCGGGAGTCACCGGTTTTGTCGCTCAACCTGCGCCCTAATTCGCTCACTAGATTTTTGGTATTAAATATCATGTTTGCATAATAAGCGTGTTATTTGTCAGTCAAAATATTAATACTTTAAAATTACTAGTGTGAAACTCGCCGAGATATTTACCATGTTTATTATTTTTAATGAGCAACCGATATTTAATTTAAAAATAAAAATGTATAATTATACATGACGTGACGCAGTATGACAACTTAGAAATAAAACTTGTTACCCCAAAAGAAGTTAAAAACATGATCAAAAATTTGGCTAAAAGGAAATCACCGGGATACGACCTAATCACTGGAGAACTCCTACAAAATCTCCCACGTAAAGCAATTGTAAAGCTTACAACACTCATCAATGCCAAATTTAGATTAAAACATGTGCCTAGTATGTGGAAAGTTGCTGAAGTTATCATGATACCTAAACCAGGAAAACCACCTCATGAAGTAACATCATACAGACCCATATCACTCTTGCCAATTATAGCAAAATTGTTCGAAAAACTACTACTCAGGCGTTTAAAAGTTATTATTGAAGATAAAGAACTGATTCCTAACTACCAATTCGGTTTCAGAGAAAAACACTCCACAATAGACCAAATACACAGAATAACCAATATTATCGAAAAAACATTAGAAGAAAAGAAAGTTTGTTCTACAGTATTTCTGAATGTAGCTCAGGCATTTGATAAAGTATGGCATAGAGGTCTTATATATAAATTAGGTAAAATGATCCCTAAACAATTTGTGGACATTTTAGAATCCTATTTAACTAAGAGGACATTTAGAGTGAGACATGAAGATGCTTATTCAGATATCAAACAAATAAAAGCTGGTGTACCGCAAGGAAGTGTTCTTGGACTTATCCTGTACCTATTGTATACCTGCGATATCCCTGAAACAAACAGGGCGGGGCCTGTCCCGCCTCGGAGGCGGGTGTACTGGTGGCGTCCCCACCTAGCCGGGCTGCGAGCCGCAAGTTACGCGGCCCAGAGGCAGTACACCCGCAGCCGAAGGCGGGCTGTCAGAGATCTCGCCCGGGAGGAGCGACTGCACGCTGCGTACAGGGCCGCCCGTGAGACCCTGAGCTCGGCGATCAAAGCCGCCAAGGAGGAGTCCTGGAGGGAATGGCTCAAGAGCCTCGACCGAGACCCGTGGGGGCAGGGTCGTGAGTCAAAAACTTCGGCCCTGGGCGCCTCCCCTCACCCAAACTCTCGAGCCGAATTTCCTGGACCGAGTGGTCAGCTCCCTCTTCCCGGTGAGGGAAGAGTGGGTCCCGCCACGGATGGTAGCACCAAGCCAAGTGCCGGCAGACGAAGGGGCGGTACCTCCAGTGTCCGAGGCCGAGTTAGGGGCCGCGATCCTGGCGCTCAAGTCCAGGAACCGCGCTCCGGGCCCGGACGGCATCCCAGGGAAGGTGATTGCCACAGTTATGCCGGCGCTAGAAAAGAAGACGCTGTCCCTCATGTCGGAGTGTGTGGCGTCGGGGAGGTTCCCGCGACGATGGAAGACCGGCAAGCTCGTGCTTCTCAAGAAGCACGGGCGCCCAGCCGAGTCGCCGTCGGCCTACCGCCCCATCGTTTTGCTCGACGAGATGTGCAAGCTGTTTGAGCGGGTGTTCGCTGCGCGTCTCGTTGGTCACCTTGAGGGGGCGGGGCCCAACTTGAGTGACGGCCAGTTCGGATTCCGTCGCGGGAGGTCGACCCTCGACGCCATATCCCGGCTGCGGGACGGCATCAACGAAGCGGTCGCCGGGAGGGAGGTGTTGTTGGCTGTATCGCTTGATATAGCCAACGCGTTCAACACTCTCCCCTGGGCGACAATTGCGGAGGCGCTGAGGTACCACAATGTCCCGTGGTACCTCAGGCGCAAAATACCTAGATGCAAAACTTCGCTGGAAGGCTCATGTCAAAAAGAAACGACAGGCGCTAGACATACGTTATAAAAATATGTACTGGCTACTTGGCAGACATTCCACCTTGTCAGTGTATAACAAAGTACTTTTATACAAGCAAGTACTCATGCCTGTATAGACATACGGCATTCAACTTTGGGGATGTACAAGACGGACTAACGTTGAAATCATACAAAGATTCCAAAATAAGGTACTTCGGACTATAGTAAATGCTCCCTGGTACGTCAGAAATGAGGACATCCACCGAGACCTTGGAGTGGATCTTGTAACTGATGTTATAAAGAAACACGCTGAAGCACACGAACAAAGGCTTCTTCATCATGTGAACGTCGAGGCTATTCAGCTACTTGACACCACGGACATAGTGAGAAGACTAAAAAGAACTAAACCTTTTGAGTTACTTTAGTAAAGTCAGTGTAACTAAGTACAGTGAGTGCTACGTTTAAAGAGCACAAGAACAAAGTGTCTTTTAATTTCAATAGAGACTATAAGAAAAGTGTCAATGGATACATTCTTAACTTGTAAGTGTTAGTAAATTAAGTTAAATTTAAATTACTTATTAGCCTCAAGGTCTAGATTGTAATTGTATGAGTAATCGTTTAACAACGAGTACATCAAAATGAAAAACAAAAAAAAAAAAAAATACATGATAAAAAATATCCCGGCGAGTTTCACGCCTAAAAGTTAAGAACTTATGAAGCGGCTAAGTCCAAAGACCTTTATGCATCTATTATATTGTAGCTTTGAAAGTCAAAGTCAAAGTCAAAAATCATTTATTCTGCATAGACCATCTAATCGGCACTTACAAAAAGTCGAAAAAATAAATAAATTTGAAAGACTAATTTAGCAAATGGACCACCGGTTCGGAACCCGGCCCCGACCTGAGAAGACCCCGGCAAGGAATTCAGCGCTTTTTGTTTGGTCTATTTACAAACATTTACTAAGTCTAATTAGTCTAAATACAATAGTTTACTTGAGTAGCATAGTTAAGCGAACAGCTCATTTCTGAGCTTGTTTATCATCAAGTATTCTTGGATGGTATAACTATATATAACTTTACTAAATTTTTGAATTTATTCACAGGTAAACCCCTAATTTGATTAGGGAGCTTGTTAAAAAAGCGTAAATAGTTGCCCTGGAAAGAATGACTTTTTTTTAAGTCTACTATCACAGACTACAAAATAGTTTTTGTGTCTTGTATTTATATTATGCCTGTCACAAACTCTTGAAAATTTTGAATATTTTTTCTTACATACATTCAGTTCTGAAAAATATATTGTGTGTACGGTCAGAATGTCTCTTGGCCCCAAATTATAAATAGCTCGGACGTCCGTTTCTGTAACACAAATATTGTGTTGTAATCTTCAGAATTACCCCAGAGGAGAATTCAGTAGCTAATCTTATATATAAAATTCTCGTGTCACGGTGTTCGAACTTGAACTCCTCCGATACGGCTTGACCGATTCTCATGAAATTTTGTGAGCATATTGAGTAGGTCTGAGAATCGGCCAACATCTATTTTTCATCCCCCTAAATGTTAAGGGTTGTCCACGCTTAACATTATATGACAAAACGACGTTTGCCGGGACAGCTAGTAATACTATAAAAATAGCTAAAATAAACTATTCTAGCCGAATCCAAGTCTGTCAAAGTCCTAATTTTTTTCAAAGTTTTTTTTAGCGTCAGTAGCTTAGTGGTTAAGGAGCCGGCTTCACAATCGAGAGGACCCGGGTTCAAACCCTGGCCACTACACTACCGACGTAAACCCCCTCCTAACACAAACAGCAATCAGACAGCTCAGGGTTAGAGGAAATATTGTTAAATTTGTCTTTAAGTACTAATAAGATTAGAAATTAAAAAAATACATAACCTTATTTTCTTCAAAAATCAGTATAAGGTGGAGGTAATAATAGAGGTGGTATACCTACGGAGAGATAGGAGATTTGGGATATCTTGACATCTACTAGGGTGGAGTCGCAGGTAACAGCTAGTATAACTATAAAAATGAGAAAATATTTAATTAGCCAATATTCTTGTAAGTTATTCATGAGAACGTAGTACTGTGACAGATTTTTTAAAGATTAAAATCTTACCTCATTTACTTCCTTCACATAAGCTTCAGCGGTGCCTAGAACCGTAAAATACCATATGTCAAGCTCTAAATAAGAGGTACAAAGTAAAAAAATACCTATACATACTGGTCTATATCAGTTAATATCAGAAAAGTGAAGGATTGCTACGATGTTTAGAGGACTCGAGTACAAATCCATTCAGACCTAATAATTTGTGTAGTTTTGATAGTTGGTACAGTTATTTCCTAAGGTGCTCAGATGAACACTGGACTACATATATACATACATATAATCACGCCTTTATCCCTGAAGATTAACACCCACATTTCACCAATAATTGTAATTTGTCCCACGTAATAGGGTGTGAGCCTATTCCCGAATTTCGGGCACTATTGTTGACTCGAGCCATGCATCTGAAGCTACATGGTTCGAATCAACGGGGCTGTATATACATCTGTCTGATGTTAAACAGCCCTAACTCTTAGTCGTCTTGTACGACACCGCATGGGAAGAGATGGGGTGGTGTAAATTCTATTCTGCCGGAAATCACACACATTGGACTACATGAATTAATTGGCTTGATTTCAGTAATCTTCCAGCGGTATCGATTCCTTTATTTTCTACAGAATATAACACAGCTGTAGTAAACCATTCCAACGGCAGAAAGGATTTGGTTAAAATTTGATACAGGGATACAATAGTATGGAATAACACAGGTTACTTTTTGTACCTGCAATCCTACGGTTCCTAAGGGTTGCAGGAACGAGATATGAATATCACCCGAGTGGAGTCGAGTGTAACAGCTTGTATAAAATAAATACCTGCTTAAAATTTACATACGAGAAGCAAGCAGATTGCAATGAACTATGATTACATTCAGTTAGTGATCGTACGAACTAGAGTAGATGCATAATTCATAGTTTAACCGACGCCGACGTTCAATAATTCAAGCCGGAGGCCGAGAGCCGAAGCCGAAAACGTTCGTCCACTCGTTAGTTGCAGATGTTTTATTTTAGTTATCACTTATTCAGTTGTTCGTGGCATGAATGATGATGAGCTGGACTTAGATCTTTGATTCAAAACAACGCATGAAGTATACATGCGACAAATTTAAATAATGGCCTTGGCATATTATACGCTTATTTTTGCTATATTTTGTGAGTTCTAGGTGTGGTTGCCGGGTCGGATAACATGTTTTAAGTTTATCTGTTAGATGGTTCTGTCATGGCATATAGTCTATCTATATACTGTTAGACGTTAAACGACTTATTCTATAAAAAGTAGCTAACTTAGACAAATTTAATGAAAAATAATGTAGACAGAATGTAAATATATTACAGCATATTCATATGAATAAAAGTCATGACTATGAATATAGTTCTGTCTAACATCTTTTTTAATGTAGACTCGTTAGGTTATAATATCGGCTTCATTCGAATTCTCTACTAACAAATGGATGTAATACGGTCGTCATTACGAGTACTACTTTAACACTTGATTACTGTGTACCTGTTAAAACTTTGAAATAAAGCAAATATCTTCTTATATATAAAATTCTCGTGTCACGGTGTTCGAACTTGAACTCCACCGAAACGGCTTGACCGATTCTCATGAAATTTTGTGAGCATATTGAGTAGGTCTGAGAATCGGCCAACATCTATTTTTCATCCCCCTAAATGTTAAGGGTTGTCCACCCTTAACATTATATGGCAAAACGACGTTTGCCGGGACAGCTAGTTATTATATATTTTTCAATTCCATCCCGGTTGCCATACGAACATCTAGGGCAGTCATCACGAGTAGTCGGATCCCTAAAAAGTCCAACAACTGGTCTAACTGCATTACTACAATATAGCCTTTGGGTTGTGGAGGGCAGATGGTAGTCGGTTTACGGAAAATTTCGAAGTTCAGCCAAATTCGCAGGTGAAAGCTGCGGGTACGACTAGGATTAATTATTAAGAAGAAGTAGAAGCTTCGGCAGAGCAGAGCATTCGGATGATGGTGATAAATTTGATGTGCGTAGACATGTCTTTGAATCATAAGCATTTTATTTTAACTATTTCAAAATATTAAAATAATCTCGTTTTCATTTGTATCTTATGTAATCAGAGCAGAAACTGCAAATATTTCAAAAGTTAATATATGATCAGTAGCATTAGTGTCATTCAGTTTGTAACAATTAATAATGACAAAAAAAATCATTCCAAACACCGGTTGATAAAAAAAAAAACATTTAAATGGGGCTTCACTATTGTTCAGAAATTTAGTAGTAGGTTGATGACCCCCGAATGTAAAAAAATGCCTTGAAAATGTGTCGTCTACAACACTTCTAAATAAGTTTGAACACATAAAAAGTATCTCATCTTCACGCAAGTCGTTAAAAGCAGCTGAAAGGGTTATTATCTTTAAACGGAACGTGTCTGCTAAAAGCAACTTCGAGAGTCCTTCAGTGCTACTTGAGATCTTCAGTGTTGGGCGTAAAACTTATATTCTGTTGTAAGCTGGTTACTTTTTATACGGTATTTGATTTTAACACTTTTATATTGACCATCGAACGGCTAGTACAAAGCTTTTGCTGTGTCGAGGTCGTTGTTATCTCGGACCGCAATACAAAAATGAATAAAACGTCGTTTGGAAGAGGAAAATCTGTGATGGGAAGTATCTTTGCAGAATGGAGTTTTGACTGCATTTATTTTAACTTACATCAAAGGAGGTAGGACACGATGGTATTTCCGTCCAATCGAGCAGTCCGACTAGGGAAGTAAGTGGTCCCACTGGGGAAGTGCCTCCGCCCTATAGAAATAGGGCGGAGGTACTTCCTCAGTGGGACCGTGGCCATAATAACCTTGTGTTGTGTTTCAGGTGGTGAGTAGGGTACCCAGAGCTGACTGGAGAGTTTTTATGCTGTCTGCGGGAAGACCAAAAGCTTGTCTTTCTTTGTCTCCTCCGAGTGTGACTGCCTTGGTTTTGCACACGTCCATAGGCCACGGTAACCACTTTCCATCAGATGGACCGTGTACGTGTCTGCCACCTAAGTGGAATAAAAAAAAAATAAAAAAAGCCTAAAAAAAGATCACGTTCATGTTTCAAAGGAAACGATTGGAATGTCAATATTAAACTTTTAATGGCGTTTGAATTGATAGTATGAGAAACAACCAATATATTGCTCGTGTTGCCCCTCGTTTTCACAAAAAACAAGTTGTAAGCTTGTGTGATATATAACTTCTTCAAGCCTTGTAGAAGACTAGTCAAAGCACAATACTTGTTAAGTGTGTGTGTGTGCGTGTGTGCGTGCGTGCGTGCGTGTGTTTGCGTATGTGTCTGTCTGTGGCATCATAGCTTCTGAACGGATGAACTGATTTGACTTTAGTTTTTTTTTGTTTGAAAGGTATATTACTCGGGAGTGTTCTTAGCTATGTTTGAAAAAAATCGGTCCAAGATGGCCACCGCTACAAAATGATGGATTACATTTTTTTCTCAACTCCCTCAATATGGGTATCAAATGAAAGGGCTTGACTAGTAGAATACCATGAAATAGGACGAATTTCAAATCCAAGATGGCCGCCACCACAAAATGGCGAATTACATTTTATTTCACAACTCCCTCAATAAGGGTATGAAATCAAAGAAAGAGCTTGACGAGTAGATCATTTTAAAAAGTGTAAAATAAAAAATAAAGGGGACCCTAACTGGTAGAGCACTACATCATATTATCAAAACGATCCAAGATCCCCCCGACAATGACAACGCTTGAATCAAAATATGTATTACTAGGTACATCTAAGTTATAGGGCTAACTAATACAACTTATTTTCGACTTTTTAGGAGTTGTTTTTTTTTGACGGAGGTTTTTTATTTTATACATGTATTCAGACTGATTAGATACTTTTTCGTTCACATAGTCTGTATAGCCAACAAGTTGTAAACAAGTATAAAACACATTCCGTTCACACTGAAGCCTGTGATGTATTGCAACTTGTGAAATACATAATTTATATTTTGGTGAAAATGATGGTTAGGAGTGGGTTCAAGTCGGTAGCATAACGGCCTCTCAAAATTCAAAATTCATTTATTTGCAGAAATGTGGTCATACATGGTGTTAAGTAAGATTAGATACAGTTCAGCACATCTTCCATTCAATGGCATGCAAATATTCGCTTAGGCTCTATTTAATTCTTCTTTCATGAAATTACATTTGCATGCTTGGGTATTCAAAACAGAATTGGAATACAATCAGAACTAAGATTATGAGAATTAGATTAACATATAATAACATAGAATAATAATAATAGTTAGAATAATAATAATATAGTCATAATGTCCAAGATAATTCAGTGTCCAAAACGAATTCATAATTAATAATGTCTACAATAGGTATTTACATTTTTATGTCAATCAATTAATTTCAATTTTATAGTAGCCGTCTAATGAGTAAAACGATTTTTCTAAAAGCCATAATTTAAATTTTCTACAAAACCTATTTGTGGGTAAATGTTTAAATTCGCTTGGTACTGCGTTATAAACACGGCCACACATTGCTGTACAATTTTTGAGATACATTGTGGTTCTTGGTATCTTTGTTAATACGATTCTGTCTGGATGTCTAGTATTTCTGGGATACAGATCTTTGGCCTTTTTGAACAGGTGTGGGTGTAGTTTTACAAATTTAGCAGCTTCTAATATGTACACACAGCGTCAGAGAAAACAGACCCCCTCAGTACTTAAAGAATATCGCCGCGTCACATGACTCACGAATGACGTCACGTGATGCGATCGTCGCTGAGCTTCAAACGAGCGAGCAGCTTCGTCTGCCTTTTATTTGCATGTTCATATTTGTAATTTTCTGATATTTTTCGTCTTTCGGCTCAATTCAATCAAGATACAATATACTCACAAAAAGATGCCACATTAATCTATGTGCAGCTTAAGGATACGAACCCGCATCTCCAGCGCCAGCCGTTCACTTATACCGTGCCTTATACCACTAGGCTATTGGTTCACTTGATGACAACGGTGAAAATATGAATAACATTACTCCTATTATCGAACAAAGTTGATTACGGTGTAATTTTCTAGACCATAAGGTTTAAATTTCAACATTCACCATATGTGATGATAATAATAACTGCTCAATTGACTAAAGGATAAGGTTGAAATTAGTATAGATTTCTCGTTTACTTCAATAGATTACGCTTGATACAGCTTGTTGCACTACCGTCATGTTTTACTTCAAAAACTTATTTGCTGTATGAGCTGCGGCTATAGTATTATAATATCTGTGACAGCGCGCTAAGGTTGCAATTAGAATACTTCTTTGCCTTATTTACTAAACTGTGATTGAAGGTAACTTTATAATTCGTGGTAATTTGCATTGGTGTTGATCCTCCTCGTAATATTATTCAATTTATTAAGTTTTTGATCAGATTTTTGAGTAAATTGAAAGTATGGTTCGATTAACAACATTTTTGAAAGCTAAAATTGTTGTTCTTTGGGAGCAAAGAACAAAGCATAAAGAAAATTGCACGAGATATGGCCATAACGGTAAGAGTTACGATAAAAATATATTATATGCCTATTTATTGCTTAATCATGTTACATTTTCATTTACAAGTTAGATTTTGGAGTTTCTTTTATTTATTATCATTTTCATTACAGAGAAATACAGTGCGTAGATGGATTCGAAAGTATCAAGCGACGGGTGATATGAAATGTGAACGCCAAGGACGCCCAGTTGCTTACACTCATGATTCAGAGCGGCACCATGATATTATGGAGGTTCCATCACTGGCACCCTTCAAAACTACGCGCTCAAGTGCTGAAACTTTTGGAGTGTTGTTGCTGAGCACTGTTCGACGACATCTACACGCTGCGAACATCCATAATTATAAGCCAGCCAGAAAGTAACAACTTACTGACGATTATCGCACCAACCGAGTAAATTTTGCTACTCATTATTAAAATTTCTACTGGGAAAACGAAATTGTTATATTTGCCGACGAAAAATGCTTCAAGTCAGAAGAAGAAGAAGAAGTGGCCAACGGTTCAACCCAAAAAATGGATTAGACTTAAGAATAGACTTAAGAACAAGAGGGCGGTTAAAATTAGGTAAGCAAATGATTCTCTACCCCGAAATATACATATATATGTATATACATATTATATACATATTATATACATATTATATACATATTATATACATATTATATAATATTATATATTTTTAATTATTATTGCTACTGACATTGATTTACATATTGCAACAGATTTGAAAAGATTTATTATTTTAGATTACTGGGAATGGATGTCTTCAATGGGCCCAGGCGAGCTAGTGGAAATAGGTGGCCGCATGAACAGTGAGCGATACCTTGAAGTGTTGAAAGACGTAATGCTGCCTTCAGTGTGGGTCGTATATCCAGAAGGACAAATTTACCTGGTTCAGGATAACTCTTCAGTGCATCGGTCCCGAATTGTGCAAGACTGGCTAAATGCACAAGAAGATATAACGGTGTTTGAGTGGCCGGCTAAAAACCCGGATCTTAATCCTATTGAAAACTTGTGGGGTCAGATGGTTTTAAACTGGGACTCAAGTGAAATAAAGTAAAAAAAAAATTTGATAAAGAGGTAAACAGAACTTGGGAACTAATGCGAAATAGTGCCGTATGTTATAATATGGTTTCGGGGATGAAATTTCATTCGTCGTCTTCAAGAAGTGATAGACAGTGAGGGCCATCCGCTCCGTTATTAATGCAGATTATCCATTCTTACCTAGAACAAATATTTGTGTGATGAACACGATTATTTGTTATGTGTCTTGGTGTAGTTTATCTAAAATAAGTATTATATCAGTTGTCTATTATCCACATCACATTTAGGTGTTTATTTTAGGCTAGATGACGCTGTGTATATATAGGACACTTTATTGTCCTAACATTCATAATAATAATATTATATTATTAATACCTAATCAAATTACTCTTGTTTACAAGTTTAGTAATCTTCTAATTTGTTAACGATGCACCATCTGACCTCATATATTTTTCTAATGTTGTGTTAAAAGGGTTACTTATCAGAAAATGTGATCAAAGAGGAAGATGTATATTGCTATACTGTTATAGTTTAGCATTAGCAAGATGGTTCTTTCCTTGTGATACACAGGCACTAATAACATTTCATTATATTCATCATTCTTTTATATTCGAAGATTATACAGAGTGTAAAAAGTTAATGTTTGCAACTTTAAATAAATAAGTAAATAAATATTGTAGTTATGTTTCTAGAATTATCTAATACTAAACATTTTATACTTCACTTAGGGTATTGTGTTTTGTCAATAAATTTAGGTTAGGTAAAATCTAAAAATAAGTAACCCCAATTTAACTCAGATAGAAAAACTGTAAACTCAACTGGAAATGGACTCAATGTAGTCCTAGAAATGAAATTAGAGAAATAAATTAATATTGTTTATGCAACAAACCTATCTTTTCTTACAAACCTCATACCTCATACCTACTATAAAATTTTATTCCTTAAGTAATAATTAACAAAAAGTGCTTAAGAGAATAAAAAAAAAACTATAAGAATAAGAAAAGAACTTTGTGTCTGAGGATTTGAACACCCGCTTGCCGTATCCACAAGGCATCAGTCATAACCTCTAGACCAAGATGCCATTTACACTACGTTTCAAAAAACTTCAATACATTCATGTCATTATCAAGGGGGGTTCCTTTTCTCTGAAGCTTACTGTACATACAGGCCAAGGTAAGTATACGGTACTCTTTGAAAAATGGTTTGCATGATTCCCAAGGTGGTATACCAGCAATAGCTCTTACACACTTTTTTTGAGCTGTAAATGCCCTTTGTACTTCTGTGGAATTCCCCCATAAGATTAGGCCGTAGTTTAAGACAGATGATATGTAACCGTGGTACGCTGCTAACACTGTTTTTTGGTTAGAAGTCTTACGCAGTGTGTAAAGGACATATACAAATCTATTTATTTTGCTACACACTTTGTTTACATGGTGTTTCCAATTTAGATGTCCATCTAGAGTTATACCTAAAAATGAAGTTTCTGTTACTTCCTTTAATTCATATTCATATTCATATTCATTTATTCATTCACAGAATGCAGGTACAACAAGTGTGGTCTTATAATTAAAATAATGTTTCCTAGTACATATTCATATTCTTTATAATTTACTTCTAGATTTTTGTGTAATATCGGACTTGTGTTAAATTGGATGAAATTGGTTTTATTCAGATTTACCTGTAAATTGTTATCATTGAGCCATTTAATTATATTATTTATTGTATTTATGTCATTTGAGAATTTTCTCTCATCTCTGTGGCGTAACGGTAGAACATTCGACTGCTACGCAGGAGATGCGGTTTCGATTCCTGTCAGTGCAAATACTTTTATGCATGAATATACATATTTGCATTGGTTTGGGTGTTTCTATGTGTTGTAATATATTATATATTATATTCTCACACAAGCTAGTTAAGCTAAGCTTACTATGAGTCTAGATAGCGTTGTGTCCAATGTGAAGAATATATAGGATACGAACCCTAGACCTCTCGATTGACAATCGACCGATGCCCCGTCTCAAGTTGTGCTGACTTGACTTTTGATGTTGTGGCAAATAAAAGTTCCTGTTGCTTGTAAAAGTAATTTTCAATTCATTGCTTTTATTACAAAAAAGTGTAAACGCTTCAAAAAATACAAAAGTTGACCTATACTTAACAAATAAAGATTCGTCTTTCGCCAATATTTGACAAAAGTTTAACGACATCATTACAAGACATTACCACACACTGAAAGCTTCACTTTTTACGCTTTTTACACTCAACGCTTAAAGAGGACAATTGCATTTTATTTAACAACCTTCAATTTACGACTGTTCTCATCGTTTTGTGGTACCATTAAATGTATATTTGAACTGTAAAACCGAGTTTTAAGGTAGGTTTTATATCCGTCATTAGGTTATAAAGTATAAAATCAGATGCTTTAATCACGTAAATAATTTCAATATCAGGTAAGGAGATTCCAGTTTAGTTAACTATATATAGATAGAGAGATAGATAATTCTTTATTGTACACCAACAGATTTATAGTAGGATAAGTAGGTAGCATGTATACAGTTCAATGTACAATGGGCGGCCTTATCGCTGAAGCGATTTCTTCCAGGCAACCTTGGGATGGACAGTAATGTTATAAAAACAAAAGATATGGTGTAGTTACCGACTAAACTTAAATAGATAGTGTATTAAAACAAGAGAAATTGAGAAAAGTAAGTAAAATAAAATTAATATACGGCTTTATACAAAGTATTATCAACATAAATACGGACATACAAATAGATATATAAATTAGATAGTTCATACTAATACGAAGGGAAAATAGTGAGTGAGCACATAATTGTGAGCTATTACCTACTGTGCACAATATGATAGGTAGTGGTTCTTGACCATTAATTTAAACACATTTAGGAATTTTGCCCGTCTGATGTTCAGTGGCAGTGCGTTCCATAAGCTCACCGCCTTGACAGTGAAAGACTTTACAGTTTCAAGACAACTTCAGCTGCAAGCCAGTACACATGCTGATTGCTGGAAGCTCTGGTACAGGCTTTCGTATCGGTGCTGGTCGGTCTGACAGCAGTCGCTCAAGTAAAAGCCAAGATAAATCAGTCTATCATGCTACTCCAGCATTTTATCATTTAAGGATCACTATATAATCTCCAACTCCAAGCATCATATTATAGTGATCATAGCGATAGTAGTAAAGAATACGAAATAATATTTTAAGCTATATTTACTTATAACGGGTGCACAAGGGTGTCAAAGCATTCAAGAACATATCAAACGTGGTAAACCCAATTAAGACCACGTTTGGTACAGTTCGGCGATTTCACGTTCGTAATATTCCAAGATCCTAGTGCTGCCAGGAATCTCGTATTTTCTGACGAACGAAATGTGTGCGATTAGGTAGTGTTAGTGTTAGTAATAATTTGACTAGGTGGTCAATTTCCAGGTAATCAAGGTACATTAAAAAAATATGTGAATTGTCTGTACTAATTTTTATATAATATTATTAGTCAGACAACTATTTTAAAATATTTTACAAGTAGATCGACCGATCCAAGAGGCTAATCATCTCTTGAAGGTAATTTGAATGTCGTGAGGAAATAATCCATGCTCATGAAAGTGAGTGAGACATAAATTATCATCTGTAGACTGCTCTTTTTCTCAAACCTTACATTATCAGTAAGTTATTGAATTAATTGTTGATACTGACTGTTGCATATCTTGCTAGATTTTAAAAAGAAATGTTTCAAATTGTAAATACTTTAATATTAAACTTTGTGTTTGTAACGTTAGAAGGTGAAGGGTAAATGATATCATGATAATGAACACTGTGGAAACAATATTGTTGATAAATGCTGTCCGTTTGATACACTGCAATTAAAAGCAAAACGCAGCCGAAACTATACATTTAAGATCCTAAACATATTGATAACGCACCTGAAAAAAAAAAGTCATTGTAAACCTTCAAGGAGTAAGGCGAAACCGGTCAGGTGTGTAAAAGTGAGTTATCAATATGTGTAACAACAAATTCCACCAAATGCTATCAATCAACAGTATAAATAATTTAAGATCCTATTAGTAGCGGATTAATGGTGTCTATTGTGGTTTTTATATTATTTAGGTGATATATTAGTATACGGTTCTGCAGTTGAGATGCACTTACCACAGCCTATAGACGTATGTAACATTAGCATGTGCTGTTGATATTGTAAGAACTTTCTGATACCATTCTTGAAGAACCCTATATGGTCACTAAGGCCCTATATGGCCAAGGAAATATTTTGTCCATGGGATCTTATGAGCATTATAATTAAAAGTTCATATCTATTTTTTTTAGTAAGTTAGAATGGGAGCGAGCGCGGTTAGTAGGCAACGTATTTATCAGTCGGTGTCACAGATGCTACTGCCACCCCGACCGCCCTCTTGCGTTTATTAAGTAAAACATATAGTATACTTAAATGTACTATCGCAGTAAATATTAAAAGGTAGGTAGTTAATATGTTAGGAACATTGTAGGTACAGCATAATTAAAACTACTGGTAGTGCGTCGCTTACAATTACCATATATTTGTAATATATATTAACTTTTTATACAAATGCTATTACTGCAGAATCATGTTCAAATCATGTTAGATCCTCGATATAATTCAGTCTATTAGGATAAATGAGTTCCTAGATTACAACTACGAATGGGAACGTAATAAACTCAATATTGCTTGCACAGAATTTCTTGGAACGATACTAATGCTGTTTCAAGCTGATAAAGAATAAAAATTTATTCCTTGTGAATTATTTGATTGGGGATTATTATGATTTACTGTTGTAGCAAATGTCTTACATTAACTCGTGATATTTGAGTGTTTCTATTCTTAATATGTATGTCATCATCATGTCAGTGCCCGTGTTACTTCTGAAGTCTTCGTTCTGAGCTCCATTTTTTAGCTCTTACTCCTCCACTTCGTATGGTGTGCGACATCCCTAGCAGTTGGACCATTGAAATTGTGAAGTCCGGTGGTGGTGTATAATTTTTACATAAAAATGTACCTAGTAGTGGTTAAGAGTACATGTAGTACAAGAAATGTTTGTTGATATCCCAGCTCGCCAGATGCAAATGTAACATAACATAAACTCACGGCTATATCCCCGAAGGGGTAGGCAGAGGTGCTAGCACCCACATTTCGCCAGTTTATGTTTAGGTCCAAATGTAATAGGTGGGCGAGCCTATTGCCATTAACTGAGCTTATAAAAATGCAAATGTTAATACTATTATAATAAGTAGTATCACTATGTATCTCGTTTTAAGTGAACTATTGTTATTTTGATGAGAACTAAAGTTCTTTAAACCGAAGAGGTTTCGATTGAGGTCGCAAGTTCAAATCCCGAACATTACATAATCAACGATCCACTGTTAAGAAGCACTTCAGCTAAAGGAATACTAGTAATATCGGTTACCAATACTCTTAAAATAAACAATTTCATTCAAAACCAAATTGTGTCCAATATAACTGAACACATAAAGCCGCCGCACTTCACGGAAGCGTCATATATCAAACACTGTGTCGGTTAGTAGGTATGCGGGATGAACATGCTTGTATATGAGATTTATTATGGAACCCACAGCAGGTAGTTCTTTATTTTTTATTACATCGGTGTGTCTTCGCTCTTGTACATTTTACATGGAAAAACTCACATCATGCACCACGCATTTATTATTATTTTTATTAATGCCTTGTCATGTTGATTCAGAGTTCTGATGAAAAGCTGCGAATATAGTTGATTTTAAGATGAGAGTATTTTTACCGTATATGGTGTCCTTGTTAATATATGCACGTATATTTTTGAATAGGATTACCTGAAATAGTTTTTACTGGCGCATTTGCCGTAGATATTTACTGCATACCAACAGCTGCATAGATACTTAGGATAGGATGGCTCTGCACAAACAGACTTTCCTTGTCAGCTTGCAATAACGTGCTGTCTACATCTTCAAAAATGTTGAGGGCTCTACGACTTTTGAGACTGTATAGTGATGCGAGTTTTGAAAGATATTGCTTGTTTATATCCAAATAGTATTTAGATCTTTGTTACTAAATCACACGTAAACTATTGAATGAAAAAAGGCACATATAACCACAGTAGGACAGGATCATTTCTTGGATTTAAACACAAGATTTCTTTTCACATTTCTGTGGAGAACAGGCAAGATACAAGTACACCTCGCAAACGAAGACGAAGCCGCTGGTATCATCAAGTTTCTAATAAAGAGAATGAATATTCATGAAAGTTAAATTTACATGATGTGAATTCAGAAGATAGTGTATACGACACACTTGACAAAATTACTTCGGGCCATTTTGTAGTTTGTTGCTTCAACTTTAACTGGCTATTAGTGCGCCTCGCTTCTAGCATTAAACCACTGAACTATGCACAAAGCCAAGTTTCAGATTAGATATAGGCTCCTGTACTAACTCAAGAGATTGGTAATATTTTTAACTTCCTATTCATGGAAAAATTACATCTATTACCGTTTTCACATTAATAACACGTTGTGTATGTTACGATACTTTAAAATGTCTTTCTTCCAAAGGTAAAATTTGAGGAATCTTAGTATCAATCAAATTTACTTCTATTAAATTTGATTGATATTGTTTTTCTTGAATTCTCAATGGACCTCGACTTCGACCAATGGGCTAACACTGGTTTACCACTATTCTTTCTGAATAAGCTAAAATAAGTTTTTTAAACTTGCACACATTGCATTATTCCATGAAAATCGCCTGTCTCAAAAATCTATCATATTTTACCCCAAAAATTGTGCACCAGGCAAACACTTATTCAAATTTCGCCAATATAATGCATGTTGTGGCAAGTCTTGGTAAAATCGGGCAACTTTACCTTGGCATGCTTCCAAAAGACACACACTTACTCCAGATTAATTGTTACTTCTTTTGCCAAATGCACTCCAAAGGCTAGATTTACGATGTATATTTACCACGTTTTTGCAAATATTGTACGTCATTTATCTTACAGAGTAGGGTTGAACAGACAATTTAGTGGCGAGCTATAAAAGTGAAGGTAGGGCGTTACAACCTTGTACCTTCAATTAAATGTTACGATTATTTCGGCGTATAGCTACTTAACTTCGAGTACAAGTAACACTTGCCAGCGAACAGAACATATTCGGTTCAATGGAGTTAAGTAACCATGCATGCGCCGACAAGGTTTGTGAGACCTTTACGTTTCATAGTTACGGATATTTATGCTGGAATCAAGTAGATTTAAACCGTAAAACGTCTCCAAGTTTATTGTCGGGAGAGGCAATTTGCACATTGAGCAAAATACTCACCAACCTCTTAGATATTCTGACTACGTCTTATTGGGTTACAGGTTGTTCCGCTCTCCATAACAAGCCATCTGGGTGATTTCATAAGGAGATTTTCTTCCCCATAGCTTCAAGCCCTGTCTGTCATTATTGGCATTTGTCGATTGGCGGCCCCAAAACCTACATCAGGCTGAAGATAGGCAGACGAAATCAGCAAGACGTAGTAAAACAGCTGTTTCAATGGTGGGTGATTTTTTTTAAAGATTTTATTTTTCGCAGTCCCAAATATATTACTCATTGTTAACATGATGTTAGGAATTAAACAATGCTAGGTTTTCTACAATTGAATGTACAATGGAGGTAGAACACTTCAGTATTTCTGTCCAATTGAGCAGTCCGACTGGGGGACTATCTCCACCTTACAGAACATGCTTTGTCTTCTACACTGACGGCACATAAACTCTGTGCCTGTAAGCGGTCGGCAGAGGGAGTATGACTCGCATGATGTTGCACACGTTCATAGGCCACGGTAACTATTTTCCAACAGATGGGCTGTAACCTCGTTTACTACCTAAGTGGTATTAAAAAAGAATATTTTCGACCATTTTATTGTAAAACGCTTATATTATTTGAATTAAATTCAGACTGTTGTCTTTGAATTGTTATTCGAAGTCGATATTTCTCACAAAAGTTTACCTGAATCCTAAAATTATAATAGCATAGAATAATGCGCACCTTAAAACCCAACTGAAAAAGTAATGTGCTATAAAATTTATAATTCTACCGGACTTTTGAATGTATTTATACTTTACATTTTGTATTTTCTTAAATATCAAAAGATATACTTAGAATTTCTCAATATCTTTTTGATTCTTTTATTTTTTTCTGTCTATTATAACAATGAAAAACGTGGTACCTAAAACAAAAATATAGTTTTTAATGGCAAATATCATTTTTGGTTGAATATGCCAAAAATACCATTTACCACGCTTCATTCGCTGGACGCGTTATTGGACTCATAATTTTATTTTATCGTGCTCATGTGACATTATTTTTGCTGCAGTAGGGAATCTGTTTTCATTCTTGCAGTAAGAATATATATAGTGACTCAAACATGAATCACCTTTACTAAGTGAAACTCTGCGGAGTAGCACAATCTATAATAAAAAAGAAACAGTGTAAAGATACGAGATGCTCAGCAGATAACATGCTATGACATTTTTCTTTACCGTTAATTAATAATAATATTGTTACGACAGACGTCGATATCTCGAAAACTAATAATCGAATCTTCAAGAAATAAAAACGCATTGATAGTGACTAGGTACTCTACCGATTGGCATAGAAAAATCTAGAATCATCAACAAAATGTCACAACCTACCTACGAGTACCTACACTCTCAAATATAAACAAACAATAGGTAAATATCGAGAATGAACTCGAAAGTTCACAAAGGGAAAGTAGGTATTTATCGCTCGCGAACTTTCTGGATGATTCGACACTCCTAATTGAGAGGTATAAAAACACGCTCGCGTAACTACACGATTCATTCTGTCTTTGAGATCGATAACGAAGGCCTAATATTTACCTAATATTAACCATGGCATGGCTACAATGGCCTATTGTTGTCAGTGTAAAGAGCTGAGTCTTTGGAGTACGAGGTCTGTTTATTGTTTTTGATTCGTATATTGGCCTTTTCTAGGCATAAGTACCATTTGACCTCCCAACCCTAAGAAAGAAGTTTGCGCCAGAACCTCGTACGTTGTTCAGCAGGTGCACCTACTAAGTAAGGTTGCTTGGTCCTCAAAGATGATGATAGTTCCTTTTACCCTCCACAAAAATTCCCTACTGTGCCATAAATAAACAAGACAAGTCTAAGTTCCTATCTCTTTAACGATGAAGATAAATCCTCCTATTTCCTAAGTTTTAATGCCAGTGGTAATTACAGCAATGACTAAATGTAACGTCACTTTTAACAAATTCTGTAATAAAACCTTTAACTATTACTAGGGTAGTGCTCACATTAAGTAGTTTCAGTTTTTAGAGTGCCCCCATGAACAGTTTACTGTGATACTTATGGATACTATTAGCAGTATAGTGTAGTATCTAAGCTCTGTATTTAGCATTAAACTAGAGTACATGACGTCGAGTACTTGCCTAATATTACTCGTGTTAAATTCATATCTACAGTATACCTATTAGTGTTCATTCATATTTAAAACAAGGCATATTCAGCTTTATGTTTCTATAATATTTTTGGACTTTCAGTATCAAGTAAGTTTCAAAACTGATTTTATAACTAGTGCATGTATGCTTACGCACACATTGTCCGAATGTCGATCGATCGAAATAAACATTTGTACTATACTAAAGTTATAGTAAGATGTATGTAACCCGCGACTGAGGCCTCGAATTCCCCCTCGTGGTGCTTCTGCCGCGTATATGTTGATTCATATACGCGGCAGAAGCAGTTCTGCAACTTCTACACTGAGTCAACTTCTACACTGTCAAAACGAGCGTCGCTAAATCTGTATTGTCTGCCTCCATCTTTGAGCTGCGAGCTGCTACTCTGCTATCTCCGATGATCTGGTGGGCTACATTACTTTATCCGCGATGGCAACTAACTCTTCCAACTCCTTCGCCTCCGTGACTGCGAGAACTGCTTGTACTGAGGTGGGAAGGTGGCTGTTCCACATGATTTTCAGTGTGTCGTCGGGCATATTCCTTCGTGCCAGCTCCTACATCCTCCGCAGTAGTTGTGATGGCTTCTCGCTGCCTAGCTCCATCTCGCTGAGTAATTTTTGGAGCTGCCGCGTCTCGGATTCTTCGTTAACCGCTAGAAGTCTCTCTTTCAATGCTTCGTATTTCTTGGTCTCCGGTGGTGTTAACAGTAGATCACTAAGCTGTTCTATCGCCGTTTTCGTGAGCTTGGTGACTACCAAATTTTGTTTGGAGATGTCCCCAAGTCTTTGTCAGTCGGTGTGCGCCTCGAATTCCGCCCAAAATTCTGGAATGCGCGACGAAACTGTAATGCTGGCTACCTTAGTCATACATTATAGCGCTGAGTGTGCGCTTTACTTACTTAAATAAATAAATAAATATTCCACGACTTTCTACACAACGCTATCTAGACCTATGGTAAGCATAGCTTAACTAGCTTGTGTTATGGAATCTAGAATACGGATAAACATACTTTTTTTTTTGTAAATGCATACATATTATACATAGAAACACCCAGACCAATGCAAATATACATATTCATGCATACAAATATTTGCACTGAGCGGGAATCGAACCCGCACCCCCTACATAGCAGTCGAATGCTCTACCGCTACGCCACGGAGGTCGTTGACTTGACTACAATGTGTCCCTACAGTGTACTATACTATAACTATAGTATAGTACACCTTACTATATATATAAATAGATTTTATTATAACTATCCTATAACTATAGTATAGTTATAATATAATCCCATAACACAAGCTAGTTAAGCTATGTTTACCATGGGTCTAGATAGCGTTGTGTAGAATGTCGTGGAATATTTATTTATAGTTATAGTATAGTGTACTATAGTATAGTACTTTAAAGCTATGAAATTACATCGAACAATGTACTGTACAACGTTGTTTAACTCATGTCAACATTCGTATCAAATCTCAATCACTCAAGTATACATGGAATGTAAATCGTTTTTCACCCTAAAGTCAATTTATATGCGTGATTGTTACGTATGTGCCTTTTATTATTGCCTTATATTTATTAATTACTTGTGCATTACGTACTTACTTGTTATATGCTCAGGACTCGACATCGTTCTACGTGTCCTAACCGGTTCAATATCCATTTGCATAAAAAAATAACCATAAAATATTTTTTTATTTATTTAGTACATGGGAAACTTACAGCATAAAAACATGAATAGCGTTGGATTAGGTCATAGAAAGCCAATAACAAGTTTTCACTTATAGTACACTGCGTAGATAAAACATTGTGAACAAAAACACGCATTGCACAAACCTTATGGAAGAAAAACATAGAAAACTACACAATAGATCTACATAGTCTGGTGGCGCAATTCTCGCCACGTGAGCTAGTGGACTGTATTTCGCGGGGGGTGAAGTTAACTGTTCCATTGACGCTTTACACAACAAACAAGACAGGTGATCGGGTTGCCGCGGATGTGGTCTAGGCAATGAATGCAACTCGAGAAATTAGGAGAGGATGCACTAACCTTCACGACGCCACGTGCTTTCATCGCAGCCGGTGCACCGATCTTCTCTTCCTGGCTCAGGAGTTGCCGCCCACATCACTAAATCACTTGAGGGACACACGAGAGGCACAATCCGATCGGCAAAGGTCCATGAAAGCGGTTAAAATCCAACAAACATTATTCATTTCTAAGAGTCGCGCGCGCGGCGGCCATTGTTTCAGTTCAATTGCGAAGTGAATACGCGTCTATTTTGACAATTGAGCAGTGCGGAAACTATTGCTATCTCACTTTAAAAGGTAGCGCGGTAGGGAGATGGGTACAGGAAGCGTGTGTTTCCGCGTCAATGACTTGAACTACTACTACTATAGCGAAAAATAAAAATTCTACCATCGGCGCAACCATTCCCCCCGGCTTGAAGGGTTACCTTCAAAACGAAAAATGCGGAACAAATCTAAAGTCTAATCTAAATCTAGGTTTGGGAAATAACAACTAAAATATAAACCTAGATTTGAACTCGTGCCTACTGCTGGCTAGGCAGAGGGCAGAGGCGAACAACCGGGCGCAGATACGATCCGGTTGCGGTTTTAACCCGTACAACACGAGTTATCGCGCGGGAATCGGGAAAACTTCCTCTACTACTCCTAGAGGCCAATGTAAAGGAGGCGCATTCCCAGTCATAAGGACTACCATCGTACCTACAGTAATTGGGTTAGATGGAGTATTCCATTTTTGACGCGACTGCAGCGTGCGCAAACAATCGGTTCTCCAACGATTCCAAAACGATTGGACTAATTTATCTAAAAGAGCGTGACGAGTTAGAAGGTGCATTCTATCGTCATTGACATCTATTGCGGGCAAATATTTTGCGTACTTAAATCACCGGTCAACTCTATATGACCGCGCGTAGATAAAATTCTCAAAAATCGGCCTACATAAACAACACAACGCAACAGTCTCGACCAAGACGAGACGCGATTAGCCAACAACAAAATAAGGGACTCTTCACGCGGGACCGACACAACAAGCGAGTGCTTCTTCTCCTCGGGTGGTTCGGAAACCGTAGTGGGATTGAATTGACTAACTGGCCACTTATCTAACGCGGCATGAATCCAGGACGGTCCACTAAACCATAACGGGTGATCTAAAATTTGCGAAGGAAGCAATCCACGAGAGAAACAATCGGCTGGGTTGTCGGTGCCAGCAACGTGAAAGAGATTATGTGGCGCTAATTCAGATTGAATTTTTGCCACTCTACTAGCGACGAATGTGTCCCAACGATGGGGCGAAGAGTGGGCCCAACACAAAGCGACTGTTGAGTCCGAAAAAGCTAAAATTCTACTAATATTAATGCGAAAATTTACAATTATGTCAAATAAATTACCTTAAAGATTTTGACCACAATACAAAATGTCATTAAGCGACACGGAAGTGCTAGTCTTAGCACTGCCATTCAAAACTACGCGGAGTTTAGTAGTAAGCTTATCTTCTCTAATAACTCCGAGGTGCGGGATAATGTACGAAGGCTGGGTCCCGCCAGTGTCCGCAGGCGCAGGTGAGATGTAAATATTCGTTAACAACCTCATCACAGGCCCGCTTCAACTTTGGAGACGCCTGCATCTTTCGTTCTAAACAAAGAAAGCGTTTTTCAGCGGATACACGGGAGTCACCGAGCGAAAAAATATCTCCCTTGAAAGGGAGCGCGACAACACAACGACCCTGCTCATCACGAGTAGTCGTGCGACAATAAATCTCCTCAGCCATCTTGTCATCAGGGCTTAGGATAGGTGGGACATTGACCTCTTCAATTTCCCAAAACTTGCGGATGGTAGACTCCAGTGGCGGCTCGACGGTGCAACAGAACGAAGCAGTCGAGTGACTAAAACTATCTATAGAAGCGGGTGCGGAACCAATTATAACAAAACCAAGAACTGTTTCCAGTGCGTGCGGAGCGGGGTACGTCGGTCCCCCTTGAACCTTACGTGATAACTGGAGGTGCGGGAGAATCGAAGCGCCGATCAATATATCGACGACTCCAGGAACAGCGTAAGTCTCATCTGCTAAAGGCAGTCTTTAAATTTCGTTAATAAAGACGTGTCAACCGGGACGGTAGGCAACTGTTCAGTTATTTTATCTATAACGAGCTAATCCATGTCAAACCAAATATTATTATTAAAACGAGATCTAAACCTTGTTTTAACGGTGCCATGAACAGCTGACTGTAAACCTCCAAAACCCTTCACCACTGAGCGGGTTGAATGCCTATCAACATTGAAACCAAGACGTTGACAACAATCTTGAGTAATAAAATTACTTTGCGAAGCGCCATCTAATAGCGCTCGAACAATGTGCGGTTTACCTAACGCATCAACAATAACAACGCGAGCAGTCGCGAGACACACAGTAGTGAGCGCAGCACTAGCGGACAACGAACACAAGGCGACGCCATTCGCAGCGGTCCCCGCGCGGGCAGGAGCGCGCGCGAGCGCGGGCTGCGGCTGTGGCGCAGGCGCCACCGACACGGGCGACCTATGCGACGGTGTGCCACCGCTCGACGAACCAACCGTGCTCACATTGGATGCGGCGTTACTATTTTCAAAATGGAGCAAAGTGTGGTGTCTCGCTGAACATTTGCGACAACTATTTCTACTATTACATAAAACAACGCGGTGTTTAGTACCGAGACAATTAAAACAAAAATTATTAGCGCGAACAAATTTATAACGATCATTAGGCGACAATTTTAGGAAACCAGGACACTTGTACAATTGCGAATGATGAGTATTACACAAAGAGCAAACAGGTGATTGTACATGTGCTGGTGCGGTATTAACATAAGTATGAGTTGACCTCAGTGACCTCGATGAGGCATCTATCTTGCGTTCAGAACTAACAACTTTCTTCGCGCCTTCATGTTTCGATGAAGAGCGTTGCAATATTTTTATATGCTCGCGAACAAAACTTTCTAAGTCTTCGAACTTAGGAATTTTATTGCCGCGATGATCCGACTCAATTAAACGAATGGTTTCGGAATCTAATTTCTTTAAACCCATATACAAAAATAAGAAGTCGCAGAGGTCATCGATCTTTAGGTTCTTTACGGCGCGAACAGATGATGCGAAAGTATCAAGAAATTTCTCTAAGTTTTGATCGTTACATGCCGTAATGGATTTCAAATCAAACATCTGCTCCAAATATGCGTTAGCTACCGATCTTTTATCCTCATACTTAGCTTTCAAAGTATTTAAAATTAAACTATAATTTTCGGCACTAAACGTAATTCCAGCGCAAACGGTTATAGCTTTACCAGTCAATTTTTCAACGAGATAATGCAATTTTTCGTGATCTGTCAACGAAACGTTCTTATCTATTGTATTCTCAAAACTATCTATAAATAAACCCCAATTGCGAATGTTACCATCAAATTCGGGTATTTGAATTGGTGGCAACTTAGGTCGGTCGCGAGTGGGATTGGGTCGGTCAGACGGTTTCTCCAAACTCCTAGCGACGCGTTCGATACGACAATACAAATCGTCAAACGACGACAAGGCCTGATAACTCACTGAGTAATCGGGATTTAAATTTAACTCTAAAACGTTGATGTCATGTACTAAGGTTTCGAAATCCGCGCGTAGACTATCTAAGTTTTCTATAGAACACAAGAACGAATCTCTAATGGCCAAATCAGAGGTTTTAAGTGCATTATCACAAATCGATTGTACACGAGAGTAAATCATTTCTCTTTTAGCGTATAAAAGTTTCAATTGAACCCCACTACCGGTCCTACCAACCTTTGGGGACATGTTTACAACTAAATATCAAACTAAAGTGCGGTAAACAACAAATGAGATGACTTAATCTTAGCGGTACCTATAGAACAGCGGCGCGGCGCGAGCGATAACCGTAGGTAGGTAGGTACTTATAACTGCCAGTGCAAGCTTGAACTAACGCGCATAGCAACAAGATCGTACCTACGCGATGGTCGCTGTCTAGGTTCAACTATTATTTCAGGGATTAAGTATTGCGTAATATCTATTCAAATTAAAATACTTTCGTATGAATTTGAATGAAATGCGAGCGAGGTATTGGTCACGTATCTGCCCACGTAGGTATTAGGTAAATACGATGCGAGCTAGCGGCGAACGGACTACTTAATTGAAACAAATAAAAACAAAAGCCAAATGCGTTAGGTATTACACTGTGCCTATGCACTAGGGTGTCTAGGATACCTAAAATCTAAACCTAAATGCCTAGATGCGGGGTTTTCTACTAAAATAACTAGGTATTTAGGTGCGGTGCGTTTATTCTCAATAGAATAATAACAAATGCCAAACTACGACCAAGGATTGATACGATAAGAGGAATGCGAGCGAGGTGTAGCTGTGTACCTACCGTATTAGGTAAATACGATGCGAGCTAGCGGTGAACGGACAACTTAGAGATTGAAACAAATAAAAACAAAAGCCAAATGCGTTAGGTATTACACTGTGCCTATGCACTAGGGTGTCTAGGATACCTAAGATCTAAACCTAAACGCCTAGATGCGGGGTTTTCTACTAAAATAACTAGGTATTTAGGTGCGGTGCGTTTATTCTCAATAGAATAATAACAAATGCGATTACACGTACCTAACCTATGTATGTATTAGGTAGATACGATGCGAGCCAGCGGCGGACGGACAACAAAATCTAAACCTAAATGCCTAGATGCGGGGTTTTCTACTAAAATAACTAGGTATTTAGGTGCGGTGCGTTTATTCTCAATAGAATAATAACAAACTACGAACTACGGCTAAGGATCCGGTTCGATCAGGACCAAAAAGAAATGGTAGCGCAATTCTCGCCACGTGAGCTAGTGGACTGTATTTCGCGGGGGGTGAAGTTAACTGTTCCATTGACGCTTTACACAACAAACAAGACAGGTGATCGGGTTGCCGCGGATGTGGTCTAGGCAATGAATGCAACTCGAGAAATTAGGAGAGGATGCACTAACCTTCACGACGCCACGTGCTTTCATCGCAGCCGGTGCACCGATCTTCTCTTCCTGGCTCAGGAGTTGCCGCCCACATCACTAAATCACTTGAGGGACACACGAGAGGCACAATCCGATCGGCAAAGGTCCATGAAAGCGGTTAAAATCCAACAAACATTATTAATTTCTAAGAGTCGCGCGCGCGGCGGCCATTGTTTCAGTTCAATTGCGAAGTGAATACGCGTCTATTTTGACAATTGAGCAGTGCGGAAACTATTGCTATCTCACTTTAAAAGGTAGCGCGGTAGGGAGATGGGTACAGGAAGCGTGTGTTTCCGCGTCAATGACTTGAACTACTACTACTATAGCGAAAAATAAAAATTCTACCATCGGCGCAACCATAGTCAACACCAGCAACATAGTAGATCAATTTCTGTGTTTGAAAAATGCTAAACTCAAGTACCTTCTTGCCGCGGGCACACTCTCACTAGTCGAGACTTGGCATGTGGTTATTTAGACTAATGATACATACATACATATAATCACGCCTTCATGCTTGGAGAGTTAGGTAGAGGTGAATTATTATTTTTGGCATAATAATTATTATATCTTATGCATAAATATCATTAGTCTAAATTACCATATGCCAAAATATTTTATGGTTATTTTTTATGCAAATGGATAGTGAACCGTCCTAACCACCTTATAATACCAAAGATTAAAACACTTCATAATAATCAGCACTTATACTAGGACTAAATTACTAAAACAATATTATTCCTCCGCATCTGAAACGCTTTGAAATTCACAGCAGCCGTAACTTCATTGCGAGATAAGAAAAATCTTTAGATTACACAAACTGAGTTACTAAAGTGTCACTAACTATGAAATATTAACTTTGCGTCAACAGAATGCAGTGAGTAATTGAATAATACTATGGTGCAAGTAAATTACGGGATTCTTACCTGCAAGGATATTTTAAAGAAATTTTCTAAAATGAAAAAGATTTTCAAAGTGATGTTTTTAAAAACTGGTTTTGTTATTTGGTTGACAGTCTTGATTCAAATGAGATATGTAAATATGGAACTATATTTAGTATTATTTTTGACAGTTTAGATTCCTATTTATTAAAGACTAGCTGTTGCCCGCGGCTCCGCCCGCGTGGATGTCGGTTATCGCTTTGTGTTGAGTCAACGCTGTTGAGCATAAAAATTGTCTAAAATAAAAGTAGCCTATGTTACTCCTTATTACATCAGCTACCTGCCATTAAAGTGTGTCTGTATGTCTGTTTGTTCCGGCTAATCTTTGAAATCGCTGGACCGATTTTGACTGGACTTTTATACATCCGGTACAGCTTATCCTTAAAAACAACAATAAATTGTAATTAAAATTAAAAGGATAAGCTGTACCGAATGTTGGTATAAATATGGCGCTTTACTAATACTTCTGAGGTTAATTATTAATCATGTTTTTTTTATACCACTTAGGTGACAGACAAGCACACGGCCTACCTGATGGAAAGTGGTTACCATGGCCTATGGACGTGTGTAACACCAGAGGAGACACACTCACGCTGCCGACCCTGTAAGCGAGTTTCTGTGCCGTCATTGTAGAAGACAAAGCAGGACAAGCCTTCCCACTGACAGCACAAATTCTCCAGTGAGCTCTGGCTACCCTACTCACCGCTGGGAACACAACACGAGATAATTATCTGTGTTACATAGTCGTTATACCTGGTACCTGCTGAGTACAGAGTACATTCAATATCAAGGATTACTAATTTCTATCTCTAGCTAGCTAACAATATGTAAACTATACTGGATTTTCATAACACAATTAACATCCAAAATCCAGGTATCAAACAATATTTTAACTCTGATAATCACATAAGAGAGGTCAAATAATATCGTCACGTAATTTGACCTCCCTACCTTCCTCTATTTCACGCAACAGGCTGTCTGGGGACATCCTAGCAATTTGACTGCATGCATTATTTACGCGTTACGAAATTACAGTTGTTGTGTTGTATTTTGTCATCCGTAGATTTAAAAACTGTGATGTATATCTGTGCTTAAATTCCGTCAAATGATTCACCGATTGGTACAAGCAGAGTACGCTCACCGAAATAATTCGGTTAAGTGGTTACTTTTGGATCTATGATGACGATACTCGTGAGTCTATTACAGTAAAAAAGAATTCTTACTTGTAAATATCTACTTTTTTAAGTACGTATAATGATTATCCTTAGAACAGACGCTGGCTGGTTAGGGAAAGGTCAGATTAAGAAATAATTCCTAACCTAATCCAGTACCGGATTAGTTTATCGGTTCAGATTACTAATAAACCGAAAATCCAACGTACCTACTAACGAAACAATAATTTATAGTCATGATTTTTATATTCATTATGATTTAATTAACGGAATGAAATTTTATACTAATTATTGATCAAGAATTAATTATTAATTTGCAAGATTGCACTAGCGATGATCACCAGCATCATGGGCACCTTAGGGAACGATGCGGAGTGGGTTGTTGGACGCGACATAATCGCGAACCTATTTTGAGTGTTTATGTTTTAATATTGATATTTTGTACTTTCATTCATTAATAAACAGCATTCTGTTTAATTATATTATTCACTTTGATAACATATTTATCTCATTACATATACGAATGTTTGTTTCGTGTTTCATTCTCAAAGTTTTGCTTTCATAAC
The DNA here is from genome assembly GCA_963662185.1 of Eilema griseolum. Classification (NCBI taxonomy): domain Eukaryota; kingdom Metazoa; phylum Arthropoda; class Insecta; order Lepidoptera; family Erebidae; genus Eilema; species Eilema griseolum. The sequence continues at coordinate 15,254,980 of OY759250.1, forward strand.
AAAGTAACCCAAATACAAAATGTATAAAAGCCGCGAGCTCAACAGTTGATAGCAAATAATTGTACATTAAACTGTATATGCATGTTACCTACTTGTCTCAGCTGTAAATGTATTGGTGTACAATAAAGTATTATCTATCTATCTAAAAGCATAAAGATAAAAGTTTTGTGAAACTAATTTGCAAATTTCAAATTAAAATAAAATTTTGCATGTTCAGTTGGCCACGTTACATATTTTAACCAATTTCAAAAAGAGATTCTCAACAATCAGAATCATGGTTTTCAACAATTTTTCTACATATTTCATTGAGAAACTTATCTTTTTCTAACAGAAGGTTTATATAGCTAGACCTCCTACCTACTTACCTGCAAATCAGTGATCAAGCCGTGTAGGCGTTACTCTCAATGTTGAGAGTCGCTACAGTCGCTCCCATAAAAGCCGAATACAAGCAAACTTCGTAATTCCGTGCAACTATCGGATGCTACCGAAAATAACTCCTATAAATTTAAAACATATTTCTACTAGTAAAATATAATTCCTAAACTAATTTTAATCACAGTAACGTTAATCAACAAAAATAAAATCTTGAATTAAAAGAAAATACTCTATTTTGCAAAACAAGTTTGTAGACACTGCTACGGATCGTTGTGATACCTACGCACTACGGCAGAAGCTACGAGTAAGTCTACGGTTCGTAGCTTTCAAGGATAAACAATATAATGTCGTGTGTATTTGAGAGCCCACGTATAATATAAGCACTTAGCTTACCTAGGGGTATAACCAGAATACTAATAATACTACCCACAAATCTAATCTATATAAAAGGTAACTTTCCCAAAAGAGTCTAGGTAGTATTAAAAGTAAATGGAAATAAGTTTTTTTTTTGTTTTTACGTGCGCAAAATCCCCACGGATACCCCTCCACCAAAGCCAGTGGAAGAGGTTATGCTGGACTCAAATCGACTCAAACGCACGCTGCCTGTGGGTCGTTTTAGTTGCCGAAGGTGAGCTTGACAGACATATCCCTCGCACCCCGGCCGACCCAGGGCCATCTCTCACGATCTGGCCCTCTTCTCGGGTGTGTGAGGACAGAGTCCCCGAATCATCCCCGGAAACGGGGAGGCTTGTTAGGCGCGCCGCCGCCGGGAAATAAGTTATTTGTTCTTTTGGATTTTTAAGCTATTTCTAAAAGAGGTGTTATTTTCTCTTATTGTATATTTGGTGTACATGTCACGTGATGTTCTAGCCGATTGGTTAAGGTTTTTAAAGGTAAGCTAAGTTTTAATGATATCTCTTCTAGCGGAGCCGCTGGAAACAGTAAGAATGATATTATTTATTGATGAGATACATTTACTGCAGCGCATCACATCGACTTTTTTTTTTTACGTGCACAAAATCCCCACGGATACCTCTCCACCGGAGCCGGTGAGAGAGGTTATGTCGGACTCGAATCGACTAAAACGCACGCCACATGTGGGTCGTTTTGGTTGCCGAAGGTGAGGTTGACAGGCATATCCCTCGCACTCCGGCCGACCCAGGGCCATCTCTCACGATCTGGCCCTCTTTTTGGGTGTGGGGACTACAGAGTCTCCAACTCGTCCCCGGAAACGGGGAGGCGCGCTAGGTGCGCCGCCGCCGCGGCCTGCTTTTGCCAGGGTGACAGGCGGCTCCACCTGTCACCCCCAGGCCGGCGCTCATGGGGGGCCGAGGTCGTTCATCGACCTCCGACGCCCGCGCGTCACATCGGCTGTTGATATAATAAAGAATCACATACTTTCCTTATAACTTACCTACCTTGACTTGTTTCTGCGTCATCCAAAGGTTGATTGGTAGAAAATGTCTATAGCTTATTAGCATTAAGCTATAGACATTTTCTACCAGTTCACATTATGTTTTATTTTGTATTTGTGGAAAAAGTTTAAATAAATAAAACAATTAAGTCACCGATCGTCGTGCTTCACATTGGTGTAACTCTCCTACTTTGTGTTCTGTGAAGCAAATGACTACATTTTTGAAAAAAAGTAACCTGTTTTTAGTTTTTAATTATGTTTTTTTTAATCTCATCCCTTAATGAGTAATTTCTAAACAGAAAAGTCGAAAATTTATTTTATTTTAAAGATCATAAGGCAGACTAAAGTTTACTTGACAGTCGTTTAGGTTGACTTATGAGTATGTTGATTAGATCGAGGACTTTTTGGGAAGGTCAAGAGTATCCGACGAATGACCGAAAAGCAAGTGACATGTATACGAAAATAATTCTCTAAAGCTGATTTTATGTATTAATAACATTATTCTCCACAAATAGAAGTACCATAACTAGTTAAGCATTTTTATCCTATAGAAAATTGCAGTCAAAATAATACAAATAAGCCTGAGTTGGATCAAGATTGTTCCAGAAGTATGACTTGTATTATTAACTGCCATTACAAGTGTACCCAGATCATGATAACTAATTACCTTGCAATCCAATCATAAACCTATATCATAAATCTATATTTACTAATATTAAAAAGAGGAAAGATTTAATTTTTTTTTGTATCAATAGGCTAAGAAATCACTGGACCGCTTTGAAAGTTATTTTTACTAATCGAAAACCACATTATTTGTAGTGACATAGTCTACATAATTATTTTCATGCTCTATTCAAACAAGCGGCCAATGCCAATAAATCCGGTAGATTCACAAACATTATTTTGAAAACTATTGAATTACGGGTATATGTCATAACAAGAGTAATGAAAGTCAGCGAGAATATAGGACGTGACCACAAGAGTCGCTCCCACTCCACTAATATTGAAAAACTAGTTATATAGTATATAAAAACTGTTATTTAAAATGTTAGACATAATAACCTCGTGTTGTGTTCCCGGCGGTGAGTAAGGTAGCCAGAGCTCACTGGAGAGTTTACTGTGCCGTCAGTGTAAAAGACAAAGCAGGACAAGCTTTTAGTCTTCCCACTCTGTGCTTACTCCCTTGGTGTTGCACACGTCCATAGGCCACGTTAACCACTTTCCATCAGGTGGGCCGTGTGCTTGTCTGTCAGCCAAGTGATATAAAAAAAAATGCTTTATCGCTAAAAAATGGCGAAATAAGTATACTACTACTGTAGCTTCTTCACCTCAATAGGGTGCAACGGAAGGTCAAATTATGTCATGAACGATGTTGGTAAGACTTCAACTTGGGCGAAGCCGCGAGCAACAGCTAATAAGTATATAAAATAAACTCAGTTTTATGTTCCTGCTATAAAAATATTCTCAGGGTTTTCAATCAATTGGCGTCCACTAAAATAAATTGCATCCACTTCCATCCATGCATATTTCAATAAGCTAGTAAGCACATCAGTTTTATAGCTAACTATATTTTCCTTTTAGTGGAATAAGACCGTACAAACGCCACGTGGTTCCCGGCAGAGTAGAATTTTCACCACCCCATCCCTTCCCATGCGGTGTCGTACAAGGCGACTTAGGGATAGGGCTGTTTAACATCGGACAAATATATACAGCCCAGACTCAGCCTCAGATACATGGCTCGAATCAATAATAGTGTCCGAAATACGGCAATAGGCTCACCCCCTATTACGTGGGACCGAATACAATTATTGGTGAAATGTGGGTGATAATTCACCTCTGCCTAACCCTCCGGGGATAAACGCGTGATTATATGTATGTATGTATGTAGACCGTACAAACTTTCTACCGTTTCTTTGCGAGATATTTCAGGCGTCAGGAACAAGTTTCCCTGCGTTAAGTTTAATTCTGTAATATTGCTCATGGGTTCAAAATGTTCGACCTCATTTCCTTTTTTCACGTAGGTAATATACATTGTCTAAACAGGGGGGCTACCATGAAACATCCCGATCTTTGGGTTTACGAAAAACATTAAGAAAATTCGTTGCATTTATCTATTTAGGTACCATGGTACGAGGGCTGGCTCTGTTTTTGAGTATATGCTTGAGGGAAGCTGAAAACTTATCACACTCCTCTCCTATTATATATACCCCAGAACGAAGATGCAGACCTAGCTGGAGAGTTACGGTGCAAAATGAACCCCTGTTTTTTTTAAATTAAAAAATCTAAAAAGCATTTTTGACGTATTACGATTTTTTTTTATAATATTGCAGTTCACGTTTAAAGAATATAAAAAAATTAGGCCAGATGATTTAGTCGGGGCTTTACTATTGCCAGGTGGGTTCAAAAGTATTTTTCAAAAAACTGTAAAAAATATATTTGTGACAAATTGAAATTTTAATGGTGTATACTATTATACAGGTGATTTTGGTTGAACTTTCTACCTGGCAGGTGAACCACAAGTTACGTATAGTTAAGGACTTTTTACCTACTCTCAATAGATACCATCAAGATGTGAAAGTTGTGTTGTGTAGGGATTAAAAGTTGTTATTTTATTGTCAACAAGACTACTCGCCCCGTATTTCTCTGACCCTAACTGTTACAGCACTCCGTCATATTATGTGCGATCCAAGGTCGCCCGACATGACAACGCTTGAATTAAAATATTACTAGGTATATGAAAGTTAAAAGGCTAACCAACACAATTTATTTTTAACTTTTTGGAGCTTATTTAATGTAACACTGTTTTTTACATTTTTAATTTAATTTTTATTTCACACTTTGACCTACTAGTCAAGCTCTTTGAGTTGATACACATATTGAGGGAGTTGTGAAAAAAAATGTAATTCACCATTTGGTGGTGGCGGGCATCTTGGATTTGAAATTTGTCATAGTGTATGGTATTTACTAGTCAAGCTCTTTCATTTGATACCCATATTAAGGGAGTTGTGAAAATATGTGTATTCGGTAATTTTGTGGCGGCGGTACCCTTGAACTGATTATTTTCAAACATAGCTAAGAACACTACCGACTAATAAACCTTTCAAACAATAAAACTAAATCCAAATTGATTCATCAGTTTACGAACTGTCATACCACATATACCAGACACACACTGACACGTCAAACTTATAACACCCTGTCATTTTTGCGTCGGGGATTAAAATATAATTTTTCGATTTGATCCAGTAGTTTCTGAAATAAGCGCGTTCAACTAACAAACAAACTTGTCAGCTTTACAATATTAGAGATAGATATTTACCCTGATTTTATAGTCATGTCGGATAAAAAGATTTTGATGTGTAATTATGTAAATGTTTAATCATGTAAATGAAACATACGTATTAACAAGATAATGATCAGCGCTGAGAGCAAAATGTTCACTTTGAAAATGCGACTGTAATGCGAAATGTCATGAACACAATGCATGTAATTTAAATACTATTGTGTTCATGAGATATATATTAATGAACTACTTAATATACGACCGTAATGTGATACGTATACAAGTATATTGTTATTGATTTGAAGCAGATTATATTTGCAGGATATTTGTAGGCTTTTTACTATTATGTACTTTAATGGGTCACTCAAATAGATTATCAAGAACGAACTAATTGTATTCTACAATGTTTTTGTATTCATTGCCAAATTTGGAATTAATAGTTATTATAGTCCCGGATCCTTTCATGGAGCGTGAAAAAACATCTGATGAGGCAATTTATTATTCTAAGTATGTATTATGTAGATATAGTACTAGCACTACCTAGAAGTGATATTGTAGACGCATTTTATTTTTCATTTTTGCTGCGTGGTTCCCAGCAGAGTAGAATTTTGACTACCCCGTCTCTTCCTATGCGGTGTCGTACAAGGCGACTAAGGGATATGGTGTTTAACATCAGACATGTGATATACAGTTCAGACTCAGGCACAGATACAAGGCTTGAGTCAAAAATAGTGCCCGGAAGACGGCAATAGGCTCACTCATAATTACGTGGGACCGAATTCAATGATTGGTGAAATGTGGGTGTTAATTCACCTCTGCCTATCCCTCCGGGGATAAAGGCGTGATAATATGTATGTGTTTTCTTTTTCTTATTACTTAAATAAGAATATTAGCAACCTAAATTACTAACATATCCCCTTCAGATAAGCTACATTTTGCTTGTTCGGTATATATATATCGTCGATACGTCGATAGTGTAAAGGGCAGGATTCGAACCCGGGACCTCCTGTATTTCCATATGTCGACGTTAGATCTCAACTTAAAAGAAATAGCTGCCTGCAAAGTTACACTGATAAATATTTAAATTTACAGTTACCACATTTCTAGCGTTGAAAAATTGCCCACTGCCTGTATTTAAATTCTGCTTATATTTCGTTCCTATTCAACGAGTCCTGTCTGGCGGTAATCGCTCTTAACGATAAAATCGCTCTTTGTACATTTTTAGTGGAAGTTTATAAAATATTTTGTTTTTATAAAATTGTTTTGAGAATATTTTCTGTTATTAGAACAAATCTAGAACTAAAGTCACCAAAACTTAGTACCTTACCTTATACCACTTTGAAATCATCACCATCACTGGCCACAACAGATTGAAAGGTGATAATTGTGGCAGCTGTCGTGCACGTTCAAACATTGAAATAGAATCGATTAACTAACTAACTAGCATTAACTAGTAAATACTGCTATTATATAAATTATTTAAGGAGGTAGGACACGGTGGTATTTTCGCCCAATTGAGTAGTCCGACTGGGGAAGTACCTCCCATTCCCATTGATGTAGCTAGAGCTCACTGGAGAATTTGTGCTGTCAGTGGGAAGACTAAAGGCTTGTCCTACTTTGACTTCTACACTGACGGCACAGAAACTGTGTACTTACACGGTTGGCAGAGCGACTGTGACTCCTCTGGTGTTACAAACATCACGGTAACCACTTTCCATCAGGTGGTCCGTGTGCTTGTCTGCCACCTAAGTAGTATAAAAAAAATAGTAAAATACTTATTAGGTAGACCTAATATTCTGACATCGTTGACTGTATTTTGACCACTAACTTTATTAAGTTATACTTGCCATTGTTATTGATATAGTACATTTTTTATTGTATTTTAATCTATTTGACATGATTATTGATAAAATATTGACACTTCTACTGTATTTTTGAATCCATTTGACATTACATTACTTAATGATTATTGAACTGTAAGTGAAAATTGAAAGCTATTAATACGTCTCTTTACGCATGTATTTGAGCGCCGCTATATAGGACAAAACATGACTGGACTATTACACACATATATATATATATATATATATATATATATACTATTACTCACTTATTACATGATTTTGTATCTACACACTTGTTTTGAACAAATAAAACGATTATATTATATTCTAGGTAAACGAGTAGATACTGTACAATATGAGATATCGAATCTGATTTTAGACAGAAGCTGCTCCATCCTACGAATCGTTGCTCACCGGTGCATCCGAGGTTTTCTCCTCGAAGCCCAGGGTTTACCTTCTCCTTCTCCTCCTTTTGGTATAGCTCGATGATTTTTATATAAGTAACTGCAGCCTGACCTGACCTCTCAAGTCCAAACGATAGACCGTTACAGAGCCACATCCGCAAACAGCAGGTGTTACGGCTGATAGGTGAGGATGGCTTGGGCCTTGAAAATAAAATATTAAAATACCTTTTCATCTGACAAATATATTAAATAAATAAAATAAATAATTTAAATAAAATATTGATGAAATTTATGAATTTTATTTTAATTGTATTACATACAAACATACAATTACGCCTTTATCCCCGGAGGGTTTGGCAGAGGTGAATTTACACCCACATTTCACCAATAATTGTATTCGGTCCCACCTAATAGGAATTGAACCTATCACCGTATTCTGGGCACTATTGTTGACTCGAGCCATGCATCTGAGGCTGAGTCTGGGCTGTATATATCTGGCTGATGTTAAACATCAATATCACTTAGCCGCCTTGTACATCTCGGGAAGACATGCGGTGGCCCAAATTCTACTCTGCCGAAAACCACGCGGCAATACTGTAGTGATAATGGTGATTTCTCAAGAGTTGCGACAGGAAGGAAAGGTTATTGAAACCGTTTCACCAAATAATATTGACAAATGTGAATTCATGATGTTTCGGTCAATGCCGATTCAACAAATGGGTGTCTTTTTCAAACCTCTTTCGTTGCTTGCGTTGGGCAAGGCCAAAGAAGAAATCAATCTAATAATTGCGTAGTTCTCGATAGTTCAGCTCTGCATATATTGGTCAGTCACTCGAAAAAAACTTTCTTCACAATACAAATAATTGACCACTAATAAAAAAATCTTTTAACTCTATGAAACACAACTTAGGATTATCACAACATACCTAGTGAAATATCGAAACACACCTAACACTCGTACATGTTTTGTATTGTAAATAAGATGGAGATTGTGCTCACAGATATCTACACAAAATAAAACAAAGTACCGACCTCCTATCCATCTCTCTGACATTCTAAAGGAAGGTACGCGATAAGCTGAGTAAAGCTCTATTCATACAAGCTTTTTGTTTGTAGTACCTTTTGTAGTAAGTGAAAGCCAATCGAGCGATATAACATCAAGTATGTTAAGTAGAAAAAACCACAAAATATGATGAATAAGATCTCAAAAGATATTTATCTTCGGTAATCCTTGTCATAAACTGAGAGATCTGTGGATATACCTACGGATTTTTCTTTCTGCAAAGATATATCTCAGAAAATATTATTGCCATATAGATTATTGATGAACATATAGTTGATTGGGGTGGGATCAACTTCGCGGAGATTATCCTAGTTCCTTGTCTACACTGTGGTAAGGAAACTCGTACGTATATTAGGAGGTGCAATTTCGATATAATCCCACTTCGTTTCGCCCTCAACAAAGTTACACACGTTAAATGAAGTACAAATATACTTAGTATATTTCTAAAGGAGAGGTTTAGTAGGTATTATACTCACATCTTGCAAAAATACATCGGTATCTTAGTGCTCTTCATACATACAGGAAAAGATTCTGTATCTAATACCTAATAATGGAAATACTCAGCATAAAAGTGATATCTTGTACCTGTCAAATTCAGTGGATACTGTTACACTGTTATCAATCCAGGTCTCCAGGTAATAGATTTGCTTTGTAGGTTTGCCAGACTTGCTTTGTTACGACTTAAATGATGAATACAAAGGAGTGTAATGTAGTACTATGTGGCAACTAGAATGTATAAATTTATCTACTTAATTTTTATACAATATTTACAACTTGCTGACTAGTTCAATTTACTGGTATAAGTTTTTAAACAAAAAATTGCATGGTGCCATCAGGTCAAGAAAGAAGTTATCATTGGTGTCATAGTCAGGGATACCGAAGATCAAGCAAAGTGGTGTGGATAAAGTACATAGGTAAGCGGGTAAATGAACTCCGAAATAATAACCTGGGACGCAACTTCTATAATCAGGTTAAGAAAATGTGCGATTCTGTTAAACAGAATGAAAATACAAACTAGTTAGACATAATTAAACTAATGAATGAGATTAAATTGTTTGTTAAATTTTTACATTTGTTTGTAAGTCGACTAGTGTAAAAGACTCTTAAAGCGCATAGATTAGCCCTAAATTTCGAGCACCCGAGATGGTGACATCTCACCGGCTAACAAAGCCGTGAAAATCCGGCATATTTCCGAGTTGTTTAACCGGAATAATACGCTCTAAACTGGCTTGAATAAAAGTCGTGAAACTTCACGGCTTAGTTGCTTTCTGTATAGTTTTTCAAATTTCCAGCGATAAATTATTATGAATCTTACTTTTTGGTTTCGTATATTGACGTGATAATATTGTTTAAAATTCTAGTTGATATTCTTGCAACACGGTTTCGTATGCGTATTATTTTACGAAGGTATTTTATCAATGAGATTACTAAAATATAGCTTGAGATCGTCAGAGGGCGCTGACCCTTTTCTACGGTCAAGGGTACGAAACCTTCGAGTCACCGTGACACATGACGGTCGGGTTAGGTCGCTGTCACAGTGATTATCTCATGTATGATATCATATTAGATAGATATTTCAAACTTAAGGTATATTGAAATTTTTATTAAATAAAGTTGTAACGTGATTCACATATCGTCACTATTATTGTTCAATAATGCGCTTACCTAGATCATCTCCGGACTATCTTTGTTGGACTGGTAGAGAACGCCTGTGACATTAAGTACGACAATATACCTTCTTGTTATTGAACAAGAGCAATAACTGTCGTATCTCCCAATCCCAAGATGAAGACCTGTGCTAAACACTCGCAGACCGGCAGATATACTTACCAGTGAGCAGGTGAGTTAGCCTCAAAATAGAAAATAAGGACCAAATGGTGACGGTTGTAATCGTAAGAACGCTTACAATATGACAGACATTACTCTGGCGTTATCACCTGCAGGAAATTAAAGGGGAAGAAGTAGGAAGGCCGATAAGTATTTATCAGATGTGTTATACTGCTGTTCCGTGAATACGAATTGTAGTTATTCCCCATACATTACTCAGCTTGTAGCCAACTTTGATGAGGCATCATCGTAATATACTTCATAGGATACACAAAACAAATCGTCAAAGCAATTACGTTTTGTCATTCCTGCATTACTTTCTTAACACTAAATTACTTATCTCATCCACACTGCTCTTTTTGTTTTAGTAACTAAAGCAAAAGTAGGTTACAGTGCGATTATTCATCAATGTTCTGTCGAAATTACTTAAATTATAAAGCACCACACTTTAACAATTCATAACTTCTCTCACATTAGATAAAGGTATTTAAGAACACATAAGAAATTAAAACTTTAAAATTGATGTTTATAATTCAGCCGAGAGATAAATACCGAAGCTTAAGGTTTATTTCTTAAGTTTAATTTAAATTGGCAACATTAACACTGCGCGCGCTAATTAAAGAAAGAAGATTTGTTTGTTTGAACAACATAGAACCGTTGCTCGACTTTAATGAGGTTCGTAGTTACATGTTCGTAGTCAAATTGATACATAAAGCATGAGTTTCAGGCTGCATTGGTTTTTTTTTGAGACGTATATCCCCACAGTATTTTTTTCTTAACACCTTCCACTACGTGGCGGGGCACTTCGTGGAAGCCTATTCTATGCTAATTTATACATATAATAAAGAAACTAGTCTACTTATTTAAAAAATAATAATCCTTTGAGGGTTCATTGTAACAAACTTAATACTATCAGTGTTGAATAAATTCACGCTTTTATTCAGATTCTCTAGTATCATTCCATTTCTAACATTTATCCCTCTTGTATTCATTCCCACGCTTGCCCTGCGTTGTATTTGATCTCGCAGCCTTGGGTAATTTGTTGCTGGATGTGAGAATGCCACTGATATATTCCATGCACTCCGGTTGACTCAGGACCGTCGAGATGGTTGTGGCACTACGGTGTCCCCATCTTACCTCGGATAGAGGAAGGCATGCATCGTGCCGCCACCTCGGCCTGCATCTGCACGGGTAAATGGCGGCTTGACCTGCCATGCCACCCCCCACTTGTCGCCCGCGCGCATGGAAGACAGAAGTCGTTGAGCGAATTGTATTGGGTCTCATCAAGATTTTCGGGGCTCAAGCTAACGTTATCTTGTGGGTGATATAATCTTACGACTTGTAGAACTTTGTATACCAAATACACGTACAGAATATTAGTAGTCACGAATAACTTGTGTCTGAAATCGAGACTACTCTCACTAGAGTATCTCTAAGACATAAGTATGTGTAGTGAACGCACTCACTGCTAAGAACCCTATTTACTGTAGCACCACATTCCCTGAACAGTATGGAAATCCTGGGTGTCGACATCTCCAGCGATGTCCAGTACCGTTAATATTTGGAGGACAAAGTCAAGCTGACATCGAAAAAACTTGAAGTTCTTAACAGGGCGAAGCAGTACTTCACTGCAGGGCACAGGCTTCTACTCTATAAGTCGCAGGTCATGCCTCACATGGAGTACTGCTGTTACCTTTTGACGGGGCATCGGATTACCAGCTTGAGCCCTTCGACTCGGTGCAAATGCAGGCGCTGAGAATCGTTGACAATCTTGTGCTCACTAGCGGTGTAGAACCACACATTTTCAGGAAAGTATGCATCGCTGTGTGTGTTTTATCGCTTGTCCAATGGTGTGTGTATGTTTCATATGATGCCCAGGGCATTATATCATTGCCTTGCCACAGGCCGAGAATACAACCCCACACATAGCGATTTGAAACAGTACGCACAGTTAGGTATGACGAGGAATTTCATCTCCCGCACGCTTAAGCTGTGCAATGAACTCCCTGCTGTGGTTTTCCCTAGCAACTACAATATGGGGTTCTTCAATAAGGGCATTAAAAGGTTCTTACAGGGTTGGCAGCGCGAGTGTGATACCCCTGGCGTTGCACACGTCCATAGGCCACGGTAGCCACTTTCCATCAGGTGGGCCGTATGCTTGTCTGCCACATAAGTTGTATAAAAAAGTACTAATGGTTTTCTGATTCCAGATATAGAATGGAGTACAAGAATAAATACAATGCACATAAATACTCGTGGTGCTAGAATACTTGGAAGTATAAAAATAAAAAGGCCGGCTCGCCGTTTAAATGAAAAATAATGTTCTGTAGTGTCAGGGGCCGAGTGGGAAGCTACGGGGAATAAAGCAGTATGTCGGGTGAAATATGCATTGTGATACCATTGTGCTCTTTGGGAATTTTATTTTGAAAGATTTTACCGTAAATAAATAGTCCAGGATTTATCTAATATATAACATTCTAATGTCACAGTGTTTGTGCCTTTTCAGTGCCGTCAGTGTAGTCGACACAATCAGGACAAGCCAATACTTTGTATTTTCAAAAATACTTAACTTATATTCGTTGTAATAAGTAATATAACCTCCTCCCCTCCCCGCACCTAGACAAATGGCACAATCTTTGACACGTATTTTGTCGTTTATGACAGTTATTAACATATGTCAATGCCAAACATTGAATGAACGAAATTCAATAATTGGAATATAACAAATATTGAATGAATTGTTAAGCATTTAGTATGTTAACTATTCAAAATCAATTAAGATAGAAACAATTGAAATAATCCATACGGGATTCGAACCCGCGATCTTCCCTTACAGGGAGAACGCTCTGACCACTATGCCACTGAACCTGCGCCTGAAACCATTCAAATTCTTCTATACGTATATCCGTCTTACGGTGACGTGGGCGTCTGGGGGGGGGGGGGGACGTCTGGACCATTTCAATGTTTTCTATCTTGATAAACATAACATAACCGGAAGGGGTAGGCAGAGGTGCTAGCACACACATAGCAATAGGCTCGCCACCTATTACATTGGGACCTTAACATAAACTGGCGAAATGTGGGTGCTAGCACCTCTGCCTACCCCTTCCGGTTATGTTATGTTTATCAAGATAGAAAACATTGAAATGGTCCAGACGTCCCCCCCCCCCCCCCAGACGCCCACGTCACCGTAAGACGGATATACGTATAGAAGAATTTGAATATATATTTAGAATTAAATAGCTACCTCTGCCTATCCCTATCTAAATCGATTTTATAAAAAATATTGGCAATTAACAATATTTGGGTATAATTAAATAATACTACCGATCCAAAACTGTATATTATACAAACTTAAACAATCACAAACTTTGTTGCTTTATCTCACGCCGTCATCAACTATCAAAATTTTGTTTAACTAAATAACCCAAAGCAAAATTTTAACAATAACAAAGTTGTTTGTGTAAGTTTTAGCAGGGCAAGGTATATTGGATACAGAAAGTTAGTAAAGAGGCCAATCAAACCGAACCCGATTGTTAGTTTAATGAAACGCCAGAAACAGACATCTGGGATAGAGTTTTAAATATTTATATACAATTTTAGTGGTGTAAAACGAATAATATTGTACAAAATTAGCGTTGTGTAATGAACAGGAAATTACGGACGATTAATAATACTAACTAAAATAAATAAAAACCGCGGTAGCCTGGTGGTTTGGGCAATGAACTGCTGAGACTAGGTCTCGGGTTCGATCCCAGGTTTTACCATGGCACACACCAATGACTTTTCGATGCTTTTCGAAGTTATGTGTTTATTTATTGCAGGTTTATTAGTGCCCGGTTAATGGCAATAGGCTCGTCACCTATTGCCACATTGGGACCTAAACAGCGTGAGTTTATGTTATGTCATGTTAATAATACTAACTAGCTACGTTCAAGTACAAAATACATCAGCTCTACAGTGGCCCCTACTCGACATACATACATACATAATATAATGTCAGATAATACCTTATGCATTAATTCCGCCTTTGTACAATAGACTGTGCACAGAGTTTAAAAATAAATAAACCGATAGTAATGTTTCCTTCTTCCTACAGTCCCGGGTTCTCGGATTTAAGCGGGGCGTGAAAAAGCATCTGATGAGGCCGCCAAGCTGAGTGCCACCATTGTAACATTACATAGTGTCTGTAATGGTGACCCTCTTTCCTGAGACTTTGCCTTTAGCTTACCATCAGGCGAGGTGAAATCAAGTTGGAGAGTACTATATAAAAAAAATTAAAAACCATTGTTTGTAAAATCAATGATTGCGTGAAATGTCGAAAATAGGAAAAACGGTTATGACTGGTAAATGCATGGTGTATAAAAAAGTGTATATCATGTGTATACAATTAATCATGATGGTCATTGTTCAAGGAAAAATGCCGTTCTCTTTTGAGGAGGTAGGACACGGCGGTATTTCCGCCCAATTGAGCAGTCCGACTGGGGAAGTACCTCCGCCCTACAGAATACCGCGGTTATAATAACTACGTATTGTGTTCCCGGCGGTGAGTAGGGTAGCCAGAGCTCACTGGAGAGCTTTTGTGCTGTCAGTGGGATGACCAAAGGCTTGTCCTGCTTTGTCCTCTACACTGACGGCACAAAATCTCTGTTCTTACAGGGTCGGCAGCACGGATGTGACTCCACTGGTGTTACACACGTTCATAGGTCATGGTAACCACTTTCCATCACGTGGGCCGTGTGCTTGTCTGCCATCTAAGTAGTATAAAAAAAAATCGGAATTGTTGATTTTACTAGACTACTTGGTTATTGTGTGCTTCGAGGAAGATAGGTATAGATATCATCATTATATCTATTACAGTGAGCCATAGTTTTATGAATAACTTATCGAAATACATTTTTAATATTATTTCAAAATGGCTTGAAAATCTCTTGTATTTTACGTAATAAGATTCACTTTCAGTTATTTTTATGTTATTAAAGATATCACTTAATAACCCTAATGTTTTAAAAAAGTACGCGCCCGCTAGCGTTAAATTACCTAAAAATTTAATTAAAATACTTTTTACTTTGTATTCGATGTATTCGATCGACAACATTGATTACATTATAGAGTACCTAAATAAAATGCGCTAAAACTCCGAACGAACTATAAAAAAACATACTGTTGTAGATTACAAGTAAAAATACTTACCTACCACATATAAAACTTTAACAGAATGCGGTTAGGAACTTAACTAAGCGTTAACAATCTTGATATGTGTTATTAATGTTTTGTTTAAAAACTCAGTTTAGAAACTCATTTTAAAGACTAAAACCCGAAATCGAACGATTCGTTAATCAGTTAGTTTATTTTATTTGTTTAATGTCTATAAAAAAGTAATGTTTATAAAAAAGGTAATTATATTTTTATTTTTATTCTTAATTAATTAATTATGTGGTTATCAGTTTAGTTAAGTAAATAGTAGTAGCAGTTAAGTCAAATGCAGTATAGGTTTTTATAATCTGAAGTCTAAACTGATAAGCACATAATTTATCATGCAGATCTAAATACTCATCGCCTTAGAGCTATGAACTATTCTATTTACATATATACTAGGATAAATTTAATTAAATCACTAGCCAAAATATAATCTGTAGGTGCTAAAATGTACAACGCTCCTGACCCGGGAGGTCCATCAAAACGTATACATTTATATGCCAACATAGGTATGTTCATCCTGTTGCTTATATATTACTACTACTGTGAAAATGTCCGTTTGTTTATTATTTAGTAGTAAACATAAACATATAATGCATCTAAACTATTGACAGACCTTTATAAGTCTTTGACATGTAGTATTTATTCGACATGTATTATTATTATTCGACATGAACCCACAGACAGTTCAAAAACTCTCCCGTGAGCTCTTGCTACACTACTCACCGCCGGAAATACAACACGAGTTGAGTATGGCCGCGGTGTTCGGCGGAGGTACTTCCCCAGTCGGACTGCTCAATTGGACGGAAGTATGGTTAAATTTAACAAAATTTGAAAGGAAAATTATAATGTGATGATTATTATTTTCTCGTTCATTAATTTTAATCCTAATTAAATACAACCTGTTGCACTTTAGAAACCACAAAGTACTGCTATGTAAAGAATGATGCTGTAAGATTACAATGATTGCAAAAATGACTATATCATTTTGAATTTTACTATTATAATTCATGAAATTAAACCTATGGAAGCAATAACTGATAAGGCTGGGTACGTTTTAATTTAGTAGGTAAGTCCAGCCAATGAAATAATTAAACAACCCAATTGACTAAAAGACTCACTAGTAAGTTACAAAAAAAAACAATTCAAACAAGAAAAGCCACATTTTAAACTCAGTTTAACACAACTTATTAATTACTTCAGATACACAATATAGGATAGTCTCTAAGCTCCCGAAGTTTGGTCATAACCTTTGGGTCACATGTTGCCTCGATATAGGTGTGATAGCGCAGGCAACTTGAAGTCTGATGTATAATATGGGACAAAGTAACAGGATTATAGTTGAGGTAAAGTTAAAATGGAGTAAAGTTGGTTAGGACAGTAATGTGACTTCACTGGAGATATGTTTATATGTGTGGATAAGACATTTTTTAATGAGGTATTGGTATACATAATGAAGAAGATAATAATGAGTGTGATAATCCCATTGAAAAATAGTTTGCGCTACATATATAATATGTTGAAAAACTTCTGGTTTAGCTAAATGCTATTGATTTTTGGCCCATAACATACATAACATAACATAAACTCACGCCTATAAGGGGTAGGCAGAGGAGCTAGCACCCACATTTCGCTAGTTTATGTTTAGGTCCCAATGTAATAGGTGGCGAGCCTATTGCCATTAACTGGGCACTTATAAACCTGCGATAAATACACACATAACTTCGAAAAGCATCGAAATGTCATTGGTGTGTGTAAAACCTGGGATCGAACCCGAGACCTCGTCTCAGTAGTCCATTACCCATACCACTAGGCTACCGTATATACACATATATAACATACATACATGCATATAATCACGCAAATGTTAATTCTGCACAAAACACCTCTGCCTAACCCTCCGGGGATAAAGGCAAGGTGTTTCACCAATCGTTACATTCGGTCCCACGTAATAGGGGGTGAGCCTATTGTCGTCTTCCGCGCACTATTGTTGACTCAAGCCATGCACCTGAGGCTGAGTCTGGGCTGTATATATCAGTCAGATGTTAAACAGCCTTATCCCTCCTTGTACGACACCCCATGGGAAGAGATGGGGTGGTCCCAATAAATATATTAGATGAAATACAGTAGTTAAATAAGAATTTTATCAACATCAAATAAAATTCTTGTTTTTAAATTAAATTCAATCAATACAGTCCAGTGATATAGGTGGGCAAATAACATTGTTCGTCAATATTACAATAACAGTAGCACCTTATAGTTAATGAAAAAAATAAAATAAATAAATACATATTCTAAAACATTCTACGCAACGTTGTCTAGACTTACTAATGAACATATATTTTTTTTTATAACTTTTAAACTATCGCGTTCCATGATATACAATAATGTTAACGGGAATTAACGCGATCATGGTATATATAGGTACATACATAACTTTGGTTTGCCTGATGCTTCGACCAGGTTACACCAGCCGTGGTCACAGGCATGACTGGCTCAGCGGTCTTCGAGCTGGTGATGTAGAAGATTCTTCCTCTACCCGCACATTCTCGTTATTTTTCATATTTAGTTTTCGCCACGTACCGTGACATACCACACTCACAGAGGTTTTTTTTATTAATACCACTTAGGTGGCAGACAAGCACACGGCCCACCTGATGAAAAGTGGTTACCGTGGCCTATGGACGTTTGTAACACCAAAGGAGTCACAGTCGCGCTGCCAACCCTGTAAGTACAGAGTTTCTGTGCCGTCAGTAGAAGACAAAGCAGGACAAGCCTTTAGTCTTCCACTGACAGCACAAATTCTCCAGTGAGCTCTGGCTACCTACTCACCGCTGGGAACACGAAGTTATTATAGCCACAGTATTCTGTAGGGCGGAGGTACTTCCCCAGTCGGACTGCTCAATTGGGCGGAAATACCGCCGTGTCCTATCGTTCATTATAAAAGAAATGGTGGGTAGGCGCACAAAAAATGTTCTCCGCATACGGGTGTTGCAACGCAGCCGAAACGTCGGCAGAAATAGTAAGTTCCATGATTTAATCGCGAAAAGTCCCGATCTGTTTTATACTTAGTCTGGCCATAAATACTGTTACAATTAAAATAAGAAAGATATTACATTTGAATTTGGAATCTGTCATTTTTATACGATTGTTCATTGTGTTTTCTAATTTTGGCGCCAATACATTGTACAATATTTTGCTATATTAAAATGGAGTGGGGTGATAAAGAAAACCGAATCGCTGTGATTGCATCACACAAAGTTGGTATGGAGCCGAATGTAATTTTTAAAACTCTCCATACGCTAGGTATTAGTCAAATGTTTGTGTACCGGGCTATTAAAGGTACAATGAGACCTCCTCTGTTTGTGACAGATCTGGTCGAGAAAAAGATCTGGCCGTCCACGTAGTGTTCGTACGAAAAAGGTGGTCAAAGCGGTAAGGGAAAGAATTCGAAGAAATCCTGTCCGAAAGCAAAAGATTTTATCTCGGGAGATGAAGATAGCACCCAGAACCATGTCGCGCATTTTAAAAGATGACTTAAGACTTGCAGCCTATAAGAGACGCACTGGTCATTTTTTAACTGATAATTTAAAAAAGAATAGGGTGGTAAAATCGAAGCAACTACTGAAGCGGTACGCAAAGGAAGGTCACAAAAAAATTTTGTTTACGGATGAGAAAATCTTTACAATTGAGCAACATTTTAACAAACAAAATGACCGTATTTATGCTCAAAGCTCTAAGGAAGCTTCCCAATTAGTCGACAGAGTGCAACGTGGGCATTATCCGACTTCAGTGATGGTTTGGTGGGGTGTTAGCTATGAAGGAGCGACTGAGCCATATTTTTGTGAAAAAGGTATCAAAACATCGGCACAAGTGTATTAAGATACCATGTTCAATAACCAAGTATGGTCCTTCCAACAAGACTCAGCGCCGGGTCATAAAGCTCGGTCCACGCAGTCTTGGTTGGAAGTGAACGTTTCGGACTTCATCAGAGCTGAAGACTGGCCGTCGTCTAGTCCCGATCTTAATCCGCTGGATTATGATTTATGGTCAGTTTTAGAGAGTATTTCTTGCTCTAAACGCCATGATAATTTGGAGTCCCTAAAGCAATCCATACGATTGGCAGTGAAGAATTTTCCCATGGAAAGAGTGCGTGCTTCTATTGATAACTGGCCTCAACGTTTAAAGGACTGTGTTGCAGCCAATGGAGACCACTTCGAATAAGCTTTTGTATTTTAAATTGTTTTATATTTATGTATTAAACTAACACACTGTAAAAGTACTAAATATTATTTGCAATAAAAAAAATGTTTTTTCTTCGTAACAATATTTATTGCTAGACTAGGTAATTATGTACTCAAGGTATAGGTATACGTATTTTTTGAGGAAGCACGGGGTGCTACGATCGTGAATGAGTTCAAATATATCACCGGTCCTAGATTATTTATTAAATCTAAATAGTCCACGCGCGTCAGGGCCTCGATTCTCACCTATCTTGTGGTCAAGATATATGCTGGTAAATATAGAATACCATGATCGCGTTAATTCCCGTTAACATTATTGTATATATTTTTAATTGTCAAGAATAGTAAAAGTAAAGAATGAATAATGACAATGAGCCTATACGTGCATCAACTTTTAAACTATTTGCCCATCTGTAAACAATGAGATAGACCGAAACTTGGCCACAATAAATCTACCAGAACAGTATCTTCGATATTTGGTTAAGACGAACTTTGCGGTTGAACTGATAAATTATTACGATTTTGAGTTACGCACGCCCTGTCAGGGTTACCTCGGCTATAAGTTATAGCCAACCGACGTTAAAAGACAAGATAATAATGGCATCACCTTGGCTAGGGCTGGCAGGTTTCTGCTTGAGAGAAAGGGATAACGATTGGTTTGGGACTTGTAAGGTGAGAAAATTACGTCTATTAGTGAGAATTTTAGGATCATTGAGTTCATTATTAGGTTTCATTTCCACTGTAAGGAGACCTATGGGAAGTAGGTCCACTTGGAACTACTTAGGACATACCATTGTAATTGTAAGTTTTACTGACAGCGATAGCTAAAGTGCGATTTAAACAGTTAGACATAATATTTACAAGTATATTACTGAAATCATAGCGATATAATTTGACGAATTCCTCAATGATAATTCTTTCGCATGACAGTGTAACGTACTTATTATTTATTTAATCGTTCACCATTTTCCATGTTAGGACAGAGCGCACTTTATTGTAACCTAGATTAAGAAGCGAACAAACACCTGTGATCCAGAATCGGCATTCCATGACAATAACAAGAAAATAACAAAATTGGAACTGCAACTGTTGGGTAAGTCTTATGATTCCACACATGGTACATATTTAAAACAATAAGACTACTACCATTCCAACTTCCAATCTTATAATTTGTGTCTCAACCCTACGCTTGCACCACTATCCCTCTTTAGCATATAAATAATAGTGGTCTAAAAAGGGTCCGTGGCAGTGAATTGTTGACGCTCTAATCTATTATTGAGAGCGTTTCACCACTAAACAGTGGGGTTTTATTTTATTCATGTTTATTAGGGTCCTCGGTCACGGGGATTATTTGTTCCTAAGTTATAAGCTGCTGGAGATTTGTTTGGATTGGACTTGCAAATTGGTTCGTGTTCAACCATACGTATTTGTCTATTTGACCTATTTAGGCGATGGTGTACTCGGATTAGTGAGGGTTAATAGTGGATTAGAATTATAATGCTAACTTGAAAATTATTGAGGACATAATACACATTATTATGTATACATTATAATATTGTAGCTTGTAATTACGAACTTGATAAATTAAAAAGTGTTACCAATGTATACGGCTACCCTACACAGGTCCTCAATAGTGCTGGAAGAGAAGTCCACTGGTCAAGAGAGCAAATGCAGCATGGACTGGAATGGGGTCACACACCGCAGGGAATTGCCCTTGGACTGTATATTCTTAAAACACTTTATCTTATTTATTTAAATATACATATAGGACACGTCAATTAGACTTCGCTTCGCCTGATCGTAAGCTGAAGTCAAAGTCTCAGAAAAGAGGGTCACCATTACTTACATAATATACCATGTTACAATGGTGACACTCAGCTTGATGGCCTCATCATATGCTTTTTCACGCCCCGTTTAAAGGACTCGCGATTGTAGGAAGAAGGAAACACGTAAGCTGGTAATGAATTCCAGGCCTTAATGGTGCGACAAACAAAAGAGTCACCAAACCGCTGGTTCTTGATTGAATATTTTGCACCGTGTGCGGGTGACATCTAAGCCCAGCACGTGTTGTCCTCTGTAGGAAAGAGGAGGGTCTTGAAATCTGTTCTGTGGTTGGATTTCCGAACAAGATAGTTCAAAACGCTCTATTCTAGGTCATTCCATATCTGACATAACTCGATAGCTTATCAATCACTACTAAGGTTTAGATTTTACACATGTGATACTGCAGGAACTGTCGTGCTTCATACACTGCGTCGTCGTGAATAGCGAAACGCTTGACTAAACGCGTAACATGGCACATAATGCGTCACTGAACGAGTCGGTTCTCATAATTGAAATCGACAGCTGTATGTGACAATCAAATTTGCATCATACATAAATATAGGTAAGAATACCTTTTATGTATTGAATGAAATTTTAAAGTATTCAAATCGAATAAATATTTTTTTTTACTTTAGGTATAGCCATAGCTTTAGTTATAGGTATGTACAGCCGCCTGGTTCACGGCAGAGTAGAATTTGGACCACCCCATCTCTTCCCATGCGGTGTCCAACAAGGCGACTAAGTGATAGGGCTGTTCAACATCAGACAGATATATACAGCCCAGACTCAACCTCAGATGAATGGCTTGAGTCAACAATAGCGCCTGGAAGACGGCAATAGGCTCACCCCCTATTACGTGGGACTGAATTCAACGATTGGTGAAATGTGGGTGTTAATTCACGTCTGCCTAACCCTCCGGGGATAAAGGCGTGATTATCTGTATAGGTATAGGTTATCATGTTCTGTTTTAGTCAACGCATTTTTTTAAGTGACGAAGATGAAAATGCCTTTTGTGTCTAAAAGTGTGTCTAATGCCACTACTTTATGTAAATATCTAATTTATAATAACAGTTTGTATCATTTTTGTATTATCTTAAGGTGTGTTTTTAGAATTTAAAACCTTTTGATTAAGATACTATGCAAAATTACACTGAAAACCAAAAAGCCATGAGAATCAAACCAGTAGATTTACAAAATACAATTGATCAGCAATAGTTTTCGTTTTAATAAAGTGTAAATATGTATTTCATGTCAATGTTCAAACATCTGGAAAAAGGAAAAACTCAAAACCTAAGAACCTTGATCCTTTATCACACTCCACAAGATCACAATTTTTTTGGCGTTCAAATATATCTGTAGAAAATAGTTAAGTAGCCTAGTCACCTAGTGGTATGGGTAATGGACCGCTACCGCGGTAGCCTAGTGGTATGGGTAATGGACTGCTGAGACGAGGTCTCGGGTTCGATCCCAGGTTTTACCATGGCACACACCAATGACTTCGATGCTTTTCGAAGTTATGTGTGTATTTATCGCAGATTTATAAGTGCCCGGTTGATGGTAATAGGCTCGCCACCTATTACATTGGGACCTAAACATAAACTGACGATATGTGGGTGCTCTCAGGTGAGAGCACCCACATTTCGTCAGCTTATGTCTATGTATGAGGTCTGTCTACTCCTTCGTGGATATAGGCGTGAGTTTATGTTTATGTTATGTTAGAATAGTTAATGTTACTCACACATTATTGCCAAAAGATCTAATATTTGCGCAGACTAAGAGTTATTTGCAGTATGTTTGTAATATTAATTCATCATCTGACTGCCCTTGCCCATTTATATGGGATTAGTGCATTGGGTTATTGTCTTTTGCACCTACGTATTAGACGTACTTTCTTCGGTACTCCTATCCTTGCCATATCCATTGTGAATAACGACAGATTCAGTTGAAAATTTGCATAATATATAATAATAATAATAATAATGATTTATTTTCAACCAACAACCAAATATTGACAAATTTAGAGAAATCACAGTACAGGTGATAGGCAAAATATGGCTGTGGATTGCTGGTGCCTGTGGTAGGTAAATAAATTACCTGTATTACTGGACACCAGGATTCCACGAATAACACAAAATGACTGTACATAACAGTGCTCAAAAAGCAAAAGTACAGGTAATCGGTTTACGTTCTTACACAAAACTAAAATCTAAGAAATAACAATATAAAAAGTGAGTGAGTTGAGTGTGTTGTGTTGTGTTGTGTTGTGTGTGTGTGTGTGTGTGTGTGAGTGTGTGTGAGTGTGTGTGTGTGTGAGTGTGTGTGTGTGTGGGTGAGTGTGTGTGTGTGTGTGTGCGTGTTATGTGGGTGAGGATGGTCGCATGGAAACAGGAGTGGACATTCATCTCAAGACTTTTAGCAATTCTTCTGTGTCATGGTATGTTTGATAGAGAAGCCATTCATGAAGAGCAGCTTTACACCTATAAATATTTAGAGGATAGAGACATAATAGCTTATGAAGTTTGTTATAAAGGTATGGTCCCAGGAAATGGAAAAATCCTTGGCTGAAACATGTCCTGACCCTAGCGGATACCGCCACGAGATGATTACGACGGGAATAGTCTACCCTAAACTCTGTCAAAGAGTGCTGCTTTACAACAGTAGCCAGTACAAAGAGCTGTCTGACAGTCAGCACCTGGCAGAATTCATAAAGCTCAGCTGTAGGACACAAGCGAGGCTTAAAACAGCAAACCTTTAAAACAGCCCTCTGAGCACGTTCCAATACAAGAAAATGAGTTTTATTGGTGCCACCCCACGTCGTGATGCAGTAACATAAGATAGATTGGCAGATCGCAGTATAAACCAACCTCATAACATTGGAGTCAGCAGAGTAGCGCAATTGTCGAAAGATATAAATGAGTTTACGAACTCGACTCGCCAAGCAGTCAACGTGCGGTTTAAAGGTTAAGCTTTGGTCAAGAACAATCCCCAGGTATTTGATGGAAGACACCCTCTCAATGCGACAGTAGGGTACAGCCAAGGACAGACTGTCAATCGGCCGAACGGTGATCTGTAAAAGGTTATCCGAGGGTATGTCAGCTTTTCGAATTGAGAAATTGATAACCTTAGTTTTGGTCGCGTTTAGGGTTAAAAGGTTTTCTCTCAACCACTGGTTAACGGTATTAAATCCATTTTGAGCTAGATCATACGTGTCAGTCCAGGAATCAGAAGAGAAAACAAGAGCCGTATCGTCTGCATAAGCAAATATTTGGCCGTTGTCCAGTCCAAGTTTGCAGAGATCGTTCACGTAAGTTAAGAAGAGGCTTGGACCTAGAATACTCCCTTGCGGGACACCATGCTCAATGGGAATTTCAGAGCTGACGTACGCGCCAATCTTTACGTACTAAGTTCTACCAGTTAGGTAACTCTGGAACAATGACAGTTGCCTCCCCCTCACACCCATGACTTCAAGCTTAGATAGCAAAAGCGGAACCGAAACCGCATCGAACGCCTTTGCAAGATCCAGGAAGAGTGCCACACATTTCTGCTTGTTGTCCAACTTCCCAACTATGTGTCCTACCAAGTTGTGAACAGCATCGGCGGTGGATAAATCCTTCCTAAACCCATATTGATTCGCAGATAGGAGATTACTAGATTCCAAGTACTTGGTAAGCCTGAGGTTAATAATCTTCTCAAGCACCTTGGACATTGCAGGGAGAACGGATATCGGTCTGTAAAATGTTAATTTTTTTGAACTTGTAACTGTGTATTTACTTGAATTCGTAAAAATGATCATGTTCGAAGTCGTAGATATCGCTTATGTGACGAAAAAAGTATACAAGTATCCCATCCGAAGAGTGTAAAAGAGAGACAAACGGAAGAACACACAGACGATATCACTGTGAGAGAACGAAAACTCGAAATAAAACCCTGTGCCAACCCGTCTGGCAAGTTTGGCAACAGTAGGCCAAGCTTCTTAACATAGGGCGATGTCCAGCAGTGAACTAACAGGCTATTTGCTTGACATAGATATATCTTCTTATTGTACATCAAGAACAAAATAAGTTTTATATAAACTAGATATAGATAATGTCTAGTTTACATAAAATTAGCTTTTATCCGTGACTCTGCTTGCGTGGAAGACGGTTATCGCGACCAAACTTAGCCTATGTCTATTCTCAAAATAAAATCTACCCCCATACCAAATTTAATTTAAATCGGTTTAGTGGTTTAGGCGTGAAAGAGTAACTAACGTAGTTACATACAGACAGTCAGACAGACATTCAGAGTTATTTTCGCATTTATAATATTATTAGTATAGTATGAATTTGTATATACAATTTGGCGGTAATTTTGCTTCGTGCCGAAATGCGAAATTACAACCGTTTGTTGACAATTTGATGGAGAAAAAGAGTCAGAAAGCATAGACACAATGACGTATATTACATAAACATACATACATAAACTCACGCCTATATCCCCGAAGGGATAGGCAGAGGTGCTAGCACCCATATTTCGCCAGTGTATGTTTAGGTCCCAATGTAATGGCAATAGGCCCTGTTAATGGTTTATTGCCATTAACCGGCCACTTATAAACCTGTAATAAATACACACATAACTTCGAAAAGCATCGAAAAGTCATTGCTGTGTGCCATGGTAAAACCTGGAATCGAACCCGAGACCTCGTCTCAGTAGTCCATTACCTATACCACTAGGCTACCACGGTTATCTCAGCAGTCCATTACCCATACCACTAGGCTACCGCGGGTACGTACATTAGGAAATATAGGTATAAACATAAATATACTCACATACAAAATAAATGGTATGCTTTGTTAAAAAGAGGTTACTGTTATATAATGGGCAATGTAATCTAACCGCTACTTGCAGCACCAGATGTATCTCTAGTGTGCTATTAACACTGTAAAAGGCTATAAAAGTATAGAAGAGGTTTATGTAATGTCGAGTTTATGAAAAACTATTTTCCTCTTGATAATACAGGGTCACTTACAAGAAGTCTAGAGATGTATCTTATACGGGAGACAAGATACGGTATTTGTGGTGTGGGTCTATTTTGCTTGTATTGTTACCTCGATTTTTTCAAGCATGAATGGATTGGTCAACGAAGACAGTACTAAGGAGAACGAAGGAGGTAGGACACGGCGGTATTTCCGCCCAATCGAGCAGTCCGACTGGGGAAGTACGTCCGCCTTACAGAATACCACGGCCATAATAACTTCGTGTTGTGTTCCCAACGTAGCCAGAGCTCACTGGAGAATTCGTGCTGTCAATGGGAAGACTAAAGGCTTGTCCTGCTTAGTGTTCTACACTGACGGCACGGAAACTCTGTGCTTACAGGATCGGGAGCGCGAGTGTGTCTCCTCTGGTGTTACATACGTCCATAGGCAACGGTAACAACTTTCCATCACCTAAATGGTATAAAAAAATACTATAATATATATTTGTACACTAAATTTGTACTTGTATATTCTGTACAGCTTTTTATTTTCTTCATCCATTCTTTTCCATTATTGAACTAGCAAGTCTGCTAGCATCGGTATTAAAAATATTGTAAACGGTAAAACAGCCTCAGTGGCGTAGCGGTAGTGAACGCGACTGCTACGCAGGAGGCGCGGGTTCGATTCCCGCTCAGTGCAAATATTGGGCTGGGTGTTTCTATGTATGTATGTATTTACAAAAAAAAGTATCGTTGTATGTTTATCCGCATCCTAGATTCCATAACACAAGCCAGTTAAGCTATGCGTACCATCTTGTGTTTAATGTTGTAGAATATTGATTTATTAACTATATATGAAGAAAATAAGGAAATTGTTTCTCGAATTTTTTGTTGAATTTGTATTAAATTTCCTATTACGAGTTTTTGTATTGTATTGTATTGTATTATATTATTAAGTATTGAGCATAATAGTATTTTTAAGTATAATATATAAATATTGAGCACGGCATTTTTTCAATCCCAAGTCATATTACAAGTTCATACTCTACCCATACTGGACGTTACATGGGTCGTGGTGGCGCGTGGGCCAGCGTGCGCGAGTGGACTGTATTGCGGAGAAGCAGATAACTGTTCTATTGACACTTTACACACAAAAGACAGGTGGCCGGGCTGCCGCGGATTCAATCCAGGCAGTGAATGCAGCCCGAGAAATTAGGAGAGGATGCACTAACCTTCACGACCCACGTGTTTTTCATCGCAGCCGGTACACGGATCTTCTCTTCCTTGCTCAGGAGCTGCCGTCAGCGTCACTAGATCCCTTGAGGAACACACGAGAGGCACCATCCGATCGGTAAAGGTCTATGAGGCGGTTAAAATACAACAAATATTATTCATTTCTGAGAGACGCGCTCGCGATCCGTCCCTACGCTGGCTAGTTCAAAGCGGGAGTGACCGTCCACATCTCACACACAATGGCGGACGGAAGCTACAGCTAGCCCTACTCTATGGTTAGTGCGGAGGGGGAGACGGATCTAAAAGGAGTGTGTTTCCATGTCAAAAAATACAGTTTCCACATCGGCGCAACCATTCCCCCCGGCTTGAAGGGTTACCTTCGAAGCGAAAAATGTGGAACAAAACTAATGTCTAATCTAAATCTAGGTTTGCGAAATAACAACTAAAATATAAACATAGATTGGAACTCGTGCCTACTGCTGGCTAGGCAGAGGGCAGAGGCGAACAACCGGGCGCAGATACGATCCGGTTGCAGTTTTAACCCGTACAACACGAGTTATCCCGCGGGCATCGGGAAAAATTTCCTCTACTACTCCTAGAGGCCAATGTAAAGGAGGCGCATTCTCAGTCGTAAGGACTACCACCGTACCTACAGTAATTGGGTTGGATGGAGTATTCCATTTTTGACGTGACTGCAGCGTGTGCAAATAATCGGTTCTCCAACGATTCCAAAACGATTGGACCATCTTATCTAAAAGAGCGTGACGAGTTAGGAGGTGTATTCTATCGTCATCAACATCTATTGCGGGCAAATATTTTAAAGGAGTCATATTTAAGAAGTGAGCTGGCGTCAGCGCTAACGGCTCTGACGGATCGCTAGATAGAGTCCGACACAGCGGACGCGTGTTCATCACCGCCTCTACTTGCGCGAGTACGGTACTCAACTCCTCGAACGAGAGAATCTGTTCGCCTATGACGCGAAACAGATGCGACTTAAGGCTTTTAATATTCGCTTCCCAATTACCACCAAAATGACTAGCTGCAGGCGTGTTAAAGTACCATTCAATGCGATTTTCGGCTAAGATGTGAGCGAATTCACTTTGGTAGTACTTAGACCGTAAGAATGTGTGCAATTCCGAAATACTACGTCGGGCCCCTACATAGTTTGTACCGTTGTCCGAATACATGCGCTTAACCGGACCCCGACGCGACAAAAAACGTTTAAAAGCGGACATAAAATTTGGCGTACTTAAATCACCGGTCAACTCTATATGAACCGCGCGAGTTGTCATACAAATGAACAAACAAACATAAGCTTTCGTGGAGCGAATGCCACGACCACGAGCAATGGTGACCTTGAAAGGCCCAGCAAAGTCTGTGCCGGTGTGTACGAAAGGTTTTGCGGATTGAACAACACGACAAGAGCGATGATCGGCCATTTCAGGCGCGATAAAACGCGGGCGGAGTTTAAAACAAGGTACACATCTGTGTACTCTAGCGCGAATCAAATTACGAGCGGAAATTATCCAGTATTTCTGTCTCAAAATAGACATTAACAAATCGGGACCAGCGTGACAATTCACCTTGTGATGATAATCTACTAACAAATCTAATACGTGGTCCTTACGCGGGAGAATTACTGGGTGCCTTTGTTCAAATCCTAAACCTGAATTTCTCAAACGACCACCTACTCGAATGAGTCCATCTTCCAAAAATGGTTTCAAGTGTCGGAAAGAACGACTACAAGGTTTGTTAAATTCTAAATTTTTAAATTCAGAAGCAAAATAACACTTCTGCAATTCGCGAAGTATGATCAATTCAGCCTTATCTAAATCAGCGGCGGTTATATGACCGCGTGTAGATAAAATTCTCAAAAATCGGCCTACATAAACAACACAACGCAACAGTCTCGACCAAGACGAGACGCGATTAGCCAACAACAAAACCAGGGACTCTTCACGCGGGACCGACACCACAAGCGAGTGCTTCTTTTCCTCGGGTGGTTCGGAAACCGTAGTGGGATTGAATTGACTAACTGGCCACTTATCTAACGCGGCATGAATCCAGGACGGTCCACTAAACCATAACGGGTGATCTAATATTTGCGAAGGAAGCAGTCCACGAGAGAGACAATCGGCTGGGTTGTCGGTGCCAGCAACGTGAAAGAGATTTTTTGGCGCTAATTCCGATTGAATTTTTGCCACTCTATTAGCGACGAAGGTGTCCCAACGATGGGGCGAAGAGTGGGCCCAACACAAAGCGACTGTTGAGTCCGAAAAAGCTAAAATTCTATTAATATTAATGCGACTACTACAAGCATTGGCGATAGAGGTGATCAATCTAACCAACAATAGTAAAGCGCATAGCTCGAGGCGTGCCAGAGAGACGACCTTACGGGGAGAGACCTTCGATTTCGCGCTTATAAGGCTAATTGAAACCTTACCTACATTCGAGACATGAAAATAGACTACTCCTCCATACGCCCTCTCACTAGCGTCCGCGAAGCCTACTACCGTAACAACACTATGTTGCGATATACCTACATGACGCGGAATTTGTACTTGGTCAAGCACAGAGAGTTCTTTTCTAAAGCGAACCCACAACTTAGCAATGTTGTCGGGCGCGGTGTCGTCCCAATCACAATTCGAAAGCCAAAGCTCTTTTATAAGTAGTTTGGCGTACAGAACGACAGGAGCTACGAATCCCATTACGTCCCATATCCGTGCCACACACGACAGGATAATGCGTTTAGTACAAGTTTGCGGGGTCGAACTACTTTTCAAACTAAACGTATCAGATGCGGGCGACCAGCTTAAACCAAGCACCTTGTGCGTATCACTTTCATCGAACTCCTTAACCGAAGACAATCGGTGCGACGGTGGAATCGACTCTAACGCTGTTTGCGAGTTGCTCGTCCATTTCACGAGATCAAATTGACCCGCCTTCATGAGACTTATAACTTGAGCGGCCGTCTCGACAGCCTCGGCCTCGCTATCTACACTATACACGAAGTCGTCCATGTATAAGCCAGTCTCAATGGTGGCTCTCGCTTTAGGAAATGCATCGCCCTCGTCAGCGGCCAACTGCTTGACGGTGCGAAGTGCGTGAAAAGGGCTAGATTTAAGCCCGAAGCAAACACGATTAAACTCGTAAACCATTAAAGGTTCTTGCGGTGAAAATCTATACAAAAATCGTTGAAACCTACGATCGGGTTCGCGCACTTCAAGGCACAAAAACATTTGTCGAATATCTGCAGAGAGTGCCACAGCGAATAAACGAAAATTTACAATTATGTCAAATAAATTACCTTGAAGATTTTGACCACAATACAAAATGTCATTAAGCGACACGGAAGTGCTAGTCTTAGCACTGCCATCTAGAACTACGCGGAGTTTAGTAGTAAGCTTATCTTCTCTAATAACTCCGTGGTGCGGGATAACGTACGAAGGCTGGGTCTCGTCAGTGTCCGCAGGCGCAGGTGAGATGTAACCTTTATCTAAATATTCGTTGACAACCTCATCATAGGCTTGCTTTAACTTTGGAGACGCCTGCATCTTTCGTTCTAAACAAAGAAAGCGTCTTTCAGCGGATGCACGGGAGTCGCCGAGCGAAAAAATATCTCCCTTGAAAGGGAGCGCGACAACATAACGACCCTGCTCATCGCGAGTAGTCGTGCGACAATAAATCTCCTCAGCCATCTTGTCATCAGGGCTTAGGATTGGTGGGACATTGACCTCCTCAATCTCCCAAAACTTGCGGATGGTAGACTCCAGTGGCGGCTCGACGGTGCAACAGAACGAGGCAGTCGAGTGACTAAAACTATCCATATAAGCGGGTGCAGAACCAATTATAACAAAACCCAGAACTGTTTCCAGGGCGTGCGGAGCGGGGTACGTCGGACCCCCTTGAACCTTACGTGATAACTGGAGGTGCGGGAGAATTGAAGCGCCGATCAATATATCGACGACTCCAGGAACTGCGTAAGTCTCATCAGCTAAAGGTAAGTCTTTAAATTTCGTTAATAAAGACGTGTCAACTGGGACGGTAGGCAACTGTTCAGTTATTTTATCCGTAACGAACGAATCCATGTCAAACCAAATTTTATTATTAAAACGAGATCCAAACCTCGTTTTAACTGTGCCATGAACAGCTGACCGTAAACCTCCAAAACCCGTCACCACTGAGTAGGTTGAACGCCTATCAACATTGAAACCAAGACGTTGACAACAATCTTGAGTAATAAAATTACTTTGCGAAGCGCCATCTAATAGCGCTCGAACAATGTGCGGTTTACCTAATGCATCAACAATAACCACGCGAGCGGTCGCAAGACAAACCGTAGTGAGGGCAGCACTAGCGGAGAACGAACACAAGGTGACGTCATTCGTAGCGGTCCCCGGGCAGGCCGGAGCGCGTGCGAGCTCGGGCTGCGGCTGCGGCGCAGGCTGCCTCGCGTCACCGCTCGACGAACCAACTGTGCTCACCTTGGATGCGGCATTACTATTTTCAAAATGAAGCAAAGTGTGGTGTCTCGCTTGACATTTGCGACAACCATTTCCACTATTACATAAACCCACGCGGTGTTTAGTACCGAGACAATTAAAACAAAGATTATTAGCGCGAACAAATTTATAACGATCACTAGGCGACAATTTTAGGAAACCAGGACACTTGTACAGTTGCGAGTGATGAGTACTACACAAAGAGCAAACAGGTGATTGTACACGTGCTGGTGCGGTATTAACATAAGTATGGGTTGACCTCAGTGACCTCGATGACGCATCTATTTTGCGCGCGGGACTAACAACTGTCTTCGCGCCTTCATGTTTCGATGAAGAGCGTTGTAATATTTTTATATGCTCGCGAACAAAACCTTCTAAGTCTTCGAACTTAGGAATTTTATTGCCGCGATGATCCGACTCAAACAAACGAATGGTTTCGGAATCTAATTTCCTTAAACCCATATACAAAAATACGAAGTCGCAGAGGTCATCAATCTTTAGGTTCTTTACAGCGCGAACAGCTGACGCGAAAGTGTCTAGAAATTTCTCTAAGTTTTGATCGTTACATGCCGTAATAGATTTCAAATCAAACATCTGATCCAAATAGGCGTTAGCTACCGATCTTTTATCCTCATACTTAGCTTTCAAAGTATTTAAAATTAAATTATAATTCCCGGCACTAAACGTAATTCCAGCGCAAACGGTTATAGCTTTACCAGTCAATTTTTCAACAAGATAATGCAATTTTTCGTGATCTGTCAACGAATCGTTCTTATCTATTGTATTCTCAAAACTATCTATAAATCGACACCAATTGCGAATGTTACCATCAAATTCGGGTATTTGAATTGGTGGCAACTTAGGTCGGTCGCGAGTGGGGTTGGGTCGGTCAGACGGCTTCTCCAAACTCCTCGCGACGCGCTTGATACGACAATACAAATCGTCAAACGACGACAAGGCTTGATAACTCACTGAGTAATCGGGATCCAAATTCAACTCTAAAACGTTGATGTCATGCACTAAGGTTTCGAAATCCGCGCGTAGACTATCTAAGTTTTCTATAGAACACAAGAACGAATCTCTGATGACCAAATCAGAGGTTTTAAGTGCACTATCATAAATCGATTGTACGCGAGAGTAAATCATTTCTTTTTTAGCGTATAAAAGTTTCAATTGAACCTTACCGGTCTTATCAACCTTTGGGGACATGTTTACAATTAAATCTCAAACTAAAGTGCGGTAAACAATAAATATGAAATGACTTAATCCTAGCGGTACAGAGCAGCGAGGCGGCGCGAGCGTTAACTATGTAGGTAGGTAGGTGCTTACAACTGTGAATGCACGCTTGAACAAACGCGCATAGCAACAAGGTCGTACCTACGCGATGGTCGCTGTCTAGATTCAACTATTATTTCCGAGATTAAGTATTGCGTAATATCTATTCAAATTAAAATACTTTCGTATGAATTGGGATGAGATGCGAGCGAGGTAGGCACAGCCACGTGTCTACCCACGCAGGTACTAGGCAAATACGACGTGAGCCGAGAACAACGTAATTGAAAAAAACAAAACAAAGCCAAATGCGTTAGGTATTACACTGTGCCTATGCACTAGGGTGTCTGAGTATACCTAAGATCTAAGCCTAAATGTCTGGATGCGGGGTTTTCTACTAAAATAACCAGGCACTTAGGTGCGATGCGAAAATTGCGAACTACGATTAAGTGTTGATATGATACCTAACCTATTTATGTATTAGGTAGGTACAATGCGAGCCAGCGGCGAACGGACAACAAATTCTAAGCCTAAGTGTCTGGATGCGGGGTTTTCTACTAAAATAACCAGGCACTTAGGTGCGGTGCGCTCATTCCCATTAGAATAATAACAAAATACGAACTACGGCTAAGAATCCGGCTCGATCCGGACCAAAAAATGGTGGCGCGTGGGCCAGCGTGCGCGAGTGGACTGTATTGCGGAGAAGCAGATAACTGTTCTATTGACACTTTACACACAAAAGACAGGTGGCCGGGCTGCCGCGGATTCAATCCAGGCAGTGAATGCAGCCCGAGAAATTAGGAGAGGATGCACTAACCTTCACGACCCACGTGTTTTTCATCGCAGCCGGTACACGGATCTTCTCTTCCTTGCTCAGGAGCTGCCGTCAGCGTCACTAGATCCCTTGAGGAACACACGAGAGGCACCATCCGATCGGTAAAGGTCTATGAGGCGGTTAAAATACAACAAATATTATTCATTTCTGAGAGACGCGCTCGCGATCCGTCCCTACGCTGGCTAGTTCAAAGCGGGAGTGACCGTCCACATCTCACACACAATGGCGGACGGAAGCTACAGCTAGCCCTACTCTATGGTTAGTGCGGAGGGGGAGACGGATCTAAAAGGAGTGTGTTTCCATGTCAAAAAATACAGTTTCCACATCGGCGCAACCAGGTCGAAACTTCAAATAACTAACACACAAATTGCTAATAACACATAAGTAATGACGATGACATACAAACACAATCACCTGTTCACGTGCTAATAGTGCTTCGATTATGCTAATCAGGCGTTTAGTATAACGGTGCAGTTAGGTTTAGTCTAATTTGAAGTACACATCATCACAGATGTAAGATCAGTGAACAAAATAACTATGTGGGGACCTGTCTCATGAGCGCGTTAATTCCCGTTAATATTATTGAACAGTCACTACATAGTTGAAATGCAAAATATTTAATGTTAATGCAAATATTATACTCGTATTTTGAGTGGATTGCAATTTACAAGTGAAAAATTGTGAATTATTTTCGAGGCACTAAGTTGTATTCTGAGAAGAGTTCTCGCTACGCTCGGGATTCTACAATCCTGAGTGGATCAAGGGATACAACAACCGAGATGATTTTTTTTGTTTTTTCATGTGTTAAGTACTTTACTTTTTATCATTGACAATGAGAAAATAAATATCCTGTGATTGTGAAATGACGCACATTGGGAGAGGCCTATGTCCAGCAGTGGACTGCGCTGGGTTGATTGATATGATAAATCGAATTTGTACAGAAAATTGGGGGCATTTTTTGCTTAATTTTAAACTGCCATATTCTACTGTTTGGTGGTTTTTAGTAGGTACGTTTTTATAGTGTGCAACCTCTTTGCACGTATTCCTTTTTTCTTACCATACTTAATCCTTATATTTGAGCATGTACCAAATTATTATTATTATTATTTCACTTAGTGAAACCAAAAGCGCTTTAGTCACTGATTTGAAGAATCGCTTGTCTTTAGTCGAGTTTCAATGGTAAAAAATGGATTTGCAGTATATTCAGGACAATTCAACATACTTTTTAATTAAGTTGCTCTATAACTCGATATTAATTTAAAAAGAACTTCTTTAGAATAGTCAAATAGCGTCGTAAATGAAAAAGTAACTAAAAGTGTCATATAATGATGCTGGCAGCCAACGTATGGAACAAATCTGTGGTAATTAGGGCCATCAGTGGACACTAAAACTCTCATTCGTGCAAAACTTAAAGCTATTTGCGCAACGACCGCGATCTAGCCAAAAATTGAAGCAATTAATGTCACACTCAACGAGAGTCATTGGCGCTGAAGTGGTGAAAAGTAGGTGGTTTACATATTTTCTTTAATTTTATCATGGGCTATTTTCACATCATTTTTCAATGTTCATCTCATACTAGATTGTAAATTTAAATCATACACACTATCTACTATATTGATAGTACAATAGTAGTTAGTAGTTTATGTACAACGGTATGTAAATATATTTCTGATTTCAAATTGTTACTGTATATGTTTACTTTTGCTGGTTTAATGTGGATAAGCAATCGTTCAATAACCTAAAATACTAGGGACCCTAAAACAATAAAATGAACTTGCTAGAAATCTTCTTTTGAACCAATTCCGGCTTACATTTTTGAACATTATGACTCTTGTGACTGTGAATAAGTACCGACTCTGAAATTCATAGTATTAAATTATGACATAACCCGGACTGCAAACGGCAATCGTAAATTATAAAATCAGGAAATTTTATTCGTATTCTAGCAAGAATTTTATATTTTGAGGTTAAATATACATACGACGACATTGCAACTGTCAACTATAAATGACATAAATTCTTGATACCTTTTTCCCTTTGATTTAGATAAAGGTACTAGCCCGCTATGTGCTTCTGTCTTTACACACTTTGCTGTACAAAGAGAGTGACTGATAACCACTATTTTGTTTTATACCACTTAGGTGGCAGATAAGTGCACGGCCCACCTGATGAAAAGTGGTTACCGCAACTGCGACTCCTCTGGTGTTACAAACGTATGGACGTTTGTACGTTTGTAACACCAGAGGAGTCGCAGTTGCGGTAACCACTTTTCATCAGGTGGGCCGTGCGCTTATCTGCCACCTAAGTGATGTTTGTAACACCAGAGGAGTCACAGTCGCGCTGTCAACCCTGTAAGTACAGAGTTTATGTGCCGTTAATGTAGAAGACAAAGCAGGACAAACCTTTAGTCTTCCCACTGACAGCACAAATTCTTCAGTGAGCTACTAGGTGTATTACTGCTACAGGTTCTAAATCTGATGATATAAAACCATGTAGCTTTAGTTGACTCCACGCGTTAGTTCTAGGCTATGAACAATTTATTTCAACATTTACTTCCTACAGTCCCGGGTCCTTTAAACGGGACGTGCAAAAGCATCTAATGAGGCCGCCAAGCTGACATTTTAATTGTAACATTACTTAGTGTCGGTAATAATGACCCTCTTTCATGAGACTTTGCCTTTAGCTTACCATCAGGCGAGGTGATGTTGGCGTGTTCTAGATAAAAAAACATTAAAACATCAAACGTATTTACAGCAAAATTTATCTTACTCATAGTATTTGGCTCAATATGAAATCTATTCAAGTCTATAGGCTCCAAATTTAATTCTCTGTACACACTTTGCTCCTTTGGGTATACAAGTTAACCAATATTATTAAGAAAATTCAGTATTTAACTTTAACACTTCATTTTATTTTGCAAATGTAAATATTAAAACTAAACCAAAAATCTAACATTTGATTCGTGATAACTAAGTTAGTCAAACAGTGCTCTGTTTGAATATTAAACATGATGAATATCATTGTAATAGGTCGTTATATATGAAATTGAAAAACATATGAAATTGAAAGGAAACCCAATTTTCAGTACTAAAATTTTCGCATTCTTTTAGGAATGACAATCCAATCTACTAAGAAAAAATATATCATAGTAAATGTTTCAAAAACTCATGCCCAAGTTATATCGTATATTAGTTTTATAATTTCTTCTCTGCCCATAGGAGAAACAGATATTAAGCTTTAATAAAGGTTATTAACGTATAGGTACCTTTATTATAGATTCAAAAATCGTCTCACTATGAACTTACACCTATTTAAAAAGTAAATAAAATGTTTACACTGTTGATTGACGACGCTTGATGGAACCTGCTACTTTTCCACTATGTTTTATTTTTCAACTGACCGGTTTCGCCTCAAGTTATTTTCAAAGTTTGTATTATTAACGGTTATAAAGTTATTTTTCTAAATACTAAAATATTTGACAGTATTTTACATGTGAGTAGTTTTAAATTTATGCATATCAGCTTGAAAGCTTGAAACACTCTTATTCGATATAAATAAAATGTTCCCTTTACATTTTGTTTTAATACCCCTTGTTAATGATATTGAATGTAAAAGTTTACCTAACTTTAATAGGGTATGACATTAACTCTAAACCTCCATATTAGCTATTAATACCATAAGCACTGAGGTTACCAATTGTACTTTAGTTAATTGGTGCCCAAAGTTTCAGTTTCATACAATACAGTTTGGCCAAATTAACTAATATCTATTAATATCAACTTAACAATAAATTTTACCTTCTCAGTTGTCTATATTTATACTTCTATATCTATACTAATATTATAAATAGGAAAGATTTGTATTTTTGTATGTATTGAATAAACTCAAAAACTACAGGACCGATTTAAAAAATTCTTTTACTGTTAGAAAGCCACATTATCTCTGACTTACATAGTGTATAAATAAAACTCCAATAATGTGCCTACCCAAGGTGTAGAAAAAATATCATAAAATGTCCTAATATCACGTACGCTGTTAAAATTATTAATGATAGAATAAAATAATGTATGACAAAAAGGTGTAGCTTAAAAAGGTCTACAATGAAATCTGCCATAGCATATGTCTATCTCTTAAGACTAACCCACAGTAACCATTTTCATCTTTCACAAATTACAAGAAAATAATGTGTCTTTTTCGAAGCTATTATTAACAATACATCTGTTATTCCTTATTGTTATTCCTTATTCCAATTAAATACGTTAGATAAGTTGTAATTTTAATGAAGATCATAATTACGATTCAAACTATATAATTACAATGAATAGCTTAATAGATACCACAATATGCAAATTACGCGTGGACGAAATAAGTTCAAGCATTGCTGATATAAATACCGATAAAAATAAGACTATGTTATCTATTCATTTTTATTAATTCTTATCCAAATATTTTAGTAGGTACCTGTTGATTACTTTTTAAATTATAGAAATCGGACATTCCATTCAACAGATATTACGAAATTATAAATGTCAATAAATCCGGTAGATTCCCGTACATTGTTTGGAAACGATTAAATTACTGGTATGGATGCAACGGGAGTGTGAAGTATGTCACGACTGAAACCAAGGAGGTTCAGCTAAATAGAAGGTGCAGCGAGAACGGGGTCGGGGTGCGTGGTTCGGAACTCCATACGGTGCACTCTGGGCAACGGAGACGGTAGCACCTCTATCCTAGGAGAGACCCTGTAGTGGACTGCTCGGAGACTTCGCACATATCCCTCTGACTACCAAAGGGCACAGTGGAGGTCAGGCAAGGGGCGGGCTGGTCGTCGAGCGCAGGCAAGGGGGCTATAGGTGTGGATGCCTGTCACCACTTCACCCCCGCCACCGGTGCAGTACCTTCGCCTCTCTCCATTTCTAGGGTTCGATGGGGACACCGATTTCCCATACCTGAGGGGGCCATCTTAAAACCATAGATGGCCCAGGGGCAGCCGGGAGCGTGGAATAAGCTTTAGGTAATGTTATACCCCGGCATCTGAAGACCTGTGATGGCATGCGGATTTAATGGGTCCGAGTGTGACACAACCACCCCGAAGAGGCGTCGGGGTTGGTATCCGAGGGAATTCCCGCATGAAAAAAGTTTACAGGATCTAAATTCTACGCGGGCATAATTCCAAGCAGGCAAAATTTGTATATTATAATTATATAACAAATGTCAATACGGACAAAAATGAACATTGTGTCCTTAGCGACGCCTAGCCGGTATTACACATATTTAAAAAATGAAAAAAAAAAAATTCTCATTATATCATTTTCGTTTTTTTTATCGTGAAATCTTAGAAGCATTTTATGTGATAAAATAGTTTGGTTTTTGTGTTAGTGTTGATTGCTACCTCAAAATGACAACGTGTCAAGATTAATTTTCATTACCACTATTGTAATGCAGTTCCGTAACCGTAAAGTTTCAGCACCTAATAATATAATATTATTACATTTAAATAGAAAGATAATCCTCTTCAAATTATATAAAATACTGCAGCAAGCAAACGAAGAAAGAGACAATTGGCCATTTCTTGCAGGCGATACAAGACGATGACGTCAAAAATACTAGGGCTAGGTTTGGAAAGCACGTTATTATCGCTATCAGCACGATTTGCCCAATCACGTACGGCCGTACGAGGCCAACGTCGTTCGTGACTGGGCAATAGTGGGCTGATTGTGCTAAAAGCGAGCTCTCCGAACGTATTATTTCTATTACTGGAACGTGGCGCTACCTGAAGTGCCCATTGGTACAAGCAGAGGCTTGTATATATAGTATAAGTATAACCTTTTCTCTGTAAGTTTCATGGTCCAACGTCAGAGCCACTCAAACCTATTTTATGTGTAAGTCAGGAGCCATAGAACGTTGTTTTAATGTGCTTAGAGTCGTATTTCTTTTTGCAAATCCTTATAAGATCGTTGTTAAAATATTTAAAGCTGGCTCGAGTTTAATTCATCAATTTATAGTCAAAAGGTTTAATGCTTTGGTATTTGAACCATTGGTACATAAATAGCAATTTATACCCATTACTTTTACATAAAAACTTCTTTTTTTTACTTTAAAAAATATTGATAGGCACAGCCTATCCAAGCATACCAATTTTGATAGTTGAAAGCTCCATAAAAATCTATTTCATCTATTATTTTTAGATATCTAAACTGATGGCTGATGATGGGTTTTATATTTTAAGACTGCGTAGTACTATTATCTGTTCTGTCATCGTTTTATGGTAATCTAATACTGAAAAAGTTATTATTTCAAGATATTGTAAATATAACCACGGTAGCCTAGTGGTATGGGTAATGGACTGCTGAGACGAGGATTCGAGTGCGATCCCAGGTTTTGTCATGGCACACACCAATGACTTTTCGATGCTTTTCGAACTTATGTGTGTATTTATCGCAGGTTTATAAGTGCCCGGTTAATGGCAATAGGCTTCCTAACCTGGGACCTAAATATATACTGGCGAAATGTGGATGCTAGCACCTCTGCCTACCCCTTCGGGGATATATGCGTGAGGTTATGTTATGTTATATATAGAGCTCACCTACTAAAACTAATTCCGAAAATGTATGCCATAACGTAGCAAACTTTATTCTCCTTTTTTTATCGTAATCAAGACGTACTGACTTTCTGTAAATTGTCTAACTTTTAATATACCTCAGAGACATGTAAATGAGCTAGTATATTTTTACAAAACATATATTATTTAGTTTATAGAAGTTTTATAACACTCTCAGACTTCAGGCTATTTGACAAGGTCGTCTGATTCTTCACAATACTGCTTAATATGTTAGTTTGTTATTATAAAATATGCCTTGCAAAATAAGATATTGCCTAATTAAACTGCAACTATTCTTTTTTATTATTTTTAAATCCCAAAGTAAGTCCAAATATAAACAATCAAATTCAGTCCCTAAATCATCACTTTTTATATTCCTCATTAAATTACGAATTACTTTTATTATGAACTATACAATTGTGTAAACGCAACGTAGACAGAGATAAATGCAAAGTTCTCTTGCACTCCTTACATTTGAACTTCTCGCGACTGGCATGCGACGTCACACGCAAGTACGATTTTGTATGGAACGTTTTCGGGCGGCGCAAAAAATAGAATTTTGTAAATATCTTTAAAATTATTTATCATTAGAATTTGTGACTTCAGCAGTTTATTATAGAGTGGTCAAATTCGATAGTAAAAAAATAGTCAATTAGCCTATTGAAGTTTAAATGTATAGTCACCAAAAATATAGATTCCGGACGTAAGATAATACACTACATAGTATAACATGTTTGAAACATGAAACATATTTAATCATTTTGCGCATTTGTAAGTGTAATGACTAACAATGACCAAATTCTCATCAGTTTAGTCCAAAGTTTCGTCTATGGACACTACAACAAAATCCTCTATCGAATGTATATACGCAACTTATTCCAGCTTCCATTATTTAGTTTAACAAGTAAAGCAAGATTTATAAAGCTAAGGAAAACTGAAAACATACAAATGTGCTAGATATTATCTGCGCACCCACGGACACTGCAACAATAAAGTTCAAGTTACCCGTCTGCAATTTGTAGCTGAGGAACTGCTTAAATAGAGCACATGCAGTCGAGAATATTAACACAGCACCAGCTGTATACTGCTGTATAAGATATTACAAAAAGAGAAAGTTGTTGTTATAAGACTAATGATTTAAGAAATTACTGAAAAATATAGTAAAGTAGTACATCAGGTAAGATATGAAAAGGTAATGATGACTAACTCCTAACTTAACGAGGACATAACAGAACCCGGAGTCGGCTTACTCCTTGTCCTCCCCTTAGTTTGGCTTAAACGGCTTTAATGGGAGCTACTGATGTCTGACCTTCCAACTCGAGAGGTAAAACCTGCACCAGGATCCGTTAATCAGTAGGCGTACCCGCTTTGCTGATGAAGTTGACTAGTACACAGGGACCACAACAACATCCAATTAAAGAACATCCTATTTAATGAAAATATAATAAAAACGTTACAAAGGCCCGATTATAGAACATATTTTAAAGAAGCAATTTCTCCTTAATGAGCGCACATTTTGTTTTGTCTGTTCACTTATAGAACATTTACAAGGTATCACGACAGCCTTTTTCCTACGCGAAGCGGGTGTTATTTTACGTTATTACATTTACCTTAATTTCATTCTTTCTTAAAACGATACTCTGGTGAATTTCGTTGTAAACTTGATTTCGTCTGAAAAATTAAATGTTTTGGGACAATAACATGAATGTAATATTATTTAGTTGTTTATTTTTTGTGAAAAAAGGTAGGTACGTATATTTTTGACAGCTGAGCGTTTTGTTAGTTGAAGTGATAACTTATACTATTATAAACCAATTAGTCCTGTGTTTATTGGATGTTAAATGCAGCATCTCTTGTACATTCATAAAACTTTTGGTCCGAGATTACTACAAGTCACATTCCTCCAAGTTGAAACTATGAATTAAATCCCGAGCTAAGTCATTGGCGGAAACATCGGAATCGCCAGAAGGAAAAAAGAAATAGTCCTGTGTCGATCGATCATTCTTCGCGAACCGGGTCGATCGCAACCCATCAACAAAGTGATCAAATCAAAAGACTCGATCGTTTAGCGTGTCGCGGGACTTAACTATCGCGATTTCTTTACTCAATCAAAATTCTAAAAAGGTCACTTTATTGGAATCGTATTAGGATTGGAATCTGCTTATTATTGTAATTCTTCTCACATAAGTGTCTATTTTACGAATAATATAGGAATCTTTTGAGATCAACTGGACTGTCGACTTTGAGTCCGACTGGGGAAGTACCTCCGCCCTACAGAATACCGCGGTTATAATAACTTCGTGTTGTGTTCCCAGCGGTGAGTAGGGTAGCCAGAGCTCACTGGAGAATTTGTGCCGTCAGTGGGAAGACTAAAGGCTTGTTCTGATTTGTCTTCTACCGACGGCACAGAAACTCTGTACTTACAGGGTTGGCAGCGTGACTGTGACTCCTCTGGTGTTACAGACGTCCATAGGCCACGGTAACTACTTTCCATCAGGTGGGCCGTGTGCTTGTCTGCCAACTAAGTGGTATAAAAAAAAAAAATCATAAAGTTTCCGTACATTTCCGGGTGCAAGAATAAGTGTTTGGAATCTCACCAAGACCTTACGGAAATAAGTGCCGTCTGATGTGTCACCCTATTACGTGGAACCGAATACGAATAATTGGTGAAATGTGGGTGTTAATTCACCTTTGCCTTAAAGGCGCAACTAGATACTGGTATGTCCTAGTTCAGCTACAGATGCTACCTATACTTATTAATTAGTAACTTTAGCTTATACTTCTCTATGTATAATTTATGCTTAAGTTCATTTGTGTAATAATAAATAAATAAATAAGCACTTTCAGGATGTGAGATTGGCTTAGGTTCGAAGATCTTAATGGGGTACCTTAAACAAACCCTTCAAGTATTTGTATGCATGAATATATCTATTTGTATTGGTCTAAGTATTTTTATGTATACTAAGAAAAATAATAACAAGAATAAAAATCACTAGCTAGTTTAGTTATGCTTACCTTGGGCCTAAATAACGCTGAACATGTATATTTGACTCGCCCAAAAAGGATCATAATGTATTTGTAAAATAATTCAAATATCCATACCGTAATGTGTTGTATAAAGTTGTAAGAAAACTATATGAAAATTTGTACTAGTAGGACAGGGCCAAGAGCTAGTTTCTAAGAAGCCATTTATTTTGAATTCTTGCATACGAAAGCTTTTACCACTACTATATGTGCGTTTTGTGTAAAATATTTTGTTATACAATATTATAAAGTTTTATGTATTTCACTAAAATGTGTATGAACTATTATTCTTTTAATAAAATGAAAGTTATAGTAATGCCATTACCTCAAATATTATTTTAGATTGTGATGCAAACGTAACGAATTCCAAAGCACTCCTTAAATACACACGTTATCAAAAATCAAGAAAGTAAATTATAATGTAACTCTAACACACCTATTTTCTAGTCTTGGACCCTTGGACAGGGACAATGACAGTATCCTCTTATGTATTCAAGGGATTTAAAATTGCTGTTCTAAAATTATAATACCTTTCTTATTTATAAAAAAATTGCGGAAATTGTGAAATGACATTTTTATCAAGTACTTTAATAAATATCTATTACTAGCTGACCCACCCCAGCTTCGCCCATGGTATATTTTGAAGCTTCATATCCCTTTGATGTTTTAGTCTTCAAAATATGTATGAAAAATTGCCGGATTTGTTAACATTTATTATTAATGCTCCGCTCCCTTAAGTAGTAGCGTGATGATATATAACCTAAAACCTTCCTCGATAAATGGACTACCCAACACTGAAAGAATCATTCAAATTGGACCAGTAGTTCCAGAGATTAGCGCGTTCAAACAAACAAACAAACAAACAAACTCTGCAGCTTTATAATATTATAAGTATAAGTATAAGTATAGATACTATCTATATAT
Source organism: Eilema griseolum (assembly GCA_963662185.1). Classification (NCBI taxonomy): domain Eukaryota; kingdom Metazoa; phylum Arthropoda; class Insecta; order Lepidoptera; family Erebidae; genus Eilema; species Eilema griseolum. The sequence continues at coordinate 15,299,802 of OY759250.1, forward strand.
ATATTATAATATCTATACCTTCTACCACATGCTTATAAAAATATACAGACATTCCATACCAGTAGATAAAATCAATTTGAAATAGGTACTGCTTTCTTTTCCAAGTCTTCTAAAATATTCAAATGTTTAATTGTGGTTGTAAAGCAATCTGTGCCAAATTACCACCACTTGGCAATAAGCCAAAAAGGCCAGCAAAGTCTTACCAGACGAGAATGCTAATTTTTATTCAGGCTGCACCATACTTGATTGCACGTAGCGTCTGAATGCGCACCAATTATTGTTAAAGACGTGATTCACATACCGTTTTGTGCAAGAGAATGAAATTCTGAGTTTACTTAACCGTTTAGCGAAAATTTAATCTTCAAGTTAGATTTTTTATATCACTAGAACGAGAGTACTAAGTAGGATTCATTTTATTGTAAGTTACCTTACTTTATAAACATTGACAAAACTAGAAATACCTATTTCTATCATTTACATATTTGCATACCACAGGACACGAACACCCTAGAGCCTTTGGAGATGGGTAGAGAGGTTTGCTTCTTTGGCAGTATTTTATCGTCTGTATCATGGTGAAAGTTCTGATGAGCTCTTTCAATTAGTCCCACCCTCTCCTTTTCTACGCAGGACAATACGTGTAGGGCTCAGATATCATATGCATACGGTCCAGAATATCCGATCAAGAACCAAACGGTTCGGAGACTCTGTCCTTTGTGGCACCATTAAGACCTGGAATTCTCGAGCATTGCTTGATCGGAGGAGACGCTGGTACCCCAAGCATCCGCGCAGCGAACCATAGCCACGAGCAAGGTGGCGAGCGTGAGAACTATTACTCCCAGGGCCGCCATCAGTTTCTGTTTCGGCGTATCTCAAGCCAGGCGCTCGGTGAGCTTGTGCAGCTCCGAGTTCTCTTTCTCGATTCAATGTAGATACCGCTCGAAAAACCCATGCCAGTAATAATCTGCGTCATCCGGTACGAGAGGCTGCCGTGTGGCCTCTCTAACCACTCCCCCATGATGGATCTTACCACCGCTATTACGGCGCGCCCTAGGATGATTAATGCCCTACTCAGTAAGACATCACCCAGTTTAAAATCTCCGAAATCAGAGATTATTTAAATGATCGATGCAATTTTACAGTAGGTACTATAAGAATAAATTAAAGGTCTATTTAATATTAAAAATGTTATTCAAATAAATCAAGGTCTATACTAGATTAAAACAGTGCATGCTTATTCACAAACTAGTTTCTACCCACTAAATGTAAAAGCTCAAGCTCAGATCTTATTATTTACCTTCTGAGACGCGAAATGCCTTAACCTTGGTTAAACAAAATATTTCAGGAAACTACATACTGTAAATGCTCAAGTAGGTATGAATTACTTCAACCCAACTAACAAAAGGTTTATAATGTAATACTATTAATTTTAGTAGACAGTTATAAAGTCTGAAATATAATATAATATACAATAGTAGTTATACAATAGTACCACTGTAAGCTATAACAAAATTTCACACTAAATTAAAATCAAATTTCAAGTAATAAAAATAAAGTCAAGGTACAGTCAGTGTGAGAAAAATATCTTAGTTGGCAGACAAGCACACGGCCCACCTGATGGAAAGTGGTTACCGTGACCTATGGACGTCTGTAACACCAGAGGAGTCACAGTCGCGCTGCCAACCCTGTAAGTACAGAGTTTCTGTGCCGTCAGCAGAAGACAAAGCAGGACAAGCCTTTAGTCTTCCCACTGACAGCACAAATTCTCCAGTGAGCTCTGGCTACCCTACTCACCACTGGGAACACAACACGAAGTTATTATAACCGCGGTATTCTGTAGGGCGGAGGTACTACCCCAGTCGGACTGCTCAATCGGGCGGAAATACCGCCGTGTCCTACCAAAGTATTAATAGCAAATCAAACTGCTTTACTGATTTAAATTGTATTATTGTACAAACACACAAGGTGTGTACTAAATATCAGAACAATCAGTTTATAAGAATGGTGGGAAACCAAGGTGTTAAAATCATTTAAATCACTTTGTTCGAATGTACAAATATGTAAGTGTTAGCAACATTATAATATTCTCGTACATAAGTGTTAAAGGTTTTAACTGTATTTGCAATGCAAAAGGTAAAGAACCTTTGGAACTTATAGCGTTATTCATCACAGTGCATAATATATTGTTACAACGTATTTTTCATTAGGAAGATTAACTCTGCAAAATGCTGTATTAAAAGTAAATTCTAAATTACTCGCCGCTTTTAAAACGCCAACAAAATAAAGTTGTATATATGCTTTATTGATAATATTATTACAATAAATACTGTGAAATTTGAGACCCGTAAATCAAGAATTAAATTATCAACTTAAAATCTGGTTTTGCTTCTGACTCGACAAAATCAAGATTTTCACTTATAGTTTTGCTCTTTGCTTTACAAAATATTTCCTTTATATCTCGGAATTCGAGAAATTCTGTTATGAAACTGGTGCTAATCGAAGTGCATACCTCGTTCGGATCTTGGGTTAAAAGATTTCAAAGAACGAGTGACCTACATTACCGACGTCTCGTATTTCTCTGGAACACAGATGGATTTCATCGATATATGGAACAAATCGTCATTTGTCATCTTTAGAATTGTATTTAAGTCGTCTGGTCTGATTTTAAGTTTTATTTTCTTAGATCGTGTGAGAAAAATAGCGTATTTATTCTGTAATATATGTTGTTCCACAAACTCACCTATTTGTAAAAAAAATTAGTAAATACTATAATGTTCTAACTATACGCATACGTGCACAACAAATTATGAGGCACTTTGAAATACGTAAATACTCAATACACCAGGTGAGTGAGCGTCATCGATAGAACAAAGATACTGGCAATATTTTCCTGATTGCATTCAAGGCTAAGGTGAACTCGGAGCTTAGGATCTGCCTTCTTTCTGCTTTTTCTCCTCAATCTACTTCGAGCGATCTTGGGCGAAAATTTTAGCAAATCATTGTCACGCATCATCGTCCACTTTTTTTTTGGATTTCTTGGACCTACCCCACCAGGACCCGGCAGTGGGGCATCATTTCAGGCGTCGGTAAAAGAAAAAAAACCTAAATTATAATTTGAAATAAAAATTATCCCAACACGAGGCAAAATGGTGGTTGATGTCTTTGAAGAAGCTGTCTTATATGAATACCTTTATGCATACCAGTTGTTTGAATATTTTAGTAGTCATTTTCGCCAAAAAATCTTTAAGGAAATATGTAAGATACCTTATTCGATTTAATATACAGGCTATATTGCTATAATCTATTTAAATGTATCGATTCAGATCGATCGATTTGAATAGTTAAATAGGATAAATTAACGCACTAGGTAAATGCTTTGAAATTTCATTCAAATATATTACCATAAAATTAAATTACCTAAGAGGAGGAATAAGCTAAAAAAATTTGAGGAATCTTCAGGGCTGTCTTTACATAGGCCCTGGGCACACAGGTATTTGGGGCCCTCAATTTTTTTGAAAGTATAGCGAATTATACAAACATTTTTCAATACAGTAATGTATTATGGAACATTCAATTTATTAATATAGAATTCGTTTCTTTGTATACCTACATCACTTGCATTATTGCATGTTTGGTAAACCGTTTGTGTAATTTTCAGCATCGGCCTGTCATCATCCACCAGTTTGTTGATATAAACTATTTTGGAAACTTTGGTTATTTGTTGGGTAATCTTATTAAACTTTGTATACTTCAAAAATTTAAAGCCCGCTGCCTGATGTGTGTCAAGTAATGTTTTCATTTCAAATCACACGTAATTTGCGAAATATTTTCTTCGATCATACCAATTGTATTCATGTGATTTCTTTTTTAAAATTGAAATATATAAAAACATATAAATTAAATTTAGCATTAAATAAGATAACTCTATTATGCTTTATAATAATTTAACTAAACATTTCTTTATTTTGTAAAAGCATTATACGTACACTGCTACTCAGTGATTGGTTGTCACCCATACGTTTACGTCCATATCCATTGAAGGGCGAATACTGTAATGCGGAACAACACGATGATACGAGTGTATGAATACTAGGGCATTATTCGCGAAAATATTGCGATGAGCATAATCTGGACGAGGGAAGGCAGAAAAAGGTTAAATTTTAATGCAGTAATATTAGTTGACACTGCATTTATATTTTTCATATCACTAAGACTTATAATAATTTATTTCAATTTAAGATATTTAGCAGCAGTAAGCAGATGTTGCTCATTACAACAGATATATTAATCTGGTCACGAATATTTTTTCTCATAGCCCAAATCATTAGATTTCATGCGCTATTCCTAGCGAAATGTTTTTCGGTCTTATTCAGTATTTTCGTCTGTTACAAGTCGAATACGGTGGATTTTACTAGGAAAGCAAAATAGTAAAAACGTGTTTAGGTTAAGCCTAGTATTCACTATTCAAAACACAATGATAATATGTAAAATTTAAGTTAGAGCAAGCCTGACAATGTACAGCAAATTATTTGAAAGTCTAGTGTTATGTATGCATTGAATTACTTGCAGTTTTTGGGAGTGTTGATGTCTAATCTCCTTCAAATTTGAATAATTATCGTGAATAGTTAGCGTGTCCTAGAAAAAAAAAACTTTCTGTCTAACTGATTAAGACTTAAGGTTTTAAAAGCGTCGCTAGGTCAAGGTAACCACTTTCTATAAGATAACCCCTATGCTTTTTATTGTGATAATGATCTAAAATTGATACTTTGGGTGAAAAAACTGATGTTATTTATAATCAACTGACATGATATTATTGCCTATTTATTGAATATGATCAGATGTGACCTTTCTCAAAGAAAATCGAGGTTTTTTGAATGAGAAATATCACACCTGTTTCGTCCTCGTAGTTGAAAATAGAATGAATTCATGTATGTGTTTTTATATACCTACCTTTTACTTTCTTATTGTACTTACTTACTTGTAATTGTGTTTATCTCGCACAATGATAGCCAGAATAAGATTATGTTGTGTTGCAAACAAACACTAAAGGTATAGTGAAAACGAACCTTAAATCCTCTTAGAATAAATAAAATAGGTTCTGTAACAAGCTTCAAGGACAAAGAGCTTAGCTGATCAACCTTTTGTGAAGGTTGAACCGATTTTGGGGTTTCTTTACAAAGTACGTTAATACCTTGATTCTGAGTAACGATATACACTGAATTAGGTAAAAACATCTACAACTTTCTAGAGCATTACGATGCCTTGTACCGGTTGTAATAATTTTCAATTAGAAGATTTTTTTTAGCAAATATTTCATCCTAAGATTGTAAATAGTTGAATTATGTAGTGATATATCTGTTCTATTCCTTTAGAGTTCCTGAGTTACTTTCATGAGATAGCCATTATTGGTCTTTATAGTTTAAGACCAAGTGCATTATTAATCAACACTAAGTTAACCAGTAAATTCGAAAATAAATCACACTATGTTCTCAGTGCCGTAGGTGGCAAGTGAAATTGCAATTATTTCTGACAGAAAACACACTAAAACGTTTTGTGTGTCACAGTCATTAGTATGCCCATTGTTCATTTAACAAACAAAATTCCTGAGACAAGAACCCAACTTCCTCTAAATAAAAAAAAACAAGGAATATGGACGAAAAGGAAAACTCAGCCAATGTGTATTGCACTTAGTTCGGCCCAAAGCTCGTTAGGGATCACTTTAGATAGCCCCAACGATTACCAGACGATTCAAGAAGTTCCTCGGTCCCTGTATTCGTAAATAAAAAATACAAGCCTTAATTCGACCGCCTCAAAACTTTGTCGGAGTATTAATGGGTGCCCTCTATGTTTTTTACGTGAAACATTTGTGTGAGTAGGGTAACCAATATTTTTTGCAATATTCTTGTTGCAGACCCAAATGAATTATGTTTTTATTGTACGAGTACAACTACTAGTATTGTCATATTAGTAATAACATCTTTTTCTGTTTTATTAGTTGTATTCCGTTCAGATGAAGCCATTTTCAATAATCAATATGCGTTAACGAGCTTAAAGTTGAGATACGTGCAATCTTGAATTTCCATTTTTGTAACAATATATATATAACTGTAGAAGCAGTTAAAACTAAATGTAAGGTTTAATTTAATATTCTGAATTCTCGTTCTAACCGTCGAAGATGGCTAGCTATGTATTACAAGTCATTAGCGGGCTTGTTATTAAACATGTTGTTTCTGGTAACTTAGTAAGATATTGTTATAACTTTGTAGCAACATTGTTATATTAGCATACTTAAAACTTAAGACCCAAGTAATCACAGGATCTCAGTGTAGGCATATATTATTCGAGTGTAGGTATATATTTATGTAGGTAGAATGTAACAAAGTATTTAAGGTACAGTTGTGGTTACAAAAAAATCGATTTCTGACTCTGCCATCCATACTCATACGCCCACATGATAACTATTTTACTATTTAACTATTTCCCTTGCAGTACTGAAGCTCGTTCTTGCTTTTCTCGCTTCAATTCCCTTTTGCCTGGCCTCAAAGAACTTTCTCCATACTTTTTCACCCTCTTAGGGTCTCCTATCTTCCCTGATGGAGTGCCAGAAGCAATTTCTTCCCGCACAAAGCTTCTCCTGACCGCTCGAGAACGTCTCAAAGACCTTTCTGCGCACGTGGCGATGGCCTTATTGCGCAGGTGCTTTGCCCTCCCTAAGCTAACGTATCTCCTGCGGACTACGCCTATCTGGGTATGTCCAGTGGAAGTCGCAGCATTCGACGACAGCCTTAGATCCACTGTTGAGTCGATCCTAAATGTATCTCTCAATGAGTCTCAGTGGACACAGGCGAGTCTTCCCATTCGTCACGGAGGTATCGGAGTGCGACGCGCGCAGGATATGGGTGTGCCGGCTTTCCTGGCATCGGTGCATGGGGTAGCGCACCTCGTCACTGTAATCCTCCATAATAATGGTGGCAGAGTGACCGTGCCCTTTGCGCCCGACGCCGAGACAGTGTGGTTCACCCGCAGTTCAGCGGCGTCGAGTCCAGTTGTGCCCCATGTCCAGCGCGCTTGGGACGAGGGCATTGCTGGAAGGCTTAGGGGGCAGTTGTTGGAGGGTACTTCAAGAAACGATCTGGCCAGGCTCCGAGCAGTGTCACAGCCGGAATTGGAAGCATGGTTGCACGCGCTGCCTTCACCTCACCTGGGCACTTTATTGGATGACAATTCGATGCGGGTGGCGGTGGCCTTCCGCCTGGGCTGCAGGTTGTGTGAACCCCATAGATGCACCTGCGGTTCCATGGTGGCGAGCGACGGCCATCACGCACTGAGTTGCCGTAGAAGTACGGGTAGGTTGCCGCGCCACCATGCTCTCAACGACATACTTCGGAGAGCCTTTGTGTCGGCGGATATCCCATGCCTATTAGAACCACCTGGCCTCAGCAGATCCGACGGCAATAGGCCGAACGGTATGACTCTGATGCCATGGAAAAGACGTAAGTGCCTTCTGTGGGATGCCACGTGTGTCAGCACAGTTCCGCCCAGTCACCTGAGCCGTACTGTCCGGTCTCCGGCAGCTGCTGCTGAGGACGCAGCGGATAAAAAACAGGAGAAATATGCGGCGTTGACAGAGCAATATATGTTCGCTCCCTTTGCGGTCGAGACAATGGGTAGTTCCCCCGATGCCAAAAATCTAGTAAGCGAATTAGGGCGCAGGTTGAGGGACAAAACCGGTGACTCCCGCTCCGGCTCGTACCTGGGGCAACGGTTGACCATAGCTATTCAACGGGGCAATGCCGCCAGCGTCATGGGCACCTTTGCACCCGGTACGATGAGGGGCGGTTTAATAGATTAGACTTGATTGGACTGTCATTTTGTCTTTATAAAAATGTAGACATAATGTTATAATTGTATCATGTTGATTTATTTAATAAAGATTTTTTTTAAACTATTTTAGGTATGGTTAACAAAACTAAAGACATTTTTTTCAATTGAACATGGTAACCCTACTGAAATAAGGTTTTTACAGCACCGCCAGTTGTCTTGTGGCTAATATGTTTTATATCTCGCAGCGAGCCCGGGTAATAAAATCTTGGTTACTTTAGAAATGCTTGGATTTTTGTAAGAAATCTACTTTTATTCTGGAAAGAGAGTAGTTTTGGATACTCCTAAACAATGTTATACAAGTGTGCCATTAGAATATAGTATGTAATAAATTAATAATTATTGGCTCGGTTTATTAATCAATCAGCGATAACAAAGGGCTTGTGATTGTGTATTATTTATTAAAGCTATGATGAATCTGAAAACTGTATATACTTGGCTGTATTGATAGATTTATGAAATAGCTCTTCTCTTAACAAGCTACAAAGCTTCTCGCTACATAATCGCTTCTGGGAGAGTTGATTAACATGAAGATCAATTATTTCACATCTACTTTTAAAAAGTGTTTCATTATTATAAAAATACTTAACTATAATATGCCACAGTGGGTTTAATTGAATAATTATAAAATACATATAATTCAATTTTACATAAAAATCAAATATATATAAAAGAAATATATTAAGTTGATAATATATTACAATAATATTGGTTCTGCGTTGAGAAAACTGTTGTGTAACAGATATCAACCATAATTTTAAACTGAATGATAAAGAATATTTTTATCTTAAATATGAATTCTTTCGGAATGCCCGTACATAAAATTATCCATTCATCCATAAATAAATAGGGCACCCGCATTAGGGCGTTTAGCTTCTTATAGGTATGAGTTTGGAGAACTTAAATGATTGAGAAACTAAATGTTAATATAAGAGAAATAATTGTTTGATTAAAACAGTAGAACACGTCAGTAATTACTTTGTCGTGTTCTTGTGGCAGTAATAATATGGTGGTTTCTTCTTGTATTAAACATAAAGAAATTTACTTGAGTACGAGGTTGGATTTGTTTTCGCTAAGAAAATGTAGAAGAGGTTTTGTACCTCTTAATGAGTTTATACAAAATGTTGTTTCGCTGGTTTCATTTTCACTGCTTTTATTTCAGTTCAAATTTTACCTACCAGTGATAATGAAGACGTAAAATTCACCTAAAGTGTTATGATGGTGTGTTGGGTATACCATAATTATTTTAGATATATAATTTATTAAAATATGTAGTTAAGATAATGGCAGTTGAAATAAAATAGAGTGAACATAAACAGAAGATACTCGATATTCAAATTACAATAGAGGAAATTTACTTGATAAAATAGGTATAAGCTACGTCAATTTGTCTCTTGATGAAACTTGGATTTACTTATCACAAATGAATATGAATAATTTATAACACAAGAATTTAGAACAATATGTTTACATAGAGCGTAATCACTTGGAATTCAAATAACCTTAAATGTTAGCAAAATGATCATAGATTGAAAAGAAGAAATCAAATGTGCCGGAAATGAAAAGGGCCATCGAAATTCGATTTGCATAACAAACATGCGGTAACGACTTAGTCCAGAGCTTTGCTATAGAAATGTTCATAGGAAAATAGTGTTGTCATTGCACTTACAAAGATATTTTTTATTAAAGGCGGATGTCCTCATTATAAGGCCTTAAGGCATAATACTCACAATAGTTCTGTGCATTTAAAGAGAAAATTAATGACAGATAACACATGACTTTCTCGTTAGGACGATTTCAAACATAAGAAGGCCAAACAAAGTAAGACCAAAAGAGAATCTTAATTACGTTTTATTCTATGGTTTCGGTATTCTATGGTTATAATTTGATATGTCCTTCAGAAGAGGCGAGAAATTTAAATCTGTCAACTCTGGCGAGCGCATTGTTTTCTTCACCTCTTTTTTACAGTAAGTTATCTGTAGTACCTCCAGATTACAGAGACAACCGACAAAGCGTTTCGCACAACGTGTGTCTTTGAAACACGACAATATTGTTGCCTCCGAAACAGAAAGAGAACGGATTAAAAGTTTTAAGTGATTTAATCTTCCTAAAGTCCAAAGATTTGGCAAAATTTATAGTCTACAAATGAGATGAAATTTAGGTTTTGGAGTATTTTTTTTTAAAGTACAAGAGTTTTTATCCTTTAAGTGAGAGAAGATATAAGAAGTTATATTTCTCTTTTGTCTAATTAACCAATTATGTATCACAATTTTTTTTAAACCAAAAGTTTGGAATTACCAAATAGTGCTAAAAATCTTGAATTTCAATTATACAGTTTGCCATGCAGCAGCATGAGTAAGAAATAGGTGCATTTAACTCGCCATATTATATCACTATATTAAATAACACATAATTTTATATGAAAACTGATGACACTTTAAAGTAGTTAAAAAGTTTCGAGGGAAGGCGTTGTTAGAATTCACAAATTTACACATTCCCATGATCACGGAATCTTGGCCCTTTCTTTTTCGAAAGCTAGAAGATTAAGAAACAACTAAAACTGTTTAACTGTGTAACATCGTGGTTGTTTCTATCTTTTTTGGCAAACACAAACAAACCTTGTCTTGGTCTCTATAAACTACGTAAACCGATAGATAGGTTGATATAACACCTATCTATCGGTTTACGTAGTTTATAGTCTCTATAAACTACGTAAACCGATAGATAGGTTTAATATAGTGATATAATAACATAACATAACATAAACTCACGCCTATATCCCCGAAGGGGTAGGCAGAGGTGCTAGCACCCACATTTCGCCAGTTTATGTTTAGGTCCCAATGTAATAGGTGGCGAGCCTATTGCCATTAACCGGGCACTTATAAACGGTAAACCTATATAATATGGCGAGTTAAATGCACCTATTTCTTACTCATGCTGCTGCATGGCAAACTGTATAATTGAAATTCAAGATTTTTAGCACTATTTGGTAATTCCAAACTTTTGGTTTAAAAAAAATTGTGATACATAATTGGTTAATTAGACAAAAGAGAAATATAACTTCTTAAATGTGATTAATATGTTTGTTTGAATTAAACAGCGGCTATTTTAACATTACAAACAGAGACTTCTATTTTATATATTTTCATGTAGGTATTTATACGCTTATAACGTGTAAAGACGATAATATGTAATTTTTAAACTTTCGCGGTGTGAATTCATAATTATACTAGGTATCGGGACTTCTTGCTCGAAGACTAGTCAAGTCGTGACCACGGGTGCTGCAACGCATCCGAAACGTCGGCAGAAATAGTAAGTTCCAAGATATAATTCGCGAGAATTCCCGATACCTAGTATAATTATGGATAATATGTAAAGTAGTAATACGTGCTAACATCGAATATAGCTATACAAACACCGGGTATTTACAAAGTGAATTGCAGCTGCGGTAGTTCCTACATAGGACAGACCAAGCGAACCATTGCAGAAAGAGTCAGAGAATATAAATTGCTCTGAAAAACCGTCAGTTCAACAAATTGACAGTAGCAGATTGGGTATCAATCACTGTATTGAGCTTCACCAACCCAAAGACCTCTCCACTGATCGTTACTACAATTCATGGATTGTGCGTGAAGCTATTGAAGTCAAAACATATAAAAATTTCAATAGGGAAGATGAATTCAAACTATCCGGGACGTGGAATGTGGTGATTAAGATACTTAAACTATAAAACACAGTGCCGTTAAGAACTGGCATAGCGAGTGTGATCTGTCGCCACCCTTACCGTTCATAATAAAAGTAATGATGGGTACGCGCACATAAAATGTTTCCCGCATACCTCGCGACTCTCGCAAGCCAGTCAAATCGTGGGAGCTGCAACGCATCCAAAAAGTCGGCAAAAATAGTAAGTTCTATGATATAATCGCGAATAGTCCCGAACCATAATATAATTATACAATTTTTTTTTCTTATACCACTTAGTTGGCAGACAAACACACGGCCCACCTGATGGAAAGTGGTTACGGTGATCTATGGACGTCTGTAACACCATAGGAGTCACAGTCGCGATATGACCGATGTTATACTTACAGAAGGCCAACTTAGAGAAGTTTATACTATGTTCCTATTAAACCTCTCTAATTGTATTGGGTAAATAGACCAATAAAAAACGATACAACACTTTCGCCTACTCCTTCAAAGATATTCAGACATAATACTCAGGTACTTTTTAACTAATTTACAAGACTTCCTCTTTTTAATTCTGCTATATGGATTGTCATTATGTTTACTTCTAGCCATGAATATAACCCTTTTCAATTTAAAATTAATAAAGTGGGTATTCTAAAAACTCTCACTCCCTATGGACTTAACCATTTCAGTAATGGAATAATGGATTCCAGAACTCATCGTGGTATAAGCTTCAAGGTTCTATGTCCGTAAATGAGGTCCGGATTCGAATTTCTGTGGCCATTTTGGGAAATATATCCCAATAAATAAACAAATACCGGGTAACCGCTTCCCAGAATGTGTTCAGTTATTTGGTTAAAGTGAGTACACTGAACTAATTTATATATGTATTTAGTATTCATTGGCAACTGCACAGTATATTTCCATAATATTAATATTTTTCAAGGAGGTAGGACACGGCGGTATTTCCGCCCGATTGAGCAGTCCGACTGGGGTAATACCTCCGCCCTACAGAATACCGTGGCTTTAATAACTTCGTGTTGTGTTCCCAGCGGTGAGTAGGGTGGCCAGAGCTCACTGGAGAATTTGTGCTGTCAGTGGGAAGACTAAAGGCTTGTCCTGCTTTGTCTTCTACTGACGGCACAGAAACTGTACTTAGAGGGTTGGCAGCGCGACTGTGACTCCTATGGTGTTACAGACGTCCATAGATCACCGTAACCACTTTCCATCAGGTGGGCCGTGTGTTTGTCTGCCAACTAAGTGGTATAAGAAAAAAAAATTGTATAATTATATTATGGTTCGGGACTATTCGCGATTATATCATAGAACTTACTATTTTTGCCGACTTTTTGGATGCGTTGCAGCTCCCACGATTTGACTGGCTTGCGAGAGTCGCGAGGTATGCGGGAAACATTTTATGTGCGCGTACCCATCATTACTTTTATTATGAACGGTAAGGGTGGCGACAGATCACACTCGCTATGCCAGTTCTTAACGGCACTGTGTTTTATAGTTTAAGTATCTTAATCACCACATTCCACGTCCCGGATAGTTTGAATTCATCTTCCCTATTGAAATTTTTATATGTTTTGACTTCAATAGCTTCACGCACAATCCATGAATTGTAGTAACGATCAGTGGAGAGGTCTTTGGGTTGGTGAAGCTCAATACAGTGATTGATACCCAATCTGCTACTGTCAATTTGTTGAACTGACGGTTTTTCAGAGCAATTTATATTCTCTGACTCTTTCTGCAATGGTTCGCTTGGTCTGTCCTATGTAGGAACTACCGCAGCTGCAATTCACTTTGTAAATACCCGGTGTTTGTATAGCTATATTCGATGTTAGCACGTATTACTACTTTACATATTATCCATAATTATACTAGGTATCGGGAATTCTCGCGAATTATATCTTGGAACTTACTATTTCTGCCGACGTTTCAGATGCGTTGCAGCACCCGTGGTCACGACTTGACTAGTCTTCGAGCAAGAAGTCCCGATACCTAGTATAATTATGAATTCACACCGCGAAAGTTTAAAAATTACATATTATCGTCTTTACACGTTATAAGCGTATAAATACCTACATGAAAATATATAAAATAGAAGTCTCTGTTTGTAATGTTAAAATAGCCGCTGTTTAATTCAAACAAACATATTAATCACATTATGGATACTAAACCTCCTCTGTGAACCCCTCTTAGCATATGTAGGTGAGAGTACAATGAGGGTAACGTGTAGGTATTACCAAAAAGTGATTCAATATTTTAATTTTCCTGTTCAAACTACTCCTATTATTCATTTCAAAGTAATATCATTAGTCATTTTGTTTACTACATCCCTGACACCAAAATCAGGGGCTCAAATCATTGTCTATTGTGTCAACGCATCGCTTACACAAAATCTTTTATATTTACTCCTCTTTTGACTTTTAAAAGCTTTTCTTTAGAACATATTCTATTGAAGACGGTTAGGTACTTTCAAATTCTTTCTTTATTATTTTCAAAGTATCTCGCGTAACTATATTCTTTAAGAAAATAATGTCCAATACCATTTATTAAAACTTTTAGATAAGACATAAGGAAAGTTGTGTTTTTAATTAAATCGCTACTACAAATACTTTAATAAGCGAAAAAAAAAAATTCTACGAAATAAAACAAATTTGGGCCATATATGTGTTCCTATTTTTCCATTTACTTTTTTTGTAACAGGTACATTCATCATTTTTCAAACAAAGTACGATAACGGTGCATATAAAACATGCATTATTAAAGTCATAAGTTTTCAGTTACTAACAACTTGGTTTACATTCCCGCGGCACTGCAATATATTCTAGCAATGTAGGGCGATAAAAGGCGCGAATTCAGATTTGATTATTTTATTAGAATTCCTCTTTGTTATATAGGTAAATCCAGATGAATGTAGCATGCATGTTTTTACGGCTCTCTATAAAGATTTGCAACATATTAATAGAATAATAATAATATTTACTTCAGACCAATATTACAATGTTCATATTATAAATACGTTTATATTACACACAATTTAGAAATTATATTGAATTATCAAAACATAACTCAATTGATAACATAACATAAACTCACGCCTATATCCCCGAAGGGTTAGGCAGAGGTATAACTAGCATCCACATTTCGCCAGTTTATGTTTAGGTCCCAATGTAAACCAATAGGTGGCGAGCCTATTGCCATTAACCGGGCACTTATAAACCTGCGATAAATATATACATAACTGCGAAAAGCATCGAAAAGTCATTGGTGACCTTGTCTCAGCAGTCCATTACCCGTACCACTAGGCTGCCGCGGTATTAAATTCATAATGAAGTAAAATTAAAAGAATAAAAAAAACTGATAAAGTAGCTCAAGAATGCTACTTATATAGTTGCATCCATTTGACCATGAACGGACATATATTTGTCCATTCTCCTCGTTCCTGCAGGCAGCTGTAGGAGCTGTCGCACACTCGCCGTCTTTTCCGTATTATTGCACTAAAGCTGTTAACTCCGACATCCGCAAACATGACTGACGCACTACAAAAGTGACACAGCCCCATCAGCGCCCTGAAACTATTGTTATATTGGAGAGTAGTTTGTGTATGCCTAATCCTTAGGCTGCAGGCATAAAATTATTGGGCTTTAAATAAGGCCATTTAGACCTGCGCCATACACCGCGCAAACCTACGAGCCAGCATACTGGCCCTAACTGATAATACCCTGCGTACCCTTGCCATATCCTCTTCATCCTTGAAAGTCACTGTGACCCAGTTTTCCCAGGTACTTTACCCGTTCAACTCTTTCAAAGTGCTGTTGTTAAGAGTAACTTTGCCACCTGAGTAGCTGCAGGTCCACTGGTGGTGGTTTATTGGCGTGTTGAAATGAATTTTCAACATACCGGGGGACGTCATCGGCGCTGCTGCTGTTATCGTTGTTTTTTGTGTTATTTATTATTATTTTGGGATTTCTTACATATATGTACATGAGTGATCCGTAATTAAAACAATTTTCTTTCTTTCTAACTTTAGGCACAGTAGTATAGGTATATGTTTAATACCCGCCTTAAAAACCATGTACATGCTCTTGGTAGCATTGTACCTGAGCCCATGAGCATTAGCGTAACTATGTTATTAAAAATTGTACCATCGAAAGAGCAGCCCACTCCGGTGCCACTGAGATCACGAACCAGGCTATCCATGAACAGGTTGAAAAGTCTAGGTGACTTCAGACCTCCCTGTCTCATACCACATTTCAACTTGTACTCAACCTATTTTGCTTCGTTCGATTTCACATAGTTGATCTGATTGTCATACAATAACCTAAATAGTGATAGGAGTTCCTAAGGGAGATTGGTTTCACTCGCTATCGCAATTATGATTGAAGCAATTTCTGTCGCACATTTTTTTAAAATCATATAAAAATTTAGATAATGATCCGGATTTTTAGGTGCGGAAAACTTCTTGTGCTTCACTTCACCGGGGCAATAAAATCATTGAGTGAAGTGGGTCTGTTGGACTCTAACCGACTAAAACTCTATGATGTTTTGTCACATTTTCCTTTGTAGCTGGGCAAGAGATGATATCCCTGAGACACTTAGTATCTTTGGCCGCATAGCCAAAAATATGTGTCATATTTAATAAAAACTGCCATGCTAAATATTATCTACTGATTTTTTCATACAACTTAGGTGGCAGACAAGCACACGGCCCACCTGATGGAAAGTGGTTACCGTGACCTATGACCGTATGTAACACCAGTGGAGTCACATCCGTGCTGCCAACCCTGTAAGAACAGAGATTTTCTGTGCCATCAGTGCAGAACACAAAATCAGGACAAGCCTTTGGTCTTCCCACTGACAGCACAAAAACTCGCCAGTGACACCGGCTACCCTACTCACTGCCGGAAACACAACACAAGGTTATTATAGCCGTGGTATTCTGTAGGGTGGAGGTGCTTCCCCAGTCGGACTACTCAATTCAGACGGGAATACCGTCGTGTCCTACCTCATAAATTTGAGAGTGATTTAAGAGTTAAATACGCTAATTTATTCAGAATTATTGCCAAGGGTTCTTTCCCATTAAATAAGTATTATTACACAAATAAAATTATTACACAGATATTTTTAACAAACCGCTGCTTTCCTAACCCACACATCATGTGTGTGAATACACCTGACGTGACAAAATGTATGTTCATAAGACTGTCTGCGCGAATGCCGACTGTAGCATAGATAAGCGATATATTTTATGCAGAGCCGCCTCTTTTTCATACCTATGTGGTATCTGGCGTTGAAGTCGGAAAATATTTCTTACTTGATAGTAACCAGAACTACTGTTGACTAGACAAGTCTCATTTTTCTCACTTTTTTTTTAAATAGATAATAAATATAAACTTTCTAAAATAATAATTTTGAATTTATTGTTTTCGAAAGTTTATTTCAAATGTGTTATGAATTTATAATATTAAATATACTTTGGTAGGGTATTTAGGGTGTGTTTTCTATTGCATAAACCGCGGAAGCCTAGTGGTATGGGTAATGGACTGCTGAGACGAGGTCTCGGGTTCGATCCCAGGTTTTACCATGGCACACACCAATGACTTTCAATGCTTTTATAAGTGTCCGGTGCAGGTTTATAAGTGCCCGGTTAATGGTAATAGGCTCGCCACCTATAACATTGGGACCTAAACATAAACTGGGGAAATGTAGGTGCTAGCGCCTACATGGCAGAGGCGTGAGTTTATATTATGTTATGTTTCTATTGCAAACAATAGAATGCACTAGGTAATGTCCTTAATCACTACAATCGTATTTTTATTCAAAATGTGAGGGTAGTCCCAGTTAATATCACTCCTACCTGTTAACCAATGAAATATAACGTAAAATAGCTAATTTTGTCTGACCTACATTAGATTACTGTTCATATAGTATATAATATCAGCCATATCGTTTGTCAGTCATAACATTTAAGCCAAGAACGGCAATAAACACAAAATCCCTGGGTTTATAGAGGTATCCATCAAGCTGCCTTTGTCATATATATTATTACAGTATAAGATGATGCTTTACGGTGTTTGCCTTAGGAGATTTGACAGTAGTGTTATATTTTTAGCACCAAGTGGGTATTTATTTCTATTGGTAGTGTGTAATGATAGTTATCTATTTTACAGAAACTGCATTTTTATTAGACACTGTATAAGTCTTTTTGAGACTAACGCGACATTAAGAGAGCAAACTAACGTAATAGCATTTAAATTATACCAACAAATAAAATTTATCACAGGGATCATGAAAAGAAAGCTTGTAGTGAGCTAAGAATCTGACATATCGATCTTGTTTTCCCGGAGAGTTTGTGGGTTTCATAATTCTTTCGGATTTTATTGGATAATAGATGATTATCTACATATCTACATATAGCTGCCCACTGTTTTAGGTTTCAGAATTTTAGCTTTTAGGATTACATTAATTGTGGCAAACCTTGTGATTCTGGGATACACCAGAATCACAAGGTTTTTATATGTAGATTATGAAGGCAGGCGACGTTTTCTTCGTTGTTATTTTTAGCCTTACTTGTCTGTAGTATACAAAGAAGTCTAAATCGTACTAAAACTACATTAAATACATGAATATTTCGACTGTTTGCGTGTTGCACTATTTGCGATGGAAGGATGTACTGTGACTTTTTGAACTAAATATTGCTGAGTCCGTTCTTTACTTTATACTGCCAAATGTGTAGTCAGTATCAGAATAAACGGGATATTTACCATGTTTCACGATTTTGAGCTTCCGATATTTCGGCGCTGTTGCAAGCACCATGATCGTGAAACATGGTAAATATCCCGTTTATTCTGATACTGATGTCAGTGACCATGATAGTTTAAATACAAATGTGTAGTGTTCCTAAAATTCATTTATAACCCGACTATTAATCATAATATAATAAAATGACTGCTGAGTTAATATGTTGGCAAACTGTTCGAAGATTACATCCGCATGCCCCCTGACGTGAACGCCTGTAAGTTATTCTTAGGTGTAACATGTGAAACTAACACGTCGCTAACATCACGAGTGACTTTGAGGAATAGAGTTCGCTACAGTTAGTGACGTAGGCATTGATTTCACGTTCGAATGAACTGTCACATGTTGGATTTATGAGCTGTACAGACCATATCTTACTTTTAGTCTTTGAACATTTGACTTAGCTGTTACTGAAATTGTACTGAACACGTGAACATTGTTGTTCAGCCATATAATAGGTAATACTTCTCTTTTAATAAATAAATATTCTACAACATTCTACACAACGATATCTAGACCCATGGTAAGCATAGTTTAACTAGCTTGTGTTATGGAATCTAGAATACGGATAAACATACTTAAATACTTTTTTTTTGTAAATACATACATATTATATGTCGGCGCCTACGCCTTATAAGACTTTTATTTTAAGTAGTAATATGTATAACAATTATTACGGATAGTGTTTTAGTTTATTCTACATAGTTTAGCGGCGCCTTTGCCGTATATATTTATTTTTGTTAAATAGAAATTAGCGGTCCCCGCGCCTTACAAACTATTTATTTTGATTTGTATAAATCATGTGGATTCGCGGCGCCCGCGTCATTAAAAACTATTTTGTATGTCATAGTTCTTAGGATTCATTGTTGTTTGTGTAAACTTAGTTTGCCATTTCCAGCGGGTCGCGCGCGCCTTCGCTTCGTAATGTAGGTACCAACTCACTTTGCCGCTAGCCACCTTCCTGGGCACTTGTTTCCATATAATATATATAATCTTAAGAAATATTGTACCGACAGTTATTCTGGAAATAAGTAGACCTCAAACCAATTATCTGCTTTTATTTCCCCCTTGTTCACGTGGTGAACAAATTGGCGACCGTGACAGGACCTGCCTGATTAAACGCGAATTCGAAGTTACGTTGCAGGTAGAATATTCTCGAGCAAGGTGAACGAAGGTCGACCGCCACGCGTGCCACGTTGCTTCGCAGTTCCTGTTTGTAAGGACTATCCAGCTTCGTGTGTGAAGTGCGTGCAGTCTGAACCTGTTCTCGCCTAGGAAGAATTTGGTTTATTCAACGGGAGGCGTCCAGCTCCCTCGGCATCGTCATCAAGCGGATCGTGAGCTCCGAGAGGACGGACCTACCTACGCATCGTCTGCCTAATCATAAAGTGAGCCCGTTCCTTTTCTATGCCTTTATGTTCCTATTGATTTGTGATATCAGGGGACTGGTTCCTTAATATTTAGTGCCTGCTCGTGTTATACTGTCATATGTTAGCCTACTGCTCCCGCTTTAATAAGCTGCGAGCTTTATTTGCACATGTTTGTACCCCATAGCACGCTTGTCTGCCTAAATAATACCTACCTATTTAGTTTTTACTTCATATTTAGTGCCTACTCGTGCTATACTGTCATATGTTAGCCTATTGCTCCCGCTTTAATAAGCTGCGAGCTTTATCTGCACATATTTGTACTCCATAGCACGCTTGTCTGCCTAAATAATACCTACCTATTTTGTTTTTACTTAATATTTAGTGTCTACTCGTGTTATACTGTCATATGTTAGCCTACTGCTCCCGCTGTAATAAGCTGCGAGTTTTATTTGCACATATTTGTACCCCATAGCACGCTTGTCTGCCTAAATAATACCTATTTAGTTTTTTTTTAACATTTAGTGCCTACTCGTGCTACCGTCATATTATTATGTTAGCTTATTGCTCCCGCTTTGATAAGCTGCGAGTGCAATTTAGCACATATTTATTTGTAGGTACCCCATGCACGCTTGTCTGCCTAAATTATATTTAATATCATTTGATCTTTATTATCCCCCTAGTTTTTTGCATAGACTATTCCATTTAAATGCATCTAAACTCAGTGTTTATTATCAATATCAATGCTTCTTTGAATTCAATTCATTAAGGTGCCTATTCTTTCACTGCATAGTGTAAACAACCTAAGTATATCAGTTGCCCATAACTAGCTATAAACGTTTGCATCTTCCATTGAATCGTTGTACCTACGCGCTCCCAACAATCTATTCCAGCGTTCGAGCGCTGCGTTGACTGCGCGCTATCGCTAAACGCAGGCTGCGCGCAGCGCTGCATCTCTGCATTTGCATCGTGCATCAGCTGTTTTGTACCTGCCTACACCGCCGGTGCGAGTCATCGCATCGATCGCCGAGTGCTATCTACAAAGCGAGGAGCGTATGCGTTTTACTTTCTTACTTTTGTTTTGATAATTTAATTTGATTTATTTGTTTGAAATGACTGACGCTGAAGCTTCGAAGACCGATAGGGCTATTAAGGATTTAACTGTTAAACGTAGCTCAATTAAAGGTCGCCTTACAAAATTTAAAAATGAACTAGGAACTTTACAACCACTTGAAGTTATTTCTCCTTTGGATATTATTAAACTTAGAACCAAATTGAATAAATTTGAGGAATTATTCACTGAATTCAGTCAAGTACAAGAGGAAATAGAAGTGATCAATGCGCCCACTTTGGAAGTTGAACTCTGTGTTAGGGATTGCTTGGAACAGGATTTTTACCACTGTATAGCTTTATCTCAGCAACTTATTGAGAGAAATGCCTCTAATCGTGACAACAACGGTGAGTCGCATTCTTCTAGTTCTCGTTGTAATCACGACGATGACTGTGGGCCTCTCGGGTTCAAGCTACCCACTATAAGGATCCCTAATTTTGACGGAACGTACTTTAAGTGGCTTGAGTTTAGGGACACGTTCTCTTCCTTGATTCACAAAAATCCTAAAATTAAAGATATTCACAAATTTTACTATTTGAATTCTTATTTAGAAGGCGAAGCAGCGCGAGTTATTTGCAATTTGGAGGTTACAGAGCAGAATTATAGCGAAGCTTGGCAACTTTTACGTGAGCGCTATGACAATAAACGTCAGTTAATGAATAATCATTTAAGATCCTTGCTTAGTTTTGAATCAGTGCGGGAAACTGAAAGGTCTTTGCGGTTTATTATAGACCACGTGACCAAGAACTTACGGGCTCTTAGGTCTTTGGGTTTGCCCACTGATGGTTGGGATATGATTATAATTTATTTAGTAGTAGAAAAATTGGATTCAAAAACGCAGTTTAAATGGGAAGAGCATAAGAATTCGTTAGGTGAGATTGTAACACTTGAGGAGTTTTTCAATTTTTTGAAAAGTCGCGCTAACGTAATCGAGACTATGAGTCGTAATAAGACTACGTCTAAACACACCCCACAAGCAGAGCAGTCTAATACACGTCATAAAACACAAACGAAGGTTATGACAGTCTCTTCTAATTCCTCTAAGGAACCATCTGCTCCGTCTTCTCCGCTTTGTCTATGCTGTAAGGGTGCTCACCGCATTTATGATTGCTCTGTGTTTATGGATAAATCATCTAGTGATCGAATGATTCTTGTAAACACTCGGAAGTTGTGCCACAATTGCCTCAGGACCGGCCATCCTTCTCGCCGCTGTAGGCTCCCTCGTGTGTGTAAGGAGTGTAAACAGCGTCACAACTATTTGCTTCATGAAGCTTTATTTAAAGCTGGCACTGATAGTGAAGGCCCTCAGGGTGAGGCCGTCATTTTGTCTGCTTTGTCGTCTTCAGAGGTACTGTTGTGTACGGCTGAAATAAACTTAATAAATCCCACTAATAATGTAAACATGACAGTGAGAGCGCTGCTGGACAGCGGGAGTCAGTCGTCTTTCGTCACAGAGCGCGTAAGGCAAGTCCTGCATCTGATTCCTCAGCCTTCCAGTACTAGGGTCGCCGGGATCGGCGAAGCTCCACTGAAGATTATTCCTGAACGGTGTGTCGTTCATCTTCAGTCGAAGGTTACATCATTCAACGCTACTCTATCGTGCCTAATTTTACCGACTATTTCCGGTAAGATGCCTAAAGCCTCTTTTAGCATAAGGCACTTGAACTTACAAGGGTTCAGGTTGGCGGATCCTAATTTTAATAAGTCTTCTGTCGTTGACATGCTCATCGGTGCCGATCTATTCTGGGATCTGGTAGGTTCCGAACAACATTCACTAGGAGAGGATAGTCCGATCTTAAGAAGTTCTAAGTTAGGATGGCTGGTAGCGGGTTCCATGTTTCCCAGGAAACAGCCCTCCAAAATGGAGGTGCACTGTCATTTGTCGCAAAATGATGACATGTGTAATCTTGGGGATGAATTGAAAAGGTTTTGGGAGTTAGAAAACGTCCCACACAAGGCGTTCTTGACTGAGGAAGAAAGTCTTTGCGAACAGCACTTTCTCAGTAATACAGTTCGTGAAGGTGACGGCCGTTTTTGCGTGAGGCTCCCGCTTCGAGCAGATAGGGATTGTTTAGGAGATTCCTTTCGTTTAGCTCGTAAAAGGTTTCTAAATCTTGAGGGGCGCTTTAAACGGCAGCCTGTACTCAAGGAGCTTTATTTTGAATTTATTAGGGAATATGCTGAACTTGGGCATCTCTCGGAATATTGTGGCGATCTCCCTCATGAAGTAAAATATTATTTACCTCACCACCCTGTAATTAGGCAAACCAGCGAATCTACTAAGTTGCGAGTCGTGTTTGATGCGTCCGCTCGTACTACTTCCGGTTTCTCTATGAATCATTTACAGATGACGGGGCCGACTATTCAAGATTCTCTATTTAACATCTTGGTTAGATTTCGCTTGCATAAATATATTCTCACCGGTGATGTTGAGAAAATGTACCGCCAGATTAGGGTAGACGATAGGGATCGCAGTCTTCAATTGATTCTGTGGCGTGAGGACGAATCGCTGCCTCTTCGCACTCTTAAACTGAATACCGTTACTTACGGATTTTCAAGCGCTAGCTTTCTTTCTACTCGATGCCTTTGGCAGTTGGGTGATGAGTGCGAGGATCCTCTTGTAAAGGAGATAATCAAGAAGGATTTCTATGTAGATGATTTGGTTACTGGTGCTCAGTCTGAGAGCGAGTTACTCGTCTTAAGGCAGTCTATAGCAGAAGTGCTCGCTAAAGGTGGTTTTCACCTCAGAAAATATCGCTCTAATTTGCCTACAGCACTTCAATCTTGCTTAAGAGAGAGTTCTAATGATTTACTCGTACTCAGCAACTCTACTTGCACGTTAGGTATCGGCTGGTTGCCCATTAAAGACGAGCTTTATTTCCCTATCGAGGCAGCAACAACTAAAGTTGTCACTAAAAGAACTATTTTGTCCTCTACTTTCAATGTATTTGATCCTTTAGGTGTTCTGTCTCCTTGCACTATAAGGCCTAAAATGCTTATTCAGCAACTGTGGACACAGCCTAACCTTGGTTGGGACGATCCCGCTCCAGATAAACTTAAAGCGGAATGGCTTCAGTTTGCTAATGGCATGAAGAGTATTTCAAATTTACAAATTAAAAGACATGTTTTAATAGATAACTTTATTTATATCGAATTGCATTGTTTTGGTGATGCTTCTCAGCGAGCGTATGGAGCTTGTATTTATTTGAAATCGATAAACGCGAAGGGAGAAACAAGAGTGTGCCTACTATGCGCAAAATCGCGCGTAGCGCCCATTGCACCTACAACAATTCCTCGCTTGGAACTATGCGCGGCCTTATTGGGAGCGCAACTGACTTCTGCTGTCATTCAGGCGTTGCGGCTTGAAATAAACCGCCAAGTTTATTGGACTGACTCTAAGGTAGTATTGTGTTGGCTACAGACTTCCAAAAACTTAAAAACCTTTGTGGCTAATAGAGTTGGCGCAATTACTGAACTTACTTGCAGTGCCTCTTGGCGTTACGTACCGACGTCTCAAAATCCAGCGGATTTGGTCTCGCGTGGTGTTGAACCGGATCAACTTGCCGATTTACCCCTTTGGTGGTCAGGTCCCTCATTTTTGCAGCAGGACGAGTCACGTTGGCCATCCTTTGAGCACTGTAATGAGGCTGAGATACCGGAGGTCAAGGCTCATCCCGCTTTGACGGGGGAGGCGGTCATCAATCCGTTCGATCTCTCTCGGATTTCTAAGTTATCGATAGCTCAACGCGCGTATGCTCGCATTCTAAGATTATTTCATAATGCCAAAAAGGCAAACCAAAACGACAAATTGGTTGGCTGTTTACAGGCTTCAGAATTGGAAAGGTCTATGAATATTTTGATTAAACTATCACAGCAGCATTCATTCCAGACAGATTTAAATGTGTTGTCTCAGAACAAGCCACTTAAACCTAAATCAAATATTGCATTTCTCAATCCCTTCATTGATTCAGAGGGACTACTTCGTGTGGGTGGACGCATTGCCACATCTACTTACGATTTTGACAAACGACACCCTATGCTTCTACATGCACACAGTCGTTTTGCTTCCCTGCTCTTTCAGCGGGAACATGAGCGTTTAATGCACGCCGGTCCACAGCTGCTTCTTGCGTCTATACGAGATCGATTTTGGCCTATAGGCGGGAGAAGTCTAGCCAGACGCATTGCTCGAGGGTGCCTCGTATGTTGTCGTTTTAGGGGCAAGTCAATGATCAATCTTATGGGCAATTTGCCACCGGAGAGAGTCATGCCTAATTTTCCCTTTATTAACGTTGGCACTGATTTCGCCGGGCCATTCCTTATAACCGATCGAAGGGGCAGGGGATGTAAAATAACTAAATGTTACTTGTGCATTTTTATATGTTTTAACTATAAATGCATTCATTTGGAAGCAGTCAGTGAGCTTTCAAGGGAAGCCTTTTTGTTAACGCTCAAGCGCTTTATCGCACGCAGGGGTTTGCCAAAGAAAATATTCTGTGATAATGGCACAAATTTTATTGCCGCAGCTCGCGAAATAAAAGAGTTTTTTGATTCTAAGGATAATCGCAGTACTATGTTGGACTTCGCAGCTCAGCAAGGCATTGAGTTTATATTTACCCCCGCGTACGCTCCTCACTTTGGTGGGTATCATGAGGCAGGTATAAAATCTGCAAAATTTCACTTACGTAGAGTCATGGGGCAGGCACATTTAACATTTGAGGAACTATGTTCTCTGTTTTCGCAAATCGAGGCCATCCTCAACAGCCGTCCCTTATGTCCTCTCAGTCCTTCTCCCGATGACCTACAGCCGCTTACCCCGGGACACTTTTTGATTGGCAGGCCACTTACTGCATTGCCTGCGCCCGCTTTCGAGGATAGCAACTCCAACCAGCGGGACCGATACCAGAAGCTCGAGCAGGTGCGCCAGCACTTTTGGCAGCGCTGGTCCAAAGAGTACATCGGAGAGCTTCAACAGCGAACCAAATGGCGCACAAGGCAGGAAGACTTGAAGCTGGACGACATGGTGTTGCTGAAGGACGACAGCGCACCTCCACTCTGCTGGCGTCTAGGCCGAGTCAGCAAGCTGTTCCCTGGTTCCGACGGTGTACCGCGTGTGGCCGACATTTCCACGGCGCGCGGGATAGTACGGCGAGCTCTCAACCGCATTTGTCTTCTGCCCCCTGCGGACTTCAGGGAAGCTTGAAAGCTATTGCGGAGCTTTCAACCGGCGGGAGGATGTCGGCGCCTACGCCTTATAAGACTTTTATTTTAAGTAGTAATATGTATAACAATTATTACGGATAGTGTTTTAGTTTATTCTACATAGTTTAGCGGCGCCTTTGCCGTATATATTTATTTTTGTTAAATAGAAATTAGCGGTCCCCGCGCCTTACAAACTATTTATTTTGATTTGTATAAATCATGTGGATTCGCGGCGCCCGCGTCATTAAAAACTATTTTGTATGTCATAGTTCTTAGGATTCATTGTTGTTTGTGTAAACTTAGTTTGCCATTTCCAGCGGGTCGCGCGCGCCTTCGCTTCGTAATGTAGGTACCAACTCACTTTGCCGCTAGCCACCTTCCTGGGCACTTGTTTCCATATAATATATATAATCTTAAGAAATATTGTACCGACAGTTATTCTGGAAATAAGTAGACCTCAAACCAATTATCTGCTTTTATTTCCCCCTTGTTCACGTGGTGAACATTATACATAGAAACACCCAGACCAATGCAAATACCCATATTCATGTATACAAATATTTGCACTGAGTGGGGATCGAACCCGCGCATCCTGCGTAGCAGTCGCGTTCACTAGCGCCACGCCACAGAGGCTGTCATCTTTTTCTCTACATCTTATTTGCCAAAATTAAAGAATTCTTTTACTATTGGAATGCAACATTATCTTTAAATAACATTTTCAACTTCTAGTACCTGATATTTCCATGAAACCAGCACTTATTCCCCTTTATTCCCAGGAGTTTATTTGACAGTTCCTTTGACGGGACTACAGAGACTTTTTTGTCCTTATAGTTCCTTCAAAGGAAGTAAAGGAACTACTGAAACTATAAAGTTCCTTCAGTTCCTTTGGCAGTTCCTTTGATGGGACTACTGAGACTTTTTGTCCGTATAGTTCCTTCAAAGGAAGTAAAGGAACTACTGAGACTATAAAATCCTTCAGTTCCTTTGAAGGGACTACTGTGACTACAAAGTTCTTTTACTTCTATGTGTGTATGTGTCCCTTGTATATTGGTTGCGCCGATGGTAGAATTTGTATTTTTTTTGCTCAATAGTAGTAATTCAAATCATTGACACTGAAACACACGCTTCCTGTACCCATCTCCCTCCCGCGCTACCTTTAAAGTGAGATAGCAATAGTTTTCGCCCCGCTCAATTGTCAAAATAGCCGCATCATGACTTCGCATCGAACTAGAATCAACAATGGCAGCGGCGCGCGCGACTCTCAGAAATTAATAATGTTTTGTTGGATTTTGACCGCTTTCATAGACCTTTACTGATCGGATTGTGCCTCTCGTGTCCCTCAAGTGATTTAGTGATGTGGGCAGCAGCTCCTGAGCCAGGAAGAGAAGACCGGTGCACCAGTCCGAAAGCACGTGGCGTCATAAAGGTTAGTGCATCCTCTCCTACTTTCTTGGGTTGCATTCAATGCCTAAACCACCTCCGCGGCAACCCGATCACCTATCTTGTTTGTTGTGTAAAGTGTCATATGAAACATGTTAACTTCACCCCCCGCAAAATACAGTCCACTAGCTCAGGTGGCATGAGAATCGCGCCACCATTCTTTTTGGTCCTGATCGAGCCGGATCCTTAGTCGTAGTTCGCAATTTGTTATTTATTCCATAGGGATTAAACGCACCGCACCTAAATACCTAGTTATTTTAGTAGAAAACCCCGCATCTAGGCTTTTAGGTTTGGATCTTAGGTATTCTAGACACCCTAGTGCATAGGCACAGTGTAATACCTAACGCATTTGGCTATTTCAATTTCTGAGTTATCCGTTCGCCGCTAGCTCGCATCGTATTTACCTAATACCTACGTGGGTAGGTACGTGGTTATACCTCGCTCGCATTTCATTCAAATTCATACGAAAGTATTTTAATTTGAATAGATATAATAATAATAATAGTTGAACCTAGACAGCGATCTAGCTCGCGTAGGTACGATCTTGTTGCTATGCGCGTTTTGTTCAAGCTTGCACTCGCAGTTATAAGTACCTACCTACCTACGGATATCGTTCGCGCCGCGTCGCTGTACTGTAGGTACCGCTAAGATTAAGTCATTTCATTTGTTGTTTACCGCACTTTGGTTTGATATTTAGTTGTAAACATGCCCCCAAAGGTTGGTAGTACCGATAGTAAAGTTCAATTGAAACTTTTATACGCTAAAAGAGAAATGATTTACTCTCGCGTACAATCGATTTGTGATAATGCACTTAAAACCTCTGATTTGGCCATTAGAGATTCGTTCTTGTGTTCTATAGAAAACTTAGATAGTTTACGCGCGGATTTCGAAACCTTAGTACATGACATCAACGTTTTAGAGTTAAATTTAAATCCCGATTACTCAGTGAGTTATCAGGCCTTGTCGTCGTTTGACGATTTGTATTGTCGTATCAAACGCGTCGCTAGGAGTTTGGAGAAACCGTCTGACCGACCCAATCCCACTCGCGACCGACCTAAGTTGCCACCAATTCAAATACCCGAATTTGATGGTAACATTCGCAATTGGTGTTTATTTATAGATAGTTTTGAGAATACAATAGATAAGAACGATTCGTTGACAGATCACGAAAAATTGCATTATCTCGTTGAAAAATTAACTGGTAAAGCTATAACCGTTTGCGCTGGAATTACGTTTAGTGCCGAAAATTATAATTTAATTTTAAATACTTTGAAAGCTAAGTATGAGGATAAAAGATCGGTAGCTAACGCATATTTGGATCAGATGTTTGACTTGAAATCCATTACGGCATGTAACGATCAAAACTTAGAGAAGTTTCTAGATACTTTCGCATCATCTGTTCGCGCCGTAAAGAACCTAAAGATCGATGACCTCTGCGACTTCTTATTTTTGTATATGGGTTTAAAGAAATTAGATTCCGAAACCATTCGTTTATTTGAGTCGGATCATCGCGGCAATAAAATTCCTAAGTTCGAAGACTTAGAAAGTTTTGTTCGCGAGCATATAAAAATATTGCAACGCTCTTCATCGAAACATGAAGGCGCGAAGAAAGTTGTTAGTTCGGAACGTAGAATGGATGCGTCGAAGTCACTGAAGTCAACTCATACTTATGTTAATACCGCACCAGCACATGTACAATCACCTGTTTGCTCTTTGTGTAATGCTCATCATTCGCAATTGTACAAGTGTCCGGGTTTCCTAAAATTATCGCCTAGTGATCGTTATAAATTTGTTCGCGCTAATAATTTTTGTTTTAATTGTCTCGGTACTAAACACCGCGTTGTTTTATGTAATAGTAGCAATAGTTGTCGCAAATGTCCAGCGAGACACCACACTTTACTTCATTTTGAAAATAGTAATGCCGCATCCAATGTGAGCACAGTTGGTTCGTCGAGCGGTGGCACACGGCGGCCTGCGCCACATCCGCAGCCCGCGCTCGCGCGCGCTCCGGCCCGCCCGGAGACCGCTGCGAATGACGTCACCTTGTGTTCGTTGTCCGCTAGTTCTGCGCTCACTACTGTTGTCCTCGCGACTGCTCGCGTTATCATTGTTGATGCGTTAGGTAAACCGCACATTGTTCGAGCGCTATTAGATGGCGCTTCGCAAAGTAATTTTATTACTCAAGATTGTTGTCAACGTCTTGGTTTCAATGTTAATAAGCGTTCAACCCGCTCAGTGGTGAAGGGTTTTGGAGGCTTACAGTCAGCTGTTCATGGCACCGTTAGAACAAGGTTTGGATCTCGTTTTAATAATAATATTTGGTTTGACATGGATTCGCTCGTTATAGATAAAATAACTGAACAGTTGCCTACCGTCCCGGTTGACACGTCTTTATTAACGAAATTTAAAGACTTGCCTTTAGCAGATGAGACTTACGCTGTACCTGGAGTCGTCGATATATTGATCGGCGCTTCGATTCTCCCGCACCTCCAGTTATCACGTAAGGTTCAAGGGGGACCGACGTACCCCGCTCCGCACGCACTGGAAACAGTTCTTGGTTTTGTTATAATTGGTTCCGCACCCGCTTCTATAGATAGTTTTAGTCACTCGACTGCTTCGTTCTGTTGCACCGTCGAGCCGCCACTGGAGTCTACCTTCCGCAAGTCTTGGGAAATTGAAGAGGTCAATGTCCCACCTATCCTAAGCCCTGATGACAAGATGGCTGAGGAGATTTATTGTCGCACGACTACTCGTGATGAGCAGGGTCGTTATGTTGTCGCGCTCCCTTTCAAGGGAGATATTTTTTCGCTCGGTGACTCCCGTGTATCCGCTGAAAAACGCTTTCTTTGTTTAGAACGAAAGATGCAGGCGTCTCCAAAGTTAAAGCAAGCCTATGATGAGGTTGTTAACGAATATTTAGATAAAGGTTACATCTCACCTGCTCCTGCGGACACTGACGAGACCCAGCCTTCGTACATTATCCCGCACCACGGAGTTATTAGAGAAGATAAGCTTACTACTAAACTCCGCGTAGTTTTGGATGGCAGTGCTAAGACTAGCACTTCCGTGTCGCATTAATATTAGTAGAATTTTAGCTTTTTCGGACTCAACAGTCGCTTTGTGTTGGGCCCACTCTTCGCCCCATCGTTGGGACACATTCTTCGCTAATAGAGTGGCAAAAATTCAATCTGAATTAGCGCCACAAAATTTCTTTCACGTTGCTGGCACCGACAACTCAGCCGATTGTCTCTCTCGTGGATTGCTTCCTTCGCAAATTTTAGATCACCCGTTATGGTTTAGTGGACCGTCCTGGATTCATGCCGCGTTAGATAAGTGGCCAGTTAGTCAATTCAATCCCACTACGGTTTCCGAACCACCCGAGGAGAAGAAGCACTCGCTTGTTGTATCGGTCCCGCGTGAAGAGTCCCTTATTTTGTTGTTGGCTAATCGCGTCTCGTCTTGGTCGAGACTGTTGCGTTGTGTTGTTTATGTAGGCTGATTTTTGAGAATTTTATCTACGCGCGGTCATATAGAGTTGACCGGTGATTTAAGTACGCTAAAATATTTGCCCGCAATAGATGTTGATGACGATAGAATGCACCTTCTAACTCGTCACGCTCTTTTAGATAAATTAGTCCAATCGTTTTGGAATCGTTGGAGAACCGATTATTGGCACACGCTGCAGTCGCGTCAAAAATGGAATACTCCATCCAACCCAATTACTGTAGGTACGGTGGTAGTCCTTATGACTGAGAATGCGCCTCCTTTACATTGGCCTCTAGGAGTAGTAGAGGAAGTTTTTCCCGATTCCCGCGGGATAACTCGTGTTGTACGGGTTAAAACCGCAACCGGATCGTATCTGCGCCCGGTTGTTCGCTTCTGCCCTCTGCCTAACCAGCAGTAGGCACGAGTTCAAACCTAGGTTTATATTTTAGTTGTTATTTCCCAAACCTAGATTTAGATTAGACTTTAGATTTGTTCCGCATTTTTCGTTTGAAGGTAACCCTTCAAGCCGGGGGGAATGGTTGCGCCGATGGTAGAATTTGTATTTTTTTTGCTCAATAGTAGTAATTCAAATCATTGACACTGAAACACACGCTTCCTGTACCCATCTCCCTCCCGCGCTACCTTTAAAGTGAGATAGCAATAGTTTTCGCCCCGCTCAATTGTCAAAATAGCCGCATCATGACTTCGCATCGAACTAGAATCAACAATGGCAGCGGCGCGCGCGACTCTCAGAAATTAATAATGTTTTGTTGGATTTTGACCGCTTTCATAGACCTTTACTGATCGGATTGTGCCTCTCGTGTCCCTCAAGTGATTTAGTGATGTGGGCAGCAGCTCCTGAGCCAGGAAGAGAAGACCGGTGCACCAGTCCGAAAGCACGTGGCGTCATAAAGGTTAGTGCATCCTCTCCTACTTTCTTGGGTTGCATTCAATGCCTAAACCACCTCCGCGGCAACCCGATCACCTATCTTGTTTGTTGTGTAAAGTGTCATATGAAACATGTTAACTTCACCCCCCGCAAAATACAGTCCACTAGCTCAGGTGGCATGAGAATCGCGCCACCATATATAAATTAATTTAGCATTTTACAAAGTAACTAAAACTAAAATTTTAGGTTTCCACAGAGGAATGTATTTATGTCGCAAGAAACTTTACAATAATATGAATTGAGGAACAATTAGATTTGTCACACTAATAGTTGTTCGATGTGGGGAAATCAGAAAGAGATTTACGTCCTTAATTTAAAATTAAGGGGCCTGGAGGCCATTATTTATTCATATAACTCTTTGCCCACTATTTCGTGGCACTGAAAATCATAGTTGGCGAAAATAATATTAATATGGATGTATACATTTTCTTATTATTCATATCCGTACTAATGTTATAAATGCGAAAGTGACTTTGTCTGTCTGACTGTCTGTATGTTACGCTTTTACGTCATATGATCAAGTAAATAAACGTAGGATCCAAAAAGCATTGATTAAACACCTATTTTATAACGTGTACGGAATAGGTCACTATTATATTTGTATTTATTAAATTTGTAACTCTCGATATATTAGGTATGTAACTTTTAAGCACTTTAATTTTACTGAACATTATTAAACCTCTTATTAATTGTGAAAAGGTATGAAGATCTAAATGGCAAATATTATATTTAAGTTCTCTTTTCAAATTCCACGAGATTCATCTGATTGCAATTAATTTAAAAGCCATTAACAAAATGGTAATGTTCTTTTATCGGCCATTAAGATGAAATGTTTTGGTTACAGAGGTATTTGGTTTTAAATAATTCGAGTAAATGAAATGTTTTTGTAGAAATTAGCAACAATATGGGCTGCAAAGGGACTGTTGAAATTGATTTACCTAGTAATTTATTAATTAAATAATTGATATATTTTATGAAATATGTGAAATCTTTTTATATGGAAGAAAAATATGTTTTTAGTTGTGTCATCTGTTGCTAGACTATAATCTCTTTCTGGGCCCGTACCATGAACGCTTAAAATAGGTCAATTATTGAACTGCTGTCATACTACCAACTGCAAATGTAACTTTGTAATCCTATATATTTATATGGGATTACATAGTTATTTATGCATTTAGTAAATGACAGCCGTCCAATCATTGTCTTGTTTTAAAACGTCATGGTGTACCAAATTTCAGGCAGATCCTTTCAGCCGTTTGAACGACATGGAGTAACAAAAGTCTAAATATCTTCACTATTAAGATGTTTATAGACTTATAGAAGCATGCTAGCTTCTTTAAATTAACAACCAATGACACAATTCTTACTGTCCAATATGCCTTTACAGTGTTAAACTTACTTTAAATCCAAAATAATACTTTTTGGTAGTAGTCTGAAGTGTTCTTAAATAATCTGTTCTAGTGTATTCTAAGAAATCCGGCTCTATTTTCTCTTCATTTTACATTGAATTTCTTCTCTGAGAGCCGATAAATAAGATCTTCTCAACGTCTGACAATATCAATATTTAACGAAGAAGGCGTTTCAATTCCCACCTTTACTTCACCTTTATTTTGTTCATATTAGAAGCTGTAATTTGAAAAATATAATACGAAAATAAGCTGCTTACTTTAAATTCTCTCACTTGCTTGTGAAAATGATTATTGACGAAGTAGGTCTTGCTTTTTTGGGTTTTGGTATAATGTAACTTTTGTTTCGAGACTCAGTTTTTACGACTGTGTTTTAAGATGGAAATCCTTTATAGGTTCTCTTTTCTTTTTCATAAAGACTTTATAAACTTAAACATTATTAGAAATATTTAAGACGTAATAGTAACGCGTATTAAAGCAGAAGAAATTTTCTTAATTATTCTTTCCGTAATGATGTTCTTTACAATAAAATGAATGAAGCCGGTAAAGTATAGGTAAAATCGAAAAAGAATATCTCACAATTTTTACTTTTATTCATTTTCATCAGTTAAACAAAATTAGACTGAAGCTATTTTGACATGATTAAGTTTCTTTCTTTCATTGTTGTTGGCTGATATTTGGCTCAGAAAATAACAGGACACGGCGGTATTTCCGCCCAATTGAGCAGTCCGACTGGGGAAGTACCTTCGCCCTACAGAATACCGCGGTTATAATAACTTCGTGTTGTGTTCCCGGCGGTGAGTAGAGTAGCCAGAGCTCACTGGAGAGTTTTTGTGCTGTCAGTGGGATGACCAAAGGCTTGTCCTGCTTTGTCCTCTACACTGACGGCACAAAATCTCTGTTCTTATAGGGTCGGCAGCACACGTTCATAGGTCATGGTAACCACTTTCCATCAGGTGGGCCGTGTGCTTGTCTGCCACCTAAGTTGTATATTAAAAAAAAACATAAGATCTTAGTGCAGCTCAATAGCTGTGTTAATCTTTTTATTTCGATTTTGATAAAAAGGACGTCAACCAAGTTACACACAGCAAGCACTTACACGGTAGATATATGTAGATTAAAATGCAGTAAATGTGGATGCGTTTCATTGCGTTACCAATGCCCGACGCGCACTGCCTGTGCCTGTGTTCAATGGCTCGGACGATATTGATTATTATAGTTAGTAAACCATCGAAGAGCAAAACACAATAACCGTCTGTGTTATACCAGCGGCGGGCCTGGGACTCCTGTCAGCTAAACACATTATTATGCTATACTATATGTTTACTAAACTGTTAAATATTTTAGCAATTTTGTTGATGTGATTTGAATTTTACCTAGAACTTAAAAGGTTTTGTAACTCAAACGACAAACTTTTTACTAATACAACAACAAAATCTGTTTGTAGGTAACACTAATGACAAAAATATACAATACTAAAAAAGAAAATCTTCAAATATATCTGTTTTTTGAAAGTGTATAGTTTCACTGGACGCAGTTCTACCTGAATCGTAAATCATACTTTGCTGACTCCAGTATTTTGTGGACAAAATTCGGAGCATTTTTTTAAATTCATGAAAAATTTTATACCGAGCATTAAGTCTTACTCAGTCATGACAGAAATAACGATATGTTACTTTGCACTGAATGTAGTTCTTAATAACAATAATGTACCATAAAGCATTTGTTATTGAATAAATATAAACAAATGCCAAAGCGAACTAAATTATATAACGATTCTAACGTTCTAGTTACACATTTTCTTGAATATATAATTATAATACATGTATAAAATGTTAATACAACCCTTGACCGATAGACCTCAAACACGCACTTCTCCATGGGAAACATCCTTCATTATAATCTACAATACTTTTCCGGTGATAAAGAAAGCTTACCTGTCAAGTCGATATTTAACCTCAGGATAGGCCTTAATCCTGATGTCGGAAGACACTAACATGAGTTATGGGTCTAGGGGAGAGATAAAAAGCTGTTACTATAGAATGTGTAGGGGAAAAACGGAAATAGATTAGCAGATGTGAAAAAACAGCTTTATTTGTTTGGTGAACTAGTTCCCCAAAGAAATATATCGTGTTCTATAATATGTTTCTCTCTTTGTAGCTGGTAAGGTAGTTATTTTTATCTTCACAATATAAGGCTACTTAAATGTGCATACTAGGTAGATAGAAATCATTTGTCATAATCGAAAAGTTTGACATGTTTCACAGTGTTTAAAGTGTCAAACATTTAAATATTTTTAAAACAGTTAGTATGTCCGAGTGCTGAATTTAATTATGTAAACATTATATAATCAACATAAGTATAAGACACCCAGAGTCGGACTCGAACGAACTAACCACTTGGGACATAAGGATGTTGTCTTATCGATGCCGTTTTCCGGAAAAATATTCCCCAGCCTCATAATAAAGTTCACTCCATGATAGATCTCTATAATAGAGTTATTTTAGTCGAAAATGGATGAGTTTAATCTTGTAATAAATTAATTGTTCGTTGTTATATATCCAATCAATTGTTGTAATGGGAAAATTTGTATCTTCTTTCATAATTGTTTAGATTGATATTGGGAGTTTCTAAGTAGAATAGCTCACACTGGGAAAGAATTTGCTATTGGTTTTCTAATTTTATTTTTCAATTTGTTCATCACCCTTCTATCCCATTTCCAACTCAATTGAAGGTCAGCTTTCAGACCAAAGATAAAAAGGCATATTATACATGATTTTCCGCGAAGCGACCACCACCTTGACCTATTCTTACTTATTACTGTTAGTTGTATGAATAGTAAAAGTGGAATTAACATAGTCTGCGAAGAGAATAAAAGGAAACTTATAAAATGAAATTCTTTTGAGGAACTAGGTGCATAACGTCTCACAATTACTCTCTATAATAAGTTATTTACCATAGTTTATTTATTTTTGTGGTAGAATGTGGAATACGTATAATATTATTGCACTGCTTGGAACAATAGCATCATTTTTCATCCGTCCGCCTATTCTGTGTCACACGTAGTGCCGTGGTACTCGTCGATCGATATCGTTTAATTTTGTAAACTTTTTAAAAATATATTTAGTCCGTCAATTGACACCCCCTAGACAATATAGAATTGAGATGCAGTCCAAAAGATACGGGCCACGATTCCAAATACTGTTGATGCCAAAAAAGTGGTGTAAAATCATTTGTCGCGGTTGTCAGCTTCGACATATGCTTTTTCACGCACCGCTTAAAGTGTATCAAGTTGTGAAAAAATTACAATGAGATAGCTTCAGGCTATCGTATTTTTCAATATATTAAATGACACAGTTTAAACGCATGCTTGACTTTATCATAACGGATTTTTTCTAAAGGCCTATTCATTTTAAGCAAAGTGTATAATGCCTATGCCAGAATAAAATTTTTGTGCAGTGCACCTAGTTCCTCACAAAACATAAAACTTAACTGCTCTGTGGTTAAGTAAGCTTAACAGTTCTGATAGGGGAAAGGATAAGCCCTTTCGGATCGTTTGCGTTGGGCAACTCTTTCCTGCTAAAACAAAAAAGGTTTAACACATTTTACAACTTCATGCTCCAATAATTCTTCCGAGACTGCTTAATAAAAATATAAAAACCATTTTTTATATCGGGAATAAAACTCATGGGTGAAATATATTGACATGTCCCTTCCAGATTTATGTGTTTCGACGTCGTCGTATTACACTTCATACGTCGCATAACAGCACAACATAAATATTTATTTGACTTTTCATCGACAATCAAAGCGTTGTAAATCACTGTCCAGAGAAAAACGTTTTTCACTGAACTTTTTTCTGCTGCTACGGTAAACTATAATATGTTGTAGTTCAGCTACGTATAGTAACTAAAAGGCACACTTGTAAGATATTTTGAGGGTGTTTTCTTAATTAAATTAATACATTGCTGCCCCTACTGCTATTGTTTTCTTCACATAGATGTGATATCACATGATCGATGCTATTAGATGCGACATAATAATAATAAACAATAATAATAAATAATAATGAGGCTTGTTAAAGGTGAGGAATGTACTACATTTGTTCAGAGAAAAGCGTTCAGAAGTTTTACAGTTGAATCAGCTACCTACTATATTACCTCTTGACTCTTAATTATAATTTGAATTGGAATAACTTAAAAAGGAAGGTTTGACTCTTGATATAATGAATGACAATTAAGAAAATTCTTTTATAAACGATATGTTTATAAAGAAATGTTCTTAAATGTCATTGTAAGCCTTTGAGGATGCCGTAAAGCGAAACCGGTCTGGTCTAACAAATATTAAAAGTAATGTGGAAAAGTACAAGTGAGTTATCAATATGAGTAACAACAAATTCCACCAAGTTTTAACAATCAACAGTATAAATAGTTTGACTCTTGAGTTGCACCATGACATTTAGACCACCAGCAATAGATAACATTCGGTATAGTTAGTACCAAAAGATTTTGAACGATCATATGAAATAGCTACACTCTCTCTTCATGTTACGGATATGTCAGACCATTCTTTTATATAAGTGTAAAACGGATATCACGGAATCTTTAAAACATACGCAAAAATGAACACGAATACGTTAGACTTCTGTTATGCAAATCACAGTAAAATGTAATTAACTTCACATCGACATGTTTTTGTTGAACCATTCTCGGGCCCTTGTTTCGTATTGCTTCACAAATATAAAATCCATTAAAAAAACGTTTAACATTCACAATTTCTGAACAAATAACGAATAAAGTCCGGTTTTGGTGATATACATAAACCAAAAATAAAGTTGACATTTTACCGCAGCGGATTATATCAGAGGCCATTTTGTTTCGGGAGCGTGTCGCGATATGTGATCAGTGATTGGCCGGCAGTGTACTGAGCCGTAATCAACGTCCATACCATTTATTGGATAACAGTATTTTATGTATTTTTGAGAATGGGTAATGATTTTAAGCAATGGGTTTTAGCTTATATGTACCTATGTAAATTTGAAATTCATTTAATTTGTAGAGTTTGGACCACCCCATCTCTTCCCATGCAGTGTCGTACGGTTAGGCTGTTTAACATAAAATAGATATATACAGCCCAGACTCAGTTTCAGACGCATGGCTTGAGTCAACAATAGTGCCCGGAAGAGGGCAACATGCTCATCTCCTATTACGTGGGACCGAATGTGGGTGTTTTTTCGCCTCTGGCTAACCCTCCGGGGATGAAGGCGTGATTTTATGTATCTATGTATGTAAAAGTACACACATTGTACAACATAATTATTCATTTAGACTATTGAATCCTTCCACAATAGCTATATTTGATGAACTCAACTAAGAAACTATTAAAATAAAAAATATGCAATATTGATTTACGATTGCTTAATAATTTGATTTATTTCAATATGACTGAAGAAGCGCTGAGTTGGAGCCGCAGTACTACTTCGTGCCAATAGCGGTGGGAACCCCGGGAAGCTGGGGCAAATAGGCCCAAAGCCTTGTAAAGGCGATTGGGCAAAGGCTCATAGAGGCCACTGGTGACTCTGTATCGTTCCTGGTGCAGAGGCTGGTCATCGCGATCCAGCGTGGAAACGCGGCAAATGTGATGGGCACCTTTGCACCGGGAGCGGTCAGGGGTGGGTTATTCGTTTAGTACTGGCATTGTATTATTTATTTCGTATAAAGGTGATATGATTTAAATTTCTTTTTAAATTAAATTAAATTTATTT
The DNA here is from genome assembly GCA_963662185.1 of Eilema griseolum. Taxonomy (NCBI): domain Eukaryota; kingdom Metazoa; phylum Arthropoda; class Insecta; order Lepidoptera; family Erebidae; genus Eilema; species Eilema griseolum. Next base: position 15,338,896 of record OY759250.1, read on the forward strand.
ATTTGTGGATCATAGGTTTGTGTATAGTTCTTATTCTAGGTTGCATTAAAGTTCGCTATGTCCTACCATGGAATATGGTGTACAAATGAAATTTACATAAATAGTATAAAAAGTTATCAATTAATTGAATGGAAGAGAGCAATTAATTTGTGTTATTTTGCAAACCAATATGAAATAGTACACTAAAACACACACAACATGTAAAATGAAATTTGCATTATTCAAAAATTTACATTTTTTATTTTATATTGTATAGTTAGCATAGTTTTATATTAATTTGTAAGTAATTGTATATTATAATATAATATTTTATGTACCTAAATTGAATAAAGACCTTTAAAAATTTAAATTTAAGAAATTCATGAAATTATAAATTATAAACTAGGTACTATGCGAAAACCTGTACTTAAACGAAATCTATCCAGCTTATTAAGCTGTTCCATTTCTATAAATAAAGTTGACGTACTATAAAGCTACTCGTAATTTCAACTAAAAGCGTAATAAAATAGGTTTACTATGCCAGTAGAGTAAATAGTTTAAGTAATACCATTAGTACTGTTATCTATTCTGGGGTAGGTAATACCTACTGTTGTAAAATATTACAGCTCATGTTATTTGTAAAGACTATTATGTATTTAATTTTTAGGTAATACATTTAATAGTAATAATAATTAGGAAAAGAGTCTCGAGTAACCGCGGTAGCCTAGAGGTATGGCTAATGGACTGCTGAGACGAGGTCTCAGGTTCGATCCCAGGATTTATCATGGCACACACCAATGACTTTTCGATGCTTTTCGAAGTTATGTGTATATATATCGCAGGTTTATAAGTGCCCGGTTAATGGCAATAGGCTCGCCACTTATTACATTGGGACCTTAACATAAACTAGCGAAATGTTGATGCTAGCACCTCTGCCTTTTGAGATTTTGAAGTCCTTTACTGAAAAAGTTTAACAATTATTTATGCTTTTTATGCCTTAGACTATATTATATTCTCTATTTCTCTATATATGCTGAATCACTATATATTTCCAATTTGATTTTTTTTATAACGCAAATATGTATTATACCTAATCAGTTCGCAAATAATAAAAATCCCCATGGATATCTCCCCCAACCCCCTCCCCCCACCCCGCCGGTGAGAGAGGTTATGTTGGACTCGAACCGATTAAAACGCACGACGCCTGAGGGTCGTTAGCCGAAGGTGAGGTTGGCATGCATATCCCTCGCAACTCGGCCGACCCAGGGCCATCTCTCTAGATCTGTTCCTCCTCGGGTGATATGCGAACATACTTGTAAATAAGTATACCGTTTTTGAATTCTGTGAAATATACGGAGTTACTAATGGAAAAAACGTGCACTTAAGTTGAAGAAACATTTTGTGAAGATACTGACAAGCTACAATTTATGATCTAATTAGTCAATGTTTCACGTTGTTCGTAGCATTGAACCATATTTCGTGTGAAATAATTATGGCGTTTTATTAGAAATGAGGTGACAACTTTTTTCTTTTTATAAAGCCTATCGTGTAAGCACCGGCACCGAATATAACTTTTTAAATTCACCCTCGGGGAAGCAGGCAAGCGATCCGCTAGTACAATATACATAGTAGGTACTCTAGTAGGTATGTTCTACATTAAAGCTATCTACGAAAGCATTACTTACTTTGGATACTGGATACACCCTTATTAACAGGTAGGTAGCACTGCCATACCGTGCAACCCCCCCCCCCCCCTACCCCATGCCGGTAGGTTAGTTGCTACTTTCTAGTGAAATGTCGAAGTTACAATCAACTTACGTAGTCAACAATTCACAATCTCTATGTCACTTGTTTAGTAAAATATGGGGTACGTTCTAGCACACTTACATGATCACAATAATTATTTTATTTTTCTTTTCATGAACCTCCACAAACAGTCACCATGGGATTCTAAGGCTGTACAGGTAATTACTTTTCTATAAAATATTTACATCTCTCACACTGCCGTGATTATTACTTTGGATGAACTATGAGTATATTTGTAAATTTATTAGAATATACTCATATTTCCGCCGTACTCTTAAAACCATAATTCAAATTTTATGCTCGTGCAAGATCGTTATAGCTTTAGACTCGATTATACCTAGACCCTCGATAGCCTCTTAAACCAGACTTTCTGTGTGGAACATATTCAGCAAAGATTTATTAGAAATTAAGTAAGAAATATTAATATCAAGCTTTAAAATATTGCATTTTAAGTATCTCTGAATACTGTTTAAAATTCAATAATACTGTTACAGATAATATATGACGGAAAATAATTAGAACAAAGGGGTTTTCTTATAGATGGAAACATAATAATACAGACAGTCTGTTGGTATTGTTACATTATTTTACTGCCTCATATTTCAAATAATAGTTATTAATTAGAAGAGGTTCGTACAGAGAGAAGTAAGCTAACTTACAATAAACAGCAACTAAACAAGCTAAAAGCCTGGACAAGACAGTGGCTTTATTGCTCCAGAACAGATGTTCCATAGTGAATTTGAGCACCACAATGGAACATCTGTTGAAAAGGAACTTAAAAAAAACATATAAGACAGAAACTTTAGCAGCAACTAATAACGATTTATTTGAAGTATCAAAACTAAAATTACTATTTATACTGATGATGTGTTGTCAATATGTGTGTCAAATGGGAGTAATTTGACACACATATTGACAATAGGGTGGGAACCCTCCCCTTTCCTACCCAGAACAACACGTGTAGGTCTTAGATGTCACCCGCACACGGTGCAGAATATCCGATCAAGAACCAAGCGGTTCGGTGACTCTTACAGTCCCGGGTCCTTTAAGCGGGGCGTGAAAAAGCATATGATGAGGCCGTCAAGCTGAGTGTCACCATTGTCACATGGTATGTGTGAGTAATGGTGACCCTCTTTTCTGAGACTGCCTTTGGCTTACCATCGGGCGGGGCGAGGTCTGATTGACGTGTTCTATGTAAAAAAAATCTTAATTATTTGTTGATTATTAAATACATAAATATTAAGTTACTACTTAATTTAAATAAATCAAACATTCAAGTACATTTAAACAAATTAGATTGACTCAAAATAATTATTCGTATCAAAATAGTAGCAAAGCTGTTCTAAATTAATTGAAAATTTCCAATTTGTCTGTTTTGAGTACTCGTAGATGTAAAGATATTTTTCATTCAAAGCCTTCCTATTAAGTTTGGAGCATTGTACCTCAATACCGGGTCTTAATTTAGGTGGATTGTGAGCGCCTTCAATAATAAAAAAAGAAAAAATCTAATGAATATAAATGGAAATTTAAGAAATAGGATATTTGAATATGTTACGAAATAATAAAAATGTTTCAATATTCCAATATCTATGATACTCATCGTCCTTATTACGATTTCCTAGTTGCTTCCAAAATTTTCGGTTTTGGAACCCGAGGTACACTTCGATACCTTCCACGTAAGTTGTTGTAACTACAAAACCGTAATTTTACAGTAGAGCATTCTAAAGATATAAATTGAAATAAAATCGTCATTTTTTAATACATGTTTATAAAATTTGGTATGTATATATAAATTTAGGTACTTGTAACTACAGCAAAAGATACTTTATAAAAATAGCCCCCGTTTTTGAGATTTTACAGCGTTGTGTGACTCAGAAAAATATTGTATGTGATACTTTCAACAACTTACACAGGAAAACAAATGTTGCATTCTATTGTATGTGCTAATTACTATAGTATACGTTGATCACAACTAAATATATTAAGGTAGTATGTGTGATAGCTAATATTAATTGGACATAGAAAATAGAAAGTAGGTATATAAAAAATATTAGTTTTATTATCCATTAAGTTAAACATTAGAAAAAAATTATAACTGAGACATATTACAACAGTCGAAAGTTTGCATTATAGGAACTTAATTATTATATTGCAATTACACAATAACATTGCAAATAATAATGAAATAGATCAAAAATCACAGTAGCACAGAACTATAAACAGTAAAAATTAAAAATAAACAAAAAATCTAAGTACTAGCGGAGGGTTGCCTTTAAGCAATAAAATACACTCTTAGGCAGTTTCTAAGTAAACATTAATAACTAAAAATAAATCACGTGATCCACACGTACCCAAAGAGTTGACCGGTCCCTGTCTTCAAGGCCTTGAAGACGGCGGCAGCAAATATCGTCTCGGACGTACAAGCATACCCAGGAAGTTACTCTCGAGTTTGTACCCGGGGTATATTAAGTAGGCTGTATCGGCCGGGCATGATATTTGCATCTCGGTCAGAAAAAACAAGGTGGGCTGCGCGGTCTCTAAATGGAGATGGAACGCGTTGAGGACGATGGTGCCGCTGTGGTAACGTTTTTCTTGTTTTTATTTCTTTTCATGACCTACGTGGGGAGTGGGGGGAGGAAGGTAAAGAGAGTTTCTGTGCTCTTAGTGCAGATGACAAAGCTAGGCTTCGTACCACCATAGACAAGCTGGGGTTGTGTGACAGGCATGCGCGGCGGGCGGAAGGGCCCCCGGTCTCCTCCTAAATACTGTAGCTGAGTCCACTCCGGTTTCCTCCTCCGGCACGACTACAGCATCGGGCACTTTACACAGGCTGCTGGTTCAGCCTCCTAGGGCGGAGATTAAGTAATCCCCAGGTTCGGGAACCGTACAACCTGCGGGCGGATAGCAATTTCACCGGGTCTCCTTGACCGCCGCGCCAACATTTCACGCCCCTACAAATCAGTGGTTTCAATTTAAGCCTACGGTCTTTCCACAGACAGCACAAATCCTCTCCATTGAGCTCTGGCTACCCTACTCACCACCGGGAACACAACACAAGGTTATGATAACCGCGGTATTCTGTAGGGCGGAGGTACTTCCCCAGACGGATTGCTCAATTTGAGACGAGAGATACCGTCGTGTCCTACCTCCTTACAAAAGTACCTGGGATTAGCCCACTGTTACAAAGGTTCATTAAGTCGTCATATTTTGCCTTTGATATGGGTATATGGTTAGGGTAAAGGGGAGAAATTAGACCCACGCGATTACTTTGACGCCAACGGGTATTGGTGTTAATAGCAATTGTCATGGCATTGGGGTCTGCTAAATCGTATCAATATTCGATTTTAAATGGGTCTTCTGAATTTACACGAACTTCCTCCCCATCAGCAACTGGTAACGAATATTTCAAAGTGTATTTACGTCTCGAAACTATGTCTGTATAGACTCTACGTTTATTTTGTTTCTTTACCAAATAAACCACATTAAAACCACTGTTTCTCACGATCATCCAATCCCCAAAACTTTCGAAAATCTTCCTCCGATTTTCTTCGCTTATTTTATCGAAACATTTTGACCGACACTGACAAGGTGGACCCATTTTTCTTTCTGGCTTCTGGCAAATTTCACCTTTCCTAGCAACACACTCCTTTCCCAAATTTCGTAGAGCTTTCCTTTTTACATCTATCCATTCTTTTACTTGCCTTTGCCTTATATTACCTTTATCTCTCCTTGCACGGCGCAGACGGCTTATTGAAGCAGTCGGACTGTTCTATATTACTGATAGTGGGCCATTTACTTGTGGAGTGGAACAGCTAAATTCACCTGATGAAGGCTGGGGTGAGATATTTAGTGTTGGTAAATTCTTTTTTTGAATGTAATACGGGCAGAAATTATTGTCACAATCATAGTCCAAATGATTTAAAGTACAGGTAGGTGATAGATGTGGTGTATTAATATAGGCCGAATTAGAAACGTGTTCAGTATCTATAGTTTCCATATTATTGTCAAAAATGTGATCATCTAAGATATTAGCTAACTCATTCATCTCAGATTTGTTAAAAGTTATTGGCAAGGGAGACTCTGTAACAGCACAATATCGGTAGTATTAATTTTATATTTATGGCTAATTATGTGATAAGAAATGCACCAAAAGCCAATCAGATGACTTGTGCAAGTAGGTAATATGAAAAAGTCAAAGGATTTTACGCAGCTGTAGAAAGAATTGAAAGCTTTTTAGGCAAATCATGTTGTATGTAAGTAAAAAAAAATTTCATAGCCACGTAAAATATACTATGTCAACATAAAATATAATTTTGAGTAACTTATTCGAACGTAAAATGTTTTATGTATTACTTAACACATAACTTGTCATAATTCCACAACGTAAATTGTTGTATGTCTTTTATACCACATTGTTTTAGGTATACTTCACGACGTAAGTTGTTGTAGGTAATCTATACAACAGTTTAGGCAGGTTCATCGTAACATAATTAGTAAAACCACAAGATAGAATAGGATATTGGAAATTAAATAACACCTGTGACATTACGGGGGCTTGAGTTACATAAACTTTCGAGTACTATTTGATTAACGAGAATATTATGATTTTCCATTGCTTATTCTGAGTAATTTCCGACGGATTTCTCTCCATAGTTTACCATTTCACAAAGTTTTCGGCCCCTACTTTTTATTCCTAGTGTACCTTCCACATTGTTCTTCAATAGCTAAATAATTATACTGAGAAAACATTAATTTCATACAAATTTTTATCACAATCAGCGTGAAGTCCACTGTGAACGCGAGCCCGCGCTAACTTGTTGTATGTGACACATGCACGGTGCGAGCGCTCGGCGCGCTCTCGCTTTAAACGTTGCGAAGGTCAATACAACGGTTTACGCTGTTGTCTTAATGACGATACAACTTTATACGTCTTGTAAGTACCTAAAATATAACTATTTTTCAACTTTTTAAATGTTGAACACGTAAATTTATGAATAAAAAGGTGATTAGATAAAAAAAAGTAAAACACCAATTTTGTGGGTTACCACACAATACGTGGGAAGTATCGACTTGTTTTTGATTGATATGCTTTTCCAAAAATGTCTACTATCTGACTTTGAGAAAAAAAGTCTGCGTCAGAGCCTCGTCCGTTGTTTAGCAGGTATTCCAACTTGGCTTGGCAGTCAAGAACGTTTGTAGGGTCCTCTATTCATATCCATATCAATGACACTGGCACTCATTCATTTTTTATTTTTCCACACAGATTTGCACAACATAATAGTAAGTTAATAAATACTCTATCCCAGAAGCTGTAAGTTTTTTTCAAGGTAGAATATAATACACCAGCACTTCTAGACAAGTGGCAATACGTTTGTAGAACAGGATAATTAATGTATGGGATTGTTTGACTACATCAATCATACATTCATCATTTTATTTTACAATACGCTGGCCAAGGAATAGTCTTTTTTTTTTTTACTTGCGCAAAGTCCCCACTGATACCTCCCCATCGGAGCCGGTGGAGGAGGTTATGTCGGATTCGAACCGACTAAAACGCACGCCGCCTGTGGGTCGCTTTAGTTGCCGAAGGTGAGGTTGACAGGCATATCCCTCGCACCCCGGTCGACCCAGGGCCATCTCTCACGATCTGGCCCTCTTCTCGTGTGTGGGGACTACAGAGTCCCCAACTCGTCCCCGGAAACGGGGAGGCGCGCCACGCGCGCCACCGCCGCAGCCTGCTTCTGCCAGGGTGACAGGCGGCTCCACCTGTCACCCCCAGGCCGGCGCTCATGGGGGGCGGAGGTCGTTCATCGACCTCCGACGCCCGAGTTGCCTTCGTACGCGGGCAGCTTGTCTTGCGATCCTTCGTCGCTCCCGCTGCCGCTCCCGCCCCGCCTCCTCCTTCACGAGCATTACTTGCTCGCAGAAGGAGGCGCCGGCCGCCCACGCATCCGCGCAGCGAACCATCGCCGCGAGCAAGGTGGAGAGCGTGAGAACCCTCACTCCCAGGGCCGCCACAAGCTCCCGCCTCGGCGTCTCCCACGCCGGACACTCGGTGAGCGTGTGCGGACCTGAGTCCTCGCTCGCGTCGCAGTGATGGCACTCGGACGTTGGCTCTTTCTGCATCCGACACAGATATTTTCCGAAGCATCCGTGCTCGGTGATCATCTGCGTCAGACGGTACGAGAGGCTGCCGTGTGACCTCTCTAGCCACTCCCCCATGATGGGTCTTACCGCCGCTACTACGGCGTGCCCTGCGCCTGGTCGCCCAAGTCGTATCTCCCATTCCGCCACCATTTCCATGTGGAGCCGGGATCTCACGGCCCGAATTTCTTCGGGCTCAAGATCGTGACCACGCTCCCGCGCCGCCTTTCGGAACCGGTATAGCGCCGAAAGGCATCTCGTTTCCAGGGTCCATGGAGGCGATCCGGCGAGGAGACTCGCCGCTTTGAATGATATCGTGCGGTACCCCCTTATGATGCGGCACGCCAACTTCCGCTGCGGACGCTGCAGCAGGAGCATTGCCGATCACTCAGGGTGTCCGCCCACACGGGACAACCGTACAGGGCCATGGACCGCACGACACCCGCGTAGAGTCTCCTGCAGGAGTCCTCCTTGCCCCTCAGGTTGGGCAGTAGCCGCGCCAGAGCGTTGGCTGTGCCCACCAATTTGGGGCCCAGACTTCGGAAGTGCTTCCCGAAGTCCCACCGGCCGTCGAGCACGAGCCCCAGATATTTCATCTGGGGCTTGATGCCTATGAGAGTGCCTCCCACTGTGAGACTGGAACCAGGTGGTGGCGTGCGCCGAGGTCCATGAAAGAACATGGCCTCGGATTTATGCAAAGCCACCTCAAGGCCCAGCCGCCGGATCCGTTCCACGACTTGAGCAACCGCGGTCGTGGCCCTCAGGATCGCTTCGCGGTATGTAGCCCCGCTCGCCGTCACTAGCGTGTCGTCCGCATAGCACGTGACGGCGGCGCCATCCGCAAGCTCACCGCGAAGCACCCAGTCGTATCCAATGTTCCACAGTAGCGGCCCGAGAACCGATCCCTGTGGAACACCGCACGACATCTCACGCCGACCGACGCCGGTCGCACTTGGGTAGATGACGGCTCTCTCCGTCAGGTACGCCCCGACTATGCGGCGGAGGTAGAGAGGCACACCATGGTACACGAGTGCCTCCCTGATGCAACTCCAGGGCAAGGTGTTGAACGCGTTGGAGATGTCCAAGGACACCGCCAACGTTACCTCACCCCGGGCAACTGCCTCCTCCGCCAAAGTCCTCACGCGCATGATGGCATCCACGGTGGACCGCCACCGGCGGAAGCCATATTGGGCATCCGCCAGGTCCGGCCCCCTACCAGAGAGGTGCTCGACGAGGCGCTTCGCAATAACTCTTTCAAAGAGCTTGCCCACCTCGTTGAGCAACACAATGGGCCGGTAGCCGGACGGTTTGTCCGCTGGGCGACCCTCCTTTCGGATGAGGACCAGTTTTTTTTTTTTTTTTTTTTTTTATATAGGACACGTCAATTGGACTTCGCCTTGCCTGATGGTAAGCTGAAGGCAAAGTCCCAGAAAAGAGGGTCACCATTACTTACACATACCGTGTGACAATGGTGACACTCAGCTTGACGGCCTTATCATATGCTTTTTCACGCCCCGCTTAAAGGACCCGGGACTGTAGGAAGAAGGAAACACGTGAGCTGGTAATGAATTCCAGGCCTTAATGGTGCGACAGAGGAAAGAGTCTCCGAACCGCTTGGTTCTTGATCGGATGTTTTGCACCGTGTGCGGATGACATCTAAGACCTGCACGCGTTGTCCTGTGTAGGAAAGGGGAGGGTGGGACTAATTGGAAGAGCTCATCAGAACACTCCCCATGGTACAAACGGTAAAATACAGCCATGGACGCAACATCTCTACGCAGCTGTAAAGGTTCTAGGGTGTTCGTGATCTCGGGATTCCCAATAATGCGGACCGCACGTCGCTGCAACCTGTCGAGAGCATCTAGTAAGTACTTTGCTGAACCATCCCAGAGATGCGAGCAGTACTCCACACAGGAGCGAATTTGTGTCTTGTATAGAAGACACCGCTGCTCCGGCGTGAAAAACCGTCTCACTCTGTTCAGGACTCCGAGTTTTCGTGAGGCTGTTTTGATGATACTTTCGATGTAGTTTTTGTTATTCAGGTTGCAGCGAACATCCATACCTAGGATATTGAGATTGTCCTGCAGTGGCAGTGGCGTGCTCTGAAGAGTGGGGAGGGGAAGGAAAGAAGATACTTTTGCTGTAAACGCACATGCCTGCGTCTTCTTGGCATTGAACTCAACCAGGTTCTCAGAGCCCCATTGAGAAATGTGATTCAGGATCCCGTCAAGCTCAGTGACAAGAAGCTGCCTTTTCTCTGCGATATCCGACTGCTTGGCCGCAGGATGTCCATGATAACTCCCATGCAAAGTGCTATCGTCTGCATAACAATGAACATTGCCGGTAGACAGCATGTCGTTGATATGCAGAAGAAAGAGAGTGGGTGATAAGACGGACCCCTGGGGCACGCCAGCATTAACCTGCAGAAATTCCGAAGCTCGTCCGTCACAAAGGACGCGAATACGGCGCCCCTGCAGGAAGCTAGCAACCCAGTTGCATAGCCTAGAAGGCAGACCAAAGGCAGGTAGCTTGGAAAGAAGCGATTTGTGCCAGACTCTATCGAAAGCTTTGGCGATGTCAAGACTAATTGCCAGTGACTCGCCGTGCTTGTCCATAGCCTCACCCCAAAGATGGGTAACGTATGCTAGAAGATCACCCGTTGACCGTTTCGGTCTGAAGCCATATTGACGGTCATTAATTAAGGAGTGATCCTCTAGGTGCCGCATGAGCTGTTTGTTGATTATGTGCTCGAACACTTTGCACAGCACTGAGGTGACGGCTATGGGTCGATAGTTGGCTGGCTCCGAGCGATCCCCCTTCTTGGGAATCGGCTGAACATTCGCCTCTTTCCAAGGCAAAGGCACTGTACCCGAACTGTAGGATAGCCGGTACAGGCGCGTAAGCATTGGAGACAACTCCGCTGCACATTTTTTCAAGACTACCGCTGGAATACCATCCGGACCACTGGCTTTCCGGACATCGAGTGATTGCAGCACTGCACGGACATCGCGTTGCCTGATATGGATATCAGGCATCGCGTGGTCACTGTCGGGTAGTGTTGGTGGCTGCGTACCACAATCATCGATTCGGGAGTTGGCCGCAAAGAGATTAGCCAGCAGATTTGCCTTCTCTTGCGGCTCATGGGCCAGGGATCCATCAGGGTTACGCAGCGGAGGCAGCGAAGGCTGACAGAAGTTGGCTTGCACGGCTTTAGCCAGTCGCCAGTAGCCACGGCTTCCCGTGGGATGCATCACTAGCTCTTGACCAAGCCGCGCTATGCGCAGGGCATCAGCTCTGACGTAGGCCCTTCTGCAGACCTTTGTGGCTCTGTTGTACGCCGCCTTGAAGTGGCCCAGATTGGGATGGCGCGTGGCGCGCGCCCTTACCCAAGCGCGGTACGCAGACTGTTTTTGTTCAACAGCTTCCGCACACTCGCGCCCGAACCAAGGGCGCACCCCGCGGTCACCGGTGACATCGGTGTATGAGATATAGTATTCCATACCCAGACCGATCTCACCGGCGACAGCAGTAGCACAATCCGATGGGTTCTTACCTTCAAAGCAGCGCTCAACCCACGGGATGGACGCATAATAGTCACGAAGTCCATCCCAGTCCGCTGACGAGTAGTGCCAGAGACGCCGCTTCCCCTGCACGGGTCGTGGGGGCGCTATAATGGGCACCGTGGAACAGACCAGACAGTGGTCGGAGTTGCCTAAAGCGGCTCGCACCGATACACTGTACCGGTCCGGATCACTCGTCAGCAGAAGGTCTAGCAGAGAAGGTGCTAGGCCCGACCTTCTTGGTATCCTAGTGACCTCGTGCACCAATTGGGTCAGGCCGTGCGCCAGAGCAAACGCGTGGGCGGCTCTTCCCGCATGGTCTGTTTTGGAGGAGCCCAACCAGATCTCGTGGTGGGCGTTAAAATCCCCCAAAAACACCAATTCGGCATTCGGAAATCGCTCCTGCGCATCATCTGCCGCCTGACTCAGATATTCAAAGAGTCGAGTTGTCTCAGCATCTCCTGTATGGGAACGGTAGAGGCACACATAGATCTGACTCGTAGGGCCATGGTCTACGTGTACCCAAAGGATGGAGAAGGATGGGTCCTCTAGGCAGCGCAAACGGCGACAGCAAACATCCGCCCTAACAAACACGCACACCCCGGCTTTTGCACGAAAACTTTCCTCAATAACATAGCCAGGGTAGAGCAAGTAGGTCGTGTCGTCAGGGCGGTGTATTTGCGTCTCCGTTAGAAAAAACATGGCAGGTTTCGCCGTCTCTAGGTGTTGGTGGACGGCGTTGAGGTTTGCATGGAGCCCACAGATGTTAGTGGACTCCACCTCAAATAGCAAGCTTTTGGGAGTGTGTCGAGCCGCTGTGTTGCCTATTTCTTTTATTTGCGCTGCCATGAGTTTGGGTGGGAGAAGGCGTGAAAAAAGAGGTGATTGCCGCCGCAGCACCGTGTGACAAAGCGCGGGATATTGGTTTTATCTATGAATGTGAGGCATGGCGAGAGCCGACGCGCCCCCACATCTTCGGAAACTGGCCCCGCTCCAAGCATGCGCTGAGGAACCCTCTCAGTAGGGGTTCGAGACCGTCTTCTCCCAGAGCTAGGACCCACGCGCGGCCTGGAATGCCGTCGGGTCCCGGGGCGGTGCTCTTCTTGGCTCTAAGCCTTCGCACCGCCAGCTCCAGTTCTACCCAAGTGACCTCGGGGACTTCGTCGTCAACTACCACACTGGGCGCCACAGGCGACCGAGGTGGCGGAGTCATCTGCGGCGGAACATGTTCCGCTCGCGCCGGGAACAGGGACTCGACCACTCCACCGAGCAGAGCTGGCTGGAGAACCCGGGTCAACGGCGGGGTCCGGGGGCGCAGCTTTCCTCTTACCATAAGGTAAGGCCGCCCCCATGGGTCCCGCTCCAGCGTCTCCATGAGCTCCTTATAAGCCGCGGCTTTCGCCCGCTTAATCTCCGCTCGGAGGGCATCTCTGGCCTCCCTGTATCCCACATGAAGCTCCGTCACTCGGGGCTCCGTATCTGCGGTTCGGCTACGCCTCCTACGGAGTCTGGTCCACCGGCGGTGCGCGATCACGCAGGCTTGCCGTAGCCTCGCGATCTCCGCAGACCACCAGTAGACCCGACGCCTCGGACTATAGGGTGGTGCCCTAGGCATACCCGCATCGCAGACACGAGTCATGGACTCCCGGAACCACACCGCCCCATCGTCGATATCGACAGGCCTGTCCGGCGCAATGGCCCAGGCCTGTACGATGGCGGCCTCCAGGAGGACCTCCCGATTCAGTCTCCCAAGCACCCAGCGTGGCTCGCGTGGGACCGATATGACCGGCGCATCACCCGCGGGGGGGGAGACATCAAACCGAACGTATCGGTGATCCGCCAGTGTCTCCACCCCCACAACAACACGCCAGTCCCGCACACGGTGCGACAGCGAAGCGTGTGCGAACGATAGGTCGATAATCGAACTGCGCTCCGCGGCCACGAACGTGGCTTCGGCCCCGCGATTCTGGAGAACTAGACCGTGATTAGCGGCCCAGCTCTCCAGAGCCCTACCTCGTGGGTTCGTGTGCCGGGACCCCCAGGTCACTGACCAGGCGTTGAAGTCCCCGAGCGCAAGAACCGGATGAGGGTGGCAGGCGTTGACGACGTCGGTCAGTCGCTCCAGCGACCGCCGGTACTCCCCTATGCGTCGGTGTAGGCTCGGCGTGAGATAGACGGCCACGACCGCAATCTCCCCCACACGCGCCGCTACGATGCCATGCTCCCTTGCCACGACAACAGGGGAGGGGGGGGGCATCCATAGCGGCGTTGTACACCAGTGCCGCCGACCCGTCCAGGTCGACCACCCAGGCAGGCCCAAGGGGCCGGTGAGTGTACGGATCGGCGACAGCGGCGACGTGTACGGACCACTGTGCCATGCTCTGGAGCAGAAGACCCTGAGCATCGGCACCGTGGCCCACGTTCGCCTGCAGGATACGGAGCTGGGGATCCATTATGGAACCATCTCCGCATCCCGCCGCGAACTTTGGGTGGAGCTCCCGCCTTGCGGCTTCGGCTCCCCCCCGGTGCAGGCCTTGCTGCCAACCCTGTGGTCGGCCGGTTTGCCCCCCGCTGCACACCTGAAACAGTGCAGCGGAGCTTCGCAACCACCAGCCGTATGGCCGGGTTGGCCACAGCGGAAGCAGCGGTCCCCGACCGTCACCGCCGCCGTGCACTGCACCCTCACGTGGCCGACCGACAGGCACCTAAGACACCTGGTCGGTCGAGCCTGCAGGAGCCGGACCTGCACCCGCACCACGCCTCCAACGGCGAGGAACCCCCGGTCGGCAGCCTTTTTGGCTGCTGCGGTGGGGCAGCCGACAACTGCCGCCCCCAGTCCACGGCGGCCGAAGCGGATTGCTCCGACCTTCACCGCCTCTAGGGGGCAGCCCCCGGCCTCCGCCACGGTGAGGCGGATTTGCTCCGCCGTGATGGAGTCGTCCAGGTCCGAAATGCGCATTTCTGCGCATTTGTTGGGCCTGGACACCCGGACGTCGGTTGCATCTAGCGTGTCCCGAAGCCTAGCCGCTAGGGCATCGGCCTGGGGACCGCTTGAAGCGCCGGGGATCTCCAGTAGTCGAGCACCCGTCCGAGTTTCACCCGGATGGGGCCCGGCTTGTCGAGAGCCCTCATGTCAACACAGGCTGTCGCCTGCGTGACAATCTGGGCGTACTGCACGCCCCTCTCCACCGCCTCCGCCGTCATCGTTAGCACGACGGCGGTTGAGCGGGGGACGCGCAGCCTCCCCGGCACTCCCCTCGCAGCAGCCTCAGCCTTCTTGGCATTTTTGGCTGCCTTCCTCTTGGCCTTGCGCCGCTTCTTGGAGGCTCCGGCCACCTCCCAGCCTCCCTCCGGCGGGGAACTTGATGAGGCAATCCCCACCGGGGTCCGGGCCGGCGCTGGGGCTGAGGCTAGGGCCGGGGACTTCTTCCCCTTGCCTTTCCCCTTCCCCTTGCCTTTGGCCCGGGCACCCTGGGAGCTCCCAGCTCCCACGTCGAGAGCGACAGTGGCTCGAGCGACCGGAGCGGCAGGAGCGGCAGGCGCAGCGGACGGGCTGCGGGCCGACTCCTGCAGGGCCCCTGCGACCGCCGGACTGGTGGGACCTCTTCTCACCGCTCCGGCATACCCCGTCAGCGGCGCCAAGGGCGGGCGGCGGCTGGAGTCCATGACCGTCTCCATGAACCTCCGGGTGCGCTCCTCCTGCGTCACCTGCCACCTCCGCTGCTCAGCCAGCGCCGCCTCCTGCCGCTTTTCCATGGCGGCCATTGCCGCCATGCATGCCGCCAGTGGGTCCACGGGCCTAACCGGCTGCAGCACCGGCGACTCCAGCCGAGCGGGCTGCGCCAGAGGCACCGGCCGCACCGGTGTCTCCGGCCGCACCGGTCGCACCGGCGGCCTTGACCGCACCGGTGTCTCCGGCCGTACCGGTGCCTCCGGCCGCACCGGCGACCTTGACCGCACCGGTGACAGCTGCGGCGCCGATGGCACCGGCCGCTCCGGCTGCACCGCTAGTCGCCGCCGCGCCGACCGCGTCACGCGCTCCGCGGGCAGCCCGGCGACGACCTGACGGAGGTTCGCCACTTCGGCCGCCATCCTCTCCATCTCTTTTCGGTGCTCAGCCGCTGTTCGCTCCACGCTGTTGAGGAGCTCAACTTGCCTCCTGCCAAGTTGAGCTCGCTCGTTCCGGGACTCGGCCAGCTCCGCCTTGAGCAGCTCAAACTGCTCAACAAGGCGTGTCGCTGCCAGCCGGACCCGGTCCTCCTCTGGCGTTAGCGGTTCAGAGCGGGCCCCGGCCAGTCTCTCCAGGGCCTCCATCACGTCCCTGGACGTGGAGCCGTCGGTACGAAGCGCCGGCGCCGCCGAGACGGAGGGACTCGGCGGCGCCCCCACATCTTCCCTGGCTGAGGCCCGTGAGGGGGCGGCTTTGGTGCCCCCACCCTGCAGCTTTCGGCGGCTAACCGCAACCTGCTTGGGTGGGGGGGGGACGCATCATCTCATCCCCACCAGAACTGCTGGAAGACGAGTCGGTCAGGGTCAAGTCGAGATCCGACTCGGTCTTATCTGGGGGGATGATTTTTTTTCGGCGGTTGCGCTTCCGCCGTGCAGATTTCCGGGTCTGCAGACCCACCGGGCTGTTCGCCCTGCTCCTCTCAGTGGCGGTGTCGAAGTCTTCCGACACCGTCCCTGCTTGGGACGCGACCTCCGCGCCTTGGTGCTGCGCGACCTCCGCGCAGACTGTTTCGCTTGGTGATGGTTTTTTGTTGTGTTTTAAGTTTATAGTATCCATTCGAATCCCACGAGTAGAGACGATCTAAGATACACTTCCCGGGTGACGCTCATTCCGAGAAGCGGGGTAAATACTGTGGATTTCCCCAGGTTTCCACAAGTTTTAATCGACTTCGCTGTCGGGTTTTTCAGACTTTTCCTTGTCGCGGGCTGGCCAATTAAGGCAAGCCCTGCGGCCTTCAGGTTACCGGCTTCCCAAGTGTGGCTAGCACTCAGGTCGTTGTCGATATCCTGAAGGTTACGCGACGCAGGAGAGCAGCCAACTCTCCCAACACCGACGGTGGCACGAATGCCTGCCAGCCCCTGCGCGAACAGTAGGCCGGCCCGTCCCTGGATCCCATGGATCCCTGTGTCACCCCCATGTCCCCTCTGAAAGCAGAGGGATACCGGGAGCGACAGGACCGCAGACTTTAAAAGGCCTGGGTCGGCTAGCCCTAAAAAGGGCTGTTTGGGATGGAAGGGATTTTACGAATCCCTTCCCGCGAGCCTTGCAGACCCGCCATACCACGACCCCCTCATGGTCAGCTAGCCCTAAAAAGGGCTTGTCGGGTTATTTGTCGACGGCTAGCAGAGCTCCTTCTCCTTGGAGTCAGAGTCTACTAACCGTCGTCCAGGGTGCACCAGCCTCCCCGCTTCCGTTCCCCAGGACCGCGGTCCAGAGGGATAAGAAACAGGTAAGCCAACGTGGAGGTTACCCAACCCGCACCCCGGCCAAGGAATAGTCTAGAGGGCAGGGTAAAGATGACAATGAGAGGAATTATAGTGGTCAAACATATCGGTATTTAAACTGTCACGATCACTCACATCAGTATCAAAATAATCAGGATATTTACCATGTTGCATTGTTTCGAGTTTCCGATATTTCAGCGCTGTTGCAAGCACCATGACCACCGAGGAACTGGAAACAATGCAACATTGTAAATATATTGATTATTTTGGTACTAAGGCCAAACATATATTTCAAACGTTTAGAGAATTTAAATCATAATATATTTGGATCATGTCTACATTGTCTACCCTTTCGATTTCCACAAAATCAACATCATTATTATGCTAACTCTACGAACGCTATGATCAAAACATCGTACTTCGAAACGAAATACGATGGTCTGGTGCTCCGAATACGAAAGTTGCCAATAATATTTGTTTTTGCTTGCTATCTACATCATCGTTCGTTTTCTATTATAATTTATGTATGTTCTTACTGTTGAAACAGTAAAATGGAATGGGACTCTAAGAATGAATAAAAGTATTCATGTAATATATTTTGGTAACTTATAAGCTATAAAATATAAATTAAAAAAATAAATATCCTTCCATACTTACTGATATAATAAATGCGCATGTACAAAACTCTGTCCGTCTGTTATATTTTAACTGCCAGGCCGATCAACCGATTTTATTTCAATTTTGGCAAATAGATAGTTTACACTTTTTATTGGACAAAATAAAAAGTTGAAAGTCTGCGCGATAAATGGTATCCACGACAGCAAAACCGGATAAAAGTTATGAGCGAAGAAACTAAATAAGATAACCACCTATGAAAAAGGAAAAAGAAACCCAAGTACACAAGCATGATAGGTTCAATGTGAATGAATACACACATCAACAAAGTCTAGGCAACAAGGACATTTCTAGTTTTTATTTAAAAACCCTTTCTTGTAATAGTGAGTGTTTTATATCAATAGAAGGGTATTTTTATACCGTTTTTAATTTTAATTTTAATAAAAACATTTTCATACCAATTTTTTTTTTTTTTAAGAAGGAATTGAATAGTGCCAATGTTGAGTATTACAACCTTCTATGATTAGGCACAAAAATAACGAGGTAGTAAGAAATACAGTAATTAACCGTACTTTAAACGTTTTTAATAATCTGTAGGACCTCCTAAAGCATTAGCAACAGCTCGACAACGGCGTGGCATACTTAGTATGAGATTGTCAATCATCGTCTGTGGAATATGGCTCCATACACTGCGAAGGTGTAAAAAAAGTTGTTCTTCAGTGTTCAGATTTTCGAAAGAATCACTGAAAGCTCTTCTCCCAAGCAAATCCCAGGCATGCTCTATGGGATTGAGGTCGGCAGACTGAGCAGGCCATTCCAACGTCGTCATATTGTGCTCGCTTAACGCATTGACCACTACCCTCGCGGTGTGTGACCGTGCATTATCTTGCATGAACATAAAATCTTGACCGAACTGCTGTCGAT
The DNA here is from genome assembly GCA_963662185.1 of Eilema griseolum. Classification (NCBI taxonomy): domain Eukaryota; kingdom Metazoa; phylum Arthropoda; class Insecta; order Lepidoptera; family Erebidae; genus Eilema; species Eilema griseolum. Next base: position 15,357,378 of record OY759250.1, read on the forward strand.
GAGGGATTACCATGGGGTGTATAACCTCCTGAATGTATTGGTTTGCATTCAAATTGCCCCGTATCCAAACGAGGTCGGTCCTTCCACCAAGGCGAATTCCAGCCCATACCATGATTGTTCCACCTTGGTAAGGATGAACTTCTTGCGGATTCTGGAGACGACTCCGACGTCCAGGAACTCGCCATATACGCACTCTTCTCGAATCAGGATGAAAACCGAAGCAAGATTCGTCGGAAAACAGAACCCGTGCCCATTGATGGTCGGTCCACTGTAAATGTGCGTTAGCCCACAATAAGCGACGACCTCGATTTCCACGTCGAAGAGCTGGAACCCTAAGCGGCCTGCGAGCATAAAGATTGGCTTCGTGTAGTCTTGTTCTGACAGTTTGATCGCTAAGAACCACTTGATGCTGAGACTGGAGGCCTGCGACCAACTGACGAGCAGTAATCGTGGGTTGCCGCCTTGCGGAATTTTGCAAGAAACGATCTTGTCGCGGGCTAGTAACCCTATTTCGTCCCCTGTGACGTTCGGCAACATCCCCTGTAGACCTGTAGCGTGCCCATAATCTGCAAATTACGCTTGGTTGGGTGTTGACAGCATCCGCTACGTCGCGTTGAGTTGGTCCAGCTTGCAGCATACCAACAGCCCTTAACATCTCTTCGCGACTTAAATGACGACGTGACATGATGACTACAGTCACAAAAATGCACAAACCATACGTAAAAGACGTATTATTGATAATAAACGTTATTTACAGTCAAAAAAAAGAATTTTTATTTTGCCTCAGAGAAACTGCACAATCAAACACTTTTAAAAGTTTTCCCTCCATATTCGAAAATTATTACTTAATAAAATTTATTTTTAAATTTCGAACAACTCTGTAATCTACTTTATTCTATTTTTATTTATTTGCTGCCAGTTATTTGCAAAACAAGATTTACACGAAAAAAAATAATTGGGGTCATCTTGTTCCCTAGACTTTGTTGAGGTGTTTATTATAGTTTCTTATATTCTGTTAGTTCTGGAATATTTGCTAGGTAAATATTGTTCAGGGTCCCGTCGGAATATGCCACTGCAATTACAACGTTTCGATTTACACCTCAATCAGAATCAAAGACGGACGGTAGAACTCGGTCATCTGAATTACATAAATAACAGTTGGCCTGGTTTACAAACCGTACACGGAGACCGCCAATTTGGCACAAAGTGTTAATAGGCCAATTACTGGCGGGGTCGAACTCCTGGCGGTATTAAACTAATAACTCAAGGAAACCAAAGCCGATGCATAATTGGCCAATAGCACATTTTGAATTGGTTCAGTGGCTGTGATCGATAACCGATTTGTAATGATTTATTAGGGTTGTGGGCGGTTTTACAAAACGCTCATTTTAACAAGAATAGTAGTCATTAGCCCCTTAGACATGTGACAATTGTATTGTGGTCAGCGTATTGTAGGACAGAATAATGAATGGAGTGACACGAATTCTGACGTTTATGGGCATACCTTGACAATTGTCACTTGTCTAGGGGGCAGAACGTTGAACGTCAGGTTGTGATCACAAAATGTAACAATAGTTATAACACAGCATTGTGTTACAACTATGAGTAAAATTTTATAGGGTTTTCCTTTCGTAAATAACTCTTAGTAGAGAATAAATAAGTGTTCCTTTTTGCTATATCTCGTTATTCTAGGCCAACAGGATATGCTCAAGAGATTTGGTGAAACAATGTGATAAATGAATCTTTCTTTTGATTGCATTGATTTTGAAGCTTGACTTTTCTGTTTTCTTTGATAATCTGGTGATTATTGTGATATTCTTTATGATCATGTTGTCATCAGTCTCATTTGGTAACGAATAGATATAGCACCAAAACTTTAGTGTCTAGCATAAATTTTAATTTGATAAACAGACAAACATTGTAGTTTTCAGAGGGTTATTTAATTGTCCCTCTATCTGTCCTTAAAACAAATAAATGTACTTTAAAAGATACCCTGGAATTTTCTACGATAGTTGATATCCCATAGCCGACACCTTGTGATAAAATCAGTCCGATATGTCAAGGATACACGTCCATTTGCTCGGTAGTAGGTACACACCCAAAAAACATAAACTCAACCACAGACTGCTTAGAAATCTCTACCGTTGTACCTATATTTTTTTTTGTTTTTTTTTATTTTTATTTTGCTGTTGTGGTGACTAATTGACACTAATATCTGATATAGAGTGAAGACAGCGGTATCAGCACCGATATTCGATATCGGACCGGACAATGTGAAAGACAAATACATATTTCATACATTTTTCTTCCTGTCGATTATCCCACCGATCAACACCGATATCGGATCGGATAATAGAATAACGTTCTAAGTCCACTAGTAAGTGCTAGTTATTGTTTAGAGTACCACCGAGTATTGAAATTAGAGTTCAGTCTACTAGTGCCTAATATTTTAAAGTAGGTACCACCTAGCGTTGAAACTAGAGTCCAGTCCACTACCACTAGATCTTATATAGTCCTGCCAAGCATTGAAATTAGAATCCAGTCCACTAGCACTAGACCTTTTAAAGTACCACCAAGTAATGAAATTTGAGTCCAGTCTACTAGCACTAGATCTTTTAAAGTACCAACAAGCATTGAAATTAGAATTCAGTCCACTGGCACTAGACCTTTTAAAGTACCACCAAGTATTGAAATTATAGTCCAGTCCACTAGCACTAGATCTTATATAGTCCTGCCAAGCATTGAAATTAGAATCCAGTCCACTAGCACTAGACCTTTTAAAGTACCACCAAGTAATGAAATTAGAGTCCAGTCTACGAGTACTATATCTTATAAAGTCCTGCCAGGCATTGAAATTAGAATCCAGTTCACTTGTACTAGTTCTTTTGAAATTAGCAGTCTGCAGGAGCTGCATTAAATTTAAATGAAGAGGAGAAGGTCATGTTCCATCGACTAATTGCATGATATCTAATTGCAAACTGGTGCTCGATATACGGTATGTAATTATTTTGTATCTATCTAGTTGATTGCTCTAATGACGTAGAGATAGTTAGCACTGTGCAATTAAAATTACTAACAGAGAGAAGCTCTTGCAATAAAAGTGGTTGGATGGCATCTTTTCAATTTTCAGATAAATCTGTGCCGATGCATTTATTTTGTACTACTTCTTACGTAGAAGTAAATAAGTAAGTTTGTAAATTTGCTAAGAGAAAATCCTACAACACACTTATCTTTGCTGGAAATCGAACCCAAATTGCACGCAAACATAATAATTACAAACTTACATCATTTGTGCAAACTAATACCAAGACAGTCATATTTATTATGTCACCAGAATAATAATATAATAAGAAAAAAAGAACTATGTCGCGAAAATTCCTCCAGAAACAAATTACGCTGAAGTAATACCACACGAAATATGGCTTTATGTAACTTGCGACTGGCAACATTGACTAATTAGATCATAAATTGTAGCTTGCAAAGTACCTCCGTATAATTTTTCCTTCAACACAGAATTGTATGTGTATATTTATTTTTGTTTCATAACCTAGTAGGCAATTCAAAGTTATTTGTTTTACACGGGATGTTTTACCCGCTATAATCGCTAGTTGCGATTTCAATCTTCCGAGTGTTACTAACATATACCGAGTGTAACTACAATAGCGTACATACTAATGTACGCTATTGTATTACTCTAATATGTCGTCTATGTCTATAGCGATAATTGTAACTTTATTCTGGGTTTATGGTCAAAAATTGGATTTGTGGCCTATGACCGTTGAGGGGAAAGCAATTTTTGAAGCCAGTTGAATATTGTGTCAAAATTTGAGCTTAATCGATGACAGAACTGTTTAAGTTCTTGAAGAGTACACGAAATAACTTAATATTTTTATAAAAAGTACTGTCAGGTTTGTTTGAGTCAGAAAGCAGTGACCTTAGATTGTAGCAATATTTTCGATAACATTATTTCTCATGATGCATGGGAATCGAAAGCAAATCAGTAGAAGTAAACTGCAATCTGCTTCTTAAAGTGAATATTAAATGAGAGGCTACTGAAAAAATCATAGCTCTAACACCCACAAACTGTACAGTGCAGCTGTTACATTTCCATCTAGGCTACGAGTAAATGTCAGATTTGTGATTGTGAATAAGTACCTAATACAGTCGAAGTGAATACAGACGAAATATAAATTCGCCTTAGTCGGAAATGTTAACAAGCACAGTAATTGTTAATACTGTTGATTGATGCCACTTGGTGGAACCTGCTACACATATTGGTGCACTGCACAGTAATTGGGTGACTCTCAAAGACTTTTTTAAATTGTTTTTTTAATTTCACAGTCACTAGCTTCGAAAACACATGCGCGTTGCGACTTTAAAAAATACAAGGAATAAAGGAAAATGGGTAAAATACAAGGAGTGTTTACTATGGGGAAGCGCTTGACAGAAATACTCAGTATCATGTACTTGCCCTTGTCCAAATTATTTTGGGTGGGCGCAACATTCATCCATATATTTTTGTTAGATATCATCTCTTCAATCACTATCATCGCCAAATAAATAAAAGCAAGAAAATTACCATATTCGCAGCTGGTTATCAAAAATTAGTTATGAAAGTGCACAGCTCTTTTTTGTACTGTACAAAATCAGTTTATGATATTATATTATTAGATAGATAGATAGATAGATAGTTAGATAGATAATTCTTTATTGTACACCAACAGATTTACAGTAGGACAAGTAGGTAGCATCTATACAGTTCAATGTACAATGGGCGGCCTTATCGCTGAAGCGATTTCTTCCAGGTAACATTGGGATGGACAGTAATGTTATAACAACAAAAGATATGATGTAGTTACTGACTAAACTTAAATAGATAGTGTATTAAAACAAAAGAAAGAGAGAAAAGTAAGTAAAATAAAATCAATATACGGCTTAACACAAAAAATATCAACATAAACACTGACATACAAATACAATTATACATGTATTAAATAAATATATACATAAGGTAGATAGTTCATACTAATACGAAGTGAAAATAGTGAGTGAGCACATAATTGTGAGCTATTATTATATACCTACACTGTGCACAACATGATAGGTAGTGGTTCTTGACCATTAATTTTTATGTGTGAGGATGCAGTCTTCAAAATCAAATCAACCATTTTAAATACTTATTATTACAATCTTTTATAAAAATAGAAGTCCAGTTGAAATATAAACTTTTTCTATGTGCGCTGAATCCTCATCCCCAAAAGACGGTGTGGGAGGTTATGTCGGACTTGAACCGTTGCCGGAGGTCACAATATCACTGGAATAATTAACAGAGGGAGTGCGATACCAATTAGTTAAAACTACTCCATTTGGAATACTAAAACTATTTAATTACGCTTTTAGCCGACTATACGAGTAGTTTCACAATTTTGTCGCGTTGACCTTATTTACAGAAACGTAAATAATATACTGCAAAGTCTAGAATTTATAGAGGGGAATATATTGTACCTAGGACTTTGTTAATGGAATGGATTTCTTTATTTATGGATGCTTTAGGTTATAGGTCACTAGAAGGCATGATGAAGATTAATGCTAATGTAATTTATAAGTTATCCTATTAGAATTTACCTTTGTTACTTTTATCGATACGGTTATAATATTTTGAATTGATTATAAGACCTGTCTCCCAAGGAACCTTTTCTCACAGCGTCATCAGTAGGAGGGGCCGCTCTGCAGCTTGGTTAGAAAAATATCTCGTGTGGGAATCGGGTCTATGGCTACAAGCTCTTCCGTCGTCTAACGTAGGGACTATGTTAGATGACACTATCTTCCGTATCGCAACTTGTCTCTGTTTAGGTGCGCCGTGTGTTTCTCTGCATCAATGCCATTGTAGTGAAGCCATTGACAGACTCGGATACCATGGCAAGTCGTGCTGCAGGAACCTTGGGTGAATTTTGCCAACCCTGTAAGTACAGAGTTTCTGTGCCGTCAGTGGAAGACAAAGCAGGATAAGCCTTTAGTCTTCCCACTGACAGCACAAATTCTCCAGTGAGCTCTGGGTACCCTACTCGCCGCTGGGAACACAACACGAAGTTATTATAGCCGCGGTATTCTGTAGGGCGGGGGTACTACCCCAGAAATGTACTCAGTTTATGTTAACGACTCTGATTTTTTTTTTCATTTTACACACACATATAACCACGCCTTTATCCCTGTAGGGTTAGGCAGAAGTCAATTAACACCCACATTTCACCAATCAATAAATTCGGTCCCACGTAATAGGGGGTGAGCCTATTGTCGTCTTCACTATATTGTTGACTCGAGCCATTCATCTGAGGCTAAATTTGGGCTATATATATATCTGTCTGATGTTAAACAGCCCTATCCCTTAGTCGCCTTATGCGACACTACATGGGAAGAAAGGGTGGTCCAAATTCTACTCTGCCAGGAATCACGCGACGATTTCATTTTAATACTTAACACATTTTATGCAAAGGCTTTGAAACTTAGTTTTATACTTAATTTACACAAGCACTTTGCACATAATTCAGAAGTACCTTTACCGTGATTTAAGTTCCAACAATCTGTTTAACCATCCATGTTAGTGACAACTCAATCACGGTTTATTTCTTCCGTGTACCAAACAGGTTTGATTCCTAATTCCGCATTCGGTATCATTATATCTTTAAGCTTTTGTTAGATGTGAGTTTCATATAACACGTAAACACTTCAGGGCACAATGATTAAGGGTGTGATCGCTAGGTTTAATATGTTATTTCCAATAATTCGTAACTTAATGTAAATATGTAAATACTTAAGAGAGTATCAAGGACCGTGATAAAATCAGTCTGAAGTGAAGTCTATTAATATGGTCTCAGAATGTGAGATTTTTGAACGAAAGTATAAAGGTTTCATAAATATTTTGGTCATGGCAGTAAAAACTAGACATAATCCTTTGGTTCAGTTCAACCAAATTCTAAAGGACATAGGAGGTAGGACAGGGCGGTATTTCCGCCCAATTGAGCAGTCCGACTGGGGAAGTACCTCCGCCCTACAGAATACCGCGGTTATAATAACTGCGTGTTATGTTCCCAGCGGTGAGTAGGGTAGCCATAGGTCACTGGAGGATTCGTGAGCTGTCAGTGGGATAACTAAAGGCTTGTCCTGCTTTGTCCTCTACACTGACGGCACAGAAACTCTGTGCTTACAGGGTCGGCAGCGCGAGTGTGGCTTCTCTGGTCATCAGCGTTCAGGCCATCAGGTGGCCGTGCGCTTGTCCTAAGTGGTATAAAAAAAAATAACGTAGTAATTACAGACTTTCTGCATTCTTAGTTTCGTATGAACGTAAAATTAATCAATAAATTACTTTTAAATATTTATAAAATCATTGATTCTCATTTAATAAATAATAAACCGCTAGGTGTGTGATATTTTTAAGTAACATAAACAGAAAGTCGTATCTGTTTTAAATATAAAAATAAAGTTATTTGAATTTTTGAATTCAGCTCTAACGTAGATACTAAAAAGCATTGTAAAGATTCCAAAAGTTACATTAGAACACCTAGTAATAACTCAGGCTACACATAGCTCCGGTGATTAATTGGCAAATTTATCAAACTCACAGCTCGACGATGCACTGTCGCATAGTTTGATTTATTCATTCCATTAATGTTACAACACAGGTTTAAAAAATGAAGCTGGCGATTTTGTTTTGTAAATGTATGTTTTATTTATTAAAAAACTGGCACCCAATTTTAAATCTCAGTTATTAAATTGTGTGCTTAATAGACTTAACTTGATATGTGTGTACTATGAGTCATGAATGCTATGGTACAATGTACTAATAATTGTCTTAGAAGACAATCTGGAGTAAACTAACTTTAAAGCTTTCGCGTTTCATAATATTCAATATTGTTAATGGGAATTAAGGCGATAAAGGTATATATATACAGACAAGCACACGGCCCACTGTGGAAAGTGGTTACCGTGCACTATGGACGTGTGTAACACTAGAGAAGCCACACTCGCGCTGCCGACCCTGTAAGCACAGAGTTTCTGTGCCGTTAGTGTAGAGGACAAAGCTGGACAAGCCTTTAGTCATCCCACTGATAGCACAAATTCTCCAGTGAGCTCTGGCTACCCTACTCTCCGCAGCTCTGGCTACCCTACTCACCGCTGGGAAGACAACATGAAGCCGCGAGCAAGGTGGAGAGCGTGAGAACCCTCACTCCCAGGCCGCCACAAGCTCACGCCTCGGCGTCTCCCACGCCAGACACTCGGTGAGCGTGTGCGGCCCCGAGTCCTCGCTCAAATCGCAGTGATGGCAGTCGGACGTTGGCTCTTTCTCCATCCGACGCAGATACTTTACGAAGCACCCGTGCTCGGTGATCATCTGCATCAGACGGCACGAGAGGCTGCCGTGTGGCCTCTCTAGCCACTCCCCCATGACGGGTCTTACCGCCGCTACTACGGCGCGCCCTTTTTTTTTTTTGTTCTACGTGCGCAAAATCCCCACGGATACCTCCCCACCGGAGCCGGTGGAGGAGGTTATGTCGGACTCGAACCGACTAAAACGCACGCCGCTTGTGGGTCGTTTTGGTTGCCGAAGGTGAGGTTGACAGGCATATCCCTCGCACCCCGGCCGACCCAGGGCCATCTCTAACGATCTGGCCCTCTTCTCAGGTGTGGGGACTACAGAGTCCCCAACTCGTCCCCGGAAACGGGGAGGCGCGCCAGGTGCGCCACCGCCGCGACCTGCTTCTGCCAGGGTGACAGGCGGCTCCACCTGTCACCCCCAGACCAGCGCTCACGGGGGTGGAGGTCGTTCATCGACCTTCGACGTCCGAGTTGCCTTCGTACGCGGGCAGCTTGTCTTGCGATCCTTCGTCGCTCCCGCTGCCGCTCCCGCCCCGCCTCCTCCTTCACGAGCATTACTTGCTCGCAGAAGGAGGCGCCGGCCGCCCACGCATCCGCGCAGCGGACCATCGCCGCGAGCAAGGTGGAGAGCGTGAGAACCCTCACTCCCAGGGCCGCCACAAGCTCCCGCCTCGGCGTCTCCCACGCCGGATACTCTGTGAGCGTGTGCGGCCCCGAGTCCTTGCTCGCGTCGCAGTGATGGCACTCGGACGTTGGCTCTTTCTCCATCCGACGCAGATACTTTCCGAAGCACCCGTGCTCGGTGATCATCTGCGTCAGATGGTACGAGAGGCTGCCGTGTGGCCTCTCTAGCCACTCCCCCATGACGGGTCTTACCGCCGCTACTACGGAGCGCCCTTAGGTAAGTTACCTTTGAATATCCGAAATCGAACGCAAAGCACTAGCAGTAAATTACTTAACTTATTGCATCTCATTTTGAATACAACTGTGTTATTGTATTTATGTCACTGTAAATTAATAAATATTGTTCTGTCTTACTTTGTGTGTGACGATGTCGAAGTACACATTGCAATTGCATCCGTATAAGCACCGACCGCGTGGATTTCGATTATCACCACTTTTGGTCCAATCTCCGGTTAAACTCAAACTATTAGATTTGTTTTTTATCTAGGACATGCCAACTTGACTTCACCTTGCCTGATGGTAAGCTAAAGGCACTCAGCTTGGCGGCCTCATCAGATGGTTTCTCACGCAGCGCTTAAGGGACCCGGGACTGTAAACTGTAAATTTGCGATACTTTTTAAGTTGAACCAAGACCTTTCTAATAAAAATAACCGCACCAAAATACTTTCGGTAATTCCTGCATTCATCGCGATCAAAAGGACACAGACAAGAATTCAAAAAATGAATCAAAATCATTAATTCAAAATAAACCAAGTATATCTCTAATATACATACACGATCAATTTACAATTTTATAACGGTATCAATAAAAGTAACAAAAGGTTATTCCAATAGGTCTAAATTACATTAGCATTATTCTACATCACGTCTTCTAGTGACCTATAGCCCAAAGCATCCATAAATAAAGAAATCTAGTGGTTTTTTTGATTTTCATTTAATATATAATTAAATGAAAATCAAAAAATTTATAAATCTGTATGAATCATTTTAATACTCGTAAGTAATTTATTGGTTAATGTTACATTCGAACGAAACCAAGAGTGTAGAAAGTCTGTAATGACTACATTGTTCGTTAGGATTTGTTTGATCTAAGCCTTCTTTTTAATATATAGAACACATCAATTGAACTTCGCCTTGCCTGATGGTAAGCTGAAGGCAAAGTTTCAGAAAAGAGGGTTTTTTTTTTTTTTTTTTTACGTGCGCAAAATCCCCACGGATACCTCCCCACCGGAGCCGGTGGAGGAGGTTATGTCGGACTCGAACCGACTAAAACGCACGCCGCCTGTGGGTCGTTTCGGTTGCCGAAGGTGAGGTTGACAGGCATATCCCTCGCACCCCGGCCGACCCAGGGCCATCTCTCACGATCTGGCCCTCTTCTCGGGTGTGGGGACCACAGAGTCCCCAACTCGTCCCCGGAAACGGGGAGGCGCGCCACGCGCGCCGCCGCCGCGGCCTGCTTCTGCAAGGGTGACAGGCGGCTTCACCTGTCACCCCCAGGCCGGCGCTCATGGGGGGCGGAGGTCGTTCATCGACCTCCGACGCCCGAGTTGCCTTCGTGCGCGGGCAGCTTGTCTAGCGATCCTTCGTCGCTCCCGCTGCCGCTCCCACCCCGCCTCCTCCTTCACGAGCATTACTTGCTCGCAGAAGGAGGCGCCGGCCGCCCACGCATCCGCGCAGCGAACCATCGCCGCGAGCAAGGTGGAGAGCGTGAGAACCCTCACTCCCAGGGCCGCCACAAGCTCCCGCCTCGGCGTCTCCCACGCCGGACACTCGGTGAGCGTGTGCGGACCTGAGTCCTCGCTCGCGTCGCAGTGATGGCACTCGGACGTTGGCTCTTTCTGCATCCGACGCAGATACTTTCCGAAGCATCCGTGCTCGGTGATCATCTGCGTCAGACGGTACGAGAGGCTGCCGTGTGGCCTCTCTAGCCACTCCCCCATGATGGGTCTTACCGCCGTTACTACGGCGTGCCCTGCGCTTGGTTGCCCAAGTCGTCTCTCCCATTCTGCCACCATTTCCCTGTGGAGCCGGGATCTCACGGCCCGAATTTCTTCGGGCTCGGGATCGTGACCCCGCTCCCGCGCCGCCCTTCGGAACCGGTATAGCGCCGAAAGGCATCTCGCTTCCAGGATCCATGGTGGCGATCCGGCGAGGAGACTCGCCGCGTTGAATGATATCGTGCGGTACCCCCTTATGATGCGGCACGCCAACTTCCGCTGCGGACGCTGCAGCAGAAGCATGTGCCGATCACTTAGGGTGTCCGCCCACACGGGACACCCGTACAGGGCCATGGACCGCACGACACCCGCGTAGAGTCTCCTGCAGGAGTCATCCGGGCCCCTCAGGTTGGGCAGTAGCCGCGCCAGAGCGTTGGCTGTGCCCGCCAATTTGGGGCCCAGACTTCGGAAGTGCTTCCCGAAGTCCCACCGGCCGTCGAGCACGAGCCCCAGATATTTCATCTGGGACTTGATGCCGATGAGAGTGCCTCCCACTGTGAGACTGGAACCTGGTGGTGGCGTGCGCCGAGGTCCATGAAAGAACATGGCCTCGGATTTATGCAAAGCCACCTCAAGGCCCAGCCGCCGGATCCGTTCCACAGAAAAGAGGGTCACCATTACTTACACATACCATGTGACAATGGTGACACTCGGCTTGACGGCCTCATCATATGCTTTTTCACGTCCCGCTTAAAGGACCCGCGACTGTAGGAAGAAGGAAACACGTGAGCTGGTAATGAATTCCAGGCCTTAATGGTGTGCGACAGAGGAAAGAGTCACCGAACCGCTTGGTTCTTGATTAGATGTTCTGCACAGTGTGCGGGTGACATCTAATTTATGTCTACATTTTTTACCGCCGTGATGACCAACATATTATTATGTATGATACCTATTTTTATTTATTTTTATACTTCCGTTCAAAAATCTCACATTTTAAGACCATATTAATAGACATCACTTCGGACTGATTTTATCAGGGTCCTTGATAATCTCTTAAATATTTACTTAGTCCAACGCATTAAGTTACGATTTATTGGAAATAAATAAATATAATAAATATGAAACCTAGCGATCAAACCCTAAGTCCCTATACCCTGATGCGTTTACGTATTATATAGACCTCACATCTAACAAAAGCTTCAAGATATAATGATGCCGAATTCCGAGTTATGAGTCAGACCTGTTTGGGACATGGGAGAAATACACCGTGATTGAATTGTCACTAACATGGTGGATTTAAATGATTGTTGAAACTTAAATCACGGGAAAGGTGCTTCTGAAATATGTGAGGCCGGTCCCTGTTTTGATTTCAAAGTGCTTGAGAAAATTCAGTATAAAACAAAATTTCAAGGTCTTTCCATTTGTTAGGTTTTACAATGAAAGTTATTTTTTTATATTTAGTATTACAGTATATTAACATTATTCAGTATTTTAGCATTTTATTGACTGATCGTTTCAAGATTATACGCTAGACCAAATTTTTGCTTTGACATGGCTATTCGTATTTGCCTATTTGACGTATTTGACAAACATTTACTACGTGTGGACAGTATATTTGACAAAGCCTAATTGCCTATTTGGCAAATATGATCAATACTAATTAATACATTTTTTTTAAGTTCTTTACTCCCAGTAGAGTACCTTCAACAGAACAGATAAACAACACGTGACAAACCACATGTGACACCTCGTTGAAGTTAATTATTTTTGTTTTTGAAATAAATTATGTTTGTCTACATTAATTGTTTAAACATAAGTCGAACATTTTGTCAAATTAACAAATATCCAATAACACACACAAATAGACATGTAAAATGCCACTAGAACGATCGTGATCGCATTTTCTTACATGTTACTTAGTTGAAATGAAAAATGATATTCGGTAGTGACTCTCTTGGTGCTGCATACGTCCATGTCCACGGCCTATGGGCCTATGGTTCTATGGTTCCATCAGGTTGGTCGTGTGCTTGTCTGCCACCTAAGTTGTATAAAAATAAAAAATATTTATCTCACTTGCAAGGGTACAAAGGTAATTTGCGAAGGAGGGACGCGACGGATACAAGGAACGACAAACAATATTGCCAGTTTTATATTTATATTACAATAAAATCAACGCAGTCAATTTCAATATCATTGTTACTCTTTTATTAACTTTGCAACGACTTTGCCTACAATTTTTTATTATTATGCTTAATATAATATTACTAAAATGAACTTACGTTTCTTTGCTCGCTGTCCGGTAACTGAAAGGTAAATTGAAATACTTATTGAGAATTTAATAAAATATTCTTGTAAATTGTGACGTGATATATATAAAAATGTTGCAGCTGGAATTGAAACTCCCAAAAAATATAAATCTTAAAATCAGTTAGTAAAATATATTTTTCGAAAAGGCAGTTAAATGTAATCTCATGCAAAAATGCTGTACATCTCCAGACGAGTTTTTAACTATCCTCTTGGGCTTGGGAAATTAGGCAGTAGGCGCTCACATAAAATCCAAAATGCACCGTAAAAGAAAGAGCACAAAAGCGGATTCCAGTTGTACCTCGAAGTTTTAATGTTACAGGGATTAGCGCTCAGATTAAGAAGAATCATTTTCGTAGTAAAAATATTGAAATAATAGGCTACAGTTATCTAACACGCTCTGTGGCAGTTATAAAAATGTTTTAATATTTTTGTCAATGATCCCTAAAATCCTTATACTGTCCTAAGTTATTACTCATGGGAGTACATCAGAGGCAATTGCAGGCGTAGACGTCGGTCAGTTGACGGTCACAAGTCACATTAAATAAGATGTCATTAAACTCAAGTCCAATCTGGATTTATTGCCAAATGGATATTTCTACCTCGAGAAATTTAGTTTTCTAAATAACTGTTGTGCGTGAAGTTTACAAAAAGATGTAAGCAGCAACACATACTGACGTAACGTCGATGATTCTTAAGTCCTTTAATTTACATATTTTTTTAAGATTTAATTAATTAGTAATTAAGATTTATATATTTTATTAAATGTATCTCTTTCCTATCATTATTTTTTTACCCAATAGGAAAAAATCTATATATTTAGAATATCTTTTGGTTAGTATACATACACAAACAAAACCCAATCAACAAATTAATGTACTGTTATTATAATTATTGCGGGAATTCTCGACTTCATGTCATTGCCAACTATAATACTGCATAATTACATAGTCAGGTTGTAAATATGTCAAAGACATTTGATGTATGTTGTAATTAATAAAAAATAATACATACATACATATAATCACGCCTTTATCTCCGAAGGGTAGAGATGAATTAACACCTACATTTTACCATCATTGTATTCCCTATTGTCGTTTTCCGGGCACTATTGTTGCCTCGAGCCATGCATCTGAAGCGGAGTCTGGGCTGTATATATCTGTCTGATGTTAAACAGCTCTATACCTTAGTCACCTTGTACGACACCGTATGGGAAGAAATGGGGTGGTCCAAATTCTACTCTGCCGGAAACCACGCGGCACGGAATAATACACCCCAAACGTAATTAAATTCCTGTGGGCTGTTACAAACACAGAATTTTATGAATGTAGTTTAACAACAAGATTTTTTTATAGAACTTAGGTGGCAGACAAGCACACGGCTCACTTGATCGAAAGTAGTTACCGTGGCCTGTGGACGTGTGCAACACCAGAGGAGTCACACATGCGCTACCGACCCTGTAAGCACAGAAAGTTTCTGTGCCGTTAGTGCAGACGGCAAAGCAGGACAAAAACTTCCACAGATAGCACAAAATCTCTCCAGTGAGCTCTGGCCATCCTACCCACCACCGGGAACACAACACGAGGGTATTCTGTAGGACTAGATTTCCCCAGTCGGACTGCTTAGTTGGAATACCGTCGTGTCCTACCTCCATAACAATTATTACATTTCGAGATATAATAATTATTTATTTATTTATTTATTTATTTATTTATTTTATTATATTTCTTATTTATAATATTTCAAAATACCATACAATCTACTCGGGTGTCCCACAACTGTCAGTCATCAGAAATAGAAGCTCTAAGGTTAGATGCCAAAATGATGACGTTGACCCCATAATATACTTTTATCCCGGGTATATATCCCTCAGGTTTGCGAGAACGAGATCGGTATGCCACGCAAATTAAGACAGTGAAAACAGTTACTTAGCCATATTTTTATTGACGTCAGTATATCTCAGAATACCAGTAAATCCTAGAAGGGATAGGCAGAGGTACGCCCATATTTCTCCAGCTATGATTTTTGGTCCCACGTAACGAAGAGCCTATTATCGTCAAGCGGGCACTTTGTAATGGTCTGTATGTTTAATGTTGTATGTGTTTTCTATCTTAATCGCCTTCTAGAACATCCACGGGAAGAGATGAGGTGGGCCTTTTCTACTCCACTGGGAACTTAAACGGCTGTCTTGGAATATTACTTTACTTATTTTCCAAAAAAAAAAAGGTCACTATGTATTTAGGTTGATAAATTACAAGCAAAACATTACCTGAAAATTTTTTGGCTATCTCATTAAAAACCCCACAGTACGAAGTGGATGGATTGTTCTCGTTACAAAACTCTTTCTTGTATTCAGCAAAAATATCGCGCTGTTCTTATGTTAACTCGCTTTTTCTTTGCTTAAACATTACTGCTATAATATTTCACTCACGCCTGACAAAAATATAAAGACGATTGTTTTTATTTAGTATTATGATAGGTAACGCGTATTCATAAAATCATAGAAATACTGTTATTAGCCCGTAGTCGATTTTAAAACCTATGGTTATTTTATATAATATATATCCCGGCAAAGTAGAATTTGGACCACCCCATCTCTTCCCATGCGGTGTCGTACAAGGCGACTAAGGGATAGGGCTGTTTAACATCAGACATTATAGACACCTCAGACTCAGGCACAGATACAAGGCTCGAGTCAACAATTGTGCCTGGAGGACGGCAATAGTCTCACCCCCTATTACGTGGGACCGAATACAATAATTGGTGAAATGTCGGTGTTAATTCACCTTTGCTTAGCCCTCCGGGGATAAAGGCGTAATTATATGTATGTATGTATATATAAATTAATAGTGGTTACTAGTTAAGGGTCATCTCATAGTAAGTAGTTACGTAAGAGTCCACCAAAAATGCCACCATTTCCCTGTGGAGCCGGGATCTCACGGCCCGAATTTCTTCGGGCTCGGGATCGTGACCCCGCTCCCGCGCCGCCCTTCGGAACCGGTATAGCGCCGAAAGGCATCTCGCTTCCAGGATCCATGGTGGCGATCCGGCGAGGAGACTCGCCGCGTTGAATGATATCGTGCGGTACCCCCTTATGATGCGGCACGCCAACTTCCGCTGCGGACGCTGCAGCAGAAGCATGTGCCGATCACTCAGGGTGTCCGCCCACACGGGACACCCGTACAGGGCCATGGACCGCACGACACCCGCGTAGAGTCTCCTGCAGGAGTCATCCGGGCCCCTCAGGTTGGGCAGTAGCCGCGCCAGAGCGTTGGCTGTGCCCGCCAATTTGGGGCCCAGACTTCGGAAGTGCTTCCCGAAGTCCCACCGGCCGTCGAGCACGAGCCCCAGATATTTCATCTGGGACTTGATGCCGATGAGAGTGCCTCCCACTGTGAGACTGGAACCTGGTGGTGGCGTGCGCCGAGGTCCATGAAAGAACATGGCCTCGGATTTATGCAAAGCCACCTCAAGGCCCAGCCGCCGGATCCGTTCCACAGAAAAGAGGGTCACCATTACTTACACATACCATGTGACAATGGTGACACTCGGCTTGACGGCCTCATCATATGCTTTTTCACGTCCCGCTTAAAGGACCCGCGACTGTAGGAAGAAGGAAACACGTGAGCTGGTAATGAATTCCAGGCCTTAATGGTGTGCGACAGAGGAAAGAGTCACCGAACCGCTTGGTTCTTGATTAGATGTTCTGCACAGTGTGCGGGTGACATCTAATTTATGTCTACATTTTTTACCGCCGTGATGACCAACATATTATTATGTATGATACCTATTTTTATTTATTTTTATACTTCCGTTCAAAAATCTCACATTTTAAGACCATATTAATAGACATCACTTCGGACTGATTTTATCAGGGTCCTTGATAATCTCTTAAATATTTACTTAGTCCAACGCATTAAGTTACGATTTATTGGAAATAAATAAATATAATAAATATGAAACCTAGCGATCAAACCCTAAGTCCCTATACCCTGATGCGTTTACGTATTATATAGACCTCACATCTAACAAAAGCTTCAAGATATAATGATGCCGAATTCCGAGTTATGAGTCAGACCTGTTTGGGACATGGGAGAAATACACCGTGATTGAATTGTCACTAACATGGTGGATTTAAATGATTGTTGAAACTTAAATCACGGGAAAGGTGCTTCTGAAATATGTGAGGCCGGTCCCTGTTTTGATTTCAAAGTGCTTGAGAAAATTCAGTATAAAACAAAATTTCAAGGTCTTTCCATTTGTTAGGTTTTACAATGAAAGTTATTTTTTTATATTTAGTATTACAGTATATTAACATTATTCAGTATTTTAGCATTTTATTGACTGATCGTTTCAAGATTATACGCTAGACCAAATTTTTGCTTTGACATGGCTATTCGTATTTGCCTATTTGACGTATTTGACAAACATTTACTACGTGTGGACAGTATATTTGACAAAGCCTAATTGCCTATTTGGCAAATATGATCAATACTAATTAATACATTTTTTTTAAGTTCTTTACTCCCAGTAGAGTACCTTCAACAGAACAGATAAACAACACGTGACAAACCACATGTGACACCTCGTTGAAGTTAATTATTTTTGTTTTTGAAATAAATTATGTTTGTCTACATTAATTGTTTAAACATAAGTCGAACATTTTGTCAAATTAACAAATATCCAATAACACACACAAATAGACATGTAAAATGCCACTAGAACGATCGTGATCGCATTTTCTTACATGTTACTTAGTTGAAATGAAAAATGATATTCGGTAGTGACTCTCTTGGTGCTGCATACGTCCATGTCCACGGCCTATGGGCCTATGGTTCTATGGTTCCATCAGGTTGGTCGTGTGCTTGTCTGCCACCTAAGTTGTATAAAAATAAAAAATATTTATCTCACTTGCAAGGGTACAAAGGTAATTTGCGAAGGAGGGACGCGACGGATACAAGGAACGACAAACAATATTGCCAGTTTTATATTTATATTACAATAAAATCAACGCAGTCAATTTTAATATCATTGTTACTCTTTTATTAACTTTGCAACGACTTTGCCTACAATTTTTTATTATTATGCTTAATATAATATTACTAAAATGAACTTACGTTTCTTTGCTCGCTGTCCGGTAACTGAAAGGTAAATTGAAATACTTATTGAGAATTTAATAAAATATTCTTGTAAATTGTGACGTGATATATATAAAAATGTTGCAGCTGGAATTGAAACTCCCAAAAAATATAAATCTTAAAATCAGTTAGTAAAATATATTTTTCGAAAAGGCAGTTAAATGTAATCTCATGCAAAAATGCTGTACATCTCCAGACGAGTTTTTAACTATCCTCTTGGGCTTGGGAAATTAGGCAGTAGGCGCTCACATAAAATCCAAAATGCACCGTAAAAGAAAGAGCACAAAAGCGGATTCCAGTTGTACCTCGAAGTTTTAATGTTACAGGGATTAGCGCTCAGATTAAGAAGAATCATTTTCGTAGTAAAAATATTGAAATAATAGGCTACAGTTATCTAACACGCTCTGTGGCAGTTATAAAAATGTTTTAATATTTTTGTCAATGATCCCTAAAATCCTTATACTGTCCTAAGTTATTACTCATGGGAGTACATCAGAGGCAATTGCAGGCGTAGACGTCGGTCAGTTGACGGTCACAAGTCACATTAAATAAGATGTCATTAAACTCAAGTCCAATCTGGATTTATTGCCAAATGGATATTTCTACCTCGAGAAATTTAGTTTTCTAAATAACTGTTGTGCGTGAAGTTTACAAAAAGATGTAAGCAGCAACACATACTGACGTAACGTCGATGATTCTTAAGTCCTTTAATTTACATATTTTTTTAAGATTTAATTAATTAGTAATTAAGATTTATATATTTTATTAAATGTATCTCTTTCCTATCATTATTTTTTTACCCAATAGGAAAAAATCTATATATTTAGAATATCTTTTGGTTAGTATACATACACAAACAAAACCCAATCAACAAATTAATGTACTGTTATTATAATTATTGCGGGAATTCTCGACTTCATGTCATTGCCAACTATAATACTGCATAATTACATAGTCAGGTTGTAAATATGTCAAAGACATTTGATGTATGTTGTAATTAATAAAAAATAATACATACATACATATAATCACGCCTTTATCTCCGAAGGGTAGAGATGAATTAACACCTACATTTTACCATCATTGTATTCCCTATTGTCGTTTTCCGGGCACTATTGTTGCCTCGAGCCATGCATCTGAAGCGGAGTCTGGGCTGTATATATCTGTCTGATGTTAAACAGCTCTATACCTTAGTCACCTTGTACGACACCGTATGGGAAGAAATGGGGTGGTCCAAATTCTACTCTGCCGGAAACCACGCGGCACGGAATAATACACCCCAAACGTAATTAAATTCCTGTGGGCTGTTACAAACACAGAATTTTATGAATGTAGTTTAACAACAAGATTTTTTTATAGAACTTAGGTGGCAGACAAGCACACGGCTCACTTGATCGAAAGTAGTTACCGTGGCCTGTGGACGTGTGCAACACCAGAGGAGTCACACATGCGCTACCGACCCTGTAAGCACAGAAAGTTTCTGTGCCGTTAGTGCAGACGGCAAAGCAGGACAAAAACTTCCACAGATAGCACAAAATCTCTCCAGTGAGCTCTGGCCATCCTACCCACCACCGGGAACACAACACGAGGGTATTCTGTAGGACTAGATTTCCCCAGTCGGACTGCTTAGTTGGAATACCGTCGTGTCCTACCTCCATAACAATTATTACATTTCGAGATATAATAATTATTTATTTATTTATTTATTTATTTATTTATTTTATTATATTTCTTATTTATAATATTTCAAAATACCATACAATCTACTCGGGTGTCCCACAACTGTCAGTCATCAGAAATAGAAGCTCTAAGGTTAGATGCCAAAATGATGACGTTGACCCCATAATATACTTTTATCCCGGGTATATATCCCTCAGGTTTGCGAGAACGAGATCGGTATGCCACGCAAATTAAGACAGTGAAAACAGTTACTTAGCCATATTTTTATTGACGTCAGTATATCTCAGAATACCAGTAAATCCTAGAAGGGATAGGCAGAGGTACGCCCATATTTCTCCAGCTATGATTTTTGGTCCCACGTAACGAAGAGCCTATTATCGTCAAGCGGGCACTTTGTAATGGTCTGTATGTTTAATGTTGTATGTGTTTTCTATCTTAATCGCCTTCTAGAACATCCACGGGAAGAGATGAGGTGGGCCTTTTCTACTCCACTGGGAACTTAAACGGCTGTCTTGGAATATTACTTTACTTATTTTCCAAAAAAAAAAAGGTCACTATGTATTTAGGTTGATAAATTACAAGCAAAACATTACCTGAAAATTTTTTGGCTATCTCATTAAAAACCCCACAGTACGAAGTGGATGGATTGTTCTCGTTACAAAACTCTTTCTTGTATTCAGCAAAAATATCGCGCTGTTCTTATGTTAACTCGCTTTTTCTTTGCTTAAACATTACTGCTATAATATTTCACTCACGCCTGACAAAAATATAAAGACGATTGTTTTTATTTAGTATTATGATAGGTAACGCGTATTCATAAAATCATAGAAATACTGTTATTAGCCCGTAGTCGATTTTAAAACCTATGGTTATTTTATATAATATATATCCCGGCAAAGTAGAATTTGGACCACCCCATCTCTTCCCATGCGGTGTCGTACAAGGCGACTAAGGGATAGGGCTGTTTAACATCAGACATTATAGACACCTCAGACTCAGGCACAGATACAAGGCTCGAGTCAACAATTGTGCCTGGAGGACGGCAATAGTCTCACCCCCTATTACGTGGGACCGAATACAATAATTGGTGAAATGTCGGTGTTAATTCACCTTTGCTTAGCCCTCCGGGGATAAAGGCGTAATTATATGTATGTATGTATATATAAATTAATAGTGGTTACTAGTTAAGGGTCATCTCATAGTAAGTAGTTACGTAAGAGTCTATGATGACTCTACTTACTACTTATAATTACATAATACTAAGCAAGGACCGTTATTTACAAAGCCACTTTTAGGTGAGGAAGTTTACAATTTACTATGCCTTGTAATTTATATTATTGCCATAAAAAGTTTCTTTAAACGACTTCCTTTTAGTAAAATTTATTTCCTCTTACGTCAATACTTTAAGCTCTCAATAGCTTCCTCGCGGCCAATTTTAATTCTTTTTGTAAAGAATTTAGTAACATAAAAGAATTTTTTTCGAATCTTTATTCGAAATTAAATGTTTTGTTGTGTTGTTTGTAACCTACTGTACATCTTTCAAATAAGTTAATAATTTCAATAATCTCACACACACTTTGTTTTATTTAAATTTAAAATTAGGACACGCTTAATGAAAGACCCGTAAAAATTGGTATATACATAGGTTACACTAAAAGTTTCCGGAACTGGCCACTTACATAAACAATATTTAAAAATTTATTACAACATTTGAAAATAGAACTCTTTGGCTGTAGAATACAGTTTGTTTCATCTGACTGTCTTTTGTTTTTACCTTGTGGCGCCATTTAAAAAATTGTGTGTCTGCATCAACATGGATTTAACTCGAGAAAATTTTCGAAGTATGATTTTCTACGATTTTAAGTGTAATTTGACGGCTCAACAGAGCATCGCTCGGCTTGAAACAGCTTTTGGCGATGAAGCTCCATGCAAGACGACTGTTTATAGCTGGTTTGCAGAATTCAAGCGTGGTCGTATCAATCTCAGTGACGAATCTCGCGATGGTCGGCCGTCCACCGCTGTGACCAACAAAAACATCGATGTTGTGCGCCGTATGATTGAAACAGACAGGCATGTGACCTACCATGAAATTTGCGCATCCTTAGAAATAGGCATGAGTCAAATACAATCAATCCTACACAAACATTTGGGCGTGAGAAAGCTGTGCTCGCGGTGGATCCCACATAACTTGACCGAGGATCAAAAAACGGACCGCGTCACTTGGTGCAGTGCCATGCTTACCAGATTCAACGAAGGTGCGTCAAATTTGGTGTGGGACATAGTACCAGGTGACGAAACATGGATTTATTGCTACGATCCCAAAACAAAGCAGCAATCGAGCGTATGGGTCTTTCAAGATGAGCCGAAACCAACCAAAGTGGCGCGCGTGAAAAGTGCATCTAAGCGGATGATTGCTTCTTTTTTTAATAAAACTGGACACGTGGCTACTGTTGCTTTAGAAAATCGTCGTACTGTGAATAGTGACTGGTACACGACCATTTGTTTGCCGGAAGTTATTGACGAACTCCGTAAAAATAACCGTAAACGCCGTATCATCCTGCACCACGACAATGCTAGTTCTCACAAGGCCAGACAGACAAACGACTTTTTGAAGGCGAAAAATGTAGAACTCATGAGTCATCCTGCATACAGTCCCGACCTGGCACCTTGTGACTTTTATCTGTTCCCAAAAATTAAGAACCAATTACGCGGCCAACGATTTTCATCACCAGAAGAGGCTGTCGAGGAGTATGAAAAACACTTTTCAGAGGTCACCACAGAGGAGTGGCACAAAAGTTTTCAAAACTGGTTTGATCGAATGAAAAAGTGCATAGACGCCAAGGGAGATTATTTTGAAAAACAATAAATTAATTTTGTACCTTTAATAGTATTTTTTCATATTCATTCCGGAAACTTATAGTGCGCCCCACGTATATCAACTTTTCAAGTAAGGTATTTTTTTTTTATACCACTTAGGTGGCAGACAACCACACGGCCCACCCGATGGAAAGTGGTTACTGTGGCCTATGAACGTTTGTAACACTAGACGAGTCACACTCGCGCTGCCAACCCTGTAAGTACAGAGATTCTGTGCCGTCAGTGTAGTCAAAGCAGGACAAGCCTTTATTTTTCCCACTGACAGCACAAATTCTCCAGTGAGCTCTGGCTACTCTACTCACCGCTGGAAACACAACACGAAGTTATTATAACCGCGGTATTCTGTAGAGCGGAGGTACTTCCCCAGTCGGACTGCTCAATTGGGCGGAAATACCGCCATGTCCTACCTCCTATAAAAAAAGGTTTGATTGCCTTCAATGGTATTTAAATGGGACATTAAATTAGATAAACTTATAATTGTATTTACATAAGAATGTTTCTACTACAGCATAATTACAAAATATTTTGTGTGTTCTTCTTACTAAAAGCACTATTTATAGGTATGCGCACAATGTAATTATTCTAAAATAAAAATAAATAAGTCAATAAAAAAGGTTAGTAATAGAAATGGTCAACAACGCTACTGGTTGCTAACTCTATGGTCTATGGTTACATGAAAAATGATAACTGTATATTATATTTATTTTGCCTGACTTTTTTAAAACTTTTTATCTCTCTTGTACTACGAGGGCGCTTTTTCTCGCTGGTCGAGGTGAAAAGTTGTAAGTTTCATTCAATGTGCGTAGTAGTATATGTTCAAGGAACATACATATAAACATACATATAATCATGCTTTTATCCCAGGAGGGTTAGGCAGAGGTGAATTAACACCCACATTTCACCAATCATTGTTTTCGGTACGTAATAGGGGTTGAGCCTATTGCCGTCTTCTGGGAATTATTCTTGACTCGAGCTATGTATCTGTGCCTGAGTCTGAGCTGTATATATCTATCTGATGTTAAACAGCTCTATTCCTAAGTCACCATGTACGACACCGTATGGGAAGTGATGAGGTGGCCCAAATTTTACTCTGCCGGGACCAACGCGGCTATATAACAATTTGCTTGCATGTAAATTACCAATTAGGTACTTTTTAAAATTACAACGTAAACACGCGCAATCCATTTTCGAGTCGTGAACTGTGTACAATCTTTATTAAACTTTTAATCTAATTAAAATTTCAAGCAATGCAGCTTATTAAAAAAATTAAATGGTTGCCGAGTTCATCCTTGTTAATTTGGTTTTTATTATAAGGAAAATATTTTGATCGAATTTTCGCCATAGTTTTATAATTAATTTGAAATTGAAAACCGTGGGTCCATTCAAGATTAATTATGTTACAGAATATTGCTGTTATTTAAATGAAGAATCAATAATCATTAATCTGCCACTTTAAGCGGAAGATTGTGATATTGCATGATTATTTATAAAAATGTGCTTTAATTAATGTTTAATGTATGAAATAGAATATTAATTAAGCCTAACTTCATATGAATGCCAACATTGTAATAAAGTACAGCATTACTAGTGTAAAACTCGTCGGTATTTACCATGTTTATTATTTTTGTTATTGTTTATTACAGCATAAATAATAAACATGATAAATATTTTTTTTACACCAATTAGGTGGCAGACAAGCGCATAACCTGATGGAAAGTGGTTACCGTGGCCTATGGACGTGTGTAACACCAAAGAAGTCACACTCGCGCTGCCGACCCTGTAAGCACAGAGTTTCTGTGTCGTCAGGGTAGAGGACAAAGCAGGACAAGCCTTTAGTCATCCCACTGACAGCACAAATTCTCCAGTGAGCTCGGGCTACCCTACTCACCGCTGGGAACACAACATGAAGTTAATAACTTCTGCCGACCCTGTAAGCACAGTCTCTGTGCCGTCAGAGCAGAGGACAAAGCAGGACAAGCCTTTAGTCATCCTACTGACAGCACAAATTCTCCAGTGAGCTCTGGCTACCCTACTCACCACTGGGAACACAACACGAAGTTATAACAACCGGGGTATTCTGTAGGGTGGAGGTACTTCCGCAGTCGGACTGCTCAATTGGGCGGAAATACCGCCGTATCCTACCTTCTGCAGAATCGAGTTTTACACGAGTTTTACACTCAGCACCAGTAATGTGAATGACCATGTCAATTTCAAATTATATACAGAACAACACTTCAACATCTTAGTTACTAACAATTAGAATAGTGAGGTATGAAGATACATATACATATTACTGTCCTAAGTGTGTTTGAATCGTGCTTTCTGAAAGTGCAATAATTTACTAGTTTGACTGTTTGTATAAAAGACTTTTGCTATACAGTTATTCATCATAGGATACACAGTATTATAATAAAAAGTTTGTTTGACTCATTTTCTAAATCTTGTTATTTGACATGGTCCATTCCAGTCCATTGTTAGATTAATTCAGTTTCTGGAATTTGATTATAATCAAAATCACAAATTCATTAAAACCAACAGGTTATTTATATTGTTGATTGATGGCACTTGATGGAATTTGTTGTTGTACATTTTGGAACCTGACCGGTTTCGCCTTACGACATCCTTAAACCTTTAAGGATACCGTAAGGCAAAACCGGTCAGGTCTAATAAAAATACTGTGGAAAAAGAACAAGTGTGTTCTCAATATGTGTAGAATCAAAACGGTATTAATGACGGTTCGCTTTAATAAGTCTCATTCTAATCACTAATTGACAATCTATTATTAAATCCAACTATTTTCGGTATTAGTTATACTGTTTTTTCTTATGGCACAATTTCGATATTGCCAAGTATTTGGGTTCTGGAAGTCTGAAGAAAGGCGCTTGACGTAAATATCGAGTTGAGTTGAGTAGGCACACGGAAAACGTACTCCTACCTAGTTGAGAAAAGGTTTGGAGGAAATTTATTTGCATTTCAATCGTCTTCCCATAGACAGTTGATTTCTGTTTTAGGCGGGTAGTTTTATTTGTAAGATTGAGAGAACTTTTTATTCCGCTAAAATTTCTGCTAAAAAATATTGTCTAACAGACCAGAACTGATTCTGAATGTATAAATATTATTTTATTAAATTCTTCATTGTTTTGAGATTTTTCCTATTAATTAAATAGTGTCAAACTTATTACTATTTTAGTATTTACAAAAATATACGTCTCCAATTTTCTAAATTTGCATGTAGGTACATACATAGGTTACACTAAAAGTTTCCGGAACTGGCCACTTACATAAACAATATTTAAAAATTTATTACAACATTTGAAAATAGAACTCTTTGGCTGTAGAATACAGTTTGTTTCATCTGACTGTCTTTTGTTTTTATCTTGTGGCGCCATTTAAAAAATTGTGTGTCTGCATCAACATGGATTTAACTCGGGAAAATTTTCGTAGTATGATTTTCTACGATTTTAAGTGTAATTTGACGGCTCAACAGAGCATCGCTCGGCTTGAAACAGCTTTTAGCGATGAAGCTCCATGCAAGACGACTGTTTATAGCTGGTTTGCAGAATTCAAGCGTGGTCGTATCAATCTCAGTGACGAATCTCGCGATGGTCGGCCGTCCACCGCTGTGACCAACAAAAACATCGATGCTGTGCGCCGTATGATTGAAACAGACAGGCATGTGACCTACCATGAAATTCGCGCATCCTTAGAAATAGGCATGAGTCAAATACAATCAATCCTACACAAACATTTGGGTGTGAGAAAGCTGTGCTCGCGGTGGATCCCACATAACTTGACCGAGGATCAAAAAACGGACCGCGTCACTTGGTGCAGTGCCATGCTTACCAGATTCAACGAAGGTGCGTCAAATTTGGTGTGGGACATAGTAACAGGTGACGAAACATGGATTTATTGCTACGATCCCAAAACAAAGCAGCATTCGAGCGTATGGGTCTTTCAAGATGAGTCGAAACCAACCAAAGTGGCGCGCGTGAAAAGTGCATTTAAGCGGATGATTGCTTCTTTTTTTAATAAAACTGGACACGTGGCTACTGTTGCTTTAGAAAATCGTCGTACTGTGAATAGTGACTGGTACACAACCATTTGTTTGCCGGAAGTTATTGACGAACTCTGTAAAAATAACCGTAAACGCCGTATCATCCTGCACCACGACAATGCTAGTTCTCACAAGACAGACAAACGACTTTTTGAAGGCGAAAAATGTAGAACTCATGAGTCATCCTGCATACAGTCCCGACCTGGCACCTTGTGACTTTTATCTGTTCCCAAAAATTAAGAACCAATTACGCGGCCAACGATTTTCATCACCAGAAGAGGCTGTCGAGGAGTATGAAAAACACTTTTCAGAGGTCACCACAGAGGAGTGGCACAAAAGTTTTCAAAACTGGTTTGATCGAATGAGAAAGTGCATAGACGCCAAGGGAGATTATTTTGTAACACAATAAATTAATTTTGTACCTTTAATAGTATTTTTTCATATTCATTCCGGAAACTTATAGTGCGCCCCACGTATAATTACTTAGTAATATAAATTCCTGATCAATATTTCAATTTATTAATTTAAACTATATAGTTATTTAACACCGGCCACCGTAAGAAAAAAGTCTATTAGAGTTATTTGGAATTGTGCTTAAAATAATAATGATAATAAATGTTTTCTATTCATCTGAAAAATATGTGCATAAATATACAAAATAATATGTGTAATAATAAAATAAATGTTGTTGCACAACGGCAAATAACTGGAATACTTACATAATAGATATTTATTTTATGTATTGTGTAAGTGAACTGTTGTCTGAAATACGGATATTAGGTAATCTAGTTCAGACACAGACGTTCTATGGAATGAGATATTTGGCTTAATAATGTGTAAGTAATGTAATTAGTAATAATAATTGTAAAATAAATAAAATAAATAAATATATTTTTATGTGAAAATAAAATCATTCTTCATATACTATTTTCATCATCCTAAATATTATTACAATACTTGAATTGAATCGAGTTTTGGTAATAAACTCGTGACGTCGATTTTTTGTAGAAATACTACCATTGCGTGCTAGTGACAACTAACTTGATGCATTATTCGGACAA
Organism: Eilema griseolum; assembly: GCA_963662185.1. Lineage (NCBI taxonomy): Eukaryota > Metazoa > Arthropoda > Insecta > Lepidoptera > Erebidae > Eilema > Eilema griseolum. The sequence continues at coordinate 15,385,486 of OY759250.1, forward strand.
AGCCACCAAATGGAAGAGATAGCGTTACAATACATTATCTCGTTACAATACTCTATTAGGTATATTTTATTTCTTGCTCTACCTAAATACCGAACCTAATTTATGATGTGTGGGTAGATGCCGTGTGATTTTTTTTAAATTCTTAAGTACCTGCCAAGGGGCACATGGAAATGCAAGTCCGGGGCTATTGCTCCGTTCTAGTGCATATTTTCTTCTTCCTAAAATGAGGAGGAGGTTATCGAGTTGGTTATGATAACCTTTTTTTATATACAACTTAGGTGGCAGACAAGCACACGGCCCACCTGACGGAAAGTGGTTACCATGACCTATGAACGTGTGTAACACCAGTGGAGTCACATGCCGATCCTGTAAGAACAGAGATTTTGTGCCGTCAGTGTAGAGGACAAAGCAGGACAAGCCTTTGCTCATCCCACTGACAGCACAAAAACTCTCCAGTGAGCTGTGGCTACCCTACTCACCGCCGGGAACACAACACGAAGTAATTATTACCGCGGTATTCTGTACTTCCCCAGTCGGACTGCTCAATTGGGCGGAAATACCGCCGTGTCCTACCTTCGACTGCTTGGGGTCATGACGACTGGAGCTCTGTCCTGCTGTATGAAGCGGTATGAATTCCTATTGAATGAACCAGTTATAAAGTAAATAAATCATTATTTTAATATGGTCTCTTATTTAACAACTTGAAGTGAACACATCATGCCGTAAACTGATGTGTTCTTGTGTGATAATGTAGTTAAATTTTTGTTCTCTTTAAATAAATGTGGTGAATTGACAATGATATACTGTTCCAACAGCTCCTGTAGGCGTTAAAACAGAACATGAGCATAATAAGAGTATTGAATGTCTGGGAACTGGGGCATTGGCATGATACAGGAGCTGAAAACAATGTACTATACTTTTCTTTGTTGTGGTGTGATGATAGCGCCAAGTAAATGAAGGCACTTTTTTTTAATTTGCATTTAACAGGATAATGAGGTTACTATAATAATTATCATTTAGTTGTTTAAGTATGTAAGTAGATGTTGATTATGGCAAAAACGGTACTGGAACATAAGAAAAAAATTGACAAAAAATGTATAACAATGTTCATTAAGTGCTAAGTATAGTATTATATCATAAACTCCATTAAGCCGGGAAGCCTTCTTTATATCTTCCCTCTTCTTGAATGTACATTATCATCTTGTGCTTGTATAATTTTTATACAATACTAAGTTTTTTCCTCATCTTTTATGCTGGGAGTTTGCAACGATAGCACTTTACGCAGTACTTTATTTCAGATACGTTTTTATAATCCCTATGAAGTGAACGACGATACAGAATGCGACGACAATTTCTCATGCAATACGTTTGTAAGCAAAATAAAATCTAGCATCGAACAAAGCTAGAGTAAAGATAATACAATTTATCCAGGTTTCCAGGAATCCGTATTGTTCGAAATTTTCAGACGTTTTCACTTTGAGGACGTGAAAATTTATAATATCTGACAGTTATTAAATTTAAGCTGTCCGAATATATCTACAAGGGAAAACAAAATAAAGTCTTGAGTAATATTGTAGAAGATACTCGTAAACAGTGACATTAACCAAATAATATATTTATACTTGCTTTCAGGGGGCCCCATGAATGCAGTATAGTTTGTTTCCAACACATTGTAGTGCTCTCATTGTAGCGTGCCAATAGACTTGCGTTGGTCGTTATTTTGGGTATATCGAGGCGGCGGTATTGATGAAGTCTTGTGTCAAGCGCGAGATATCTTTTGTTACTTTTTTTTTTTTTTTTAGATAGGACACGTCAATTGGACTTCGCCTTGCCTGATGGTAAGCTGAAGGCAAAGTCCCAGAAAAGAGGGTCACCATTACTTACACATACCGTGTGACAATGGTGACACTCAGCTTGACGGCCTCATCATAAATATGCTTTTTCACGCCCCGCTTAAAGGACCCGGGACTGTAGGAAGAAGGAAACACGTGAGCTGGTAATGAATTCCAGGCCTTAATGGTGCGACAGAGGAAAGAGTCTCCGAACCGCTTGGTTCTTGATCGGATGTTTTGCACTGTGTGCGGATGACATCTAAGACCTGCACGCGTTGTCCTGTGTAGGAAAGGGGAGGGTGGGACTAATTGGAAGAGCTCATCAGAACACTCCCCATGGTACAAACGGTAAAATACAGCCATGGACGCAACATCTCTACGCAGCTGTAAAGGTTCTAGGGTGTTCGTGATCTCGGGATTCCCAATGATGCGGACCGCACGTCGCTGCAGCCTGTCGAGAGCATCTAGTAAGTACTTTGCTGAACCATCCCAGAGATGCGAGCAGTACTCCACACAGGAGCGAATTTGTGTCTTGTATAGAAGACACCGCTGCTCCGGCGTGAAAAATCGTCTCACTCTGTTCAGAACTCCGAGTTTTCGTGAGGCTGTTTTGATGATACTTTCGATGTAGTTTTTGTTATTCAGGTTGCAGCGAACATCCATACCTAGGATATTGACATTGTCCTGCAGTGGCAGTGGCGTGCTCTGAAGAGTGGGGAGGGGAAGAAAAGAAGATACTTTTGCTGTAAACGCACATGCCTGCGTCTTCTTGGCATTGAACTCAACCAGGTTCTCAGAGCCCCATTGAGAAATGTGATTCAGGATCCCGTCAAGCTCAGTGACAAGAAGCTGCCTTTTCTCTGCGATATCCGACTGCTTGGCCGCAGGATGTCCATGATAACTCCCATGCAAAGTGCTATCGTCTGCATAACAATGAACATTGCCGGTAGACAGCATGTCGTTGATATGCAGAAGAAAGAGAGTGGGTGATAGGACGGACCCCTGGGGCACGCCAGCATTAACCTGCAGAAACTCCGAAGCTCGTCCGTCACAAAGGACGCGAATACGGCGCCCCTGCAGGAAGCTAGCAACCCAGTTGCACAGCCTAGAAGGCAGACCAAAGGCAGGTAGCTTGGAAAGAAGCGATTTGTGCCAGACTCTATCGAAAGCTTTGGCGATGTCAAGACTAATTGCCAGTGACTCGCCGTGCTTGTCCATAGCCTCACCCCAAAGATGGGTAACGTATGCTAGAAGATCACCCGTTGACCGTTTCGGTCTGAAGCCATATTGCCGGTCATTAATTAAGGAGTGATCCTCTAGGTGCCGCATGAGCTGTTTGTTAATTATGTGCTCGAACACTTTGCACAGCACTGAGGTGACGGCTATGGGTCGATAGTTGGCTGGCTCCGAGCGATCCCCCTTCTTGGGAATCGGCTGAACATTCGCCTCTTTCCAAGGCAAAGGCACTGTACCCGAACTGTAGGATAGCCGGTACAGGCGCGTAAGCATTGGAGACAACTCCGCTGCACATTTTTTCAAAACTACCGCTGGAATACCATCCGGACCACTGGCTTTCCGGACATCGAGTGATTGCAGCACTGCACGGACATCGCGTTGCCTGATATGGATATCAGGCATCGCGTGGTCACTGTCGGGTAGTGTTGGTGGCTGCGTACCACAATCATCGATTCAGGAGTTGGCCGCAAAGAGATTAGCCAGCAAATTTGCCTTCTCTTGCGGCTCATGGGCCAGGGATCCATCAGGGTTACGCAGCGGAGGCAGCGAAGGCTGACAGAAGTTGGCTTGCACGGCTTTAGCCAGTCGCCAGTAGCCACGGCTTCCCGTGGGATGCATCACTAGCTCTTGACCAAGCCGCGCTATGCGCAGGGGATCCGCTCTGACGTAGGCCCCTCTACAGACCTTTGTGGCTCTGTTGTACGCCGCCTTGAAGTGGCCCAGATTGAAGTGGCCCAAGCGCGGTACGCAGACTGTTTTTGTTCAACAGCTTCCGCGCACTCGCGCCCGAACCAAGGGCGCACCCCGCGGTCACCGGTGATATCGGTGTATGAGATATAGTATTCCATACCCAGACCGATCTCACCGGCGACAGCAGTAGCACAATCCGATGGGTTCTTACCTTCAAAGCAGCGCTCAACCCACGGGATGGACGCAAAATAGTCACGAAGTCCATCCCAGTCCGCTGACAAGTAGCCGCTTCCCCTGCACGGGTCGTGGGGGCGCTATAATAGGCACCGTGGAACAGACCAGGCAGTGGTCGGAGTTGCCTAAAGCGGCTCGCACCGATACACTGTACCGGTCCGGATCACTCGTCAGCAGAAGGTCTAGCAGAGAAGGTGCTAGGCCCGACCTTCTTGGTATCCTAGTGACCTCGTGCACCAATTGGGTCAGGCCGTGCGCCAGAGCAAATGCGTGGGCGGCTCTTCCCGCATGGTCTGTTTTGGAGGAGCCCAACCAGATCTCGTGGTGGGCGTTAAAATCCCCCAAAAATACCATTTCGGCATTCGGAAATCGCTCCTGCGCATCATCTGCCGCCTGACTCAGATATTCAAAGAGTCGAGTTGTCTCAGCATCTCCTGTATGGGAACGGCAGAGGCACACATAGATCTGACTCGTAGGGCCATGGTCTACGTGTACCCAAAGGATGGAGAAAGATGGGTCCTCTAGGCAGCGCAAACGGCGACAGCAAACATCCGCCCTAACAAACACGCACACCCCGGCTTTTGCACGAAAACTTTCCTCAAGAACATAGCCAGGGTAGAGCAAGTAGGTCGTGTCGTCAGGGCGGTGTATTTGCGTCTCCGTTAGAAAAAACATGGCAGGTTTCGCCGTCTCTAGGTGTTGGTGGACGGCGTTGAGGTTTCCTTTCATATCTCGCATCGCAAACGCAAAATTAAGAAACGATATACGTAGTTTTAAACCAAAATAATATTTACTGATAATGAACTAAGAATTTTATTATGGTTGTCATGTATGAAGCAAATGATGAACTTATGTGTATAACAATCTAACTCTGCGGTTGTAGAATATTAACGATGGAAGTTTTTATTTGGAGAATAGGTAGTTAGAAATATGGATGCTTCACTTGTAATCGCTAATGGCATTATGTCATAATGTAATCGCTAGTGGCATTATGTCATAATGTAATCGCTAATGGCATTATATCATAATGCCAGTACATTATGACATAATGCCATTAGCGATTACGATTTATCACAAGTATAATAATGTTATTTTAGATTATTTTTGTTTAATTATTGCATATTATTTTATAACATTCTCGAAGTAAAGTTTAATATTAAAACAAAAGTACAATAAATTTTCCTTAATTAAAAATTCAGTAAACTTATTGAATATATTATTAAATTACAGCATTATATTTGGACGTAATTCTTCTCTAATTTATTCATAGGATCCAAGGAATTAATTTGGCTAAAGACGTTTACTAAATTAAGGCCTTTCAAGCATATTACACTTTTTGACTCTTGTCCCTGAAGGCAATAACTGTTTGAAATTCAGTCGACTCTGAAAGTTTCCGACACTTGGCCTGCCTGAATGGGAAATAAGGGGTCTTAACGATGTACCTACCCTAAACCTCTGGTTCGCAGAATCTTATTATTTGTCCTCATATTTTCGCAAATTATGGTTTCTGAATAAATTGGGATGCCTTTAAAAGTTGAAGCACATAACGTTAATATCATCAAAAATGGCTCAGAGGTCAAACAATTTTGGGTCGCTCAATTACATAAAAGGACCTGTTGTGAGTTAAAGAGCTCTAAATTTTTAAAATGAATGTTTATATTAAATATTTTTTTGATTACATAATGTTAAGTATAATATCGGTGTGAAATGTGATTTCAGGTTTCTTTCTGGATTATATTTAAAGCGAACGGTATACTTAAACCAACCTACATGTTAAGTATTTTGTAAAATTTGGTTCCCGTTTTCTTAATACCTCTTATTAACTATTGCAAGGGTTATCCCATAACTGCACAAATTTATTTCAAAGGATTAGAAGATATGTTCTCCATTTTTTATTCAAACAAAAAGAAACTAAATCCAAATCGGTTGTCCCGTTCAGGAACTATGATGCCACAGACACACACAGAGACTCGTCTGACTTACACTACTACTACTTAGAATGCAGTTTTATTTCTTTTTAAAAATAAAGGAATACCTATCTCCTTTAAGTAAAATTAGCCAACTTATGGATTTAAGGTAGTTTCTCTCCAGAGCCTGACCAATTTTTCCACCCTGTATAATGAATTATATACTATGAAAACACAGAATTTGCCTTTAGCTTACCATAAGTCAAGTTAGTGTGTCCTAGATAAAAAAAATGCGACATATAAATCACGAAGAACATAAAAAACGATTCCAAAAAAATCTGTGCACTCACAACAGTCGTTCACATTTTTGCACTCTCATTTCTCTGTAATATTTTCCGAACTATTACCACAGTTTCCATACACACACACTTCTGCACAATAGCCATCCACATACACATTCCGTATAATGTTTGTTACTAAGCATTTCCCTCGCACCACTATGTTACTAACATTTTTTCGACAAATATTTCGTGGTGCGCAGTTTTATTTGTCCTGTCACTTGTTTTACGACCGTGCACGAAAATTTCACATAAAAACTGGGATACAGTTTTTTATTGAGATTCAAAGTCGCAGGGAGCTTTGTACTGACGGTTTTATTTGCAGTTTTAGCAGGCTTTCCTCTTCGCAATGAACCATGGTGTAATATAAATCACTTTTTGTCACACTCTATTTTGAACTACACAATATTTTATAATTTTTTTACTACCAGTTCCATTGGATTTATAAAAATACGGAATAAGGATTTTCGAAAATTTAATTATGATAAATAAAGGATATAAATAAAGTTCAAAATTTTAGTAACATTTCGGATCGCCTACTCAAAATAAATATATACACTCGGCTTTCACTATTCCTCGGTATTGCCTATTCGTTCCAAAATTCACCCATGCACTACGATCGACGCCATTTTTTAAACATATAACAATTTTGAAAAAGATGGACGAAATTATAGAAAATACCCTCACCAAAATTTTAAATGTGGCCTTGGATGACCGAGCTTTACTACAAGCGACTCTACCGATTCGCTTGGGTGGGCTCGGTATTCGCAAAATTTCAGATGTCAGCTTACCAGCGTTCCTGTCTTCAGTCCACAGTACGGAAGAATTAACTAGGAAAATCCTTGCACCTACACTAGTTAATTCTGAAGTATTGTGTAAGACTGATGCAGTGAACGCATGGAAAATTGCATGTCCAAACACCGATCTCCCAAGGAACCTTTTCTCACAGCGTCAGTGGGACGGGCCACTCTGCAGCTTAGTTGGAAAAAAATTACTAAATACATGTTCCAATGCTGCTGAGCGTGCCCGTTTACTGGCGGTTGGAGTGTGGGAATCGGGTCTTTGGCTACAAGCGCTTCCGTCATCTAACGTAGGGACTATGTTAGATGACACTACCTTCCGCATCGTAACTTGTCTCCGTTTAGGTGCGCCGTGTGTTTCTCCGCATCAATGCCGTTGTGGAGAAGCCGTTGACAGACTCGGACACCATGGTCTGGCTACCACAAGAGGCATGCGATGCGGAGGAATTCTACGACGCATTTTAATTGTTCTTAGCTATAAGTTGTATAATAGTTATTTTATTTTTATTGTATTTAATATTTATAGATTATTTCTTGATTTGTTTATTAAAATAACATTTTTTTTTTCCTAATTTAAGTAGGCTTCTAGTATATTACACTAAATTGATTATTGATTATTGATTATGTTCTATGAATAAAGTATTATGGAGATATGTATAAACTACAGATGAAGAGAAAAAAAAAGCCGACTTGTATATTATAATAGCATATTTTATTTAATGTAATCATAAAATAAAACCAACAGAAATCAGATCGTAAAAAAAAGGATATTAATTATACTATTTATACACTTGCCAAAGCATAGGACGTGTTACATTGTAACGTTCCCCTGCTGCGGTTTTCCCAAGCACCTACAATATGGGGTTCTTCAAAATATGCATCAGAAGGTTTCTTCATGATCGGCAGCGCGAGTGTAACACCCCTGGTGTTGCATACGTCGATAGGCCACGGTAACCACTTCCCATCAGGTGGGCCGTATGCTTGTCTGCCACCTAAGTGGTATAAAAAAACAATTCAAAATATGTCTTACGACACGCATTTTTTTTTTTAACAATTTTTATGAGTAAATTATATAGAAATAAAATTATTTCTATCGCGGGTTATTTGGTTTTATTTTATTTTATACAAAAATTCCGACGTATTTCTATTTCATTTTGAGTGAAGTAAATAAAGCTTATTCCCAACTGCAAGCTCATACAAGATCATAAAAATGAAAGAAAAGGGCCAATATCTAAGAAAGAAATGTCCGTTACAAGAAATAAGTAATAGAACCTTAATTAAGTTCATTTCGTAAATGTATTGGGGAAGTACACTCGAGGGAACGGAACGACAGTTAAGAAAAAAATATTTTCGAGATACAGATGAAAATTGACTCATGTTCACATAATATTATCAATATAGTTAAAGTGATTCGATAACAGGTTCTGATTTTGGGTTTTATTCCTCAAAAGGGGGCAATTGATCACTTTATTTAATCCGATGTTCATATTGTTTTCAAATCCACACATGAGTTAAATAAAAGTATGAGTTTTTTTTTATATCAATCAGGTGACAGACTACATAACAGACATGACCCACCTGATGAAAAGTGGTTACCGTGGTCTATGGACTTGTGCAACACCAAGAGAGTCACACTTGAGATGCTGACCCTATACATACAGAGAGTTTCTGTGCTGTCAACGCATTTGCAGTGCAGTGTAGGAACAACAACAAATTACAGTGGAACAATCTTTATAAAAGTTACACTTTGGTTTATTAAAAAAATAATATCTATTCAAAAAATTAAAATAAGTGGATGATTTTTTTAATATACAATAATATACATAGCCAGTTATCTATGCCATCTTTCTGTTAACTGATTTAAATTTTATCTTCTTTTATTTGTCACGTCAAAACAGAGAAGTTGCAATAAAGTTAGTTATGTAAATAATACGACGTAATAAAAAATGCGACTACTCCGTACTTTTTGTTTGTGAAATCACACGACAGTTGCTGTGTACAAAATAATATCTGTAGATTTTTAGTTGACTCACTGACAAAAATTGTAATTTTGTCAGGGAGTCGACTAAAAAACCTTAATTACATTTTCGACGTAGACGAGGCCGCTATTAAAGCAAGTTAAAATATTAAGCTAGAGTAGTGCCTTTAAAAACATTCTGTATAAAGTTTGTAAGCGTAACACAACAAGCGGCTATATTTACAGCTATAGGAGTTACATAATATTCACAACACTCGTTTCATCTACGTTGCTTTAACATACCTCTAAAAGTTTTGCTAGTATAAATATCGTTGAAGTCATCGTGCTACTTTTCGTAAACCATTTATAAAGTGATTACAAAGAACACTAAGAACAAAGTGGTCGGAGGCCGTTTTGTTCAGAATACTGTTTGCAGATTTAAACCTTGGTTTAGGTATACGTAGGATATTTTAATCAACTATTAACCGTCGGCTTTTTTCCCAATAGTGACTGATGGCTTTTACCATCCGTCATGAAGCTCGATCCAAATAGTTCACCTAGTGTACATACATATTTAACGCCATACGCCTTCGCCGGAATGCTCACTTTCTTAATATATTGTATAATATTTTATTTCATCCTCTTACTCCTATCTACCTAAAAGAACGTTTCGAATTCCTTGGAGACTCACACTCTAGAGCCTTGAGATCGTCAGAGAATCTGAGGCTGAGAATGCCAGCGCATTCTACGAAGTTCATGGATAAGTCCTTTACTGTCCAAGCTGTCCGACTATGGAATGCCTTACCTGTAACCATTAAACGTGCGCAATCTCTGCCCGTCTTCAAAAAACTGGTAACAGTAAGTAGTATTATATAAGTATATATAAGTAAGTAACTATTTGCGGGAATGATGATAACCAAAATCTTTCTTCTCCTCTTTGTGTTTCCTCTTTATTCATGTCTACGCTGTTTTTGGTATATTATGTGTGGGTGCGTTAAGTGTAAGTATAATATGTGCCTAGTTACCTACCCGTTTCATTATAAATTATGTTTATAGTAAGTATATACGTAAGTATAGTAGTATGTATTATATCTATATAATATATATCAGAGTATAAATAATAATATAAAATAAATAATATATGTACACCGGAAGCTGCCCAATATATCTATCTATTTATCTAACTCACTCCATCCCATGGTTGCCTGGTAGAGATTGCCTTGTGCAATAAGGCCGCCATTTGTTATGCCACAAAACTGTACCAAATTTTGTCATTTTGTATCCATTTTCTGTGTACATACAATAAAGAGATATATTATTATTATTATTATACATATTTAACGAATTTAAGAAGAAAATTTAAAAATATGATGTGAAAACAGGAACTTAAAGATACTAAGCTAACCCAAATCTCACTCTAAATCGATTGACGTAAGTTGTATTCTTATCATACACTGTAATATGTAGAATAAAATACGATGGAACTATCAGCCTACAAACAAATACAACCAAAAGAAGAGATTAATGGATGTCTGAAAGATGACATGGCGGAAAATATGGGAGTAAGAGCAGAGTTGTCGTTAGATAGCAAGTTATGAAAGAAATAAAAACTTATTGCGCTTATTCGTAGAAGTTAAAATAAAGCCAAGAGATAAGAAATATTGAATAACAATTGAAATTTTCAAGAGAGTATCTAGAGGAAACAATATGCATCGGGTTTCATTTAATTTTCTGTATCAAAGTAATAGAAACATATTTATTCCATTCAGATATAAGCAAGCGTTACTTTGCATTTACATTACACTGATATTGTGTGCACTTTAATACAATTGTTTTAGCTTCATTTGTTGTGAAAGCTAGTACATTATGTAGGTAAATATATTATAATGTAAAATATATGTATCAGGTTGTTTCTGAGGTGGCAGTCTATATAAAAATCTCACTAAATGCATGGTTTTGATTCTTAATCAATCCAGGGATAATGAGTTTTACAAAATATATCTTTTAGTAATTTTAATATTTTTTGTATATTAAACAAAATATCCTTTACAAATTATTTGTTTTACCGCGAGCACTTTCCACAAAAAGTAAATTATAGTCATATTTTTGTTAATAACGAATTAAATTTTGTAATACAATCTATACCTAACACTTTGAACTACGAATATTATCGATTGTGACACGTTAGATAATATTCATGCGTGTCGATATGCACGCACACCCGATAACTGACCGATTCGTTTGTATTCGCCGTGATTTGAACGATTGCGATCTATTGAATGTGCTAGATCCGATCTTAGTGTAAGTGTACCTACAGTTGATAATTATGGAAAATGCCACTTTCGACAGTATATGTGTACATTATCAGTAAGTTTTTCATCGAAACTGGTGGTTTCGATAAGCCCTATTGATTTTATGAATCGCGAATACTATTGAACTTACCACTTTCAATGAAATCACAGCTTATATTAACATAGAATATCATCGAATCTACTACTTTCGAAGGAATTTAGATTCGAACAAGAAATGGTCGAAAGTGAAATATTTACGAAATACTAATTAAATACATTATTTATGTGGAAACCAAAAAAAGCCCATAAAATTAGCTGCTAAACAAGAGTGTAACTTTCACACCATCATTAGAATTTACCTTTATAGGTCAAAATAAAACTTTAAACTGCTCTCCTGAAAAATACCTATTTGAAATTTCCATACTGTTCGTAGCAGCAGTCGATTTATTAACCATTCATTATATTTCGTAATAGTTGGAATGAAGTAAATTTTCCTTAAGTACTTTAGGTATAAGAAAAAATATATATTGCGTATTCAAAAGCTTCCTCTATTTCATAAAATGGTTCTATTCAGCGCCTGCATTTCTTTTGTCTCTATTCGGCTTGAATCGTTTTCTCGTTTAGTTCGCGTCATTTCTTTTTAAATTTTATTTGCTTTTTTTCTTCTTTTATACAGTTCTCCAACACTATCATAGAACATCAATTTTAGAGCGATTAAGGTTCAAATTGTGTCCTTCGAATTTTATAGACCATTTTTTTTTCGTTACTGTTCAGTTACAGTATTATGATTAACCACTTCAGCAATTATTATATTTCGGTTGAGTTTTAACAAAGTGAAATCAATTGTCTTTTGACATAAAAAATCATTTACTTCTTTAAAGCAGCTTAGGGTAACATAAGATTTTTAAGTCACACAATCATTACAATTACAATTGTATTTCTGGGAACAGTCTTAAGCAATTTGAATGTTAGTAAAACAAATTCTAATACATTCTACACAAATTATACGACCAATACTGTAGATACTAGGGCTTTACTTACAAATACGATTATTTGATGTTAATTTTAATTAAATCCTTAAGGGCTGTAATTAATTTGAAATGTTTAGTTTTTGAAGTTAAAGGAGTCTGTTAGGAGTCAGACCACCGGTCTCCATAGCCTTTACCAAGATACTAAATTATTTTTAAGTTTTAATGAAAAGCCACCACTTTTGCACCGACATTCGTTAGTTTGATGATTTTAATTGCACATTTGAATGTTGGTACACAAATTTATAATAATTATTATGAAATTTTGTGAAACACTTGAGACGCCTTAGAATGCTGTATGAAGGAACCTCAATTTAAATGAGCTCGCTATTGAATGTTGGCTTTCAGTTCTTAATACTCAGATGTTTTGATATTTTTAATTTCACCTTTCACTGAATTAATAAACAAGGTTAAATGTAGGTATTTAAACTATCATGTTCACTCACATCAGTATCAAAATAAACGGGATACTACTACGGAAACGGGGAACGGGGAAATAATCTCAAAACAATGAAACATGGTAAATATCCCGTTCATTTTGATACAGAAGATTAAATGTATTCTAAACTGTATCACGTATGTTGATAGAGTGAATGAATGATAATATATAATGATAATATTCTAATAAATATATTCAAACCGTATATTTGTGAAATTAAAATAATCAAAAATGTCGATAATAACGCAAAAACAAAAATACTTCAGTGCTACATAATCCGTTACGGAATACTGGCTTAACACCTGTGCATTCTGGACTGCAAATCTCAAAAATAATTGGGAATATGGCGATAAAATTGCACAGTACAAAAAAGAAATTGAGAGTAGTCGAATGAACCGTGCAGTATTAGCTAACCTGCTGCTAAAAGGTGAGCGGCTCTAATCTAAAATCAATACTCAGTAAACGTCATGATGTTGATGAATTAATAGAGTGCGCCTCATTTTTTGGAGTTCGAACTGCTTACGGCTTTAGGACTTATATAAGTTCAATGTTATGACCGATAAAAGTATTATGAATCAGCGCATGTAGCTGAAGACACTGTCTTGGACCCTACGACACGGCGGTATTTCCGCCCAATTGAGCAATCCGACTGGGGAAGTACCTCCGCCCGACAGACTACCGCGGTTGTTATAACTTCGTGTTGTGTTCCCAGCGGTGAGTAGGGTAGCCAGAGCTCACTGGAGAATTTGTGCTGTCAGTGGGAAGACTAAAGGCTTGTCCTGCTTTGTCATCTACACTGACGGCACAGAAACTCTGTTCTTACAGGGTTGGCAGCGCGACTGTGACTCCTCTGGTGTTACAAACGTCCATAGGCCACGGTAACCACTTTACATCAGGTGGCCCGTGTGCTTGTCTGCCACCTAAGTGGTATAAAAAAAAAGATCCCCTTTGAGAAAAACGCGTGGGTGAGACGGAACCAATGTATCAAACCAATCAATGCGCGCCAAGGTCTTGCATAATTCTCAAGTACACATGCGTGCAAAAAAATTACAATTTATGACCACTGTACTTCGAATTAGAACAATACAAAATTTTAAGATATCATAGCACAAGCTTTTAATTTAACAGTCTCCTACGCTAACCTCCTTCTTATTAGAACAACATGTAATAAATTGTATTATGGATATATTGTCAATAAATAAATTTCTGGACAGAGATTTTCTATTGTTGACAAGTTATGTTTTTATACCACTTAGGTGGCAAACAAGCACACGGACCACCTGATGGAAAGTGGTTACCGTGGCCTGTGAACGTGTGCAAAACCAAGGGAGTCACATTCGCGCTGTCAACCCTGTAAGCAAAGAGAGTTTCTGTGCCGTCAGTGTAAAAGCAGCTTTTGGTCTTCCCACTGACAGCACAAAAACTCTCCAGTGAGCTCTGGCTACCCTACTCACCGCCGCGCTGAGAACACAACACAAGGTTATTATGGCCGCGATATTCTATAGGGCGGACATTTAAATATATTCTAACCTTACACTTTCGCGTTTAATGATATAACGTTTATACCACTTAGGTGGCAGAGAAGCACACGGCCCACCTGATGGGAAGTGGTTATCATGGCCTATGGACATATGCAACAATAGGGACGTTACACTCGTGCTATTATATGTCAATGGAATAAACTGTTAAAATTATTACGTACAACTTAATCCCTAAATAATTTAAATTGACAATTTCAAATGAAGAATATTAACGATGAATGCCAGAAACGCTAAAACAAGCGTTTGCGTAGCTATTTTTATTTGGTAGTGCACTATGCGCCAATTTTCCGATTTAGATTCACAACAGCTATAGTATGGTCTTTTTTCGATTACGCCGATCATACCTAGTAATGATGTAGTCTATATATTTGGTGGATGGAACATGTTGAACACAACACCAGGAAGAAAACTATTCATTTTGATATAATGAAATAATAAACTGAATATACCTAAACAATTCTTCAGGTTCAGGCGTCAAAGAATTCCTAACCATCGACGTCAACCGGGAGGGTGACCAGAAGGCTGCCGGCATTGCCACATTGAATGGCAATACCAATCCTTTGCGCAAGGAATAAACCAGCCCTCTGGTCACGGGTAGCGTCAATTAAACGTTTTGAAATTTCACGAAACTAAAGATGGGCACTTGGATTGTTTAGGTATATTCAGGTTTTTCTTTTTTTAAATACTTTAATTTAGATAACTTCCGTGTACATTATGTAAATATTAATATTGTTAAAATAATGAATGAATGAATATAACTTTACTGTACACATGTAATCAACATAAATTAAAATATCAACAAAGTATTAATTGTATTGTTGCAGTTATTAATTTATTGGAATATAAAAAAACGTTTTAAATTCTACATTACGGCCTTTGATATTTAAATTAAGGTTTATCGAGATACGTAACCTGGAAGAAAGAAAGTTCTCAGAACTAGAGATACGGCAAGTAAACTGCAAAATCATGCCTGGATGTTCGATGGGTTACGTTAACCTAAAAGTTAAACTGCTTGTTAAACGGTTCATACCACCGAAGAAAGAAGTAAGTATGATATTTATTATTCATTCAACTTAGATAAAAGCGGAATATTACATTTTAAATCAATTTGTTTGTAATTTCAATCTCCAAACTCCGATCTGAATAAAATAATATTTCGATTTCATATTCAATTCACTTCCAGTTTATGATTCATCAAACTGAAATCGTTTTAAAATGTTATTGGTTTTATTTATTCACAATTTAAAATGTGATAGAAGTCGAAAGCATTTTAAAATATTTTTACAAATATTCACAAGTATTTTAATATAATTGGAGGTACGCAGTAGATGACTTGTTTTGTTTTTGTTTGATTGTATAGTTTTACATGTCCAATATAAGGAGCTTTAATACTTAATTTTGAGTGTGAAAATAGAAGTGTTTCAGCTGCCCGATAGCAGAAAATTGTAGTACGTACGACTAAGGATATTAATATATACTTTATCATAATACAGTTATGTAAAGATGTATACTTATTTCTGTGGCCGCGTAAACACGACATTGTGAAGGTGATTAACATAAACTAGCCTGTTGTTATCTTATTATATTGACTGTAATTTACATGAAACTTACAAATACAAGGAAGGAATCAGAAAATCCACCAAAATCCCACATTAAAGAAAAACAAATTACGATTTCGTACTGATCCAAACTCCGTAGGTACGTTATCGTTCCTCTTTTCTTCCAACCATGTTACCCGTAATTGAATATATGTAGTAAATTTTCTCATAGGACAGATTTAGAGGTTAAAAGTGGAATGTAGAAATTGAATAACAACAAGGGTAAGTAGGTCAAGTCAGGATGTAGTAAGCCCAAATATTAGATAACAGAAACTTAACTTTATCTATATTCAGTATTCAGTCTGTGTTGGAATGTATGATTTTGGATTTTTTCGTGTATTCATCGCAAATATAAAGCACTTATCTAGGTATAGTATCAGAAAAGTCGTAAATGGCATTTAATACAATTAAATGCAATACTAACAACTTGAACAAATAAAAGATATTATTATTATTATTATACTAAAGTCTTAGGTATCATATATTGAAAATCTCATTTCATGATGTCTGGGTATTGTGCCAGTTTCATTTCGGGTATATATTAAATTCGATTATAGAGAATCTAGATATTTTTCAATAAATAATTTCCAAAATGTTAACGTTATTTAGTGATATCACTTAAGAAAGTTATTTTTACTGACTATATGGATAGTAGGACCTGAAATTGATAAACTTCTGTTCATGAAACCTATTATTTTAATACCTCCAGCCAGCCAAGAGGGCTCTAGGACAATCGAGAATTTATAACGCTGTAATGATGATGATTATTATTTTACACTATTAAAAGTTGAAGATGACAAACAAGCTTGGAAATGAGCTGTTCTCTCAACTAGGACGTTCAAGCAAATTATTGTATTTAGAACCAAAAAAAATCCGCCGAGCTTCTTGCCAGAGCCTTCTCGGGTCCGGGCCACATTTCGAACCGGTGCACGGTGGTACATTTGCTAATCTCATCATTAATATATATTTTTTTATTTAACGTTTTGTAAGTTCCGTTTTAATGATGTATACAGAATAAATGATTTTTGATTTCAACTTGACCCTAAAATTATTTCGTAAAACCACCATGAAATTTATTATACTTTTTTATCGTACTCTTTACTTTCTCATTTCATCGTTAAAGACATCGTGTTAAATTGATTTTAAACGTTGTTTGCGATTTGATATGAACATTATGAAATGAAAAAAATTGCCTTTTCATGCCATTCTCATAAGCGGAACTAAAGAATTTTGTAATACTGTCATTGACTGTGTATTGTGTGTATTGTACTAAATTAGAAACCTTTAAGTTTCAATTCCAAAAAAGAAATGCCTACTGATTACGCGACTTGCTGCCATTTCATCTACATTTTTTGTCAAACCCTAGTGTGAAAATACAGTGGCGGCGGGGCGGGCAGCGGAATCCGCTGGCGGGTGACACAAACACATAGTTTTGGACCAAGGTGCACACAGTGCGGGCGAGGCGGGTAGGCGTAAAACGCCGCGGGACAGCGAGTGTCGTGGGCGGACTGGGGGATGGATGCAAATCAGTTTGTGTTTCCCACTAGATTTATTGGGATATGCTGTTAACTATTGAACATTAAAAGTTAAATAAGAGTTAAAGTGCTGTATTGGTCATTGAAATAATTTGAATCGACAAGTAATTAAAACTTATGGGAGGAAATAAAAATTATAAATGGTTCTGATAAAAAAGATCCCACTTTATATAAGCACTAACTTCCAAATAATCTGACATTATTATTATTTGAATTATTGCACGAGGTAGATATGTCCAAAACGCACAAACGCTCCGCTACCGCTGTAATTGTCCATAGAAATGTGCGTTTTCCGCATGACCCACCAGCTGTACCCCGAACCCTCGCTGCGCCACTGTTGATTGCACATTGCACACATTGCACACTTACTGTTTTCAGTACCCTATTATTTACTTCCTATAAAATAACCAAAACATTCTTCTGAAAAACAAACGCTAACCATAATAAACATAATTAATTTTATGAACAATGTTATTCGGAATAATGAAAATTATAAAAATCGTTTGCTTATCTTTCTGAAGATTTAAGGTGCGGTAAAAAGGGTGAAAGGTCTCCCTCGGGCCGCCGCTTTTAAAGAAACACGTAAAATTTTAATTAAAAGGTGTATTTGTAATTTCAATTTCTATAAGACCCAGTAAAATAATATTTAGGAATAATAAACTGAAATATTATTTAGACGTATTTTCGGTGGACAAAGGCTCAAATCCAGTGGTATGTGATATTTTTGATTACATAAACATACATTTTTTATACCATTTAGGTGGCAGACAAACGCACGGCCCACCTGATGGAAAGTGGCTACCGCGGCCCATGGACGTGTGTAACACCAGAGAAGCTACACTCGCGCTGCCGACCCTGTAAGCACAGAGTCCCTGTGCCGTCAGAGCAGAGGACAAAGCAGGACAAGCCTTTAGTCATCCTACTGACAGCACAAATTCTCCAGTGAGCTCTGGCTACCCTACTCACCACTGGGAACACAACACGAAGTTATAACAACCGCGGTATTCTGTAGGGCGGAGGTACTTCCCCAGTCGGATTGCTCAATTGGGCGGAAATACCGCCGTGTCCTAACTCCTACATCCTACATCCTCACTCACATAAAACTAGTGGTTTAAACTTATCCGTTGTCCTATGTGAGTATTAAATATGTATATAAGCGACAAGTGACAAGTGACGCGATGCGTGACATATTCTTCCATACGTCTTTTTAAGGTGCCATACGCGGCATAACGTAGGACACAATAAAGGACAATGACCATTTGAAGTTTATTTACGCACTGCGTCACAACGCATCGCGTTGTCGCGTTCGTCACTCACGTAGGACAATGCCTTAGTTAGGTAAGATATAGTTATGATTTCAACAATAAGAAAAACATATGTATCATTCATGTTGAACTAAGCAGAGACAACATCTTATCAGTTTTTACGATTTTGCTTCTGCTAGTTTCATTCATAATTATTTTGATACACCGTTTGATGCATCTTCGATCTCATTGAAACACAAATAACTAGGTATACCTTTAACGGATAGCACATTCACCCTCGTTTCATAAATCGATTTCGTTACCCTGCTTTCGTCCATTCTTTCTACGTGTCTGAACCTTCCATAGAAATTCACATTGGGTTAGGTCGATGTTGACACTATTTATTCAGTTCCACGTAACAAAGGCAACCCTATTGACACCATCTGTGCTCATTTTTGAACTTTCATAGATGCAAGTTTTTTAGTATTGTATTTGATTAGTTCTATTGTACAAGCGGTAATTGCACTTACATTTGTTGGGTTAATGTGAAGCACTCTAGTAAATATAAACAGATTAAAGAGCTTATCAAAGCCAAAAGCTTATCAAACATTTGAACTTATTTATTATTGGAGCTGAGAGCAACTTGAATGTCTTGAAAATTGTGGTATTCAAGCTTCTTCGAATTTTAATAAGTAAGAAGACGTAAAAGATTTTTGACTGTTTTACTGCAGGAATGGATATTTTCCGTTCGTTATTCGCCAATCAGATGGCTTTATTGAATCTTTCCAAGTTAGTAAGCTTTCCGTAAAAGAAATCGACAGAGTCCAAGATACTGGCAAATACAATTATAGCTAATGAACAGAGCAAGAAAATAAACATCGGGATTCTCACGTCGAAACAAATTAATTTAGCAATAAGTAAAGTTTTTCAGGGATAAGATAGAATCGAAGATAATTAATATATTTGTTCAGGAATTCGAATTATGACTTCACCATGAAACTGATGGTAAGTTATAATGTATATTAATATAACGAACAAAGTAGTAAGTTATAATGTTAACACATACCTTTGGTTTGCCTATCATTTTGACCAGGTTACACTGGCCGAAGTTACAGACCTACTGGCTAAATGGTGCACGCCCGCTGTCTTTGAGTCCGGAAGGTAGAAGGTTCTTCATTACCATTTTCGATATTTTTCATAATTTCTTTTCGCCGTATACCGTTATATACCACACACATATCATGGAAAGCGACAGTTTCTAAGTTAATAAAATAGTAAGTTTTATTACTGCGCTATATAATAATAGGTTCGGGCAAAAATACTTTCATATTTTGAATGTATTTATTAGTAGTCAAATCTCTTTGGCTGTACTGTATGTAGCTGGCTAGCTTTAATACCATTAAATGTTGACATTATAAAAATGCAACAAATTTAAAAAGAAAAGTTCCCGCCAATTTTCAATTGTTTTTCAAGCAAGCATAATAGATGTATGTGACAAATAAATGCGGTACATTTTAAAATTTTATTTCAAAAAAGACAAAATGCGATAAACGCCTCGAATAAATATGTGCGGTTTACGGACCTAATGCGTTATCAATAAAAGTAGCAAAATATGATTCAAGCGTTTCAAGTCTAGAAATTCTAGTGTGAAAGATGAGGTTCAATTTGGACGTCCTGTTACAAACAAAATCAGTGACATCTTTGAAAAAGTGGAGCAAGATCGACGTATTAGTAGTTACCATACCTATTGGTGAAGAACTGTATGTACGTACGTTATTTACTAAACTCTGAGTACAAGAAAAACCTTGAAATTTGGGTACCATATAATCCCATTGAGAGAAACCTAATGCAATAATAATAAATAAATAATAATAAATATTCTACAACATTCTACACAACGCTATCTAGACCCATGGTAAGCATAGTTTAATTAGCTTGTGTTATGGAATCTAGAATACGGATCAACGTACTTAGATACCTTTTTTTAATAAATACATATTAATAAAACTCATATTCATGCATACAAATATTTGCACTGAGCGGGGATCGAACCCTCGCCTTCTGCGTAGCAGTCGCGTTCTCTACCGCCACGCCACAGAGGCTGTCTTTGGAAATGTGTTTCCATATGCGATTCTTCCAATAACAAATGTCATTATAATGTTTGAAATTCTGACTTTTTCTCCATAATGTCAATAATAATGACAGTATGATTGACAGATTAAAAAATACATTAATATATCCATCAAAATTGAACCATTACAATTTACAAATCTACAATCTTATTCTTCATCGGTCGTGTCGACGGCGCTTCTATCTTATTGAATTCGGGCAATAAACAGACAAATGATGAATGAATATTTGAATGAATTTAAAAACAATACATTTACTCTTATTCTGAGAATAATTTATAATATAATGAGCATAAAAGTTCAAACAAAATTTACGTGAACGTTTCAATTTCATGTTTTATGGATTTTAATTATATATTACAATGTTGTTTATAAAATAGATATTATTTAAAAAAAAGTTTAATTTGTAGATTAATGAAAACAAAATCAATTACAAAATTGAAATTATTGGAATTTAGAATGATACAGCTACACTGCAGGTGGTGGCGCGATTCTCACGCCACGTGAGCTAGTGGACTGTATTCTGCGGGGGGTGAAGCTAAATATTTCAGATGACACTTTACACAACAAACAAGATAGGCGATCGGGTTGCCGCGGAGGTGGTTTAGGCAGTGAATGCAACCCAAGAAATTAGGAGAGGATGCACTAACCTTTATGACGCCACGTGCTGTCGGAGCCGGTGCACCGGTCTTCTCTTCCTGGCTCAGGAGCTGCTGCCCACCTCACTAAATCACTTGAGGGACACGAGAGGCACAATCCGATCGGTAAAGGTCTATGAAAGCGGTTAAAATCCAACAAATATTATTAATTTCTGAGAGTCGCGCGCGCCGCCGCCATTGATGATTCTAGTTCAATGCGGAAGTGAAGATGCGGCCATTTCAACAATTGGGCGGGGGGAAAACTATTGCTATCTCACTTTAAAGGTAGTGCGGGAGGGAGATGGGTATAGGAAGCGTGTGTTCAGTGCCAATCAATTGAGAGATGATTTGAATTATTCGATATATCACTACTATTGAGCGGGAAAATACAAATTTTACTATCGGCGCAACCAGCAGGTATTCCTTGCTTTTGTTACAGAACTCTAGTAACATTTACAGTGCACTATTTTGTTATACGGAAAGCTGTTGCTGTATTTCTTTTCTTATTCTATACTGAAAATACCTATAATCCTAGGTTTTTATTCATACAATAGAAAGAAGGAAATAGTACATAATAAGGTGAGTGGGTGAAGCCTTC
Source organism: Eilema griseolum (assembly GCA_963662185.1). Lineage (NCBI taxonomy): Eukaryota > Metazoa > Arthropoda > Insecta > Lepidoptera > Erebidae > Eilema > Eilema griseolum. Next base: position 15,407,521 of record OY759250.1, read on the forward strand.
CAGATCTTTATCGTGCTATAACGAAAGGAAGCACTGAATTGTTTGATAGTTCAGAATCCTTTGCATTCTATATCGCATCTCTGCGCATATTATCTCTCTATAGGGAGGAGTAAAGGCGCTCTGGAATTAAATAGCTGCCATGCATCTTATGTAATTCAAGAAAGGTCATGCAATAGGCTATTTGACTTTTTTTTTATTACCGAAAAATAGAGATTATCTCTTTGGTTGAAAGTGAAATATTTTTACGACAAATAGTTTCATAAAAATTTGATTCTGAAAATTCAATTTTTCACGCCGCCCGAAAACGGTCCATACAAAATGGTACTTGCGAGTGACGTCACACGTCAGTAGCGAGTGGTGCAAATGTATGGTATGCAAAAAAATCACATTTATCTCGGTCTACGTTGCGTTTACACATGTATAGTTAAGAATATAAGTAATTTGCAATTTAATAAGCAATCTAAAAAGTTATAATTTGGAGCTAAATTTGATTGCTGATATTTTGACTTACTTTGAGAATTAAAAATAATGAAAAGTCAAAGTTGCAGTTTAGTTAGGTAATATCTTATTTTGCAAGGCATATTTTATGATAGCAAACTAACATTCGTCTAATGTATACATTGCACTTACTATATGTTTATTGAAATCATCAAATACGCTTAGTGGTTTATGCGTGCTATCAGAATCGTTAATTTAACACAACCAGTCCTAGTTACATCATCCAAGGATCCGTAGTAATCGGGGTTTGGAAAGTGACTGCCGTCTGACTACCGAACCCCGAGAGGAAAGTCTGTGCTAAAGCCTGGTCCGTTATTTAGTAGGTGTACCAACTGGTAGGCAAAGCTATACCCAAAATAAATAAAGGAATAATATTATAAAATATTCTAGATATTTAAGATGTCGGCTTTGTGAAGATCAAAAGAGTACAAGTTCCATCCGTCAGTTTTATTTATCTTTTCCAAGCCTCTGGCCTTGTGAAAAATTATAGTCAACTGAGAAAATTTGGGTCGAGCCCAAGAAATAACAAAAATGGGACCGAAACAAAAACGTTCTGTCTATATGCTATGTAAAAAAAAATTTAAATCCACGGCTATCTTTAACTTCTCACTAAAATTACTGTCGCTGTTAAGAATATTTTTTGCCGCCTTAATTTTTATATTGTATAGTCTATGTTCGTGGCTTTAGATGAGAGTTACCCTATAGGGTACCCTGGTGGGAGTACCTGTGGTCTGTTACCCAAGCAGAAGCAGGTCGAAACGCCGAAAGACAGAATTCGAAAGACAGATGGGACGCCGTAGTCCCACACACGAGAGGGCATTCTGTGGCCCCGGGTCGGTCAGGGTGCGCGAAGGATATGCCTAAGGCTACCTCATCCCTGGCAACTGATGACTATGCGGTTTTAGTCGGTACGAGTCCAACATAACCACCATCACCGAACCCGACGGGGTGGTATCCGATAGTATGACGCCTCTTGTGTTGTACACGTCCATAGGTTCAATAACCACTTCCTGTTAGTGCCTAGTGGTAGACATACACACAACCCGTGTGTTTTTTTCCATTGAAATGATGTAAAAAAGGAAGCCAGTTATCAAGGTTGTATTTTTCCAGCTCAATTATCCAACGCCCTGTTATAATATCCTATCTTTAGAGCACTACATTACTTAATAAATACTACATTTTGTAGATAGCGTATATCACAATAGGTTAGCATAGAAAATCAACGTAAATCTTTAGATGATTTAAGCTTGTTAGTTTTATCCCTGTAGTTATGTCCCATTGTTCGTGTAGTTATAAGGTTTACCCAAAATTGCTTGGAGCTAAATAGTTTCTGTTTAACTCCCCTAATAATTTCGTTCGGGAAAATCTAAAATTAGAACACCACCGTTCTTATGTAGATAATAAATAGTTAATTGAGCTTCCTACAGCCACATTATTCTCTATTTAATTAATATTATAATGGTCTAGTGAATTCCATTAATGTTAAAGCCTTAATACATTAGGTTAATATGAATAAACACTGTTCCTAAATAATATTAATTTAGTAGTTGGAGGTATATTTGTGGTCAATAGTAGTTTTGGCACTTTACAATTACTTAATAGACTTATCACAGAGTAACGCTTGCAAATTGTGCAAATTTTGATTTGCATCATGGATCAGTTTCGTCAGATTTGTCACCGTCGAATTGTATTATTTTAGGTTCGTATTCCAGAATAACGCTCGGTTGTGAATATCATGAGTGTCATTGTGAAATCTAGAATAGTTTCTCAGATCGTCATATATAGTAATAAATCGAGATTCAGAAATTTCTGGAATACGGGCCGTAGAGCCTTGAAATGACATAGTCATCCCACGTTAGTGTAGAGTGGTTTTTGTATGTATTTACAAGAGAACGTAATAATTATCTTTCAATGTAAAAAAAGTAAAGGTTAATCTATTTTTGTTCCATTTATGTTATACCATTACAATGTACTGCAAATTTCCCCTGTGATATTTGAATTAAAAAGGCTTAAGGATCTATGGGCTTGTGATTCTCATCGGGATAAGGGAAGGTTTCCAATCTTGTACCACTTACACAACGTAGATAAATATTCAATTAAGATCGCTCGTGTGTTGCATGCAAATAATCAAAATTTTATATACTTCCTACGTACCCTTGTACAATTGTACAAAATGATTACCCCTAGAGGGGTGGACAAAAGATCATTAAAGTCAACATTTTGGCTATCATGTTTTCCATCTCATATAAAAGGGGAAGAACCTATTACCCGGCAATGTTAAATGTTCTTGACCGCCTCACAACTGAGAATTGCTTAACATAAAAACATTAAACCTTTGCCCTACCTGGCAATTGAACTACCACAACGCGAACGAGGCAGTTGTAATTAATCTCACTTGGACTCCTTCCAAATCGATTTATCTTGTATCAAAATAGACAGAGAACAATGAAAATAGTGGAGTTTATTCTGAAATAATTAAGTGTAAAGCACCTTTAATAAAATCGACGAAATATTTTTTTTACATTAACCATTATTTGAAGTAAATTAACCGTGAAACAACCTTTTCATTAAATGTTTAATGGCCGCTATATATTTCAAGTTTCTCAATTCCAAACCGTAAAAAAGTTTCGGGACAAAGCAAATTTTCTGAATATTTCAAATTGTAAAACATGAATTTGAAATTGAGAAAAACTTTAAATAGAAATAAGCCGATGTATTATAAAAGTTTTTATCAAAATATCTCAAAAGAAAGATTTTATTGTACCTCGAACAGGGTAAAGTAGTAGGTATAGCAGATAATACCTATTTGCTTTGAAGGTTGATGAATGGGAGCAATGGTACACATTTAATTTAATGCAAACTTTTAGATGCAACTGGGAAATAATTGAAAAATGAATTAAAGTGAGAATTTATGGTTTTGATAAAGCGTGACTTTATCATGTCTGCGCTTGACCGGGTTGCCTTCACTTTATGGCGACAGGCTTATAAACGACTTTCCCGAAGGTCTTCTGACCCTTTTGTTGAATCCACATAATGAATCCTGATAAAAGTAGTGCGTTGATCCTTTGAGTAAAAATTCATTCCTAGTCAGGATATTTAAAATATGGGAGACCCGTGGTTCTGTACTAAGTCATAGTATGACAGCAAAAATCATTTTAAGTACTCCAACCAACATACATTTCCATCCAAAGGTTGCCTGGAAGAAATTGTGTAAAGCGATAAAGCCGCCCTTTGTACTGTTCTTGTCTTGTAATTTCTGTAACATGAATATTGTAATTGGCGTACAATAAAGAATATAACAATAATTATAATTTCACACCATGAAAATTCATTTCAAAGCTTTTCTTCTTATGCCACAAATTACATTAGCAAAAAAGCGAAAGTTGGCTAAATTAAAAACAAAAACATTCTGCAGATTGGATGGGACTAACTGAGCATAAAAAGAGACATTGATGTAAGTCTTAAAGAGGTTCAATAACCGTTATATTTATTTATTTCTAGTAATACTCACATTTCCTTTACACTTTTATTACGGTATATATAAATTGAAAATGTGTACAATAAAAAGGACCATTTCGTGGCAAAAAGAACATCGTTTCGTAAAACCGTCGTTCAATTTTATAGGAATAAGGCCGAACCATTCCTTTGTTTTAGGATACTCCATTTTATGAATCGTTTAGTTTGTTAGCTTTGATGTCCGATAGATAGCTTGGCACAAATCTTCGAAAGCTGACTAACAAAAACGTTATACTGAATAAAATTTATTTGCTGGAAAAACAAGTTGATTAATGATTTAAAGAAAAATATCATAAAAGTTAAAGATAACATTCTGCTTTGTTAGTCGACGAACAAAGCAGGACGTCATCACTAACTTTAACAAAAAAAAAACACATAAACTAAAAGAAACAAATTAATTAATAGCTTTTTGACCCCTCTCGTATTTACTTCTAAATATTTGATTTATTTAGTTTTAGTTTAGTCTTTAAAAATAATTGTTATAAATGTGGCAATTTGTAGATCAAACCACCCTCTCTTCATATGCGATGTTATACAATGCGTTTAAGGGAGAGGGCTGTTTAGCATCAGACAGATATATACAGCTCAGATTCAGCCTCAGATACATGGCTTGAGTCAACAATAGTGCCCTGGAGACGGCAATAAGCTCACCCCCTAATACGTGGAACCGAATTCAATTATTGGTGAAATGTGGGTGTTAATTCACCTCTGCCTAGCCCTCTGGCGATAAAGGCGGAATTATATGTATGTATGTATTTTTTTAAATTGGACAAGAACGCAAGCCATGTTTATTTATAAGTGAAGAAGAAAACAAGTGTTCATTTATTTTCACAAACAATTGACCTCCAGGGTGTGCAGAGCAGGAAAAGTTGTAAGTTTCAGAAAGTTAAAAACACGGTGAGTCACTAGGTACGTAGTTGGGCAGTCTTTAGTGCCACTGAAACTAGTAATTCAGTCATTTAGATGAAACTCTTAAGCACGGTTTTGTTTGGTTTTGTCGAGTCAAGAGCCCTAAAATACTATAACGAATCTTTGAGGCATATATTATATCGTAGACTGAACTATTTGATGAGGTGATCATTATTTAGCCGACCTAGTAGGATGGTATCCATAGGGGTCCACAAATGAATAAAAGGGTCCGTATATACAGCTGCCATCATCACCATTCTCTGAGTCTTTTCTCTACCCAATTAGGGACGGCTTTCTTTTCTAACTAAGATGTGATGAAATTCCCATGAAGCTACTCCCATTTGACTTCCACAACCAATTGGCGATATTGAAGTTCTGTAGTTAGACTAGTCAGACTTTTGAGAGCTCCAGCTACTCGTAACAAGGAGGTAGGACATGACGGTATTTCCGTCCAATTAAAAAAAAAAAATTCTACAACATTCTACACCACGCTATCTAGACCCATGGTAAGCATAGTTTAACTAGCTTGTGTTATGGAATCTAGATCCGGATAAACATACTTAAATACTTTTTTTTGTAAATACATACATATTATACATAGACCAATGCCAATACCCATATTCATGCATACAAATATTTGCACTGAGTGATCGAACCCGCGCCTCCTGCAAAGCAGTCGTGTTCACTACCGCCACGCCACCTAGGCAGTCCGACTGGCGAAGTACTTCCGCCCTACAGAATACCGCGGCAATAATAACTTCGTGTTGTGTTTTACACTGACGGCATAGAAACTCTTTCCTCACAGGGTTGGCAGCGCAACACCGAGGGAGTCACCCTCGGTGTTGCACACGTCCATAGGCCACGGTAACCACTTTCCACCAGGTGGGTGGTGTGCATGTCTGCCACCTAAGTGATAAATAAAAAAAAACGACTGCCATGGATGTTCGTATGGCAACTGAGACCAATGGCTTAATGTGCCCTCCAAGACACGACCAGGCCAATACAATTACCCATATTCATGCATACAAATATTTGCACTGACCTGGAATCGATCGCGTGCCTCCTTCGTGGCGGCCATGTTCACTACAGCAACGCCACAGTTGATATATATACAGTTGCATAGTAGAGTATATATTACAGTTGGCAACCTTAACGCATTATGGTAATAGTCCTTTGACGTACAGCCGAGTAAGCTAAATACGCTTTCAGTCTCTCCATGGCACCTTTCATTTCACATGGATGTACTGTAAAAACAACTACGCCAAAACATGGGTTACTTCCACATCAGCTAGAAATCAGCACGCAAACCTTTTCGCAAAAGAGAGTGCCTTAAATCACCACATTATCATACCTACCATCAAACGTTTATATTTAATATCTTGAGTATTGAAGAAATAATAATTTTCCTACATTTGGAATATCCATTATATTCGGTCTGGTACGTTCTTATTAGGTGAAATGAAACCAATAATGTTACGTCTTCTTCCCAGTCTCATCCGAAGATATCGCCTCGGAGTCTGGTGTCCGCTTTACCAATCTTTCTGCAAATTTGGCTGAACTTCGTTTTCTTCTGTTATAATATTAGTATCGTGAATATTAAAGTTAGAATCATTTTGCCTTTATGAGCTGACAGTCGGGCCTTGTGGCGATTATTGTGGAAAGTATGTTTAGGGTAAAGGATGATTTGGAAGGACTGAGTAAAGAAAAACAAATTTTACACAGAAATGCAAGGACACGTTACAAAAACATGAGAATAAAAGAAAAGTAAGAGTAAAACCTTATAAAAAACAAATGGTTAGGTTTTCAGTGAGCCGCGACGTCCACATAAGTACAGCACAGTGCGGCTGCTGTCCAGAAAGAGATAGAGAGAACCTTACGAATAGAGAGCACTATACTTTTTACCATACATAGCTTAATCGCGTTAAGGAATCGGCCATACGGTCAAAATTTCTCGGATTGGTATCCTGGCCATTACAATATCGACGTGAAACCACTCCTAACAAAAGCATTTAAGCTTATCTGAAGGGGATAGAGGAATTCTATTCTATTCTATTAGTAATATCGGTTCTAATATTCTTTTTTTTTTTTAAATGAAATCTCTCATCCTCTGGATTACGACCCCAAAACACGATCGCTTATAAACACGTCTTGAAAGCAGTTCTTAATATTCTTCACTGTGAATTAATTCTGAGATAAATTTTCAAATGGTACTAGACTTAAATACAAATTACACTCAACGTTACATTCAAAGTTGAAATACGTTTTAGACGTATTGTTGGCAGTACTTCGGTTGACACTTTCCTCTAATGTTTAGGTGACAGAGACGGCACTTAAACTGAACAACATATTAGGTGACGTACCTATATTATAATATCTGTCTTAATTTAGAAACGGTCTATCTATTACTACAAAATAGTTACTACATAAAAACATATTTTTCACCGGAACCTTAAATAGATCAAGTTTTTAACAAAGTTCATTTTTTATTTTATTTAATTTTTTATTATATTCACAAACAAGGCTAACAAAGTATCTGATGTATATAGTTGATAAAAAACTCTTACGGGTTTGTTTGGATAACCGCGGTTACATTCGATCAAGGCTTATAACAATTAATTAAAGTATCTATCAATGAGGATTCAATACAGATTTTTTTTAATACTCTTCTAACTTTTACGCAAACTACATTCATCTTAAACACAGTGAGTAGGGTAGCCAGAGCTCACTGGAGAGTTTTTGTGCTCTCAGTGGGAAGACCAAAAACTTCCTGCTTTGTCTTTTACACTGACAGCACAGAAACTCTGTGCTTACAGGCTTGGCAGCGCAGGTTTGACTCCCTTGGTGTTGCTCACGTCCATAGACCACGGTAACCACTTTCCATCTGGTGGGCCGTGTGCTTATCTGTCAACCAAGTGGTATAAAAAATATTTTTTTAGATAAGTGGTATTAACAATTATTGCTGAGTATAACTTAGATAGCAACATAATTTGTATTACGTTAAAAGTGGTGCCTGGAGCTCTGTCACGACTTTTGACCAACTACTCGGTCAACCTCTGCTGCAAGCCATAATACCTTTAAATTAACGTTAAAGTTGACTTTCATCAGTCGCTTCCCTAAAAGCTGTGTGAGTCAAATCAAAATGAGGCGCAGAAATAATCAGTTCCCAGGATCTACGTTATGATTTATTCACTACATTTTACAAGCAGAGATCAATTGATCAGCAATAAAAAAACTACTTCAGATTTAGCTTACAAGGATTTTGATTTAATTTAAAATCGTAATACCAGACAGAGAAGCTAAGGATCTATTCAATTCAACCAAACAAAGCCCGAACTTTACAGCCTTTTCCTTAATACTAAATGGTTTTATAAGTTTTAATGAATACCTACCGGTTTTACTTGACGATCTTAATTACGCATTTGAGTGTTCGTACAGAAATTATTATTACGAAATTTAAACAGACTACCAAAATTTATTAGAACTTTATATGAATAGGAACTTAATATTGAATAAGTTTGTAAGTGGATAACATTGGCTCGTGCTGTATTATTGTCTGTTAATTATAAAAATCAATAAGTCTAATAATTCATCAAAATATAGATAATTTTATTCTTTATTCAATATATTACCTGCAGCTACATAGATGGATAGGGACTACTGTTTCTGTTGTCTACCAAAGCTTGCATGTTCAATAAACCTAATGATAGCACTTCACATGGCTGTTTGTGTTTGCTATTGGGCGTTTGTTGTATTTGGCAAAATATATGCCATATATGCAAACATCCAAATGCAGAAAAATAAAACTTACTTCACAAAAAAGTCCTTATTTCAAAAATGTGTCACATTTGAACGCTGTAAAAAACTAAAAAGAAAATTAAATATCTTGTCAATTGTACAAATTTAGTATTGGCCATATTTGTCAAATATGCAATAGGGTCAATGCTTTGTCAACAATACTGTCCACACATGGTAATTATTTGTCAAATATATCAAAAACGCAAATACAAATAGCCATGTGAATTGCCACCATTAAAGTAGGTAGGTATTGCTAAGTTGTAATTTTCTGTGTCCGGGTTGCACTAATTATATTCATTCTTCGATAGGGTAATATCTTCGAGCAATTTTTCCCTCATAAATCTATCCAATTATGAAATCGGCAGAATATTAGACCTAGTATTTTGTAATGATACTGTGTCGGTAACGGAAAGTTTAGACCCTTTGATACAGCCTATTGACACGCATCACAAACCGATAATTATTAACACTAAATTTATTGATATCTTCAAGAAATTAGTTGACAACCCTAAGACATGCTATGCCTTTTCGAGAGGTGATTATGAGGCTATTAAGCGCGAGCTTGAATTGGCAAATTGGTCACAACTGTTACAAACATGTAGTTTGGAAGATGCTGTGACTAAATTCTATGGTTTACTGTATGAGTGTATACGCGACAAACACATCCCTATTAAATCTTTAAAAAAATATTCTTATCCTCCATGGTACACCAGTGCACTAATTAAAGTTATTAGGGAAAAACATAAATTTCACAAAAAATATAAAAAATATAACAATATGGCCGATTATAATTCGTTCTCTGTTCTTCGAAGCAGAGCTGTCGAGTTAGAAATAACGTGTCATGATAAATATATTGAAAATATTGAGGCTTCTATTGTAAAAACCCGAAAACATTCTGAACCTATGTGAAGAGCAAGCGAAATAATGGTACATTTCCTAAAGTAATGTACTACCGTGATACTACTGTGAATACTGGAGAAGGTATTAGTAACCTATTTGCTAGTTATTTTCAGTCCACCTTCTTAGCACCAAATCCAACTGCTAGTGACAGCTACACTGCCGGGGAAAATATTAGTAATACTGTAGTGTCGGTAAGCACAGTTGATATTAATCGTTCACGCATATTAATGCTACTCAAATCATTGGACATTACTAAATCTGGTGGACCTGATCATATACCTCCGATATTTATAATCAACTGTGCCGACAGTCTTGCTGAACCTCTATGTATCCTATTTAGACGTTCTCTCTCCGAAGGCACAGTTCCGCTGATTTGGAAGTCTGCGTTTGTAACCCCGGTATACGAAAAGGGTGAACAAGCCAATATAGAAAATTATCGTCCAATATCAAAAATATGCCTGTTTTCTAAAGTACTGGAACGTATCATCCACACAGATGTATACACGGCTCTCAGGTCCACTATAGGAGATGAACAGCACGGTTTCGTGAGATGCCGTTCCACTACGTCATACCTAATTCTGTCACATGAATTTATCACAAATGGGATGACACAAGGACTGACTGACGTAGTATATACGGACTACAGCAAGTGTTTCGACCGTATTGACCACCGAGTACTTCTGGACAAGTTAATGCTTGCCGGAATACACGGAGACCTCTATCGATGGTTTTCCTCTTACATAGAGAATAGAACACAGGCTGTGGTTCTTCAGGGTTATGCTTCCGGTTGGAGCTCTGTTCCATCTGGTGTCCCCCAAGGTTCCATTCTGGGACCTTTATTGTTTACTCTCTTCATTGCGGATGTCAAGCAGTGCTTCCACCATTCCTACATCCTACTTTATGCCGACGACATGAAAGTCCACAAAGTTGTGCGAGACATTTGCGATGCTCATGAGTTACAAGAAAATTTATGTAGGTTTGAGAAGTACTGTGATCGAAATAAGCTTCAATTAAGTGTGTCCAAATGCTTCTAAGTAACATTTTCACGTCGCCAATCTCCAATCAACTATCAATATAATCTGAATAGTGAAGTAATTGGCACAGTGAACAGCATTCGGGATTTGGGGGTCACGCTTGACAGTATGCTTCTCTTCGATCAACATGTTAGCAATATCGTGAAAAAAGCATCTAAGGCTTTGGGATTCATACTGCGAGGCACGGCCTGTTTTCAGTCTCTAAAACAGGTAAAGATTTTGTACTGCTCTTTCGTGCGTAGCCATTTAGAATACGCATTCCAGGTCTGGAGCCCTCAATATGAGATTTACAAGTCCCGTATTGAGGGCGTCCAACGGAAATTTATTCGTAGCCTAGACTACAGGGCACAGCAATGTTCAGCTGACTACGAACATCGATGTAATAGGTATCATTTCTTGCCTTTGGAAGTGAGACGTGATATTGGCGACATATGCTACCTATCCAATATCGCAAACAGCAGGATTGACTATCCACAGCTCTTGGCCTCTGTCTCGCTGCGAACCAACGTGCTGGGACTTCGGCAGCGGCCGATTTTAAACATTCCGAGTGCTACTAACTACAAATTACAGATTGAATGCCTTCTCAATAAGAAGCGCATCTAAATTTAACAAAATTACACAGCATCTTGATATAGATCTATTCAGCACTAGTATGGCGGCAATAAGACGACAGCTAGCGGAGTCTTACTTTGACCAGCGGATTGATATACTAACTTAAGTAACGTTCCTTGCGCTCTCTTTTATTTTATCTAATTATAGCTTTGTAATTGTGGTATTTATTTTATTTTATTGTTTTCTTTGTAACTGTATATTGTGTTTTATTTTATTTTTTCTTTTCTTTGAATGATTATATAAATGTGGTGGCTTTTAATTAGCGATTTGATGATATTTTTGTGTATTCAATTTCTATATTAGTCTGTAAGCCTTCTTTAAAAAACATAAATAAATAAATGATATTACTTTAGGCATACATCTACATTTCATCACAAAATTCACTGAAATCCGTTATCAACGTCCGTTAAACGTTAATAATAATACAAAATTACAATTTAGGAACCGGCCACAAGAGAGACACGATTTTGATCGTCTTTTCTTTTGACCATGTTGCTCGTAATTGGATAGAGTAGATTTTATTCATGAGATGAATTTAGAGTTTGAATATTGATTTTACAAATTGGACAACTAGAAGAGCAAGTACGAAAAGTAATTTAATGAGAGGTACTAAGCCTGTTACCAGCTTTGACAATTCTCGATCCTTAGTTGTCATTTTAAAATGTTTCCATTCCTGAATTAGCATAATTGAGTGTTAAAATGTTTAACATTTTAAATATTGTGTTAATGTGTTAATAAGAGTTTCTTTTCAGTTTTATCCTTTTTTGGTGTGTGGCGCCTCGGGCTGATATCTCAACAATATTAATATTCTCATCATCCAACTGAATAACATCATTCATTATTTACCCTCTCATTTATGTATTCACAAGCTCATTTGTTGAGGGAAAAAGGAATGAAGAAAATAATAGCCAGTCATATTTTCAGGTCAAGTAGATCCGACAGTTTTCACCGGTTCATTACAATAATAAGATATTAGATATAATATTTTTGTCGGAAACCATATTTGTAAATACAAGTGCGAGTTGAACTCGTACACGAAGGGTTCCGTACCATTATCTAGCCTGTCTTGATTTATTTTGAATTTAGTTATTTATTTTTGAAATGAATATGTCGCAACGAACTCAATTAGCCATTAACCAAAGCTCGATTAAGCCTGTTAATCGACAGCCTAGCCTTTTTACTCGTAAACAGCGACGTTCAACTAGCAGCCGTCAGCTTACAAGTTAAGCAAACAGGCAAGTGACTTGAGTTGATGTCATTTCATTACTGGCCTAGGCTAGTCGCTCCCACATTACTCTTCTAGCCTAATCTCGTCGGTCAAGTCAAGTCAAGTCGGATTGCGCTGCTTTACTCAATGAACTTAACACTGACTTACTGACGTACTGTTATTAACAGAATTATGTGACATTTTAAATAAATTAAAATTTATTTAAAATGTTTATTTAAATAAATAAATAAATATTATTGTTTGACAAAAGAAACGTTTCATTCATTTTTTTTATTTTTTTATGCCACTTAGTTGGCAGACAAGCACACGGCCCACCTAATGGAAAGTGGTTACCGTGACCTATGGACGTCTGTAACACCAGAGGAGTCACAGTCGCGCTGCCAACCCTGTAAGTACAGAGTTTCTGTGCCGTCAGTAGAAGACAAAGCAGGACAAGCCTTTAGTCTTCCCACTGACAGCACAAATTCTCCAGTGAGCTCTGGCTACCCTACTCACCGCTGGGAACACAACACGAAGTTATTATAGCCGCGGTATTCTGTAGGGCGGAGGTACTACCCCAGTCGGACTGCTCAATCGGGCGGAAATACCGCCGTGTCCTACCTCATTTATCACCCTATCGTACAAATAGCCCAAGCATTAGCCAGCCAGTTTATTAAATGTTGTAACAAACGCTGCTGCTGCATATCTTTCAGGCCGCTAGTTGAAAGGTTAATTTTGCTAGTTGGCTGCGACAAATATATTACTGATTATACAGTTTGGCAAAAGAAACATTATTGTAACAATGCTTGTTTTCCGTAAATAAATTTTATTTCATTAAAAAAAAATATTCTGTAAATATTTCAAGCATCTACCTGTTGCATAAAATCACTTATTTTGTATGAGAGCCCCCCTTTAACACTTATACTATTTTAATTTATTATTTATTTTTAAAACTTATGCACCACTAAATATTCTGTGATTATTTCAAGCATCATTTACAAGAGCATAAAAACTGCAGTAAATCAGGTTTGTTATACGGGAGCCCCCCTCAAATAATATTTTTTTCTGTTTTTGTATTTTTTTATTACAGCGGCAATAAAAATAAATTATCTGTGAGAATCTAAGCCATTTAGCTATCATAGTTCATAAGATAAAGGCAGGTGAAAGACAAACGGATTGAAATAAAAATCACATTTGTTCTATGAGCGCCACCCTTAAAAATATTGTATTCTATTCTTAGTATTTTCTGTTGTAGCGGCTACACAAAAACATTATTTGTGAAAATCTCAACTTTCTGGCTGCCACGGTTCATTAGACAGAGACATTACAGCCTGGTGAAAGACGGATGAATAGCAATAAAAATAAAGTTGGTTCTATGGGAGCCCACCTAAAAAGTAATTTGATTCTGTTTTAGAAATCAATGTTATAGCAGCAATAGAAATACATCATTTGTGAAAATCTCAGCTGTCTAGCTATTATAGTTCATTAGATAGAGCCTGGTGCAATACGAACAGATAGCATAAAAAAATGACGTTCGGTCTATGAGAGCCTCCCTTAAAAAAATATTTTATTTTGTTTTTAGTACTTGCTATAATAGTGTCAATAGAGATACGTTATGTATGAAAATCTCAGCTATCGTGGTTTATTAGACAGCCTGGTGAAAGCCAAACGAATAGAAATAAAAATAACGTTTTGTTCTGTAAGAGCTCCCTTAAAAAAATATATTGTTCTATTTTTAGTATTTGCAGATATAGTGGCAACAGAAATACATCATCTGTGAAAATTATAGCTTTCTAGTTGCCACGGTTCACGTTATACAGCCTGGTAACAGACAGACGGACAGTGAAGTCTTAGTAATAGGGTTTCGTTTTTACCCTTTGGGTACGGAACCCTAAAAAAGAATGGACCAATCATATACACCAAACCCACACAGAAAGATCTACTCACCAAAAATGTTAACAATGTCTAAAAATAGGAATATTTTCGATTGTATTGAAAATTATTTGCTAAGAATTCATAAAATAGAATAATACTATTTCAGGTAAAGAAAATGTTCCACGATTGAATTCTTCTGAAACTTGAAACTTCAAAGAATAATTTTCGTCTACAAACAAGGTGCCCTTTTGGTATTTCTTGAGTTACAATTTTGTTTATCATTTAAGTAAATCGAAATTCCAATGTTTCAAAACTTATATAGCCTCGCTGGAAATAACAAAATATACCGCCACTATTCAAATAAATAATTAAAACATTTTCTTTTGTTTTATCAAATTATTTCAATAAAATAAATACACCGTTAGATACAAAACCATTATTCAACAATGTTGTTTTGCTCATTGTGTCAATTAAGAATAGTTATATTCGCTACAAAATCATCTATTTTAATTAACAGATTGGAATGCCTATTCAACGTTACAGAAATTACATTATTCAATTTTCAATCTTAAATAAGAAAGAAACAAAGATCGCTAAACTTATTTCTATTGGGATAGTAATAGTGAAGACTAAAGGAACAAAACTCAAGTACCATTTTAAAAATGTGTGAGTTGAACGATAAACTGAGTTGAAAGGTTTATCCGCTACAAATGTAAAAAAGAAGTGTACCTCTGTAGAACAATATAAATTAAAATGAATTTGTATTCTAAAAATTTTGTGCTAAAATTATGGTTCGAAAACTTCAAAAGGAACCTCCCCATGGTGACAAAATAAATTTGAAACCGTTATTAACAAGCCCGGCACAAGACACGCAAGAGCAGTAATCCCCCTCGCGGTGCGCACTTGATAGCGAAATTGGTGTGATTCTCTCTTTCTTTTAAAATAATAGATTCACCATTGCTGCTTGTGGTTAATTCATTAGAAAGCAGCACAGAAAAGAATGGAGGAATGGCGGCAAGAATATAGCTAAGTTCTTTTTTGTTATACCGCTTAGGTGGCAGACAAGCACATGACCCACCTGATGGAAAGTGGTTACCGTGGCCTATGGACGTAACACCAGAGGAGCCACACTCGCGCTGCCGACCCTGTAAGCACAGAGTCTCTGTGCCGTCAGTGTAGAAGACACAGCAGTACAAGCCTTTAGTCTTCCAACTGACAGCACGAATTCTCCAGTGAGCTCTGGCTACCCGACTCACCGCCAGGAACACAACACGAAGTTATGATTCCTACCTCCTAGGTTCACAGTATCTCCATTTTAGACACAATGGACAAGCTGTTACTTAGTAATCCTAACTGATAATGGAACGGAGTTTGCTGGAGTGGCAAGGAAGAATTTTTTTTTATCAATAATCACACATGGTACTGGATGCATAACTATTGACTGTCTGTGAATTAATTCAATGATTATACACACTTATTAACCCGCGATTCATCGATCGATTTTGGTAGGTACTCTCCCTTAGTTTCCCGATTAATGCGTGGGGTTTTGCTGTATTCCAGATATGAGTAAACCTACTGCCTTAATTAAAGGTATTTAGGAATAGGTTGCCAGCAACAGTCTTAATAGATCTTCTTTTGATTTACATTTTCATAATATAAGTCTTTCTAACTCACTAAAAGGCGTTTTAATTGCCCTAAAGCTAGTATTTATAATTTAAAAAATAATGTTATTTGAAAATATTCCCAAATCCCTCAACAATTTTCGTCCAGTAATGAATACGTAATCAGATTCCTTTATCCAATACCTATATTTAATCTAGGAAGCTTTATGTAACAAAAAAACGGTATAATAGATGCTATAAACGGAATGAGAAAGTATCCATTGATGTTTTTAAGTATATTATTAAGTAGAAGAAGTAGAAGAGTTAAATTAAGCAAAATATCATGGGCTAAGTAACTATTTACGATAGTAATTTAATGAGGTTTATTCCAAATCTGGATATATATATCTCAAAGGTAACTGACTGACTGACATGGTGATCTATCAACGCACAGCCCAAGCCATTGGACGGATCAGGCTGAAATTTGACATGAAGGTAGATGTTATGTCGTAGGTATCCGCTAAAAAAGGATTTTGATTAATTCTACCCCTAAGGGGATAAAATAAGGGATGATAGTTTTTTTTTTTTTTTTTATAGGACACGTCAATTGGACTTCGCCTTGCCTGATGGTAAGCTGAAGGCAAAGTCCCAGAAAAGAGGGTCACCATTACTTACAGATACCGTGTGACAATGGTGACACTCAGCTTGACGGCCTTATCATATGCTTTTTCACGCCCCGCTTAAAGGACCCGGGACTGTAGGAAGAAGGAAACACGTGAGCTGGTAATGAATTCCAGGCCTTAATGGTGCGACAGAGGAAAGAGTCTCCGAACCGCTTGGTTCTTGATCGGATGTTTTGCACCGTGTGCGGATGACATCTAAGACCTGCACGCGTTGTCCTGTGTAGGAAAGGGGAGGGTGGGACTAATTGGAAGAGCTCATCAGAACACTCCCCATGGTACAGACGGTAAAATACAGCCATGGACGCAACATCTCTACGCAGCTGTAAAGGTTCTAGGGTGTTCGTGATCTCGGGATTCCCAATGATGCAGACCGCACGTCGCTGCAACCTGTCGAGAGCATCTAGTAAGTACTTTGCTGAACCATCCCAGAGATGCGAGCAGTACTCCACACAGGAGCGAATTTGTGTCTTGTATAGAAGACACCGCTGCTCCGGCGTGAAAAATCGTCTCACTCTGTTCAGGACTCCGAGTTTTCGTGAGGCTGTTTTGATGATGCTTTCGATGTAGTTTTTGTTATTCAGGTTGCAGCTAACATCCATACCTAGGATATTGAGATTGTCCTGCAGTGGCAGTGGCGTGCTCTGAAGAGTGGGGAGGGGAAGAAAAGAAGATACTTTTGCTGTAAACGCACATGCCTGCGTCTTCTTGGCATTGAACTCAACCAGGTTCTCAGAGCCCCATTGAGAAATGTGATTCAGGATCCCGTCAAGCTCAGTGACAAGAAGCTGCCTTTTCTCTGCGATATCTGACTGCTTGGCCGCAGGATGTCCATGATAACTCCTATGTAAAGTGCTATCGTCTGCATAACAATGAACATTGCCGGTAGACAGCATGTCGTTGATATGCAGAAGAAAGAGAGTGGGTGATAAGACGGACCCATGGGGCACGCCAGCATTAACCTGCACAAACTCCGAATCTCGTCCGTCACAAAGGACGCGAATACGGCGCCCCTGCAGGAAGCTAGCAACCCAGTTGCACAGCCTAGAAGGCAGACCAAAGGCAGGTAGCTTGGAAAGAAGCGATTTGTGCCAGACTCTATCGAAAGCTTTGGCGATGTCAAGACTAATTGCCAGTGACTCACCGTGCTTGTCCATAGCCTCACCCCAAAGATGGGTAACGTATGCTTGAAGATCACCCGTTGACCGTTTCGGTCTGAAGCCATATTGCCGGTCATTAATTAAGGAGTGATCCTCTAGGTGCCGCATGAGCTGTTTGTTAATTATGTGCTCGAACACTTTGCACAGCACTGAGGTGACGGCTATGGGTCGATCTGCATCGAATCGGCTGAACATTCGCCTCTTTCCAACGCAAAGGCACTGTACCCGAACTGTAGGATAGCCGGTACAGGCGCGTAAGCATTGGAGACAACTCCGCTGCACATTTTTTCAAAACTACCGCTGGAATACCATCCGGATCACTGGCTTTCCGGACATCGAGTGATTGCAGCACTGCACGGACATCGCGTTGCCTGATATGGATATCAGGCATCGCGTGGTCACTGTCGGGTAGTGTTGGTGGCTGCGTACCACAATCATCGATTCGGGAGTTGGCCGCAAAGAGATTAGCCAGCAGATTTGCCTTCTCTTGCGGCTCATGGGCCAGGGATTCATCAGGGTTACGCAGCGGAGGCAGCGAAGGCTGACAGAAGTTGGCTTGCACGGCTTTAGCCAGTCGCCAGTAGCCACGGCTTCCCGTGGGATGCATCACTAGCTCTTGACCAAGCCGCGCTATGCGCAGGGCATCCGCTCTGACGTAGGCCCTTCTACAGACCTTTGTGGCTCTGTTGTACGCCGCCTTGAAGTGGCCCAGATTGGGATGGCGCGTGGCGCGCGCCCTTACCCAAGCGCGGTAGGCAGACTGTTTTTGTTCAACAGCTTCCGCGCACTCGCGCCCGAACCAAGGGCGCACCCCGTGGTCGCCGGTGACATCGGTGTATGAGATATAGTATTCCATACCCAGACCGATCTCACCGGCGACAGCAGTAGCACAATCCGATGGGTTCTTACCTTCAAAGCAGCGCTCAACCCACGGGATGGACGCAAAATAGTCACGAAGTCCATCCCAGTCCGCTGACGAGTAGTGCCAGAGACGCCGCTTCCCCTGCATGGGTCGTGGGGGCGCTATAATAGGCACCGTGGAACAGACCAGGCAGTGGTCAGAGTTGCCTAAAGCGGCTCGCACCGATACACTGTACCGGTCCGGATCACTCGTCAGCAGAAGGTCTAGCAGAGAAGGTGCTAGGCCCGACCTTCTTGGTATCCTAGTGACCTCGTGCACCAATTGGGTCATGCCGTGCGCCAGAGCAAATGCGTGGGCGGCTCTTCCCGCATGGTCTGTTTTGGAGGAGCCCAACCAGATCTCGTGGTGGGCGTTAAAATCCCCCAAAAATACCATTTCGGCATTCGGAAATCGCTCCTGCGCACCATCTGCCGCCTGACTCAGATATTCAAAGAGTCGAGTTGTCTCAGCATCTCCTGTATGGGAACGGTAGAGGTACACATAGATCTGACTCGTAGGGCCATGGTCTACGTGTACCCAAAGGATGGAGAAGGATGGGTCCTCTAGGCAGCGCAAACGGCGACAGCAAACATCCGCCCTAACAAACACGCACACCCCGGCTTTTGCAAGAAAACTTTCCTCAAGAACATAGCCAGGGTAGAGCAAGTAGGTCGTGTCGTCAGGGCGGTGTATTTGCGTCTCCGTTAGAAAAAACATGGCAGGTTTCGCCGTCTCTAGATGTTGGTGGATGGCGTTGAGGTTTGCATGGAGCCCACAGATGTTAGTGGACTCCACCTCAAATAGCAAGCTTTTGGGAGTGTGACGAGCCGCTGTGTTGCCTATTTCTCTGAATTGCGCTGCCATGAGTTTGGGTGGGAGAAGGCGTGAAAAAAGAGGTGATTGCCGCCGCAGCACCGTGTGACAAAGCGCGGGATATTGGTTTTATCTATGAATGTGAGGCATGGCGAGAGCCGACGCGCCGAACGGAAGGGCCCCCGTACCCCCCCGAGTATGGTCGCCGGGCTCCCAAATCCGGTCACCAACCGGCACGACGAACCATATCGGGATTATGCGCGGCCTGGTGAGGCAGCCTCCCAAGGTGGTTAACCCCAGTTGGGCCCCTGTACTATACCGCGGGCGGCCAGCGGCACCACCGTTTCTACAGGTCTCCCTGTTCGGCGCATCGCCCCGCGCCATCCCCACTAGACTACGCCAAGACCCACTGGTCCCACTAGTGCTGCGACAACCACCACCTCTGCCCGGCTATGCACTTGCTGACCCCTGAACACAATCCAACCGAGATTGAATTGCTATGGAGGGTTTTTCGCAATAGTGCACGGTGGTACCTACCCGGTCGAAACTTGAGACAAATTTGTGCCACCAAGTTTCTACCACCAGTAAAACCACCAGTTTGTATGAAACTTTGTCAATTTTAAACCGACCGGGCTGAGACTTTGCATGCATAAAGATACTATGACGTAGGCATCCCCTAAGAAAGGATATTGAGATGTAGGCTATTTAAGACTAGCTGTACTGTGACTAACGTAGATGTCGGTTATCGCTTAGTGTTGAGCATAAAAAATCTAAAATAAAAGTAGCCTACGTTACTCCTTATCACATCAGCTACCTGCCGTCAACACCGAACCAGCCATTTCAGAGATTCTGTTTGTTCCGGCTACAAACAGACAGACAGACAGACTTTATTGGCAGGTAGGTGATGTAATAAGGAGTAACGTAGGCTACTTTTATTTCAGATTTTTTTTACGATCGAACGAACGAACACTAAGCGATAACCGACATCCAGCAACAGCAAGTATATTATATAGCAGTATCTTCTGTTCTTATATCTGTTCTTACAGTGTCGGCAGCACGGGTGAGACTTCCTGGTGTTACACACGTTTATAGATCACGGTAACCACTTTTCTTCAAGTGGGCCGCTTGCTATATCCTTCAACGCGGCGAGTCTCCTCGCCGGATCGCCACCATGGATCCTGGAAGCGAGATCCCTTTCGGCGCTATACCGGTTCCGAAAGGCGGCGCGGGAGCGGGGTCACGATCCCGAGCCCGAAGAAATTCGGGCCGTGAGATCCCGGCTCCACAGGGAAATGGTGGCGGAATGGGAGCTATGACTTGGGCGACCAGGCGCAGGGCGCGCCGTAGTAGCGGCGGTAAGACCCATCATGGGGGAGTGGCTAGAGAGGCCACACGGCAGCCTCTCGTACCGTCTGACGCAGATGATCACCGAGCACGGATGCTTCGGCAAGTATCTGCGTCGGATGGAGAAAGAGCCAACGTCCGAGTGCCATCACTGCGACGCGAGCGAGGACTCAGGTCCGCACACGCTCACCGAGTGTCCGGCGTGGGAGACGCCGAGGCGGGAGCTTGTGGCGGCCCTGGGAGTGAGAGTTCTCACGCTCTCCACCTTGCTCGCGGCGATGGTCCGCTGCGCGGATGCGTGGGCGGCCGGCGCCTCCTTCTGCGAGCAAGTAATGCTCGTGAAGGAGGAGGCGGGGCGGGAGCGCCAGCGGGAGCGACGAAGGATCGCAAGCCAAGCTGCCCGCGTACGAAGGCAACTCGGGCGTCGGAGGTCGATGAACGACCTCCGCCCCCCATGAGCGCCGGCCTGGGGGTGACAGGTGGAGCCGCCTGTTACCCTGGCAGAAGCAGGCCGCGGCGGTGGCGCGCCTAGCGCGCCTCCCCGTTTCCGGGGTCGAGTTGGGGACTCTGTAGTCCCCACACCCGAGACGAGGGCCAGATCGTGAGAGATGGCCCTGGGTCGGCCGGGGTGCGAGGGATATGCCTGTCAACCTCACCTTCGGCAACCAAAACGACCCACAGGCGGCGTGCGTTTTAGTCGGTTCGAGTCCGACATAACCTCCTCCACCGGCTCCGGTGGGGAGGTATCCGTGGGGATTTTGCGCACGTAAAAAAAAAAAAAAAAAAAAAAGTGGGCCGCTTGCTGTGTGCCACCTAAGTTTAATTTTGTTCAATACATAATTGTCATCATCATCCTCAAGCGACATGGAACTCGAAGTCTGCATAGTTTTTTATTGGCATGCTGATATAAGATGTGCGGCATCTACTGCCGTCTGACTTCCAACCCTGAGAAGAAAAGCTACGCCAAATCTACGTACATTTTTTAACACCTACTTAATCGATGAGCTTGACGGTAGCTCAAAGATAATGGATATTACTCTGTACATCTTATTTGTTCAGAATTCTAATAAATCTCTTTGCATTTATTTGCCTACCTTTACATTTATTTTTTTTAACATACTGACTATTGAATTATTGAAATTGACATTTGCAGACAGTCACATTGAATAATATATCCGCATTTCGATTGAAAAACTGATCCGAGTCACTGTTTGCATAATTACAGCTAAATGAAAATTTAAATCAGATTGTGAAAACAAAAAAGACTCGGATATTGTCTTTCGCAAAATTAAGTTTATTGTTTGCTCTGTCGAGCGCAATGATGAAGTATGAAAAATTAATCCCTTACCTCCATGAAAATATTATCAGAGTACTATTATAGTTGCTTGGTGTTTGTTGCAGGTAGGTTTATGAAGGTAGAAGAAATGAGGTACTTAAAACATTTTCCGTTTATAAATTCTAACGAGGATAATATTAGACTATTGACCTTTGTTCATAATTGCATAATTTTTATTTTGATCAAAAATTTTGTATGATAAAATAAAAGTCGATAACCGCTGGTAAATAAATATATTATTATATTATATAAAATCAGACAGGAGTGCAAAATGCGTATGTAAGATAAGATAAGTAAGATAGATTTTGTCTTGTGCAATGAGAAGTTCCATTTTATTATTATAAATATTATAATATTGCAGGTTTATAAGTGACCGGTTAATGGCAATAGGCTCGCCAACTATTACATTGGGACCTAAACATAAACTGTCGAAATGTGGGTGCTAGCACCTCTGCCTACCCAATCGGGTATATAGGCTTGAGTTTATGTTTATGTTATGTTGTATCTATTGTATTTCTGATGTAGGTATCTACTAGGAAATGAGTGAATAAAAGGAGAATGAAGTAATAATTAAATTATTAAGACTGCGATTTAAATATACCTGTAATGGCATACGCTTACGTACTAAATAAGCTTTTAGAAATTTGCAACGAAAGTACATACGTACAACGGTAAGCATAGATCGTGGCTGGCACTGACTAGCAAAGTGGCGAGCAACGGCGCTGCGGTTATCGCAATGTTGTCGATAGCGATTTACATCTCGGTTCCCCTAAAATCCACTCCACGTTAGACAACAATCTATGCAGGAAATTTCAAGTCAATACTTGAAGAAAATTTGGTGTTACTATTTGAAACGTTTTGAAGCTGTTTTATTTATTTGCTAACAATCTCTAGTATTATGTATTCTTAGTTTTTTATACACCTTAGGTGGCAGACAAGCACACGGCCTACCTGATGGAAAGTGGTTACCTTGACCTATGAACGTGTGTAACACCAATGGAGTCACAACGGTGCTGCCGACCCTGGAAGAACAAAGATTGTATGTGCCTTTGATCTTCCTACTGACAGCACAAAAACTCTCCAGTGAGCTCTGGCTACCCTACTCTCCATCGGGAACACAACACGAGGTTATTATAGCCGTGGTATTCTGTAGGGTGGAGGTACTTCCCCGTCGGACTGCTCAATTCGGACGGGAATACCGTCGCGTCCTACCTCCTTTTACGGACTTGCATTGAGTATGCCGTCGATTTCTTATTAAAACAGCATTCCCTTAATGCTCCTATAATAGAAGAAGTATGGCATATAGCATACGGCCCGTCGTCTTTTGGCTTGATCGACTTTGTCTCATCGTGTACTGAATGGACAGTGATTGCAAAAACATGGTAGTAGTTTTTATATAATTTCATCATCTTAACGAACTTAATTTTTTTTTCCACAGAGAATGAAATTACCCTCAGAATAAAGTCTATTTAATATAAAAAGAAATATCCATATAAAAACAAAATAATACAGCCGAGCTGAGTGATAATGTGCTCGCCTGATTTTTTCTTTTCTAAGTTGGTTAAAAGTTTTAAGAGGTTAAATAATATTATTATTCAGCAGGCAATTTTTCTTTTGTGCTTGTAATTATTTCAAGGATGCTTTGAAAACATTTAGTAACCTGTAGCCTCGGGTAATAATAAATTCAATTGTACTTGTCTAAGAGCATTAAGGTCAAGCTCAAGAAAATAACAAAAAATAGATGTAACGTTAAAGATGATTCGTGACTGTGTTATTTTTTTTTTTAAATGGGAGGTATGTTTCCATGGACTTTCTATTTCTCATAGCTCACTACTTTGCCTTTATATTTCAGATTATTTTTATACTACTTAGGTGGCAGACAAACACACAGCCCACCTTATGGGAAGTGGTTACCATGGTTTATGGACGTGTGCAACACCAGGGGCATCTCACACGCGCTGCCGACCATGAAGAAACCTTCTCTTGCCTCTTTTGAAGAACCCCATATTGTAGTCGCATGGGAAAACCGTAACAAGGTGTTCATTCCACAGCTTGAGTCTGATTTGATTTGCTTCCTTTTGTGTTAGTGGTAAAATAAATATACTGCGTAGGACATAATTACATGTAGAAAGGAAATGGTCAACAAACTTTAAAAAGATAAATAAACAAGAACAAACGTAATGCAGTTTTGAAATTTAGTGACAGAACTAAGAATACAAATGCAGTCCGATTAATTTGCATCTCATTTGGTACGCCTCATTCTGACATCTCCATCAAGTTGCGGCTCAACGAAACAGCAAGGCAGTGGTAATGTGCGGCACAATTAATGAATATTACGTGGTTTGTTTCTCGCCAATTTATTGCAGTTTGTGTGCCAGCCCCCAAGTATAAGGGTTTAAATTGGATGTGAATTTGGTCATATATATTACCCTGTATCGTAAAGAAGGAAGAAAAACTTGTGGAATACATTAATGTAATGTACTGCAAATTTCCCCTGTGGTGTTCGGAGTAAAGAGATTTTAGATCTACGAGCTTGTGATACTTAGTGATTTAGGGAAAGGTGTTGATTCTCGTACTCTTGATAGAACAGCGATAGGTTACCATTTCACTAAAGTCAGTACATGAATGTATTTTTATAATCACAATGTCTGCAGCCGTTTCGGTCACGTTTTTGTAATACTTGCAGATTAAACATTTAACGAGGTTTAGGGTTTGTTTGGCATGTTTTACATTTAATTACGAAGTTCGTGGATCTGATTTCAACTTTTCATCTCCGTGGTTATATAAATTGGAAATGAAAATGAGTATAATTAAAATATTGAATTATATTATTTTTGCTGGAATAACACGTAAAGCTACTTAATATCCCGGTCACAATTTCCCATGAGAAGCGGGAACGAGAATAGAATTCTACTCGGACGAAACCACGAGTAATAGCTAGTAAACTAATACATTATAAGCGTTGTCAAGAATATTACCAAAAAGGAAAAGATTTTCTTCTACCTTGTAAAAAATATTCTATTACGGGGATTATCGAGTCGTTTTATTCCCGCCAAAATGGCTTTTCAAACGTGGAAAGAGATTTAATGATTCCAATTTACTCGCGTCTACATTCAATATTTTCTTGATAATCCTCTCAGGATGTGCTTGGTAAAATATACAGATGTTTTATGTTATATATATTTAATATGTCATATAAAAACAAACAATGCCTTTCAGATTCTTCGAATATTTGTTTTTGTCTGTACTTGTTTTTAAGACAATCAGTTTCCTATGGATGAAAATTTGTTTCTAACCTGCAATTTCCATTTGTGAATGTACAAATTGTGACTTTTTATTATTTTAAAGTTGAAATTTTGGGCAATCAGTAAATGTCGATTCTCAAATTATTTATTTTAAGCACATCTATGAACTATTTTTAGATATATTTTTATGTAAATATATTTTTATATTTACGCAAGGCACCCCAGAATTTACTTGATTCACAGTGTACGTTGTTGTTTTTTAGAATTTTCCTCTACTCCTTTTTTCAGTTGAGGTAGACATTGACAATATTTTACCTTCTACTGTAACTATCAATAGCAAAACCGACAGCTTATCATCTCCTTTTGTGGTTCATTTGTATAACCTGAAAGTCACTCTTTTATGACTTTTTAGAAAAATATACTCATTGTATAATATCTCTATCAGTATTGCATAATACTGATGTTAACAAAACTATACATAGAACCGTTAATATAATCAAGTATGTAGCAAGCGTTCGTGAATCTACTCCCGGAAGCTCACTTTCGAGCTTATAAGCTCTAAGTAGTACCTACATCGTACATCTCACAAAAATTTCTTGTAAAAGACGGTGCTTTCTTGAAACCAAAGCAGTAATTTGTAATGTAACATAGAGTTACATACCACGAGGAAATATTAAGCATACATAATTAGTTTGGTATAAACAGTAAACATCGTCGTTGAAAATTACTGCTTAAAATACATAAAGTTTGATGAATGGGGATGTTTTAACTAACTCTAACTCTCGCCAACTCACAGTATTAGTATACTCTACATAACTATTTGTCCGTTAGAAAATTATCCTTGCACGATTAAACATCTGAAATCTATCATCATTTTGGTATTGAAGGTCTTGGTGGGGTCACTACTACTTGAAAATACTACTAACTACTAAAATAACTGATAAAAGCTCTCAAAAAGGAGTTAGGTCACCTTGCACACAGGTCTTAATTTGTTTTGCAATACCAGCCATCATGAACGAAATAAAAATTAAAAATCTATAACAAGCAGACCGCTACTAAACTCAAGTTGATAGTTTTTAAACTTAATTTGAGCGTAGTGTATAAAATGAATCTTAATATAAACTAATAAAACCCTTCATACACTGCCGACACTGGTGAGCAAACATATTCTTCGCATAAAAATAACATAATATGCATTCCAGAGCACAAAGTTTTCAATATCGGCGTGGAGGTGCACCAGTTCACAGTTTGCATAAATATGAAATTTTCTACTGATATCCGATTCGAGATTTCCATTGGTGTTTTGGATGGTATTTTTCATATTATGCCATATTAGATTTCGTTTCGTGAAAATAACCACGCTGGTTGGCATATTTCCGAAATTCTAGGGTACGCTTAAATAAAAAATCTAGTTGGAATGTTTAAGGAAATTGAATCGGAAGATCCCGCGAATGTAGAAATGCAGAATATCGCTGAATGGAATACTCATAGCATAACCTAATCGTAATCATGACCCGTTTAAGATACGTACGAGTGACACTGCATCTTTTATGCTTATATGAGTGCTAACTTCAGGTTGACATAGTTGGCCTAAATGAAACAGTAAACAGCTCGACTCTAAAACTAGAATGGAGCCATTTAAACACTGCCGTGATGTGGATATCAGATTAGTTATCAGGCTGTGGCGCTACATCCCTGTCGGCTCAATGAAGAATTTCTGATGAAGGCGAACAAAATCAAATTAGTTTTATAGGGTAAGCATACCTACCTAAAATAATATCGTCGGGTCGGGTCGGGTTGGTGCGGGCACAGCGTACCTATCTATATACCTACTTGTTAATTGTTGTGTTATTTTTTTTGCATCTTATTGTTTATATTTTATTTGTTTTTTTTTTGTTGCGATAATGGAGTTTTTTATGTGTAATGTAAGTGTGTGTATAATAAATGGTTCTTTATTTCTAATATAATGTGCTTCGGAAAAATCTGAATGTTGGAGAATATCCAATTTTTTTTGTACGGTGATTAAGTCAATTTAACACTTGCCTCGAGAAGCGCTACAAAATTAGCAACATTATTTGTCCCAACAATTTCTTGGAATATGAGAGAACAGGTACTGCAGATGCATGTGATGATAAAAATACAGGTGTGCGAAACGGTAGTTTCTACTTCACTACTTCGGCAATAATATGATCATTTCGATATTTTTGGCTGCTATTGCAGGTGATAAACTACTACGCTAGTACGGTTTGCAGTTCAATGCAGCGATGCGCTTGTACAAAATGTTCCTTGAAATAACTTTTACGCAATTTTGTTAAAATATGAAATGTTCTTGAACAGTGGAGTCAAGTATCATTTGATTCCAAAAATGCACTAAAACATGTGCAAGGGACAAATAAATCGTTGTAAGTACCGTTCTCAATTGCCACTTTTTCACAGCTGCAAGAAGTTTAGAAGGAGGTAGGACACGGCGCTATTTCCGTCCAATTGAGCAGTCTGACTGGGGAAGTACCTTCAACCTACAGAGTACCGCGGCCATAATAACTTCGTGTTGTGTTAGCTAGTTAGGGTAGCCAAAGCTCACTGGAGAGTTTGTGGTGTCAGTGAAAGATAGGCTTGCCCTGCTTTGTCGTCTACACTAACGGCACAGAAATTCTGTGCTTACAGAGTCGGCAGCGCGAGTGTGACTCCTCTGGTGTTACACACGTCGATAGGCCACAGTGACCACTTTCCATAAGGTGGGCCGTGTGCTTGTCTGCCACCTAAGTGGTATAAAAAAAAAAAGTTGTTGATCCGTTTAATTTAAAACACTTCAATTTGATGCCTCCACGCATTCCTGAGAAAAAGGTTTTGTTGACAAACAGACCGGCGGCGGCGGATGGATTGTCTATAGGGGATCAGTTGTTTTTACTTTTGAGATATAAAATACCTAATTACGATACAATACACTAGAGATACAACAATAAAAATACTTCATAACATAGCTGACGAAAGAACACACATTGAGTCGTATTATTATTTTGATTCCTCTTTATTTTGGTATAAAACATACATGTTGATTTTTCCCGTTTATATTTTACACCCATTCAGTGTATTTGTTTAGGATAAGAAAAATATGCAGTGACACCGTAGAGTAAAAACTCCAGATGTTTAATGAGTAACATTTGCCTTGTAATGGGCTATATCATTTATTTTGAACACTTTGACCATATACTGTATTTTCAGTAGAGTAATATTGAGAGTTCTAACTCACTTCGTTCGTTGAACTCTCAATATTACTGATCTAGAACTCTCAATAGCACATGTACGATTGAGAGTTCTAACTCACTAATATTGTAATATTTACGAACGAAGTGAGTTAGAACTCTCAATCGTACATGTGCGATTGAGAGTTATAAATCAGTATTCGTAATCATCAGTACTCACTTCGTTCGTTGAACTCTCAATATTACTGATCTAGAACTCTCAATAGCACATGTACGATTGAGAGTTCTAACTCACTAATATTGTAATATTTACGAACGAAGTGAGTTAGAACTCTCAATCTTACATGTGCGATTGAGAGTTATAAATCAGTATTCGTAAAATCATTTACCTAAGCCAACGTTCGACATTTTAATTCTGTTCAATACACTTTCAATACACTACCGTTCCATCGGTTATAAATACATAATGTCATAATTACATCTGTTCATAATCAGTCCGTCAGCATTGCATCAAACATGAAATTCATTAAACAAGCACAATCGTTACAGATTAGTATAATCTGTAATGATTTACCCAAAATCAAGTTACGCCATGGAGAATTATTGCCGAATACAGTACGTTGCATCATTTGCGGACCATCAAATTGTGGAAAAACCAATTTGTTAATTGGTCTCCTTTTGCACGAAAATGGATTGACATTTCAAAATGTTTATGTATATTCTAAAACTCTATATCAACCAAAGTACATTTTTTTAGAAAAGGTTTTACGAGGAGTACCAGGAGTCAGTTTTCAGAAATATCAGGCAAATGATGACGTTATGAAAGTTTCAGATGCAAAACCTAATTCAGTAATTATTTTTGACGATGTAGCATGTGAAAATCAAAGTAATATGCGTGATTATTTTGCCATGGGAAGACATAAATTGATTGACAGTTTTTATTTAAATCAAACTTATAGCAAAATACCTAAACAACTAATAAGAGATAACGCTAACTTAATTGTGCTTTTTAAGCAAGACGAAATTAATTTGAAACATGTTTATGAAGAACATGTTAACACTGACATGACGTGGTTGGAATTTCGTAACATGTGTTCTCAAATATGGAAAGAGCCTTATGACTATGTTGTGATTAATAAAGACTGTCCTAAAAACAACGGGTGTTATAGAAAAATGTTTGACACTTTTGTAGAATTAGATAAAATTTGAATATTTAAATAGACTGCTTTTAGTTTCTCGTCATTCTTTAATCGACTCTTATTGGATTACCATCTATTTTACATAATGGAAAAATCATTGAAAAAACAAATTGTAGATGCAACACAAGCTGTAAGAAAAAAAATACGTAACATGAAGGATTTTGAAGAAAATAACAGACAAGTGCTTGATACAGTTTTCAAGCCTGTTACAGAATCTCTTAATTTAATAGCCAACACCAATAATCAACCAGTTCTAACAAAAAATGAAGAAAAAGGAGAATTTCATGATCAAATTTCCAACCACGACTTACAGAATGATCAACATATAGAAGAAACAAATGATACCAATGATGAATCAGAAGCCGATATTGACTCTTCATTTGAGTCAATAGTCGATACTAATCCAGATCATGATGTATCATCTTGGTCATTATCTTCAGAAATATTAGCGGATGTACCATTTGGTGTAAGAAATGAACGTGGAAAGTTAATGTTAGGTTTCTCTAGTATAACGATTGGTGATGACGTTATTACTGTAGCCGGACACAAATACAAATGCACACCTGGCTTGCGACAGTTGCTCTTAAAAAAAGACGTTGATCTGAGCTTTGTTACAGATTATGACATGCAAAATTATAAGTCGATGTTACTTGTAACAAATGCACATCGTAGAGATTTTGATTCAAGAAAACCAATTAAAAGTAATAAAGGACAAAAATATATGCAAGTTATTAAACCTCTTTTCGATCAACAAAGTAAAAGTCCAAACTGTGAACCAAAAGTAGGAAAAGGATTACCTTTAACAAAAATGTGGAAAAAAAACACAGATTTTGTATATTGGGATGATCCAAATGAATTGGTTGATAGATTAAAGTTATTAATTGCTTCTCGAGATGCTGGCAACACAGGACTAGATAATGAAATAATATCTATCGTTGAAGAACTACGTGAAAGCAAAATCATTAAATAGACTTACTAATAAGAAATGTCTATCATTTTATTGTACACCGTTCAACACAATACATCTTAAATATGAATTTAGACAAATTTGGTCATTATATTCATAAGCGATTACGTATATCAGAATTGCTGGAATTTTATGATAATGCATTGCTCAAATCTGAAAATGGTGATTACGATTTGAAGACATCGAAGCTAACAGGGGTCAAACCTCCTGAAGATGCAGATGATGCAGTAAACAAAGCATATGTAGATGAATTGAGAACTAAACTAATAACCGACTTACAAAAACTGCAAAATACTATGTTAAACGATGTTCAGATCCAGCTGGAGAAAGCTTTAAAAACAATAGTATCTGAGGCAGTGGTTCACTTGGAAAACAAATTTTATAGTCGGAAAGCAGTTGATGAGATAGTTGAAAACGCAGTTAAATTTGTATTAGAGCAAAAGCATAAGCTTGAAAGTTCCTCAAAATGACAAAACAACAAATTGTTAACGAAATACATAAAGCTGCACGAAAAAATTATCCTCGTCGATCTGTAATTTTAAAAGGTATTGATGATTTGTGGCAAGCTGATTTAATCGACATGCAAAACTTGAAAAGATTTAATAAAGGTTATAACTATATTTTAATAGTTATTGATTGCTTCTCAAAGTACGTTTGGATAGAACCACTAAAAACTAAAAATAAGCATAATGTTTCTAACGCATTCGAGAAATTGATATCGACTAACCATCGGATACCAGCTCATCTCCAAACTGATTTGGGTACCGAGTTCTATAATTCAGCATTTCAAAAGCTTATAAAGAACTATAATATTAATCACTACTCAACTTTTTCAACGAAAAAGGCTTCAATTGTAGAACGTGTTATCAGAACTATTAAAAATAAATTGTATAAGTACTTTAGTCTCAGCGGGCACTATAAATGGATAGATTTTGGTTTGGAGAGTGTTGTAAAGACATATAACAACACAAAACATAGCACTATTAAATTAGCACCCGTTGATGTCAATAAATTGAATGAAGCAGATGTTAAAAATAATATTAAGAACTCAATAAAAACGGTATCCTATAAACATAAGCCCAAGTTTATGATTGGTGATAGAGTTAGAATTAGTAAATACAAACAACTATTTGAGAAAGGTTATACACCTAATTGGTCAACGGAACTATTTAATATAAAAAGTATCAATAACACTGTACCAGAAACATATCACATCGAAGATCAACACAAACAAGTTATATCAGGAACCTTTTACAAACACGAACTTCAAAAATCATCTTGTCCAGGTGTCTATTTGATAGAAAAAGTTTTACGAAGGAAAGGAAATAAACTGTTCGTAAAATGGTTGGGCTTAAGTAATAAAGAGAATAGTTGGATTGATAAGACTGCAATAGTGGAATAAATTATATACATAACAGTTATTAATTATAATATTTTGTTCATTATACTATGAGCTATGCAAGGTGGTGGACTACTCAATAGTGTTATTAATCATTTGCCATTTGAACTCCACTTACCCGGCTATAATTATTGCGGACCTGGAACAAAACTTTCAAAACGTTTACTGCGTGGTGATAAAGGTGTAAATAAGCTAGACGAAGCATGTATGTATCACGACATTGCATACGAAAACTATACAGACTTGTCTAATCGTCACAAAGCCGATTTACAACTTTTAAATATGGCCAAACAAAGAATGAAAGCAAAAGATGCTAGTAAAGGAGAAAAGCTTAGTTCGTGGGTAGTGAGTAAAGTTATGAAAGCGAAACTCAAATCTGGTGCTGGTGTTAAGCCATTTCATAATTTGGTTACAAAAATTAAAAGAAAAATCAAGAAACGCGTACCCAAAGATGGTAAATCTTTAATACATGCAGCTTATATGGCTGCTAAAAAAATTGTTCCGTGCGTTCCAAAACTTCGAGTACCACGAGTCATACCTTTACCAAAAACAGGAGGCATTCTGCCTTTAATCCCGATTTTTGCCGGTTTATCAGCTTTAGGAGCTTTGGCTGGTGGCGCAGCGGGTATTGCAAAAACAGTGAATGATTATAAAGAAGGTCAAAAAAAATTACAAGAATCTGAACGTCATAATAAGACTATGGAAGCTATTGCATTAGGTAACGGTTTATACATTAAACCACACAAAAAAGGCAAAGGATTGTTTATAAAATCGTCAAAAAACTAAGTAATAAGCTACCTAATCGTGCCTTAACTAATATCGATATTCAAAATTATGCATATGGTATTCCTTATTTTCGAGGAGTTTACATGAAGGATCAGTTACCAAAAATCCCTAAACGAATTGAATGTGGTATAGTTAACTTAGATAATTCAGAAAACGATGGAACGCATTGGGTAGCTTATGTCAAGGTAAATAATTATTGTGAATATTTTGATAGTTTTGGTGATTTAAGACCACCAATCGAATTGATACGATATTTTAGGAACTGCAATATTAATTATAACTATACAAGATATCAAAAATTTGATACAATAATTTGTGGACATTTGTGTTTAGAATATCTACAATCTTTTTGGAATAAATACTATAAATTTTATACTGTTCTTTCATTTTTATCATTTGCAAGATGACACTCACCTTGTCTATAACTGGAAACTCATCGGTATTTACTACCTTCTATCCAAATACGTTACAATTAATCGGAGAGTATGAATGTGCATTATTACATTTATCCACATATAATTCTATTCCAAATATTGATAAAACAAATAATAAGTTATACTATGGTTCAAATAATGTTATTGAAATACCTGAAGGTACTTATGAGTTGCAAGATATCAGTGATTATTTAAAATCTGAAGTAAAGGATGCATCCATAAAGCTCCATTGCAATAACAACACCTTAAAAACCATGTTATTTTGTACATCAACTATAGATTTTACTAAAGATTGTACGTTCGGAGGTTTGTTGGGGTTTAAAAGACAAGTCTTGGAAGCCAATAAATATCATGTATCAGAGTTTCCAGTCAACATTTTGCCTACAACCGTGATAAGAGTTGAATGTGATATAATTAGCGGTTCCTATATAAACGGACAATCCAGTCACATTCTACATGAATTCGCACTTAATGTCCCACCTGGATACAGAATTATAGAAATACCAAAAAACGCAATTTACTTTCCAATC
This sequence comes from Eilema griseolum, assembly GCA_963662185.1. NCBI lineage: Eukaryota > Metazoa > Arthropoda > Insecta > Lepidoptera > Erebidae > Eilema > Eilema griseolum. Next base: position 15,441,465 of record OY759250.1, read on the forward strand.
AACCAAACCAACATCAGCTGCATACAGATCAGACTTTTGGATATAAATAATAACTTAATAAATTTGCGAGGTGAAGAAGTACAGTTGTATCTACACCTCAAAAGAAAAAATGATTGACTATACTAAATATAATATGTTTCTTCCAATTCAAAATAGCAGTTCTACTCGAACTCTCAATCAAGTAAGAACTCGACCTAAAAGGAGAATAAAGTTGAATAAAAACAATAAAGCATTTCTTAAGGCGATTGGTTTGTTAAAATGAATATCCTAGATGTTTTATCCGCTCCAGCCTATGACAACTCTGTGGAAGGAATTGAAATTCACTCTTACAAGCCTTACGTAACAAGTTTTAATAGAAGCGATGAAATCAGGATACCCATTAATCAGCAAGACTTGTATATATTACCATCAGAAAGCACTTTGTTTTTGGAAGGAACTGTTATTGTAAAGAAGGCTGAAAATTCGAAAGAGAGAGTCAGTAACGTTCATTTCACAAACAATAGTTTACTTTACTTGTTTCAAGATATAAGGTACGAAATAAATGGAGTGGAGATAGATAAAATAAAAAATGCTGGTATAACTAGCACGATGAAATCATTTATATCAATGAATGAGAGCGAAGCTAAAACATCTAATGCTTGGGGTTGGAATATCGAGGGAATAAGAAGTTCTAATGGAGGTAGCTTTTCTGCTTCTATACCACTTCGCAACATTCTTGGTTTCGCAGAAGATTTTAAGAAAGTAGTAATAAACAGTAAACATGAACTAATCTTATTACGAAGTAATACCAATCTGAACGCACTAAAACTCAACCCTGGTGAAATTGTAGAAGATATTATCATAAACAAAATAATATGGCGTGTACCGCATGTTAAAGTATCTGATAGAGAAAAAATAAACATTCTAAAATTGTTAGAAAAAGATCGACCACTTCAGATGATATTCAGGAATTGGGATTTGTATGAATATCCAATGTTGCCTAAAACCACCAAACATACTTGGTCAATAAAAACATCTTCGCAAATAGAGAAACCAAGATTTGTCATTATTGGTTTACAGACAAATAGAAAAAATAATGCTACATTTGATATGTCTCGATTTGATCATTGTGAGATTCGTGACGTTAAGGTATACCTTAACTCCACCTACTTCCCATATGAAAATATAAATACAAGTTTCTCGAATAATCGAATTGCTTTAATATATGAAAAATATACTAAATTTCAACAGTCTTATTATGGGCGTCGCGCTGAGCCTTTATTAAGTGAGGAACAATTTAAAAACGTTGCTCCGTTATTCGTCATAGACTGTTCTAGACAGCCAGATAATCTTAAGTCAGGTCCTGTTGTGGACGTAAGAGTGGAAATTGAAAGTGATATTGATATCCCGGATCAAACTTCGGCATATTGTCTTATACGTGGGGCGCACTATAAGTTTCCGGAATGAATATGAAAAAATACTATTAAAGGTACAAAATTAATTTATTGTTTTTCAAAATAATCTCCCTTGCCGTCTATGCACTTTTTCATTCGATCAAACCAGTTTTGAAAACTTTTGTGCCACTCCTCTGTGGTGACCTCTGAAACGTGTTTTTGATACTCCTCGACAGCCTCTTCTGGTGATGAAAATCGTTGGCCGCGTAATTGGTTCTTAATTTTTGGGAACAGATAAAAGTCACAAGGTGCCAGGTCGGGACTGTATGCAGGATGACTCATGAGTTCTACATTTTTCGCCTTCAAAAAGTCGTTTGTCTGTCTGGCCGTGTGAGAACTAGCATTGTCGTGGTGCAGGATGATACGGCGTTTACGGTTATTTTTACGGAGTTCGTCAATAACTTCCGGCAAACAAATGGTCGTGTACCAGTCACTATTCACAGTACGACGATTTTCTAAAGCAACAGTAGCCACGTGTCCAGTTTTATTAAAAAAAGAAGCAATCATCCGCTTAGATGCACTTTTCACGCGCGCCACTTTGGTTGGTTTCGGCTCATCTTGAAAGACCCATACGCTCGATTGCTGCTTTGTTTTGGGATCGTAGCAATAAATCCATGTTTCGTCACCTGTTACTATGTCCCACACCAAATTTGACGCACCTTCGTTGAATCTGGTAAGCATGGCACTACACCAAGTGACGCGGTCCGTTTTTTGATCCTCGGTCAAGTTATGTGGGATCCACCGCGAGCACAGCTTTCTCACACCCAAATGTTTGTGTAGGATTGCTTGTATTTGACTCATGCCTATTTCTAAGGATGCGCAAATTTCATGGTAGGTCACATGCCTGTCTGTTTCAATCATACGGCGCACAGCATCGATGTTTTTGTTGGTCACAGCGGTGGACGGCCGACCATCGCGAGATTCGTCACTGAGATTGATACGACCACGCTTGAATTCTGCAAACCAGCTATAAACAGTCGTTTTGCATGGAGCTTCATCGCCAAAAGCTGTTTCAAGCCGAGCGATGCTCTGTTGAGCCGTCAAATTACACTTAAAATCGTAGAAAATCATACTACGAAAATTTTCCCGAGTTAAATCCATGTTGATGCAGACACACAATTTTTTAAATGGCGCCACAAGGTAAAAACAAAAGACAGTCAGATGAAACAAACTGTATTCTACAGCCAAAGAGTTCTATTTTCAAATGTTGTAATAAATTTTTAAATATTGTTTATGTAAGTGGCCAGTTCCGGAAACTTTTAGTGTAACCTATGTATTGAACGACTGTATAATTGAGTATAAACCATTAAGCAGCACTGTGAGAAAATTATCATGAACCCGAATACAATTATAGTGGATGTCCAGGGGTTTAAAGACACTTATAATAACTTTATAATCAAGGAATTAGCTCTAGCCACTCGTGTTTATACCCAAACGTTCTTAATAAAGCCCCCATATTTATTTAAATACTTAACTACGAATGAAAAAAAACAAGTTACGTGGTTAGAGAGAAACAGAGGGATTTACTGGAATGAAGGTTATATCGACTATAGAGAATTTCGACGCATAATTGTTCCTTATCTAGAAAATAAAGAAATTATTGTGAAGGGCTTAGAAAAAGTTAAGTGGATTCAAGATCTTTGTATGAATTGTATTTGCGTAGATCTTGGTGAAGACAAGTGCCTAAATTTATCACTGTTGCATCACAAATATTCAAATAATGAGACAAGTTTTAATTGTATTAATCATACTAAACAATGTGCACTTAAAAATGTTTTATGTTTAAAGAACTATTTAATAGAGCAAGAAAGGTAATTTGTCTTCCTGTACACAGATTTAATAAATAAAACAATTTTTTAAAGTAAATGGTTTTTATTTTTTAACCCACATTTTAAATACCTATCTATAATTTTTAACACATTATTTTCACAGTACACACAATAAAAATTTAATTAAATATAAATATGACATCAGCAAATATTATTTGTATAAAAAATTGTATAAATATACATCAGTAAAATGTAGGTACATTTTACTGATAAATATTTCAATAAAACAAACTTTAAATCTTCATTGATTTTTATTTCTTATTATCACTTTTAATGCATAATACCTATATATTATCATTTTTACACCAAATAATATTAAAATATAAATTATTTATGAAATATTAATTTCAATACAAATGACGATCACATTTATTTACAAACTTACACTACACCACTATTTACATAAAATTAATCTAGTTAGGAATATTTTAAAACAAGAACTATTAATAAATGTTAGGGAAAGAATAGCCGCATATTTTTTTTGATATATTATGTATTAAATTTTCGGTTTGATCAGAAATTTCGTCAACTGGATCTTTGACAATATATTGTGCCTTTATTATCTCCTCTTCATTCTTACTTGATCCGCTCAGGTCCTTAATCTCAATTTTGATCAAACGCCGTCCTTTTGTTGGTTCACAGTTTATAACGTATGAAGGTTGTCTATGTTTCTTTAATATTTTACTCACTATTTTTGATTCTGACTTGCGCGTGGATTTTTTTCTCTCGGCGTTTTTTTTAGGTGTTTCACGGTGTGTACTTTGAGCTGCGATCCATAATCGTTCAGTTTCTTCGTCAAATGCATATGGATCTTGCGCATTTGGAAGCGATTCTGGTGAATACAATCCATTTGGCAAACCGTTTCTTTCTTCAGTGTCTTCTATCGCGAATATATTCTCATTTGTGTTCTGAAAATAAAAAAAACGTTAGTATGTTATTTACGTTACGTGACGTGTTACCTTTTCTATAAACACAATATTATAATAGTTTTTCAAATCAAATATCTTACCATGTTGTTTGTTGATTTGTAAACTAATAGATAAATTTAAAGTTGCACGTATTAAATTATACGTCCACGTCGTTAGTGATAAATTCAGAATGAAACAATGAACTTATAAAATTAACAACGGGATTATATAGCCACAGTTTCTGAAAATTGATACTATTTCTAATACATATTTCTTTAAACAACAAAATACTTACGACGTACAAGTTGAAACATGAAAATCCTATCATGTAAAAACACGTATTGTGCATAGCAAAGCAAAAAGATTTCTATGACGTGTTACCTCGCTACTGCAATGATTATTATATAGATATGGGTACTAAGAACAGGTTGAGACATGAAAATTTGAACAAACCTGATTCAGGTACAGTTTACCCTTTACTTACCTATGTGTGTCGCAAAAGTTTTCTATTATGTCACTAGTTGAGAATGAAGTATAATAAAACGAAAATATGATTACATCATGTAGGTATTTATTTATAAATAAGAGTAAAAGACATAGGTAGGTAGGTACATTCTTATAAGATAAAAACTTAAAGTACTTAAATACATTTTTAAACATCACAATGTCATACTTATGAAAAAATAAAACCCATCATAAATTTCAATTAAACGTCCTAAAATTCAGCCTAAAATTGAGCAATTACCCCAAGAAACAGTGTGAATGTTGTCCTTTAATATATACCGCTTATCATCATTGGATGATAATACAACTTTGTTGACACTACGGGTTACTAACTCGTGTTTCAATGATTTAAATAATAAATTTGTTTACGAGTTATTTCATTATTGGTTAACGTTTTTTTATAATCTGCTTTTACTAAGTCTCTCACTACGCATTTCTTAACACCTTTAGCTTTTTTTAAAGTACATTGCTCAGATTGAATACAATATAATTTGGGACGTAGACCAATGAATTCCCTGATTATTTTACCACTCATTTCATCTTTGAATAGACCTGGCACTTTTTTATTCAAAATCGGTAAACTAAACGGATTACTTGTACTATAATTACTAGTATCAAAATAACTAATAAAGTAGTTTTTCATATCATTGTAAAAGTCGTTAGTTTCAATTTTATAAATAAAACTGTCTGTGTCCGTATAGCATAACTTGATAAGTTCTCTGTAATGTGGGCGCATAATAGAATAGTGAAAATCATACATATGTTTTTTTGATAGTTCTAATACAGAGAAACCTATATATAGGGGTTTATCCATAACAATTTTTTCAGGTTTCATTTGAATCGCAACCAAATTCTCAGAAAATATAGAAACACTATGGAAGTTAGGTCTGGCAACCAAGGTATCTGCACTTAATCTCTTTTTTGTTTTATTTTCGCTATCACTCCACTGATTTACTAAATGAACTTTTACACGATTTTCATTATTTTCTAGCGTTTTACCGAATATACTGTTATTAAGCAATTTAAAAAAGTCTTGTTCAAATTCGGTCACTGCTTTTTGTCTAAGCTCGGTATTGAGGTCTATATATTGTTTTAAAAATGCTTTTTGCCTAAAAGTTATAACGCGATGCACTTTGTTTAATATTAATCCATGCTTAATACAATTTTTCAAATGTACGTAATGTATTACGTATTTATATTTATCATATAAAGTTGTGACAAGTTTAGAAATTTTTCCTCCAGGAGGCACACATTTCTCAGGACAAAATGGCAAGTCATTATGCAAACGGTGTAAATATTTAGGATAAAGTAAATCTACCTCTAATATGAACCCATAATCTGCATCATCTTTTATATTCATGATATTTAGATTTTCTATCTCATTTTTATCAAGAAACCTGAAGTTTGATAAAGGTAAAGGTTGGCACATAGCATACCCATATAAATTATTGCAATCTAAGTATACAATAAATATATCATCTTGTTGAGGGTCATAATTTTCCATATATTTATTATTACTTTTTACATAACGATGGGAACTCATACAAAGACCTCCTCTTATACCCTCTTGTATTAACCTTATTATTGCTAAATCATCAATAAGTTCTAACTTAATTCCCGTTTTGAGAAGCATCGCGTCCCATGATAAGCTAGGAGCTGTTACATAAAAAGCTGGATCTAATTGATAAAATCGCTTAGAAGTATTTCTAAAGTTTTCAAAAACGTCAGTCAACAAAAGTACGTCAGTTTTGAGGTAAAGATCAGTATAATCACCTAGATTTTTTATTTTAAATTCAGACCATACTAATTTAGCATGCTGGTAATCTGCTAATGAAATATGTTGATTATTTAAGGAATTATAAAAATAACATTTTTCAGGCAGAACTGTCTCCTTATAACGATTTATGTTGCTCATATAATCATAAGGATATACACCTTTTCGCGTAAGTAATTTAAATTGTTTTGGACAAGAGAAATTGTTTTTTAAGTGTATAAACTGTTCTGGTTTCAAACTTTTTACTAATTTGTCTAAACTAGTAGATAAAAATTTAAAGGAGTCCACAAACCGAAGCTGTACAAATTCATTTCTAGAAACTTGTATAAATTTTGTAAAAGAAATGTATGACTCTTTATTTTTAGCTATGATTTTAAGTGAACCGCTAGCTTCTCCTAATTTTTTAATAAAAAGATGGCAATCGTAACCTGAAAGGTTATGAAAGAAAATTGGTATAAATTTCGGAAGTTTATACATCAAATTACAGTAGTTATGTGCGGCTCCTCGATATTGACCTGTCAAATGACAGTGGTCTCTTACTCGGTCTGTGATTAGTAAGTTTTGACAAATATGACAACGAGTGCTTTCATTGAATTTAACAGAATCGTCGTTGTTAAATATAATTGGTACACTATTCGACAGATTGTTGTTAATCCATTGAACATCCCTGTAAATATTCTCAACAAATTTATCTACACAATCTTCCCCACGGTAAGATACAAAACGATTTCTACTTTCATCAAACGAACAAACTATATAATAAGCGAATGCTATAGGTATATGTACCTGACATACTGAGGTACTCGCAACAGAGGGATCCTGGTTGCACCCTTGCACTGGAACCAACATGGCTTCAAAATCTGCGTAAATTACATATGGCACATTTTGTTTCCTTTCGTAGTTTTTAAACTCAATCACTGAACCTTTTTGCGGTAGCTGAGTCATTACACCGGCACATACATGAGAATCAATTTCCATGCTTGTTCTAAAAAATAGCAAACACTCATCACAAAAAAATAATTTCCCATTATGGTTAGTTATTTGTTTTCTCACCAAACGCGATAAATCTTTGATCAGACAGTAATGTGAATATCTGCTCTTTTCTAATAATAGTAAATTAACTGTTTTTTTGTTATCGTTATTAAACTGTGATTTGTATAAAGGTCCTATGATCTGTCTATTATTTTCTAAACCATATACATTTATTCGTAATCTTGGATTATTTTTTTCAAACATTTGTATATCGGTAAAAGTTACTGGAAATGACATTCCTTCTATGTTAAACAGATTGAAAAAATTTGGATATGAAGAAACTCTCTGAATGTTCCTATTTGCAGGGTAAAGAGCTGCCGTGACCGACCACAGGAAACAATATATATCATTGTTACGAATATTTACACATGCCTTTTTATTTTTAATGATCAGAGGTAAATCAATAAATCTTGAACCACGGAGCGGTTGATATCTATTTATATTTACCTCCATGTAACAGTTATTAAGGAAAGTCCAACCAGAATCCCGCTCTTCAAATTCGTCTATCTTTTTCAGTAATTGATTAGCAACATCTGTAAAGAGCTTTGTAAAATCATAGTTCATACATATAATAATATTTTTGGTTTCAAATGATTTAACTTCTGGTATGTCGTGTTTAAGTAGTACAAACTTTGAGTATATATGAAAGTTAACCTTAAGGGAAGTGTGAGCTGCAAGAGATTGATCAATTAAAGATTTGACCCTACTGTGAAGGTGTCTGAAGAAAACAGGTAAAGATGTCTGTTCGTTCGTGTCAAGAGTATGTAATCTATATGTTGCTAATCGATTTTTAAAAGCAGAGTTCACTTTCTCCACGCCATGATCTAAAGTAATTACGTTATCTGACTTTCGGTGTATTTTACTCCTTAAATGTCCTATCCAGTTCTTACCATTTACGTCAACACCACAGCTATCACAGAACGGCATATTAATTTGTGAAACACACAGACAGATTAGGATGGAATTTTTAATTGAAATTTATGATGGTCAATGGATTATTCAAATTTATTTAATATTTTTATGTATTACATACAAATAGATAATTATATTAAGTTTAGTAGGTACGGACTTATTTAAAATTAATTTTATTAGAAAAGAAAGTGGCTTCAGAATCTGCGAACAACTCGCTGGCTTGTCTAACAAATTTTTGTAGTTGAGCCCAGTGAGGAGATTCCTCGTCAGTCCGAAGCTTCAACCACAGCAGGTTTTTTTTCCAAAGGTCGTCGCCACCTTCTTGGACGTCAACCGAGTTGTACACCTTCAAGTCAATGTGGAAGGGACCCTCGGTAGACAGTGTACGCCTCGTTTGACCGTTAGCCACCCGATTGTACAGCACCGATGTGGATGAAGCTCTGCCGGTGTTGACGGTGGGAGTTTCACTGTCGAGGTGGAAGATGTCGTATCCCTTTTGCGCAGCCTTTTTCTTTGAAGCTCTAAAACAGGGAAATTTTCTATATTATAATATTGTACCTTAGTACTTATAATGTTCATTAAATAAATAATAAATGATCATTATGTATATTGTTATGAACTGGACAACATCAGTTTTGCTTTAGTTAGGAATATTACGTGAACAGATTAATAGATGACTGTCATGAACGACACACAAAGTTTGATACTAATGGAACTCGAACCCAAGACTTCTGGATTTGCAATTACTAAACTACTTAGCCAGAAAAATAAATTAATCTCTCATAATAATATTATATTAACAAAAATAACAAAACTAGCACTATTTAACACGTAACCTCGCTCACTCATATTTTGGTACATACCTATTGCGTAATGTTGTTGATTATACGTATTTTAATTGGTCGTATTGGTACCTTATCATCACCTTACATCAGCTGGGTATAAGAGTACTAATGAGTAATAATTACCTCGGACATTCGCTTGAGGTACTTCTAGCAGATGACTTGCGTTTGACGGAGACCTTTTTGAACGTCCCAGCCTCGCTCCTTACCACTCTGTCACAATCGAACTCTTGGTCCGCTCTGAAAACATAATACCTATTATAAGTTACAAATAGTAAATAAATATACAGAAACCTACTCAGAAAACTATCACATTATCTTCACAAAAACTTTCTCATCGTAAAAACTATTTTAACAGCACTAGATTTTTCAGTCGTAAATTATAATATAACCAGCTTTTGCCCGCGGCTTCGCCCGTGTAGATGTCAACATAGCTTTAGTCTTTTCTCATGGTCTGGTCTACCCCACATCCAATTTCATCAATAGGTAAAGCGGTTTAGACGTCAAACCGTTGTTACGCTTTACCTTGTTACAGACAGACAGAAAGAGTTACTTTCGTATATTTTATGATATTAGTATAGATAAGTAATGAACATGTACGTACTGGTACATATGGACGTACCTTATACGATCGCTTGCAACGCTTTTGACAGTTGGTGACGATTTGCGCTTTCCAGCCCCCTTTGCTGCCTTCGAATTTGACTTGACGGCTTCGATCGACGTCGCCCTCGCACTGTTGCCACTATCGTACTCTGAATCCGACCTGTAAATATTATGAACAGAATAGTTATTAAATTGCGACTAGTAACTCAGAAAACGAAGTGTTTAGTCTGCCAATTGCAACAATTCGGTAGTCACTCAAACTAATAAAATTTGACAAGACTAATACGCTAAATACGTTATCACTAGTTAGTATCACTCACCGTCACCGTGCACAAAATAACGATAGGTTTAGTTCTGCCAAATTTGTTTAAAGGTTAAAAAGATTTCTCACTTAAAAACAATAGAACATGGGATAGAATATTTTATAACTTAGGAACTTAAATTTTTTAGGTAGGTACAGTGACGATTAAACTCACAAAAAATCTGGAGCCAGGTGTTTAGTCTTCAAGGTGAAAGGTCTTGGTCTTCAAGGTGGAAGGTCTTCAAGATGGTGGCTGCTCCAATGGATTCGTTCAACGGTATAATAACGAAGTCAAAATGAAGCACTGACTGAATGATTTCAGATTTTATAAGAAAATTAATGATAATTTAGCAAAATACGTTAGGGTTGTCACCACGCATAGGAAAAAATATCTCGTCACGTTACGTAATGGAAATAATCAAATTATGATATAAGTCATGTAAATTCTACATGAAAATATTAATAAGTTATACATATCTAATAATAATGTAAATATTTTGTATGATGTAAAGTTTACTTAATATTTACATTCCCCTATTATGTTTGTATACAGTAAATACTGAAAATGGAAATAAAAATTAAACTTAACATTATACATATTATAAAAAATTGTCTTTCTTATAGTTTTATTCTTTAATAATAACTCAAATTGTAATCGCTCAATAGCTCAGTCGGCTGAGCATTCCCCTGTAAGGGAAAGGTCATGGTTTCGAGTTCTACTTGAGCATTTCATTTTTCCCGATGTATTTGAAATAACAAATTGCATTAATAAATGCTGTCAATATTAATTAAAATGTAAACATTTAATTTATTTTATTTTTAGATATAAAATGTGATCAGAAATGAGGTAAGTATTTGATTAAAAAACTAAATTATCTGGATTATAATATTCAAATATTCATTATGTTCAAAGAGTAGGTAATCTCAATAAATTATTTGAAACCAATGTAGATACCTATTAAATCCTTCACACAATATTTTATTGTATCGAAAAATAAGATGTTGTATTAATTTTAATTTATAGATAGTACATTATTAACTAATAGTGGCAGCCCTAATGTAATTCGTGTAAGCATTTTCGACCCATATAACTTCAAAGAATCACATGGAGTAAAATTACATACTCCACGTGTAAAAATCCTACAACCTGTACAATCCTGTATCAATATTGTATTATTATTATTATAATTTTAAAGCGGTAGCCTAGTGGTATGGGTAATGGACTGCTAAGACGAGGTCTCGGGTTCGATCCCAGGTTTTACAATGGCACACACCAATGACTTTTCGATGCTTTTCGAAGTTATGTGTGTATTTATCGCAGGTTTATAAGTGCCCGGTTAATGGTAATAGGCTCGCCACCTATTACATTGGGACCTAAACATAAACTGGCGAAATGTGGGTGCTAGCACCTCTGTCTACCCCTTCGGGGATATAGGCGTGAGTTTATGTTAATGTTAATTTTAACGATTAACTTAATTTTTGATCCAACTAATAATTATATTTAAACTTGAAAGTTTTTTAAAGATATTCTTCTTAATATGTAGGTGTATCAATTTGTAATGCATTTGCTGTGGATAAACCTATAAACAAAATAAAAATAAATTATGTTATATTCAATCACACTATAACGGCTAAACGGATCTGGCTAAAATTTGTTCAAGGAAAATGTCAGCCTCCGTGGCGTGATGGATTCGATTCCCGCACGGTGCAATAATTAGTTTGCATGAATATGACTATTTGCATTGGTCTGGGTGTTTATATGTATAATAATTATACAGTAAATTATATACAATTTAGGTACAAGATATGCATAAATGGCGACCTTATTGCTAAAAACAATATCTTACACGCGACCTACATCAACACCTTTGGACCCCAAGCCATCCGATCCTGCTAGGCAGTGCATCCGCTAAATAACAAGCTAGTGTTTAGTACAGGTTTTCATTTCAAGGTAGAGAGTTGGGCAACAGTCGATCTCGATAAAGTCAAAGTGCAAATATATAATACGGTCTTACAATATAGTTTTTATCTAACTATTTACTTTAAATAAGTAGGTATATATTATACAAATATTATTTTATGTAAAGATTGATCGTAGATGAAATATTAAAAAGTGAAGTCGTAGGTAAAACTAGTCAAGTAATTTCATTTATGGAATATTATTAGCGGTCAGTAGCAGGTGCATTTAGGTATGAGAAATGCTATTGTTTATATCATTATCATATTGCACTCGGCGAAGCTCGACAGCCGCGCGAGTAACGAGACCTCACTGGGAGTGATGTGCCGACAAAGGCTTAGCGACTAGCAACAGACCAAATCGTGGCATCGTTTCATACGTGCTATGTAGGTTGCTATACTTAGGTTATGTAATATTGACTATATTGCACCACCACCTGTAATATTGTAATATTTACGAACGAAGTGAGTACTGATGATTACGAATACTGATTTATAACTCTCAATCGCACATGTACGATTGAGAGTTCTAACTCACTTCGTTCGTAAATATTACAATATTAGTGAGTTAGAACTCTCAATCGTACATGTGCTATTGAGAGTTCTAGATCAGTAATATTGAGAGTTCAACGAACGAAGTGAGTTAGAACTCTCAATATTACTCTACTATTTTCACAGTATTTCTGGAGACTTCTTCGTGGCACTACCCAATGATACTATCGGTAGTGTCAAGGATAATATTACTTCGTGGCACTACCGGTAGTATCAAGACTAATATTCTTTCTTCATGACACCACCGGTAGTGTCAAAGGTAATTTTCGTAATTGTAAAGTAATATATATTTCTCCTTTCTAGCAATTTCAAAATTACTGAGTAAGCTAATGTCAATATTGTTCTTCTAACTGTCAATGTGTGCATGTTATTTATGTGTGTGTTTATATGTTAACCTGTACCAAAGTAGTAGAAGACACTGGCGTCGTGCGTTTTAGTCAGTTCGAGTTCGACATAACCTTCCCACCGGCTCCGGTGATGGGGAATATTTCGCACGTAAAAAAGACTAAATGTAGATAGGTCTAATTTATTTTGTTTATAGAATGTGTATATAGTATTGCTGCGTGGTTTCCACCACTCCATCTCTTCCCATGCGGTGTCGTACAAGGCGATTAAGGGATAGGGCTGTTTAACATCAAACAGATATAAACAGCGCAGACTCTGCCCCAAATGCATGGCTCGAGTCAACAATAGTGCTCGGAAAACGGCAATAGGTTCACCCACCTATTACGTGGGACCGAATACAATGATAGGTGAAATGTGGGTGTTAATTCACCTCTGCTTAACCCTTTGGGTATAAAGACGTGATTATATATTATATTATATAGTCTAAACCTGTACATTTACTTAAATTGACATAATTAAGTCATATTGACGTGTCCTATTATACAAAAGAATCAAGTTGCTAATATCAGCCGTGCTGTCATTGTAAAACCATTACCGTTGTTAAAGGGTAAACAGTAAAACAACTAATTTTAGTTGTTTTACTGTAAATAATTACACTGTAACAATTGTACAATAGAAAGAGGACGAGAAGCTTTCTTTATTTGCTTTTTATACTGTGTACTTTCGGTTTGTTTGTTGGTCGTGTTTGGATATTATTTTACAAAGGAAAATATTTAAGCGTTAATTGTTATGCTTTTTTTTCGCTAACTGATTTTGTTTGTGCTGTTTGTTTTGATTTTTCATGTAGGTACTTTGAAGTCCATTGCAGGGTTGGTATTCATACCTGTTTGGTTAGGTATGTATATTTATTATTTGTCCGTCAATTGACTACACCCAGCTAAATGGTAAAAAGCTGAGGTGCAGTCAAAAAAATATGACCACCACTTCCGATACTATTGAACTTAAGATGGTGGTCCCTACCTTGACGGCCTAGATAGATGCTTTTTCAAGCCCCTTTTGAAGAACCCGGGACTGTAAGAAGAGGGAAACACGTGCGCGAGCAGAGCATTCCAGCTCTTTATTGTGTGGCAGAGGAAGGAGGCTTCAAACCGTTTGGTGCAAGACGGTATGTAATCCACTCTGTGTGGGTTACCACCAACAAAGGCTAGCACACGTTGTTCTGGACAGGAAGAGAGAAGGTGGGATCAGGTGTAATAGCTCCTCAGTACACTCGCCGTGGTATAGGCGATAGAATACGGCCAGAGAGGCAACATTTCTACGCAACTGCAAAGGTCCCAACGTGTGTTGCACGGCACCAATGATACGAACTGCACGCCGCTGCAAGCCGTCAAGAGTATCGTATATTCAAACGCTCGCAAAATTAAAGAAAAATATATTATAATGTATGTTTAATGTAATTCATCTAGCCATCGTGCCCGAAAGTACGAACTGCAACATTTCAGTGAACAAGGCATTCGTAAGATTAATTCATTTCCACCCTGGGGAAAATGCCATAATTCTAATTTAATTTGATTACGTCTTGAAATAAGACGTTGGGGATTTCTTTTCATACCGACCAATAAAGAAATTATGATATCACAAATTCTAAGACATAAAATGAAATTTCGGAATTGTAACCACGAAATACCAGGAACACAAGTTGAAATATTTTAAATCTTCAGCAATATCCCACTTTGTAAAGTATCGAAGCAAGTTATATAAAAATACTAACGTTGGTAACTATTACCACATTCAACTATAAAAGCCATTGCCGCTACAAATTATCGACAAGAATTTCTCTTTCATTCCACTTCAAGCGTTCTATGCTGAAGCTAGTTATGAGATTCCAAAAAAAGGAAGCAATGAAATAGCGAACTATTTTCAATTAAGAGCTTAACGAATCCTGCTCTGGCTAGCGTGAACGGAATGCTCAATGGGTGGACGTGACATGTCACACGTTCACGTAAACACGCTGACAGTCGTGCGTTTTAAGCGCTAATAGATGTTATTTAACGGATTTCAATTTTGTAACAGAACAGTATCTAGTATCTCTAGGTCTATAGTTATGGTAGTAAAGCTTCTAGTAATAATACGACGAAACTTGATTGTAATTCTATTATACAATACAATACCTTTGTTTCCTTTACGCTTTTGCACACAATACGTGCGTGTGTATAATAATTAATAGAATATAACAAGTAAACTACAACAATATTAAGTTAGAATCTACTATTTCTTGGTCTTTGGGGCCGGCAGAAAATGTACCGATGTACCACAAGTACTGTTGAGTGGAGTACCACTAAACAGAGTGTACCAACTTAAATATCTGGGACATGTACTGACTGCGGACCTCAAGGATGATGAAGACGTTGAAAGGGAGCGAAGGGCGCTGTCGGTAAGGGCAAACATGATTGCTCGCAGATTTGCAAGGTGTTCAACTGATATTAAAATAACTTTATTTCGCGCATACTGCACATCCTTGTACACGTGCAATCTGTGGTCCAGTTACACCAAAAAATCATACAGTTCCCTTCGAATCCAGTACAATAACGCGTTCCGGGTATTAATGGGGCTGCCTTGGTATTGCAGCGCATCAGGGATGTTTGCGGAGGCACGTGTCGACTGCTTTTACACGATCATGCGGAAACGGTGTGCGTCCCTGGTGCGTCGTGTGCGAGTCAGCCCCAACAGAATCCTGGCGTGTATAGCCAGTAGACTTGACTGTACATATATCAATCACTGCTGCAGGCTCTCCACATCTGTGTTGAGCCTGTACTGGTGATTGAATACATAGATAGTAACTAAATCTTTTAAGCTCAATTTGTACTAACATAGAATAAGAGAATTGTAACTAACAATAAAAATGAGTCTGTGTTACTTAAATAAACAAACATATTATTATTATTATTATTATTATTTATGTATTCCATTTTCTGAAAACAGGTTTTGGAAAATGTAACACTATCTCAGATTTTTATAAATAATTACATCCTAGTGTAAAGTGAAAATAGAAACGTGCGCATTTTTTATACCGCTTAGGTGTTAGACAAGCACATGGGCCACCTGATGGGATGTGGTTACCGTGGCCTATGGACGTGTGCAACACCAGAGGCGTGCCGACACTGAAGAAACCTTCTAATAGTTAGCGCATAGTTAATGTTAAAAAAAAAACGATAAAATGCGAGTCGAAGCAAGCGCACAGAGGGTCCCATACACAATTGGATTGAGATACAAGCTTAACATTGCACAATTACATGTTTAATTCGTGCAGTTATCAAATCTAAAACTGAATTTTAATTCGTACAGTAAACTATCGAACTACTTGAAACCTTGTCTATTTTGATCGATGTGAACCCAATCCATTCCAAGTGATGGTTCCAATGGAAATGAAAACAGCTTCAGTGTAAAGATCAAGTTGATTTACCACTGCGTATTTCCAATAGCGCTTTTTGGAATGCGACAGCCTCCTGTCACAACATTGAAATAAAATATTTACATAATCTTCGGGAAGAACATGATAAGCTTCTATGTATTACACTCGAAGTAGGAAAAGTTTATGAAGCAAAAAAATAGATTAAAACGCTTTGTTGTTTTGTGAAATTTTGACATAGCAACATTAACTTCTAGGGTATCATGCTGTTAGTATGGTAGTTCGAAGATTGGGAAGTACTTTGATGGGCAACGTGTATGCCGCGTATGTTCTGAGCATCTATGCTAAGGTGATACGGCATATGCTAAGATGATACAACTCAACCAGATTTATGAAGTTGCAATAGATTTCCCAGGGGAAACAAGTGGATATACCTACCCCATTGAAAAACGCGTTGTAGTATCCGAATAGCAATATGTCCATAAAAACTATTGGCCTATTTTTGACATAGGAATTTTTATGTATTAGAGAAATGTATCTCTGCATCACAGGTTGACTGTTAGATTATGCTTTTGGCATTAAGTCCGCCTTTGTAAAAATTACTGTGCATAAAGTTGAAAAAATAAATAAAAATAAATAAATGATAGTGAATTGAGACACGCAAAAATATTGAAACTCAACTTTCCCAAGAACTCAAATGCATAACCTAGGTCGAGTACTTGTAATAAAACTTGAAAACTTATATAAATAAAAGAACAAAATCCATTTATTTCAAAAGTCCTTTATTATTTGCTTTATATCAATAGCTCCCTTTACTGACTTTACTTTCAATGACTTATTTTATCTTTCACATTAAACTACCAAAACTAGAATAAAAATCTGAATTGGGTACTTGAATTAAGTCATATAATAAAACATAAAAGTTTTAAGTGCTCGTTATGGGGTCAACACAAATTAAAATTTCAACATGAAAGCACACGATTTGGTTTTGTACGATGAGTGTAACAATAAAATGTGGGTAACACGGTGTGAAGGTAGCTAGCAAATTTCTTATTCACCTGTCTACGATATAAATTTCTCTTAAACGCAAAAACGTAAAACACTGCCACATATATGCTACAGCAGCAAATATGTGACATTGTATTTAATGTTTTTATAATAATATAATTTAATTATATTTTTGCATAATATGTGCTGTTCCCTTAGCGATTATGCGTTGTTATTATGAAAGTACCACAAAAAGTAAAGCAGCACTAAAATAATACAAAAATAAAATAATTTTATTCCTAACCTAAACAAAAACCAAATAGAAGAAATGTGTTTTTGTTTTGTTACTAAATGAAATTATACCAAACTAGCAGATAGCTTCGGTACCTGAATGAAATTTGTTTCCTTTCTTCCGACCAACATACATACTTTATAGTATTCCAGACTATGCCAAATTTCATCCATATCTATTGATATATACGTCAAACATTCATGATTCATTCATGTCATAAAGACTCGTTCCTCATAAAATTTAAACTCTACAGATCCCAAACAAAAAAAATCACAATGACGTTTGAATTTGACAAGTTGTCGTATTCCCACTTCACTCTGATGAGATAATTATATCTCTTTATACAGTCGTGATGTATTCTGCATTCATACAAAGCTTCTTACGTGGTTTATCCATGACACCTGTCGTATATTCTGTCACAATGACAATGATAGGGATAAATGGCTCAACGTGTTCTCTCGCCCAAATCTCAACATGTCAGTTGCGGTCACCCAAACTGTACCCAATGTAGGCGCGCAAAGGGGTAAATTTAATCGTTGCGAAGAGGTTTAATAGGTTGATGACGTTTAACATACCGACTATGCAGAGGAGAAACACGATATATTTAATTATTCTGGTTCAGTTAGATTGTCTAGATTTTTTAAAGTGCACTCTTCATCGACAGAACCACATTAAAAAACTTTATGGTAGTATCACTATAAATATGTAAAGAATAACAAAAAAAAAATGCGCTCTTTTTCATCCCATCCTAAAGAGAAGCTATTTTTTCCAAAACCCTTCGGAAAGTGTCGTACTAAATCGATTGGGAGCTTTATGCCTTCGGGCTTCAATTCAATATTCAATCAAAACCAAGAATTCTAGGTTATGTGTACTTACTTTTGTGGTACCGAACATAACAGTCTATATTGTGATTGAACAGAATACTTACTTAGTTTGAAATAAATAATGTCTGACCTCTCAACTCTAGTACGAATGATGGTCTAACACCAGGTCACCAGACGTGGGCCTCAAAAATCTTGGTGAAGTCCCTTTAGCATCCGTTTACATAAAAATTTACATTACGAAACTATGAAGTGTTTAAAAGCTTGGAATGTGGTGACTGCAGATATTTTGTATTTACTAAGGGGTTAGGTCCAAAAGGTTAAGGAGGTAGAACACGGCGGTATTTCCGCCCAATTGAGCAGACCGACTGGGGAAGTACCTCCGCCCTACAGAATACCGCGGCTATAATAACTTCGTGTTGTGTTCCCAGAGCTCACTGGAGAATTTGTGCTGTCAGTGGGAAGACTAAAGGTTTGTCCTGCTTTGTCTTCTACACTGACGGCATAGATACTCTGTATTTACAGGTTTGGCAGTGCGACTGTGACTCCTCTGGTGTTACAAACGTCCATAGGCCACGGTAACCACTATCCATCAGGTGCATCACGATCCACAAACACACACAAAAGTACACGTGCTTGTCTGCCACCTAAGTGGTATAAAAAAAAAATATTGGTGCTACAAGACCATAACAATATTAGATGGAACAGTTTGTCATCTCGATTAAATATGTTTTAATTGTTATCCTCGATCTTTGTTATTTGACGTTTCCATCAAAAAATTAAAAATGATGTACTAAAAATGAGCTAAAACTCATTATCCGTTTTCACAATGCGGTATCGTTTTGATTACAACTTTGTTCCTAAATTGGTTGAGCTCAATTGCACCGTTTATCAAAGTGCCTGCCGACGTAGTAACTCTGTGTACCCAAGGTTTATGTCCTCGGAAACGAGAGGTTTTATTATAATTCTAATCCACCGCATCGTATGAGCAACAACTCAAAGTGTTCCTATGGGAACACTTTATGTTTGCGCTGACTTTTGTTGCTTCCAGACTAAATATATGGATATTGCAGACGTGCATCATCGTTTCAAATTAAAGCCTGTTCAAGACAACTTTAGAAAGGAACAACCACTGTCAGTTTCATTCAAGATCAACCTTTACATACAGATTTATAGATAGCTGTAATTGATAACATAATCGGTAGTTAAAAAGGATTACTCTCGTTGTCTTGTTCTTTAGTCTGGTAGTTATTCATTTTACTAAATAGATAAATAAAATGGTACTATTAAAATATTCATTGCTTTGGATTTCATCATATTACTCACATTTCAAACTGTGTTCCTACATACATACAGTGACGCCTCTTTCCCAGTGGGGTAGAAAGAGTATAATTGGAATATCGATGTTACCACGTAAAGTTTGAAAATCGTGTTGGTGACATTGATTCACACTCAGTATTTTATTTTCTAATAGTCTTTGAAGGATTCATTGCATAAAAACAAAATTCCTGAGGTAATAACAATTGAACAAATGAAAAATAAATATTTATAGTGCCCGACGTGTTATTCGCATCACACAATACAGAGGAGCTTATCTGATTAACATGGCTATCAGCGACTAAGGGGCAAAGATTATAAGGATCACTATTACTCGTGAATATTACCTGCCTGAACTAGATTGAAGTGTACGAATAAAATTATGTTATTCTAGAAAATTATTCTAGAGAATTTACCGGTTCGCATTTCCAACTTCTTCCATTTATTTTGATATTGCGCGTCGTTGCTGTCACCCAATAGTTCACAAGATTATGCTATTAATTTTATTATTAAACATGAAAAGGAGATTAAATAAAAAAACAGAATTAATTTACAAATTCATGGTTACAAATAAACGATACACTGCTTACAAATAAAGAGCGAGAGTATAAAAATCTAAGTGCTGTATTTTACACACAGAAAATATATGCATATTTAATTAAACGAACCACAAAGAACGTGTTCAATACTGGGCTCGTTAATAAAACAGTAGGCAGCCTAAATAAACAAAAGATTAAATAAAACCAGTTGAGTTTTCCCTGGGGTGGTTCTGTGTGTGTCATAAATCGGTAGAATATTCTCTATTTACTCCCCACAATCAACCCCCTTCGCTTAGATGGTGAAGATATGCTCGGGTTACTAGGGATTTGCTCGCTTTAGTACTACCCAGGTGTTTCCTACGCAGTAGCATGACTATATTATGTTTAATTTCGACTTGGTCATTTCGAGTAGTAAACTCAGGTGAAAGAGTACTTCAAAAGTGTCATAACCTGCTGGGTTTCTACGGACTACTTTCCTAGTACTTTATCCCGGCAATATGCTATCGAGAGTGGCAGAACACCATGTGATATAGTCAGGTCATTGCGGACAAGACTATTCCTTTGCTGACAGAAGCGGTACATATGAATATCGCCACAGGTTTCAAATAGAAAATGCATTCAATGTAAGGATGTCACTATCAATCAGGTTCGACCTTTCAAGTTTTTAGGACTAGATTTTTATGAACATGTAATATGTTCATGTATAATAGACGTGAAAAAAGAATTTCCCGATGACTTATATTCAAAAAACAAACCTGAAATTAGGATATATACTTAATTGAAAAGAAATCTTTTCAATTATATATTCTAGTCTATTACATTGCGTGCACCGTAAAAGAACGTGCGATATCAGCGTGTTATTGGGAGACCTAAATAAATAAAAGATTTAAATAAAGGTAGTCGATATTAACTGGTGTGGACTTCTGCATGACGTGCATCGGTTGAAAATTATGTTTTATGGGTTAATACCAGTGGTTAATACTTATTAACCTTGTGTGAAAAACCACATGGACCTAATAAATTTAGAACGATTTATTATTAATATTTCGAAGTATTGTATTGTATTATCTTAAAGTAACCCCTTTTATTGTTTAAAAAATTAACTAAGGGTTACGCGGTACGAGTATTGCAAGGTTTACATAGAATTAGTAACATTGATCAAATGTTTGAAATAAATATTAAGTAGTGGTATGGCTAATGACTGCAGAGACGAAGTCTCGGGTTCGATCCCAGGTTTTACCATGGCACACACCAATGACTTTTCAATGCTTTTCGAAGTTATGTGTGTATTTATCGCAGGTTTATAAGTGCACGGTTAATGGCAATAGGCTCGCCACCTATTCCATTTGGACCTAAACATAAACTGACGAAATGTGGGTGCTAGCACCTCTGCCTACCCTTTCGGGGATGTAGGCGTGAAGTTATGTTATGTTATGTAAAAATCAATTCAATCGTTTAGTAGGAACGGATACCGGTCAGGATACCGGCTTCGCTGTAGCTAGTTAAACATAATATATTATATGACTTCCCTTTTATTAAATTTACATTGCGCGTATTAACATAAGCATACATTTCACGAACGGATCACTAATATAATATGGCGGGATATTAATGCTAATGGTTGCCTCCAGACTTTAAGTAGTCATTCTCGTGCCAATATGATTCAAATTTATTACTATCAGTAGATACAGTTGCGACCTACTTAAAATTATTATAAGTTCTGTTTATTAAGTACTAGCTGGCCCCCTATTTGCCCGTATCACACTTCGAACCCATTTAAGCCATGTACGCTCGAAATTTATTAGTTTTCAAATAATGTACAGAAATCTGCCGAATTTGTGGAAATTTATGATGAGTTGTGTTATGTTATGTATTAGTTAGTACTGTTCCGCTCTCTAGGTGTGTGATTGGTTATTTGACAACTATTACAAAGGATATTAAATCTCTTGTAAATAATAACTATAGAAAGTGAATTTCACGAAAAAAACGATGAATTTTTAATATTTTCTTTTTAAAATTGATTTTTTTATCTGTATTTCACATGAGGTAATTGACGGTTCGCGTGACATAATTATAAGAATTTTACTTAACGTAACGGAAACTTTCGAGGGTTAAGACTCTTCGTAGATATTATTTATTCCCAGTCGCATCCGAAGACTTTCACTTTGGAGTCTGGGGCCGGCTTTACCAGTCTAACTGCTGATTTGGCTGAACTTCGATATTTTCCGTGAAGCGACTGCTATTTGACCTCCTCAATCCAAAGGCGATATCGAAGCATTGCAGCTAAACCAGTAGTTGGACTTTTTAGAGCTACAACTACTCATAACGACTGCCATAGATGTTGCTATGGCAACCGAGCTCAACGGCTTAACGTGCTCGCCGAAGCACGACCAGACCAACGCAAATATACTTATATTCATACATACATACATAAAATCACGCCTGTCTCCCATAGGGGTAGGCAGAGATCACGGATCTCCATTTGCTACGATCCTGACATACTACTCTCGCTTCATTCACTCTCATTACATTCTTCATGCATGCTCGTCGGTTTAGAGTACTCCTGACCTGCCCCTTTTCTAAAACTACCCCGATTTGGTCCAGGTATGTGCGCCCAGGTCTCCCCCTTCCGACGGTACTATCCACACTCGCCTCATACACCTGTTTCGTTAGTCTTCTTTCATTCATTCTCTCAACATGACCAAACCATCTCAACATTCCTCTTTCAATTCTCATCACTACATCTTCTATCACTCCACATCGTTCTCTTATCACGCTATATCTCACTCTATCTTTACTTATATTCATGCATACAAATAATTGGCACTGAGCAGTGATCGAACCTACGCCACTTGCGTAGCAGCTGCGTTCACTACCGCCACGACACGGAGGCTATCAAAATTTCTTTCTTTTGGTTATCCATATTAAACCTGAATAGAAATTGATTGTATCAAAATGTGATTATCATTAAATTAAAAAGTAGGTAGTCTATTTATTTGAATTTCCGATCCGTATTTGCTATTATATCGAATGAATCGTAGTCAATAGCCACTTTAAACAGTTAGATAGAAAGAAATGCTCCCAGTCGATTGATTCTAAAATTTTATTAGCACTGCAAAGTCAAAGATTTTCAGTAAATACCAACTTTGCATTTTAATGAAAATCTTTACTGTCTCTAATCTTCACTGCCTCTAATCTAGACTGTCACTATCTACATAGTGACAGTAAAGATTTCAGGTAGTACAAATGGAGGTAACCAGACAAAGAACTAATGAGGTAGTTGAATGAGCAGAGAGAGAGTAGAGTGAGAACAGAAAACCGTATTGTCATTACCACTAAAAAAACCGAACCGTTAAAAATGTTTATGTATGTATGTATGTAGGTACATTTGTTCCCTCACAGCTCCTCAACTACTTATTAGAATTGGACAAATGAAGTATCATTAGAAGCGTATTGGCCATCCGCTGCCTATATGACGTGTCACTGACTCTAAATAACGTGCCCTCTAGCGGCCATAAAGTACTGTGTTTAAAAATAAATTTGAGAAAAAAGCTGAAACAGCTTAATTGGCACATTAAAAATATGTTTAAATTATACTTAGTTGCTTGTCCGAAAATAATATAAATAAAAAAATAAGTTTAAAACTAACCCGACTGCTGCAAAATCACACTTTAAAAAGTATTAAACAAGAAAATATCAAGGATAGCCGTGGTCATGCCACTTAGTCTAACAAAACAATACATTCTAGAGAAACGTAGCTTCCGACCACGGCTATCCTTGATATTTTTTGTTTAATACTTTTTAAAGCGTGATTTTTCAGTTGTCGAGTTTTATTGTTATAATGTTTCTTTGAGTCCAGCAACAAGGAAGGACTCTCCTTGTTACTGTATATAATACTGCAACTGCAATAAATAATGAAAAAGGAACGGTATTCTACACTGTTGTAAAATTCATAACATGGAAGATGATTATGTGGATATATTGTTGTGATATTGGTTCCCGCTGCTATGCTATCGATCACGTATGTGATGCCTTTAATTATATTAAGTAGTTGTATAAAACACATTGTACCTTTGTGAGAAAAAAAGTGAGAAGTCAGAGAAGCCACACTCGCGCTGCCGACCACAGGGTCGGCAGCGCGAGTGTGGCTTCTATCAATCCTAGTTATGGAGACATTTCAACAAATATTCAGTATTAGGTTTACTTATAATTGTACATGTGGCAGTCAATTACTTAAAATAGCCAGTTATTAGTTGCCGCCTAACGTGACTTCCACTACAGGGATTGGGTCCTTTAAGCGACGGTTAAAACGATGGCTTATTGAGCAAGTATTCTACTCATTTGACGAACTTGTGTCAATGGACAACAATGTAAATAAATGGCATTAATAATCTGTTGACATTGTATTGATTTTATTTAATTTATGCTTTGTATTTTAATTTCTGTCACTCGAAACCTGACAATTTTAAATGTAAAGACGTCAATTGTAGACACTACTGTTTACCTGACATTTTGGTTTTAATTAATATTATTATTTTTTGTTGTAATGTAAATTATGATTGATCCTGTATTATCAACTAAAAGTATGTGATGATATGTATTATGTGACGTGTAATATTTTTTACCAGTGAGTTATGAGTTATGAAGAACAACTCTTCGTGCAGTAAATAAAGTAACACAATACGAATGTCCAGGATGCAACCGGGAACTAAGCCAGGTTATATGTATATCGATAACGAATATCACGCCTTGAAATACTTATAACCGAATCTCCCCGAGATCCAGCCCTACATACATATAATTACGCCTTTATCCCCGGAGCGTAAGGCAGAGGTGAATTAACACTCAAAATTCACCAATCATTGAATACGGTCCCATGTAATAGGAGATGATTGCCGTCTTCCGGGCTCTATTGTTGACTCAAGCCATGCATCTGAGGCTGAGCCTGGGCTGTATATATCTGTCTGATGTTAAATAGCCCTATGAGTTAGACGCCTTATACGGCACCGCATGGGAAGAGATGGGGTGGTCCAAATTCTACTCTGCTGGAATCCAGCTACAAGCTGCTAAAAATCAACTGAAACGTCGGACTCTGAGTAAATGTACCAATAAAATAAAATATGTAATACCTACTATATTAATCACGATAGAATCCGTGAAAGTTCTATTTCAATAATTATGATAAGTCAAGTATTTGTACTTTGGTTTATTCCTTGCGCAAAGGATTGGTATTGCCATTCAACGTGGCAATGCCGCCAGCCTTCTGGCCACCTTCCCGGTTGACATCGATGGGGAGGAATTCTTTGACGCCTGAACCTGCAGGATTATTTAGATATATATTCTTTTTTATATATATTTTAATTTCGATAACTTCCGTATATAGGTATTATGTAAATATTATTAATGAAATAAATTATCATTATGTCAAGAAAAAAAAAATCAGATCTTCATAATAGTTCTCCATTGGTATAAAAACAAGTGTTAAGACTATTTTTCTAAGCATTATAAATGCGTTATATCTTTTCTACACACTAAGGGTAAGTGGAAAACATCCAAAATGTATATTAATACTCGTGAAAACAGTGGCTCACTATAATAAATTACACCTTTTTGGATTATGTTTATGAAATCTTAATAGGAATGAAAAAAATCAAGGGCAAGTAAATTGCGTAGGAAACACAGAAAACATCTTTCAAAAATGTTCGATAGTATCAGCAAAAATAAATTCAATCGTCTTTCGTACGCATTTACGTCTGCATTTGACATGTTCTCTAATGGACGTACATATTTTGATTGCTATGACTGTATTATCGAAAGGAATATTCTGCCGCGGTCTCACAATCTTGGAATAACTTCCTTCTCATATTAATTTTGAGTGACAGTTTGAATTTTATTTAATAAACAAACTTACTGCAACGCTTCAATATCGCCTGCAGGTTATGGTGGTTAGATGGCAGTCGCTTCAATTAAAATATCGAAGTTTAGCCTAATCCGCAGTTAGACTGGTAAAGCGGACCCCAGACTCCGATTTGAAAGCTTCGGATGCGACTGAGAAGAAGAAGACAGTACCTATTGATTTGACAGCCTACAGCTACGCAGGAGGCGCAGGTTCGATCCCAGTGCAAATATTTGTATGCATGAATATGGGTACTTACGTGAGTATATGTCTTTATTGATTGATAAACTGGTAGTAAATGTTCCATAACATAACATAACATAACATAAACTCACGCCTATATCCCCGAAAGGGTAGGCAGAGGTGCTAGCACCCACATTTCGCCAGTTTATGTTTAGGTCCCAATGTAATAGGTGGCGAGCCTATTGCCATTAACCGGGCACTTATAAACCTGCGATAAATACATATAAAACTACTACATATAAAAAGTGTAACGTATAAATAAAAGCAGACAGTTTTAAAAATATCACTCTTTTCTAAACTTTATAACAATGGTGTACTTTAAACACAATATCTCCAAAGTCCATGCAATATGACGTTGCCATTTCATCAAGTGGAAGGCGAGTAGCTTGTATTAAATTGTTTTCCTTTTAGAATACAGCGGAATATTTTATACAGAAAGGAGCTATAAAGGCGCACGAAACTGCATTCTATATTTATTTCTTTTAAGTTTTAATCCGGGAATGGGTAAGTTAGCAATTTGCTGTACATCTTTAATCAGACCTAGTTATTTTATATTCAGTAATTTTAATCCCTCAGAACACTTTTACAGAACTTCAATATCGGCAATTGTGTTCGGTTATGGACTTGTGGAGGTCAGATATGCATCGATTCAACGAAAATATCGAAGCTGAGCAGCTTCGCAGTTTGCCTGATAAAGCGGACCCCGGATTCCGAGATGAAGGCCTCAAATGCGATCGGGACTAACGCAAGGTGATGTTTAATGTTAGTTCGTTGTAGTTCGGCGTTGTGATCAATACTAAAAAAGTTGATATATAATATCAGTAATCATACATTTGCACCTTACGGTTGAATTATGACATGACTAATTTCACAATAATTTTATGTCACCGTAATTCACTTCCTTTAATAATTATTTGGGGAGTGAAAAAATATTCATAGCTCTCGTGATAAGTTAAGCGCACGACAATTTTATCGCAGTAACTGTAGATTTTATAATAGCCGCTCTGCTGATAAGGCTGGTGACGTACGGTTAGGTTAAAGGTGGCCAAGCACAAAATATCACTGATTACTATTTAGTGCTTAGAGCTATGCGATGTAGTAAAAACAGTTTCTTATTCATATTACTGAAACAGGACACGACGGTGTTCCCATCCAATTGAGCAGTCCAACTGGGTAAGTACTTTCGCCCTACAGAATACCGCGGCCATAATAACCTTGTGCTGTGTTCCCGGCGGTGAGTAGGTTAGCCAGAGCTCACTGGAGAGTTTTTTTGCTGTCAGTGGGAAGATCAAAACTTGTCCTGCTTTGTCTTTTACATTGACGGCACAGAAACTCTCAGTGCTGGGTTGGCAGCACGAGTGTGACTCTCTTGGTTTTGCACACGTCCATAGAGCACGGTACCCACTTTCCATCAGATGGAATGTGTGCTTGTCTGCCACCTAACTTGATACTACTAAAGACATATTAGAAAATAAAATTGACTTTTGCTACACTAAATAGGCACAATGATCCAAAAGCAGGCTAAGTGCGGACAAAAGACTTCCATTCCATGAACTAAATAGATGTATTACTCAAACTTTAGCACCTGTAAGGACCACTGTGATAAGTGGTGGAACAGAAGAAAGGAGAAAATGGCCTGGCGTACTCAACCGTACAAAATGCAGTATACTGCAATTTTAAGCTGTTTGTTCAAAGAGAGGGTGTTATTTCACCAGTCGTGCCGTGCCAGCTCATTCAAGTCGAGAAAATATAGTCAGATGTATACCTAAGTAAATGTATTTTGAAGATGTTTGCTACAGACGTTGCAAAGTTTTCTCTTTAAGTTAAGCACTGGTTGGTTAAATATTGATCTTACTAAGCTCAAAACTTTCGTCGCCTGTCACGTAAGCATGACTCTCGAGTTACCGAAACCTATAGGTATCAGTTTCGAGCCTACAGTTTCCCATCTTGCTGACCTCATTTGTGATGTGTTCATACGTATATGACGACGACGCGCGACGGTTTATAGTGGTAAAATGTCAATTTTGGATTAAAAGATTTCCTAGATTAACTTATCTATTTAATTTGGCTTAAACGGCTTTTATGAGAGTCGCATCAGGACTTTAATCCAAAATATAATTAACATAACATTATATAAACTCACGCCTATATTCCCGAAGGGGTAGGCAGAGGTGCTAGCACCCACATTTCGTCAGTTTATGTTTAGGTCCCAATGTAATAGGTGGCGAGCCTATTGCCATAAATTATATTATAAATATATAAATAAACATAAACATAACATAAACTCACGTCTATATCCCCGAATAAATATAAATATAATTAATTATATGCCAAAAATATAATTATAATAATGATAATGGCCAGCCAATTTCAACCTCATTATTTATTAATAATAATATTAGCAAATTTACTAATATTCCCGCTAACCCCTCCAGCTAAGCTAAATTGCTTGTGTTAAGAGGGAGTTCCCGTCGGTTGTGTAATGGGCAGCCTCCAAACCCAGGATCGCTCGATCGTAATGCCGATTCCTAAACCACTAACATTTCTATAAGTAGCTTATTCTTATAATTTCATTTATTAATAAATAACACTACAACTTTTACTTGATTTTAAACGTAATTTGAAATGAGGATAGTAAAATATTATATGCCCGTGGTTTCTTTTTTTGTTTTCCTGGTGGGAACCTTGGCCTATCAAGTGCTTGATAAAAAATGTTGTTTAGGTACTATTTTTAACCGAATTCTAAAAAGCAGGAGGTTCTCAATCCGGAGGTTTAATTCTTTTTATAATGTTTGTACGCGCACCTCCGTCTATTGTGGACAGATTTGCAAAATTGTTGTTATTCGAAAGGTGTTTATATTATATTTATAAATGGTCCCATTTTATGTAGATCTGATGAAGGTTTTCAGAGACAGACCACAGAACTCCTCAATAAACACCAGGCAATCAGCTACGATTGCTGCAATCGCATATTATTGCATTATTTATGCAACCACGACCACATCATAACATCACGCCTGTATCTTTTGAGTGGGTACGCAGAAGTGTACATGATACTCAGCTATATTTTTGATGTGTATGCATCGATTTTTTTTGTTTATTTATCTATTCAGAACGAGTATTATTACAATGCAATTGAAAATTAAAACTAAAACTATTATTAGATAGCTGCTAAAATCGATTTTTATTTTTATATTCGTTTAGGTTTGCTTCGAGGTAGTCCTATATTAATTTCTTTGGACCTTGGGTACCGGAGATTCACGAGGGAACTCCTCAAAATCAAATGGAAAGTGTAAAATGAGCGAAGTATTGTTATATTTATGACAATCCTGTACCACGATAGGTACAGTAGATACTGTGGTCAAGACTTACTTGAACTACAAAGGCAGACAATACAACATTTTAGTGATGTACAGCATAAATGGAATGCTCTAGATTTGAAATACGCAGGTTGATAATGGAACTCCTTAAAGATAAACATTATGGTTGTCTCGTTTGAGTTATTGGAGTAATTTGAAGCCGCAGCCGTAGTAGCAGTATGAAGTATTTCCAATGATCTATTATCTCGTTCGTCTAGTTTGAAGTGCTTTAAAGATTTTTATTGTAAGCTCGCATTTACGAATGTTTATTATTTAACAAAATCATTAAAATTCACTAAAAAGGAAAAAACAAATATGTTATAACAAAAAACATTTACCGACTTCTAGAAAATAATACACCGAAAAGTAGAAAGTGAATGCAGATATACCTCAAAAGATCAAAATATATATATTTCAAGGTATCAGAAACGTTTATTTTTTCCATCGTGAGAATTCTTTTTTGACGAATTGTTTGACGGTTTGTTTTTAACCTTTGGTAAGGTTAGTTTTGGTTGGTTGCCGCGACCTATGAACGTTTTAGAATAGTTACGAAAATAATTGTTATCTTTCAATCTATATCATATTTAATGTAGGTAGCTTGTAACCAATTGTGAAAAAAAGAAAATATACAATGCATTTTATATTTAAATAAATAAAATTTGTACATACTTTATTAGGAAAAGACATACATAAAAGTGTATAAAAATTAATTGCGTTTTTTCTTATTTGCTTTGTCACTCTTCTTCGATGTACCCAACAAAGCAGACATAAGATTTTTTAGTATAACCACTAAGATAACGATTCCGCCTAATAAATCCAAATAAAACTTTTGATACAGAGGCACATTAAAAGCTGGCGACCGAAGGTGATGAGCTCCATTTGTTTTGATCACATGTTCTGACCAATGTACTATTGATGCGCCAGGCGTGGTTGGCCGATGATGATAAATAAAAGACAGACTTTTCACTTTTTCACGATATCTGTAAAATGAGGAAAGAATATTTAGGACTTCGGGTATTTGAGCCTATATTGTTTTTATTTTACTTTTTTGTTTCTTTTTATTTTAAGTTACTAACTGTAAATGTATTTTTTTATAGATAAAGGTTTCATTTTATATAATTAATGGATTCAATTGATTGATATGACATACTGGTGTTGAATTTTAATTATCTTAAGAAATTAGAGTTATCGATGATTGAAAAATGTAAATTATTAAATTACTCTTACGTTATCATATGGGTAGGTACTCAATATTTAAAGTGACTCCACTTTTTAGCAAGGGATGCGTAAATTGTGTTCTTGTTGTATGTTTTTGCATTAGATTTTATATATGTTTGAAATTCTTATAATTTTTTATGATAATAACAAAATTAAAAAATAATTGAGCGAAGAATTTCAAGGTTTTGAGCTAGTGCTATATAATAAAGTACAGTACAAATCTACTTTAGAAAAAAAACAGTGAATCTATTTATATATATTTTTTGCATTCCTGTTGGTCAAGCACGATAAAGTAGTAGTAAAAATGGTACGGGTGATATATCTCTTCGCACCTTCTAAGTTGTAAAAAATATAGAAGGTAATATTTTCTTTTTTTTTTCATGGATAAAATTAGATCATAGGATAATTTAACACAGCATAATTTTGCATATTCAAAATAGTTGTACATACTACTGCATACTAACATTAGAGATAAAAAAACATCGTTACTAACAAATTTGGCCAAGTTGCCATCAATAAATGATTATTTAAAACACATATTAAGAAACTCACTTGTACTTTTCCACATTATTTTTAACATATATTAGACCTGACCAGTTTCACCTTACGGCATCCTCAAAGGTATACAATGACATTTCTAATGTTAGGTCAGGTCTAATATATATTTAAAAAATGTAGAAAAGTACAAGTGAGTTTCTCAATATATGTAATAACAAATTCCACCAAGTGCCATCAATCAACACTAGATATATATGCACTGCAATGTTAATGTGTGTCGTGTATATATATATATATATATACGACATACATATTTATATATGAACAACTACTAACATTGCAGGTAAAGCAACGTCAGATTTTCTTATCGAACGCTTGATAGCGGTCAGCTAAATTTGTTAATAGTAACTTCATAGCATTTTGAAACTAACTCGAAAATTGATAATTTTAACAGTGTATCAGTAAATTTATATTTAAAGATAATACAACTTTAAAGACTTACTTTGGATTAGATAATATTTCTTGAATTGCCACCTTCAATTTTGCTGCCAAGTCATAGCCTAAGTCTACTTTTAGTCCAAATCCTTTTTTAACAGCTCGGACCACATTGACATGTTGGTCTACGAATAGTGGAACCCCTATGATTGGTACGCCGTAGTGCAAGGTTTCGGTAGTTGATAAAAGACCTCCATGCGTGATGAAGAGTTTGCAGTTGGGGTGAGCTAGAAAACAAAACGTAATTGTACTAACTTAACTGTTGAGTGATGTGATGAAACTGAGAGGCAAAATCTTCTTAACGACAGGGAAAAGATACCCAACAGTGGACTTTCTAATAAGCCTTTTAATTTTAGAATTTAAGCGCATTGCTTTAAAGTCTAAAATCAAATAGATTTTCAGCTGTATCCGTGGTATGTATGACAGTGGTTTCGCTTTAACAGAATCGAAGGACATAATCAACAGTAGAATCAATATTATTTTACCTGTTGTAATATTTTACAAATGAGGGTATAACAACCACAGTAAACACGGTACAACTATAAAAACTAGTTTGCGTCTATCTACAACAAACTAGTTTGCGATTGCAATAGTCCATCCAGTAAAATATAAGTTAATAAAAACCGTAGGTTCAAAACACAAAAGATATTATAAAGGTTTCTCAAACACTATTTCTAAACTTAAAACATACATACATATAGTCACACCTTTATCCCCACAGGGTTAGGCACAGGTGAATTAACACCCATATTTCACCAATCACTGAATTTGGACACGTATTAGGGGGTGAGCCGTCACTATTGATGACTCAAGCCATGCATGATACTGAGTCTGGGCTGTCTATATCTGTCTGATGTTAAACAGCCGTATCCCTTAGTCGCCTTGTACAACACCACATAGGAAGAGGTGAGGTGGTAAAAGTCTACTTTGCCGGGAACCCCGCGGCATAAAATTTAAAACAGTATCAACAAATTTCCTTAGGAAACTGTTGACAAAAAAAATACACCGTACGTCGTAAATTACGTGGTGTTTTTTTGTGAGGAAGTAATTATAATGAATTGAAAGTGCTCACCCAAAATACTTTGTTGAGGAGCCCATCGAACGATATGGACGTTTTTAGGCAAGTCATCTAAGTTTTCTTCAAATTTCCAAATGACAGTCTCTTTTAGCTCGCTAAATACTTGTAATAATTCTCTCTTTATTTTTTGGGGTAGGGTTTTGCTTTTCATCATAGTGCCCATACTAAAGTAAATGACGCCATTATTGGCCTGATCCATAATTTTTTGCCATTCCTGAAAAAAATAACGGTATTTAACTATAGCTGTGTATTTGTGTCATAATTCTATTTTTCGGCTTGCTGTACCAGCGCTTGGTGTAACGAGATATTTCAGTTTATTTTTTTAAAACAACTCAGGTGGCAGATAAGCACACGGCCCACCTGATGGAAAGTGGTTATCGTGGCCTAGAGACGTGTGCAACACCAGGGGCGTCACACTCGTGCTGCCGACCCTGTAAGAATGTATAGTTTCTGTGCCGATAAAATTACGAAATAAAAATAGGAATTGCAGTTTTAAAATAGCAATAGCAGTTATAAACATCCGAATTGAGGATATCCTTCTTTCGAGAATACAGGTAAAACCTTATATTTTTTTCTAATATATTAACTAACGAGATTAGAATTTAACTTAATAAAATATCTTACCTCAGGCAAAGGTTTAGTTTTATCTTCAATATGATAACCACCAATCGCAACATAATTTTGTGGCAGCTTATGAGCCTCGCCTGATGAATAGTGAGAATTGCCGAAGACCAAAGAACTTTTATACTTCATTTCATCTAATGTTGGCAGCTGAATAACTCTTGCAGCTGCAGCTGGGGCATAAGCATCTTTAAACACTTTTTCATCTATGTCTTGGTAATTTCTAAATAATAATAACAAAATATTATAATTTAGTATTAGGTATAATGACTGTGCTATATTATTAGTCCTTAGATACAGGCCATAATAACCTCGTGTTGTGTTCCCAGTGGGGAGTAAGGTAGCTAGAGCTCACTGAAGAGTTTTTATGCGGTCAGTGGGAAGATCAAAGGTTTGTCCTACTTCGTCTTCTACACTTTTTGACAGCACAGAAAGTCTCGATTCTTACAGGGTTCGCGGTACGATTGTGACTCTTCTGGTAACGTTCACCGTAATCACTTTCCATCAGGTGGGACGTGTGCTGTGGGCGGTCAGCGCCTCCTTCTGCGAGCAAATAATGCTCGTGAAGGAGGAGGCGGGGTGGGAGCGGCAGCGGGAGCGACGAAGGATCGCAAGCCAAACTGCTCGCGTACGAAGGCAACTCGGGCGTCGGAGGTCGATGAACGACCTCCGCCCCCCATGAGCGCAGGCCTGGAGGTGACTGGTGGAGCCGCCTGTAACCCTGGCAGAAGCAGGCCGTGGCAGTGGCGCGCACCGCGCGCCTCCCCGTTCCCGGCGACGAGTTGGGAACTCTGTAGTTCCCACACCCGAGGAGAGGGCCAGATCGTGAGAGATGGCCCTGGGTCGGCCGGGGTGCGAGGGATATGCCTGTCAACCTCGCCTTTGGCAACGAAAAACGACCCAAAGGTGGCGTGCGTTTTGGTCGGTTCGAGTCCGACATAACCTCTTCCACCGGCTCCGGTGAGGGGGTAACCGAGGGGATTTTGCGCACGTAAAAAAAATAAAAAAAAAAAGGTGGGTCGTGTGTTTCTCTGCTACCCAGGTTATATAAAAAGGTATAAAATGCAAGTTTTACTTACAGCCTAGTAAAATACAATTCAAAGAGGCTCCATAATTCATAAACACGTTGAGTGAACGATAAAGGTGGGACAAGGCCCGACATGTGGTCTGGAAAGTAAGCAGGATTTTGTGGTTCGTCGATCAAATTCAAAATTGCAGGATGTGGCTCCAAAGATAATGCCCAAATGTATGGAGCTTTAAATATAACTGGAAATCTAAAAAAAATATTAGTTATGTATTTTTTTTCTAACAATACAAATGTAATAAGATATAAACTACAAGAATATAAAATAGGATACAAAAGGTTCAAATTAAGCATCGAAAAATTCTTCCCCATCGATGTCGACTGGTAATGTGTCCAAAAGGCCGGCGGCATTGCCCCGTTGGATGGCAATGCCAATCCGTTGAGCAAAAAAGAGGCCAGCCCTTTGGTCACGCGAAGCATCGACCAGTTGTTTGGCTTTTTCGTTTTTCTATAATGTATTTATAATTTCATAAAATATTACAACTGTTGATTTTGTCCTACGTAAGTAGGATAATAAATGTGGTATCACATAATTGTGGTAGCAAATTAAAATAATAGCTTTTTTTTTTTGAGTACAAACTTATCTTTGTCTTACCCGGCGTATAGTTCTGAATACAGCCATTCAGCAATAATGAGATCATACTTTTCATTACTTTCTTTAAGGAATTTCTGAACATTCTCATGGGTTATCGATTTATTATTTATATTCAACATCATTCCGTAAAGAGCTGTTGGATTTAATACATTTCCTTCTTTCAGAAATGTTTCAAAGTTTAAAACTTTTACGTCTGCAAAGAATAAATACATTATAATACCTAATACATTAGAATATAAAGATTATGTAGGTATGATTGAGATTATGTTAGAATAGAATAGAATAGAATCGTTTTATTTGTTCATAACATGTGTGTACATACAAAAGCATGCAATAGGTCAGTAATAGTATAATATAGTCCAGTCATGTTTTGCCCCATATAGCGGCGCACAAATATATGCGAAGGAGACGCTTAGTCATAAGATGCGCATTAATTGCTTTCAATTTTCACTAACAGTTCAATAATCATTATGTAATGTAATGTCAAATGGATTCAGAAATACAGTAGAAATGTCAATATCTTTTCAAATAATCATGTCAAATAGATTAAAATGCAATAGAAAATGTACTACATATCAATAACAATGGCAAGTATATATTAAATTAGTGTACAAAATACAGTCAACGATGGCAGAATATTAGGCCTACCTAATAAGTATCTTACTATAATTTATATAATAGTAGTATAGTAGCATGTTTAATATTAATTTAGTGGAAGCTAAAAGTACTTCATAACAAAATGATTTTTACTTAACTGAAGATCTATTTTCATCAGTCTATTTTTTTTAGAACTATTTTCTTCAATGCAAACAAAAAATCTTCAAGCACAATGTTGTGGATGCTTATAAGCAAGATTGCCGTAACTCCTATAAGTAGGATAGACAACGAGTTGGAACATGTATTATTGTGGCTACATATCCAAATCCCGAAGGAATCAATCAACAATCTTGAATTTCATAATACCAATGTACGGAAGACCCAAATTCAAAATTCCAAATGTTCGTTTGACCGAATGTTCAAAATATTAAAAGTTCAAAATACCGAACGTACGGTATTCCGAAGTTAAAAATCCCGAAAATGCGATTTTTGGGTGATTATAAAAAAAAATGCGGGAGTTTCGCTCCGTCCCCGCAATAGCCTTCTAACTTAATCTATCGAAGTTGGATTGCGCGGCGTGTAACTGCGCACCTCGACATTGTGGTTGTAAATATCACTTCATGTTACTTATATATTATAAATTATCTAATCAGATGTACTAACGTATGACATACCGTATCGAATGAGCTAATGTACACTAAGAGAAACGAAGAAGTCATTATAAAACTACCCCAAAAGTAAGTATAATAATGAAACCAGAAGAACGCCTACCATCAGCATCGTATTACTCGTAAAATCTAATTTTCGGGAATTTGAACTTCGGGATATTGCACATTCGGGATTTTGAAATTCGTGACATTGAACTTCGGGATTTTGAATTTCGGTATTTTGATACGTAATCATCATTGTAAAACAGATAAGTATTTTACACTTATCTATCTTAATAAAATAAAAAAACACACGGACTATTAAAATTACATCATAAGTTGAGTAATTTAGATAATGAGAAAAATATCTGCAAATTAATTATCGAAACATTTTGCACCGTTTGTTCTTGGTTTGACTTACACGGTGAACAACGCTAAGATTATGATGATGATAATCGAAGTTAATAAGTGGTATTGCGACTTTGCGAGTATTCAAAGGCCATTCTTCATTACTACATATAGGTAACATTTTTACAGTCCAATTATCGCCTTTAGTGTTACGAAACAGATAAAAATACCCACCTTCTTCAAATCCAGCAAGATTAGATGATGTATCTATTTGTTTTAATTTAGGATGAGGCTTTGCAAGAATTGTAGTGATATAAGTTACCTGAAAAAATTAAACATATTTTATTAGAAAACTACTACTTTCATTGATAGTTGATTTGAGATTAGAATTAGTACTTTCAGCTGCATTTTTTAAACGTGCGTCAATATTTGAATGGTTATTGATAACAATGAAATATGCCATCGATTAACATTATTTTTAATGGTATGAATAAATTGGTGACAATGTGAACATCAGACAGATATTATATACAGCCCAGACTCAGTCTTAGATGTATACATGCTAGTCTATAATAGTGTCCGCGGTAGCGGCGCGCCTGGCGCGCCTTCCCGTTTCCGGGGACGAGTTGGGGACTCTGTGGTCCCCACACCCGAGGACAGGGCCAAATCATGAGAGATGGCCCTAGGTCGGCCGGGGTGCGAGGGATATGCCTGATAACCTCACCTCCGGCAACAAAAAACGACCCACAAGCGGTGTGCGCTTTGGCCGGTTCGAGTCCGACATAACCTCTTCCACCGGCTCCGGTGGGGAGGTAAAAAAAGAATACAATAGTGTCCGGGTGAAATTTTGGTGTTAATTCACGTCTACCTAACTCACCGTGGATAAAAGTGTAATTATTACATCGGCAGTTTATGATATAATACTACTATTGGCTACATTTCTGAAATTCATTCATTCAAAGAAAGTTCTACCATGGCACACACCTATGACTTTTCGAAGTTATGTGTGTATTTATCGCAGGTTTATAAGTGCCCGGTTAATGGCAATAGGCTCGCCACATACTACATTGGGACCTAAACATAAATTGGCGAAATGTGGGTGTTAGCACCTCTGCCTACTCCTTCAAGGATATAGGCATGAGTTTATGTTATGTTATGCAAAGAAAGTCACATTACGAGTATTAGGGAATAATGACATATTAAGAAAGAAAGAAAGAAAAGACCCCAATATTTTCACGGCCCGTTATTCTTCTGCGGGGTTTGTATAATAAAGGGGTACCACATGTGTAATTTTTTTCACATAACGGGACATGGCAAATTTTTTTAGGCTGAATTTGATAGTTTTTATATCACTTAGGTGGCAGACAAGCACACGGTTCACCTGATGGGAAGTATTTACACGGTTACCTTGGCCTATGAACGTATGCAACGCCCTTCTTGAAGAACTCCATATTGTAGTCGTTTGGGAAAACCGCAGCAGGGAGTTCATTCCACAGCTTGAGTATGCGTGGGATGACGTTTCTTTCATACCGCACAGTGCACACCGTTGCCGTCGCAATATAGCTGGAGGCATCATATCGAACAATTCATCTGAGCACAAGCCATTTTATAGGTGATAGAACACATACAATGAGTCAAAGTTCCTCCTAAGGCTGAAAGGTTCCACATCGCCTGCGAGTATGGAATTGTCGACGAGCCTCAACGCCCGTCTTTGCACCGAGTTGAAGGAGTCGAGCTGGAATGCAGGCGCTCCGGTAAAAAAGTCAAAGTCAAAATTATGTTGACATCATAGGAGCACTCCAAGACTCAATATAACCATGTGCTGCAGATGACTGCGATACTGGACGTTGCTAGAGATATCAATACCAAGGAACCCGATACTCGAGGAAATGGTAAGCTGTATTTATAACCGTAGTTATGATGACTGGTAACGTGGTGCTCTTGGCTAAGTGGTAACCTAGAAAACCAGTCTTAGAATAGGTTTTTTTTTTTTTTTTTTACGTGCGCAAAATCCCCACGGATACCTCCCCACCGGAGCCGGTGGAGGAGGTTATGTCGGACTTGAACCGACTAAAACGCACGCCGCCTGTGGGTCGTTTTGGTTGCCGAAGGTGAGGTTGACAGGCATATCCCTCGCACCCCGGCCGACCCAGGGCCATCTCTCACGATCTGGCCCTCTTCTCGGGTTGTGGGGACTACAGTCCCCAACTCGACCCCGGAAACGGGGAGGCGCGCCAGGCGCGCCACCGCCGCGGCCTGCTTCTGCCAGGGTGACAGGCGGCTCCACCTGTCACCCCCAGGCCGGCGCTCATGGGGGGCGGAGGTCGTTCATCGACCTCCGACGCCCGAGTTGCCTTCGTACGCGGGCAGCTTGGCTTGCGATCCTTCGTCGCTCCCGCTGCCGCTCCCGCCCCGCCTCCTCCTTCACGAGCATTACTTGCTCGCAGAAGGAGGCGCCGGCCGCCCACGCATCCGCGCAGCGGACCATCGCCGCGAGCAAGGTGGAGAGCGTGAGAACTCTCACTCCCAGGGCCGACACAAGCTCCCGCCTCGGCGTCTCCCACGCCGGACACTCGGTGAGCGTGTGCGGACCTGAGTCCTCGCTCGCGTCGCAGTGATGGCACTCGGACGTTGGCTCTTTCTCCATCCGACGCAGATACTTTCCGAAGCACCCGTGTTCGGTGATCATCTGCGTCAGACGGTACGAGAGGCTGCCGTGTGGCCTCTCTAGCCACTCCCCCATGATGGGTCTTACCGCCGTTACTACGGCGTGCCCTGCGCTTGGTTGCCCAAGTCGTCTCTCCCATTCCGCCACCATTTCCCTGTGGAGCCGGGATCTCACGGCCCGAATTTCTTCGGGCTCGGGATCGTGACCCCGCTCCCGCGCCGCCCTTCGGAACCGGTATAGCGCCGAAAGGCATCTCGCTTCCAGGATCCATGGTGGCGATCCGGCGAGGAGACTCGCCGCGTTGAATGATATCGTGCGGTACCCCCTTATGATGCGGCACGCCAACTTCCGCTGCGGACGCTGCAGCAGAAGCATGTGCCGATCACTCAGGGTGTCCGCCCACACGGGACACCCGTACAGGGCCATGGACCGCACGACACCCGCGTAGAGTCTCCTGCAGGAGTCCTCCGGGCCCCTCAGGTTGGGCAGTAGCCGCGCCAGAGCGTTGGCTGTGCCCGCCAATTTGGGGCCCAGACTTCGGAAGTGCTTCCCGAAGTCCCACCGGCCGTCGAGCACGAGCCCCAGATATTTCATCTGGGGCTTGATGCCGATGAGAGTGCCTCCCACTGTGAGACTGGAACCAGGTGGTGGCGTGCGCCGAGGTCCATGAAAGAACATGGCCTCGGATTTATGCAAAGCCACCTCAAGGCCCAGCCGCCGGATCCGTTCCACGACTTGAGCAACCGCGGTCGTGGCCCTCAGGATCGCTTCGCGGTGTGTAGCCCCGCTCGCCGTCACTAGCGTGTCGTCCGCATAGCACGTGACGGCGGCGCCGTCCGCAAGCTCACCGCGAAGCACCCAGTCGTATCCAATGTTCCACAGTAGCGGCCCGAGAACCGATCCCTGTGGAACACCGCACGACATCTCACGCCGACCGACGCCGGTCGCACTTGGGTAGATGACGGCTCTCTCCGTCAGGTACGCCCCGACTATGCGGCGGAGGTAGAGAGGCACACCGTGGTACACGAGTGCCTCCCTGATGCAACTCCAGGGCAAGGTGTTGAACGCGTTGGAGATGTCCAAGGACACCGCCAACGTCACCTCACCCCGGGCAACTGCCTCCTCCGCCAAAGTCCTCACGCGCATGATGGCATCCACGGTGGACCGCCACCGGCGGAAGCCATATTGGGCATCCGCCAGGTCCGGCCCCCTACCAGAGAGGTGCTCGACGAGGCGCTTCGCAATAACTCTTTCAAAGAGCTTGCCCACCTCGTCGAGCAACACAAT
This sequence comes from Eilema griseolum, assembly GCA_963662185.1. Lineage (NCBI taxonomy): Eukaryota > Metazoa > Arthropoda > Insecta > Lepidoptera > Erebidae > Eilema > Eilema griseolum. The sequence continues at coordinate 15,482,455 of OY759250.1, forward strand.
GGGCCGGTAGCCGGACGGTTCGTCCGCCGGGCGACCCTCCTTTCGGATGAGGACCAGTTTCCCCGTCTTCCACATCTTCGGAAACTGACCCCGCTCCAAGCATGCGCTGAGGAACCCTCTCAGCCGGGGTTCGAGACCGTCTTCTCCCAGAGCTAGGACCCACGCACGGCCTGGAATGCCGTCGGGTCCCGGGGCGGTGCTCTTCTTGGCTCTAAGCCTTCGCACCGCCAGCTCCAGTTCTACCCAAGTGACCTCGGGGACTTCGTCGTCAACTACCACACTGGGCGCCACAGGCGACCGAGGTGGCGGAGTCATCTGCGGCGGAACGTGTTCCGCTCGCGCCGGGAACAGGGATTCGACCACTCCACCGAGCAGAGCTGGCTGGAGAACCCGGGTCAACGGCGGGGCCCGGGGGCGCAGCTTTCCTCTTACCATAAGGTAAGGCCGCCCCCATGGGTCCCGCTCCAGCGAGTCTTAGAATAGGTAACCATTCTTACATAACATAGACTCACGTCTATATTCCCCGAAAGGGTAGGCAGAGGAGCTAGCACCCACATTTTGGAAGTTTATGTTTAGGTCCCAATGTAATAGGTGGCGAGCCTATTGCCATTAACCGGGCACTTATAAACCTGCGATAAATACACACATAACTTCGAAAAGCATCGAAAAGTCATTGGTGTGCGCCATGGTAAAACCTGGGATCGAACTCGAGACCTCGTCTCAGCAGTGCGTTACCCATTCCACTAGGCTACCGCGGTTTTACCATTCTTAAACATTAATTATTTAATTCTTAAATATTTATTATTATTATATTAATTATTATTAAACATTGGTAACCATTCTTAACACATTAAAACCCCTTCAAGCCTCAGAAATCACGTTAAGGTGCCGCGGTGTTATTCGTTACAGATAATTGAAGCCTTGTGAAGTTCGACACCTGATCAAACTACAGTCCTTGACTAATACCAAGGGTCTGATGGCTATCGCTTCACGTAAAACATTGTTTTATATTAATTAAATATAAAAGCGGACCCCAACCTAGTTGGAAACAGAAGAAAATGATGCTAATTTGATTTAGAGCCTGTTCATTCCACACCTTTTTTTTCTACCACTTAGGTTTCAGACAAGCACACGTGACACAAGATGGAAAGTGGTCACAGTGGCCTATGGACGTTTGTAACACCAGAGGAGTCACAGGTGCGCTGCCAACCCTGAAAGTACAGAGTTTCTATGCCGTCAGTGTGTAAGACAAAGCAGGACAAGCCTTTAGTCTTCCCACTGAGAGCACAAATTCTCCAGTGAGCTCTGGCTATCCTACTCACCGCTGGGAACACAACACGAAGTTATTATAGCCGTGGTATTCTGTAAGGCGTAGGTACTTCCCCAGTCGGACTGCTCAATACCGCCGTGTCCTACCTCCTCCCCTTCTTTAAAACAACATCGGGGATTTTCTTAACTCTGCGCTGATGTTATATCTCAATTACAATCATGTGAAAGATTATAACATAAGTTTGGCTAGGTAATTGTAGATTAATTATTAGAATTGCTGTCAAAATAAAATAACTTATTTATTTAGTTTCTGTGTCCAGTTCTGTACCTATCTGTGTTCCCGGATTTCTATTAGTTATTTAAAGACAAGCGTGCTCCACCATTAATCATATAATCACTTACCAACAGGTGATAATAGTGATCAAACACGAGCGTATCAACCACCGCTGTCAACCATAAAAATTGTTACTGTCTCACCCAGAACAGTAACACATTTTATTTTTTTAGGCATGTCTTGTATGCATTTAAGTCATTACCAAAATCATAAAAAGCAAGTGATAGGAAAATGCCATCTGTATAATAGAGTGTGTATTAAGCCAGTTATTTCAAATATTCGTGAACTGCCGACAGCTGTGAGAATCTCACTTGACTAAATTACTCCAGTCACGGTCATGGCCACTTATTAATAAATCTATATCCAACGTAGTACTAGTGGAAAAGAAAAGTTACACTGTGGTAGTTAATTATGGTGTATGCCGTTATTAAACCGACGTGAATCCACTCCTAAAACAAGCAATATAGCTTAAATGTGCTTGTTGGTATCGCTGGTTCGGTGGTTGTCACTATGGTAACCAAGTTTTATGTAGTCACTGATGCATCACTAAACCTACTGAAATACTCTGATCAGAACTTCGCAGTTTTTGAGCTAACCCGTTATTAATATTATTGTGAAATCAACGACTTACAGAGATATATTACAGAAATAAAAAGTAGCCTATTTTCATACCAGACAGTAATCTTTCTCTTTACTAAATTTTACTCAGATTCGTTGCGCCCTTTTTTTCATAAGACAAGGCGAACTCTAATTGAACACGTCAATTAGACTTTGCCTTGCCTGATGGTAAAATGAAGGCAAAGTATCAGAAAAGAGGGTCACCATTACTCACACATTCCATGTGACAATGGTGAAACCGTCGCCGTCAAGGCCTGATCATATACTTTTTCACGCCCCGCTAAAAGAACCAGAGGCTGTACGAAGAAGGAAACATGTGAGGTGGTTTTTGCTTGAAAGAGTAACAAATAAATATCTATCTATCAAATATCTGTACAACTATTTAGTAAAATTGTTGCAGTCTCACCGAGGCTTGTTGAGTGTTATCACTGCTATTTATCTTGACTGAGATTAAGGTTATGGTTATTTAATTCTATGAATATATTTTTGTAATCTCAAAGCATGTTTTGTTGTTGTTGTTAGTTGCATTCAAAGATATCCAATGAACACAAAGATGCCGCCTAACCAAAAAAGAAATTAATGACGCGTGAGAAATTCGTCGTTCATTAATTATGTTACGTACGGTAAGTACTATAGCTATTAGTAGTGTAATGTCCTTTGTTTCTGCGTTTAGTAAATACAATTCAATGGCAGCGGTGTCAACTGTGTCGGACACTGATCCCGTCCCCACAGGTACTCTAAACCAATCTATTCCAAGGAATACCTAAGAATAGATGCCTTTAGAGTGCCTATCGGGACGGGATCTATTTCCAGTGGTATTCCATATGAGTGAAAGATTTCAGTGAATCTCAAGTCATGAGTGATAAACAAATAAACAAACTCATCTTTATAAAATTTGTAGGGATTAATAAAATCACAACTAACGTGGTTTATTAGTACTTCAAAGTAATTTTATAACACTTTTACTGAAAGTACGTAGATAGTTTCTAGCATACCATGCATGGACGTGACGGGTGGAGCCGCCTGTCTTCCCTAGCAGAAGCAGAGCGCAGCGGCGGCGCGCGTTTCGTGTCTCCCCGTTTCTGGGGAAGAGTTGGGGCCCTCGTCGTCCCCAACTCTGAGGGGCCAGATCGAGAGAGATGGCCCTGGAGGGGCCGGAGTGCTAGGGATATGCCTATCAGCCTCACCTTTGGCAACCACAATTACCCACAGTCGCCGTGCGTTTTAGTCCGACATATAACCTCTCCCACCGGCTCCGGCAAGGGGGTACCTGTGGGGATTTTTCCCACGTAAAAAAAGCAAACGATTATTCTATTGTAGCAATCAACTTTTGAATAACCTTCAAATCGCGTTCAGAAATATACTAAGGGCACTATTAAATTTAGATGTCTGTACAGCTAGGTAGGCGGCACACTTTGGAGCAAAACCCATTAAAGTTGTGTTCTCGTAATGTTTTCTTGGTAACGTATTTAGATAACTTGTTAGAAGAAGAAGAGTTACATTAACTTTATGGGAAGTGTGTAAAAAAATATTCTTATTTTTATTTTTCTAGTATTTGGAAATTACTAGTATTTCCCTAACCCTATAGCTAAGTTCAATTACTTGTATTAGGAGTTCATGTCGATAGTGTAATAATGACCAGGATTGGGAACCGAAACCTCATGATCGTTAGACCGATTCCTAAACCACTTAGCTTCCAACTTATAAGTCACTAGCTGTTGCCCGCGGCTCCGCCCGCGTGGATGTCGGTTATCGCTTATTGTTGAGTCAACACTATTGAGCATGAAAAATTTTTGAAATAAAAGTAGCCTTCGTTACTCTTTATTACATCAGCTACCTGCCAATAAAGACTGTTTGTCTGTCTGTTTATTCCGGCTAATCTCTGAAATAGCTGGACCGATTTTGACGGGACTTTAATTGGCAGGTAGGTGATGTAATAAGGAGTAACGTAGGCTACTTTTATTTTAGAATTTTTTTATGCTTAATAGCGTTGCCTCAACATAAAGCGATATCCACGCGGGCCGAGTCGCGGGCAGCAGCTAGTCTTATATAACTTGCATCTCAAAATCCTTTCTCAGGGGATGCCTACGTCGTAGTAGCTTTATGTGTGCAAAGTCTCACCCCGATCGGTTTAAAATTGAGTAAGTTTCATACAAACTTTCATCCCCTATTTTATCCCCTTGGGGGTAGAATTAATCAAAATCCTTTCTTAGCGGATGCCTACGTCATAACATCTACCTGTATGTCAAATTTCAGCCCGATCCGTCCAGTGGTTTGGGCTGTGCGTTGATAGATCACTATGTCAATCAGTCAGTCAGTCAGTCACCTTTGAGTTATATATATATTTAGATATTTGTTATTGCTTGATATTCATTCTCTGATCTTTCATCCGATTTTAATGTCACAAGACTTATCTGAAGTGTTTAAAGAATGAAATGTCTGTAGTCTTTATCTACGACCAAACAATGACCCGAATGTCCGTTGCGGCTGCACATGTGAATATACTTATTATCATAACAGAATATAATAGACTCGTACTGTAGGTTATAATTTTAATTAAAATGAATGTCAAATGATCATCGAATGTACAGTCAGCATCAAATCGATCTTGATGAACTAAGTACTCAAAATTATGCCTTGGTTTCCCCCCTTCCTGTTAACTTGATTATTATTCATCCATCCTAGACCGATTTTTATCAAACATAGCTAAGAATACACCCGACTAATATATCCTTCAAACAAAAAAAAAATCGAAATCATCCGTTCAGGAGTTACGATGCCACACGCAGACACACGCACACATACACATACACACACACACACGAATGCAAGCACGCACGCACGCTCGCCTGCAAACACACACACACACACACACACCCCCAGACACGTCAGACTTATAACACCCCGTCGTTTAAACCATCACCGCGATAGCGTGAAGAACGATATACAATGAATGTATTGAAACGCACAGATGATCATCGGAAATCAAGAATTTACTGTTACACTGTACTATACGTTACTGTAAGTATTACAAACCAGATTTAATTTGGTGCACCGTACTAAACACATCATATTTAACTACGGTTACCTATTGTTAAGATTTGAAACGAGTAATCGGATTTATCAAGCCTCGCCTACCCTAGTTTTTTACGTGGAATGACTCTAGAGGTGATCATTCTGCTGAGGAAATGGAGAAAATATTATATAATGTTCGTTTTTTTGCGTCGAATACGGTTAAAGGTTATGATTACATGAAACAAGACATGACATTACATTAAGACCAAAATAATAATTAGGTCTATTACCGAAAGAAGCACCTTGTATCGAAACACGCAACATTCAGCTACCTTATCATTTCTGAGCACAGAAAGCTTTTATTATATCTGAATCAACGGGCATTTTTAGCAGATAAACATTGAACTGAATTCTCTATTTCTGATCCAGAGGCGGTAAACCCACCCATCCCCTAACGATTTAACCACTGTTAATAATATGAGTTATTCAAGTAATATGCCATTTACATACCTGTGCTGTTTTTGGTTCAAATGGTCAGCAGGTATGCAAATGGCCTATTACTTAAACTAGATGAATTATGACATTCTTACAATAAGTGATTAACTAAACGAAGTAAAATATTTGAAATAAATTATGAAACAAAAAATGGAAACATGATTATTATTTTTTTTTTTTTATATAGGACACGCCAACTTGACCTCACCTCGCCTGATGGTAAGCTAAAGGCAAAGTCTCAGGAAAGAGGGTCACCATTACAGACACTAAGTGAATGAATGAATGAATGAATGATTTATTTTTTAAACAAATAAGAGTACATACAGCATTTTCACATTATCATAAAAACAGTTCAGAGATAATATTGTTACGTGAAACATTGGCGCCTGTACTAATGTATTAAAACATTGTATCACAGGTACCAGCCTTCCAGCATTTTATAGGTTCATTTTACAATTATTAGTGGGAATTAATGTAAATTGGGTTACAAAGTTAAATTAAATTAAATTCGCAATAGTCACAATACAATTAATTGATATAAAAATTACAAAATTACAAATTACCAAATCACAACGTGTGTGTGTGTGTGTGTGTGTGTGTGTGTGTGTGTGTGTGTTTGTGTTTGTGTGTGAGTCTGTATGTATGTGGCAGAGTAGTACTCAATGTGTACATTAAACTGAGACTTCCAAAAGATTTTCAGTTTCCCGGTAGTCCAAAGTCAGGAGCCATCGTTTAAGGGAAAATTTACATTCCTTAGCAGGTAGAGGATAAATGTAGATGAGTTTGTTGATGCGATTATAAAGGCGACAACTGCTTACAAAAAAGCTCTTACTCGCCACCGCACTTCTGTGTGGCTGAATTTCGCAGACGCGATCCTTTCTACGCTTGGCAGATTGTACATAGGGAAGCAGGGCATGCCTACGTAGTGTAGACTGAAACACAAAAAGCTGTCTAACAGTCAGTACATCGCACTCGTTATATAGCAAACTTGTCGAGTATCTTCGAGGTTTTCCTGCAAGGACCTTAAGAACAGCTCTTTGCGCTCTTTCAATCCTAAGCATAATGGTAGAACCAGCACCACCCCACACTGGAATGCAGTAGGATATTATGGATTGACATAATGTGTAGTACACTAATTTCAGAGTACCTCCATCAGCAGAGGATCTCAGTTTTTTGAAAATGAATATAAGTTTTTTAATGCGTGAAGTCAAGGTGTCTATTTGTTTAGTCCAGCGAAAACATGAATCTATCTGAACACCCAGATACTTTATTTGGGAAGTTTGTTTAAGGGAGGGGCAGCAACAGACCCCACCAGCATAAACACAGGTGTGAACTTTTACAGCAAGATTGAGTTGCGATGGTGAGCCAGGTGGAAAGAAATTCACATATCCAGTTTTATCGATATTCAGTGTGAGAAGACTGACAGTCAGCCAAGACATAACCGAGTCAAGTGCTTTTTCGGCATGTTCATGGACAAGATTCCAGCTTCTACCGTGGACAACCAATGCTGTGTCATCTGCATAAGCAATAATTTTGCAGTTCGGGATTGTTAACCGACACAAGTCATTGATATATACAATGAAAAGAGTCGGACCCAACACACTGCCTTGTGGAACGCCGTAAGATATGGTTTCCTCATCACTCACATAGTTACCAATCTTCACACACTGAGATCGCCCAGTCAAATAACTCCTGAAAACGTCATGGACCACTCCCCGCACACCAACAGCCTCTAACCTGTCCAGAAGAATGGGAACAGAAACCGTGTCAAACGCCTTTGAGAGATCCAAGAAAATTGCCAAAGTCTTAAGTCTCTTATCAATATTTTTTATTGATGTCTCTGTGAGGTCCATTACGGCATCCTCCGTAGACTTTCCCTTAACAAAACCATATTGATTAGGGGCGACTATATCGAATTCATCAAGATAGTTTAACAGTTTCGTGTTAATATACTTCTCAAAAATCTTTGACAACACTGTCAAAACCGAGATTGGGCGATAATTGACGACTTGATTTCTGTCCCCACTCTTATGCACAGGATATACAAGAGCCCTTTTGAAAACGTTAGGAAAGGTACCCATGGAAAGAGAAAGATTAATAACATACTTCAATGGTGAATTCAAGTGAAGCCTCAGAGATTTTATTACTGAAGTAGAAATACCATCGTATCCCACCGCACAGTTGTCCCTGAGACTCAGAATGATCTCATCCAGTTCCGAGGAGGTGATATCGGGCAGAGCCATAGAGTTTCCCAAGATGTTTCTATCCGGAATAATAAAAGATTCATGAGAAGTATTTGTCCATGTACCAGCCTGAATCCTGGCTGCCAGAGTCCTCCCAATATCAACAAAATACCCATTGACTAAGTTAACAGAGTCCTTGGGATTACTGCGTAAGTTCAAAAGTTCATTTGGTTGCGTGTTTCGCCTGCCAGTATCAGTAACGGTTTTGATCACTTCCCAAGTAGCCTTTATATTTCCCTTAGCTTTTTCGAATTGGGCACGATCATAAGAGGATTTTAACTTTTGCAATAAATTATTGCAAAAATTCCTATAGCGCCTATAGGTAATACTTAGTAAAGCATTTGTGGGGTCAGCTCTTACTTTTTGATGAAGAGAATCACGATGTTTTATACATTTCAAAAGACCGGTAGTAATCCAAGGGCGAATAATTCTCTTACGGTGTGATATTTTGACATGCTTGGTATGTTTACTAATCACATCTGAGAGAATCGTCGTGAGGTATTCAGCCGCCTCATTTGCATCTTTTATTTCATATAAAAATGAAAAATCGTAAGCCTTTAGCTCGGCTATCACTGCGGGTTGATCAATGCGTTGAGTATAGGTTTTTGGTTTATTCGTGATACTGTTTGAGTCTAGGCTTAACAGAGTAGGAAGATGATCCGTGATATGCGTATTCCACACCAAAGTCATGGCACACCTTCGCGTCTTCAACATTACATGGTCCAAGCAGGCGCCCTTTCGTGTAGGTACTTGATGAGCAGGTAGAAGCCCATGTGAGTAACATACATTGAGGTATTCCTCTGACTTGGCATCCATCTTACCCGGCAATATGTCGACGTTGATATCGCCAATAATTGCCACTGTTTTATAAGCTCGAAGTGAGTTTAGGGTATCATTGAGACTGACTAAAAAACTGTCAATGTTAACAAACGAAGGGGAGCGATAGATAGCAATTATAGCGACCTCGCCACTAGTACATATGAGACAGTTTGCCTCCATAAATGGAGGTTGATATACGGTGTGATTTAGATCTTTTCTAATATAAATACACACACCCCCATTCTGATTTGAATACGTTGATTGATAGTCAGCATAGCCCTGCAATATCGGCATATTACCCATTTTACTAAGCCAACATTCTGAGAGAATTATAACATCACACGAGACATGAGCTGAATCCATAAGGACAGTAAACTCGTTGAAATGTCTATTTATGCTACATATATTCATGTGCGCTATATTAAGGGATTTGGGTTTTGTGTAAACGTACTGAGAGCTCTGGGTAGGACTACACAAAACTGATCTAGAAACGGTTATAGCTTCCAGATCATCAGTAACTTCGGTCAAACTATCCATTGAGAGTGAAAAATAGTAACTTGAGCTTATGATGGAACCGATAGAGAACGGTCTCTATGCCAGTAAACATACTAGAACCCTCCACACTGCTATCATTGTTGTGTGTATTCAGACAATGAGTTGGGTGAATTAATGTGTTGTCGGTGTAATGTGATTGTATAAAAATATTAATAATAATCTTTCCAGCGTAAATTGAGCAAGGCATGCAGTAAATATCAATTTGAAAAATTACATAACTCAATAAAATATAAAGGTAAAAAACAAAAATTAATAATAATGAGGCAATAAATGACAATAAAATATTTAAAATTACATATAAAAATATCAAAAGTAATAGTAAAAATAGTCATGGTTGCGTTTTTAGTTTGACTAGATCCATCTCTGAAGTAACCCGCACAGCTGGTAAACCTTCTCTCTTTCGTAGGTAAATGTTACTATTTGCGATCCAGCAGAAAGCATAGTTGTTTGCCGAAGCATAATTCCTGGCAGCAAAAAATACTCGTCTCATTTTAAGAGTTAGGTTCTCCGATATATATATTGGCTTCGGTGGCAGATCTTTTTTTAGTACTGAAGTGGAAAGTTTATTTCGGCTATTTTTCTTATTATAGTCTTTGAATGATTTCAGGAAAGCATCTTTTTTAATAATAGACATAAAATCTACAATTACTGGTTTTTCTTGAGATTTTTTGTTGGTGGTGCGATAGATGTCTCGGATTTCGTCTTTTTCTACCACTACTTCTAAAGATTTGCCAATATCTATTATCAAATTACACAGATCGTCTTTAGTTTCTTCCTTTGTTGAAGGGATGTTTCTGTATTCCAGACTCGATGATTTATTCTTCTTTTCTAAGAACTCAACCTTTTCTTCTAGATTCCGAATATAGGCTAAGTTTTCCTTACGTTCTATTTCGAGGTCTTCAAATTTTTTCTTTAGGTCATCATAAGTTTGTGATAAAAAGGCAATAGATACAGATATGCTCGTATTTTGCTATTTAACTTCAGTAACAGTTTTTAGTAATATAGTGTACTTTTTATCTTGTTGTGCTTCAAAACTTGAGAACATAGACCTCAATTCAGTCATTCTGTCATCCCCATGCTCATACTTTCTTTTTTTGGCAGTATTCAAGACGTCCGTATTTTTTGACACGTTCGCCTCGCTATTCTTAATTGGAGAAGATGATTTTGAAGGCGGTGGAGTACGTTTCATCGTAATAAATAGTTTGATTAGTAACTACGTGCGAGTAATATCACCGACAAAAGTGCTACAATGGTGGCACTCAGCTTGGCGGCCTCATCAGATGCTTTTTCACGCCCCGCTTAAAGGCCCCGGGACTGTAGGAAGAAGGAAACACGTGTGCTGGTAATGAATTCCAGGTCTTAGTGGTGCGGCAAAGAAAAGAGTCTCCGAACCGCTTGGTTCTTGCTCGTATACTCTGCACAGTGTGAGGGTGACATCTAAGGCCTGCACGCGTTGTCCTATGTAGGAAAGGAGATGGTGGGATTAGTTGGAAGAGCTCGTCAGAACACTCACCGTGGTAGAGACGGTAAAATACAGCCAAGGAAGCAACATCTCTACGCATCTGCAAAGGCTCGAGGGTGTTCGTGACCTCAGGGTTCCCAATAATTCGGACCGCACGTCGCTGCAACCTGTCGAGAGCATCTAGTAGGTATTTCGCGGAGCCATCCCAGAGATGCGAGCAGTATTCCACGCAGGAGCGAATTTGTGTCTTATAGAGAAGACACCGCTGCTCCGGCGTGAAAAAACGTCTCACTTTGTTTAGGAGTCCGAGTTTCCGATTCCGTTTGATGATGCTCTCGATGTAATTTCTGTTATTCAGTTTGCAGCGAATATCCATGCCTAGGATATTGAGATTGTCCTGCAGTGGCAGTGGCGTGCTCTGAAGAGTGGGAAGGGGAAGGAAAGAAGATACCTTTGCTGTGAACGCACAAGCTTGCGTCTTCTTGGCATTGAACTCGACCATGTTCTCAGAGCCCCATTGTGAAATGTGATTCAATATCCGGTCCAGTTCAGTGACAAGAAGCTGTCTTTTTTCCACGATATCAGACTGTTTGGCCGCAGGTTGTCCGTGATAACTCCCGTGTAAGGTGCTATCGTCTGCATGTATGCTGCCGGTGGACAGCATGTCGTTGATATGCAGAAGAAAGAGAGCGGGAGATAATACAGACCCTGCGGTACGCCAGCATTTATTTGCAAGAACTCCGAAGCCCGTCCATCACAGAGGACGCGGATACGGCACTCCCACAGGAAACTAGCAATCCAGTTGCACAGTCTAGGAGGCAGACCAAAGGCTGGTAGCTTGGAGAGAAGCGATTTGTGCCAGACTCCATCGAAAGCTTTGGCGATATCAAGACTAATTGCCAGTGACTCGCCGTGCTTGTCCATAGCCTCACCCCAAAGATGGGTAACGTATGCCAGAAGATCACCCGTTGACCGTTTCGGCCTGAAGCCATATTGCCGGTCATTAATTAAGGAGTGATCCTCTAGGTGACGCATGAGCTGTTTGTTAATGATGTGCTCGAAGACCTTGCACAGCACTGAGGTGACGGCTATGGGTCGATATATTGGCTGGCTCTGAGCGATCCCCCTTCTTGGGGATCGGCTGTACATTCGCCTCTTTCCAAGCCGAAGGCACTGTACCTGAGCTGTAGGACAGTCGGTACGGTACAGCCGCGTAAGCATCGGAGACAACTCCGCTGCACATTTTTGTAAGACCACTGCTGGAATACCATTCGGGCCACTGGCATTGCCTGATACGTATTTCAGGCATTACGTGGTCACCATTGAGTAGTGTCGGCGGCTGTATACCGCAATCATCGACTCGGGAATTGGCCGCAAAGAGATTTACTAGCATATTGGCTTTCTCTTGCGGTAAATGGGCCAGGGATCCATCAGGGTAGCGCAGCGGTGGCAGCGAAGGCTGACAGAAGTTGGCCTGCACGGCTTTGGCCAGTCGCCAGTATCCACGGCTGCCCGTGGGATGTGCCACTAGCTCTTGACCAAGCCGCGCTATGCGCAGGGCATCCGCTCTGACGTAAGCCCTCTTACAGACCTTTGTGGCTCAGTTGTACGCCACCTTGAAGTGGCCCACATTGGGATCGTGCGTGGCACGCGCCCTTACCCAAGCGCGATACGCGGACTGCTTTTGATCAACAGCCCTCGCACACTCGCGCCCGAACCAAGGGCGCACTCCTCGGGCACCGGTGACATCAGTGTACGGGATATAGTATTCCATACCCAGACCGATCTCACCGGCAACAGCAGTAGCACAATCTGAGGGTTTCTTACCTTCAAAGCAGCGCTCAACCCACGGGATGGACGCAAAATAGTTGCGCAGCCCATCCCAATCTGCTGACGAGTAGTGCCAGAGACGCCGCTTCCCCTGCACGGGTCGTGAGGGCGCTATAATTGGCACCTTGGAGCAGACCAGACAGTGGTCGGAATTGCCTAAAGCGGCTTGTACCGAAACACTGTACAGGTCTGGGTGACTCGTCAGCAGAAGGTCTAGCAGAGAGGGTGCTAGGCCCGACCTTCTTGGTATTCTAGTGACCTCGTGTACCAATTGGGTCAGGCCATGCACCAGAGCAAATGCATGGGCGGCTCTTCCCGCATGGTCTGTTTTGGCGGAGCCCAACCAGGTTTCGTGGTGGGCGTTAAAGTCCCCCAAAAATACCAATTCGGCGTTCGGAAACCGTTCCTGCGCATCATCTGCCGCCTGACTCAGGTATTCAAAGAGTCGAGTTGTCTCAGCATCTCCTGTATGGGAACGGTAGAGGCACACATAGATCTGACTCGTAGAGCCATGGTCTACGTGTACCCATAGGGTTGAAAAGGATGGGTCCTCAAGGCAGCGCAAACGGCGACAACAAACATCCGCCCTAACAAACACGCACACCCGGGGTAAAGCAAGTAAGTCGTGTCATCAGGGCGGCCTATTTGTGTCTCCGTGAGAAAGAGCATATCTGGTTTCGCCGTCTCAAGGTGTTGGTGGACGGCGTTGAGGTTCGCATGGAGTCCACAGATGTTAGTGGACTCCACCTCAAATAGCGAGCTTGTGGGAGTTCGAAGAGCCGCTGTGTTGCCCAATACTCTTAAATGCGCTGCCATGATGAAAAGGAGAAAAGGGCGTGAAAAAAAGAGGTGATTGTCGTCGCAGCACCGCGTGACAAAGTGCGGGATATTGGTTTTGTCTATGATTATGAGGCATGGCGTGAGCCGACACGCCGTACGGAAGGGCCCCCGTACCCCCCCGAATATGGTCGCCGGGCCCCCACTTCCGGTCACCAACCGGCACAACGAGCCATACCGGGATTATGCGCGGTCTGGTGAGGCAGCCTTCCAGAGTGGTTAGTCCCAGTTGGGCCTCTGTACTATACCGCGGGCGGCCAGCGGCACCACCGTTTCTACGGGTCTCCCTGACCGGCGCGTCGCCCCGCACCATCTTCACTAGATTACGCCAAGACCCACTGGTCCCACTAGTGCTGCGACCACCATCACCTCTACCCGGCTATGCATTTGCTGATCCCTGAACGCAATCCAACCGAAATTGAATTACTATGAAGGGTTTTTCGCAATATTGCACGGTGGTACCAACCCGGTCGAAATTTGTGACAAATTTGTGCCGTCAAATCTCTACCACCAGTACAAGTGAAATATATTTATCTACCTACGTTTAACAATAGTAATAAATTTTACTAATGACGTCAAATCACGTTTACCTACTAAATAAACTATAATTAAGCTATTAAAACAATACAATATATTCTTTGTTGAGTTTTTATTACGAGTACGTATCTAATATTCCTAAAAAGAAGTATCATCTTACATCATAGAATATAAATTAAATATGTACATATATGAATATATAATCATGCTTTCATCCCAGGAGGCAGAGGTGAATTAACACGCATATTTCGCCAAGAAATGTAGTCGGTCCCACCTAATAGGGGGGGGGGTGAGTCTATTGCCGTATTTCGGACACTATTGTTGACTCGAGCCATGTATCTGGGACTGAGTCTGGGCTGTATATATCTGTCTGATGTTAAACAGCCATAGGGCCGTTTACATCAGGCGACTAAGGGATAGCCCTTAGTCACCGTATAATTTGTGAAAATATTTAATAAACAGGAACTATTGTTTATGTTTAAGCTGTACATAACATGTGTGATTTTTTTATATAGGACATGTCAAGTAGACTTCGCCTTGCCTGGTAAGCTGAAGGTAAAGGCTCAGAGAAGAGGGTCACCATTACTTCCATATACCATGTAACAATGGTGACACTCAGATTGACGGCCTCATCGTATGCTTTTTCAGGCATGATGTTATTAATTTATGTGAATCTACCGGATTTGTTGACGTCTATGATTACGGTTTTGCTCCATTGAGTAGTAGCGTGTTTATTATATATGCCTATATAGTCTTACTCAATAAATTAACTAATGCACAAAGAATTTTTTTTTAAATTGCTTAAACAGGTCTTTTGATTAACTTGTTCAACGAAACCAATAAACAAACTCTTCAGCTTTCTAATATTAAATATAAATGCACCAATTCATTAACAAAAATTTGTAATGCATTTCATATTCAATATTTTAAAGATATGTCTATCTGATCCGAAATCAATATCAAAGATATTTAAATAACGTCAGTAGTGTCACTTGCCTAATTGTAAATTTGAATTTTAGGATGGTAATGTAAATTGGATATATTTTCACAGACTAGACTATTTTTTACTAGAAATGAAAAAATAATAAACAATAAACATGTTGACATTTAAAAGCCTGCGGGTATTTGACAATTTATCATTTCAAATTCACATGTTAAAATTAAACAAAAACTACTTATCTGACTCGAGCCATGCATCAGAGGCAGAGCCTGGTCTGCATATATCAGTCTGATGTTAAATAGCCCTACCCCTTAGTTGCCTTGTACCACACCGCATGGGAAGAGATGGGCTGGTCTAAATTATACTCTGCCGGGAACCACGCGGTTATTATAAAAATTAAATTTAAACGCACACTTAAGTCGTTCCGCATCCACATCGAAATTTGCTCAAGGTTAAGGCCAATACCGCCAAATGTTATGTAATAAAACCGTTCACGCAATTTAATTTTGAACGATATTGCTCTTCCGCTCGCGACCAAGATACTATTGTAGATTATAGAATAATAAAATTATGTATATATAAAGATCAAACAAGATAAGATATAGTAATTAATAAAGTTATATTGATGGATACTAACAAATATTGAATCCAATAAGATCTAATTGATAGAAAATAGTAAAAGTGACCAAACTTGTCTTTATTAAACGCACTTCAGTGCTTCAATGTCAGTCACAATTTTGTGAATAGTCTTATGCCAAGTCAGTGATATCATGAAATATAAGGGAAAGACTTTTTTAAACATTTTACATGATACCGACATAAATAGCAGTCTAGTAATATTAAAAAACCACTACAATTAACAGTACCAACGGGATATTCACAGAAAATTACACTTACCTCATGGCCAGCATTCAGTAAATGCCGCACATACCCTTCACCCAATATTGCATGACTTTGGCCGGGGTACGGAAACACTACGAGTATATTGTATGCCCACACATTGCTAATAAACAATATTGGTAACAAAGTTAATAGTAACTTATCCATTTCTGACTATCCTCAACTCCACTGCTCGGCGGACAGTTAATGACTGATTTGGATCACAACATATGCGGTTCACAAGGTGTTAGATTACACAACTGCGCACGATGCATGAAGAATAAGACGTCAGTTGTATTTTTGGGAACCTGTTCCCAAAAATGGCTTACTTGTAATGATAACATTTATGAAGCACAAATTTATTATCTTTATCTTCTTGATGAAGAAACTACTCAGTCATAAAATAAATAAAAACATTCAAGTGTCATTATTAAGTGAAATATGATACAGAGCGTCGACTTCATTTTGTTTCTTTTTTAGCAATAGGTTATACTCACGTATAGATAAAGAAATATAATAATAATTTCTTTATTTTAAAGCAATATAAGTTCATAGTTAGGATTACTTATATTATTCTTTAATTTTGATTATAATAATATTTATAATCAAAATTAAAGAAACATAAACGTAAACCGTAATATTTCTCATAAAATTATTATCAAAGTGATAGAATAATGTTGCTATTAATACTGGATCACAATGGCTTATTACTTTGCATGATCTTTTTGTAAATATATTCACAAATGTCATTAGGTTGTTTTATTTACATTACTTAGCATAGAAATAATGATTACCTCTGCGATAAGCATTGAGCACATTGGTAGTCTCAGTGCACCATTCACCCCGCATGGGATAGTGACGACTAATGTGTCAATAGATCACTTTAGAATTCAATAGAGTGAAGGAAGGACGCTAGTAATTTTAAAATAAAATTAAATAATTGCCTAAAATAAACGCCAATCTCTATTTGTCAACAAAACGTTAAAAAATAAATTATGGACACGGTTTCAATACAGAAATGACATTCATAGAATCAGCTAATTTAATTTATTCATAATAGAAACGATCACCTAAAAATAACTAAGGTATTTGGCTATCACCATCTTGGCGTTGTTCCCAATAACAGTCGAAATTTTTCCGAGCCCGGAGCCCGAGGTTCTCTAACACATTCTCCTTTTAATTTGACTTAGTCTATTAAGCAAGCCGTGTGACCTACCAACACCAACTTTCCGACTCTTTGTTTCTATTGAACCTAACTTACAACCCACAATCACTATTGACCTAAAGATCTAATACCTCCTATAACTTAACCTAACAGATTGTACCTCCTATCCCAAGATGGGCATACTTGAGAGCAGTAGAAACAAACTTAAGAAATATGTATATCTATCTATGATCTAGTTCTAATATAGTTCTCTGAGTTTCTTGCTGGTATCTTCTCAGTAGAACTAACCAACCGAACCAGCGAAATAATAATTTTCCAATGGTTTATTTTTACATTATTTAATATTTTTATAATATCGTGACATAATTGTAAAATTTAGACGTGTGCTCTTTGTGTGCGTAAACTGAATAAATCAAATTGATTCTTTGATTGATTCGAGAGGAAAATCGACGCCATTATGATCCTTCAAGCTGCAGGTATACCTACCAGCTTGCACGTGAAGGCAGTTTTTTTTATACGTACGTACGTATACGTATGACGTGTCCTAACGTCAATTAGACTTCGCCTTGCCTGATGGTAAGCTGAAGGTAAAGTCCCAGAAAAGAGGGTCATCATATGCTTTTTCAAGCCCCGCTTAAAGGACCCGGGACTGTAGGAAGAAGGAAAGCAGTTGGAACCCGAGGGTTTTGGTAGGGGTTCAAATACCATGATATCAGGATAGTGTTATGTTATGTAATAAACCGCGAATTAAAAGATTGAAAATAATTATCTGTTGAAGCTTGGCGTGTATAGCCAGTAGACTTGACTACATATATCAATCACTACTGCAGGCTCTCCACATCGCTGTTGAGCCTGTACTGGTGATTGATAATATAATATACATAGATATTTAATAAACCTTTTACGTTCTATGTGTTATTGTAACTAACATAGAATAACAAAAATTGTGATTAACATAAAAATGAGTTTGTGTTACTTGAAGAAACAAACATTAAAACTGTGCCGATAAATCAAATTTTGAATTCAGTCTATCTATTTATGAGAAGTAATCGTGTGAACTTATTATGCAATGCTTTGATTATTGTGTTATCGTGTGCGCCGGCGCTGCCGGGCCGCTGCGCCGCTCGCTGACTATTTAGGTACTTAGTGTTGATTATGAGATTTATTAATAAATACTATAATAAATTTAGATAACATGTGGTGTAGGCAATTCCTGTGTTTTTTTAAGCCTCTTTATTGGGGCAGTGGACCCCACATGAAATTGAACATAACTTTTTATTTAATATAAATACCTAGGTACTTCGTTTTGTTGTAAATAGCAATACTCAAGCTCTTTGAAGTGACTGTAGTAGCGACTGTAGTAAATAATAAAAACTAATATTATTCTTAACATTCCAATATGAATAATTACAAATTAATTGTAGATTTCGCAGTGAGTAAATTAGGAACAGCGAGGTCGCCGGGTTTTTTTTTTTTACATGCGCAAAGTCCCCACCGATACCCTCTCCGCCGCGGCCTGCTTCTGCCAGGGTGACAGGCGGCTCCACCAGTCACTCCCAGGCCTGTCATCATGGGGGGTGAATGACCTGGGATGCTGCGGTTTTCCCAAGCGCCTACAATATGGGGTTCTTCAAGAGGGGCATCAGAAGGTTTCTTCATGGTCGGCAGCGCGAGTGTGACACCCCTGGTGTTGCATACGTCCATAGGCCACGGTAACCGCTTCCCATCACATGGGCCGTGTGCTTGTCTGCCAAGTAAGTTGTATAAAAAAAAAGGTCGTTCATCGACCTAGGTCGCCGTCCCTAACATTATTATAAAAGACTACAGTAAACATAAGTATGGTATTATCGTCATCTACTATACTACAGCGGCACCATCTTAACGTTAATCCCAGTCACATCCGAAGCTTCCACCTTGGAGTCTGGGGTCCGCTTTACCAGTCAAACAGAGGATTTGGCTAAACTTCGATATTTTCCGTGAAGCGAATGCCTTCTGACTTCCACAACCCAAAGAAGATATCGAAGAATTGCAGCTAGACCAGTTGCTGGATTTTTATGAGTTCTAACCACCAGTAACGACTGCAATAGATTTTTTTATACCACTTGGTGGGCAGACAAGCACACGGCCCACCTGATGGAAAGCGGTTACCGTGGCCTATGGACATATGCAATGCCAAGGGAGTCACACTCGCGCTGCCATCCCTGTAAACAAGAGTTTCTGTGCCGTCACTGTAAAAGATAAAGCAGGACAAGCTTTCGGTCATCCCACTGACAGCACAAAATCTCTCCAGTGAGCTCTGGCTACCCTACTCACCGCCGGAAACACAACACGAGGTTATTATAGCCGCGGTATTCTGTAGGGTGGAGGTACTTCCTCAGTCGGGCTGCTCAATTGGACGGAAATACCGCCGTGTCCTACCACCTAGATGTCGGTATGGCAACCACGACTGACGGCTTGACGTGCTCACTGAGGCACGAGCAGACCAATGCAAATAGCCATATTCATGCATACAAATATTTGCACTAAACGGGATCAAACTCGCACCTCGTGTGTAGCGGCCAAGTGCACTACCGTCACGCCACGGAGGCTATCATGAATACTATCTATGTGCATAGCATACTATTATCTTTTTGAAACATCGCTAGTTCGAATCCCGCCTGATTCAATTTTTTCTATCATAATTGATTTATATATGATATTATCTATATTGTGCTTATAGTTTTTTAGTCAAGTGAATAGTGTCTTTCTGAAAACTCGTCTTAAGGAATGTATTAGTGGAGTATTTTTCGATGTAAACAAAATAACGTAAATAGGATTATCGGAATAATTATTTAAAGTGACTGCGATTATAAAAAAGTAATTAGAATTGCATTTTAGACTGACTAATTGACTGATATAAACATAACATAAACTCACGCCTATATCCCCGAAGGTGTAAGCACCCACGAGTGCACTGATATGCCACGAGATAATAACTAGCTATCGTGAATACTAGTGACTGTTTATATAGGAATAGCAGTGATGTGAATTGTATGCCATCTACACGATATAACCATTAGAATTTTACATGAAAATAAATGAATGAATGAATGAATGAAAATTATTCAACTATCACGTTTTGTTTTTATCTAGGACACGCCAACTTGTCTTCACCTCATCTGATGGTAATCTAAAGACAAAGTCTCAGGAAAGAGGGTGTCCATTTTTTTTCCACTTAAAGGACCTGCGACTGCAGGAAGAAGGAAACACTTGAGCTGGTAATGAATTCCAGGTCTTGGTGGTGCGGTAAAAATAAAAGAAAAAAACATTCAAATATTCCGATAATTCTCTTACTTAAACTGACTACCTACTAGGTATTCCTGCATTATGAGAGCCATATGGATTAAACATTAATATTAATCAACATGAAGCCAGTGTCAACTTCTAATATTCAGTTCATGAATATTCTCGACAAGCATTTAAAAATCGGGGGCCATGCCTTCCTAATTAACGTTTGACGTCATCTTCCACAAATAGCCGTATTTAATCTGATCACTAATTACACGGCAGACAAAAACCAAAACTCGTATATTCGGAAACTAAGTTTTTGCCCCTCGGGCCTTCTCCTAACACTTAATAATAACCAGCGTAATTTTTAGTTTTAAATATATTACACAGAAGTATAGTGTGGTCAGTTGCTAGGTATAATAGTGGATGGTTTCATTCTCTTCTCACCATTTATCAAGAAGATTTCCAAAGTGAAAATTAGACACTAAATAAAGCACTTACTTTTTAAAGCTTGATTCTCGCAACCATCTATAATGTCTGAATAACTAAATTCCTGTATCGTTTATAGTAACTTCGAAAATATTCTACATGTACATCATGTAAAATATTTTCGAAGTCGTTTGCCGAACTCGAGATGTTGACATGTATCATATTTTTATAAATCATCCCTCAGGATGAATGATGCAAAAGATAAACGTTAGGGTAGCGTAAGCCTCTGACCCTACAGAACCATATCATAGCCCGAATAAACTTATAAATTTTCATAACAAGGGACCTCGTCAAGTTATTCAGCGGAACGCATAGGAAATTATTCACAAGTGAAATTATACCTCAGAATGGAAAAGTTCCTCGAACAAGGTCTGAATACGTAATATCTGGAGTCACGGGCCGAGCCACTTCGTATTCATCTACCATTTGTGGTACCGTTTTTAGAATTTTGCCATTCCTTGTACTACAAATTGATGGTTTGGAACATGCTGTGCCTTTGGGCTCGGTTGTTTTGTTTGAGCCCTATTGCATGTTTGGATCGTTAATTAAAGATTCTAACCCTTCAATTTAGACCAAAACAACAACTCTGGCACTGAGGCCTCTGTGGCGCTAAAATTAATTAATCGAACTTAGATCCTAGAAACATATTCTTTATTCTGTCGCCACAATTTATATAAGATTACACCATATTTTATCAATTATGACGTAGATATGAGACTGAAAAAAAAAACAGTGATACTAAAACACAGAATACTTTCGCTTCAGCTCCCATGGCAATTGGCTAGGATGTATTACAAGATTAAGTCAAACACAAAGTCAAAGTCAAAATTAACAATAATAAATATTGCAACTTATGTCTGATATTTAGGTTAAAGGGTTTTTAATGAAACAAACAAAAAATTCTGCAGAAGCAGCACCAGCACATCCAGTCGAGCTAGGTATATAGATGTCGACTCATATTACGTCCTACACCAGAGTCCTACCCATTTTCCAAGACATTAACGATATGCCGTCCGGTCTTTTGACACCGGCTGGCGGTGACAAGAGCACAATGTATTATGTCATTGAGGCTGGCGTACCTTGGAATTCGCCCAGCTCTTCTGCAGCACGACAAGCCATGGTGTCCAAGTCTGTGATTTTGAATAGTATTATTTAGAACAGTTACTACTTACCTATATTATCCTATTTATGTGTATGCACTTATCTTAAATTATTTACTATATCTTATTTTATTTGCTGATGGAATGTGTTCGGAATAAAGACGAACGCGATTCACTGCTGACCGAACTAAATCTAAATAGACAAGATATAGGTCTCATTCAAACGATCTTAGCAAGACCTAAATCTGAAGAGGCTATGAAATTATGTCGTTTGGCTCTGGTGGTTCAGCAGTGAATTGATGCATCTTATGTGTTTACCCACTTTAATAAATTATTGTTGTCCTGTATAATATCGAAAGGTACGATGGGATTGGCATATCCTTTATGGATAAAAATCCCTAATTAAAATTAAGATTAAAAAAAAAACTACACTATTTTATTTAGCAGCAGGTGGTGAATTTTTTTTCAAATAGACGATTAGCCTATCGCTGTCCACTGCTGGACACAGGCGTCTCCCAATGTTGGGAGGCTCTGGCCTACTGTTTCCACGTTAGCCAGACGGGTCGGTAAGTTTTTTATTTCGAGTTATCCTTCTCTCGTAGTGAAATTGTCTGCGTATTTTTTCCGTAAGTCGCCTCTTACGACACCCTTCGGATGAGATGGGTTGATGATACTTGTAACATTTCTCAATCACCTCACGGATTGTTTTTTGATTGTTAATTAATTTATTGTCATTACAGGTACGTATACATTTTGGTTATTAATACAATAATAATAATATTTTTTAATGAAAGTTACAACTATTATTACATTATATTTATACATACCTACTTAAGTGTTATCTTAGGTATACCTGTTCAAAGCTTGCTAGGAAAGAACAATCTCAGATATTTCTTTTACCAGGTATATTTTGACTATGAAAGAACGTAAATCTTTTCGAAAAACTATCTGATGTACACAATTTTAATACGAGAAACAAGAATAAACTAGTTGTACCAAAACTTAGGCTTCACAAGGTTGGTGATGCATTTGTAGGCAGCTGTATAAAAATATTTGATTCCATTCCTCAGGATCTGATTAACATGCCAATAAATAAATTTAAAATAGAAGTGAAACAAACTTTAATGAGTAAAAGTTACTATAAAGTAGATGAGTATCTTGATGATGTAAATGTGTGGTCAACATAAAACTCTTGCTTGCTCGCACAAAATATATTGTAAACTAAAGCAAATTTAAAAAAGAAAAATAATCTAGCTCTAATATAGTTCGCTGAGTTTCTTGATGGTATCTTCTCAGTAGAACAAACCTACCGAACCAGCGAAAGATTCATTTTCCAATGATTTATTTTTATATTATTTAATATTTTTATATTATTTCTTGACATATCTTATTGTTAAGTTTTGACGTTCATACGTGCTTTTTACGTGCCTAAACTGAATAAATGAAATTGATTCTTTGATTGACTATTCTAGAACATTAAGCTCTCAATTTTATAACTCGCAGCTGACGTCACTTAGTCTGAGCTCCCATTATTAATCGCTTCAGTTCCAGCTCCTTGTAATCTATTTTTGATGGCACCCAGAATTTATCCGGAAGTAAGTAGCTGACACTAACAATTTTAGTTTGTTGTTGGTACATCGTTTGGACATGAGATCTCATTCGATACATCCAAACTATGTAAAAATCTATTTAGGTAGGTTTTATACCTATAGTTTTGTTTTTCAAATATTATAAACTCGTTAAAACGAAAAAAAAACATTTTTTAAAACGTATTCCGAACTATATAGGGTGTGAGTAGACTTTGTCTTATTACATAAATATATAAAGACGTTTACAACAGCGTTATCTATTGCAATAAATGATCTGACACTTAAACCTGGCAATTTATCTAAAATAGTTGTACGGTTAGGCACTTTATTCCTGTTAAAATCGCCAGAAGTAGGTACAAACATAATAAAACATAGAAACAGTTACTAAAAAAGGTTTTAAGTTCATTTGCAGCGTGTCTAGCCATAAGTTAGCACATAAACTCACAGTGTAAGTTAGTGTAATCATGTTTTGCTAGCCCAGGCCGATTCGAACACATGTATTGTATAGGTACCATATGTATTGTATGTGGTCTAATAGACACTGCACATAATTATTATAGCACTTAGATATTAACAGATTGTGGGAATATGTTTAGAAAACAAATAATCTGCATGTATGAATTTATATAATTTAGATAATACACATATAATAGTTATTAGCAATGGAAAAGAAACGGTTACAGTTATTTATTCCAATTGCAATCTTTAGAATCTGACAGATTGTAAATAGCTGGTATCGTTCGTAGAGGAAACAAGATGAACACCCTCGCTTAGAACTTAGACCCATGAAAATATTGTAGGTACTTCACACTACAATTTTTTTTTAAGTTTATGTTTTAATTTAGAAATGATTATTTTTCATTATAATTATTCCGTCAATTGACTGAACTCCGTGGGATACTTAGATGCTCGAATGGAATCAAAAAATACGGAACTCATTCCAGATGCTGACTATCCAAACTGGTAACAACCCGCAACATTTTTTTTTTATACCACTTAGGTGGCACACAAGCACACGGCCCACCTGATGGAAAGTGGTTACCGTGGCCTATGAACGTGTGTAACACCAGAGAAGCCACACTCGCGCTGCCAACCCTGTAAGCACAGAGTCTCTGTGCCCTCAGTGTAGAGGACAAAGTAGGACAAGCCTTTAGTCATCCCACTGACAGGGCAAATTCTCCAGTGAGCTCTGGCTACCCTACTCACCGCTGGGAACACAACACGAAGTTATTATAACCTCGGTATTCTGTAGGGCGGAGGTACTTCTTCAGTCAGACTGCTCAATTGGGCGGAAATACCGTTGTGTCCTACCTCCTTCCTACCTACAGGACTCTATAACTAGGATAAAAAAATGATGTGTGATGGTGATCGGATGAGGTGGTGATACTTGTATTCTTTATCACCACCTCATCCAATGAGTTGTAATCAAAGGTGACTAACGGAAAAATACGCAGACGATATCACTGCGAGAGAATTAAAACTCGAAATAAAACCATGTACCAACCAAGCCAACGAACAAACAGTAGACTAAAGTCTCCCAACAGTGGGGGTGGTCTATATCCAGCAGTGGACTGCGATGAGCTAATTGATTGATACCTATACAGACCATAATGATAATTCTGCCTCTGTACCAAATTTCTTGCAGATCTATTCAGCCATTCTATATAACCGTTATCTGATTAACATAAACCTACATTTTTACATTTTACAGACACGACCCAAATTTCGTTCGTCACAACTCAACCAACGTGATTAGTACCTCAAAAAGATGCGCATGTATCTTAATGTAAAGCATTTACAATTTGGCCGCTTTATATCACAGCTCACGTATACAAAGTTGAGAGTAAATTAGCGAAATGGTTATAAAGTTTCCTAAAGTCACAACTTCATTATTTTAAGTAAGAATTTCTAGTTAATTTCATCAAAGTACAAGAAACAAAGTATTTCATATGATGAGGTGATTACTGACATGTAATATTTCTATATTAAATTATGTCAGATTGCGTTGCGTAATTCTGACTTCTTTTATTTTCTGAATTTGATGAATATTTTACTGAATTATTTTACTTCAACGATTGTTGGAACGATAATTATGTATTGTCAATAAATGTAACTGAATAAAAGAATAAAAGCCGCGTGGTTCCCGGCAGAGTAGAATTTGAACCACCCCATCTCTTCCCATGTGGTGTCGTACAAGCCGACTAAGGGATAGGGCTGTATAACATCAGACAAATATATACAGCTCGATCTCAGGCAAAGATACAAGGCTTTAGTCTATAATAGTGCCCGGCAGACGGCAATAATAGAGGGTGAGCACCCTCTATTATTGCCGTCTGTCACCGCGGGACTGAATTCAATGATTGGTAAAATGTGGGTGTTAATTCACCTCTGCCTAACCCTCCGGGGATAAAGGCGTGATTATATATATGTATGTATGTATGTGAATAAAAGTTTTTGTTTTTAAGCATCGTCGATAGCTTAGTGGCAAAGGACTTAAAAAGTCTTTCAGGTCCTTAAAATCGAGAAATTCGAATCCTAACCATACCGACGCGAACACACTCTTCAATTGAGCCTTTTTTTTTATACCATCCAGGTGGCAGCCAAGCGCACGGCCCACCTGATGGAAAGTGGTTACCGTGGCCTATCGACGTGTGTAACACCAGAGAAGCTACACTCGCGCTGCCGACCCTGTAAGCACAGAGTTTCTGTGCCGTCAGCAGTGTAGAGGACAAAGCAGGACAAGCCTTTAGTCATCCCACTGACAGCACAAATTCTCCAATGAGCTCTACTCACCGCTGGGAACACAACACGAAGTTATTATAACCGCGGTATCCTGCAGGGCGGAGGTACTTCCCCAGTCGGACTGCTCAATTTTGCGGAAATACCGCCGTGTCCTACCTCCTTTAGCCTAGTTAATTTCGGTTATTAATATTCATAGAAAGTACAAAAATAAACACAACCCCATCATATGAAAACCCCGTCATTGACATTAAATAGTATGGGCACTTTTGACATTAGGAGTAAGTACCTTGTAAAAATTGTATCACAATAGTATAAAAATAATAATTAATAACATAATTTGAATTGTTAAAAACATGCATGCAATAGTTTAATTAAAATATGACATCCTAACCAGATAATTTGTACGCCACAAATGGCAGAATATGATGAGACATCACATGTATATCATGTTATTATTATATCTGTAGACAACCATATTCACAAATAAAGATTATTATTATTATTATTATTATTATTATTAACCACTGCTGCTGTAGTTTAAAAACTTTGTCTACCGTGTTGAGTCGAGTAAACGATAGTGTTTTATATGCCTTTATGCACAAGTACATAGGTGGACTTAATGCCTCGGCATTTTCTACCTATTAACCAAGGCTGGTGTTATAACTGGAGTCTCTTTTAAGCACATTGAAACCTACAAGAATTTCCCAGGAGTCGTAAACACGAGTGTAGGACAAATAAACAATACAAAAGGTGTCGCAAGCAATATTCAAATTGTGGTTAATGAACTTTGAAGTATGCAGTCTAAGATTGAGGTTAGTTTGTTACGACTGTTATTTTTGTTTATTTACAGCTGTCTCTTGGGTTGTTTACACCTGTTAATTTGAAAGGAAATAATTGCTAGAATTTACACAGAGATATCAATGTTTTGTTCGCATTGGGGTCTGTGGTAAAACTGAGACTATATTGGATACTTATTATAGTGATATTGTCTTCATACATAAGTGGCAATAGATTTGGAACTGCATCAGAACCTATTGTTGTATTAGATTCCTTTTAAAATACATATAATTTACATTTTTAAATACATACTTATATACATATAATCACGCTTTTATCCTCGGAGGGTTAGGTTAGGTGTATTACCACCTATATGTCACCATTCATGAATTCGGTCCCACGTAATAGAGGGCGGGCCTATTGCCGTCTTATGGGCACTAAACTGTTGACTCGAGGCATGCATCTGAGGCTGAGTCTAGGCTATATAATTCAAATTCTTTGTTTCTCAAAATAGTGCAACGTAATCACATCTTTTTGACGTCAAATTCTGTTTAAAACTAAGTTTACCACCGCTTCCTAGGCGCTAGTGGAGAAGAAACGGCAACAAACTCCACTGTGGCATTTTCAAGACGTCAGCTTATAAATGAAGATGCATGGCTACTAATTTCTTAAGATTAAATATGGACGAATGTACATGTTTGTCTCGTGTCAAGATAATTAAAAGTCTATGATAAAAAGAACTTAATAAAATAAATAACCTAGGTTAAAAATTAAAATATTTGTAAAAAGCTAAAATATGGACAAAATGTTCGCGTGTCTACTACAATATTGTATACTACAATGTCTGTCTGCTGTTAAACAGCTCTTTCAAATCTATTTTTAAGATATAAAAATAAAGAAAATAGAACATAACATAACATAAACTCACGCCTATATCCCCGAAGGGGTAGGCAGAGGTGCTAGCACCCACATTTCGCCAGTTTATGTTTAGGTCCCAATGTAATAGGTGGCGAGCCTATTGCCATTAACCGGGCACTTATAAACCTGCGATAAATACACACATAACTTCGAAAAGCATCGAAAAGTCATTGGTGTATGTCATGGTAAACCTGGGATCGAACCCGAGACCTCGTCTCAGCAGTCCATTACCCATACCACTAGGCAATAGTCCCACTAACATATTTTTTTTGTATTATTTTACACAAGGACGTAGCATTGAAACGTAAGAGGCGAATAACTGTAAGCGAACTAATACTACAACAGAATTTTATAACAAATATCTAGGTACATAAATAGTTACGTCGTTGACGATACATTCAGCAGCTAGAGCTGGCTATAATAAACCACACAGTGTAGTGTCGTCACGATAGAAATAGCCATTTGTTCCAGCAGTATGTAGGACACAAGTATTTCTTCCAGGTCACATATCATCATGTTTGTTTTATGGCTATAAAATATTTATAATAGCTCGAGGGAAAGGTTTAGAACACTAATAAAATCAATCAAATCCTGGCCATAACACTACGAAGGACCTCTCGATCGGAAGGACGACTCCTTTGTAAAATGAAGATAATTATAATAAACCATACTATAATATTATAAATGCTAAAGTAACTCTGTCTGTCTGTCTGTCTGGTTGTACGCTTTCACTCCTAAACCGATTGTGATGAAATTTAGTATTGGTGTAGATTAGACCTTGAGAAAGGACATAAGCTACGTTTTGTCGTGGTAACCGACATTCACGCGGGCGGAGCCATGGGTAATAGCTAGATCTTAAAATAAGACAGTTAGTGCATCAATAGTACTTTAAGCAAGTTCGATTGGAATAATTTGTTTAGCAACAAATGAAATAATTGAAGTAGGCCATTGCGGTCCACTAGGCTGCAACCGGCTAAATTATTAATTGAATTGGGTATTTAACTAACTAGTCAAATTAGTTACTTTTTATTAAACATCAAAACGGCAAGTTATAAGGAAACTTGTGTAAAATAAATTACTGTGATGTCATAACATTCAATATTATTTTTAAACTTTCGCGGTGAGAATTCATAATTATATTAGGTATCGGGACTTCTCGCGAATTATATCTTGGAACTTACTATTTCTGCCGACGTTTCGGATACGTTGCAGCACCCGTGGTCAACTACCACAAATTTGTCTTCGCACGTATTTCGCTACTTTGGCGAACGGTTTAAAAATCGTCTCGATGGAAAACTTCCGTAAGCAAGATCCGATTTTGTCCGTTACACCTTTCACATACGGCATGTATGCCGGTTGGCGGTCAACACCCGGCAGCATCTTCCTCGGTGCATGTCGCGGCTTTCTAACACTCGTACCATACCCGTTTACCTCAAGAACCTCCTGAACATGATCTAACTCCTGCTGTAGGTGCTCAGGGTCACAGGTCATTAGCTCGCTTGATGACCGTTGAACTTACGGATTTAAGTGAAGTGGGTGATGATGCGAGGAGGCGTGCAGGTATCTAAATAAGAGCAGAAATAGTAAGTTCCAAGATATAAATCGCGAGAAGTCCCGATACCTAATATAATTATAATATTCAATAGTCAAATAATTTACTATTATAGGTTGGGTGGATGTTAAAAAATAAATAAAAACTATAAAATAAGAACAGACGCAACATGTACCGCTCTTTTACCATTCTTAATTCAATAATCTCAGTTATATAATTTATTTTAACTACAGGAATGTACCCAATTGTTATAAAAACATTTAAGTGCAAATTTTATTTAGATTTTCTTCTTAATCATAACGAGAATATGAGAGAAAAATATAGACATTTACCAGAAATACCCAAAAATGGAGCTCTAATAAAGTCGTACGACTTATGTTGTAAGTTTTCAACTCGCGGTTACAACTTTGTTTCACTGTGTAATGAATGTGACCACGCAACTTGTTTCTCCCTACGTACGGTAGTATGACCATATTACTCTCATATCAACTCGAGTCTTTCTACTGGATAAATATTACAGCTGAATACGGTTTTTTTTTGCTTCGTAAGCACTACAACAGTATCGTAGTGGAATAGTTTTAATTCGTATCTATGCTACTGATCAGAAAGCACTTTATTCTTTATACAACTTAGGTGGCAGACAAGCACACGGCCCACCTGATGGAAAGTAGTTACCGTGGTCTATGAACGTATGTAACACCAATGGAGTCACATCCGTGCTGCCGACCCTGTAAGAACAGAGATTTTAAGTGCCTTCAGTGCAGAACACAAAATAAGGACAAGCCCTTGGTCTTCCCACTGATAGCACAAAAACTCTCCAGTGAGCTCTGGCTACCCTACTCACCGCCGGGAACACAACACTTCTTATTCACTGACGATAAATCTACACTGCTACTCATCATACCAACAAACATGCAAGGATTATATCAAATCTCAAATGTATTCTCTTTATTGTATTTTTTGATTAATAATATTAAATAATTTGACGAAGCACAATTTTATTTTAGTATTGTAAGTTTCAAAAATAATAAACTGTGGAAAAGTATAACCTTTATTCAATACGTAAATAACATATCACCTTCGGATACCCAATATATGGTCACCGCGAGAGCACTTTAAAATGTAGACAAGTTTAGTTTATCTCTATATTATGTGCGCCTAGGACCTTATTCACCTAAAGTGTATAACTTCAATCGTATGTTCTCTTAGGTAGACGTAATTTAGAGCTTGAAGCTGAAACAACTCAACGACTCGTGATAAAAACATCAACATAGCGAGCGAATATAATGCTAACTGTTACAATTATATTATGCAATACGAGTTACGCTACGATCAGCTGTTACATAGTTAGCATTCCAGCATGGATACTCGAGTACGTGGAGGTTTTATTAATGGGACAAGAAACATCGCGTATACAACTAAACATTGTTTGGAGAGTCGAATGGTGAATTCGCACAACAATATCCGTACAATATTGACCTTTTTAGCGAAAACAGCCACAATCTCGCCAACTTTTGGGAAGCAAACTTTAGTTTTAGAAACTCACTATAATTTATTGAAGCGTTTTAAGCTGCTGGTTCAATAAATATTCATAAATTATTTAGCCAGCGTCTTAGTAACTTGGAAAATAAAACTTCAATGTAGAAACAGGAAATGCAGTAAAACAACAGTGCGAAAATGAATAGTCTTGTTTTATTTAAAGAAATATAGGAGGAGGATTTTTTTAACACTGCTCTTGTCTTTTCCAAAGGACTTCATAATAATATACAAAAATGCATTCTGCTGAAAGATCTCATAGTCATAGAAAGATGTCACATATCTCAATTATGTACAAAGTTAGCAAGGACAATATTGGAAAATAAAGGTTATAATCTAAACAAAATAAATTAATAAACATTGCTTCGGTTTCTGATATAGTTCTGGTTGTCATGAATAATGAGAGGTATTTTAGTTTACGGTAGTAAGTAGAGGTAGTTAGTATATTATGTGTAGTTTACTGCAATAAGCATACTAATTAATGATACAGTTTATTGCTAAATCAGGTATGTTGTATAGTATAATCTAACTTAACATAATAATCTGAATCTTAGCAATCTGAATCGCAATTCGAATGTTTATATCTTTGATGAAATTTCTCTAACAAACATGTCTCACAAAAAATCGTCAGATATACCAAAAACTCATTCAATCCCTTTTTCCAAGATGACGTTCGTCGGACAAGGGTTGCAACCCCACAAATATATATTTAACTTAAAATTGAACCCCCTTGATATCTAAAAATAAGATATTCAACCTTATTTTTTAGATAATATCACCTCTGACAAATTCACAATAAGCCTAAAAAATTTAAGATTTCAATGAAATACGAGCATAATGTATTAGGTCGATGAACGACCTCCGCCCCCCATGAGCGCCGGCCTGGGGGTGACAGGTGAAGCCGCCTGTCACCCTGGCAGAAGCAGGCCGCGGCGGTGGCGCGCGTGGCGCGCCTCCCCGTTTCCGGGGACGAGTTGGGGACTCTGTAGTCCCCACACCCGAGAAGAGGGCCAGATCGTGAGAGATGGCCCTGGGTCGGCCGGGGTGCGAGGGATATGCCTGTCAACCTCACCTTCGGCAACCAAAACGACCCACAGGCGGCGTGCGTTTTAGTCGGTTCGTGTCCGACATAACCTCCTCCACCGGCTCCGGTGGGGAGGTATCCGTGGGGATTTTGCGCACGTAAAAAAAAAAAAAAAAGCATAATGTATTAAAATTAATAGTATGCACAAAGTGCGGTCAGTTATAATACAGGTCGTGTGCTCGTGCGTGCTCGGGCGTGTGGCCTCGGCGCTCACAACTCACGATTTATATCTATGAGTGTATCTTGAATGAGATTCACCGTTTGCTTATTTCTATGGATCTTTTTAGGGTTCCTTAGTCAACAAGAAACCCTAATAAATAGCAGGCATAAAAAGTAACTTATTTCCACTATAACCTATCCTTTTCTTTTAATGTGCGCAAATTCCCCACGGATGCCGGAGGTGAATCTGAGACTTATCCCTCGCATCCCGGCCGGCCTCTTCGGGTGTGGGGACCACGGATTCCCCATCTCATCCCCGGGTATGGGGAGGCGCGCATCGCGCACCACCGCCACGGCCTGATTCTGTTGGGGTGACAGACGGCTCCACCCTTCATCTCCTCCCAGGCCCGCGCTCATGGGAGATGGAGGTCATTTTGCGAAATCCGACGTAAGGCTTCCTCCACTCGCAGTTGGCGCGGTTCGCGAGTCTCTTTCGCTCCCGCTCCGCTGTCTCCATCACGACAATTACTTGTTCGCTGAAGAAGGACTATATCCTATCCCTA
Source organism: Eilema griseolum (assembly GCA_963662185.1). Classification (NCBI taxonomy): domain Eukaryota; kingdom Metazoa; phylum Arthropoda; class Insecta; order Lepidoptera; family Erebidae; genus Eilema; species Eilema griseolum. Next base: position 15,515,229 of record OY759250.1, read on the forward strand.
TGCGAATACCCAATACCGATAAGATAGGTAAAAATGACGTAATCACTGACAACAAATCAAGTTCTTCGCTATGTCACAATAGAGCAAAAAACAGTCTGTTATCAGTTCATTGTTGTGTCAAGTAATGGATGTTGTATTGAATTATGTCATATCGCATCACTGGACGGGCTCATCGGCTTCAAGCAAAAGAGAAACGTGTTCATTTCGACATCATGGTGATGTTATTGAATTGTATTAGAATAATAAATAATTCATTGGTTTTTGGGATCCCCTTCTGTATAGGTACAAATACATTGATGGGTATACAGTACGTGAATTCCACTTGCTATTTTTTGAGAAATATTTTTCTACCTTTATATATACCACCGCTAAAAGCTGCCAAAAAGTGTATTTTCCACTAATCTGATAATTTGAGATTGACTTGAAGAAAGGGGAGGAGACGAAGTTATAAAAATACATATCGATATTTTCGAGGGTGGTTATTATTTAATAAAATAATTCAAGGGTAAAAATAAACAACCTAACGATTTCCACAAGCCAGAATGTTTGATGCATGCAGCCTCACGTCTGGATGTCTGTGTGATCAGCTGTGATGGCACCATTGCCATCACTGCTTTCCGAAGAATTTCCGACGATTTTTAATATTTTTCATATGAGTTTGTTTTTACCCGACTACGGAAAGCCAAAGAAGGGTTATGATTTTGACAGGCCATGTTATAATAATATATGTAACTCAGCTACTTATTAGAACTGGACAAATAAGATATATATATATATTATGAAAATCTATAGGCGCTATCCCCACCGACGAAAAGGCATACATAATACCTATATTTTTTATACTCGTAGACAAAACAATGTATTTCAGAATAATGTTAATCTAATATTTGTTTTCTCGCCAAACATCTGTTTACTCGCCATTTTTACTTAATTTACTTCTTAAAGAATGTTGACTGAACAGGTATCCTATTTTTTATTCATTTAATTATTTTGATGTCACTTATATGATAGTTGTTCTAATCCGGTATGCTTCTTGCCGTGACCGCGTTTCGAAAAAGTGGTTCATATGCTTATTTTTTGACGTTTTGTAAGTGCCGTTATAAAGGTCAGAACAAATGATTTTTGACTTTGACTTTGTTCACGATTTTACATTTAAGTAGTATACAATAAACTAAAAGGTGCTAAGTGCAGGTGAATAAAAAAAAAATTGTGGGTATTATTGGCCCATCAGTGAATTTCCATCATTGGTTTGTTTGATAACAAAAAATCTAGATAACCACTACAGCCCGCATTGAACTTGATGAATGATTTTCACAAGCCAAAGTACAACGTTTAAGTAAGATTAAGACAGTTACAGATTAAGTGAATATATTCTACATCAACAAATTGTTTGCTACATCATTAGAACTTCTAAATCAACTCTAGCAAGGTTCAAAATGTTCACAAAATGTCCAGCCAGATCCGTACGTACCCTGCCTGTATAATAAACTACACCCTTTTGGATAGCGAGTGAAAGGTTTTAATAGAAAGGGAGGAATGCGAGAGCGGAATGCGTATTGTAGGGATCATCGCGATCTAGCAAGATCCCAATGATCCCTACAATAGGCATTCCATGTACGTTGGCGCTGCTGGCTAGCCAAGGTATTCGCTAATTCATGTTTATTTATATGTGTTAGTAAGCGTTCTAAGTATCTATTACGCACTGGCTAACGATCCAGTAAAAAGGAATTAGTAAACATAATGATTTTTTTCAGTATCAAAATAAACGGGATATTTACAATGTTTCATTGTTTTGCAACAGCGCCGAAATATCGGAAACTCAAAACAATGAAACATGTTAAATATCCCGTTTATTTTTAGTTTAAATAATGAATTTTTATTTTTTTTAATGAACATTCTTAAACAATTTTTTTATATAGGACATGTCAATTAGACTACGCCTCGCCTAATGGTAGGTGAAGTCGAAGTCTCAGAAAAGAGGGACCCCATTACACACATATACCATGTAACCATGGTGACACTCAGCTTGACGGCCTCATTATATGCTTTTTCACGCCCCGCTTAAAGGACCCGGGACTGTAGGAAGAGTGAGGATTTTTTCATTTATTACCTAGTTACTTCTTTTAATTAGGCCCCACTGGAATGTCATACTCTTGTGGAATTCTTCAGGAACCCCTCCGCTCGATTAAACATGTGGGTCTTTTTTCAACATCTTATGTGACATACAAGCACACGGCCCACCTGATGGAAAATGGTTAATGTGACCTATGAACATGTGCAACACCAGAGGAGACCTTGCTACAGTTTTATATTAATCAGACTTAAACAGTTATTTTAGAAAAGAAAAGAGTGAAATGAGAAGAACATTTCTAACAGATTCATGAGTTCGTTATTCCTGTAATTTAATAGCCATTTCCATAATTTCTATTTTGTTTGAAAATTGATTTCAAGATTTTACAACACTTTATTAAATTGTTTTTATTGGCCGCTTGATAAGTTAAATTCGATCTTCAAAAACAGTATTTCCTAAATGCTATCCAATTTTGATGATAAATTTCGTATTACTTTTTTACAGCTGAAATGTAACAAAAATGTAACAAAAGTGATTGTTGTCTCATTCATATATAAAATTTGGATTTGTTATTCCTAAAAAAATGCAAAAATATTAGTACTGAAAATTGGGTTTCCTCCAATTTCTTCAAAATAAAACGTCAATTTCTGTAACGCCCTATTATTATGTTTATATTTTGTGTATGATTTTATTATAATAAATAATAAATGTAATATAATAGTTATAATTGTTCAAGTAGTTTAGTTCAAGTGTTTATTTATATTTAGTATATTTATATTTATTGTAATTACCTTGTTACTACTGTATAGTATGTCTCAGCTCCTGCTAAATTGTCAAATTAAACTTCTACAATTCATTGCCTTGTGCATTAAGCCAGGCGTATTAACTTAATTATGTCAAACTTGGCACGAGGCTCTATCGAGGTCATAAAATGATTAATTATTTCATTTTATTAATGATTTGCGTAAACAATCAGAAACTTTTTAGTCGTTTACCCAAGCTCACCATTTTTCGAATAAATCACTTTTTTGACTACTTTAGCTACCCTAATTTTGAGAGGCTAAGCACTGTAGATACATAGTGTACAAATACGGAAAGAATTACCGCGAAACTTTACAAAAACAAAAACCAATTATGTTACTATTACACAAACAAAAGCAATAAAAGTATAAAGAAACAATAACAATAAAATTGATTGAGGGTCACTTTTTATATATTATCTATCTTCAAAATATAAACCTATCTTTTACAAACTGCAAGCCTGTCTTAATGCATGACACTTCAATAAAAGTTTGAATAATGGATCTTAGTTCAAAATTGATAAAATCACAGAAGAAGAATCGCTCTGACTAGAAACATGAATCTTTCATGTAAACTGTCTAAGTTTTTGATCCTGAAAGTCATCTTTCAGTAGTAGCAAGCTTGGCGTATTGTCTAGAGACTAACCAAATCAACTTTTGATATTTTACTTTTTTTTAAACCCCGACGCAGTCTGTTATAAGTTTGACGTGTCTGTATATGTGTGTGCCTGTCTGTGGCGTCATAGGTCATAGCGGGTGAACAGATTTAGATTTAGTTTTTTTTTGTTTGAAAGGTATTTTAGTCGGGAGTGTTCTTAGCTATGTTTGAAAAAAAAAATGATGGTAGCTGCCACAAAATGACGAAGTGCATTTTTTTCCACAACTCCCTCAATATGGGTACCAAATCAAACAGCTTGACAGTAGGTCAATTTAAAAAGTGTAAAATAAAAATTAAGTAAAAAATTTAAAAGACCCCCGTCATAAATAACATCTTCCAAAAAAATTCGTTTCGATAATCTGACAGAGTACTTTAACATCTCCCCCTTTCCAGGTTCTCCCGACATGGCAACGCTTGAATAAAAATATTACTAAGTTTATCAAAGTTAAAGGGCAAAATTTATTTTCAACTTTTTGGAGGTTGTTTTTAATAACACAATTTTTTTTAGACAAGTATTTTTTTTAAACTCACATGATGGTAAGATATAGGCAAAGTCTTAGGAAAGAGGGTCACCATTATAAACACGTACCATTGTAAGCACATACTGCTACAGTGGTGGTACTCCGCTTGATGGCCTGACAGATGCTTTTTCACGCCCCGCTTAAAGGACCCAGAACTGTAGGAAGAAGACATCACATTAGGTATGAATATAACAACGAGTATTTTAGTGTATTAAAATAGTTAAAAGAATTTGAAATACATACTAACACTTGAATGTGAAACTAGAGGCAGTACGTAATTTGGAAAACCGCTTTAGTTTTATGATATTGTCTTTTTCTCACAGATCTCGTTCCCGTAGCCCATGGGTACATAAATCAGGTTTTAGTAGCATATGATCTATTCCAGACCATTATATATCTCTATGCATAGGTTTGTTCAGATTCGGTCTTTTTTTTAATTGAACAATTAAGATTGCCTCACCTGACGGTTAGCTGAATGTAAAGTCAATAATGTTAAAATGATAACCCTTACCCTGAAGGTCTGATCATGAATAAGAAATCAGGTCAGGTCAGGTCAGAAGATCAGGCATAAATAATTTTTGTTAGGAAGAGTATTGTCTATACGTTCGCACATCTATACCAATATGCTCGTTTGTACTATAAGTGTGATTGGTAAAATATGTAATGGAACTCTAGCAAAATAGATTTTTAGCATCAATTTTACTATGTGAAATCTAAACTAGGTATGTATATCTTAAAAATATTTTAGGTCCAAAAATAATACAACACAAATTATTTTTTTAGACGCATATCTTAATAATATTAATTATACCTTTTAAAAGAATATTATAAAGGTTCTTTTAAAAAGATAATGAAAACATCTCATCGTTTATTTAAATAAGGCATTAAGGGCAAAGAAAAATTTAAATGGCCCTTTATTTTCTGGAAATAGTATTAAATTTACGTGAATTTTGAAACGAATTAACTATCAAAAATTTTTTTTAATTTGAACAATGTTCTAATTATGATACAGTTGATATTGATCGGTTTATGGGCAAACAAACAGACAAACAGCAACAGAGTATAGAAAACGTTAGATAGCATTTTTTTATCTAGAACTATGCCACTTAACTTCACCTCGCCTGATGGTAAGCCAAAGGCATATTCTCAGGAAAGAGGGTCACCAATACACTAAGTAATGTTACAATGGTGGCACTTAGCATGGCGGCCACATCAGATGCTTTTTCACGTCCCGCTTAAAGGACTCAGGACTGTAAGAAGAAGGAAACACGTGTGCTGGTAATGAATTCCAGGTCTTGGTGGTGCGGCAAAGAAAAGAGTATCCGAACCGCTTGGTTCTTGCTCGTATATTCTGCACATTTATGCACGTATTTATGGTCCCACTCATAGCATGGTCCCAACTTAACGTGATTTATGTGAAATGTTTCACTTCTGTAATCATACTATTAGAGTTCCTTTAAGAAAGTGAAATGATGTTCAGTGTGAAACTTCAAACAAATTATTTCCAATGCATTCACAATGTGACTTGAAACTGAGTTACAGTCACATCTGTGCCTAAGTCTGGTTTCTGCCTAAGTCTGAGATAACAGTTTGTCTATTGTTATGATCGTTACGGATTCTGAACGTAATTATAGCAGGTGAGACTCGAAAACATGTTGTGATCTCACAAAATTCTAATGCTATTACCCGAATGCGCTAGCTCCGCATATGTATGTTTGCATATAGTTTCTTTTATTCCCCTCTACAGGTCTAACGACTGGGCGGATTTCGATGAATTGGGTATCAAATGATAGATCTCTCGAATATCATAGGGTACATAAAATGTCAACAAAAACTACACTGATTTTTGGAGCTAAAATGCGGAATGACATAAATATATACATGTCGTATCATAAATAAATAGTTTCCCGGCAGAGTATCATTTCGACCACCCGATCTATTCCCATGGGGTGTCGTACAAGGCAACTAAGGGATAGGGCTGTCTAACATCAGACAGATATATACTACCCAGACTCAGGCTCAGATGAATGGCTTGAGTCAGCAATAGTGACTGGAAGAACGGCAATAGGCTCACACCCTATTACGTGGGACCGAATTTAATGATTGGTGCAATGTGCGTGTTAATTCACCTCTGTCTAACCCTCTGAGGATAAAGGCATGATTATATGTATGTATGTAAATTAAACTCAGTATCAAAAACCCCACTGCTGTTTAAAACATAAAAACAAGTTTGATTGCAGGCGGTACCCATTAATTTTCTTTCGATTTATGTTTTTTTTTTTACGTGCGCAAAATCCCCACGGATACCTCCCCACCGGAGCCGGTGGAAGAGGTTATGTCGGACTCGAACCGACTAAAACGCTCGCCGCCTGTGGGTCGTTTTGGTTGCGGAAGGTGAGGTTGACAGGCATATCCCTCGCACCCCGGCCGACCCAGGGCCATCTCTCACGATCTGGCCCTCTGTTCGGGTTCGATTTATGATTGGTAAATAGGTACCGCCTGCTATCAAACTTAACTAGTAGATCTACTGGCTAAGTCTTGTACATGTGGGACCGCAAAAGCGTATAAAAAGCAAGTACCTATATACGCGGAATCCTTAGAATTTCAATATGACTCCTCCATTTACATGCGAATAACACTGAGTCTCTATTACACCGGAATATACTACAGTTTTTAAGCAACAGTAGCAGTTGTAAGTATTATTTAGACGATTAAGTTTTATTTTGTGGCAGTCGAATACTGGTTCAAGAATTCAGAAAAATTGTTCATCGTTTTAACTAATCCTTTTTAGTCGACTTGGGATCTCAAATGAAAGATATTCATCTCTCGAGTGTCATAAAATATCAACAAAACTATGCGATGGATTTCATTCTTTATCGAGTTATTATCATGGTCGGGGAATTAAAAGGAAAATATATGTAATCTTATCGATTAAGAAATAGAAAAAAATGGATATTCAGGATCGCTTCAGGCTGTTTCGTAATTTCGTAGTTAGCATACTAATTGCGCTAAAATTTCATTATAAATATAATATGTAATGTTACTCCCAGCAACTCCTTCTTACATGAAACAGCGAAAGAAACAGAAAATTCTTGCACAACACTCACTCCAAGATTTTGAGATCATTGGAGAATCTAAGATTGAAAATGCCGACCCATTCCACTAACTTTGCTGACAAATCCTTTTCGGTTCAGGTGGCTTGGTTGTGGAATGCTCTGCCAGTGACTGATAGGCGTGCCCAGTTCTTACTTGTGTGCAAAAGATTCGTCAAGGATTACTACCTGTCTCTCTGAAAAGAGTGGCATAATAATACTTTATTATGAAGTATATTTATGTGTGTGTTAATATGTTATGAGATTTTCTGGGGTATTACATATTGTATATATCTATACTTAACTATTATGTGTTTTCTTTTCATTATTATTGTTTTATTTTATTTATAAATTCTCTATGTACACCTAACTGCCGTAAAACATTTTTCTCCTATTTTTCTCTCTCCATCCTATGATTGCCTCTAAGAAATTACCGCAGAGCGATAAGGCCGCTATCCGGACGTACCACAAAACTTGTTTCTCATATTGTAACGCATCTTTTTAACTTCAGTTGGAGAAGATCCACCTCCTCAATAAAGAGGAACGTGCAGAAAGGCAACGCCTCCATGCGCTCATATAGGAAAGAGATCGTGTCTTTTAAGATTTATAATAACTTAGCCACTATACGCCGCGGTGTAACTGGCAGTCATCTTAAAACCTAGCAGATGCAAATCCCAAAAGACTGGCGGGTTATATGCAATCCGTCTCGACGTATACGCGAGCTTTTTATTTTCAAGCTAAATGTCGGATGAGGTTTAAGGTATACAAAATATAACGTATACAATGTTTTCCATGTTCCGCGGTCACGTCTACGACAACTGCTGTGTTCATTTTCCGTAATTCTGGACTAAGGTGTTAGAAATCGCTCCTTTATCCACAAACAAAATTATGTAAATTAACTGTTTTTCACTCTTGGGATTGCAATTCAAAACAACCTTGAGGTACAGTGCCGTTGTAGATTAAATTAGGTGATTGCGGAAAATTTTATTTTTGTGTGGGGCACAATATTATATCCCTCTTGCAAATTTTTCATTTACATTTGCATATCATTTGGTGACTTTTTGTTCATATTTTGAATCAAGCTGCTTTTTGTTTCAATTTGTGAATCCTTCCTCATTGGTGGAAAATAATCGTGAAAAGTAACTTAGTGTTTGATGTATGGCGTAATTTATTAATTCCTTTTTTTCTCACGTGCAGCAACACCAATCTACCTCCAAAAAGAGTTAATAAGTATTGAAACGTATATTTGTATATTCAAGGATACCGATTCCTTGTATCAACCACCAAAGGCTTTAACGTCTGTTGATATCAAAGGGGTTCGCCAGGCGTGTAATTATAAGATAAGCAAATATAAAGCGACATTCCGTTACAAGGACGAAGTTAGTTGGATTACTCCTCGCCAGCCGGTGATATGCGTTATTGGTTATGTTGTTTCGTATATGTGTCAAGAGACAACACACAATTGAACATTAATTAAAATAAATAAATAAGAATCTAGCTGATTGAAGCTGTATTGGAATCGATTGGAGATGTAGCGTGTTATTCAAATTCTTTAAGAGTTTAAATGTATTTTACAAGACGCACTGTTGATAGATACACGCCGTGTAGTTTAATTGACTACTAAATAGTTACTGTCTCTCCAACGCAAATTAATAGTATCGAGTTTCATTCAACACGCAGCTATAACAAAAAAAGACATTCCGTAATTTCGATGTTGATTTTATGTCGACCCTACTCAAGAAACTTAAGCAAACATTCCAGAGTTGTCCCAGACAAGTAAGTTAAGTCTCGCTAAGTTTCCACTTAACTTCTAACTTGGCAGTATTTGAATGAATTTTTGAAGCATTTCCTGTGTCAACTTTTTCTTGCAAATTTAAATTGGTAAAAGTCAACATCTAGAACAGATCCTTTTTTAAAATGCATGACTCTCATGTTACCGTGTATGAAACAAGAGATATGAATGACAATTCAAACTAGACTAACTGTTCATGGTATCAAATGGTGGTCCTTGGGATCTCACGCGATAGATAAAGATCACTTCACTCAATACTATTTATTTAAATACTATTATCCAAAGTCGACATTTTGTAGTTCCGGGTACATACGCTCTCCTACTCCTCTTTTCCTTATGTATTAGTTTATCTTGGTTTGTACGGGAGTAACTATTGTATGATGCCCAAAACCCGAAAGGTCAGTAAGATAAATAGACATCTGTAACACAATAGACATAATAGACAGCTGTAGCACATCAGTATATAAAAAAAATATCGGAAACTCAAAACAATGAAACATGGTAAATATCCAGTTTATTTTGATAATGATGTGAGTGACCACGATAGTTTAAATACCTATAGCTGTAACACATATTGCAGTAGTTGGGAATTCTTGTATGCTGATTTTTTTTGGGGTTATCCACCACTTAAGCGATTGATGTAATGTTCTCCTCCACCCCAAAGACTAATTACACTCAGAATTAAGTTAAAAGTAATTACTACTCATTTGGACACTGGGAGATTGGAATAGACCGACGTGCAGCAGTGAACTGCGATAGACTAATTGACTGATTGATTACCCAGATTCACCAATATCTAATTTTCGAGGAGCCTTTTAAGGAGGTAGGACACGGCGGTATTTCCGCCCGATTGAGCAGTCCGACTGGGGTAGTACCTCCGCCCTACAGAATACCGCGGTTATAATAACTTCGTGTTGTGTTCCCAGCGGTGAGTAGGGTAGCCAGAGCTCACTGGAGAATTTGTGCTGTCAGTGGGAAGACTAAAGGCTTGTCCTGCTTTGTCTTCTGCTGACGGCACAGAAACTCTGTACTTACAGGGTTGGCAGCGCGACTGTGACTCCTCTGGTGTTACAGACGTTCATAGGTCACGGTAACCATTTTCCATCAGGTGGGCCGTGTGCTTGTCTGCCAGCTAAGTGGTATAAAAAAAAAATAAAAAAAAATATTCTACAATAATATTCCCACCCTCCCCTTTCCTACACAGGACAACATGTGCAGGGCTAAGATGTCACCTGCACACGGTGCAAGATATCCGATAAAAACCAAGTGGTTCGGTGACTCTTTCTTTTATCGCACAATTAAAGCCGGGAATTCATTACCAACTCACGTGTTTCCTCCTTCCTACAGTACCGGATCCTTTAAGCGGGGCGTGAAAAAGTATATAATGAGACCGTCAAGCTGAGTGTCACTATTGTAACATGGTATATGCGAGTAGTGGTGAACCTCTTTTCTGAGACTTTGCCTTTAGCTTACCCCTCAGGCGAGGTGAAGTCTAATTGACATGTCCTATATATAATTTATTCAGCACACTTCACTACACTAGTCTCCATAATTAAAAAAAATGAAAACAGAAACATCAGGCGTTGTTCTTAAATAATTTCTGCCGTACTACATTATTCATAAGTATCCCTAATAACAAACTCAGAGGAGGCGTACTCATCATTTTTATTAGCTTCACAGGCTCTTCAATATCCTCTTCAAAATTTAATGTCAAGCGTAAGTTGGTGAGTTCCTCTGGTATTTTTAAGAATGTGCAGGTCATTTCACTGTTCACTTCATATGTTTGCGATACAATCTTCAAAAAAGCTATTTAATTAAAATATCTCATCTCGTCCAGTTCAGCTCCTTTGACCAGTTGGGTAATTGTTATATGGGTTGAACTTGGTTGAACGACAATGGTCAAGTTTGATATTTTTTTAAATTGACAGTGTTCAAAACCTTAGTTAATCAAATTGATTTTTTGTTCAAATTAATTTTAACCACACTCTGTAAAACCGTAAGTAACTAAAGTAAAACCCTTAGTCCATCATCAGCTCCATACAGTTTATATCCATGTGGATCTCCAAAAAGCGTCAATGCTAATGGGCCTTCCGTCCTTCCTAATACAGCGATTAAAATTAAAATGAATACATTATTTCCCTACGGGACAGCGCCCTATTATTTCACGGTGCTTTGATGTTGCCTTCAAATGGGCTAGCCTTTGTTTTTGCTGTATATATATACGATGGTACAAATACATTTTTAATAATACAAAGTAGTCCAAATGAAGATGTATTGCTTTGGCTTACTGCATTGAAGTTATCGTGGGCGACTTACAGATCACACGGCGGTTCACAAGCCGCCGTTACGTACTAAACTAATTCATAAGTGAGTTATAGCTTTTTTCATAAATTTTATTAGTTGAGTTGCGTTGTTCTTAAAAAGTTTCGATACAAAAAAGATCATGTTCATTAGTGTAAATAAATTAATAGCTCATTTCATGCAATTTAGTATTTAAATAGATAGTTTCTACTTGTTTGTTTATTAAACAAGTTTAATAAACAGAACAGCATTCACTCAAATAACACTTATGTTTTCTCTGTAAAAACTTCAAATTCACCATTTTCTACGTTCCGAAAAAAAGAAACCTTATACTTTTAATCTATGGCCGTTCACAATTGCATAGAGTGCATAGAAAAACTAATTAATTTTCCTTCCCCAAAAATCTCAACTCGTTTTCACTGTTGAAATTGAAGTTATTTATTAATTAATTTGTCTACAAGTACTAGTTATAAAGAAAATGATTTAGGTTACTCTCCGCCTGATTTAAGACGTGAAGACCTTAACGTGATGGAAAGTTTACTTTCTGGAAACTACTACGATAAATATTTAATTGATTTTCTGCACAAGTGCGTTGAAAAATCACCAATATTAGATACTTGTAACATAATGTACTAAAGTATTCAAATTTGATAGCATAGACTATCAAATCTGATGAACTTGAAAATACAAAACGAAGGAATCTAGTAATAAGCTTAACTACTCGAAAATAACATTCATTCATAAATATCCAACTTTTACCTCCCAACGAATAAATGCCTCGAAATGAAACCTCACCCCTAAAGAAATAAATAAAAGCACACGTCGTGGTTTTCCCAAGTCACTAGTATCGGGCTTCAGATACGAATTCTGCTGTCATCGTCTCAGACGTTATCAATTCGTATTGAAAAGATAGCGTATCACGAATAATAAATTGATATACGTATATGTGAGGTACCAGGTATATTCTGCGACTGTGGCTATCATTAATCCATTTTCGAGTGCTTCTGTACTATTGTTTTGTTTACATAAATAATTGTAATGATAATTAGTTGGTAGAAAGAGAAATTGGATGATATTTAAATTTTCACCTCCGGGAACACAACATGAGGTAATTATGGCTTTTTTTACAAGCGGCAATTCATTCGGATTCCCCCACCGCTCCCAACCGAGACCAGCGGAGTGATTATGTCGGGCTCAAACCGACCAAAACCGCATGGCCGTCTTAAGCGATCAGTGCCCGGGGATGAGTCATATCCCTCGCGCATCCCGACTGACTCAGGGCCGTAGATGGCCCCATCGAGTGTGGTACTACGACATGTTTCCTCAGGAAAAGGAGGAGATCCACGAATCGCGCAGCATTCTCGGCCTGTTTTTGCTAGAGTGACAGGCGGCTCCAGTTTTCACTCCTAGGCCTGCGTTCATGCTGGATGGAGCTCGTTGAATGACCTCCGATGCCAGAGTCGCCTCCGTGTCTCCTCCAGCCCCGTTCCACTGCCTCCTTCTCGAACATTATTTGCGTGAGCAAAGAAGGAGTCGGCGGTAGCCCACACACTCGCACGCTGCACCATCACTGTGAGCAGCGTACTGAGCAAGAAAACTCCCATGAGGCCTCTCCGGCCCGTCCTACCTGATGGGTCTTACCGCCGCTATTATGATGTTCCCTGCCCGTGGCTGCCCGCGTCGTAGTTTCCTCTCCTCCACCATGTCCCAGTGGAGCAAGACCTCTTAGCCCGGATTTCTCTGGAGAAACCTGGGTTTGGGTTCGTGTCCCTGCTCCTGTGCCATCTTTCGATAATGATATAGCTAGGGCTTTTACCTCCAGATCCCATGGTAGGGTTTCGGCAAATAGACTCGCTGCCTCGAAGGAGATCGTATGGTACCATCTTATAACCCTGATGGCTATTCCCCTGTAGACTCTCCAGCAACAGTCATCCGGCCCCTTCAAATTGGGCAGTAGTCCTGCCAGGGCGCCAGCTGCACCCTTCAGCCAGACTACAGAAATGCGTACCAAAGTCCTAGTGATCATCGAGCACGAGAACTAAATACTTCATACGGGGCTTGATGCCGACAGAAATGTCTCCCAATAAGGTAATTATGGCTGCTGTATTCTTTAGGGTGGAGATACGTCCCCACTCAGATTGCTCAATTGGGACGGCAATACCGTCATGTCCCACCTCCACTCTACACACAAAGGTTTAATTAAAACACATAATGCTTTGTGATAGTTACTCAACTATCACAAAGCTTACCTTAAACATTGAACATGTGATAGATTTAAAAAATAAAGTCAGGCTTAAAGTGAGCGCTTCATCAATTCGTAACTTGACTTTATTTTAAAATGTTTATTTAAAAATATTTTAAAATATAACATCAGAAGCATACAAAATAAACTTGTACATAATAAAAAAAATTATACACAGAGTTTGGCTAGTTGTCTAAATCTAGATGATATTTAGTTCTTCATCACAAACGCGAGATTATGTAGCTTAACAAAAATAATTGTAATTTATAAGAAGGTGGCAAAATATATATATTCGTGTGACGGAGAAAGAATACAAGTATCACATCTGAAGGGTGTCGTAAGAGGTGACCAACGGAAAAAATTAGATATCAATGCGAGAGAAGGACACCTTGAAATAAAACCCTGTACCAACACATATGGCCAGGGTGGAAACAGTAGGCTAAAGCCTCACAATATTGGGGGAGGCCTAGTTTAGCAGTGGACTGAAATGGGCTAATTGATTGGCAAAACTGAAATTTTATTAAGTGACATCATTTATAAAAAGGGAAGTCAAAGATATTCCTATGAAAATAGGTGGCATACAAAATTTTCTTGCCTAAGTTATCATAATATAATATATCTCAAGATCGTATTTCATTGACATAAACTTTCTTCTCAGAAAACTTCGTATTTGTGTCATAGCATACATAAGATATGCCGTTAGAACCGTCTTTTGAATATAAAGAAACTTACGGGAAAGTAAACTTTATCTGGTGACATATTTACCTACAGAGTTTATGCAAGGCATATAAGTTATATTGTAAGGGGTAATTTAACACCCTCATTAAAACAAAATGCTTTGTGTTGGCAGGCATTTTGGAAACTTATTTTGTAAATGGGACTTAATGCTAACAATAAAATAACAACTTATAACAAACAAACAGGAATAACCTTTAATTCAATTTGGTCAAGATAATGTCATTTTTAACATCAAATTAAATTAAAAAGAAAGAAAGAAGTAAAAGGCATTCAACTGAAATTACTGCAGTTTTATAAACACGACGTACCTGTAGGTAACAGAAAAACAGAAGACTCAGAAGACAAGACCTGGTACACGATACACTAGACTGATACGTAGATATATAGATTCTATTTTGTACACCAATACCAAACCGCGGTAGCCTAGTGGTATGGGTAATATGGGGGAGTGGCTAGAGAGGCCACACGGCAGCCTCTCGTACCGTCTGACGCAGATGATCACCGAACACGGGTGCTTCGGAAAGTATCTGCGTCGGATGGAGAAAGAGCTAACGTCCGAGTGCCATCACTGCGACGCGAGCGAGGACTCAGTTCCGCACACGCTCACCGAGTGTCCGGCGTGGGAGACGCCGAGGCGGGAGCTTGTGGCGGCCCTGGGAGTTTGCAACCTTGCTCGCGGCGATGGTCCGCTGCGCGGATGCGTGGGCGGCCAGCGCCTCCTTCTGCGAGCAAGTAATGCTCGTGAAGGAGGAGGCGGGGCGGGAGCGGCAGCGGGAGCGACGAAGGATCGCAAGCCAAGCTGCCCGCGTACGAAGGCAACTCGGGCGTCGGAGGTCGATGAACGACCTCCGCCCCCCATGAGCGCCGGCCTGGGGGTGACAGGTGGAGCCGCCTGTCACCCTGGCAGAAGCAGGCCGCGGCGGTGGCGCGCCTCCCCGTTTCCGGGGTCGAGTTGGGGACTCTGTAGTCCCCACACCCGAGAAGAGGGCCAGATCGTGAGAGATGGCCCTGGGTCGGCCGGGGTGCGAGGGATATGCCTGTCAACCTCACCTTCGGCAACCAAAACGACCCACAGGCGGCGTGCGTTTTAGTCGGTTCGAGTCCGACATAACCTCCTCCACCGGCTCCGGTGGGGAGGTATCCGTGGGGATTTTGCGCACGTAAAAAAAAAAATGGTATGGGTAATGGACTGCTGAGACGAGGTCTCGGGTTTGATCCCAGGTTGTACCATGGCACACACCAATGACTTTTCGATGCTTTTCAACGTTATGTGTGTATTTATCGCAGGTTTATAAGTGCCCGGATAATGGCAATAGGCTCTCACCACCTATTACATTGGGACCTAAACATAAACTGGCGAAATGTGGGTGCTAGCACCTCTGCCTACCCCTTCGGGGATATAGGCGTGAGTTTTTTAAAAAAACACCAATAGATTAGTAGAACTAGTAGGTAACATGTGTACCTACAGCCGGCCGGGGTGCGAGGCATATGTCTCAGATACTGTCACCTCCGGTAACCTGCGACCCACGCAGTCGGCGTGCGGTTTTAGTCGGTTCAAGTCCGACATAACCTCCCTCACCGGCCCCGGTGGTGAGGTATCCGTGGGGATTATGCACACATTGAAAAAAAGGTAGCACGTGTACAGGTTAATGTACAATGAGCGGCCTTATCGCAGATGGCTGAACCTTAGGAT
Organism: Eilema griseolum; assembly: GCA_963662185.1. NCBI lineage: Eukaryota > Metazoa > Arthropoda > Insecta > Lepidoptera > Erebidae > Eilema > Eilema griseolum. The sequence continues at coordinate 15,531,137 of OY759250.1, forward strand.
GGACAGTAATGTGATAAAATCAAAAGAAAGAGGGAGATAGAGAGAAAAGTAAAATAAAATATAAAATTTTAGCACAATAAAATAGTTATACAAAGTAAACAGGTCATACTAATGTGAAGGGAAAATAGTGAGCGGCATATCAATTGTGAGCTATCATAGCGAGCAAGATGGGGAATCCAGTGATTAAGATACTAAAACCAAAAAACACAGTGCCGTTAAAAACTGACAGTGAATGTGGTGTATCGCCAGGGTAACCGTTCATAATAAGTGTAATGGTGGGTAGGCGCTCAAAAAATGTTCCCCGCATACATCTCGACGCTCGAAGACTAGTCAAGTCGTGATCACGGGTGCTGCAACGCATCCGAAACGTCGGCAGAAATAGTAAGTTCCAAGATATAATTCGCGAGAAGTCCCGATACCTAGTATAATTATGAATTCACACCGCGAAAGTTTAAAAATAACTTTATCTTTGGTTGTTATATTTAAATCGTATGTAGATTATCTCTACTTGAATTGTTTTTGGTCAGGGACGGCGAATGTTACTTTTGTAACATTTGCGATACTTTTACCTTTTTATGTTACTTAACTTAAAATGTTGACGATTTCTGCCGTAAATATCCATTTCTTATATTGAGTCTAGTTGTTGCTGTTGTTTATTTGTGAGATTCAACTGAAATATTGACTCTTTTGTTGTGGTGGACTTGTATTTCATTTTGGCGTGAGTTTGACCTCCGTGTACCTAGCTGTATCAGGGTTTGTATTGCTATATGATTAGTACACCTTATTATTATATCATCAGCTATTGTGAATAGTGCATATTGAGTTTTGCGTAACGACAATTATTATGATATCATAACCTAACCATCAATCGACATGTTTAAGAGCAAATAAATTATACTTTTAACATTAAACTCCTTGTAACCAAATGTATTTATTATTCTTAAAAATGTTTTAATTTACATTAGAAATATAATTTAATTGCCCTTAAATATGTTGTGTGATGGTAAGGGTAACATCATAAAAGTTGTAATAAGGTGTAATAATCGATATAAAAACATTCGTGTTTATTGTTTTACGACAATTTTTTTATTTTTTTATTATACCACTTAGGTGGCAGACAAGCACACGGCCCACCTGATGGAAAGTGGTTACCGAGGCTTATGGACGTGTGTAACACCAGAGAAGCCACACTCGCACTTCCGACCCTGTAAGCACAGAGTTTCTGTACCGTCAGTGTCTACACTGTGTGTGTCTGTGTCCTCTAGGACAAAGGAGGACAAGCCTTTAGTTTACCCACTGACAGCACAAATTCTCCAGTGAGCTCTGGCTACCGTACTTACCACTGGGAACACAACACGAAGTTATTATAGCCGCGGTATTCTGTAGGGCGGAGGTACTTCCCCAGTCGGACTGCTCAATTGGGCGGAAATACCGCCGTGTCCTACCTCCTACAGAAATAAATACATACAATAAATACAAATTATAAATATTCCTTCAGATATTTTATTTCGCTTTCCGAAATATTTATTTCAAACGAATAATCGACTTTAATGGTATGTAACCAATTTAATCGATTTGTTGTAATCAGAATTATCGATTATTAAAGAACGATGCAATTATTTTCTTGCCCATATATAATGTCTAAATATAAATATAGCTAACTTGAAGATAGTATAATACACACATCAACAAAGTCTAGGGAACAAGGACATTTCTAGTTTTTATTTAAAAACCCTTTCTTGTAATAGTGAGTGTTTTATATCAATAGAAGGGTATTTTTATACCGTTTTTAATTTTAATTTTAATAAAAACATTTTCATACCAATTTTTTTTTTTTAAGAAAGAATTGAATTGTGCCAATATTGAGTATTACAACCTTCTATGATTAGGCACAAAAATAACGAGGTAGTAAGAAATACAGTAATTAACCGTACTTTAAACGTTTTCAATAATCTGTAGGACCTCCTAAAGCATTAGCAACAGCTCGACAACGGCGTGGCATACTTAGTATGAGATTGTCAATCATCGTCTGTGGAATATGGCTCCATACACTGCGAAGGTGTAAAAAAAGTTGTTCTTCAGTGTTCAGATTTTCCAAAGAATCACTGAAAGCTCTTCTCCCAAGCAAATCCCAGGCATGCTCTATGGGATTGAGGTTGGCAGACTGAGCAGGCCATTCCAACGTCGTCATATTGTGCTCGCTTAACGCATTGACCACTACCCTCGCGGTGTGTGACCGTGCATTATCTTGCATGAACATAAAATCTTGACCGAACTGCTGTCGATGAGGGATTGCCATGGGGTGTATAACCTCCTGAATGTATTGGTTTGCATTCAAATTGCCCCGTATCCAAACGAGGTCGGTCCTTCCACCAAGGCGAATTCCAGCCCATACCATGATTGTTCCACCTTGGTAAGGATGAACTTCTTGCGGATTCTGGAGACGACTCCGACGTCCAGGAACTCGCCATATACGCACTCTTCTCGAATCAGGATGAAAACCGAAGCAAGATTCGTCGTAAAACAGAACCCGTGCCCATTGATGGTCGATCCACTGTAAATGTGCGTTAGCCCACAATAAGCGACGACCTCGATTTCCACGTCGAAGAGCTGGAACCCTAAGCGGTCTACGAGCATAAAGATTGGCTTTGTGTAGTCTTGTTCTGACAGTTTGATCGCTAATAACCACTTGATGCTGAGACTGGAGGCCTGCGACCAACTGACGAGCAGTAATCGTGGGTTGCCGCCTTGCGGAATTTTGCAAGAAACGATCTTGTCGCGGGATAGTAACCCTATTTCGTCCCCAGTGACGTTCGGCAACATCCCCTGTAGACCTGTAGCGTGCCCATAATCTGCAAATTACGCTTGGTTGGGTGTTGACAGCATCCGCTACGTCGCGTTGAGTTCGTCCTGCTTGCAGCATACCAACAGCCCTTAACATCTCTTCGCGACTTAAATGACGACGTGACATGATGACTACAGTCACAAAAATGCACAAACCATACGTAAAAGACGTATTATTGATAATAAACGTTATTTACAATCAAAAAAAATAATTTTTATTTTGCCTCAGAGAAACTGCACAATCAAACACTTTTAAAAGTTTTCCCTCCATATTCGAAAATCATTACTTATTTAAATTTATTTTTAAATTTCGAACAACTCTGTAATGTACTTTATTCTATTTTTATTTATTTGCTGCCAGTTATTTGCAAAACAAGATTTACACGAAAAAAAATAATTGGGGTCATCTTGTTCCCTAGACTTTGTTGAGGTGTTTATAATACACTTGAAGATATGATATTTATATCCAGTAGACAGAGCTATTCTAAATATCTTTACTTAACTCAATATTTTTTTCTTTCATACCCTCTGATACCAAATTCTAAATATATAATTTAGAGACTAAATGTATATATTTTAGTACTATTAGGTCATTCTCCGCTGTCTCTTCAATTTTTAAATAATATTTCCATCCGTAACGGGCCAATTTTCAAACAAACTGAACTAAACTTAAAAGGAGGCAAGAAATTAAGTAATAAAATAAAACTGAAAGCGTTCATAAAACTGCCTTGAACTCGATTCTCAGGAAACGAGATTTAGGTATCGTTTATCGTCAAATTAACCTGTCATGACTCGATGTTTTTGTATGAAAAATGTCGCTGAGCTACATTTAGCTTCATTTCCTTAAAAATTAATGCTTTCTTTTATTATTATCTTTTGTAAAAAATAAATTAAGGGCGGGTCACACTCCTGTAATGAGGGCGTGCAGTTGTGGCCAAACTAAAAAATCTTTTACAAAACTAGATTGAGGTTTTATCCAAAAATTGACTAATATCAAGTTGATGCCATAACCAGTTTATTAACGCCACTATTTTAGTTAAATGTCTTTTAAGACATAAACACGTAATTCTTCGCGTAGTTTTATAAATATGAAGGCTGACACCCTAAAACACTGTTCGACGTGAAACCTTTTAGTCCATCTTTCACGTGAGTCAAATTTAATAAAAACATTATTCAAGATAAAAGCGATACTCCGCTAAATAAATTGTTGAAAATAACGAAGGGTCTGTTCAGGGTTATCTATAAGTCGATTTCAGTAACTGTTTGTTTACACAGTATATTTGTTGAGCATAAAGGCCAGGAGGCCCGACAAACATTATTAAGGGTCTCATGTCACAGGGGTGGAAATAAAATGTCGATACCAAAATAATATTGCTAAAATTGTATTGCCGTCTAACTGAAGAATGAGACTTTTCTTTCTAACTTGGAGGTAATGGAACAGAGTGGTCCCTACTTATGCGGACAGTTAATAGCACTCATCCGAACTATATGAGAGATAGTAGAGTGATCAGCAGTAAGGGAAAGTGGAGGTCCGGCTCCTATATCTCCATCAGAATTCAGATCCAGACTCCTCTGGAAGTGCAACCAAAACGAACCGCATTGATTTACTTAAACAAGCCAAAGAGGCGCCAAAAAAATTACTTTACCAGACAAACCTAGTACCCGACGTTGTAAAGTACGCTTGTGTAAGCTACACAAGCTAGAATGTCACAAAGGCTTACATTTTATTTTGTGTTTAACATAATTTGTTAGCTTACCACGTAGATTGTTGATATACAAAAATGATAAGCCGAAAGCTAGAATACTCAATGACACGGTATCAGAATATTCACACTGCAGTTATTGATATACTATGTCATTGTTACATCCATATGAATGATAATAATGCTAAGGAATTAGTAAGTTTGAGAATCGTGCGCCATTAACCTGCTAATATTCTCTCATACCTACTTGTTCAACCAAAAATGTGAATGTTTTACCTGAACTGTGATTAATAACGTAATATTATAAATTTAGCTGCATATAATTGATAATAGCTTAACAGATAATAAATAAAAACCAATTTAATCGACGATAGCTTAAATAACATCCAATGTAAGTAGTACGCACTAAATATACTACACATATACAATATTATGTATTTATACTACAAGTATAACGAAAGCAAACTAAATTAAATAATAAAACAAAGAGTAACTCAAGGCTACGTTTCATAAATCACAGTTGTCAGCTACACATTAACAATTAATTTTATCATTCATTAATTTACATGAAATTATGATAAATAGTAAGACTTTGAAGTCAAAAGTTCACAAAATTTGAATTTATTATTTCATTGAAGGACTTACACTTTAAATCGTTAAAGTATTTTCAGAGTAGATTAAATAGCTCAATGTTTATAAAGACATAAAATATAGTTTTGTACACCTAATAGAAATATGTAAATCTTTACAACAGACAAAATCCATTAAAGTAAGGCAAACACAATACGGTTAGGGCCAATTCAAACTACATTAGAGTTGAAGTGCAAGCCGTTAATCCAAAAGTTAAAATAGCAAATTCACCCTTACTTCAACAATATTGTGCTCATTTTCTCTTCTAAAATAAGAATAAAAACCAGTCAAGTACGAGTCGGAATCGTGCACTGATGGATCCGTACGAAAATGAACTGAGGGACAAACTTATATTACATGAACGGCAATATATTTTCATTGCTTTAACCGATTTATTCAAAGCTGTAAGAAGTCCCTGTATTCCCTTAAGTTGAAATTTATATAAAACACTCAGTTTTATATAAATTTCAACTTAATCCATCCACACATTTCTGAGAAAAAGTTCTTGACAGACAGACAGACAGACATACAGACGGACAACGAAGTGATCCTATAATAGTTCCGGTTTTTTTTCAGGTATGGAACCCTAAAAGCGATACCATCCATAGCGAGACATAAGCCTGCAACCAGTTTTCTTCTAACTGGAATACTCGGACCAACACCTGTTAAGTATGCTTTCTCTCTCTCTCTTTCTTTAAAGTGGAAATATTTTTCAAGTAGTTAAAAATGACATCAAGTAGGTTTTCGTTGTATATTTTGTCACAATTCGATTTCCAAAAAAGCTGTTCGGATTTTGCGACCGTAGTAAAACGTTATTTAATTTGACACGACAGCAGGACTTACTGGACTAGTCACACATAATAGGCTATCTGTATCGCCATTGCGGCAGAAAAGCCTAAATGAGGGCTGACTTTACAATCTGGCTTACAGCCAAAATTGTTCAGTGGAGCATTTAATTTATGTATCGAAAAGTACGAAATTATATTCATTTGAATTTTCAACGCATTACTGTGATTTACATTATTATTTTCTTATTTAATGAGTTTGTTTGTGCATCTATTGTGATAGTACACTAGTTACTCAACGATAAGAAATTAACAAACCCCTCTAGGTACATCTGTAATACATTTGTAATTGGATATTTATTAGGAGTCAGTCACTTATAGTCATCTGGCTTGCATCGTTGTTATTTCGACCCTCCTTAAATTAGATAAAGCAGACCTTTTGTTTAAAACCCTAAAGCGAGGTTCATTGTTTTTGCAACGCTTAAAGAAACTATTAAGACGCTAGATTTATTACGGGAGTCCCATAGAAATTGGTAAAACACGTGCAGGCTTATAAGAACAACGGATGAGGACATCTCGGGAAGGTTTTTACGAGACGGAACGGACCATAGAAGCAGGCCATTCGACTTGTGGCTGGAGAGAAGATCGGTCGACGAGCTCGCTCTCGTCGACCGGTGAAGGATTGGGGCCATAGGCGTTACTCGAGTAAGTTACGGTGCACCACTACCAAGTGAAACACTATTAATTCTCTACATACCTGGTAAGTTGTTTTCATATTGTCATTGTAATTATAGTGATTGTTATATATCAATATTTATGTATTTTATAATGCTATCTAAGGCTGAGTAACACAGCGTTCTAGGTATAAAAGTGTACAGTATAAATAATCAACCTATTTGTTGAAGTTGCTAATTGCGTTGATGGTTGTTACGTGGCCTTTAGACTTGATGAATGCGAAAGCACCACATGTAAAGAGTCAGGCGGTAGACCAGGGACCTGTTGTTGCGAGGCCTGGGGTTATCCTCAAAGGAATAGCCTTGTGTCGTTGACGCCCACGTACCCTGCAATCTACAATCGATGGCGGCTTTGCTTGATGGTCTGTGTGATGAGCATCGGGCGTATGGGTGAGGAGCAAGTTATCGTTATCGTACCCTGCTATCGTATAATGCAATTACAGCCGTCTGGGATAACTAGGACCGGGTGTGGTTCGATTCCCACGGGAGACCTAGTGTCGAAGTGCAGCTCTCTCAAGCACAGAGGCCGGTGCGACCAGATATGCCAGACGGAAGATTAGGATTTAGAAATCCTATGGTACGGAGATCGCATCAATGAAGTACGGTAGCTTGTAACCCGAATTTATACGTGCGATTAAATATATGCGAGATAAGTAACAGACATCAGCGTATTTAATTGTTTATTGTATATATCTTGAGTATTCTCTATTCGCGATTGCATACCTTGTCCATTGAGACGGCCAATGCCAGTGGGGAAATTATTGTCTCTGGATGAATTTCACAATATCTCTGCGGCTAGCGGAGCACTCATATCTCCCCTCAGAAGAGGGGAGCTGGCACTTCCGACATAGCTTTATGTCGAATACGTAAAATCGAAATTTACTCAGCTTTGGTTAGGCGCCGTACCATCACACTATTAAAACTGTTTCTCTTGTTACTATATTGTTCAAAATGTGAATTCTCGTTAAATTAACATATTTCCAGTTTTTAGGTTTTTTTTTAAATTTATGGCAGCATGGTAACACGGGACGTGAATTCCCTAAGATATCATCAATAATCATTCGATATCACGTCCTGTGCCATAACAAGGAAATGGCTACTCAGCAGGTCACGCAAATATACGAACAACACAAGACGTCACAAGACGTGACCGCGAGAGTCAACCCCACTATTTATTATAATTAAGATATAGTATATAAGCACATGTAATTAAACAATAAACGTGAATCAATACTAGTAAACATCTTTTACTAATCCGCAATAAATTTATTTATTTATTCAGCTGTCAGGTCAATTTGATCGTTCGAAACGTTCTTACAGCATGTGCCTTCTGGTTTAATATGTTGCTCATTTCAACTCTTGACAATGGTGTCAAGAGTTCAAAGAATGCCAGATATTAGTCCAAGAGATATTGAGATGATGGCATCTCAATATCTCTTGGACTAATATCTGGCATTCTTTGAAATATTTGTTTTGCAGGTCACAGTCAACGATGAAAGTTAGTTAACTATAAAATATTCTAGTAATTGCTGGCGGGTCTATACACATGGATTTCTGATCCCATTTCTACAACTCATACAGGTATAGACGAATATTAATATTATGTTATTGCTGACTATATCCCTGCACCAAATCCGATCTGCCGTTTGGGTATGATTGTGATGATACTAAACTTAGACTAAGATTTCTATATTTTCAATACAATGTAAAAATGTTCAGAAATATAAATAAATAAATAAATAAAAGTAACAAACATTAAAATGTTCAAACAACTATCAAATAATTTGAACTTCAAAAATTATTATATTAACAGAAAATTTCTTTGAAAGAAGAACTATATTACTTTACCCGGCCAAAGATTGCTTCTTGAAAGGTAAGTGTTGCTGTTTCGCTGCTCTACCGAGGCATTCCAACATTTCTATTCACGTTTTCATATTGGGTAGATAACGCGGAAGATTTTAACAGGGTAAAATGTAATGCACTTTTTTAGAACCGCGCGGCAGGCTACTTGCAGCTGTCTGGAGTCTGCAACCCATAAAAACACGTTGATTATATAACTATCTACAGTTCTTACACTTCTTCATTGCATAGTAGATACGCTTCCTCTCTATTGGACGACGCTAACATTGCCCCCTCATTATGCACTTCACCACTTTAAATTCTATTCAAGTCGGGGTGAAGAACAACTGTAATCAACTGTAATATACAAACTTTACAGAGAACTGCTTGAAAACATTTGTTGAAACTTCGAACAGGCAATGAACTGCAATCAAGCGGTCGTTTTGCTACTCCAGAGTTGAAACACTCTTAGGTTCTACTTTACCCTTAATTAATTCCATTTATACGATATCGACCTGTTCCCCCTTTTAATGAGCTTTTGCAGAATTCAAGCAGATGTTTGGGTGTTAATTAAATTATTTGTTACCTACGTAAGTTTGTATTCTTATAAAAAATATTTTTTCTTAAGAACACTTAGAGTATTCTAAGAATTGTTCTACATGCAAATACACATTGCGTTGGCACCTCCTATAAGAATTTCACAGCATCGTCATACCCATTTCACGTAAATTGTCATGCCGTAGCAGCAGTGTCTCTTATAATAAGACAAAGATTCAAATCAAATCAAATCAAATCAAATCAAATGCATTTATTGTTTGTCACAGGTAGTAGAAGATGTTATTAATTACATAAATAAGTAGGTATCACTGTGGCATGTCTGATAAGACGTACAATTCGCTCCTTTACGATTATAATCTTCTAATCTCTAGGATCGTACTACTTACAAATTGTCCTCATCCACCGTGTTGTGACCATCATACCAGGAGACACAGTGAACATATTCAAATACTCAATCGGTCATGTAAATTGACATTACTCACCGTCCAGGTCACCACGCAGCACAATCTTCGACACCAGCGGAATATCATGAAGCACATTCCCAATAAAAAATACTTCAAAAGATATTTTTTTGGGGTTCGCTATGAATTTCCATCCATCACTTTATTCTATTTAATGTCCTACCCCCGTCATACTACTGGATAAATAATCATACGCCACTTACTCCCTTCTGTTTACATATAACAACAATTATTTAGTAAAATGTTGAATGGTTGTCTGACATCACCCAAAGTCCGTAAAAACAAAACTGTCACCACAAAACAAATCTGTTTTAAACATCAAACTCATGAAAACAATTTGTAATTCAAGTCACTTCAATGTCTGCTTATCCCGCAAACTTACGAACCGTGAAATAAGCAACTGTGCCAGATAAAACGACATTTAAAACGCAATATTGAGATTGTGTTTATAATATTCAAATAAAAGGCTTCACCTTAAAACTAGATTACAGAACTCTTCCATAATTCAAAAGGAGATTGGAGGTGCGTATAGCGATAAGAGAATAAAATGTATATTCAACAAAACGACTTGAGGCTTATTCACAAATCATTTCTAGCTTATCACCTCTTTGGGCAATTCTTACATAAAAATTGAGCTTTTTGAATTAACAATTTAGTTTGTTATTTGATTAAATTATTTACTATCGACATGAAAAATTGCGATCCGACTTAGCGTGACAGCCTCAGCTTGATAGATTGACAACCTGTTGAAATTTGCCCATGATAAATGGATAAAATGAAATTTGAATTATGAGTCAACTGATATCTGATACCTGGTTTTAGTAACATCTCCAAGATGTTACTAAAACTAGAAAAAGTCACATAACATACACTTTAAACTGATATGCTTAATAACTTATATTTTAATTTAGGATATTTGCCAAATATTTTATTCTATTCTATTGTGCTAATGACATATTTTATGGATGTCTGAGACAAAGTGACAAATTTAAAGTATGATTACTTAAGAGTGGTACGGATGAAGAAAAAAAAACATAACAGAAGAAAAAACAAATTAAAAACATCTTGAAACTTTTAAACTGTCCTCGTTCATTTCTCGCTTAGTTCGCAGGACTTTCAAGTCTTTGGATCCAGAGCAATCTTCCTGTTTAAATAGTCATTATCATTGAGTTTCTCTCAGCAAACAATACTTTAATAGCCAGAGAGATAGGCAAGTGCGGATAACGTCATTTGTGGAGATATTCGGATTTTGTGGTTGAATCTGTTTGAAATGTTTTATGCCTTGAATTTACGAAATTTAAGTACACATTCTCTATATTTACTTAAATTTAAATATATAAATAAAAATATTTAATAGTTTTTGTATATACAGGGTGTATTTTTGAAACGGGGCAGTAAGGGCAAGTACCTTAACCGTTGCAGTTACAGCAAAACGTTCTTAAAAAACCTTCCCTAACTTTTTGGGACATTTTGAACTGCATTCACAGATTTTGTAAAAAACTTACAGTTAGCAAAAAAATGCAAAAAGTTCAAATTTTTTTTTTATGCCATTCGATTCTATTTCATGTGGGGATCAAAAAACTCTATGGGACCATTTTAGCTTTCAGTACTAGAAAAGATAGAAATCGCCAAAAACGTTTCCCCTTACATTTCGTACGGAAATATGATAAATCAACTCGAAATTCATAGGTCAGGTAAAATTTTTAACTTTTTTAAATAAAAAAAGTCATTTAAACATTTAAGAAATTGGTTTATGAAATAAATTGCTCAAAATGATTTCCATTTTCACGAATACATAAGTCTATCCTTTTTTGCACTGAACGAATGGCGGCTAATAATGTTCTGGGATGAATATTACGTAAAATGGTCATTAATGCATCCTTGAGCTCTTGAACACTGGCGTACGTCGTCTTATACACCTCGTTTTTCATGAAGCCCCATAAAAAAAAATCAAGTGGTGTTAGATCGGGGCCACTGTGTTGGACCATGTGTACCTATCCACTGTGTACCGAATAGGCGGCTCAAATTGGAACGTGAAAGGTGACTGTTTTATGTGGCGGAGCACCATTTTGTTGAAAATGAACTTTTCGCAATTCCGACATTCGTCCATCTCGTTTTCAAGATGGTGTAAAATGACTTCATTATACATGGCAGAATTCAGTTTCCCTTCATAAAATTCCACCATTATGACTCGATTGGACATTATACCACACCAACAGTTGAATGAGAAGCGAACCTGATTATGACTTGCCGTAACTCTTAGTGGATTTTCTTTGGACCAATAGTGGTGATTTTTTCTGTTGTACATACCGTTATTGGAAAAATTCGTTTCGTCTGACCACAGTATGTAATTTAAAAATTCATGATCTCTGCTTATTTTTCCTCTTAGCCATCTGCAAAAAGTAAGCCTTCGAACATCATCACCCGGATGTAACACTTGAACTATGCGCCCATATCGATAGCACTTGTAGCCGTATTTCTTCCATATCTTTATCACAAGGGAGTGGGATACACCTACTTCAAGGGCGACTTGCCTGGACGATACCTCTGGATATGCTTCGTCATAAGTCAGAACCGCAATCTCCGTGTCCATGTCCACACGAGGCTGCCGCTTTCTTTTGAAAGAACCCTGCAATTCCAGGTTTTTCAAAAGATTTGTAATAACCTTTCTTGTTGGCACATGCCGCAACGGATACTTATTGCGGTACCACACTAATGCAGCTCCCGCATTTCGATTATTGACAAAATACGCTTCTAATAAGTCAATTTTTTCACGATTAGAAGACATTTTAGCGAAAATCCTTAATTAATAACTCATACGAAGTTTCTCAGCTGAAACTAAGTATAACACACAGATTTTTCGAATCAAATTCGAAATTTGAGGGTAAAAATTCTTTTTATTTACTTTACAGTCAATTCTACCCACTTCCTGGCCATAACAAAAAGTTAGACCATCGTAGAAATTTTTTTCTGTTGCCGAAATGTATGGAAAACGTTTTTGGCGATTTCTGTCTTTCCTAGTACTGAAAGCTAAAATGGTCTCATAGAGTTTTTGATCCCCACATGAAATAGAATCGATTGGCATAAAAAAAAAATTTTGGACTTTTTGCATTTTTTTTGCCAACTGTAAGTTTTTTACAAAATCTGTGAATGCAGTTCAAAATATGTCAAAAAGTTAGGGAAGGTCTTCTAAGAACGTTTTGCTGTAACTGCAACGGTTAAGGTACTTGCCCTTACTGCCCCGTTTCAAAAATACACCCTGTATAAATAGATTTATTTTATGATTTCTATACCTTTTTTTTTACGTGCGCAAAATCCCCACGGATACCTTCCCACCGGAGCCGGTGGAAGAGGTTATGTCGGACTCGAACCGACTAAAACGCACGCCGCCTGTGGATCGTTTTGGTTGCCGAAGGTGAGGATGACAGGCATATCACTCGCACCCCGGCCGACCCAGATGATTTTTATACCTATTAGCCTCTTGTGACTTAACTTAATATTACATTAATCATTTTTTATTATAGCCAATATTGCTTATAGCATACTTTGGGTGTTTTCTCTTTTATTTTTTGGACAACGATCATATTTGATGAAGTCAAATAAGCTAATTTTGTTGTTCAATGTACAAACAGTTTCAATATATATTACAAACCACTCTGGTAACATCTCAGTTGGTTGAGGTTATAACTTTGCCGTACTTGCTCACTTACTTTGGGTCGTTTAAGATGTGACCAGAAGTCACGAGAAGAGAAACCGCACACATAAACGTCGGCTGCTGACAAATTTACAAACTCGAAGTTCTGAACTGTAAATGGTTCCAACCCTTTAAGATTTGTACAATATAATTACACTCTTGAAAGTTTAACACCTGCAAACTCTCTGTGCTTGAAGGGTTGGCAGCGCGAGTGTAACTCCCATAATTTTGCAATCATCCATAGGCCACGGTAAGCACTCTTCACCAGGTGGGCCCTGTGCTTGTCTGCCACCTAGTTTGTATAATAACAAAGTCTTTTCAGTATTTGAGGTAAATTAAAAATATCTATCTTCTTTTATGTGAAGTACTAAGTGTAATAGTTTAATGATAAATTATTTATATTGTAAATATTAGAGACAAAACAAAGGTAGGTAGGTAGGAAAATAAAGCCATTCAAATGCTACTATTGGATTGTAAAATATGAAAAATACACTGATTAAAACAGTTATTATTTACATAGTGATATATTATATTTTATTGAGTGATATATTGATATATATTAAAATTGTATCAGTTCCATTAAAACCTTCAATACTTATAATACATACGGTATACGGTAGCCTAGTGGTATGGGTAATGAACTGCTGAGACGAGGTCTCGGGTTCGATCCCAAGTTTTACCACGGCTCAGACCGATGACTTTTCGATGCTTTTCGAAGTTATGTGTGTATTTATCGCAGGTTTATAAGTGCCCTGTTAATGGCAATACGCTCGCTACCTATTACATTGGGACCTAAACATAAACTGGCGAATTGTGGGTCCTAGCACCTCTGCCTACCCCTTCGGGGATATAGGCGTGAGTTTATGTTATGATGATTATGTTTTGTTACAATACATTACCACCAGCAACAAGGAAATGCAATAACTGTGAACACAAACAAGCTAATCGAATACAATTAATGAAGTCGATGTAAAATCTATTCAATCGAGAAATTACTAAGAACGGCGCTTTTATGAGGGCACATAATGGTTTTATTAGAAGCTGCTATTTGTAATTCAAATTTGAAAGGAAAACCGACTGAAGAACTAATTGTGATTAAAACTTTTCATAATAAATCTCAGGCTACTTTGTTTGTAAAAGATATACGCTTTGTGGAGTATATTTTACTCATACTGTAATTATTAGCAGCTTGTATTACGAATAACTTGTAACTTACTACTTATAACTTGTCGGGGACTCTGTGGTCCCCCCCATACCCGAGGAGAGGACCTGATCGAGAGAGATGGCCCTAGGTTGGCCGAGGTGCGAGGGATATGCCTGTTAACCACACCTTCGGTAACCAAAAGCGATCCACAGGTGTAGTGCGTTTAAGTCGGTTAACGGTCGGTTGGAGTCCGACATAACCTCTCCCGCGGGCTCCGGTAGTGGGGGTACCCGAGAGGATATTTCGCATTAATAATCACTCAATATTTCTCAAACTATTTATAACTCATGAAAATACTCATAATAAACACTTTGTCATAGAATAAATAATATTAGGTACATCCTAATATTATTTATTCTAAATATTCTCCGTTTTATAGGTTTCAAAATTAGCTGTTTATCTCGTTTTTTGAGATATCAATAATATCCATAATAAATGCGACAATAACTATGTCCATCTGTCAGTCTGTAACGCTTCATGTCTAAACTGCTGAACTAATTTTGATGAAATTTAGTACAGGGGTAGATTAGACTTTTAATAAGGACATAGGATATCTTTTATTTCATCCACGCGGGTGAAGTCGCGGGCTGTGCTCGCGGGTTGTTGTTCTTACTAGCTTTTGCTAGTACGAAATATTTAGTAAAGAAATTCTTTTCTCTTGACCACTGATACCAGGTGTGAGACAAGAAAGTATTTCTAAGGTATACTGAACTGAGTTATTAGTGTAGAATTTTTGTTTTAAAATACAATAAAGGATTTTTTTTACTCAAATGTTTTTTTTTATTTTAAATATTTGTCTTTCAAAAATAGTAAGTACATACAGTTCAAAATTACTCTTACGTACAGTAAATTTCATGTCTAAAATACGACAAAAAATTCGAAATACATCTGAACTTTCTCGGCAAACAAGGATTAGTATTCCTTCGTCGTATTTACGTGCCCAGATATGGGCCCTCCCATGGTAATGATGTACTACGTGACGTCATAGGATAAAGTGCTTCTGTTTTAGAAGCGAGGAAATATATTATCGCATTTGGTGTAGTTAACGATGTGTGTCGTTTTCCTTAAGTTTAGTATCTCAAGACACATGGGTACAGAAATAAGGTAGGAATTTATGTCGTTTGAGATACCTCTCAAACGACCTTACCCTACCCTCCTTAGCGTGGAAGAACTTCTTATACTTTTTACGATAAGTAAATTGAAAGAAAATAAAGTGAATTGTTATATTTGTCATAAAGTGTAGCTTAAATAAGTTTGGTACACAAACACATTAGATGTAGATATGAAATGTAAAGTCAAAGTATAACATAATAAAGTCAAGACCAAAAAACCACAAATCTTTTCAGTTTTACTTACAACATTGTCACACTTCCAATTTTATAAAACTATGCCGTTTTCGACTTATAATGTTAAAAGCTTTTAAAGTTAGCAATCTTTTTAAATGAACATAATATGTTCCACTCCTAAAAGCAAGATTGCATCGGCAGCAACTACACCAGAACTGTTGGATAGTTGCCATACCCAAATTTTATTGCTGCAAGCCAAAAAACAAGTAGGTATTTCTTACCTTTTATTCTCCATTGCTTCAGTCACTACGCCAAAAAAACCAGTTGGACTATATTACCCACCTCATATTATATGCCAATGATATTTGATTATTAAATGCACTAGATGCAATATATGACATATTAAATGCACTGTATTATATAATTTTAATTCGTTATTCTAATCTTCAGAAAGAAAAAGTGATAAATTATCTTCTGAACAATGTCTTATACAAATTGTTTCTAAGAACAAAGAGGGACATCCTAATGAAACACTTTAAAATATCGTTATTTTTTATCACAAGACAACGTCTTGTGAAATGAATTAACATAGTGAGGTTTTTATAAAAGTCTTTGTGCATTCTTGAAAGTTTACGATTTAATTACAAGATATTTCATCACTTTACTCATCTTCCTTTCTGTATTAAATTTTGATTATATTTTTATGTAAGAACATCCTCTTTTACGCAGACATGTTTTATGGAATAAGATATTATATTGCGTAAGGAATATATTTTATACACCGACTCAAAATTATGACACATAGCCAAATTTAAAATAATATTAGGTATATCTTGTTACGTCGTTTCAATTGGAATTCAGTTAGGTCAATAAAGTTCTTACTAAATTGCACTCCTCACATCATACAAATATTAAAATTGCCTACTTTGAAAGTTTTCTAAAATGTTCTCGAATTTATTGTGGGAAGAAACTGAATTTTATCATATTTGTTTTTCCAAGTCAATAACACTTTTTCAGTCAGAAGACACAGTACAGCAGTTTGCACAAAGGCGCAGCTGTTTGTACGGTAATAACTATATCAAAAATATACATACATACATAAAATCACGCCTTTATCCCCGGCGGGTTAGCAGAGGTGAATTAACACCCACATTTCACCAATCATTGAATTCAGTCCCACGTAATAGGGGTGAGTCTATTGCCGTCTTCCGGGCACATGTATACAAATCAATCTGCCTATTACGGTGCGCTACTGGATATAGGCATCTCTCAATGTGCATTGCTCCCGATCCTCTGCCCTCCGCATCCAGTCTGTCCCGGGCACCTTTTCTAGGTCGTCAGTCTACCTGACTAGGGGGCGTCCCACCTTCCGTTTGCCTTACTACATCCTATAACTACATATTAATACGATTTTACTTTATAACTTTTTCAAAATAATATACGTTTTGTTCTTTAACACTTTTATTACAAATTCTTACGTTGTCACAATATTACACATATAATATTTTATATTTCACTTCATGACTTTTTCAATATAAATTTATTATAATTATACTAAAATCAACAGTCAACGAAAGCACCGATATTTTTAAATATTTCGAACTTTTACAATTTGTGACGATATTTTACAATAATAATGTTTAATTTAACACAATCAGCTGGCGGGTTTCGAAGACCTATTTTCTATGTTTAGATACATCACAAATTGTAAACATAATAAATACACAACGCATTTTAATCTCAAATATATTCTTAATATATTTAGCATATTCTATACAAAATAATAAGCAACGATAAATTACATTGTAAGTATTTTGCAACGACTCAGTTACATCCGATAAATATTAACGTCTCAACAAAAATATTAAAATACATCTTATTGCTAAATAGTACATAGTACAGGAATATATAACATTTATTCAATTTTTTTTTATAAATAAAATTGAACAAATGACTTATTTAGGATTAAATTGATTGGTGTTTCATAGTCCTGTACTTGTAAATATTTTTCTTAAATTGTAATTATTTTACAATCAGCATTACATAAACATCTACGAATAGTTAAAGATACATATCTGGTAAAATGTGAATAGGTACATTACATTGATATGTTAAATGGATAAATAAATACTATTTCAAGAAATCATATTTATAGTGCCTACTCAAAGTCAAAACATAGTAAAAAAGATGTATTTTCTATAATAGTTAGTATGTATTTACTTCATTAGGTACAAGCACTTAGTATCCGCAGGTATAATTAATTTGCCTTAGTTTACGTTCCATATTTGTAGAAGATATGGTTGGTAAATTAATCAGTAAAATACAAATATTACCATGAATTGCATGCCTGAAATAATATGTATTATTGAAAATAAATAATAATACAACTAATTTGCAGGATTCAATTTAATTACAAATCAAAAAATAATAGTATAAGATGTAAAGTTTTAAGTAGTAATACCCACCTAAAACAGAAATAAGGGTATTGTAACAGTTCCTTGTGATGTCATAAACAATTTGATTTGTTCAATTTAATGAAAATGATTCAGTTTTAATGATTTTGGTGATTTATTTTCAATATTTATATTTACAGAGAAGTGCTCTATTCTGAAAAATACAGATTATTTTTATAATCATTGCTCCACTACAACATTAATTCAGGGTTGTTTAGACTATCTATGAGGTCATACCAGGTGGAATATAATATAAGAAAAGATAATGAAACATCAGAAATGATTGAACTGCGAAAAAGCAACCGAAACGTCGGGCCTAGTCGGGTATAGGAGGGATCCGTATATCTTGGTTGGGCCCCCAAAAGACACCAAAACGTTGAGCCTAGTTGGATATCTAGAGGCCCGTATATCTTGGTTGGACCCCCATATGCTCCATTTTATAAATACATTTCATAAAAGAAACTAAAAGCCTTCCCTTATATTTTTAGGGATAAGTATAGGTACTGTTAATTAAATGCCAAAATGAAAATTAAATAATTTCACAAATAAAGTAGGTACTTAATAGTAACACATCATATTTTCAAATAATTTGTTCTGATATGATTGTATTCACTTTGTTTAAAATTACATTTTAGCTTAGCTGTCTTTAACTTTATAATACATTGTATACACACATATATATAACGTAAAAATAATATCAGTAGAAAAGCGATAGTGCAATTCAATTGATATGAAGAGATAAAGTGATATGTATCCTCTAAATAAGTGGTATTTGAAGTCAGTCTGTCTCTAGTGTAATATTGAAAAGCTTTTACATTATCTAAATGCTATTAAAAGAAATCTTTCAAATCTTTTTCTTCATGGTTTGCCTAGTGATTTTTATAAAACTAACATTTATTGACGTGTTATCAATTAATACAATTATAACTATTTGCATCCCCTATATTGATTTATATTTTTCAAGTTTGGTACTAAATTAAAAGTATTTTATACTAAAATCAATTAAAAATTAAAATAATTTCAAAAGCAAAACAATTGTCAATTAAACATTAAACAATGAAATTGTTGTTGTAATATTTTTTAGCAACAGTCTGACTTCAAGAAGCATACGTATTTTATATATTATTTATTTATTACATGTCATTTTGTACAATATTATACACACACTAATGGTCCTTATATCCAAAGATCCTTGGACGGTTCAAACTTCATTTAAGGATCTCTCACCCACACTGAACAAGTAAGAATTAATTTTTAGAACAGCCTATAACAGTTTATCCCTTACGTTAATTAAACTTTTGGGTAGTACCTAAGATTAAAACAAATTTGCGCTGTGTTAATAAAATGACACCATAATACACTTAGTAAAATTACATTGTCGTTTAGTGGTTAATCAGTTTTAGTAGTTTAAGTTATAGGTTTTAGGTTAATGTAACTAGGTACAGATGGTAATGGGTAGTTTGATCAACTAAACTAAACGTGCTAAAAACATGAAATTTAACTCGATGACCTTTCTTTATTAATTTATTTATTGAGAGAAAATATCCGGCAAAGTGCGGCCCACAATCGGTGTGCGTTTTAGTTGGTTCAAGTCCGACATAACCGCCCCTACCGACTCCGGTGGTGGGGGTATACATGCGCACAATTAAAATAGTGAAATAATACTGAAAATAAAACATTACATAGGATATTGTACAGTTGCGAGGGATATGCCTCTCAACCTCACCTTCGGCAACTAAAACGACCCACAGGTGGCGTGCGTTTTAGTCGGTTCAAGTTCAACATAACCTCTTCCACCGGCTCCGGTGGGGAGTTATCCGTGGGGATATTGCGCACGTAAAAAAAAGGATATTGTACAGGAGCAACTATTCTGTAATCCAGCCTGCTATAAGTGAATTATCTCAAACATTCTCTTTAACACTAACTGGTATATCTCAGAATCATTATTTTCAGTAAAGTCGTAATGATAAGTAAGGCTGTCTACGAAAACTTCTATTCATTTTATGTACACAACAGTACTCATGAAGATTGTGACGTCAACATCCATTAAGAGTCGTCCCAATTTTGGGTAGAAGTTGTTCATTACTTTGTCCCAAGAGTCTCCCGATTAAGGAATACTAAATTTAACTCAATTCGGTTCTACTGAGATACAGGTGTGTAAGTTCACTTCTCAGAAAGTTTCATTTATTATAGTTCACCTGTTTCAGAATACACACACTGTCACAGAAATTCTCAGATGTTTTGGAATGGGATATGATGTACCGTTATATATAGTTGAGTCGATATGTATAGATATGTATGGAAAAGTAAAGTAACATTAACATGGGTATTAATAAATTACACTTTACTTGAAGTTTACCCAAATTCGCCGTTAGTCTTGTAAAGCGGACCCCAGACACCGAGGTAAAAGCTTCGGATATGCAATTTTACCTAATAATAATCTTTCTCAATAATTATTATTATAAACTGAGTAAATGTACTTGTTTAGTGCCATTTAAAAACAGATTTTCATTATTCTTAAATTTAATTCTTGCCTGTCACCCTTCCTAAGCAATGTTGGTATGTCGTCTAAATAGGTCATCTTATATCTTCAAAGCGTGTGCCGAGAACTACTAAGAGGGAAGTTAGTAGAAGACTCAAGTAGCTTGTAGTAGTTTTAACACCGCTCTGTAGTTCCGCCAAACTTGATCCTGTAAAAAATAAATAAACTTAGAATCTACTCAGAACTCGATATTCAAATATTTGGAGTTTGTGGAATATTTTAGAAAACATTTTAAATTGTATTTTGAATGGAAATTGTTCTTCCAAGCTGTTGTCACTGTTTACCCCGGAGGTAAATAGATGTGATTATACAAATATATGAATGTTGATATATCAAATATACGTGAAACTTCACTAAAAATAACATTGTTGTGTTAATAAAAATATGTATTGTACACAACGTTTCTGAGACAACATCGGTGCTAGATGGCAGTCCTCTAAAACCCCATAAAATAGCGAATTTTTATATATTATACTTGAATGGCTTCTTTAAAAAAAATACTCCAATAAACTACGTTTGTCATAACATTTCCATCATTAGTATCATTAAAGAAAAAAATGTTTTATTCCTCAAAATATAAGTACTATAATCTTCTAAATCATTTATCCATTAGATTTCACAATATAGACTGTAAAGCATTATCTCGTATGAAATGAAATCACCTAAAAATCTGGAAAATCGTTCTAGAAATTCGAGTTTCCACTAAGTCCTAACAAAAACAGCACTATGTTTTTTAATCAGCACTACATTGAAATCGCCATCACATTCTAGCTTTGGTCTATTTTTTATATCATGGTAATTACTTCGCCCCTGCCAAAGCCACTTAGCGACCGTTCGTTTCGAAGCTCGTGGAGGAAATCAGGTGTCAGTCGAACAAATGGTTTCTGAACGAAATATGGACGTAGCAGTGTAGTTTAATCTATCGAGAGGCTTAGCGATAACACGTTCTGAAATGTTGGTAGATGGACTATGAAAAATGGTGTAGGATTTTCTCTCATTTTATTCAACTTGTCCATTTCATTAATCAAAGAGAGGTAAGAGGACGCTTAGGCGCTTAGTAACTGTTTACTAAGGAATATCGTATTTCTTAATACATACATAATAATCACAACTTTATCCCCGGAGGGTTAGGTGGAGGTGAATTAACGCCCACATTTCACCAATCACCAATAATTTCTTAATTTCAATCTATAAATAGGGAGATCCAATAAAATACCGACCATTTTCTTGACTATTATCATATATACTGTCACTTAGCAAGTAAATAACAAAAAATAAAAGTCCCGTTATCCAGTAATCGGTTAATGTATACGCATTAACACTTCTAATACTAGATTACCTTTGAAAGTGTTAAATCATTCTGTGAAAAACGTTAAGTAGTAAAATCCAAATAGTTCTTCTGGCTGTGCTTTCTGTCCATAAAGCCCCCACGACGTTTGTCGCATAGGAATTGTCATGTAAAGATTGTGTAGTAGTTTAGTGTTGAATGTCACAAGGCAGAATTACTTGACGTTCTTATACTTGAAGCGAGTATAAAATGTACTTATTTCGAAATCTTTTAATTTCGTTTTGAGATGTGATATTTTAATTTCCTTTAAATTCGCAAGTAAATTGCAATTACTTTGCAGCAAATATTATGATGATCAAAGTGACATGATCGATGATTAGGATTCTCAATGCTTATAAATTGAAAAAGTACACAGTGCAAAAATATGAGTATAAAAAATATAACATCATATCGAATTAAACACGATTACTTACAATTTTTGAATAAAAAGGAATTTATTGCTCAAAAAATAAGTTGGAAAAACCAAAATGTAACCTGAAACAAAATTAACGGAGCGTAAGTTCAACTAAGTGAAGCACAACCGTGGGGAGAAATTTTCAAAGAAGAAACATCCTACGTGTTCAGTTTGATTATAGGCTTTTAATAAGTTTATAATGTTAGTTTAATATTCTCTTCGTGCTTTCTGTTTCATTGGAATCCAGACTTTTACGAGCAAATTTTCTTTTATGCGTGTTGTAAGCAAAAAGAAAACTTATTCTTGACTTACAATTCGCATTTACACACATAATAATAATTATTATTATTGTTTTTAAAGATGAAATGCCATTTTAATAATGTTAATATTATATTATTACAATGATGAGTGCTGTATAGACCATTTCAATGTTTTTAAACTGAAGTGTACATATTTTGTTGGAGCTTTTTTTTTTTTAATTCATATCATATGTGCGAAGATTTTACACAAAAGTATCCAAATTAGGCTCAAATCTATCCAAGTCTCAGTAAAAATGTGTAAAATAGTCTAATTAAAATTTTAATAAATATAAATAAATTAGTTTCCTTTTCATTCTCACCACCTATCTTTAGAAGGACTGTAAATCTTCAAGAATTTGCATTTATTTTTTCTACAAATTCTCATCGCACTAAACGTCAAAAGAAAAAAAACAACACTCAACGTGGTAATCGCTTCTGTGAAAAAATAAATTTTCTATCGATATCCTTTCCAACGCTTACAATAAATTTAAAAATACTACAAACATTTAGTCTGTCGTCTCATGAACGCATATAAAGCCTACCAGACAAAACGTATGATAAAATACATTTGTCAATGTTACTCATGATATAAACCGTGAGACAATTGTATCGCGGCGAAAATGAAACATCGCGTAGAAATTCTGGCTGAATAATATGAAGTCGCAGTACCATGACGAAATTTTGCAGGACTACAAAATGACACATCTGTTTAACTTCAGCCATCTAAAATATTTTATTACATAATATGAAAACATTCGTCAAATTTAGTTTACTGCATTTTGAATACAATGACGCTCTTGAAGATATATACTATGATATCAGCTATATTTATAGCTCAATAACAAACTAATTCGCATTTACAATGGCTGCAAAAAGATTAATGAATTAGATTACAAAAAAAAATGAAGCAGTTGCCTAAAAACATTTCAGTGAATGAACCCCGCCTGAATTCGTGCAAGTCCAATTTCATTTCCCGTTCATACATAAAACTTCCGGAAAAAATACTTGTCCGATTGAGAAATAGATACTTAGTGACTTTGTTTGAATTACAAAAACGATTATAAATTATAGTTACTTACTATAGTAAACTTGAACTTTGATTTTAAATTATTATCTGTATTTTAACTATCATGGTCACTCACATTAGTATCAAAATAGTCGGGATCCTTTTCTTTTACTACGCGTATCTGCACTACCACGGGTTTCACTCTCACTACAAACTCGAACCCGATCTCGATCACGTTCACGACACACGATGCTTACTGTATCCACTGGTGATTTTGTTTTGGCTTGTTCCCGGTTGTTTTTGCAAAGACCACTATATACTTTTTGATTTCAGTCGCTTCCCTAACCAGTCTTGATATATGGTGGCGTTCTGTCGAGAGCATCTGAACTTTTTCTCTGTTCACCGCCACTACTCGAGTTCTTCCGTGATCATGATGCTTGCAACAGCACCGAAATATCGGAAACTCAAAACAATGCAACATGGTAAATATCCCGATTATTTGGATACTGAAATTTATTATCTGTTATTTTTATTGTATTTTATGTATACTAAGTATAATTTCTTCAACTTTATAATAAAAATTATCTCAATTGCAACTCTACTCAAACTTGTGTTTTTAAAATATATATATATATACTTAATATTACGAAAACATGTAAGACACACTAACACTAACTTAAGCCAAAATTGTTACTAACCAATATATGTAACCAATATATAATAAATGAATGAATGAATAAAAAACTAAGTATTTAAAGAATAAAGTAACTACAATGTTACTTTCTTCTTTAAAAAGGTACTTAGTTTAACTATTTTAAAGTACACGTCACGTTATGGAAAATGGCGGCTCCATTTACCATAGCGTGAATATTCAACAGGATATCTCAGAATAAAACTTTAAACTGAAATGTTTCACAACTGTTAGTCTGGGGTACATATTTTATGTAAGGAAGTACTAAAACTGCAATATTTACATACATTGAAGCAGTTTTCGATAGATTTATTTAAGTAGTGTGTTCTGCGTAGGCCACTAGGGTATCTCACAGTCGTCCTGCGTCCATATAGTCGTGCATGTATTTGAGGCAATTATATGTTTGCAAAGAATTGTGTACTACTGACCACATAATACATTAGAGTAGTTTGTCCACATATTGCTCGATTAATAAAATAAACATAGCACCGACTTCAAAATAAAGATAATTTTGCGAATGAAACATTTTCGTCAACGTGCCCTTTTGAGGAGACCTGGACTGCGGTACATCGAGCACATATATTATTACTGTTTTATTATACAAATAAAACAGTAATAATATAATACAACAACCACTAGGAACTTGAATCCTTACATATCCAGATGCACATTCGCATACTTACACATAAGGTATACATGCAGCCGCAAACGCCTAACCCTCACTCAGACGCAACACACACTCACACATAGGTACTCAATGCACACCCAAAGACAAACAAGACATATACGTACACATTCACGAACATATGTATACATAAAACACACACACACACACACACACACACACACACGCACACACACGCACACACGCACACACACACACACACACACGCACATACATACACATACACATACACACACACACCCACACCCACACGTATTTTCACACATCCTTATTTATAAATTATATTAGATTCTGGCCAGGGGTGGAGGGTTGGTAGCCTGAGACACAGGATTCTCCTAGTTCAGGTGCCAGCCCGCCATAATTCTGATTGATCCTTGTACTAATTTATTAATTACGTTCTACTGTATTTTATTTGAGATTTGTTATGTAAACGTTTTGGTGAGAAATAAACATTATTATTATTATTATTATTATTATTATTACTTTGCCTTATAAATACTTGCGAGAATGGAGAACAGAGATTGCCGGTATACTCATCAAACTGAGAACAAAAGTGCAGCGTAGTAATATTCAGTCGATATCATATAAGTTGGAGGTGCGTTCCCTGTCAAGCGGTCATTTAAATGTATTTGAATAAATTGCAAGTCTCCATCAACGTAATGTAAATGTAAATAAAATGCAGCTTTTCTTAGTTACTATTAAGTTATTATGCTGTGATAATATGAATAACGCTACGTTGAAATATAGAATTGCTACGAAGTCCCAGCTGACGTTGCTTTTTAATTTTTATAGTTTCAGGATAAATATATATAAACAAATGCGAGATTTTTTTAAACGACGTTTCGGACAAAATTTCTATTTCTAAATTCAATTCCGTAGCTCCCACCATCAAAATTTTAGAAAAAGACTCTTTACGTCTCCTCGGGTCCCCAATCCTAGAAGATGCCTACACATCATTTATAGAGGAAAAAGTTCAAAATTTTAGTGACATTTCGGATCGCCTACTCAAAATAAATATACACTCGGCTTTCACTATTCTTCGGTATTGCCTATTCGTTCCAAAATTCACCCATGCCTTACGATCGACGCCATTTTTTAAACATATTACAATTTTGAAAAAAATGGACGAAATTATAGAAAATACCCTCACCAAAATTTTAAATGTGGCCTTGGATGACCGAACTTTACTACAAGCGACTCTACCGATTCGCTTGGGTGGGCTCGGTATTCGCAAAATTTCAGATGTCAGCTTACCAGCGTTCCTGTCTTCAGTCCACAGTACGGAAGAATTAACTAGGAAAATCCTTGCACCTACACTAGTTAATTCTGAAGTATTGTGTAAGACTGATGCAGTGAACGCTTGGAAAATTGCATGTCCAAACACCGATCTCCCAAGGAACCTTTTCTCACAGCGTCAGTGGGACGGGCCGCTCTGCAGCTTAGTTGGAAAAAAATTACTAAATACATGTTCCAATGCTGCTGAGCGTGCCCGTTTACTGGCGGTTGGAGTGTAGGAATCGGGTCTTTGGCTACAAGCTCTTCCGTCATCTAACGTAGGGACTATGTTAGATGACACTACCTTCCGCATCGCAACTTGTCTCCGTTTAGGTGCGCCGTGTGTTTCTCCGCATCAATGCCGTTGTGGAGAAGCCGTTGACAGACTCGGACACCATGGTCTGTCGTGCTGCAGGAGCGCTGGGCGAATTCCACGGCACGCCAGCCTCAACGACATAGTCCGCCGTGCTCTTGTCACCGCCGGTGTACCAGCTGTACTAGAACCAAACGGTTTGGCGCGTGACGATGGCAAGAGACCGGATGGCATGTCGTTAATGCCATGGAAGATGGGTAGGACTCTGGTGTGGGACGCCACATGCGTTGATACCATGGCTCCTACCCATATAACTAGCACGGCTGGCTGTGCTGGTGCTGCTGCTGCTTCTGCAGAGGCTCTCAAGCGGCGCAAATACTCCAATCTCATCGGAGATTATGAATTTGTGCCGTTTGGAGTCGAGACTTTGGGGTCATGGGGTCCGAGCGCTCGCAACCTCTTCCGTGAGATTGCGAAGCGAATGGTCGACGCTTCTCGTGACCAGAAGGCTGGCCTCTTTTTAGGACAGAGAATAAGCATTGCCATACAACGTGGCAATGCTGCCAGTCTTCTGGGAACGCTACCACAAGAGGCATGCGATGCGGAGGAATTCTACGACGCATTTTAATTGTTCTTAGCTATAAGTTGTATAATAGTTATTTTATTTTTATTGTATTTAATATTTATAAATTATTTCTTGATTTGTTTATTAAACTTAGTACATATTTTCTTAATTTTAATAATAAATAATATGAATAAAGTACCGAAATAAGAATTAGTTTAAAAAAAAAATATAAACAAACAAATATTTATTCAAACATCTTGTTTTCGAAAAGTGTACTTCTTCTCATATTCTGCTACGTATCCATATAGGAGAATTTTACTCTAGTGAAGAAACAATAAAAATCGGTAGCGTATTTTGAAAAGTCGCACACACTCAAACAAACGAGGACCTTCCTTTTTTCGTTACTCAGTTAAAACAAATTTTACTTCTGAATTTGCATTTTTATTAAACTTCTCATTTTAGTTTTATATTCATTTTATGTCAGAATCCTCATTTTAGTAAAGTACATATAACAGACATTTTACATTGCTAAAACGAGTGAGAATTCTATGAATGTCATTAAGGATTTACATTTAGGTACGGAATGACATAGTAATCAAATTGTAATGATAAATGATATTCTCTGTTACAAAGTATTCCCATTTAACATCACTGTTAAAAATGAGTTTACATAACAATATGTAATAAATCTTTTTCGTTTTATAATATTTTAGTTTCGTTTAAATCTAATGGTGAAACTTTAGTCACCATTGTAGGACACTCGCCTTTGACTTTTGTAAGTCATATAGTGCGGGCTCGAGGGTATACTAGTGTTATTCCTGGTGATTTATGTTAAGGATCAATTTGGATCATTTTATTTCTTTGGCAATTTCGTCGCGATAGTGATAGTAAAGCAGATACAAAGAAGAAAACAATATTTCAAAATAGCTATTGGTGGCGCATGGCCGAGTGCGGTAATGGACTGTATTGCGGGAAGTAGCTAACTGTTCCATTGACGCTTTACACACAAAAGACAGGTGGTCGGGTTGCCGCGGGAGTGATCCAAGCAATGAATGCAACCCGAGAAATTAGGAGAGGATGCACTAACCTTCACGACACACGTGTTTTCATCGCAGCCGGTACACGGATCTTCTCTTCCTTGCTCAGGAGCTGCCGTCAGCATCACTAGATCACTTGAGGAACACACGAGAGGCACAATCCGATCGGTAAAGGTCTATGAAGCGGTAAAAATGTAACAAATATTAATCATTTTTGAGAGACGCGAGCGCGGTCCGTCATTACGCTGGCTAGTTCAAAGCGAGACTGAGTGTCTATATTTCACAAATGGCGGACGGAAGCTACATCTATGGTTAGTGCGGAAGGGGAGACGGGTATAAAAGGAGTGTGTTTCCGTGTCAAAATACAGTTTCTACCTCGGCGCAACCATTCCCCCCGGCTTGAAGGGTTACCTTCGAAACGACAAATGCGAAACAAATCTAAAGTCTAATCTAAATCTAGGTTTGGGAAATAACAACTAAAATATAAACCTAGATTGGAGCTCGTGCCTACCGCTGGCTAGGCAGAGGGCAGAGGCGAACAAACAACACAACGCAACAGTCTCGACCAAGACGAGACGCGATTAGCCAACAACAAAATAAGGGTCTCTTCACGTGGGACCGATACAACAAGCGAGTGCTTCTTCTCCTCGGGTGGTTCGGAAACCGTAGTGGGATTGAATTGACTAACTGGCCACCCATCTAACGCGGCATGAATCCAGGACGGTCCACCAAACCACAACGGGTGATCCAAAATTTGCGAAGGAAGCAATCCACGAGAGAGACAATCGGCTGGGTTGTCGGTGCCAGCAACGTGAAAGAGATTATGTGGCGCCAATTCAGATTGAATTTTTGCCACTCTATTAGCGACGAATGTGTCCCAACGATGGGGCGAAGAGTGGGCCCAACACAAAGCGACTGTTGAGTCCTAAAAGCTAAAAATTACTAATATTAATGCGAAAATTTACAATTATGTCATTAAGCGACACGGAAGTGCTAGTCTTAGCACTGCCATCCAAAACTACACGGAGTTTTAGTAGTAAGCTTATCTTCTCTAATAACTCCGCGGTGCGGGATAATGTACGAAGGCTGGGTCCCGCCAGTGTCCGCAGGCGCAGGTGAGATGTAACCTTTATCTAAATATTCGTTAACAACCTCATCATAGGACCGCTTCGACTTTGGGGACGCCTGCATCTTTCGTTCCAAACAAAGAAAGCGTTTTTCAGCGGATACACGGGAGCCACCGAGTGAAAACTTGCGGATGGTAGACTCCAGTGGCGGCTCGACGGTGCAACAGAACGAAGCAGTCGAGTGACTAAAACTATCTATAGAAGCGGGTGCGGAACCAATTATAACAAAACCAAGAACTGTTTCCAGTGCGTGCGGAGCGGGGTACGTCGGTCCCCCTTGAACCTTACGTGATAACTGGAGGTGCGGGAGAATCGAAGCGCCGATCAATATATCGACGACTCCAGGAACAGCGTAAGTCTCATCTGCTAAAGGCAAGTCTTTAAATTTCGTTAATAAAGACGTGTCAACCGGGACGGTAGGCAACTGTTCAGCTATTCTATCTATAACGAGCGAATCCATGTCAAACCAAATATTATTATTAAAACGAGATCTAAACCTTGTTTTAACGGTGCCACGAACAGCTGACTGTAAGCTTCCAAAACCCTTCACCACTGAGCGGGTTGAACGCTTATCAACATTGAAACCAAGACGCCGACAACAATCTTGAGTAATAAAATTACTTTGCGAAGCGCCATCTAACAGCGCTCGAACAATGCGCGGCTTACCTAATGCATCAACAATAACAACGCGAGCGGTCGCAAGACACACAGTAGTGAGTGCAGCACTAGCGGAGAACGAACACAAGGTGACGTCATCCGCGGCGGTCACCGGGCGGGCCGGAGCGCGCGCGAGCGCGGGCTGCGGCTGCGGCGCAGGCTGCCGTGTGTCACCGCTCGACGAGCCAACCGTGCTCACATTGGATGCGGCATTACTATTCTCAAAATGAAGCAAAGTGTGGTGTCTCGCTTGACATTTGCGACAACTATTTCTACTATTACATAAAACAACGCGGTGTTTAGTACCGAGACAATTAAAACAAAAATTATTAGCGCGAACAAATTTATAACGATCACTAGGCGACAATTTTAGAAAACCAGGACACCTGTACAGTTGCGAATGATGAGTGCTACACAAAGAGCAAACAGGTGACTGTACACGTGCTGGTGCGGTACTAACATAAGTATGAGTTGACCTCAGTGACTTCGATGACGCATCTACTTTGCGTGCAGAATCAACAACTATCTTCGCGCCTTCATGTTTCGATGAAGAGCGCTGCAATACTTTTATATGCTCGCGAACAAAACTTTCTAAGTCTTCGAACTTAGGAATTTTATTGCCGCGATGATCCGACTCAAACAAACGAATGGTTTCGGAATCTAATTTCCTTAAACCCATATACAAAAATACGAAGTCGCAGAGGTCATCAATCTTTAGGTTCTTTACGGCGCGAACAGCTGACGCGAAAGTATCTAGAAATTTCTCTAAGTTTTGATCGTTACATGCCGCAATAGATTTCAAATCAAACATCTGATCTAAATAGGCGTTAGCTACCGATCTTTTATCCTCATACCTAGCTTTCAAAGTATTTAAAATTAAATTATAATTCTCGGCACTAAACGTAATTCCAGCGCAAACGGTTATAGCTTTACCAGTCAATTTTTCAACGAGATAATGCAACTTTTCGTGATCTGTCAACGAATCGTTCTTATCTATTGTATTCTCAAAACTATCTATAAATAGACACCAATTGCGAATGTTACCATCAAACGCGGGTATTTGAATTGGTGGCAACTTAGGTCGGTCGCGAGTGGGGTTGGGTAGGTCAGCCGGCTTCTCCAAACTCCTAGCGACGCGTTTGATACGACAATACAAATCGTCAAACGACGACAAGGCTTGATAACTCACTGAGTAATCGGGATTCAAATTCAACTCTAAAACGTTGATGTCATGTACTAAGGTTTCGAAATCCGCGCGTAGACTATCTAAGTTTTCTATAGAACACAAGAACGAATCTCTGATGACCAAATCAGAGGTTTTAAGTGCATTATCATAAATCGATTGTACGCGAGAGTAAATCATTTCTTTTTTAGCGTATAAAAGTTTCAATTGAACCTTACCGGTCTTATCAACCTTTGGGGACATGTTTACAATTAAATCTCAAACTAAGGTGCGGTAAACAACAATATGAAATGACTTAATCTTAGCGGTACAGAGCAGCGAGGCGGCGCGAGCGATAACCGTAGGTAGGTAGGTACTTATAACTGCCAGTGCAAGCTTGAACTAACGCGCATAGCAACAAGATCGTACCTACGCGATGGTCGCTGTCTAGGTTCAACTATTATTTCAGAGATTAAGTATTGCGTAATATCTATTCAAATTAAAATACTTTCGTATGAATTGGGATGAGATGCGAGCGAGGTAGGTACAGCCACGTGTCTACCCACGCAGGTACTAGGCAAATACGACGCGAGCCGAGAACAACGTAATTGAAAAAAACAAAACAAAGCCAAATGCGTTAGGTATTACACTGTGCCTATGCACTAGGGTGTCTAGTATACCTAAGATCTAAGCCTAAATGTCTGGATGCGGGGTTTTCTACTAAAATAACCAGGCATTTAGGCGCGGTGCGAAAATTGCGAACTACGATTAAGTGTTGATATGATACCTAACCTATGTATGTACCAGGTAGGTACTATGCGAGCCAGCGGCGAACGGACAACAAATCTAATCCTAAGTGTCTGGATGCGGGGTTTTCTACTAAAATAACCAGGCACTTAGGTGCGGCGCGCTTGTTCCCATTAGAATAATAACAAAATACGAACTACGGCTAAGAATCCGGCTCGATCCGGACCAAAAATGGTGGCGCATGGCCGAGTGCGGTAATGGACTGTATTGCGGGAAGTAGCTAACTGTTCCATTGACGCTTTACACACAAAAGACAGGTGGTCGGGTTGCCGCGGGAGTGATCCAAGCAATGAATGCAACCCGAGAAGTTAGGAGAGGATGCACTAACCTTCACGACACACGTGTTTTCATCGCAGCCGGTACACGGATCTTCTCTTCCTTGCTCAGGAGCTGCCGTCAGCATCACTAGATCACTTGAGGAACACACGAGAGGCACAATCCGATCGGTAAAGGTCTATGAAGCGGTAAAAATGTAACAAATATTAATCATTTTTGAGAGACGCGAGCGCGGTCCGTCATTACGCTGGCTAGTTCAAAGCGAGACTGAGTGTCTATATTTCACAAATGGCGGACGGAAGCTACATCTATGGTTAGTGCGGAAGGGGAGACGGGTATAAAAGGAGTGTGTTTCCGTGTCAAAATACAGTTTCTACCTCGGCGCAACCAGCTATGAAAATATTTTTCAGCAAACATGAACTCGCTTTATATACTAAATTCAATTTGTATGCTCTTACAATCTATATTCTGATAAGGTGATGGCAATATGCGACGGTACAGTCAGCATCAGATCTATGTACAAAAATAATCTTAATACCAAATACTTAATCTTGTACGTGTTGACGGTAAGTTGAATTGTAGGTTTAATATTGAAGGCAAATTATTTATTTGACCTACAGATATTTTTCAACAGTTTCATACAATACAGTTTTGTTAGACTAAATGAATATTTGATTGATTGAAAAAGACACTTACTTTTCCATAGTATTTTACTTTTTAACCTGACCGACTTAACCTCACAGCATTTTTAAGTATTCACGTTAAATTTCACTAAAAATCTTATTATATACCAATAACAATTTGTGTAGTTCAGAATTTAGATGCATTTCATATTTTGTTACTTTTATTCCAGTAAATTTCTTTACTAACTCGCTTAGGATTCTAGTACTGTTTTGAAATAGTTTAGAATGTGCATCCTAACTAAGCACTGAACTCGTTAAACATTCACGTTAAACTAATTTATAACTTTTAGAATGCACCTATACTAGTCCGACATGCACTTCTCTCGTAGTTATCAGTGAAAATCCATCAAATTTTGTAGAATTTTAAAGAATGAAAAATTTAGAATACCTAGCTATCAGCATTTAAGACTGAATGTAAGCTTTCAAATAAAAATGCCACGTAAATGGTATAAAAATTCCGAATTTGGATATTTTTATTGAAAAATAAGAATTATAATGTCTTTGAATTGCTAAATTGGAATAAACCATCGTCACTGATCAAGACCCTTTCATACTTTACAGAGTACAATCTGTCTGTCTGAAAATAAAACGATATTCGAAAATGAAACTTATTCCTGTACAGTCAATTTCAACATGGATGGCTTTTCTAGAATCTGATCCAGCAATAAATCTTCACCATACTGATATTTTCGATATATTTCTAAGACATAAGATGATTCTTTGAAAAAATGGAATGACATTTGAAATGTCATGTAGTGAAGTCGTATGAAATAAGTTTGTAAAAGTTATACGACTTCATTTCATGACAACGTAACAGGATTACGTCAGATATTAATAATAGTTAGAAGTATGTGTACAAACCTTGTAGAACGTGGACTCTCGCAATAGCCCTCATTTGTAACGGCGACTCCAGAGCACAAGTGTAGTTCCCTGCATCCTCTACTTTTAGTCGGGCCACCTGTACCAATTTATATTGTCAGAATTCAATCTAGTAAAACTTGAAACTATATTTGTTTGTTACTTATGTGATAAAATATTCATGTTTTGGTTGTTTCATAAGGTTCGTTAGGTAAACAAGGTGTTGCAAATATCCCCACTTGATATGATGAGATAAACACTATCAATATCTATGCAGAAATAATGCTTTTCTTGATATTTGTGTATGAACATCAATTTTACCAAGGTTAAACTACTGAAAGGTAGGAAGTTATTCCTTATAATAATAATAATAATGTGTGTATATTCCTAGCATATTAAATTCTCATAAAAGGGCATCTACGTCTTGGCTTTGGCCCGACACACACTTTCCAAAGGCCCGGGACTCCACAGTCCCGAGAGTCAAGGTACTGAGAAACAATAATAATAATATATCTCTTTATTGTATGTACACAGAGAATGGATACATAAAATCAAAAATTTGGTACAGTTTTGTGGCATAACAAAAGGCGGCCTATTGCACAAGGCAATCTCTACCAGGCGACCATGGGAGGGAGTGAGTTAGATAAATACATAGATATAGTGGGCGGCTTCCGGCGTACATATATTATCTCTCATGCATTTGTTTTTTAGTGCCTATATTGAATTAATTTCTTTTCTTTTTTTATTATAATTATCGGAAATGGGCATTGTTATAGAAACATAGAGCACACTACTTTCATTATTGTAAATGTTCTACTAAGCATTTAGGAATATGTTTGTATGTTCTTTCCAAAAGCCATTAAATTTGTTTTTGTTATTAAAGAATATTACAACCGAAATTACTAATATTCCCTCTAACCCCTCCAGCTAAGCTTGCTTGGGTTAGGAGAGGGTTCACGTCGGTAGTGTAACGGCCAGCAACCCGGGACCTCTCGATCGTAAGACCAAGTCCTTAACCACCAAGCTACCGCCTTATATAAGTATTGCGATTTGCTTATTAATCTGCGGAAGTAGTGAACTTTGTTGTACTAATCACATTTTAAATTACAATAGGCTTCTTTTCTTCATTATTAATGAACAACATAACATAATTTTTTATTTCACGTAACTTTGTATAACACAATGCTTCCCTTAATTTCGACATGCCTGCCTCAATGCGGCCATGTCCAAAATAATAAAGACAAAAATATTTCGTCGTCATCGCTCGGAACAGGTATATTTATAATTTACTTCCGCTCATTACATTTTATCTTAGCATTTCTTAAGATTGCATTTGCGTATCACCACTCGGGCTGTAGGTAAGTAAGGCAGAATATTTAAGTCTCCTTACACTTTAGCCTGCAAATATATGACGGCAATTTAGACCAAACGGGGACGTAGACATACTAAACCTTGAAGGTGTAGTTGACATGGGGGCCCATTGCGAGCGTGGCAGCATTAATTATTTTAAAATTGTAGGAAATACTTTGATCTTTAATAATACACTATATAAAATATTATCCTAATATACCAGCAATACTATTCTAATTATATATGAGGTTGAATATTTTTTGTGGTATAAATTTATAACTATAGGTTGTCTGGCAGTAATTAAAAAAAAGTCACTTATAAATGCTGTTAGGTTATGGCATATGGTTGACCAAAGCAACATTTCCAGACTTAAATAACAAAAAGTATGAAACTCAGATCTCTTGAAAATTTCAGTTGTCAGTTGTATCGTTTAAAACAGGTAAATATTTTATATCCTCACCAAAATTACAATTATATTTTGTTAAGTAAATCTATACTTTATATAATGAGTACATATCAATGAGTTTATATATCCGGCAGGGAGTAGGGTAGCCAGAGCTCCCTGGAGGGTTTTTGTGTTGTCAATGTAAAAACCAAAAGCTTGTCCTGCTTTGTCTTTTACACTGACGGCACCGAAAGTCCCAATGCTTGCCAGGTTGGCGCGTGTGTGACTCTCTTGGTTTTGCACGCGTCCATAGGCCACGGTGACCACTTTCCATCAGGGGCTGCCATCGTGTGCTTGTCTGCCCACCCAAGTGGTATAAAATAAAAATATCGATTACGCCCCTACAGCGACCACACCCTATTCCATCACTTCAGTCACGGCTATCACACGGTAAATACCATATGCTCTATTATCTTTACTGGCTACATAAGCGTTTGCAGACATAATTACATAGTCCTCTGTGAGGGACTAGCTTACTTAGTAACCCTCATTTCGCCGTTTAAATATATTTCACCGCCCACGGAACTGGGTACAGTTGATGAAATGCAAACATGCCGTGAGATTTTATTTTATAAGGTAGACTTTAGGTTTCTCACAAAACTCACCATCGCAAGAAGGGCAACTTTTTTTTAATGTCAGTAGTTTTCATAATTTGCCGACAATTTATTCCTATGAATACTATCAGCATTTGCAAGGTTAACAATTATTTGTAAAGAGTACTAAACGGAAGTAACAAGTAATTTCCTGAGCCTTTTCCCAACTCAGTTGGGGTAGGCTTTCTAGTGTAACTAAGATATGGCTGAACTTCGATATTTTCCGTGAAGCGACTGTCATCTGATATCCACAACCAATTGGCGATATCGAAGTTCTTTAGTTAGACTAGTCGAACTTTTGAGGGCTCCAACTACTCATGACGACTGCCTAACCAATGCAAATATTCATATCATCATTTATACAAAACTGCTAACTATACAATATTTACAAAAATGAAATGGAAAAAAAGGGAGACTGCAATTTTAGGCATCGAAAAATTCCTCCCCATAGCAAAGCGACCATTATTTCTTATAATAGCGCGTGCGCCCTTGGACCCGACGGACCCAACGTGTCGACTTCAAATGGCTCAAAAACATAATTACCAGTTAAATTGGTATATTTGCGGCGTTTGAGAGTCTCTGCTGATGCAGCAGCAGCACATGCGCAGTTCATCGTATTTCAAAATGGGAAGGCGCCAGGGTGTCGACGCAAGTTGCATTCCACATCAAAGGCCTATCCATCTTCCAAGGCATCAACGACATACCGTCCGGTCTCTTACCATCGTCGCGTGTCAAGCCAACAGGTACAAGTATAGCAAACACGCTGGCGGTGCCAAGAGCTCAACGGATAATGTCGTTAATATTTGCATGTCGGGACATGCGGCCTGCGCTCCTGCTGCAAGACAATCCGTGATGTCCAAGGCTATCGACAACTTCTCCATAGAGACACCGATGCGGAGAAACACATGGTGCACCCAAACGTAGGTAAGTCGCAATGCGGAAAGCTGTATCATCCAACATTGTCCCATTGTTGGGCGAAGGAAGTGCCTGGAGCCATGCACCAGATTCCCATTCACCCACAGCCAATAGGCGAGCGCGCTCAGCAGCACTGGTAGCTGTACTGACTAATTGTTTTTTTTTTAAATAGACTAAAAGGAAAAATGTTAATATTTCTCAGGTAAATACCACTTATAATATCTACCAATAACGTAACCTGAAAAAGCCAGGTATCATGTATCATTAAGACTACCCGTACTCCTTTATTTGTTAATGGTTTTTCGATAATTTATTTATATATACCTCTAACTAAGGGAACATAAAATTTCATTTAGAACATAATAATGGCTGTCAGCCAGCTGTCTGAAAAGGTCCAGGTCTAAATGTTGAACTTTTCTTTTTAGTGCAGATAAAATAAAAATTTGAGCTTGCATAAATTCGCACAGAGCTGAAAATTGGTAGGGGTCATAAATACACCATAATACAAGAAATATCAAAAGTCAGCATCGATTCGACTTGTGGATTTTTTAAATTCAAGGTCAAAGGTCAAAATTATTATTTTCTCCCATTTTTCTCGTAAACAAGTGCTATCGTAAAAGTTTGTTGCACAATTTGTAGATCATGTAAGTATCTACAAAATGGGACTGACAACCTAATTATACTAGGTATCGGGACTTCTCGCGAATTAAATCTTGGAACTTATTATTTCTGCCGACGTTTCGGATGCGTTGCAGTACCCGTGGTCACGACTTGACTTTTTGAGCGCCTACTCTCCATTACACTTATTATGAACGGTTAGGCTGTGCGACACACCACACTCACTATGTCAGTTTTTAACGGCACTGTGTTTTTTGGTTTTAGTATCTTAATCACTGGATTCCACGTTCCGGATAGCTTGAATCCATCTTCCTATTGAAATTTTTATATTTTTTGATTTCAATGACTTCACGCAGAATCCGTGAATAGTAGTGGCGATCAGTGGAGAGGACTTTGGGTTGATGAAGCTCAATCCAGTGATTGGTGCCCGACTCAAGATGTTCTGCTACTGCCGAAGTTTTCCATCAAGACGACGATCATAATAAGTGTAATGGTGGGTAGGCGCTCAAAAAATGTTCCCCGCATACATCTCGACGCTCGAAGACTAGTCAAGTCGTAACCACGGGTGCAGCAACTCATCCGGAACGTCGGCAGAAATAGTAAGTTTCAAGATATAATTCGCGAGAAGTCCCGATAACTAGTATAATTATGAATGTCATCCCACTGACAGCACAAAAACTCTCCAGTGAGCTCTGGCTACCCTACTCACCGCCGGGAACACAACACGAAGTTATTATAAGCGCGGTATTCTGTAGGGCGGAGGTACTTCCCCAGTCGGACTGCTCAATTGGGCGGCAATACCGCCGTGTCCTACCTCCTTTACCCATACCTTTATCCTTTATCATAATTATCATACCGCGAAAGTTTAAAAATAACATGGGACTGACATTTTTTGTGCGGATCTCCACTTCGGAGCTATCACGATTTTAAAATTTGGAGAAGTCATATCAAATTTATATTTGTTCCCTCAGTATGATTCATTAATGCAGAGCCTGAACCGCTGGTCCTAGAAACTTGAAATTTTGGCAATAGATACTTTTCAAGTTGCTAACATCAACTAATGGAATTTTGGAAATTATGTTGCTAAGGAGGTAAAATAAAGGATGAAAGTTTGTATAGAAGTACGTGCCCATTCCTCCCTTATTTTGGTTACTTCGTAACAACATTTTCAATTATCCTTTATTGGTGGATTTTAGCACTATGAAAAGTATCCACTACCAAAATTTCAAGTTTATAGGATCAGCGGCTTAGAACTTACGTTGATGAATCATATAATGGGAACAAATAATTTTGTTTATGACTTCTATCAATCTTAAAATCGCGATATCTCCGTTTTAATTGTAATTTTAGTGGTAATTATATGATATACAACTTTGTCCAATCTATTTTTGCTGTTTACGAGAAAAATGCGAGTATACACTGACCTCACTGACCTATATATCTGACCTTTAACCTTGAAAAAAAAATGCACAAGTCTTATCGATAGAGACTTTGATATTTCTCGTAATACAGTGTATTTGAGATGCCTACGAATTTCAGCTCTATGCGAATTTATGCAAGCATACAGTTTTATTTCTTCTATTTTGACTGGGAGTATTTGGTGCTACTACGATATAATAAAATAAAATTTAATGTTGCCTGCTTGATGTTTGTTTTATAAGTGATATCGGAGATTCTCTCCGAATCCGCCTTTATTGAGATTGGACCTAAATCAGTTATTTTTATTCACTTCTAGATTAGATTACGTACAGTTACATACATTTCTATAAACATGTATTACTCTTAGTGACCTAAAATAATTGCATGGAGTCTTACCAGCTTAAATAAACAACATAAATGTACAAAAGTAACTGTCTCCAATTTTGTAGATATTTTTGAGACCTCTTAAAAACATCTAAATATTATGTACTTGCGATTTGTCATAAATATTCTTCAAGGTACGTAAAAGGAATGTCAACCCGCACCAACCCACGTCATGAGCAATATTGAGATTTCAACCTTCTACTAAGAGATCTGTTATTTAAAAACTGCTGAGTAAACTATCTATTATATATTTCCATCCCATATGGTTAGCGATGATCCAAACTAGTAAAATATATGACTTTAGAATAATTCATTCATATTATGGTGTATGTTTGTAACATTAATATTATAATTAATATATTATTGGCTTACCTGTAAATGACTTGTCAGAGTTAAATGATCTGTTTCAATTAGCACTCCTCCTCGAATTTCATCCAGGGAGACAGTACTGTTTCCTCTATACCAGTGCATTTCAGGTACAGCTTCACCGGGATGCAAATTAATTATGGCACATTTTAGCGAGAGCGTTTCGCCAGTTTCTAAGAAAGCTTCATTACTCATCTTTATGGAAGGAGCTGTGAACAAAAGAGTTTCTTTTAATTGATTTTTGAATCGATAGCCATCATTACTGTTGTCTATTCTAAACAAAGAATTAAAAACTTTGCTGATTATACTAATAGCATTGTTGTAAATAATTATATATTACCTTTAAAATTTAAAGACATTATAAAAAATGACACAAGATTAAAGATACTTACGATGTACGGTCAATATGTAACGTCTCAACATTGGAGGATGGGTTGAAACATGACAACAGTATACTCCAGAATCTTGAACTTTGGCATCTACTAACGCTAGCTTCCAATTCTCACCAGCCAAGTCTACCCTATATCTAAATAAAACAAAAATCAACATTATTCTTTTATACGAATATAACGTTTGTATAATATTGCTAGTGGGCTGTATTCAAAAATATTTTCATTATTTTGGGTAACAAAACCCTCGTCTGTTATTGAAAAGAGTGATTAATTACACTAATAAAAAAATAAAAATACGTTTTCAAAATTACATTGTACTTGTAAATTATATTCAGCTGTTAATTTAGTAATTTAATAGACTCACATAATAGACTCACACTTGTAACTTAACGTAACACTTTATATGTTACCGTATTCAACATAAGGTGCATAAAACTTAGTAGAAGGTAAAATTGCTTGGATGCATTTTTATCTAAAATCCAGTGAGTTCGCAGATCGGACAGCTGTATATTTGAACTGAAAATCTCATTACACTTCTGTCTCGAAGATTGAAGTATCTATTTTAGTAGCATTGTACACTTGCAACAAATATTCAGTTTAGTTAAATTAGTGAAACAAATTCAAACTCTCTTCGGAATAAAGGTAGACAAGGTAATCCAAACGAGTACGATATTTTAACACAAACACATAATACCAATTCTATTCTGGGGCACGTAAATAAGAAGTTATATTTATGACCAAACCGGCGAATTGAGAATGGATGTTGTTTGCAATTGTGTCCTGAATAAAATTTAGTTTTCACACATCCGAAATACGTCCACCGAGTAGTAAAGACTTTATTTCGAATGCAGTGGAAATACATTACAAAAAAACTTATAATATAGCAAATGTATTTGTTACATACATAAGCTAACGCCTGTTTGCCGCCGGGGTAGGAAGAGACAACAACCCACCATTTCACTCTATCCTTACATACTTCACGAGCTCATCATTAATCCTTTCATGCAAGCTCGCCGGTTTCAAATACTTCGGACTTGTCCTTTTCTCAAAATCTTAAAAAATTGGTTAATGTATGTACTGCAAGGTCAACCCGGGCTGGTCCGCCCATTCACCAGTGCCTTGCATACCTGGTGTATTATTCGCTCCGTACTAATACGTTCTACGTGCTCAAACTACCTTAGCATATTATTTTAACCCTCTCCATAATATTCTCTTTCAGGCCACATCCATCTCGAATCTCAGTATTCTTCTTTCTATCAACCAGTCTTACTCCACATATACAACGCAACGACCGCATCTTCACTGCATTCATTCTACTTTCATGCTTCTTTCCGCAGTCCCAACATTCACTATCGTACATTAAGATGCCTTTTTCGGCACTTACTGATCACTTATAAAGGAATGTAAGGCACCATTTATAGCGAGATGAGTGTCAATATACCTATATGTCAATCAGTCAGTCAGTCACCTTTGAGTATCGATAGATAGATAATTCTTTATTGTACACCAACAGATTTACAGTAGGACAGTACAGTAGGACTTGTATACAGTTCAATGTACAATGGGCGGCCTTATCGCTGAAGTTATATATATTTAGATAGTGGTATTACGTGTCGAAGAATCTGACGTGTACGACAAGTGTTGAGTAGTGAAAATGTTGCTGTATACATATGCATCCGCGGTATACAATAATGTCAAGTTTGAATTGTATACCACTTCTCCATAAGTACACATTCAGATATCAAACTACTTCTACTTTTGCATTGTACCTATAATCTGCTGTATGCGTGTCAAGGTCAACAGTAAGCAGTTCCAAATTTTCGTCATCTGACACTCTTATCCATGACACCTGAAACAAAATAAGGTTTAACACCATTAATAATTACCAGATAAATGTTTCAGGAAAAAAAGTATACAAATGAAACGAAGTATACCGTTTTATCCCTCAAGGCAGTAACTTTACAGTCAAATATAACTAATGATCCAGTATCTGCATCAATAATTGTATCTTCTGACGTCGTTTCTTCAAAGGATGGTGGTCGAAATCTGGGACAAACAGAATAATATGTTATCAGTATGTATAAAAATCATCACAAATAGAAATCATAAATAAGCCATAGTGGTCTTTGTTCGTCAGTGACTAACAAATACCACTGACTTATGATTTTGTCATACTGACTAATAGCCACTCACAATCCATTTTAAATACAAAATGTCATATTTTCGCAAAGATCCACCATATATCAACCAATAGGTCCGCAGTGCTCAAAAGATACGAGAACACAAGACAAACCCTTTAGCGTGGTAAGATTAAAGAAATTAGTTCAAATAATTCGTGTAGTTTTGAAAGTTTGTACAGTTATGCTCAAAGGTACCTAGATGAATATACTAAAAGTCCCCGAGGGTGGAACACGAGCCGACGCGGCGGTCGGGAAGGGGGAGAAAGGTCCTTCCTTTTAGTTATTTGCTTGTATTTTGAAAACTGTTATTTATATCTCTTTAGTTACTTATACATTATTTATTTAAATTAAATTTACTACAAATTATGCACAGACATTTTTATTGTAGGATCAATACTTTAAGAAATACGAGAGGTCAAAGGTAACAAAGCTTATAATTCACGACAAAATAAACTTAGCTCGGCCATAGAGAGACCGCCACTTGTACCTTTCTTTTTTAAAAATCTTGGAGAACCTTTCATCCGCCGACCGAGTGACGAACCACCGCCGGCTCGTGTCCTACCCTCGGGGACTTTAGTTCATATGGGTGTCTTAGGGAATGACCGTATCAATTTTCAAAACTACACGAATTTTTTGGTGTGAACGTCAATTTTCACGTTAATCCATACTCTAATTGATCTGTGCATATTAGAAACACTCGCATATTCAGACACACTCTAATACAAATACACCCACACGCACGCATGTACTCACACGCAAACACACACACACACACACATACACGCAAACGCATAAATGAATATATGAGAGCTCTGATGCCCATAACACAAGTTTTTTCTTAGCATGGGTATCAGTATTCAACTAAACACTTGTAAATTGGTCTAAGATGATACGCCGAATGTATAATTGTAGTGTAAATTACTGTTGTACAACTTATGTGACTAATAAAAATATCGCCCGCAGCACTTTATAAAAATAAATTTAATATTTAGGTTGATTAACAGAGTATGCACATTTTGTAGGTAGACATTTACATAGAATTGCTTTGATTTTATCTAGGTTTGTTGACTTTTATAATTATCCAATTATTCAGCCCCTTTCGATGCTTTAACTTTCGTACAATCTTCATAATTGAAGATGAACTCGATTTTATTTACTTATTTAATTTGCCACATTTTTTTTATACCACTTAGGTGGCAGACAAGCACACGGCCCACCTGATGGAAAGTGGTTACCGTGGCCTATGGATGTTTGTAACACCATAGGAGTCACAGTTGCGCTGCCAACCCAGTAATTACAGAGTTTATGTGCCATCAGTGTAGAAGACAAAGCGGGTCAAGCCTTTAGTCTTCCCTCTGACAGCACAAATTCTCCAGTGAGCTCTGGCTACCCTACTCACCGCGGTTCTAAGCTTTATTATTCGTTTTCTTTTTAAAAAGACAACTTGCATAATGTAATCTCTCATAATCATACATTTATTAGATACTTACAATAATAATCATAAGTATAAATAATTGACCCAATATATGGAATCAACCTCTAACGGGTAATTTCATAATATGAATTACCTACTAAGTGATGAAATTGATCATATATACTGACAAAGCAAAACTAAACTGACTTTCTAATGAACG
The DNA here is from genome assembly GCA_963662185.1 of Eilema griseolum. Classification (NCBI taxonomy): domain Eukaryota; kingdom Metazoa; phylum Arthropoda; class Insecta; order Lepidoptera; family Erebidae; genus Eilema; species Eilema griseolum. The sequence goes on from OY759250.1 coordinate 15,575,349, forward strand.
TTTTGTTCGATAATATTCCATTTATGCTCTGTTTAATATGTTAACGAACATAAATCGTAGACATGTTAGTGTATGAAAGGTCCCATTTCCCCTTAGATCAATAGTTGCCTGCATAAAACAAAGATTTGTATCGAATTTTGGCTTTATCTCGTGAATATAATATTGTCTCAAATATTACATATGTACGCGTTTTGGGAATTCGTATTTGATCATATATTGTGTATTTTGTGGGGTGTTCTCAATGTTGGTATAATATATGTGCATAATACTTATTACTATGGCTGCTAGGAATGACAATAATAACATTTCGAGACTAGAAAATGTTGCAGACATTCTACGAGTAGTTAGCTATCATTTTGTTTCTTTTGTAATTGATCTTTTTATATCAATAAATAAACAACCACCTTCTCTTTGTACTATTATTAATTTATCACAAAAATGTAAAAGATATGTATATCATTAAATATATTTTATTTTTGCATCACTTTTCAGGCCGAACAATAAACTTTTGTACTTCAATCGTATTAAGGAAATAAAGATGCTTGGATCAAGAGGTCCCATCGCATCTCGTCACGAAACATCGATAAGTAACTCAATAATGTTCTTGTTACTCCAAGGCCTAATAAGGTTCAGCAAAGTTCAAGGTCAATTTTAAGTATCCGCATAAATTCAACTTACGGCTGATGATTAAGTCCCCCAATTGATTAAATAGTTTTCTTTGTAGTGTGTCAGGATTTCAGATTTTAGGAACTAATGTAAATATAAAATTCGTAACAATATGTCTTGGATAAAATAATATATATATTATTAAACTATTACAATAAAATAAAAAATAATGTAGTGTGTACATAACATTGTGTGCAATCCCATACAATTTCCCACCCATTGTCACTCCCTTCACTTCAATAGGATAGAGCGAAATTTTAGTTTTAATTATCTTACTAATATTATCTATGTTCTACGTATTACTACCAACTTGTTTATAACCCCATCAGGCTGTCTGTGAATATACGATTGTATGTAGCTTAAACCCATCCAGGAAAAACGTACAGTCCTGTTATCCAATGAAATAAACTGTGAGTATTACCACAGCGCAGATTATTATTACTGGATTATCTATGTTTGACTGAAAAGAAATTGCCAAATTATCACTTCCCAAAAAAATCTGTATACTTTAATTTGCCAAATTATAACTTAGCAATAAATTTCTTCATAAATAATTGTAACGCGAACGTTATGTTTGGTTTGTGAACGTTTAAACAATGACTTGTCGACCAACTAGCACTTTTATCAATTTTTAATTAGTAAAATGTTTCAGTTAACACATAACACATTTTACGCAAAATATAACCGTTTCGAAGTTACACCATCAAAATTGATGTTGATGTTGAATGGTTCTAACAAAATATCCACCAAGGCTAATGTGGAAACGGAGCCATAAACGAATATGTGAGTCAGTATTTTACAAAAATTCACTACTAGCCGTAATATGCGAAACGAATTTTTCTGATCTTTTTTTGTTAGAAATTGATTTTCTTTTTTTATTGAAAGTGTCATAAAAGGAAGCTGACGAAAAAATACGTCGACGATATCAATGCGAGAGAAGGAAAACTTGGAATAAAACCCTGTACCAACCTGTCCGGCCAGCGTGGAAACAGTAGGCCAAAAAAAATTATCTGTTTGAGATTTGCATTTTTGTAAAGAAACATCCTACATTATTTAAAAACTTAAGAGATTCCGAAAATAGTCGAACGAGGCATAAAGACAGGCTTTTAAAACCAAAAATGAAATTTGACTTTGAATGATGACACTAAGTGCTACAATGGTGGCACTCAGCTTGGCGGCCTCATCAGATGCTTTTACACGCTCCGCTTAAAGGCCCCGGGACTGTAGGAAGAAGGAAACACGTGTGCTGGTAATGAATTCCAGGTCTTGGTGGTGCGGCAAAGAAAAGGGTCTCCGAACCGCTTGGTTCTTGCTCGTATATTCTGCACAGTGTGAGGGTGACATCTAAGGCCTACACGTGTTGTCCTATGTAGGAAAGGAGATGGTGGGATTAGTTGGAAGAGCTCGTCAGAACACTCACCATAGTAGAGGCGGTAAAATACAGCCAAGGAAGCAATATCTCTACGCATCTGGTATGATGGTCTTAAGAAATTACCCATGAGCCTATTCCGCAAAAAAATTGAGAATTTTTATGTAACAAGAACTATCACGACATGATGGAATATTTTGATGACACATTTTTAAATGTTTAATTCAATTTTCCCAATTATTATATTTTGACATACCAAAGTAGATTCTGACATTAAATAAATATTGAATTTTAGTTTGGTCTAGTTAGAACTTAACCTATGAAGCAATTATGAATTAAAAATGTGTGGAAGTATGGCATGTTAAAAATCTGGTAGGGTATAGAAATCTAATATTTGCACGCTACAAATGGCAGAATATGCTAAATATCCTAAATCACCCTAACACCTGTAACCAACCATATTCTAGGAAATAAAGATTCTTATTCTTATTCTTAGTCTCCCAACATTGAAAGAGGCCTAGTCCAGCAGTAGCCTCGTTGCTTGTGTTGCGTAAGTAAATACTGAGTGGCACTTTACTCCATAGTATACTGAACACTTTCTGTAAGCTGCTCTTGATAAAGGTTTTTTTCTTCGTAATTGGTATCATTCGTCTCTTTGTCGAATTAGAACGTTCCGAATTAAGAAGATGTAAATAAGAATAATACTCTTAGATTAGCAAGTTAAGTATTCAAGTTTTGCCTTTGTTTTGTTTAATTTAAGTTCCAAGTTTCAGAATAATATCATATTTTATAATTTTTAAGCTTTGGGATTTAAAAAAAAACTGTTAGGCATTTGAGCATACACTATAATGTCCTTTCGCCAGAAATGAAACCTAGGTCAAATGTTAGAGTACGAAACGAGGAATCAATAGCTGTAAGAATTGGGTCGATCAACCGTAACAGAACGAAGAACCATAGTGGAGATATTGCTATAATTTTTTTGTCAGGCGCTGCGTATTTTTCTTATACAATTAGTACTATTACATGAAAATATATTTATTGTAACACATATTATTATTTTATTAATTTAGATAGGCAAAGACACGATAGTTACATACGAGTGATCTTAGTGTATTCGCGGTTTAATGCCTAAACGCACCCGCCATATCGGTGGAACGGGAGTCCGTCTTCTACAGCGACCCCACGCGCCCATCCTTTTGAGTAAGTACCTACTTCTACATTATTATGAAAGTTCAATTTTATATTCTAAAGTATTTGAAATTCTTTTTATGTTAAAAGTCGACAATACTTATTTGCATTACCAGAAATAAATGTGATATTTTAGTAGTTTTCATTGCTAAGGTAGTTTCATTCTGTTGTATTCTTATTTCCCACTGGCAGATAACATGAACTAGGATAAAATATAAATGGATGGTATATATCATGGCATAGGATATGTCATGACACTGTTAAGATAATTCGTACTAGGGAAAAAAATGATACAACCATAAAAATTGAAATCAAAATTATTTATTAATTAGTATGTACACCTGGTTTGCATAATTAACATTTCCACATCACTTCTTACTATATAGTCTAGAAATTGAGCTGGAGGACTTAAGTTTTGTTGATGTCTACCCCACGCCATGAACCACAATACAGACATGACATGGCTACAACGGCCAAGTGTTCTCTTGCCGGCAAGACAAGAACAGTAATGCCCTTTTATGGCTGATATGCCATTATTAAAACCTTCTATTAATAGGTATACCCAATATGTGCGCCGCCGTATATGCCGCAACTGTATTCGACAGCGTAGCAGCCATGGATTAATGGTATCTATATTAAACATGTTCAATAGCGTTATATCCAACCTGTCTTCACGGTAAAGCTCAATGTTGTATGAACCATCGTCCCTCACATGTTCGCCGTAGTAGCTCCTAGCCTGCTTTATTTGGTATGTGCCCAGCGCATATATTACTAAATCGTTTATTTCCAATAAGGGAAAATTGTCCAAACCGGGAACATTCGCACTCATCGAAATGAACCCAGCTCTCATTTGGTTAATATTCCTGTGGAGAACATAATCGCTGAGTTTATTTTGATTGGAGGCTTCATCTATTCTGGATATTATTGAGTCCACTAAAGGATGGTCAGTGAGTGGTTTACCAAAAGCATTTAGTAATGCACAGGCTATTTTCACCTCATCAAATAAATGATTTACAGCTCTATTACAAATAGTTGATTTAAGTTGTCTAAATTGATTTTTAACCGTCCATTAATTGTTTCTACTACCCATCTGCATAATGTTACTCGTCTCGTTTCATTTGTCTGTTCGGTTGTCAATTGTGACTCGCCAGCATATCTAGTTACTGGCATATAAGCGCGATAGTTCATGGACCTAAGGTCGTCAATAGCATCGCGAAACCCCCTATCTAAGATAAAAACATCTTCATTTTCAAAAAAATTATGAAATGGATTATCTGTTATATCAACATGCGTTATTTCCTTCATAATCGTTGGGTCTGATGTCGTAGCTTCATAAGGCCCATAAATATAAATTATGTGAATTATGTGGCCATCTGGGCACACAATCAAAAATATTTTTAAAAGGTTCCGATATTTATGTCTGCATATCTTTAATTTGAGTACTATTAAACGTAGAAAACGTTTGACGCGCCATGTTTCTTACTTGATCCAATGTATTGCTTTCTAAATGAACATCACATATACGCGCATCTCTAGGGATTAATAAGTTGTTCTTAAATAGTATATCTTTTCGAATAGTAGCATGAATTCTATGCAGATTTTGGTTCCTACAGTAATTAATAACACACAGAGTGGAGTTATTCGAGAGTCGTAAATATCCAGGTATTTCTATTACCATTGAGGAAGGATTAGCCTGATTGCCGGGATTATTAATAATGGCTGGCAACGTATTGGCATTATATCCTTTAAAAATCTTTCTTGAAGGCTGGCAACGTATTGGCATTATATCCTCTGTCACAGATATCCATGGGCTGCGCTGATCAGATAACTATCTGACCGTTTGCCACCTACATCATTAAAATCATCATGCATGGAAAAACATCATTAAAAACTAAAAAATAATATTTTTCTATAGAAAAATAAACGCCTGATAAAAAAAGTATAGCAATATATTAAACACTCGATAACTACGTTCTGTTATGGTTGACGGGCCTAATTCTTTTTGCTATTTGTATCTTGTACAGTCTTTTAACACATAACGTATGTTACATCTCTGGCGAAAAAGAAACAAAAAACATGCCAGCTATGTATGGCAAAAGTTGCATTGTCCTTTAAAGTTTAAAGAGATTTATAAGTTCATATTTAATGTTCATGCGAATGCCTAATTTAATAAATTCCGCCGCCACCATAACGATGAACTATTTGTAAAAATTACCGAACTTTATTTTTATTTGTCATGAGATTAAATAGATAACATAATTTAAGGTTTACGTCATTTTGTCGGCTTTAAAGAATTACCATTATTTTATTTTTCTAAAATGGAATTATTAATACGATTCGATTTACCAAAAAGTTGATGACCAAAGTTACTTGGAACTTCAGGTTCTTTTGATGATATAAATAAAAGGTAGGTAGTACGTCAACCTCAAAGGTAGTCATATGTAGCAGTCTGTTTCTGTATTAAATATATTTACGTTAAGAAAATTATACGCACAAAAGCAAACCATGTATTTTGTGAAAAAAAAATCTATTTCCGAACTAAATAACAGCAAAGGAAAAGAACCACGTATTCGGATAAAAAGAGAGTTATGATATTATTCTGAGTCTAATTTGCAAAGAGGAACAACTCGAACATATGTAAGGTCGAGACGTTTGTACATATTTTTTACAAAAGAAAAAGTGTGACCCAACGAGCCTCATTTTATTCAAACCGGTAACTTTTGTATAGACGTGATACGCTTGCAAATTAAAAGGTGAAGCTTACACGGTCGTGTAAGGTGATGCGCAGTTGCTTATAAAATTATTTGTGTTATGTGTTTTTTCCAAAGCAAAGTAACGAATTTATCAAAATTTTGATACATGACGTAGAATTATTTGATATACTGTATACCACGTTTGTAGTAAACTCAATAGTTCAAGAACAGGTAAGGTAATCAAATTATTATATTTATTGAAATGAAAAGGGTTAGAAGGTAATAACAAATAATGAGATCAAAGGTATTCAGATGAGATGATGTTGACGAAAGGACTAACAGATACAAAAACTTATTATTTGAATTATGATTGTAACAATTTCTGCAAATGAAACACGAATCCTTCAACTAAACAGATTAACATAGTTCGGTGTAACAAAGGCCTTTGACTTGGGCTTGAAAAGGATCTTCATTAGGGCGGACAAATGAGTTACCGGGGTCTGTATTACCAAAATTAGTTTCAATGTTTAAGCGGACGTGTTCGGCACTATTCCGAATGCTTTATTTGATCAGAATAGTGATTTAGAAGCTCTCGTGAAGAGGACTTTTTCTCTTTAGAGGGTTATAGGAATCTTACGGCTTTTATTTGTTTTTATTTTTATTGTAATTAATGTAAACGTTTTTTATTTTTATTTCGTTCTAGAACCAATTTGAGATCAGATTCTATATAGCAAAATTTGAAACTAAACAAGTTATCAGATGAATATCACATATGTGTATTTATCAGAACATTGTAATCTGTAAAAATATTTTTGCAGGAACATTACAATTGTGGTTGTTAGACCATTATGAAGCGTTGGCTGGAAAAGTATCTTAACGGCCTCTCTTTTCGCTAGCAAAAGACTTAATTAACTGAACGCGGTTGCCCCTTTGCAGACACAGACAGGTCAAACGCTGCGCCAGTGAAGTGTAGTCATGTGGGGATATCAGGAAATAAAACCGTGCAGGAACTTATGACAAGAGAGCATATAACCATGTAGTTCAATAAGGAGTTGATGCACTACAAAAAAGAGGCGGCAAGAGAACGAAAAAGGACGGTAGACTTACCATCCTCAGTTCCCACAGGACGCACCGGGCGCCAGTGAGCGCTAAACGATCTACGTGACTTTTTACAAAGTTATTTTAGTAGGCACTCTAGGCAATTTAAGCTACGCAGTATTTTTAAGGGTATCAAAGTATATTAAACAAACTTTCTTGAATATAAATATGGCTAAAGGTGAGTTGGGTCGTTTTCATTCCGTTCTTAAAATTTCAAGTATTCGAGAAACATCTTAAGTAGAGCATTTTTTATAAGTACTTATTCAGAAAGTAATGTCTAGAAAGCGTTTGAAACCATATAAAAATTCCCGGGGGATTGCTTTCAAAGTCTCGCGGCATCCAAAAACTCCCATCTTTCATCTTATCATGCTAATTTTGTTTATTTTTTATTACTTTCTAGTTATTATTTATAGACATTATCTTGCATAATGGGTCCACAGACAAAACAGGAATGCTATTTGTAAGTCATTTATGACTTTTACAAGGTAACTGTTTATCTAAAGTCAAAAATAACGAAAAACATACTTCAATCGGTTTTCACGACTACAAATAAATAAAAGACTTCATGATGTCCATTCATATATACTCCAAGAGAAAACATGTACCTATTAAAATGTTGCCATCGTAATCGTTGGAGTAACCCATTTTGAAACTATAGGTAAAGTAAAAGAGTAGATTGCACACATTAAATATAATAATTATATAAAATATTATTTCCCAAAACTTGTCACGTAATCGAAATCGTTAAATTGAATTGTTCACTTTGTACTAACCGCGGCTCACGCTTAAGAACTGGGGATGTTTTTGGTGATTGTTCATGAAAGCACGTTGTAATACAATAAATAGTGATGTTAAGAACTTGAGTCTTTGAGTCCTAAATTTTGAGCTCGACTGACAAATTACAGGACTCGACTCATTACAATAAAACTCCCAAGACTAGAGAACTCGAGTCCATATGAGCTCTTGAGCGCAAATTGAGACTCGAGTCTCCTTTAGTGCTCGAGTCCTTTTTACGGCGAGTCGCGCTCGAGTTCTATTCCGTTTGGAGTTCCTTTTCAAATCTGGCATTAAAATATTACTTTTGTGGGATATATTCGTAAAGCGTATTTTGAAAAATAAAAGCGTTAATTATTAGGAAATATAATTTTAATCATGAAAAATAATTGTAATCATCAAAAAATAATAAGACACAGTCTTATTAATTTATACTTATACATACTAATATTTATATTATTAAAAGTGACTACTTTCAAACGTGGTGCGTTAATATTTTTACCAAAATGTCCAGTGCTGATAGTGAACGATCTACTTCTCCTAGTATTTTGACAGGATTGTATCAGGAAAAAAAGAGAAAATTATCAGGATCAACAACTTCAGTAAAAGTCGATAAACAAACGCAGGTTAAACATGAAGATATCATAGATTCCAATGTGTATCAAAGAAATCGCTGGGACTCGTGTGAGGTACGAGCTCGTACAAATTTACTAAAAGATATTGATTTTGGTTCAGAACAACCGAGTGATCCAAGGAATCAAGAATTTGCTAAACTGATAGCATTTGAGATGGATCGAGTACCCGAAATAAAACGCACTATGACTTACTCCAGGATATTAACATTTTTATACGGAAAGTACGAGAGGAAGATAGTTTAAGAGATACTAGTTTACCTAGTTTTTCCGATTCTTAATAGATATGTACCAGAATAAGTCTACGAAAATTATGAAACTATACCTATATATTTTACTTATTATATTTTACTTGATATGTAAAACTTAATTGTAGAATAAGGAAATAAGAAAATAAAGTATTACACACTAAGAGATAATTTCAATATTATTTATTAATATACACGGGCCTAAGTGAAGTATTGTTTCTATTATTATTATTTCAATAACAGGCAAGCGGCAGAAGAAAATACATAAGTTAAATAAAATCACAAGCAATCAAAATTGACCCGATGTCGCACATATTATAAGTATGTATAAAGGCCAGAATAATCTGGTTATCTTGAAAAAATCTGACGTACTCGTAAATCTATTTATTAAACCTTTGGATTACCCTGCAACTGTTAACATTATTAAACCTTAATACGTTGTAGACATAACACTCGAGCTCTTTTAAGACTCAAGCTTTTTTAAGACTCCAGCTCTATTTAAGACTCGAGCTCTATTTAAGACTCGAGCTCTATTTAAGACTCGAGCTCTTTTTAAAGCTCGAGTTCTATTTTAGCGCTCGAGTCTTTATGAAAAGACTGAAGCTCGGCTCGACTCAAGACTCTGAGTTCAGTTAGTTCACTGAGTCTTGTAAAATTGAGTCGAGTCTATTGAATTAGGACTCAAAGACTCGAGTTCTTAACATCACTAACAATAAATGCAACCGTTGGACTCTCGATTGAATTTAGTAACCCTGTCAATAAGGCCGTAATAATAATTGATATATTATACGTAATGTAAAGAATAAGTGAAACACACAGGCAGAGTGGTTTTATAAATAAACTGTAACTTTTTACACTTTCTGTAGATGTGATAGAATGTATTCTAAGACAAATAAAATTAAAATATGATGCTGCAATTAGTAAAAGATATTACTAGTGACAAGTGTGCCGAGAGATAGGTACAATATGTGATAAAGGTGATGTCAATACTTACTTGTCATGAAAATGCTTATTGCTAGTAGCGTAGGAATCAAAAATATAATTCAGCATCGGTGAGTCAGATTTTCCTTGTCTCATTCCCTGTTTCCGAGGTTTGCTGGTGACCCTCATGCTGCGGAAGACTGTTGGTGGGTAGGTGGCCACTGTCGACACTGGCGATGTACTAGCCTCAGTAACTGTTGACCCTGGGGACAACAAATAAAATTAATACTAAAAATGTAACAATTTTGGTGATGAATTTAATTAATGTAACTTTATTTTAATTTGTTAATTTAATTAAGACGTCGTCGGTGAAACGACGACGAGGCGACGCTAGATGTAACATAAGAAAAACGATTCTATGTTGTTCTTTTCATTATGATGTATTTCTAATTCTAATGATACCATAATATCTAGTTCATTCAAAGCCTACATTACGATAGATGTCAATTTTCAGACGATGTTTTACATCTCTAAAAATCCGACTATAACCCAGCACTTTATTCTAAAGTGATTAGACAGAATAGGAATCGCCGAAGAAATGTAAACTTCTCTTCACACAGTGCCGTCGCATTCTAGTTTGATCCCAATTTGGAATTTAACTGAATATTATTTCACTTGCTAGCCATGACATTAGACATAATATGCCTATAGCTAAAACGAGATGTAACGAACCTTGAAATCGGAAGTATATTATGAACTTACTGTTGACCTTTGGCCTGACCTGAGGCTTTGGCTGCATTAAGTTCGAAATTGGTAAGGCAGGTTTGCATGAAAAGCTTATTGACAAGAGAGAATAAACCATCAAAGTCATCTTATCTTTGCTTTCATTCCGGTTGCATCCGAGGCTCTCACCTCGGCGTCCCTCACCTTGGAGATGTAATTGTTTTCGGCTTTTCTTCTTCCATTTAGTACATTACTTTTGCCATGCATGTCATCTTTTACAATACCTAGCAAGTAAACATTTCTTGCGTCTACGATAGATTAGTATACCACCTAAATTAATTTATTTGAATTTAGTTGATTTATCTTCATTCATACAATTTACAATTAATTCTGCACAACTAGTTTGACTATACTGATCCCTGTTATTATTGAATTCCTAAACAATGGCAGTTGATTAATAACGCCGAGACAATGGCATTCATAAATCATACTCACTATTAACGGACAACTCGAATCAATGAATTACAGGTAAACAATGAAAAATAACAGATTATTATTGGACGAGCTAAGAACTTTCACAATGATCTAAAATTGGAGAAATTAAATTAAATACCTTAAATATTTCAGATCAGTTGTAATGGTATATACTAAAACAGTGATCCCTCTATTTTTTTCTTACCTCTTCAATACCCAATTTTAACTATCACTGCAACTTTCATTTTCATAAGTCTAATAACAAAAGATTATACTTTATTTTTGGCATTATTAGTTCCAGATATGAACCATAGGATGATAGACTAATTTGTAACTTTGCATGGTCAAATCATCTGTGAACTTCTTTATCATCTTTGCGTTAATACCAGTTTCACCTCGAAGTCTGGGGTCCGCTTTTACCAGTTCAACTGCGGGTTTGGCTGAACTTTCATATTTTCCGTAAAGCGACTGCCGTCGGGTCTCCACAACCAAATGGCGGTACCGAAGCATTGCGGTCAGACCAGTTGTTGGACTCTTTAGGACTCCATTACCCGTAACTACTGCCATATATGTTCGTATGGCAACATGAACTGACGGCTTAACGTCCTCTCCAAAGTAAGATCAGACCAATGCAAATATCTATATTCATGCCTACAAATATTTGTACATATTAATAGATTAAGGCGATGAAGCTTCCTTTCTTTGAATTCATTTCCTCGACATTTTAAATTGGGACTAATTTTTAAAACCACATTATAAATGACTTCAATACATATCAACTAAATGTTGGATTTATTTTCTTTATATTATCTTATTCCCTGGTATTTGCAATAATGTTGCGTTAATAACGTAATAGTTACTGTAATGGTTGAAAACTTAACTGCACGGACACCCTTTTTTTTTGTTTACGTGCGCAAAATCCCCACGGATACCTCCCCACCGGAGCCGGAGGGAGAGGTTATGTCGGACTCGAACCGACTAAAACGCACGCCGCCTGCAGGTCGCTTTGGTTGCCGAAGGTGAGGTTGACAGGCATATCCCTCGCACCCCGGCCGACCCAGGGCCATCTCTGACGATCTGGCCCTCTTCTCGGGTGTGTGGGGACTACAGAGTCCCCAACTCGTTCCCGGTAAACGGGGTGGCGCGCCAGGCGCGCCGCCGCCGTGGCCTGCTTCTGCTAGGGTGACAGGCGGCTCCACCTGTCACCCCCAGGCCGGCGCTCATGGGGGGCGGAGGTCGTTCATCGACCTCCGACGCCAGAGTTACCTTCGTACGCGGGCAGCTTGGCTTGCGATCCGTCGTCGCTCCCGCTGCCCTCCTTCACGAGCATTACTTGCTCGCAGAAGGAGGCGCCGGCCGCCCACGCATCCGCGCAGCGGACCATCGCCGCGAGCAAGGTGGAGAGCGTGAGAACCCTCACTCCCAGGGCCGCCACAAGCTCCCGCCTCGGCGTCTCCCACGCCGGACACTCGGTGAGCGTGTGCGGACCTGAGTCCTCGCTCGCGTCGCAGTGATGGCACTCGGACGTTGGCTCTTTCTCCATCCGACGCAGATACTTGCCGAAGCATCCGTGCTCGGTGATCATATGCGTCAGACGGTACGAGAGGCTGCCGAGTGGCCTCTCTAGCCACTCCCCCATGATGGGTCTTACCGCCGCTACTACGGCGCGCCCTTGCACGGACACCCTTGAACATTTACAGATGCGTAGAGATGTTGCGTCCATGGCTGTATTTTACCGTCTGTACTATGGTGAGTGTTCTGATGAGCTCTTCCAATTAGTCCCACCCTCCCCTTTCCTACACAGGACAACACGTGCAGGTCTTAGATGTCACCCGCACACGGTGCAGAACATCCGATCAAGAACCAAGCGGTTCGGTGACTCTTTCCTCTGTCGCACCATTAAGGCCTGGAATTCATTACCAGCTCACGTGTTTCCCTCTTCCTACAGTCCCGGGTCCTTTAAGCGGGGCGTGAAAAAGCATATGATGAGACCGTCAAGCTGAGTGTCACCATTGTCACACGGTATATGTAGGTAATGATGACCCTCTTTTCTGAGACTTTGCCTTCAGCTTACCATCAGGCAAGGCGAAGTCTAATTGACGTGTTCTATATATATAAAAAAATAATTTAAAATATACCCTATCTATCCCCATCAAACACATTTCTTAATTTGGTTGTAGGTATTTGTTATAACAGTTTATACTAATAATTATACGCTTTATCTAACATGCAGGAGGTATTTGTAGTATGTCCACTTAGTATGTCATTTAGCATGTTATCTTTTGCAACACTTGGCAAGCAAATACTTCTTGGGTCTACGATAATAGTGAATCGATACCACCTAAATTAATTATTCTAAATTTAGTTTATTCATTTTCATTTATACAATTTACAATTAATGCAGCTATTAGATATATAAATATAGCCGTTGTAGTTCTTTCATTAGTTATATTAAAATTAATTTTTTTTATTAAAAATTCATTTATTTCCATAACACACCCTTACCACAAATCCATATACAGTGGCCCCACACTAGGCAATATATAATATATAATATTAGGTTGAGGAAATTAAAGTATGTATGAACTTGATATAAAATCTCTTTGGTTATACAAATAGTATAACCAAAGAGATAGCATCTGGCTGGTTTTGGTAAAACCAGCCTTTAAAACTTTAAAGAACATAATTCCAAATTCAAATTAGGAAAATGTGTAATTTTCATTTGTTTTTTGTACTGTCAATATGAGTGAATCTAATGAAGAAATTCGATAAATTTAAATTTTTTTTTAAGAAAAAGGTAAAAATGCAACGCAAGCCGCGAATAAAATTTGCGATGTTTATGGACCTAGTGCAGTGTCTGTGAGAGTAGCACAAATTTGGTTTAAGCGTTTTCATTTCGGAAATTTTGACGTCAAAGAAGCACGTTGCTCTGGTCGCCCTATTACGGATAAAATGGATGCCATTTTTGAAAAAGTGGAGCAAGATCGGCATATCGGTAGTTGAAGAACTGGGAATTGACCACAAAACAGTTTTGGCGCATTTGAAAAAAACTGGATACCTACACAAAAAAGCTCGATATTTGGGTACCTCACGACCTCACTGAAAGAAACCTAATGAACCGTGTACGCATTTGTGATTCTTTATTACGACGTAATGAAACCGAACCATTTTTGAAGAAGCTGATAACTGGTGATGAAAAATGGATCACGTACGACAAGAACTTGCGAATAAGGTCGTGGTCAAAGGCCGGTCGGGCTACACAGACTGTGGCGAAACCCGGGTTAACTCGCAACAAGGCGATGCTGTGTGTGTGGTGGGATTGGAAGGGCATTATTCATTATGAGCTGTTACCACCAGGCTGGACCATCGATTCTGAACTCTACTGCGAACAACTGATGAGATTAAAGCAAGAAGTTGAGAGAAAGCGGCCGGAATTAATCAACAGAAGGGGTGTGGTTTTTCATAATGATAACGCGAGACCTCACACATCTTTAGCCACTCAACAAAAATTAAGAGAGTTTGGCTGAGAGGTGTTAATACATCCGCCGTATAGTTCTGACCTTCAAATTTCCACCTGCTTCGGTCTCTTCAGAATTCTTTAGGCAATGTCAGGTTAGGCAATGTCAGGTTAACATCACGAGAGGACTGCCAAAACCACTTGTCGCGGTATTTTGATCAGAAGTCCCAAAATTTCTATAGCAGTGGGATCATGTCGCTACCTACAAGATGGCAAAAAGTTATCGAACACTTTAGTTAAATGTAAATAAACTGTATTAAAAAGTGTTTTGAATTTTCTTAAAAAATGCGAAGAAACTTTTTCCCCTTTTTTTTTTTTTTACGTGCGCAAAATCCCCTCGGATACCTTCCCACCGGAGCCGGTGGAGGAGGTTATGTCGGACTCGAACCGACTAAAACGCACGCCGCCTGTGGGTCGCTTTGGTTGCCGAAGGTGAGGTTGACAGGCATATCCCTCGCGAAACTTTTTCCCCTACCTATTAGATATTCGACCCGATTTAAAAAGTATCTTGGAATTGTGGGCATGCACAATACAAATATCATTACGTTCGGGTCGTGTGTCTGGTAGCTATCTAAGTAACATAAAAAACTACACAGCGTACTCGTATAGTGCTGACTCGAACGATAGAACTGAAGTTAGGCCTGTTAGGCATTCCAACCCCATCAGGTACCATACATAGTCTACCGACATCAACAGTGAATGCAGCGGCAGCGTAATTGAAAGTAGTTACGTATTCTAACCTCGTTATGTACCGTATACTGCCAATGTGAACCCATTTCCTTTTACGAAGTTCGTACACATCCTGTATAACGAACTGTCTCAAAATAATCTTGGACTTCACTCAAATGTTTCTATTTAGAATTCTTAAATAAGTCAAAAAATACCGCCTTTAAATAGGAAACCGCCTTTAAGTTCAATAATATAATATTGTCGTTTCATCAAACTGAGGAAGTTGCGTGCACTAATTGCTGGCATTAATTTGTGTGAACATTAAAGAGAGGTACCACTGGATTATGCAAAAAAAATCCACGTACAAATACTAGTGCTAGAATATATCCGGTTAAAAGTGAAAAATACACATAATTCACAAAACAGTCAAAATGTTGTTATTATACATAATATTAACAATGTAGTTTTTAATAATAAATTTACTAGTAATTTTACCTGTATCAGTAGTTTGTGGGGCAATGGCCCGTGTGAGCACCGCCATTAGAAGCACGATGCGGTGCATGCCGCCGCATCTTACCCGCTCAGCAGGCTCGCTGTCGACAAAAGTTAAAATTTATTTATTACCTTTACTAGCTGGTGCCTTCGACTTCGCCCGCGTGGAAAGTCGTATAAAAATAAAAAATAATTCACCGACTTTTTCAAGCCGTTTTTGACTTTTCACCATTAATTTTTTATTCATAAGATTGATATATTAAGTACTATTAATATAAAGATATAGCCGTGTGGTTCCCGGCAGAGTAGAATTTGGACCACCCCATCTCTTCCCATGCGGTGTCGTACAAGGCGACTAAGGGATAGGGCTGTTTAACATCAGACAGATATATACAGCCCAGACTCCAGTCTCAGATGTATGGCTCGAGTCAACAATAGTGCCCGGAATACGGCACCACTGTGGGTTCACCTCTGCCTAACCCTCCAGGGATAGAGGCGTGCTTATAGGTATGTATGTATATGTAAAATAACGATAAATTTTAGCTCGTTTTAATGTTAAATCGTCTAAAAGTTATTTATCTATTCAAAGCTATGTTTGTACCTGTACAATGATCGTATTAATTTCCGTTATCATTATTGTATACCTTTAATTTTATCAATTAAATGTTACACTGGATTTTGGTTTCACTTAGAACGATAAAACATCTGATTCACTTCATTATTTGCTGTCAGAACTGAATGATCGCAAACATGACATCAGAAATGCAAGTAGCTGGTCTAACACGAATCACGTCTATTCATGTTTATCTTCATTAATTGCTAATGAACGTCTGATGGTAAGTTACTACTTTGCTATCTATATGTAGGGCTGGTTGTGTGTAGCTAAATAGTTTTTTTTTTTTTTTTATTTATTTAACTATCAGAATACATATATAACAAAAAAATAGACTTAATGTGCCTCTAAAGCTACTGGAGCTTGTGTGCGACACATGCGATTCTCTCTTCAGTATAAAACATTACAATCTTATAAATAAAAAAGGAGAAACCATAATCGTCGTAAACAAAACGATACAATGAAAGTTTACAATGAAGCAGTCAAAGTCGTATCTACAATTCCGCTAAAAGATAAGACTTGAGCTTATATTTAATGTTCCTCACATTAATTTTCTCTCGCATGAGGGTAGGCAAAGAATTGATAAGACGCGGTACAAGGAATGTACTCGTCCGCTCGCCGTAGCAATTCCTCGCCCCCACAATAGCCAGTTTTTTTTGTGCGACTCGTCGTGTATATACAGGATGCTCCACTTTGTTCTGTAAATTTTTATTAAAGAATTGTTCTTTTAGAATATTAAGTTTTACTTTTTCGTGTATTGGAAGGCTTTTACAGAGTTTAAAGAGTTTGTGATCCTCAGTGCATTGGTTTCTAAGCTTAGGTGGCACAATTAATTTTAATATTCTGAGCTGCAGATTATAGATCGAGTCGAGGTAAGTTTTGTAGGTTCTTCCATAGCTTGATAGGCCATAGTTAATGACGCCGTCAATAAATGCATTGTATAGCAGAAGTCGAGTTTTAAAGGGCATGCGATTTTTTATTATATGCATTTTAGCCAGCATCGCACGTAGTTTGTCACAGACACGACTGATGTGAGGTCCCCAGTTAAATTTACTGTCGATTACCAGACCCAGATAAGTATGAGTGTCCACCTGTTCAATATTTGAGCACGACGTGTTATCACAGTTCGTTAAGTGATTATTACTGCAATTATGTAGGCAAATTTGGGAATGAGCTACTAATTGTAATTCGGAGCGTTGGGATTTCAGGTGAGGTGATTTTATATGCATTAGTTTGGTTTTCTGAGCATTAAGCACGAGACCTGCATCGTGACACCACATATTGAGCCTATCAAAGTCGTGCTGCATGAGTGACATGATTCCTTCAAGATTTTTACCTGTAATAAGAAGGCAAGTGTCATCAGCAAACTGGTAGGACCTGCAGTGATCGAAGATCGAGTTCATATCATTGACATAGGCTAAAAAGTGCAGGGGACCACAGACGGAGCCTTGAGCTGTTCCATGAGTCACGCAGTGCGTGTCACTGAGTACGTCTGCGATTTGGACACGGTACCTCCTGTCCCTAAGATAGCTAGCACACCAGTTGTGTAAGGGCCCTCTTAGACCAGTGTCTTCTAGTTTCATTAGAAGTTTTTTATGATTTAGAGTATCGAAGGCACGGGAAAAATCAACAAATAAGGCGAGCACGTGATTTTGGTCATTGAGAGCTGAGTTGACATGGTCTGTGAAGTTAGTCAAAAGTGAGGTAGTGCTTTTGTTAGGTTGAAAACCGTACTGTGACTCATTTATGATTGAATTTTTTTTGTAAAAGTCATGAATTTGATTACAAATGAATTTCTCAACAATCTTGTCAATTGATGATAACAGTGTTATAGGTCGATAATTGTTTTCGTTGTGTCGTTCCCCCCTTTTATACACCGGCCTTACACAACCCATTTTCAGAACATCTGGATACCGACCAGTCTTGATACTAACATTTATTAAATTAGCAATAGTGGAAGCTATTTTGTTACTTATATTTTGAATATCTACTACTCTTATTTTATCAAGACCAGGGGCCTTTCTGCTATTTAAGGACTTTATAAGTTTTTGGATATTTTCTGGTGTTGCCATATGAAATCTCATGCTGAGATTGGAGCATGTTCTAGAATGATTGGTCAGGAGGAATGAATTACAATTTGGAATGATTGATTTCACGGCGCTGTCAAAACTATTAGCAAATTTATTAGCTATTTCAAATGGCGTTAAATTCTGAGAGCTGAATGCATCCAGGATGAATTTATCAATGGATTGCTGTACTCTACCACACATTGTATTAACTAAATTCCACAGTTTTTTTGGATTATGGTAATTTGCTATAATTTGATCTTTATTATATTTATTCCTGTACCATTCTAATGCTTTGTGTGTTTTATTTCTCAGCCTGTTGTATTCTAAATGTAGGATATTATTATGCGGATCTTTTCTCCAATTCCTGTAGCATTCATCTCTCATTTCGCAAAGTTTTATAAGATTTTTATTCATCCAAGGTAATTGTCTTCTGCTTTTAGTTTTTAAATTAATTACACGTTGCGACGTCTCTAGGGAATGTGTAAAAGCATTTTTAATGAATTCAACAATAGATTCCACAGTAGTATAACTAGATGTATCATCCCAACTGAAGCTATTTAGCTCGCTATACAATTTTTTTTTGTCATATATGCATTTTGTAACTGGCGCATTCTGTATCACACGCCGGCCACACGGCCTGCCACTGCCAGCGAGACAAATGCAAGTAGTACGGTGGTCAGCCAGAACAGTATCGAGTGCCCCCGTGTACGGTATTAACGCGTGCACTCGCGTAAATATGTGATCAATACATGACTTTGTTATTTTATCATTTCTTTTTTCTATTCGAGTGTAGTCAGTAATACCACACGTTAAACCGTACCCGGACAGCATGTCCATATACAATGTTTTAGCGGATGTGTGCAATCTAAGATCGATGTTCATGTCACCCATGATCACCATGCTTGTGCCAGTAGGGAGTGTACTCAGTGTGTTACGTAACTCTTTTATAAATAACAGTTTGTTTGAGGACGGTGGTCTGTATACAGCGCATATAGCTATGGTGTCATTATAAGATGTCTTTAGTATACCTCCAAGGAATTCGAAAGTATGAGTTCTTTGTATTTTCGGTGTAAATTTTAAGTTATTTTTAATATAAATTATTATACCACCCCCTTTTTTGTGCGTGCGGAGCTGTGAGTACATTCGATAATGAGAAATAGAGAATAACTGCGAGATTTTATCAGAGATTCCTACCTCCGTTAGTACAATGCAATCAATGGACTGAGTAGCGTAATTAATAATTTGCAATAATTTTGGATAGTTTTTGAGCATCGATCTTATATTCACATGAAGGCACGACAGATGAATGTTTTTCGTAGGTACACAATTAAAAAATGAGTTTATATTGACACAATTGAACAATTCCTGAGAAATAGGTAAATCTTTATCTAATGGATTGAATTTTACTAAGCAAAATTTGGACACAAAATTACTATGCTTTACAATTATTTACTATAATTTATTTTTTATACGTTTGATATGCGCGAGTTCAGAAGTTTATCTATGTCGTGGGTAGACCGGACTATTTCAACATTTTTACTATCGTCGCCTTTTTTAGCGTATAACTTTCCCGCCTTACACCATACGTACTTGAATGGACCGGTTGGTAGCTTGAGTCGTTTTTTAGCTTGGTACAGCAGAGTTTTCATATTTCTGGTCAGGGATTCTCTTACGAAAATTTTTTCAGCTGCTTTTTCTATGGGTACTGACGGCGACACATCACCTACTGTGAGGTCTTTTGACTTTGCAGCAGATAACCATTTTTCGCGAGCAGCTTTGGTACTGAGTTCAACTACGAGGTATCCGGATCTCTCCGTTCGTCCTGTGACCTGGCGCGCGTCGTGTATGGTATCGCTACTAACCTCCAGTTTGGCTGCTACTTTTTTCGTTGTAGTTAAAATGTCGGAGTTCGGAACGGGCGGCAGACCTGCAATCTCAACGTAGGTGTATAGATGTTTTTGTTCAGCTTCTTCTATTCGTTGTTCCATTGCAAATAGGCGCAACTCGAGATTCTTTTTGGCGTTCGTTAATTCAATATTTTTACTCTCAAGTTGTTTTATTTTGTTGTTTTGATTTCTTAGCATCTCTTCCATATTTGTTACCTGATCGCCGATAAATTCCAGGGATTGTTGAAATCCCTCAAGTTCGTCTCTGATCGTTTTTTTTATTTCAGCGGCTAGGTTCTTCATGAGCTTACTCACATCAGTTGGAGCAAGATCAGTGACTTCTTCAGCTTCTTCCGGGATGAAGAAAGAAGTGCGCCGGCTCGTGCTTTGCAGACAGTCATTACAACACCATTCTAATTCGTCCGATGCTCGAAGAGCTGTAAGCTGTTTCGACGATAGTTTGGCGCATTCAACTGTAGCATGAACGACCTTTTCACACCTGCTACATTCTAGACCCGGACATTTTTTCGTGATATTAGTTCTACATTTAATACACTTTTTTAAAACCATGATAATAACGGTGATGATATAGAGGGTAGGTATTTGATAGCTTGACACTAGTGATCACTATGAGTACCGAAGATAGAATGAAAATTTCCGTGAAACTATTTAATAGCGTTTGCAAAGACCTACTCGTAATAGAGCAAGTAGCGGCAGCCAAGTGAATACTGTGTATGATGTTTCAGGTCGATTCCCGGGTTAGGAAAGCTCTTAGGCTCTTATTGTAAGAAATTTTAGTAAAACATTGAGTTTAAAGGTGTCCGGAAAAATGAAAGTTGTAGGCAAAAACTAAACTAAGGTGAATTTAGGAAAGTACAAAAATTCATCGTTGGTATACAGATGAGAGTAGATATATCAAAATGATATTTAAGTAAACAGCAAATCTAACTTCTATTATATAGTCCACTACTTTCTCAGTTCCATAACAGTTGACGTTAATCTCTTATGCAAATAAACATTTTAAATAATAAAATAAGTTTCTAAATTTATCCTTTTGTCTTCACAGAAAACAAAAACAACACAGAGATAGTTATTAATTCTTTGGATCACTTCTGATCAGTTGCAAAATTGGCGTCAGACCTAAACTAAATATTTGATTTTGTTTATGCGGCCTGAAATTTAAACCAAGTTAATTATTTGTGAGGATTCCAGAATATCTTTTGGTTTACCAATTAGGAAAGTCACAGAATGTATTTTAGATTTAGAACCATTTGATGAAACTAAGTCATGGAGTACAACAGTGATTACAAAGAGATAGTAATATTCAGTTAACTTACAATATTGTAACTTGCAAGTAGTTACTGTAGTCGATGCATTTTCACCTTAATATTGTGGAGTATTTTACATTGTTTTTTTGTTAGAATTCTTGAGTCAACAAAGCTAATAATATTTATCTTCTTTTATTATGAGTATATTTTAGCACTGGAACTATCATAAGGGTTATGTGGTTGCTTCTATTTTAATAGAGCAAAGTTTTTAGGAACTCAAATGATCTTTTGTACATCCTCATAACATTATGGGCTAAAACTTGTTATTTTAAACTTACCAACGAAGTTTATGACTTCAATGCCGCATAAAATATTTATAGCAGAAGTTTCATCATAAGACAGAAGAGTGTTATTGTAATCAAGCTCAATAACCGGATCGTAAATAACGTTAAGCTTATTAAAACAAAATTTAGGCGGGTTCATACTGTGGCAAAAGATGTAAATTATGTTCTTGAAGCAGAATAACCAGATGCTTAACTTAAACGTTTTAGATTACTGATTATTTTACCTAGTAATTTAATAATAAAAATATGGTGCAAATGTATTTCGGCTTTACTATTGAATTACCTACAGAATTATATGCTATATCAATTACTTAAATGATTAACAACTATAAAACCGTGACGATTATGACTACCACTTATTTTTTATTATTTGTTTTTTTCTAATTTTACTTTCAAAACTATTTATTATTTTATAAATAATAAGTTTTCAATTTACAAATAGCTTAAATCATTTATTTCTCATAAAAACACAAAGTTCACTTAAAATTAGATTTACAATAATTTAGAAATTAGAGTACGCCAATATATAAAAATTAATTATTACATTATACAATTAAAATATTGTCCACATTTTTGTACAGTCTAATCTATTAACCCGCCCCTCATCGTACCTGGTGCAAAGGTACCCATGACACTGGCGGCATTGCCCCGTTGAACAGCTATGGCCAACCGTTGCCCCAGGTACGAGCCGGAGCGGGAGTCACCGGTTTTGTCCCTCAACCTGCGCCCTAATTCGCTCACCAGATTCTTGGCGTCGGTACCCCAACTACCCATTGTCTCGACCGCAAAGGGAGCGAACATATATTGCTCTGTCAACGCCGCATACTTCTCTCGTTTTTTATCCGCTGCGTCCTCAGCAGCAGCTGCCGGAGACCGGACAGTACGGCTCAGGTGACTGGGCGCAACCGTGCTGACACACGTGGCATCCCACAGAAGGCACTTACCATTTTTCCATGGCACCAGAGTCATACCGTCCGGCCTTTTGCCGTCGGATCTGCTGAGGCCAGGTGGTTCTAATAGGCATGGGATATCCGCCGACACAAAGGCTCTCCGAAGTATGTCGTTGAGAGCATGGTGGCGCGGAAACCTACCCGTACTTCTACGACAACTCAGTGCGTGATGGCCATCGCTCGCCACCATGGAACCGCAGGTGCATCTATGGGGTTCACACAACCCGCAGCCCAGGCGGAGGGCCACCGCCACCCGCAACGAATTGTCATCCAACAAAGTGCCCAGGTGAGGTGAAGGCAGCGCGTGCAACCACGCTCCCGATTCCGGCTCTGACACTGCTCGGAGCCTGGCCATATCGGCTCCCGAAGCAACCTCCAATAACTGCTCCCTAAGCCTTACAGCAATGCCCTCGTCCCAAGCGCGCTGGACAGTGGGCACGACTGGTCTCGACGCCGCTGAACTGCAGGCGAACCACACTGTCTCGGCGCCGGGCGCAAAGCGCACGGTCACTCTGCCACCATTATTATGGAGGATTACAGTGACGAGATCCGCTACCCCATGCGCCGACGCCAGGAAAGCCGGCACACCCACATCCCGCGCGCGTCGCACCCCGATACCTCCGTGACGAATGGGAAGAGTCGCCTGTGTCCACTGAGACTCATTGAGAGATACATTTAAAATCGACTCAATAGTGGATCTAAGGCTGTCGTCGAATGCTGCGACTTCCACTGGACATACCCAGGTAGGCGTAGTCCGCAGGAGATACGTTAGCTTAGGGAGGGCAAAGCACATGCGCAATAAGGCCAGCGCCACGTGCGCAGAAAGGTCTTTGAGACGTTCTCGAGCGGTCAGGAGAAGCTTAGTGCGGGAAGAAATTGCTTCTGGCACTCCATCAGGGAAGATAGGAGACCCTAAGAGGGTGAAGGAGTACGGAGAAAGTTCTTTGATACCAGGCAAAAGGGAATTGAAGCGAGAAAAGCAAGAACGAGCTTCAGCACTGCAAGGGAACAATTCGCATTTAGAGGGATTCACCCTCCAAACCCAGATTCTTGAGACGAGGAATCAAAGCGTTCAGATCCTGGTAGACGTCTTCCGGTGAACCCCCGAGGGTCCCATCGTCAAGATACCATAAATTCAGGTCGGATTTAAGCTCCGTAATGACTTTATGGATTGCCAGGCTGAAAATGAGGGGCCCCAGCGGATCCACTTGCTGAGCACCCACCTGCGAAGAGACTAAGTTATTATTGAAGAAGAGATTAGAGGGATGATGGTACGCTTGAAACAGAAAAGGGTAGAGAGAGGGAACCTGATCCTTGACCTCACTCAAAAGAACGTCTCTCTCCAATGTGTCTCAAAAGAACGTCTCTCTCCAATGTTATATATATGTTTACACACATCATAAGAATCACCTGAACTGACAATGAAACTGCAAGATCTCTCTTTTTCGTGTAGGGTTTCCACAAGAAGCCCATCATGTTCAGCATAACTATTTAATATGACATGTTGGTCCTATTTTTAATTTACTTATTTTAGCTTATCAACGCTGTACGCGTGAATTTTAAATGTGGCCCGATCATTCTTAGAATCAATCAATCAGCCCACCGCAGCTCCCAATGTGCGCCATTTTCTCCGATCTTCCGCCTTCCGCATCCAGTCTGTCCCAGTCACCTTTTTCAGGTCGTCCGTCCATCTGGCTAGAGGGCGTCCTACCTTTCGTTTACCTTCTCGCGGTCTCCACTCTAGAACACGTTTGCTCCAACAGCCATCGGTCCTACGACAAACGCGGCCAGCCCACTGCCACTTCAACTTGCTTATTCTGTGACCTATGTCGGTAACTTTAGTTCACTGTCGAATAACCTCGTTCCAAATTCTATCGTACAGAGAAACTCCAAGCATAGCTCGCAGACTTTTAAGCCCCATTGTAAGTGTTCACGTTTCGGCACCGTAAGTCATAACAGGTAGGACGCACTGTTCAAAGACCTTTGTTTTAAGGCATTGCGGTAGGGATGAAGAGAAGACTCGACGTAGTTTGCGAAATGCTGCCCAACCCAGCTGGTTCCTTCTGGCTAGTACTTTCTCGAAGTTGTTTTTACCGAGCTGGATAACTTGCCCCATGTTGATATATTTTTGAACAACTTCAAGCGTCGCCCCTTCGATGGCAAGCGGTCTCGGTTCGTTCGTTGAACATAATTTTGGTTTTATCCAAGCTTACACCGAGGCCGACGCCTCGAGAAGCTCCGTCTAGGCTATCTCGCCTAGTTGTTCCAACGATTCCGCTACTATGACTATGTCGTTGGCGAACCGAAGATGTGAGATGTACTCACCGTTGATGTTTATACCCCTCCCAGTCCAATCCAGAGTCTTGAAGACGTCCTCCAGTGCGTTGGTGAATAGTTTGGGGGATATAACATCCCCCTACCTAACTCCACGCTGGAGGCTAATAGGTTTCGTCTTCTGGTATTGGAGCTGGACAAACATTGTGGCAGTGTCATACAAGCATCTCAGCACCGCACCTCGATGTATCGCCAATCGACACGACACCGCTGCAGGGCATCCAGAACTGCCCAGGTTTCGATGGAGTCGAAGGCTTTTCCGTAGTACGCGCTTCCACAAACGCCATACACAGCGGCTGATCGTATTCTTGGGCCTTTTCTACAATTTGCCGATCAGTATGGATGTGGTCCACGGTGCTATACCTTTTCGAAACCCGGCTTGCTCCGGTGGTTAGAATTCGTCGAGCTTACCCGCAAGACGATTTGTGACGACTCTCGAGAACAGCTTATAGACATAACTCAGGAGTGAGATGGACCTGTAGTTCTTCAGCAGGGTCTTATCTCCTCTTTTGAAGAACAGTATCACAGAACTCCCGCTTCATGCCCTAGGTGTTAGACCTTGTAAGATGACGGAATTAAAGAGGCCTGCTCTTTCAGGATTGGAGCCCCGCCTGCTTTCAGGAGCTCAGTAGTGATTCCGTCATCACCTGGGCACCTGTTGTTCTTCAGTTGTCTGAGAGACGACTCCAACTCGCATTGCTTGATATCGGGTATCTCTTCGGTGTAATGGCGCGTGGGTGGGGCATTCTTAGAAATCGACCAATATTACCTTGCTTTTCAAAAAAAAGAAATTCAAACTTCAAACAAGTTCTCTCGACTGTAGAAGTTAAATACAATTAATTCAATTATTTTTTAATTTTTATTTATTCATTATCTCTTTTACATCTATCTTTACAGGCCTAACACGACAGAGTGATTGATCTGTTGATCACAAGATTATACATGATTGTAATGTGTGAATGTTATCAAACTGTATTCACGAGAATAAAGTAGTTGTAAAGTAGTGATGTCCAATCAGTTTCGTCCTTTTTCAGGGTCAATATTATAACTTTAATGGAAACTCGTTAAAGTAACAAATTACCTATGACGTCATGTCGTCCTATTATCAAATATTTGAGTACTAATAGAAAATAGGTTTTCGCCTTAATAACTTTAGCAATGTATTTTAACCGTAGAAAACTCTCCAATTGATTGTAACCTTAAATTGTAAGTCGAAAAAAAATGTATTAAAGTAAATACCTACTGAACTCTCCGCCGAGCACAGTAGGTACGTACGTACGTATAGTAGCACTACATAAAATTAATTAAACAACATCGAAGGCGCGATAACAATCCCTTGGGACCACAAAGGGAAGTTTGGTTCTATAGTAATTTAGCGTGCTCTGAGGAATAGCGTGTAACTTTTATCGATTGTGATATTGATATTAATGTTCGGGTAAACTCTATCGTCATGTAATTAAAACTTTGGTCTTTGGTAGATAGAAGAAGTTTTATTACACTTCACTGATGTCATTATTTATTAACTTATTTCTAGTGGCACCAGGCTAATGTTTTCTCATTGATATGGCTAGTCAGTGGTGGTTCGACTAAAAATATCTTTCTAAAATATAGTTGAAAATACTATATCGCTGTGATTCTACGTAAATCTAAAATATAGTATCGTTTTGGAAAGACAATAGTATCAAATGTTGAGATCTAGTAAAGTACACCTTAGTACTTGAGTTTACTTTTTATGCGTCCTATATCGGTTCTCTTATATCTTGTGAATTTTATCAAACTCTATAGCCCACTATGCAACTTTTAGTTTGTGGACTAATGTTCACTTTAGTGTTAACATTTTGGCAATGTGAGTCATAAATTACGTCGGATGTTAGGTTCGGTTGTGCAGTTTAGGAGAAAACCCGATTGTCTAACTGTAAAAATGAATTATTCGTTACGAAAACAATTAAGAGCATCATGACCAACAATCAAGTTAAATCCTTTGAAATCACTTTACACTTCTATGTAAGAGACGATCGGTATATTGTGACCATGACTCCCAGCAACGGAAACATTAGGGAATAAAATAAATAACTAAAGATCACTTAAGGAATCATGGTAAATCCTGTTGTGTAGGTACTTTTAAACGATTTCTATTTTCAATTTTTGAGACATATACCTACAATAACATGAAGCAAAACTTGCTGCTAGTTAGCTGAATTGTGGTTAATAAACATCTATCTATATCTTCTCAATATCTACGAATATTCTATATCTGGCAAACACGTCTTCCAACTATCCACAATTCTGAAACGTACATACAAACTAGGGCAGACGTCTGTAACTAACTTGAGGCATTGGCAACAGATTTAGCAACTTGGACAACGTAATCAAAGTGAATAATGTTAAAACAACATTATTTGGATGTTACAAACCTCACATACTTCAGTTTTTAACGTAAATGTAATCTACAAGTCCCCTACTTGAAATACGGCTATTTGGTTTCAAATTGATCATATTTGTGACTATAATAATTGAATTCAGCACCATTATCATAGCTGCTATTATGATTAATACAAACAAAAGTTGCAGCAACACACACAATCAAAAATTAATGCCACTAAGTGCATAAACATAAATGAATGTGGAAACGTTTTAAAACTTCTACACGAGACAAAGTTTGAAAGCTTTTAACTGTTAGAAACCTTTTGGTATTTCATTTAACAGACTGCAGTGCTGATATTTGCGGGAAACATACTGTCTAAAACTTCTGTTATGTTATACTCGTACAAGATTTTAGATAATACCAATGAAAAACATATATATGAATGACCAACAATGAATAACATGCCAATGATGTATTGATTTATTGGATTAAGTAGGCGTATTTTACCAGGAAACCGTTACAAAGGCAAATACAAACTGGTATCCATTTAATTAGTAAAATGCCTTAATCCAATTACTTTAAGTAATGGGTGGTTCAATGCATGAGCTAATAGCCATTCAACAACATACATTTAATCCGGTTTACACAATCTTTTGTACGAAATTCCATTAAAACAATGATTACATTTTAAAAGGATGACGGTTTAAACGTAATACCTACACGAAAATGGGTTGTAACCTTTTTTTAAACGTTACAGAGGGCGCATTAGTGTAATAACACGAGTGACACGCCTTAAACGTGACATCGGAATGGTAATGAAACCTTCAAATATACGAGTAAATGAGACGTGGAAATGTGTGTGTAATAGGGGACGAATTGTACTGAATAATAAATATGTTTAAATAAGGGAGGGAAAACGTTATTGAACGTTAATTTTCATTAACTCTTTAAGGGTGTATGTAGTGTACAATTGATAATGTAAATATATTGCTTAGATAGATAGATAGATAGATAATACTTTATTGTACACCAATGCATTTACAGCTGAGATAAGTAGGTAGCATGCATATACAGTCTAATGTACAATGGGCGGCCTTATCACTCAAAGCAATTTCTTCCAGGCAACCTTGGGATGGACAGTACTGTGACAAGACAAAAGATATATGGTGTAGTGATCATATTAATCTAGATAAAAGGTGAACTAAAACAAAAAGTAACAATGAGAAAAACATAAATAAAGGAAAATAAAATAAAATATACAACTTTACGTAAAGTTTTATAAACATAATCGCACAACCATAACACATAACCATACATATACATAAATACATTTAGGTAATAGTCCAAACGTGATAAACGCTAAATCGTGACCGATATCTGTATACTAAATATTAGAACTAAGTATCTAGAAATATAGATATTTACATGGTCACTCACATTAGTAACAAAGTAATCGGGATAATTACAAAAGCAAAATATCAGAATAATTTGAAATATCAGAAACTCAAAACAATAAAACATGGTAAATATCCCGATTACTTAGATACTAATCAGTATCTAGAAAGGTTCATATTAACTCCAGATCAAACTACCAATCCATCGAGTGAAATATATATCAAATTGGATATCTGAAACTAGCATACAACGTGGTGATAGATCCCGGAAACCTTAGCGATACAAACCATATTGCTTTTAATAAGATCTTGTATTACGAACCGTATTGGTTCCGATCATGATCGATGAGGTTGGCAAAAATATAAAAAAGCCTATTATAGAAGAACAGATAGATGAAGTAAAAGCCTTTGTATTATTTTTAATTATTTATAACCCTATAAATACATATGAACGTGAATTAAGGTCAATCAAAAGTGTTGTACTATATGCAAAAGTGTTATATAAAAGTGTGTTATACTATATATATTACACTGATGGTTTGTCATAGAAGTAAAATATGAATAATTGTTATTTTGGCTACTCGTATTTATGGTCTACATTATTGAGATTGTTCAACTAGTTAGAGGGCATAGACAAATTAATTAATGTGAATTTGCATCAGTATGCAAATTTTTGGATTTGACGTCAAAACTTTTTGCCTCACATTTTTAATAACATCAAGACTTATTATACTCATAAAGTCTGTGAAGTTAATAGAAATATATTACAAAGTGAATTATTTAGGCGTGACCTTATTAAATTTCATGCGGTACTTATTTCCTGTAAAAATATCTTATCTAAATTCTTCATACCATTGAAGGAAAATGTATTAAAAATATAAACGTCGAGATAAATATTTTTTGTGTTTAGATTTTGGCCTTTCAATTCACCAGGTCTAGGTTAAGGTTAAGAAAGCAAATCAGTAGGTACTTTTGAAAAATTGTGCAGTGTGCTACTAGAGAATTGATCCAACATCTTTAGTCTGAACGTCAACATATTACCTGTTGACTTTAATATAATATATTCAAATTAATGGAAAAAAGTGAACTTAGCTTGTAATTTAGAGATTTTTAGTATTTTCATCTCTAATTCAGAACTATTTTTTTATATATAGAACACGTCAATTAGACTTCGCCTTGCCTGATGGTAAGTTGAAGGCAAAGCCTCAGAAAAGAGGGTAACCATTACTTACACATACCATGTGACAATGGTGACACTCAGCTTGACGGCCTCATCATATGCTTTTTCACGCCCCGCTTAAAATACCCGGGACTGGAGGAAGTAGGAAACACGTGAGCTGGTAATGAATTCCAGGCCTTAATGGTGCGACAGAAGAAAGAGTCACCGAACCGCTTGGTTCTTGATCGGATGTTTTGCACCGTGTGCGGGTGACATCTAAGACCTGCAGGTTTAAAGCATGGGTATAGGAATTTAGAGATAACGATATTAAAAATAATTACGTTTCAAAAGAAATATCACAAAACAAAATGCGCAAAAGCCGGCCATTGCGATTCAACGAGGAAACGCGGCCAATATCATGGCCAACTTTGCGCCGGGAACGATACGTGGTGGTTTATTCGACACGATATATTCACGGATATATTCTGTGTATTTTTTGGTTTAATATTGACAGGTAAATAATAAGGATACTAATCAATCAACAACTTAAGGAAATAAAGACGAAAGTCAATTTATATGAAAAATAAAATATATTGTCATTTTATTATAAGCGTTTGTTGTCACATCAAAGGCATCTTAATTTTTGCCATACATCGAAAATCCATTTACTTATTTGGTTTTATCGTCACATTTTGCTTAAATATATTGAAAGCTTAAACATCAATATGTATAACTTTATCATCACCCGTCAGGTTGTCGACAAGATATTCGATTTCTTTCACAAAGTACTCCGAAAATTTTAATTTAGATAACATTTCGCAGCCTTTAGACCCTTCGATGTTTGTGTCCAAGTTTCACCTCTTGGGAACGAAAAACCCTTTTAACTTCATTTATCAGAAATGGAACGTTGCCCTTCTGGGACTGAGTTTTGCATGACACTTCTTTCCTTTACTTTCTGGACGATTTTTCTAAGAGTATCTACTGTTTACTTTAGCAAAATGGTTTCGCGGGGTTATATTGACAATTGGTCCTGTTGGTAAGGGACTGATAATGCGACAGAACCGAAGAAAAATGTTTATTGGGACAAATAAAATTTGTTTTTAGAACACCATAATAGGGAGTTACGTTAGCATCGTGGGCGGTATTATGATGCTGACTCCAGCGAATGTAGGCAATGTAGACAACATTTTAGTATTTCTATGCAAGTAGGTTTATGAATACATAAAGCTTTAGTTATGAAGGAACATGAAATCATCTTTGGCGTTTCATCATCAAGAAGATGAAAAAGAACTGTTATAAAATCACTTTGTAGTCAGTTACACTTTTCTGTTAAACAAAAATAACTTTAAAAACACGAATTTCATAGCTCCATAATCTTTTTATCAATATTTATTTATTCTTTATGCACGATGTACATTGGTGGACTTAATGCCGTAGGCATTCTCTACCAGTCTACCATTGGGTGGTGCAGAGCTAGTACGCGGTAGGCGCATATTGATAAGGGATAATCCATAACCTTAACAAAATACCTGCTTTCTCTTTGACGGTATTTTCGTTTTAAGTCTATGTAAAAATGAATTAACAGTATCCATAATATTAAAAAAAAATCACTTGTCACTTAATCTAAAGTAAATAAATCATGACAACAAACAAAAGAGTCAAAGTGCATGAAACTTAACGATATTTTCTTAACTTGTTACTGGGTTAACACCTTAATTCACTCAGTCATAGAAATTACAAAAGTGAGATGGCAGCGATAACGTCTATCAAGATTAATGAATCGTGGTTGGGTTACATGGAATTAACTTAAAATAATTTCTTACTATTAAGCGTCAAGGAAGCGAGGAAGGGTAATTTAGTAATCAAAAGGGTGACTGAGCAGCAATGACGTGTAATTTAC
The DNA here is from genome assembly GCA_963662185.1 of Eilema griseolum. Taxonomy (NCBI): domain Eukaryota; kingdom Metazoa; phylum Arthropoda; class Insecta; order Lepidoptera; family Erebidae; genus Eilema; species Eilema griseolum. Next base: position 15,607,095 of record OY759250.1, read on the forward strand.
TAGAAATATCTACGTTTAAGCAAAATGATGTTTATTAACGTACAATTGGATGCCGTTTGAAAAGTCAATACACACATGCGGTTGATTAACATGGTCATATTTAAGCAGAATGGAACCACACAGTATGGAGAATGGAAAAGTTTGGTTCCATTCTTTAATATGACCAATTATGGTAATGGACTGAATTGTTTGAGTAAAATGACTAGCTTTTTCTTTTAATTTACGTGTAATAGTTTTTCTAATTTACAAAAGTTTTATGAAAGCAAAATACTGGTACTACAACTCTGCTGAATTTGATAATCAATTTAGGCTAGAAATCTTTTAAATTACTTTATGTCCTATTGTCTCTTCCAAAAACTCTTTAAGCATACGCCTACAAAGCGGTTTTCCCTTCAAAGACGCCTTTTCATTTGCAGATAACCACAAATCAGCTAAATAAAGTCAGATCACAAACGATTTTCAACTTGGCTGAACCCGTTATAGAACATTCGTTTAAATAACTTCCTTGACATTGTGACTTGAAATAATTACAGTCTAAAAATTTATACGATAAGCAGCATGGTTTAGATTGGAGAAAATTGAAGACTTATGTTGCTCACATTCATTGAAGTAGCTTTTAACATATTTTTGTAAAAAGTAGTTTGAGTCCCACCTGATGGGAAGTGGTTACCGTGGCCTATTATTTTTATTTATATATTATTTATTATTCAAAGATTTCTAAGCTATTTATTTTTACACTTAGTAAGCCAGATAAAAAGCTTATATTGTAGAAGTTTAATTTTGATATCAATAGACAGTAATAGAACCAATTGTTATTATATTAAATAACACAACATATACTCACACCTATATCCCCGAAGGGGTAAGCAGAGGTAGTAGCACCCACATTTCGCCAGTTTATGTTTAGGTCCACCAATGTAAATAGGTGGGTGAGCCTATTGCCATTAACCGGGCACTTATAACCCTGCGATAAAAACTCACATATTAAATAATATTGATAACATAATTATTTATTTACTATTAAGGTGACATAGCTTAATGTACACACATACATACATAAACTCACGCCTATATCCCCGAAGGGGTAGGCAGAGGTGCTAGCACCCTCATTTCGCCAGTTTATGTTTAGGTCCCAATGTAATATCAAAATAACATATTTAAATAATTGTAATAAAATAAAGATAATGTTTAGAAATTGTTATATAATTAGGTACCAAAATCATAGTGAAAACGAAAAATATCAGTCTGAATGTATTGTAAAATGACATTCAATGATTAGTTGACATACATAACAACATTAAGGTATTTTAGGAATATTCATACAGCGTCTTATATTTATACAAAGAAATAGCAAAACGACTGGTCGATGCTTCGCATGACCTAAGGGCTGGCCTCTTTTTCGCTCAACGGATTGGCATTGCCATCCAACGGGGCAATGCCGCCAGCCTTTTGGGCACATTACCAGTCGACATCGATGGGGAGGAATTCTTCGATGCTTAATTTGATCCTTTTGTATCCTATTTTATATTCTTGTAAATACAGCGTCTTAGATTTTAATAATATTCAATATTAATAAATTACGACTTTTGCAAATACACAATAATGAGCATCATAGTATTTTCTTACATAGGAGGAAGAAACTAGGCACTTTAAGTTGTAACAACTTGATCTTAACCACTATTAAGTCTTAGTGCTGCATAATTTTCACTTCACTAACTTTGAATATTTGCTGGTTCACTGGGTTCTTTCAAGTTTTAGTTTTCAATTGCTGTACTTTTATTTTTCATTGTTTAAAAAAACTTATACTTGACCAAAAGCTGTAAATCGTTGAATATAGTCAGATACATAATTTAGACAAAACGAAAACCTTAAATCAACTTATGAATTATAAATGGATCATTTAGACTTTTTATACAACTTTCCCATTTGTAACAAAGTTATAATATATTTTTAGCCTCCAAATCAATAGGTCCTATGTATATGGGCCGGCTTCTCCGACAAGAGCGGCTTCCTAAGCTTCAATTTGTTATAATTTTTGATTATAATTTTTTTAAATTTTGCTTCTTTACGACAACTGTAAGACAACTGTTCTTCTTATTTATATTACAGTGTTTTATGTATAAACGTGTCAGTCCTATTTTGGCCCTTTTAAATTAGTTTTCTATAAAAAAAATCTTTAAAAGTCCCCTAAAGGACCAATGTATCAAAGTGGCCTTTATACGGGGTTACAGTTTCCTTCCCTAGAAAGATAATCTACGTCAAAATGACTCCATGTGTTTCAAAATATTGCTGTCTCTCTCTAATTCGCGCGAATCCGGCGCAGTGCTTCACGGACATTTCAGTCGCCGGGCGCAGCTATCGAGTAGCAGTAGCGATACCGGCATAAGTATTTTCATTTTCGCAATACAACAGGTGTTGGAGTCAAAATGACGTAAAATTATCTTTTACGCGACTTTTAGGATTTTTGAATACGTTTCAATTAGGGTACTTTTTGGTAACTTTTCTTTGTTTTAGCGATAGTTCTACGTTTATTTTATATTTATAAATATTATAGATTATTCGGTCGCAATGGATAATCGGAATTTACAATACTGGCGACTCTTCTAGAGAGCGGTGCGGATCTTTCATCTGCCGACACTGACAGCGAGCTCAAGGACCATCTTAGCGAAGATGACGTGCAGAGTGATGTTGAGGAAGCATTCGTCAACGAGGAGAGGGATCAAGAATCAATTGCATCCAGTCTACCACCTGAAGGAAATGCTGAACAAGTACCACCATCCATGATAATGTACTACAACCAAACCAAGGGAGGAGTAGACACCCTTGATCAGATGTGCTCTCTTATGTCGTACAGTAGGAAGACTAACAGTTGGCCCATGTGCCTTTTTTATGGGATGTTGAATATTACATTCGTAAATGCAGACATAATGTTGTCACTAAAGGCGAGAAGCCTCTAAACCGCCACAGCCTCTAACTTCACCCCTATATGGCCACGCGCTTGCAAGCACACACTTTGAAGCGATATTTGCAAGATGAGATAAAGAATACGTTACCAAAAGCTGTTTCTGGACCAACCGAAGACGACACAGAAGAACCCAATCCAAAAAAACGTACTTACTCTGCCTATTGCCCCTCTAAAAAAAAGCGTAAATCTAGTGGATGTTGCCAAAAGTGCACAAAAGTGATTTGTCGTGAACATAACATTGACATGTGCTTGAGCTGCATCTAATCGATCTCCGTAGATTTAAATCTATAGCATATTTTGTTTCAAACTAACAGTATTATTAGAAATGACTGAGTAGTCTAAAAAATGTGATTTCATAATTATAAGAGAAGTTCCTATATTTTGTTACTTTAAAAAGATAGCCATTGTGATTCGTTACTTTTTTAAATAATTAATAAACAGTACTTATATATAATTTATGTTGTATTTTTATTTAAACTGATATGAGAAATACATACACACCATAGTTCATCAAATTACGTAAATATTCTTTGAAATAGTAGGCATTTAAAACTATGGAGTAATTTTGACGTATGATTATCTTTTCCGTACAACTTAATAAGATTATCTTTCTATGGTTAAGTTCTTCGTTATTTTTTTTTTGAGAATACCAAAAACATTGAATACGGGACCATAATTGTAGTTTTAAGACTATCATCAATCAATCAGCCCACTGCAGTCCACTGCTGGACATAGGCCTCTCCCAATGTGCGCCATTTTCTCCGATCCTCCGCCTTCCGCATCCAGTCTGTCCCAGCCACCTTTTTCAGGTCGTCAGTCCATCTGGCTAGGGGGCGTCCTACCTTTCGTTTACCTTCTCGCGGTCTCCACTCTAGGACTCGTTTGCTCCAACGGCCATCGGTCCTTCGGCAAACGTGGCCAGCCCACTGCCACTTTAACTTGCTTATTTTGTGGCCTATGTCGGTAACTTTGGTTCTCTGTCGAATAACCTCGTTCCGAATTTTATCCTTCAGAGAAACTTCAAGCATAGCTCGCTCCATAGCCCGCTGCGCGACTTTTAAGCTATGGACCAGCCCCACTGTAAGTGTCCACGTTTCGGCACCGTAAGTCATAACAGGTAGGACGCACTGTTCAAAGACCTTTGTTTTGAGGCATTGCGGTAGGGGTGAAGAGAAAACTCGACGTAGTTTGCGAAATTCTGCCCAACCCAGTTGGATCCTTCTGGCTAATTCTTTCTCGAAGTTGTTTTTACCGAGCTGGATAACCTGCCCTAGGTAGATATATTTTTGAACAACTTCGAGTGTCGCCCCTTCGATGGCAATCGGTCTCGGTGCAACATGTTCGTTGAACATAATTTTGGTTTTATCCAAGTTTACACCGAGGCCGACGCGTCGAGAAGCTCCATCTAGGCTATGCAGCATTTCGCCCAATTGTTCCAACGATTCCGCTACTATGACGATGTCGTCGGCGAACCGAAGATGTGAGATGTACTCACCGTTAATGTTTATACCCCGACCAGTCCAATCCAGAGTTTTGAAGACGTCCTCCAACGCGTTGGTGAATAGTTTGGGGGATATAACATCTCCCTGTCTCAGTCCACGTTGGAGGCTAATAGGTTTCGTCTTCTGGTCTTGGAGCTGGACGGACATTGTGGCAGTGTCATACAAGCATCTCAGCACCTCGATGTATCGCCAATCAACACGACACCGCTGTAGGGCATCCAGAACTGCCCAGGTTTCGATGGAGTCGAAGGTTTTTTCGTAGTCCACAAACGCCATACACAGCGGCTGATTGTATTCTTGGGCCTTTTTGTACAATCTGCCGAACAGTATGGATGTGGTCCACGGTGCTATAACCTTTTCGAAACCCGGCTTGCTCCGGTGGTTGGAACTCGTCGAGCTTACCCGCAAGACGATTTGTGACGACTCTCGAGAACAGCTTATAGACATGACTCAGGAGTGAGATGGGCCTTTTTTTTTTTTTTTTTTTTTTTTTTTATATACGACACGCCAACTTGACCTCACCTCGCCTGATGGTAAGCTAAAGGCAAAGTCTCAGGAAAGAGGGTCACCATTACAGACACTAAGTGCTACAATGGTGGCACTCAGCTTGGCGGCCTCATCAGATGCTTTTTCACGCCCCGCTTAAAGGCCCCGGGACTGTAGGAAGAAGGAAACACGTGTGCTGGTAATGAATTCCAGGTCTTGGTGGTGCGGCAAAGAAAAGAGTCTCCGAACCGCTTGGTTCTTGCTCGTATATTCTGCACAGTGTGAGGGTGACATCTAAGGCCTGCACGTGTTGTCCTATGTAGGAAAGGAGATGGTGGGATTAGTTGGAAGAGCTCGTCAGAACACTCACCGTGGTAGAGACGGTAAAATACAGCCAAGGAAGCAATATCTCTACGCATCTGCAAAGGCTCGAGGGTGTTCGTGACCTCAGGGTTCCCAATAATTCGGACCGCGCGTCGCTGCAACCTGTCGAGAGCATCTAGTAGGTATTTCGCGGAGCCATCCCAGAGATGCGAGCAGTATTCCACGCAGGAGCGAATTTGTGTCTTATAGAGAAGACACCGCTGCTCCGGCGTGAAAAAACGTCTCACTTTGTTTAGGAGTCCGAGTTTCCGCGAGGCTGTTTTGATGATGCTCTCGATGTAATTTCTGTTATTCAGTTTGCAGCGAATATCCATGCCTAGGATATAGAGATTGTCCTGCAGTGGAAGTGGCGTGCTCTGAAGAGTGGGAAGGGGAAGGAAAGAAGATACCTTTGCTGTGAACGCACAAGCCTGCGTCTTCTTGGCATTGAACTCGACCATGTTCTCGGAGCCCCATTGAGAAATGTGATTCAAGATCCGGTCCAGTTCAGTGACAAGAAGCTGTCTTTTTTCCACGATATCAGACTGTTTGGCCGCAGGTTGTCCGTGATAACTCCCGTGTACGGTGCTATCGTCTGCATAGCAATGTATGCTGCCGGTGGACAGCATGTCGTTGATATGCAGAAGAAAGAGAGTGGGAGATAATACAGACCCCTGCGGTACGCCAGCATTTATTTGCAAGAACTCCGAAGCCCGTCCATCACAGAGGACGCGGATACGGCGCTCCTGCAGGAAACTAGCAATCCAGTTGCACAGTCTAGGAGGCAGACCAAAGGCTGGTAGCTTGGAGAGAAGCGATTTGTGCCAGACTCTATCGAAAGCTTTGGCGATATCAAGACTAATTGCCAGTGATTCGCCGTGCTTGTCCATAGCCTCACCCCAAAGATGGGTAACGTATGCTAGAAGATCACCCGTTGACCGTTTCGGCCTGAAGCCATATTGCCGGTCATTAATTAAGGAGTGATCCTCTAGGTGACGCATGAGCTGTTTGTTGATGATGTGCTCGAAGACCTTGCACAGCACTGAGGTGACGGCTATGGGTCGATAGTTGGCTGGCTCTGAGCGATCCCCCTTCTTGGGGATCGGCTGTACATTCGCCTCTTTCCAAGCCGAAGGCACTGTACCCGAGCTGTAGGACAGTCGGTACAGCCGCGTAAGCATCGGAGACAACTCCGCTGCACATTTTTGTAAGACCACCGCTGGAATACCATCCGGGCCACTGGCTTTCCGGACATCGAGTGATTGAAGCACCGCACGAACATCGCATTGCCTGATACGTATTTCAGGCATTACGTGGTCACCATTGGGTAGTGTCGGCGGCTGTATACCGCAATCATCGACTCGGGAATTGGCCGCAAAGAGATTTACTAGCATATTGGCTTTCTCTTGCGGTCCATGGGCCAGGGATCCATCAGGGTAGCGCAGCGGTGGCAGCGAAGGCTGACAGAAGTTGGCCTGCACGGCTTTGGCCAGTCGCCAGTATCCACGGCTGCCCGTGGGATGTGCCACTAGCTCTTGACCAAGCCGCGCAATGCGCAGGGCATCCGCTTTGACGTAAGCCCTCTTGCAGACCTTTGTGGCTCTGTTGTACGCCGCCTTGAAGTGGCTCACATTGGGATCGTGCGTGGCACGCGCCCTTACCCAAGCGCGATACGCGGACTGCTTTTGATCAACAGCCCCCGCACACTCGCGCCCGAACCAAGGGCGCACTCCTCGGGCACCGGTGACATCAGTGTACGGAATATAGTATTCCATACCCAGACCGATCTCACCGGCAACAGCAGTAGCACAATCCGAGGGTTTCTTACCTTCAAAGCAGCGTTCAACCCACGGGATGGACGCAAAATAGTTGCGCAGCCCATCCCAATCTGCTGACGAGTAGTGCCAGAGACGCCGCTTCCCCTGCACGGGTCGTGAAGGCGCTATAATTGGCACCTTGGAGCAGACCAGACAGTGGTCGGAATTGCCTAAAGCGGCTTGTACCGAAACACTGTACAGGTCTGGGTGACTCGTCAGCAGAAGGTCTAGCAGAGAGGGTGCTAGGCCCGACCTTCTTGGTATTCTAGTGACCTCGTGTACCAATTGGGTCAGGCCATGCGCCAGAGCAAATGCATGGGCGGCTCTTCCCGCATGGTCTGTTTTGGAGGAGCCCAACCAGGTTTCGTGGTGGGCGTTAAAGTCCCCCAAAAATACCACTTCGGCGTTCGGAAACCGTTCCTGCGCATCATCTGCCGCCTGACTCAGATATTCAAAGAGTCGAGTTGTCTCAGCATCTCCTGTATGGGAACGGTAGAGGCACACATAGATCTGACTCGTAGAGCCATGGTCTACGTGTACCCATAGGGTTGAAAAGGATGGGTCCTCAAGGCAGCGCAAACGGCGACAACAAACATCCGCCCTAACAAACACGCACACCCCGGCTTTTGCACGGAAATTTTCCTCGATAACATAGCCGGGGTAAAGCAAGTAGGTCGTGTCATCAGGGCGGCCTATTTGTGTCTCCGTGAGAAAGAGCATATCTGGTTTCGCCGTCTCAAGGTGTTGGTGGACGGCGTTGAGGTTCGCATGGAGTCCACAGATGTTAGTGGACTCCACCTCAAATAGCGAGCTTGTGGGAGTCTGTAGAGCCGCTGTGTTGCCCAATACTCTTAAATGCGCTGCCATGATGAAAAGGAGAAAAGGGCGTGAAAAAAAGAGGTGATTGTCGTCGCAGCACCGCGTGACAAAGTGCGGGATATTGGTTTTGTCTATGATTATGAGGCATGGCGTGAGCCGACACGCCGTACGGAAGGGCCCCCGTACCCCCCCGAATATGGTCGCCTGGCCCCCACTTCCGGTCACCAACCGGCACGACGAGCCATACCGGGATTATGCGCGGTCTGGTGAGGCAGCCTTCCAGGGTGGTTAGTCCCAGTTGGGCCTCTGTACTATACCGCGGGCGGCCAGCGGCACCACCGTTTCTACGGGTCTCCCTGACCGGCGCGTCGCCCCGCACCATCCTCACTAGACTACGCCAAGACCCACTGGTCCCACTAGTGCTGCGACCACCATCACCCCTACCCGGCTATGCATTTGCTGATCCCTGAACGCAATCCAACCGAAATTGAATTACTATGAAGGGTTTTTCGCAATATTGCACGGTGGTACCAACCCGGTCGAAATTTGTGACAAATTTGTGCCGTCAAATCTCTACCACCAGTATTTGGACCAAAAATGGTGGCGCATGGCCGAGTGCGGTAATGGACTGTATTGCGGGAAGTAGCTAACTGTTCCATTGACGCTTTACACACAAAAGACAGGTGGTCGGGTTGCCGCGGGAGTGATCCAAGCAATGAATGCAACCCGAGAAATTAGGAGAGGATGCACTAACCTTCACGACACACGTGTTTTCATCGCAGCCGGTACACGGATCTTCTCTTCCTTGCTCAGGAGCTGCCGTCAGCATCACTAGATCACTTGAGGAACACACGAGAGGCACAATCCGATCGGTAAAGGTCTATGAAGCGGTAAAAATGTAACAAATATTAATCATTTTTGAGAGACGCGAGCGCGGTCCGTCATTACGCTGGCTAGTTCAAAGCGAGACTGAGTGTCTATATCACAAATGGCGGACGGAAGCTATCTAGTCCTATTCTATGGTTAGTGCGGGAGAGGAGACGGGTATAGAAAGAGTGTGTTTCCACGTCAAGAAATACAGCTTCTACATCGGCGCAACCATTCCCCCCGGCTTGAAGGGTTACCTTCGAAACGACAAATGCGAAACAAATCTAAAGTCTAATCTAAATCTAGGTTTGGGAAATAACAACTAAAATATAAACCTAGATTGGAGCTCGTGCCTACCGCTGGCTAGGCAGAGGGCAGAGGCGAACAAACAACACAACGCAACAGTCTCGACCAAGACGAGACGCGATTAGCCAACAACAAATAAGGGTCTCTTCACGCGGGACCGATACAACAAGCGAGTGCTTCTTCTCCTCGGGTGGTTCGGAAACCGTAGTGGGATTGAATTGACTAACTGGCCACCCATCTAACGCGGCATGAATCCAGGACGGTCCACTAAACCATAACGGGTGATCTAAAATTTGCGAAGGAAGCAATCCACGAGAGAGACAATCGGCTGGGTTGTCGGTGCCAGCAACGTGAAAGAGATTATGTGGCGCCAATTCAGATTGAATTTTTGTCACTCTATTAGCGACGAATGTGTCCCAACGATGGGGCGAAGAGTGGGCCCAACACAAAGCGACTGTTGAGTCCTAAAAGCTAAAATTCTACTAATATTAATGCGAAAATTTACAATTATGTCAAATAAATTACCTTAAAGATTCCGACCACAATACAAAATGTCATTAAGCGACACGGAAGTGCTAGTCTTAGCACTGCCATCCAAAACTACGCGGAGTTTTAGTAGTAAGCTTATCTTCTCTAATAACTCCGCGGTGCGGGATAATGTACGAAGGCTGGGTCCCGCCAGTGTCCGCAGGCGCAGGTGAGATGTAACCTTTATCTAAATATTCGTTAACAACCTCATCATAGGCCCGCTTCGACTTTGGGGACGCCTGCATCTTTCGTTCCAAACAAAGAAAGCGTTTTTCAGCGGATACACGGGAGCCACCGAGTGAAAACTTGCGGATGGTAGACTCCAGTGGCGGCTCGACGGTGCAACAGAACGAAGCAGTCGAGTGACTAAAACTATCTATAGAAGCGGGTGCGGAACCAATTATAACAAAACCAAGAACTGTTTCCAGTGCGTGCGGAGCGGGGTACGTCGGTCCCCCTTGAACCTTACGTGATAACTGGAGGTGCGGGAGAATCGAAGCGCCGATCAATATATCGACGACTCCAGGAACAGCGTAAGTCTCATCTGCTAAAGGCAAGTCTTTAAATTTCGTTAATAAAGACGTGTCAACCGGGACGGTAGGCAACTGTTCAGCTATTCTATCTATAACGAGCGAATCCATGTCAAACCAAATATTATTATTAAAACGAGATCTAAACCTTGGTTTAACGGTGCCACGAACAGCTGACTGTAAGCTTCCAAAACCCTTCACCACTGAGCGGGTTGAACGCTTATCAACATTGAAACCAAGACGCCGACAACAATCTTGAGTAATAAAATTACTTTGCGAAGCGCCATCTAACAGCGCTCGAACAATGCGCGGCTTACCTAATGCATCAACAATAACAACGCGAGCGGTCGCAAGACACACAGTAGTGAGTGCAGCACTAGCGGGCCTGTAGTTCTTCAGCAAAGTCTTATCTCCTTTTTTGAAGAACAGTATCACCGCACTCCCGCTCCATGCCCTATGTGTTAGACCTTGTAGGATGACGGAATTAAAGAGGCTTGCTAGCTCTTTCAGGATTGGAGTTCCGCCTGCTTTCAGGAGCTCAGTAGTAATACCGTCATCACCTTTTAAGACCCGTTTTAAGACTAATTCTATTTATATTTCAATAAATGTGGTGGCGCATGGCCGTGCGGTAATGGACTGTATTGCGGGAAGTAGCTAAACTGTTCTATTGACGCTTTACACACAAAACAAGACAGGTGGCCGGGCTGCCGCGGATTCGATCCAGGCAGTGAATGCAACCCGAGAAATTAGGAGAGGATGCACTAACCTTCACGACACACGTGTTTTCATCGCAGCCGGCACACGGATCCTCTCTTCCTTGCTCAGGAGCTGCCGTCAGCATCACTAGATCACTTGAGGAACACACGAGAGGCACAATCCGATCGGTAAAGGTCTATGAAGCGGTAAAATGTAACAAACATTAATCATTTTTGAGAGACGCGAGCGCGGTCCGTCATCACGCTGGCTAGTTCAAAGCGAGACTGAGTGTCTATATTTCACAAATGGCGGACGGAAGCCATATCTATGATTAGTGCGGGAGAGGAGACGGGTATAAAAGGAGTGTGTTTCCGTGTCAAAAATACAGTTTCCACTTCGGCGCAACCATTCCCCCCGGCTTGAAGGGTTACCTTCGAAACGACAAATGCGAAACAAATCTAAAGTCTAATCTAAATCTAGGTTTGGGAAATAACAACTAAAATATAAACCTAGATTGGAGCTCGTGCCTACTGCTGGCTAGGCAGCGGGCAGAGGCGAACAAACAACACAACGCAACAGTCTCGACCAAGACGAGACGCGATTAGCCAACAACAAAATAAGGGTCTCTTCACGTGGGACCGATACAACAAGCGAGTGCTTCTTCTCCTCGGGTGGTTCGGAAACCGTAGTGGGATTGAATTGACTAACTGGCCACCCATCTAACGCGGCATGAATCCAGGACGGTCCACCAAACCACAACGGGTGATCCAAAATTTGCGAAGGAAGCAATCCACGAGAGAGACAATCGGCTGGGTTGTCGGTGCCAGCAACGTGAAAGAGATTATGTGGCGCCAATTCAGATTGAATTTTGCCACTCTATTAGCGACGAATGTGTCCCAACGATGGGGCGAAGAGTGGGCCCAACACAAAGCGACTGTTGAGTCCTAAAAGCTAAAATTCTACTAATATTAATGCGAAAATTTACAATTATGTCAAATAAATTACCTTAAAGATTCCGACCACAATACAAAATGTCATTAAGCGACACGGAAGTGCTAGTCTTAGCACTGCCATCCAAAACTACGCGGAGTTTTAGTAGTAAGCTTATCTTCTCTAATAACTCCGCGGTGCGGGATAATGTACGAAGGCTGGGTCCCGCCAGTGTCCGCAGGCGCAGGTGAGATGTAACCTTTATCTAAATATTCGTTAACAACCTCATCATAGGCCCGCTTCGACTTTGGGGACGCCTGCATCTTTCGTTCCAAACAAAGAAAGCGTTTTTCAGCGGATACACGGGAGCCACCGAGCGAAAACTTGCGGATGGTAGACTCCAGTGGCGGCTCGACGGTGCAACAGAACGAAGCAGTCGAGTGACTAAAACTATCCATAGAAGCGGGTGCGGAACCAATTATAACAAAACCAAGAACTGTTTCCAGTGCGTGCGGAGCGGGGTACGTCGGTCCCCCTTGAACCTTACGTGATAACTGGAGGTGCGGGAGAATCGAAGCGCCGATCAATATATCGACGACTCCAGGAACAGCGTAAGTCTCATCTGCTAAAGGCAAGTCTTTAAATTTCGTTAATAAAGACGTGTCAACCGGGACGGTAGGCAACTGTTCAGCTATTCTATCTATAACGAGCGAATCCATGTCAAACCAAATATTATTATTAAAACGAGATCTAAACCTTGTTTTAACGGTGCCACGAACAGCTGACTGTAAGCTTCCAAAACCCTTCACCACTGAGCGGGTTGAACGCTTATCAACATTGAAACCAAGACGCCGACAACAATCTTGAGTAATAAAATTACTTTGCGAAGCGCCATCTAACAGCGCTCGAACAATGCGCGGCTTACCTAATGCATCAACAATAACAACGCGAGCGGTCGCAAGACACACAGTAGTGAGTGCAGCACTAGCGGAGAACGAACACAAGGTGACGTCATCCGCGGCGGTCACCGGGCGGGCCGGAGCGCGCGCGAGCGCGGGCTGCGGCTGCGGCGCAGGCTGCCGTGTGTCACCGCTCGACGAGCCAACCGTGCTCACATTGGATGCGGCATTACTATTCTCAAAATGAAGCAAAGTGTGGTGTCTCGCTTGACATTTGCGACAACTATTTCTACTATTACATAAAACAACGCGGTGTTTAGTACCGAGACAATTAAAACAAAAATTATTAGCGCGAACAAATTTATAACGATCACTAGGCGACAATTTTAGAAAACCAGGACACCTGTACAGTTGCGAATGATGAGTGCTACACAAAGAGCAAACAGGTGATTGTACATGTGCTGGTGCGGTACTAACATAAGTATGGGTTGACCTCGGTGACCTCGATGAGGCATCTATTTTGCGTTCAGAAGTAACAACCTTCTTCGCGCCTTCATGTTTCGATGAAGAGCGTTGCAATACCTTTATATGCTCGCGAACAAAACTTTCTAAGTCTTCGAACTTAGGAATTTTACTGCCGCGATGATCCGACTCAAACAAACGAATGGTTTCGGAATCTAACCTCTTTAAACCCATATACAAAAATACGAAGTCGCAGAGGTCATCGATCTTCAAGTTCTTTACGGCGCGAACAGCTGACGCGAAAGTATCCAGAAATTTCTCTAAGTTTTGATCGTTACATGCCGTAATAGATTTCAAATCAGACATCTGATCTAAATAGGCGTTAGCCACCGATCTTTTATCCTCATACTTAGCTTTCAAAGTATTTAAAATTAAATTATAATTCCCGGCACTAAACGTAATTCCAGCGCAAGCGGTTATAGCTTTACCAGTCAATTTTTCAACGAGATAATGCAATTTTTCGTGATCTGTCAACGAATCGTTCTTATCTATCGTATTCTCAAAACTATCTATAAATAGACACCAATTGCGAATGTTACCATCAAATTCGGGCATTTGAATTGGTGGCAACTTAGGTCGGTCGCGAGTGGGGTTGGGTAGGTCAGCCGGTTTCTCCAAACTCCCAGCGACGCGTTTGATACGACAATACAAATCGTCAAACGACGACAAGGCTTGACAACTCACTGAGTAATCGGGATCCAAATTCAACTCTAAAACATTGATGTCATGTACTAAGGTTTCGAAATCCGCGCGTAGACTATCTAAGTTTTCTATAGAACACAAGAACGAATCTCTGATGACCAAATCAGAGGTTTTAAGTGCATTATCATAGATCGATTGTACGCGAGAGTAAATCATTTCTTTTTTAGCGTATAAAAGTTTCAATTGAACCTTACCGGTCTTATCAACCTTTGGGGACATGTTTACAATTAAATCTCAAACTAAAGTGCGGTAAATAACAAATATGAAATGACTTAATCCTAGCGGTACAGAGCAGCGAGGCGGCGCGAGCGATAACCGTAGGTAGGTAGGTACTTATGACTGCCAGTGCAAGCTTGAACTAACGCGCATAGCAACAAGGTCGTACCTACGCGATGGTCGCTGTCTAGGTTCAACTATTATTTCAGAGATTAAGTATTGCGTAATATCTATTCAAACCAAAATACTTTCGTATGAATTGGGATGAGATGCGAGCGAGGTAGGTACAGCCACGTGTCCACCCACGCAGGTACTAGGCAAATACGACGCGAGCCGAGAACAACGTAATTGAAAAATACAAAACAAAGCCAAATGCGTTAGGTATTACACTGTGCCTATGCACTAGGGTGTCTGAGTATACCTAAGATCTAAGCCTAAATGTCTGGATGCGGGGCCCTCTACCAAAACAACCAGGCACTTAGGTGCGATGCGAAAATTGCGAACTACGATTAAGTGTTGATATGATACCTAACCTATTTATGTATTAGGTAGGTACAATGCGAGCCAGCGGCGAACGGACAACAAATTCTAAGCCTAAATGTCTGGATGCGGGGTTTTCTACTAAAATAACCAGGCACTTAGGTGCGATGCGCTTATTCCCATTAGAATAATAACAAAATACGAACTACGGCTAAGAATCCGGCTCGATCCGGACCAAAAAAAATGTTGACGCGTGGGCCAACGTGTGCGAGTGGACTGTATTGCGGGAAGTAGCTAAACTGTTCTATTGACGCTTTACACACAAAACAAGACAGGTGGCCGGGCTGCCGCGGATTCGATCCAGGCAGTGAATGCAACCCGAGAAATTAGGAGAGGATGCACTAACCTTCACGACACACGTGTTTTCATCGCAGCCGGCACACGGATCCTCTCTTCCTTGCTCAGGAGCTGCCGTCAGCATCACTAGATCACTTGAGGAACACACGAGAGGCACAATCCGATCGGTAAAGGTCTATGAAGCGGTAAAATGTAACAAACATTAATCATTTTTGAGAGACGCGAGCGCGGTCCGTCATCACGCTGGCTAGTTCAAAGCGAGACTGAGTGTCTATATTTCACAAATGGCGGACGGAAGCCATATCTATGATTAGTGCGGGAGAGGAGACGGGTATAAAAGGAGTGTGTTTCCGTGTCAAAAATACAGTTTCCACTTCGGCGCAACCAAAATGAATAAAACCAATGTGTTTCTTTAATTATTTAAATTATTTAACTGAAATTTTAAAAAGTAGATTAGCAGATTGTTTATTGTAATATATATATATAAGCGTATATTTATTTATTTATTTATTCATTTTTCACTACATCACTATCTTTACAGGCTAACCTGATACAATAGTGTGGTCCTTAAATATTATAATAACATATAACATATAGTGCAATTTTTGAGAACTCACTCAGGGAACATGTAAAAAGATCTGTGCCGTTCGCTACTTCATTGAGTATATGTAAGGTGCGCGTTATCACAATTTTGCCTAGTAAATTAGTTCTAGCAGTGGGCACTGCTAGTAGACGCGGACGCCGCCTACGCCACACGTAATTGTTGGGTACACATAGGTTAATCTCTTTCAAGACGGGATTAGACGTCTTACCACGAAATAATTTAAAAATATACGTGGTAATAGCCATGTAGCTCCTTGTCTCTAATTTGTTATATGAGTCAAACTAGCAGATTAGAGCATTTTTTTAAAAAACGTGCGGAAATTCCCCACGTATACTTCACAAACTACTCTTAGGACATTGTACATTTAAATTTATGTCACGTATGCCATTATAGTTCAATAAAAAACATGAATCATGCAGAAATGTTCTTTATATAGCTCACATGATTCATTATATCGATAAGATGCGTTTGCCTTAAAAAAAGTCAAAATGGCCAACTTGTTAGTTTTGCCCATACCTAGGACATAGGACTCGTAGATCCATAGAACCCATCGACATGTCGTGTTTTTTTGGTTCGTTGTTCATTTTCCATGCTATAGAAGTTTTAATAACTGTATAATTCCAGGGTGAGGTTAAATGCGGGGTGTGTTCACATCACACGTCATCAAGTCGCGAGGGCAAATAGTTTGGTGACAAATAAGCTGACTCATGTCCGCGATATGTGTTGTAAAATTTATATTTTTTTGTTTATTTTATACGTAATAGTGACAAAATGTTACAAAATGTTTATGTGGCGTAATTTCGCCTTTAAAATAGTACAAGAATTGACAGTTAAATCCAAGTCGAACGAACAAACTGATTCTACTCTTCGTTATTCGCAGAATGCTCCTATGAATCTATGATATTGTTATCAGTATCGTTCTACAACTACCTCTGCAAGCATCTCATTAAAATTCGTCGTCGTCAACAGACATTATCTTGTCAAACGATACGTTAGTGCTCGTAAGCGCAGACTCTGAAATTAACTACTTGCCGCGACAGTCTCGACCATAATGACAAACCCTGTATACTGCTGTGTACTATTCTGATGATACGTAGTTTTTATGGCATTAGGGAGTTACGTTTATCTCTTAACATCTCTCTCGTATGTCATTCCATTATTAATACATCTAAAGTTGGTCACAATTTGCTTAATGCTGTTTGTCACATTATGATGAGCCCAAATGTTCTGTCTATACATAAATGATGTACTAGAAATCTTTCCCGAGTTTTATATTTTTAAGATATTATCTAGGTATATTTGCCAAACTTCTATTCATATAGTAGTCATTTCATGTCCAAGTGCTTTCCTTTTCCACACATCTACGTTATGAAATGTGTCATGGATAATTTGCTGACAGATATATAAAAATGTCGGGCATGTGAATTATTACATTTCTACTGACTAATCTTGAAGATCCAAATGATATATTATGAGCCAGATAATTATCACCATTACACTGTATTCAATTATTTACGGTATTAATATGCCAAGGGCATCAATATTGACAATATCTAGGGAGATTTAATAGACTAACAATAATATTCGTATGACTACCCTAATTCTGTCATCCATTACCGGCGGGCATTTTGCTAGTATAAACATACCATATATCTTAATTTATGTAGTTCGTGACTGGTTTCATTGTATGAGTTGCTATTGTTGGGTGACTATTTGTATTTGCTCTGCTTGACGCAAGTAAAAGGAAAAAGAAAATGTTCGGACACAATGAATACTCTTTTCAAATTTACGTGTTATTGCGTAGGACGATACATCCTCTATAAATATAAATAATAATAATCGGGATGAACTGAACCAATTTGAATTCAAAGGGACCACATTATTAGAAGGTACTTTCAATAATGAACCACAAATGAATAAACTGATAATCATCTATTTATTTTTAACCCCCGGTGCAAAAACTACGTGTGTGTGTGTGTGTGTGTGTGTGTGTGTGTGTGTGTGTGTGTGTGTGTGTGTATGTCTGTGGCATCGTAGCTTCTGAACGGATGAACCGATTTGGATTTAGTTTCTTTTGTTTGAAAGGTTTATTAGTCGAGAGTGTTCTTAGCTATGTTTGAATAACTTTGATATACCTAGTAATACATATTTTGATACAAGCGTTGTCATTGTCGGGGGGACCTTGGATCGTTCCGATAATATGACGTAGTGGTCTTTCAGTTAGGGTCCCCCGACATGACAAGGCTTGCATCAATATATGTATTACTATATCAAAGTTATAGGGCTAACTAACACAACTTACTTTCGACGTTTTGGGGGTTGCTTTTTGTGACGGGGGTTTTTTATAAAGTCTTAACACCGCATATCTAGGTTAATCGAAACCTAGATAGAACCGTACAGATTAAGATACTTCTATTAAATCCTTTAGGAGGCGAACTGGTAACCGGTTAACAAAATGATTGAAACATTTATTTCACTATTGTTATTATTATTGAATACTTTATTGTACGCCAATTACAATATTCATGATACATAAATTTAGAAGTCAAGACAAGACAAGAGCAGTACAAAGGGCGGCCTTATCAATTTACGCAATTTTTCCAAGCAACCTTTCTAGTCTAGTCTATTAGTTTAATAAATTCCTATTGATAAATACATTATTAGAAGATTTTTCCAGGGTCGCTAGCACGAGTGTAACTCCTCTGTTGCATACGTTCATAGGCCACGGTAACCACTTTCCCTCAGTTGAGCCATGTGCTTGTCTGCCACCTAAAAATGTATTTGCTATCGAGTAGATATAACATCCCAACCTTTCATTTATATTGTTAAAGATATTGTCATTAGGTTAATAGTTTATTTTCATTGTATCCTCTATAATTTCACAATGCAACGACTATAATAAAAATGAACAAACTAAACTCGTAGGTGTATATCGCCGTCAAACCTTTTATTTGTAAAAGTAGTCCTTTTAAATGAGAGATGAAATACTGCATTCAATTGTATTTCTCAGAAAACAAATAATAGTAATAATAACAGATTGACTGCCTCTTTGGCGTGGCGGTAGTTTGAACCCCGCTCAGTGCAAATATTTGTATGCATGAATATTGGTTCTGGTCTGGTCATCCCTCGGAGAGTACGTTAAGCCGTCAGTCCTGATTGCCATACGAATACACAGTCGTTACAGGAAGTTGGAGCCGTAAAATGTCCAACAACTGGTCTGACTGCAGTGCTTCGAAATCGTCTTTGGGTTGTGGACGTCAGGTGGTAGTCGATTTATGAAAAATCCGCAGTTAGACATGTAAAGCCAACCCGAGACTCCGAAGTGGAAGCTTTGTGTCAACTCACTTGTTACGTGTTGCATGGTAGTTATTACTTCTATCAATTTTTCACTATCACTTTCCGTAAAATTATGGAGGTCAAAATTAGTTCAGATTCTAATAGTTCCCTATTTCAATAACATAGTTTGAAATAATAATATTTTTATTTTTTTTAGGGTACTGTAACTTTACTTTTATATGCTTAATAATAAGAGATCACAGTCTGTCCCAGGCTGTAGCTTGAGAAGCTTGGTAACTAGGCACTTTTCACAGATGATGTATATCTGTTACCGCTATAACAAAACAACAAAATACTACGGAAACCTTTGTGCGCGAGTTCGACTCGCACATGATCGATTTTTCTATCTTGGTTTTAATGAATATATTTTCTCAGTTGAACCATTACGATCTGAAACTAGAGGTGGCTGGAATTCATGGAAGACAGAATATTAATGCTGGAATTAAACCTAATGTTATGAAAACAAGGGTCTCATATCTAATGTCACAAACTGTTTAGTGAGACTACATCACGAAGATGAAATTGTCTTCTGTATTAAATACAAACGTTGACTATTTATTTGCCAAGAGCGAAATAGAATCATAGTTAGGGAGTAAATCAACAACTCACATCTCTAATTAAATAGTATTACAAGTAAACTGTTTCTTGTCTACATATCCCCATGTTCAAAGAGAAGCCATCTAATTTGTAATTCAAACTAAGAATCTTCGAAATAAACTGTACGTTTTAAAGTTCACATCAAATTATCATATCTACAAAATCATATATTCTATTCTAATAAAATATTCTACTTATTTATATAAAGAAATATTGCTCAGATACGGCATTTCTTTTATGTTCCTGAAGTTACACGTAATGTTCTTATGTAAAAAGCGAGAACGGGATAATATGGTATACGTATTTCAGGCAAATAATCTAATAAAAAGTTTTCAGAAATAAAAAAAGGATATACACATTACTTTTAATTTGTATCAATTCATGGAATAATATAACATTATATAGATTTGCATATTCCAGTACTAACATCAATTTCCCTATCATCGTAAGACAACGATCTCTGACGACAAGTCGTTACTAACTTTATACTTTTTTTATTCCCTAATTCGTATACAGAATAAGAGTGGGTCGTAAAGTATGTTGATGTGCCAGTTAAAACGTCATTTTTTCAGCAATAAACGTAAAGGACTGGAACGATGGATTGAAATGTGCGGCAGGCTCATGAATGTGTGATTGGAATCCACAGTGACCTTCAATAACCTATTTTGTTATGATATAAATGGGTCAGTATTATAATATGAAGTATAGTACTGAGCATGATCACAGTGGTCTTACTTATTGTAGTATCACTAGAAGATAAACATTATTGTTATATGTAACACGTCATTTTATTAACATTACTCCAAAGAGCACCTAGGTATATGGTTTTTGGTGTGTTGGTCAGTACCTGGACCAGGATACTTCTGTACTAACATTTTATAGAGGAAAGATTTGTATTCTTGTATGAAAATGACGAAAAGATTAAGATTATTCATCTTAATCTTTTCGTCATTTTCGAAACCATTTCTAACAATACATCTGTTCTTTAGTATCCAATTTAATACGTTAGATACGTTCTGCATTTTAAAGTAAATAATAATTGCCATTCGAACTATATAATTACAATGAACAGCTTGAAAGATATCGAAATATGAAAATAACGCGTGAACGAAAGAAATATAAGCGTGGCTGATAGTAATACCGAGCAAAATCAGATCATGTTAAATATACCTTTTTATTTATTCTTATAAAATACTGTTTCAGTACCTGTTATACTTTTTAAATTATAGAAATTGGACGTTCTATTCAAAAGGTATTACGAAATTCAACATAATTTGAAAGCGATGAAATTACCGGCATGGGTGCAACGGAAGTTCGAAGTATGTTACGAACGAAACCGAAGAGGGTCCGCTGAAGTGAAGGTGCAGCTGGAACGGGATTGGGGTGCGTGGTCCGGAATCTATATGAGGTGCATCCTGGGAAATGGAGACGGTAACACTTCTCTCACAGGGGAGACACTGCCGCCTTCGGTAAATATCGGCCTCGGGTGGGCTACCTACCTCAGTATCTGAATACCAAAGGGCATGCGGTTTTAATGGGTCCGAGTGTGACGCAATTGGTATCCGCGGGGATTACCGCACGAAAATAAGTGCGCAATATATTTTTGAAGGAGGTAGGACACAACGGTATTTCCGTCCAATTCAGTCCGACTGGGGAAGTACCTCTACCCTACAGAATACCGCTCCCATAATAAGCTCGTGTTATGTTCCCGGCGGTGAGTAGGATAGCCAGAGTCATTGGAGAGTTTCTGTGCTGTCAGTGGAAAGACCAAAAGCTTGTCCTGCTTTGTCTTTTACACTGACGGCACAGAAATTCTCAATGCTTGCAGGGTTGCGCGCGAGTGTGACTCTCTTGAGTTTGCATGTGTTTATTGGCCATGGTGACCACTTTCCATCAGGTGAGCCGTGTGCATGTCTGCCACCTACGTGGTATAAAAAAAAATAGTGGCGTCGAATTTGGTACAACGTCCTCTTGAGCACGAAACGCGTGTTGCTAACAAAATGTATCACAGAATTTCGCATTTATTCATTTTTTCGGTAACTATGAGTGGCGTATGCAACAAAACCTACAAAGCGGATCTCAATCCATCAAATTTTGTTTCCTTACAACCTTCAAAGTTTCGTCGATATTTACATACCAAGTATTGATATTTTTTGATGCTGTAGATAAGTAGTTAAACTGTGGTATGATTTAGTTACTTTCTTGTGAGGAGAAATAAAAGGAATACTGACGTTGTTGCTAGCAAAATGCCGTTGTATGAAGGTTATGTATCATTTGATTTTTTATTCGATATTTGTGCTTCAAAATTATGCTTTTAATAAATATATGCAAGTACCTATATATAGCGATAAAATCTTTGTTTATTTTTCGTGGATATTTCAGTTAGCTACTATTCTATCTGGCTTCATATTTATCTTCTTCATACTAGCCTTGTGTCGCTATACGCAGGGTCGTCTTTCAAGATTTTTAGGTGCTAACTCTTCTACTAATAATATCGTCGATAATAAGGCCACATTTCTTCACGTTCTTCTGGAAGTACATCATCCAAGTGGTTTCAGGTCTATCCCTTCCTCTTTTCTATGTAGTCAGGGAAATATACATTGTAACGATATTAATGATCTTCGAAACACATACCACAACCTTCTCAGTCTTTTTTTTAACATAAGGAACTTGAGTCCGATACCCTCGACCAAAACCGCACGGGCATCTTGTTCCGACGCCAGAGCCGCCTATGCGTCTCGCAGTTTCGTCTTGTTCCGTTGTTCGGTAATAGGTGTGGCCTTGAAACATTAAGGTGAAAGCCTGTGGTTGCACGGGGAGTAACGCCAAGAAGCTGATATGATAATGACCGCCATTTCGAAATCACTAAAAAATATATGTTCATGAAAGCGTTTTTGCTAATTGCGGCTGATTGGTATTATTTCTTGCACTCACTCACTCATTACATATTTACTTGGTAATACTTGGTTGAACTATGAAATAATATAGTTCTCTAAACTATTCTGGTGAGTCACGTTATTTAAAATTTCCTTGGAAATGGTACTGCTTACTTCATAGTAAAATTAGAAGTTCTGAATATATTTCGTAAAAATATTAGGTTAGAAAAAAATCACAACAAGAAACGGTGAATTTGCTAATGCAATTTACACAGACTTACATAACACATTACACAACACATAACAGTTCTTGAGTTTCTTATTATAAAATGATATCACTGCAATGTTTGTCAGTGTCAGCGCTTTCATTTGTCGAGCGAAGGATGTATCGTTTGTCGATCAAAGCTGACGTGAAAAAAATCAGTTGCACTATTGTACGTCGAGCTGAAGTTCAGCTTCGTACCTATCACTAATGGTCGTTGTGTCGTACTATCGCCCTTACAGTTGCTGCGTATTTATCTGTCACAGTTGTCGTAACTATAAGACAGAAAGAGACCCTGTCTTACAGTTGTACTTCGTATACTTAACTTCGGCTCGTTCCTGTGGCATAAAATGGCTCTCGTGATTCAGTGAGGAAATGCTGCTAGCCTTATGGGTACCATGCGCCAGGAACGATACGGAGTTAAAATTACTTAACGTAGTCTAATCACGGGGCGTTTTTTTATTTTCATTTTGTGAAATAACGTAGAATGATTAATGATTATTAGGTAAGTCAATTAGTTTTTTTGTTCACATTAAACTTTATCCTTTACTTTCTAACTTTAATAAGGAAGAATTTTCATTAAATAGGTGGCTAAGATGTTCATTTATCATTATTTTAGTCAACTCGTTTAATATAAATTGTTAGCTTTTTAGGCACGGGTAAATTAAACGAGGAAGGGCATGATGAAATTCCTGTTTAAACTTGAAACAATCCGACTCGAAATGTACTTTCACTGTTAAGAATACATAATAAAGAAACATTAGATACTCAGTTTGCAAGTGGTATCAGCAGACCTTTTTGAGTAACGTAGATTGATAATTTGTATGTGGCGTGAGTTAATAAAATAGCAAAAATAAAATAAATAGAGATGAGAGAGTATCAAGACTATCAAGTCTCCGTAGAATGACGATGGCATATTATTGCTTACCACCTTTTTCTCTCCAGGAGGAACAAAATCCTGCATTTGCTACTGTGTCTTTAGATATTTTCACGGGTTTCTTTAGAGTTAATTATTTCTGCATCATAAGCAACCTTAGAGAAGACCCATATGAAATACTTCCGTGTCGGTCCTGACCCAATGAGAATCTAAACTAAATTTACATTAAGTCAAGATTTTTACATTTCACTGTACCTGTAACCAAAATTATCTACAGATATTATGTTATGAAAATATTTTACTTTTTACATACTTAATGTACTCTCTCACACTGTAGAACCACATAACGTGCCAACTACAAGGTAACGTACTTAAGTGTAAATGGGTACTTAATCATGGAAAGTACTGCGGGGACCTCAAAACGAAGCTGTTAAAGAAACTCGCTGTCGTAGTTTAAATATCAGTAGTGATATATTGCAGCGTGTATAGGTCTTCGGATCCATAACGAAATATAAAGGTAGTCTGAATATTTGTTAGTGTTTTTCAATAAAAAATTGAAATAAACGTTCTTTGAACAGTTCTGAATCAAAAAAAATATCTTTAGCTTAGAATTTAAAGTTTAAAATCTGACATTATGTACATTTTACAGTATTCGTTTGTTGGTCACGGCTCCTTTACTTGTACCATAAGATTTTGCTACTTACCAATGTACCGTTGTCATTCTCTAGCAATTCTCTGAATATAATAGTTTGATGGTAAGTGATATCTGCTCCAGTAATCAGCCTCAGTTTGTCCGTTTTGTGTCATTATTTATAACTAAAACTACTAAAATTTAGTAGTTTTAGTTATAAATAATGACACAAAACGGACAAACTTAATTAAATCAAATTTAATTTGATTTTTACAGTGACTAGCAATCTGGCTATTAAGATGATTTAAAGAGACAACATCATCATCGCCATCATCTGCATAGGTTCATAGTTTGTTATGTATTCCATTTTTACCTTATTATTTTTTATACGACTAAGGTGGCAGACAAGCGCACGGCCCACCTGATGGAAAGTGGTTACCGTGGCCTATGGACGTGTGTAACACCAGAGGAGCCACACTCGCGCTGCCGACCCTGTAAGCACAGAGTTTCTGTGCCGTCAGTGTAGTCATCACGAAATAAAATGCCTGTTACTACATTTGACTTTGTGACGTTACTAGAAATGGAACCATATGACTTAGTACTCGATACTCACTATAAAACGATTTCAACTTTGAATGATTTGAATACCTATGTATTGTTAAGTGCATTAGATTAAAGTTTTAATTAGAAAATATAACTAAAACTTTGATGCTGTAGGTATTTTGAAATTATACAATGTTACGAAAGGTCAATTTTCTTTCAATTAATATTTTTGTTACAATAACATTATTTATTATTACACCAGTATTTATTCCAATTATGTTGTCAATATTTACGTATCTATTGCCATTATTTGCGTCTTTGAGTTCCAAGCTCATATTTTTCAGTAAAGAAAAACACCTGTTGAACTTTAATAATTAATTAAATATTCCACGACATTCTACACAACGCTATCTAGACCCATGGTAAGCATAGCTTAACTAGCTTGTGTTATGGGATCTAGAATGCAGATAAACATACTTAGATCCTTTTTTTTTGTAAATACATACATATTTTACATAGAAACACCAGACCAATGCAAATATACATATTCATGCATACAAATATTTGCACTGAGCAGGAATCGAATCCGCGCCCCCTGCATAGCAGTCGAATGCTCTACCGCAACGCCACGGAGGTCGTTAATTGATTTAAACAATAATATTTATAATTATGAATAGACAGTATGAAGTAATCATTATACACAGCACTTAACCGAGTGGGCGGTACCCGTCAATGAAAAATTTAATTACCTTCAGAACAATATCGATCGGTCTAAATATAGAACTCCATGGTCGTGAACTGTCAAAACGGACCTTTTATATTATGATAACTATATAAAATAATATAACTTTAAAAAGTTTAGTTACTTAAGTACATACATACATAAACTCACGCCCTATATCCCCGAAGGGGTAGGCAGAGATACAAGCACCCACATTTCGCCAGTTTATGTTTAGGTCCCAATGTAATAGGTGGTGAGACTATTGCCATTAACCGAGCACTTAAAAACCTGCGATAAATTCACACATAACTTCGAAAAGCATCGAAAACAGAAACATGGTGTGTGCCATGGTAAAATCTGGGATCGAACCCGAGACCTCGTCTTACCAGTCCACTACACATACCACTAGGCTACCGCGATACCGCTACACTTAAGTACAGTATTGCTTAATAGCTATCATTAAAAAACAAAATAACCTTTCATAAAAATGATTTTACCTCCTTTATATCCACTGTGAATATTTAATTAATACTTGAACTCTGAAGTTATATCCCTCTGATAAAATTTATTAATATACTGGCCACCCTCTGAAATTACAATAAGTTTAAAAGCTTTATTTAGAAGACAATTAAATGCTGTTTTAATTTAACGATTGAGTATTAAAAGACCCTTGTATAATAGAACAATGAATAGGATGGCAAATACAATAAACATAAAGGTTGTTAATGATTTTGCGTTTATCTTTATAACAAAGAAAATTTAAACCTTAAAAAATACATACGTATTGTGTAGTGCAGATCAACTACAGGATCACCCTCAGATTCTGTATGAAAACTAAAGAATTTTTTGTTTTTATAGTCATATTACATAAGATAGTGTTCAAGTGTAAAGTTTACAAGTACAAAACTATTTTATCTTCATTTGTGTCTATGTAACAATATTATTAGCATTAGTTTAAAACATTACAAAAATGACAGTATACAGTTGAACTAAAGGAAGCTAAAAATATACAAAGGGATAAAAAGCGCATTTAGAGAGCTTCTGCACAATTTCAACATCTCACAGAAAATGAGTTTGAATTAAGAAAGCACTGCACTTTTCATAGCGGTAGCACCCTTCTTTCTGGATAAATTTTATAACTTGAAGGAAACCAGAGCGGAAATTAACCAGTTAACAGTATACTTTCAGCTGGCTTTACATGGACTAAAAGGTAATCTTAAAGGACATAAATTGGTTAAGAATTTCAGTTAGGTTTGTCGACCTTTTTATTTTATGTTTGAGTTGGGCTATAAATTTTTAATTTATTACGATTTATAATGAGTCATTAAAATTACGAGTAACTCTTAAATTGTGCATAGTAAATGTATATATATTCAGACAAATTAAGCTCCATAATATGATTCAACCGTTGCCGTCTATGCTGGGCACTAAATTTCACATTGGTTTTATAACCAATGAGATTAATTATTATCTGTGTCTTCCGTTAGACAAAAAATTCTGCAATGGCAATGCAGTAAAAGGGCATTGAAATTTTTAAAAGTTTTATCTTACTGCCAAAGACTAAAAGTATTTTATGGTCCTTCGAGCCGATTTTCTTTGATTAATATTTGTGTCGTGTATTTTATGTTTTAATTATTTTGTATGTGACTTAGAAATGTATTTACTTAAACACATTGTAATCTTTGAATGTACATGAAACTACGTTCTTAACAATATTTCATATCACTACATGCTGAATAAAGTAGGTAATAATAAGGCCCGTTTAACGAGTTCAAAAGGAAATAAATATTTCAACTAACTCAATCGACCACGATAAATCCCACACAAATGTTTGTTCATTAAATAAATCTATCATTTAGTGTTTGCTTTGTTATAACATCCCAACCACTTGGTGAAGGAAATTTTGTAAGATCAATTACTGCCTGTTCTCCCAGAGAACAATAACAATAGTTATACAGAGAAAAGCTGTTTAGAAATTCATTGTGCGTTATGAGGATCTTTATAGATATAATAGAATAATTTAGAACATACTACAAGCCTATCGTGCTGTGCTTTAACTAATAGTGTTTTACTGTAATCTAGAGGGACAGTGATGGGGGATATATTGGATGCAAACTTGATGCAATTATTTTTTTAAGTTGATGTTTTCAGTTCAGAAAATCAACAACACAACCTTAAGCATACTAGCGTATGTCAAAAATACAGAGTTATTTTATTTTGTAATATTTCGAAATAGGGGTTGTTATCCAACTGATGTGCAACAGGCATTATTTTTTTAATTTTTAAGACTGTCTGGAAACATTTAAACATTTTGAGTCATAAATTTTATATCAAATTTGGTTTCACAAGTTTGAACATAATATGTACTATATTCTTTACAGGTATTAGAAAGGCACAATAAATACGTCTTGGCCGTGCTCCATAAAAACAATTTACAGAATACGCCAAAATTATTACAACATATATTTCAAGTGAACGACTTTTTCAAGTAGTTTACACACGGAAACGTTGAAGTCTCTATCGTCAGTCTGTCGAGATATAGCTGTGACAATTCAATCTAGCGGCACTCGCAAAACTCGATTCTCGTTTCAGAATGGTTTTTAAGGAGCTGCGGTATTGCCGTTTCTGTATTGCATTTTTCGTTTGTTGTTTTATGTTTTGTTTGTCCAAAATGAATTTTAACATCAAAATATTATACAATTTTAAAAACACTCAGGAATGATAGATGAAATAGAAAGTGTTGCTAACTTAATTTGGCTTAGTGGACTACTGACTTTATTATTAAGTCTACCCTTCAAAAACAAAATAAAGCATAAAATTATATATATAACAAAATAATTCTAAAAATCAGCACTGTTTTTAATAATTTGGACCCCATACAATATAATCAACATGATATTACAATGTCTTAGTAAATTAATTGAAAGTACAAAGACAATCTTCACAACCCAATTTCCAATTACGTTTCAAGTTATGAGAGAGTTTAGATGTTCACATCTATCGTACGAGCACAAACTTGACAAACTCACAATATCAAAGAGTGCGTTAATTCTTCATGAATTTTTAAGTGTTTTATTTTTTATTGTTCACAGTAGAGCTTGTAGGTAGAATGCATACAGTTTATGTACAGTGGGCGGCCTTATCTCTGGAAGCGATTTCTTCTAGGCAATCTTATAATATTCTTAAATGAAAAAAATATTGTAAATGTTACAAATATTTTATAAATCTATTTTTCTAATTTAGGTTCCAAATCAAAGAAAGTTAAACATTCATCATAAAGGTTAATTTTGGAAGGAGTCATATCAGTTCTTGGAGGTGCAAAAGGCAGTTTTGTTGTTACTACGGTATATTTTTAAGGTAAAATTTACTTCTTCATATTTTTACAAAGGGGGTAATCTTGATACACACCTACCTAGTACACAAATTTTAATCAGCATTTTCGCACCCCAATGTTACTTAGACACGAATTCCCATATGGCGTGAGACATTATCTGCTTATACATTTTTAGTAACATATATACGCAGTGCGGTAGCAAGAATTTTATCCAGAACATTTTTTGCTAAATAAATTGCATTTTTTTATTAACAGTATGTGGCAAAAAAGTACCGCCCACCACATATCTAAACTATGAAAGTAGAATACATTCCTATGACTTTGCACCTCCTAGTTGACGGACGAGGCTCAAGATTTTCTCCCGAGAGTCGAAAGGTTTGACGTCAGTTGCTCTTCTATTTTCAATCTCATTTACAATAATATTTACAAAATGCCTTGACTTTATAAAAAAGTGACAAGACGCTATTTTATTTTAATAAAGTCTTCCCAAAACCTTTAATACTTTTGAAAATGCCGGAAGTAATATTATCTCATCAATAAACCATGACGAACATCAAAAAGAGCCGCTTCACATAATATCTTCAAAATCCGATCGTTTCTCGAATCAATCGAACACTGGATAGAACGGTCAAGGTAGCGACTAAGATGAAAAGATTAAAAGGAATACTGACTTCTAAAACATTTTAATTGCAGTTCTTCTCTCAATTAAAAATGATTAGTTATTTGAATTTAACCTAGTATAATTTCTTTATATTTTAGTTATTTCTTTTAAATATTGTTTATAAAGAGAGCCCCCACCTCTTACACTTTCATGGGTTTTTCCTGGTTCCGTCTGGTAAAAATAGAAACTAAAAAGAGTATTAACAATACTTGAGTGTCCACTTTTTTGAAAATACCTAACCACTTGCAATAAAAATATCAACCCAATCAGCAAATGCGGTCAGACTGATTAGTATACCTTTTTATCCCTTATTTTGGCTAGTTACAGGCTGAAACATCTTGCTCAAACAACTTGATTATCCCTAAAATTATAGCATACTATTAAGATAGTTTTTATTACGTTGTTATAATTTTTTGTTCGTTTATTTACGCAATAGAAGTTTTCATTTGTGTTAAGAAAATTAAATTCTAAAATTAACTTTCCAATCTATTCAGACAAGTGAGGTTCAAAGTAAATATTTGTAATCTAACATAGAGGTATTAAAGTGGTCCACGTAGATAAACTATCTCAAACACATATTAGACGTTCGTTCCGGTCCCAACAGCAACGTGAACCTTTGTGACACTCGTTACAAACTGTCTGAAGTCTGAAAACTTGAGACAGGTCTTGGGTTCTCATTTCACCAGAATGACTTCTTCAGAAATTAAATGTGTTTGTTATTACGAACATTGGTTATACTCGTAGTAGTATCATTTTAGTAACAAAATACCTAATGGTTGCGCCGAGGTAGAAGCTGTATTTCTTGACGTGGAAACACACTCTTTCTATACCCGTCTCCTCTCCCGCACTAAAAACCATAGAATAGGACTAGATAGCTTCCGTCCGCCATTTGTGATATAGACACTCAGTCTCGCTTTGAACTAGCCAGCGTAAGGACGGCCGCGCTCGCGTCTCTCAGAAATGTATAATATTTGTTACATTTTTACCGCTTCATAGACCTTTACCGATCGGATTGTGCCTCTCGTGTGTTCCTCAAGCGATCTAGTGATGCTGACGGCAGCTCCTGAGCAAGGAAGAGAAGATCCGTGTACCGGCTGCGATGAAAACACGTGTGTCGTGAAGGTTAGTGCATCCTCTCCTAATTTCTCGGGCTGCATTCACTGCCTGGATCGAATCCGCGGCAGCCCGGCCACCTGTCTTGTTTTGTGTGTAAAGTGTCAATAGAACAGTTAGCTACTCCCCGCAATACAGTCCACTCGCGCACGCTGGCCCACGCGCCACCATTTTTTGGTCCGGATCGAGCCGGATTCTTAGCCGTAGTTCGTATTTTGTTATTATTCTAATGGGAATAAGCGCATCGCACCTAAGTGCCTGGTTATTTTAGTAGAAAACCCCGCATCCAGACATTTAGGCTTAGAATTTGTTGTCCGTTCGCCGCTGGCTCGCATTGTACCTACCTAATACATAAATAGGTTAGGTATCATATCAACACTTAATCGTAGTTCGCAATTTTCGCATCGCACCTAAGTGCCTGGTTATTTTAGTAGAAAACCCCGCATCCAGACATTTAGGCTTAGATCTTAGGTATACTCAGACACCCTAGTGCATAGGCACAGTGTAATACCTAACGCATTTGGCTTTGTTTTGTTTTTTTTCAATTACGTTGTTCTCGGCTCGCGTCGTATTTGCCTAGTACCTGCGTGGGTAGACACGTGGCTGTACCTACCTCGCTCGCATCTCATCCCAATTCATACGAAAGTATTTTAATTTGAATAGATATTACGCAATACTTAATCTCTGAAATAATAGTTGAACCTAGACAGCGACCATCGCGTAGGTACGACCTTGTTGCTATGCGCGTTTGTTCAAGCGTGCATTCACAGTTGTAGGTACCTACCTATCTGCCGAGTGTCGCTCGCGCCGCCTCGCTGCTCTGTACCGCTAAGATTAAGTCATTTCATATTTGTTGTTTACCTCACTTTAGTTTGAGATTTAATTATAAACATGTCCCCAAAGGTTGATAGGACCGGTAAGGTTCAATTGAAACTTTTAAACGCTAAAAAAGAAATGATTTACTCTCGCGTACAATCGATTTATGATAATGCACTTAAAACCTCTGATTTGGTCATCAGAGATTCGTTCTTGTGTTCTATAGAAAACTTAGATAGTCTACGCGCGGATTTCGAAACCTTAGTACATGACATCAACGTTTTAGAGTTGAATTTGAATCCCGATTACTCAGTGAGTTATCAGGCCTTGTCGTCGTTTGACGATTTGTATTGTCGTATCAAGCGCGTCGCGAGGAGTTTGGAGAAGCCGTCTGACCGACCCAACCCCACTCGCGACCGACCTAAGTTGCCACCAATTCAAATACCCGAATTTGATGGTAACATTCGCAATTGGTGTCGATTTATAGATAGTTTTGAGAATACAATAGATAAGAACGATTCGTTGACAGATCACGAAAAATTGCATTATCTTGTTGAAAAATTGACTGGTAAAGCTATAACCGTTTGCGCTGGAATTACGTTTAGTGCCGGGAATTATAATTTAATTTTAAATACTTTGAAAGCTAAGTATGAGGATAAAAGATCGGTAGCTAACGCCTATTTGGATCAGATGTTTGATTTGAAATCTATTACGGCATGTAACGATCAAAACTTAGAGAAATTTCTAGACACTTTCGCGTCAGCTGTTCGCGCTGTAAAGAACCTAAAGATTGATGACCTCTGCGACTTCGTATTTTTGTATATGGGTTTAAGGAAATTAGATTCCGAAACCATTCGTTTGTTTGAGTCGGATCATCGCGGCAATAAAATTCCTAAGTTCGAAGACTTAGAAGGTTTTGTTCGCGAGCATATAAAAATATTACAACGCTCTTCATCGAAACATGAAGGCGCGAAGACAGTTGTTAGTCCCGCGCGCAAAATAGATGCGTCATCGAGGTCACTGAGGTCAACCCATACTTATGTTAATACCGCACCAGCACGTGTACAATCACCTGTTTGCTCTTTGTGTAGTACTCATCACTCGCAACTGTACAAGTGTCCTGGTTTCCTAAAATTGTCGCCTAGTGATCGTTATAAATTTGTTCGCGCTAATAATCTTTGTTTTAATTGTCTCGGTACTAAACACCGCGTGGGTTTATGTAATAGTGGAAATGGTTGTCGCAAATGTCAAGCGAGACACCACACTTTGCTTCATTTTGAAAATAGTAATGCCGCATCCAATGTGAGCACGGTTGGCTCGTCGTGCGGTGACACACGGCAGCCTGCGCCGCAGCCGCAGCCCGCGCCCGCGCGCGCACCGGCTCGCCCGGTGACCGCTGCGGATGACGTCACCTTGTGTTCGTTCTCCGCTAGTGCTGCACTCACCACTGTGTGTCTCGCGACCGCTCGCGTTGTTATTGTTGATACATTAGGTAAACCGCACCTTGTTCGAGCGCTATTAGATGGCGCTTCGCAAAGTAATTTTATTACTCAAGATTGTTGTCAACGTCTTGGTTTCAATGTTGATAAGCGTTCAACCCGCTCAGTGGTGAAGGGTTTTGGAAGCTTACAGTCAGCTGTTCGTGGCACCGTTAAAACAAGGTTTAGATCTCGTTTTAATAATAATATTTGGTTTGACATGGATTCGCTCGTTATAGATAGAATAGCTGAACAGTTGCCTACCGTCCCGGTTGACACGTCTTTATTAACGAAATTTAAAGACTTGCCTTTAGCAGATGAGACTTACGCTGTTCCTGGAGTCGTCGATATATTGATCGGCGCTTCGATTCTCCCGCACCTCCAGTTATCACGTAAGGTTCAAGGGGGACCGACGTACCCCGCTCCGCACGCACTGGAAACAGTTCTTGGTTTTGTTATAATTGGTTCCGCACCCGCTTCTATAGATAGTTTTAGTCACTCGACTGCTTCGTTCTGTTGCACCGTCGAGCCGCCACTGGAGTCTACCATCCGCAAGTTTTCACTCGGTGGCTCCCGTGTATCCGCTGAAAAACGCTTTCTTTGTCTGGAACGAAAGATGCAGGCGTCCCCAAAGTCGAAGCGGGCCTATGATGAGGTTGTTAACGAATATTTAGATAAAGGTTACATCTCACCTGCGCCTGCGGACACTGGCGGGACCCAGCCTTCGTACATTATCCCGCACCGCGGAGTTATTAGAGAAGATAAGCTTACTACTAAAACTCCGCGTAGTTTTGGATGGCAGTGCTAAGACTAGCACTTCCGTGTCGCTTAATGACATTTTGTATTGTGGTCGGAATCTTTAAGGTAATTTATTTGACATAATTGTAAATTTTCGCATTAATATTAGTAGAATTTTAGCTTTTAGGACTCAACAGTCGCTTTGTGTTGGGCCCACTCTTCGCCCCATCGTTGGGACACATTCGTCGCTAATAGAGTGGCAAAATTCAATCTGAATTGGCGCCACATAATCTCTTTCACGTTGCTGGCACCGACAACCCAGCCGATTGTCTCTCTCGTGGATTGCTTCCTTCGCAAATTTTGGATCACCCGTTGTGGTTTGGTGGACCGTCCTGGATTCATGCCGCGTTAGATGGGTGGCCAGTTAGTCAATTCAATCCCACTACGGTTTCCGAACCACCCGAGGAGAAGAAGCACTCGCTTGTTGTATCGGTCCCACGTGAAGAGACCCTTATTTTGTTGTTGGCTAATCGCGTCTCGTCTTGGTCGAGACTGTTGCGTTGTGTTGTTTGTTCGCCTCTGCCCTCTGCCTAGCCAGCAGTAGGCACGAGCTCCAATCTAGGTTTATATTTTAGTTGTTATTTCCCAAACCTAGATTTAGATTAGACTTTATATTTGTTTCGCATTTGTCGTTTCGAAGGTAACCCTTCAAGCCGGGGGGAATGGTTGCGCCGAGGTAGAAGCTGTATTTCTTGACGTGGAAACACACTCTTTCTATACCCGTCTCCTCTCCCGCACTAAAAACCATAGAATAGGACTAGATAGCTTCCGTCCGCCATTTGTGATATAGACACTCAGTCTCGCTTTGAACTAGCCAGCGTAAGGACGGCCGCGCTCGCGTCTCTCAGAAATGTATAATATTTGTTACATTTTTACCGCTTCATAGACCTTTACCGATCGGATTGTGCCTCTCGTGTGTTCCTCAAGCGATCTAGTGATGCTGACGGCAGCTCCTGAGCAAGGAAGAGAAGATCCGTGTACCGGCTGCGATGAAAACACGTGTGTCGTGAAGGTTAGTGCATCCTCTCCTAATTTCTCGGGCTGCATTCACTGCCTGGATCGAATCCGCGGCAGCCCGGCCACCTGTCTTGTTTTGTGTGTAAAGTGTCAATAGAACAGTTATCTGCTTCTCCGCAATACAGTCCACTCGCGCACGTTGGCCCACGCGCCACCACCTAAATTATTTTCAAAATATAAAGCAGCTGATGTAATTGATGATCTCTATTAACAAAGCATAGATCTATCATCCTAAAAATATATATTATTATCAGTAACTTATCATCCAATAACTTAGTTATTCTTCGCATCGTAATCAAAATGAGAAAAGGAATTTTTTTCTGCTTTTATATTAGATACACAATTTAATATCCTTTAATTTTTATTCAGATTCAATTTTTTTTTGCACAACACAGATTACAATTGTGATTATCATGAAATTAAGATTAAACAATCAAAGTCTGAATTGCAATCCAAAAATTTGTGCAAAGAGAAAAACCAAGAAGAATTAATTTACACTAAGTCAATTGAAGCTATTTGATATGTGATCTTTTTTTTTAAAGAATATTAGAACCGAAATTACTAATATTCCCTCTAACCCCTCCAGCTAAGCTAAATTGCTTGTGTTAGGAGTGGATTCACGTCGGTAGTGTAATGGCCAGGATTTGAACCCGGGACCTCTCGATCGTAAGGCCAACTCCTTAACCACTAAGCTATCTACGCTTCTGTCGATTTGCTAAACCATTATCCGTTTCATTCTGTTTCAATTACGGATGTCACTACTTACCTTTTAGATGGAACAATCAAAGACATTATTGAGAATTCTCGCACCTGTATAAGATAGTAGTTACTGCGACATTTCACTGTTATTGGATTCTTGTTCATTGTTATACCTGTTGAAGATACGATTATATAGACGGGCAAACTTTTTGCTCCTTTGAAATATAACTCACTAAGCGTGAGCTGTAAATTCTTTGAAATTGACTAAAAGTAAATGTTCTAAAGAAGTGTACATTACAAGGTAAGTAGGCACTTAGACAACAATTAAGTCTTCTTTCAAGATTTATAGCTACTAGGTTTTCCTACTATTACCTTTTGTATTATTATATAGATAACTACTAAATAAAATATCTGATTACATTAAGCAAATATTTCATTAACAAGAATGTGTATGGTAATTCTTTGAAACATTCAATTAAATTATTCACGTTAAGATGCGTCCATTATTAATAAAATAATTGAAATTGTATCAAAATATTCACATAAAATTACTGGATCTAATTTAACAGGAGTTTTAAAACAAGACCACTGTATTCCCTTTTAGATTCCACAACACAAATACAAAAGTTTTAACGCACCAGAGGAATGTAATAGCCAACCAACATTTCCACTTTTCATCCACGCGTTGGAAGTTGTGGAACAAATTCTCTATGACAGTTTATCTTATGTTATATCTATCTGATGTAGTTTATTGGAATGGAGGGAATGTGTGGTTTCGTCAGGATATTTGCGCTTATTCGAAGTTATTAAGGCGGAGCGAGCTTGTTAGAGAGGATGTGTTTTGGTGTCAGGTCAAGGTTTTTGAAGTCATTACTATCTGTGGGAAAAGGTATCGTATTAAGTCGTTCATATTATATAGAAAGGATATAGGTATATATATTATATATAATAAAATAAAGGGGCAGAATTTACAGATTAACGCTTAATGCTGTTGCATGACTTCCAAAATACAAGCTATGCTTAGCTTGGAGGGCAGCATCAGTATACTCTGTCCATACATTTATTCAAGACTACTTTTAAGATAAAAATTGTACCTTTCAAAATGTATATTGGTGACAATAAATAGTTTTTAATTTTTTTTTTTTTTTTTTGTAAAAGCTCTAGCCAGACTTCAGGTATTCCGGAAAAGAACAAGATATATGTTGGGAATAGTAGTTTAAAGTTCGAACAATATTTTTCAGTAGTTAGAATTAGATACTTGTCATTGATAATCATCTTTGCGTTAACGCATGCCTGAGCCGCATGTGTATTAGGAATCCACATGCGTCTCAGGCATGCGTATCCCAAATACACATGCATAGTACACGTACATAGTAGTGATGATGCGGGAATATCTAACTAAAGTCTGACGAGCGCTCGTCTTATTCTTCCGGTATTTTATGCGCTTTGAACCGATTCTACTGTCGAACAATTAGTAAAAAAGGATGGTATAAAGTGATTTTTATTGTTTGTACAAAATATTGTTTCATTTTCTTTTTTCAATTTCTTATTGATTTAGAGTTTAAAATATTTAGTTCAAAAAACTACGATATTGCTATATATAGGTATGAACCTGGCATAGTTTAAATATCTTTTATGGGATAAAGACTAGATACCCATATAAAATATTCATATATATTTTCCAAGCGAAAAAATACGTAATTTGAGAATACCATTGGAGCATGCAGCAATTCCAATTAGGAAAAAAAGAGTCGAATTTTTACGTCAGCTTGGCATATCACTTTGGAGTTTAATGATGCTCAACGAGTTGATATGCACGTAAGCCAAAAAGCGAATTTATTTCCCTTTTCATTACTAAATCTACAAAAGAGTTTAGCAAATTCTCACGTTTGTTTGATAAGTTTAACAAACGAGATTTGAAATAACATTTGAAACGCGTATGTTATGAGTGGTTAGATACAATTTCTGTCATCATAGTACTTGTATGATTCGAGTTGTATTATATTCGTATAATAATGCTACCGGGAGTCACCGTGATCATCATATCGGAATATCAATTTGCGAAATGATAAAAAATTGTAACACGTATCAGCTCATTTTTAGATAATTTATTGTAATCCTGTCTCCAAAGATCCTCTCCCATATTCTACATTTTTCCTAGTGCTAAGTAAAAATTCTAGTAAACACAAATATGAGACTATAATTTCTGAAGAATTTGTAAAAATGTTGATTTACACTTATCACTTCTTATTTTTTCAGATTAAATCAACTCTATTAGTATATTCCTAATATGTGGTGAGAAAAATAAATGTTTTCTTCAAGATCCTAGTCCTTGCTGAGTCAAGTCGTTTATTTGGCAACACTATTTACACACTTTCCAATTCAACAAATCTAAGTCAACATTCACAGCTTACAGCAAAATGCTACGCGACTATATCAAAGAGAAACGTAAGAGAAAAATCAGCCGTTGGTTGTCATAAGATGTTGCCATCAACCTGTTTATTTTTTTCGAAAGCGTTATCATAAGGTATTTAAATTAGCAGCAGTAAATAAAAAGTTGGAGAGAAATTTTGCTTTTCGTTATCCTGAAAGAAGTACACACAGGTTAAGAAGTAGTAAATGTGACATTTTTGAAAAGATACTAGTTATTTTCCAATGACAATTGTCTTTTTATAAGTCTGTGCCAAAAAAAATACATGATTACAATCAGATTAGTCCCGTAGACTAATTAATTTAAAAATATAGAAAGTATTTGTTTTCAAGTGAAAACAATACCTAACTAACACAGTAATAACAACAGAGTATTTTGCTGACTATGCCATTTTTACTTTAAAAAAACAACATTATTAATATTTTTCTCTAACGGCTTCTTTCTCGTTTCTCTGAAAGGCAGCTCCCAAATGTAGAAAATTCTCATTTAGCAAGGGTTTTGTGCGTTATAATTATTGTGAAATTGTTATCTTATAATACTTTAATGGTGTACAGTAAAGAATATCTTATCTTATTTTAATCGAGAGAATCATTATGTAAAATATTGCTGACTTTGCCATCACTCACACGCTAGTTGTGTGATAAATAATATTGGTCTAAAATAGAATTCAAATTCAAGTCAGGCCATCAACTTTTTTAACACACTATTTTAGTAGATATGAGAATTTTCTATTCTATGTTGCTAATCTATTTTTAAGTTTATATTATTAGTAATTAAAACATGAAAATGCATTTTTTTTACCACTTAAGTTACCGTGGCCTATGGACGTGTGCAACACCAAGGAAGTCACACTCGCGCTGCCAACCCTGTAAGCACAGAGTTTCTGTGCCGTCAGTGTAGAAGACAAAGCAGGACAAACCTTTAGTCGTCCCACTGACAGCACAAACTTTCCAGTGAGCTCTGACTACCTTACTCACCGCTGGGAACACAACACGAAGTTATTATGGCATTATTCTACGGTATTCTGTAGGGTGGAGGTACATTCCCAGTCGGACTGTTCAATTGGACGGAAATAGCGTCGTGTCTCACCACTTAACAAAATGTTCTATCTACATATATATCAATGTTCGTTATTAAGCTTATTTTTTTTTAATAAACTTTTACTAAATAATATGTACTTAACCTGGACGCGATTAAATCTTACCACTAGTCCTCAAATTACATAAGCTTATTAGCAATATTTTAGAATAATAACGACTGTAATGACTGGCTACTCATTTCATTATAATAGCAAAGCAAATTGTTCCCTTCATCAAATTTTACTGCTAGAGAGGGCAATTTACATAGTTTTTGCATATAGAATATGATTCATCATATTATTATGCTCTTGGTGCTTTCTAAAACGATTTGAATCTATTTGAAAATACTGCCTGCCTCATGTGTTTACCTAAGCCCCGGGCAAAAACACGTACTATGTGTCTAAAGTTAATAGAAAATTTAATAATAACAACCCCGAGTATACTGTGAGGTATATTTTATAGAGGTATATCAGTAATTGTTTTATGGAACCTATAACAATACAGATGAACTCTATAATACTTTTTTTAATATTTATCTTCTTTATGTAAAGTTATCGATCAAATTTTCATCACAAAAGGTTAAGATGAAAATCTGAAGTAAATTGGTTTACATACCTAACTCTTTGTCGACCTTTCCCATAATGGATGGGTGGGCTGCCCTAGATTGTGAGATTAAATGGACTGCTTGTTTCTTCACAACACATAAAGTTGTGAATTACGTACAATTAAAGAATTTTTTAAAAAAAAAAAAATAACATTTTCATTTCATGGAATTCATGGAAAAAAATTGATAAATTAACAAAGATACAAATTTTTTACAAAATGATAAACAATGATTTTACAGTATTTAATTCAAAAACAAAATATGAATTACTGAAAGTAGAAAAAGATAAAAAGACAAGGATTTGCATTCTTACACCAAAATAGAAAGAGGTAATTTTCGTAAGACTGCCGGCGTATTTTTTTATGGTATTTAAAAGTGACTCATTCGGATGATCTTTCGATGGAG
This sequence comes from Eilema griseolum, assembly GCA_963662185.1. Lineage (NCBI taxonomy): Eukaryota > Metazoa > Arthropoda > Insecta > Lepidoptera > Erebidae > Eilema > Eilema griseolum. The sequence continues at coordinate 15,646,962 of OY759250.1, forward strand.
TATTCTTTCTGGCACTAATGGTATTTTATACCTACTTACACCAGTTTGCCTACTTACAGCAATTATATTTTCTGCCATCGACATGTATCTCACGAAGCAGGAGGAGTTTTTATAATTATGTCTAGAGAATACGTACATACAAAGTGGTCATCAGGAACTTCAATGTTTGAATAAATTACCGAGAGTATAATGGTGACATTATTTTGAAATTCGTAACATTTGAGCCCATAAGATAGATGCGTACAAAATAGAAAGTTCAAAAGTAGCGCCCGTTGAAGAAAATTTCAGGAGTAATCACTTGTCCTGGTTTTGACATATAACGATGCGTAGGAATGAAAGTAAGTAATGTAGTCAGGAAGCCATTAGTATAGTTTAAACATTTTACCTACCTTGTCAATTATATTATATAATTATGTAAGATAACAATCGAATATCCGTTGTTTTAAGTGCAACTTGTAGTATTAGCACGCACCTTACTGGTTTATTAAACCACTAAAGTGTTCTTATTTCTTGTCGTATTATGTAATTTGTTAAGTAACTAGTAATAAAAAATTGTGGATTGTCATAACATCTGAATAGAAGTAGTCCTGTGTGGAAGATAATACAGCCAAATAGGGAATCAGTATTGAGATGGTCGCTAGCAAAGATGAATGAAAAAGAAAAACTTAGCAATACTACGCTCACCCTAAATAATTCTACAATTCACAAACTCAACTGGTCAACTGTGGAACTTATTTTCTGTTTATTCTATGATATAAATGAATACACTGAAAAATAATTACGTACAAACACAATTTCTGATGAAAAAAGTCAAATCAATTCTGAAATTTACAAGACAAAGTATGCCTGTTTGGACATTAATTCCAGTTTAGTAAGATTTTATGGTAACCTGATTCTAGTCGATAAATATAAGACTAGACTGTAGGGTTTATAAGTAACTATTAATTTTATCACATTTTCCGGGTTTTGGATATCATATCGCCGACGGCACAACGTAGTGGTTAGGTTGAGTCGAAGAAAAAAGTCGAACATCTCAAGGTTCGACTTTTTCACAAAATCCTTAACACCATAAGTTAAGACCTTTAACCTGAAAAAAAGATTTTGTGAAAACAGAGTAGTTCAAGTCCTTCTTGATCTCGGTTTTGACTTGAACTGCTCTATGCCTTATACGCCAGATCATCATAACCACAAAGTAACATAGGAATGGAACTCTACCCATTACTTTACCGGGTTTTTAACGCACATGGAAGCGCAACGTAAGAAAGACGCATAAGAAATTCCAAAATGTGGGCCACTCCCACTCGTCAGATTATTAGCTGACACCAACAAAATTTGATCAAGGAAAAAAAACTGGAATTGTGACCCAAGGCGTAAGGGATACTTCTTCTTCAAATTTTTAAAATTCTTGCAAATTTTGGATTATAAAAAAATATATTTCACGAAACAATTTTACGGACAATAATGCTTAGTAATAAAATTACGGTAACAGTACAAAAACATAAACTACTAAAAATGACCTGACTATTAAAAAGATTACAATAAAAGTGAAAATTACATGCAAAATATTTACCTAAACCGGGCAAATCGTTTAAAATTTGATAACAAAACAAATATTTTTGTTTCATCACTGTAGTAAACTACACAAGTCAGTCACAAAACACAATTAAAAATCCACAGTCAAGCTGCACTATTAAACAACATTATCTTCAAAAAATATCATCGCGTGAGTTACATTGGAAAGTTTCAGGAGGAAAATCATCTCGGTCCCGCGCACGTCTGCCCAGCTTAAAAGCTCAAGCCGTACTGAAGACTTCTCAGTGCTAGAATTGCTGCGACATCAACACGTTACTACAAAACATTATTATCTCAAATTGATGATTTTGTGTACGTTCATTGAAGAAGCTGACGTCGTAATTCAGCTATTTTGTTGGTAGCAGTATATTTATCGTTTCCATAACCTCCTATTTTATAAAATAGGAGGGACTACAGTGGCAATTGAAGCCTCACAACTTTAACAGCTTCTTTCTTGTAAAATCGAAGTTAAAAATCGTTTATTCTGTATATACCACTAAAACGGCACTTGCATATCTAGGTATACGTCTAAAATAAAAAATAAAAATAAATAAAAACCGGTGTGCTTTGGTCAGTTTGCTAAAGAATAGCAAACTGACCAAAGCACACCGGTTCGAAACGCAATCCAGACCTGAGAAAACTTCGGCTCAAAACAGAAAAAGAATTTAAAAAATCCCGCAACATTTTTACAAATTAGTTTACTGTTGTTTGAGACCACTATCAAGTAAGAAACTTTCCGATTGTACCAGGCTATATACTGTAAAATTTGGCTCCACTACCTCACCACATTTAGAACAAACGATGAAATATAAATTTCATAAAAAGACCCGAGACCTTCTCGTAATTATATTAAATAAATAGTACAAATTTTATGAAACTACCACTTGGAGTTTTACGGGGTCAAGGTTGATAATATTGCAAAGCACATTTGTGATACTGAAATTTATAAGGGATTCAATTCTAAGTTTGAAGATTTTCATCATTTTAATTATCCCCTTTTTTATATATACATAAGTATACCGATTTTCCAGACTAATTCAGTTACTTCCAATGGAGCTAATTCGTATATGGAGGGATTTTCAGTTTTATTCTCCCCCATTTTACTTAAATCAATATCCAACACGGGCACTTCGTGATGCTCCCCATAATTGATAAGTCTCAAGATGAATGAGCACACTTCCATTAAACCGGGTTAGGACAGGTGCATTAGTTCCATCTGGTTTCATCCCCATGAGGAAAACGTGTATGTGATACATTTTTGATTACGTTGTAATAATAACACATAGGTATGTTTTGCTCTTATCTTTTCCTTAACCTTAATTTTGTGGCGATATATATCATTAACAATAAACTATGTTATAATATACAATTTACGAACCTTAAAGTATAAGTTAATATGTTTATATTGTTGTGCTTTCCCGAATTGCTTCAGTAGCTTAGTGGTTAAGGAGTCGGCCTTACGATCGAGAGGTCCCGGGTTCGTATCCTGGTCATTACACTACTGACGTGAACCCACTACTAACACAAGCAATTTAGCTTAGTTGGAGGGGTTAAAGGGAATATTAGTAATTTCGGTTACTAATATTTAAAAAAAAATTGCTTTGCTTTACTTTTGGTGAAAAATTAAGAGTGAAGCATTGCATTATCACAAAATAAATTAAACAGTCAACGAATATTGTAACATATAAATATTTTGAACACAAAGCTGACAGCAGATACACATATCACTGTGATATAGACGGCGTTTCGGTGTTGTTCATAAATGATCTTTTTATTATTGGTACAAAAAATAATGGTATTATATCGTTTATCTAAATATATAAAACACAAAGGTGACTGACTGACTGACTGACATAATGATCTATCAACGCACAGCCCAAACCACTGGACGGATCAGGCTGAAATTTGGCATGCAGGTAGATGTTATGACGTAGGCATCCGCTAAAAAAGGATTTTGACTAATTCTACCCCGAAGGGTATAAAATAGGGGATGAAAGTTTGTATGGAACTTAGTCAATTTTAAACCGATTGGGTTGAGACTTTGCACACATAAAGCTACTATGACATAGGCATCCCCTAGGAAAGGATTTTGAGATGCAAGTTATATAAGACTAGCTGTTGCCCGCGACTCGGCCCGCGTGGATGTTGGTTATCGCTTTATGTTTAGTCTACGCTATGGAGCATAATTTTATTCTAAAATAAAAGTAGTCTACGTTACTCCGTATTACACCAGCTACCTGCCAATAAAAATCCCGTCAAAATAGGTCCAGCCATTTCAGTGATTAACCGGAACAAACAGATAGACAGACGGTCTTTATTGGCAGGTAGCTGAGGTAATAAATAGTAACGTAGGCTACTTTTATTTTAGAAAGTTTTATGCTCAATAGTATTGACTCAACACTAAGCTATAACCGAGATCCACGCGGGCGGAGCCGCGGGCAACAGCTAGTAGACATTTAATTATGTATTATAATTTGAAAATATACATTGGATGTCATTAATGTGTTTAAATGAGCCAATTACGCCATGCCATATTTACCAATCATAATGAATAATGCATCAACTATAATTATTAATTCAATTGATATTATTAAATAAATATTTATATGAAACTTCACGTTATGTTAGCCGACTATTACCTCTTTTATTAACTATTATTTTACAAAACGAACGACTTAGATAGTACAAAGGAGGAAGAGGGAAACGACACTGATCCCTAACAAACATGAGCAGTTATAAGCTTCTTAAATCATCTTAATCAAAGAAATGATGGCTGTGGCAATAGTTTGAGATGATATTCATATAATACCAAATATCGTATGGAATAATCAGCTATATTATTCTTAGGACTATTTTCGCTGTCAAAATATAAGCTATCAATGATGTCATATAATATTTGTATCAAAATAAAAGGGATATTTACCATGTTTCATTGTTTTGGGTTTCCGATATTTCGGCGCTGTTGCAAGCTTAAATACCTATCACATTTCTTCGAAACTACTAGTCGTATTACAATGCCGTATTCAGTTGTGGGTTCGAGTTTAACTGGTGCATGTCCATAGATAAGTGATAAATCACCAGGAGGCGCTACAGCACCACATAATTTTATTATACTATTTAGGTGGCAGCCAAACTCTCTAAAGAGGTTAAAACAAAGAAAAAAACATCATATAATATTTGAATAAACCTACGACGGATAAAATTTAATTGAAGAATCATAGATTAATTCAAAAAATAAAATTAAAAAGCATGAAATCTATTGATTACTATTTTATATTTCATTGAAATACTAACAGCACAACATAGATATTTAGTTAGGTACCTATTGAATTACTTATTTAGCTCAGATATTTGTCCACAAACAAACAAAATAAAAAGATTACAAACACATTTTCGCATTAAAATAGGTATTTCAAGCTTATTAGAAAAGTTTTGTAATGAGAAAGAAATCCCCTTGAAGATTATTGTATCAGCTGCTACGGATGGCGCTCCAGCTATGACAGGGTGACACAAAAGCTTCATAGCGTACTTAAAAATGAAATTTCAGATGTCCTTGCTGTACTTTGTGATATTCATCGACAATCTTTGATAGAAGAGAAATTTAAGTGAAGCACTATTTCAAAAGGCTCATTGAACTATAGATTATTTCATCAGCTGTGTGTTAGTAATGATGAAGATTTCAACCGTTTGTTGTTTCATACTGAAATTCGTTGGCTGTCAAGAGACAATTGTCTTACTCGACTTTAGAATCTGTTTGACTCTGTCATTGAGTTCTTAGAAACCAAAGATACAGAATTGTGCAACAACCTCATTGCATCAAAGAATACCTCAAACTTAGAATAGCTTACATGACAGACCTCTATAAATAGTTCAACGATATGAATCTCCAACTAGAAGGCGCTGAACTAAATTTAATTAAAAATAAGAATATCGTTGCCGCTTTCGCATCCAAATTCATTCTACACCAAACGAATATCAGCAGAAGTGAGTTTCACAATTTTCTGAATTTATCAGTATCCTGCAGCAACAACGACTTGTTTACCTACCGTCAACATTTAGAAAACCAACACATTGACTTCGCCAAACGATACCAGTACATTTTGAACTTGGAAATACCAGACTGAACTGACACATATTTGTGTGAACGTGGATTTAGTGCTGTGGTAACTTTGTTTACTAAAATGAGAAATCGTTTGCACGACTTGCAGCTGTTTTAAAGTATACTGGTGCCTGATATCAACAAACAGTATCGGATTCATCCTTCACATTAGTTTTTGTATTAAATTATATGTTTGTTTTTTCCCCTCCATGTGGCATTACACCTGTATTTTAGTAATATTTTAAGTATCTACCTAAATCAAAGTTACAATTGTTACAAATGCAAACCAACACTATTTATTCTTCACTTTTATGGAGGTATTTTTTGTGTCGGGGGCTACCACTATTTAAAAATAGTTTATCATTTGATACAACATATTTTAGTTCAAGCTTCAAACTATTCAGTAGCAATTTTAAACTTCAAATTACTGAAATGGTGACAAACACATTCAGCATAATCACGTCCGTCCTTCAAACAGAGTCGCAATATCAGATCACATAATTATAGATATAAGACTTACTAACCCAATCTCCAATGACGTACCCATAAAACGGGACAGTCTAATCAATGTTACTAATCCAGTGGGTAATGTAGATAGGTACATAACAATAAATCACTGGCAAGCAGTAATAGTGGATTTACGACGCATAAAGGTAAGGATATGGGGTAAAGGTGCCTGCTTTACATAAACAGTCCCATCTGTAATTCTCATTTATTTCACTGCGCAATATATACCGATCCCAAAAATAAATTGAGCCAATTGGGACAAAGGGTTGACATATAAAATATTTTAATCATTCACTGTGAACTGTAGAGTATTCCCTTTCGACGGACTTATTTTCGGAGAGGATTTCCTTTCAACTAATTAACGAGGTGTCGGTAAGACAACTATTATAATATATGTCACAATTGATAAACTCTGATTATCTTCATGTTGCAATAAAAAAAATCTGAGTAAGAGTATTAGTAAGCGGAATCACTAATATTACCTGTAACCCCCTAGCTAAGTTTACTTGTTTGTGTTAGGTGTGGATTCACGTCGGTAGTGTAATGGCCAGGGTTGAACTCGTGACCTCTTGATCGTAAGACCGTTTACTTAACCCTGAGTTCCGTGATAACTTTCATCTTTTGAATGAAATTTAACATAACGTAAAATAAACTCACGCCTATACCCCGAAGGGGTAGGTAGAGGTCCTAGCACCCACATTTCGCCAGTTAATGTTTAGGTCCCAATGTAATAGGTGGCGAGCCTATTGTCATTAACCGGGCACTCATAAACCTGCGATAAATACACACATAACCTCGAAAAGTATTGCAATGTCATTGGTGTGTGCCATGGTAAAACCTGGAATTGAACCTCGTCTCAGCAGTCCATTACCCATACCACTAGGCTAGCACTAGGATATTGTAAGATATGTAGTTCTGTGGCTTAGTGGTCAGTGCTTTCCCCCTGTAAGGGAAAGATTGCGGGTTCAAATCCGCCTGAACCGATCCAATTTTTTTTTTATACAGCTTATGTGGCTGACAAGCACACGGCACACCTGATGGAAAGTGGTTACCATGACCTATGAACGTGTGTAACACCAGTGGAGTCACATCCGTGCTGGCGACCCTGTAAGAACAGAGATTTTGTACCGTCAGTGTAGAGGACAAAGCAGTACAAGCCTTTGGTCGTCCCACTAACAGCACAAAATCTCTCCAGTGAGCTCTGGCTACCCTACTCACCGCCGGGAACACAACACGAAGTTATTATAACCGCGGTATTCAGTAGGGCGGAGGTACTTCCCCAGTCGGACTGCTCAATTGGGCGGAAATACCGTCGTGTCCTACCTCCTCAATGTTTTTTTCTACTATAAAATTTCTACTATAGTAGTAATATTCCTCGTAGGATTCTTTTGTAATATACTTCTATAAGATTGCACTTGAAAGTACGTACCTTCCTGATACATTTCTTGCTCTCTTTACCCTATCTCATGAGTACTTGACGAAAATCAGATAGCTGACCGATAGCGTGGGAGTGGTACACGCACAGATTGTAATGTTGTCGTGTATAATAATGAATCTCTGGAGGACATGTCAGATCATACATATATACATATAATCACGCCTTTATCCCCGGAGGGTTAGGCAGAGGTAAATTAAGACCCACATTTCACCAATCATTGAATTCAGTCCCACGTAAAAGGGGGTGAGCCTATTGCCGTCTTCCGGGCACTATTGTTGACTCGAGCAATGCATCTAAAGCTGAGTCTGGACTGTATATATCTATCTGGTGTTAAACAGCCCTATCCCTTAGTCGCCTTGTACGACACCGCATGGGAAGTGACGGAGTGGCCCAAATTCTACTCTGCCGGGAACCACGCGGCGTCAGATCAAGTACACAATAAACGCGTTTTCGTAATTAGAGCAGCAGATGTACGTTTATTCCGTACCCAGTATACCAAAGTCGTGTTTGCGAATGAACGACAATGTCATTCGTGCGGCTACCATGATGGCCTTGTAATATATTACGATCCTGTAGAATGTCAGACCCCCATCAGACCCTTTGGGTCCAACTGTCCTGTTAAACTAGTCCCGCTATAGGTGTATACCTAGTTCGAAATTCTTACTTTTAGTGCTACTTCTATATGAATAGAAGGTTTACCTATAGGTATCTTACCTATTTACTTTTACGGGTCTATAGGCACTTTGTAGTAACACATATTGAGAATATATATTAACTAGACCTGACCGGTTTCGCCTTACGGCATACTCAAGGGTTTACAATTACATTATCATAAGGCGAAACCGGTCAGGTTTAATATATATTATTCAAGAGTTTCTCAATATGTGTCAAAATATTAACTTTAATAATTACATGGTCTATTCTTTCTCTATAAGTTTTTTTTTTATACCACTTAGTTGGCAGACAAGCACACGGCCCACCTGATGGAAAGTGGTTACCGTGACCTATGGACGTATGTAACACCAGAGGAGTCACAGTCGCGCTGCCAACCCTGTACTTGAGTTTCTGTGCCGTCAGTAGAAGACAAAGCAGGACAAGCCTTTAGTCTTCCCACTGGCAGCACAAATTCTCCAGTGAGCTCTGGCTACCCTACTCACCGCTGGGAACACAACACGAAGTTATTATAGCCGCGGTATTCTGTAGGGCGGAGGTACTACCCCAGTCGGACTGCTCAATCGGGCGGAAATACCGCCGTGTCCTACCTCCTCCAGTGTTATATACAAAGCCTATCAAATAAAAAAGTATCCAATAATCTTGAATAAGTTTCAAACTAGTCAACGAATGGTACCGTTATAAAACGTATGGCATGGGAGCATGCAAAAATACAAATAGAAAACATAAAATGACTCACTTTTCAGAATTACCATTTCTTTAAAATTGACTAAATAATCGTCACGATTAGCATTCCATACTGTATATTATGGAAGTCATTATAATGAAATACTGTGTACATGGACCTATAAAAAATACGGACGAAGGTAGACTTCGACACCCCATGTTACCCCCTTTAAGCCGTTTGTTTATTAATTTTCAAATAGCGTATCAATAACATGACGTATCGGTATTAGATTCACTTCACACTTCTTCATTTCAGCTTCTTCTAAATACATACATACATTGCATAAAATTACTATCTCTAAAATTGTTGGGTAATTTGCAGCGACGCTTAAAGAAAAAAAAAACCTAAAACGTCACGTAATATTTTCATATAAAAACACGAAATAAAGTAAATAAACGGCTGTTGTCGGCTATCTCCTTGATTTTTCCAATGCAAACCTATACGCCATAACTACGGTTACGGCGAAATTTAGTCCTGCGTGAAATTAGGATATATTTTCTTAGTGATTACTGTAATTAATTACAGCCGAGTGGTGCCGAATGGTATACTTTTGGTGAGAGTGTGTGCGTGTTTCATGTAAATATACGAAAAGTAGGTACACCAAAGTAAACTAGGTTTTTGCTGAACTTAGATTATACGCGAGACTCAGTCCGTATTTTTATAGGCCCATGACTGTGTACTCTTACAATAAAAATGCAATAAGTTATGTCTTCTATATAAAACATATTTTATTAAATGAAACTTTTTTGAAAAAGTTCGAACTTACTCACCAAAAAGTTTATGCTGCATGAAAATTAAAAGGAATACTGGCTGTTGAAGGAAATTTAAGAAAAAAATATAGTACAGTAGGGTAAAATCACCATTTATTCGTACCGCTAATAAATACAATAATCCTATGTAATAGACATTATTAGAGATATTCGTCTTTGCAATTAAACAGTTTAATCGTAGTACATTTGATAGATACTACAGTTTTCTTTTTTATTTACAGGGGTGAAATAGATCATATTTATGACAAAACTATTTCTATTGTGTTCTAACATTTCCAAATTTCATTAAATTTTTTCGTATTTGTTCTATAAATAATAATTAAATATTAACATAGATTGTATTATTATATGCAAATAGTAGGTATTCGCTTTAAACATTTTTGAAATAAAAATGATAATCTTGATCAATTTAGTTTGTGCTGCACTGATAACTAGCTATTTTACCCTAACAGTTCTTTTTTCGAATGATTTCATTTTGATTGTAAAATCGCCTTCAGCACAGCACCATTGTGTATTATTTAAAAATAATGTATTTGTAATATTTTATTTAGTTTTGTTGTAGGTATCTTGTTCTGTTATAAGTGAAAAAACGTGAACAATTTCGTATTTTAATTACTCTTTTGGTTACGTGCAAAGGTTCATCTATGTGTAGAAAAGTCGTATATTTAAAAATACTATTTCGAATATTTGCAGTGGTAGATAGCAATGTGATTTATACATGATCATTCCATGTGTGTAAATAAAATATATAATTTATGAATTTTGCTTCTCTTGATTATTGAGTGAGTAATTACAGTGTAAATAATGTATTTAGTGGTTAGGGTTCCTGAACCAAAGGGCAAATTCTGTTTGCCAGTCCACCAGGCCGCTTTCATGAAAAAAAAAACATTGATAGGCAGTAAATTGGAACTATCACAGATGTACTTCTATTGCCGTAATATCAACAAATATTAAAAACAAAACTTAGTAGAAAGTAAGATAATTGGTAACTTAATAGGAAATTGTGTCCTTTTGAATTTGTTTACCTAACTGCTGGTTCAATCAAAACCATAGTGATGTTACTTGGTCTTAAGTCTGGTTTGTTACATAAACAATGCTTGTCGTAAAAATCTACTTGTATGTTATTTATTTTGATGTGTGGCAGCTAACATTGGCAATGAAGAAAAATTCGGCGTTGTCGTTTGTTCTTTCTTATTTGACTACTTCAATAGCATTCGTTACTCGGGAATCACTTGCGTCTATATGCTGATTTGATATGGATACATCAGCGAAGTTCTCAGCCGCATCAACGATCTGTATTAAAATACACGATATTCATCGTGTGCATATCATTAATAGTTATGATGATATACATCTCTAACGTACTTATTGAGCAACACCATCGTCGATTTTTAATAACATATATCTCTTCAATTTCCATATTTGGGATTTTTTTTTGGTACCTACTAATAAATTACTTTACTGAGCTCATTAAATCAAGGCAAAAAGGTCTAAAAATTGCATTTGTTTTTATTTTATCGTTTTTCTTCTTACAAGGCATGTTTTACAAAGAAGTGAAATGTTATGTACAAAGGTGAGCTTAACTCAATGTTGAGTTTTCTTTCAGCAAACTCTGGAGCTTTTATTTGTTTTTAATCATACTTCAAACCTATAACGGTAAATTATTTGATAATAAAATATTATGAGGTCACAATAAATTATATCATACAAGTTTCCTTAATTACCGTTTTGACATTTTGAAAAAGTAACTAATATAACTAGGTTAGTCCAATACCCAATTTCCAATTTCAATTAATCTTCGTATCTTTTAAACTTATATACATTTTATAAGTTTGTGTGATACTGTTATCAGATTACTTATGTAATCCTTTAAATCGAGTATAGAATATACTTAAACATACACAAGGTATATAGTAAATTCATTAAAAAAATATACCTAACCAAACTGAAAACAATGAATAAAATCCTGAACGATAATTTCTGAAGTCTCATACTAATTTTGTTATGTTATATGTTATCTTATTCTCCACTAACCTACCCCATTTACGTTTTTTTTATATCCATAATGTACATACAATTTCATTAACATTCAAAAGGCAAAGTAATAAGACTTTTTTTTCTCTACTTAACTTTGCATACCAACTTTTCTGTTATTCAATTTAAATTTGAATTCTTGCCATTAATTGTGAAGTGCTCTACTTTTGTTTACAACTTATTTGCTATTTTTTAGCCTTCTGTCGTTGGATGATGGATAGTGGTTTGGTGGGCAATCTTATTTTACCCGCTCAAGCAATCATTAAGGATGAATCGACTAAGGTCATTGGTTCTAAGATTTTCACTATAATAAGTCCTTTTGACGCATAATGACCAACACGCGTATTGACTAATCATAAATACGCATTTTGACATATACGCAAAATGTACAATACGCATAACGCCATATACGCATAGTGACCAACACGCGTATTGACTAATTTTAAATACGCAATATGTACAATACGCATAATGCCATCTCTAAGGGTAATTCACAGGTAGAAAGGAAAAGGCAAAAACAATTAAAATTATTCCTTTAAACAAAACATTTACTTACTCTTTTATAGTGAAAATTAACAGCCATACAAGGACTTAAACAAAATATTTATCATCTTAGATAGGTACAGTGAAAATAAAGCTTTGAAGTAACATGTATAGGGGGGCGACCCCATGAATGCCTCCCCGACCCTATAAAAGCTAGTTAAATGAATTTTAGACGAATATAAATTATATTTCTCAAAAATTGTATACAACTTATTTGTTTTTTTCCAGTCGACTCAATAATATAGATAGTTTTATATCGAAATCAATGTCAAACTTTCTGCGATTCTTTTTGGGCACACAAAATAACGATTTTGTTGTTTGATGATCATAAAACTGTGATTCTTTTTTCAGTTTAAATATAAATCTATACAAATTTGGGTGTAATCCCATTTTAGCATTCAATCTGTGGTGCCACCCTTCAAGACAATTATTGATACGAAATTACTGTAAGCCTTTGTCGTTCAAAGTACTTCTTGAATAACATCATTTCTTCATTATCTGGGGCCAAAATCAAAATTGTATCCCATGCTTCCGAGGTATATAGCTGACCAATCTTACTATTTTACGTCCTGATCTAAATTTGCTTAATTTAATCTCCTTGGCTTTTTTCCATATTGCTCTTGAAAAATGATACTGGCACCCAGATATTTGACTGCATTAATTGCTGCTACTTCAAAGTCGCATTTAAAAGATTTCACCTTGACATCCCTCAACAAATTAAAAAAGCGTAAATATGTATCTTCAGTTTTATCTGATAAAAGGCCAAAGATCACCGGGACAACATTTGTTGATGTAGGTGTCGATCCCAAATCAACGTGGACCGTATAAAGTTGAAAAAATGGCGAAGGGACACACTTGAAAGTGCCGTCGCCGAAGTAGTCTAATTTTGTATTTTTAATATAGTTTCTTGAATTTTTGGAACAAAATATTAATATTTTGCTAGAATCACCATCTTCAGAAATCAAAGTTTTTACCAAGGACCTCGGGAATTGAGACATCTTCTAATTTTGTAAACTTTAAGCTGTCAGTGTTTAGAAATTTTTTTCGAGCTCTGTACAAAGAATCCTGAATTTCTTTGGTAGAGGGAATGTAGTGAACATATTCAGCTGATTCTGCAGACTCTTTAAGGGACTCAAACGTGTATTCAACTATCAAATCAAATCAAATCAAATCAAATCAATTTATTGCGATATATGGGTACACAGGTTACAAGTAAATACATTTAGGTTCCACCATATTTCAGCCAGATTGGCATGCAATAACGTCACACATATTATGACGATATTTGTTTATAAGATTAGAAACTGTTTAAGTCCTCACAAACCTTCTTCTTGCATTCTGCACGCAGTTGAAATAGTTTGTTCTTTTTATGATCCGGTACACACGAATGAACACTCGATCTGATTATATTTTGTTCACTATCTAATGTTATGAATGCTGAACAAATTTGTCGTTTCACACATCTCCATATAGTGGTAGTATTAAAATTTGTTCTGGTATTTTTATTAAAACGAAAACTATTCCACAGTAAAGATGGAAATCCTTTTTGATTTAATGTAAATTGCATTTTAATTACTATTACAATAATAATATACTATTTTCCCTAAGGAAAACGATAAAACTATTGTCTGTCATACTATTGTCTGTAGCTCAGTTTTGATAGATTAACTTTCAAGTGGCCAGCAGTTTGATGAATTTACATCATAGGTTTAAATACAAGCACACCAATACCATAAATACACATATATATAGTCGCGACTATAGTACCTATATAAGATATCTGTGCCCAACTACTACAGACAGATTTTTGATTGATTGTTTTTCTGGCCATAAGAGTGCAAAACTGTTGCGACAGGCCCGTTTTCTTATTTAGCATTTTGGAAATATCAATGTGCATATTTCCAAGAATTTAGGAAGTATTTCTTCTTGCAAATAAGTTTTTTGAAGATTTCTAAAGATATCTACTTACTTTCTGTACCAATATTATTATAAAAACACCCCACTGAGAAGAAACTTTTCTATGATACAATAGTAGCAATGTATTTGGATGTATCAATATAACGACTTCAAAACGCCAAGTGCCAACAAACACGTAGTCTACATCGTTAACAGCTAAAAATAGGTCACAGTAGGTAATTGCACGGCTGTAAGTTTTCCCATATTTGATTTTGTCTACAATATTATGTTCTATTTGTGTGTCTTACGGCAACTATAGATTTTGTCCGGCCAGTACTATCCCATTCCGGTACACCTCATCCTCCCATTCCATTGTACTCACTTTGAAAAACTTACATTTACTACACCGACCCAGAGCCATCTATTTCAATCTTATCCCCAGGTATGGGGAGGCGCGCAACTCGCACCGCCAGCGCAGCCTGCTTCTGCTAGGGTTCCATTGGTCCCCCCCAGGCCCAGGCCCAGGAGACGGAGGTCATTCTGCAACCTCTAACCCCCGAGTAGCCTCCGCTCGTCGCGGCTGTGCGGTTAGCGAGACCCTCCGTTTCCGCTCCGCCCACCGCCTCCTTCACGAGCAATATTTGCTCGCAGAATTACAGAAGTCCTTAATAAAAATAATGGCCTTCACTTGCCATTGTGATGCGACTGAACATCTGAAGAAATCGTTTCACAGTGACCAAAGAGACTGAGCGAAACCTCATCAGTGCCAATCAAAATTATATAAAATGATTGATTTCAATGAAAGCTTTTAGATGGTTATATAAATGGTTTAATACACTTCACATAATAATAACAATATTATTGTAGTATAGGTATTTCTGAATTGCGTGAGTTTATAAAAAGCACCACTATAATTAAAACCATTTAATTATAAGCCTTATCTCTAGGGGGTTGAACAGAATGTGTTTTTCAATTATTAAAGTGGCCTTGGTAAAATTTTAATTAAGCCTTCGCTGTAGACATACTCCTATTGTGTAAATAAGGATAAAAAATTCAAACAATATTATTTACTTTCAGCATATTTTCCAGGAAACGTGTAATTTATGGGAGTTTGAAATTTGTTCCAAAATAATGAATATTTTACCAGTATATTTGGAATAAAATATTTACAAAATAACTTATATCTTTAAAAAAATGGTCCGAAGCCCATGGCAATTGCAAAGAATGCGTAAAAAAAAATACAATAAGTTGTGATCATTCGTGATTGTCCACATTTGGGATATTATGCTACCGGTTCAGCAATTTTGATAATCGATCCCGAGTGCTTCTTCGTATTCCATAATGTGACCACTCATATAAAAATCTAAGGGCGTGAGATCGGGGCGCCGCACAGGCCAGGGTATTGGCCCTCCTCTCTCAATGTTTGGGTATGTTTTGTCTAGCATGTTTCGTTCATCATGTTGAAAAATTAAATCATTACTTCGGGACAGGTGGTTAATAGCTTTTTTAAATTGTTACGCAAGAAGTCCTCCAAAAATATTTTCCATTTAAATATTGATATTCCCAAATGAAGTCCTATTAAATAGTTGTCAATTACACCCATCCAAACATTCAACGAAAATCTTATTTATGATGAAGTTTTTCTTAGGTTTTTCGGGTATCTCTCAATTTTCACTGGTCAGAAGTGTAAATTATGATAATTACTGTCGAAATTAGATTCCTTAAAATATTTTTCATAAAAGATTCGTCTTCAGCAGCATTGAACATAAATCGACTTATACAATTCGCCTGACTGGGTCGGGTCAACTTTGCGTATAGTATGCACTTTTGAGCATAACTTCATAACATAATGTATAACATAAAATTTCTAAAACTGCTAGTATGAAAATAAGGTGCTAAAAAGAAAATTAAGAATACTAATGTTTATGACAGATAATAAAAAAAAATGAAAACTGGACCACTTAACTAATCATTCTTTCCCCAAGAACATGCGTCCAGTGCCAATCCAGTCCAATTGTAACAAAACTCACGGGTTCATCTAGAGCACCTAGTGAGAGGCCTGACAGATCTCGCCACTGTGTTGTACCCATTTCCATTTTTCCGGTCTTCTTCTAAACAATGTCGAGAAATTCTTCCAGGTTGGTTTTTAAGAAGTTATCTAACTGCGATAATGTTTTTTCATATATTTGCCACTAGTTTTTTTTTTAATCATGTTTCCTTCCTTCCACTGAGACAGGCTAAGGCGGCGTGCTACGTCATTCATTGAAATGTTAGGATTATTATTAAAATGATGAAGTATTAATTTTTCTTCTGAAACTATGTACTGCCGAGGTCTACCACTGCCTGTTTCTTTTGCCCTGTCCCAGTTTCTGACAATCTTTGAAACGTAGCGCCAAAGACACTCGCTGTTTATTTTGCACCATTCTAGTTTCTTAACCAAAAATACTAACATGTGTAGTCAGAGAGTTCTGGGAGCGTAATAGAATATATTTGCATATTCGTGATTAGAATAAGAAGATATAACGAATGTGAATTAAATAATTAAGAATTATAGTGATATTAAATGAAGTATAAAAACAAAGATAGTGACGTGTATGTCCACACGTCCTCTAACAACCCCTGACAGAAATACATCAAGCTACCAGTAACTCTGTATAATACAAATTAAAAAGAAATTAAATAAGTAATAACGTATTAATGAAATAACCTCCTTATCGTTTAAACTATGAAAAATGATTATTGACGATGACACACCACTTTATTTTACACTATTTTAAAACATTGATTATCATCATTGTCTGAGCCTTTCCCAACTAAGTTGAGGTTGACTTTCTAGTCGAAGATGCGGGGTAATTTCGATATTTCAGTCGTCACTTTTGAGCTTTGAACTCTCAAGCGTACACGAAACACTACTTAACTCTCTACTCGCCTCGTTATTCGACTAACTACTCGCTTATTCACTCGTCTCTGTAGTCGCCATTTCTCTCAATTTTCTAGTTGCACCACTACTTGACTCTTTACTCACCTAATTTCCACTCTCCATTTTGTCAGTTTTATGTTAGTTCCTGTGCTCTAATTCATCTCTCTCGTTGTCATTTTTCTGAAAAATTACTAACTTTCATACAAACTTCCAACGCCTGTTTTACCCCTTTGGGACGGTTCAGCCGTCTACGAAACCAGAGCTACGTAACTAGTTACTAACTAAACAAAATTCGTCCTTGTACGATACCAGTTACGTACACATACGTTTTTTTACTACTTGGTATCTAGTTTGTAACCAGTTAGTGTAAGAAATCCTTTGGCTTTGAAAATGATTGTATGTTAATTTGTAATCGCTACAGCTATAACAACATCATCATCACAAAAGGTTGCAATATAATATCAAATGACAAAAAACACAAATCTATGTAAAAGTATCAAAATGGTACAACCCAACTAACTGGTCAACTCGCAACATAGACTCGCTACCACGGAATAAATAGTACTACCCGCAACCCCTAACCAAAAAAATTTTTGATAAATAAATAAAAATTCCACAACATTACACACCGCGTTATCTAGACCCATGATAAGCATAACTTAACTAGCTTGTGTTATGGAATCTAGAATGCGGATAAACATACTTAGATACAATTTTTTTTTGTAAATATATACACATCGTACATAGAAACATCCAGACCAAAGCAAATATGCATATTCATCCATATCGATTTATCAATATCAATTTTATACGGACTTTGCACTCCTATTAGGCTTGTGCGCATTTACTCCAATTAATCCAATCCAAAATAAAACCAGTAGTTCGAAAAATCAAATTCGACGAGCTCAGATGTACTGACCTATGATATGAAATCACAATGTCAAAGAAATAATTATACTATAAATTATAAATGTCAAATTAATAATGTCAAACGCAATGAATAATGTCAGAGGTAAATTAACAATGTCAAGTTTTTTACCAAATTATACTAAATTAAGAGAAATAAATTAAGATAACATATAAAATAAACTAAATATTTTTAAACTTTCGCGGTATGAATTCATAATTATACTAAGTATCGGGACTTCTCGCGAATTATATTTTGGAACTTACTATTTCTGCCGACGTTTCGGATGCGTACGCGCGTAACGCATCCGAAACTAGTATAATTATAAACTAAATAGTTATGCAGATGTCATCATCGAATATGCTGGCCCGCAGGTTCGCTCGGTACACGGACAGAAGTAATGCTTTTTAAGGCGTACTGCACATCCCTGTACTCGAGTGCGATGTGGGTCAGCTATACCCAGCGCTCCCTTAAGGCCCTGCGTATACAATGATGGCTTCACAGCGTTGTGAGGGGCTATGAGTGCCACATATTACGGCACGTCTTTTTGTTAAATATAAGTACTAACATAGATTTAAGTGAAAAAAAAATGTTACTAACAAAAGAATGGATTCTAATTATCAGGCAAATAAATAAATAATTATTATTGTAATAGAGGTGAGCGACTTAATTCCAATTGCTGATTCAGTATAATGTTTCTGTGCTGATTTAATACTCTATTTATTTCGAGAGATTCTAGGGCATTCCTTTTACTGTGGAAAAATTACGTGTGTTTTCAATATATGTACCTACAAATTCCACCAAGTGCCATCAATCAACAGTATAAATAATATCATTTAGGTATTATTACCTCACAGAGGCTACGTCCTTTTTTATTCCGCTACAGAACATATTATTAAGTTCTGTCCGACCTTAATTAACAACCGTGAAAATTACTTAAATTTACACAATACATGTTAATTGAATTGCTAATTTTCATTTAGTCAAAAATCGAATTACATTGAGTATAATGCGAATTAACAAACTAATGAAAACCACGAGCGTAGTTTATAATGAAGCTATTCAAGATGCATACTAGTTGTCGACGTCGTCGTACGTAACAAGCTCGCTTACTCAGGTGCTATTAATCCAGCCTTTAATCAAGGTAACTTGCAGCAATCACGTTCATTATTTCTGTTTCGATGGCGTTTAGTTAGTAGTCTGAGCTTCAGCTACACCTTCCATCTATCTGTTGTATATTGAGTTGCATGCAATAGTGTGATAGTGAATTTAGAATTGCTGTAAAAATATGGTTTATTTTTGTCTGTTCCTCAATGACACGTATTATTCGCTGGCATTGTCTCACTTCATTAAACCACCTTTCTCGGTTTGGTTGAACCAGAACATATCTAGTACCTACCGTAGCCCTGCTGCAGAGCAATGTTATTTATTAGCGATACAAGCGATTCAGGTGTATTTTTTCAAGCAATTTCAATGCAAATGCCTATATTTGCCAAAAATTAACTTAAATCTCTCTTATCTTTATCGCCTTACTCTTTTATATGCTTGGCCATGAATATTTGAATCATTATTATTAAATATTATTCAAAAAATACAAAAATACAAAATCATTTCACAATGTATTAATTGAATCATCTCTGATGCAGTTGCTCACACTTTAACACTGTTATGCTACGAAGAAAACTGTGGTGCCCTCCTGACTAGTTGCCTACTGCTAACGAGTTCAGTCGTATTAAAATTAAGGAAGCTTAAGCAAACAATTTTTTTTGCATTGAGCCGTTTTGGCTGGCGATTCTAAATTAAATTTGTCAACATTTTTAGTTTAATGTACATAAAATATTCTATTATAATATACAATTACTTACAAATTTATATAAAACTATGCTAACTATACAATATATACAAAAATGGAATAGAGAAAAAGAGGGAGACTAATTTTAGGCATCGAAAAATTCCTCCCCATCGATCTCTACTGGTACCGTGCCCAAGAGGCTGGCGGCATTACCACGCTGAATGGCGATGCCAATTCTTTGAGCGAGGTAAAGGCCAGCCTTTTGGTCACGGGAAGCGTCGATTAGTCACTTCGCTATTTCTTTGAAGAGCGCGCGCGCGCTTGGACCCCACGGACCCAACGTTTCGACTCCAAACAGCTCAAAAAAATAATTACCAGTTAAATTGGTATATTTGCGCCGTTTGAGAGTCTCCGCTGATGCAGTAGCAGCGCATGCGCAGTCCATCGTACTTGGAAGATGGGAAGGCGCCAGGGTGTCGACGCAAGTTGCATCCCACACCAAAGGCCTACCCATCTTCCAAGGCATCAACGACATACCGTCCGGTCTCTTACCATCGTCGCGAGCCAAGCCAACAGGTTCAAGTATAGCTGGCACGCCGGCGGTGACAAGAGCTCGACGGATAATGTCGTTAATGTTTGCATGTCGGGACATGCGGCCTGCGCTCCTGTTGCAAGACAATCCGTGATGTCCAAGGCTATCGACAGCTTCTCCACAGAGACACCGATGCGGAGAAACACACGGTGCACCCAAACGAAGGCAAGTCGCAATGCGGAAGGTCGTGTCGTCCAACATTGTTCCAATGTTGGGCGAAGGAAGTGCCTGGAGCCATACACCAGATTCCCATTCACCCACAGCCAATAGACGAGCGCGCTCAGCAGTGCTGGTAGCTGTACTGATTAAATGTTTTTTAACACCAATACTGAGCGGCTCATCCCATTGCCTTTGGGAAGATGGGTTGGCGGGCATGGCGGCAGCTGGACAAGTCATTTTCCAAGCATTTACAGCTTCGGCCTTACCTGGCTGGAGATCGAATTTTCCTGACTAATTCTTCAGTGCCATAGACCGACGACAAAAATGCTGGCATACTTACATCTGCAATTTTGCGAACGCCGAGGCCCCCGAGACGAACTGGAAGGGACGCCTGAAGCCACACTCGATCGTTCAAATTTATATTTAAAATTTTGCATAGAGTGTCTAAGTCATAGAGGTTTAAGTTGTAGTCAAATTCGGTAGGTGTAATCTAAATCTGAGTGTTGGTTTAAGTGGCACCTAAATTCAACTTACATTAGCATAGTACCTAATCTTGAGTTTAAATGTGTCCTTTTTGTTTCACAAAATTTATATTAAAACCAAAGTTAGTATTTGTCTTTAGAAAAATTATAGACCAATACAAAACCATACAATAGAAAAAGTTGTTTAAATAAACTAAATTCTTCCGCTTCGCATGCCTCTTGTGGCAACGTTCCTAAAAGACTGGCAGCATTGCCACGATGTTTGGTAATGTTTCTTCTCTATCCTAAAAAAGAAGCCAGATTTCAAGAGTTTAAATTCATACGAAGAAAGTATAAGAAGGAAGAATATGAATCGACTGTGTAACGATTGAAGATTTCATTTGGACGTTATTACATTGTGACCTACTGACCCGCACTCTTTCTTTTTTCAGGGTCTTAGCTTATGGTAACGTTATGGATATTTTTTTTAAATCAACTTCAATAAATATCATAAAACGATTGATTTTTTTTGTGTTTTCTATACTATTTTAATAATTGTTTATGGCTGTGCGAGCGAGGTAGGATAACCCTGGTTCAATTGTCTAATGATAGCTCTTATACCTTCCTTTTCTCCGGCAACCTTTGCTGGGTAAGATCACTTTGACCCCGTGGCCAACTGCTGTCGGCTCCGGGGTCTTCGCACCGGGCGTCACACCATCATATGGCTGAACATTGCTTAATCAGTCTGCAACTGGTTTGATTTCAAATCAGTAACTTTGCGCCATATATGTCCTGATAATCCTGATACTTCTGCTGTTATGCAATATATTTCATTTCCAATTTGATTCTAATAGTTGCATTTTATTAATTGACTCTGATGCTGTTGTATTCATGTTTAATTAATGCGCCCTGATGTTGCTATACTCGTACTTTATAAATTGACTCTGATACTTATTTATATTCCTAATTTATTACTCGGTTGCGATATCTGCAACTCATATTCTATTCATTCACTTTGAGTTGATTCATATCATAATACGAATTTAAAAGCGCTTTTTTTTATTTGTTGTAAAGGGTATCGTCAAATTTTTACTGTACATCGTTTTTCTTAAAGAATCTTAAGGTAATATCATATAAAAAGAATTATACTTTGGCTGTTTAAAAGCTTTAATGTTGTTTAATGCTGTAATGACTACGAGCTTCATTATTTCAAAGCTCTCGCAATACCCACAACCAAGTTCTCGTTCTAATTGTAGGGATTAGGATAAAAATTGTACATAATTATTTTTGTCACATATTTACGAGTATGTCCTCTACTGTAGAATTTTATTACTCCTTTAATCTATAAAAGCGGCACAGATTCGCTCCCTTTTCGCGCGAGACTTAATAAAATATTAGGTGTATTGGTCAAAAATATGTTGGTTCATTATTATGCCTGATAGTACATATTTATGCTATTATTTAATGATCATTTTCAAAATTGGCAGGATTTTGCTTTATTCTAAAATCAAATGGTTCACGGCTTAGTCGATTTTAATGAATTCAAAATGTCAACTTCTTTTAGTTTTTTTTCAAAAGACATGAATGAATAGCAAGAAACATTGTCGATTATATATTATAATTTTCGATCAAGTTTTGCAGGTTGAAAGGCAACTTCTCAAAGGTGGTTTCAGTTGTCTAAATAGTTTTACTTGCCGCGAATGTGTGGATGCAAAAATAATCAAATCATCCCTATATAGAATGAGTTATAATATAACTTGATCCTTCCTCTATGCAACTAATTCATTGAGAGGATTCAATGCCAGACAAAATAGTCAACAGACACATTCAAACGCTTTTTAATAACGGTTTTTTTTTGTTCGTTGTAGAATTTTGAACTTGAAGTTAATGTTATTTTGATTGATTAAAATAATTGAATTAATTACTAACTTGTCATTGTTAACATCAACATTGCTGAAAAGACAACATGATACTCGAGGTCGATAGTGATGATACTTTGACTAATAAAAGCAATACTTGTAATATTAGTATTTTCAAGAACAATATTTCTTTTACTAATTTCAATTCCAACTTCATCTGCGATGATATTTTCTAAAGTTTGTGATATAAATCGTACTGCAAGATTTCAAGTTGGTGCAATTTCGCTGCGGTTTGGACTGGGCTAATTTTCTGTTTACTTGGCGTAGTTTGTTTAAATATTCATACAACTTGGCCTCGTGGTTTGTTTACATCATCTCTGTTGCTAGAACTTCGGAATATGGATGGTAATTAACTTGCCGCCTTACCTTTGTTACCTTCGTGAATCAGTCTAGTACAAAGGTAGCATATAGTTTGATTTTATTTATTGCCATGGAAAGGGCGCTTTTGTACTTATATTTGATCAATAATTTTATGAAACTTCTCAAATAATGCTCATTATATAGGAATCTATGATCCAGGCAAATCAGACTACCTTTGGTTTACCGAATATAACAACCTCAAGTATTTTTTTTTCCACGGGCATATTCCCTCTACGCCCCAGTATCCTGTCCTATGGAGCCACCTCCACACGAAAAAAGAAACTAACCTTTCGCAGTAGTCGACTTGTATTGTGTGATGATAAATATACAAATTTTAGTAAAATATTTAATCTACTCCATAACTCATTATACCGTTCTGTAGAAGTCTTCTTTGTGAATGATGACTTTGTTCGCAAGAGCCGTAATTAGAGCTCAGTTGAGATACATTATCTTACTTCAAGATTAAAAGTTTTAAAAAGAAACGGAACACAGTAAGTTGGAAAGAAACTTAATTAATTTTACACTTGCAACTCGTGGCCATTTGTTACTGTCTCAGAATAGTAGTTGTAAATCTGTTAGTGATGTAAAATCGTACCTACTATTGTTTTAGCTTTTCTCTTCTTTTTAGTATCTTGACCAAACATTTCCAAACAGAGTTAATTGTATAAACTATACTCTGTCCATTATATTATTAGTTCCTTGACAGCTTACGCCCATAAAGTTTCGTATTGTTTACGTTAAATTTTCAAACAAATAGTATTGTACTGCATGGATGATTACAACCCACTTAGTGATGTGCTACACATAACGATTACTACGATTGTGCCACAGATTACAAATAATCGGTAGAAATAAATGCTTTGAATAAAACTAAATTTCTTCATAATATATTAATAAGGTGAACGAGTGTAATTTAAACAGAAAGGATACAGTTTCATTTCAATTTCTTTTTTTAACCTGACTCGTCAGAAACTTCATTTGAACTTGATTGGTCCAATGAGGAGTCTTCAGCAATATGCATGATTAGTTCTTGTGTGCATTAATTATCAAATGCAATGTCCCGGTCCCAGTCAGACATTATTACTCTCTTAATTATCTCCACCACACTCGCCCAGTTTTCGGTCATCACGTGGGTGCAAGCGTTTTCTAGTAATTTTAAAATTTTATTCACTGTAAATGGGGGGCTTGTATTGCTTCTTGCAGCATGCCCTTTTACTTGTGCCCATATAAGTTCGATGGCGTTGTATTGGCAGTGATACGGAGGAATCTTAAGGATGATATGGTCATATTCTGCTGCCATTTCATCGATCACATACCGTTTTGGTTTCTTCTTGTTTTATAATATTTTTAATAATTCTATTTTTAGCATAGAATTGCTAATTTTCTCCTTTATCGCGTTGCCAATTAATAATTCATGTTTTGTATTTATTGGCTTGTTTTTATTTATATATATGACACGTCAATTGGACTTCGCCTTGCCTGATGGTAAGCTGAAGGCAAAGTCCCAGAAAAGAGGGCCACCACTACCCACACATACCGTGTGACAATGGTGACACTCAGCTTGACGGCCTCATCATATGGTTTTTCACGCCCCGCTTAAAGGACCCGGGACTATAGGAAGAAGGAAACACGTGAGCTGGTAATGAATTCCAGGCCTTAAAGGTGCGACAGAGGAAAGAGTCTCCGAACCGCTTGGTTCTTGATCGTATGTTCTGCACCGTGTGCGGATGATATCTAAGGTATTGTCAATTTGGCGAGAGTGTTAGGGCGGTGTTATCAGTAAAAATTATTGATGGTTCTTCCAACAATCTCTCCGCATCCATTTCCTCGTGGTAATCGCCAGATTTCTTTGAATTCAATGCCAGCATTACATCTTGCATAAAACCTTTAGCTGTACCTGCGTGGCAAATGATGAGGCGTTCGCCTATACCAATAGGTACTGCGAAGGTGGAAGCAGCAGTGTCGTCAGTCCAGGACCGAGATACAGTGTGGTTAGCGTTCAGCCATGTTTCATCCGTAAAGACAACATTTGTCCAATCTTGAATTTTTTTGCCTCTTTTAAAAAGTCACATCGTGACAAAGCAATATCAGTGCGTTCCATTAATATTTTTATTTTATTTGCCTTTTTAAACGAAAAGCCAATTTATTATTTTCAAAACTTTGGCCAAAGACGATTTTTCACCACGAAATAGAATATTTCTTTTTAAAGAAACAATAAGATTAATTCTTTTTTCGGATAGTTATCATATACGGGATGGCGAATGGTGTTTACTTTTAGGTGTAGAAAGCTTGTTATGTTCTAAGCCGCTCTTGCCGTAGGCTTCTGTAGTAATTTTAGTTACACTTGAAAGACTGATATCCAACGCGGCCGCAACTCTGTTTCGTACTTGCGAAATTGGTATAAGCAGACCGCCATTTTGATTTTTTTTCTCAAAGTAATCATGAAGTTTAAGCACTAATTCTCTCGATTGTCCTTTCAACACACGTCCTTTCGGCATTCTCACGTTCAATGAACTCTTCGAGAAATAAAACTACTCAACTCGAGGTATAACAAATTTGACAGAAAACTCAGCGAACGTTAATGCGTGTGACTAGCACGGCCGTTTTGTTGCGAGTGACAGACCTCATCAAAATGGCGACCGGACGGTTGGTTAATGTTGCAAGTTGACTTATATAATTTTACGACAGTTTCTAATGTGTATTTTCATATTAATAAATAAAGACGCAAATTCTATATCTCCTAATCTATATTTGTTTACATGAAATCTAAGAGAATATTAAATCGAAACGCACGTTTATCGAAATCGCTTATTTTGTTTACGTACCTAATTCGAATAATGATATTAGTACAATCAGAATCACATTTGAGATACTTTTGTATATCACTAACTTGTCAACCGTCGAGCTGTCAAAAGACTATTAATATAATGGACAGAGTATATAATAATTATTATAATTATTTAAATACAAATGCCAATAGCAACTATTAAGGGACCACGATAAAATCTAAAATAAAACAAATAATTACTGTTCATTACTTTATTTAGGTACCTAGTTTATTTTTTTTTAGCCTGTGATAGCTCTTACCATTTCTCGGAAAGCCTTCACTCCTGTTACGTTAGCTTTTATGTAGAATTCTTGTTTTGAACAGCGAGAAAACCAAGCGGTTAGGTTCGGATACCTGTGGGTTTGATCGAGTTTAAACCAACAATTTATGTAGGTCCTATGCCAATCATTTGAGGTTCTTTTTAGAGTAACTTAATGGCACCAGTAATCCTATCTCTGAAAATTACCCTATACTTATGTATTCTCTATACTTACCAGTATAATTTCTCGATCGAATCATGGATAATAGTGATGGCCCCCTTAATTAATTGGATCGAAAAAGTTGATAGAATGTGTATTACTCTGGACATGCTTTGACGTACAAATTTACAAAAAAGATTTAATATACCGCTATAACAGATGAGTTTTTAATATTAAATAATCTGTTGAATTACTTACAAGTTCGCATCGATAGGTATAATTTCGTTCAATGAACTAATTGTGCTGACACAGCAGATGTCTGCCAAAGTAATGTTGTCTCCGGTCAACCACGGCCCAAAGAAGAATTTTTCAATAATATCGTACCCGTTTTTAATTTTTGCCAAGTTTTCTGGTTTAAAGCCTTTATCTCCCAGGTACAGAACAGGTGCCTGAAAATTTTAAAAGGGGTAGCCTAATTATTTTCGGCGTGTGCTTTGTTAGTTTACAGATTTGAATCATGCAGTAGTAGCATATATATCTACAGAACAAGAATAAGATGAGTTTGAAATAAACAAGATATTATGTGGATTTATAGAACTGACACCCTTATCGCACCAGTGGCAATCTCCTACACGCAACCCTTGGATGAAGTAATATGCTACTTCCGCTTCCTTAGAGTAACATTTTAGTTTCTTAGGTCTGACTAGACCAGAATATAAAGAAACAAGGTCTAAAAGTTTTACTGGAACGATGACATAGCCGCAATTTACTTAGGTGGCAGACAAGCACACGGCCCACCTGATGGTATGTGGTTACCGTGACCTATGGACGTGTGTAACACCATTGGAGTCACATCCTTGCTGACGACCCTGTAAGAATAGAGATTTTATATGCCTTCAGTGCAGAATCAGGACAAGCCTATGGTCTTCCCACTGACAGCACAAAATTCTCCAGTGAACTCTGGCTACCCTACGCACCACCAGAAACACAACATGAGGTTATTATAGCCGTGTTATTCTATAGGGTGTAGGTACTTCCCCAGTCGGACTGCTCAATTCGGACGGATACCATCATTCGGCATGTTTTTTTCCTCAAGGTTATTTTTCATTATCTATTAGATATAGATTTTATTATACTGATTCATGAGATCAATTCGTATTAATATCAACTCCATTACGATTCCACCATTACCATAGTTCCAAACAGAGCTGAAAACAGTACTCCCGTATCAAAGTGTAATCTTTGATCCACTAAGGCTCTTTTTTGTGGATCCTTGGGATATAATGAGTCGTCCTTGGCATACTTATTGATCAAGTATGTGGTGATGGCGTGACTGAAACAAAATAATTTTGTTTCAAATGATAGTTCAATAGAAAGATGTGATGAGTAGACTTAATTTGGGACTAAATTCTTCGTATGAAGTATATTATATCGCTATATTACATATAACTGGTAGACGGACAGTGAGTTCAAACAGTTGTCCTCCCATAGAAGTCGTATAAGACTTACAAGAAAATAAGCGAACCCTGAGTATCTTTTGTTTTTCCAAACGAACACCTATCGATGAAGCTGTGTTACTAGTACTATACTATTTTCATCAAGTCACGTTGTTACTCGATAAGAATAAATTTTTCAATTTGTCAGTGTGACAAGATGTAGTGTGGCACGTTGCGAATAAATTGGTGAAAGCCTTAGAAATAGTAGAGAACAACATTGTCTCCTGATATCAAGAAAATAAAATTGCATAATTTCAATGAAGAATTAATATTACTACTAATCGTAATTAATATAATAACTAAATCTTACCTATCCCAAATAATAAAATCTTCATCAATTAGTGTAGGTATTGTGTGTTGTGGATTCATCTGAAATAAACAGGAAAGGGAATTCAAACACGTACACGTACGTAACAAACTTCGCGTAGGTTGTATGTCTTAAAACAATTTATATGGCATTGGTTTTTTGCAGACTGTAAATTCAAATAAATATATCTAAAAATATTTTGGAGTAATAGTTTCGGAAACATTATTACACATTCAGTGTATATTTTATAACATTTAGGTGACTTTCAAGTATGCAGTATGCACGGGAACATGGCTGGTCTAACACGGGCCAGCCCAGCCGTGTCGCCATTTATCCTGATAATATAGAATGAGTTTCAAAAAATCGAATGGAATATAGGACGATGAGACATATTGAAATCCTTTAAACTAAAAACCTAAAGAAATAATATAATGACCCTCCTTTTTTTTACGTGCGCAAAATCACCACGGATAGAACCGGAGCCCCCCCACCGGAGCCGGTGAGAGGTTATGTCAGACTCGAACCGACCAAAACGCACGCTGCCTGTGGGTCGTTTTTGGTTGCCGAAGGTGAGGTTGATAGGCATATCCCTCGTCTCCATCCATCTCTTGCGATCTGGCCCTCTTCTCGGGTGTGGGGAGAGAGTCCCCAACTCGTCCCCAGAAACGGGGAGGCGCGCGAGGCGCGCCGCCGCCACGGCCTGCGGGTGACAGGCGGCTCCACCTGTCACCCCCAGGCCTGCGCTCATAGGGGGCGGAGGTCGTTTATCGACCTCCAACGCCCGAGTTGCCTTCATACGAGGGCAGCTTGGCTTGCGATCCTTCACAAGCATTACTTGCTCGCAGGAGGGGCCAATGAACCTCCTCTACAAAAACATGTTCTTTCATGGACCTCGGCGCACGCCACCACCTGGTTCCAGCCTCACAGTGGGAGGCACTCTCATCGGCATCAAGCCCCAGATGAAATATCTGGGGCTCGTGCTCGACGGCCGGTGGGACTTTGGGAAGCACTTCCGAAGTCTGGGCCCCAAATTGGCGGGCACAGCCAACGCTCTGGCGCGGCTACTGCCCAACCTGAGGGGCCCGGATGACTCCTGCAGGAGACTCTACGCGGGTGTCGTGCGGTCCATGGCCCTGTACGGGTGTCCCGTGTGGGCGGACACCCTGAGTGATCGGCACATGCTTCTGCTGCAGCGTCCGCAGCGGAAGTTGGCGTGCCGCATCATAAGGGGGTACCGCACGATATCATTCAACGCGGCGAGTCTCCTCGCCGGATCGCCACCATGGATCCTGGAAGCGAGATGCCTTTCGGCGCTATACAGGTTCCGAAGGGCGGCGCGGGAGCGGGGTCACGATCCCGAGCCCGAAGAAATTCGGGCCGTGAGATCCCGGCTCCACAGGGAAATGGTGGCAGAATGGGAGAGACGACTTGGGCAACCAAGCGCAGGGCACGCCGTAGTAACGGCGGTAAGACCCATCATGGGGGAGTGGCTAGAGAGGCCACACGGCAGCCTCTCGTACCGTCTGACGCAGATGATCACCGAGCACGGATGCTTCGGAAAGTATCTGCGTCGGATGCAGAAAGAGCCAACGTCCGAGTGCCATCACTGCGACGCGAGCGAGGACTCAGGTCCGCACACGCTCACCGAGTGTCCGGCGTGGGAGACGCCGAGGCGGGAGCTTGTGGCGGCCCTGGGAGTGAGGGTTCTCACGCTCTCCACCTTGCTCGCGGCGATGGTTCGCTGCGCGGATGCGTGGGCGGCCGGCGCCTCCTTCTGCGAGCAAGTAATGCTCGTGAAGGAGGAGGCGGGGCGGGAGCGGCAGCGGGAGCGACGAAGGATCGCTAGACAAGCTGCCCGCGCACGAAGGCAACTCGGGCGTCGGAGGTCGATGAACGACCTCCGCCCCCCATGAGCGCCGGCCTGGGGGTGACAGGTGAAGCCGCCTGTCACCCTTGCAGAAGCAGGCCGCGGCGGCGGCGCGCGTGGCGCGCCTCCCCGTTTCCGGGGACGAGTTGGGGACTCTGTGGTCCCCACACCCGAGAAGAGGGCCAGATCGTGAGAGATGGCCCTGGGTCGGCCGGGGTGCGAGGGATATGCCTGTCAACCTCACCTTCGGCAACCGAAACGACCCACAGGCGGCGTGCGTTTTAGTCGGTTCGAGTCCGACATAACCTCCTCCACCGGGTCCGGTGGGGAGGTATCCGTGGGGATTTTGCGCACGTAAAAAAAAAAAAAAAAAAAAAAAAGTACTAGAAGTGTGTAACTATCATCAACACTACCTATCTATATCATTACCTTAATTTTATATTCCTCATTGTACATATATAAGACTATTTATACTATAGATTGATGGCACTTGGTGGAATATATAATTATAAAACGGCATCCTCAAAGTTATAAACCTTTGAGGATGCCGTAAGGCGAAACCGGTCAGGTGTAATAAGCAATAAAGTAATGTGGAAAATTACAAGTGAGTTATCAATATGTGTACATATTATATAACTTCACATACTGCCTTGTCGACCTTTGTATCATTTCCATTAGGTACTAAAATAATACACCAAATTTGGAAACGCAATCAATTTTAATTACCTTCAAGTATTCCTCCTCATATTGATCTCGTTGTTGCAGATTCATATTGATATACTTCACATCTTTTATGCCAAGGATTTCAAGGGTCATGAAGACCGATCTACATGGTGCGCTGGTATCTTTTTTGTACAGTGTCAGAACCATTTTTATCTGAAATTATAACATTTTTCTAAAGTGTGTGTTTATCCAAATATATACATACACAAACATTTCAAAATGTTCCGATCTGGTCCCCAAGACTTTTGTATCAATAAAAGACAATAAATTGGTACCAAAATCCTACTTGAATGGCAAAACTAGTGTGTTATTTTCGCATAAAAGTGTAATTTAAGTAACATTATACAATAGATCTCGTAAAAAATATCATTAAATAAATTATTATTATTATTTGAAACTAAATGAATTTTGATTTTGATTTTGATGTTATATCATTATTTTAGGGATGAAATATTATTCCAATTGCCTAAATTTTGCCAGTGTTATAAAGATCCAATTGCCTAAATTTTGCCAGTGTATTAGGCTATAAAGATTAAATTACTATTAATAGCACTAAAATAGACAACAAAATAATATAAAATAAGTATAGTACTTACTTAAATTTTAGTAAACAATGACGAAAAGCACTTTTTTTTAATTTATTATATTGAATTTTACTAAGACACATCAGTACGTGGCAATGTTGTCTGATGGGCAAAATAATTTTAAGCATATTCACGTATGCGTATTTTTATAACAGGTCTTCAAGGAACCTGTTGGAAAACCTTGACCGTGTCTTCATCGATGTATTAAATATTTTGTCGTTGTGATCCATTTTTGCTTCGTAAATAACATAATACATAACATTCTACCTGTAATTTCTTTATTATTTGAACTTTATGCTTGTTACGTAGCAGACTTAGTGCCACTATTTAGAGCAATTATTTTAATGGACTATTTCAAATTTTTGATTAGGTATATAAAAAGTCACCTACGAAAAAATTAAAGGTTCCAGTTTACAAAGTATGGTAATGATATGATATGATAAAACTTTGTATAGTACTCCTTCTGTTCGAAATTCCATTATTAAATAATGCTATTACATTGATTTAGTTAGATGTTGGGCGTTATACCTTAATCTGTATTGACGCAGTAGAAAAATAGAACATCCTTAAAACATTCCGCAGTGGAAATGTATTCAGCTTCTGTGCTGGAGAGAGCTATAAGACACTCCATTAAAGGCAGAGATTATAAAACTAGTTGTGATCTTCCTAGTATCAGGATCGCCTGCAAAGTCCGCATCACAATGGGCTCCTTAACTTTGTTTCATTTCCACGAATATACCTAAGTATATTTTTACTTTAAGTAGGTATATAAAAAAGAACGAGTATTATTACAATGCAATTGAAAATTAAAACTAAAACTATTATTAGATAGCTATTAAAATACACTAAAATAAAATAAACATAAAAATTACATACATAGTGCGTCATGAAATTCCTCCGCATCATCACCGACCGATTGGGCGCATAACGTCCAAAGCGCAAAATGGTAAGCAGTAGTAAAATAGTAAAAGAGCAGAATGGTAAAAGAGCAAAATGGTAAAAGCGCAGAATGGTAAAAGAGCAAAATGGTAAAAGAGCAAAATGGTAAAAGAGCAAAATGGTAAAAGAGCAAAATGGTAAAAGAGCAAAATGGTAAAAAAATCAGTTGTATCGCTTATTAGCTCCCATGATGATAAATAACTTGATTTTGGCGAATTGTGACTCCCTAACAGGAACAATTAAAAAAAAAACATGAAAGTTTTTTGGAAAACCATTTATTTTCAAAATCAATCAACTTTATGATCAAAGAAAATATTAAGTCATAACTATTGCATAAAAATGAAATTAAATTGAAAAATAAAAGACAAAATAAAAATGTCAAAATAAAATAATCAACATTCATGAGATCAACAAAAAGAAATAATAATACTTTTTAATGTTCATCGACATCTACTACTGATAAAATCATTAATATCAGAATAAAAAAACTATTACTGAAAGTAATAAATAATCCTGAACTGCTTTGTAGCTCTTAGAAAAAAAAATTAGTTAAAGAATCAATGTAAAGAAAAGAAAATTGACAAATGCTTAGAGTATGTGATTATCAATAATTTAGCTTTTTTATTTTTTGTAATAATCTCAAAAATATTACTTTTTTAAGAAACTGGACAATTGTGATAGTATTTCGCTTCAATTTTGTCACAAGTCTTCGGTATTTTTTATCAAATTTAATGTCACTAAGCTTTCTCTTATTTTTTCTACATAATTTAAATAGAGAATCATTTAAGCATACATTCCACAATTGAGCCTCTCTTTGCAATTTAGAAATAAACAGATACAAATTAGGTTTTTTGGGTATTCTACAATTAAGGCGGTGGTGCCATCCTTCAAGGGCGTTGGTTGTCCTATGCCGCTCTTCAGCACAACTTAAAGTACTTGCTGGTAGATGAGGGTACCAATTTTTCTCAAAATAAAGTCGAAAACGTCTCATTTCAAGTGTCTCTGGTGCAGTAGCCAATATATGCTGCCACGTTTCGTGAATATGACTTGCGGGTACAAGAGGTATTATGGAACACATCCTTGTTGTATTCCTCCTGCCTTCTTTTGTTTTGGTTAAATTCAATTTTTTAGATTTTCGCCATATTGCATCATTGTAATGATGGTAGCAACCGGTGAGTTTTGCTAAAGGAAATACTTTTGATACAGCGTTGAGAATGGCGATCTCGTAATCAATCTATAAATCCGTTAAATGATTTCATTTGCCATTTTAATTTCTCTTTCAAGATGGTGAATAATCGTTCAAATAATGCCTCGGTTTTATTCATTAGAAGGGCATATGCAACTGGTACAATACGAGTGCGGGACTCACTGGAGCCAATATCCAAATGTATGGTAAATAATTGATAATATGGTCGAGGAGTTGTTCGAAATGTACCATCTGCGTAATATCTTCCTGGTTTTTTCGTAAATTTTTCACCACATTTGTTGTAAAAAGTAGTATGTCGCTGTCTTGATATGTTAAAAAGTTACTAGCTAAAGCTTCAGGTATAGTAATAGTTCCTGAATCATTGTGGCTTAATACATCGGTATCCAAATACTTTTTTCGAGCTCGACGTAGTGTCTTTGACGGAGCTATAAGAAATTCCTAAGTTGTTTTCCATACCATCGTTTTCCATATTTTCTAAAATTATTTTTTCTACTATCTTCTGAATGGGTCCAAGATCTCTGCAAACAGCTTCCTTCAAAATCAGTTTTCTGTTTATACACTTCGCTAGCTAAAGGATCCGCTTGGCATGAATGGGTAGATTCTCTCAATATTTTCCTGTTCGATTCGTCCATAGTGACTGTCGCACTACATAAACCCCTTTTGATACATCTCCATAAAGTTGTTCCACTTTTGTTGTTTAATTGTTTATTATACCTGTACTCGCCGCGTATTAGTGTTAAATAACCTTTTTGATTTTTTAAAAACTCAAAATTTTGGTCCGTCATTGTTGTAATTTAATTAATAAAATATGAATGCACACACCATGACATGAGTCTTTTGACTAACTGACAAGCAGTCTATACTTTATTAAAAAGGTAACATAACATGTAAATATAACAGTCATTATGATAAATCGTTCGTCAAAAATATTTCACAATAATTCAGAAACTTCACACCAAAATGATTAATAAAGTAATTTATAAGGTATTCGCATAATAAACGACAAGCCGTGTTTTTCTTAGAAACTGGCAAACTTTTATTAAACTACCCTCAAAATGTTGAGATGATATTGCGTTTCGTTATTGCAAATACAATGACCGTACGATTAACAAATTGTGACTCTTTAAAATTAAGGAACACTATTAGTAGGAATTTTTCCTGTTTTTTAATTGTGACTATTCAATGATAATTATTATTTGGGTACCGATGTATTAAGTCACAATAATTCAGAAACCATAACTATGCACGAAGCTAGCTAGTAACTTTTTAATGTATGAAGACAACGACATATTATTATTACGTTTTACAACAAATATGAGGTGAAAACATTGTAGACAATGTCATTATGAACATTAAAATATTATAATTTCATTTTGGTTATAAAGTTGATTGATTTTGAAAATAAATGGTTTTCAAAAAAACTTTCATGTTTTTTTTTAAATTGTTCCTGTTAGTCAGTCACAGTCACAATTCACCAAAATCAAGTTATTTATCATCATGGGAGCTAATAAGCGATACAACTGATTTTTTTACCATTCTGCGCTTTTACCATTTTGCTCTTTTACCATTCTGCGCTTTTACCATTTTGCTCTTTTACCATTTTGCTCTTTTACCATTCTGCTCTTTTACCATTTTACTACTACTTACCATTTTGCGCTTTGGACGTTATGCGCCCAATCGTCACCGACCGGTAACGTACCCAGAAGGCTGGCAGCATTGCCACGTTGAATGGCAATGCTTATCCTCTGTGCAAGATAATAACCAGCCTTCTGGTCACGCGTAGCGTCGATCAGCTGCTTTGCCAAGTCTTTATATAGAGACCGAGCACTTGGACCCCACGTCCCTAACGTTTCAACCCTAAACGGCTCAAAAACATAATCACCTGTCAGGTTACAGTATTTGCGCCGTTTGAGGTTTTCCGCAGATGCAGCAGCAGCACCGGCACACCCTGCTGTGCTTGAAAGATGTGAAGGCGCAAGAGTGTCGACGCACGTAGCGTCCCACACCAAACGTCTATCCATCTTCCAAGGTAGCAACGACATACCATCCGGTCTCTTGCCATCGCTACGCACCAGCCCTTTAGGTTCACGAATGGCTGGCACGCCAGCGGTAGCTAGAGCACGGCGGATAATGTCGTTGATGCAGGCGTGTCGCGGTATACGCCCAGCGCTTCTGCTGCATGAAAGGCCATGGTACCCAAGACTGTCGACAGCTTCACCGCAGTGGCAATGATGCGGAGAAACGCACGGCGCTCCTAAGCGAAGGCAAGTGGCAAGGCGGAAAGTAGTATCGTCCAACATAGTACCTATGTTGGGCGATGGAAGTGCCTGAATCCAGAGGCCTGACTCCCATTCCCCCACAACCAGAAGGCGCGCACGTTCTGTAACATGGGAAGATGTGTGTATTAAGGTATCTCTTACCAGCCTGCAGAGCGGCGCATCCCATTGTCTCTAGGAGAAAGGGTTACCAGGCAACTCAGTGTTGGGACAAGCAGCCTTCCAAGCATTAATAGCATCGGACTTACATAACACCTCAGAGTTAACCTGTGTGTTTATGAGAATTTTCCTGGTTAACTCCTCAGTGCTGTGCACCGACGACAGAAATGCTGGAAGGCTAAAGTCTGAAATTTTGCGAACGCCGAGACCACCCAAGCGAACTGGTAAGGACGCTTGGAGCCAGGCTCGGTCATTCAAGGCCACATTTAAAATTGTGCTGAGTGTGTTTTGCAGAATGTTGTCAATTTTTGACAAAAGTATCAAATGTTGCCAAAACTGGGATGCCCGAAGTGCATGGGTAAATTTAGGGACAAAAAGGCAAAACCGAAGTATAGTAAAGGCGGAATGAACACTTATTTTTTGCAAATGATCTGTGATGTATTCAAAATTTTGAATTTTTTCCTCGATATATGTATGAAATCCATCTTCCAAAGCTGGGTACCCTAGGAGGCGCAGTGAAGCTTTCTCTAAAATTTTGATATTTGGAGCTACGAGGTTAAATTTTCCTATAGTCGAGGGTCTGTCTGTCGTGTCGCTGATGAAAATTTCACATTTGTCCGAGTTAAGTTGTAAGCCGATGGATTGAAATTTATTTTTTATAAGTTCTAAATCTTGTAAAACTGTTTGCACATCACCCCCTAGGGTTCCGTCGTCTAGGTACCAAATGTTGAATTTTGAATTTATCTGCTGTATGATGGGATGTATTGCTAGACTAAAGATCACTGGTCCCAAAGGGTCACCTTGCTGACAACCGACTGCTGATTCCAAAAGATGATCCTTGTAAACTAATTTCGTCGGGTGTCTATAACATTGCCAAAGGAATTTATATATATGAGGGGTTTCTAATTTTGCTTGGCTCAGCAAGGTATCACTATTCACTGAATTAAAGGCATTCCTCAGGTCAACCTTCAAAATGACCTCACTTTCACCGCTACCAAGGTACGTCGAAAGAGCGTGTATGGCAGCCTCACAGCCCCCTTTCGAACCGAAACCGAGTTGAAGGGGCTGGAATTTTGTTGCAAGTTCGGTACTATAGTACTTGCAGCATATTTTGGCTGCCAAACGTCGTAAGGTGCTTCCTACGGCAATGGGACGAATGCCACCATCCTTCTTACGCAGAGCACATAGGTTGGCCCCGTATAAAATATTAATGATATTTTCGTTCACATTGCCGGAGAGCATTAGGTTCACTAAGGCCGTTAACTCCTTCAAAAGGGCATCACCAGCCTCCCCAGCGCTCGGGCCCATTAAATCTTTAAGATGCTGGGGGGTCAGGCCGTCGAGACCGCCAGCAGATCCACTCCGGAAGGAGCAAACGGCTGTGAAAACGTCCTTGGTAGAAATACTGAGATATTCTGTGTCAGCTTTTGGTGGTTCTGGGAAAGAGAGATCAATTGATGCCGGTGGATGCTTACTCTGCAGACCCGCGAGCGTGTCTGGAGAGTAAGGTGCCACCACATCGCTGCTAAATAGTAACCTCGACGCTCCCCTGATATCACCTTCCCTTATTTTATTTTCTACAAATTTGTATTTACTCCATTGAGAGCTGTAGGAATAAGTTAATTTTGATTCAAAATGATATATATTGTTAGAACAGTTTTCTTTAATTTGGGTTGTCAAAGATCTTTGTGTACTATTGTTTTTTATGTGCAATATTCTATAAGGGAAGGTTAACAATTGCCCCCAGGCCGATATGGAGTTCACACTAACGACATGCTTTATACAATTTGCTAAGTTTTAAGCCACAGAGGGCCTTGCGCCTCTGGGAATTCTCTTTAAAACCGGGACGGAATTTTTCATTTCACTTAAAGATTGCCAAAAAGGAATTTGGAATGAGTTGGGCGAAACTTCCCTATCTACTGATGGGATCGTGGAGCTTGGAAGTACATTTTGACTTTTGTGAATTCTGCCAATATGCACTTTCAAGCCCCGCTCACCTTTGAAAAAACGGGTCTGGGAACAATATGGGCAGCGCACGAAATTACTTAAAGAAACGGGTTGACCTGAACACACATCCACATTGTCACTGCCATTAAAGTTTTCAGGCATTAGAAACACAAACACAATTTCACTTACACTATTATTTTATAAAAACACTAAAGGTTTAAACAAATTTGACAGTTCACACAAATCTGCCACGCTTGCGCCTTCGCATCTTAGCAACGCGAGGACCGACGACGCCAACGGCAACGTGACGACGCGACGCCACAAAACAGCACGACGCCCTCGCGTTTGCATTGCGCTGTTCTCAGCGCCATTCACTGAGAATTGACACTTTTTTGTAGTCAACCACACTAAAAACTGCAAGTAGTATGCTCGGAGTGGTGTCACGATGATTTCTCTTCTCCTCTATCTAGTTCCCAAGTTTCATGCTGGTATCTTCTCAGTAGAACTAAAACCTACCGAACCAGTGAAAGAACCATTTTCCAATGGTTTATTTTCATTACTTATTATTTTTATAATATTTTTTTATTTATTTGTAAAACTTTGACGTTCTTAAGTCAAAAATGTCTTCTTTAAGTATATTTTTTACTTTACTGGTTAGATAGATAGATATTATAGCCTGACAAATTCGTTGGTGACACTCCCATGGTCCGCGCGGGTGGTGGGGGACGTAATTATTGATGACCGTTACACACGGTACTAATTACGTTACGAATATGTCTAAAGATATCCCTGTGAAATATCTTACATTGTCTAAATTGATTGATGTTGTTTTTTTGTATAACTTGCTTTGGCCCGCAACTTTCATCGCGTGAAGCGTTTAAAAAAACTACTACTACTTGGAAAAAAATTAAAATATAGGAGCATTGTACATTTGTAAGTAGTTGAAAAAATCTGAGAAATGAAACATTTTATGGTTTGTTTTAATTTTTAATACCAATCTTAAAAAAAAACAGAATAAACATACATCATTTAATCAGAGTCATCACAGTCCATGTCGTGTTCCGAACTATCTTCGCTGTCGTAATCCGAACTATCAAAATCATCGTTTAATGATATAATAAACCTGTCCAACTCATTGTCACATATACGATCGTCGTTGTAGTATTTGTCCTCATTTTTAATTTATGTGATCATCGCATTTTTTCCATTTTTCAGCAGTGTAATTAGCAAACAAGGTTGCAAGAGCGTCTTTCTTCTGATCTAATGTAGAATTGACATAATTCCTTGCCAAGTCGCCTTTTATATCACCCCATACCATCTCGATTGGATTGAGGTCGGGATGGTATGGAGGTAAACGAAGTACTGTGTGTCCACCCTGATTTAGTATTTCATCCACTGTATATTGTTTTGGTAATGTTTGGCTGTTAATTAAAATAATTAAATCACATTTACGCTACGTTTCGTCAAATGGAACATTATGTTTTGTTAGCCAATCTTGCATTACCTTTTTTGTACAACTCATTGTTGGTTTTTTTTCAATTTGTTTACAGTGGTACGCTGCGTTATCCATGACTATCACAAAATGACTTGGAATATTAGGCAGCAGTTGTTCTTTTTAACCACTTTTCGAAATTTTCCGAGTTCATATCTCCGTGATAGTCACCGCTTTTGGAATGCGATTTAAATATCAACAGACCATTTTTAACGAACCCAGTTCGTCCACCAGCATGTACAATAATTAACCTAAGTCCTTTGCCAATATTTGTCAATATTCCACGTTCATTGGTAGATTGCCAGCAATCAGACACAGTATGCGATTGATTGACATATGTCTCGTCGAGATAAAATATTGCTCTACCTTTATTTCGATATTTTTTTAAAGATAAAAGATAGCGCCACCTTAAAGACGTAATGTCAGGGCGCTCGATGAGCAGTTTTCGTTTGGACTGGCATTTTTTATATGTAAAACCAAGCCTCCGCAAAGTATTTCTTAAATACTCCCGAGAACAGTCTAATATACCATCTTCCTTTAAATCAGCGTTTATTTTTCTTAAAGTAGGGACCTCTTTCTTACGGGTGTAATATTGTGTTATTTTCTTCCGAATAACACCATCCGTAAAGTTATCAATTATAATACGTTTCTTTGCAATTTTGTTTTTCTTTGGAGATTTGAAAGTAGCAGTACCATCATTTTCACACTGCAATTTTCCTTGGCGAACAATATTCCTAACTGTAGTATTCGATAAACCTGTTACATTAGACACTAAGTTTGCCAAATGAACATCGTTTTGATATTCAAACGAAGCTGGATAATCTTTGCGATTTTTAAAATAGTTATAGGTATACATTGTAAGTAATTTGTTTAGCTTGACGTCCAATAACTTTGCCTATCGGCGGACTCATCTTCATATATTATTATCGTGTGCGTTTTGTGACGTGCGACCGTACTCAATATGTGTTGCCGTCAACAGCGACGATGCGCAACTGAATGACGGCTCTGAGAGCCAGCCTCCACCCCGCGCTCGTCTCTTACTCCCCCCGCTGTATTTCGTCCCCCGCGCCCGCAGACCATGGGAGTGTCACGAACAAGCTTGCCAGACTATAGTAGATATTAGTATCTATCTACTCTTAATTTACTCAAAATATTTTTAATATTTGCACAATCATTTAAATTCGGCCACTCCCGATGCCTACTACAATACCCAACGGGAAATGACAAATCTACATATTTTTTTTTTTTATACCACTTAGTTGGCAGACAAGCACACGGCCCACCTGATGGAAAGTGGTTACAGTGACCTATGGACGTCTGTAACACCAGAGGAGTCACAGTCGCGCTGCCAACCCTGTAAGTATAGAGTTTCTGTGCCGTCAGTAGAAGACAAAGCAGGACAAGCCTTTAGTCTTCCCACTGACAGCACAAATTCTCTAGTGAGCTCTGGCTACCCTACTCACCGCTGGGAACACAACACGAAGTTATTATAGCCGCGGTATTCTGTAGGGCGGAGGTAGGTACTACCCCAGTCGGACTGCTCAATCGGGCGGAAATACCGCCGTGTCCTACCTCCTAGAAAAACATACATACATACAACCTGTATCAAAACTGTTGTGAACTGTGAACTATAGTTAGAATGTGTCCATGCAACTTTGTGCGAACGTGCTTCAGAATATGAATAACTATGGTATGTACCCCATCTACCTATTGACCTATAATGTATATATGATGTGATTATTCATTCTGTATAGCAATGTATTGCAAGAAGTGTATTAAGCCTAAAGTGTTTAATAACCCCTGTGTCTTACAGATTTCGCTTCGTAGATGCTTATAGTAATACATACCTGCCTAAAGTATTGTATAAGTAGTTTATAATCCATATAGGACGAAATAAACATACAGTTTTGCTGTTCTGTCGTTTACCGTGAATGCATTGTATCGGATATTATGACTGTAAGTATAATGAGTACTTTTGTTGCGGTAGGTAGGTACCTACTTTGTCAGCCGTATCCGAACGATACGGCTGAAAAAGTAAAGACAATAGGTACTTAAAAATTAATACAGGATAAATAATAAATATTAACAATAATGTAATACGCTGTTTTATTCAGGCATATGAATAAACATAATAATAATACAAATGATAATGTGTCTAATTTTTTATATCTAATTTATATAATGAATCTAATTTTGATAAATAAATAATGTAAAAAAAAAATTTCATTAAAAATAAAAGAAACAGGGATCCTGTTGCAAATTTTTGAATTAATTTAAAATACCTATATTTCCCTACATTCCCTACATAAAACTAAAGGTACTTCTATAAAAATCCTCTATCAAATCACCACAAAGAAAAGCCATTTTCGCATCAAATTGTTCGATTTTATAAAACTGTTTGTGCAGCTAGCGAAAACAATAATCTTAGACTAGCTGTATTCACTACTAGATCATCCTTATCAACTTTATATTTTTGTAAGAAACCTCTAACAACCAATCTTGCTTTATAATCATTACCCGGTTTTATTGTAAAATTTACTTGCTTGTAATTAATTTCCTATTCTTCACATTTGATCTTTAAACAATTTACCATGTTCTATTCTTTCTAAAGAATGTGAAGAATTTTTAGATACAAATGTTGTAAAATATCTACCACTATCATAATGGATTAGAGTCAATAGGTTTACAGATATATTATCACTGTGTACTATCAAATGGCAATTTAGTGGTGGTCTCAAATCTAATGGTTTATTTGCATGACGTGCTCATTTTTGTACCTACAGACTGATACAATTTTGTAATCCCTAATTAGAGTAGCAGATAATAAGCTCTAGTTAGACAACTCAATGAGCTGGCTCTCCTATTATTACTGTCCTTTTTGGAGCTGATTAAGGGAAAGGTATCTCTTGGTAATCAGCAATTATCTTCAAAAAGCAGTGCTTGCTCTGAACATTCTTAAGGAGAAATTTCAAGTGCTCCACATCAGTTCAGAGTTGGTATGACTGAGTTAGACCTAAAAGAGACTTGAAAGCAAGTCTGGTCAGAGTCAGCTTAACCTGGGATTATCAAATAATGTTTAATTATAGGACACGCCAATTTGTGAAATTAAACTGCAGTACCAGTAATGTTATGGCAATAGGCTCGCCACCTATTACATTGGGACCTAAACATAAACCGGCGAAATGTGGGTGCTAGCACCTCTGCCTACCCCTTCGGGGATATAGGCGTGAGTTTATGTTATGTTTATGTTATGTTTACCAGTAATGTAATGCATATAATCCTCAAAAAATCAATATAACTAACCAGAAAAGATTTCAAGATGGAAATTATATTTTTAAAGAGAAAAAAAAAACAACTAAAATGGATAGTGTTAAAATATATTCTTAGTCTACCAACTTTTTAATTAATTCCAATATAAATAATAAGTAATGAATAACTAAAGAAAGAAGTTGTTTGAAGTTATTGTCTTATCCCATCTTCGCCTTTAAAAGAATCCGGAAAAGTTCCAGACCCGGGTCATTCATTGTCTTATAAAACTCTTGCTGAGAGCATCGTTGAAACCACGCCCATAAGTTTTTGTACCTAGAAACACAGTAGGTAAACATAAATATCACGAACTGTTTAAAAATATACAATTATTTTTTGTTTCTAGAATTTGGAAATTGGATATCCCAGATCTAGCTACACATTTTAATTAAGAAAAACCGTATGTTTTGGGGACTTCAACAATTTCTTTTTTTTAATTGCGTTTGTTCACTATCCTCACCAGTTGATGATGTGGTCGATAGTGGAACATGCTTGCCTAGAAATAGTGGTAAACTTACTTTTCCTTATCAATTGGTAGTATAACATCCATACTACTAATACTGCTAATACAACAAAGGTCCGCTAATGTTAGATTATCACCAGCTATCCAGTCTGTAGTCAACAATTTATCCGTGAGCTCGTACGCAGTTCTTATTTTTTTCAGCTCTTCCGGTCTAAATGTTTTTTCATTATTGAAGAGAACAGGTTCCTGTAAAATGTATTATCAAACGGCGTGTAATGTGATCTGCGGGGACGGGGACAGACATAAGAATTGTTGAATACAATATAGCGATTTATAGGGCCCACCAAGATCCCACGCACACTCAAGCTGTGAAATGACCTCCCTGCTGCGGTTTTCCCAAGCGCCTACAATATGGGGTTCTTCAAGAGGGCATCAGAAGGTTTCTTTATGGTCGGCAGCGCGAGTGTGACACCCCTGGTGTTACATACGTCCATAGGCCACGGTAACCGCTTCCCATCAGGTGGGCCGTGTGCTTGTCTGCCAACTAAGTGGTATAAAAAAAAAAGAATGGGTGAATGGTTTGGTCTGCAAGCAGATATATCTGCTAATT
Source organism: Eilema griseolum (assembly GCA_963662185.1). Taxonomy (NCBI): domain Eukaryota; kingdom Metazoa; phylum Arthropoda; class Insecta; order Lepidoptera; family Erebidae; genus Eilema; species Eilema griseolum. The sequence continues at coordinate 15,690,952 of OY759250.1, forward strand.
AACCGACGAGGTTATGACGCTACCTAAAAAGTAAACAAAAAAACCCTTGTAGTCTGTATGGGCCCCAGGCTCCCAAAGTGTATATGTTTGACTCAACTAAAATACCGCTATGAGGTTGATGCAAGTAGATATATCTGCTAATTAACAGACGAGGTTATGGCGCTCCCTAAAAAGTAAACATAAAAGCAAAGACCCTTGCAGTCTGTATGGGCCCCCAGGCTCCTAAAGTGTACATTTTTGACTCAACTAAAAAACCGCTATGAGGTTGATGCAAACATATATATCTGCTAATTAACAGACGAGGTTATGGCCCTCCTTAAAAAGTAAACATAAAAGCAAACACCCTTGCAGTCTGTATGGGCCCCCAGGCTCCTAAAGTGTACATTTTTGACTCAACTAAAAAACCGCTATGAGGTTGATGCAAACAGATATATCTGCTAATTAACAGACGAGGTTATGGCCCTCCCTAAAAAGTAAACATAAAAGCAAAGACCCCTTGCAGTCTGTATGGGCCCCCAGGCTCCTAAAGTGTACATTTTTGACTCAACTAAAAAACCGCTATGAGGTTGATACAAACATATATATCTGCTAATTAACAGACGAGGTTATGGCCCTCCTTAAAAAGTAAACATAAAAGCAAACACCCTTGCAGTCTGTATGGGCCCCCAGGCTCCTAAAGTGTACATTTTTGACTCAACTAAAAAACCGCTATGAGGTTGATGCAAACAGATATATCTGCTAATTAACAGACGAGGTTATGGCCCTCCCTAAAAAGTAAACATAAAAGCAAAGACCCCTTGTAGTCTGTATGGGTCCCCAGGCTCCCATAGTGTACATTTTTGACTCAACTAAAAAACCGCTTTGAGGTTGATGTGATTCATGCCGATTGAAGCAATGGTCCGTAAGCCCCAGACCCATGTAAAGTATAATAGCAAATTTCAGCCTTTTATGTAGGACATAAAAAATATTAAAAAATTAAAAATAAGGTACGTGAATCTCGCTTGTTAAGTAACTTTCAACAATGTCAAGGTTAAATATAATTTTGTCTTAAAACTATCGACCAATATAAATTGTGCCACTGGTGAATGTACTTACGGTAGCACCACGCGCTGCGAGGTACAGTATTCCACTGTCAAAATGAAGGCGTTGATCCACAACTGCTCTTTTTTTTGGATCAGTTGGATAAAGGGAGTCATCCTTTCCATAGGTGCTTACCAGGTAGCTACAGATTGCATGACTAGGAATAAAGATAAGAATCAAACATGAATCAGTAAAAAAATATTTGCTTTAAATTGATAAGACGATACAATTTATGTTCATGATCTTTCGGATCGAGTTCAAAGTCTATCTATAGATAACGGAGACAGTCAGCATCAAAATTAACTGAATTATTCCAGTGAATAAAATCCTATTAAAAATAATATAACGTCATATCGTGACACAAAATATCTTTCAAAGTTGAACTCTAAATATTTTACATCAAATATATCAATGTTTCAAACATCGTGTATTCTACACTAATGATTCGGAATATGACGTTATTAAGTTAGTATATTACTATCTATCAAGCTATTGGTATACAGGGTGTATTTTTGAAACGGGGCAGTAAGGGCAAGTACCTTAACCGTTGCAGTTACAGCAAAACGTTCTTAAAAGACCTTCCCTAACTTTTTGGGACATTTTGAACTGCATTCACAGATTTTGTAAAAAACTTAGCAAAAAAAATGCAAAAAGTTCAAATTTTTTTTTTATGCCAATCGATTCTATTTCATGTGGTGATCAAAAAACTCTATGGGACCATTTTAGCTTTCAGTACTAGAAAAGATAGAAATCGCCAAAAACGTTTCCCATACATTTCGTACGGAAATATGATAAATCAACTCGAAACTCATAGGTCAGGTAAAATTTTGAACTTTTTTAAATAAAAAAAAATCATTTAAACATTTAAGAAATTGGTTTATGAAATAAATTGCTCAAAATGATTTCCATTTTCACGAATACATAAGTCTATCCTTTTTTGCACTGAACGAATGGCGGCTAATAATGTTCTGGGATGAATATTACGTAAAATGGTCATTAATGCATCCTTGAGCTCTTGAACACTGGCGTACGTCGTCTTATACACCTCGTTTTTCACGAAGCCCCATAAAAAAAATCAAGTGGTGTTAGATCGGGGCTACGAGGTGGCCACTGTGTTGGACCATGTGTACCTATCCACTGTGTACCGAATAGGCGGCTCAAATTGGAACGTGAAAGGTGACTGTTATGTGGCGGAGCACCATCTTGTTGAAAATGAACTTTTCGCAATTCCGACAGGGGCCATTCGTCCATCTCGTTTTCAAGATGGTGTAAAATGACTTCATTATACATGGCAAAATTCAGTTTCCCTTCATAAAATTCCACCATTATTACTCGATTGGACATTATACCACACCAACAGTTAAATGAGAAGCGAACCTGATTATGACTTGCCGTAACTCTTAGTGGATTTTCTTTGGACCAATAGTGGTGATTTTTTCTGTTGTAGGTACATACCGTTATTGGAAAAATTCGTTTCGTCTGACCACAGTATGTAATTTAAAAATTCATGATCTCTGCTTATTTTTCCTCTTAGCCATCTGCAAAAAGTAAGCCTTCGAACATCATCACCCGGATGTAACACTTGAACTATGCGCCCATATCGATAGCACTTGTAGCCGTATTTCTTCCATATCTTTATCACAAGGGAGTGGGATACACCTACTTCAAGGGCGACTTGCCTGGACGATACCTCTGGATATGCTTCGACATAAGTCAGAACCGCAATCTCCGTGTCCATGTCCACACGAGGCTGCCGCTTTCTTTTGAAAGAACCCTGCAATTCCAGGTTTTTCAAGAGATTTGTAATAACCTTTCTTGTTGGCACATGCCGCAACGGATACTTATTGCGGTACCACACTAATGCAGCTCCCGCATTTCGATTATTGACAAAATACGCTTCTAATAAGTCAATTTTTTCACGATTAGAAGACATTTTAGCGAAAATCCTTAATTAATAACTCATACGAAGTTTCTCAGCTGAAACTAAGTATAACACACAGATTTCCGAATCAAATTCGAAATTTGAGGGTAAAAATTCTTTTTATTTACTTTACAGTCAATTCTACCCACTTCCTGGCCATAACAAAAAGTTAGACCATCGTAGAAATCTGTTTCTGTTGCCGACATGTATGGGAAACGTTTTTGGCGATTTCTGTCTTTCCTAGTACTGAAAGCTAAAAGGTTTCATAGAGTTTTTTGATCCCCACATGAAATAGAATCGATTGGCATAAAAAAAAAAAATTTGGACTTTTTGCATTTTTTTTGCCATGCAGTTCAAAATATGTCAAAAAGTTAGGGAAGGTCTTCTATGAACGTTTTGCTGTAACTGCAACGGTTAAGGTACTTGCCCTTACTGCCCCGTTTCAAAAATACACCCTGTATATAATACGGATGTATAAGTAATTATTCTATTATTTAACATTATGTGGGCTTATTAATAATAATAAAGATTTTTTCTTTAAATATTGTTTTGTATTATGGCATCTCACCTGTCCCAAATTATGAAGTCATCATCTTTCAGGGTTGGTAAAGTATGGTGTGGATTTATCTGTAAATAAGAATTTTTTTTAATTCTTAAGAATAAAATCATTGTATACTCTGAAGGTAGTAAATGTGGTTGCAGATACCATTTTATGACATAACATGACATAAACTCATACCTGTATCCCGGAAGGGGTAGGCAGAGGTGCTAGCACCCACATTTCGCCAGTTTGTGTTTAGGTCCCAATGTAATAGGTGGCGAGCCTATTGCCATTAAACGGGCACTATACCTGCGATAAATACACACATAACTTCGAAAAACATCGAAATGTCATTATTGTGTGCTACCGCGGTCGTTTTATGCCACTTAATAATTTGCGGTGTGACGATGCTGGTACTGGGATGACTGGATAATTCTTTACAATCTTAGTTTATATTTCATATAACTTTAAAGGTGATATTTATATAATTATCTTTGTAAACTGTATTTAATTGACTTGACAAAATCTTATATCCGATATTAAAATATAATAATTCAGAATTTGAATTATAAGTTATATCAGAATATCTTTTATTAATAGTATATAAATATCAACGAATGTATTGAAATCCATAAAAAAATATTTAATATATTGATTTGATTTTACCTTTATAAATTCTTCAGTCAAATGTTCTCCTTTCAATAAACTAATATCGATGAACTGCACATCTGGGATTTTTAACAACTCAATTGTCATACGCACAGCTGTCACAGGAGGGCTACCGTCCAATTTATAGAGTGTCAATACCATAGTGAATAAATCTGTAACATAAAATGTATAGATGCTGTCGTAATATAATAGTTATCTAAAAGTACCAAAGCTGATTACGTTATTACCTTGCAACGCACTCGTTCAATGTAATACTAAAAACATGTAACTGGTGTTGATAAACCTATCATTAGTATGTTTTGGTGATGTCTGACCAATAGTATGCGATAGTTACAAGGTCATATTTTATATGATACCACTATGTACACAATAGACTAACAATTTATCTCAATAACATAGAAGGTGATTCATTCTAACGATGAATATCATTTTTTAAAGAGTAATCGAAATTATTAGTACCTATTCCAAAAAATAATTTATTTCGAAATAAACAGTTTATCTTCATAACCTAGTGTCAGAGATTATTTGTATTGATAAAATTTATAAATCAGTGGTGACGCCGTTCTTAAATTAGACAGTTTATTATATAATGACGCCTTTATCCCCGGAAGGTTAAGTAGAGGTGAATTAACACCCACATTTCACCACTTATTAAATTCGGTCCCACGTAACTAATAGAGGGTGAGCCTATTATCGTCCTCGGGACACTATTGTTGACTCGAGCCATGCATCTGGGGCTGAGCTTGGGCTGTATATATCTGTCTGATGTTAACCAGCTCTATACCCTGGTACGATACTACATTGGAAAAGATGGAGTGGTCCAAATTCTACTCTACCGGGGACCACGCGGCATACCCTGTTCAAAAAAAGTGACACCTAAGAGTACATGCAATAAAAAAGAAGAGAAAGAGTACATACGATATCTAACAGGAGCTAGAGTAGTAGAGGTACCTAGATTTAAATTCCATCTCCGTAAACATTACAAACGGATTTCTTCTACTTCGAAAGTTTCTAGGTATTTAGAAATGTCAAACAATTATGGAATCGATAAACGGCTGGTATTGGTCAGTTAAGTTGAACGTAAGTTATACTTAGTTTATCTTACAATGCGGTGTTCAGAAACGCACTTTTAACAGTTATTGAACCAATAGCACTATCGAATTAAACTACGGGTAACAGTACTTCAGAATCCGGGCATTAGACACCTAGTCATTCGTTTGAACAGCTTAATCATATTCATCCAGAGAACGGACGAACTTTCTAAAATGTTTCTTTTTATAGGGCTGGGTTCCTTGAAAGAGGCAGATTCGTATGGCTGTACCGTTTGTAAACGAGATGTGAAAAAAATAAGTCAGAAATGGATGAAACAATATTCTGAAATCGAATAAAAGAGACAGTATTTTTATACTTACATTGGCATTCGTAGGAAACAGTGCTTTCAGTGCCTCTTGTCGTGGCGTCGACTTGCATAGAATTTTCTATGGCACCCATAGAACGAGTAATATAGTGATATCCTTAATTTGTGCTATTTAATTCATCTCTCGAGACTATCATCGTATTTGAGGGATCTTTTTTACGGTAACCGATAATTTTTAAACATTGGTTTAAAGTACTTTCATTAAATTCTCGAAGATTACTAACTCCGTTGCAAACGAAAAAACGCATTTTGCATAAATTTGTTGATTTTAAAATACTGAAAGTGATGACAGTGACCGACCATTACTAACGCTAAGTGATAGTGCAAGCGCTACATGTATTTTTACTGAGTAGCTACTGATCCAAATATATTTTTGTATTATTTAGGCGGGACACAAGATATTCTTTAAAGGTCATCACATGTTATCATTTAAAAAATGTTTGCTTCTGAAATGGAGACTTCGGAAGTTCAACGAAGTTTCACATCGAGCGGGCTTAGTGTCACCGTGTCAAGTCAACGTTCTAGCTGTGAGATAAAAAAGAAAATAATAGTTAGATCTCGTATTCCCGGAGAACAGTGCTCACTTGTTCAACTCACTGTGCTAGCGAAATATCTTTGACAGAGATAAATTTGGTGCCAGACATTTCCTCTGAATATGATGAATAGGTCCAGTGAGAATTCCTAAGTCCGCTCTGTAGAAACACGAATACATCAGTTTTCTGGATGAATACGAACTCGTGATTTGTCAACGGAAATACAATTACATGCGAGGTTTTCTTCCTACTTTAGTTTAAGGCCTACTAAAATCTGGTTACTTGTATAGATCTCCAATGAATCACATAAACCAGTTTTAGCAACTTCTACCAATGTTGAGGATGTTGATCAATGAAAAAAACCTTTTAGAAGCATTAAAATATGCTATACATATCAAATTGTTTACCAATTGATTTCTCTCTCGGAGACTTTTTTTGGTTATGTAACAGAGTTCTAAAACACGTAAGTTAGTGTTACTTATTGTAGCTGAGTAACCAAAATATACAAAATAAATTGAGATAATAACTATAAAAGGAGTTTGAGGTATAAAAAATAAGGTAAGATTTTCAAACGTGTTTGCCTCGTGTGTATTTGAAGTGAGGGCCCAATTATTAAATCCTTATAATATAACGATAAGACTTTCAGGCACATACTAGTAAAAAATATTTAAAACTTCAAGGCAAACAACCAAAACTTTCTTAAACGTATGATAAAACTGTTATGATTAAATTCTTTGGGCTCTCAGTGCAGATGGTTGCATAAAATGACATAGCCTATAGCTCAAAAAGTACTAGCTTTGGGTCAATAAATTTTTTGTGGGAAAATAGCTTTAATTTTCTTATTTTTTTAAGATAATCTCAAATTTATAAAGGTCTTAGTGAAAGCGAAAATTAAAGTTGAAATTTAACAAAACGAGCTCAAGAATTGTTTCTCAGTCTGAGTTTATTCGCATGATTCTGAGATTTCACAAATGCACCCACAACGAGTAACTGTCTGGTGCGGATTTTGGTCAGGTGGGGTGATTGGACCTTACTTATTTGAAAATGAGGCCGAAATTGCAGTGACTGTAAACGGCATTCGTTACAGGAATAACGACTTCTTGTAGCCTTAATTGGACGGCATGAATCTGGACATGTTGTTTCAGCAGGACTGTGCACCCTGCCACATCGCGCATGAAACAATCGACTTATTGCAGCAACGATTTACGGAACACATTATCTCAAGAAATTCTGATGGGAACTGGCCACCAAGATCGTGTGATTTAACACCGTGCGATTTTTTTCTTTGCGATTTTATGAAATCTCGGGCTTATGCGAATAAACCCGAAACAATTCCTGAGCTCAAATCGGAAATTCAACACGTGATCGGTGAGATACAGCCACATCTCTATGCAAAAGTCATGGAAAATTTCATGAAAAGAGTAATGGCCTGTCATCGGATGCCGGATATTTTATTCCATACTTAATCGGTACATATCTTATTTACAGTACAATAAAAATATCACAACTGTCATTAAATACTTGTTTTTATTTTAAAATGAAAAGTGCACTCTGTACACTAAGACACCATATATAAGATTTTTTTTTTTTTTATATAGGACACGCCAACTTGACCTCACCTCGCCTGATGGTAAGATATCGTCCGTCCTCCTAAATATCATACTTTATAAAAAAATCGAAACTTTCAACTTTTCATAGGAGATTTTTATTATTATTATTTCTTATATCGTTTGATAAGATTTTAAAAATTGGGCCCTCAGTTCAGATGCACACGTAACCTCGACGAACCTTACTTGAAACACCACATTGTCAATAATGTAGCCGAGTAAATAAGTTACTCAATTCTAGAAATGATAAGATTAAAAGTTTTGGTGATATCAAAAGGTTATAGTTTCATATAACTAACTGTTGCAAGTACATTGAGTTCCTCCGTGTTCATGGGGTGGTTGCAACAGCGTCGAAATATCGGAAACTCAGAAAATTCAACACGGTAAATATCCCGATTACTTTAATACTAAAGTCATTCATTTGTTATTTCCTCATTATTATTTTCTTTAGCGTCACTTATTACCGCACAAAACATTTATGAGTACGATTTCTATCGTGACTCCAATGCAGCAGAAACATCTCGAAGGATTAATGATGTGTACGACGCTGATGTCGCACGTCGTCGAAAAGCACGGGACGTTTTTGGTTTCAACGTTTTCGTTTTGGAAATTTCGACCTTCAGAACCGACTCCGTGGACGGCCGGAGACCAAAGTGGAATAAGAAGAATTAAACACTATTGTGGAAACGGATCACATTGCACAATAAACAATCACTAAGATAGATGAGCTACAATTGGCATGTCGGTGACCTCCACCGTACTCTCCGGACCTTGGTCCAACAGATTACCATATTTTCCGAAATTTGGACAACTTCTAACATGGAAAAATATTCAACTCCGATGTGGAAGTCCAAACCGCCTTCAAAGAGTAATCAATGTACTGAAATATGAGATGACAAAAATGCATATATATCAACGGCGCATACTTTGATTGATTGAATATATTTTAACGATTTATTAAATATATTTAACATCAAAATATTAATATCAAATTTATATTCCTCACGTACAAAACGTCAATTTCATATGTAAAGACCTAATTAATACTTACAGCTTTCTAGCTAATTTAAATTTGATATCGAAGGAAGTATCTTACTAGTACTACTAAAAAACTTTTGGGTTTTTTTATTAACACTACCTTCTATTATTTTAGTACTGAACTAACAAATAAGAACACGACTACAACAGCTATCTGCTAGTTAATATTGCTAGTCGATGGTAGATGGCACCTATCTCAATTTTACTTTTACAAGCCTTAGCTATAGTTCGCAAGATGGCGCTGACTTATGTGAAGATTTAAGGTTAACCCTAACTAAATATATAGTGCAACTCGTATCACAAAGTCTTATAATCCAGGTCTTAAGAAATAAATCGGTTATCTGTTGGTTTGGTTGTTTATGATACCGTTATTACTTTATCCTACTAATATTAGACTAGTACGTAGGATATGAAAAAATGACATGGGATAACTCCGAGAATTCACAAAAACGACATAGAAACAAATATCAATGCAACCTTAGTATTTTTTTATTTATTTCAATATTTTGTTAGTGAAACAATACATGTGTTAATATTATTTATAACCAGTGCAATAGATATAATGTAAAAAACAGCTCCTATGTGCTAATACATTTTATTCCAACTTCGCCTTAAATAGGGCACGTAATTGTTCCAGACCTGGTTCATTCTTATTTTTATAAAACTCCTGCTGAGCACATCGTTGGAACCATGCCCATAGATTAGGAAACCTGAAAAAACAAAAACATGCATTTTATTAATAAATTCTACAAATTGTGAAGTTTATTTATTTATAACAAGTTTTTCAAAAACAAAGTAGTCAAAATGAACAATCTGAACAGGAAAAGTATAGAATGCAGTTTTACTGATATTCATGTTATTGTTAAATTAATCACTACGTCCCGTTGTATCAACTACTAGCTTTAAATATTCTACTTTATCTATTAAAATTACAGCTTGAGGAGAAAGACAAACAATCAACAATTACCGAAAAGCTGAAATTTTGCATATACTTCTGGTATATATTTAGGTATAATGAAATCATTTTTTTTGCAACGCACCCTTTATCCTTCGTATTATAATAAGCTAAGATTGTATACTTACTTATCTTTATCAATTGGAAGTATCTCATTCATAGAACTAATGCTGCTAACACAACAAATATCCGCCAATGTTAGGTTATCTCCTGCTAACCAGTCTGAAGTCGCCAATTTCTCTGTGAGCTCGTATGCAGCCTGAATCTTATCTAGCGATTCCTTTCTGAAGGTTTTTTCACCACCAAAAAGAACAAGTGACTGTAAAAAAATACAGAATATAGTGTTTGTACATATTACGTGGTTGAAAAAGCATGTAACAATTTTAGTATTCAACCCTTTATTATTTATTGTTTAATACTTGTCTGCTTTGAAATCGGAAAGTCGGACGGCCTATGATATGGAAAATAAAAGCACTCACGGCAGCACCACGCGTAGCGGGGAACAGGATTCCACTATCAAAATGGAGACGTTGATCCACAACCGCTCGTTTCTTTGGATCCTTTGGATAAAGAGAGTCGTCCTTCCCATAGGTGCTCACTAGGTAGCTACAGATTGCGTGGCTAAAAATAAAGATAAGTAAACAAATTAAGATTTAAGTTTTTAACCAGATCTAAAATTGAGTGCTCGATTTGAAAACGCATATTTTTCCAGAAAATAGGCCATAACTTGAATGCATATGTAGCGTAGCGGTAGAATATTCGACTGCTACGCAGTAGGCGCGGGTTTGATTCCCTCTCAGTGCAAATGTTTGTATGCATGAATATGAATATTTGCACCTTTATTCGGTTTCAGTCAGATTCTGTTTAAGACAGATTCTGTTGACGACAGATTCGCTTTAAGACAGAATTTGTACCTTCGAGTAGGATTATTAGAAATTATAATTTTCTTATCATCAATTTACAGAAAACGTGCCATCATAGTAATTTTAATCATGTCACTTAACGGAACCTCTTTTAGTTTATCTAATAAGACTAGCCACTTGTGGTTGAAGTAAACCTACCTACCTATCATAATGACAAGTTTAAAAAGAAATTATGTAATTTAACATTTCCTTACGTAGTGTTTGCAATTACTGTTAATGTTTTCTACAATAATAGATTTACCAGGACCTAGTAATGGAAAAGTGTCGCAAAAAATTATTAAAAGTAAAAAAAGTTCTCCTACACGCTGGATATCAGCACAATTTTATAAAAACTAATATTAATGGTAATACAAATTGAAGATGTTTTGCTAGAAATGAATGCAGTACTTAAGCACAATGCCTGTGTTCGTGTGCCTGCTTTCTTTGACAATGTGTCAAAGAAAGCAGGCACACTTGCATTCCGTATGAAAAAAGAAATTTACTTAATAGCATAACCGACGAGTGTAAAAAGAAAGTATGCATAAATTTAGAACCAGTGCTAAAGGTTTTTGAAGACTACGTGGAAATCGTTGACTGTGGTCTAGAAGGTGACGAGCAACCACAAATTTCAAAGACAAAAGAGATATTTCTTACAATGCACGTAAATATTACTTAAAATTGGACAAAACAACCTGTATTTATTTAAATGTATTGAAATTACCTCGCCATCTTGTCGAAGAAGAATTATTTTAATGCATGCGAATGTTGTGTACGTCTCTAGTGGGTATGCATATTGAAATATTTTACGGATGCAACTATTATAGAAAATGTATAATATGTAAACTGTTGATGTACCTTAATAAATAAATAAGACGTTTTTTGTTTGATACAGGAGTCGAAGATAAAATATTAATTTTCGGCACAACAGCCGCTAAGAAATTACCTGACAAAGCTTAAGTGTTATTACGGCGATGGAACATTTAAAGTTACATGTAGACTGTTTTACCAATTACTTATCCTCCATTTTAATTTATCAGATATTGACCAAACTGTTTGTACTTTTACTGTATATTATATTTTTGTCGAATAAGACAGAAAATACTTACGAATAATTGTTCTGTGACAGTTTATTTTATTTATTAATTATTTATTCATAAGTAGGTACATTGTCCCACAAAACTAAACAAACGGTTCGACTGTGGGATCAGGAAAAACAATAAGGTATAATATAATGTAGGTATATCTATGACTATTTGTGGTTTCGTTTATTTACGTTACATTATGTCAATGAGTCAAAGAGGTGTTTTCTTTATTTAATATTACGAGTAAACAAGTTTTTTCTTCTTTCTGTTCTTATTTCTGAGTAAACAGGTAAACTATTTAAAATGTAAGGAATTCTTTTATACAATGTCCTATCACCATATATACACATATTATTGATATATATTATTGATACATATTGGTACTACAAATTTGCCCACAGTTGTTGCTCATGTGTTGTACCTGTTACCTAAAAAAGCAATCCGCACTGGACCATGCTCTTGAGTTCTCTGTCGCAATCAAACACTATAGGTGTATTTCGAAATTGCAGTAATTCAAGCCATTAAAGTGGTTTATTGAGAAGTCAAAATCACAGGATGTTACCATCATTATTGGAAAGCTTTATTCAAAAACAGTAAAAGAATTGGATTAGAAGCCAGAAGTAGAAGGCAGGAATGTTTTATACATTCACATTTCACCAGCTACATTTTTGGAGACACGTACTTATTAAATGAAATTATACATGCAATTTGCATTGCTGCCACCTATTTTGATCCCTGAATGTATTCTGACTATACAAAACTTTGCGTGTGATTTTAAAGAGTTTACTAAGTTCAATACCTATTTTACATCACAATGGGTAAATTATAATTACCCGAGAAATATTCAGCTACTACAATCATTGTTTTAGAACAAACAATGCCGTCGAAGGGTGGTAGGTAGTCATCTCAAGAAAAGATTTCCGCTTCTAGCAGCAATATTCTACTTTATACAATTATTGAAAAAGGAAGCAAAATTTCAGGACCAATAATTGTTAAGATTGGAGACAGCTTGCGTTGGAAAACGACGAAGTACAAAATTGCTCGAAAAAGACACAAAAATATAAACAATAACACAAATTGCATTAAATGAAACAAGTGTTTTTGAATATTTAGAACTGTTGTGCAAACTCAATTAATTTGATTTTCAATTTCATATTTTATTAATGCACTTTGTATACATTTTATTTATTCTTTAAATGAATAACTATAAAAATTTTTCCTTACCTGTATTTCTGTCTTAAAGCGTCATAAACAGAATCAGTCGTAAGCAGCATCTGTCTTAAACAGAATCTGACTTAATCCGTATAACCCTATTTACCTATTTGCTTGGTTGCTGGGTGGTTTTATATATAATATGTATGTATTTAGAACCCATAACACAAGCTACTTAAGCTATGCTTACTTTGGGTCTAGATAGCGTTATGTATCTTATAATATTAAATTAAAAATTAATGTCAGCTAAAATGTGTGACCATTATCACAAGTGTGATTCGCAACCAGTTGCGAGAGAAGATTGTTTTACCTTTAATGGCAATTAGTTTAGATTGAAGATAAATACAACCTTTGTACAGTGAAATACCGAAGAACTAATAAGAATCTCTCACTTGTTCAGTGCAGAAAATTCTCACAGAATTGTTACGTTAAAAGAAAAGGTAGGCAAGGATAGATTGAAAACCTCACCTGTCCCAAATAACGAAGTCGTCATCTTTCAGGGTCGGGATGGTGTGCAGTGGGTTCAACTGTAAACAAATATCATTTTATGTTATCTATCGTTCAATTCCACCTTGTATCTCGTGGAAGGGCAATGCTCATGTGCAACATACATTTAGTTGTAATGAATTGATTGAAAATAAATATGTAACACACATAAATCAATTTTCATGAGCTGTATTAAATGTAATCGTATAGTTCAAGATTTGAATATTAAGCAAGTATATGTAAAAGGTACGCAAATGAAAAATGGTTATATATATTATACATACATATATATATATATATATATATATATATATATATATATATATATATATATATATATATATATATATATTTATATTATATTACATACTTTATTGTACACCACTAATAAATATCATTACATAATCTATAACAAGGCATCAGTACAATGGGCGGCCTTATCGCTTTAAAGCGATTTCTACCAGGCAACCTTTGGATGGTGATTAAAGTTGTAGGAAATGAGTGGTAGTTGTTTGGCGTACTTTTACAATACAAATATAATAAGTAAGCACATAGATATATTATATCTAATACTCACATAAATATAACTGTATATGTACATATACATACAAATAATAAATATAATATACATAAATATAATACATATACAATATATATCAGACAATAACTTGATATATTAAGCATGGTATATATGAGATTATACTCGTTTAAATTTTTAATATCAGCTTATACATCTTACTTATAATGATACTAATAAAAAAATTGTTCAACATAACCTTGGCTTTTGACCAGCAATAAAAAATCAAGTTGAGCATGTCAATTATTCAATTACCACTAAACAGATAAACGCTTTCAATTTATTCGTAGCTATTTAACAATTACTATTTATCCTATTAATATGATTTATAAATTATTAAAATATAAATATAAATTGCAGAATTTTAATATACATTTCAATAATACCTTTAGATATTCTGCCGTCAGATGTTCACCGCTCAACAAATTGACATCGACGTACTCCACGTCGGGAATATTTAGCACTTCAATAGTCATGAGTGCAGCTCTCACGGGTGGACTCCCGTCCAATTTATAAAGTGTCAGCACCATTATTTATCAATCAGATCTGTAATTAAATATAAATTCAAAATATACCGGTTTGAATACTGCCTGTAACTGTTACTGTAAATTCTTAAAAGTTGTTATTATTAAACTCAGTAACTAAAACTTCATTGAATAAAGATAACCTTAAAACTCGGTGCAAACGTTGTTCTCTTGCGACGCGCTCGCTCAATGTAGCTGAACATGTGACTGGTTTTGTATTAACCGTTCCGTTTCTATTTTTCTGCGATGTATTACCGGTTGGAGTCGGCAGTCGCAAGGTCACCACTTAACCGATACGGCTAAATAAGACCACATACTAATCTATTCTTAACTTCCTATAAAAAAATTGCCAACTAGTTATTTTCTTTACTATTATAGATATATAAAATATAATAATCTTTACGTTTATCAATAACTATGCAACTACTATTTCCGTTTGAGGTTCTTAAAAAGCTCCTTTAAAATTTTAAAATTAAATGTGTAGCTTTATGGCATGTTTTTGATTTAAAACATGTTTGCCTTATTTTTTATATTTTTTTATATACCTAGTCAACATTTTTTGTATAGACACGTCAACGAAACTTCGTTTCGATGGCAAAGTTTCAGAAAAGAGGGTCACCATTACATACATCTAAATGAAAATCCTTATATTTTATACGTTGATGCCAACCCGCCACTTACCTGGTAGCAGGTTGGCATTAAGTTATTTTTTCATGATAAAAATTAACTCTTGGATAGCCAAGATACTGTTTTCACGTTGTCTGAAAAGATTAGTCTTTAAAAATACTTATTATTCCAGTGATGTGATCACTGGATAAAAGAATAGCTCGTCGTGACCGGTATCACCCAGTTACTGTCCTTTCATTTTATTTTATTTTCTACACAAAAGAGGTTACAATTGTGATTATCATGAAATTAAGATTATTTTTTTTTTTTTTTTTTTTATATTGGACACGTCAATTGGACTTCGCCTTGCCTGATGGTAAGCTGAAGGCAAAGTCCCAGAAAAGAGGGTCACCATTACTTACACATACCGTGTGACAATGGTGACACTCAGCTTGACGGCCTCATCATATGCTTTTTCACGCCCCGCTTAAAGGACCCGGGACTGTAGGAAGAAGGAAACACGTGAGCTGGTAATGAATTCCAGGCCTTAATGGTGCGACAGAGGAAAGAGTCTCCGAACCGCTTGGTTCTTGATCGGATGTTTTGCACCGTGTGCGGATGACATCTAAGACCTGCACGCGTTGTCCTGTGTAGGAAAGGGGAGGGTGGGACTAATTGGAAGAGCTCATCAGAACACTCCCCATGGTACAAACGGTAAAATACAGCCATGGACGCAACATCTCTACGCAGCTGTAAAGGTTCTAGGGTGTTCGTGATCTCGGGATTCCCAATGATGCGGACCGCACGTCGCTGCAACCTGTCGAGAGCATCTAGTAAGTACTTTGCTGAACCATCCCAGAGATGCGAGCAGTACTCCACACAGGACATACAATCAAAGTCTGAATTGCAATCCAAAAAAAAAAAAAAATTCACGTGAGTAGTTATTGAATTTTCCGAAAATATCTTATTTATACGGCAGTGTTTTTTAAATTTCATTTTTACTATCTATTCATTTTCATACGAAAATAAACACTTGTAAAAATAACCTCATCCATCATAATTCAGATATCGATGTGCCAATGCTGCATAATCAAACATTGACACATTATCGGTTATCATCATTTGTCGCTGTTGAATACGATAAACGACATCGTGAAAGCCATTAGTACTTTGATCACGCACCAGTCAAATTGAAAAAACATTAAGGCACTAACTAAATATTAGTTTCTTGTTATTGAAATAGGTTAAATTGTATATTCTTACAAACTTACAGTTTATCAACAGTTTACCTTATTCAGTTGTTATTTGCGTCACTTAGTGAAATAGTAGTACCGGCATTAGCTAAGTAGGTATTTATAATATTTATACGTGGTATTCTGATAAAGTAATGTGTGTTATATATTAGATTATGATGAAGTAAAAATGCTGTTATTACATAATTATATATTTTTCGCTATATTCCTAAAAGAAGTATCTATTGTATTTAGATTGGTTATTATTTTTGTTGTTACTTTTATTCACTAAAGCCCTCTATTGATAAGACTATAAAGATATCTACTTATTATCTAACCGGTGGTATTGCTAGTCGATGATAGATGGCAGCACCTCACCTCAATTTGACATACTTTTAAAACTTTTTAGTCAGAAATGTAAATCTAATTTATAAATAAATATTTTACTAAGATATTATACAACTTCTAATGGACACTATACTTGTAACGTCTAATGGACACTTTGCTTAGAGTGTTCAATATATGCTTTTCTATATTTTCATTACATATCATCCATTACCTGTTTGTATATCCTAACTTTATTAAATAATAATAAAAATTGAGAATAAAAAGTAACACTTTTCGGTATTCTGAAATAAAATAATATCTTATTTTTCTACGAAACTGCTTAATTATGTGCTTGTCATCTGATTCGGTGAATATTTGACATAAAAGTTGTAAAATGTCCAGTTCTTGACCAGGTAGGTCTAGATCATAATAGGGTAGTGTCCTGAGCCATGAAATTCTTACCAATACTACTTAATGCCTTAGTATTTTATCTAAAAATATGCATAGTAAACTAAGATATTGCCTAACTAAACTGAAACTATGACTTTTAATATTTTTTTATTCCCAAAATAGGTTGGTTGCGCCGATGGTAGAATTTATATTTTCGCTATAGTAGTAGTAGTTCAAGTCATTGACGCGGAAACACACGCTTCCTGTACCCATCTCCCTACCGCGCTACCTTTTAAAGTGAGATAGCAATAGTTTCCGCACCGCTCAATTGTCAAAAATAGACGCATATTCTCTTCGCTTTTGGAACTAGCCAGCGCAATGGCGGCGGCGCGCGCGACTCTTAGAAATTAATAATGTTTGTTGGATTTTAACCGCTTTCATGGACCTTTGCCGATCGGATTGTGCCTCTCGTGTGTCCCTCAAGTGATTTAGTGATGTGGGCGGCAGCTCCTGAGCCAGGAAGAGAAGATCGGTGCACCGGCTGCGATGAAAGCACGTGGCGTCGTGAAGGTTAGTGCATCCTCTCCTAATTTCTCGGGTTGCATTCATTGCCTAAACCACATCCGCGGCAACCCGATCACCTGTCTTGTTTGTTGTGTAAAGCGTCAATGAAACAGTTAACTTCACCCCCCGCGAAATACAGTCCACTAGCTCACGTGGCGAGAATTGCGCTACCAATCTTTTTGGTCCTGATCGAACCGGATCCTTGGCCGTAGTTCGTGATTTGTTATTATTCTATTGAGAATAAACGCACCGCACCTAAATACCTAGTTATTTTAGTAGAAAACCCCGCATCTAGGCATTTAGGTTTAGATTTTGTTGTCCGTTCGCCGCTGGCTCGCATCGTATCTACCTAATACATACATAGGTTAGGTACGTGTAATCGCATTTGTTATTATTCTATTGCTTTTGTTTTTATTTGTTTCAATCTCTAAGTTGTCCGTTCACCGCTAGCTCGCATCGTATTTACCTAATACGGTAGGTACACAGCTACACCTCGCTCGCATTCCTCTTATCGTATCAATCCTTGGTCGTAGTTTGGCATTTGTTATTATTCTATTGAGAATAAACGCACCGCACCTAAATACCTAGTTATTTTAGTAGAAAACCCCGCATCTAGGCATTTAGGTTTAGATTTTAGGTATCCTAGACACCCTAGTGCATAGGCACAGTGTAATACCTAACGCATTTGGCTTTTGTTTTTATTTGTTTCAATCTCTAAGTTGTCCGTTCACCGCTAGCTCGCATCGTATTTACCTAATACGGTAGGTACACAGCTATACCTCGCTCGCATTCCTCTTATCGTATCAATCCTTGGTCGTAGTTTGGCATTTGTTATTATTCTATTGAGAATAAACGCACCGCACCTAAATACCTAGTTATTTTAGTAGAAAACCCCGCATCTAGGCATTTAGGTTTAGATCTTAGGTATCCTAGACACCCTAGTGCATAGGCACAGTGTAATACCTAACGCATTTGGCTTTTGTTTTTATTTGTTTCAATTAAGTTGTCCGTTCGCCGCAGCTCGCATCGTATTTACCTAATACCTACGTGGGTAGATACGTGGTTATACCTACCTCGCTCGCATTTCATTCAAATTCATACGAAAGTATTTTAATTCGAATAGATATTACGCAATACTTAATCCCTGAAATAATAGTTGAACCTAGACAGCGACCATCGCGTAGGTACGATCTTGTTGCTATGCGCGTTTGTTCAAGCTTGCACGCGCAGTCATAAGTACCTACCTACCTACGGATATCGCTCGCGCCGCGTCGCTGCTCTGTACCGCTAAGATTAAGTCATTTCATATTTTGTTGTTTACCGCACTTTAGTTTGATATTTAATTGTAAACATGCCCCCAAAGGTTGGTAGTACCGATAGTAAAGTTCAACTGAAACTTTTATACGCTAAAAGAGAAATGATTTACTCTCGTGTACAATCGATTTGTGTTAATGCACTTAAAACCTCTGATTTGGCTATTAGAGATTCGTTCTTGTGTTCTATAGAAAACTTGGATAGTTTGCGCGCGGATTTCGAAACCTTAGTACATGACATCAACGTTTTAGAGTTAAATTTAAATCCCGATTACTCAGTGAGTTATCAGGCCTTGTCGTCGTTTGACGATTTGTATTGTCGTATCAAACGCGTCGCTAGGAGTTTGGAGAAACCGTCTGACCGACCCAATCCCACTCGCGACCGACCTAAGTTGCCACCAATTCAAATACCCGAATTTGATGGTAACATTCGCAATTGGGGTTTATTTATAGATAGTTTTGAGAATACAATAGATAAGAACGTTTCGTTGACAGATCACGAAAAATTGCATTATCTTGTTGAAAAATTGACTGGTAAAGCTATAACCGTTTGCGCTGGAATTACGTTTAGTGCCGAAAATTATAATTTAATTTTAAATACTTTGAAAGCTAAGTATGAGGATAAAAGATCGGTAGCTAACGCATATTTGGATCAGATGTTTGAATTGAAATCTATTACGGCATGTAACGATCAAAACTTAGAGAAGTTTCTAGATACTTTCGCATCATCTGTTCGCGCCGTAAAGAACCTAAAGATCGATGACCTCTGCGACTTCGTATTTTTGTATATGGGTTTAAAGAAATTAGATTCCGAAACCATTCGTTTATTTGAGTCGGATCATCGCGGCAATAGAATTCCTAAGTTCGAAGACTTAGAAAGTTTTGTTCGCGAGCATATAAAAATATTGCAACGCTCTTCATCGAAACATGAAGGCGCGAAGAAAGTTGTTATTTCTGAACGCAAAATAGATGCCTCATCGAGGTCACTGAGGTCAACTCATACTTATGTTAATACCGCACCAGCACATGTACAATCACCTGTTTGCTCTTTGTGTAATACTCATCATTCGCAATTGTACAAGTGTCCGGGTTTCCTAAAATTATCGCCTAGTGATCGTTATAAATTTGTTCGCGCTAATAATTTTTGTTTTAATTGTCTCGGTACTAAACACCTCGTTGTTTTATGTAATAGTAGAAATAGTTGTCGCAAATGTCCAGCGAGACACCACACTTTACTTCATTTTGAAAATAGTAATGCCGCATCCAATGTGAGCACAGTTGGTTCGTCGAGCGGTGGCACACGGCGGCCTGCGCCACAGTCGCAGCCCGCGCTCGCGCGCGCTCCGGCCGGCCCGGAGACCGCTGCGAATGACGTCACCTTGTGTTCGTTGTCCGCTAATGCTGCGCTCACTACTGTCGTCCTCGCAACTGCTCGCGTCATTATTGTTGATGCATTAGGTAAACCGCACATTGTTCGAGCGCTATTAGATGGCGCTTCGCAAAGTAATTTTATTACTCAATATTGTTGTCAACGTCTTGGTTTCAATGTTAATAAGCGTTCAACCCACTCAGTGGTGAAGGGTTTTGGAGGTTTACAGTCAGCTGTTCATGGCACCGTTAAAACAAGGTTTGGATCTCGTTTTAATAATAATATTTGGTTTGACATGGATTCGCTCGTTACAGATAAAATAACTGAACAGTTGCCTACCGTCCCGGTTGACACGTCTTTATTAACGAAATTTAAAGACTTGCCTTTAGCAGATGAGACTTACGCTGTTCCTGGAGTCGTCGATATATTGATCGGCGCTTCGATTCTCCCGCACCTCCAGTTATCACGTAAGGTTCAAGGGGGACCGACGTACCCCGCCTCGCACGCCCTGGAAACTGTTCTAGGTTTTGTTATAATTAGTTCCGCACCCGCTTCTATAGATAGTTTTAGTCACTCGACTGCCTCGTTCTGTTGCACCGTCGAGCCGCCACTGGAGTCTACCATCCGCAAGTTTTGGGAAATTGAAGAGGTCAATGTCCCACCAATCCTAAGCCCTGATGACAAGATGGCTGAGGAGATTTATTGTCGCACGACTACTCGTGATGAGCAGGGTCGTTATGTTGTCGCGCTCCCTTTCAAGGGAGATATTTTTTCGCTCGGTGACTCCCGTGTATCCGCTGAAAGACGCTTTCTTTGTTTAGAACGAAAGATGCAGGCGTCTCCAAAGTTAAAGCAAGCCTATGATGAGGTTGTTAACGAATATTTAGATAAGGGTTACATCTCACCTGCGCCTGCGGACACTGACGAGACCCAGCCTTCGTACATTATCCCGCACCACGGAGTTATTAGAGAAGATAAGCTTACTACTAAACTCCGCGTAGTTTTAGATGGCAGTGCTAAGACTAGCTGTATATTTAGATTATACACTGGGGCTTAAATTAAAGTCCAACTTGACTGCAGATATTTATTTTGTAAATCGTGCTTACAGTTCGAAAGATTATAGCGGATTGATTTTTCTTAGTAGGTAGGTATTCCCTTCCATTAATGCGTAAAACGCCTGACGCATTTGTGATAGTCGTCACCCGCAGATAATGGAGGTGCGCGGCAACATATTCCGGGGGGTTGAAATCATGTTTCAACTCTTCACTTCCTCAGCTGTGAGCAGCGGACAAAGACGTGTGAATGGGCGACGCACACAACCTCTCGTGGTGTTGATTTCTGCAACTCTCGCTACTCCATCTGGTCCGGGAAACAATCTTAGAACGCGCCCTAGACGCCAATTCAGTGGAGGCGTGTTATCTTCTGCCAGCAGCACCATGTCTCCTACATTGAGATGACCATTGCCTGTCCGCCATTTTGTCCGTTGCTGTAGTTCAGATAAATATTCCTTCTGCCATCGTTGCCAGAAGTGACGCCGTATTGTTTCCAGACGCTCATGCCTTGTCAGCGACTTCGTTTCAGCTATGTCTTCCAGAGTGGGCGAGGGTAAAGCCGTAAGTGGTCGACCGATAATAAAGTGTCCTGGTGATAAGGAAAGAAAGTCATTGGGAGATGAGGACAAAGGGCATAAGGGACGACTATTCAGAATGGCTTCCACTTGTGCAAACAACGTTATAATTCCCTCAAATGTTAAGTGACTATTACCAATCACTCGTTTGAGGTGAAATTTCGCCGATTTGACACCTGCTTCCCAAATGCCGCCGAAGTGAGGAGCGTAAGTAGGTATGAAGCTGAACCTAATACCTTGCTGACTTGCAAAATGAGATATAGGATCTTCATTATTTCTTAAAAAGCTCCCTACTTCCTTCGCGGCAGCGACAAAGTTACGACCGTTATCGCAAAATATTTCCAATGGCTTTCCTCTGCGCGCAATAAATCGTCTGAGAGTCAATACAAATGCATCCTTACTTAAATCACTAACAGCTTCAAGATGAATGCATTTATAACGTAGGCACACAAAAATACACATGTAACATTTAATCAGGCGACTTCCGCGTCCCCTTCTGTTTATAATTAAAAACGGTCCAGCGAAGTCTAGACCCACTGACAGGAATGGAAAGTCGGGGTTCACACGCTGTGAAGGTAAGTCACCCATTTTCGGACACAGTGTTTTACCATTGAGCCTCCTACATCGCACACAGTTACTAACCGTGCGTCTGGCGATCTGCCTACCATTAACAGGCCAGACTGTTTCCCTAACAGTTGCCAGCAACAATTGTGGACCTGCGTGTAAGTTTAAGCTGTGTTCATTTATAAAATATAATTTAGTGAATTTATGCGAGGCGTGTAGAAGTATCGGATGCCGCTTCTCAAAAGTGCATGCAGACGCATCTATGCGACCGCCAACACGTATTAATTTATTTTCATCTACAAACGGAGATAACGATGAAATTTTACTTTTAGCTGGTAGTTGTTTACCTTTTAAGAGTAATTCATATTCGACTGAAAATGATTCACGTTGAGCTATGATGCACAGTGTATGAAACGACTCCAACAATTCTGCCGCGGTAAGCGTTCCTACTCGCTTATTACTAGTATGACGCGAATTAAATATAAACCGTTGAGCGTATGCAATAACGTTTCGAAGCTTGTTGAAGGATGAGAACTTATCAAAACTTAAAATCTGGTTATCCGTTACTGTGGATGAATGTACTTTAATTTCCGGTAAGCCATCTATCGTTAATTCCTTCAACTTAGGCCAATACATTTCGTCCTTATGTAAAAAGCTAGGACCGGACCACCATAAGTCATGAGACAATAGGGCCTTAGCAGACACTCCTCTGGAAATTAAATCTGCTGGGTTCATTGCAGTGGGAACGTACCGCCACGACGAGGCATTTGTTAGTTCTACTATTTCACAGACTCGGTTAGCCGCGAACATCTTTAGCTTGGTGGGATCACAGTTTATCCAACTTAAAACTACACTAGAATCACACCAATGTACTATGCGCCTCGGCGCGTAATGCAGAGAATCGGTAACATACCTACACTCGAGAGCAATGAATCCGGGTCACTTAAAGAATGTTAAAAATCTCGGAAACTAAAAATGATAGGTTAATGCAATAAATTGTATTTAATAGACAATGTAATACTCCTTAAATGAAAGTAAAAAAAATATGAGTCACCATACATTTTATTAACACAAAATTACATAAAGAAAAAAACTGCTGATCTCTCCTTAAAACAAAAATAGGAAACATGAAATTTTTGAACTTTATTACGATTTTCTTGAATTTTAATACTTCGTATTGCCTCCTCGTGCTTCCATTACTGCGTTTACGCGGTTTGGCATGCTGTACACCAAGTTCCTTATACGATTTTGAGGAATATTCTCCCATTCCTCTGTGAGAGCAATTTTGAGCTCACGAAGCGTGATTGGGGGAGGGTTTCGTTGTTTTACGCATCTGCCTAGCTCGTCCCAAGCATGCTCGATCGGGTTGATATCCGGGCTGCGCGCTGGCCACTCCATACGAGTAATGTTCATCTCTTGAAGGTAGTCATTCACAATCCTACCTGTATGAGGTCTGGCATTGTCATGCATAAATATAGCATCCTCACCTAAATTGACCATAAATGGACCAACGTGATCATTGAGGATTTCTTCCACATATCTTACGCTAGTTAAAGAGCCGTTTTCTATGATCACCAGCTCTGTGCGACTTTCAGAAGAAATTCCGGCCCACACAAGTACAGACCCACCACCGTAGGCTACTTTTTCTTCGATGCATGCTTGCTTGAATCTTTCCCCTGGTCTTCGATACACTCTGTGTCTTCCATCGTGCTTGTAGAGCATAAATTTTGATTCGTCGGAGAACATAACTTTTGACCAATCTTCAATACTCCAATTTACGTGGCTCTGGGCATAACTTAGTCTCGAAATACGATGCCCACGCTCCAGTTTAGGGCCGTTTGCAGGTCTAAGGGGTTTTAAGTTAGATTCAGCAAGCCGACGTCTTACTGTCCATGCACTTGGGTTACGTCCTCCGAGGCGTCGAAACTGATTGGTGAGTTCAGTTCCTGTGAGAAAGCGATTTCGAAGCATGGTGTTCACCAAGTATCGGTCTTCTCGTGCTGTGGTACACCTGGTTCTGCCCGTTCCTGGTCTGCGTA
Organism: Eilema griseolum; assembly: GCA_963662185.1. Classification (NCBI taxonomy): domain Eukaryota; kingdom Metazoa; phylum Arthropoda; class Insecta; order Lepidoptera; family Erebidae; genus Eilema; species Eilema griseolum. The sequence continues at coordinate 15,715,527 of OY759250.1, forward strand.
GGTTAGAACCAGTTTCTTCGTAACGTCGGAGAACTCTTTGTACTGTTGACAGCGACACACCGACAGTCCTGGCTGTATCGCGCTGACTCCGGCCGGTTTCCAGCATTGTAAGTATTCTGGTGCATTCTTCAGGCGTAAGCGACATAATTTCAGCTTGATTAATGAATATAGAGCACTATCAACATGGTTTATGTACCCACATAAATGACAGATTACAAACAAAAGCAACACCAAATGCTGTAATTTCGTAGTTCCATCTTCGAAAGTGGCCCTTTTTCAAATTTGATTTTTTTATGATATAACTTTACAATAACTAAGAAGTTTTAATACCTTCATTTAAGGAGTATTACATTGTCTATTAAATACAATTTATTGCATTAACCTAGCATTTTTAGTTTCCGAGATTTTTAGGATTCTTTAAGTGACCCGGATTCATTGCTCTCGAGTGTACAAAGGTTGGCGGCTAGCAAAGCCGCACACAGTTCAAGACGGGGTATTGTCGTTTGTTTTATCGGAGCTACCTTTGACTTGGCGCATAAAAGCCTGACCGTGGTGTGACTGTTACCGGTAACAGATTTTAAATAGATACACGCGCCATATGCGCACTGAGACGCATCACTGAACGAATGCATCTCAATCCAGCCAGGGTTGTCACACAAAACTAACCTCGGAACTTTAAATTTATTTAACCATACTAAATTATCTGTGAACTTTGACCACTCGTCTCGCAACTCCTTTGTGACCGGCTGGTCCCACTCAAGTCCCTTTTGCCACATTTTTTGCAACAGCATTTTAGGTTGTATTATTACGGGACTTAAGATCCCTAGCGGGTCGAATATTTTAAATGCATTAGACATGACGAATCTTTTAGTTATAATTGCGTCTTTGTTAAGAATAACATTTTGAATGGGAAAATAGAATATATCGAGGGACGGAATCCATCCCAGCCCTAGAGTGCTGGAAGAATCACTCACTATTAAATTATCTTCGTTGTTAATGCTTAAACTTTTACACATGGCTGGGTTGTTACTCTTATATTTTCTTAGATTAAAACAGCCATTTTTAAGAGCCTTAGACACACTCTGTTGTATATATGCTAACTCTGTTTCGTTATCCGCTCCGGTTATTAGATCATCAACGTAGAAGTCGGATTGTATGATTTTTTTAATGAATTTATCATCTTGTTCCTCACCTAACGCCATAAGCAACGAGTGCTGAAGTAACTGGCACTTGCTGTGCCATAAGTATTTAATTCAAAACTTTCAATAGGTTGAGATTCGCTCTCACGCCATAGTATACGCTGGAGTCCGCGGTCTTCTTTATGCACGAGGACTTGGCGGTACATTTTTTCAATGTCCCCCGTCAGCAGAAATTTGTATTGTCTAGCCCGGATTAATATAGCAAACAATGAGTCCTGTAGGGTTGGACCTACCCTTAAAATATCATTCAGCGAACGACCTGATGTGGAAGCCGCAGACCCATCAAACACTACGCGTAATTTTGTAGACTCACTCTCTTGCTTTAACACTGCGTGGTGACACAAATAATAATTTATTCTATCTTTATCCTTTGTCAACGAGAGATGTCCTAAGTCAGCATACTCATTTATGAATTTATTATATTCTAACTTTAAGTTCGGATTTTTTTTAAAACGACCTTCTAAATATCTAAGTCGTCTCTTGGCTAACATATAGGTATCTCCTAGACAGTCCGGCGTATCCCTTAGAGGCAGTTTCACACAAAACCTACCGTCGGCGTCTCTTCTAGTATGAGCGATGAAATGTTGCTCACAAACCTTTTCATTTTCACTCATTATACGCCGTTTTGGTACCTCTTCTAATTCCCAGAATTTATTCAAGGAATTTAAATCTACCCCCATTTGAGGTGACAATGCATCTATAACAACCTTGTTACAATGCGTAGATTGGTTTGCACTATTAGCATACATAGTTCCAGAGATTATCCAGTCTAACCGCGTATTTCTTAATATCGGTTTTTGGGGACCAAGGGACCGTTGATCGTTGCCCAGGATGTCCCAGAACAGGTCAGCGCCTATCAACATATCTACAGGTGCTGGCTGATTAAAAGTTGGGTCAGCCAACACTATGCCTTTGGGTAAATTCAATGCGCTAATGTTGACCTGGTACTTCGGTATTAAACCGGTTAATTCATTTAAAACAAAGCATGAACAATTTGCACTATAATTATTGTTTATAGAATTAATTTTGACAATACAGCTTTCATTAATATGTGAACTGACCGTGTTGCCTATTCCTATGACCTTTAGCGAATCAATTGGGAACGTCGTTAATGACATTTTATCTTTTAATGCCTTAGAAATAAACGACGATTGGCTACCACAGTCTAGTAGGGCTCGAACCCTTACCTTTCGATGGCTCATGGTATTCGAAACCTCAATCACAGCTGTTGACAATAGAACTTGGTTTGTGGTTCTGTTAGAAAAACTAGTAATGATTTCACCACTATTAACACTAGATTCACCCAATGTTGTATGCTCATTTGCATTGGATGACATGACGGGGCGGTGCAACAAAGAGTGATGCCTTTTATTGCACTCACTGCATGAACCCATTCGACATGTACCTACTTGATGTCCCTGCCTAAGACAGTTGACACACAATTTGTAATTCTTAACCTCTTGCACCCTTTCGTCTATGCCCATTGCCTTAAAGGTGGGGCAGTCATAAATTCTATGATTTCCATTACAAATAATACACAAGTACGTATTAAGCTTACTAGGTTTATTATATTTTGAATGAGAAGATGTAAATGATTTGGTATGGGATGTGTGAGCACTTTGACCCTGTTTAGGTTTAGTCGAGTCAGTACTAGGCCGAGCGTTAATGTCATGAGACTTGGGCCGATTTATCTCGGGTTTATTACGATTTAAAGACTCAAGCACATCTGCGCGATCCTCTATGAATTTATAAAATTGTTCTAACGTGGGGATATCACTGTTTAGTGTACTTCGATATTCTTCCCATTTTTCTAATGTGTCGTTCGCTAATTTCGACGATAGGGTATAAATAATCATAACATCCCAATTGCCAGTGGGTACACCTAAGCTGGTTAACGCACGTAAGTTCTTTGTGACATGATCGACGAAAAATCTCAATGATCTTTGTGACTCACGTTGAACTTGCTTGATACTAAATAAGGAACTTAAGTGATGATCGATTAAGATTCTTTTGTTATCATACCGATTACAAAGCAAGCTCCACGCTTCAGTATAATTCGCAGACGACACAGCGAGATTTGAAACAATTCTCGCGGCGTCGCCCTCCAAATACGATATAAGGTAATGAAACTTTTGAATGTTAGTTAAACGTTCATTTCTGTGAACCAAACTCTCAAACATGTCGCGAAACTTAAGCCACTGGAAATAAGCACCGTCAAAGTTTGCTACTTGTATCTAGACTGGCTTATACATGGATGACTTCGTGTATAGTGTAGATAGCGAGGCAGAGGCTGTCGAGACGGCCGCTCAAGTTATAAGTCTCATGAAGGCTGGTCAATTTGATCTCGTGAAATGGACGAGCAACTAGCAAACTGCGTTAGAGTCGATTCCACCGTCGCACCGATTGTCTTCGGTTAAGGAATTCGATGAAAGTGATACGCACAAGGTGCTTGGTTTAAGCTGGTCGCCCGCATCTGATACGTTTAGTTTGAAAATTAGTTCGACCCCGCAAACTTGTACTAAACGCATTATCCTGTCGTGTGTGGCACGGATATGGGACGTAATGGGATTCGTAGCTCCTGTCGTTTTGTACGCCAAACTACTTATAAAAGAGCTTTGGCTTTCCAATTGTGATTGGGACGACACCGCGCCCGACAACATTGCTAAGTTTTGGGCTCGCTTTAGAAAAGAACTTTCTGTGCTTGACCAAATACAAATTCCGCGTCATGTAGGTATATCGCAACATAGTGTTGTTACGGTAGTAGGCTTCGCGGACGCTAGTGAGAAGGCGTATGGAGGAGTAGTCTATTTTCATGTCTCGGATGTAGGTAAGGTTTCAATTAGCCTTATAAGCGCGAAATCAAAGGTCTCTCCCCGTAAGGTCGTCTCTCTGGCACGCCTCGAGCTATGCGCTTTACAATTGTTAGTTAGATTGATCACCTCTATCGCCAATGCTTGTAGTAGTCGCATTAATATTAGTAGAATTTTAGCTTTTTCGGACTCAACAGTCGCTTTGTGTTGGGCCCACTCTTCGCCCCATCGTTGGGACACATTCGTCGCTAATAGAGTGGCAAAAATTCAATCTGAATTAGCGCCACAAAATCTCTTTCACGTTGCTGGCACCGACAACCCAGCCGATTGTCTCTCTCGTGGATTGCTTCCTTCGCAAATTTTAGATCACCCGTTATGGTTTAGTGGACCGTCCTGGATTCATGCCGCGTTAGATAAGTGGCCAGTTAGTCAATTCAATCCCACTACGGTTTCCGAACCACCCGAGGAGAAGAAGCACTCGCTTGTTGTATCGGTCCCGCGTGAAGAGTCCCTTATTTTGTTGTTGGCTAATCGCGTCTCGTCTTGGTCGAGACTGTTGCGTTGTGTTGTTTATGTAGGCCGATTTTTGAGAATTTTATCTACGCGCGGTCATATAACCGCCGCTGATTTAGATAAAGCTGAATTGGTCATACTTCGCGAGTTGCAGAAATGTTATTTTGCTTCTGAATTTAAAAATTTAGAATTTAACAAACCTTGTAGTCGTTCTTTCCGACACTTGAAACCATTTTTGGAAGATGGACTCATTCGAGTAGGTGGTCGTTTGAGAAATTCAAGTTTGGGATTTGAACAAAGGCATCCAGTAGTTCTCCCGCGTAAGGACCACGTATTAGATTTGTTAGTAGATTATCATCATAAGGTGAATTGTCACGCTGGTCCCGATTTGTTAATGTCTATTTTGAGACAGAAGTACTGGATAATTTCCGCTCGTAATTTGATTCGCGCTAGAGTACACAGATGTGTACCTTGTTTTAAACTCCGCCCGCGTTTTATCGCGCCTGAAATGGCCGATCATCGCTCTTGTCGTGTTGTTCAATCCGCAAAACCTTTCGTACACACCGGCACAGACTTTGCTGGGCCTTTCAAAGTCACCATTGCTCGTGGTCGTGGCATTCGCTCCACGAAAGCTTATGTTTGTTTGTTCATTTGTATGACAACTCGCGCGGTTCATATAGAGTTGACCGGTGATTTAAGTACGCAAAATTTTATGTCCGCTTTTAAACGTTTTTTGTCGCGTCGTGGTCCGGTTAAGCGCATGTATTCGGACAACGGTACAAACTATGTAGGGGCCCGACGTAGTATTTCGGAATTGCACACATTCTTACGGTCTAAGTACTACCAAAGTGAATTCGCTCACATCTTAGCCGAAAATCGCATTGAATGGTACTTTAACACGCCTGCAGCTAGTCATTTTGGTGGTAATTGGGAAGCGAATATTAAAAGCCTTAAGTCGCATCTGTTTCGCGTCATAGGCGAACAGATTCTCTCGTTCGAGGAGTTGAGCACCGTACTCGCTCAAGTAGAGGCGGTGATGAACACGCGTCCGCTGTGTCGGACTCTATCTAGCGATCCGTCAGAGCCATTAGCGTTGACGCCAGCTCACTTCTTAAATACGACTCCTCTAAAATATTTGCCCGCAATAGATGTTGATGACGATAGAATGCACCTTCTAACTCGTCACGCTCTTTTAGATAAATTAGTCCAATCGTTTTGGAATCGTTGGAGAACCGATTATTTGCACACGCTGCAGTCACGTCAAAAATGGAATACTCCATCCAACCCAATTACTGTAGGTACGGTGGTAGTCCTTATGACTGAGAATGCGCCTCCTTTACATTGGCCTCTAGGAGTAGTAGAGGAAGTTTTTCCCGATTCCCGCGGGATAACTCGTGTTGTACGGGTTAAAACTGCAACCGGATCGTATCTGCGCACGGTTGTTCGCCTCTGCCCTCTGCCTAGCCAGCAGTAGGCACGAGTTCAAACCTAGGTTTATATTTTAGTTGTTATTTCCCAAACCTAGATTTAGATTAGACTTTAGATTTGTTCCGCATTTTTCGTTTTGAAGGTAACCCTTCAAGCCGGGGGGAATGGTTGCGCCGATGGTAGAATTTATATTTTCGCTATAGTAGTAGTAGTTCAAGTCATTGACGCGGAAACACACGCTTCCTGTACCCATCTTCCTACCGCGCTACCTTTTAAAGTGAGATAGCAATAGTTTCCGCACCGCTCAATTGTCAAAAGTAGACGCATATTCTCTTCGCTTTTGGAACTAGCCAGCGCAATGGCGGCGGCGCGCGCGACTCTTAGAAATTAATAATGTTTGTTGGATTTTAACCGCTTTCATGGACCTTTGCCGATCGGATTGTGCCTCTCGTGTGTCCCTCAAGTGATTTAGTGATGTGGGCGGCAGCTCCTGAGCCAGGAAGAGAAGATCGGTGCACCGGCTGCGATGAAAGCACGTGGCGTCGTGAAGGTTAGTGCATCCTCTCCTAATTTCTCGGGTTGCATTCATTGCCTAAACCACATCCGCGGCAACCCGATCACCTGTCTTGTTTGTTGTGTAAAGCGTCAATGAAACAGTTAACTTCACCCCCCGCGAAATACAGTCCACTAGCTCACGTGGCGAGAATTGCGCTACCATAGGTCAAAATAAAAACAATCGAAATAATGTAAAACTGATTCCTTATTAAATTTCAAATCCATGTTATTAAGCCCTGTATACGTATTAACGCAACGTAGACTGAGATAAATGCGATATTCTCTTGCACTCCATACATTTTCACTACGCGTTAGCACGCTGTGACATCAACACGTGCCACGAATTTGTATAGGGCGCTTTTGGGCGGCTCGAGAAATTGAATTTTTAAATCAAATATCTTTAAATCTATTTGTTATAAAAAAGTTTCACTTTACAGTTCATTATATGATTGTAAAATGTACAGTTTACGATAGAAAAAATAGGACACAACCCTATTATACATACATATAATCATGCCTATATCCCCGAAGATTTAGGCAGAGGTGAATTAACACCCACATTTCACCAATCATTGTTTTCGGCCCCACGTAATAGGGGTGAGCCTAATGCCTTCTTCCGGACACTATTATTGACTCGAGCCTTGTATCTATGCCTGAGTCAGCTGTATATATGTATCTGTCTGATGTTAAACAGCTATATCTCTTAGTCACCTTGTACGGCACCCCATGGGAAGAGATGCGGTGGCCCAAATTCTACTCTGCCGGGAACCACGCGGCTAATATACCTACACGCGGTTAATATAAATTATAATGACGACCAATAAAGTTCAGTTAAATTAATTTAGTTAAAAATAGAACACATTGTGTCCTAAAAATAGAACAGTATCTCATTTTTATGCTAATATCTTCATTTGCAAGAGGGACACACTACGTGTGATTTTATTAGATACGGGTCTTTTCTAAAAATTTGAACCAAGTAAATCTATTGTAGACTCCTGAAAACCATTATTTTGTTAAACATTGCTGAGCTTTGCATTGTGTGTTTTGGATTTTATTAGGTCTACTGAAAAGTAGCATTTTAGGTGCATCTTAGCAAAATTATTAAACCGAAATACTAATTAAGCAAGTATTGAATAAATTAGTACGTATACTTACTGAACTTTTTTCGTAACCGAACAAAAACAGAAACCTCATTATTTATTTTCATACAAATCATGTTCACATTTTTAAAATATGTGATGAAGATACGAGTATATAGGAAGTTTCGAAGACGCTGACGTAGAAAAGAAAAAATCTAAAAAATAATACAGCTCATTTGTTTAAGAAATTCTTTCACGGCAACTTCATTAAATGAACAGGGTTTGGCTCCAGTTTTAGAGGATATGTGAGTTTGATAAAAGCTGTTTCATCTAGGAACGTTAATAAATTGAGGTTTGGTTAAAACTAAGCGAATTTATTGAAGTAAGGTGCTACCACATCATTGCTAAAAAGTAACCTCGATGCTCGTCTGATATCATCTTCCTTTATTTTATTTTCTATAATTTCTATTTGGATTTCTAAGGATTGAGAGTTATATGTATAAGATAATTTTGATTGAAAATAATACGCAGTGTAGAACAGTTTTGTTTGATTTGGGTCGTCAAACTGTGTACTATTGTTTTTTTGTCAAAATGTGTACTATTGTTTTTTATGTCTGCAGGTTAACAATTGCTTCTCGGCCGACATGAAGCTTACATTACCGACGTGCTTGATACAATTTTATTCACTAAATTTTGAGACAGGAACTTGCGCCTCTGGGATTTCTCTTTAAAACCGAGACGGAATTTTACATTTCACTTTAAGTTTCACTCCTCTCAAATTTCTATTTGGGAGGAGTTAGATGAAAATTCCCTATCTACTACAGAGATCGTGGGACTTGGAAGTACATCCCCGCTCACCTGTAAAGTAGTGGACCTGGGAAAAGTATGAGCAGCGCTCGAAGCTACTTATAGAAGCGGGTTGTTACTGAACACACATGCCCACTGTCACTGTTGTTCGAGTTTAGAGATATTTAGACAATTTTTCATTTACATATTTTTTATAAATAACCCTAAAAGATATAAATTATATATGACCAAAGTTGAGAGTTCTGACGTCTGTGGCTTCACATCTTAGCAACCGATCGACGCGACGCCCCCGCGTTCTCTAGGATACGTTGCCTTGTTCTCAACACTTTATTATATCTGTTAGACGTTCTTATTAGCTCTCATGATAACCAAACATTAGAATTTGTATGGTTATTCAAAGTTCTGTCACATTTGCTATTCAAACTTAGATTTACGACTTCTGATTTTAACACAGTGACAGAAATACTGGTACCTCAACGGGACCAAGATATTTTTGATTCCATACATAAGTACGTATCTAGTGTTTATTTCATTATAAATAGGTTTATACAGCCCGTCAAAAAAAAACATTGTTCAAATAACTTCCAATAACAACATTAGATCTGACCCCACACCGAAAATTATAATAATATGGCGTTGAGTGTAGAGGAAAATTTAATTAATCCAGCAAGTAGACATCGTCCAGGAAATTGCTCGTTAAAAGTTTTACGGGAACTGAGTTGTGATGGTGTATTATGAAAAATTAAGGTTATACACTTTAAACAGTTATTACAGTAACATACTCTTAACGCAATAGCTTCGTCATATTATACGTAATCCGTACAGCAGGGGTATAGATGAATTTGCAGAACCCATTCGTCTTTGGGCAAATAGTAGCTGTCTCGTGTATTTAGCAAAAAAACCTGGAATTTTTATTTTAACAAAGAATAATTATTATATGATGAAGTTTCGAAGGTGCACTGTAGATGAATTCCAGTGTTATGCTGCCCGATATAGTAATTTGAAATCTTACTTTATCGTGGCATGAAAGAAAGAGAAAGAAAGAAAGAAAGAAAGAAAAATATTTTATTCAAGCCTACTATATCTACTACTATATCTGCAGTTGGGTTGACTATAAAAAATAGGAGGACACGAGTCACCAGATTTCCATGTGGGACATGTTCTCATCGATAGCTACTCTACAATTTTTTGTGAGAAGGATGATATAATATTCAATAATAATATAAAGGTTTTTCTTTTCTGTGTCTTATTAACATGTCGATTTCGTTGTTGGTGTCGATCGAAAAAAAAAGTTATATAACTACTTTTTTCATAATGTACACTCCATTGAGTTTTATATAATATATCCAATTATTTACAGAATAAAATTAATTATTTACATTTAGCGGGTGAATCATGCTATGATTTTAAAATCATTTCACAACTCTCCTTTGCTATTTGATTATCGTTGGCTGATAATCATTCTTCGCACTATCGCGTTTGTTCTGTTTCGCTGCGAATCTGAGATAGAGACAAATCTCTCTATTCCTAATCCTGGCGGCAGAACGCGCCGTGCGTTTTTGTTTGCTATCCATGCGGCTGGAATAACCCATGGATTGGCTTCAGCTGCCTGTTGAACGCAACACCAATTGGCGTTGCTATCTCCGACGGCTGTTTTCTCTAATTGGAATCCCATTATGTATGAGGCTCCAAAAGTCGTTGTTGGGCTTGCGTTTGCTGAATTTGGTCGGATGACCAAGTTTGTCCAGCGCGCGTGCTCATCAACGTTCTCATTGGTCGGTATTGACCTAATGAGTTGCACACCGTCACCTTCACTCGTCAGTGCGTCAAATTTGACTCTCTCATTTCGGAATGTTGGGCATCCCGTGAGATAGTCGCTGACTTTCTGTAGGAGGTGAATGTTCAGGCGTGTGCCTCCGATAGTCTCGTCGAAGCCGTTGTCCCTTACTCCAATGGAGTTAAGTAGGATACGTACTTCTACTTTTCGAGCACCTATCGGTCCAAAGTAACCACACATCGCGCGGGTTGCTCTGGTATGTTGGGGTAAGACCCGGAAGTTTGGCACGGGTTGCGCCGCTTCTGAGGCTTCTGCCATCACAATGTCTCCACATATTCCTAGGGATGGAATTTCTTCGTAGAGGTTGTGGCTATTGGCGTCAACGGCTGCAGAATGATAGCCTCCGCTGCCTTGGACTACTGTTACTGGGAGAGCGTGGTTTGCAAGATGCACGGTTTTACCCGTGGGATCTTTTACCTCGCCAATTCCTTTTAGGAACAGGTAGATCGGCTGGGGAACGTTATATTCATGAGCCATGACTGCTTTGCAGTACTCCAACTCTTGGAAAGTCAAGTTTGTGTTGCCACGCTTGGCTTTCACATCCAATAAGCGTGCCCAGAGTAGTGATGTCGAATAATAATACATCATCCAATTATAATTAGACAGAACTTCATATGAGAAATAAAACAAAGAACAGAACCAACCGTACATATGAGGTAAATGGTTGCGCTGAAAATTCTCATAAGAAGCAAGTGTCTGCATAAAATCAATAACAATATTATGTTTTATTCTCCAAGTGCATAAAGGAATGTGTTTTATTATCGAGCTCTGTTTTCACCCCTCATGAGGTCAATAAAGACCGGGTGCGTGTTACTGATACGGGTATATGTATTAATTTAAGGCCTTATGAACTTTATTCACTAAAATAGGCTTGATGAACAGAGTATATAAGATAGGATCGCTACAGCCGTGTTAATTCATCAGACAGGCATTAAAAGCACATAGGATAAACTAGATATTTTTGATACCTGACTTACCTGTGCTCTAACCATAATCATTGCGATGGGGTTTTTAAACGCCCTCTTATGCTTGATAGGTATCTCTATTCCACTAAGTTCAACTACAATTTCAACCAGTTGAACTAATAGCACCAAACAATTCCAATTATTTCAACTTTGTTCTATTTTTGGAAAAGTTAAACTTATTGGATAAAATTGATCCCTTCAATCCCAATAATACCACCAAACTGTACCAACACTGGTACTAGCGGACAATGTCGTTCTCTATGGTACCACCATTTACTTAGTGGTACTAGTAAAACTGCTTGTTCTCAGTAGTACCACCGAACTGTACTACCCGTGAAATCTAGTTCTCTATAGTACCTACACCGTTTATATTAGTTAATATTAGCGATACTACTGAGACTATTTGTTCCCAATAGTGTGTCCAGAGGGAACTTACCTATATATATAAACTGTATTGAAGATAGTAATTAATAGATATTATCACTATAATTGTAATACAAAAACAAAACTAATATCTCAAAAACAACGTTTGTCTGCGAACTAGCGAAGTTTCTCTGAAAAGTGGCCAACACAAATACCTCCTGATGTCTATCATTGGTGCTTCAATTATTCGATCATCAGACTCAACGTGTTGTTTTGCTCGCTTTGGTTGTGAGCTCTTATTGAATTTCTCCAATTTGTTGCTTCGGAAGGTTGTTATATGAGATTTTTGAAACAAAACATGCAAAATTTGCCAGAAAATTGGTTTATTTCTTCTTATGTAAGAATTGAAATTATGATGCCAATCTTCTGCTGAATTATTTTTTCGATGTTGGCAGCCAAAACCGCTTAATATCATTGAAAGGAATTTTCATCCAAACTGTCTTGTAGTATTTTTGAACATTTCTCGTTTTCAGTACGCCTTGTTTCATTTCTTTCACAACATAATCCCATCCTTCCGAAAGGAGATGGATTCGCTTTCATACATTCTTGGGCCTAAATGTAAAAAGTTGAGAGTGGCCTCAATTGAGAGCTTATATATTATTAAACCATCCCTGAAAAATCTGCAGATTTTGAACATCAGAGAGCAGAGCTATAAGAGATTTAGTAAGTGAGGTTAACCACCCTGCACACTTCTATAATGAAGCCTTCATGACCTCTTAGATGCTCACCATAGTATGAACGTGCCTGTTTTATCTGATATGTCCCTAAATATATTAGAATTAATTCACTTTCTGTAAGCTGGGGAAAATCACCTAAGTTATCATTGTGAAGCGTAAGCGTAATTGTAATAACTGATTGACTGAAAGTCAGGAAGCTGTCAGTTGTCACAGCACAGATTAATACGACTTATACAGGTGATAAACACGAGAATTATTTAATCTATTAACGAAAATCAATTCAGAATTTATCATAATTACACTGTTATTATATTTTTTCAATGTGTATTATTGTTTATATATTTAGATTATATACGAGAAATAAAAATAAACTTGTTGTACCAAAACTTAGGCTTCACAAGGTTGGTGATTCATTTGTAGGCAGCTGCATAAAAATATTTAATAAAATTCCTCAGGACTTGATTAATATGCCAATAAATAAATTTAAAATAGAAGTGAAAAAAACTTTAATGAGTAAAGGTTACTATAAAGTGGATGAGTACCTTAATGATGTTAATGCGTGGTCAACATAAGTCTCTTGCTTGCTCGCACAAAATAAATTGTAAACCAAAACAAATTTAAAAAAGAAAAATAGTCTAGTTCTAATGTAGTTCGCTGAGTTTCTTGCTGGTATCTTCTCAGTAGAACTAATCTACCGAACCAGCGAAATAATCATTTTCCAATGGTTTATTTTTACATTATTTAATATTTTTATATTATTTCTTGACATACATAATTGTAGAATTTGGCGTTCATATGTGCTCTTTATGTGCCTCAACTGAATAAATGAAATTGATTCTTGATTCTTTGATTCTTTGTTACTATTATGTTGTTAGTTGTATGTTCACTTTGACTGAAATAATACTACGATGAAAGTGTTTTATTGACAATATTGTTTGATACGATCACAGTAATCGATATTGAATCATATTCGTGGAATAAACTTACGTTTTAAGATTTCTCGTCTTCCTGATGTTCAATTGAGCTGTTTTTTAAAATTTTGAAATAGAAAAATATATCGCTGTTTTTAAGTCATATCTCAACTCATTACAATTGGGCCTAGAAATCCCCGTCTCCTTTGGTCTGTTGGGAGCAAAGCAAAGTTACTGGCCATATGAATAATTCCGTTGACTATCCCTAGCTTTCCTTACGCCTAAAGATTTTGCCTTACGTCGCAGAGAATTTTAAAAGTGATAATTAACTTTCATACCAACTTTAATTAATGCACTTATGGCTGCCTGTTCAAAATCAGTCATGACCACATCTCAGGCTGCCATTCTGGAATTTTAATTTTGAGTATATCGAAAATATATATGTAGTACGCTTTTTTATTTCGATCAAGTCATAAACGCAAAGGCTAATGGGTCAATATTTTTATATTCCACATTATTACCAAGGTCTCCATGAATCACGTAAATTTGACAAAACGGTGCCGGGCATGACTTACCATCATGAATACCATCCATAAAAAAACATTGTGGAAGTTTCACCAAGTCTTTGCCTCTTTAATTGCAAAGTAGTATGATTCTCATAGAATTCTCACAATAATTGGCAAGCAAAAATTTTGAGATACCTCTACCTTTTCAGCATTTTTGGAAAGAACTTTTTCAACACAGATAGTTTTATTACGAAATAAAGCTATCTGTGTTGAAAAAATTCTTTCCAAAAATGCCTGTTAACTGAAGAATTTTTTTCCATGGAAACTTTGTGTTGGTTTATCGGCGAGAAATACCCAATGATTTGTCATGATTTTAGCTATTGCCCGTTTATAGGAGCCCCATCACAACATTCGCTAATAGTAGCATCAATACAATTCTGGGCAAGGTCAGGCTGGCACTGTTCACTATGTGGCTTTCTATTTATAACACTATCTCGGTTCTAAAACAAAGTAGGCACAATCAATTAAACCTTCACCTTTATATGGCAAACCCCTAACAAGTAACAGCATTAGGTTTCAAATTTGACAAGATTAGGAAATTTAAGGTGCCATTCATAAACTGGTCTCAGGTATGATTCAACCTTGCAGCTAATTTTAACAGAAAATGTATAGGCTTAGGCTATCTGTCAAAATCGGCTATTAAAGATTTAGTCGAACTATCGCTGAACTTGAGCCCTTGAGGTTGCTTTATGAATGCCACGAAAGCCCTCTTTAAAAATATGGTGCACTTAAATTGAATTTGTATTTTTTTACTTTATATCTCCAGATTTCACTTCCATTTTTTATTTTTTTTATGAAAGTAATATTGATGCCCACCTTCAAGCAGCACTTCAGCAGCACGGCCTCGTTCATAATTATGTCAAAAAAATGAAAAAATATTGGACAAAACACCAATGACAACTTTAAAATTCATTGTAACTAGATTCCTGCATTTGAGAAAAATCGACTACACTACGTCTAATCAATATGTAGATAGGTGGTAATAAAAGTGTTAGTAAGATTAGGTAGTAGTAAGAGTACTAGTACGGGTTTTCTGTCAGTGGTCTGGCCTGGGAGATGCCGAGGCGGAGGCTGGTGGCGGCTATGGGAGTAAGAGTTCTCGCCTTACTCGCAGCGATGGTTCACTGCGCAGATGCGTGGGCAGCCGGCGTCTTTTTCTGCGAACAAGGAGGCGGGAACGGCAGCGGGAGCGAAGGAGGACGCAAGTCACGCCACCCGCATACTGAGGCAACTCGAGCGTCGGAGATCGATGAGTGACCTTCGCCCCCCATGAGTGCATGCCTGGGGGTGACGGGTGGAACCGCCTGTCAACCCGGCAGAAGCAGGCCGCGTTGCGCGCCTCATCGTTTCCGGGGACGAATTGGGGACTGCGTGGTCTCCACACCCGAGGAGGGCCAGATCAAGAGAGATGGCCCTGGATCGGCCGGGGTGCGAGGAATATGCCAAACTCCCCTCCGGCAACCAACAATGACCCCCAGACGCCGTGTGCTTTAGTCGGTTAGAGTCCAACATAACCTCTCCCACCGGCTCCGGCGGGAAGGAGTCCGTGGGGATTTTTTGCACCATAAAAAGGGTAGCCAGTCAGTGGATTTTGAAAGGGACGTACCTAAAGTACGAAGTTGTAACTAACCAAACGAACTTTGAAGTATGGTGTTAGGATGATTTCAATCGAAATCAATATAAGCTCAACAGTGGAGTTTTCTGACATGACGGACGTCCCTGAAGTACAAACAAGGGTTTTGTAAACAACGCGACTGGGGAGTAAAAGTTTGGCTATTAAGGTTTTTTGTGTATTGTTTATTTCTTCTCACCGTGATGTTTGTCAGGTATATTTCGTACAATTGCTATCATTCATTTTTACCGCAAAAAATCTGGTGGTTCAAGTTGAACGTGAGTCCAATTCGTCCAAATTGGACTTCACCAGATTTGTGGCCACAGACGTGACGATTCTGTTGAAAACTGTTCTGAGAGAAACGTTGTTATTGGAAATATTGATACATATATATAAAGTGAGATCATGCAATAAATAGCTAAAGTTATCAATCACAGACTGAGTGAACTGAAATGACCTGTCATAATCATTAATTAAAACTCAAAGAGCATGAAGCAAGTTCAGTTTAACAAAATAAGTAAGTTTATATTGCATTAAATAACCTAATTATACGAGTAAGTTGAAGTGTCATGATAGCTCACAAGATTTGACACGAGTATTAACTGGAATATCCTGTCTCTTCAACCATAAAAATTTCTTTTTTATTGAACACCAAAATACACAGATGAACATAGGTTTTGACGTGACAACGTCTTATAAATTGGTTTGCCGGGTGACACTTCAAGAAACTGCGTTACGCTCCGCTCACGTTATGCGCTCACAATGAGAGCGAGTGAGAGGCACGCGTCCCTTCCACTCGGGCATGGTTAGCCCGCCTAAGAGCGAGAGAGACAGACATAAAAAGTGAAAGGCACGTGTCCCTTCCACTCGAGCACAGTTAGCCCGCCTAAGAGCGAGAGAGACAGAGCGAGAGAGAGATATTGAGAGAGATAGGCATACACACCGGTTCATGTCTTGCGCTTCTATTTCGCTTAGGCGCCTGCATACAAGTTTACACGTTGCCAGTTAATTGTAAAACGATTGTGTAGTGATAATGTGAAGGTAGTTTCGTCCATCGCAACAATTCAAACAGCAAAGGTAAATAATTTCAGACTGATAATATAACATGATGAAATAAATGACTAAGACATAAATTAATGTTTTAAATATAATTCTTTGTATAAATAAATGTTTTAAATTGTTACTATTATTTCATCCTTCTTCCTACTATACGAATGAATATTCACATTAAAATTATTTTACCACTCAAAGTCGTTGTCACGTAAAACTTTCGCCCGTATACCGACTTTACAGGCAACCAATTTTTTTATACATAATAATGTACAATAGGCGACCTTATTGCAAACAACAATCTCTAAAAGCGAAACTGTGTAAGTAGTTTAACATGTTTAACACGACTTTATGTGCTCTAAATCTAATAACATTAGACTTAGATTTAGACCTATATATGCTTAAATTTAATCATATAAGCGAACGTGGATTACATTTACAATGAATAAATGAATGAATAAACAATTTACTTTTAAGATATTTTCTTACGAATTCATACTCGTTTAAGGCCGCAACCCAAACAGCTGTAATGATGATCTAAAAACAAAGGAACCAATCTGGGTTTATCTAGAACAGTAACAGTGTAGTCCTGTGTAATAAATAATAATAATAGTAGTAGTATGGTTTATAGTAATTGAGCCGAAACCTGTAAACAAGCACAAGTCTGAGCTATAAATCTTATTTGATCATTTGCTCCCAATACCAAATAACAATAAGTTGAACTTTTATTCACTTAATTTTATCATTTGGTAAGTAAATAATGAGAAGTTCAATTCTATAAACACTATCTGTTTGAAGATTCTCTTAATCTTAACAAATTACACACTCTTTTATACCACTTGGTTGGCAGACAAGCACGCGGCCCACCTGATGAAAAGTGGTTACCGTGGCCTATGGACGTATGCAACACCACGGCAGTCACACTCGCGCTGCCAACCCTGTAAGCACAAGAGTTTTGGTGCCGTCAATGTAAAATACAAAGCAGGACAAGTTTTTGGTATTTCCACTGACAGCACAAAAACTCTCCAGTGAGCACTGGCTACCCTACTCACCGCTGGGAACATAACGCGAGGTTATTATGGCCGCGGTATTCTGTACTTCCCAGTCGGACTGCTCAATTGGACAGAATTAGCGTCGTGTCCTACCTCCTCTAGTGATTCCTATATAGTTCGTTACCTTGAATAATATGTATAAATATATACATATATGAATATATTTTTATAAATATATACATATACAGGGTGTATTTTTGAAACGGGGCAGTAAGGGCAAGTACCTTAACCTTTGCAGTTACAGCAAAACGTTCTTAGAAGACCTTCCCTAACTTTTTGACATATTTTGAACTGCATTCACAGATTTTGTAAAAAACTTACAGTTGGCAAAAAAAATGCAAAAAGTCCAAATTTTTTTTTTTTATGCCAATCGATTCTATTTCATGTGGGGTTCAAAAAACTCTGAGACCATTTTAGCTTTCAGTACTAGGAAAGACAGAAATCGCCAAAAACGTTTCCCATACATTTCAGCAACAGAAACAAATTTCTACGATGGTCTAACTTTTTGTTATGGCCAGGAAGTGGGTAGAATTGACTGTAAAGTAAATAAAAATAATTTTTACCCTCAAATTTCGAATTTGATTCGAAAATCTGTGTGTTATACTTAGTTTCAGCTGAGAAACTTCGTATGAGTTATTAATTAAGGATTTTCGCTAAAATGTCTTCTAATCGTGAAAAAATTGACTTATTAGAAGCGTATTTTGTCAATAATCGAAATGCGGGAGCTGCATTAGTGTGGTACCGCAATAAGTATCCGTTGCGGTATGTGCCAACAAGAAAGGTTATTACAAATCTTTTGAAAAACCTGGAATTGCAGGGTTCTTTCAAAAGAAAGCGGCAGCCTCGTGTGGACACGGAGATTGCGGTTCTGACTTATGTCGAAGCATATCCAGAGGTATCGTCCAGGCAAGTCGCCCTTGAAGTAGGTGTATCCCACTCCCTTGTGATAAAGATATGGAAGAAATACGGCTACAAGTGCTATCGATATGGGCGCATAGTTCAAGTGTTACAAGTGTTTTGCAGATGGCTAAGAGGAAAAATAAGCAGAGATCATGAATTTTTAAATTACATACTGTGGTCAGACGAAACGAATTTTTCCAATAACGGTATGTACAACAGAAAAAATCACCACTATTGGTCCAAAGAAAATCCACTAAGAGTTACGGCAAGTCATAATCAGGTTCGCTTCTCATTCAACTGTTGGTGTGGTATAATGTCCAATCGAGTCATAATGGTGGAATTTTATGAAGGGAAACTGAATTCTGCCATGTATAATGAAGTCATTTTACACCATCTTGAAAACGAGATGGACGAATGGCCCCTGTCGAAATTGCGAAAAGTTCATTTTCAACAAGATGGTGCTCCGCCACATAACAGTCACCTTTCACGTTCCAATTTGAGCCGCCTATTCGGTACACAGTGGATAGGTACACATGGTCCAACACAGTGGCCACCTCGTAGCCCCGATCTAACACCACTTGATTTTTTTTATGGGGCTTCGTGAAAAACGAAGTGTATAAGACGACGTACGCCAGTGTTCAAGAGCTCAAGGATGCATTAATGACCATTTTACGTAATATTCATCCCAGAACATTATTAGCCGCCATTCGTTCAGTGCAAAAAAGGATAGACTTATGTATTCGTGAAAATGGAAATCATTTTGAGCAATTTATTTCATAAACCAATTTCTTAAATGTTTAAATGATTTTTTTTATTTAAAAAAGTTCAAAATTTTACCTGACCTATGAGTTTCCGAGTTGATTTATCATATTTCCGTACGAAATGTATGGGAAACGTTTTTGGCGATTTCTGTCTTTTCTAGTACTGAAAGCTAAAATGGTCCCATAGAGATTTTTGATCCCCACATGAAATAGAATCGACTGGCATAAAAAAAAATTTGAACTTTTTGTATTTTTTTTGCTAACTGTAAGTTTTTTACAAAATCTGTGAATGCAGTTCAAAATGTCCCAAAAGTTAGGGAAGGTCTTTTAAGAACATTTTGCTGTAACTGCAACGGTTAAGGTACTTGCCCTTACTGCCCCGTTTCAAAAATACGCCCTGTATATACCTGTAATGAGAATTATGAAAAAAGGGTTGTTAAATTAAACTTGTATAATTAATTATCTACAGTAAAAATTTTATTAACTACGGGCTATACCTACATCGAAACTTCCTAGATAACGAAACGACGACGATGCCAATATTGTTCAGAAAAGGTAATGGTAGTTCTGACATTTTTGTAAACACACCCGCGTAACTTGACCATAATACGCTCAATAAAACTTTTGATATATTTTTATAGCTCACATAGTAATATCAATTTTGTTCATGCCTCAGAGCGTATAACCCCTTTTACTGCAAATATACATATATACGCCATATAGCTAACTAGTTACTGCTCGAGTCTCCACCTGCGTAAATTTTTGATCCTGTTCCCTCATTCCATGGTGACCTATGAGCCAGCCCAATGCTATTCCAGCTGTCTGGAAAGATGGATGGAGTGGGTACCTTCCAAGATATTATCGGTTCTATGGCTTTCTCCAAATACGTTTATTATATTTTGTGAATATATCCTAAATCAAACCATTTCCAAGTATTTCTATAATTTTGATAATCGTCTATGTTATCACATTCTGATATGATATATTCGAAGTCTTCTAAAATAAATATAATTACTTTGAAGAAGTGGCAAAGCAGCCATGAGAGGAACTATTTATGATTCTAATTAGATTTTAACATTTCCTAATAATTTTACTTTTTTCCAAATGTTACTTCATTGGTAATACCACCATTTAAGCACATCTGAAAATACTCTCAAAATCGTTAAATACTCTTTCATTGGTTTTCATTCTAAAGTCCACTTAAGTTTTAATTCCTTTATGCTCCGTATTTTGTCTATACTCTACGGGCGAAAACATACCTGTTTTTATATTCCTTAGAACAGTCTGTTATGAGTTCAAAATGCGACAAAAATATCAGATCGGGAATTGTGACTTTACCATTTCAAACGTGATATTCGATGCCTTATGTGGCATTAAACAGAATACGAGTATTAATGGACCAATAAAGTCTTCATATACATGCCCCCTGTATCACCATGAGGCGTTATATAATTACAAAAATGTAACATCTTTGGAGACTTTAGAATTAAACTACACAAAATATTATTTTACTGTGCTATGTCACAAAACAATTGAAATGATAAATTTTGTATTCATAAATTAGATACAATAAAACTAAAATAACTATTATATAACTTTTAGCTAGAAATTATTAAAATACGTCGTGGAATTCCTCCGCATCGCATGCCTCTTGTAGCGTTCCCAGAAGACTGGCAGCATTGCCACGTTGTATAGCAATGCTTATCCTATAGTATAATTCTAATGATAAATTGTATATTTTAGGCAACTTCACAATAATGTTGTTCTTCTTTACGATTTAGGTTAACTGATGTTTTTTATGAAATTACATAAATTCAATGGGAAATGAAAACTTAAGTGAATCTATAAAATGAAGAGTAAAAAAAAAAATATTTTCATTCAGTACTTGTCACATTTTAATGTTTTAATCATTATTGTGTACCTACAAAATTATGCAGGCCTCGTCGCATTCCCATGACAAATTTTTAAAGGTATCCAGTTAAATGATACATTTTCTGACTGAATTATCCCCATTGTATAATAAAGCTTTGCGAAACAGATTTCAAATAAGAAAGTTGCTAACAATGTAATGAAATTCACATAAACAATGATTTCAACTTCGCAAATTATTTAGACGAGCGAGCAATTCAATTCAAAATAATAGGCAAAAGTATTTTCGTATTTTGAATGTATTATTAGTAGTCAAATCTCTTTGATTGTATTGAATGTAACTTTTTTTAAATAGGACATGTCAATTAGACTTTTCCTCGCCTGATGATAAGCCGAAGGCAAAGACTCAAAAAAATAAAATGTTAACATTCTGAAGATGGTATAATTAAAACACAACTAACTTCCCGACATTTTTCAATTGTTTTCAAGCAAGCAAAATGAATGTATGTGAATAAGAAATTTGGTCTATTTTAAAGGTTTATTCCAAAGCAGGTAAAAATGCGACGAACACCGCAAATAAAATTTGTGTAGTTTACAGACCTAATGGGGTATCAAAAAGAGCACAAATGTGATTTCAAGTCCGAGAATTTTAGTGTGAAAGATGAGGTTCGCTCTGGACGTCCTGTCACGGATAAAAACAACCCATATTTGAAAAAGTGGAGCAAGGTCGACATATTAAGTAGTTACGATATTGCTGAAGAACTGGATGTTGATCACAAAACAGTTTTACGCCAAAAGTCTGGGTACAAGAAAAGACTTGATATTTGGATACCACATGATCTCAATGAGAGAAACCTTATACAACGTGTTTTGTTGGAAAGTAACAATTTCGAACCATTTCTTAAACGGTTGATTACGAGTGATGAAGAAATGGGTCACTTACGATAAGAATGTACAAAAAAAATCGTGGTCGAAGAATGGACAAGCGCCACAGACCGTGCAAAACTCGGCGTAACTCGGAACAAGGTGATGCTGTTTGTATAGTGAAATTGGAAAGGAATCGTACACTATGAGCTTTAGCCGCCGGGTAAAACTATCGATTCTAACCTTTTCTGTCAGCAACTGATGAGGTTCTTTTCTCCACGCCATCGCTCTGAAAGGATGTTGAGTCTCTCGACTCCTTATTTTTTTTGTGTGTAACTTCTTAAAAGTCCAATGGACGCAAGCAAGTCTTTCACTTTAATTACTGACTGACCTCACACAAGAGGATACAAAAGAACTCGACTGATCTTCATTAAGTCAAATAAGAAGAGTGCCAGTCCCATTATCTGTACTTGACTTAAAAACGGTCATAATTTCATTGTGACACTTAAGTCACGTCTTCTATCACGCTCTGTGTGCAAACACATTTTGATGGTAGAATGTACACGTTCTGCCAAAATCTCATTTAAATTTGTACTATTATATGTACACTCGAGAGCAATGAATCCGGGTCACTTAAAGAATGTTAAAAATCTCGGAAACTAAAAATGATAGGTTAATGCAATAAATTGTATTTAATAGACAATGTAATACTCCTTAAATGAAAGTAAAAAAAATATGAGTCACCATACATTTTATTAACACAAAATTACATAAAGAAAAAAACTGCTGATCTCTCCTTAAAACAAAAATAGGAAACATGAAATTTTTGAACTTTATTACGATTTTCTTGAATTTTAATACTTCGTATTGCCTCCTCGTGCTTCCATTACTGCGTTTACGCGGTTTGGCATGCTGTACACCAAGTTCCTTATACGATTTTGGGGAATATTCTCCCATTCCTCTGTGAGAGCAATTTTGAGCTCACGAAGCGTGATTGGGGGAGGGTTTCGTTGTTTTACGCATCTGCCTAGCTCGTCCCAAGCATGCTCGATCGGGTTGATATCCGGGCTGCGCGCTGGCCACTCCATACGAGTAATGTTCATCTCTTGAAGGTAGTCATTCACAATCCTACCTGTATGAGGTCTGGCATTGTCATGCATAAATATAGCATCCTCACCTAAATTGACCATAAATGGACCAACGTGATCATTGAGGATTTCTTCCACATATCTTACGCTAGTTAAAGAGCCGTTTTCTATGATCACCAGCTCTGTGCGACTTTCAGAAGAAATTCCGGCCCACACAAGTACAGACCCACCACCGTAGGCTACTTTTTCTTCGATGCATGCTTGCTTGAATCTTTCCCCTGGTCTTCGATACACTCTGTGTCTTCCATCGTGCTTGTAGAGCATAAATTTTGATTCGTCGGAGAACATAACTTTTGACCAATCTTCAATACTCCAATTTACGTGGCTCTGGGCATAACTTAGTCTCGAAATACGATGCCCACGCTCCAGTTTAGGGCCGTTTGCAGGTCTAAGGGGTTTTAAGTTAGATTCAGCAAGCCGACGTCTTACTGTCCATGCACTTGGGTTACTTCCTCCGAGGCGTCGAAACTGATTGGTGAGTTCAGTTCCTGTGAGAAAGCGATTTCGAAGCATGGTGTTCACCAAGTATCGGTCTTCTCGTGCTGTGGTACACCTGGTTCTGCCCGTTCCTGGTCTGCGTAGGTTAGAACCAGTTTCTTCGTAACGTCGGAGAACTCTTTGTACTGTTGACAGCGACACACCGACAGTCCTGGCTGTATCGCGCTGACTCCGGCCGGTTTCCAGCATTGTAAGTATTCTGGTGCATTCTTCAGGCGTAAGCGACATAATTTCAGCTTGATTAATGAATATAGAGCACTATCAACATGGTTTATGTACCCACATAAATGACAGATTACAAACAAAAGCAACACCAAATGCTGTAATTTCGTAGTTCCATCTTCGAAAGTGGCCCTTTTTCAAATTTGATTTTTTTATGATATAACTTTACAATAACTAAGAAGTTTTAATACCTTCATTTAAGGAGTATTACATTGTCTATTAAATACAATTTATTGCATTAACCTAGCATTTTTAGTTTCCGAGATTTTTAGGATTCTTTAAGTGACCCGGATTCATTGCTCTCGAGTGTATATTTGTACTGTTTATAAAGGTGCATAAATTTAGGTTTAAAACAGCCTTACTATTAATTATTCATGCTTATTATGCCGATGGGTAAAGTTGATAATGACTTCCAATAGAAATAATAATATTTTTTTTATTGTACAACAGGCAAGTCCATCCCTAAAGAATACTAGGTATATGATATATTATTTATAAAAATATTTCATTCCTGACTCTTGTATTCTGACAGCATTATTTATAATGAGTTTTTATGGTAAATTAATTAATGATAAATTAATTTTAAAAATTGTTAAGATACCAAATTACTCATTTAATATAATACAAATATACTACTTTTAAACATAAATAAATGTGCAACAAAATAATTTACAACATTTTAAAATGAAAGCGTCTCTCCAATTTGCCTGAAAATAATATTTTAACTTGAAAAATAAAGTATTCCTCCCTAGCTTTTATCGACATACACCAAAACCATGTTTCATTCATTTTTAATCAACCCTCTTAGTTGAAAATAAGCCTATTAAATAGGACCTTGTCTTGAATTGTGTGTAAGTAGATTACCTGATATAAGCCTGTTGGGTTCCGTAGATTAACAAGCTTTTTTATTTTAATCTTTCAATAGTAAATCTTGCCTCTAGAATATACATCGCATTAATATTCAGAAATTATGTACTCAAAAATCGAAATAAGTAGGTATACTTTGGAAATATTCATCTTTGTAATGATTAACTTTTTGACTACATTAAATTATTCGGGAATAAAAATCTGCTATCTCAACAGTGCTGTCAGTGGCTTTACTTAGATCATCTTTAGTGCAGGAGAACATAAGGGACACGAAACCAAGTGCACCATGGACTACGTGCGGTAAAGCTCGGGTCTCGCATTCACCATGTTCATAACCTTAAACATTAGTCAAATGGGATTAATAAAAATATCACATCTAATGAGAATCATTACGGAGTCATAAAAAGTCTGACAACTGGTCTATTATTTAATATCACTATCTCAGTCACTATACGGAAAATGCCAAAATCCACTCGTTTTGTAGAAAGGCTCAGAAAATGTAAATTCACACAAAATTATCAAATTAGGTACCTATAAATGCTATATGGCAGAGAAGCGACGTGTAATAACCTTATTACAGAAAGTAAACAATTACATACATATAATCACGCCTTAATCCCCGGAGGGTTAGGCAGAGGTGAATTAACACCCAAACTTTTCACCAATCATTGAATTCGGTCCCACGTAATAGGGGGCGAGCCTATTGCCGTCTTCCGGGCACTATTGTTGACTCAAGCCGTGTATCTGTGCCCGAGTCTGAGCTGTATATATCTGTCTGATGTTAAACAGCCCTATCCCTTAGTCGCCTTGTACGACACTGCATGGGAGGAGATAGAGTGGCCCAAATTCTACTTTGCCGGGAACCACGCGGCAATTAAACAAGCAAGTAAACAATTATGTGATAAGTCTACTTTTGCCAACGCACTGTATATTTTTTCTGTTTGTTGTTGTTTACATTTACAAATATGATATAATAATTTGATTAACCATATTTTGGAGCAAAATGGAATAATAGGTCTACCATAGGGTTGTAATTGGAATGACTAATTTTAGTTTTATTTTAGTTGAAGTATGTGGTATGCGGTGTCTTCTATAAAAGACACAAATTCGCTCCTATGTGGAATACTGCTCGCATCTCTGGGATGATTCAGCAAAGTATTTATTAGATGCTCTCGTCAGGTTGCAGCGACGTGCGGTCCGCATCATTGGGAATCCCAAGGTCACGAACACCCTAGAACCTTTACAGATGCGTAGAGATGTTGCGTCCATGGCTGTATTTTACCGTCTGTACCATGGGGAGTGTTCTGATGAGCTCTTCCAATTAGTCCCACCCTCCCCTTTCCTACACAGGACAACACGTGCAGGTCTTGGATGTCATCCGCACACGGTGCAAAACATCCGATCAAGAACCAAGCGGTTCGGAGACTCTTTCCTCTGTCGCACCATTAAGGCCTGGAATTCATTACCAGCTCACGTGTTTCCTTCTTCCTACAGTCCCGGGTCCTTTAAGCGGGGCGTGAAAAAGCATATGATGAGGCCGTCAAGCTGAGTGTCACCATTGTCACATGGTACGTGTAAGTAATGGTGACCCTCTTTTCTGAGACTTTGCCTTCAGCTTACCATCAGGCAAGGCGAAGTCTAATTGACGTGTTCTAAATAAAAAAAAAAGTATATTGTCGTGAAGCATTTTTAAGTGCTGCAGTTATGAAAATATTAAATGCATTTTTCTTTCTTTCTTTCTGTAAATATTCTTTCTATATAACAATACACCGCGGGTGGAGTCGCGGGTAACAGCTGAAATATTATATTTTTCATGTTGGTCAAGCTTATATCGTAAGATACATATTGCCTTATTGAAATAAGGTACTTTTAATTTTTGTGACAAATTTAATAAATATAATAATAGTCCCTTACAAAATTGTGGAACCCAGCAAAAGGGTTGATTCGCAAACATTTTTCTTTTTGTTCAAGAAATGAAATTGAACACGCCACTTACTTGCTAATTGAAACACTTCATCCAATTACTGTGAGTATAAAAAGAGTGAATATTTGTGCTAAATTCTTATTAGTATAGTCAGTTACAATGAAAATTCTTTTTGAAAAAGCACTTACTTATACAAAAAGGATGGAAGATTCAAGGAACCCTGTCTTGGGGCCTACTTTGAAGGCATTTTATTTTTTCGGTCTTTGCCAAACCAGGAGTAAATTTACCATTCTGTATGATTTACTACATTTTTCGTCTGTACTCTTTGTTTTTAGCCAATTCGTACACTTTTACTATGTTAAACATAATTTGCAACAAGTTTTTGACAACGTGTCAATTGCTATCTTAAGCATTATTTGCGTGCTTAAATGCTATTCAATTGTATTATGGCAAAAAAACTGGATGGAACTCATTCATAACATCGCAAATGAGGAAACCTTTCAACTGAAAAGAATAGACTTATTAGTACGAAATTGTACTATGCGTGGCTACATTAAATATACGAGAATCATTACTTATATGTATTGGTTATTGGTCTTTGGAACAAATGTTTTATTGATTACGACACCATTCATAAAATATATTTCTTCACACAAATATCGTGAAGAAATAAAGAGTGGCCATGAACCTTTACCTCAAATTTTTAAGAATTGGTTTCCGTTTGATAATAATAAAATGCCTGGATACTTAATGGGTATTTTTGTTCATATTGTCATGGGCGTTCAAGGTTCTGGAGTCATAGCAGCTTATGACATGAATGCAGTAGCAATTATGTCTTATCTAAAAGGTCAAATGATGATTTTAGAACAGAAATGTAATACTATATTTGAAGAAGTGGTTTCGACTAAAGATATTTTAGATAGGATCAAAGAGTGTCATAGACATCATACCGTCTTGATGAAGTAAGTAATATTACATTCACGACTTCGTCTCTTCTTTAGAGGGTGCTTGCATAGAAGGTTTTGTGTTTCTGATTTTAACTTTAAAAATAATTATTAAATTACAGGCACTACAAGATGTTTAAATCTCTTCTTTCACCAACCATGTTCATCTATGTACTATTGTGTGCAATCGCTATTTGCGCTAGCGTTATACAATTCAATTCGGTTAGTAGCTTCTCATTATTGATGTTCGTCAAATTTAGATTTCCAAAACTTTATATTTTTCACAAATCGGCTAAGTTTGAGTAATGTCATGTGGGGTTGGAAGTCTTGTCCCATGTCCGCTAATTTGGAAAAAGGAGTACAAATAGCTTATGAAAATGGGTTCACGCAAAGTATGGTTAGCATTCCACAAAAATAAGTTAGCGTATTTTTGGTAGCCTATAAGATTATCCAATACTTTTATTAAGTAACTTCAGACGTAGAACCAAAAAACAAAAAGGATATACAGGATGCAATTTTTTGACCGTACCTGAAGCAAAATTACTCTAAACACTGGAGACAGGTAATTGCATTCAAATGGAATATTACCTTTATTTTATTTTTACCTGTATTTTTTTTCCAAAATAAATATCAAATAAACCAAAAAACCTTTTGAACCTCCTTTTTAAAGATGGTGGCCGTGTGATTAGACAACACTGATCCTCCTTGACATCTATTAAAGAAAAGTGCTCTGACAAATGCACGCTAAGTCAAAAAAAATTAAGATTGCAATGGACTATATATTATACTTACTTCTTCTACAGAAACAAACTTCAACTTCACAAAAGATATGGGTCATGGAATATACTATAGCTTTAGTTACACAGTTGTTCTTATATTGCTGGCACGGTAATGAAGTGATGGTTCAGGTATGTATCTTCTGAGTGTCCTTATTTTCTTTGTCTACCCACTTGGCCAAGGTATGAACTGTATATATGTATGCCGAAATAACTTACATACTATGTTATTCTTGGATATTTTTAATTATTGAAAATATTCGAAAAATAATAGTTTTATTATGTATAACATTTAATTTATTTGATTTTTTCTCGTTAGAAATGCGGTGTGGGTGATTGAATTCTTATTTTTTTCTATACCACTTAGGTGGGCAGACAAGCACACGGCTC
Source organism: Eilema griseolum (assembly GCA_963662185.1). Lineage (NCBI taxonomy): Eukaryota > Metazoa > Arthropoda > Insecta > Lepidoptera > Erebidae > Eilema > Eilema griseolum. The sequence continues at coordinate 15,744,174 of OY759250.1, forward strand.
ACCTGATAGGAAGTGGTTACCGAGGCCTATGGACTTGTGCAACACCAGGGGCGTCACACTCGCGCTGCTGACCCTGAAAACCCTCCTAATTGTTACGAGTGGTTCATTTTCGTGAAAATATTCGTAGGTATTATAAGAATAGTTAATAAAGTAGTGGTGGATACAGTTTATGTCCGTTAATTTGTACGAAACTCCTTGCGATACAGACACAATTTCTCAGCAGAAAAGTTGACTTAATAAATGTACATCATTACGTAGTATGATGATGCACTAAACAATTATTATGGTATTATGTTGTTGTTTTTCAGAGTTTGAAAATAGAAAGAGGTATCTATAAAAGCGATTGGTGGAGAGGAGATGTTCGAGTTCGCAAACAACTTTTGTTATTGGCTGGCAAGTTAAACCACCCTTTCATATTAACTGCTGGAAATTTTACAACGTTGTCGGTGTCTACCTTCGTCACTGTAAGTTGCAATAGATAGAGGCACAAAACTTGTATAGTTTCACCGTCTCTTGAAGCCCAACTTCATCAACTAGATATTCAATGTATTGTGTAAAACTCGAGGGGTTTGTTTTAATGAATAAAGCAAGCGTTTCTGTAGACACGCATGATCTGTCCCACTATCTCCTTAAAACCTTCAGGTTAATTCAATTTCAACAAACCAAACAAACCTTCAGGTTAATTACAATGGTGAAACTCATCATATACTTTTCAAACCCCGTTTAAAGGACCCTGGACTCTAGGAAACAGGAAATACGTGAGCTTGTAATGAATTCCAGGCCTTAATGTTGCGGCAAAGAAGTCTCCCGAACCGCTTGGTTCTTAATCGGATATTCTGCATCGTAGGCGGGTGAGATCTAAGCCCTGCACATGTTTTCCTGTGTAGGAAAGGGGAGGGTGGGACTAATTAGAAGAGCTCATCGGAACATTCACCATGGTACAAACGGTAAAATACTGCCAAGGACGCAATATCTCTACGCATCTGCAAAGGCTCGAGGGTGTTTCTAATAATGCGGACCCACACGTCAGGCTTGCATTTATGACTTTCGAAAATCACAAATTCACACAATAAAGCAAGCAGATTAATATAGATGAACTATGTAGCTGATAGTTATCAATATACTTAAATTTATAATTAAAGATGATGACAACCATCATACAACATACATGTCAAATTGCAGACTTTTAAGAGGCCAGTTATCATTTTCATCAATAAGTATCATACAAATGCCTTACCGAATAAATGCGAAACCTTGTATGGCGTCAAAATGCAACCGTCTAGTTATGCGGATGGATGGATTTGCACTCGCCTGAGGGGCTGGCCAGCATAACCAGAAATTCTTAATCCTGACTGTCAGCCATTCCGCCTTTAAACAATCTGGACGTTCTGCTACCCAAGTCATACTACAATCTAGACGATTTACTAGTTAGGACCATTTGCAATCTAGTCAATATTAATCTAGGACTATCAGTTATCCCGTAGTTAAGCAATCAGGACGTTTTGCTACCCGAGTCAATTTACAATCCAGCCAATTGACTAGTGAAGACCATTTACAACCCAGTTGATATGAACCTAACCCGCTGCAACCTGTCAACAGTAAATAAATAGTCTCAATATGATTACCATTTAAAAACCCATTTTTACGTTCATCTAGTGCTATGTATAGCTATATTGTATGGTTGGCAATGGTAGCTACCACTGCCAACAATACTCTAAGCGAGCTATGACAACTGGATCGAAGGGCTCATCATAATCCACTTCATATATTATCTCTAGCTACAACAAGTCGTGTTTTGTACATAAAGAGGTTGGTTTTTTCTTATAGAGGTCCCGTTAAAGCTAGTAAGGTCGCCATTTAAAAAAGATTTTTATGTCTATCTGACCCATACCTACCAACAATACTCGAAGAGAGCCATGCCTGACTACTGTAATGAATGTCTCATCATAATCTACCATATATCTCATGCAAAATAACGAAAAAGATGAATATACCTATAAAAATACTCTTAACCCCGAGAGATAAGCCTGCACCAGAGTCTTGCCCGCCAATCAGCCGGTGTACGTGTACCGGCTTACAGTTGAAGTTAGCTTTGCCCAAAGATATTGGTTGGGCTGTTACACATGTGTTTGTTTAATGTCATCATAATTTAAAATAAATTGTGCTCTTTTACTTTGATAAACCTATACTTAAACCTATACATAAACCTAACCTTTAGACCTAGTAATATTTTTATTCAAGCGTTGCCATGTCGGCGGACCTAGTGAGGGGGAACTCGTAAAGCACTCCGTCATATTATCGAAACTAACCAAGATCCCCCAGACATGGCAACGCTTGAATAAAAATATTACTAGGTCTATCAAAGTTAAGGGGCACAATATATTTTAAATTTTTTAGAGGTTGCTTTTTGTGACGGGGGTTTTCAAAGTTGTGAAAAAATATGCACTACTTTAGTGGCGGTGGCTATCGTTGACCGATTTCTTTTTCAAACATACCCCCAAAGAACACTCCCGACTATACCGAATAATATACCTTTCAAACAAACAAAAAAGATCTGAATATGTTCCGATCAGGAACTACGATACCACAGACAGATACACAAACACACACACACGTCGAACTACCCCGTCGTTTTTGCGACTGGGGTTATAAAATAAAAGCACCTTTTGTACTAAGTATATACATTTTTGTTCACAGATAATGAACAGAACGTATAGTTTCTATACTCTGATGTCTCAACTTCAAGATGACAAGGTTATTTAAATTGTCAGTAATGTTGAATATGTGTTTATTGTTTATAAAGTTTATTTATTTAAGTAACTGAGATTCATTGTGTTAGTAACAATTATGGCTTATGAACTATGTTAGTATTTATTATTATTGAAGATTAACTAATGCAGTGCTCAGCGCAGCAATGTAACAGGCGCAGCCGAAACCTTGGTACAGTAAGTCATGTAGCAGCAGTCCACCTAGCTCGCTATTTGCTATCATGCTCTGGATGCTGTTGGCACTGGAGCGCATGGCCCTGCGAACTAATGAGCCACACCGCTTCCGCATCACTGAGAAGCGATCAACGCGGGCCACAGCAAAATTACCTGATGCGCTGCACAATCGCGGCAACGCCATCAGCACCCTGAACGCGTTATTATACTGGACGCAGAGGGCACTATATGCTTTTTGAGTATAATGAGGCCACAGGCTGTAGGTGTAAAATATTGTTCAGTCCGCTCGAAACAGAGTAATCTTGGCCTCTTTGGATGCATGAAACTCTCATAGACAGCGCCCTCCGCTCCCTTTTTATTTCGGCATCGTCTCTGAGGCCGTCAGTCAATACATGACATAGATACTTAAATTGTTTACTTTCAACAGCGGTATATTAGTTATTTTAACCGCTGGCACAGTGGTTATTAACTCCCAGCCCCAAAGACCATGACTACACTCTTTTTCACATTATATACTAAGCCGTGTGACTTGGCGTACTCCTTACAAGTATTATACACGAGTCTCTGAAGACGACAGCAGCACCATGTCTTCGCCGTAACAACTGATAACGGCGTAACTTCGCCGTTATCATCCATTTTGATAATAAATTTCGTATTTTTAACAGCTGTCACTTTTGAAAAACGTAATAACAGTTGCTTTTTGTTAGCTGAATGTTGTCTCATTCTTACACAATTTTTTATATAAAATTTGGATATATGTCATTCCTAAAAAATGCAAAAATGTTAGTACTGAAAATTGGGTATCCTCTTTAATTCTTTATTGTACACAAGAAAATAATACATCAACGATTACCTGTTAAATACATCTTGGTGTACAAAGGCGAGCTTAACTCAATATTGAGTTTTCTCCCAGCGAACCTTTGGGGATTAAAAGTGCAAAAAAAATATATATAAAAAAACCAAGTTCTTCGAAAAACGGCAATTACATGTGTAACGACCTAATATAAAGGTTATGATATAAAGGTTATTTAATCATAAATGTATTTAAATATAGATAGTTTTTAAATTAAGAACAGTTAGATGATACCGATGATGATACAATAGCAACTTTTGAATGCTAATTACACATTGTCACATTATATCAAACCGTAAACACTGGGTAAAATGAAATACGTACCTAGGTACATAATTTTCTTGTCATTTTCGTCAGCATAAATACGTTAGTATAACAGCATAATACCCAGCTGTCACACAAAAATGCGTCCCTAAATTGTTTGTATAATAAAAAGAGCTTATTTTTGCTTTCTGTTATAAACACTAAATTAGTTGAAGTACCTATAGAGACAGCTGTCCGCCTTCTTTGTTTTATTGCTTCGCTAATAACAAAATTGTATTTTGTATGTCTTGAACAATAAAAATACTCAAGTCAACTAAATTTTGTAATTCCTTTTACCAACTTTAAATTATGCGCCTATAAATCTGATGGGCGCGTTCAACCCTAACTGAACTAAATTGGTCTGAAAGAAGTTAATGAATTAACACCCAGCGCCATCCTGAAAAGTAATACGGTGTAACTATTATAATTTGTTATTATAAAATTACATGATCAAATTTTTGCTCCAAAACTTTCTCAGATATGGTCGATTTATTGTAGATGTTTATTTATTATCTTAGTCGTGTGATTTATTTTTAGATTATGATTAAAGTACAAGTAGTTCAATCAGTATTGTTTATTTAATTAATGTCCTGTTCAATAGCTTAATTTGACATTTACATCATATAATACCTCCCAACTTATTATTTGTAATAATTTGGATCACTGGCCACCCCTGGGTACTGCTTTCATACCTAACAACCGTTTTATCCATGTTTATGTCTGTCAAACATCTTACCAAAATCTAAAAAATATTTTAACAAGAGTTGCAGTACCATCTCGTTATTAAAATTAATCGTTCATTAAAATTTAGTAATTAATCAGAGAAATATAATAGGAAAAAGAAATAAAAAGAAAAAACAGGTAGAATCGCAAAATTGACTCTGTTATGCTTACACAAATAAATGATGATAGAAGCTTTTTCCTTAGTATCACAATAAGCTGACTTATTTACGAAAGTACTCGTATTGTACACATTTTACTTTTGCTATTTGAAAAACAAAATTTCAACTAAAATGTTGCAATTTCTTAAGCGTTTAGAAATTTCTTACAGTTCTTCATTTGGACCTACCTACAGCAGTTTGTTATTTTGGGGGCTAATGAATAAAAATCATCAGCTTTTGTATAAAGTTATTCATAGCAGTGCAGTGATCTTTGTTGTAACTCAGTATATTGAGTTATATAACATCAAAAAACATCTTGACCTGGCTATGCGAAACTTGTCTGTAACAATGCTCAGTACTATTTGCATTTTTAAAGCGGCAACATTCATATTTTGGCAAAAATCATGGTGGGAAGTATTTAATTTTGCTTCTGATTTAGAAATAAAACAGTTATTCAAAAATGATCCAATGACAAAATCGCTAATAAGGAAATATGTTAAATATTCAAGGCGCATTACTTACTTTTATGGAATACTCGTAATTGCAACAGTAGCCTTAGTTATTTTGGCACCTTTGTTTAGTTTTTTGACATCATCATGCGAGTATCGGAAAATGATTAACAATGGTAGTATTCCATATCCCGAAATATTAAGTTCCTGGGTTCCGTTTGATAGAACAAGAGGCTTTGTGTACCTGGTAACTGCTTTAGAACATATTATTATCTGCTTCTATGGTGGTAGCGTAGTGGCCAATTTCGATTGTAATGCTGTGGTTATGATGTCATTCTTTTCTGGACAATTTAATCTTTTGAAGATTAAGTGTGAGCGCCTATTTGATGAAGTAAGTAGTTATGATGAAGCTATGGAGAGGATTAAGGACTGCCATTATCATCATTTATATCTTGTGAAGTGAGTATTTAATTTTTAAATAATTTAATAAAGAAGGATTATTTCACCACGTGGCATAGCTTGAAACTAGTAAAACGATTTTTTTTAATTTACTGCAGTGAGGGATAAGTGCTCTATCACAAGAAAAAAAAATCTGTTCCTCTTAAAACATCATCCAGATATAAACACTCAGTCAATATTGGTAGTTAATTTGAATGTAGCTTTGATTATGGGTAGTAAATTTGAATGTAGCTGAGATTATAAAAATGTTCGGCATATTCTTTTCACAGATACTGCTCAATTTTCAATTCTTTGCTGTCACCTGTGATGTTCCTCTACGTAGTAATATGCTCTTTAATGATCTGTGCGAGTGCTATACAGTTAACTACGGTAAGACTAGTTACGATGTCTATCCATACATTTATGTCGTCGAGGATGGTCTTCGTCAGTGGAATAATTTTGCAAACCTAAAATTATGGTTTAAAAAAAAATGTTTCGGTATTTATTGCTGAAGAAGTCTATAATATGTCTAGAAAGTCTAGAAAATCTAGAATATGTCTTCTTCTTAATAAAAATACTCTACTCAATACATTTTATTTCTATACTATTTTCGTTTGTTTCCTTTTTTAACAGTTAGTTTCTTTTAGTAAAAAAGTATACATGCCAGTAAGAAAAAGGTTTGTAATCAATAAAAGGGCAGCAATGTGTCTGGATGCCAGCAATTTTATTTCACCAAAATGTTAATTAATAAAATGCCGATTTTCCAGAATTCTGTTGAAAGCTTCGCAAACTTTAATAAGTTATTGTATCGTTTTCTGTACTTCACAGAATGCTATACTACAAGCTGGTAGTGCAATGTATTATACTGCCGTAATTTTATGTATTGTATTTTTGACTTTCTTTACACGTATGTGTGTTCCAGTATTCACGCTGTTCAACAATTTTTAGGATGCAACGGGTAGCATGCAGCGTATATGGATTGCAGAATATCTCATGGCTCTCGTAGCGCAATTATTTCTGTATTGCTGGCATGGCAACGAAGTGTTTCATATGGTATGTTATTTGTATTGTATGTACTCGTGCATTCCCTGGGCCATGGCGACGGCAGTGCCTCTCTCCCAAGGTGGATGACGCTACCGCCTACGTCCAATTACGCTGATCAAAGTGGGAACGGCCTCCTAGAGGGTTGTTCGGAGACATTCAACATGACCCTCTGACTAGCAGAGGGCATAGTGGAGGAGAGCAGGTATGGGACGGGCTGATTCTCCGAGTGCAGACCATGAGGGTGAGAGGGACGGTGGCATATCACTCCAGCGGAAGCAAGTTGGCTTTTAGCTTTTACCTGGGTAGGATGGAAAGTGCCTTAAAACGTAGATAGCCCAGAGTCAATCAGGTTGCGAGAGAATATATGTAGTTTATTGGGTAATCATCATGACCTATAAATGCTGCAATCGTGGTCTCATCAATAAAATAATTAACAAATAATGAGTACCTTGCCACCTGTGTTGGGAAACCAAAATAATGAGATGATATGGGAAAAATTAAAATACATACATACAATGCATTATCAACTTATAAAAAATCTTGTAAAAAAAAAGACCAAACCTCTGACACTCTCATACACTACTTCTTACTACATACTGATTTCCCATACAGCGTACTGCAAAGTTTTAAAGTCGACTTTAATTGTGACACTTCCTTGACGTACTGAAAAAGCAGTATTATACCAAATGGGCACATTTTACAATTCATTTCGTATTTTTAATAGAGTAATAAGGTCAGCGATGGTATATACTTCAGCACCTGGTACGCACAAGACATACGTGTGTGCCGCAGTCTTTTGCTACTTGGTGGGCAACTCCGCAAATCTATCGAGTTCAATGCTGGACCGTTTACGAGACTTAATGTGGCTTCTTTTGTTGCAGTAAGTAACATAAATTTTCTTTCAATAATGCCATTACATTTTTATATTTAATTAATTTTCGTAGTACAAATATCTAATGTGATCTATAGTCACAAGCCCTGTAGAAAAATTGAATATTAAGTTTGCCAAAATGTTCAGTGAAGTTAGACTAGAAGAGCTGACTTTAAATATTGTGCAGTTTTTGTGATGTGGTAATCAAAACACTTCCTAACTATAGAACTTTTCCAGTCTTCTTAGATTAGATATGGGAATATATTGTAGACCATTTGTACAAAACCGACAACTTATCAAATCTGGTTCTGGTTAGGCTTGATTGAGCTCAAGCTTAAAATAGGGAAGCGCAATTTAAATAATTATATTTAAATGAAATATGCTTTTATTTCTCTCGATGAGAGATGTTCCATATAACAATACAGTGACATTATAATTGCGTTTTAAATTTCTAATTTGAGTTACAATAGCGAGAGAAACAGTGCGTAAAATGATAATAATCTTAATTGTAGTTATGTTATCTTATAGAATTTTAATATAAGTTATGCCCAGGATGTTGGTGTATGGGGTTCTAGTGAGGCCATCTTATATCGTATCCGCTATCTATTAGAGAATCGAATGACACATTTAAATATGCTCTCCTGACTCGATACATTTTGTTTTTACAGATACTCAAGGGCTCCTACAGTTACTACACTCTTTTGGCCAAAAAAGAAGATTAAAATAAAACTAGGTATAACAAGCATAATATAATATGTAGAACTTAAGCCACGGTTGAAGTTCATAAAAATAATAATGTAACTTCACTGATTTAACTATATAAAAGAACTCGATCTGAATAGTTAGAAAACTAAAAGAGACAACTACTAGACTACTATGATAATTAAAATTATTTAAAAGTATTTCCAAGCCTTTTCTCGCTTTTCCCCTCTTCCTTGCTTTGTCCAAAATTTATCAGACTGCTATTAATTAACTCGAGAAGGACTTAAAAAGAATTTTAATTATTTATTCAATCGAAATCTTAACACATAAACTGATGGAAAATGAATTGATCCTAAATGGGTTATGTAGTAGCACTTAAAACGATTTTTTGATATTCAAGAAAATTCATAAAAGGTTACCTACGTATTAAATTACCAAAATTCAAAATCTCATAACACGTGATATATATAACACCTTTTTTAGGCACTAGTCTATGATTCTGTTACAATTTAAATATGAATAAACGTCATTTTTTCTATTCATTAAAAATAAGCACGAAGTTGTGTATACTTATATTTGTTTCAAATTAGCTTCCCAAAGCTCAAATGTCAAATTTCAACAGCCCGAATGTACAAAATACTGAATTACGATATACTAAAGTTCAAAATCCCGAAGTTCAGAAGACCGAAAGTTGAAAAACCCGACAATTTGATTTCGATACGTTGCTGCTGGTTTAATTTTTATAGTTACGTTTTACAACGTAGTTTTAAAATGACGTTCTTCGTTTTTGTAGTCTACATTAGCTTATTCGTTACGTCATTTCGTACATTAGTGCATTCCAGAAGGTAATTTAACAAGAAAAATAATACGTTGAGGCGCGCCGTATTCACCCCGCGCAATCAGACTTGGATAGATTAATAATTTGGTTTTGGTATAATTATATTATATGTATATATTGGTAAAAATATAGTTAAAACAGGAACCACTCAAACAATACAGCCAATAATCGAATTTTAACCAGATGGACGGACGACCTGAAAAAGGAGGCTGGGACAGACTGGATGCGGAAGGCGGAGGATCGGAGAAAATGGCGCACATTGGGAGAGGCATATGTCCAGCAGTGGACTGCGGTGGGCTAATTGATTGACTTTGAGATTATTATGAAATTCGGTGTCATAACCTTCGTATATTTTTTTTGTTATGTAACCAAATAAAAATAATAAAAATGTATTGTATAAGCTCCAAGTCCCCTAGACTATAAGGTCAATAAAAGTCAGTAAAACCTACTCTTGTTCAGTCTCTCTTCTGCAGCTTTTGGTGGTGAAGGTGACATCCTCCTCTCAGCTTGAGTGACGGCCTGAGTTTGAAACCGTTACATGCGTCCGCTCCAAACACCTTAGCTTCTTAGACATTTATTCCTTTGAAGGTGAAGAGTAGGCGAGTTTACTTACAGTATGTCGCAGTAAGCTCGTACAAGTAGGACTTGACCATCCATTTGGACCCAATATTAGGTGACGAAAACTATTACCATATGAATAAATATCCACGTCCAGGTGCAGGTGTAAGGAATAGTCAATAACAATGACACTCCACATGACGTGTTGTTCGGCGCTCACCTTCATTAAGAACTTGTACTTACAAGTAATCTTCAGAATCGGGAGATATTTGCACTGGAAATAACTGGAAGTATAGAAAATTTATTAAGTTAATTTATTTATTTATTTATTTTTAAATCAATTTATCCTGTAAACTTAGGTTTGTGTATGATAAAACGTTTTTATTTTAGGGTGCTTGCATAAAGAAATAAGCTCGGTGTCTGCATAAATTAATGATAATTATCATTCACGCTGTTTTCTTCTCTTGTGAATATAAGAGAAAAAGAGAACTGTTATTCTTTCTACATTTAAAATAAAAAATCCAAAGGTAAAAAATCATCATCCTACGAAGTGGAGGACATGATGGCTTTTATGAACAGGTTTACCTTTTTATATATTTTTTTATTTATTTTATTTTATGACCTAGTTATTAAAAATATTAAACTAAAACTAGATAATGTAATAAACTAATAAATAAAAGAAGATTAAAAAGTTTTGAGCGTCGAAAAATTCCTCCCTATGAATGTCGACTGGTTACGTGCCCAAAAGGCTGGCAACATTGCCACTTTGGATGGCAATGCCAATCCGTTGTACGAACAAGAGGCCAGCCCTTTGGTGACGTGAAGCATCGGCCAGTCGCTTTGCTATTGTTTTATAAAGCGACCGTGCGCTCGGACCCCAAGTTTTTCAACCCAGCCTTTCTATCCAAAACGGCTCAAATATATAACTGTCATATTTCCGCCGTTTGAGGTTTTCCGCAGATGCCACAGTAGCACAAGCGTAGTCCTTCGTACTTGAGAGATGGGAAGGCGCAAGGGTGTCGACTGCGTCGATTGCGTCCCACATCAAAAGACTACCCATGATCCAAGGCACCAAAGATATGCGGCTTTTTGCCATCGTTGCGCACCAAACCAACTTCAAGTTCAAGTATGGCTGGAACGCTGACGGTGACAAGAGCACGGCGTATGATGTCATTTCAATGTGCATGCTGTATGGTAGGTCGTGATGCCCGAGGCTGTCGACTGCCTCACCACATTGATATCGATGAGAATAAAAACAGGGAGCATCCAAACAAAGACAGGCTGCAATTCTGAAAGTCGTGTCGTTCAACATTGTGCCAATTATGGATGAAGGGCCTGAAGCCACACACTAGACTCTCATTTCCTTACAGCCAGAAGGCGAATATGTTTTTTGCAAAGCAGCTCATCCCACTTTTTGGGTCTTTTTTGTTTGGGCAAAACATTTGCCAAGCGTTTATAGCTTCGACTTTGCCTGGCACTTGGGAAAAACCAGTGCGGGTATTAAGATTTGTCTGGTTATTCCTCTGTACCATGAATCGATTTTACAAAAAGCGAGCCCACCCCAACGAACCGGAAAAGATGCTTGGAGCCAGATTGGTTGTTCAAATCTGCTTTAATCGCCTTTATCCCCAGAGGGTTGGGCAGAGGCGAACTAACACCCACATTTCACCAATCATTGAATTCGGTCCCACGGAATAGGGTGTGAGCCTATTGCCGTCTTCCGGGCACTATTGTTCACTCAAGCCATGCACCTGAGGCTGAGTTTGGGCTGTATAAATCTGTCCGATGTTAAACAGCCCTATCTTAAAGTCGCCTTGTACGACACCGCATGGGAAGAGATGGAGTAGTCCAAATTCTACTCTGCTGTGAACCACACGACTTTTTTGCATAGGGTATTTTGAATAATTTTGTCCAACTTGCCTAATTGTGCCAAATGTTCTGAAAATTGTGATGATCGTAGAGCATGAGTCAATTTTGAGACGGAAAAGCAATATCTGATAATGGTAAAATGTATATTAATTTGGAGCCATCGGTCCGAAACTTCATTAAATTTTGTATTTTATCCTGAATAAAGGATATAGGCTTCTTCAAGAATCGAGACCTCTAGGAACCGGAGTGAACTTTTATCTAACACTTTAAAATTTATGGCTGAAACGTTAAATTTCGATATTGCCAAAAATTTCGTGTCCGTTAAGAAAAATTTACTATTTGAGGCATTTAGTTCTAAGCCAATAGTTTTAAATTTAGCTTTAAGAAAAGCCAAATCTTGAAGCACTGTGTCTATCCCAGTACCATTATTAAGATACCAGATGTTAAATTTCAAATTTAGTTGCCTAATGATTGGATGTATTCATAAGCTAAAAATGAGTGGCCCAAGAAAGTCGCCTAGTTGACTAACACCCGACCGCTGAATTTAAAACATTTTTTTTAATAGTAATTTAGAAGGCTCTCTGTAAGCACTGCCTAAGTAATTTGAAAATTTTGGGGGTTTCTAGCTTGACCTGTGTCAACAAATTGTCTCTGTTAACTGAATTGAATGCATTCTTCAAATCTACCTTAAGAATGACTTCTCCTTCACCGCAGCCAAATTACGTGGACAGGGCATATATAGCAGCCTCAAAAGCATTTGACATATCTGCACTGTAATATTTACAGCACATTTTGGTTGCCATATGCTTGTAAGTACAACCTACGGTATTGGGACGACCACCACCATCTTTTTTCCGCAAGGCCAAATTAAATTAGCGCCATAAAGGATATCAATGATGGCTTCGTCCACATTGTATACACTTATCCTAATTCACTTATCTTAAATTTACACACACAGACACAATATATATTTTATAATAATCGATTAAAACACTGAACAAAACACCAAAAACTCAAAACGGTTGTCACAGCGACGGTTGCCGTAACACCGTGCACCGAGGCGGCGGCGTCGCTATTCATATATTACAATTAGAACCCCTGCAAACGCAGACCGGATTGGGCTTTTGATCCGATTAAACTGCCGGGTTGACTGTGGCTGCGCACACTAGACCAGCAATCAGCCACTACTCTGAAATAATGTTTTACTTTATGTATTTTATGATTTGCACATCGTATAAGCTTTATATTTCATAACATTGAAATATCATCCTTGTTACTTTAGTTAGTGGAATAATTATTTCCTGTTTATATTATGCTATTATTATGCTAGCTATTTTCTTACAAGGTCGGCAGCACGAGTGTGACTCCCCTGGCGTTGCATACGTCCATAGGCAGATAACTACTTACCAAAAAGTGCTGTGACAGGACGTGTGCTTGTATGCCACCTGAGTGGTATTCAAAAAATGAACAACAATGTATGGAGTCTGTCGAACGAGAAATTCAATTCATTCCAAAGATAGTCGTAGTCATAGTTTATGGATTCATGTCTATGAAAAATACTGATACAAGAACTATATTAAAAAAAGCTTATAGCTCGACCGAAGACTATGGTAGAAGTAACATCTGCCAAAGGATACGTCATAGGTTGACACTTTCTGGAATCTAAGCCTGAAGGAATAAAAATATTATTCCTAATTACGCGAAACAAACTAATACTAGCTATTGTGTTTCGCCACACATTTTAGATTCTATATTACATATACTATGTATTCACACAATTCTGTAGTTCAAGATCAATTTCATAGCTCTTGGTGTAAAAAATATTTCAGGACAACGATGTTGAATTTGCAAAATGTATAAGTAGCCCATTTCAAAAGAAACACTTTGTGCAAATAAATTTCTCTTCATTTTGTTTTTGTAGCCTCTGGGGCTTATTGTTTGGCTTAGTTAACTTTGTCTGTCAAGTATCATTTTTATGCCATTGTTAAAAATTGGTGTGTTCAAAGTGAATTTACTGTTTTAGGGTAAATCAAAATATTATTAAACAGACATTTATTTTGTTTTGTTACATCATAAAGGAAACGGATTCAATTCCAAGCAATCTTATGCCGCAATTGTAATGAGTGGAGAGTGGAGAATAGATTGATTCAGACTTATTATTTCCTTTTGAATAGAATTTAAAAACATTTAGTATGCTAACTATTCAAATCGATTAAGTTAGTAAAAAAAAACTAATCAGTTCTGGCGGAATTCGTACCCGCGATCTTTTCCTTACAGGGCAACCACCGAACCAATTTTTCCTATTTTAGTCGATTATTATTTCCTTGCTGAATATTTTGCAATTGACAACCTGAGAGCTGAGTTTTAAGTAAAGATAGGATAGGATCATGGTAGGATGTTAATCACATTTGTTAACAGATTAAGGCGCAAATCATTGCCGAATTGAGTTAGTAAATTCAGTCAATAGTTCAAACACGCAAGGTCTGTCCTCGTTGCCTCAGTAATTATTCCACAAGTTAACAAGCGATTCATATTTTCCACAACATCCAGAGGCAAAGTAAAAAGTATGAGTGATCAGTACTTTTTAAATTATCTTTGAAATACTAAACAGCTTCTAACCAAAAGTTCTTCCATTTTCATGCTCGTAAGATTTTTTATTGCTTTTCCTTTTGGCAGATAATAAAATAGAGAACATTTTCTCATTTCATTATTTACATGTCTCTTTATCTTGACATAGGTAAAAGGCTTCTACCTAATTGATATTCATAGATATCCTTTAGTTGGGGACCTTACCTGGCCAACATTTTTCACAATTTCAACAGCCTGAACTTTGTGTGAGTTATATCAACATAATCTTGAATATATTATATATTTTTTATAAGATAAGTTGAACAATAAATAAATAGAGTTAAAGTTAAAGTCGGTTTATGAAACATAATTTATTTCATAAACCGACACCATTACTTCTTTTGATGAAAAGTTATACAATAAAATATAAACAACCATCATTCTGACGTTTCTCATTATTATCTGTTTGTGAATAATAATACTGTTTGATTGGCATTGTGTAATTCGTCTGTTATATTTTTTTCAAATAAAATTAAGTTGCAGTACAGTTACAATTTATATAGGCTGTATTGGATTGTACTATTATGCTAAAAATTAATACCTCGGCTCGTAGCTTGCATAGAAATTGTTTAGTTTTTTTTGGATTTATCATTTCTTTAATATATTCTGACTACTCCTGGTGATTGCGCCTGAATTAAAGCCATCAAAGCAAACCCGCAGCAATAATATTGGAAACCGCATCGTAGGCAGAATGTTTTGAACCATTACATTTTTAAACCAGTTCTTGTTTTAGTATCCATTCAACAGGAAAGGCATTGTGGTTGCATTTCTGATTTATGAATGTCTAATCATGTCCATTCTCTACTAGAGACACTTTCCTAAAAAATTTACTCATGTTAAAATTCCATTATAACTGGTACTTTAAGTTCCTTTTTTTAATCATTTTTTTTTTTCCTTTTGTTTATTTTCCTTAGCACGCGCAGTCTTTTACTCTTCTGATATAATGTAATCTGTGTTGTTGCAAAAATCGATAATCCTTAGTTCTTGACTTTTAATGTTACACAAGTATCTTTTTATAGATTTAAACTAGCTCTCAACATTAGAAAAGATATGGTAAACTATTTAATGGTTAGTAAACTCCTATCATTATATTAAGCAATAAAGGTAATTCCGTAATTAGCCGCGTCATACCAGGTAAACGACGAGGTACAAGACGACATAAAATAAAAATTTTCATGTGCATTGATATCATGCTCACCCCCAGTTCAATCTTGTAATAATTTATCATTCACAGGCCCATTTAAGTACATAAAATACTTCACCAAAAAGAGATTCAATAGAATTTATATTGAGTTTACTTTAAAAATAGAATGATATTATGGCATGAAATTTTAAGTTTTCGTTCTTGGAATAGTTGTTTAAATCTCAATACGGCAAATTCACTTTTGTTCCAACATTTAAAAAATTGTTAAAGCTAGTGGTTATTAAATCTGTGAACACTTTTGGTTCACTCACAATTGTTCGGTAATTTAATATGTATTATATATAATAATATGTATTATTACTTTTAGAAATAGGTAAATTCGCAATTACGAGTAATAATAATAAAGCAGTCCTGTGTTTTGGTAGTAGTGTTCTTATTTTCATTCTATCTTACATGTTTAAGGTACGATGGCGTGAGCTCAATCTTTAGAATAAATACAAAACACAGCAATAAAACATGTCCACAATATCTATCTTTAAGAGTTCCTAAGTTATAAAAAATATTTGTTGTTTCAAATGTTCTTTCCCTTTGTTACACTCTATGGGTAAGATTATGATGACATATTTATGAGTTTGTTTGTTCACTCATTAGTGAAATTGTGGCTATGGTTTTAAATCACAATTTTCAGTAAAACTAGCAAGAAGGGAAGATAGGCGATGAAACAGCGCACTTACAATAAAAATATTTTCATAATTATCATTTAGAATATAATAATAAAAACGGAGTGAAGCATGTATGCCAGTTCGTCGTCAGTTTCGCGTCGATAGACAAGTGCAATGTGTAGGCGACGCAATTATTTTTATAGTAAAAGCATTAGTTACTTAAACCCCTGTGCACATTATTGAGTGTTACAGTAAAGAAATTTGTATGTAGACTGGGCTTGAGTATGTAAAATGCAAGATCTTTCTATACCCGAGACCTCGAATAATTACAAAACACATTTTGCCGTCATTGTTCACAATTTTTCCAATATTTGCAATATATAGGTATACAAAGTTATCTACAACTTCAAAATCTCTTCACCAATGTGGGACAGACTGAGAAATAATATTAGGGTAAATAAAAAAAATTGGCAATTTTATGAAAATCAAATTTATTGTTGCCCATGCTACGCGAAAAGTTATAAATCGATTTGATCGATTGATTAAAACTTTCAGGAAACTTTAGAACATAAAAACTACAAATATAGTCATGCTTCGTCATTTTGATTAAAATTTCCGTTTAAATAAATATAAAGTTGCAACTTGAACAGTATAATTATTATGCTGTTACATAACAAAATTATATAGGTACACTGTAGTTTAGACACCTTTTAAAAGGCATTATCTTAATAAAAACAGTTTTTCATGAAATTACTACTTGCTATAAAAAGTACTGCTAATTTATAACATTGTGCTTTTTATTTCTGAAAGTTTTAATGACAATCTGCAGTAAGGTTGAGATTTGTTTCGTGGATGCTCAAAAGTTGTTTTGGTGTTTTTAATGTTTCGAGGTTGAATTTACTATTTCTTTTGTGGTAACCCGTTATGTGTATTTTACTTTTGTAATACAAGATTAGTTTGCCTGAACTAAAACATTGATAAATTACAATTACCTTTGGTGTTAACATTCATATTAGTTTGGCTAAATAGATGTATAAAAGCTTATCCTATATAACATAGAAAATCGGATTAGAATCGCAATGATTTCTTTACTAAAGTCTCGAATAATGAAATAAGACTTAAGTTTTCACCGAGTCATCTCTAATATTGCTTGCTTGTTTTAGGCTGTTTAGACCAATATCACTTTTATTTCGATTCTCTCAAAGGTGTTTATAGAATAGTTATTTCTTATTTGTACGTGACAAAGCATGGATTTCATTCAGCAGTCACGTCATCGTATTAATAATGTCGTCTGTGACGTAATAGGGTTTATTATAAGATTTCGATCTGAGCACCATCATACGTCGTATTTTCTTAATAGGCACATTATTTCGTGAGTATATCACATTTTTATTGTCACAATTGATATTCAGACACAGAAACATTCAAAAATCCAATGATCATGAAACTCTGCCGTTCTTGAATTATCGAAAGTACGTTTTTGCCCATGTTCAGGCCCTTATGGTTTGAATTTCAAAAAATATTTTCTTAGTAAACCTCAACTCTCTATAAATTTCAAGTCTCTACGACCACCGATTTAGGCTGTGTGTTGGCTCTAAGTAATTTTATACTTTCATAGATTTAGTACAATCGCTCCGAAACATCACAAAAAAAATATTTTCTCTTCCACAAAAGACTCATAAGTATCTTCTTGTGATGATACGGCGCCTAACCAAAGCTGAGTAAATTTCGATTTTACGTATCCGACATGAAGCTATGTCAAGAGTGCCAGCTCCCCTCTTCTGAGGGGAGATATGAGTGCTCCGCCAGCCGCACAGATATTGTGAAATTCATCCAGAGACAATAATTTCCCCACTGGCATTATCCGTCTCAATGGACAAAGTATGCAATCGCGAATAGATAATACTCAAAACATTTACAAAAAAAAACAATGCAATACGCTAAAGATTGTTACTATTAAACCGCACGTATAAATTTGGGTTACAAGCTACCGTACTTCATCGATGCGGTCTCCGTACCATAGGATTTCTAAATCCTAATCTTCCGTCTGACATATCTGGTCGCACCGGCCTCTGTGCTTGAGACAGCTGCACTTCGACGCTAGGTCTACCGTGGGAATCAAACCACACCCGGTCCTAGTTATCCCAGACGCCTGTAATTGCATTATACGATAGCAGGGTACGATCTCGGTACGATAACTTGGTCCTCACCTATACGCCCGATGCTCATCACACACTCACCATCAAGCAAAGCCGCCATCGATTGTAGATTGCATGGTACGTGGGCTTCAACGACACAAGGCTATTCCTTTGAGGATAACCACAGGCCTCGCAACTACAGGTCCCTGGTCTACCGCCTGACTCTTTACATATGGTGCTTTTACATTCATCAAGTCTAAAGGCTACGTAACAACCATCAACGCAATTCACAACTTCAACAAATAGATTGATTAATTGTACTGTTCACTTTTATACCTAGACCGCTATAATACTCATATTTCCTCATACTCATACTTAGATAGCATTATAAAATACATAAATATTTATATATAACAATCACTCCTCCGTGGCGTAGCGGTAGAGCATTCGACTGCTATGCAGGGGGTGCGAGTTCGATTCCCGCTCAGTGCAAATATTTGTATGCATGAATATGTATATTTGCATTGGTCTGGGTGTTTCTATATATAATATGTATGTATTTACAAAAAAAAAAAGTATCTAAGTATGTTTATCCGCATTCTAGATCCCATAACACAAGCTAGTTAAGCTATGCTTACCATGGGTCTAGATAGCGTTGTGTAGAATGTCGTAGAATATTTATTTATTATTTATTATTTAATTACAATGATAATATGAAAACAACTCACCACGTATGTAGAGAATTAATAGTGTTTCACTTGGTAGTGTTGCACCGTAACTTACTCGAGTAACGCCTATGGCCCCAATCCTTCACTGGTCGACTAGCTCGCTCTCGTCGACCGATCTTCTCTCCAGCCCCAAGCCGAATGCCCTGATCTTACAGTCCATCCCGTCTCGTAAAAACCTTCCCGAGATGTCCTCATCCCTTGTTTTTATAAGCCTACACGTGTTTCACCAATTTCTATGGAACTCTCGTAATAAAACTAGCGTCTTAATAGTTTCTTTAAGCGTTGCAAAAACAATGACTCTCGCTTTAGGGTTTTAAACAAAAGGTCTGCTTTATCTGATTTATGGAGAGTCGAAATAACAACGATGCAAGCCAGATGACTATAAGTGAATGACCGCTAATAAATATCAAATTACAAATGTATTACAGATGTAACGTTCTCCAACGCTTACGCCAGTAAGGTCCTTGAGATGCTGAGGGGTAAGGCCATCGAGGCGAGTGTTCGGTGTCCCGGAGTCCGTGACCCTCCTCCGTTTTCTCGAAGGACACTCTAATTGAATATGGCCCCTTCTTCTACACAGGAATAACACTTTGGGACATACCGTGGCTTCCTCTCCTCTGCAACCACCTCCTTGACTTCCCTGACCTTATCTTGAGTAGTAGGGATGGTTGGGGCCTCATATCGACCAGCCAACGCCCGCCCCGCGGCCCTGGCCACATTTAGATGTAACGGAACCTCTTGATCCACTTGGATCTCGGAGTCCGTGACTCGCCTCCGTTTTCTCGAAGGACACTCTAATTGAATATGGCCCCTTCCTCTACAGAAATACCACGTTGGGACATACCGTGGCTTCCTCTCCCCTGAAACCACCTCTTTGATCTCCCTGACCTTACTTATTCCGGCATTCTGCCGTACAGTTTCCACCTCGAGAGCATAAGCCAGTGCTTCTTTCAAGGTCTGATGGTGACGAAACTGTACACTAGCTTTCATCTCTTGCCGACCTGCATCTCTTGCCTAGAGGCCTGCATCTCTTGCCTGGAGGCCTGCATCATCTGCTGCATAGTATAGTTTATTCACCTTATTCTCAATTTAATATAATCACTTACCTAATCCTACTTTTCCAACTCTACGCACAAGACAAAAGTAGACACCTCGTAAAAGCTAATTGAATAGCTTTCTGTTATCGGCCACGATTTTGTTTGGGTCTATTAGCACTGTGCTAATCAAAGTTTCTTACCCTAACTACCTGAATTCTTTTATTAGGTACATATTATTGTATCAAATTAGAGTTAGTTTGTTAATCTGTTCTCTATCCACTAATTCATAACAACTTAGAACGCCTTTTATTAATGTTGTTACTTTATAAGTAGGAATAATAGTGACTATACTTAAACAAAATAAAAGCTATTTTTGATGAAATACTAACTACAAAATGTTACAAGTAAATGGCAAGCTATCATGTCAGAGACATAAAACTTTAGTACTCATATCTATATGATTACATATAATAAGACCTAAATAATATAACAAAACAATAATATTTTCTTTAGTTATGGGGCGATATTTCAAGAACAAAACAATAAAAGAAGTCTTTCGTTTTCATGCAATAAAATAAATAGGAAAAGGTAGAATGCGGTTGATCTTGAACGATCTATATTGCTTCGAGTCGTTTTACTAAAAGGGCACTTTCCAAGGGTAAGGTTTGGCACGCATATCAGATGACCACAAACCTCACACCAATTGCTTCTCACAGAACAAGTGGTTCCATATGAAAACAGCACAAATGGGCAGGAAAAACATAAAAAAAATACATTTGCCGTTTGAATAACTATTATTGATGTCCACATAAGTGTCAGATTCAATCATAACTAATTTGCAGGAACTCTCTAATTGGATTGACAACCAACAATGTCACAAAAGAATATTGATTCAATGAAATTCTTGAGTTCATAGAATTTGGAAACTGTGTTTTGACCAAGGTATGCTCGGTGTCAAATGCGATTATGGTTTGGTGCTAGGTAGTGCCCTAATTTCTCGTTTGCCGGAACTATGATACTATTTGATCTAATCATATACGGCATTGGTGAGTTGAAACTAAGAATTAGTGCGTCTACCCAATGCTGAGTTGTGGATTTTTTATGTAAAAATATAGTCAATGTTTCCAGGGTCTAAAATCTAAATGTTGGCTAGCTAGCTTGTTCGTAGTAGTGCAGACTTTTATGTGATTACAGCGCAGTATAGATAAATAGAAGAATATCAGAATTGGCACTCTTTTAAAAATACAGCACCAAAAGATCCTAAAAGTGTTCAGTATAATAACAACAAACAAAATAGAAAAATATAAATGCCTCAACATTTTAAAATATTTTAGTGACTTGTTAATCTCCATTGTCATCGTCGTTGAAAATGAAAGAGACACTAAAATTATGAGAAACGAAAATAGATTACCTGATTGTTCTGCCAGCAACTGACTAACTGAGGCTGATCTCCATCAAATC
The DNA here is from genome assembly GCA_963662185.1 of Eilema griseolum. Lineage (NCBI taxonomy): Eukaryota > Metazoa > Arthropoda > Insecta > Lepidoptera > Erebidae > Eilema > Eilema griseolum. The sequence continues at coordinate 15,765,720 of OY759250.1, forward strand.
AATGAAATTTATGTTTACTTTCTTTTAACGTCTAACCATTATCTTCAGGACTGAGAATATTTATATTCTTCGTACTTGCAATGTTCTAAAGACTAACAATATATTATGTAGCTAGTCCATCAAAATTATTACCAATGGTCATTTAGGTGGTATAATGTAAAAATGAAGTGTCAGAATTTACGTGCCTTATCGGTAAAATTTTCATAAAATGACAAAGGTCCTTTTATAGTAAGTCATAATTATATTGCAATTATCCCATGACTTTTAGACCCAAATTTTTGGCCTCGTTCTACAATAAGATATATCAATTACCACCACCAGCGTGTATAAACTGTACTTAGTAAATTTAAATAAGGTTAAGGAGATATAAGTACTTAAGTGCAATGTAAGTGTGATGCATCACTCCAAAAATACTAAACAGCATATAGTGCATCATTATATTTACAGCAAATGCTAACAAATTTTTTAACATCATCCCTAAATACTTCTAACTAACAAGTTTTTTTTCACTTGTCAAAAAAGAGTTTATGTAATGCAATAAAAAATCGGATTACCTATAAAACTAATGGTTATGTCATTAAAACTGCCGATAACATTAAACAGGTTGTAAACTGGCGAATCACCAATCTCTCCCGAAATTACTCAATAATCGCGAAATTGATGCTGAACCATACTGTTATTTTATTTATATGTAATATTAATTCAGAAGTTAAGAGAAGGACTCAAAATTTTTAATTTTATCGGATGTGAAATGATTAGTTCGTATTGGCATTGCTAGACGTTCAGTTCTATTAGATTTAGAAAGTAGACCGATTACTTAATGTCATTGGTATTATAGAGGTCGTAAATTTGGCACCTTTTGTAAGCTATCGTAATGAAAATCTAGAAATATTTGACGTTTTATTTGCATATCCTATAGATAGCATTTGCAATTGTTAGTACTTGTGTCTTAACCTATTATAAATTCAACTATTATGCAACTTGAAAGAAAGACTAATTGACGGCATATATAAAACGTAAAATATAGGCAAAGAAGCATCCTTTTTATTGAAAGTCATCGTCAACTTTTAAAGTGACTTACGCGCTTACTTCACTTGTAGTACTTACTTACTTATACAATGAAATTAATATTAATGCACATTGGCCTCATTTACACAAAATTTCATAGCATTATGCCTGCGGTACCTTCTTTCTTTCCCTCAGTCCTTTCTACGATTGTTGGTACTATAATTGGTAATAAATATAAATTTTGGTGCCTATTATGGCGCCTCCACGACCAGTGCGGGGGAAGCGGCGTCTCTGGCACTACTCGTCAGCGGACTGGGATGGACTTCGTGACTATTTTGCGTCCATCCCGTGGGTTGAGCGCTGCTTTGAAGGTAAGAACCCATCGGATTGTGCTACTGCTGTCGCCGGTGAGATCGGTCTGGGTATGGAATACTATATCTCATACACCGATGTCACCGGTGACCGCGGGGTGCGCCCTTGGTTCGGGCGCGAGTGCGCGGAAGCTGTTGAACAAAAACAGTCTGCGTACCGCGCTTGGGTAAGGGCGCGCGCCACGCGCCATCCCAATCTGGGCCACTTCAAGGCGGCGTACAACAGAGCCACAATGGTCTGTAGAAGGGCCTATGTCAGAGCGGATGCCCTGCGCATAGCGCGGCTTGGTCAAGAGCTAGTGATGCATCCCACGGGAAGCCGTGGCTACTGGCGACTGGCTAAAGCCGTGCAAGCCAACTTCTGTCAGCCTTCGCTGCCTCCGCTGCGTAACCCTGATGGATCCCTGGCCCATGAGCCGCAAGAGAAGGCAAATCTGCTGGCTAATTTCTTTGCGGCCAACTCCCGAATCGATGATTGTGGTACCCAGCCACCAACACTACCCGACAGTGACCACGCGATGCCTGATATCCATATCAGGCAACGCGATGTCCGTGCAGTGCTGCAATCACTCGATGTCCGGAAAGCCAGTGGTCCGGATGGAATTCCAGCGGTAGTTTTGAAAAAATGTGCAGCGGAGTTGTCTCCAATGCTTACGCGCCTGTACCGGCTATCCTACAGTTCGGGTACAGTGCCTTTGCCTTGGAAAGAGGCGAATGTTCAGCCGATTCCCAAGAAGGGGGATCGCTCGGAGCCAGCCAACTATCGACCCATAGCCGTCACCTCAGTGCTGTGCAAAGTGTTCGAGCACATAATTAACAAACAGCTCATGCGGCACCTAGAGGATCACTCCTTAATTAATGACCGGCAATATGGCTTCAGACCGAAACGGTCAACGGGTGATCTTCTAGCATACGTTACCCATCTTTGGGGTGAGGCTATGGACAAGCACGGCGAGTCACTGGCAATTAGTCTTGACATCGCCAAAGCTTTCGATAGAGTCTGGCACAAATCGCTTCTTTCTAAGCTACCTGCCTTTGGTCTGCCTTCTGGGCTGTGCAACTGGGTTGCTAGCTTCCTGCAGGGGCGCCGTATTCGCGTCCTTTGTGACGGACGAGCTTCGGAGTTTCTGCAGGTTAATGCTGGCGTGCCCCAGGGGTCCGTCTTATCACCCACTCTCTTTCTTCTGCATATCAACGACATGCTGTCTACCGGCAATGTTCATTGTTATGCAGACGATAGCACTTTACATGGGAGTTATCATGGACATCCAGTGGCCAAGCAGTCAGATATCGCAGAGAAAAGGCAGCTTCTTGTCACTGAGCTTGACGGGGTCCTGAATCACATTTCTCAATGGGGCTCTGAGAACCTGGTTGAGTTCAATGCCAAGAAGACGCAGGCATGTGCGTTTACAGCAAAAGTATCTTCTTTCCTTCCCCTCCCCACTCTTCAGAGCACGCCACTGCCGCTGCAGGACAATCTCAATATCCTAGGTATGGATGTTCGCTGCAACCTGAATAACAAAAACTACATCGAAAGCATCATCAAAACAGCCTCACGAAAACTCGGAGTCCTGAACAGAGTGAGACGATTTTTCACGCCGGAGCAGCGGTGTCTTCTATACAAGACACAAATTCGCTCCTGTGTGGAGTACTGCTCGCATCTCTGGGATGGTTCAGCAAAGTACTTACTAGATGCTCTCGACAGGTTGCAGCGACGTGCGATCCGCATCATTGGGAATCCCGAGATCACGAACACCCTAGAACCTTTACAGCTGCGTAGAGATGTTGCGTCCATGGCTGTATTTTACCGTCTGTACCATGGGGAGTGTTCTGATGAGCTCTTCCAATTAGTCCCACCCTCCCCTTTCCTACACAGGACAACGCGTGCAGGTCTTAGATGTCATCCGCACACGGTGCAAAACATCCGATCAAGAACCAAGCGGTTCGGAGACTCTTTCCTCTGTCGCACCATTAAGGCCTGGAATTCATTACCAGCTCACGTGTTTCCTTCTTCCTACAGTCCCGGGTCCTTTAAGCGGGGCGTGAAAAAGCATATGATAAGGCCGTCAAGCTGAGTGTCACCATTGTCACACGGTATGTGTATGTAATGGTGACCCTCTTTTCTGGGATTTTGCCTTCAGCTTACCATCAGGCAAGGCGAAGTCCAATTGACGTGTCCTATATAAAAAAAAAAAAAAAAAAAAAAACTATTATTTTGTTTTACCATACTGATAAGATTATTGTCCATCAATTTTTGCCATTACCGATCAGTATATTACTGAGTTAACGACAAAATATAATGTAAAATTGAATTATAGAGTACCACATTAGTTATCGATTCCATTACACGTTTAATCGTGTGGGATGAAATTTTTTGACGACGATAATGTGATTGACATACATTTAGGACACTACGGTTCATGCATCTGGATCATATTTAAATTTTAATGTAATCAGTTATTTATTTGGTTTAATTTTCTTTTCTCGTACATGAACTATATATATATAGCGTATGAACTATGTATATAGCGTATTTATTATTTTATCCATGAAACGTTTTGAAATACTTTTTATCCTGATATTTACTTTTATTTCGTTTCCAGCTAAAATATATAACTTAGTCTGTATATGGGCTTCGACTATCCTAATAGAAATCTTATTTAATATATAGACACTTCTAAATCACTTTTAGTATCCAAAATATCTATAGCGTATTTGTTATTTTATCCATGAAACGTTTTGAAATACTTTTTATCCTGATATTTACTTTTATTTCGTTTCCAGCTAAAATATATAACTTAGTCTGTATATGGGCTTTGACTATCCTAATAGAAATCTTATTTAATATATAGACACTTCTAAATCACTTTTAATATCCAAAATATCCATATAAATATCTTAACAGTGACATATCATTTCCTTAATCACCGTAGCAATATTGTAAAAACTATTGAGAATCTTTATTCAGTGATTTTGCTTTTCAACACATAATTTAATTTTTCAATTATGAATCCATTCATAATGTTCCAACAGTAAGTTGTTCACTATGTTTTAATTAAAAACGATTCAAGTAACAAACAATAATATTAACAATAGCTCGCAAGCTTTTATCTCTTTATGAGACAGGTATTATTTCTATTAAGATACAAGACAATAGCTTGTGAATATTTGAACAAGGATTTCATAGAAAGGACTTGATGGACGTATGATATTCATTATTGTCGAATTTAAGCTACCTACATAAATGTAATGTATATTTCAATACCAAAGCTATACGTAGCGATATACCTAATTATTTGTATCGTACTGTTTATGTTTTTACTTGTTTTTTATGTACCGATAGTGATTTTTTTTTATTTTTTTTATCTTTATGTGTTGTGTAAGTGTGTATAATAAACGGATCTTTCTTTCTCTCTTTCTTTCTTTCAAAATAATTCTCCACAGAAGAAGCTTTCAGTGGTCTTGGAATGTACAAATGCGTGAAGTATTTTACAATTTTTTTATGTTACATTTAAATACATTTTATTTTAATGGAATAACGGTATAATATAAAATATTTTGCCCTATAGTTTAACAACTGTTCATGTAAAATAAGATTTTGCATTGGGTGTTTCTTTGTATATCCGCATTCTACACCACATAACGCTAGCTTGTTAAGTTATACATAAAGAACCTAGCCTACATAAAAATAGCTTTGTGTAGACAAAAATTAAAAACTCTATTCCAATTTTAGACATGAATCAGGTAACTTTTGAGATTCACATTTCTTATCTGAATTAATAGAACTCTTTACAACACTCAAACGAAAAGTACCCACTTGAAAAATGTTAATTATAAATTCAATTCTGCTATAGAAACCCTTATAATACGATTAAGTGCTCAGCATTACATGAAGTAAATTTGAACAAAATGGACTTTACTATATAATGGCGTGCCCACCTTTTCAGAATATTATCCAATAAGGATTGTACAAAAAGACAAATTACGACGAGCTCCTTTTAATCAGGGATATTTATTGATGTTACTATTTAATGTGCTTTATTTTGTTAAATCTTGTGCCTGTGAAATTACAGTTAATTTATGACAACATTAATAATATAAAAACACACGCTAAATCCGCCAGGGTACTACGCACAGAATTTGCTACGTGTCAATAATCAAACTCAATCGGCTACATATATATATATATATATATATATATATATTGTACCATCTTTGTGATTTGGAAATAAAAATCTAAAAAACCTTATTAAAATTTCAAATCTTTGGATGTAAAAAATACTTCATTATTGTTTATTTTTATCTGCATGTACTTAGTTTTAAGCCTTGATACTTGTAATGAATTTTTAAATGAACCAGATGCGAGACAGCTACAACACAAGCATGTACATAACTTATGGGGCTGCCTCAATTTATACAGTTACAAATTATTGGAAAATGAAATAAATACTTATAATTATTATGATCATCTAATGTTATTAAACTTAAACGTTGACACCAAAGAACTTTAGGGATCCTTCAACTGGAACAAATGAAGTATCCACCCAGTTACCATTGTCTAAGGTTTCTCAACTCTTGGTTCCTGCGGGTAATATCTTCTCCGAATATTTTTCTACAACCAAATCTTTTATATTTTTCAAAGCATACTGCAATTTCAATATTTTTTTTATTATTAGTCAACTGCTCTTACCTTTAGTGAAGTATACTAAAAACATGTCGAATATTTCATATTGAAATACTGGTTGCGCCGATGTAGAAACTGTATTTTTTGACGCGGAAACACACTCCTTCTATACCCATCTCCCCTCCCGCACTAACCATAGTATAGTACTAGATATAGTTTCCGTCCGCCATTTGTGATATATAGACACTCACTCCCTCTTTGAACTAGCGAGCGTAAAGGCGGACCGCGCGCGCGTCTCTCAGAAATGAATAATATTTGTTGCATTTTTACCGCTTCATAGACCTTTACCGATCGGATTGTGCCTCTCGTGTGTCCCTCAAGTGATTTAGTGATGCTGGCGGCAGCTCCTGAGCAAGGAAGAGAAGATCCGTGTACCGGCTGCGATGAAAACACGTGGTGTCGTGAAGGTTAGTGCATCCTCTCCTAATTTCTCGGGTTGCATTCATTGCCTGGATCACGTCCGCGGCAACCCGATCACCTGTCTTTTTGTGTGTAAAGCGTCAATGGAACAGTTAGCTACTTCACCGCAATACAGTCCACTAGCGCACGTGGCCAATCGCGCCAACAAATACTATTATATACCTAGTATTGCGGATTAGTAAAAGATGTTTACTAGTATTGATTCACCTTTATTGATTTACCTATATCTTAATTATAATAAATAGTGGGGTTGGCTCTCGCGGTCACGTCTTGTGACGTTTTGTGTTGTTCGTATATTTGTGCGACTTGCTGAGTAGCCATTTCCTTGTTATGGCACAGGACGTGATATCGAATGATTATTGATGATATCTTAGGGAATTCACGTCCCGTGTTATCATGCTGCCATACCTAGTATATGGTAATTTTACAATTTAATAGTTGATACAATTTTCTTAAACCTGCCGCTAACCAATTATCAACTTCTGTTGGGCACACGGCACTTACGACAATCTATTGGATGATCCATCTTATTTGATGAGAATTACTAAGGAACCACTAAAACGCTTTTGGTAATCCATTATTAATTTTGAAAAACATAGTGCCCATAAACGAGTTAAAAGACATTTTTTTCTAAAGGTATATGGATTATTTCTTGATACGTAAAGAAACAATTCATTTGTGTCATTTCTACTGTTGATCGGTTTTCAGATAAGAGGCCATTGTATCAGCTACTGATATCATCATGAACAGAACGTGGACGTAGAAATGCCGAATCATTACTAGTATTTTTTTCTTCCCAATTTGCTGGAGGGATTTTAATGACTGAGATTTTGTAACTAACCCTCATTGAAATAGATGTTTATCACAAAAAATATTTTTAGATATTTGAAGGAGACTTTGCAATTTATGTTATATTGCAGAGCTTTGTAATATAACTAAAATTATTTCACACATCATTCAGATATATACAGCCCAGACTCAGCCTCAGATGCATGGCTAGAGGCCAACAATAGAGTCCGGAAAACGGCAATAGGCTCACCCCCTATAACGTGGGACCGAATACAATGATGGTGAAATGTGGGTGTTAATTTACCTCTGCCTAACCCTTCGGGGATAAAGGTATGTATTTTACACGTACAGTAATTAATTTAATATTCAGGTGGGTAATACTCGAGAAGCATTAAATGAAACAAATGTAAAGTTCTCACTCATTATATTTGCTTTTAACGTTTAAGAAACATTCAGGTTCTTATTTAACCATCTACATTTATAAATATGCTTTAATACCTCTCTAAGATCACAACAAAGTTATAAATAAGATATTTACATTAAATAAACAATTAAGTACACGTATTTACAAACTAGTCTCATCTCTGGTAATAAATATAAATATTACATTATGTCAAATTGAAAAGAGGTACTACACATTGAGCAGTGAATAAAAGTAGCTAAATATGCTCTCAAGATTATAAATTTATTTCAAGCTACAATATATTCTCTGTGTTAAATGTATTCGTATCGAATAATATTAGGCGAGGCGAGTTTTTAATAAACAAGTCAAAGTAATCACTATTGTCTGATTTGTAAGTTTATTTTAAAGTCAGTATACATATAGTTTTAAAAATGCATTTGACATATTAATTTACGTGTTGATTTTATAGAAAAGATGAAACGGAGAATTATAAAATTGAGCATATTTAAGCGAAAATCGAGCATTGCACGAACGCTAAATATTAACTACCATGACTAATGTACAAACTATCTTCTCTCTGGTTTTTATATGGAAAAAGATTTCAAGGATAGATTCACTTTTAAAGTAATTCTCATTTCTACAAAATACAACTCTACCTTAAGTTAACCAATATTAAATTATCTGTGAATGACCACAAAGTTATGAAATAGTCCATCTATTTCAGAAATTTGCAAACTTGCTTTTGTCCGTCGATACCTCTCTTTCTATTCTCGTAGACAGTTCTTGATTAATTTTGATAAACAGGTTTAATAATATTTTTTCAATTGCTTACTCTTTTTACTAATGCACGTTTACTTATTATAAGATAGATATTTTAATATTATATAGCCCAATGTGTAACTTCTATTATTATCCCGGAAAGAAAAATATTCAAAGATACACTAATATTGTATTAAAAGTTTCGCTCACATGTAAAGATTAAGTTCTTATTAGGAATGTAAAACAAATGTATGAGCACTAGTCAGGTATGAAATGTTTAAAATATAGTGACTACTAACTGTCTAGCAAAACTTTTGAAGTATTCGAAACAGTGGCAGACTTAGTAAGCAAGTAATCTTGTAAAATCATATTTTATCTCAGTTTAAGGTAACGACATAATTTTTCTCAACACTTTTTAGTCATTAGGACTACATTGGTGAAGTGTTTGAGATACAACATTTGACAAAACCATTATAAGGTTTTCTACAGCACGCAGAGAGCCCTTAACTATCAAGACACCAAGTAACCTATTACTGACGTAAAACACCTATAATTTTAGTAATTAATTTTTAACTTTTTCTACGCATTGAAAGGGTAACTTCAAGCATCGAGCAGTTGTCTTTTCGGGTATTTGAATTAAATATATTAATAACATCGCAATAAGTTTGGATTCCTTGAAATATTACATTACGAACAAATTTAGTAAGTTATGCTAAATTTGTTAAACAATTTTGTATTGCACAGATAATAATGTAAAGCATAAATATTTTTGTCCATACCGTATTATTTCTTAAATAACATTGTTTTACTAAAAAAAAACAGTTTATTCAGTGTCAGTTTAAATTCGATTTCTACATAATATGCCCTATATACATAATAGAAATAAAAAAATACTTAAAAGGTTACATCGTCAGATTTAAAAGAATTTTTAACTACTTTTCTGATACAGACACATTTTACTACAGGAATTTGCTATGTAAAGTCTAAGAACTTTACTGGTTATATCCTAAACATTCAAGACATTTCTAACAATACATCATAACTTGAAAAACTGAGGGTTCTTTTTGTCGTAATATATTAGAATTTATCATGCCATAAACATAAAAATAATAAATTTGAATCCTTAAACTTTTCACGCATAAGATTTGAAATCAAAAATATTTAGTCCATAAATAGCAATTTGCAATTCAATTTTTTACACAATTGAATCGTTCGGTGTCTCAGCTTTAGAGAGTAATGGCACGCTGCTGTAATCTTTTAATCTTTCACTGCCTTTCTTCGTGCCATTATCGAAGGAACTCGCCGTGGGTAATTTGGAAATCCAATTATTATTACCTATTTTGTTTGTTTTGTGGTTAACGATTGAGTTTTGACAATCTTTCAATTTAACTCTTGGTTGGCTGTTATTAACCGAATTATGATTCAATGAATTGACATTTAGTGATATCGAATTGGAAACACTTTGTTTGTCAAGGTCATCACCTGTATCAACACTCCCATTTGTTACTGGATCAATGGGATCCGAATGCTGTCTCTGCATACTAAGATTCTGCAACAAAGGTTGAGCTTCTTTTTCTAATTTAATAACGTCTGTAAGTCTTTGTAAATAAACGCCAGACCCTCTTCTACTAGATGACCTGGAACCTGGGTCCATTCTTTGCCTGAATGGTGTTAAATGTGATAATGAGCCACTTTCCGTTGAAAGTGTTTGTGTTTTTGCTAATGATGGCTTTTCCTTTGGAGCATTTGGGTCGACTTTTTCCCCTAATAACCAATACGTGACTAGAACTCCTTTGCCCTGTAACGAAATAAAATGATCATTGCCCTTATTGCTTATAACCGCTCTAGGTATCTTTTATGTTAACTTATGTCTTTGTTAACCATTTAACATCACTTCAACAACATAGCTTGTAACACAAGCCATATTGTTGTAAACAATCTATTTGCAGTCACTATGGAACTGAATTCAACTATCAATTTTTACCTTCATAGCGACTTCTCCTCTGCACTCCAAAAGAAATGTGCCGAATAAATCTAGCAAAGCTTTCGTGTCGGGTGACACGTGGATCTTAAGTGCTTCCCCATTGGATTCCATTCTTGATGCAGTGTTCACCGTATCACCAAAGAGGCAGTACCGCGGCATTTTCAGACCAACGACACCAGCAACACAAGGACCTGTTTGAAAGAATAAAATTTAACTTAATTTAATATACTCTCTAACATATATACAATTTTCTTGGCGTGCCTACTCTAAGTAAGAGAATAATTTTTAACATGACTTGCAACAAAATTAAAAATGTTATGGATACCATTTGATTCGATTCCCATCAGTGCTTCATTACATTTATAACATCAAATTCTCTTCACATTTGCATAATGCCAAAATAATTAATAATGAGGGTGCCTAACAAATTTCTCTGCTTACAAAATAGCTGTCTCATATTTTATTTACATTCCAAGTACGTTTTACCACGTAGCTCATTACTTTGAAAAGGAAAGTGAAACGTGGTTGGTATTTCATTTTGGTGATTCAAAAATGTTGCTATTCTCTATTTAGTTCTAAGGGTAGGTTTACGAAAGTACGTAGCATAAAAATAGAATATACCCAAAGAGTAATAATACTGAATATATTCTTTCTTTTTTCACAAAATCAGCGAATTAGATCCTTGACCAAATTTGGACCAGAGACCCCTTTGAGTATTTTTTACTATTTCTCAAAAACAAAAATAGGTAAATTACTCGAAAGAACTTACCGGAATGTAACCCAATCCTCAATTTTAATTGATCATGAGGCCGATGCCTGATACGGAATCGTCTAACAGCATCTAGTAGAGCTAGCGCCATTCGTGCCACTTCACACGCATGCCTAGTACCGTTGCGTTCTGGTAGACCTGACACAACCATGTAAGCATCTCCAATTGTTTCAACCTGGTCAAAAAAAGATTATCTTTAAGAACGCCTGTTGTCGTTAGCTTTTATTGAAATACAATATATCTTATCTATCAGTTACATAAACCTGTGTCTATGGCCAAAATTTAATTAAATATGAAATGCGACACATGGGCACGATGTATTCGGCAAAATTTTTGCTTTTAAATCATAGAAACTACACTGACGGACTCATAAACTGCATCAAAGTTCAGGTTTACTCTAAAAGGATTTTTTATAATAAGTATGCAAACTTTTTAGATTAAATTATATAAATATGGAAAGACTGGCTCTTAATCTTAAAAAAAAATTAAATTTAAAAATAGAACTGCAGTAAAACAAATGAATATAGCCGGGAAAGAAAATTTACTTGTAGTATCAGATTTGCGTGTTATTTATAGCAAAGTTTTAAATTGATTCTCATTGATTTTTTTTGTTTTGTCAATTGAATTATTGTTACCAGCATAATTGTTGGGTTAGTTTTTTAACACATCGAGAGTTTTTGAACCATAATATGGATACTTCGTCCGAACAAGCGGCACAAATTGTAGCATTGGTGCGGGAGGGCTTGGATCAACGAACGATTGGTAGAAATTTAAATTTAAACCAGTCTACGGTTTCTAGAATATACAGAAGGTTTGTAGAGACAGGTTCTTACAGGAGGAGACGTGGTACAGGCAGAACTCGAGCAACCACAGGTCGTGATGACCGATTTATTGTTATAACTTCCCTGCGAAATCGTTTCCTCACGTCAGTTAACATCAAAACCGAGCTTAATGAAGTGCGTGGAGTAAACGTGTGTGCACGAACAATAAGAAGAAGGTTAAAGGAAGCGGATATCACCCCTTTTAGACCAGCAAATGGTCCAAAGTTGTCTACAGCTCACAGACAAGCTCGCTTAAGATTTGCGCGTCATCACCTGAATTGGACAGAAGAGCAGTGGGCCTCTGTATTGTTCACGGACGAGTGTAGGACATGTTTATATGGTGCAGATGATCGCAGAAGAGTCTATCGTCGACGTGGGGAGCGATATGCTCAAAGTTGCATTGAGGAGCGTGTTCCTTTTGGAGGCGGTTCATGTATGGTCTGGGGTGGCATATCGATGAACGGGCGAACCGAACTTGTGTTCATAGACATGGTCCGTCAAAACGGTAATAGAGGGGGTTTGACAGCACATCGCTACATAACAGAGATATTAGAAGATCACGTGGTGCCTTACATGGGATTCATAGGCGAAAATTTTACTTTAATGCAGGATAATGCCCGGCCGCATGCAGCTGCACAAGTTCAACATTATTGCGAAGAGGTTGGGATACGTACAATGAATTGGCCAGCACGCAGCCCGGATCTTAATCCCATCGAGCATGTTTGGGACAATTTAAAAAGAGCTGTATATGCGAGAAACCCTTCGCCCACGACAGTGGCAGCACTAAGAACAGCACTTTCAGAAGAATGGGACAATATTCCGCAAGATCTTTTAAAAACCCTTATAAAATCTATGCGGAACCGATTAGAATCCGTAATAAGGGCACGTGGGGGTAATACACCTTATTAAAACACAAATAAACCCTTGCATAAAGTTTGTGTCTATTGTTAAAACCAATTTTTTAATTAAACCAATTTTTCTTAAATTTCTGTTTTTTCTTCAATAAAAGTCTTAAGGTCCTTTCCAGTACATAAACTTAAACTTAAAGATATGACCCTACGCTGTTTTAAAGTTCACGAACCAATCTAGAGGTTTCAATTTAAATCTGCATAGAAAGTATGCATACTTGGTTAAAATATTTATTTCAAAGTCGTCTATTACTTTGATGCAGTTTATGAGTCCGTCAGTGTATATTTCAGGAATATATATGCGATTTTTTTTATACACTTAGGTGGCAGACAAACACACGGCCCACCTGATAGAAAGTGGTTACCGTGGCTTATAGACGTTTGTAACATCAGAGGAGTCCAAAGTCGCGCTGCCAACCCTATAAGTACAGAGTTTCTGTGCCGTCAGTGTAGAAGACAAAGCAGGACAAGCCTTTAGTCTTCCTACTGACAGCACAAATTCTCCAGTGAGCTGTAGCTACCCTACTCACCGCTGGGAACACAACACATTTTTGCTATTAAACCATAGAAACTATATTTCAGGAATATATATGCGAATTTCATTCCTGAAATATATTTTTTTAAAGAACTAACGGCAAAAATGTAATGCCACAAGTTGACTCGACTCACCTTATATACATCGTAGTTTTCGACAATTGAATCAAAGCAGGTGTACAAATCGTTCAATAAGTCTACAACTTGCATTGGTGTGGACGTAGCTGATAACGACGTGAAACCAACAATGTCAGAAAAATAAATGGTAACTTGCTCGAAGATCTCAGCGACTACTGACTGGCCATTAATCAGTTGTAAAGTTACGGACCTGGTGGTAGTGACAATAAATGATTAGAAAATACATAAGCAGACTAAGAAGAATCTTATACTATTTTATTGCTAAAGTCATCATCAAAATCACCTAATCATCAATCAATCATCTTCAAATCCCATCTTTTTTATATTCCACTTAGGTGGCAGACACGCGCATGGCCCACCTGATGGAAAGTGGTTACCGTGGCCTATGGACGTGTGGAACACCATCTAATCGAAAATAGATTAGAAGTATATGCTACAAAATTTTAGATAAAACTGTGTTTAAAATGTATAATGTACCTATAATGAGGAATGTAATTCAAAAATATTTTTTTTACATTGTACTCGTACTTAACAGAGCGAACAAAATATTAGTACTTTCGGTAAATATCATTCGACACATATATTGTGCGAAAGTATTTCGTTCTTTTTCCTTTTGTTACTTATATATTTCAGACGATATTTTCGTTCGGTAAAATGTTACCTGTAATATAAATAAGTAAATACAAATTTCGACCTCTGTTTGACGTTTTTAGAGTTGACAAAGACTTTGAATTAAATATGAACATTTCTGCCGAGAAGCTAAATTATTTTCTTAAAATAACAACTTGTTTCGTAAAAAGAAATATATTTCATTTTTGTATGACCAGCTCTTCAAGATATTAAGCTCGTTAATTTAAATTAGTCTCAAAGAAATATTATATTACTTACTTCTTAAAATCTTTCATTGAGGCTCAGTGGTTTAAATTTACCTTGCTTGATTTACCACTTATAATTTTAAAAGCATAGCTTGGTCTATAATGGTAATAATTTTAATGAAAAAATATAATCTCCTAAATCAAACAATGTAAATCGAATCACTGAGCTTGAGTGAAAGGAAAAGATGGATTTCACACCAAAAAGATATCTCAATAACTGCTTTAATCAGAGGGGCCAAGTGATTGAAAAATAAAAACTTTAATCACTGCTGTTAGGTAAATGCATAATTAACATAACCATTTTTAATACTTACTTGGGTAATAACTGGTACAACAGCTCCTCGCACTTCTTTTTCTCTTCTAAATAATCTTGTGTTCGTTCACTAACTAATGATTCTAAATTATTAGCGTACTGTTCCATACGAGAAAGCAAATTATCTAATATATTGCTACTTTCTTGAGTTCTGTTGAAAAATATTAAAAATATATTAGGTTTTCTTTTTAAAGATATATTTATTGCATAATCAAGCAACTAATTAAATTATAAACATGTGAACTAAAAAACTGTAAAGTAAAATTTGGGTAATAAGAATTTTAGTACACAGTTTTGTGTCATGTAATTCAGAATTTTAAACATGCTGAGACTATGATTCAAGGCTAAAAAGGTCACGTGCGTCCTCGGAGATAAAAGACGATACGAAGATTCTAGGTCGGGTGACGGTGCACGTGACCTGTATGTTTTGGGGAACCCACTTTCATAGTTTTGAGTTTGCAGGGTATTAGGTTATCAGAGTTTCCAATGATTTGTTGAATTTAATTATTACGAGTAGAGTATCAACCTCGTTAAATGATAAATAAATGTAAATTTATAATATTTATAATGTATCGAATAAATATAACGAAAAGCCCAAACAAATAAATACTTAAAACTACTCCCAGAAGATCAAGATATATGTACATAAATATTACTTATTGAGGCGTCGGATTGCTCCCTTTAGATGAGCGAAGTCTGGCCGCTCGGTGGGTTCCTCGGCCCAACACCTTCGCATCAGTTCCGTGGCATCATCGACTTCGCAGGACCGATGGTGGGAAGTGTTCGGTCTGAGACCGCTTGCTATAACCGTGTCGATAATTTCTACGAATAAGAAATAATTGTATTCATATATTTTGATACACTTAAAGCTGCATCAGATGCACGAAAGTCAAGTACACGGATTTTTGTTACACTCTTAAAAATTATATATTATGTCAAATAAATGACATTTCTGGGATAAAATTCACAGCGGTACCTAAACCCAAACTAAGTTGCTTTTAACTTGGGTTCTAGAATCCGCCTAAAATTATATAGTAAAAGAATTAATTTAAAAAATATACAAATTAAATATCATTCGGATGTGCTACGGTACACCAGAGAGGTCATTGCCACATATACAAGATACACGTCAAAAATATTTAAACAATGTCATGTTTACATTTTTCGCCATCGTACGAGAATGTAGTAATAAAACAAAGCTCGATGATACGAATATGTTAACGATAAATCATTTTAGCAACATTTGATTAGTTGTAGCGGATACCAGTACGAATTCGCATTACATACGGTAGTTATAAATCATAGGATTTGTTTGCGCTTATCTCTGAGCGTAGTTATACAACATTTTTCAGACGATACTTTATTTAGTAAAGGAAAAATATTAATGCCCGCCGTCATTTAAAGTACAGTAAAAAAGCTCGATTCTTTAAATAGGTTAACTAAATAAGTATATTGAGACACGTATAATATAAGAGACTTGAATATGTTATGTTATAATGTATGAAATACAGAATCAAAGAACCACTTAAAAGCACTATATTTTTGGTGTCAATTCCCCATGTTCAACGTTCCGTCAGAAAATCTGAAAAAATGGATTTTCACGTTGAAGTTAGATATACTTTTATGAGTTTAACTGATCCTAACTAATTGTTTTAAAAGTATAAAAGATAATGCAGTATTTATAATAAATTTCATTAAAAAAATTGTTCAATTTCATAGATTGTGAATATTTTATATACAGAAATGTTAAAGCTTTAAGGAAAAAAGGAATAATATCATATTATTATGTCAGCTATAACTCACCTTTTGGTGACATCTCTATACCTGGTCCAAGCCAGAATGCGCCTTGTCTGTTGACAATCTCATGCATGATGATTCCAAAAGAATAGACGTCTCCTTTTTGTGTACCCTCTATTGGCGGCTCTGCTGATCTAAGTAGTTCCGGTGATGTCCACAGGAGGCCTATATCAAGAAACATTATTTTTTATGTATGTGCAAACAGAAAACAATAACGACCATTAATCTTATTGATTAATTTTAAATTAAATCATCTAAAATAAACGAGTTCTGAAACAATCAATGAAGTGAATATTTAATTATTTTAGTTGCATTAAACATACGTTTTTTAATTATTGTAAACAACTTCGCAGACGGTTTGTTAAAAAGTGAGGAAACAAAAAAAAACGCATAACCTCAATAGGAAGTCATACGTAGGTAGATATCTGTTGATTCCTAAACATAACATGATATAGTTATTATTTGAATGTGGGGAAGTCAAGTTATTTTCCACAAAGGTAATGAAATAATTTCTAGTTATTTATAAAAATTCCAAATTCATTTACTTTTTCTCAAAGAGAACTACTTGAAAACTTTGAAAGTCCATTACATAAAGAGAACAAAATTAAAACTTCCTTATGTCAGCTTCCTTTGGAGAGGTTAATATAATTTCGCTGGAAGTCAAACAATCTGACTTGGCGTCTAATTGGTTTCCTCTACATTACGAGAGTTAGACCGACTATTTTCTTCAGGAGCTTTTTTTCTTTTAATTTAAATCTTTAGAAAGGTTTTTCATCATCTAAAATTGTATTTAATTTAAACATTAAACTAATTTTAGATTCATCATCATCATCATCAACATAGGCCTCTCCCACAGACTTCCAGAATGACCGATCTAAAGCAGCCTGCATGCAGCACTTCCCGGCGACCTTGATGAGGTCGTCCTTCCAATTTTAGATTATAAAAATATAATAGAGAAATATTTTTACTCACGTGTCCAATAGCTATGAGCTCTTGAGTCTTTCTCGGGAGTCCTCAAGACATGTAGACCAAAGTCAGTGATCTTGAGTACAAATCGTGAATCCACCACGCAATTACTTGACTTCAGAGCTCCGTGCGACCTTATGTCCGAGCCATGTAGATAATGCATCCCCTATAGGATTTGACAAGTTTTTAAATACAATTTGATGGGTACTTTAGATTGCTGTAACTCAACATTAGATTAAATAAAATATTGGAAGAGACCCATTAATTTAAAATGAGCAAGTAGAATACTAAAATTCGAACATTGGTAGATAATGTTATATTTAAAAAGATTATTAAACATAAAAAAGAGTACCTATAAAAAGATATTAACAGGCTGGAAGTGAATTTGTTTGTCTTAAATGTGAAATATTGTAGTGTTGAAATCGCCAAAAAAATACTAAGATTCCAAAGGTAAAGATGTATCTTACATTCTTTTGAAAATATACTATTTGATCTCTCACCGATCCATTTTTTTAGACTCTGTACTACCTAAAAAGTTCATTGTAACTACATAATCCAAAATGAAATCCTAATCTCTTTTCATTTTATCGAGTACGACAGTCGTAGTAATACGACACCCATTAGGTAAAATTAATGGAATCGATTAAGATTGCCCGAAATGATTTCCATAGATATCAGTAAATGTTTTATGGAAGGGTAATTCAATCGGAACCTTTTAGTAATTGATTACGGATGCCTACAGACACCTGTTTCCGGGATATTGAAACTCGACAAACCATTTTTTACAAGGGTTTAGTTAACGAAATCAAACCTTTTTCTAGAGAACAGGATTGTATTATGGATGATGAGTATTTCATGCGCCCTTTTTTTTATATAAAAAAGTAAATCTCAACGACGAAAAAACTTTTAGCATTTGTTTTGTCGTTGAGATTTACTCTTTAAAATTTGAATAATAACTAGAATCATGTCGAAAAATAAACAAAGCAATCACTAAAATACCATTATGTACCTAATATAAAAATCGGTTGCAAATATCTACTCATTACTTTGGAACGCCACTCAAGTCACAAGCCACCGACCTCACCCTTGCGTAACATAAAATTACCCTAAAAAGGGTCTTTTCCATAAACGCACAGTTTACAGTCAATATAGGCAAACAGCAAATAACAAGAAATAATTTATATTTTATAAATAAGAGCGTGTAAAAATATGTCTTGTAATTTCCTCTGAAGTAAATATTGCTTGAAACCTCGCCTCAATATTTTACGAGTGTAGCCTCTAAATATTAACTCTAGCTATGCAGAATTGGATTCAATTTATTTTGCGGTTCAATGCAAACTTGAGTGTTTTTTTGAATCAAATAAACGTGTAGTAATAATAAACTCTTGCCATCGAAGTGAAGAGGTAGAAAATTTTCATAACCATTACGCAATTAATTAAAGACCCATCTATTCAATTCGGTAAAGTAGTAAAAGAAAGTTTAGAAACTGAACTAATATTTTGCATGTTGGTTACATTCAAATCCTTAAACAGGAATCAAGTCGAAAATGATAATCTTTTTAATTTATTTTTTTCATTCAAGAGTCATAAGGAAAAGTTACAGTATTAAACGATATTAATAGGGAATGAAACAAACTGTAATCTTGCCTGTAATTAGTTCCGTCTATCCTCCTTTATATAATTATTCTTTTCTATTAACTATTTTGGACTTAATCGTGCACTTGTATAGTAAACAAATGTGGTTAACTTCTTCAGCACATTTAACAAATGCAGAATGTTTCTGGTACCTTTATTGGTACCTGGTATTTAATAATATTCCTATGTCAGGATTCGGCTATACCGTCACGGATGCAATACATCTATTATAACGCTTTTGTGCAAATCTCCATTTATAAGAATGGGTTATATACACTTTATTTTTGAAATATTTGTACAGCAAAACTTTAAAAAAAGTTCAAATTATTATTTGCGCAACATTTGCCATTTTCAGGCCCTACCTAATTAAATTATTATTGTAAGGATTTCAGATGACAATAAAATGACAAACATATTGATAAGCCTTCAGGACCATTAAGTTGAATTCCTAATATGTATCATACATATCTTGGACCATGTAATATGCAATGAATGAGATTATGTCCAGAACGGCGTTCAACGCAATAAACTAAAAATCACAGGAAAATACAAAGAGGTAGGTATACTCGTATCTGTAACAAATCTTTGCGGGAAATAATGTGGTGGGACTAAAATAAACTTACCATTACCCGTAAACCCACTGCATTGGAATGGTACGATGGAGAAATAAAATTCACCGTGATCCCTGGTGGGAGCTCCTAACGACGAATTATTCTGCTCTTTAACTATTTTGCGATTTGATTTGATTTGCTTTCTTTTGACCTTATTTGATACAAACATGTTAATATGTAGGCCTTACCTTGACAATATCATGCATCAAACTGACTTTGAACATCCAATCTAGCTTGATAGCTTCATTTTCAAGAATATCTTGTAGGGAACCTTTAGGGCAATACTCGGTTAAGAAACAGCAATGTGGTGGATCCACACATGCTCCATAGAATCTTGCTAGGTGATCATGTTCTAAATCCTTCATTTTCTTCAGTTCTAACAGGAGCGGCCTAGTAAGGTCTATACGTTGTTTGTCCACTTTCTTGATGGCAACTCTGCAGCCTTTATAAAAACCACATGGTGCGTAAACTTGTCTATCTCCAGCTAGTGATGTAGCTTCATCGGAAAATGTTGTCTATAAAAAAAGGACACCTATTAAAAATGTTATTTTTTTATTACCAGTTCAAGAGAAAAAAAAAATATTGGCAATCAATGTGTATAATGGTAACAATGTGTATAAATTTGCTTTCGATGTCAGCAAAATTAGCTAAGTTATAAGGTTTTTTGGTACTTATACAAATTTTGAGTATAGATATTTACATTACAAAGTTTATATTAACAGAATAATAAGTCTGTCAAACATGTTCATGGGTTACTTAAAAAAATTGGCCAACAAAAGTCTAAACATTATTCAACATGATACAAAAGATTCTTTGAAGTTTATTGAATATTAAAGTTGCTGAAGTCAAACTTTGAAGAGGTCTCGATACATTTCCAACTGACAACGACGAAAACTTATCACAAAACAAATTGGTATCAGAGAGCCAATCAAAAATCAATTGAAAGTAACGAATTATTTACGCGATGAGCAAGTTGATCTGGCTTAAGAATTTTAACGCATTTAGTCATGTAACATGAAACTTTGTGTTCTAAATAATATTAAAGAAAAAAAAATGTCAGTTACTTATTTTTAAATACGTTGGTATCATTTATTATGAAATATTCTACTTCATCTCTTTTATATTTTACTTTATCGTAAGGTGCTACTAATCTCGCATTATATTAATGAATAGTTATATTCCCTCTTGATGATTGCTAACCCAAATTAACCCCAAAGAACTTTAGCGTCTTCTCGGCAATAAATCGATTTCTGTTCAACTTAATTTTCAAATCGATTTTAATAGAAAAAAATGTCCAGTTCAGGCGGGATTGGAACCCTCAATTTCTCACTTACAGGGGGAATACTGTGACCACTAAGCCTTATAATACCTTCACGTGACATTAATATGACATTCGTTTTTTTTTTAATTTTCTGTCATTTTAATATATTATATCTGTGTACACAATACTAAAAGGATTAAAACAAACTATAACTAAGTTTATTACAAATTAAATTAAAATATGTCATCATACTCTGCATCACATGCTTCATGTGGTAACTTGTAACTATGTGATGTTTCTGGGACGCATCTGTTGTAAGTGACATTTATGCTCCAACCGAGTTTTAGCATTAATATATTTCTTTATATTCTAAAATTAATTTATCACCGATTTTTAAGAGAAATCAAATCGTTGCCGCCTGTTTTAACTTTGATTTCCTCTCAGGATATATTTAAAAGTAAATACACTTACATATAGTATTTGAGTAATTCACATGCATTTGACGTTTCATAGGCGGATCATAGGTCTTATTAAATGAAACCCTGCCCTTTCCTTATCTTTCCTTTCTGCCAATTTCTTAAGGTAACAAAAGAAAATAAAGCAATTTATAGACCCTAAATAATGGATGAAATGAAACGGAAACAAAGAGATCGATCGATAGTTACTATTATAACCGGAAACGGTGCGGTCAAAGCAAATTGTCAGAATTTCTTTTTTGATTGAGACCTTTCAGTATTGTTGGACTTTTGTTGTACTTGAAATTATTAAAGTTTAGATCTATTTTAAGCAAGAATTGAGAGTCTACAGTAATGAAAATTGTTCTCATTTTGGTAATATCATTATTTCATAAAAGTGTTTTCACTTATAGATTCCGGACTAACCTTCAAACGACGCCAACCGTTTTATTTGAAATAAAACGATCTACATGTAAAAAATACCTTATTTTCAATGTACCAAGCCATTACATTCAAATTTATGAGCTCTCCAAAGTATCAAGTAAAATCAACTTCCCGTTCAAAGATTACCTAACAATTGTCGATTCCTTTTCGATTTCATCTATCCCTTAAGAGAGGATGGCAGATGGATATGTATTTAAATCGTTTCCAATGACTTGTATATCTAGGGATCACTTTTGCAATAACAGCGTAAATATATAGCTATGGGGAACCAGCGATTTCATTTGTTTGGAGATTTATTTAGGTAAAAAAATGTATCTTACTATATTTTTTTTATACCACTTAGTTGACAGACAAGCACACGGCCCACCTGATGGAAAGTAGTTACCGTGGCCTATGGACGCCTGTAACACCAGAGGAGTCACAGTCGCGCTGCTAACCCTGTAAGTATAGAGTTTCTTTGCCGTCAGTAAAAGACAAATCAGGACAAGCCTTTAGTCTTCCCACTGACAGCACAAATTCTCCAGTGAGCTCTGGCTACCCTACTCATCGCTGGGAACACAACACGAAGTTATTATAACCGCGGTATTCTGTAGGGCGGAGGTACTTCCCCAGTCGGACTGCTCAATCGGGCGGAAATACCGCCGTGTCCTACCTCCTTGTGAAAAATTATGAAGTTCAAAACGGACGATACAGTGTGGCCCTAAAATACGGAAATGAGACTCGCGTTATCATCACATGATACACATACCTAATTTCAAATGTTTGCCTTCCGGATGCACTTTACTGAGAAAGTATTCCACATAGATTCAGACATTGTCGAATGTTTTTGTAAGAGTTATAGGTAAGAGAGTACAGTAGACATTTTGCTAAAAGGTCTAGAGAAAATTAAAAATCTTTAAATTTTGAAAGCCTTTTACGGTTAATTCAAAATTTTTACTTTATTATTTTAGCACTTTTCATTCTGAGTCTTCCTTTATTCTCTGGGAATTTTTTAATTAATTCCAAACAGAATTCAAGTTATAGCAATGCAAAAACTCCTGCATCTAGTCTAGTCATGCCTCGGAGAATACGTTAAGCCGTCGGTCACGGTCGCCATACGATCACCTAAGGCAGTCGTTACAGGTAATTGGAGCCCTAAAAGTCCAACAACTAGTCTAATTGCAATGCTTCGATATCGCCTTTAGGTTGTGGAGGCCAGGTGGCAGTCGCTTTACAAAGTTCAGCCAAACCCGTAGGTAATCTGGTAAAATGTACCCCAGACTCAGAGGTGAAAGCTTTGAATGCTACTGAGATTAACGCTAAGATGATGCAAAGAAGGGCATTGAGGCTGGTGAATAATCCCATAATCATAGGTGATGTGGAAACCTTTCAGCCTTAGGAGGGACTTGGCCTCGCTGTATGTATTCTTTTACCTGTACAATGGTTTGTGCTCAGATGAATTGTTTGTCATGATGTCCACCGTTACATTATCAGCGCACCGCTAGCTATCCTCACACATTGCGACATGAGACGGTGCGCAATGTGCGGCACGAAAGAAACTTCATCCCACGCACACTCAAGCTGTGGAATGAACTCCCTGCTGCGGTTTTATCAAGCGGTAGCTTACAAAATGGGGTAGCTCGTAAAGTATGTGCCGCACAGAATCATGTTTAGGTTCATGGATATGGTAACAACTGTTCATTTCATTAAAATGATGATTTTGACCTGTTTGGTATAGAACAACAACTTATAATTTTTTTCCAGATGCAACTCCAGTAGAATGTATCATGGCACTGTCTACTTTAACATATACAGGAAACCGTCTACAAGCAAAAGATCTTTATGTATTTGTGTGATTTGACCAACTCGCGAGTAGCTTTCATTTTTATGAAATCACAAAGCGCTGCAATACATTCGACAATGTGTGGATCGATGAAATACACACAAACTAACATGTATCACGGCGGCGAACATTCACACACCTAATGTGTATTGACGTAGCGCACTTTCACGCTAATCGCATTGCCTTACTTTAGGGTTACAGTTCATCACTATTTTGAACTGCGAAATACAGTGAGACGTCAGCAAATAAAATTGTCCTTATACTAAGTTCACAAACATTATGTACTTAAACTTTAAATTGTAAATAATTTTATTGCATGTCTTACCCCAGTACTATAGCGCCGTACAAGCGAATGTAAGCTGCCACGAAGTCGACCTCCTGGTTGCAGCACATCAGTCCAGCTGACACGCCATGTCATCATCGCTATTTCTGCTTCTAGCTTGTAGTGTCTGGTAAAAATAAATGTGTTATAAATTTAGGCTACGTAACTTTTTATTAGATAATAGGTACTTTAAAAGTTAACAGCTAGTTACATATCAATCAATATACTTTTTACATTACTTTTGTAAAAATATATGTGAAATACATACCGGTATATGAATACTGATAGAATAGCAAGCACGACGACCACAGAACTAAGGATTATGCTCAATATGGCGTAAACGGGTAATGCTGAAACAAACATCTGTTGTTAATTTTCAATAAATAGTAAACCTAGTAAATTAAATCTAAAACATAGAATCACGCAGAATTTATGTGTTGCTCCAAGACAGATGTATAGAAAAATTTGCTTCAAGCGTGGCTTGGTGACTCAATGGTTCTTCTCTTACATGGGTAGTGCTGTTGTACTACCCATGTAAGAGAAGAATCGCGGGTTTGAGTCCTACCTGAACTGATTTGGTTTTTCCTATCTTAATGGACTTATATGCGGCTTCCCTCTATCATCTTGCAACTCTTCAAGCGCCCATGTCGCATCGTTTCGCAAAATCATCTTCTAGGCGTGTCAAATGTCGTGCGTTTACGAGTATTGTTTACTCACATGAGATAGCAAATCCTTATTTCGTAAGTCATATAGATTTTAGTTGTGATAAGTATAATTTATAAAAGGGTTAAACATAAAATTGGTATTTTTATCAACAACAGACCCATTAAATTAGCCCCAGCCCCAATTGGATTTATTTGGCCGTGAAATTAACTTTCATTGAATTCGTTCAAGTTATCTGCTTTTATAGTTCGGCGGATTATAATGTGTTTCTAGATTTACTTTTTTACATGGTCATTTATTTTTAAGATTTTTCAAAAGTATTGTACCTACGTATATACGTTTTCAGTTTTTCAACAAAAATTTTAATACTAAAATAAATTAGGTATCAAAAATAAAAAAAATAATGAAGCCGCATCGCATGCCTCTTGTGGTGATCTGCTCAGAAGACTGGCAGTATTTCCACGTTGCAGACCTATGCTAATTATCTGAGCTAAGAAGAAGCTATTCTTTTGGTTACGCTTCGTAATCTCCCTGAAGAGATTGCAAGCACCCAAACCTCATGATCCAAAATCTCGACTCCAAACGGCACAAATTCATAATTTCCTATGAGATATTTGTGTCTTTACAGAAGCAGCAGCAGTACCGACACAGCCAACCGTGAAAGGTATATGGGTAGGGGCAATAGTGTCAACACATGTAGTGTCCCACACCAGTGGCCTACCCATTTTTACCCGACTACGTCGAAGGAAAAAGGAGGGTTATGATTTTGACAGGCTATGTATGTATGTATGTAGGTTCATCTGTTCCCTCATAGCTCCTAAATTAATTATTAGAACTGGACTGGAAATGAGGTTTCATTAGAAGCTGGTCTTGGTCTTATACGACCGCTGGTTATAGATTGTATTATGTATTACTGAATCTAATATAGCGCCCTCTAGCGGTCATAAAGTACGGTGTTAAAAAAATAATTTGAGATAAATTTACCGTGTTGGGTTTCCTCTGAAAGGGCTTAATTAGCAAATTACAAATATGTAGAAATTATAGGTGTTGCATGCCCCAAAATAATATAAATAAATAATAAAAAAAAAAGTGGCATACGACCACGGCTATCCTTAATATTTTCTTGTTTAATACTTTTTAAAGCGTGATGTTTCAGTAGTCGGGATTTAGTTTTAAACAAATTTTTTACATTCCATTAATGACATAGGTATCATCCAGTCTCTTATGACCATCTCGCGCTTTAATTATATCAATTTCTTGCCATTACATAAGTATTGAAGCGTTCCCACCATGCTTATATTTTGTAAACAAAATATGTATTATATTTTGTTTACAAAATATAAGCATGGCATATAAATGTTTTAAATTGTACTCTCTCCCCTATAATTCTTGGCAAATTGTATGCTTATTTGTCATACGTTTTATTCAAAGGAAAATGGATGTAAGGCGTGCGCTTTTGTTTTTTTTTATTAACACGGATACCGGCCGCCGTGCAGCCAGCACGTACCAGCCAGTAAAGCAACACAAATTAACCTTCAATTTCGATGAATGGTATATTATGTTCCAAATTCAAAACTAAACCCGCCCGCTAAAAAGTCTTAACAGAAAAGAGCTACTTTGCTCCCGCTTATAGGGGAACAAAGTGACACTTTTCAAATAGAAGGGATGAAAAGCATTGTTCTCGGACCCAGAAACAATTACGTAAATGATTCAACTATTGTTTTCAAAGTTATTTGGTCACTTTTGACCAAATATTTGTGACGCTTCGGTGTCAGATGACTCCCGTTTGTCTCAAGCTTTAATTAAAAGCACCTAAGAGGCACTTCAGGTGCTAGAAAGTACTTAAAGTGTCAAGTGTCGCTCTGTGTGTAAACAACACCTTTGCAAAGTATCCCTGAAGAAAGATTTTGAATGTTGGTTAATGAAAGGTGCTTGTAAACAGCACTTAAAGACAGTTTTGTTTTCGTCTAAAGGTTGGGGCTTTTAGATGCTACTATGGGCTACATATTCATAAAGCATATAAATTAGAAGATAGTAATATATTATTTAATAAGAATCGTGTGTTTTGTTTTTATAAACACATTAGGCATATATTTTGCAAAAACTAACTATTCTTATTAGTTGAAAAAGTTTCGAAGAACTAGCCTATTATTTAGCATAACATGATTAAACTAAAGAGCACTGCTATATTTTACAGCCCATATTATAACATGCTTTGCTTATTCATAATTATACCAAGTATCGGGACTTCTCGCGAATTATATTTTTTTGGAACTTACTATTTCTGCCGATATATATCATTATATAGCAATATAATTCGCGAGAAGTCCCGATACTTGGTATAATTATGAATTCACACCGCGAAAGTTTAAAAATAACAATTGGTTGCGCCGGTGTAGAAACTGTATTTTGACACGGAAACACACTCCTTTTATACCCGTCTCCTCTCCCGCACTAACCATAGATATGGCTTCCGTCCGCCATTTGTGAAATATAGACACTCAGTCTCGCTTTGAACTAGCCAGCGTGATGACGGACCGCGCTCGCGTCTCTCAAAAATGATTAATATTTGTTACATTTTACCGCTTCATAGACCTTTACCGATCGGATTGTGCCTCTCGTGTGTTCCTCAAGTGATCTAGTGATGCTGACAGCAGCTCCTGAGCAAGGAAGAGAAGATCCGTGTACCGGCTGCGATGAAAACACGTGTGTCGTGAAGGTTAGTGCATCCTCTCCTAATTTCTCGGGTTGCATTCATTGCTTGGATCACTCCCGCGGCAACCCGACCACCTGTCTTTTGTGTGTAAAGCGTCAATGGAACAGTTAGCTACATCCCCGCAATACAGTCCACTACCGCACGTTGCCAAGCGCCACCATTTTTGGTCCGGATCGAGCCGGATTCTTGGCCGTAGTTCGTATTTTGTTATTATTCTAATGGGAATAAGCGCATCGCACCTAAGTGCCTGGTTATTTTAGTAGAAAACCCCGCATCCAGACATTTAGGCTTAGAATTTGTTGTCCGTTCGCCGCTGGCTCGCATTGTACCTACCTAATACATAAATAGGTTAGGTAGCGTATCAACACTCAGTCGTAGTTTGCAATTTTCGCACCGCGCCTAATTACCTAGTTATTTTAGTAGAAAACCCCGCATCCAGACACTTAGGATTAGATTTGTTGTCCGTTCGCCGCTGGCTCGCATAGTACCTACCTGGTACATACATAGGTTAGGTATCATATCAACACTTAATCGTAGTTCGCAATTTTCGCATCGCACCTAAGTGCCTGGTTATTTTAGTAGAAAACCCCGCATCCAGACATTTAGGCTTAGATCTTAGGTATACTAGACACCCTAGTGCATAGGCACAGTGTAATACCTAACGCATTTGGCTTTGTTTTGTTTTTTTCAATTACGTTGTTCTCGGCTCGCGTCGTATTTGCCTAGTACCTGCGTGGGTAGACACGTGGCTGTACCTACCTCGCTCGCATCTCATCCCAATTCATACGAAAGTATTTTAATTTGAATAGATATTACGCAATACTTAATCTCTGAAATAATAGTTGAACCTAGACAGCGACCATCGCGTAGGTACGACCTTGTTGCTATGCGCGTTAGTTCAAGCTTGCACTGGCAGTCATAAGTACCTACCTACCTACGGTTATCGCTCGCGCCGCCTCGCTGCTCTGTACCGCTAAGATTAAGTCATTTCATATTTGTTATTTACCGCACTTTAGTTTGAGATTTAATTGTAAACATGTCCCCAAAGGTTGATAAGACCGGTAAGGTTCAATTGAAACTTTTATACGCTAAAAAAGAAATGATTTACTCTCGCGTACAATCGATCTATGATAATGCACTTAAAACCTCTGATTTGGTCATCAGAGATTCGTTCTTGTGTTCTATAGAAAACTTAGATAGTCTACGCGCGGATTTCGAAACCTTAGTACATGACATCAATGTTTTAGAGTTGAATTTGGATCCCGATTACTCAGTGAGTTATCAAGCCTTGTCGTCGTTTGACGATTTGTATTGTCGTATCAAACGCGTCGCTAGGAGTTTGGAGAAACCGGCTGACCTACCCAACCCCACTCGCGACCGACCTAAGTTGCCACCAATTCAAATACCCGAATTTGATGGTAACATTCGCAATTGGTGTCTATTTATAGATAGTTTTGAGAATACGATAGATAAGAACGATTCGTTGACAGATCACGAAAAATTGCATTATCTCGTTGAAAAATTGACTGGTAAAGCTATAACCGCTTGCGCTGGAATTACGTTTAGTGCCGGGAATTATAATTTAATTTTAAATACTTTGAAAGCTAAGTATGAGGATAAAAGATCGGTAGCTAACGCCTATTTAGATCAGATGTCTGATTTGAAATCTATTACGGCATGTAACGATCAAAACTTAGAGAAATTTCTAGATACTTTCGCGTCAGCTGTTCGCGCCGTAAAGAACTTGAAGATCGATGACCTCTGCGACTTCGTATTTTTGTATATGGGTTTAAAGAAATTAGATTCCGAAACCATTCGTTTGTTTGAGTCGGATCATCGCGGCAGTAAAATTCCTAAGTTCGAAGACTTAGAAAGTTTTGTTCGCGAGCATATAAAGGTATTGCAACGCTCTTCATCGAAACATGAAGGCGCGAAGAAGGTTGTTACTTCTGAACGCAAAATAGATGCCTCATCGAGGTCACCGAGGTCAACCCATACTTATGTTAATACCGCACCAGCACGTGTACAATCATCTGTTTGCTCTTTGTGTAGTACTCATCATTCGCAACTGTACAAGTGTCCTGGTTTCCTAAAATTGTCGCCTAGTGATCGTTATAAATTTGTTCGCGCTAATAATTTTTGTTTTAATTGTCTCGGTACTAAACACCGCGTTGTTTTATGTAATAGTGGAAATGGTTGTCGCAAATGTCAAGCGAGACACCACACTTTGCTTCATTTTGAGAATAGTAATGCCGCATCCAATGTGAGTACAGTTGGCCCGTCGAGCGGTGACACACGGCAGCCTGCGCCGCAGCCGCACCCCGCGCCCGCGCGCGCTCCGGCCCGCCCGGTGACCGCTGCGGATGACGTCACCTTGTGTTCGTTCTCCGCTAGTGCTGCACTCACCACTGTGTGTCTCGCGACCGCTCGCGTTGTTATTGTTGATGCATTAGGTAAGCCGCGCATTGTTCGAGCGCTGTTAGATGGCGCTTCGCAAAGTAATTTCATTACTCAAGATTGTTGTCGGCGTCTTGGTTTCAATGTTGATAAGCGTTCAACCCGCTCAGTGGTGAAGGGTTTTGGAAGCTTACAGTCAGCTGTTCGTGGCACCGTTAAAACAAGGTTTAGATCTCGTTTTAATAATAATATTTGGTTTGACATGGATTCGCTCGTTATAGATAGAATAGCTGAACAGTTGCCTACCGTCCCGGTTGACACGTCTTTATTAACGAAATTTAAAGACTTGCCTTTAGCAGATGAGACTTACGCTGTTCCTGGAGTCGTCGATATATTGATCGGCGCTTCGATTCTCCCGCACCTCCAGTTATCACGTAAGGTTCAAGGGGGACCGACGTACCCCGCTCCGCACGCACTGGAAACAGTTCTTGGTTTTGTTATAATTGGTTCCGCACCCGCTTCTATGGATAGTTTTAGTCACTCGACTGCTTCGTTCTGTTGCACCGTCGAGCCGCCACTGGAGTCTACCATCCGCAAGTTTTCGCTCGGTGGCTCCCGTGTATCCGCTGAAAAACGCTTTCTTTGTTTGGAACGAAAGATGCAGGCGTCCCCAAAGTCGAAGCGGGCCTATGATGAGGTTGTTAACGAATATTTAGATAAAGGTTACATCTCACCTGCGCCTGCGGACACTGGCGGGACCCAGCCTTCGTACATTATCCCGCACCGCGGAGTTATTAGAGAAGATAAGCTTACTACTAAAACTCCGTGTAGTTTTGGATGGCAGTGCTAAGACTAGCACTTCCGTGTCGCTTAATGACATAATTGTAAATTTTCGCATTAATATTAGTAATTTTTAGCTTTTAGGACTCAACAGTCGCTTTGTGTTGGGCCCACTCTTCGCCCCATCGTTGGGACACATTCGTCGCTAATAGAGTGGCAAAAATTCAATCTGAATTGGCGCCACATAATCTCTTTCACGTTGCTGGCACCGACAACCCAACCGGGTGTCTCTCTCGTGGATTGCTTCCTTCGCAAATTTTAGATCACCCGTTATGGTTTAGTGGACCGTCCTGGATTCATGCCGCGTTAGATAAGTGGCCAGTTAGTCAATTCAATCCCACTACGGTTTCCGGAACAGTTAGCTACTTCCCGCAATACAGTCCATTACCGCTTTACACACAAAAGACAGGTGGTCGGGTTGCCGCGGGAGTGATCCAAGCAATGAATGCAACCCGAGAAATTAGGAGAGGATGCACTAACCTTCACGACACACGTGTTTTCATCGCAGCCGGTACACGGATCTTCTCTTCCTTGCTCAGGAGCTGCTGTCAGCATCACTAGATCACTTGAGGAACACACGAGAGGCACAATCCGATCGGTAAAGGTCTATGAAGCGGTAAAATGTAACAAATATTAATCATTTTTGAGAGACGCGAGCGCGGTCCGTCATCACGCTGGCTAGTTCAAAGCGAGACTGAGTGTCTATATTTCACAAATGGCGGACGGAAGCCATATCTATGGTTAGTGCGGGAGAGGAGACGGGTATAAAAGGAGTGTGTTTCCGTGTCAAAATACAGTTTCTACACCGGCGCAACCATTCCCCCCGGCTTGAAGGGTTACCTTCGAAACGACAAATGCGAAACAAATCTAAAGTCTAATCTAAATCTAGGTTTGGGAAATAACAACTAAAATATAAACCTAGATTGGAGCTCGTGCCTACCGCTGGCTAGGCAGAGGGCAGAGGCGAACAAACAACACAACGCAACAGTCTCGACCAAGACGAGACGCGATTAGCCAACAACAAAATAAGGGTCTCTTCACGTGGGACCGATACAACAAGCGAGTGCTTCTTCTCCTCGGGTGGTTCGGAAACCGTAGTGGGATTGAATTGACTAACTGGCCACTTATCTAACGCGGCATGAATCCAGGACGGTCCACTAAACCATAACGGGTGATCTAAAATTTGCGAAGGAAGCAATCCACGAGAGAGACACCCGGTTGGGTTGTCGGTGCCAGCAACGTGAAAGAGATTATGTGGCGCCAATTCAGATTGAATTTTTGCCACTCTATTAGCGACGAATGTGTCCCAACGATGGGGCGAAGAGTGGGCCCAACACAAAGCGACTGTTGAGTCCTAAAAGCTAAAAATTACTAATATTAATGCGAAAATTTACAATTATGTCATTAAGCGACACGGAAGTGCTAGTCTTAGCACTGCCATCCAAAACTACACGGAGTTTTAGTAGTAAGCTTATCTTCTCTAATAACTCCGCGGTGCGGGATAATGTACGAAGGCTGGGTCCCGCCAGTGTCCGCAGGCGCAGGTGAGATGTAACCTTTATCTAAATATTCGTTAACAACCTCATCATAGGCCCGCTTCGACTTTGGGGACGCCTGCATCTTTCGTTCCAAACAAAGAAAGCGTTTTTCAGCGGATACACGGGAGCCACCGAGCGAAAACTTGCGGATGGGACCACCTGTCTTTTGTGTGTAAAGCGTCAATGGAACAGTTAGCTACTTCCCGCAATACAGTCCATTACCGCACGCTGCCAAGCGCCACCAACAATGCTTTGCTTAGTTTGGATAGAGGTAGCGCTGTGTCTGAATATTATCATCAAATTGTACATATATATACATATAATTCCGCCTTTATCTCCAGAGGGTTAGGCAGAGGTGAATTAACACCCACATTGTACTCGGTCCCACGTAATAGGGGGTCAGCCTATTGCCGTATTTCGGGCACTATTGTTGATTCGGGCATGCATTTGAGGATGAGTCTGGGCTGTATATATCTGTCTGATGTTAAACAGCCATATCCCTCAGTTGCCTTGTACGACACCGCATGGGAAGAGATGGGGTGGTCCAAATCCATCCAGCCGCGTGGTTCCTAGCAGAGTAGAATTTGGACCATCAAATTGTTAAAAATCAGCATTATCTATTTATGGCGGCTTCGATTTTTATAATTTAAGTATTTCGATATAGTTTACTACGCATAGTTTATCAAAGGATTCAAAGTTCTAAGGTTCCTCTATTATGAGGAACCATAGTAGTGGCTTGGCTAGAGTTAATTGGTTTGACATTAAGATAGCCCAAAACTTTTGCTGTTAAAAGTGTAATTTGTCTCGTAAGCGTAAACAAAAGTTTCTAGACAGAGGTATTTATATCTGAGAACTATAACTGAGATTTATATTATGTGAGGAAAGATCAAAACAGTGATGACTCATACGTAGTCACTATGTAGATGAATAACAGAGAAATAGAATTAATAATGGTGTTCTATATAATTTGCGAGAAAATTAAGCTGAGAAGTGGTAAAATATTATTCTTTCAACATGCGGTATAATTGAAACTATCCGAAATATATTTGCAAGGTGGCTCATTTGTAAACATGCTAAACTTAACGAGAACTATGAATTGGATGTGCCTAATAACTACAACGACATACATATATAAATCGTAACTAAATAATGTAGTAAATAAACTTATCGGCTAGATGAATCTAAACAAGAGACAGGGTTATTAATTGCTGTATCAAATAAAAATTACTGATTCAGATTTACTTACAATTATCAGGACACAAGGATCCATCGAATCCGCACTGGGGAGTATCAGGCGGTGCAGTTGACCTGCCTCCTGCCCAATGGATAGGTCTATCTTCAATAAACTGCAGAGAAGAATTAGCAGCCACGTACGTAGCTACCACCTGTAATAGTTTAAGATGATGAATACGTTGAACCGTAATCTGTAAAACAGTGCCGGTAAAACTGATAAAATGCAAATCGAACTCACACATTGAGGGTTCTGTTGAAAACTAGATCGAAAAATAGGTACATAATTATCAAAATGATCTATAAGAGCTCTTTATTTTCATATAACATATAGAACTCTAATAAAGCTAAATGCTGATCCCGTTCCCGCGACTTTACCAATTCCCGGAGAGTCGTAGATACGGGGTAAGATGTTTCCACCGACACAAAGGAAGGATCTCGAGTAGTAAAGATACAATCAGATATTAAAGTGACAATAAACTTGTTTCGCTAAGAACATTAAATCTGAGCACTTGGAAAGTAATATTTACCAAAATCTATACTGAAAAGAATAAAGTACCCAAAAATGATTAAATATTACACTTTTTTTCTTTCTTTTTAATGAGCGCACTATACCCACAGATACCCCCACCACTGACGCCGGGGGGGAGGTTATGTCGGACTTGAACCGACTAAAACGCACGGCGTTTGCTCGTGCCGCAGGTTGCCGGAGGTGAGATTATCTAAGACATATCCCTTGCACCCCGGCCGGCCCAGGACCGTCTCTTATGAGACGGCCCTCTTCGGGTGTGGGGATCACGGAGTCCCCATCGCATCCTCATCGAATGGGGAGGCGCGCATCGCGCACCGCCGCTGCAGCCTGCTTCTGCTAGTGTGACTGGGGGCTTCACCCGTCACCCCCAGACCCGCGCTCATGGGGGACGGAGGTCATTTTGTGTCCGACGCCCGAGATTAGATACTATACTTGGAATGCTTCTTATGTGCATAGCATACAATACAGGTATCTGTTCATTTCAAATACTTAGAGCAAGTACTAATAAGCAGATGAGCATAAATAAATATAAAATTTAATATTTCTACACCAGGATATGGTAGAATATGTTTGAACAAGTGAAATAACATAAAGACCTCAATGTACCATATTCTTAGAAATAAATTATTATTATTATTATTATTATTATAAAAAAATAAAAAGGCAGATCATGAAATGGTAAGTCTTTATAATGCCACCAGATGTATCTTAGTAGACTTAACCACTCCCAGACCGTCATTAATAATCTTAAAATAGTCAGATTTTTTTGGTCCAAATATCATACCTGATTAGGAGATAGAAAGTAAACTTAAAAGTTTTGATTTGATTGTGATATAAATGTTTTTTTGTTTGATGTAAATGGTTTACCTAATACGCTTGGTTTTTCTTTCATTTCTCTTAAGTATATATGCACTCCCAAAATATCTTTTAGTCATGTCATGAAACCTCAAGATTATAAACGATATTTGTTCAGTAAATTGATTTTTGATTTGTTTTGAGTAAAATATCACTCTTGGGTTACGTAAATAATATTAGGTAAAGAAAGTTTAGTGTGTATCGTTGCTAGTTTCAATAATTGGTATTGAAAGGAATATAGATGGCATGTTTGTACTGTGAGTATCTACTGTTACTGCTATTTTATTTTATGATCTTTCGATGATCCTTTCTTGTCTGTTATTATTTTTCTTGGATGATATTTCTTATATATTATTTGGACTATTAAATAACTATTTGTATATCGTTCTGAATATGCTTTAGTCACTGCTAGTGAGTTTCTATTTTATTGCATGTGTTAAAATTGTAGAATTGTTATTTGTTTATAAATAATTATGCTTGTGTCTTTATGGACATTAAAATCATGCATTTTGGGGAGGGATGTTGATTCTGACATCTACTTCAAATTGATCGTTCCAAAACTCTCCAAGCCCACTTTTTCTTATTTTTTTATTATTTTGCTGTTTGCGAACATAGTGGTGTTACCTAGGAACCTCCTCACAATACGTGCTATGTTGACGAGGACTGCCTTCTGCATCAGGCCGTTGTTTATTCGTTTGTTCGTTGTTAAGTTCTCCTCGTAAAAGTTATAAATGTAGTTTATGTGACACTTATATGCAACATGGACGCGATAGTGTTTGGAGAGCATAAGGAATAAAGAACTGGATCGAAACGAAATCACGATGCATGTTTAATAGATGCAGAAGTCCCATTGGCTTATGATACTTGCAGCGCCAGTAGGTGCTTCCGTTAGCGTAGGTACTTTGTCTAAAGTATAAAAATAAAAAGAAATCATTATCATCCAAAATTTGAAAACTTTTTTTTTTTTTGGATGATAATGAAAATTTAAAAAAAACACGAGGTACTTATTGTTTAAATTAAAATAAATCGTTTTCTAAACATTTCAGTGCATATCTATTTATTATTTAATCCAATGATTACTGTAACTATTTCAATATCGATTCTTGTTGTATTTTTTTGGTGTACAATAAAGTACTCTGATTTCATCCAAGTTTTCATCAACTTCCTTTCTGACTAGCTTGTTTGTAGTTTTCAGTTCTTTGTTCAACAAACTTGAATTTGTCAATTCATTCGTGTTTCTCTTAAATTATGAGAATCATGATATTGTATATTTTTGCTTTTTATATCTCTTTCGTACTTAATCACACTTTCTAATCGTAAATTTGTGTTCAGCAATTTACTTTCTACTAAATACTTAAAGGGCAAGTAAATACAATTGAAATAAATCAACATTTCATTGTATAAGATGCCAAGCAATGAAAACAATAGGGATTCGTTCTTATTATAATTGGTTTTAAAATGATGTCTTTATTTTGATTAGTCATTATTATCTTATAATATACATAAAAAATAAATGCAATTACTTATAAAATTTATACAAACTATACAATTAGGTCATGCTTCATTTTTTAAATTAGGTGACTATTGCATATTAAACAGCTTGGAAGATTTCAACCTTATCTGTAAAACCAACCTGTATACTGCTACAGTTCAATTGTTCATAAAAAGATCAATGGTAAACAATTATATTATTCCATCAATGAGTTTCAGTGCTTCAATTCTCGGCTCTCAAATTAAGTGAGGAATTGAGCGATTTCCATTTTGATAGAGGCCTCCCCTTAGGTAGAAGAGCCTAGCCCTAGTCTTAATAAACCTAACTTCCAAATTTATACAACAACATCTAAAATTATCTACATGATCTGATCATGATCATCACTACATTAACTGTAGCGATAACTTAGACGAAACATTATTAAAACGGGAGATGTTTTTAATTTTTCTTTGTCGTGGACGGTTTTCTAATAAACTAGACGGGCATCTTTTAATTAAACCTTCTTTATTGGTTCCTTAAAGACGGTGGAACGTTCTCGAAAAGTTGGTCCGCGTTGTTTACTTTTCTGATTGTTGACAGTCCAAAGCTTTGTTAATTTCAAAGAGCTTAAGTTGATTGGAAAATAACTTATTATTTTTTTTTTTTTTTTTTTTTTTTATATAGGACACGTCAATTGGACCTCGCCTTGCCTGATGGTAAGCTGAAGGCAAAATCCCAGAAAAGAGGGTCACCATTACTTACACATACCGTGTGACAATGGTGACACTCAGCTTGACGGCCTTATCATATGCTTTTTCACGCCCCGCTTAAAGGACCCGGGACTGTAGGAAGAAGGAAACACGTGAGCTGGTAATGAATTCCAGGCCTTAATGGTGCGACAGAGGAAAGAGTCTCCGAACCGCTTGGTTCTTGATCGGATGTTTTGCACCGTGTGCGGATGACATCTAAGACCTGCACGCGTTGTCCTGTGTAGGAAAGGGGAGGGTGGGACTAATTGGAAGAGCTCATCAGAACACTCCCCATGGTACAGACGGTAAAATACAGCCATGGACGCAACATCTCTACGCAGCTGTAAAGGTTCTAGGGTGTTCGTGATCTCGGGATTCCCAATGATGCGGATCGCACGTCGCTGCAACCTGTCGAGAGCATCTAGTAAGTACTTTGCTGAACCGTCCCAGAGATGCGAGCAGTACTCCACACAGGAGCGAATTTGTGTCTTGTATAGAAGACACCGCTGCTCCGGCGTGAAAAATCGTCTCACTCTGTTCAGGACTCCGAGTTTTCGTGAGGCTGTTTTGATGATGCTTTCGATGTAGTTTTTGTTATTCAGGTTGCAGCGAACATCCATACCTAGGATATTGAGATTGTCCTGCAGCGGCAGTGGCGTGCTCTGAAGAGTGGGGAGGGGAAGGAAAGAATGAAGAAGGACAATAATGTGTTACAACGGCGTAGATTGTCATAAAATTTATGGCCACTATATCTACTTTATTTTATTCATTGAAATCTTATATCAGTGAAGTGAATACAGCTAAGTGTTAGTGAAATGAATGTGAAACAAAAGTATGTTTTCGTTTACTGGAGAAAGTTTTTTTTTAAATCATACCTTTGATCAAAAACACGATAGGAACAAAAAACGCACCCTAAAACCCAACCACATGTTCATTAACCCCACTTGTAAGAAGCTTAGGACTGTGTACTTAAAGTACAAAACACAATAAAGGGCGACTGACTTAACAGAAAAGGTTTGGAGCTTACAGCTGTGCCTCGAGTTACGTTCATATACCTTTTACATTACCGTTTGAAGTCCTGTAAGTAACGTCACTGTTACACTTTTGCTACTTACGACTGTTTGTTTTACATCAAAGAGTGGGAGTAAATTTATACTTTCTACATACGTAATATATGTGTATAGTTGGTTTAAATCATTTCTATAGCCACGTGTTTGTGGTGTTATGATGTTTAAATGATCATCTTCTTTGCGTAGACCATGTCGTGTCCCAGGCATTTGAGTCCGGAGTCCGCTTCATAAGATGGTTAGTTAATGTATTTTCTAAAGTGCCTTATCTTTAGGTTATCAACAATCAGCTTTGTTGATAACCGCCAGGAAAAATAATTTTATAGTTGCAAGAACTTTAAAATTCATATAAAATTTTAATACACAAGACGCAGTCAAACTTTAGTGTGTAAGTTAGAAATTATATTTATTTTTATCACTATATACGGGCGTGTCTTTTTGCCGAAGGTTTTAGGTATTTAAAATTAAAAAATTACCCAAATGATAACATAGCTAGCTACTAAGAACTTTTGAAACAGTATTTATGCCTGTCTCAGCAGAATAGAATTCAAAATGAAAATAAATACAGTTTAGGTTGTTGACAACAAACAGAAATATATTTGTCTGAAAATAATCGCTCAAGGGTATAAACGGGTTGAACAGGAAAATCACGGGCCTGTACGTATTTATTATGTGTTATAACTTTCTTGATGTTTTATTATTTATTGTAATCTAGACTGTAACTATGGTGAGAAGACCTAACCAGCCAGAAAGTTACTACTCTCTTGATCAATATGAGCAATTCATAGGCCTTTCAAGACTGATTCACGTACTGAATCATCTAGAAGTGGCAGCATCTACAAATCGCATACTGCTTTCACTCAGCGTGGCAATTGAATTGATCATGGTCTGCTTCTTTATGTTCGGTGGCTTGAATATCATTGTTTATTCCAAATTAAACATATTGCAGAACAACGTCATGTTTGGTTTGACACACAGCATTACATTACATTAACTGTTGCTTACGAGAAACAAAATAACATGATGTAATTACAAAAACACATGTAAACACCTGGCAAAAATTAATTATAAAATTTATTATGCTGCGTTTTTTTATTGAATGGTAATAGGCCATGCTGCATAAATTTAGGTACTGCAGGTGGTTTTTCATTGCCGTTTAAGTCTCCTTGCAGTTTAATTATGGCCACCTCTGCTTTCCCTGCTATTTTTGCTGCTTTAGGTAATGAGTGTTATGTGTGGGAAGCTAGCCGCTATTCTACTCAACATAATGTCCATTGATGACACGACTACTCTATCCTTCCTCCTTTTTGCTGCAGCTTCATAGTCATCATCATTTTTAATGTTATATGCTTGCAGGTTAACTGAGATGACAGTCATAGCATCCTTAATAACAGTCTTCATTATCTTATGTATGTTGTGACCACAAACTAAACAATTGTAGCTAGCTAGAACATCTGCTGCTAAGCTACACTTTCTTGGTACAGTGTATGTGAAAATAAATATCTCTTCACCTACAGTCTTATCATTAGCAGCTCTTATTGCCATATCTAGGATAATAGCTTGCGGCTTAAAGCCATAGCTTTGGCAAAGGATTTCAGAGAGCTTGTTTCAGCAACTTTACCTTCAATATCTTCAATAACAAGTTCCCTAATGACAGCATCGGTAGATAAGCTTTCAATTTCAGACTTCACAGATTTTATGTGGCTATCCTTCAACTTGAGAGTGTTCTAGAGAACACTAAAATCACTTTTATCGATACCAATTATTTCTCATTCTTCACAGCTATAGTATGATTCACACTGTCGGGGATCTATGGTTACCGCTTACTTGCTTCCAATATTTTCCAAGTCAACTGTGGAGTGAATTGTTCAATATATCTTATATTTTTTCCTACACATATTTACCGATACCAAGTAAACACACAAAGTTCCGAGAGTTCAGTTATATAATGGTCGTGATAAATTTTGCAGGTACCTACTCTGTGTAACGGAATCATCAAATATCCGGTCAAATTTTGTAAAAGAATAAAATATACCATTTTATCTCTATTTACCCCATGTCACTGCATTAACATTACATTTTTAATATTACAATATTTGTGACGCATTTAGATCTAGTTTCATGAATAGACATCAAAATATATTACGTGTTATACAGAATAACACTAAGTATATGTGTCAGCATACAAAGTGATGTGAGCACGAAGCATTTTAGTTTTAACCAAAGAATATAGTTACAAATATTTCAATAAAACTTCCACGTAATCAAATATGCATTCAGTTAAATTGTTCATTTTATTAACATAATTATAGCTGAGGGCTGCAGTCCCGTCCGTATAAAATTCTTATCCGGAAATATTCCAGGGATACTATATTATTCTATACTATGTGGGCTCTACTTTGTAATCAATTATAAAATATTTCAGAAGTAGAAAGTCGAAAATATTAGGATATTTTTTTATACCACTTAGGTGGCAGATAAGCATACGGTCCACTTTATGGGAACTGGTTACCGTGGCCTATGAACGTATGCAACACCAGGGGCATCACACTCGTGCTCCCGGCTCTGAAGAAACCTTCTAATGCCTTTCTGCAAGAATCCCATATTGTAGTCGCTTGGGAAAACCACAACAAGGAGTTCATTTTACAGCTTGAGCGTGCGTGGTACCGTACCGTATGTACCGCACTTCGCACTGTGCGGTACAAACGGCCGTAATGTGTGAGGAAAAAATATTCTAACCTGAAATTTGCTGGTGTCTGGGTTCATGTCCAGCAGTGAATATGACGCCACTCGATCTCCATTGGAGTCTATGATCACCTCTCCTGTTATACCTGCGAAATAAATTATTGATGCATTCACATCTGGATATCAATCAGTCACGACCTAAGTCTATTTCACACATATTTCAAAGTTATTTTGGACTGGCGGAAAACAGTATGAGAGAAACTTTTATCAATCTTGCGATACTGAACTTTTTCACATTTAATGCCAAAATAGTTAAAAAAATAATAATAATATGAAAACATTAAATAACATTTAAATTGAAGAAAATTCAGAGTAACTGGTTTAACTTTACTGATGTATTTGAGTAGTTCTTAAGTCTTCATGTTCAGTGGAAACTCGAGTAACATAAAATTCGTACACTTACGAGTACTTAACAAATAAATTTTGTTGGACTCAAGTGGTTCTATACGACTTCTTATTTCTTAAGCAATAAAACTTGGCCTACATTCATTTTCAGGCACCAAGTTTCACACTTTCCCTACCATTACTCGTTGAAACTCGTACAACAAACCATAAAAGTTTTCTTCACGAAACTTGTTTTCTACACAATATATGTGGCAATCTGTGCCTACCTTGAAATGTTCTGTTCCACATTTTCCTTATAACTGCCGCTCCATCCAATTGGCCTCCAGGGTTCTCAGCCTCGCGTAGAGTGTCATTGAGTGCTAGCGCGTAGAGGAGGACTGCATCGTAGAAGGCTGCTACGAACGTAGACACCACCTCGTCCTTACCAAATGTGTAGTTGTACTTTGTAGCGGCTAATTCTTTCACCTAAAGAGATAGTGAACTTGATTATTGTATTGTATTGCATAGATTTTTAATAGCATCGATTGTGGGGCACTTATATGTTTCAAAAGAAATGTGTAGATAGTGTATATGACTTGTAAGAAGGATGGGCCAATATTTGTAGCATCAACTAATATTTGTGCATAAATAAATATATCAACAATATAGATGAATAGTTTTTTCAATACCTTGGTATAACTATTAAGAATTAGTAAACCCTTTCATATCATACATACATATTCAATGACATATTTCAGGAATACATGTGAACAGGTTCAGATAAACGGATCTGTGATGTGGCTGTCTTGTTGAGTATGTATGGGATGAAATAATCATAAACTTTCTTCTTCGAATTACTTTTGACGTAATTGAGAAATCGCTGTGATTGTAATAAATAACTATTTTTGTTAGGTATTCTTATACTTGTCTCACCTGATCAGAAAAATCAAGATATTCCTTGGTCTCTGGCGCCGGACTGGTAACAGTCAGCACTGCACTGTAGGCTCTTTTAGCTTTTTCATTTCGTTCTTCAGTGTCATTTTCCATTTTCCACGGTTCTTTTGATGATGCGGAAGCCAGACTATTGGAGAATATTATATAAAATTGTAATTGTATTCATGTAAATTAAGATTTATGTATTATTACAATCGTAAAAGTAGATACAGAAAAATATTGAAGTACAGCTGAAGACTAAAGGTCTACGCAAACAGTTGCGAAAAGGTTCAAGGGATGAAGCTGTAAAACTTTTAAAATATTGTTTTGTACACGTCTATACGTGTTTGTACCTATGTACATACATCCTGATTGTGATAGGGAACCATTGAAACCAAGCCCATTAATTATTGTGATGTTAATAATAAAGCCATTTTTGCAAGTATAAAAATATTCTCCACACTTATGTAGTGGGAATGGCATTTTTTCCTAAGCTGTTCGCGAACGAAGTTTTGGATGTTCCTTAGTTTATGACATACTAGGTTTAAAAGGCTTGTTCTAACGTGAACTCATTCTTAGTTAGTCTTTATCCCTGTTTCGAAAGTTAGGAAGAACATTTGTAAGATGCGACCCACATTTGGGGCAAACTGTTAGTAGTTAAGCTGGCTTAAAACTTTTTCGAATCTTTTATGCTCATACTAAACGAAATCTAGGACATTAGATATGACTTTTGCACTTATTATACTTTTTTGTGTGCATGTACATAATTCCGATTGAAACCAAACCAACCTGAGCATAATGTTATTCCAGTACAGTACGCGTTACCTTTTCACTGCAATTGAAAGTTACATAAATAAAAAGAAATATGTACTTGTGCATAATAAACTAAAGAAAAAATAAACAAAAAATGACACCTTACATTTTAATTTGATGTGAGCACCTTCATTTTTAAATAAGTAGGCACTCTGATGTGTCACATGCAGTAAGCATTTAGGACCGTTCATTTTATAATAAGTTGGCAATTAGCTCGGATAAAAAAACGTACAGTAAGTTTAAATATTAAATTTGGTCTTCCACAATATACAGGGTGGAAAAAAAAGTCGGGCCCTGGAAGGAAACTACCTTAAGTCCTAAAGATGGCTAATTTTAAAGGAGGTATTTCTTTGTTTATAAAATAAATAAAAATGCTTTCAAAGATTTTTTAAATGCCGCTTGCCTCATCCGGGACTCGAACCAACTAAAATTCGAAAAAATAACATTCTTTATTTTTATGGCATCTATCGATAGGGTAAATCATAAGGATCAAATCTCTCTAACAAACATGGTAAATTAAATGAAAGGAAATACATAAAATCTTAACTTATAAATTCTATGCCAATAGACTCCGCACGGCTAGTCAAGGAGCCATCTGATACTTTATTGACAATAAAGTTATCTGTGACGCCATTTATTTATTAACATGAGTACTAAGTGATTGACCTTTGTTTCCAGTTTAGGATATAACTTTATAGGGTAACTACATTGAGGTACAAGTAAATTGGGGTGCTTGGTTAGTTAGTCAGGAACCTCTACGCGGTACACTGCACCGCTCCCTAGGCAACGGAGATGGCGAGAGAATCACCTTATATCCCGTTAATTGAAACTTTTTAACTAACCTCAGACGGCATGCGATTTTAATTAGTTTGAGTCCGACATAAATAACCCTGCTGGTCCGGGATCCCCTTGGTCGGGGGGAATATCCACAAGATAAAAAGGAACAAGTAATTTAAATATGGAATTTTATTGTTGATATGATCTCTGACGAATCTTTGAGTTAAAGTGCCTACTTTCTTTTGTTAAACTAAATTTTAGATTTAGTGTTCAGGGATTTCCTTTCATTTAATTTATCATGTTTGCTAGAGATTCGATCCTTATGATTTACACTATCGATTGGTGCCATAAAAATACTGAATATTATTTTTTTGGATTTTAGTTGGTTCGACTACCGAATGTGGCAAGCGAGTTTTCGTTTTTGTTTTTTTTACTAACTAGCACGTCGTGACTGGTCGTGACTTTGTATATTCCCATGTTTTATGAATATGTGTACGTTTGTTGTATTTTTTATGAATATATGTTATGTGCAAGGTAATCATCTTTTTAGCATTTCTTAAATAATCCTTTCAGTATTAAAATTAGGGATACTTTTTAAAATTCTCAATGGAATATAAGAGGTGCCACGGTATATAAAGTCGACTGACTTTGTTACTTTAAACTTTTTATTTAATCAGAGTTGACCTTTCTCAGCTACTAT
Source organism: Eilema griseolum (assembly GCA_963662185.1). Classification (NCBI taxonomy): domain Eukaryota; kingdom Metazoa; phylum Arthropoda; class Insecta; order Lepidoptera; family Erebidae; genus Eilema; species Eilema griseolum. Next base: position 15,810,159 of record OY759250.1, read on the forward strand.
ATAATTTATTTTGCACTTTATTTTATAATTATACAGTCTCTCAATTTATTATTGAACACTCAGACAAACGATTATTCTATTTGTAGAACCAATAACTCACAATATCTAGTATCCAAATTCGATGTAATGTGTTAAATTATAGCTGTAACTTTAAAACATTACAATATTATCATAACTTACTTTGAGAATAGTTCTATGTTAAAGAACACATATTCGCCAGAGGATACCATGTTCAAGTCATCAGCTGCCAGCATTATCTCCCGAACGGTGCTCGGGTTAGCACACAGAACGACAACTGCAACAAATGTGTAAAATTAAAACATGTTTATCATTCCATTGGTCTATATGGTACCTTCTATAACAGATATGAGCTTAAACTTTGTGAAACTTATGAAGTTTCACAACAGAAACTTGTATATTAATCAACCTGTATTATATTGTTCTGGTTGATTGACTAGATTCTCTTGAATTTTTTTATAAACTCAATTTGTCCACAACAAACGAATAAAGCTATAAAGTGACTCCACTTGAGTCTTCAATGATGTTTTTAATTAGTACACTCGAAATACCAAGTTTTAAAGTAAATTTCAATTTTACTTTGCACTTGTGAATAAAATCAAATCAGTCTGCCAATTTATTTAAGTGTAGTGTTTGGTTAAATCAAATTAGGGTTTTGAGATTGGCTATTGATAGGATATTCTGCACCGTATAGACATCTTAACCCTGCACGTATTGTCCTGTGTTGGAAAGAGGTGGGTAGGACTAATTGGAAGAGCTCATCAGAATATTCACCATGGCACAGATGGTAAAATACTGCCATGGACATCTCTACGCATCTGCAAAGGCTCTAGGGTGTTTGCTACCTCAGGATCCCCAATAATAAAGACGGCACGTCGCTTCAACTTGTCAAGAGCTTTTAGTGACCAGAGTTTTACCAGAGATGCGAGCAGTATTCCACGCAGGAGCGAATATGTGTCTTGTAGAGAAGACATCGCTGCTCCGGCGTGAAAAAACGTCTCACTTTGTTCAGGATACCGAGTTTACGCGAGGCTGTTTTGATGATACTATATAACACTATACTATATAAGATCCATACCTAGAATATTGAGATTGTCCAGCAGTGGCAGTGGCATGCTCTGAAGAGTGGGAAGAGTGCTTTCAATAACTTGAGATTTACTTTACTGATTCAAATTTACATTTAACAAATATATTTCTAATCTGCTTAAAGACAACGAAGTAGTTAAAATAAATGCTTATGATAAAATACAGTATGATGCTCAGGTAAGGTTTTGTGATCAGATCACGTTGGAATCACCACTGTCAAGGAATGGGGTAGGACAAAGAAGGGGAGGCTCATCTGACCAGTCAAGTGGATCAGGCTTTCCGGACCGTGGTACAACGATTGTGATTACCTTGCGTTGTCGGGCACTCTCATTCAGACGTTCTCTCTCTCTCTCTCTCTTCTCGTGCGTATTTTCGCACATTCTGTTTCCAGTCACAAACACCAGCAAATTCATTACAAAGCAAAAATATTTCTGCTTTTAATTTATGAGCAGTGCTAACTTAGTTAACATCATAATTAGTTTTACGACACTAAAATGCAATACGATTCATGTTTTATTTATTATTATTACTTCCATTTGCGTTAATGAAAAATATTAAAAGATCAAAGAATCTGTGTTATATGGTCCGTTATAATGGTTTTTCAGAAAAATATTCTTCTTTCAAGTAGCTATAACACGTTTTACGACTACTGACTAAATACATTTATCATGTGTCCTTCGTACGTTTATACCTAGTGGTATATGTGAGTTATTGTGTACAGTATAAAATACTTTCCACCAAGCCTGCCGAGTTCGGTGTAAAGAGAACGAAGTAACATTATTGGAAATGAAATTCCTCTTCCTCCTGTTCTGTATTATGTTTAACCGCCATTTGTATACAGTAGACTGCTACAGAAAGCTACTTCGCTAGACTGGTCCCTCTTGAGATTTACATGCTTTAGGCATTGTTCGCAACAAACGTTCGACGTTTGTTTTGTTTGACATAATTGAACCGGTGGCGGTACCTGCTAATAGATTATGACATATCATGAATTCAATTACGCATCATTTCTTGAGTTAACGTTAGCTAATAATAACAGTTAGTCGCCGCAGAACAAATAATGTTTTCTTTTTAAACAGGTCAGTTTTAACAAATAAAACAAAGATGACAACACAAATATGATTATGTAATTATAACATAAAGATATATCTACTCGAGGGTATTTTCTTCAAATTATCGTTTTAATATACACTTTAAAGTAAGTGGTTGAAATTGATGATCATAATCAGTATACCGTTATTCAACAAATACGGTACGATAATAGGTTTTTAGAGTCGTGACTTGCAGGCTTTTTTCATTTTGTCCATTCCGTAGCATTAACGTACCTATTAGTTGCTTTATTAGTTTAGTCATTGTATTCTAATACTGTTTTATACCTTGTTCTGTCACTGACTTTACCGTGTGATGAAAACGAATGAAGCTTCTATTCTGTGAAAGAAGCGTACTTAACGGAATTAGGTCAGACTCGTCTTCCATGAACGTACGTGCAAATGCGCTCGACACTTCTTTTGTCGCTACTTTTGCAGATTTGACTAAGTTGTTGCAATCGTCAAAGCAGTCTTCTATACTTAACGATCAACTCAAAATGTATAATCAAATCAGAAAGAAACATCAAACATTATCAATGCTAAGCTGCTGTATATCTGATAATTTGACGATACACGAATGCGACAGAACATGATTTGAAATTCAAATAGAGTATTCAGTTTCTGTGCCACTGCATATATACAGGGGAAACTGCTTTTCAAAATGTTTTAGGATTAATGAATGCAAAGTTTGTTTTATACGACCAAAAACAACGACCATGTACTTAAGATACCCAAAGAAATTTAAAAAATATTCATTTTAACTTCTTCAATATATATAATTAATATCGTTTATTGTTTTACTTGGTTTCAGTGAAAAAATTAAACGATAGAAAATATTAGAATTCAACCAAAAGGCACGAAACTACATTCAAAAGAAATGTAAGCTTAATTGAAATTGTGAACTATGTACGATAATGCATTTAGTAGTCTTATTTTTCTCAAGTGAATGATAAAATTCATTGTAATTCAAATATTATTTCTGAATTGAACATATCGCAGCTATTGTGTTCGTATTCAAAAGCATTAAAAGGTTTCCACTACCACCGCATGTCTTTAAAGAATGTAGTTACATATATAGGTATTCTTCGCAAAGTGGTTCAACTCCCCGACTGAAGGTGAACAAGGTTGCCAACTTTTATTCAGTATGAAGATTTCTTACATTTTTATTTAGTTTATTTTCAATACAATCTCGAACTTTATTTGTAATTCAGTATACGAAATGTAAATTTCTTTCAGAATTCCTTTTCTAGGATATTTATTATGTCTTGGGTTCCACCGTAATCGAAAATCGTGTGGTTTTAGTCGGTTCGATTTCAACATAGAAACTCGACGGAAACGAAGAACGGCTATAACACCTTAATCGGATACTGGAATTTCATAAGGCATACTATCTATCTAACTCATTATATCCAAATTATTATACAATTTGTGTTATTTTTACCCAACAATCAATATCGTAGTTTCAAAGATATTTAGGTCCGAACTTATTAATTATACTTATATTATTTTGTGGTCCTTCAAAAATATTGTATAAAAATATAGTATATAATATATAAAACATTATAATTTTATTAATCTTTATCAAAATTGTCTTAGTGTTAATCGCATCTAACACAAAATAATAAACACATTATCATTAATTTGGTTATTTTATACAGAATTCAGAATTAAACAGCCCATACTAGTCACAATATTTATTTCTTCATTACTTACTTCGGGTATTCAAAGATAACTTTTTTAGCAGTTCCTTTAATTTGGTTGAAGTTGTGTTGGTTTCATCAAAGGGTTGTGTCTTTATGTTATCCTTGTTTTTCTTGTTCAATACAGTGAATACTGCGCTTAAAGTCAAAAAACAGGGACTGTTGCCTTTACCCGTAGCCAGATCATTGTTGTGGTACAACATGCCAAGGCGGCGCCACTGGAATGCCTGCAACAAAGAATACATTTCTTACAACTTGTTCTATTGTGAGTGTAATTTACAAAATCTGAACCAAAATCGATAAGAAATGTTCATGGAGTTGATGCATAAAGTAACCAAGTGAACACCAATTAAGCTATTGGCAATACTAGCAGCAAAGTAACGCATGGTATAGAGATTTTTTTATTGTAATATTACACTTTACCATCACAGTTGGTATGATAGAAAATATTAGCTTAATAATAGTTTAGCAAACCAGAGATTTGACTAAAGTATAGTTAGTGTATGTGTGTAAATACTCGTATATTCCTAAATTTAACAAAGAAGAAAGGAAATCAAACACTTCGAATAAAAATTGAAAATACAAAAGACAGAGACGGAAAAGCATTTATTAACGAAATAAATTTATCTTCATGTCATTAAATTAAAAATAGCTGTAACAAGTCAACAATATGCAGAAATAACAAAAAACAAGAAAAAAAGATTAAATAGCCTTACACATACAACATTAAAATAAATGATAAATACATTGTAACTGGTCTTTAGCACTTTAAAACATAATATAAAAAGAGTTAATGGTGAATCTACAAGAGTTCGATGACATAACCGTTACCAGCTTATTTATTTATGACTTCTGTCATAAATACGCAATTTGTCAAAGTATGATAACTTTCCACAAATGTAATTGATCAATTCATATATTCTATTAAAATAATGTCGTACCTTGCCAATGAAATATGAATATGCCATGCTATTTCCAAAAAATGTATATAACATATTGACAAAATTACATACACCAACACAATCACAGCAACAAACAAAGCGACAATTTTTTATTCATTTAATACCTTCATTTTCCTTTCAATATTATTAATGGTTTCTGAAATTTGAAGTGAAAGAATAAGTTGCACAAAAAATATATCAGCTAGTTTATCTTTTTATGTATGCGTATGTGTCCTACAAGGCAAAGACTGCTATTAAACCGTCAGATAATTGATATACAGGAATCCGTATAAAATCCTGGGCTACATTATAAAAGACAATAATTATACACTTCCTAGATGTAAAAATTTCTAAAATTGCTCTAATACGGTACTGATAAGGTACTTGGTGTTGTCGTATGACGTGAATTGCCAGAAATATAAATACTCGTAGTACCTACCAACTTGGTTATTAATTTGAAACAACTAAATTGGAATAATCATACTTTAACAAATTACGTATATATGACAGTAGTCATAAATAAAAAAGCTGGTAACAGATATATCATTGAACATTTGACAGATTATCAATACAGTATGATCTCCGATAAACCGAGATTCAGGGCTGAGTATCGTTGACTCCCGTTCCGCTTTTCAGCTTTCTTGGTGCAGAGCCTGGCCATCGCAATCCAGTGTGGAAACGCGGTGAGTGTGATGGGCACTTTTGCGCGCCGGGAATAGTTAGGGGCGGGTTATTTGATTAAGTTTATTGACTGAATTGTTGTATTATGTATAGTGACTTAACGAGTACTTTTATATTTTTTGACTAAATTATATTTTAAGTTGCAATTATTTATTTTAAAGCTCTTTTAATACCCGTATTCCAGAACGATATTCAGTTTTGAATCTCGGTTTATCTGAGTACAGATTGTATGGATTATCTGTCAATCTGTCTACACAATCTGTCCTCAGATAAAATCGAGATTCAGACCATAAGCTTAAGATTAGAGCCTATTTAGAGCCTATTTAGCTACAACCCGTTACCTTAGTAAGATGGAAATCTACCGTCTGTAATAACCTCGTACTGTGTTCCCGGCGATGAGTAGGGTAGCCAGAGCTCACTGGAGAGATTTTGTACTGTCTGTGGGAAGACCAAAAGCTTGTCCTGTTTTGTCTTTTACACTGACGGCACAGAAACTTGTGCTTACAGGGTTGGCAGCGCGAGTGTGACTAACTTGGTGTTGCATACGTCCATAGGCCACGGTAACCACTTTCCATTAGGTGGACTGTGTGCTTGTCTGCCAACCAAGTGGTATAAAAAAAACGCGTTTTCACGATTTGAACAAGTGAACTATTAATGCCAAGTATTGTACACCGAAAATTATCCAAATTATTGAACACAAGTTCAATGACATATCTGTTACCAGCTTATTTATTCATGACTATTGTCATATATACATAATTTGTTAAAGTATGATTATTTCGATTAATTTTTTAAAATTAATAAACAAGTTTGTACTATTTATATTTATGGCAATTCATACTATGAGAACACCAATTATACTATCAGTAGCTCAAATAGCTATTTAAAAAAAATGCATCTAGTAAGTGTATAAACATTGCCTTTCAATGTAGCCCAGGTTTAAAAGAGAATTTTCTATGTAATTCTTGTACATCAATTATCTGATGATTTAATAATAATCTTTACCTTGTAGAAAAAACCAGCTGATATATTTTTTTCTGCAACTTTTTCTTTAACTTCAAATTTCAGAACCCGTTGATAATATGGAAAGGGAAACGACGGTATTAAATTATTAAAAAAAAAATTAAATGCCTTTGTCTTTTTCATTCCACAATATACTTTTACTCGTAATATTCCTTTTAACCCAAACTTTAGAAATCAAAAGCAAAGCAAACTCGATAAATATTTACAAGCTATTTCAATAAAATCTATGAAGTAATTTCGAAATAAACCACAATAACGAAAATAATGCAATTAATCTACGAGCACATGTACAACATTTATGAGCAATTTTCATGAATTTACCTCGAAAATTTTGCGGATTGCGACACCACCTTGCGTATAGCTGCCCATCATTCTTGTTAGAGTACTGTAACTAGGATGTTTATACCCGAAGGCTTCAGCTTGGGCACCTGCAGTCAATACAGGGATGCTCCAAGGGCCCGCATATCTAGCAACCGGAGCTATAACGTATTCACAACCAGGACCAATGAAAGCATCTGAAAAACCAGCTTTGTTTTAAAATATTGTTGCACCTCAAAAAACTTACTGTCCAATAAATGTTCTATCCAATATTTTTTTCGTTACATAGTAATTTTAAGGACATCAGTCTTGTCAAATATCAAAGAAATCAAGAAATCTTACCTGCCGCTTCATGAACATAAAATTCGAAGGCAGCCAAAGGACCTTCTACAGATGAACATCTAGTATCCCTGTAGTCCACCAATACAGTCCAACCAGGTAATGGTCCATCAATTGCTGTAACTGCAGGAACAGCTAATTCCAATATTGGTAAAACTTTTGATAGTGATAATACTTGAGTTGAATCGGCTGGTAACAAAACCCCAAGTTTCACAATTTTTTTCTTAAACAAATGGCGCTCAGGTCTTAAGTTAAATTGAATATTTTTGACATAGTATGGATGCGATGCAAGATCATGGGGACGCCCAACAGCATGAGAATCGTCGCGCATATAGTTAGGTATTTCGTAGAATTCTGGATAATCCGATACATTTGCATTATCATCCTTATTCTTATAATAGTCGAAATATTTGCCAAAATCTGGCGTTTCCTCATATTTCTCAGGTTTATCCTCATTTGTCTCTCGTTTTGCTGATATTTTTTTCTTTTCTAGATTTATTCTATAATTATCGTAACTTTCATGTTTATGACCATGCCAATGCTTGGGCAACTCTTGAATAATTTCACGTTCATACAGTTCTTTACGTACTTTACTATTTACATCTCTAATACTAACATCACACGAGATTATCACATTTATAACACATATATAAAAAACGAGGAATGAAATCAAGTTTGGCACCTTGAACCTTGGTTTTTTAAGCGAGTGTGTTTCAGCATTGTCCATAGAGATATTGAACTCTTTATGGATTTCATTTGTATCTTCATTTGCAGTTTGTCTTCTTTCATTACTTTCTTTACTTATGTAGACTTTCTTCTTACACCACAATGTCCATGTATTTGGGAGAATCGTATTAACGATCTCCTCTAACATCTTACTTCAAATCTTTTTCATTTTACCAGATTATTTTATACACCGCATTTTGGTGTCTGTTGAGATTATTTTCGTTGATTAATTAATTAATATCGAATGCGATAATCGTCGTCGTCTAGATTAAACCATTTTAGTAGAAAAAATGTTTCTCTTATGTTACGTATTACATATTATTTTATGAAATTAAGACATGTCAAATTAGTTATAATATTAATTTATAACATTATTATAAATTATTTATAACATTAATAATAGGTATTGATTCAAAAACTTATTCCATGATGGCGCAGATCAAAATAATCCAAGTAAAAAATAAGGTTATCATTATAAATTAACTTTAATACTTATTCTAGAATCTACAATTTCAGGTGAGGTTCAGTGGCTCAGTGGTCAGAGCATTTCCTCTGAATGGGAAACATCATGGGTTCGAATCCCGCTGAACTGATTCAATTTTTTTCTATTCTAATCGATTTGAATAGTAAATAGGTACTAAGTGCTTTAAAATTTCACATTTTCAAGGTATTGAGAGAATGGATTGCAAAGAAACAGAATAACAGGTTTTTATCGAAGCAATAGTGTTTTTACACAACATATCCATCAACCAATTTTACAAGATTTGATTTTAGACATTATTTTATTTCTATACCGTTGAAATCTAATTATACTTTAAATAGATTTCAATAGTATAGAAATGAAATAAATTTTATAACAAATTCAAACATCTGCCATGGTCAACTTCCAATGACGCCTCGTGGACGTTAACAATGGCCAATCAATCATGGCAGATGGAACTCTCTTAAGATTTATCACACAGAGCTAAGAAATCAAAATAACAACTAATAATAGTTCATACTATAAGAAAATTCTTGTTGCTATAGCAACGTCGTCAAATTTAGTAATTATTTCGCTTAAAGACATATATATACAAAAGGTAACTAAAAACTACTTGATGTCAAAACATTATGAACGATGAACGTGCAATCTTTACATAAATAGCGTTTTTTGTCCAACTCAGTACATCGTTACTGACCATTTCAATTTTAATATTAGTTCAGAGGATATCATAGGTTGTACCTACATAAATATTTCATTATTAGCTACCAAAATGTTAATTAATACCTAGCTAATTTTATTTGTATATAATGCATAAGAAAAATATTCGTATGATGATTACCGCGGTAGCCTAGTGGTATGGGTAATGAACTGCTGAGACGAGGTCTCGGGTTTGATCCCAGGTTTTACCATGGCACACACCAATGACTTTCGATGCTTTTCGAAGTTATATGTGTATTTATCGCAGGTTTATAAGTGCCCGGTTAATGGCAATAGGCTGGCCACCTATTACATTGGGACCTAAACATAAACTGGCGAAATGTGGGTGCTAGCACCTCAGCCTACCCCTTCGGGGATACAGGCGTGAGTTTATGTTATGTTATGATGATTACTATGCTTTGTATATTTTATGATGTTTGTTACTACACAATTTGTTTTTGAGAATATAAACAACGTCATTGTTGTCAATTACTATTTCAATATGCATTGAAATCGTTTTTTTATCCTTTAAAAGTTTATAAGTTCGATTTGGTGGTCCGTAGTCCATACAATTTTATTACTTTTTATTTTTGTAGTCTTTATTTTTCGTTTTAATGATCTATCTATACATATTTCTTTTGACTTTAAATTTGATATAGCTTTACAAAGTATGATATCAAACGCAGAACATACAAAAGATACTATAATAATTTTGCCGAAAGTCTGGATCTCTGGCACCAAATAAAAATACAACTTTCGTATATAAATGTCTTGTGCGGAATATTTTTTACGTCTTCGCTGCCAGTTTTATATAAAATCTATACCAATTCATACAAAAGTTCTGCCTGCCTATGCAAATGATGTAGGCATCGCTAAGGTTACGTAAGTCACCTCAGTTTCATAGCCTCCTATGATTGATATGAGAACTTGGTATGAATTCTGATATCATAAAAAGATTTTTACGATATCTTTTATAGAGAATATCGTAACTATTTTAGGTATGGTTGTTTTTGTGATGGAATTTAGGCAAACTTTATGTAATAATTCGTAGAGTTCAAAATAAATATTTAAAAATCGTTGTTTCATTCATATTAAAATAGCTAAGACAAAGCTGAAACAAAACGATACTATTTTTTAGCACGAATGGCAGTAAAAACTAAAATAATTGTTTTGCCTAGTTAGACTTGGATTTTGTACGTCGGAATAAGTGTATAAATACTTGTGTGTAGGTACCTGTTTTAATCTACAAAATGGTTTGTGTTCCGATAAACTACATCGGAATAAGTGTATAAATACTTGTTTGTAGGTACCTGTTTTAATCTACAAAATGGTTTGTGTTCCGGTAATCTTTCCGCCTTTCAAAGCAAGTTACTATGAGAGAATGTGTAATATGTTTATCCCAACTATTTCTTATAAGTAGAAATAACAGCGATATTAAATAAATATTAGACAAGCACAAGGTACGTTCAAACGCGAAACAATTTTTCATCAAAATCGACTTGAATTTTTTCATACAATTCATAGACATAGAAAAGTAAATGTATGCGTGATATAAAGTAAGTGAGTTAAGTGGTATTAAGTAAGTGGTAAGCAAATTATTTCCAAAGCAGTCGCATATTATTATCTATGAGAATAGTTCCTGCGACTAAAAATAGATTTAAGCGACCTTCAACACTACCTCTCTGTAGTGTACTCTTAATACACCTATTTATACAGAAGTAATTTTTTGTGTGTGTGATTGTTGGTGAATAATTAATAAGCCAAAATACCAGTTCACACGATTTTCATTTTTATTTCTGTGCAACTTAAAGTAGATTTTATTAATGATAAATATTACTGAATCATTCGAGTCGTCTGGTCTTATTATTATGGTTCACTCCCATTGTTCTTGTGTCTTATGACGCTTACATCGGATAACTCAACTGCTAACGGCCGTATTATAATATACCAGCATACGGACTGCAATTAAGTATGAAGTTGCTAAGAACTATAAATACAGGAAGAGCCATTAGCAAACATGGAAATAAATGAAAGGAAAAGTTGGGGCAAGAGCTCAAACATTTACAATTAGCGCAATTGTGAATGTTGCATCACTTAACTGTTACAGCACTTCATTAAGTATATAGAATTTAAGTTGCAGCACATAACTGTTACCTAAATTCTATATACTTAATAATTAAAAAGGTTTAAAGGTTTAATAAAGTACTTTAAAGAAAATTACTATGAGGATGTACTCTGCTAAAATTTGACAGTATAATAATGTCAATAAAACTTGCTTCCTAGAAAATGAATTGAAAAATGGAAGCGTGATGTGCATTTTTTTTTCTTTATTTATGGAGCTTAGTCACAATGCTGACTACGTCGACGTGCATCTTTGATAATATTAAAATCTTTCTCTTTCATTTAATATTTTTGTTAAATTAATGAGCCAAGTCAAATAAAAAGAAATAAAATACAACTTCATCATTTATTTCACTGAAAAAATGAGGAAGAATGAATCATTATCGTATAGGTACCCATAACTAGAGAAATATTTTCGAGCTACATAGATGAGAACAAGTAAAATAGACCATAATGAGGGAAAACAATACTAGCATGTTGAAATGATTGCCTATTTGTCTTATCACTAAAAGGATTTTCCGATACTGTAATAGCCAAAATATTACATACTATATACTCAAGACACGTAATAACAAGCTATGCCCTAATTCTGTATGGAATACCATCAACTCACGTCTGACATGTGCTCTCCCTATTTCCATTATAAGTTGGCGGTTGTTCTTTATATATTATGTTCTGACGCGTAGTGATAGTACATAGTTCCACCTACGCAATTACATGGCGACCGCTGTACGCTAATAACAAATGTCGCTGGAGCTGACAAAGAAATAATGAAGCCTTTTTTATCTGCAATAGTATATTTTTACAACGCCATACAAGTAGTGTTATTTAGCTGTAGCTTTCATTAGTCGACAGTAGCCAACAGCGACCAATTTCAACGGAAAACTGAAAGGACAGTTAAATTTTTTCTTTTTTTTTGTCGTCATTTCTACTGAAAAAATAGGCTAGTCCTTAGCCCTACTAAAAAAAAAATGCTCATTATAAAAACAAAAAGACTTAATAGGTATATAGTGTTATTTAAAAAGTTATATCAAACATTTCGAACAGATCTAGAAACAGTTTTCTAGCGAGCGTGCCTTCGTCTTGGAAACTATTCCAAAGACAGTGTAAGACAAATGGCTTGTGAGAAAAAGGGCTCTGTTGATGGCATTTCTTCTCCAAATGTTAGTGGAATACAGATTTGAATGTAATAAGAATTTTTCGTTATTGAGGTTAAAAGATAAGAGTAGAATAAACTGCATGATGTCTGATTTTGAGATAGATTGGATCTAAAACAGTATTTTAAAAACTATTAAAAAGGAGGTTGTATCTCATCCGTACGCTCGCTTAACGTTATCAGTGTAGTCATCGCCACTTCCTACAAATTAGCTATCAAAGATATACTCTCCTTGATGAAGTCATTCGAACGGTTGGAGGTTCCATGTTAGCGAATCTTAGCAAGTATAGTCATTACGTTTTTGACAGATTACTCGAGATATGTTCTCTTGAACATACCTGCGCGGTTAACACCTTGACATCAGAATATTGAAAGGATTTTAGAAAAATAATACAGTAATAAATAAATATAAAGCACTATCTAGAGCTAAATTAAGCATAAGTTGTAACATAGGTTCTACAAATTGCAAGGTAGACGAATAAACACCGCGTTATGAAATAAAATTTTAAAACTACCACAGTAACGACCCAGAGTTGTATATTTTAACAACTTAACTACATTACGAAGTAATAAATAAACAAAAAATCACAAATTGCGAATAGTGACCGCTAAATGACTTAGGTGGCCATGACTGTGCACACTTCTAAAAATAAACGCGTATTTGAATCTTGGATATTTTAGTAACTTGTTTTAGGTAATCAACTTACTACATGCGAGTATTATACTCGCAAGTAGTAACTCGCGAGTTTCTTATTAGCAAAGTATAGATCATTCAACTTTTTCGTATGGAATTGAAATTCAAGTCTTATTTAAATATGGAGGTAACTACTGGTTTATAACTTTGTACAGATTACTATCAAAATTTGAAGGTCAATTTTGGCTACTGTATTAAACAATTTCATTTTTCATAGTAGTTGAACATTATTGTGATATTAAACTGGATGTCAAACTGGAACCAAATTTTATTTTTGTGCATAAGTATAAAATTAATGTTCAATTTGATTAAGTATGATGTAATTTAAAGAATTCTGCTATAAAAGAGGAACGTAAGTGTGGGGACTCTGTAGCCCCACACCCGAGAAGAGGGTCAGATCGTGAGAGATGGCCCTGAGTCGGCCGGGGTGCGAGGGATATGCCTGTCAACCTCACCTTCGGCAACCAAAACGACCCACAGGCGGCGTGCGTTTTAGTCGGTTCGAGTCCGACATAACCTCCTCCACCGGCTCCGGTGGGAAGGTATCCGTGGGGATTTTGCGCACGAAAAAAAAAGAAAAAAAAGAAAAGGAACGTAAGTGTTTATTTTGTAAATAGTATTCATTTTGAATAGGAATACATAATTTTCTTATACATGTAACCGCTGTATCCCAGTTTTATACTACTTAACAAAAACATTTTCAAACATTTTAATTCGCTGCAGTAAATATCTTTATATGGCCATTTCTAAACATATTTCATGTTAAATTGTTACTTAACTGTTAAGAGTCCATCTAAATGTAAATTTACCTCACACTACAGATTTTTATTCTGAAACGTCTCGAGGGTCCGCTAATTTAAATTAGCCCTGAGTAAATATACCAGAAATGATGATCTTAACGTTAAGAGCGAATTATTTTTGGAGTATCTTGAAATGGAGCTTTATTTTTACGATGATAATGTATTTTGCTGAGAATCACAGCAATTCGTTCCAGATGTTGTTCCACGGTTGATTCTCTTTAATAATGAAAACTCACGAATTTACTGGTTTTGGGCTTTTTGGAATATAAAATAATAATCTATACCCGTGTAATCCCGTGTGAAAACTTCAGCGGCACGTATACATATTTTTTTATATACAACTTAGGTGGCAGATAAGCACACGGCCCACCTGATGGAAAGTGGTTACCGTGACCTAAGAACGTATCTAACACCAGTGGAGTCACATCCGTGCTGCCGACCCTGTAAGAACAGAGATCTTCTGTGCCTTCAGTGCAGAACACAAAATCCTTTGGTCTTCCTACTGACAGCACAAAAACTCTCCAGTGAGCTCTGGCTACCCTACTCACCGCCGGGAGCACAACATGAGGTTATTATATATAAAGTTAGGAATCTTAAGTGATAATGACTTATAGATAAATATAGTAAATATTTATCTTAAAGCTCTTATCAGTTCCCTGTAGCGAATTTTGTAAGTTCAACGGCCAATACCTTTAAACTTTCTACGTTCACTTCATATTAATGTATCTTTTAACAATTTTAACATCAATTGTCTAGGCAACAAACCCGTACATGGTTTGTAATAGAAGTTCATTATTATGCAGCTTATATTATTTATACTCTAATTCTAATGTTTAAGTCAAAGTGTATCGTTATAAGAATTATGAAAAATCACAAATTAATCAAACCACTCTAAAAACTTCATATGTCTTAATGTCAAAAAGACGTGAACTTTACAAACTTGAACGACATTATAATCCCCGTTCTAGATTTTCTTTTATTCCTCAAGAGAACTACAAGTATAATAGAGTTGAAGTAGTGACATTAGCTAGATTTCAATCAACTAGGTCAAAGCAATAACGTGTCAAGTCCGAAGACTTCACTGGAAATGGCCCTATATAAGAAAAAGCTGTAAAACATCTTTTGAAGTATACTATACGACTGAAGTTTAACGATAAATAATATATAACAGCGAAAACTTGTTCAAAACAATATATTTTTTTTTTATACCACTAAGTTGGCAGACAAGCACACGGCCCACCTGATGGGAAGCGGTTACCGTGGCCTATGGACGTATGCAACACCAGGGGTGTCACACTCGTGCTGCCGACCATGAAGAAACCTTCTGATGCCCCTCTTGAAGAACCCCATATTGTAGGCGCTTGGGAAAACCGCAGCAGGGAGGTCATTCCACAGCTTGAGTGTGCGTGGGATGAAGTTTCTTTCATACCGCAAAGTGCGCACCGGCTCAGGTCGCAATGTGTGGGGATGAATTCCCTGCCTATGGCGAGAGGTGCGATGATAGAATGTAGCTACGGGCATCATGTCAAACAATTCATCTGAGCACAAACCATTGTATAGGCGGTAGAACACACACAGTGAGGCAAAATCCCTCCTAAGGCTAAGAGGTTCCACTCTACCTGCGAGTATGGGATTGTCAACCAGCCTCAATGCCCGTCTTTGCAACGAGTCGAAGGGGTCAAGCTGGTATGCAGGTGCTCCAGCAAAAAGGTGACAGCAGTACTCCATGTGAGGCCGGACCTGTGCTTTATAAAGAAGGAGTTGCTGCCCCGCAGTGAAGTACTGCTTCGCCCTGTTGAGCACTCCGAGTTTTCTTGATGCCAACTTAACCTTGTCCTGCAAATGACTTCGGTATTGGACGTCGCTGGAGATATCGACACCAAGGATCCCGATACTCGAGGAGATGGTAAGCGGTGTGCCCAGGAATTGCGGCGCCACAACGAATGGGGTTTTCTTAGCGGTGAATACACATACTTGTGTCTTAGTGGGGTTGAATTGGACTAGGTTTAGTCGTCCCCAATCGGATACTCCAGAGAGAGTAGTCTCGATTTTAGACATAAGTTGTTCGCGACTCTTCTCCACCTCGGACTGAGGGATATTTGCACGGCCCGTGTAACACGTGTCCCCGGTACTGTCGTCCGCATAACAATGAATGGAGCCATCAGACAGCATGTCATTGATATGCAGCAGAAACAGCGTCGGAGACAACACGGAGCCTTGTGGGACACCAGCGTTTATGTTCATGCGGTCCGAGCAGCTGCCGTCGACGACGGCTTGGATGCTTCTGTTGGACAAAAAGCTGGCGATCCATTCGCAAAGTCCCTCGGGGAGTCCATAGTACGGCAACTTCGCAAGAAGACCTTTGTGCCAGACCCGATCGAAGGCCTTCGCTATATCGAGGCTGACCGCTAGTGCCTCACCCCGACTCTCGATGGCTTGTGACCACCGGTTTGTGAGATACACAAGAAGGTCACCGGATGAGCGACGGTGGCGAAAGCCGTACTGTCGGTCGCTCAGTAGATCGTTTCCTTCAAGGTATCTCAGGAGCTGTATATTAATGACACGCTCCATAACCTTCGAGAGTAGGGAGGTTATAGCGATAGGCCTGTAATTGGTCGGATCTGTCCTGTCACCTTTCTTAGGTACAGGGTGCACGAATGCGGTCTTCCACGAGGCTGGGACCTGCCGCGCGGAGTATGAGAGTGCGAAAAGGCGTGTAAGTACAGGGCACAGCTCGGGGGCACAGTGCTTAAGCACCATCGCCGGTATACCGTCCGGCCCACTCGACTTCCGGACATCTAGGGACTTAAGCTCGCGCCGGACCACCCGTTGCGTAATTTTAACTTCGGTCATGGAAGCACCACAGCTGGGGATGATGGGTGGTTCGGCGTTCCCGTCGTTCATAGTTCATTTTATATACTGTCCTTTATTTTACGAAGAAGGTTTTTTGTAAGCTTTATCCTGAAATATGACTCTTACACACAGAAACCCTAAATGTAAAATGGATTGAGGTATCCATATAATTATTTCTTACCCTACTCGACTCGAGGACTATAAAAAACGTCACCCACTTGGTTTTCGTCACTAGGCGATGTGACCTCTTGTGTTTGGTTCTATATTTCATCTCTTATTAATTTTCACTTTATCTCCCCCCCAGAGGCGTTTGCTTCTCCAGGTTTTAACCCTTCGCCTCATTCCGCAGGTTGATTATGCGCGGTACCGTTGGGAACTCTGTCAATTATAGAATTCGTACTACTCTAGTAAATGCGTCTATGCCAATATGGACGAAATGTGAATTATTAATTTAAATGTTATTAACTTTATTACTGAAATAAATGTCACACATATAAGAATCTAGAAACTAATGCTAGCACATTATTGATTTTCTTTAATAGTTGTAGTTGTACATTTCCATAGGCCACGGTACCCACTTTTCATCAGGTGGGGCGTGTGTTTGTCTAGCACCTGAGTGATATAAATAAAAATGTATTATTTTATATTCGTTTATGAATGATTAATAACGTATGCTCTTATTGATATCAATATGACAATTAGTAATTTTTATGAAATTAAACGTCTCTCTTTTTGAACGTTTAAAATTTAACTTTTCGATGAGTACGTGAAACATTTTTAGGCTTTAAGGTATTTTTAACTTTCACGCAATTACTACAACGATCTTAAAATATATTATTCTAAATAATAAAAATCATCAACGTATGTTATGTTAAAGCAAAATGCCCAAAGGCTAAAGTGTAATATAATTGGTTTGATGATAATGTAGCATAATATCAATTGACGCAAATCTGTTTAGCACTTTCAAAAGTGGAAAAGTATTTAGGGCAAAAGATTTTGCGTTCCAAAGAGACGACTACTACTTTTTGGATATGTGTATATTAATAACAAGAATGCATTATAAATGAGTATGTAAATATGATATAGTAATCCGTTTACTTTTCATAAATTTACGAGATTTAATTAATTTTCAACCGACTTTAAAAATTTGGTTCTCTCTCTTGAAGCCTTCTAAAAGTCAAAACCAAATCTCATTTCGTTACAAATATATATTTTTTGCTGCTACAAAGAATTTATAATTTATTCAGTGCTCATGTGAATAAAGCTGTTATAAAATGATTTATTGACTGTTACAGAAGCCCGGATATTGCCAACCTCAAATTGCTTCGAGATTGCAATGTCTAATTCTGATTGAATGAACATTCGGAGATTGTCAGGACGTTGCTTAGTTACGATTAATAAAAGCAATATTTTAACAACAGAACTGCTATAATCGTATTTGTTTTAAAGACTTAAGTTAGTTCATTACATTAATATAATTAATATGTAGGGTTTTTTTATACAACAACTTAGGTGACAGACAAGCACACGGCCCACCTGATGGAAAATGGTTACCATGACCTATGAACATGTCTAACAACAGTGGAGTCACATCCGTGCTGCCGACCCTGTAAGAACAGAGAATCGATTTTTAAATCTATATATTTAACATAACATAAAGTCACGCCTATATCCCCGAAGGGTTAGGCAGAGGTGCTAGCACCCACATTTCGCCAGTTTATGTTTAGGTCCCAATGCAATAGGTGGCGAGCCTATTGTCATTAACCGGGTACTTAAAAACCTGCGATAAATACATACATAACTTTGAAAAGCATCGAAAAGTCATTGGTGTGTGCCATGGTAAAACCTGGGATCGAACCCGGAACCTCGTCTCTGCAGTCCATTACCCATACCACTTTCTACATATTTATTATATATAATTAATATCTAGATAACGTGAATGAGCTGGATCCTAATGCACAAGGTGTAGTTCTAGTGATCACAGAATAACTATGATATCCAAACGAAATTTTGCAGGTACTAGTGTTTTACCAATTAAAAAAAAATGTTCCATGATCTCTTGGAAATAGGATAGCCATTACAAAAAGGATTATTAACATTAACATTAGAGAGCATATTTCTGTAAAAAAACAATAATTACGAGTACCTACCATACATTTGACAACGAGGTAGTAAGTCGACAGTTCAAAAGCAATGGAAACGTCTGTATATATCATTCTAAACTGGTGTAACACGACCTTAAAATAGAATCGTGCAATCAACTTATTAATTTCAAGCTATTATTAGTAACATCCTGTTTTACAACGAGTTCTAATATATATTTAAAAGAATATTTATGAGTGAGATAGCGATGATCTCTTTTAGTGGTATATTTAATTGGTACATATTGCTTAAAATCTTTTGATATAGTACATGTGACGTACATTCGGTACATTCATAAAACACGTCGGTGGTCGTTTTGATCAAAAGGGTAAATCAAAGTGATTGAGTTATCATTAAAATTGTTTATGAGATATCAACGTTATAATTTCCTTATTTTCAAAAGTACTTGTTTTTCGTATCTAGGACACGCCAATTTGATATCACCTCGCCTGATGGTAAGCTAAAGGTAAAGTCTCAGGAAAGAGGGACTCTACTATAATCTATATCGATCTACTAAACTTCTATATCGTTATATTGATTAGGTTCTTTCAGATCAGTCATTATATTTGCAAAAAATAGGAGGAATATTATATTTCGAATATTCTTCGCTGTTAAAATAAAAAGATTTGGAATTATGTTTTTTCATTTTATTCACTTATTTTATCCATATATAATCATCATCAGAGGAGCTTTACTGTAATCTATTGGTGTACAGTAAAGAATTATCTATCTATCTATCTCTGGTACGGGAGTGATACCCAAACATTTAATACAAGCCCTCAAATCAATAGACATAGCCGAAAGTACATATATGACGATGCAAAAGGCTGCCATATTAAATACATGCCGCATAGTTCGCAAATTTCTCCAAGAAGATTTAAACAACCAACCCGTACTACCAGAACATGAAAGTCACTTGGTTTAGGCCCGTGATTTCATTAAATTTACCGAAGTGTCTTAAACACTTCGAGAATAAAGACAGCACATAATAATAATAAATATTCTTTATTGTACACCAAAATACACAAATGAACATGGATTTTATATATAATAAATGTACAATGGGCGGCCTTATTGCAAACAACAATCTCTTCCAGGCAACCTTTGGATGGACAGGAGTGTATAGAAATAAAATTAATTCCCGTAAACATTATTGGAGCCAAAGTTCACTTTATACACTCTTCATTTGACTTACGTGAGCAACAGCTATCTGAACCCCAACTCCAAGAAGAATGTCTTCGTCCAGTTTCGTTAACAGCTGATAGATTTTTTAAGGGGTGAGGTTGACTTGGGCACCCTTAATCTTATAAACCATTTCTTTTAATTTAGTATGCATTGACATGGAGATAAAAAACCAATATATAAATCTGAACAATGTCCAAATTGTAATAAAATATTAATAAGATTGAACTACAGAGAATAGAAATATGCATTAATAAGTCCAACTCATAAATATTACATGGGACACATTTATTCAAGGGTTCGTTGGAAGGTGGGGTCATAAGAAGACGTAAAACTTATTGAATGATTTAAATGCTCAATAGAAAATGTTTTAAGATCCAAATCTAAACAGTATAAAAAATAAATTGGAATCACGATATTATAATGAGCTTAAGAATGCTGACTGTACTGAGCTGGCGAGCTTAAAAAGACTTTAGTAAAGTAGCTGAGGTAAGAAAATTGTAGAAAGGGTGCAAAATTTAAATAATGTCCCACTTTATCACACCGAAGCCTGGTCTTTCTCACAATTATGGAGGGTTTCTATCATAATTTAGCCTTGTAATAAGTATCTATATCACTTAAGTTACAGAAAATGATATTAAAACAGCTAACGGTTATTGAGATGGCCATAGATCTATTTGCAAGAGAGGAGAATATTTTTAACAAAATTGACGAACTTAGTACTACAAATCTTTAAACAATGTAGGAGAGACACAATAAAGTTTTAAAGCCACTATCTTTTACAAGCAGATGTGACAATGTACCTTGATTCGTAAAAGGCCAATAATGTACAACCATAAGGAAAGGCACATAATTTGTAAAAGACAAAAGTGCTTTCTGTCATGCCCAACTGACATCTCTTTTTGAAGTTCATCATAAAGACTCAGTTGCGTCTAAAGTTTACACTTACATCTTTTCCTTTGATTTTCAACAGGTTTCAAGTTGTTGCTAATTTCTTTCGTATTTTGTCATTTAAGGAATTATTTTACGAGGCTATTTCCGGGAGCATCTGCCATCTGACTTCCAAATCCAAAAAGGAAAACCTCGTCCTTTGTTTAGCAATCTCACCGACTTGCAAATGAGATTAGTTTTGGCCTCAAGTATGTTCGTAGAGCGCTCTAAACACTACTAAAGTAATAACATGCTTTGACAGTGAAAGGAATTTACTTTTACATTGAACGCCTGGTTTGCAATATAACAGTCAGACCTATGAGAAAAGAATCAGAAAACAAGGAAAAAGTTACGACACTCTTTTCCAATCACAGTCAAAATAAGCTCTTAAGCTAATAAACGGTGTATCGAAATATGAATGGCTGTATGGCAGTTTGAGAATAGCAGAAAATACGTGATGACGCAGTTGAGATAATTGGTTTGTTCCGATAGAGAAAAGAAAATATATATACAAAATATAACATTTGGTCTGCCTAACACTTGGGTAATGACTAATATGAAAAATATAAATGTATGATGTAGAAGGAAAATCCAATATTAAGTCAATGCTAATTAGATTCAAAACTGACTGTTATATTTGAGTTTACTAGATAGTTTGAAAGTTTGATAGCAAGCGGTACCTATTTGCGAATTATGAACCGAAAGAAAACTTGTTCATTTGGATATCCTACACAATTTTAACAATAGTTTTTGTTAACATTTATGTACCCTATGGTGTTAGGGAGATGAATACCATTCATTTGAGACCCTATTCATTGAAATCCGTCCAGCCGTTAGTAGAGGGGAGCAAAGAAAACTACATGCATACATACATATACGCGCGTAACACTATACACTCGCTGGCGCAGTCGAGTAAAAATAACAAAACTCAAAACCAAAATCAAACGCATACCCTCACAGAGTAAACTTAATTAATGGATAGCTACAAACAAACTAATTGGCAGTCAATTAATTAGTAAATTCCTTACTAAGTGATGAAGTGGAATTGGTTACGGCTATAATCAATACTGACATTGATAAGGGCAATATAGTGTTAAGACGGTAATTAAAACAGGATAATGCAGACTACACACGAGTTACAAAGCAAAACAAAAGAGTCTGAAGCTACTCTTTTGTTTTGCTCAGTGTTATATCAATTAAGCACGACAGAATTCATTAAATTTGTTCAAATTCCATCGCATTTTACTTCAACAATAAATTGCTCAATATTCTATCTCAATGCTTAAATGAATTTCAATATTACAATGTATTATTTACAAAATATGTCTACAAATAAAATGCTACTTATCAAGATGTCGGACAAGAGCCGTAAATATGGAGTTAGCAGAATGTATGAATAGTTTACAGGTAAATGAATTTGTACATCTAATATGTTGAATCTTAGAATATAGGTATTCAATCATGTTTAAACAGTGCAAATTTAACTTCAACACGTGAGTTCATCCACATTGGGAGTGAACAAAAATTACTTACACAAAATAAATTACAATATACCTACCTACTTTTACAACTTCTATTCAACTAGATCAAGTGAATAATGCAACAGTGGCGAGATTAGATGCTAAACAAGACAAAAAAATTGTAGACCATTTATTGCAAAACTAGCACCAAGACTTATATTGATACTGTTCCAACCAATTCATACATATCTAGATATATTTGAATACAATAGAGGGGCTCGGGGTCAGGTAGCTAGTAAGAGATGTAATATTAGCCAGGTCAGTCTTAGGACGGGTAACTTTATATTCTTAACACATTGAGACTGTTCCGTGCTTCGGAGGGCACGATAAGGTTTTAATTGCCAGTTATGAACATCTATAATGTTCAGCCCGGGTAGTTGGAAAATTAGACTCCAAAAACGGCATGGATGATGGGGGACAGTACCCTTAGCACGAAATCCATCGTATTCGTATCGAGAGAATGGAATATTGCGATTGGCTGGCTTCATACACTCACAAGTACACAGATAGCGCGCGGCCAATCACAGTGCTCCGTTCTCTCGACACGACTACGATACTATTTCATGCTCTGTACGCGGTTCTAATGGCAGTTGCTTTTCGTAAAATATAGAAGTTTATTACAGCACCTAGCCTATTTTTATACTCGTAGTAACCAGATATTTGATAACCTAAAAATAAATATCAGTATATCATTCATGTCCGCTAGACTCTCCATAACACTTTTAAGTATTGAACGTAGATTGGTGCTTTACAATCCAAATTACGAATCGTTTGGTTATTTGTATTCGTCTAGCATAAAGAATGAGCCTATTTTATGGGCTCTTTGCCAAAATAAATATTCTAATTACGCACTTACCAATAATAACGACGCATTGTTAAGATTTTGAGAATCAATTTAATGATTAATGAATTTAGATATGAATAGTACAAGGGTGGCCCACCATGCTACTCTTTCGCCTATTCTATTCTCCAAAAAGGCGATACAAAGGCTTTGAAGCATAACTCCGGATGTTTTCGTTCCATAGCTTCATATATAGCAGCATATATAGCCCTCATATAGCATATATAGCCAGTCTATCAGGCCTGACCGAGTTCAGCCACAGCGACTGGCTTCTGATTAATGAGAGCTTTGTTGGTGTGCTCTCAGGTGACTGCCATAGCCTATCTTTGATTCGCATGTACGGCCACATACACCACATGTCATGGTTATCTATACTGATGTTATAAAACTGAAGAACTATTCTCAGGAACTATTGCCTCGAATTGAACACATATTTTTATGTTGAGTAGTTCTTTTATGCATGTCTTAGGCTATATAACATCACGTTCACATTACCTATAAATAGAATATTATTTCCAAAATATTGGAAAGGACGACCAAGTAATAAATTTTGCAAGAGGTCTACGTCCATATATTTACTTACAAGATCACTAGCTTGTTCTATAACGATGAGTTATGAGTCATATATAGTTATTTATTTCATAGCTAAAGGACTTTAAGTGATTAGTATTATATTTTTCTAGTGCCCAATGAAGAAAATGAGCATTCAGCCCACATGTCCTTTGCATGTTATACACATTAATATGCCAATTTACAATGGGCTGAGTGTTTCAGTATATAGTATGTATTTACAAAAGAAAATCCTTCCTATCATCCACATTAAGTAACCCGGACCTATTACAAGTAACCACCTATGCTTACTTTGGACTTGAATGGTATATGTTAATATTTTTTTGATTCCATTATTTTATTCGTATATATGTTTTAATAATCAAAATAACTAAGCAAAAAAGAACACTAACATAGTTTCAAATATTTCGAAAACAATCATAGCGGACGACTGGAGGAACATTACATATTATAAGGAATGTGCATAACATTGCAATTTAAATTGAACACTTTTTTTGACAAATGCTCAAAGTTAGGACAAAGACTGATTTCAAATAAATAAGAAAGGCTCAAATAATGCAATAGGTTTTTATAGTTCATGAAATTTATGCTTAGCTAGAATATTTGTAGGCAATAGGAACACTAAATTTTGTTTTCATGTAATAGAATAGTTAATATTAGAAGAACACGGTCTGTTTGGTTCTTGGACAGAACACAAACCGCTGTCAGTAGTTTATGACTGAAACGTATATCCTTAATTACGAGGTGGATATGTTTATCCCGACATTCTGGTAAGTCATAAAGCATATTACTGACTAGTAATATTTTATTGTTATACGTTATTACTGTCATTAAAAGTTGAGTAATAATATTTTTTCGTATTAAGCATACGCTCCTTTATAAGATTATGTGTTAGCGATGCAATAGAGATTTATTTTTCTACAATCATAATGCTCTTATGACAATTAAATGAATGGCATCTTTTTTCATTATTGTAAACTTATTTGAACTTAGTGATGGTGCGTTGTAGTAAGATGGATATTGTCTATTTAAACCATAGCGTAGACAGAAACTGTCATCAAACTTGTGCAAGTACAGACTTTCTGAGCCTCATACATCCATCTAAGGCTGAATTTGTCTGTCTAATATCCGTAATATGTTCGTTTAACTTAGTTTCACGTTTTACATAATGAAATATGCTTTTTATACCACTTTTTTTTTATACCACTTAGTTGGCAGACAAGCACACGGCCCACCTGATGGAAAGTGGTTGCCGTGACCTATGGACGACCCTGTAAGTACAGAGTTTCTGTGCCGTCAGCAGAAGACAAAGCCTTTAGTCTTCCCACTGACAGCACAAATTCTCCAGTGAGCTCTGGCTACCCTACTCACCGCTGGGAGCACAACACGAAGTTATTATAACCGCGGTATTCTGTAGGGCGGAGGTACTACCCCAGTCGGACTGCTCAATCGGGCGGAAATACCGCCGTGTCCTACCTAATACCTAATACTTAGATGGCAGACAAGCACACGATCCCCCTGATTGGAAGTGGTTAGCGTGGCTTATGCTAGTGGAGTTTAACTACAATTAATAATGTTTACATTAAGAAATATAAGGTAAAATCTAGCTGTAGTATTACTAAAGAGTTTAACAGTTTTCATGAATACTATAAGCATTGGTGCATTATAGTTTAATCGTAATTGAATTCTCACAACAGCAATTTCATTGTGGTGCCGAAACTGTATAAGTTTATCTCCGAGGTTTATCAAAAGAAAATGTACTTAAACAGCTCAAGGATATGTTGATTACCGAACAATCATAATATTGCTTTACAAGCACGAATTGACCAGTCTACTAACAGAAAATTTGAACCGAAAAAATAACGACCTTTCAATATCGTCGTTAAATGCAGCGTGCATATTATTCGGATTATAAAATTGCCGGCGGCCTTATCTAATATATTTTCTTTTACCCTTCTTCGCCCTTTTTTCGTCCCCTTTTCAGTGTTTATGACCCTCGACAACCACTTACCACAAAGTGGGCCGTGTACTTATTTGCTAACTTCATACACATACTAAAAATAGACCCATTATCGTTATTCCGATGTGCCCTACTAAAACTGGGGTTTGTACCGAGTGATTCGGACCAATACTGTAAGGAATGGTGTACTATTTCTTTTTACGGAGTATAGACTGCTTACAGGATGGTAAACAACATGGCCTCAGTAGTCAATTACTAACATGTTTCGCCCCGGCGGCGACGCGCCGAAGTAAATCACGAACAGGGTTTGTATTATTATCTATCTTATGTAGGTGTTTACTTGCCCAGAGCCATGTAATAATCTCTTTTAATTAACTACAGCGACTACAGACTACAATATCTAGCTAAATATTCGAACTACATACACGCTGGCTAAAAATACCTAAAATAATTATGTAAAGAAAATATTCTCGATATTCTTATTAATAATTGATTTTGGTAGCATGAATAATGTCGTTTTTTAATAAATGGAACGAGTGGTGCGCAACATGTTTCTTAAGGAGTTACAGACTCTGTTTCTAACGCAGGACCCGCGCCAAGTTCGATCCCCGCTCAGTACAAAATATTTGAATGAATGAATATGGTTACTTGCATTGGTCTGGTCGTCCCTTGCAGAGCACGATAAGGCATCGGTCCTGGTTATCATACAAATATCTATGGTAATCGTTACGCGTAGTTGGAGCCCTCAAAAGTCCAACTTCGATATCGAAAATTGATTGTGGAGGGCAGATGGCAGTCGTTTCATCGAAAATATCGAAGTTAAACAGCATCTTGGTAAGGAAGCCGACGCCAACTTATTTGGGAAAAGGCTCAGAGAATAACTTAAAACAATCTAGATAGCCCATCTAGTCCATATCACAAATAAATATTACAGTTTTTTTTAGTCGGGATGTTATATGTTAGTTTAGATATTTGAGATAGTTCATGACCTCTGATTTTAGTGATGAGAATACAAGTAACTAAGCAACGAACACTTGAAATATTCTACATAGACGGTTTTATAATGTCAGTAATAAAGATAAGCTGAAATAACAAACGTATAAATTTGAATCGTAATGAAGTTAAATTTCCGTATAAAGAAATTATGCAATGCAAATAAGGTGCTCTAATGAACGAATTCTTAGAAACAATTATTTATTAGTAGTATAATTATAAAAAAAACAAAAACCTATATGAAAATGTTGTGAAAATATAAGCTATATTTACAGGTAACAACAGGGACAGAGATGTTGGTGTTTATATGCATAGATTAAACATTATAGACAGGACACTTCAATTTTTATTAATTTGTATAGATTATATTATAGATAACGTGAATTTGCTAAAAGCAGAGCCTGGTCATAAATTGTTACCCCCAATGCCCCATATCACAGAAGTTTATTTTATTACTTTGATGGCAACATCTTGTTTTAGTAAGATGTAATGAAAAATACATGAAAAAATCGAATTTGAGATTTCTGCAGGTAGTTTTCTTTTAGGCTCAACCAATAGTTTGAGTAACGGAACTTTAATCCTTCATTATTGTATTTCACTTTATTGAATTTCAGATTTACTTAGTTAGTGGTTTCAAATAACAACTTAAAATTATTAATTTTAAGTTTATTTAGTTTCGGCATTACTTGGATAGGGTTGACTATGTGTGAGGAAGAATATTTATGTTGCCAGTTGTTTGGAATTCAACAATACTCCAAGACATTTATGTGTAGACCTTAAAATCGGTCCTACTAATACAGCACAGAGATTGAAACGTAGTAAAATAGATCCAGATGAGGATGGTTCTAGATGATAAAGCAAAATCCAATAAACGCGCTTCCTCAATGTATATATATGTAATGTGTAAGTAATGTATGTATTATTTGAATAGGGCCGGATTTTTTTCTAGAAAAGTAATTACCAACATCCTTTGAGCTGATTTTGTATCTTCTATTCAATTTAATGTAAAGACAAAAATCGGGCTAGTCATTAAGCGTGGGCTTAAAAAAACTACCCCACATTCAATTTTTAAAAATAATATTATTTTACACTCAAAACTGGAATTTCCTTTACTCAGTATTGAATTGAAAATGTTCGTTTTAATTTTTTACGGATGAGTTTTAACTGATGTTAGAGAGGCGGCTATAAAAATATTATCTTTATGATGTAAATGTACATAGTGAGAAATTCTCAGTATTTGTTTAGGTACAAGCAATAGAATTTGCATCATTATGAAAGCATTTGCTGAGAATTCTCAGTAATGAGTGGATAAGTAGTAGTTTACTTTCAATTATCTTAATATAGGTAAATTAATCTATTTTTAGCTATTAATTAATCTTCAGATCGCAAAAATAAATACGTATTCTATTATGATCCACTTGATGGTAAGCGACCGCTATGTACCAATATAATCTTAGCACTGATATTTTTTTTCACCTGAGTTAGAGAGATTTTTCACGTGATAATGAACAAAAATCGTGTCGTCCCAAATTATATAATAATATTTGCATCTGTATCTATGACAATAAATATGCGCATAAAGTAATGCAATAAACACAATGTTGAATGAAACGGTCTTCCGAATAGTTACTTGTTTATGTCCAGATGACCATGTGACTTAAAAACAACCGTGTATTGAATGAGTAAAACCGGAATAAATGACAAAAATATAATATATGGTTGCGATAGCTGAAATTCACGCGAGCAGAGTCGCAGCTTCAGGTAGTAAGAAAATATGGTAACTGTAATATTGCTAAGTGAAGAATCAAAACTACTTCTTTATACAATATACACATCAAATGAAGTCCCCCGAGACCCCGTCTTGGATTTAACTGATGGAAGAAAGGAAGCGGAATCAGTTTTATGTCTGGAGTTTTATAGACCAGAGGGGGCAGAATTTGAATAATCTGATAGTAAACCGAACGGTCTCCGCACGTTTCCCCATGAAACGATGGGTAGTTTGCAAAGAAGGTGATGTTTTCAGACTTGATATATGAACACAGCTGAATTTAGACGTCTGTACATCATTCTGATGCAAGTGGTAGTAAAAGATTATAGTCTTTTGTACGCTATTTAGGTAGCAAACAAGCGCATTGCTTATCTGATAGTAAGAACTGTGAGAAGTCATTTGGTAGATTATTACAATCGTATGAACATATCACATTAGGAGAATCGTTCGTGCATTGCCGCAGGTTGGTAAGAAGTAACATAAAAATAAGGAAGCTCCAGCAAATCTAAAATCAACTATAATACTGGAGAATTCATGCTGTCAGTGGGAAGACTAAAGGCTTGCTTTGTCTTCTATAGTGACGGCACAGAAACTCTATGCTTACAGGGTCGGCAGCGCGAGTGTAGGTCCTCTTGTGTTACACACGTCCATAGGCCATGGTAACCACTTTTCATTAGGTGGGCCGTGTGCTTGTCTGCCACAAAATATGGTATAAAAATAATAATAATAATAGAAACTGTCATTTGTCATATTTTTTTCTCTGAAAATTATTTCATAAATTTCAAATTATTACAAATGCATTTCAAAAATATGAATGTTACGCAGATATTGCATAATCTAAATTATTATTATGTCTATCTGTAAATAAATCCTTGATAAGAAACCCCTAATCAGTATATAGTAGGGTAGTTTTATTTGCTATAACCACCGAACCCCACAAAATTAGTAACTATTAATGTGATATCCACAGATACGTAGCCAGCGTCGTAATATGGGTGTCATAAACTTATTATAGTAGCTGTGTAATAGGTTTAATGGACATCACTCCAAGCATTAAGTAGGCAATAAAGGCTTCTTAGACCCTCTGCATTATTATTATTCGTGGGTGTCTGAATTCTATGAAAGGTATATTGAATATTCTTCCAAGTTCTACACAGCGCTATCTAGACACAAAGTATTAGCATAACTTAACTAGCTTGTGTTATGCAATCTAGAATGCGGAAAATACTTAGATACATTTTTTAATTAAATATACCTAGAAATATTAGACCAATATTGCAAATATTTCAATTCATGCCTACAAGCAGCAGAATTTTATGAGTTATTCTTATTACTAAAGAAAGTTTAACTGATGGATGATAAATAAATACGAATGGTTTTGAATCAATTGTAATTTGCAAGTGTGTAAGTGTGTGTGAGTGAGGAAACGAATTATTGTTACACACACATATATGTAGAACATACTGGTGACCTTTTCTGCTTGCCAAAATCAATATAAAGATATGTATAATACTTATATCACTAGACAGGCTATCGTTTTTGTCTTGTGTACACTAAGCGAAAATCGAACAAATGTACCTCTATGCCATAGAAGCAGTTATAAGGGGAGGTTATCTTTGTAATGTTTAACTACGACTTAATAGTATATTTTCAACTATAACTTGTAATGTCGTAAAGATTGTTTCCTAAAAGTATAATTTAAGAAGTGTTCTTGTTACAATGAACATGAGCATGATTACTATTAACGGTGCTTGGTGGAACCTGCTACATACATTGAATAAGACACTTTGTACTTCTCCACTATATATTATTTTTCACCTGACAGGTTTCGCCTTACGACATTCAAGACAACAAACATTTGAAAATGCCACCGTGAGGCGAAACCGGTCAGGTGAAAACTAAAATATAGTAGAAAATTACAAAGTGTCTTATTCAACATGTTATATTATATCAATAACTTATTCGTAACCCGGGATAGGCCCCGAATTGATAGATACCTATTGCAGTACCTTATCCAACACCTACATCACGCCAACGGAATCTTACTCAAGTGCTCAAGTGTATTGGCATTTACGGCAATACAACATTTAATCAAATAGACAGACACTTGAGCTCTAAATGGATCGGGATGAATTCGACTCTACATATAATACATACGAAGACTGTTATCGATCTTTGAAATATAACAATGAAAATAACCATACAAGTATTAATTCTATAATCGCTATAAACATCCGCATTGAGGATCTTCTCCTTTTTGAAGTCGGCTAAAATATAGTATGAAAGTAGAGATTATATAATAATAACTACGTATATATACGTTTATGTGTTCCGACATCAAAGAACCGGTACCTGTTTAAAAAACCATCATAATTGTGGAGTAAGGCTTTGTTTTTGTTCGCAATTGAAATATTCTAACAAAAAGTTTATTTCTCAAAGCTTTTATCTTTATTTTCGTGCTCGCCGTTAGCTTTACATCAAAGTTTGATATTTGAATTTCAGAGCATAATTGAATTAGTTATGAAGTATTATTATAATTTCAAACATTTTAATGGTCAAAGATGTTTATAGATGAAAGTTGTAACAAAAGGTGCTGGCGTTTTTTAGTTCTAAATTAATGTAAATAATGAATGCACTCTTTTGGAGCCTGGACAATGTGCCTGGTTGACCACATTTTAGTTTCACACCTACTGTGAGACAAAATGTAGGTGATAAAAGAAAGTAGATTGTATTCAGTTTTGAAACATTGCGCAAGAGATAAGTTGTAACAATCCCAAAATAACATTATTATATAAAGCAAATTTTGGACATTGAAGTGGTGTACAAATAAACTTGTTCAATACATGTTGTCCTTCGTCTTATATTGTACCGTGACGTCTGTACCCGCCTTTAGACACAGCCACGAGCCGTCACAAGTAGCAAGTTGCAGACCGTAACTCAATAAATCCTAGCATAAAATGGTTTATCGACTTGGCGCCAAGTTTACTTATTTATTCCTTACAAAAGTTATCATTACTGTCATTACTGAGTTTAAGTACCAAATAATATATGAAAAGTTCATTCTTATATGCTCACGTCTTCATAAATCTCCGAGAAATATGTAGAGATGTTTTCTAGTAATATTTTGGAAGTATATTTTTGCTGCCATAAGATGAATATTACATTAATGTTAACCGGGTTAATTTTTTAAATACAATGTCCTAATATACGAGTAGAAACCCCATAAAACGTACATAAAAATCGAACCCAAGGACTCATACATAGCATCTGCATTTTGTAACTGCTGCGCCACCGAGGCAATAATAATATTTTCATGTTTAAATTGTATTTACTGTTTGTGACTGACATTTAATTAAATCTGGCTTAGCTGGATGACAGTAAGGTGTTGACAGATTTTGAACAAACATCATCCTCCTGCCCTTATCCCAAGATTATTTGGGGTCGGCGCAACATGTGTTCTTTTTCCTTTCATCTCTAGTTGCAGTCATTTCAACATTCACTCCCTTCTTAACCATATCATCATTCACACAGTCCATCCACCTCATTTTAGGCCTCCCTCTCCCCTTGTAACCATCCACCTACATAGTTAGTGCCTTCTTTACGACATTACTTTCATCCCTACGCATTACATGCCCGAACCAAGACAAATGATTTCCTCGTAGCTTTTCTGTGATTGGTGCTACTCTCAAACTTCCTCTAATATTTTCATTCCTAATCTTATCCATTATTGTCACACCACACATCCATCTCAACATTCGCATCTCGGCTACATGCAACCGTCTTTCATCCGTCACCTTTACGGGCCAACTCTCCGATCCATACAGAACGGCAGGCCGGATCATGCTCTTATAAATTTTGCCCTTCAATCGAAGGGGCATACGCGAGTCACATGTAGTTGCTGTAACCTGCCGCCATTTCATCCAACCAACGTTAATCCGGTGCCGCCGAAATCGCAGAACATGTATTCTGTTTTGGTTCTGCTAATTTTCAGGCCAACATTCTCTAGCCTTTGTTGCCACTTCACCAATCTACTCTGGACCTCGGTTCCATCCTCACCAACAAGGACAATGTCGTCGGCAAAAAGCATACACCAGGGTGCCTCGTCCTGTATATCCGATGTCAGAACATCCATTACTAACAGGTAGAGGTACGGGCTTAAAGCCAACCCTTGGTGTAAGCCAACAGCCACACTAAACTCATCGGTGTTACCCGCAGCCGACCGGACATGCGTGTGAGATTGCCGATACATTTGAACAAAATGATATTTTATTCAAGGAAAAAATATAATTAGTGTCGTCAACTGGTGATATCCTTGCAAATACCGCAATGCATGTAATCGCGATTGGAAAATAACTCTATTCTATACTAAAATTGAGTTATTCGTAATAATTCAGTTTAGTTCGATCGAAATTACTTTCGTATATATTCCACCCGTAGTCGCTTTTCGGAAAATGGATGTCGGGTCCAAGTTAGGCATTGGACACATACAATCTCCATTCATGGTTATCGATTTTTTTTATACATAGGACAAGTCAATTAGAATTCGCCTCGTCTGATGGAGCTGAAGCCATAGTTTCAGAAACGAGAGTCACCATTACCTACATTTACCACCAATGGTGACACTCAGCTTGACGGCCTCATCATATGCTTTTTCACGTAGGTAGTTGATCAAAGTAGCAACTAAATACATTCTGATACCAGTCGCAACTACTTAGTAAATACTTGGGATCTGCGGAACACAATAACCGTGAATCCCAAATTGCCGGACGTTATTCTATCTCTGTTATAAATCTGTCTGTATCCACTCGCTCTGCTTAAGCCTTTCATCCTACTATTCATGGCAAAATCATTTTCCATCTAAAAATAGGAAACGTAAATCAAATTAAATCCCACAGGAGTTTCTTCTTCCGTGTTAAGCGCTTGCTACTGAAAGTAATTGATTCTCTTTGAAGGTTGAATTTAATCTATCTATCTATCTTAATCTACTTCAATATCATATTTTGAGTTAACTCTTGTTTTTTATAATGAACGTGTCTTTACATAAGATTAAGCTACCGATAATCTAGGTCTTATATTATTAATATTCTAACAATTCATTAGTTGATCTATCCAACTAATAAATTATAGCATCCTAAGTATACATAAGCTTTGAACACACAAGTTCACGATCACAAGTCCAAAGGATTATATCAACTAATAACAGTAAATCCCCACCCCTCGTTTTCGATTTTACCGAATCTGAATAAAAACACGTCACTAAAATAAAGTACGTTTGCCCAAGCCTATCGACCCTATTTATAGAGGGGACGAAATATCTGTGTCAAGCTTTGTGCTGTATTTAATAATGGCAAAGTTATGATATTATGTCTGCAAATACCGGTTTACAAGCCAACGTGACTTTGTCTACAAAGGGGTAGCTACAAAGTTTTAGTTTTTATAGTCGTATCAGGTACAGGTATTCTTAATAATATTGTTTAGAAGTGGGTTCTGGATTTTTATTGCCGATTGTATAAAGCAATAATCACTTTATGTAGATATTTAATATAAAGTCTATATCAATTGTACCCGAAGTTATACCATGTATTTATTAAAAAAGATTGTTCTGATTACAAAAATAGATGGGTTAAAATTCTGTAATCCTGATAAATAAAAATGTTGTGATTTATTTCTGGTATTTTTTTTTATTATTTATTTGAACTTTTTGAACGAAAAAAAAATAAAATAGATAGTATGGAAAGAATAATAAAAAAGAAAAATGTGCTTTTTTTCGGAGTACAGGAACGTGAAAGATCATATCAGGATTTAATTACAACTGTACTCGAAATAATAAACAAATCTTTGGAAATTGAATGTTATGAGAACAGTATTGAATTCGTAAGAAGACTTGGAAAAAAAGGGGAAAATATGAGGCCCATTATAGTAACATTGAGCACCACGGGACTAAAAATTAAAATACTAAAAAACAAGAAAAAATTGGCATCATTGCCTTACTATATAAAAGAAGATTTCCCGTTAGAAGTACTAAAAAGACGCAGAGAGCTTCAAATTGAACTGAAAAAAGAGAGAGAGGCTGGAAACAGGGCAGTTATAAAATATGATAGATTAGTCATTCTAGGCAATAACGATGGACATAAGGGCACGACTATTAAGCACATAGATCAAGGGAAAAAAGAAAAGAAAAGGAACCCATCAATGTCACCGGAATCCCTGAGAAGCTCCGACAAAAATGAAACCACTAGACACTCGTCAAGAAGCACTATGAATAACATGTCTAATTATCTCATAAAAAAGCCAACTTTAACGTTTCATGCTGCTCGGTCACAACCTACTCCAGAACTAGACAACAACAAAACAACACAATAGCAATTAACGCGAGCCCCTCTCCACCCCGATCTCCCAAGACGGCCGGTCACCGCGGGAGTATCAGACCAAAACCCTTCAGAGATAAAAAACTCATTACCTAAAGGTTCAAACTTATTGTATATTGCAACGCACAATGTAAGAACTCTATCGTCTCATTCACACCTTACTGAGCTAATGATTGCACTAGAAAAAACAAAGTTCGATATTCTTGGCTTATCGGAAGTAAGAAGACTTGGTAATATAATACATGAATACCAAAACATAATACTCTACTACATAGGAGAAACTCCAGGTCTATATGGAGTAGGATTTCTTGTTAAAAGTTACCTCAAAAATTGCATCGAAAGTTTTACAGGCCTATCAGAACGAGTAGCACTCCTAAAATTAAATATAAACGAATTCAAAATCAGCCTTATACAAGTATATGCGCCGACAGACGGGGCCCCTGAAGAAACAAGGGAGGCTTTCTACGATACCGTCGACAGAGCTTTGAAATTATCTGATGAACATGTTGTAATTATGGGTGACTTTAACGCGCAAATTGGACAACCAATACGCGAAGACGGTCAAGTAGTACATAAATTTGGATATGGCCAAAGAAATAGCAGTGGTGAACGACTGATTCAATTTGCACAAGAAAAAAACCTCAAAATAATGAACACCTTTTTTACTAAGAAAGCAAAACTAAGATGGACATGGATATCACCCGATGGAAATACCAAAAATGAATTGGACTATATACTTACCAACATGCATAGAAATGTACAAAATGTAGAAGTGTTGAATATTCAATTCCCGTCAGATCACAGGTGCGTAAGAGCTACTTTTAATTTTAATTTAAAATGCATTAAAAAAAAGAGAAACAATTATTCAGGGCATTCGAAAAACACACTGAAAAATAATGAAGAAATTTCTAGATATTTAGAAACATTGAACAATTATCAGGAGACTCTTATTTACCATGAGGGCGACACTGTTCAGACTTATTACAATAAGATAATAACTGCTATCGAAAACAGTCTCAAAACAACTGTACCATCTGACAAAAAATGTAATGGCACTTTATCAGAACGCACAAGACGTCTGATAACACGTAGAATAGAACTGCAAAATACAAAAACTAAATCAAGGGCAATGAAGAAAGAACTAAGTGCCCTATATAAACTTATAAGCAAGTATATACGACAAGATTACAAGAATCACCGAAAACAAACTATACTACGACACCTCAGCACTTCAGGAAGCTTAAAAAAGGCGTACAAAGCACTAAGATCTCACAAAACATGGATAGAATGTCTTTCTGAATCAGATAAAATCTCACATAATAGAAAAGATATACTCCATACAGCCACTAACTTTTACAAAACCTTATATGAAGCCCCTGAAATACAAATCGAAAATGCTCTAGATTCACTACAGGAAACTTATACCAAAGAAATAAGCCCATTGGAAATTACCGAAATTATAAGAGAAATAAAGCGCCTTAAATCAGATAAAAGTCCGGGACCGGATGGGATTACGAACGAAGCAATAAAAACAGCTTATACGATGCTTGCCACGCCACTGACAATTCTATTCAACAAGATTCTAGACACCTCTGTAGCTCCTCAGCAATGGTCAGAGTCAGATATAATATTGTTGTATAAAAAAGGAGACCCCAAGGATATAACAAACTATAGACCTATCAGCCTATTACCATCGTTGTATAAACTTTTCTCATCCATTTTAAAACAGCGAATAAGCTCTACACTAGACCTACATCAGCCAACA
Organism: Eilema griseolum; assembly: GCA_963662185.1. NCBI lineage: Eukaryota > Metazoa > Arthropoda > Insecta > Lepidoptera > Erebidae > Eilema > Eilema griseolum. The sequence continues at coordinate 15,846,922 of OY759250.1, forward strand.
GAACAAGCCGGTTTTCGGAAAGGGTATTCTACGGTTGATCACATACATTCAGTAGAGCTTCTTATTGAGAAGTACCAGGAATTCCAGCAACCACTCTACATAGCGTTCATAGACTACCAAAAAGCTTTTGACACCATACTCCATTCATCAATATGGGAAGCATTGAATTCACAAAAGGTGGAGCCTAAATATATCAGAGTGTTAAGATATATCTACGAACATAACACCAGTAAAGTAAAACTAGAGACAACTGGACCCTCCATTCCAATTAAAAGAGGGGTAAGACAAGGTGACCCCCTGTCCCCCACTATCTTTATATCAGTATTAGAGTCTATAATAAATAAATTGAATTGGAATGGAATTGGCTTGAATATAAATGGCAATTATATAAATCACTTAAGATTTGCTGACGATCTTGTCTTGCTGTCAGAAAACAGTGAAATGCTAGAGCACATGATAGATACACTACAAAAATCTAGCAGACAATCAGGTCTAGAAATTAACTTTAGCAAAACAAAAGTTATGACAAATGCATCAAAAAATGTAATAAAAATTGGTAATACGAAATTAGAATATGTCGATTCTTACATCTATCTTGGCAAACAACTCTCCTTTGATATAAAAAGTAACGACCAGGAAATAGAAAGAAGAATAAAAGGGACATGGAGGAAGTATTGGAGCCTGAAAGAGATATTAAAAAGCCAAATGCCAATAAAAATAAAAAGAAATGTCATGAACACCTGCCTTTTACCGTCACTCACCTACGGTTGCCAAACGTGGAAATTCACCCGGAATGTTAAAAACAAAATAAATGCATGCCAAAGGAGCATGGAAAGAAGCATGATGAAGTTAAGGAAGATTCAGAAAATTCGAAACTCTACTATAAGAGAAGCAACAGGAGTAATAGACGCACTAAAGTATTCTATGAGTCTGAAATGGCGATGGGCGGGTCACGTTGCAAGACTGAACGACGACAGATGGACTTCTCGGCTGACCTCATGGTGCGGACCCCGTGGAGTGAGAAAAAGAGGAAGACCTCGAAGTAGATGGGCAGATGACATCGAAGGGACCGCCGGGAAACAATGGAGAGAAAAGGCCTTAAACAGGGACTATTGGGCATCTCTGGAGGAGGCCTTCACCCTCGACTAGAGGGGTTCACATATACATAATTATCTTATTAAACATTTTTAATTATGTAAAAAATTAATGGTTAATGTGAATATAAAATTATCCAATAAATATCTTATAAAAAAATTAAAAATAAACCTAAGTAACATTCTATATTAATCAAATTATAATCTAAATATATAAATTATCGATAATACCTAAATACATGCTGCTTTAAAAATGAAATACTTATCTATGTTTAAATTGGAATTAATGAAATTATGTTCGATTATAATAATTTAAAAATCTAAACAATGAATGTAAATTGAATTTTTAATATGTGAAATAAAAGGCTTTTTTATTTTTTATTTTTATTTTTATTTTTATTTATTTTATTTATTATTTGAACTTTTTGCACAAACAGACAAGGATTGTACAAAGGCGGACTTAATGCCACAGGCATTTTCTACCAGTCAACCTTAGGGTGATGCAGAGGTATGTGATGCAGTTGCCAAAATTGGTCGCTTCTCAGCTTGTTGCTGCGATTTAGTATTCTGCGACGACATTTTCACACCATGGGTTGTAAATACTAGTACGTAAATTACGTAGGCTTATATAGTACCTAATAAATATGTCGTGAAGTAAGAAAAACATCGTAGGTATTGTTAGCAATTGAGTGGCTTTACCAACAAACAACAAAACAAATAAAACTCACTAGACAAGAATGATATATTCAATATAGGAGGACTTTTTCTTGACAGCAGTGAAAAATAATCTTGGCTTTTGAAGTAGACATGCTTTCTATTGCGACATTTTTTCTCCACTAGTGCCTAGGAAGCGGTGGTAAATTTAGAATAAAACATTACTTCCATAAGGTATAACAATGTTATATTAGGTAAATTAAAAATATATAAATTGAATTAAAATACCTTTTCTTAGGACACAAATACTAATTCAACTGGCAAAAATAACTGCAGTGATTTATCAATCATCGGACCTCTCGCCATAGGCAGGGAATTCATCTTCACACATTGCGACCGGTGCGCACTGTGCAGTATGCAAGAAACTTCATCCCACGCACACTCAAGCTTTGGGATGACCTCCCTACTGTGGTTTTCCCAAGCACCTATAATATGGGATTTTTCAAGAGGGGCATCAGGTTTCTTCAGCGCGGCTTCGTCGGCAGCGCGAGTGTAACGCCCCTGTTGTTGCATACGTCCATAGGCCACGGTAACCACTTTCCATCAGGTGGGCCATGTGCTTGTCTGCCTCCTAAGTGGTATAAAAAAAAGATTTTTTGTGCGATCATTGAGACCGTCTGAAGGATATGCCTATGGAGTCACAATAAGATCTTTACTAGTAAATCGCTGCATTTATTGTTGTAACGAACGAGACTCAGAGTTTCTTCTCAGGTTTGGTCAGATACCTAACTAAAAGGAGGAGAAGCAGTGAACAAAACCCGGGCTTCGAAGGGAACGCCTCGTCTGCACGGGAACAACGTGAGAATTTCTAAGACACTAACTCCCATGCTTTACTATCATTTTGTTCCTGTTATTCATATTATACCTCTTTTGCAATGAGCACCACACAAGTATTTTTATCGTTAAGTTAGATATCTATGAGCTTTGCTTGCAGATTAAAATTATGTGTATTTAATTTATTTTTGTGATCCTTTCCTAAAAGAAAATTTGTATCTACTCGTGCACTTAATCTCCGGACTAAAGGCTAAGGTTAAGGAGTCGATTCACAAAAGATCTAAAAACGAAAATAAAACTGTGATCAGTAACAAATAAGAGATCATTGACCGGGAGATAAACAACATTTCTTTCTGCCAGTATAGCGACTATGTATGTTGACTTAAGAAGGATGTCCTAGTATCAAATAGAACAATATATTTTATTGCTTTTAATCTACTGTTTTATAAATTTAGCGTTGTATGATACGATAACCGTAAAGTTAAGAAAAACCATGAACTAAAATACTGTTGAATAAGTATATTAAAACAATTTGATTTGATTTGTAGAAGGTAGGACACGGCGGTATTTCCGCCTAATTGAACAGTCCGACTGGGGAAGTACCTCCGCCCTACAGAATACTGCGGCTATAATAACTTCGTGTTGTGTTCCCAGCGGTGAGTAGGGTAGCCAGAGCTCACTGGAGAATTTATGCTGTCAGTGGGAAGAATAAAGGCTTGTCCTGCTTTGTTTTCTACACTGACGACACAGAAACTCTGTACTTACAGGGTTGGCAGTGCGAGTGTGACTCCTCTCGTGTTGCAAACGTCCATAGGCCACGGTAACCACTTTCCATCAGGTGGGCCATGTGCTTGTCTGCCACCTAAGTGGTATAAAAAAAAATTGATTGGTTTGTTTATGAAAGGTCCTGTTGTGTAATAAGTGCTGTTTTATCTTAGAGAAAAAATTATCATTCCTAAATAACACTAAATCAAATAAAAATTTCTTTGCTTAGTTCGTATTATTATGATAGGCAAATACAGACACCCTACATTGCGTGTGGATGTCTGTTCACGCCATTTAACCAGCTTTTTAATGAATTTGTATTTAACTACATAAGACTGTTAGTTGTATATCCTAAAATCAATGAGGTTATAATCTGAATTCGCCATTATTTTTACTTCTATTAGACCTTTATATTAACACCGTTGTTACTGTTTATTTAGCGTGGGAGTCTAATCTAACCCTTTACCCAATTACGGTGTCTGTTGCCAGTATATACTCTAAATAAAACTACAAAGGCTTGAAATACCAATGTATTAAATCAAACGCTACTTTAACCATTTTGTATCTTAATATATTATAAAGCAGATTACATTTACTATTATGTAAAGTGAGTATTAAACTTTCCACCCTATATTTGCTTAGGTAAGCTCAATTGACCGTTGGTGGGCCCATGTGGGAATGGAATAATATGAGTTTAATAGGCAACAGCGTGTACCTACGTCATGCCCGATTGTTTAATTTGGGTCCGATTATTACTCAGGGTTAGGTTTTTAATAAAATTATAGGTACATGAGGTTTGAAATTTAAAATTCTAGTTTAGTCAGTTGGGGTACTACCAATCAGATATACTAATGTAAGTGATTTTTATAACCTATGAAGAGAATTAAGGGTATCAGAGAAAATTGGAATAAAGAAAAGGAGGGATAGAGATAAGCCTCTGACTCTCTTAGGAACTGTACGCAAAGAAATAGGAGATGGCGGCGTAACCTATTCCATTACTTTTAGTAAAGCCTTTGCCAAAAGTAATGGTTCTAGTTCGATAAAGTTTTAGTCTATTACTGGTACTGCAGTAATTATTATGGAAGAATCTAATAAAACTAGAGAGACTTAAATTATATAAAACTCTTTTATGTTTAAAAGACATAATAAAAATGAGGTTGAATACATGTTATTAGTTGACACTACTATTAAAATTAACATAGAATGGTTCTGACAACAGAGTAACTTTATAGATACAATTTCAGTTTAACAAAATTCTATTATTAAGAGTAATCCGCAAAAAAATATCCTATTAGATATCAAAATAGTATTATATGCCTCTAAGCTAAACTAGTATAGTACTCGTAATATTAAGTATGAGGCCCATCCCATGGGATATAATAGAAAGACGATTGCCAATTTGAAACCAGGTATTGCATATCGATTTGTGGTTAGATTGAATATTGATGCGTGAGCGTTATGATTAGTTGTAGCGTGGTTGTCGATATAATCGGGAAATTCTAAGACGGGTCAAATATTTAATAACAATGAGGTGAGTTCAAAAATGTAATAACATTTTGGACGAATTGCAGCCGTATGTAGTTTTAGTAGTTTTCTCTCTTGAAAAAGAGTTCTCAGAAGATTGTGATTAGAAATAAGTTTTTGACTTAAGTAATATTATTCTATATATGATATTACATAAGTCAAATAAGTAAGTAAGCAAATTATTATTATCGAATGAAATTTTAAAGCATATAGTATGCTAAGAGGGCCAGATCGTAAAAGAGGGCCAGATCGTAAGAGATGGCCCTGGGTCAGCCGGGGTGCGAGAGATATGCCTGTCAACCTCACCTTCGGCGTGCGTTTTAGTCGGTTCGAGTCCGACATAACCTCTCCCACCGGCTTCGGTGGGGAGGTATCCGTGGGGATATTGCGCACGAAAAAAAAAAGCATATAATATGCTAACTATTCTAATCGATTAAGATACAAAAATAAAAATGAATCTTCATCAAAAATCATTTCTTTTTTTATACTCTTAGGTGGCAGACAAGTACACGGCCCACCTGATGGGAAGTGGTTACCGTGGCCTATGGACGTATGCAACACCAGGGGTGTTACACTCGCGCTGCCGACAATGAAGAAACCTGCTGATGCCCCTCTTGAAGAACCCCATATTGTAGGTGCTTGGGAAAACCGCAGCAGGGAAGTCAATCCACAGTTTAAGTGTGCGTGCGATGAAATTTCTTTCATACCGCAGAGTGCGCACCGTTAATGTTTGAAAATGATTGTAACATCATTCATTGGTTCCGATAATTCATATGAATATCGGTAGATGGCGCTTCTTAACCATCGCCGTAAGACGGATATATGTATAGAAGAATTTGGATCGTTTAGGGCGAAAGTTCTGTGGCTTATTGGTCAGAGCGTTCCCCCTGTAAGGGGAAGATCGCGGGTTGGAATCCCGCCTGAAACGATTCAATATGTTCTCTATCTTAATGGATTTAGACAGTTTAAACAGTTCAGGCGAGATTCGAGCACGCGACCTTAGCTTTCAAGGGAAATGCTCTAACCACTGAACCGATAATTTTACTTCAGTCAGTACACAACTATTACTAAGAAAAAAAAGCTGTGGTCGAGCTTAAACCATGTTATAATCTACCTATTATATTATGTATATACTCATGAAAAGGACCAATAAAAGAAAATATTTTAAATATACAATTTCTCTTATCTTAACCAGTACCATTCATAAACTGATAAATATATGTTAGTGCAGTAAACGTGTTTCTGTTATCGACATATACAGGGTCTTGTGAAAGCCGAGATGAAACAAGGTACCACTACAAAACCGTATTTACCCTTAACACATACCTACATTACGAGTACATGTTTAGCTCTTGAAACAAAGTTGACGCTTTTGATGTTACGGGATAATGGTTACATACAACACATATTTTTAGCATACTTGAACATAAGTTGTTTCAAATTATTGACAGAATAATTTATGTGCAGTAATTTGATGTGGTAAATTAATTAATTACAAAGTATCTTGTTGTGAGGTAAAATGCAAATCTAAATATTCAATAACATCTTTGTAAGTTTGTGTTTTGGTTTTGTTCTGGTTTTTTTATAGAAATGTATAATCATTTTGAGTTCGTCAAGAGCAAATAAATATATTTAATAATAATTAATTGTAATTGCCTTACATGAGTTGATGATGCACACAAATCATCATAACGTATTGCTATTATCAAATTTCATGGAATCAAAGTCGCATTGTGCCTAAGTGGCATTTGGAATCTTTAATAAGTAAATATTCTACAACATTGCAAACAACGCTATCTAGACCCACAGTAAGCATAGCTTAACTAGCTTGTGTTATGAAATCTAGAATGTGGATTAACATAGTTAAATACTTTTTTTTGTAAATACAAACCCGGCAGAGTAGAATTTGGACCACCCTATCTCTCCCCAAGCGGGGTCGTACAAGGCGACTAAGGGATTTAACATTGGACAGATTCTGACAGGCTGTCCAATTTTACTGATATAGTTTGCACATTTAGTTGTAAGGTTATAAGAAAATGTAGGTTAAAGTAAAAAAAAACTCAAGTTTTCTTTTTAAAAGTGATCATTTCTATTCTCTTACTGCTAACGTATGTTAGTTTGATATGATGTTGCAAAATTTGTAAAGTGCTATTGTGCTATAAAGTTTACTTTGCATTTATCGAGGTTACAGATCTTTCACTGGGATGATAATTTATTATCAGTGCGATTTGCAACAGACTTTACTAATTTTACATGTCTAGAAGTTAATTGACCTGAAATCTTTATTGTTGACTAATTGAATTAAGAACTCTCCAACTTGATTAAAGTCTGCTGATTGTGGTAATTAAATTTTAAGTGACCTTCAAATCTTCACTGTTTCACAAAAAAGAATGTTAAAGTGCATTAACTTTTCTTCTAGACTATTTTTTTTTGATTCCGACATTTACATAGAACAGGAACATTACATAAGTATTTTATATTACATAACAATGCTGTTGGTCATTATTTGTATAACAAACATATTCATCCAACTAAAATAGATTGTTATTGTGGTCAGAAAACACAGATCGTTTCGAAATCTACCAAAGCGTCTGTCAATCAGCTTTAACCCATCAAACCGTTTGAAGATTGACATCAGAGCGTATCAAAATTGTTTTATAATCAGTTAGCAGTTAATATTAAAATCATTTATCTTTCAAAAATAGAACATTAGTGCGCACACTTGATAGTTTATCGATTCGCGTAGTTCTATAATTATGATTTTGTTGATTATTCATTTTTATACGGTCAAGTTGATCATTTGACCTTGACATCATAATACAAGATTATCACAATAATTATGAGAAATTTAGGTATGCACAACTTATAGATGTTAGATAAAATTAAAGAATTAATTATTATAAACATTTTGCCGCGTTGAACTAGATACTGCCCTTCTGCTTACTCCCAATATGCAAAGTCATATCTTAACATAAATAAATGCCTAACAGCGGACTTTACTTTTCGTGCTTCGTCGTATTTTATATTTACCTCTTCGTATAACAAAGAGACCGTTAGAGCGTATATAGCTACACATACCAAAATTACCCAGTTGTATCATAGCCATAACAAAAGAGACTTCCATCTACGAATTCACTCTTTTGATGTTACATTTCCTATTTTATGCGTCTTGTCTACAAGGAAATTTTTATTCAGATATTTAACTACTTGTCTACAAGGAAAATTTTATACGACCTTATCAATGGGAGTATTATTTAAGAAGTTTATGATTATGTTCTATGACTTGGGTCACAGATAGCCTTGTGAGGATATCTTCCGACATGGAAAATTTCCTCGTAAACTAAAATGTCTGTATTACGTCAGAGACACTTATTTATCATGTGGTCCAGCAAGTCGCTGTCGATAAACTGCTCGGATGATGGTCGTAATCATGGAGTATTTAGTGATCAATTGAATTCAGTTTTTTTATAAAATTTTAATTCGAATCTTTTCAGTATCACTCTCGAAATTACTCTCGCATCACTTTCGAAAAAATTTTAATCACTCAATTGAACAAATGAAAGTCCCATATTAAAGGATACTTTGACAGCTAACGGCTTTGTGATACTAACGCTTGATATAAATATATAAACCATTTTATGAAATTAAATATTTTTACCAAGGTAGGTACTTCCAATAAATAACTTCAACAATGCTTCTTTGAAGCACTACATTTGCGTCTGGAACAGGTTCTAGTACGTAGAAAAACTCCAATGCTTTCAATCGCAAATTCCCAGATCTACCTAAACAAAAATCTAATAAACTCTGGCTTTCCATATAAATGGGAGCGGATTGTTTATAAATCAGATACAAAAGCGCACGACGGCGAACGTCCTACCAATTTTCACAAACAAACAATTGCGAGATTGCTGTATATAAAGTTATTATTTTCAATGGTGCTCCCGAAACAAATTTAGCTTTTATATTTTGTTTTGACGTACGGATTATAAATTAGTCCATAGGAAAAATTTCGGAGTCGATTCCTTCTGGAATCGATTCATAAAATCTATACCAGATTTATTGCGATTACGTTGCATATTAACATGTGGCTGTCACACTACGGTTACAGCGAGTAGTATTTATACGAAATGTCGACCAAATATTACTTTTGAAGAAGGTGCCGAAACATATAATGTGGAAAAGTTCTGCTATTCGTATTACGTATTATAATTCCGTTTATTGTGACGTGTGTGTCGTTGTTAACATTCATCACGTAGTATAATGCTATGACATTGTGGTTAAAGCAAAGTCAAGGACTTCGGCATGTTCCAGTTTAGTTAGTAAACAATATTTAGAAAAAAATATGTTTTTGTTTATATAACTGAGTTAAGCAAGAAACGTGCTATTGCCCTTTTTGACACGACGGTGAACATTTATTTAATCCTAAAGTTTTACAAGATTTAAATTTATCGAGGGTTCAAAATATCGAACAGTCGATAATATTGAATGACTATAAAGCTATTTATGCTACCGATTGAATGCACTTGGTGGAATTTGTTGTTACACAAACTTATCTACACTATTTTTATTTGTTATTAGTAGTGTAAACCTTTGAGGATGCCGTGAGGTGAAATAGGTCAGGTCTAATAACAAATAAAAAATACTGTGGAAAAGTACAAGTGTGTTCTCATCTCAATATGTGATTGAGGTGAGAATACACTTGATCATGTGGAATACTTAAATGAAGTAATTCATTACTTCATTTAAGTATTCCGCCTTATTATTACGAAATATGGATCCGTATCAGTGTTCATCAAACTATGTACAGTAATATTTTTGATCGAAGAATGGTATCGAAGATTTTTACTCTGAATTTCACATGTCGTTATGAAAATGGTCGCTGGAATAAAAAAGTAATAGGTATAAGTTTAAATTCGACGTTAAATTAACATCGATCAAAATAAATAAACTCAAATTAAATTCTGAATTTTAAATTATATCTATTGTTTCATGAAAATGCGCGGCGGTTCGTGAAGTCGCTTTGAGTCACTCACTGGTTTTTGCTTAGTCATGTAGTTAAACTCAATGGTTACTTTTACCTAATTACTTTGAAGGGGCCAAAAAGGTACCTATTGGGTAACAATATTAGCTCTAAAATGCTCACAAATATTACAAATGTGAGAGTTAGTTGGACTATTATTGATGTGTCACCCAAAAACAGATGAATGATTTTTTTTTAAACCCCTTAGGTGGCAGACAAACACACGGCCCACCTGATGGGAAGTGGTTACCGTGGCCTATGGACGTATACAACACCAGGGGTGCTACACTCGCGCTACCGACCATGAAGAAACCTTCTGATGCCCCTCTTGAAGAACCCCATATTGTAGGCGCTTGGGAAAACCGCAGCAGGGAGGTTATTCCACAGCTTGAGTGTGCGTGGGATGAAGTTTCTTTCAAACCGCACAGTGCACACCGTCTCAGTTCGCAATATGTGAGCATGAATTCCCTGCCTATGGCGAGAGGTGCGATGATAGAATGTAGCTGCCGGCATCATGTCAAACAATTCATCTGAGCACAAACCATTCAACCAACCAACAAATTCAACCACCAAAAGAGGTAGAATTTGGTTGTAAATTGTACTTTATCATTTCCATGCCAATAGTCTGATTGAAAAATCTATTCAATAATGTACAGACCTAGGTTCTCTTCGGTTTGAACACTACATTATACCTACTCTGTGGTTTTTGTACACGAAGTTTAAACAAAAATTTTCCATTTGTAAATTCGATGTAAGCTAATGATTTTATGTACTCTTCAAATGTCTGAGAAATACTTTTAATGTATTGTTTTCTTCCGTTTGCTCTACTGCTACCACTCCAATTATTGTAAGTAATTAAAACAGTAAGCAGCATTGAAATTAAAAACAAATACTGCACGACAGAAGTATTAAATATTAATGTTTTTGCCCTTCAAAGACTTTAATTATTTTGTACACTTGACTTTGCGATGGTTTCACATTATTTTAGAGTAGAATTTTATGTTTTCACTTTGTAATTGGCTTTAATTTCCAGAGGCTTATTATATTTTCAGGTTGGAAAAGTGTCCTTGCGTGTCTGAGCAAATGAAGTAGCAACGTTTCTCTTTCTTTCTTTCGGGGAGACATTGCGATGACCCAGATTTCATTTACTCGGGTTCTCTGTGTGTCTTCCTACTGAGCAGGCGAGGGGTTAATGGACACCTTTCCACGAGTATCATCTTTTCTGTCAATAGTTCTAAAATCGATGACATAGTACACGTATATTTACACATCACATAATACACGTGGCATAGCGGTAGAGCATACGACTGCTATGCAGGGGGCGCGGGTTCGATTTTCGCTCAGTGCAAATATTTGTATGAATGAATATGTATATTTGCATTGGTCTGGGTGTTTCTATGTGTAATATGTATGTATTTACAAAAAAAAGTATCTAAGTATGTTTGTCCGCAAACTACATCTCCTAACACAAGCTAGTAAAGCTATGCTTACCATGGGTCTAGATAGCGTTGTATAGAATGTCGTGGAATATTTATTTATTATTATATGTAGTTTTTGGTGGTTCCGGATCTAAATTGGACTCGCAAATGTAGTAATATTACTTATTATGTGCCCCCGAGGAAGTGATTTATTTGCCACTATACCACATATATAACAGTATGCATTTGCAATTCATTAAATAAGCGTAATATAGTCTTCTTTCTAGTCAGTTCTCTTACGCAAAATTTTATTATTTTATTAAAACATTCCTTACTACAAGACGCCAGTCTTAATATGCATGGCATGATACAAAATATCATATTATGTCTACCCTGACAGGGAATGTGACCTTCTCTGATATAATAAACTAATTACGCAGTCCCTTCATAACACGTCTGGCAATGATGTCATAAGGAAAACTTAGTAAGGGAAGCGACAAATTAATACATCCCATAAAAGTTACTAACAATGGCTACACTATTTAAAAAAAATAATGTGATACTTAATTTAGTAATGACGTAATACGTTATATCACCAGTTCATATAAATGGCATATTAATTGAAGCTTGCTTGAGTTTTTATGATGTTAATATTCAAAGTTATTAAAACATTTATTTACTTACATTCTGTTTATATACTACTACGTATGTATTTACGATCGTAAGGTCCAGAACTGAATTCTAGGTTCAATCATAATATATTTTTTTATACAACTTAGGTATACCTGATAGAAAGTGGTTACCATGACCTATGAACGTGTGTAACACCAATGGAGTCACATCCGTGCTGCCGACCCTATAAGAACAGAGATTTTGTGCCGTCAGTGTAGAGGACAAACCTTTGGTCATCCCATTTACAGCACAAAAACTCTCCAGTGAGCTCTGGTTACCCTACTCACCGCCGGGAACACAACACGAAGTTATTATAATCGCGGTATTTTGTAGGGCGGAGGTACTACAGGTGAAACCGCCTGTCACCCTGGCAGAAGCAGGCCGCGGCGGCGGCGCGCCTGGTGCGCCTACCCGTTTTCCGGGAACGAGTTGGGGACACTGTGGTCCCCACACACCCGAGGAGAGGGCCAGATCGTGAGAGATGGCCCTGGGTCGGCCGGGGTGCGAGGGATATGCCTCCGTGGGGATTTTGCGCACGTAAAAAAAAAGGCTATTTCAAACACTTGATTTGAATATTTTAGTATTATCAACGATACATTTCCACAATAACATCTGTTTAAATAAGATGAAAGGCATATTGAACTTGAATTGTATTGAAATATTAAAAATAATTTCACTGAAATGTAAAAGTCCAATAATAATATGGTTAAGACCCTGATGAATTGTATCGACAGATGCTTTGAATGACGAAGGATCCCGTTTTAAAAACACGCGTTGACCTCTTTGACTCCATATATTGTTCTTCTTCCATGTTCTGTAAAACATTTTGAGATTGCCTCGTAAATATTTTAATTTGTTCTTCCCTTAGGATGGACTAAGTATTCCCGGTATGTCTGGAGATGTACAAATTCAAACCTAGGATATTGAGATTGTCGTGCAGTAACAGTGACGTGCCTTGAAGAATGGGAAAGAGAAGGCAAGAAGATACCTTTGCTATGAATGCACATGCCTGCTTCTTCTTGGTATTGAACTCGACCAGGTTCTTAGAGCTCCATTTGGAAATGTGATTCAGGATACAGTCAAGCTCATTGACAAGAAGTTGCTTTTTTCTGCGATATCTCACAGCTTGGGCTCAGGATGTCCGTTATAACTTCCGTGTAAGGTGCTATCGTCTGCATAACGATGAATACTGCAGTGAGCACGTCATTGATATTCAGAAGAAAGAGAGTGGGCGATAAGACGGACCCCTGCGGTACGCCAGCATTTACCTGCAGATACTCCGAATTTCGTCCGTCACAAAGGATGCAAATACGGCGCCCCTGCAGGAAAATAGGCAACCCAGTTGCACAGTCTAGGAGGCAGACCAAAGATACCAGCATCTTGGAAAAAAGCGACTTGTGCTGGACTCTATCAAAAGCTTTGGCTCGTCCCATATTTAAAGGTTTTGCTAAATATCTTGTCTAGGTGAGTAAATTTTTTGAAATAAGTACAAGTATTTCAGAGTTACTCTTTGGTTGTCTAACAGTGCAGAGCATTGAAAGATAATGATGGACTCCCAATACAATGCTACCCTGTAATGTCACCTATCCGGAAGATGTTAATTTTTACTATTAGAACATCGCTCCACAAAGGGAGAAGCTTAAGATCGGAAGTATATAAACACATCTATACAATTGAATAAATATCAAATAAATTTTATAAAGTGTGACAATAGCTATCTATTTATAGAATATAAACCGTAGCTTTTTGTATTCATGTCGAATTATGTAAGTACACTTAATTCCTTAAAATCATTGAATAGTTTACGGAGTTGCTATGTGGTTCAAACAACGGAAGTTTGATTTACGAAAGTCCTTTATATTAACGTATTAAATTGGTTGATTGTTTCAGCTCATTTACAAGTTACGACAATTATTTATAAATTAGATTGTTGAGTGACTTAGATTCGTAACAAATAATAATTAAAATTATATTGATACGAGTAGCTTGGGCAAATTGCAAGACGACGATAATTATGACTATGCACACGTTCATAGATCACGGTAACCATTTACTATCAAGTGGGCCGTGTGATTGTCTGCCACCTAAGTTGTATAAAAGCAATTAAATAAAAACAAATAAATGGCCAAGCAAGCAAGTAAATAATAAGTTCTGTAATTCATTAATTTGAATTAAATCTTTTTTTTTTCTTCTTCATAATCTTACTATTACCTGAATATATACACACATAAAATCACGCCTTCATCCCCGGAGGGTTAGGCAGAAGTGAATTAAGATTTACATTTCACCAATCATTCGGTCCCAGAGGGGTGAGACTATTTACCTGAATAACATTTTCCAATACCATTATATGTTCGTGCAAATGATATTAAATGCTATTCACATAAAAATAAAATGTGTGTACCTCGTGAAAATGAAACTGGATGATAAAGTTGCAAAAATATTTCAAAATATTATCTTGTACGCTGTATTATTACTTTGCTCAGTGAGTAATGTGTAAAACGAAGATTATTACTTTTCCACGTATCGGATATATCTAATGTACTCCTATATTTATGAGTAATTACATTTACATACACACGTGCACTATAACTTCAATACACATGAGTAAAACACACAGGGAATCCTAGTGTGAAGAACCAGCGGACAATAGTTTTACGAGCCATGTAAACTGAATTTCAATAAATGTTTCAAATGTTAAATGTTAAAATGTTAAAAATTGTTATAAGAGAATTAAATAGTTCGCGACCATCAAAATACTTAATAGCTAGATTTCCAAATACATAATTATAAGTGAAAGAGAAGAGAACTATGCAAATAGATATTACTTATGTTTTAATGTTTTATGAACAAAAAGTGTTGTGTTGTGCGCCATGAAGACTGACACGTCATGTTGACGGAAAAAGTATTCACGAGTATTTATAAGTACAGTGGAAAATTACTCTTTTAAAAACCATTACACAATGCCGCTAAAAATATAACAAACAACAGTGCAAATTGAAAACAATTATTGTTTCTGGAATAACAAATGTTTATTAGGCAATTTTGCTTTTTTTTAACGTTTAATATGTATGATATTATGTACAATATACTGCTTCCTTATACATAAAATGTGAAGTTTCCACACATTACGACCTGAGACGGTGCGCACTGTGCGGTATGAAAGAAACTTCATCCCACGCACACTCAAGCTGTGGAATGACCTCCCTGCTGCGGTTTTCCCAAGCGCCTACAATATGGGGTTCTTCAAGAGGGGCATCAGAAGGTTTCTTCATGGTCGGCAGCACGAGTGTGACACCCCTGGTGTTGCATACGTCCATAGGCCACGGTAACCGCTTCCCATCAGGTGGGCCGTGTGCTTGTCTGCCAACTTAGTGGTATAAAAAAAAAGTAATGTATGTGTGGTTGTAAGGCAGTCAGAGCAGTCAAATAGAAGCTTTCAAAATCGAAGGCTGCACCCAAAAATATTATCCAATATTGAATTTAACTTAGCTATATACATATGTAAGTATTTTATGTCTTTCGTGTTGGTTGTATGTCCCGATGGCTTTTACTCCCTTTCCTTCTTTCTATTTACTATCGTTTTCTTTTCTCTCCTCCACGGGTCCTCTACAGGCGGCAGTCTACGAGTGATTATTACTATTATTGTAAACGCTCATCGGCCACAGTAACCACTAAACACTTGAACGATGTAATTGTTTGCTTCTTTAGCCAGAGGTACAAACAATCATAGAACATCTGACCGTCGTCGTCCCTCATTTAAATTCTAACAGCGCATAAATTGAATTACGTTTGTCGTTGGAATGTAATTTATAGGGTGTTGCCCGTGACAGATTACTTTATTTTTTATACCTACTTTAAACGGTTTACGGCTCATGACTTAATGCGAAACGTTTAAAACGAAACATGTTCAGTTAATACATACTCGTATAAAGTCAATGTGTGAGATGTATATTTCCTCTTTTTATACATGTGTTTTAATACGTCACATTATGGGTTTAAACCTTTATTTAAAACGAGAATCTGTCTAATTAGCTTATACTTAGCGAACTAAAATTTATTACAACATGAAAAATGTGTTTTCTGCAAAATGGTTAACTTGCAATAATTGAGATCAAACAAAATAATTAGGCTAGCTAACGTTATGTACACAAATTTAATAATTGCTTGTTTAAGGTAAAGACATAATATTGAAACAGTCAAGTTCTAAAGTAAAATATTTTGGAAGTATTTCTACAATATTGTGATGTCGGAAACGAACAATGTCGTACATTGTACTGATGCAAGCGTGGGCAACGTTAGCTGTAATATTGCCATCTAAACCTTCTCCTAATTGACGTTTACGATATGCGTTGTCCCCTGTGCCAGTCAATTGTTTCTACGATTTATTTCACTTTATTTCAGAACACAATAGCAAATTCGCTATTTGTTTATGTACATACTGCCTGTACACATATATTTATGGTAACACTTGTTTTTAAATGTTTATTAAATTTTATTTTCCTAAAAAACTAAATGCATACATTTTTTATGTGCGCAAAGTTCCTAAAAGGAGGTAGGACACGGCGGTATTTCCGTCCAATTGAGCAGTCCGACTGGGGAAGTACCTCCGCCCTACAGAATACCGCGGTTATAATAACTTCTTGTTGTGTTCCCGGCGATGAGTAGGGTAGCCAGAGTTCACTGGAGAGTTTTTGTACTGTCAGTGGGATGACCAAAGGCTTGACCTGCTTTGTCCTCTACACTGACGGCACAAAATCTCTGTTCTTACAGGGTCGGCAGCACGGATGGGACTCCACTGGCGTTACACACGTTCATAGGTCATGGTAACCACTTTCCATCAGGTGGGCCGTGTGCTTGTCTGCCACCTAAGTTGTATAAAAAAAAAAAATCCCACGGATATGCCCCTCTCGCCACCGAAGCTGGAGTCGGACTTGAATCGACTAAAACGCACGCCGCTTGTGTAGTTCGTAGATTGCCGGAGGTGAGATTATATTATTTGAGGAATTTCCCTCGCACCCCGGCTGACCTAGATCCAAACCTTGTTCGGTTTCGCTGCGGCTTGCTTCTGCTAGGGTCGCCCTAGCAGAAGCAAAGCCTGTGTTATCTCCGCTAGTGGACCACACGGTTCGCTAGTCTCCTTCGCTCTCACTCCGCCTCCTCCATTTCGAGCAGAAGGTGTCAGCAGCCCACGCATCCCCGCACCAAACAATTGCCGCGAACAAGGTTTCGTCATATCCACGCCGGGTACTCGGTAGGCGTGTGCAGCGCCGAGTCCTCGCCCGCGTCGCAGTGATGGCACTCGGACGTTGGCTCTTTCCCGATCCAACGCGGATACCGCCCGAAGCACCCGCGCCCGGTATTAATCTGCTTCAGCAGGTACGAGAGGCTGCCGTGTGCCCTCTCTAGTCACTTCTCCTTGATGGGTCTTACTGCGCGTGGTCGCTCAAGTCTTAGTTCACACTCCGCCACCACGTCCCTATGGGGTTTGGGTTCTCATGAATCGGGTTCCCGCTACCGCGCTGCCTTTCGGAACCGATATAGCGCCGAAAGGGTCCTCACTTCCAGGATCCACGGTGACGACCCGGCTAGGAGACTCGACGCGTCAAATGATATCATGTTGTACGCCCTTATGGCCCTGGAGGCCAACTTCCACTGCGAAGCACGCAGCAGGCCTTTTTAAATGTATACTGGAGAGCCATAACGGTTATAAAATTTATTTAAGTATTAATTCGTAATGATTCATACCCTACAGTTATACCTAAGATAACATTCAAAAACATTACCGAAACAATATTTTATAAAGGGCTATGCTTTCATTGAAATAAAATCGACCAAATAAAAATGTATTTTTATTTTATTCAGACTGATACCGGCTAAGCGAAATTTTGGAAGTCGTTAGATGCTTGTTAAATATGGATATCTGACTCTAACAAGCATGTTATTTTTAGACTTTTATCAAATGAGCGCATAAAATTGAATATTATTTTATTTTATGAGATATTAAATAATATTATGTTATTTGCAATATGTTTTAAAGTAAGACAATCAACGCAAGATGATCTGATACTAGCAATAAAATTGATCTATAACTGATCAGGAGAAAGGTATCAACTTAATTAGGAGCTTATAAGGTGTAATGAATGTTAGACGCCCTTACCGTAACTTTTCTTTCATTTGCTTGCCCTCTGAAAATTGCAGGACATATATAAACACCGGTAACTGCATATTAATATTTATTAATAAAGTATGGCCATGTAATTAAAAACGAGAAGTGACGAACATAATATGCTTTAATAAAACATTGTAAACATTATATTTAATAGGGTTAACTAAAACATAGAATAGAAGCATTTAAAAGTTTTTGCCTCTCATGCCAGTGTACATATCCATTATTTACAAACCACGTTAAACCTTTTGGGGCTGCGATAATTTTAGCAGCAACCCTTCAACGCCTACTGGTCCATTAAATCCGCTGCGCACACGTAGCGCCATTTATGTATAGGATCTTTTAGATTTTGATACCCACGGCTACTGGACCGTGAAATTATAATTTAATTATGTTAACAAAATGTATGGCTTCCTAGCAAAATTTAGCTTGACGCTTGTATATTCCGGGGACGTAATTTTACTAAGATATTAATTGTATTTAAGTTCCTTTGAAACCTTTGCTTGTTTGTGTTGCAATAGGAAGTCGCCACTCAAACTATTTAGGGTTGGCATTTATGAAATTCAGATATTTTGTACTTTGATGGCGACATACTTAAAGTGCGGTGAGAATATAATAGTGACATGATGCCCACAGCAACATTCTATCATCACACCGTTCGCCGTAGGCAGAAATTTCATCCTCACACATTGCAAAATGAGACGGTACGCACTGTGCGGTATGAATTCATTTCAATTTCATCCCACGGACACTCAAGCTGTGGAATGAACTCCCTGCTGCGATGTTTCCATGCGACTACAACATGGGATTCTTCAAAAGGGGCATAAGGAGGTTTCTTCAGGGTCGGCAGCGCAAATGTGACGCCTCTGGTGTTGCACACGTCCATAAGACACGGTAACCACTTTCCATCAGGTGGGCCATGTGCTTTTCTGCCACCTAAACTAAAAAAATTGTTATTCAGTGCTACAATAAACGAGTACAGTTCCATTGAATTGTACTTAGGAATGATTTTTATTTCTATTTAGGATTGCGTTGTTACAAATATGTGTAATAAATAAAAAAAATATTTCAGATTTTTTATACGCTGATACTTTAGATTCCGACTGCTATTTTATGCTTTTTCTTGCTATTTTATCCTATGTACAGGCACTTTTCCAAACTCCGGCAAGCTATTATTATTTCCCGGCAGAGTAGGATTTGGGCCACCCCATCTCATATTGAAGGAGGTAGGACACGGCGGTATTTCCGCCCGATTGAGCAGTCCGACTGGGGTAGTACCTCCGCCCCACAGAATACCGCGGTTATAATAACTTCGTGTTGTGTTCCCGGCGGTGAGTAGGGTAGCCAGAGCTCACTGGAGAATTTGTGCTGTCAGTGGGAAGACTAAAGGCTTGTCCTGCTTTGTCTTCTACTGACGGCACAGAAACTCTGTACTTACAGGGTTGGCAGCGCGACTGTGACTCCTCTGGTGTTACAGACGTCCATAGGTTACGGTAACCACTTTCCATCAGGTGGGCCGTGTGCTTGTCTGCCAACTAAGTGGTATAAAAAAAAAAAAAAAAAAAAATCTCTTCCCATGCGGGGTCGTACAAGGTGACTAAGGGATAGGGCGGTTTAACATCAGACACATAATATATACAGGTCAGATTCAGCCACAGATACAAGGCTCGATTTAACATTGTGTCCGGAAAACGGTAATAGGCTCTTCCCTTATTACGTGGACCCGAAAACAATGATTGGTGAAATGTGGGTGTTAATTCACCTCTGCCTAACCCTTTATCTCCATTTTTTTTATCCCCATAAAGGCATGATTATATGTATGTGTATGTATGTATATATTAAAAAACAACAACTCAATAGTTAACACTCTACCCCACCCAGAATTCATGTTGGCCTCCCAAAATCCCGATCAAGCAAATAAACTTAAATTATTTAAGTGAATATGCGACTAAATGAATCGAATGTGTCTAACTAAGCAGACAGAATAAGCAGGTATATTGCAATATAAATACATGTATAAAAATATTTGTGTGACACAAACTCTAAAGCCGTTGGCATTCAAATACGCTGCAATAACTTAAAAGTGGAATGTCTAATCAAAGGAACCTTGTATATTACAGACAATTGGATAAAATAATATCAAGTGTAAACCACTGGAATTGGACTCATTTTCCGTGAAGCTTCGCATTCAGTAATCACGTCGAAAAATGTAGTACTTAGAAATAAAATGGAAGTTTCGCTCCTGCGGTAGACTGAAATTAAATTCCAACTCACTATTTTTTTTTTTATACCACTAAGTTGGCAGACAAGCACACGGCCCACCTGATGGAAAGTAGTTACCGTGGCCTATGGACGTCTGTAACACCAGAGGAGTCACAGTCGCGCTGCCAACCCTGTAAGTACAGAGTTTCTGTGCCGTCAGTAGAAGACAAATCAGGACAAGCCTTTAGTCTTCCCACTGACGGCACAAATTCTCCAATGAGCTCTCTCTGCAATTTTATAATTTTCATGAAATATTAAATTACGAACCAAAGCTGTAGATGTATAAATCCTGAAGAGATTCTGCTCTTCCTTTTTGAATCCAGTTTAAAATGATTACTCCCTCCAATTAATCAATCAATCAATAAGCCTGCGATAGGCCCACTGCTGGCCTCTCCCAAAGTTGAAAGTCTTTGTCCTACTGTTTCCACATTGGCCAGACGGATTGATACAGGGTTTTATTTCGAGTTTTTTATAGTAGTATTTTGCCGTTTAGTGATTCTTGTATTCTTTCTCCGTTACGACACAGATCTCCCTCCACCTTAGCCCGTTTTCCGATTCAATTTGGAACCACCCGACGAGAAGTACTACCTAATAATTCCTTATTGAGAAAGGATAGGTTAGTACGGGTGAACCTTTTATATGTATTTTATTTTTATTAATATACCTAAATCTAACCAGAATGCTATTATGTTTTCACAATATATTTATTTGTTACATAAATGGAACAAATGGTGTACCAAAAAATAATAATACATGTCAAATTTCACAAAGGAAATAATCCAAATATTGAGCCCATTCATATACGATAAAAGAGAAAAAATGTATTATCAAAAAGTGAGCTCGCCAAGGCAATATTTGAAGCCCTTTAATAAATGTAACTACGCATGAAAGTTGCTTTTATACACTGTGCGTTCTGTACAATTGGATACTCGTGCAAATTTACCTTTTATTTTTGTATTTCGATATTCAAATTCTTACTGCGTTTTCGCTTTGACATTTGTTTTATTTTTGTATTATTGTGTGTTTACAGCTATTCTGTTGTAATAACATATAAAAATACAACCAAAAACGGTAGGTGATTACTGGCGGTCTATTATATATCAATAATAGAGTCTAATGCAACGTATATGTAAGTTGTAGGTAATGTGAGTGTGGAATACGGATCTAAGTGATCTAAATGTGTGTTTATCTACACACAACATGGTCTAAGGCCAATCACCCTTCATTATCGTTAATTGTGGAATTGTATATTTTGTAAGGCCAAGCGTGTTTTGCATTCCTAGACCAGACATTCTAAAAGAGAAATGTGACTTCCATTTATCTACCGTATCCTTTAAGAAACAAGTGTTATTATAGCTATTACTTTATCCTCTTACTAATAAATAATTATTTATTGTTCTATTACTAGAATAATAGACTCATCAATCACTATGAAAGCCGCAAAAATAAAAGAAGCCGTAGACTGATGGAGTGATTCGTCTCCTAAGAAAATATTTATATGAAATGGCGTATTATTGAATAGGAATACATACATACTATCATTTACTTTTCTTGTATTTATTCTCGTAATTGCGCTCTAATTAGTGAAAGTGAATCTGTAATTTAATAAGCCTTATAGCATGTGGTCACTTTTGTATATTAGTCATTGCTGATGTAAGTAATGGTTAGGTATATGAAAGTAGTGATGTACAACTTGTAAGTAAAATATCAAATACCCAATAACTTTTTCCTAAAATATGTTTTAAATGGACTTTTATCCAAATTGACTCCATTTTCTTTTTTTTTGTAGGAATGAGTTTTTATTGCTACTCCTTCAGGAGTAACAATAAAAACTCAAACTCAAATGGTTATGGTTGAATTTAAATTATTTGAGACATCAAAGTTTAAATCAAATCGGTACTTAACCTTGTAATAATAGTTGCATTTGATATAAATTACGTCTAATATTCTAATATGAATCTATTTATCTTTGTGTTTTGTAACTGGGTGACCTAGACAGCCTCAAAACATGTTAATTAAGACCGCTGCCATTGCATATTTGTGATTAAGCTAGAGTGATCTAGTTTCTGTACAAGTACACAGCATGTTGAATTTAAAAAAGTATAGAACATAAACCGCGGTAGCCTAGTGGTATGGGTTATGGACTGCTGAGACGAGGTCTCGGGTTCTATCCCAGGTTTTACCATGAGACACAGCAATGTCTTTTCGAAGTTTAGTGTGTATTTATCGCAGGTTTATAGGTGCCAGGTTAATGGCAATAGGCTCACCACCTAACATTGGGATCTAAACATAATCTGGCAAAATGGGGGTGCTAGCACTAAGCCTTCGGAGATATAGGCGTGAGTTTATGTTATGTGTTATGTTATGACAGAAGATAAAATTATTTACAATTTTCAACATACTTCGCTATATAGAAAATGATAATAATTAAGCTGGGGTCAAAGAATAGCTCTACTCGTATGGATAAATATAGATATGCATTAGAAACACAGAGAACATTGGAAATAAACTAGTAAATACAAGTAATTATAGTTTATTAGCACTGAACGGGCATCGAAACTGCGGTCTTTTCACACCAAAATATCTATAACACTCAAGTAAGTCTGACACTGCAATAGTTGTAGTGGTTGATGAAGTAAAACAATTTGTAAGCACTACTGAACTATCTTTGTAGTGTGTACTGGGAGTAGTTACACTGACATTATATTCATGTACCAACTCAAATCTAGCAATAGGATTTACTTCACGCTTCACTTACAAACTCGTAACATGGGATAATATAAGCACATCGAGCGCCTATTACGCCATATGACATATCCTTAATCGAATCTGAAAGCGATATATCATACCCAATAAGTCTGCATATAAAAAAGGGTTTGCGTATGCCTTACAAATTTTATGGAAATATAAACGGATAATGGCTACGGACTATCTATTTCTTATTGATGGAAAGTCAAAATGCTCTGTGGTCGAAACCCCGATGAAAAAATATTGAATAAAATGTAATGACACATAAATGTAGATATAATTTCTATTACTTTTAGGTATTTATTTAAAACTCCTATTATTCAGATAATTATATCCCCAATTTATAACTGCAATTGTTTTTAATATAGGTTACTCATATTCAGTCAGCATCAGATCAATGGTGACCAGCAATGTACTCAAAATAATCTTAATACCAAAATTCCAATTATTAGCTATCACAGAGCTCAAATATTTGTAAGATAGCAGAGTGTTGATATTAATATGTGCTAGCAGGTCGCTCAATGGTATCTAAGGGAACAGAGTGTTTAAAATTATCTTTACATAATGACACATTTATCTGGATACAAAGGTCATTAAATGACATTATGTAAAGATAATTTTGAACACTGCTCGCTTAGATACCATTGAGTGACCTGCTAGCACATATCAATATGAACACTCTGTTATCT
Source organism: Eilema griseolum (assembly GCA_963662185.1). Classification (NCBI taxonomy): domain Eukaryota; kingdom Metazoa; phylum Arthropoda; class Insecta; order Lepidoptera; family Erebidae; genus Eilema; species Eilema griseolum. The sequence goes on from OY759250.1 coordinate 15,870,771, forward strand.
TACATTATGATGGAGAATTACTTGCTAAGATGTTTTGACCACTCTGGATGCCTACAACTATTTGAGCTTTGTGATAGCAAATATAAAACGGAATTTTGGTATTAAGATTATTTTTATTACTTTGCTAGTCAGCATAGATCTGATGCTGACTGTACTTGTTTATAATTAAACATACGATTTTATAAGTAATGAATTCGTTATAGCTGTTAAAGGTCAAAAAATCACGTTTACTAGCGGAGATTTTTAAATAACTTTCTCGGTTTAACTTTCTATTAAGTTAATAACAATAGCATTACAAAAAATCACTCGCGCAGTAATTTTTTTTTTATGACTGTGGAAAATTTATCATATTTATAAGCGTAAATGTCAATGAAGCTTCCAGGAAAAACAGATTTTGCACCCTATTACGAACAGAAGGGATCAAGTATCAGAAAAAAACGTTACTGTCGACAAAATTTAGCATATTGATAGAATTTCCTCTACCTTCGGCACAAATGGTACAGTTTTATTTCATTAGAAATATTATTTTGGAATGAGATATTTTTCTATCAGACATAACAACATTGGTAATAATGTCAGTGATTTATATCTTTTTGCATTTTTCTTACTGAATTGTTTGCTCATGTAGAAATGTTCATTTTTCTTTTGTAGAACCAGTTTCTTTCCACTGTTAGGTATATTTTATCAAGATTGTGTTTTCAATTACTTCAGATCCTTATCTCTCCTTGTGCGATAATTAATTTATTTTTATTTCGCTGATCTGCTGTCTTGGTACGTCTGTTATAACACGCGATCATACTTTATGTACGATAAACCAATGGAGGAAACAGATACCTACACTGAATTGAAAACTTAAGTTTATTTAGCTGCCAGACTATTATTAGCTGAAAAGTGGTAACTTAAGCCAAGCTCAATTTCAATCAATTTCAAATAATCCTTGGTAAAAAAAAATCTAATACATAATTTTATGATTATATCATTTTTTATATATAAAATAAACTAAAATTGTTTCTCTGAAAATCAAAGAAACGACATTTAAAGTCCACTAATATCGCTTCCTAAATAGTATCCTTCGGTTTATCTCTCTATAAGTTTTTTTTATCAATAAAATACAAAAAATGATTTAAGCGTTATCCGCCATTGAATTATAGTTTACACCAAAGAGTATCCATATATACACGAAGTACAGCAAATTCAAATTAATGTATTGTCATTCATATCATTACATATATATACATATATATTTTAAAATATGATGACTCTTCAATGTGACATCACCTAGCCACGGAATAGTAAAAAGCTAAAACGAAGGTCTAAAGAAAATAAAACGACTTACTTAAATCAAAATAAATCGTATTTGGAAAACCTATAGTAATCTTTTCAAAAGGTTTTAATAACTCTAAGCCTTGGGAATTAGATTTGTTCAGCTTCGAACGCAACATAAAAGAAAATGATCCGAATTAGTGGAGGATATTGAAAGGGTACTAAACGTATCGTTTATAGAGGTTTTATAGATGTATAGTGGTAAAAGGCTAAATGGAATTTATATAAATAGGTTATGTCTAGAAAAGACAAGAAATAAAATAGAAGTACATAGACGTAGATCGACCTAAAAGGTATTTTCATAGAAATGTTGAAATAAAATCTAACCCAAATCAAAGTGAAGTGCCCACTGTCTTCTGTCCTTAATATCGGATTACATGGCATAGCAGAATGTGTGTTATTAGCATAGAATTCGTTTGTTGCTATATGGGTAACCCCTAAAATCGGGTGAAAATATTTTTCTTATTTATGTGTTGATGAAATTCGCTTCATAAAATTTCAAGTATTGTTGTCCTGAAAATTGTTGACAAATAAATGTGAAATTTTACGATACAGCATAACAATGCATAAAAAATGCATAAAAATAAGTTATTATTGTATTTTATTTTTTTACATTCATAGTTCCTTTAGAATATAAGAACAGGCTTAAAAACACACATAAAAAGTAAAGCCATAAAAGGATAATTTCTATACCTTTACCACTGAACACTTAATAATACTACGTCTAGACAGGCACATTTATAAAAATATTTTAAAAATACAGAATACAAATGAAAAGTCATAACACCATAATTTATCATGAAATATGGAAGTATAGGCGCTTAACCTAATTGTCATTTTTAATAAACAAATCAAGAAATAATTTATACATATTAAATACAATAAAAATAAAATAACTATTATACAACTTATAGCTAAGAACAATAATTAAAATGCGTCGTAGAATTCCTCCGCATCGCATGCCTCTTGTGGTAGCGTTCCCAGAAGACTGGCAGCATTGCCACGTTGTATGGCAATGCTTATTCTCTGTCCTAAAAAGAGGCCAGCCTTCTGGTCACGAGAAGCGTCGACCATTCGCTTCGCAATCTCACGGAAGAGGTTGCGAGCGCTCGGACCCCATGACCCCAAAGTCTCGACTCCAAACGGCACAAATTCATAATCTCCGATGAGATTGGAGTATTTGCTCCGCTTGAGAGCCTCTGCAGAAGCAGCAGCAGCACCAGCACAGCCATTGTCATTGGAATGAAGGCAAACAAAAAAAACACAAAAACAAAATTTAATAATATTTGCAAGTTTAGCTAACACCCACCTTATAAAAAGTAACAAATACGTATCATCTCAATTGCTTTGACTTCACATTTTATTTTGGAAGAACAAACAAAAAAGTCATTCTTATTTTGGAAAAGTCGTGAGCTTATATTCCGGGCTGCTGGTTGCATTACAATTGCAAAATTTGCAACGAGATGGCTCATTACTTTACAAATGAGATCTTTTTTAGGATTGTTGAAGATATTGTTATTATTTTCGTGAATTTGTGTCAAAACAAACTTTTTGTTTTTAGAATGGTTCCAGCGACTATTGTAAAATAAGATGTGCTTCGCTCGATTTATTCATGTTATAATATAAGTACATCAAAAGCTTATTCACATGCCCATTGCCCATGTAGAAATGTCCAGTTAACGGCTGACCTGCGAAGTAGACATTTATAGATGGCGAAAAATGGGTAGGTGTGTGTACCTACATTTTTAAGTTGCGAGAGAGCTTCTTTTCATTCTTAGGGAATTTAAAATAAATAAAATGTATTAGGCATTTTTTGAGTTGACTGTAGTAAAGAAGCATTTCAGCTTTTGAAATAAGAAAAAATATATTTACTTTCAATATAGTATTTAATGTAAATGGTTACTTTCCCAATAGGTTAAAGTAATACCTCTGGTTTAACCGCATACTTGTGATTAATGTAAAAAAGGCTGACACGAATATCTGTGGTTTAAGAATATTAATAACGACGATAAAACTAAACCAAGCTTAGATTGTATTATGGGATCATCAAGCAGATAAAAAAAGGTTCTTATATAAACATAGCCATAGTAGAAAATGTATTTCTTCAACGGCGAATGAATAATTTTGACCAAATAAAAGTAACACTGAGAATTTTAGAGCATATTACACACACATTATGCTCTGATATATAGATTAACACAGTGTTTGCGACTTTTCATGATGTTTATCTTAGGCAAATTGTAGTTGTGTAATATATCGCGCAAATTTTAACTAAATTGACGTTTTTATGAAAATTTGTTAAATGTTATAAAATTTGTCAATAATATTTTTTCATACCACTTAGGTGGCAGACAAACACACGGCACACCTGATGGAAAGTGTTTACCGTGGCCTATGGGCGTTTGTAACACACAGTCGCGCTGCCAACCCTGTAAGTACAGAAATTCTGTGCCGTCAGTGTAGAAGACAAAGCAGGACAAGCCTAAAGGCTTGGTCTTCCCACTGACAGCACAAATTCTCCAATGAGTTCTGGCTACCCTACTCACCGCTGGGAACACAAGACGAAGTTATTATAGCCGTGGTATTTTGTGAGGCGGAGGTACTTCCCCAGTCGGACTGCTCAATTGGGCGGAAATACCGTCTTGTCCTACCTCCTTTAGATAAACTATATTTTTTACAAATTATTATCAATTAAATCATTTCATTCTGTCTGAATAATCGCACCACCATATAAACAATATTCTGTACGTGAAGACCCCATCAAATTTGGTTTAAAGAAAGTTATAATATAATTAATGTGAAACTTTGTTAATATGTATGAATGTTTTGTTACTTAATCGCGTTCAAACGACTAAACAGATCTAGCTGAAAAGCAAAAACATTTTAGTCGGGAATAACACGTAAATACATATGGTAATCTATCTCAGGGATACCTACTTGGTATGTGTAGCAGGAACTATACAACTAGTGTTAAATAATTTAAAAAAGTAAAAATAATCGTATTAAAAACAGGGAGAATGAAATGACTGAAATGTAATGCTAAAGTTCAGTCTATAATTTACATCAGCACAACCAAAGCAGCTAAATTGATAAAGTTCATATTTTAATCATACAGATTTAACTGAAACAATAATCAACTCCCTTTAAATTACTCGTATTATATTCGACAAGACAACAAAAACAGCTGGAGATAATAACATGGGGCTGGAACTGACACGATAATGGCATCCAACCTTCGTTGCTAAAATAGAATTTTACAATTGAATCTGTTCGTGAAATATAACGTTATTGTACAAAACAGGCTGCGAGATGACATGTAAAGTTTTGGTTATTTAACATAATAAAACATAAACTCACGCCTGAGAACTAGGCGTAGGCAGAGGTGCATGCACCCACATTTCACCAGTTTAAGTTGAGGTTATTTATCACTTATATATATATGATTAGATATTATGTTTGTAAATTATTATAAAATAGTATTTAAGTAACGGTAACCACTTTCCATCGGTGTGATTGTCTGCCGCCTAAGGTGTATAAAAAGAAATAATACATAAATAGACAATAAAAATATGGATGCCAGGATCGATAGCAAGTGGAAAGATGTGATCTCTGCCTACTCTACTGGAATAGAGGCGTGACTGTATGTATATATGACATGTATGTATGATATCAGTACTGACAGTGCATGAAAATAAAACAGAAATGTTGCGTGCGTTAAAGCAATTATATTACGAAATATAATGTAATAACCTTGTAAGATATGCCTCCTCTAGAATTTGGCAAGAAAATAATTACCTTATTATCATGATCGAGTTTTTGTATGACTCCAACTTTGCAAGCAAATTATCAAAATTTGCTATTCATTTATTTTAATCTAGTGTCTATCTAAATTTGGAATTCTTAATTAACTTAGGTACCTATATTTTTAGTCAATTTTTTACTGTGGAACTGCTCTGATCTCCTGATTCCATCTTTATGACGAAGAGATTTGATCTCGGTTGTTATCTGTAGATCCGTCTACTGACAGTATCATCCTATATGTTAATTAATATTATAAAAATAGTGTATTCGAATATTCATATGTACAATTGTATAATCTTTTTAGCATACTAACACTACTAGTAAAACGAATTACTTTAAAACTTCATCAAATTTATAATATGGCTATAACTATTCTTGATATTTTAATAATTTTTTTGGTTTAATACTTTTTTGTCTGATTTTTCAGTAGTCCGGTTGTAGTTTTAAACTTATTTTTTATTTATAATATTTTGGGGCAAGCAGCTGCTATAATTTATACATATTTAAAATGTGCTATTTAAGCCCTTACAGTTGATAGCAAACATTATTTCAACAAGATATTATATTTATTTCAACTTTATTTTTTATAATTTTAGATACAAACACACATACAGCGCTATCTAGACACATGGAGTAAGCAAAACATAGATGGTCATTGACAATCTATCAAAATCATTAAAAAGCAAGATTCAGGGTGCGAGGGATATTCCTCAGACAACATACGACTGTCGGATGGCGTGGCGTTTTAGTCGGTTCAAGTCCGACCTAACCTCCCCCACCGGCTCTGGCGGGGTGGGGTTATCCGTGGAGATTTTCCGCACGATAAAAAATTTAGACTGAGTATGTTGTACATTTCTAGAATACTGGTCACCTTAGACAGTGATAATAATGACAGCGGTGCTATGGTTTTAAATGAAATAAAGTTGTATTATATCGTGTGTTGTCTAGGACGTGGCCTTATTAAATTACAAGTTATATTTGTATTTTGGTAAAATAAAATTTTTCTTAAATGTCGAGAATAAAACAGGTGGATTTATATTGGGTTCAGACGTACAAGCACTCTAAAATGTTAACTATTTAGTAATAGCAATTTTAGCAATTTAAGCTAGAGATTTTTATTGAGTAGAACGCACACACATACCATGTGACAATGGTGACACTCAGCTTGACGGCCTCATGCTTGACGCCTATGCTTTTTCACGCCGGCGCTTAAAGGACTCGGGACTGTAGGAAGAAGGAATTATACATTTCAATTGCCCTCCAGAGTAGGCAGACAATCCGCCATTTGTGTCTTTCCTTAAACACTTCCCGAGCTACTGTCATTATTCCTTTCATGCAAGCGTTGCAGTTTCAAGTACCTCAATAAAATACCCACATAAGTGAGATGAGGTATCGTGGGTTAATTCGTCTTAATCACAGTTCCTCTAGTTGATGGTTGATATAATCCAAAGCAGAAATTTTTACAACAATATCAAGTTGTACGTGACACAAGTTTATAATGTTTTTTTTTAAATAAATGCAGGTTATTTTCGCGTGACCTTTACAAGAGTGTTTATGCAGTGTCTTGAAGATGTACGAGTATCTGTTTTTTCTTAACCTTAAGTGTACTACTGGACTATTAGATTACTATTGGGGTGGTGATATGTTATGATTTTACAAACTGTTTCTGTCTTAAATTAAATCAAATCAATTAGCTATACCTACATACATACATACATATTATCACGCCTTTATCCCCGGAGGGTAAGGCAAAGGTGAATTAAAACCCACATTTTACCAATCACTGTATTCGGTCCCACGTAATAATGGGGTCAGCCTATTGCCGTTTACAAGGCACTATTGTTGATTAGAGCCATGCATCTGAGGTGGAGTTTGGGAAAATCGTTCCTGTGGCCTATGGATGTGTGCAACACCAGGGGAGTCACAATCGTGTTGCCAACCCTGTAAGAATAAGAGTTTAATTCTTTCTTTAATTCTTTATTGTATAACAAGAAAATAATACATCAACTTCTGTTTCCGTGCCGTCAGTGTAGAAGACAAAGGAGGACAAGCTTTTGGTTTTCCCACTGACAGCACAAAAACCTCAAGGCCTCCCTCAATGTACGCTATTGCTACCGATGCTCTACCTTCGGCATCTATCCTATACCAGCCACTTTTTTCAGGTCAGTTTTGACTAGGTTCTATAATTTAAATAATATCCTTGACTACATAAGTGTATACCTGTGAGTACATGTAATAACATAATAACATTTTAAAACCTACTAATAAGTAGGTTTTAAAAAATTGGATCAAAAACATATGAATGAATGTAGGTATTTTAAATATAGATATGATAAACTATTTCCAGAGCCAGCTGTGTAATGAATGATGAGTCATTCATATGCTTATAGCCTCGTAAGCCAAGTAACTGTATTTCGTTAATTATACTTTTATATTGCTATTATTCTTAGCTAAGATTGGTTTATATTACGTTATAAGACCGATAAAATCACGAATTACATCCTTCTTCTAATTATAGTCTCATGCGTAACAAGCGGGCAGACGTCTTACGATCTCACAGTATATATGATTTAATTATGCTATATGTTTACTATAATTACTATAGAGAATTGGCTAAGATCAGGCGTAAAGTGTATTGTAGTGAACTGAATAATAACGTTTATATACTCTTAATATATAATTGTCTTCAGACTCTTATATTATCAATGAATTTTATCGATTTATGGAAGCTTCTAATAATATTGTATTTATTTTTATATGACACGTCAATGTGCCTTCACTTCGCTTAGTGGTAGTCATGGTGAGCTGAAGATGTAAGTTCCAAGAAATATTATGAGTGAAATACAAGTCAGTGCAGAAGACAAAGCAGGGCAGGCCTTTGATCGTCCCACTGACAGCGCAAAAACTCTCCAGGGAGCTTTAGCTACCCTACTCACTGCTGAGAACACAACACTAGGTTTTTATGGCCGCGATAATGTGTAGGGCGGAGGCACTTTCCTAGTCGGACGGTTCAATTGGAAATTTTTATTTAATAACCAGCAGATACTCGTGAAATTTTGTTAATCCTGCTACCTATTGGGATCAATCTCCGGGCTGAAACGTTTAAGTCGATTAAGATAGAAAAAATAGAATCTGTTCAGGCCGGCCTGAACAGATCGATCGCGGGTTCGAACCCGCGATCTATCGCCTATATGTTATTCCAGAATCTATTCCTGTACCAAATTTCAGCCAAAGAAATGATCAAATGATGATAAATAACGAACATCCAAACTAATTTACAAACTTTCACATTTTAGAATATTTTGAAATCTATACTAATATTATAAAGAGGAAAGATTTGTATTTTTGTATGTAACGAATAAACTCAAAAAGTACTGGACCGATTTCAATAATTCTTTTTTCATTAGAAAGCTACATTCTTCGTGAGTAACATAGGCTACTTTTTATCCCGATATTCCCATGGGATCAGGATTTACGCGGGTGAAACCGCGGCGCGGTGCTATATGAAATATAGTAAGAAGTAGAATGAAAAATGACCCCTAAACGGATCTTAAGAGATTTCATGAGTACCAACTAACAGATGGTTAAGTAAAGTTAAGTACTGTGTTGTTTTGTTTGTACTTAGCTAATCGCAAGTATCATCACAGATGTTGCAAGCGTTTTTGGCCACAGATAACCTTGTTAATACAGTAATTATATTATTCATGTGTACCTCACTCATGGTCTCAACCAAAACATGGCATTTTTAATGGTTCTTTTTTAATATTCCGTTACAAAATTGTTAAACATAACCTCTTAACTTTTGTATTTCGTCTGCCATGGCATGCAGGATCCGTTTTTCATTTTTATTTAACTGATTGTACCAATCACATATACACATATATAGTACATGCATTGTATATAGACATATATATATAGAACTAACTTTCCTTTTCGACTGAATTCATTTGTGGTCTGATGAAAGAGTAACTAAATAAATAATAAATAAATAAATAATGTATTACCAAAAACACTTTAGATACAAAACCATTGCCAGTGGCCCCACACTAGGCAAGCCTGTCCTGTGGGTGCCTGTTTCGTTCATGCATTATCAGTATACATTATTGTTCGGTGTACAAAAGGTATACATTGCTATCATCATTTATAATTAAGCATTTTACAGTGTTAGGTACTTGTTTAAGCTAGGGACAGTAGTACTTTACTTAGAAATATCACAAATTTCAGTTGGCAACAAAACAAAAGCAATTAGAGGTCGGGAGGCAACTGTCACATCATCCCTAATGATATTGAGTCCTAGAAGACCATCATGCACTGTCTTGGCGTGCTGGATAGATAAGGCCGCTTGAATCCCTTTAAGAGAAGATATTAGTCCCGCATAGCCTAACAGAGCGGAGTCGGCAATCGATCCTTTCAGAATCCCCCAGTCCGGGCCGGATTGTCTCACAATTAAGCAATAAAGCTCAGCTAGGACATACTTGTCTCCCATATTTACTGAGCTGAGATGAGATAGTACTTCCATGACCTCTAGAGGGCGCCACATTACATTCAGTAATCGTTACATAGCCTATAACCAACCAGCGCGGCGGACAACTGAGATGTTTCTAACGATACCTCATTTATTCAGTTCTGATTGAGGAGTGGTTGAGGAGCTATGAGGGAACAGGTGAACCTTCATACATACATATAAAATCCTGTCAAAATCATAACTCTGCTTTTGCTTCGCCGTAGTAGTGTAAAAATAGCCGTGAATATTATCTTACGTTGATATAGAATGTTGTATATTAGAATAGAATCGAGTAATCAATAAACTGTTCTGATAAGTCAATTCAATATACCTAAAAGGATATACTATTCCCATTGCAATACCGGGAATACATGGTAAGTAAGTAATATGACACAGTTTCTCGTCGAACAGACATTCGTAATCTACAAAGTTTCAGGCGACGAGCAGACGCAGCGAATTCTCAAATAATATGTGCGAATACTTAGGGCATGCTTCTGTATAACAACGCTAAGGCGGTGGCGTCACTGAGAGCTTATAAGATATTTGAAGATATTGAAAGAGATTACATAAAATTCCAATTGATAATCTCCTTTTTTAACGAAGACAATAGAACTATGTTACTCAAATGTATTGATAAACTGAGTAGGTACCTATGTGTCAAATACAATTCGTGAGTAATTGACACCGTGCCAAACCCGATGTACAATTAATTCGCATCACATTCCTTCATGTGATATCTGCCAGGTTTGCAACACGTGTTTATTGTTCACGTTTATTAAATGATTATAACAGCATATGACAGTTTACAGGAAGTTTTGTTACAGATTTTCATATAAATTTATCTTATCTTGGTTGTATCATCTAAATGCTAGTCACATTTACTCAACTTAAGCATAGTCTAGTTCAAAAATTTCAAATGAACTCACTATTCGGTACAGTGTTAGATTATAACCCGAAATAACACAATGCTACTTTTATACAAAACATAACAAACTCACGCCTACGTGCCATGGTAAAACCTGGGATCGAACCCGAGACCTCGTCTCAGCAGTCCATTACCAATACCACTAGGCTACCGCGGTAGGCTTCTTTTATACTTTGGGAGTTAATTCTCATGTATCACGGAAAGAGATCAGAATTTAACTTAAACGAAGCTGCGGGCTTTAGACAGTGTAATAAATCACAATAGCATCATTATTGAACATGAGATTGGTTTATAAAGTCCCAAAAACCCTACAAACATTATTTTATTTCTACTCTAAATTCATGAACAAAATAAAATATTCTATACACATAATTAATACTATGTAATCTGATGATCTACGCAATACACGAATCAAATTAAGTAATTTGTTTGAACTTCTTCCTATTTTATTAATGAAAACAGTGATGGCGGGAGTAATAAAAAAGATTTTAATTAAAAATAAGCGTATGAGTTCACTTCCTAGAAAATACTATTGGGTATTATAAAAATTACAATCTAATACATATATTGAAAATATTGATGCTGAAGATAAGACTATTGTTAAAGTAAATACAAATTCAAATCGCTAACACTGTAACGACACCCTAGCTGTAATAAATGCAGATATTAAAAAAGAACGACCTAAGTAATGTTCTTTTGATACCCTTTCGTCCTTAATGGTAGTAGGTAGCATGAAAGCCAGGGCTCAACGTGAGCTACGATGGAGTTCGAAGATTTTTATGTGATCGTGAATATGTGATACACTTTTATATTATCGAGGTAGTCAAAACAATGATTTCTCATTGTAGAGTAAAAAGCACTTAGAACAGAGAGTACCCAATGATATAGACGTGGAAAGAAGTTACAGCAAGCTGTTAATACTTGAAATTTTAAGAACGGGATCCGCTGCTCTCTTATCTTAGATTTCAGCGTTAGATGAATAATTTTACCAAAATCTCTCTCTTATCATCGTTGAAACTTCTGAATGATTGACTCAAAACAAAGGAATTCGGCGAATACCCATACCCATAGTTTAAATGCCGTAAAGATAAGTTTACATTGCTTTTGATAACTTGGTACACCATAACAATAAAATAATATTGAGGTTATCGTCATGCATGCTAACCCCCAGGGCTTTACTTTTGTGGGCATACATAGAATACAGGAATTTTTGAAGGTTAATTTTTGCCAACAATAGTCACTTTAGTTTTAAAGTAAGAATAGGTAGTTGTTTTTGAAAATTAATAAGAGTTGCAAGGAGTACAACGGTTAATTAGGTTAACTTAATAAAGACATAAAAATGTGAGATGCAACTCTGATGTCGCCATCAGCTTCTTTTTTCAAATTAGAAGTAATATTTTTCCAAATGCCATAAAATATTTTGAATGCAGGTTTTAGAACCATTAGTGAGTTTATTATATCTCTCTTATTTACAGGAATCATCAAGGAACAGTGTAGCAGAAATAAAAACTGCTTGCCTCATTCCTTGGTCCCTGCATTATCCGTTGTTAGATAGTAATAATCAAATCTATCTTATATCATATTCAATTGAAGTATTGGCGAAATAGTAGGAGTTTTGTGATTTGATAGGTATTGTATATTTTAAGAGTGACTTGAAATTTGCAATACCTAAGTCCCAAATATCCCGCCCCGACTGTAGTTATGAGTTATGACAGATCACTATTTGATCGTAAATAAAGTCGGGGTGGGATGTTTGGACCTGAAGTAGTTTTTTTTATAGGACACGTCTATTAGATTTCACGTCTCCTGATGGAAAGCTGAAGGTAGAGTCTCAGAAAAATGGTTACCATTTCTTACGTATACTATGTTAGAATTTAGTGCACCCAACCCAACATTTCTTAGAATAATTTTTTAATATTCCCTTTTTAAAGTTTACTTTAATTAAAACGACGTCTGAATTATGAGTTGAGAAAAGGTAGCAGGTCTTCCCTGGTTACAAAAATAGTTGATCACTTTATTGAGGCGAGTTAAGTCCGTGCCTTTCTCTTCATATTCGTTAGGGAACCGCTCAACGATATTACTTAATTATTAAATTAAATTGTCAATAAAAAAAAAACAAAACAACTAGTCCATTGCAGTCTATTGCTGGACTAGGCCTCTTCCAATGTTGGGAGGCTTTGTCCTACTGTTGCCACGCTGGCCAGACGGGTTGGTACAGAATTTTATTTCAAGTTTGCCTTCTCTCGCAGTAATATCGTCTGCGTATTGTTCCGTTAGTATACGTATAATTTAGTATAATAATATACATATCATCATCATTATGTCAGCTACACATAGTCCGCTGCTGAACATAGGCCTCTCCCACAGACTTCCAGAATGACCGATCTAAAGCAGCCCGCATCCAGTGCTTCCCGGCGACCTTCATGAGGTCGTCCTTCCACCTGGCCGTTGGGCGTCCTACGCTACGTTTGCCCGTACGCGGTCGCCATTCCAGAACTTTTTTGCTCCATCGGCCATCTGTTCTGAACGCTATGTGTGTCCCGCCCATTGCCACTTAAACGAGCTAATCCGCTGGGCTATGTTGGTTACTTTTGTTCTCCTACGGATATCATCATTTCAGACGCGATCACGTCAATATACATATACGAGTATAATATAGAATTGTAAATCAATTGCTATGCAAGAATAGTACGCATTCCACAGCACCCAATATTGCGTTCGATGAAGCGTTCTATAATTAGGATACTGGTTAAACTCGTTGACTGGATAATCACATTATCGATGGACTCAAAGCTATTAGAATAGTCACTGTGATACATAAGTGATGATCATTCTTATAGTAGTATCTTTTACCTTCTTGCATTTATAAACATTTACCTTTATTTAGATCAGTAAATTTTTGCGAATGATGTCAATTTTTTAAATTGATAGATTGACCAAATGATATCTATTAGTGTAGTCGATTGAAGAACACCCCGCGTGTTATAGATATTTGAGTACAAATGGAGGACTATACAGTGAATATTAATAGCTTATTATCTGTAGGAATTATTTACAGAGTTAATCTAAAAATAGATAAAGTAATCTTCACAGTACTGCATTTATACAATTCAAAATATTTCATATATATTACAATATGTAACCCCAGAATATGTCAGTACCTTTTCAACTATTAACAATGAAATCCTTAGAAAATTAACTTTGTTTTTAGAAATAAATTTAAACTCTGTAAGTTTAAATGAAACATACAAATAATCGTGTCTTGTAGGGTAAGGCAGCACTGTGGCTTTCGCGGTTTGTAAAGTTAGACTGCTCACGTATGTAGAAACCACCACACTGATTTATTTTAGTCACTTTCACAGCGTCATATCATGTCCCTTGTTAGGGCAGCTTATAAATTAGTTACGGGAGCTTTTCTCAGAGAGCAAATACAAGAATTATTTATCACTTTTAAGTCTATTAATAACTGAAATTAGTAGTAATCCTGTTAACCCCTTAAGATTAGCTAAATTACTTGTGTTAAGAGTGCGTTCACATCGGTAATGTAATGGCAAGGATTCAAACCCGGAATCTAGTAAGGATGGCTCTTTAACCACTAAGCTACTGATGCTTTATGTACACTCTATATACAAACGGTATACAGGTATTTTATTTATACATATCAATGAAAATAGTTGTATGCAAATTATTTTATTAACCAGTTACAGCACCACAAGTAACTGTTTTGCGGTAACACCCATAAATCTGTAGGTACAATGAACTGGTGGAACGGATCCGGCGGCTGGGCCTTGAGGTGGCTTTGCATAAATCCGAGGCCATGTTCTTTCATGGACCTCGGCGCACGCCACCACCTGGTTCCAGTCTCACAGTGGGAGGCACTCTCATCGGCATCAAACCCCAGATGAAATATCTGGGGCTCGTGCTCGACGGCCGGTGGGACTTCGGGAAGCACTTCCGAAGTCTGGGCCCCAAATTAGCGGGCACAGCCAACGCTCTGGCGCGGCTACTGCCCAACCTGAGGGGCCCGGAGGACTCCTGCAGGAGACTCTACGCGGGTGTCGTGCGGTCCATGGCCCTGTACGGGTGTCCCGTGTGGGCGGACACCCTGAGTGATCGGCACATGCTTCTGCTGCAGCGTCCGCAGCGGAAGTTGGCGTGCCGTATCATAAGGGGGTACCGCACGATATCATTCAACGCGGCGAGTCTCCTCGCCGGATCGCCACCATGGATCCTGGAAGCGAGATGCCTTTCGGCGCTATACCGGTTCCGAAGGGCGGCGCGGGAGCGGGGTCACGATCCCGAGCCCGAAGAAATTCGGGCCGTGAGATCCCGGCTCCACAGGGAAATGGTGGCGGAATGGGAGATACGACTTGGGCAACCAGGCGCAGGGCACGCTGTAGTAACGGCGGTAAGACCCATCATGGGGGAGTGGCTAGAGAGGCCACACGGCAGCCTCTCGTACCGTCTGACGCAGATGATCACCGAGCACGGATGCTTCGGAAAGTATCTGCGTCGGATGCAGAAAGAGCCAACGTGCGAGTGCCATCACTGCGACGCGAGTGAGGACTCAGGTCCGCACACGCTCACCGAGTGTCCGGCGTGGGAGACGCCGAGGCGGGAGCTTGTGGCGGCCCTGGGAGTGAGGGTTCTCACGCTCTCCACCTTGCTCGCGGCGATGGTTCGCTGCGCGAATGCGTGGGCGGCCGGCGCCTCCTTCTGCGAGCAAGTAATGCTCGTGAAGGAGGAGGCGGGGCGGGAGCGGCAGCGGGAGCGACGAAGGATCGCAAGACAAGCTGCCCGCGTACGAAGGCAACTCGGGCGTCGGAGGTCGATGAACGACCTCCGCCCCCCATGAGCGCCGGCCTGGGGGTGACAGGTGAAGCCGCCTGTCACCCTGGCAGAAGCAGGCCGCGGCGGTGGCGCGCGTGGCGCGCCTCCCCGTTTCCGGGAACGAGTTGGGGACTCTGTAGTCCCCACACCCGAGAAGAGGGCCAGATCGTGAGAGATGGCCCTGGGTCGGCCGGGGTGCGAGGGATATGCCTGTCAACCTCACCTTCGGCAACCAAAACGACCCACAGGTGGCGTGCGTTTTAGTCGGTTCGAGTCCGACATAACCTCCTCCACCGGCTCCGGTGGGGAGGTATCCGTGGGGATTTTGCGCACGTAAAAAAAAAAAAAAAAAGGTACAATGAACTGTTTACGGAAACTACAGCATAAATTAATATCATGGAAGGCGAAGGCTTAAAAGTTATAATGAAAGTTTATAATAACTTGTTTAGAAGTAAGTGCTGCTAAACAAGTTATTATTAACAATCATCTTTTGATAAGGGCCTAATATGAAAGGCTTAACTAATTAGCAACAGTTATTCGGTACGATGTAGTGATTTAATGATATTATGGGTGCCTAAAGCGATATTTAGACGTATATTGATGTGATGGTGATATTGATGTTATTAAATATTGAAAAAGTCGTCAATAATATAATAGAGTCGGAATTGTCACATCATTAAGACCTGGAATTCATTACCAGCTCACATGTTTCGTTCATTCTTCAGTCCCGGGTCGTTTAAGCGTTGCGTGAAAAAGCATATGATCAGACCGTCAAGCTGAGGTGACTCTCTTTTCTGATGCTTTGCCTTCAGCTTACTATCAGGCGACGCAAAAAGCAAACCCGCAGTTAGACTGGAAAAGCAAAACCCTGACTCCGGTGAATGCTTCGTATGTGGCTAGGGTTAACACTAGGATGAAGAAAAATGAACAAGAGTGATATTAATGTTGTTATTGTAAAGCAGAAATATTTTATTACTAGTATTCCTAGTGGTATGGGTAATGGACTGCTGAGACGAGGTCCCAGGTTTTACCATGGCACACACCAATGGCCTTTCGATGCTTTTCGAAGTTATGTGTGTATTCATCACAGGTTTATAAGTGTTCGGTTCTCTGCCTACCCCATCGGGGTTATAGGTGTGAGTTTGTGTTATGTTATGTTAGTATTCCAAGTATTATGAGAGAGATTCCCAAATCACTTTTAACAAAAACGTAAATTTTCGCGATGGCGTTAAATATTTGACTTCAACATTACTATGCACTATTTTGCAACCGCAATATAAATACGTACATTATGAGTTATTAACAAGTTCACGTAGTTGGCAATTTTTATGTAAGTGACGTAATACTTCATAGTTCATCTGTGTATATCAAGTTTCCAGAAAAATCTATGAGTTTGTAGCCATCGACTGTCAGTGACATTTAATTTCAATGCCGTCAATAATTAAAATGTATGAAGTTTCAGAATGGTTTTATGGCCCAAATTTATTTTTGAAAGCAATTGTTCGAATGACAAGGTAAGATAAGTGATTTACATTGCATTAATTAATAATAATTTACAAATCTAGTTTAATATTATGACTGAATACAACACGAATCTATCAAAACCATGTTTTTAATTTAATTAATAAACTCACGCTTATATCCCCGAAGGGGTAGGCAAACCTCTGCCTACCCCTTCGAGGATATCTGGGGATACCTGCTAGCACCCACATTTGGCCAGTTTATGTTTATGTTCCAATGTAATAGGTGGTGAGTCTATTGCCATTAACCGGGCATTTATAATAAACCTGCGATAAATACACACATAACTTCGAAAAGCATCTAAATGTCATTGGTGTGTGCCATGGTAAAACCTGGGATCGAACCCGAGACCTCGTCTCGGCAGTCCATTACCCATACAACTAGGCTACCGCGGTTTATATGATAATAATTTTATCTACTAAACAACAAGTAGCCTGCACCGCTGTATTAAGATGACGAAAAAACTTACTAAGTGTACAATGTCTTAACTAAATATCAACCATTGAGTAACGTGGTGTGGTTAGTTAGTTTTCTGTCGATGGAACCATTTTTTTTATACCCCTTAGGTGGCAGACAAGCACACGGCCTACCTGATGGAAAGTGGTTACCGTGGCCTACGAACGTGTGTAACCACAGAGGAGTCACACTCGCGCTGCCTACCTTGTAAGCACAGAATTTCTATGCCGTCAGTGTAGAAGACAAAGCAGGGCAAACCTTTAGTCTTCCCACTGATAGCACAAACTCTCCAGTGAGCTCTAGCTATCCGACTCACCGCTGAGAACACAACACAAAGTTATTATGGCCGCGGTATACTGTAGGGCGGAGGTACTTCCCTACTCGGACTGCTCAATTGGACGGAAATAACGTCGTGTCCTGCCTCCTTCAAGAACATCACTCACCAACTTACAAGGACTTAAAATTTGAGTTATCAGAAGGACCCTAACTTTGTCAGAGAGAAGCATATTTCACAATATAAGTATATCACTTATATGTGAAATAAATCATCATATACGTGGGTGGAATATAAACTATAACAGTAAGCATTGAGTTCTATGCGTATCGTAATAAAGTCAATAGTATGTTTGGCAATGAACAGGCTTATGGACATTATTTTATTGAGGTTACATGTTTTATTATTTTGCATCTGTCAATTTACCGTTGAGTCAAGTGATTCCAAAAGCTCGAAATAAATTTGACTAATATCCGCAAATCGCTGTAGCTCACACGAATAAACATCCATTTACCATGCAGTCACTCCTTCACGACAAGTAAATACTTTTGCATTTTATCTAAAATCATTTTGACAATGTGATATAAATAAATATTCTACAACATTCTACACAACGCTATCTAGACCCATGGTAAGCATAGTTTAACTAGCTTGTGTTATGGAATCTAGAATACGGATAAACATACTTAATAACTTTTTTTTTTTAAATACATACATATTATACATAGAAACACCCAGGCCAGTACAAATACCCATATTCATGCATACAAATATTTGCACTGAGCGGGGATCGAACCCGCGCCTCCTGCGTAGCAGTCGTGTTCACTACCGCCACGCCACAGATATGTAAGCACTATATTGTGAATAGCTACTAAATAGCCTATGTTCACTCAAACTTGATGTAGTAAATTATGTTTCAGTGAAGACCTAGTTAGTATAACCTCATTAAAATTACTATTTAATCGCTTATAGATTTTCAATAACCCTGTAAGCAAGAGTGTTGTCGGAGATGACAACATGATCCGCTCCGCGATTTAATTAATAATTAATCATTCATCACACCCTTATTGTTTCATTAAAATACGTATTTCCATCTTTGGTTTCTGTCCTTCAAGAGATTCTTTTCATATCGATTTTTCTAGTAGTATGTAAGTTTACACGAATATATTGAAACAAAGCAATTTTTACCCGTTTATGGCGAAGCAAAAGGAGGGTTATGATTTTGACAGGCTATGTAAGTATGTATTTAAGTATGTAGGTTCATCTGTTCCCCATAGCTCCTCAACCACTAATTAGAACTGAACAAATGAAGTATAGTTTTTTTTATACCACTTAGGTGGCAGACAAGCGCACTGCCCACCTGATGGAAAGTGGTTACCGTGGCCAATGGACGTGTGTAACACCAGAGAAACCACACTCGCGCTGCCGACCCTGTAAGCACAGAGTTTCTGTACCGTCAGTGTAGAGGACAAAGCAGGACAAGCCTTTAGTCATCCCACTGACAGCACAAATTCTCCAGTGAGCGCTGGCTACCCTACTCACCGCTGGGAACACAACATGAAGTTATTATAACCGCGGTATTCTGTAGGGCGGAGGTATTTCCTCAGTCGGACTGCTCAATTGGGCGGAAATACCGCCGTGTCCTACCTCCTCATAAATCGTTAGAGGTGTCTTAGTCGTCCGCTGGTTACAGGCTATATGATGTGTCAAACTCTACAAAAAAAGTTAAAAATAATTATTATACACATATTTTATTTCAATTAATACGCGGCAATTCTGCCAATGTATTTATTATATACCCATACTTTATTTGAAGTTTCTCTAAAAATATTTCTTCGTGATCGTAAAATTTAATTTGTTACAGTAAATTATACGCCTTCGCGCTATGAACATGGCAAATTAAATTGTGCACAGAAGATTTTTAACAACATAGGTCCCAATAAATGCGAGAGGCGGGATTGAGAGTCAGTGATCGCATGGCAGCACACTATTGTAACTTGCCAATCTTGCCTACACGGACGTGCAATGGGCGTGTCTGAATAACGTCCGTTCTATATGGACGAGCTACTGGCGCTAATCGGTTCATATTTGCGATACCTTTAAATGCAATGTAGTTTAATATGATGTGCTTCATTGCTGAATTACCTGTAAGATTATTTAAAAGGACATTGTTTGAAATGTTATTAAATAAAAATTATTATACGTAATGAACACTTGAATGACAAATTTATAGAATGACACTTGAATATAAATAAATAATGATGTTAATACATAATGGTAATGATTATAGATTTCATGTAGATGTAAGAAATTGACAAATGTACTAAATTTGCACGCTATCACATGGCAGAATATGAGCAAACTATACTATGTTATTATAACACCTCTATACACCATGTTCTACAAATAAATGAATTTGAATTTAAATACGATAGCAATATTTATTTATTATTTTATCGTCATCCACAAATGTCTAAAAAAGGTGTGACCACGATGGCGGGATTTAGAGTCAGTGATCGCATGGCAGCGCATATATACACACATCAACAAAGTCTAGGGAACAAGGACATTTCTAGTTTTTATTTAAAAACCCTTTCTTGTAATAGTGAGTGTTTTATATCAATAGAATGGTATTTTTATATCGTTTTTAATTTTAATTTTAATAAAAACATTCTCATATCAATTTTTTTTTTTTTAAAGAAAGAATTGAATCGTGCCAATATTGAGTATTACAACCTTCTATGATTAGGCGCAAAAATAACGAGGTAGTAAGAAATACAGTAATTAACCGTACTTTAAACGTTTTTAATAATCTGTAGGACCTCCTAAAGCATTAGCAACAGCTCGAAAACGGCGTGGCATACTTAGTATGAGATTGTCAATCATCGTCTGTGGAATATGGCTCCATACACTGCGAAGGTGTAAAAAAAGTTGTTCTTCAGTGTTCAGATTTTCCAAAGAATCACTGAAAGCTCTTCTCCCAAGCAAATCCCAGGCATGCTCTATGGGATTGAGGTCGGCAGACTGAGCAGGCCATTCCAACGTCGTAATATAGTGCCCGCTTAACGCATTGACCACTACCCTCGCGGTGTGTGGCCGTGCATTATCTTGCATGAACATAAAATCTTGACCGAACTGCTGTCGATGAGGGATTACCATGGGGTGTATAACCTCCTGAATGTATTGGTTTGCATTCAAATTGCCCCGTATCCAAACGAGGTCGGTCCTTCCACCAAGGCGAATTCCAGCCCATACCATGATTGTTCCACCTTGGTAAGGATGAACTTCTTGCGGATTCTGGAGACGACTCCGACGTCCAGGAACTCGCCATATACGCACTCTTTTCGAATCAGGATGAAAACCGAAGCGAGATTCGTCGGAAAACAGAACACGTGCCCATTGATGGTCGGTCCGCTGTAAATGTGCGTTAGCTCACAATAAGCGACGACCTCGATTTCCACGTCGAAGAACTGGAACCCTAAGCGGTCTGCGAGCATGAAGATTGGCTTCGTGTAGTCTTCTCCTGACAGTTTGATCGCTAATAACCACTTGATGCTGAGACTGGAGGCCTGCGACCAACTGACGAGCAGTAATCGTGGGTTGCCGCCTTGCGGAATTTTGCAAGAAACAATCTTGTCGCGGAGAAGTAACCCTATTTCGTCCCCTGTGACGTTCGGCAACATCCCCTGTAGACCTGTATCGTGCCCATAATCTGCAAATTACGCTTGGTTGGGTGTTGACAGCATCCGCTACGTCGCGTTGAGTTCGTCCAGCTTGCAGCATACCAACAGCCCTTAACATCTCTTCGCGACTTAAATGACGACGTGACATGATGACTACAGTCACAAAAATGCACAAACCATACGTAAAAGACGTATTATTGATAATAAACGTTATTTACAATCAAAGAAAATAATTTTTATTTTGCCTCAGAGAAACTGCACAATCAAACACTTTTAAAAGTTTTCCCTCCATATTCGAAAATCATTACTTATTTAAATTTATTTTTAAATTTCGAACAACTCTGTAATCTACTTTATTCTATTTTTATTTATTTGCTGCCAGTTATTTGCAAAACAAGATTTACACGAAAAAAAAAATTGGGGTCATCTTGTTCCCTAGACTTTGTTGAGGTGTTTATTATTGTATTTTAGACAGATGGAAGTAGTGATTGCATAAAAAATCAAAATATCGATTTAGTTAAAAACCTGGATTAAAAAAATCATAAATCAATAAGTAAAAATATAGGTATCATGACTTTATGTGGAAATATTATTTATGGTCTATCTATACATAACAATTTAACAGTAAATTCCTGTCTGTACATACATACATACATATAATCACGCCTTTATCTCCGGAGGATTACGCAGAGGTGAATTGTAACCTACATTTCAGAAATAATTGTATTCGGTCCCACGTAATAGGGGGTGTGCCTATTGCCGTATTTCGGGCACTATTGTTGACTCGAGCTATGCATCTGAGGCTGAGTCTGGGCTGTATATATCTTTCCGATGTTAAACAGCCCTATCCCTTAGTCGCCTTGTACGACACTACATGGGATGAGATGGGGTGGCCCTAATTCTACTCTGCCGGAAACCACGCGGCAATGTGGAATATAGCTTTAGTATTTATTCGATTTAGAAGACAACAACGCACCTTCAATAAATCCTTTCATAGTACCCGCGTGACAAATAATCAGTCATAAATTAACAAAATCTCAAGGAAAACTCTCAGTGATGAAATAATTAAAAACAATGTAGGTATTTTCTAGAAGTCGATTTTGATTGTAACGTTTTCAAGTTATTATGATAAAAGCATAGTCGATCGACTAACAGCATCCCTAAAATTATTTTCTGACTGACGAACCTTGTTAAAAAAATATGACGTATGGACGCTTAACTTTTGTTGGTAATTTTAGGCGTTGACGCAAGAACAAAGTTATATCGACCGCTGTGTGTGAGCTGTCTTAAATATAATAATATAGTGGACGCACTATAGCTACCTATTAAGTTGTACAAGGCGTGTATATAAATATATATTTTTCTTTAGAAGGTTCAGGATTGTTGTTCCATAATTTTCATTTCTAAACCCGGCCAGCCAATAGGTGGCAGACAAGCACACGACCCACCTGATGGAAAGTGGTTACCGTGACCTATGAACGTGTGTAACACCAGTGGAGTCACATCCGTGCTGTCGGCAGCACGGATGTGACTCTCCTGGTGTTGTGTTCGTACAGGGTCGGCCCTGTAAGAAAAGAGATTTTCTGTGCCTTCAGTGTAGAACACAAAATCAGAACTAGCCTTTGGTCTTCCCACTGACGGCACAACAACTCTCCAGTGAGCTCTGGCTACCCTACTCACCGCCGGGAATACAACATGAGGTTATTATAGCCATGGTATTCTGTAGGGTGGAGGTACTTCCCCAGTCGGACTGCTCAATTCAGACGGAAATACCGTCGTATCCTACCTCCTATAAATTTAGATTGTTTAAGATTAAGCAAAAAAAGTACTTGTAAACTCGTGATCTTTTCTTCTTAACTCATAGATTAAATTAATTATTTCATGTCTGTTAAATCAAAAATGTTTTCAATACATAAATGATCTTGAAAATTAAATTCATGTTTTCACTGTGAATTATTAGACCAGGAAGTACATAATAGAGTTTATGTATGAACAAAATGATGTAGTTGTAAACTAATAATAATAGGTACTAAAACAATTTATGAACTGATTAATAAAATAATATTCTTGGCAACAAATCCGAATCTAAAATAATTTATGATGTGTTGTGTGGCTCACAACAATCTCAGTTACAAATATAACACATGATACAAGTGAATTATCGCACCAAGTGTTGGAAATAATCAATTCATTGCCAAGTGTGGCATAATTTATAGACGGAAGCAAATGATTAGGTTTAATAATTTGTGAAGCGTCGGTAGCTCAGTGGTTAAGAAGCCGGCCTTACAATCGAGAGGTCCCGGGTTCGAATCCTGGCCATTACACTACCGACGTGAACCCACTCCTAACACAAGCAATTTAGCTTAACTGGAGGGGTTAAAGGGAATATTAGTCATTTCAGTTCTAATGTTATTTCTAGAAATGAAGAACAGTGTCAACTCATCAAAGACACAAATCCGCATTACTTTATTGAGTCTAGATATTACAAGAAGGAGGAACGAAGATCTAGAAAATAATCAAAACTTGGCCATCTGATAGACTCTTTTGTTTACATCATAAGAAGGAAAGTTGAAGAAAAGAGACGACGAGGCAATACAAGAAGAGCTTAAATGGTAAACAAGTAGGATCGTATCAAAATATTGGAAGAGGATAGAGTAGATTGACTATTATTCTATCGACAAGGATACGAGAGGGAATGTACAAAGAAATACGCGGTCAGTTTGTTACTCTCCTTCTTAACGTATAAAAATCT
Source organism: Eilema griseolum (assembly GCA_963662185.1). Classification (NCBI taxonomy): domain Eukaryota; kingdom Metazoa; phylum Arthropoda; class Insecta; order Lepidoptera; family Erebidae; genus Eilema; species Eilema griseolum. Next base: position 15,894,840 of record OY759250.1, read on the forward strand.
TGCAGCCTCCTATATTTAGTTCACTATATCATCCACTAATTCATTAATTATGACAAGATCGAACCAGGTCTTCAATTCGTACACAGGCTCTGAAATCCTTTTATATAGGCAACGGTAGTAAAAGTGGTATAAAAAAAATATTGACATTAGTAAAACATGGAAAAATACATTCCACAATGAAAATGTGTATACTTATTTCCTTTGCCGACTGTACAAGTGCATAGCTTGCTTATTCTTAAAGAAGCTGAAATAATTAGAATTGTCAATTATGACGTGTTTAAGAAAGTTTACTACGTAGTTTACAGTTTCACTCATTTTATACAAAATATAATCAAATAAATAACCAACAGAGATTTTGCTTTGAGCTCATTTTCAATTAATAAAATTAACATATATTAATTTTATTATATTATTTATAAGTTATGATTTTTAGTCTGTGGAAATAACATATTTAAGATTCTTAAATTTAATTAAATTTTAAGTTTTGCTATATATAGTTATGTTAACTACTAATTGTATATATAATAATTTTATTTAATCAGATGGAGTAGCTGATGATATAACAATGGTTGTAATTATACAATTAATTATCCAAATATCATTTTAGTTTTCAGTTCGTTTAAATTTAGAGTTGACTCCTATTTCACTCTAAGGCTGTATTGATCAGAATAGGCACTTGGTACGTGGCACAGGGCACAGTTGTCAAAATGTACCCCTTAGAATAAAGATATTCGCCGGATCAAGCCTAGTCAGAATATTGACTTATTGACGATTTATTTTTGCAATTACTTGTATCTGTGCGCCATTTTAATTGTGTTCTGCACATTAAAATAAATTAAAAGTCTGATTCCGATCGTTAAATAGAATTGAATCATGCCTTTTTTATTATATTACAAGGTAAGGTACGTTCGTCCGTTATTCAACCAGCTATGTAATCTAGTCGACACGTTTCTAATTAAGTTCAAGTCCCAAATTTCGTGGATAGTTCTCAAAGACAATTATGGCGGTCGAATAATTTTAATTTAACAAATGTGTGATCCACATTGTAAACCTATGAACTTATAAGTATGTTATAACAGCTATGTAGATAACAACTATTTATCTACTAGTTCACACTATGTACTTGATTTTGATATAATTGTACGAGTATTATATTCAATACAAATCGTTTTAAAATAAATATTTATATTTTCTTTGGTTTTCTGCAACCGTGGTTTCGGTATACTTTTTGTATCTGCCTTCAACGTTCATATTAGAACGTGATAGCATGGTAAAGGTATCTTATACTTACCTATCTATATGGTAATAGTCACATGTGAAGTGAAAAAGGCTTAGTGACGCCCTTGTAATTAGCTAGAGTAGGATTATATAATTGGGACCTTTTCTTTTCACCTTTCAGGTCCATTCACCGATCGTTAATATAACTCAAGAATTACCTTTACGTTTTGATGATTTGGTTGAAATGTAGCTCTTCGCAGTTATATGGATCGCTTCCAATATCTATCTATCCAATAGAAAAAATTCCTTAGCAAGCGTCAAGAAAGGTGACTAAATAAGTTATTTAATTATTCCTAAATTTGGTTTTAACTATTTTATATGTTTTTATGTTTTATTAATAAATTTGGTTAAAATATAAATTTAAACATTTTCCTTAAGAAACTGTATACCCGTTCTCTTAAACCGGCTACTGACAAAAATATATTTTTATTAAATTTATGTACCTACCTATTACATTATATTTCAAATTATTAATAGCGTTTCAAGAAAGTCGGTCATTGAAGCATGACTACGATATTTTTTTATTTTTACGATGAATTAAATAATTTACATTTTTACTCTCACATCTGTTATGAAGTAACAAAATGTAATAAAAAAAATTATTCATTTTATCTGAGGCAATGTTTTCAGCTTGTGTTTTTAAATGAAACAGCAACAAATTAAATGTAAAAGTTGCAGAAATTCTGTTCACATACTAGTATTAAAATCAATGCATCATAAGACAACTAAAGATATCCTATAATAATCTTAGATAATATAGGTTATTGCTTTAACTGATTTATTTATAAAAATACTCTCATTCAATTTATACATACTGTAACGCATACCAAAACGCAGAATAATCAAACTTTATTCCGCTTTTTGGTATGCGTAGTATGTTGGTTAACTAACAAACTTCGGCAGAGTTGCAACGTAACTGCGATAATATTATTTCAAGTACGAACACTTATCCACAACGTTAACTGTTGTTTGGTTGCCTTCAATAGTTTTTTTATCAGTCAAACTAAAAATAGATGGCCCTCAAACTAAAATGGATACTGACAATGTAAACAAATTAGTTTGTTTAAACACATTTTTAGTTTAAGCTGTGACTTCATTATAAAAACAGAGCGCCACTAAAACTGTCAGATTTTAGTACTCACTGTACTTAAGTACTAATCTATTCATTATCTCAGATAAATGTTACATAAGAATCATGTGAAGATTTTTTGTAAATAACATCTTTTTTTTTACTAAGCGGGTATTTTCTAATAGGACCCCGGGGCCTATTTCCGCTCGAGAATACACTTGTAAAGAAGCCTATAACCCGATTGCAGTGCCATCTAAAGATACCAAAAATATAGCTAACAACCATCTCTAAAGCAATGTATATTGCGTCAAATTAAAGCTTAATAGAAGCAGAACTTTTAAAATTTTTGAATCATGTACAAATTTCACAATCGATTATGCATAATTGTACTAATATATAGATTGGAAAGCATACAAAACTAATATTTATGCCACAGAAGTCCCAACACCGTAAACTGCTCACCAAACAGAGCAAGATAAATATCATGTAAGCGTACACACAAAGTTTCGACATCGCGGTTGATGCTAACCGACAGTTGCGGGTCTGTTCCAGTCCACAGATATTGAAAACTATTATATTGACATATATACACATATAAGAGAATTATATAATACAAGATAATTAGTTGTAGGGTGTGAACATGAACATGGTTTCTCTCAACGGAGTGAAGCATTATATTTCTAGTTTATCAATGAGTGACAAGTAGCACGGTATTCAAAATGAATGCTATTCTTTGACGTATCGATTTATACTTTCCGTAAAGAAAGAGGTAAAATTCCAAAAGAGGTTTTGGTTCTCAATTCTCATCATCATTCATCATGTTTCCAGTTGCATCTGAAACATTCATTATGCTTACTTCTTTTGGTTTATCTTATACATACATGGAAGAAACTAACGTCTGGCCTCTAAATCCCGCGAGGGAAACCTGCGTCAGTCATCAGTCACTCAGCAAATGTGTACTGACTTAGAGATGAGGTAAACTTGGGGTCCATGATATCGTAGAATACTCCTTCTATAAATTAACCTGCATATAACTTTGACAGGAAATGATGCTTCTCTGTTACTTTCAAAATACTTTAGTATTTACTATAACTATATAGACTTCAGAAAATGGGCGGGTCAGGCGTACATTAAACCGATGAGCATGCATGAAGAATGTAATGAGAGTGAATGAAGCGAGAGTAGTATGTCAGGATCGTAGCAAATGGAGATCAGTGATCTCTGCCTACCCCTATGGGAGAAAGGCGTGATTTTATGTACCTATGTAATAAATAGGCCTCACCCAATGTGCGACCTTCCACATTCAGTCTATATCCAGTGGTTTGCAATAGGTTAATAGATTACTTTTTATTCCCATTGTGGTGTATGTATAAAATAAACCCTAGCGTATTCATTCATTTATATTCATAATATACTAATGTTGGATATTATCAACGGGATTAGGATTCTTGTACAGCTCTCTCGAATTAATTTGATTATTTTGGATTAAAAATTTTTGGTTTCATCTTTTTCCTTATAGCCATATCGAAATATTTTTTTTAAAATATGGTAGATTCTTTTGTAGGAAGTAAAATACGGTCTATAATATTTAACTTATTGAACTCACATGTGATCCCAACGTCTGTAATAATAATATAAGAGTCAAAATTTGAACCCGCTACATCTCAATTATAAGATCGACTCCTTAACCACTATGCTGCGCTTATTATGAAACATAAAATATTACAGTAAACTATTTTTGAATCATATTATTCTAAAAACACATACATAAAATATGAAATGTATGATAATGCAGATTCTAAGATTTACTGCAATTCGTTCACCTTGGCTTACATGAACATCACATGACTAAAATTAATGAAACCACTTTATGATACAAAGAACCAGTTTTTCAACGTATCTACATTTTATAATAAGAATATTTAACATTTTAAAGCAACAATACGTTCAGTAATAATTAAGAATACATTTTTATAATATTTCTCAAGCTGACTTTCAACAGCGAGTCCTCTTTTAAGAGATAATTTTATTAGAAAGAGGCGAACGTTAGTTTATTAGGAACAAAATAAATAAGAAATATGCATTTATACATCAGGGTACCGAACGTCAACACTTGTGTCTCGAGTAAGAATCGAGACCATAAAATGGGTTTTATTACTCGTAGTTGTGACAAAATTATTAAAATTGGCAATGTAACCCCTGTCAAATAAATATCAAAACTTAATGTTGTCAAATTTGTCTACTAAATTTCTGTTTAGCAAATAAACCATCGGTTCACAGCCCGGCTCCGTGCAGAGAAAACTCCAGCAAAATCTAATTACAAACATGTTTACTTCGTTTAATTACAATTTTACTTTGTTTAAGTAACATAGTTTAGTAAATAGTTCATTTCCAAGATTGTTTGTCGTCTAAATATTCTTACTGAGTTTACTCCAACTCTTGACTTGTCTGACGTTGGTGCTTCGAGATTTTGGAATCAGTTTGTTATTGCTCAGTTCGCTCTCTGATAGGTAAGTTATGTCTTTGACGTTCATTATAAAATGAAATGGAATAGTTACAGACTTTCGCACTACAGAGGTAACCTCAGATGCTTTTTTTGTATTTTTACAGTGAATTTTATTCCTGTAAACAAATTGAATATAGAATTAAAATATCTCATGAAATGTAAGTTACAGTCCAATTTAACGTTACAGTTTTATTAGTTAATAAAACTGGGATACCAAATTATATTATTATATTAAGGTATTTAGTAGTTATTAATTAAGTAAAAAGAAAAAGGTGAGTAAAAGGAGTAAAAATGGAAACTTAGAGGTATTTTGCAAAAAAGAATTATAAAATTGTATTTTTATGCGGGAAAACGCTCTTAATATTATTATAGTCATTCAATTTTGGGTTTTCACATACATTTTTTATGTCTTATGTTAACATTAGAAGAAACCTTTAATTAGACTTATTATCAATGTGTTGTTGACTTATATAAAATACTGGTCTATGAAAAATATTATGTGTTGTCATGTGTGAAAATAGTAACATATCCAGTTATCTTGAAAAAAGGTAGATATGACTTAAATGGTCTATCAATAATGCTGTAAATATTAGCTGAATATTTTGAACGAAAAGTTATTATAAATATTATTGTTAATATTTAGGCATATTTCATTTTGTGGCAGACATCCGTATTCTCAAGTATTTCCCCCCTGGAGGCCTAGATATTAATCCGTCATCATCATTTCATAGAATCAATTTCGTTTATTCAGTTTAGGCACATAGAGAGCACAATGAATGTCAAAATTTTACAAATGGGTATTTAACTGGCTAGTCAAATTAGTTACTTTTTACTTAACGTAAAAACGGTAAGTTATAAAGAAACTTGTATTAAAATAAATTATTGTGACGTCATAATATTCAGTAGTCAAATAATTAACTATTATCGGTTGGGTGGATGACTAAAAATTAATTTAAACGAAAAAATAAGAAACGACGCAGCGTTTACCGCGCTTTTACCATTCTTAATTTAACAAGCTCAGTTGAATAATTTATTTTTACTAAAGGAAAATACCCAATTATGTCAAAAAATATTTAATAAGGTATTTAAATAAATCATTTGAAAATGATTATTTCTCTCGTTCGGTAAGTTGATTCTACTTCTGTCCTCACTTCACGAGCATCCTCTACTGTCATTAAACCTTTCATGCAAGCCTGCCGGTTTTAAGTGGCCTGCTCCGTTTCCAGATAGGTATCCCCAATTAGTTAAAGGTTGTTTAGAAATTTTATTTCGCAATTTTATGCTATACATTCAATAATATTTACTTATACGCAAATAAAACAGGATTAAATGGCAGTGACTAAGGAGTTGGCTTTATGAGCGGAAAGTCTTGAGTTCTAATCGTGATCATTGTGTAGCTGCTACCAACGTGAGCCAACTCCTAATTAAATTAAATCATTTTTGGTTACAAATATTCTTTAAAAATGAAATCAGAGGACCAAAATCATTCATCAAAACAAATTAAGACAGATGTGATAGTGATGACACACATAGACAAATTTATATTAGTAATACTAACTATTATCAGAATCAAGAGATCATAGCGGCAGACATAATAAACAAGTATAATAGGACTCTCGAATGTAAATGTTTGTTTTCAGTCTTTATTTTTTATCGAGATAATGAGTTCATTTTATCATTTAATCTGTCAACATGGCTTGTGACAGGTTGCGGACATGGCTGAGCATCATTATAATCATTACTGATCTGGATAAATAGTTCTGTAGAAAACTTAAGAACTCTGTAAGACCAAGATTTTGTTATCAGTCAAATATTTGTTCGAAAATTTACAGACGGTTTATGTAGTCACACATACTTTTGTAATAATATTGCTCATTTTATTTAGAGATATTATTCGAAGTTCATGCCAAAAAGAAATCAAAAGGGAATAACTTTTAAAATAATGCCAACCAATATAAAGGCGAACTGAAGTAGATTCATTTAAAAGAAAAAAATATGCTTGAGCAAAAATTAAAAAGAACGAGGAATTCAGAACTTTTCTCTTTTAACTTCAGGATGTCAGTTATATAGAAATGGTGCTTTTAATTAATATCGTCTGTAGAATCACTCCAAAGGTTCACAATGCTTTTGAGAGTTTAAAGATCATACTACTGGTACTGATACTGGTGGTAGAAACTTGGTGGCACAAATTTGTCTCAAGTTTCGACCGGGTAGGTACCACCGTGCACTATTGCGAAAAACCCTCCATAGCAATTCAATCTCGGTTGGATTGTGTTCAGGGGTCAGCATGTGCATAGCCGGGCAGAGGTGGTGGTTGTCGCAGCACTAGTGGGACCAGTGGGTCTTGGCGTAGTCTAGTGGGGATGGCGCGGGGCGATGCGCCGAACAGGGAGACCTGTAGAAACGGTGGTGCCGCTGGCCGCCCGCGGTATAGTACAGGGGCCCAACTGGGGTTAACCACCTTGGGAGGCTGCCTCACCAGGCCGCGCATAATCCCGATATGGTTCGTCGTGCCGGTTGGTGACCGGATTTGGGAGCCCGGCGACCATACTCGGGGGGGTACGGGGGCCCTTCCGTTCGGCGCGTCGGCTCTCGCCATGCCTCACATTCATAGATAAAACCAATATCCCGCGCTTTGTCACACGGTGCTGCGTCGGCAATCACTTCTTTTTTTCACGCCTTCTCCCACCCAAACTCATGGCAGCGCAATTTACAGAAAAAGGCAACACAGCGGCTCATCACACTCCCAAAAGCTTGCTATTTGAGGTGGAGTCCACTAACATCTGTGGGCTCCATGCAAACCTCAACGCCGTCCACCAACACCTAGAGACGGCGAAACCTGCCATGTTTTTTCTAACGGAGACGCAAATACACCGCCCTGACGACACGACCTACTTGCTCTACCCTGGCTATGTTCTTGAGGAAAGTTTTCGTGCAAAAGCCGGGGTGTGCGTGTTTGTTAGGGCGGATGTTTGCTGTCGCCGTTTGCGCTGCCTAGAGGACCCATCCTTCTCCGTCCTTTGGGTACACGTAGACCATGGCCCTACGAGTCAGATCTATGTGTGCCTCTACCGTTCCCATATAGGAGATGCTGAGACAACTCGACTCTTTGAATATCTGAGTCAGGCGGCAGATGATGCGCAGGAGCGATTTCCGAATGCCGAAATGGTATTTTTGGGGGATTTTAACGCCCACCACGAGATCTGGTTGGGCTCCTCCAAAACAGACCATGCGGGAAGAGCCGCCCACGCATTTGCCCTGGCGCATGGCCTGACCCAATTGGTGCACGAGGTCACTAGGATACCAAGAAGGTCGGGCCAAGCACCTTCTCTGCTAGACCTTCTGCTGACGAGTGATCCGGACCGGTACAGTGTATCGGTGCGAGCCGCTTTAGGCAACTCTGACCACTGCCTGGTCTGTTCCACAGTGCCTATTATAGCGCCCCCACGACCCATGCAGGGGAAGCGGCGTCTCTGGCACTACTCGTCAGCGGACTGGGATGGACTTCGTGACTATTTTGCGTCCATCCCGTGGGTTGAGCGCTGCTTTGAAGGTAAGAACCCATCGGATTGTGCTACTGCTGTCGCCGGTGAGATCGGTCTGGGTATGGAATACTATATCTCATACACCGATGTCACCGGTGACCGCGGGGTGCGCCCTTGGTTCGGGCGCGAGTGCGCGGAAGCTGTTGAACAAAAACAGTCTGCGTACCGCGCTTGGGTAAGGGCGCGCGCCACGCGCCATCCCAATCTGGGCCACTTCAAGGCGACGTACAACAGAGCCACAAAGGTCTGTAGAAGGGCCTATGTCAGAGCGGATGCCCTGCGCATAGCGCGGCTTGGTCAAGAGCTAGTGATGCATCCCACGGGAAGCCGTGGCTACTGGCGACTGGCTAAAGCCGTGCAAGCCAACTTCTGTCAGCCTTCGCTGCCTCCGCTGCGTAACCCTGATGGATCCCTGGCCCATGAGCCGCAAGAGAAGGCAAATCTGCTGGCTAATCTCTTTGCGGCCAACTCCCGAATCGATGATTGTGGTACGCAGCCACCAACACTACCCGACAGTGACCACGCGATGCCTGATATCCATGTCAGGCAACGCGATGTCCGTGCAGTGCTGCAATCACTCGATGTCCGGAAAGCCAGTGGTCCGGATGGTATTCCAGCGGTAGTTTTGAAAAAATGTGCAGCGGAGTTGTCTCCAATGCTTACGCGCCTGTACCGGCTATCCTACAGTTCGGGTACAGTGCCTTTGCCTTGGAAAGAGGCGAATGTTCAGCCGATTCCCAAGAAGGGGGATCGCTCGGAGCCAGCCAACTATCGACCCATAGCCGTCACCTCAGTGCTGTGCAAAGTGTTCGAGCACATAATTAACAAACAGCTCATGCGGCACCTAGAGGATCACTCCTTAATTAATGACCGGCAATATGGCTTCAGACCGAAACGGTCAACGGGTGATCTTCTAGCATACGTTACCCATCTTTGGGGTGAGGCTATGGACAAGCACGGTGAGTCACTGGCAATTAGTCTTGACATCGCCAAAGCTTTCGATAGAGTCTGGCACAAATCGCTTCTTTCTAAGCTACCTGCCTTTGGTCTGCCTTCTAGGCTGTGCAACTGGGTTGCTAGCTTCCTGCAGGGGCGCCGTATTCGCGTCCTTTGTGACGGACGAGCTTCGGAGTTTCTGCAGGTTAATGCTGGCGTGCCCCAGGGGTCCGTCTTATCACCCACTCTCTTTCTTCTGCATATCAACGACATGCTGTCTACCGGCAATGTTCATTGTTATGCAGACGATAGCACTTTACATGGGAGTTATAATGGACATCCAGCGGCCAAGCAGTCAGATATCGCAGAGAAAAGGCAGCTTCTTGTCACTGAGCTTGACGGGGTCCTGAATCACATTTCTCAATGGGGCTCTGAGAACCTGGTTGAGTTCAATGCCAAGAAGACGCAGGAATGTGCGTTTACAGCAAAAGTATCTTCTTTCCTTCCCCTCCCCACTCTTCAGAGCACGCCACTGCCGCTGCAGGACAATCTCAATATCCTAGGTATGGATGTTCGCTGCAACCTGAATAACAAAAACTACATCGAAAGCATCATCAAAACAGCCTCACGAAAACTCGGAGTCCTGAACAGAGTGAGACGATTTTTCACGCCGGAGCAGCGGTGTCTTCTATACAAGACACAAATTCGCTCCTGTGTGGAGTACTGCTCGCATCTCTGGGATGGTTCAGCAAAGTACTTACTAGATGCTCTCGACAGGTTGCAGCGACGTGCGGTCCGCATCATTGGGAATCCCGAGATCACGAACACCCTAGAACCTTTACAGCTGCGTAGAGATGTTGCGTCCATGGCTGTATTTTACCGTCTGTACCATGGGGAGTGTTCTGATGAGCTCTTCCTATTAGTCCCACCCTCCCCTTTCCTACACAGGACAACGCGTGCAGGTCTTAGATGTCATCCGCACACGGTGCAAAACATCCGATCAAGAACCAAGCGGTTCGGAGACTCTTTCCTCTGTCGCACCATTAAGGCCTGGAATTCATTACCAGCTCACGTGTTTCCTTCTTCCTACAGTCCCGGGTCCTTTAAGCGGGGCGTAAAAAAACATATGATAAGGCCGTCAAGCTGAGTGTCACCATTGTCACACGGTATGTGTAAGTAATGGTGACCCTCTTTTCTGGGATTTTGCCTTCAGCTTACCATCAGGCAAGGCGAAGTCCAATTGACGTGTCCTATATAAAAAAAAAAAAAAAAAAAAAGCTACATCTTGACGGTATATCTTATAGGATAACTTTCACCACCACTGAGAGCTTGATACGAAATTACCTCATCTAAGTAAGATTATGTTTTACTATTCCGTAGATAAACATCAAACAGCTAAGATTAACTGAAGGTCTAGTAGTAGAATAATAATCGTAAAAATAAAGCTTGATTGCTTCTATGCTACTAAAACAGCAACTCGCCAACTGCTGAGTGTAAACGCTCCAATAAAACTATGGATGGTGGCAAGCTTTTATGTGCGGGCACTGTAATATAGCACAGGTAATATGAGGAACTGATACTAATAAAAGTCTTGTGATTGCCAGCGTCTATCGTAGGGTCAGTAATAAAAGTTACTGAGAGAGAGATCTATATTAAAAAGCGAAAACAATCGCATGTGAAAATAGCTGACGTAGGATACTGTAAGTCAATTTAAAGTTATGATTTGATTGCAATGACTTGAAATATGTTTGTGTGGTTTCACAAATTTTCATGACTTTCGCATTATCTACATAATAACTGCATTGAAAATAAAAGATATTTACATTTTACAGTATATTTATATCACAGTAGTAGATTCACACGTTAAGTTATTGATATATTATACAAAATTTAATCAGTATTTAATTTAATCAGTTCTCCAAAGATAACAGATGGCTAAAACCATAATTATCTTCCATCCACTTTTTAGCGAAAACTGCAACGGCTCTCCAAAGAGCAGAAAACTCCCTATTGCTAGAAATAATCCCATATTTCCTTGATATTGTAGTTGTAACAGAATTATCTAAAAATTTTGAATTGAAAGAATTCATGAGATATGTTGGTGACTAGGTGACTTAGTTGCCTTGTCCTTTATCTTTTTCTTTTTTCAGTCAGAATTCTTCTGATTTATCTGACAGGAAACTAGCATATACGGCACTGTTAGGACATCAAAGATCTTAGCTATATTAACTGACTCAAGATCAGTTGGTATGATGCTAACAATAAGCTGGCGTCTTGATATCATTAGATATTCGGAGTGTACTAGAGTTTGATAATCAATATGGATATCTTTTATAAACTCAATATCTCTGCAACAACTTCAGGAAAACAAGCTATCATCCGAGACAGAGTAATTGTGCCATAATTCTTTCCGACCCTAGATTTTGGACCCAAACTAGTTTTCAAGGTCTTAAATCTGTCTTTTGCATAATTTCACCTTAGGGTACTTACTACCTATCCTCTCGATATTGTTACCTCTAACTAGATCAATTAGTATGCCAGTTTTGAACTGAGGGCGAGGAGTGTTTAGAGAAAAGAATTAAGAATTAAAAATGTATTAGGAAAATGAAATTAGAATTACATAAGAGAGTAGTTTCGAGCCGTTAATTTAAGCGAGAAATAGGAGAATTAACATTGGTTGCTATTTTTGAACAGACTTAGGATTAACTGGTTAATGTTAAGATTATCCAGTATAAAACAATAAATAGGCAGTATAGACAGAAGGATCGACCAAACAAAAAACAAAATATCCTCAAGTTGCGCGTACCTCCATCATTCTAAATGACAACCTTGTCATAATATTATTGAGCACGTAAACTCCAAATTCATTTATATCCAAAAAGGAGGAATATAGTAATCGGTGTACGTATACAAAAAAAGTTTTTTTAAAATATATTTTCACTGATTACTTTGCGATTAAAAGATCAATAAATCTGTAAATTTAGTAATTTTTCTCATATCTTTATAATGCTATTTCATAGTTTTAAGTTTTTGAATTCGGTTTTTTTAAACGTAGTATTTTTATAGAACATTGTTCTGAATACACGAAAAATTTGTAATGAAATGGTTGACTAAATATCATATTTTTAAAGGGCATACAACAGCAATTAACATACAGACACATTCTGTTCAAACTTTAACTTTATTATTGACGTAGAATCAAAAACAAACTGAGATTTAATAAAATCCCACTAGATACAAAATAAAATTATAAAATGCTGTCTCATGTTCATACATTTTTTGTCGGTGTTTTATGCTGAACGCAGACGGTTTTTGCTCAATTTACTTTTATTTATAACATCAATATGATTAGAAATTTGCGCAAGTAAAATTTCAAGGACTTCTAGTCAGCTCGGCGCTGATGCGCTCGAAGATGGCTAACATAGCCGATCTTCGCGGTGAACTCTCGTGTACACTGAGGGCACATGAGAACACCACCTATATAATTGTACACCTATAGAGTTGAAGCATTATTAACTTCAAATTCACCATTTTTATGTAGAAAAACATAGACCATGAAACGTGTGACTTGAAGAAGCGGAGACAATAAAATGATGACGATTTACACTGTTGTAAAAACATGTCAATAAAATATGATGTATAATAATTATATATATTTTATTCTTTATTAAATAAATCAACATGATACAATTATAACATTGTCTACATTTTTATAAAGTCAAAATGACAGTCTAATCTATTAACCCGCCCCTCATCGTACCTGGTGCAAAGGTGCCCATGACGCTGGCGGCATTGCCCCGTTGAACAGCTATGGCCAACCGTTGCCCCAGGTACGAGCCGGAGCGGGAGTATAATTATATTATGTCATAAAGTTTACATAGTACTGAATTAATCCTCTTCTTTATAGCGTGACTTGAAAGAAAAAAATGTCTGGTACAGATTGATATGATGTGTATGTCTTTTTTTAACCAAGACACGCCAACTTGACTTCACCTCGCCTGATGGTAAGCTAAAGGCCAAGTCTCAGGAAAGAGGGTCACTGCAATTATATTATATTTTTATATAAACTAGCTGTTGCCCGCGGCTCCGCCCGTGTGAATGTTGCGACAGTCAACATAGTCGCGACAAAACATAGCCTATATCTTTTTTCAAGCTCTAATCTACCTCTTTACCAAATTTCATCAAAATCGGTTCAGTGGTTTGGCGCACCATACAGACAGACAGTTACCTTTGCATTTATAATATTAGTATGGATTATGTAATCAGTATTCTAAAAAAGGTATGTTGTGATTGTAAAGTGTTACATATATATACAGTGTAGTAGTAGTAGTATATACAGTAACATTATTCTGTCCACTCATCATTTGAATTACGTCAAAGTGTGATTACTTGTGACACTTTGCCTCTACGCTTACCAAGTGAGAAAATGCTCTCATGATATTATCCTGTTAGAGTTATTATAATTTGACATTTAAAAAAGAGTGACCATGTTTTATTGCCCTGATCTTTTCTCGCACTCTAACCTATTGCGTTGCGAATACGGCTCTTAATGTAAATATAGCTTCAAATTTAAGCTAACCTTTCTGCATTTATAATTTTTATAAAAAAATTAAGTATAAGTAAAATTTTATATTATAACGTATATGTTATATAAAATAATTCATTAGTTGTGAGAAAACAATAATTTTAATTGGAAACACAAACTCGTATAGATATAACCTCAAAGTTAAAGTTTTTGACGTTCAAACCGACGACGTTGCTGTAATATGCCTGTGATTACTGATATTAATACGTATATTAATTTATTATTTGATACCACACGTTCGGAATATTCAACTATTTTTAAACCAGTAATAATTTTTTAATCATTGATTGAAATTTTAAATCATTTAGTATGCTAACAATTCAAATCGATCAAGACATTTAAACGGTTCAAGCGGGATTCGAATCCGCGATCTTTCCCTTACAAGGGATCTTAATCGATTTGAATTTTCAATCATAATTGACCTCTTTGCAAGTATTTCATATCTGTATCTGTATAAACACTCAAACTATTTAATAAGTTTCTTTTAGAGACCTTTATTAGCTCTTCAATAGACAATATTCTTCTTTTTTGTTCAGAAACTTTTTATTAAGTTTCCGAAATCGTTAATTAGTCTTGAGACTCAAAACGAATCACAAGATACACAAGTAAGTAATACACTTCTACATTATAACTGTTAGACTTATCATAGAAACCTTTTATAACATAAGCATTTTAAATATTATATTAATATATTTTCACTGTGTGGTTCGTCTGACAATAAAATGAACATACCTACCCCCACTGGAATTCTACAAAAACCAATCACGATATTTGAAGCGGGCAAACATGAATCTTTTTGTTCTGAAAGTGATCACATACAATCGAATTGCTCTAAAACATTTGCTTCGATAAATTTATTAGTACCTAAAACATTATGAAAGTTTTATGTATTTAAAAGTGAGAATGTGACGGTAGGAGAAAGAGAAAGGTAGGATACGGCGGTATTTCCGTCCAATTGAGCAGTCCGACTGGGGAAGTACCTCCGCCCTACAGAATACCACGGCCATAATAATCTCGTGTTGTGTTTCCGGCGGTGAGTAGGGTAGCCAGAGCTTACTGGAGAGTTTTTGTACTATCTGTGGGAAGACCAAAAGCTTGTCCTGTTTTGTCTTTTACACTGACGGCACAGAAACTCTTGTGCTTACAGGGTTGGCAGCGCGAGTGTGGCTCCCTTTGCGTTGTACACGTCCATAGGCCACGGTAACCACTTTCCATTAGGTGGGCCGTGTGCTTGTCTGCCAACCGAGTGGTATAAAAAAAATGAGAAAAGATGAAGGTAATGTTGTTGATAAGGTTTAAAGTAGAAATGAAGAGCGCTTTAAAAGCAGAGAGAGAGATAGGCATGGCGATAATATTGCAATCAAAGTAACATAACATGCATAACATAAACTCACGCCTATATCCCCGAAGGGTTAGGCAGAGGTGCTTGCACCCACATTTCGCCAGTTTATGTTTAGGTCCCAATGTAATAGATGGCGAGCCTATTGCCATTAACCGGGCACTTATAAACCTGTGATAAATACACACATAACTTCGAAAAATCATTGGTGTGTGCCATGGTAAAACCTGGGATCGAACCCGAGACCTCGTCTCAGCAGTCAATTACCCATACCACTAGGATAACTCGGTTATTTTTTTTAATTTGCAATTAAAGTAATATTGAAAATTTTGATAGGTAACTTGGGAGTTCTTTTATTGGAGTCTTTTGATAATCAGTACACATACATTTCCAACATTACTAAATTAATTGTACCATACCTATATCTATTTTGTTCCGTAACATGATCGACGGATCCTACCGCTAAATCTCAAGAGCCCAATGCTCGTAACCTACAAACGAAGGCTATTCATACCAAAAGCGCCAGCTACTCATATTTACTCTAGAAGTACCCTTTTCAGCTTCCATTGTTCAGCACTTAACTTGCCTTCTTATTATATGAAGTTTTATGTACAAAATATGATTTACTTTTATCTATTTTTGTGGTTATAGTATATCATCTATTGATACTATAATAAAGACTACTAATGCTAACATCTTTTTAGATTGTTCTCTGAGCATTTTTCCTAAAAAACAAGCTAGTAAAATGAGATGATAATGGCGTAACTTTGTTCGAAAGATATATTTCCGTACGAGAGAAATTAAAAAATCGTTTGAAATCAAATCAGTAATACTTAAAAAAAAACTATTTAGTAAGGATCTTCTAGGATATTGCTTTAGACTTTAATCTAGAAGTGACATAATATAAAGATTTATCGTCATCCAAGATTGCTGTTACATCACACGTCAGCAAAAACTTTTATAATATTGATTCCGAGCCAGCGGCCAGCTGGCCGGTTGAACAAAAAAGTGGAGTTTGGTTCTAGACATACATTTTACTGACACATTTCATTCTTTAGATACCAACAACTTCACCTATAATCCTTGATCTCTACTCTATTGTTGCTATTACTCATTTTTATAGATTGGTAAGAAAACATCTTTACATAGCTCATAATTTTTTTTTGTTGTTTGTTTTGTGTGACAAGCCAATCCTTAGAAAGATAATCGATTAGGAAAACTCCCAACTATCGTAAAAAGCATGCAAGACAAACCGGTAGTCATGACTGTATCTAATAGGTGTCAATGACTGTCAATAAGTGAAATCCTCTCTATTATCTTTACTAACCGGCCTTATCATAAAATCTTGCACTGCAATCTTAAAAGTAATAAAAAGGCAATGTAATTGTTTTTACAGTGACAAAAAGCTAACAAAATAAATGTTGGAACTAAAAAGATTCTCAAGAGTCTGATATTAATGGTGGAGGTGGTATTTTATTTGCAGTAGGTGTTGATGATTTTGATGTTCACCAAATAAGCATCCAATGAGAGGAGAGATAAGTACTTAAACTTAATTAGACTACAGATTAGATATAATAACTTCATGTTGTGTTCCCAGCGGTGAGTAGGGTAGCCAGAGCTCACTGGAGAATTTGTACTGTCAGTGGAAGAGTATAGGCTTGTCTTGCTTTGTCTTCTACTGACGGCTCAGAAACTCTGTACTTACAGGGTTGGCAGCGTGACTGTGACTCCTCTGGTGTTACAAACGTCCATAGGCCACGGTAACCACTTTCCATCAGGTGGGCCGTGTGCTTGTCTGACAACTAAGTGGTATAAAAAAAAAATGAATACATTTATAAGGAAGGTCCAATCCTTATGTTAATTAATATACAACTCATAGCATATCTTAATATGGGTTTTATCATCATATTTTTAATTCCACGACATGATCTTAATTTATATCAGTGAATAGAAACAATTGATTTAGTACATTGTTCAGTCAAGTAGCCTAGCACAGTCCACTGCTGGATGTAGATCCACCTAATGTGGATTTTTCCACGTTGAACCACCAGACGGGTTGGTACGGGGATTTATTTCGAGTTTTTCTTCTCTCGCATTGATATCGTCTGCGTATTTTTCCGTTAATCGTCTCTTAATACACCCTTCGCATGAGATGGGGTGGTGATACTTGTATTCGCCGTCACCACACGCATACCTGTGCTTAATGTAATCCTATTAAACCGCCAATTAGTTATATCTCTAAATCTCAGTTCAAACACGTTATTAGGTATGAACTTATTCAGTATTAATTGTCTCTTGTGAACTCCATTGAATATGTCATTAGAAACTTGGTTTGTAATTATTATAAAGTTTAAAATTAATTAATTATTAAAAATTTACGATGGTAGTATTATTTTATTCATCGTAAATTTTAAATTCTGAATTTAAAGAGCACCGTATCGGTGCGTCCGCTAGTTTCTCACTTTGTTGATATAAAAATATATCATTTACGACTAAGGTCACTGGAAGATAATTTAGTCGTTAAAATGCAGATTAGGCGTATCTAAAAATAGCCTGGCACATGGCTTTGAAGTAGCCTTCGTAGTAATTATCGCCGCGTAAATGTCTATTGTTAGGTGACTGCGAGGCAAATCATTCGTAATGACTGATGAATATTTCCTATCTTGATGAATTTACATGCAACAACGAAATTTCTTTGATAGAAATTTTACTTGATTCAGTTCCTTGTTACAATGTAACATATTTATACACCTACTCGTGACCAGAGGGTTGGCTTAATTCTTGTGCAAAGGATTGGTATTGCCATTCAACGTTTCAATACCGCCAGCCTTCTGGCTACCCACCCGGTTGACATCGATGGGGAGGAATATATTCTGTATTGTTTTTATATTTTAATTTAGATAAATCCCATGCACATAATCTAAATAAATTACTGATTATGTACATATATTTTAATCACAAATGTAATGACATTTTTAAGCATGAGATATAATATTTCCGGAACTTTTAATTTTAACATAATTAGTAGAAGCAAACACACTCCGTATACAAAATATTTACTCCCATTATTTCACCAAACGCCAGGTTTTAATTAAGTCGAGTGAAGCATTCAATTTTATGAACGTAGCTGATAAAAGATAATACCTCTTTCTCTACATTAAATGAAAATACGGTAGATGTGAAGTTAAGTACTAGACCTTTCATATGTGTGGGTAAACCTTCAAAATTACATCACAATGTATTCTTCTTCTTCTGTCGTGTCGACAGCGCTACTATTCTCAGATTCTATGTTCACAATGTGCTGCTACAATGTATTATGACTGTTAAATATTCATCCTGGGATGATGCACGCTGTTGAGTGTGATACTGTCAACAGATGTTATAAATATGGAACAATCCTTTTTATCGTTTTAAAGTATGCACCATTATCTCAGTTCATGATCACACACTAAAGGGTTATAGTTTTATAGCGCAAAATACTAGTAAAATGTGCGCTGAATGTGCGCAAAAGTGCCTAATACTTCTCTTTCCGCATTCGGTTTATACCAGTTCTCTTTTTAACATTATCAGTACCTATCGTCATCAAATTTTAGTTAGTGTACTAGCTCACCAATAACATCGTAAGTAGTAACAGTTGAGACGCATTGTTAATAGATACTTATTTACAGTAAATATACTGACCGCGACCTATGTTGATGTATGAATACAATAGTATTTAAATATCTACATTAAAATTGTCCAGCGACTCAGTTTTGTACGGAACTCTCAGGCCCATATTTTAAAACGACACTTAGTCCTAAATCTGTCCTTATTAGGCTTATTGCTTGATGAACTTGAAACGCACACGGACATTAAGGTAACTGATTTAAACTTTGAAAAGTAGCTATTAGCACGACTCCATATATACATGTAGTTTAAAATATCACAGAGCGAATATCAAACATGTTTATTTAAAAAGCATAAGCAATGTGTGCACCATGGCATACATACTTAGGATTGTTAATACGTCCACAACTCACAATCTATTTGTATAGAATGCGGGTTATTATCATTGTTTATGTTATTATTTAGTATCAACGAATTAGTTAAGTTTATATAGTTAGATAAAAGTCGTCTACTTTCAGTTTATTATCAGTTTGTCTACGGTGTGTTTACACGTGTGTGTACTACACGTGTAAACGCAACGTAGGCTGAGATAAATATGATATTGTCTTGAACTCCATACGTTTGCACAAACGGACGGCTGGACGGGTTACCTAACCGTGACATCACTTTTAATAAGATTTTGTATGGAGCGTTTTTGAGCAGCACTTGAGAATTAGAAATTTTAAAATCTTTAAAACTATTTTTCAGAAGAATATTTCACTTTAGCAGTTATTATGAACTATTTTTTTTTTAAATAAGAAAAAATATTGTCATCTTCCTTGAGGATAAGGCATTACACAGAAAAGGCTAGGCAGTCATTAATGAAATGATAGTAAGAATCTTATAATACTCGAACCGTATTGAATGAAAACCCTAACCGAATGACTAAAGTCCATGTAATTAATTAGTAAAATAGACTTTGCATCATATACATATATTATCTACCACAAAGCATGTATAAATAGCGACATTATCACTTAAAACTATTTCTTACACACAACCTTGGAATGGAAAAGAACAAAAGAATTTGAATAAAGGTAAAATAGTTTTTTACCATCACATTTGTATTATATACGAAGGGGCAGTCATTTCATATCTTACACCTGTTTTCGTTTCTATGTAATAGTTTAAAAAAATTAGTTGATGTTATCTGGGTATTGTTACAGAGTCCCAATCACTTTTCTGATGACTGTTAGAATTTCCTGCCTTAAATATACTATCATCCACAGGTTACTTAGGATTAGAAATCAAAGTTTATTTATTTTAACAATATTAATATTTACGGGTATCATGTACATGGAAGTTATCTAAATTAAAGAATTAAAAAAAAAAAAACTGAATATACCTCAAATTTTGTGTTTATACGTAGGTATGTTTGGATGTTCGTTACTCACCCACGTAAAATATCTAAGTAATTTGACACACAGATACATAGTAATTGACTGAGTGACTGTGACATAGGACTCTCTTTATGCTTGGAAATGTCGATGGTAAAATACTGGAGGTGTCAAATTCAAGGTGGTAACATTTATTTCATTTATTTAACTTTCATTTTGCGTTATAAGTTTAGTTACACATTTTAATAATTCTATTTTAGCATATGGCTGACTAACGTATATATATATTAAATAGAATATATGTTAGACAAGTTTATATCATCATTGCACGTAACATATTCAATAACAGGATTCTACGCATACAATTCCAATCCGAGTGTGTACTGATGTGCAATTTCTCGCTACCAAAGTTGACGCCCGTAATTTTTACAGTGCTTACGCATTTTACGCAACAACAACATGTTTCACTACATTTTGCAGACAATGATTCAGTGAGGAGACAACGAATACCTACCATAAAACCAATTTCCAATCTAAGAAAAACAAATGCTACAGCTAGAACAATTGCATTCATTTACAACTGAGTATAATTGAAGATAATTCAATCGTAAAAGTTCAAATTAGCATCTAAAAATAGCTGGATACGTGATTTAACACTAATCTTGGCAATAAACTATCGTCAAGTAAATGTCTATTGTTCTTATGAAGCAAAACAACAATCGGGAAAACTGATTATAAATTAATGTTTTCCAGCTTAATGACGTTATTTCCAATCATGTTCGAGATGAACTTGATTTATCTACTTTGAGAACTTATTTCCTTAGTGACGTAATACTTTGAAGATTTTGTAAAGCAAATCTTTTTATACCTACTTAACATACTCTTATAGGCAATAATTGAATGACAAGGTGTCCCATTAGGAAAGCAGTGACGTCAGCTGGTTAACTAAAGTGATATCTATAACAGGTTCACATCTATGGTAATTGGGTATTTGACTGGCTAGTCAAATTAGTTACTTTTACCCCACAGTCTAATTTTATTTTCATTGACTAGTTTTGTTTATTAATGTTTTTTTTTTCGATTTCCTTTACGAGTACATTATACAATCAGCAACAAAAGATGGTGGACTCGAATTTTTCAGTAAAATCAATATGGGTATCGATTTCGGGGTTTACGGGTTGCTGATTACGAATATATTACCTATTTAGCTAATAAAATCGCGGGGGGCTCAAAGTGTTCAATAAAATCAATTCTCAGGGTTGCTGATTACGAATAATATATCATCTATTTAGCGGTCAGCGATGGTGGACTCGAAATTTTGAAAATAATCGACATTGGTATAATTTCGGAGTTGCTGATTACAAATACATCATTAATTTAGCGATCAAAGATGGCGGACGCAATTTTTTTTAAATCCATGTGTTTATGGTTTTCGAGGTTTTCCGGGTCGCTGATTACGACTATGCTGTTAATTTAGCGATCAAAGATGGTGCGCTGAAAATTAAAAAATAAACGATGTGGATATTTGCAATAGCCGACATCCAGGCGAGCGGTGATGTGGGCGGCAGCTACTTATTAATATTAGCGTGAATTGATGTGTCTTAAGAGAACAAAGATATTAAATAAGGGTTAAATAAGTATTGCAGAAATTAAATTAAAAATAAAATGTAATGTGACAACCCTGACAACATTGCAAATCGCTAAACGGAGGCGGTATTTCCACAAACATCAAAGTCAAGTAAGATTACGTTATAATGTGCTTTAACTAAACGTCAAAACTGTAAGTTATAAGAAAACTTGTGTGAAATAAATTATTGTGACGTTATAATTTTCAATAATCTTGTTTTTTTTTTTTTTTTTTTTTTTATACCACTTAGTTGGCAGACAAGCACACGGCCCACCTGATGGGAAGCGGTTACCGTGGCCTATGGACGTATGCAACACCAGGGGTGTCACACTCGCGCTGCCGACCATGAAGAAACCTTCTGATGCCCCTCTTGAAGAACCCCATATTGTAGGCGCTTGGGAAAACCGCAGCAGGGAGGTCATTCCACAGCTTGAGTGTGCGTGGGATGAAGTTTCTTTCATACCGCACAGTGCGTACCGTCTCAGGTCGCAATGTGTGGGGATGAATTCCCTGCCTATGGCGAGAGGTGCGATGATAGAATGTAGCTACGGGCATCATGTCAAACAATTCATCTGAGCACAAACCATTGTATAGGCGGTAGAACACACACAGTGAGGCAAAATCCCTCCTAAGGCTAAGAGGTTCCACTCTACCTGTGAGTATGGGATTGTCAACCAGCCTCAATGCCCGTCTTTGCAACGAGTCGAAGGGGTCAAGCTGGTATGCAGGCGCTCCAGCAAAAAGGTGACAGCAGTACTCCATGTGAGGCCGGACCTGTGCTTTATAAAGAAGGAGTTGCTGCCCCGCAGTGAAATACCGCTTTGCCCTGTTGAGCACTCCGAGCTTTCTTGATGCCAACTTAACCTTGTCCTGCAAATGACTTCGGTATTGGACGTCACTGGAGATATCGACACCAAGGATCCCGATACTCGGGGAGATGGTAAGCGGTGTGCCCAGGAATTGCGGCGCTACAATGAATGGGGTTTTCTTAGCGGTGAATACACATACTTGTGTCTTAGTGGGGTTGAATTGGACCAGGTTTAGTCGACCCCAATCGGACACTCCAGAGAGAGTAGTCTCGATTTCAGACACAAGTTGTTCGCGACTCTTCTCCACCTCGGACTGAGGGATGTTTGCACGGCCCGTGTAACACGTGTCCCCGGTACTGTCGTCCGCATAACAATGAATGGAGCCATCAGACAGCATGTCATTGATATGCAGCAGAAACAGCGTCGGAGACAACACGGAGCCTTGTGGGACACCAGCGTTTATGTTCATGCGGTCCGAGCAGCTGCCGTCGACGACGGCTTGGATGCTTCTGTTGGACAAAAAGCTGGAGATCCATTCGCACAATCCCTCGGGGAGTCCATAATATGGCAACTTCGTAAGAAGACCTTTGTGCCAGACCCGATCGAAGGCCTTCGCTACATCGAGGCTGACCGCTAGTGCCTCACCGCGACTCTCGATGGCTTGCGCCCACCGGTTTGTGAGATACACAAGAAGGTCACCGGTAGAGCGACGGTGGCGAAAACCGTACTGTCGGTCGCTCAGTAGATCGTTTCCTTCAAGGTACCTCAGGAGCTGTGTATTAATAACACGCTCCATAACCTTCGAGAGAAGGGAGGTTATAGCGATAGGCCTGTAATTGGTCGGATCTGTCCTGTCACCTTTCTTAGGTACAGGGTGCACGAACGCAGTCTTCCACGAGGCCGGGACCTGCCTCGCGGAGTATGAGAGTGCGAAAAGGCGTGTAAGTACAGGGCACAGCTCGGGGGCACAGTGCTTAAGCACCATCGCCGGTATACCGTCCGGCCCACTCGACTTCCGAACATCTAGGGACTTAAGCTCGCGCCGGACCACCCGTTGTGTGATTTTAATTTCGGTCATCGAAGCACCACAGCTGGGGATGATGGGTGGTTCGGCGTTCCCGTCGTTCATAGTCGAGTTTGACGCAAAGAGATTACCCAAAAGATTGGCCTTCTCCTTAGCGCCATGGGCCAGACTACCGTCGGATTTTTGCAGCGGCGGAAGGCAAGACTGGCAGAAGTTTCCCTCAGCAGCTTTAGCAAGCGACCAAAATGCACGACTGCCAGATGGGTAGCGCGCAAGCCGCTCGCCAATTCCGCCGATGAACTCAAACTTCGCACTAGACGTTGCCTTTTTACTGGACCTTGAGGCAGCATTCGACTTCCGCTTCACTTCAGCGATGTTCGGATCCTTATTGGCAAGAGCCGTGGTCCAAGCCCTGTATGCAGATTGCTTGCGGTCTCTAGCTTCCCTGCAGGGCCTATTAAACCACGGGCGTTTGCTCGCTCCTGTCGCGACCCAGCGGTTGGGGATGTAACATTCCATACCCACTAGAATCGCGTCAGCGACTGCTGTTGCACAGGAGCTTGGATCATCAGAAGAGAAGCAAAGCTGCCTCCACGGGTACGACGCGAAGAATTCTCGCAGTCCATCCCAGTCTGCCGACTTGTAGTGCCACACATGCCGCCACTGAGGTGGCCGCGGTGGTTCAGGCCGCGCGAGTGTCACTTGCGCCCGGACGAGGCTGTGGTCCGAATTACCGAGAGGTGCTTCCACCCTTATGGAGTATTCATCCGGGCGCGTAGTCAGCAGAAGGTCCAGTATAGAGCTTCTGTGGGTTTCAATTTCTGGTGTTCTAGTGATAGAATGCACCAGTTGAGAGAGCCCATAAGTTAGAGCGAAGTCGTGAGCAGCCCTTCCCGCAAAATCAGTCCTAGGAGACCCCAGCCACTCCACGTGGTGGGCGTTGAAGTCCCCCAAGAATACTAATTCCGCAGTGGGGTACTGCTCAATTACGCTGTCCGCCGACCGCTGCAGATGCTGAAACAATTGAGCCGTGCCCAGGTCACCGCTATGGGACCTGTAAAGGCACGCATAGATACGGGTGTGGCCACCGTGATCTATGCGTACCCATAAAGTTGACAGGTCCCTATCCTCAAGACCATGGAGACGGCGGCAGCAAATATCATCCCGGACGTACAAGCATACCCCGGCGCGACTCATAAAGCTATGCTCGAGTTTGTACCCGGGGTACATTAGGTAGGCTGTATCGGCCGGGCATGATATTTGCGTCTCCGTCAGAAAAAGCAAGGTAGGCTGCGCGGTCTCCAAGTGGAGATGGACCGCGTTAAGGTTGGAGTGTAGGCCCCTGATGTTGCAGAAATCCACATTCACTGTGGATGATGGTGCCGCTGTGGTAACGGTTCTCTTGCCTTTTCTGGTTTTCATGTTTGAGATGGGGGGAGGGGGGGGAGAAGGTAAAAAGAGATTCTGTGCCTCCAGTGTAGAAGACAAAGCAAGGCGTCCTACCCCACAGACAAGTTGGGGTTGTGTGACTGGCTGGCGCGATGGGCGGAAGGGCCCCCGGTCCCCTCCCAGATACTGAAGCCAGGTCCACTCCGGTCTCCTCCTCCGGCATGGCTACAGCACCGGGAACTTTACACAGGCTGCTGGTTCAGCCTCCTGGGGCGGAGATTAAGTAATCCCCAGGTTCGGGAACCGTACAGCCTGCGGGCGGCCAGCGGATAACCGTTTCACCGGGTCTCCCTGACCACCACGCCAACATTTCACGCCCCCACCAGTCAGTGGGGTCAATTTAAGCCTTTGGTCTTCCTACTGACAGCACAGAACCTCTCCAGTGAGCTCTGGCTACCCTACTCACCGCCGGGAACACAACACAAGGTTATTATAACCGGGGTATTCTGTAGGGCGGAGGTACTTACCCAGACGGACTGCTCAATTTTGGACGGGAGATACCGTCATGTCCTTCCTCCAATAAAGTAATAAATCTTGTATGTTGGGTGGATGATTAAAAATAAATAAAAGCGATAAAATAAGAACAGACGCAACTTATACCGCCCTATTACCATTCTTAATTTAACAAACAGTTAAATAATTTATTTTAGCTACAGGAAAATATTCAATTAGTTTATCGCGCAAAATGATAGAGAGGTCGATAACATGATCCTAATTAAAAAATTAAAAATAACATTATCCTAATTCCGTTACAATATGAAATAAAAAATGGATAGGAATTAAGCCACTGTACAGACACTGTTCTCCAATGTTTATTCAAAATGTGTGGCAGGTTCCACAAGTACCAACAGTAGGTATATTAATAATCAAAATGACTTTTAACATCGACCGTTACACCTTTACACATTTTTTACTATTGTAAAATAAGTGCATGCTACATGGCGAATGAATGAATATTCACATTGTATATTTTAGATGCCTGTGATATGATTTTTTGTGTATTGTAAACTGCATATTATTCGATAATTAGAATTTACAAGGTTACATACATTTCCGTAAACACATATTTCCGCCCATTACTATACGCGTTACAGTTTTTAAATTGTATGTAGGATTTTTGATATTCGTTACGTGAAATTATATTTTATTTAGTTATTTATCTGAAAAACAAGTTTACCAGTTAAAGAGAAAACTAACCAACAGTAATTACATCAAAATTTATTTTTAAATCTGCATGGCTCGAGTCAATGATAGTGCCCGGAATACAGCAATAGGCTCACCCCCTAGTACGTGGGGCCGAATAAAATTATTGGTGAAATGTGGGTGTTAATTCGCCTCTGCCTAACCCTCTGGGGATAAAGGTATGATTATATGTATGATTAAATGTATTATTTTGAAACTAATTTCCTCAGATACTAATTTATATGCGAATATATTGCGAATTTTTTTAATAAATTCTTTTAAAGATGATGTTGAATTATGCAGACTGTCATGACTTTCACATAAAATTGAATGAGGTAACAAAATCTTCATCGTGTTATGACTGCGGCATCGATTGAATAGACACTTGGCTAAATTTACGATGCACTGCTACCCTGTCTCGGAAGTTTTCAACATAATTTACATCTATTTGTTTATGAAGAATATTAGTAGGAGGAAAGTAAGGAGCAACAATATTAGCAACCAAGATTACTAATATTCCCTCTAACCCTCCAGCTAAGCTAAATTGATTGTGTTAGGAGCGGGTTCACATCGGTAGTGTAATGGTTAGGATTCGAAACCGGGACTTCTTGATCGTAAGGCCGACTCCTTAACCACTAAACTATCGACTAAGCTAAAAATGCCCACAATTAAGAATTTATTAAAATTATACAAATTTTGTGATATAGATCTTGTATAAAATATTTATTAAATAAAATATTTTTTAAATTAAAAAGGTATCCTGCCTTACGTAAAATAAAAAAAGATTGCACGATATCGTCTAGTGAAGTTGTGCAATTAATAAAACATTTTTAAGGTCAAATAGTATTATTAATAGACAGACAACCGGTTATCTACAGCTAGCTATGATGACAAACTGACTTGATTTGATTTGCTTTGACCAGGAAAAGTAACTTAAGTAAAAAATGTATGATTTTATTGTACCAATAAATTAAGACACGCTTTACCAAAAGATATTAAAAACACTTAAAACTAAATTAACATACTGGTTAGCAACAAATGAAGTAATATCAGACCAAATGATGAACTAATCATTGATTTAATAATCCGGACAATATAAAGATTTGTGCTTGCATAAATTCACATAGAGATGATTGAAAATTAACTTCTACACAAACTTTCCTCCCTTATTTTACCTCGTTAGCAATAAAAGTTTCGAATTTCCATTCTTAGGAGATGCGTGAAAAGTATCTACTGCCAAAATTTCAAGCTTATAGGACCAGTGTTTCAGACCCTGCGTTGATGAATCACTGATCCAGTAACTTCGTTTATAACAGATGTGACTTTATTCAATTTTAAAAATCGCTATATCTTCGAAATGGTAATCTATACAAAAAAAGCGTAAGATCAATTTCGTATGTAATTATGTGATCTACAACTTTGTACCATGTACTTTTATGATAGCACTTGCTGTTTATGAGAAAAATGCGAGAATAAAATAATTTTGACCTTAGACCTTCAATAAAAAAAATATTTGAGTCAATGGCTTTTGATATTTCTTGTAATATGCTGTATTTTAAGACCCCTACCAATCTTCAGCTCTTTGCAAATTTATGCAATCTTACCATGTTATTTCTTCTATTTCACTGGATTATAATAATGTGCACTAAATGTAAGAAAATAAATATACTTTTAACTGCCATAAATCACCACCAACGAAGAAATTTCATAATTCATATTTTCCCTTTAGGTTTCATGAGATAAATTTATATTAAAAGATACATTTACTTGGGAAACTCTCCGAGTCCATTGTGCTTTTAACTCACGTTCCGTCTTCTATAATACCTAACTGATAGAAGTAGAAAATAGGCCACCGTTTTAAACATAACAGAGTAAAGAGTGCTGTAATCTTCATGATCTTTTTTATATTTGAGCACAGGTAAATTACACTGCTGGAGCCCTAGCTAGATTTGTATTACAGTTACAAATTTCTCAATTATTTTCCCCAAATAATCTGTCTAGTGAATACAGGTACAATTATTTTCAATATTCTATTTATTCATATAAAAATAATAAACCGATCCACAGACTAGAAAGTAGAATTGTACGGAATACGGAAATGTGTTAACACTAATAAGTTACTGGTATCAATCAAAATATTTTTATATCGCGACTTTAAACTTGTCACATTCATTTTTTTAATAATAATATCTGCAAGTATGTAGGGTAGTAAATCAATATTTTCTAATTATTTCATAAAAAATCAAGCATTATCAGATAATGTTGAGCAAACAGCATTTAGTTCATTTAAATGTCAGTAGTTACTTGCTTTCAAACTGTATCTTTCATTTTCAATAACAAGCTGATTATATAATGCATTTCAACAACGATGATATTAGTAGTTAAGATAGTTTTATTTATCGCCCCAAAAGAGGGTCGTCTTCACCTGAAATATGCATCTTAATGTACTTTCATTAATATGCATTTAACCTATGTTTATAACTTTATACGGGACACGAGGCATAGGTTAAATGTATTACGAGTGAGCATAATAAAGGGTTAAAATTATTGATATTAAGGTTAGAAATCTGAATTTTCGTAAACTGATGATCTTTATGTAAAATATCATGTAGATATATAACACATTATTTTTTATATGTGCGATTTAATGTGTCAAGTGCAATTCTAGTAATGATGTAGAAGCTTTGGCGATGGTCTTATTAGCCACGTCTATATTCAGAATTAGCTAAATAGAAAAAAGCATAGTTGTCCACGCATTTATTATAAACAACTCATAGTTTATCCTTATCTTTATAACTTTGAAGCATATTTTCCTTGTATTTACTTAAAATACTGTAATATTTCAATCTGACGACGATTATACTAAAATATTTGAACTAGGATCGTTTAATACTCTTATTTATTCTAACAGAGTCAGAGACATCGTTACAAGAGATAATATTGAAATTATGAACATATTCTTTGAGAGATATCGACAGATACGTTACTCAAACAGTACGGGTCCCATGAAGGACATTTTAAACGAACAAACGATGATTGTATGGTATTGCATTTGCTATTTATTATTCAAAGCTGAACTCTATTTATCTACTTACTAGCTGTTGCCCGCGGCTCCGCCCGCGTGGATTTCGGTTATCGCTTAGTATTGAGTCAACGCTATTGAGCATGCAAAGTCTCAGCCCGATCGGTTTAAAATTGACTGAGTTTCATCGCCTATTTTAATCTAAATCCTTTCTTAGCGGATACCTACGTCATAACGTCTACCTGTATGCCAAATTTCAGCCCGATCCGTCCAGTGGTTTGGGCTGTGCGTAGATAGATCACTATTTCAATCAGTCAGTCACCTTTGAGTTATATATATTTAGATTACTCTTCAATTAAATGGCGTGTACTTATCACGTTAAAGTGCCGGTCTTCGTTGCCATACGAACGTAATGTGCCATTCGCCATGTGTAATTGAGGCCTTGAAAAGTCCTTCAACCTTGTTTAACTACCGAACTTCAAAATCACCAGTGGGTTGTGGAGCTTCACGGTAAATATCGAGTGTCAGCCGTTTCATAGTGAGACTGAAAAGTCATCTTTAACTAAGTTGGTAAAAGACTCGGGGGATAAATTAAATGGTTTAATTATGGCGGACAAACACTAGTGTGAAACCGTACATATGATGTCATTGATTTTAATTTAAAAAGTCGTTTCAGTGATAATGACATTATACATAAATTCTGACACTATTCAAAATAACACTGAACAATCATTACGAATGTCCTAAATAAGATATAGAAATAAAATTAAGTAGGTACTATCATTTAATTATCATTACTACTATCATTTAAACCAGGTTCTTCTACGACTGGGTATTCATTTGAATCCAAAATTGTTAGAAATATCTACGTTATATCAAAAAAATATGTGGACACGTGCTTGTATTCATCTAAAGTGATGTGTTAGATTTAAAAGTCAGAATGAAGCTGAATTATCAATATAATAGCACCTCACCTGCAAACAGTGTTCAGATTGCTAAGAGTAAGATTTATTAATAGAATGTAATATTTTATATATCACCTCGCCTTCCGTGGGCATCATAAAAAGCGACTAATCTGGGGGCCAATTCTCAGTACCTACTATAAATATTTAAATAACAACGTCAATAGTCTAAGTTTGAATCTCATAAATATCAAAATCGTTTTACATTACATGTATTATACAGATCCACACAAGGATAAATGCTACTAAAACTTGTTCGAATCCGACAAAAGAACTGTATTATGGTAAACTATAAATGAACAACTGAAGTCAATGACTCGACACGCGAAGAAATTTTTAACGCCTATTATACTATCAATATATATAATATTGTACAATCATCGAAAGGGTTAACTCGTTTATTAGGCTTGATTCTTATGAATGTCCGTTCTTTTATTCTGTCAGGACCTCCTTTCGCACTGTCTTTTGCCATCTTACCAGTGTTATCGAAAATCAATTAAAATACAAAAAAAAAGTATATTTTTTTACCATATTCATTTTTGTCTGAATTGTTCAATTATTTTTATGTTTCTATCGATATAGAAACATAATAGTCGATACCAATGGACGAACTAGTTACAAATGTATAACATGTGTACCTTTCACAGAGATGCGGGTGTAACAAAAATGTTTATCAACCGTAAATAACAAATAAATATTTAATCTTTCAACAATCAACAACAAGAACTTGAAAACATTTAGTAGCTTTGACAACCATACATGCAATAAGTGCATGGTCCACCTGCCGCCGGATGTTAAGTGTCGTCTTGATAGTAGACTTGGTACTTACACTTGTTCTACTCGTCATTGGTACTAATACTTGATATTAGACTATAACCATTAGATAAACATATTTTTTATTAATTGCAAATACCAAAATGAGATCATTTTGGTCCTTGCAATCAACAAAAAATCTATACTTTATGTACTGCCAAATTGAAAAAGTATTGTTCTAGGTACAAAATTTATAACCATCAGTCTACACTAATGAGCGAGGCTATTTGCAACAAATAAGCAGTTCAAACAGGTAATTTATTTTTACTATTAAAGATATCAGCAATGACAACGAATATCGCTAGCTTGAGACAGCAACAACGTTAGCACCTATAGTGGCAACGCGACATCATCATTCATTAATTTATATGCAAAATTGTAGTAGGTTAAACAGAAAACCTAATGTAATAGTCGTAATTTACAAAAATAATGCATTGAAATTTATATGCGCATTGTAGAACTCTTAATACAAGCTAGTTAGCTATGCTTACTTTGCTTCTAGATACTACTATGTAGAGTATTGTAGAATATTTTATTTATCTGTGTGTGCATAAGCTTTTACGTGGATCTTTTACTTTATTTTTCACTAGGATTTATTCAAACCTATCTGGTCTTAACCCAGATTCTTTTGTACAGTTTAACTACATCAATAAAACTGTAATCTGCGGCAATAACAGTTTGCCGTATTTGATATTCATGTGTCTATTTCATCTTTAAGATTTTCGCATATAAATTCCCAGTATATTATATGTATTGATGGAGCATTTCAATCATTCTTAAATATCCCGTTTGGCATTAACTATTATTTTATATAATAAAATAATAAACTATAAGCAATTAAATAACTTTAAAGAACTAAACAATGTTTAAAGAATGAAATACCTTTTTCTCACCTACCGTATATATAATTTGGTATTTTAATAAGATGCACTCCTGACACTGTCATATGATAGTGTCAGGAACTACATCCTCAGTAATATATTATCTACGAGTATAAAGCTCAGCAGTGATAAAAATAAAACCAAAATCTATGTAAAGTTATCAAAGAACCATAATTATCATCTCAATCAGATATTTGAATAAAAAAATCCATTACTTTATTCCTTACTTGTATTGATTTAAAAATCTACAGAATCATATAGATATTAGACACGATTTTTAAATATTGATACTGTCTGATATTATAATTAAATATAAGGTTACTAAAGTAAATTTTAGTAGACAGGCGATTGAATCCATATTTATTATAGTCATATATAAATTATAGTCATAAATAAATATAAAAGACAGCCGCGGTAGCCTAGTGGTTTGGGTAATGGACTGCTGAGACGAGGTCTCGGGTTCGATCCCAGGTTTCACCATGGCACACACCAATGACTTTTCGATGCTTTTCGAAGTTATGTGTGTATTTATCGCAGGTTTATAAGTGCCCGGTTAATGGCAATAGGCTCGCCACCTATTACATTGGGACCTAAACATAAACTGGCGAAATGTGGGTGCTAGCACCTCTGCCTACCCCTTCGGGGATATAGGCGTGAGTTTATGAGAGATGAGATATATAAATTTGCAAGTATGGGTTTTAACTGAAAGGGTTGGTATTGCGTTTCATAATTTGACTGAGGAGCAAACTCTGGGAAGTCTGCTCCGAGTACTTTGCGATATTTATCGAAATATAGATAATTCAAGAATACTCATAGATTCGTATTCGTAGAGATCGGCAATAGAGTATTACACTTTGCAGTCCATTTTCAGTATTTCATATAACTAATATAAGGGCAAGTGAGCTCAGAGCCATATTTCCTGTTAAGAATTCTACATGGTTAAAAAACCAATGATAATAAATACTAATTTATCATTGTTACATTAAAAATAATACGGAATGCATTTTAATATAACCTATTGTAAAGTTTTAGCATACAACAGTAAGATGAATAGAGGTGCAAATATTGTATAACACACATCCGTAGGTATATCGTAAACTGCACTCAGAGCTTTCAGCTATCCTTTTAAGATTTTCATGTTTGGAGGATTTTATCGCTGACATTTATCGGTTTTGTAAAATATGTGAAGCGCAAAAATATGTGTAAAATGAGCAAAATATCAACAGCAACCAAAACGACCCACAGGCGGCTTGCGTTTTAGTCGGTTCGGGTCCGACATAACCTCCTCCACCGGCCCCGGTGGGGAGGTATCCGTGGGGATTTTGCGCACGTAAAAAAAAACAAAAAAACAATAGCCAAGAAATGTTGTTTTGACGTTTTAAGGGATGACATACGTGCCAATTAATATCTTTGCCGGACATGCTGAAAATCGTATGAAGTGATGAAAAATTCAGGAAGCCGAACCTTGCTAGGTGAAAACCTCAAATGTAATAGGTATAGGTATAGGCTTTTAAGATTATCGCACCGATATTGATGGTCAAAACAAATAATTTTTAGTATTATAATAGCGACACTTATGCGAAATAAAATCTTTGTAAAAAACCTGCAATGTACCCTTTTATCCAGCTCGAAAGACCAATTTGTTATATTGTAGCCGAGTAATATAATACACAATAGTTGAGAAAAAGAAGCACAGATTTGTCGACCATAATAAAATAATATTCAACTCTTATTGATCAATGATGTAACCTTTCTTCCTTCTAGGTATTAAATGGAGAACCTATTTTGATTGACCTTTCAGAAGCCTTCATATTATAATATTCTGTTATAACTGTAGATGATCGTTAAGGAAATTTACCGTGAACTAGATATCTTTTGAAAAGATGCCCCTTTCTTACCTGCCTGATCAATGATTGTAAGTCGTAAAATAATAGCCTTGTTATGGACTACACCTACCAAAG
The DNA here is from genome assembly GCA_963662185.1 of Eilema griseolum. Classification (NCBI taxonomy): domain Eukaryota; kingdom Metazoa; phylum Arthropoda; class Insecta; order Lepidoptera; family Erebidae; genus Eilema; species Eilema griseolum. The sequence continues at coordinate 15,928,810 of OY759250.1, forward strand.
ATAAATAATGTTCAAGTATAATCTACTCTTATTACATTTAGTGTTAGCGCATCATATTTCACATTCATCTCAGTATCTCCGCTGACAGTCATAGGTACATTAACATTTGTTTCTTCTTTACGGCATGATTTTCATTCTTATGCATCACAAGTTGGAACATAATAATATTCTCCACCTTGTGATGCAATAAAAGTATAAGAGTAAACTAAATAAAAAGAATAAGATTGAAAAAATCGCTAAGTTTAGGAAAATTAAGAAATGTAAAAAAAAAACAGTAAAAAAATGTAAAATTATACATTTTGCTGAAAATAGGAAAGAATGATTTGACAACCAATGAGTTTTTATATAGATACAATATAATATTTAGTCATATTGAATTATAATATTACGCAATTAAAAATCTAACTAGCGACATGTCGATCGCTGAAATAAAGTATTTCTTGTATAATTAATTAAAGTTCATGAAACTTACATTAACAGCTTCATACGTTCTTAATATTACATGTTATACGATATAATACTGTGTACATTTAAATCCAAACGATGTACTGTACGACCTTATACACAAAGGTAGCAACAATTTACTTTTTTTAGACGAAAAACACGTTTCAATAGTAATTATAGGAACGGCGTCAGTTTGCAAGTATTATCGTTTTCAGACATTGACAATTTAAATTCTTTTGTATGTAAATTTGCATAATCCGCGTCAAAACAAGCCACGCTCGTTTAAACAGCTGAAACTAACAACGAACTGGTAAACGATCATCGCATTCGATATTATATTTTTAGAACTAAATTATGTATTTTTTATTAATCACTTTTGAAACAGGTTGAAGCAGTCGATTACTGAAACCACTCACAATTTTTTTCACTTCACTTTTCACTATGGTTAGCAATTCCAGAATTTGGAACGCAAAATTAGCTTTTCAAATTGGAGCGCGCGAAATACGTTAGCGATTTTCCCGCGTAAATAATATAGCCGACATGTACGCCCCCCACAACGGTGCAGAGCCGACTGCCTAAGTAAAGGTGAAGCATCAACGTCAGACACATTTTCGCTACATAACCTTACCGCGACCGGTTTTGAAGCCCGTTAATATAATAACTGCCAAAAATAACACGGTATACGAGTACATAGTTATTTCCATAATTTTGTGAAACAAGTATTATCTTGCGGTATCAGTAAACAAAAATGGTAATGTTTTGGTAACGTTTTGGTGTCCCGTGAGCGTCAAAACCTCTCTCGTTTCTTATGACTTTTAACTTGTAAATTGTATTACTCTTTGAAACTGTTTTGACAATAAAGTGAACTTCAAGTGAACAAGGAAGTGACTTCAATATTTAATGTGTTACTTTGACAAATGATAAACAATATGTTTGTGTGAGATAATTGAAGATTTAAAAAATGGAATAATATTCAGTGGCGACTGGTGTGCGAACCGTTTTGTCCCTTAATAATGTGCTTTGAAATAAATTAAAAAATTACGAAATGTAAGAATACCGTCTCCACAAGGAATAACCCTCATGCACTTAGTTTAGTTTAGTACAAACTATTGATAGTTTATTTGTTTATTTATTTATTAAACAAGTACAACCACATTGCATGTATTACACAATTCACACAAAATTCAATTACGGTGTATATATAACGTTCACAAAAATATTAGAACTGGGAAACAAATAACGCATCAACTAAGATCAGCAGTAATAGTTCCAGTAGTGAGAACAAACTGTAATGGTAACAACAAAATTGAATACAAACATGAAACTAAAATTTTCAAGTAACATAACTAGGTAGAACTTAGATTTCAAGTCGGCTAAGCGGATGTTAAAAATGTCGAGACCATCGCTTTCGCTTGCCTTATCATTGCAGTTGCAGCAAACTTGAGTCAAAGGCGATTGCATACCAAGGTTTGTTCTACATAATGGTGTGTAAAAAAGTTTAACTATGTGTTGTCTGGGACAGCTATGAGGGACGGAAAATGAGATCTTTCCAAGCAGTTTGTTACATTTAAGCTGACCGTTTACCACTCTATGCAGAAAGCAGACATCCAGCATCTGTCTCCGGTCATAGACTATTCATTTGAAACTTAATAAGACGTCGATAATAGGAGTTCCTGTGTGGGAAGCCTGTGGCCCGAAAAGCAAGTGTTTGGTGATTGCCTTCTGAATGCTCTCTATGCATTGTGAGTGAGCGTCAACGATAGGGCTCCCCATAACCAAGGCAAACTCGATTCGGTTGCGTACCAGGGCGTTGTAAAGAATTACCTTGATTTGGTACTGAGTGAAGTTCCTAGTGTTTCTTTTAATAAACCCGAGCAACTGTGCTGCATTTTCAATAATTGCGTTGATATGAGTGCGAAACTTCAGCCGACTGACGAGTACCACACCAAAGTCACGGATTTCATAGACCTCTGTTAATTGTACGCCATCTATCTCATAGCTAGTAGCAAGGAGTTTTATTTTCCTGTAATGTTTTATAAAGAAATACTTCTTCGCAATAAGAGCCATATGATTGCTACTACACCGTGACATAAATGTTCAAATCTCTTTGAATTAAGGCGGCATCCCCATCAATAGTTACGACACTATAGATTTTCAAATTATCTGCATATATAAAATGCTTTAAATACTTGATGTGATCGATATTATCGTTAACAAATATTAGGAAGAGAATTGGGCCTAAATGAGATCCCTGTGGAATACTGTATTTGGCTAGGTAAGTATCTGATGCATATCTACATAGATCAACGGTCTGCAGTCTATTATTGAGATAAGATTCGAACCACTTTAACAAGATGCCACCTACCACAAAATTAATTAGCTTTTGCAGAAGTATCTCGTGATCTACCTTATACGCACTGCTAAAATCAAAATAAAGAGCATCTACTTGTAAGCTCGTCTACTTGCTGAAACAGATCTGAGACAAACAGTACAAGATTCGATTCAATTGAACGGCCAACTTGGAAACAGCGCTGACGATCTGAGAGATATGATTCAGCCAAATTAGACAACAGTGGTCATAAAATAGCTTCAAACAGCTTCGAGAAACATGAAAGGACAGAAATTGGTCGAAAATTCTATAAATCAATCTCGTTACTCTTTTTGTAAATAGATAGGAATTTTTTTTTTTTGTACAACTTAGGTGACAGACAAGCACACGGCCAACCTGATAGAAAGTGACTACTGTGACCTATAATCGTGTGCAACACCAGGGGAGTCACACCAGCACGGGTGTGACTTGACGAGTCGAGACTGCTGTAAGAACAGAATATCTGTACCTTCAGTGTAGAAGAAACAATTAGGACAGGCCTTTAGTCTTCCCACTAATAGCAGTCAATAAGTGAGCGATTTAGTAAAAGAAATTGAGGTAAGGAAAACGCCGATCCATTAGTTTATATGTAAATCTTTAATTGCACTAAATTTTGCCTCTTCAATAATTAAATTCCTTAGTTAGATTTGTTTTTTCCACAGACAACTCATTTTCTAAAAAAATACTTAACTCGGAGCTTAATGATCACTTAAGTAGTGATTCTCTGGCTATGCTTTAGACACTACCGATTTTTAACTGATTTGCATGTTCGTTTAAGCGCTCTATTATAACGTCTCGGAAGGCACGGATTTGACTCCACCTTAGTGCAAATGTTTAAGTAAATATTCTACGGTAGTCTACACAGCATACAGCTGCTGCATATTGAGCTGTTGGACTTTTTTATTAAAGAATATTAAAACCAAAATTATTAATAACCCCTCTAACTTCTCCTGCTAAACAAAATTACGTGTGTTGGTTCATGTCGGTAGTGTAATGGCCAGTAATCGAACGATAGTAAGACCGACTCCTTAACAACATATTTTTTAAAGTTTGTTTCACAATTTGACTGCACCTGTCCTAATGATAAATTGAAATGGAGTTCAAAGAGAATATTAGCTGGTAACATAACATAACATAAACTCACGCCTATATCCCCGAAGGGGTAGGCAGAGGTGCTAGCAACCCCATTTCGTCAGTTTTTGTTTAGGTCCCAATGTAATAGGTGGCGAGCCTATTGCCATTAACCGGGCACTTATAAACCTGCGATAAATACACACATAACTTCGAAAAGCATTGAAAAGTCATCGGTGTGTGCCATGGTAAAACCTGGGATCGAACCCAAGACCTAGTCTCAGCAGTCCATTACCATACCACTAGGCTACCGCGGTCTATTAGCCATTAGAACTAGCATATCTTCAAAGTAAATAATGATAACAGGTGAACCCGCGTCTGTTGCCAAAGGTTTACCAAAAAGGGATTTTCTTGCCCAGCACTTCTGACATCAAATCGTTTTATCATTTAGTTGATCGTCGATATTAATTGACTCTTTGATAATTATTTTTCATTAACGTTTGCATATTTCATTCATGCAATATTTCTTCATATTATTTCACTGCACGACAAATGCATTCTACACCAAAATCTGGGTTAAACGGTGATCTCCAGATGAACAGGTAATTCTTGTATTTTACGTTGGTGTCTTGAAATATAAATACTTTTGAATGTTAAAAATAAAGTCCGAGGTCGGTTTCACATTTATTTTTGTATATTCTTGTTCAAAAAGGTGAAATACCGGCTCACGGTGGACTCTGTGTATTACTTGCTGACGAAGTACATTACGTAATTTACATAATTTTATTGTGTTGTGCGCAGTCAAGTAAACATTTTTATTTATGTTTATTTCTTACATTTTATGAATTTTAAATCGATTATAATTCACAATCCATTGTTTGCCATACGTTGTATCTAAGCAAATAATGTGTAAGTTATTATAATAATCTTGTTCCCATCCATCACACTGCTGGACACGTGCCTTATGCGAAGGCGAAGGCAAAGGTTAGGCCATCGTCAACTTCGCTCGCCCGTTTCTTTTAGTAATTATTAATAAGGCAAAAAAGAGCCCCATTGAAATTTTTGGTGCTAAAGTGAACCTCATAATACGCGTCCTTAGCGCAGGCTTTCTTTTTGAGATCAGATCAGATGGCAGGAAATAAGTTCCTTAGTCGATTTAGATTGGAAAAAGTGAAGGCTCAAGATGAGATTTGAACCCGCGATCAGTTCCTTACAGAAGGAATACTCTGACCCTGAGCTACCTGAGCCACGACTTGGGCAATTTTTTCATTTTTTTTTATGTCATTAAAGTTTTCTTATGTCATGACACCATATTGTGATAACACAAAGTAACTATACTTGCGGCACGCTATGATGGTCGTTTTGACACGACTGTATTTGCTCGATTTTATTTTTTTTGGTATGTGAAGTTTATTTTGTTCTGTGCTAGTTTCGACATATTTTTCTTTAGTTATTCGTGTAACAGTTCGTCGTCCAATATAAATCGCACCAAAAAAGCGAAAACGAGCAAAATCAGTCGTGTCGAAACGACCATCATACCGTGCCTCAACTATAATGACTTGCAAACTGATATTTTATATTTTTCAAACCCATGCCAAGTCGAGTGCTGATAATATCCATTTAGAATATTATCACTGCAACTTGCACACATAATAAGCATGCAGTTAATGCCAGTATAAAACTAATAATAATAATATCTCATGTTTATAACTTCGCAAATATGTATAGGAGTAGCATACTCGTCTGTTACAGGGACGCTCGCAACTTTTCACAATATTGTCGGGTAGTGAATTTGCCTCTTTTATAAATAGCTTAAACGTGAAAACACTTTCAATGATACTTGACAATTCGTGACACTTTCTTGTTAAAAAGATACTCATGTACCATTCGATTACGGTCTTTAAGTACAAGGTTCGATTCTTATAAAACTGTATGAAAAACACATGATGAATATATCGAAATACTGCTATAACTATTTAAGTTGAAGTTCACATAAAAACTGCTAAACTACTACAAGTTTAAAGAAATGTTAAAGCAATTAAGTGTGCAAACTTTCCATATGGATGTACAGTTTGTTTGCTGCTTAAGTTATTACTGTGACGTATTGATTATTACAAGTCATAATGTTCAGACATACATCAATTATAATTATTTTTATGCAACTTAGGGGCAGACAAGTACACAGTCCACCTGATGGAAAGTGGTTACAATGACCGATGGACGTGTGTAACACCTGGGGAGTCACACCCGTGCTGCCGACCCCGTAAGAACAGAGAGTTTCTGAGCCGTCAGTGCAGAACACAAAATCAGGACTAGCCTTTGGTCTTCCCACTGACCGCACAAAATCTCTCCAGTGAGCTACCCTACTCTCCGCCGGGGACACAACACGAGGTTCCTATAGCTGTGGTATTCTGTAGGGTGTAGGTACTTCCCCAGTCAGACTGCTTTATTGGGACGGAAATACCGTCATGTATTACCTCTTATAGAATTATTAATAATTAGCCTATTGTAATAGCGCAACCTCTCTCAATGTACATAATATAACAGTAGCAACTTTACATTAAATTTCTAATGTTTTCAAAACTTTACCAATGTAAAACCCAGAAAGTTAAATCAACTTCATTAATCACTTTTATATTGCATTCCACTACCCAAAACTCTGACCTTAAAAAGTTATTCCCTCTTCACAAGATACCTTTTGCTGTTCGAAAAGGGTAGCAAAAATAAAAAACCTTTCAAAATTGACACTTACAGAAATTTTTGTATAAACGAGCTTTGATTTTATCTGCTCTTTGAAGTATTTGAGATTTTATATAATGCTAACCTGAGTTTCTCACTTTCTTATAGCCACGTACCTTTATTAAACTTTCAAGATGAAGGTAAATGCCTTCACTAGAAGTGATTTTATGTAGGTAAAACAAATGAGGTATTTCATAATTAAAATGCGAAGGAGTATTTAATCATTATTCTAATAGATATGTTTCTTGTCTTGTCTTATAGCTATACATAGAGATATCATATCAGTTGGTTTATATCAATATCTACACCTACACACCTATTACAGCTCATATATGCAGCTGTAGAACTTTGCAATATCACACTCAATAGTAAAGATTAGTGAAACAGCAAAAACCGAAACAGAATTTGTTGGGTAACGCTTTAGATTTTACCCAACAAATTCTTTATTACAAATACCAATAACATTAAATTTCAAAACTATTTACATTTTTAGTTTTCAGTAAGTGCGACAACACGCCACGACAGCATTTCTAAAGTTTCTAGTTGCTTCGTTGGCATAAGTCAACCAAATATAGCTAAAATTTGTTTTTATAAACCCTCACTCACGAAGTTTTCGCTCTTGTTTATCAGAAATGTCATATATTTACGGTCCGTTGCGAATTTATTGGAAGGATCATGTCAAACCACGTTATTTCCTACATCCATCAAATTAACTTTATTTAAATTCTCATATCCTGTTCTATTTTGGTCTCAAACTAAATTGACTGACAGTGAAATAGATCTGGTGTTGAGCAAACATAAGTTTTGGATGTGGCAAATATTTATACATGTTTATTTTATAAGAGAACCAGTCTATGTCTACGGTTCTGCCCGCGTCGAAGACTGAATGATTCTGTTCCCTAAGTCTTGTGCGCAAAATTCTTCCAGCCGTATATGCGTTATTGAGAACCAAAGATACTTAGTTTGCATTTATAGTGTTAGTTGAAATACGGGCTACGAGTATAACAGTAGAGCTTAACGTACAATGAAGTTTAGTTTAATTATATTTTGTGACAACCTTATCATATTTAGCACGAATAAAGGACGACTAGTTTAAATTGGACTAGTTGCTGAACTTGCTTTAATAATTTTAGCTAACTAACTGGCTTCGGTACCATTTCATACTTTTACCCTCTTATTAGTTGTAGTTTGAAACACGATCTTGACCTTATTTTTCGGAAACATTTCCTACGTACCTGAATGAGCTATATACCTATAGTACATAATATCCCTAAGTGTACTATAAAAATGCAGTAAACGACACAAGTGACTATAAAAGGTGAGTAAAAAAGCTATAGATTAGAGAAGTTGGGTTTTGTCGAACTCAATCTTGAACTTCATTTGGGGGACATTTTGTACATAAGTATTATGTTTTACCTAATAAGCCAAATACCGTACTCATTATGACTAAGTGTACTATAAAAACGCAGTAAACAGCAGGCGTCAGTATAAAGGTGGTATAAATGAATACGATGCGAGAAGTTGGATGGTGGTATGTCACCTATCTTACTCATACTCGTACACCAGATGCTGTCACAAAACCATTTATGGTACATTATTTCTAGCGACAAACATGACAACAGCCCTTTATATCTCTACATACAGCTAGCTCTTTGACATGCAGTACAGTAACACACAATCTCTTTAGCCCGTACGAGACTTAATTACCAAAACAAGAAAGGTGACGTGGGGTTGTCCCTTTTTACTTCTTCTCATAGATAAACATAAGTATATTATGTAGAGGTCTGGAAATGAAACCTCTAATTTCAGATATTTTTATACTGATAAATTTAATTAATTTAATTTAGCAATTATCAAAATAGAGTGAAAGATTAATTATAATTTGTAAATTAATGGATTTGAAATATAGTCCCTCCAAAGCTACGTTTAATTTGCTTCCGAGTCAGAACCCTTATTTGCTCGGATTTTATAATAGTAATAAACAATTTAATGCTTTGTAAAAAGTACTCAAGTTTAGTATTCAACGAAATAGTGAAGAATAATTTCATTCTTGTAATACCCACCTACTCATGTATATGAAAGAATTTTGATAAATCCGTACTTTTAGATTTGTCAGGGGTTATAAAAGCTTAACAAATATTGTTTTTTATATGTAGCCATAACGGGTGCTAATACGTATACTAGTAACATACATACAATCCGACCAAACATTGCTTCAAAACTGCTCCAACTCACGTTTTTTTATGATTAGATAATTTCAAACTGATAGCTTATCGGTTCGGGCAATCAAGCGTTTGCAGTTTAATGGTTAAGAAGCTGGCCTTACCATCGAGAGGTCCTGGATTGGCCATTACACTACCAACGTGAATCCACTCGGAGGGGTTAAAAAGTCTGATATTCGATTAGTGTGTTTTTTAGATTGTCGTGTGTGCCAACTGTATCACTGTAGCGTTACTCTGCGGCTCTGCGAGTAGATCTACGTCCATTCCAACATCTTGTAATTACGTTTAGGGCTAGATTAAGTACTCAAATTCATTTGACCTTATCATGATTGAAAATAGGCTCTCATATTCCTCAAATTATTTGAGGTCAATGAAATATACCCGTAATTGGCATTTAAAAAAACAGGATTAATAATAGATAATTGACTGCTGACGCTGTGGTATATTATGTAGTATATATGTGCCTATATCCTAGATGTCGGTCAATGGTTCACCGATTTTTCAGCAAGAAGATAATGGCATTACTTTATTATTAAAATATATGTTTGAAGCAACTGTAGTTAAATCTCTAGAACCTTAGATGATATCACGTTAACTTGATTAATTAGAAGCGACAACTCGTGATACAATTTAGTTAACTGATATGCGAATAATGTGAGTTTTACATTATACAGTTAAAGTATTTAACTAAGGAACTTATTATTCTTTGACTGCAATACATACATACATACATATAATCACGCCTTTATCCCCGGAGGGTTAGGCAGAGGTGAATTATCACCCACATTTCACCAATAATTGTTTTCGGTGCCACGTAATAGGGGGTGAGCCTATTGCCGTATTTCGGGCACTATCGTTGACTCGAGCCATGCATCTGAGGCTGAGTCTGGGCTGTATATATCTGTCCGATGTTAAACAGCCCTATCCCTTAGTCGCTTTGTACGACACCACATTGGAAGAAATGGGGTGGTCCAAATTCTACTCTGCCGGGAACCACGCGGCCTTTTTATAATCCTTATAAAAATATTTGTGAAGTTGAAGTTAATGCTCTTCATGCGAAAATTCGATCTCGTTTTTATGTGAGTCTTGTCTTCAATGTCTTTAGAATCAAGTCTGATTAAATTATTTTGGTTTTCTCTTCTAAACTTTATAATAAATCAAACTAATATTTTTTATACCACTTAGGTGGCAGACAAGCACACGGTCCACCTGATGGAAAGTGGTTACCGCGGCCTATGGACGTGTGTAACACCAGAGAAGCCACACTCGCGCTGCCGATCCTGTAAGCACAGTCTCTGTGCCGTCAGTGTAGAGGACAAAGCAGGACAAGCCTTTAGTCATCCCAATTTAAGGATCCTAGGTTGTTTAATACCTTAGTCAATCTTCATTCACTAAAGGTATTGAACATAATAACTTCTTATTGTTTGACTTTACTGTGGCCATTACAAAGATTCCACTAAGGTTATTGAAATAATAATCAATTATGAACTTCAACTGTAAACAATAAACTCTTCTGAGATCATTAGGTAGAACATTTTATCTTAGAGTAACAATTTATTAGTTCTGTGGAAGTCCAGTAGACCTCAAGGTTGTAAGAGTTTGCATTGAATTTCAAAACATAGATTGATTTTGTCTGGGATAATAAAATTTAAGTATAGTTTACATACAGGCTTGTATTCCTAATTGATCCAGTCAAAATAAACAAAATAATAATAGTTAGCTTGCATAAACTCGCATAGAGTTGAAAATTTATTGAGATCTTAAATATAATAAAAAGAAATATCAAAAGTCCCCACTGATTGGACTAGTGCATTTGGTTTAATTCAATGTCTAAGCTGCATTCACGCATTATTCTTATAAACATCAAGTGTTATCGGAAAAGTAGATTGCAGGAAGATGTATATTAGCAATAATCTACAAAATTAATACCCTACTTTTTTATACGAATCACCATACATACATACATATAATCACGCCTTTATCCCCGGAGGGTTGGACAGAGGTGAATTAACACCCACATTTCACCAATCGTTGAATTCGATTCCACGTAATAGGGGGTGAGCCTATTGCCGTCTTCCGGGCACCATTGTTGACTCAAGCCTTGTATCTGTGCCTGAGTCTGAGCTGTATATATCTGTCTGATGTTAAACAGCCCTATCCCTTAGTCACCTTGTACGACATCGCATGGGAGGAGATGGGGTGGTACAAATTCTACTCTGCCGGTAACCACGCGGCAAACGATACGAATCACCATTTCTAAGATATCGCGATTTCAAAATACGAAGTTGTCATTTCTACGTATAAGAAATTACTTACCCTTATTTCTTTTATTATGGTGTATTTAAGTCCCTCACCAATTTTCAGCTCTATGCGAATTTTTATTTCTTCCAAATCTAAATCCAAAACATTTTTTATACCACTTAGGTAGCGGACAAACATACGGCCCATCTGATGGAAAGTGGTTACCGTTGCCTATGGATATGTGTAACACCAGAGGAGCCACACTCGCGCTGCCGACTCTGTAAGCACAGACTTTCTGTGCCGTCAGTGTAGAAGACAAAGCAGGACAAGCCATTAGTCTTCCCACTGACAGCACAAATTCTCCAGTGAGCTCTGGCTACCCTACTCACCGCTAGGAACATATCACGAAGTTATCATGACCGCGGTATTCTGTAGGGCGGAGGTACTTCCCCAGTGAGACTGCTCCATTGGGCGGAAATACTGCCGTGAACTACCTCCTACAAATCTTCCAAATCTTTATTTTGTCAGCGAAACATCTCATAATTGATATTTTAAAATTAATGTTTTAAATAAAACATAGTAATAAACCATAATCATCTCATCAAAAGTGCACATTAAGAATGACTTAATCTTTATCGATCACTACTAGATGAAATCATTAAGTTTTTATCTATAAGAGATCTTGTAGGTTTTTAGAACATGAAGCAATTAAAATGTTGAATAGGTACTTTATCCTTGATTGAGAGAGATTACACTGCAATGTGTTCTTGACGTTGATGTAGGTCTTCTGACACAATTTAAAGATGTGCACAAATTAGATAAAATTTTGTTTCATGTCTTAGGTAATTATTACTTGACAAGTTCATGAAACAATATTATCTAGTGCATCATATATTGCCTATGCTAAAACACTATACAAGTAGGATAGTGCTTCTGTTTTAGCAAACAAAGAACACCCCCAGCTGTCAGTACCAAATCCGGGTTTCAAGAACATTTATTTAAGCGAACCTTTTACACCGAAGAGATTACAGTCCCTTAGGTGTGACAGATGTCACTATAAAGCTTCATATATATTTGGAAGGACCCTACAAAATCTTGTGGTGTCATTCTCTTTTCTATTATTTATTACATTTTGTCTACCTCGTATTTTGATATATTGTTTTATATCTACCTGGGCCCCTTTAACCTTTCAGATATCTTTTGATATTATACCTTTAGAGATATAGTGTGATGAGGTATCTCTGTAGTAAAAGTTTTAACACAAAACTAAATACATTTTTTAATGGTTCCTTCACGACGGAAATATCGCACATGTCCTGAAAATATTTAAGTTAGTATAGACTGAAAAGCTGACTCCACCTGAGTTGGGAGAAGAAAATTTTCATCGGTAAAAAAAACAGTACAAAAAAAATTACCGCTTGAAAGCTATTAAAATTTGTATATGAGAACGTAAAACGTTATTGAAATGTATGTATTAAGCTGCTTACCCCGTCCGCGATTAACAGTATTAGTATACATTTCTTTGAATCTTAAATAGTGAAAAAGGTACCACACTGAATTCTTCTAGAAATTCGTCAAGAAAAAACACTAACTTAAAAAAAGGCAAAGCTATGAAAACAACGACGATTTTATTTCTTCGACCCGGTCCCTTCACAGTTTATTGCGTACATCTTCAAGTTATTTGACGCCTCTCAGTTTATGATAGCTTTTTCACTGTCATGCTTCCCTGGTATTGTATGAAGCCTTTTTATTGTCATGGCATTAAAAATATGATGACTATTTATATGTTGTGACTGGAGAATAACATTGGTGAATTAACTTTATTTATACATACATACATATAATCACGCCTTGATCCCTGGAAGATTAGGCAGAGGTGAATTAACACTCACATTTCACCAATCACTGCATTCGGTCCCACGTAATAGCGGGTAAACCTATGTCGTTTTCCGGGCACTATTGTTAACTCGAGCCATGCTTCTGGTCTGGGCTGTATATATATTTGTCTGACACTTCATGGGAAGTGATCGGGTGGTCTAAATTCTATTCTGCCGGAAACTACGTGGCCATTTTACTTATATAAATCATATTATTTGAATTTACAGGTTATCTGAAACGTGATGTGGCACCGATTATTATTTTTTTATTGAACTTTGGCTTCAAATATTTTTTAGGGCAATAATAAGTGGAATACAGGAGGTGGTACGTAGAAATGTACCTTCCATAGACATAAGATTCACTTCCTTATTTTGTTGGATTTATTAAAAATAATCCGTATAAATGCTTTCAAATGTGGTTGTAAAATACTTTCTCCATATTGTATTCTCCCCGAGCCTTCTCCAACTCAGTTGTAGTGTAGTCAGTTTTTCAGTCTAACAACTCATGACAAAACGTATAGATGTTCGTATAGCAACCAACGATCATAGATCACCCATTCTAAGACTATCTGTCTAGTATAGCTTAACTTTGCAATTTGATCCGCCATGCTGTATAAATTAGGTATTAAAATGATTAGACTGATTATAAAATAAGGCTTCGTATTTCCTTTTACACTCCTAACATCAAGGTACTTCTAAACCCTGATAGTTGGGTTCTTATAGAAAGGTCTCAAAACAAATCGACGCTTGTATTATTAGGCAAATTGCTATGAGACGACGTATTAGTTTTGTCAGAAGTGACAAAGTAGGGTCTAATAAAGCATTTAATTAATGATACGGGAACGAATCCCGTTTTACTTTAGGAAGACCCTCCAGTAACGATATTAGAGCACGATAATTTAGTTAGGATCTAAAAGCTTTCTTCGTATTTCTATTTACAATAATTGTCCGTTTGTAAGAAACGTAGATTGTAGATAAATAAGATGATACTTTTAAGATGTGTGGCGTAAGAATATATATACGCTGAAATTAAAACTCACTTTACAATTCTACAAGGGAAATACCTCTACATTATAATTTTGTAATACAGGTCTTAAAAGTTTTGTTTCTGTATTAAACTCAGACCCCAGAGCTTTATCCGTAAGTTCTATAATCACTTCAAAATTAAACAGAATCCCTATCCCTTCATTAGAAATTGGTCCTTTTTACTTCACAACTAAACTCATTCAAATATTTGATCCAAACCTGGATCAACTGTTTGACATACCATATTTGTACAAACATTTACTCGCTAGTTCTAATTGAAAACAAGCAAGGCTTTGAGTTTCGTGTCCAAATGAAGTGTTTGTATTAGATCTGTTTCACAAGTTCTCAAGGGACACTAGAGGTTATTATATTATGTATTTTCAGAGTCACTTTTAAAAGTTACATCAATAGTGACATGTCTCCTGGCTTCCCATTTAGAATTTTATGAGACTTTTAGTTTTATTAAGTACTAGCTTTTGTACGCGACTTCGTCTATGTTACGTTCGGGGTAAATTAAGATATGTTCACTTCTGTAACTCGAACCTATGTGTTATGATAACACATAGCTTCGAAGCAAACTTTTTGAGTAACTAGCTATTACTGATTGTTATTTATTATTATTGTTAATTAATTGTTATTGTTATTACCATCAGGCAAGGCGAAGTCTAATTGACGCCTATTTTATAAAAAAAAAAATATTGATTTCTGACAACATTTAAAATTTTCAACCATACTTAAACATAGATAAAATTACGTTTAGCTGGCATTTGCGTTTTGTTATATCAAGTCAGACGTGTTTCTTTCATACCACGTTTTATAGTGACTTGTATTCTCCTTGAGGTTTTAAGTCACGTTACTCATGAACGTGATCGAACGGGATGAAGGTCAAACGGACTGAAAAGTATCCTATGTTCGAGTCCTGGTTTTATGCTACATGCCCACTTATTTTAAAGCAAATTGGTACAGCCGTTCTCGAGTTATAATAAATATAAATAATATATTAAAGTTTCATAAATAATTGTAAAAAATATTGTAGACAATAAGGCAGCTTTGTTAGTCTAGGGCAATTATTAGGCATATTAACTGATTTACGTAGTATTTCTTATATTAAATCTATAAATGTACTCTTGCAAGCCCAGCATTAAATTTAAATGTGAAGTATAAAAACCACTTTCTGGAGTATTCATTTAATAATTTTCCTTCAAGAAAAATTCTATTAAAGACTAGAAATTCTTGCCCGGGGAGAAAAGTTTCAAGTGATGCGGCACTTGAAACCAATAAAAAGTAGATAGAATTTGCAAATTTCTATCGGTATTCTAGGTTTGTACGTAACTTTACCTGTTTACTAGCTTTATTAGAAAATGATCAGTTTATTGAATTTTACGTAGTTGAATGAATGGAAATAAGACCTCCAAGATGAAATATACTGCTAAACTCGAAACCACGAAATAATACGAAACATGACTCTCGAAGATTAAATCCATTATGTATTATTTTCGAACAAAATCCGCTATCGTCTGACGTGCCTAAACAAATGAAGCATAAAGTAGATAATTTAGGTACAATAGTTAACATCCAATGAGTAGCAAACATAACAAAGACTGATAGTAAAGATTTTGGAGATTCGCCAGTTTCACGAGTGTGAATAGATTTCCAGGACAAAGGCCTACAATCAATAAATATATTTTCTATTGGACCTTTTAGTGAAATTATTATGTTCACGTAGACGTAACCCGCGGCTGTACATTCTGATTCCGTTCACGCAACCCATGGAAAACCTATTCCCGGTACTTTGTACAGTAAAATCCACCAAAACCAGAACCACTTACGTTTTTAGCACCTTTAAAATTTTTGATTTATGTAAAATCAAAAATTTTAAGCTATTCAGTGAAATATATTTCAACTGCACTCAATTTCGCACTCGACCTGCTGTTATAAATTTAGAGGCAGGGTAAAACCCATTATTCACGTCGGGTAAGAAAGATAATGCCCTTTCTATTGCCTTAAATAAATTTTCTGTAAAGTACTTACATTATTTGTAAGAGAATATTATGCTAATTATACGAATGGCAGGCTTTAATAAATGTAACTGTTGGCGCGATTGGCCACGTGCGGTAGTGGACTGTATTGCGGGGATGCAGATAACTGTTCCATTGACGCTTTACACACAAACAAAGACAGGTGACCGGGTTGCCGCGGATGTGATCTAGGCAATGACTGCAACCCGAGAAATTAGGAGAGGATGCACTAACCTTCACGGCACCACGTGTTTTCATCGCAGCCGGTACACGGATCACTAAATCACCCCCCATGAGCGCCGGCCTGGGGGTGACAGGTGGAGCCGCCTGTTACCCTGGCAGAAGCAGGCCGCGGCGATGGCGCGCCTAGCGCGCCTCCCCGTTTCCGGGGTCGAGTTGGGGACTCTGTAGTCCCCACACCCGAGACGAGGGCCAGATCGTGAGAGATGGCCCTGGGTCGGCCGGGGTGCGAGGGATATGCCTGTCAACCTCACCTTCGGCAACCAAAACGACCCACAGGTGGCGTGCGTTTTAGTCGGTTCGAGTCCGACATAACCTCCTCCACCGGCTCCGGTGAGGAGGTATCCGTGGGGATTTTGCGCACGTAAAAAAAAAAAAAAAAAAGCATCACTAAATCACTTGAGGGACACACGAGAGGCACAATCCGATCGGTAAAGGTCTATGAAGCGGTAAAAATGCAACAAATATCATTCATTTCTGAGAGACGCGCGCGCGGTCCGCCTTTACGCTGGCTAGTTCAAAGCGGGACTGAGTGTCTATATATCACAAATGGCGGACGGAAACTATCTAGTACTATACTATGGTTAGTGCGGGAGGGGAGACGGGTATAGAAGGTGTGAGTTTCCGCGTCAAAAAATACAGCTTCTACATCGGCGCAACCATTCCCCCCGGCTTGAAGGGTTACCTTCGAAACGACAAATGCGAAACAAATCTAAAGTCTAATCTAAATCTAGGTTTGGGAAATAACAACTAAAATATAAACCTAGATTGGAGCTCGTGCCTACTGCTGGCTAGGCAGAGGGCAGAGGCGAACAAACAACACAACGCAACAGTCTCGACCAAGACGAGACGCGATTAGCCAACAACAAAATAAGGGTCTCTTCACGTGGGACCGATACAACAAGCGAGTGCTTCTTCTCCTCGGGTGGTTCGGAAACCGTAGTGGGATTGAATTGACTAACTGGCCACTTATCTAACGCGGCATGAATCCAGGACGGTCCACTAAACCATAACGGGTGATCTAAAATTTGCGAAGGAAGCAATCCACGAGAGAGACAATCGGCTGGGTTGTCGGTGCCAGCAACGTGAAAGAGATTAGGTGGCGCTAATTCAGATTGAATTTTTGCCACTCTATTAGCGACGAATGTGTCCCAACGATGGGGCGAAGAGTGGGCCCAACACAAAGCGACTGTTGAGTCCTCAAGCTAAAATTCTACTAATATTAATGCGAAAATTTACAATTATGTCAAATAAATTACCTTAAAGATTCCGACCACAATACAAAATGTCATTAAGCGACACGGAAGTGCTAGTCTTAGCACTGCCATCCAAAACTACGCGGAGTTTTAGTAGTAAGCTTATCTTCTCTAATAACTCCGCGGTGCGGGATAATGTACGAAGGCTGGGTCCCGCCAGTGTCCGCAGGCGCAGGTGAGATGTAACCTTTATCTAAATATTCGTTAACAACCTCATCATAGGCCCGCTTCGACTTTGGGGACGCCTGCATCTTTCGTTCCAAACAAAGAAAGCGTTTTTCAGCGGATACACGGGAGCCACCGAGCGAAAACTTGCGGATGGTAGACTCCGGTGGCGGCTCGACGGTGCAACAGAACGAAGCAGTCGAGTGACTAAAACTATCTATAGAAGCGGGTGCGGAACCAATTATAACAAAACCAAGAACTGTTTCCAGTGCGTGCGGAGCGGGGTACGTCGGTCCCCCTTGAACCTTACGTGATAACTGGAGGTGCGGGAGAATCGAAGCGCCGATCAATATATCGACGACTCCAGGAACAGCGCAAGTCTCATCTGCTAAAGGCAAGTCTTTAAATTTCGTTAATAAAGACGTGTCAACCGGGACGGTAGGCAACTGTTCAGCTATTCTATCTATAACGAGCGAATCCATGTCATACCAAATATTATTATTAAAACGAGATCTAAACCTTGTTTTAACGGTGCCACGAACAGCTGACTGTAAGCTTCCAAAACCCTTCACCACTGAGCGGGTTGAACGCTTATCAACATTGAAACCAAGACGCCGACAACAATCTTGAGTAATAAAATTACTTTGCGAAGCGCCATCTAACAGCGCTCGAACAATGCGCGGCTTACCTAATGCATCAACAATAACAACGCGAGCGGTCGCAAGACACACAGTAGTGAGTGCAGCACTAGCGGAGAACGAACACAAGGTGACGTCATCCGTGGTCACCGGGCGGGCCGGAGCGCGCGCGAGCGCGGGCTGCGGTGTGTCACCGCTCGACGAGCCAACTGTGCTCACATTGGATGCGGCATTACTATTCTCAAAATGAAGTAAAGTGTGGTGTCTCGCTTGACACTTGCGACAACTATTTCTACTATTACATAAAACAACGCGGTGTTTAGTACCGAGACAATTAAAACAAAAGTTATTAGCGCGAACAAATTTATAACGATCACTAGGCGACAATTTTAGAAAACCAGGACACTTGTACAGTTGCGAATGATGAGTACCTACTACACAAAGAGCAAACAGGTGATTGTACATGTGCTGGTGCGGTACTAACATAAGTATGAGTTGACCTCAGCGACTTCGATGACGCATCTACTTTGCGTGCAGAATCAACAACTATCTTCGCGCCTTCATGTTTCGATGAAGAGCGTTGCAATACCTTTATATGCTCGCGAACAAAACTTTCTAAGTCTTCGAACTTAGGAATTTTATTGCCGCGATGATCCGACTCAAACAAACGAATGGTTTCGGAATCTAATTTCCTTAAACCCATATACAAAAATACGAAGTCGCAGAGGTCATCGATCTTTAGGTTCTTTACGGCGCGAACAGCTGACGCGAAAGTATCTAGAAATTTCTCTAAGTTTTGATCGTTACATGCCGTAATAGATTTCAAATCAAACATCTGATCTAAATAGGCGTTAGCTACCGATCTTTTATCCTCATACCTAGCTTTCAAAGTATTTAAAATTAAATTATAATTCTCGGCACTAAACGTAATTCCAGCGCAAACGGTTATAGCTTTACCAGTCAATTTTTCAACGAGATAATGCAATTTTTCGTGATCTGTCAACGAATCGTTCTTATCTATTGTATTCTCAAAACTATCTATAAATAGACACCAATTGCGAATGTTACCATCAAATTCGGGTATTTGAATTGGTGGCAACTTAGGTCGGTCGCGAGTGGGGTTGGGTAGGTCAGCCGGTTTCTCCAAACTCCTAGCGACGCGTTTGATACGACAATACAAATCGTCAAACGACGACAAGGCTTGATAACTCACTGAGTAATCGGGATCCAAATTCAACTCTAAAACGTTGATGTCATGTACTAAGGTTTCGAAATCCGCGCGTAGACTATCTAAGTTTTCTATAGAACACAAGAACGAATCTTTAATGGCCAAATCAGAGGTTTTAAGTGCATTATCATAAATCGATTGTACGCGAGAGTAAATCATTTCTTTTTTAGCGTATTTAAAAGTTTCAATTGAACCTTACCGGTCTTATCAACCTTTGGGGACATGTTTACAATTAAATCTCAAACTAAAGTGCGGTAAACAACAAATATGAAATGACTTAATCTTAGCGGTACAGAGCAGCGAGGCGGCGCGAGCGATACTCGGCAGGTAGGTAGGTATTTACAACTGTGAATGCACGCTTGAACAAAACGCTCCCGGCAACAGCCAGATCGTACTTACGCAAGCCAGACCGCTGTCTAGGTTCAACTATTATTTCAGAGATTAAGTATTGCGTAAAATCTATTCAAATTAAAATACTTTCGTATGAATTGGAATGAGGTACAACCACGTGTCTACCCACGCAGGTACCAGGCAAATACGACGCGAGCCAGCGGCGAGCGAACAACGTAATTGAAAAAAATAAAACAAAGCCAAATGCGTTAGGTATTACACTGTGCCTATGCACTAGGGTGTCTAGTATACCTAAGATCTAAGCCTAAATGCCTAGATGCGGGGTTTTCTACTAAAATAACTATATTTAGGCGCGGTGCGAAAATTGCGAACTACGACTAAGTGTTGATACGCTACCTAACCTATTTATGTATTAGGTAGGTACAATGCGAGCCAGCGGCGAACGGACAACAAATCTAATCCTAAATGTCTGGATGCGGGGTTTTCTACTAAAATAACCAGGCATTTAGGTGCGGTGCGCTTATTCCCATTAGAATAATAACAAAACTACGAACTACGGCTAAAATCCGGTTCGATCAGGACCAAAAAAATGTTGGCGCGATTGGCCACGTGCGGTAGTGGACTGTATTGCGGGGATGCAGATAACTGTTCCATTGACGCTTTACACACAAACAAAGACAGGTGACCGGGTTGCCGCGGATGTGATCTAGGCAATGACTGCAACCCGAGAAATTAGGAGAGGATGCACTAACCTTCACGGCACCACGTGTTTTCATCGCAGCCGGTACACGGATCTTCTCTTCCTTGCTCAGGAGCTGCCGCCAGCATCACTAAATCACTTGAGGGACACACGAGAGGCACAATCCGATCGGTAAAGGTCTATGAAGCGGTAAAAATGCAACAAATATCATTCATTTCTGAGAGACGCGCGCGCGGTCCGCCTTTACGCTGGCTAGTTCAAAGCGGGACTGAGTGTCTATATATCACAAATGGCGGACGGAAACTATCTAGTACTATACTATGGTTAGTGCGGGAGGGGAGACGGGTATAGAAGGTGTGTGTTTCCGCGTCAAAAAATACAGCTTCTACATCGGCGCAACCAGTAACTTTAGGTGGTTTCTAATGTAACATCCCATCCAATATGTTTCAAAAAGGTCACACACATTTCTTTTTTCTGTTTTGAAAAGGTGGCATAAAAATTGGAAGGTATAAATCGGGTTCAAATGCTTATTAATTCTAGCGAATGCCCTTTAGACGATATAATTTTCTTGACTATTCCTTTGTTAAATTAACTTGATTCAAAAGTAGAACCCAAGTTTAACCTCCATAAAAAGAAATACAGCCAAAGAAAATATGGTGATAACTTTTTACTCTACTTTGTTTAGTTGGATAGATTACTCTGCCGGTGCTTCCGAACTCAGCCGTATATATCATTAGTGTGTAAAACTTATAGTAAAATTGTATAATTTAATATATTTTCACTTTATGGAGATTATCCCAAAGCGATATGTGGTTAAACATTATTTTACTCTAAAAATTTGGTTATTTTTACATAATCTACATTTTTGCCTAATATTATGTATTACATTATCATATATAAATTAACATCAAAGGTCTAAAATCACGACGAAGAAGATGCTAATTGAGATCTGGACGCAATTTTTATGAAATAAGGCAATTTTATGAGCTTTTCATTTAAGTTAGCTACTGAGTTACCTTCAAAATTGTGATTTGAATATTATAAGGTTAGTTTCAGAACGAAAGTGGATTTTATAAATCAAGCGTCACATACTAAATGATACCCTTATTTTTCAGTCTTACAAATATCATAAACTAGCCGATGCACGCTGCTTCACCTGCATGGAATTATGTTCTCATTGTAGCCAGTCTCGTTCTATTGCAGTTAAGTAGATCCGTGGGTTTAAAAAGGTCACTTTGATGAAATCGTATTAAGATTATATATAATAATATGAGTCATATTGAAAATCGTAAAAAGGTCACACAATGACCTAAATTCTAATTTCGCAATTCAAACAGTTAACAGTTTTATATGGAAACCGAAAATGGTTCACAAACTATGAATTGCTTTGATGTCAGTTAGCAGATTCGAAAGCAGCAACATCTTCAATTCCATTTGTTTATTTCTTATTAAATACGCCATAAAATAAAGAAAAAGCATAAAATTATGTTTTGTATTATGTTTTTTTCTCAAATTAACCATTATTACTTAACTTAAACCATTATTAAATGAGCTGGGCACCATCTAGTGAAAAAAAGAATAATTCAATATTGAGAACGAGAGTATATCATAGAGAACATAATACCACAGATAATACTAAAGCCAAGCTACAGATGCTAACAGATAATGGAAACACTTATACTTTGATATCGTTCTTATAATTTTATTTCCGATAATTCTATCGCGGTTATTTAATATTTCATCGGTTTATTGTTTTAATAATACATATTAATAAAAAAAAAAAAAAATAATAATAATAATAATAATAATCTTTATTTGTGAATATGGTTTTTTACAGTTGTTATAATTACATGGTACTCATGTGCAGGCACAGCATATTCTGCCATTTGTGGCGTACAAATTTAATGGAATGTCAAGTGCAAATTAAAGTACATATTACCTATCAGTTACATGCATATTAAATTATCCAATTATTAAAAAAAAAAAAATCATCCTTATTATTTAATGTCAAGAAACAATGTCAAAATCAAAATTAAAAATATTTTGTCAATTATACACATTCATACTAAAAATTACAATTCAAATTATATTCATACCATTAAATCTACATCATGTCAAACATCATAAACTATCATTTAGGAAATCCTCAATATCATAATAACATTTTGTAATTAATAAGTCCTTTAATTCCTTTCTAAATAAATTATAACTTAAGTCCTTCAGTACATTTGGAATTTTATTATAAATTTTAGGAGCTAAACAAAACATACTTTTCCACATAAGTGCTGTTTTGGCACTCCGTATGCGAAGCCTGTTATTTTCTCGTCTGCTACGTTGGACACCATCCGAAAGTCGCGGAAACAAATGAGTGCTTTGTCTAACAAATAAAGTCATTTCCAAAATATATAACGACGGTAGTGTTAGTATTCTATGTCTGATGAAGAACGGTCTACAGCTGTCGGTGAATTTAATTCCAAACATTACCCTTATACATCTCTTTTGCGCCAAAAATACGATCTCCCTGTCAGTAGAGTGACCCCAAAATATTACCCCGTACATTAATATGGATGCTACAAGGCCATGGTAAGCAGTGAGCAGTGTTTCTGTACTGACTGTCGGGGCAAGTTTGTATAGAGCATATGAGGCACTGCTGATTTTTTTACGTAGCGCTTCGATATGAGCTTTCCAGTTAAGCTTACGATCAACAACAACACCTAGAAATTTTATTTGTTCACACTCGTCAATTATATTATCATGATAATTAATATTTATATTAGATGTCAATACTTTCTTTTGACTAAAGTGCATAATTTTTGTTTTACCAAAATTAATTCTCAAGTTATTATTATCAAGCCACGTAATCATTGAACCCAGAGAGCTATTAATTTCCGATTCATATTGGTCAAGTTCTTTACACTCTATTACTAATGTACTATCGTCGGCAAAAAGTGTCATATGATGGTTTGTTGTTTTAGGAAAGTCGTTTATGTATATTATAAAGAGTAAAGGTCCCAATACACTGCCTTGGGGCACCCCATATGATAGGCCACGTTCCTTAGATAAGTACATTTTTTCAATTTTTGTCTCGGAATCTATTCTTCTAATTGCTACTTTTTGTTTTCTATTACAAATATATGATTCCAGTAGACTTAAGATATTTCCCCTGATACCGTAAGCCTCCAGCTTTGCCAGTAAGATTCCATGATCCACATAGTCGAATGCCTGAGTCATATCGCAATATATAGCTGATACTGGGTTTCTTATGTCCATATTTTTAATAATTACATTTAAGAAATTATATATGGCCATATTTATAGTCTTACCTTTTCTGAAACCAATTTGTTCGTTGCATAAAATATTACTTCTTTCAAAGTAAGAATACAACTTCTGATACATAAATTTTTCAAATATTTTAGACACGACAGAGGTAAGAGCTATTGGTCTATAATTCTGCATTAAATCTTTATTTTCTTTTTTGAACAATGGCGTCACAACTGACATCTTTAATCCATCCGGGAAAACACCATGAGTTATACATAGGTTTAGGATGTGACTTAAATGGTCACATATTAAGTCGCCAGTAAATTTTATGACTCTTGTCGATATTTCATCACTGCCTATGCTGTTAGTATTTTTAAGATTTTTAATAATATTAATGATATCTATTGGTAGACTCGGAGGCATAAACATTGAATTATTTGGACAGTTTAAGTGAGATATGAATTTATTATCTGTCCTTGTTATTGGCACTATTTTATCTATGAAATAATCATTGAATTTATTTGCAATAACCTCTGGTTGAGTAATAGTTAAATTGTCAATTCTAATTTTATTAATTGTATTTTTAGGTAGGTTTATTTTTGAGTTTTGTATTATCTGCCATGTCATTTTAGTTTTATTATCAGAATTTTTTATTCGGTTATTATTTTGTGCCTTTTTTGTGAGCCCTATAATTTTTTTGTAACGTTTTGCGTAGTTTACATAATTTATTTTATTCTACAAATTAATCTACTAAGTTTGTAAAAACATTATAGAAAAAGAAACTGGTAACAACGCGATCCTCGTTTTTGGCATACGGCAACATTTACACGAAATTAGAATCTGCTTGGTAAAGGAATTGTTGTAATTCAGCTCAGGATAAGTCCATATTACGAATTTTAAAGGAATTGATCGAGATCTACTGGCAATTCATAAAGTTACTCGATTTTGACGTAATCGCTCAATGTAGGCTTTTTAGACCCACCGTCCTCTAACAAACCTCTAGACATCTTTAAAAACTCACATTGTGCCCAACTATATACTCCGTACTTATATAGTATAGGGGCATGGCAAATGTACACACCTCTGTTATTCGATATTACTCAACACCAAATTAGGAACAACATTTGTAATATTAGTAGAATAATAAGTATATCGATAACACATAGCAGGAGTAAGGGAGCCTTACTCGCTCAGCGTTCTAGACTATAAATAATGATGATTTTACACGAATTATACTCGTGGTTTGGACGTTCGTTAATCTTCTTTTTTTGTTCGGCTTCGACAAGGTCAACGTTGTTAAAAATAATTTCAAATAATGAAATCCTCTAATTTTCTTGAACAATGTGCCAAGGTACGAGTATTTTAATCTCATGCCAGATGTGAAAAAGCATCTGATGAGGCCATCAAGCTGAGAGCCGCCATGTATAAGTATTTCTTGAGAATTTGCCTTCAACTTATCATCAGGCCAGGTGTAATCAAATAGCGTGTCCTATATAAAAAAATACATGCGTTTATGCTACTAAACCACTTAAAAAATGCCAAGAAGTGCTTATGGGTGATTAGGAACTTCTGTATTTACTGCACAGGTGTGATCTTCTCATATTTCTTAAAAAATAATTTATTATTCACGAGCACGGTCTATTGGTTTTACATAATATAACATAATATAAACTCACGCTTATATCCCTGAAGGGGTAGGTAGAGGTGCTACCCTCATTTCGCCAGTTTATGTTTAGGTCCCAATGTAATAGGTGGCGAGTCTATTGCCATTAACCGGGCACTTATAAACCTGCGATAAATACACATATAACTTCGAAAAGCATCGAAAAGTCATTAGTGTGTGCCATGGGATCAAACTCGACACCTCGTCTCAGCAGTCCATTACCCATACCACTAAGCTACCGCGGCTAATGGTTTTAATGTATCATATGGTCAAACCATGTCAATTAATAAATCACAAGTTATTGTAATAAAGTAATATTAATGCCTAGGACAAATCAGCTGCATTGGTTAAATAACCAAGATTTCCTTTTGTACTAATAACAGCCAGTGCTTACCAAGTTGAGAGTACCGCAACCGGCAGGTATGGTATAATGATAGCAATTATGAAAACGAACGGTGTGGAGACATTGTGGTATCTACCTACTCTTTACCCCAAGTCAAGAGTCCGGCTGACAGCAATAGGGGGGGCCTTTTATTACTTGAAACTAAAATTTTGCTGATAATATCCGGGCGTAAACAGGTGTAAATTATTATCATGTATGTATAGCAAATTTTCTTCATCCTCTTTATAAACATAATGTAGAATGTCACTAGCATATCGGCCATTTTGTTGGACCAAATAAAGGGAGCAGTCTGATAATACAAGGCCTCTGTAGTGTTTTTGTAGCTTTTAGTAAGTAACAGCTGTGCAAGATTTATGTTTCAAGAAATATCAAAAGGGATTTCCTAAATAGATGTCGATATGTGTCTGAAATTTGAGAAAGCTTTGAAGCTGACTTTACTCGTCATATCAAAAAATTACTAGAACTTATTCGTAAGTAATAAAAAAGAAATGGTCCAAACAAAACTATAAAATGTAGTTTAAGCTGATCACATTTCTGGTATTTTACATTCTTGATAATTTTCAATAAACTTAAAACTTAAGTTTGTAAAATAAACTCATATTAAAATTATTAATTTCTCTGTTAGTCTGAAATATTTAATAGGTGTATAGTCCATCTTTAAATTGTGTATAGGATTGTAAGAAATATAAAAATTCATGAAAGAGAATTTTAAAATTGGAAAAATGGGACAAATAAATTCATTTCACGAGGATAACATCTTTTAAATTACATTATCTTAAGCCACCTGAAATATGACATACCAAGTTAAAAGCAATTGTTAATTATTCAGTGTTCGAGGTATGTATTACTTTGTGTTCTCTTTATTGCCATCTATTTCCCTGAATGTACATTCTCTAATAGTCGACTTCCCCGTGAGTTCATTATTTGTGTACGTAATTACCTAGTCTGCATTCACTACAAAGGCAATTTCTATAGAATGTACATTTCTTTATGATGAATTCACTTAATCACTTGTTCCTTCGATATGCTAGAGAGAGGTAGGTATCTATCATAGAGAATCAATTAGCCTTTTACAGTCCACTGCTGGACATAGGCCTCTCCTAATGTCGGAAGGCTTAGGCCTACTGTTTCCACCCTGGCCAAAGTGCTTTTTATTTCAAATTTTCCTTCTCTCGCAGTTTGCGTTTTTTTTGCGTTAGTCGCCTCTTACGAAACCTTTCGGATGAGATGGGGTAGTGATACTTGTATTCTTTATCCGTCACCACACGGATCCTATCATAGATAATCTACCACTCCAGAAAAGAAACAGATAAACATACATAGGTATAGCTACATATACATTTTTGAATATTATTGAAACAAATACTAATACTGGCCCATTATGCTGGATAACAATCCGTTTTGTAACTACGTGCATTCGTAACTTACCAACACATTTTAGTTGGTCTGGTCTAGTTTTCCGCCAGTTCTATATTTTATATTAACCAATTGAAATCTATCGTCTTATCACGTTAGAGCGTTTGAAACTCCATGTCATGCAGAATAGTGTCCCTGAGCGACAATCAAAACCGCGCCTTCTGACGTAGCAGTCAAATATACAACCGTCACGCTATAGGCCGTTCGCTGCTTCGTGTAAAAATATACAATATATATGAACCAAGGTACCCACATCCGTGCACAAGAATAAGACAGCGGGTGGCCATAGACGTCATCATTATTTTAATATCATCTCATAGAGCACCGTCCGTCTATTTTCCCATTACTGATAGTCGACTTCCTCGTGAATTCATTATCCTAAAAGTCCACTTCCTTAATAGTCTACTTCTCTAAACGTCTATTTCGTGACATCTATATTTTTCAAATAATCGAAATGAGATACCCAGATAAAAGGAAAAAAGAACAAGATAACATTTTAGGTAGTTAAAATTAAAAGCCTTTGCATTACGTCTAATAAGAAGAATTATATTATATTATCTGTAACGTCTAAAGATATTCCAACAAAACCAGTTGTCTAACACTTATTCTTTGTATGTGATGCGTGTACCACCCCAAATTATACATCCATAAAGAAATGTGATAAAAAAATTATTTGTGAAGACAGAGACACTGTAGTATTAACGACGTTGATATTACAGACGCAGGTGTGGCTCAGATATAAGCCTGTAAAATAATGTTATTTTATCAGAACTCGGAGATCAACAATAATTTATGAAATTTCTGTACGAAGTAATAGTACCTATTATTTGGTTTATGTAAACTAGCTATGTTTGACAAATAACTAGATGAGAATTCTGAAGTTGTCTAGTAATAATTCAATAGTTGATATAATAGGTTAAGTTATTACATCTAAATTTTCTCTTTTGAACTAAGCTCCAAGAAACGAGACAAACTTCAACTTGTTCTCTATCTGATTACAAATATAAGAAAAAGAAGAACTTTAAGAATATCCTAATTATTGTAATACATAACATTTTACAAGTAAAAAAATACGAAATATCCCTAAACTGGTAAGGTGCGGATTTTCTGAAAAGATTCTCCCCATTGCCAATGCAACTGACAATACTTACTGACTCTCAGGGCTGGGCGGCGTTGACGATGTGTGCTCAAACATACATAAAATCACGCCTGTTTCCCATAGGGGTAGACTTTCACTACCATACATAAGAGTCGGCACTAATACTCCACCATGTACAGCCAGTCGTGCCTTTTCGGACACTTTCCGGCTGCTCATAAAGTTGTGTAGTGCCCCATTCACTTTATTTCCAGCTATCACTCTCCTTTCAATATCTGAACAAATATTTGTAAATAGAAATTCTTAGGTAACATTTTCAAAAGAAAGATTATTATTCACTACACAATTTCTCGGGGATAGTTAAATATTTCAGCATTGCTGTTAATCTATAAACTATAACTATTTTAACATAAATAACAGTTAAAATCACTTTAGCTCTGCCGCAAGCAATTGTTGTTATCTACCGATTAACAGTGAACTTTCTTCAAAAATCAATCACGTTCTAAAAAAAACAGCGATAAATATCGCTAGTGACTGAAATATGTGCAACAGAACACGTGCCAACAAATCACTCGTGTTGCTACTAGATTAGCAGTGCTGATAGGATTTGCGTTATAGAGTGTATGTTGTTTAAACAAATACAACTTGCATTAGCTTCACAAGTTATTAAAATTTGTAATGCCTTTAAATATCAGCGATTTCTCCAAATCACATGAAATAAGTAAGTATGAGTAGGTAATTCAATGTGTGATGATAAATGCAAGCTAGGATTTGTTTAAATGAACACCCTAGAAGTAGAGAAACAGAAAATTAGAACCAAATTGTAACTTTTAACTCTTAAGCCACAACTTAACCCTTAGCCATTCCCAAAAATGAACTCACTAGCGTAATTATTGCCGACAGTTTGTCTTAACATCTCTTCAAAATTTTGTTTCGCATTTATTTCTCTGCCAAACACGTCATATCCATAGTCAGTCAAGTACTGATGGATTGAGCTGGCTAGCAGAAAACCTCCGGACTCGCCTACTTGCGCTCTATAGGATCGTGTATCGTAAATGAGCACGATGCGACCCCAATCGAATCTGTTGATAACAAATAGCATATTTAAAAGAAAGTATCGCCATCTAGTAATGGGTAGGAAAAACACTGTTTATGACGCGCTCTTAGCCACGCTCCCTATAATTTTAACCGTGAACTGCTATGTGCGTAAAACCTTTGAACTTACCTAAATATTCCATAGATGGCAGGACTGGTGAAAGACTGTTAAACCTATATGTTAAACTTACTTGTGTATTTATATCCCAGGTAAAACTTCAAATTCTCCGTATAATTCAAACCACCATCAGACGTGGTGTCCCAGGGTGTGTAGATAATCTCTTCTTTCTTGAGAAAATTTGCAAAGGATTTCATCATGAGATGGCAGGTTGATTTGCCAGCGACGTGCAACTGTGACTCTGGTTCGTTGATAAGCAGCAGTTGTTGCCACTTGAAGCTAGATGGCGTGAAAACAAAACGTGTTAGCAAACCAAACGTGCATAGTGAGACAGAAAAAATTACATACAATAAATTTAGAATAATGGTACATTTAGTAACGATATGTTTGTTTTTAATCTAAAAAATAAAAGCTTTTAATACAAGTAATTCAGTAGTTCGGTATTAGTAACATACTGTAAGGTTTTTGGTGAATACTTTCTGGCATTCGTAACGGAACAAATACAGTGACCTAGCTACAATCATGTTTACGATGGATCCATTAAATCTATTGAGAAAAACTCACTATCCTAAAAAACCGAATGCACGACAAGTTTCTAAAGTTAAATTATATTTTTAAGGATAATAGCTATGTAGTCTTTAATGAAGAATGTTTTGGCGTCTTAATTTTCCTACCACAATGGTTAGTTCAATTGGGAAGTACCACCCTCTTACTTAAAACTTCACTTTGCGTAGCAGTAAGCGATTTTTGATACAGTTTGTCGGGTACAAGAAACTTTATCTCTATCTCTTTCTATCTAATCCTTCTCTTTTCCCCTTCCATTTCCCCCCTGCAAGAGGCATCACGTACACCTTTAATGATGCAAGCTTTGGTAGTTTTATTTGCTGTACTAGTACTATTAATAAAATTAATATTCTAGAACCTTATCAGCTTAATACCTTGGACTGCTAAATTAATAGAAACATGAAATATTCACAATTATTCAAGTGGTACATTTACACGTAAAGTGCTTCACTATACAAATATAGATAAACTGATAAGTTTGAAAGGCTACGCAGCGGTTATTATTTTTGGTCACTTTGAGTGACAACTCTTCAGATATGTTTATGAATTGTACTGTATTAATGGAATAATGAGAAGTTATTTCTGGCTCACGCGTTTGATATTATTATTTTGGAAGGGAATTCAATAAAAGTGTTGTTTATGCTTTGAGCAGGTACAATTGTTTAACTGAAAGAGGTTTTCATTTCTCTTACAGCAAAAATAGAAATATATTTTTAACGTTAGCAATTATTGCGAATTAAAATCACTCAGAAGACCTTCAATCCGGATGCATGTTAGTTGTCAATTCGTTAAAAATAACGAAAGCCTAGTTTAAAGAGTTTTATTTGTGTGGAAAAATGTCGACTGTGATGATCGTGGTTTTTTTGTTTTTATATTATAAATGGTATTTATTTTCAAATTCATAACTTTTACATAAACATTAGGTCCTTACATATTATGATAAAATTAGCGTACTGACTACTTTGATCTGTTTGGTTAAGAATGCCAAATTTAAATTTATAAATTCATTTAGCTGGTACATTTGAGTTTTGAAAACAGTCATTCATTTATTTTTTCACAATGTAAAACATTAAATATCGGTGTATATACGAGTACGAGTTATACCGTGGCACCAGTGCTGCAGAAACAGCTCGAAGGATCAATGATGTGTACTGCGCTGGTGTCGCAAAAGAAAATACGGTACGTTTTTGGTTACAACATTTTCGTTCTGGAAATTTCAACCTTCAGAACCAACCCCGTGGATAACCGAAGATCAAAGTGGAAAACGAAGAATTAAAAGCTATTGTGGAAGCGGATCCATCACAAAGCACTTCAGAGATAGCTGCAGGCTTCAGGGTAAGTGATAAAACTGTGTTAATCCACTTGAAGCGTTGACTGCTGTGATATTTTGCTCAACCGACACAATAATGAAGGGATTTTAAATCGAATTATTATTTGTGATTAAAAGTGGATACTTTACGAGTACTGTTATTGGAAGCGCTCGTCGCAATGACTTAACCCTGGACACCCACTACTAATATATGTAAATGCGAAACTTTAGATAGGTGGATGTATGTTGGTTATTCAAACACGTCAAAAGGGTTGAACAAATAAAATTTGGCACAGACACATCCAATCAGACAAACAGTCTGCTATATAGCACATAAATTACTATATCCTGCCAATAGTGCCAATTATTAGATACTAATACTACGAATAGAAATCAGTCAAATGGATCAGCTCCAGTGGTGCTCTGACATACATTTGTAACACTTTAATTTAATTTATATTTCGTATGTGCTGCGTGTTATGCGCTTTGCACTCCCGAAAGTGACAATTCTCCTGCGAACAACACCTACTTGGTTCCGTTCCGTTGAGGTTTCGGGGTTCGATGATGCTCTCAAATCCATCCATCCATCTTGAATATCACCATCGTCGGGATTCAGTGGAGATGGTCAACACTCCCAATTAGGCATGGAAGTATCAGGTTACGGTGTGAGTCGGATGTGGGCGTCCCAGCTTTCTTGGCGTCATCACATGGTGACTGACATGGCACCAATGGTGACGAAGCGAGAGTGCATTTTGTGCAGGTAGGATCTTGCGTCACCATGCCCTCAACGACATAATCTGGAGAGCCTCGTATTGGCAAATGGCCCGTACTTGGTGGAGTCGCCCGGTCTTAACAGGTCTGATGGCAGGAGACCAGATGACATGACTCGAGTTCCGTGCAAGAATGGCAGGTACGTGTTGGGGGATGGCACAAGCCACCTGGATCGTACAGTTCGGTTTCAGGCTGCCGCTGCAGACGATGCAGCTGCCAGGAACCGGCTCAAGTACGAGGCGTTGTAGGCCTGGTTTCCCCTTCGCGGTGATTGAGAGTAACAATGAGACTATTGATTGATTTCAACCAAAAAACAACAGTTTGCCTTACTGTATGTAGTTTATAAAATAAAAATGAAAAACATAATACAATAGAGACGTTTACATAGTCAAACGTAACACGATAACCGCGACTCCATCTTCCTTCTTCGACTATTCCATATTTGTAAACTTATAAGGACTAAATTATTTTTTTCATTTTCGGTAAGCGTTCTGTATTTAAATATATGACCTATTTTTGAAATTAGTCCAAATAAGTATATGTTCAATTGCATATTCGATATTTGAAAATTATAAGGTTTTGATAGAACTTTTAACTCAAATATGTAAAAGCTGTGCACCATTTGCATGAGCTCGGTATTGAAGATTTTAGTAGTTGAAATAATCTTTTATACCTATGTAGACATTTTATTTGCTCAGAAATCTTTGCCTTTTGTCGCGGCAAATAGAAGAATTCGATTTTTCCCATTGAATCAGTTGACAGGAAGTTCAAGTTAATGTTGTTGTTCTATTTCTTATATTGTAGAGACCTGATTTTTCACTTTATAGTCTAAGCGATCTGCTTCTAAGCCTGGGCCATGTCCATTTTGGCACACAATGTGTTCTTCCATTTTTATTTTGATAGACTTCTTATATTGCTAGGAACCTTCCACAAGAAATTATTAAGCACCGCACCGTTTTATTATTATTAAACTTTTCGGATCATTTAGTAATGAGAATCTCCTATTCTTCTTTTTCTACATAGTCAGTTAATTTTGACGGCAAAAACGGGTTGTCTGAATGGCTATCTGATGAATTTCAGTATTGAAATTCATATTCTGGAATTGCCTTGACACATTTAAAAAAAACATATTGATCAATTAGGCTCGTATTACCTGCACGGCTCATGAGAACGTGCATGGCTTTGGCATTTGCGCTATTTGTCGTAGGAATCCTTGATGTGTTAAAGGATAGAATTAAATTGTGGGATACTGTCTTCGCCAAGATTCTAGGAACTTAGATGTAAGTATCGTAAATATCTATTACGTAATGTCATCTACCATTATGGTAATTCTTCGTTGTGAAAAAGTGTAATGGTTTTTCTGTAACAGTAATGTAATTTAGGAAGAAAGTTCCTAAAATAGAAAAAAAACATACGTCATTTTGAAATGACAATACTGTTGAATATTTATTTCTCAGTAATTACTTTCCCTGTTTTCATTGATAACAATTTCAATTCTAAGAAGGTGGTTGGTTATAATGTATTCCGTATACCCAAATTTAGAACAGACCTTGGCTCTACAGAAGTCCGTAGTTTATAGCATTTGCATAATGTATTTTTATGCTATTATTATAGTAGCAATTAACAAGTGTTAAGTTAAGGCGTCATATTTTGTTTGCAATTTTCATTCATTCATTCAATCACTAAATTAAACACCCCACACGTTCCCGGGGAGAGGCAAACTTATATCGAGTAAAAACCTATAATATTTTCTAATATTTATTAATATTCTAAATTAATGATATAATAAATATTAAATTAAATTAAATGTGCGATAGGTGGGACAGTCCGATGCTGAGGCGCTGGGTACGATTGCACGCAATGTAGACAGTGTCCTAGTATTGTAGGGGTCTCAAACTACCAATAATATTTGTTAGGTACCTATTAATAGTATTATATTGTTACTAACACTAGTATTAAGATTATTGTTACTAACACGCTATGGACCCTGGTCCGAAATAAATGATTTTTATTTTTATTTATTTTATTTACTAAATAATATTTGCACTAAGCGTTGAGTTGTAATAATATCTATCACCGCATTATCGCTACGCAACTATGAAGGTGTTTAAACAAAATAGCTTGAATGAGCCAAGATCCTCTCAAGACATATCAGAAATAGTGATCTTCAAAAATGTATTTTAGTACTAGGGTGCTTTTTTACTGGAATTGAAGACATGCATAACCTTAAGCCCAAATTTAACTGCGAAAGAATTTAAGTTTCACGCACGGTCAATTTGATTTCGCGCAATTTCTGTCGGTTTCAAATACACAATGGTGCACTAAAATTTACGCAAATTTAAATCTCACTGCGGGGTGGTAAATTCTGGGGCGATACACAGATTTGATAAAGAAATTGTATTCATACGGTTAATTTCTCACAAGTGCGTGCAACTGCACATAATAAATTACCTTAAGTCACAAATTCCTGCGAGAGTTTCGCAGTGCTGGCTTCGCCTAATGATGCGAAAAACATTTGCGGAATTTTTATCACACCACAGGGCGGTGCATTCTGTGGTGAAACATGGATTTCTTAGAAATTATTACCGTGTTATTTTTCTTGTGTTTAGTGCATGTAGCTGTAGTTTATTTTGCTGACTTAGCTTAAGTTGGCCAATGTTATAACACCTCAATATACTTCTGATCTTTTCCACTCTATTCCGCTCGTTTACGGATCAGTGGAACGCGGCGTTATACTTGCATAATATTAAAATACGTCTCCTATGAGTAAAAACATAATTTCAGTGCTCAAAGCTACCGGAACTTGGAGAATAGTGTAAATAGTGATAGCTCATAATATAGTGCTGTATTCGTTGACAGTATAATATATCAAGTAATAGTTCTTACTTTTGCAGTGTTTAATTTTTTTTTTTTTTTTTTTTATATAGGACACGTCAATTGGACTTCGCCTTGCCTGATGGTAAGCTGAAGGCAAAGTCCCAGAAAAGAGGGTCACCATTACTTACACATACCGTGTGACAATGGTGACACTCAGCTTGACGGCCTCATCATATGCTTTTTCACGCCCCGCTTAAAGGACCCGGGACTGTAGGAAGAAGGAAACACGTGAGCTGGTAATGAATTCCAGGCCTTAATGGTGCGACAGAGGAAAGAGTCTCCGAACCGCTTGGTTCTTGATCGGATGTTTTGCACCGTGTGCGGATGACATCTAAGACCTGCACGCGTTGTCCTGTGTAGGAAAGGGGAGGGTGGGACTAATTGGAAGAGCTCATCAGAACACTCCCCATGGTACAAACGGTAAAATACAGCCATGGACGCAACATCTCTACGCAGCTGTAAAGGTTCTAGGGTGTTCGTGATCTCGGGATTCCCAATGATGCGGACCGCACGTCGCTGCAACCTGTCGAGAGCATCTAGTAAGTACTTTGCTGTACCATCCCAGAGATGCGAGCAGTACTCCACACAGGAGCGAATTTGTGTCTTGTATAGAAGACACCGCTGCTCCGGCGTGAAAAACCGTCTCACTCTGTTCAGGACTCCGAGTTTTCGTGAGGCTGTTTTGATGATACTTTCGATGTAGTTTTTGTTATTCAGGTTGCAGCGAACATCCATACCTAGGATATTGAGATTGTCCTGCAGTGGCTGTGGCGTGCTCTGAAGAGTGGGAAGGGGAAGGAAAGAAGATACTTTTGCTGTAAACGCACATGCCTGCGTCTTCTTGGCATTGAACTCAACCAGGTTCTCAGAGCCCCATTGAGAAATGTGATTCAGGATCCCGTCAAGCTCAGTGACAAGAAGCTGCCTTTTCTCCGCGATATCCGACTGTTTGGCCGCAGGATGTCCATGATAACTCCCATGCAAAGTGCTATCGTCTGCATAACAATGAACATTGCCGGTAGACAGCATGTCGTTGATATGCAGAAGAAAGAGAGTGGGTGATAAGACGGACCCCTGTGGCACGCCAGCATTAACCTGCAGAAACTCCGAAGCTCGTCCGTCACAAAGGACGCGAATACGGCGCCCCTGCAGGAAGCTAGCAACCCAGTTGCACAGCCTAGAAGGCAGACCAAAGGCAGGTAGCTTGGAAAGAAGCGATTCTTATCTAATACTTTTAAGTACCCCGTACTGCCAATGCTCGGTAAGAATGGAATCCTATATGAATGCCGGAACATCGGGACATACATAAAATGCGACTAATGTAATCAAATAAATGGAGAAAAGAAGAAATTTTGTTGTTCAATTTTCTCAACAATGTGGGCTCTTTTATAAATGTATAAGATATTTAGTTCATTTACTCGTCGTGTTTCACATATTCCAACATATTTGTACAATAATAAATGACATTTTCCGGGAATGAAACACGAAGTTATGAAATTTATTTTACACATTTATATCCTGCCACAGGCCGCAGACTCGTAAAGGTATTATTTTACTGAAACTGATATATAGGTTGCAATATTGTACTTTTATTGTACTTTGCAATAAAAGTCAGTCCTATATCATAACATTCATAATATTTTGTTATTTCGAAAATTAAGTGTAATATTTATAACATGTTTTAGGGGAATGTGGCCCAGGATTTCATGAGATGAACATTGGTGTACTAATTTTTAGGACTTTTAAATCTGTACTTTGTGACCCTTTTCGCTGCCTAAAATACAAGACGTTATAGGTAGT
Organism: Eilema griseolum; assembly: GCA_963662185.1. Lineage (NCBI taxonomy): Eukaryota > Metazoa > Arthropoda > Insecta > Lepidoptera > Erebidae > Eilema > Eilema griseolum. Next base: position 15,965,767 of record OY759250.1, read on the forward strand.
ATGGTTAAATTGTATAATATTCATTTCCAAATTGGACTTTGTATTAGCATTAGATATTTTACCTCATAAAACATTTGAATCCATAAAATTATTTAATGAAGTAGATAATTATATTAATTTATTTTCATTTAAATAGATTAGTTAAATCGTCACAATTATAACTAGGAGTGATGACAAAAATGAGTGGATTATAACATCCAGTCGGTAACGAGATCTTATTAAGTCTTTGAATAGGTGGGTATTATTCTAAACTTTACTCGCAATAAACCCTCAATGGTAAAATAGAAAAGACTATTACAAAAAATGTTATCCAAGTTACTCATCCCTCTAATAAGGTCATACTCGTAAATGTTATTAGTAAGAAATATGTTCGCCGTTTATCTTTGAGAGACTTAGCGAAGCACGGACAACTGAAGAAAATCCTTCTTTTCTTTATAGTACCATATCTCTATTCACGGTTATTGGGTTCATTTAGGAGCTAAAGCTTTTACTTTTCCTTTGTATTCCAGGAATGAAAAAGCGTGTGTAAGTATGAAAGCAAATGTGGGACTATTGTCGCGTCTTTTTCTCATTTACATTCATTAACTAAGGACGACCAATTGTGCTATTCAGGATACGCCAGCTCTAGCCATTGATTAAGAACAGAAGTGCTAATTTATGCGAAAGTTTTCAACACAATCGGTTTATAATATTTATAATGTTTGCTCAGAAATTTTGGATATGAAAAATGAGTTTTTGAAATTTGAAATTGGAGAGGCCCACCTCCATACCTCCTTTTATGGATGGAACTACTTATTCAAAGTACTTTATCAATAAGAAACTTTCAAGGAGAAAGATCTTACTAAGCGGTACCTTCTTCAATGCAATGTAATATGAAATTTATTCAAAGTTAGTCACCAGGTGCAAATTGGATAAGTTGGCGTTTGGGTTTGAAATCTTCAAGTTCAGGGTAGATAACATTATGTAAATTCACCTTGAAAGTAAAAGTTATTCAAGTAGCTATTAATATTCTATTATATTAAACAATTTGTGTTATAATTCAAGTTATATGGCAAGTTTGAATACACAGTGCCTAGCAGCTAAACATGATCCCACAGCGCAGAATTACTTGGTCTTTGTATATACATATATATATATATATATATATACAAAGATTATATATATTGGTATATAGAGTTACGCATACCAAGAATACTCCCAATATAATAAGTGGTCATTCTGCTACTCCATACTGAAATCTATCTCTGTGCCAAATTCTGTTCAACCTATCTGAGGTGATTGAGAAATATATCCATCTATCCAATCTTTTAAACTTCACGATAGTAATAATATGAATGAATGAATATCTAGCTGATGAATTCATTAGGCGGTGCTATCGTGAAAATGGCGTTTGTTAAAGTGGAAGTTAGTAAAATATTTTGTTGAAAATAATGCTCGCGAATGGTTTTAGATGTACATAGAACCAGAGATGACCCCATTACAGTAAACGGTTCTTCACTTTAGTACACAATAGCTTGTCAAGTGGGATTCCATTTATTGTTAGTGGCAGATATTCTGCATTTAATTAAAGCTTGTATCTTGGGACAGATTCTTGGGAATTAATATTGTATTAAATGTTCCACAATTTGAAATTACACGATGACTTCAGCAAAATAGATTCAAACATATTGCATAATGTAGCTCACCGCGTCATCTAGAACGAAAATAGCTATGCTTGAATATGGATTCCGAAACGCGGATAAAATTTTGTAAATACAAACATATTATATGTTAAAATTCCCATACTAATATTGCCATACCTAAATAACACAAATTTTGGACTGAGCGGGCATCGAACCCTGAGGTAGCAGAACGTTCTGCCACCATCAACACTTGTGATTGTGGAGTTATGAACTCCACCCCATGACCTACTGGCACTCCTAAAAATAATTTAGTTTTGTTGGAGGCCTTGACAAGAATACTAAAACTACTGAATGTAATATTTTATTTTAAGTCTTGTACTGTACTTGGAACAGTAATTGTTTCGTTTATTAGATGAACACAGTATTGGCTTTCTTTACTAAAATTAATTAGGCTCTTTTAACGGATTCACTTTCACCTACGGCAGCAATCCTTTATTCGCGTTCATTTAATTTCTAATCCCTTCACGAGAACTGTGTTACTATTTTATTTCTAAGGATACATTTCTACATTTCTACTAGTTACTGAGTTATTAAAAAGTAAATAATCGGCATCAGAGAATTCGCGATAACCACACCACCACATACCACATAATATTTATTGTTACTTTATGCAACTGAAATATCTGGGTCCAGTCCCATCTTGAATGCTGACTTTGTCCAATGAAATTTCCATGAATAACTTAGCATTGTAAATGTCTCAATATTTATCTACTAAGTTATAATACACTTTACAAGTTCAAATTACGCGCTAGCATCCGTCAAATTTCGAAATTGAAGTCAACCTTTCACCAAGAGGGGATATTATAGTCTTATTTAGCCAACATTCAAATAAATTGATACTGACAGCTGACAGCTGAATGGAGTATAATTAATTATTTTAGTGATTAAATATTCGTGGTCAGACTGGTGTATTTATAGTTGGTATGTCTTGTATTTGGTTTAGTACTCAATATTAGTAACTTTACTGATGTTTATACGATATTCTTCAGATATAGGTAGTATGACTGAAATACAATGGTTCCGTTTATAAGTACATTTACGCAATTTCAGGATTGGATCACAAATATTGTAATATGTGTAAGCCATACCAAAATATAGATTTAACAATTGTACCATACATTTACATCCCATTTACATTTTAAATGTGCAAGTCCCAGCATCAAACAGTACACCATCACCATACAAATACACGTTAGGCCAACAAAAGCTAACACAATATGAATTTGCAATGTATTTCATTTTGCTCTCAATATTACGTTAGTAATATTAGTTTTCTAATATTCCATGTGTAAAATTACACCTAGATCTGAAAATAGCTTCAAACGTGAACAAACACTTCAAATTTTTAAGATTTAAATAATTTTTTCAATGAGTTTCTGTAATATTATTCAAAATATTTACGTAGTAATCGCTGTTGGCCTCACGTGATCAAAAAACGTATGCTACACCATGTTCACACTTACATACCTGATTTTCAATAATTTGGTTTATTTCATCAGCGTCAGCATTAGTACTATTAAAGTTCAGAGGAATACTTACTTTACTTTGACGAGTAAGATATACTGACACAGCTATCTCTAAAGTGACTTACTTAACTAAGAAGCTAGAACATTTGTCTTATTCGGGTATGTCGTTCTTGCAATTTTGGAATACGCGTAGGTTTTATCTTTGCTAGTGTTTGAGTCATCCTGCTCATCTAAACTTTGTTCACTAATTTCTATTCTAATTAAAGTTTATTTCTTGCTCAAGTAGTTTAGCTTAGCGCATGAAGCCCTGGAATTTACTTACTACTACTGCTGTAAGATGATTCTACCGCGCTTAATTTTTCCTCGTGTAAATTAAATATAACATAATTTTACATAAAAAAACCACTCCACATATTTCGGGTTTCGAAACAACGACAGACTTAGTGTTACGTTATGTTATGTAAATCGAATCGAAATGAAAAGAGCTCTTGTTTTTTATACTTATCAAATTATTAGTATTTATGGCAAAGGTAAGTATGTCCATAGAAGTTAGCCTCACAAAATGTACAAAAACTAAATAAATGTTATAAAAATCAGGTCCAAAGAGTCCTAAGAGGTCGTATTAATATAAGAAATCAATTAGGACGCGAAAAAATGAAACAATGACATAAGTAAGCATCGAGATGACATTATATGACATATGAATATTAAACAGACATTTAAAGTGAATATACTGCATTTATGAGACACATCGGTCAAGGCAAACCAAAAGATGGAGATATAACATAAGTATTGAAAGGTCAGAAATACATTGATAAATATTGTTAATTAATATAATAAACATATATTTGGGAGATGCCTATGTACACAGCAGTAGACTGCGGTGGGCTAATTGAATGATTTATACTCGTTCATATATATATATATATATATATATATATATATATATATATATATATATCACACACAATATACATGCAACTTCGATATGATGTGCCATATTATAAATGTTGTAAAAAGTATGTACTTTTTGTGTACAATCACCAATTTTACAAACAAGAGCTCTCGCTATATTAAGTTAAAAATAGTATAGACAAACATACTTACTGCCTCATTAAGTTTATGATAAAGTATGCCAGATCTTCAAATCCTAGAGGCCCAGCCCTCACCAGCATGTAGTACTCGTCTTGGCAAGTCTGTTTTGGTTTCACAAAGTCGAATGTAAAGCCTCCAGTTGTTACGAGAGGCGTGCCATTTGCACCCAGGAATTTGGCGATTCTTGCCACAGAAGCTGTGGACAAAGAAAAACAATAGTTAGGCATCAGAAAAAATCATGAGATGATGGAGAAAGAATATGAGTATCACCACCCCATTTCAGCCGAACGGTGCCGTAAGAGGCGACTAACAGAACAATTCGCAGATGATATCACTGCGAGAGAAGGAAAACTCGAAATAAAACCCTGTACCGACCCGTCTGGCCAGCGCGGACATAGTCGATCAAAGCCTCCCAACATTGGGCGAGACCTTTTCCAGCAGTGAACTGCCATGAGCTAGTTGATTGAATGATTGTGGCATCAAAAACTACTATTTACAAGGAGAATTGTAATGTATATGCTGTATATGTAGGTAGGTAGGTATATAAGATAATATTGATACTATGATTTTTAACTTTATTTTGACATTGACATTTACGATTGACATTGATAATGGTTTTTTTTTGTATAATTTTTGCATGACATGCCTCATTAATTGCTATTCTTCCTACAATTTAATACAATGTAATTCAAAATTCAACACAATGTAAAAGTTGTTATGAATAAATAAATAAAAATAAATAAAAGAAATATATTAAAATACATTGGCTGTTGCTCTCGGTTCCACCTGCGTGATATATGCTGAATTTCTTGATCTTACATAGAATTATTTGCACTTTGAAGGGGTTGTTCTCACATACCTTAGTCATGTGTTGTTCTAGATAGCTAATAAGAAGGTGGAATTATTTGGAAGCTTATTTTTTTTAAACCACATACAATACACATACACGGCCCACCTGAAGGGAAGTGTTTACCGTGGCGTATGGACGTATGCAACAGCAGGGGCGTTACACTCGCGCTTATTAGAACACTTCCTATAGTATAAATAAAACCATGTCTTTACACATTTGCAGAGGCTTAAGGATATAGTGACCTCAGAACTCCACACAACGCGGTTAGTCCGCATTTTGTAGAGTACACCGTATGCACGCACCGTGTTATTATGTATTGGAAAGTAGAAGGAAGTTTTTTTTTTTTATTTTTTTTTTTGTGCTTTTATCTGCGATCAGTCCTTTTTTTTTTTAATCAACTATGAGCAGATGTGTATGGTCAGCAGGTGTTTGGGGAAAAGGGATCCTTCGATCTCTTCCTCCTTCAGTCACGAATCCAGCTCGATTATGTGGTTCCTTTTTAGCCGCTTGGTGTAGTTTATGTTCGTGAGTTCTACAGCCAGGGGGTTTGGATGCATAGCTATTCGCTGTTTGTAGGTGGCTGAGAATATCTTAATTTCTTCGCTGACTGTATTTATTTTGAGCTCTTCGTGCAGTTCACTATTCCTCAGGAACCATGTAGCATTAGCCAAACTTCTCAGAATGCCATTCTGAGCTCTTTGTATAATTGCGACATTGGATTTGCATGCGGATCCCCAGAGCTGGATGCCATATGTCCAAACAGGTTTCAGTACGACCTTATATACAAGGAGTTTGTTGTCTATACTCAGTACTGAGTTTCTTCCAAGCAACCAATGGAGGTTTCGAGATTTCAAGTTCAATTCTTCTCTTTTTTTCTGTATGTGTGTTCTCCAGGTGAGTCTCCGATCCAGGTGCATACCCAAGTACTTAACTGAGTCTTTGTGCGGCAATGTGGTATTTCCCAGGTATACGGGAGGGCAGTCTCCTGTGCGTAATGCAAACGTGATGTGAGTAGACTTTGTGGCACTGGGTTTTATTCGCCACTTTTTTAACCACTGCTCTATTTTATCTAACTCTTGCTGGAGGATTCGAGAGGCCGTGCTGCGATTACTACTGCTTGCAAGGATGGCAGTGTCATCTGCGAATGTAGCAGTTACTACGGCTGGTGATTCTGGTAGGTCACATGTGAAGATAGTATACAGCACTGGCCCCAGTACCGATCCCTGCGGTACTCCCGCTTCTATTTCGTGGAACCTGGAGGTGCAATCGCCATCTTTAACTTGAAATATTCTTCCAGAGATATAAGATTTTAGTAACTCGAAGTACGCATGGGGTAGCAGGGTTTTGACCTTGCAGAGTAATCCCTTATGCCAGACCTTATCAAACGCCTGTTGGATGTCCAGGAAAGCTGCCGAGCAATATTCCTTATGTTCCAGGGTCTTCCTTATATGGTCAACGACTCTGTGCACCTGTTCTATGGTGCCGTGCTTCTGTCTGAATCCGAATTGGTGGTCCGGAATTACATATCTTTCCTGCATGGTTTTAAGGATTCTTACTAGCAGAACCCTTTCAAATAGCTTGGAGGTAACAGGTGGGAGGCTAATTGGTCTATATGAGCCAACTTCGTGGATCGGTTTTCCATCTTTGGGGATCATTATGATTTGGGAGATTTTCCATATGGTTGGATAGTAACCTACTCTCATAATATTATTGAAAAGGATCGTGAGGAAGACTATCCCTTTTCTTGGCAGTTGAAGAAGAACCTCCTTGGTAATATAATCAAATCCCGGGGATTTTCTGTTGTCAAGTCGAGATAGGAGCATAAATATCTCACGAGGGGTCGTATATTTAATGGGAATGTCTAACTGGAAGTCCTGGTTCATTATGTCATCTATGTCAGAGTCATTGCCAATGCCTTCATTGGGTTGGAATACCTTAGCTAGGTGGTTTGCAAAGGTTTCTATTCTTTGTTGTGGAGTTCTAGCCCACATACCACCTTCTAGTTTGAGGGGTGGTCTGGTGTATTTTGGTTGGTCTAAGTCTGACGTTGCCTTCCACAATGAATAATTTGTAGACTTGGTTGCTGTCAATGATTCTAGTCGCTGTGCTAAGGTTTCGTTTTTGGCATTTTTTAACATTTCCCTCAATTCCTTAATCGCTTTGTTATATGCTTGTTTGTCTTCACGGTGTCTAGTGTTGTGCCATACTCTGCGAAGTCGTCTTTTTACTTGGATTTTATTTCTTATTTCCCATGGGACTGAGTTGTGTCTGAGTTTTTTGCAGGACTTATCGGGAGTGGTCGACCAGCATGCGACTTGAATCAAATTTGTAAACTGGGTTGCAGCTGTCTCTATGTCATCAGGTGATTTCAGAGAGATTCTGAGGTTAAGTTTCTTGTCGATGATATCGCGGAAGGAATCCCAATCAGTATGCCTGTTGTACAGTTTTGGTGTTTTTTCGTACTCTAATAGGACTGTACTTATTGTTAGGAGTACAGGAGTGTGAACTGTGGATCCATCCAGACAGGAGCTAGTAGAAGAGAAGTATTGTGACATGCCCTTGCAGATGAAGAAGTCTAAGACGTCGGGGAGTCTATTTTCGTCAGTGGGCCAGTGTGTTGGTTCAGCCGTAGATAGTGTTGTTAGATTGTTGGACTCAATTGATAATTTTAGTTGGCGCCCTCGTGGACTTGTTAATCTTGAGCCCCAGTGGGGATGTTTGGCATTCCAGTCACCTCCAGCGATAAATCTAGGGCCAAGTGTTTGGAAGTAGTGCGTCCATTGCTCTTCTTTAAGTTTGTGCTTGGGTGGACAATACACTGAGGATATGTTGAAACTGCTCGCTTTTCCTTCCACTGCAATTGTAGTGGCCTGTAGGTGTTCCGTCCTGTATTCCGCTAGCTCATGGTGTTTTATGGATGATCGTATTATCAGAGCTGTTCCCCCATTGGCTCGCGCTGCTCCCTCCGGATGTTTAGTGTCATAAATTGTGTAGTTTTTGATTTTGACCGAGCTTCTAGAGGTAAAATGAGATTCTGATATTAAGAGTATGTCAATCTTATGGGTATCCAGAAAGACTTCCACTTCATTAATCTTCGGTGCAAGTCCATCAATGTTCCACGTCGCAATATTTAATGAGAGCATTACGTTAGTTTTTCGACGAGTGTCGTAATGAGTCCCATGAGTGAGCTCATTAGGGTGAACAGCATGTTCATTTTTTCAGTTTGCTTATTCATTAGATCTTGAATGACTTGGGTTAGCTTGAGAGATCCATCATTTGTAGTGTGATGTGTTCGCTCAGGAGATTTCCATGAAGGGTGTGTGTGTAATCTAGACTCAGAGTTTTGGTTGGTTACCTCATTCCACTCAGGTTTTTTGGTGTTTTGAGAACCAGCGACTTCCGAGTAGGTCCGACGATATGGTGTTTGTTTTTCTCTGATGTGTTGATGTTGTGTATCTTTTTCATTGAAGGTCTTCTGACTTCCTATCTTTTTGTCCACAGTTAGCTCTGGGTATGACTGAGTGTCCGATGGGACTGGAGTCGGAGGGACCGGAACCGGGTTCTGTCTTCTAGCGTGTGTGAACTGACAATTTCGCCTTTTTAAGATTTCGCGGTAAACTTCACACCCTTTATAATTTGCGGGATGCTCTCCAAAACACAGCGCACATTTCGCTGGGGTGCTGCGATCTTTTTTAGTACAGTCACTTGTTTTATGTTGCCCGGCGCATTTAACGCAGCGGTATGGCCTCATACAATTGTTCTTGGAGTGGCCGTATTGCTGACATTTGGTGCATTGGACAATTGTATTTTTCTTTTTAGGATCCTCAATGACGACTGCAGTGTTGTAGATGTATTTGATGTCTTTGGCGGCTATGTTGTTTGGGCTAGGCTCTAGATTAATAAAGAATGTTGAGGTAGGCTTTTTGTCGGGTCCTCCTCTGGCATTAATTATTTCTCCACGAACTTTGTTGCCTGTATTTTCAAATGCTTCAATGATGGCATCGTGTGGTGTGGTATGGTGGAGGTTTCTTACTACGATTCTGTAACATCTCTCTTCCTTTCTTGTGAAGGTGTGGCCAATAAGACCCATTTCCCTTACAAGGTTTAGCAGTTTTTTGTATGGGTCAACAGAGATGCAGTTCACCCTTAATTGGTTTCTAGTGATGATTTTCAGAGAATATTCTCTCTTTTCTAGAACTGTTTCTATTGCTTCGGTTAGCTTGTTCACATCTTCTATACCATATAGTATGAGTGGTGGAGGTCTGGTAACTTTAGCTGGGTTTTTGTTATCACCAGTAGTATCGGTTGGTAAGATAGAGAACATGTTTCGTGTTTCTGTAGCTACTTGTTGAGGTGGTGAATCTGAAATTCTCTTGCGTTTGTTGGTTTTAGGCATTGGAACTTTCTGCCAGGTTGGCCTGGTAGGTATAGCAGCTTGTGAAGGTGTTGAAGTCTGGGTTGAATTTTCAACTTCATCTAAATCAATGATTGGTGTAGAGCTTTGTATTTCAGAATGAGTAGTTGCTTTCGGTCTTGTTTGGAATAAACCTTTGTGGAATACTTGCTGGGTATAGACTTTTTTATTTAAGTCTTGGGAGTTGGTTTTAGGATTCACTGTGGTCTTTGGTGACTGAGATTCACCTATCGCTCTAGTAATCTTATTTTCATTAGAGTTCTGGGGATCACCGCCAAGCAATGTTGAATTTTCCCCTTCCATTGGGGTAATTTAATTATGCGGCAACACTTTTCCAGATGTCAGATGACATTGGATTGACAGATTGAATTAATGTTAAGATGCACAATTATGTTGAGGGTAGATTTAAAAATATTTTCAATTGACGAGTTTTATAACTATCAATTTCAAATTATAAACACAGAATTTTGGTAGAAATATTGTAAGTTGTTCTTAGATAACACTGTCACTAAGAGTATAACTGTTTCACTTCACTTTGGTGTAACATTGAGATGTTAAATCACTGTTTATCACGAAATATTTATTTTTTTGTCGGCAGCGTATTTGCGTGTGTTGACAGCTTGACAGCACTCTCAGTAGAAGGAAGTAATTAAATGAGCTTATTGGAAAGATGCTAATACATAATTGTTAAGACTGTTAGAACTGATAGAAGGATGAAATAAACTACCGGTACGTATAAGCTCGTATATTGACGGCCTTTGATAAGTGATAAATAATCCTTCTATCTACGATTAGTACACAGATAACAGCATCTTGTGCAATTATTTCATAACACAAATCATACATCTATATACAGATGGAGCGATCCTTTTGATGTTACCATTCCCTAAACATACACACTGCTGACACTTTGTAAGTAGAGAGTTCCTCGGGTGTTTCCAACCCTCCCCTAAAAACCCCAAAAACTCTAAAAACATAATCACACCTCACAATTTTATTACAAACCAAATTTATACCTTATGCTGTAACGATAAGTTTTAATTTCACCTGTCGCCGAGCTATAATCGTGAAGTTTCCAACTTAGTACAAAGTTGGAAATGTTACCCATTAAAAGTGTTGAGTTTAATTACCTCCCACTAAGTTCATTTAGTTTAACACCAATTATAACCCATTTTGATATATTTAGCCGAAATGACCAAGCATGTCCCTTATTTATTCCGACCTTTGATCTTTTCTAATTCCAATCACGTCGCCTATTTAATAATAAAATACCAATAGTACGTGTTGATAGCTCTTCCAAATTATTAAATCCGGTAGGTTATTTCTTTGATAAAAGGTACTATAATTATTAGAATTTTCCTTCCGTACTGGCGTTATATTTTCGTCAGATAACAGGACAATAGATGTAATCCTTGCTAGGTAGTAGTTCTCAAAGATGTATTTTTATTTATACAACTTAGGTGGCAGACAAGCACACGGCCCACCTGATGGAAAGTGGTTACCATGACCTATGAACGTGTGGAACACCAGTGGAGTCACATCCGTGCTGCCGACCCTGTAAGAACAGACATTTTGTGCAGTCAGTGTAGAGGACAAAGCAGAACAAGCCTTTGGTCATCCCACTGACAGCACAAAAACTCTCCAGTGAGCTCTGGCTACCCTACTCACCGCCGGTTATTATAACCGCGATATTCTGTAGGCCGTAAATATAAAGTCAAAAAATCATAATAATGTTATATAATAACTTGTTTGTTTGTTTGCTTGAAAAAATTAAGAAACTCTCGCACCACGAAAGTTCTTTATATTATTTACTTGCTTCATCTATTAATTTAGGCGACGGGGTATCTTTTTATAAATTCAAAGTTGTTTTAGCGTCGCATCGGTAGCTTAGTGGTTAAGGAGGCGGCCTTACGATCGAAAGGTACCGGGTTCGAATCCCTGACCTTTACACTACCAACGTGAATCCACTCCTAACACAAGCAATCTAGCTTAGCTGGAGGGCTTAGGGGGAATATTAGTAAATTCGGTTCTAATATTCTTTTTAAAAAAGAAAGAAAGAAAGTTTTACTGAAAAATTAGTCTATTTGGTTCGTAAACACTCTTTATTTAGATACAATCCTCATTTGTAAGAGTACGAATAGCGCACACATAGAGAATATAATTCTTTATATAATAATTATAATTTATTTCAGGTTTCCTTGTATTCCATACACAGAATAAAAAATATGACAAAATAAATAAAATCACAGTCATAATCAGAATTTACTAATCATGTTCTAAGTGACTAAACAATTTTAGTACATTTTACTAACCGTAGTATTGATTTTGTGACATTGTTACGTTTGGAAATCATATAATATATATGTTTTTTTATTAAGGCCCTATAACTTGCCCATTCTTACGTTTTTTGAAAATGAAAGAAGTATGCTTTAACAGCTACGTTGAGAAATATAGATAACGTTCCTCGTACTGCGGCTTCTTCAAAATTGATTGTAACGAAGGCTATTGCCAGTCTCGGTATTATCGATTTTAATAACTGAAATATGTTTTATACGTAGATGATTTTTGTCCATGAGCATAGCAATACGCTAATGGCTTTACTACATCATTAACATCACCATGGATGCTATAAATTAGCAAAAATGGCTTGGGCGCAGATTTGAAAGTTACGTTATAATATTAGGTCTTGCCGTAATGCATGAAAAAATTTAAACGGTTTTTTTTAATGTATTTTTTATGGATGGTATTTAAACGTATATCAAAAAGAGTACATTTTGTACGACAAAATAATCCAAATTCACATCAAAAATACTGATTGAGCACCAACAAACTACTGCAAGTAAGTAGTTAGTTAGCAACCAACCAACCAACCAATTATTAAAAAAAATTACCACAAAGACATAAGGCGGGAGCTCCGCCTCGCTTCGCTCCCGCCTTAGTCTTCTAACCTAACCTATCCATTTCGGGGTGGGTGGTGATCATTCTGAACTTAATTAGATGCACAATCAGTATTTTTACTGAACGCGAAAATATTACCTTTTTTTAATTGTATTAATCGATTTAATTACCTATGCAATTAATGCATCTTTGCTAACGCAGTAACATTTTATTGATGCCCTTCTTAAAGTAACCAGCTGGATGGAAGGCAACAAATTCTTCAAAAGCAAGCTTTTTTACATACATACATACATACCTAAAATCACGCCTGTTTCCCATAGGGGTAGACAGAGATCACGGATCTCCACTTGCTACGATCCTGACATAATACTCTCGCTTCATTCACTCTCATTACATTCTTCATGCATCCTCGTCGGTTTAGAGCACTCCTGACCTACCCCTTTTCTAAAACTTCCCCGATTTGGTCCAGGTATGTGCGCCTAGGTCTTCCCCTTCCGACGGTACCATCCACACTCGCCTCATACACCTGTTTCGTTAGTCTTCTTTGATTCATTCTCTCAACATGACCAAACCATCTCAACATTCCTCTCTCAATTCTCATCACTACATCTTCTATCACTCCACATCGTTCTCTTATAACGTTATTTCTCACTCTATCTTTCAAGGTCAAGCCACACATACTTCGCAACGCACGCATTTCTACTTTGCCAATTTGACGCAAATGAACCAATAACGTCGAAAGCTGCTGTGCAAATTCAGTCGTAGATTGTGTAGGCTTCCACAATCGCCTTTAATTCGTCATTGTCGACCAAAGTCTTCGGACGACCGCGAGGTTCATTTTTCAGGTCGAAATTTCCAGAACGGAAGCGAGCAAACCAATAACATCAGTATCAGAATAAACGGGATATTTACCATGTTTCATTATTTTGAGTTTCCGATATTTCGGCGCTGTTGCAAGCACCATGATCACGGAGGAACTAATTTTATTCAAACTTCACCCTGCTGTAAACTACGAGTAAAACAACCAATAATTCATATGTAGGAGATATATTTACCATGTTTATGAGTATGGGTAATGTAATAAGATATGACTAACAGTCATAACAAAGTTGCGGTTCCCTTGTAAATGGATTGGAAATTTCATCATATTCAATTTCAAATATTTTGTTGTTTTTTTATTGATTTATTACGATAAAATATATTATAAAATATTATAGAACCTACTCAACGTTGTTAAAAATAATAACTTTTGCGGTTTTAAGTAATATAAAATAATACGTATCTATTGAATGAAATTTTAAAGCATTCGTATAGAAGAATTTGGATGGTTTCGGGCGATGTTCTGTAACATAGTAGTCAGAGCATTCCCCCTATCAGGGAAAGATCGCGGGTTTGAATCCCGCCTGAACTGATTCAATTTTTTCTTTATCTTTATCGATTTGAATATGTATCTAATTATATTTTGAGTAATATTTTTTTGAAATTTGATTATTTCTTGTTTGTGATAAAATCCTTGAATTATACGTAGAATAATATTCTAGGCGTAGTGGTTTAGCTTGTTACGATCACGATCAAATTCTTTTTTCTCGAAAATGAATGAGAATGTTGTACGAAATATTTCACGTTAATTCTTTGATGTTAAAACGCCTTAGCATGCCAAATATTTCTTTAAAAAGTACAAAGCGTTCGTAAAAAAATCCTTTTGTTGCTGTTTTCCACAAAATGTTGAACCGGTATATTAAGGTGCCGGAAACCACCCGGCTTACATAAAAATATACAAAAACTTATTTCAGTTTCACGCTTATTTGATCTTAAATGTCAACCTTTTAGCGCTTTAATTATTACTTTTTGTCATTACGACTTTAAACCCCAGACAAGAACCTGAACGCAACAATAATTATAATAAAGCCTCTCACCGTGGCCTTTGATAGATCCAAAAAGTACTTGGCGTCGAAGATGCGTGCCAAATGTATCCAATGTTCTCACTATCATGAGTGCTCAAACGACGAAAACGACAGCTAAGCTTTGCGAAACAACTAGTTAAAAGTCAAAAAGCAGGCCGCGGTCTAGGAAGTGAAAACCGATGGTACATGAGATTATGAAGATTAGTGTGAGGATTTCACATTTTGCAGGATATTTTCTGACCCCACCAATAATCCGGGGTTAATCTAATCTCGCTTGCAAACCATTAGACCTGCTGATTAACTGACAGCGGAAAGGCTAATGCAGGTTTTCCTCTCGAGGTTGTGAGGTCAGATGGCAGTCGCTACCAAAAAAATTTTATGTTTATTATTTCAGCACTTTATTTATGTTATGTTTTTTTTGCTCTGTGCATTTCACAGAATTATTAAAATTATGCCGTTTGCGCAGCTAGGTGTTCTGCCGTCTGTTAAACAAGTTTTATTTCTTTTAGCGGGCTATAATGCACCAGTGCAGATAAAACGCCATCTGGAAGAGATATACACTGACAGTTTGCGGTTTACTGACGACTGACGACTCTAATAAAGTTATGGCAGTGCTATCGTATAATTTGTTCGCTACTTTAGTTGGAATTCATTACCAGAACTTTCATTTTTCCAACATCACAACAATCCTGGGTCCTTTAAAAGGGGCGTGAAAAAACTTCTGATAAGGCCATTTACATATTTATTTAGGACAGCCACTGGTTAAATACAACAATACAAATACACTTTTATACAAACACTTGGAATATTTTTTGGTTACTTAACCTTTAAGGCAGCTACTGCATGTTCGATTTGTTGATCGAGTACAATTTTAAAATCGGCATTTAAAAAAAACTAATTTAGCTATTATTATAAACGAATAATTAAATCTACAGAGAATTACAAAAAATATAAAAAAGATAAGTATTAATTAATTTGTCACAATGAGTGATGAATGTTGTGAACCATGAAGTTAAAGACCACTATTGTTACATTGACAGACAAGGTCAAAATACGTGAGCATTATAAAAAATACGTTAAAAATAATAATATACCTAAAGTTAATAAAGCCTTCGTAAGAAAGTAACGTACTGTAAGGTCAACAGTGATAAATATCTGAGCGCTGCTCAGTTTTAGCAACATTCGTCACAGTGAACTCTTAAGTGCGTTTTAATTTTCTCACCCCAATAAACCTTGGCCGCCCGCCATGTTTTATGTGCGACCCAAGATTGAATTGGTTTTCTTTGTAGTTGTCATCCTTGGGGTTGAAAAAATGAGGGTGAAAAGAGGGATTCTCTCTTCACTTACATTACTTTGTTCTTTATTGCTCACTAGAATTACACTTGTATCTCATAAAATAAACAATAAACAGAGTCAAACTAACTACACAAGAGTAAGATGTTTCTGTTAGGACGAACAATAATTTAAACAAAGTTATATAGAATTAAAGAATATAAGTAAAATGTTTAACGGATCTTGTCTGAGATTAATATGAAAAATATTACTACATTATGTATTTCACAAGAGAACACAGATTTTCAATTGGCATATGCTCATTAGAGAACACAAATTAAGTAGCCCATTAGATGATTAGAAAACGTCCATTCCCCAATTGGGATCCCCGACGTGTCGAGATCGCCGACAGGGGTCTTTAGTATATCCTTGCCAGGGCATACACTTATTTAGTACTGAATTTATATATCTAACTACAACAAATGTACTAAGTAAAGCGTTATATTAACACATATTAGCAAATAA
Source organism: Eilema griseolum (assembly GCA_963662185.1). NCBI lineage: Eukaryota > Metazoa > Arthropoda > Insecta > Lepidoptera > Erebidae > Eilema > Eilema griseolum. The sequence goes on from OY759250.1 coordinate 15,981,873, forward strand.
ACCTCAAATAACTGCCACAAAACCAAAAAGCCAATACAACCAACGTAATCACATTAACACAAAGTAATTAATTGACAGAACACCTATCCATATTATACAAGGTATAATATATAATGATAACAACAGCTGTATTTTATTGGCACGGCTGTTTTCGTTCATTTGTGTTAATTAGCCCGATATACGAATACATATGTTTGAACAAGCTTGATTGATAGCTTAATTTGCGTGGTACAAAGCAGGAGCGGGAGTTTTATTTACGGTCCGTTTTTATTATGAGTTTGTATTTATATCATTCGACCTTGCAGAAACAGAGACCTGAGGCGTGAATTACACAGAAAAGGCGAGAATGATGAGCTTAAGGCATTAAGTGTAAGAGTACAATGCAAAAAAATCAGGCTATTTAATAAATAGCCTGATTTTTTTGGGATTGCAAGTCTCTTGCGCGCTTCTAGTTAGCATGTCTAGCATGCCTTTTTTTACATGCAAAAACTCTGCATCTGGTTTGCCTATAGCACGCCACCTGCATGTCGTAACTCCAAACTTGCCTACTAGCAAAGGGGAAGAGTAAACTAAAATGTATACCTTCACCACGCCCTTTCTATGACGCAATGTTGACTTCGTACAAAATTCTGTGAACTAAAACTAACCTGAACTTTATGAACTGCATGAAGTGCAGTTTTCTCGATTTCATGCACGATTAACTCGTATGTGAACTTTCAAATGCGTTGATAGTATTCGTATTGTGTTCCCTCACAAGTACTTAAGTTATGAATAAAATTTTCAAATGCCCTTATAAAAGATCACTAAAGTAAAATAATAAATATTGGAATTTTCTTTCTGGACAATCGAAATTTTATTTAGTAGAGAATCAAATTCGAGGTTACAAATAATATAATATCTGTAAAAAATAGCTAGCAGAAGGCTTGTAAACTGTTCGTTTAAACTGACATAACTGCAAAATGGCTTTATTATCTTATATTTATCTTAGCTTAGAAATAAAAATTAAAAACTTTTATTTTTCATGTTGAAGAATCTCATAATAAACAGTAATCATATATACTTAATTGGTATATATGTGTATGCAGTTTATGATATTTCTATATATTTATTGATTTTTATTTTTTATTTAATCACACGATAATTTATTGATATCTATTACTATTAGGTACATTATAAGTTAAATATTATTTATTCATTATTCTAATATAATATAATATTACAACAATTATCAATATGGTTCAAAACAATGCTTAGTCCATGTACTAATCAAATAACCCGCCCCTGATCGCTCCCGGTGCAAAAGTGCCCATAACACTTGCTGCGTTGCCACGTTGGATGGCGATGGACAGCCTTTGGACCAGGAACGACCCGGAACGAGTGTCACCGGTCGCCTCGATGAACCTCTGTCCGATTTTTTTAGTTAGGCTTTTAGCTTCCTTGCCCCAACTCCCCAGAGTCTCCACCGCTATTGGCACGAACTGGTACAGCGGTTCCAAGTCGGTGTACTTAAGCCTCTTCCTTGAGCCGGCGTCTTCTGCCTCTTACCGTCCGACCTGCTCAGACCCGGAGGCTCAAGCACACAGGGGACGTTTGCGGATACAAGGGCCCTGCGGATGATATCGTTTAGAGCGTGGTGTCACGGAAACCTCCCAGTGCACCGTCGGCAACTCATAGCGTGATGCCCATTCGCTTCCACCGTGGATCCGCAGGTGCATATGTGGGGTTCACACACCTTACAGCCCAGGCGGAAAGCCACCGCCACACGCAGAGAGTCGTCGTCAAATAGGGTACCTAGATGAGCGGACGGCAATGCCTGTAACCACGCTCCAGATTCAGGCTGTGACACAGCCCGCAGTCTAACCTTATCGGCCCCTGTCACCCCCTCTAATAATTGAACTTGGAGTCGCTTCACTCCCACATCATCCCACGCTCGCTGAAGATGCATTGGTTCAGGGATAGACGCACCCGCATTGAGGGCCGACCAAGCTAACACAGCATCCGACACAAAAGGTATGATCGCCCCGTCACCATTCAATAAATTAGTAACGAGGTCACCAACCCCATGCGCTGATGCCAGAAAAGCTGGCAGACCAACATCCTGCGCGCAACGCACCCCAAGACCACCACATCGGATTGGTTGAGCCGCCTGACTCCACTGAGTCCCATCTAGGGAGTCGTTCAGTACTGACTCCACCACCGATTTCAAGGCATCGTCGAAGGATGAAACTTCCTCGGGACAGAGCCAAGTAGGGGTGGTCCGCAGCAAGTATGTGATCTTCGGGAGAGCGAACCACATGCGCAGTAAGATAATCGCAACGTGCGCGAAAAGGCCTTTAAAACGTTCGTGAGCGACAAGGAGAAGCTGTTTTCGAGCAGTGATGGCCTCAGGAACGGCCGAGAGAAAAATTGGGGATCCTAAAAGGTGGAAGTCAGCCGAAGAAAGTTCCTTTAGGCCAGGGAAAAACGAATTAAATTGATCAAAGTGTGATCGAGCCTCCGAGCCGCAGGGGAAAAACTCGCACTTCGAGGAGTCACCTCCAGACCTGAATCTTTAACACTAGGAACTAAGGTCTTCAGATCCACGTCTTCTGGTTTACCCCCGATTGTGCCATCATCCAGGTACCATACGTTAAGGCTGGATTTGAGATCTCGGATCGCCTTATGAATAGCTAGGCTAAACACAAGTGGACAGAGTGGATCTCCCTGTTGGGCTCCCACTTTCGAAAAAATAAGGTTATTGTTGTAGAAGAGGTTGGAAGGAAGCTTGTACGCTTGATGAAGAAAAGGGTAGACAGAAGGGATTTTTTCCTTGACCTCACTCAACAAAACGTCTCTCTCCAATGTGTTGAACGCATTGCGAATATCGAGCTTCAGCAATACCGAACCCTCGTTCCTCGGGTCCATTACGAACGTCCGCGTAGCGTGAATAGCGGTCTCGCATCCTAAGCGTGTCCCGAAACCCAATTGGTGTGGTTGTAGGTATTCGGCCATTTCTTCTTTGACAGCGCGGCACGCCAATTTGGCAGTCAATCGGCAAAAAACGCTGCTGACCGCTATTGGCCTTAAGCCGCCATCCTTTTTGGCCAAAGCAAAAAGGGAGGCCCCGTATACATATGGGCACACCAGAGGGTTCACCTGACCATTAAGTGAAAAATTTACCAACCTGGTCAAACATCCCAAAAGACGACCACCGTTCTCTTCCGCAGATACGGACGTCAACTCTTTAAGGTGCCCTGGCCGGATCCCGTCCAAGCCTGCCGCCGAACCCGTATAAAAAGACCGTATAAAAACTTTCACAAAGTATTATTAAATTTCATCATACAATTTAATAATTGTACCAGACTCAACTGAAAATCAAACTATCACCTCCAACAAGACGGCATTTAGTCCGCCTATGTACAATTTTGGTTTTTGTGCAAAAAGTTTAAATATTGAAATAGGATACAAAAGGTTCAAATTAAGCATCGAAAAATTCCTCCCCATCGATGTCGACTGGTAATGTGGCCAAAAGGCTGGCGGCATTGCCCCGTTGGATGGCAATGCCAATCCGATGAGCGAAAAAGAGGCCAGCCCTTTGGTCACGCGAAGCATCGACCAGTCGTTTTGCTATTTCTTTGTATAGCGACCGTGCGCTCGGACCCCACGAACCCAGCGTTTCAACCCCAAACAGCTCAAATATGTAATTGTTTGTTATGTTATCATATTTTCGCCGTTCGAGGGTCTTCGCAGATGCCGCAGCAGCACAAGCGCAATCCGTCGTACTTGGAAGATGGGAAAGGGCAAGGGTGTCGACGCATTTTGCGTCCCACACCAAAGGCCTACCCATCTTCCAAGGCACCAAACCAACTGGTTCAAGTATGGCTGAAACACCGGCGGTGACAAGAGCCCGGCGGATAATGTCATTTAAATGTGCATGACGTGACATGCGGCCTGCGCTCCTGCCGCATGATAGGCCGTGATACCCAAGGCTGTCGACTGCCTCACCACAGTGACATCGATGAGGAGAAACACAGGGAGCACCCAAACGAAGACAGGCTGCAATTCTAAAAGTCGTATGGTCCAACCTGAAGCCACACACCAGATTCCCACTCTCCCACAGCCAGAAGGCGAGCATGTTCTACAACATTAGAGGACGTATTCGGTAACTGTTGTCGTAATATGCTGCAAAGTGGCTCGTCCCACTGTCTCTGGGAGCCTAGGTTGGTGGGCAAAACAGTGTTTGGGCAAAACATTTTCCAAGCATTTATAGCTTCGACTTTGCCTGGCACTTCGGAATAAACCAGTGTGGGTATCAAGATTTTCCTGGTTAATTCCTATGTGCCATGAATCGAACCTAAAAAGGCTGGTAAACTTACATTGGAAATTTTACGAACACCGAGCCCATCCCAGTGCACCGGGAGAGATGGTTGGAGTCAGGCTCGGTCGTTCAAATCTACATTCAAAATTTTGCATAGGGTATTTTGAATAATTTTGTCCAACTTACCTAAAAGTGCCAATGTTTAAAAATTGTGATGATCGTAGAGCATGATTTAATTTTGGGACAAAAAGACAATATCTGATAATGGTAAAAGCAGAATGTATATTAATTTGGAGAAGTCGGTCCAAAACTACATTAAAATTTTGAATTTTATCCTCAATAAAGGTATCATAGGCTTCTTTAAGAATCGGGGCCCCTAGAAAACGGAGTGAACTTTTATCTAACACTTTCAAATTAGGGACCAAAACATAAAATTTCGAAATTGCCAAAGATCTGTCAATATTACCGTTAAGAAAAATTTCACATTTTGAGGGATTTAGTTCTCATCTTTTAGATCAATAGTTTTAAATTTATCTTTCAGAAAAGCCAAATCTCGAAGCACTGTGTCTATATCCCCTCCTAGAGTACCGTCATCAAGATACCAGATGTTAAATTTCGAATTTAGTTGCCGAATAATTGGATGTATTGATAAACTGAAAATGAGTGGCCCAAGAGGGTCGCTTTGTTGATACCCGACTGCCGACTCAAAAACATTTTCCTTAAATAGTAATTTGGATGGGTGTCTGTAGCACTGCCAAAGAAAACTGAAAATTTCGGGGGCTTTTAGCTTGTCAACAAGGTGTCCCTGTTATCTGAGTTAAAGGCATTCTTCAAGTCAAACTTAAGAATGACCTCTCCTTCGCCACAGCCAAGGTACGTGGACAGGGCATGTACAGCAGCCTCACAGCCCCCTTTAGTCCCAAACCCGAGTTGTAGGGGCTGGAATTTGTTGGCCACATCTGTACTGTAATATTTACAGTACATTTTGGCTGCCATACGCCTGTACGTACAACCTACGGCAATGGGACGAACACCACCATCTTTTTTCCGCAATGCGCATAAATTAGCGCCATAGAGGATATCAATAATAGCTTCGTCCACATTGCCGGATATCATTAAGTTCATCAAACCGGTAAGCTCCTTCAAAAGTGCTCTACTAGCATCCCCAACGCCCAGACTCAGAAGATCTTTCAGATGTTGTGGAGTCAGGCCATCGAGGCCACCAGCAGAACCATTCCGGAAGGAGCCCACAGTCGATAACACGTCCTTGGCTGTTACAGTCAGAAAGTTGGTGTCAGAATTTGGAGCATCGGGGAAGGCAAGGTCATCACCTGGCACTGGGTGGTTTCTCTTTAGATCTGCAAGAATATCTGGAGAGCAAGGCGCCACTACGTCGCTGCTGAATAGTAACCTAGCTGCACCACTGATATCACCTTCTCTCAATTTAGATTCTACATAATGGAAAATGGTATTTTTACGAAAAGCAGTGAATTTAGGGTCGAAAGTACTGTTCGAAAGTACAGTTATCTTTAATTTGTGATGTTAAACATTTGGGGGCTGCCTGATTTTTTGAAATGTGTAAAATCCTATAGGAGAAGGTGAATAATTGTTCCCAAGTTCCGGTAGAATTTTCCCGTACTACAAGGCCAATGCAGTCTGCCAAATTTTGCGCAACTAAAGGCCTTGCACCAAGGAGAATCCTCTTTAGAATCAGTATAGAATTTTTTAATTTTGCAAGCACAATAACATTTGCAACATTTTGGAGCTTATGTACCCTCCCAAAAGCTATTTTCAAACCACGCTCACTTTTAAAAAAACGAGCTTGAGTACAATGTAGGCAGCGTATTAAAGCATTTTGCGACGTAGAAGGCTGACTTTCTACTCTCAAAATTGCAGTACTGTTGTTATTATTTTCTTGGGACATAAAACTATTGAAAAATAATACTCATCTTAGTTAAATATACACACACAATATATATATTTTATAAAAATTCGATGAAAACACTGAAAAAAAACACCAAAAACGTCAAATCTGTTGCTACAGCGACGGTTGTCGTAGCACCGGGGCGGCGGCGTCGCTATCCATAAATCACCGTAAGTAACCCCCCGCAAACTGCAGACTTTTTGAACTGTTTTCTGTGTTGATGGTTTGATCGGGTTGGGCTATTGCCCCAACTAAACTGCCAGGTTGACTGCGGGTGCTCCAAAGAACAGCAACTGGCCGAATATGTAACTCGATTTTTCTGACATTCTTTTTCTTTTCTAATATAGTCCGCTGGGTTTCTTGCTGGTATCTCCTCAGTAGAACTAGCCTACCGAACCAGCGAAAGAATCATTTTCCAATGGTTTATTTTTACACTATTTAATATTTCCATATTATTTCTTGTAAATATTAGTTTATATCTTATTACATTAGTTTACAAGATAATATATAAAAATTACAATCAGAATTATATATACTTAGAAATAAATAATGTAATAATAATAAAATGTAAATTAGATTTACAATAAGGGTAGACTCAATAACAAAACACGTATATATTATATAAATTATATACTTTTTTTTGTTAATTTACATAAAACTCTCTATTGATCCGCAACCTTAGCTTTCCCCCACACATGTCTTGAAAACATTTCATACTTATGACGTAACCATTGCCTTTGAGGAAAATTCAATATAACGTTGCCCAAAATATGTTTACTTATGGTGAAACTCAACCTTAAGTGAACTCTTCAAATTTGTGAGAGAGCTACTTACAGATATTGTTATTGGTAAGTGGTAAACTTTGTGTGTACATCAAAAAGTATTTTATACAAAAGTTTATAGGAGGTAATTACATTAGGAAAGGAAGAAAATAACATCATTATCGTTCGGCGTAACATTGAGCAGGATCATTAAAATTGGAAAATATCTTCAAAGCAATGATCGAATGTTTACTGGTTGCGCCGATGTGGAAACTGTATTTTTTGACATGGAAACACACTCCTTTTAGATCCGTCTCCCCCTCCGCACTAACCATAGAGTAGGGCTAGCTGTAGCTTCCGTCCGCCATTGTGTGAGATGTGGACGGTCACTCCCGCTTTGAACTAGCCAGCGTAGGGACGGATCGCGAGCGCGTCTCTCAGAAATGAATAATATTTGTTGTATTTTAACCGCCTAATAGACCTTTACCGATCGGATGGTGCCTCTCGTGTGTTCCTCAAGGGATCTAGTGACGCTGACGGCAGCTCCTGAGCAAGGAAGAGAGGATCCGTGTACCGGCTGCGATGAAAAACACGTGGGTCGTGAAGGTTAGTGCATCCTCTCCTAATTTCTCGGGCTGCATTCACTGCCTGGATCGAATCCGCGGCAGCCCGGCCACCTGTCTTGTTTTGTGTGTAAAGTGTCAATAGAACAGTTATCTGCTTCTCCGCAATACAGTCCACTCGCGCACGCTGGCCCATGCGCCACCATTTTTTTGGTCCTTCGAGCCGGATTCTTAGCCGTAGTTCGTATTTTGTTATTATTCTAATGGGAATGAGCGCACCGCATCTAAGTGCCTGGTTATTTTAGTAGAAAACCCCGCATCCAGACACTTAGGCTTAGAATTTGTTGTCCGTTCGCCGCTGGCTCGCATTGTACCTACCTAATACATAAATAGGTTAGGTATCATATCAACACTTAATCGTAGTTCGCAATTTTCGCATCGCACCTAAGTGCCTGGTTATTTTAGTAGAAAACCCCGCATCCAGACATTTAGGCTTAGATCTTAGGTATACTCAGACACCCTAGTGCATAGGCACAGTGTAATACCTAACGCATTTGGCTTTGTTTTGTTTTTTTCAATTACGTTGTTCTCGGCTCACGTCGTATTTGCCTAGTACCTGCGTGGGTAGACACGTGGCTGTGCCTACCTCGCTCGCATCTCATCCCAATTCATACGAAAGTATTTTAATTTGAATAGATATTACGCAATACTTAATCTCGGAAATAATAGTTGAATCTAGACAGCGACCATCGCGTAGGTACGACCTTGTTGCTATGCGCGTTTGTTCAAGCGTGCATTCACAGTTGTAAGCACCTACCTACCTACATAGTTAACGCTCGCGCCGCCTCGCTGCTCTGTACCGCTAGGATTAAGTCATTTCATATTTATTGTTTATCGCACTTTAGTTTGAGATTTAATTGTAAACATGTCCCCAAAGGTTGATAAGACCGGTAAGGTTCAATTGAAACTTTTATACGCTAAAAAAGAAATGATTTACTCTCGCGTACAATCGATTTATGATAGTGCACTTAAAACCTCTGATTTGGTCATCAGAGATTCGTTCTTGTGTTCTATAGAAAACTTAGATAGTCTACGCGCGGATTTCGAAACCTTAGTGCATGACATCAACGTTTTAGAGTTGAATTTGGATCCCGATTACTCAGTGAGTTATCAAGCCTTGTCGTCGTTTGACGATTTGTATTGTCGTATCAAGCGCGTCGCGAGGAGTTTGGAGAAGCCGTCTGACCGACCCAACCCCACTCGCGACCGACCTAAGTTGCCACCAATTCAAATACCCGAATTTGATGGTAACATTCGCAATTGGTGTCGATTTATAGATAGTTTTGAGAATACAATAGATAAGAACGATTCGTTGACAGATCACGAAAAATTGCATTATCTTGTTGAAAAATTGACTGGTAAAGCTATAACCGTTTGCGCTGGAATTACGTTTAGTGCCGGGAATTATAATTTAATTTTAAATACTTTGAAGGCTAAGTATGAGGATAAAAGATCGGTAGCTAACGCCTATTTGGATCAGATGTTTGATTTGAAATCTATTACGGCATGTAACGATCAAAACTTAGAGAAATTTCTAGACACTTTCGCGTCAGCTGTTCGCGCTGTAAAGAACCTAAAGATTGATGACCTCTGCGACTTCGTGTTCTTGTATATGGGTTTAAGGAAATTAGATTCCGAAACCATTCGTTTGTTTGAGTCGGATCATCGCGGCAATAAAATTCCTAAGTTCGAAGACTTAGAAGGTTTTGTTCGCGAGCATATAAAAATATTACAACGCTCTTCATCGAAACATGAAGGCGCGAAGACAGTTGTTAGTCCCGCGCGCAAAATAGATGCGTCATCGAGGTCACTGAGGTCAACCCATACTTATGTTAATACCGCACCAGCACGTGTACAATCATCTGTTTGCTCTTTGTGTAGTACTCATCATTCGCAACTGTACAAGTGTCCTGGTTTCCTAAAATTGTCGCCTAGTGATCGTTATAAATTTGTTCGCGCTAATAATTTTTGTTTTAATTGTCTCGGTACTAAACACCGCGTTGTTTTATGTAATAGTGGAAATGGTTGTCGCAAATGTCAAGCGAGACACCACACTTTGCTTCATTTTGAGAATAGTAATGCCGCATCCAATGTGAGTACAGTTGGCCCGTCGAGCGGTGACACACGGCAGCCTGCGCCGCAGCCGCACCCCGCGCCCGCGCGCGCTCCGGCCCGCCCGGTGACCGCTGCGGATGACGTCACCTTGTGTTCGTTCTCCGCTAGTGCTGCACTCACCACTGTGTGTCTCGCGACCGCTCGCGTTGTTATTGTTGATACATTAGGTAAACCGCACCTTGTTCGAGCGCTATTAGATGGCGCTTCGCAAAGTAATTTTATTACTCAAGATTGTTGTCAACGTCTTGGTTTCAATGTTGATAAGCGTTCAACCCATTCAGTGGTGAAAGGGTTTGGGGGTTTGCAGTCAGCTGTTCATGGCACCATTAAAACAAGGTTTGGATCTCGTTTTAATAATAATATTTGGTTTGACATGGATTCGCTCGTTACAGATAAAATAACTGAACAGTTGCCTACCGTCCCAGTTGACACGTCTTTATTAACGAAATTTAAAGACTTGCCTTTAGCTGATGAGACTTACGCTGTTCCTGGAGTCGTCGATATATTGATCGGCGCTTCGATTCTCCCGCACCTCCAGTTATCACGTAAGGTCAAAGGGGGACCGACGTACCCCGCTCCGCACGCCCTGGAAACAGTTCTGGGTTTTGTTATAATTGGTTCCGCACCCGCTTCTATAGATAGTTTTAGTCACTCGACTGCCTCGTTCTGTTGCACCGTCGAGCCGCCACTGGAGTCTACCATCCGCAAGTTTTGGGAGATTGAAGAGGTCAATGTCCCACCAATCCTAAGCCCCGATGACAAGATGGCTGAGGAGATTTATTGTCGCACGACTACTCGTGATGAGCAGGGTCGTTATGTGGTCGCGCTCCCTTTCAAGGGAGATATTTTTTCGCTCGGGGACTCCCGTGCATCCGCTGAAAGACGCTTTCTTTGTTTAGAACGAAAGATGCAGGCGTCTCCAAAGTTAAAGCAAGCCTATGATGAGGTTGTTAACGAATATTTAGATAAAGGTTACATCTCACCTGCGCCTGCGGACACTGACGAGACCCAGCCTTCGTACGTTATCCCGCACCACGGAGTTATTAGAGAAGATAAGCTTACTACTAAACTCCGCGTAGTTTTAGATGGCAGTGCTAAGACTAGCACTTCCGTGTCGCTTAATGACATTTTGTATTGTGGTCAAAATCTTCAAGGTAATTTATTTGACATAATTGTAAATTTTCGCTTATTCGCTGTTGCACTCTCTGCAGATATTCGACAAATGTTTTTGTGCCTTGAAGTGCGCAAACCCGATCGTAGGTTTCAACGATTTTTGTATAGATTTTCACCGCAAGAACCTTTAATGGTTTACGAGTTTAATCGTGTTTGCTTCGGGCTTAAATCTAGCCCTTTTCACGCACTTCGCACCGTCAAGCAGTTGGCCGCTGACGAGGGCGATGCATTTCCTAAAGCGAGAGCCACCATTGAGACTGGCTTATACATGGACGACTTCGTGTATAGTGTAGATAGCGAGGCCGAGGCTGTCGAGACGGCCGCTCAAGTTATAAGTCTCATGAAGGCGGGTCAATTTGATCTCGTGAAATGGACGAGCAACTCGCAAACAGCGTTAGAGTCGATTCCACCGTCGCACCGATTGTCTTCGGTTAAGGAGTTCGATGAAAGTGATACGCACAAGGTGCTTGGTTTAAGCTGGTCGCCCGCATCTGATACGTTTAGTTTGAAAAGTAGTTCGACCCCGCAACTTGTACTAAACGCATTATCCTGTCGTGTGTGGCACGGATATGGGACGTAATGGGATTCGTAGCTCCTGTCGTTCTGTACGCCAAACTACTTATAAAAGAGCTTTGGCTTTCGAATTGTGATTGGGACGACACCGCGCCCGACAACATTGCTAAGTTGTGGGCTCGCTTTAGAAAAGAACTCTCTGTGCTTGACCAAGTACAAATTCCGCGTCATGTAGGTATATCGCAACATAGTGTTGTTACGGTAGTAGGCTTCGCGGACGCTAGTGAGAGGGCGTATGGAGGAGTAGTCTATTTTCATGTCTCGAATGTAGGTAAGGTTTCAATTAGCCTTATAAGCGCGAAATCGAAGGTCTCTCCCCGTAAGGTCGTCTCTCTGGCACGCCTCGAGCTATGCGCTTTACTATTGTTGGTTAGATTGATCACCTCTATCGCCAATGCTTGTAGTAGTCGCATTAATATTAATAGAATTTTAGCTTTTTCGGACTCAACAGTCGCTTTGTGTTGGGCCCACTCTTCGCCCCATCGTTGGGACACCTTCGTCGCTAATAGAGTGGCAAAAATTCAATCGGAATTAGCGCCAAAAAATCTCTTTCACGTTGCTGGCACCGACAACCCAGCCGATTGTCTCTCTCGTGGACTGCTTCCTTCGCAAATATTAGATCACCCGTTATGGTTTAGTGGACCGTCCTGGATTCATGCCGCGTTAGATAAGTGGCCAGTTAGTCAATTCAATCCCACTACGGTTTCCGAACCACCCGAGGAAAAGAAGCACTCGCTTGTGGTGTCGGTCCCGCGTGAAGAGTCCCTGGTTTTGTTGTTGGCTAATCGCGTCTCGTCTTGGTCGAGACTGTTGCGTTGTGTTGTTTATGTAGGCCGATTTTTGAGAATTTTATCTACACGCGGTCATATAACCGCCGCTGATTTAGATAAGGCTGAATTGATCATACTTCGCGAATTGCAGAAGTGTTATTTTGCTTCTGAATTTAAAAATTTAGAATTTAACAAACCTTGTAGTCGTTCTTTCCGACACTTGAAACCATTTTTGGAAGATGGACTCATTCGAGTAGGTGGTCGTTTGAGAAATTCAGGTTTAGGATTTGAACAAAGGCACCCAGTAATTCTCCCGCGTAAGGACCACATATTAGATTTGTTAGTAGATTATCATCACAAGGTGAATTGTCACGCTGGTCCCGATTTGTTAATGTCTATTTTGAGACAGAAATACTGGATAATTTCCGCTCGTAATTTGATTCGCGCTAGAGTACACAGATGTGTACCTTGTTTTAAACTCCGCCCGCGTTTTATCGCGCCTGAAATGGCCGATCATCGCTCTTGTCGTGTTGTTCAATCCGCAAAACCTTTCGTACACACCGGCACAGACTTTGCTGGGCCTTTCAAGGTCACCATTGCTCGTGGTCGTGGCATTCGCTCCACGAAAGCTTATGTTTGTTTGTTCATTTGTATGACAACTCGCGCGGTTCATATAGAGTTGACCGGTGATTTAAGTACGCCAAATTTTATGTCCGCTTTTAAACGTTTTTTGTCGCGTCGGGGTCCGGTTAAGCGCATGTATTCGGACAACGGTACAAACTATGTAGGGGCCCGACGTAGTATTTCGGAATTGCACACATTCTTACGGTCTAAGTACTACCAAAGTGAATTCGCTCACATCTTAGCCGAAAATCGCATTGAATGGTACTTTAACACGCCTGCAGCTAGTCATTTTGGTGGTAATTGGGAAGCGAATATTAAAAGCCTTAAGTCGCATCTGTTTCGCGTCATAGGCGAACAGATTCTCTCGTTCGAGGAGTTGAGTACCGTACTCGCGCAAGTAGAGGCGGTGATGAACACGCGTCCGCTGTGTCGGACTCTATCTAGCGATCCGTCAGAGCCGTTAGCGCTGACGCCAGCTCACTTCTTAAATATGACTCCTTTAAAATATTTGCCCGCAATAGATGTTGATGACGATAGAATACACCTCCTAACTCGTCACGCTCTTTTAGATAAGATGGTCCAATCGTTTTGGAATCGTTGGAGAACCGATTATTTGCACACGCTGCAGTCACGTCAAAAATGGAATACTCCATCCAACCCAATTACTGTAGGTACGGTGGTAGTCCTTATGACTGAGAATGCGCCTCCTTTACATTGGCCTCTAGGAGTAGTAGAGGAAATTTTTCCCGACGCCCGCGGGATAACTCGTGTTGTACGGGTTAAAACTGCAACCGGATCGTATCTGCGCCCGGTTGTTCGCCTCTGCCCTCTGCCTAGCCAGCAGTAGGCACGAGTTCCAATCTATGTTTATATTTTAGTTGTTATTTCGCAAACCTAGATTTAGATTAGACATTAGTTTTGTTCCACATTTTTCGTTTCGAAGGTAACCCTTCAAGCCGGGGGGAATGGTTGCGCCGATGTGGAAACTGTATTTTTTGACATGGAAACACACTCCTTTTAGATCCGTCTCCCCCTCCGCACTAACCATAGAGTAGGGCTAGCTGTAGCTTCCGTCCGCCATTGTGTGAGATGTGGACGGTCACTCCCGCTTTGAACTAGCCAGCGTAGGGACGGATCGCGAGCGCGTCTCTCAGAAATGAATAATATTTGTTGTATTTTAACCGCCTAATAGACCTTTACCGATCGGATGGTGCCTCTCGTGTGTTCCTCAAGGGATCTAGTGACGCTGACGGCAGCTCCTGAGCAAGGAAGAGAGGATCCGTGTACCGGCTGCGATGAAAAACACGTGGGTCGTGAAGGTTAGTGCATCCTCTCCTAATTTCTCGGGCTGCATTCACTGCCTGGATCGAATCCGCGGCAGCCCGGCCACCTGTCTTGTTTTGTGTGTAAAGTGTCAATAGAACAGTTATCTGCTTCTCCGCAATACAGTCCACTCGCGCACGCTGGCCCATGCGCCACCATTTACTGATACAATTTTAGCAAAATTAATGCAAGGTTGTTATGCTAATATTTTCTAATAACTTCCTTCGATTGTTTGTTGCTGTTTATAATATCATTTCGTAGAATTCGCAGGTACCAGGGTGCTGCCTTTTGGCGGTACTGGCAATTAGGTATTAATAATGATAAAGCGATTTCTTTAAAAATAAAGTGAAAGTTAAAAGTGCCCGGTTAATGGCAATAGACTCACCACATATGGGACCTAAACATAAACTGGAAAAATGTGGGTGCTAGCACCTCTGCCTACCTCTTCGGGGATATAGGCGTGTGTTTATCTTAATAAATTCTTGCTTAGTGTTCTTTTACACGAGAGGTACACGTATAATGGTGTCCTCAATGCAAACTGGTCATCTTTTAAACCTATTTTTATATGAACCCTTGTATTTATTGCCGTCTATGAGGAGCACTATATTGTAGTTTCCAGCAACAATGTTGACAGATCGTTTGACAAATTTGAGAGTCAGTGGGAAAAAATCCTTTCGAAAAAACGAAATAAAAGTGTGAGGGTAGACACGAGTATGTGGGGATTTAATATCGATACTAGAAAATTGCCGTAGGCGTCATCTTAAATAGTCCCTCAATACATAAACCACTGTCATGTTGGAGAAATACAATAAGGGTTATGCTTGTCTATATAATCAAGTCATTCGTTATACAACCCTAAATTATTTTTATTTCCAGGAAGTTATGAAATTATAAAACCGGATTGTATTTCAGTCATGAGTGAGGTTTTAATTACTGGTATGCAAATTTTTATGAATGTAGAATGAGGGAGGTACGTAAGAATCCCTATTTAAATTGGAACCATCTCACTTGGGAAGGGCTATTACTCTACAGAATATCCCACTTTTGTTTTCTGTTTTCCTGTATCCACTAGTACTCGTATCAAATTTTAATTATTCACATTGGAGTCTTATTACGCTTTTAAAGATTTCATAATTAGAAAGATTAGAAGCAATAATATGTATAATTTCTAATAATAAAATGTATAATATATACGCCGAGTTTTACTTTTATTATTATTTAACATGTCGAAACCATCACGGTTACTTATTGCTTTATTATCATGTATAAAAGATGTATAAAATAACAAAATATAGATATGCGTAAGATCTTCTTTCGTAAGATGGTTTTTTTGACGACTGAGCCAGAAAATAAGAATACGAGTAGACTATCACAAATATGGGAACGAAATGTGATATCCCCTAATGGGAATGGTATTGTTCAGTAATTTGTGTCATGCCATGTTCCAGATCAACAGAACTCACAGAACATGATCAATGTATTATTGGATGTCAACAGTATAAACTGAGAGTAGACTAGAAATAAATTTGCCTTAGCAAAATATAATATTGATCGGTCCTATGTATGTGGGTCAAAATGCAACTCCACAGGAGAGGTTACACTTAATACATCTAAATGTATAGATAAAGATGCCTCCTGTTTTATAAAAAAACACTGTTTGAATAAGTAAGTACCGGTCCAAAGTGTAGATTTTTTCTTCGACGATTTTCTCCAAATAGGCATCCGTTAATGTAATCGAATATTGACTTAACCCTTGTCAATCTAAGAAAACATGATCCTGAAGGTGGATTTGCTTTAATTTAATGGTTTTACTTAGAATATTGAGTGGCTTATCCAGTCAGTTTGAGAGAAATTCAAGTGGTATTTACTGAGATCCTCGACCAGCCGAGGTCACGTGGGTTTTCTCAGACTCAAAGTAGAGTACATAATTATACTAGGTATCGGGACTTCTCGCGAATTATATCTTGGAACTTACTATTTCTGCCGACGTTTCGGATGCGTTGCAGCACCCGTGGTCACGACTTGACTAGTCTTCGAGCGTCGAGATGTATGCGGGGAACATTTTTTGAGCGCCTACCCACCATTACATTTATTATGAACGGTTAGGCTGGCGACACACCACACTCACTATGTCAGTTTTTAACGGCACTGTGTTTTTTGGTTTTAGTATCTTAATCACTGGATTACACGTTCCGGATAGCTTGAATCCATCTTCCCTATTGAAATTTTTATATTTTTTGATTTCAATGGCTTCACGCACAATCCGTGAATAGTAGTGGCGATCAGTGGAGAGGACTTTGGGTTGATGAAGCTCAATCCAGTGATTGATACCCGACTCAAGATGTTCTGCTATTGCTAACGTCGGCAGAAATAGTAAGTTCCAAGATATAATTCGCGAGAAGTTCCGATACCTAGTATAATTATGAATTCACACCGCGAAAGTTTAAAAATAACATTAGCAAATCCAAGCACAGTAATTGTAAATTAACATAAGTTTACTCTTACAAACTTAGGTTGCTTATATAGAGGAGCAGGTTTCCGGTACAGACCAATCTGCGTGGGTCAGTACCAATCGATGCCAGATAAATATACATATAGAACAATTACATATAGAAACAGGAACAACTGATCTCAATTGCCATCATGTTCTCCACTTCGTCGAGCGATGATTTTCTACTTTCGGAAAAAATACTTTTGAAAACTCTTAACCAACATTAGGTAGTTTTAATGTAAACCTATTAATATTATAAACTGACTATGCTCGAAGCTAAGCATCTCAAAGGCAATTTGGTTTTGGTTTCATATTTCACAGTTGAACTATATAATTCTGCAAATTCTACAAGAGATTTGTCAGACTGAGTAGATTCATTACATTCTTTATCAACTATTGGTCATTGTACTCGGTTTAAGTTGATTTATTACATTATTCTTATGCAGTTAAGGGGTACTCCGCTCAGACTAAATAGATTAAATTACATTCTTCTGCAGTTATTGGTCACTCTGCTCAGACTGATTAGATTCATTACATTCTTTAGCCGCTATCGGTCATTTTGCTCAGAATTAGTAGATTTATTACATTCTTCTGCAGTTGTTGGTCACTCTGCATAGATTCATTACAGGCATTCTTCTGCAGTTATTAGTCCCTCTGGTCGGACTGAGTATATTCATTTCAACCTTCCGTAGTTATTGGTCACTCTGTTCAGACTGAGTTGATTCAATATATTCTTTTGCAGCTATTGGGTTCCTCGTAGATTCATTATATTCTTCTGCAGCTCCATGGTTGCTTGCAGACTCATTATACTGTACAAGGTTTATTCAATCGCTGTCTTCTGGAGTACTTTACTCTATTTAAGTAATGATTCCCACATCACTTAAATAAGATTACGTATTTTGTCATCGAGGTAGATCGATTATCATAATGCCAAGATTCGTAGCCGAACTCTTCGACGACACTTTGAATGCGGTTTCTATAAAACAATAGCTTAAGCTGATGTATTTTGTCAACGTGTGATATGATAACAGACTTTTAAAAATTCACAGACACGGGTGTAGGCTAGTGATACTAATAGAAATGTTATATTAAAAACTAACAAGGAGTCTGTGAATGAACTACTACATAAATATATATGCAAACAATAATATTATGTACTTACTAATTTATACATATTGCTTTTTATGTTTATCCTTCACAGAATCTATTTAGCATGTCTTATATAACGTGTTAAAATAGTAAAATCTTATTCATATAAGTAAAGGTATTTGGTATTTACCGTACATTTCTCTGGTAAGTTGTAAAACACATCGTTTGTCGATCAAAGGAAGGTTCGCCTTTGTAATTGAAGAATTTGATCGCTTAGCTGGCAAAAATTGGATAGGGAATTCGACAACCGGCTCAAGAAAATTAATTGTAGCATGCGATCCTTCATACTATGAATCGAATGGATAGATAGGCTGGTGGTACCATGCGTTACATTATTATTACATTATTGATGATGATGGTGATTAGTTTACTTTTGGTTAATTTTTGAATAATCTAGCATTGTATAAAAAGGTGACAAATGTGAGATCAAACTTTTTGGAACCTCCATAAGATTATAAAAACATGTATTTAAAAAACTTGGCTATTAGTTTTCTAACATAGACTAGATAGTTATATTTAGATAAAGGACAAGTTATTAAAAAGTAAATGAAAATGAGAAAAGATCTTATGACGATTCAAAGTCTACTTAAGGATGATTAAACAGCGCCGACTTTTGTTAGACGTAATTATTTTTTGTCGCAGAGTAATTTAATTTTCGTGAGAACAATTGACTTTTACCTGAAGTTAGCTGGTAGCTAAAAAGTAATCACGGACTTTTGCATTTAAATTGTGAATTTAATTTACTGGTGAACTGTTTATTTCCAGCTATGTCATCCTTAAAGTCCGATTGTGAGAGTGGATAAGCATTGATCAACTATACTATGTAAAATAATTGTACCTACTAAAGATATACAAATATTTATCAAATTATTTACAAACGATTATTTGAAGTAAAGTTAATTCGCATGGCATTTTATATTTGACTAATTTCCGTCCAATTACGCAGTCCGACTGGGGAAGTACCTCCGCCCTACAGAATACCAGAATACCGCGGCCATAATATCTTCGTGTTGTGTTCCCAGCGGTGAGTAGGGTAGCCAGAGCTCACTGGAGAGTTTGTGCTGTCAGTAGGTAGAATTTTTTTCTACGTGCGCAAAATCCCCACGGATACCAAACCCAAACCCCCCCCCCCCTCCCACTCCCCACCGGAGCCGGAGGGTCGTTTTTTGTTGCCGAAGGTGAGGTTCACAGGCATATCCCTCGCACCCCAGCCGACCCAGGGCCATCTCTCTCGATCTGGCCCTCTCCTCGGGTGTGTGAACCACAAGTCCCCAACTCGTCCCCGGAAATGGGGAGACGCGCCATGCGCGCCGCCGCCGCGGCCTGCTTCTGCCAGGGTGACAGGCGGCTCGAAGTAGGCAGTAGGAAGACTAAAGACTTCTACGCTGACGGCACAGAAGCTCTGTGCTTATAGGGTCGGCAGCACGAGTGTGACTCCTGTGGTGTTACACACGTCCATAGGCCACGGTAACCACTTGTCTTGTGCTAGTCTGCCACCTAAGTGGTATAAAAAAATATAATAATAAATATTTTATGACACATAGGACGCTATATTTACCACAACTGAGTAAATAGAGTAGATGCAATGTAAGTGCTAGAGAAATGATAAGGTAGCAACATTTTCGATACACTTTTTATGTAGACAAATTCGACGAGATTTGCTAACCATTATAGGAACATAAATATTCGAAATGCGTGAGAATTGAAAGCGTGAACTCAGATGTACAGACAACATTCTACTGCTACGCCATATGGTGCTTAAAAGATATTATACTCGTCTAGATTTTCGTGGTGTGTAAAATGAAACATTTCCTCGTAGCTGGGTTACCAATTTCTCACTGAAATAAATTTCCTGCCAAATAAATATTAAGGTTTCTGTTAAAATTGTCTGAATTGATGGGGCAGACTCTTTTTGTACATATTTTTTTATATTTCAGCAATTTCCAGAGTACAACCTTCTATAAACGGTGAACAATATTAAATAAACAATGTAACCCTTATAAATATCAACTATATTATGTTCATACATACATATAATCATTTCATGGTATGAAATACGTACATTCATATGAACCATATTTTGAATGTTCCTAGGAGGTAGGACACGGTATTATTTCCACCCAATTGAGCAGTCCGACTGGGGAAGTACCTCCGCCCTACAGAATACCGCGGTTATAATAACTTCGTGTTGTGTTCCCAGCGGTGAGTAGGATAGCCAGAGCTCAATGGAGAATTTGTGCTGTCAGTAGGACAAGGCAGGATAAGCCTTTTGTCATTCACTAAAGGCTGGTCCTGCTTTGTCCTCTACACTGACAGCACAGAAACTCTGTGCTTACTGGGTCGACAGCACGAGTGTGGCTTCTCTGGTGTTACACACGTCCATAGGCCACGGTAACCACTTTCCATCAGGTGGCCCGTGCGCTTGTCTGCCACCTAAGTGGTATAAAAAATATATCCGTTGTAACAGGTGAAGCCAGAGAGGGTCAGCAAGTTTTAGTAAATATGCCACGACATTCTACACAACGCTATCTCGACTCATGGTAAGCTAGTAAGCTTGTGTTATGGGATCTAGAATGCGGATAAACATATTTAGATACTTTTTTTTTGTAAATACATACATATAATACATAGAAACACCCAGACCAATGCAAATATACATATTCAACATACATTTGTCAACCGTGTGCAACAATAAATACCGTTTTTCTAACTTTTATCCTCGAACAATTTTATTATAACAGACACTCGAGTCATGTACGCTACGGGATTATGTCTCTCTCTTTATAAAGAACTCTTGATTCTCTTAAATTTCTTGGGGTGATTGCTATCCCCTTTGCAACATTAACATCTAACAACAAATTCAACCAAGTGCCATCAATTAATAGTATAAGTAGATTTCCGATATGATACGCCAGTTGTCATAAATTGCTATAGGTATCTTGTATTTCTTCGAAATATGGAATAACTTCTTGAGGTTTTCATTGTTTCTGAGTCACTTCACATTCCGAATTATTCAATTAAGGTTAAGTTGGCATTAAGAAAACTCGGAGTGCTCAACAGGGCGAAGCAGTACTTCACTGCGGGGCAGCAACTCCTTTATAAAGCACAGGTTCGGCTTCACATGGAGTACTGCTGTCATCTTTTTGCTGGAGCACCTGCATACCAGCTTGACCCTTTCGACTCAGTGCAAAGACGGGCATTGAGGCTGGTTGACAATCCCATACTCACAGACTGTGTGGAACCTCTTAGCCTTAGGAGGGATTTTGCCTCACTGTGTGTGTTCTACCGCCTATACAATGGTTTGTGCTCAGATGAATTGTTTGATATGATGCCCGTAGCTACATTCTATCATCGCACCTCTCGCCATAGGCAGGGAATTCATCCTCACAAATTGCGACCTGAGACGGTGCGCACTGTGCGGTATGAAAGAAACTTCATCCCACGCATACTCAAGCTGTGAAATGACCTCCCTGCTGCGGTTTTCCCAAGCGCCTACAATATGGGGTTCTTCAAGAGGGGCATCAGAAGGTTTCTTCATGGTCGGCAGCGCGAGTGTGACACCCCTGGTGTAGCATACGTCCATAGGCCACGGTAACCGCTTCCCATCAGGTGGGCCGTGTGCTTGTCTGCCAACTAAGTGGTATAAAAAAATAAAAATATATGGTGCTTAGTTTGATGGCCTCGACATATGCATTTTCAACGATTAAATAACTACGTAAATTCTTCTTCCCACTCGTATACGTGATCCTTCATAATCATGTGACGAAGTAGATACGTAAATATTACTGTTTGAACACACCATAGAACATACCAACCCCTTTTTGTCAGTAGCACCGTGTAAACATATATTGAATAAATATTTGCTGAGACACACGACTTGCTGAAATGGAATACTCCTGTCTACTGTCGAAATAATCTTTCGGGAAATTGAGAATTGAAGGGATTTATTGACAGAAGTTAATGAGCTTTTACTAGCCTTAGTAGTAATTTGAAACTGTATTTGCTGTGTATGTTACTATGTGGAAAGGAATTACTAAAGTCACTTTGTTAAAAATATAAGAAATTATATTGTATGTGAGACTCTGTTAGTACAACCCCTTTTAGCACTACAAAAGAATCGGGTCGGACTGAAGGAGTACTCACTTAATATCAACTTTAAGTACTTAGGTCCTTGCCTTTCTATTTTGTGCACACAAGAACAGCTCTCGACAATTTCACTGGATATTTGTCATAGGTATAGTGTTATATGTGTATTTATCGCAGGTTTATAAGTGCCCAGTTAATGGCAATAGGCTCGCCACCTATTACATTGGGACCTAAACATAATCTGGCGAAATGTGGGTGCTAGCACTTCTGCCTAACCCTTCAGGGATATAGGCGTGAGTTTACGTTACGTACGTATAGTGTTGTAGTGTTTTAGATATAGTTTAGCAGGTAGTATAGTTTGAAGTAACGGCCCATACATTCATCGTGTTAGTAGTTTTCATGGTCACGGTATTTATAAGAAGGTCTGCTTTACTCTTATTATGTGTGTAGCGTACACATTCTAGAACGTATATGATAAGTTAGTTCTGTTAGTTCGGTACTAAAAGACGCTATGTACTGTTCGTAGGTATTCCTAGGACACTAATGATGATTTTTATTATTTACAAAATACAAAGAATAGATCTTAAAAACCATAAGGTTGTCGTAATTTTAAAAGCTAATGTACTAACTTCGTAAGATTACTTAAAGGAAGTTCAGGTTCCGAAGGGCGGCGCGGGAGCGGGGTCACGATCCCGAGCCCGAAGAAATTCGGGCCGTGAGATCCCGGCTCCACAGGGAAATGGTGGCAGAATGGGAGAGACGACTTGGGCAACCAAGCGCAGGGCACGCCGTAGTAACGGCGGTAAGACCCATCATGGGGGAGTGGCTAGAGAGGCCACACGGCAGCCTCTCGTACCGTCTGACGCAGATGATCACCGAGCACGGATGCTTCGGAAAGTATCTGCGTCGGATGCAGAAAGAGCCAACGTCCGAGTGCCATCACTGCGACGCGAGCGAGGACTCAGGTCCGCACACGCTCACCGAGTGTCCGGCGTGGGAGACGCCGAGGCGGGAGCTTGTGGCGGCCCTGGGAGTGAGGGTTCTCACGCTCTCCACCTTGCTCGCGGCGATGGTTCGCTGCGCGGATGCGTGGGCGGCCGGCGCCTCCTTCTGCGAGCAAGTAATGCTCGTGAAGGAGGAGGCGGGGCGGGAGCGGCAGCGAGAGCGACGAAGGATCGCTAGACAAGCTGCCCGCGCACGAAGGCAACTCGGGCGTCGGAGGTCGATGAACGACCTCCGCCCCCCATGAACGCCGGCCTGGGGGTGACAGGTGAAGCCGCCTGTCACCCTTGCAGAAGCAGGCCGCGGCGGCGGCGCGCGTGGCGCGCCTCCCCGTTTCCGGGGACGAGTTGGGGACTCTGTGGTCCCCACACCCGAGAAGAGGGCCAGATCGTGAGAGATGGCCCTGGGTCGGCCGGGGTGCGAGGGATATGCCTGTCAACCTCACCTTCGGCAACCGAAACGACCCACAGGCGGCGTGCGTTTTAGTCGGTTCGAGTCCGACATAACCTCCTCCACCGGGTCCGGTGGGGAGGTATCCGTGGGGATTTTGCGCACGTAAAAAAAAAAAAAAAAAAAAAAACTTAAAGGAAGTTTTTATTACCTTTTTTTTCCCTTTTAACGCGAGTATTTTATGATTTATTCAGATTTTCTTCAGAAAGTCCGACGTGTTGCTACGTAGAATTTTAAAATAAAAGTAATTTTCATACTGGTGTTACATAACTGAATATGACTGACTACTAACTAATATAACTGAAACGCAATAAACACGCAGTAACAAACAATTTGATATATTTTTAATTTTCCAAAGGTCAAATTTAATTTTTACAATGTCAAATAGCCAACAAGCGATGCAAAGGAACATTTATATACCCGTCTATGCCTACGCCTTTTCTAGGTAAAACAAAACAAAAAGCAACAAATATCATCTCTTATTTTTAAAAATATCTTCAAATATACACCACACTTCCTGTTTTAATCCACGCAACAACATTAACTGAAAATCAACGCGTAGCTACAGTTATTCGTAGAGGCATCTACGGTTTCCTATTACGTAGAAAATATTGAAAAAATCAATGGTTGTCGATTTTTATTCGTTAATCAGCATTCAACATGCTTAACAGCGGGCAAATGAGGTTGGCTTGGACTCTGAAGACTTCGATGAAACTCCATAACCCACTATACGAGGATAGTACACACATCAACAAAGTCTAGGGAACAAGGACATTTCTAGTTTTTATTTAAAAACCCTTTCTTGTAATAGTGAGTGTTTTATATCAATAGAAGGGTATTTTTATACCGTTTTTAATTTTAATAAAAACATTTTCATACCAATTTTTTTTTTTTTTTAAGAATGCATTGAATAGTGCCAATATTGAGTATTACAACCTTCTATGATTAGGCACAAAAATAACGAGGTAGTAAGAAATACAGTAATTAACCGTACTTTAAACGTTTTTAATAATCTGTAGGACCTCCTAAAGCATTAGCAACAGCTCGACAACGGCGTGGCATACTTAGTATGAGATTGTCAATCATCGTCTGTGGAATATGGCTCCATACACTGCGAAGGTGTAAAAAAAGTTGTTCTTCAGTGTTCAGATTTTCCAAAGAATCACTGAAAGCTCTTCTCGCAAGCAAATCCCAGGCATGCTCTATGGGATTGAGGTCGGCAGACTGAGCAGGCCATTCCAACGTCGTCATATTGTGCTCGCTTAACGCATTGACCACTACCCTCGCGGTGTGTGACCGTGCATTATCTTGCATGAACATAAAATCTTGACCGAACTACTGTCGATGAGGGATTACCATGGGGTGTATAACCTCCTGAATGTATTGGTTTGCATTCAAATTGCCCCGTATCCAAACGAGGTCGGTCCTTCCACCAAGGCGAATTCCAGCCCATACCATGATTGTTCCACCTTGGTAAGGATGAACTTCTTGCGGATTCTGGAGACGACTCCGACGTCCAGGAACTCGCCATATATGCACTCTTCTCGAATCAGGATGAAAACCGAAGCAAGATTCGTCGGAAAACAGAACCCGTGCCCATTGATGGTCGGTCCACTGTAAATGTGCGTTAGCCCACAATAAGCGACGACCTCGATTTCCACGTCGAAGAGCTGGAACCCTAAGCGGTCTGCGAGCATAAAGATTGGCTTCGTGTAGTCTTCTTCTGACAGTTTGATCGCTAATAACCACTTGATGCTGAGACTG
The DNA here is from genome assembly GCA_963662185.1 of Eilema griseolum. NCBI lineage: Eukaryota > Metazoa > Arthropoda > Insecta > Lepidoptera > Erebidae > Eilema > Eilema griseolum. Next base: position 16,006,998 of record OY759250.1, read on the forward strand.
GAGGCCTTCGACCAACTGACGAGCAGTAATCGTGGGTTGCCGCCTTGCGGAATTTTGCAAGAAACGATCTTGTCGCGGGGTAGTAACCCTATTTCGTCCTCTGTGACGTTCGGCAACATCCCCTGTAGACCTGTAGCGTGCCCATAATCTGCAAATTACGCTTGGTTGGGTGTTGACAGCATCCGCTACGTCGCGTTGAGTTCGTCCAGCTTGCAGCATACCAACAGCCCTTAACATCTCTTCGCGACTTAAATGACGACGTGACATGATGACTACAGTCACAAAAATGCACAAACCATACGTAAAAGACGTATTATTGATAATAAACGTTATTTACAATCAAAAAAAATAATTTTTATTTTGCCTCAGAGAAACTGCACAATCAAACACTTTTAAAAGTTTTCCCTCCATATTCGAAAATCATTACTTATTTAAATTTATTTTTAAATTTCGAACAACTCTGTAATCCACTTTATTCTATTTTTATTTATTTGCTGCCAGTTATTTGCAAAACAAGATTTACACGAAAAAAATAATTGGGGTCATCTTGTTCCCTAGACTTTGTTGAGGTGTTTATAATCCTTGAACAACACTATGTAATAGTTATTTCTATCAGTTACAAGAACAGGTTGCTCTAAGGTGCGCCGTGTACTTACTTGCCAATATAATAGTATAAAAGATATCCTAAGTCTATTGTCACAATGCAATTGAATGTATTCTGCTTAGTGACAGTGAGTATAAATTATGGCTTTCAGTCTGACGTTTCACCACCAGTGACATGTAATAAATCTTGTGCCTTGTTCTGTGATTCACGTGAAAGGGAACTGTTACGCCAAGTATTATTACCACGATATGTACCGAATGAATTGTTCAAAAAATACCAAAAAATATTGAAAGAGTTCACGAAGCGATTACGTAATCAGCTCTGCAAATTTAATACCTATATTGAGGGAGTTGTGAAATAAAATGTAAATCGCCATTTTGTGGTGGCGGCCATCTTGGGTTTGAAATTTGTCATATTGTATGGTATTCTACTAGTCAAGCCCTTTCATTTGATACCCATATTGAGGGAGTTGAGAAAAAATAAACAATTCGTCATTTTGTAACGGTGGCCATCTTGGATCGATTTTTTTTCAAACATAGCTAAGAACATTCCCGACTAATACACCTAATCGGTTTATCCTTTTAGGAGTTACGATGCCATAGACACACACACACACACACACGCACACACACACACACAGAGAGAGAGAGAGACACGTCAAACTTATAACACCGTCGTTTTAGCGTCGGGGGTTAATTACACTATTACGGTCAAAACTGCGTTACAACCGCTATAAATCTATGATATTCGGTGGTAAAAGAATGCTCCTACTTTTTTACCCGACTTCGCTAGCAAGGGTAATATGTTACTCGCGTATGTATAATATGTATGTAGTTTTCTTTGTTCCTATCTACTGGTCCAACGTCTAGATGGATTTCGATGAATGGGGTCAAAACCTGTTTCGATCTTTTAGACAGCATTCGGGATTTTTATTAATTTTACTAGCCGACTGCGCCAGCGAGGGTAATGTTTTATGTAGGTATATAGTATTTTGGTCCCCTCTACAAACATAACGGCCGGACGAATTTTGATGAGTGGGGTCTGAAATGAAAGGTATTCATCTCTCGAGTGTCATAGGGTACATAAAATGTCAACAAAAACTATACGGTGGACTTTTGATGCTAAAATCCGAGATGTCAAGATCATTGAAATTTATCGAGTAGGGTATCAAAACGAAGGGAATTAGAAGAAAATTACATATATATATGTGTAATTTTATGTGTAATATAAAATAAATTAGTCAAAAATTAAAAAAAATAAGGGGTTTGATAGCACCGGTACCCATTCATTTTCATTTGGTTTATGATTAGTAAATGGGTGCCGCCTGCTATCAAACTTATTTCGATATTTTAGACAGCACACAAACTGGAGAGTTTGTGCCATCAGTGGGAAGACTAATCGCTTGCCCTACTTTGTCTTCTACACTGACGGCACAGAAACTCTGTCCTTACAGTGTCGGCAGCGCGTGTGTGACTCCTCTGGTGTTACACACGTCCATAGGCCACGGTAACCACTTTCCATCAGGTGGGCCGTGTTCTTGTCTGCCACTTAAGTGGTATAAAAAAAATACCTGTGCTTATGAGTACCTACGAGTAAATACGACTTTCGCACCCTAAATAAATAGGAATAAATATTTTTTTTTATACAGCAAGCTCTTCAACTTGAAGATATACCGATATTTCAAGTTATTATATTTCTAAGAGATTGCCTAAAGCAAAATTCTTATCTTTTTCTCTTAATAAATTGTTTCATAAAGATAATACAACGTAATTCTAAGAAAGCGAGGATTGAAATTTCTCAAAAACACGGTAACATAATATTTTCTTGATAGCACAAAGTTACTTCAAAGTGTTTTATATTTTAGTAAATGCCGGATTTTACGCCTGTAATACAGGTTTTTAACTTAGCTTGGGAATGAGGGCTTCGTCCATCTACAGAATGCAAGTGCCTACTAGCCTCCAATGGTTTGTATGTCGGAACTATTACTACAGTATACCTTTCTTTTAGGGAAAAGAGTACTGAATGATACCTTGGTTTTATCCTTATCGGACTCGTAAATAAAATGTTTCCACTACAAGTTACAATTTTAAAACAACAAATCGCTGTACTTATTTAATGATATCGTATAAAAAGTTAAGCTCGTTCCTCTGTTATTCCATACACTGTGTAATAATCAAATAAGAGCCATTTACTAAATTAAAAATGTCCAACAACATTAACTTGATTAGTTTTCGCTCATATTTCGTTCATTAGATCCAATAAGGAGCTGTTGGTCTGTAAGAATATAAGAAATTGCCATATGTGACTAAATATTGTTTGATATGGATATATATATATAAATATATATATTATAAATATTCCACGACAATCTACACAATGCTATCAAGACACATGGTAAGCATGGCTTAACTAGCTTGTGTTATGGGATCTAGAATGCGGATAGACATACTTAGGTACTTTTTTTTGTAAATACATACATATTATACATAGAAACACCCAATACCAATATACATATTCATGCATTCAAATATTTGCACTAAGCAGGAATCGAACCCGCACCTCCTGTATAGCAGTCGAATGCTCTACCGCTACGGCACGGAGGCTGTCAATTCAATATCTGTGAAGTAATTTAATTGTGAGACATAATTATAGACAAAGAAAAATAATGACATTTTAAAATATCTAGTTAGTCCACGTCAATATGACTTTACTTCGCAAGCTGAAGGCAAATCTAAGGCAAGAGGCTCACCATTACAAATGCCAACAATGTTATAATAGTGACCTTGACCTTACGGACTCATTAGACTCATTTTCATCCCCCGCTTAAAGAACCCAGGACTGTAGGAAGAAGTATACGTTATCATACCTTTTTGTTCGCTGACACACCCATGGTGTTTATAACAACTAATTTAGGTGTTCGAGCCTTCGCTTGAACCACATTTGAGATTAACGTTTCGATATTCGTCAACAACATCTGCTATCTCACTCTCTCACAAGGCATTTATAGCGTCATCTTTACTATACCTGTCCTTGTCTCACATTCGTCGGGCAGCGCGCGGCGGCCATGTTCTTCAGTACGCTTTTGATATTCGTGAAGTCAACACATCTCCACTCAATGTAAGTAATAACCATGTCGTATAGTTCGTTCGACGCGCTCAAGCTCAACGATAATGTCTTACCGCTCGGCGCCTCGTTAGGCCCAGCGACGAACGAGTCAAACACTCGTGAACATACTTTTAGTACGTTCTGCGACTCGTGTCCCTTGGTCGTCAAGATCGAGACGACTGTCGCTTCAGTCGGGGACTGCCATCGGGACCGAAGCTTCGAACGGCGCCTCGGCTTCTCAAACGACAACTGTCGCCTCCGGTGAGATGACGCCCTCATTTGGTCGTCTGGATTGAGACGACGCGACAGTCGTTGCAGTCGACACGACTGTCATCGTCTGAATTTGAGCGGTCGTCGCCTCAATTCAAGTAACGGCTGTCGCCTCATTTGAAATGACAGTCTCAACAAATTAGATGACCGTCGACCACTACGAGACGACGCAGGCGACTATTGACGTCTCAATGACAGTCGCCCGGGATCGCCCCGGGCGACCTTGAGCCTTATTACTAAAACTATTACGTTACTCATGCTAAAAGTTACTTTTACTTTTAACGAGAAATTACGTAATTATTTGCAGAGTTATGGCTGAAATAACGTCTATGGGTGCCCTGGCAGCGGAATCTTATGTAGAAGATAACGGAGATAGTTTATCTGCCGTTATTGCCTCCTTAGACGAACATTTTCCGAGCGATTTGAGGGATTGAAAAGTCTACAACTACACTTTTGAAGAGCTGTTCGGAGGTTCCCAGGTGCCAACAGCAATAGAAATAAAACTTAGATTCGCCATCCCGACAGTGGATCTGGCACGTGCCTTCAACCCATCGACAATAAAGCTGTCAGAACGTTCGTACAGGGCGATAAGGACTACTATCTTGAAATGGCCTCTGGGCAGAGCTCTTCTTTATTCACCGCACAATTTAATGGAAAAGATACACTCCCCATGCTATGATGCCTTCATGAACACCGTAAGAGAGTTGAAACCGAAACTCGCAAAACGGCGCGAGGCATCGCTAGAATTGGAACGTCTTAGTCCACTTGCAGGTACGAGGCCTCAAAAAAGATTTACTGAAACTCCGGTAGAGGAGCATAGCCAATCAAAACGTACGTCATACACAAGCGTGACAAGTCCGCTCACTCATTCTGAAGCGTATCCGGCTCAAACACAAGGTAATAAATCCTCGGTAATAAACCAACAGATGGTGCTGTTTAACAAATTGCTTAGTATGCAATCCGAGCAGAATGAAAATATTAAGACAATGATGCAATACCAACAACCGAGTGCTACGTTGCCCACACACCAGTCCTGCGGGGAAGATCCCAATCAATCATTCGAGTCACTTCCAGATAGCACACAATCGGAGGATGAGATGGAGGACCAAGTCCAAGAGACATTGAGCTCTCCCTATTTGTCTACTGCTCGTCAAACCAAAATAACTCATTTACGAGAACGAATTGCCGATTCACAGAGGGAATTAGCCGTGTTATCAGAAGAGAATAATGCTGATAGCATCATGGCTTACGATTTTACACCAGTCACCACAGAAGCTGAACCTAAGGTAGCACGGGCAGATCCATTGGCTGTGAAGCATGGATTGAGTTGTCAGAGGTTGGGGGAAAGCAGCTGGTGTAATATCAGATACGCGGATAGGATGTCGCATCTATATGTACGCCGATGATACTTGTCTGGTGTATGCCGACAAGAATCTCGATGTAATAGAGAATAAGGTACAGGAAGACTTTTCTAATATAATAAAATGGGCGCACGACAACGGAATTATTATAAACCTGAGTAAGACTAAATGTATGCATATATATTCTCCTTACCTTAAAAATATAGATCAGCGGCCGAGAATAGTCGGACATAGTTACGAATGTTTGCATTATTACAGTGAAGCAGCATGTACGTGCTCAGGCATTGAGGTGGTGGAGTCTTACAGGTACCTAGGTCTGTGTATAGACTCCAAATTTTCATGGAAGTTACACATAAAGAACGTATGTGATAAATTAAAAGCGGTGCTTGTGAAATTCCATCACCTTAGTTTTACTTTGGATAGGGCTACGTTGTATACTGTGTATTACGCACTCGTAGATTCAATACTTTCTTATGGACTGACTAGCTATGGTCGTACATTTAAAACTTACTTAGATAAAATAAAATTAATACAAATAAGATTTCTTAAGTTACTAGTAGATAAAAATACAAAAAATCTTTGTAAGCATAATTATGAGGAACTTTTCATGGAATGTAAAATGCTACCAGTGCATGAGAAGGTGTTGTTATTGTTAGCTATTGAGCAGTACGCTAGCGATGAGTTTAAAATGCATAAAAAACGACCGAGGAGACAATGTACTAATATGTTAGAATTACCTCCATGTAATAATTATTACGGCGAAAGGAATAGACATTACTTGGTACCTAAAATATTTAATAGTCTACCCACATCTTTGTCAAGTACTACATATACTAAAAAAGTATTTAAAAATAAAACAAATAAATTTTTATTGGGAAAAATTATAAGTAAAACGTAATACGCTGAGTGCGAGGGCTACTCGGAAGTATGTAATTAACTGAGAACAGTTACAATGATGGTGCTTGTTGTGCATCATTACAATCTGTTTGTTTTGGTTATATCAAAACTGTTGATGGAACTAGTGTTGCAATGTGTCCATGTAACTTTGTGCGAACGTGCATCAGAATAGGAATAAATAGTATGGTAACCCACCTACCTATTGACTTATAATGTATGTTTGGTGTGATTATTCATTCTGTATAGCAATGTATTGCAAGAAGTGTGTTTAGCCTAAAGTATTTAATAGCCACTGTGTCTTACAGATTTCATTTGTAGATGCTTATAGTAATACATACCTGCCTAAAGTATTGTATAAGTAAACATACAGTTTTGTTGTTCTGTCGTTTCGCGTGAATGCATTGTATCGGATATTTTAAATGTGACTATGATGAGTACTTTTGTTGTGGTAGGTACCTACTTTGTCAGCCGTAGCATTCGAATGCGTCTGACAAAGACAATAGATACCTACTTACAAATTAATACAGGATGAATTGTAAACATTGACAATAATGTAATGCGCTGTTTAATTCAGGCATATGAATGAGCATAACAATAATACAAATGATAATGTGTCTAATTTTTAAATCTAATTTATATAATGTATCTAATTTTGGTAAATAATTAATGAAAAACTTACTGAATAAGTCAGGGAGCTTCATCTGCCAACAAACTGTTATACAGTTTGGCAGAAGAAAAATTATTGTAACAGTGCTTGTTTTCCGTAAATAAATTTTATTTCATTATTTCATTTCATTTTCATTCAAAAACAGTTTCAAGCAAACCCTGTGTTCACTTCCCTTAAAGCGAACAACCTTCTGGCAGAAATAACTCCAAACTGGAAGTCGGTGCAAATATTGGAAAAATTCGATCTGACCCTAGGAGCCATTACGAATGGCCTAATTCAGCAGAGGTTGACATTCCAAAACCTTTTGGAAAATTTACCAACAGACAATATAGGTATTTAAACTATCATGGTCACTGACATCAGTATCAGAATAAACGGGATATTTACCATGTTGTCAGTTTTTTGACAGATAAGATCGCTAACATCCTGAAGAAGGTATCTGTCAAAACTATATTCACTCCTTTTAAAAAGCTGTCGCAATGCCTGCGCTCACCCAAAGATGGCTCCCCATTGGACAGACCGGGAGTGTACAAGATTGACTGTAGCTGTGGCAGTTCTTATATAGGACAAACAAAAAGAACGGTTACATGCCGAATCAAGGAACATATCAGGGCAGTCAAAAACAATGAACCGCATAAATCTGCAATCGCTCAACATTTATTGGAGTCCGGTACGAACCACTGAATCGAACTACATAACCCTCAGATGCTTTCGACAGAACGCCACTATATACCAAGACTGGTTAGGGAAGCAATTGAAATAAAAAAGTATAAAAATTTCAATCGTGAGGATGGGTTTCAACTGCCGAACGTCTGGCATCCAGTGGTCCGTCTTTGCAAAAACAACCGGGAACAAGCTAAAACAAAATCGCGAGTGAATACAGTGAGCATCGTATGTCGTGAACGTGATCGAGATCGGGTTCGAGTTTGTAGTGAGAGTGAAACCAATAGTAGTGCAGATACGCGTAGTAAAAGAACTCGAAAGAGGATAGATCGATATAATTACTCCTAGAAGAAAAAACTTTTTCTTAGTTCACCGCCACTACTCCAGTTCCTCCGTGATCATGGTGCTTGCAACAGCGCCGAAATATCGGAAGCTCAAAATAGTGAAACATGGTAAATATCCCGTTTATTCTGATACTGTTACCAACAGACGTTAAAAATGTGGTGGGTCGAGATTTTGTAGCGGCGAACTCCAGCTTTCGGACAACGAAGACCCGATAAAACTAGAACGTCAAACGACTTTTGCTTTAAAATATCTAACGAACCTAGGGTGGCTTCGGTGGTGGTTCGACTACTATAGAATACCTAGGCATTACTTGGGATACAACCCGAAACACCAAGAGTCTATCAACAGAGAAAATTCAACACCTTCAGTTCTGTCTACAGGATCTCCAGAGGAAATCTCGATGGAGCTGGCACGATGCCAAAGTAATTCTAGGCAAACTCAACTTTGCCTCATTCACAGTCCCTTTGGGCAGGCTTCATTGCCGCCCAATTCAGAAAGCATGTCGCTTTCTGCCGCAGAATCGACCTCATCAAAAATTTTATATACCAGACACTGTTCTAGAACAAATTCAATAGTGGTTGGAGAATCTGCAAAAAACAACACCTATCCATTACCCAAGCCCATCAATTTTCATCACAACAGATGCAGCAGAGAGTGGTTGGGGTGCCATAGTGAGCGACCGATACCTGTGGGGAAAATGGACTCGTTCTCAAAGGGTCTGGCACAGCAATCGAAAAGAATTATGGGCAGTTTACGAAGTCCTTCAAAGGTTGGGGTCAGAGATTGCCAACAAGACAATCATAGTACAGTCGGACAATCGGACGAGCGTGGCCTACATAAACAAGCAGGGTGGCACCAGATCGATGAGGCTGTTAAGCTCCACAATACATATCCTAGAATTATGCGATCGGTTGAACTGCCATCTGATAGCTCGATATATTCCAGGGATTTACAACGGCATTGCCGACAGACTTTCTCGAGCCAAAGCCTTACCAGAATGGCACCTCAACGAAAAAGTAGTCTCCTGGATTTTCGAGAAGTATGGCACACCAGAGATAGATTTATTCGCCTCAAGGGAATCAGCAGTCGTCCAGAAGTACGTCAGCGAAGATGTCGGGGACTCGGAGAGCCAATACTGCGACGCGTTCAGCCGGAGATGGAAGTACAATCTGGGCTGGATATTCCCACCACCTGCTCTAATCCCACAAGTCCTACGGCACTTACAAAAGTCGGAGGGACAGTACATTCTAATAGCACCCGACTGGAACAGAGCCTACTGGAAACCAGATCTGAACCAGATAAAAGAAAAGCCACCTCTATTAATCACGAATCTCCTCGAGAACCTAATAGATCTCCGCACAAACTATCCACCTCAAGGAGTAGAACAATTAGTATTGGCGGCCTGGTTGGTACGGGCTGGTCCAATCAGATAGCCAGCTGGTCTGAAAGTGAAGTGAAACTGTTAGAATCATCCTGGAGAAGTTCGTCCCTAAAAACTTACAAACCAGCCTGGACGAGATGGTGTAGCTGGGCTGAAATGACATCCTTGTTGATAACCCCTGTCCTCAAGATTTGGCTAAGTACCTGTGCCACCTTTATGAAGTTGTAAAGCTAGCACCCAGGACAGTGCACAAGTCAGTTGTTGCAAATTTTAGCAACCCTTCAAGATCTTGCGAACTCAGCTCTCATCCTCTAGTCAAACAAGTATTAAAAGGTATTTTGGGATCAAACCCCCCAGTGAAAAGGTCAATTGCATGGGCCATTGAAGACTTACTTGCCTTTCTACAGAATTATCATTTGGATGACAACAATCTTTTTGCAGTATCAAGACACACTAGTGTACTTCTTCTGCTGGCTACGGGAAGGAGGGTCCATGATCTAACCCTTTTGTCAATAGTAGATGGTGGCTTCGAGGATAACGGTGACGAAATAATATTCTGGCCTAAATACGGATCAAAAACAGACTCGACATCATACAGACAATCAGGGTGGTCACTGAAAACTAGTGCCACTGTTCCAAATATTCGGCTTGATATTATCTTTTGGGTTAAGAAAACCATTTCTCTTTCAAAAGTACGTCGTAACAAGTCATGTCATGACAGTTTGTTTATAACCACAAGAGGAGCAGTTAAGAACGCTTCTCGATCCGTGATAGCAGGATGGATCAAAACATTGTTCAAAGATGCAGGTATATCTACCTCTGCAGGCAGTTTCAGAGCAGTAGTTGCAACCAATAATTGGATCGGAAGCCAATGTAGCATCGATGAAATCCTAAAGAGGGGAAATTGGCGATCAAAAAACACCTTTTTTCGACATTACTATAGGGACATAACACCCAAACCCAGTAAAAATCCGAACATTTTAAGCCAAAGTTTCTCGCCAGTGGTGTAGCGAAATAAGGTTAGGTACAATGATTACCGAGAAAATCATATTAAATAAAAAAAGTTTAGCTTGCTATCGTGTCATAGATAAATGATTATATTTTTCAAACTTGATTTTCCTTTTCAAACTGTTGATTCTATTTTGTTGGCAAATCAATAAAACAATTATAATTCATATTATAATACAGTTTTTCTAAAAATCATATTCACAGTACGCTTAGCTGTGGTTCAAACGAAGGCTCGAACACCTAAATAAAACCGTTTTTCCCCCGAAGGGCAAAAAACGGATATTTAGGTTTAAGCCGCAGCTTGAACCACACCTAAAGGCCCTTGCCGGCTCCTAGTACTGAAGAACATGGCCGCCGCGCGCTGTCCGACGAATGCGAGACAAGGACAGGTATAGTAAAGATGACGCTATAAATGCCTTGTGAGAGAGCGAGATAGCAGATGTTGTTGACGAATATCGAAACGTTAATCTCAAATGTGGTTCAAGCTGCGGCTGAAACCTAAATATCCGTTTTTTGCCCTTCGGGGGAAAAACGGTTTTATTTTGTCAATGCCAAAAAATTACTTTAATAATGTAGGGGCATTTGTAGGGTATTGAATAAGTTTAAAACATGAACTACCTACATAGTTTTCGTTTCTTTTTCTTTCCCGTACCTTTTGCCTAACTTTCTCGACGACTTATGATTTTAAGTTTCATGTTATCATTTTTTCAAAACTATTAATTTGATTAGTATTAAGTTCCTCTCTTCTTCGAAGCTGACAATAATGGACGTACACACTTAGACTTGACTTTTGATCTTTACTCATTTTGTTTTACGTGCCTCCTTAAACCTTTTCAACCCTCATCACTGCATACTTTTCAAGTCACACCGCTCTCGTATATCTGCATTCCGATTTCTGAGCCAATGTGCGCACATATTACGTGACGACTAGTCTAATGTGGCAGTAGAGCGTTCGACTGCTACGTTAGAAATGTTCGTATACAATATGCATGAATATAAATTCATCGCCGATCCACTGAAAACGAAATAAGTTGCCGCATATATGTCATCTGTGCAAATAAAGAATACACGCCCGCAGTATTCTAGGATACATTTGTATGTATCTTCAAATAATATATATGTAAAGTTTTCAGAGGGTCAGCGATGAATTGCAAATGAATTTAACTTAAATGGTTTTAAAATGTATCCCTCGTATGATGTCACTAAATAATAAATAGATTTTCTATGTAACTAACGGCGTCAGTCAGTACCATAATCTTTTAACATTGTATACGAAACTAATATTATTAGTTAATTTTTAATTTTATTGTTATTTCGGACCAGATAGCGCTGTGTAGAATAACAAAAAATCTTTATTACTTTTCTACAACTAGCATGAGTTGTGAAAAAGGTCTCAAGTCGTATGGATTATATAGTCTTACTTTTCTTGACTTGACTTCCATAAAATGCGTTACATGGCGCGTTATTTTATTAATTTTACGAACAGTAATAAAATGTGGCTTTGCGTGGCACAATTTACGAATAAACTCATCTGTGATACGTCACTAAGAGTTTTTTTATGTGTTAGAGTTATGTCTATAATAAAAGATAATAATTGTTAAACTACGGGATACGCTGAACATAAAACTGTTATAAAAAGTTACATTTGCCTTAATAGTTAGACATGAAGTTGAAGCAAATGAGCACTAGAGTTGAGATCGCGAGAAGGCAAACGGAAGGTGGACAATCGGGAGCAATGGCGTATATTGATAGAGGCCTATGTCCAGCAGTGGAATGTAATTGATTTTGAATTTTGTATCCGTTACAGTAAGAGTTAAGGGGTCTTTGTTGTACTAAGTATACTGAAATGGTCACACATGAGAAATAGAGCTACGGCCTACAATGCACACATGTAGCAATCTTCACCTTATGTCTATCTAAATGATTAGTGTCATTTTTCTGGTCCTGTCGACCCATTCCACCAAGATGAGAAAAAGTATTAAAATTAGAAAATAAAATGTACCTAGTACCATCTGATAAACGGATATGTTTTTGATAAATTATTGTAAAATAATGTATGCGATAACGTGGTCTTTCCGGAGAAATGGCTTCATAAAAGTATATCTATTGTTTACTACCTACAAACAAACAGATTTTTACCCATCAGAGGGGCAAGTACTATAAAATTTGTTCAAAGCTTGTGGTAATAAAATAAAATGGATGTTATAAGATAAAGGACTTTATAAGCAAAGCGTTTAAGACGCACTTTTCAATGCCGCATAAGGCAAGCGAAGTGATGTATTAGTAGGAAATTGTGTGCAATATTGTGAATTTTACCTTCGTTGTTAAGTAACATGCAAAAATGAACTCAAGCAGAAGGTTTTTAAGTTTAAAATTGAATAATCAGCTTAGGTCTAAAAAGTTGGTTTGTTTTCCTCGGCTTCCTCGGCAATTTAAATTGAGCCTAAATAATGAAATATTTACTCCATAGTACATAGGTACCACAATGCGGTTTAATCCTGATCAGGGACAGTAATATAAAAGTACAACAATGTCAATTCTTTGTCAAACATGAACAATTTATTTACCTTTTGAAATGCGTAGAGATTAATTTCGTTTGGCTTATCACTGGGTGTACATCAACTGTATATTACTGTTGGCTTTTTCATAAGAACGTTGTCTTACTGGCTTAAAAACTTTTTTACAAAAATGAATTAACTATCAAAGGATAACAATCGAAAATGGTGTGTAAGAAAAATGTTATGTATTGATCTTTAAAATAGTATTTTTTATAAGAAGAAGACATATTTCCTTCAATAACATTCATTAATACCTAGGCACATATAATAACCAAATCAGTATAAAATTCAAATTACCGATCCTTTTATTAATTTTCTTTTCATTCTATCTAAATGTAAAGATCGTTTCTTTTGTAAGTGTTCAATAACCTTTGTCCGTGACTGTACCTAAACTAACATAGCTTTGTATGTATTAGTTAGGCTAATAAATTTATTATTTTAAATTATACTGTAACTCTCAAAGGGCTTTCGTTTATTGAACCCATGTCCTAACATAAGCCTTTCTGACCCATATTCAGTAATAATATAAGCCCTGTTAATAAACTGCCACCCTGTAGGGTATGAACCTCCTTTTCAATAAGATGAATGATGATGAAATATTAAGTGAATTCGATTCAGAAAACATAACATAATTAAATAGACAGATAAAATGGTTCAACGCATGCAAATTATAATACTTCGTACGATTTCCAATGTTCCTTGATATATAACAAACAAGGAAATTTACGAGCAACTCGAGATGACGAGTGTAAAGGAGGAGTTCTCAAGTACAAGAGAACAATATGAACTGAGACTCAAAAATCGTCCTAACGCACTCTTGTTCCAAATAGGGAGTTGATGTTTTCGCTGGAGGACACACTCTGAAAAGCGAAACCTTTTACCACATCCGCTAAAAGCCAGATAAGATTTGAAACACAAAAAATAGGCTATAAAGGCTAACGAATTAAGATTTTAATAAAATGTACTTATATTTTATTATAAACTGAATTCGTTCAGGTTATTTTAATGAGGAATAGGAAACTGAATTTATTTTGTCTCACGCGATATGTAGATAACTCTAGAATATTTTCTCTGCATAAATTATTGTGTATCCTGAAGTCACGAATACCCTCGAGTGTTGCAGATGCTTAGAGATGTTGCTTCCTTGGCTGTATTTTACCGTCTTTACCATGGTGTGTGTGTTGATGGGCTCTTCCAACTAATCCCACCCTCTCCTTTCCTACAAAGGACAACACGTGCAGGGCTTAAATGTCACCCTCACACTGTGCAGAATATACGAGCAAGAACCAAGCGGTTCGGAGACTCTTTTCTTTACCGCACTGTGATGGTACACTAGTTACTCAACGATAAGAAATTAATAAACCCCACTAGGTACATCTGTAATATATTTGTAATTTGATATTTATTAGGAGTCATTCACTTATAGTTATCTGGCTTGCATCGTTGTTATTTCGACCCTCCATAAATCAGATAAAGCAGACCTTTTGTTTAAAACCCTAAAGTGAGGGTCATTGTTTTTGCAACGCTTAAAGAAACTATTAAGACGCTAGATTTATTACGAGTGTTCCATAGAAATTGGTAAAACACGTGCAGGCTTATAAAAACAAGGGATGAGGACATCTCGGGAAGGGTTTTACGAGACGGGACTGAGCGAAGGATCGGGGCATTCGACTGGGGTCTGGAGAGTAGGTCGGTCGTTGGGAGCGAGCTCGTCAACTGGTGAAGGATCGGGGTCATAGGCGTTACTCGAGTAAGTTAAGGTGTAACACTATCAAGTGAAACACTATCAAGTCTCTACACACGTGGTGAGTTGCTTTCATGTTACTCTTGTAATTATAGTGATTGTTTTATAGGTTGTGATTGTCTTATAGTGATTGTTTTATATCAATGTTTAAGTACTTTTATAATGCTATCTAAGGTTGAGTAATAAAGCGTTCTAGGTATAAAAGTGTACAGTATAATTAATCAACCTATTTGTTGAAGTTGCGAAATGCGTTGATGGTTGTTACATGGCCTTTAGACTTGATGAATGCAAAAGCACCACATGTAAAGAGTCAGGCGGTAGACCAGGGACCTGTTGTTGCGAGACCTGGGGATATCCTCAAAGGAATAGTCTTGGGTCATCGCCCACGTACCCTGCAATCTACAATCGATGGCGGCTTTGCTTGATGGTGAGCATGTGGTGAGCATCGGGTGTATGGGTGAGGAGCAAGTTATCGTACCGAGATCGTACCCTGCTATCGTATAATGCAATTACAGGGGTCCTCGCGTTTTGCTCAGTGAAAATCATCGGGCAAAACATGTAGGGCCTGATTACGGTTCGGCTAGCCTCGGTTCTTGTTGCTGGCGGGATCCACTCTGTTGTTCTAGGTGCTAAGAAAAATATGTTTCTATAATGTAAATTTGTTAAACGTATGCATATGTAGAACTTATTGTGGGAGAAAATAAAAGCATTATTATTATTATTATTATTATTATTATTATTATTATTATTATTATTATTATTATTATTATTATTATTATTATTACAGCCGTCTGGGATAACTAGGACCGGGTGTGGTTCGATTCCCACGTGAGACCTAGCGTCGAAGTGCAGCTCTCTCAAGCACAGAGGCCGGTGCGACCAGATATGACAGACGGAAGATTAGGATTTAGAAATCCTATGGTACGGAGACCGAATCAATGAAGTACGGTAGCTTGTACACCGAATTTATACGTGCGATTGAATATATGCGAGATAAGTAACAGACATCAGACAGACGTATTTAATTGTTTATTGTATATGTCTTGAGTATTCTCTATTCGCGATTGCATACTTTGTCCATTGAGACGGCCAATGCCAGTGGGGAAATTATTGTCTCTGGATGAATTTCACAATATCTGTGCGGCTGGAGGAGCACTCATATCTCCCCTCAGAAGAGGGGAGCTGGCACTTCCGACATAGCTTTATGTCGAACGTGTAAAATCGAAATTTACTCAGCTTTGGTTAGGTGCCGTACCATCACAGCACCACCAAGACCTAGAATTCATTATCAGCACGCGTGTTTCCTTCTTCCTACAGTCCCGAGTTCTTTAAGCGGGGCGTGAAAAAGCATCGGATGAGGCCGCCAAGGTGAGTGCCACCATTGTATCATTACTTAGTGTCTGTAATGGTTACCCTCTTTCCTGAGACTATCAGGCGAGGTGAAGTCAAGTTGGCGTGTCCTAGATAAAAAAAGAAACTTTCAACTTATGGGCCATGATGGTCATTGGGAGACTCCAGTCTGAATTGAAACTACATGGATTATTTGCAGTTTTATGTTTAGTATTTTCTTTCGAAGTAGGTAAAAATATAACTATACGATACGAGTATCATTGCTTTATTTAAAAGTTTGCACGAGTCAAATGAATTTAAATATAGAACAACCGTTTATGTGTTAATTACGCGGAAAGTACAGTTTGGGTTTGTGTCTATATTGTTCGTTTGTATTCATTTCGAAATATAGGCCGGGTTATTGACATCATAATTCAGTTTTTTTAATATTGGACATGCCAATTTGACTTCACCTCGCCAGATAATAAACTAAAGACAATGTCGGGGGAAAGAGGGTCACCATTACAAACACATAGCATGTTATAATGGTGGCTCTTTGTTTGACGACTTCATAAGATGCTTTTACACGCCCCACTTAAAAGACCTCGGACTGTAGGAAGAAGGAAACACGTGAGCCGGTAAGGAATTCCAGGTTTTAATGGCAAAGAAAAGAGTCACCGAACCTTGTGATCTACACAATTTAGGATGAGCTGGAAAATTGCTTAAATATTAAATGTACCAGGGAATACGTTTTGTATTCTGTGTGTATACTTCTTTCTCGTCGAGTCAATGGCTCATAAAATTCCTTTCATTTTGTCAGCCATTTATAATTCATTAGATTTTGTCGGCCCAATACTTAATCACAGCATTACCCTGTACAGGTAATTTACTAAGGAGGTAGGATACACGGCGGTATTTCCGTCCAATTTAGCAGTCCGACTAGGGAAGTATACTATATGAACTGCGAAGATTCTAGTCTATGAGTGTACACTATTTCTGAATTCGCTCCCATAAAATCCGCATAAGTTAAACGAAAAGAAGAAAAGGTGAGGTAAGAGTCCCACCATAATAATGCCGCTTAGTCCATAAGGTAATTCTTCCGTCTTCAAGTTCCTTGCATATTGATTCGAACAGAACATTAAAATATGCCACTGGCTGATTGTGAATAGGTCAATTTACACAAAGATTCAGAGCAGGGATCAGGAAAAGATGAATCAATATTTATGTATTCCGGTATAACTGGCAAAGTAAAATTGCCTTGGAACCAAATGCAAATTTCTCCTACATTTATCGAAGTTTTGATTGAACGGGATTTATATACACTTAAACATAACGAGTCCCTAATAAATAAGGTACAATGTACATAAGATAGCATTTGCATTAATTATCGCATAAAATACCACAATATTTTCAGTCATTTTTCTAATATGGTAAAGTTTGAACAACCTTTTCTCTAAAGATAGTGAAAAGCGAGCTCAGAATTTCTCAGTGATAAGTAATTAGGACTTCAATATTTATACACTTGCTGCGCGCTCTAGCCGTGCCCATTGCAATTCTAACACCAAAACCCTTGACTTGCCATACATTTCGTATAAATAAAAGTAAGCGTATAAATCTTGTCCGTACAATAACAAGAAATATGTAAAAAAAAATAAGTATATTATTATGTGCGTGTGTCTGAATATGCAAAATTTCACGGTCTTAATATCTAATAATACATCAACTACTACACTTTGTTAATCCTTGAAAAGATTTATATAAATAGATATATCGTAGATTTGTAGAGTACTCGAGATACAACATTCATATTATTGTTTCCATCACTGATATCATGGCATTCTGACAGCTCTTAACAGCTCTTACGAGAAGAAAAATAAACCGACCAAGAATAGTACGCATGCACCATGATGTATATTTAGATTTACATAATACCTATTTAATGGTTTCTGGGCGTAGCAGCGCAGATTGATGATCTTAGGTTAAGTAAGCATACATACACACATTAACATGGGCTGCGTCGTCAAAACAATTAATAATGTGCTTCACAAAAATATGCCACCGTTCCGTCCGAAAATCTACATATCATATATTGTCACTGAGATTGAAAAGTGATACAAAACTACCAAAATGTCAAATGCCACCTTACCCTTACCTTATACTAAGGCACTTTTCGTATTGGTATAGTGACAGTGGCGTCTGTTGACGAGAATTTCAAGTAAACAGGATAACACTGGTTAAAGTCAATAGTTCAATTAGTCAAAGCATATACCTGTAAATAACTCATATTTTATATAACTTTAAAACTAAAAGCCCGACTACTGAAAAATCACGTTCTAAAAATTAATAAACAAGAGCATATCAAGGATAGCCTTGGTGGTATGTTACTTTTTCCTAGAATGTATTATTTTGTTGGAGTTAGTGCCATACTAAGTGCCTCTTTCAGTTGATACCAAACACGACATATTTATCTTAAATTTATTTTTTAACACAGTAATTTTTGACCGCTAGAGGGCGCTACATTAGATTCAGTGACTCGTTTTAGCCTATAACCTAACCAGCGGACAACCAAGACACTTCTAATGATACCTAATTTGTCCAGTTGTAATGAGTAGTTGAGTAGCTATGAGGGAAAAGATAAACCTAAATACATACATAGCCTGTCAAAATCATCATTACTCTCCTTTGGCTTCGCCGTAATCTGGTAAAAAACAACCGATGACACTTGTACAATAAAGACAAATTTAACAACAAATTCATCAAAATCTGTTCGTTAGTTTAGCTTGGGGAACACAGGAATACGAGTACGTGAATGTATGTTGGGTCACTGCAGTCGACATTATTTTATGTTCATAACTCTGGTATCTGTGACTTTTATAAATTGAACGATTACCATAATTGGATATTTGAAACCACAGTGAAAGTACATTACGGAAGCCATGATCCTTCAATAATGGTGCCGAACCCTGGAGAGGTAATTTACAGATCTTATCAATGTGTGCTAACGATTTTTCCTCCTCCTTTCTTTCTTTCATTTAAGATTATGAGGTCTTACTTCACTCTATGATAATGAAGGATTAGCTAGCTAATTCAGCAAGGGTAAATGCTTTTGGTTATGGCGTCCTTAAATACGTGTTCCTTTTTTTCTTTCTTTTCTTTCCTTAAACTGTTAAGGACATTGTAGAGGTGATTATACAGAATGAACTTTTGAAATGATGCAAAATCCAACTTGTTTATAAAAAGCCAGCGTATTTCTCAACTGATCCACTCCAAAACACGCTATACCTAAAGTTATTTCATGCACCTTCGAAACTTTATTTATGTGTGTATAATGAACATATAAATTATTTATATCGTGGCAAATTTAATATAAACTAATTCCAGACTTTATTATGATAAAAATACGTATAAATAGTTTGAACTTCACAAAAAAAAGGAAATTGCTTAGAAAAAAATATGATTAATCACCTACCGTTATAATTGCCGAAGATCTTAGAGGGGGTTTCGGACGCCCCGATTTCAGTTCTAAATTATTAATTAATTAAGATTATATTATAAGAGTGTTTAAGATTTTTCTACTAATGATCTTAAATACTGATTAGCCCGATTACACCATCAGAATATTTCTGGCATTGATGTGAATTGTAACGTCAGAACATAGTAAAAAAAGGGTAGTGTTTGAACAAACAAAGAAATCGCTGATAAAGAATGGCTGACGATAAAAAGGCTCAAATATGTAAGAAAATATAATGTGAAAAGAGTCGTCAAGCTAATTTGTAGTATTCCGCGTGTCTATATCATCAAGCTGATATTATCATACTCTTCAAGAAGTCGGTATTTCGAGAAGTTGACAATTTGGAAATAGTTGGTAGTCTGAGATGATACTTTTTATATTTGTGTCTACGAATGTAATCTTAATCAGCATTGAAATGATATAGTCTATAAGTAATAAGTGAGTCCTTATCGTAAAGGAGCTGTCCCTCCGTCAACACGTATATCTGGTCTTAACTATCTGAGATCAATAGCTACATAATTCAGTTCGGCTTAGTAATAATCTACCTATTCACACATTTTCTTTTACAACTGAATAATTATTGCTTTCACCATTCAAAAATACTACTGTGTCAAGCTTTGAAGGTCTTATATTCTTAATATTGAGAGTTAGTGTAGTGAATTGCGTTGTAAATATTCTTGTCTTGGTTGATTATAAGAACGTCTTTCTAGTTTTTCTTCACATTTTACGCAGATTTTATTTTAGGTTAAGACATGTTTCTTCTTCTGATATTTGTGACAGTATTCTGAGATGGACGGATGAAGTGCTAGTAAAAGTTAAGAAATAAATAATGTTTATGCACATAATTTGAAAGCGGATGAGGACCGGAAAGTAAGCTCATTATGTAAAATACCTACTTAAAAATTTGGACATCTGAATACATTAATACCTTTATAAATCATTGTGGATTTGTGTGTCATTTTTTTATGACATATTTGCGAATTATGCAGAATAGATGTTTTGCATAATTTACAATGCAATTGGTTGCTACATGGTTATTATTTTTAGGCTATTTATACTATTGATTTGCACTTGATGGTACACTAATCGGTTGTTTAAGAGGTAATAAGGTTCAAAGTAAAATGTCACACATATTTGTATGAATCGGTTTTGTCAGAATTTGACGACACGAACGATGTTTAGAAAGGCTTCTTATGTTTTACTAAGCCGTGATAAAGATGAGTAAGTATGACTGACACAACAAAAATACAACAAGCAAACTAAACACAACAACAACGTTATAACATAGAACAAGATAAATCAATATATTCCAAAAATAAAAATGAGATTACTCTCTTGGTTTGTCACTCAGAATAAGGGGTCTGAGTGATAAACCATTTCTTAACTAGACGCGTTTCTAAAATGTGACACACTTAAGTGGATCTGGGATTCACGCTATTTTTCTCTTCTTTGTTATCCACTGTCTTCTGACGTAACATCTGCCCTTGATACTCGATGTCACTCAGAATGATGTCCCTGGCAGACTGACCTTTTTACAAAGTATTGCTCCATTTCATTTATGTCAAAACTTCAAACTTTGCTAATATCTAGTTTGATATTAAGGTCTAGAGCTTAAACTTGTCAAAGACGAAAGGGATAGTACGACCATTTTACTGCGAAAAATATTTTATGATAAGATAATTCTCTTGAGTTAAGTAATAATAGTAATATTTTAGGAATGTTCTAGCACATTTTACACAGTGATTCCTAGAACCAAATATAACCAGCTTGTATAGGGTCCTAGAATGTCAATATTCATTTTTTTTTTTTTAAACATGTACATAACAGGCTATTTGACAAGGTCATCCGATTCTTTCCAATACTGCTTAATATGTTAACATGTTATCATAAAATATTCTTTGCAAAATAAGATACTACCTAAAGAAACTGCAACTATGATTTTCATTATTTTTGATTCCCAAAGTCAAAATATAAACAATCAAATTCAGTCCTAAATTATAACTTTTTAGATTCAAAATTACAAATTACTTTTATTATGAATTATATAGGTGTAAACGCAACGTAGACCAATTAAGTGCGAAATTCTCTTGCACTCCATACATTTGCACTACTCGCGACAGGTGTGCCGTCACACGCAACGCTACTTGCGTTAACTATTTTGTATGGAGCGTTTACGGGCAGCATAAAAAAATTATTTTTCAAAATCATAACATAACATAAACATAAACTCACGCCTATATTCCCGAAGGGGTAGGCATAGGTGCTAGCACTCTCATTTCGCCAGTTTATGTTTAGGTCCCAATGTAATAGGTGGCGAGCCCGTTGCAAATTTCTCAAAATCAAATATGTTTAAAACTATGTGTCACAAGAATATTTTCACTTTAGCATTTCATTTTATTAAAATAGTGGTCATTTTCTGATAATAAAAAATAGTCAGATCTATGCAAATCTTGACTTAGTAATACAACACATGTCGTCGTATCAGCTTTTGGAACTCAGGAACTGTATCATAACAATATTTCTATTCAAATTCATTTGGATACAATCACAGATCTGAAAATGATCAGCGATATTTGGTTAATTTTGTGGTCGATTTAGGCCCATAATCGCTTACGTGACTGATCACTAATCACACGTATTTTCCAACAGCTGTGGCTTCGGTACGTGAGGAATTAGCAGTAACCCTTGAACACGTTGAGCATGACGCTTCACAAGTTCCGGAGAAAGTTAAATTACTCAATCTAATTAAAAGTAAATAATTTACAATTGATTGTAGGCTTCCAACTCTTCCAATTAAATATAACAGAACACCAAAGCGTAAACTTATTTATGAAAATAATGGTGAGCAATTGAAATTAAAGGTAGTTTTGTTCGACTTAGCCGCGGCAAGTCGAATCAATCAGTATTTTTTTTTATACCACTGAGGTGGCAGACATGGGCACGGCCCACCTGATGGAAAGTGGTTACCGTGGTCTATGGGCGTGTGTAACACCAGAGAAGCCACACTCGTGCTGCCGACCCTGTAAGCACAGAGTTTCTGTGCTGTCAGTGTAGAGGACAAAGCTGGACAAACCTTTAGTCATCCCACTGACTGCACAAATTGTCCAGTGAGCTCTGGCTACCCTACTCACCGCCGGGAACACAACACGAAGTTATTATAACCACGGTATTCTGTAGGGCGGAGGTACTTCCCCAGTCGGACTGCTCAATTGGGCGGAATACCGCCGTGTCCTACCTCCTCCTCCTTATTTCTTACGTATAACCAATATAAGTGAGATGTATCGCAGCTTGTTTATCAGTTACACTTGGTGTATCATTCAACCGGTACTCATTAATCAGTAAATAATAATTCACTATAAATTAAATTTAATCTTATTTTTAAACTTTCGCGGTGTGAATTCATAATTATACTAAGTATCGGGACTTCTCGCGAATTATATTTTGGAACTTACTATTTCTGCCGACGTTTCGGATGCGTTGCAGCACCCGTGGTCACGACTTGACTAGTCTTCGAGCGTCGAGATGTATGCGGGGAACATTTTTTGAGCGCCTACCCACCATTACACTTATTATGAATGGTTAGGCTGGCGACACACCACACTCACTATGTCAGTTTTTAACGGCACTGTGTTTTTTGGTTTTAGTATCTTAATCACTGGATTCCACGTTCCGGATAGCTTGAATCCATCTTCCCTATTGAAATTTTTATATTTTTTGATTTCAATGGCTTTAAATTTGATTTAAATTTAATCATTATCATCATCATCCTCCTGCCCTTATCCCAAGATTATTTGGGGTCGGCGCAACATGTGTTCCTTTTCCATTCATCTCTAGTTGCAGTCATTTCAACATTCACTCCCTTCTTAACCATGCCATCTTTCACACAGTCCATCCACCGCATTTTAGGCCTCCCTCTCCCCTTGTAGCCATCCACTTCCATAGTTGGTACAAATTAAATTTAATATTTATTTTATAACATTACTAGCTTTTGCCCGTGACTTCGTTCGCGATACGTTCGGAATATAAACAAATATATTCACTTCTGTAACTCGAACTTATGTGTTATGTACCTATTTTCATAAATTCATATTGCGGCGAAAGATTTTTTCGAGTGACTGACTAATACTGATTAATACATATTATTGATTTCTGACAACATTTATAATTATCAAATTTTCAACCATACTTAACCATAGACAAAACTACATTTACCTGTCATTTGCGTTTTGTTATTCCAATTTGATGCGCCTTTGGTATAACTTATTTAATAGTAAGTTGTATTTCCTTCGAGGTTTTATGTCACTACACACGGGAACGCTTTCGAACGGTGAGGATACTTTATCCTATGTCCGATCTCTGGTCCTAAGCTACATTCTCATCAAATTTTTGCCAAATTAGTACAGCTATTCTTGAGTTATAAAGAGTAACTAATACAACTTTCTTTTATACTTAAATATATGAAAAAAACCTGATTAAAATTAAAACTGTTCATTGTGCAAAAATTGCTGAGATCCCGATAAAAGTAATTTGGAAATTGCAATAAAATTACCAATTTATCCTCATAACCTTTAAAAGCATATTGTTGCCACAAGCCCGGGCATTTCGATCAATCATCGGATATTCACAGAGTCTGCACGTGTTGAGTTAATTAGCTATTATCGCCTTGCTATATTTACAAGACGATGAATACATTAGATGGATCGCTTCCAAAACAAAATCATATTATGCTATTATACATTATTTATGGTGTGTGAGTTTCGGTTTTATCTTCTTTTTATGCTACAAATGTGGCCTGACTGACGCTAAATGAGAGGTACTTTGCCTTGGCGGCCTTTACACTGCCCACTACTTCTATGTGTACAGTCAGGCGGCTCCAAATTCGATTTCAATAGTCTTCATCATCAATTTAGTGTGGTTCTCGATTGCTTCCAGTGCTTTCATGTTAGAACTTGGGGTCAGCCTACTCCATCTCCTCTTCTTCGTTTTGATTAAACTTTATACGGCTACGGTTGGTAGCCTATCAAATGGGCTTCAGGGTTGCAAATTCTCGTTTGATTTTATCTAATATCACAAACGATTCCTGCAAAATTGAATGCGATCTATTTTTGTATCGGTAGAGGTAGGACACAACGGTATTTCCGTCCAATTGAGCAGTTCGACTGGGGAAGTACCTCCGCCTTACAGAATACCGTGGCCATAATAACCACGTGTTGTGTTCGCAGCGGTGAGTAGGGTTGAGTTGAATACTGTGAGCTCTGGCTCACTGGAGAGTATTTGTGTTGTCAGTAGGAAGATCAAAGTCATGTCCTGCTTTGTCTTCTGCACTGATAGCACAGAAACTCTTTGTGCTTACAGGGTCTGCAGCGCGAATGTGAATCCTCTGATGTTGCACACGTCCATAGACCACTTTCCATCAGATTGGCCGTGTGCTTGTCTGCCTTCCAAGTGGTATAAAAATATTATCGCTTAATTTAACGATAAACACTTGAAAAGAAAGTTACCTAATTAGATGAACTAAATAATGCTTAAATAGCTTAATTGTGGATAACATGCAAGCCTTTGACCTTCTTTACTCGTATATCCAGACCGAATACAACACAAAGAAGCCAAATGGACACGAAACAAAGAAATCTTGATTAGGAGCCACAAGCTTATTAACCCTAGGCTAGTGGAAATTGGTACCTATGTTTATATGTATTTAGGCCTACATATTTACAAAGCAGCATATTACCTTTCTGAAACACATAATAGGTATTGTTAACATTAATATGAAAATATTATTAACTTGAGTGGTAATCAGGGTTTTCAGCTGCTGTTATTTATTAAATATCTTTATTAATTTAAAAAAAACCTCAAAAATTATATTTTTTAATACATATATTTAAAAATATAAGAATTGTACCTCGGCGGCATCGGGTAGCAAAGGACGAAAAAGCACTTCCGTAACGATTGTGTCATACCCGTCTCATTATCTCAAGCATGCGATCACGGTACGTAGTAAGGTTGGATCCTCTCCCTGTAGCCGCAAAATCTGACCGCATGATCTCATTCATTGACGTCGTCTATCTTATTTTCATTGCACATTGCCCCCGGTAGTTGGGGCCCTATTCGAAGCCGGTGGAACTCAGGACCCCAAGCAGGTTTGTGGCCTACCTCTGCCTCACCGGCACGCAGGCGTTGGAGTCGTCGATGGGGAGAAATACTCGCTCATCACTAGAGTTGGAGCTACTCGAAACCCCAGGAATTCCAACTGCGGTTGGTTGTGGAGTGGAGCTATATGGTGAGCTTGGAGTTGTTGGGCATACTATTTTTGTCTTGGATCTTGTAGTCATTTTTGTGCCGTTTCGTCATTTTTACATGATTTGATTAATTGTTGTGACAGACATTAAATGTCATATCGGTATTTTGTATTTTCGGCACAATTTCCATTGTATTTCATTTTCTTACAGGTACTTTGAGATATCGTTAAACATACATTTTTTATACCAATTAGGTTACCGTGGCCTATGGACGTGTTCAATACCAAGGGAGGCACACTTTCTGTGCCTTCAACGTAAAAGACAAAACAGGAAAAGCTTTTGATCTTCCCACTGACAGCACAAAAACTCTCCAGTGACCTCTGGCTTCCCTACTCACCGCTGGGAACAAAATACGAGATTATTATGGCCGCGGTATTCTGTAGGGCGGAGGTACTTCCCCAGACGGACCTACCAAACACATATCCACATACAGACAGATGTTTATTAACACAGACATTGTTTTGATCCACCTGAATGAGGACTAAACTCACAAAAACTGGCCAATCTCCGTTTCTATGGACTTCATGTTTAAAATCATACATTAGTTTTTGACAGTAGAACTGGAACTATTATTTTATTACTGTAAAAAGAGTCTTTATTACTGAACCATGCAATGACTGAGTCATTTGTCAATACTGTCTCGTATGTGACTGAATTTTATTCATTGCGTGAATTAGTAGTAAGGAAACTTTTCACATTTGAACAATAAGTAGAATAAAAAGTAAAAGTGTCACAAGGTGATTAGTTAATCAGCACAAATATAGGCGCAATAATAAATAACGTCAATTTCGTTTGTTATCCTTGAAAGACTTAATTAGCTGAGATCTAAAGTATCGTCAACATTACACTTGAAAAGTTTAATGTGAATAAATCTACCTAAGAAGCAATAATAAATGTTAGAAATCCCATCTTTATTGCCCACCACTAACTGTCTTCGATAATGGTAAGCAGACAAACCGCCATTAACTTTAAAGTTACTTTCGTTAAATGGAGGCATTTGGTTTCCCCTAGAAAATGATTAAAAATAGGCTGTGGTTATGACAAGGAGAAAAAGAAGAAGAAAAATTATTTACATATGGTACCGATTGAAAGTGACCCAAAGTGATTACAAAACTTAAATGTGAAAATCAAACTAATTTCGAGATCGAAAAAAAAAACAGTCTTGAAAGTGGATAACAATATCCGGATAGAAAATTATTACCTATAATTATTATAACCATTATTTGTAGGAGCATTTCACTTAGGCCGTATACTTTGTTCCAACATGGTTTCAACACTCCAAATACAAAAAATCTGTAATTGATATCGTGACTATCTATTTGAGAATATGTCACTGAAACTATCTGAATTTGACTTTAAGTGTACATTTTGTGATTTTACGATGTTCTCTGCACGTTTTGTATAAGCAATATATCTACGATAGCATCCTCCCGAGAGTTATACGTCGAAATAAATCATTTATCGGGCACGCCAAAGCTCAGGAATGATTTATTACGGCTAAAGAGATTTATGAAACCATTAAAAGGTTTCACACAGCTATTTTACAACAAAACGATTCGTAAACCGCTTAATATTTGATTTTAAAATTTTATTCACCATCATTATCACAAACATAAAAATCTAGTGTGATTACCAGGGCAATGGGGGGAAGTAAGGTGTCAGTATAGTGGGGAATGTTTATAAACAACAAAAACTCTAAACCTTACTGTTAAGGGTAACCGCTGTACAATAATTAAAATGGAGGTTTCCCTTTAAACAATAAACTTATCTTTCCTCAACACTACAAAAAATTAATACCAGACCTAGCCATTGACTCGAAGAAGAAGAAAACTATAGTGAAACAAACTAAGGACGCCGTACTACAAATATTTCAGAGGCATGATTACTGTAAGATGATTCTTCGCTAGAAAAGTAACAAACGTCGAGTAATTTTCAAAAGACTTTCACGAGCAAATGAATAAATGATGAAAGGACAAAACACTCAGCTGCTATCAAGGGCGGGGTGGAATGTATCTCACAGCCTTTTGTAATTTTATTTGCTGTAACGGAGTATGCCAGAGTGAGCATCGATCTGGTTGGTTAGGCGTCACTTTTGCAATTGAAAGGTTTTTGATACGTAATATCGCCTCTGAGAGAATAAATGAATAGATAGCTATGACGAGAATGAAAAAGGTATATTGGTGGCGCATGGGCCAGCGTGCGCGAGTGGACTGTATTGCGGAGAAGCAGATAACTGTTCTATTGACACTTTACACACAAAACAAGACAGGTGGCCGGGCTGCCGCGGATTCGATTCAGGCAGTGAATGCAGCCCGAGAAATTAGGAGAGGATGCACTAACCTTCACGACCCACGTGTTTTTCATCGCAGCCGGTACACGGATCTTCTCTTCCTTGCTCAGGAGCTGCCGTCAGCGTCACTAGATCCCTTGAGGAACACACGAGAGGCACCATCCGATCGGTAAAGGTCTATTAGGCGGTTAAAATACAACAAATATTATTCATTTCTGAGAGACGCGAGCGCGGCCGTCCTTACGCTGGCTAGTTCAAAGCGAGACTGAGTGTCTATATTTCACAAATGGCGGACGGACGAACTACACTATGGTTAGTGCGGGCGGGGAGATGGGTATAGAAAGGGTGTGTTTCCATGTCAAAAAATACAGTTTCCACATCGGCGCAACCATTCCCCCCGGCTTGAAGGGTTACCTTCGAAACGAAAAATGTGGAACAAAACTAATGTCTAATCTAAATCTAGGTTTGCGAAATAACAACTAAAATATAAACATAGATTGGAACTCGTGCCTACTGCTGGCTAGGCAGAGGGCAGAGGCGAACAACCGGGCGCAGATACGATCCGGTTGCAGTTTTAACCCGTACAACACGAGTTATCCCGCGGGCATCGGGAAAAATTTCCTCTACTACTCCTAGAGGCCAATGTAAAGGAGGCGCATTCTCAGTCATAAGGACTACCACCGTACCTACAGTAATTGGGTTGGATGGAGTATTCCATTTTTGACGTGACTGCAGCGTGTGCAAATAATCGGTTCTCCAACGATTCCAAAACGATTGGACCATCTTATCTAAAAGAGCGTGACGAGTTAGGAGGTGTATTCTATCGTCATCAACATCTATTGCGGGCAAATATTTTAAAGGAGTCATATTTAAGAAGTGAGCTGGCGTCAGCGCTAACGGCTCTGACGGATCGCTAGATAGAGTCCGACACAGCGGACGCGTGTTCATCACCGCCTCTACTTGCGCGAGTACGGTACTCAACTCCTCGAACGAGAGAATCTGTTCGCCTATGACGCGAAACAGATGCGACTTAAGGCTTTTAATATTCGCTTCCCAATTACCACCAAAATGACTAGCTGCAGGCGTGTTAAAGTACCATTCAATGCGATTTTCGGCTAAGATGTGAGCGAATTCACTTTGGTAGTACTTAGACCGTAAGAATGTGTGCAATTCCGAAATACTACGTCGGGCCCCTACATAGTTTGTACCGTTGTCCGAATACATGCGCTTAACCGGACCCCGACGCGACAAAAAACGTTTAAAAGCGGACATAAAATTTGGCGTACTTAAATCACCGGTCAACTCTATATGAACCGCGCGAGTTGTCATACAAATGAACAAACAAACATAAGCTTTCGTGGCGCGAATGCCACGACCACGAGCAATGGTGACCTTGAAAGGCCCAGCAAAGTCTGTGCCGGTGTGTACGAAAGGTTTTGCGGATTGAACAACACGACAAGAGCGATGATCGGCCATTTCAGGCGCGATAAAACGCGGGCGGAGTTTAAAACAAGGTACACATCTGTGTACCCTAGCGCGAATCAAATTACGAGCGGAAATTATCCAGTATTTCTGTCTCAAAATAGACATTAACAAATCGGGACCAGCGTGACAATTCACTTTGTGATGATAATCTACTAACAAATCTAATACGTGGTCCTTACGCGGGAGAATTACTGGGTGCCTTTGTTCAAATCCTAAACCTGAATTTCTCAAACGACCACCTACTCGAATGAGTCCATCTTCCAAAAATGGTTTCAAGTGTCGGAAAGAACGACTACAAGGTTTGTTAAATTCTAAATTTTTAAATTCAGAAGCAAAATAACACTTCTGCAATTCGCGAAGTATGATCAATTCAGCCTTATCTAAATCAGCGGCGGTTATATGACCGCGTGTAGATAAAATTCTCAAAAATCGGCCTACATAAACAACACAACGCAACAGTCTCGACCAAGACGAGACGCGATTAGCCAACAACAAAACCAGGGACTCTTCACGCGGGACCGACACCACAAGCGAGTGCTTCTTTTCCTCGGGTGGTTCGGAAACCGTAGTGGGATTGAATTGACTAACTGGCCACTTATCTAACGCGGCATGAATCCAGGACGGTCCACTAAACCATAACGGGTGATCTAATATTTGCGAAGGAAGCAGTCCACGAGAGAGACAATCGGCTGGGTTGTCGGTGCCAGCAACGTGAAAGAGATTTTTTGGCGCTAATTCCGATTGAATTTTTGCCACTCTATTAGCGACGAAGGTGTCCCAACGATGGGGCGAAGAGTGGGCCCAACACAAAGCGACTGTTGAGTCCGAAAAAGCTAAAATTCTATTAATATTAATGCGACTACTACAAGCATTGGCGATAGAGGTGATCAATCTAACCAACAATAGTAAAGCGCATAGCTCGAGGCGTGCCAGAGAGACGACCTTACGGGGAGAGACCTTCGATTTCGCGCTTATAAGGCTAATTGAAACCTTACCTACATTCGAGACATGAAAATAGACTACTCCTCCATACGCCCTCTCACTAGCGTCCGCGAAGCCTACTACCGTAACAACACTAGGTTGCGATATACCTACATGACGCGGAATTTGTACTTGGTCAAGCACAGAGAGTTCTTTTCTAAAGCGAGCCCACAACTTAGCAATGTTGTCGGGCGCGGTGTCGTCCCAATCACAATTCGAAAGCCAAAGCTCTTTTATAAGTAGTTTGGCGTACAGAACGACAGGAGCTACGAATCCCATTACGTCCCATATCCGTGCCACACACGACAGGATAATGCGTTTAGTACAAGTTTGCGGGGTCGAACTACTTTTCAAACTAAACGTATCAGATGCGGGCGACCAGCTTAAACCAAGCACCTTGTGCGTATCACTTTCATCGAACTCCTTAACCGAAGACAATCGGTGCGACGGTGGAATCGACTCTAACGCTGTTTGCGAGTTGCTCGTCCATTTCACGAGATCAAACTGACCCGCCTTCATGAGACTTATAACCTGAGCGGCCGTCTCGACAGCCTCGGCCTCGCTATCTACACTATACACGAAGTCGTCCATGTATAAGCCAGTCTCAATGGTGGCTCTCGCTTTAGGAAATGCATCGCCCTCGTCAGCGGCCAACTGCTTGACGGTGCGAAGTGCGTGAAAAGGGCTAGATTTAAGCCCGAAGCAAACACGATTAAACTCGTAAACCATTAAAGGTTCTTGCGGTGAAAATCTATACAAAAATCGTTGAAACCTACGATCGGGTTCGCGCACTTCAAGGCACAAAAACATTTGTCGAATATCTGCAGAGAGTGCCACAGCGAATAAACGAAAATTTACAATTATGTCAAATAAATTACCTTGAAGATTTTGACCACAATACAAAATGTCATTAAGCGACACGGAAGTGCTAGTCTTAGCACTGCCATCTAAAACTACGCGGAGTTTAGTAGTAAGCTTATCTTCTCTAATAACTCCGTGGTGCGGGATAACGTACGAAGGCTGGGTCTCGTCAGTGTCCGCAGGCGCAGGTGAGATGTAACCTTTATCTAAATATTCGTTAACAACCTCATCATAGGCTTGCTTTAACTTTGGAGACGCCTGCATCTTTCGTTCTAAACAAAGAAAGCGCCTTTCAGCGGATGCACGGGAGTCCCCGAGCGAAAAAATATCTCCCTTGAAAGGGAGCGCGACCACATAACGACCCTGCTCATCACGAGTAGTCGTGCGACAATAAATCTCCTCAGCCATCTTGTCATCGGGGCTTAGGATTGGTGGGACATTGACCTCTTCAATCTCCCAAAACTTGCGGATGGTAGACTCCAGTGGCGGCTCGACGGTGCAACAGAACGAGGCAGTCGAGTGACTAAAACTATCTATAGAAGCGGGTGCGGAACCAATTATAACAAAACCCAGAACTGTTTCCAGGGCGTGCGGAGCGGGGTACGTCGGTCCCCCTTTGACCTTACGTGATAACTGGAGGTGCGGGAGAATCGAAGCGCCGATCAATATATCGACGACTCCAGGAACAGCGTAAGTCTCATCAGCTAAAGGCAAGTCTTTAAATTTCGTTAATAAAGACGTGTCAACTGGGACGGTAGGCAACTGTTCAGTTATTTTATCTATAACGAGCGAATCCATGTCAAACCAAATATTATTATTAAAACGAGATCTAAACCTTGTTTTAACGGTGCCACGAACAGCTGACTGTAAGCTTCCAAAACCCTTCACCACTGAGCGGGTTGAACGCTTATCAACATTGAAACCAAGACGCCGACAACAATCTTGAGTAATAAAATTACTTTGCGAAGCGCCATCTAATAGCGCTCGAACAATGTGCGGTTTACCTAATGCATCAACAATAACCACGCGAGCGGTCGCAAGACAAACCGTAGTGAGGGCGGCACTAGCGGAGAACGAACACAAGGTGACGTCATTCGTAGCGGTCCCCGGGCAGGCCGGAGCGCGTGCGAGCTCGGGCTGCGGCTGCGGCGCAGGCTGCCGCGCGTCACCGCTCGACGAACCAACTGTGCTCACCTTGGATGCGGCATTACTATTTTCAAAATGAAGCAAAGTGTGGTGTCTCGCTTGACATTTGCGACAACCATTTCCACTATTACATAAACCCACGCGGTGTTTAGTACCGAGACAATTAAAACAAAGATTATTAGCGCGAACAAATTTATAACGATCACTAGGCGACAATTTTAGGAAACCAGGACACTTGTACAGTTGCGAGTGATGAGTACTACACAAAGAGCAAACAGGTGATTGTACACGTGCTGGTGCGGTATTAACATAAGTATGGGTTGACCTCAGTGACTTCGATGACGCATCTATTTTGCGTTCAGAAGTAACAACCTTCTTCGCGCCTTCATGTTTCGATGAAGAGCGTTGCAATACCTTTATATGCTCGCGAACAAAACTTTCTAAGTCTTCGAACTTAGGAATTTTACTGCCGCGATGATCCGACTCAAACAAACGAATGGTTTCGGAATCTAATTTCTTTAAACCCATATACAAAAATACGAAGTCGCAGAGGTCATCGATCTTCAAGTTCTTTACGGCGCGAACAGCTGACGCGAAAGTATCTAGAAATTTCTCTAAGTTTTGATCGTTACATGCCGTAATAGATTTCAAATCAGACATCTGATCTAAATAGGCGTTAGCTACCGATCTTTTATCCTCATACTTAGCTTTCAAAGTATTTAAAATTAAATTATAATTCCCGGCACTAAACGTAATTCCAGCGCAAGCGGTTATAGCTTTACCAGTCAATTTTTCAACGAGATAATGCAATTTTTCGTGATCTGTCAACGAATCGTTCTTATCTATTGTATTCTCAAAACTATCTATAAATCGACACCAATTGCGAATGTTACCATCAAACTCGGGTATTTGAATTGGTGGCAACTTAGGTCGGTCGCGAGTGGGGTTGGGTCGGTCAGACGGCTTCTCCAAACTCCTCGCGACGCGCTTGATACGACAATACAAATCGTCAAACGACGACAAGGCTTGATAACTCACTGAGTAATCGGGATCCAAATTCAACTCTAAAACGTTGATGTCATGCACTAAGGTTTCGAAATCCGCGCGTAGACTATCTAAGTTTTCTATAGAACACAAGAACGAATCTCTGATGACCAAATCAGAGGTTTTAAGTGCACTATCATAAATCGATTGTACGCGAGAGTAAATCATTTCTTTTTTAGCGTATAAAAGTTTCAATTGAACCTTACCGGTCTTATCAACCTTTGGGGACATGTTTACAATTAAATATGAAATGACT
The DNA here is from genome assembly GCA_963662185.1 of Eilema griseolum. NCBI lineage: Eukaryota > Metazoa > Arthropoda > Insecta > Lepidoptera > Erebidae > Eilema > Eilema griseolum. The sequence continues at coordinate 16,040,803 of OY759250.1, forward strand.
TAATCCTAGCGGTACAGAGCAGCGAGGCGGCGCGAGCGTTAACTATGTAGGTAGGTAGGTGCTTACAACTGTGAATGCACGCTTGAACAAACGCGCATAGCAACAAGGTCGCACCTGCGCGATGGTCGCTGTCTAGATTCAACTATTATTTCCGAGATTAAGTATTGCGTAATATCTATTCAAATTAAAATACTTTCGTATGAATTGGGATGAGATGCGAGCGAGGTAGGTACAGCCACGTGTCTACCCACGCAGGTACTAGGCAAATACGACGTGAGCCGAGAACAACGTAATTGAAAAAAACAAAACAAAGCCAAATGCGTTAGGTATTACACTGTGCCTATGCACTAGGGTGTCTGAGTATACCTAAGATCTAAGCCTAAATGTCTGGATGCGGGGTTTTCTACTAAAATAACCAGGCACTTAGGTGCGATGCGAAAATTGTGAACTACGATTAAGTGTTGATATGATACCTAACCTATTTATGTATTAGGTAGGTACAATGCGAGCCAGCGGCGAACGGACAACAAATTCTAAGCCTAAATGTCTGGATGCGGGGTTTTCTACTAAAATAACCAGGCACTTAGGTGCGGTGCGCTCATTCCCATTAGAATAATAACAAAATACGAACTACGGCTAAGAATCCGGCTCGATCCGGACCAAAAATGGTGGCGCATGGGCCAGCGTGCGCGAGTGGACTGTATTGCGGAGAAGCAGATAACTGTTCTATTGACACTTTACACACAAAACAAGACAGGTGGCCGGGCTGCCGCGGATTCGATTCAGGCAGTGAATGCAGCCCGAGAAATTAGGAGAGGATGCACTAACCTTCACGACCCACGTGTTTTTCATCGCAGCCGGTACACGGATCTTCTCTTCCTTGCTCAGGAGCTGCCGTCAGCGTCACTAGATCCCTTGAGGAACACACGAGAGGCACCATCCGATCGGTAAAGGTCTATTAGGCGGTTAAAATACAACAAATATTATTCATTTCTGAGAGACGCGCGCGCGCGATCGCCTTTACGCTAGCTAGTTCAAAGCGAGACTGAGTGTCTATATTTCACAAATGGCGGACGGACGAACTACACTATGGTTAGTGCGGGCGGGGAGATGGGTATAGAAAGGGTGTGTTTCCATGTCAAAAAATACAGTTTCCACATCGGCGCAACCATATATGAACAATGAACATACGCCAATACAATATTACATTAACTAAAATATGCTATTATAATATACAATTACTTACAAATTTATATAAAATTATGCTAACTATACAATATAAATACAAAAATGGGATAGAGAAAAAGAGGGAGACTGTAATTTTAGGCATCGAAAAATTCCTCCCCATCGATCTCTACTGGTACCGTGCCCAAGAGGCTGGCGGCATTACCACGCTGAATGGTGATGCCAATTCTTTGAGCGATGTAAAGGCCAGCCTTATGGTCACGGGAAGCGTCGATTAGTCGCTTCGCTATTTCTTTGAATAGCACGCGCGCGCTTGTACCCCACGGACCCAACGTTTCGACTCCAAACGGCTCAAAAATATAATTACCAGTTAAATTGGTATATTTGCGCCGTTTGAGAGTCTCCGCTGATGCAGCAGCAGCGCATGCACAGTCCATCGTACTTGGAAGATGGGAAGGCGCCAGGGTGTCGAGGCAAGTTGCATCCCGCACCAAAGGCCTACCCATCTTCCAAGGCATCAACGACATACCGTCCGGTCTCTTACCATCGTCGCGAGCCAAGCCAACAGGTTCAAGTATAGCTGGCAAGCCGGCGGTGACAAGAGCTCGACGGATAATGTCAATACAATTGGATAGGTGTACCAGACAGAATCTCATGGCAAATTGGAAAATTAAAATTTGAATAGTGCAATACTGGGGAAATTGGATTAAACCATCTTGATACCTTTTAATTATAATTTTTTTTATCGGTAGACATACATATGTACAATGACCATCATATAGTAATATAGTTGCTGCTAAAGTGAAATATTCTTACGACATATGGTAAGAAGTTGTATATATAAATATTCTTACGACATAAGTTCGAAAGATATTTGATTTCGAAAATTCAATTTCTCGTAACCCCCGAAAATGCTTTATACACAAAGTCTATGGCGTCTAGCGACTATCTCTTGTTATTAATATCCAGCAACAAAACGTAAAAAAATTCGTTTGTTGTATGGAATCCACCTTAAATATATCTGTACATATCCTTACATATGAAATTAGCGTTTTGTAGTACTGACCATTTTGATCTGAAATATCTCCTTTTTGGTACTGAATACCAAATTCAAATTTATAAATTCATTTAATTGGTACATTTGAGTTTTGAAAATTGTGTCGTTCACTTTCTAAAAACTGACTCTACTGTCAGCAACTGCAAACCATGAAGGAAAAATTAGCTGCTAAACAACCGAGATTGTTCAATCTCTCTGCGAACAAACAACCACTGAGTTAGATGAGATTCAATTGGAATGTCTGTGACATCCACCGTACTCCCCGGTCCTTCCTCCAACAGATTACCATTTTCTCCGGAATTTTGACAACTTCTTACAAGGAAAAAAATTCAACACCGATGTGGCAGTCCAACCCGCCTTCAAAGAGTTTATTGATTCTCGCCTCCATAGTTTTTTTTTTAGTAAAGGGATCATGAACTACCTATGAGATGGCAAAGGTGCATTGATAACAAAGGTGCATACTTTGATTAGTTAAATATATTTTACAAAAAAAGTTACTTTATATTCCTGCCGTACAAAACACCAATTTCATATGTGAGAACCTCATATTAACCTTTTTCTGTTTTTAGTATTTATTTTATTTTGTTTTTACAGACTGTTCTTATAGCGGCAACAGAAATACTAAAATCTGTGAAAATATCAGCTGTCTGGTTACCAAGGTTTGAGAAATCAGACAGACAAAGAGACGACCATTGTAGTCACAGTAATAGGGTTCCTTTTTCGCCCATAGGGTATGGGACACTGGAAAAACAACTATAAACAAATTAAATAAATCTAAACCTAAAATGTGTCATGGAATTCCTCCGCAAAAGTCGAAATAAACATACAAAATCTATAGAACGAGTAATAAAATGATTGTATGTTAATCTGTAATCGCTACAGCTATATCATCATCACAAAGAACGTATAATATAATTGGCAAATAATAAAAGTCTATGTAAAAGTATCAAAATGGTACAACCTAACTTAAAGGCCAACTTTCTACATAGATCGCAACTCCGAATCAATAAAAAATATTTGACAGCTCGATATATTGCATGTCAATTTTGTATGAACTTTACATCCCGATGTGACTTTGTGCACATGTGCGTGTAATGTCTCCTAACAAGTAATAATTAACCTCTATGTGCTGGGCTTATTTGGCATGATGACATTAACGTTGGCATATAAAAATCATAACTCTGTTTTTACAATCGTGACTTTCTGGTAGACCTTTATTGTTCTTCACCCGAAATCAGCGGACTATTTTGAGAAGTATAATTTTATAACAGTAGAAAATGTGACATAAGGGCTAAAGCAACATCTGAGTTTGAAAGAAATAAATTTAAAAAGTCATATGAATTCCTATAAATGCAAACTCCATGAATAATTACCGTTGATACACTGTGTTGTTAAACATTTATAACATGCTTATACTGAATTATATTTTTATATCTCAAAAACGTAGAATTACAACGTGACGTCGTTGGCAACGTGTACTAGTTAATATTTTAAACACGGTGCGGCGTGCAGTGTTTAGTGATGAGAAATTCAAATGTGGTTTGAAAGATGAATCTGGGATAATGAGCTCCTTTGGGAAGCTCTAGGCACTTTTAAGTGTAAGCGTAGAACGCTTCTTCCTAGAATAGTAGAATCCTTCCCAACTGACGCATTTTATGTTGAATGATTTTTAAGGTTAAGAATTTTTCATGAAATTACTCTAATTGCAACATTCCGCTGTGTTGGTTCCCGGTGGATTAAATAAGATCACCTCACCTCTTCCCATGGGTGTCGTAGAAGATGACTGGTCTCCATCCGATATTAACCAAACAGTTCATAGTAAAGTGCGCGCTTGATGATGATAGGCTCGCCCCCATTACGTGGGAGCGAAAATCATAGCGAAGTGTGGTTGGAGTGCGCTCTTTGCCTGTGTGTCACCAGTGAAATAGTATAATGCAGTTAAGTTCCCTTGATCGCAGTTCCTATATCTCAAGAAATCTACTGTGTTAAAGGCATTCCTCAAGTCAACTTTGAGGATAATCTCGCCTCCATTGCAGCCAAGGAACGTAGATAAGGCATGTACGGCATCCTCACAGCCCCTTTTATTTTTTCAGCAGGTGATGGGTGCTTGCTCTGCAAATCTGCCAGAGTATCTGGCGAGCAAGGCGCTATAACATCACTGCTGAATAAAAGCCATGCAGGTTCCCTAATGTCACCTTCTTAAGTTGGACTCTACGTGGTGGTAAATGGAATGGTAAATTTTATAGAAGGTGGTGTATTTTGGATCAAAAGTATGTACGTTTGTTTTTGTGGCCTGGTCTCTCGCACCATGTAGAGGATCCTGTAAGGGAAGGTGAGTAATTGTTCCCAAGAGCTCTGAGAGTTCTTCCGGATTACCACGGCTATACACCGGGTAAGGTTCAGTGCTACCGTGGTCCTGCACCACGGGGAACTCTCTTTAAAATTGACCCCGAATTTTTAAATTTAGATAATATTTGCTAAAAGGGAATTAGGGTGGTGAAGGGGCTGTTTGGATTGAAGGTGAATTTTGGGATTTGTGTTCTTTCTCAAAATGCACTTTTAAACCCCGCTTACTTTAAAAAATAAACTTGCACATATTCCCGCTTTGCTGTTCACTGCACTGTCACAGTCCCTTTGCGTAGAATAAACACTTAAAACACTTAATCAGTTAAAACTACTATTATATACACAATAAAAAGGAGGTAGGACACGTCGGTATTCCCGTCCGAATTGAGCAGTCCGACTGGGGAAGTACCTCCACCGTACAGAATATCACGGCTATAACCTCTTGTTGTGTTCCCGGTGGTGAGTAGGGTAGCCAAAGCTCACTGGAGAGTTTTTGTGCTGTCATTGGGAAGACCAAAGGCATGTCCTGATTTTGTGTTTTGCTCTGAGGGCACATAAAATCTCTGTTCTTACAGGGTCGGCAGCACGGATGTGACTCCACTGGTGTTACACACGTTCATAGGTCACGGTAATCACTTTCCATTAGGTGGGCCGTGTACTTGTTTGCCACCTAAGTTGTATAAAAAAAATCATTACTGAAAAATAAAACATAAACAAAATTGACAAAGCCAGCGCGCTTGCGTCTTCGCATCCTGGTAACGCGAGGGATCAAAGCGACGTCCCCGCGTTGCACTAGTACCATTACGATGGCTTCTCCTGACTATATGGAAGTGAATTCTATTAGTGATTATGTTTGTCGTATTTTTGATTACTACTTTTTCCTTACTGTCACACAATTGAAGCATGCAATTAAAAAAAGATACATACGTTAGATTAATTGAGTGATGTTTACAAAAATTAACTTCAAGATTATGAATAAATAAATTATTAATATATTGAGTACTATTTTTTACAATGATTTATTTGGGAGACTGATGCCCAAGCTGGGTAGGATTCTGTATGTTGAATTTATAAATATGTACTTTTATTGTTTTTTTTAAATGATTTATTAATTACGAATAAAAATATGTGCATATAAAATGAACCAAAACATGTAAAACATGTACAAATTATGCAGTTTATAAAAATAATATCTTTCATTTAGTTTTTTGTAGCAAAATTACTAATAATAGTAACAGTTACATTTAATAAATGTTTAGATAATTCAAATAAAAAATGAAGTTTTATTGATCTTCCACTAAATCTCTTGAATTGGTTGTAGTTCACAATCACATGCTTTTTTAAATCATCAAAGTTGAAACTCTGTCAGTTTGGTCCAGATATGGCCTTATATTAGCTGAAAAATCTTTCCACGTCACATGATGATACTGAAGCGTACTTAAAGACGCCTAGTTCAGTAATTGTGTTAGGCACGTCTGCAGTGCCCTCAAAACTTTCGCACAAAACTTTATTATTGGTTTTTAGGGAAAATATTGTTATTTTAGTTTTTGTTTAGCTATTTCAGCAACAGGGTTTTCCGTTTCAGAAACTTTTTTCTATTTCTTCAGTACTCTTTAGGTTTTCATTTAGAGATGTTGAAGGATTTTCTAGATTTTTTAGAGCGACATCCAATTGAGAAATAATTGTTCCGATTTCATTAAAATACTCGGCGTAGTATTCAACTGCTGTCAGCCATGTAGCCCAGTGTCTCAGCACGGGCTCTGGCAGCGAAGGTCTCTGTAAATTCTTCTCTTGAAATCAAGCTCGGTGCTTTCAGAAAGATTTTCTTTACCAACATTTTTAAACTGGCCGTGGTGGCGAGAATAGAAATCAGAAAAATTATATATTTTTTGTGAACTAGCTTATGTTCTATGATATAAAAATCTGATTGTGACATTTTTTTGTAAAATAATGGACTAAACTTTGATAATGGTAAAATATGGAAAATAACATTTAGTTTTTTACAATCGATATTTGATAACCGATGTAGAGAACTACTATAATACATTATGACATTGTTAATTTTTAAGTAGCCATAGGTACCATGACATTTTCATTTGTATTCTGGAATGTATAAATATAAATAATTCGACAGTATGAAAATTTCTAGAAGTAAGATATCAGATTATTTAGTATTTTGTTCCTTATTTAGCTTTTAAATTGCATGCCTATTATGGTGGAATATGGTGAAACTACATATATACCTATTGAATGTAACATCTTATGTAACCCATATTTGCAAAGAACAACAGATTAAAAATACACATGTAATATTCATCCATGTCCTATATATATATAATACTTAATAGAAACTAAATAGAAACCAAGTTCTGGGCTTGATCATCGACTTAATCTACGAAATCTCTATGTGTATTACTTTACAATTATGAAAATTACCTTTGACACTACCGGTGGTGGTGTCAAGGGGAATAATATATACCCTTGACACTAGTAGTAGTGCCTTGGGGAAATAATATTACCCTTAACACTACCATTGGGTGGTGGCACGGGGAAGTCACCAGTAAGAGTAACAGTATTTTATACTTCACCGGCAACTACGTACATTGTACAATTTTTAGTAAGTTCGTTATTACAGTAAATTACTTCATCACTTTATCTTTCTATACAGAGTTCAGTGTTAAGAAAGAAATTCTTCGTACTTACTCGTAAACTACGGTGGAATGTTTATACAGTTTTATTTATGGTGGCTAATGAACACACTCTGTTATGCTGTTTGATTTTAAAATACACAATCAAAATGGATTGCATATCAGGATAATACTGAATAAAACGCAGTTAGTTGGTATATTGGATAAGAAAAAATGAATAAAATAATTATAAGAGTGATTGACTAGTTGGTTCTGTTGCCATTCGTGAAAGTGTACAGGATAGACAAATGCCTTTCTATTTAACAAGTTTCAATCTGAACGCAAATGTGATAAACTTATATCATACTCTTTTGACTAAATGTCCTAAACAAATATCATAGACTAACACATGTAATACAAATATTATATCTCTGCTCTGAGGTATTATTCTACTTGACAATGAGTTGTAAACGTAATGATATCGTGTATAGACGGTGGATTTCAATTAGTTAAAAATAAAACATATTTATGAGGTAAATCTATACAAACTTAGATGCGTCGGCTAATACGAACGAGCGTAGTTACAGTACGTTTAGTCCAGGCGAATAAGGATCCTGACGGTGTGATAAGACAATAATAAGTAAGACTTACCTAGAGCAAAATCGCAAGCCGGTCCAAAAAATACATGCGCACAATCATTATACGCATCGATGGCCGAGATGACAGCATATGCGGCATCGCAATCCGTGACGTCATACTTCAGCCATTCCACCGTTAGCCACGGCGGGAAGGCGTTCTTTATAATTGGATCTTGAATTGCGAGATCGAGGACCGGGCCAACCTAGAAAATAAGAAGATTAAGTTAGTTATTTTTATATGTCCGGGGAGACTTATGAATGCTCAAATTATCGTAATATTTTTAAGAGGTTGAAGCCATCAGAGATTTTATAGTTTTTGATTAAGTACAGTCTGCATTAAGAGAAAATAATAATTGCACAAATATCAAACTTGAAAATCTGCATGAAAGCCAATTTTATTTTAATTAATACTTACAAAAAAAGTATTTTCATCAAAATTTTAAGTTATTTTTATAGAATGTTTTTGTTAAGAATGTGTTCGAGAACTTTCAAAAAATTTTAAAAATCGTCTTTTGACGCAGACTAATACTTGGACTACGGCAGATATCGAGCCGTAGCACACGTCGTAATAATATATATTACATGGCAGCTAAATTGGTAAATCTATTGATTGGTTTTTGTTACTTTAACGGACTTTAGTTATCGTACGTTATCTATACACAATCAGGGGATTCTCCAGAGCCTAATCGGTAGTTACAATTTGTCTCGTATTGAACAAACTGGCAGTTTCACGCTTACTTTATTTTATTATTTACGGAAAAATGTAAGTTATGGCCCCGTGACACCACTGGTAGTGTCAAGAGTATTATTCTATCCCTATTACACCACCCGTGGTATCAAGGGTATGTATTAAATCTCCATGATACCATCGGTAAGAGTATTTGTTGTAGCTATATTGAACGTGGGATGTGTGAAAAACTTGACGCGTTATAAACGTTAAATCAGTTTTAACGAGATATATGTTAAGAATGTTTTGCTGTAACTATGAGAACAGTTAAGGTACCTGCTCCTACGGCCCCGTCTTAAAAATTCATCCTTTTTAAAAATAAAACAATTAAAAGCCATTGCAATACAATCAATCAATAAGCCTATCGTAGTCCACTGCTGGACATTGGCCCCTCTCAATATTGTGAAGCTTTGGCCTACTGTTTCCACGCTGGCCAGACGGGTTGGTACAGGGTTTTATTTCGAGTTTGCCTTTTCTCGCAGTGATCTCGTCTGCGTATTTTGCCGTAAGTCGCCTCTTACGACACCCTTCGGATGAGATGGGGTAGTTATTCTTGTATTCTTTCTCCGTCACCACACGGATGCAATGCATACAATTTAAATGGTTTTAAATTCCTAATTAAGTATTTATTTTACGTAAATTATAAGAGGTAAACTACCACCCACCACTACCACTAAGACTACTAAGAGCCACTAGTCCACCCGGCCGGATTACATCTTGCCTAGTCGATGAAAAACAATATCTTAATATCGATACTGTGCTAAAGCATACTACATTTATTTTAATACAATATGTCAAAATGGTACAACAAGCTATGCTTAGTCTATGTACTAATCAAATAACCCGCCCCTGATCGCTCCCGGTGCAAAAGTTCAAATTCAAATATATTTATTATGAAAATGGGTTACAATGTGATGTCAATAATGATATAAAGTTTCTCCATTCTCCACCTCTAGGCATACAATAGGCAAAATTTTGTGTAATGTACTTAAATAACTAAACTAAATGTCAGAAATAAATTGAACAAATTAGGTACATGTCAACATGAGTGAGCGTCAAAAAGTGCCCATAACACTTGCTGCGTTGCCACGTTGGATGGCTATGGACAGCCTTTGGACCAGAAACGACCCGGAACGAGTGTCACCGGTCGCCTCGATGAGCCTCTGTGCTAAAGTATTTATTTAGAGCTGATATTCAATTTCTGTTCAAAGCGACCCCACTATTCGTTTCCCGTAGAACATTCAATTACACGCGTATCAATCAGTGAGGCAATTTTATCGCTAACAATGTTTCGACTACACTGAATGAAGTCTATCAATAGATTTCGCACTTAACGTTCTATTTATAGAACTTGATAATCTTATCATTATTACACTAATATATATCCAGAACACGCGCACTCATACAATTAACAATTAGTGTTAATGTTTTTAAGTTGTTTATGTTAGTTTTAGGAAGGAAGTTTTCTCAATATTTCTTGTACTGAAATCCTATTAGTGGGCCTACTACGATGCGTATAAGCGTTCATGTTTTGTACCATGAGAGGAATCGAGCAGAGTTTCGAAAACGTTTTTTTTTTTTTTTTTTTTTATATAGGACACGTCAATTGGACTTCGCCTTGCCTGATGGTAAGCTGAAGGCAAAATCCCAGAAAAGAGGGTCACCATTACTTACACATACCGTGTGACAATGGTGACACTCAGCTTGACGGCCTTATCATATGCTTTTTCACGCCCCGCTTAAAGGACCCGGGACTGTAGGAAGAAGGAAACACGTGAGCTGGTAATGAATTCCAGGCCTTAATGGTGCGACAGAGGAAAGAGTCTCCGAACCGCTTGGTTCTTGATCGGATGTTTTGCACCGTGTGCGGATGACATCTAAGACCTGCACGCGTTGTCCTGTGTAGGAAAGGGGAGGGTGGGACTAATTGGAAGAGCTCATCAGAACACTCCCCATGGTACAGACGGTAAAATACAGCCATGGACGCAACATCTCTACGCAGCTGTAAAGGTTCTAGGGTGTTCGTGATCTCGGGATTCCCAATGATGCGGATCGCACGTCGCTGCAACCTGTCGAGAGCATCTAGTAAGTACTTTGCTGAACCATCCCAGAGATGCGAGCAGTACTCCACACAGGAACGAATTTGTGTCTTGTATAGAAGACACCGCTGCTCCGGCGTGAAAAATCGTCTCACTCTGTTCAGGACTCCGAGTTTTCGTGAGGCTGTTTTGATGATGCTTTCGATGTAGTTTTTGTTATTCAGGTTGCAGCGAACATCCATACCTAGGATATTGAGATTGTCCTGCAGCGGCAGTGGCGTGCTCTGAAGAGTGGGGAGGGGAAGGAAAGAAGATACTTTTGCTGTAAACGCACATGCCTGCGTCTTCTTGGCATTGAACTCAACCAGGTTCTCAGAGCCCCATTGAGAAATGTGATTCAGGACCCCGTCAAGCTCAGTGACAAGAAGCTGCCTTTTCTCTGCGATATCTGACTGCTTGGCCGCTGGATGTCCATGATAGCTCCCATGTAAAGTGCTATCGTCTGCATAACAATGAACATTGCCGGTAGACAGCATGTCGTTGATATGCAGAAGAAAGAGAGTGGGTGATAAGACGGACCCCTGGGGCACGCCAGCATTAACCTGCAGAAACTCTGAAGCTCGTCCGTCACAAAGGACGCGAATACGGCGCCCCTGCAGGAAGCTAGCAACCCAGTTGCACAGCCTAGAAGGCAGACCAAAGGCAGGTAGCTTAGAAAGAAGCGATTTGTGCCAGACTCTATCGAAAGCTTTGGCGATGTCAAGACTAATTGCCAGTGACTCGCCGTGCTTGTCCATAGCCTCACCCCAAAGATGGGTAACGTATGCTAGAAGATCACCCGTTGACCGTTTCGGTCTGAAGCCATATTGCCGGTCATTAATTAAGGAGTGATCCTCTAGGTGCCGCATGAGCTGTTTGTTAATTATGTGCTCAAACACTTTGCACAGCACTGAGGTGACGGCTATGGGTCGATAGTTGGCTGGCTCCGAGCGATCCCCCTTCTTGGGAATCGGCTGAACATTCGCCTCTTTCCAAGGCAAAGGCACTGTACCCGAACTGTAGGATAGCCGGTACAGGCGCGTAAGCATTGGAGACAACTCCGCTGCACATTTTTTCAAAACTACCGCTGGAATACCATCCGGACCACTGGCTTTCCGGACATCGAGTGATTGCAGCACTGCACGGACATCGCGTTGCCTGATATGGATATCAGGCATCGCGTGGTCACTGTCGGGTAGTGTTGGTGGCTGCGTACCACAATCATCGATTCGGGAGTTGGCCGCAAAGAGATTAGCCAGCAGATTTGCCTTCTCTTGCGACTCATGGGCCAGGGATCCATCAGGGTTACGCAGCGGAGGCAGCGAAGGCTGACAGAAGTTGGCTTGCACGGCTTTAGCCAGTCGCCAGTAGCCACGGCTTCCCGTGGGATGCATCACTAGCTCTTGACCAAGCCGCGCTATGCGCAGGGCATCCGCTCTGACATAGGCCCTTCTACAGACCTTTGTGGCTCTGTTGTACGCTGCCTTGAAGTGGCCCAGATTGGGATGGCGCGTGGCGCGCGCCCTTACCCAAGCGCGGTACGCAGACTGTTTTTGTTCAACAGCTTCCGCGCACTCGCGCCCGAACCAAGGGCGCACCCCGCGGTCACCGGCGACATCGGTGTATGAGATATAGTATTCCATACCCAAACCGATCTCACCGGCGACAGCAGTAGCACAATCCGATGGGTTCTTACCTTCAAAGCAGCGCTCAACCCACGGGATGGACGCAAAATAGTCACGAAGTCCATCCCAGTCCGCTGACGAGTAGTGCCAGAGACGCCGCTTCCCCTGCACGGGTCGTGGGGGCGCCATAATAGGCACCGTGGAACAGACCAGGCAGTGGTCAGAGTTGCCTAACGCGGCTCGCACCGATACACTGTACCGGTCCGGATCACTCGTCAGCAGAAGGTCTAGCAGAGAAGGTGCTTGGCCCGACCTTCTTGGTATCCTAGTGACCTCGTGCACCAATTTGGTCAGGCCGTGCGCCAGAGCAAATGCGTGGGCGGCTCTTCCCGCATGGTCTGTTTTGGAGGAGCCCAACCAGATCTCGTGGTGGGCGTTAAAATCCCCCAAAAATACCATTTCGGCATTCGGAAATCGCTCCTGCGCATCATCTGCCGCCTGACTCAGATATTCAAAGAGTCGAGTTGTCTCAGCATCTCCTGTATGGGAACGGTAGAGGCACACATAGATCTGACTCGTAGGGCCATGGTCTACGTGTACCCAAAGGACGGAGAAGGATGGGTCCTCTAGGCAGCGCAAACGGCGACAGCAAACATCCGCCCTAACAAACACGCACACCCCGGCTTTTGCACGAAAACTTTCCTCAAGAACATAGCCAGGGTAGAGCAAGTAGGTCGTGTCGTCAGGGCGGTGTATTTGCGTCTCCGTTAGAAAAAACATGGCAGGTTTCGCCGTCTCTAGGTGTTGGTGGACGGCGTTGAGGTTTGCATGGAGCCCACAGATGTTAGTGGACTCCACCTCAAATAGCAAGCTTTTGGGAGTGTGACGAGCCGCTGTGTTGCCTTTTTCTATAAATTGCGCTGCCATGAGTTTGGGTGGGAGAAGGCGTGAAAAAAAGAAGTGATTGCCGCCGCAGCACCGTGTGACAAAGCGCGGGATATTGGTTTTATCTATGAATGTGAGGCATGGCGAGAGCCGACGCGCCGAACGGAAGGGCCCCCTTACCCCCCCGAGTATGGTCGCCGGGCTCCCAAATCCGGTCACCAACCGGCACGACGAACCATATCGGGATTATGCGCGGCCTGGTGAGGCAGCCTCCCAAGGTGGTTAACCCCAGTTGGGCCCCTGTACTATACCGCGGGCGGCCAGCGGCACCACCGTTTCTACAGGTCTCCCTGTTCGGCGCATCGCCCCGCGCCATCCCCACTAGACTACGCCAAGACCCACTGGTCCCACTAGTGCTGCGACAACCACCACCTCTGCCCGGCTATGCACATGCTGACCCCTGAACACAATCCAACCGAGATTGAATTGCTATGGAGGGTTTTTCGCAATAGTGCACGGTGGTACCTACCCGGTCGAAACTTGAGACAAATTTGTGCCACCAAGTTTCTACCACCAGTGGAGAAATTTATATTCATGAAATATTTTGAAAAAGGGTGTTCTCACATTTATTATCAAATAAAATATGACATTTCACAATACATAATATATTGTCAAGAAAGCATGTCCCGAATGTAATAAGGAGCCTTTGTAACACAGTAAAGTACGCACGCATTATGCTTATGTCGTTCAGATATTGCCATCTGAATTGGCTTTTGATATATTTATGGATGTGATGTGTCTTCGAGAGAGGTGTATAGGGTGCTACTCACACCTGAAAGGTTCAATCAATTTCATCTGCGAATCGGTGCGCCTGTTATACAATGGACAAGAACCTGGCGTAGGTTTTCCTCTCGGGGTTGAGAGGCCAGATGCAGTCTGACTTGCTCCCAAGATTTTTGAGCAATCCAAAATAGACACCGGGTTTCTAAATAAAAAAATGGACTCTATTGGGAAATCGTAGACTGTTTGATAATGCCTCTGGCATTAAGTTCACCTCTGTACTGTGCATATGTACTGTGCATAAAGTTAAATAAAATAATTAATTAAAATAAATCTACTTATACATATAAGTAAAATATTATTTTTTTAAACTAGAAGAGATACTATAATACCGCGGTAGCCTAGTAGTATGGGTAATGGACTGCTGAGACGAGATCTCGGGTTCGATCCCAGGTTTTACCATGGCACACATCAATGACTTTTCGATGCTTTTCGAAGTCACGTGTGTATTTATCGCAGGTTTATAAGTGCCCTAAACATAAGCTGGCGAAATGTGGGTGCTAGTACCTCTGCCTACCCCTCCGGGGATATAGGCGTGAGTTTATGTTATGTTATGTTAGAAGAGAAACTTAATGATTGATTTCGTCTTAAGGAGTCCATTTTTGGCGGATAGTAGCAGATGGTGATAACAATGAAAACGGACGAATAATGGTTATAATATAATATAATCATAAAAAATAATAAAAAAGGCGAATAAACCCATGCGTTTATATACTTGTGTATATTTGCATTTGTATACTATCACGCGAAGGCTTTTTATGTATAAAATTTATCCTGTAACCTGATACCATAATTTGATTATTGTACAATGCTTACAACCTTCGCGTTTGTCGCAATCGAATGAATGTTACGTCAGTAAATAAATTACGTAATTTTGATACGTTAGATCTAGATAATAGTAGTATGCGTAATCTTAATGACTTTTCTATACATAAACACCTAATCATTGTGTCTCATTACTATAAACTACGTATTTTCTAGAATGTGAAGAGAACGTATGGTGCTTAATATCTCCACA
Organism: Eilema griseolum; assembly: GCA_963662185.1. Taxonomy (NCBI): domain Eukaryota; kingdom Metazoa; phylum Arthropoda; class Insecta; order Lepidoptera; family Erebidae; genus Eilema; species Eilema griseolum. Next base: position 16,055,829 of record OY759250.1, read on the forward strand.
ACCGTCAGCAAGTATCTACTGTCCTATTAGAGCTGGCCATCAATCTTGTTTTATTAGTTTTTCACAAAGGTCAACGAGGCAAAGCTATAGACTAACAACTGCGATCAGTACGGAATTAGCCGCATAGTTACCGATAGATTAGAATTTAGACCACCCCATCATACAAGGTGACTAAGGGATAGGGCTGTTCAACATCTAACAGATATATACAGCCCAGGCTCAACCTCAAATACTTGAGTCTGGCTTGAGTCAACAATAGTGCCCGGAAAACAGCAATAGGCTCTAGCGGTTTCGTGGGACCGGATACAATGATTGGTGTAATTCCTAACCCTCCGGGGATAAAGCCGGAATTATATATATATATGCTATGTATGGACGGAATTAAGAAAAAGCGACGGTTGATAACAGTAAGTACACCCCTAGTATATAGAATGGCAAATATTTAATTATAGAATATGAACGAATTGTGGGGATACACCTGTAGGAATACAGGCGCATATGTAAATGATATGTAATAGTTATCATACTTACAGCGGATAAACAGGCATCATAAGTAGTGTTCTTAGGCAGCAACAGAGCAGCCCTTATCTTGCATGTGTTATTTTCGTCACACACTTTATCACAGTTTCTAATACGCGGCTCCTCACCTCGGCAATTTTGGTGACAAACACCCACATGCACAAACCCCATTATAATTAACACACACCACTTCATTTTGAAGACACTTTTAAATATGAATAACCGTATTGACAAATCACTTATTCAAATTTTTTAACACTTATTTGAATTTGGAATTTTAGCCAGGATTTGAAATTAGCGGTAACATTTTGAAAAATTCATATCCAGCGAATAATCACGATACTAAAAAATTAACCCCAATCGCGGAGTAAAACGGATTTAGTAAACCGGTTACATCTTTCACAGAGTTACGGCTCCTGTAACAAAAGAAAACCATTGATTAGTTACAGATTTAGGTAAAATAAAATATGCAAATACAAAAAAATATCAACGGCATGAGAAAGAAATACAACACTCAAATATGCGGTTAATTATAAATAAACTTGTAGACATGAAAACCAAATGAAAAAAAATGATTAGAAATTCCACTTCATGGGTCCAATTCTGATGACAATTTTTATCAGAATTTTTTTATACCACTAAGGTGCCAGACAAGCACATATCCCACCTGATGTGGTTACCGTGGCCCATGGACGTGCGCAGCATCAGGGACGACACATTTGCGCTGCCGACCCTGAAGAAACCTCCTAATGCCCCTTTTGAAGAACCCCATTTTGTAGGCGCATGGGAAAACCGCAGCAGGGAGTTCATTCCACAGCTTGAGTCTGCGTGGGATGAAGTTTCTTTCATACCGTACAGTGCGTACTGTCTCAGCATTGAACAGTTCAGACTCGCACGTTTCGAAGGAATATTGTTTTTGCCTACGTATGTGTTTGCAGTAAGCAATTTACATAATTTATTTTTAGATGTCTACAAATGTAATATTAGTTCTTGAATCGGTATTCAATATCTGAGGTAATAAGTTTCAGTGTCTTTTATCATTGTTTCTCGAGAGAACAAAGAAATTTTAGCACAATAATTTTGGAAACAAATCTTAGGATGAAATTCGAATCTACGAAAAGTCTAATATTGTCACGATGCTTTGTCTGTGAACAACTCGAGACCCATTCGAAATTCTTAATTAACTGTAAACAGAGATTCTCATTTCGATTATGTATCTGTGTTTGTGTTTGTGATTTTCTCTAAGGAGGAATAAGCCTAAGACATACTGTCTTATTGCGTTGCTAAGGATGAAAGCCATACCAATGGTACCATTACTAAGGATAATCTTCGAGATATTTGGTACTTTAGTAGAAAAAGTAGAAAGACGAACATCGGACCCCGAAGAAAAAGTCTCGAATGTAACCAGAATTATTTTAAAATAATGATGCCATCATAGTTTATCATATTAACTCTTTTAGGGTTCATTAAAATGTTGAAAAATAAAATCTGATTAGTAACCTCAGATGGACGCCCCCTAGCCAGATGGACGGACGACCTGAAAAAGGTGGCTGGGACAGACTGGATGCGGAAGGCGGAGGATCGGAGAAAATGGCGCACATTGGGAGAGGCCTATGTCCAGCAGTGGCCTGCGGTGGGCTAATTGATTGATTGATTGATAGTAACCTCAAAAGTACAAATAGTACAAAAAGTACACATAACAACATTCAACAGTAAACATAACAAACATAACATAACATAAACTCACGCCTATATCCCCGAAGGGGTAGGCAGAGGTGCTAGCACCCACATTTCGCCAGTTCATGTTTAGGTCCCAATGTAATAGGTGGCGAGCCTATTGCCATTAACCGTGCACTCATAAACCTGCGATAAATACACATATAACTTCTAAAAGCATCCAAAAGTCATTGGTGTGTCCCATGGTAAAACCTGGGATCGAACCCGAGACCTCGTCTCAGCAGTTCATTACCCATACCACTAGGCTACCGCAGTAATAACATTCAACAGTAATACAATATAAACTACATATTTTTAAGTCGATACAATAAATCCAACACGAAATAAAAGGGAAATAGAGCAAAGGTATATTCCAAGTAATACTTCATATTTTAATGGATTCCTTGTATCGTTCATACTAAAAGTCGTTTTGTCATATCAGCAAATATTCCTTTGTTATATACAGTCGTTTGTTACTACTACATGTAAGGGTACTTAACTATACCTACAAAAGACACAGGTAAAATAAAATATGCAAATACAAAAACTATTATATCTATTGTAGTTTAATAATATTGAAGACAGTAAAAGCACACGTTCAATAAAATAATGTCATGTTTTTAGTATTTCGTGTTTATGTTTAGCCTATATGATTGTTTCTGTTGTGCTTTTGATCTAATCTAACTTTTATAAAAAATCAGCGAAACAATTATTTTAAGAATAATTAAGGTATTTTTAAACTTTCGCGGTGTGAATTCATAATTATACTAGGTATCGGGACTTCTCGCGAATTATATCTTGGAACTTACTATTTCTGCCGAATAGGGTAGTCAGAGCTCACTGGAGAATTTGTGCCGTCAGTGGGAAGACTAAAGGCTTGTCCTGATTTGTCTTCTACTGACGGCACAGAAACTCTGTACTTACAGGGTTGGCAGCGCGACTGTGACTCCTCTGGTGTTACAGACGTCCATAGGCCACGGTAACTACTCTCCATCAGGTGGGCCGTGTGCTTGTCTGCCAACTAAGTGGTATAAAAAAAAAAAAATTATAATTAAGGTACTTAAGTCGTCTTTGCAGTACTTTGTTCGTGTTAATCTATATACATTTAAGTGTTAACGAATCCATATATACGAAAATAACTGTCGGATTAATAATTAAATATTAATTAATTATTTTTTAAATTATTTTTTTTTTTTTTTTATATAGGACACGCCAACTTGACCTCACCTCGCCTGATGGTAAGCTAAAGGCAAAGTCTCAGGAAAGAGGGTCACCATTACAGACACTAAGTGCTACAATGGTGGCACTCAGCTTGGCGGCATCATCAGATGCTTTTTCACGCCCCGCTTAAAGGCCCCGGGACTGTAGGAAGAAGGAAACACGTGTGCTGGTAATGAATTCCAGGTCTTAGTGGTGCGGCAAAGAAAAGAGTCTCCGAACCGCTTGGTTCTTGCTCGTATATTCTGCACAGTGTGAGGGTGACATCTAAGGCCTGCACGTGTTGTCCTATGTAGGAAAGGAGATGGTGGAATTAGTTGGAAGAGCTCGTCAGAACACTCACCGTGGTAGAGACGGTAAAATACAGCCAAGGAAGCAATATCTCTACGCATCTGCAAAGGCTCGAGGGTGTTCGTGACCTCAGGGTTCTCAATAATTTGGACCGCGCGTCGCTGCAACCTGTCGAGAGCATCTAGTAGGTATTTCGCGGAGCCATCCCAGAGATGCGAGCAGTATTCCACGCAGGAGCGAATTTGTGTCTTATAGAGAAGACACCGCTGCTCCGGCGTGAAAAAACGTCTCACTTTGTTTAGGAATCCGAGTTTCCGCGAGGCTGTTTTGTTGATGCTCTCGATGTAATTTCTGTTATTCAGTTTGCAGCGAATATCCATGCCTAGGATATTGAGATTGTCCTGCAGTGGCAGTGGCGTGCTCTGAAGAGTGGGAAGGGGAAGGAAAGAAGATACCTTTGCTGTGAACGCACAAGCCTGCGTCTTCTTGGAATTGAACTCGACCATGTTCTCAGAGCCCCATTGAGAAATGTGATTCAAGATCCGGTCCAGTTCAGTGACAAGAAGCTGTCTTTTTTCCACGATATCAGACTGTTTGGCCGCAGGTTGTCCATGATAACTCCCGTGTAAGGTGCTATCGTCTGCATAGCAATGTATGCTGCCGGTGGACAGCATGTCGTTGATATGCAGAAGAAAGAGAGCGGGAGATAATACAGACCCCTGCGGTACGCCAGCATTTATTTGCAAGTACTCCGAAGCCCGTCCATCACAGAGGACGCGGATACGGCGCTCCCGCAGGAAACTAGCAATCCAGTTGCACAGTCTAGGGGGCAGACCAAAGGCTGGTAGCTTGGAGAGAAGCGATTTGTGCCAGACTCTATCGAAAGCTTTGGCGATATCAAGACTAATTGCCAGTGACTCGCCGTGCTTGTCCATAGCCTCACCCCAAAGATGGGTAACGTATGCTAGAAGATCACCCGTTGACCGTTTCGGCCTGAAGCCATATTGCCATTAATTAAGGAGTGATCCTCTAGGTGACGCATCAGCTGTTTGTTAATGATGTGCTCGAAGACCTTGCACAGCACTGAGGTGACGGCTATGGGTCGATAGTTGGCTGGCTCTGAGCGATCCCCCTTCTTGGGGATCGGCTGTACATTCGCCTCTTTCCAAGCCGAAGGCACTGTACCCGAGCTGTAGGACAGTCGGTACAGCCGCGTAAGCATCGGAGACAACTCCGCTGCACATTTTTGTAAGACCACCGCTGGAATACCATCCGGGCCACTGGCTTTCCGGACATCGAGTGATTAAAGCACCGCACGGACATCGCATTGCCTGATACGTATTTCAGGCATTACGTGGTCACCATTGGGTAGTGTCGGCGGCTGTATACCGCAATCATCGACTCGGGAATTGGCCGCAAAGAGATTTACTAGCATATTGGCTTTCTCTTGCGGTCCATGGGCCAGGGATCCATCAGGGTAGCGCAGCGGTGGCAGCGAAGGCTGACAGAAGTTGGCCTGCACGGCTTTGGCCAGTCGCCAGTATCCACGGCTGCCCGTGGGATGTGCCACTAGCTCTTGACCAAGCCGCGCAATGCGCAGGGCATCCGCTCTGACGTAAGCCCTCTTACAGACCTTTGTGGCTCTGTTGTACGCCGCCTTGAAGTGGCCCACATTGGGATCGTGCGTGGCACGCGCCCTTACCCAAGCGCGATACGCGGACTGCTTTTGATCAGCAGCCCTCGCACACTCGCGCCCGAACCAAGGGCGCACTCCTCGGGCACCGGTGACATCAGTGTACGGGATATAGTATTCCATACCCAGACCGATCTCACCGGCAACAGCAGTAGCACAATCTGAGGGTTTCTTACCTTCAAAGCAGCGTTCAACCCACGGGATGGACGCAAAATAGTTGCGCAGCCCATCCCAATCTGCTGACGAGTAGTGCCAGAGACGCCGCTTCCCCTGCACGGGTCGTGAGGGCGCTATAATTGGCACCTTGGAGCAGACCAGACAGTGGTCGGAATTGCCTAAAGCGGCTTGTACCGAAACACTGTACAGGTCTGGGTGACTCGTCAGCAGAAGGTCTAGCAGAGAGGGTGCTAGGCCCGACCTTCTTGGTATTCTAGTGACCTCGTGTACCAATTGGGTCAGGCCATGCGCCAGAGCAAATGCATGGGCGGCTCTTCCCGCATGGTCTGTTTTGGCGGAGCCCAACCAGGTTTCGTGGTGGGCGTTAAAGTCCCCCAAAAATACCACTTCGGCGTTCGGAAACCGTTCCTGCGCATCATCTGCCGCCTGACTCAGATATTCAAAGAGTCGAGTTGTCTCAGCATCTCCTGTATGGGAACGGTAGAGGCACACATAGATCTGACTCGTAGAGCCGTGGTCTACGTGTACCCATAGGGTTGAAAAGGATGGGTCCTCAAGGCAGCGCAAACGGCGACAACAAACATCCGCCCTAACAAACACGCACACCCCGGCTTTTGCACGGAAATTTTCCTCGATAACATAGCCGGGGTAAAGCAAGTAGGTCGTGTCATCAGAGCGGCCTATTTGTGTCTCCGTGAGAAAGAGCATATCTGGTTTCGCCGTCTCAAGGTGTTGGTGGACGGCGTTGAGGTTTTATTTTAATTTAAACCCGTATAGGTTTATCTGGGGTTTAAAATAAATATTATACAACATTAAACACAACTATAGCTACCTATAGCTAGTTAAGCTATGCTTACACATAGCTTAACTATCTCGTGTTATGGTATCTAGAATGCGGATAAACATACATAGATATACATTGCAACACCCAGACCAAAGCATTTGTGAATACAAATGTTTGCACTGAGCGAGAATCGAACTCGGGTAGCAGTCGCGTTCACTACCGCTACGCCACAGAGGCTGTCTGTTGCGCTTTCACGTCTAAACCACTAATCCAATTTTGATGAAATTTGACATAGGGGTAGATTAAACCTTGAGAAAGGACATATGCTATGTTTTGTCACGATAACCGACATCCACGTGGGCGGAACCGCGGGCCACAGCAAGTATTATATAATATTCGCTATAATATTCCAATTCTCCATCGAGATCAAAACACAAACGGAATAAAAAATGCGTTTTACCTCTATGAAATCCTTCAAAGCTTAAAAAGTTCCCAAAATAGTTCGATATATTAGTGTTGATATGCTTACGTTTATGAGGATAAGGAAATTGAATGGTTAAAGGAAATATCCATGGAAATCATATCCTTGTCTCTTTATAGGGCAATTTCCTCCAAGTTGCTGAATCGGTTTCTTTGGAGGTTAGCGGTATATATATATATATATATATTTGTAAGGATAGGTTAGGTTATAGCTTAAAATAACACGTTTTTTTTATCCCTGGAGTTTGGTTTCCATTGGTTGTAGGACGAGATCAGAAATACATACTGGCGGCACCGCGGGCAACAGCTATTAACTCAACAATACTTTTTTTTTATTAAATGTGTATTATATATAAATTAAAACATAAATACACAAAACAAATTCGCGATTATGTCGCGTCACACAACCCACTCCGCGTCGGCAATTTCCGCAATCAACCTCTTTTTTTAAACTAACAGAAATTGATTTTTTATTTCTATTATGGTAGATACAAATCCACGTTTATTATGTAGGCGTTACTTTTATAAAGACACGGTTTATTTCCTACAGTATGTTCCAACAGAGGCAATTTCTCGGTCTATTTTAAATAAATAACAAACATTTATTTTATAAATAGTAACCCCTATATTTAACCGATTTACCTCAGACACACATTACGTCAATCTATTAAAATAAATATGTTTTTATATGTAAAACTTTAAACAAACGAATCAATTTGTAAACTGATTCCACAAATAGAATTAGTATCATACCGACTCTATTTTAAGTAGTTGGCGGTAAATGAAAATTGAAAGTACCGCCTGAGATGTTTTGGTAAGTCGGTTAAAAGGTTATGTCGGACTCGAACCGACTAAAACGCACGACACCTGTGGGTCGTTTTGGTTGCCAAAGGTGAAGTTTACAGGCATATCCCTTGCACCCCGGCCGACTCAGAGCCATCTCTCACTATCTGGCCCCCACCTCCGCCTCCAACTCGTCCATGGAAATGGGGAGGCACGCAAGGGGCGTCACCGCCGCGGCTTGCTTCTGCTAGGGTGACAGGTGGCTCCACTAGTGACCCCAGGCCTGCGCTCATTGGTGGCGGAGATAATTCATTGACCTTCGACGCCCGAGTTGCCTTCGTACGCTTCGTTGCTACCGCTGTCGATCTTTTCCCTACAGGCGGAATGCTCTGACCACTTAGCAACTGAACCTCACCTGAAACCACCCAAATCCTCCTATATATATCCGTCTTACTTATATTAGAATATAGAGGCTAATATAGAGTTTTTAAAGGAGGTAGGACACGGCGGTATTTCCGCCCAATTGAGCAGTCCGACTGGGGAAGTACAGAATACCTCGGTTATAATAACTTCGTGTTGTGTTTCCAGCGGTGAGTAGGGTAGCCAGAGCTCACTGGAGAATTTGTGCTGTCAGTGGGAAGAATAAAGGCTTGTCCTGCTTTGTCTTTTACACTGACGGCACAGAAACTCTATACTTACAGGGTTGGCAGCGCGAGTGTGACTTCTCTGGTGTTACAAACGTCCATAGGCCACGGTAACCACTTTCCATCAGGTGGGCCGTGTGCTTGTCTGCCACCTAAGTGGTAGGTATAAAAAAAAATAGAGGTTCGAACTTCAGCTATTACACCACCGTTGTGAATCTTTTTTATTGGCTGAGGGTTTAAGCAATTTCGGATACTGGTATTTTTAATTATTACTTGTAATGTTAGCTCTAGCTTCAGAGGAATGATTTTTTTTTTATACCACTTAGTTGGCAGACAAGCACACGGCCCACCTGATGGGAAGCGGTTACCGTGGCCTATGGACGTATGCAACACCAGGGGTGTCACACTCGCGCTGCCGACCATGAAGAAACCTTCTGATGCCCCTCTTGAAGAACCCCATATTGTAGGCGCTTGGGAAAACCGCAGCAGGGAGGTCATTCCACAGCTTGAGTGTGCGTGGGATGAAGTTTCTTTCATACCGCACAGTGCGCACCGTCGCAGGTCGCAATGTGTGAGGATGAATTCCCTGCCTATGGCGAGAGGTGCGGTGATAGAATGTAGCTACGGGCATCATGTAAAACAATTCATCTGAGCACAAACCATTGTATAGGCGGTAGAACACACACAGTGAGGCAAAATCCCTCCTAAGGCTAAGAGGTTCCACACTACCTGTGAGTATGGGATTGTCAACCAGCCTCAATGCCCGTATTTGCACCGAGTCGAAGGGGTCAAGTTGGTTTGCAGGTGCTCCAGCAAAAAGGTGACAGCAGTACTCCATGTGAGGCCGGACCTGTGCTTTATAAAGAAGGAGTTGCTGCCCCGCAGTGAAGTACTGCTTCGCCCTGTTGAGCACTCAGAGCTTTCTTGATGCCAACTTAACCTTGTCCCGCAAATGACTTCGGTATTGGACGTCGCTGGAGATATCGACACCAAGGATCCCTATACTCGAGGAGATGGTAAGCGGTGTGCCCAGGAATTGCGGCGCCACAATGAATGGGGTTTTCTTAGCGGTGAATACACATACTTGTGTCTTAGTGGGGTTGAATTGGACTATGTTTAGTCGTCCCCAATCGGATACTCCAGAGAGAGTAGTCTCAATTTCAGACACAAGTTGTTCGCGACTCTTCTCCACCTCGGACTGAGGGATATTTGCACGGCCCGTGTAACACGTGTCTCCGGTACTGTCGTCCGCATAACAATGAATGGAGCCATCAGACAGCATGTCATTGATATGCAGCAGAAACAGCGTCGGAGACAACACGGAGCCTTGTGGGACACCAGCGTTTATGTTCATGCGGTCCGAGCAGCTGCCGTCGACGACGGCTTGGATGCTTCTGTTCGACAAAAAGCTGGAGATCCATTCGCACAGTCCCTCGGGGAGTCCATAATATGGCAACTTCGCAAGAAGACCTTTGTGCCAGACCCGATCGAAGGCCTTCGCTATATCGAGGCTGACCGCTAGTGCCTCACCCCGACTCTCGCTGGCCTGCGCCCACCGGTTTGTGAGATACACAAGAAGGTCACCGGTAGAGCGACGGTGGCGAAAGCCGTACTGTCGATCGCTCAGTAGATCGTTTCCCTCAAGGTATCTCAGGAGCTGTGTATTAATAACACGCTCCATTACCCTCAAGAGTAGGGAGGTGATAGCGATAGGCCTGTAATTGGTCGGATCGGTCCTGTCACCTTTCTTAGGTACAGGGTGCACGAATGCGGTCTTCCACGAGGTTGGGACCCGCCTTGCGGAGTATGAGAGTGCGAAAAGACGTGTAAGTACAGGGCACAGCTCGGGGGCACAGTGTTTAAGCACCATCGCCGATATACCGTCTGGCCCACTCGACTTCCAAACATCTAGGGACTTAAGCTCGCGCCGGACCATCCGTTGCGTGATTTTAACTTCAGTCATGGAAGCACCACAGCTGGGAATTATCGGTGGTTCGGCGTTCCCGTCGTTCATAGTCGAGTTTGACGCAAAGAGATTACCCAACAGATCGGCTTTCTCCTTAGATAAATGATTATATATTCTAGATGTCATTGTTGGTCTCCAGACCTTGACAGATACTTTTTCACGCTCCACGTTATCCTTAACATATTCAACCATACTTAGTATAAATAGTATAGTATATTAAGGTACATATAGGTAGCCAGTACCTGCCTAATAATATTCTATTTTAATTATTATATTAAAATAACCAATTACCTGAAACACATATTTGTTTTCATTATCTATCTATCTACACTGACGATAATATGTGTTAAATTAAAATTCGTACCTTCAATATAACCCTTTTTGTGAATATTACATACAAGCTTCAGCGTTTATAATGCCGGTGAAAAAAGAAAAATGCGACGGGAGCGCGTTAATTAAACTTGCGTTGATTGAGTGGAGCGAATAAGTCCTGTACATATCTAATGTATGAAGACCTTGTCAATATAATATTGATGATATTGACTATTTGGACTTACGCTTTTGTTTCTTTTTTGTATTGAGATCAAAGTGATGACTGTATAATATTCGGATATTATAAATATTTTATGGAAATGGTACGTTCATAAAACTTTCATGAACTAGTTGTTGCCTTTTGTCAACCTTTTTCCACATCTGAATTTAAAATACTTAATTATAAATTAATGATTACAGTCATTATAGAGATGGTCCACATTGGGAGAGGCCTATGTTCAGTAGTGAACTACGATAGTTAATTCATAGTTTGATCGAGACCAATATTATTTATAATATAACACATTTCGTGAACTTAACCTTATTGTGGGTGTTATTACACCTCTGACTACCCCTACGGGTCGCAAATTCACCGTTATACAACATGTATATAGTACAAAATGAAAAGGATAAGTAGAATGTTCAATTGACTTTGTTTTGACAGGTCTATGAACTGAAATCTAAATTAGATACCGGTGTCTCTAAAACATTCAAAATATTAGTAAATGACATTGGTTTTAAAGTTAAAATAGCATTAAAATGGTCAAACAATGAGCCTGTGTCATTTATTTCCCAGGTGGTTTCGCAAGTAATACTAATCAATTGAAAAGCAACAGTAATGTTACAAAAGAATCATTCTACAAATAACCTCTTATCGATAAACGATAAGACGACGAGTATAACACGATAATGCATTTATTTTCGTCTTTGATTTAGTTGATAAACGCCTACATTGCCTACAATAATAATAATATCGGACAGTCACGGCTGACATATCGATAACATCAAGAAAAGAGACGTTTCTTTCTGATAAGTAAAGACATTTGGTAATAGATTATTGATGACTGTGATTTATCTGTGGGCGAACTCGTTTGGCGTTGACCGCGAAGAATATAACTACCATAATTTGGAATGATTAGAAAAAATGCAGGTCAGAAACATTAGAAAACTTTTATGAAAGATTTAACGACGGTAAAAGAATTTCGTGGGGTGTGAATAGAAGTTCATTTTTTTTCTATCAGCCCTGGAAGGAGAACGGTAACTTGGTGGTTAAGGAGTCGGCCTTACGACAAGCAATTAAACTTAGCTGGTGGAGTTAGAGGAAATATTAGTAATATCTGATCTAATATTCTTTTTTTAATAAGTATATAAACAGTCAATAGTAATGATGCACTGTGAACATGTGAAAAAGAAATGGCTGAACGAATCTGACTGAAACTTCATTCAGGCATGGATTATATTATTGCCTGAATTGATTTACTTTTATCCCAAGAATAGGTTCTAATGGGTTGTAGGAATCAAATTTGCGGTACTAATGTTCTTGTCAAGACTACAAATTTTATGAAGAACCTAAAATCGTTTTATAATAAATTTTTTATAGTTTAAGATGGCTTCAGGATGCTTAACTAGCAGAGTACCTAGAATCCTAGCGTGACTCTGCTGCTTTTTACCTCACCCTATCTCCAATAGAAAACCTGGTATTTCTTTTATTTTAGTTGGCAGACAAGCACACGGCCCACCTGATGGAAAGTGGTTACCGTGGCCTATGGACGTTTGTAACACCAGAGGAGTCACAGTCGCGCTGCCAACCCTGTAAGTACAGAGTTTCTGGTATTAAGTTTAGAATGGTTTGTTTTTTTTCAGTGATTTTGGCGTCCTTTTATTCAACAGAATAATATCATAATAATAGCTACATGTCTCATAAATCACCTAAAGCCTACAGCTTGCTACGTAGGTTGTCACGTACGCCCATGACGAGTTGTTAGGGAGTAAGTTGGTCCACTCGAACTGCTGTTGCCATAATTTCATCTTATCATAATTTGTTTGGCTTGCAGCTGTCAGTTTACTGTCGCGGTAGAGAAGGTAACTTATACCACATAGTAGATAAGAGTACTGAAGTATTTATACTAAAAACCACGAGAAGATTCTAAATGAGGAATTACTATTTCATACTTGCACTATATTATACTTTTTTTTACGCGCGCAAAATCCCCGCGAATACCTCCCCACCGGAGCCGGTGGAGGAGGTCATGTCATGGACTCGAAACGACTAAAACGCAGGCCGCCTGTGGGTCGTTTTGGTTGCCGAAGGTGAGGTTGACAGGCATATCCCTCGCACCACGGCCTACCCAGGGCCATCTCTCACGATCTGGTCCTCTTCTCGGGTGTGGGGACTACAGAGTCCCCAACTCGTCCCCGGAAACGGGGAGCGCGGCAGGCGCACCGCCGCCGCGGCCTGCTTCTGCCAAGGTGACAGGCGGCTCCACCTGTCACTCCCAGGCCTGCGCTCAAGGGGGGCGAAGGTCGTGCACTATATTATACTTGCAGTCTTCTGAAATCTTGTTACTGAAATATTTTCTATAGACTGAAATATAAACAACACAATTGCTACTCACTTTTTTCTCCTTTCCTGCATTTAATTTATTGAATTAAGCCTCCGGATATTTTATTTCATTACGCAATTTTTACAAAGTAAATAAAATATTTGTCAGTATAATGTAGATCACATGAAAGATAAAAGCCCCATTGCCGTAACAAATACGCTTGAAATACTTGTGTAATAGAATTTCTCAAATAAATTCTAACAAGCTGTGGCCACGAACAATAGAATGATCAAATTTGTAATGAGGATCAAATTATTCATAGAACATCTAACAATATATTTTTTATGAAGATCATTATAAAGTGTGTATCCACAGAAGTATATACATAATATTTGAGAGGATCATTTGGAGGTATTTTATCTTTCTTTAATAATAAATCTTGTCTACCATGTTTAAGCTTTACCAGTTTTAGTAATAATTCAGTTTTTAGCTTTGAACGATTGGCACTTTCAAGTCTGCATCGTAATTTTGTTATGTTCAGTTACCATAAAACGTGTATAATTGCTAGACTGTAGCATTTCAACAATTTTTTATACTGCTGTCACGACTGATCGCCTCTTTGCAGGAATACTTGTAAATATTTGCCTACTATCAAAGTGCCTAATGCCCATTATATTTGATTGTTTATCAAAAATTACCGCCAGTAATAGATAAAACAATCTTGATATACAAAATATAATATACTTATGTTTATCGACTTCTGAATCCTAAACCAAGCGTGTGCCGATGAATGCTTTGTGGATTAAGTTATAAAATATTTTTCTATATAAAGATAACTTATAAAAAATGACATACAAACCAATAGCAGGGTTAAAGCCGATGTCATATAACAAGCTCTCTATTGAAAATCTCATTGCTGCTTACACATGCACATTGACTCATAATTATATAGCGTGGTAGACGAATTGCATTGCTTTGAAACATAATTTTACCACTGAAGTGGAGTAAATTATACAAATTGCAAAACTGGGCGTGCTATTGCTTACATACATTTTTGGAAGAAGATTTTCAGAACAGATTTAGTTACATTTGCGCCCAACGGCTAATATTAAATTGCTGTAATGTAAATTTTCATATCGTGATTTAGAACTAGTTGCCATGCCCTCCACCCAGAGAAGCCGTGGCGGACATTTGAATGTTGTCATATTCCACACATAATGGCATCATTACATCTTTCAAATAAATAAATAATTTCAATAATATCTCACACACACTTTGTTTTATTTAAATGTAAAGATAGGACACGCTAATGAAATACCCTGTACATAGCTTATCTTCGCAAGCTTGTGCTGGATATATTTGTGATGCTATCGCTACAGTAGTACAGCAAGAATGTGTTATCATGACCTCAAAGATTATCGATCTGATAACAAAACATATTATGTTTTTGTTGATTTGATCTAAACATTTGCAACATTTGAACATTTTATGCCTTCAAAAATATAATTAGACGACATCATACTTCTATATCATTCGATAACGGTATATGTATCCAGCCGGCTTTTTAAATGACCTAATCGTACCATGTTTTAAGCTATTTCTAGCAATTGCTCTGATTTAAGTTTATAGGTATGTGCTGTAAGCGGTTACAGAAATAAGCAGCAGAAATGTTGTACTACTTTGTTCATTATCTGTCTTATTACTTCGTATTGTGTTTGTCTGTGTTTATTTTTATTTTATAAAAAGGTGGCTACATGTCTTTTAATCGCTTGTGTGCACATTGGCTAACAATGAGGCGTATCTTTATTGGAATAGACTCATATTTCATGTCCGGCGACACAATTAGGATAAATAGATTACTCATCAAAACTAACTGTGAAATAGCGATGGCAGATTATCATATCATCTGCCTTAATATACATTTTTTTACTATAACCGAAGTTATCAATATATCGTGCATACCGTGAGCGTAATGTACAAATAGACGTCATATTTTAATTTGTGTAGAACAAGATGGCTGCCTCAGTACCCTTAAGTGACGTTGCAGTGAAATGACAGCAGCTGTCACTCTAATCCGATGTAGCTGACAACAAAACTTCCATTATTAAAAAAAACATCCTAAAACTATTAAGTAAATAAAATTATATTTTTTTATTTCTCATCCACAGCCAATATAATATGGATAAGATAAGATAAGATAAGATAAGATAATATTTATTTGCAAAAAACATGTGTACATATAATATACATAGTCAAGTGCTTATTATATAGGTATATGAAAGTAGGTTTATATGAAATTTGATTATTCCTGTTGGAGGTAGAATAAACAGGTAAGCATAAACAGTTATAATAATGGATTTCTAATTTTAACACAATATCTAGCCTGCGGGTTCCTTTAAGACAAGATATAACATAACAACATAAATTAAGTACATAATTATTCCCTTCATAAACACGCTTACCTTCTGCTATGGTACCGTTCTGTTTATTATTGTTTGTCGAACGTGACTTAAGTTACAAATGCAAATTTGTAAAGGTTATTGATATTCTGAAATATCTGCTGTACTATTTCTATATTTAAAACTATTGTTAGTTTTGGATATTTATTTACTATTAACACAGATCAGGCTTTCCGAATACGTATTTATGTAAGGTGTCTCCGTGGTCTATAATGCTTGTAACACAAATGCGGCATTTATGTTGTTGCTTCCGCCATAATAGAAAAGGGAACAGAAAGAAGGGTGAATTTCTTCCCAAAAAGTTACTACTCTCTCTAACAAGCATTGTTTTTGAGTCGTCAGTTATTATCAAAATGTCGAAATAAAATACCTTCCTGACCCGAGTTACATACAGCAACCACAACTGAAATACTGGTCCCCTCAGGCCTCATTACTTGCGAAATATTTTACTTAAGACCACAGTAATATTCAGATTCCAATTTCAAATAGGGTCTCAAACTTTTAACTAGGTATATTGCAGTGAGTTAAAAGTTCTTCAAACTAATTTATGGGGAATGCTTGAAGTCATGCATATGTTAAATTAACGTGATGATTCCGTTAGGACAAAGGGTGTACCCATTTCCGCATCAAATTGTGTACAAAGGTAAAATTCTGAACAAGAAAGGTATTTTTCGTTGAAAGTTTTTGTTCCCAGTTTAATATTTTTCAAATTGTGCTTATTTGTATTTTTTCAATACTTTATAAATCAGGGAGTTTGCCGATCAAAATATGTACCTGACCTTATCAAATAAATACATATAACTGAACGAGTTTTGATCGAATTTACACAGAGCTATACTAAAATCGAGATACACCTAAGTATATTATCACAGAGTAATAGCGTCATATGAGTCATAGGATATGGACCAGTATTCTGCAAGTTAATATGACGTAAGCAAAAGGTAGTACTTCCTCCAAAGAGCTCCTCCATTCATGCTGGCATAAGCAATGTTTTCTCACCTTAATAGTACCTACATACATTACGATTTTTCATCTCAAATCTCTACTTTTAGTCTCAAAGGTAAAAGGTATTGGAATGTATGCATACACTACGGTTCACTTCACTATGTAGTATAAAGCGACCCCTATTAAAATCAATGATCCATCCCTTCATTGGTCTCAAATTTTACTTCGGTACTAGAAGCATTTAATTCGTATGATACAGAACACAATATGAAATAGTAAAACAATAATTAACACTCTTGAATTGTTTTAATACCAATATTCAACGGAAAATTTCACACTTATAGTGCTCGGGACATGTTAGAAAGTAAACAATAAAATTATGCACATCAAGATAGGTCGGCATCAGTTAATTGTCTGGAAAAACTGGTACAGCGCCTTTGATTATACATACGCCCTTAATTTACTGACGCTCTTTAATTAATGGAACCCAAGAAAGTGCCTTGTCATTAGTCCGTCAACATTCTATTGGTAAAACAATCTATATTAACTCTTTCTATAACAGTGATCTATATTAAGAGTAAAACACTCACCGGGAAATTAACCATGGTTTTATTATTTTCAAGTGTTCGATATTTTAGCATTTTTAGAGCAAAAAAACATAGTAAATATTTCGGTTCGGACACTCGAAAAGCACAAAAAGCTTGATAAATGTTCCGGTGATTGTTATACAATAAACGTCAATGACCAAGTTAATCCCGAACCATACACAGTGATTTACATGACTATTCTCAGTATTACAAGGTCATAACCACGCATCTCCAATACTCAACCAAAAGTATAAGAATATTGCATGCTATTGTCATCAGGATTCCTATGAACATTTGTAATATAACGCAAGATTGATTATGCAGCAGGTTTGCAACATAAAAAAGCTTATCAGCCTATACCCACCATAGCACATAACGTATTAGATAAGTAGTTCTGTATGTAAATAGTCTTTAAACATAAACTTAGCTTCGAACTTAAATAAAAGTAGTATTACTATGCAATATTCACAAGAAGAGAGAAAATTATGGTTCGATTAAAAAAGTAAAATTAATTTCGTGCAGACACTTTAAATATAATTTTATTACTCTAGGGCTACAACAAAGATAGATTGAAATACATCAATTTAATACAATATACTTGTACAGTTCAATATTACTTTGAGGGAAGGTAAATTCCCATTTGGGGAATAGGTTTGTGGGCAAAAAATGAGTATAACTCTCTGCCTATCAATCTAGAATGACAATAGAAATGTTTACATTGAATACCTGGGTTAGTAATATTGATTGGCCTGACGTAACAAAGCCGATGATAACAGATATTGGCGTTCCCAAATACCTTTTCAACACATTTTTGTGATAAAGATTAATGTAATAAATTTATTCACTCAGAATATATTAGTTTCAACAAAATTTCTTCAGGACTGGTCTAAATACCATTATATTACGATTCATAAACTGGGTATTCCATGAAAATAAATAGCAGTGTATCCTATACCTTGCAACAACAGATGAAAATCATAAATATCCTCGAAGGGGTAGGCGGAGATGCTAGCACCCACATTTCGCCAGTTAATGTTTAGGTCCCATTGTAATAGGTGACGAGCCTATTGCCATTAACCGGGCACTTATAAACCTGCGATAAATACACACATAACTTCGAAAAGCATCGAAAAGTCATTGGTGTGTGCCATGGTTAAACCTGGGATCGAACCCGAGACCTCATCTTAGCAGTCCATTGCCCATACCACTAGGCTACCGCGGTACGATACACTAAGTACAGATGATAATACTTAAAACTAAGACCGTTAGCACATTATCCGGTCCGATACCGGTGTCAGACGACGATAGCCGATATCCGATAGTCGACATCATGTGCTGCTTTCAAATATATCCGATAAAATCGGTCTAATACGTGAAGGATACGTTCATATACTTGATAGCATAAACTCAAAAAAAATCCGTAAGCTCAATAGACTCCTTAGCAATCTCTGGAGGAAGTCAACGCCAGAGTCCCGCGATCAAACCCAGAACTAAAAATGACATCGCCGCCATACTCAGCCATACTGTATGTTGGTTGGTTCAAGCCATGACAGTATGGTTTAGAGCTGCCAGTAATTTTTTTTATACCACTTAGTTGGCAGACAAGCACACGGCCCACCTGATGGGAAGTGGTTACCGTGGCCTATGGACGTATGCAACACCAGGGTAGTCTCACTCGACCTTTAAGAAACCTTCTGAAGAATCCCATATTGTAGGTGCCTGGGAAAACCGTAGCAGTAGTAAGTTCTAACATATATTTTAATTACATTAAAAGAGGCACATTGACGTCTATTAAAGGTACACTGAGGTACGCTAAAAGTACTATCGTCCTGAAAAAAATCAGCAGATTTCTGATCGGTACAGCTGCGGCCCAAACGCTCACTGGACCTGCAGCACACGCTCTAAGAACGTTTCTAACGATCGAACGAATTTAACAGTTGAATTCGCGGTGAGATTCAAATTGCGCAATATATCGATCATCTCACAAGACCATTACATGGTCTTGTGAGATGATTTCCGGTTTCTTCATACCTTTGTTCCACCTTGAAGACCGTTTTTAATGTTACACTTTCTTGTAGTACGATGCATACTGATGCCTAGTTCTAGATGTGCCATTATTTTTGCACATTTTTTAGGTGAAAGAGGCATGATAGTTACTGTTTATGTGTTGAATACACAGGACATGTTTAGATATATGATCTAGAAAAGATGGTGATTGTACCCGAGATAGTGTATGTGTGACCCAGTTTTTTTTGGTTTTTGTATACTAGATTTAGCTGTTTTTCTCTAGTTCTGATATATCTTTGACAAAAGGCAGTTTATGTTAGTTGGAAGTTCGGATTTTACTTGTATTTTATCTCCGTCACCACACGGATAGCTTCTGATGTAATTATTTAACCTAACGTTTAATCCATATCGCATCCGAATCCTCTACCAGTATAACTATGGGTTTGACACGACCAGATCGACGCTTATAGCCATATTCATGCATACAAATATTTGCACTCAGCAGGAATTAATTATGTACGCCCTGTGTAGTAGTCGCGATCACTGCCACCATGCCACTGCTAAAAGTTGTCGAAAATTGGACTACTCAATTACATTACAATTATTATATGAGCCATCAACACAAAAAAACACAAAAAAGACAGTTGGGACATCCAGTCTGGATGCGGAAGGCAGAAGATCGGAGAAAACGGTGCACATTGGGAGAGGCCTATATCCAGCTGTGGACTGCAGTGGGCTAATTGTTTGATTGAGCCACCGGTAGTACCCATATGCTCCAAATAATTTTTAAGCACTAATGTCATAAGAATATATTACAAATAAAACTATATGATCCCACTAAAGAAATGAGCACCAACATTCATAAATATACTGTGGAGGAACGAGGTGTGATGTTCCTCCGACATAAAGGAAGGATCCTCCGACCAGGCAAGATGATGACGCCTGGCGGGCCGCGGCCCAACGATTGTCGTTGGGACGATATAAATGTGTTATACCAGCGCGAAAATTTTACTTGCGCGATGTAGGATTCGTAGTTACGTAATAGTTCTGCTGCGCTGGATACATGTGGCATCGCCACAATATATATATTCAAGTCATAAATTGCAACCGAATTCACAAGATTCAGCAGCATAGAATAGGTTCGTACACATGACAACTAAGAAAATATATATTTTGTCATTTAGAAAAATCATCTACATTTACACAATTCCAATTTGTTATAGACCACGCACTACTGCACACTGTGAACCTATGAAATTACATGTTTCCCTAATTAATTAATTCCTTTTAGAAGCAAATAATAATTAGAGCGTGATAAACTAGAGACAGCTTGTGTTGACTACCGACTGTAACAATCTGGTTATTGTACATGTACGCGAAGGAAATAGCAATAAAATATTATAAAGGAATAAAATTGTTAATATGTGTTTTATTTCATCGGCTCTGACACATGTTTTCTACTCGGGGTTGGAAGGTCAAGTGGTAGTCGCTCCTGGAAAAGCTGACATACCAATCAATACAATAAATGCACCTCTAACTAATTCGGTAATCATTATGATGATGATTAAAGCAAACAAAAATACCGCACCAAAAATATTTAACGAAATATTTACTTCTGGTTAAATTATAGAAATTATCTCAAATAGTCAGATGGTGGTTCTGATGAGGTTAAACAAATCGAAACGTGAAGGTAGTCTCAAGAAACAAATTGCCGTTTAGAAGTTTTAATTAGAAGAGTGGTATTTCACTCCGTATTATTCGGAGCGAGTCTCAAAATAATTTATCGCACCCAAGACATATCTTCTTGGCTACTTGGCCCTTTTGCACGAGATATGTGCCTCTTATACCACCCAATTGTGTACAATATCTATGTTACAATATTTTGCTGAGTCTCCTGTGACCCATTCGGCTGTGGAGGAAGTTACTTAGTAAGTACTTGGCATTAACATTATTTATTTTATGTACAGAGCCTACCCACCTAAAGTTATGTTTACACGGAATCTGGTTTTCGTAGATTAAAGATTTTTCTATTATAATACATATATCAGTTGGCTTATCAGATCCTAGCCGGCCTATGAATCAGCTGAACTCAAGCGAAGTGCCACGGATCTTTTTACATGTTCCCTGAGTGTGTTCTCAAAAATTATACAATATGTTATGTGTTATAATAATACGTAAGGACCACACTATTGTATTAGGTTAGCCGGTAAAATAGTGATGTAGTGAAAAATAAATAAATAAATACTTTTTCTCTAAACGACACGTCGTCCCGACTAGAAGTAATAGTTCTGATTGTAAGAATGACATTTTATTCTACATATATGTGTAATTCCCTAACAGAAAGCACGAGTACTATAAAAAATATATTGTGACTAAACCTTATCCTACAATATAATCAGCCCTCCTAGACAAGTGGCAATTCGATGACAAATGACAAATGTATGGGATTTGACAAATTTGACAGTTGTCAACGCGTATCATAAGCGTTGGCCAATGAAATACCACTTGTCTAGAGCGGCAAAACTGGCAGTTCATGTGTGATCGTAGCGTAAGCCTATAGTGTAGTAGTAGCGTGTACTGCTACTACTGCAACCGTTTAGACGCACAAGGACCAATTCACATAATGAACAATGAAAATAGTATCATGAATACCCAAAAAGACCAATCTCGAAATGACCAACGCGTCAAATACTCCAAATGAAACGTGTTAATACTATTGTAATTGCTGGTGTTAACACAGTTATTTGAAAACATACATACATACATACATATAACGTTTTTATCCCTGGAGAGTTAGACAGAGGTGAATTAACACCCTTATTTTACCAATAATTGTATTCGGTCCCACGTAATAGGGGGTGAACCTATTGCCGAATTCCGGGCACTATTGTTGACTCGAGCCATGCATCTGAGGCTGAGTCTGGGTTGTATATATTTATCTGATGTTAAACAGCCCTATCGCTTAGTCGCCTTGTTCGACACCGCATAGGAAGAGATGGCGTGGCTCTAATTCTACTCTGCCGGAAACCACGCGGCAAAACAAGATGAATATACGTTGCGTAGTGTCGTGTAGCCTAGCTCTTAGAAGCAAATAAACATAACATCTCAGGAAAAAAAAATCCTAGAAAAGTTTCTCGAGCCCGATTTTTATATATCTCATCTACATTTCATTCGTAATTACTTATAAACTATATATTTGCTGTATAATCTTTCAAGGCTGTGTAAAGTAAAATAAAGCAACTTTAATTAACTAAATTGGAAGTTACTGAAATTAATTTACTGAAGTTGGACCGCCATACAACTTCAGTATAATTTATAATTAATATGGCCGGCAAAGGAAAACTTGATGTATAGGTAGTACATGTACAAAATAATTAAATAAACCTTATATTAATCAAATTTAGACTAGCATTTTAATTTGTGCTGTCAAGGTAATCTGTGGTGCTACTAACAGCTAAAATAACAAGGCCCAAAAGGAAAAGTACAATCAATCTAAAAGTTCGCGGTTTTCATTAAAAATATCGAGTATTTTTATTAATTTACAAAAACATTTTAAAGGTGACATTGTTCTACTTTTATTTTATTCAAGTGTGTGATTGTGACTAGAAGTAGAGCTTGATAGGGTTAAGAGATCTTAACAAAGAACAAAGCCTAACGTCGTCGTAGTGGGACGGTCTGTTCAATATAGCACAACAGAAAGCGTCAAATGAGTACTAGAATAAATACGTTTATTAATATTTTCATCAATTAAATTATAAACTTTACAAATCTTATAAATAAATTTAATGCATAAGTATACATTTTTTTTGTACTAATCGAATAACCCACCCCTGGCCGCTCCCTGTGCAAAGGTGCCCATCACACTTGCTGCGTTTCAACGCTGGATTGCGATGGCCAGCCTCTGCACCAGGAACGATCCGAACCGGGAGTCACCTGTGGCCTCTATGAACCTTTGCCCAATCGCCTTTACAACACTTTTAGCATCTTGGTAGAAAGTTTGGTTTCCACCGCTATTGGCACGAAGTGGTACTTAAGCTCCAACTCACCGTACTTGAGTCTCTTCCTTAAGCTGGCGTCATCTGCGGCTGCTGACGGGGAGTGGACTGTGCGACTAAGGTGGCTGGCGGCAACAGTGCTGACACAAGTTGCGTCCATAACAGGCACTTGCAGTTCTTCCCGGGCCAAAGTCAGCCCGTCCGGTCTCTTACCGTCCGACCTGCTCAATCTCGAGTACGAGTATATAAACTCGCGGGAATAGGAATAGGATGTTGGCTATCGCAACTTTTCGTAATTACCTCCGTTTCTGCTCAACTGATTGCAATCTAACTTATGGAATATTTTAAATCAGACCAAAACTTTCAAACAAAAAAGTAACAGACAAACAGACAAGATTTCTAGAAAATGGATTTTTGTGTTCATAATTGTTAATTTAACGTAACTCAAAAACTCCAATGTTTCGACACCACCACTATACAATTACTTCAATAGAATAGATAACACAACTTCAAGAGATGAAGCTCCTACGATTACTATATTATTCCACATTAACTACAGTAGCGAAGCGACGTAAATCCGCTTTCAAAGTTTTTTCCCCTAACAAGCTTAGTTGCGGAAAATAATTGTATGATTTATTATTACGAAATCTGTAGGCTTTGGATTAGATTGATCAAACATTTCGGCCGTTAAATGTAATATCAAAGTAATAAGAACAGAGAACTCATCAATCGTCACGATCCCAAAGTGCGGGCTTGCCTAGAATGGGGCAAAGTGGGACCAATGGATTCTTCTGAATATTGTTAGATTGTTTTCAGCATAAAAATTACATTTTATTATCATCTATACTTATTGGTATTTAAACTATCATTAAACCCAAACATATCATAATTATAAAATAAACATATCATAAACGCCACTACTCCAGTTCCTCCGTGCTCATGGTGCTTGCAACAGCGCCGAAATATTGGAAACTCAAAATAATGAACCATGGTAAATATCCCGTTTATTCTGATACTGATCTATACTTATTACTTATATAATATTATAAAGCTGCAGAGTTTGTTTGTTTGTTTGTTTGTTTGAACGCGCTAATCTCTGGAACTACTGGTCCGATTTGAATGATTCTATCAATGTTGGGTAGTCCATTTATCGAGGAAGGTTTTAGGCTATATATCATCACGCTACTACTTAAGGGAGCAGAGCATTGATAATAAATGTTAACAAATCCGGTAATTTTTCATACATATTTTGAAGACTAAAACATACGGGCTCAAAGGGATATGAAGCTTCAAAATATACCCCGGGTGAAGCTGGGGTGGGCCGGCTAGTTAGGTAATAAAATGCCTGGGAAGAAATAATTTTAACGCATTAAATATATTAACGATACATGTAGCCATTGATAGTCCTAATACTGATTCAATCATTATAGTAAAATTAAAGCAATAAAAGGCAAAACTTATCTTCTTATTATTGTAGGTGGAAAGTAGCTGTTAGGCTAAAGGAGTGGGTTTCTATGAAGATAGTATGCACTATGGGTCCTTTGGTTGTTCCCTATATTAAATTTATATCAATCACTGTACTGCTATTATTTCAATTGTGAAAATACAATTTAAATTAAGATATTGACTTAAATAAAAAACTAAAGGATTATATTCTTAATTTCTTTTCATCTAAGTCAATATGAATGCCAGCTCTATAGACTCAAAACTAAGCTCCATAGACTCAAATTATACATGAACAAATATTACACAAACCAACTGAACGAAGTATCGCGTACTTTTAGTTCACACATTCTGCTTCAAAGGTATTCATCCACTAGGACATCCAGTGTGGACATTAGTTATCTGACTATAGAAAGTTTCATTAACAAATTTTTCTACCATTTTCCTCGTGTTAAGTCTTTGGTGAATTTTTCTTCATTTCAATGAAACTTTCTATGATTTCTAATGACTCTGAATACACTTCTGAATTTCCTGTTTTAGAAGTTTGTGGTTTCGTTTCTTCCTCCAAAAGGTATCCCATTAATTGTCTATTTCCATCTTCGTCACAATAAGTCGCCTCCGAATTCATGGATACCTACACTTATCGTTTCTCATGCCGTTTTTGTAATGTAGCCTTTATTTTCTCAAAGATGTCAGTCTGTGCTCATCCGGCATGTAATTTTACAGGTTGTAATTTACCTGGAATGGATTTTCATATCTTCACTAGCTTCGAACATAATACCGCGGTTATATTAACTTCGCGTTATATTCCCAGCGGTGAGTAGAGTAGCCAGAGCTCACTGGAGAATTTGTGCTGTCAGTGGGATGACTAAAGGCTTGTCCTGCTTTGTCCTTGACACTAACGGCACAGAGACTGTGCCTACAGGGTCGGCAGCGCGAGTGTGACTTCTCTGGTGTTACACACGTCCATAGGTCACGGTAACCACTTTCCATCAGGTGGGCCGTGCGCTTGTCTGCCATGTAAGTGGTTTAAAAGAAACAAATTTGAATCTTAATTTATCCATTATTCCTGTTAACCAGCTGTAGAAATGTTTTATAATGTGTTTGTTTGTATGATTGTGAACAGTAAAACTAGAATGAGTTCCTCTGAAAAGCTTAGAAAAGCAGATATTTTATTTTATTTCCTACATTAATTTTAACACTCTTACAACCTTCTTTAACATGAATTATTTATAAGCTTATGCGAGAACGAGAAACAATATTTAAAGCTGTTTCATCGGTTTTTATTAGCAACTACTATTTAAAAATAGAATGAATTATATTTTAATAATTGTCAAAATCAATTATTAAAATACAATTCATATTATAATTTTTGAGTTGTAGTCTATATGAATGCCAGCTTCATAAACTCAAACTATATATGAAAAAGTCATTACACATACTAACTAAACAATGTATCAAGTACTTTGTTTACATATGAATAAATACGATTTAATTCTTGAAATGAAGAGATTCAAATTTCGCGGTATTTACCAAAATATTGTGTTTATTGAAATATTACGGTGAACCTTTTTTTATTTTTTTATATATATATATACATATACCACTTGGCTGGCAGACAAGCACACGGCCCACCTGATGGAAAGTGGTTACCGTGGCCTAAGGACGTTTGTAACACCAGAGGAGTCACAGTCTCACTGACAACCCTGTAAGTACAGAGTTTCTGCGCCGTCAGTGTAGAAGACAAAGCAGTACAAGCCTTTAGTCTGCCCACTGACAGCACGAATTCTCCAGTGAGCTCTGGCTACCCTAGTCACCGCTGGGAACACAACACGAAGTTATTAAGTTTTTTTATAACCCCTGGATGGTAAGCGATTACCATACACCGAGAACAGTCAGTAATTGCATGGAAGCAGGTAGGTGGAAAAAGTATGGATAACGGAAAGTCTCCAGTGGTCTCACACAGTTCTCCCATGGTCCATTCCTGAGAATGCGGTGACGACGACTTATTAAAATATGGCCTATGGCTTATTACATGTTCAATTAGAAAGTGTTTGTGTATGTACATTGGAGATAGTAAATAAAAAAAAACTTAAGCTAAATTATATCAACAAAACTCAGTTTTTTTAAATTGCAGCCTGTTTGTCAGTTTGTCCATGATTAAAAGCTACTGAACGAATTTCGTTACGGTTTCTTTTTTGTTTGAAAGATTATAGTCCAATTTAATATTTGTGATTGTTTGATCGCAATAGGTAGAGAAGAATGGTTAGTGGAGATATTAGAAAGAAAGAAAGAAAGAAAGAATTTTTTTATTTTGCTTCTCACAGTGTTACACATATTTGACAATATATGTAAGGATACTCTTTTTTTTTCAATTACAGTAGATACTATTGATTCGATGAATGAATGAATTTATTTATTTCTACACATCCAGGTCTTTGTGTTATTACTGTTGTCATACATACTCTGCTATAATTGGTGTAGAAATATTTACTTTTAATCAATTACTAATATAGCTTATGTGACACATGCAATAAATAAAATTTTAATAATGGAAATAGCTATAAATGAAGACTTTTATAAGATATATTAAACAAATCAAGAAATAATTAATAAATATTAAATACAATAAAAATAAAATAACTATTATACAACTTATAGCTAAGAACAATTAAAATGCGTCGTAGAATTCCTCCGCATCGCATGCCTCTTGTGGTAGCGTTCCCAGAAGACTGGCAGCATTGCCACGTTGTATGGCAATGCTTATTCTCTGTCCTAAAAAGAGGCCAGCCTTCTGGTCACGAGAAGCGTCGACCATTCGCTTCGCAATCTCACGGAAGAGGTTGCGAGCGCTCGGACCCCATGGCCCCAAAGTCTCGACTCCAAACGGCACAAATTCATAATCTCCGATGAGATTGGAGTATTTGCGCCGCTTGAGAGCCTCTGCAGAAGCAGCAGCAGCACCAGCACAGCCAGCCGTGCTAGTTATATGGGTAGGAGCCATGGTATCAACGCATGTGGCGTCCCACACCAGAGTCCTACCCATCTTCCATGGCATTAACGACATGCCATCCGGTCTCTTGCTATCGTCACGCGCCAAATGCAATAAATTAATTATATCATTTATCATTCAATTGTTTAACATCGGTCAATTTAATATCTGTAACATTAAATTGGCCATCCATAAAGTTCCCTCATCAAATAAAAACATTATGCATTTGAGGAATTTAGATTAAGTAATAATAATAATAATAACGTCTTTATTGTACACCAATTACACTAGAATATGTGATACAAGTTCCATGTGTGATACAAGATCTGTACATAGATGGTGGCCTTATCACTCTTTTTAGGGTATTAAAATTTTATAAGGATCTCTATTATTTGTCTTTCCTAATATTTTTTCATTTAGCGGAACCATTTGTGGATATTTTTTGACAAATAGAATTTTTAGTTCCTTGGCTTGCAGTGTTCTCAGTATCCAGCTCCATACAGTGCTCTAAAGCATTACTTCTGTGCTATAAGTACGCTCTCTACTTCTACCAAATTAATCTACATAATGATTCCGTCTCGTAGCACTGGTGAAACATATCCTTGATACGCTGACAGAGCTGTCTCTCTGGAAGCTATCAGTCTCAGTTGCCTTAGGGCGAACACAAACTTATCTAATTTGGACATACACTGCCATATTTTTTAATAACATTGTTTTTATTCATATATAGATTGTAGTAAATAGAACACAATAAATGAGTACAAAGATAGGTACAATATTTCTACAATTTGTGGGCACAGTTCTGTTTTCCTGCAAGAAGGAGACAGTGTATGTCCAAATTAGACAAGTTTTCTCTTTCCAATTTAAATTCTTATCTACAGTAATTCCAAGGAACTGAGTTGAGTGTCAACTCAATTAATGTATTGTTAATATTAATGTTTAGTGAAGCGCATTTCGAATGATAGGTTTCAAAATTAACTATTTTAGTTTTAGCAATATTTATCTGTAAGTTGTTAGTGATAGTGGTTAAGTGCGTTTATCTTGAATGAGTCAAGGATGTCTATTGCACTGTGATACTATTGGGAGTGGCGTCAGTTCAGTCGCATGCAATACCTACTCCATTATTGTAAACAAATCATTTTGTAATATACTGTCCTATATTTTTATCTTTACAGTTTTCTCACTGGCCACACTGTATATCTAAATATACAAGAATCGTGATAGACTGAATAGGAATGAGATATTTAAAAAAATACTTACAATACTTATAACTTTATAGTGGTTTTGGAAAGTATTGATTTAAAATGACATATTTCCCTAATTTCTAATAATGTACCAGTATA
The DNA here is from genome assembly GCA_963662185.1 of Eilema griseolum. NCBI lineage: Eukaryota > Metazoa > Arthropoda > Insecta > Lepidoptera > Erebidae > Eilema > Eilema griseolum. The sequence continues at coordinate 16,084,726 of OY759250.1, forward strand.
TACAACACTATCTAGACTCAAGCTAAATATAGTTTTTAATATGACTTTTGGAATACGAACAATCATAATACAGACTGTTTTTGTTTTCTCAACATATTATACATGGAACAAACAGATTGATATGTATGTACAGTCAAACATATATACATTTTCACTGAGAGGTTCGCGCGATTTCTAGATGTAAAAGAGCAAACCGGGTCTATGGTCGCTGGGATGAGGTGAAGTAATCAATCACTTTAACTTCTGCACAGTCCGTGCATGCAACTTTGTTTACACAGTTATACAAATTCTTCGTTTGTATACACTAGAGATCATCAAATTGTTGAACTACGAGCCGTAAAATAAGATATTTACAAATAACAAATCAGTAGCTCTCTCATCTAGCCACAGCTTAAAATAGTATGTGAAGGAAACCAGTTATCTATAGATTCTTTATAATCCTAAAATATGAACTCTGATTATAAATTTTGTTTGGTTAAATTTTTATTTATTTATTCAAATTTCACGCTGAAGTTATACGGATTTAACTCTGTAGGCATTATCTACTAATCCTTCAGAACAAAGAAAGTGTATATATGCATGAAATCTATACGAGATCTGTAGAATAGGTCTATTACACATTTATCATAATGTAATTTGGAGAGAGCATACAATCTTTGTGATCGCGAGTTCGATTAACCAGCACAGTGTAAATATTTGTAGGCATGAATATATTTTGGTCTAGATATGTACTTCAAACCTTTAGTTTAACACCGTTAAATGAAGTAATACTATTCTTCTTACTTTATTTTTTTTTATATTCAATATCTAACATGATTTTATTCAAGGAAATAATGACAAAAACAGAAAAAGTTTTGTCCATCAGCTGTAATATTTATTAAAAAATAAAGCTATATCTTAGAATAGAATCGCCTAACTTCTACCACCGATGAACTCTGTTTATTATTCCGCACAAGTGTAGTTGAATTTATTACAAATTGCAAATTTCCCCATAAATGTCTTGAAGCTAACTTTACGGTAAGTTTGTTTGTTTTAAAAGATTAATAATGCCAGTAAATATTAATAACTGCCAGTAAATATTAATATCTGACAGTAAATTCTTAGGTACGCCACTATCTCGTGATTCGTGAGCACTGCCTTGGTAACTAAAATATACGGTATACGGAAAATATTTCTAGAACGTTACTCAGTCATAAATCTCGACTTAAAACTTATTTTAATTACAGATTGTATTTTGGGACAAAACTTGAGAGCAGATTTTATGAACGCTCTAGTTATTTTGGTTCTTAAAACTAAGTTCAAATCGGGATTTATGAGAATATTTCCATTCCTAACACGGGCTTATATTTTACTTTTTTATATACAACTTAGGTGGCAAACAAACACACGGCCCACCTGATGGAAAGTGGTTACCGTGACCTATGAACGTAACACCAGGGAAGTCACACCCGTGCTACCGACCCTATAAGAACAGAGATTTTCTGTGCCGTCAGTACAGATCACAAAATCAGGACAAGCCATTGGTCTTCCCACTGACAGCACTAAAACTCTCCTACGCTCTGACTATCCTACTCACCGGCGGGAACACAACACGAGGTTATTATAGCCGTGGTATTCTGTAGGGTGGAGGTACTTCCTACCGCCGTGTCCTACTTTTTAAATAAATTGCAGCAGGATTCCACGACATGAAGACAACAAGACGGTTAATCAAACTGACATTATATTTGCTACGGATATGTTGAGTTAATTCTGACAGTTGTATGATTGCTTTTCTTTCTCTGATAAGATTTTAATATCTGATTCATAAGTTCGTGTTTCATATTGTAGGATAGATATTGTATTCAATTTATTTAAGGCTTTCAATCCTTGAGATCAATAGTAAGGATACTGGTAAGTTTGAAGCTTACAAATATTGTGACAAATCACGTTATACAAAACATCAACACATTATTTTTCTGATGTTGGCATAACAAATGTAGGTCTACATGGAAATAATGCAAAGGGGGTTTTCAAAACTTAAAATGTGTAGTCCTGATTCAATTAGTGCCATTGTTATATTAACCGAAGTAAAATGCAGGGCCTTAAGCTTACTTTGAAGCACGTATGTAACACATATTACACAAAAATACTGCTTTAGTATGCTATAGTCTAGTTATCCGATTCAGCGGCAACTATAAAAAACCGATATTTACAATATGCCTATTTTTATTAAAATATGATAAAAGGAAAGTATTCATCGGGCAAATCATTCTCAATAAATTCAGCACAAAAATTGAAACATTCTATAAAATTTCCATTGTGCTTTAGTGCAACAAACTGTTATATTAATTTTACGTGTAACTGGCAGTCCCGCGATACTCGTTAATCTTTACAATAGAGTTACAAATTAATAAATAAAATAGAATTACGTAAAACAAATAACCAACAATCGCGGTCGGCAACCCTTCAACTGCAAATAATGCCTTTCAGAGTTGTTGGCTTAAGTAATTGTGTTATCGTACCAAACGACGCTGTCTTGAACAAGGAGTAAAATTATAATTAAATATATATTCCGTCTAGTAGATTAGATAAATTTAATACCAGGTAAATGGTTGTTCACGTTAAATGAGTTATGGTTAAAATAAATCAATACAACTATAAAAAAGCTTATATAACATATCAGGTTTTCATCCTGCCAGGGTATATAGTGTAATATTTACACCCGTTGAAAGACCAGAACTGCAGTAACTTCTATACTAGAACGAGAATCTTAAGCCCCATTTGCAGGTTTGGTATTAAAGGAGAATGACCACGACAATATGGACCACGGTACAGGGTTGCGTCAATTCCAAAGTTGTTTTAGATGGTTTATAAATTAACCAAATAACCATCTACAATTGCCATTTTGGAATCAAAACCCGCATTTCCAAGTTTTTTTAGAAAACGTAACTTAACCTCAAAATAGAAATATCCGTCGTGTATAGAGGTAAGTTTATAGGTCGTAGCAGATTAATTAGCATATCTGATGGGATAGACTTAAATAAATCAGCACTTTGCCTTTATATTTCCTGTTAAAACAGTTACAAATACAAAAAAAAGGAGAGCTGTAAAAAAAACAACAGAATTCAAAGAGATCTTTAATTTAATCCAGTGACACTGGTAGCACTTTAAACATGTAGGTAGGTATATAATCAATCATAGTTTTTTACCCCTTACAGTAAGTAGGTAGGTAAGTACCTATACATATAGAAACAGCGAATGACTTCATTCATCATTTTCATTAAAAAAATCATCTAAATAAGATGCTGGAGCAGTGATATCATTGTATCGAGCCCAACTCAAAAACCACACCACTGTCATTATGTGAGCACAGCAGCCAACAGTTCGCTTACCAACAAGGCAGTTGCAACAATAACCTACTATGGCTTGTAATGTATTTGCTACAGCATCGTCTCTGCTTATTAATAAATACGTGTAATATGTACGACTGTTCACATGCCTGGATTTAATCCTACCTCTTAACAAATAATTATTTAGGCCTAAAATCAGAGGAATATCCTCATCAATTTCAGTATTCACTTCCACTGAATATATTCCAGACTGACGAACATGTTGTACTACAACAAGTAAGATCTGGCCTGTTTTAATTGATATGTACCTAGAGCAAACCGCTTAAGGTCAGTAATTGTGAGTCGTGGGAATCTATCCAAATGAGGATGATTGCCATCAATTGTTTGGAAGCTAGCTCTCCTTCTGTTAAGATTTTCTTGTGCTACATATGTTGCCAGATGGTTTACTAGAAAAAGTCTACTTTTAGCTATTGTAACATATTCCAAAGCCTCCGGTGGGTCATCTATGGCAACATGAAACTTATTTAATAAGGCACAACAAATCCTAAAATCGTCATTGAGGTGCATAGCAGCTCTATTATTGAATACATGACGGAATAGTCTATAGTCTCTTTTTATCATACCATTGACTATTTCTACAACCCAGCGACACATGGTTACTAGACGAGACCGATTTGCCTGCTGGGTTGTTAATTGGTGTTCATTTTCGAGGAGAGACTCTGGCATGTGGGTGACAAAACCGTGTTCTTGGAGTTCATTTAAAACATTTCGAAATCCTCTATCAAGAAGAAAAATATCACCTCTTCTAAAAAATGAGCTTATACAAGATCCCTCATTATTTAAGTTTAAACTTGTGATTGTAGCATCATTAAGAGTGGCTTTGTATGGACCAAGACATTCCACAATGTGGCCATCGCAACACATAATCAAAAATGGTTTAACTAGGTTGTCTAGTTTTTGTAAACTGTAGGTTTGTTTCTGAAACAAATAATTTGAACTACTTTGCACAAAAACATAGGTAGCATCACATATAACTATTGCAGGTTTAACATCTGGTGGCAAATCAGGATTACTAAACAGTCCTTCTGGTATAATCTTATTTCGAGAAGCAACATCTTGTACAGTAAGATGATTAAACACTAAGTGCAAGGGGACAAAATCACTCATTAAACAATTTCTTGCTTTTGACATCCACTGTTCTAAAGTGGTTCGAGGTTTATTAAAAAGAGTAGCCAACCTTTCATTACTGTCACCAGTTCTTACCTTAACTAAATATATGCACAAGGCTATAGAAGCATTTGGTACCTGTTCTGTTAGATTTGGGATACTGTTAAGTAAATCATAAAACTGGTCAGCATTGAATCCAAGCCAATAATGACATAAATATGGAGGCATCATCCTAATATTTGAAAAATCAAATCTGTTATTAGCTGCTCGCTGCATCATAGTCATAATATTATCAAATTGACTACCAGTAAAATCCCTCAATTGGGAGGTTAATTCATTCCAAGAACCATGATCCAAGTGGTGACAACAACACGTGCACCAGATGGTACATAGAATTTATAACGATACAATAATAAATCTTTTATAGCACATGGTACAAGTAGACATTCATTTTCAAAACAATTAGCGAATATGCAGTGGCCAGATGTGTTTGCAGCACGTCTATATAAAGATGATGTGATTTTTGGTGCCACTAATTGAACTGCTACTGGTCTTGAAGATGGAAGAGGAGGTGGCTCAGGAATATTGAAATCATCACTTGACACAGCATGTGCTACAGTAGGACGATTTGATTCATGCTGCTGTTGCCTCTGTACTTCTCTCGTAGCTGATCTCCAACATGCAGCACATACTCTTTCCATTCTGGAAACCTAAAAAAAATAAGGTGCTTAAATATTTTTTCTGTTAGCCCAAGTAGAGCTCCATATTCTCAATAACATACTAATAAATATTTACCAAGTGCAGTGGAACCAGTCTCATTAACATGTTTCTTTCTTGTCGATCATGTCGCACAGGGTATGTTCTTGGTGCTCGTAAAATAGAATTTCCACAAGGAAAGCAGATTCTTCTATGTCCAAGAGCAGGCAAAGGCATAGCACTTCCTTCGCTCATTGTGTTAATTCGATTTTGAAGCAGTCCAAAACACTCGGAACAAATAATACTTCCTGGAGACAGCTACAATCAAAAAATATATTTGAAATGAAATATAAAAAAAGGTCATTAGAATATAGTATAAATAGAAAGAGCAAAGGAATGTCGAAATCACTGACTTCAAGCCCAACTGAATGGGCCGCACAACATAATTATATTTTGTGCTTACAGCACGGAGTGCTTCCAATTTCAGCATTGTGACATTGGTTTTATGCTATCATTTGTCTATAGTTTTTAATATGTGATTTATGAGAAGTAAAAATTAAAATATAAAAACGAGAGAATGACTGGGTAGGTTGTCTGAGTAACTGTCTGAGAAATCAAGAAATAGACTGATAGGTATGAAAACGTCAATACAATAGAATGTGCTTACCTGAGTAGCAGTTACAATTACTGTGGAGAGTAGGACTCGATCAACACAAAAAAACTGTAATATTTATTTATAACGTAATTTCAATTTCGCAATGAATGTTTGAGACATCAACACCAATGTTGCCATTTTAGATTTTAAATGAAAATTGATTACTCGAATAAATACACTCGATACATAATTATTTCAAATGACTGATTTAGTTGTATAATCATTCATTTATTAAAAAGGTTCGATTTATATCAAACCGAAGCAAGATAATTAAAAAAAAATCTATGCAATCATTCATATTATGTATCGTTAGCAACAAAGTGAAATTGCTTTAAAAAGTTTTGAAAGCAAAATAATACGACTACTGTGTGTGTGAAATACTAATTATTTCACACCACAGTAGTATCATCTCGCTTTATTATTTATATAAATCCCCGCGATTTACCTTTCCAATCGTATACAAAAAAAAATCGATTAGAGTTGTCAATATATTTACTTATTTTGATTATGGCAACACTTTAACGTAAGAATAGCCGGCACTGCCGGCAGTACGTAATTCATAACTTTTTAGTTTACAAAATAAACCCCTATACAAAATTGTAATTCTAATTGCAGAATGACTTCAAAAATAAAGAAAATAATTGTAATATAATTTTTATCTTGATGCATGAGAAAAACCAGTACCGTTGATGAGCATGATCCTTTAGTTAGGCAGAGACAGAAACATGAGTAATGAAGGTGAGATCTCCGGCAACCTGCGGCCCGGCCCACACAGACGGCGTGCGTTTTAGTCGGTTCAAGTCCGACATAACCTCCCCCACCGGCCACTATGGTGGATACCCCCACCGTGCGGATTTTACGCACATATAAAAAAGTAGTAAAGGATAGAGTGGTAATATATGTCGGGAACTGTTAAACCTACACCCATTTTACAAGTCTGAGGATCTGCTTGGAGTTTATGTCTGCCACACGATGGACCTGGTGCCTGCACGGTACATCAATTCAATGCTTAGAAACCCGTCATTACTAAACCAGTTTGATTGCACTGTAGCGCTTTTCACCAAAAGGCCATAAGTGTTAATCATTTTCATTACTTATGTAACGTTGTGGATTTATTATAAATCAATTTGAAATAATATCCATAAATGAATCGATACTTTGGTATATTTGATAATTTATTACTAAATTATCTATGGTCGTGCGAGCGAGATCGGACAGCACTGGTTCAATTAACTAATGATGGCTCTTAAACCGTACCTTTCCGCGGCAACCTTCATCAAAAAAGGTCACTTTGACCCCGTGGCCAACTGCTGTCGGCTCCGGGAAGTTTTAAGAACAACATTTCCTACTTCTTTCTACAGGTGAAGACTTCCCAGCTGTGTAGCTTATAACCTACAAAATGCATGACTTGATTATATTTTATTTTAGTTTGTGCTATTCCAGCCTACATAATTAGTGCCACGACATTGTACGTAAATACCCATTATGTTAAAAAAATCTCAAAGTCAACTCATTAAATGTGTTTGCAACAATAAGCAACCGATTAGTAAGATTTATGACATTAGGTATGATTCAAATATCCCTAAAAGGTTTCTGAAAGGTATTTCATTTGTTTACAAATTGGCGGATCTCGAAGTTATTAAGACTGTCGACTTCAAGGCAATTTGTAAGTCATAATCGTTTTTGTGCCAAACAATATTATCAGTTAATTTTCTTCTGTTGTAAATGAAATAGGACTAAGGCATTAACGCAGGGGTTATCTAATTCTGACTCTTGAGCTTTTCTTTATATAAATTATATTTTAAAGCGACGCGATGGTAGCTTAGTGGTTAAGGAAAGGTTTTGGTTTTGTTTGTGAAAGGCTGAGGTTTTGACTAAATTAAAGACTAAAATAACTTTAACTACAAGCAATTAGGCTTAACTGGGGGATTTATTGAACATATTCCTAAAATCTAGGCATTTTGCTTTCTAGAGTCCTTGAAATTCAAAAAAGGGTTGACAATAAGCTTAGTAAAGTACGTAACGCGACTTCTACCGACACGCGGCGGTAGATGTCGGCGCGACACGTGCCATCAGAACAGCGAGCTAAGTGCCCTTCTTCTACTTCGCTCCGGGCTGTTCTTACTTCTTACTACCTTCTTACAACCTACTGTTAATTTATTTAATTAACTCCCTAAGGATACTTTGATAAATTTTGTAACGAATTCATCACAATTATAATTGTTATCTATTGATAAATTTAATTTTATTTATCTCGTCTCACCCGCTTGCCAGGTATAGATACATAACTTAATAATTAATTATTTTTACAGGCTATCATAGTCACTTTTATCTAACATTATTTAACTTGATTTGATTTCACTTAACTTCACTATAAACTTAACAACAATAATACCAAACGTCACAAGTAGCCTATAACAACCAAGGGTGTTTTAAAAAGAAAAAACTCATCTAATTATGAAAGGCTTAGCCGGAAGCGCTCGTCCCTAGCCTCTAACATTTTCCTGGGGAGAAACATTACAGCTTCCGGCTATTACTCAGCCAAATCAAGAGTAATTAGGTCAATCTATGCGTCTTCATGTTGTAAGTAGATTAGCAGTCAGGTCTCGCGTACACTTCAAGAATTATTGTGCCTATAAATGGATAGCTAACTCAGTAGAATTATCAAATAGACAACAAATCTAATCTTATTAACCATTTAAATTAGGGGCGCTTAATTAAGGGTGACTTCTGGAAAAGCCGAATTCTAGCCACGTTCGATCATAAATCCAACCCCAGTGTTTTATGGCTTACCTCTGCGGCTTATTTAAGCTTACTTGACTAAAAATTCGCATAATGAAGGTAGGAGTAATAAATATTCCACGTACGGATCGGTAACACGATTTATTAGAAACGTGGTATTTACTTGTGTATTGAGATATACAGTAACCCGTTGAACAGAAATGTATTCTTTATGCAAATAGTGATCGTTTATGTAACAAGAAATCAAAGAGATCTGTTTATAGTGTTTACACTGATTGACCTCGCGAAATGATATTGAACAGAGCAAAAATTGTTTACATTCCTAGTTACATTTGAGCTGCAACTTTGACTTATTGCTATGGTTATTTTCAGAAATATTGTTATGTCTGGTATGTCTTGACTGCTTCTAATGACGGAGATATCATCAGATAGCAATAATGAGAAACCACACTGCTAGTGGGCTATATAAATTTCACCTCTGGGTCACACCACGAAGTTTTTTTTTATACTTATGTGGCAGACAAGCACACGGCCCACCTGATAGAAAGTGGTTACCATGGCCTATGGACGTTTGTAACACCAGAGGAGTCACAGTCGCACTGACAACCCTGTAAGTACAGAGTTTCTGTGCCGTCAGTAGAAGACAAAGCAGAACAAGCCTATAGTCTTCCACTGACAGCATAAATTATCCAGTGAGCTCTGGCTACCCTACTCACCGCTGGGAACACAACACGAAGTTATTATAGCCGTGGTATTCTGTAGGGTCGATGTACTTCCCCAGTTGGACTGCTCAATTGGGCGGTATTGTCGTGTCCTACCTCCTAAAATAACATAAAATAACAGTCAAAAAGTAAATTAATGGTGACATAACGGTGTTGTGTGGCTGATGTGTATAATTTTGTCTAATATTTTAGATAGGCCCATTAATACAGAAAATAGGTCTATAGTTATTTGCACCGGTTTTATCATTAGATTTAAATATCTGACCACTGAGCGGGCGATACATCATTTCCACACCGCGAGCGGCGCGAATCAGGGGATATCTTTTCACATCTGTATCTCCATTAAACGATGCGAGCGATGTATCCGACGATGCCAGCAATTTTAGCGATCTTTTTCAGACTAGTCGACGTTCGTCTTTCGAGTAAGTAATAGTATGTATTTAGGAATATGATGTAAATTGATAGTAGTTTAACATACATACATACATAAACTCACGCCTATATCCCCGAAGGGGAGGCAGAGGTGCTAGCACCCACATTTCGCCAGTTTATGTTTAGGTCCCAATGTAATAGGTGGTGAGCCTATTGCCATTAACCGGGCACTTATAAACCTGCGATAAATACACACATACTCGTAAGTTCGACAAGCATCGAAAAGTCATTGGTGTGTGCCATGGTAAAACCTGGGATCGAACCCGAGACCTCGTGTCAGCAGTCCATTACCCATACCACTGAGCTACCGCGGTTTAACTTATAATAGTTTAACTTATAATATAAATAATAACACTCTTAAATGATGTTCAAACAACTACAAAAAACATTGATTTTAGTTATGTACTCTTGTGATGCATTTTTAGAAGTATCAACTTTTACGATGCGTTTTGTGAAGAATGAGGATTTATGTCTCTTCTGAAGTGTTTTGAGAAGCTTTGTATGTGTTTTTCTCTGCTATATGATTAAATATTGTTGATAATGTTCATCTAGTAATTGGCTATGTTTAACTAATTCTTCAACTTGCTTAATTGCTGCGAATATATATTTTTTGACACCTTCTCATAAAAAACAACAACTAGCCCATCGCAGTCCACTGCTGGACTAGGCCTCTCCCAATGTTGAGTGACTTTGGCCTACTGTTTCCACGCTGGCCAGACGGGTTGGTACAGGGTTTCATTTCAAGTTTTCCTTCTCTCGCAATGTGATATCGTCTGCGTATTGTTCCGTTAGTCACATTTTATGACACCCTTCGGATGAGATGGGATGGTGATACTTGTATTCTTTCTCCGTCACCACACGAATGATGATTGCTGTAACCTTTCTGTTAATTGTTTTATGAGTTTCACATGCTGTTGAAAAATAAATTTAAATGGTGCTTATTTATTTTCTTTTTCTTGTTCGGCCTGTTTTCTTTTATTCCTTTTTATCTCATGCATGTCGTGTAGTGATTGTACATTGGTATTATCCACACGCAATTTTCTCTTAGTATTACTAATATTGTTCTCTTGTTCAACATTTATATTCTGATTTGAATATGACCTCAAAGTGTTAACATTATTAGTACTGAATTGCTGAGGCTCAATATTGGTATTTAAACTAGTAGTTCTGTGAACAATAGACCTCGCGAGCAACTTTTGCCATATTTTGCTAGTAATTAACCTTAATCAAATTTTGTCGGTATTCTCATTTTTTTTTTTGCAATATCCTGTAAGAAATCATCTCCTTGATGTTTCAACCAAAAATGATCAATCTCTGTATCTGTTCATAAATAACGCGTCAGTAAACGTCCCCGCTTTTCCCTTCTATCAGTAAAGCTCTCGACAAAAGTTGAGTTTTAAATCAAAAACATGTCTTGTGTACCAAGTTTGGTGAAAATCGGTTAAGAAATGTGCCCTGACAAACATCAGTACGTTATGTGTCCCTATCTATATCAGTACATAGATACGGACAATAGCAAAATTGGCCACCTTGTCGAAACGGAGACTCTCACTCGCTTCATCGTTGGTTGATTTTCTACCTTCCTATTTAATCGTTCAAATTACTGCCTGTAGTGGAATGATGTAAGTTACCACTAGTTGGGCGGTTTTTCATGTATGTTAAAAGAAATTCCATTAAAATAGCATATTCCCATGTGCTATCGACACCAGCAGCTGGACGGCTAACAGAACCCTTAGCTTCTTGCAGTGATTGTCTGTAGTTATCAATATTTTTTTCCTACATGCAATTTTCTCTTAGTGCTGCTAATATTCCACTTCCAAACTGTAGTAATAAATAATAATAAATATTCTACAACATTCTACACAACGCTATCTAAACCCATGGTAAGCATAGTTTAACTAGCTTGTGTTATGGAACCTAGAATACGGATAAACATACTTAAATACTTTTTTTTTGTAAATACATACATATTATACATAGAAACACCCAGACCAATGCAAATACCCATATTCATGCATACAAATATTTGCAATGAGCGGGGATCGAACCCGCGCCTCCTGCGTAGCAGTCGCGTTCACTACCGCCACGCCACAGAGGCCGTCAAAATGTGGCCGTGTAGTGGATTGATGGTAGTTACAACTATTTGGGTGATGTTTCATGATTGGTAGAAGAAATTCCTATTAATTGAGCATATATCCATGTGTCCTTGACACTAGCTGCTTGATCGCTAGTGAAACCCTTAGCTTTTTGCAGTGACAGTTTATATATTATTTGCTTAGACAGGACTTTGTAACTGCGCAACCAAGATAAACTAGTTGTACCAAAACTTAGGCTTCACAAGGTTGGTGATTCATTTGTAGGCAGCTGCATAAACATATTTAATAAAATTCCTCAGGACTTGATTAATATGCCAATAAATAAATTTAAAATAGAAGTGAAAAAAACTTTAATGAGTAAAGGTTACTATAAAGTGGATGAGTACCTTAATGATGTTAATGCGTGGTCAACATAAGTCTCTTGCTTGCTCGCACAAAATAAATTGTAAACAAAACAAATTTATAAAAGAAAAATAAACTAGTTCTAATGTAGTTCGCTGAGTTTCTTGCTGGTATCTTCTCAGTAGAACTAATCTACCGAACCAGCGAAAGAATCATTTTCCAATGGTTTATTTTTAAATTATTTAATATTTTTATATTATTTCTTGACATACATATTTGTAAAATTTTGACGTTCATAATATGTGCTCTTTATGTGCCTAAACTGAATAAAAGAAATTGATTCTTTGATTGATTCTTTGATTCTTTGACCATTACTGAATCTGTTAATGTTGTAGAAAATGCAGTGTCAGGCATAGTGGAGGTAGAATTTTATTGCAATAAAATTACTATCTCCAAAAGTAAACGAATTTACATGTACGTACAGTTTATATATTTTTTTATTCCTGAAACAATTTGTTTTCTTACATGATACCAATAGAGCTTTATGCCACAATAGAAAGTTAGTAACGAATAAACTATGGTACGCAAGTAATAAAAGCAGTTGTCTATGCCTAGCAGTATTTGATGATGTCTCTGGAATATTTGACTAGAGTTCTGTAAGCTGGCTTTTCTTGGTCTTGTTCGGCCATCGGCATCCAATAGGAACTTATATTCAGATCTAACTTCGAGATAATCTTAAGCAGTGCAGCTAATGCGTGAAATCCTGTTAGCGAGGTATTTTATATCAGTCAGGTCTCCACCAGACAGCATTTAATCTACTGTAATCATCACATATGCTTCTTAGTTCTTCATCCTTCTTTTGTGAAGTTTGCAAATACCCAAGTCCATGAAATGCTCGAACTATGCTTTCGTTGACTTGTACTTACAGTCGGGTAAGTATAATGAAGGTCAGGACGTGCAAGAACTGACGAGCCAGTTGTTTTGCAGGCTTCTTAAATCATCAGGTCGTAGCACCTCTGGATTAGGCTTTAGGATGTCATGGTACACTTGGCCAAAGCTTGAGATGAGATGAGATGTATTGAGTCATAGTTAATAAGTTTTATTGCGATGGGGTCGACCATCAACTTTTAGTGGCTTAATAAATCTGCTCTCAGGATAGTCCCACGTACTACGATGAATCGCCAAATGAAATAACGCCAAGATCGAGATTGAGCTTGAGTCTTCTCACCGTACATGCTGATAGGTGTATTATTTTCGGCAAACAATCGGTAGACGCTTGCAGTCTTGCTAGTCCACGAGGTGGCAGCTAACACAAAAAAGCCGTATCTACCAGGAATAATTTCCGTCCTTGTATTTTGGTCAAAGACACACACGCTATTTGTTGTATCGGGAAACTTCTAATGTTTTATATTTGCAAGTACCCCATTAAGACATATTTTAATCAAACCTAAAAATTTCTCACTTTTGATTTTCCACTTTAAGCTCTAAAATCTGAATAACCATATAGTTGATAAAAAATACATAGTTTATGAGAGCATTGAGAGCTGAAACAATAGAACAAGTAAGATTATCAAAATTATAACTAAAAATAGAATTAGAGCGACTGACAGGTAAGATAGTGGACGATACTGTATCTAGATAACGATTATCGAAGATGATGGCATGATACACACAATATTGATTGGGACAGCAGTGGAAAAGTACCTATGGAAGAATATTTCAATTCTCATGCTTTTATTAAGAATGTGCTGGCTGTGTTTCGTATACCTACGTTTCCTCTTCTCTATTCCTTCTCGCTTGTCCTCTAATGATATCAATGCGTAAGCGACATCTTGATCTTGCAAGCCAAATAGGTGAACATAAAGGTGCCTTGCTAAGTTAAGAACACTGGTATATGTTAGCTAAATATTAATAACATTTTACACAAACACTGAGTGTTAAGAATCACTATTAATATACCGGACTTATTTTTTTTTTCAAAATTATTCTTTTAATCAAATTAATTCATATTTAAATGATACCTTTACAGTAGAACACCCTTCTATACAATTGGTTCAAAATTTAATGGAATACGCAGAGAACAATGCCAATTGAAAATAATATCACACAATTTTAATACGAGAAACATAAATAATCTAGTTGTACCAAAACTTAGGCTTCACAAGGTTGATGATTCATTTGTAGACAGCTGTATGAAAATAGTTAATAAAATTCCTCAGAATTTGATTAATATGCCAATAAATAAATTTAAAATAGAAGTGAAAAAAACTTTAATGAGTAAAAGTTACTATAAAGTGGATGAATATCTTAGTGATGTAAATGCGTGGTCAACATAAGTCTCTTGCTTGCTCGCACAAAATAAATTGTAAACTCAAGCAAATTTAAAAAAGAAAAATAATCTAGTTCTAATATAGTTCGCTGAGTTTCTTGCTGGTATCTTCTAAGTAGAACTAACCTACCGAACCAGCGAAAGAATCATTTTCCAATGGTTTATTTGTACATTATTTAATATTTTTATATTATTTCTTGACATACCCAATTGTAAAGTTTTGACTTTCATATGTGCTCTATGTGTGCCTAAACTGAATAAATGAAATGGATTCTTTGATTGATTGATTCTTTGATATCATATACGCTTTTGTCAGAGAACATTCATATGGAATAAATACTAAATAGAAAAGGGAATTGATATATTTTCCTAGAATCACATATACAACTATCTGTAATATTATTGTTAGAAATATAAATATTTCATTGAAGCTGTAGGTCTATACATGAAACGCGATTGTTTATTCAGAAAAACACCTCTACAAGTTTGTACTGACTTTTTAACTTTAGTTTTAACATACTATAATTACATAAAAACAAACATACCTATATAAATAAACGGGTCAAGTCCGGGTCGCTCTTGTGAACTGTGAGTTCAGTAAATAACGAAATTAAGGAATAGACTTGACGTTGTTGTTGATTGTTTGTTCGTTCATCCGTTGATCCAAGCTTCGATACTGATCGTGATCACCCATCTATTAAAAATTAAAATTTGCCTGCTTTAAGAATTGTTTTCATGTATACAGGAGGTAGGACACGGCGGTATTTCCGCCCAATTGAGCTGTCCGACTGGGGAAGTAGCTCCGCCCCAGAGAATCCTGCTTCGTCCGGCTTTGTCCTCTACACTGACGGCACAGAAACTCTGTGCTTACAGGGTCGGCAGCGCGAATGTGGCTTCTCTGGTGTTACACACGTCCATAGACCACGGTAACCACTTTCCATTAGGTGGGCTGTGTGCTAGTCTGCCACCTAAACGGTATAAAAAAAACTCTAATTGATTAAGATAGAAAAAATTGAATCAGTACAGGCGGGATCCGAACCCTCTGGGAACCGCTCTGATCACTGAGCTACCGAACCTTCGCCCGATACCATCTAAATCCTTCTATAAATCTATCTGTCTTGCGGCTTGAAAATTCCATTCAATTGTTTTCATGTATTTCATAAACATTTCATGCATACGCCCTGGCTTTTCCTTAAAATGTCCTCAATCTGCTGTGTAATACTGCTGTGTAAAATGTTCTAGTTTAATAAATAACAAACGAGTATTCATTAAAACAATTCTCAAAGTAGAACTAACAAAAGGCGTATGCCAGGATCGTAACAAGTTGAAAGATATTATCTCTGCCAAGTCAAATAGGAAACATCACTGTTTATGAACGTATGCATATTATATCTGATTCAGTTTGATAGCAAAAAACAAACTACACTTTCACAAATATCTTCGTAGCATAATATTCATGTAACTTATGTACTGTAAATAAATACGGTCAAGAATATATTCATTCGAATATAGAATTCATGAGGCTGCGGCTCATCTGTCTGCGATATTAAATTCTACTGAACTCCTTGTAGTATAAATATGTCTGTAAACTGTCCGATTGTTAGGATTTCGTTTAGATGTGTGTATGGTTATATTCTACACAAGAAAACTACCGTTCTTTCGTTATAAAACACTCACTTGTTTTATTGAAGTACCTACAGAATCTGTAGAAAAAATGGCTTCGGTCTAGTGTCTCCGCAGATGGTCTCCACGGAGGCGTCAGAATTTTTTCAGTACCGTTGTCTCTTCTAGGCTGGGGAGACATCAGAACGTACTTTTAAAATTATACCTTGAGTACTCATGTACCTCGTAAATATCAAGCGTCTAAAACCGTTAAAGAAACCCATATTTATGGATACAAATATTTGCATTGCGTGGTGATCGAACCAGCACCTCCTGCGTAGCGGCCGTATTCACTACCGACACGCCACAGAGGGTGTGAATAAAGTGACAGGGGAGACATGAGTAATTAAAATAAAATTTTAAAAGTAAGTTCTGATGTCTTCTCAGTCTAGGAGAGACAACAAGACAGAAAAATCCTGATTTTTTCTCTAGGGATCAATCCTGATTTCTCCTTTAGGAATCTTCCTGGGTTGGGGAGTCAATTTCAATCAATAATCATTGAGGAGTCAGTTCAGTAATATATAATTAGTTTCTTAGCCAGCAGTTATAATTAGTTCTATAAACCACATATTTGTAAACCGTATTATACCTTTATTTAAACAAAAGAGTTAAGTGTTTGTAGGTATTGAATAATAGATAAATATAGCGACATTATGAATAAAATTATCTATTATGAAGCGGCGATTTCTCGATAGAATTGTGAACAGTTCATTCAAAACAAAAATTCATTCAATTTCAATTCCGATTCGGCTATTGTTCTACTTAAATTGATTTAGATAAATTTGTACACACACAAATTTTGACAAGCACACGGCCCACCTGATCGGAAGCCATGGCCTATGAACTATGCAACACCAGGGACGTTACACTCGCGCTGTCGACCATGAAGAAACCTTCTGAAGCCCCTCTTGAAGAACCCCATATTGTAGGAGGTCACAGCTTAAGTGTGCGTGGGATAAAGTTTTTTTCATACCGCACAGTATGTAGCTTATGTCATTCTAAAATATTCATAACTCTTTACATAGTGTTATAGAGTAAGTTAACGGTTTAATGTCACTCAGATAAATCAGTTCAGCAGTTACGATGAATCATAGAGATATACATACCTAAAAATTAAATACATAATCCTCCATGTTTTGCTTCTCCGCAGTCGGGTAAAAATGTTATACTTGGTTGCATGAATAATAAATAAAATAAAATTAATATTCTACAACATTCTACAACGCTATCTAGACCCATGGTAAGCATAGTTTAACTAGCTTGTGTTATGGAATCTAGAATACGGATGAACATACTTAAATACTTTTTTTTTGTAAATACATACATATTATACATAGAAACACCCAGACCAATGCAAATACCCATATTCATGTATACAAATATTTGCACTGAGCGGGGATCGAACGCGCGCCTCCTGCGTAGCAGTCGCGTTCACTACCGCCACGCCACAGAGGCTGTCATTGTGTGTACAGAGTTGATTGTTACGAAATATGTATGTTTATCAATCAATAACTGATTGCTATCATAATGGATGATAGTAGGTGGCTACTGATTCATAAAAGTACTTGTGTATATTGATCATTATCCTCAACAATAACCTACTATGATTTATTGTTTTGTTTTATTTTTTGATGCTGAAATAAAGTAATGATATCTACTTGTACCATTTTTAGCCTAATTGTAGGTGGAAGGAAATTTTAAAATCATATCATACCGCGGTAGCCTAGTGGTATGGGTAATGGACTGCTGAAACGAGATCTCGGGTTCGATCCCAGGTTTACCATGGCACACACCGATGACTCTTCGATGCTTTTCGAAGTATTTTGTACCAATTCGATGAAAATATTTTTTTTAAGTATTTTATCCTGTCAAAATGTCTTTGGTTTTTGTTGCAAAGTTTCTTTAATCCTATAATATGATTAAGTTCCAGAATTCCATTACATATATGAACAATGACAGACAAAAATCATATAAACTACTGTTAATAAAAATGAATGTATTTTTTCTGGAACCTCAAAATCATACATGTTATGAAAATCTGTGAATATGTTTTAGTGATTTTAATAACATGAACATTTCGACGTTACATAACGTGTGTGTATTGTATCCAAAATAAATAAATATTGTTATTACACTGCGGCAATTTAGTTCGGCACGAATTCCCTAAAGAACCCAAATTCATATAAATACATTTCAATGTTTATTGACGATCCAATGGCGCCATCAATGATTTTTATCGCCATTGTCAGGACGTTTGTGCTCGCCAAATTTAACTACCTATTGACATCATTGTTTTAGTGTAGTTTTAATCTTATACGGCCATATATTACCTGTATCTAAGTATAATATCACCGTTAACTTTACCTACTCTTCAAACTGATGACAAATACATATTGATAATCCCTTTAGCAGGTAGTTGTCATACTAGAAACGCTTATACTACTAGAGTGAACTTTTAATTATTAAGCTATTTCATACATTCATATTAGGGACTTTTTCAACGTGCAAGGACCCTTTCTGACGTCACGAGAACCTACGGTTTTTTTTTTACGTGCACAAAATCCCCACGGATACCTCCCCACCGGAGCCGGTGGAGGAGGTTATGTCGGACTCGAACCGACTAAAACGCACGCCGCCTGTGGGTCGCTTTGGTTGCCGAAGGTGAGGTTGACAGGCATATCCCTCGCACCCGGCCGACCCAGGGCCATCTCTCACGATCTGGCCCTCTTCTCGGGTGTGGGAACTACAGAGTACCCAACTCGTCCCCGGAACCCGCGGCGCTCATGGGGGGCGGAGGTCGTTCATCGACCTCCGACGCCCGAGTTGCCTTCGTACGCTGACAGCTTGGCTTACGATCCTTCGTCGCTCCCGCTGCCGCTCCCGCCCCGCGAGAACCTACGGTATGTTTTACTCGAACCGCTTAAAACTACACGGCTTTTCCTTTGGTCTGCTTGTGTCAATGGGGATTCTCCAATGCCGTTGAAATGGAGATTCTGACGCTGGCGTAAGTATCTACCCTAGTCCTCACACAAGTCAAGAGCTCTACTATCATTAAACCTTTAAATACTAGGTACATATAATACATAGGTATAAACATCGATAGGTATACCAAGTATTTATAATAGCAATAAAAAAGTAATAAATTGGTGTTGCCACAGCAACGGTTCAGTCGATTAGTTACAAATTACGCGAGATAAGAATGATGACAAAATCTTTCCGAGTTTTATTTTGTTTAACAAGATTTTATTGATAATAGAGATGCTTTTCGAATTTTCTGGACAGCTATCAGAAGAGAGGAATGATGTTGAAAAATATGTAGTGACATAAGTTGATAAAATATTTTGGTCACGTAGCACATATGGATGAGTCAAGACTGAATAAAGAGATTTATTTTGTGAATGTAAAGGGGTGTGTTCGGACGCCCAAAATGTAAAATTTGTCACGTTCGCGGAGAAAGAGTATAAAAAGAAAGGAATAAAATGCAATACACGAAAATATTGGTCTATAAAGTTTGATGTAATTTCTCTGCCTACGCTTTTAGGATATGTATTAATAATATAATTTGCCATGGAATACAACTAGTAAGTTAGTACTTTGCGCCTGTTTTTTTATTCCTTTGTAAATGCTAAAAAACTCAGCTGTAAGCAAACCTCGCCTTTGTGCAAATTATTTCATCGCATAAGTTATGCCATTTTGTGTATAAATAAAGAATGAACAAAAAATAAAACCCATTGTGCCTCAAGAACTTCTTGCCTACGTGCCTTCACAAATGTTTTAATTTCGAGCTTTATGCCTAATTTTGGTCGACTTCATCTCACAGTTCTTTACACTAGATCTCGCCATTTTAAGCGAGACTAAGTAAAATATTTTCTCAACTCTTGTTTTTATTCTGGCGTTATTTGCTATCCAAAAACCACAAATATATTCTTTAAATTCATTTCCATACGTTTCATAAATCGCTTTACTCGATTCAAGAATTTTTGGAGATCAGAAAATGTCAAAATCCAGTACAGGATTTCTTTTCACCCGACTACAAAGCAAAAGGAGGGTTTTGATTTTTTACCCGACAACGGCGAAGCAAATGCAGGATTTTGACAGGCTATGTAAGTAGGTTTATCTATTCCCTTATAGTTCCTCAAGCCACTTAGTCTAACAGAACAATACATTCTAGGGAACAGTGGCAAACGACCACGGCTATCCTTGATATTTTCTTGTTTATTTAGAGCGTGATTTTTCTGTAATCGGGTTTTAGTTTGAAACTTAATATGATAAGCATTTATTTTTCTATAGAAAACTTACATAATAACTCAGTCAATTTTTTTTTGTTCTATATAGACTATTAAAACGACACAAAACGTTAACATTACAAGCAAACAATAATAAGAATTAGTTTACCAATACATGTTCGGAAACTGGCTGAGAATGCTCTGGTAAAAATTCAATAGGCTTTTATGGTCTTTTTACAAACATTTGCTGAGTCTAAATACAACAATTTGCTTGAGAAGCATAGCTGAGCGAACAGCTTATTTCTAAGCTTGTTTGTCATCTAAACACTTTTGATTTTTGTAATATTCCATTCCATTTTTTTGATATTGTACCTGCGATTTAAAATATATTATGTGAAATCCTGAAAATCCTGACAATAATAGAGATAATATTTGAAGACTATTATTAATACTCAGATATAGTTACTTGCATATAACCCCCATATGTTCATGGGTGTCTTTTGAGAATGGCACGGGGTGCAATAGCGGTGGAGGAGCTCAAATTACCACTTATCACTAGTTTCACTCGCAACTTATGGTCCAGATATATGCCGAGAACCATACTCTTTGGTCAGTAAAAGTCTAAAATATGTTCGTTAAATGTTTGAGTATTAACTACATGGAAGGATAAATTTGTACATTGATCCCAAAACTTACAGTTTAGTAAAAATACTCGAATTGACAGATTCCAACAGAACTGGAAGCGTCGTACTCCGGAATTTAAGGTAAGGCCTATAATACGACCAAGACTAGCGCAAAGCTGATGATGACACAAATTTTCTTGTAAGTCGGGTAAGTTTTATGTTCTAGCTACGTTACTACTCAATTAAAGCAGTTTTTATCGAAAACTATCGTGAATCGTCGCAATAAATGTAAAATATTTCCGTTAATAAATATTCAGAAAATATTTTCTTCTACGTTTTCAAGTTCTGAAGAAAATTTTCAGAACATAATTTTAATTTTTTTTATCTAGTACACGCCAACTTGACTTCACCTCACCTGATGGTAATCTAAAGGCAAAGTCTCAGGAAAGAGGATCACCATTACAAACACTAAGTAATGTTACAATGGTTCCACTCAGCTTGGAGGGACCGGGTCTGTAGGAAGAAGGGACACGTGAGCTGGTAATGAATTCCAGGTATTGGTGCTGCGGCAAAGAAAAGAGTCTCCGAACCGAACTTGGTTCTTGCTTGTATATATTCTGCAAAGTGTGAGGGTGACATCTAAGCCCTGTGTTGTCTTGTGTACACTAGCCCGAGTAGGACAAAATATATAACGTTAATATTGGACAAATTCTATCATACCATACCCTGGCCGGGTAGTGCTTGAACCCATATTATGATAAATGGTCTATAATGTAATCATAAATAGTAAATCTCAGTCAAATGTAAAAAACGATAAGCTGTTTGTATTTATAGTCGAGCAACTATTACTATTTTACCAGTGCAGGCAACTGTTAACTATTGAACTTTCTATTGAGAAAATACGTGACTTTTTTATTCACTTAAGTGCCTCCACGAGCTCGTTAACACTCGGTCAACCAAATGGTAAGCCGTACCATGACACGAAACGTGTTACTCGTGAAAATGGAGAGAGAAATAGGGAAAAATAAAATACTCGTGAGGCAGGTGGGGCCTTCAATACTCTCATAAAATGTACAAAGTAGAATTTGGACCACCCTATCTCTTCCCATGCGGTGTCGTACAAGGCGACTACGGGATATGGCTGTTTAACATCAGATAGATACGTGCAGCCCAGATTCAACCTCAGATGCATGGGTTGAGTCAACAATAGTGCCCGAAATTAGGCAATAGGCTCACCCCCTATTACGTGGGACCGAATGCCCACCACATGATTGGTGAAATGTGTGTATTAATTCACCTCTGCCTAACCCTCCGGGGATAAAGGCATGATGTATGTATATATAAAATGTACGAAAATGCAGTTTTACTGGCCTTTTTTCGTTGCGCTTTTTCTTCCTTCTACCTCCTTTGTGTAAAACCTTTGATGAAGTTAATGTTCATTGATAATGGTCACTGCTAACAGTGATTGCTGTCGATTAACCGTGTGCTTGATTCACCCGTAAAGAAGATCTACACCTTTTTTAAAAAAAATACCATCTCTAGACCACTAAAACAAAAATTAAACAACTACTAAAACGCTGTCACTTAAAAAAGAATAAATTAATTTATAGTTAAGTTTACTTTATCGGTTCGAAAACAATCCGATTTCGATCGTTTATCTATTTAACATTACATAAGTAAAAACGTATATCTAAATCTAAAGTAATCATAACACTCACCTTTCAATTCAAACAATCCTAAGTACTTCACTCACACTTTTCACATAAAAAAAATCACAAAGCTATGGAATAAAAAAGAACACCTTTTATTCAAAGTTTACAATCTATAAGTTTCCGCGATGTTTTCTAACGTTCCCCGTAGCCGACGCGACCTCCGGCATAGACTTCTGAAACGGTACTGGACTGAAATCAAAGGAAACACACGCCGATACCAGATAACTCTTGCGAATGAAAACAGAGGTGATAAGCCGGCCGAATTAGGGAGTTTGAAATAAATTCGTGGATAGGTAATCTGGTTTGAATATTGGTTTTAATTGGTTCGCTACAAATTGAACGATAATCACTTGAACTTTTTGTTGGTTGTAATGATGATATTCAGCCCCTAACATAGGGAACGAGACTATTGCAATCAACCGGCTATTTTTTCATGTAATATTTAAAGAATAGCCCTATCTCTTGGTCTCCTAATGTTGGAAGGCTATATCCAGCAGTGGACTGTGATAGGTTTGATTGGTCTCTTGGTCACTTTATAAACATCCACGGGAAGAGCTGGCCTTCGCCAAGAAAAAATAACTAAAGGAGCAAGTAAAATTTCGACTTTATAATTGTCAATAAACTTGTGTTACTGGAATTAATATATATTGTTACTGGTTACTGAATTTAAAATTGAACGTTTTGCATAAAGACGTTTATTTTTTATGTATGTCTCCCTTATGTGAAGATAAAGCAAGGTTTGGAAGGGTGTAACATATCTGTATTGCAAAAATAACTCCACAAACTTCGAAAAAAATTTGATAGCAGGCGGTACCCATTTTCCAATTATAAACCGAAACAAAATTGACCCATTCTGCTACCAAACTTTTTTCGATCTATTAGATAGCAGTCGGATTTTTTATTTTTTAAATAATTAATTTTATTGTAAATTTTCTAATTATCATATGATATGTATATATTTTTGAATGGAAAAATATTTTGGACAGCTAGCATTTTAGCACTAAATATCCACCGCGTAGCTTTTATTGACATTTTATGTACCTTATGACACTCAAGAGATGAATACCTTTCATTTGAGACTCCATTCATCAAAATCTGTCCAACCGTTAGACCTTTAGAGGCGAACAAAGAAAACACACATACATATGCCTATATATATACCTACGCGCGTAACATATTACCCTCGATGGCTTAGTTGGGTAAAAAGTGGATACAGTTTTACTCCATGCCTCACTATAATGTTTCTTTGCTACGGATATAGTTGACATTTCTCATCATCCTCCGAGGCTTTACAATCAGTTGGGTGGATTTTAGCCTAAATATGATACAACCGAACTTCAATATTTCTCATAAAGCGACTACCATTTGACCTCCATAAAATAGGACATAAAATGTGTAACGTATTCGAGCCATAGATCAAACAGGCTTATTTCAGAATGATTAAAAAATCGGTTCACTAGTTATCGAGTAATTATATTGTCAATATACCGTACCGTACTGTAGTCAAATATACGCCTACGTACCTACGTAGTCTGTTACATTAATTACCGTTCCTTTGATGTTTTCACGATAGGTTTTGCTGTTCCAAAGATCAGGAGACGAATGGGAGCCTCAAATATTGGAGGAGAAAAGTGGGCTCAGGGTTCATATTTTAGAGAACCAGTGGGTACGTATCCCAATATTCCATACACTCCGGGGACATTATTTAAATTTGGATTTTTCTAGACGTTGACTAATTAATATGGACTTGTTTGCAACCATCGCGCTGTCGGCAGTGTGGTTTTTCTTGTGATTGTGTCTTGTGTTTTTGTTTGTGTGTGTGGTGAAACATCACAAGACTAACAAGTCTTGTGATTAAAAAAGCAATATTTTAGTTATCCATTAATCCATTTGTGGATCAGAACTCCCTGATTGCGAGTTCAACTTACACCTATGTTTTTTTCGTGTGATTGTTAGAATTTATTCTAAATTATCATGATAAAAGGTAAAATTTTGTCCAATATCCAACCAAAAATTTGAAAGGATTAATCTATTGCCGTCTCCAAAGTTTAGCAATTCATGTAAATTTCGACTTGTGTGTTACTTCTTTTCCATGCGTTACTGTATTGTTGGCTATTTTTAGTAATATAATAGTTAAACTAAAGAGATCGCGGTAGAAATAGATACTGAGGTCTATTCTACAAATAAGTCTTCTTTATATTTTAATAGTTCTAAAGTAGCTAATGAATCGGAAACACCTGCCTAAATAATTCTGAAAATGTAGAACCAACATTAATAATCTATTATGACGAGACAGTGTCATACGAACAATGTAGGTATTGTACCTTTTATAAATAAGTATTGACGTATAAAAGCGGTTATTAAAGCTAAAAAATATCTGATATTTTCGAACTAGGCGAGTCTTTTCAATCAAATGCCAACAAAATATCTTAGAAGATGCGAAGGATTTTTAGATTAATAACGGCCTGAAAGGGAGATACGACAGCTGACAGCTTTTATGTCGATAATGTTACTTTATTACTGCTGACGGAGTCACTCAAACCGATAATTACTAGATATAAGATATAATAATAACGCGGTAGTGTCCCATAAGGCCGGATATTAACGATCGTAAACCTTATCATATTGAAGCATAAATTTCAGTGCTTCAGTGTCATTTATTCTGACTTTGAACGACAAATTTATAGGTATCTAGTCCTAACCATAGTAAGTAAAATAGAATCGAATATCAATGCATGGTACAAATAATGTTTACGGAAATTAACGCGATCATGGTATAGGTTTTTTTTTTATATACCACTTAGGTGGCAGACAAGCTCTCGGCCCACCTGATGACGCGAAGCGAATATGAATGTAATACAATAAGACCAAATAAAAAAGTGTAATACAATAAGACCAAATAAAAAAATTATAATAAATTTCGAAAAAATCTGTAACAAGTGGCTTGTCTACAAACATAATATTTTCAGCACATCACTGAACAGTTCTTCAGCACAATAAGCACAAACTTTATAATACTGCTCAAATCTTTTCCTTATCGTCTTGCTATGTTCATTCAAATGGTAGATACAACAATATGGCGCGCTATAACGATGACGCTGCCTGTCGCAGCTTTAGAAACATATACATGCCTTTGTCAAAAGAGCGCTTTTATGAAACATGTCACAAGCCTCGCCTCTACCAAACAACCATTACAAAAGATTTTAATTTTCCCCGCACCGCTGTCAGCAACAAAACCGACATATAGGCAACACAGCCGTTTGACTGCAGAGGAAACTTAAAGTAGAATATTATAATATTAGCCTTATACGTGTTTCCTTCTCGAAGTAAGCTGTGCCATATTCCTGCTCCCTATCTTCATTTTGTAGACAGGTGGCAGCGGATGTTTAACTATTTATTAAAGGTTAGGTACATACATACATATAATCACGCCTTAATCCCCAGAGGGTTAGGTAGAATTGAATTAATCACCCACATTTCACCAATCATTAAATTCGGGCATGATCTTAAATGGTCCACCTGGAAGTCCCTAGATAGGTTGAGGACTCAGGTCGGCTGCTGTAGGTCCAACCGTGTAATATGGGGTTACCTAGACTCGGGGGGTGGTGGCTGTGATTGTGGTGCACCTCTGCAGTCGATGGACCACCTCCTGTCGTGCCCACTGTGCCCCTACACCTGCACACGTGCTGACCTGAACGAAGCAACGGAAGGTGCGGTCAACGTCGCCGAATTTTGGGCTAGGCGCATTTAGCTTCTATTTTGTTTAATTGCTGTCATTGACACGATGAAGAAGAAGAATTAGATTCGATCCCACGTGATAGGGAGTGAGCCTATTGCCGTCATCCGGGCACTATTGTTTACTTGAGCCATGCATCTGAGGCTGAGTCTGGGCTGTATATATCTGTCTGATGTTAAAGGTTAGGTCCTTAGCTACTGTAGATACAGCTAAAATTGTTTATTACCGCTATCTTTGTTTCTTATAAAAACGGTCTGTGCGAGTTATCTATAATTTGGGAATTGCAAATTTTAATTAAAATGAACTTTACCAAATAGGCTTTTTAGAAAGTTTAAGAATATTTGCATCTCAAATAGGCTTCGAAATAAACTGCTGGCTCTAGTAGGCTCCCCAACCAAGAACATAATAATTAGGTTAAGTCAACACAACATGTTTAGAAGTAGACCCCAAAAAATTCCGCTGAGATTCAGGATAATTTGCATAAATTAATTGTCTTCGTTAACTACCGTTATGTTTAAGTCTTTTCAAGTTTCTGTAATTCAAGACAATAAAACGGAACCCTTATACCTTATAGGATCACTACATTGTTCGTCTGTCTATGTGTGTGTCTGTCACGGTATGAATCTGGTATATGCTTTGGCACTCGATATGCTTTGACGTACGAAATGTTCTGTTGAATATTGACCAGCAAGTAATAAGAAGGAAATTTGTTAAATTACATCTTATGGTTACACCCTTAAGATGTATTTTTACTAATTTAATAGGAGTAGTAATCACCGAATGAGTATACGTATACACCAATGTTTGAGATGGACATACAAATACATCCACACTTGACCTGCTTCACTTTCGTCTCGTGTTATAGAGGATAGCGGTAGCCTAGTGGCATACCGCTCAGGCACCTCGTCCCTATGGGTAATGGACCGCTGACACGAGGTCTCGGATTCGATCCCAGGTTTTACCATGGCACACACCAATGACTTTTCGAAGTTATGTGTGTATTTGTCGCAGGTTTATAAGTGCCCGGTTAATGGCAATAGGCTTGCCACCTATTATATTGGGACCTAAACTGGCGAAATGTGGGTGCTAGCACCTCTGCCTTCCCCTTCGGGAATATAGGCATGAGTTTATGTTATATGTTATGTTATGTAATAGAGGACGATCCTATTACCGTCAACTTTAGTATTAAAAGGAAATAGGGAATATATTGAAGAGGAAACGAGAAAGAGAGAATTGGTTTTTACGATTTCAGGAGTGTCAAAGTAATATCTCGAAAGGTCGAGGTCGCGTCCCTATTGCCTACATACTCGTATGATGTTGCCGAGGAAAAGGTAACAGCCGATTAAGGTTTATTGCTTTCTTTAAGTGCGTTATCAAGTTCACAGTATAGCTGAAAGTGAAAGTTCTGAAAACTAAGGACCACCGGCAAAAAAATTGCCCTTGGACCAAGTATTAGGACTCAGCGATTGGTCCAACAAACGAATTTTAACTGCGTTTATGCCGATTTAATATTTCGTTTACGAGATTCTACACAATGCTTACTGGAGAGTTGCCCTGCTTTGTCTTCTGTGCTGACGGTACAGAAACTATGTTTTAACAGGGTCGACAGCACGAGTATGACTTTTCTGATGTTGCACACGCCCATAGGTCACAGTAACCACTTTCCATCAGGTGGTCCATATATCGTACCCTCAGTGGAAAAAAGGCATAAGACGAAAATGCTGATTTTTCAGTATGGTGAAAAAACTGAATTTATGGGTATATTTACTTTATTTCCAAACGTAGAAGAATTAGTCTTATATCAAAAAAAGGAGAAAAAATTATTGCACTTCATGTTGTATTTAAGTTAGTGCTAATGTTTAAAGTTTATTAGGAATTGTAAAAATAAATTATTATGCTATTTTTCAGAATACAATAAAATAAAGGATTCTGAGTATCAAAATTTATGCCAGACTTTGCCAGAAAAGTAAAATATATTTCAAAAGTATGTTATATTAAAGCAGTAATGAATTAGTGAATATCAACATTTATGGTAGTATAAGTAAGATTACTGCATTATTTCCTTTATAAAAATTATGTTTGAAATGCACAAGCAATACTTACCCCTTTTTTCAAATTAGGGGCTTGTTAAGATAACTTAAGTAAACAATAATAATTACTTATTCCATTATATGTTATAGAAAAGTTAGCTGCATATTAACACATATTACTTAGAGTTATTATTTATGACTACAGGGAAAAAAAGCAAATGCTTCTTTTTTATTCACTATTTTTTATTTCAAGCAAAATACTACTTATAGTTTGGTAACAATTAAAGTTCGTACTATCAACAATAAAATTGCGCAATAATATTCAGAAATATAGAGGACACGACGGTATCTCCCGTCTCAAATTGAGCAGTCCGTCTGGGAAGTACCTCCGCCCTACAGAATAGAGTAGGGTAGCCAGAGCTCACTGGAGAGGTTTTGTGCTGTCAGTGAAAAGACCGTAGGCTTAAATTGACACCACTGACTTGTAGGGGCGTGAAATGTTAGTGCGGCGGTCAGGGAGACCCGGTGAAACGGTTATCCGCTGGCCGCCCGCAGGTTATCGAACCTGGGGATTACTTACCGCCCCAGGAGGCTAAACCAGCAGCCTGTATAAAGTGCCCATGCTGTAGTCGTATCGGAGGAGGAAACCGGAGTGGACTCTGCTACAGTATTTGGGAGGGGACTGGGGGCCATTCCGCCCGCCACGCCAGTCAGTCACACAACCCCAGCTTGTCTATGTTGGTACGAAGCCTAGCTTTGTCTTCTGCACTGGGAGCACAGAAACTCTCTATACGTCCTCCCCCCCACCCCTCGCATAGGTCATGAAAAGAAAAAAAAAACAAGATGAACGTTACCACAGCGGCACCATCGTCCACAGTACATGTGGATTTCTGTAACATCAGGGGCCTACACACCAACCTCAACGCGGTTTATTTACATTTAGAGACCGCGCAGCCCACTTTGTTTTTTCTGACGGAGACGAAAATATCATGCCCGGCCGATACAGCTTACTTAATGTACCCCGGGTACAAACTCTATGCTTGTACGTCCGGGATGATATTTGCTGCCGCCAGGGGCCTGTCAACTCTTTGGGTATGTACGGATCACGGTGGCCACACCCGTATCTTTGCGTGCCTCTACAGGTCTCATAGCGGTGACCTGGGTACAGCTCAATTGTTTGAGCATCTGCAGCGGTCTGCGGACAAGGTAATTGAGCAATACCCTACCGCGGAGTTAGTATTCTTGGGGAACTTCAACGCTCACCAGGTAGTGACTGGGGTCTCCTAGAACTGATTTTGCAGGAAGGGCTGCTCATGACTTTGCACTGACCTACGGATTATCTCAACTGGTGTATTCTATTACTAGAACACCAGAAATAGAGACCCACAGAAGCTCTATACTGGACCTCCTGCTGACTTCGCGCCTGGACGAACACTCAGTAACTGTGGAAGCACCACTTGGTACTTCGGACTACAGCCTCGTTCGGGCGCAAGTGACTCTTACGCGGCCTGAACCACCGCGGCCACCTCGATGGCGGCATGTCTGGCACTACAAATCGGCAGACTGGAAGGGACTGCGAGAATTCTTCGCATCGTACCCGTGGAGGCGGCTTTGCTTCACTTCAAATGATCCCAGCTCCTGTGCAACAGCAGTAGCTGATGCGATCCTAGCAGGTATGGAATGCTATATTCCGAACCGCTGGATCGCAACAGGAGAGAGCAAACAATCTTGGTTTTATAGGCCCTGCAGAGAAGCAAGAGACCTCAAGCAATCTGCATAGAGGGCTTGGACTTGAAGTGAAGCGAAAGTTGAATGCCGCCTCGAGGTCTAGTAAAAAGCTACGGCCAGGGCTAAGTTTGAGTTCATCGGCAGAATTGGCGAGCGGCTTGCGCGCTACCCATCTGGCAGTCGTGCATTTTGGTCGCTCGCCAAAGCTGCCGAGGGAAACTTCTGGCAGTCTTGCCTTCCACCGCTGCAAAAATCCGATGGTAGTCTGGCCCATGGCGCTGAGGAAAAGGCCGATCTGTTGGGTAATCTCTTTGCTTCAAACTCGACTATAAACGTCGGGAACGCCGAACCACCCATAATCCCCAGCTGTGGTGCTTCCATGACTGAAGTTAAAATCACGCAACGGGGGGTTCGGCGCGAGCTTAAGTCCCTAGATGTTCGGCAGTCGAGTGGGCCGGACGGTATACCGGCGATGGTGCTTAAACACTGTGCCCCCGAGCTGTGCTCTGTACTTACACGTCTTTTCGCACTCTCATACTCCGCAAGGTGGGTCCCGACCTCGTGGAAGACCGCACTCGGGCACCTTGTGCCTAAGAAAGGTGACAGGACAGATCCGACCAATTACAGGCCTATCACACCTCCCTTCTCTTGAAGGTAATGGAGCGTATTATTAATACACAGCTCCTGAGATACCTTGAGGGAAACGATCTACTGAGCGATCGACAGTACGACTTTCGCCACCGTCGCTCTATCGGTGACCTTCTTGTGTATCTCACAAACCGGTGGGCGCAGGCCATCGAGAGTTGGGGTGAGGCACTAGCGGTCAGTCTCGATATAGCAAAGGCCTTCGATTGGGTTTGGCACAAAGGTCTTCTTGCGAAGTTGCCATATTATGGACTCCCCGAGGGACTGTGCGAATGGATCTCCAGCTTTTTGTCCCACAGAAGCATCCAAGCCGTCGTCGACGGCAGCTGCTCGGACTGCATGAACATAAACGCTAGTGTCCCACAAGGCTCCGTGTTGTCTCCAACGCTGTTTCTGCTGCATATCAATGGCATGCTGCCTGATGGCTTCATTCATTGTTATGCGGACGACAGTACCGGAGACACGTGTTACACGGGCCGTGCAAATATCCCTCAGTCCGAGGTGGAGAAGAGTCGCGAACAACTTCTTGTGTCTGAAATCGAGACTACTGTCTCTGGAGTATCCGATTGGGGACGACTAAACCTAGTCCAATTCAACCCCACTAAGACACAAGTATATGTATTCACCGCTAAGAAAACCACATTCATTGTAGCGCCGCAATTCCTGGGCACACCGCATACCATCTCCTCGAGTATCCTTGGTGTCGATATCTCCAGCGACGTCCAATACCTTAGTCATTTGCAGGATAAGGTTAAGTTGGCATCAAGAAATCTCGGAGTGCTCAACAGGGCGAAGCAGTACTTCGCTGCGGGGCAGCAACTCCTTCTTTATAAAGCACAGGTCCGGCCTCACATGGAGTACTGCTGTCACCTTTTTGCTGGAGCACCTGCATACCAGCTTGACCCCTTCGACTCAGTGCAAAGACGGGCATTGAGGCTGGTTGACAATCCCATACTCACAGGTAGTGTGGAACCTCTTAGCCTTATGAGGGATTTTGCCTCACTGTGTGTGTTCTACCGCCTATACAATGGTTTGTGCTCAGATGAATTGTTTGACATGATGCCCGTAGCTACATTCTATCATCGCACTTCTCGCCATAGGCAGGAAATCCATCCTCACACATTGCGACTCGAGACGGTACGCACTGTGCGGTACGATATCTATATATAAATTCTTAAATAATCAGTAGATAATTTGTTAAAACTAAACTTATAACAAGCAAAAATTAATAACAAATCAAGGTACTTCTTCACACATTGCCAGTACCTTTTGGTATTAAAATATTCAACGAATAAAAATACAAATAAAATGTCTTCTTTAAACAATAATGAGATTAAAAATTTCCTGTTTTTCTTCTACGTTATATTCGTTCTAAGAATTCCTAGCCTAGAATGTTTGGTAATGAAGGATTTAAAACAAAATATTATTATTTCTCAATACAAATCTAAGTAACATGACATGGTGGACAAAATTCTTCTCGCCCTGCTGTGCTACGTCCGGTTATACATTTTCAGGTCACTTTACTTTAAAACAAGAAGAAAATCCACTCAATTATTGTCGTTTTGTTTACGCAAATGCGTTAACGCAGCTATTACCTTGACCTAGATACGGGCACTGACTGTCAAGCTCGTGGATACTCACCCGCCCTGTCCCCTCCATCGATGTATTCACACTTATGTTCCCGCTGTCTACTCCCGCGCCGCAGTATCTAATCTTACGTCTCGGTGAAATGAAAATATTCTAGTGAAAGAAAGAAGTAATCGTTCTTATTTTACAGCCACGCCGCAGTATGTAGTCTTATGTTTCGACGTATAGAAACGTTTTGAGTGGAAGAAAGCAGTAGTTATTCTTATTCTGATTTATTTTAAGTTCATAAAAAGTAAACAGTCATACAGCTGTTATTATTTTCTAAGTTTATCTTTTTGGCTAAGTAAGCGCATTTAAGATAATTTCCTTAGCTAGTTATTATAACGAATAAAAAGATAATCGTGTATACAAGACTAGCGATGTAAAAAAACAAACGCAATTAAATCATAATAATTGTTACTATTAATTTTCTACATAAAATATTAGGGATAAACGTAATAATAAGTAATACGTCATATTTCTCAATTTATTCTTTGCGTTATATCACATAATCTACTAATCCGTAAGAAAAAATGTAATGGAAAAAAAATTCTCAAAACGAATTTCTTGTTTTAACTCGTCAAATTTAACAAGAAAAATATGGAAAAAAATTTGCATATGTATCTTTAAACATACCTTTCAAATTTGATAAAATCGATGAATCAAAATAAAATCACTTATGCCTATTTTCCACTGGGGGTGCGATATATGCTCGTCTGCAATCTAAGTTGTACAAAAAAAAGGCTGTTTAGACTCAAAATAAACATAGATAAATTAACTTATAGTGTGGGTTCTAGAATGCGATTTTATTCAAATATCAAATTATTTATAGTTACATGTATGGTATCCAGGCTTGTCTTTTAGTTTTGAATGAAATTTTAAATCATTTAGTATGCCAACTATAAATCAATGAAGATATAGGCTCTTAACCGTCGCCGTAAGACGGATATATATAGAAGAATTCGGATGGTTTCGCGCGAAGGTTCTGTGGCTTAGTGGTCAGAGCGTTCCCCCTGTAAGGGAAAGATCGCGAGTTCGAATCCCGCCTGAACCGATTCAATTTTACTATTTCTTAATCGATTTGTCTTTACTTGACTTGAATTTCAAAATATAATTTATACTTTGCAAATTGTTCTCACATAAACTTAAAATGTACTCCAACTCGTAAATTAAATCTATGGCAGTTTTTATGTGAACTCAGAAAGTATTATGTGCAAATAAAATGTCAGGGTTTAATTAATATGAAGTAGGTACTTAACTTTATTATTAATGCGTAATATCGATATATTACGCATTAATAATAAAGTTAAGTACCTACTTCATATTAATTAAACCCTGACATCATGATTATTATTCATTAATGCACAATTTATTTATTTTTTTTTTTTTTTTTTTTACGTGCGCAAAATCCCCACGGATACCTCCCCACCGGAGCCGGTGGAGGAGGTTATGTCGGACTCGAACCGACTAAAACGCACGCCGCCTGTGGGTCGTTTTGGTTGCCGAAGGTGAGGTTGACAGGCATATCCCTCGCACCCCGGCCGACCCAGGGCCATCTCTCACGATCTGGCCCTCTTCTCGGGTTGTGGGGACTACAGTCCCCAACTCGACCCCGGAAACGGGGAGGCGCGCCAGGTGCGCCACCGCCGCGGCCTGCTTCTGCCAGGGTGACAGGCGGCTCCACCTGTCACCCCCAGGCCGGCGCTCATGGGGGGCGGAGGTCGTTCATCGACCTCCGACGCCCGAGTTGCCTTCGTACGCGGGCAGCTTGGCTTGCGATCCTTCGTCACTCCCGCTGCCGCTCCCGCCCCGCCTCCTCCTTCACGAGCATTACTTGCTCGCAGAAGGAGGCGCCGGCCGCCCACGCATCCGCGCAGCGGACCATCGCCGCGAGCAAGGTGGAGAGCGTGAGAACTCTCACTCCCAGGGCCGCCACAAGCTCCCGCCTCGGCGTCTCCCACGCCGGACACTCGGTGAGCGTGTGCGGACCTGAGTCTTCGCTCGCGTCGCAGTGATGGCACTCGGACGTTGGCTCTTTCTCCATCCGACGCAGATACTTTCCGAAGCACCCGTGTTCGGTGATCATCTGCGTCAGACGGTACGAGAGGCTGCCGTGTGGCCTCTCTAGCCACTCCCCCATGATGGGTCTTACCGCCGTTACTACGGCGTGCCCTACAATTTATTTATTGAACTCAATCACAAGTGCTACTACGGCCTTATTAAATTTATTATTAAAGGCAATGAACCCCATCAATATGGGTAATAGACTGCTGAGACGAGGTCTCGGGTTCGATCGCAGGTTTTACCATGGCACACACCAATGACTTTTCGATGCTTTTCGAAGTTATGTGTGTATTAATCGCAGGTTTGTAAGTGCGCGGTTAATCGCAATAGGCTCGCCCACCTATTACATTGGGACCTAAACATAAACTGGCGAAATGTGGGTGTTAGCACCTCTGCCTACTCGCCTATGAACCCCACCGCCTAAAGATTTGAATAAAGTAACAGAAGTGATCGGGTGACAAGAGGTGACAAAATGACATAGTGCTATTTTTTAAGCGAAAAATAATAGATTATTTTTATACCACTTAGGAGGCAGACAAGCGCACGCCCCACCTGATGGAAAGTGGTTACCGTGGCCTACGGACGTGTGTAACACCAGAGAAGCCGCACTCGCGCTGCCGACCCTGTAAGCACAGAGTTTCTGTGCCGTCAGTGTAGAGGACAAAGCAGGACAAGCCTTTAGTCATCCCACTGACACCACAAATTCTCCAGTGAGCTCTGGCTAACCTACTCACCGCTGGGAACACAACATGAAGTTATTATAATCGCGGTATTCTGAAGGGCGGAGGTTCAATTGCTGCTTATTACTTCCACAAAATCCTGAACAAGCCCTGTATATCAACTTCTGTACCTCTGTAACATCTGCACAGGTTGCAGCACCGAAAGCCATATTCTATTGCTAAGATATTATAATAAGCAATTATGTAATCTCACTAATGTAAATTTAGGGTACGATGAAGCTGGCATGGTTATTTTGGCCAAAAGCTCCTAAATAAATAAAGATTTAAAAAAAAAAATTGCTAAGATACTAACACCAGATTTAGATCAAATGCTACTATCAATTTAGGGATTAGAAAAATCTGAAATAAGACTTATTCTATTCTATTGTATAAACTTGACTTTCTTTTCCCTAAGAACTATTTATATCGTCTTTATTGTAGCCAAATAATAACCACATAAAGTATGTGCGGTTACAAACACCCTATTTACACCCAATATATGAATATCACTGATATAGTCACTGAAATAACCAGCGTGGTTATTATTATAACGCTGCTTACCTACCACCATTATCCGAAGATGTTAATAATTGTACGTGCAACATAAATATAGGCAGTCTATTCAGGTGAAGGACCCTCATCAGCACCACTCGGGTCCTTTGATAACGGATACACTTCATTAACAAGGCATGTACATTGTAAGTCATTCACGTCATTCATTCACACATTCATACCGCATGGGTAATAATATAATTGATCAGTATTATCCGTTTTGGTTCAATAGAGTTGTGTCCTGAATCATCGAATTCTTACCAATACTACTTAATGTATTTCTATTTTATTGTATTTTATTGTATTTCATATAAAAATATGCGTAATAAACTAAGATATTGCCTAAATAAACTGGAACTATAACTTTTTATTTTTAATTTCCAAAACAGTTAAAAAAATTGACTATGCAAATTTACAACTTTTTAGATTCCTTATTAAATTTCAAATCAATCTTATTAAGCACTGTATACGTGTAAACACAACGTAGACTGAGATAAATGCAATATTCTCTTACATTCCATATCGTCCAGCTTTATCGTCCAGCACGCTGTGACGGCAGCAGGAGTGACGATTTTGTATGGAGCGTTTTCGGGCGGCTCGAGAAATTGAATTTTTAAAATCAAATATCTTTAACTATTTGTTAAAATAAAGTTTCACTTTCACAGTTCATTATATTATTGTAAAATGTACAGTTTACGATAACAATAAGAAATAAGACGCAACCCCATTTATTGAACAGTAAAACATAAACAACACTAAATTAAATTGAAAACTGGATACTACTGCTAAAATAAAATGAAACTTATTCTAACAAAACAATACATTCTATCATTTTGAACACTGTGACAGCTCATAATTAATATG
The DNA here is from genome assembly GCA_963662185.1 of Eilema griseolum. Lineage (NCBI taxonomy): Eukaryota > Metazoa > Arthropoda > Insecta > Lepidoptera > Erebidae > Eilema > Eilema griseolum. The sequence goes on from OY759250.1 coordinate 16,121,423, forward strand.
CTTACTATTTTCCCTTCTTATTAGTATGTACTATTTACTTCGTATATGTATTTATGTGCTAAAGTTGTATATTTATTTTACTTTATTTGAATTTCTCTCATATCTTTCTTTCTTTTTTAATACACCTTGTTTCTAGTTTATTTGCTAACTACACCAAATCTTTTGCTTTATTACACTGTCCATCCCAAGGTTGCCTGGAAGAAATCGCTTCCAGCGATAAGGCCGCCCATTGTACATTAAACTGTATGCATGCTAACTACAAGTTTTCTGTAATCTATTGGTGTACAATAAAGAATTATCCATCTATCTACATTCTAGGGAAAACTGGCATACTACGGCTGTCCTTGATATTTCCTTGTTTAATAATTTATAGAGTGTAATTTTTCAGCAGTTAGGTTTTAGTTTTTAAACTTATTTTTGTGTAAACATAATAACGCATGTTTTAACTTTGACTAGTAGGTATTCTCTGTATTCTGTACAAAATCTCATACCTGTTACCTTTTATATTCATCGTGATTCATGAAATTTAATATCAAAGATTTTTTTATATTGCATAACGTAGGTAAGCAGTTAAGAAAGGATTTCAGAAATCCCTTAAGCCCTTAAAATATTATAGCCGTGCTTAAACGTTTAGTATAGGGGAATATTGAGTTTTCATTGCATTGCCTTTGGCTAATGACGTGATATGACATGATAGGATAATGCTGATGATACATACATACATACATACATAAACTCACGCCTATATCCCCGAAGGGGTAGGCAGAGGTGCTAGCAGCACCCACATTTCGCCAGTTTATGTTTAGGTCCCAATGTAATAGGTGGCGAGCCTATTGCCATTAACCGGGCACTTATAAACCTGCGATAAATACACACATAACTTCGAAAAGCATCGAAAAGTCATTGGTGTGTGCCATGATGAAACCTGGGATCGAACCCGAGACCTCGTCTCAGCAGTCCATTACCCAAACCACTAGGCTACCGCGGTTATGCATATAATGCTGATGATGATGATAAGAATAAATAATATGTTGATATTGTATCACTGATTTTTCACTCTTCTTCTCAGTACAGTAAACTTCGCAAAAAACATGCAAAAAATTTAAAAAAATATATATTTCACGACTCTATCTAAAAAATATCAATGGGTTTGCATCGCCAGGGTTATAGGCAGGATTCGAACTAAGGACATCTCGATCACGAAGTTACCGACGCTGAATTACATCCATAGCGATATAATCCATTCAAAATAGTCTTATTTCAACATCCATATTAACCTATTTTTATTAAAATCAGGCGCATCTGCGTTCCTAATCCACCTCTAGTCAAGAATAAAACCTAAAAACCTAACAAAAGATTTTTCACGTAGGTAAAATCTCTAGGGAAATTATGAATTCCCAACACACGCAAGAATAACAAAAATACAAATAATATTGGATAACACACATTTCCGTGACTTCATATAAAGAGATTTTTCTGAAATAATAGACTCAGAAAGTGTTCACTTTGCTAGCACATTGTGTACTTAGGTACTTACAGTGTTATTACTGTGGGCCCAGGCTCAACATAGATGGTTAGAGACACAGAACAGTAATGAAGTCTTTTTATTTCGCAGTGAAAGTGTGCGTTGAATATTACTATACCTCTAGATTAAATGGAGACCTTGTGAAATGTAAGAGTGTATCTCAGCTTTGTAAGAACTCCGCAGTGAAGTGAATAGCTGGACAAAAGGATTAATAAGAATTTACGTTAAATTTACACAGGTAGAATTTGAAATTGTTTGAAGTTATCTGTATTCTTATGCCTTGTTTGATTTCATATATGAGTTATAAATCAAGATTCCGGACTGAGTGTCGTTCTGGAAAACGGGCCTAAGAGCACTCATTGTACATTCAACTGTTTACACTTAGCTATGTCTGCACTGTAAATTTCTAATTGGGTATTTGATTGACTAGTCAAATTAGTAACTTTTTACTTAACGTCAAAACGGAAATTTGTATGAAATAAATTATTATGACGTCATAATAGTCAAATCAATATTATTGTTTGTTTAGATGAATAAATATAAATGAAAACGTTAAAATAAAACTCACGCAACTTTTACCGCTCTTTTACAATTCTTAACTTAATAAACTCAGTTAAATAATTTATTTTAACTACAGGAAAATACACAATTGTACAATATCTCAATCAATTATGTTATCACAGTCCACTGCTGGACATTGGTCTCTCCTAATGTCGGAAAACTTTGGCCTATTTCTACGCTGGCCAGACGGGTTTTATTTTGAGTTTTCATTCTCTCGCAGTTGTATCGGCTGTGTATTTCTCCGCTACCTATCTATCTGAATTAATAAAAATATTGTGATCCGTTCCCGCGATATTTAGGAACTTATTCTCAACATAAAAGTAACCTATATCCTTTTATAGATCATAACTTAATGATGTGCCATATTACATCTACGTTCGTTTAGCATTTTTTGCATGTAAGAGCAATAAACATCCACACATCCACACATCCACACATCCAAACATCCACACATCCAAACATCCACACATTCTATCATCCACACATTCAATCCTCCACACGTCCAAACAAACAGAAAGTTTGTTTGTTGCGTTGATAATATTACATAGTGTGATTCATTCATCATAATTACGTGGCTATCAATTTCAAGTTCTATTAGAATGAAATCGATAACAATAATTCAATTAATTCCTTATCAAATACACACTACCCACCAGCAACATCATCCTGAAGTAGACAGAATATAGTAGAAATGACTAAAGGTGACAACAATAATATATACCTTCCAACATTCCAAAAAATAAAACAATCCTGAAACTTCAAAATAAACATACATCCTTTGTCCTCATTAAATGTTAACAAATGCTTTTCCATTTCAAAGGGTCTGGAGAGTAATAGTTTCCTTAAACTATACATTATTTGGGCAGTAGTGAACATCATCAAAGAGAAAAACTTTTATATAAGTTTGTTATCCGCGGGCTGTGGTTTGGTAATGAGATGTTCATTTGTTTGCTTTGCTTTACACAGACAACGCTTTCTGAAAACTTTTTGTGTAAAACTTTCTTAATAAGACGAAATAACACCAACCACATAAAATACAATTAATGCCGTGTTGGTTTCCCGTGGAGTAGGACCACCCAATTTCTTTCCGGGGGTGTTATAAAAAGGTGACTAAGGGATAGGGCTTTTCTCCTATATCTATACCATGCCATTGACAAATTTCCCACTTGACATCAATTGACTTGCCCCCTATTATGTTGCACCGAAAATCATATTTGGCGAAATATTAGTGTTACACCTCTGCATTTCCGAATTTACAGGCATCAATATTTATATGTGGGTACAATTATAATGGATTGCATATTAAGATCGTCAAGATCAAACCTCCTTAGCTACCAGGCATATTGAATCGAACAACGGACAAGGCTCTGCAATCGACTTTTCCGGTGTAGGTGGTAAGACAGCAGTCGGTGCCCTATAATATCATTTATATCTATCTTTATTAAAAGAACAGTTTTTTAATGAATCTCTTATAAAAACAATTGAACACCCTGTACGCACTCGGGCAGTCTCCGAGAACCGGTTTATAACACAACGACTGCTTAATGACCTACCCTCTTGTATCCGAGAAAATAACAAAATATCTTAGGTACATAAAAAACTCAAAGAACATTTCCTAGGCGTAATATGGATTGTTATTATATAAATATATTATTTAGAATTAGATAATTTGGTGGATTGTATTCGGTTTGTATAATTCGATTGTATAATTTGTTGTATGTATATATATTAAGCGTCGGTAGCTTAGTGGTTAAGGAGTCGGCCTAACGATCGAGAGGTCCCGGGTTCGATCCTGGCCATTACACTAACAACGTGAACCCACTCCTAACACAAGCAATTTAGCTTATCTGGAGGGGGTTAGAGAGAATATTAGTTACACTCGGCTCTGTCCTCGAGATCATGGTAACTATGTAGTACCGCGCAGGTGCTGCCATCCAACCACTAAATTTGAAATAACAATATAAACAAAGAACAAATTAACGAGCCACTAGTAGCGCCCTCTCTCGGGAACTCATTCGCGTTTTAGTGCTCACGCTATCCGCCACGCATTCTCATTCCTCTTAAATATATTAATATTTAGATCCCTTCTTTAAGTGTTTTTTTGTGTAAAGTGGTTACATAGTGTAAACAAAACATAACGTTTTACTTCACGATGCCGAAAAAACGACATAGTGATGAATATATTGAAGATTACGTTAATCAAAAAATACGGAAGATCGAGAAAAAGTTAAGAAAAAGGCGATTATACCGACAATGCTCATCTTCGCAGGATTCGTTAATAGAAATCGGTAAGTAGATCATAAAATAAATAACGAATCACAGTGGAATTATTATGGAATTATTATTTGGTCAATAATTCTGTTACTACCCACTTTATATTTTATTATTGGTCGTGAACATTTTAATGGAATGTATCCGCCAATTGACAGTATCTTAGCCGTGTTCAATCCATAGGGATTGATACCTGTGCTATGCAAATGATTGTGAGCAACAAAGTTGAATGCTTCCGTCATGATTTCATTACATGTATTGACGTCGAAAATTGCGAAAGATTCATTTTGTTTCTTTCGAAATTTTGTTTCTTTCCTTTATAGTACATGAAACTTTCAAAAGAAAATTGGTCTATCAGTTCAAATATACCTACAATATTACGCGTATTTATAGTAGGTAGCTAACACTCACACATCGGCATGAGTGTAGATAAACTACTATGTCACAATATACCTGACACGACTTTGTTTTATTTTGTGTAAAATGCATGTAATATACGTATAATATGAAAGATTCAACCAAAGATTGATATTGAAAATACAGTATTTTACTGAAAAATACTAAGGCGTTTGAAAGATACATGTATTTAACTTGTCATTTTCAACGCTGTATGCCTACTATAGTTATACAATTTGTTGAGCTGTGACCATTTTAATGGAATGTGTCCGCTAATATTGGATAACTAGAATGTTGCGAACAGTTTGTGAGCATTACAATGGAATGCGTCCTTACAAAATTATTATTTTTAATTATCTAAGTTTACACATATGTTGTGTCGTTGTTGTCTATACGTGTTGTCTCCGCTTAGGGTAAATACTGATATTTACCCTAAGCGGATGTGTCTGAACACATTATAATGTTTTTCAGACGAACCAATTCGAAGTAGTGTTTGCGAAAGACGCTCATCATCTTTCGAATTACCCCAACAACCCATCGAATGCATTGAAAATACAGATCTTCCCAGGGAGAGAGTGGCTCCGGTCAGCCACGTAGTTAACATATCGTTGGAACAACCAAATACTGCGGCTTCAGTAAATGTGTCATCTGAGCCTGTCATTATGGAAACTGCCTTTGCGGATGTGCAGATTGCCGAAAATAAGGAAGACGAAGACATTCTTCCAGGTGATATTTTAGAAATATTAGGAGAAGCTCCTACAAAAGATAAAAAATTCGGCCCAGCTCTGAACTCCAACCTAGCTATAAGGTGGGAGCATACAGCCACAAGTGGCCTTGCTAAGGATCTTAAAAAAGATATTTTCGAGAAACATGCCATTCCAGAAAATTGTAAAAATATTGACGCGGGAAAACTAGCCTGCGACTTGCAACACACCGAATCGATGATCCGAAGGAGTTTTGTTTGTTCTTCAATCAAAAAAGAAATAAAGGATCACCTATACACAACTCAAATAGATAGCCACCTCTTTGGCAACCAATTAGGTGACGTGATTAAAGCTGCAAAAGCAATAAACAAAACCGGCGCAGAAATGAAAACTGCAACCGTTACACCCGGACCTTCTAAACGAATAAAGCAGGCACAACATTTAAATGCGAAACGCCCACTCCCGTCCTCGGGCAGACAGACAGGAGCTGCGGCGAGACGACCTATTATGACTGCCCCGAACAATCGCCCGGAGTATCAGCGCCAGCAGCGCCGCGCTCCACCGCCGCAGACGCAGCCGCGCGCACCTTACAAGCGATCACAGACCCAAGCACCGCCCCGCCGATAGAACCGGTGAGTCATGCAGGACGTTTATCATATTTTATTGATAGATGGCGTCTTATCACCAAGGATAAAGTACTCTTATCTTGGATCGAAGGTTATAAATTACCTTTTAATACATGTGTTGTTCAGAGTGACATACCATTGCCTCAAGCCATAAGTAAGTCCGATGTGAAAGATTATGGCGAGATTATTATTGATATGTTAAAAGCAGGCACAATTTCGCCCTGCCAATCATCCTATGGTCAATATGTTTCAAGCACCTTTCTTGTACCCAAACCCGATGGAAGAAAGCGATTTATCCTTAATCTTAAGTCCTTGAATAAATTTATAGATAAAAATCATTTCAAATTAGAGGATCTTCGCACCACGATCAAATTAATATCAAAAAAAATACTATATGGCTACGCTCGACTTAAAAGACGCGTACTTTTTAATACCAATTAATAAGAATGACCGAAAATTTTTGCGTTTTCAAATATCTTCCATTCAGGGTTTAAAGAATAATCTTTACGAGTTCAACGTGCTTCCTTTTTGGTTTGTGTACAGCTCCATTTGTTTTTACGAAGCTTCTTAAGCCCGTAATGGCAACATTACGAAGTCTAGGATATTTGTCAACTATTTATTTAGATGACATATGCTGTATTGGAAGGACTTATGAACAATGTTTAGAGAACGTTCAGATGACGAAACTATTATTAGAGGCCTTGGGATTTATAATTAATAGTGAAAAAAGTTCATTGTGCCCTAAAACAAGTTGTAAATATTTAAGTTTCATTATAGATACAGAGCTATTTGTTATTAAGTTAACTGACAAAAAGGAATTGCACATAATAAACGAGATAAAGCACTTTATGCTCCTCAAACGTTGCAAGGTTAGATGTCTAGCTCGCTTAGTGGGTCTACTAGTATCAGCTTGTCCAGCTATTCAGTACGGCTGGTTGTATACCAAAAAGTTAGAAAGGTTCGAATATCTAGCCTTATTAAAATCACATAATGATTATGAAAGTTTTATGAATATACCTTCACATATTCATCAAGATTTACTTTGGTGGTTGAATGCTGTTAAATATAACGGTAACCCTATTCGTGACGAGACATTTCAGCTCGAAATATTTTCTGACGCGAGCAAAACAGGGTGGGGGGTGGCATGCGGCATAGAGACTGCAAATGGACAGTGGAATGCTGCAGAAAAGGACCTGCATATCAACTTATTAGAATTGATGGCAGCATTTTTTGGCCTTAAGATATTCGCAAAACACCTTAAAAATTGTCAGGTCCTTTTGCGCATTGATAATACCACAGCTATATCATATATAAACCGAATGGGTGGCATTAGGTTTCCACATCTGAATAAAATTACAAAGGAACTCTGGCAGTGGTGTGAGGAAAGAAATATTTACGTATATGCCTCTTACATTAGCTCAGAAAACAATGAAATAGCAGACACAGAATCTAGGGCTACGCACCCTGACATAGAATGGGAAATTAGCAATTATGCATTCAGTGAAATCATCCACACGTTTGGTAATCCAGTAATTGATTTATTCGCATCCCGAATCAATAAAAATGCGACTTTTATGTGTCATGGAAGAAAGACCCTGACGCTTACGCAGTAAATGCATTTACGTTGAATTGGAACAGTATATTTTTTTATGCATTTCCACCATTTTCTATTATATTAAAAATGTTAAGAAAAATAATTACCGATGAGGCTGATGGTATCGTTGTCGTACCATACTGACCAACTCAGCCGTGGTTCCCATTATTCAAGAGTCTGTTGGTGTCCGAAATAATTATATTTGAACCAAGTGAACAAGTTCTTTTGTCTTGTTCCCACAGGCCACCTCCACCTCATCTTACCCTGGCTGCAGGCAAGTTGTCCGGACTGCACTTTTAGCAAGAGGCGTTCCTCCCTCTTCTATCGATATTATGTATGCTTCGCTTTCCAACAATACTATGAAACAGTATGATACAGGTTTAAAAAAGTGGTTCTTGTTTTGTCAATCCCTTAACTTAGACCCGTTTAATGCTTCTATTCCAAATATCATATATTTTCTTACACGTCTTTTTAACGAAGGAGCCCAGTATGGAACGTTGAACAGTCATCGATCAGCTTTGTCATTAATAATCGAATCAAAAATCGGATCTGATGACAGAATTCTTCGTTTATTTAAGGGTTTTTACAAATTAAGACCACCGTTGCCAAAATATAATGAAACTTGGGATCCGTCTATTGTACTCAATTACTTGTCAAGACTATATCCTAATGATGAGTTGAACTTAGATTGTTTGACCAAGAAAACTGTAACACTAATTGCATTAGTTACGGCTCACAGGGTGCAAACAATCTCCAAAATTAATATTGAAAATATATGTATAAATTCAACCTATATTTCTATTAAGATCCCTGATTTAATTAAAACTTCGTCTATAGGTAAAACACAACCCTGTCTACACTTACCATTTTTTACTGATGAACCAAGAATTTGCCCTGCAGATGCACTTAGATCATATTTATCAAAAACTCAGTCAATTAGAGGCGAAGAAAAATATCTTTTCATAAGTTTTAAGAATCCTTATAGGGCTGTAAGTTCACAGACTTTAAGCCGTTGGATAAAAAATGTTTTATGTGACAGTGGTATTGATACCAATAAATTTAAGGCCCACTCCACGCGTCTACCTCAGCAGCTCTCAGATTAGGCACAGTCTCCATAGACTTAATTAGAAAAACTGCTGGCTGGAGTGAGTCATCATCAGTATTTGCTAGGTTTTATCAAAGACCAGTATTAACTAACAATGCCAATGATTTCGCCGTATCCGTATTAAACTCCAAATAAGTATGTTATTTCTATAAATTGTTAAAAAAGAAAAATAATTTATGTTATTTACTTAGTAGTTATTATCAAACGAATTGAGTATACTTAATATATAGATTATTCAAATTACGCGTTATTATTTTAAGTATCTTTTTCTACCTTCTCATCAATTAGATTGATACATCTATCAGTCCATTTATATATATACCTACTTGCATATAAAACGCATTTTTCTTTCAAATTCTACATAGTTACCATGATCTCGAGGACAGAGCCGAGTGTAATTGATGATTAAACGAACTTACCTGAAGTGAAGTTCTATCCCAATTACACGAAGGCTCTGTCCGAAGAGATCATCTCCCTCCCTGTCCCGTATACTCATGATCGTAGGACCCATGAGACCCTTATGCGTTTTCAGTATGTAAGTATGGTGTTCATAGTTCCAGTTATCTTTACTTTAAACTAAATGAGTTCCCGAGAGAGGGCGCTACTAGTGGCTCGTTAATTTGTTCTTTGTTTATATTGTTATTTCAAATTTAGTGGTTGGATGGCAGCACCTGCGCGGTACTACATAGTTACCATGATCTCTTCAGACAGAGCCTTCGTGTAATTGGGATAGAACTTCACTTCAGGTAAGTTCGTTTAATCATCAATAATTTCAGTTCTAATATAGTTTCAAAAAAAAATAGTGGAAGAGAGAGATATTTAGAATTGTGCCGACAACTCAATAGCACAGCTATAAACCTGAGTGGTTTTTTGATGCTATTATTGTGTAATCCTATGTATTTAATGTTTCGTTCTGATAAATAAATAGAAAATAAAAAAAAAACGAAATTATTGAAATGGTTTAATCAGCTTAGTAAGTTGGGCCTTGCGTTCCTTTTATGGTAATTCGATAAGGTTTCTCATCAGCTCTTGCTTATAGAGAATTAACTAACCGACATTGACTGGTTCTCATCCTAAATTTACACGCATATTCACCGTGCTAGAACTAATTTTAATTGGTATTCACGATTCAATACGTTTCTTTCCTTGCTTCCTTCTTTTCTTCTTTCATTCTATCTTTCTTCCTTTCTATTTATGTCATACAACCCTAAATCACGCAGCATTTCAACATTCGTATATCAGTAGATAGAATATAATTATCAGTGTGAGTCATGGACTCTATTAATATCTATGCAATAAGTAAATTAATATTATAGATAAGTTGGTTTAATATAAGCCCAGATAGTGCTCGAGTGTCGGCCGCTTTATTCTATCTACGCAATCGTAGTGATTTTAATTAATTTCGTACGGAAACTATGAATTTTATTAATATAGTTAAGTGGTTTATTATTAGGAGATAAGCTAGGAATTAGAAATTCAGTTTTTAATCAATCATTGGAGGGTTCAGCTCTTTCTGCGCTCGTGTTTGTATTTTTGTTAAAAATAATTGGTGTGTAAACATGAATTGAATTATTTGATACTGTTGAAAGTAATCGCAAATGTTACACATAACATAACATACACTCACACATTTCGCCAGTTTATATTTAGGTCCCAATGTAATAAGTGGCGAGCCTATTGCCACTAACCGGGCACTTATAAACCTGCCATAAATACACACATAACTTCGAAAAGCATCAAATAGTCATTGGTGTGTGCCATGGTAAAAAGTCCGCCGCAAATGTTACAGACTGAAATAAAACTATTTAAACTATCATGGTCACTCACATTAGTTTTAAAGCTATCGGGATTTTTACCATGTTATATTGTTCAGAGTTCCCGATATTAATAATTATTAATAATATTGGAATCTTAGAACACTTAATACAACATGATAAATATTCCGATAACTTTAATACTAATGAAATAAAACTGTTTTATTTGTGTTAACTTTGTGTTATTGTATTCCTAGTATTTATTTCAATATATGTAGTCCTAGTGAAACTGGCTGGGCACTGTGTAAATTATGAATTAAAAAAACAATGAACGACGTTTGAATTGCATTGTGTATGATATGTATGAAAAAGCCGCGTGGTGCCCGGCAGAGTAGAATTTGAACCACCCCATCTCTTCCCATGCGCTGTCTTACATAGGCGACTAAAGGATAGGGCTGTTTAACATCAGACAGATAAACACAGCCCAGACTCTGCCTCAGATGTATGACTTGAACTTGGCACCCCCTACAACGTGGAACCGAATTCAATGATTGGTGAAATGTGGGTGTTAACTTACCTCTGCGTAACCCTCCGGGGATAAAGGCATATGTATGGATACAAAAATATCATAAAAAACCCTCGATCCGTTTTGATAGAATGCGACTGCAAACATCATGTTGTCATGATATATTAATTATTATAGATCTATGTCATAGAAAATATTATATACGTCTACAAAAATGAAAAGCTTGTATACTAGCCTCCAAACACATTAGCCACCTCATTACACTCCCGTCCACCCAAGAGTTATCTGGAAGAGATTGCTTTCAGCGATATTATGGGCGTTCATTATACATTCCATGACACGTCATTCGGATCATTACCCATTTATACCGACTCTCGTTCAAGGCTTGACAGCGTCTAGGAAAAAGTAATAGATACGAGATAGACGATGTTCGTCGAATAGGCAGTTATTACAAAGAAAGTCCAGATTTTCAAGCTGTTACAGATCTCACGGCAGTGCACACAGTGAAGTTTCTACACTCTGTGCATATTTAAGTTGTGGTTTATATCCCTGCTGTAATTTTTTGAAGTGACTGCACGATGAGGTTCTTCAAAATGGTCACCTGAAGTTGTGACACAAGTGTGAGCCCCTGATGCACCCATCCATAGACTCCTTCCATCAGATACGCTATGTGCTCGTCTACCACTTAAGTGAAATAAAAAAAACATCATTCTGACGCATGTCACGCCTTCAATTGTCATATATTCTCGATCAGATACTGCCTTGTTGCTCAACAAATCGACGCTAGGTGTACTTACACGCTAAACTATAAACATAACATAAACTCAGGCCTATATCCCCGAAGGGGTAGGCCGAGGTGCTAGCACCCGCATTTCGCCAGTTTATGTTTAGGTTCCAATGTGATATGTAATATGGCGAGCCTATTGCCATTAACCGGGCACTTATAAACCTGCGATAAATACACACATAACATTGAAAAGCATCGAAAATTAATTGATGTGTGCCATGGTAAAACCTGGGATCGAACCCGAGACCTCGTCTCAGCAGTCCAGCCTAGTGGTATGGGTAATGGAATGCTGAGACGAGGTATCGGGTTCGATCCCAGGTTTTACCATGGCACACACCAATGACTAAACTATAAAGACAAAGAAAACCCTCTTGTATACCTTACTTGCCTAATCTAGCAAAACGATGGGCCTGTTAACCAAGACCGAGTAGAGCCGAGTGAAATATATGCCAGTACATTTTTTTTACATTAATTTTATTTATACCTTTGTTCTTCTTCCACATTGAGTGTACCGTTGTAATATATTATGTCCACTTATAAGACGTATATAAAGTATATAGCTACTTACTCCTCAAAGCCCCTTTTTGCCACTTCACTGAATACAATCAACCCATGGCCGGCAATTCCCACTACAACCTACTGGAGATAAAAACCTGTCCCAAACGCTTGCGATCGACAAAAGTAAACTCTGAATGAATGAGACACTTTATCAATTTTAATTTGACTTCTTTCATGTACCGAGTAAAACGGGGTGAAAAGAGATATAATAATGGTTATTGGGATTATTAAAACAATTTATTTTACAAAATTTTAAATAAGCACATACGTTATTAGAAATTTGTAATAGTTCAATGTACTAATTTTGTTTTTTAGGAGGTAGGAAACGACGGTATTTTCGCCCAATTGAGCAGTCCGACTGGGGAAGTACGCCCTACAGAATACCGCGGCTATAATAACCTCGTATTGTGTTCCCGGCGGTGAATAGGGTAGCCAGAGCTCACTAGTACACTAGAGCACAGAGTTTTTGTGCTGTCGGTGGGAAGACCAAAAGCTTGTCCTGCTTTGTCTTTTACACTGACGGCACAGAAACTCTCTGTGCTTACAGGGATGGCAGCGTGAGTGTAACTCCTTTGGTTTTGCACACGTCCATAGGCCACGGTAACCACTTTCCATCAGGTGGCCCTGTGCTTGTCTGCCACCAAGGTAGTATAAAAAAATATTTTTCATTGAACTGGTCCATAGTTTCCTTGAAAGAAAATAACTACAGAATTTAACTGACTATTTTATTTTATTTCACATTTTGAACGCTGTTCACTCCGTTTTACGGTACGATATTATAGGAGTGTAATTATGTTTTGAACAAAATCCATTGTTAGTTCAAGAGTCATCTATAAAAAAAAGTTTTTACCAATTGTTAAAAAGTTAACCTCAAGTACCTCATAAGTAGTCTGTATTTATATATATATATATATATATATTTATATATATATATATATATATATTTATATATATATATATATATACATATATATATATATATATATATATATATATACAGGGTGTCCCGAAACTCGACGTCAACCCGGGACCGGGTGAAAAGGCAAGTCATGCTGGTTGCCAGAAAAATATAAAAAAAAATCTAAGTTGCATGATTTTAAAATTACAGGCATTTTAAGAAAAAGTGCAAAATTACACACCCTGTGGCAGTCTTTTTACTCCTGTTGCCACAAATCTTAACTTTTTCCAACAATTTTTTTTGCTTTGTAACCCTGAATAATGCGTCTCTAAACTGTAATACAAATTTGGAAATCAGCTGCTCTATCTTTCATAACAATAGGACTTATTTCTTAGAAAACAACTAAAATAACAACATTACCTAGTTTTTATTAGTTTTTATTGAAAAAAAAGTGCACCACGCGAGCTTGGCAAGTTATGTCAAAAGTTGGCGCATTCAGAAAGTATTCCAAAATGGTATAATACTTAGTAAATTGTTGCTGCTATCGTGGGCAAAAAATTTTTTTTAGTAAATTTGTAGGGCCGATTCAGATACTGAATAAATTTAACTCACTGGCACCTGTGCTTGTCTATCATAAAAACTATGAATAACCAGCTTATTCACTAAATTTAAAGTACTCTTAGTGTGTGCATTGGAATAGGCACGATGTTTTTGTAAAATTTTAATTAAAACTAAAACTAAATTTTTAATACTGAGGTTTATTTATTAAATTTACAATTAAATATTTTTATTACAGCAAATGTTCGAAATGCCTTCCTTCGGCGGCAATACAAGCCCGATATCTCTTTAAAAGAGATCGAGCTATTTTTCGGGCGAATGGTCCTTTATTTACGAAATCGGCTGCTTCGGCTATTCTTGACCGTAGTTCAATTTCGTTTTCGATTGCCTTTGAATAGACTTTTTCTTTGACTGCTCCCCAGTAAAAAAAAGTCCAATCCATCTTCCGGGAAACTCTTCATCGAGATATTCTCGAACTGAGCGAGCATAGTGCGCTGGGCACCCATCTTGCTGGAACAACATTTCTCTGTAAATGTTTAATGGCACGTCTTCTAGTAAATTTGGTAGATGGTTCTGTAGAAAGTCCAAATAGGCCTCGCCATTCAACGCACTAGGCAGCTCAAAAGGACCAATTATTTGACCATTCAAAATTCCGGTCCACATGTTGACTTTGAATCGGTACTGGGACCGGTCCTGCCTCAGTAAATGAGGGTTCTCTACATGCCATTCATGCAAATTATGCATGTTCATGTAGCCGTCCTTTTTAAAAGTTGATTCATCAGACCATAAAATTTTTGTTAAGAAAAGGGGGTCATCCCTGTACCTCTCCAACATCGTACGGCAAAAATTTATTCGAGGTTGGTAGTCCCTGGGTAGTAACGTCTGTACTCGCTGTACGTGGTATGGGTGTAATTCGTGCCTTTTTAAAATTCGATGGGCTATACTTTTTGGCACGCCGGTGGTTATCTCAATAGCCCTTACTGAAGTGCTTGGGTCTTCTGCGACAGCTGCAAGCATTTCGTCTTCCATCGGGTTAGCGGGTCTTCCTCCAACATGCTCATGATTTGGTAGGCGGCCCTCTGAGAAGAGTAAACGATGTACGTTCGTAAACACGCGATGATCGGGGTAACGAGCAGCGTTTGGGTACCTTTCACGGTAAAGTCTGGCAGTAGCACTAGCATTGCACCTGCATTCGCCATAAATGAGGTGCATATTAGTGTATTCACTAGTGGTATACACAGACATCTTGGCACTAGTCACGTGAAGTCCAGGAGAAAGCAAAAGTCGTCGTTTAGGGAAAAACAAACAGTCCCAATCCAAATCACAAGCAATCACAAGTCCATAAACGAAGCCAAAAGTAGTCAGTACGAAATCAACACAAACAAATACGAAAATAAGCGCAGTAAACGAAGGAGCGTAACGTACTGATTTGTGTTTGGCATGTGAGTACAATAGCGGCTACCTGGCGTCACTCTCTGTCTCGCTTGCACTTGGTTAAATGACTCTCTCCGTTTCAGTCTCTATAGCGTCTACAAAACCCGTCTTGCTCGCACTTGATATGGTGACTCTTTCCGTCTCAGTTACTTACGCGTTAAATTCACTCAGCAATGACATCGGCTCTTCAAAAAAATAGTGTCTATTGCAATGCACACACTAAGTATAAACTATTTACTCATAGTTTTTATGATAGACAAGCACAGGTGCCAGTGAGTTAAATTTATTCAGTATTGGAATCGGCCCTTCAAATTTACTAAAAAAATTTTTTTGCTCACGATAGCAGCAACAACTTACCAAGTATTATACCATTTTGGAATCCTTACTGAATGCGCCAACTTTTGACATAACTTGCCAAGCACGCGTGGTGCACTTTTTTTCAATAAAAACTAATAAAAACTAGGTAATGTTGTTATTTTAGTTGTTTTCTAAGAAATAAGTCCTATTGTTATGAAAGATAGAGCAGCTGATTTCCAAATTTGTATTACAGTTTAGAGACGCATTATTCAGGGTTACAAAGCAAAAAGAATTGTTGGAAAAAGTTAAGATTTGTGGCAACAGGAGTAAAAAGACTGCCACAGGGTGTGTAATTTTGCACTTTTGCCCTACATAAAAAAATTGTTTTCAGTCCCGATTTCGTCTCACATCGCGTATCAGATATCACATGAAGGTTTTTACTAAACTTGATGAGATAAATGATTACATACGAGCTGGAACCACGGCTTTTGGCCGCAAAAGATCGAAGTATAACACAAAGCAAAAAAAAAAAGTAATACCTGTATTTTCACGAACTCTGGAAATAGTCCGGTCAATTTAGACCAAAAAATGAGAGTGAAGTTACATAAAGTCCCAACAAGCTGAATTTTTGTGAAGTTGTTCAAAACATAATTACAAACAATGTCTAGAAGTTCCCCATCATTCCCCTGTAAGGAAAAAAATTAATTCAAGGTCAAAGGTCAAAAAAATGAGTTTTTCGCGATTTTCAGCAAAACGGTAAGTTTTATCATAAAAGTACCTCAGACAAAAATTGTAGATCATAAAATTATCTATAAAAAAAGTATCAATACTTTTTTTCTTACGAGCCACCGTTTCTGAGATATAACCATTCTAAAAGTTATAAAAGTTGTTACCGTCATAATATGCATGAGTACGCCACGTATATACATCTAGAGTTGTAAAATTTAATATTATATATATATATATATATATATATATATATATATATATATATATATATATATATTATATATATATTAAATGTTTAAGTAATTTTCTATCGGTCATTGCAACTTATACTTACAATATAAAATATACATAAGTTTTAACTACAAGAATATCAGGTAAAAAGAAACCCAGTCCCTTAATCTTTAAGCCAGTGTAACTTCGAGATATCTGTCTCTTGTTTCATTGTGTGCGTGGCTAGGGTCTTATACCTGCTATAATAAATGAAATACCGTTAGTCTTGAGCGTCACTCTGTAGTGAAAACACGTGTTTATTCTAACCTATATTGTGCTGTTTTGAGTTTTATATTGAAAAGGTACGAAAAAAAAAATGAATAAAACAGAAGAACGATTGAGAGTCCTAGACGCAGCTGCAGCTATTATTCGCGAAGATATTCAAACCGCAGTATTTGATAATTCTAACTACCCTCCACCAAGTCGCATGTTTGAAGATTTAAATAATGAAATCCCAGAATCATTGACATATCTTGTGGAACGAGTGATTTTAAAAAATAAACGATCAAATTTAGATCATTTAAAATTAATATGCACAAATATTTGCCATTGTATCATGACTGCTGTTCGACCAAGGTCTTTTAAATCTAAATTACAATACGTAAAATTTTCGTTAAAAATACTAAAAATAAAAAACAAGTTCAATTAGCTTGTCTTCCTCCAACCTCAGTTGCTGCTCACCAACATCTTCTTCGAGTATATTACCAAGTTCAAGTGTGGCTTGGTTATCAGCTAGACCCTACAGACTGGGGTTGGAAGTTGGTCAACAATATATTAGAGCCAGTTCAAACTTTACTTCCACCTGCGCCGGAAAAACTGCTGAACACTATTTTTTGCAACTGCAAAAAGGGATGCAGTGCTAAATGTGGTTGCAAAAAAGTCGGTCTGTCTTGTTCTTTGGCATGCACAAATTGTCAAGGCCGGTCGTGCTCTAATATTGAATCACAAACAATGGAGGATTCGTTTGACTCCGACGAAGTATCATGCGATACATCGCTATTGACGCAATTTACTTGCATCCAAAATGAAGATGAAGAAGAAGCAGGAGAAGAAGAACAAGAAGAAGATCAAGAAGAAGAACAAGAATTTGAAACTTACGAATAAGACGAATAAACTACAACACTTTTTTTTCATTTACATCGCTTTAATCTTTCCCAATCTTTGAAAATTTCCGTTATTTTGCAATAGTTTTACATTAAACAGGATCACAACTGACCCGTGGAGTAGGCCTACTGGGGAAACCACGTTAACAAAAACGCGCTAAGTACACTACCTCGGCGTGGAAACGTGTGCATATTATGACGATAACAACTTTTATAACTTTTAGAATCGTTATATCTCAGAAACGGTGGCTCGTAAGAAAAAAAGTATTAGTACATTTTTTATAGATAATTTTATGATCTACAATTTTTGTTTGAGGTACTTTTATGATAAAACTTACCGTTTTGCTGAAAATCGCGAAAAACTCATTTTTTTGACCTTTGACCTTGTATTAAATTTTTTCCTTACAGGGGAATGATGGGGAACTTCTAGACATTGTTTGTAATTATGTTTTGAACAACTTCACAGAAATTCAGCTTGTTGGGACTTTATGTAACTTCGAATGTCTAAATTGACCGGACTAAAACCTTTATTGCCCTTTTATGAGAAGTCCTTATGGTCTTTTAACTTTTTGGTATTTATCTAGCCTTTCGTCATCTGCAACCAATATTCATCAGTATTTATTATATATTATCAGTCTCAAAATCTGGCAATTTATAACCGAATTTGAAGGTTTGAATCCAACTTTTAAATATCCCTTCAGCGGTTATTAATGACCTATTTAAAACGGCCATTTGTAGCCAATGAACGAATATTTTCTATCAAAGAATTATGTCAAAGCATTGTGTATTCATCCTTTTTAATACACTCACGCCTTTCCGTCCAGGAGACAACAGACTACCATTTGTTTCTGTCCATCACAAACCACCTCTTTTTTAGTTGTTGTTAGGATGGCTACATGACTATATCTAGCAGATGTTTTGTATCATCAGAGCGCATTGGGATTTGTATTGTATATACCTGAAGAACTTCCCCTGCATACTCTCAATTTTCAAATTTATATATCTGTCGTAGACAGGATTCCATACCTGAGAGCCGTACTCGAAGTGGCTGCGCTGGTTCGCAGCCACTTCGAGTACGGCTCGGCTTCGGCTAAACAGTATAATTTTTTATAGTTCTTAAACTCTGCGGACGTTCTGATTATTAACCCTAACGCTTTTGAGGCTGTACTGATGATATTATTAATATGTGTGTGAAAAAGCAGCTGTGTGTCGAACGTCACACCAAGATCCTTCATTATGTCCATTAACTTTGGTCAAGCGCCTGTCAATTAGTCTATAGTCGTGCCTTTTGGGATTTGGTTTGCGAATGAAGGAACAAACTTAATACTTAGTGACGTTCATATAGAGTTTGAGTTTGTCGTCGTGAAGTGGATATAAACACCTCAACAAAATCTAGGGAACAAGATGACCCCAATTATTTTTTTTCGTGTAAATCTTGTTTTGCAAATAACTGGCAGCAAATAAATAAAAATAGAATAAAGTAGATTACAGAGTTGTTCGAAATTTAAAAATAAATTTAAATAAGTAATGATTTTCGAATATGGAGGGAAAACTTTTAAAAGTGTTTGATTGTGCAGTTTCTCTGAGGCAAAATAAATTTTTTTTTTTGATTGTAAATAACGTTTATTATCAATAATACGTCTTTTACGTATGGTTTGTGCATTTTTGTGACTGTAGTCATCATGTCACGTCGTCATTTAAGTTGCGAAGAGATGTTAAGGGCTGTTGGTATGCTGCAAGCTGGACGAACTCAACGCGACGTAGCGCATGCTGTCAACACCCAACCAAGCGTAATTTGCAGATTATGGGCACGCTACAGGTCTACAGGGGATGTTGCCGAACGTCACAGGGGACGAAATAGGGTTACTACCCCGCGACAAGATCGTTTCTTGCAAAATTCCGCAAGGCGGCAACCCACGATTACTGCTCGTCAGTTGGTCGCAGGCCTCCAGTCTCAGCATCAAGTGGTTATTAGCGATCAAACTGTCAGAAGAAGACTACACGAAGCCAATCTTTATGCTCGCAGACCGCTTAGGGTTCCAGCTCTTCGACGTGGAAATCGAGGTCGTCGCTTATTGTGGGCTAACGCACATTTACAGTGGACCGACCATCAATGGGCACGGGTTCTGTTTTCCGACGAATCTTGCTTCGGTTTTCATCCTGATTCGAGAAGAGTGCGTATATGGCGAGTTCCTGGACGTCGGAGTCGTCTCCAGAATCCGCAAGAAGTTCATCCTTACCAAGGTGGAACAATCATGGTATGGGCTGGAATTCGCCTTGGTGGAAGGACCGACCTCGTTTGGATACGGGGCAATTTGAATGCAAACCAATACATTCAGGAGGTTATACACCCATGGTAATCCCTCATCGACAGCAGTTCGGTCAAGATTTTATGTTCATGCAAGATAATGCACGGTCACACACCGCGAGGGTAGTGGTCAATGCGTTAAGCGAGCACAATATGACGACGTTGGAATGGCCTGCTCAGTCTGCCGACCTCAATCCCATAGAGCATGCCTGGGATTTGCTTGGGAGAAGAGCTTTCAGTGATTCTTTGGAAAATCTGAACACTGAAGAACAACTTTTTTTACACCTTCGCAGTGTATGGAGCCATATTCCACAGACGATGATTGACAATCTCATACTAAGTATGCCACGCCGTTGTCGAGCTGTTGCTAATGCTTTAGGAGGTCCTACAGATTATTAAAAACGTTTAAAGTACGGTTAATTACTGTATTGCTTACTACCTCGTTATTTTTGTGCCTAATCATAGAAGGTTATAATACTCAATATTGGCACTATTCAATTCTTTCTTAAAAAAAACAAAAATTTGGTATGAAAATGTTTTTATTAAAATTAAAATTAAAAACGGTATAAAAATACCCTTCTATTGATATAAAACACTCACTATTACAAGAAAGGGTTTTTAAATAAAAACTAGAAATGTCCTTGTTCCCTAGACTTTGTTGATGTGTGTATGTGTAGAAGAATTAGAATGGTTTCGGGCGAAGGTTCTGTGGCTTAGTGATCAGAGCGTGCCCCTGTAAGGGAAAGATCGCGGGTTCTAATTCCACCTGAACCGATTAATTTTTTTCTATATCTCAATCGATTTGAATAGTTAGCATACTTAATGCTTTGTCTCCGTTTAGGTGCGCCGTGTGTTTCTCCGCATCAATGCCGCTGTGGAGAAGCCGTTGACAGACTCGGACACCATGGTCTGTCGTGCTGCAGGAGCGCAGGGCGAATTCCACGGCACGCCAGCCTCAATGACATAATCCGCCGTGCTCTTGTCACCGCCGGTGTACCAGCTGTACTAGAACCAAACGGTTTGGCGCGTGACGATGGCAAGAGACCGGATGGCATGTCGTTAATGCCATGGAAGATGGGTAGGACTCTGGTGTGGGACGCCACATGCGTTGATACCATGGCTCCTACCCATATAACTAGCACGGCTGGCTGTGCTGGAGCTGCTGCTGCTTCTGCAGAGGCTCTCAAGCGGCGCAAATACTCCAATCTCATCGGAGATTATGAATTTGTGCCGTTTGGAGTCGAGACTTTGGGGTCATGGGGTCCGAGCGCTCGCAACCTCTTCCGTGAGATTGCGAAGCGTATGGTCGACGCTTCTCGTGACCAGAAGGCTGGCCTCTTTTTAGGTCAGAGAATAAGCATTGCCATACAACGTGGCAATGCTGCCAGTCTTCTGGGAACGCTGCCACAAGAGGCATGCGATGCGGAGGAATTCTACGACGCATTTTAATTGTTCTTAGCTATAAGTTGTATAATAGTTATTTTATTTTTATTGTATTTAATATTTATAAATTATTTCTGTATAGATTACTTAGAATTGAGATATTGTTTCTATTTTATATTCCATGTCATATAAACATTAACTTTGTTCTTATTCCTAGACTATTCATTTAGGTGCGTCTTTTTATACTGACAGGGTAGCAAACTGTTATACAGCCCATCTTAAGTCTTATATATATAAGTACATTTTTGCTAGGGCACGCCGTAGTAACGGCGGTAAGACCCATCATGGGGGAGTGGCTAGAGAGGCCACACGGCAGCCTCTCGTACCGTCTGACGCAGATGATCACCGAGCACGGATGCTTCGGAAAGTATCTGCGTCGGATGCAGAAAGAGCCAACGTCCGAGTGCCATCACTGCGACGCGAGCGAGGACTCAGGTCCGCACACGCTCACCGAGTGTCCGGCGTGGGAGACGCCGAGGCGGGAGCTTGTGGCGGCCCTGGGAGTGAGGGTTCTCACGCTCTCCACCTTGCTCGCGGCGATGGTTCGCTGCGCGGATGCGTGGGCGGCCGGCGCCTCCTTCTGCGAGCAAGTAATGCTCGTGAAGGAGGAGGCGGGGCGGGAGCGGCAGCGGGAGCGACGAAGGATCGCTAGACAAGCTGCCCGCGCACGAAGGCAACTCGGGCGTCGGAGGTCGATGAACGACCTCCGCCCCCCATGAGCGCCGGCCTGGGGGTGACAGGTGAAGCCGCCTGTCACCCTTGCAGAAGCAGGCCGCGGCGGCGGCGCGCGTGGCGCGCCTCCCCGTTTCCGGGGACGAGTTGGGGACTCTGTGGTCCCCACACCCGAGAAGAGGGCCAGATCGTGAGAGATGGCCCTGGGTCGGCCGGGGTGCGAGGGATATGCCTGTCAACCTCACCTTCGGCAACCGAAACGACCCACAGGCGGCGTGCGTTTTGGTCGGTTCGAGTCCGACATAACCTCCTCCACCGGGTCCGGTGGGGAGGTATCCGTGGGGATTTTGCGCACGTAAAAAAAAAAAAAAAAAAAAAAAGTACATTTTTGCTCGTATACAACAAATGCCTACAACGAATTAATGAATACTCACGACAGTAATAATACATAACATGCTTTAATAATTTCTTTATATACAACTTAGGTGGCAGACAAGCACACGGCCCACCTGATGGAAAGTAGTTACCATGACCTATGAACGTGTGTAACACTAGTGGAGTCACATCCGTGCTGCCGACCCTGTAACAACAGAGATTTTGTGCCGTCAGTATAGAGGACAAAGCAGGACAAGCCTTTGGTCATCCCACTGACAGCACAAAAACTCCAGTGAGCTCTGGCTACCCTACTCACCGCCGGGAACACAACACGAAGTTATTATAGCCGCGGTATTCTGTAGGGCGGATGGTACTTCCCCTGAAAATTTATTCAATAGTTTGTCACTATTAGATATTTTCATTCAATAGTTTGTCACAATAGTCTTGAAACCTCTCTAGATTCTCCTGCAGGAGCTCAGCGTCTCAGCAAAATAATGAGAATACACCCACTGCAATCGTTACAAAGACACTCAACTAAAGAAACGACATGGGGGTATTTTAAGAAACATTGTAAGTACAGCGGTCGGCAAAATTGATGAACTCTCCGTTTGTCGTCTCTTTGGAATTATTTATTGTTATTTATTTATTCCTGAAAACACTCTCATTGTGAATCCACATTATATCTAGTTTGATATAAACATAGTACACGTACTTACATCATTGGTTAACCAATTCTTTTACTGTTCTTTTTTGGTTGTCAGTTAGCTTACATATGCAAACTTTTTGACGTTGTCTCGTGATTTTACTGATAACTATACTATACCAGAAACTTATCGGAACGATCACTTTTCAATATATTTTCTATACTATCTGAAATTTTACCAATATGTTTTCAAAGGACGAAAACTGTTCAATACGTGTTCATTAGTAAGTTTTCCTTATCGTAACCTTGTTAGCTCTGTAAAAGGTTTTGATGAACCGACAATTTTTTTTGACCAGCGTGGGTACTTTGAAGACTTTCTGTGACGATAAAACATTTTTGTCGTTTTGTCAGCAGAATAAGTGCTACAGTTAAAAACAAGCTTATTGCGATACGTACGTACGTATCGTTTCGGTAGTTATAAGAAATTAGTTTAATTCGACTACCAATTACCACACTATTTGTAAACATATTTTTTAATTAAAGTTTAAAAGTAAATTTCAAACGAAAGTGGTAATTGTAAACGTTTAAGTGATATGATTAAGTTAACTATTAGTGAAGTTAATAAAAAGTGTGTAAAGCATCGCCTTATCTAAAGAATTATTGTAATACCTATTCTTCTTGTAGGTACTTATAATTTTATTTCAACAATTGTTGAAAAAATAATGCACTACCTGTAGTAACTGGAATTAGTAGTAGTGCTTGCCGGTAGCATGAGGAATAAAAACCGATTGAAAGAGGAAAAATATTCACTGGAAGAAAAATTATCAGTCAAAAGCTGAAGGGCTCATAAAAATTTGTCCTTATTGTGGCAGTTCTATTATTTATCTAACCTATACTTTTATGCATAGAAGTAATGATAGAATATAGGCAGGTATCTGTAAAGCTACGGGGCATAGTTGCTACGCTCTACGAAATTGTAGACATCTACGAACTCGTAGCCCATTTAACCAATCCGATTCTGTGATGTTTGCAAATCCCCAGGGACCCATAGTTGATTCAGACGTTAAAGGAAGGTTTTCTTAAGGAGACCTGTCCCAAATTTTATTGATAATCCTATTGATGTAAGTGGTTGCAATATAAAAGTAAGCGAGTAAATTCACATGTAATATAATTTATTTTAGAAGGAATTTATGAATTTATGAGTTTACGAAAATGATTTTTATGCTACTCAGGTATATAGACAAGCACATGGCCCACCTAATGAAAAGTGGTTACTGTAGCCTATGGACTTAAACAATACACTCATTCTGCAGACCCTGTAGGAATCTTCTAATACTTAAAGAACCCCATATGTTTAAATAGTTATAATTATAACTCAATCACGTTCAAACACGAATAACATTCGGTGCAGGGAACCCAATATAAAAATATAGCTACATGATCAACCAAAAACTGTGTACTTGACTGCCACCAACATACATATGTATATAATATATATGTATATAATCGCGCCTTTATCCCGGTATGTTAGCCAGAGGTGAAACAACACCCACATTTCACCTTCATTGTATTCGGTCCCACGTAACGTCCAAATTCTACTCTGCTGGAAACCACGTGGCCACCTAAGTGGTATAAAAAATATCATCATCAATGTGCTTGTGTGCGTTAGGGAGGGAGAGAAACGCGTTATTTGAGCTTAGTTAGACAAGCTGGATTGTAAATAGTACAATACAGCTAGGTGAAGTCATATAAAATTGATCCCACAATACCGCTTTAACCATTTCTGGTACCTTAGAGAAGCTATAAACTTGTTTTGTAACTGTATATTGAAAGTAGAAATGTGAGAAGGGATACGGAAGGATTTGGGGGATAATATTGACTATATAATAGACAATTTATTATTATTCTGCGGATTCTGGGATTTGAAACTGTTAAAATTGACATCAGGAGGTTTTTTAATGGTCAGCAGCGCGAGTGTCACACTTCTGGTGTTGCATACGTCCATAGGCCACAGTAACCACTTCCCATCAGGTGGGCCCTGTGCATGTCTGCCACCTAAGTGGTATAAAAAAGTAGACAGCAAATGAAATAAGATCGCGTTGCTTTAACCGAGAATGGTACAGAGATAAATATATATACCGTGATAACAAATTTAGATGCTTTGGCTTGAAACATTATATCATCGCTTACCAACTGTTAAATATGTAGACGAGTAAAACAATAATCACAATATGTGAAATTAAAATAAACACAATTAAATTGACAAAGTATAAAGCAATCGTAGAAAAAAAAAATGTTTTAAGTACTCCATCACAAAAAAAACAACGTCCAAAAAGTTGAAAATAGTATTGATATGCTAGCGTTATGTCATGTCGTTGTCTGTGACACGTCGAACGTATAACAAACCGTCTTTTTTTGCGTCGGGAGTTAAAAAAGGCAAAAGACGGTGTTTTACATTTAGTAAATAAAATTTTAACAAAAATCTTAAACCGACGTCAAGAAAAAGAGCGAAAATTAGATGAATGGACAGATTTACTGATCTGAACACGCATAACATTACTATTGTAAGCAATGTAAAGTAATGTTCAATGGTGGACGTACCTTTAGGCAAACTATCCTTATCCGTGTAGTGCAAGTGACCGTCACGTGGTTCCCGGCAGAGTAGAATTTGGCCCACCCCATCTCTTCCCATGCGGTGTCGTACAAGGCGACTTAGGGATAGGGCTGTTTAACATCAGACAGATATATACAGCCCAAACTCAGCCTCGGGTGCATGGCTTGAGTCAACAATAGTGCCCGGAAGACGGCAATAGGCTCACCACCTATTACGTGGGACCGAATTCAATGATTGATGAAATGTGGGTGTTCATTCAACTCTGCCTAACCATCCGGGGATAAAGGTGTGATTATATGTATGTAGTGCAAGTGAAGTATCATTTACTGCGACTAGCAGTGAAAAATCATACCAAAGTATATTTTTATTTTAATAAATTAGCGACAAACGGTGAACAGTTAGCGCCAAAGATAAGCGAAGTAATAACAAAAGTTCTTTGTGGTGAATTGAGACTACTCCTCCAGAAAAATCGAAGTGCTGGCTAATCATCGACATGTATGTTGACCCTTAGGAACATATCCTTTATATCACTTATAACGCCTATTTTATTCTGACTGACACGTAATAATACTCCAAACAGAGATGACAACAAGTCTAGCCATCTTGCAACTCTCATCTCGCGATGGAGGGTCGCAAGCGGCGACTAACGGGAAAATGCGCAGACGATATCATTGTGAGAGAAGGAAATCTCGAAATAAAACCCTATATCAACCTGGCCAGTGTGGATACAGCGTGTCTGCGATAGGCTATTGATTGATTGAATCTGATGAAAATGTATGCCTTAACATATCGTGTAGATCTCGTAGCTTAAAGTCGGTTGCATCCCTAGATTCGCCCCCATCCTCGATTGACGGACAGTTGCTATGTTTAGTCGCAATAACCGACAACCACGCGGACGGAACTGCAGACAACAGCTAGTACAAAATTTTAACAATGTTATACTAAAGGCAACTTTATATTCCATAAGTACCACTTATAATTCTGACTGGTGGTACTAACGGAAACCAAACCCTGTTATTATGTTTACAATACGTACACACGCCGGTGTCAAGTATGATCCTTAGCTAGTGTACCCGGCTACTATAAAGCCTAACAATGTGTTATATAACATCATTAAGTGTGGCCTACAGTTAACGAGGACGTAAAAGATATAATAAGCTTTTATATCGCCGAGCTTCTTCGAAGGTGTAATTGGGGCGTATAACATGACCGGGTCCAATATCGAGGGCTGGCCGTAAAAATGATCTTAACAATATGATATACTAGCTGTTGCCCGTGACTCCATCGTATGATGATGATGATTGTGTTTTTTTAGCTTAGAACCGAAAAAATATATTTTGACCATTGAATATCCATACTTCCATAGTAATATTATAAATGGACTGCTGAGACGAGGTCTCGGGTTCGATCCCGGGTTTTACCATGGCACACACCAATAACTTTACGTTGCTTTTAGAAGTTATGTGTTTATTTATCGCAGGTATATAAGTGCCCGGTTAATGGCAATTAGCTCGCCACCTATTACATTGGGACCTAAACATAAACTGGCGAAATGTGTGCTAGCACCTAGTTGTCTGTTATTGTTTATGTCTTTACTCTCATTTTCAACATCCAGTCAGCTAAGAGTCTACCACCCGGGTAGCCCGGACCTATATGCCCGAGGGGGCCAGATCGATAGAGATGGTCCTGGGTCAGCCGGGATGCGAGGGATATGCCTGGCAACCTTACTTTTGGTCGTGCGTTTTATTCGGTTCGAGTACGACATAACCTCTCCCACTGGCTCCAGCGGGGGTGAGGGGAGAAAGCACGGTAATTTTTCGCACGTAAATAAAACCACACGGGCATGATCTGAAATGGTCCACCTGGAAGTTCCTAAGTACTCAAGTCGGCTACTGTAGAGCCAACCGGATAAAATGGGGCTACCTAGTCTCGGTACGTGGTGGCTGTGACTGTGGTGCACCTCTGTAGTCGATGGACCACCTCCTGTTCTGCCCACTGTGCCCCTAACACCATTACCGACCTGGATGAAACGACGGAAGGTGTGGCCGAGTTTTTTGCTGGGTGCATTTAGCTATTTTAAATTCTTGCCATTGACACGAAGAAGAAGAAGAAGCAGAATTACATTCATTTCAACAATGTTCATTATTCTGCATTTTTATGTATGCTAAGCATTTACCTGACTACGTTGGAAGTGACAATTATAAAAATATGTGATAGTCGTTATTAACCGTTCTTTTTATCCAAGAAGGAACCTTTTTTTATACCAGTTAGGTGGCAGACAAGCACTCAGCCCTCCTTAAGGAAAGTGGTTATCGTGACATATGGGCGAGTGCAACACCAGGGGGGTCACGCTCGCGCCGAACCTGTAAGAACCTCCTTATGCCCTTCTAGAAGAACCCCATATTGCAGTCGCTTGGGAAAACCACCGCAGAGAGTTTATTCCACAGCTTAAGCGAGCGTATTTACTCTCCGATTTTGATGTATAAAATAAAATAAGATAATTTGTTAAAAAATATAATTTAATAATAAAACTAAATCAACAATGGCAATTCAGTTAATATGAAAATATTTATATACTAATGTGCAACACCTTTTTAAGACAGTTGCTGTAATTACATATTTATAATTAGTATTAAGCGTTGTTTACACCAGCGAAATTACTTAATTGGGTTATTAACATTGTGAGTTTCTTAGGAATTGTATCCACACCTGTGCCTAATTAGGCTTAAAACATGGCGTTGAATGTAATATTTTCTTAATTTCGTATTCGCTAAGTTACTACTTTGAGCAACCATTTGTAAATTAATACTATAGTATCGATTTAGATAAGAAAAAAATGAATCAGCTCAGGCGGGATTCGAACCCTCGCTTTTCAAGGGGTCAGGGGGAAATCTCTGACCGCTGAGCCATTGAACCACGCCTGAAATCATCCAAATCTTCCTAAAATCCGTCACTCGATGGCTCAGTGGTCAGCGCATTCCCCCTGTAAGGGAAAGATCGCGGTTTCGAATGCCGCCTGAACCGATTCAATGTTTTTTCCTATCTTAATGAATTTGAATAGTTAGCATACTAAATGCTTTAGAATTTCATTCAATAATACTATAGTAATCATAAATAATGTAGGATAATATAGCGCAAGTACCCAGACAAATGGTGGACATTGGGAGACGCCTATGTCCAGCAGTGGACTGTTATATAGTAATTGATTGATTGACCCATACAAATGCAGTGAACAAGTCATGCAAATTCTTGGGTACCAATTTTCACTGAGAGATTACATCACTCATTAAAAAATTAGATTATAACATTTAGTTTCCACAGATCAAAATAAAGTATTTCAAAATCATATTCTAATCTTTTTCTGAAATAACTAAACATTCATATCTTTAATGTACATTTTTATTTTAAACTTAATCTAGCAACACGTGCAAATGGGAAAGTTATGGAAGTCAATTATCTAATATTCAGATTTATTTCGACGGTGTAAACACAGCTCAAGTTTGAATACTTAGGTACAAAGAATCGTTTGATTTCGAGTTTTAATCTAATTTTAGAACGAAACACTATGGCACATTATTGCAATCAATATTTCCATCATATTTGTATTACATGGGCTATTCGGCAAAAGATTTTGAATGAAAATAAAAAATGTTGTAATTTTTTTGACACAACAATATTTCAATAATTTAAAATACAGTGGCCACCGGTGATGGTTCCCGACAGAGTAGGACTTGGGCCACCTCATCATTTCCCATGCGGTGTCGTACAAGGCGACTAAGAGATAGGGCTGTTTAACATCAGACAGATATATATATATATATATATACAAATATACAGCTCAGACTTAGGCTCAGATGCATGACTCGAGTCAACAATAGTGACCGGAAGAGGGTTTACCACCTATTATGTGGGGCCGAATTCAATTATTAGTGAAATGTGGGAGTTAATTCACGTCTGCCTAACCCTCCGGGGATAAAGGCGTGAATATATGTAATATGTAAAATACAGTAGCTTTGCCCACTGGTAGGAAATTTAATTTTTCTGTACATCTTAACCATGTGTTATCATAACAGTGCTACAAATATTGCAACCGGCGTCACGGGTACTGAAATAACGGCCCTTGGTGCCTAAGATAAGTTTAACGGGGCAAATATTTAGCAAGGAAAAAACTTACTGCAACTTATGCAAAATTTCAAATTAAGTTTTCAGTATGGTCAACTTTTGTTTTGGTATATTTAGTACAGAGAGTTTATTGCAGTAAGTAGATAATTGTCACTGTACCCATCACTTGATTGCTTGAAAAGATTGTTGTGACAAAATACGTAACTATGTTTTAAATATTAGACTTAAATAGCACATTGTACATAATTTCACATAATATTTTTACACGCCATACGCCATCAACTGTATGATTCCTGCTGAAGCATTTATCCGTATCCTGTACATAAATACAAACTCACAACTAAATTAACATGAACTTATTTTACACGGTTATATTTATATTTAAAGCATTTACACTTAAGGTCCTCACACATTAGTTACTTATTTGATACAAATCCACTCAAGGTATACAATGATCTTCTATAAAAAGATATAGATACAACACTGGCACTTAAAACTAAATAGTTTACCTACCTCAACAGAACTGCAAGGGTAACAAAATATACAAGAACAAAATATGATTTCTGTAAAACTGCGCGGTACATTTTCTTCATCGCAATAGTATTGAGGTAACATTATCTATACCTCTTTTTAATATAAGACCATTGAAGTTATAACATTTTTCTGTACATTATCAGTTGTCTTTGTAGTAAATAACAAATATTTATAACATTTATAACAAACATTGATTTAGATCCGGCAAATTCAAAATTTAGGACGATGACTCGTGTGTCAGTCCGTAGACGTATGTATAGGAGAATTTCAGTTATCCAGGATGGGTCCCGGTAGCTTAACTGGTCCAAGTACTCCTCTTTTTTTATACGACTTGATTGGCAGACAAGCACACAGCCCACCTGATGGAAGGGGTTACTGTGGCCTATGGACTAGTGCAACACCAAGGGAGTCACACTCGCGCCGCCAATCCTGTAAGCTTCTCTGTTTCTCTGCCGTCAGTGTAAAAGACAAAGCAGGACAATCTTTTGATCTTCTCACTGACAGTAAAAACTCTCCAGTGAGCACTGGCAACCCTACTCAACGCCGGGAACACAACACGAGTTCATTATGGCCGCGATATTCTATAAGGCGGAGGCACTACCCCAGTCGGACTGCTCGATTGCACGGAAATACCGTCGTATCCTATCATAGTCGCTTGTTTAAGTCCCATCGTGAATGCTGACTTTTACACATCTAAATTTAAAGGAAATGTTATCACACTAATTGCTTCAAAATTTAAATGAAGTATCATAAACTTGCAAACAAAACAATAATATCCTTTGATATTATTGTTTTAATGGACCCCAAATAGTTTTATCGCCAGCGATGGTCATTTCCGATAAAACCATTGGAAGATCTGTTACGTATAGAGTGTGGACAAGAGACGTCGAAATGGTTGAGTTAACTTTCGCATCACGTCACCTCGTCGTACTCGCTATGTTATTCACGTACGACAATGGTTCAGATGTTAACGATAACTATTGGTAATAGTCTAATATAAAATCTCTAAATGTTAAGTTGATGCGTGTCCACAAATTCTTAGTAGGGATTTGAGCCGATTAAGTTGATGCGTGTCCACAAATTCTTAGTAGGGATTTGAGCCGAAGTATGACTTGGAATAAAACCATTTCAACAGATTCTTTCGCGATTTATTTGATGTTACTTTATTGTCATGGTCACAGGAGACTGGCTTTTGCAAAGTGACTGAAAGGACTGAAACGACGAGCTCGATACAAATAATAAAATAAAATTAGATAAGTATTTTTATTTCAATGTCTGATATTAGCGTAAACTTTCAACAGTGCGAAAGTAAATGTCATTAATAAATAAGTCATCATATTTCTTTATTTCACGACAAAGTAAGGATCGAGCTTCTGTTTGCTTTGAAATCTTATCTTTTATTATTTGAAAAGCTTTTGTGTCTTGTCATTTTTTTGTGAACGGTACTAACATAGTTAATATTTTACTTTTAATACGATACTGTACAATTTGTGATGTAATGCCGTTATGTTAAGTTTTTCACAAAGAGATTTCAGATTATTTACTACCTACTATATACATAATTGGTCAGACGATTGATTAAGACAGAACATAACTAGTGTATAAAGACCATTTTATATAAACAATGTTAATATTAGTAACTTAAGATTATTATATACAAAAAAATAGGAGACTACTAGTGGAATTAATAAATTATTCCTATCCGGGAAATTCTTATTTTCTCTTCAGCCAACAGACACTAGTCAAATTTAACATAGTATCTATGACTTTAAACGCAATGCGGTAAGATGCAATTCAGTGTATTACATCTTTTATATCCCAGTAGAGACTTAGCAAATTTTAATGGGCTCATGCTGTTTCTCTATCTCTATGTCTTTCTCTCTTTCTCTCTCTCTCTATAATTATCTTTCCAGGTGTGTGTTATCCGTTGGGGCAATTTCTTTCAATGCGTTCTTCTGAAATGATACACAGTATGATATGTAGCTCTCGATTTAACCCTGTCAGGTATGTTCGTCTAATCATATACATTTTTCAATCAGAACGCGTACTCATATATCTCTCTCTCTCTCTCTTTCTCTCTGGGCTCTTATAAATGTTATCAAATCATACATAATAGTAAAATTATACATCAAATTATACGTCATTATTTTGAAAATCGCTTCATTTTTATTAAGAGCACCTCCTTATTCAATGAATATTTTACTTAAATAATAAATTATATCCTCCTCCATTTGCTCAGATTCTCACAGTGCATACCTAAGTAAAGGTAATTCTAGGTCGTCTTCATTTAAATTCTTTTTTTCCTTTGTGTAAAGAACATGAAAGAATTTCACTACAGTCCGTTAAGTGAAAGACTGTTACAAACAAAATGACAAAAAAAACATTTTCTTAGCTTTAGCCTTTCATATTACTTGACATAGGTACATTTTATTTCAGTTAGTTAAGTGACTTTATGCATATTTAAACTTGACCTTTTTATGAGGTATTAAATACAAAACAGGGTCAGAAAAATTTGGATAAAGTCATAGATAGTGACAGCTACATAATAAAATTTAGAGAATCATAATTATAACAGTACTTTGTCAAAAGCCGTTATGTGCTTAAACTACGACCTATAAGAAGGGAGCAAGTACTACAAAATACATAAACTGCCCTTGTAGGTTCAAAGTATTATATTATAAATTAAAAATTATAAATATCCCCGCTGGATGGTAAGAAGCTTGCATAAAGTCCAGAAGATACGAGTTTGCATTCCAGGTGCCATCAATTTAGGATTGGTGAATTCATGGTAAATTCCCACTTCGGTCTTCTCAATTCACACACATTAAAACACCTCTGCCTACCTCTTAATTCATAAACAGACGTGAGTATATGTATATATGTGAATGTCCACTGTTTCGTAACGTATATATTTACGTATGCCATAACCTAGCATCGTTAACAGAATCCTGGGTTGGTGTGTTCTATAACGCATCGTTTGCAGTACTTCTTGACAGCTCTGTACCCTCGTAACGTCACTGGTGTGTCTTGTATGTTGAGTTGCGTGAGCCCTCGGCAGTAGTAAGCCACAGCTTCTAAACCGTCGTCACCGACCAGCTCGCAGCCTCTAAGCGCCAGCTTTTTTAGATTTGGACAGCATCGAGCCAGGATCTAGAAAAAAATATAATCTTAAGTAATCACACAAAATGAATATTACAGATGAATCCAAAGTGAATTTAGACAAGTGACTATGGTGATTAACTTAGTTAAAATATTGTTAAATTTTACAACTAAAATAACATCCATAATTTTACTTATATCAGCCGCTTTTTTTAAATTGTTTATACAGGATAAACGTCAAATTAGTGACCTAATTATAAAATCGTTTGTATTTTTAGGTAGATTTTACAATTACTTCTTAAAAAAATTGATTAAAAAAGGAAGAAAACATGACAAAACAGGTATAAAATGGCACTCTTTGTCAAATCTTTGTCTTGTGAACTTGTCTGATACGATACCCACAAATCGATATAGCTTCTTTAAGAATATAGAAAATATTATACATACATACATATACAAAATAATAATTACCTGTAATCCAGCTTCAGAAACATCCGTAGCACCAAGATCTAATGCTCTTAACCTGGAACACCCTCTAGCAATGGCTTCCACTCCGTCATCGCCTAGCGCGCCACAACCTCGAGCATTCAGGTACCGGAGTTTATAACACCGCCGCGCCAAGGTTCGGATCCCGGAGTCTGATACCTAATGATGAAAACAGTGGTTTGGTTACTTTGTGATACAAAACATAGTCCTAAATATCAAAAATTTAATAAATCAAGACATAACGCTGACGATGATGCAAAAAAGATTATTAGTCAAATCTTTTGAGTTGCGTAGTGGCACTAAACTGTTACACGGATCCTATGAGCTCTTCCGAAAACGCAATCCGCGTAGCAACACTCTGGGAAAACAGAATTTGAGAGTAGGAAGAAGTGCCGTCAAATCGACAGAAGAAGAGAATGTTACACAGCAGTGTATACCTTGGAGACTCGCTGCCAGGTATTCTCAAAACTGTATAAATAGTATTTTAATCTG
Organism: Eilema griseolum; assembly: GCA_963662185.1. Taxonomy (NCBI): domain Eukaryota; kingdom Metazoa; phylum Arthropoda; class Insecta; order Lepidoptera; family Erebidae; genus Eilema; species Eilema griseolum. The sequence goes on from OY759250.1 coordinate 16,155,907, forward strand.
TTAACTATTGTATTTTAATTAATAAATACCATCCCCAACGGGGCACAGCGACTTTATCACCGCAATTTACTTGACCGTAGATAGTAATGTCCTAGACGCGATCGTTAAAAGTCGCCAAACAACCATCTTGATTTTACGCACTTGTCAATTTACGACATGTCAATTTGACTTCACTTTGTCTAATGGTAAGCTGAAGAAAAGGTCTCAGAAAAGTATGTCCCCATTATATTATAGTTCTAGAACTAAGGGTCTTAAGCCGCAGGCTGACGAACGGATATACCGAAACTATAAGGGTCAATATTGCCTGTACCCTAAAAAATTTCATCTACACAAACATATTTGCCGGTTCAGTTCAGAACCATTTATTACTTTTTATATCTGGAAGATCCAAAGTAAAACCTCAAGTACAAATTTGATAAGTGCCAGAATAACAAAAGCTACTTTTTCATCGTTTGAAAAACGGGTAAAACTTTTTCAGCAAAGTTAGATATAAACATTCACGCTCAAATAAGAACAAAACATTTCATACAAGTAGGTCCTTTCTTTGTTTCAGGTAATAAAGTTAAAATAAAACCTCTTTGGCTTCTTTAAAACACTTTTATAAATTACCAGATTACTGTGCTTCCCTGGCGTGCCATTGCAATTAAAGTAAATTGAATTTTCTACAAACATCTCTTAGACTGAACTCTTAAATACACAACATCTTTATTTTAAACATTGATATCTATCTTTTATACTAAAAAAGTAGCAAACAATCGTGCAATAGTTACCGCGCCCCCAATCGCTTATTGCCATAATTTTTAACCACCTGCAACATTGGATGTGTAACTCGCATGGTTCTTGCATTACTAATAAGATGCATACACGGTCAGATTCTTATTTCAATGAAAATCGAGTGCTGGATGAGTGGCAAGGTGGTATAAAAGGTTTTCATTGCACATAGTACCTAAGAGTTATGCCTCGTAATGCTGTTTTAAACAATAACACATCTACTTTTCTTATTTTGCTGCTGAACAGATAAATTAAATATCGATTAAAAACTATTTTTGTACATTATTCGTATTGAACTTATTATTTTTAGATATTATTCGTATTGGTTAATGTTCATTAGTCTACCAACCCGCTTAGAATTCTAATAATTGTTGACGTTTCTTCACTCACCTGTGTACATTTAGCTACCGAGAGATACCGCAGCGCCTGGCCTAACTTCGCCAGCTCGTACAAACCGAAGTCCGTGACCCCTGTGCAGTCGGACACGCTGAGTTCCTTTAGTGCGCAGTACGATGGTATCCACCGCACTCCTGCATCTGTAAGCAAATGTTTAAAATCTATATTAGATGTTAAATAACTGATATATCAATTTTAGTATATATATAGCAATAAGGGAGCCAAGATGCGAGATATCTCTCTCATATCTGTCCTCGGCAATCTCATCTCGGGCTACTTACGACCCACAGACAGACGGCGGCGTGCGTTTTAGTCGGTTCAAGTCCGGCATAACCACCCCCGTCACCTTGGGCGAGAAGGAGGTTTATCGATAGAGATTTTGGACACGATAAAAAAAGACCTCAGGATTAGTTGAATTTAGCATAAAAGATAATTTAGTGATGGTAGCTTAGTGGTTAAGTCGGCCTTACAATTGAGAGAGTTTTCGGGTCATTCATTCTGGTCATTAGACTACCGTTTACCGATTACCCAATGCTAACACAAGCAATTATGCTTAGTCCAGCTAAGTTTAGGGTTGACAGGAATATCTACTAGTAATTTCAGTTACAATTACCCTATTGAAAATAAAATTCTGCGTATTTTTAATCTACACGTCATGTTTTTTAAAAGATCGTTATTTATTTTCAATTTTAATTTATTTTTATGAAAACCCTAGACTGTTTTCTAAATTACAATCTTTTATGACAAATCGGTTACATCACAGAAATGTTACAAGAACAAAATTATTTTGAATTATTCTTTTGTCCATTTTTAGCTGAGTATGGAAAATCAAATGTAACATTGTTATGAAAATATAAGTTTGAGCAGGTCCATAAATAGTAATTATTAAATTACCTACCTACCTAGTTATTGCGATGTGTAACGAAATACCCTAACGTATACACTCGTTATAGTGTCTCGGTAGTACAACCTAACTTATAATTCTGAAGTGCCCGGCTGACTACAACAGGATTAGATCTCAGTAGGGCATGTAGTATGTAGGATTGAAAAACAGCTGGTAATATATTTATGCTTATTTACCTTTTTATATACAGGACACGTCAATTAGACTTCACCTTGCTTGATGGTAAGCTGAAGGTAAAATCTCAGAAAAGAGGATCACCATTACTTACATATACCATGTTACAATGGTGACACTCAGCTTGACAACCTCACCATATGCTTTTTCACACCGCGCTTAAAGAACCCGAGACTGTAGGAAGAAGGAAACACTTGAACTAGTAATGAATTCCACGCCTTAATGGTGTGACAAAGGAAAGAGCCTCCGAACCGCTTGGTTCTTGATCGGATATTCTGCACCGTATGCTGGTAACATCTAAGCCCTGCACGTGTTGTCCTATGTTGGAAAGGGGAGGTTGGAAGAGCTCATGAGAACATACACCATGGTACGGGCAGTAAAATACTGCGAAGGATACATCTCTACGCATCTGCAAAGGCTCTACGCCGTTATGAAGCAGCCTTTGGGAATATACATATATCTGAGTGTATTTATGTTCTTCGAGCCGAGCCCACAAAAACTTTTTATTCGATAGGTTATCTGCACAACTCCTTTGTTCTCTTGGGAAGCTGAGTATAACCTTATTAGGAAGAAGTTTTATAGGATAAATATTGGATGATAAATCAGCTTCTACTTTTGCCACAACAGTTTAATTACGTAGGATTATATTTAATACTAACACAAATTATAATTGTGTCTATCATTGTTGCATACTTGCTCTCTCGCCTAACAAATAAATATATTTACTGTTTATTCCATACTCACTTGGGTTGATCAACTTCCCTAAAATCCCCTAATTGGCGCTGAGCAAAGTTTCACATCAAGTAATAAAATACATAAGTATCCACATTAATTTTGTAAATGCAAAAGTAATCTGTTACTCTTTGACACCTAAACCACTGAATCATTTTGGATGAAATTTAGTACAAAGATAGATTACATCTTGGAAAAGAACATTTACTATGTTTTGTCGCGATAACCGACATCCACGTGGGCTATAGCCGCGGGCATCAGATAGTAACCTATAAATTTTAAAATGAGAATGTTTTCTAATAGACATGACAGACACAAGTTATAACTAATGCCACAGATCATGCAGAGCTACAACCCCTACATTAGCTGTTATTTATGTCTAATATTAGAAATGTGCACTTCTGATCAGTAAGGGAAAGTGTGCTTGCCACTTATCGACGTCGATAAATTGATCTAGTCAACTCCACCTACTGAAACGGACGCGATTGAAACTTTCCCGTGCAACAAATTAGGTATCATCTTGATAACTGTGAACCACTTCCCAATATTGAAAGCTTACTAATCTTTTTATATTCCTAACTTTTAACCTCTCACGTTCCGTGACATACAATAATGTCACACCAGCCTGTGTCCTGCGCCCACCACACTCTGTAACTACGGTTGGTGTAACCTGGTTGAAACTTCAGGCATTTCAAAAGTATGTACCTATAGCGTTAATTCCCGTAAACATTATTGTATATCTTTTTAAATAAGCTATTTGACAAGATCGTCAGATTCTTCTCAATACTGCTTAGTGATAGTTTATTATCATAAAATATGCTTTGCAAAATAAGATATTGCCGAACTAAACTTCAACTATGACTTTTCATTATTTTTAATTCCCAAAGTAAGTCAAAATATAAACGATCAAATTCAGTCCCAAATTATTACTTTTTAGATTCTTCATGAAATAAGAAATTACTTTTATTAAAAACTATATATGTGTAAACGTAACGTAGACCGAGATACATGTGAAATTCTCTTGCACTCCATACATTTACACTAATCGCGATTGGCGTGTGACGTCACTCGCAAGTACGATTTTGTATGGAGCGATTACGGGCGGTGCGAAAAATTGAATTTTCAAAATCAAATATCTTTAAAACTATTTGTTGTAAGAATATTTCACTTTAGCAGTTCATTATGTTATTATAGCGGTAATTTTTCGATAGTAAAAAAAATAGTCAAATAGCCTTTTTACTAGGATTTGTAAATGAATAGCTCTAAAGAATCGTTGAGTTTGTGGTGATATTTTTCTGGAACATGTTTTTGTAGTATTGAAATCTATATAGTCGAAGTCGGAGGACTACGTAGAGTCAATTAACAACTGCATGAATATTAATAGCTTTAAGAAAGCACTGACCCAATATTTCAATACAAGTATACTTTTCCCGACCACTTTTACAAACCACCAACCGCCTTTAATCAAGAAACGCCTGGTGTGAAATCTTAGCACTGACGATAACATGCTTTTAAGTACTCGATCGACCAGTACTGGTATTGAGACTGACTAATAAAGTCATACCCATTACTTGAATAGTTCATTCACAACTAGTATCAGCACTTATTAAGTCTAATAAACTAGGCACTGTACTTTCGATAGAAGGTGTCTAGTTTTACTTCGTGCCATACTATTTAAAAATCTACTTTCGTGTAAAGAATTTCTTAATAAACTTGACTAATAATTTCTTAATTAATAATTCTATAACACATTATACTGGAAATCGGAAAATTACGATCATACTGTTACAGAATCCTTAAAAAAGAAGAATACGAAAAACTACATTTGTCATTATTCCAAATGCAAGTTGCGGAGTAATTAATTTTAAGGCTATATAGCACTTCAATTTTAAAAAAGAACTAACCTACATACGTATAAACATGCCTTTATCCCCGCAGGGTTAGGCAGAGGTGAATTAACACCCACAATTCACTAATCACTGTACTCGGTCCTACGTGATCGGGGGTGAGCCTATTGTCGTATTCCGGGTACTATTGTTGAGTCGAGCCATGCATCTGAGGCTGAGCCTGGGCTGTATATATCTGTCTGATGATAGACAGCCCCATCCTTTACTAACTTTTTAACGTTTAATTTATGTCTATTTCCGAAACACATCAGCAATGCGTTGCGACCCAGTTTCCAAAAGCTATTCTTCGCGTGGCGTTGCGAAGTCACGTCAGAGTGACCTGTTTCCGTAACATGAAGACCATTGTTCATGAAATTGTGACACTTGTTCGAACACGTTTTCTGTTCCTAATAATCATATTAGTCTTTTATTGTTATTGAATGGGATTGAACTACAGAATATTATAAAATATCAGATTTATTAACTTAAAATAAATTTTAAAATCTTTATTTTTACAAAGATACGAAATTACAAAAATATGCAAATGTTTTTTTTATGGAATAAAAGGTTTTAACGTTGTTAATTTATTTTATTATTACTGAAATTCGTATCCCACAAGGGCGTTCCCTTTACGATATTTTGGGAAAGATAAAACGATGAAATTATACGAAAGCCTATAATAAACGCTGAACATCTGGCGAAGAGTATTTGTTTGTAACGTTACTCACATAAAACAAAACTGAGAACAAGGACCTTAAATAGAAAACATAAACTGTCATATAGAAACTTTATTCTAAAGAAACTCTATATTCTTAGTATATTAGAAAGCCATTTAACAAACAATAAAACAGTTCTATTAACAAAAGAGTTAAAACTTTATGAGCCACAACTTTTAACACAATACGCTTATTAAACATGCAAAATCTATTATTTATAGTCATTACACTTTACACATTATATATTACGAGTTCAATACTTCAAAAAATATAGACAGTATCTCGTTTAAAGGAGCTGGTAAAAAGGGGCACGTCAAATAATAGTGCACCAATTTTGTATTGCATCAAAATAATTCCATAGCTATGGAATTATTTAGGAGTGATTTGAATTCGTGTTCTTAATGGTGTGTTTCAAAAAAACACCTCCATCTTAGATGAGAAGGTAGCAAGGTCTCTAGACCTGAACTTGTTACGAGACGTGCTTAACTCTGACCGCGGATAGTTGCATAGTGTGCGGCCCGACTAATATTGATTAAAGTCACAAGTATAGTACAAGCAAGCGTAATGCTCTTAAGAAAGTGTACTCTTTTGTGTGTGTGATTTATGAAGTAGAGCACAAAAATATGATTTATCGAGGGCAATACAATGAAGACTTAGAACATTTTATTTGTGCACGCCTGTATGTCAAATAAATGTATGCAACTAAAGAATGTTATTTACAATTATGTCTAGATTATTCCACTTTTTTAAAACCTTTGTATGTAAGAAACTGAATTACTAGAGACAATATTCAGATGAATTGGCTTGGCTATTACTATTATACTATTGCTTTTATGCTATGTTTTACCTTTAATGAGAAACTTTGTAATTTATTAACGTCGATATTTTTCAAATAATTCGAATGAATGATGGAATGAGGTCATGTTGTGAAGAGAATTCTTAATATTAGCAAGGGAGAAAGATTCAGGCCACAATCTGCCCAATTCTATGCAACATGACAATGCAAAAATGAAAGTAAGTGTATTTACAAGAAAGGGATGGATGAAAATCATAATATCAGATGATAGATAGATAGATAGATGATTCTTTATTGTATACCAACAGATTCCAATAGAACTTGTAGGTATACAGTTTAATGTACAATGGGCGGCTTTATCGCTGGAAGCGATTTCTTCTAGGCAACCTTGGGATGGACAGTAAGTTCCACTGATTCTTCCTCTTACGATAAGTGGATAGTGAGAGAAGAAGCTTAGGTATCTAGTTAGTACTAAAATAATAGTGCGTGATTACATCTGCATTTATTTGGTTAATCCCCGCTAGTAACAATACTAGAAAAAATTAATTATTAATAATAAAGCTATTGAATTCATGTTGTATTATTTGTTTTAGAGTAAAAGAAATAAGTTCAAAATATGTTATGTTTGTGTGTTATAAAACAATTTTATTAGATTTACAAAGTAGTGCAAAGGTATATGTAACTGGACCGTCTTAGAAGAGACAGTCCTAGGTCGGCCGGGGTGCGAGGTATATGTCTCAGATAATTTCACCGCCGGCACACAGTCGGCGTGCGTTTTACTCGGTTCAAATCCGACATTGCCTCCCCCACTGGCCACGGTATTGGTAATCCGTGGGGATTTAGCGCACATTACACAGAAAAGGTATAGGTAACTGACATGCAATTTTAAATATCTTCAGCTCATTGACTAGCATCGTCATTTTATATTCACTAGTACTCATACACTCACACTAGACTAGTATTCATACTTCTTGATAGGCATCATCATCCTCCTGCCCTTATCCCAAGATTATTTGGGGTCGGCGCAACATGTGTTCTTTTTCCATTCATCTCTAGTTGCAGTCATTTCAACATTTACTCCCTTCTTAACCATGTCATCTTTCACACAGTCATCCACCTCATTTTAGGCCTCCCTCTTCCCTTGTAGCCATCCACTTCCATAGTTAGTACCTACCTTACGACATTACTTTCGTCCCTACGCATTACATGCCCGAACCAGGACAAACGATTTCCTCGTAGCTTTTCTATGATTTCGTAGCTTTTCTTGATAGGCATATGAAGAAGACAATAGTATAGGCCTTCGAAAGTAGTTATAGAAAGTGTATTTTTACTCACCTGTGACTAGAGTACATCGCCGAAGATATAAATACTGCAGCGAAGGGCAGGTGTGGAGAAGGGCGTAGAGCCCGGCGTCCGTGACAGACCCGCAGTCCGTCAGGTCGATATATTCCACAGGAGGTCTTCTGGTCGACAGCCGTGTTTCTAACCACGACCATTCTGGCCAGTCAACGTTTGGACAACCTGGAAAACATACTTATTATTAGATATTATTGGCAGCCTCAGTGGCGTAGCGATAGAACGATCAAGTACTAAGCAGAAGGCTCTGGTTCGATTCCCGATCAATGTAAATATTTGTATGCATGATTTTTTTTATCTAGGACACGTCAACTTGACTTCACCTCGCCTATTGTAAAGCTAAATGCAAAGTCTCAGGAAAGAGGGTCACCATTTCAGATACTAAGTATTGTTACAATGGTGGCACTCAGCTTGGCGGCCTCATCACGCCCCGCTTAAATGTATTGCAGTTTATATTATTATCGTTGGTCTGGGTGTTTCTATGTATGATATGTATATATTTACGGTAAAAAAGTATCTAGTATGTTTATCCGCTTTCTAGATTCCATAACACAAGCTAGTTAAGCTATATTTACCATGGGTCTAGATAACGTTGTGTAGAATGGTGTGGAATATTTTTTATTTATTTATCATTATTAGACTAAGAAGTCAAAATGAAATCTTTGGAGGTGGTCTTATACTACTTACTTAATAACAACACTTAAAAATAGAGGTAAAAAATAAGACTAACTGTAAAGGTGAAATTAAATCTTTCTACAAATATGTATTTTTATCTTTCTTTACCTAGAAGTGTCAAAAATAATTGTTTAAACAGATCACTATTGAAATACGGAAATGGCTCACTACCTATTACGTGGGACCGAATTCAATGATTGGTGAAATGTGGGTGTTAATTCACCTCTGTCTAACCCTCCGGGGATAAATGCGTGATTATATGTATATATGTAGGTATGTAATGGATTGAACAAAATATTTTTCTAAAATTGTTGGTACTTATTTTCTGGAAAATGGCGTTCAAATTGCTAATACGGTATCTTCCAAATAAAACACAGATTCAGTAGAATCTTATTGCATCTTATCTGATGAGTAAGGTATGGTACAAAATAAATTATTTATAAATTTGAAACAATCCTACAACTCAAATGAATCAACTGGAACGCACAATAACTCGTAAAGTTAGTAAGCCGCTAACGCAAATAAGACTTTCAGAGAGATTCAATTCTCACATTCTAAGTACGACCCCACTCAATTAAAAGTTCTAAAAGTGCATTTATAAATAAATTAAGCACTTACTGAGTGCAAACTTTCTTGAATAGGTCGTTATCGACTTCCTGTGAAACCTGAAGCCAGATATATGATTTTCTGCATTTTAAGGTACTATTGCCATTTAAGAATTTTATTACATGTTTCGCGGGTGGGTGAAATCGTTAATTACTCCACTTTCCTATGTATATAGCTCATAAATTCTTTCAATTTACTATTAATTCTAATTACATGCGTTAAAATCTATATACTAAACCCACCTAAACAGTATTTTAGAAGATTTACTGATTAAAAATATAAGACCACACTTAGCGCGTGCGCAGGAACGTCGCCTGCCAGAGCTAAATCTACAATTTTGACTGTTTTATGAATATTCCTGCAGTAAACTCCTACAATTGCAAGGTCCTTGTATAATTTTGGGATTAATTGATGGACATTTTCATATCGAATCGTTTACTTATTCCACACATAATCTTATTATATTCAAGGTGTATATTTAAAAATGAATAACTATAAATAAATTGAGGCAAAAATGAATTCAGCAACTTACCAGTGAGGTCTATATGCCTCAAGTCCGTTAAATCCGTGACAAGTGGTGCTAACGCTCTAGCGTCCATGCTGCTGGAACTTGTCACGGCTAGATGTGTGAGGCTTCTAAATGTAGCGACCAGTAACTGCGCACTTGCTACTGTCACCTAGTGAACAATTTGAGTAATTATAATTAAAATCCTTTATTAGACGAACTAGCCAGACTACAGTGATATTACTATCGAGTAAAAGAACTTGGTAAGAAAAGACACTAAGACAAAACTGCCTTTTTTTTACCACTTAGTTGGCAGACAAGCACACGGCCCACCTGATGGAAAGTGGTTACCGTGACCTATGGACGTCTGTAACACCAGAGGAGTCACAGTCGCGCCGCCAACCCTGTAAGAACAGAGATTTTGTGCCGTCAGTGTAGAGGACAAATCAGGACAAGCCTTTGGTCATCCCACTGACAGCACAAAAACTCTCAAGTGAGCTCTGGCTACCCTACTCACCGCCGGGAACACAACACGAAGTTATTATAACCACGGTATTCTGTAGAGCGGAGGTACTTCCCCAGTCAGACTGCTAAATGGGGCGGAAATACCGCCGTGTCCTACCTCCTCAAAAAAATAATTAAAATCCTATAAATCTTGAACTAGCCAGACTACAGTGACATTACAATCGAGTAAAAGAACTTGGTAAGAAAAGACACTAGACAAAACTGCCTTTTTTTATTACATCGTCAATTGGATTCTTGTATTACGCGATTGATCACCTAAGTAATATTAATAAATCAATAAATTAGCCACTCGCAGTCGACTGCTGAACATAGAACTTTTTTTTAACGTGCGAATATCCCCTCGGATACCTCCATCAGTTGCTGGGGGTCAGGTAGCCTTTGTCATATCTTTCGCGCATCACGACTGACCCAGGGCCATAGAATGCCTTCTCGGGTGTCGGTAGTCTACGGCATCCCCATCTTTCCCTAAAAAAGGGGGGAAACGATGCGTTGAAGTGGGGACGGCATTGCGATATGTGCCATTGCACATTGTATCGCCGTCTCGGCCTGCTTCTACCAGGGTAACAGGCGGCTCCACCTGTCAACTCCAGGCCCGCGCTCATGATGGAGGACGATCAGCGACCTTTGAAGCCCGAGCCGCCTTCACACATTGAGGGAAAGGAGGGACTTAAGTCGCCTCCTTTTCGCCATTACTTCTTCGCAGAAGGTGGCGGCGGCAGCCCACGTGCAGGACATAGACCTCTCCCAACATGCATCGTTGCTCGCGATCATCCGCCTTCCGCATCCAGTCCAGCTCAGCCTAAGTAATATATGAAATAAAAATTACAAGTCTCTTACCACACAGTTCTTCGAACGCCACTCTCGAACCGAACTCACACAGGGACCTGCCCTGGCTCCAGCACACCTTGCAGCGATATCTAAAGGCCCTGCTGCTCTGACCCTTTTCCACGCCTCGGGTCTGGTGATGAGCCGCGTCGTAAGCCTTGCCCAGCGGCGGCAGACGCGAGACATTCGGCAGAGGTCTGATACCTGGGAAAATAAGCATGGAGAATTTTTGATCTATAGTGCGGGAAAATTTGAATTCATTTTCTGTAAAGATTTTGTTGGATATGAGGATCATTCTCTTAGTCTTTAAGAAGATCGTGCCGACCGATCATAATTTAATAAATATTCTTAGAAAATCAAGAGCAATGCAAGGTTGTCAAATTATTTTCTAGGAGAATATTCTAGTGATCGCATTACATTCAATAACCGTGTAACAAGAAAGATAGCCATATTCTCATCGGTTGTAGTGAGATTGACTGTTGTGTGTCAAATCCTGTTTAATTGTACTCTCGTCCTATTATTTACACAAAATACATTCCTGTCTGCCCCTTTCAGGCATAGCATAGCGCACTTTGATTATTCTTAATAAAGGACTTCAATCTAATACAAACCTCCAGGTAAGACAAAATCTTCAACCACAACGCGTCATTGAGATTATTATCTCTTCTTCTTCTAGGTGGGCCGCAGTCAGCCAGGGTATGGTAGCCCTGGTCGAGGCTCAGCTCGCTGAGGTCTGCGGCGAGGGATAGCGCGGGCTCGGGTGGAGGGGGAGGACGCCGGCGTGCTCCTCCGCACACCCCCGGCCCTGAGCAGCTCCCGCTTGACATTGCGAGATCCTGAAAGAAAATCAATAGTTTATGAAAAGCTGTGATAAATGTTAACACTGCAATATTCTGGTGCTAGTTGCAGCACTACCGTGAACAGTTTTTTGGCAGGTCGTTCAAAGCACAAATCGCCGCCATTTATACTAATAAATAATAATAATAAAAACTTTATTGACAGTAAGAATATACATTGTTAACTAATCTAGGTTCAACATATTTTAATACTGTGTATAATGAGCGTCCAGAGTATAGTTGGCGCTGTTACAGGTGGTACATCATATCACATTAGGTGCTAACATAATTATGTTAACAAAAATTAATGAACCCTGTCTCCTAAACTAGGATATCCTGTGTCTTAATGTCAAGTAACTGTCAAGTGACAAGACAAAGTTTGTTAACTCAGTTTACTATACGTGCTATTGGTCCCCTTTGAGCCTATCTACCTAATACCTGTGTAATATGCACTGTTGTCTGACAAAATAAGAACAGCTGATGAAGTCTGAGCGTGTAATATACCCACAATTTTGAGGATTTATGTATTAAAATATGCATGTATATATACATGAACACGTAAATTCAGTTTGTTATGTGTTTTCCTCCAATAATAAATCTGACTTCGCTGTCATTCATAGAAAAATAAACTGTAAATAATATAACAGACTAGCTATAGACTTCGTGTGCTATTTCTCACAACACATCAGCAATAAGGGCAAGATACAAATTGCTTTTCTAACAGTATAATTTATAGCGAAATGACAGGTATCGGTTACGTGTTAATGTATTTTATGAACTATGGCGTTCTTTGTTATGTCCAGTTCCACTTAATCTTAGTTTCGACACTTAGCCATACAGCCTTTATAAAGGTTAGACTGGCTTGAAATATGTTTTGCAATAATATTGTCTATTCTTCGTGTATGTGGTTTAATTAGCGATGCACGTTTATATACAGTCATAAAACCCTTTCATTCGGTTGTCAATTTTGTTATTTTATGTGGTATTTGCATTATTTGTTTTTTGTTTGTTATATAGTTAATTAGAAGATGTGTTCAGGTGTTCTTTTAATCTCTTGGGAAAAGTATGTTGTGGTTATTTTACGATTTATAGATTTTTTTTTTAAAAACCTAATACATTTATTACAATACAATATGTCAAAACTACTAATCAAATAACCCGCCCCTGATCGCTCCCGGTGCAAAAGTGCCCATAACACTTGCTGCGTTGCCACGTTGGATGGCAATGGACAGCCTTTGGACCAGGAACGACCCGGAACGAGTGTCACCGGTCGCCTCGATGAGCCTCTGTCCGATTTCTTTATCCGATTTTTATAGATTAATTGATGAATGTTTATATAACCGACGACATCAAAATTATTCTAGAGAATCTCTATGTAAACAAAAATTAGAAATGTTTGAATAATTTATGCTCCAACTACTTAAACTAGGACCCATTTTTTATATTGATAGATATTTTGCCGCAGTACGATGTTCGTATCGTAGTGCGATGAATATGTAACTATTTTCTAATTTTCTTCTTCATTTATGGTTTTTTTGTTTCATTTCTGTCACACGGTATTCAGTTCCTGTAGTGAAACTTTCACATATTAGCAACCTAACAAACAAAGATCAACCTCAATAATATGAATGCAAGTGGCATTATGAGTTGGCCCCTATATAAGGAAAAATGTGGGCAAATAAAGGAAAAAAAGAAAATAATGACCTTCTGTTTGCTTAATAGGCACCTTTCCTCTCAAAGGGCTTTCAAAACGCAGCACATTGCTACTTAAAATAGATATTTTATTTAATAACAGGATGTTATATCCCCATTTGGCTCATTGTTTTCTTACTCCACTGTACTATTGTAATTCAAGCTTGCTAATTCTGAATCATGCTTTACAAGTTGACATGTGTGGATTGCTACAAGTATAATTATATACAGCATCGTAACATCAATCGTTAGTCCGCATCAATACACTAATCAATAGTCCATTAAACCTCAATACAATCACACATCGTCTATAACTATCAAAGTCATTTGCAATCACTTGTCTGGGCAAACAATTTATTACCACATTTACATACAAAAAGGTGTTATTACAACGCTAATGAAGGTTGATAAAGGTTGTTATTGCTATAATTAATGCTAGTGTTAGATACAGACGAGTACCGACAAACTTATTCTCAGACAAGCAGTCAATCTGAGGGACTACCATGGGTTGCGTGGCCGAAGTTTCGAATTTACCAAAAGTACTAACAATATTGGTAGTATTTGAATTAAACAGTAGGAACTCACATAACACTGAGTACTTAATTCCATTCTACAGAAAATTAAGTATGGTAGATTTAGATCTCAAGAGAAGGTGTAAATATGAGCTAGAACTTTCAGCGATACACGTGGTGAATTTATTAGGTTTGCTAGCTTTCTATAGCGTGTATGGAAAGTGAAGTGATGACACCATTCCTTTACCGTTTTATCGCAGGCAATAAAATACTTTCCACATTGTGGTGCGGTTTTCATACGTTTTATGATCTTAACTCTCATATGCATTTTATTAGGCAGGCGAACCGTCTGACCGTAACAGTTAACATGACCTACGAACGCATTCAATACCAGAGATATAAATCGTACGTTGAAAGAGAAATCAGTCTAGCCATAATCGTGGGTGTATAAGATCTAATATCTAAATCTAAGATCTTCAGATCCTAAGCATATCATTCAAACAATAAATCAATTAGCCTATCTCAGAGCACTGCTAGATAAAGGGCTCTCCCAATGTTGGGAGAGTATCATTACACCAGCTCTTTGACAAACGACAATCTGCTATTTCTGTTAGGGCGAGTATCAAAATGGTTGTATCAAGCTTGGGTATTCAAAATGTTTAGTTTTTATATACCACTTAGGTGGCAGACAAGCACATGGCCCACCAGATGAAAAGTGGTTACGGTTGCCTATAGACGTATGCAACACCAGGTGAGTTACACTCGCGGAGCCGACCTTGTAAGCAAAGATAGTTTCTGTGATGTCAGTATAGAAGACAAAACAGAACAAGCCTTTGGTCTTGCCACTGACAGCAAAAAACTATCCTGTGAGCTCTGGCTGCTCTATTCACCGCCAGGATCACCAGGCCGCGGTATTGAAGGAGTGAAATACCCAGCCCAAATCTGTATTTCCAGGTGGCTACAACTTGGATGTCTTCAAGACTAGAGTAAATAAGGTTACTTCAGGCAAACGTGCTGCACGATCGACCACATAGTTACTTACTAACAAATAAAACAGCGGTCAAACGGTCAAACGCAAGTCTATCTAACATATAAAAAATCTCCTCGCTATACTTGGAGCTGATCTCGTCATTTCGACGTCATCATAATTGCATCCCTTCCTAATAAGTAAGAGTAGGTACTGCAGAGTTACATTTTTCTTTATACCACTTAGATAGCACACGGCTCACTTGATGGTAAGCGGTTACCAAGGCCTATGGATGTGTGCAATACCAGGTGCGTTACACAAATTAGTTCAGATCTGACTGACAATAAATTTATAGTAAGCGTCACGAGAATAGGTATCCGGGATGACCTATACGCGGTTTAAAATTTGTTGTCGCTAATATTTTTTCGTATTTACTTTTGTATGCATGCTTCCTAACTATTTGAATGAAATGTGTGTTACAGATGGATCGATGACCTGAAAAGGTAGGCAGTTGGGAAAGAATGAATGCAGACGGCGTTGTTAGAAGAGGTTCCTATCTAACAGCTGAATGGAACAGGTTTATTGATATATTGATTGATATCTTTTAACTGCTACAAAGCTCCATCGCATTGAATTGTGAAATCGTATACGATTAAAATGAATAATAGAAGTAATATATAGTTTCGATTGATATACATAATTTTAAACGTTTCTTTCGTTTCTTTGACGTGTACGGTATAGGTATCCTACTGAACTATTAAAACGAATATATACATACTGATCCTATGTTTGAAATAGATCCAAACTATAACCTATTTATGTGCAAAATTTTATCAAGATACATTCTCGCCCCCTAGACAAGTGGCAATTCGTTCGTCGGCGATTTGACGATTATGACAGTCGTCAACCTATGTCATAAATGTCAAATCTCATACATACGTCATTCTATTCTGCAAGCAATACGTCTCTAGATAAGTCCCAAAGAATTGCCATTTGTTTAGGGGAGCAGTCATTCTATCGTGATTGACAAATATCCATCCATCTACCTGATCTTTTGCATTTATTACAGTAACAAGAAAATCTTAATATGTAGATATAATTGGTGAAACCGGTGGAACACACATACATGACTTACAAGGTAGTCGAATATTCTCGAAGATCTTTAGTTTAGTTTTCTAATTTTAAGGTGTATCTATAAATGTTGCAAAGAGGAATGAGCATAGTACATAAAGATGCTGTGTCAAATTTGTAAACTCGAAATCAGAAGAAATCGAAGGCTCGAAGGACCAAAAAACTGACCTTAGTAACGGTCCAGTTTTATTACAATATCGAATATATCAACTATCAATATAAAAGTAAAGGTATTCAAAATATTACTACTACACTGCGCTATTTACTTTTAAACATAACTTTAAAGACATCAAAGTCTCTACACGATCTACGGACGTCTATACATCTTCGGCACTAACTGGTTCTCTTGACCTTATTGTACAATTAAACATGTCCCACAATGGACCCATGCATCAATCGAGTTTGTCATCTGTGCCATTGAGTACTAGCTCCTTCTTGCGGATCTGCCTGAATAGGGCATGAAAGATTTTAGATAGCTCGGTAGTGTATTAAACCTCGTAATGGACACCCACTAGAGAAAAGGGTCGTTGCATTTTGTAGGTTAGTAATCCAATAGGCATCGAATACCGTATACCAAATAAGACTATTTATTCAAAAAATAGTAGCTACATAGCCACAATGCTACAAAACGTAAAAAAGGTAAAATTAATAAAAAACAAAAAAACATAATTATTCTGGAGATTTCACGACTTCGCGATTAAAACAAAAAAAATGGTCTCGTGTTACTCGACTCTGCTATTTAAGTTATTTTTTCATGAAGTCAGAAAAATGGATGAAATATCCATTTATTGGAGCTACCTAACTGCTGAAATGCCTCCTTATGATCATCCGAAATAAAATCACAAAGAAACAAACGCACACACAAGTCAACTTTAATAATAATTATTAATAACACTGGTGGATGTTTTAATGGCGTGTCTATACAATGGAGGCATGTATCAAGCAAGTCTGTCATCTGAGGCACTCAGGTTCTATTTATAACCAATCATTATTTCAATTGAATGTTGTGCAATTGAAGATAATTCATGTGGGTCGGCTAAAGATGTGATGTTGTTTTTTAAACTAAAAGTATTTCTTTTTTTTTTTTTTTTTTTTTATATAGGACACGCCAACTTGACCTCACCTCGCCTGATGGTAAGCTAAAGGCAAAGTCTCAGGAAAGAGGGTCACCATTACAGACACTAAGTGCTACAATGGTGGCACTCAGCTTGGCGGCCTCATCAGATGCTTTTTCACGCCCCGCTTAAAGGCCCCGGGACTGTAGGAAGAAGGAAACACGTGTGCTGGTAATGAATTCCAGGTCTTGGTGGTGCGGCA
The DNA here is from genome assembly GCA_963662185.1 of Eilema griseolum. Lineage (NCBI taxonomy): Eukaryota > Metazoa > Arthropoda > Insecta > Lepidoptera > Erebidae > Eilema > Eilema griseolum. Next base: position 16,173,229 of record OY759250.1, read on the forward strand.
AAGAAAAGAGTCTCCGAACCGCTTGGTTCTTGCTCGTATATTCTGCACAGTGTGAGGGTGATATCTAAGGCCTGCACGTGTTGTCCTATGTAGGAAAGGAGATGGTGGGATTAGTTGGAAGAGCTCGTCAGAACACTCACCGTGGTAGAGACGGTAAAATACAGCCAAGGAAGCAATATCTCTACGCATCTGCAAAGGCTCGAGGGTGTTCGTGACCTCAGGGTTCCCAATAATTCGGACCGCGCGTCGCTGCAACCTGTCGAGAGCATCTAGTAGGTATTTCGCGGAGCCATCCCAGAGATGCGAGCAGTATTCCACGCAGGAGCGAATTTGTGTCTTATAGAGAAGACACCGCTGCTCCGGCGTGAAAAAACGTCTCACTTTGTTTAGGAGTCCGAGTTTCCGCGAGGCTGTTTTGATGATGCTCTCGATGTAATTTCTGTTATTCAGTTTGCAGCGAATATCCATGCCTAGGATATAGAGATTGTCCTGCAGTGGAAGTGGCGTGCTCTGAAGAGTGGGAAGGGGAAGGAAAGAAGATACCTTTGCTGTGAACGCACAAGCCTGCGTCTTCTTGGCATTGAACTCGACCATGTTCTCGGAGCCCCATTGAGAAATGTGATTCAAGATCCGGTCCAGTTCAGTGACAAGAAGCTGTCTTTTTTCCACGATATCAGACTGTTTGGCCGCAGGTTGTCCGTGATAACTCCCGTGTACGGTGCTATCGTCTGCATAGCAATGTATGCTGCCGGTGGACAGCATGTCGTTGATATGCAGAAGAAAGAGAGTGGGAGATAATACAGACCCCTGCGGTACGCCAGCATTTATTTGCAAGAACTCCGAAGCCCGTCCATCACAGAGGACGCGGATACGGCGCTCCTGCAGGAAACTAGCAATCCAGTTGCACAGTCTAGGAGGCAGACCAAAGGCTGGTAGCTTGGAGAGAAGCGATTTGTGCCAGACTCTATCGAAAGCTTTGGCGATATCAAGACTAATTGCCAGTGACTCGCCGTGCTTGTCCATAGCCTCACCCCAAAGATGGGTAACGTATGCTAGAAGATCACCCGTTGACCGTTTCGGCCTGAAGCCATATTGCCGGTCATTAATTAAGGAGTGATCCTCTAGGTGACGCATGAGCTGTTTGTTAATGATGTGCTCGAAGACCTTGCACAGCACTGAGGTGACGGCTATGGGTCGATAGTTGGCTGGCTCTGAGCGATCCCCCTTCTTGGGGATCGGCTGTACATTCGCCTCTTTCCAAGCCGAAGGCACTGTACCCGAGCTGTAGGACAGTCGGTACAGCCGCGTAAGCATCGGAGACAACTCCGCTGCACATTTTTGTAAGACCACCGCTGGAATACCATCCGGGCCACTGGCTTTCCGGACATCGAGTGATTGAAGCACCGCACGAACATCGCATTGCCTGATACGTATTTCAGGCATTACGTGGTCACCATTGGGTAGTGTCGGCGGCTGTATACCGCAATCATCGACTCGGGAATTGGCCGCAAAGAGATTTACTAGCATATTGGCTTTCTCTTGCGGTCCATGGGCCAGGGATCCATCAGGGTAGCGCAGCGGTGGCAGCGAAGGCTGACAGAAGTTGGCCTGCACGGCTTTGGCCAGTCGCCAGTATCCACGGCTGCCCGTGGGATGTGCCACTAGCTCTTGACCAAGCCGCGCAATGCGCAGGGCATCCGCTTTGACGTAAGCCCTCTTGCAGACCTTTGTGGCTCTGTTGTACGCCGCCTTGAAGTGGCTCACATTGGGATCGTGCGTGGCACGCGCCCTCACCCAAGCGCGATACGCGGACTGCTTTTGATCAACAGCCCCCGCACACTCGCGCCCGAACCAAGGGCGCACTCCTCGGGCACCGGTGACATCAGTGTACGGAATATAGTATTCCATACCCAGACCGATCTCACCGGCAACAGCAGTAGCACAATCCGAGGGTTTCTTACCTTCAAAGCAGCGTTCAACCCACGGGATGGACGCAAAATAGTTGCGCAGCCCATCCCAATCTGCTGACGAGTAGTGCCAGAGACGCCGCTTCCCCTGCACGGGTCGTGAAGGCGCTATAATTGGCACCTTGGAGCAGACCAGACAGTGGTCGGAATTGCCTAAAGCGGCTTGTACCGAAACACTGTACAGGTCTGGGTGACTCGTCAGCAGAAGGTCTAGCAGAGAGGGTGCTAGGCCCGACCTTCTTGGTATTCTAGTGACCTCGTGTACCAATTGGGTCAGGCCATGCGCCAGAGCAAATGCATGGGCGGCTCTTCCCGCATGGTCTGTTTTGGAGGAGCCCAACCAGGTTTCGTGGTGGGCGTTAAAGTCCCCCAAAAATACCACTTCGGCGTTCGGAAACCGTTCCTGCGCATCATCTGCCGCCTGACTCAGATATTCAAAGAGTCGAGTTGTCTCAGCATCTCCTGTATGGGAACGGTAGAGGCACACATAGATCTGACTCGTAGAGCCATGGTCTACGTGTACCCATAGGGTTGAAAAGGATGGGTCCTCAAGGCAGCGCAAACGGCGACAACAAACATCCGCCCTAACAAACACGCACACCCCGGCTTTTGCACGGAAATTTTCCTCGATAACATAGCCGGGGTAAAGCAAGTAGGTCGTGTCATCAGGGCGGCCTATTTGTGTCTCCGTGAGAAAGAGCATATCTGGTTTCGCCGTCTCAAGGTGTTGGTGGACGGCGTTGAGGTTCGCATGGAGTCCACAGATGTTAGTGGACTCCACCTCAAATAGCGAGCTTGTGGGAGTCTGTAGAGCCGCTGTGTTGCCCAATACTCTTAAATGCGCTGCCATGATGAAAAGGAGAAAAGGGCGTGAAAAAAAGAGGTGATTGTCGTCGCAGCACCGCGTGACAAAGTGCGGGATATTGGTTTTGTCTATGATTATGAGGCATGGCGTGAGCCGACACGCCGTACGGAAGGGCCCCCGTACCCCCCCGAATATGGTCGCCTGGCCCCCACTTCCGGTCACCAACCGGCACGACGAGCCATACCGGGATTATGCGCGGTCTGGTGAGGCAGCCTTCCAGGGTGGTTAGTCCCAGTTGGGCCTCTGTACTATACCGCGGGCGGCCAGCGGCACCACCGTTTCTACGGGTCTCCCTGACCGGCGCGTCGCCCCGCACCATCCTCACTAGACTACGCCAAGACCCACTGGTCCCACTAGTGCTGCAACCACCATCACCCCTACCCGGCTATGCATTTGCTGATCCCTGAACGCAATCCAACCGAAATTGAATTACTATGAAGGGTTTTTCGCAATATTGCACGGTGGTACCAACCCGGTCGAAATTTGTGACAAATTTGTGCCGTCAAATCTCTACCACCAGTAATTTCTTTGAGGCTGATGTGATTCGGTTAGTGCCCTTATGATTTTCATTCGAAAATAGAATTCATATGAAGAAAGTACATTTTTAATTGCAAGCTGTTTGTGGAACTTAGGTTTAGCAAGGAATATAAATAAGATTGAAGATACTTTTTATTATTCAACTTGTATGAATAAAATGGGCACAACATGGAACACAGTACAGTTTCAATATATATACGTTTTGCAGTTATTTTGAATGATTATTCGCGACCTTTCAAACTATTTCACTTCTATATTAAAAAAAAAATATGAAAATTTATTAAGACGCTTGAAAATGATTTTTTTCCAAGTTGACGAAGGAATCTCACTAACAGGAGTTAAATATCATTAAATAATTATTACACAGGGCTATCTGGAGTCAAAGTAAGCATAGCTTAACTAGTATCTGTTATGAGTTTTAGAATGTGGATAACCATGCTTAGATACTGTTTTTTGTTGTTGTTTTTTTTATAAATGCACATAGATATACGTATGTACATAAAATTTGCACTAAGTAGGCATTGAACCTGCGTACCCTTATGTAGCATCAAATTTGCAACAAATATTTTACGTCAATATTTATTTTTGATTCATCGTTTGTCATGAATACCTACGTATCTATTCATTGCTATTGTATCATTATCCCTTTCAGAATCAGCTGGTGGATCCACCAAACAAATTATACTTGGGCCATTATGGTTGCACATACATAAAATGTATGATCATATTTGTTACGAGCTCTCGTTACATATCTGACGGTAAATGTAAGGGTAGATGAACAAAAATTTTGCAGTCGGCACCCTCAATTGACCACGAACCTTTTGGCCTCGAGGCCCCATGGACCCGCAGTCTCCATCGCGAACGGGACGAAATCGTACCCCGCGGCCTCTAGGGCAGTATATTTGTTATGTTTGAGCAGGGTTGTATTCTTTTATCTATTGAGTAATAAAATTATTAAGTAATTGTGTATATACACTCGTGTTTATATTTATCTGTATAGGTATGTTAACAATTCTGTGAACAAAAGAATATTTTTTGGAATTCATATCTGTTTAGTGATGGACGCAAAAGCTTCTGAATAGATTTTGATGTGTTTTTTTTTGCTAGAATGGTCTTGATCAGACGTAAAATCTTAGGTAAGTTTGATTGCAACGGTTCGATAGACCTAGATATATAACTAAAGTCGCGATAACCGAAATTTGACCGGGTATCGGGGAATATTCGGGAATAAATATCTGTCCAAAAATTCTAAAACCAAATTTGTTCAGTCTTGGCAAGAGGCAAAAGTATTATAGGTGTCACAACGAAACTATTTACGGTTCTAACTGTACTTACACTTGTAGACTCTATTGAGATGGCTTCCGAGTGATCGGTTGCTTTAGGCACTACACAGGGCTGTCAACGAAGAACACTTGGTATAAAGTGAGCATATATTTTACAACTGCTGTCGTCACAACAATTATGGAGCTTTTAGATCTTTCTTTTGATCCCCTTAGTCGCGGGGTAAGGTGAATATTAACCTTTTCTAATCTAAATCTTTAGATTTTAGACGTTTGAGTCTGTTTGATTGTCTTGTTTTAAAATATCCTGAAATTAAATTAGTTACACAACTCAAAAATCTCACATAACAGTATTCTGTACATTATAACCCGTTTAAAATTTATATGTTTTTTAGATTCATAAAACAATGATTATAATAATGATGTTTTTATTCATATAAAGATTGTAAAAAACATAATGTATAAGTACAAAGATAGATACAATAGTTCTACAATTTGCGTGTACAGTTCTTTTTTCCTAACTAGACTGCATAGTAGTCTGTATGAAGGAGTTACTATTCCCTATTTCCAATGGATTTAAAGTTGAAAATAAGTATTTTAAATTACGGTACGGTACAATCGTAAGTATTTAAGCTTTTAACAAGTAATGGAAATAAATTAAAAATCTCTTATTAAACATTGGATAATATAGTTATTGTTGTTGCTTATTATTTCATGCTTTTAATTTTCGTTAAGCAACCCGAAGCTAAGTTGCATAAAATTGTTTCTAAATTTATTCACGTTGCACGCACAGACACTACTTACAATACTAGCTGTACAAACCCTTAAAATGGCTGACGATTGATCAGTACCTTCGCACCGTCGAGTGGGCTCAGGGTTGTCATCTATTAGTTCATGCATTTATACTACACAAGCTTTAGCTCCGTCCGTGTACTTGTTGGTTATCACAATCAAACATAGCCTATGTCCTTTTTTAAGGTCTAATCCACCCTATTACAGAATTTTATCAAAATCGATTCAGTGTTTTAGGCGTGAATGCAAAACATACAGACTGGTTGCGCCGATGTGGAAACTGTATTTTTTGACATGGAAACACACCCTTTCTATACCCATCTCCCCGCCCGCACTAACCATAGTGTAGTTCGTCCGTCCGCCATTTGTGAAATATAGACACTCAGTCTCGCTTTGAACTAGCCAGCGTAAAGGCGATCGCGCGCGCGCGTCTCTCAGAAATGAATAATATTTGTTGTATTTTAACCGCTTCATAGACCTTTACCGATCGGATTGTGCCTCTCGTGTGTCCCTCAAGTGATCTAGTGACGCTGACGGCAGCTCCTGAGCAAGGAAGAGAAGATCCGTGTACCGGCTGCGATGAAAAACACGTGGGTCGTGAAGGTTAGTGCATCCTCTCCAAATTTCTCGGGCTGCATTCACTGCCTGGATCGAATCCGCGGCAGCCCGGCCACCTGTCTTGTTTTGTGTGTAAAGTGTCAATAGAACAGTTATCTGCTTCCCCGCAATACAGTCCACTCGCACACGTTGGCCCATGCGCCAGCATTTTTGGTCCTTCGAGCCGGATTCTTAGCCGTAGTTCGTATTTTGTTATTATTCTAATGGGAATGAGCGCACCGCACCTAAGTGCCTGGTTATTTTAGTAGAAAACCCCGCATCCAGACACTTAGGCTTAGAATTTGTTGTCCGTTCGCCGCTGGCTCGCATTGTACCTACCTAATACATGAATAGGTTAGGTATCATATCAACACTTAATCGTAGTTCACAATTTTCGCATCGCACCTAAGTGCCTGGTTATTTTTAGTAGAAAACCCCGCATCCAGACATTTAGGCTTAGATCTTAGGTATACTCAGACACCCTAGTGCATAGGCACAGTGTAATACCTAACGCATTTGGCTTTGTTTTGTTTTTTTCAATTACGTTGTTCTCGGCTCACGTCGTATTTGCCTAGTACCTGCGTGGGTAGACACGTGGCTGTGCCTACCTCGCTCGCATCTCATCCCAATTCATACGAAAGTATTTTAATTTGAATAGATATTACGCAATACTTAATCTCGGAAATAATAGTTGAATCTAGACAGCGACCATCGCGCAGGTGCGACCTTGTTGCTATGCGCGTTTGTTCAAGCGTGCATTCACAGTTGTAAGCACCTACCTACCTACATAGTTAACGCTCGCGCCGCCTCGCTGCTCTGTACCGCTAGGATTAAGTCATTTCATATTTAATTGTAAACATGTCCCCAAAGGTTGATAAGACCGGTAAGGTTCAATTGAAACTTTTATACGCTAAAAAAGAAATGATTTACTCTCGCGTACAATCGATTTATGATAGTGCACTTAAAACCTCTGATTTGGTCATCAGAGATTCGTTCTTGTGTTCTATAGAAAACTTAGATAGTCTACGCGCGGATTTCGAAACCTTAGTGCATGACATCAACGTTTTAGAGTTGAATTTGGATCCCGATTACTCAGTGAGTTATCAAGCCTTGTCGTCGTTTGACGATTTGTATTGTCGTATCAAGCGCGTCGCGAGGAGTTTGGAGAAGCCGTCTGACCGACCCAACCCCACTCGCGACCGACCTAAGTTGCCACCAATTCAAATACCCGAGTTTGATGGTAACATTCGCAATTGGTGTCGATTTATAGATAGTTTTGAGAATACAATAGATAAGAACGATTCGTTGACAGATCACGAAAAATTGCATTATCTCGTTGAAAAATTGACTGGTAAAGCTATAACCGCTTGCGCTGGAATTACGTTTAGTGCCGGGAATTATAATTTAATTTTAAATACTTTGAAAGCTAAGTATGAGGATAAAAGATCGGTAGCTAACGCCTATTTAGATCAGATGTCTGATTTGAAATCTATTACGGCATGTAACGATCAAAACTTAGAGAAATTTCTAGATACTTTCGCGTCAGCTGTTCGCGCCGTAAAGAACTTGAAGATCGATGACCTCTGCGACTTCGTATTTTTGTATATGGGTTTAAAGAAATTAGATTCCGAAACCATTCGTTTGTTTGAGTCGGATCATCGCGGCAGTAAAATTCCTAAGTTCGAAGACTTAGAAAGTTTTGTTCGCGAGCATATAAAGGTATTGCAGCGCTCTTCATCGAAACATGAAGGCGCGAAGAAGGTTGTTACTTCTGAACGCAAAATAGATGCGTCATCGAAGTCACTGAGGTCAACCCATACTTATGTTAATACCGCACCAGCACGTGTACAATCACCTGTTTGCTCTTTGTGTAGTACTCATCACTCGCAACTGTACAAGTGTCCTGGTTTCCTAAAATTGTCGCCTAGTGATCGTTATAAATTTGTTCGCGCTAATAATCTTTGTTTTAATTGTCTCGGTACTAAACACCGCGTGGGTTTGTGTAATAGTGGAAATGGTTGTCGCAAATGTCAAGCGAGACACCACACTTTGCTTCATTTTGAAAATAGTAATGCCGCATCCAAGGTGAGCACAGTTGGTTCGTCGAGCGGTGACGCGCGGCAGCCTGCGCCGCAGCCGCAGCCCGAGCTCGCACGCGCTCCGGCCTGCCCGGGGACCGCTACGAATGACGTCACCTTGTGTTCGTTCTCCGCTAGTGCTGCCCTCACTACGGTTTGTCTTGCGACCGCTCGCGTGGTTATTGTTGATGCATTAGGTAAACCGCACATTGTTCGAGCGCTATTAGATGGCGCTTCGCAAAGTAATTTTATTACTCAAGATTGTTGTCAACGTCTTGGTTTAAATGTTGATAGGCGTTCAACCTACTCAGTGGTGACGGGTTTTGGAGGTTTACGGTCAGCTGTTCATGGCACAGTTAAAACGAGGTTTGGATCTCGTTTTAATAATAAAATTTGGTTTGACATGGATTCGCTCGTTACAGATAAAATAACTGAACAGTTGCCTACCGTCCCAGTTGACACGTCTTTATTAACGAAATTTAAAGACTTGCCTTTAGCTGATGAGACTTACGCTGTTCCTGGAGTCGTCGATATATTGATCGGCGCTTCGATTCTCCCGCACCTCCAGTTATCACGTAAGGTCAAAGGGGGACCGACGTACCCCGCTCCGCACGCCCTGGAAACAGTTCTGGGTTTTGTTATAATTGGTTCCGCACCCGCTTCTATAGATAGTTTTAGTCACTCGACTGCCTCGTTCTGTTGCACCGTCGAGCCGCCACTGGAGTCTACCATCCGCAAGTTTTGGGAGATTGAAGAGGTCAATGTCCCACCAATCCTAAGCCCCGATGACAAGATGGCTGAGGAGATTTATTGTCGCACGACTACTCGTGATGAGCAGGGTCGTTATGTGGTCGCGCTCCCTTTCAAGGGAGATATTTTTTCGCTCGGGGACTCCCGTGCATCCGCTGAAAGACGCTTTCTTTGTTTAGAACGAAAGATGCAGGCGTCTCCAAAGTTAAAGCAAGCCTATGATGAGGTTGTTAACGAATATTTAGATAAAGGTTACATCTCACCTGCGCCTGCGGACACTGACGAGACCCAGCCTTCGTACGTTATCCCGCACCACGGAGTTATTAGAGAAGATAAGCTTACTACTAAACTCCGCGTAGTTTTAGATGGCAGTGCTAAGACTAGCACTTCCGTGTCGCTTAATGACATTTTGTATTGTGGTCAAAATCTTCAAGGTAATTTATTTGACATAATTGTAAATTTTCGTTTATTCGCTGTGGCACTCTCTGCAGATATTCGACAAATGTTTTTGTGCCTTGAAGTGCGCGAACCCGATCGTAGGTTTCAACGATTTTTGTATAGATTTTCACCGCAAGAACCTTTAATGGTTTACGAGTTTAATCGTGTTTGCTTCGGGCTTAAATCTAGCCCTTTTCACGCACTTCGCACCGTCAAGCAGTTGGCCGCTGACGAGGGCGATGCATTTCCTAAAGCGAGAGCCACCATTGAGACTGGCTTATACATGGACGACTTCGTGTATAGTGTAGATAGCGAGGCCGAGGCTGTCGAGACGGCCGCTCAGGTTATAAGTCTCATGAAGGCGGGTCAATTTGATCTCGTGAAATGGACGAGCAACTCGCAAACAGCGTTAGAGTCGATTCCACCGTCGCACCGATTGTCTTCGGTTAAGGAGTTCGATGAAAGTGATACGCACAAGGTGCTTGGTTTAAGCTGGTCGCCCGCATCTGATACGTTTAGTTTGAAAGGTAGTTCGACCCCGCAAACTTGTACTAAACGCATTATCCTGTCGTGTGTGGCACGGATATGGGACGTAATGGGATTCGTAGCTCCTGTCGTTCTGTACGCCAAACTACTTATAAAAGAGCTTTGGCTTTCGAATTGTGATTGGGACGACACCGCGCCCGACAACATTGCTAAGTTGTGGGCTCGCTTTAGAAAAGAACTCTCTGTGCTTGACCAAGTACAAATTCCGCGTCATGTAGGTATATCGCAACCTAGTGTTGTTACGGTAGTAGGCTTCGCGGACGCTAGTGAGAGGGCGTATGGAGGAGTAGTCTATTTTCATGTCTCGAATGTAGGTAAGGTTTCAATTAGCCTTATAAGCGCGAAATCGAAGGTCTCTCCCCGTAAGGTCGTCTCTCTGGCACGCCTCGAGCTATGCGCTTTACTATTGTTGGTTAGATTGATCACCTCTATCGCCAATGCTTGTAGTAGTCGCATTAATATTAATAGAATTTTAGCTTTTTCGGACTCAACAGTCGCTTTGTGTTGGGCCCACTCTTCGCCCCATCGTTGGGACACCTTCGTCGCTAATAGAGTGGCAAAAATTCAATCGGAATTAGCGCCAAAAAATCTCTTTCACGTTGCTGGCACCGACAACCCAGCCGATTGTCTCTCTCGTGGACTGCTTCCTTCGCAAATATTAGATCACCCGTTATGGTTTAGTGGACCGTCCTGGATTCATGCCGCGTTAGATAAGTGGCCAGTTAGTCAATTCAATCCCACTACGGTTTCCGAACCACCCGAGGAAAAGAAGCACTCGCTTGTGGTGTCGGTCCCGCGTGAAGAGTCCCTGGTTTTGTTGTTGGCTAATCGCGTCTCGTCTTGGTCGAGACTGTTGCGTTGTGTTGTTTATGTAGGCCGATTTTTGAGAATTTTATCTACACGCGGTCATATAACCGCCGCTGATTTAGATAAGGCTGAATTGATCATACTTCGCGAATTGCAGAAGTGTTATTTTGCTTCTGAATTTAAAAATTTAGAATTTAACAAACCTTGTAGTCGTTCTTTCCGACACTTGAAACCATTTTTGGAAGATGGACTCATTCGAGTAGGTGGTCGTTTGAGAAATTCAGGTTTAGGATTTGAACAAAGGCACCCAGTAATTCTCCCGCGTAAGGACCACGTATTAGATTTGTTAGTAGATTATCATCACAAGGTGAATTGTCACGCTGGTCCCGATTTGTTAATGTCTATTTTGAGACAGAAATACTGGATAGTTTCCGCTCGTAATTTGATTCGCGCTAGAGTACACAGATGTGTACCTTGTTTTAAACTCCGCCCGCGTTTTATCGCGCCTGAAATGGCCGATCATCGCTCTTGTCGTGTTGTTCAATCCGCAAAACCTTTCGTACACACCGGCACAGACTTTGCTGGGCCTTTCAAGGTCACCATTGCTCGTGGTCGTGGCATTCGCTCCACGAAAGCTTATGTTTGTTTGTTCATTTGTATGACAACTCGCGCGGTTCATATAGAGTTGACCGGTGATTTAAGTACGCCAAATTTTATGTCCGCTTTTAAACGTTTTTTGTCGCGTCGGGGTCCGGTTAAGCGCATGTATTCGGACAACGGTACAAACTATGTAGGGGCCCGACGTAGTATTTCGGAATTGCACACATTCTTACGGTCTAAGTACTACCAAAGTGAATTCGCTCACATCTTAGCCGAAAATCGCATTGAATGGTACTTTAACACGCCTGCAGCTAGTCATTTTGGTGGTAATTGGGAAGCGAATATTAAAAGCCTTAAGTCGCATCTGTTTCGCGTCATAGGCGAACAGATTCTCTCGTTCGAGGAGTTGAGTACCGTACTCGCGCAAGTAGAGGCGGTGATGAACACGCGTCCGCTGTGTCGGACTCTATCTAGCGATCCGTCAGAGCCGTTAGCGCTGACGCCAGCTCACTTCTTAAATATGACTCCTTTAAAATATTTGCCCGCAATAGATGTTGATGACGATAGAATACACCTCCTAACTCGTCACGCTCTTTTAGATAAGATGGTCCAATCGTTTTGGAATCGTTGGAGAACCGATTATTTGCACACGCTGCAGTCACGTCAAAAATGGAATACTCCATCCAACCCAATTACTGTAGGTACGGTGGTAGTCCTTATGACTGAGAATGCGCCTCCTTTACATTGGCCTCTAGGAGTAGTAGAGGAAATTTTTCCCGATGCCCGCGGGATAACTCGTGTTGTACGGGTTAAAACTGCAACCGGATCGTATCTGCGCCCGGTTGTTCGCCTCTGCCCTCTGCCTAGCCAGCAGTAGGCACGAGTTCCAATCTATGTTTATATTTTAGTTGTTATTTCGCAAACCTAGATTTAGATTAGACATTAGTTTTGTTCCACATTTTTCGTTTCGAAGGTAACCCTTCAAGCCGGGGGGAATGGTTGCGCCGATGTGGAAACTGTATTTTTTGACATGGAAACACACCCTTTCTATACCCATCTCCCCGCCCGCACTAACCATAGTGTAGTTCGTCCGTCCGCCATTTGTGAAATATAGACACTCAGTCTCGCTTTGAACTAGCCAGCGTAAAGGCGATCGCGCGCGCGCGTCTCTCAGAAATGAATAATATTTGTTGTATTTTAACCGCTTCATAGACCTTTACCGATCGGATTGTGCCTCTCGTGTGTCCCTCAAGTGATCTAGTGACGCTGACGGCAGCTCCTGAGCAAGGAAGAGAAGATCCGTGTACCGGCTGCGATGAAAAACACGTGGGTCGTGAAGGTTAGTGCATCCTCTCCAAATTTCTCGGGCTGCATTCACTGCCTGGATCGAATCCGCGGCAGCCCGGCCACCTGTCTTGTTTTGTGTGTAAAGTGTCAATAGAACAGTTATCTGCTTCCCCGCAATACAGTCCACTCGCACACGTTGGCCCATGCGCCAGCACAGACATACAGATGGTTAGAGTTTTTTCGCATTTATAATATTAGCATGGATACTATGATACTAATGGAATTATGTAAAAATAAAACTAAATAGTTTAGCCACTCAGCTAAATAGCTTGTATTAGGTAGGAGTGGGTTGAAAACAGTAGTGTAACGGCCAGAATTCGAACCGTCCCGGGTTCTTCGTCAGATCGCTTATCCTCTAAGATACCAACGCTATCACTTCGCGCAAATTTAATCATATTCTACCACATGATAGCGAGTAAATACATTTTGTTAACATTGTATATTCTTATGTCAAATACATTAAATTAGAAGTAGAATAGGTGCCAGCCCTATCTAACGTGATCGCTTCGCAGTCCATTAGCATACACAAACACTATTTGCTTAAGCTTGGTGTTATTTCAATAACCAGCAGCATTGGAACGGTACTACTGCCAGTAATTATGTGTACACAGACACCTCCTGGAGTAATGGCGCGAAGAATACTCAAGTGTTCAGTACAGATCTTGAAAAATCTGAATTGAATGTTTGGTTTTTGTGGTTAAATCAATATAAATATATTTTCCTGGCCTTCCTTCAACATTATCTTAGCGTTCTTCCGGTTACTCCTCATATCTCGGGGCAGCTGATTCTCCCTATTTTGGTTAGGCTTATACGACTTCCATGGTAGCGACTACTGCCTAATCTTCCAATCCGTAAAGGACAGTCTCAGCTTCGCCTGTTAATCAGCAGGTGTAGTGGCTTACAGATGAAGTTGAATTTTCAGTATAATGATTAATAGAAAATATATCAACGTAAAACCGCGTGGTTCCAGGCAGAGTAGAATTAGGGCCACCCCATCACTTCCCATGCGGTGTCGTACAAGGCGACTAAGGGATGGGGCTATTTAACACCACACAGATATATACAGTCCAGACTCAGCTTTAGATGCATTGCTCGAGTCAACAATAGTGCCCGGAAGACGGCAATAGGTTCACCCCCCATCCTATAAAAATAAAAAAAACGTGGGACTGAATTCAATGATTGGTGAAATGTGGGTGTTAATTCTCCTCTGCCTAAGCGTCCGGGGATAAAGGCGTAATTATATGTATGTATGTATGTATGTATAAAAACGTACATACATTCAAATCAAAGACATAAATCTGTTTTACCACAGTCGAGTAAAAATAGCCACGGTGTCTGCACAGTAAGTGCTGACCAGCCCCACTCTTGTACTAAATGAAAACAATGGACCGACGCAGACACAGTTAAGATGCCTTGCCGTTTAATAGGCTTACCGCGTTAAGATATCGAGGTTTATTGCGAGAGAATTACAATTTACTAGTAAATGAGATTTCACATCACACGGATGAGTATTTTATTGTCTATCGAGTTAACTATCTAAGAAACATTAATTTATAACCTTTTTCGTGATGTCTGTCGATTTCAAGTCCTAATTAGGTTTCCTTTTCATAAACCTATACCTGTGACGACTTATGCGATAAAGGATTATTATACTGTCGGAACTGTAAAATATAAGCATAGCATGTAAATGGGATTTAGAATTTAAAGATATTTTTGTGAAAAACCAATTGAAGTCGCGACGCTGTTACCTTTACCGATACATTTGTACATAAGTATCTATGTTTCTATATTTTATATTGCGACCTGAGACGATGCGCACTGTGCGGTACGAAAGAAACTTCATCCCACGCACACTCGATCTGTGAAATGAACTCCCAGCTCTGCGGTTTTCTCAAGCGCCTACAATATGGGGGTCTTCAAGAGGGGTATTAGAAGGTTTCTTGAGGGTCGGCAGACTGGGGAAGTACCTCCGCCCTGCAGAATACCGCGGTTATAATAACTTCGTGTTGTGTTCCCGGCGGTGAGTAGGGTAGCCAGAGCTCACTGGAGAGTTTTTGTGCTGTCAGTGGGATGACCAAAGGCTTATCCTGCTTTGTCCTCTACACTGACGGCACAAAATCTCTGTTCTCACAGGGTCGGCAGCATGGATGTGACTCCACTGGTGTTACACACATTCATAGGTCATGGTAACCACTTTCCATCAGGTGGGCCGTGTGCTTAACTGCCATCTAAGTTGTATAAAAAAAAATGTGTTTTGGTACAGAACGACTACTTACAGGAAGCTTTCAAAACTTCAACTAATTCCAACAAACAGAAAGATAACAAATATTTTACTAAAAGGCCCAAGGCCTATTCGGCTGTTGAGCTAAACGAAATCTATGCTAGAAGACTCATAATTGAGTCTTACACGACGATAGTATAAAGTTATAAACAATAATAAAATAATTTGCACCCGCAGGCGTTTGGAACTTAAAACTGATTCATGAGATTTGATATTTAATACACTGTACCTGGGCGACCAAGTTCCACTCGAGTTTTTCTTTGTATTGCTGTCATCTCTTTAGAGTTTTGAGGTACTGTAGTTGCGGCACGCTATGATGGCCGTTTTGACACGACTGGTTTTGCTCTCTTTGTTAGTGCGCTTAATAAGAAAGAGAAAAGACAAAAAAGGGAGAACGAGTAAAACAAAAAAATGTAAAGGTAAAATAAAAAAAGGTAAAGTAAAAAAATTACAATTTAAAGATGAGCTTATTATTCAAAAATTGTGTATGTTAAACATATCATTAAATAAACGCACCTTTTTTTAAGAATATTAGCTTATGCTAAGAGTGGTTTCACGTCGCTAGTGTAATGGCCAAGATTTGAACCCGGGACCTCTTGATTCTAAAGCCTACTCCTTAACCATTAAGCCATGATCCCATGGAACCAAATCCATTAATTAAAATAAAGACTATTAAAATCTTAAAATCAATCAAATTCTTACGATATCTATTAAAATGAGTCATATCAAAATTATTCTAAAGACATAATTGGTTAAAGAACATATCTGTTCATAACTCACTGGCTTTTTGTACCATTCGTATCAATTTGATTAGTAAGTAATTGATTAATGCATCTAATGGAGGCTACCTATCAACGTAGTAGGTACTTATAATATCTACATCTTCCGGTCTCCTCATCTACTCAGGTAACCTGAGTGATGCTGATAACTTCTTGACAGGCGCTTCGGCAAGTATTAGTCGATATTATGGGTTGACAGGGCGGTACACTTAACCTTCGATAAATGTTCCGAACAGAATCGATCGGAAAATGCCTAGGCCTCTTATTTTGTTTGGTATGCCTACTACTCTGACTGCTGTAAGAAGTCAGGGCAGCCGATGTTACAAATTTGTCCTGAGTGAGATTACTGCTTGGTTTTGTTTGCACCTGCTATTTTTAGGAATACCACAAAAACTCATATTCTTGTGGTATGAAGGCGAAACAACCCTAGAATAATGTCACACCTAATTAATGTAATATTTTAAAACGAGTGCAACATCAAGATTTTTCTGTTTTTTTTTTCGTTAACCATTTAAGTGATACTTTATGGATACTTTTTCTTTATAGACATTACATAGCACATTATAAAAGGAATGAAAATAACCCCACCAGACATAGATCGGTTCACAAGCCCACACCTATAAAAGCCTTAATATTATAGTTAGCACAAGGTGTAAAATATCTTTATGTCAAATGCTTGGAAATAAGTGATGTTGCAATTTGAATGATTTTAATTCAAAGCTGGTAACATAAGTGCTTCGTAATACAAGCAAAAAACTTTATGATGCAGTCCAGGCTAGCACAAACAGCAATAGGAACCAGTTTTGTTTTAATTATATTCAGACACATACGCTCATAAATTTGGTTCGATAGAATATATTGCTTGGCGATAAAAGTTACTCAATATGTTTGTCGATATATGGTGTAATCATCGGTAGATATGTTTTATGCGTATAAGTTCACAAGATTGAAGTTTACGTTTTGTTATATTAAACCTATCTTATGAAAGTCTGGACTGAGAAGCGACCCCAACTCAGTTGGGAAAAGGTTTGGAAAATGGATAATTTATTTGACATATCAATTACTCTTAGTAATCCAAGAGACATCAAGCAACATCGCACGACATCGCCAAATATTCCGCGACATAGCTTGGATCCTATCGCACTACGTTTTACAACATCTCACACATTGTATGTGTACGCAGTTCAGTTTATAATTTTTTTTCAGTTTACAAGTTTTCAAGGTTTTGCTGGACACCGCCCGCTTATGTGACACCCGCAACTGGTCAGTTAGACCACCTGAAAAAGGTAGCTGGGGTAGACCGCTTGTGTAAGTCGGGTCGGACCTGGTGCTATGACGCCCAGAGACCCATGTCTAACAGTGGACTGCGAGAAAGTAATTGATTGAGATATATCAATTAAGCTAAGCACATACTAAAGTTCAATTACCGTGACGGTGTGATGTCATGATGTGACGCCAAACATAGAGATAGTAAAGCCTATAAATAGGTCGGACTGTTATTAATTTCATAGTGATTCTAGTATACTATAGAGGTACCTCCCCAGGCGCAAAAGTACTGGCCTGAGTTTTAGTTTAATCCTCTACAAGGGAATCTCGGGGGAGTAAACAAGAATCTGTAGCAGAATTACATATTCGATGTACGGCTCCAAAGTAAGCAACAACGTTATATAAAAACTTCCGCTGGTATCCCTAATGGGTTGCTTTATGAATATTGGATATGAAAAATAATAATTAGAAACTATCATATAGAATGGATACACTGTAAGTGAAGAACTTACGCCTTATGACCCACTTGAGGATAAGTCGTCACCTTGCTGTACACACTTAACACAACGAGAAGTGGTTGAACAGGAGATGGGGAGAAAGGAAAAACAAAAAACCAAAAAGTACCTATGTCCTACAGAATACCGCGGCCATAATTACTCCGTGTTGTGTTCCCGGCGCGGCGGTGAGTTGGGTAGCCAGAGCTCACTGGAGAGTTTGTGCTGTCAGTGGAAAGACCTTGAACCTTGAACCTTGACCTTGAAAGGCCTTGTCCTGATTTGCCTTCTACACTGACGGCACAGATACTCTCTGTGCTTACAGGGTCGGCAACGCGTGTGTGACGCCTCTGGTGTTACACTTGTCCTTAGGCCACGGTAACCACTTTCCATCAGGTGGCCATGTGCTTGTCTGCCACCTAAGTGGCATATAAAGAAAAGTACTTTCAAAAGCCGTAGGTACTAAACAATAGCAATCTGCTAAATAAAGTAAGAAGGTAGTATTTTATCGTTGAATCTGGCTCATTCCAGCTTGGAAAATTAAACCCTACCGCCTGCAAAACGACCTGTTATCGAAAACTTAGTTTTGTACGAATTTCAGTACCTTTTCTTAATAATGTATTTATATTTCAATTTCAACAATAGATTTATCAATTCTGTAATTATTCTAATTCAAATATTCTTTAAAGTCCGCCGTATGAATAACGACTATAGTGTACAAACATTTAACACGTGCCTAAACCATGTCGTTGCAAAACAGTGACAATCGACTACAACACTCAACGTTTGACTTCCTCGGCACAGCGCAATCATAGATCTGATTTGTGATTGGCGCCAATTTGAATTGGCATGCATATTGATCTAAGATGGCAACCTGTTGATAATAAAACCAATTATAGAATAACCCCTAACGAATGAATAAGCTGAAGTCTAAAAGTTTAGATAAATTAGAAACGTATGCAATGTAAAACAACTTCATGATTTATTTAGATCATAATAATATAGCTTACCACCTAAACTGCAAGGTACAAACTTTAGATTCTATAATATGTATAATAACATTTCTGAGTTATGTTTAGCAATACACTTTGGGCCTCTTAAGCGTACACAGCGATACCTTGAACCTAAGTACATAGCTGAATTTGCCTGAATAATGTGCTCTAGAAAGCAAATTGACACACCTACATAAATACATCTTTTGTAGATATCTAAATATTATATGGAACGTACAAAGACCGAACGAAACCGAATGACAATCGCGTTGTAGATGTCATAGGACCACAATATAGGAATGAAGAATAACCATGACGCGTGAGAAACTTCGTTTTATTTGAATAAATCATCTAGAATATTTACGTTTCTTTACCATTTAATGTTTATTTGGAGTTAGTTTAAGTTAAACCACGATTAAAGATTGTAAAAATGATAAATTCAGTAATAAAAAACTAATGAGCGAATGGGGTGAGTTTGAGTCGCGCCTTATATGCTGTCCAAAAGCGTACTGACCGTTTTATTTAGGTAATACATAAAACATACTATGTATATCGCGCGATATCACAATTTCGTTTACATGATTATTTATTCGGTGATAGACCCGAACATGCTCCCGAGGGAGAAAAAGATGAGGTTAGTAAGAAGGTATAGTTAAATGGGCAAACGTAGCGTAGGACGCCCAACGGCCAGGTGGAAGGATGACCTCATCAAGGTCACCAGGAAGCGCTGGATGCGGGCTGCTTTAGATCCGTCATTCTGGAAGTCTGTGGGAAAGGTCTATATTCAGCAGTGGACTGTGTGTAGCTAACATGATGATGATGATAGTTAAATGGATATAAAATTAATACTAACGAGGTGAAAACAATGTTCCAATAACACTAAAGGAGTAATGCAGTTTGTTTTATTAAAAGAGGAAATGAAAGTAACATTACAAATTAAACAGAATCGCTACAGTGCAAATTATTTATCATCAATTTAATACTCAGTTTAATACTCAATTTAATACTCAATTTAATACTCAATTTAATACTCAATTTAATACTCAATTTAATACTCAATTTAATACTCTATTTAATCCTCAATTTAATACTCAATTTAATACTCAATTTAATACTCAATTTAATACTCAATTGAATACTCAATTTAATACTCAATTTAATACTCAATTTAATACTCAATTTAATACTTAATTTAATACTCAATTTAATACTCAATTTAATACTCAATTTAATACTCAATTTAATACTCAATTTAATACTCAATTTAATACTCAATTTAATACTCAGTTTAATACGCACATTTAATACCTTTTTCTGCTCTTGGCAGCTACGAGAAAAACATCATACCTCATTTTCCATGATATTCAATAATTTTTACGGGAATTAACGTGATCATGGTATAGGTACATACCTTGGATTTGCCCGACGTCTCAACACATACATCGGACGTGGTCACAGGCTGACTGGCTCAGTGGCGCACGCAGGTATGTACCTACACCATGATCGTATTAACTCCCGTAAACGTGTATATCAAACCTCAGTGTTATCACTCAGACGTTAAAGCACTATAAAGTAGATGAGGTGCTTCAATCTTCGCCCGACTTAATCCGAGTGAGACGGGGATAATAAACTAGCACTAAGTAAGAGACGAGATATGTTGTAATCTTACTTATGCGTGCAAAGAGCATTAATTATGTTAGCTGCGATGATAGGGAGCTTCGGTTTAAGGTGTGATTCCGATTTCTGTAGCACGCAGCAGTGTTGCACAGTACCACGTACCATGAAATAGACTTGAGGATGATAATTTTGTTTATTATTTTAATTCATTGCGGCTTCTCAGTGGCGCCATTTATATGTATCGAAGTTTAATAATTAATGTATGTGAAAAGCCGACCTGTTATCCGACCGCATATAAATGGTCCATAGATATAAAAGGAAATTAGTCCCGCAATCCGCTCATTGTCTAGAACTATACATTTATATTTTTTCACATGCATTACATGTTAAACTTGAGGACGGATAAACGTTGCCATTGAGAAACTGCAATGAATTGAAAACAATAAACAAAACTATCATACACAAGTTCATTTTATGGTACCTGGTGCTGTCCAACACTGCTGCGTGCTGCAGAGTTCGGAGGTACAAGTACAAATATTTGTTTCTTAGACCACGTCACGTCTTCAACATTCTTCTTAATCCAAAGTGTCAATCCCGAAAATCATAAATATGAGATTCAATTTGACCAACCGTAACTTAATTACGCACCGTCGTGTTAGTCGACTATAGTATCCTCTATGACAACCAATTAAACTCTAAAGTCTACTCACGTTACGACGGCATTTGGACCTCATTGTCAAGTAGAATAATACGCCTGATTGCATTCATAGCTTTCACTCTGGAGCCTGAGATCCACTGGTATACTCACACTTTCCATAATTTGGTTTAATTGGATTCCACGGGAATGATAAGATACAATAGGAGTAGTTTATTGATGGAGTCGTAAATTTACTAAAGTGATAAAACGCCATGACTGCTCGACATTATTGAAGGAATTAAACCAATTGTTTGAGGCTAGCACATAAAAAGCTCAGAACCCGATATTGGTTAACGAACGACAAGTCCATCGATCTGTATCAACTTAAAAACTATTTAAAATTAACTGCCCTGCCCGCCTACGCCGAGTACAACTTATAAAGCTACGTATACACTGGAAGAACATAACATACATAATACATAACATACATATATATTTACACGAACACAAACACGCGCACGCATATACACACACCCACGCACATACACACGCACGCTCATACACAAGTACACACAGATACACACGCTCACAAACACACACCCATGTATGTAAAATGTTCCAGATAATTCAGATGTTAAGATAATTTTATAAGAGTAATAATGTCGACCAAGCAAATGTAAACCGTAAGAGGTACCCACAGGACAGGCTTGCCTAGTGTGGGGCCAACGGACACTTTGCTAAAAACTGTAACTCTTATTGATAATAAAATATTTTTCATTTCATTTCATTTTTCATAAACTCACGCCTATATCCCCGAAGAGGTAGGCAGAGGTGCTAGCACCCACATTTTGCAGTTTATGTTTAGGTGCAAATGTAATAGATGGCGAGCCTATGGCCACTAACCGGACACTTATAGACCTGCGATAAATACACACATAACTTCGAAAGGCATCGAAAAGTCATTGGTGTGTGCCATGGTAAAACCTGGGATCGAACCCGAGATCTCGTCTCAGCAGTTCATTACCCATACCACTAGGCTACCGCGGTTGGAAGATTAATAATAATAATAGGTATATAGCGTAATTAAGATCGTCCAATCATCATACACCTTCCAATCAACTGATGAGGCTCGGGCGCAGGCTTTCCTCTCAGGGATTGGAGTCATCCAAAAATAAACCAAAAAGAAAAGATGGAGGTGATGACACTGGAAGACAAACCCAATACCTGGCGTCAATCAGAAACAATTATACCATTCAAGATTGAAAATAAATTACCTTAACATTAAATAGATCCGTATAACACGCATTGGTTTGCGATTTTGTGGGATAGTTATCAAACAGAATTGAATAAGATATGACATGCGGTGATAAGGGTTGGATTGCCACAGCTGTTAGTAGGGGTCAACACAACTTCATAAACCTTTTTACATTGCAAAAATTCAACTCTTAGGACTCGAATTCAACCCCCCTAAAAACAACATATTGCATTATCATTATGCATGTTGGATGTGCCCTTCTTGACTTGTTAAAATTTTCGGTATGGTAGGCTGTACGAGAACAGGCCCGGGAGAGACCCAGGACTCTCCCCGTCCACTGAGTACGGAAAAGTAGATATGTTCTAGCTATGAATACATTCCTCTATTCACAAATGTATATGACTAAATTAACGCAACGGACATTGTAAACGCCAGGTATTTTGTCTTACATGCGACATCATTTTGTATTGTATTTCACTTTTCTTACTTAATACATACATACATGTAATCACGCCTTTATCCCCGGAGGGTTAGACAAAGGTGAATTAACACTCACATTTCACCAAACATTTCGGTCCCACGTTATAGGGGGTGAGCCTATTGCCGTTTTTCGGGCACTATTGTTGACTCGAGCCATGCATCTGAGGCTCAGTCTGGTCTATATATATCTGTCTGATGTTAAACTGCCTTATCCCGTAGTCGCAGGTGGTCTAAATTCTACTCTGCAGGTGTTCAAAAACATTTTCATCTTGTTTCGAATAATTTAATATATAGATTTTCCATTCCATTCCAGAAATTCTCCATGAGGAATAGGCTGAGATAACAACCCCCTACCTATTTCTGTCCTGACACATATTACGGCCTTCCTCCATAAGCTACAGTAGCAATATAAATTGATTTGTAATTTGATATATTTTTGAAAAGATAAGATGCTGTCGATATAGTTAAGATGCTGTCGATAAAGTTAAGATGCTGTCGATATTTTATGCCTTTCAAAAACAACTACATTAACATGAGTAGAATTAAAAAAATATCGAGTTTTGATCCACCGTCAAGTACCTAGTCAATGTTCCAATTCAGTTCTATTATATACCGACACAAGACTGTTAACATCAAAGACCGCTATTCAATTTCAATACAAGGACATCGCAACCCTTTTGCAGCCACTTTAGGATGGAATACTCAAACATCCCATCTTAATGAATAATTAAATGGCAAAGGAAGACCGATATGGAACAATAATTAAGTTGAAGAGTCATGTAACCAGATTTTGTCTGTACGAATAGACTTACTCGAGCAGACATATCACTCACTTAAAGATTTTACGTAGCAATGTACCTACTGTCTATTGGTTTCTGGGAGTACAACCGGAAGTACAGCCTACTCCTAGAAACCAATACCTAGTACAAGTGGCAAACGATTTTTTATTTATTTTTTATATATGACACGTCAATTAGACTTGGCCTTGCCTGATGGTATGCTGAAGGCGAAGTCTTAGAAAAAAGGGTCACAATTACTGACATATACCATGTGATAATGGTGACACTCAACTTGACGGCCCTATGATATGCTTTTTCATGCCCCGCTTAAAGGACCCGGGACTGTAGGAAGAAGGAAACACATGAGCTGGTAATGAATTCCAGTACTTAATGGTGCGACAAATGAAAGAGTCACCAAACCGCTTGGTTCTTGACCTCTTGTCTAGAGGTAGACAAGTGGCAATTCGTATTGTAGTGTAGTGTAATAGAATGATGAATGTATAGGATTGACACATATTTCGTAATTGTATAAGATTGACACGTTTATGTCAGTCGTCAAAGCATATGAATCCCATGCATTATTCAATTTATTCTATTCTATTCTATCCTATTCTAAAATCGTATTGCCACTTGTCTAAAGTGAGTAGATAGGACACGACGGTATTGCAGTCCAATTGAGCAGTACGACTGGGGAAGTACTTCCGCCCTACTGAATACCGCGGCCATAATAACCTCGTGTTGTGTTCCCGGCAGTGAGTAAGGTAGCTAGAGCTCACTGGAAAGTCTTTGTGCTGTCAGTGGGAAGACCAAAGGCTTGTCCTGCTTTGTCTTCTACACTGATGGCACAAAACTCCATGTGCTTAAAGGGTCGCCAGCGCGAGTGTGACTCCCTTGGTGTTGCACAAGTCCATAGGCCACGGTGACCATTTTCCATCAGTTGGGCCGTGGGCTAGAGGCCCTATTTTATTAGCCCTAATCGTATTGACTAACCGTAACCTTAAAAGCAGCGTTCGTATTGTCCTATACATTTACGTTTATATAATGGATATAAAACAGCATCTGGCATGAGTTTTACAAGTTACTAATTGGTTGAGAACTTCTCAAAATTTGTCTTCCTTCTACAGTCTCGGGTTCTTTAATGAGACGTGAAAAAGAATCTGATGAGGCCTTCAAGCTGAGGGCCACCATCATTGTAACATTGTTTGTGTCTGTTATAGTGACCCTCTCTCCTGTTACTATACCTTCAACTTACCGTCAGGCGAAGTTAAGTCATATTGATGTATATAAAAAACAGAAACATTGTTCACGTAGATTACAGCTAACGAAGAATCCAAGAATCAGCTACAAAAAATCAAGCAATAATCACATTTCCGTTCCCTATAAGAATAATTATCTTAATCTGATCGCGTAGGTGAAGCTGTTTATTCATCTAAATATTTATTCAAATTCCATGAACATAGGTATTTAAATGAATTCATTGTGCACTCAAGTCGTGCTGTCCGCTGGCGCCAACATTCACCAGCCCACGCATGCCCTTGGCACTAAATTCACTTCATGTACCCATGGCCAATACTCGAACACTTTCAAAAACATAGGACAGTAATAAACTAATTACAGAATAAGACATAATGTGTACTAACATTGTCGAGAGGAACCCATAAATTAGATATTATTACCTGATTTGTTCAATATTCTTGTAGGTAAACTGGTTTACACTGTACATCAACAGAATAATTAGCAAATTGAATTGAATGGGCAGCGATTCTTGCAGTTAAATGCAATGTAATGAAATCATTTAAATACTTGGATCACAGTATCGTCATCATAAATCCTTATTACTTTAACTGCTTGGTGCGCAGAGTAATTGTTAAAACCTGTAAGCCAAAATTGCCAGACAACTAAATTGATGACCTGTTTCAGTCGTGAAAGGACATTAATCACGATTATATTTAAAATCAGACATAATTCTGAAAGGGTGGTAGTGCAAGATTCATCCTGAAGACAGTAACACCTAAAGTAGATAAAGTTTATCGTAATACAGAGGATCAATAAAATTTTCTAGAGACGCCCGAGTATGTAGACTAGAATTTCAAATATTTTGGGCGGGTCCTAGGTTTTATAATTCCGCTACGACTGCCTTACCGTTTTGCTTTATATAAGCAAAATGGTTAAGGTGGCGGTGTATACCTGGAATCATTAAGCCCTCCCAATAACTGCAAACATTTTTGCTCAGTAAACAAAGATCTCGAAATAAACTATACGTAAAGTATAAAATTAACGCCTATTAGAATCGAAAAACAATAAATATCGAAAGAACTTACCATTAATAGCCCATTACACGAACTTTCATTTTCTCAGACGAAATGATATTACAGAATTCCCATAAATCATTTCAGTTTCATTAAAACATATGTCGTAATATCATTGGGAAGATAAGAGAAGCTAACGCCATCTAGGGGATAAATCAAGAAGGTGCACGCGAGCGGTGACATTGTGATATCTAAAATGAATACCCGGTAATGCTATCAACTTATCTTAGAAGCTATACTAGAACCTCGCGTGTTCTGTAGTTACAAGAGGATTATTAATAGAACAGTAGAATCGTTGATATTTTATCTCTTTTCTTAGTACATTCGTCTTCGGAATTGTATAAGCAAACCAATCAAGTGCACGCCGAACTGGCGCAGTAAGGATTCCGTACAGAACTCATTTGAAGACTTAATTAACATTGTTACTGGAAAACAATTATTTCTACCAATATAACTCGCAGAATAAGCCGCATCTACCGAAGGGCCACCAGCCTAAATTTAGTCATATAGTAGAAACCGCGAATTGGAAAACGTATAGTCTCGAATTCGATGAAATGATGACTTATAAAAGGATAGACTGGACGCCGAAAGCAGAAGATATTATGATACTATGTCGCATGGCGCAGATCTATGTCCTGCAGTCGACCGCAACTGGCAATGAATGTATTCACTCACTACAATGGATACCTAAGTCCGTGCAAAGCGAAAAAGTGAAAGATGGAAAGCGGACCCTGGGCTCCCATGTAAAGGCTTCGGATACGACTGAGACTAACACAAAAATGGTAATGTTGATTTTCTCTCACTTACGTGTAGCAATGAGTAAGTATACGTTAATTTCCAAGCGTTCATAACTAACCACGGTATATAAATTTAAGAGAAAACACATTTAAAGCTCGTTAGTATGGAAACTAGTGGAACCAAACTGTCACATATTATGACCAATCACGTCACAGTAAACAGCGACGTGATTCATCATAATTTTGAACAAAGAAGTTATGTCAGTTGTTGGCCAATCGCTTTTCTAATTATACTGTACATCTTCCCAGCTTTATGGTAAACATAAACAATACTCATAGATGCACTGTACGTTCTCTTTATTTTAAATTAGCTCTCGCCCGTGGCTTCGCCAGAATGGAATTTTGATCCTGTTCCTGCAGCCGATAGGAACCTACTGCCGGAATTAAAAGTAGTAGCAATTCTGCCAAATCCGTATCAAAATAATCGGAATATTTACCATAAATAAATAAATAAATAAATAAATATTCCACAACATTCTACACAACGCTATCTAGACCCATGGTAAGCATAGCTTAACTAGCTTGTGTTATGGAATCTGTTATGAATACTTTTTTTTTGTAAATACATACATATTATACATAGAAACACCCACAACATGTTTTATTATAACAGTTCCTCCGTGATCATGGTGCTTGCAACAGCGCCGATATATCGGAAACTCAAAACAATGAAATATGGTAAATATCCCGGTTATTTTGATACTGATGTGAGTGACCATGATAGTTTAAATACCTATATTGTGCCAAATCCATTCAGCAGTTAGAGCGTAATAGTTACGTATATAAGTTTATAATCATGCATTTATCCCCGGAGGGTTAGGCAGAGGTGAATTAACACCCACATCACCAATCATTAAAATCGGTCTCAGGTAATAGGGGGTGAGCCTATGCTGTCTTCCGGGCACTATTGTTGACCCGAGTCATTCCGGGCACTATTGTTGACTCGAGCCATCCTTGATCTGATGAAGTAATATGATCTTTCGTGATATTAAAACTTTTATTCGGATTCGGTATACTGAAATTCTAGAAATTGACTATTTACGATTAATATTTATAGAGAAAGCTCGAAAATATACGTACTAATTGCTTGAAATATTCATTCATTCGCAACACAATTTTGCAAGCTTGTTGTGTCATTCGCATATTAAAGATATTCACTTTTATTTAAAGCGATTGGTTGCGCCGGTGTAGAAACTGTATTTTGACACGGAAACACACTCCTTTTATACCCGTCTCCTCTCCCGCACTAACCATAGATATGGCTTCCGTCCGCCATTTGTGAAATATAGACACTCAGTCTCGCTTTGAACTAGCCAGCGTGATGACGGACCGCGCTCGCGTCTCTCAAAAATGATTAATATTTGTTACATTTTACCGCTTCATAGACCTTTACCGATCGGATTGTGCCTCTCGTGTGTTCCTCAAGTGATCTAGTGATGCTGACGGCAGCTCCTGAGCAAGGAAGAGAAGATCCGTGTACCGGCTGCGATGAAAACACGTGTGTCGTGAAGGTTAGTGCATCCTCTCCTAATTTCTCGGGTTGCATTCATTGCTTGGATCACTCCCGCGGCAACCCGACCACCTGTCTCTTGTGTGTAAAGCGTCAATGGAACAGTTAGCTACTTCCCGCAATACAGTCCATTACCGCACGCTGCCAAGCGCCACCATTTTTGGTCCTTCGAGCCGGATTCTTAGCCGTAGTTCGTATTTTGTTATTATTCTAATGGGAATGAGCGCACCGCACCTAAGTGCCTGGTTATTTTAGTAGAAAACCCCGCATCCAGACATTTAGGCTTAGAATTTGTTGTCCGTTCGCCGCTGGCTCGCATTGTACCTACCTAATACATAAATAGGTTAGGTATCATATCAACACTTAATCGTAGTTCACAATTTTCGCATCGCACCTAAGTGCCTGGTTATTTTAGTAGAAAACCCCGCATCCAGACATTTAGGCTTAGATCTTAGGTATACTAGACACCCTAGTGCATAGGCACAGTGTAATACCTAACGCATTTGGCTTTGTTTTGTTTTTTTCAATTACGTTGTTCTCGGCTCGCGTCGTATTTGCCTAGTACCTGCGTGGGTAGACACGTGGCTGTACCTACCTCGCTCGCATCTCATCCCAATTCATACGAAAGTATTTTAATTTGAATAGATATTACGCAATACTTAATCTCGGAAATAATAGTTGAACCTAGACAGCGACCATCGCGTAGGTACGACCTTGTTGCTATGCGCGTTTGTTCAAGCGTGCATTCACAGTTGTAGGTACCTACCTACCTACGGTTATCGCTCGCGCCGCCTCGCTGCTCTGTACCGCTAGGATTGAGTCATTTCATATTTATTGTTTACCGCACTTTAGTTTGAGATTTAATTGTAAACATGTCCCCAAAGGTTGATAAGACCGGTAAGGTTCAATTGAAACTTTTATACGCTAAAAAAGAAATGATTTACTCTCGCGTACAATCGATTTATGATAATGCACTTAAAACCTCTGATTTGGTCATCAGAGATTCGTTCTTGTGTTCTATAGAAAACTTAGATAGTCTACGCGCGGATTTCGAAACCTTAGTACATGACATCAACGTTTTAGAGTTGAATTTGAATCCCGATTACTCAGTGAGTTATCAAGCCTTGTCGTCGTTTGACGATTTGTATTGTCGTATCAAACGCGTCGCTAGGAGTTTGGAGAAGCCGGCTGACCTACCCAACCCCACTCGCGACCGACCTAAGTTGCCACCAATTCAAATACCCGAGTTTGATGGTAACATTCGCAATTGGTGTCTATTTATAGATAGTTTTGAGAATACAATAGATAAGAACGATTCGTTGACAGATCACGAAAAGTTGCATTATCTCGTTGAAAAATTGACTGGTAAAGCTATAACCGTTTGCGCTGGAATTACGTTTAGTGCCGAGAATTATAATTTAATTTTAAATACTTTGAAAGCTAGGTATGAGGATAAAAGATCGGTAGCTAACGCCTATTTAGATCAGATGTTTGATTTGAAATCTATTGCGGCATGTAACGATCAAAACTTAGAGAAATTTCTAGATACTTTCGCGTCAGCTGTTCGCGCCGTAAAGAACCTAAAGATTGATGACCTCTGCGACTTCGTATTTTTGTATATGGGTTTAAGGAAATTAGATTCCGAAACCATTCGTTTGTTTGAGTCGGATCATCGCGGCAATAAAATTCCTAAGTTCGAAGACTTAGAAAGTTTTGTTCGCGAGCATATAAAAGTATTGCAGCGCTCTTCATCGAAACATGAAGGCGCGAAGATAGTTGTTGATTCTGCACGCAAAGTAGATGCGTCATCGAAGTCACTGAGGTCAACTCATACTTATGTTAGTACCGCACCAGCACGTGTACAGTCACCTGTTTGCTCTTTGTGTAGCACTCATCATTCGCAACTGTACAGGTGTCCTGGTTTTCTAAAATTGTCGCCTAGTGATCGTTATAAATTTGTTCGCGCTAATAATTTTTGTTTTAATTGTCTCGGTACTAAACACCGCGTTGTTTTATGTAATAGTAGAAATAGTTGTCGCAAATGTCAAGCGAGACACCACACTTTGCTTCATTTTGAGAATAGTAATGCCGCATCCAATGTGAGCACGGTTGGCTCGTCGAGCGGTGACACACGGCAGCCTGCGCCGCAGCCGCAGCCCGCGCTCGCGCGCGCTCCGGCCCGCCCGGTGACCGCCGCGGATGACGTCACCTTGTGTTCGTTCTCCGCTAGTGCTGCACTCACTACTGTGTGTCTTGCGACCGCTCGCGTTGTTATTGTTGATGCATTAGGTAAGCCGCGCATTGTTCGAGCGCTGTTAGATGGCGCTTCGCAAAGTAATTTTATTACTCAAGATTGTTGTCGGCGTCTTGGTTTCAATGTTGATAAGCGTTCAACCCGCTCAGTGGTGAAGGGTTTTGGAAGCTTACAGTCAGCTGTTCGTGGCACCGTTAAAACAAGGTTTAGATCTCGTTTTAATAATAATATTTGGTTTGACATGGATTCGCTCGTTATAGATAGAATAGCTGAACAGTTGCCTACCGTCCCGGTTGACACGTCTTTATTAACGAAATTTAAAGACTTGCCTTTAGCAGATGAGACTTACGCTGTTCCTGGAGTCGTCGATATATTGATCGGCGCTTCGATTCTCCCGCACCTCCAGTTATCACGTAAGGTTCAAGGGGGACCGACGTACCCCGCTCCGCACGCACTGGAAACAGTTCTTGGTTTTGTTATAATTGGTTCCGCACCCGCTTCTATAGATAGTTTTAGTCACTCGACTGCTTCGTTCTGTTGCACCGTCGAGCCGCCACTGGAGTCTACCATCCGCAAGTTTTCACTCGGTGGCTCCCGTGTATCCGCTGAAAAACGCTTTCTTTGTTTGGAACGAAAGATGCAGGCGTCCCCAAAGTCGAAGCGGGCCTATGATGAGGTTGTTAACGAATATTTAGATAAAGGTTACATCTCACCTGCGCCTGCGGACACTGGCGGGACCCAGCCTTCGTACATTATCCCGCACCGCGGAGTTATTAGAGAAGATAAGCTTACTACTAAAACTCCGCGTAGTTTTGGATGGCAGTGCTAAGACTAGCACTTCCGTGTCGCTTAATGACATTTTGTATTGTGGTCGGACTCTTTAAGGTAATTTATTTGACATAATTGTAAATTTTCGCATTAATATTAGTAGAATTTTAGCTTTTAGGACTCAACAGTCGCTTTGTGTTGGGCCCACTCTTCGCCCCATCGTTGGGACACATTCGTCGCTAATAGAGTGGCAAAAATTCAATCTGAATTGGCGCCACATAATCTCTTTCACGTTGCTGGCACCGACAACCCAGCCGGGTGTCTCTCTCGTGGATTGCTTCCTTCGCAAATTTTAGATCACCCGTTATGGTTTAGTGGACCGTCCTGGATTCATGCCGCGTTAGATAAGTGGCCAGTTAGTCAATTCAATCCCACTACGGTTTCCGAACCACCCGAGGAGAAGAAGCACTCGCTTGTTGTATCGGTCCCACGTGAAGAGACCCTTATTTTGTTGTTGGCTAATCGCGTCTCGTCTTGGTCGAGACTGTTGCGTTGTGTTGTTTGTTCGCCTCTGCCCTCTGCCTAGCCAGCGGTAGGCACGAGCTCCAATCTAGGTTTATATTTTAGTTGTTATTTCCCAAACCTAGATTTAGATTAGACTTTAGATTTGTTTCGCATTTGTCGTTTCGAAGGTAACCCTTCAAGCCGGGGGGAATGGTTGCGCCGGTGTAGAAACTGTATTTTGACACGGAAACACACTCCTTTTATACCCGTCTCCTCTCCCGCACTAACCATAGATATGGCTTCCGTCCGCCATTTGTGAAATATAGACACTCAGTCTCGCTTTGAACTAGCCAGCGTGATGACGGACCGCGCTCGCGTCTCTCAAAAATGATTAATATTTGTTACATTTTACCGCTTCATAGACCTTTACCGATCGGATTGTGCCTCTCGTGTGTTCCTCAAGTGATCTAGTGATGCTGACGGCAGCTCCTGAGCAAGGAAGAGAAGATCCGTGTACCGGCTGCGATGAAAACACGTGTGTCGTGAAGGTTAGTGCATCCTCTCCTAATTTCTCGGGTTGCATTCATTGCTTGGATCACTCCCGCGGCAACCCGACCACCTGTCTCTTGTGTGTAAAGCGTCAATGGAACAGTTAGCTACTTCCCGCAATACAGTCCATTACCGCACGCTGCCAAGCGCCACCAGCGATTCTAAACGTAATTGGGTGGTAAATCTGTCATGAGAGTTATTCTTGTAAGCATGTTTATGGGAAACGTGAATTTAAATTATGCTTTGATCTCTGCTTAGCCCTTTAATAATACTAAGTTACAGTAATTGTATGAAAGGTACGAACCTATGGTATTAGTTGGCGCTAATGCGATTTATCGACTTATCGTCAACAGGTCCCGTCCTAAATATACCTACAAGAAATATAGGACACGAATTCACTCGTCCCCTAAAATTCGTACACTGTACCCAATTATGGCCTCAAATATTTGACCTATTCCCACTCATCCTCTGGTTTGTTATTTCTTTTAACATCATTATATTTTATAACAGATATACTCACAGTTCTTTAACCTCTAAGCTTGAAGGCTGGGTCCAGATGAATTGGATCTACCTAACTTACTAAATACTTTGTAGTATTTTGCTTGTGATAGCTCATTTCTTAAACAAGGTTATAAGCTATCAACCCAGCAACCTTCAGCTTACTATCAGGCGAGGCGAAGTCTAATTGACGTGTCCAATATATTTTTTTTTAAAACAGGAAGAGCCGAGCAGTAAACGGGTGAAACAAGGCTCAGCTAGTCCTTAAGTACTATTTCTTCAAATCTATATTATAACATTTATTACCTAAAGGTAATATACAGTCTAGACTCAACCTCAGATGCATGGCTCGAGTCACTAATGGTCCCCGGAATACGACAATAGGCTCACACCCTATTACGTGGGACCGAATACAATCTCGGGTCCTTTAAGCTGGGTGTGAAAAAGCATATGATGAGGCCGTCAAGCTGAGTGTCACCATTGTCACACGGTATGTGTAAGTAATGGTGACCCTCTTTCCTGAGACTTTGCCTTCAGCTTACCATCAGGCAAGGCGAAGTCTAATTGACGTGTTCTATATAAAAAAAATATAT
Source organism: Eilema griseolum (assembly GCA_963662185.1). Classification (NCBI taxonomy): domain Eukaryota; kingdom Metazoa; phylum Arthropoda; class Insecta; order Lepidoptera; family Erebidae; genus Eilema; species Eilema griseolum. Next base: position 16,206,195 of record OY759250.1, read on the forward strand.
TATTGGTGAAATTTGGGTGTTAATTCACCTCTGCCTAACCCTCCGGGGATATAGGCGTGTTTATATGTATGTTACCTAAAGGTGTTGATAAACTTGTAATGGGCATTCTCTTTACAAAAAATAGTTGACAGTGTATTTATTAGCTTTAATCTCGCGAAAGAACATTAAATATGCATCGACTAAGAGTGTTCCCTTGATAGATCAAGAAAATGTTCCTAGCGATGTTCGTTATTCAGTTCGGCAAATTAAAGAACGGTTTGATGTTACAAATGAATGCTCAAGGCTATCACTATTATATTTAAACCCTTTTAATATTATTCATAAGTATAATTAATTTTAAAAACTAATTCTGATAGTACTAAATTAACTACGTGTTTCCTTCTTCCTACAGTCCTTTAAGCGGGGCGTGAAAAAGTATATGGTGAGGCCGTCAAGCTGAGTGTCACCATTGTCACATGGTTTGTGTAAGTAATGGTGACCCTCTTCTGAGACTTTGCCTTCAGCTTACCATTAGGTAAAGCGAAGTCTTATTGACGTGTTCTATATATGAAAAACTACCAATATAAGTGACAGGTCATTTCGCACAGTAATTGGTGTTCTTTTAACGCCATAGTAATTTATTCAAATCGCCATAAAAACGTAGCACTTTAACCATTGGCTGTGTATATCATCATCCCACGTTTATGAGAATCAAGGTGTGTCCATACTGACAGATATGCGGTCGAGAGGCGATAACAGAGCATTGAGGCGGTTGATTTATTGTGGGAAATGTTTAGATGATTAGTGGATTTAGATGTTAAGATGTTATTGACTACATAATATGGATAGATAGATAAAAATATTCTAATGGTAACGAATAACTATGTTAGGCAACTATGTTTATGTCATCGTTATTTCATTGTATCGTAACTTTGCTAAAATAACGTTGAAAATAAATATTTTCAACTATATATGCACGTGCCTATAGTTCTAAAGTTTATATGATATTGGGTATTGTTTATTAACCTCCGACGCAAAAACGACTGGATGTTATAAGATTGAAGTGTCGCAGGCCTGTGGGTGACAGGTGGTGCCGCCTGTCACCCTGGCAGAAGCAGGCCGCGGCCGTGGCGTGCCTGGCGCGCCTCCCCGTTTCTGGGGTCGAGTTGGGGACTCTGTAGTCCCCACACCCGAGAAGAGGCCCAGATCGTGAGAGATGGCCCTGGGTCGGCCGGGGTGCGAGGGATATGCCTGTCAACCTCACCTTCCAACCAAAACGACCCACAGTCGGCGTGAGTTTTAGTCGGTTCGAGGCCGACATAACCTCTTCCACCGGCTCCGGTGGAGAGGTATCCGTGGGGATTTTGGCACCGCAAAAAAAAAAAGATTGACGTGTCTGTGTGTGTCTGTCTGTGGCATCGTTGCTCCGATTTAGTTAGAACCGATTAGTCGGGAGTGTTTATTTATTTATTTATTTATACTTTATGCACGATGTATATTGGCGGACTTAATACCGTAGGCATTACTGCCAAACTACCATAGGGTGGTGCAGAGCTAGTGTACTTATCTATGTTTGAAAAGAATCGGTCCAAGAGGCCACCGCCACAAAATGACTGAGTGCATTTTTTTTCACAGCTCCCTCAATATGAGTATCAAATGGAAGGGCTTGACTAGTAAAATACGCTATTACAAATTTCAAATCCAAGATGGGTATAAGGGTAATATGGGTAGCTCGAATCCGTAATCAGTTTAAATACGCAAATATGAAGTGCCGGTATTGTAAGTAATTAAAACAGTCATTTACGTGGGTAGTGTATCGATTTGTATAAGGTGATAATGGGGTTTCATCGTATTTCATTCCGATGCTTTACTATTTGAAATTACGAAAAATTTTCATGGTTTTTTGTTATGTGTGCAATATCCCCATGGATACTCCCACCGCGGTAGCCTAGTGGTATGAGTAATGGACTGCTGAGACGAGGTCTCGGGTTCGATACCAGGTTTTACCATGGCACAGACCAATGACTTTTCTATACTTTTCGAAGTTATGTGTGTATTTATTCCAGGTTTATAAGTGCCCGGTTAATGGCAATAGGCTCACCAACTTTTACATCGGGCCACCTTAAACATAAACTGGTGAAATGTGGGTGCTAGCACCTCTGCCTACCCCTTCGGAGATATAGGCGTGAGTTTATGTTATGTTATATTTATACTCTTACCACCGAAACCGGTGCTAGCGTTTTCAGATTTCAAAGAAAATATCTCAAATTAACGTTGAAATCGATGGCTAAGATACTATGTATAGTCTGCGTCGGAAGTAGATGATCATTATTTTCAGATTTATAAGTTTTAAATTAGTAAAAATGTTTATTAACAACTCCGTAAGCTCTAATAAAATAATTATTTAGTAGATGTAGTTCTCAACATCCTATCGTAACAATATCGGTATCTGCAAGCAGTATCGTTACCCGGTATCGTTAATCTAAAATCGTCTTCATAATGTATGTTTATGTTTATTAATGACAGCATATTAAAACTATTAATTTGCATATGGAACACAAACTTCTGAATCAATCAATAACAAATTAATTTCTTAACATAAACGCCTACTCAGAAAGTGTTGCATAACATTATTATTATTCAAGCGGAAGTTTTAAAGTAGAACAATATTGAAAAGATTTTTTTACCATAAATGGTAATAACAGTACTAGTTATGTGTTTCGTAAAGTTCTCTACGTGATAGAAAGCTGACAGTAAAGTTAGATTAGAGGAGGTGGGACACGACGGTATTTCCGTCCAATTGAGCAGTCCGACTGGGGAAGTACCTCCGCCCTACAGAATACCGCGACCGTAATAACCTCGTGTTGTGTTCCCTGCGGTGAGTAGCCAGAGCTCACTGGAGAGATTTTGTGTTGTCAGTGGGAACGGCTGTTTGCGTATAAATGAACTTCATATACGTCACGTCATTAACACTCTTTATTGTTTTAAAATATTCTCTTACCCAAGCCTTGCATTGAGCAATGCTTTGAAATTACATATTAGTAAATATAACTTACTATGATGCATGATTTGAGATTGATATGGTCATTCACATTTATAGTGTAAAACTCGCCAGGATATTTACGATGTTTATTAGGTATTATTATGTTTATTACAAGCGCCGAAATATCGGTTACACAGCGAAAATATTAAACATGGTAAATATCCCGGCGAGTTTTACTTACTATAACTTTTAGGGACAGAGATTTTGAACACAAAAACCATTTCATTAACATAACTGCGGTATGTAGTGTCTACTGTTACCTCTACTGTCAATAACTAAACTGACTTTTAAGGTGAAGGAGCTAGGTAGCGGCACCTTGTGTTTCCGTACGTGCCTCTCTATAGGGCAGGGGGAATTTTGACACCTAACAACACATCGCGTTCGCATATTTTCGTGGCCTACGCCATAGAAGCAGGAATCTCTGTATCGGCTGTTAACTGCTACCGCTACTGTCAATAACTAAACTAACTTCTTAGGTACCCGATACACCATGATCCTTGCTATAACAGGTTTAAACTTCTTATCTTCTGTCTCTTAACAGTAAACTCATATTCCAAAGTTAAACTTATGTAGTTTAAACTTAGAACTTATAGTTGCCAAAAATGCATCCTTCTAAAAAGGCTTGATAACTAATTTTGAAGAACTATTCTATAATATTCCAAAAAACAAACACATTCTCTCTCTCAATGCCTACAGGGTTGGCAGCGCAAGTGTGACTCTCTTGGTTTTACACACGTCCATAGGCCACGGTACCCTACTCACCACTGGGAACACAACATGAAGTTATTATAACCGCGGTATTCTGTAGGGCGATATATTATGCATAGCTGAGAGGTTTAATAAGAGGACTGGGAAAAGTAGGGTATGGCAGGGGCTTCATTCTTCGTACATTCAAGCTTTATAGAAGTATCTCCCCATTGTAGTAGCTCAGTGATTCAGTATGGGGTTTTTCAGAAGAGCATTAGGAGGCTCTTATAGGGTACTCCAATGTGCCGCCCCGATGTTATACGCGGCCAAATGCCTCCGTAACTGCTTTACACCAGGCGGGTCGTATGTTCGTCTGCCACTTAAGTGGTATAAAAAAGTGGTTAGTGTGAATATTAATATCTTCAGATACTATTACTCCTCTTTTCAATAAATAATATGCTTTTTGAGGCCACATCACGCAAATGTTACTTATTTCTGCTAATTCATAATTCATTTTACTTATTTCTGCTAAACTCAGTCTGTAGGAAATGTAATTTGTCTAGTTAATTCTAATAGCTAATTCATACATACATACACATATAATAACGCCTTTATCTCTGGAGGGTTAGGCAGATAAATAAATAAATAAATAAATTGTATTCGGTCCCACGTAATAGGGGGTGTGCCTATTGCCGTATTCCGGGCACTATTGTTGTATCGAGCCATGCATCTGAGGCTGAGTCTGGGCTGTATATATCTGTCTGATGTTAAACGGGCCTTTTTTTTTTTTTTTTTACTTGCGCAAAATCCCCACGGATACCTCCCCACCAGAGCCGGTGGAGGAGGTTATGTCGGACTCGAACCGACTAAAACGCACGCCGCCTGTGGGTCGTTTTGGTTGCCGAAGGTGAGGTTGACAGGCATATCCCTCGCACCCCGGCCGACCCAGGGCCATCTCTCACGATCTGTCCCTCTTCTCGGGTTGTGGGGACTACAGTCCCAACTCGACCCCGGAAACGGGGAGGCGCGCCAGGCGCGCCACCGCCGCGGCCTGCTTCTGCCAGGGTGACAGGCGGCTCCACCTGTCACCCCCATGTTAAACGGCCCTATCCCTTAGTCGCCTTGTACGACACCGCATGGAAAGAGATGGGGTGGCCCTAATTCTACTCTGCCGGAAATCACGCAGCAAATAATATAATATTTTGTACATAATAATGGCTATTATAGGTTTCTTTTTTTCTTCAATGTTATAATATTACACATGCTGGTTATCCGTAATTGGCTAATGTATCAGCCACATTATTCTCTAAACATGTCTTATATATCAATTTGTAATGCATTTACTGCGGATTAACCTATTAAATAATTAAATGCCATGAGCATTGAGTTTAGCTGAAAACTACAGTTTCACGCGTTTGGTGTCGTAGCAGCTTATATGTGAACTTGCAACATACCGTTTGTATTTCAAGACACAACGACAGACATTGTTTGACGGTGAATAGTTATGCGGTGATTTGGATACATTACAGCAACTTGAGTAAAGAATATACTGCGATTTATTCCAGTTACTGACATGTCATGACGACCATAAATCGCGATGAAGCTGATAACACTAAAACTGTTGTGGCAGATGCTACTAGAAAGACTGTATGGTATTTATTTATTTATTATCTATTATATTCTTTATTGTACGCCAATTACAATATTCATGTTAAAATATGAGAAGATAAGAGCAGTACAAAGGGCGGCCTTATCGCTTTACACAATTTCTTCCAGGCAACCTTTGGATGGAAATGTATGTTGATTGGAGTATTTAGGAGTTGTTGGCGTTTAATTAAATAGTTATATTCTATAAATACGGTAGGTACGTAGATATGCAGGGCCCTGTCAACACACTGAGTGCTGAAGTTGCAATTCAGAGTACTCAGGTACCGGATTCCAATGCGACTGGAACTGTAATTATGATGAAGACAATAATCTTCAGAAACCCTATTCACCGAAAGGCTCTATACTATTATATAATTGTAAATTGAACATGTTTGTTCGCGATGAACGCAAAAACTACTGAACGGATTTCGAAGCGGTTTCGTAAGGTTTTGGTCAGACTTAAAATCTTACGTTTGTTTTATTGCAATTGGTTTAGTAAAACCGGAGATAAGAGATCCGCGTGGGAGGAGCCGCGGGCGGAAGGCTAGTAGTCTATAAAAAGAACTAGTTGTTTTACTTTTTTTTTTGCTATGAGTTGAAATTTCGCGTCGACCACTTTTATTTGAATAGCATTAACATTATACCAACTTTCACCACCACTTTCCATCAGGTGGGCTGTGTGCTTGTCTGCCACCTAAGTGGTAAAAAAGAAAACTTCTCAAATGTTTCTTTCTTATTTAAACTAAATAACTTAATTCATAAATTAACTCAGTAACATGTCAATAAATCGCTTGAGTTACAGCCACACTATTGTCCGGCAAGAACTGCGACCGACAATTAGGCGCCGGTTTTGACGAGCGCCCATAAGAACCGCGATTGACACAGCGATAAACATCACTACATTATAACTGTCACGCTGTCACTTGGAAATTGTTATTGTTCATTTATACATCAAATGCTTACTGGAAACTTGTTTCGATGTACTTTCGATTAGAAAAATTAAAAAAACATCTGTTTTAATGCTTCGTATGTGGTAAATAATAAAGGTTTAGCCTTAAATTCCTCTAAAAAATGCGAAGCTTTTTCTTTGGTAGAGGTTTCATTGAAAATTCGTGACTTGATGATTGAGGTCACTATCATTAATTTAAATTTATAGATAGCATAGATTTTTGAGTCTGTCAGGAAAATAAAAATGCGGGACGGAACCCTAGGCCCACAAGTTACTAAGAAACTTCACAGACTACACAATCTAAACAGAGTCTCATTGTCAGAAGGCATAGGCGTTAGAAAGCCTCTATGTATGAAAGCTCTTCAAAAATGCTTCTACAATACATAATTATACTGTTTAGAAATTGAATATGGCGGCAAGTCGCCTTTAAAATTAAGGAATGATAATAGGAAACAGTTTTGAATGTTTATACACACTGAAAAGAGGTGTAATATAATGTATAGTAAATTGAAAACTTGAAGAAAATGCTTTAAACGGCACTCGGAATACGTTCTCTCTTGCCCATGGAAAGTGTAGAGATTTTACCTTGTAATTTTGTATAATATAATTAAGTTAAAGAAGCATGCAATAGATTTAACCACTGATTGAACTAAAGCACCAAGAATGTGCCTTACCGTTGTACGGGACTAAGAAACAATAACTTGAAATGCAATATAACGGTATAACACATACTTCAAATAAAAGGATGAAAACATATTATAGTTTCTATAAGAAACTATTTTTGAGTACCTTATTATTAACATAACATAACATAACATAAACTCACGTCTATATCCCCGAAGGGGTAGGCAGAGGTGCTAGCACCAACTTTTCGCCAGTTTATGTTTTAGGTCCCAATGTAATAGGTGGCGAGCCTAGTGCCATTAACCGGACACTTATAAACCTGCGATAAATACACACGGTGTGGGCCCTGGTAAAACCTGGGATCGAATCCGAGACCTCGTTTCAGTAGTCTATTACCCATACCACTAGGCTACCGCAGCTTTCCCACTAGGCTACCGCGGCTTTCCTTATTATTAAAGAACTTGCAATTACTTAGTTATGACATTCTGTGGATGATGAAACCAATTCATAGCTTAACAACAAAATATAAAACAACAATAATGCATCATAAATACAAAATAAATCCGAATATTATATGATTTAACGATAACGCTGTCGGTTAGGTGTGTAAATAAAACACATATACACATAGTTCCCACAACAAAGAAAATAATATTGAGGTTAAGCTAGCGAGAACACAGAATAAACCAGGATCATGAGCGTAAACAACATTGATCATTTTAGTTATTCACTTTGAACGTGAAATAGCGGTTCTACAAAATAATCTATGTGTTACGATAACTTTTGAAAGTACTCCACATTGATGAAATTTTGAAGCAGTTAGTTTGCTTACTTTTCTATACATTTAAATTGATAATATCTATCCTATCTTTTTTTTATATACCACTTAGGTGACAGACAAGCACACGGCCCACCTGATGGAAAATGGTTACCGTGGCCTATGGACGTGTGTAACACCAGAGAAGCCACACTCGCGCTGCCGACCCTGTAGGCACAGAGTCTCTGTGCCGTCAGTGTAGAGGACAAAGCAGAACAAGCCTTTAGTCATCCCACTGACAGCACAAATTCTCCAGTAAGCTCTGGCTACCCTACTCACCACTGGGAACACAACACGAAGTTTAGTGTATGTCGAGTGACCGAAGCGCTTACATGTGTATGCTCTTCTTTCAAGTGCTGAAAAACCCCGTGATAATTAACAAAACTGCCTTCATGTTCATTTAGAAAAATGCCCAAATCACTCACGAAGCAAAAACAAAACACAAGGGATGACTTTCATTCATAATTACCTAATAAATATCATTAGAACTTTAATTTAATAATTTATTTGTTACTCTTCATACGATTTTGGCTGAAGGTGAGACAAATATATGAAATTCCACGAGAGAGAAAAGGATATCATGTAAAGTGTTAACAACGACGTCTTGGCGGCCAAATTTCGCACTCAATGAACACGACGCAAGCCGAAACTTTTACGAACTCGCACGAGTGCTAGAGCAGTAAGCGATAACGCTTCTTGTTCACTCTTATCTTAATCATATATTGATATCACTTTCGCACATTTCTTATTAATTACAAGACAATGTGTGAGTGAGTATTTGTGTGTAGTTATGTGCGAGCCATTTTTTTAAGTACAATGCATAGAACGTACCGTATCTTCCCTTTTTTAATTCATCTAAGTGTCTAATAAAGTTATTTTGTTATGAACTAACTAAAAAATATCTTCTTACAAGGCCGTATTGAGAGACAGATATTTATTTCAAAACCCGTATCCACATTTTCTATTATCAATTACATATCTTGACAGTTAATGAAGCGTATTCTCATAAGATATGACATACCTGCGCTAATTACAGATTGTGGCCTACCGCGATTGACTGTCGGCATTCGATATTTGTAAAAGTTTCTCACAGATTCTCACAGTAATTAGTAAAAAGTAAGTATAGATTTCTGGTGTTAATGCTAAACCAATAATTTATAGATATACAGACGGATGAAAGAAAACTAAATATATTTGATTGCATTTAGATACGACATGAAATTTTAACCATGGGCCACGTTTACAAAGCTAGGTAGGTACATACATGTCATGGTGGTGTTGACAATCGATTAGCCTATTGCAGTCTACTGCTGGGCATAGGCCTTTCCCAACATTGGGAGGTTGTGGTCTGCTGAATCCACACTCACCAGATGGGTTGATACAATGTTTTATTTCGAGTTTTCCTTCTCTCACAGTGATATCGTCTGTGTATTTTTCCTTTAGTAGCTTAGGTTACGACCCCCTTGCCCCTCGTTTTCACTACTTAAGAACTTATAAACTTTTTTGACACAATACTTGTTTTATACATGTATCTCAGATACATTTTCGTTGTCATAGTATGTATGGCCAACACGTTGTAAACAAGTTTAAATCACAATTGCGTTCACACTGAAGTCTGTGACATCTTGCAACTTGTCAAATACATGTTTTATACCTAGGTGAAAACAATGGGTTAGGGTTGTGATGCTTCATTCTTTCTCCTTCAATACATGGATGGACTGTGTTGACATGGAGTTGATGAACGTACAATTAAATTGTATTGGTAAGGTATACACTATTATGTCTTGTTGTGTGATGATTCATATCTGCGGAGAAAATCATACCTTCGTCACTTTTTGATATGATGAGAATGAAAAACTTGAAATTCCTCCGTTCCATAACCAAACCGTCAGGTAACTCAACCGCTGTCGTGAGTGAAAGCTAGTATCTACCTATATAAATACCAATAGATGGACCTCGATGCAAGAGTTTACGCTAAGTGACATTCCTGACCTAATTTCAGCCAGTGCCTGACGCGATTGGCTTGTGATCACCGCGATGTTGTATTTCCGTCTCAAACTAGGATCAGAGTTAGGCAGCGAGCCCCATTTCAGGCTCTGGAAGCCCTTATTTAGATTGATCAACGAATATAACCAATTGGAATCCACCATTTACTCATATCACTACGATCACAACTCATTGTCAAGCAGAATATTCTACCAGAGGGAGAGGAGACGTGTAGGAGGTGCACTATCATATCGTTTGAAAAATTCATGTTCAAGATAGATAAATATACATTTTATTTTATTACACACTAAACAAAGAGAACATACTAAGGATAGTATTTGAAAGTTTCAAATAGTTTTAGCGTATTCATGCAAAAAATTATTACAAGCAAGGTTGAGCAACGCTTGCACAATTCCACTTCACTCGTTCCCGCTTCAGAGGAAACTCAAGTTATTAAATGTAATAATGAATAATTTTTTTAGGCTAGCTGTAGGATTAAGGAACTCTGAAATAAATCTAAAACTTTGACAATATTTAAAAATAGGGATGTTCATATTTCTACCTTGAAGAGGCTCAAGGTAATATCTATAGACATTAATAATATTATAATAAAAAAACAATTTTCAAACTTTTATATTTAACTGCGCAAATATCACATTTCTGAAAATTATACAAGTTCTAGTGGCTTCAGATTCTGTTTCTCTGAAAAACCCTTTTTCTCATATTTATTTTGGTATAATCATTGAATTTATCATCTTCGTAATGTCTTATATTTTACATTATGAGATTTAGTTCTTCTTTATTACTAGCACTGTTGAAAACTATACACTTCAAAACTTGAGTTTAGTTTTTCCGTGACCGTGGCTTCTTGATACTATTGGCCCTCGTAAAAGAGTCGTCAGTGTAGGCGCATTCGTAGTTGTATCAGTTTGCCAATGAGGTTGGTTTAGGCCCTGTAGGTTTTGATAGTGTTCCAAATACACCTTACTACAGCAGGCGAAGTGCCGATACTAAGTTAACAACTAATAGATGGTGATATACTTCGAGTAAAATAATTCAATTGCAAGATTTACTATGCCTGTTTCAAATGCTATGAAATATCTACTTACAGTGAGTCCTAGTCTTGAAACAGCTAAATTAAGACTAGACACACTATGAAATCCGATCTTAATATGAAAGCACATGCAAGCGCTTACAAGCGTGAATTCTATTAACTATATAATTATAACACATATTTTATTAAGTACTTTAGCCGTATCTTATGATCACGGCACAAAATATTACAGTAACACGTTTATATTTTCTACATCTATATCTTATGTGATATACGATAATATCTTGATGTAGACTTATAGATATAATTATAAAATTGGCTACCTTAGGAGTGTGAGTGATGGTTTATTTATTTTTGTGCTGACTCATCATCGCAGAATCCATTTTGCAAGGGCTTCGAAATTTGCAAGTTATGTCTTTTATGTCTTAGCATCATCCACTAACGATGGATATTCGGAAACTTCGCTTCTAAAAGATTAAATATGTAACTTGTGGACAAAGCGGGGATGGACTGCTAGTATAATTTTCATCAGATAAATTAATTAAGGTAAAAAGAAATATACTTTTCCTATATCGTAAAGAATCAAAGAATCAAAGAATCAAAGAATCAAAGAATCAAAGAATCAAAGAATCAAAGAATCAAAGAATCAAAGAATCAAAGAATCAAAGAATCAAAGAATCAAAGAATCAAAGAATCAAAGAATCAAAGAATCAAAGAATCAAAGAATCAAAGAATCAAAGAATCAAAGAATCAAAGAATCAAAGAATCAAAGAATCAAAGAATCAAAGAATCAAAGAATCAAAGAATCAAAGAATCAAAGAATCAAAGAATCAAAGAATCAAAGAATCAAAGAATCAAAGAATCAAAGAATCAAAGAATCAAAGAATCAAAGAATCAAAGAATCAAAGAATCAAAGAATCAAAGAATCAAAGAATCAAAGAATCAAAGAATCAAAGAATCAAAGAATCAAAGAATCAAAGAATCAAAGAATCAAAGAATCAAAGAATCAAAGAATCAAAGAATCAAAGAATCAAAGAATCAAAGAATCAAAGAATCAAAGAATCAAAGAATCAAAGAATCAAAGAATCAAAGAATCAAAGAATCAAAGAATCAAAGAATCAAAGAATCAAAGAATCAAAGAATCAAAGAATCAAAGAACCAAAGAACCAAAGAACCAAAGAACCAAAGAACCAAAGAACCAAAGAACCAAAGAACCAAAGAACCAAAGAACCAAAGAACCAAAGAACCAAAGAACCAAAGAATCAAAGAATCAAAGAATCAAAGAATCAAAGAATCAAAGAATCAAAGAATCAAAGAATCAAAGAATCAAAGAATCAAAGAATCAAAGAATCAAAGAATCAAAGAATCAAAGAATCAAAGAATCAAAGAATCAAAGAATCAAAGAATCAAAGAATCAAAGAATCAAAGAATCAAAGAATCAAAGAATCAAAGAATCAAAGAATCAAAGAATCAAAGAATCAAAGAATCAAAGAATCAAAGAATCAAAGAATCAAAGAATCAAAGAATCAAAGAATCAAAGAATCAAAGAATCAAAGAATCAAAGAATCAAAGAATCAAAGAATCAAAGAATCAAAGAATCAAAGAATCAAAGAATCAAAGAATCAAAGAATCAAAGAATCAAAGAATCAAAGAATCAAAGAATCAAAGAATCAAAGAATCAAAGAATCAAAGAATCAAAGAATCAAAGAATCAAAGAATCAAAGAATCAAAGAATCAAAGAATCAAAGAATCAAAGAATCAAAGAATCAAAGAATCAAAGAATCAAAGAATCAAAGAATCAAAGAATCAAAGAATCAAAGAATCAAAGAATCAAAGAATCAAAGAATCAAAGAATCAAAGAATCAAAGAATCAAAGAATCAAAGAATCAAAGAATCAAAGAATCAAAGAATCAAAGAATCAAAGAATCAAAGAATCAAAGAATCAAAGAATCAAAGAATCAAAGAATCAAAGAATCAAAGAATCAAAGAATCAAAGAATCAAAGAATCAAAGAATCAAAGAATCAAAGAATCAAAGAATCAAAGAATCAAAGAATCAAAGAATCAAAGAATCAAAGAATCAAAGAATCAAAGAATCAAAGAATCAAAGAATCAAAGAATCAAAGAATCAAAGAATCAAAGAATCAAAGAATCAAAGAATCAAAGAATCAAAGAATCAAAGAATCAAAGAATCAAAGAATCAAAGAATCAAAGAATCAAAGAATCAAAGAATCAAAGAATCAAAGAATCAAAGAATCAAAGAATCAAAGAATCAATTTCATTTATTCAGTTTAGGCACACAAAGAGCACATATGAACGTCAAAATTTTACAAATATGTATGTTAAGAAATAATATAAAAATATTAAATAATTAAAAATAAACCATTGGTAAATGATTCTTTCGCTGGTTCGGTAGATTAGTTCTATTGAGAAGATACCAGCAAGAAACTCAGCGAACTACATTAGAACTAGATTATTTTTCTTTTTTAAATTTGTTTTGGTTTACAATTTATTTTTTATTTTGTGCGAGCAGAGACTTATGTAGACCACGCATTAACATCATTAAGGTACTCATCCACTTTATAGTAACCTTTACTCATTAAAGTTTTCTAAGAATCTCTTCAGAACACAATTCGTACTGAATCAGACCCACAGGTCGGGAAAACGCACGCGGACTGTGTGGGCTGTAGGTTGCTGGTGGTGAGATTATCTGAGACCTCGCTCGGGTCAAGAATAGGACAAATTTTTTGTTTTTTGAAAATCGTGAAACATTTCCAGATTTGACAAAAAAAATATCCCGTGAATAAGTTTAAATCGGTAGTTTGTATCGAATTCTTTTATGTTCGAATAGTCGCAAGCATAATTTAGTTTATTTATACTAACTGTTGCTCGTGACTCACTCCGCTTGACATTCTGATACCATTGCCATAACCGGTCTTAATCTAATTGGAGCCGTTCAATAATTACGTAAGCAGATTTATTACAATTATTTAAATGGGGGGCACCCCCTTGAAAGTCAAAGTAAGCAAAAATCTTACCCCCCCCCCCCTACCCTGTTTACGTAAACATTGGTACCTATATAGTTTTTTATATTTATTTTTTTATTGTAATGTATGGGTAATGCATGCTACATATTATATGTGGAAAAATAAATAACTACAGCTTACGTAATCATTATATAGACCCCCAACCCCTATATCATCAAAAATTAGCGATATATAGACCCCCTCCCCCTTTAGTGCTTAGGTAATAATTGAACGGCCCCATTCTTATTCCAGACTATAATCCAGCTTTATACCAAATTCAAGCCGGAGCCGTTCAGGCTTTTAAACGTGATTGAGTAACAAACATTCAAACATCTTAACTCGTAAATTTCCATATAATATAAGTTAAGAGTAGGATCTTAAATAGATAAAGTACGCATATGAACTATAATCCCTAACTAGAATGTAGTGACATCTATGTAGCCACGCGTTACATTACTGATATAAAGCCACTCTAGTGAAAGCACTTAGCTAATTGGAGTGTCAACTGAACGGAAAACATTTGAAATAAAAACAAGGTCTAACGTTGAGCACATTGTAGAGGAAATGTACTGAGAAACAATATCTACACTGACGGACTCATAAACTGCATCAAAGTTCAGGTTTACTCTAAAAGGATTTTTTATAATAAGTATGCAAACTTTTTAGATTAAATTATATAAATATGGAAAGACTGGCTCTTAATCTTAAAAAAAAATTAAATTTAAAAATAGAACTGCAGTAAAACAAATGAATATAGCCGGGAAAGAAAATTTACTTGTAGTATCAGATTTGCGTGTTATTTATAGCAAAGTTTTAAATTGATTCTCATTGATTTTTTTTGTTTTGTCAATTGAATTATTGTTACCAGCATAATTGTTGGGTTAGTTTTTTAACACATCGAGAGTTTTTGAACCATAATATGGATACTTCGTCCGAACAAGCGGCACAAATTGTAGCATTGGTGCGGGAGGGCTTGGATCAACGAACGATTGGTAGAAATTTAAATTTAAACCAGTCTACGGTTTCTAGAATATACAGAAGGTTTGTAGAGACAGGTTCTTACAGGAGGAGACGTGGTACAGGCAGAACTCGAGCAACCACAGGTCGTGATGACCGATTTATTGTTATAACTTCCCTGCGAAATCGTTTCCTCACGTCAGTTAACATCAAAACCGAGCTTAATGAAGTGCGTGGAGTAAACGTGTGTGCACGAACAATAAGAAGAAGGTTAAAGGAAGCGGATATCACCCCTTTTAGACCAGCAAATGGTCCAAAGTTGTCTACAGCTCACAGACAAGCTCGCTTAAGATTTGCGCGTCATCACCTGAATTGGACAGAAGAGCAGTGGGCCTCTGTATTGTTCACGGACGAGTGTAGGACATGTTTATATGGTGCAGATGGTCGCAGAAGAGTCTATCGTCGACGTGGGGAGCGATATGCTCAAAGTTGCATTGAGGAGCGTGTTCCTTTTGGAGGCGGTTCATGTATGGTCTGGGGTGGCATATCGATGAACGGGCGAACCGAACTTGTGTTCATAGACATGGTCCGTCAAAACGGTAATAGAGGGGGTTTGACAGCACATCGCTACATAACAGAGATATTAGAAGATCACGTGGTGCCTTACATGGGATTCATAGGCGAAAATTTTACTTTAATGCAGGATAATGCCCGGCCGCATGCAGCTGCACAAGTTCAACATTATTGCGAAGAGGTTGGGATACGTACAATGAATTGGCCAGCACGCAGCCCGGATCTTAATCCCATCGAGCATGTTTGGGACAATTTAAAAAGAGCTGTATATGCGAGAAACCCTTCGCCCACGACAGTGGCAGCACTAAGAACAGCACTTTCAGAAGAATGGGACAATATTCCGCAAGATCTTTTAAAAACCCTTATAAAATCTATGCGGAACCGATTAGAATCCGTAATAAGGGCACGTGGGGGTAATACACCTTATTAAAACACAAATAAACCCTTGCATAAAGTTTGTGTCTATTGTTAAAACCAATTTTTTAATTAAACCAATTTTTCTTAAATTTCTGTTTTTTCTTCAATAAAAGTCTTAAGGTCCTTTCCAGTACATAAACTTAAACTTAAAGATATGACCCTACGCTGTTTTAAAGTTCACGAACCAATCTAGAGGTTTCAATTTAAATCTGCATAGAAAGTATGCATACTTGGTTAAAATATTTATTTCAAAGTCGTCTATTACTTTGATGCAGTTTATGAGTCCGTCAGTGTAATAAGTTTCTATATATCTAACAGCCTCAGTGGCGTGGCGATAGTTATTGGGGCTTCGCAGGAAGTGCGCGTTCAATTCCCGCTCAGTGAAAATATGTGTATATATATACATGAATATTGGTATTTGCATTGGTCTTTTTTTTATACCACTTAGGTGGCAGACAAGCACACGGCCCACCTGATGGAAAGTGGTTACCGTGGCCTATGGACTCGTGCAACACCAGGAGCGTCACACTCGCGCTGCCGACCCTGAAGAAACCTCCTAATACCCCTTTTGAAGAATCCCATATTGTAGGCATGGGAAGACTAGTCGTGACTCGGAGAGCATGTTAAACCGTCGATTCCAGGTTGCCATACCAACGTCGCAGTCGTAAAGAGTAGTTGGAGGCTTTAAAAGTCCAAACACTGGCCTAGCTGTAATACTTCGATAGCGCCTTTGGGTTGTGGAGGTCATATGCCAGTCGCTCGTCATATGCAAGCCAAATTTGCAGTTATACTGGTAAGGGGACCCCAGAGTCTGAGGTGAAAGCAACGGATGCGACTGGGATTAACGCTAAAAGGAAGAGAAGTTCCTATATTAATCTCTCTATCTTCAAACAAAAACAAGTAGGTATCTTTCCTTTTAACTTTAGACTTGTTTTAGAATCGGACAATTTTTTGTTTATTGTATCATTTTAGCCGTGTGGTTTCCGGCAGAGTAGAATTAGGGCCACGCCATCTCTTCCCATGCGGTGTCGTACAAGGCGACTAAGGGATAGGGCTGTTTAACATCAGACATATATATGTATACAGCCCAGACTCAACCTCAAATGCATGGCTCAAGTCAACAATAGTGCCCGGAATACGGCAATAGGCTCACCCCCTATTACGTGGGACCGAATACAATTATTGGGGAAATGTGGGTATTTATTCACCTCTGTCTAACCCTCCAGGGATAAAGGCGTGATTATATGTATGTATGTATGTATCATTTTATTACAGAGGTACATACAGTCTCTGTCTCCCGAACTAAGTCCTCAACCTGTATCTCACGAGACAGTTCCTTCCACATTACAGGTTTCACACTGTGGAATCCATTATATGGTATTATAAAATAAATGTAAAAAAAAAGGAAAAAAAAAATATTTTGGTTCCAAAAAGGAATACAGAAAAGACTTTTCAAACAATGCAATGTTACATTTTACAGATAAATTAACTAGTTCGAAGTGTATGTGTATTTGTGAGGGTGATCTACGTATGTGTGTGCGTGTGAGTTAAGTGTGGATGACTATGAATACACCATTTCGTACAACTCCATATGAATATAAGAGTACACTTCTATATTTTGCACTCTTCTTCCGAGCCCTTTCCCGCCCTACCCGCGTTGCGCCAATGCCGTAGAACATGTCCCTGACGATACAAAAAAGGATGTCGGATTTTTTAGGGCTCCATACATGCATACATATAATCAAGTCTTTAATCCCGGAAGGTTAGGCAGAGGTGAATTAATACCCACATTTCACCAATCATTGAATTCAGTCCCACGTAATAGGGGGTGAGCCTATTGCCGTCTTCCGGGCATTATTGTTGACTCGAGCAATGCATCTAAATCTGAGTCTGGACTGTGTATATCTGTCTGGTGTTAAGCAGCCCTATCCCTTAGTCGCCTTGTGCGACACCGCATGGTAAGTGATGGGGTGGCCCAAATTCTACTTTGCCGGGAACCAGCTACCCCTAATAAATACCACAGATGATATTGCAACTGGGACCGAACGCTAAATAATGTACTATCAGATCTAAAATATTTTCTTATAATCCATATGCATTGAATTAAATTCTAAACATACTTTCTATTGGTATAACATTTGTTAGCAATTTATTTATGTACCACTTTCAAGACAGAACCTTTGCATGTATTAATAATATTGTACGATTCAGTGTTACTAATTCGAGAAGATTACTAACTGACTAACTTATGAAGGTGCCGCGCTCAACCCACGTTCCGTATAAACTAGTACATTTATACTCTCATACCGATAAGTACTTCATATTCCATACCATAATATAATTGGCCTTTGAACACATAATATAAAGTCCTTCGAAGTGATAACGAGATAAAATTCTTTAATAAAAATCCAGCTAAATGAGCGTTGAACATTGAGCTCAGGACGATGGGTTCCGTAGCAATAAGAAATTTGTACATTGAATATATTACATATACACATATAATCACGCCTCTATCCCCGGAGGGTTAGGCAAAGGTGAATTAACATCCACATTTCACCATCATTGTATTCGGTCGCACGTAATAGGGGGTGAGCCTATTGCCGTTTTCCAGGCACTATTGTTGCCTCGAGCCATGAATCTGAGGCTGAGTATATTAATTAATATCATTATAGTTATCCCTGTATATATTTCATTCGATACGCTGGCTGCAGTGAGCTGCAGCATACAGGATATATACTCCTCACAGACGGAACTGCAGCACTCAGCACCTCAGTCAGTGCTGCAGTCCCGTCCGTGAGGAGCCTCAATCGGCATAAACATACTCGTTTAGTACGTACCTACTAACTCCTAATGACTCAAATGTACGAGCCATTTTTAGTTAAATATATTAGTACATATCCGTTGATAAGTATTTAATAAGGTGACTAATCGGCACTTTTGTGAGAAGACCGCTGGGTTATTTCTAGGCAATTAATTGGCCAAGTCCTGTAAACATTACCGGCAGCAATGCAGAAGAATTTTATGACGCAGATATGTTAGCATTCAGTTTTGATTTACGGGGCTGTATGCTAGCTAGTCGGAAAGTATTTCATCTAGGTAAAACTATAAAATAAATGTTAGTTGAATGCTTTAAACCTAAGAGCACTTTTGAACAAGTCATCTATTGAACAAGAAATTGGATAACATAAAACGTTCTACCCCGAAGGGGATCACGCCTATATCCCCGAAGGGGTAGGCAGAGGTGCTAGCACCCACATTTCACCAGTTTATGTTTAGGTCCCAATGTAATAGGTGGCGAGCCTATTGCCATTAACCGGGAACTTATAAACCTGCGATAAATACACACATAACTTCGAAAAGCATCGAAAAGTCATTGGTGTGTGCCATGGTAAAACCTGGGATCGACCCCAAGACCTTGTCTCAGCAGTACATTACCCATACCATTAGGCTACCGCGGTTGTTGTTAAGAAATAGCTCAATTAAATTAGACTGAAGGAAGAAAGAAAACATTTATTTTAACCCATAATATTCAAACAGGCGTGATTCAAATCGGAAACACCTGTTTTCGCGTTAAGATTCAAAAATATAATATAACATATTATTCGCATTGCATACACATTTAAAAATATAACTTAAAAAGCCTCTAATGGATGACAATGGCCTATTGCCCTGTATGTCTTTTTTTATACCACTTGGGCAGCAGACAAGCACACGGCCCACCTGATGAACGAGCGGGATATCATATTCATAGGCCACGGTAAGTGGTTACCGTGGCCTATCAATATGTATGTCTTTTTTTATACCACTTGGGTAGTAGACAAGCACATGGCCCACCTGATGAACGAGCGGGATATCAAATTCATAGGCCACGGTAAACCACTTATCGTGGCCTATGAATATGATATGTCGATTCTATTACAACATATTTATGATGATTAAATATTTAAACAGTTACCAGGCAACCGTCTGCCATCAGGCATGTCGTATATTTTTTATTCAATAGCTATAAAACCATTACCTAAGAGACCCTAAAAATTGATATCCCCATAAAGTATGAGAAGTGTCAACCATCGTTTTAAGTCAACTGCAAGGCCAGTGCAATTATAATCAATTTGAATGCAAATGCCCTCACCGCGACGCGGACCAGTCGCCAATGAATACATTACCTGACATCCTTGCATATTATAATTGAATGTGGGGAAGAAAAGTGGAATTCAATCAATTAAGGGTTGTTTTTTT
The DNA here is from genome assembly GCA_963662185.1 of Eilema griseolum. Classification (NCBI taxonomy): domain Eukaryota; kingdom Metazoa; phylum Arthropoda; class Insecta; order Lepidoptera; family Erebidae; genus Eilema; species Eilema griseolum. The sequence goes on from OY759250.1 coordinate 16,226,191, forward strand.
CCTATTGAGGTTTTGAATTCGCTACGCTACTCTTGATGCGTAGTACGCGTGTTTTGGGTGTATTTTCAAAGTAGTAAGTGTGTTACGGCTACAGAGGAGCACTGATTATATCAATCTCGCGTATTGAGGTCAAGACATATGCCGGGCACTATACGTCATATAGCCCCTATCCAATTGAGGTAGGCAGATAATATCCTTCCAGCTTCCGGCTTCCATATCATTCCAGCATACAGATTAAGCTTCTTCTAGTTTCATAATATCATAATTCATAGTATCATAATAAATATATATAGTTTCCTCTGCCTAACCCTCCGGGGATAAAGGCGTGATTATATGTATGTAGGTAATTATTTTCAAATTATGCACACCGGTTACCGATATTAATAGTCTCATATATTGTACAGTGCTCCAATGTAGATATATTAATATAGAACCATGTTTTTATAATTAATGCAATAAACAATAGCATCATAGGTATACCTACGTAATATTATGAGTAGAATCGCGCGATTGGAAGCTTCTTTTTGTAATAGGCCCCTCCTCATTTTACTTCCATATTCAGTAGGGTTACTCTACCGCACAAACAGAACTGATGACTACTGACAAATTCAAATCCTTCGATTGTTTTCAAATAGATTTGTATCAATTAAACAAGTATATCGCAGTACACTGCTGAACTTAGGTCTCTCCCAATATTGATTCTAAAAAAACATATTTTGATGAATTGATATTTTGGATTGATGAACGTAAATGGTGGACTATTGTGTCTGCCTATCCCGGAGAAAAGGTTACGATAACCCTCAAGCCCTTACAAATGCGCAGAGATGTTGCTTCCTTGGCTGTATTTTACCGTCTCTACCATAGTGAATGATCCGATGAGCTCGTCAACTAATCCCGCTCTCTCCATTCCTACACAGGACAACACGTGTAGGGCTTAAATGTCACCCTTACACTGTGCAGAATATACGAGCAAGAACCAAGCGGTTCGGAGATTCTTTTCTTTACCGCACCACCAAGACCTGGAATTCATTATCAGCTCACGTGTTTGCTTCTTCCTACAGTCCCGGGTCCTTTAAGCGGGGCGGGAAAAAGCATCTGATGAGGCCACCAAGCTGAGTGCCACCATTGTAACATTATTAATGTCTGTAATGGTGACCCTCTTTCCTGAAACTTTGCCTTTAGCTTACCATCAGGGGAAGAGAAGTAAAATTGGCGTGTCTTAGAATAATAAAGGACGTGCATATATATGTATATGATTACCCCCGCCTGATGCGAGATGCTCATGCATATTAGCTATACTTATTTTGGCGCGCGGAATCCCCATCGAGCTTCACTTCACTAGAGCTAACAATGAGATGCGAATATCGGCTTCGAATCGACTCAAATGGCACGATTTCTCGTCACATTAGCCTATGCGATTGAGGATTTTTTTTATGCCATGTAGGTGGCAGACAAGCGCACGGCCCACCTAATGGAAGGTGGTTACCGTGGTCTACCGTGGACGTGTGCAAAACCAAGGGAGTCACAGTCGCAAATCCTTTAAGCACAGAGAGTTTCCGTGCCGTCAGCGTAAAAGACGAAGCAGGACAAGCTTTTGGTCTTCCCATTGACAGCACAAAAACTCTCTAGTGAGCTCTGGCTACCCTACTCATCGCCCGGAACACAACACAAGGTTATTAAGGCCGCGGTATTCTATAGGGCGGAGGCACTTCTGAAGGGCAGAAATACCCAAGAAAGGATATCCTGAGAGACCCCGATGTTCCTTCGAATCGGCTGACCAACAACTTCATAAGGTAATAAATGCTAAACTACACGAGCCAAGTCAACTCAATGGTTTGAATCGTTCAAGTTTTGCATTTATAGAGCGCTCTTATTCTGTAAAGAATGCGGTGTAATCTTCACTATTACTAAATTCCATTTGCATGCAACTATGTTATAGAAAATTGAATGAGGTGTATTCGTGTCTTTATTATGTTTTACATAAACTTAGTAACTTGATACTAATGAAATATTAGAATAGCACTACAGCTCACTAGAGAGTTTTTGTGCCATCAGTGACAAGACCAAAGGCTTATCCTGCTTTGTCTTCTACACTTACGGCACAGAAAATCTCAGTTCTTACAGAGTCGGCATGAGTGTGACGACCACGGTTACCAACCTTTCCATCAGGTGGTCGATATGCTTGTATGCAACTGCTTGTAGGTGTTAATTTACCTCTGCCTAACCCTCCGGGGATAAAGGCGTGATTATATGTATGTATGTATGTTTATGTTATTACAAAAAATTGTAGGCAATTCGTAATCACCATGCATTTTCATATTCATAGAATATGATAAACACTTTCAATTTTGCAATACAATTGTGTATTATTTGGATCTATTAACTCATAAATAACAGTAATTTTAACCGTCTCGATAAATGCCATGCAAATTATACCGGAGTCTTGCTAGCTCGTACCCGTAGCTGCGTAGCTCGAATAGTCGCGGAGACCACACGTGTACTCGTATTAAAATTATGGACGGATTAAAATATTTAAAGGACATTATATTTACGCTATTAAATCCTGTTACGAATCCTACTCTGACTTATCTATAACCCTTTTTCCTCTCACACGTCTAAAACAAAGTCAAAAATCATTTATTCTGTATATACCATTATATAGGCACTTACAAAACGTCAAAAAAAAGTAACATAAATATCAGTTTAGTAAATGGACCACCAGTTCGAAACGCGGCCCCGAACTGAGAAGACTCCGGCAAGAAACTCAGCGGGCATTTCTTTTCTTCTGTCTTTCCACATCCTGCATCCTACTATTCTATCTTTAATTTTTTAATGTGTGCAAAATCACATTGCAGTCTATGGATGTGAGACGTGGATTATGACACAGGGGGACAAAAACAGGATTGAGGCGTTCGATATGAGGGGCTGGAGAAGGATGGAGGGAATAAGCTGGACAGAAAGAATGACCAACGAGAGAGTACTAAACAAAGTACAGGAAAGTAGGTCGATACTGGAAATAATAGAGAACCGAAGAGGAAAATGATTGGTCACCTGATAAGACATGAATTATTTTCATAAAATATCATAGATGGGAAGGTAGAAGGAAAGAGGAAAAGATGTAGACCAAGAGAAACGTTTATGGCACAGATAAAAGAAAACATACAAGTCACGTCTCATCAGGAGGTCAAAAGATTGGCGGAAGAGAGAGAAAAGTGTCGATTACTCCACCGACAAGAGCACAGCTCTTAAGTTTAGATATAGAGAGAGAGCAAAATCCCCACGGATACCCCCACCACTGGAGCAGATGCGGGAGGTTGTATCGGACTTGAACCGACTAAAACGCACGCCGACTGACTGACGTTTGGCCACAGGTTGCCGGAGGCGAGACTATCTGAGACATATCCCTCACAACCTGGCCGCCTACTATTCTTCTTATAAATAGTATAAATGTGGAAGTTTATAAAAATATTTGGTTGTAAACGCTCAAATTACTGAACGGATCATGAATTTGATACACGGGTGGTTTGGCAAAGAAAACTGCTACCTTTTATCCCTGAAAAAGGTAAAGAAACAATCCAATGCAGGCAGAGCCACGGACATAGCTGGTGAATATTAATAATGTAATTTAATACATACATACATATAATCACGCCTTTATCCCTGGAGGGTTAGGCAGAGGTGAATTAACATCGACATTTCACCAATAATTGTATTCGGTCCTACGTAACAGGGGGTGAGCCTATTGCCGTATTCCGGGCACTATTGTTGACTCGAGCCATGCATCTGAGACTGAGTCTGGGCTGTAAATATCTGTCTGATGTTAAACAGCCCTATCCCTTAGTCGCCTTGTATGACACCGCATGGGAAGAGATGGGGTAGCCCTAATTCTACACTGCCGGAAACCATGCGGGATTTAATGCGCATTCAAATAGCAATAATGATGTGTAATTAAAGGCTTTTCTAACTAAATATACAATTTTATATGTTACAAGCCATAATTCGGGGATTACTTCGAGCTAACCATTGCCCAGCTGCGGGCGGGATAAGTTAAGGATTAATGGGGATAATGGATTGCACTTGATGTCATAATATGAAATAAACCTATCGCCACCTGTAGGCGCAATAAAATTATTAAGAGATTAAGTACCACCTGTGTGCATAACACGGCTCAGTAGACTTGTTGCTCAAGTTTTCTCAAATCAATTAAAATAGCCGTTTTGGACAGATTTCCTGGTTACTATCAAAAGCTTGTAAGTTGGAGCTCGGAGCCCGGGGTCCAATCTTGTCCATGTCTTGAAACTGTTACCTAACCTCCAAACACTGAAAGAAAAGCCTGCATCAGAGCCTCGTATGCTAATCAACAGGCGCTAAAGTCTTGAAGATCATAATGGACTCCATACAGCCAAAAAAATCACGCGGTATTAATAAAAGCAACGTTAGTAAATAAATACATTGAATTTAAACCAAGATAATGTTCTCTTAAAGTATTTTATTACACAACAGAAAAGGAAACTCCATCAAAAAAAATTGTTCAACTACATACTATACACACATAACAATTCTATTAACATATTTTTTTCTCTAATGCTATATGTGTTTATTCGCATATTATTTAAAAAGGCACAATTTAAATATTTATCGAAGCAATATTAACACGACTGCAGACCATATCGGGCATCTAAATGTACATATTGTAAGCTTCTTGCTCGTAATAATAACATTCATAGCACGGATCTAAGTAACATGGTGCATGGGAGCAAAAAGGCGAAATCGTGGATCTCCTTAATAGAGCAGAGCCCTAAAATGGCGCAACGACTTAATTGAGGGTACAAACCGAATTACTTTGTAGTTATTGCGATTTTTTGTCAAGAAGAATTGTTATTTTCATTATGTCAGGGATTAGACACTATGGCATACACTGGGAATCTAATAACCTAATTAGTTGATTATTTATTAAAAATGGATAGCAGTTAAATGAGCATGTAATTTTCAAGGCTTTCAACATCGAAATAGTTAAATATCATCATCATCATCTACATGGAGATGTATTTTTCTGATTGCATCCGAGGTTAAGGTGCCTTCGGAGCTCAGGGTCCGTCTTCCGGCTCTACCTCCTCGACTTCGCACGGCCTTGGTGGACATGCGTGCGAATGGTCTCACTACCACGGGGTAGTGAGACCATTCGCACGCATGTCACCCTCCACGACCACAAGCCTAGACTTCTTGGGTCTGCCTCTTCTACCTGGACCCGGCGGGGACGCCATCGTTAGGCATTTGTTACCCACGTAGACTGATGATTGCCGTAAGACGTGGCCGCACCAGCCAATCAATTTAATAGTGAAATGTATGTATAAATATGTATATTTGTATTAGTCTGGTTATTTCTAAGTATAAAAAGTAATTATGTATTTATTTACAAAAACCAAATGCTTCTAAATATGTATATTTAGAAGCTTTTGGTTAAATACAATAAAGCTTGTTAGGCTATGCTTAGTTTGAGTCTAGATAGCGCTGTGTAATGTCTAAAAATGTCGTAAAACATTTATTAAATTTATTATAAGTTATTGTAATATGCAATACTGAGCCTACATTCATGAATAGTGCTTGAAAAAATGCCACTAAAATGGGGTGCAATTTATGCATGACAATATTATTGCGTTTTATGTAAGTGATTCTATTAAAATTAGTATATACTCACTCATGAAACCCAACCCACGATTTATTAACGCCATTTTCATGTAGAAAGGTTGTTGTCTTGCTCGTTGCTCTAAGTTCAAAGTTCTGGTGAAATGTGAGAAAAAATAATTACTTCATCAGAAAAAAGTGGGTTTTGAACTCACTATTGATGCAATGAAGTTCGAGTTCAAACCTTTATTATATTAAGTAAATAGAAAACAAACAAGTCAACAATTTATTATATTATTAGCAAAATTCTCATTCTACCTAGAGCTTAATTTCCAACATAAATTCTGTTCAACGTTGAAGCCAAGAATATTTAGTAACACAGAAGTGGGGCACATTAAATTTAGTAGTCATTATAAGCTTGTGTTATATCATTTATGCTGAGAAAGGAGTCTCCAGAGATTGCCATACTGGCACCGACTGTCGTATTATAAACTAGGTATAGTTGAACAAGTATAACACTCAAAATATATCGTAGGTATTACGCCGTTAAATAACATGAAAAACTATGAATAAAAAACTGTAATAGTTTTTTGTCATAACATAACATAAACTCACGCCTATATCCCCGAAGGGGTAGGCAAAGGTGCTAGTACCCAAATTTCGCCAGTTTATGTTTAGGTCCCAATGTAATAGGTGGCGAGCCTATTGCCATTAACCGGGCACTTATAAACCTGCGATAAATACACACATAACTTCGAAAAGTCATTGGTGTGTGCCATGGTAAAACCTGAGATCGAATCCCAGACCTCGTCTCAGCAGTCCAATAACTATACCACTAGGCACCGCGATGTCATTGTTTTTTAAGTAGTACTAATAACGAAAATGACTATTATTTCCGTTAAACTCTACTAAAACAAATAATGTCCTGATAAACAGGCCGATTAGAAGCAGTCTAAAACGGTGCATGAAAGATTTAAAGACGGCAAAGAAAGACGCAAAAGGCGGGTGGTAGTCTCTGCCTGCTTGGTAACACGAAAAGCTGCATTTAATACCAATGTAGGTTAATAATAAATATCCGAGTATTATCACAAAATTGGGAAAAAAATACATTGAAATGTTTTTCTTCGTCCAGGTCTCAAAGTGATGCTTATAGAGCCTTTGCGAACAGAATCTGCAATGTAAACGACTAATCTAACTGCTCAAACATTTACAGATCATAATATACTGCAACTCATAATGATAAGTGTTATCTATCGCTTACTTTACTGAACTGGTTGTATTTATTGAACGATAGTAACTACAAACAACTTACAAGATGGGTGACAATTTCGCGGTAGGGATGTCAATTTAGATTAAAGATTATTTTACGTCCGATACAGAATCCTACAAATCGCATACACAGACCAGTACAACGTTACAAAGTACGTTATGAACTAAATACCACATTTTACGACATAAGGCATACTAACCGTAAAGGCGCTTATGATATCTTACTGCACTAGGTATTCGTTGTGGATTCCAATCCATATACGAGGTCATAAGTATTACGGAACGCTTAATATACTTTAACATTTTAGTGATCCTTATAAGTATCTTATTTATACGTAGATAAAATCTTTATTTTTTTAAATAATTAATTGAAGAAATGAATTTGAATATCAAAATAATCTGTCGTCTAACTACAAAACCCTGAAAGAATCTTATTCAATAATCAGTGGATGTATCGACTTACAGTCATCAGTGAGATATTTTTTATAACACTTAGGTGGTAGACTTGCACACGGCCCATCTGATAGAAAGTGGCTACCGTGAGCTATGAACGTGTGTAACACCAGAGGAGTCACACTCGCGCTGCCGACCCTGTATGTACAGAGAGCCGATCCGAAGAATTCATACACACCATACACACAAATAATTAGGTGTGGCATACAAAGACCAGCAGAAATAGATATGTTATGGATCAAGTAGTAAATTGGGCATTATACATAATTTTTGATAATAATTATTCAAATAATCAAATTTATCGGGTATTATGCATACTGTCCATCATAACATCACTTTTGGGCAGTGTTGTTATTCAACATATTTAATAACTATTTTATATTATTATTATCATTTAATTATGGATTATTGTTATGAACTTCGTATGTATGTATAATGTATATATTTTTGATTATTATTGTGTACATATTAGAGCATTATCCTTATGGTTAAAAGTTCATTCTTCTGTCTACATCACCCTAAGATAGACTTTGTACAATAAATACACTAGGCATGAAGTTTTAAATAAAAAAAATAATGTTATAATGAAGTAAACAAAAACATGCAACGTGATAAATAATAAAGTTTAGATAGTAATTAATCACTTAGCCCAATAGAACTAGATAATATTCATAATGCCCATAATAACACCTGGTCCAGAACAGATACACCACTGTTCAGTTGCGACAGGGGTATTTCACCAGCTGCTTTTACAGTTCTCTCAAACGTCAATACGAGTATAAGACTACCTCTTAAAACTCTAAACCTTTTTGATATGCACCTTGTATGATACAGTAAATTTAATTTTAAATAATATGATTACAAAGCTACTTAGAAACAAAACGATAAAAGCTTCTAGTTTATGATCCATATAAATTCAATGTAGTAGTCCCTCTAGGAATCGAATTGTATCGGTACTACCACAGATAACACAATACTAACACTACTCAATTCTGAGGGGATAAACTTTAAAGTTTAAAAAGCCATTTAGACCCATTAATGTGATTAGAAATGTTTTTATAAATGACAAACAGTTGCTTTGAGATGGGCAGATGTAACTTTCTACTTCTTTCTTTATTTAAATTATGGTGTTCTGAAATTTGTTTTTAATAATTTTATTTAGTTAGGCGTACATGTCAAAGCTAGCAATTGAATTTTACCGCCTTTCTTTTGACTGATTGATCTGACTATTTATACTATAGATTGATGGCACTTGGTGGAATTTGTTGTTACACATATTGATAACTCACTTGTACTTTTCCACATTACTTTATTAAACATTGCACTGTAGCAATGTTTCTAATAGGAATGTTCTTAAATGTCATTGTAAACCTTGGAGGATTCCGTAAGGCGAAACCGGTCAGGTGTAATAAGTAATAAAGTAACGTAGAAAAGTACAAGTGAGTTATCAATATGTGATTGATCTGATATTTGGTACACACCTTTAATTCGTACGTCAGCACAATTTCAATTTATAAATTGTATAACTTGAAAAAATATGTCTTTCAATCAATCAATTAGCCCGCTGCTACTGCACGTAGGCCGCTGCACGTAGGCCTCTCCCAATATGTGCCATTTTATTACTTTTTTTATTTATATAGGACACGCCAACTTGAATTCATCTCACCTGATTGCAAGCTAAAGGCAAAGTCTCAGGAAAGAGGGTCACCATTACAGACACTAAGTATCACAATGGTGGCACTCAGATTGGCGGCCTCATCAGATGCTTTTTCACGCCCCGCTTAAAGGCCCCGGGACTGTAGGAAGAAGGAAACACGTGTGCTGGTAATGAATTCCAGGTCTTGGAGGTGCGGCAAAGAATAAAAAAAAATGGGACGTCATCAATATTTTGCTAGCCATGGGTATTATATACCTGAATTATAAATATGCTACACGTAAACTAGCTCAAAAGAAACATACGCTGTAAGATTACTGCACAATTTTAGCGGCACAGCTCTTAAATGGACAATTTTCCTGAGGCGCAGCCAACCTAAATACGCAAAAATATTATTTAAATACATCCAACCGATTCATCATCGCCGGGAGCAATAGACAGGATCCGCAGGACCGACGGATCCACATATGGCTTAATGTTAACTTATTATAAGGTTCGCGCTGTATCTCACTTTAGTTCACAAGTACAGCTACCTTCAAAAGTATTCAAATCAAATCAATTCAATTTAGTTATTTGTGGATCATCGGATGCATTAAAGTTCGCTATGTCCTACCATGGAATATGGTGTACGAATTAATTATTAATTATTTATATAAGCAAACAAATAAATAACAAATACTTTACAATGTCTGCGATACTGAGGAATTCGTTAATGAGTAAGCCTTATCTGCTAAAGTTTCTATTACTTTACACCTAAATATGGTAATATTTTCCAATCGGATTTAAACAATCATTGTCGCTCACATAAATTAGTTTTAGAGCTATCGAGATATAATATGTATCTATTGGGGGCTATCGATAATATTGGAAACTCAATACAATACAACATGGTAAATACCTTGAATTGTAATACTAACCTTCAAAAGTAGCTTAACACTTTGTAAGTTACCGAACGTCTTAGCTCTAGAAACTTCCACAAAATAATAAAACATGAAATAACTTTAGCCTCAGATTTTATCTCATATAACATAACATAACATAAACTCACGCCTATATCCCCGAAGGGGTAGGCAGAGGTGTTAGCACCCACATTTCGCCAGTTTATGTTTAGGTCCCAGGCAGCCTATTGCCATTAACCGGGCACTTATAAACCTGCGATAAATACACACATAACTTCGAAAAACATCGAAAAGTCATTGGTGTGTGCCATGGTAAAACCTGGGATCGAACCCGAGACCTTGTCTCAGCAGTCCATTACCCATAACACTAGGCTACCGCGGTTTTTTTTATCTCATATAATTACTTTAATTTATTTATTGAATCTTCAGATTATTTGTAATTTTTAAACTTTCGCGGTGTGAATTCATAACTATACAACGGTTCGGGACTTACTATTTCTGCCGACCACGGGTACTGTAATGCATCCGAAACGTCGGCAGAAATAGTAAGTTCCATGATTTAATCGCGAATTATATATGTATAATTATGAATTCAGATTATTTGTTTTGTAAGTGTTCATTCAATTTTGAGGGCGACTGTACCTTTAAACCCTAGTAGTTACCTTGATCATGCATAATTTTATACCATTTAGCTGGCAGATAAGCACATGTTATGTTACGTGTGCATGTTATGCTATAAACATGAACTTTATAGTTAATTAACATCGATTAATTTCACATTGTATATCACAATATTCTCTTACCCAGTAGCCAAATCTTGTAGAAAATTCTTCTCTGTTTCGACCCATTTACTTAATTTATTGCACAAGATAAAGTTGAGCGAAATGACTGATTTATTATTTCGACCATATTAGGTATGATTGTAAGCGCTATGAACACACCCAATCTGATTGGTTACCAATATCCTATTTGTATTTTATATCCAAATTGCCCGAATCGGTGTATACGGCTGACGTGTCATTTTCTGTTCTATTTGGGTCACTAAAAATATTTATTAACCTGATCCAAAATTGTTGTGAATTCGAAAGACAGGACACACAACGTAATCCAATCGGGTAAGTGCCTGAACTTATATTCGACAGAAGATAGAGCCTAGAATTTTATTTACTTAAAATATTTTGGTTTTACCAAGTAAGGAGATATGCGGACTGTGTATCAATCTTTGTCCTTTGGCTATTAGTACATCTATTCCTTACATTAATGAACTCCATCTCATTTTTCCAAAATAAATTCCTAATTGCCCTCAGTCGGTGTTGTTAGTGAGAATTAACCCGTATGTAAGACACGTTTAATTGGCCAAGCAAGTCAGGCTCCCTGCTCTTTGCAGGACCTCGCTAAACGTACTCTGATCAGATCAACAAAGGTTAGGTCAAAAGTGCTCGAAATCAGCGGGCTTGTAAAGTAATACGAGTAGTAAAGCCGAGAATATATGATTGGACAAAAACAGATGTGTGTATGTATGTATGTATACAATAGTATAAAGTGTGAAAGCCCCCCCCCCCCCCCCTCCCCCCTGAGGTCGGCGGGGGTGATTATGTCGGACTCGAACCGACTAAAATTGCACGGCCGCCTCTAGCCATCAGTTACCGAGGGTGAAGTAACCCTGTGTGAGACTCTCCGTGCCTCGAAGAGCATATTAAGCCCAGTTACCATACCAGCATCTGTGGCATTCGTTACAGATAGTTGGAGCCCTAAAATATCAGATAATCTGCCCCCTAGACAAGTGGCAATTCGTTAGCCCAGCATACTGCACAATATAATGATAAAGGCGAGGGATGGACAGGTTAATGACGATTATGTCAGTCGTCAATGTCAGTCATTGACATTGACGTTGACGTTGACGGTTTCTATTCTATTCTACAAACGTATTGCCACTTGTCAAGAGAGGTTGGACTAATGGACTAACTATATAACTTTGATATCACCTGTGGGGGAGGGGGTCAGATGGCAAAGGTTGCTTGCTTGCTTGCTTTGTCAAAGAAGGAGGACCTTACAAAAAGAATAAATAAATAAATAAATACCATAACGTACATTTCTAGTAGGTAACTATATAATAGTATAATGTTATCGTAACTAATTTTGTTTACCGTTTGCTAAACTCTATTGTAATTTAAAATCGATTTGAAGTCAACAGGCAACACATGAACACAATGCTATAACCGAACTGGAATGGTACGGCTTGACCTCAGGATCACATACCAGCGCCTTTTGACTAATGGCCGCTTCAGCATGCACTTAGGGGACACAGTATCCAATCCAAACTATCGATATTGTACTCGTAGTATTCGATGCAAAGTATCGTACTCGTAAAATTACCGATCAAGAAATTTTGAACATTGACAAAAAACACGCAAACGGACCACACACCTCAATTATATTGAAGTCGATTTTAGTAGTAATTTGAATGCCCATATCAATTTAAAATCATATAAAACTATTGATATGGATCTCAAGATTGTATCGCTTTAAATTGATGAAAACATATTGCTAAGTTAAAGTTACGGCACTGATGGTTGAGGATGTATTTCGTTTAATTTTTCTTATTTAAAATATTACCTTCAAAGGATTAAAATACATTGTGCAATTAATAACTTCATTATCCACCATGGAGTAATAAAATTGAGTAAATTTAAATTTTACTTCGTAAATGAAGGTGAAATTTTCGAATAACATAACATAAACTCACGCCTATATCCCCGAAGGGGTAGGCAGAGGTGCTAACACCCACATTTTGAGTAACAGAAGGAAAGAAATGAAAAAAAGGAAAAGTTTATTTTTTTAAATGTGTTATTATGATTATGAGTAAAAGTGTGTAGTAAATAAACGTTTGTAATATCGAGTATGTCAAAAAGTATCGACACATTTCCGTGCCCCTAAGCTAGGTTATCTGGTTTTCGAAACAATTACAGTTAAACCAATTCCATAAAAGTCCGCACATTATCGGTGGAACGTCGCTAATGGTATTCTACTTTAGTTGACCTTTATGTGTTCTCCAAGTTACTGTTTTGTTTTATGGTCGTTTAATGACACATTACCCTTAAGTTTATCGAATCACTCAGACATGTGTTAGAATATAGTAATAACTTTGTTTCAAGCATCGATAGTTATTTTATTTCTAAATTTAGGTATTCCGGAGGCCGCGGTAGCCTAGTGGTATGGGTATGGGATCCCGGGTTTACCATGACCACTCAAATGACTTATCGATGCTTTTCGAAATTATGTGTGTATTTATCCCAGGTTTATAAGTGCCCCGTTAATGGCAATAGACCTAAACATAAACTGGCGAAATGTGGGTGCTAGCACCTCTGCCTACCCCTTCGGGGATATAGGCGTGAGTTAACGTTATGTTATGTTTTGTAGGTATTCAAATTGACTGCACTGATGATAAGTCGGGACGTAGTCTAAAGAATAATGGCCGCCATTACTGATGTTGTCGCTAGAATGACGGTCCCTACTTTGACGGCCTCAAAAGATGGAACTGTAGAAAGACGAAAATATGTGAGCTGGTAAATCAATAATCAAAGAATAGACCGTAGAAAAGACAGTATACTTACCTATAAGTACTAAGCAGGCAGGTATAGCAACACGACAGCATACGTGTTAAAAGAATAATAGTTTATGTTTACACCTGGGAAAAGGAAAACACAATAGGCATTTCAGAGGATTATTTCGATTCTTGTTTCAAAAGAAAATAGTTTTGAAATCGTTGGTTTAAGAACATCCTGAATTTTACGCCTGGTTTTTTACTGTGTAGTAAAATATATACCGTGTAAAGTACACTGGTCTATTCTACCCACGGCTAGTTATTTTTCTAATACTGAAGACGTACGTACGACACACGAATTCCGCCGAGAAGTACATTGTAGTTATACAAACTTGTGTGAACAGACTGATAGATAGATATATTGATAATACTGTATTGTACACCAATACATTTATAGTAGAGATATGTAGATAGTATGTATATACGGTTTAATGTATAATGGCCGACCTTATCGTTGAAATCGATTTCTTCTAGTAAGCCTGATGCTTATTTAGAAGAGATAAGACATCAATTTATATTTTAGGATTCTGAGGTCTTAAGATCTAGGTCAAAATGAAATATGGAGAATTAGCCTTTTCAATAAGCAAGACCTCCACGCCTGATCAGTATAAGAACACAGTTAATGGTTTAAAGATACCTGTTACCTCTGACAAACTGGCCTTCCAACAGTATGGCATATTTGGTATATTGTTGGAAGGCCATATATACCTCAATTAGTTAATATGGAGTTTTCCAAGAGAGGCATCAGAAGGTTTCTTCGTGGTAGGCAGCGCGAGTGTAACATCCCTGGTGTTGCATACGTCCACAGGGCACGGTAACCACTTCCCATCAGATGGGCCGATTTGTGCTTAGATTATAATTATTATTATCAACTAATAAGTCTTTCTTCACATATATCCAATAATTGTTACACATGCTTCAAATGTCGATCGTCGAATTCCAAACGCAGACATAAATTTTTTTGAACAAATTAATATCATGTATGCACTAACTACGACACGTGAAGAATACTAATATAAAAATTCCGTTGACGAAACCGTAGCATAAAATCAAAATGGGCACTTTGTGCACAAACCAATGCCAGAAACTGTAAAACACTGCAAGACAAATTAAGGTACACACCATTTTTACGACTTAACATTAAGCTGAGATAAAAATATTTTCTTTTGAAAATGTCTATAAACATATTATTTTTTATGTTGGTGATTATAACGTTAAGCCGATGAAAGTGTAGATATTTATTGTGACTCATAAGTTTTGACGGAGTTATTGCCTTGAAGTTAAAATGGCATAAACTCGTTGTCGAGAAAATCTTTGCTTAAATTTCTGCTAGTAAATTCTTGACAACGGTTTAGTGCAAGCGGTACTTTAAATGAACTGTGTCAGAGATTTATGTTTTGTAATGTTTTCATTATACAGAAAAGTGTATTTTCTCGTAACTGCGTTATAACACGTACTCGTTTCATTTAAAAATGGTGTTTGTTTATGAAAAGACCGCAATAGGCTCGCCCCTTATTACGTGAGACCGAAAACCATAGTTGGCCTATCCTTTCGGGGATTTACGGGCGTGAGTATATGTATGAATGTTGATTTTAAAGGTTGAGTTGTCTGCTTATTTGTTTTGAATGTTTAGCTGCTACTTGCTTTTGCCCGCGACTTTCTCCACGTTACGTTCGGAATATATTAACATAGGTTCACTTCTATAACTCGACAAGGTTTTATACCTATTTTCATATTGTGAGCCAAGTTTTTTTCGGGTGACTGACTAATGCTGATTATAACTTTTTTTTTTCTCCTTTTTGGCAAGTAATTGATATATGCCAATGTCAAGTAATATAGTAGTAGTAATATAAGTATATATATAAATGTCTTTAGAATTATTAATGGCGAGACGCCAATGTCAAGTTTTTCAAGTTACGGTCTTCAGTAAAGTTGTGGGGACTTTACTAGAAGCTCCCTAGGGAGGTTTGGAACCAACACGAAAAGACTCAATTCCCTGTAATTTGCCACTTTCCACACTTGTGTGCGTGGTCAAAGATATTATATCTAAAAATCCACCACTTTTATACATAAAATCTCAAATCGTATACGCCATACTTCATGTTGGCGCCAAAACTCCTGATTATTACTTATTATCGATTTTTGTCAATTTTTTTTACTCTACCATATACAAAATTACATTTAAATGTCATTTGCGTTTTGTTATTCGAAGTAAGATCGTTTTTGTTATACCGCGTTTTATACTGATTTGTATTTTCTCTTAGGTTTTATGTCATGTCACATGGGAACGCGATCGAAAGGAATGAAGGTCGGACAGAATGGAAAGTATCCTTTCCTATATCCGTCTCCTGGTTCTTGTTTTCTGGTATACTAGACAATCACCGTCACAATTTTAATACATTAATTGGGGTGGCAAACAAATACACACCTCACCTGATAATAAGACATTACCGGTGTTAAGTTCGTGTACTATTGACTGCATGCCACTACTAATCAGCTTGAGCAATAGGAAATTATATTTCTTTAGAATTTGTTATCTATAAAGTCGTATTGTCGATTGTCTCTAAATTTGAACGAAATATTCAGTATTTCATTTAGTATTCAGTATAGCATACAAACATGTCATAAAAAACTGTCTCGTAGCGAAAGCAACTTCATTAGACTGCTTAAACTTTTCTGGTAAACAGTTCTGACAAAAAATACTGTTAGCGTATTTTTGACATATTTTTTCTATCATAAATAAAGTAGTATAATTATATTTGTCTAGAAAAATAATGTTATTATAGAAATTATTGTAATCGATTGAGGACATATTTTTTGCTTATTTATATTATTTTATTTAATATTGTATTAGTGTTTATTATATTTAATTATCAATTTATTATTTTGTGTTTAATTTTTTTCTCAAAAACACAAAGGACGACTAATATAAATAACAAAACTCCTCAGAAAGTTGTAAAATGTTAAGTGGCACAAAATTGTGTCCGCCATTGTATGACCAAGTTCCTTCACCTATCCAGTTCCGTAAAAGCAATAGAGTGGACATTTTTATACGTCCGCTCTGTGATTTACAACTTGTTTATAGGGTTCCATGTTATGGAGAACCATCAAATGTAATACATAGTGTACGTAATTGGGTACCTACTAATAGACTGCTATTTTCGGGTTTACTCGCAGAGAAAAGGCAATCCTTAATAGGTATTAGGTAGGTTATTAGGTAGGTATATTAACTGTAATACGCTGTTTCACCGGTGGTGTTAACTACTATCTGTTAGACATTAAACCAAGTTATGCAGTGAATATTTTTTCTATTATTTTTTTTAATAGATAGGTCACTTAATTTATTCACAATGCATGTCAAATATCACAACAAAGTCAACACTTCAATATTCATACACTTTTTATGCAATTTATTCTATTATAACTATTATTCAGTTTCCCAAAAAACCTTTAAACAAAATCTTGAATAGTCGGTACAATGCAATTGGCTAATATAGATGATAGAAGTGATCCAAAATCACACCGACCGGTGTTGATCTCAGTGATAACCAAAGCCTTTGAAGTCCAGTATCCACTATCTTAATCCATGACACTTCTCGATGCATCTTAATTTTTACAGGAAGCGCCAGCCGTATGATTCCCTATTCCCAAAACGAAACCCTGCGGCAGAAAATCGTCTGTCAATTAGTCAATCAAAAGATATAGGAGCTTGTAGGTGAGTTGAAGATCTCATTAACTTAACCTAATTTAAATGTGTCAGTGATACAAACGCGCGTTTCCACGTTTCGTTTGATTACGGTTGGATACTTGAAATCACGATTGGGATAACACGATCGACATCGGTCGTAACAGAAGGTTTCGAACCTCACTTAAGGCCTGATTTATATTTGAAGTTGTGTTTTTATTTTATTGGTTGTCAAACAAGCACACGTCCCACCTAATGGAAAGTAGTTACCGTGGCCTATGGATGTGTTGCACACACCAAAGGAGTCACACTCGCGCTGCCCACAAGCACAAGAGCTTCTGTACCGTCAATGTAAAAGACAAAGCAGGACAAGCTTTTGGTCTGAAAGTACAAAAAATCTCCAGTGTACTCTGGCTATCCAACTCACTGCCGAGAACACAACACGAGGTTATTATGGCCGCGGTATTCTGACAGTCGGACTGCTCAATTGGATGGATTAATACCTGTTAGAAGATCAATCTTTGTTAAATGTGCACAAAATACATACAAGATACGAATATTTGTCACTACAGCTTACCAAATTTTCGTTTGTAGTTTATTATGTACGGAACCAACACATTGTTTCCTGACAGTCGTTAATATTCGCGTTTAAGTTGACATTGGTGTGACCTCTCACTGTACCACGATGCTAAGAAATGACTGACCATTTTATTTAGACATCGTATATTTTGTATTCACATGCCTTTACGTGAAACTGCTAGCGGTATAGGATATAAAATTTCTGGAAAACACTCAATGCTAGTAATATAAAGTCAGTTAAACAGTCCTCAAAGAAATCCGAAACCCTTGAAGTTTTTACTTAAAATTTTTTGTGGGAAGTAGGCGTTTAAAATTTTGCTAGAACTATAAAAAAGATAAGTTATATTTATAACTATTTATACTGTTGATCAACGGCAATTGGTGGAACTTTTACACATGTTGAAACTTGTGTAACTGCGCACTTATTATTATTGTGCACTTGTGTAAAAGTACAAGTGCGTATTACAATATTATATTTAAAATTTCGCATTTCGGGTTCGATCCCAGGTTTTACCATGGCATACACTAGTGACATTTCGATGTTTTTCGAAGTTATGTGTGTATTTATCGTAGGTTTATAAGTGCCCGGTTAATGGTAATAGGCTCACCACCTATTAAATTAAATACTGTCGAAATGTGGGTGCTAGCCTACCCCTTCGGAGATATAGGCGTGAGTTTATATTTTGTTATGTGTGTTATGTTCTTCTTTATCATATTTAGTTAGCGATTCGCAAACAAGATTTGACAATATTATCATTTTGAAGTTAAGAAACAAAAACTTTATATTTTTTGTTCATAAAAGAAAGTAATATAATGTGGTACTCGCATGTGATGATAGTGGTGGAGTGGCGACGTCAAGGTCAGACAACTTTAACGATTTCTGATCCTAAGACCCCATTAAACTTCACTTCTCTTCGTCATGAACAGCCAAGCCGCCGTCTGCACAGTGACGCGGCGTCATCATAAAATTTGTCATAAATCTTGTTGATGATGAATTATATTTATAATAATGGAATTTGTTGTTTATTGTATAACTCAAGGCTTCAGTTTACGACGTGTGGAGTCGACGAGCTCGACCCCGACTAGTTTGGGACAAACTTCTCCAACTTTTTTATCGACGAAAGCTATATGCTATAATAACATCACGATTTTTCCCAAGGTCAACAAATCCGACAGATTTTCATACATTATTTAAAAAATAATAAACTGCGGGCATATATGGTTTAAAGTGGTGACACTGGGTGGGCTGGTTAGTATATAATATCAGTATGCGAATTTCCATAGCACGATGCAGGGTCCGTAGTTCGGGAGTAGTTAATCACGTATTTCGCGTCAAATGGCGTCAAATATCTTTTTTTTATTTTTTTTAGTCTTATTTAATGTGTTACAATTCGTATTTCCACTTTTTAACTTAAGTATACTTAACTTGTATAGGTACAATTTGTTACGAAATGTTTTGTAGCGAAAATATCTCCTGCATCCTGTACTAGTTAAAAACTGTATCACAGGCACTACTTACACTTAGAGACTACTTACATTAAATTGTTTAATTAAAGAGTATTTACTCTTTGGGGGCTTTATTTTTTTATAACTTCGCATACCGTTGCAGGACGTCACCATAAAATCTCTTTTCGATTATCTGTATTTTTACCCGACTGTGCCAACGAGGGTAATCTGTTACGCGCGTATATTTGTGTGGTTTTCTTTGTTCTCTTCTACAGGCCTGACGCCTGCCTGGACGGATTTTGATAAACTGGGACTCGAATGAAAGGATTTCCAGAGTGTCATACGGTAAATAAAATGACGACAAAAGCGTGTGTGCATTACTTAAATGTGTGTTGTCAAAATATTTTTTCTTTTTAATTTAAATTTATCGAGTTGGATTTCAAAATAAAGGGATTTAAAATGATATATATATGTCATATTATAACGATATAGTTTATAATAAAATAAATTATTAAAAAAAGCCTGAAGAAATTGCGTAAGGTAATTGCAGACGATACCCATTAATTAATTATAAGCTGGTTTCGATCTGTTAGACCGCAGTTGAGTTTAATTATATATTTTTTATTTGTTTAAATATTTAAAGAAGGAAACTTTTATCTCTTCTTTCATTTAAGAACAAGTTGTGGCTCGTAGTTTTCAAAATAAAACAGTAAGTGCCCGATACTCAACTATTTAATTAGCTAAGATTGCACCAACTATACTGAGTCAGACAGACTCGGTAATACAAACGTTTCCTGACAGAGTTGTAAATAGACATGAGGCAAGTATCTATATCATAGAGAAAGTGATTCGCTCTCGTTTCTCAGTCATAATAGTGCTGTTGATTACTCTGTACAGGAAATGAACGTTACACTAATTGCTCCGTTCCTTAAGTGGCGAGAAATTTTTATATTGATTTGTTTCTTTATCGAATGCTTCCTTGAGATGAAAACTGTTTCCTGATAATGACTAGTGTCACACCTCTCGTGTAAGTAACTACCTATCAAGTGTTAGAGGTGGGGCATAACAGGATTTACTGTTTGAATTTTTATCTATATGTAGTGGGACGAAGAACATCCTTTTAGAAAAACATGTCTTTCACTTATCTGAGGAATGCAGGCTAGTCATTTCTAATGGTCTGAACTAAAATTGAACAAAAAATACTTGCAGCCGAAATTACTAGTGTTCTCATTCACCCCTTCGGCTAAGGTAAATCTTTTGTGTTAGTAGTAGGTTTTACGTCAGTACTGTAATGGCTAGGATTCGAACTGTTGATCATAAGGCCGACTCCCAAACCACCAAGCTTCTAATTGTACCTAACCATTATTTAAGTCGTAAACTGACTTCAAACTACAAACTGAGGACTGGAATGACAATTACAGATTTATTTCAAAATGAAAGATTTGTGTAAGACTTCTTACTGTGTGTTATTTATTGTGTTGTGTTGTATTTACGGCGGTGAGTAGGGTAGCCAGAGGTCACTGGAGAGATTTTGTACTGTCAGTGGGAAGACCAAAAGCTTGTCCTGCTTTATCTTTTACACTGACGGCACAGAAACTCTTGTGTTTACAGGGTTGGCAGCGCGAGTGTGACTCCCTTCGCCTTGCACACGTCCATAGGCCACGGTAACCACTTTCCATCAGGTGGGCCGTGTGCTTACCTCCCAACCAAGTGGTATAAAAAAATACCTACTCCATAAAGCAAAGCCCAAAAATATTATCTCGATACACAAGTAGTCAAAGTTTTATCTAAATTATGCAAAGAATTAGGTAAAAATTTAAATACATTTTACGATAACTTCGCAATAAATTATTTGTATTTATTGAAATAATTATGTAAACACACGTGGCATTTCTAACACCTTTTATCTAAACAGGTTTGATATTATATACCTACTGCCTACCTACTTAACTAGACCTACCACTACCACTTTACCTTACCACTACCACCTTATCTTTCGTAGGAGGTAGGACACGACGGTATTCCCGTCCGAATTGAGCAGTCTGACTGGGGAAGTACCTCCACCCTACAGAATACCACGGCTATAATAACCTCGTGTTGTGTTCCCGACGGTGAGTAGGGTAGCCAGAGCTCACTGGAGAGTTTTTGTGCTATCGGTGGGAAGACCAAAGACTTTCCTGATTTTGTGTTCTGCACTGAAGGCACTTAAAATCTCTGTTCTTACAGGGTCGGTGGATGTGACTCCACTGGTGTTACATACGTTAATAGGCCACGGTAACCACTTTCCATCAGGTGGGCCATGTGCTTGTCTGCCACCTAAGAACCAATATTATTATCATTAATCCCTCCAGTTAAGTTGAATTGTATATTTTAGGAGTGGATTCACATTGATAGTACAGGGTTCGAACCCGGGATTTCTCGCTCGTAAGGCCGACACTCTGTCCACAAAGCTACCGACGACGCGAAGCTACCAAGTTCTGTGTAAACCTGTATGAAATAAAGAAGTATGACGTTACACTTCATAATTGTTAAATAATTTACTATTAGCGTAAAAATTAGGTAAATAAAAAAGATAAAATAAGAATAAACATTATTCAAAATAAAAAAAAACTAAACTAAGGTACCCATAACTCTTCGTAAATAAGAAGAAAACGTTCCAGTTACCGTTACCTATCGGAAGTTTAGCTTCAAGCCTCACCTGGCCCTCTTAAAGCCAATCTAACGTATTTTGAAGTTTGAATGCTTCTTCCCAATTACCTGGACAATTGGATTACCACCAACATCGGCAACAATGGTGCCCCTTTTGAGTTTTTGTTCTATCTTTGCACTTTATTTTATAAATAGTACAAGGCGAAACGAATACAATGGCAGCAGTATTTCTTATTAAAATGGCAGCGAAGTATATGAGTATTGTTTAGATTTTTGCGATCATTATATTTTATTTATCCTACTCAAACAGAATATTGTAATTAGATTAAGTGAACATGTTTTTAAATAGACCAAAAAAGCCCACTTATTTCTTGCCGGAGTCTTCTCAGGATGAGGCCACGCTTGGAACTGGGGCAGAGTGGTTCATTTGTTAAACATTAGTCTAGGTTTTTTTTAATCTATATACATAGGTTACACTAAAAGTTTCCGGAACTGGCCACTTACATAAACAATATTTAAAAATTTATTACAACATTTGAAAATGGAACTCTTTGGCTGTAGAATACAGTTTGTTTCATCTGACTGTCTTTTGTTTTTACCTTGTGGCGCCATTTAAAAAATTGTGTGTCTGCATCAACATGGATTTAACTCGGGAAAATTTTCGTAGCATGATTTTCTACGATTTTAAGTGTAATTTGACGGCTCAACAGAGCATTGCTCGGCTTGAAACAGCTTTTGGCGATGAAGCTCCATGCAAGACGACTGTTTATAGCTGGTTTGCAGAATTCAAGCGTGGTCGTATCAATCTCAGTGACGAATCTCGCGATGGTCGGCCGTCCACCGCTGTGACCAACAAAAACATCGATGCTGTGCGCCGTATGATTGAAACAGACAGGCATGTGACCTACCATGAAATTCGCGCATCCTTAGCAATAGGCATGAGTCAAATACAATCAATCCTACACAAACATTTGGGTGTGAGAAAGCTGTGCTCGCGGTGGATCCCACATAACTTGACCGAGGATCAAAAAACGGACCGCGTCACTTGGTGCAGTGCCATGCTTACCAGATTCAACGAAGGTGCGTCAAATTTGGTGTGGGACATAGTAACAGGTGACGAAACATGGATTTATTGCTACGATCCCAAAACAAAGCAGCAATCGAGCGTATGGGTCTTTCAAGATGAGCCGAAACCAACCAAAGTGGCGCGCGTGAAAAGTGCATCTAAGCGGATGATTGCTTCTTTTTTTAATAAAACTGGACACGTGGCTACTGTTGCTTTAGAAAATCGTCGTACTGTGAATAGTGACTGGTACACGACCATTTGTTTGCCGGAAGTTATTGACGAACTCCGTAAAAATAACCGTAAACGCCGTATCATCCTGCACCACGACAATGCTAGTTCTCACACGGCCAGACAGACAAACGACTTTTTGAAGGCGAAAAATGTAGAACTCATGAGTCATCCTGCATACAGTCCCGACCTGGCACCTTGTGACTTTTATCTGCTCCCAAAAATTAAGAACCAATTACGCGGCCAACGATTTTCATCACCAGAAGAGGCTGTCGAGGAGTATGAAAAACACGTTTCAGAGGTCACCACAGAGGAGTGGCACAAAAGTTTTCAAAACTGGTTTGATCGAATGAAAAAGTGCATAGACGCCAAGGGAGATTATTTTGAAAAACAATAAATTAATTTTGTACCTTTAATAGTATTTTTTCATATTCATTCCGGAAACTTATAGTGCGCCCCACGTATATATATATATATATGAATCAATTGCTGTTCGTTAGTCTCGCTAAAACTCGAGAACGGCTAAACGGATTTATCTTATCTTGGTCTTGAAATGTTCGTGGAGGTCTAGGAAAGGTTTAAAAAGTGAGAAAAATTCAAATAACTACCGGCAACCGACATCCACGCGGGCGGAGCCGCGGGCAAAAGCTAGTAATATCATAGATGTAAAAGTTTGTGAAAATGTTTTGATGTTAGTTATTCCATCAATCAATTAAAAAAAAAATCTAGCCCCAACGGCTGACTGGATCTGGCAAAAATTTGGTACAGGAATAGATTACAATTTAGAATAATACATTATTCCGTTCGTTCCCAATGGGAACAGGATCAGAATTCCATACAAGTGGAGCTGCGGACAAGTGCTAGTATCAGTATCAAAATAAACGGGACATTTATCATGTTTCATTGTTTTGAGTTGCCGATATTTCGGCGCTGTTGCAAGCACCATGATCACGGAGGAACTTGCAATAGCTGCTTGCAACAGCGGCTAAAATATCAGAAACTCAAAACAATGAAACATGGTAAATATCCCGTTTATTTTGATACTGATGTGAGTGACCATGATAGTTTAAATACATATAAAGAGCTAGTATAGTAATAAGAACATTTAAATTCTGAAAATATGAAATAATATTCCAAATTAAGCTCTCTTGTGTAATTTAAGTAGATTATTCTAGAATCAAACTTGGATAACAGTCAGAATATAATGCCTCTAGCCACTGAAGATGCAATAACAGTGCATAAGTAGCATCTTAAACTCATAATGATCTAAAACCACAGACTGGCGTATCAAAATCACCCATTTCCTGCTATAAGTATTATGATATAATACTGATGGTACTTCACCCTAATTTGTATCTAGCGAATGACTCCATCAGCTAAGTAATATGCCGATATAAAGTACGTAATAAGTACAGTTGTTGAACAGGCTATCGCTTTGTGATTATGATTCCATGTTAGAAGTCAAGATTACAGGGTAATCCTGTATGTAGTAATCCTGTAGATTATGTGGATTTCGAATACACTCCTGACTTTCAAAATCCACAAAATGTATTGTTAGAGGCACAAGGAACGTTCAGCTATTTAATTACGGGCGTGAGTTAAGCTGTTGATAAATAGGGATTGGCATTAAAATACTAATTTTGAACCAAAATAATTCGGCAGTAGATTTACTATTAAAGTCAAAAATCATTTATTCTACATAGACCATTAAATCGGCACTTACAAAACGTCAATAAAATAGGAAACATGAAAGCCAGTTTAGCAAATGGACCTCCGGTTAGAAACGCGGCCCCGACCTGAGAAGACTCCGACTAGAAACTCAGCGGGCAATTTTTTTGGTCTATTTACAAACATACACTTAGTCTACTTAATCTAAATACATAAAAAAATATACTTGTGTAGCATAGTTGAGCAAACAGCTCATTTTCAAACTTGTTTATCATCTAACTATTCTTTTTTTTTTTTTTACGTGCGCAAAATCCCCACGGATACCTCCCCACCGGAGCCGGTGGAGGAGGTTATGTCGGACTTAATAGCCTTTCTGGCCTAATTTACTTTTAACAATTTTTTAAATTTATACACAGGTTAATCCCTAATTTATTTAGGGAATATGTTAAATAAGCGTACACAGTTGCCCTGGAATGAATGATTATTTTTTTCAAGTCGACTACCACAGACTACGAGATTGCTTTTGTGTCTGGTAATTAGGTTATGCCGGTCACAAACTCTTGAGAATTTAGTTACATTTTTTCTTACATACATGAGGTTCTCGAAAATATATTGTGACATGGTTAGAATGTATATCTCTTTAAACTAAAAAAATATATAGTGGCCAACTCTATATTGTCTCGAGCGACCCTGGGCCCCGCTTATTTTCATGGGCTATCACCTAAAGTAACGTATCACGAAGAGATCGTCGGAGATGTCTGTGAGACCTCCACCAATCTCTTCTAACCTATATCTAGCCATATCGGGATTCGGGATGCGTGCTGTCATATTTTGCGGGCAATAATCGATATACTTATTTGGCGACAGATTTACCATATTTGGTGATAAGTCTACCATTTTGAGTACCAAAAATATGTTTCCCTTTATTTACCGTGGTCAGAAGATTTTAAACACCTCATAATGGACAAATATAAAATTTTATTATCGAGAATAATAATATTAATCGACCAGATTTATTAACAACCAACGCATTATAATCCAATGTTATTCCACAAGAATATTTTGTGGTATATTAGGTACCAATAATATAGTATTGTTATATGGACTTAATGCGGTAACTTGTTCACATAAGCACCGATATTCAGTAATATATGTAACTAAAGGTCAATAATGACTCCTTTGTGGCATAAATAATTAGATAGTTTTCAATGAAATTTATCGATTGTTTGAGCTCGTTAAATAAGCCGCTTTGTAGCAACATTGTTCTATCTATTTTACAAACAATGTTGACACATTAGAAAAATCCTTCTTGATTCTAAGGATAGCATTTAGGAAGAACTGTTTTTGAAGATCGAATTTAATTTATCAAGCGGCCAATAAAAACTTAATAAAGAGTTGTAAAATCTTGAAATCAACTTTCAAACAAAATATATATAATGGAAATAGCTATTAAATTACAGGAATAACGAACTCATGAATCTGTAAGAAAATTTTGGCAATTTCATAGGTAAAGGCCTAATATCTCACCAAAAAAATGAAAACGAACCGTTGTTAAAAGTAACGCTACAGCAAACTTCTCCCTCTTTTCCCATCTTTGATAACGAAGTTCATATTTATCAGGCATGATTTTATTTCACAACAACCTATAAGGAATCATGTCCTTGATATTTTAGCTAAAAATCATCAAGATCCGTTCCTAAGTAACGCGATCCTTCCCATCAAAAAAAATGTCGACAAAAGTTGAACTATAACAAAAAAACATGTGCGCAAAGTTTGGTGAAAATCGGTCAAGAAATACGCCCTCTAGACCGGACCTGATAAACTGACATAAGTGACATAGATCAGACAAAAGTTAAATCGGCCACCATATCGGAACGGAAACTCTCGCACGCTTCACTCGCTCGATCACGACTTTATGCCCGGAGGATTAGGTAGAGGTAAATTAACACTCACATTTCACCAATCATTGTATTCGATCCCACGTAATAAGAGGTCAGCCTATTGCCGTATTGAGACCACTATTGTACTCGAACCGTTTCTCTAAACTGAATTTTCATGTTTTCTCAATGAAATTAGTTATACAATAAACATACGTGGAATCCAGCCTTAGCCACTTATCTACTCTCCAATATAAAGTTCTCAATATAATTTTATAATCAAAATAAAACCGACCTCAAACTATTTAATGTCCTACTCTTTGATCCACTTATAGAGACAACGGTATCTATAATTAACAGATCCGCAGGTCTTAGGCCCACGACCCCACCAATTTCCCATACTTGTACTAATATAATCCAAAGCATATTTTGGTACTAAACCATTTATCTAAACACATTGAGTATCTAGTATATTTACATAAGCCGTCGTAAAATATTAAATTACGTTGTTACCGCCGGCCTCTCCATCGCTTTTATGTTCTCTCCCGTATAATGAGATAATGCTGATTCCTGTTATTTTTATGTTATTACTTTACCTACTTGCCAAGGTTTCACAAAATTGTTTATGTTTTTCTTATTTGTGTATTTTAGGTATAATAAACAAAAAATCTTGGTGATATCACGGTCTAATGAAATATTACATATGAAGGTATTATGCTGATATTATACTGGTATTCCTTCCAATGTACCAGAAGAACAACCTGCAAGGCGATGTAAGGCTTCGTTAAAAACTAGCTTTCGCTCTAGCAGAAGCATACCCAAACTGCCACTGACATGTTTTTATTAATGTTGTATTCCTTAATTCCTTTTTTTAATTGAAAGATATTGCACGCCGCATGGCTGAATATAGTGTTACCTAAATGTACGAACACCCATCCTATATACTTGTACCTATATGCAATTGTAAGAATAAATAAATAAATCACTGCCAATTCTCCTAATAAAAATCTGTTCAAACTTCAATCTCGATCTAATCGCAATGTCAAAAACAGTAATCTCGTGGCACAATTTTCATGAAAGTACATATATTGAAATTTTGATTTGGCATTTGGGAGAGTGAGGTTAGATCGAAATGAATTTTGAACAGATTGTTATTACGAGAATTTGCGCGTGCGCCTCTCTACAGGAGAAGTTGAATACATGATGTACTGATTTGAGCATGAGGTTGGCATCTTGGTTAAAAATACGCAAACGTGAAAAAGCGTGTAACTGCCAAACTTAGTATCTATCATATTTGAAGCATTGACCATTGTTGACCACAATCTGTGGAACCTGGTCAAAACAGCTTGCAGTTCAATGTTTTTTGTCTTTTTTTTGTATGTAGGTATGGTTTCTTTTTTAGTTACACTTATATTACAATCGCATTAACTCCTATCAAGTTATTTGTTTAAATACTCCTTCTGCAAAATGAATGCGATATTTTCTTCTTCATCTATACATTAAAAAATGGCTTCTTGTATCTTGTTGCTCCTAACGAGATTGATAAAGTAGAGCAATAAAGTACTAATTGCACTACAAGTTCTGTGCTGGCCTAGGTCCATACATAGTTATTATGATCAATCAATCTTGTAGATTTGCATCGGAATCAATGTTCTTGATTGAAATCGGGATCAATTTTCTTGAGGCGCTGAAGGTTGCTG
Source organism: Eilema griseolum (assembly GCA_963662185.1). Lineage (NCBI taxonomy): Eukaryota > Metazoa > Arthropoda > Insecta > Lepidoptera > Erebidae > Eilema > Eilema griseolum. The sequence continues at coordinate 16,254,593 of OY759250.1, forward strand.
TGCCTCTGGGTGAAAACTGTTATTTTCATTGGTTACAAGTTTTGAGCCTATCCCAGTTGCGCTGTGGTAAAGTGTGCAACTATTGTTTATGAGATGTCGAGTTCGATTCACGGGCCATGCAAAATGCTATTGATATTTTTGGTTCTAATAGTACAGGGTTGGCAGCGCGACTGTGACTCCTCTGGTGTTACAAACGTCCATAGGCCACGGTAACCACTTTCCATCAGGTGGGCCGTGTGCTTTTCTGCCACCTAAGTGGTATAAAAAAAAAACATGGCAATTCTTACGACATGACGCTGAAAATTGTCTGACGAAATGCGACTGTAACGAACTTGATTTGGATGTTAATAAGACGTTTGTCTATCCCTCCGAGGATTTAATGGCGTTAGTTTTAAAAGAAAAAACTATCTGCACATACATACAGATTTATTAATATCAATGATTATAATATGCGCCTCATAAAATCGTTATAGACACTCGACGAAAGCCAACCATGTAGCTTTGAGGCTTGGAATTTCTGTGCGAGGCAGAAATGAGTAGTAAATAATAAATTAATTGAATAATGAAAACTAACCTGCTTGTTTGCTACTTTACTACATAGTTTATATCCTAGCGGCTTATTATCTTTTGCTATAAAATTTTACGTCGAGCCATGTACTTAAAACATAATATTATCTATATTTTAATATTAATCACATAGTTATCGAAACGTTTCTATATGATCAATATTAATAAAACATAAAATTCTTTTACGACTTTGTATGAAAATCTAGTCACTTAATCCATTTATTACTAGATAATTAACTAATCAAAAATAGGATACATTTACATTATCACAAGAAAATTTTAAATCATTATAGATTACCTACTAAGCCCAGAATACCCCAAGAGACACAAATAATAGTCCACACTTCAATTTCGAAGTACTACTTGTATTAACTAATTCAATTTCCACACCCATTAAAGAATTAATGAAAACGATTATGTTTTAGCTACCAATAATTGATCATTTGATTTAATCGGTATTTTAAACACGTAATCGTCTGATAGGAGTTTAAATGTTTCCTGTTAACACAACGAGAAAAGTTAAGATGAAAAATCAAAGACGAGTAGCGGGCGATAATATAGTTTACCGTGTTTTATAATAGTTTTCGAAGTCGAAACGAGATAACTTAGAATAAAAGTTTAAAATAGCCCAATATGTACTCTTAAAAATCAAAATTCTTATATTAATTTTCGCTCATTCGAGTTAAATATATGAAATCGAGATGCATGTCTGAGACAATTTCGCACTTATCAATGGTGCGTAAAAACAAACCGTAAGTCTCGTAAAGATCATTAGCAATTATTAGATTATATTGGGTCTGTGGTTAAGTCCTGTTTAATCGTCTAACATTACTACCTTCCTGCTACGGATTTGCCTTTTTATCTTTACACGCAGAAATTCCCTCGGGGTACACCTCTCCGGAGCAAACGGTGAGGTAGGTATGTTAGACTCAAACCAACTAAAACTACCCCACATTAAAGCGGATCCCGGAATTCTCTACGTAAGAAGACTTTGAGTATCCAATCGACCTTGGCAGTAATTTTACTAAAATTACTGCCAATGTTTAGGTATCAATTTCCCTTCCCTTGCCATAGAATTTTCGCCCTACCATTCTAAGAGCACGAATGGCAGAGTCTGATAGATATGATCAGTAAACAAAAAACGACGAAAAGTCGACAAAAAGTCGAACTACCATTTTACGAATTCAGACAACCAAATTAAAGGAGTTCCAAACTATATATGACTATTAAGTTTAACTGTTTTGCAGTTTACATGCATTTACTGGGTAGTGAAGGTCTTCCAGATTCCGTGTGGTTGACTGAGAAATTCCAAACATAAAATTAGTCAATAATACTATACTAGATCTAAGAATACAGCAACAAAAGCTAATGGTACACCACTGAGCCAAGATACAGTAACTCACTTCTGTTCGAGATCCAACGAACAAACTATAATACGCTTCATCCACCCCACATTTCGTTGCTATCATTTCGCAAATCACGGCGTATCGTTTTCGTGGGAACGCAACGAGAATCCGATCTCTCAGTAATGATTAGCTGATAGATTTATCTGTGTATTGTTACCATCTGATACGGAAACTCACGAATATGCCAGATCAAATCGATAGATCTGCGTTTATCGTGGCTTCGAAATATAAATAGATGACTTGAACAATTGCTCTTTATTTGATACTAGTTGCTTCGACAGTCGTTGTCTTCACGAGCCGCCAAACTTGATCATTTTATGCGTTTAGTTAGAAGATCTTTCTATGTTATCATCATCATTATCTTATTTTCCCTTTTTCGTGATTGCATCCGAGAGGTACCCATCTTTAAACGTTATATCCAGTGTTATTTTGTGGTCACAGAGCATCATGCTGAAATGGCAATGGGCAAGCCACATCTGCTGCAAAGGATCGATAGTTGATGGAGCAACCAAGTCCTATAGACTAGACTGCAAATTGGCAAACGGAAATAGGGACGCAAGTTGTCCACCCTCAACGAATTCACTTCGGAGCGGACGACCTGAAAAAGGTGGCTGGGATAAACTAGAGGTGCAAGTGGGAGGATTGGGTATTAAGGCGCATAAATGAAGAGACCTATGTCCAACAGTGGACTGCAATAAGTCAATTGATGTGCATTATCATCAAGATCGGTAGCGTTGAATTCTAGTAACATCCAAGGCTTCTCTCTAGTAGCATCCAGTCGGAGCCCGGGGTCCGCTTTTCGGCCTTTACTATACGCATTATACAATACACATTTATTCGTAGTTACGTTTTTAATTTAGAGTAATGCAAGTAGACGTATACATGGAAACAAATATTTGCACTGAGGCTAACATTTCTTCAATCACACGTCACAGTAATAAAAATTGTATTAATTACATACATATAAACACGCCTTTATCCCCGGAGGGTTAGGCAGAGGTTTATTCACACCCATATTTCACCAATCATTGAATTCGGTGTCACGTTATAGGGGGTGAGCCTATTGCCGTCTTCCGGGCACTATTTGTTGACTCAAGCATGCACTTGAATATATCTGTCTGGGCTGTATATATCTGCTTGATATTACACAGCCCTATCCCTTAGCCGCCTTGTACGACACCACATGGTAAGAGATGGGGTGGTCCAAATTCTACTCTGCCAGGAACTATGCGGCTTGCGTGGCGGCTGTATTAATTAGTGCAATTCTAATGAGCGTATTAATAAACGATATTCTATAAATTAAGTTTCTTTCAGAAATTAATATTTTATAGCAATTCTTAGAACGTTAGACTGGGGAAGTACCTCCGCCCTACAGAAAACCGTGGCTATAATAACTTCGTGTTGTATTCCCAGCGGTGAGTGGGGTAGCCAGAGCTCACTGGAGAATTTGTGCTGTCAGTGGGAAGACTAAAGGCTTGTCCTGTTTTGTCTTCTACACTGACGGCACAGAACTTCTGTACTTACAGGGTTGGCAGCGCGACTGTGACTCCTCTGGTGTTACAAACGTCCATAGGCCACGGTAACCACTTTCCGTCAGGTGGGCCGTGTGTTAGTCCTGCCACCTAAGTGGTATAAAAAAAAATTACAGCCACACTCAACAGATACCTATGGAACCGGTATAATTTGATAAAATAGATTGTCAAGTGGATAATTAAACGGTAGGAAGGGAGTACCGCGGTAGCCTAGTGGCATAGGTAATGGACTACTGAGACGAGGTCTCGGGTTCGATCCCAGGTTTTACTATGGCACACACCAATGACTATTCGATGCTTTTCGAAGTTATGTGTGTATTTATCGCAGGTTCATAAGTGCACGGTCAATGGCAATAGTTTCGCCACCTATTACATTGGGACCTAAACATAAACTGGCGAAATGTGGGTGCTAGCACCTCTGCCTACCCCTTCGGTGACATAGGCGTGAGTTTATATGTATATGTAGGAGGGGAGTAACGTGATACTACATATTAAAATATGGTCATAATATGAAAATTACTCTTATAGTTGCACACATGTCCTGCCTGTGTGTTCACGTGCTGTGAACTATTTGAAATGTCTTGACTGCCAACGTTGGAAACCCCACTTGTTCTAAATCCCATTCAAAATGTTAAACTCCCTTATATCCGCTTTTGTTGCGCATGCGAGCAATGTGAGTGCAATTCCGTGGTGGTACCTTATTCCCGGAAAAATGAACTAAATCCAACTACCAGTCGTACTCTACCGGTGTGCAAAATTAGAAAAAGATCTATCCAGTCTTTCTTATGAGTAAGTAGTAGTAATATACAACACATTTTTACATTACTTAGTCTAAAACAAAAACTTAATTATAATGTATTTACTTAACCGTCTATTCACTGCGTTATATGTGAACACAGTAAATCGCATCTGACAATGATGTATAATCATGAACATGTAATTGAAGATATCACCAACGATTTCTGTGTAATAAAATCTAACAAACTAACTCAATGAGCGGTGTTAAAGATCTATTTGAACTTAGAAGATACTAATTACCAAAAAAATATGTTTTTATTTTTTACGTGCGCAAAATCTCCACGTATACCTCCCCACCGGAGCCGGTGGGAGAGGTTATGTCGGACTCGAACCGACTAAAACGCACGCCGCCTGTGGGTCGTTTTGGTTGCCGAAGGTGAGGTTGACAGGCATATCCCTCGCACCCCGGCCGACCCAGGGCCATCTCTCACGATCTGGTCCTCTCCTCGGGTGTGTGGGGACTACAGAGTCCCCAACTCGTTCCCGGAAAACGGGGAGGCGCGCCAGGTGTGCCGCCGCCGTGGCCTGCTTCTGCTAGGGTGACAGGCGGCTCCACCTGTCACCCCCAGGCCGGCGCTCATGGGGGGCGGAGCTCGTTCATCGACCTCCGACGCCCGAGTTGCCTTCGTACGCGGGCAGCTTGGCTTGCGATCCTACCAAAAAAATATGCTTAAACTAATATGTCACTTTTAATAATATTGTCACAGTCTAAAGAACATGTAGTTTTACTGAAGTCGCTCCATTATGGTCACATAGAGCTATAAGAAACCTGTAAGTGAAGTTTAGAGAATGATGATTATTATTTTAAGATGCGGTGATAAAATGGTAGTTCCAAATGAAACTATTTTAAGGTTTTTTTTGTGTTTTAGTAAGTTTAAGTCTTAACATTTAAGTTTGGGTATTCTGTAATTTGGTAAGTAATTAATTTATTACATACTAGTTGCTTCCTGGAGCTCCTCCCGCGTAGCAATCCAATCGATCCTGGTGTATTTGTCAACATGCCTAAGATTTTGATAACAAAAAAAAGTACAATTTATATACAGCTATTAATCAATTTATATAAAATCCAAATTTTGCAAACTTTGAAACCTAAAGTGACGCCATGCTCGCACATCCGGTTGGTCAAATTCGCTTACAAAATCTTGCATATTATTATATGCGTGTGAAATGTGACTGCTTTGAATAATTCCATCAGTCCTACTTATAAAGGTTAATTTAAGAAGGTGGGGTGATCACAGAATATTATGTAAATTTTGGAATAAAAGATAAGTATTATTTAGATAAATTACGCAAATAGAAAAATTCTCAAAAGAAATTGGAATGATGAAAAAAAAATTTTTGGTTCTACGAGCCAAGCCAACCTTGCCTGCAACCACCTGCCGATTGATGTACGAGGCTCTGACGCAGAATTTCTTCCCGTGGTTGGGAATTCAGATAACACTAACTCCCATAAAAGTCGTATAAACTATACTAAAAGGAGGAGGGATCATGAGAGCCTTAGATTTAGTTACCATAAACTACACTATGATGACGACGTTTCTTCAAGAATTCGAGATCATTGGCATTGCTACATACCTATACCGTTTCCACCTCATTAATGAATTGTTGTAGAAAGTCGAACCCATTTTGACACAGTTGTTTGAAAGGTTTCTTATGTTTGAACTGCTTGTTATGTTTATCAAATGTAAATTCTCACCATCATAGGTGTTTTTTGTGACCCACATGATTAAATAATTTCGTTTCCTTCCATTTCATTAGATTATTGGATGATATTGGAAATTTTATTGCCAACCAAAATGTCTTATACCCAAAAAATAATATATATTTTAGGCTGTTAGATGACCGATGTATAGAAATATATCTCATTCACAGAGCACATCTTTGGTAGGAATATTTATTGAATTACGATGTTATAAACATCTATGGCTGCCGTTACGGGCCCTTAATAACTCGACAACTGGTCTAACTACAGGACTTCTATACCACTAGTGGGACGAGGAGGGTAAATGGCAGTCACTTCACGGAAAATATCACAGTACAATCGCTTCGTAGTTAGACTGAAAAAGTCTACCTCAACAGAGTTGGGGAAAAGGCTCAGAGGATGTTGATTTATGGAATGATAGTGATGAGTTTAAGTGATATTTAGTTCATTATACTATTTTATACAGAACTAAAATATCTTTAGTTTGATGCATCTCACAAACCAGTATCCGTAAAGATACATTGTCGTAATTTGAATACCTGCATTGTTTAAATTGAGACTCCCACGTCCTTGAATTGTTTCAAATTTCTGATCATCTTGACTCCATTGTTCCATGTCAGTCGTTAATCATAAAAATTTGAAATCCGAAACTTGTCTGAAATACTTAATAAGTTGGATTGTGACGTCATCTATTAAACCAGTTCCACAGAATATCGATTTAACCACAGAGTCACTTCTATCCGGTATTCACAATTAGGGAACATGTTCATTGTCTGAGGACAATAACTCTTCATGCTGTCACCGATATTTGTGATAATCGTGACTTACGCTACGAAGTCCTCGCCCACGTATCTTTTAAATGTCTCTTAATTATGACTTCTAATTACTCTGCCACTAAACTGAAATGTTAAGTAGAAAGTAACCCTATATATATCTGTGCTATTACTGGTGCAGAGCCACATGAGCTCTTTCGAAAAAAGATGGTGGATAATTTTGGAAACCTTTGTTATAAATGTTGATTGAAACCCAAAGAAATCTTGGGATAAAAAGAAGCCTATGTGCTATTCCTACTTCAGACTGTAATCCCAAAATTTCATCCAAATTCATTCAGCCGTTTCTGCGCGACATTAACAAACAGCCATCCACAAAAAAAACACAATGATAAATATTAGTAGGGTATTACAAAGATTGAATGCTTTGAACATCGACATCGTTTTGGCGTGATTGGGTCCCCGCAAAACCGGCTCCCTCGATTGATACTGACAAATTAGCTTTCTGACATACATGCATTGGTTGACATAACTCCGGTCCGCTTTACATTCTGAGTTAAAAGTCCAATCGGAATTTGAATACAGTAACGAAAACGGTTCTTGCAATTATGACGAATACAAATGATTTGGTTCAGTTTTCAATGGATTTTTAAATTGAAATACTTTTTTCGATTGTTAATATAGTGTAGTGATTTCAATCGGATTAGCTAAAACCGATTGGGAATTAATTTATAATATGCTGCTGAGACAAATGGGAAAAAGTAAGGAAGATTTCACTCTGCAGCATTTAATCTGAATTCTACAAAAATCGACTTTGATCAAAGGGATTACACTTCCCCTGTTGAGTCATCCTATTCATCTTTATAGAGCCCAAGTTGGACATATATATATAGCCATAGGAGAAACGGGATATTCCACTTATACTGCAATTATACTGAATTTTTCAGATAAAGTACAAGAAAACATTCTTCAAGCTCATCACTTTGGTATGTGACTCCTACAGGGTTACTTATGAGCAACCGTTATTAAATACTAAAGATCTTCCAACAAACTAGCGAAGTACGGATTGAATTCCAGTTATTAAAGCTATTTAATTACTAATATATTGCATATAATGGTCTAGCTTTCAAAAGACTCTCGTATGGAATTTACAAGGTTCTAAATCTCGAGTTATCTGATAAATATTGTTAATGTTATTGCTTTTGGCCCTTATTTAGTAACTTTATATTACTTTATGTTTATACGTACAATTTACTGCAAAACAGTGGACCTAGTTACGGAACAATATTTTAAAGGTTTAGTGTAGTCTTGCGCAACTATAAGCACCAAATAAAGATCTGTAAGATTAGATTTCTAGATTACAAAGCAAAATAAGGTTTATTTTATGGGACATTCTTGAGATTTATCTCTTCTAATCATAATCTGCTTCTATTAACCCATATTATACTTCCGTGTACTGTTATAGATATTCTTCTTCTGCTTCATTCGAGTGCCGATCTCATTTCCATTGCAAGCTTGCAGGTAAGTACTTTGGAGCCCCTCTCCATAATTTGTTTTTTTTTTACACATCTTAGGTGGCAAATAAGCAAAGTGGTTACCGTGTCCTATGAACGTGTGCAACACCAGTGGAGTTACACCCGTGCTACCGACTCTGTAGGAACAGAGAGATTCTGTGTCGTCAGTGCAGAAGAAACAATCAGGACAAGCCTTTAGTCTTCCCACTGACAGCACAAAAACTCTCCAGTGAGCTCTGGCTACCCTACTCACCGCCGGGAACACAACACGAGGTTATTATATCCGTGGTATTCTGTAGGGTGGAGGGTGAAATTCGAACTGCTAAATTGGGACGAGAATATCATTTTGATTTTTATGAGATTAGTGTTTCCGAAATAAATGATTTAATTTAGACAATACGAGTACGACCGTTTTGGATGGGAAGAGAAATTGAATTAAACATACTATATAGATACATCTATGTTTATCGCCTAAAACACGACGTCTAAACTATTAAAAGATAGAATTAAAAAAAGTTGAATCGATTAAGATATTGAAAAAATTGAATCGGCTCAGGTGGGATTCGAATCCGCGAACTTTGCCTTACAGGGGGGACGCTTTGAACACTAGGCCCCAGAACCTTCACCCGTCTTACGGCTTACGGATGTATGTTTAAAAGATTTTGTATGGTTTCGGGCGAAGGTACTGGGGCTTAGTAGTCAGAGAGCTCGCCCTGTAAGGAAAAAAGTCTCGGGTTTGAATCCCGCCTCGACCGATTAAATTTTTTCTATATATTAATAGATTTGAATAGTTAGCATACTAAATGCTTTAAAATGTAATTCAAAGAAAAGTTGAAGTTATTAGAAGAGTTGAAGTAGTATGGTTAAAAATTTATCCATCTAAGGATGCATGTAGCCTAGTGGTATGTGTAATGGATTGCTGAGACGAGGTCTCGGGTTCGATCCCAGCTTTTAAAAAAAGAAAAAAAGGATGCATGTATTTAGGTATATTTCACTGTAGCGCCTGCCAGATGTTAGCGGTGGCTTGTAGTTCCTTCCAGGAGATTCAATGACAGTTGGCAAACAGTTTACTTTAACTTTACTCAGTCATGCAGAAAACTTTCATGTGAGATTCAATGACAGTTGGCAAACAGTTTACTTTAACTTTACTCAGTCATGCAGAAAACTTTCATGTAAATTCACACAGTGATAGTGATATAGGCACCTTTTTTATCCGGGATGTTGATAATTTTGGCATAGTTCTGGCGAAATGGAATCAATATTTCACCCGGTTACACCCGCGGATATAGGCTAATCTGATAAAATAAAGTTTCAAAATTTCAATAATCAGTTACGTCATATCTCAAATTACAATAGTCAAACATTTGATAAAATATTATTATCAAAATTAATTGGCAATCAAATCTTTGAACAAAGATTGGACCAGTGAAATGTTGCTCTAAAAAATATAGTTTATTGTCAAGAGATTGTCTAAACATAAAGTAAACGGCACCAAAAGGTAATTGGAAATTATTTTCCTGTCATGGAATTAAAAGTTGGTGTATATCGTTATTGGATAAATTTTCTATGTCGGCTATATTATTTTGACGATATTATAAAAGTAAAATAATCGGAAATGGATAATCTTATCAGGAAAATAATAGAACATTGATGGTAGCATATTGAGCTCTAATCTTTTCTACGTAGAGTAGTCCTGCGTTGAGGATCTTAGTCTCCTACAAAAAGATAGTAATTCTGTTAAAAATCGTACATAATCTCATTACTTACACTACATCACTACGTCTGTAGGTTTGATTTCTTAGTCACTAGTTAAAAAAATAATTAACCTTACTTAATACTAACTTAGAAATTACTGCATCTTAGTCATTCTAAAGCTAACTTTATGTAAATAATGCTCACCTATACACTGGACCCCTTTTTCCTAACAGATTTCACGTAGAAAAGGTTCTTCCACATTTTCAACTTAAAAGCAATCCTCCCATAGCACTGTACTCATAGCTTCATCATTCACACATATTCACTATCACAATTTCACTTAACACCAACTTAATTAAACCAACTTCAACTAACACGTTTCAACTTCGTTGACAATGTACATTACACTCCACGACAACTCTCGAAGTGTGCTTACCCACTGAACTCACATTCTGAACTTAACACAGAGTTTTCACATAAATATTTTAATAGTTTTAATAGATATGTCAAATTTATTTGACGTATAAAGTTATATAGGGTTTCTATAAAGCGTATGATGACCCTAAAAGTTGCTTTACAACTGAGTGTTGAATGCAAAGCACACGGTTTCTCCTGCGCCCGCGCCGCTCGGTATGCGGGCATCTGTGTGTGCGCGCGTGCACGTACATAGCGACACGCACACACTAAAGAACAGGCTGCACGGTTTTTGTCGATGTCCACGGGGCAAGTAACCTTAGTAGAATAGCGTTGTAACTTGCAATGTCACTAAGTTATGCTTATAGGTATTTTATGGTTTAGATAGTCATATGACAATCCTAATATCTTAAACTTATTAAATATGTATATTGACTTGTTAACAGTAATATATTGCAGAATATGGTGTTAAAATACTAAACATTTTAGATAATAAAAATTCGTGACAATGTGCCACAACTATTTGATTAGACCAATCATGAATTCGAAATGAATACTTTCTTTCGAAGACAATATCAATAGTTGACATTTATTTATTAACTTATCTATATGACTCACTTCGTTGTTAATAATCGTCTTCAATAAAAATATTGTGAAGTAAAAAAATATTAATATCGACATAAAAATTTTCAAGTTACAATACTGCTATATTACGCCAAAGTTTTTCTGAAAGCTGCTGGTCGATGTCCCGCTAGCAAGACTCGAACTTCGATGTTCTTTCTCTATTAAACCTCTAGGTTATCATACATCAGAAAGAGACCGCTATAGTTCTTACAACAGGCTGTAAATTTGCAGAACTTGAAGAAGCCTTACTAAGGTATTATTGACGAGAGAATTACGGTCGTTTAAGTAACAACCGACCAATTTGGAAAGGTATGTTATAGTACCTGTTCCTTCATTGTAGCAAATTCAACTTAAGAAGTCGTATTGGCGATATTACCACTCGCTAGTTTATATGGATACCAGGCTGATTGGTTCGAATATAAGTCTATTGAACAATTTTGATCGGTTCAACTCTATTTTTTATTACATAATCTAATTATAAATATTAAGCATGTGATGTTAGAGTAAATAGATTGTTCCTTCTAGGTATACTTTGTTATAAGTTGTTATAGAAGAAAGCCATTGTTTTTTTTTTTTTTTTTTTTAGTCATTATCTATTTGGTGACTAAGTTCGATGAACTTCCTAATGCACATCTCACGAAATTTAACTCGGTATCAGTTGATTGCTAAACAATAAGGTCAATCTCCCTTTTTGACTGAACCTATTTTTCTTATTACAATACTGGATGTTTGACTATGCCCCCTAAAACTTTCAGGACCCAGGGCAACTTCAACTGCAATTCGATACGTCTGCTCATGTAAAGGCTCTGGTTCAAGATTTTCTCTTACAGTTGGAAGGTAAAACGGCAGTCACTACCATAAAAGAAAGGAGGAGTGGGAGAGCGTGCAAACCCTGGGCTCCAAAGTGCAACCTTTGGATGCAACTAGGATTGGAAGTCGAATGAAGAGAGAGACATTACTGTTAAAATTACTACTTCAATCCTTAACCTCATTTAATATATTGTTATCTAATGTGTTATTAAAAATCAAAACCGGGTTTAAAACGAGACTGTCCTAAAAAATGTATGGAGCAATCGTAGTTAATAGTTTTTTAAGTTGGAGCATGGGTAAATGACTAACAAATCAACATTCAAATACCCTGATATAGCTAAAATTTAAATTATCTCTCTCTAGACATCCTTCGCTTTTCCATTAATGTCACTAAACTTATCAAGCAGTGGGTCAGTCATCATGCTTAAAACTTATTGATTCCACAATGTATTATCACCAAACCCCTCATTTCTACTAGACACTCTGGTTGAGATCCCAGAGACCCATAATATATGGGCTCCCTCTCCCACATAGATTACTAATCTAAAAAAAAAACCGAAAATTAAAAAATACCTACGACAAAAAACAAACTCTACTTAAGCCTGCTTTGATGACAAAATAAATTTAAAATCAAGCTAAATAAAAACAAAAACACAAAACAATATGCAATAAACAAACAAACGCACCTTCGAACAAAACTTAACTACACAAAGCGGGCTCTATCTGAAGTCGTCGCCCTACATAATACCAGCCATCATCTCAATACGCGGTTGTCCCACAGAACCCAGTAATTTGTTAATAATGATTTAAATAAAAACATTCACTTGCGTAATATATGTACTAACTGTTTATTTTTTATTTTAACAAGACGATCGCCATTAGATAATAAACATATAATGAGTACTTTTTCGTGTTTTTTGTGAGGTTTTCGTACACAACAGTTATCGAGTTTGCTAGTTCGCCAGCGGCGCGGCAGTTTGATATCGCGATATCTTTAGTTCGTATGATTAAAAATTTATGTTGGCATGTGACTGTAATTACGAAGATTTAAAGCGATTGGCCGCTCGAGATAATTTTCTATGGGAAATTAAAATTAATAAATTATTATAATATTATTCATCGACCTCGCTTGTAGATTTAGGTTTCATTGCTCTCAAATTAATAACAATATTAATTTAATGTAAGTAATATATATAGCTAGTCAGTAAATATAATAAATAATATAAAATCTTATCGTAGCAGATAACGAAACTGCATACAAACCGCTTCCAAAATAATAAATTAATATAAGTATAGTAACATAAGTGGCAATTACATATTTGAGCCGTTTGGGGTCGAGACGCTGCTGGGATCATGGGGTCCAAGTGCCCGTCTTTTGTTTAGAGAAATTTCTAAACGTTTAATTGACGCTACCCGTGACCAGAGGGCTGGTTTATTCCTTGCTCAAAGGATTGGTATTGCCATTCAACGTGGCAATGCAGCCAGCCTTCTGGTCACCCTCCCGGTTGACATCGATGGGGAGAAATTCTTTAACGCCTGAACCTGCAGGATTGTTTTTCTTTTTATATATATATATATAGAATACGTCAATTAGACTTCGCCTTGCCTGATGGTAAGTTGAAGGCAAAGTCTCAGAAAAGAGGCTCATACCATGTGACAATGGTGACACTCAGCTTAGTTTGTTTAGGTATATTCTGTTTTTATTATTTTAATTTAGATAACGTCCGTGTATGTAAATATTAAAACTTAAGTATATCTTAATTCATTAAGCACAATAGACAGAGATAATTATTAGGAATTGTATCAAGATATTAATTTCATATTTGATCTTTTCGTTGTTTTATATTAGTAAAATTACATTACTTTCAAAATAAATAAAGATACCTAACTTAGCATTAAAAATACTAAATAGGTATTATTAGGTAAGGAATTAGTTTGCTCTTGATGGTGACATACGGCGATTATAGATTGCTGCGATGGGCCAATAGTTTTAAACAATTTTCTTTATATCATTACTCTTGGAGAAAGTGTCCTATTGTTATTTTTAATGTTTTTAAAATACGCTTCAAATGCGTTGCAGCACCCGTGGTCACGACTTGATTGTGTGCTGCAACGCATCCGAAACGTCGGGGGAAATAGTAAGTTCCATGTTTTAATCGTGAATAGTCCTGAACCGTTGTATAATTATGACGTGTTCTATTGACGGCAATAGACTTGACCCCTATTACGTGCTACGGAAACAGGTGGCGAAATGTAGGTTTCAATAAGAGCTTCCCCTTCAAGTAAATGCAGCTGAGAAATGGAAATAGCGTTATGGCAGTATTAATAAGAAGGTATGCATAGTAAGAGGGTATAAATAACTTTATTCTAGTACCTATTTTATTCAGGGCGCGCCGTAGTAGCGGCGGTAAGACCCATCATGGGGGAGTGGCTAGAGAGGCCACACGGCAGCCTCTCGTACCGTCTGACGCAGATGATCACCGAGTACGGGTGCTTCGGGAAGTATCTGCGTCGGATCGAGAAAGAGCCAACGTCCGAGTGCCATCACTGCGACGCGAGCGAGGACTCAGGGCCGCACACGCTCACCGAGTGTCCGGCGTGGGAGACGCCGAGGCGGGAGCTTGTGGCGGCCCTGGGAGTGAGGGTTCTCACGCTCTCCACTTTGCTCGCGGCGATGGTCCGCTGCGCGGATGCGTGGACGGCCGGCGCCTCCTTCTGCGAGCAAGTAATGCTCGTGAGGGAGGAGGCGGGGCGAGAGCGGCAGCGGAAGCGACGAAGGATCGCAAGACAAGCTGCCCGCGTACGAAGGCAACTCGGGCGTCGGAGGTCGATGAACGACCTCCGCCCCCCATGATCGCCGGCCTGGGGGTGACAGGTGGAGCCGCCTGTCACCCTGGCAGAAGCAGGCCGCGGCGGTGGCGCGCCTGGCGCGCCTCCCCGTTTCCGGGGACGAGTTGGGTCCCCACACCCGAGAAGAGAGCCAGATCGTTAGAGATGGCCTTGGGTCGGCCGGGGTGCGAGGGATATGCCTGTCAACCTTACCTTCGGCAACCAAAACGACCCACAGGCGGCGTGCGTTTTAGTCGGTTCGAGCCCGACATAACCTCCTCCACCGGCTCCGGTGGGGAGGTATCCGTGGGGATTTTGCGCACTTAAAAAAAAAAGTACCTATTTTATTCCTTATATTGCTCGGAGCATGTCCACATTTTGGCTCCAAGATATACCTATTATCTTGGACCCAAAATGTGGACAGCACGGGATGTTACCACAGCGGTGGACACTGTTTGGTACAATATTTTAGATACTTTCTGTGGTCGAACCCGACACGTTTACCTTACCGCTAGCTTACATGAGAAGAAACCCGAAGGTAAACGCATGTCAAAAAAACTTACATATATTCACAAATCTAAATCCCCGAAGGGATTGGCAGAGGTGTCAACCCACATTTCGCCAACTACGATTTTCAGGATCGCTATAGTCGTCAAGCGGGCTTTATATCGTGGGCTGTATGTTTACTGTCGGATGGCAAAAATCTCTTAATAGTAGTAGAAAAAAATGACAATGAAAATGTTTTAGTGTCCTAAACTGACTGACAGAATAAAAGTATCAGTCACTCACGAATGAAAATGGGAATCACCATTTGCGGGTCATTGATACTTTTATTCTGTCCATAGCTACTAGGTTTATTTATGCATAGGTAGGACACCACGGTATTACCGTCTAATTGAGCAGTCCGACTGGGGTACTGCCCCAGTCGGATTGCTCAATTAGACCCCTGCTCCCAACAGAATACCGCGGCCATAATAATCTTGTGTTGTGTTCCAGGCGGTGAGTAGGGTAGCTAGAGCTCACTGGAGAGATTTTGTGCTGTCAGTGGGAAGACCTAAAGCTTGATCTGCTTTGTCTTTTACACTGACAGCACAGAAACAATCTGTGCTTACAGGGTTGGCAGCGCGAGGTGACTCCTTTTGTTTTGTATACGTCCATAGGCCACGGTAATCACTTTCCATCAGGTGGTCTGCCACCTAAGTGGTATAAATAAAAAAAGAAAACAAGCTTCTTCAATTGTCATTAATCTATCCATTCAAACTCGACAGTTTAGAGTATTTCTGATCTGCCATCTCTTAATACTATTAATTTTATTACCCTTAAACAAAATACCGATTCTACGCTCCTGCCCGCCAATTACATATTATCAAGTCATCTCTCTTTCGCGATGTTTCGTTTTTACCGAGAACCTTATCTGAACAGAGCCTTAAGAAAGACTTAACAAGGTAGACGTCAAGAAAAAAATACCGAAGGAAAAAATACTTTGAAAGGTATTGAAGGCGGTAAAAAAGGAGCCTAGGGAAAAAGGATTCTCCATAGAGAGCAAAATTTCTACTTAATATACTCATGATGAAGATGAAAGTTATTCTCAACTGCTCAGCTCCGATCGAACCAAAACCTATGTCATTCTCATGATTCAATATGCTAATGAACCATTTACAATCGTCGGTGGTCTCTACTTACCCCTGTGTGAATACAGTGATATAGTGTAAC
This sequence comes from Eilema griseolum, assembly GCA_963662185.1. Lineage (NCBI taxonomy): Eukaryota > Metazoa > Arthropoda > Insecta > Lepidoptera > Erebidae > Eilema > Eilema griseolum. Next base: position 16,270,967 of record OY759250.1, read on the forward strand.
AGTATTTATAAATGTACATTTTCTTGCATAATTCAAATATTTGCATAAATAAACATTTGATGAATAAATTCGTAAGATTAAACCTCCATCCGGTCGAAATTAATTATATCAATCTAATAACGATCAATAGATTTCAGATATCAACTTCGATATACACATCATGTTTTCATTCATAATCTTGAATGTCAACAAATCATTTGATAAACATATCGAGCAATGAATATCGAACATCGTGATTTGATTCTTTAGATGTGCGATTAAATGTTTATTAATTGCCAGTTGCTATATAAAGCACAGAGAGTTAATGAAGCAGTTTTTGCGTCGTCCCATCACTTGATCTAAGAATAAACGGCCCGTTACTTCCTTAGTCCGCAGACAAGGCGAGCGACCAATGTGATTTTCTTCGACCAATTAAGGCGACAGATCCATCACCATCTACACAGAACCTCTTCATTTCAAAGTCAACGCCCTGGCAATTATCAACGCTGCTAAATCCATTCCTTTTTAGGAACTTAATAAACCTACCTAAAATGGTAATCTAAAAAACAAAATGGAAAAGGATTAATACAGAAACTATAAACTAGTGGTGGTGTAATTGCTGAGACACCGGACTTGCGAATGTATAGTAGTGGATTGAATCCCAAGTTTAATATCGATGTGCAGCTAGTTGTAATATCAGATATTTTGCTAAGGAGAGTTTTCGAGATGTATGTACGTATTACTGTATGAGCCACATCTGTAATAAATATTTACATATAATCACGCCTTATCCCTGGACTGTTATGCAGAGGTGAAATAACACCCACATTTCACCAATCATTGAACTCGGTAATACTTATATATAATACTTATTAATAACCACGTAATAAGGGGTGAGCCTATTGCCGTCTTCCGGGCACTATTGTTGACACAAGACATGCATCTGAGGCTGAGTATGGGCTGTATATATCTGTTTAATGTTAAACAGCCCTATCCTTTAGTAGCCTTGTACAACACCGCATTGAAAGAGACGGGGTGGTCCAAATTCTAACCAAAGAACAGTTAAATATAAACTTTTGTTTGTTTATAATTAAATTTAACTGTAGTATAATTGATGCTTGAAGACGGTTTATTCGCAATTAAAGTCAATTAAATGGGACTATCTAAGGTACACCACACGTAACGAAGCGAAACGAAACTAAGCTCGTTTCGCTTATTTACAAACTCGGTTTAAACGGATCCAGCGAGAAGAAAACCACTACGTATCATACCGTGAAGTACAAGAGCTAAACTGCGAGCGGTGATTATAACGAACTTAATTTGGTTTTTTTTATATCACTTAGGTGGCAGACAAGCGCACGGCCCACCTGATGGAAAGTGGTTACCGTGGCCTATGGACGTGTGTTACACCAGAGAAGCCACACTCGCGCTGTCGACCCTGTAAGCTCAGAGTTTCTGTGCCGTCAGTAGAAAACAAAGCAGGACAAGCCTTTAGTCATCCCACTGACAGCACAAATTCTCCAGTGAGCTCTGGCTACCCTACTCACCACTGGGAACACAACACGAAGTTATTATAACCGCGGAATCCTGTAGGGCTGAGGTACTTCCCCAGTCGGACTGCTCAATTGGGCGGAAATACCGCCGTGTCCTACCTCCTTGGCATCATAGCTGTAGCATTTAGCCGCTACAACTTTTTGTAATGTGAGAAATACACCACATGGATATAATACAACCCCCCTCCCGCCGCCAGAGCCTGTGGGGAAGGATATGGCGAACTTGAACCGTCTGAGGGTCATACGTTGCCGGACATGAAGTTTCCGGAGGTATTTCCCTCGCACCCTGGCCGAGTACAATATAATACCAAATAATATAACATATAACCGCGTTAGCCTAGTGGTATGGGTAAAGGACTGCTGAGACAAGGTCTCGGGTTCGATCCCAGGTTTTACCATGGCACACACCAATGACTTTTCGAAGTTATGTGTGTATTTATCGCAGGTTTATAAGTGCCCGGTTAATGGCAATAGGCTCGCCACCTATTACATTGGGACCTAAACATGAACTGGTGAAATGTGGGTGCTAGCACCTCTGCCTACCCCTTCGGGGATATAGGCGTGAGTTTATGTTATGTTATGTTATAACCGCGTTAGCCTAGTGGTATGGCTAACGGTCTGTTGAGACGAGGTCTCGGGTTCGATCCCAGTTTTTACCATGGCACACACCAATGACTTTTCGATGCTTTTCGAAGTTATGTGTGTATTTATCGCAGGTTTATAAGTGCCTGGATAATGGCGATAGGCTCGCCACCTATTACGTTGGGACCTAAACATAAACTGGCAAACGGGTGCTAGCACCTCTGCCTACCCCTTCTGGGGTATAGGCGTGAGTTTATGTTATGTTATCTTATGTTAATATATACTAGGAATTTCTACGCGTCGCTTTTTATACCCAAAGTAAGTATAGCTTGACTAACTTGTAATATGAATACTAGAATACAGATACCTATACATTATACACACATACAAACTTAGATATAAATTTTGTCCCTGGGTCGTCCGGGGTGCGAGGGATATGCCTGTCAACCTCACCTTCGGCAACCAAAGCGACCCACAGGCGGCGTGCGTTTTAGTCGGTTCGAGTCCGACATAACCTCCTCCACCGGCTCCGGTGGGGAGGTATCCGCGGGGATTTTGCGCACGTAAAAAAAAAAAAGATATAAATTTTGTAAATGCGTACATAGTATGCACAGAAACACCCAGATTAATACGATTAGATATTATAAATATTTACACTGAGCGGAAATCGAACCCGCGACCTACGACGTAGCTGTAAAACACTCTACCACAGAGGTCATGGGTCACCAAGCAATAAGTCACTCAAATACTCTTCCTCTGTAAATCAGTTCCTATTCACCATTACAGATACTATTTAATGTTACAATGGTGGCACTCAGCTTGGCGGCCTCATCAGATGCTTTTTCACGCCCCGCTTAAAGGACCCGGGACTGTAGGAAGAAGGAAACACGTGAGCTGGTAATTAATTCCAGGTATTGGTGGTGCGGCAAAGAAAAAAACCCAGGTACAATGAGGTACTTATAAATTTTTTATATCTTTTTTTATTTTTCTCCTCACAAAAAAAATAAACAAAAGTGATACTCCTGATACATTTATCCTTTGTGAGGAGCTGGTGTCCAAATCAGGTTAAAAAAACCGTGCTACGGATACTTGAGCTTGTACCATAACATAAACATTAGTAGATTATAAAATACAATAATTTTATAACCATCCGCTCGAGATGATACTTTCAATGAATAATAATAAAATGCCGTGTGACATTCCTTAAGTACGGCTAACTCGCTTACACTCGAGTATATACGCACAGAAGAGAGAGACAACGCTATCGAAGGAAGTACTCCCTTATCGTTCATTCCAGGAATAACTTTCCCATAGATTGTGATGGTGGAATGGTTGTGTGTTTGGAATGCAAAAAGTGTGGTGCGCGTTTCGTACAAGTTCGTCATAAGTCAAAATTTGAGTGCAAGCTGGAGTGATTAGTCATATCGAGAGCCGAACTCGTTAGTAGAACTATGGCTGAAGGTTACATTTCTGCACTGTTACATTTCCACGTCAGATATCTGTAAATCTCTATCATATCTTCGACAAGCACACATATTCTGCCGACCCCAATAAATACGGGATAATTACAAAATGATGATAAAGATATCTTTGATATCAGTAAGATGGCTATATAAGGTATGTTTCAGTTTTAAGTTTGATTTAATATTAACATTAAAATTTGGTGTGGTGCAAGTTAAAACTTATAAACGCAATAAAATATTATAGGGCATTTTTCCCTATATACTTGAAACTTACTTGGCAACTGTTTAACATTAGTCGCTCCTTAGGCTTAAGTTTCCTCAAAGTTCCTCGACATGTCTCAAGTTACTTGCATCAAATTTGCTTCTACTCTCTCCTAAATATAAGTCACATGTAAATCTTCGTTTTCCATTTGAGGAAATAAAAGGTCTCCCACACTATATCCCCTTTTTGAAAAAAGAAGACTTATTCATGCTTACAAATGGAATGAAACATCGGCTGCCCACACAGTAGTCGGTCGCTCGACCACCATGCCCTGCATTTTTGACAGCCTGTCAAAAATCGAGCAGGAAGCGAATTTTAGCATGTCAAATCACAGCGTGCAGCTGTCGAATAATATACAATTATTATCATTGGACCGCCCGAGAGGATGTAATGTCATGATTAGAGGCCTAAATTGACATGTCCAGACGTGGTTTGCTCTTGTTCTGTGAACCACCAGCACTGTGTGAAAAGTTAAACCAATTAAAGGCACGCAAGAATGTTCCGAATCTCATTGTTGTGTAATTATTGCTTGCAGCAATATACTCTCATATTTTGTTGTCTGTCTGTTTGGTATCACACGCACTTTTGCGTATAATTGATTCAGTTTAGTTTGTAGTGTTAAATGTGAAAGAGCCCTAACTACCAGTGTATCCCAGTACCAATAATACTCAACGCTAGTGGCTCTTTGTTTTTTATATTAATAAATGTGTGCTGACAAAAACTGAAAAGTATATTGATAAAACTTTTGACAAAAACTTTTTGGCTAATTATTTAAAGAATATAATTTAAGATCACTTTTTTTATATAGTCACACAATACAAAAAAATTATATATATATATATAATATTATAAATAGGCAAAGTGTGTGACGTTGTAGGGATAATCTCTGGATCTACAGAACCAATTTTCAAAATTCTCTTAACAATAGAAAGTTACATTATTTGTGTATGATTAGGCTATAGGTACATCATCAGGCTATCGGGGAGGATCAGCAGCGGGATTGGAATTAGAAGTCCACGCAAGCCGAGAGCAACTGCTTCTTTGTAACAAATCATAAAATGAAAGAGTCACGAAGCAGTGAAATTAGCAATATGAGACCGATCAAACAGTGAAAATTATAACACGAAGCCATCTTCAGTACACGTCTTATCCACGGTTAAACCGACCGCATATATCATTGAAGTTTGTGGTCGCAATCAGCAAAGAAAATTTAGATGCGATTGAATCTGCATAACTCCCACAAGATGTGCTAGTGTTTCTTTCACATGTTAACAGGAATATTGCCAGCGTGTTTACTGTTTATTGTTTCATTATATGTCCATTTATTTGTAGTTTATATTTTAATCGACTTCAAAACAGGAGGTTTGGTTGGTTTTTAGAGTTCATTACCCAAAGGGTAAAAACTGAATCATAATCACTAAGAGAGGAGTCTTAGTGATTATGGTTCCGGTTCCGTTCGTCTGTCTCTCTGTCACCAGGATATTATGTGATATTTACGGCGATTTTTGGGAGTGGGTGTGACATTTTATCGTTTTTCGTTTCCGAAGCTGAATTTGGCGGTAAATGTGTACCACAGGCATTCATCTCGAAGTTCATAAATTATACTTTGTGACTTAAATATGTGAAGATATTTGTTGTAATTTAACGGTTTGCATCAAATGTATTGTGGGCCCGTACTATGTGCAGTGGGTTATGGAGCGAGCTATGCTTGGAGTTTCTCGGAAGGATGGAGTTCGAAACGAGGTTATCCGACAAAAAACTAAAGTTACCGACATAGCTCGCAGAATAGACAAGCTGAAGCGGCCACGTCTGCTGAACGATCGATGGCCGTTGGAGCAAACGAGTCCTAGAGTGAAGAGCGCGAGAAGGCAAACGGAAGGTAAGGACACCCCTAGCCAGATGGACTAACGATCTTAAAAGGATGGCTGCGACGGACTGGATGCGGCAGGTGGAGAACTGGACGAAATGGTGCACATTGAGAAAGGCATATGTCCAGCAGTGAACTGCGATCGACTGATTGATTGACTCATATTCGTACTCATATAGGATTTTGGCTTACAGCTAAGTGCAACGTGTCCACCTACTCGGTTACCGAGTGGGTTGACACATTGGCTTCGTCCATTCTCGTAACTGATTTTTCATTACCAGATTGCACTTAGCCAGGAATTAAGATAAGGTTAATGATGATAGAATTATTGAATAAATTATATACATAATAGAATAAAAAAATAATTTCAAATCTAGTGCACTATGGCACTAGAGTATTCTTTACCTGGTAAATGTTTTAGAGGTAGACCCATAAACTATAAGGAAAGGTGTAGTGTCAGAGAACGTGAGAGAGTTCTAAGTTTCCGAAAAAATGTAGATACCTACTAGGAGGCGAATCAATTTCCATCTACCGGCCACGTCTCACGTTCAAACTTACGTCAACACTTGCGACTTCCAAAGTAGCATTTGAATTTAATTGAATATTAACATCAATTTAATAAGCAGCATATGTGATTACCCCCTTAAGCACTGTAGACATCCATATTACCAGTGTATATGCGTATACTGCATGTAGACTTATATATTTTCAGGGTACCGTATCCGTAGCTGACGAAACCTTACCAAGAACCTGTTGTATGTCCGTTTGTCAGCGAGATGTACCGCATAACACGCATTACTAAGACAGCTGAAATATTGACGAGAGTGCATTACAAATCTGTATATGTCTCGCATCTACGGTGGCCTCCCTAAGGCCAATTCTCCTAGCAAAAATCTGTTCAAAATAAATTCGATCTAATTTCAATCTCCTAAATGACAAAAACGATCACGATATCAACGAAAATGGAATTACGAGGATACTGTTTGGAGATTGAGATTAAATCTTGAACAGATTTTTCGCTATCTATAAACGTTCTCTTAGCAAATCTGTTTAAGAGTAATATATAACAATACTTCTGTAGTTTATTGTGTACTTATTCGATGGTACAGAATCCTTATTACACAAATCCAACTCGCACTAGCCCCGCTTTTTTATCCACCCATCCCTAGCCCGCGGCTTCGGTCAAGTGGACAGAATCGAAGTTGAATTCTCTTTGTAGATGCTTATCTATCGTTTATAGATGCATTGTGGTGTAATAATTCATATCTTGTATTTTATGGGGGTCTTACACGATCGATCAGCTAAGGGCACCACCGGGTACACTCGTGGTTAGTTCAATGTTATTTATAATCTACTAGTTACTCCCCGCGGTTTGTATTGAAGGATGCATCATCGTTATGGCGATTTCGAAGCAGCGTCTAAAGTATTTTGAGTTTAAAGTACGCTTATCGTTTTTAATCGGTATGTTGAGTTTTCTGGCAGCGACAGTCGTCTGACATATCAGTCCTACTAGACAAATGACAATTTGTTGGCGTACTATACAAATGTATGGAATTTGACGTTTTTGACATACGTTGACATCTGTCATATACGTCAAATCCAATACATTTGCCATTCTATTATACAATACACCGGCTAACGAATTGACCGGTCACTTATCTAGACGGGCCTTACTAAGAAGGAAGGATACGTCAAAGATTCGTCTGTTATTTAAAAAGTTGTTGTTAATTGAATGCAACCGGGGTCTAATGGAAAGCACGCAGCATGCACTGACCCACCTAATGGAAAGTGGTTACCGTGGCCTTTGGACGCATGCAACACTAGGGAAGTTACACTCGTGCTACCGACCCTTTTTTTTTTTTTTTTTTTTTACGTGCGCAAAATCCCCACGGATACCTCCCCACCGGAGCCGGTGAAGGAGGTTATGTCGGACTCGAACCGACCAAAACGCACGCCGTCTGTGGGTCGTTTCGGTTGCCGAAGGTGAGGTTGACAGGCATATCCCTCGCACCCCGGCCGACCCAGGGCCATCTCTCACGGTCTGGCCCTCCTCTCGGGTGTGGGGACTACAGAGTCCCCAACTCGTCCCCGGAAACGGGGAGGCGCGCCACGCGCGTCACCGCCGCGGCCTGCTTCTGCCAGGGTGACAGGCGGCTTCACCTGTCACCCCCAGGCCGGCGCTCATGGGGGGCGGAGGTCGTTCATCGACCTCCGACGCCCGAGTTGCCTTCGTGCGCGGGCAGCTTGTCTTGCGATCCTTCGTCGCTCCCGCTGCCGCTCCCGCCCCGCCTCCTCCTTCACGAGCATTACTTGCTCGCAGAAGGAGGCGCCGGCCGCCCACGCATCCGCGCAGCGAACCATCGCCGCGAGCAAGGTGGAGAGCGTGAGAACCCTCACTCCCAGGGCCGCCACAAGCTCCCGCCTCGGCGTCTCCCACGCCGGACACTCGGTGAGCGTGTGCGGACCTGAGTCCTCGCTCGCGTCGCAGTGATGGCATTCGGACGTTGGCTCTTTCTGCATCCGACGCAGATACTTTCCGAAGCATCCGTGCTCGGTGATCATCTGCGTCAGACGGTACGAGAGGCTGCCGTGTGGCCTCTCTAGCCACTCCCCCATGATGGGTCTTACCGCCGTTACTACGGCGTGCCCTAGTGCTACCGACCCTGTAAGAAAAGAGAGTTTCTGTGCCTTTAATGCAAAAGACCAAACAGTAGTATTACAAATGCTAAAGTAACTCTATCTGTCTATTACGCTTGCACGCCTAAACGGATTTGGATGAAATTTGGTACAGAGTGGAACTTGTGAAGAATATAGGCTATGTTCTTTTATAACGGACATGCGCGTGGGTGGGAACCGTGGATAATATTTAGTAGGTTATAGTCTGAAATAACACATTGGCCTACTTTTATCTCTGGAAATTTCCCATAAGTTGCAAGAACGGGATCGGAATTCTTCCATATGGTTGGACCCGCGGACAACAGTTAGTTAGCGATAATAATAATAATAAAAGTCCCAAGACCGCGACACCATGAGAGCATAAACTGAATCAAGCTTCAACGGAAATCACACAGCATTCCGACGCGACTGCCATTCATTGCGTTTTAATTGAATTATTGCCTAAACACGGGACTCCCAATTCCAAATGTCAAGATTAAAGGCGGAACTACACTTCATTAGGTATTATTAGCAGTTGCTCGCGGCTCTGCCCGCGTGGTAAACTGAGGTCATTACGGAAACGCGACCTTCTGCCCCTCTAGAAAAGTATCAATTCGTTGGTCAGCGTATTGTAGAACAGAATATATGAGATTTGAAGTTTATGACATACGTTGACAGCTGTCATATACGTCAAATTCCATACATTTGACATTACATACACTATTCTACAATACGACGGCCAACGAATTGCTACATGTCTAAGGAGGCTGGTTATTTAGGTAATCTGTGCTTGTTGCAAATTTCTGACAGATCCGTTTAGCCATTTGAGCGTGATTGAGTAACAAACAAACAAAATATTTCTACAAACTTTCACATTTATTTATAACTAGCTGTGGCCTGAGGTTTGCCCTCAGCTCGCTTGTGTGAAATTCTAATCCCCATAACCTATGGGAATATAAATCAGGGATAGAATTGAGCCTTGTGTAAATTGTGATAATATGTTATTCATGTACCAAATTTCCCGGCATCAGTACGTCATTCGTTCACATGACAAATATTTGAACCAACACCACCCAGCCGCATAACATATAACGAAGTGTGGTTCCACCTTAAAAGCATAAATTATTGTGATCATAGACGATAAAAATATATTACAAATAATATGTAAAGCTTCACCCACCGAAGCGAAGTATTCGGTACAAATAAACATATTTCTGAACGACGTTTATTGCCCCTCCGAAATTATTTTATAACGGAGACACTTTTGTTGATATTGGTTTAAGTGTGTAATAAATATTTTGTGTATACGTGCGTTTTGTTGTGTATGTAGTTGTAAAGAATTTACAACTATAGATACAATACACGTGTATGAAACATTTTAGATTTTTTGTGTATGAAGCCTATAATGTGTAGTTTTACTTATACAAAACTAGCTATTACAGGCGGCTGCCTCCACCTAAATATTGGTTGCGATCCCGTGACCAGAAACCTATTCCCAGTATAATAATATAGCCTGTTTGTTATTCCATACATACATGCATAAAATCATGCCTTTATCCCCGGAGGGTTCAGCAGAGGTGAATTAACACCCACACTTCACCAATCATTGAATTCAGTTCCACGTAATAGGGATGAGCCTTTTGCCACTTTCCGGGCACTATTGTTGACTCAAGCCATGCATCTGAGGCTAAGTCTGGGCTATATATATCTGTCTGATGTTAAACAGCCCTATCCCTTGGTCGCCTTGTACGACACCGCAAGGGAAGAGGATAGTGGCACAAATTCTACTTTCCCGGGAACCATACGGCTTTCTGCCGTGGACCACGCTATTCCAGACTATAAATAATCTACCTGTGTGCCAAAGCTTATGCAGATTCGTTCAGAAGTTCTAACGTGATTGAGTAACCGAAGCCTAATCATCTGTCCATTCATGTGTACAACCAAACTTTTGCATTTATAATAGTACAAAGATATAAACACTATATATATGTGTTTATATCTATCAACTACACACATTTTTATATAGATATATATACACAATTATAAACATGTATGAGTGAGTTGTGCCCGCGGCTACACCCGCGCTTGATATGTGATACTGTTATATATTATGCTTCCGTTATCATAACGAGAAATAAAAAAAGATATTTCTAACTTTTTAAACACAAGAAGGTAAATCAAAGTCTGTCCAGTAGTGTTTGGGTGTCTCGATATTGTTTCAAAGCTGCCGCGGGGTCCAATCACCTCAGTCACAGAATATATGACCCACGACTAAAGACATTTATGTGTTTACTACTGGACCGTCATTATCTTAGCTACTATGTCTTTTTTTGTCTTTTAAATATACTAGACAAGTTTTAGAGAACAATTTTGTTTATTTATTGTACACTTACAAGGCATATTATACAAAGAAGTGAAATGTTATATATAAAGGCGAGCTTAACTTAAGAGAGGTGTGGATCTCATGCAAAGACTAGACTTCTCTAGTCTGGTCTTTGCGACCCGTACCCCTCCACCGTTCGTTAATCAATTTTTACTTATGTGTGTAGTCATAACGCTCCTTTTTAGTGTCTGTATGACAGTTATAAAAAGTTGCCCACATTTTTTTACTTGTTAATACTTTATTGTACACATAATTACATTTGTACAAAAAGAAAAGATGTAATGTACAAAGGCGAGCTTAACTTAATGTTGAGTTTTCTTCCAGCGAAACCGGGACTGCACAGAGGTATTACAACACGCGAGGCAAAGTCTAGTGTACATGCAAATTTAGATTTAATATAAAAGGTACACAATATGTATACAAACACATATACACACATAAATGCATACATACCATACAGTCCATACAGTCAATCAGTGAAGCTCAACCACGATACCATTTACACCCGAGGCTTTCAGCTCGAAAGTCAGGGTCCACTGATCCATTTTTATTTGACTAATTTTAGTTATTACAAGTACGACTTCCGTCGAACCCCCCAACACCCCGAAGCATGCCTGCACCAGAGCCTCACCCATTGATAGCACGACAGCTTGGGCCTCGATGATCTTGTTGGGGTCTCTTACCAGAGACGAGCAGTCCCTATATATATCAGTCAGCTACCCAATAACTCCCTTTTTTAAACAACTTAGGTGGCAGATAAGCACACGGCCCACCTGGTGGAAAGTGGTTACCGTGGCCTATGAGCATTTGCAACATCAGGGGAGTCACGCTCGTGCTACCGACCCTTTTTTTTTTTTTTTTTTTTTTTACGTGCGCAAAATCCCCACGGATACCTCCCCACCGGAGCCGGTGGAGGAGGTTATGTCGGACTCGAACCGACTAAAACGCACGCCGCCTGTGGGTCGTTTCGGTTGCCGAAGGTGAGGTTGACAGGCATATCCCTCGCACCCCGGCCGACCCAGGGCCATCTCTCACGATCTGGCCCTCTTCTCGGGTGTGGGGACCACAGAGTCCCCAACTCGTCCCCGGAAACGGGGAGGTGCGCCACGCGCGCCGCCGCCGCGGCCTGCTTCTGCAAGGGTGACAGGCGGCTTCACCTGTCACCCCCAGGCCGGCGCTCATGGGGGGCGGAGGTCGTTCATCGACCTCCGACGCCCGAGTTGCCTTCGTGCGCGGGCAGCCTGTCTAGTGATCCTTCGTCGCTCCCGCTGCCGCTCCCGCCCCCGTGCTACCGACCCTGTAAGAACAGAGAGTTTCTGTGCTGTCAGTGCAGAACACAAAGCAGGGTACGCCTTTGGTCTGCCCACTTACAGCACAAAAACAACACGAACAGACAGTGTCTGTAATAGTGACCCTCTTTCCTGAGACTGCCTTTAGCCTACCATCAGGCGAGGTGAAGTCAAATATTACTGAGATTATTATGGCCGCGGTATTCTGGAGGTCGGAGGGACTTCCTCAGTCGGACTGCTCAATTGAAACGTTAATACCCTCGTGTCCTACCTGCTGTAAAATGATAAACTAGATCAAGGTGAGATTCCTTTTCCATCGACTTTTTAAATTTTTTATCCTCCGCCACTGTCACATACATCCTAGTGAAATCCGGTCGTAGCAGTATAGATACAAAATCCTTACAAGTTTATGAGCTAAGCCACAAATGTACACAACCTACATCATATCGCTTGCAGTCAGTACCTCGCTACACTAAGATTTGATTGGTATTTACTGTCATCTTAACATGCTTTATGGCGCTGTATCATGCCCAGATACTATTGAGATGATATCATCTATTGTTTCAGTGCTATTGAGGTCGGCACCATTCCAATGCACTTTATGGTAGGGTATCTAATATAAATCTTAATACAGCTAACTATATAGGTATAGTTGCATTTTTGAATTTTCAAAACAATAAATAAGGTGGTTTGTCTGTACTGATTCTATAACGCAGATCTATGCTCTACGTTTAAGAATTAGTTAAGACAAAAATTTGAAATACCGTTACCCACCGCTTCGTCATTATCATCTTAAGGTTGTTCGCAGTTGCATTCAAGGCTCAGAGGGTCTAAAAAGTCAAGTTTAAAACTAAAACCCGCCTACTGAAAAATCACGCTCTAAAAAGTATTAAACAAGAAAATATCATGAATAGCCGTGGTCATATGCCACTTGGTCTAACAATACATTCTAGGGAAAAGTTATGATTTCGACAGACTCATGTACATAGCCTATCAAAATCATAACCCTCCTTTTGCTTCATCGTAGTCGGGTAAAAAAAGTCACATTCAACGATTCCGCCATAAACAAGTAAGTTAATGAATTTCTCGTAGATCTCAATAGATTCCTATAATATTCGTTAAATGGTCACTCTTATGAGCAGAATCACAATCATTCATGTACTAAGCAGATTCAAATTTTGTGTAAATATTGCCGCAGGACAATATATTATTGTAATACGATTCTAATAAAATGATCTTTTTAGACCTGCAGAACTCAGACCAGGAAGTCTAAAAAGGCCTAATGGAATCGTATTAGGATAATATTTTGTTTTGCGGCGATATTTACACGAAATTAGAACTTGCTTAGTAACTGAATTGTTGTAATTCTACTCATATGAGTGACCATTTAATGAATTTTATAGGAATCCATTGAGATCTACTGGAAAATCATGAAGATGCTAGTTTTCAGCAGAATCGCTCAATGTGACCTTTTCGACCTGCAGGCTAGCGATCTAAGAACCCGAGGTATGTTTACTCTTTCACCTCCGGCTTTGTCTTACATGGTTTTTATGAGAATAACTGCCGCTGACTTCCCAACCCTGACATGAAAATCCGAGCCTCGTCTCTCAATCTGCAGGTTTACTGGGTTGCAGACAAATTTGACTTCAGCTCCAAAGATCTTGGCAGACTCCAAAAATAACCTTCTATTAGCAGGATGCGTCCATACTAATGTTTTAAATGTGAAAGTAACTCTGTCTGTCTGCCTGTTACATTTTCGCACCTAAACCACTGAACCGATTTTGATGAAATTAAATTTAAGTATAGATTAGACTCTGAGAAAGGACATAGGCTATGTTTGGTCGCGATAACCAATATCCGGGCAACACCTATTTTAAATAAACATGCGAAGTCGGGGCGAATTGCTAGTATACCAATAAAATATAACGCAGACACCTTGTGTTGTACCAAAACTTGATAGCAATCACCTAATTTGAACATTTAATTGTTCCAAGAGTCCAGAGTTGCGTTTATAAAGCCAATACGTTATTGCACCATCAGATACCGCGCCCAAATCAATATACAGCAAAAACCAACACGAAATAAATCAAGCTATATCGATATTGACATCGAGTTCGATGCCGAATAGCATCGTTCATTCGCTCATTCGTTCACTGCTTCGTTCATTAGCGGAACGTGACGTCATCCGCCGGTCCCAGTCGTTAACCCAATTAAAACATTCTCTGGGGACGATTATCTGGACTTACTATACCGTACTTTTATATATGTATATTCATTTATGCACCGCTTTTAAATATAAGTAACGGTTTTTGTGCACGGCTCCAATTACAATTGGTAAATGATTATTTTGACTTACGTTTGTAATGGCGGCGATTAATCTGTGACGATTGATCGGCGTGATCTAAATACCGGTTTTTGAATCCAACTTACTTTCACTTTGGAATAATTTGACAGATATTTTTTTCGTCATTGAATAACCCAAACGGTATAGTTTTTCTAATGTTCATCATCTTCTTGACGTTGTGATCAAGTGCATCCGAGGTTCCCACCTCCGAACCCAGGGTCCGTTTATTCCGTTTCTACTTTAGATTTAACTTATAGTGACTGCCATCTAATCTTCCATCTATGGAAGTATAGGGGTCGCCATAACCTCATCCGTAAATCAGTAGGTGTTCAGGCATGTAGGTGAGATTGATTTGACCCCAAAGGACCCTTTTTCGTGTCAACTTAACCTGGGAATAATTTTATTTTATGCTACTTCTCGGAGCTGTTAGTCTGAAAGTTGCACAGAAAATTCTTGTTACCTGGGAGTGAGAACAAACTTTCTAGGATATTAAGGTGCGAAATAGAAAATAAATGCCATTTCAAACTACAACTTAATTCTCATCAAATTTATTTTATAACATGGTCACCAATAAGTAAAAAACATCCTCACCCTGTTCGTGGCAATAAATAGTAATTTTATTGCAAGAATATGTAAACGCATTCTCTCTAAAAGCGGGTAAAGCCACGGGCGACAGCTAATTGAATTGTAAAACACCAATCAATTTGTACGAAATTCTACGCCCACATTACATTAATTGTAATAAATTTCCATAATTAAAAATTATATTAAAACCTACAAAAAATTATAAGAAAACAACGCACGAAGCGAACGCGTTTATGTCTTTTATATGGAGCGTGGCCTCTCTTGTTCCCACACTGCCGACAAACGGAGGCAGACGGATATTCACGCGCTTGATGTAAATAACCTTTATAATATAGGGTAGGTGCTTCATTGCCACGCCTAGCACAAGGTCCGCCACTAGCTGTGAGTATTAAAATACATTCACGTAAAATTATTTAATAGGTTAACTTTTCAAACAAAACATTGGAAAACAAATTTGTTCATTTTTAAGAATGTTCGTTACATGGAAAGCATTTACCAAAAATCTTTGCCTAGTATTAAATTAATCATCATCATCATCATCATCCTCCTACTCTTATCCCAAGATTATTTGCATTCCATCCCATTCCATTCATCTCTAGTTGCAGTCATTTCATCATTCAATTCCTTCTTAACCATGTCATCTTTCACACAGTCCATCCACCTCATTTTAGGCCTCCCTCTCCCCTTGTAGCCATCCACTTCTAATATAACTTGAATTAATTTCTAAACTATTTCATATGCTCTTATGCAGGTGTTCCTCTCTCACATGGCAGTCACTCCCCTACGAGCCAAAGTCGTAGTTGCTGCTGCAATATCAAGGACGATTGATGATTTTTAGTTGAAAATATATCCATGTTTTTCCATTACCCAGGGCATCAAAAAGTTTTTAGTTGGTTATTTTTATTATTAGTTTTTTTTTTATACCACTTTGGTGGCAGAAAAGCACACAGCCCACCTGATGGAAATTGGTTACCGTGGCCTATGGACGTATGCAACACCAGGGATGTTACACTCGCGCTGCCGACCATGAAGAAACCTTCTGATGCCCCTCTTGAAGAACCCCATATTGTAGGTGCTTGGGAAAACCGCAGCAGGGAGGTCATTCCACATCTCAAGTGTGCGTGGGATGAAGTTTCTTTCATACCGCACAGTGTGCACCTTCTTAGTTCGCAATGTGTGAGGATAAATTCCCTGCCTATGGCGATTTTGCTTAAAATGTGGCAATAAAATTACATATTTGCTACAGGCTCTGATGATACCACTGCGTGAGCGCATCACAAGAACCGATGATAATTGATCTGATAAACATACAATATTTATTACCGCACGGCCCAGACATTGATCTTACGAAAATCAGAATCAGCTAATATTTGTATTTACTTATAATTTATACTGGCTGTTGTTCACGGCTCTACTAGTGCTGCGCGTGACACTATGGCACATACTGGCACTACACTATCGCCTAGTCTATGTTTTGATACAAAAAATTGATTCTGTAATTTCTGGTCATCTAGTCCTTCGCTTTTCCCATTCTGCGACTGACGTGTAAACAGCCGGTACATTTTTCTGCTCTACTACGCCTTGTTGTCGGCCTTACCTGAAATATAACTCTTGTGCACAAAAGACAGATGTACATTGATTCCTATATTATGTATACTTGCTCACCAACCAAACCAAACATACTCTGCTGCTACACAGTTTTATTTCGATATTTTTAAATAGTATGTATGAGTCGAGTATCATCGCTTCTCGGGCGTCGGAGGTCGATGAACGACCTCCGCCCCCCATGAGCGCCGGCCTGGGGGTGACAGGTGGAGCCGCCTGTCACCCTGGCAGAAGCAAGCCGCGGCGGTAGCGCGTGTGGCGCGCCTTCCCGTTTCCGGGGATGAGTTGGGGACTATGTAGTCCCCACACCCGAGAAGAGGGCCAGATCGTGAGAGATGGCCCTGGGTCGGCCGGGGTGCGAGGGATATGCCTGTCAACCTCACCTTCGGCAATCAAAGCGACCCACAGGTGGCGTGCGTTTTAGTCGGTTCGAGTCCGACATAACCTCTTCCACCGGCTCCGGTGGGGAGGTATCCGTGGGGATTTTGCGCACGTAAAAAAAAAAAGTATCATCGCTTTCACTCTACACAGTTGTTAAGTTTTATAACTTGTAATAAATATTAAAATTAAGCACTTAATTTTCATTAACAAAAGTCCAAAAGACGGGAGCGGCAGCGTGAGCGAAGGAGGATCGCAAGCCAAGCTGCCCGCATACTGAGGCAACTCGAGCATCGAAGTTCAGTGAATGACTTCCACCCTCATGAGTGTAGACCTGGGGGTGACGGGTGGAACCACCTGTTACCCTGTCAGAAGCAGGTAGCGTTGCGCGCCTCCCCGTTTTCGAGGACAAATTGGGGACTCTGTGTACATGCCTGCCTCACCTTCGGCAACCAAAAATGACCCACAGGCGCGTGCGTTTTAGTCGGCTCGAGTCCGATATAATCTCTGCCATTAGCTGGGGAGCTAGGGATTTTTCACATGTAAAAAAGAGGTACCAAAAGTACCAAAAGACGTAGATATGTTAAATTAATTGAAACTTCCTTTATTACTATGTCCATGTTGCTACTGACGGCTTCACTGGTTTGAGTGCACACACTGCGTATTTGGCCGAATATTTGGGATACCTAAGCGTTTATTTGTTATACTTCTCTACCGTAAAGTTACATGAGATAAGGGAGAGAGAATATATAGTACATACATAGGAGACGACAACCCACTGCGTAATAATGTACTAATTTCGATTAAAGAACTGTACTCAAAGGTGAAGGACTGTTGAATTCATTTGTCATATAATTTTTAAATTAGTGCTTATTTAAGAAGTGCACGCCGAAAATGTTCGCCCAGTGATTTATTACGAGTTTCGGCGCGGTCTTAATCAACCGCAGCGTTATGATAGACTTTGATTGGCATCTTAATGAGGAAACCCCACTGTGCGCCACTGTTTGTATGAGCCTCGATGAATATTAATATGGCTAAATTAGGCTCACTAATGATATGAATAAAGGTCATTCTATTACAGTCACTGCTTGTTAAAGTCCCAAATTCAACATGGAACCCTTATGATTTCTGCATATCCGTCTAGAAACCGTAATTAAGCATGAATATAGGTACATCGAAGAGTAGCCCAGCGGGCTATACAAAGGATAAAATTTATAATGAGGTTATCCGACACGGAACTAAAGTTACCGACATAGCTCGCGGAATAACCAATCTGAAATGGCAATGGGCTGACCACTGGCTGAAATGGCAATGCATCTGAGGCAATGTCTGATGTTAAACAGCCCTATCCCTTAGTCGCAATGCACGACACCGCATGGGAAGAGAAAGAAAGAAATTCTGCTGTGCCGGGAACCAAGCGGCTCAGTTGAAATTATCGATTTAAATTCGAAGTTGATAAAACGAGTAAGCAGTAGGTATATTGATTTATTTGTACTATTGTCTATCGAAACATTTTTAAGAACAAATCAACTCAACCAATAAAATTAAAAAAAGCTATAACTCACTTGTGAAAAGTCACAGTTTGATTATAGGTGCCATTATGTGCCTAATTGCAGTGAAATTAAAGCCACTTTATGAGTAAGTGAAAATATATTTTTTTACTTGTAAGTTGTACTTAAATGTATAAATAAAGTGCGCATTGAACGTTGGAGAATGGATTGGATTTTAAATTTAGAATTATAAGCTTATCCTTCCAAAACAGTCAACAGTTACCATTTAAATATACTTCAAATATTGTACTTTAACAAGTCTATGTAAAATTCTGAAGTCACGAGGGGACTGTGTAAGTATAATTATCGTGTCCTAAACAAACAAGTAACAAAAGACCTCGTCACTAGCTTCAGACCGAATTCAAATTCAATAGCGACCTTAATTTGACTTTCTACGATTATTATCTGTGTCCTTCTGCCGCCCAATGAGTATTCTATTGAATTGTATGAAGAATAGTGGTCTGAAGAATATGGTTTTTGATTGGCAAGTCAAATAATGTATGACGTCATACTTCGTAACTGGTGCCGGTGAGAGAGGTTATGTCGGACTCGAACCGACTAAAACGCACGACGCCTGTGGGTCGTTGTTAGTTACTATTACTGGTATTATGCTATACTTTTTTAATCAGTTCACTTACCATTTATTTTAACTATAGAAAATGCATAAATTATATGATTTGATTTTTCTTCCTAGAGCCTCAAAGGTATTGCATCTCATTCCTGAGTCAGGGAAACTATTAACGTGTTTCTCTCTAATTCAAAGCAAAAAAGTGCTAATGTCTACATTTTGCTATTCGTGTGAGGTATAGCAAAATGTAAGCGTTAGCGTCTGCCTATCTATTTGTAGACGGGCGTGAATATTTTTCGTCTCAGCAGTATTTAATCAAGATCAAAGTTCAGTCCTTGAAAGCCTTAGGCTACAATGTGAGGTTATTCCAAGTACAATAGATGTGGAACAAGGGACTGTCGTTACAAACGTAGGTAGGGACCGCACTTAACTATGTGCTTATTAGCGCGGATGGACTGGGTAGTTGTTTAAGAGGGTGTCTTATAACCAATTAAAATATTTAATTTCATACGTTTGTTTTATGGTTGTTTTATGAGCGTCAGGAGCTTCAGCGGGAGCGACGAAGGATCGCAAGCCAAGCTGCCCGCGTACGAAGGCAACTCGGGCGTCAGAGGTCGATGAACGACCTCCGCCCCCCATGAGCGCCGGCCTGAGGGTGACAGGTGGAGCCGCCTGTCACCCTGGCAGAAGCAGGCCGCGGCGGTGGCGCATCTGGCGCGCCTCCCCGTTTCCGAGGATGAGTTGGGGGCTTTGTAGTCCCCACACCCGAGAAGAGGGCCAGATCGTGAGAGATGGCCTTGGGTCGGCCAGGGTGCGAGGGATATGCCTGTCAACCTCACCTTCGGCAACCAAAACGACCCACAGGCGGCGTGCGTTTTAGTCGGTTCGAGTCCGACATAACCTCCTCCACCGGCTCCGGTGGGGGAGGTATCCGTGGAGATTTTGCGCACGTAAAAAAAAAAGCGTCGGGAGCTTAGTAGTTAAGGCGTCAGCGTTACGGTCGAAAGGTCCCCGGGTTTGAATCCTGACCATTACACTACCGACGTGAATCCACTCCAAACACTAGCAATTTAGCTTAGCTAGAGGGGTTAGCTGATAATTCTAAATATATGAATGTAAATATTTATAGAAACAATTAGTAAATGTGCAGTTAGTAAAATGATGACGAACTGTTTTTAATGGAATAGTTTTGTATAAAGTTGAAATTATCTATTTAAATATGAAATTTCATTTTTTTTTATACCACTTAGTTAACAGACAAGCACACGGCCCACCTGATGGAAAGTGGTTACCGTGACCTATGGACGTCTGTAACACCAGAAGAGTAACAGTCGCGCTGCCAACCCTGTAAGTACAGAGTTCCTGTGCCGTCAGTAGAAGACAAAGCAGGACAAGCCTTTAGTCTTCCCACTGACAGCACAAATTCTCCAGTGAGCTCTGGCTACCCTACTCACCGCTGGGAACACAACACGAAGTTATTATAGCCGCGGTATTCTGTAGGGCGGAAATATAATCATAAAATGAGTAAGCAGTAGGTATATTAATTTATTTGTACTATTGTATATCGAAACTCTTTTAAGATCGACACAAAGCAACCAAATCAAGCCTTTCATAGTCCACTGCTGGACATCGGCCTCTCCCAATGTTGGGAGGCTTTGACCTATTTCTACGCTGGCCAGATGGGTTGGTACAAGGCTTTATTTCGAGTGGTCCTTCTCTCGCAGTGATACCGCATTGGTCTGAGTATTTCTATGTATACCTTTGTAATTTAGAAAAAAAAAATCTAAATATGTTTCACATTTTTTTTTTAATAATAATAATAATAATAAATATTCTACAACATTCTACACAACGCTATCTAGACCCATGGTAAGCATAGTTTAACTAGCTTGTGTTATGGAATCTAGAATACGGATAATATATACCTATACATAAATACTTTTTTTTTGTAAATACATACATATTATACATTTACATTTTACATTCATGTTTACATTCTAGATTCCATTGCACAAGCTAGTTAACTAAATATCTAGCAAAGCTAGCTAGCTAGCTATCCAGCAAAGTGCGGCATCTTAAGTTGACGGTTAATTAGCTAATAGCCACGGCGTGACGTGATTCACGGATAGTTTGAGTTTGGATCTAGTTTGTGCCTTTGAATTCTATTTGTAAATGTTAGGCGAAACAGATGAACTAAAATTAGAACTGTATGATTTCACAGTAGAGTGATAATTTGGACCGATATTGAGCCTAATGGAATGAACTGTATTCTATGTGCTTTTCAAAACACTTCTAAAATTAGATATTGATGCCTAATACGAGCAGTATAGGCTACCAAACAAAACATTGTACACTGTACTTACACTTACAGGGTATACTTACATCTTTCGGTTATTATACAGTCAGCATCAGATCGATGGGTCCGAGAAGAGGGCTAGGCCGAGGAGAGGGCCAGATCGTGAGAGATGGCCCTAGATCGGCCGGGGTGCGAGGGATATGCCTGTCAACCTCAAAACGACCCACAGGCGACGTGCGTCTTAGTCGGTTCGAGTCCGACATAACCTCTTCCACCGGCTCCGGTTGGGAGGTATCCGGGGGGATTTTGCGCACTTAAAAAAAAAGCAGATCAGATCGATGTTGACCAGCAAAGTATTCAAAATAATCTTAATACCAAAATTCCATTGTTATATTAGCGATCACAGAGCTCTAATTTATAGGGATACAAATGTCATAAGTCGCGGTAGCCTAGTGGTATGGGTAATGGACTGCTGAGACGAGGTCTCGGGTTCGATCCCAGGTTGTACCATGGCACACACCAATGACTTTTCGATGCTTTTCGAAGTTATGTGTGTATTTATCGTAGGTTTATAAGTGCCCGTACCTTATGCTTTTATTAGGAGGTAGGACACGACGGTACTTCCGTCCAATTGAGCAGTCCGACTAGGGAAGTACCTCCGCCCTACAGAATACCGCGGCCACAATAACCTCGTGTTGTGTTCCCGGCGATGATTTGGGTAGCCAGAGCTCATTGAAGAGTTTTTGTGCTGTCAGTGGGAAGACCAAAAGCTTGTCCTGCTTTGTCTTTTACACTAATGGCAAAGAAATTCTGTGCTTACAGGGTCGGCAGCGCGAGTGTGGCTTCTCTGGCACACACGTCCGTGGGCCGTGCGCTTGTCTGCTTGTCTGTCTAAGTGGTATAAAAAAATATATACAGCCTAGACTCAGACTCATACACATACATGATACACATGGCTCGAGTCAACGAGTCAAAAGGCGTGATTATATTTATGTATGTTTTTTTTTTTTTTTTTTTTTTTTTATATAGGACACGTCAATTGGACTTCGCCTTGCCTGATGGCAAGCTGAAGGCAAAATCCCAGAAAAGAGGGTCACCATTACCTACACATACCGTGTGACAACGGTGACACTCAGCTTGACGGCCTCATCATATGCTTTTTCACGCCCCGCTTAAAGGACCCGGGACTGTAGGAAGAAGGAAACACGTGAGCTGGTAATGAATTCCAGGCCTTAATGGTGCGACAGAGGAAAGAGTCTCCGAACCGCTTGGTTCTTGATCGGATGTTTTGCACCGTGTGCGGATGACATCTAAGACCTGCACGCGTTGTCCTGTGTAGGAAAGGGGAGGGTGGGACTAATTGGAAGAGCTCATCAGAACACTCCCCATGGTACAGACGGTAAAATACAGCCATGGACGCAACATCTCTACGCAGCTGTAAAGGTTCTAGGGTGTTCGTGATCTCGGGATTCCCAATGATGCGGACCGCACGTCGCTGCAACCTGTCGAGAGCATCTAGTAAGTACTTTGCTGACCCATCCCAGAGATGCGAACAGTACTCCACACAGGAGCGAATTTGTGTCTTGTATAGAAGACACCGCTGCTCCGGCGTGAAAAATCGTCTCACTCTGTTCAGGACTCCGAGTTTTCGTGAGGCTGTTTTGATGATGCTTTCGATGTAGTTTTTGTTATTCAGGTTGCAGCGAACATCCATACCTAGGATATTGAGATTGTCCTGCAGCGGCAGTGGCGTGCTCTGAAGAGTGGGGAGGGGAAGGAAAGAAGATACTTTTGCTGTAAACGCACATGCCTGCGTCTTCTTGGCATTGAACTCAACCAGGTTCTCAGAGCCCCATTGAGAAATGTGATTCAGGACCCCGTCAAGCTCAGTGACAAGAAGCTGCCTTTTCTCTGCGATATCTGACTGCTTGGCCGCTGGATGTCCATGATAACTCCCATGTAAAGTGCTATCGTCTGCATAACAATGAACATTGCCGGTAGACAGCATGTCGTTGATATGCAGAAGAAAGAGAGTGGGTGATAAGACGGACCCCTGGGGCACGCCAGCATTAACCTGCAGAAACTCCGAAGCTCGTCCGTCACAAAGGACGCGAATACGGCGCCCCTGCAGAAAGCTAGCAACCCAGTTGCACAGCCTAGAAGGCAGACCAAAGGCAGGTAGCTTATAATAATAAATCATTTATTTCAGGCAATAATAGAAAAGTTACAGGATGTTAAAAAACTTATTCTACGGCCCATAAATATATACCTTAAAACTAAAAATACATATAAAATATCTTAACCTAAAGCACACGTAATGACGTCGACGTGTCACGGGGCGGGGTCGCTTAGAAAGAAGCGATTTGTGCCAGACTCTATCGAAAGCTTTGGCGATGTCAAGACTAATTGCCAGTGACTCACCGTGCTTGTCCATTGCCTCACCCCAAAGATGGGTAACGTATGCTAGAAGATCACCCGTTGACCGTTTCGGTCTGAAGCCATATTGCCGGTCATTAATTAAGGAGTGATCCTCTAGGTGCCGCATGAGCTGTTTGTTAATTATGTGCTCGAACACTTTGCACAGCACTGAGGTGACGGCTATGGGTCGATAGTTGGCTGGCTCCGAGCGATCCCCCTTCTTGGGAATCGGCTGAACATTCGCCTCTTTCCAAGGCAAAGGCACTGTACCCGAACTGTAGGATAGCCGGTACAGGCGCGTAAGCATTGGAGACAACTCCGCTGCACATTTTTTCAAAACTACCGCTGGAATACCATCCGGACCACTGGCTTTCCGGACATCGAGTGATTGCAGCACTGCACGGACATCGCGTTGCCTGATATGGATATCAGGCATCGCGTGGTCACTGTCGGGTAGTGTTGGTGGCTGCGTACCACAATCATCGATTCGGGAGTTGGCCGCAAAGAGATTAGCCAGCAGATTTGCCTTCTCTTGCGGCTCTTGGGCCAGGGATCCATCAGGGTTACGCAGCGGAGGCAGCGAAGGCTGACAGAAGTTGGCTTGCACGGCTTTAGCCAGTCGCCAGTAGCTACGGCTTCCCGTGGGATGCATCACTAGCTCTTGACCAAGCCGCGCTATGCGCAGGGCATCCGCTCTGACATAGGCCCTTCTACAGACCTTTGTGGCTCTGTTGTACGCCGCCTTGAAGTGGCCCAGATTGGGATGGCGCGTGGCGCGCGCCCTTACCCAAGTGCGGTACGCAGACTGTTTTTGTTCAACAGCTTCCGCGCACTCGCGCCCGAACCAAGGGCGCACCCCGCGGTCACCGGTGACATCGGTGTATGAGATATAGTATTCCATACCCAGACCGATCTCACCGGCGACAGCAGTAGCACAATCCGATGGGTTCTTACCTTCAAAGCAGCGCTCAACCCACGGGATGGACGCAAAATAGTCACGAAGTCCATCCCAGTCCGCTGACGAGTAGTGCCAGAGACGCCGCTTCCCCTGCATGGGTCGTGGGGGCGCTATAATAGGCACTGTGGAACAGACCAGGCAGTGGTCAGAGTTGCCTAAAGCGGCTCGCACCGATACACTGTACCGGTCCGGATCACTCGTCAGCAGAAGGTCTAGCAGAGAAGGTGCTTGGCCCGACCTTCTTGGTATCCTAGTGACCTCGTGCACCAATTGGGTCAGGCCGTGCGCCAGAGCAAATGCGTGGGCGGCTCTTCCCGCATGGTCTGTTTTGGAGGAGCCCAACCAGATCTCGTGGTGGGCGTTAAAATCCCCCAAAAATACCATTTCGGCATTCGGAAATCGCTCCTGCGCATCATCTGCCGCCTGACTCAGATATTCAAAGAGTCGAGTTGTCTCAGCATCTCCTGTATGGGAACGGTAGAGGCACACATAGATCTGACTCGTAGGGCCATGGTCTACGTGTACCCAAAGGACGGAGAAGGATGGGTCCTCTAGGCAGCGCAAACGGCGACAGCAAACATCCGCCCTAACAAACACGCACACCCCGGCTTTTGCACGAAAACTTTCCTCAAGAACATAGCCAGGGTAGAGCAAGTAGGTCGTGTCATCAGGGCGGTGTATTTGCGTCTCCGTTAGAAAAAACATGGCAGGTTTCGCCGTCTCTAGGTGTTGGTGGACGGCGTTGAGGTTTGCATGGAGCCCACAGATGTTAGTGGACTCCACCTCAAATAGCAAGCTTTTGGGAGTGTGACGAGCCGCTGTGTTGCCTTTTTCTGTAAATTGCGCTGCCATGAGTTTGGGTGGGAGAAGGCGTGAAAAAAGAAGTGATTGCCGCCGCAGCACCGTGTGACAAAGCGCGGGATATTGGTTTTATCTATGAATGTGAGGCATGGCGAGAGCCGACGCGCCGAACGGAAGGGCCCCCGTACCCCCCCGAGTATGGTCGCCGGGCTCCCAAATCCGGTCACCAACCGGCACGACGAACCATATCGGGATTATGCGCGGCCTGGTGAGGCAGCCTCCCAAGGTGGTTAACCCCAGTTGGGCCCCTGTACTATACCGCGGACTAGACTACGCCAAGACCCACTGGTCCCACTAGTGCTGCGACAACCACCACCTCTGCCCGGCTATGCACATGCTGACCCCTGAACACAATCCAACCGAGATTGAATTGCTATGGAGGGTTTTTCGCAATAGTGCACGGTGGTACCTACCCGGTCGAAACTTGAGACAAATTTGTGCCACCAAGTTTCTACCACCCGGAGGGTCAGGCAAAGGTGAATTAACACCCACATTTCACCAATCATTGTATTCGGTCCCACGTGATAGGGGGTGAGCCTATTGCCATATTCCGGGTACCATTGTAGACTCGAGCAATGCAACTGATGCTGAATCTGGGCTGTATATATCTGTCTTATGATAAATAACCCTTTTTTTTACGTGCGCAAAATCCCCACGGTTACCTCCCCACCGGAGCCGGTGGAGGAGGTTATGTCGGACTCGAACCGACTAAAACGCACGCCGCCTGTGGGTCGCTTTGGTTGCCGAAGGTGAGGTTGACAGGCATATCCCTCGCACCCCGGCCGACCCAGGGCCATCTCTCACGATCTGGCCCTCTCCTCGGGCGTGTGGGGACTACATAGTCCCCAAATAATAAACAACCCTGCCCCTTAGTCGCCTTGTTTACCCTTTAGTTAAGTGCCTAATTAAACCAGTATAGGTTAAAACTATTTCTTATCTGTTTGTATTAATTTAACTTTAAATAATGGGGCCTGGGCCCGGCTTTTCCTTCTTCACTTAACACTACATTGATACTACGTTAGCACGCATGTCTGTCTACTATGCACCACAGGATTTCTTGGGTCTACTCCTCCTATCAGTACTCAGCGGAGGCGACATGGTCAAATAGTTTTTACCCATAGACCCTGGCTTACCTCAAAACATAGCTGCACCAGCAAAGGCAATTCTCCTGATTCTTTATAAAAAACATGCACATTGCATGCAAGGAGGTAGGACACGGCGTTATTTCCGCCCAATTAAGTAGTCCGACTGGAGAAGTACCTCCGCCTTACTGAATACCGCGGCTATAATAACTTCGTGTTGTGTTCCCAGCGGTGAGTAGGGTAGCCAGAGCTTACTGGAACTTTGTGCTGTCAATGGAAGACTATAGGCTTGTCCTGCTTTGTCTTCTACTGAAGACGGTAACCACTTTTCATCAGATGGGCCGTGTGCTTGTCTGCCACCTAAGTGGTAAAAAAAAACATGCTTTAAGAGAAAGTTTTCAAGTTATATAAACGACAGTTTTATCAAAATATTCATTACAGCAATTAGATCGATTAATTATGGCAAATCTGTGGCAATTTAGCTATTTATACGCTAATAAAGATTAGCAGTTACATCGTGACCGCTTCGATTTTCTCTTAGAATACCAATATATATATTAAAATATTATTCACTAGCTGTTGTCCGTGGCTCCGTCTGCGTGGAATTCTGTTCCGTTACTGTAAGCCATAGGAGGCTACTGTTTAGACCTGAAATTCTCTAGGGATTAAAAAAATTCCAATCGGTTTTCAACACGTTTTTTTTTTAGTGTAACTTTGCACTGTTAATCCCTAGTTATCTGGTTATCCCTCCATGTGAGCTCAAATTGCTTGTCTTTAGAATGAATTATTTTTAATTTTTTTATAAAAGATACGCCAACTTGACTTCACCTCGCCTGATGCTAAGCTAAAGGTAAAGTCTCAGGAAAGAGGGTCACCATTACAGACACTAAGTGTTAGAATTTAGTTAAGTTGCATGCAGACGAGGAATTTTCGAGTCTTCAGGGCGGGTCCAAGTAATGGAGGGCCTTGTTTCATATTCAAATGCCGCTAATTAATAAAATTCTGTAGAATAATGTACTTTGGGAATCCAACTTAGTTTTCTCGTCGCCCTAGCACGCACATAATCGAGACAGCTTGGCGGCACTATGCTTTCTGTACGCCTTTCTAAACAAAGAGAGTAACGCCCTGAACACTCGTTTGCAGTACGACAGACACCCAGATTTTACAAGAGCGTCTGGGGATAGCTTTCCTAGGTTACCTACCCGTGTCTCTCGCGATAAACTCCTACATGGTCTGAGTTGATTTGATTTTAACATTGTTACTTCAACTTAATGGGATGTCACTCGTGGGGTCTCCTAAAATAAGAGTCATAAGGGTTTATAATCGAAGCATGTGGAAAGGTGTTCTCTGATTACCTCAATGAGAAAGACATAATACCTATGCATGTATGTAAAAAAGGGTTCGTAAACCTCAGCGTAAACCTTAATATATTATGTTTTTTGGATGTGTAATGAAATCATGCTCTAGGATTTTGTTTAATGACAATTGAAAGTAATTAAAATAGTTAAGAATAATATTTCTACTATTTCAATTACTATCAAACAAGATCAGTATCAAAATAAACGGGATATTTACCATGTTTCATTGTTTTGAGTTTCCGATATTTCGGTGCTGTTGCAAGCACCATGATCACACTTTTAAACAGGAAAAATCTTTTTCTCTGTTCACCGCCACTACTCCAGTTCCTCCGTGATCATGGTGCTTGCAACAGCGCCGAAATATCGGAAACTCAAAACAATGAAACATGGTAAATATCCCGTTTATTTTGATACTGATGTCACTCACATCACCATGATAGTTTAAATATCAAACAAGATGTTAGGATACCACTTACAGAGCTCTTAGTGTAGACGTTTTCAAGTCAAGCCAGTTCATTCGTCCCAGGAATATAAAGCTCAACCACATACTGTTTAGGAAATCCCACGGGTATGAATATTAATATTTTACATTGATTAAATCCCGGGGGTTCCCAGTTATCAATGTCAAAGCAAACCTCATACCAATAACGATAAAATAAATATCTCAAACGAAGGTTTTACTTTCTCTTTACAAATAAAAAGGCTCGCCCGCTGCGCTTTTGTCTTATGCAATTGTTTAGTTGCATAACTGGTCGGCGTGGTTTATAACAATGCAACTTGGGCGGGACACACGGCTGATTAGGATGCCTGTTTGTTAGATGGCATTAATGATGTCAGAAGACTGGGCATAGACACGTTCGTTCGAAAAACGAGGAAAATTTACGTAAGTACTTTATTGCGAAACGACACCGTACATAATTTAAAAGGTTTTGCATTCATCAATATTTCAAGTTATTAACTAAGTACGGGTATAACAGAAACTACAAACAATGACATTAGCCTGCGGCTGCGCAGACCGTTTAGAAGTAGATATTTGTCTTGTGTTTTTATTGTATTACTAAGCTAAACAAGGATCAGCAGAGGATCAAGTGCTATGACGCACGTTAGGACAGGCTTATGTTCAGCAGTACCACAAGATAGGCTAATTGATTGATTGATTGAAGCAACTATTTTTTTTGGGTCCCTTTATCATATCATCAATATCTCAGCGTTATGTCCCGATTACATTCGATTCAACTAGCTTCAACTGTCTTTTTTTTAAATAATGCTTAGTATTATTAGGGATAAATAAAATCAAAATCTAGTAATTTTGATTACTATCGATGATACGATTGATTTTATTATATTAATAATAAAATCAATTTAACTATCCTCATTCATAAAACTGCTTTATAGTCGCTGTACATTTCAAAACTATACAGGAGCGCAGGCCTGGCGGTGTCGGGTGGAGCCGCCTGTCACCCTGCCTTCAGTGCGGAGCTCAAAATCCATTTTTTATATCTTGATTTTCTAGCTTTCTTCCATTTACTTCTATTTTTTTAACTATGATGCAGATCTATCTGATGATCGGTTATTAAGGTATGAATGTGTAACAAAAACACACATAAAAAGCGGCAGTTACCTACATACATACATACATATAATCACGCCTTTATCCCTGGCATTAACACCCACATTTCACCAATAATTGTATTCGATCCCACGTAATAGGGGGTGAGCCTATTGCCGTATTCCGGGCACTATTGTTGACTCGCGCCATGCATCTGAGGCTGAGTCTGGGCTGTATATATCTGTCTGATGTTAAACAGCCCTATCCCTTATTCGTCGTGTACGACATCGCATGGGAAGAGATGGGGTGGGCCCTAATTCTACTCTGCCGGAAACGTACCTACCTACCTAGTTACCTATTAGATACTGAGCTTATCCAGCTTTGGTTCTGTTTCATAACAAAAAATATTAATTCAGTCATCTAAGTTATTCTAAGCTGCTGGTCTCTCGTGGCCGTGTGTCTGCTCCGCCTATCCCAGTATGGCGCCATGCAATGACCCACTGGGAGTTATTTATACGCGGCCAGATAACTCGCATTGTTTTGTTCAACGGTCCACAATGGACAGTACAACATTATTAGAATCTACTTATTCAATCTGTAGGATATGTGAGCATGAAGCTGTTTTGCAGCAAAGCGGTTTTACGCGCAATACAAAATAAGTGAGGGATAGTTCGATTTTGCGTTTTGGTTTCGAGAATATTCTTAAGGAGAAACAGATAAACCAAGTGAGTAATGAAGGATGATGTGATAACGGAAAAAAAACTAGGGGTCTTTTTCCGTTATCACATCGTAATTTGAGGGTATATCCATACTATAATTGCGTTAATTTCCGTAAACCTAATAGTATCTAAGTACAACAATACAAAACTCTACTTAATTGTTAATTCTCTCTCTATTTTTTTTTATACCACTTAGTTGGCAGACAAGCACACGGCCCACCTGATGAAAAGTGGTTACCGTGACCTATGGACGTCTGCAACACCAGAGGAGTCACAGTCGCGCTGCCAACCCTGTAAGTACAGAGTTTCTGTACCGTCAGTAGAAGACAAAACAATTTAATTAGTTATAGACACAGTGAAACAGTAACCAAGCTATTTGGTAACACCGATGAATTGTGTCGACATAGAAAGGATCCCCATTCTCTCCAGCTCTGTCCACTCTAAAGGAATAAAAGTGTACTCAATAGATTTAACAATCAATGAATTTAATAACGACGTTAAAGATTTTTTCTCAACTTAGTGTGCAGACAAGTACACGGCCCACCTGATGGAAAGTGATTACCGCGACCTATGAACGTGTGCAACACCAGAGAACTCCCACCCGTGCTGCCGACTCTGTAAAAATTTCTGTGCCGTCAGTACAGAAGTCACAATCAGAACAAGGCTTTGGTCTTCCCACTGACAGCACAAAAACTCTCCAGTGAGCTCTGGCTGCCCTACTCACCGCAGGGAATACAACACGAGGTTATTATAGCCGTGCTATTCTGTAGGACGGAGGTACGTCCCCAGTCGGACTGCTCAATTGGGACGGGAATACCGTCGTGTCTTACCTCCTTAACTTTATTATACGGTTGCTGATAATTTTGGATGGAATCCTATATTCTTCGTTCCCTTTTATCTACCTCTATCTTCTACAGGTATTAATAAGATAAGATAAGATTCATTTATTTGTAAGAATATTGTATAAAAGTTGTTGCAAATGCGCGATAGCATTTTATAGGGTACCTACGGTAACTCTCTGGTATTAGGTGGGCTCTATATTTATTTATTAAATCAGTAACGAGCATGTATGACATCACAATTCATTATTGCTTATTAAATTATCTTTATAATAGAACTTATTAAATAAATAATGATAACCGAACTGTAAATCCTACATCCGTTCTTTTTATTCTTTTATTTATTTTTAATAATCCACCCAACCACTAATAATAAATGATTTGACAATACTGAAGTGTGACCTCATTTCTCTTTATAGAATTAGTTTCTATAGAACTTACCGTTTCAACGTTTAATAAAAAGAATCTGATTTGACTGGACACTGGAGTAGCCAATTAAAATTTAAGTACCGTCCTCTCCAAGATGAACATTCGTATTTTTTACAACATTTTTGGTAGCAAACAACAGCACATTGTCATAACACAATCCCGAAGTATGCGGTCCGAAACGCAAAAGGACCGCCACTTGGTAAAAAACGCACCAACATGTCTTGAATGCTTCCAGCTATTCATATAATGAGTTAGTTCACCTCAGCCGCAAGACTACAGTGACATGTTAGAATGATCGTAATTGAACTACAAGAACAATTAGTTACAATTACAACTAAATGCGACTCTAAGAAGCTACTTGTGTGGCCGTAGCCAGCTTGTTAGCAGCCTGTATACATTGTAAGTATGTGTTGGAATGTGGGCAGAACTTTAGTGGATGAGCTAGATAATGCTAGTTCTTAAATAAGTTCTAGCTAGTTTAGAACTTAAGGGCTACATGGATTAACTAATCTAAATCGGCGTAATAAAGCGTCACACACGCACCTTGTCCTCGTGTTGGGGACTCGCCACAACCGAGGAGAGGGCCACATCGACGGCCGGGATGCTAGGGTTATGCCTGATAACCTCACCTTTGGCAACCAAAAACGATCCACAGGCGTTGTGCGGTTTAGTGTGTTCGAGTCTGACTTAACTTATCCCACCGGCTCCGGTAGTGGGGGTATTCATGCGGATTTTTCGCACGTAAAAGAAATTGCTAATTTTGAAATAAGTTCTAGCTAGTTTAGAACTTAAGAGCTACGGGGCAATCGTTTGTCCTGCCTGGTTTGGGCATGTAATGAGTAGGGATGAAAGTAATGTCGTAAGGAAGGCACTGACTATGGAAGTGGATGGCTACAAGATGAAGAAGTGAAAGATGACATGGTTAAGAAGGGAGTGAATGTTGAAATGACTGTAACTAGAGATGAATGGAAAAAGAACACATGTTGCGCCGACCCCAAATAATCTTGGGATAAGGGCAGGAGGATGATGATGATAAGGGCGTCACACACTCATCTCGTGCTGCCTACTCTGTAAGCCCCTTCTGATGTCCTTAAGACCCCACATTGCAGTCGCCTAAGAAAACCACAGCAGGAGATTGTTCCACAGCTTTTCATCATATAATTGGTTTAAATGGCTTTTACGGGAGAACCCATAAAAATCTTTGGCATCCTTTGACTATTCAACAAAAATGTGATCAGTCAAGAATTTCATCAAATAAGTCTTATGATGTTTCATCAAACATCTGTCATACGCTACCTCTAAGGAGTGATCATGAACAAATGTCTTATCTCGTCCTTTTGGCTGTTAACAAATTTAATTTATCATTTTTACCCGTACACCATTGTAAGAAGTGATTTATTACTTCAAAAAAAAAAACAAATAAAACCTGAGTTTTTTACTGTTTGGAAGAAGCAAAGCATAAAACCCTATGTCACATGATGATTGATTAATTCTCTACATCGCACTAAATACAATCCTTATGTCAAAAGAAAATAAATCTAAACTCATTCGGATAAAGTTGACTTTAGACGCATGAACTTGAACCATATAAAGTAAACCGTATTGAGGAATATATTTCTTTAAAAATTCCGTGTCCTGTCCGATAAAGATTTAGATCTGATATCGACCATTATCATACTTGGTAGTCAAGTAGCGATCCCTCGTACAACTGTACCGAATAAATGAATTGTCATTCCTTTTGAAAAATAAATTTTATTGATACTTACAAATATAGACAGTATACAAATAATAAAATCAAGTCAAAATTGGCCAAAATTAAAGCGTCGTTAGCTAAGTGGTTAAGGAGTCGGCCTTACGATCGAGAGGTTCCGGGTTCGAATCCTGGCCATTACACTACCGACGTGAACCCTCTCCTAACACAAGCAATTTAGCTTAACTGGAGGGGTTAGAGGGAATATTAGTAATTGCGATTGCTAATATTCCTCATAAAAAAAAAAGAAAAAAAATTGACATCACTAACTTGTAATCAAGTTACATTATGATGAAAATAAATTAATTGTATTGAATTCGTTTAAAGTAGACGTAGATACCAGCTGGTCATTGCTTTATTAAGTGGTTTATTATTGGTTAATTTAACTAAAATTTGTGTTTTTACTTTACAACTAGGAAAAATACCTTTGACACTACTGGTGGTGTCATGGGGAATTATCTTATTACCCTTGACACTACCGGTAGTGCCATGGGGAAAGAATATTCCACTTAACACTACCAGTAGTGTCATTGGGTAGTGCCACGGTGAAGTCACCTCTAAAAAGGCCACATTGAGCGATTCTGCTAGAAACGTGTGACTATATGAATTTTCAATAGATCTCAATAGATTCCTATAAATTCGTAAAATGGTCACTCATATGAGCAGAATCACGACAATTCATTTACTATTCGCAGATTCTAATTTCGTGTAAATATTGCCGCATGACAAAATATTACCCTAATACGGTTCTAATAAGTAACCTTTTCAGACCTGCAGACTTATAATAGAACATGAGTAGGTTTATCAAAGATTATTCTGTAAGTAGTAGGTATTGTGGGGTGATTGGTCTGAAACCTCTACATCGCACGCCTTTGGGCAACGGAGACGGCAGCGCCTCTCTCACTCAGGAGAGACACTGCCGTCTACGACCAATTCCGGCAGAGGCTGGAACGATCATGTAGAAACATGCTCGTAGGCTCTGCATGTGCCCCTCTGAAGCCTCCCTAGCCTCCCTCCCTAGTGGCAGGCACTGTGGAGAACAGGCCAAGGACGGACTGGTTCTCCGGACACCCTAAGAAAGCCAGCACCCCAGTGACTTCTCCGTCAATCAACATATGCAATGCACCAGCTTGTAACTGAGGTATGGTTGGCCCCCAAAGATGTCAATAGGACCCTAAATATAATTACAAGATATAGGTATATGTACCTATCATTTTACAGGTAAGTAGGGTATGCCCTACTTACCTCTAAAATGATAATCTTTTTAGAGATAAATAGGATAAAACTGCAAAGGTTACATTACTATATATTTATAGATTACTATTTTTTATAGATTTACATTTATAGATTTATACATTAATATATAGATATTGATATAGATTGTTTATCCTCGTATTAGAATTTACCTCGTATTACGCCAGGTTATTGGGCCCCTTCGCTGCCACGGCAATTGTCGTGAATAAATAAAATAACATGCACTTATGGGCGTAATTCGCGTACCAACAACACAATATTCAGTAGCCACCGCAATACAATAAAACAAAGGACATCGTAAACTGCACAATAAAACAACCCGTATAACCCAAAAAAGGTGCAAAACCACAACAATACCATGCAAATTGTTTTCTACATCTTTATAGAAAACTAAGAGCTACCTGCTCTGTAAGAGGACGGTGCTTTGGCTTCAATGGGAATTTAAAAAACATCGCTTAGAGAAATAACCGTTATTTCTGAAGATTTACGAGAAACACTATTGTCCTAGTAAAAAATATATCAAATGAATATGTAATTAGATAGATAGATAGGTATTTTTTTATTGTACACCAATAGATTACAGTAAAACTTGTAGGTAGCATGCATACAGTTTAAAGTACAATAAGCGGCCTTATCGTTGAAAGCGATTTCTTCCAGGCAACCTTGGGTTGGACAGTATTACATCTTTACAGTCTTCTAACAGTAATTAAATCTTTATGAGAATTAACATGGACATAATAGGTAGTCCACAGCAGTATAACCTAATGGAAACGGAATTAAATGGTATGATTTACGTATAGGTTAGGTATGTGGATAAGTGCTATATGTACTTGAATTGCATTGAATTATTGGTTTATTGGTGAACCTAGACATCCACCAAGCCTTCCGCCAATGTTCGTGGCTAGAATAGATACTATACTTAGGTGTTTATACATTTAAAGGCCGCGTGGTTTGCGGCAGAGCGGCAGAATTCGGACCATCGCATCTCTTCCCATGCATACATGTCATACACGGCGACTAAGGGATAAGGCTGTTTAACATCAGTCAGATATATACAGCCCAAACTCAGCCACAGATGCATGGCTTGAGTCAACAATAGTGCCTGAGAAACGGTAATAGGCTCACCCTCATTACGTGGGGCTGAATACAGTGAAATGTGGGTGTTAATTTACCTCTGCCTAACCCTCCGGGGATAAAGGCGCGATCATAAATGTATGTATGTTTAAAATGTCATAAATTATTCCAAACTCAGTTCCTTCATTTATTTCATAATAACTCACGTTCCTGTCAAATCTAAGTTATTTGAATATGTTGTCCATGTCAATCAAGAAACATTTTTAAATGTTTCTTTAAAAGTATTTTTAATACTTTTCCAGATTTGCTTTTCCAGATTTTTCCCAATTATGTTTCCAAATATCCCCAACAAATTTTCCATCGAAATAAAGACAATAATGAGAACGCATTTTAATTATATCAAACTCGCTTATTGAGTGTTATGTAACCTGAGAATTGTCAGCACCATCGTATAAATATATAAATCCTGATGGTGGCAGCAAGATTTGAAAGCTGCGCACGTCACACTAAAACTTCCTGTAGTAGGTACGAGTAAAGTATATGTGTGTAGGGAGCTTAATAAACTTTCAAAGCGCTACTCCATCTTGATACGGCACACACTGAATATTGTCACAAATGTCACGGCTGACATATAACAAATACTGATACAAGCAGCTGTCAATAAAGATTAAGTACCTACTAGCTATAAAACTGGTACCTACTTAATCCTTAGATTTGTTTATACAACATAGGTGGCAGACAAGTAGACGACCCACGTTATGGAAAGTGGTTACCGTGACCTATGAACGTGTGCTACTTGCTACCGACTCTGTAAGAACGGAGAGTTTCTATGCCGTCAGTGCAGAAGACACAATCAGGACAAGCCTTTAGTGTAACTACTAAGTAACTCTCCAGAGAGCTTTGGCTACCCTACTCACCGCCGGGAACACAACACGAGGTTATTATAGCCGTGGTATTCTGTAGGGTGGAGGTACTTTCCCAGTCAAACTGCTCAATTGAGACGAGAATACATACATAATGATTTAATAGAGGTATTTACCTCATTGTAAGGAAAAATTTCTATTAAGTGTGTATTTTTTTTTTCATAATTTTAGTTACCGTGGCCTATGGACGTCTGTACCACCAGAGGAGTCACAGTCGCGCTGCCAACCCTGTAAGTACAGAGTTCCTGTGCCGTCAGTAGAAGACAAAGCAGGACAAGCCTTTAGTCATCTCACTGACAGCACAAATTCTCCAGTGAGCACTGGCTACCCTACTCACCGCTGGGAACACAACACGAAGTTGTTATACTGTAGGGCAGAGGTACTTCCCCAGTCGGACTTCTCAATTGGGCGAAAATACCGCCGTGTCCTACCTCCTGTAATGGATTTGAATAGTTAGCAGGCCAAATGCTTTAAAATTTCATTTAATAACTTCCTGTTGCCTAAATGTTAGTGCCTTCGGTCGTGTTTTGTGTAGTCCCGAAGTTTCAGGCGTCGGTACAGTCACCATCTGTATTAGTTGAAGTGATTAACACAATTCAAGATACCAACTACCTTACTCCAAAAAATCCAGGCGTTCTACCTCATCCGGTCAACCCTACTTGACCTTCACAAATAAAACTTGGTTCTCTCTCAAACGTTTCATTACAGATATGACCTAATGAGAAACAATTTTATATTCAAAAGCACTAAATTATGCTCATGTTAAAGGCTAAAACAAACTAAAAAGGTTTCTTGTTCACGCGAGCAATAAATAAAATACGCTGCAAAATAATAAAGGACAAAATAAAATCTAATTTCAGTGAACATTTTACGATCACGGTACCAGTTTGAGTTTACACACATTTTATTGGTGTTTGTTCCAATGCTTTGATATTCCTAAAGGTATTTCTATAGCCGGGGTCCCTTTCTTCTGTTTTTGACGGCTGGCAGACGTGTTAGCGTCTTTTGCCACTAGAGTGACCAATTTTATTCGAATTTGTTGAGTAAAACTGTTTTTTTTTTATACAACTTAGGTGGCAGACAAGCACACGGCCCACCTGATGGAAAGTGGTTACCATGACCTATGAACGTGTGTAACACCAGTGGTGTCACATCCGTGCTGCCGACCCTGTAAGAACAGAGATTTTGTGCCGTCAGTGTAGAGGACAAAGCAGGTCAAGCCTTTTGTCATCCCACAGACAGCACAAAATCTCTCCAGTGAGCTCTGGCTACCCTACTCACCGCCGGGAACACAACACGAAGTTATTATAACCGCGGTATTCTGTACTGTTGTTGAAAGATAGAAAACCCCTACATCTGTGTTAGTTTTATTTAATTATACATACATATAATCACGCCTTTATCCCTGGAAGGTTAGACAGAGGTGAATTAACACCCACATTTCACTAATAATTGTATTCGGTCCCACGTAAT
The DNA here is from genome assembly GCA_963662185.1 of Eilema griseolum. NCBI lineage: Eukaryota > Metazoa > Arthropoda > Insecta > Lepidoptera > Erebidae > Eilema > Eilema griseolum. The sequence goes on from OY759250.1 coordinate 16,309,013, forward strand.
AAGGTGTGAGCCTATTGCCGTATTCCGGGTACTATTGTTGACTCGTTACCTACTCGTACAATTAGATTTTTTAAGGTATGCTATTATGTGTAATGTACCTAATCAAAAACTAATTAGGTACCTACCTCAATCAATCAATCAATTAGCCCACAGCAGTCCACTGCTGGACATAGGCCTCTCCCAATGTGCACCATTTTATTGGATCCTCCGCCTTCCGCATCCAGTCTGTCCCAGCCACCTTTTTAAGGTCGTCTGTCCATCTGGCTAGGGGGCGTCCTACCTTTCGTTTACCTTCTCGCGGTCTCCACTCTTTCTACTAGGGTTTCTTAAACTTACGCTATATAAACCGTAATATATTCCGAATGCGTTGACTTAGAAGTTTGATTTGGACAGTTTCAAGACGTTATAGACCTGAGAGGTTTAAAAGATGAAAAAAAATCGAATAATTGCCAGGAACCGACATCCACACAGGCGGAGCTGCGGGCAAAAGCTAGTAAAGAAATAAAATTTGAGAGTGTACAGAGATTGAGACTTGAGAGAGCTAGCCACTTATAATAATAATGTTACAGCTTTACGTGCTAGTGGACGAAGTCCTCAACTGTAAACAGATACGATTTGGTAACGACTGTATTTGAAATTCCTTGTTCAATTTATAAGCCTCGACACAATAGTGGCTGTAATTTGATTATTATTTATATAAACGAGTTTAATAAAATGTTATTGTCTTAGAACTTCGATTTGTATTGTACCTAATGCATAAAATATTGACGGTGGGATGGCGAAATTTCCTTACTAGGCGGTGGAATAATGCAACACTCTCGATCACTGTCTACTTTCAAGGAGACAATTTCATGTGTTAAGTACCTACAGCCTCTGTGACGAGGTGGTAGTGCATTCGACTGCTACGCAGGGAACGGGGGTTCGATTACCGTTTATAGCAAATATTTGTATGCATGTATTTAGACTTGTATATTTGCATGAGTCTGAATTTTACCGTACCATAATAACCTCGTGCTGTGTTTCCGGCGGTGAATAGAGTAGCGAGAGCTCACTGGAGAGATTTTGTACTATCAGTGGAAAGACCAAAAGCTTATCCTGCTTTGTCTTTTACACTGACGGCACAGATACTCTTGTGCTTACAGGGTTGGCAACGCGAGCGTGACTCCCTTGGTGTTGCACAGTCCATAGGCCACGGTAACCACTTTCCATCAAGTGAGCCATGTGCTTATCTGCCTACCAAGATATGCCGTCGGTCCCGATTGACATACGAACAATCAGTCGGTATATTAGGGTAACAGGTGAAATAGTCCACACAGAAGGGCTGGTCACCGGTTCACTACTGCTGCCAGTGGACTTTTTTTTTTTTACGTGCGCAAAACCCCCCGGATACCTCCCCACCGGAGCCGGTGGAGGAGGTTATGTCTGTCGGACTCAAACCGACTAAAACGCACGCCGCCTGTGGGTCGTTTTGGTTGCCGAAGGTGAGGTTGACAGGCATATCCCTCGCACCCCGGCCGACCCAGGGCCATCCCTCACGATCTGGCCCTCGTCTCGGGTGTGGTGACTACAGAGTCCCCAACTCGACCCCGGAAACGGGGAGGCGCGCCAGGCTCTCTTCTGCTGCTTCTGCCAGGGTGACAGGCGGCTCCACCTGTCACCCCCAGGCCGGTGCCAGTGGAGACTAGGTACAATAGTTATTGCTTGGGAGATATAACTTTTACCTAAAATGGGCTCTATACGTGCGTACCTTGGGTGTCTTTTGAGTCGCCGGGGTGTTACTATGGTGGACGGTGTCCTGAGGTATAAAATATTATATAACATAAATACATATAATCACGCCTTTTTTTTATACCACTTAGGTGGCAAACAAACACACGACCCACTTGATGGAAAGTGGTTACCGTGGCCTATGGACGTATGTAACACCATAGGAGCTAAACTCGCGCTGCCGACCCTGTAAGCACAGAGTTAATGGAACGCGATAGTATAGAAGTTATTATTAACATCATCAACCACTAACAAAGTAATGTCCAGTTGGTTCACTGCTTTAAGAAAACATGACGCTCAGAATCTCTCGCAGGCTCTGTCGAATGTGCTCTTTATAAGATTGACAGTCAATCTCACAACGTATTTTCATTATCCAAAAAAAAATTTACATATTTTAAAGTATGTAGGTATGCGATCCATGGGTTTCTTTGTGAAAGCCTTGAGATGCAACCGGAATCAACTTGATAATAGCAGGCGGTACCCTGCATGATAAACCGAATGAAAATTAATGGGTTCCGCCTTGTTTCCGTCTGCTATCAAACTTGTTTCGCTCTTTTTAGCAGCAGTCGTTTTTATTTTTAATAATTAATTTTATTTATAAACACAGCCTTTCAATTTACTACACCCCGCTGGATTGTAGGGCTAAGGGACCGTTCTAGTATTACGTAAGCAGATTCATTACAATTATTTAACCCCCCTCCCCCTTGTCAGCAAAAGTAAGCAAATCTTTTACACCCCTCCTTACTTACGTAAACATTGGTACCTATATCCATATGTATTTCTTTTCATGTTTATTTTTTGGGTGATCTGTGAAAAAGTAAACAATACTGCTTACGTAATCATTACCCCCCACGTTATTATATTAACGTAAGCACTCCGTTCAGATGATAAGGAACTCCGTTCCGTAGTCCAGATGATAAGGGCCACCATTCCAGATGCTGAGTATTTAAAAAATAAAATACAGCAATTAATAAAGTCGACCCTTCCTTGCATCATTTCCTTTTATAAATTTTATGAACACAAGCTATGCAGTACATAAATCGTAAGTAAATATTTAATACATTTTGTTCTATAATTATGTTTCAGGTGGCCCAACAGTAGGACGCAGGCGACATAGCCCACAGCAGCGGCAGCGCTATACTGCAAATACGGCTACACACTGCTACAACCATGCCACATGAATTTCCCGCGCGTCGACGCCCCACAGCGTATGCGCGGTCCGCCACGCCAACTGTCACTTTGACAGCGTATAAAGCAATTTATACGATGATAAACAACCGGCTTCGTTCAGAAAACAAACCAATCGATTGAAATAAATATGTAATCATTTATTAAGTTATTGCCCGCACTGGTATTGTCTGGATGTTTGCAGAACCTGTTTCGTGTGAGGCGATAACGAATGATGTCCGGTTCGGAACACGACCATAGCGCCCTTTCAAAATAACGGAAGCTTGAATAACTCTTTCGTTTCAATAGCAATAAATTCGAGCAGTTGACATCTATGAATTCTGTGTATAGGTACTAGACTATAGCCAGTCTGTCAAGACAAAAAGTAGATTGACCATTAACGCGCTACGTTTTGTAACTTTAGTACAGATTAAATACATTACAAAAAGACACACTATGGTTAGGACGAATAAGTGTCAAAATTCATTATCTAATTATCTAACTCAGCGTAATTTTCTTGATTCAAGATATCTATTCATATGTAGAGTATGTAGGGACTGTTGGGGAATGAGAGTAGAAAAACAATATAGAATAATGATAACCTATACATTTATTAACACTACACTATTAAAGCTACACTACAACGGGAACCACCTCTGAGCACCATCTAACCGTATGACTTCTCCGTTCAACATTGGATTCTCTACTATGCTCGTGACAAGATGAGCAAATTCTTCAGGTTTTCCGAGTCGAGAGGGGAATGGCGTCATTCTTTGTATAAAATCCAGCATCTTGCTTGGAAGGTATTCAACTAGAGGTGTTTTGAATATGCCTAAAAAGAAGACAAATTTGTGTAAGAGTCATATTATTAATTTAAATATTTATACTTTATGCACGTTGTAAATTGGCGAATTTAATGCCGAAGGCAATCTCTACCAATCTACCTTAAGGTGGGTGCATAACTAGAACGAAATAGGCGCATATTAATTAGTAATACGTTTGGTTCAATGAGGTTTGTTTAGATTTTTGATAGTTCGAGAGCGACGACACATACACAGTATCAATATTTTTAGTTAAGTTGCGGGTTCCGGCGTTACAGCCAGGAGCACAAAGTCACCCACATAATATTTTTTTCTACCACTTACTTAAGTGGTAGAAAAAAAACCACTTGGTTACCTTGGCCTATGTACGTGTGTAATACCAGAGAAGTCACAGTACATATGTATGAAAAAGAACCGAATGCGGAAGCCGCGTGGGAAACCATCCGCCCATTTGATGCAAGATGGCCGCAAGAAAGTACCCGCAATGCGGCCACCCCCGCAAGTGCGCTGTGCATCTAAAATATATTTCAATAACAGTAGGAGTACAGCATAATGCTACTTAAAGGCCTCTTTCCACGATTCGCAATTTTACAGACCGTTGAAAAAGGTTCGTCCATGTCGTGAAACCTCGCGCCGTAGCACCGGCGTAGCACTGATATTAAGAAAAAGGATGGTAGTTCTTCAATCGAGCTGGCTTCTCATGGGTAAATGGCACTACGATTCGACAAAAAACTAGAACTTACCGGGGGCAATAGTGACAACTCTGATCCCTTGCGACGATAAATCCCTGGCTATCGGTAATGTCATTCCCACTATCGCTGCCGTCGAAGCCGCATATGCCGCTTGTCCTATATCTCCTTCATAGGCGATTGTGGAAGCTGTATTTACTATGACTCCTCTTTGGCCATTTTCGTCGGGTTTATTCTTGCCTATTAGGCCAGCTGATAACCGAATGACGTTGAATGTACCAACTGTGTTTATCTGGAAAATTTACATAACTTACAGACGCAAATAGATTTAAGAAGAATACGTATACGAATGCGTAATGGTTGAAGTTCGTGGTCCGGAATCTCCACGCGGTGCACCCTGGGCAATGGAGACACTGGGGGACACTGCCGCCTGCGGAAAATACCAGTAGCTGCAGGAGCTGCCCTACAGAGGACTGGTCTGAGGCTTTCCACATATCCTATTAGCAAAGGGCACAGTGGACAGTAGAGGGCTGATTCTCCAAGCACAGGAGTGGGAGTCACAGGTCGGCGGCGTTCCTAACGGCCTCGTCGGGGCGGCCAAGTATTGCTCGAACTCATCTTTCCGCTTCCCGCTGACGGAGCGCGGGCAAGTCATCGTAAATCCGTAGATGGCCCAAAGTCAACCAGGGTCCGAGCGAAATGCCTTATTGGTTGCTTCTTATATCCCGGTGATTGAGCCGTGAGACGGCGGTTTTAATCAATCCGAGTCTGACAAGACCACCCGCTATTGCCGACGGGGCTGGTATTCGTGGGTATTTTCGCACGAAAAAAATGCGACTGGTTATTTTTCATGTCCAGTTTATCAATATGACAATCTAAAATAATATATGGTTCTGTCCATAGGTCATCCTGAATAGCAAAGGGCGAAGTAGACCAGGGAGGGGAACGTCTTGGCATTATGTTATGGATTTTTTTATACAACTTAGATGGCAGATAAACACATGGCCCACCTAATGGAACCTGCCAACTAAGTTGTTTAAAAAAAATAAGGAGTCGGCCTTATGATGGAGGGAGGTCAGATTTGAATCCTGGCCAGTACATGCTAGAGCTAGTATTAGCTGAGTGTGATAAAATAACTATGAATAATAAGAACAACTATAGCTAGCTCTTGATTTAAATTCATAGTACCTTCTTATGAATATAATCACAAACAAAATAGAAGTTACTCACATTTACTATTCGACTAAAATGCTCCAGCTGACAGGCCGCGTCTTTGTGGAAGTTGTACACCTGGTAGGCAGTGGCCTGGCCGGCACAGTTCACTAGAGTGTCCAGACGACCATACTTATCTACCGCTACCGCTAGTGCCTTCTTCACATCTTCTTCTGATGTTATCTGTGATATTAGTTTTCAATTCTTAAGTGAGTGAGTCAAATTTATGGATTTCATATGCCTTATTATTGTATACAAATTAGGGAATTATCATAATATGTAGTTATTTCTCCAGCCTGCACCTACCTTAATGTATCTCTGCATTACACTAAGGTATACTGAGTTGTACATTTACTGTGTATGGGGCCGTTCAAGTATTACGTAAGTACTAAAGAAAGGAAAGTGGGGGCCTTTGCATTGCATTGCATTGATGAAAGGAGGGTGGGGGGGTCTGGATAATGACATGAAATGAAAAATATGAAAAGGAATATGCATATAGGTACCAATGTTTACATTAGCATGGGGGTAAGAGTTTTGCTCACATTAGCTGACCAGGGGGAGGGGGGTTAAATAATTGTAACAATTCTGCTTATGTACTTGAACGGGCCTTATGCACTCAAATAAAATAAAAAGAAAAGTAACGCTTTTTAAAACCTGTCCATTAAGCTAAGCCTCATTGAACATAACATAACATAATAAACTCATGCCTATATCCTCATTGAAGCCTTCATAGTAATGTATATTATGTATTTATGTAACACCATAGTGTGATTTTATAAGTATATTGTACATTGACAAAAAGTAAATCAAACAGTTCTTCCTAAAATAAAAATACCTTATAAAATCTGTAACATAACATAAAATCACACCTATATCTCCAAAGGGGTAGGTAGAGGTGCTAGCACCCACATTTCGCCAGTTTATGTTAGGACCCAATGTAATAGGTGGCGAGCCTATTGCCATTAACCGGGCACTTAAAAACCTGCGATAAATACACATATAACTTTGAAAAGCATCGAAAAGTCATTGGTGTGTGCCATGGTAAAACATGGGATCGAACCAGAGACCTCGTCTCAGCAGTCCATTACCCATACCACTAGGGGCACTAGGCTATCTATAACATGATTTTTATAAGACAGTTTAGATAGATTAGTTTCAATTATATATAAAAATAAAACAACTTACACAACCGGTGCTCGCGACGACTTGGTCTCCAAGTTCTTTGACCAGCTTCTCAGCTTTTGTTCCCTGAATATCTAGTACGACCACTCTGCCGCCATTCTTAATGAGTCTCTCCACAGTAGCCCTACCTAGACCTGAGGCCCCACCGGTCACTAAGCTCACCATACCCTAAAATGTTTTAGGTTATGTTTACAATCATGAGTAGAAAACATAACTTATAACTGGATTACAAATACTGCAGACCAGTATGATACTCACCTTCAACATTGTACAATATATATCAAGTATTTGGATTATACAGAATTATACTTCATTGATATTTATTACTTTTATTTTTCATCCAAGTTGATCCAAGTTTTGTTTTCATTCGTAACTTCAAACAAATGTCTGAAATGTCAAACTTTTAGGTTTGCACTTTTGACATTTCGTTTCTTTTTTTTACACTGGATTTTCCGTTAACGAAGAGGAAAAACCACAAGAAAAACTTGTATTTTATTTTTTCCTTTATGGATCTTCACTGGATAGGTACCTATATATATATTCAGACATTTTTATCTGTACCAGTATACTGCCACTGTCTGCTGTCTACCCCAAAGAATATAAGTATTGAATGAGCAATTTAGGAATATAGTTCCGTCCAACCCATTTTCATATTACGTTTTATTTATTTGTTTCATTATAATTTTTTGCTTGTAGCAGCAATCTGCAGGCGCTTGTTTGGAACGGGAACAAATGTTGCGTAAACTGGACCGCGTTTAAAATACGACTAAATGTGAAATGTAACCTCCAAATGAAGTAGTCATAATAAAAACAAACTTTTGAAATTAGTTGGCTAATAATGGACGGTAGATATTTGTTGTTTTTATTATAGTTTGCTAGTTTTTGATATATTTGGTAATATATAGGCAGATTTTGTATTCTACATTGTAGTACTGTGAAAATCGTGCACCGCGATGGCTAAAGTGGAACAACCTATATTCATATTACCAAAGAAGCGTAATGGGAAGAAACAGAACACCATTGCCAGTCATGTCGATCATATAATAACTGTGCAGGTATGTAAAGCTATTTAAAAGCTGCATAGGCACTGCATTATCATCATTGTACAAAATCAAACGCCTTTCTGCATGTATCTACATTTATCAGTTCTTTATTTACCTATCTACTCCACATCTCAAAACTGATGCCATTCCTATATTTACATACAAACATTACAAACAAGAGTTAGCATTGTTTGGATTAATAATTGGATAGTAAGTTGTAAATATCTGATAAAAACATTTTTCAGTTAGAACACGCATATAAGACTTAAAAATATAATCAAAATACCTTTAAATAATTATGTATACCTACATTGTTACCCTATAATCGCTACATAGTACAAAGCACTCTTCTCATATTTGAAACAAATATTCACTTTCCAGGGAGTTGCAGAGGACGCACAATCAAAATACTCAAATGGACTATCTCCAGTCTCTGAACATGTGGTCAATGGTATAATACATTCCACAATGGAAGGCCTGAAGTCCAATATGAAAATTAATCTACCAATAATCAATGATGTCAATGATGAAGATGTAAATGAAAATAATGGAGAGTTAGAATCTCTAAAGAGTGTCCAGAAGAATGGGTATCAAGCCCTTTCTACCATCAACAATAGCCGAGAAATTATTGATCTGTCCCCAATATATGAAAATTCATCAGATGCTTGTTCCAGCCATGGTGATTTAAGAGATGCTAATGAAAGCGAGTTGCAAAAAAGTTGCAAAATTCTGAATTCAGATCAAAATGAAAGTTCATCAGCTACTCCGAATAGTATGTCTCAAACTCAGTCCGAAAATAGCTTTGAGATGGGCACTATGACTGATAGCCTGAAAAACAGTGCTAAAAGAAAAAAACGAGTAAACATAGTCTCAGGAATAGTTGAATCAGAAAATACTGACACAGAAATCACAGCCTTACGAGTTGAATCTGAAGGCTCAATATCACCTGAATGTTCTCTGACTGACAACTCCAAAGATGGATATTTGACCATGACTGGGACTATCAAAAGAGGCAAGAAGAAAGGACAGAATGTCGATGTAAAACTGAACATATCTAGGGAGGAACTGGAGATTATTGAGGCAGCTATTGTTGCTGAAGAATACAACAAGATGGATATCTCGAAATGCTCTTTATACAACGGGCCTCACATTTTTCTTTTCAGCTTAATCTGTATACCATTTGTGACATGTATTTCTGCTTTGTACTCATTTTATATGGGTACAATGGCTTGGTATAATGTGTTTTCACATGTTACTGAAAATTTGAGCTGCATTAAAAAAGTATTTTTGGCTCCATTAGTAATTTTGGTTTATCCATTTCTCATAGTGATCTTTACTGTTGGTCTTGGGTTATATGCTGGCATAGTGCAGCTTACGTTCAGTGCTGCTAACTGGTGGAAGGATGTGTGTGATTTTGAAAAGGGATTCTACGGTTGGCTCTGTAACATGCTAGGTTTATCTGAGTGCAGCCCATATGAAGTGGTAGTCTTGGTTGATGTCAAGCCATAAGGAACAGTATCCGTAAAGATACTTGCTTGGTCATGATATTATTTTATTTGCTTGAAATTAGTGTTTCAAATGTGTACAACTGTACCAAGCAATGACCTACAGTCTACCACACACACAATCAAATAAATAAAAGAATGGTGAACTTATTGACAGAACCAATAAGTTTACCATTTTTTTTTTATTTCCCACAGTGTCTATTTTGGATATAAGAAGTTGCCAGTATAAATAATTTCCACTCCCAAATTTTGACTTCATGCATCAGCATCTTTCACACTAACTGAAAAAGTGCCATATTATCTCTATCTCAACACAAATTTGTTTCTGTTTAATTTATATAATCATTATCTTTTGTATTTACAATATTTATAGGATGTATGTCTTTACTTACATTTTCTCAGTAACATCACATCCAGATCCTTCCTCACAAAAGTACTTCCTGTATCTTCCATTATCTCGTTATGACAAGTTCCCAAAATGACCACTTTAAACTTACTTCCTATTTGGTAGTTCAGAATACCAAAAAGCCATTGGTTTGTTTGTAAAAGGCAATAATTTTTCTCATCTAATCAGAAATAAGAAAAATATCTAGGCTACTATAGTTGCAGCATGCTACATTTTGACGTGACTAGTTCTGCTCATTTTCTTTTTTTAGGTATGTGAACTGTGAAGTTTATTTTCTTCTGTGCCAGTCTCGCCATATTTTTCTTTAGTTATTCATCTAACAGTTTGTTGTCCAATATTAAGCGCACCAAAAAAGAGAAAATTATCAATACCAGTCATGTCAAACAGCCTTTAGCATGCCGCAATTATAATATTCATTGCAGTAAATTTAACAGTGGTCATTGTGAGAATAAAATATCCTTTAAGAAAGTTAAGTTATAGAAACATAACTTTTTAGAATAGTAGTAATTATGAGAAATTTATTTATTTGTCCTCTGTAAAAAAAGTAGTTGACTGGCTTACCCTACTTTAGTAGAAGCCTCCTTTTGGTATTGCCTAGGTATGAATAAGTGTGTCTATTGTGTAACTGCAAAACCTTATCTGATACTTATGTTAAATTGTAGTATTTAATAGCAGCATTTTGGTTTTATGTTTTGTCCTCTTAAGGTTCGAAAGAGTCAGAAGTCAGAACATGTTAAATCTGAAATGCTGCAAATTTTGGATCAAGGTGGTAAGACATGAATAGTACGTAAGATTTAACCAATATCCTTATTTGGAGAAAGAGTATAATGAAGTGATATTTAATACATGGAACGGGAACAAGATTGCTGGTATACCATTTATATCTTAGAAGTAGGTACATGATGTGTATCTTAGACTTTTGCTCAATTTCTTCCATTGTGTCATTCCATTTTATGCAATTATTTCTAGTCATTTAGAACCATTTTGGTTTGTATATTATACACTACATTATATATTTGTAGTGTAAGGAATTGTAATTTTAGTTATATTTCGAATAATATTTTTACATATCTAATAAGAATTGCAAGTGTTTTAGAAGTAATAAGACGAAGTAACAATTTTATATATTGTAATTCCACAGCAGGCAGTTGTAAAGTGGTTGAATCTTAGTGTTCTCACTAATCATAATATCAAAGCTATTCATATACATATATTGTGATTGAAATATCATTTACATATTACCGAGCACAAATTTAATGTCACAATAGTGTATATGAAGATTGCAAGCACAATACATACAATTGCCATAATATTATAGTAAAATATGGAACATTTATCATATTGGGTTTATTGGTAAACGTGAGTGTTTAGCATAATTGTTCAATGTATCTTAGCATTGCTTTAGTATAAAGTGTCGCATAAATGTGACTTCCAATATTACTTTTATTGCGTAATCTAATCAACAATGTATGTTATAAAGACTGATGTATTCTAGTCACTATTGTGGTATCCGTTTTCTACGCAATAAAATATTTTACAAAATCCATTTTCATTTTTACTAAAACAATATCTACATAACAATGAAAATAATACAGCTAGTCCAAATTGATTTAACTAAACTTCATGACGTATCCTTAGGTCGACCTGGTGCGTCCTGTGCTTGTTTTGTTTCATCTTTTAATTCAACGTCTATTCTTTCTTTCGCTCTGACAATTTTAGATTGTAAATAAAATGATCCTCCTTTGGTTTTATCATTTGAAGAAAACAGGTGCTCATAATTTTTTGTAACTTTCTCGGCTTCTAATTTATCTATGTTTAAAATTTGCATAGCCTCTTCTAGCGTGAGACCAGTAGATGCGTTCGCTGCAGCTCTTCTGGTCCCTTCAGGCCCGCCACCAGCCCTTTTTGCTGCCTCCTGGGAAGCAGCTATTTCTTGTTTTAAGGCTCTCGCGAAAGCTCGTCCCACCACTTGGGCACCAAGAACTATAATTTGAGCTATATATTTAGCCATATTTTTATTACTAAACTTGTTAAATAACTATTGACATTACGACAGTAGCAACAAAATAAATGTGAAATGTCATTTATTTTGAGGTTAGTATTGTTAGAAATCGTTCAGGACTTTTAAAAGCATTTTTAAGACGTAAATACCTACCCCAAAATACTAAAATAGCATTCATTGATTCTGAATATAACTCAATGTACTTACCTACTTATACGCGTGAAAAATAATACGTCTTTATTATTAATTTATACGAATTACTTATGATTATTATTTATATCAATAGTGTAATGGTGCAAATCATCATCTCGAAACTGGCAACACTGCAAATGTTAAACGCAGAGCGGGGTAGTTTTGGTTCCAAATCTCTATAGGGAGCATCCAATCATCTCATTAATCATCATCATCAACTCATCATCATCAAAACCAAGATCAAAACCATCAACAATTAAGGACTCCAGGAGGGGACGTTAAAACAGTTTTAGAAGATTTGACTTTTTCACAACATTATCAAAATTCAACGATTTGGCTCCAAATTTTAAAAATGTTCTCTCTACCTTCTTGGGTCCCCAATGGTAGAGAAAGCATGTACTCCTTCTCAACTCAACTGTTTAAGTTTTAGGTAAAATTGAGAGAGTGATTCAAAACACAATGCAATATTCTAAATGTGGATATAAACGAGCGAGTCTGGCTTCAGGCATCCATGCCTGAGCGTCTAGGCGGACTCGGTGTTTGCAAAATTACTGACGTAAGTCTGCCAGCATTTCTATCTTCGGTGCATGGCATGGATGAGTTAGTTAGAAAAATCTTAACCCCTAGCCTAACTAATTCGGAAGTGCCAGGCAACGTCGAAGCTTTAAATGCTTGGAAAATGTTTTGCCCAAACGCTGATCTTCCCAGTGACAATGGCACATGCCGCTCTGCAACAAGGTAAGAATACATCTAATTTCTAGTTCTACCAATGTTGCGGAGCGTACTCGCCTTTTGGCTGTGGGGGAATGTGAATCCGGTGTTTGGCTTCAGGCCCTACCGTCGCCTAACATTGCATTGGTACCATGTTGAACGATAATACCTTCCGTATCGCTACTTGCCTTTGTTTACGTGGTCTTTGCGTTTCTCCGCATCGATGTCGCTGTGGAGAAGAAGTTGGGAGCCTGGACACCATGGTCTCTGATGCAGCAGGAGCGCAGGACGGCTGTTGTGGCACAGGTTTATCAATGACATAATCCGTCGAGCTCTTGTCACCGCTGGTGTTCCAGCCATATCAGAACCTATTGGCTTGGCCTGCGTCGATGGCAAGAGGCCAGATGGGATGTCATTGGTGCCTTAGAAGATGGGAAGGCTTTTGGTGTGGGATGCAACATGTGCTGACACTCGCAAGGGCAAGCCAAGCCAAGGCACAAGCCTTCACATCTTCCAGGGACTGCAGACCGCGCTTGCGCTGCTGCTGCGTCGGCAGAGACCCTCAAACGGCGCAAGTAATATAGGTGGTAATTACAAATTTGAGCTCTTTGGGGTCGAGACGCTGGGATCATGGGGTCCAAGTGCCTGTCTTTTATTTAGAGACATTTCTAAACGAATAATTGACACTACCCGTGACAGAGGGCTAGTTTATTCCTTGCGCAAAGGATTGGTATTGCCATTCAACGTGGCAATGCAGCCTTCTGGCCACCCTCCCGGTTGACATCGAGAGGGAGAAATTGTACATGTAGGTATATTCTGTATTGTTTTTATATTTTAATTTAGATAGCTCCCATGTACATTATGTAAATAATAATTATACAAATGAAGACATGGTTTGAAGGTCTTGTAACCATGCCAAAAAATTTAAGAAGGTATCTATATTTTATTTACCGCATCCACAGAACAGAAAAAACTAGACCGCATCGCGGTACTTTTTGATTTTCCGAAATTGGTGTGAATTTGAGTTTTTATATATAAAATTGATGAATTTATTAGCCATAACATCTCAGATAGGTACACAAGAGTAGCCAAGTGGCATATTACAGTGAATTGTGACTCTTCATGTTAGTTCCAAATCTCCCTAGAAACCCTTATGTTCACAACTTTACGGAGGCAGCTTTCATCATTCATCGTCATCATCATCAACATCAACAATTAGGATAATAATGATTATTTATACACATGACTTAAAGGTCTCGCAACCACGCCGCAACTATTTAAAAAGAATGCCGAGCGGGGAACTTCCTTTTATTTAATCTATTCCAATTTGGTGTTCCAAGGCTATAGCCAGATAATATTGCATCATTGCGTGTAAACATTAGTTAATACTTAATTTCTACTGTACGACAACGTTTTTTATATTAGTGCCAATGGGAAAACCCTATACGCAGATAATCAAAGGTACATTTACTTACACCTACGTACCTATAAGGTCTGTTATCATTTTTTTACAAAACCGCTATGAGTTCTTCTCTCTTGCTTACTCATACAACCTATTTATAACCATAAATAATACATATATAACATATAATAATTGTATGCGAATTTTATGACCAAGGTAGCAAATAAGTATTAACCTCTTTTAATTTTCTAAAAATATCTAGATGGGTTATTTTGTAATTATAGCTCATATGTAGCTATATTTACAGTCATATCCTAACATATATCCTAGTGATTTATTTGTAATTGTCCTGATCATATTTATCAAAATTGAAAAAAGGAACTCTATGGCCACAGGTTCTTCTCTATTCAACTCTACTCTACTCTATTCAAAAGATCTATTTATAGGTACCTACCTACTCAATTAATGAAATTCGAATGGCTTTGTACCTACTTTCAACAAGGCAGATAGATAGATAATACTTTATTGCACACCAATACATTTACAGCAGAGACAAGTAGGTAGAATGTATATACAGTTGAATGTACAGTGGGCGGCCTTATCGCTAGAAGCGATTTCTTCCAGACAACCTTGAGATCGACAGTAGGTAATGTAACCAAACAAAATATATACGTATATATTTTTATACCACTTAGGTGGCAGACAACACGGCCCACCTGATGGAAAGTGGTTACTGTGGCCTATGGACGTGTGCAAAACCAAGAGAGTTACATGGTGGTAATTCCGTAACATCCCGCTGTATATTAATACTCAATGCCCGCGGCTCCGCCGGGAGTACTTTTAATAAAATAAAATAAAGAATTTATGAATTTGAACCACCTCACGTGTCACTAGTATGCATAATAAATAAAATTTCGAATATATCAATAGGTATATCAAACGAAATACTTAGCTACGAGTTGCGGGCCGGGTCCATCTTGTGATAGAGAAAGAAACCCTGACAGATTGAAGTGTCTTGTGACACTTGTGTAGGTTTAAGAGGGTCCTTCCCGACACACGTAGATACATCACCTTGACTAAACGTATTTCTCCCCTGGCCGGCCTAATCTGCATGAACCTGTTAAGGCAACTTTAGGTACTCGCTCTATTACAAGTACAGTATAGAGCTTACTGTACTTATAAATAAGCCAAGGTCTTTCAGCAGGATAAACAAAAAGATGAAAAAAAAGATGATTTCTAAGACCCTCAAATCAGTGTTACGAACCACTGCCTGTGCACCCGTGTATCCGAAACCACTGCTTTGAAATATACTAAATGAGCGCGTAAAAGACTGTAACGTGTCTGCGTCTGCATCTGTAAATCGCCAATGGGGAGGCACAGGCAAAACTAATCTAATACTTAATCTCAGATGGCGTAGCGACCCGCGCTGGTGCTTGTCTTAAAGTCTATAATCCAGCAAAACAATACCAGCTATATTGCGCCACCTATCGGGATAAATAATCATTGTGGAAAAGCCCTAACAGATAGATTTACAGCTGTTGCTCCTCAATAGTTTTTCATCAATTAGTATATTGATGTTGTTTTACTGCTCAAAACCATATAGGTAGGCAGGGCATAGTGTTTTATAGACTGAATATCGACCATGACTGCACAAGAACTACAAAAGAGTTCTTTGGTGAATTATACTGCCTTTTACACTAATGTAAGTATATCAAAGGAGTTCAGTTTGTTTGGAGGTTATTTTATTTTCTCTATTATTATCTCTTAAATGGATGAAAACCACCTTTCAAACAAAAAAGAAATTTTTATTTTCTTTTTTGTTTGAAAGGTGATTAAAATTTGTCGGGAGTAATCTTACCTATGTTTGATGAAAATTATTCCAAGATGACCGCCGTTGTCGCAATATTATAAGATTACCTACACATTTTTTCACAACTCTCTCTCTATGGACGTCAAATGAAAGGGTTAGGTAGAATCCAGAATACTTTTTTTTACGTGCGCCAAATCCCCACGGTTACCTCCCCACCGGAGCCGGTGCAGGAGGTTATGTCGGACTCTAGCCGACTAAAACGCACGCCGCCTGTGGGTCGTTTTTGGTTGCCGAGGGTGAGGTTAGTCTCTCGACATTGACACCACGATAAAAGATGCTAGTGAGAATAAGTTTTAACGAAATATCGCATTTTTTTCTTTGGCCGGCACTTTCAATGTTGGGCCAAAAATATATCCAGAGAGTGAATACATTTGTCGGATTTGTTGACATTTAGGATTATTGCTCCGCTCGCCCGCCGATGATATTTACCCTTATAACCTTTTTCAAAAAACGGGCTAAGTATTTTTCAAGTCGAATCAGTAATTCCTGAAATCAGTTAGTTCAAACAGATTCTTCAGCTTTATAATATTAGTATAGATATAGATTATTATAATCGTGTATATAATTTATTTCAGGTACTCATTCAGTACTATCGACTCCGAAAGTTTTAACTGCAAGCAGATAGATTTGCAAATTTGGAAATACAAATGGAACAAACCAGCGAACAACAAAAAATTGAAAAGCTATTTAATACCATCAAAGAAAATAGCCCCATAGATGAAAAACAAAAGCAAATCAAGCGATTATTAAATGATGGGACAAATATCAATTCTGTTGATGTTACTGACAATAATAATACACCTTTACATGTTGCCGCTATCAAAGAAGAAATACCAATTGTTAAACTTCTATTAGAAAGTGGAGCTAATATTTACATTAGAAACAACAATAACCATAATGTCAAAGATATTATTGAACACATAGACAATCCAAACCGCCAAAAATTGTTAAATATTATAATAAATTATTATGGTTACACGAAAAGACATGGTACTGCAGTGGCTAGGGGAGAGTTATACGAAACCAAGTTGCTTTGTTTTATATTGTTTAGGGCTTTGTATGATAAATTAATTAATATCAAGGAATTCATATTAGGAACAAATGTCGATGAAATTGGTGCTCTTGATGATATTGTTTTCAGATACAAAACAAATGAATCGTCAAAGTCCAAAATTATATTCATACAAGTGAAGCATAAAGAAAATGAAACTTTGAAAATCAAAGATTTATTCGACCAGAAGAACGATATGAGCTTACATAAATATTTTAAAAGCAGCTTAGAAATAAGAGAAAAACTTTCTACCAATAATGTAAATAAAATGTTTCAAGGCTGCATTAAAAATATAGATTGTACATATGTTATTTACACTTCTGCGAAACAAAATATTAGTGAGAACAAAAAATATGGAATCTTAATTGAAAGAACTACCGTAGAAGAAAATTTTATTAACACAGGTGGGAATATATTTATAATAAATTATGAAAATGATTTTGTTAATATTGATGAGTTTGTATTAACTTCCACTAGATCACGTGCTACCTTATTGGCACAAAAAATTTCAAAATTTATATTTCAAGACAAAGATAATTATGAAAACATGATGATAGATCATTTAATAAAACAATATAAGTTTTTTTTAACCCAATATGTTATAGAAGTAAAAAATAAAGACTCAAAAGATTTAAACTCTACCAAGAAAAAATATTGCATTGGTCAATTCCGAACGTCGTTTTTGACAAGTGATGATGAATATTTATCAATTATGAGATCGGAAATACGTAAAGAACTAGCAATAAAAATCAAAGAGCGATCTTCAGAAAATAAAATGATTGTAGTAGATAGAAAAATGAGAGATGATACTTTTAAACTACACGTAGACTTTGTTAAAAAGGATTTTGTTCTTCATGGAAGTGAATCAAAACAGGTAGGCAGGCTTGATCAATTCATCTCTATGTTTAAAAGATTATTTCAAAATGTTCAAATGATCGATTCAAAATATGCTTGTATCAGGCTTGACAATGATTCGGTTGGCCCGGATGAACATGTACAAAGTAAAGATTTAGAAGACAGTTGGTTAGGGGGACTAGTTGGCAATTTACTAATATTGGACAATGGAACAGAAATGCTTAAATTTAATTTTAATGAACAAGACTTATCGGTAGATAATATTAGAATTTTAGAAAAATTAAGGGAGAATTGGGATTCTGAGCAACTCAATAAATTCAGGTTTGATATTAACTTTTACAACTTTCCAAAATTGACATTGAAGCCATCAGGGCACGACTATAAATCAGTAAAACATTTTCTGACCAATGTTAGAATTTATACGAACCAATCAAAAGAAGATAAGTTAGAAGCCATTCTAAAAGACGATATATTCAATTTTTTTAGTAAGAAGCAATGTGATTCTGTTTTTTACCGTCTTAAATGTGATGTTTTGTTCTTAAAAGTTCACGAAAAAATACAAAAATGGTGGCAAACACAAGGTTCTGTTTTTTATTTGACAGAGAATTGCAAATTTTATGATCTAGTCGAACAAGAGATATTAAATGATTCTTTACTAACCCTTATTCATATTGCATATAGCAAAAAAATACAAAGTGCTGATGTAAAATTCGAAAAAGAAATAATAGACCTCATGGGTTTGAACATTTTTTTGAAACGTAATGAAACCACTATGCTAATAATTTCAGATGAAATTGATTTCTCCAGCATCAAAGTAATTCAGTATTTGGATGCAAGTGACGAAAAAGGCCGATATATAGTCATAGATTTAGGAAACGACTCTATCCAAAACTGTTTTGAAATATTATTAAAAGCCTTGGAATGCTCGGTGCTGTCTACGTTAGTCGCAATAAAACGAGAAAGTACAGACATCGACTATCAAAGAGTTTGTTCTCTTACAAAAGTGTTCAAAGGTAATATAATAATAATAACAAACAGTATTGAAAATAGTTTGAAAAAGACGTACGCTCAACATGAAATTTACATAGACAATGCACACCGTTTTAGTAACCTTGCAAACGAAACTCGCAAAAAGATCCTTGAGGAAAGAGAGGTCACATTTCAAGGAATAGATGTGACTCCTTTAAATATGTTAAGTCATAAGAATGATTTTTATTCTTTGAAAGATTTCGATTTTCTTAGTCCTAATTTACTTCGTAAAATAATTCGAGGTGATCCAGTTGTTATAGGAAAGGTTTTAACAGATCGTTATGATGTAACCGTCAATAACTATATTAATCGATCTTTAAGTCAATTCATACAACTGAGCTTAAAGAACGGTAGTAATAATGAAATATGTTTATTTGAAGATGATAATTTAGATTCTCTACCACCCTTAATAAAAGATATAGTAATAACAACAAACTGTGAAGACACTTTTTCACATACATGTAAGAGATTCGGGGATAAAAATGTACACTGGTTTACAAAAATCGTTGTAGATGACTTTAAGTACACAATATGGCGACAATCGCGCGGTACCCTGGAAACCATAATGAAACATGTAGACACAAATCCACTTTTGCCGGAAGTATTAAGTAAGAAGATTAAAAAAGGAAAAGAAATTACAACACTTAAAGACTTAAAGGAATCAGTAGTAATTATTACAGCTGAACCTGGAATGGGTAAATCTACTTTTCTAACTCATTTATCAATGCAAACTAAACTTCGTCATCCGAATCATTGGGTATTAAAAATAAATTTACTTGACAAACGCTATCTAGACCAATTTTCAAAATGGCAAGAAAATTGTGTCAACATAAATTTAATAGTTGCAATGAAGTTTCTGTACAGCACAAGTGATGACAGTTGTATCAAAAATAACGATAACTTTGAAAATATTTGTTCACTTATAGCAGTAAACGATTGTAATGAAATATATATCAAAGACCATGATAGTAAAGATTTGCCTGGAGTGGATTTATCAGAAATAAGTCTATTCAATTATTTTTACAACAATTACCGCATGGTCATACTTTTTGATGGTTTTGATGAAATCAGCCCAAATTATGCAAATGAAGTAATACAACTATTACGTACTCTTAGAAGCTCAAGAGTTGCACATATGTGGGTCTCTTCTAGACCTTGCAATTTTCTCAAGAAGTTAGAATTAGCCTTAGAAACATTTTCATATACTTTAAATCCATTAACCTTCGATGAACAACTGAGATTTGTACAAAATTTATGGTCTCAAAATGATCGTCAATATATAACATTTAACACAAAAAAATATGCGACAAGTACTAAACCTCCTGTTGATCCATTGTTTACCTATATGTTAGCTGAATTTAAAGACGATCCAGACTTTATGAGTATACCTTTACATTTATTTATGCTAGCAGAAATTTATGAACATTGGTTTAGAAAATACATGGATGATAACTGGAAACAAAATGTAGAATTACAAAAAATAAATTCAATAATGTTGTATGAACAGTTTATAAATATAAAGTTTGATATTCAATACGACGAGGAAACTCCAAAGAAAAAAATTAAGAACAAACCGAGAGAACAGAATTTTTTTTTTAATAAACATAAAAAAGTAGCTGCTTATTTAATTTTAGATGAAAGTATTCTTTCGGAAGATGACATAGAAAGTATTCAGGATATAATTGAAGATATAAAATCAGATAGTGAAAGTACCGGCATTATTTATTGCATAGATGAGAATCCGAAATTCGTTCATTACACTTTTGCTGAATATTTAGCCGTTGAATTTTTATTCGATAAATTATTAAAATTTCGTAAATGTAACACTTTGTTGTGGCAATATTTAATCGAAAACATTTTGATTAGCGATAATCCTGGAATTCGGAAGTTTGTAAATTGTAAATTAAAAAATGACCAATTTAAAATAATCAGTGAATTGAAGTCTAAGGAAGAATATGTGAGTACGGTGTTAAATATTTTGTTAAATCAACTAACGAATATATCACCCAATGCTTTGTATATTGCTATTCAGGAAAATTTAGAACATATTGCTATATTGCTTATTGAAGTCATGAAAACTATTGTAAACCCTAAGGATTTATCTGCCTTTATAACATTTGCCCTCAGAAAGTGTGATCCCGTTTGTGTATTTTGCGTTGCTTTATTAAAACGGACAGAATCTATAATTAAAGGTTTAATGGAATTACTCAAAAAAGTAGAAAAAGACTTGGTTGACTGTGGATATTCAACCAAAACATTAGGCATGCCTAGTGAAAAGATATCTTGTGTATCTTTAAAATCAATGCTCTACCTTAATGTAAACACGTTTGAGCTCGTTAGAGAATTTCTAGGCCAACATTCTGCATATTTTAAAAACTATTCCAGGACAGCTAACGCAGTAACAAGAAATGGATATGTAATTACATATTGTTACGAACGCCTATCAGAACTAAGTGTAGAACAACGTCTACAAATTTCAAACGCATGCAACGATACTAACCTAGAAGAACTAATACCTTGTGATTTCCGTACTGCTATGGAATCAATAGGCCAAGAAAAGCTAGGTAAATTAATGTGTGAGGCGGTTAACATTACCACTTCCATAACTATTTTTAAAATACTTCGCAATCTTCTTGAAAAGGCTTCTGAATATAAGGCCGTTATCAATGCTGTATGTGACCGATTCTGCAGCCTATTCCCTGAAAGAACTCGTATGTTTAACTTTGAGGAAAAACCATCATCTTACTATCATTTTCAACTGACAAATATTATTTTACTCAGGGTTTTATGTGAGGACGATATTACAAAATTTGTATTGAGAACTAGTAATCCTAGTTTAATTTTTCATAGTTTTACTTTGAGTTATAAGACAAATCAGGAATCCAAAATGATATTTATACACCAGCAAAATGATTTAAAAATTGATGAAAATATCTTACTAGAATATTTTCATAGTTATTTAGATATTAATAAAGACTTTGTGGAAGGTTCCGCTAGCGTAATCTTTCCAGGATCACTGAAAAGTAAGGATTGCAAATTTATTATATACACCTCCAACAAGGAGTTATTTTTAAACACACATTTGGAATGTTCGGAAAAAGAGAATCTTGTAATAACTAATAAAGATGGAGAAATATTTAAATTCGCGTATACTAACGAGGTTGTTGAAACATTACTATCAAAATTTATTCACTCTCGTGCCATCCTGTTGGCAAAAAAATTTTCAGAATTAATTTTAAAAACAGAAAATTTAGGGTTTGAAAATAGCAATTATTTAGTGAAAATGTATTATATATTTATAACAGAATATATTATAGAACTTATAACACCTCAATTATATGATCCTGAGTTTGGGAATCATTATTATGGATGCATCCGAGAATCATTCTTAGAAAGTAAAGATCCTAATTTAAGTAGAATAAGAGATCAAATATATGAAGAAATCGCATCAATTCGGGGATTGAAATTAGATCAAGATCAAAATGAATTAAAAAAATTTTTGGAATGTCATGTGTTCAAGGTCACATTTGATTATTTTGCTTTTAATTTTTGTGGCGATGAAGCTGAACAGGTAGAACAACTTAACGACCTACTCCATGTAATCCTAAAAATCCTATTTAAACATATTCATAGTCAAACAGAAAAATATGTAGTTTTCAAAATTGATGATGATTCCATTGATTCAGTTGAAAGAAAACAATTAATCAAATATAATGGGTTAGCAGGTTTGGTTGGTCAATTACTTATTATCGATGATGAGACTGAAATGTTAAAATTTAATTTTAATGAAAAAAGTATGTCTAATGACTGTATCAAAATTTTGCATCGGTTAAAAGAAGGTTATGACGAGCTTAGTAATTTTAGATTAGATATTAATATTCATGGCTTTCCAAAACTAACTTTGAATTATAATGAAAGCGATCGACAGATGGTGAAAGATTTTCTGAACAATCTCCAATTTTATACAAACCAAGCAAGTTTGGACGAGATGACTAATGTGTTAAAAACAGATATTCATCGTTACTTTTTTATTCAAAATAAGCAAAATGATTTTAATTTTCGAATAAAATGTGATGCCATCGGGTGTACCGCTGTGTGGCATTCTAAAACAAATTTTAATTCATATAGTACTGATGCTTTGAATTGGAAAGTCATGTATAAAAATCCAGATAAAAATTGATTTTAATAATAGGTATGACAAGATCCGAAACATTCACGCGTGCACCCTAGGCGGAGACGTCTGCGCCCCTCCCGCGCAGGGGAGAAGCCTGCTGCTTATGGCAAATACCGGCAGTGGCGGTTGCGGCCCTGTAGATGGCCTCCGGGTTTTTTACTTTGTACACATTTCTCTGGCTAACAAAGGGAACAGTGAAGCGGAAGTAAGGAGCAGGCTGGTTGCCGAGCGCAGGTCTGGAGTCCCGGGGACCTGGGCGTGACAGTTATTGACCGCGGCTCTACCCGCGCAGATGTCAGTTATCTCGAATAAACTTAGCCTATGTCTTTTCCTGAACTCTAGTCTATATATGTACCAAATTTCATCAAAATTAGTTTAGTAGTTAATGTGATAGTATTACGGAAACATGTTATGATTTCACACAAAGTTACAGCGACAGAGTTACTTACGCATTTAAAATATTAATACATTTAGTTGGTACATTTTTTTAAATTCATTTATTATGAGTCATTCAACAGTTTTGTATATAGAATCTAATTTATTATTGTATTCAATTGAATTTCGCTTGGGTTCGTAATATCTAGAAGACAATAAATATAAGTACCTAACTACCTCAATAAATAAAATATGTGACCTAAATGTTGCATTTATTATAATGTACGATTGTGTTTATGTTAAGTGATAAAATTGTGACTTATGACTTTGTGACTGTGACTGCATCAATTTGGTGATAACTTTTGGAGATAACGTTATTTCCCAAAAGGTTATCAAGTAGGTGTTCAATATTTTAGATAATAAACAAGCTTGGATATGAGCTGTTTGCTCAACTATGCTACTCGAACAAATTATTGTAAATATTTAGACTAAGTAGGTGAACATGTTTGTAATTAGATCGAAAAAAGCTCGCTGAGTATTATAATAATATTATAAATAATATTTTTTTACTTTTGACGCTTTATTTAATTAACTAAACAATGTGGACGTGACCTATTTGCCTAATAAATAAAAGAATAAATGATTTTTGACTTTGACTTTCAAAACAAAGTAGGTAAGTAATTCTATAATTCGGTGAACTGAAGGAGGCTGCCACTTTTCTTTAATAAAGTCAAAACGTGCTGTCTTTGATTTGCAATAAACAAAGCGTCTTTTCTTTCTAACACATTACGAATTGCTCTCAACCTTGACAAGAAAGTTTGCACCAATGACCAAACCTCGTTCACCAATCAGAGTTAGCATTGGTTTACAGGAGAGGTTGGCTAAAGCCTCTGGGCGCGGGTTCGATCCCCGCTCAGTGCAAATATTTGTATGCATGAATATGCGTCACTGGTCTGGCCCCCGATTCTGCTAATTTTATGTCATAGTAAAACCACAGTTATAGCACTGACACTTTTAGACGTTTTCAATTAAAGTCCAAAATTAAATTATTGAAAGAAAGAAAGAAATAAAATGCGTTTATTAAACACACACACAAATACAAAATACGAAATAAAACGCATAAAAATAAATACGTAATATTGATAGGTATATATTATACATTGTGTCAGTATATATTGCTGTGTCAGTGGTGTGAACGGTTTTATTATGACATAAAATTAGCAGAATCGGGGCCCAGGTTGTACCTTGGAGAGCACGTTAAGCCGTCACGTCCATAGGCCACGGTAACCACTTTCCATCAGGTGGGCCGTGTGCTTGTCTGCCACCTAAGTGGTATAAAAAAAACACGAACACCTATGGCAGTCGTTACAGGTGGTTGGTAGGAGTCTTAAAAAGTCTAAAAACTGGTCTAACTGTAATGCTTCGATATTGCCTTTGGATTGTGGATATATCGACTTTGTACGTTAGACACGTACAAAGTGGACTCTATACTCCGAGGTGAACGCTTCGGATGCGACTGGAATTAACACTAGGATGAAGAAGTTGGCTGAAGTCATTCACCAGCCCCGGATCTTCAATTTTTTTAGTTGGGGCGTCTGAAAATGCTCACTCTTTTTCGTGATCGGATACCGGGAGGTGAGGGTGGGGGTGTTCAAGTCATAAGCAAAACATTACAAATTGCTCTCAAACTTGACAGGTAAGTTTACGCTAAACCTCGTCCATCAATCAAAATTCGCATTTGTTTACAGGAGAGGTTGGCTGAAGTCTCTGTGGCGTGGCGGTAGTGAAAGCGACCGCTACGCAGGAGGCGCGGGTTCGATACTCGCAAATTGCAAATATTTGTATGCATGAAAATGCGTCACTGGTTTGGTCCCCGATTCTGCTAATTTTACGTCATAGTATAACCCACACGCGGTTACTGCCCCCCAAATCATCGAGCACGTCGAAGTGAAATGTCATCTAAAAATTTACAAAAGTAGTTTATTCAAGTGATTTAAAAAAGGTTCTGTGGACGTTTTGCTACATAAATAGAAAAATGCAGGATATTTACAACTTATTTGTAGAGGCACAATTTGTAGAGGTAGCAAAACCCCTTGTCTTCCGGCAAGATGAATGGACTGTAGAAACAACACAATTGAAAGGAAATTAAAAATTACAAAAGGAATGTTGGTAAACATCAGACAAATATATACAGCCCAGACTTAGCCTCAGATACATGGCTTGATTCATCAATAGTGCCCGGAAGACGGCAATAAGCTCACTTTCTATTACATGGGACTGAATTCAATAATTGCTGGAATGTGGGTGCTAATTCACCTCTGCCTAAACCTCCGGGGATAAAGGCGTGATTATTTGTATGTATGTAATGTTGGTAAATCTATAAAACGATGGGCTGATGATATTGTACAGAAAGTGGGAAGTGATTGGATGAAAGTGAGCAAAGACAGGCAGTCATGGAATAAGTTAGAGGAGGCCTTTACCCAAAAAGAGGTCCATATTTCAGGCAATAAAATCTAACAAAAAACAATAAATACATAAGAAACTAACGTTGGGAATTAGGCAATAAAAAATTGTATGAAAGTTTATAATTGATGATGTCCTGATGAAATACATAAACCGATTAGGGCTTGAGCAAGGACTATGGAGGAGTGAGGTAGAGAAGAGAAACAACGGGGAAGAGGTAAGGGATGGTGAAGGGGTGGGGAAGAAGGTCTGGAGAAAGGTGGTTTGGGGGAATATGTGGGAAAAGGGAAGCGTGAGGAAGGGGTAATTGGGATAACGGGTAGAAGAAGAGAAGGGAAGGTGGAGGAGATGGAGGAATGTGGCTACCCCCACATTCTACTACCTACAGCTGGGTAAGGGGATGGCAAAGGAATGGGGAAGGGAAAAGGGTGGGGGAAGGTGGAGAGTAGTGAGTAGATAGTCAAATAAAGAGTCAAGTAATTCAAGTGTCAACTCGGCGCTAATATTTACAACACTACGCGACATCCACACGGGTAGAGTCGGGGGCATTATTAATAATTACCAGTGCATGTGAGGATTTTTTAATGTATTTATCACATTAACCATTACGTTTCTATCACGTTTACATATATACAGGTATGTATTTAAAATATAGTTTTCCTAAAACATAGGTATTTTTCCGAAACTTATCTTTTGGGTATTTTAATTTTTTTGGCACCAATAAAGAACATTACAATGTCTAGAAAATCTTACCAAAATACGTAGGCAATGGTCTAACTATGTCAACAACTTACATATTTGTAACATCCTTACAAAAATTAGTAATAATCATTATTAATAAATAAAAATCACACCTATTAAAAATCAGTAGGTACCCTTAATGTACTGTAACGTGGGCAGTGTCGTAGTATTGTGACCGTATCTACTTTATTTCTCTTTTAGTCATTTACGTGTATTTACTAACAATAGGATAAGACTTTTATTATAATTAATATAATAATTTTTTTTATTTGTTCACAACATTAATAACACTTATCATTGGTCATGACTAATAGATTAATTATTATTCATTTACAAAAGAAAAAGCACCACCGTGTTAGCGGCTCATACACAGACATTTAATACAAGTCGCTTATATTGGTCACTGTCAACTATCACCAATTTAAAAATTGCTTAGGACAATGTTGCGAATTTTTGAACATGTTTTATAGATGCCATTAGGTGCTTTTAAGTCAATAGTCTTGTAACCCAAATGAGTACTTTTCTTAAAAAAAGTGTTTTTTCGAAAGTGTCAACTATCTCATCTTATCAAAAGATGCCGACGAAAATCAATCAATCAATTAGCCTATTGCTGGACATAGGCCTCTGCCAATGCGCATCATTTCATCCGATAAGGTAAGGTAGAGGCCTTCCGCAGTCTGTCCCAGCCACCTATTTCAGGTCAGCCGTCCATCTGGCCAGGAGGTGTCCTATTTTCCATTTACCTTCTCGCGGTCTCTACATTAGGAATCGCTTGCTCGTTAATTGACTTGTTTGTTTAATTTTGAAAATAAAGACCTATTACCTTAAAATACGTTGATTCTCCGCCACATTATTAAAAAAAAATCTTCTGACATTGACAAACAATTTCAATTTATTTCGCGCGTATTTTTGACATATGCAGCATATACTTCAAAAGTTCCAAACCAAACTAGCAGCTTGCTTGCTTCTTTATTGTTAACGTTAAGATTGTCAATAATTTAAATATAATTGTTTAAAACGTGAGTTATAAAGTGAAAGTGGTAGTGTGTGTTAAAGTTTTTAACAATGGTAAGTAAAATCAGTAACAGCTATAACTGTGAGATTATTTGACGGCTTATTTTCGTTGAACTGTAATGCCTCTTCCTGGCATCATAAATATAGCTATTCAAATAATTTGAAATGGTAAACTAATTTTAATCTATTAACTTTGGTTTCATATTATGATGCATCATCCTAACATAGTGAGAGTTTATCATCTGAACAATTAATTTTACTTCTATAATTAACCTAAAAATGTGTTTGTTCAATCAGTCAGACTGTATTTATAAGTCTGTTCCAACACCACATAGCGTAGACATTTTAATTCTAAGTAGTTACATTATTATAAAAACTTATTTTAATTTTAGTGTATCTAATGAAACTTTTTGTCTAATTGACAAGTTATTAGTTACATTAATGTGATTTGTTAGACATTTTTACTCTGCACCACATAACAAATAAAGTAATAGCATTATACTAAAATCATTATAGAGTTCTCCAGCCCCTGATACCCCATCGGAGCGAGATGGAGCCAGGTCACGAATGACCTCCCCTGCACGGGATTATGAAATGTTTGAAGATGAAGGTGCCATTCTCGGTGAAAACAACCCTGAGGAAGAAGAAGATGATGGAGAGGAGCTGTTCAATGATAATATGGAGGCGTAAGCATATGATATACTACATTCATTTGTCCATCAGGCTTACAATCTGCAAGAATTCAATCATTTTGATCAGTTAATATTGGGCTATAGTTGTTTATAGCAATTTTTATTATTATTATTCATTTTAAAAAATCTTTATAAATTATATATATTGGTTATAAATTATCTATGTTGCTTTTAAAAATATATTAATTACATTTTTAAATACATATACATATTTAAAATTGATGCATGTATATCAGGACTTGTGTTTTTGTTATATTCACTCTAATAAATATGTCAAATTTAATTTTTAATAATCTAGTCCAATTCCTAATATTATATAATTCATACAATATCTTTAAATTCCACAGAGATTATCGACCTATGCCAGCATTGGACCGATATGATGCTGAAGACTTGGATGAGGATGACTATGACCCAATGTCAATCCAAGACCGTGTGGCCGCTGAACAGGAACTACGGAGACGAGACAGAGATGAAGGGAGGACAAGGAGAGATGATCGGGATTTGTTATATGGTAATTTATTTTTTATTTAATGTTAAATTAGTGGATAAAGGTATATCAAGTAGTGCCCATGGGTCTACCCACTTGGACCGTGATGGTTACTGAGGCCATTATTTCAACCCCATATGGGTTGAAATTGCAAAAGTCCTAAGGCTAATTTTATATAGCCAAGTAATGATAAAAAGTTTTATGATGTTATTTTCTATAGAATCTTTATTTGCTAGAACATTGTGATAAGGATGTTACAAATTATGTCTTATGACTCTCAATCCTCTATCCTCTATTTGAGCCGTATTCAAGCCCATTTCCGCAATAAGTGCTTTTTCTGAGATCGGCTAATAGACTGTTTCTCTGTAAGTTCTCTGTAATATAAATATATATATATATATATATATATATAAAATATTCAAAAATTCTTCTTACCATAATACAGATGAATCAGATGAAGAAAGCACAGGCGCCCCTCGCGCTAAACGGCGTCGCGCTGCAGAGAAAGCTGCCATGGGCACTGATGAACAAGTGGAGGAGGGCATTGAGAGCATTGAAAATTTAGAGGATACTAAAGGCTACACAACTAAGGAATGGGTATCCATGTTGGGACCTAGGACTGAGATTGCTAACAGGTGAAGTTTAGTGTGGTATATCTATACTATATAATATTATAAAGCTTAAGAGTTTGTTTGTTTGAATGCGCTAATCTCAGGAACTACTGGTTTGAATTGAAAAAAGCCTTTTCTGTTAAATAGTCTGTTTATCGACGAAAGTTTTAGGGTTTATATCATCACGAAAATAATTAAGGGAGCGGAGCAGTGATCATAAATGTCAACAAATCCATACATTATTTGAAGACTAGTAAATTCGGGCCTAAAGGTGTGATATGTGGTTCAAAATATACCACAGGCGAAGCTGGGGCGGTTCAGTTAGTATATATATAATTGGGATTGAAATGTCAGAACAATGCGCCACATGCTGATGTATTACAAAAGAAAAGTATATATGTATGTTTATCTGCATTCTAGATTCCATACAACAACAATTGAAATGTTGCATGTATTGACAATATCAAATATTTGCACACCTTGAAGAGGTTGTAATACAGCACCTATACAATTATCGAAAATGTATCTTTTACTAACTTTCTGTAACCTGTGTTATGCAAATAAATTATTTGATTTGATTTGATTTGAACAAGCTAGTTAGGCTATGCTTACCATGGGTCTAGATAGCGTGGAATGTTGTAGAATATTTATTATTATTACCTATTTTATTTTATTACAATCTGTAAATAGCCCTATATATTTGTCACTAACAAATGGGCTATTTGGGCATTGTAAAAAGGTCGAGAGTGTTAGTCATTGTTTAGTTTACACGGAACGATAATCAAACCCGCGCCGACTGACGTAACAGTTGAATACACTATCCACACTATGGAGGCCCTCAAGGAAGGGTTAGGTGGAAGTGAAACAGAATGGTTGTATCACTAAATGAAATGCTATCTCCATCCAGGTTCAGGAACTTCATCCGCACATACACAAACAGTAAAGGCCAGTTTGTCTACAAAGAGCGAATTCGACGCATGTGTGAGCACAATCAAGCTTCGTTCCATGTGGAGTTCGACGTGCTAGCCCGACGCGAACAAGTACTGGCTTACTTCTTACCCGAAGCACCGTTCCAAATGCTACAGATATTCGATGAGGTGTGTAACGCCGAATTATTATTTAATAAAACATAACATAAACTTACGCCTATATCCCCGAAGGGGTAGACAGAGGTGCTAGCACCCACATTTCGCCAGTTTATTATTTAATATATTACAAATATCTCTAATAAGTTTTCTAGTAGGGCTTGTATATTCTTAATGTATGAATATTCTGTCAAAGTTAATAATCATTTATTCAATATAAACCGTGGAAACAGAACTTACAAAACATTCAAATTGTGACTATGAAAGGCTTGTTTAGTGAATGATCCAGCCCAGTCCATTAGCTAATAAAGTCTCCAAAATGTAAAATAAATAATATTTCACTAGTTTTGTTTAAGATCTTTGCAGGTAAATACAGATATGATTAATCAATAAAAAAGAGAATATTTTTTTTATATACATATACATACTGCTATACTATCATACAATATGATGGATATTGCATTTTTTTTTAAATCACTCATGAGCAACAAGCATAATATAACATATTGAATAAGACGCTTTGTACTTTTCCGGTTTCGCCTCACGGCATTCTCTAATCTAAGGTTTGTATTGTATGTTTGTAACCGCCAATAATATATTTAATATGTGTAGCAGGTTCCAGCAACCGACGTCAATCAACAGTATTAATAAAAAACCGCGGTAGCCTAGTGGTATGGGTAATGGACTGCTGACACAAGGTCTCGGGTTCGATCCTAGGTTTTACCATGGCACACACCAATGACTTTTCGATGCTTTTCGAAGTTATGTGTGTATTTATCGCATGTTTATAAGTGCCCGGTTAATGGCAATAGGCTCGCCACCTACTACATTGGGACCTAAAACATAAACTGGCGAAATGTGGGTGCTAGCACCTCTGCCTACCCCTTTATCGGGAGTTTATTTTTAAAAATTTTTTTTAATATTAATTACTAATTTAATAACAATTGACAATTTTTTCATTTAATACTTCAGGTAGCAAAAGATATAGTACTCCAAATCTTCCCAAGCTACGAGAGAGTGACTTCAGAAATCCATGTCCGTATCTCTGACTTACCATTAATAGAAGAGTTACGAACATTCCGGAAGCTCCACTTGAATCAGCTAGTGAGGACTGTTGGTGTAATAACTGCGACCACTGGGGTGCTGCCACAGTTGTCCGTAGTCAAGTATGACTGTAATCGGTGCGGGTATATATTGGGACCATTTGTGCAGTCCCAGAATTCTGAAGTCATGCCTGGAAGCTGTCCCGAGTGTCAAAGTTCTGGACCCTTTATGGTGAGTGTTATAGATCATTTAAATTTTTATAAAGCAAACTTGAGTGGATATTGGTATTGTAACCCAACTTATTCTTTCCCAAGCCTGTCTATTGATGTACCAAATTTTCATGAAAATTGGTTCAGTGCTTTAGACATGAAAAGTGATATGAAGAAATTTTATCAGTTAAAATGACTGTTACACAATGCTGTGTCTTTGATTTTTAGATTTTGTAAAGTATTGTCTGTTTTCTGTATCGATTCTCTGTTTATCTCAGAATCAATTTCATTTAATCAGTTTAGGCACACAAAGAGCACATATGAACGTCAAAATTTTACAATTGGGTATGTCAAGAAATAATATAAAAATATTAAATAATGTACAAATAAACCATTGGAAAATGATTCTTTCGCTGGTTCGGTAGGTTAGCTCTACTAAGAAGATACCAGCAAGAAACTAGATAAAAGAACTAGATTACTTTTCTTTTTTTTTAATTTACTTTAGTTTACAATTTATTTTGTGCAAGCAAGCAAGAGACTTATGTTGACCACGCATTAACATCATTAAGATACTCATCCACTTTATAGTAACCTTTACTCATTAAAGTCTACAAAAAGGAAGCAAAAGGAGGTAGGACACGGCGGTATATCCGCCTGATTGAGCAGTCCGACTGGGGAAGTACCTCCGCCCTACAGAATACCGCGGTTATAATAACTTCGTGTTGTGTTCCCAGCGGTGAGTAGGGTAGCCAGAGCTCACTGGAGAATTTGTGCCGTCAGTGGGAAGACTAAAGGCTTGTCCTGATTTGCCACAGAAACTCTGTACTTACAGGGTTGGCAGCGCGACTGTGACTCCTCTGGTGTAACAGACGTCCATAGGCCACGGTAACTACTTTCCATCAGGTGGGCCGTGTGCTTGTCTGCCAACTAAGTGGTATAAAAAAAAAAAAAGTGTCTGGTTAAGGGGAATAGAGTCAGTCCTTGCTATGAAATAGGACTGAAATGTAGGCATGAACACTTTTTTTTATCTACACAGGTAAATATGGAACAAACAGTGTACCGCAACTACCAAAAGGTGACAATCCAAGAGTCCCCGGGGCGCATCCCCGCCGGCCGCATCCCCCGCTCCAAGGAGTGCATCCTGCTGGCCGACCTCTGCGACCGCTGCAAGCCCGGGGACGAGGTGGACCTGACCGGCATCTACACCAACAACTATGACGGCTCTCTGAATACTGAACAGGTATGGATGATTAATTGAATCGGGGGGATTGCAACTATAGGGTTAATCATCGTCATCATCATCCTTGTGTAGCTCCGATCGCCTGATTTGGACTCGGAAAAGCGGACCTGAAGAGTCCTGGATCTTTTTTATACAACTTAGGTGGCAGACAAGCACACGGCCCACCTGACGGGAAGTGGTTACCGTGGCCTATGGACGTATACAACACCAGGGGTGTTACACTGAGCCGCCTGTCACCCAGGCAGAAGCGCCTCGCACGCCTCTCCGTTTCCGGGGACGAGTTGGGGACCACAGGCGGCGTGCGTTTTGGTCGGTTCGAGTCCGACATAACCTCTCCCACCGGCTCCGGTGGGGGGGTATCCGTGAGGATTTTGCGCACGTAACACAAAAAAAGGGGTGTTACACTCGCGCTGCCGAAAAATCTGCGTTTCCAGTCGTAATTAGACTGTGAAGCGGGTGAACTTTGATATTTCCCGTGTAGCTACTGC
The DNA here is from genome assembly GCA_963662185.1 of Eilema griseolum. Lineage (NCBI taxonomy): Eukaryota > Metazoa > Arthropoda > Insecta > Lepidoptera > Erebidae > Eilema > Eilema griseolum. The sequence goes on from OY759250.1 coordinate 16,342,543, forward strand.
TGTAAATTCTGTAGTTAGACCAGTTGGACTGTTGTTAAGGTTTCAACTGAATGTAACGACTACCATAGATGTTCATATAGTAACCGATGACTTAACGTGCTCTCCCGGAGAGCAAGTCCTGGTCTCCGAGGCACGAAGGAACTTTGTAACTGAATGAAATATTGAGACATTTGCTATTTAGTAAAACAACCGTTGCAGTTTTGGCAACCCTTCTGCAGCCCTTATTGGTGCAGGCATGCACACATACACGTAAGTAGGTACAATCAATATAGTCCTTTGAATGACACACACACACACGGTCGGTACTCGGTTACACTCGCGCGTGTACATACTACATACACATCAAATATCTATGGGATATTATAGAGATTGCCGCGTGGTTTCCGGCAGAGTAGATTTAGGGCTACCCCATCTCTTCCCATGCGGTGACGTACAAGACGACCAAGAGATAGAGCTATTTAACATCAGACAGATATATACAGTCCAGACTCAGCCTCGACTACATTGCTTGAATCAACAATAGTACATGGAATACGGTAATAGGCTCACACCCTATTTGGTAAAATGTGGGTGTTAATTCACCTGTGCCTAACCCTCCGGGGATATAAGCGTGATTATATGTCTGTATTATTATTAAAGATAAAGTACCTAATCAAATAATATACTATTTTTCCACTAGGGTTTCCCAGTGTTTGCTACAGTGATCATTGCGAACTACATAGTAGTGAAGGACTGCAAGCACATAGTGGAGTCTTTGACAGACGAGGACATTGCTACCATCATAAAACTGTCGAAGGACCCCAAGATCGGAGAACGAATCGTTCAGAGCATAGCGCCCTCTATATACGGACATGATTACATTAAGAGGGGCTTGGCGCTAGCTCTGTTTGGCGGAGAGTCTAAAAATCCAGGTAAGTTTACTACGAGTATTATTCTATCAAATAAATTCTTAAGAAGCTCGCCCGCTAGTACGTTGGCCTATCTCTGCATCGTCCTAAGGTTGACTGGTAAAAAATGCCTGTGGCATTAAGTCCGCCTTTGTACAATATTTGTATATTTGTACAAAAAGTTTAAATAAATAAGTTTTATATATAAAGGTTTATAAGTGCACGATTAATAGCAATAGGCTCGCCACCTATTAGATTGGGACCTAAACATAAACTGACGAAATGTGGGTGCTAGCACCTCTGCCTACCCCTTCGGGGATATAGGCGTGAGTTTATGTTATGTTAAATAAATAAATAAGTTCATAGATAGTGCAATGTGTGTTTTAATACATCTCTGCCTATTCCTTCGGGGGTTTACAGGCGTGAATACGTACAAAGTACAATTTTATCTTTCCTTCAAATGCAATTTTGGTTAAGGTCGAAAAGAAAATCGGATTGATAACGCTTCTTATCGTTTTCAGGTGAAAAACACAAAGTGCGTGGTGATATCAATGTCCTCATTTGCGGAGACCCTGGCACAGCCAAGTCACAATTCCTCAAGTACACTGAAAAGGTAAAAATTATTAAACCAAAACAATGGTGCTATTTTTATTGAACGAATTCCATCCCCATCTAGAGATAGAGATGGTGGAACATTTGTCTTCTCAAACTGCTAGTAAGTATTAATTGAGGAGAAGGCCAGATCGTGAGAGATGGCCCTGAGTCGGCCGGGGTGCGAGGGATATGCCTGTTAACCTCACCTTCGGCAACCAAAAACGACCCACAGGCGTCGTGCGTTTTAGTCGGTTCGAGTCCGACATAACCTCTCCCACCGGCTCCGGTGGTGGGGGTATCCGTGGGGATTACCCGCAAGTAAAAAAAAAGAAGTAATTATTAATAGTATATTCCATATCGCCAATGTTCCATTACTGTAGGCATACATCTTTCCACTTGCTACGATGCTGAAATAAGTCTTTCGCTTCTTCTAAGAGAATCAATATCGCAATAGAATCCATTAAAAGTAATTTATTACAAAGAAATAATACCAATTGCCGCGTGGTTTCCGGCAGAGTAGAATTAGGCCCACGCCCACCCCATCTCTTCCCATGCGGTGTCGTACAAGGCGACTAAGGGATAGGACTGTTTAACATCAGACAGATATACAGCCCAAACTCAGTCTTAGATGCATGACTCGAGTCAACAATAGTGCCCGGAAGACGGCAATAGACTCACCCTCTATTTCGTGGTACCGAATTCAATTATAAGTGAAATGTAGGTGTTAATTCACCTCTGCTTAACCCTCTGGGGATAAAGGCGTGATAATATGTATGTTGTTTTATTTTGATTATATGTAGGTATCTGATTATAAGTGCCCGGTTAATGGCAATAGGCTCGCCACCTATTACATTGGGACCTAAACATAAACTGGCGAAATGTGGGTGCTTGCACCTCTGTCTAACCCTCCAGGGATAAAGTCATGATTATATGTATGTAATAATATACCCTTGAAATGTGATATCTTCTTTGCTAAACATTGTTCAACATCGGTCACACAGATCGCTCCTCGCGCGATCTTCACAACGGGTCAAGGCGCGAGTGCCGTCGGTCTCACCGCTTATGTTCGGAAGAATCCTACCACCAGGTAAATTTTAATAAGTATATTTACACGCCGCGTGGTTACCGGCAGAGTAGAATTTGGACCACCCCATCTCTTCCCATGCGATGTCGTACAAGGCGACTAAGGGATAGGGCTGTTTAACATCAGACAGAAATATACAACCCAGACTCAGCCTCAGATGCGTGACTCGAGTCAAAAGTGCCTACAATATAGGGTTCTTCAAAAGTGGCATTAGGTTTCTTCAGGGTCGGCAGCGCGTGTCTAACGCCCCTGGTGAAAGAAACTAATGCAGTTTGGGTAGAAAAAGGCGGCTGGGATAAAACTGGATGCGCAAGGCAAAGGATTGGTTACTATGATAGACATTGTAAGAGGCTTATGCCCAGCAGTTTAAAAAAAAGATACATTGTTAAGGATTTTGTTCTCTACGGCATCAACGGGTCGTTAAAAACGTTAACGATAAAACAAGCAGTGTTAGTCGGTCCGAGACCCTAACTTACCGGTGACTCCTGAAGGGTTCAATATCCATTTGCATAAAAATAATAACCATAAAATATTTTGTTTGACTAATAGTATTTATTTATTTATATAATTTAAAATTATGATATGGTTATTTTTTTTTATGCAAATGGATAGTGAACCTACCTGAAGGTGTTACCGCACTCCAAGAACGATAAAAGGTATATAAAATAGTGAGTGTCGTCATATCGGCTTTGCAATCCCTAGGTTTACGGTTTATTATCTATGACATCGTACTACAAGTACAAAAACCATTTTCCCCGCAGAGACTGGACCCTCGAAGCTGGAGCCCTGGTGCTCGCGGACCGCGGCGTGTGCCTCATCGACGAGTTCGACAAAATGAACGACCAGGACCGCACCTCCATCCACGAGGCCATGGAGCAGCAGTCTATATCCATCTCGAAAGCTGGCATCGTCACTTCTTTGCATGCGAGGTATGTCATACAAAGCGAGCTTATCGAGAGGCCCCGGGTTCGAATCCTAGCCATAACACTACCGACGTGAACCCACTCCTAGCACAAGTAATTTAGCTTAGCTGGAGGGGTTAGAGGAAATATTACTCGTAGTAATTGCGGTTGCTAATATTCTTAAAAAAATAATTGTAACATATGTGTGCAAAATGTTACGTGGGGCTCTGCTTTCGTGAATTAAGATATAATTGATAAACAATCTTGTAGTGACTTTTTATAAAAACAAATGAACTAGGCCAACTATTCGATTTCAGATTTTAATCGTTTAAATTACTTTCTAAAGAGAAAAATAGTAATAAACATGAGTTTTTAAATAAAACATATTTAAAAGACACATCAAGATTCAAATCGATTAGATATAGAAAAAAATTAACGGTTCAGACGGGATTCAAACCCGCTATCTTTCCCTTATAATAATAATAAAATAATAAAGCCCGTTTATTCCGAGTTTTGTTACAAGTTTGGCCATACATATTTTCTAATCCTATTTACTATATTATATCTCGTAACTCGGCGTGCCTCTTGGCATAGGCCTCCTCCAGCTCTCTCCACTGAGCTCTGTCTTCTGCAACTCTGGTCCAGTAAGGCCCCAAGGTTAGGCGGATATCGTCCCTCCATCTTGTTTTCGGGCGCCCCTTACTTCTGGTGTCCTCTCTTGGGTACCAAAGGGTTACTTGTTTACTCCATTTGTTTATTTTGCAGCGTAGCATGTGTCCAGTCCAACTCCATTTTAAATGCTCTATGCGAGTTATTATATCCGCAACTTTGGTTTTTCTTCTTATTTCTGAGTTTTTGATTTTGTCACTCAGTCTGATACCCAGCATGCTCCTTTCCATTGCCCTTTGTGTACTAGCTAATCTTTCTCTGTGCTTGTCTGTTAGCGCCCATGATTCGCAGCCATATGTCATACATGGGAGGATGCAAGTGTTGAAGGTCTTTCTTTTAATGTGCATGCTTAAATCTTTACTCTTCATTATTTCCTTTAGGGACCAGTATTTTTTCCATCCGCAGGTTATTCTTTTATTTATTTCCTTGGACATATAGTCCCCAGGGGTTATAATTTGTCCTAGGTAAACATACTCTTTCACATAGTCTAACCTGTTTCCGCAAACCTCTATGTTAACTTCTGAGGAGTTAGTCATCAATTTTGTTTTGCTTGCATTCATTATTAATCCTACATCTTTGCTTTTCTCTGTTATGTCTTTTAACATTCTTCCTAGTTTTTTTGGGTCTTCTTCTAGCAGAATAATGTCATCAGCGAATCTCAAATGGTTAAGGCGGCTACCGTTGATGTTGATACCATAGTTTTCCCAATCTAGTCTTCTAAATATGTATTCCAGCACTGCATTAAACAGCTTTGGGGAGAGCGGATCTCCTTGTCTTACGCCTCTGTTTATAGGAAAAGGGTCTCCTTTTGTCTCCAGTTTAATGCGACTTTTGCATTCTCTGTAAATGGATTTAATTATTTGTATATATTTGTATATATCTTTCCCTTACATACCTTTAAAATTTCATTCAACACATCAAGATTGTTTACGTTTAGTTAAATACCTAACCGAATGAAGTATAAACACCTTTTTTTGTTAATACATACATAGAAAAACCCAGAAAATGCAAATATACATATTCATGTAGGTACACAAATATTTGCACCCGAGGAGAGGGCCAGATCGATAGAGATGGCCCTGGGTCGTCCGGGGGCCAGGGATATGCCTGTTAACCTCATCTTCGGCAACCAAAAACGACCCACAGGCGGCGTGCGTTTTGGTCGGTTCGAGTCCGACATAACCTCTTCCACCGGCTGCGGTTGGGGGTATCTGTTGGGATTTTACGCACGTAAAAAAAAAGTTTCTTATACCTTTGCTTACATTGAAGCCCGTAACCTGCTTAGCTACTCTTTCTTTTCTAGTTTGGTTTGATTAACTTTTACGGTAGCGACTGCTGTCTGCTGTCCTAACCTAATCTAACCCCAAAAAGAAAATATAATGTCTGCAATCAGCATGTGTAATGGCTTGAAGGTGTTGTTGGTCCCATACTCCTTCCAGAATTCAGGTGTGCTATATATATACTCAATATACATATACAATAGTTCTAAATGATATTAGGTCTTTACCTATGAAATGGCCAAAATTTTCTTACAGATTCATGAGTTCGTCATTCCTGTAATTTAATAGCTATTTCCGTTATTTATATTTTGTTTGAAAGTTGATGTCAAGATTTTACAACTCTGTATTAAATTTTGTTTTTATTAGCCACTTGATAAATTAAATTCGATCTTGTAAAACAGTACTTCCTATAAATTTCGTATTACTTTTTTACAAAAATGTAATACAAGTGTTTTTTAGTTTAATGTTGTCTCATTCATACACAAAAAAAGATCATAAAATTTCAATTTGTCAGTCCAACAAAATTGAAAAATCTTGGTACTGAAAATTGTGTTTCCTCCAATTTCTTCAACAAATCGTCAATTTCATATGTAACGACCTATCATCACATGTGTATAATTAGTTATACGAGTCTAATGTATAATTTGTATGGGGCAGATGTTCAATAATCGCGGCGGCGAACCCTATCGGCGGGCGCTACGACGCGTCGCTGACGTTCTCGGAGAACGTGAACCTGTCGGAGCCCATACTGTCGCGCTTCGACGTACTCTGCGTCGTGCGGGACGAGGCCGACCCCATGCAGGACGCGCACCTGGCCAAGTGAGTACGCGCTGACTGACCCCCTGGGACCGTAAACCAGAACCAGTTGTGGGGTGTAGTCAATTGACGGACTAAAGGTGGTTCCCGGCAGAGTAGAATTTGGACCACCCCATTTCTTCGCATGCGGTGTCGTTAAGGCGAATAAGGGATAGGGCTACTTAACATCACACATATATATATATACAGCCCAGATTTCGCCTCAGAGAGTCAATAATAGTGCCCGGAAGACGGCAATAGGCTCACCCCCTATTACGTGGGAATAAATCAGTGATTGGTGAAGTGTGAGTGTTAATTCGCCTCTGCCTAACCCCTGGGGATAAAGATGTGATTAATAGAAAAATATTCTTTCCCCTGTTTCTTATGAATTAAAACGCACTATAGCGGCACAGCAGCGTAGCGTAGTGTCGCGCTAGTGGGGTTTCACCTTAAATTGCAATAGCTAAATAAATCTTGTGGGCGGAGGCACTGTTTTGCAGAAACACAGGCTACAAGCCTAGCTCAGCAGCACATGCTACAAATAATTGCCATAAAAAAGGAACCAATATATATATATTTTTTCTTGTAACACCAATGTAACATACCGTGTTTCGAGCAATAAATTATTATCATTGTTATTACAAAAAGAGAAATTTATTTTAAAAAACAGGTGCAAACTCAAGACCTGTATGATGGCCGGCAAACTTCTTGACAACATTATCTAGAAGTTCACGGTACACTAGCTGTTTAGAACGACATATCTTTTAGGTTTTTCTGGCCGTTTTGGAGAGTGCAAGAGTGCAAACCATTCACAAGAACAAAGGCCTAAATGCCGATTTTTGTTATTATTTAATTATAGATTACAGATGAGCAGCATTGAGCTGATGTGTCTATATCATGGTATTATGGTGAAGTACAATTCAATTTGGTTCAGTCACTTCACTTCACTCTATGTCTTCAATCTATCACAACATTTGTTCAAGATGTTTGCCGGCACTAAATAATACAATAATTGAACACAAAATACATAGCCTGTCAAAATCATAACCCTCCTTTGACTTGACCGCAGTCGGGTATAAATATGAGTCAGTATCTAATACAGTTTATGTCCTCACCCTGTGCATACAGGTTCGTAGTCAGCTCACACATTCGCCACCACCCGACGCAGCAGGGGAACGCGATGGAAGACACCAACGCGCCCGACCCCACCTTCGTGCTACAACAAGATCTGCTGAAGAAGTACATTGTGTACTCTAGAGAGAATGTCCGCCCTAAACTACAGGTGTGTATTATCTTTTAACCCCTTACGTTAGGAAACTTTCGGTCCATGCGGGTCACCAAAGAGTTCTTCAAGAGGGGCATCAGAAGGTTTCTTCATGGTCGGCAGCGCGAGTGTGACAACACTGGTGTTGCATACGTCCATAGGCCACGGTAACCGCTTCCCATCAGGTGGGCCGTGTGCTTGTCTGCCGAAGAAGTGGTATAAAAAAAAAAGAGTCTCTCACATACATTTTGAAAGGATAGTCGTACACTGTGAAATATCATAATTATGAACGATATGACGAAACCCGCCACATCAGTAGCGCGCGATTTGCGTCGCCCGAGTCGTCTACAAGTTACGGCAAAGTGGGTGGAACAATAATTTAATATTCAATTTATACAAAGGATCCAGGTAATGAATCGTGCGCCTCCCCATTTCCGGGGACGAGTTGGGGACTCTTTGGTCCCCACACCCGAGGAGAGGGCCAGATCAAGAGAGATGGCCGTGGGTCGGATGGGGTGGGAGGGATATGCCTGTTAACTTCACCTTAGGCGACCAAAAACGACCTACAGGCGTCGTGCGTTTTGGTCGGTTCGAGTCCGGCATAACCTCTCCCACTGGCTCCGTTATATCCGTGAGGATTTTTATTTATTTATTAAGGTAGTACACATATTATACATTTTCTATAATAGTTGCATCCGTGAAATATTCCAATATGCATACTTATTAGAGACGTACACAACATTCGCATGCATTAAAATAATAATTGTATGAATTTAGTTAGACAAAAGAGTGAAACTATTAGTACAGTTAGTATTTAGACAAATAATAATTTGATTATTAATAATACATTGTAACGACGCGCTCTGCAAACGTCGTCACACCGGTTTTAATTCTATTTTTGAACGAAAAGTTTCGGAACGCGGAGTGAATGACATTTTGACGTATAGCTGTCAAAGCACCTTTCTTCCTAGCGTTGAGGCTGGATGGTCGATATTCATGGCTTCGTAACTTAATTTCAATAAATCTCATAAAAATGAGAGTATTTTTGCCTAAAGGATAATAGTTTGTGTCTTCACAACTATCCTCTTGTGGAATTATAGTTTATTTCTGGTGAGTTGTCATTTTTTAATAAGATTCACTTTGATGGAATTCGCCACGTTCCTAATTTGAAAAATAATTGTTAAAATTCTATTGTTTCAGCTCTTAATCTGAGAATATTATGATTTCTTTTGCTATTGGCATTGTTCCAGCGAATTAAGGCGGTAAGTCGCACAAATTTATAAAAAATTAGGACCTCGTGTTCATATTGGAGTTTGTTCTAATGACATGCAATTTTGTTACAGGTTTCCAAATTGGAACCGCCTTTTCTCCGTTTCTCTTTTCTTTTTGCCTTTGGATCTTTTCTTTGGACCTTTGTCTTCGGTCATCTGCATTTCCTTATGGAGGGTTTGGACTTTTCGCCTCAAACCTGGATGTACCGCATGGGCTTAAACTGAAAACTTCGTCTGCTACGAGCTTTCTCGCTGCTGTGTTTACATATACTCGCCGAGGGATGCCGTGAGCTTACTTTAATTATATTTTAAATCTGAACTTCAAAATAACCTAAAAATGCATTGGTGACATAAGATCATATTGACATAGGATCAGATTGACCTAGCTTATAAAACTCTAATTTTAAATTTAATGTTAGTTATACATTAGGAATGTATCTTTGCAACTATTTCTAAATGCACACTGGAGTGGACAATAAAACCTTAAACCTCACCGTTTGGTTTCATTTAGCTCACCTCCGGCAGATTAAAAGTTTCCAATCTCCGCTGATTATCCTAGGCATGTGTATCTCCAAGGCGCCCGAACTTTTATGGTAATGTACTTACAAACCAATTTTATTTCTATTTCTTTTAAATAGGAGACACAGAGAAAATAAAATCAAATTTTTTATTATTACATCTGGCGCCCGAACAGGGACATGACAGTGTGCATATATCTTTATTCCTTGTCACCTTTGCATTATTTTTTACCTTATCATGTTAAGAACAGTGTTTTCTTCATGTATTTTACTGTTACATAACTGTGTATTACAGTAAATCTTTGTTATTGTTTACTTTGCAAAACTAATCATACTACAAGTTAGTACTATTGTTTGTATCTCTCAATTACAGGTGAATGTTTCAATTTGTATAACATGGTTACTGTTATAATTGTTTTATCTTATATAGCTTTTGTTTATTACAGGTAAGATTTTCCACTTAGTAATATTATATAATTACTAGTTCTTAACCTTTATTCACATGTGTGAAAACATAGTAATATTTGAATATTTGCTGTTTACCTTAAGTAGACATAAATAATTTATTTTGTGAATCACTAATGCATTTTTATCTTTATAGGCATTTGACCTAAATAATTTTTGCAACAATAACATTCCATTCTATGAGTTTGTTTGACTTTTGAGTTTAGCGTTTTGCTATCAATGCAATTAACTTCATTCATAATTTAATTAACTTTAATTAGAAACTTTAATTGATACTTTAATTAGAAACTTATAGTGTATTTAATACAACTTTTTGTTAGATTTTCACATCCTTTTATAAATCAAACATGGATAAGGAAATACAGGTCCCGCCTTTGTTTGAGAATATTGTTAATGATGTTCCAGTTGGTACTTCTACTCATGAGATGCCTCATGTCATGGCTGATTTATCTGAAGTTGTTGATCCATTTTCGAATAGTCGAGGAGCTGGTGATCATAGTCTGAGAGCCGCATCTTCATTTAATATGATGAATGTTTTATTGAATGATAATTTGAGGAAAAACTTGCCTTCTGTTACTAAGTTGCCTGATTTAAAACGAAGTAAGCTTTTGTATGATGGTAAATCGTGCGTTAGGGAATTTATTACTCAAGTGGAAGAATATTTCTTGTTTAAGGATTTTAATGAATATTTTTTGGTTAGATAGTGGAGCTTGTAGTTGTGTACTCGGTTCTAATATTCATCAAACATTTTTGCAATTAGGTTATAAATTTAAACCTTATAAAGGTAACGCTGTTACTGCTGATGGTTCTGCACACAATGTTATTGGAACTATGGTTTTACCTATCACTTGTGATAACTTAACTAAAAATGTAGATTTTTTGATAATACCTTCTTTTAAACCTTCAATTATTTTGGGATTTGACTTTTGGTTGAAATTTAATCTTGCTAAAGACTTATGGAATAATATTACTTTTGATGTTAAATATAAAAAAGGTTCTTTACATTTTGGTTGCGCCGAAGTGGAAACTGTATTTTTGACACGGAAACACACTCCTTTTATACCCGTCTCCTCTCCCGCACTAATCATAGATATGGCTTCCGTCCGCCATTTGTGAAATATAGACACTCAGTCTCGCTTTGAACTAGCCAGCGTAAAGACGGACGGACCGCGCTCGCGTCTCTCAGAAATGTATAATATTTGTTACATTTTTACCGCTTCATAGACCTTTACCGATCGGATTGTGCCTCTCGTGTGTTCCTCAAGCGATCTAGTGATGCTGACGGCAGCTCCTGAGCAAGGAAGAGAAGATCCGTGTACCGGCTGCGATGAAAACACGTGTGTCGTGAAGGTTAGTGCATCCTCTCCTAATTTCTCGGGCTGCATTCACTGCCTGGATCGAATCCGCGGCAGCCCGGCCACCTGTCTTGTTTTGTGTGTAAAGCGTCAATAGAACAGTTAGCTACATCCCCGCAATACAGTCCACTCGCGCACGTTGGCCCACGCGACACCATTCTCTTTGGTCCGGATCGAGCCGGATTCTTAGCCGTAGTTCGTATTTTGTTATTATTCTAATGGGAATGAGCGCACCGCACCTAAGTGCCTGGTTATTTTAGTAGAAAACCCCGCATCCAGACATTTAGGCTTAGAATTTGTTGTCCGTTCGCCGCTGGCTCGCATTGTACCTACCTAATACATAAATAGGTTAGGTATCATATCAACACTTAATCGTAGTTCGCAATTTTCGCATCGCACCTAAGTGCCTGGTTATTTTAGTAGAAAACCCCGCATCCAGACATTTAGGCTTAGATCTTAGGTATACTCAGACACCCTAGTGCATAGGCACAGTGTAATACCTAACGCATTTGGCTTTGTTTTGTTTTTTTCAATTACGTTGTTCTCGGCTCGCGTCGTATTTGCCTAGTACCTGCGTGGGTAGACACGTGGCTGTACCTACCTCGCTCGCATCTCATCCCAATTCATACGAAAGTATTTTAATTTGAATAGATATTACGCAATACTTAATCTCTGAAATAATAGTTGAACCTAGACAGCGACCATCGCGTAGGTACGACCTTGTTGCTATGCGCGTTTGTTCAAGCGTGCATTCACAGTTGTAGGTACCTACCTATCTGCCGAGTGTCGCTCGCGCCGCCTCGCTGCTCTGTACCGCTAAGATTAAGTCATTTCATATTTGTTATTTACCGCACTTTAGTTTGAGATTTAATTGTAAACATGTCCCCAAAGGTTGATAAGACCGGTAAGGTTCAATTGAAACTTTTATACGCTAAAAAAGAAATGATTTACTCTCGCGTACAATCGATCTATGATAATGCACTTAAAACCTCTGATTTGGTCATCAGAGATTCGTTCTTGTGTTCTATAGAAAACTTAGATAGTCTACGCGCGGATTTCGAAACCTTAGTACATGACATCAATGTTTTAGAGTTGAATTTGGATCCCGATTACTCAGTGAGTTATCAAGCCTTGTCGTCGTTTGACGATTTGTATTGTCGTATCAAACGCGTCGCTAGGAGTTTGGAGAAACCGGCTGACCTACCCAACCCCACTCGCGACCGACCTAAGTTGCCACCAATTCAAATACCCGAATTTGATGGTAACATTCGCAATTGGTGTCTATTTATAGATAGTTTTGAGAATACGATAGATAAGAACGATTCGTTGACAGATCACGAAAAATTGCATTATCTCGTTGAAAAATTGACTGGTAAAGCTATAACCGCTTGCGCTGGAATTACGTTTAGTGCCGGGAATTATAATTTAATTTTAAATACTTTGAAAGCTAAGTATGAGGATAAAAGATCGGTAGCTAACGCCTATTTAGATCAGATGTCTGATTTGAAATCTATTACGGCATGTAACGATCAAAACTTAGAGAAATTTCTAGATACTTTCGCGTCAGCTGTTCGCGCCGTAAAGAACCTAAAGATTGATGACCTCTGCGACTTCGTATTTTTGTATATGGGTTTAAAGAAATTAGATTCCGAAACCATTCGTTTGTTTGAGTCGGATCATCGCGGCAGTAAAATTCCTAAGTTCGAAGACTTAGAAAGTTTTGTTCGCGAGCATATAAAGGTATTGCAACGCTCTTCATCGAAACATGAAGGCGCGAAGAAGGTTGTTACTTCTGAACGCAAAATAGATGCCTCATCGAGGTCACCGAGGTCAACCCATACTTATGTTAATACCGCACCAGCACGTGTACAATCATCTGTTTGCTCTTTGTGTAGTACTCATCATTCGCAACTGTACAAGTGTCCTGGTTTCCTAAAATTGTCGCCTAGTGATCGTTATAAATTTGTTCGCGCTAATAATTTTTGTTTTAATTGTCTCGGTACTAAACACCGCGTTGTTTTATGTAATAGTAGAAATAGTTGTCGCAAATGTCAAGCGAGACACCACACTTTGCTTCATTTTGAGAATAGTAATGCCGCATCCAATGTGAGCACGGTTGGCTCGTCGAGCGGTGACACACGGCAGCCTGCGCCGCAGCCGCAGCCCGCGCTCGCGCGCGCTCCGGCCCGCCCGGTGACCGCCGCTGATGACGTCACCTTGTGTTCGTTCTCCGCTAGTGCTGCACTCACTACTGTGTGTCTTGCGACCGCTCGCGTTGTTATTGTTGATGCATTAGGTAAGCCGCGCATTGTTCGAGCGCTGTTAGATGGCGCTTCGCAAAGTAATTTTATTACTCAAGATTGTTGTCGGCGTCTTGGTTTCAATGTTGATAAGCGTTCAACCCGCTCAGTGGTGAAGGGTTTTGGAAGCTTACAGTCAGCTGTTCGTGGCACCGTTAAAACAAGGTTTAGATCTCGTTTTAATAATAATATTTGGTTTGACATGGATTCGCTCGTTATAGATAGAATAGCTGAACAGTTGCCTACCGTCCCGGTTGACACGTCTTTATTAACGAAATTTAAAGACTTGCCTTTAGCAGATGAGACTTACGCTGTTCCTGGAGTCGTCGATATATTGATCGGCGCTTCGATTCTCCCGCACCTCCAGTTATCACGTAAGGTTCAAGGGGGACCGACGTACCCCGCTCCGCACGCACTGGAAACAGTTCTTGGTTTTGTTATAATTGGTTCCGCACCCGCTTCTATGGATAGTTTTAGTCACTCGACTGCTTCGTTCTGTTGCACCGTCGAGCCGCCACTGGAGTCTACCATCCGCAAGTTTTCGCTCGGTGGCTCCCGTGTATCCGCTGAAAAACGCTTTCTTTGTTTGGAACGAAAGATGCAGGCGTCCCCAAAGTCGAAGCGGGCCTATGATGAGGTTGTTAACGAATATTTAGATAAAGGTTACATCTCACCTGCGCCTGCGGACACTGGCGGGACCCAGCCTTCGTACATTGTCCCGCACCGCGGAGTTATTAGAGAAGATAAGCTTACTACTAAAACTCCGTGTAGTTTTGGATGGCAGTGCTAAGACTAGCACTTCCGTGTCGCTTAATGGCATAATTGTAAATTTTCGCATTAATATTAGTAATTTTTAGCTTTTAGGACTCAACAGTCGCTTTGTGTTGGGCCCACTCTTCGCCCCATCGTTGGGACACATTCGTCGCTAATAGAGTGGCAAAAATTCAATCTGAATTGGCGCCACATAATCTCTTTCACGTTGCTGGCACCGACAACCCAGCCGATTGTCTCTCTCGTGGATTGCTTCCTTCGCAAATTTTGGATCACCCGTTGTGGTTTGGTGGACCGTCCTGGATTCATGCCGCGTTAGATGGGTGGCCAGTTAGTCAATTCAATCCCACTACGGTTTCCGAACCACCCGAGGAGAAGAAGCACTCGCTTGTTGTATCGGTCCCACGTGAAGAGACCCTTATTTTGTTGTTGGCTAATCGCGTCTCGTCTTGGTCGAGACTGTTGCGTTGTGTTGTTTGTTCGCCTCTGCCCGCTGCCTAGCCAGCAGTAGGCACGAGCTCCAATCTAGGTTTATATTTTAGTTGTTATTTCCCAAACCTAGATTTAGATTAGACTTTAGATTTGTTTCGCATTTGTCGTTTCGAAGGTAACCCTTCAAGCCGGGGGGAATGGTTGCGCCGAAGTGGAAACTGTATTTTTGACACGGAAACACACTCCTTTTATACCCGTCTCCTCTCCCGCACTAATCATAGATATGGCTTCCGTCCGCCATTTGTGAAATATAGACACTCAGTCTCGCTTTGAACTAGCCAGCGTAAAGACGGACGGACCGCGCTCGCGTCTCTCAGAAATGTATAATATTTGTTACATTTTTACCGCTTCATAGACCTTTACCGATCGGATTGTGCCTCTCGTGTGTTCCTCAAGCGATCTAGTGATGCTGACGGCAGCTCCTGAGCAAGGAAGAGAAGATCCGTGTACCGGCTGCGATGAAAACACGTGTGTCGTGAAGGTTAGTGCATCCTCTCCTAATTTCTCGGGCTGCATTCACTGCCTGGATCGAATCCGCGGCAGCCCGGCCACCTGTCTTGTTTTGTGTGTAAAGCGTCAATAGAACAGTTAGCTACATCCCCGCAATACAGTCCACTCGCGCACGTTGGCCCACGCGACACCACATTTAGTTCCAGATTGTTTATCCAGAATAGAAATTTCTGCTATTAATATTCCTGTAAATAATATTATTGTTATGCCAAATGAGGATATCGTTGATCCTTGGTATAGAAAAATATTTGTAAATTGTCAAAAGTTTCCTAGAAAATATAAAAATTTCAAAGTTGAAAGTGATACTTTGTATAGATTTTGTAAAGATAAATATAATCCTAATAATCGTTTAAATTGGAAAATTGTCATACCTAAAGAACACATCTTAGACACTATTAAATCTAATCATGATGATGTTAATTCAGGACATTTAGGAATTCATAAAACTTTAAATAAATTAAAAATACATTATTTTTGGAAAGGTATGTTTATTGATGTTCAAAAATACATTTCTTCTTGTGATACTTGTAAAGCTTATAAATCTTCTACTAATCCACCTCATGGAATTATGGTTAATCCTAAGAAAGTTGATAAACCAATGTTAATGCTTTCTATTGATATTATTGGAACTCTTCCAAAAGCTTATTCTGGCCATAAGTATATACTTTCAATCATAGATGTTTTTACAAAATATTGTTGGATATTTCCTATGACTAGTGCTACCACTAAAGTAATTTGTAGGATACTTGAAAAAGAAATATTTCTTAAGTTTGGAACACATAAAATTTTTGTTTGTGATAATGGAAGCCAATTTACAGCCAAGCAATTTGTAGATTTTCTAAAAAGTTATAATATTAGTAAAATATTTTATAATACTTTATATACACCTCAAAATAATCCTGTAGAGAGATATAACAAAACAGTCGAAACATGTATTTCTTGTTTTGTTAAAGATGATCATAGAACTTGGTCAAAATATTTGCCTCATGTTCAATTAGCTTTAAATAGTAGTGTGAATCTAGCTACAGATTTCACTCCTAATTTTCTCATGTTCGGTATAGAACTTATTTTTGATGCTTCATTGCACCGTTTTAGTAATTCTTTTGATAACCTCAATCAACTTGATGTTGTTGATAGGTCTTCATTTGCTTTTTCACTTAAATCACTTAGTGATATTTTTATAAAAGTTCAAGCTTCATTGCTTAAAGCTTATAAGCGTAATGCGCGTTATTATAATATAGGAAGGAAGGTCATTTCTTTTGAAGTGGGAGATATAGTGTGGAGGAGAAGTTTTGTGCAGTCTAATGCTCCTGCATTCTTTTCGGCTAAGTTAGCACCTAAGTTTGTTAAGTGTGAAATAATAGATAAAATTTCCTCTAATGTATATGTTTTAAAAGACCTTAATAAAAACTATACTGGTCGTTATCATATTAAAGACATAATTAAATATTAAAATTATTCTTGTTTTGACAATGTCTATCTTTGTCTTTGGTACTTTGTTTGAAGTATGACCCCACTATGAGGTGATGTTTGAAAGGTTGAGGGGTGTTGAAAGGAGATGTATGTTAGGAACTTCACAACAATTTATTAATTTCAATTTTAGTTTCCTTCAAAAATAACTTAGGTCATTTTAGGACTTGTTATTGTGTAACTCTACTCCATATTAACAAATTGTTCCACATCAAAAGATCTTATATTTTTATTTATCTTTTTTGTATAGGATTATTTTCCTGTATATATTTTTATACACTTGTATATTTAATATTGTATATTTTGTACAAATTTAGGAATTTAGTTTCTACTCTAATATAGGAGTGAAATTTAATATTCATTTTCTACATTAAATTCACTTGACTTATTTCCACTCACTTAGGGAATGGAAAATTAAGTTTCTTGAACTTTATTTTTGTACAGTTCTGGGTTATTTTCTTAGTATTAAGATTCTCGGATTGGACGCATTTTATGCATTTTTTTACACACCTTGTTATACCATTTTTTGGGCAACTTGTGTCTTACTGGACTTTACAATTTTTTGTGCTATTGTGTTTCATACACATAGTCACACCTTACGCTTTGCGCACGGGAAGCTGGTGGTGTTGAGCCGGTCGTAATTGTCGTTTTTCTCTTTTTGTACGATTGTGTTTTTATACACATTGTTACATTTTTTATGCTTTGCGCACGGGATGTCGGTGGTGTTGTGCCGGTCGCAAATGTCATACTTTTCTTATGCGGTTGTGCTCAGAAAGTCAGTGGTGTTGTACTGGTCACAATTGTCATATTTTCTTTATATTTTGCTTGTGCTCGGAAAGTTGGTGGTGTTATGCCGATCACAATGCTTATAAATATATTATTACGACACTTTTGTTGTGATTTTGTTTTGACGTTTTAGATGTTGGAATAGGAATTTGAAGTCGGCGGCTTTTCAACCTAACCGACAGTGGGAAAACTTCATTGTTTTTACCGATTTTCTTTCAGATTCGGCAGCGTTGGTGCTTAACCGATATCTTGTTAGTTTCATATTTTTGTTTCAGGAATAGCTGGTATAGAGTCGGTGGCGTAGGAGCTCAACCGCACTTTTGTATTGATGCTAGAAGGCTGGTTAAGATCAAAGATTAGATTCGACGGCGTTGGTTGCCTAATCGATATCTGGAATGGAATTGAGTAGGGATTGTTTAATTTGTTTTATTGAAGGATTTATTTTCACTTTTGTGTTGAAATAAGTTTTTACTCTTTTCTGAGTTTGGTTTCGGTTATTCCATTAAGTTGGATAGTGTCCTTTGTTTCCATTTGAAACTGGAAATTCTTTTTCAACTTAATTCTTTACTTTTCGAGTGTTTTCACATTCTTTGATTTTTAGGAATGCTTTCCCATTCTTTAATTTATAATTATTTCTGCAATACCCAATGCAAGATGCTTTCGCATTGCCTTTTTTGTTTATTGAAAAATGTTGCAAGACATTTTGTCTTTTGAGGTTTTTTGGAATTTTGTTCTGGACTCTCATAATTTTCATTAGAAAAGGAAGTTTCTTTCTTTCTTTTTTCTTTTTGGGGAGGGATGTAATGTAACGACGCGCTCTGCAAACGTCGTCACACCGGTTTTAATTCTATTTTTGAACGAAAAGTTTCGGAACGCGGAGTGAATGACATTTTGACGTATAGCTGTCAAAGCACCTTTCTTCCTAGCGTTGAGGCTGGATGGTCGATATTCATGGCTTCGTAACTTAATTTCAATAAATCTCATAAAAATGAGAGTATTTTTGCCTAAAGGATAATAGTTTGTGTCTTCACAACTATCCTCTTGTGGAATTATAGTTTATTTCTGGTGAGTTGTCATTTTTTAATAAGATTCACTTTGATGGAATTCGCCACGTTCCTAATTTGAAAAATAATTGTTAAAATTCTATTGTTTCAGCTCTTAATCTGAGAATATTATGATTTCTTTTGCTATTGGCATTGTTCCAGCGAATTAAGGCGGTAAGTCGCACAAATTTATAAAAAATTAGGACCTCGTGTTCATATTGGAGTTTGTTCTAATGACATGCAATTTTGTTACAGGTTTCCAAATTGGAACCGCCTTTTCTCCGTTTCTCTTTTCTTTTTGCCTTTGGATCTTTTCTTTGGACCTTTGTCTTCGGTCATCTGCATTTCCTTATGGAGGGTTTGGACTTTTCGCCTCAAACCTGGATGTACCGCATGGGCTTAAACTGAAAACTTCGTCTGCTACGAGCTTTCTCGCTGCTGTGTTTACATATACTCGCCGAGGGATGCCGTGAGCTTACTTTAATTATATTTTAAATCTGAACTTCAAAATAACCTAAAAATGCATTGGTGACATAAGATCATATTGACATAGGATCAGATTGACCTAGCTTATAAAACTCTAATTTTAAATTTAATGTTAGTTATACATTAGGAATGTATCTTTGCAACTATTTCTAAATGCACACTGGAGTGGACAATAAAACCTTAAACCTCACCGTTTGGTTTCATTTAGCTCACCTCCGGCAGATTAAAAGTTTCCAATCTCCGCTGATTATCCTAGGCATGTGTATCTCCAAGGCGCCCGAACTTTTATGGTAATGTACTTACAAACCAATTTTATTTCTATTTCTTTTAAATAGGAGACACAGAGAAAATAAAATCAAATTTTTTATTATTATGTGGCGATGCCACATGTACCCAGCGCCGCGTACGTACGTAACTACGAATCCTACATCGCGCATGTAAAGTTCTCGCGCTGGGAGAACATATGTACATCGTCCCAACGACAATCGTTGGGCCGCGGCCCGCCAGGCGTGATCACCTTGCCTGGTCTGAGGATCCTCCCTTTGTGTTGGAGGAACATCACACCTCGTTCCTCCACAGTGGTGACCCCGACGTGATCTGATCACGTAACCTTCGCTGAACATATCATCAGCATTATCATCGTCACATCCCACTCACTTCTCCCGCATGAGCGGTAATCAAGTCTTCGCCATCCAGCACTTTCGGCCCTTACAAGGACACCATAGCATGCAGCGACCGCTGCAGCCTGGTTACCCTTCGGCCTCGCCTGCATCTAAGGCATACAGTGCACGTACATACGGTCCACGTAAGAAGAGGACATCTCTCCCGTCTACGTGGCACTCAGCCATTACGCAGCATTCGCCCCAATACACGGGGGACTCACCTCGCTTCATCGAGGATTCGCCCCGTCACTGCCGAGGACTCACCTCGCCCCGCTGGCGGCTCGCCGAGGATTCATCTCGACGCATCGAGTTCCAACTCAAGGCGTTACACAGCAGGACCGCAGCACCGCAGCACCGCACTTGTCCCGCGTCTTCGGGACCAGCGGTAGTCCCGACTCACTGGGACTAGCGAGGAAGACTGTTCCACTAACGGAATAAGCGGCGTCCAGTTCTGACGAAACGGAACTACTCAAGACTGGAAATGGCATGCTCATCAAGAGAGCTTAGACAGCCGACTCATCGCGAATCAACCTCCGGTCTGGAGGGGAGTGATGTGGCGATGCCACATGTACCCAGCGCCGCGTACGTACGTAACTACGAATCCTACATCGCGCATGTAAAGTTCTCGCGCTGGGAGAACATATGTACATCGTCCCAACGACAATCGTTGGGCCGCGGCCCGCCAGGCGTGATCACCTTGCCTGGTCTGAGGATCCTCCCTTTGTGTTGGAGGAACATCACACCTCGTTCCTCCACAATTACAACATCGATTTGATTCGATTCTATTCTGACTATTACAATTAAATAATGGAATGAATAAAGTGTGAAATTTGCATAGGTACATTGAAATCATAAACAATTTGATTATTAAAATAATTACATCGATATACTGAACATTGATTACATTTACTAAATTGATTACATTGATTGAAATTGTGAAATTGATTGAGAATCACGGAATTCAATCCATAGTTAAATTAAATCAAATTCCAGTTCAAACTCAAATTCAAATTCAAACCCAAATTCAACTTCAAATTCAAATTCAAATCTAAATCCAAACCAAATTCAAATCAAAACCCAAATCCAAACTCAAATCCAAATCCGGAACCAAATCCGAATTCAAGCCACATTACATTACAAAATGAGCAATAATTTAATAATATTCTAAAAAAAAAAAATGCAAAAAGAAGATATAAATCGAAGCTTTAGCAACCCTCAGTGTTAATTAGCCCCCCGGATGGTGCCAAGAAGCTTTTCTTGAACTTGCTGATAGAATCAGCAAAAATATCAAGATCCACAGAGCTACCGCACAGTGAATTGTACTCGGAACAGATACGAGCCACAGGGGATTGTCTACCAATATTAGTTTTGCTGACGGGTATATGGATTTTGCGAATGTAAAAAAAAATAAGGTATTGAGCCTGATAATTCATGTACAGGAGTCACACTGTATCATTATGTGCACTAGAGACAGTACTATTATCTATACCATCACACCTCTTTCCTGTTATATGAAGAGATAACAGTTTGCCTTTCACTGTACAGACTGTTTATATTTTTTTGTATTGTGTTATAGAACATGGATCAAGACAAGGTGGCTAAAATGTACAGTCAGCTGCGACAAGAGTCACTTGCGACAGGGAGCTTGCCTATTACTGTCAGGCATATCGAATCTGGTAAGTACTCAATGATAAATGTTAGTTAACGATTTTAATGGGACACACTCGAATTTATAAATCTAAATAGACAGTAACTTGCAAACTAGAGCTTAATTTTCATTAATTTGTGCTACATAATTGGTAAACGTAAGGTGGGCACCCCGCAAGATGGATGGACACACTGAAAAAGGGTGTTGGGAGAATCGGGTGCTATATTACACATTGAGTGGGGTAGTATGTTAGTGTATTGTAGTGATTCATTGTGCAATATATACGGTACTAGCCGGCTCTCCCCGGCTCCGCCCATGGCATATTTCCAGGCATACTTCAACTGTGCCGCAGAAAAGTATTAGTGCTCCGCTCCCTTTGGTAGTAGCGTGATGTTACTTCATCGATAAATGGACTTTTGGAGGCCATACATATAGGTTCACGTGGGAGTATTTCAATTAAAGATGGCGTACACTTATAACGTTTATTACTGCTCACACAAATGTCTCACCTTATGTAGGACTTACACTAGAGTAATTAGAACACTTCATATTAACTTAGAATATTGTTACGTGCACGGGGTACAATTAAATGCCGTTTACTCAACGAAGAGTTTAATTAGCTCACCACAAACTAGACAATTAAATCACTAGTACACACAGTACCTACTCTTCAACAGTTCCAGTCGCTCTGTAGTTCACAGTAGTCCACAGTCGTTGCTCAGGTCGCAGGTAGAATCTTCTTCGGTCGCTTAAGTTCGCTGTGTTCTTTATCGATCTCAAAGACAGAATGAATCGTGTAGCTATGCGAGCGTATTTTTATACCTCTCAATTAGGAGGGTCGAATCATCTAGAAAGTTCGCGAGCTATAAATACCTATACTCTTTGATGTTACCGTCGCTGACCTTCGAGTTCATTCTCGATATTTACCTATTGTTTGTTTTTATTCAGTAGGCCTACCTACTGAATAAAAACAAAACCTATACTCTTACCTATACTCGTAGGTAGGTTGTGACTTTTTGTTGATGATTCTAGATTTTTCTATGCCAATCGGTAGAGTACCTCGTCACTAACAATGCGTTTTAATTTCTTGAAGATTCGATTATTAGTTTTCGAGATATCGACGTCTGTCGTAACAATATCTATAAGTGAGCGAGTTCATATGCGGCTGACTGTGGCAAGCCTTACGTACGAACTAGCTTAGGGATGTTCGATCCGATCCGATACTTGTGTGGATCGATACAAAGCAATGCGATCCACACGATTTTTATATCGATACAATAGCTTTCGATCCGTTAATGAATCGATACAAGTAAGATGAGGATCGGATCGAATAGGATTGGATTGCAAAATCAGATAAATTCTAAATTAAGATACACAAACTTCAACCATAATATTTATTGGTAACATGAATACTCATAGTGTTCCTTTACTACAAAGTAATAGTCCAAATACGAACTGATTCATATTACACTAAAGTAATCATTTATCTGGCGGTAGGTTTTGTTGAATGTTTTATTTCAACATACCTTCAATTTCGGCAAGATCGGCACTTGTGATTATAGATCACTCGAATTTTTATATGCTAGAAAGGTTTGTCCAACTTAGTGATATTGTAAGCACCATTTTATTACAGAACCCAAAAGCCCCATCAATGCTAACCGGTGTCCATTTGGCAATTATAAAAGACGTGATAAATATTTTAACACCAATCGGCAATTGAATCTACCAATATTAATGAGACGAGTGATTTAGGTTCAGAATTTCAAGCCAAAGTATTAATAGAAATAAAGAAGCATTTCCAACATATTGAAAAGGTTCATATATTGGCAGTAAGTTTTGTTTTAGATCCCCGATTCAAAAAAATTGCTTGAATAATCCAGAGTCTTGTGCCAAAGCCTTAACTGAAATTTCCGATTTATTAAAATTTGAAATGGAAACTAGTCCTACAAGTACCACAACGTCTACCGCCAATGTAATTTCATCTGAAAATATTTCTGAAAAATGCAATGAAATCTGGAAATTTCATAGAGAAATGGTGGCCCAAGTTGAAGCGAGCAGGCCACAAGAAGGACTCCACATTTATTTTAAACAGTATATGTTGGAGCCCTTGCTGGACAGAAAGTCCGATCCAATTAAATATTGGTCAGCGAGAAAAGTCGTTTGGGGAACACTAAGCGATATAGCGTTACGCTACTTGTCGGTTGTAGGAACGTCTGTACCCTCAGAACGACTTTTCTCACTGGCCAACCATATCTTGAATGAGAGCCGCAATCGAATTGATCCAGAGAGGCTATCTAAATTAGTATTTTACGTACACTTCCATATAAAGATTGGCCTATATAAAGAATGTTGTTTTTTTGTGAACTTAATGAATAAACTTACCTAAATGATTAAAAGTACAAATTGTTTGATTTATTTAAATACTTCATTCGATACTGGATCGATCCAAAAAAATCGTATCAAATCTATTGGATTTGGATCGATATTTGGATCGATACAGTGTTTTACGATCCATTGCGATCCAGAGTATCGATACAAAGTACCCGGATCGAACATCCCTAAACTAGCTTCACAGAGCGCGGGCGATCCGTCGCTGCCCGGCAAGGAATTCGCTGACATCGCGTCTGCGACGCGACGCCGCTAAAGGACTATTGAATACAAAAAAAAACAATTCCGACCTGTAGTACCTGACATTAATGCGTTCAACCAAACAAACTCTTTAGCTGTATAACATTAGTATAGAAACTAAGCGCTGATGTATCCACAGTGATCCGCATGAGCGAGGCGCACGCTCGCATGCACCTGCGAGGCCAGGTCGCGGAGGAAGACGTCAACATGGCCATCCGCACCATGCTCGAGAGCTTCGTCGACACGCAGAAGTACTCAGTCATGCGAGCCATGCGACAGGTCTGTATATATTATAATCCTTGCAGTTATTTTCGAGTTGCATTCATAGTTTGAACTTGAGCCCAGGGTCTGCTTATTATTTTTGATTGGTTGCTTCTACGAGAGCAACCACTATTTGACTATCCAACCCCGAGAGGAAACCCTGCACCGGAACCTCATCCGTTGTTTAACTGATGCACTTTCTAGAAGATGAAGTTGACTTCGAACAGGGTGACTTAAAAATGTTCATTGTAAATTCATCCTGTTGTCCTTAGACTTTTCCTTGAAATGCCTATACTACAACTTACATCAATATTTCCACAGACATTCCAAAAATACCTATCATACAAGAAGGATCACAGCGAACTCCTGTACTACATTCTTCGTCAACTCACCATGGACCAGCTTGCCTACATGCGCGGTCTACACAACCACTCACAGTCTACCATCGAGATCTCTGAGAGAGACCTGACAGAGAGAGCCAGACAGATCAACATCAACGACTTGAAACCATTCTACGATAGCAGGATATTTAAGATGAACAGCTTCAGTTATGATGCGAAAAGGAAAGTGATTATACATGTGTTGCCTGATACTCCCACAGCTACGGCTTGAGTTTTGGTTGACCTATTATAAGATATATTGTAGGTTGATTAGCCCTTTTGCGCAGGCAATATTAAGAATCTATCTTGTCTCAGAAAAATGTATCACAATCCATATAGACTCGTCTCACTGTAATTTCATTTTGTCATAAACAAAAAAGTTTATTCGTCTCTTGCACAGTATTTGGGCATGCCAACATAGATGGCGAAATATAGGTCCATAAACGTTTGCCTACCCCTTCAGAGATTTACGGATAAAATAGGTAGATAATACGTTATTTGTACACCATGGTTTACAATTTAATTATCATTGTTTTTATTCATTTATATTCCGTCTATAAAATAAGTTAGAAATAAATTTATTTTATGTTCACACAAAGAACTACAATATTTTGCGGCGTCAGGCGGGTTCCTTCCTGAAGTGACACAGAGCGCGCAAGTACCCTTATAATAATGGTCCTTTTCTCACTAGCTGTAGATATATGTTGCCTTTCAAACATTGCACTACATATATTGTATGTACTTACTTTGATTTATTTAATATACAAACTATTTACAATTGATACCTGGAAAGAGTAAATTTTAACGCGTACAAGATAACAAATGTAAATCAAACATCACAATCAATACATAAGGGCCAATTCACACTTGTTACATTTTCCACCCACCTTTTACTCATAATCATAGTGACAGCAGTCATTTTAAAAAATAGCTTTAATTTTCTCATATACGTTGTTCTTGTCTTTAGTGTAAAAGGTTATTAATTAAGTCTTCATTTTGTGCATGTCATATTAATTCACTTTTGTGTTGAAATTAGGTAAGGAATTTAGATGTAAGTGAAATTTCTGGATAGTGACCCCAGTCAGGCACTGGGTTTTTTGTATTCACATATCATTAGGATTTTTTTTAAGTAAAAAGGAGCATTATTTTCTCCTAAAGTATTTTGTTATGTGCGAGATATCAAAAGCTCCAATAACACTATTTTAGTGTAAAAAAAAGTAATATTTTTACAATATTGTCTGCTCAGTTATTAGTACTAAAAATGTTTTGAAATAAACAAGGATCTATATTAGATATTTACGCATCCACGCAGTTTATTATTGGTTGAAAATGTACACCGGTCTACTTATTTCCATCATAGAATTGGTATGTATTATTTCGATATTATACAAGAGCACCTGCAAAAGTCACAATAATGATATTGGCACAGGGCTCATATATTAATTATTATTAGTTTCAGATACAAACATTAATATTTTAAAGTACTTTGACTTGGTGTGGTTAAAACAAAAATGTAAATAGCAGATTTTCGTAACTTGTTAAAACAAATCGTAAATAAGTGCCTTGACTACAAATAAGTGTGTTAATTTTTTAACGAATTACTTCAATTTTTGATTGATCATTAAAATAATCTGCGAATTTGTATGTGGTTGTTTTATTCAATAATTGTTTGCTTGCTTATTTAGAAAAATTAATTTGAAGTTACTGCGCATAGGTGCGTCTATAAGTATCCACACTTTGGGAAGTTAAGAGAACTACCCTGATTACTGGCAGTATAGTCCATACACTGGTTGGCTGGAAGAGATCGCAGACCGCGATAAGACCGCCCATTGTACAACTATCTAAAATGCATCCATTGTATGTGTCCTGTTTGGTGTGCAATAAAGATTATTATTATTAACTATTAGTGTTAGATGGATACTGCAGGAGCCAAGGTTAGGTAAGATAAGATAATCTTTATTGTACACCAACACATTACAATACATGTACGGACAACATTATGAAAAATGTACATATGGTGACCTTATCGCTACAAGCAATCTCTTTCAGGCAACTCTTCTCTTCTCTTTTAGGTTTAGTGTAGGTAGAAAAGGGTGGCTGGGATTAAACTGGATGCGCAAGCAGCAGACTACAATAGGTTAATTGTTAGAAGGTAATAGAGGCTCTAACAATGGAATAATGAGATGAAAATTAATGAGCTAAACTAATTCACTTCATTTTTTTTGACGTGACAACGTCTTATAAATTGGTTTGCCGGGTGACACTTCAAGAAACTGCGTTACGCTCCGCTCACGTTATGCGCTCACAATGAGAGCGAGTGAGAGGCACGCGTCCCTTCCACTCGGGCATGGTTAGCCCGCCTAAGAGCGAGAGAGACAGACATAAATTATTTTACCACTCAAAGTCGTTGTCACGTAAAACTTTCGCCTGTATACCGACTTTACAGGCAACCAATTTTTAGTGAAATCTGTTAGTTATCATCAATTAAATCCAACATTCCAGGTATGAGGAAAAAAAACATGAAATTAATTCCATTCAAATTATATTATATTTTATATCAAAATTTGTTTACATTTAAATCGTGACACTAAATATAAGAGACATTTTACTATACAGTCTTAGAAAATAGTACGTCCATGACATGTAATTGATAAAATTAACTTTATGATAACACAGCATTTCACAAAGCACAAACATATACTAATGACTAAATTTCCACATACAGGGGGGGTTATTGAATGGCAAGTGTAACAAACATATTTGAAGGTAGATTTGAGACTTTAATTTCGCATTGAACATCTTTGCCAGTTAACACCCCCTTTACTAATCCTTGAGTAACGTTAAATAGAGTATTTCAAATCTTTTTAAACAAACTTTGGCTACATATATCAAGTACTTAATCAATCTCATGAGTGGAAATGAAGCCACAGAACATAAACATATCAAATCTAAGTACATATACATCCATACTTTCATTCATTCACACTTTTTTTTCTTAACACAGTGCGACATTCTCTAAAACATTCAACAAGTTCACAACATTTAAAACTATGAAAATTGTTATAAACCCATTTAGCACTTTTCGTTTCATTTTCTTTTTGTTAATTAAAATTTCTTTACTTTATCAATTGTTATGTAATATATCTCAAAAATGCTGAATGAGTCATAGATCATGTTCTACATAAAAATAATAATAAATAGATAAAAACATTGTCTGCACATTAAAAACATCTTAAAAAGTGTCATATTTATACTAATTCTTACTTAATGTCCAGCATTATGTGAGAACATCCGCTGAATGTTTAGCCTACATCAATTCGTAACTATACCCCTAAGGACATAACTATGATTGATACCCACATTTGAAAAAAAAACTATTGTTTTAATTAACTCATAAATTCCAATATTAAAAGGCTAAATATGAGAATAGCAAGAAACTTGAAAATATCAAATAATTATTCAAAACTGTTGAAATTGAAACTGTTAAATAACTACATACATCATATTCATTACAAAAATGGGAAAACAGCAGACTAAAAAGTGGACTTTCAAACTGCCGTTTGTATAAATCTTGTATCATTCACCAAAGTTCTCACATTTGTGAGTATCAGCCATATGTTACATTGAGTGTAATCTTCTTGTGCCATCTAACAGTCTGAACATGACTCTTCTTCTGAGCCACTGCTGGAGTTGCTGTTGCTGTCACTTTCAGAGTCACTGCCGCTACTGCTGTCAGAATCTGAACCTGAGTCGTCTGATGAAGAGTCAGATCCACTGTCCGATGAGCTGTTATCAGAGCAGTCTACGCATTCTTTCTCAGTGCGCTTCTTTTTTGATGGTATCTTGCAACTCCCATTGCTGTAACAAGAATCAATTGAAGAACAAATCATTGCTAAGGGGTGGGCAGTTGTAGAAGATATATTATCATTATATTCATAATATCTTTACTGTTTATTGTGCATGGAAAAAGGTAATTTAATTTTATACTATAAATTTTTCTTAGTACCTATGTAGATTTTTTGGGTGTACAGTCGAACCTCTATAAGTCGAACATCAAGGGAGACGCCAAAAATTTCGAGTTATAGAGTTTTCAACTTATGGAGGATTTCGACTTAGGCGGATTTTGATTCGACATAAAGAGTTTGAGGTTTATTCTTATAAATTTTGAGTTAGAGAGGTAAAATAAATAAAAATTCAACTTGCAGAGGTGAAAAACATATTTTTATTTATTATAAATCAACATTATTTCAAATCATTTTAAAATAAAAAATATGGCATTAAAAAAAGTCAGTATTTTTTTTTGCTTTAGATAATTTGGTTGTTCTCTATCTATAGCATTGTCTAATCTATAAAGAGCAGAAAAGCAGTTGCAGTAGCAGTTGTTCAGCAACATCTTTCTTTTTTTGATACCTCTTCACAGCTTCGAGCACTTCTAATTTTTCAGCAAGACTCAAAGTTTTTAGTTTACGTTTCACAGCACTCTTGTTTACTGTTGTACTAATTGATGTGTATTGCAGTAGAACCAAACTGCATCTGACAGTATTTAAGTCGAAAACAAATGACTTGCTTAGCTAAATTTCAAAGGAAATCAAAATTGAACACCTGACACCAAGCAAGCAAACACGTGTTTACGTGAGTCATAAATTTATTATCGTATACTCCTAAAATGTTTTCTAAGAAACAATAGTGTACCCACATTTCAGCAAGTTCTTAAAGTCGGTAACTTATTTTTGGTCGAACAATAGAGGTAATAAATTCCAAATGATCAAGTTGTAAAGGTTGTAAAATAAAACGTTGCTATGTTCGAGATACAGAGGTCAAATTTAATTTTTCGAGTTATAGAGTGAAAATATGTACCAAAATGGCTTGCAGGGACTCGGTGATTATTTCGACTAACAGAGGGTCAAGATTTCAACTAATGGAGGTTTTGGTGTTTGAAGGGAAGGGAACAAAACATTTTTTCGAGATTTGGAGGTTTTTGACTTATCGAGGTTCGACTTAACGAGGTTCTACTTCGAGAATATTTTACTTTGAACATTTTGAAGGTATCCTATATACAATTATTTTCTAATTAGATTACTTGATTACAGTAAAAGTATTACACATATGAGCAGGAGAGAAAAAAAAAAGTTTCAATTTCATTCAATTTCTGCACTAGAACTGATATTAGAAAACGACACTGATAAATAAATACAAAGTTAATGATCAAAATTATCCTAGTTCCATATGGAGGTAGAAAACAAAATTATTTCTAGAACATTCTATGGATTAACATGATTATCTACCTGCATGAGCCTTCGTCGCGAGATTTCAAGTTCTTCTTGAGGATCTGTGTACGAGATGGGCGCACCAGAATCTTGCGCTTTCCAGTACACTCGTAACTCCAGTGTCCATATTCCAGACACTTTTGACAACGGATCCCCTGAGGAAATGCAGCCGCCAAAGCAGCTTGCCTAAAACAAGAAAAAAATACAAATGATAAATACTGCATCAATCTCACAAAACAATACGAGGATTACAATATTCTTACTTTTTCTTCTGAGCTTGGTGTCTGTTATATGTTCCCAATGTCATGATGAATATTATAATTTACAGATAAAAAGAACTAAAGGTAGGTAGAAGTAAATCGCTCTCGTAAAACGTTTATGATGACTACAAGTTCACTAATAATCCCAAACACGAATGAATTATCATAAAATCACAAAATCCAAAGCATGGAAAATAAAAGACTTGTCAAATTGTCGTTGACAACAAGCTATAGACACAGATTAAACAACGCCACAAATCGCAACAAATAAGGCGTTCTCTATGCCTTACGGGCTAATCAATATAGTGAAATTGATATCACAGACCTAAAGTGAGGTATGTATATCGGAAATGACCAAATGCAATTTACAGCGTGAAAATTCGACTCTCTTACGATCCGATAAAAACTAGCACAACGATAATAACGAAACGTATTTCTTTTTTGACAGCTATTACGTGGAATCTTGTTTAGTCTGTGGTTAAAAGTTTTATAATCAGTCGCGCGGAACTCGTAATATTTTTGGATAATTTCATAATAAAAATAAATAGCCGGTGTTTGGTTTGAGATGTCCGAGATTATTACAGCTGTTAAAAAATGTCGGACTGGTATTGGCGGGTAATCGCTCTGAAATTTACATTTGCGTTAACTTTTTTGGCTTGTAATATACGTGCCGATGATACAGTGCAACAGCTCCCGTTCTGCAATCCCAATAACGTGAAAGACGAGCAAGTTATAAACGAGTGAGTGTCTGAATCAGTGTTTAATTCATCTCTCAGCTTTAAGATTTGCTGAAGGCATCGTTAAAAATTACAAAACTTTGTGGCATTAGCTTCTTGTGTGTTTGTTTACAAAACAAATTCAACATTTGAAAGTGTTTCTGATAAAGAACAGGTTTATCTACTGTTACAGGTTTATACTTACTGTTATTAATTACCTTATTTAGGCAATTTTAAATTTTAAACACTATACCATACCAAAACTTTTAGACTTTTTAAATTTCAGAACCTGTCATGACATGTTCAGTTTCTTTTTTTTCTAGAAAGAATACAGTGTCACTGAAAACTAATCACGCATTACCACGCGTTCAAGTAGTTTTCATAGCAATTTCGACCTGTTTAAATTGTTCTGATAGGTTTTTGTCAACTTTCGCTGTAATAAAAAAATACTGTCCTAGTCTTATTACTTACATCTGACCTTGATAACTTATCTTTGAGAATAGCAAGTGATTCACTACGTGAAAGTCTTCATTTGACTACTTGTTTTTTAATTTCTAACTTTATACCAAATAAATGGTAAAAACTCTATTAAAGTATTTACTGATTTAATAGTCATATAGCTTTTGAAGGCTATTTAAATTTTTTTCAAGGAATATTGGAATATAAATATATCAATAATTTTTTGATAATATTATTATTACACATTTAAATTTATGATATTACATATCTTAAATATTGTACTCATACAGATTTATCATAGCATTAGCCAGCCAATAAAAGTAAATCTTCCCTTTCACTAGACTCTGTTTACATGCTGACAATACATTGAATACTTTACTAAGGTAAAGGCTTGATCAAATGGCTTAATAGTTGTTGTATGTCATCCAGATAATCAATAACCAGGATAATTGAATAACTGTATCAAAAATTATTGACTTTAAAAATATTTTTTTTGTGGACCATGTAAGGTTATCTTTTAGGTATGCACATTGACAGAAAGTCTTCTACTTAGTGATTTTAATGTCTGTTCACAAAAAAAAAGCTTATTAAAAGGAACTATAAAGTAATGAAGTTTGGCTAGCTATGGTTCAATTTCTGTTGTTCTAGTCAAGCTATAAGCATAGCTTGACTAGGGGAAAACAGAAATGTGGGTAAACATACTTAGAAACTTTTTTATTGTAATACATATTAAACATAGAAACACCCA
Organism: Eilema griseolum; assembly: GCA_963662185.1. NCBI lineage: Eukaryota > Metazoa > Arthropoda > Insecta > Lepidoptera > Erebidae > Eilema > Eilema griseolum. The sequence goes on from OY759250.1 coordinate 16,374,514, forward strand.
GACCACTGCAAATATACATATTCATGCATATAAATATTTGCACTGAGTGGAAATCGAACCAGCACACCCTGCATAGCAGTCGAATGTCCTACTGCTCCGCCATAGAGATCATCATTTAATTAGCGAGAGTAAACTGGAAACAATTGGAAAAAAACAACAAGGAATGTGTTACTGGTACAGGGTATGATGGGGTTGACATACCTGTGTAGATAAAAAAACCAGATTTAAAAAAATTGTGGGAGTACTGTGTTGCATGTGAGGTTGACCTGGACCCCCAAACATAGTGACAGACATACTAGAAATCTAGCTGATAAGTGTGTATTAATCTTTTACTAAGAATTTTTATAAGATCTCTTTGGTTGCAGTTTGCTGATAGTGAGCACTTTGGACGGGCGACTATCTGCATTCTCTACAAAAAATGGCATCAAGGCCTGGGACCTGGAAACACAACCATTGTTATCCTCCAACCTGCACCATGTTGAGGTAATAAATCTCATAACATGTTTTTCTCATTTCAAATAATGAGTCATGTTATGACTTTATGAGCTATGTTATGTTATGAGTCTGGCTGCTTCAATATTTATTATTATTCTGAATAAAATATTTATTATTATTTATGAGATTATACATTTCCTGGGCACACTTAATTTGTGAACTAACTTAAAATATCAGAAATTTGGCAATTACCTATTCCTATACTGTTGTCTCGGTCATAGCAGCTGGCACAATTCAGGAGAACAATTTTTTTTTTATACCACTTAGGTGGCAGACAAGCACACGGTCCACCTGATGGAAAGTGGTTACCGTGGCCTATGGATGTTTGTAACACCAGAGGAGTCACAGTCACGTTGCCAACCCTGTAAGTACAGAGTTTCTGTGCCATCAGTGTAGAAGACAAAGCAGGATAGCCTGCGTAATGCTTTCTGTACAGGTTGAGTACATTTTCAAGATTCTTGAGGGTTATTATTATGTATAATCCCAGTTCAATGGGAGTAGAAATTAATTAGTTTTCTCGCTAAATACTGCCTGTTCAGTTTAAAACAGTCATATCTTTTCCAGCTCACATCTGGAGGAAAATGGGTGAGACTGGTACCATCACTCAGCGGTTCACTTTACAGCCTCAGTGGGGACACCATTGAACCCCTGCCATTTGATGCTGAGCAGCTGCTGTCCTCATCCTTCAAATATTCTGATGACCTGGTCATAGCCGGTGAGTTTATTTCCACTACCTTGTACATTACACTAGGGATTTGTCCCCATTTTGATGGATGTAAACCAACTTTCTGGGTTAGTCTCATAGTCCAGTCAAAATCTTGCATAAATTCGCATAGAGCTGGTAATTGATAGGGGTCTTAAATATACCATACCAAAATTAGTTTGAGACCAATTTTGTAGGTAATTACGTTATATACAACTTTTCCTAACTTATTTTTGCGATAGCACTTGCCGTTTACGAGAAAAATGCGAGAACACAAGAATTTTGAGCTTTGACCTTGAATAAAAAAGAAATGCACTAGTCCAATCGATGGGGATATCTATGGTGTATTTAAGACCCCCATTAATTTTCAGCTCTACGAATTTATGCAAGCCCAAATCTTTATTTTGTCTGGATTATCAGATAAGATGTCAGAACGTAAGCAAGCTACTGACTTGGCATTTGACATAGGTTTCATCAAACTTGATCAAATCAAACTAAGAAGAGAAATATAATAAAATATAACAAACATACTATTACACCAGAATTCTTAAACATCTATAAATTAAGATGTTTGTATAGGAGAAGTTTGAATGTCCAAAACATCTTCATATCATATAGCTCAGCCAGAACATTCCCCCTGTAATAGCAAGGGAGGCGTAGAAGGAAATTTAGTTGTTACTCAAACGCGTCAGATTAAGATAGGGGAGGTTAGTTACATATCAATTTCCTCCAGCTATTAAGATACTAATATGGTAGATTACATAAAAATTCCACCATTAGATTTATACATACCCATCAGAATAAGATAAGGGATATTCTTTATTTTTACAGAATACCACGGTTATAATAACTTCGTGTTGTGTTCCCAGCTGTGAGTAGGGTAGCCAGAGCTCACTGGAGAGTTTTTGTGCTGTCAGTGGGACGATCAAAGGCTTGTCCTGCTTTGTCCTCTACACTGACGGCACAAAATCCCTGTTCTTACAGGGTCGGTGGCACGGATGTGACTCCACTGGCGTTACACACGTTCATAGGTCATGGTAACCACTTTCCATCAGGTGGGCCGTGTGCTTGTCCTGCCACCTAAGTTGTATAAAAAAAAGGGAGGTTAATTACTAACTAACAAGTGTCCATTTTGCTTATCCACCGATTTAAGCGCAACGGGAAGGTATCAAAGATGCAAAAAACTAAACCCGAAATAACGCGAGCGCGATCGTTTTTTGTTTTTATTTTAGAGGTAATCATACCAAAATAACTAAGTTCTTACAATTTCTCGCTTGTGTATATAAAACTGTTATTATTGTAATCTCTTTGAACATTGATGGCACTAATGCACGGAAAATCTCTAATGAGTTTATGTGTCATTTTTATGACGAATGTATGTTTTGTATTTAATTAAATAAATAAATAAAAAAACTGAAAATAATGAAATATGACTAAAGTAATACAAAAAGTTAGTTAAGATGGATGTAATTATGTATATATTTATTATGTTGTTATGTAGATGCTTCTCTCTCCACTGAAAGTGGAAACATTATATACCATTATTCTTTCTATCATTTAATCTACCAATTCTAATATCTTTTCGCGATGCTCGAGTAACTACACATTTAGAATCGTCTCGGCTCCCGTACTATAAGGGATTGACTGTTCGCAGGTTTAAGTTCACTTCGATATTTTATTCATGTTCTAGAACCCAAGCTTAGAGTGGTTAGTTACGTATTTCCACCAAACGGTGTGTCGGTAACAGGATTAATCAATATGAATTAAATGGTGACGCAAATGACCGAGAGTTACACGGACGATATAATGTCCACAAATCACATCACAACCGCGATTATGGCGTACCTACTATGTAACTGATACATATAACATATGTGATTAAGTTCAAGGCCTAGATCATTCATAGTCTATACAAATTGTACGGCGAGGTAAAAGTTTATTTGTTTCATGCTCGTTCAACGGTATTAACATTATACATACATAAACATTAACATAAACTCACGCCTATATCCCCGAAGGGGTAGGCAGAGGTGCTAGCGCCCACATTTTGCCAGTTTATGTTTAAGTCCAAATAGGTGGCGAGCCTTTTGCCATTAACCGGGAACTTATAAACCTGCGATAAAGACACACATAACTTCGAAAAGCATCGAAAAGTCATTGGTATGTGCCATGGTAAAACTTGGGATCGAACCCGAGACCTCGTCTCAGCAGTCCATTACCCATACCACTAGGCTACCGCGGTTATATGTTACTTATTACCCGACCACGGCAAAGCAAACGGAGGGTTATGATTTTTACAGACTATGTATGTATGTAGGTTCATTTGTTCTCTCATAGCTGCATAAACATTTATTAGAACTGGACAAATGAGGTATCGTTAGAAGCGTCTTAGTCGTCCGCTGATTATAGGCTATATGACATGTCACTGAATCGAATGTGGCGCCCTCTAGCAGTCATAAAGTACTGTGTTAAAAAATAAATTTGAGATAAATATATCGTGTTTGATATCAACTGAAAGGGCTTAAATAGCACATTTCAAATATATATAATTTATACATATTGCTTGCCCCAAAATAATAAAAAAATAGGTTGTGAAACTAAAATCCGACTACTGAAACAAGAAAAATATCAAGGATAACCGTGGTCGTATGCCACTTAGTCTAATAAAACAATACATTCTAGGGAAAAGTGGCATACGAGCACGACTATCCTTGATATTTTCTTGTTTAATACTTTTTATAGCGTGATTTTTCAGTAGTCGGGTTTTTTTCACATAATCGGTACAACATAATGATGGGTATACCTCAACTTTTCGGGGGCCAGATGGTTCCCACACCCAAGGGGCTATCTCAGAACCAGAGATGGCCCTGGGTCAGCCGCGGTGCGAGATATATTGGAGATATATCTGCAGATTTAAACACAATATTTGTGTTACAAAAACGGGCTGTGCGAGCTATTTATAATTTGGGCCAAAGAGTCTCCCTCCGAGAAAAATGTAGAGAAATAGACATTCTAACCAGTGTCACAATATATGTTCGTGAATCTAATGTATGTAAGGAAACCGCTGAGTTTCTTGCCGGGGTTTTCTCAGGTCGGAACCGCGTTTCGAACCGGCGGTGGTCCATTTGCTAAGCTAGTCTTTCATATTTATTTTTATATTGACGTTTTGCAAGTGCCGATTTATTGGTCTATGCAAAATAAATGATTTGTACTTTGACTATGCCTTCGGCAATCTCTGAATCTGACAACAGACGTTGCGCGCCTCCGTGAGGATCATTCGCTCGTAAAAAAAGGTACAATCGACTTTACAATGGTACAATTCGAGTGATTAGAGTTCAACTTGATTTTTTGCCCGCGTCTTCTACATTGTTTTATCCACGTTCGTTCGTTAGTCATCGTTCGTTTGGTGTACTACTACTGCCAGCTGGGACAAAAACTGGACTGGTGATCAGCCCTCCAGGGAGGCCCATTTCACCCATTTCATCTATACGCTTCCTGTATAACGCATGCCATGTTACGTGCTCTCCGAGGCACAGAAACACCGTTGCGTTGTGCGAAAATCAAACCCGCGCATGTCTTTGCTCGGTGTAAACTCGGCCAACGGCGTACAATGATGGAACTAGAATCAGCCGCATATTGCACTCATGCGGCTCATGACACGTGTCTACAAGCATAGCATCTACATGAACACGTTTTTGACGTCCACAGCAATTTTTTGTCTTACTTGCAGCAATATTGGGCAACACAAAGTGATATTTTGTGCTACCCAGCCGTTCTTTGTTTCTGACTGATTTGAATATTTTATGCGGATAATTATCCAGTTTGCAGACTAAAGTGAATAATTGTCAGCAGAGAATATCCAGAATAGTAATATACAGATGACGCAACGTGAAAAAATGGCCAGATTCACCAGTTTTGAGATATTGAATCCAAATGCAATATGCTCATATCTGTTGATATCTTTGAATTGATTGATCGAATTTGAAACGGTCGAAGCGTTTGAAGATGTCCCGAGAGCAATACAATAAGAAATAAACAAGACAACCCGTGGAAAATGCACTTGTGTATGAACTAAACTATATTAGCTTAGCCGTGAGTAGGTGCGTGTCGCCATTCTGCGCCGGTACACTTACATTATAATATTAAGCTACCTACATTTATTTCTTATATTTTACTTTGTGATTTCTGGTGATTATTTTTTGTAACCTGTATTACCTATTGAAAAATAACTCGTTGCATTTATTACAAACCTCAGTGGTTTCTAAATGCACTGTAAATAATTATGTATATATGATGTTTTTAAGGTGATAAATAAAAAAATAAAAAAAATAAAAAAAATTATGAAGGCGAATTAGGCGATAAATCTAAGCATAACGAGCTAAATTAGAATTCACGTACTCTAATTTCAACCGCGATCCATTGAACTCATTATTCAAAATTCGTAAAGATAGCGATATTATCTCGCAGACAGTGCCAGTAAATAAACAGTGATACACGCGGTATCAACGTCCTCGTCTTCGATAATATTGTAAGGTGTAATCAACTGATTATACTTACGTTAAATGTACGAATCTCGTGCTTACACGCAATCATTAATTACTTGTGAATAGAGCAGCAAATACTGAATGATTTATGACTGACTGCTCACATAGGTACTTTGTACAGAAATTATTGTTATTTATAGGAATACATCGGGAAATCAACATCCATATCCTTAGCATTAACAATTTCATTGAATTAATACTATTTGCACTGTACCGACGTAGTCTGGAGCTCCACTAAGATGATCTCTAGGGCCCTATTTCATTTGTAAGACGTTATATCTGCTAATAACTTGACCGGACGATTCACCAAAAAAAAAAGACTCTGCTATGTTAGAAGGCAAAAGTGGCGAAATAAATCAAATTGTGGGCAATAAAAGCAGAAGAGCAGACCCGGGCTCTGGGCTGCAAGTCATAGATGCAAGCAGGATTGGTTTGGATAAAGAAGAGATTCTCCCTTGTCACTCTCTTGCCTTTATAGAGACTAGAAAAAACTAGTGTTCGCAATTAGCAACCAATAACCAGCAGTAAATATTTGTACCCAGTGCAGAGCCTCGTTGAAAATTGGACCTCTTGTACTTGTCAATTTCATCTTAGTGTCGTTGCAATTTTGCAGACTTCTACTTATCGGGCCTTTTTACTACTAATTGTCAGTCTCTTATTTTATTTATTATTTATTTATTTATACTTTATGCACGTTGTAGTCAATGCCATATTCTCTGTCAGTCTACCATAGGGTGGTGCACAAAATAAAAAAAAGCTACTAGGCGAATAATAATGAGAGATGCGTTTGGTTCTATAAGGACTATAGATTAATTAAATATACTTAAACAGTACATATACCTACATTATTGTGTGGAAAGAACAGGACGCAGTAGCGTTTGACCGGATGTGGCCTATTGCTACTGCTTTGAGTAAACGATTCTAACAGCACTGTCTAACTCCCTCCTGCTGTCTTAATTGCTGTAACTAACTTTAGATTCTAGACGGCACAAAAAGAAGTGAAATTAAGGATGTTTTCTTAACTTGGGTCTTAGGTTTTCCGTACTCTATGGGCGTTGTATTCTTTTTTATTGAATCTTCCTGAGGTACCTAATAATAGTTCTAACTCATCATAATCACAAGCAAGTTCTGGATGCAACCGATACTAACCGGTTGCATCCAGAACTTACCGAAGAAATCAGGGTTCGTTCTAATGTAAAATACCAGTTTAAAATATAGGCGCAAAACTGTCCAACCAGTAAAACATAGTTGTGCCTGATAAAATAGATGTTAATATGCATTGTTAACATTGTTATATATAAAACATGTCACCAAGACCTATCTATGTTCAGAAATTAATGTTTGATAATAATATACAAATGCGAACCTATTGACATCAAAATAGAGGTCAAGATCATGACTTGTGTAATAACAAGTATTAGAATGTAATTAGAATAGATATTCATATTGGTTTAGGCTACATTTAAATCTCGCTTAACGACCTCCGTCCTCCATGAGCACAGGCCTGGAGGAGTAAAGGTGAAGCCGTGTGTCGTCATTCTATTCTACAATACGTTGGCCAACGAATTGCCACTTGTCTAGAAAGGCGGGTCTGCTAGCCATCGTACGTATCCAATAAAATTTTAAAAACCCCCTTCACAAAAAACAACCCCCAAAAAGTCGAAAATAAATTGTGTTAGTTAGCCCTATAACTTTGATTTGCCTGGTAATACATATTTTTATTCAAGCGTTGTCATTGTCGGGGGGACCTTGGATCGTCCGATAATATAACGCAGTGCTCTACCAGTTTGGGTCCCCCGACAATGACAACGCTTGAATCAAAATATGTATTACTAGGTATATTTACTAACTTATTAATTTATAACTAATTATTGTAGTATTTTAATATGTACATACATACATACATAAAATCACGCCTGTCTCCCATAGGGGTAGGCAGAGATCACGGATCTCCATTTGCTACGATCCTGACATATTACTCTCGCTTCATTCACTCTCATTACATTCTTCATGCATGCTCGTCGGTTTAGAGTACTCCTGACCTGCCCCTTTTCTAAAACTTCCCCGATTTGGTCCAGGTATGTGCGCCTAGGTCTTCCCCTTCCGACGGTACCGTCCACACTCGCCTCATACACCTGTTTCGTTAGTCTTCTTTCATTCATTCTCTCAACATGACCAAACCATCTCAACATTCCTCTCTCAATTCTCATCACTACATCTTCTATCACTCCACATCGTTCTCTTATCACGCTATTTCTCACTCTATCTTTCAAGGTCAAGCCACACATACTTCGCAACGCACGCATTTCTACTGCATTTACTCTACTCTGATGCTTTTTCTGCCACACCCAACTTTCACTACCATACATAAGAGTCGGCACCAATACTCCTCCATGTACAGCCAGTCGTGCCTTTTCGGACACTTTCCGGCTGCTCATAAAGTTGTGTAGTGCCCCATTCACTCTATTTCCAGCCATCACTCTCCTTTCAACATCTTCTTCATGCTTTCCATCTCTCGTAAACAATGTTCCCAAATATATGAACTCATTCACTTGTTCCACTTTTTCTCCATCTATACAAATCCTACACTCTGTCACACATTCATCTCTTTCAAAAACCATAACTTTTGTCTTACTAACATTCACTTTCATTCCTTTCCTCTCAAAAGCTTCATGCATAGTTGTTACCATCTCCTGCAACTCATCTGCCGATGACGCCAGTAAAACCTGATCATCAGCATAAAGAAGACATTTGACGAGTAAATTCTTCATTCTTAAACCACCATTTTAATATGTAACAGTTTTTTTTTCCTAATAAATAAAATAAATCTTATTTTCGACGTTTTGGTGGTTGGTTTTTGGAACGGGGGTTTTTTAAATTTTAAATTTATTTTTTTACTTTTATTAACTTGTACCTCTTGCATTTTATGTAATTCATAAGCTTTAAGGAAATTCATTAATGAAAGTGTATTATAAACAAGAACACGTGTGCCAATAGTTATGAACCACGTTTAAATCAATTGTCCTCCTAGTAATATGCCGGTCATAGAATCAAGTCACGTAATGTACTTCACGTGCACACTGCCTCATAAATACATTCAATTCGTTCTGGATTTGAAATTCTCGTTTGCGGATGCAATCAAAACAAAACGTCATTTTCTCTTTTGTTTTTAATACCAAAGTGATAAGCAATCACTATGAACTATAGATGCTTGCATACATACATACATATAATCACGCCTTTATCCCCGGTGGGTTAGGCAGCGGTGAATTAACACCCACATTTCACCAATCATTGAATTCGGTCTCATGTTATAGGGTCCTATTGCCGTCTTCCGGGCACTATTGTTGACTCGAGCTATGCATCTGAGGTTGAGTCTCAGCCGTATATATATGTCTAATGTTAAACAGCCCTATCCCTTAGACGCTTGCAATCTTGCAAAATTAGAGGTGACTTAGTTCCGTCGAGTTCCCTTACGGAAATTTCAATATTGTTCCTTGATCATATTTGCTAGGAAAATCATGACTATACCCATCTGCTTGCTGTTCTATTCCAAAATAGAGATAATATGATAATGATTGCGTGTAAATTGAAATTCATTAGAATTACAAGTGCATTTTTTTTTTTTTATATATTTATCAGTAAACATACATACCTACATGAATTTAATTTAATCAGTAAATAATAAAATCAGGCCATGCATAGCATAATACTATACATATACAGCAATATGAAATATTTTATTATCAAACTATTAATGGCGTTTCATAGGCGATGGCGATGCTGCCATTTCCTTTACTTAATAGCAAATTTGCTGCGTGGTTTCCGGCAGAGTAGAATTAGGGCCACCCCATCTCTTTTCATGCGGTGTCGTACAAGGCTGTTTAACATCAGACACATATACCTACAGCCCAGACTCAGCCTCAGATGCATGGCTCGAGTCAACAATAGTGCCCGGAATACGGCAATAGGCTCACCCCCTATTACGTGGTACCGAATACAGTTATTGGTGAAATGTGTGTGTTAATTCACCTCTGCCTAACCCTCCAGGGATAAAGGCGTGATTATATATATGTATGTAAATTTGACGTGAGTTTTTCAATTTTACAGGAGAGCAGAAAAACTCTTTTCTTTATTTGAAATGGCTCGCTTTATTAATTTGAATCTTTTTTTCCTATTGCCTGTTTCTACACAGACAATAAAAAATATCACTACCTTCATAAAGCCAATCCTTCAAGTGATGTTAAAAATCAATGTTTGGTTATTTTAAAAGGATAAACTAGTTATCCTTTTACAAAAATATTATAATGGTTCAACTTTTTCCTGAAAATATTACCAATCAATATTGTCCTCCTTCGATTTACTCATGTTAGATGTCGGTAAAAAAATTATATTGTCGACCAACGGAAATTACGCGTAAGAATACTGTAAAGGACATTTAATACGTAATTTATTTATTGAAAATAACGTTAACACTCACTTGTGAGTCACTAGTCATGCTTGAAGTAGTATTTGTAGAATTTGCTTCACTTCAATGATTTACGATAGTAACTATTCGTATATTATATTGTCAACCAAACGTAAGGTATGCTCCCCAAAAAGTTTTAGGGTAGAGTGGAGAAAGCTGGATGGATTTCGCTCATGGGGAGCGGAGGAGTTAAATTTCAAGTCCTTATAATGTATCGACATGGATTGTGATCCAGAGGCTAGGTCTAGTCTCACCTGTAGGGGAAGCATGAGAAGCCTTACCTCTTCCCTTTCTGTATCTGCACCTGTGCTTGATACATACAATACATAGCGCGGCGTGTATTATATTATCAGGGACATTTTTTTATTGAAAATATGTATGTTCAAAATCATGTTTAGTACCGCTATAATAAACCTAATGAACTTGAAAGAAATTTCTTTTAAAATATATCGATTTAAATTGCAAGAAATGAATGCTCAAGACGGGACTTGGTGACGGGAAAACGATTTAAATAGTTATATAACATACTACTTGCTTTGGAATATCATTAAAGGACATTGTCCAACTTGTATGAGCACTTGGCCTGGTATGGACAGATAATAATTGGCCAAATATGATACAGGTTTGGTAGTTCATACTAGTAAGAAATAAAATAACATCATATGGTTGTATCAGAATTCATCATTTATATTATTTATTGACCATAGTATTTCGTCAATTTTTGTTAAAAGATTAGTTGTATTCATCATTTCCTTATTATTCAGTCATAAGTTATTAAAACATCCTGGGAATTGGGCAGGTGGGTTTACCCTAGGGACCTATTTAAGTTGGTATGTACCACACGCCAATAATATTAACTCTTAAAACAGAATCGGCTTTCGCACGAAATTGAAAAATGTAGGTATTCACGAGTCAAAATGACAAGCGAATGACATTTTATAAGATTTCTTTCCAGTTGCCATATAAAAACACAAGCTCAATCGATTAAACATAAATTCGTTTTTGAATCGAGTTAAAAAGTTTTCGTTTCATTATTATAAAAAAAATGTTTGATCAAAGACGAGACGACACCATTTTGTTTTGAGTTGTGAATCTTTTTTTAAACCATATTAATATATTATTATTCTTTACTACTTTCTCGTATCTATACAATAAAAATAAATAAATATAATACCACTTTACAATTATGTAAATTGTAAAGTGGTAAGTATTATATTTATTTATTTTTATTGTATTTACATACACTATTTAGTGTTTAGGTTGACTGATAGAGAATGCTTGTTGAATTAAGTCCGCTTATGTACCTACTTGTGCATGAAGTCTAATAAATAAATAAATGAGCTCATAATTAACCGAATATAATACATAATTACTTGCACATATTTTTACGTTTTCGTCATCGTTCTTATAATCTTACGTTTGATCGTTGAGTAGAACCGATTTCCACGCGGGCTTAACCGCAAGCGTCACAGCAACGCGTACTCAATATCATTTAGTTTATGTATCTTTTTTAAAAGTATCAAGTAGTCAATCTATCAATTCTCTATCAATTCCTTATCAAACTCCGGTGTCCCATACATTACTCTTTATCGATATATTCATAAGTCTTAAATAAAAATCGATTTCGATCTTTATTATAACTGGCAACATTTTATTATTAAGCAAAAGAGAAAGATGTATAGCCATGTTAGGAGAATGTATATTTTAATGAACTAATTGATTAAATACTAATTATTTAAAGATATTTGTTGATACTCCAAGAAATCATTATTAGTTCGGTAAAAATTAAACATGATTATTGATCAATAGCTACATTTGCGTACGTCGTGTCCATGAGAGGCCAGTTTTGGGCATTGCCCTTTAAAAATAAATACCTATGGCAGTCGTTACTGTTAGTTGAAGCACTAAAAAGTCCTAGTAGTAACTGCAATGTTTCGTTATCGCCTTTGGGTTGTGGAGGTCAGTAGCAATCGCTTCACGGAAAATATCGACGTTCAGCCATATCCGCAGATAGACTGGTAAAGCGGACCCCAGACTCTGAGGTGAAAGCTTTGGATGCGACTGGGGTTAACGCTTTTTTTGCCCCCCGCCGGAGCCAGTGGAAGAGGTTATGTCGGATTCGATCGGATAAAACGCGCGACGCCTGTGGGTCGTTGTTGGTTGCCAACGGTGAGGTTGACAGGCATATCCCTCGCACCTCGGCCGACCAAAAGCCATCTCTCTCGATCTGGCGCTCCTAGGAATTATCACTAAGATGAAGAAGAATAATAAAGCAATTGTCCATTGGCAGGTGCTCGCGAGACGCTTTGGTTCGGCCTAGATGCGCACACGGGAGGCATCATCTACGAGTGTGGTGCTGGCGGCTGCAGCAGCGAGCAGCAGACGGCGGGCGCGGGTCGTGACGTCATCGTGCTTCGGCGACACTCCAACGTCGTACGCGCGGTCGACCCCCGGAGTGGGAACGAGAAGTTAGTACACACACTATATTTTATTTGACTTTGGCTGTAGAGGGCCGTACCAGCCCTACCAATGTCCTTGAGGACCAAGCCGACCTCATCTGCCAATTGCTGCACCTGGGATTTCTTTGCTGTGCTATAAATTAGTCCGTGTTGTGCAGAAATGATCTAATCCACACTGTCTAAAATTAAACCGAAGAGTATGTACGCGTTTAACTTCCGAATTACTGTTAATTGTGTTTATTACAGGAAAAGGATTGTATGAAAGAAAAAAATTGGGAAGACGATTTTTTTTTTGCAGATATTATTGTGTAATTAAATTTGTGAATATGAAGATTCTGCACAAAACGACCAATTGTGAGCCACGATAATGTTTCTAATGTCCCTATGTCATGGTATCACAGATGGAACTTCAGTGTAGCCGAGCATCAGGTGGCCCTCTCACGAAGGGAGTGCGCGGGCGCGCCCGCGGCCGCGGGGCCCATAGGGATGGCCATTGCGCTGCCGGAAGGGGTCATCGCCATCAAGGACACAGATGGAACTAACCTGTTGTGGCAGCACAAGGTAAAAGTCTTTTATCTTCTAGTATGTGTCATGCATCTGTTCAGGGATAGTTCTTAGATAAAAAAAACCGGTCAAGTGCGAGTCAGACTCGCGCAATGAGGGTTCCATACAAAAATGAATTGACAGACGAATTTATGTTAAATAAACCTTTTCATTGCGTTGACCTAGAGGTTTGTTTTTTTCCACAGCTGGAAGAGGTTGCAGTCTTGAGTAATTGATGTAAATTTATACTTATTCCGTCCACACATTCCCAAGAAAAAGGTCTTGACAGACAAACAGACAGACTGACAACGAAGTGATCTTATAAGGGTACCGTCTTTTTTAAAGTAAAATAAAAATTTCGCATCGATAGATTCTGTGGTCTGGTCTGTGGTATCACCACCGCATCTCATACGAAGGGTGTCGTAAGTGACGACTAACGATATCACTGCGAGAGAAGAAAATCTCGAAATAAAACCCTGTACCAACCCGTCTGTTGGAAACAGTAGGCTAAAGCCTCTTAACGTTGAGAGGCAAATGTCCAGCAGTGATTGAGCTAATTGATTGATTGTGTCGAATAGATAGGGCTGCATTCAGATTATACTATTTGAACGAGTGTATTGGGCTGAGCGGCTGACGTTTATTCCCAGATGATATGTTAATTAATCAGTATATACTTAACAGCTAGACGCCCCAGTGGCTGGCATGTGGCGCCTCCACTCTGGCACTCTGCAGAGCATCGACGTGCTGTGGGAGGCCACGCAGACGCTGGTCGAGGACGGGAGCACTCAGCAACCCTCGCTGTACATCGGGGTGCATAACAGACAGGTGAATTATTTATTTATTACCTTGGTATTATGACTGAAAATAAAGCTATCGAAAATGTTTATGTTTCACAACATTACTGCTTTTTATACTACTTGGGTGGCAGAAAAGCACACGACCCACCTGATTGAAAGTAGTTACCATGGCCAAAGGACGTGTGCAACACAAGGGAAGTCACATTCGTACTGCCGACCCTGTAAGCACAGAGAGTTTTTGTGCCGTCAGTGTAGAAGATATAGCAGGACCAGGGTCCTCCTACTGAGAGCACAAAAACTCTCCAGTGAGCTCTGGCTACCCTACTCACCTCCGGGAATACAACACGAGGTTATTATTGCCGCGGTATTCTGTATGGTGGTATGGTATAGTCCAGTCGGACTGCTCAATTAGGCGGAAATATCGTCGAGCCCTACTTACCTCCTGGAACTTATTTCAAGTCTTTTTTTTTTCGATATTATTATTATTCTGACAATACGTATTGATGATTTTTTGTTTAGTCGTATTTGACCTAGAAAAGCTATAGACCAGTTTTTCTAACAGATGTCCATTACTATATTTTGAAATTACACAGTCGAATTAATCAACACTACACCAAAATTGGGTTACACTGGATGCGGAAGGTAGAGGATTGGGAGAGGCCTATGTCCATCAGTGGACTGCGATAAGCTAATTGATGGATTGATACAAATATGGGTTTATATCCAGCTGTACATCCAAGAGAGTCCGTCGTACTCGGGCAAGCTGCAGACGGCGGTGTCGGCGGTGCCGCTGCCGTGGAAGCTGGTGACGGCCCGCGCCGCGCCGCAGCTGGCCGGCCGGCCCGCCGCGCCTCACGCGCTGGCCGTGCCGGAGCCGGATACCAACGCCCTGTCGCTCATCACGCTGTTTGGGAATAATGGGAATAATGGTAAGTCACTGTTACATACAGTATTTTGAATGTGTAAGGGGTACTTTCAAGATCTCGGGTTCGAATCCTGCCCATTACACTACCGATATGAACCCGCTCCTAACTCCCCCTTGTTGCAACACTGGATGACACTCCACACGTGCCACAGATAGTGGAGTGTTGTTATTCATATGTATTTATTGCTAATATTAGTTCTTAAGGTAAATCGTTACTAACACTATGGATCGATGGTCTGACAATAAATACATTTTAATTTAATTTAATAAGCAATTTTTTTAGCTGGATGAGTTAGATGAAATATTAGTAATTTCAGTTGTAATATTCTTGCTTAAGAAAAAAAAAAAAGAAAATTTTTTCTTCGTTAACTGTTAAATGTCAAAATGTTGAAGTTTTGAATTTCTTTTTGTAAGGGTTAAGATAAGCACTAGCAATTCTATAGGGACTTTGTTACCAACTGCAAAGGAAAAAAATAAGGAAGAGAATAGAATCGAAAGGATCTATCTCTCTCTCTCTAGCTTGCTCTCGCTCTTTCTCGTACCTATATCCTGTATTGTGATAGTATCAAAATGACAAGTACTATCTATAAAAAAAGAGATATCGCTAGTCCTTGCAAGGCTAGTTTATACCCTAATATAAAGTGTAACAAAATGGACTCTGGGATTTTTGTGTGATTACTTGGTATCGAAAAATAAGTGCAAGTAAAACATTTCCTAAATATTAACGGCCTCGTGGTGGTGTTGGCATACAAATATGAGCGTAATATTAAATAATAAGTGAAAAATAAACAGTCGTTTTTTATATTCTTCGGGCATAGTTATCTATACTGATCACAGTGATCACCTACCCGAAGTTCCGAGAGTTATTTTGTATATTGTATATTTACATAATATACATAATATGTTACGTTATATATTACTACCTACCTAGGTTAAACTGACCACCTCTTCCACCCGGCTTCTCGACAGGAATTCACTCACGCAGTCACGCATAAGTATGAATCAAGAATTTAGGTAAATCTGTTGCTGACATTCTCTAAAATTCCTCTTCATCCGCAGGCGACCACGGCTACTTCGTGTACCAGCACGAAACCTGCGACCAGTCCGTCCAGGTCGCCAACAATGACTTCGATGACTCCATCCCCCCCAACACGAGTGACGACGAGCCGGACCATCATCACATCCACGTTCACATCTCCTCGCTGTCGTACTGGTGGAAGGAGGTGGTGCTCATCGCGATATCGTCCGCGTTGTTGATGAACCTCATGATCTGGCCGAGGTTCTTCGCGCCCAAGATTAGAGCTGTGACGCCTTTGCCGACTAGCCAAGAACAGGTTTGTAACTATTATTATTGTTTTTTATACCAGTTAGGTGGCAGACCAGCTCACTGCCCACTTGATGGAAAGTGGTTACCGTGGCCTATGGACGTGTGTAACACCAGAGAAGCCACACTCGCGCTGCCGACTCTGTAAGCACAGAGTTTTTGTGCCGTCAGTGTAGAGGACAAAGCAGGACAAGTCTATAGTCATCCCACTGACAGCACAAATTCTCCAGTGAGCTCTGGCTACCCTCTCTTGCTATTATTGTAACTAATTTTGTTGGAGCGTAGAAAGAGTTGAGATCGGTATCACGAGTGTGAAACCTTTGATGTTACACACGTCCATGGGCTACGGAACCACTTTTCATCAGGCCGTGTGCTTGTCTGCCACCTTAATGACATAAACAAGAGGACTTGACATAATTGACTTTTTTCAGCGAACATTTTAGGTAGGTGACCACGGTATCCTTATCCTCCTCCGGATAGGAGGAGACGGCCCGGTCGGGCGTCCCCATAGTGTAATGTTAGTATCGTGAATCAAACCACAAAACGAACAAACTTCTAACTTACTTTTTCTTTACGCACGACACCTGTGGGTCGTTTTAATTGCCGAGGGTGAGGTTAACAGGCATATCTCTCGCACCCCGGCCGACCCACGGCCATCTCTCTCGATCTGGCCCTCTCCTCGGGTGTGAGGACCACAGAGTCTCCAACACGTCCCCGGAAACGGGGAGGCACGCCGCCACCGCGGCCTGTTTCTGCCAGGGTGACAGGCGGCTCCACCCATCACCCCTAGGCCTGGGCTCATGGGGGGCGGAGGTCATTCATTGACCTCCTACTCTCGAGTTGCCACAGTACGCGGGCAGCTTGGCTTGTGATTCTCGTTCGCTCCCGCTGCCGCGCCCACCCCACCTCCTTCACGAGCATAACTTGCTCGCAGAAGGAAGCGAACTTCTCCCTGACTGTACAACAAATAAGTGTGTGACTACGGTGTCCCTATCTTTCCCCAGAAAAGGTTGATGGGGTAGCATTGCACCGCCGGGCGCCGTCTCGGCCTACTTCTGCTAGGGTAACATGTGGCTCCATTCGTCACCCCTCACACCTTGGTCCTACGGTAATGTTTAACCGTGATGTGGGGCATAAGCACTACAAAAATGTTCAAAACCGGTAGTTGAATGTTGGCTTTTCGTTTCGTTCGCCAGGTGGTGGTCCAGGTGTGGCGCGCGGCCCAGCCGGCGCCGCCCGCCGCGCCCTACCGCGGCCGCTACCACAGCGACTTCAAGGCGGTCGGGCTGCTCGGCAAGGGCGGCTTCGGGCTCGTGTTCGAGGCCGTCAACAACATCGACCACTGCTCCTATGCCGTCAAGAGGATCACTTTACCCAGGAAGTGAGTGGGTATACTCTTAATTTTGATGTGAACACTAATTGCTTTAAAATTTCATTCAATTATTTATTCGGAATAATCAAAAAACAATGTTTAAATTGTAACATCATTCATTATTTCTGATAGTTTGTATGACTATCGGTAGATGGGTTCTATCGTCGCCCCAAGATGCTTGTATACATAGGTGCACTCATGGCGTTACTCTGTGATGGTCACAGCATTTGCCCTGTTTAAGTTGTGGGTGGTGAAAACGAGGGGTAGGATTACAAATACACTATGATATAAAGAGCGTTAGTGTTTAGCTGCTTTTTACCCGATTACGACGAAGCAAAAGGAGGATTATGATTTTGACAGGCTAAGTATGTATGTATGTATGCTAGGTAGGTTATCTGTTTCCTCATAGCTCCTCTATCACTTATTAGAACTGGACACCTGCGCTGACTCATGCGTAATAAAAAGCAATATATTGATTGCTAATTATACCACCTTAAACTAGCTTCCGATTTTTAAAGGAATCTAAAACCTGACCTAAATTGATATCAAACGATTCACTTGAATGAACGTATAAACCATTGGAAAATCATTCTAACGCTGGTTTGGTATGTTAGTTCTACTGAGAAGATACCAACAAGAAACTCAGAGTACTATATTAGAACTAGATATCTTTTTTATTTCACTCGAGTGAATGATCATTAATTTCGTCATATATTAAGTCATTATTCATTATTGTTTCATTTTATATTTAAAAGTGGTTCAGTGGTGGTTTAGTGAACAAAAATTTAACTGTCTGATAGCAGTTTTATTAATCCAATTATGCTTAGAGGTTCGATGGCGGCGCGAGTGTGAGTCCCCTGGTATTGCACACTATAATAGGCCACGGTAACTATTTTCCATCAGGTGGGCCGTGTGCTTCTCTGCCACTGAAGTGATAACAAAAAGTTAGAGTAATACATACGTAAATTAAAATAAAACTACTTTGATACTGGCAACACTGTGCCAATATAAACATTTCTCGCGAAATTTTTAACATTTTATAATCTTATTTCTTATATAAACTTATAGTCATCCTCAAAGACAGTGCACAAGTGCTTGATAAACAACATATATTGTTCGGGAATGTGTAATATAAGCATATAAACACAAATTATCATCTACACAAATTATCCAAATACAATTGAATTGGATTCCAAAATGACCTCAAATTCGTAATCAGCGTACTCAAAAACCCATCACACCATACCCATATTGTAATTTAGTTAACACCGCGGCGGCCATATTGGATTCCATAAATGACCTAAAATTCGTACTCAGCATACTCAACCATTAGACCTTACCCATATTGCAATTTAATTAGGACAGCGTGGCGGCCATATTAGATTCAAAAATGACCTCAAATTCGTACTCAGCACACTCAAAAACCCATTACACCATACCCATATTTCAATTTAGTTAGGACAGTGCGGCGGCCATATTGGATTTCAAAAATGACCTCAAATTCGTACTCAGCGTGCTCAAAAACCGATAGACCATACCCATTTTGCAATTTAATTAGGACAGTGCGGCGGCCATATTAGATTAAAAAATGACCTCAAATTCATACTCAGCATACTCAAAAACCCATTACACCATACCCATATTGTAATTTCTTTCATGGACCTCGGCGCACGCCACCACCTGGTTCCAGTCTCACAGTGGGAGGCACTCTCATCGGCATCAAGCCCCAGATGAAATATCTGGGGCTCGTGCTCGACGGCCGGTGGGACTTCGGGAAGCACTTCCGAAGTCTGGGCCCCAAATTGGCGGGCACAGCCAACGCTCTGGCGCGGCTACTGCCCAACCTGAGGGGCCCGGATGACTCCTGCAGGAGACTCTACGCGGGTGTCGTGCGGTCCATGGCCCTGTACGGGTGTCCCGTGTGGGCGGACACCCTGAGTGATCGGCACATGCTTCTGCTGCAGCGTCCGCAGCGGAAGTTGGCGTGCCGCATCATAAGGGGGTACCGCACGATATCATTCAACGCGGCGAGTCTCCTCGCCGGATCGCCACCATGGATCCTGGAAGTGAGATGCCTTTCGGCGCTATACCGGTTCCGAAGGGCGGCGCGGGAGCGGGGTCACGATCCCGAGCCCGAAGAAATTCGGGCCGTGAGATCCCGGCTCCACAGGGAAATGGTGGCGGAATGGGAGAGACGACTTGGGCAACCAAGCGCAGGGCACGCCGTAGTAACGGCGGTAAGACCCATCATGGGGGAGTGGCTAGAGAGGCCACACGGCAGCCTCTCGTACCGTCTGACGCAGATGATCACCGAGCACGGATGCTTCGGAAAGTATCTGCGTCGGATGCAGAAAGAGCCAACGTCCGAGTGCCATCACTGCGACGCGAGCGAGGACTCAGGTCCGCACACGCTCACCGAGTGTCCGGCGTGGGAGACGCCGAGGCGGGAGCTTGTGGCGGCCCTGGGAGTGAGGGTTCTCACGCTCTCCACCTTGCTCGCGGCGATGGTTCGCTGCGCGGATGCGTGGGCGGCCGGCGCCTCCTTCTGCGAGCAAGTAATGCTCGTGAAGGAGGAGGCGGGGCGGGAGCGGCAGCGGGAGCGACGAAGGATCGCAAGACAAGCTGCCCGCGTACGAAGGCAACTCGGGCGTCGGAGGTCGATGAACGACCTCCGCCCCCCATGAGCGCCGGCCTGGGGGTGACAGGTGAAGCCGCCTGTCACCCTGGCAGAAGCAGGCCGCGGCGGTGGCGCGCGTGGCGCGCCTCCCCGTTTCCGGGGACGAGTTGGGGACTCTGTAGTCCCCACACCCGAGAGGAGGGCCAGATCGTGAGAGATGGCCCTGGGTCGGCCGGGGTGCGAGGGATATGCCTGTCAACCTCACCTTCGGCAACCAAAACGACCCACAGGCGGCGTGCGTTTTAGTCGGTTCGAGTCCGACATAACCTCCTCCACCGGCTCCGGTGGGGAGGTATCCGTGGGGATTTTGCGCACGTAAAAAAAAAAAAAAAAAACCCATATTGTAATTTAATTAGGACAGTGCGGCGGCCATATTAGATTAAAAAATGACCTCAAATTCATACTCAGCATACTCAAAAACCCATTACACCACACCCATATTGTAATTTAATTAGGACAGTGCGGCGGCCATATTGGATTTCAAAAATGACCTCAAATTCGTACTCAGCATACTCAAAAACCCATTACACCACACCCATATTGTAATTTAGTTAGGACAGCGCGGCGGCCATATTGAATTTCAAAAATGAGCTCAAATTCGTACTCGGCGTACTCAAAAACCCATTACACCACACCCATATTGTAATTTAGTTAGGACAACGCGGCGGCCATATTGAATTTCAAAAATGACCTCAAATTCGTACTCAGCATACTCAAAACCCATTACACCATACCCATATTGTAATTTAATTAGGACAGTGCGGTGGCCATATTGGATTTCAAAAATGACCTCAAATACGTACTCAGCATACTCAAAAACCCATTACACCATACCGATATTGCAATTTAATTAGGACAGTGCGGCGGCCATATTGGATTTCAAAAATGACCTCAAATTCGTACTCAGCATACTCAAAAACCCATTACACCACACCCATATTGTAATTTAGTTAGGACAGCGCGGCGGCCATATTGAATTTCAAAAATGAGCTCAAATTCGTACTCGGCGTACTCAAAAACCCATTACACCACACCCATATTGTAATTTAGTTAGGACAACGCGGCGGCCATATTGAATTTCAAAAATGACCTCAAATTCGTACTCAGCATACTCAAAACCCATTACACCATACCCATATTGTAATTTAATTAGGACAGTGCGGTGGCCATATTGGATTTCAAAAATGACCTCAAATACGTACTCAGCATACTCAAAAACCCATTACACCATACCGATATTGCAATTTAATTAGGACAGTGCGGCGGCCATATAGGATTCCAAAAATGACCTCAAATTCTTACTCAGCATACTCAAAAACCCATTGCACCATACCCATATTGTAATTTAGTTAGGACAGCGTGGCGGCCATATTGAATTTCAAAAATGACCACAAATTCGTACTCGGCATACTCTAAAACCCATTACACCATACCCATATTGTAATTTAGTTAGGACAGTGCGGCGGCCATAT
Organism: Eilema griseolum; assembly: GCA_963662185.1. Lineage (NCBI taxonomy): Eukaryota > Metazoa > Arthropoda > Insecta > Lepidoptera > Erebidae > Eilema > Eilema griseolum. Next base: position 16,396,293 of record OY759250.1, read on the forward strand.
TGAATTTCAAAAATGATCTCAAATTCGTACTCACCATACTCAAAAATTCATTACACCATACCGATATTGCAATTTAATTAGGACAGTGCGGCGGCCATATTGGATTCCAAAAATGACCTCAAATTCTTACTCAGTATACTCAAAAACCCATTACACCATACCCATATTGTAATTCAGTTAGGACAGCGCGGCGGCCATATTGGATTTCAAAAATGATCTCAAATTCGTACTCAGCATACTCGAAAAGCCATTACAGCATACCGATATTGCAATTTAGTTAGGACAGTATGGCGGCCATATTGGATTTCAAAAATGACCTCAAATTCGTACTCAGCATACTCAAAAACTCATTACACCATACCCATATTATAATTTAGTTAGGACAGCGCGGCGGCCATATTGGATTCCAAAATGACCTCAAATTCGTACTCAGCATACTCAAAAAGCCATTACAGCATAACCATATTGCAATTTAGTTAGGACAGCGTGGCGGCCATATTGAATTTCAAAAATGACCTCAAATTCGTACTCGGCATACTCAAAAAGCCATTACAGCATAACCATATTGCAATTTAGTTAGGACAGCGTGGCGGCCATATTGGATTCCAAAAATGACCTCAAATTCTTACTCAGTATACTCAAAAACCCATTACACCATACCCATATTGTAATTCAGTTAGGACAGCGCGGCGGCCATATTGGATTTCAAAAATGATCTCAAATTCGTACTCAGCATACTCGAAAAGCCATTACAGCATACCGATATTGCAATTTAGTTAGGACAGTATGGCGGCCATATTGGATTTCAAAAATGACCTCAAATTCGTACTCAGCATACTCAAAAACTCATTACACCATACCCATATTATAATTTAGTTAGGACAGCGCGGCGGCCATATTGGATTCCAAAATGACCTCAAATTCGTACTCAGCATACTCAAAAAGCCATTACAGCATAACCATATTGCAATTTAGTTAGGACAGCGTGGCGGCCATATTGAATTTCAAAAATGACCTCAAATTCGTACTCGGCGTACTCAAAAACCCATTACACCATACTCATATTACAATCTAGTGCCGAACAGTAATATTTAAATATAGCCTGTAAAATAGCCCGAGTTTAGGTGGTCGCATTTTTTTTTGTATGGGATGAGGTATCTGTACTTTAATATTATGTTATCTGTGGTACAATACAACAGGAGAAATGTCCCGATTACTTTAATACTAATAAAGCGCTAGAAGTTGTTGTTGGGTCGTTATTGAGCAGCTTGTGTGCTGTGGCAGGGAGTGCAAGCGCGAGCGCGTGCTGCGCGAGGTGCGCGCGCTGGCCAAGCTGGAGCACGAGCACATCGTGCGCTACTTCAACAGCTGGGTGGAGCAGCCGCCGCCGCTCTGGCAGCAGCAGCAGGACGCCGTCTGGGTCAGGTACCCACTCACCCTCCTCATATACACACATATAAGCGCGCGCTGGCCAAGCTGGAGCACGAGCACATCGTGCGCTACTTCAACAGCTGGGTGGAGCAGCCGCCGCCGCTCTGGCAGCAGCAGCAGGACGCCGTCTGGGTCAGGTACCCACTCACCCTCCTCATATACACACATATAAGCGCGCGCTGGCCAAGCTGGAGCACGAGCACATCGTGCGCTACTTCAACAGCTGGGTGGAGCAGCCGCCGCCGCTCTGGCAGCAGCAGCAGGACGCCGTCTGGGTCAGGTACCCACTCACCCTCCTCATATACACACATATAAGCGCGCGCTGGCCAAGCTGGAGCACGAGCACATCGTGCGCTACTTCAACAGCTGGGTGGAGCAGCCGCCGCCGCTCTGGCAGCAGCAGCAGGACGCCGTCTGGGTCAGGTACCCACTCACCCTCCTCATATACACACATATAAGCGCGCGCTGGCCAAGCTGGAGCACGAGCACATCGTGCGCTACTTCAACAGCTGGGTGGAGCAGCCGCCGCCGCTCTGGCAGCAGCAGCAGGACGCCGTCTGGGTCAGGTACCCACTCACCCTCCTCATATACACACATATAAGCGCGCGCTGGCCAAGCTGGAGCACGAGCACATCGTGCGCTACTTCAACAGCTGGGTGGAGCAGCCGCCGCCGCTCTGGCAGCAGCAGCAGGACGCCGTCTGGGTCAGGTACCCACTCACCCTCCTCATATACACACATATAAGCGCGCGCTGGCCAAGCTGGAGCACGAGCACATCGTGCGCTACTTCAACAGCTGGGTGGAGCAGCCGCCGCCGCTCTGGCAGCAGCAGCAGGACGCCGTCTGGGTCAGGTACCCACTCACCCTCCTCATATACACACATATAAGCGCGCGCTGGCCAAGCTGGAGCACGAGCACATCGTGCGCTACTTCAACAGCTGGGTGGAGCAGCCGCCGCCGCTCTGGCAGCAGCAGCAGGACGCCGTCTGGGTCAGGTACCCACTCACCCTCCTCATATACACACATATAAGCGCGAGTAAGCAATACTATTACTCCCCAAGTGTCAAAGTAAACAATGGCTATATTATGTGTGAAAAAGTACCAGTAAGCAATACAAAGACTACCCCCCTTTAGTGCATACGTAATACTTGAACGGCCTATTAAAAGATAATAACAATAGGCACAATATAACAAATACCAATGGATTCTTCCTTAGTCAATTTAAACCTATAGATCTGCAGAGTCATCTGTATTCCGCGAATCAGTTTTATATTCATGAATTCATTGATTATTATGATAGTGCACCTAAATGAACAATAATAACATTACATTGTCATCACATAAAACTCTGATTACACATCATCAGTAATCACATTCTATTGCAGAGAACTAGACGGCACGTCTATAGCCGCGACAGAGGACTACTCCGCGACGTCCCCTGCTCCCTACAAGAGACCGCCGAAGGACGTACTGTTGGACTTGAGCAACAAGTGCTCACTACCTTCGAAGAGGCTGAGGTAACTATTAAAAGAACTGGCGCGCGCATTATTGAAATATTGTTTCTATCGTCGTCATAACCAGAATTAGTTTTTAAAATCGTTTTAGTTCCTCTGGGCCAACTTCAATAAACATACATATCCCCGGAGGGTTAGTCAGAGGGGAATTAACACCCACATTTTATTACATTCAGTCTCACGTATTAGGGGATGAGCCTATTGCCGTCTTCCGGGCACTATTGTTGACTCGAGGCATGCATCTGAGGCTGAGTCTGGGCTATTTATATCTGTCTGATGTTAAACAGCCCTATCCCTTAGTCGCCTTGTATGACATAGCATGGGAAGAGATGGGGTGGTCCCAATTCTACTCTGCCAGGAACCACGCGGCGGGTAACTTAAACAAGCAACAATAACAAATACATTGTCAGAATCCACAAATGACAGTGCTTTTAATGATCGCTTCTCTAACACATTCTCTACGCACCTTTCTCTGTTTTACGTTCATGAAATCCAAACAACACATAAGTAACTTGTAAGAATCCCGCCTGAATCGATTTAATTTTTTCTATATCTTAATCGATTTAATCATAATATTGTCTATGCGAACAATTTTGTGTATTATATTGGCACTTGTTGCGTGTGGTATTGTGTAAATGAAGCGGATTTTATATTTATTATTATAAATCTTTATTTTAACATTCAAACTGTTCAATGAACTATTAAAATAAAACTAAAAGAACTATTATACAACTTATAGCTAAAAATAATTAAAATGCGTCGTGAAATTCCTTCGTATCGCATGCCTCTTGTGGTAGCGTTCCCAGAAGACTAGCAGCATTCCCACGTTGTATGGCAAAGCTTATTCTCTGACCTAAAAAAGGCCCAGCCTTCAGGTCACAAGAAGCATCGTAGCAGAATTTGTATAGCAATGGTGACCCTCATTCCTGAGACACCATTAGGTGAGATAAGGTCAGATTGACGTGCCTATTTATGTCTCTTTTCCGTATGTTTAACGTTTCTTAACTTACTGTGGTTCATCTAAATATTTTATTTTTTTATTTTTGTTGTATTTTAACATTTTAGGAAAACTTACAGCTAAAAAATAACAGTAGGTGAAAATCAAATAACATATTCAAGGCCATTTACAAGTTTTCACCTATAACATGTCGTTTAAATTTGAGGATATTATGGCAACACAATTTTACGACCAATTTCAAATCTAAATAAAGTTTTATTTATAGTATGTTAATTACTCAATCAACAAACTAGTGATCACATAATGCTTTCTTTACTTTAGAGACACTAGTGAAGAATAAGTCTGTGTCAACATCCCGATATGCCACATTGAAAGACTGTATAGATGTTATAACAATGTGTGAGTTGAAAAATAAAAACATTTTGATTTGATTTGCTATTTGGCTAACCGCGGTAGCCTAGTGGTATGGGTAATGGACTGCTGAGACGAGGTCTCGGGTTCGATCCCAGGTTTTACCATGGCACACACCAATGACTTTTCTATGCTTTTCGAAGTTATGTGTGTATAGTGTATATATCGCAGGTTTATAAATGCCTAGTTAATGGCAATAGGCTCGCCACCTATTACATTGGGACCTAAACATAAACTGGCGAAATGTGGGTGCTAACACCTCTGCCTACCCTTTCGGGGATATAGGTGTGAGTTTATATTATGTTTGATTTGTTATATTCCAAATTCCCAGATCCCAAAGCTGCAACGACTCCTTCAGCATAGTTTTCGATAAGGACGCCCCCGATCCTCTAACATCAACGGATCTCTCCAAAACTCCGACGAACGTCACTGCCAGCTCGATAACCAAGCCGCCCATAAGCGACGACGACTCGTTCATTGTGTTCGAGAAATCAGAGAATGCACAGAATGCAGAGGTCACGAAAAACTTAGACGTGAATAGAAATTCATCGTACGATAAGAGATTAGAGAGAGTTAAGGAGTGTGATTATAAGACTGAAACTACTGCTAGCAACAAGAAAAAGGTACGTAGCTGATTATTTTTGGGATTCATCATCATTATCATGTCAGCCACACACAGTCCACTGCTATGCTATGCTAGGCTCGGTATTTCCCTACGTGATCGCGTCAGAAATGATGATATCCGTAGGAGAACAAAAGTAACCGACGTAGCCCAGCGGATTAGCTCGTTGAAGTGACAATGGGCGGGACACATAGCGCGCAGAACAGATGGCCGATGGAGCAAAAAAGTTCTGGAATGGCGACCACGTACGGGCAAACGTAGCGTAGGACGCCTTACGGCCAGGTGGAAGGACGACCTCATGAAGGTCGCCGGGAAGCGCTGGATGCGGACTGCTCTAGATCGGCCATTCTGGAAGTCAGTGGGAGAGGCCTATGTTCAGCAGTGGACTCTTTTTGGGATTATATCAAGTTAATTGTATTAATACTCCATTCGGTTACGTACTTAATTATACGGAAACAATCTTGATGTGTCTTTTTAACATGTTATATTTGAAAACTTAGTTTACTAATCTTTTTCTGTTTAGTGACGCATTTCATAGACTTAAAACTGAAATTGAACCACTAGTTGTGGGGGAACGAGGTGATATGTTCCTCCAACACAAAGGAAGGATCCTCCGACCAGGCAAGGTGATCACGCCTGGCGGGCCGCGGCCCTACGATTGTCGTTGGGACGATGTACATGTGTTATACCAGCGCGAGAACTATACTTGCGCGATGTAGGATTCGTAGTTACGTAATAGTTCTGTTTGCTGTCGCTAGATGGCGCTGGGTACATGTGGCATCGCCACGTCTAGTCAGTTATTTAGCCTAGTTTATTTGTTTGATATGTGTTTCAGATATAAAGTCGCTTCAAGATTAATTATGTACTGAAATGAATGGAAGGGTGGATGTGAACTTTGAGAGTAGGGGCAATTTTCAGAATTCAAAGATGCTGATTTCTTATTTCACGATTGGGATTTGTTTAATTATTCTAACCCTTTCAGCTAAGCTTCCGGGGAGATGGGCCTCGTCAGCATTGGGCTGCAACCCGTCTAAGAGAAGGAAAACTCTGAAATCAAAACCGGGGAGATGGGCCTCGTCAGCATTGGTCTGCAACCATCTAGGAGAAGGTCACTCCGAAATAAAATCAACTCTCAGGGAGCATACCCGAGAAAAAACCCCGATCCAAGGTGTTAGCCGACCCGTGCCAAGGATTCGTGACCAGAGGGCAAGCTGGTGTAACGGAGGGTGTCTGTGTTGGCGGTCACAGGACACACTTGAGATTCCGCCTTACCTCCGTAAAGGGCTCTGCGGGGGTGGACCATATTTTCCCTATGACTCGTGGGAACGCAATGATGATTCCAAAAATTAATCATCCGCATGGCGGCGACGCGGTACGCCACCCGTCACGTCTCGTTTCCCGTGGGGGCGAAAAGTGGCTCACGGAGAGCCGTTTTGCTACGTTGAATGTTGGAGGAGGAATGGAAGAAAAAATGAATGATGTTTGTAAGATGATGGATGAAAGAAGGATTGATGTGCTTTGTGTGAATGAGACGAAGAGGAAAGGATGTGACACCACCAAGCACGGACCCTACACCGCGTACTGGTCGGGAGTACCCAATACCGACAGAGCTTGTCAGGGAGTTGGTGTCATCCTATCTGCTAGAATGGCTGAGTGTGTGAATATATTCGAATGTGTGAATGCTCGACTGATGTGGATGAGAATGAAAGTGGGACTCACTCGTATTTTTGTCGTAGGGGTTTATGCTCCTGTAGACTCCGGTACGAATACGTCCCAGGAAGGACAAGAAGAAAGAGAACAGTTTTGGGAGAGTTTAAGAGATGTATTAAGAGAATGTAAGGATAATGAAAGAATAATAATGTTAGGTGATTTTAATGGATGGGTAGGACTGAAACGAGATGGATTTGAAAGGGTTCTTGGCAAGTACGGAGATGAAAGAGTGAACGAAAATGGTAAAGGTTTGCTTGAAGTATGTTTGGAATGGAACCTTTGTGTGTCAAACACGATGTTTCGACACAAAAGGATTCATATGTATACAAGAGAAGCGAAGAATGTCAGGAAAAGTATGATTGATTTTGTAATAGTGGATGAAAGATTGAGAAAACATATGCTAGACGCTAGGGTATATCGCGGTGTGGGTATCCATACAGATCACTTTTTGGTTATGTGCCGTATAAGTGATCTCTTTAAAGGATGGAGACGTAGAAGGCGTGACCCCATAAGTGTTCTAGAAAGAATAAAAGTAGAAAATTTGCAAGAAGATAAAGTGAGAGAGGAGTATGGAAGCAAATTGACTGAAAGGTTTCATGATCTTGATAGTATTTGTGAGATTGAGGAGTTATGGAAGGTATTCAAAGATGAGATTGTGAGTGTGGCTTCCCAAGTATGTGGTATAAGTAAAAGAAGTAAAGTGCAAAGGGTGAAGCATGATTGGTGGGATAAAGAAGTGCAAAAGTTGGTATGTGAGAAAAAGAAAGCGTGACTTGACTGGCTCTCAGTCAGAGCTAATGAGAGAATGCAGCAAGCTACCATTGAGAATGTGGATGAAGCAAAAGATAAATATAGAAGACTGAAAGGGATAGTGAAAGGAGTGATTGCTAGAAAGAAAAAGGAACAAAAAGACGTGTTTGATGAAAGGTTATCTGAGGATTTCCAGACAAACATTAAGTTCTTTTGGAAGTCCATTCGTTTAGCCAGAGGAGAAACACAGAGCTCCGAGCTGAACGCTATTAGAGACCAGAATGGAAGTATTGTAAAAGGTGAGGAATGTGTGTTAAAAAGATGGCAGGACTATTTTGAAAGCTTGTTTGAAAGAGAGGATGGTGTACATGTACTAACCTCGGTGATGGATGACTATGTTGATGCTGATAAAAGTGGTATTAGTATGAATGAAGTTGTGAGTGCATTAAGAAGTATGAAAGCTGGTAAAGCAGCGGGATATGATAAGGTGACAGTCGAGATGCTGAAGGCTGGACAGGGCCTTGTAGCAAGTCAGTTGTGCCGCCTTTTCAACATATGTTGGGTTAGCGGTCGTGTACCAAGTGATTGGTGTAAGGCCGTTATAGTTCCACTTTACAAAGGAAAGGGCTCGCATCAAGACTGCAAAAACTACAGGGGCATTAGCCTACTCAGCGTCGTCGGCAAACTGTATGCGAAAGTGTTGATTGAGAGAGTTATGAAAGAAACCGATGAGAAAATATGGGATGCACAAGCGGGTTTTAGAAAGGGAATGGGATGTACGGATCAGGTCTTTTCATTGCGAAGCATAGCCGAGAAATTTTTGGCCAAGAGTCAAAAGGTCTATTGCGCATTTGTGGATTTGGAAAAGGCCTATGACAAAGTGGTGAGGAATGAACTTTGGTCGGTACTGTCTATGTATGGGGTGAGCAGCAACCTTATTCGAGCTGTGAAGTCTCTCTATGAGGACTCCAGAGCTTGCTTGAGGATACATGGGTCATACACTGAATGGTTTAGTGTCCAAAAGGGGGTTAGACAGGGATGTGTAGCGTCACCATGGCTGTTTAACTTATTCATGGACAGTTGTTTGCAAGATTTGAAAGATAAAGAATGTGGTTTAAGAATGAAGAATTTACTCGTCAAATGTCTTCTTTATGCTGATGATCAGGTTTTACTGGCGTCATCGGCAGATGAGTTGCAGGAGATGGTAACAACTATGCATGAAGCTTTTGAGAGGAAAGGAATGAAAGTGAATGTTAGTAAGACAAAAGTTATGGTTTTTGAAAGAGATGAATGCGTGACAGAGTGTAGGATTTGTATAGATGGAGAAAAAGTGGAACAAGTGAATGAGTTCATATATTTGGGAACATTGTTTACGAGAGATGGAAAGCATGAAGAAGATGTTGAAAGGAGAGTGATGGCTGGAAATAGAGTGAATGGGGCACTACACAACTTTATGAGCAGCCGGAAAGTGTCCGAAAAGGCACGACTGGCTGTACATGGAGGAGTATTGGTGCCGACTCTTATGTATGGTAGTGAAAGTTGGGTGTGGCAGAAAAAGCATCAGAGTAGAGTGAATGCAGTAGAAATGCGTGCGTTGCGAAGTATGTGTGGCTTGACCTTGAAAGATAGAGTGAGAAATAGCGTGATAAGAGAACGATGTGGAGTGATAGAAGATGTAGTGATGAGAATTGAGAGAGGAATGTTGGGATGGTTTGGTCATGTTGAGAGAATGAATGAAAGAAGACTAACGAAACAGGTGTATGAGGCGAGTGTGGATGGTACCGTCGGAAGGGGAAGACCTAGGCGCACATACCTGGACCAAATCGGGGAAGTTTTAGAAAAGGGGCAGGTCAGGAGTACTCTAAACCGACGAGCGTGCATGAAGAATGTAATGAGAGTGAATGAAGCGAGAGTAGTATGTCAGGATCGTAGCAAATGGAGATCCGTGATCTCTGCCTACCCCTATGGGAGACAGGCGTGATTTTATGTATGTATGTATGTATTTCAGCTAAGCTAAATTACAAGTAATTTAGCTTAGCTGAAACGCGTATGCGTATGCGTACGAGTGGGTCTACTTGTAATAGCCAGGATTCAAACACGATACCTCTCGACCGTAAGACGACTTCTCAACCACTAAGCTATCAACGCTTGTTTATAAAAGACATGTTTTGCTACAGAAGGGTCACACGCGGCACTGGTCACTAGACATGGTGGTGAGTCGATCGGAGCCGCCCGTGCCCGGCCCGGCCACGAACTCGGACCCGCCCATGTACCTGTACATACAGATGCAGCTGTGCCGCCGGGACAGCCTGCATGACTGGCTCAGACAGAACGTGACCTGTGAGAACAGGGTTGAGAAGGTATCACATTTATTTTTTTAAATAATGGCTACATGGCGACATATCTTTAGACATTTTAAGTATTAACTCATTTAATTAGCAACAGATAAAAATTACAATTTGTTATTGTTGACGAAAATTTTGAAAGTAGGCAGTGGTGGCGGTGCAATACGCGCCTTCCTATACCAGAGGGATAAATGGGGACTCCTTGGTCCCCACACCCGAAGTTCGCCCCCCCTGTCACGTGGTACCGAAAATCACAGTTGGCGAAATGTGGGTAATACTCCTCTGCCTACCCCTTCGGAGATTTATAGGCGTGAATATATGTATTTATATGTATGTCGTGTTCCAGGTGAAAGTCCTGTTCAGCCAGATAGTGTCTGCGGTGGAGTACGTGCACCTGGCGGGGCTGATTCACCGCGACCTCAAGCCCAGCAACATCCTGTTCGCGCCCGACGGCCGCGTCAAGGTGGGCGACTTCGGCCTCGTCACCAACATGAGCGACTCCGCGCTGGACGGCGAGCCGGCCGCCTGCCACCCGCCCGACCTGCACCACAGGCACACCTACCGAGTGGGTAAGTGACCATCCTGTCGGCGGCTGAACTGCGACATTTCCCGTGAAGCGACTGCCATTGGCCTGTTTTTTAGGGTTCCGTATTTCAAGAGGAAAAAGATGAACCCTTACCCCTCGTTTTCACCAAAACACAAGATGTAAACTTATTGATGACTTGTAGAAGACTAGTCAAAACATAATACGACGACGACGATGCCTTGTAGCTGTGAAAAAGTTTTAAGTCAATGCCATCAAAATTTTTTCAGGGTCGCCAGCGCTTTGTGTATCATAAGTTCGTCATTCAATCCAGTTTTGTACGGAATCCTAGCCCGACTCGTGCTTGACAGGATTTTTTAAAATACGTATTTTCAGGCCATCGCATATCTGACTCCACGACTGACCGCACGTCGTTTTGAGTCATTAGTTGTGAAGGGTGAGATTACCTCTGGTATACCCCTTACACCCCGGTTGCCATCGAGACGACCCCCTAGAAGGCGGGACCATGGTATCCCCATCTTGCCCCGGACAAGGATAAGCGCGAATCGCGCCACCGCCATGGCGACTGTCATATGACCTCTACAACCCTTTAACGATGTCGAAGTTTCATAGTTAGACCAGTTGTCGAACTTTTTAGGACTCAACAAACTTTTTTTTTTTACATGCGCTAAATCCCCACAGATAGCATATGATAGCAGCACCGGAGCCGGTGGGTGAGGTTATGTCGGACTCGAACCGACTAAAACGCACAGGCGGCGTGCGTATTAGTCGGTTCGAGTCCGACATAACCTCACCCACGAGTTCCAGTGGTGGGGTATCCGTGCAGATTTTGCGCACAAAACGGAAGTTTACTTGAACGCCAAAAGGTGTCGGTAGAGTCCTGTATGACATCATAAAAATGCCTATTGTACAGTAAATATGACCTATATGCATGTGCCCTATCAGGCACACACCTGTACATGTCCCCGGAGCAGCTGAGGGGCCGGCCGTACAACTACAAAGTGGACATCTACTCGCTCGGGCTCATCCTGTTCGAGCTGCTGCAGCCCTTCACCACCGAGTCCGAGAGGATCACGTGTCTGCAGAGACTACGCGACGGGGAGTACCCTCAGGACTTCCTGAAAAAATATCCGCAAGAGGTGAGTTTCAGTAGATAGATTTTTTGGTATACTATGTCTTAGTCTGCTGTTTTATTTTTGATGCAACATTCGGTACCTCTTGTTTGAGTTGTAAATTTGACGATTGAAATAGGAGTTCTATTGCTCTCTTATCATAGACCAGACATTATTTAATCAAAATTATAACCATTATCCTCCTAATGATTGCCCGAGTCTCGTTACATTTTTGATACCTGTCAAACGCTTGGAGGTCTACTTCAAAGTTTACCTGCTAGTTGGTATCTACGTCCAAATTATTTATTCTGTATAGACCATTTAAAAGGTACTTACAAAACGTTAAAAATATATTAAAGACTAGTTTAGCAAATTGACCACCAATTCAATACGCGGCTTCGTCGTGAGAAGACTCCGGCAAGAACCTCAGCTGGTGCATTTTTTTGTATCTATTTACAAAAATTTACAAACTCATCCTAAATACAACTATATGTTTGATTAGCATAGTTGAGCGAACAGTTGATTTCCCAGCACTAACGAGTAGGTGGCTCGGATCACAAAGGTGTTCTTTAGAGCCCGTAGAATATATGTATGCGCGGCGCGCTTGCCGGCCGCCCGTTGCAGCTGGAGGTGCTGCAGCTGATGCTGAGCGAGGCGCCGGCGCGCCGCCCCACGGCCACGGGCGTGCGCGCGCGGGCGCCGCTGCACCACCCCACCGACCTGCACTTCCACTTCACGCTGCCCGCGCTCTCCGCCGCGTAGCCTCCGTGCTGCCCGCCCATCCTGTACGATCTTCAAACCATCAAAAATATTCGAATTCGTAACTATTTTTCTTTAGAAAGTTAGCAACCGCTATATTCCCTCTAACCCCTCCAACTAAACTAAATTGCTTATGCTAGGAGTGGGTTCACGTCGGCAATGACCAGGATTCTAATCCTGGGCTTCTCGATAGTAAGGCCAACTGGGGTGGCCTACGGGTGGATCATCCGTTCGGCCGTGGCGTCCCCTGCTGACAGTAAGTGATAAGGCCAACTATTTAAACACTAAACTACCGACGCTTGCAAATTAAACTTATACAGTAGGCAATCGCAACGCTCCGCTCGCTCGACACGTTTACGCTGTGATTTCGATAATTTCTGGTACAGTTCGGCAGATGGTATCCTATACTGTATTTGCTTCCTATGTTGAACATACAAGACGTTCGTCGAACACGAAAACATTCGATATTACTGACAAAAAAGGGTTACTCTTTTCGTTTTTTAAACTTGATTTTTAGAACCTTTCGATGGCATTATTCATGATAATTATATAACGGGTCGGAACTTTTAGCGATTAAATCATGGAACTTACTATTTTATATAATTATGATAACCGTTATACACCGCAATAGTAAAATAAAGTTATTTATGTCAAAAAAAAAATACGATTGAAAAAAATCAGAATTAATTCAGATTCTCAATCTTATTTCTTTTACAATAATATGGAAAAATAAGTATTGTTATATCTTATACTTTTGTTCCTGAATTGGTCTAAGATTTGGCCGATTTTTGTTTGTTGGTTAAACCTAATATTAACGTGTGTTACCTAGTGTAAGGAGATTTTCTTGACAATATTTTGTTACGATCTTTGGTTTTGTTGTAAATCTTCTATTACAATAAGATCCTATATCCTTATTACTGCATGTTCTGTTACAGTCGCGCTTGAGTTGATTTAACCTCGTTTTAAGTGCCTGTGTACCTCGTAAGACATTAGTTGTAGCTCTCTTATAGAAGAGTTTATTCTTCTGGTAACTGTTAATGTATTTTATGCATTTAGTGGCGTTTTGACGATACCAGCCAATCTTGACAGGTTCGTTTCATACGACACTTTCCTTAGGTCTTTAGGTTATAGTAACTGCCCCTCCAAGACAAATGGCAATTCATTCCTCGGCATATTGTATAAAGTATGGGATTGACGGTATAAATATGGATATGGGATAGGATTTTGACGTTTATCACAGTCGTCAATCCGATACATTGATATTCTACAAAAAGTTATTGCCTCTTGTCTAGATGGGCTTTTATAGTTATTTATAAATAATAATAAAATAATAGGCTATTTGACAAAGCGTATGATTCTTCCGAATACTGCTTAGTATCTTAGGTTTTGCTGGAAAAAATTGCCTTGCAAAATATTTCCTGACTCAACTGAAACTATGACTTCTCATTATTTCTAATTACCAAAGTAAGTCAAAATATAAACAATCAAATTCAGTACCAAATTTTAACTTTTTATATTCTTCATTACATTTCAAATTACTACTACTACTACTTTAATTATGAACACTATACACATGTAAACGCAACGTAGACCGAGATAAATGGAATATTCTCTTGCACTGCGTGCAACTGGCGCGTGACGTCACTCGCAGGTACGATTTTGTATGGAGCTTTTCCGGCCAGCTTGAAAATTGAATTTTCAAAATCAAATACCTTTAAAACTATTTGTCGTAAGAAATTGTATCTTTTGCAGTTCATTATATTATACTACAGTGATAATTTTTCGACAATAAAAAAATAGTCAAATAGCCTATTGTATGGAGATTAATCATTTTCAACAAGACGTTATTATCAATTAGTTTGCGCAATTTGTCTATATTGGCAAGCGAATCTTATCTATAAGCTTGAAAGTTTGTTTGTCATCACATAAAAATGGCTGGACAGATTTTACTGACATTTGACACACAAATAAACCACGAGTATTTATTTCGTTCAAAAATTCTAGCCTAATACAAGACTTTTATAATAGCACGATTTGACATTATTGAAGACGGTGGTGGCACCCTTCATCTCCCGGGATTATTGGTTTTACTATATTGGCATCATTTATAAAACTTCTAGATCATTATTATAGTCAGTAATGCAGGTTTCATCACAATGTTTTTATTTCATCACAATCATCAACACACACACACACATATACACATTTCACAGTAGTGTATAACATTGTACACTACATAAAATGATTATATGTGAATGAATATTATATTCGAAATATTAGGTACCTATGAAATTGCCGAAATTTTCTTACAGATATCAGTTCGTTATTCCTGTAAATCAACTTTTAAATAAAATAGAAATAGCTATTTCTATTTTGTTTGAAAGTTGATTTAAGATTTTAGGACTCTGTATTAAATTTGGTTTTTATTGACCGCTTGATAAATTAAATTTGATCTTTAAAAACAGTACTTCCTAAATATGATGATAAATTTCGTATTACTTTTTTACAGCTGTCACTTTTCAAAATTGAAATAAAAGTTAGCTTAATGTTGTCACACTCATACACAAAAATATCATAATATTTGGATTTGTCATTCTTAATAAAATGCAAAAATGTTAGTACTGAAAATTGGGTTTCCTTTCAATTTCTTCAAAAAAACGGCAATTTCATATGTTTCGAGTATCTTGTTCCATTTTCCAACTATTGAGCATAGAAAAATAAGCTATTATACTTTTTGAAAATGATTGATAGCTAAGGAGTATTATAAGTTTAAATTGTGTTAGTAACCCTAGACTTGTAAGTCATTATGCAGCGGCTACCCAGCCAAAGTAATTCTAAAGATTGTCAGTAAGACTGTGTCGTATCATTGGATTGTTATGATTGACTAAATTAATATTAACGTTTTAGAATAATAAAATAAGTTATAAAAATAAAATGTATAATTATAAAACGTCACTGGTGACTATTGTAAGGGTTAACACCAATAAGTTACTTGTTAGTAGCATAATATTCCTTGAATGTATAAAGTACAGTAGGCGTATGTTGAGCAAATAAGTACCTAATTTGTTAGCCAATAAGAATTATTTTAAATACCTAAATTATGAATACATCACGAAAGCTTAGTGTGATAACGCGATTGAATGTTCACACTTGTCCAGTGTTAGTTGTAAGGAAATACTTAAAATCATGTATATAATGTATAAATTATTGTTAGTGTGCTTGAATAATAAATAATTTTAATAAAAAAAGTTTTTTATTTTCTAATTACTTCATCATCCGTAGTGTTGATCCTAGATGTTTTTTACGTCTACTAATAGCCTTGACAGTTCTGGTTCACACGGTAAAAGGTATAAAAAATAAATACAACAATAAAACTATAACTACTTTATTTACACATTATTTCAGCATAATAAAACAACTATTATATACATACATTAGTAATTATTATTCCATCACATTTATAATACTTTATGTAATACTATTATATTGATTAAATCAAAACATTTCAAAGCGTTTACGCATTGTCATCAGTTTAAACCGTGTGCCAACCTCGGATCCCACTCGGCTAAGGGCACTACAATGTACTTATCTAACAATCAAGGTGACTATACCGGTCTTATATTAAACTTATTATGGGAACGCGGTGATTTGCTAGTCTCTTATAGTTACCGGATTTCTGTGATATAATCTATGATTGCTGAATTTGAGCTCCGCCGCCATAGCACTCTTAAACTATCCTCAAAAGACTTCCATGTGACCGGATGCGACTTTTATTAAATATGTTCAATTTAATATTCAAACAGTGGTCCCAACAGTGTCAGAAATACATACAAACATAGTTTTCAAGAAGAATCAGTATTTGTCGACATTCAACTTTTTTAGTTTCCATACAATTTGGTTAGTTACCTTTGTTATAATAAAAATTAATTAACAATTTAATAACATTTCTTTTTATTGTCAATTATGTTTCACAGTGACAGCAGGTTTCCTATTTAATTAAATTTTAAAGCACTATACATAGATTTAAATCGGAAGATGGCTACCATCGCTCCAAGAAGAATGTA
Source organism: Eilema griseolum (assembly GCA_963662185.1). Taxonomy (NCBI): domain Eukaryota; kingdom Metazoa; phylum Arthropoda; class Insecta; order Lepidoptera; family Erebidae; genus Eilema; species Eilema griseolum. Next base: position 16,412,513 of record OY759250.1, read on the forward strand.
TATCAGAATTTCGAATATCCAAGACGTGTATGTAGATCAGTTTGTCAGAGAACCTCCCCTTTAAGGGCCTGGTTGAAGGTTTACGTTTAGATTTCAATATTCAACTAAATCGATAGTTCTATTTTTATTATTTAAAAGTAACAAAAAGAAATGCGCGTTTTATTTCACGAAATGTTTTCGAATACTTCATGTGAAGCTTTATAGAATTTTATTCTGATCTGTTATTTTATTTTGATTTACTTCTTAATGTATAAGTACCTATCTATTATCACTACTATGCCTAATATTGGTACTTAGTACTTAGGTCAATTTTTTTTTCGCCTTAAATCATTTGGTTATTCAATTTTTATATAGTGTGAGCGAGCGCTGTACTGCGGGTCTATAATGGCCACATTGTGCAATTCTGCTGAAAATGGGTAACTTTAAGAATTTCTAGTAGATCTAATATATTTCTATAAAATTCGTTAAATAGTCACTCATATGAGCCGAATCACATTAATATACTAAGCAGATTCTAATATATCGTATAAATATCGCCGCAAGATCTTAATACAATATCAATATAGTGGCCTTTCTGGACCTGTTGCTCCAATGAGCTGAGAGCGAGCGAGATACGCCGCGAGCGCTGGCATCTCGCTCGCTCTCGTCATCTTTCTTTACCGCGTCTCCCGCCACGTCACGCGTATCACGGGGGTAGTACAGCGCTCGCGGTCACACTAGCCATTTGAGCCGATTAGGAATACTGTATCAACAATACATACATAATTATAATAATTAGTGTAGCACACATACATGGCTGACCCTATTAAATAGAAACATATTGCTATCATTGTAAATTGGAACAGTTTTGTTTAGAGAACATTAATTTCAACATCAGCATTTATTTTTTAATCAGACAGGTGCAGTAGGATAATTACAGGAGTCATTTATCCTTGCCAGTTGAGGACCTTTTCCTAAAATTTTCTCACATACCATGTTTCGATTCTTATTCCTATTGTCTTTTCTTCGCTATCCCATAATAGTAAGTAACCTTTCAACATGATAATGGAACTAAACCGTTAATACCAGTACAGTTTTTTTACGTGCGAAAACCTTTTACCGTTACGTCCCCACGGATCCCTCCCCGCCGGCGCCGGTGGGAGAGGTTATATCGGACTCGAACCGACTACAATACACGGCGCCTGTGAGTCGTTTTTGATTGCCGAAGGTGAGATTGACAGGCATATCCCTCGCAACCCGGCCGACTCAGGACCATCTTTTTCAATCTGGCCCTGAATATCAGTACCTACTGTAAACGATTACAAATACATTTGAAGGCGAAATAGTACACACAAACCATGCAAATAGTAAATTTAGTCATGCAAGTCGCATTGTCACATGGTCGGTGATATGATAATGCAATAGCGGGTAACTAGAGCAAATGTCGTGTGTTATACATCAAATTCAGAACAGCTAAAACTAACAATATATTTCTTTATCACGGTGACCCGCCAGAAACTACTTAACTACTAATGTCGCAATTATTTCTATTAATTAGCCTGTTATCTGCCGGGAAAAAGGGAACACAAAAATATTGATGTGGCGGCCAATATTTTTCTGAGTGTAATCCATCGAAATGTTTAAATTAATAGGATATTCAGGATTTATTTCAATATTTTTATATTGAACTAAATATTTAACGCTCTTAACTTATTGTATATTTTTTTATGTCATTTGATAAAAGTATACATATAAAAGCCGATAAATACAGTACGAGTTAATAATGATTAATGTCAATTGGTCAAAATTCCATTACAATTATTACGATTACAATACAAACATACAAAGCTATATAGTTATCAAATATCACATATATGCACGAGATACAAAAATATCATTAATTCAATGTTCATTCTTTAATTTTTGAAGCATTCTCCACTAAGCTTAGACTCAATAAAGCAGCCACATGCTATAAGAACATTTCGAAAGACGGAAAGAACTCGACATCTGAATCCGACTCCGTGAGTTTTCAACGTTACATGCTGAAAATTTATTTATTTTATGTAGTCGAGCACAAGTCAACAGGGCTATATTTTTATGTGCTCGATAACATCAATTTTTATCTAGGACACGCCAACTTGATGGTAAGCTTCTTCAGGAAAGAGGGTCACCATTACAGTCACTAAGTAATGTTACAATGGTGGCACTCAGCTTGGCGGCCTCATCAGATGCTTTTTCACTCCGCGCTTAAAGGACCCGGGACTGTAGGAAGAAGGAAACACATGAGCTGGTAATGAATTCCAGGTCTTGGTGGTGCGGCAAAGAAAAGAATCTCCGAACCGCTTGGTTCTTGCTCGTATGATCTGCACAGTGTGAGGGTGACATCTAAGCCCTGCACGTGTTGTCCTGTGTAGGAAAGGAGAAAGGAGAGGTTTTGAAATTTCACCGTGGATTCAGCTGTCGAGCTCGTTCAAAACGTTCTTACAGAGCGTGTGCCTGCAGGCCTCAACAAACTGTAGAAAAAAATATTTTGAATATAACAGTTAACTGAAGAACTTACTTTAGGGGGGGGGAATATTAGTAATTTCGGCTATTAGGTCTTTAAAAAACTTACTTCAGCAGGCACATGTGTAAGAACGTTCCGAACAATCTAACGGATTTGACAGTTGAATTCGCGGTAAGATTTCAATTGCGCATGCTCTAAATTTGGTGACGTCACGTTAGAGCATGCGCAATTGAAATCTCATTCCGAATTCAGCTGTCAAGTCTGTTCTATCGTTCGAAACGTTTTTAGAGCAGGCACTGCAGTTGGTGATAAAAAGCAAGGTATTGTTTATCATCTGTAGGACAGCTTGGGACTATGTCAATAGATTTGATAATAATATTAATAATCTACTTGAACGACTGAGAAATGAAAAACTAAATTAAAATGTCCAAAATGTTATAAAATACTCTACAAAGCACATTAAGTTTTAAGTTATCATTTGTGAACGGGGTTCCTGCTTCTGCCAGGGTGACAGGCGGCTCCACCAGTCACTCTCAGGCCTGGTACAAGAATTTGCTAGTCAACCTATGTGCGATTTGTCAATATATTTATCATCTACCATAATATGGTCATTCTAATAGTTAAATGACAAATGAGGGTAGGTATATATTTCTTAAGGTGATCTTCGACTGAAGAATGAAGAGATTAGACTTATGGATTATTATTCTGCAATACACATATTGAAAAATAGAACAGATTGCCAAATTACAAAAGGCACGCATAGATAACATATAGAGATATATAGGTTACATTATTTATATTAGAAGAAAGTTTTTTTTGGTCTCAATAAAAATGCACATTGTACTTGAGACGAGTTATCAGGTATTTACAAAACTCTTGCTAGAAACCTGTTTTATGATACAGAAAATTGAAAATAATGTTATTATACACCAAAATTATATCTAAATTTTATATTTCTTATATTTCAATTTTTTTTCCGTTTGTTCCTAACAAACGGATTTTAAAAAAATATATAAATAAGGAATATGTTTAGACAAGGTCATTATTGTATTAAGTTAGTCAGTATAATAAATAAAAATAAAATTCAGCGATCATATGTTTCAATAAGATTCAAATTAACTAATTAAAAATAAATAAATTATATAGATTATACAATTTATCAAATTTTTCGTTAAAATTTCCGTTAATAATGCGTTGGACTTGTGATCTATTGGAACAAGTACTTATGTAATAATATTGCAATACTGAATTAAATATTAACAATATCAAAATTTACACTTGTATCTTTTTAAAAATTCTTACAAATTGCATATATTAAATTATGTTTACAAAATGAACTCCACAGACTGGCATACAGATTTGTAAAAACAAATATTCATTCACTTTTGGCCCTATTGTACAATAGATTCAAATTAAAAGCGTCGTTAATTCAGTTGAAAGACCTTTCTTCAGGACCAAACAGCCCACCTATAAGCTAAAAATATAAATAATAATAATATAATAAAATATAGTGCACTATTTAATATAGCGCGCACCGTCATTTGGCAACAATATTAGCTAGCCTGAAGAGTCGCAATTAACACTCTAATTCTAAAATTGTAATATAAACAACAATCAATTTATTTAAACTTACTGTCAACTTTTATTAAAGCTGTGGCTTGTGTTATTGTTTTGGAGGAAACTGGGAGTTTTCCCTTCCTTCACTACTCGTAGAGCTTGCAACACTCTCGCCGTATCGAGTTCCTTTTCAGATGCTTTTTCATTATCTAAACAAATCTCTGTCATTCTTGCGTTGAACTGCTCTATGACCTTTACTCTATAATCTATGGTTGACGCCACGGGATTGGCCGTCAACCATAGATACTCCAAACATGGTAATCGACATATATGCTGGACTTCTTCCACATCAGAAATAACATTGCAGCTTAAATCCAGACTTTCCAAAGAGTATAATCTTGAGAATCCTTGCAGACTCTCCACTTTGTTTTGCGATAGGTCTATTTTAACTATGTTGCCTATCTTGGAGTGCCAGTTGTCACAAGCAGAGAAGCTGTTCATGGAAAGATTAAGCACCCTTAGATCGTGAAGACAGGATATGTCGCACAATTCTCTTAGCTTGTTGGAAGACAAGCTTAGCTGTTGAAGGCGGGGGACGAGGCGGATGGCCCAGTCAACGTTCTGTATGTTATTACTGGCGAAGTTTATAAGTGATAGTTTCTTCCATTTCTGTGGACAAGGAAGATATTATAGAGATAATTCAGTATGTAGGTAAATACCTGCGTGATTGCAAGGTCAGTGATTTCATGCGCAGTTGTTGAATATCAAACAATAAAATAAATTCTCATTTTATTGTATGTATAGGTACTAGACAAGCGGCTTAGAAAAAAAAATGTATTATATACTTTATTGAACGCCAATTACAATATTAATGTTACAGAAATTGAGAAGATAAGAGCAGTACAAAGAGCGGCCTTATCGCCTTACACTATTTCTTCCAGGCAACCTTAATAATATAGGACACTTCCAGGGGTGAGGGATGCAGAAATGGGGAGGTGCGAAGGTACGAGACGTAGAGACTATCAATTAATCAATCAATTAGCCCACTGCAGTCCACTGCTGGACTTAAACCTCTCCGAATGTACGCCATTTTATCCGATCCTCTGCCTTCCGAATCCAGTCTGTCCCAGCCACCTTTTCCAGGTTTTTTTTTTTTATACAACTTAGGTGGCAGACAAGCACTCAGAGTCACTGGCAACCCTTTGCCGATGTCAACATCGTTACGTATTTTAATTTCGTAAAAAATAGTAATTTATCGTTGTTCTTTATGAATTACTTTAAAAATAGTGTATAAGTGCATAATAAATAACATGTAATGTTCGCAGAAGTGTAAAATTAGTATGAAGACAAAATTAATCATCTACAATATTTTCATAAAATTATACTAATAAGTGTTATAGTGGCAGTGTTTGCACGTTACTAGCCTAAAAATACGCCAAAAACGTTATCAGTGTTAATTCGCTACATTACAGTGACATTAAAAATGAATAATATTAAATCTAAGTAAAATAAAACCGTTTGAAAAAAAATTTCAATTCAAATTGTCGCCAAAATTGAACTTTGGACCAAAACAAATACCGTAGACAAGAAACTATATCAAAGACAATAATAGTGATGTGCAGTCAATGAACGAATGATTAATAAATTAAACTGACAAGAGGTTATTTCAACAATTGAATTATTCATCAACTTTATACCGCGAAAACATCAAAGAGCGTTAAAAATTAATTCGGAATGCAATGTAACTATAAGAAAACCGGTAACAAGATCAAAATCTTTAGAAAACGTAGATATGAGTGTTTCCCTTAATTCATCAGACTCGGGTGAATTAATGGGTAAAAGTCTGGATATATCTACCCATGTACCGCGAAGAAATGAGGGAAGAAATAAATAGTTTAAAGTCAGCTTTGCAAAGTACTCAAAATGAATTAGAAAACGTAATACTTGAGAATACAGACCTAAAAAAACAAGTCGCTCATCTACATCAAGAGCTAGGAGTACTGAAACAAATCTGCAAAAGTCCTTTGTCTTCAGTTCGTAAACTGCAGATATCAACCAAAAAAACTAAGGCCAAACGTCGACTCACGGACTTATTTATAAACACTCCATCCAAAACTCAGGATGAGGTAAACCAGGCTCCCTTTAACATAACTTTGGATGAAAATAATAGTAACCTAAGGGAACATAGCAGTACTAGAAAAAATATTTCATCGGTGAAGAATAAAAATAGTACCGCACCGACTCAAGATCGACGTCAAGAAATAACTCACAAAAAAGCTTATATTTTCGGAGGACAAGAGTATTCGGGAATTACTGAACATTTAACTAAGTCTAGGGCTCATACTCATTACTCGAAATATCAAATCACATCTTTTCTCAAACCATACGCCAGTACAGCAAACATTTTAAATAGTTGTAAGCTTTTTGATATAAAGAAAGAGGACAGAATTATATTATTTATAGGTCAAAATGATTCAAATCCTTTTGAGATTGAAGCTGAACTATGTGCATTTCTCAAATCTGTCAAATGTCATGTTTTTATAGTAAAGGTGCACAAAAACAAATATTTAAATGAGCGTAAATTAAATTCTATGCTGTATTTCATTTCAAAGCAATATACCAAATGTACTTATATAGATGTTGATTATGAAAAGTCGTATAACTGGTATTCATTATGTAAAATAATAAATTCTGTGTTAGACCAAACTGACTATAATGAAAAATACCTAGCACAAAAAAGTCATCCAGTCTACCGGCTTCGAACTGGAAGACGGAGTGATCGACTCGATAATACTGGTTGTAAAATAAACTGCTGTAAACGAATTGTAACGTCAACTAATGATCAACACACTCAAACGGAACCTGAAATTGTAGTTGTAGAAAGTCCTACTTCTGTGCAACAGCTTTTTCGTATGTGATGATTCAAAGGATTTTTGTATGGTTAGGATCTTGCACCAGAATGTTGCTAGTATATTCAGTAAACGTAGATTTCTAGAAATACACCTAAGTGATCTTGCACAAAGTAACAAAGAAGTAGATATACTATGCCTAACAGAAACTTTTATACAAAGAGGGCATGAACAAACAGTACATATCTCCGGTTTTGACTTAGCAGCTTCTTACTGTAGGCTAAATAAAAAACGTGGTGGTTCTTGTGTATTAGTCAAACGAGGTCTACGTTTCAGGCAATTAAATTTTTGTTTAGACTACTCTGTGGATAGACATTTTGAGTGTTGCGGAATTGAAGTACTTTCACAGAATATGGTTGTAATTTGTTTATATCGAACACCAGACTCAAACTGTGACCTGTTTCTAAACAAGCTTCAAGTACTTCTGCATAAATTAACTCACAGATCCAATAAAAAAAATATTGTTATAACTGGGGACATTAACATTGATACATTACAATCACAATCCAAAGAATGTAGACATCTTACTGACCTTATAAAAAACTATAATCTAGTACTACATATAGACCAACCAACCCGACAGCTAACGTGTATCGACCACTTCATAAGCAATATGCCATATGCGTCTGGAGAACTTTTGCATCTGGATATATCCGACCATAACACAGCTCAGTTGCTAAGCATCCCAACGGAAACTAAAGTAAAACCTCTTATAGAGTACTATCTTTACAAAAGACTTTATAACAATGAGTATTTACAAAAGTTTCGGGAATGTCTGTCTAGTCTTTCGTTTAAGGAAATATATGAGGGGGACAATTTTGAATCTGCATTTCAATTGTTTCATGAGACCTTTGCCTTATTTTATAAGTTATGTTTTCCAAGAGTGAGGGTAAAAATATCAAACAAGGGTCGTAAAGTTAGATGGGTTACAAAAGGGTTAAGAATAAGTTGCAAAACCAAACGTTCGTTACGCTACAAATACTATAGTGGTAGATGTAGCATAATCAGACATAAATATAAAAAATACTCGAAACTATTACGTAATTGCATCGATCAATCCATCAAAAATCACAATCGTAATGAAATTCTGAAGTCAAAAAATGTGTGCAAAACATCCTGGGAATTAATAAAGCAGGAATCAGAATCCAGAAAGCAAATGGAGACTATTACTAGTGTGTATGAAAATGAAATGTTGCTTAAGGAACCGCTCGCTATAGCTAGGGCATTTAATGAATATTTTGTAAATTCGACATACAATGAAACCATTTCATTACAAAATACATCTAAGGGGTGCATTTGTAGTAGTATTTTCCTGAGCCCATACATTTGTGATGAAATACATTCTATTATTATGTCTCTGAATAATAGTAATGCGGAGGGATATGATGAAATATCAACAAAGGTTATTAAAGCGAGTGCGATAGAAATAACTCCTGTTTTGACCCATCTAGTCAACTTATCATTTAGGGATGGGTATTTCCCCAATGAGCTCAAAACTTCCATAGTGAAACCTCTATATAAAAAGGGGGGAAAGAACTTCTCTAGAAAATTATAGGCCAATATCTCTGATACCTATTTTGTCAAAGGTCTTTGAGGTGGCAATGCATAAGCGTTTAACTGGTTTCATCCAAAAACATAATATTATACGCAGTGAACAATACGGCTTCCAAAAGGGTAAATCTACAACTTCGGCATGTTTTGATTTGGTGACCAAAGTCGTAGGGAATATTGACAATAACAAAATAGTAACTGTAATTTTTTTTGACATGTCCAAAGCATTTGATCGAGTTTCTCATGAAGTGTTACTAAAGAAACTTGACAGATATGGTATAAGAGGGCCGGCACTAAATTGGATAAGGACTTATTTAAAAGACAGAAAGCAATGTGTCGAGATCCATAATATTAATGACAGCAAAGAGCTTACACCCTACAAATCCGATTTTATCGGCAATAATCTAGGCGTTCCTCAGGGCAGCGTCCTAGGACCTTTATTATTCTTGTTATACATTAATGACCTTCATGACATTACTTCAAATCCTTGTATATATATGCTGACGACATTTCTTTAATTATGACTTGTGATAAACATGCGGACATTGAAAAATTCTCAAATGACATAAATAAGACAATAAATAATATAATTAAATGGCTCAATGATAACAATTTACAGGTAAATCTGAATAAAACCAATTTCATCCAATTTAACACAAGTCCGATATTACACAAAAATCTAAAAGTAAATTATAAAGAATATGAATTAAAGGAAGTAACAGAAACTTCATTTTTAGGTATAACTCTAGATGGACATCTAAATTGGAAACACCATGTAAACAAAGTGTGTAGCAAAATAAATAGATTTGTATATGTCCTTTACACACTGCGTTCTTACGCTGTCTTCTTCTAACCAAAAAACAGTGTTAGCAGCGTACCACGGTTACATATCATCTGTCTTAAACTACGGCCTAATCTTATGGGGGAATTCCACAGAAGTACAAAGGGCATTTATAGCTCAAAAGAAGTGTGTAAGAGCTATTGCTGGTATACCACCTTGGGAATCATGCAAACCATTTTTCAAAGAGTACCGTATACTTACCTTGGCCTGTATGTACATATTAGAAGCTGCTAAATTTGTAAAACTGCACCCACACCTGTTCAAAAAGGCCAAAGATCTGTATCCCAGAAATACTAGACATCCAGACAGAATCGTGTTGACAAAGATACCAAGAACCACAATGTATCTCAAAATTGCACAGCAATGTGTGTAACGCCGGAATGTTTGTGCGTTAATATTCTTTATTAAGTAACACAATTTATAGTTGCAATATGTTTGGGATGTGCCTGTGGCGACATCTAAAAGGATTGCCGTGAATCTTCATTGATCACCTGTTGTGTTGTGGTGTTTGTTTCTCTAAGTTGACGATAGATGTCGCTAGAAATAATGCTAGTGTTAATTAGCATTTTAGTATATTCTTATCTTTAGATAATTGTGTGATTTTTATGGAATTAAATCACTTAATTGTTACATAATACTTTTATAGCATAATTTAAATTATTGATGCGGTGTTAGTGCGAACTACAACTGTCATCTGTCAAAAAGAAAGTATTGATATGAGGTAGAAGTTTTGTTTTGAGTGTTACGTGTTGTTGATTGGTGAAAATTTGATTTTTGCTAGAATCTTCCATGGAGAAGACTATAAATAGGCCTCTCCTGGTGGGACGAAAAAAAAGGATCAGATCTCACGGAGTTACGTACGACGAAGGTCGTAAATCTCTGTTGTTTTTCTTGCTTAAAGATTCTCTGTACCTACCTACATTTTGCTATATTATCCGAGGGATAATTGGCAGCCTATTCCGAACTTCTCTGGGGTCTGCTGGTACTTTTGGAGGAGATTACTTGACCCATCCGCAAAGTGCGGTACTCGCATAAAGATCCGGAGTTCCTTGGCTTGGGACTCGTGGCGCAGTGCGGGAGGCGGTGAGCAGCGATCGGAGTTCCTGGTCTTGGGACTCGAGTGGCAGTGCGGGAAGCGGTGAACAGGTCCCGCTACGCAAGCCGACAACCTGGGCTGACGATCCGTGAAGATCCACCGAAAAGGTCACGTATAAATTCCTCTGTTTGAATGCCGTAGTACCTACCTAAGTAACAATTTGTAAATTCTGTGTTCCTCTGATTGAATTCTGTAGTACCTACCTAAGTAACAATTTGTAAATTCTGTGTTCCTCTGATTGAATTCTGTAGTACCTCCCTAAGTAACAATTTGTAAATTCTGTGTATTTTTTCTGGTCAAATATATGTATGTACCACCCAAGGTCGTTTCATTGAGGGTATCTGGAACACGCACACACACTGTTCTCTGATGTAAAAGGCGCCCTGAGGTATTCTCGAGTCTCAGTTCCTCAGCTCTTACCTGGGCGAACCGGTGGAGTAGCCAGGGGAAGTTTCCCGGTTACAAAATTGACGACCAACGTATGGGCAGGTCTAGAAATCTCAGGTCACTAACTGCGATTTCTCTTTGCTTACTGTGTGTGCGTAGAAAGACGCCTTTAATGAAATCGAACCTACTATCCGTCTGATACTTTCCAAGACGCTAATTGGTAGTGCTTGTGCGGCTAAGCACGTAATTCATTTCCTTGCAATTTACATCAAATAGCAAGGAAACGGGTCCAAATTTTTTTTCTAAATTTATTTAGCTGCAACATTTTCAAAAATATATATATTTTCGGCATACCCATTTTTTTTTCTTTTTTTTCTTTTTTTTCCCCCTCTGATTATCTCTTGGTCTTTGGTTGGTTCCTACTTAGTTTGTCCCTACTTAAACTAAAATTAATTTCATGCATATGTTTGATCAAATTTAATAACATCTGTTTTTCCAGAATTTAGCATTGTTCAACTTGTCGGCATTTTCTGTGAAGTGCCGATAACCATATAGGTATAACTTTGTATAATTTTAATTTAGAATTACCAATTTTTTTATTTTTGTGAATTTCGGAACGATCTGGAAGCCGGTACTTATACCTGCTACCTACCTTACATTTAATTAAATTCTCTCTTCTTTATTATATCGTTGGTAACTACCTAAGAGCTTGTACCTACACAAACGGTTCAAGTATTTGGATCTCTGTGTAATTTCTTTGTATTATTACTTTTTAGTAATAGCCTGCAGGGCGGTACATAATACCTACCCGCTATTAATAATTGTTCTTCGTTAAAATTTTATTTTTGAAATAGTATAGAAGGAGGTAAATTACATTACCTACCTACTTCACGTTTTTTGTACCTAGCAAAAAAAATTTTTTTGTCAATTTAGTAGTTCAATTTGATACCCTCTGGGAATTTACTTTTGTGAACATCCGTTAAATAACGGAAAATTGTTTAGTCGTTAGTTGAATTTTATTGTAAAATTTTTTTCCATACCTACACTTGTAAAGTTAAATTCTTATAACATGGCAAAAATGCACCAATATGTTAAATACTTAAGAAAAGATGAGCTGTCTAATGAGTTGTCTTATATGGGCATTTCAGCGGATCCTGAGGCTACGGTTGTCGGCTTGCGTAACGAATTACGGACGGCATACCGGCTAGTTCGCCGTGGGAGTCTGAAGCCAAGCACCGTTAAGTCCACCGATGCTGCAAGCGAACGTACTGTCTGCGAGCCAAAGGTCAAGGAACTCGAGGATTTGCTATCGTCAGGTGACTTTGATGCTGATCGTAATAGTCGCATTAGGGCTGCTGTTAGGGCGAACTATCTTTTAACTAGGCTTGCTCGTTGTGGATTAGATTGTTCTGAACTTGTAGGTATTCGTAACAGACTAGTTAAGATTTTGTCTGTTGCTGAAGCGAATAGTGACTCAGAATCTGAGGTGTCAGATAATGATGATCGCCCCTCTCGTGACCATGTTGAGTATACTTCACCTGTAGTGAGAAAGGAACGCTCGATGCGGGGTAGCTCGCAAAACATTAATTCGACTAACGATAACTTTGTTTATAGGGAACGACCCCTTAATTTAAATTCTTTTAATTTAAAATATGATGGTTCTTCTTGTGTACGCGTCTTCATTGAGAGATTGGAAGAACTGAGGTGTGCAAGGGAAGTCTCTAAATCAAAGGTTCTCCTGGCTTTCTCTGACCTATTGGACGGACCGGCTTTGTCCTGGTTCCGCACCAATAAAGCCAACTTTATGTCGTATGAAGATTTATTAAATGAGTTACGAGACGCCTTTGATATTCCCGATTATGATTATCGTTTACGGAATGAGATTAGGCAACGTACCCAAGCCCGTACTGAGTCCCTAGTGAACTACATCTCTACAATGCAGGCCATGTTCTCTAGACTGTCTTGTAAAATGCCCAGTGAGGAACAACTGGACATCCTTATGCATAACATAAGACCTGACTACATGAAGGAACTCGCCCTTCATGAAGTCAACGCTATTGATGATCTGAAAAGGTTAGGTAAGTGTTTAGAACTTGCACGTGCTAGGGCTGAGGCGTTCCATGAGCCAGTCTTGGATAAATGTGAGATCTCCTCTGACTTACATTCACAGAAAGTCAAGAGCACACCAAAAGCTACCAAGCAGGTCTCCGCAGTGAACGGCTCGCCGGTCTCGCACGAACGTAAATGCTTTCGGTGTGGAGGCAGCGATCATACGGCTTACAACTGCTCAAAGTCGAGGGAGTTGGTGTGTTTTCGTTGTGGTGCCAAAGGAGCAAAGACACCTGACTGCCCCCAATGCACGACGAAGTCAAAAAACGCGTAGGCCAGGGCCTTATTAATAAATCGTCAGGCATGTCTGATCCGAGCTCAGTGTTTGACTCTTACTCTGATAAGGTCCTGTTTACTAAACGGGATAACGATGTTAGACCGTACTTAGTTGTTAAGGTTTTAAATTTAAATGTTCTAGGTCTTCTTGATTCTGGTGCCTCCTGCTCTGTGTTAGGAAAGGGTGCGCACCGTATCTTCTTAGATTTAGGGTTTGAACTGGAAAGTGTCAACCCAAACTTTAGTATCACAACTGCAGACAGTTCCCACTTGAAATGTCTGGGTTGTATCTCTTTGCCCTTAGAATACAACTCTGTTATCAGAGTAGTTAAGTTTTATGTTGTACCAGAAATATCAACGTCAATGATATTTGGTGTTGATTTCTGGCAACAATTTCAATTAAGTAATAAATTAATTTCCCAAAAAATTAATATGAATAATTTTAATGAAAACTGTCCTATTGAATCTTTGTCTCTTCACAGTGGTCTCGAGGATTACAACAACCTGACCGAGAATCAGAGGTGTGTAATGAACGGGATCATTGAAAAATTTGATTCTTTAAATACGGATAAGGTGGGCTTAGGTCGAACGACGCTTGTGCATCACGTCATAGACACGGGTGACAGCAAGCCGATCAAACAACGGTATTACCCGCTCTCACCTCTCAAACAGAAGGCCCTGGAGGCGGAGTTGGACCGGATGTTGGAGATGGGAGTGGTGTCTCCATCACAATCTGCGTGGAATTCACCTGTGGTTATGGTGGAAAAGGCGAATGGTGATCTAAGACTGTGCTTGGACTCACGTAAGCTAAATTCGGTCTCGAAAAGCGATGCTTATCCCTTACCGTACATCAATCAAATTTTAGACCATCTGAATAATGCTAAATATTTGTCCTCTATAGATTTAAGTGCAGCATATTGGCAAATCCCGTTCGACTCTTCCCTGTCTGCTGAGAAGACTGCATTCACGGTGCCGAGACGGGGTTTGTTCCAGTATAATGTGATGTGCTTTGGTCTTGTCGGAGCCTCGAGTACGATGCAACGACTGATGGACCGCCTATTCGGTCCCGAGTTCGACAACAGAGTGTTTTGCTTCCAGGATGACATAATCTGTGTGGCCAGCACCTTCGAGGAGCATGTGGATCTCTTAAATAGAATCTATCAGCGACTCAAGGATGCGGGCCTAACGATTAATATGAAGAAATCACACTTTTGTCGAAGCGAACTGAAATATCTTGGTTACTATGTAGATAGGCATGGATTGCGAACTGATCCAGGCAAGGTCGAGGTTATCCTCAACTATCCTACTCCTTGTAACTCGAAGGATGTAAAACGTTTCCTAGGTATGGCCGGATGGTATCGTCGTTTTGTTAATAATTTTTCTAAGATTAGTAAACCCCTATGTAAATTAACCGCTAAAAAGGTTGACTTCGTTTGGACATCTGAAGCTGAGGAGGCTTTTAACCTTCTCAAGTCAGCTTTGGTCTCTGCTCCTATATTAAAAATGCCAAATTATTCTTTGCCTTTCCGCATACTAAGTGACGCGTCAGCTTACTCTGTTGCTGCTGTACTGACCCAAACACACGATGACGTGGAACACCCCATCGCTTATTGTAGTCGCTCTTTAAATAAGAACGAAGTGAACTACAGCACTACCGAGCGTGAGCTTCTGGCCGTGATTTTTGCGCTGGAACAGTTTAGACAGTATGTGGAAGGACAAAAGTGCACTGTTGTCACTGATCATGCCTCCCTACTGTGGTTTCACAAGCTCAAGAATCCTACAGGACGTTTAGCGCGTTGGAGTATGCGACTCAGTCAGTTTAATTTCAACATAGAACACCGTAAGGGAAAAGATCATGTAGTACCTGACGCTCTGTCTCGCATAAAAATCGATTCCATTGACGCGAGCTCCACTAGTGATCCGTGGTATATTCACACCATGGAATGCGTGCGTAAGAACCCAAGGCATTACCCTAATTTTGATATCCGTGATAACTTGCTATATAGATTTTCTAAAAACAAATATTCTTTGACTTCAGATTTTGATTGGAAGTTGGTGGTACCCCAAGAAGACAGACTAGCACTTCTCACCAAATACCACGATGACACACTTAGTGCCCATGGAGGTGTTTGGAAAACGCATAAGAGGTTGTCTTTGAACTACTACTGGCCGAAAATGTATAATGGTGTCAAAGAATATGTAGGTAATTGTGAGGTTTGTAAGCAGTACAAGCCTGTAAACACCTCTCGTCCTGGGTTAATGGGTAGCCCAAAGCGCGTATCTAAACCTTTTGAAGCAATTTCATGTGATCTGCTTGGACCTTTTCCAGTGTCAAGCAATAGAAATATTCATCTTATCGTTGTCTCTGATTATTTTAGCAAATATGTCATGTTGTGTCCTATTAGGGTCGCAACAGGCGCTGCAGTGGCGAGATTCATTGAGAAAAATGTATTTCTAGTCCATGGAGTTTGCAGGACTATTTATATTGATAACGGTCCTCAGTTTGTGAGCAAACAATTTAAAGACCTGTTGGCCAAATATAATGTACCTAATATATACTATAGCCCCCGATACCATGCTCAGACCAATCAAGCGGAACGAGCAATTCGAAATATCGTTCAAGCCATCTCATGTTATGTGAAAACTCAGCACAAGAAGTGGGATGAACATCTTGTTGAACTGCAGTGCGCTATAAACACTGCAGTAAGCGAAGCCACTCGGTTTTCTCCATATTTCTTGGTGCATGGTAGGGAATTCATAGGTGATGGAGTTCTATATAGACAATCTGACATTACTTGTCATCCGGACTTAGTCTCCGTGGATGAACCCGCAGCCTTCGGTGCTAAACTAAAAGAAATGCAACGCATTTACGATCAGGTGAGGAAACATTTGATTTCATCTCACCAGCGTAATGAGAAGTATTACAATTTTAGAAAAAGGCATTTCGAGCTTAAGGTTGGTCAAATTGTTTATAAACGTACACATTATTTGTCTAACAAGGCCAAACATTTTACCACTAAGTTAGCTCCTAAGTTTACGAAGTGTGTAGTAACTTCTAAACGTTCTTCTTTAGTGTATAGGTTGGCTGATTTAGATGGGAAAGATTTGGGCGAATATCACATTAAAGACATTCTGAAGTACTCTGATGAGAAGCAACCTGCGGTATCCTCTCTGCCTTGCGTCAGCGCTATTACCTCTTCGTAGCACTGGATATTTCTATTTTAATACCGCGACTCGGTGAAGTTATTATGTTGATATATAGGATTGAGCGTCCTCGAATGGGACGAACTATCATGTATTATGTACACCTCATCGAGTATTCGTTCCTCATCAGCACTTTCTCTATAGTAGGGTTGCATATGCAATCATATGACTATAGCAGATAAGGGATCTTTTATTCTAGTTGCTTAGGGCATTTCGACTTGTAGTAAGAGAGTCGGTGTCAGTTGTTACCTCTAGTTAGACCTGATTACTGTGAATCTTTTTTTGTTTTGTGCTTCAAAATACTATGTCTTGTTGTTGGTCAGACTTTTGTTTTGTTATATTCTGTGTGTATTCCTTGCGTAACTTGTCCGCAAGTAATACTATCGGAGTTGGGGGATGGTGTAACGCCGGAATGTTTGTGCGTTAATATTCTTTATTAAGTAACACAATTTATAGTTGCAATATGTTTGGGATGTGCCTGTGGCGACATCTAAAAGGATTGCCGTGAATCTTCATTGATCACCTGTTGTGTTGTGGTGTTTGTTTCTCTAAGTTGACGATAGATGTCGCTAGAAATAATGCTAGTGTTAATTAGCATTTTAGTATATTCTTATCTTTAGATAATTGTGTGATTTTTATGGAATTAAATCACTTAATTGTTACATAATACTTTTATAGCATAATTTAAATTATTGATGCGGTGTTAGTGCGAACTACAACTGTCATCTGTCAAAAAGAAAGTATTGATATGAGGTAGAAGTTTTGTTTTGAGTGTTACGTGTTGTTGATTGGTGAAAATTTGATTTTTGCTAGAATCTTCCATGGAGAAGACTATAAATAGGCCTCTCCTGGTGGGACGAAAAAAAAGGATCAGATCTCACGGAGTTACGTACGACGAAGGTCGTAAATCTCTGTTGTTTTTCTTGCTTAAAGATTCTCTGTACCTACCTACATTTTGCTATATTATCCGAGGGATAATTGGCAGCCTATTCCGAACTTCTCTGGGGTCTGCTGGTACTTTTGGAGGAGATTACTTGACCCATCCGCAAAGTGCGGTACTCGCATAAAGATCCGGAGTTCCTTGGCTTGGGACTCGTGGCGCAGTGCGGGAGGCGGTGAGCAGCGATCGGAGTTCCTGGTCTTGGGACTCGAGTGGCAGTGCGGGAAGCGGTGAACAGGTCCCGCTACGCAAGCCGACAACCTGGGCTGACGATCCGTGAAGATCCACCGAAAAGGTCACGTATAAATTCCTCTGTTTGAATGCCGTAGTACCTACCTAAGTAACAATTTGTAAATTCTGTGTTCCTCTGATTGAATTCTGTAGTACCTACCTAAGTAACAATTTGTAAATTCTGTGTTCCTCTGATTGAATTCTGTAGTACCTCCCTAAGTAACAATTTGTAAATTCTGTGTATTTTTTCTGGTCAAATATATGTATGTACCACCCAAGGTCGTTTCATTGAGGGTATCTGGAACACGCACACACACTGTTCTCTGATGTAAAAGGCGCCCTGAGGTATTCTCGAGTCTCAGTTCCTCAGCTCTTACCTGGGCGAACCGGTGGAGTAGCCAGGGGAAGTGTGTGGCCGTGTTTATAACGCAGTACCAAGCGAATTTAAACATTTACCCACAAATAGGTTTTGTAGAAAATTTAAATTATGGCTTTTAGAAAAATCGTTTTACTCATTAGACGACTACTTTAAAATTGAAATTAATTGTTTGAAATAAAAATGTAAATACCTATTATAGACATTATTGATGAATTTGTTTTGGACACTGAATTATCTTGGACATTATGATTATATTATTATTATTCTGACTATTATTATTCTATGTTATTATATGTTAATCTAATTCTCATAATCTTAGTTCTAATTGTATTCCAATTCTGTTTTGAATACCCAAGCATGCAAATGTAATTTAATGAAAGAAGTATTAAAAAGAGCCTAAGCGAATATTTGCATGCCATTGAATGGTAGATGTGCTGAACTGTATATAATCTTACTGAACACCATGTATGACCACATTACTGCAAATAAATGAATTTTTTTGAATTTTTTTTTGCACACGGCCCACCTGATGGAAAGTGGTTACCATGACCTATGAACGTGTGTAACATCGTGGAAGTCACATCCGTGCTGCCGACCCTGTAAGAACAGAGATTTTGTGCCGTCAGAGTAAAGGACAAAGCAGGACAAGCCTGTGGTCATGCCACTGACAGCACAAAAACTCTCCAGTGAGCTCTGGCTACCCTACTCACCGCCGGGAACACAACACGAAGTTATTATAACCGCGGTATTCTGTAGGGCGGAGGTACTTCCCCAGTCGGACTGCTCAATTGGGCGGAAATACCGCCGTGTCCTACCTCCTCAATCGTCCGTTCATCTGACTATGGGGCGTAGAGACTATAAATGCGTTAATTAATCCAGCCTCGTGGTTCCCGGCAGAGCAGAAATTGGACCACTCCATCTCTTCTCAAGCGGTGTCGCACAAGGCGACTAAGGGACAGGGATGTCCGCCGTCACGTGCTATGCGGACGGCGAGCGGGGCTACATACCGCGAAGCGATCCTGAGGGCCACGACCGCGGTTGCTCAAGTCGTGGAACGGATCCGGCGGCTGGGCCTTGAGGTGGCTTTGCATAAATCCGAGGCCATGTTCTTTCATGGAGCTCGGCGCACGCCACCACCTGGTTCCAGTCTCACAGTGGGAGGCACTCTCATCGGCATCAAGCCCCAGATGAAATATCTGGGGCTCGTGCTCGACGGCCGGTGGGACTTCGGGAAGCACTTCCGAAGTCTGGGCCCCAAATTGGCGGGCACAGCCAACGCTCTGGCGCGGCTACTGCCCAACCTGAGGGGCCCGGAGGACTCCTGCAGGAGATTCTACGCGGGTGTCGTGCGGTCCATGGCCCTGTACGGGTGTCCCGTGTGGGCGGACACCCTGAGTGATCGGCACATGCTCCTGCTGCAGCGCCCGCAGCGGAAGTTGGCGTGCCGCATCATAAGGGGGTACCGCACGATATCATTCAACGCGGCGAGTCTCCTCGCCGGATCGCCACCATGGATCCTGGAAGCGAGATGCCTTTCGGCGCTATACCAGTTCCGAAGGGCGGCGCGGGAGCGGGGTCACGATCCCGAGCCCGAAGAAATTCGGGCCGTGAGATCCCGGCTCCACAGGGAAATGGTGGCGGAATGGGAGATACGACTTGGGAAACCAGGCGCAGGGCACGCCGTAGTAACGGCGGTAAGACCCATCATGGGGGAGTGGCTAGAGAGGCCACACGGCAGCCTCTCGTACCGTCTGACGCAGATGATCACCGAGCACGGATGCTTCGGAAAGTATCTGCGTCGGATGCAGAAAGAGCCAACGTCCGAGTGCCATCACTGCGACGCGAGCGAGGACTCAGGTCCGCACACGCTCACCGAGTGTCCGGCGTGGGAGACGCCGAGGCGGGAGCTTGTGGCGGCCCTGGGAGTGAGGGTTCTCACGCTCTCCACCTTGCTCGCGGCGATGGTTCGCTGCGCGGATGTGTGGGCGGCCGGCGCCTCCTTCTGCGAGCAAGTCATGCTCGTGAAGGAGGAGGCGGGGCGGGAGCGGCAGCGGGAGCGACGAAGGATCGCAAGACAAGCTGCCCGCGTACGAAGGCAACTCGGGCGTCGGAGGTCGATGAACGACCTCCGCCCCCCATGAGCGCCGGCCTGGGGGTGACAGGTGAAGCCGCCTGTCACCCTGGCAGAAGCAGGCCGCGGCGGTGGCGCGCGTGGCGCGCGTGACGCGCCTCCCCGTTTCCGGGGACGAGTTGGGGACTCTGTAGTCCCCACACCCGAGAAGAGGGCCAGATCGTGAGAGATGGCCCTGCGTCGGCCGGGGTGCGAGGGATATGCCTGTCAACCTCACCTTCGGCAACCAAAACGACCCACAGGCGGCGTGCGTTTTAGTCGGTTCGAGTCCGACATAACCTCCTCCACCGGCTCCGGTGGGGAGGTATCCGTGGGGATTTTGCGCACGTAAAAAAAAAAACAAAAAAGGCACAGGGATGTTTAGCATTAGACAGATTTATACAGCTCAGACTCAGCCTCAGATCCATGGCTCGAGTCT
The DNA here is from genome assembly GCA_963662185.1 of Eilema griseolum. Lineage (NCBI taxonomy): Eukaryota > Metazoa > Arthropoda > Insecta > Lepidoptera > Erebidae > Eilema > Eilema griseolum. The sequence continues at coordinate 16,433,027 of OY759250.1, forward strand.
ACAATACTGCCCGGAAGACGGCAATAGTCTCACACCCTATTAGCCGAATTTAATGATTGATGAAATGTCGGTGAATTACCAAATTCACCTCTGTCTAACCCTCCGGGGATAAAGATGTATGAATGTCAGCGATTACATATTTAATAATTACACCTTATGGTAGGAAAATAGAGATGAATATGTAATAGGTAAAAACACGATGCTCCGACTCTGGGCCAGTGTGAGTTAAGTTTTTATAGCCACGTGACGTCATCGATGGTGAGCAAGAAATGACACTGAGTTTTCAAACTCTTTAATGCATTATGCGTAATCTACCTACTCTAAATCTGTGAGTATTAAATCGAATTAATTAAAACTCACATATTTATCACTCAACAAAGTCCCAATGTTGTGACGTCATCCATTCCTGTATAAAGGTCAACTGATGGCCCAGATAACATTTGCGAACACTCAATAACCAGTTCTAATACACACTTAGTGCATGTTTATAGACTTGTTTTGTTACGCTGATATACTAAGAAAATATTCCATTACAATCCTACTGAAAAGAGGGAACAAGGGAACTACTTAGATAAAGAAGGGTAGAAAACTTCGTACACCTTAAATAAAATATGCAAACCTCTCAAGTAAGTATTATCGCTAAAGTGAATGACTTTTATGCATAGGTACCCTGTTATTTTTCAGCCGGGTTGTAACCTGAGGGTCAGCCTTATGGGTCCATAACCTAACTACTTGGCAACTGAAGACCCGCGACGGAGCCGAAAAGAACCAAACTACATCATATTTAAGCGAACCCTGGACTTAGAAGCGAAGGCCTTGAATGCGACCGGGTTACGCAAGGATGAAGATGACGAACTATAAACTCGCAGCTATTGCCTATATCCCTAAGAAACAGTTTACATTGAACGTCGTAGTCCCCGAATGCTTATGCATAGGTACCGTGTTATGAGGGCGCGCCGTAGTAGCGGCGGTAAGACCCATCATGGGGGAGTGGCTAGAGAGGCCACACGGCAGCCTCTCGTACCGTCTGACGCAGATGATCACCGAGCACGGGTGCTTCGGCAAGTATCTGCGTCGGATGGAGAAAGAGCCAACGTCCGAGTGCCATCACTGCGACGCGAGCGAGGACTCAGGTCCGCACACGCTCACCGAGTGTCCGGCGTGGGAGACGCCGAGGCGGGAGCTTGTGGCGGCCCTGGGAGTGAGGGTTCTCACGCTCTCCACCTTGCTCGCGGCGATGGTCCGCTGCGCAGATGCATGGGCGGCCGGCGCCTCCTTCTGCGAGCAAGTAATGCTCGTGCGGAGGAGGCGGGGCGGGAGCGGCAGCGGGAGCGACGACGGATCGCAAGCCAAGCTGCCCGCGTACGAAGGCAACTCGGGCGTCGGAGGTCGATGAACGACCTCCGCCCCCCATGAGCGCCGGCCTGGGGGTGACAGGTGGAGCCGTCTGTCACCCTAGCAGAAGCAGGCCGCGGCGGCGGCGCGCCTGGCGCGCCTCCCCGTTTACCGGGAACAAGTTGGGGACTCTGTAGTCCCCACACACCCGAGAGAAGAGGGCCAGATCGTGAGAGATGGCCCTGGGTCGGCCGGGGTGCGAGGGATATGCCTGTCAACCTCACCTTCGGCAACCAAAGCGACCCGCAGGCGGCGTGCGTTTTTGTCGGTTCGAGTCCGACATAACCTCTCCCACCGGCTCCGGTGGGGAGGTATCCGTGGGGATTTTGCGCACGTAAAAAAAAAAAGGTACCGTGTTATGGTTCAGCCGGAGTGTAATCTGAGGGTCAGCCTTATGGGCCCATAACATAACTACTTCACAACTGAAAGCCCGCGAGAGAGCCGAAAAGAATCAACCTTGACTTAGAAGCGAAAGCCTTGAATGCGACCGTGACTAGGTTACGCAAGGATGAAGATGACGAATCTATAAATTCGCAACTATTGCCTATGTTCCTAAGAAACAGTTTACATTGGATGTCGTAGTAACCGAATGCTTAGTTGCGACCGAGTTATTTACCGACTAATTCTTCATTGGTCACTTTCTCGAACGCGGTAGGCCGCCAACCGACTTATCGACCGATGAATTATATTGGTCGTTAGTCTGCGTAGATAGTCACCAAATTCGAGCAAACTAACGATTTATCGACTAATGAAAATGCGCCATAGGTTTCTATCTCACATTTTGTTTATGCTTCTGGTATCTTTAATACAGGCTACTATGTATCCTAGCTAAGGTACCAGTTGCGAACTTTTTATGTATAAAAAAAAAACTGTTGAACATGTCCAAGCATGTCCAAGCTTCAGACCCCCCGTAAAAGCTAAAGCGTACTTTTTAGTTCTTACTAGCAAAGGATCGGGTATACTTCAAATCGATATTGTAGTACTCATACTAGTAACATTACTGCGATACACAAGAGTAATAAAACAGATAAAACCACTTAGTCACCGGCACGTGTGGCGAGGTCGAATGATAATGGAGTTACTTTATGTCATAATAATATGCAAATATAATTGACAATTGTCGCTTAAGTTCTAATATAGCAGATGTTAACATACTAATTGATTTAAAATGTCGTTAAAAAGGAGTCAACGTTTTTAAACGCCTCGTTGCTATTGAAGACCTCCACTTTTTTTTTTTTTTATACCACTTAGTTGGCAGACAAGCACACGGCCCACCTGATGAAAAGTAGTTACCGTGGCCTATGGACGTCTGTAACACCAGAGGAGTCACAGTCGCGCTGCCAACCCTGTAAGTACAGAGTTTCTGTGCCGTCAGTAGAAGACAAATCAGCACAAGCCTTTAGTCTTCCCACTGACGGCACAAATTCTCCACTTAGGTATCAGACAAGCGCACGGCCCACCTGATGGAAAGTGGTTACCATGGACGTGTGTAACACCAGAGAAGTCACACTCGCGCTGCCGACCCTGTAAGCACAGACTTTCTGTGCCGTCAGTGTAGAGGACAAAGCAGGACAAGCCTTTGGTCATCCCACTGACAGCACAAATTCTCCAGTGAGCTCTGGGTGCGTTCAATTACGCTTATTCCAAAATATTTGTATGCATGAATATTTTTAATAGTTTTATTGGTCTACGCGTCACTATTTCCGTTCACCTATATTTTCATCAAATCCCAAACTATACTATAGAGAATGCCAAACTATACTAAAATATACGAAGAAATGTGTGTTTTTTAAATCAAGATAATTTTCGATAAAGATAGAAAAAACTTAAACGGTCAAGGCGGGATTTGAACCGCGATCTTTCCGTTCGAATCCCGCCTGGACCGTTTCAATTTTTTCTATCTTAATCTATTTTGAATAGTTTGTATACTAAATGCTTAAAATTTCATTCAAGAGAATCTTATTTGTTTCGAAAAAAAGAACAATATTAGCGCAGTAGAACAAATACCTGTTTGTTCGTTCGTTAGGCTGTGATAATAGTTAGTTTATAAGGATTCAATCCTGGTAAAGAATTTCTTTTTATACAACTTAGGTGGCAGATAAGCACACGGCCTACCTGACAGAAAGTGGTTACCGTGACCCATGAACGTGTGCAACACCAGGGGAGAATATGGAATGTTGCAATATAAATTGATTTAAAGTAACAATAAATTGTAATTACCGCTGTATATTGATGCTATACAGCAAAAAGATTTACGTCATTCGTAAGTTGCGTACACTTGCCCACTTGTTTCAACAATAGATACACAAATAAACAAATGGTTTTTCTGACTTTTTGATGCCTTTAGTTTGTCATTCATTATATGCTATTGTGTATGCTTACACAGTACTTTTAAAATAAGACATTAGCAGATTGTAATAAAAAACAAACTCTATACCTATTACAATAAATCTATTTTAGCTCGTATACATTAAAGATATTTCGGTAGCTCTTGAAATTAGGAGTGAAATGAACTTTAAATCTATAGAAATAAGATTGATATCAACTTACAACAGTATCAGCAATGCTGGAGGGGTCTTTATGCAGGATGTCGACTAATAGGAACTCGTTGAGGGACACCACACTAGCAGTGAATACAGATAGACTGACGAGTGTGTCACGAAGTCCACCTGCGAACGCCAAAAAAATTATAAATATAAATATTTACAATATACTATTTTTCATTTGAATTTTATTACAAGACTTGCATCACAAGTAGATAGTTATGTATTGAAAACATCAAAGTGGTTTCTAACATAGGTAAACAATAAGACACAGAATTCCTTCCTTTAAAGAAATTGCAACTCTATTTTGCTAGAACCTGCAATCATTTGTGTTATGCGCTAACCACAGTAATTTACGATTTAGTTATTTTTTTGATGGCTTTAAAATGTAATTTATATGTATTATTAACTGAATAAAGGGAATAAATGATAATTTTAAAAAATACCACATTTAAAAATCGAAGGCCAAATTAAAAAGTTAACAAAAATTGTTGGTGAATTTAAGACATTTTTTTATTTAAATTGTGTGGGAAGTGAGGGATGCTCCATGTTGAAAGTTGTAAGCAGCTTTTCAAAAATTATTGTGTATTTTTGAAAAGTGTATCAGGTAAATAATTACTAATTTATTTATCTGATAATTAAAATGCATTTTTTTTCGTAACATTTTTTTCACTTCCATCTATGTTAGTACTTATATTTTACAACAGATTGGTTCATCTTATAAAAATCTAAAAGAGCTTTTTTTTCAACTCCTGACACCCGTCAAATAATGATTCAAGAATGTGGACATTTATTTGTAAAAAAAAAACAATATGCAAACAACAATAAACAATTAAAATAATAACTAAAAATAATTGTTGACTGTGGAGAATGTGGAGCTTTGAAATTTATTTAGCTAATGCTTGCAAGGTAAGAATATTTTTTTTTATACTAGTAACAACAGTTACACAAATTGCCTATGGATTGGCTCGGGCCAGGGTCTAAGTTCAGTTTAAACCAGGCTTGGAACAGGTTTTGGGTTTGACATACCTTAAAGTAGATATTGACAATTTTTTTAAATACTTAATTAATTGTAAGTTAGTGCACACCACAAACTATCCTGATTACTGGCATAGTCCATTCAATGGTAGTCTGGAAGACATTGCAGACTGAGATAAGACTGGCCATTGTACATCCATCGTAACCATCATATGTATCCTATGTTTGGTGTGCAATAAAGAGTATTTATCTTATCTTATTATTGTGGGTACAATAAAATAATTTAGGGTTAACATAATCTGTAAAACAACCGATTAAAAGAATTTGGGTAAATTTTATGTCTCTTAAACCGCGGTAGCCTAGTGGTAGGTATGGGTAATGGACTGCTGAGACGAGGTCTCAGGTTTGATCCCAGGTTTACCATAGCACACATCAATGACTTTTCGATGCTTTTCGAAGTTATATATGTATTTATCGCAGGTTAATAAGTGCCTAGTTAATGGCAATAGGCTCGCTACCTATTACATTGGGATCTAAACATAAACTAGTGAAATGTGGGTGCTAACACCTCTGCCTACCCCTTCGGGGATAAAGGCGTGAGTTTATTTTGTTAAATTATGTAAAAGAACTTTATACTTTTTACTATAAAAAAATATAAATTTATAATCAACTCACCAACACTTTGTATACAATTCATTGGCACACCAAGTATTTTCAAATCAGTCAGTGATTTAAACGGGATGAGATCAAAATGTAGATTATTGGGCACAATGTTGCTGGTACCGAGTTTTTCATAGCTCCCTTCAATATTCAACGATTGAACTTGTGAACAAAAGTCCAAGATGTGACTGAAATCATACATCTGGTCTGTCTTTTCCATTGGTGGACACGCAATTTTTAGTCGTTCACTTATTGCATGTAGCTGAAAAAAGAAACTGTAACATCAGATTTAAGTACTAAGTATACTTGCAGGCACTTATTTCATGCACATAACATTTTCAGAATTTCAGATTTGTGCGAGGCATTGTGCAGTCACATGCATGCATTCATACATATATGCCATCAGATAGTTTATTTATATTTACTCTAGTAATAATGATATGGTTATTATAATACTTCCACTGTTACTTCTGACCCTGGGCTCTGAAAGCCTCAGAGCTCAGAGTCAGAAGCAACAGTGGTCTATTTACTCTTTCTCTTCCTTTAATTTGCTTTTGATGGGAGTTGGTGCCTTCTGAATTTACAGAGGGGAATTATTCAAGGTACCCGAGGTTGGTTGAATCACAATTTTTTTTATATCACTTGGTTGGCAGACAAGCACACGGCCCACCTGATGGAAAGTGGTTACCGTGGCCTATAGATGTGTGCAACACTTCACACTCGCGCTACCCACCCTGGTCTTCCCACTGACATTACAAATACTCTCCAGTAAGCTCTGGCTACCCTACTCAACACCGAGAACACAACACGAGGTTATTATGGCCGTGGTATTATGTAGGACGGAGGTACTTCCCTAGTCAGACTGCTCAATTGGATGGAAATACTGTCGTGTCCTAACACCATGAATTCAATTGGATGGAAATACCATTACCAATACCTTCATGAGATTTTCACCTCGAGCCATCATATACAAAATTATCTACAAAGCATAGCTTCCCTTGTACACTATTATAATTATAAAACATGTTAAGCAAAAAAGCAGCCAGATTAATAGAATGACAAGTTGACTAGTACAAATATTTGCACTACTCGCAGCTTGTTCAATCACTGAACTGGCCTTGATATTTCCTTATTTACATTACATATTTTAATAAAACACACATTGTTATCAATTATATAATAATGACACATTGTTTTGTTTATAATTGTCGAAAGCTTACCTCCAAAGGAGTAAATTTATGTGTTTTTTCAACTTCTAAAAGTTTATCTCCATCCAAAAAAAGTTTTTTTGCTAAAACTTGCAGCAAAAAAAATATATCATACAAATGAAAATCTAAAAATTGAGCAAACTGGGACGGCATTGTGAGCTTCAAATAGTTAAATACATTTTTCAGATATTCGCACAGAGCCTCTCGCCTCTGCTCAACGAACTTCGGCGTTTTATTCCGTATAACTTTTTTTGGTGGCAGTAACTCTTTTGCGACTCCATGGTCCGACACTAATTTCTCATGTAGATCTACAAAATCGCTGTACCGATGCATCACGTTCCACCGCACAGGCCCCACTTTAACAGTTATTTTGTAATATGTTACATTATCTTTTGTCGAGGCCTCATCCACGCTCACAGCACTATCCTCGCGGTGATTCACGAACGAAGACATTTTTAAATAAAGTGCGCACTAAACAGCTGATATTAGTGTGTTTACTCTAATTATGAATTAAATTATTGTACACATTTCGAAATTTTGTAAACGCCGAAGGAAACGCAATTTCAGATTGACGTAGCGAGGACAAATGACAGGAAATCGGGCACTGGCAGTGGCAGTGACGGATTTAGAATGTCAGTTTGACACCAGCTGTATTGATAGTGTCTGGTTCGTTCCGGATTGTTATAATAACTACAACAATCCGGAACGAACAAGACACTATCAACACAGCATTGCTCTGAAATTATTTCAGAGCAACATTCAAAAATTAATTAATTAAAAAAGTCATTATAAGTAAATACTTGTTCTAAAAAATCTATAATGAATAACAATTTTAGAAACATGATTTTGTCCATTTACGAATTTCCATTGTATCATTCAAATTATTCGTTCTTTGATGACATTGAGCTGACAATTGTCATTTGTCATAATAACCATTGTCAGCCAATTGTCAGATTCTGTATTTTGTTCGTGCCGTGTTGTGATAAAATTTATTTTTACAGAACCTATATAAAATGATTTCATGCTTTATTTAGGCCATCTAAAATTTCACTAAACCATTTTAAAAACCTATGTAATGAGTAGACATCTTTAAAGCCATTACTTACGAAGATGTTGAGTCGCTTTTCAGACGTACTGCAGACCGCGGCGGACGTTGTAAGAACATAACAATTAAAATGTTATCAGAATAACTCGCAGGTCGAAAATAAATTAACTTATTTGGTGTTGTTTCAGCTGGCTCCTCCAGCCACAAGGTTAGAGGACTTTGAGTATCATTGGAAAATGATACTGAATTTCTACCAGAACTATGACGACAGTAGCAAAATACACATTGAGGAAACTAGGATACCGCATCACTTGCACCAAATGTTACAGGTGCGTAGTAACATTTAGCTATTTCATTATTTGCACCTTGACATGGCAAAACGTCGCGTCAGAGGTCAATGCAGCCGTATGCTTCAGTTTTTTTAAACCTTACAACCTTGGTGGTTCTTTCTAGTAGCACAAACCCATTTATATCATACTCTATAATATCTCATTTCTGTGATTCTCTGATGGGATTTGATAAAGGTAAACTAGCCATTGCAGCTGAAGTTGCTATGAGAATGTCAGTGCTGCTAAGTTCTCTCTTAGTTTTTTTATATCACTTAGGTGGCAGACAAGCACACAGCCCACCTGATGGAAAGTGGTTACCATGGCCTATGGATGTTTGTAACACCAGAAGAGTCACAGTTGCGCTGCTAACCCTGAAAGTACAGACTTTCTGTGCCATCAGTGTAGAAGACAAAGCAGGTCAAGCCTTTAGTCTTCCCACTGACAGCACATATTCTCCAGTGAGCTCTGGCTACCCTACTCACTGCCGGGTACACAAAAACAAAAAAAACACAAAACACACACACTTAGTACACACGCAGTACTAAATGTGACAGATTTTGTTGCCAAAAGTTAACACTATCCTCAATTTAAACTGGTTGATATTTTACCCATAAGGATAATTCAATATATTTTTGTATATAACATATACAATTTTTAAATAATACTGTTTAACGGAACAAGTTCAACTAATAAGAGGCTGCTTGATTCTGGAGATAATAATTCTCTTAATTTAGGGGAAAATTATAGTTTACATGGGGTTTTAGTGTGTCTTTATAGTCATGCAAACAAGCTAAGAGTGGGGTTTACGTAATTAACCTCCTTCATATGAACATGGTATGTTTTTGATACCATTATTTTTGTTCTACAGTACATGGTTATAATTAAATATATTTGCAATATGTCATTTTACTCAATAGAATGTGACCCCGAAATCCCTTCTTTCAACTAGATTACTAATAAGTATGCAATAAATGTATTTTAAAGCTATGCTAATATTGACATTAATAATAAAATAATAATTAAATAAAACAAAAGTTAAAATGCGTTGTGGAATTCCTCCACATTGCATGCATCTTATGGTAGCGTTCCCAGAAGACTGGCAGCATTGCCACGTTGTATGACAATGCTTATTTTCTGAACTAATAAGAGGCCAGCCCTCTGGTCACCAGAAGTGTTGACCATACAGTTAAATTAACATTAAAAATAAATATTATGAACATTGTCTATTTCAAAGTTACACTGTCTGTCCATGAACTTTTCACATCTAAACCAATTGTGCTAAAATCTTGCATATTAAGTAAGTAACTTATATACATATAGCAAAGAAGGAACATAAGATACATACAAACATAAAATACTTGAATTATAAGAATTGTGATAGAACATAAGATACTTCTGTAATAATAAAAACATTCGCCAGATGTAATAATAAAAAAAATTGGTTTTATTCTCTGTATTCCTATCATTGGTTTACTCTTGAATGGAGCAAGTTAAATGTGACAAAGTAAGTGTGTAATCTCCTATTTAAAAGAAATAGAAATAAAATTGGTTTGTAAGTACATTACCATAAAAGTTCGGGCGCCTTGGAGATACACATGCCTAGGATAATCAGCGGAGATTGGAAACTTTTAATCTGCCGGAGGTGAGCTAAATGAAACCAAACGGTGAGGTTTAAGGTTTTATTGTCCACTCCAGTGTGCATTTAGAAATAGTTGCAAGGATACAATCCTAATGTATAACTAACCTTAAATTTAAAATTAGAGTTTTATAAGCTAGGTCAATCAGTTCCTATGTCAATATGATCTTATGTCACCAATGCATTTTTAGGTTATTTTGAAGTTTAGATTTAAAATATAATTAAAGTAAGCTCACGGCATCCCTCGGCGAGTATATGTAAACACAGCAGCGAGAAAGCTCGTAGCAGGCGAAGTTTTCAGTTTAAGCCCATGCGGTACATCCAGGTTTGAGGCGAAAAGTCCAAACCCTCCATAAGGAAATGCAGAGGACCGAAGACAAAGGTCCAAAGAAAAGATCCAAAGGCAAAAAGAAAATGAGAAAAAGGGCAAAGGCGGTTCCAATTTGGAAACCTGTAACAAAATTGCATGTCATTAGAACAAACTCCAATATGAACACGAGGTCCTAATTTTTTTATAAATTTGTGCGACTTACCGCCTTAATTTGCTGGAACAATGCCAATAGCAAAAGAAATCATAATATTCTCAGATTAAGAGCTGAAACAATAGAATTTTAACAATTATTTTTCAAATTAGGAACGTGGCAATTCCAACAAAGTGAATCTTATTAAAAAATGACAACTCACCAGAAATAAACTATAATTCCACAAGAGGATAGTTGTGAAGACACAAACTATTATCCTTTAGGCAAAAATACTCTCATTTTTATGAGATTTATTGAAATTAAGTTACGAAGCCATGAATATCGACCATCCAGCCTCAACGCTAGGAAGAAAGGTGCCTTGACAGCTATACGTCAAAATGTCATTCACTCCGCGTTCCGAAACTTTTCGTTCAAAAATAGAATTAAAACCGGTGTGACGACGTTTGCAGAGCGCGTCGTTACATTACATCCCTCCCCAAAAAGAAAAAGAAAGAAAGAAACTTCCTTTTCTGATGAAAATTATGAGAGTCCAGAACAAAATTCCAAAAAACCTCAAAAGACAAAATGTCTTGCAACATTTTTCAATAAACAAAAAAGGCAATGCGAAAGCATCTTGCATTGGGTATTGCAGAAATAATTATAAATTAAAGAATGGGAAAGCATTCCTAAAAATCAAAGAATGTGAAAACACTCGAAAAGTAAAGAATTAAGTTGAAAAAGAATTTCCAGTGTCAAATGGAAACAAAGGACACTATCCAACTTAATGGAATAACCGAAACCAAACTCAGAAAAGAGTAAAAACTTATTTCAACACAAAAGTGAAAATAAATCCTTCAATAAAACAAATTAAACAATCCCTACTCAATTCCATTCCAGATATCGATTAGGCAACCAACGCCGTCGAATCTAATCCTTGATCTTAACCAGCCTTCTAGCATCAATACAAAAGTGCGGTTGAGCTCCTACGCCACCGACTCTATACCAGCTATTCCTGAAACAAAAATATGAAACTAACAAGATATCGGTTAAGCACCAACGCTGCCGAATCTGAAAGAAAATCGGTAAAAACAATGAAGTTTTCCCACTGTCGGTTAGGTTGAAAAGCCGCCGACTTCAAATTCCTATTCCAACATCTAAAACGTCAAAACAAAATCACAACAAAAGTGTCGTAATAATATATTTATAAGCATTGTGATCGGCATAACACCACCAACTTTCCGAGCACAAGCAAAATATAAAGAAAATATGACAATTGTGACCAGTACAACACCACTGACTTTCTGAGCACAACCGCATAAGAAAAGTATGACATTTGCGACCGGCACAACACCACCGACATCCCGTGCGCAAAGCATAAAAAATGTAACAATGTGTATAAAAACACAATCGTACAAAAAGAGAAAAACGACAATTACGACCGGCTCAACACCACCAGCTTCCCGTGCGCAAAGCGTAAGGTGTGACTATGTGTATGAAACACAATAGCACAAAAAATTGTAAAGTCCAGTAAGACACAAGTTTCCCAAAAAATGGTATAACAAGGTGTGTAAAAAATGCATAAAATGCGTCCAATCCGAGAATCTTAATACTAAGAAAATAACCCAGAACTGTACAAAAATAAAGTTCAAGAAACTTAATTTTCCATTCCCTAAGTGAGTGGAAATAAGTCAAGTGAATTTAATGTAGAAAATGAATATTAAATTTCACTCCTATATTAGAGTAGAAACTAAATTCCTAAATTTGTACAAAATATACAATATTAAATATACAAGTGTATAAAAATATATACAGGAAAATAATCCTATACAACAAAGATAAATAAAAATATAAGATCTTTTGATGTGGAACTATTTGTTAATATGGAGTAGAGTTACATAAAAATAAGTCCTAAAATGACCTAAGTTATTTTTGAAGGAAACTAAAATTGAAATTAATAAATTGTTGTGAAGTTCCTAACATACATCACCTTTCAAGAACCCTAAACCTATCAAACATCACCTTTTAATGGGTTCAATACTTCAAACAAAGTACCAAAGACAAAGATAGACTTTTTGACAGTCAAAACAAGAATAATTTTAATATTTTATTATATCTTTAATATGATAACGACCAGTATAGTTTTTATTAAGGTCTTTTAAAACATAAACATTAGAGGAAATTTTATCTATTATTTCACACTTAACAAACTTAGGTGCTAACTTAGCCGAAAAGAATGCAGGAGCATTAGACTGCACAAAACTTCTCCTCCACACTATATCTCCCACTTCAAAAGAAATGACCTTCCTTCCTACATTACAACAACGCGCATTACGCTTATAAGCTTTAAGCAATGAAGCTTGAACTTTTATAAAAATATCACTAAGTGATTTAAGTGAAAAAGCAAATGAAGACCTATCAACAACATCAAGTTGATTGAGGTTATCAAAAGAATTACTAAAACGGTGCAATGAAGCATCAAAAATAAGTTCTCTACCGAACATGAGAAAATTAGGAGTGAAATCTGTAGCTAGATTCACACTACTATTTAAAGCTAATTGAACATGAGGCAAATATTTTGACCAAGTTCTATGATCATCTTTAACAAAACAAGAAATACATGTTTCGACTGTTTTGTTATATCTCTCTACAGGATTATTTTGAGGTGTATATAAAGTATTATAAAATATTTTACTAATATTATAACTTTTTAGAAAATCTACAAATTGCTTAGCTGTAAATTGGCTTCCATTATCACAAACAAAAATTTTAGGTGTTCCAAACTTAAGAAATATTTCTTTTTCAAGTATCCTACAAATTACTTTAGTGGTAGCACTAGTCATAGGAAATATCCAACAATATTTTGTAAAAACATCCATGATTGAAAGTATATACTTATGGCCAGAATAAGCTTTTGGAAGAGTTCCAATAATATCAATAGAAAGCATTAACATTGGTTTATCAACTTTCTTAGGATCAACCACAATTCCATGAGGTGGATTAGTAGAAGATTTATAAGCTTTACAAGTATCACAAGAAGAAATGTATTTTTGAACATCAATAAACATACCTTTCCAAAAATAATGTATTTTTAATTTATTTAAAGTTTTATGAATTCCTAAATGTCCTGAATTAACATCATCATGATTAGATTTAATAGTGTCTAAGATGTGTTCTTTAGGTATGACAATTTTCCAATTTAAACGATTATTAGGATTATATTTATCTTTACAAAATCTATACAAAGTATCACTTTCAACTTTGAAATTTTTATATTTTCTAGGAAACTTTTGACAATTTACAAATATTTTTCTATACCAAGGATCAACGATATCCTCATTTGGCATAACAATAATATTATTTACAGGAATATTAATAGCAGAAATTTCTATTCTGGATAAACAATCTGGAACTAAATGTAAAGAACCTTTTTTATATTCAACATCAAAAGTAAATTGAGAAATTCTAGCAGGACTAAGGGGCCAATAACGTTGTTTAAAAGGTTCACCAGTAACATTAATTTTATGTTTAACTAAATGAGTAAGACCTAAGCCTCTCTTTTCATAAGAAATATTTTCAAAAAGTGAAATAATTTTATTTAACTCGTGTTTCTCAGAAGGAGAAAGTTCAGAAACAGAAGTAACTGCATTTACACAAGTAGTGGATTCATATTCAAAAGTAATATTATTCCATAAGTCTTTAGCAAGATTAAATTTCAACCAAGAGTCAAATCCCAAAATAATTGAAGGTTTAAAAGAAGGTATTATCAAAAAATCTACATTTTTAGTTAAGTTATCACAAGTGATAGGTAAAACCATAGTTCCAATAACATTGTGTGCAGAACCATCAGCAGTAACAGCGTTACCTTTATAAGGTTTAAATTTATAACCTAATTGCAAAAATGTTTGATGAATATTAGAACCGAGTACACAACTACAAGCTCCACTATCTAACAAACCTGAATAAAATTTATTATTAATATTAAAATTTAAATAAGGTCTAGTGTCTTTATGTTTAACAAACAAAACAGGAGCAGCCCTGATATTATTAAAGAAAACTTTCAAATAATCCAACCATTCATTAAATTCTTTCTTACAAGTGGCTTCATTCGGAGCACTGCTAAATTTTTTCAACATCGAGTCACCAGAGGTTTTATCAAAAACTAGGGCTCGATGGGACCTGATACGTTTTTTGACTGAACAGTATTTGAATTACAAACTTCGCAATTCTTCGTAGTGACGCCAAGCTTGTGACATTTAAAACAAATTACACCTGGAAATGTAGGGCAATTTTTATAAGAATGTCCAGAGGACTTACATTTTGAACAAGTTAAATCATCTGATTTAACAGCACTAATTTGAGCAGAATATTTTTCTTTTTTAATACTTTTATTCTCACTCAAGTTCTTTCTTGACACAAAATTCTCTAATTCTCTGCTGAGGTTAATAAATTCGTCGATAGAAGAAATAGTTCTACCAAACACAAAAGGTGTGTAAATATTCAACATGTTATGTTTAATAATAGTTATGAGGGTAGCATCAAAAACAGGCATAGACAAACGGCTAGCCATATCCATTATGTCTGTAATAAAATCTGGTAATGACTCAGTTATCTTTTGTTTACGAGTACGGAGTTCATGTTCCAAATGATAATCAAATTCAATTCTATCAAAACGTTTCAACAACGCAGCCTTCAAATCCTGCCAAGAAGCAATACGAATACGAACACTACGAAACCATTTAAGCGCAGTGCCTGACAAAAGATCAGAGAATGAACTAACCAAAAAATATTCATTAAAATTTTTAAACAAGAAATATTCTTCCACTTGAGTAATAAATTCCCTAACGCACGATTTACCATCATACAAAAGCTTACTTCGTTTTAAATCAGGCAACTTAGTAACAGAAGGCAAGTTTTTCCTCAAATTATCATTCAATAAAACATTCATCATATTAAATGAAGATGCGGCTCTCAGACTATGATCACCAGCTCCTCGACTATTCGAAAATGGATCAACAACTTCAGATAAATCAGCCATGACATGAGGCATCTCATGAGTAGAAGTACCAACTGGAACATCATTAACAATATTCTCAAACAAAGGCGGGACCTGTATTTCCTTATCCATGTTTGATTTATAAAAGGATGTGAAAATCTAATAAAAAGTTGTATTAAATACACTATAAGTTTCTAATTAAAGTATCAATTAAAGTTTCTAATTAAAGTTAATTAAATTATGAATGAAGTTAATTGCATTGATAGCAAAACGCTAAACTCAAAAGTCAAACAAACTCATAGAATGGAATGTTATTGTTGCAAAAATTATTTAGGTCAAATGCCTATAAAGATAAAAATGCATTAGTGATTCACAAAATAAATTATTTATGTCTACTTAAGGTAAACAGCAAATATTCAAATATTACTATGTTTTCACACATGTGAATAAAGGTTAAGAACTAGTAATTATATAATATTACTAAGTGGAAAATCTTACCTGTAATAAACAAAAGCTATATAAGATAAAACAATTATAACAATAACCATGTTATACAAATTGAAACATTCACCTGTAATTGAGAGATACAAACAATAGTACTAACTTGTAGTATGATTAGTTTTGCAAAGTAAACAATAACAAAGATTTACTGTAATACACAGTTATGTAACAGTAAAATACATGAAGAAAACACTGTTCTTAACATGATAAGGTAAAAAATAATGCAAAGGTGACAAGGAATAAAGATATATGCACACTGTCATGTCCCTGTTCGCGAGTGCCAGATGTAATAATAAAAAAAATATTACATCTGTATCTCCTATTTAAAAGAAATAGAAATAAAATTGGTTTGTAAGTACATTACCATAAAAGTTCGGGCGCCTTGGAGATACACATGCCTAGGATAATCAGCGGAGATTGGAAACTTTTAATCTGCCGGAGGTGAGCTAAATGAAACCAAACGGTGAGGTTTAAGGTTTTATTGTCCACTCCAGTGTGCATTTAGAAATAGTTGCAAGGATACAATCCTAATGTATAACTAACCTTAAATTTAAAATTAGAGTTTTATAAGCTAGGTCAATCAGTTCCTATGTCAATATGATCTTATGTCACCAATGCATTTTTAGGTTATTTTGAAGTTTAGATTTAAAATATAATTAAAGTAAGCTCACGGCATCCCTCGGCGAGTATATGTAAACACAGCAGCGAGAAAGCTCGTAGCAGGCGAAGTTTTCAGTTTAAGCCCATGCGGTACATCCAGGTTTGAGGCGAAAAGTCCAAACCCTCCATAAGGAAATGCAGAGGACCGAAGACAAAGGTCCAAAGAAAAGATCCAAAGGCAAAAAGAAAATGAGAAAAAGGGCAAAGGCGGTTCCAATTTGGAAACCTGTAACAAAATTGCATGTCATTAGAACAAACTCCAATATGAACACGAGGTCCTAATTTTTTTATAAATTTGTGCGACTTACCGCCTTAATTTGCTGGAACAATGCCAATAGCAAAAGAAATCATAATATTCTCAGATTAAGAGCTGAAACAATAGAATTTTAACAATAATTTTTCAAATTAGGAACGTGGCAATTCCAACAAAGTGAATCTTATTAAAAAATGACAACTCACCAGAAATAAACTATAATTCCACAAGAGGATAGTTGTGAAGACACAAACTATTATCCTTTAGGCAAAAATACTCTCATTTTTATGAGATTTATTGAAATTAAGTTACGAAGCCATGAATATCGACCATCCAGCCTCAACGCTAGGAAGAAAGGTGCCTTGACAGCTATACGTCAAAATGTCATTCACTCCGCGTTCCGAAACTTTTCGTTCAAAAATAGAATTAAAACCGGTGTGACGACGTTTGCAGAGCGCGTCGTTACACTTCAAACATAAGATTTATGGAAGAGATCTGTGCAATAAAGTGTTCCCACCCGGGCAGAGTCATTAGCAGCAGGTAGTGTTATATAAATAAACACAAAACTAAGGCTGATAAAGATTAAGTTATATCTTTAAAATGGTGACAGTGCTGTTGAGATTTGTAATTGTATTATCTAATCTACTAATTGATAACATCATGTGACAGCTTATTGCCATTTGTGGCTCTTCAATGGTTTCTATAGATCATGTGGCAAGAACACAAAGTAAATTCCATGCTTGCGATGTTTTGCTGTTAATATCAGGTCATCTTTGATTCTTTTCAAAATACAGTGTTTTATATAGCTATTTAAAATATCCAAACATTGAAGTGCAGCCAAATCTGTAGTTTTTTTATACCGCTTAGGTGTAGTTGGACTGGTAAAAGTAAAGCATACCGCAGACTCTGGGGTAAAAGCTCTGGATGCAACTGAGATTAACTCTTAAGATGTAGAAGATAACATAGCTATTTAATAAAATTTTAAAGCAGTTAGTCTACTATAGATTTAGATCAGAAAAAGTGAACATCTAAAACAGGGTTTGAAGCCACTACCACCCCCTTACAGACAGAAAACACACTGAGCTATCTGACACGTCTTGGATATTCGTAATTCTCCCAAATATTCGTCTTGCATTTTTGTGTGGGTCTCACCCCTGCATTGTGCCTTACTCTGCACAATATTAGAGGACTGGAAATATTGTTATTACTTCAATGTCGGCCACCCAGCACATGCTAGCATGGTATAGCCATGCCTTCCCAAGCAATATACCAGGGAGTAAACATCTTCGAAAGTCTTAATATCAACTTTAAGCTGCAGTTATCCTGCATCTAATAAAATTTCATAGGAAATCTAACTCTATCAGTGCCGTGGAGTCGAACCGACTAAAACCGCATGCCATAAAGTCATCAATTGACGAGGGTGAGGTTGCTTCTGGCATATCTCTGATCCAGGGCCTTCGAAGGCTCCTCGGGCGACTCTTTTCGCGATCAAGGGAACATAATTAAATAATCCCACACACGAAGGGTAGCTCTTAAGTTTGGTTCTGCCGTCTCTATTGAAAATAATGTCAATAAAGCTTTCCTGATTTTCTATCATCCAATTAGGGGCTTACCCCACTCGCCCCGTAGACGATTATATACATATCGCTAAGTATTTCCGTGTTGAGATAAGAAAAGTAACAAACTTGTGTTACAGATCTATATTTCTTTTTATCAGTAGTGAATGTAAAAAGTCGATAAATAGATATTCAATATATATCATCAGCAAAATAATCAATCCTTTAAAAACTGATTTAATATTGATCATCAATTTTAATAGCGTTGCTGCATTCGTCGCACCTACGATTAGGTATTTTAGTACCTAATCTTAGGTGCGACGAATGCAGTAACGCACAAACTTTGTGACTCAAAGAGTGCGAACGAAATCGTACTACTTTAGGCGGCTTCACACGCTAGTTCTATGCGTTCCAATAACAGATAGAACAGTTTCATCTGTGTTATTCTTTTAATCCGAGGATTATGTAAACCTAAGCTTTGCCGTATGTGTTTCGCCTGCTGTAGTCAGTAGTTTTCAGAATAGGTACGCAGACTTTTCTAGAAACTTTGTCATTTTAGTAGTAATTTATCAAACCATTAGACGGACTTTCATCAACCATGTTTAAGAGTACTTTCTCCAATGCGATAGGTATTCAAATGAACGCGATACGAATGTATTTCACGGTGCGCGCGTTTTATATGGCACTGACCTTTATTATAACGCCTATATAATCCACGCATGTGTTTCCCATATTTCGTTGTTATTTTGTGTAAAAGTAGTACTGCAATTATCGCACAGAAAGGGATTCCAAGGGAGGATTTGTATATCTATGGAAATTTCGGATACGAATGCTGCCCATACTGTACTTATTATGTCCGATAATCAAACAACAATTTCAGATCGCATCTGTATGTATTTGATATGTATTCGTGTAGGTATATTTGTATAAATATGTATATATATACCTATATATATGTACTGCGGTAGCCTAGTGGTATGGGTAATGGACTGCTGAGACGAGGTCTCGGGTTCGATCCCAGGTTTCACCATGGCACACACCAATGACTCTTCGATGCTTTTCGAAATTATGTGTGTATATATCGCAGGTTTATAAGTGCCCGGTTAATGGCAATAGGCTCGCCACCTATTACATTGGGACCTAGGGATAAACTGGCGAAATGTGGGTGTTATCACCTCTGCCTACCCCTTCGGGGATATAGGCGTGAGTTTATGTTATGTTATATATGTTCTTTTTATTTATTTTTTTATTTTTATGCATATATCTATGTATATATTGGTCTATATGTGTATGTAGTTTATGATGTTGGGATATATTTATATATGGATATATTATTATTTATTTATTTTTCATTAACTTTTATTATATAAAATTATTATTTGTGTACCAAACGTAGAGAACTATCACCACCACAACACTTCGTGCACCTACCTTTGATACAAATATCTCTGCATCATCCTAAGGTTGACTGGTAGAAAATGCCTGTGGCATTAAGTCCGCCTTTGTACAATCCTTGTCTGTTTGTGCAAAAAGTATTGAAAAAAAAACGATTGTACTGCACTACACTACATTATTATTAAATATCAAATCCAATATCAATGTAGCCTGAATTGTATTAAATAATGCGTCAAGTGTTAGTGCGGCGCTCGTACGAGTTAGCTGCGTTATACGTGCATTCTATTTATTTTATTTCATTAGCATTTGTTTACAATAAAGTGCAGTGAGTCATCGCAGTGCGAACTGCGAGCGGCTCGGCTCGGCCTGGTACCTGCGAATGGATAAACAACAATACGGAAATAGCGAAGATGACAATAGTTCAATGATGAATTTTTGTTTGACGGATAGAGAAGTAGTGGAGATAGAAGGAAGTCGATTAGTTGAACATACACAAATAGAAATAATGTCGGAATATACACAGAGTACGTCGCAAAAGAGATTACGAGAAGAAGAAGAATGGACCGTAGTGGGATCAAAGGAAAAAAAATTGAAAGATGAGATTATTCAAATTTATATTCATAGTAGTGATCAATTACCGAAACAGTTTGCATTGGCAAAACTACTGAGCGAAAACGATATTAAAGACGTCGCCCGAGTGAAATACATCAATCCGTTTAAGATTAGATTAGACTTTGCGAGCGACTTAGAAGCACATAAATTAGAGATATGTGAAAATTTCACTGCAAAAGGTTGGAAAATTCAGAAGGCAACAGAGAAATATACATCGTATGGTATCATAAGAGATGTGGAACTAGAGATATCTGAAGAAGATATACAGGATACTATTTCATGCCCTAGCCCCGCGAAATTGATAGCGGCAAAACGACTTAAGCGGCGTAATAAGGATTTGACAGGATGGTGTGATTCTGAAACTATACGTTTATGCTTTAAAGGCGCGTTTATGCCACCATATGTTTTTGTGAACGATCTTCGTATCAAAGTTGAACCGTACATTTTCCCAGTTTCTCAGTGCTCGAAATGCTGGAAATTTGGGCATACGATAAAATTTTGTCCCTCAGCAAAAGTAGTATGCCCAAAATGTGGTGATAACCATCCTAACTGTGAGAAGACAGAGTTCAAATGCGTAAACTGTTGCGGATCGCATATGGCTTTGAACAGGTCTTGTCCTGAATATGTTAAGGAGAAGAAAATTCGGCAGTTAATGGCGGAGTTTAATTGTACATATAAAAAAGCCTTGATGGTATACGTGCCACCTACCTCACCTGTGCCAACCGTGGATGCATTAAGATTTGTTGGGACTATGCAAGTACCTCCCCAATGTGACACTGATCCCGAAGGTATAGAAAATATAACAAATAACACCTCTTTTGCTTCAATCCTTAAGTCAAGACCTGTCAGAAAGAAAACTAGCTTACTCCGACCGAAAGCGGTTCGGCCTTCCACTCCATTTCAAAATTTGAGAGATCAGCATGATGAATATGATAATCTCCCGGCGCCGCCGTCTACTTCCACCACAGTTAAAGAAAGAGAGGTTAAGTTTGAGGAGTTGCTAAAAAAATTGAAGGAAATTTTGTTCAGAAAAAATGAATCATTATATGAAAAAGCACAAAATATGGTGAAATACTGTGTTGAATGGTTGATTTTAGTTATAGTAGAAAATGTATCAGATTGGCCAGTGTTGAAAATTATTTTTGATTATTTTAATGGCTAATTCTAGCCAAATGTTGCGCCTTAATATTATACAGTGGAATGCACAAAGCATTGGCCCAAAATTGTTAACGTTTGAGAGCTTACTTTCACAGGAGAAAATTCACATTGCAGTTTTAAGCGAGACATGGCTTAAGCCCACTGATAAGCTAAGGATAAGTGGTTTTAATATTTTCAGGGAGGATAGAAGCGACGGATACGGGGGTGTAGCTATTGTGGCTCACAAATCTATCAGAACACACACTATCCCAGTAACTTGCAATGGAAATACAGGTATCCAAGTTATAGGCATAAAGGTATACAATTGTGATTACATAGAAAATATTATTTCCTTATATTGCCCCCCTTCCGTTAGTACCGTGCAGAGCGATTGGGATTGTTTATTTTCTCATTTTTCTAATAGAACGTTGATACTTGGTGACTGTAATGGCCATCATCCAAATTGGTCCACAAAAACTAATACAAAGGGTAGACAGATATTCGATGCATTGATGGATAACGCGTTTGTAACATTAAATGATGGACAAATTACTAGACTTAAGTATGTTAACGGCATACTACAACAGTCGTCTCCTGATATATCACTAGCCTCGTCTGACATAGGCCTAGATATGTGTTGGAAAGTTCTTAACGAGTCATTAGGCAGCGACCATCGGATAGTTAAAATTACTTCTAATATAAGAAAATCTTCTACGCAAGTGTTAAAGAGAAACTACAAAAGGGCTGATTGGGATTCTTACACAACTTTATTAGATAATCTTTTTTCTAAAATGAATGTCCCTGAGGATCTGCAAAAGGGGTATGACCTTTTTATCGATTATCTATATATGGCAGCAGATTTACACATCCCTTTCATAAAAATAAATTATAATCCTAATAGTAACTTTTCACCTAAACCCTATTGGTCTCATGAACTTTCAAAAGTTGTAGCTGAACGGCGTTTAGCCTTAAAAATATTCAGGCATAACCCTATCCCAGAAAACTTATCTATTTTACAAAATAAAATTCGAATTGCACAGAAATTAATACGTAAGGCTAAATCTGAAAATTGGCAAAATTTTTGTTCCTCTGTAGACCAATCGTGTTCCTCTAAAGAAGTGTGGGAAAGAATGAGATGGCTTAAAGGAAACAGATCAAGTAAGCCGTACATAAACAAGGATATGGCTAACACGCTTCTAAATAATTTGACACCTGATTTTGTTGTCCCTCAAAAACCGTTATTTTCCTCACGTAACTTGAAATTAGGCACTAAAATAACAGTACAGGAGTTGCAAAAATGTATTCGTTTGAAAGATACCTCCCCTGGAGATGATAACATTACCTATTCTATGGTCAAACACTTGCCGAACAATGGGATAAAAATATTAATTTATTTTTATAACAGATTTTATTCGACTGGTTTCGTCCCTAAGCAATGGAGGAACATAGTTATTATACCTATTCCTAAACCTAAAAGAGATCCCAACAGTGTATCTGCTCTCCGACCGATTTCTATGATTTCGTGTTTGTGTAAAGTATTTCATGGCATTTTACTCAATAGATTAGAATGGTACATAGAAAAACATCACTATTCATCTGCATACACCACAGGTTTCAGGAAATGTCAGTCTACTTTGGACAACCTTACCAGTTTAACGACTAGAATTCAGTTGGGTTTCTGTAAAAAAGTTCCTACAGTATGTTGCTTTCTAGATATAGACAACGCGTATAATAACGTCAATGTGTCACGCCTAGTTACAGTTTTGGATAGTATCGGAGTTGGGTCAGATATTTGTACCTACTTATGGAATTTTTTAAAAGAAAGGAACCTGAAGATCATGATTGATGACTCGGTTATATGTCGAACAACTAGTTGCGGTTTAGCACAAGGGGATCCGCTATCTCCCCTATTGTTTAATATTGTCACATTGAAAATTTGCAAATCAATTACTACCAATGTATTTATATCACAATATGCAGACGATTTCGTCATATATACTTCAGATAAGAAAATTGCGGATAGTGCCAATAATCTACAGTTAGTGCTTAATGTTATTTTTTTCTATGTTTAGAGAAATCGGACTAGATATTTCGGCTTCAAAAAGTCAAGTATGTGTTTTCCAAAATAGTATTTTAAGAGAACCGGTTTTGTTGAAAATTGATAACGTCCCACTACAAGTAGTTGATTGCGTTAAATACCTGGGGGTGTGGTTAGATAGAGGACTTAGGTGGGCTAAACACATTGATGAGATTAAACAAAAAGTTTCATCGTATTCCAATATATTTAAAGTACTATCAGGCAGTGGATGGGGTGTGCACCCTGTTCACTTAAGGCGTTTATACATAAGCCTAATTAGAAGTAGGTTAGATTATGGTAGCCACCTTTATGGTTCAAGCTGTATTACACATTTGAAGAAATTGCAGACAGTGCAAAACCAGTTCCTAAGATTGGTTGGTGGATTTGTGAAAAGTACACCGGTGCATGCAATGGAAAATGAACTGTATGTTCAACCATTGCACGTGCGAAGATATTTTTTAGCTACGAAATACTTGCTTAAGCTTAAATCGTTAGGGAATAATGAAACTATTAATATCATCGATGAACTATACAACCGAGTTCAAAATTCTCAGTGGCGACGTAAAACGAAACCACTGCTCCTTTTACCACATGAACACTACAAACAGACGGTGTTTTACATTAGTAAGTCGCTCGAAGTATTCTCTCTTGACACTTGGGTAAGCAATGTGAATTTATCTCAAACTGTGAGGCCTTTCATAAACGTACTCGATAAACCCAAACAGTTTTATAAACCAGTTGTTCTCAATGATATCTGTGCCCAGTTTATACACAAAAACTACCCACATTTTTACTATATTTTCACAGATGGGTCAAAGATTAATGATTGTTTTGGTGCTGCATTCTTTGATCCGCAAAACAAAAGCTTTATTAGGTTAAAAATTGAAACATTAAATATATCTGTTATGAATATTGAATTGATAGCTATAGCAGAAGCGCTTTCCTATGTTGACTCATTTCAAACTGGAAATTATGTCTTATTTACTGATTCGAGAAGTGCACTCCAACATTTGATACGGTGTACCTCAGGAATACGGGGACTTCCAATAGCTTATGACATACTTAGATTAATATTAAAATTTCAGGCTGGAACCAAAACTGTTATCCTCCAATGGATTCCCTCACATATCGGTTTAGGTGGTAATACCACAGTAGATAGTTTGGCAAAGCAAGCGACCATTACGGGTACATCAGTCAACCGGTTACCTTACTTCATAGACTTATTACATTTAACCAAAGAGAACTGCTATGATATGTGGAAAGAGTACTTTGATGAAAGGTCTCGCATGGTGGGTATATGGTACAGGACGTTGCAGCCATACCCTTTCCGAGGTCTATGGTTTGCAGATTCTGGCCTAGCGAGACAAGATGTTGTAACAGCCTTGAGACTTCGTTCTGGACACATGCCTTTAAACAGCTTCGCATATTTAATGAAAAGAAATTCTACCCCTAACTGTACAGTTTGTGACGTTAGGGAAGATGTATATCACATTTTGGCAGAGTGTGTACGGAACGAAAGCCAGCGAAGACAATTTGAAATTGCACAAGGTGTTTGTTTGCGTTCACTTGGGGCATGTAACAGCATCTTGTCTTTACCTTTGTCGGAGCACGCTAAAGTTCTTTACAAAATTGTTAACATAGGTTTAAAATTTAGAAACGATTAGTTTTAAATGATTAACGTAATTAGTAGTTCCCTATGGGGGTGACATGGTCACTGCGTGATCAAGCCCTCACCTTATGGTAAATAAAGAGAAAAAAAAAAAAAATAAAAAAAATAATGCGTCCGAATATTTTATGGGCATCTAACATGTCACTCTACTGATTAAGATCAGAGTTGAGAATGCCTTTGCAGGTTCTTTTTAGGATTTGCTAAAGAGGATATTTCTTTTTTAGTAGAATCACCAGACTGCATTGGGTAACACCGAAGCGAAGACCGCTATCGGTTACATTGAGTTATTATTACCTAGCCCTTGATCACGGTAAAGGGATATTATCGTCTTTTGGTCAGTTCTTTTACTCCCCACACTTAACACATATACGCCCTCAAAATTTTGTTGGAAGCCGGAAATAGTTTTTTGCATTTGGCCATTTAGCGCCTCTTGTGTCTCACTGTACCCAAGGACCACTTTGAAAAATAAAGAGGCGATGCAGTTGCCTCTACATTTACCAAAGTGGTGATGTTTTTGCAATAGAAACGATTTGGAAAGAAGCCGATAGAGGATTATTTTCCCACTTTAGAGGACGCATCAGACTCCGATGGTCACTTAACGATACCCGTATCTTCTTTATGAACTGACCTAAGTGTTGAAGTTAGGGTTGCCCATATTGCCCAGTACTCCTAGTAAAAGCAGGCCGAAACTGCTAACATGCTTATGAAGTGGGCACTATCCTAATCGACAAATTTTGTAGATGTAGTGACATATATTACAACAACTTATTTATTGTTTTCAGTTAATAGTAGATGAAGAAAAGGAGCAACATGGTGGCACAGTGGGTCCATGTCTAGAAGCCATAGTGCAACGGTCGATATGCCTTCTGGACGCACTGACAGCCCTAGCGGCCGCAGACAGGCCGCCTGGGGCTCGAGCGCTGGCTCTCACGACCGGGACCGCACTACTGAGGCGGACAAGGCAGCCGTGTGTGAACAGCGCTCACGTTTACCGACCTCTGCAGGTAAAGTGCAGTTATTTTTAAACGTTATGGAGATAATACAAAGTGTCCTAAATAGGAAGATATTAAATTTATTATCAACGTAATTACTATTTTTATCGCCACGGCCACTAGGAACATCGCATACTCCATCACTTGATATTCTTACCCTATTAGGTAGGGCTATAAATATAGGTATATACTTCTGATCCCTTGCCCGCTGATGACCCTCCCCAATAGCGTAATGACAAATAGCCTAAGACACTCACAATGTGGCTTTTTTTTACGTGCGCAAAATCCCCACGGATACCTCCCCACCGGAGCCGGTGGGAGAGGTTATGTCGGACTCGAACCGACTAAAACGCACGCCGTCTGTGGGTCGTTTTGGTTGCCGAAGGTGAGGTTGACAGGCATATCCCTCGCACCCCGGCCGACCTAGGGCCATCTCTCACGATCTGGCCCTCTCCTCGGGTGTGTGGGGACTACAGAGTCCCAGCTCGTTCCCGGAAAACGGTGAGGCGCGCCAGGCGCGCCGCCGCCGCGGCACAATGTGGCTTTGTATTGATAAAATTGATTTCAAAATCGGTTAAGGAATTCAGGAGCTACCGAGATTACTAAACACTTCTGTCTACCGTTTCGGGATGCACAGTTTTGAGCATTGTAGTGCACGTGCTCGCAAAAATATCTTGTTTAAATTCCACCATGTTCGTACTATTAAATAATATGATAAGAGTGATTAATCCACTAATCTGCAATTTACACAGTAACATGTAGGTATTTATGTATTGTTACGTCACGTATGTTTATTTGCGCATATAGAATGGGAAGGTCACAACTTCCACGAGATGTATTGGTGTAGGAATTAACTGCTATACTAGACAAACACGCAAACAAAATAAACGATTTTAGGCTATAAAAATTTCAGGTAGCTATTCTACAAATAGGTGCTTAGGTAGAAATTTCTGGGCCTTGGAGAGCATGTTAAGCTCAGAATACAGAACAAACAAGTTTGTTCTATATTCTGAGGGCAGTCGTTATGGGTGATTGGAGTTCCAAGGTCAGATGGCAGCCGCTTCCTTAAAATATCGGAAGTTCAGCCGCATCCTAGTTATACTAAAAAGTCGACCCCAATCTAGTCGGGAAAAGCCTGAGAGAATGATGTATGATGAAGATTCTACCTCTTAGGGTTTTAACACAATATATAAAGCTTCCACCTGTGGAAGTCCAACACTTCATTCATTACGCCATTACCGTTTTAACGACTAATTAATTATTGATAAGAATTTTTTACTTCCACTTGTAAGTCCATTGTAGAAGTATTATTATCACGGTTGAACAACGCCGTTACAGGTAGTTAAAACTAGTCCGTTGTGGTGTTAAAAAAGATATGTGCGTGTTAAGCGGGCGCTATAGGTATGTCGGTCAAATCGCAAGCGTTGGCAATTTGATGTAAAGTTGGTCAAGTTCGAACGCGACATATGCCAATGACCTATGGAATATAAAGCAATGATCCATCGCGTTTCACAAAAGTGAAATGAATTGTTATGATTTTCGACGGAGCTAAGGCTTAGGTTACACTAACCTTGAGGGGAAAATATTCCGCGTCTGTTCGGCATATATCGGATGGATATTCGGCGTAGTGAGCCGTTATTATCATTTCTATGCAATAACATGTATTTGCGTTCCTACGCAGAAGATCCGCGACGATATATCCTTTGAGTGTAGCATAGGCTTAAACTGTTTTTGTAGCCAATAGCGGTCCACATTATATTGAACATCTCCGCATGGCGTATTGGCCCTCGCGTAGATAGCCGGGACCCAAGGAAACCTCACCTTTAAGATAGTTCAGCGTCTGATTAACGAGGCTCTTGACTAATATTTACTTTCACTATTGATTCGTTGAGGGAAACGGTACTCCTGAACTCCTGTAAAAGCCTCGTTTTAAAAACGTAATTTACTGAATTGAACCCCTGGTCTTATTATCAAAACTTATGTATAAACTTAACGAGAAAGATATCATAAAAATATATTCGAATGTTACACATATTGAGAAACTCACTTGTACTTTTCCACATTATTTTTAATATATTAGACCTGACCGGTTTCGCCTTACGGCATCCTCAAAGGTTTTATATAAGTGAGTTTCTCAATATGTGTAAAAACAAATTCCACCAAGTGCCATCAATCAACAGTATTCGAATGTATTTCCAGCGCATGCTCATCCAGTGCAACGAATCACCCGCATCGCCGACCGAGAAAGAAGAAGTCGAGCTCCTTCTGACTCTGTGCGGCTTAGTCCGGAAAGAGCCAGGCCTAGCCAACATCTTCACCACTCCATTCGTAGAAGACAAATCCACCTTACTCAGTATACCTGAAGACATACAAAAACTAATACCTATTAGAAGTAAAGTTCAAACGCCAAAGAAAAATCCTCTATTTGAAGTAGAGCTGCCCCCAAATCCGTTGAGAAATGTATCAATAATACGGACGGGGAGAGACGACAATTGTAACGCCACCTCTAGCAGCTCAGCGGATGACAACGTGTCGTGCAAGAGTCACAAGACAGTGTACGACGACAATGACAAGTTTCTACTTATCGATTTGTTGCTGTCGTATTTGAGTAGTGCTGTGAGTATGTTTAGATTTTTTTTTTAAAGAATATTCGAACTGAAATTACTAATATTCCCTCTAACCCCTTCAGCTAAGCTAAATTACCTGTGTTAGGAGTGTGTTCACGTCGGTAGTTAAAGGCCAGGATTCCAACCCAGGACCTCTCGATCGTAAGGCTGACTCTTTAACCACGAAGCTACCGACGCTTCATAATTAATTTAATTTTTTTGTTGTTATTGTTTGATTATGTTATAACAATTAGTTTTGTTACTTGCTTAGTGGGTTAGGCCTTTTGCAATTGTGAAATCCCAAGTTTGAATCCATTACAATACCGATGGGGACCCCCTCTTTGATGACAATACTAGTAATTTTGATTATTAGTACTCATTTAAAAATAAACTAACTTCCATATCCTTGAAGATCAAGGGTCAAAAACGATCAGAATGTTCGATCTTGATAAATGTGTTATGTATGAGAATACCGTTTTTGACATTTAGGAGATATTAAATCGAAACTTAATTTTAAACAGAATCTTATTACGAGAATAGACTGTCACATCGAACAGCAATTTACTATCCATCCTTGAACCTTCATCCATTTTCAGGACAACCAAGTGGTCCTTCGAGCCTGCGAAGGCATAATGATAGTGTCGTCCCTCCCGGAGGATGACATCGCGAACTTGCTGACTAGCTGCAGCCCGGCCTGCGAGACCATCGTGGACAAACTGGCGGCCAAGTACAAATGTATACCGGCTAACGTGGACCCCACTGATGTCGATCATTTGAATATAACGTGGGCGTAAGTACGAGATACTATCGAGTGGGTTTTTAATTGTAACGATGAAATTTGAGTTAAAAATACTTTTTGTACAAATACAAGAAATCACGTATTCGACTCTGGCATCGGAGGTCATTAAATGACCTCCGTCCTCCATAAGCGCAGATCTGGGGGTGACAAGTGGAGCCGCCTGTGACTCTAGCAGAAGCAGGTCGAGACGGCGGCGCGATTAGTGCCTCTCCGCCTATTTCTGGGAAAAGATGGGAACGCCGTTGTCCCACATCCGATGGGGCCTTCTATATCCCTGGGTCAGTCGGGTGCGCGATCAAAAAAAAAGCACAAGAAGTCAACAGTTTGTATTACGCAAGAATAGCTGTGGTCGTAAGCCACTTAATGTAACAAAACAATATTTTCTGTGAAAAAGTGACACCGGACCACGGTTATCCTTGATATTTTCTTGATTAATATTTTTAGAGCATTATTTTTCAGTGATCGGGTTTTAGTTTTATTATTATTATTATTTTAACTTATTTTTTTATTAGCGACTATCGGTTGATCTCTGAACCTGAAAGGGAAAGAAGAAGTCTTGCCTATCAATCAGTTGTTGTACCAGCTTTCAAATGTCCGAATCTGGTAATGTTTTATTAGGTTGCTCTTTTTGTAGTATAGTCTGGCTGGGTAGGGGTAGATGGTAGATACTATGGATGTCCTTCGGGGATATACTTACGTTAGTAGGTACGATATGAACTAGCATGGTTTCGGTTGTTGTAAATAATTATTTGATTTCAGGTACGTAGCACAGGACTTTGGCGACAAGTCGTACAGCAAATTCCACGGCTACAGAGAACTGACTAGCTTCTTCTCTTGGCTGGACTACTGTGATACTCTTATGAAGGTTAGTCAAATATAGTACAGATTCAAGTCGATTAAGATAGGAAAAAAAATTAAACAGTTCAGGCGGGTTTCGAACCCGCAATCTAACCTCTTAACTTAGAGGACACTCTTTAAGTGGGAGTATGATGCATTTGATACGTTACGCTTGCTTTGCAAATCTTGTATGTTTTTTGGACGAATTTCGTGCAAATTTATCTTATGACATTTGGTCCATATTATTCACACGAACCAGACGACCGCATTCGTGCACATACACGAGGCAACAGACAGCCTAAAGTGGAGTAGGTGTTTAATGAACATTACACATGAGGTAATTTTCCCTTCAATCTGACCCGTTTTCGGGGCCGTTCAAGTACTACGTAAGTACTAAAGGGGGGGGGGGGGGGACTGTACATTTACTTATTTTTGATAACATGAGGGTGAGGGGTTTAGATAGGGATTACGTAAGCAGTAGTTATTTAATTTTACACATACTATAGCATGCATTACCCTTATAGTAATGGGGGGGGGGGGGGTGTTAAGAGTTTTACTTATTTTTGTTGACACGGGGGATGGGCGGTTAAATAATTGTAATAAATCAATGTAATGAATGAACTGTATCATCCATCCTTCACCTCTTAATCCTAGAAACGTTTATAACTTTGTTGTTTCGCCTCCCAGGAATGCCACCCAATAATAGCCTCCCACCTGTCGCGGACGTTCCGCCAGAACTTCCTAGAGGGCACGGCGGAGAACGGCATCACGGATGTGCACCACGCGGTCTTGGTCACCGCCATATTGGCCAAGTGTCTCAAAGTCATCGACTCGGCTGATCTTATTAACGGTATGATTTTAGACTATATACAAAATCTATAGACACAGTATGGCCACTACAACGCGGCGTAAATAGTAGCTACTACTTTGGTTCAAGTTAGACATTTATATTAAGGCCTGGTATTCATTACCAGCTCACGTGTTTCGTTCATCCTAGGGTCCAGGGTCCTTTAAGCGGAACGTGAAAAAGCATTATTATGAGGCCGTCAAGCTGAGTGTCGGCATTGTAACATGGTATGTGTAAGTAATGGTGACCCTCTTTTCTGAGACTTTGTCTTCAGCTTACTATCACGCCAGGCGGAACCTAATTGACGTGTCCTATACAAGATCATATATTGACAGTTTAAAGACAATATTGACTACCTAACTCTGTTGTTGGCTTTCTACCCTAACTGATGCGATGAACTTCGATATTTTCCGTGAAGCGACTGCCACCTGACCTCCACAACCAATTGAGCGATATTGAAAATGTGTAGTTGGACCAGTTGAACTTTTGAGGGGTCCCGTACCGACTGCCATATATGTTAATGCGGCTTAACATGCTCTCCGAGGGAAAAAGATAAGGTGAAGCTAGTAATAAAGAATAAAAAAACATAACATATATAACATAAACTCACGCCTATATCCCCGAAGGGGTAGGCAGAGGTGCTAGCACCCACATTTCGCCAGTTTATGTTTAGGTCCCAATATAATAAGTGGCGAGCCTATTGTCATTAATCTGGCACTTATAAACCTGCGATAAATACACACATAACTTCGAAAAGCATCGAAAGGTCATTGGGATCGAACTCGAGACCTCGTCTCAGCAGTCTATTACCCATACCACTAGGCTACCGCGGTTACTAGAGTATTACTAAAGTATCTTACGTGAAATAATCATTGTCCTTTTGTTCCAGAGTTCTCCAATTGGTTGGTGGGCGACGGAGAGGTGTCAGAATGGCCGCTGTTACATACCCTTATAAATAACTGTCTCACAGAGAACTACGAATTGACTTTAGAAACGTTAAGGTTTTTCGAGGTACGTAATTGTAAAATATATAGTACTAAGTAATCCAGTTTAAAAATTGTCTCTGTGTCAAATTTTTATCGAAACCAGCATAGCTGTTTCAATGTGAAAGACACTTGTATAAAATTAATTTTTATTCATTTTTGTAATAATAATAATATGATCTAGTTACTGTTGTTAACGTTATGTCTAGTGTACCTTACCACTATTATATAATGCACAATTTGTATCGTAAGGAGATATCCACTTTTTGTGTGGACCTTGATTTTTTATTTGCAATATAATCCATTATGGCTCAAATTACACTGATATATAGTAGCTAAAACTAGGAATCGTACATTAGTTAGATAGTTATCTTTAAATCCTGCATTTAAGAGAATAACTAAAAATTATTTTACGTTATACTTCGACAACCAGTCGACATATTATTATTACATTTTTTTACACCAAGCAGCTTCGTAGGTGGATTACAATGATGCAGTATAAGTCTCATAATTAGGATCCACTACTTCTGAACGAAATCGTTATGTAATTCTGGTAGTTCAGTATTGCATTATAGTTATAAATAAAACAAAAATAAGTAACGCTTTTCGTCTCAACATGGCGTAATCTATCAACTTCTCTTTATATTTGTAAAAATCTTACTCGAAAAAATCAACCAAAAACAGTCCACAAAAGCATAAACAGAACCGACATCCGTCTGTCACGCGTGACGCTACACCAAGCAGCTTTGTAGGAGGATTACAATGATGCAGTATAAGTCTCATGAAATCGAACCACTACATGTGAACGAAATCGTTATGTAGTTGTTGATAGTTCAATATTGCATTATAGTTATAAATAAAACAAAAATAAGTCACGCTTTTCATCTCAACATGGCGTAATCTATCAACTCCTCTTTATATTTGTAAAAATCTCACTTGAAAAAATCAACCAAAAACAGTCCACAAAAGCATAAACAGAACCGACATCCGTCTGTCACGCGTGACGCTACACCAAGCAGCTTTGTAGGAGGATTACAATGATGCAGTATAAGTCTCATGAAATCGAACCACTACATGTGAACGAAATTGTTATGTAGTTGTTGATAGTTCAATATTGCATTATAGTTATAAATAAAACAAAAATAAGTCACGCTTTTCGTCTCAACATGGCGTAATCTATCAACTTCTCTTTATATTTGTAAAAATCTTACTCGAAAAAATCAACCAAAAACAGTCCACAAAAGCATAAACAGAACCGACATCCGTCTGTCACGCGTGACGCTACACCAAGCAGCTTTGTAGGAGGATTACAATGATGCAGTATAAGTCTCATGAAATCGAACCACTACATGTGAACGAAATCGTTATGTAGTTGTTGATAGTTCAATATTGCATTATAGTTATAAATAAAACAAAAATAAGTCACGCTTTTCATCTCAACATGGCGTAATCTATCAACTCCTCTTTATATTTGTAAAAATCTCACTTGAAAAAATCAACCAAAAACAGTCCACAAAAGCATAAACAGAACCGACATCCGTCTGTCACGCGTGACGCTACACCAAGCAGCTTTGTAGGAGGATTACAATGATGCAGTATAAGTCTCATGAAATCGAACCACTACATGTGAACGAAATTGTTATGTAGTTGTTGATAGTTCAATATTGCATTATAGTTATAAATAAAACAAAAATAAGTCACGCTTTTCATCTCAACATGGCGTAATCTATCAACTCCTCTTTATATTTGTAAAAATCTCACTTGAAAAAATCAACCAAAAACAGTCCACAAAAGCATAAACAGAACCGACATCCGTCTGTCACGCGTGACGCTACACCAAGCAGCTTTGTAGGAGGATTACAATGATGCAGTATAAGTCTCATGAAATCGAACCACTACATGTGAACGAAATTGTTATGTAGTTGTTGATAGTTCAATATTGCATTATAGTTATAAATAAAACAAAAATAAGTAACGCTTTTCGTCTCAACATGGCGTAATCTATCAACTTCTCTTTATATTTGTAAAAATCTTACTCGAAAAAATCAACCAAAAACAGTCCACAAAAGCATAAACAGAACCGACATCCGTCTGTCACGCGTGACGCTACACCAAGCAGCTTTGTAGGAGGATTACAATGATGCAGTATAAGTCTCATGAAATCGAACCACTACATGTGAACGAAATCGTTATGTAGTTGTTGATAGTTCAATATTGCATTATAGTTATAAATAAAACAAAAATAAGTCACGCTTTTCATCTCAACATGGCGTAATCTATCAACTCCTCTTTATATTTGTAAAAATCTCACTTGAAAAAATCAACCAAAAACAGTCCACAAAAGCATAAACAGAACCGACATCCGTCTGTCACGCGTGACGCTACACCAAGCAGCTTTGTAGGAGGATTACAATGATGCAGTATAAGTCTCATGAAATCGAACCACTACATGTGAACGAAATTGTTATGTAGTTGTTGATAGTTCAATATTGCATTATAGTTATAAATAAAACAAAAATAAGTCACGCTTTTCATCTCAACATGGCGTAATCTATCAACTCCTCTTTATATTTGTAAAAATCTCACTTGAAAAAATCAACCAAAAACAGTCCACAAAAGCATAAACACGCGTGACGCCTCGGTGACAAGTTGTCAAACTTATTATTTTGTTTGTGTCAGGCATAGGCATTAAAGTTTTGTTTGTATTCAGCCTAAAAATACATAAAACTAAAAACAATGTTTTCTCAAAATTGCAGGAACTTAAAATTCCATTTTATTAATTATAATACTAATTAAATGTAACACTTACCAAAAATATTTGGTTCATCGCTACTGAATTTTTTCAAGAATAAAAAACCATGCCTTGGACAACTCCTTTGTCTTTGTTTTAATGTTGTCAATCACTCCGGAACAGCTGAATGTACGAAATTTGGTTGTGGAGAGAAGGAGACAAATTGTAATCTGCAATAATACAAAAGCCAAGTAGTAGCGTGGCAAGTCAAGGTCAAAACAACAGAAGGCGAGCGGTGCCGTGTGTAAGTCAAAAATAACTCTAAATGGTTCGTGTACCATTTGGAGCCATTTTTGATTTCCTTATGGTATGATTTCGAGGCCGACCGCAGGCAGCAGCAGCAGACACAGAGCGTACCATGAAATAGACTTGAATATGATAAAAAATGTATACTATTAGACAAATGAGCGAAATGCGGGATTGATTTTATTTTATTATCATAGATTATTTCTGTGCGTTCAGATGATGTGTCGTCTCTTCGCATACATACGTTAAACTTCGATAAGAATAAATAAGCAGCATTGAATT
Organism: Eilema griseolum; assembly: GCA_963662185.1. Taxonomy (NCBI): domain Eukaryota; kingdom Metazoa; phylum Arthropoda; class Insecta; order Lepidoptera; family Erebidae; genus Eilema; species Eilema griseolum. Next base: position 16,468,518 of record OY759250.1, read on the forward strand.
AATACATAAACAAAGATTTTCATATTCAAGTCTATTTTATGGTACGTTCTGCGTCTATTGCTGCTGTCTGTGGTCGGCCTCTGAATCATACCTGTAGCCTCTCTTATCGTATATGTCTGTGTTGCAGACCATAATAGAGAAGGGCACCGAGCACAGCATCCAGCGCGTGGTGCTGGCGCGGCTGGCGGGCCGCGGGTACTTCGCGCACGCGCCGCCGCACGACGACGGCGAGCGCGACCAGCTCAACGACCTGTCGCTGTGCCGCGAGCGCGAGAGGAACAGGTACGGGCGTGCGGCCTCCGCGTGGGGCGAGCGGGGCGAACAGGTACGGGCGTGCGGCCTCCGCGCGGGGCGAACAGGTACGGGCGGCGCGGCTGGCGGGCCGCGGGTACTTCGCGCACGCGCCGCCGCACGACGACGGCGAGCGCGACCAGCTCAACGACCTGTCGCTGTGCCGCGAGCGCGAGAGGAACAGGTACGGGCGTGCGGCCTCCGCGTGGGGCGAGCGGGGCGAACAGGTACGGGCGTGCGGCCTCCGCGCGGGGCGAACAGGTACGGGCGGCGCGGCTGGCGGGCCGCGGGTACTTCGCGCACGCGCCGCCGCACGACGACGGCGAGCGCGACCAGCTCAACGACCTGTCGCTGTGCCGCGAGCGCGAGAGGAACAGGTACGGGCGTGCGGCCTCCGCGTGGGGCGAGCGGGGCGAACAGGTACGGGCGTGCGGCCTCCGCGCGGGGCGAACAGGTACGGGCGGCGCGGCTGGCGGGCCGCGGGTACTTCGCGCACGCGCCGCCGCACGACGACGGCGAGCGCGACCAGCTCAACGACCTGTCGCTGTGCCGCGAGCGCGAGAGGAACAGGTACGGGCGTGCGGCCTCCGCGTGGGGCGAGCGGGGTGAACAAGTACGGGCGTGCGGCCTCCGCGCGGGGCGAACAGGTACGGGCGGCGCGGCTGGCGGGCCGCGGGTACTTCGCGCACGCGCCGCCGCACGACGACGGCGAGCGCGACCAGCTCAACGACCTGTCGCTGTGCCGCGAGCGCGAGAGGAACAGGTACGGGCGTGCGGCCTCCGCGTGGGGCGAGCGGGGCGAACAGGTACGGGCGTGCGGCCTCCGCGTGGGGCGAGCGGGGCGAACAGGTACGGGCGTGCGGCCTCCGCGCGGGGCGAACAGGTACGGGCGGCGCGGCTGGCGGGCCGCGGGTACTTCGCGCACGCGCCGCCGCACGACGACGGCGAGCGCGACCAGCTCAACGACCTGTCGCTGTGCCGCGAGCGCGAGAGGAACAGGTACGGGCGTGCGGCCTCCGCGTGGGGCGAGCGGGGCGAACAGGTACGGGCGTGCGGCCTCCGCGTGGGGCGAGCGGGGCGAACAGGTACGGGCGTGCGGCCTCCGCGCGGGGCGAGCGGGACGAACAGGTACGGGCGGCGCGGCTGGCGGGCCGCGGGTACTTCGCGCACGCGCCGCCGCACGACGACGGCGAGCGCGACCAGCTCAACGACCTGTCGCTGTGCCGCGAGCGCGAGAGGAACAGGTACGGGCGTGCGGCCTCCGCGTGGGGCGAGCGGGGCGAACAGGTACGGGCGTGCGGCCTCCGCGCGGGTCGAGCGGGGCGAACAGGTACGGGCGGCGCGGCTGGCGGGCCGCGGGTACTTCGCGCACGCGCCGCCGCACGACGACGGCGAGCGCGACCAGCTCAACGACCTGTCGCTGTGCCGCGAGCGCGAGAGGAACAGGTACGGGCGTGCGGCCTCCGCGTGGGGCGAGCGGGGCGAACAGGTACGGGCGTGCGGCCTCCGCGTGGGGCGAGCGGGGCGAACAGGTACGGGCGTGCGGCCTCCGCGTGGGGCGAGCGGGGCGAACAGGTACGGGCGTGCGGCCTCCGCGCGGGGCGAGCGGGGCGAACAGGTACGGGCGGCGCGGCTGGCGGGCCGCGGGTACTTCGCGCACGCGCCGCCGCACGACGACGGCGAGCGCGACCAGCTCAACGACCTGTCGCTGTGCCGCGAGCGCGAGAGGAACAGGTACGGGCGTGCGGCCTCCGCGTGGGGCGAGCGGGGCGAACAGGTACGGGCGTGCGGCCTCCGCGTGGGGCGAGCGGGGCGAACAGGTACGGGCGTGCGGCCTCCGCGCGGGGCGAGCGGGGCGAACAGGTACGGGCGGCGCGGCTGGCGGGCCGCGGGTACTTCGCGCACGCGCCGCCGCACGACGACGGCGAGCGCGACCAGCTCAACGACCTGTCGCTGTGCCGCGAGCGCGAGAGGAACAGGTACGGGCGTGCGGCCTCCGCGTGGGGCGAGCGGGGCGAACAGGTACGGGCGTGCGGCCTCCGCGCGGGGCGAGCGGGGCGAACAGGTACGGGCGGCGCGGCTGGCAGGCCGCGGGTACTTCGCGCACGCGCCGCCGCACGACGACGGCGAGCGCGACCAGCTCAACGACCTGTCGCTGTGCCGCGAGCGCGAGAGGAACAGGTACGGGCGTGCGGCCTCCGCGTGGGGCGAGCGGGGCGAACAGGTACGGGCGTGCGGCCTCCGCGTGGGGCGAGCGGGGCGAACAGGTACGGGCGTGCGGCCTCCGCGCGGGGCGAGCGGGGCGAACAGGTACGGGCGGCGCGGCCTCCGCGTGGGGCGAGCGGGGCAGGAACTAATACGGGCGGCGCGGCCTCCGCGTAGGCCGAGCGGGGCAGGAACAGGTACGGGCGGTGCGGCCTCCGCGTGGGGCGAGCGGGGCAGGAACAGGCGCAATCCATTGCGGGATATAAATTGGCTACTCTTAACATCGGTCGTGGATGGCCAAATCTAAGAGCCTCATTCATCAATCAACAGGTTTAACGGCTTACAAGTGAGGTTTGCAAAGCACTTAATAGGGCCGAAACACCGAGGTTGCATTCAAATCAAATACAAATTTAATTTCGTTTGGCCACGAAGGTCTTGGCAGGGCCCGATCCTCCAACAGTGTTGTTTATCTTAACCTTGTGTTTCCAGAGAAGCGATGAAGCAGCTCCAGCATGAGGACCATGTGAATGAACAGATCACAGACATCCTGTCGCACGAGGGTCTTGATCCAGCACGGCATGATGAGGGCACAGACAACGTACACCGGGTCATTAACAGGTCAGTACACGCCTCACAGCTATGCTGTTTCAGTTGTGTACGAATGGTCTGGCAATGTAGATGAAATATGTAAAACTAGCTGTTGTCCGCGGCTATGCCTGTGTGAGTATCGGTTATCGCGACCAAACATAGCCTATGTCTTTACCCAAAGTCTAATCCACCCCTGTACCAAATTTAATCAAAGTCGATGCAGAAACGTAACAGACACACAAAGTTACTTTTGCATTATAATATTGGTATAGATTCGCTTAAGTGCGCATGTAGCATAGGCATATTGATTTCATCCAATCTATAATTAACAAATCTTGCTTTAACCGACTTGTGACCAATGACGCATATATGTGTCAAAAATATCCGTCCGCCATATAGATGACGCATATATGCGTCACAACTTAGTCATAGCGTCGTCGGTTCAGGAGTCGGCCTTACGATTGAGAGGTCCCGGCCTTACGATCGAGAGGTCCCGGCTTTTAGTCCTGGCCACTACCGACGTGAAGCCACTCCTAACACAAGCAATTTAGCTTAGCTGGAGGGGTTAGAGAGAATATTAGTAATTCGGTTCTAATATTCTTTTTATAACAAAAAAAAATTGATAAAAAAAATTGCAATGTTCCAGCCTTATTAAACATGACGAAAAAAGATTCCGTTACAAACAAACACAGGCGAAACTAATAAAACTGCATTTATTAAGGTTTTACTGCAAAACAACGTTTTCTAAACAGTAACCAATTATTAACTTATGATTACTGACCATTCTGACACAATTGTAATAGTAGACTTGGTTTTTGTGTTGTGGTTTTTTTTTACATAGTGGTGTGGTTACACATTTTCTATTATTATGGTACATTTTGTTGGCCGTTATGTGTACTCTTAGGGCGATATCATGTTACACTTAAAGTCTCGTATATCTGTCTATCCTCAATAACTTCCCCCAATCATGATGATAGAACACGGTGGTATTCCCGTCCCAATTACGCAATCCAACTGGAGAGGTACCTCTACCCTACAGAATACCTCGGCTAAAATAACCTCTTGTTAAATAAATAAATAATATGAAAAACATTAACCTGGTTCCCGGCAGAGTCGAATTTGGGCCACCCCATCACTTCCCATGCGGTGTCGTACAAGGCGACTACCGGACAGATATATACAGTCCAGACTCAGCATTAGATACATTGCTCGAGTCAACAATAGTGCCCGGAATACGGGCAATACGGGAATACCCCCTATTACGTGGGACTGGATTCAATGATTGGTGAAATGTGGGTGTTAATTCACCTCTGCCTAACCCTCCGGTGATAAAGGCGTGGTTATATGTATGTTTGTATGTATGTACATTAAAAATTACGTTCATTGTATCTCGTTTTTGATCATCCAAAATAGTAAATTATTTGACAATAGAATGGTGTGTGGTAGGACACTAGATGTATTACTATATAAATAAATATTCTACAACATTCCACACAACGCTATCCAGACCCATGGCAATCATAGCTTTACTAGCTTCTGTTATGGAATCTAGAATGCTGAGAAACATACTTAGATACTTTTTTCTTGTAAATACATACATATTATACATAGAAACACCCAGACCAATGCAAATATACATATTCATTGCATACAAATATTTGCACTGAGCAAGAATCAAACCTGCTCTTCCTGCAGTTGAGCGTTCTACCGTTATGCCACCATATATCGCTGTAATGGAGTTATCTATATTCTATTTATAACTATTGAAGTTAGGTATTTTGGTATTTACATACTTTGAGACTGTTTCACTGATGGATCAAATATTAATTTCATAAACTTCTAGTAGAATCGTTAGTCTTTAATCAACGCCAATAACATTAAACCTATTAAATAAATAACATATTAACATTAGAATAACTTATATATTAGCGCTTATATATTATATTTAATATAATTATCGCTTCAAATGCTATTGGGTGTGCGGCCAGCTTGCGACATGCTTTGTTTTCTACTTACGCTTTGCCCAGTTAACACATTTTAACTGAAGCTTAACTTTCTAGGCGGCTAGAGCGACTCAAAGCATCCATAGAAGACATAATGGCTAAGGAAAATATAGAGATGCCGACCGCAAATAACGATAGCGCCATATTTTGCGATTAATTTATTATCATCCGACTAATATTATTTAATTTACACGATTTATGATTCATAATTGCCATTACAATATCAAATTATGTGAAAAGACCATTAGAATTTTGTCTGGAATTGAATTTTAGCGTACAAGTCCGGTAGGACACGGACCTGTATTACTTTATATACAAATTGAGCCATCAATCTCATTTATTTTTAAGCTGTAAATATTGTATAAGATATAGAAATTATTAGAATAGGTATATTGATTTTTTATTATTATTAGAATAGATTACACTTACATTTCATGGCTTCCGAGGTCTGATAGGCTGCGCCTCTGGCCAAATATCATTAGTAGATTTTATATCTTATTAAATAGTTTCTAATACAAAGTAAAAGTAATAGCTTTGTTCAGTACAAGCAACTTTGAAATGCCATAGGTAAGGTAGGACTTCCGGGAAACATCCCGTCGAATGCACATGGGTAAATCCCATTTCGGGATCAGCACGCGGAATTGAGTACCGTCTATGTTCCGTTTTTAAACGGACTAGCTACCTGCAACCACCAGCATATATCATTGTTGAATAGAAGTCACAAAACAACACTACTCTCAAGAAATCCAATAATGACTAAATTGCCAATTTACATTTGAGATACACGTAAAAACAGATCCCCCCCTTTTTTTAATTGCGCAAACAGTTACCCCCCCCCCCCCTTTTAAAATTGCGCAAACAGTTCCCCCCCCTGAACCAAAGCCGGCGGGGATGGTTGTATGAGATTCGAACCATCTAAAACACACATTAATCTGTGGATCGAAGGATGCCGGAGGTGAGATGCTCGCATTCCGGCCGACCTAGGACCATCTATCACGAGCTGGCCCTCTTCGGGTGTGAGAACCACGGTGTCTCCACCTAGCCCCCGGTTCCATGGGGAGGCGCATATAGCGTAGTGGCCTTGAGATTCCCCCCTTCGATACACTAGATTCTCAACCTAATTAGCTGTACTAAAAGCAACATCTCGAGAATACGGCAGGCGTCCGTATTCTCTAGCGAGTATCCGTCTATTTCCTATGAGAGATTTTTATCGTAGAAGAGTGAAATATTGAGTGAGATTGGTTTATTGAACGTTGTATTATATTTTTAATAAAAGATTTTCCGTTGCTCATAATAATATGTAAATAGTAAATATGTAAGCAAAATTTGATATATTTTTACCAAACGACGTCCATATTGCCATTATGTAAATATCATTTGTTGCCATAGATAAAAAACGTATGTATAAATCAGTGCCTGGAGCTTTGTTGAAAATAATTATTTATATATTTTTAAAAATTAGATCGATACTTTGTGATATAATAAAGCTGCCAGCCTAATGTTTGCTGTATTGTACATATACACAAGGTGCATGTTTTGGCCCAGACTATCGATAAATAACGAAATTCTAATGAACGCGTGGGTTGGACATAAAAATGCCATAAAAGTACTTAATTAATAATTATTAGTGTACATTTTTTACCCAAATAGACATAATTAAAAAAAAATTGTTTTTCTTTAAAATTATATTGAAAATATGACAGACATATCTTTTTAATAATGGCTCTTATCTCTTTCATATTTAAAAGTGAAAGTCATTATTTGCGTTCATGTGTTGTACTGATCAGACATTTTAGATTTCAACATGAAGCCCTGTTGGTTACTAACTGTGAAAATATATTCGTATAATTGTAAAATTTTTATGTAATACGTTCTAATACTGTTTAATATCAATGCTAAAAGTCTGAAAGTTATTATTAAAGCTATATTATCTCAAGATAGTTCCCGACTAAGGAAGGTGATTTTTCTAATAACTTAGCTATCAATGCACATCTTTCTGTAAATAGCATACACTGTCGGCTGGCTCCTTAAATCTGAACGCTAATTCACTTAATTTAAATCTTTTCGAAATTCAGTCTCGATCTAACGTCAATGTTCCAAATGTCAAAAACAGTATTTCCTTAACACAATTTTCATAGAAATCGTGGAATCGTTCGTGACATTTCGATGAAATTAGATCGAGACTCAATTTTGAACAGCTATAATAAGATCTGTGATGTTTGTATGATATATAAGCCATAATATATATGAGACATTAAATGTATTGAAGTATATAGCGTGTTTCATTCGCTCACTGATGTGCCCTCGTCTTGCAGCTTCCTGCTGCTGCTGCCGCGCGCGATACTGTCGGACCCCATCGGCGCCGACTACGAGCATTACATACACGATGCTCATAGACATTATCAGGTAAATATGGAACTGAACCCATAGTTAAAAAAAACTCCTCCCGATCATACCTGAAATTTTGACTACACTCAGCCTGCTCTATCTGCAATGCTCCTATATCGCAATTGTGTTCTGGAGGTGAGAAGTTCTACTAAAAAGCGTAGCCCAGACTCCGAGGTGACAGCTTCGACTGGTATAGAAACAGATGCTGTCAATATGGGTATTTATTTAGTTTCAAGAAGTGAGAGTTTATCTGAATGAGATTCAACGTCGAATCTATAAAAGGTAAGTTGTTAAAAGCCGAAATCGCGGTAGCCTAGTGGTATGGGTAATGAACTGCTGAGACGAGGTCTCGGGTTCGATTCCAGGTTTTAGCATGGCACACACCAATGACTTTTCGATGCTTTTCGAAGTTATGTGTGTAGTTATCGCGGATTTATAAGTGTCCGGTTAATGGCAATAGGCTCGCAAATTACATTGGGACCTAAACATAAATGCTGCCTACCCCTTCGGGGATATAGGCGTGAGTTTCTGTTATGTTACGAAGCTGTGAATAGCGAAAATTAATCAAAGGAGTCTTGGGCCTCTATATTCACACTAGTATATTTTATTTAAAAGTTTGTAAACAAACGTAATACCAACCATTATTATTAATGCGAAACCGGCAAGGTGAAAAATAAAATATAGTTGAAAACTACAAAGTGTCTTCTTCAATATGTGTAGCAGGTTCCACCAAGCGCCGTCAATTAACAGTATTAGCAGTCGAATATCAAAATAATCAATAGTCCTGGCCAGGAATCGTACCTGTTGCTTTTGAAAAAGCATGCTGTATTGTTATACCATTTTGTTGGTGTCGCTAATAAGGAACACATTCTGACATTGAATAAACTTAAGAAAAGAGCTCGCTTTTTAAAGACTCTTTACATTACTTTCACTACCGACTGAAATAAAAAAAAATAATCAGTTTGAATGATGCTTAAACTACTTTAAAATTGCATTCAATGATTTGAGCGGAGTCATTAAAAATCAATGTTTAAAAATGATTGAAACATCATTCATTGGTTCCGATAATTCGTACGAATGTCGCTAGATGGCTCTCAACTGTCACCGCAAGACGGATATATGTTTAGAGAAATTTGGATGGTTTCAGGCGAAGGTTCCGTGTCATACCCGCCTGGACCGATTAAGTTTTTTTTATCTTAATCGATTTGAATAGTTAGCATACTAAATGATTTAAAATTTCACTCAAAACTTTTCATTATGAATGAAAGTAATTTTTTTTTTTCAACACATTTGTTCATAAAGTGGATCCAATATCACTGCAATTAGGCACATAGTGGCACCTATAATCAAACTGTGACTTTTCCTTGCTATAATTCACTAGTGAGTTATAGCTTTTTATCCACACAAAATTGAAAAATGCATATTTTACTGGGGACTATGTAAGGCTGTAAATTTCATATTTCCTCAAACAGAAGTGGTAATCGCAACCAGTTCTAAATGAACCAAAACTATTTCAGTACTGGCTAGACGTGACGTCTACGTTCCATTGGCCGACCGACTACGGCTGGGTCGACAACACGGCCAGTTCTACACACAGCTACGACAGCAGGCCCGAGGCAGACTTGCATCTCGACGAAGCATTCGACGTCAAAGCCGACAAGATCGAAGAAAACCGTTTCTCACAAAAACTAGTCCTACGATCTAGAGACCTTTGTTCCCAAACGTCAGAAGACGAATTCGACGAAGGTCCTTTCTTTAAAATGATATTCAAACTGTTGTCAAACATGCCGTTACAGCCGTACCAAGTGAATTTGCACCTTACGTCTATAATATCAAAGTTGGCTTTGCTACCTCATCCAAATTTACATGAATATTTACTCAATCCGATGTTACCTACGGCGAAGAAGACGCCGACTTTGTTCAAGACGCTACAAGACTTGGCGAAGAGGCTGACGATAGAGATTCCCAGGTTGAGGAACTATAGTAAGGTTATTGAGAATACCAGGTTCCAGCTTATGAGTGAAGATCCTAGTTATGATGAAAGGTAAACAAAAAATATATTAAAAAATTTAGAAACACTATTGATTAAAAGAATTTAGGTAAATTTTGTTTCTTACAATAATTCAATATATGGCAATGGCAATAGGCTCACCCCCTATTACGTGGGACCAAATACAATTATTAGTGAAATGTGGGTGTTAATTTACCTCTGTCTAACCCTCCAGGGATAAAAGCGTGATTATATGTATGTAAAATAATTCAATGCTGAGCTGCTTAGCTTAATGTCCCAGGAAGTCACATATTTTCAGGGTCCCCGTTGAGACAATGTGTTGGGTTTTGTATTGAGAAATTAAACTAGCAGCATATATGTATAAAAATACTTAAAAGACCGCAATATATAGCCGCATCCCATGTTACAAAGGAATTGAAAATTGGGGAAGGGACATCTGCATAGGTATATATTTTTTTTATATCACTTAGGCAGACAAGCGCACGGCCCACCTGATGGAAAGTGGCCTATGGACGTGTGCAGCACCAGCCAAGCCACACTCGCGCTGCCGACCCTGTAAGCACAGAGTTTCTGTGCCGTCAGTGTAGAGGACAAAGCAGGACAAGCCTTTAGTCATCCCACAGACAGCACAAATTCTCCAGTGAGCTCTGGCTACCCTACTCACCAGTGGGAACACAACACAAAAGTTATTATAACTGCGGTATTCTGTAGGGCGGAGGTACTTCACCAGTCGGACTGCTCAATTGGGTGGAAATACCGCTGTGTCCTAACTCCTAATCTATACTAAAAAGACCGCAATAGCCTCATTCCATGTTACAGAGGAATTGAAAAATGGGGAAGGTACCCACATCTGCACACGTGATATGAGTGGCTGAATGATAATAATAAAATAATATTAATAAAAAACTGAATTCACGCCTTCTGTAGTGACCTGTTCATACAGTATTTTTCTTTAGTAATATATGTAACATTCTTTCAGCGGTGAACACAACCAACTAGTGGAAAGTCTGATCGTGTTAGAAGAGTTCTGTAAAGAGCTAGCGGCCATCGCGTTCGTCAAGTACCAACATGCTATGCATATGCACAGGTAATCATAGGTACCCATGCGACATTGTGTCTTATAGTTCGATTCGAGAATGTCAGGAAGTGTGGTTCAAATTGTGTGTTATACTGGGGTTACACAGTCGTATGTCTGATTTATTGATTAACATTGATAAAGCAGACGCGATTGCTACGATAGATATGCATATGCTTCGGTCGATATGCATGTACTACGGTCGATATGCATATAAGCACATCGGTTGATATGTACCTATATACTTCGGTTGATATGCATGTACTTACTTCAATCGATGTATATTTCTTATACTTGTTGCAACAAAGTTGTTAATTACACAGGGCTTATTCAATCGTATGTCTGATTTATTGATTAACATTGATAAAGCAGACGCGATTGCTTCTATAGATATGCATATGCTTCGATCGATATGCATGTACTACGGTCGATATGCATATAAGTACACACAGCGTCAGAGAAAACAGACCCCCTCAATACTTAAAGAATATCGCCGCGGGGGTTCCTTTTCTCTGAAGCTTACCGTACATCGGTTGATATGCATGTACTTACTTCAATCGATATATCTACATTTCTTAGACATAAAAATATTCAACTGCAGTACTCTATTATTCTAAACCAGGGAAATAGGATGATAATGATTTATTATTAAAATTAAATAAAGCGCTTGAGTGGTTTTGTGTTTTGTTTGTAAAATATATATTTTTTATAATAAACGATTCACATTTGAACCGCACTGTCATATTATATGTAAAACAACATAGTCATGTATGGTATGAGAAAGGCTGCTGAAGTATTATGTAAATTATAATTTTTCGTTTAGTCATAGTACAAAAATGCGTTTTGTTGCATTATACACTACATTTGCTATTGTTATTAATTATTATTAATTTATTAATTCATCATTTTCATTTAATTTTGTTATTATAATTAAATAAGGTACACCCCCTATTACATGGGACCGAATACAATGATTGATGAAAGGTAGGTGTTAATTCATCTCTGCCTAACCCTCCGGAGATAAAGGCGTGATTATATATACGTATGTATGTACTTCAAATGTTTTTAGATATAGAGATTTTGTGTTAATTAAATTATATAGAAGTTGAGCTTATGAATTTTGGAAATTATCATAAAATTTTTGAGTAGATTTTTCATTTTATTCACATTTTTCGATCGCATTCCTTTTTGAGTGTTCAAAGAACCAAGGGGGTTGGTCCATAGATTCCAATTAAGTAGTTGGAGAGGTCCAGCAGTGGACTTGGATATGCTAATGAATTGATTGAATTGAAATTAAGCAATTAGCAAAAGTTTTTGTAATGAATTGGACTATTCAGAATGGTTATTGATAACGCGTCTTGCAAAGTTAACCCACTGTATAGTACTGCTGTAGTTACTGCCATTATCTTAACTCTAAGTCGCAAGAAAGACGAGGACTTAGCACTGGGATTGGTTTGATATAATCTATGGTTGGTAGATGTGATCTTTCGCCACCTTACCACCCCGAGCTGTCTCCAAGACACTCAAAAAAACGCCTACTACGCATATCCGTAGCACGGGTTTTCTTAACCTAATTTGGACACCAGCTCCTCACAAAGGATAAATGTATCAGGAGCATCACTTTTGCCTTCAACATGTATCTTTTTGTTTCTTTTGCCTGTATTGTTTGATTTTTTTTGTGAGGAGAAAATAAAAGCAAATAAATTGGGTGACGTAATTGAGGTCAAGATGCCGGCAACTACTAAACACAGTGAATATGATAAGAAAAATTCAAAGTAAAATCTAAGTTTTTTGTCGATCAACACTTATCTGATAACGCTGAACACCGTTTAGATCAACAGACAAATATCTGTGAAGGCAATCGATTGAAAATGATCTTTTATTTATTTATTTTTTGTTCCTCATACTACCATCTTTACATGTTATTATCCAATGCAATGGTAGTATGTATGTACAGTACAGGCAGTAAATAGCTAAATTATGTGTATAACAACTTATTTTTAATTACACGTAGTTTACAGCTTTACAGCACAAGTGTTGTGTTTTAGCACTATCAATATTGTTTTAATTTATGAATATTTTATGTTTTTATTTCTATTATGCTGCTTGTACTTTAACTTCCTACTATAACATTACCTTGGCTATGTTCTATTTCTATACGTAATCTGTATTCTGTCTGTATTTCGAAAAAGATATATAAGAATTTAATATGATGCGTCTGCGTCAAAAGTAAGTGATCAATTTCTGATTATAAGGTCATTCTTGAGTATATCTTATACCATGTACTGTAAATAGTAATTTATATTTAGCAAATAAAATACTGTCAACTATTTAGTACTTTACATGCCGAGCTGTTCTTACAGGGTCGGCAGCACGGGTGACTCCCCTGGTACCACTTTCCATCAGGTGGACCATATGCCTGTCTGCCACCTATGTTGTATAAATAAAATCTGTGCAATCATCATCTACTTTTGACGCTGACTGTACCTACATGAATGAAAACGTAATTAGCGGCAATTAATTTATTTTCATTTTAACAAAGACCGAATTTTGTCTAAAATATCATGTATTCTGTAAAATCTATTCAGTATGCTAGATAATGTCTTTTTACGCTGGCAAGACATGTAATCAGCCGCTAAATAAGTAACACTTTCTTGCCATATTTGTTTTTGTAGATACAAATCTTCAAGTAGATCTGTAAGTATAATACTGGTCCACCGGCTTCGCATCACATAATGACTTGTATGTACGCTACTGGATAACCTGGGTTTAACAAAAAATGTGACGCTGTTCCAGGGATAATGTACATATAGGGACGGGGTACGGGCGGACGTGTGCAAAACTAAGAGTCACATACGCACTGTCAACCCTGTAAGCATTGAGAGTTTCTGTGCCGTCAGTGTAAAAGACAGTAGGACAAGTTTTTGGTCTTTCCACTGACAGCACAAAAACTCTCCAGTGTGCTCTGGCTACCCTACTCACCGCCGGAAACAACACGAGGTTATTGTGGCCGCGGTATTCTGTAGGGCGGAGGTACTTACCTAGTTCACAGCCAATTTAGTAGTATACACAGAAGTCATTGGTATCACATGACGTACTGGTTAAATTCATACATCTGTGGCAGAAAATGTTCATCCTTACTATTTATACTGTTGATTGATGGCACTTGCTGGAATTTGTTGTTATAAATATTGAGAACTCACTTGTACTTTGCCACATTGTTTGTTATTACACCTGGCCGGTTTCACCTTACGGCATCCTCAAAGTTTTACAATAACATTTAAGAACATTCCTTTATACACATTGTGACACTCAACCATATTTCATATGTGGGTAGTTGTAAAATTATGTATTAACTAAAAATTAATCAATCTATTATTATTAGTTCGAGATTTATAAGTTATAATATAATTATTTTTTGACATTATAACTTAAATACATTATAATTATTATTCATAAATTAAAAATATTTTTAGGACCATCTATGTATTGTTTCCCCAAATTGTGGGAAAAAAAATTGTACTGGTATACATAATTTTACAACTACCCACATGTGAAATATGACTGAGTGTCGCAATGTTTATAAAGAAATGTTCTTAAATGTCATTGTAAACCTTTGAGGATGCCGTAAGGCGAAAACGGTCAAGTGTTAAAAGTAATGTGGAAATATACAAGTGAGTTCTCAATATGTGTAATTTTCACTCTTCATACAATATATTGATTTCATTGCTCATTGCAAAACCAACTCATCTGTGCTAGTCAAAGCGGTTCTTAACGCTTGCGGTCTAATGACCACAGATGACTATGCGATGATTTTGGACACAAAATAACCCATAGTCATCAAAATCTTTTTTTTTGTAGTGTAACTATTTCGGCTATGATACATTTAGTAATGTTTATAGTATTACTTACTACATTATTTGTTTTGTTACAAAGAATTTAATGTTTGTACAAAATAACTTCATTCGAATTATTTTTCTTTAGTTATAACTTGTATTGTCCATAATAATCAAATAATTGCAATAATTATTTAAACGGGTCTATATTTCCATTAGCTTGTCATAAAAATCTAGTCTGGTCTAGGTACAGATTCTGTATGTTAGTTTAAACTTGGTGCAATATATTTGTAATTTATAACATTCCTGACATCTATTGAACACAAAGTGTTAGTTTGTCTTGTCTATGGCCATGCTCTTATTTTGTTTCGCGTAAATATGTACTTGTTATATTATAATTGTACGGCTGAATTTGCTGTTGAAATAAAATTATTAAAAAATGTCATGAGTTTTAATCAAGATATGTGTAATTTGATTAATTTAATGAACAAGTTACATTATGCTCATAAACAAGCACAGGAGGTAAACAGGCGAAACTAAAAGTTCCATTCACTCACGAGAATGATTAGTGACCGGTTTCGAACCTAAAGCTCGACATCGCGAACTATCATTAGGTGCATACAGAATATACTAAATACAGCATAACCCTGCATGGTCGGAGCCCAGTCCACAGTCACTAGAGGCCTAGCGTGCCTACTTACTACTGTAAACTATAAACACCATGGAACTATCAGCAGCACATTATAATGCCATGTGTGACAGCCACTCATGCAACAAAAAGTACTACTTTTTTTAATTTAGGAAACGTCAATTAGACTGCCTTCCCTGATGGTAAGCTGAAGGCAAAGTCTCAGAAAAGAGGGTCACCATTACTTACACATACCGTGTGACAATGGTGACAGCTTGACGGCCTCATCGTATGCTTTTTCACGGCCTGCTTAAAGGACTACATCCTATATCAGTTGATCTAACCCATCGTATAGAAAGGGGTACAAGGTGTAAATAAAAACAAATAACAAAATGCAATGGTGATTATATTTTTCTCAAATATTAAATAATAATGCGTAATAAACATTGTAATAACCATCAAACAAAAGTTGTTAAAATTATGTACAACGTGTAATTGTAACCGATAATCGTTTGTAGGAAGATATTCGCAATATATATCGATTTAGTTTAAAAAAGAAAGTATTTCCTGAAATTTTAAGAAATGGGCTATGTGATACATATTTTATGAAAGTAAAATATAAACGACGTAACTTATACAGTAAAAAAAAAACAATTAACCTGCATTACCATTGATCTGGCTTTGAATACAAACTAGAAGCAACTGCAGACTTTTTGGTGACTTCGAGACTTCATGTAAGTTAAGTAAACTAGTGTACCAGATTTTATCCAATATTAAAAAACATACTAATTGATTCGACTAAGAACTTACAATTAGTAATCGGTAAATAATCTTTTATAAACAGAATCGATACGAGTGAGATAGGAATCGACTAAAAATAAAAGAAGAAAAGGGTACAAAATAATAAAAAAAAATAGAATTGTCTTCCTACAAACCACCACAATTTAATTTTAACACACTCTCAGATACTCTCTCACATTTAACATATTTACTTAAAATACATACATGTAACATAATTATTTTTTCAATAAAGTTTTCTACTTGATCGTTACATAGTTTCCTTCATATTTAAACTAAAATTGATATTGTTACTTGTACAAAACATTCGGGAATAAGTTAAAAGATTGTACTATGGTTTAATACGCGTAATGCGATAATGGCGTATGTAAGATTTCTGACCAGGTGCACAAAAAACTGCTGTTAACTAGCTCATTTACATCCAATTGCGGTATTAGTTGCAGTCAATACAGTTTTCTATCTGGCCAATGTAACTTTATAACGATAAATATGTTATCTCAATAATATTGCAATGGCAAAAGCTGTATGACTTCCTTCACTCAACGGTACCACGTAATATGACAAGTCATACTTTGTTTTCCGTTTGATTAGTGAATATCATATTGTACAATTGTATTGTGCTTTCTTTGAGATAGGGGTCACGTCCCGAGTGACTTAGACGCCAGATCTAACTCTATTTAATATAAAAACATTGTGTCTGTTCATTTAATCGCGCCTAACATCCATGTCACAAGATTTACACAACTGCAATTGACGTGTCTCTTCTCTAGGACTGCATCGTTAAGTTACAAGTAGTGACATCTCTTTGTACAGAGAAAGATAAATAAAACTGTCACTTTCTATTATGAAATATTCATAAGTTATACTTGTGTATATACCATACCACACACAAGTAGAACTTAGGTATAAATACATAGAGATACACAAGTACACACAAGTACAAGTAAGGTAATGGACTGCCGAGACAAGGTCTCGGGTTCGATCCCGGGTTTTACCATGGCACACACCAATGACTTTTCGATGCTTTTCGAAGTTATGTATGTATTTATTGCAGGTTTACAAGTGCCCGGTTAATGGCAATAGGCTCGCCACCTTAGGACCTAAACATAAACTGGTGAAATGTGGGTGCTAGCACCTCTGCCTACCCCTTCGGGATATAGGCGTGAGTTTATGTTAGATACACAAGTAGCAATTCGTTTATACAATAGAAAAGGTACCTCAAAGTATGGGACTGACGTATTATTACGCTTATGACTAAACATACATTAAATCCCATTATTAGGTTATTCTATTCTACAAATTAATTGTCACTTTTCCAAAGGAACAGACAGGACCTTTTTATTTCCCTGGTCAGATAGTATACTTGAAATCATCGTATAAAATACCTCACTTGGCGTTATTTTTTAATCCGCTTATTTTTTTTTTAGCGAACGCTCAAGTTATTTTTTAAGTAATTAAATGACTAAAACCAAAGTGTCATCATGACAAGTAAAAAAAATTGTAAAACTGTTCAGAATTAGAATATACTGCCGTTAAATTTACTAATTTTACCAAAAATTCAGTATTTTTTCCAATAAATCTTATTTATATCGATAAAATAAAAGTTTTATTTTAACAAAAATCTGGTCTATAGCGATAAAATGTGTTATAAGGAGAATTCCAAAGTGGATGCATGCTAATTTTGTTGCTAACTAGATGTTTGGTCTCGAATTTTCCAATGTTACAATTTTTGTATGCATTTACAAAAGAAAACTTAAATTTACTGTGATCAGAGCATTTAACTAAATGTACAGACGGCAAAGAAGACAAGTATACAACTTTACACGAAAACGTGTGTACTTATCTACGTTACCATGTGTACCTTACAAGTCGTAGAATCGTTACAGATATGGTCAGAATTTAACATTGCGGTCAAATCATTTAAATCTGTTTTGTATACCACAAAAATGACAACTAGTTTATTAATTATTGTATAAATTGGAAAATATTAACTATATAACATGAATATTACATACAATTATCTAAGAACGTCCATATTTTGACATATTACAGATATTTTTTATTTACAACACAAAGAATCAGCATTAAGCTTCACTTACCGATACAAGAGTATATAAACACCTCAACAAAGTCTAGGGAACAAGATGACCCCAATTATTTTTTTTCGTGTAAATCTTGTTTTGCAAATAACTGGCAGCAAATAAATAAAAAAAGAATAAAGTAGATTACAGAGTTGTTCGAAATTTGTAAATAAATTTAAATAAGTAATGATTTTCGAATATGGATCGAAAACTTTTAAAAGTGTTTGATTGTGCAGTTTCTCTGAGGCAAAATAAAAATTATTTTTTTTGATTGTAAATAACGTTTATTATCAATAATACGTCTTTTACGTATGGTTTGTGCATTTTTGTGACTGTAGTCATCATTTCACGTCGTCATTTAAGTCGCGAAGAGATGTTAAGGGCTGTTGGTATGCTGCAAGCTGGACGAACTCAACGCGACGTAGCGGATGCTGTCAACACCCAACCAAGCGTAATTTGCAGATTATGGGCACGCTACAGGTCTACAGGGGATGTTGCCGAACGTCACAGGGGACGAAATAGGGTTACTACCCCGCGACAAGATCGTTTCTTGCAAAATTCCGCAAGGCGGCAACCCACGATTACTGCTCGTCAGTTGGTCGCAGGCCTCCAGTCTCAGCATCAAGTGGTTATTAGCGATCAAACTGTCAGAAGAAGACTACACGAAGCCAATCTTTATGCTCGCAGACCGCTTAGGGTTCCAGCTCTTCGACGTGGAAATCGAGGTCGTCGCTTATTGTGGGCTAACGCACATTTACAGTGGACCGACCATCAATGGGCACGGGTTCTGTTTTCCGACGAATCTTGCTTCGGTTTTCATCCTGATTCGAGAAGAGTGCGTATATGGCGAGTTCCTGGACGTCGGAGTCGTCTCCAGAATCCGCAAGAAGTTCATCCTTACCAAGGTGGAACAATCATGGTATGGGCTGGAATTCGCCTTGGTGGAAGGACCGACCTCGTTTGGATACGGGGCAATTTGAATGCAAACCAATACATTCAGGAGGTTATACACCCCATGGTAATCCCTCATCGACAGCAGTTCGGTCAAGATTTTATGTTCATGCAAGATAATGCACGGTCACACACCGCGAGGGTAGTGGTCAATGCGTTAAGCGAGTACAATATGACGACGTTGGAATGGCCTGCTCAGTCTGCCGACCTCAATCCCATAGAGCATGCCTGGGATTTGCTTGGGAGAAGAGCTTTCAGTGATTCTTTGGAAAATCTGAACACTGAAGAACAACTTTTTTTACACCTTCGCAGTGTATGGAGCCATATTCCACAGACGATGATTGACAATCTCATACTAAGTATGCCACGCCGTTGTCGAGCTGTTGCTAATGCTTTAGGTGGTCCTACAGATTATTAAAAACGTTTAAAGTACGGTTAATTACTGTATTTCTTACTACCTCGTTATTTTGTGCCTAATCATAGAAGGTTGTAATACTCAATATTGGCACTATTCAATTCTTTCTTTAAAAAAAAAAAAATTTGGTATGAAAATGTTTTTATTAAAATTAAAATTAAAAACGGTATAAAAATACCCTTCTATTGATATAAAACACTCACTATTACAAGAAAGGGTTTTTAAATAAAAACTAGAAATGTCCTTGTTCCCTAGACTTTGTTGATGTGTGTATTATAAGATATAACAGAACAGGTGTAGGTACAGGTATACAGATTCCAGGACCACGATTCTGCTAATCAATAACTGTCATACCACTGACAAAATAAAAAAAGCCATTAAATTTTAAACTTTATTCCTACAGGCTTAATTTCCACAATTAAATGAAAAAGTTCATAACACTTTTTCATTTACTGTACAATATGCCATTTAACTTCATTTAGACATATATAACAGCATAATAGTCAAATATTTTATTGCGTTTTTTGAGGTGTGACAGCGGTTGACAAATTCAGAATCGGGGTCCAGAACATTAATTTTATGGGCACTTCCTCACACGATAAGTATAATCACATTGCTTATTGATATAAACTAATTTATCAGACAACGTGCTAGTGACTCAGACGATCTCGACTCCACTACTTCTCCATCGACCAACTAGCATTCACAACTATTTGTGCTGCCAACAGCACCAATCAGCAGGCACATGCTGTAGAGTCAACGCCAAAAAATAAGTCCCACGGTCAAACTCGGAAGTAAAAATGACATCGCCACCATACTCACGTTTTATTTCTTGGAAAATTGCATGAGGTGTTACGGCGGGGGAGGAGCTCAAACCCACTGATCACATTAAAAAGTGTATTGCTTGGAGAGTTCACAACGTGCTCTAAGACTGTTTCTTGATACACTATGGCTAAACTTTTCACTCCTTTATCTTCTTAAGTTCAGCAGTTCTAAGAACTATTACATTCGCATCTGAACAATGAAAGATCTGGTAAAATAAAAAGACGATACTGGCAACATTACATGTTGCGACTGCCACGCCGCGGCCAAGGGACTTATTTCGTTGCGCGTACTCTAAGAACGATTCAAACGATCGAACAGAATTGACAGTTGAATTGCGCATGCTCTCAATTTGGTGACGTCACGTTAGAGCATGCGCAGTTGAAATCTCACCGGGAATTCAGCTGTTAAGTACGTTAGATCCCTCTCTCTCTCTCCTTAAGACCTCTGTTTAGATAGGTAACTTACTCTGCTCGGGAAATTATTGAAGGGTAGTTATGCACAGTGATATAAGCCAAATATTCGCTAGGCAACATTGTTGCACAACATTGCACAAGTCGCATAGCAATCGTCGAACAAACAAGCTGCGCGTCATGTTGCCTTTCAGCTAGCAACATCGCGCATGTTGGGCGATGTGGCCGAACTTGTTGCGCAACACGCGTTGCTTGTCAAATGTTGCCTAATGGATATGAGGCTTTCAACGGGTTTCTGAAAAGAGCAATCTTGCTAGATGGAACTTGTATATAAAGTCGTTAGAGCATAAATTATTATTATTTAATATTATCAATAAATCCACATGGAAGAATTGGGCTAGGAGTCGTCGACTAATATTGGCTAGTGTTCCATTTATTTACTGATAGTGCCGCTATTTTGTGTAACCACGCTTACCACGTTACAGCTATAAAAGGACCCTAAGCCTTACGATTTATATATTTTTCCCCTTTTCTTTATACATGTATTTATTTTGTTGTTCATTGGACGAAAAGCTCTTTTTTGCGCTCAACTCTAGGAGATTCTCTAACATGAAAGGTAGCAAACAAAATTACTTTCAGTATAATATTTATCTTGAAATACCCTTTTTTTGCTAACGGTTTGCCTTTGAGCTCTGGATTGAATCAGAAAAAATAAAACTAGAATTGTATTTTCATCGATATTCATAGCAAATCGATTCATTTATTATATCAGTAACTATAAATCGATACATTTGGTAAAAATAAAATATTAATTGCAGTGATCACTTTTATAAAAATATTGACTGTATTTTTTTAACAATGCACAGATTATGGTAACATTTCAATATTAGAGAATACTATGCGTGTGTTTCATCGTCATCTGTGCGCTAGTCCCGGCCGCACCCGAGGCCTCACCTCGGAGTCCGGGGTCCGAATATTCTAGTCTAACCCCTACGCAACTGAACTTCAATATTGTATAAGTAGAATTAAGTCTTTCTATAGCTGTGACGTAGCCGCTTCAATGGCTAACAAAGGCATGTGTTTTCTATCTATATTTCTAATTAACAATTAAAATAGAATGTTATAAAAAAGATATTTGACACTATTTCAATCACTTACAAATCACATGTATTAAAGTAACAAATTATTTTATCGTAAGTAAAAAAATGTTGTAATTCAAATAGTTATATAAGTATGTCTCAGTAGCCGACCATTAACTAGCCGGAGTTACTCAGCAAATATTTCTGTACAAAATAATTATAATTGGAAACTAAAACTATGAGCACAGCTCTAATTTTTCTAAGAAAGAATTGAATAAATCACATAAAATTTTTACAAAAATAAACATTTTAGCCAAGGGTTGGAGGCGACGTCGCTGACAAAATAATGATACTGTGTCTCTCTCGTGTGATATGACATACCTAACTTTAGATTACGTACTTTGTAGCATGTTTTTAATCTTCTGCATAAGATTTTCAGCCTTGTCTCATTATACTTAAGATACATATTAGCGATTTCTATCACCTTTCCTTTTTAGAGCGATAATGCGACTTGACGAATCCGTGATTAAGTAATGACGTCAGTCGTATCGTCGTTCACGATCTATTGATTGTCGATTTGCTTTTCCAAAATCACAAGATACATAATACATAATTATTTATATCTATCTTGCAATCTGTCTAAAGATCTATCACAATATATAAATTCAATAGGCTATTTGACAAGTTTGTCCGATTCTTCCCAATACCGCTTAATATCTTAGCTTTTGCTAGAAAAAAAATTGCCTTGCAAAATGTTTCCTAACCCAACTGAACCTGAATTTTCATTATTTTTTATTCTCTAAGTAAGTCAAAATATAAAACAATCAAATTCAGTCCAAGTTAATTACTTCTAATATGAACTATACGCATGTAAACGCAGCGTGAACCGAGATAAATACGATATTCTCTTGCACTCCATACATTTGCACTATGCGCAACTGGCGCGTGACGTCATTCGCAAGTACGATTTTGTATGGAGCGATTTCGGCCAGCTTGAGAAATTGAAATTTCAAAATCAA
The DNA here is from genome assembly GCA_963662185.1 of Eilema griseolum. Classification (NCBI taxonomy): domain Eukaryota; kingdom Metazoa; phylum Arthropoda; class Insecta; order Lepidoptera; family Erebidae; genus Eilema; species Eilema griseolum. Next base: position 16,491,121 of record OY759250.1, read on the forward strand.
ATATCTTTAAAACTGTTTATCATAAGAAAATTTCTCTTTAGCAGTTCATTATATTATACTAAAGTGATAATTTATCGACAATAAAAAAGTCAAATAGCCTATTTGGACAGTTGAATGTGTTATCTAGTTAGGGCATATCACACGCGAGCACAGCGTAGTGTTGTGGTGTTTATCTCGAGCATATTCACTAGTATTACAGTACTAATCTACATTATACATACATATACATACAATTGTGTTTATACGACTACGGTATCAGCTTCTTGTGGAACTTATCACCATTTTGGAAATACGTCTGTGAAATAATAGATGTACGTTAATATACTTACTCTAGTATTGTGACGCAATAAAAATACAGCGTAGTCAAAGGTCGCCATTAGATATTCAATATATATACGATAAAAATATTATAATACATGGATTTTAATTTCTTTTTCAAATTAATTCTTTCAGACAATTTTGCTAACGAAACTGTGCTCAAAATATTTCGTTCTAAAACAAGTATAAAATCAACCACGGGCCACGGCCATAGGCCACGGTAATCACTTTCCATCAGGTGGGTCGTGTGCTTGTTTACCACCTAAGTGGTATGAAAAAAAAACCAATAGCTATCGGCTCGACTTTTATGTGCTCTCCAAGACACGGAGGGGCCTCAATGTATTAAGTGTTAAGTTACCTCTCGTTGACACCACCGAACAAGTTGTAAACTTGTTGAAGACTAATCTAAACATAATACTTGTTATATACATGTATATCAGATACTTTTTCGTTCACGGAGGATGTAAAGTCAACAAGTTGTAAACAAGTATAAGATACATTTGCGTTCGCACTATAAGCCTGTGACATATTGCAACTTGTCAAATACACGTTTTATACTGAGGTGTAAATGAGGGGTTAGGTCGACAGCAGACTTAATATTTAGGTACCTTTTAAAGTTTACTTATAGGGGTCTCTCAGAAAAACGAAATCGTTGAGCGTAAACAGGTACTAGTCAAATGAATATATGTATTACCTAGCCAGCGGTGTATTGATTCACCACCAGGAGAAGAATGGTGACTTGTGCTGGAACCGCTGCTGGAACGAGTCGAAGAAGCGAGACGACGTCGACCCGCTCTTGGACCTGCAACAGAACAATATGTGTCGTTATCCTCTCCATACGATTTTATCTGATTGCATACTTTTAAGGTTAAGGCAGCTTAAGAGTATTATTGAAAAGGTTGAAACCGACTTCGCTCGACATTAGACTGTATTTTTTAGATTCTTGTGGTTGGCCGATTGAGACGTCTCGGTCCATTAATGAAACTGCTACTTGCGGGAATGTTGCTGATATGCTCTCTAGCACCTGGCCACGCATCGTCGACATCTGCCGCTTGAACAGACCCTTGCCGAAGTGAAATAGTGGCGGGCTCACCTCTCGACGATGACGGCGGGCATCTGCACGAGCTGCACGGGGCTCTTGCCGTCCTTGAGCGCCTGCGTGAGGTTCAGCACCTGGCCGCGCATCACCGACATCTGCCGCTCGAACAGACCCTTGTCGAAACCCTTGTCTTGCTGCCGGGAGAAAGATACAATTAAAAATCATCATCGGTTCTCAATTTACATGCGGTTACCCTTAGGGCTTCATTTACCTCACTGGAACCACCGATGAGGTGGGTATGTTGGAGTCGATCCGATTAAAACCGCACGGTGTTTCATTACATCGAGTTAAGCCAAGGAATCTGGTGTGCTCTAGAGAAGATATTCCAGAGACCGCGATCGACATTTATTATTTTATTACAACAACCCCGAATGGGTAACTTTCACTCTCTTCCATCTATTGTTGAATCTACCTCTACCCTAAAAACCCTCTACAGTCAGATTTTCACCTGTCTAACAGCATTACTCACATCGTTTCTCACCATTAGTACTCCCATACCTACTTCTTTTTTAAATATCCTACAACATTCTACACATCACTATCTAGACCAATAGTAACCATAGTTTAATTTTTTTTAACATAGTTTAATTCCACTGAATGGGCATCAAACCCGCGCCCTTTGCCTAGCAGTCAAACGTTCTCACGATGCGCCACAGAGGGCGTTAATACATAACAAAATAAAATGTTTTTTTCTCTACAAAATAGGCAGAGCCAACAGAGCTTATGTTTTTATTTTCTTATACAGCTAAAGAATCTACTGGTTTGTAGGGCTCAGTCATACAAGGGTATAAAATGCTTGCGGATTTAGTATATAGCAGGCAGTTGTCTCTGCTTACCCTACCTAGAAAAAGGTGTTACAGTGTATACATGAAGCAGTGTCGACAATGACTTACTTTGAACAGTATATGCAGCTCGTCACACAACTCTTGTACGAAGTTCATGTCTGATAGCAAAGGAAGCACTAGTTCTCTGGAAACAAACAAATGTCCATCAGTTTCATTACTCCAGACCAAACATGGTAATGGTATGGATATCGTCTCATTGACATAACGAACGAATTGTCTGCGTTGAATTAGCCGATTTTTTCTTCATTTGTGTCTGTAGCTCTCTGGGTGCTGCTTATTATATTTTTGGAGCTCCACCAAGGTCTAGAGAAAGATAAGAGCCCCCAATATAGCTTCTAAGAAAGTTCAATGCTAAAATGTTAGTCTTCGGTTTGATGGCACTACATAAATGCACTTTTTTTACGTGCGCAAAATTCCCCCAGGTACGCCCCCCGCCCCAACCGGAGCCGGTGGAAGAGGTTATGTCGGACTCGAACCGACCAAAACGCACGCCGCCTGTGGGTCGTTCTTGGTTGCCGAAGGTGAGGTTAACAGGCATATCCCTCGTACCCCGGCCGACCCAAGGCCATCTCTCTCGATCTGGGCCTCTTCTCGGGTGTGGATACCACACAGTCCCCAACTCCTCCCCGGAGGAAATGTTTATATTAGAAATTATCGCTATAGTTAACACTGTGAGTGCGTGGGATTGGTTCGTACTTAGTCTCGGTGGAGAAGGGCTGCTTGGCCTGCGGCAGCCAGGCCCAGTGGTAGGGGTAGGCGCGCCACGAGTCGGGGTGCTTGAAGGGGAAGGCCAGGCCGTTGTCGATGGCCGCGATGCGCACCTCGGTGGCGGCCCACTCCTGGAACACACACACACACGTGAAGTCAAGTCTGTTTCCCAGCGATCTGTTTCTGTCCTTACACCATTCATGAGCGTTACTGGTGCCTAAACGTTTCAAACAAATCGTCTACCGGTTTCGAGTTTTTATAATCTGTTCATTTTCCAATACTTGTGACTGGAATTACTAAAATTTCCCCCTCATTGAGAATGAGGATTTCAGCAAGATAAAAATACAAACAAACTCCAGCAATTTAGCTTAGCACGGCCCACCTGATGGAAAGTGGTTACCGTGGCCTATGGACGTGTGTAACACCAGAGAAGCCACACTCGCGCTGCCGACCCTGTAAGCACTATTCTGTAGGGCGGAAGTACTTCCCCAGTCGGACTGCTCAATTGAGCGGAAGTACCGCCGTGTCCTACCTATAAAGCTTTAGCTTAGCTGGAAGGCCTGCTAAGCTAAATTGCTGGAGTTAGTTTGTGTTGTTTTCGTGCTGAAATCCTCACGGTGACTTCTCTGCCGGCGAAAGCAAGGGTAAAAGAAGAAAGAAAGAAAACATTTTTTATTTTACTTAACATTAAAACAAATATGCACAGTACAGCAATATGTGACAATAGCCAAGTAGAAATAAAGGCCGCCTCTCAGCTTAATGCTGTTCGCGTTGTGTGCAGGCGGACAGCGCTGATTTTCAGAGACGACGTGACATAAAGTGACGTCAAAACCACTGACCGGCAGTGGTTTTGACGTCACTTTAATCCAAAAGGGTAGTTATGTTGGATTCAAACCGACTAAAACCTAACCACAAACGTCTATGGTCATCAGTTGTCGAGTGTGGGATAGGACCATCGATGGCTACGGTGTCCTCATCTTTCCTCAAAAAAGGGGTGGGTACCCGCGTCGCTGTCTCTTCGTCAGAATTATAATGGGTAAGATTCAATCTGGTTCCTCTCGATCATCGCTATTAGTAACAATGTAGTATGCCATACGGAGGGGTCCCTGAGGTCGATGTCGGCGCGCGAGGGGTGCGAGGCGGGCTCGTACTTGATGAGCCAGTTATCGTTCCCGCGGTCTGTGTTGCGGATGATGTAGTCCAGCACCACCAGCCGCTCGAACTGCAGCTGGAACCTACAATAAAACAAGACTGTATTTCATTCCGTATATTGTCATTGCCGCGTGGTTTCCGGCAGAGTAGAATTAAGACCACCCCATCTCTTCCCATGCGGTGTCGTACAAGGCGACTAAGGGATAGGGCTGTTTAACATCAGACAGATATATACAGCCCAGACTCAGCCTCAGATACATGGCTCGAGTCAACAATAGTGTCCGGAATACGGCAATAGAATAGAATAGAATAGAATATCTTTTATTTCAGATTTTTCAAATCCATATAAAGTGTTAGTAGTACAATTATAATCTTAATCTAGTGTTAGTATCTTAGAAATATTATTAGTGAATTGTGGCCTCACCCCCTATTACGTGGGACCTAATTATTGGTGAAATGTGGGTGTTAATTCACCTCTGTCTAACCCTCCATAAAGAATAAAGGCGTGATTATATGTATATATGTATGTATATTGTCATACCCAGTAATGACAATATACATACACACATACACTTTTCTTTATGCTACTTAGATTTTGGACACTTCTTTCTACTACTTAGATGGAAGCAAGCAGGCGGCCCACCTGAAGGGAAGCGGTTATCGTGGACTATGGACGTGTGCAACACCAGAGGAGTCACACTCGTGCTGCCGACCCTTATTTGTTTATACTCGCTTGATTGTTAACTGAAAGCGAAGTCTAGGGAAAGAGGGTAGGGACGCTTTTTTTTTTTTTACGTGCGCAAAATCCCCACGGATACCTCCCCACCGGAGCCGGTGGAGGAGGTTATGTCGGACTCGAACCGACTAAAACGCACGCCGCCTGTGGGGTCGTTTTGGTTGCCGAAGGTGAGGTTGACAGGCATATCCCTCGCACCCCGGCCGACCCAGGGCCATCTCTCACGATCTGGCCCTCTTCTCGGGTGTGGGGACTACAGAGTCACCAACTCGACCCCGGAAACGGGGAGGCGCGCCACGCGCGCCACCGCCGCGGCCTGCTTCTGCCAGGGTGACAGGCGGCTCCACCTGTCACCCCCAGGCCGGCGCTCATGGGGGGCGAAGGTCGTTCATCGACCTCCGACGCCCGAGTTGCCTTCGTACGCGGGCAGCTTGGCTTGCGATCCTTCGTCGCTCCCGCTGCCGCTCCCGCCCTGCCTCCTCCTTCACGAGCATTACTTGCTCGCAGAAGGAGGCGAGAGGGTCACCCTTACAGTCAGCTACAATGTTACAATGGTGGTCCTGACGGTCTCATCAGATTATTTTTCAGTACGTTGAAAGGACTCATGACTATAGGAGAAAGAATCAAACATGAGCTGGTGAAAAATCCCAACACTTTATGGTGCGGCAAAGAAAAGAAAGAACCTAGCCGCAAGCCTGCTTCTTCTATATCCTTATGTTAATTGTATTGTAAGGCCGTGGTTGCGGTGGGTTGTTTGAGCGTGGTTGATTTAGATGCTATGTAAATGTTTACTATGTTAACTTTGTAACCTACTCTAGTTTAAGTTGCACATGTTTTTTATTGTTCTATTTTGTGTTTATAAAAGAAATGTATAAATGTTTACACCTCTCAGACTGAGTTTTTAGACTCCTTAGCCACTGATTTGCATCCTTGAATCATAATAGGTCCGGTTGAAAACCAGCGCTAGATAGCTATCTAGCAAATGCTGAACCGAATCCTTTTCGGCTGACGCGTGAGGTACACATATAATGAACTGTATTTTGATTATTAAGCTATTGTTTTTTACGTACCTAAACGTCGATGAATAAACTTTCTTTTCTTTCTTTCTTAATTCAAGTCGCATCCAAAGCTTTTACCTCGGAGTCTGGGGTCTGCTTTATCAGGATTTGGCTGAACTGCGATATCGAAGAGTTGCAACTAGACCAGTTAAACCTACCTGCTGACACTATGAATAGGAAAGGAAACCTCAGATCATTAAGAGCTTACTTTCTCATGACGTGCGGCGGCGGTGGGTCTTGCTCGAACCGCCTCAGCCAGTAGTCGGCGTCTTTGAACCCTTCGACGAACAACTGGAATGATCCCTTCTGTAATACAACCATTAAAATTGATTACTGCATTTTGTATCACGACGCGTTGGTCTACCATATGGTAGAATTATTGGGCTATAATTTACATAGTGCAAGTACAGAGTAGTTGTCTCCTGAACTAAGTTGTTAACCTGTATCTCAGGAGAATTAAAAAAAAAACATTAGTAACTGAAAATTAGTACCCCTTTCCAGTTAAGCTAAACTAATTGTGAGCCCGAAAGACACCTATATTGAGGCCCGTATTCTAGAATGACACTCACTTGAATTGGTTTGACGTTTAGGGACTGTTCAAGCGCCTAATCAATCTGCTACCGCAACATCACACGTCCTATTAACGGAGCTATCCGCATAATTAATGTAATTGCGAGTAGGTACCTACTATGTATGCACCAAGGATTTATATACCAGTCAACGATTAAAGATTGCACCGTTAACATCAAAAACACACCCAGTTGGTTTTATTCTAAGTTCCTGATTCCCGCACAGGGACCACTACTTCTTTAGTCTCTTTTTAGTATCTGAGGATAGATTGTATAAATATTTGTCAAATCTGTCAATTCGGGCAATACAATATATTCTCAGATAAATTGAAATTCAAGTGAATGTTATTTTAGAACACGGGCCTGAGAGTTTACAGCAAACAAAAATGAGCTGCCAGGAGGTTTGCTGCATGCTGCTATAGGATGGGATCCTGAATATTTCAAATGTTCGTCTCAACCACCCCTTTTTATCCTCTATCCCTTCCTTCATTTTTCTCTCTAGGCAAAGCTTAAAATAAAGATTCCTAAAAGTATAGGTAATGTGTAGAATCTTACCTTTGGCGGCAGACCCATTCTATTGAACCTCAAGTTGGGGAACTGCTCCGTGATGGCCCGCTTCAGCCGCGACCGCTCGCGGTCTATCCGCAGGTAGTTGAACGTCTCCGACACTAACTTCACTACCTGCAATCAAAAAAAGAAAACGGTAAACACAAAGTCTGCATTGAGGGGGAAAGTTTGCGTACTGCTCAACAAGTGATGCGAGCCCTTTGAGCCCGTGATTGGTTTACGGAGATTGGTTAAGAAGTGCACCGCGCGGCCACTAAAGTGACCCAAAATACCCTTTCTGTGCAGATAGAATACTTTATACTATGTGAAGAAGTGAACACAGCATAATATTTGTATACCTAATATGTTATATGTAACGTATATTGCCAAGTCGTTCGGCAATATAAATTTTTCTATTTTTTTTGCCGCAGTATACATTATTGTTAATGTTAGCGATTTTTTGCAATACACTATCAAATAATGGTTTATTCTAAACTGTGTATGGGCGGTGCTTATAGACATTAATTGTAGAGCTAATTTAAAGGTCGATGAACCCTGGCTCTTTATTCTTTGTTTGGCCAATTAGTTATAGTCAATAACATGTACTACGATAAGTAGTCAACTCGATTGAGTAGGTCAGATATACATCTGACTTACAACGATAAAATTTGTGTGTAGGTAATATTTACTTTGCTTTTTTCTTTTCAAATTTAAACTAGTGCATATTTGGATTTCATATGGCGTAAATTGTACACACATATGAAACTATCTGTATTGCCCGCGGCCCTGTCCACTTGGAATTGTGATCCCGTTCCCAAAACCCGCAACTTATAGGATTCGATGGATAAAAAGTACCTAGCTGTGTGTTCTGTATGTGCCAAATGCCAAATCCCATCTAAATTCGTTCAGCCGTTCTGGCGAAAATGAGTTATAACTTATAACCATCCGTTCACCTATGCATCCTTCTAAACTTTTGAAGCACGTAGTAGCTAACATAACATAAACTCACGCCTATATCCCCGAAGGGGTAGGCAGAGGTGCTAGCACCCACATTTCGCCAGTTTATGTTTATGTCCCAATGTAATAGGTGGCGAGCCTATTTCCATTAAACGGGCACTTATAAACCTGCGATAAATACACACATAACTTCGAAATGCATCGAAAAGTCTTTGGTGTGTGCCATGGTAAACCTGGGATCGAACCCGAGACCTCGTCTCAGCAGTCCATTACCCATACCACTAGGCTACCTCAGTTACGTAGTAGCTAGTACGCGATAATATTGTTATTTCTAATATTATGTTACTACTTACAAGGCAGTGGTCGCAAAGTAGGGCATTGAACAGTGTGTAATGATCTAATGGTATCAGTTACAAGTCGACGCGACGTCCTGCTCAATTGGATAAGCAAATTACCTAAAGTCACCTGCGGTTTAACGACACGAGGTCGTTCACACAGCCACATACAAGGTAATTGGCGACTAATCGTTCGTACGCTATTTATGAGTATCGTTTTATTATCGAGATCATCGTCATCTCACTATTGCGCCTGGCTAGTTCTGACACTTTTGTCTCGAAGCTCGTGGTTCCTTCATTTCACTTCGCTTACTTCGCTTGGATTTCGGCATCCGCGACAGTGAGACTGGTGGTACACACTTCAAGCTAGCGGTGCTTCTTGGGTTGGGACTACCTCTTCTACTGTAGCAGGGTGAGGTGTTTATTTATATATTATCCAAGAGATTTACATACACATACATACATATAATCACGCCTTTATCCCTGGAGGGTTAGGCAGAGGTGAATTAACACCCACATTTCACCAATAATTGTATTTGGTTCCACTTAATAGGGGGTGAGCCTATTGCCGTATTCCGGGCACTATTGTTGTCACGAGCCATGCATCCGAGGTTGAGTCTGGGCTGTATATATCTGTCTGATGTTAAACAGCCCTATTCCTTAGTCGCCTTGTACGACAACGCATGGGAAGAGATGGGGTGGCCCTAATTCTACTCTGCCGGATACCACGCGAGAATCCAAGAGATTTAACAAGGTATAATCCAGAAAATTATGACTCTCCTGCTCGAATGAGACACTGAAATTCAGATCGTTCCTTATAGAATCTATGCGGGCACAGTGAACACTCCATTACTGTAAGGTATCAACAAAGCACACATTTAGGGGACTTAGGGAGTCACTTTGCACATTAACAATGGAAATTTACTTGCCTCCTATAAATACATTCCTAGTGCGATTTATGTCCAGATCGCAGTCACACAGCAATAATTGATTACTGTTTATTTAAGCTTTTGTTATAGGTTTATGGAAGTGTGTGGGTGTGGTTGAATAGTTTATTGCCATTTGCGGGATGCCTTTTTTATTATCATCAAAATACTCCTTCCACTGTAAGGTACAGTAGGTATTACCGGCGTCTTAGCAATCTACTCGATGATAGGGTAAAACTGATTCCAGTACCGGAACTGGGAAGGAGAGGAACGGATTTATAGAAGTGAAACCTGAAAACGACCACAGACTGATGTGAAAGCCTTGGGCGCGACAGGAATTAGTGCAAAGATAATTATAATGATTAAGGAATATCATCTGAGGTTTTGCAATCAGAGCAGCGTGTTTAAAAGGCGTTAAATTGAATTTGATGTTTTGATTATTTACTATACGATGGCCTAACAATGTTTTACGGTTTTTTAAACAGGTATAGTGAGACCGGTTCTAGGTTTTAATCAGCTCTAGCGTTTGTACTACGATGTTTCAATATTGAACCACCATCCACCTTAATAATACTAATTACTGAATATATTGAGGGACCAGACCACTGACTCTCGCTCCGTCTCGTACCTGGGGTAAAGGTTGGTCATCGCTATTCAGCAGGGCTATTCCACCAGCGTGATAGGCACATTCGCAACAGGTTTGACGAGGGGCTGTTAATATCTAGTTTAGATATATTAAATGCACTGTAAAGTTATTTAAGAAAAGATTTAAGGCGCATAAGTACCGTGTATTATTTTACATAGGTGAATTAATGCTTGAGGCATTCTCTACTAGTCGACCTCGGGGTTATGCAAAAAATTATAAAGTAGGTTGGTTGATTGAGGTCATTTATCGTGTGTAAAGGTTATTTAGCATTCTAACCTTTGTAGGATCTCCTGTTTATCATCGTCATCGTCACCTAGATGCCCTTATCCTAGGCGATTATACTGCTATGATAGCATATAGGTATGCTAGTAAAAATGTAAATACTATTACATAAACATATATTACAATACCTAGCTAATAATACGCAGAGTATATATTTTGTAGGTATTATGAGTAGGTATATTTTATGTTAAGTACATACATGAAACCATAAACGTATTTATCGTGATGTTTATTATATATTTATATTTGTCAAATAAACCTAATGCTTCTTTAAAGTATGTCAAAGGGACAAGATATTTTATCTTTTAAGGTGAGAACTCACAGGGAACATTTGCTTGCAATGTAACATTATCAATTATAATTTTGAGCATTAAAAGTTCAATGCTATATTTTATTATGGTATTATACCAATTTTAGCACCTGACTTTGATTTCACGCCGCCAGACAGTAAGATAAAGTCTTAGAGAAAGATAAGAGCCCCCAATATAGCTTCCAACAAAGTTCAATGCTAAAATGTTAGTCTTCAGTTTGATGGCACCTATAAATGCACTCTATTTTCTTTTTTTTTACGTGCGCAAAATCCCCACGGATACCCCCCCATCGGAGCCGGTGGAAGTGGTTATGTCGGACTCGAACCGACCAAAACGCACGCCGCTTGTGGGTCTCTTTTTTTGCCGAAGATCAGGTTGACAGGCATATCCTTCGCACCCCGGCCGACCCAGGGCCATCTCTCACGATCTGGCCCTCCCCTCGGCTGTGGGGACTACAGAGTCCCCAACACGTCCCCGGAAATACCGCCTTGCTTCTGCCAGGGTGACAGGTGGCTCCACCTGTCAACCCCAGGCCTGCACTCATGGGGGGCAGAGGTCATTCATCGACCTCCGACGCCCGAGTTACCTTCGTACGCGGGCAGCTTGGCTTACGATCCTTCGTCGCTTATATTCGAGGCTTATATTCATATTCAAGGTTTTAGGAAAACGGGAAAAGTGTTAGTGAAGAATTTCTATGGTGGCTAACCGAATCTGTAAAATTAAATATATGCAAAACGGTCTAGTGAGCCTCCACCTATAAATTTACATTTAAGGTGGAGAATAAGGTAAATAATAACAACCACAACCCGCAATAAATCTCAGCAAAAGAATGGTAAAAAGGTAATCAACTGAGTCGGGTATGCCGATTGAAAAACTAGGTCACCCAGGTCAGCCCTAAAGAAAATTCATGTCGTTCCAGTACCCAGTACCGAATTAATATAATATACAACCTCCCTCCTCTTAAACTATGTGGGATAAATTCTTTCCTAAAACTTAAAGCCGTCTTTAAGTAGTATATTGCATTCCTTTCACTACAATAAATGCCTCACCCTTTCTTTCCTAAAGGCGCAAGCAATTGAAAGTTACCTCTGAAAACAATTCAGAGGTAACTTTCAATAGCAATTTCGCCCCAAGATGGTTGTAGACGAAAAATTGGAACAGATGTGAATTGTTCGCGCACTGGCCGCAGGTTCAAGTCCCGCCTGAGTCGTTTTTCTTTGTCCAATCTCAATCGAAAATTATTGAATATTCATAATTTAATCTTAATTTTTAATTAAAGTATGTTCATAGGCTCCGCAAGGCCTTGGCCGATGTTATGTCAGACTGGTTATCTTTTAGTAAATAAAAATGTTTTTAGCTAGGTATTAGAAGGTATTATATGCTCGTGGCCAGTGAGCTCATAATACCCTCCTATCAATTTTAACGCGAAAACGTCCATTTGCTCAATGAGAACATCGATAGCGAATCAATTTAATTCAATTCAATTTATTTATTTCTAAACAAACATAGTTTGTATTGAAATGACAATTTTAACTAATAAATACATACAATCAATGAAAATACAATAGGTATAACGTCAAAATGAAATAAAATAAAATAAAATTTTAGGTACAATTAACTACAACCTTACATTTAGTCAGAAAAACATTTTAGTCATCATCCACAAATTATTCCACTGTGTAGTAACACTTTTCCAACAGCAAGGACTTTAACTTTTTCTTAAAGGAATTGGTTTTATAGACATCAAGCTTTAAGTCACTAGGCAGACTATTAAATAGTTTTATTGCTTGATGTTTCGCACTATGTATCACGACGTTAATTCTCGGATTGTAATGTAGCTTTGAAATGGTTCCTTCGAGTGCTTTCACGTGTTACTCTTTCATCTTTCGTTTCATAATCCCTTATGTGTTTTGCAAAATCACTTAAAACCATTAATATATAGAGACAAGACACGGTTAATTATGTAGCAAAAAAGGGATAATTCATACATTAAGTTACACTAGTTTTCTTTTTCTCAGGTCACTTTTTTGAGACTTAAGTTGAGTGAACCGAGAAACATAACATAAACTCACGCCTATATCCCCGAAGGGGTAGGCAGAAGTGCTAACATCCACATTTCGCCAGTTTATGTTTAGGTCCCAATGTAATAGGTGGCGAGCCTATAGTCATTAACCGGGCACTTATTAACCTGTGATAAATACACACATAACTTCGAAAAGCATCAAAAAGTCATTGGTGTATGCCATGGTAAAACCTGGGATAGAACCCGAACCTCGTCTCAGTAGTCCATTACCCATACCACTAGGCTACCGCGGTTACCGACAATCTCGCGATTGAATTTCTCTTTTTTCCAGAAATTAATAAATTGAATCCACATAACGGTAAAGTCTAAAATTTTATCTCATGTTTTGCAGTGTCTGTGACATTGCCCATTGACAGTGGCTTTGACATAACATAAAATTAGCAGAATCAGGGCGCTGGTTTGGTTTAAGTACTTACTTACCGGATAAGAAGACTATAAAACTGGTTTTTAATGTGCATGTGACACGTGACACTATCGAGAAGAGAACAAGGTCAATATAACTACGTCACTAAATTACCATACTATGATAATATTGAATATAAATTTAATATTAAACTGTTGCATAAATAATATAATTTATTCGTATAGCCCCATAGCGAGAGCTGAGGAATTGTTACGTTACATCGATATTATGTTATATAAGTTTATGGCTTCTTGTTTTGGATACGTTGCTGAAAATAAAATCATTCATATTATTTCAACTTTACGAATTATTTTATTATTAGAAATCTGAATATTTTAAAAGAGGCTGATAAAAAATACTGAAAGTAAACAAAAACGCTTGTAAAAGGAGTGTGATATTTGATTAAAGTTATTTTAAAGTTGATATTTAATTAAACATTGTAATTAAAAACTGGTCAATTGGTATGCGAAACATTAAACGCGTACGCTGTTTTTTTTATATCTTTTGTGAGCGCCGCGTTGTTAACATAGTTAGAAGTAAGAAAGCGGACCACGGGCCCGGTTTTGGAAGCAATTGGGGCAACGTATGGATAATGAAGAAAAATAAGAGTGTTGGCAGTTGGGATACAAGAACAAGAATTTCAAAATTTTCAGGCAAAATTTATGTATGACACTACAATAAAAGTGGTTATTTTTATATTATTTTATTTAGAGTATGTTTTAACATAATTTAATATGTACTTTCTTGTAGTCATCATTCTTAGGCTAAGACTACATTAGACTGAGAACGCGTTACGAGATAAATATCTATCAATCAATATTTGCCTATTGGAATCCACTGCTGGACATAGACTTCTCTTAATGTGCACCATAACCACTCACGGCGCCCGGTCCAGCTAGATAAACATAGTATGGTTAAATTAATGATTGACAGTCCAACGGTGACAATGTGGCTATACCTCGAAACATATATCTTGGACCTATAATGTGCTCAAAATGTTCTCTATACGCGCAGTACATGCGCTCTAATGTAGCCTCAGCCTTATTGTACAGTTTAGAATCTGTTACATTATACATCCTAAACTAGTATGATAACGCGGTGAGGCAACAGATAATTTCAAACATATTTAAGATTACGTCCATGAGGTGAGGTTTTATCTGTCTGCACTTGACCTACGCAGACTTTAATAGCGCGAGACGATGTATCACTATAATAGACGATATTTGTATTGATTTGTTTCTTTAATACACTCGAGAGCAATGAATCCGGGTCACTTAAAGAATGTTAAAAATCTCGGAAACTAAAAATGATAGGTTAATGCAATAAATTGTATTTAATAGACAATGTAATACTCCTTAAATGAAAGTAAAAAAAATATGAGTCACCATACATTTTATTAACACAAAATTACATAAAGAAAAAAACTGCTGATCTCTCCTTAAAACAAAAATAGGAAACATGAAATTTTTGAACTTTATTACGATTTTCTTGAATTTTAATACTTCGTATTGCCTCCTCGTGCTTCCATTACTGCGTTTACGCGGTTTGGCATGCTGTACACCAAGTTCCTTATACGATTTTGGGGAATATTCTCCCATTCCTCTGTGAGAGCAATTTTGAGCTCACGAAGCGTGATTGGGGGAGGGTTTCGTTGTTTTACGCATCTGCCTAGCTCGTCCCAAGCATGCTCGATCGGGTTGATATCCGGGCTGCGCGCTGGCCACTCCATACGAGTAATGTTCATCTCTTGAAGGTAGTCATTCACAATCCTACCTGTATGAGGTCTGGCATTGTCATGCATAAATATAGCATCCTCACCTAAATTGACCATAAATGGACCAACGTGATCATTGAGGATTTCTTCCACATATCTTACGCTAGTTAAAGAGCCGTTTTCTATGATCACCAGCTCTGTGCGACTTTCAGAAGAAATTCCGGCCCACACAAGTACAGACCCACCACCGTAGGCTACTTTTTCTTCGATGCATGCTTGCTTGAATCTTTCCCCTGGTCTTCGATACACTCTGTGTCTTCCATCGTCCTTGTAGAGCATAAATTTTGATTCGTCGGAGAACATAACTTTTGACCAATCTTCAATACTCCAATTTACGTGGCTCTGGGCATAACTTAGTCTCGAAATACGATGCCCACGCTCCAGTTTAGGGCCGTTTGCAGGTCTAAGGGGTTTTAAGTTAGATTCAGCAAGCCGACGTCTTACTGTCCATGCACTTGGGTTACTTCCTCCGAGGCGTCGAAACTGATTGGTGAGTTCAGTTCCTGTGAGAAAGCGATTTCGAAGCATGGTGTTCACCAAGTATCGGTCTTCTCGTGCTGTGGTACACCTGGTTCTGCCCGTTCCTGGTCTGCGTAGGTTAGAACCAGTTTCTTCGTAACGTCAGAGAACTCTTTGTACTGTTGACAGCGACACACCGACAGTCCTGGCTGTATCGCGCTGACTCCGGCCGGTTTCCAGCATTGTAAGTATTCTGGTGCATTCTTCAGGCGTAAGCGACATAATTTCAGCTTGATTAATGAATATAGAGCACTATCAACATGGTTTATGTACCCACATAAATGACAGATTACAAACAAAAGCAACACCAAATGCTGTAATTTCGTAGTTCCATCTTCGAAAGTGGCCCTTTTTCAAATTTGATTTTTTTATGATATAACTTTACAATAACTAAGAAGTTTTAATACCTTCATTTAAGGAGTATTACATTGTCTATTAAATACAATTTATTGCATTAACCTAGCATTTTTAGTTTCCGAGATTTTTAGGATTCTTTAAGTGACCCGGATTCATTGCTCTCGAGTGTATATATCAGTAGTCAAAAAGCCGCGGTAGCCTAGTGGTATGGGTAATGGACTGCTGAGACCAGGTCTCGGGTTCGATCTCAGGTTTTACCATGGCACACATCAATGACTTTTCGATGCCTTTCGAAGTTATGTGTGTATTTATCGCAGGTTTATAAGTGCCCAGGTAATGGCAATATTATTGGGACCTAAACATAAACTGGCGAAATGTGGGTGCTAGCACCTCTGCCTACCCCTTCGGCGATATAGGCGTGAGTGTTTGTTATGTTATGTTAGTAGTCAAAAAACGTGGGTCACATATTACTAGTACCGTTGTCCCATCCAACTGACATTTGACAAGGTCGTCTGATTCTTTCCAATACCGCTTAATATCTTAGTTTTTGCTGGAAAAATTTGCCTTGCAATATAAGATATTACCTAATCCAACTGAAACTATGACTTTTCATTTTTGTCGTAAGACAATTTCTCTTTAGCAGTTCATTATATTATACTGAAGTAATCATTTTTCGAGAATAAATTAAATAGTCAAATAGTCTATTGCTTATGTTATTTTTAAACTTTCGCAGTGTGAATTCATAATTATACTAGGTATCGGGACTTCAAGCTATCCGGAACGTGGAATCCAGTGATTAAGATACTACTAAACACAGTGCCGTTAAAACTGACATAGTGAGTGTGGTGTGTCGCCAGCCTAACCGTCCATAATAAGTGTACCTAATGGTGGGTAGGCGCTCAAAAAATGTTCCCCGCATACATCTCGACGCTCGAAGACTAGTCAAGTCGTGACCACGGGTGCTGCAACGCATCCGAAACGTCGGCAGAAATAGTAAGTTCCAAGATATAATTCGCGAGAAGTTCCGATACCTAGTATAATTATGAGTCTATTGCTTAGTCGGTAGTGTACTTGGTGAGATACTACACCTCTCTATCATCCTCCTCCCTCCTCCATCGTCTTTGGAGTCAGCAGCCAGCGCAACATATGAGCTTTTTAGATTCGTCTCTATTGCATTTATCTCTATATTCATACCCTTGCCAGTCATATCATCTTTCATCTGTACAACTATCTCCTCTTAGAGGTACAACTCACTTGCGGGTACCCGCATGCGGCTGCCAGAGGGACAAAAACGAAATGCTACCCGTGCGGTTTTTTTTTACCACTTAGGTGGCAGACAAGCACACGGCCCACCTGATTGAAAGTGGTTACCGTGGCCTATGGACGTTTGTAACACCAGAGGAGTCATAGTCGCGCTGCCAATCCTGTAAGTACAGAGTTTCTGTGCCGTCAGTGTAGAAGACAAACTAGGACAAGCCTTTAGTCATCCCACTGACAGCACAAATTCTCCAGTGAGCTCTGGCTACACTACTCATTCCTGGGACCACAACACGAAGTTATTATAACCGCGGTATTCTGTAGGGCGGAGGTACTTCCCCAGTCGGACTGCTCAATTGGGCGGAAATACCGCCGTGTCCTACTGCCTTCGCTTCCCCTGCATGCCATTCATACAATATAGATCTACGAGTATCTTTTCTATCCCTCTCTACTGAAGGTGTTGCAAACCTTCATGGGTCACTGTAGCTGCCCATCAGGTGCTTGTTTTCTAGCTTAGTACTATCAATCAATTAGCCCACCGCAGGCGGAGGTACGGAGAAAATGGCGCACATTGGGAGAGGCCTATGTCCAGCTTAGTACTATAAAAACGCTAAACTAACCGCGCTATTTCATGTGTCATGTTATAATAACATGGACTGAAAACACGTCGAAGCTTTGTTGCCATAACGGGTTACGCGTATTTGAAAAACATTTTAGTGTTCTTTCCAACTGTATCAATACTGATTGTACAAAGCAAAAGAGGATAGTCTACAGTCTATATGTACTCACATTATATAGATACCTACGAGTGCAAAATGTGCTGAACACAAACAGAATAGTTGTCATACGAACTTTTATGGCATGGTAGCCCTAGAAAGTCCGGCAACTGGTCAAAGTACAAATTTCGATATCACCAAAGCCTTGTGGAGGTCAAGTGACAGTCGCTTCATGAGAGAATTTCAAAGTTCAGCCGCGTGGAAGTTACACTTAAAGAAGAGGACCCGGGACTACCAGGCGACCGATATTAAAGCCAGGACCAACAAAATAATTGTATTAAACTACTTCCGTGGTCGTAGAGCATTCGACTGCTACGCAGGGGCGTGGGTTCGATGCCCACTCAAAGCATGGATATATATTATTGAATTGGTCTGGGTGTTACTATGTATAATATGTATGTATTTACAAAAAAAAAGTATCTAAGTACGTTTATCCGCATTCTAGATCCCATAACACAAGCTAGTATGCTTACCATGGGTCTAGATAGCGTTGTGTAGAATATCGTGGAATATATTTATTTATTCTAAGAAGAATCAAAGAATCAATTTCATTTATTCAGTTTAGGCACACAAAGAGCACATATGAACGTCAACATTTTACAATTGGATATGTCAAGAAATAATATAAATATATTAAATAATTTAAAAATAAATCATTGGAAAATGATTCTTTCGCTGGTTCGGTAGGTTAGTTCTACTGAGAAGATACCAGCAAAAAACTCAGCGAACTATATTAGAACTAGATTATTTATTATATATTTACAAAAAAAAGTACCATTTATGTATATTTATCCGCATTCTAGATCCCTTTAACAAAAGCTGGTTAAACTAGGCTTACTTTGGGTCTAGATAGTGTTGTGTAGAATCTCGTGACTTATTTATTTATTTATTATTATTATTACTGTAATCTTCAGCCAACCGGCTATTAATAAATTATTTTATATTCTGTTTACTATTTTTTTAAGTTTTTTTAAGCTGATGATCGGTAACTAGGAATATGTTAATTTAATACAATCGCCTGTAATCATGAGCAAGGTGAACGAGAACAAATCATCGATTTCTTTAATCGTTACAATTACGTCAAAGCAATTACATTCTACAATGGCGGTACAAGACAATCTCTAACAGACTGTCTTTAGAGATTTAGATAAGATTAGTTAATTACCAATTTTCAACGTGAAATCTAGAACTAAAATTTTCCAATACGCTTTAGCAACTTGTACTAGTAAAGTGGATTTTTAATACACTCTTTAGCCACGTGGTTCCCAGCAGAATAGAATTTGGGCCACCCAATCTATTCCTATGCTGTGTTTAACATCAGACAGATATACTGGGTGGCGCAAAAGTACTGGTACTAAAGAAAATACCTTTATTTTTTTTATATAACATTTTCTGTCATTCTGTTGTTGAAAATTGTGTAGTGAACAAATGTAAAATACACTGAAAATAAACATGGACCGTTTTACTCCCCAAGAACGTGGAATAATTGTGTCAATGTTCTTACGGAATAATTCATCAGTGATAAGAACACAACGTGAATTTCGTCGACGATTTCCCCACCGTCCGGCACCGATTGGTCGCACAATTCGACGCTTTGCCACACGCCTTGAAGCAACTGGCTCAACATTGGATAGACCTAAGTCTGGGAGACCAAGAACAGGCCGTTCAGCTGAAAATATCGATGCTGTGCGCGAAGATGTGGAAGAGTGTCCAGAAACATCAACGAGGCGACGTGCCACGCAATTGGGCATTTCCAGACGGACCCTGCAGCGTATTTTGGTGAAAGACTTAAAGATGTTCCCGTATAAAACTCAAATGACTCATCAGCTGCTACCTGCTGACCACCGAGCTCGTCTAGATTACTGCCAGCGCGTCATAAACCTCAACCTTGAAGAGGATGATTTTCCTTCAAAATTGGTTATGAGTGACGAAGCGCATTTCCATCTCTCAGGGCATGTCAATAAGCAGAATACTCGGTTCTGGGGCACTGATAATCCGCGCATTATTCAAGAAACACGTCTACACCCACTAAAAGTTACTGTATGGTGTGGCATCTGTGTTGACAGAGTGATCGGACCCTATTTTTTCGAAGACGCTGGAGGCAATGCGATAACTGTCACTGGAGAACGCTACAGAACCATGTTACGTGAGTTTTTGATACCCAGTTTGGACGAATTGGGGCTGGAGCACATCTGGTTTCAACAAGACGGCGCTACGGCACACACAGCGCGCGACACTATGGACTTAGTGAGGGACGCTTTTCCAGGCCGAGTTATCTCTCGTTTTGGCGATTTGCCTTGGCCTGCAAGATCACCCGATCTGACCAGTCCAGACTTCTTTCTTTGGGGTTTTTTGAAATCTCGGGTGTATGTGAACAAGCCACAGACTCTCGCAGCTCTAAAATAAAACATTCGTCAAGAAATAACGAACATATCGCAGGAAGTGTTACGGCAAGTTATGCAAAATGTCATAAATAGGGCTCAAATGTGTATCAACTCTGGAGGTCACCATTTAAAAGACATCATCTTTAAATCCTAATGGTACAAAATTTAATGGTACAAATATACATTTAAAAAAACCTAAATCTAGTTTTCTAATTTAGAAAAAATGTTATAGCCGAACCAAATAGGGTCTTTACTTTTGCGCCACCCAGTACATTACAGCCTACACGCATCCTCAGATGCATGGCTCGAGTCAACAATAGTGCCCGGAATAAGCTCACCCTCCATTAACGTGGGACCGAGTACAATGATTGGCGAAATGTGGGTGTTAATTCATCCCTGTTTAACACTCCAGGCATAAAGTCGTGATTATACATTTACAGCAATGTTGCTATAAAGATGATAATGGTTGCTTGGGCCAGGGGTTAAGTGCAAGTTAATGGCGATCTTAGTGGCGTAGCGGTAAAGCGTTTGACTGCTACGTCAAGGGCCGCGGGTTCGATCCCCGCCCAGTGCAAATATTTATATCCATGAATATTTACATTGGTAGAATTGTTTTAATTCCATTCATCCCATAACACAAGCTAATTAAAACTAGCTAGTTAGCCTATGCTTCCTGTGTGTCTAGATAGCGTTATGTAGCATGTCCTAGAATATTTATTTATTGATTACTAACTTTTGCCCGCGGCTCCGCCCGCGTGGATGTCGGTGCCCGGTACTTTTATGCCAGTTCTGCCTTATGGAAATCAACCGTCTACTCACGTTTCGACTGTATATATTAATTATTCGGCAGTTGATGCGTTTGTAGAGGTAGCAGTGAAATGAACTTCCAATATTCGAACCAGGCGGTAAGGGAAAGATCGCGGGTTTGAATCCCGCCTGGACGAATCGATTTTGAATAGTTAGCATACTGAAATATATATAATAATAAATGCTTATAATTTCATTCCAAAAACTTCCAATAAGTAATTTTACAGACCCTTATCACTGATTTTGCACAAATTACGGTTAAATTTTGTAAACCACGTCGATAAGGAGTCGGTCTAGCAGTACATAAAAGGTCCTTGGTCTATTATCCTGATTTGTATAATTTTGATAAGCAGATATTTATGACACATATTGAAAACACAGCTTGTACTTTTGTCTTTTTTACCGGTTTGAGCCGTAAGGCGAAACTGGTCAGGTCTAATAAAAATACTGTGGAAAAAATACAAGTGTAACAATAAATTCCTCCAGTTGCCATCATTCAACAGTATAAATAGATATTACTGATATTAAAACGATAGAGAGCGTGAATATTTCAATACCCATCCTTTTACTGGTCCAAAACTGCATCGACGAGTGATAAGTTTTTTTTAGAAAGAGTATTAGATACAGGTATTACGAATATTCCTGTGAGTCCTTGCAGCTAAGTTAAAATGTTTTTTGTTAGGGTTTAGGGTTACGTCGGTAATGCAATGGTCAGGATTCGAACACGGGACATTTCAATCGTAAAGCAGACTCCTTAAACACTAAGACTATCGACGTTTTCTCGATCGGAAGATTAACGAGTTAATGGGGCATTATTCAATTAATTAGCCTATTGCAGTCCACTAGCTGGACATAGACCTCTCCCAAAGGCGGGAGGTTTTGGCCTACTGTTTCCACACTGGCCAGACAGGTTGGTGCAGGGTTTTTATTTCGAGTTTTCCTTCTCCCGCAGTGATATCATCTGCGTATTTTTCCGCTAGTCGCCTCTTACGACACCCTTCGGATGTGATGAGGTAGTGATACCTGTACTATTTCTCTGTCACCACTTGGATATTACAGTTCTTTTTTATACCACTTAGGTAGCAGACAAGCACACGGCCCACCTGATAGAAATTAGTCACCGTGGCCTATGGATGTGTGTAACACCAGAAAAGCCACACTCGCGCTGCCGACCCTGTAAGTACCTACAGAGTCTCTGTGCCGTCAGTGTAGAGGACCAAGCAGGACAAGCTTTTAGTCATCCCACTGACAGCACAAATTCTCCAGGTAGCTCTGGCTATCCTACTCACCGCTAGGAACACAACACGAAGTTATTATAACCGCGGTATTCTGTACTTATAGTTATAACCAATACTCTTAAACTTACCCTAGTTTTGGGCACAATCTTGAGTCCAATCTTAGAGTCGACGAGACTAGCGCCGGCCTCGCTCAGGTACCCCTGGTTGGGGATCAGGCAGGAGCGTCCGAAACAACACGGGCAGCATAGCTTGTGCATCCATTTGGTCCATTTCGGGTTCAGTCTGCCATAAGGCTCCTCGTCTTTTGGTTTGAATACGCCAATTATTTTCTGTAAAGACCAATTTTATATATCAATATCTTTAGTTACCAAGAAGAAGAAGAAGAAGAAGAAAAATAAACAGGGTGAGAAGTTGTCTATAGTCTATGTAGACTTTGCTATCTATAAACAATGATGTATCATAAACTATAGAAATGTTGTTCGAACTCTAAAATGGCGACGAAAAAATGATGAAGTTCGTCATCAAATTATAAATCAGACGAGACAGTGCGCTACGCAAAAAAAGTCTTGATAATATTAATTGATAAAAATAATAATGTAATTCATATATTTTAATAAAATTGACGTTACTTAATATCAATCAATCAATAAGCCTATCGGACTAGCCTCTCCTAATGCTGGGACGCTTTAGCCTACTGTCTCCACACTGGCCAGACGGGTTAGTACAGGGTTTAATTTCGAGTTTTTTTTTCTAGCAGTGATATCGTTTGTGTATTTTGCCGTAGCCTTAATTGGTACAAAATTATTGTTGTAAATATATTCAATGACCTAATGGCAAGATACGTTATCAGTAGAAAAAAATCGGCACCATTCTCTGAGCCTTTTTCCAATTTAGTTGAGATCAGCTATAGGATAGAAAAAAAATCATTTCGAAATTGTATAAATATATATGTATATATATAATCACGCCTCTATCCCCAGAGGGTTAGGCAGAGGTGAATTAACACCCACATTACACCAATCATTGAATTGAAGTATTCTATATTGGGCACCCGTTTTAATGTAGGGTGGATTGTCGTCTTCCGGGCGCTATTGTTGACTCAAGCCATGAATCTGAGACCAAGTCTGGGCTAACTAAACCATGCGACTAGATAGGTACCTTTTAATTTTAGACTAACATGAAAGTAGTCTTAAATTAAATGTCATTTTTTGCAGCGCCTATTGCGTGACAGTGGTTTTATGTGACATAAAATTAACGGAATCGGGAACCCAGGTGAGTGGTCAAACGCTAGTAGAGAATTCCTACAGAGTTAAGCTTGCTTTGTACATTATTTTATTTTAATTGTATTCTGTGTATACATTTTGTGCGACATGTCTTTTCTATGCATACTGTACAGAAAAGAAGTTTTTATTTTAGAAGACGCTTTTTTCCCAGTTTGATAAAGAATTAAGTACCAACTAAAACTTCACTAGGTCAACAGCGTGCGCTAATCGGTCATTAGTAAACTGATAGATTTTATCAGTTTCTGAGGCCGGTTGAAATCGATCGGATGTTCAGTAGACAGTTACTTTATACCAGCAGATAGGTAGTTTGCACACACATTTCCAGCTATTTTGTACGATATTGGTACAAAGTTATTTTTGTAAATAATATTGAATGACCTAATGGCATGATACGTTATCAGTAAAAAAAAATCGGCACCATTCTCTGAGCCTTTTCCCAACTTAGTTGAGGTCAGCTATGGGATAGAAAAAATATCATTTCGAAATTGTATAAATTTTTTTATAATTTTGAACTTCATTATTTAATATTTAACGTATCATTTACAATGGAGATCTAATCTATAATATGTATGTTCCCAGAAGACTAGCAGCATTGCCACGTGGTATGGCAATGCTGCTATTTTTTACAATCAATCGACATTTCCAAAATGATATTTTTGGTCTCGAACCGGAACGGAACTCAAACCCACATCTTTTTCTAGGCGAATACCCTGATCGTATTTTTTCCATTTTAAATGGCAGTTAAATGGCAGGAAATTTTAAAATCTTATTGTTAACATTACTCCTCATTTCTCTTTTTGACAGTCGGGTAAAAACACAATAGTAGGTATAAAATGTATCTGTTCAACCAATAGAAGGAGACAAGCTCAAATCTCGCTCAACCCCGGAACAGACTTCATATAATCTACGCTTGTTTCGTTCTAGGACTAACATAAAAACATATGCAGAACATACGTGGCTAGTCTTAAACGTGCAGAGCGAATAGTTAGAACATTATTGTACACAAACATACGATCTCCATATGAGAACAAGGTCTTGGTTGAAGGTAAGCTTTGTAATCTGTAATACCAATATTATAAAGTTAAAGAGATGGGTTGTTTGTCTTTGCCACTCAGTGCTTAGTAATAAGCCTTATTTAATTACATATACTTAAACCATTCCTCTCTGACGTAGGTAGAATTAGTTTTATCCTTACATAATATCTACATCACGAGCTTTCGGTACTCGGCGGCAGCGCGCCTCCCGTTTCCGGGGACGAGTTGGGGACTCTGTAGTCCCCACACCCGAGGAGAGGGCCAGATCGTGAGAGATGGCCCTGGGTCGGCCGGGGTGCGAGGGATACGCCTGTCAACCTCACCTTCGGCAACCAAAACGACCCACAGGCGGCGTGCATTTTGGTCGGTTCGAGTCCGACATAACCTCTTCCACCGGCTCCGGTGGGGAGGTATCCGTGGGGATTTTGCGCACGTAAAAAAAAAAGCTTTCGATACTCTCGTTAGACAAAACGTCAAGAACTGAAAAAAAACTGTCAAGTTTTAAATTCCCAAAACATTATTGTATATTATACAGCAAGAATATATGACAAAATAGATCTACTTATTTATATACAATATACCTTACAGGAATCGAGTTTATAATTTAATTTCTCGATTATAAGCTCGGAGTTATAAAACTTCACGAGGTAGGTACATAACACAATAGTTTTAGAATTTACTTTCCACATGAATCATCCATCATGGTTCGATGACTTAAACATTACAATGGCTTTCAACATAATTAAATAAGGTTTCCAATATAGGAATTAAATAAACTATACTCCATACGGTTAGGTACTTAATTAAAGGTAAACCATCTTGTAGCCACTTTTTATAAAATACATATTAGGGTCACCCCTATTACGTGGGACTGAATTTTATGATTGGTGAAACTTGGGTGTTAATTCACCTCTGCCTAACCCTCCGGGGTAAAGGCGTGATTATATGAACAGAAAAATATTTATAAGCTGAGTTTTTAAATAAATCTTTTTTTTTACGTGCGCAAACTCCCCACGGATACTTCCCCACCGGAGCCGGTGGAAGAGGTTATGTCGGACTCGAACCGACTTAAAACGCACGCCGCCTGTGGGTCGTTTTGGTTGCCGAAGGTGAGGTTGACAAGCATATCCCTCGCACCTAGGCCGACTCAGGGCCATCTCTCACGATCTGGCCCTCTCCTCGGGTGTGTCGGGACTACAGAGTCCCCAACTAGTCCCCGGAAACGGGGAGGTGCGCTAGGCGCGCCGCCGCCTCGGCCTGCTTCTGCCAGGGTGACAGGCGGCTCCACCAGTCACCCTACGCTACCCTACGCCTACGCTCATGGGGGGCGGAGGTCGTTAATAGACCTAATAAATCATGAGAATGGAGTATAGCTGCTATTGTTTTTCCAAATGAAAACATTATGGGGTTCTTCGAGGGCATTAGAAGGTCCTTAGAGGGTTCTGCAGCAAGAGTTATGATATTTCTGGTGTTACATACCTCCATAGGCCACAGTAAACACTTTTCATCACGTGGACCATGTGCTTATTTGCTAACTAAGTGGTATTAAAAAAAACTAGTAGTTGACTCACCGAACCAGGGTTCTTGACAAAGTAAGAACCGCTGGACCCCTGGTATATCCTTTCGGGAAAGATGCCATTGTCGATTGCCACCTCCGCTTGCCATACCAGCTCGCTGAACTGCGGGTCATCTGCACACAATAAATTATACAACTTAGTTTATGTAGGTATACATGAATATGGCTATTTGCATCGGCCTACTCGTGCCTCGGAGAGCAGGATAAGTAAGCCTTCGGTCCCGGTAGCTATATGAACATCTCTGACAGCCGTTATGGATAGTTGGAGCCCTCAAAAGTCCAACTATTCAATCTGCAGAACTTCGATATTGCCAATTGGTAGTGTAGGTCAGATAGCAATCGCTTCGCGGTTTTTTTTATATAGGACTCGTCAACTTGACTTCACCACGCCTCATGGAAGCTAAATGCAAAGTCTCAGGAAAGAGGGTCACCATTACAGACACTAAGTAATGTTACAATGGTGGCACTCAGCTTGGCGGCCTCATCAGATGCTTTTTCATGTTTATATGGCCTACATCACGATTTCCGGTGCAACGAACGTTTAAATGAGTCAAATTTTATAAGTATTATCTTTACTGTTCACCCCTGGGTTATCGAGATTTTTATTAAAATAATATATTGTATATGGACTCAATCTGTAACCTCATCAGTTAAAAGTAATTACTCGTACTTATATATTAATTATAGTGGTTAGTTTCGCTAGTAGAAACTCGGTCACTACAGGTTGGACCTCATTGGTTATTTAACTTCCCTCGAGGGTGGCTAGTCGACCTCACTCGCTGATAACATGTTCTAGCTAGAATAAGAGTGCCTTTCTCCGGAGAAACTTTATTACGAGACGCGTACGAAGTTTTATAACTCGTCTAGTAAGGATAAACATTAAATAAAGTACTGGATGTTATTCGCGTGCATGCTACTGAACAGAAAGAACGACACACAAGGACCACTTTGCAAAATGAGTAATAACCAACTCTTACTTTGGCTATATCTCAGAACGACCACAGTTAAACTGAGCAGTATAGCGGAAGTACTGCCCCCTTTGACGCTCAAGGACCACTTGGCAAAATGACTAATGACCACCTCCCACTATGACTATATCCCAAAACGACCGCAGTTAAACTGACCATTCTGTTGGCGCTTAATGCGCGATACCGTACATTTTAATAATGAAGATGAGTCAAAAATATTGTGTAAATATTTGCACTGCTATTCACCGGTTGGCTCTCGGCCGCTGTCGGTGGGAAGGTTAATACAACACTTTCACTACGTACCATCCGTGAAGTGCAAGTGCACGTTACCTGAGCTTAATGATTATTATCCCCCAGTTCACATTGGCGAGTTTTTTGTCTATAGTTGCAAAATGTGTACTTTTTTTAAGATTTAGAGAATAAAAGTCGGTTGCTCAATGGATAAAGAGTTCGGGAATTTAGATAATGAACGTCACTTGCTCAATGTTTAAAGAGTTTACGGAATTTAGAGAATGAACGTTCGGTTGCTCAATGGTCAAAGAGTTTGGAAGTTTAGATATTGAACGTCGCGCGGTTCCCAGTGTTTAAAGAGACGGATTTACGCTCGTGACGTCCCAGATACGAACTGCGTTTTTAAGTTTTACCCCTGTGAACGTTTAGTCCTAATTTGAACGCATTATTATCACTAGTGAAAGCTGACCTTCCTAGAGGTAATTTAATAGGAATCTCTGAGAGTGGAGGGAGGTCGGTATCAATCCGAATAAAAATGGACAATATTATGTTATGGCATTTCTAAGTTGGCTCTAGGGTGAAATCGGGTTTATAATTATTTAACGGGTCGGGACTTTTCATGGAACTTAGGTACTATTTTTGCCGACGTTTCGGATGCGTTGCAGCACCCGTGATCTCGACTAGACTGCAGTCGACTCACACCGCGATAGTAAAAAAATAAAATGAAATTGCGTTTTCCTATATTATTTTGTTCTCATACCGCAATCGGGCATTTAATTCTCACATTAAAATCTAAAGTGAAATTGAATGTGAGCGAAAGCTGAAGAATATTGTTCGTAGCGTAGTTCGGCCTTTTTTGTAACTAAGGTGGAAAATTAGCACAAATTATGAGTAAGGAATTGGGATCCGACTGAGTTCTTCTGGTCGAAAAGGGTAGGAGCCGGGCTATGAAATACCTACAAACTATGGATGACGAGGTAATGTTAGCTTCGGCCCCGAAGATCGAGGTCGGGTCCGATAATCCACTTGTTTGTGTGTGTACGTAGGATATTCTTTTGGATGCGAGACTTATTGGAGTTATTGATTCGCAAAGACGATTTTATCTATACATGCTTGGTATAAATATAAATCGTACAGTACATCGATTAATATTAACACCCACTGGGTGTTTGGCTTATCAGATATACACAACAGACGCGATACAGAAACAATTTCGAAGGTTACATATCTGGCCGTGAGTGCAAGAACGGCCTGCCTGATCGCAAAATATAGTTAGCCTTCTGACCTCCTAACTCAGGAGAGG
Organism: Eilema griseolum; assembly: GCA_963662185.1. Classification (NCBI taxonomy): domain Eukaryota; kingdom Metazoa; phylum Arthropoda; class Insecta; order Lepidoptera; family Erebidae; genus Eilema; species Eilema griseolum. Next base: position 16,519,602 of record OY759250.1, read on the forward strand.
AAAGCTAGCGCCAGAGCCACATCCGTTGTTTAGCAAGTGCGTATATTTCCAGTTGTATCCCTCAGGACACAATATTATCTTGGACTTAAGTCGCGAGACAAAAAGGGCCCTAGCGCGCGCGGATTGCTTAGTGAATTTGAAATAAACGGGATATTTACCATGTTTCATTGTGTTTAACAACTGGGAACAAGCCTAAACAAAATCGCGAGTGGATACAGTAAGCATCGTGTGTCGTGAACGTGATCGAGATCGGGTTCGAGTTTGTAGTGAGAGTGAAACCAGTGGTAGTGCAGATACGCGTAGTAAAAAAACTCGAAAGAGGGTAGATCGATATAATTACTCCTAGAGAAAACTTTTTCTCTGTTCACCGTCACTACTCCAGTTCCTCTGTGATCATGATGCTTGCAACAGCGGCGAAATATCGGAAACTCTAAACAATGAAACATGGTAAATATCCCGTTTATTTTGACACTGATGTGACTGACCATGAAAGTTTAAATACCTATATAGTGAATGCCCGGTTAATGGCAATAGGCTCGCCACCTATTACATTGGGAAGAGCACATTTTAGGTTCAAAATATATGACCCGAAGGATACATCTCTACGTCAATATCCTAAACCTGATTTCGAAAACAAGACGAGTCATGTTTTCAACACGTAATTAATACAGAAATGTACTTTGGCAAACGAGCGTACGATCGAGAGACCGGACAGTTAACAGGTGTTATCTCGTGAATACTGCGTGGTTCATGTCCCGATTAGGACAAATTTATTACCACGTTTCGGCTGCTTGGATCCCCAAAGTTAGACGGTACGTTTTTATGTGAGCCATACTTTCATAAAGAAAAAAATAACAATATTTTCTTTAATGAAATTTGTTATCCGACCTCGACATTTAAGACTTTCTTGGTATGTTCAGTATTTTTATAGCTACCGAGTGACTAATATATTTTTATCGTTAACATCCTGAAAATTTCGTAATTGCATGTATTGTTTACTTCGAGAAGGACTTACGTCACTTGCGTGTATTTTGTTATTTGTAGTATTGTACCTACTTATTGTAGGTATCTACGTACTTTTTAGTTTAGAGAATCAAATAAAAATGATAGGCGCTACAAGATTTATTTAATAAAATCTCATCGCAATCGTGTGAATTTAAAATAACCGTAAACCAATACTACATACATATAATCACGCCTTTATCCCCGAAGGGTTACGCAGAGGCATTGGTGTAATGTGGGTGTTAATTCACACCCACATTTCACCAATCATTGTTTTCGGTCCCAATTAATGAGCCGATAGCCGTCTTCTGGGTACTATTGTCGACTCGAGCATTGTATCTGTGCCTTAGTCTGAGCTGTATATATATGTCTGATGTTAAACAGCCCTATCCCTTAGTCTCCTTGTACGACACCGCATGGGAAGAGATGGGGTGGTCCAAATTATACTCTGCAGGGATACTACACCAGTTAAATTTTTGATTTATTCTAATCAGGGTCAGTCAAGAAGGGTTAAGTATTCGAAACCCGCTATGATTACATTTTACAAAGTCATCAATGACAGCTGTCCAAGTCCAATGAATGTCAATGAACGACTGAACGACAGCTGTCAAATGTATGCAGCTGTCTAATGCACGCAGCTGTCAAATGTATGTCAAGTAGTCAAGCCTATGTTCTTTCTCATAGATGCCCCCTAAAATCCAACCACATGTCCTGATCGACCACCTGAATCTCGTGTGGGGTGGACACACGGAAACAAATTTACTGTCGTGGCTAACTAACGTAGCTTTGGTAAAGTTTCTTGAAAAACTTGACATTGGCGTCTCGCCATTAATAATTTTATAAAACTAAAGAAATAAGACATATTCTGCAACATTCTACACAACGCTATCTAGACCCATTTTAAGCATAGTTTAACTAGCTTGTGTTATGGAATCTAGAATACGGATAAACATACTTAAATACTTTTGTTTTGTAAATACATACATATTTTACATAGAAACACTCAGACCAATGCAAATACCCATATTCATGTATACAAATATTTGCACTGAGCGGGGATCGAACCTGCGCCTCCTGTTATATTATACCTAGGAACAAAAAAAATTTCGGAGGAGGTAGGACACTGCGGTATTTCCGCCCAATTGAGCAGTCCGACTGGGGAGGTACCTCCGCCCTACAGAATACCGCGGTTATAATAACTTCGTGTTGTGTCCTCGGCGGTGAGTAGTAGCCAGAGCTCACTGGAGAGTTTTTGTGCTGTCAGTGGGATGACCAAAGGCTTGTCCTGCTTTGTCATCTACACTGACGGCACAAAATCTCTGTTCTTACAGGGTCGTCAGCACGGATCTGACTCCACTGGTGTTACACACGTTCATAGGTCATGGTAACCACTTTCCTTCAGGTGTTCCGTGTGCTTGTCTGCCACCTAAGTTGTATAAAAAAAAAGTAGAATACAAGACTTACAACAACGAACGTTAGTGCTTTAAATTAATGAAATGTCGTCAATGATAAAGTGGAACGAATATCAATTGACATGAGTCACTTACGTTGTTTGTTTTATTGATGAAATAAAACGGAACGCAATAGTCTAAACGAAATAGAGATATATAGATAGGTATTACTATACCTACATATTCACTTTGTAGATAGTAATTGCCTATTTGATGAGTCTAAGCGTATGTTTAAGACTAGTAGTTATTTAACTAAATTTGGGAAATTAGACACAATACGAAATGAATGAAAATATTTTGAATCTTATATATAAACTGCTGACCCACCCCAGCTTCGCCCGAGGTATATTTTGAAGCTTCATATCCCTTTGAGCCCGTATGTTTTAGTCTTCAAAATATGTATGAAAAATTGCCGGATTCGTTAACATTTATTATCAATGCTCCGCTCCCTTAAGTAGTAGCGTTATGATATATAGCTTAAAACCTTCCTCGATAAATGGACTACCCAACACTGAAAGAATCATTCAAATCGGCCCAGTAGTTCTAGAGATTAGCGCGTTCAAACAAACAAACAAACAAACAAACAAACTCTGCAGCTTTATAATATTAGTATGGATATAGTACTTTATGACCGCTAGAAGGCGTCACAATAGATTCAGTGATACATTATAATAGCCGATAACCAGCGGACGACTAAGAAGCTTCTAACGATACCTCATTTGTCCGGTTCTAACATGTGGTGGAGAAGCTATGAGGGAATAGATGAACCTACATACATAACCTGTCAAAATCATACCCCTCCTTTAACTTCGTCGTAGTCAAGTAATAAAATGACTTCTTTTCTACTTATTATTATACGCTGTTGTGTTCCCAGCGGTGAGTAGAGTAGCCAGAGCTCACTGGAGAATTCGTGCTGTCAGTGGGAAGACTAAAGGCTTGTCCTGCTTTGTCCTCTACACTGACGGCACAGAGACTCTGTGCTTACAGGGTCGGCAGCGCGAGTGTTCTCTGGTTTAACACACGTCCATAGGCCACGGTAACCGCTTTCCATCAGGTGGGCCGTGCGCTTGTCTTGGCAGACAAGCGCACGGCCCACCTGATGGAAAGCGGTTTGTTTATTTTTTATACCACTTAGGTGGCCCTAAGTGGTATAAAAAATAAACAAAAAAACACGCATCAAGACAAAATTTTATTAGAACTGTACTGTACGTACTATTACAAGGTGGTATCTTACCTACTATTATGAATGCTAAAGTTTAAATAAATAGATGTCACGCATCAAGACAAAATTTTATTAGAACTGTACTGTACGTACTATTACAATGTGGTAGGTACCTTACCTACTATTATGAATGCTAAAGTTTAAATAAATAGCTGTCTTTTATTCAATCACGTCAAAACGGCTGGCACAGAAGATAGCTTCAGTATTTCACACAGTAAGATTAAAGATGACTCAGTAAAAATGAGGCAAACAATTAAAAAAATACGATTTTAGGTGATTCAATAAGGAAACTGACTGAAGTGAATCATCCAATCGATTACAGAATAAATTGTAATAACAATCTGTACATCAAACTCAGACTCTGTACCAGACTCACCCCTAGAGTTCAACCCAGTTCCATGTGGGGGCGGACACATGACTTAGAAATTACCGCCCAATAATCTTAAAACTGGCCCGGTGGGGAGGGGCATCTGTGGGGATTTTTGGACGTATATAAAAGCCAAATAATTGACTCAAGTATGTTGTTGACTCGTTACTTATAAGGATTTATTTCTGGAAGGGTTTACAACTATTAGGTACATAAAATAGGTTGTATATTTAAATGTGGGTGTTTGATTACTTCGTAGCAGTTATTCAAAAAACGGTACAGTTGTTCTGCCTGATTTGTTTGACTAAAACGACCCACAGGCACCGTGCGTTTTAGTTGGTCTGAGTCCGACGTTACCTCTCCCACTGGCCCGGTGGGGAGGGGCACCTGTGGGGATTTTTCGCATGTATAAAAAGCCAAATAATTGAACTAAGTATGTTGTTGACTCGTTACTTATAAGGATTTATATCTAGAAGGGTTTACTACTATTAGGTTGTATATTTAAATGTGGGTGTTTGATTACTTCGTAGCAGTTATTCAAAATGCGGTTCAGTTATCCCCAACCAATTGAAGTCAAACATACGACCGATTTCAAATCTGACCTAATGAAAAAACCGCACCAAAATCCAATCAACACAACAGATTAGCAATAAAAGTGTAAAAAAAAGTATTTTTAGGTTTAGATTCAGAATCTTAATTTATTACATTCACAACCCAAGTTTTTGTTTAAAATATCTATACATATAAAATTGGAGTGTGTGTTTGTAATATTGATATAACCGCTCTTTACTACATGCATATACACGGTGTACATTCACCAAAAGAACATTTTAGATACAGAAATTGAGAAGACAAGAGCAGTAGGTACAAATGGCGGCCTTATCGCTTTACGCAATTTCTTCCAGACAACCTTTGTTTTTTACAATTTATCTGTCTGTCTGTTTGTTCCTGCTAACCTTTGGAAGGGCTGGACCGATTATAACGGCACTTTCACTGGAGGATAGCTAATGTTACAAGGTATAACATAGGCTACCCGGGTTTTTTTTTCCGTGGGAACCGGGAAGCATAAAATATTCTTACGCAGGCGGAGCTGCGAGCGTCCGCTGTTTTACAATATAAAGTTTGTGAATATGACGCTCTAACGGCTAAACAGTTCTGGCTGAGATTTGGTACAGAGACAGACTACAATCTGGCACACATAGACTAGGTTTTGTACGGGCAAAGCCACTGGTAACGTTTAGTAGTGTAATGTTCTGCATATAAAGGCCCATAGCACATGGCGTATTTTTAACGCGCAGACGACGCGCGTATTAGGATCGCGCGTTTTCGACGCCGTAGACGCTGATTGTTGCGTTTGCATTAATGATACACGCGCGCGCATGAAGCGCGTATACGCGCGTTTGAAGCCATCAATCTTTTTTCACTCGTAAAAGGGTCTATCCAATAAATTCGTTTTTTTTTTTTACGTTTTTTTCTTTTTAAAAGAAGTACTAAAGCCAGTGTAAGCAGTGCTGTCTCAACTGACGCCATTGTACAACTGAAGTGCGAACAGTCTCTGTTCAAAAACGTAAACGTAAGCGACTACAGCGCGTATACGCGCAGGAGAGGCGCGTTTCACAAACGCCCCGTATGCTTAGGTTACAAGATTGCGTTCAAATCTCGTATGAAGCGCGTACAAGCGCGTCATCTGCGCGTCGTCTGTTCGTATAAAATACGCCGTGTGCTATGGGCCTAATGTTCTCTTGCTTTTCATCTCGCACCCACCCGCTTTTACTATTTACTTTGGCATAAATTGTAACGTTTTATCGATTCTATTACTCATTCTGTACAAATAAATTTCAGAGTAACGGCATACTGAAGTGATGTTGAACGGAATAATATTTATTCTTACTTCTTACATAAAATCGCACATATTATTTGAGATGACGACAGTAATAACTTTCATCTAGTTTTAGTCAAACAAATCAGGCAGAACAACTGAACCGCATTTTGAAAAACTGCTACGAAGTAATCAAACACCCACATCGGACTCAGACCAACTAAAACGTACGGTGCTTGAGGGTCGTTTTTGGTTGCCGAAGGTGAGGTTGACAGGCATATCCCTCCCACCCCGGCCGACCCAGGGCCATCTCTCTAGATCTGGCCCTCCTCGGCTGTGAGAACCACAGAGTTCCCAACTCGTCCCCGGAAACGGGGAGGTGCGCAGCTCCCGCCGCCGCACGCTGTCGCCCTGCTTCTACCAGGGTGACAGGCGAATCAATTATTTGGATGAAATGTACACTGGATTTAATAATTTGGCTTGGGTACACTACAAATCATAAAAAAATGTTAAGCTAGTTGGGCATTATATTTATAATAACACAACAGCGTTATACGCAATTATACTAAACTATTTTAACCCCGATCCGGCGCGTTCCTTGGGCAAAGGTTGGCTATTGCGATTCAGCGAGGCAACGCAGTCAGCATTATGGGCACCTTTGCGCCGGGAACGATGCGGAGTGGGTTGTTTGACGCAACATGATAGCGGAAAAAAAAATTTAACCCTTAAAACTATTTTAATAAAAGTCGAGGTCTTTTCCAAGCTGTTAAATTACTTCTCCATTTGTAAATAATAATTATATTTCCTTAACTCACTAGATGTAAGTTATTTATAGCTATAGGTAAGAAGACAACTAATATAACATATAAATCGTATTTATTACCGTATAAAATACACAAGTAAGACGCAGGTTTATTACGTCAGCCGCTTGGAAACCTTACAACACCTCGAGACGTATATTTTTTAATGTAATTCAGTAAATATGGCGTACGCGTTAGTCACGAGTGGAATGTACGATTGTTTCGACTTTAAAGGAAATTGCAGCCTCACATTTATAAGTGGGGAGAGCCTGCAAGCTGCAATTACTTTGGGGCCATATTGCATCATTTGCAACCGATCTGAACAATACGACTTCAGATGTTTGTTAATTTTTTTCGAATTGTAAAGCTGCGTACTGACTGGTGCACGCTTTTAGAGATGGTAGGTATACGGAGCAAAGTAATTTTCACATGTTACTTTACACCGTATATAGGCAATTTATGTACTTACGAGTTTCTCATTGTTCGTTCTCTTTCCCTTATTGGCTACAACAAAACTAGCTTCTAGGTCCCATTCTACCCAAACTAAACTCAGAATTTTAAATGGAATTTTATGAATATTAATTTTATTTTACTTATACTTCTCGCTGTCTTTTGTTTTTAATACACTATCTATTTTAGTTTAGCCGATATCTACACCATATCTTTTTTTTTTTAACATTACTGTCCATCCCAAGGTTGTCTGGAAGAAATGGCTTCAGCGATACATGCTACCTACTTGTTCTACTGTAAATCTGGTGGTGTACGATAAAGAATTTCTATCTATCTATCTAGTAGGTATGTAATGCAATTTCAGACCATTTGTTTGTAAATATTCTCTATTGAATTTTACATATCTATCGTATATTTTAATCTATACAACCAAAAATATTTAGGATTAAAATACTAAGCAGGCTGAAGCTTTTGTTTACATTGCAAAATGTCACGCCAATAAATTAATCTTTTTCAACAATTCTTTTATCGTATTACCTTCTAATTGCCAACAATTGTGACCAGTGACCTGACCGTTTACCATAGGCTCATAAATTTCAGAACAATGCCTACCGACCGTGTGAACATATTATTAGAACAAAGCTCCCTTTGAAGAACTTCATGTTCACGAAAAAATAATTAAAACTATCGGAAACCAAGCGACTGCAATTTGACATCCACATGATTTTATCGAAAGTTTACATGATTATTAACATAACATAAACTCACGCCTATATCCCCGAAGACCCCTTCGAGGGTGCAAAGCCAGAGGTGCTAGCACCCACCCCAGTTTATGTTTAGGTCCCCATGGCGAGCCTATTGACATTAACCGGGCACTTGTAAACCTGCGATAAATACACACATAACTTCGAAAAGCATCGAAAAGTCATTGGTGTGTGCCATGGTAAAATCTGGGATCAAACCCGAGACCTCGTCTCAGCAGTCCATTACCCATACCACTAAGCTACCGCGGTTTTACATACAGTCAAGTATATTACACATCGAAATAAAACATTTCATACATACATACATACAATCACGCCTTTTTCCCAGTGGAATAGGCAGAGAGACTACAGTTTTCCCCTAGCCACGATCCTGGCATACATCTTTAGCTTCTTCTACTTTCATAATTGTTTTCATACATGCTCGCCGGTTTCGAGTACTCTAAACATGTCTTTTCTTTAAAATGCCTTCGATCTGATTGACATACATGCTCACGTCTATTTAAAAAAAAATCGCGAGCTTTATCTAACTCCAATTAACATCGTCCAATAAGGACACTAAGAACACAAAAAACAATAAGTCCCAAATGTTAGAGCCTCTTAGGTTCTGTTAACTCGTTCCTCATTCTTGTACGCTTAATGATCGAAGGCTAAACTATTAAGAGGACTATATTTAAGTATCTTGTTCACTACATGTTTTAATATGCTACTACCAAATGAAAACAGCATATACAAAGTATAATAACGGTATTAGTTAGATAATGACATACGTGCTTTAAAATAAATGAGCATTATTACGCCTAATGTAACGCTTTAGTTTTTTTTTTTAGTTCATTGGATTCATGACGCCTTAGTTCATTGGATTCGAATGTATATGTGATTCACGTTGATACAATGACGCAGCGATACACAGACGTAGACAAACAAGACGTTACAATTCGCAACAAAAGATAAGCTAACAAAATAAATATACGAGTGTTGATAATGATTATTTTAATCTTCAACTTCTATATTTTATGTTTTATTCCATTACTTTCATTTTGTAGCCTGCTCCAGTAAATAAGAGCTTGGGAGTTAGTCGATTTCGCTATCGGTAGTCTAATGTACGAATAAACGTCTAACAACCCTGTCGGAGAATAACAGGCGTGTATATAAAAACGTCGAAAATAGACTCTTGAAACTACTCAATTGGCGGGGAAACTCGAGAACTCTTACTTAAAAACACTATTTGGTACCAGATTGAAAGTACAAAAATGCAAATTCAGTCGGAGAAGTACAATCCTGTCACTCATGATATTGAGCAGCAGTCATACTGCTACTTAATGGTTCGATGGTCAAACAGTATTCGGACCACAAGTGAGACTGACGAAAGTCTTTTTTACTTTTTTCGCGGCAATATATTACCAGTTGTATCTAGCTCTTGTAATTAACATAGAAATAGGTTATATTGGCAAATTGATAAACATATAACAGCAGGCACTATCTACGCGTTAATGTACTGTACGATGTACGCCCGCATGTCTATACTGTTAACTGTTAAGCATTGTGATAACACACAATAGTGCCGATTCTGCTGTTACAACGATAGATTAAAAAAATGGGGAAAATATTGTATAGATGTTAAAACGACCGAAAATTATACGGTATCGGGATGCTTTGTCAGGGATCTTCCGGGTAACCGAGACTAATCATTCTTCTAAAGTAGTGAAGACCATGCCGCCTACAGACAACTCTGACCAAGTCGGGAGCATCTTTGTTGAGGCTTGCTTATAAGCTCTCTACGTGTCACTCTGATTAGCAAATGGGGTGGCCACAGTGGAGAGTAGGGAAGGGGGCCAATGGATTCGCCGAGCGCGGGTCTGTAGGTGACAGATAAGGACAAGCCGATGCAGAGGGAAACCATCCTACATCTCCTGACTAGCTCTCATACCTAGGCTTCGAGGGAATTACCTTACACCCCAATTATGAGACTTGAGACAGAGTGCGGTTTTAGTCGGTTCAAGACGCACCCCGGTCAGCCTAGGAGCGTTTCTGATGAGAGGGTCCTCTTCGGAGTGGGACCACGGAGTCCCCAGGTATGGGGTTGCGCATCGCGGACCGCCGCCGTGGCCTGCTTCTGCTAGAGTAGCAGAGCACTTCCCATATCATGAATGCCAATAGATGTCCGTATGACAACCGGGATCGACGGCTTAACGTACTCTTCAAGGCACAGAAACACCCAGAGCCAATTCACAAAGACATACATATATTTGCACTGAGCGGGAATTGAACTCGTTCCTCCTGGTGTAACAGTCGAATGCACTATCGCCCCGCCACTGAGGCTGTGTCGTAAATACGAAGTAATTGTTACAACAGCTCGTACGCTCACGCGGACGCGTGCGTGAGGTTATGGTTTGAAATCTTACCAATTACATCAATGATAATCAAATTATGAACTCAATGATAGCACAAGCACTTAGTTCAGTTACTAATTACTTATTCATCAGATCATTATCAGCAGTAATGATAGGAGACATTTTTGGGTTTGAAACAAACTGGTTCAAACACTCGTGTTTAGATTTTGATTATATTTGAATTCATTAATAAATTTGAAGACGTGTGTATATAAATTACGCATTTCTAAGAAATGTTGTGTAACGCCAATAAGAGTACCTGTCCAGCCATTCTCTTTCTTTAATTAATGTGTTGTAGATTAATTTATTTAATAGCACCGAATGACAAACTAGAAATTAATGAAAATCACACTGGCTTTCAACGGTAAGTAATAAAAGTAGCTGTACTACACGCTGTACAGAAATCAATAAACAATATCACGAAAAAGTAAGTCAAACATTGATTGATTTAGGAGTTGTCTGAGAAACCTTTACAATATAACCCATAAAGCTTTATCTGATAATATTAAATATGTTAAGAAATATTAAAACTTAAAGTAATATAGATAACAATTAATAATATAGTCAAGTAATATAGACAACAGTTAACAATTAATATTTGTTTTCAAATATTTAATAGAAAATATTGTAGCCCTGAAAATTAATTTCGTTATAGACAGATTTTGGCTAGGGCAGTAGCCCTGTCTCGCCCGCCTGTGAGTCTTTTGGTTGTCTAAGGTGAGGTTGACAGGCATATCCCTCGGCCGACCCAAAGCCATCTCTCACAATGTGGCCCTCTTCACTATTAATGACCCTGTCCCTATCAGAGGATTTCTTTCTTCTTCATCTTGAACTTCCTTTGTCCATTCTCATAATCTCCAAAGGAGGTCTCATCTATCTAATATATTAACATATTCTGCAGTTTGCTCATTACAGAGAACTCATAATTATTTTTTGTACTTATTTCATTATGAGGTCTTATGATAAAATACAGTTATGAAGTATTGCACAAACAGTGATGATATTAGATAGTAAAGTTTAATGGATAACTTCAACTTATGCAACATATATTGCACCATTTAATACCATGAATATTACGGAATAAATAGGATATTTATTTTATATTTTTTAATATTGAGATTTTTTTTGCAGTCTCTTAATTATAAACAGATTTTTTTGATAGCTGCTTACATTGTATGGAGTGGAGTATCCAGTGGAGATATCTCCTTTGAAGCAACATAATTTAAAAAAGAAACCCGTAACTGTAGATACTAGTATTGTCCTTTAAGCGGGGTGTGAAAAAGTATATGATGAGGCCGTCAAGCTGAGTGTCACCATTGTCACACGGTATGTGTAAGTAATGGTGACCCTCTTTTCTGAGACTTTGCCTTCAGCTTACCAACAGGCAAGGCGAAGCCTAATTGACGTGTTCTATATAAAACATAAAAATAAAACTTTTCTACTAGGCTTGAAGGCTTATAAGAATATAAGAATAATTTATTTCAATTGGTTGACTACAAATTTCTCCTTTTAACAGTCCTAGAATGTAGGTAAATGTTAGATGCTATACAATTAAATTAGGTTATAAGGAGTGCTTAGACATTCATACTAGATGAACCCTGTATCACAAATGCCATTGTTCAGTTCGGTGTGGATTTCTGCACATAATATAGCAGCGATTTTCTCATTGATGGTACACAGTTAGTTGGAACCTACCACTAATTGATATTGATAGAGCATATTGAATCACTTTGAACTACCACTATAGGCTTTATTCCAACAATTTGTTGCATTTTGTATTTAAATACAGGCATAACCACTAGTTAAAAGTCAGTTATCCCAGTTATCTATAAGGTAAATGCCGAGATAGCCAAATATAGTTGGGCATTAAATAATATGATTATTTATTGAAAATGTTAACCAAACTAAGACATAATAGTATTGTTGGTAACAGTTGATAAAACATACCTAGACCTTGTCAGTTCACCTTTTTAAAATTCAGCCTTCGCCACAGTTGAACAATCAAGTTTCGCAACCTATTTTCAGGAGTTATACTAAGCTAAATTTTATCACCCTGTATATCAAAGATAAGTGTTATTACTGTAATACTACTTGTTTACACGGCATTAGACAACATATGTTTCACAAAAAAACAAGTGAAACTAAAATGAAAGGTATTGTAAAAATAACTGTAGACTGAAATTAAATTGTAACATATGGATGGCCGTAAGTGCAAATATTATCACTGTGACAAATATGTTTTACTACATTATGTTTAAAGAGGTTAATGACTATATTATTATATACTCACTACAATCGAAAGGACCTCCCATTGTTCACCAAAAGAGAAACATTAGCACTGTAACTACACACTGTCGTTACACTTCACTGAAAAAATACTTGCAGCTATATTCATACATTTTATGTGTATACATTATTTTTAAAAACCAACAGACTGAAGTTGTTTCAGTTTAAAACAACCAAACATAGAATTTTATAGCTTGGTTTGCTTTGTGTTCATAAAAATAATTATTATAAGAATACTTATAGGACTGAATTTAAGGTTGATAACACTTTTTGATAGCTGATATAGTTAACAAAAGTATTTTCTCTATTTTTGGAAGCCCTACAATAGTCAAATGAAGTCAAACAAGTGTAGTTATCAGTTTACAAACGAAACAGTCAAATTATGTATATATAGCAAAGGTCAGACGATTTTCATACAGCTAATAATCATGTCTTCCATGACTCAGTGGGATGGTACAAGGACTTATTTTATCTCACCTGGGAAATGATTGAATGATACTTCGAAGTCGCCACGACAGCCCAACAGCGGCTGCGACTCCCTGTTTACTCCTGGTGAATCCACGTTGCCCTCGAATCCCACCTCGGGCACTAAACAAATCTCTTCTGAACTACTCGACAAAGATACCACACCGTCATCGGGCGGCGTAATTAATGTGTTTGGTTTGTCGAAATCGAGATTCAATAGAGTCTCTTCCGTACTCATGAGTATTGTTAAACTGGAAATCTTTACCGAGCCTCATTTATTTCGGGTAAATCGCTTTGTTTCAAAACCATTTAACACAAACACTTAACTTTGTTCAGCAGTGGTGCAAAGACTATAGAGGCGGGCGATGACAGCTGAAATTGACAAGCTGTAAATCATAGACATACGTCACACTTTTAGTACTAGTGACGTGAACCGTAATTAAAACTAAAGAGTGTTTTAACTTTACTATAATACGGTTTTGGTTATGAAATAAAAATTGTAGTAAAAAATGTAGTCAGTGATCTTCGACCATTTAAATGGCCTCAGGTACTGAAATACAATTTATTAGTAAAAACGCTAAGAAGTTCTTATATAAACAATCAAGTAATTCTTTTGAAGCTAAGTAATGCTAAAAGATCCAACTGATACTCGAAACATTATCACCTACTCAATTACTATTGTTAAATGAGCCGTCAAATCCTTGAGAATCTAAATATTCATTAATGTCTGCGTCTAAATACCCTTTGTCTATATATCCGCGCTTCGCATTAATGCCTTTTTGACGATCATGATGAAAATGTCCTTTATTAAAATCTGCTCCAGCACCTACTTTAACACCTATGGCTTTTGCACCAACTTTCTTAATAGTTCCATTAATTTCATCATCTTCGAAGAATTCTTGATCCTTCTTGTATTCGTCTTTATGATGCACTCGATGAAATCCTCTTGTCTTTGTACCTTTTTTGTAAGTCCTACTTGCATTGTTATCGGTACGGCTGGCTGCGGCTCCTACACCTTGAGCTAGCGCGTATATGTCAGCATCGTCGTAGGATCCCTGATCATGCGCACCTACTGCCTTGATGAACTTTTTAATGTCACCGATATCGTGTTTACTTTGAACACCTTTTTTCTCAGTATTTTTCCTTTTAAATCCAGATGTGTTCACATTTAATTTTGATTTCACATTGTCCTTGCTATAATCATTCGCTGTCTTTGATTTTTCTTCAGGATCATCAAATAATTTTGAATACTTGTTCAAGTCTTCCTCTTCCATCTCATACCCCAACTCCGAAAGGCTAGTGTCAAGATTGTCGAAGTCAAGAGTGTCCAATCTCACAGGCGATGAGTCAGCTATGTGCGAGTAGATGGCGGTCAATGTTAAAACCAAACATATTTTCTTTTGCATCACGACCTAATTTTTTGTCAACTCTTGCGCAAATGAAGTAGGTTGCGACACTGACATACATGCGACCCGTTAAGCTTATATAGTCTTTTGTTAGAATTACAGGCAAGGATGGTTTTTTTCTTTACTACGAATGGTTCTTTGATCGTTTTAGGCTACACTTGATTGGATTCATAATCGGTGCAACGATTCGGATCGGTCAAGGTCGATGTATTTATATGAGCGATTTTTACGTTCTTCGTATTAATCAAATCTTCATTTTATTTACATTGAAGTAAGATTAAATGAAAAAAGTGAGTTAGTATGAAACAACCTCCAATTACTGTCGAGTTTAACACCATTGAGATTCGAATATTTGCGCAAATGAAGACACGGCAAGCAGAACACCATTTACTTTGAATAAACCAGAACATTGCTAAGTAATATTTTATCATTTGAATAAATAAAATTAAGTATCTGTACATAAATCAACAACTTAATCATTTTGAAAATTTTTACAGTGGGGAGATACCCACTTGAAAATCGGACGAGTACGTCGAATGCTGATAGCGAGTATTCCTATATGTCCCTGATGGAAATATCTGCAGGGCTGGCAGTGATCGTACACAAAGACTATCATAATAAAAATAGTACTTATGTTGATAAATGTTGATAGAAAATTTTGTTGATAAAATTAATAAATGGAATGCGCCTGTCAAAAGTACAAGGCAACTATACACACAATTACAACTCGAGCAGATAACTATAAACATTCTTATTTAAAGGGGCTGCTCTACACTTCGTGTCGTAAATTACATGGTATGTTCGGCAGTCGTAAATTAGCTTCTAGTACTCTGGCCACTGAAAGCTCACCGAAATTAAGTAAGAGCATTATAGCGGGTACGTACTCTAAGAAAAGACAGTCAGGTACGTTTCAAAATTTATTCTTCGTAGTAAGATCGACAAATAATCTAAAACGGCAAATGCTCGATATTCTGCTACAAGTAAATGCTAAGGCTATCAGATACCAATTTGATGGTCGTAAGTGCCATTAGCTTTCAACTTTATTTTACTGATTCATTTCGCCACAAACTTTGCTTACGTTTTATGCACTTTAAATATCAAAGCATACCTACTCCATTCGGTTAGGTACATCACTAAAACTAAACAATCTTGAAGCAACTTTTTATAATAACACATATTAAACAAATAAACTAGACTAATTAACTGACTAACTAGTGGTTCTATTTCGGTTTTTAGTCTTCAAAATACGTTTCTAAACAGAAAAATATTAATAAACTGAATACCTATTGAAATAAAACATAATTAAACAAATTGAGTACCTATAGGCAATTCAGAGACACAAAAACAGACTTGTGACTTTTTGAAGGTTGCTTGCAATTAATTTATCTAAAAATAACAAGTTAACTAGATTAGTAACGTACTAAGATAATCAGAGAGTAATATATAAATTGATTATAACGGTTAATTAATACGGAAACTGATTAAGTATAGCCAAGGTTTACCTTCCATGTTTACTGCTGTTATAATTAGTTTAAAAAATCGCGATTTCTGATTCATCGTATCATTTATATTGAAGAGTGGATAAACGAAATAGTACAGTAGGTAAGTGTTGTCCTTTTATAATGTGCCAGCAAACTGGTGTACTACATATCTAGGTGCAGGGCCATTTCAAGACCTACGGGACAATTCCGACCTCAACTGCAACCGGTACACCTACTGCCGGCTTTCTGCATAGGTTTGGTCATTGGCAAATGTCCCAAAAAATAACCCCAAAACCCTAGGATCCTACTCAAACACACACGAAAGTTACATACGCGCACAACGTAACTAAAAATACTGTCTGTTATTTTTATCTACAATACTTCCTAATAAAATATAAAGTCACGTACACAAAAGAACACGTTTTAATGGAAATTCCACTTTTTAATAGGTTATGGGCCCAGTAGGTACGATTTTGCATCTGCTGATTTAATTTTACTATGTGCCAACCAGCTATGTAATCTCCTACTTGTATATTAATAAAATATTATGGTTACAAGCAAAGCTGGACCAAATCGGGGAAGTTTTAGAAAAGGGGCAGGTCAGGAGTACTCTAAACCGACGAGCATGCATGAAGAATGTAATGAGAGTGAATGAAGCGAGAGTAATATGTCAGGATCGTAGCAAATGGAGATCCGTGATCTCTGCCTACCCCTATGGGAGACAGGCGTGATTTTATGTATGTATGTATGTACAAGCAAAGCATGCACTTTAATTTTGAACTTATGCCTATACCTATATTTTTTAGCCTATTTTTTTATACCACTTAGGTGGCAGACAAGCACACGATGGAAAGTGGTTACCGTGGCCTATGGACGTGTGCAAAACCAATAGAATCACACTCGCGCTGCCAACCCTGTAAGCACAGAGAGTTTCTTCAAAGCAGGACAAGCTTTTGGTCTTCCCACTGACTGCACAAAAACTCTCTAGTGAGCTCTGGCTACCCTACTCACCGCCGGGAAGGCCGCGGTATTCTGTAGGGCGGAGGTACTAAAGAGGGTCACCATTACAGACACTAAGTGTTACAATGGTGGCACTCAGCTTGGCGGCCTCATCAGATGCTTTTTCACGCCCCGCTTAAAGGCCCCGGGACTGTAGGAAGAAGGAAACACGTGTGCTGGTAATGAATTCCAGGTCTTGGTGGTGCGGCAAAGAAAAGAGTCACCGAACCGCTTGGTTCTTGCTCGTATATTCTGCACAGTGTGAGGGTGACATCTAATACATGCTGTCCACCGGCAGCATACATTGCTATGCAGACAATAGCACCTTACACGGGAGTTATCACGGACAACCTGCGGCCAAACAGTCTGATATCGTGGAAAAAAGACAGCTTCTTGTCACTGAACTGGACCGGATCTTGAATCACATTTCTCAATGGGGCTCCGAGAACATGGTCGAGTTCAATGCCAAGAAGACGCAGGCTTGTGCGTTCACAGCAAAGGTATCTTCTTTCCTTCCCCTTCCCACTCTTCAGAGCACGCCACTTCCACTGCAGGACAATCTCTATATCCTAGGCATGGATATTCGCTGCAAACTGAATAACAGAAATTACATCGAGAGCATCATCAAAACAGCCTCGCGGAAACTCGGACTCCTAAACAAAGTGAGACGTTTTTTCACGCCGGAGCAGCGGTGTCTTCTCTATAAGACACAAATTCGCTCCTGCGTGGAATACTGCTCGCATCTCTGGGATGGCTCCGCGAAATACCTACTAGATGCTCTCGACAGGTTGCAGCGACGCGCGGTCCGAATTATTGGGAACCCTGAGGTCACGAACACCCTCGAGCCTTTGCAGATGCGTAGAGATATTGCTTCCTTGGCTGTATTTTACCGTCTCTACCACGGTGAGTGTTCTGACGAGCTCTTCCAACTAATCCCACCATCTCCTTTCCTACATAGGACAACACGTGCAGGCCTTAGATGTCACCCTCACACTGTGCAGAATATACGAGCAAGAACCAAGCGGTTCGGAGACTCTTTTCTTTGCCGCACCACCAAGACCTGGAATTCATTACCAGCACACGTGTTTCCTTCTTCCTACAGTCCCGGGGCCTTTAAGCGGGGCGTGAAAAAGCATCTGATGAGGCCGCCAAGCTGAGTGCCACCATTGTAGCACTTAGTGTCTGTAATGGTGACCCTCTTTCCTGAGACTTTGCCTTTAGCTTACCATCAGGCGAGGTGAGGTCAAGTTGGCGTGTCGTATATAAAAAAAAAAAAAAAAAAAAAAAAAAAGCCCTGCACGTGTTGTCCTATGTAGTAAAGGAGATGGTGGGATTAGTTGGAAGAGCTTAATTTTAGACTTTACTTTAAATGGTATATAGCATGTGTCTATGGTATAACAGTGCTAGAAATGCTGAAAAACATTACGAAAGTCACACGGTACATAACCTATATAATAAGTTTGATTTAAAATAAAGTAGAATTATTCTTTTTTCATTATCGTTTATTCGCATGCAATATAAAATATTTACAGAGTTATCGATATCAAACTTAACAATACAAGAAGTAGAAAACATTAATTGATTTTAACAGATATTTACAATAATCAGACACGATTAATTCATTCGTGGTCATCATCTTCGTAATCATCGTCATCGTTGAACTCGTATTCCTTCTGATGGGAGTTACCACCCTTCCTGCCATGCTCAGCTTCTTCTTGGTAATGACTTTCATTACCTGCCTCAGAAGAATGCTCAAGATCACTTTCATCAACATGTCCTTTAGCACGGAAGCCAGCTTTCCCGAAACCACCCTTGTCGAAAGCCGAATTATGTTGTCCTCCTGCTCTGTGACCACCTTTCTCTGACCCGTGGTGTCCTTTCTGCGATCCATGCTTGTTAAAGTGTCCGCTCTTATCAGCAACGTCATAAAAGTCGTGATCTTTCTTGAACTCATCCTTGTGGAACACTTTATGGTATCCAGTGATATCTTCTCCTTTGCCGAAGTGTTGTTTATGGCCCTTGTCTCCACCTTTATAGCTTTCGCCAGATTCGTGATGTTTGCCATGCACAGCGGCTTCATTATGATGTCCTTTCTTGCCACCCTTGGCTCCATCGTAGTGACCTTCATGATGTTCTTTGTTATAATGTCCTGATGCACCTTTAGCGTGGTGATTTTGGCGGTTATATCCCTTGCTGCCTTTCTCACCATGGGCAGAGTGATGTTGTTCTCCATAGTCACTTCCGCCACCTTTTGAAAAATCATGACCTCCATGGCCGCCTTTCAAATAAGCTCCACCGTGTTGTTCTGAAGATTCATCGCTGTCATCATCGTCGTCTTCTTCTGCATCTTCAACCACTATAGGTTTAGCAATCACGTACGGTAGCGGTACTGGATGGAGATCGTAAGCTTCAAAAGCTTTTATGGGTTCAGCCAAAGGTAAGGGTGCTGCAAAGGCATTATGAGCTGGGTGGTAAGAAGCTGGTGCTCCTAGTTGAATGTATTTTGCTGGCCCGTTGTTATCGCTTCTGTATATGTAGCTCGTCGCAGCTGAAGGGGCAATCCCGACTTGTATGGCGGACACAGCTGTGACAGCCAGTAGAATATATAAAGCTAAGTTTGCCATATTGCGATGTGGAGCGCACTGCTTCTCCAACTGTTATAATTTGATAAGCCCGTTACTCAATATTTATATCTGAGCTTGAGACGAAAGGTCCATGAATATGTTCAGTTCGTCACCTTTCTTGCAGCCATGTAACAAATAGTTATTAAACGAGGCTGCCAATGTGACAGAGGTCGGTATTAAAAAAATTGTATCTATTGTATAACGTTGAGTGCACCGCGAAATGAGCGTGACAAGTTCGCGCCAATTTCGCATACTTTTTTCTCATTGAGCCTACGCGGTGCGGTTCAATTGAAGTTGTTGCAATGACCCATTATGTCATTAAATAAATTATTAACATTTGTGTACCTACGTTCGCGGTCAGTAAAATAAATTAGTTTTTAGTAATTTCTTCTTACATGTACCTAATTTAAAATGCATTGTTTTTTTTAAATTAATATCTTTGTTGTTTTAATTATACTGTTAAATGTGAAAAAGTATGGAGTAATATTCTTTTTCTCAAAAGACCATTTTGTAAAATGCAATCAAACTTAAATTTTTGTAGTTTTTTAATGTTAGCAATATTGCAATCCTGTCTCCCATCCTTGATCAAAGATACGTTATGTTCTGTGAGTAATGTTTCTCAGAGTCTCTGTGTAGGACATCCAATACGAGAAGCAACGGGTGAAGGCGACGGTAGCGGACGAGAATTCGTTCAACCTGTGCTTTTGCCAGTTCTTTGTTTTAGCTTGTCCCCTAGGGTTCTTCCCTCCCCCATGCCAATTTGACTTCACCTCGCCTGATGGTAAGCTAAAGGCAAAGACTCAGAAAAAAGGGTCATCATTACAGACACTTAACATGTTACAATAGTGACACTCAGCTAGACGACCTCATCGATGCTTTTTCGCGTTAGGGGTTTTCGGAAATAGTTTTCGAAATGTGGCAATCAATATACTTCTGTATTTGGGATAAGACAACATGAGTGGATAAATTGTATTAACTTATTGATAATTACAACAATAAATAACATAGCTCATAATGCTTTTATCTCATCGGTAAATAGACGCAAAACAATGACATTTAAGAGATAATTCGAAATTCATCAGTAAACAATATTTACTTAAACACAAATTTCAAGTTTTAAGACATATCTTCGGTAGTATAGTGGTAAGTATCCCCGCCTGTCACGCGGGAGACCGGGGTTCGATTCCCCGCCGGAGAGACTCTTTTTGCTAGCATTAATTTTTTATTATTTACGTTCTTTGTGAGGTAATTTGTAGTTAATTACTAAAAATATTTGCTTTTCATAATTATTTTATTGTTTTGCTTATATTTACCAAAGGTTGTTTGTGATAGGCAGTTACAATGGATAAAATTAAAAATAATATTCTTTCACAAATTATTGTTTATTTTATTTTAATGTATTCATATACTATTCTCCGATTGAAAAACATTTGGAAAATATACGGTAGTCCGTAGCGGGTGCGTTGTCGGTGCGAAGCAAGTTCGTAGTCGGTGCGTAGTCGGTGCGTAGCGGGTGTGTAGTCGGTGCGTAGCGAGTGCGTTATCGGTGCACCTCGTACACTCTTCCTACTTGGGACGGAAAACACGGTTGACGAAATTTTATTTCAAGCACAAATCTAGAGCTTTATGATCACATGAGGATATTATTTTAAAAATAGTGGTCCTCAGCTTTTTTTTTTACGTGCGCAAAATCCTCACCGATATAACCAGAGCCGGTGGCAGAGGTTATGTAGGACTCGAACCAACCAATACGCACGCCGCCTTTGGGTCGTTTTTGGTTGCCGAAGGTGAGGTTAACAGGCATATCCCTCGCACCCCGGCCGACCCAGGGCCATCTCTCTCGATCTGGCCCTCTACTCGGGTGTGGGGATCACAGAGTCCCCAACTCTTCCCCAACTCGTCCCCGGAAATGGGGAGGCGCGCCGCCACCGCGTCCTGCTTCTGTCAGGGTGACAGGTGGCTCCACCCGTCACCCCCAGGCCTGCGCTCATGGGGGGCGGAGATTATTTTTGCCCTCGTACGCGGGCAGCTTGGCTTGCGATCCTTCGTCGCTCCCACTGCCACTCGCGCCCCGTCTCTTCCTTCACGAGCATTACTTGCTCGCAGAAAGAGGCACCGGCCGCCCACGCATCCACGCAGCGAACCATCGCCGCTCGGCGCAGTGGAGAGCGTGAGAACTCTCACTCCCAGGGCCGCCACAAGCTCTCGTCTCGGCGTCTCCCATGCCGGACACTCGGTGAGCGTGTGCAGCCCCGAGTCCTCGCTCGCGTCGCAATGATGGCACTCGGACGTTGGCTCTTTCTCCATCCGATGCAGATACTGCCCGAAGTACCCGTGCTCGGTGATCATCTGCGTCAGACGGTACGAGAGGCTGCCGTGTGGCCTCTCTAGCCACTCCCCAGTGGTCCTCAGCTTGGCAGAATTAAACACGAATTCGATTAGGCCAATTTAATATAGTCTATACTTATATAAGTCACCACAAAGTACACAATTCCGATGGTATATCTTATATTCTAAAAAAATTAAACAAATATTAATATTCTGTATAATATTCGTTGAAAAAAACAGGTGATATATTTATAACAATAATTAAGAGTAAGACAATAAAAAATAAATTGAAAAGAAATTAAATGTTTTTTATTTATTCTGTACATTGGCGGACTTAATAATAACCAGTCTCCCATTTTAGATAGGTATTAGTAGGTTTTAGTCTACCATTTTAATGACTAACAACTAACAGAAATATATCTTTAAGGATGGTACAGTTGACATCTGTCGTGCATGTCACCGTCCCGGAGAATCCTTCAGGCATATACTTTCTGGTTGTTCTCGTCTAGCCAACGGTGAGTATTTGCATAGACACAACCAAGTAGCCAGGATTGTCCATCAGCAACTTGCTCTTAAATATAACCTTAATAGGAGTTTAATAGGAGGTAGGATACGGCGGTATTTCCCCACAGAATATTGCGGCTATAATAACTTCGTATTGTGTTCCCAGCGGTGAATAGGGTAGCAGAATTTGTGCTGTCAGTGGAAAGACTAAAGGTTTGTCCTGCTTTGTCTTCTACACTGACGGCACAAAAACTCTGTACTTACATGGTTGGCAGCGCGACTGTGACTCCTCTGGTGTTACAAACATCCATAGGCCACGGTAACCACTTTCCATCAGGTGGGTCGTGTGCTTGTCTGCCACCTAAGTGGTATATAAAAAAAAATAACCTTGTAGATTCGGAGGTGCCGTATTACAAGTATGTGCCCGACCCAGTTCTTGACGATGGTCGTGACTCATTGTATTGGGATCGACCTTACCTAACTACCCGACCACTATATCAGGCTTATTGTAACTAAAGCCTTTTTTTTTACGTGCGCTAAATCCCCACGGATACCTCCCCACCGGAGCCGGTGGAGGAGGTATATATATGTACGATATAACGGACTCGAACCGACTAAAACGCACGCCGCCTGTGGCTCGCTTTGGTTGCCGAAGGTGAGGTTGACAGGCATATCCCTCGCACCCCGGCCGACCCAGGGCCATCTCTCACGATCTGGCCCTCTCCTCGGGTGTGTGGGGACCACAGAGTCCCCAACTCGTTCCCGGAAAACGGGGAGGCGCGCCAGGCGCGCCGCCGCCGCGGCCTGCTTCTGCCAGGGTGACATGCGGCTTCACCTGTCACCCCCAGGCCGGAACCAATAAGCCTGATATAGTGGTGATACATCAAGTATATCACCATCCCGCGTGACGAAACTCTCGTGAAAGACGAAAATGTAAGCAAATAAAATATTTGGATCTGGCTCACGATGTTATCGACATGTGGATTGTGGATTCGGCGATTATTGTTCCGATAATTGTGTCGGTTCACGGACTGATTGCCAAGAGCCTCGACCAACATCTTAAGAGGGTCGCATTACACAGTTGGGTCAAGGGCCTGATGAGAAGGCGGTACTCCTAAACACGGCACGCATTGTGAGAAGATTCCTCTCTCTGGAGCCCTAACCACCGGTGGTTGTTCTTGGTCCCTGTACCCGATGCCGATGGAGTACTATTTTTAATATTTTTAAATAGATGTTTTTATATATATTTAAAAATATAATTTATATGATGTTTACTGTAATAAAGATGAATAATAGCCTTTATTCAACAATATTACATGCTATACTACTTTTCGTTTAAACTAATCTATTCGAGACACCGGTTTCGTTAAGATTGTCTTGCTTCCCAGCATAGGCCTCCCCTAAAGCTTACCACAGTATACGATGACGAGCTTTTCAAGTACAAAAAAAAACAAAAATAATTACTACTTAGAAATCAGTGTGCCCATTAATAATAATTAATTCTTCAACATTCTACACAACGCTATCTAGACCCATAGTAAGCGTAGTTTAACTAGATTGTGTTATGGGTTCTAAAATGCGGATAAACATGCTTCTTTAGATGATGTGTTAGGTATTAATAGATACGTCAAGCTGGAACAATGCGGCTTACAAAAATCTGAAAAAAATATCACCGTTTGCATTCACGGATAACATATCTATTTAGAAACATTTATTTAAACACATTTATTGTACATAGAAACACCCAGACCAATGCAAATGTTTATCTTCGTTACAAATATTTGCACCGAACGGGAATCGAATCTACGACCGCCCATTTAGCGGACGAACGTTGTCGAATGTGAATATCTTTTTTAAAACAAAGATTATTTGTATTCTTGATTATTTATTTATTTTACGTACTAATTATAAAACTTACCTAATACAAAACTTTGGTTTCTTCATAACATTCATTCTAACTTCCCGTAAATAATAGTACAATGAGCCACTTAATAAAATTAAGATAACCATTTTTAAGAGGTCATTAATAAAACTACTAGCTTTTCTATAGTTTTTTGTTAAAAAAAATTCAATTGAACCTCGTGCGAATGTAAACTGCGTAGTTTACGTTTATTTTGTTCAACCACGGCATACAGAGTCAATAGGAAGTACCCTCAAACCTTACTGATATGGTAAACTAGTATTCCAAAACCCTTTAAGCATAATTACGGTGCACACCATAATTATGATCAATGACGTCACACAAAACAGTGACATGATTGGTTTAATTTTCCATATTTAATCTATCTAATCTATTTCTTATATATCTACAAATATAAACAAACATAGTTACAAAAGTATATTATCACAAAGCAACAAAACTCTAATAAGAACACACTAATATCAATGCTTAACATCAAAGCGGTAGCTCTCGCCTGTGTCGAGTTGACCTTTAACGCGGAATTTTCTGTGAAGTCTGTGTCCAGGTTTATGACTTTCTTCTGAGGAACGTCTATCGTGGTCGTCTCCGGACTCTTTTTCCACATCGTCCCTCTCTCCGAAATAGCCATCACGATACCTTGCACCATCTGAACTTCTGCCTTCATGTTCTTTGGCACCTGATCCGTATCTTCCACTGTAAGCGTGGTTTCCACCTTCGAACGCTTGTCTATCATAAAAGTCATTGTCTTTTTTGATTTTGTCGAACCTGATCCCTTCGTGAAATTCACCGACCGCCTTTCCTTTTTGCGAACCTTCGTAACTTTCGTCATCATTTTTGTCATTGATCCCGTGTATATAATGCCTCCTAGGTTCATGAAACTCAGTAAAACCTTTATTATTCTTTCCATTCTTCTTTAATATAAAATATCTTCCCTGGTTTTCTATGAGGTATTCGTCTTTAGATTCTCCTTTCTCATATTCATTAAATCTTCCATCGTCTTCCTTACCCTGTTCACCATCGCCGTATCTTTTTAAGCCATAGTCTTTATCATCTACATGCCTATGGCCGTGATAAATACCATGATCGTAATGACCTAATCCGTGTAAATAATCAATGAATTTGTTACTGGGGTCGACATTTTTCATATATTCGTCAAATAACTTGTCAAATTCTTCCTTAGCTAATCCATCGATTTTTTCTTCTTCCTGATTCACTTCGACGATGGGTTTCACGAGTTCATCACTAGAATGTGACGCACTGGCTTGTGATGCACTGTCACGCGACTGGGGACTCACCAAATCAGCATGCCACGAAGTGACGGGAGCAGCTTTGAGTTCTTCTTTGTCTATGGAGTAACCAGGTGACACTTCTGCGGTGAACTCCTCATAAGTCTTGGGCGTACTATATAGCTTGGAAAAATGTTCTATAACTTCACTCTCTCCCATTTTGATAACACTGACGGGCCCGTCACTTTTTTTCTTATATATATAGCCGGTAGCAGCGGGTTGAAGGTCGGAACCCGTCCTCCTTACCATCACTGTTCGTTCGACGGTTTCCCGCATTTCCATGCAGGAGCAATAACCAAAAATTAGCAGTACCGTGGCGATTTTTCGCGCCATGCTTTCGGTATTAATGTCCACTATACTAATGACGCTTAAGGTCAAGACTAGCATTTATATAGTGAACATAATATTGTATCGATCATTGACATTCATAAATGGACCGACTCGAGAGCGCTCTCTAGATTGAGCAATGGTCTTCTGTGTCAATGATAATGAAAAACCCTGTATTAATTTATACGGTACATTGCTGCGCGTATCGTATAAAAACGATATTAGACGTGCGCCGGCGCATTGTACCAAGATATATACTGTTGTATGAGAACTCTAACCAATTAAATAATATAGACATGGGAACTATTTTCTATTATAAACATAGGACATAGGTACATAGGTACATTCTCGTCAAAATAGTGTATGATAAAAGTAAATGAAAATTATAATAATGTTTATTTAAACTCGTTTTACAATGAGGGCTTGAAGCATAACATACTAATGTATAAAAAATAAATTATAGATAGCTTGTGAGATGTTACTGCATTGTATGAGCGTCGGAGAGGATTCACGAATAACATAACATATTCAACTTTAATATTGAACAGCTTGTTTATTGGCGGCAAATAACCATCACTTCCGACTCGCAAAGTTGTTTGAAAGTTGCATTTGTTTATGTAGCCTTCTTGCATTGTTATTTCTTTTTCTACTGACTGTATTTAAGCTCCAGTCACTAGAGTGATGTTTTTCTTTGCCATTCAAATCGTGTCTACCATTCGCTTCCATAGACTTCAATAATACAACCGCCTCTTGCTGGTCCACACTCTCAGGATTCATTCTGTAGAACAGAGCGTACGGCGTTTCATTGATTTCTAAACTTTCTTCATTACTGCCGGTTTTTGCCATCTGAATACCTTTCCCGTCTGATCGTTCTTTAGCGATAGTTTTATTCTTGCCGATATATTTTTTCTTGCTGTCAAATACAACGCTGTGTTTGTTTTCATCGAAAACCTCCAATATTGGTTGTTTGTAATCAATTCTATTTTCTCTTTTATTATGACGCCTATCAGATACTTGTTGAGTTCTACCATCCAAAACTTGTGACATGCCTTTTAAATTATGATCACCGAGGCCATTACTCTTGTGCAAAGTTTTATCCATGATCATCGATGTAGGGATCCTCTGACGTTCATTTTGTGAACCGAGAACTGATGCAGCTGTTAGCTGAATGTTATTGTTCAGTCGTACTAGTTTTTGGGGATCTTGTAATATTTGAGTCTTTCGTACATTCAGTTGAACGAAGTTGGACTTAGGGTCGTAGACAACGTCTGGAGATCTAGGTCGTTGCATCATGGGGCTCGTGTATTCAGGAATAACCGCTTGAGGCCGCAGCGGTTGAATTTTAGTATCCTTTATATTTGTATTTTTGTGATGTTGGTTATCTGGTCTTCTTGGGTCCACGGTATAACTATTCTTGGCAGGCTTGTTGTGGAATGTCATAGGTGAATTATTTGTTTGTGTATTTATTTGCTGTTGTTTCGGCTGTTGCTGCTGCTGTTGCTGCTGCAGTTGCTGCTGCAGTTGCTGCTGCAGTTGCTGCTGCTGTTGCTGCTGCTGTTGCTGCTGTTGTTGCTGGGGTTGTTGTTGTTGCTGATGCTGTCTATTGACAGTGGTTCTTGCTTGTGGATTATTTGGTTGCCATCCTTTAGTTGGAACAGTATTTCTGTGGTCATTCCTCATTTGCGCGTTATTCCTGTCCATCAGAGTGGGTAATGCAAAACGTGATGGTGATTTCAGGAGTTTAAAGTGAGAATCAACAACACGTTCGTTAGCATATTTCTGATAACGAGAACCATAGGGTTGGGTGAAAGCCTTCTTGGGAGCAGTATAACTGTTGACATATTCACCAACCACGTTGTCCACGCCCACAAATCCAACAGTGGGATTGTCATCGAAAATATAATACATGACAACGGGAGTCACGAAATTAATGCACAGAAATGTCGTGATTACTTCAAATAGTTTCTTCATCTTGATCAATCGTATACTAACTGTTGACTGCTGGTGCATTGTTCTTATACATTACTGTTGTTTATTTATGCATTTCGCAGTTAATAAACAAACATTTTTGATTCATACATTGTATGATGAATGTTAATATTATGTAGGGTTGACATGTTTTGAATGCACCATGTCGTTATAGCTTCTTTTAATTAATATAATTTATTCACATATTTTTTTACACAATTACATACTTACACACTTACTTACATACTTCGTATTTATGTGCTAAAGTTGTATATTTATTTTGCTCTATACTAACTACACCATTTTTTTTTGCTTTATTATATTACTGTTCATCCCAAGGTTGCCTGGAAGAAATCGCTTCCAGCGCTAGGCCGCCCATTGTACATTAAACTGTATGCATGCTAACTACAAGTTTTACTGTAATCTATTGGTGTACAATAAATAATTATCTATCTATCTATATATCTATCATACCTCCTTACATTTAGGCACTTAATAATAAATATAAACTAAGTATATTTTAAACAAAGCAGGTATCTACCCACACTGAGACATACTGTCCTACTCAATTTAGTTAATCACATATTAACAACCCGCTTCTACCATAATATCCGAAATATTAGGAGCCTATGTTCAAATCCCAAGTCATTCCCAAAAGAAAATTTAAAAAAAACATCCCAAGTCATCATCGAGGTGGGGCCTTACTAAGGCTTTCGGGGCTCAAAGCTAACCTGTGATCAATAGGTGTATTAGCTTGATGGTTTAGTCTTCAACGCAGGCTATAATTTAGGGGCTGTAGAGTAGGTCAGCACTCGTCCCCGTAAAAGCCAAAAACACAAAATAATTTAAAAAAAAAGACAGAATTAAAGAAGATAACGTCAGCATTTCAGCTCGATTGCACATACCTAGCAGTGCACCCAAATCAATCAGTATTGATAACATTTTATTATTTTGTATAACAGACAAACATACATAATATAAAATAGAATGTCTCTGGTGTTTAAAGGTTGTATGTACATAATAAATACGTCGCTCACATTAATTATTATTATTATTATTAGCCTTTATTGCTGATACTATACAAAAACTTAACATACAACAAAGTGTTTTAACTTAAATGTAATATACCTATCGGGTTTCCCGGTTCAGTGATCAGCGTGTCCTGTGACACATAGGCCTCTTCCAGCTGCTTCCATTCTTTTCTATTATTAGCTTTTCTGAACCAGATTGTTCCTCCAATCATCTTAATATCATCTGTCCATCTTCTAGCTTGCCTACCTCTATTTCTTTTGCCATCACGTGTCTGCCATTCTATCTCACATTAATTAGTCAACCCTAAATTAATCATAACTATTATACTTACCTACCTATTTGTATTTAGTAGGATGCCCACTGTGTGGAACTTAAATAAAATATTTTTCTTTCTTTTTCTTCTTTCTTTCTTCCTAAATGTATTAATCAGATGATCATTCTATTATATACCCAAGCAGAAAGAAGAATAATATTGTTCTCTCTGCCCGGCAAAAAATCAATTTTGTACGGGTACCTACCAGATATACTTATACTTGTCTGCACAGTTGGCAATATCATAACATCACACTTACACATGTTAATAAAACTCTTAACACTATCACCATAGCTGACGAAATATAAAATCATTAATTTTTAGTAATATTAGCAGGGTTTATTTATAAATTAATGTAAAAACCTAACAAAATAATGTTGGCGGTATGCAAATATAATATCATTACCTCCCGTGCTAGTCGATAAACGACTGTGTTACGGCGAGGTAAGATTCTCTACTCAAATAACATGATGTTTCATTGTAGGTAATACAAAAACCGGCAGCTTTAAAACACACAGTATTTGTATAATGCTCAGACAAACTATTTTCTATTAACTACTCTTTTTCAATTATTTCTTATATATATATTATATTCTTATATACTAAGTTACCAACCAATTCATTAATTAGAAGACACGACGGTATTCCCGTCCGAATTGAGCAGTCCGACTGGGGAAGTACCTCCACCCTACAGAATACCACAGCTATTATTATTATTATTAACCTCGTGTTGTGTTTCCGATGGTGGGTAGGGTAGCCAGAGCTCACTAGAGAGTTTTTGTACTGTCAGTGGGAAGACCAAAGGCTTGTCGTGATTTTGTGTTCTGCACTGAGGGCACATAAAATCTCTATTCTTACAAGGTCGGCAGCACGGATGTGACTCCACTGGTGTTACACACGTTCATAGGTCACGGTAACCACTTTCCATCAAGTGGGCCGTGTGCTTTCTGCCACCTAAGTTGTATAAAAGAAAAAAAAAACACAAACACGTGATTATGAGCAAACGTATGTGTATATAGTACTTGTGTTCCAATCAGCCTGGTTATTATTTCATATCTATGTTACATTCATTTTTACATTTATATATTAAACGTGGTAGGTATTCTTTTGTAGATAGATAGGTGCCTTAGCAGAGAAAGAAGGAATTTACAATATAAATAAGTTATAACACAGTTACTTGGAAATGTACATAATATACTTTGATTACATTACAATACATATGAAACGCATCTGGTACAAATAAATTATTATGATAGTTTCTTTCGCTTATTCTGTAGTACTAATCCCTGATCAGGCAAAACCTATCACATGCTATAAAAATATGCTAATATTATTGGCATATATTTTTGAGTTTTTCCGTCTGTTCAAAGTCCAAATTACCCAACAACTCATCCAGTGTTCTTATACAAACAGCTCTAGTCATATCCTTAACAGAATGAATTTCACTAATCCAATTAAAAAGAAACGGCACAAGAAAGAGTGAGAAGCGTTGAGCAAAAGATGTCCTACACGACGGAACATCAAATACGGCATGTGTTCTTCTGGCACAAGTTTTTATTCGCTTTTGACCGAGATGTTGCCTAAGGATTTTGTTTTTAATAAAGAGTTGACGAACACTTAGCACACCAAACTCTTTTTATAGCTTCTCTGTAGGATAGCTTCCCTAAGGAGGTAGGACACGGCGGTATTTCCGCCCAATTGAGCAGTCCGACTGGGGAAGTACCTCCGCCCTACAAAATACCGCGGCCATAATAACTTCGTGTTGTGTACGCAGCGGTGAGTAGGGTAGCCAGAGCTCACTAGAGAATTTGTGCTGTCAGTGGGAAGACTAAAGTCTTGCCCTGCTTAGTCTTCTACACTGACGGCACAGAAACTCTGTACTTACAGGGTTGGCAGCGCGAGTGTGACTCCTCTGGTGTTACAAACGTCTATAGGCCACGGTAACCACGTTCTACCAGGTGGGCCGTGTGCTTGTCTGCCACCTAAGTGGTATATAAAAAAAAATAGCGAAACTCCTTAGAATTAATAACTTTCAGAACACATCTCTGTGCTCTTTCTACATTCATAAGGATCATTTTATTAGCACCTCCCCAAGCCGATATATCATAGGTAAGCATTGACTGGCAAAAAGTTATATTAAACAATTAGTATGTTGCCTTATAAATTTCGGATTTTTTTTAAAATAGGTATTAGCTGCCGTATTTTAGACCTTAGGTTAGTTATATGTTTCTTCCAATTCAGGTTTTTATCCTTTTTTTAATATGTAACACGTCAATTAGACTTCGCCTTGCCTGATGGTAAGCTGAAGGTAAAGTCTCAGAAAAGAGGGTCACCATTACTTACACATACCAGGTCACAATGGTGACACTTAGCTTGACGGCCTCATCATATGCTTTTTCACGCCCGCTTGAAGGACCCGGGACTGTAGGAAGAAGGAAACACGTGAGCTAATATTATCAGTTGCAGATACGATAAACAGTTACAGCCACCAATACAAGAACATGTAGAAGAGTGAGCTTTCAAACTGAAATTTTTCTGTAATTGATGTCTATTTGTAATTGTGAACGTTATCTATTTAGTCTTATATACGTTCAGCGTAAGTAAATTCGCGTCAAGTTATTTACTTATAATCGAGAAACCTTTCTCTGTAGATGATTGAACCTCAGTTCAAGTGGAATTTTGGAATAAAATTACAGTATCGTTATATAATTACAGTGTCGTTTAATGATATGACTGTTCTAAATATTTACATTTCATCTGCTTCCATTAGTACAAACGAGTTTGCAAGAGTACTCCTCGACACATATCTTCGTACGAGCTCATGTTCTATCGTTTTTAGTCTGTGTATAATGCTATTTGACAGCATAACACCTACACTTACAAAATATTCATTAGCACTATCAATTGACTCTTGAGGTGTCGACTTTATTTTTAATAATTCGTGTGGCACTTGGGTATACTCTGATCTATTTAAATTACACAGGCGCTTTATAACAGGTTTTATCCAGGCTTTATCCAGGTTCCCTTAATATCCTTTTTATTAGCTTCAAGGTCTAGTTTATCGTGCTCGTTTTTTAATTTATGGAGAATATTATTGCAATGGTTTCTATAGTGCTTATAAGTAATTTCCAGAACTGCATCTTGCGGTGATTTCATATGTCTTCTATGTAGGGTATCTCTATATCTCATGCAGCGCAACAAACCTGGTGTTATCCATGCTTGTCGAGTTTTCCTTCTATTGGGTACTGTCACTAAGGTTGTGCTTTTTTATTATGTCGGAAAGGGTTTCAACGAAATGTTTAGTCATTTTGTTTGGAACTTGTATAGTAGTATAATTTGACCAATCAAATTGTTTTAGTAGTTTATAGGCTGTACCGTGATTAAACCGCTGTATATATTGCTTTCGTTCAATATCTTTGCGAGTTTGCGTCAAAGGTATACTAAAATAAACACATCTGTGGTCAGTTATGGAGAATTCACAAACAAGTGTTAAGGTTTTAAAATTTTATTTCACAAAACAATGATCGTAGCACTTAGAAGCACTTAGAAACGAGTGGGAAACAAATGACTTGGCAAAAGACAGTTAGTGGCTAACAAATGCAAATAGTGATCTGATTTTGGTTCTTTGTTATCTTTAGTAATATCTATGTTAAAATCTCCAGTTACATAAACATTAGGCACACTTTTGAGGATATTTAAAAGGGCATCCAGAGATCCGAGAAAATTTGTAGCGGAGGCAAAAGAAGGTGATCTATACACACAGATAAAGGCGTAACTGTTACTGAGTTCTACCACCAAACAATCTGCCTCGTTAATATCCAGTTCAAAGACCATCACTTCAGCAAAGTATTACATATACAACCACTCCACTATTCTGATTAATATGGTTGCGAGTATGCGTTGCATTAAGGGTGCGGGTTGGGTAACCTCCACGACGGCTTACTTGTTTCTTCTCCCTCTGGACCGCGGTCCTGGGGAACGGAAGCGGGGAGGCTGGTGCACCCTGGACGACGGTTAGTAGACTCTGACTCCAAGGAGTAGGAGCTCTACAAGCCGTTGACGAATAACCCGACAAGCCCATTTTAGGGCTAGCTGACCCTGAGGGGGTTGTGGTATGGCGAGCCTGCAAGGCTCGCGGGAAGGGATTCATAGAATCCCTTTCATCCCAAACAGCTCAGGCTTTTAAAGATTGCGGCCCTGTCGCTCCCAGTATCCCTCTGGTCTCAGAGGGGACAGGGGAGTGACATGTGTATCCATCGGGATATCGACAACGACCTGAGTGCTAGCCACACTTGGGAAGCCGGTATCCTGAAGGCCGCGGGGCTTACCTTAATTGACTGGCCCGCGACAAGGAAAAGTCTTAAAAACCCGACAGCGAAGTCGCTTATAACCTGTGGACATCTGGGGAAATCCACAGTATGTACCCCGCTTCCTGGAATGAGCGTCATCCAGGAAGTGTAGATTAAATCGCGTCACGCTCGTGGGACTACATATGGAACCTAAAATCAAACATACACCCAAAAAACCAAGCGAAATAGTCTGCGCGGAGGTCACGCAGCACCACGACGCGGAACTCGCGACCCAACGCTCCTTATAAGCGGGCGAAAGCCGCGGCTTATAAGGAGCTCATGGAGACGCTGGAGCGGGACCCATGGGGGCGGCCGCAGATGGCTCCGCCACCTCTGTCGCCTGTGGCGCCCAAGGTGGTAGTTGACGACGAAGTTCCCGAGGTCACTTAGGTAGAACTGGAGCTGGTGGTGCGAAGGCTTAGAGCCAAGAAAAGCACCGCCCCGGGACTCGACGGCATTCCAGGCCGCGCGTGGGTCCTAGCTCTGGGAGAAGACGGTCTCGAACCCCGACTTAGAGGGTTCCTCAGCGCATGTATGGAGCGGAGCCAGTTTCCGAGAGTGGTTACCGTGACCTATGGAAGTATGCAACACCAGGGGTGTTACACTCGTTCTGCCGACCACGAAGAAACCTTCTGATGCCCCTCTTGAAGAACCCTATATTGTAGGTGCTTGGGAAAACTAATAATTGATAGTTGCGACCACTTTTCACCGGAAAAAAGGGAAGACACCGACGCAGCCTGCTTCTGACAAGGTGACAGATGGCTCCACCCGGCACTCCCAGGTCTTCCCGTCACCCTCTGGCCTACGAGTCACCCCCAGTTACCGAGAGTAGAAGTCGGGTTTCGAAGTATAAACTTTGGTTTCACCGTGGACTTGAGCTCGATTGGTTTTTAGATGACATCGCCTCACCTGATGATAAGCTGAAGGTAAAGTGTTAGGAAAGAGAGTGAATACAGACTAACATATTTAGTAGGTACTTTTTATACTAAAATTATACTTTTATTATCCAAAGAACCCAATCATTGTCATCAGAACATTAAACATTCTATAAATCGTAACTACAGAACCCTGATTTCGTTAAACAACCGTCGCGTGTTATCAAAATAAATAGTATACAAGTCATCCGCATATTTTACTTTAGACATTGTTCATCTATGTAAACATATTCATTAAAACATCGTGTAGTTTACATTATACATTGATTCACCGCCATGTCGCTAGTCGACACTTCCCACAGACCGCGACCGGTGACTTTACGATGAAAATTATATTGCTCGTTTCTCTTGGCATTTGTTCTGTAATCTTGACCGACTCTCGACTAATCGAGAAAGTTACAGATCGAACGCTAACCACGGAAACGAGGACAGGCTCAAGTCCTCCTGTACGGCTAGCGAGGCAAATATATCCGGATTACGGACATGTCGGATTATTTAACGAGAACGAAGACAGTCAAGAGTTCTCCCCCAGCTTCAACAGAAAAACAAGACATTTCTACCCAGGATCTTCAAACGTAGAGTCACCCATACGGTCACGACAACGGAGAGACTCCAATGAACATGTTGAAAGACCAGTGAAGATCATCATAACACCAAGTACTACAACTCCCAGCAACCACGGAAAAATAAAATCAAAACCAGTACTAGTAAAAAAACCAATACCAAAATACAATGAACTAGACTATGATGATGACTTTCAAATGAAGATGAACAGGTATCCAGTGAAGTTGATAGATTCTGGTGAGCACGAAGATGAAGATTTTAATCTAGATGACTACGATTTCGATGTAAATCACGACGAATTCATCGGTAGAGGTAAGCCTTTGGAACCGAGAACGAAGCACAAAGAGATTATCCAAAAACCAAAAACTGAGCCTAAGATTTCTATAGCTCCAGAAATTAAAATCAAAAGTAAAGTAATAATACCACATCAAGCACCTTCCATAAATATAAAGAAGGAACGTTCAGTTGAAAGGCATAGAAAAGTAAATGAGAAAGAAGATTACTATGACGAGACTACCTCTATTACTAAAGAACCTCATAAAGCTCATGAATTAGAGGATGAACTCAATGAAGATAATGAAGAAAGTAAAGAATATGACAGCAAATCATCACACAAAATAAGAATGGTAAGGTCTCCTTGGAAGGTGAATGCTT
Source organism: Eilema griseolum (assembly GCA_963662185.1). Lineage (NCBI taxonomy): Eukaryota > Metazoa > Arthropoda > Insecta > Lepidoptera > Erebidae > Eilema > Eilema griseolum. The sequence goes on from OY759250.1 coordinate 16,555,309, forward strand.
TCGCAGAAAACTTTGGTAACAAAGCATCTGGTGTTATGTCCAAAATTCTTAGTATCTTACCGATGTTCCCTCAAATACCGCATGATGGCGATGATTTCGAGTACGATGTAGGACATGTGGTTAAGCGCCAAGATATCGATCACGGCCACGTTGGCTGGTCTAACAGAGGACTACACAACTAATTAGGTTAGGACCAAGGCTTTTCATATGGTATTGTTTTCTTCTTTATTCCGAAAATAATATGTGATATTGTATGGGGAAACTTAGTACATTTTTAATTGTGTGCATTGTATATGCGTATGGGAAACGAATACTTTTCTATGTTTACACCAGGTGTTTTTTTTTTTTACAAAATATAGGTAATTGTGTGCCGTAGACATGTTTTATCTTAACAAATAAAATTACTTAGATATTTTATTACGAACTTTTATTCACTTCAAATATATCCATGCTAATTTATAGATATTATAAATGTAAAAGTAACTGTCTGTTTACAGTGGTCTGTTACGCCTTCAAACAAAAAAGAAATGGAGCTGATTGTAATGAAATTTGGTACAGATATAAACTAAAGATTTGGAAAGGGCCTAGGCTAATGAATTTTAATATCATTGGCATAGGCTAAACACTAACGCGAGGAGAGCCGAGGACACGAGCTAGTAAAAATTTAAAATAAAATAACTAGGTACTTACACAACTATAAGTCAGTAGTCAGTACCTATATTTAAAAGAAGTTCGAGGTTCTTTTGTATTTTTTTTAATATATTTATTTAATTAAATACAAAATATATACATTGGTCATAAAAATGCCAATAAACTCGTTAGAGTTTTTCCGTGCATTAGTGCCATCAATGTTCAAACAGATTACAATAATAACAGTTTTTTATACACAAGCGAGTTGTCGGAGGCTTTGGTACATTCTTTCCACGCTGGCCATAAGAGTTAGTACAGGGTTTTATTTCCAGATTTCCTTCTCTCTTTGTGTATTTTTCTATTAGTCGCCTCTTACGACATCATTCATATGAGATGGGTTTGTGATACTAGTATTTTTCTCAGTCATCACACGAATATCTGGATTACTTAGTCGCAATTCTTTACACAAATCCGACCACTTAGGTGGCAGACAAGCACACGGCCCACCTGATGGAAAGTGGTTACCGTGGCCTATAGACGTTTGTAACACCAGAGGAGTCACACTCGCGCTGCCAACCCTGTAAGTACAGAGTTTCTGTGCCGTCAGTGTAGAAGACAAGCCTAAAGGTCTTCCCACTGACAGTACAAATTCTTCAGTGAGCTCTGGCTACCCTACTCACCGCTGGAAACACAACACGAAGTTATTACAGCCGCGGTATTCTGTTGGGCAGAGGTCCTTCCCCAGTCGGACTGCTCAATTGGCCGCCGTGTCCTACCTCCTAAACCGCCGTGTCCTACCTCCTAGAGTGGGAGTTCTCCCGTTCAGCGCCTTGCTCAGAGCGGTGGTGCGGAGTGTAAGTTCCTGGGCGGCCGCTGGTCCCTTCTGCGAGCAAGTATCTAATACTCGAGGTGAAGACGAAGCGCATCCAATGGATACTCAGGTCTCTCTCGATCCGCAGAGCTCGCGAGGCGCGGAGGCGACCCAGACTTCGAAGATAGTTCAACGATATCCATCTTCCATGAGCGCTGACAAGTGGAAGAAGAGAGGACATCCTGTTATATAAAGGTATGATTCAGTAGCCGACTGTCGACAGCAGCAGCAGTCGCATGCAGCATATACAGCGTACCGTGAAATAGACTTGAATACGATAATTTTGTATCTGCTGCATGCGTCTGTTGCTGCGGTCTGCAGCTACGAAATTATACCATAAGAGTCTTATTCATTAATCAGTATGTGTAACAACGTACAAGCGTTGTTAACGTCCGGTACATACATACATATAATCACGCCTTTATCCCCGGAGGGTTAGGCAGAGGTGAATTAACACCCACATTTCACCAATCATTGAATTCGGTCCCACGTAATAGGGAGTGAGCCTATTGCCGTATTCCGGTCACTATTGTTGACTCGAGCCATGCATCTGAGGCTGAGTCTGGGCTGTATATATCTGTCTGATGTTAAACAGCCCTATCCCTTGATTGCCTTGTACGACACCGCACGGGAAGAGATGGGGTGGCCGAAATTCTACTCTGCCGGGAACCACGGGGCTAAGGCCTGTACACCCACTAAACATTGTGCAATACTCGTAACTACGGCCGCTAGCACTCTAGCAGAAGTTCACCTGCTAAACAAGGCTCTGACGCGGACTTTCCTCTCGGGCTTAGGAAGTTAGCCAGCAGTCACGCTCAGATAAACAGACATATCAAACGACAAAGAGCAAACTTTCTACGCAACTGGAAATGATGATGGTTACTGTGTTGCATTTTGTCCACTCGATTTGGTGGAAGTATCTCAGTATGCTCTCGGTTGAATGTTTGAAGAATCGGACAATACATTGAAACAAGGGAGCGTGCAGCACTTATAATGTAATGTTTATAGTTGACAAGAACAATTTTGTAAACTAACGATGCACAAAATAACCCCCAAAAATTCGAAAATAAGTTGTGTTAGTTAACCCTATAACTTGATATACCTAGTAATGTCGGGGGACCTTAACTGGTAGAGCACTACTTCATATTATCGGAACGATCTAAGGTCCCCCCGACAATGCGAGGGATATGCCTGTCAACCTCACCTTCGGCAACCAAAGCGACCCACAGGCGGCGTGCGTTTTAGTCGGTTCGAGTCCGACATAACCTCCTCCACCGGCTCCGGTGGGGAGGTATCCGTGGGGATTTTGCGCACGTAAAAAAAAAAAAAAAAAAAGTCCCCCCGACAATGACAACGCTCGAATTAAAATATGTATTACTAGGTAAATCAAGTTATAGGTCTAACTAACACAACTTATTTTCGACTTTTTGGGATTTTTTTGTGACGGGGGATTATTAAATTTCTAAATTAATTTTTTATTATTCACTTTTTAAATTGATGTACTCATCGAGCTCTTTCTTTTGATACCCATATTAAGGGAGTAGTGAAATTAAATGTAATTCGCCATTTTGTGGTGGCGGCCATCTTGGATTTTAAATTTGTCATATTGTATGGTATTCTACTAGTCAAGCCCTTTCATTTGATACCCATATTGAGGGAGTTAAGAAAAAATGTGTACTCCGTCATTTTGTATCGGCGGCCATCTTGGACATATTTTTTTCAAACATATTCTTCAAGCTAAGAACAATTCCGACTAATAAACCTTTCAAACAAAAAAAACAAAATCCAAATCGGTTCATCCGTTCAGGAGCTACGATGCCACAGACACACACACACACACACACGCCAAACTTATAACACCCCGTCGCGTTTGCGTCGGGGGTTAAAAATGAATTAAGACTCATTTTTAACCCCCGACGCAAAAGTGTCTCATAATAAAACTTTAAAGTCGAAAAAGTATCAATTGGCTTACAATCAAAACCTGTTACTGTTACTGCCTGTTACTGTTACCCAACTCAGCTAGGGGTCGGCTTTCCGATCTACTGCGAAACGGGTGCACTTCGATATTTTCTCTGAAATAACTGCCATCTGAAATCCACAACCCAGTGGCGATTTCGAAATTCTAACCTACCTAATAGTTAAACTAGTCAGCGGCCTTTTAGGACTCAAACTACCCGTGACCATTGCCATAGATGTTCTGACAACTGCAATCAACAACTTAACGTGCTCTCTGAGGCACGGATATCTTAGGAATGGTCACCCATCCTAAGACTGACTTGGGTAAGATAAGACTTACTTAACCTTGCAATCGGTTACCACTTAACTACGAGCTTACAATAACGTGCTAGTAAGTGCTCGTGTTACGGGCGAGAACCCTATGCAGAGAGGAAGATTTCGATCTTAACTGGAGGTAAAGTACTCTACCCATACTCTAAATACTGGTGATAGCGAATTCTACTCAAAGGAAACATAATGATGACAAATACAGGATCTTATTTTTTCGGATTTTAGTCGGTTCAATTACCTGCGAGTTTTCCAACATTTTAAATTCAGTATTGTTTCTTTTTAAAAGTAAGGGAATGTTTGCTTTGGGTGGAATTCGCTATCTACAGTGTTTAGAATAATTTCCCTCCAGGTTTGATCGAAATCTTACACCCTGTTTAGCTCCATCACTCTTTCTCACCCGGAATAAGAATGCTTATAAATTGTCATGGTAGATATGTAGTACCATGAGAGCGGCCAAACTAGGATATCTAGCAGAATCTGGTAAGCAAAGAAGATAGGTAACATATCAAATCAAAGAGTTTACAGAAATCATATCACTTTTGTTTAAAAGTACCTACATGTACTTACAAAACATATCAAAGTAAGTACAGCCGGTTCACAGTGACTGGAAAAGCGGACCCCGAATTCCAACGCGAAGGTCACGGATGTGACTGAGACCATAGTGTAAAGATAAGAAGAACGATGGACACAAACCACCGACTGCAGGCAGTCAAAAGTGACTATGCCATTAGTAAATAAACGACTCACGAAACGTCTCCTAAAACTAGACAGAACAAGTCTAAGAACAATAATGGGGACAATAAGGGGCCACTGCCCCTCCACAAGCACCTATACACTATTGGTCATTGGTGTCACGGACAGTCCCCTTTGCGGGGCATGTTTTGCTGCCGAGGAAACCGCCGCCCACGTAATACTGGAATGCGAGGCAGTAGCCTATCAACGATCACAAATCCTCGGTACAGTGAGGTCGCTCCGCGAAGCCTGTGAAGCCCCCAGTAAGCTTCTGCGCTTCTGGGCGGAGCTAGGCTGGCTACTCTAGCCAGTACTCTGCACGCACAATGACCCAAAAAGGAGGCTAAGTGCGGTGGAGTCCCTTTCCATTCCATTCTATTCATAGTGTAAAGAGATTACTCTCGCGGGACTGACGCAAGGCGTATGACTTTTTTTATACAACTTAGGTGGCAGACAAGCACACGGCCCACCTGATGGAAAGTGGCCACCGTGGCCTATGGACGCGTGCGAAACCAAGAGAGTCACACTCGCGCTGCCAACCCTGCAAGTATTGAAAGTTTCTGTGCCGTCAGTGTAAAAGACAAAGCAGGACAAGCTTTTGGTCTTTGCACTGACAGCACAAAAACCCTCCAGTGAGCTCTGGCTATCATACTCACCACAGGGAACACACGAGGTTATTATAGCCGCGGTATTCTGTAGGGCGAAGGTACTTCCCCAGTCGGACTGCTCAATTGGACGGAAATACCGTCGTGTCCTACCTCCTACGTGATGGATGACCTATTTCTGTCAACGCAGGATATGAAGGCATTTATATATGTGGGATAGGTTCACGGATAGGTTTAAGGTTGTATTGTAATTAAAGACGTTTAGTAACTATTATATTATTTTATTTATTTAGTTGTTTGTTTATTTTTGTCTCTCCGAAGGTCTCCCCTGTATACCTTACGTACTAGTTAAACAATCTAACGTCACTTCTGGGTTAACCTCCTGTCGGGGCGACATGACATGACCCAGAAGCTATATATCGTCATCATCATTTAGCGTTATTTCCGGTTGCATCACCTCCAAAACACAGGTTTATTTAGCTTATGCGACTGCCATCTAACCTCACAACCCTGGGAGGAAAGTCGGTGCTGGTGCCTCTTGGGGGTCGTTCAAGTATTACGTAAGCACTAAATGAGGGAGGGGGTCGTCTGTGCGTTGCCTATTTTCGATGGCAAGGGGGTGTGGGGGTCTAGATAATGATTACGTAAGCAGTAGTTATTTACATTTTCACATATAATATAGCATGAGTTACCTATACATTACCCAAAAGAAACAAATATGCATATAGGTACCAATATTTACGTAAGCATGGGGAGGGGGGGTAAGAGTTTTGCTTACAAGGAGGAGGGAGGGTTAAATAATTGTAATAAACCTGCTTACGTAACACTTGAACGGCCCCTTGCATTAATTAACAAGTGTATCATTAACAGGTGTATCAGTTAGCAGGTAAGGTTGGCTTGGCCCGAAGGTCTTAGTGGGGCCACAATCAATATTCGGTGAAAAGTAAAATGTACTTAATATTTATTTTACTGTGTTCCAATAAAAAAAAAACATTTTCACAAGCAGACCACATTGGAATAAAAGATGAAGTCAGTCTATTCACAATCAAAAACTTAAATACTTTTAATGCTGATTGCACTTATGTAACCAAATATTACATAAGCAAGCGTGTAATATTAATATTAGTATAGTAAGTCCTGCAGACTCCTGGTCCTAGCCCTGGTCATGACCAGGACCCAGTAGATAGAGTCCAATCTAAGGTGGAGGAGAAGAATAGTTATACCGGGATTTCCTTAGGTATAGAACTTATAGTCACACGACTAGCAAGTGAAAATCATAGGTAAAACTCTTCTATTCTTAGATGCTGTATTGAATAGGATCACCAGAGTGTCATGTTTGTTAACGTGCGAAAATTCACTAAGGGCCAATCCAATCAAATCCAGCGGGGTGGTTATGTCGGGCTCGCACCGGCTAAAACCGCACGACTGTCTTGGGCCATCAGTTGTCGGAGGTGGGGCAGCCTCTGGCATATCCATCGCGCACCACGACTGGCCCTGGTGTGATTGGTGTGGGACTACGGTGTCCCCATCTTACCCCAGAAAAAGGCGGAGGGGTACCAATCGCGCCGTCGTTTCGCCCTGCTTCTGCCAGAGTGACAGGCGGCTCCACCTGTCACCCCCAGGCCTGCGCTCATGGAGGACGGAAATAATTCCATTACACACCTGAAACACTTTTTATGAATGAATTATAATAATCATCACAGCTGTGACGTGGGGATTGAAACATAAAATTAACAATAGGTTCTTTGTGAATCAAAGAAATGATTGTCCCATGTAAGAATCAAAACACAGCTGTCGACTAAGAGGCAGTTGGCGTTGTGTATTGATATGGTACTCGTACATAGTACAGCACCAAAATTAAAATACATGTTCAATGTTTTATCGATGACACTCACTTAAGTGCTGATTTGCTAGTGATATGTTTCTAACATACATAATGACCACAAGAGAACAGCTAACCTATGAACTATGTAACTAACTAATTGCTATAAATATATATTCCTTTGAATAGTTATTAAGTACTTAGTGTTAATTAATTCTTCTTGGTTTTACTCTTTGCACAAGTTTTTGGATTGCAATTCAGACTTTGATTGTATAACCTTAATTTCATCATAATCACAATTGTAATCTGTGTTGTGTAGAAAATAAAATAAAATAAAATAAGCTGGTAGCAACTACTTCTATAACAAAATATAACAAAACTGTTTTTTTTTTACTATAAAAAACGTCATCTCTTATAAAAATACCATATTTCTAAATCAAATACGGGCAATGAAATCCTCTAAATATCGGAGTCGATTTCATATTTTTGTCACCTATCTGTTGGTCCATTATCTTTCCATCTAAAACCTCCTAAATTCACAGTATTCACACGCTACAGACATTCGTAATAACAGACAAAGTTCTTGAATATTTCACTTAAAGTACACTACATATTTGAAAGTTATTTTATCTATGTTTAATTCTTCCACACTACGACATTAACACTGTTCACTCAGTTCAGTCTATTCCAAGTTATTTTATCACCTTAACTGACCCCACCTTTACTGTTAAGCAATTTACTGAGGGCCTTATATCTTAGTCATGCATTAAAGTTGTCTAAATAATCAGCGCTGTTACTTCTAGCGGCTTGTTTAGCCACATCAATTAATTTGACAAATTTATTGTCTTTAGCATTGAACCCACCGTGAAAATTATGTGCATTAGTAAAATTTTCATGTCCGATATTTCCAGATTGCCTGGTAGCATTTGTAGTATTACCTGTATTTGCTAATGCTTGAGATCTCAATAACGCCTCACTCCCTCCGATATGTACTTTTGAACTCCCGTTCTCTTGTGCCTTTGATATATTATTAGAATCATCAAAAAATTCTTTGTCTTCCAGAAATTCATCTTTATGATATACTCTATGAAATCCTTTCTTCTTTTCCCCACTATTTTTATTATTTTCGTTCGTAACGGTAAAATCACGTTTGTGTTCTTCTGAACCGAATTTATTAGCAAAACTGTCTAAGAAATCTCTGAAGCCTTCAAACTTATGCCCGTCGGCTTCATACCCTTTTTTATGGTTAGAATATTTATTTGCACCTGATTCGTATTTATCGGAATCGTGATCTTTTTTTGTACCATTGTCTGTTCGTAAATTTCTCTCTGAAGAATAATATTTACTAGTAGGTATAATACTGTGTGACGCACCGTGCGACGGTTGATACGTGTGCAGAGGTAAATGCCTCTCTGTAGTTGTTTCGTAGGCCGTTATCATGTTAGAAGACCTTGTATCTCCTGTAGGGTCGTACGTATCTTTATAAGGGTTGCAGGCACTTGACTCTACACATATGGTATGTGACCTGTCCGTTGTTACCCACTGGTTAACAGGTGTAGTATAATAGCCTTCTTTTAATCGACGATCTCTTCTTGAGTTCATCCTAATATCATCAATTGAAGGTTTGTAACTTTCGTGATCGAACTCTTTTCCCCAATCTAAGTCTACTCCTTTGAATGAAAGTGGGTCTTCCTCATTATTCCGGTCAAAGTAGTCATTGAGTACAAATGAGAAGAATGGTTCATTTCCCCCTATGGGATTATCGGTCGAGGCTTCTGAACCATGATCAAGGTCATTTTCAATGTATTCATATACGGGTTTCACTTCTAATGATGGTTCGCTCACATAACGCTTATCTTTAGCCTTCTCCAATTCAGAAATTCCTTTTTTATACTCATATTCATATGGACTGTGGTAAATACGAGGCCAATAGCTGTCATACATAATTTGGCCGCTCGATCTGACATCATCGTCGTCATTGTGATAGTCACTTTGGGTCTCGTACGAAGAGAATCCGTCGTTCACAACATGCCCGGGTGGGGCGTAATGCATCATTGATTTTAACTTTTCAATCATTATATCCGACTTAATACTTGAAGGCGTATGTTTATTAGCCACTGCGGCGTACCTAGCATCTGATTTAACTCTTGAAATTTCATAATCTGAGTCATATTTCATAGGACTTACTGTGTGAGTGGGTATTCTGTCCGCGCCTGTATCAGATACACTTGACAGATCTGGATAAGTTGGTGCGTTTATTCCTAATTTGTAGGCAGATTTCATTTCGAATGGTTCTATACCGGTATATGGATTATGACGTATGCCTTCACTAGCAAACATAGCGTACATTCCGGATTTGTCACCGAACTGATTGAACACATATCCTTTTTCTGAAGGCACCGAGGCCGATCTTTTTACTATGTTTAGAGAGATCACTCGCGAAAGTAGACACAATGTCACCACATAGCGATACATATTAAGTTGGATGCACGTGTTTACTGGTACTCTCTACAAAGTTTACTGGAAGTAGATTAGTCTAATCGCATCTATATATGCATGTGTATTTGAGGCGTGCCAAACAACATTGTTCGTTTGACAATAGATTGTACGGGTCAATCTATTGAGAAATATTCCGGTGCAGACAATAATAACCCGGTGATTAATTACGCTGGCCGTTGTCTCCACTCACCTAGTTAACGATGTTGACAATCTGTGTTTAAAGAAAATATGTCATTCTTTTACCTGATGCGGAGATAAAAAATATAAACACAAACACTTAATGTAACTTCCCCGTGTTAAACACTTAATGTATATTTTAGACTAAATTATATTTTGCTACTATAACTTTCCAACAACCTAATTAAGTAAATTAATAGTAAGTAGGTAATTAATAAGTAGTAAGTCCACAGTAAGTATGTCGAAGCGAAGCTTCTTGACAAGGTAGGTTCGAACCTACATTATTGTAGGAATATAACGCGTATGACGTAATCGTAGTGGTTTACAAGATGATTGTTCAGTACAGCGCATTTGCGATTGTTTAGATTTGTAAAATTTATAATAACAATTATATCCTTAATTGAACTCTACAAAGTGCTGTCGTGCAAAGAACTTGGTACCGTGGAGATGTAGTCGATGTAATAGGAGACAAAAGTCCAAGAATATATTTTAAATAATTTGGCTTTCAACAGTAGCGACGTAGCTAGGCGACCAAGGTGCAAAAAATATACGGGGAGGCCTCATATTTTTATTTTGCTTGTGCCTTGCCTTGTCCCTATTAACGGAAGAGGTGGGGCCGGTCGATTAAAAAAATCTAAAACTGCATGCCGTCTCGGATTAGAATTGCTGGGATACAACTATATAAGATGACCAATAAGGCACCTAACTTCTCCTAAATGACTGTACCAATACCAATATAGACGTAATTTTTTACACCTACACATATGTTACATATAAACATATCTGGAATGGCGCTATCGGTGTACATTAGGGTAGGACAACGTCTGCCGAGTCTGCTACTACTACTAAAATTCTATTCTATCTATCAATTCTAAAACCAGCTTTAGCACCTATAACGGGTAGGTACTTTGAAGCGCAAATATCTGTCCATTCAAAAAAAAAAGTAAAAAAAAAAACAGTTTAAAAAAACGTAAATATACAGTTTGGAATTGGTCACACTCCTATAAGTACAAACAATACGGCTCTCTGACCTTCGATTTGTCTTAGTGGTCAAAGTACTAAGGTACCGCGCAAACTAAGACACTTCTTGCTGCCGTAAACATTGTTGACGTTACAATCTTACAATGTTATTCGCATTACTTCGATAGCTGTTCGCTCAACTATGCTATTCAAGTAAATTTTGGCATTTAGATTAAGTAGACTAGTGTATGTTTGTAAATAGACCCAAATAAAAATGCCCGCTGAGTTTCTTGCCGGAGTCTTCTCAGTCGTAGTGAGGGCCGCGTTTCGAACCGTTGGTCCATTTACTATTTTATTTTATTGAGGTGTTGTAAGTGCCGATTTAATGGTCTATGCAGAATAAATGTTTTTAACTTTTCTTTTTCTGCAATGAGTTGTGGTCGATAGCAATCACTTCACGGAAAATATCGAAGATGAATTAATTACCCGCAGTCAGACTGGTAAAAGCGGACCTAGTTAGTTTCATTCGAAGAGCTTCGAATGAAACTGGTATGAACGCTATAATGAAGAAGAAGATCGATTACGACATTCTTCATTTCAATTAAGGTACAATTAAGTATGCTGGCAACATTGCAACGCCGGCTTATACATCGATGGAGCTCAAGCGGAGCGGGTCCACTTTTACTCAAACCGCGGTTACAACTAGAAGTGTTTTTTTTTTCAATATACCGTACGATTATTATATTCTAACAGTATTTCATTTCATACGTATTAGTTCCCTTAACAAGTACGATAATATTAACTGGATAAATAATAAATATTAACAATAATGTAATACGTTGCTTTATTCAGGCATACGAATAAAAATGATAATAATACTTATGATAATGTGTCTAATTTTTTATATCTAATTTTGGTAAATAAATAATGGAAAATTTAGTGAATAAATCAGGGAGCTTCATTTGCCAGTTTGGCAGAAGAAAAATATTGTAACAATACTTGTTTTCCGTAAATAAATTTTATTTCATTTTCATTTCAATTCATAAAATGACGACCTAAATGTTGTAAGGGCTGTAGAAAAAACGTAAACCACTTATATCTGCGTATGTGTCAACTGGTAGGTAGCTTTTTTATTACGTGCGAAGAATCCCAAAGGTTTTCTATACTAGTACATTATGAAGAGAAATTTTTTTCCAGAACTAAATATAAGAAATTAATAAGAATTATTTTTTTATACCACTCAGGACAAGCACACGGGCCACCTGATGGGAAGTGGTTATCGTGGCCTATGGACGTGTGCAACACCAGGGGCGTCACACACGCGCCGCCGACCCTCCTATTGCTGTTGGGTTCCTCCAATTATACCTTCTGGTAGACTGATTGGGTTCTGAAAAAAAAAATGATAATAATAGTTTATGATATAAGGTTTCTTGCCCCAACATTACCATACATAAAAATCGGCAGAAATATTTTTATATTTTCTTTTCCTGTAAATTAGTGTCCCACGACGGCAACAAAAAGTAGCCAGTTGCGCACTGCTTGTTAACGCGTCGCTGCTTGTATCTCGTAACCACAAGTGTCGCAATGCTATTGTCTGCTCAACGTCTGATGGTAATAAGTTCATACTAAATCTGTAATAGCTCAATGACTCACTCGCTCTACACTTTTTTTAAGTAATTTTTAGAGTTCCGTACTTCAATATGCAAATATCGGAAAATTTATTGAATCACTTCGTTGTCCGTCTGTCTGTCTGTCAAGACTTTTTCTCATGAATACGAGGAGCTATCAAGTTGAAATTCATACCATATACTCAGGTGTAACGTCTTGAAACTGTGCAAAATCAAACTTCTAAGTCAACGTAGTCAAAATATGTTGTGATTTATGTACGGAAGTGCGAGTCCGACTCGCACTTGACCGGTTTTGTATCACCAAGCTACTATTAATGGATTTAGCATTACACACATAACGCACACAACAGAGGCAACCTCTGTGGCGTGGCAGTAGTGAACGCGCACGCCACGCGGGTTCGATCCCTGCTCAGTATTTAAGTATGTTTATTAGCATTCTAGATTCCATAATACAAGCTTGTTAGCTATGCTTACCATTGGTCTAGATAGCGTTGTGTGTAATGTTGTAGAATATTTATTTATTATTATTTATATATACAGGGTGTATTTTTGAAACGGGGCAGTAAGGGCAAGTACCTTAACCGTTGCAGTTACAGCAAAACGTTCTTAAAAGACCTTCCCTAACTTTTTGGGACATTTTGAACTGCATTCACAGATTTTGTAAAAACTTACAGTTAGCAAAAAAAATGCAAAAAGTTCAAATTTTTTTTTATGCCAATCGATTCTATTTCATGTGGGGATCAAAAAACTCTATGGGACCATTTTAGCTTTCAGTACTAGAAAAGACAGAAATCGCCAAAAACGTTTCCCATACATTTCGTACGGAAATATGACAAATCAACTCGAAACTCATAGGTCAGGTAAAATTTTGAACTTTTTTAAATAAAAAAAATCATTTAAACATTTAAGAAATTGGTTTGTGAAATAAATTGCTCAAAATTATTTCCATTTTCACGAATACATAAGTCTATCCTTTTTTGCACTGAACGAATGGCGGCTAATAATGTTCTGGGATGAATATTACGTAAAATGGTCATTAATGCATCCTTGAGCTCTTGAACACTGGCGTACGTCGTCTTATACACCTCGTTTTTCACGAAGCCCCATAAAAAAATCAAGTCGGGGCTACGAGGTGGCCACTGTGTTGGACCATGTGTACCTATCCACTGTGTACCGAATAGGCGGCTCAAATTGGAACGTGAAAGGTGACTGTTATGTGGCGGAGCACCATCTTGTTGAAAATGAACTTTTCGCAATTCCGACAGGGGCCATTCGTCCATCTCGTTTTCAAGATGGTGTAAAATGACTTCATTATACATGGCAGAATTCAGGTTCCCTTCATAAAATTCCACCATTATGACTCGATTGGACATTATACCACACCAACAGTTGAATGAGAAGCGAACCTGATTATGACTTGCCGTAACTCTTAGTGGGTTTTCTTTGGACCAATAGTGGTGATTTTTTCTGTTGTACATACCGTTATTGGAAAAATTCGTTTCGTCTGACCACAGTATGTAATTTAAAAATTCATGATCTCTGCTTATTTTTCCTCTTAGCCATCTGCAAAAAGTAAGCCTTCGAACATCATCACCCGGATGTAACACTTGAACTATGCGCCCATATCGATAGCACTTGTAGCCGTATTTCTTCCATATCTTTATCACAAGGGAGTGGGATACACCTACTTCAAGGGCGACTTGCCTGGACGATACCTCTGGATATGCTTCGACATAAGTCAGAACCGCAATCTCCGTGTCCATGTCCACACGAGGCTGCCGCTTTCTTTTGAAAGAACCCTGCAATTCCAGGTTTTTCAAAAGATTTGTAATAACCTTTCTTGTTGGTACATGCCGCAACGGATACTTATTGCGGTACCACACTAATGCAGCTCCCGCATTTCGATTATTGACAAAATACGCTTCTAATAAGTCAATTTTTTCACGATTAGAAGACATTTTAGCGAAAATCCTTAATTAATAACTCATACGAAGTTTCTCAGCTGAAACTAAGTATAACACACCGATTTTCGAATCAAATTCGAAATTTGAGGGTAAAAATTCTTTTTATTTACTTTACAGTCAATTCTACCCACTTCCTGGTCATAACAAAAAGTTAGACCATCGTAGAAATTTGTTTCTGTTGCCGAAATGTATGGGAAACGTTTTTGGCGATTTCTGTCTTTCCTAGTACTGAAAGCTAAAATGGTCTCATAGAGTTTTTTGATCCCCAGATGAAATAGAATCGATTGGCATAAAAAAAAAAATTTTTGGACATTTTGCATATTTTTTTTGCCAACTGTAAGTTGTTTTCAAAATCTGTGAATGCAGTTCAAAATATGTCAAAAAGTTAGGGAAGGTCTTCTAAGAACGTTTTGCTGTAACTGCAACGGTTAAGGTACTTGCCCTTACTGCCCCGTTTTAAAAATACACCCTGTATATATATATATACATTATTATTATTAGTATGTATCTCTTTCGTTCGTTGGTAAGTGGTGGAATGGAACGGAATGGAAAGTGACTCCCTTGTCCGCAATTAGCCTCCCTTTTGGGCCATTGTGCGTGCAGAGTACTGGCTAGAGTAGCCAGCCTAGCTCCGCCCAGAAGCGCAGAAGCTTACTGGGGGCTTCACAGGCTTCGCGGAGCGACCTCACTGTACCGAGGATTTGTGATCGTTGATAGGCTACTGCCTCGTATTCCAGTATTACGTGGGCGGCCGTTTCCTCGGCGGCAAAACATCCCCTGCAAAGGGGACTGTCCGTGACACCAATGGTGTATAGGTGCTTGTGGAGGGGGCAGTGGCCCGTTATAGTCCCCATTATTGTTCTTAGACTGGTTCCGTCTAGTTTTAGGAGACGTTTCGTGAGTCGTTTATTTACCGATGGCATAACCACTTTTGACTGCTTGCAGTCGGTGGCTTGTGTCCATCTTTGGTTATGTAGTTCCGTGGATCTCTTGCGTGTCCAAGTGCGGAGTTGCGAGAAAGGGATTGGTAGCAATGGTAGCGGGCCATCAACGCTTATACCAGAGCCTCTCTTCGCAAGCTCGTCCGCGGCATCATTGCCGTAGGACCCGCTATGCTCCTTTATCCACTGCAGCGTTACTGCATTTAGGGTGGATAGCCTGTTCAGGGCAGTTTGGCACTCCGCTACTAGTGTGCTGTTGGTTATTTGCTGGTCCATCGCTTGTAAAACTGCTGTGCTGTCGGTTAGGAGTCTTATATTTAAGCCCTTCACCTTCAGTTCGCTTATTGCTGTCGCAGCAGTTGTTATGGCAACACATTCGCATTGAAAAATCGAGCTGTGCTTGCCTAGTGGTTGGTGGATGTTCAAGCCAAGGTCTAGGGAGTGTACGCCGGCTCCTGAGCCATTTTTTGTTTTGGAGCCGTCAGTGTATACGCGTACCTCTTCAATACCGGAGTAGTCCTTTTCCTCGGCCTGTTTTGTTATTTGGTATTTTTTGTTCCAGGAATATTGTTCTAAAGTTCAAAGTTTAAAGTTCTATCGCAGGGGGCGGCCATCAGTGGCCGTTGCTTTAGGGCTCGTCCAAGGATTGTGGTATGGGGACTGTCGTAATAGTTGCTCCAGAGTCCCAGGTGCCACAACCTAATAGCGGTGATGGTGGCCTCCTGTTGGATGAACAGGTCAAGCGGTACTTTGTTGAGGGCTATCTCCATAGCAGCGGTTGGAGTGGTTTTCATGCATCCACAAGTTGATGAGCAGGCCAGCCTCTGGAAGGATTTAAGCCTGGCAATCACGGTAGACAACTCTGTTCGAGTCCACCATACTAAAGCCCCATAGGCTAGCATGGGTCTGATCACTGCTGTGTATAACCACAGAGTTATTTTGGGTGAGAGTCCCCATGTAGTACCCATCATTCTTTTGCATTGGTAAAAGGCAATTGTGCACCTGTTCAGTTTGTGTTAAAGGTGTTTGTTCCAGAGCAATTTGCTGTCGAGAATAACCACTAGGTATTTGACTTCTTCCCTAAGTGTTAGTTCGGTTGCAAAGAGTTTTGGGAGCTTGTATGGGCCCAGTACTCTTCGGTTTGTGAACATTATTAGTTCTGTTTTCTGGGGGTTGACCGATAGGTCCCTCCCCATCTCTACCTACGGGTGTCGTAGAAAGCGCCTCCCTATCTCTACCTACGGGTGTCGTAGAAAGCGCCTCCCCATCTCTACCTACGGGTGTCGGAAAAAGCGCCTCCCCATCTCTACCTACGGATGTCGTAGAAAGCACGCCGTGTCCTACCTCCTACAAAGTTTGTAGGAGGTAGGACACGGCGGTATTTCCGCCCGATTGAGCAGTCCGACTGGGGAAGTACCTCCGCCCTACAGAATACCGCGGTTATAATAACTTCGTGTTGTGTTCCCAGCGGTGAGTAGGGTAGCCAGAGCTCACTGGAGAATTTGTGCTATCAGTGGGAAGACTAAAGGCTTGTCCTGCTTTGTCTTCTACTGACGGCACAGAAACTCTGTACTTACAGGGTTGGCAGCGCGACTGTGACTCCTCTGGTGTTACAGACGTCCATAGGCCACGGTAACTACTTTCCATCAGGTGGGCCGTGTGCTTGTCTACCAACTAAGTGGTATAAAAAAAAAACAAAAAAAGCGCCTCCCCATTCTCTACCTACGGGTGTCGTAGAAAGCGCCTCCCCATCTCTACCTAAGGGTGTCGTAGAAAGACGTCTATCGGACAAAGCTGTTCTCCACACGACAGTAAATTTACAGCTCATGCAAGGTCCGCTTGACGGTAATATCCATGTCCCCAATTACGTGGGACCGAAAATCATAGTTGATGTAATGTGGGTGTCAATATACCTCTGCCTCTCCTGTCTGGGGATTTATGTGTATTAATGTATAGAGAAGAATTTAGGTAGTCGTCGTTTAGCCCTGCTGTAAGTAGCCCGGTCAATGACAATAGTCTCGCCACGTATTACATTGGGACCTAAACATAAACTGGCGAAATGTGGGTGCTTAGTACCTCTGCTTACCCCTTCGGGGATATAGGCGTGAATTTATGTTATGTAAGTAGCCCATTTTTCTGTTCTCATACTTGGGATCCAAAAATCGTGATGTTTTGTCCCACAGTTTGGACCCTATCCCAAAAATATCCTCACGGCCCTTCATAGTTAGACGGTAGATAGGTATGGTTCAAACTTTGAGGTCATATACCCGTATGTTCAGCCAAATAAAGCTTAGTGGTTAAGAAGTCGGCCTCACAATCGAAAGGTTCCGGGTTCGAATCTTGACGATTACAGTACCGACGTGAACCCACTGCTAACACAAGCACTTTACTTTAGCTGGAGGGGTTAGAGGAAATATTAGTAATTTCGGTTCTAATATTCATAAAAAAAACTACTATATTTCAATTTTCGGTGATATAAATAAAACAAACATATTGAATCAATGTATTTATTTGTATAATTAGAACAACTTTCATTAATACAAAAATATTATTATTCTCAAGTTTGTTTGTACAGATCAAAAGCCTCATCGATCGTCGTCAGGTCACTCGTCGGGCGTTTCGACCAAACTATGTAAAAGTAATTTGAAATGGTCTGCCATCAATATCACTATGCCGGTAACGTTAGGCACATTCCCGTGAAGAAAATTCTAGCGAGGGAGAGGTACTTAACGAGTCTTCCAGTGGCGAAGAGTCCATATGACATCTTTTATACCCCATATTTTTAAAGGAGCGACCACGCCAAAATATGTGAAAATATTTCACGAGCAAACACAAAGAGGAGGCGGTGCTAACTAAACTGTTCATTTATTTATCGTAATAATAATAAATATTTAGCCGCGTGGTTCCCGGCAGAATAGAATTTGGACCACCCCATCTCTTCCCATGCGGTGTCGTACAAGGCTACTAAGGGATAGGGCTGTTTAACATCAGACAAATATGTACAACCGAGACTCAGCCTTTAGATGCATGGTTTCAATCAACAATAGTGCCCGGAAGACGGCAATAGGTTTACCCCCTATTACGTGGGACCGAATTCATTCCGGGGATGAAAGCGTGTTTATATATATGTATGTATGTGGGTAGGTATGTATGTATTTATAACAATAGGTAAACACTCTTTATTAAAATCTTTAGCTTTGGTTTATCTGTTGTAGGAAGGATTTGCATGAATTTTGTCACTTTATTAATTTTTGAGTAAGATAACGTCATGACTACCGAGCTACTGTACTAAAGTGAGAAAGGAAAGCGTCATGAGACCCACAGGACAGGCTTGCCTAATGTGGGGTCTAAGGATATATCCACTTCAATTGGGTATTTTCCTGTAGTTTCTTTTTATTTTTTATATAGGACACGTCAATTGGACTTCGCCTTGCCTGATGGTAAGCTGAAGGCAAAGTTAGTTAGTTGGTAGTTAAAATTAATTCAGCTTACTAAATTCAGAATGACAAAAGCGCGGCAAAAGTTGCGTTCATCCTGTACACAGCTTTTTTAGCCTCCGTGTCTTTGAAGACATTGTAGACATTAGTAGATAGCGACTCTTTGTCCCCAACGTCCCTGTTACACTTAGAATATATACTACCTCAATACCTAGACGCAGCATGTGTCATTTCAATGAGGCGTAAAAAATAGCTACAACTTCGGTATAACTTGACATATACATACATTTCACGCACACATTGATAGTTTAAGAACAAAATTGACAGTAGTGCTTTTATTACATCACTGTCCATCCCAAGGTTGTCTGGAAGAAATCGCTTCCAGCGATAAGGCTGCCCATTGTACATTAAACTGTATGCATGCTACCTACAAGTTCTACTGTAATCTATTGGTGTACAATAAATAATTATCCATCTATCTATCTACTTATACAAAACGAGTTTTTCACGTCGTTGTTTGCAATGCATTTTGTTAGCAAAGCTGTGTCTTTATAATACATGGCGTAAGTTCCACTCACTACAATATGGCAACTCTTTGCATCTGACTATGTCTCTATTACACGTATGACATCGAGCGTGAGATCTAACCTCCCCACACCATCCCCTGCGTATACGTTCTTAGGGAAATTAAATTAGACCACCTCCTCTCTGCCTTTGCTCTTCGGTTATTTAACGCTTTAGTTAGTCAGTAGCCCTTCATACAATATTTACTTATCGCCACTGGAGTCTACAGGAATATAAAGCCACTGCTTCGTCTAGTAGATAATTAAGTCTAAGTAGGTAACGACTTACTGATATTTTAATTGATAATTTGATATATGGATCATCCTTTATAACATTTCTCTTTTCATACATCTGTTTACCAAGGAGTCTTATTTTCATGCAATATAAATTCAATAGACAGTGCCTCGTAGCAATCGATTGGTTGCCATAACGCTGTGACAATGTTCAGCATCATTCGCAACGCGATTGGCTACTGACATTTTATTTACAGGTCTATCTGTTCAAAATTTGAATCAATTACGTCATTGTGTTGTGTGACGTAATTAGTCATAATATGAGAATCTGGCAACACTAGTTTATATTGTATAGTAATAAGATTCCCTATACTTTTATATTTCGTGGTTCCTTTCTAGCGAATATTTGGGACCCCCAAATATTCGCTAGAAAGGAACCTTTCGTTATTATTGCCAAGACAAAAAATTCTATGACAACACATGACCACTGATATTCTAGAACTCTATTATTTATGACAATTTCTTTATCAGTACTTACGAGTGTAGTAATACTGGTCTAGACTGTTCTCTCCCATAATAGTACCTACCTATTAGATTTTTTTATCGAAAGAAAATAGTTTAGAATCGTCACATCACTTCCTTTACTACTTTTCTAATATTTCACTTCTAAATTCAGTTTAAATACTTTATATTCTTTATGTATGATTGCTATTAGAAAAAGATGGAATAATATTGCAATTAACCTTATAACTGGCGTAAAGTATATCTTTGAATTTCTTAAGAAAGATACATTGTTACAGGCAATTGTCTATATTCAACTGTGCTTGGGATAAAAAGATTAACAAAGAATTAATTCAACCATCTAAATTTAAAAAAAAAAACTGAAAAATACTTTAAAATCCGTTGAGTAGTCTAAAATATTTAATAGAACAGAGAAGCGGAAGCGACTTCATTTTTATACTATGTAAAGATAAATATTATCATTATTTAATACGGATTTGACTGCTATTGTTTTCGTCGTAAGTTTATTAGTGATATGTTCACCGTTTGTCTCAAACTCAGTTGAATCTCAATCGTCTCTCTAAAACTGTTAGTAAAAAAAAAAACTAAAATCACTGATGTAATGTAACATTTTATTATTGTAGCGGAAAACTTTATTGTGTATATGGACGGTTGGACGTGAAAAATGCTTGTCCAGTCAGTATCAGATCGATCTTGTGCAGCAATGTACTCAAAACTATCTTAATACTTGCTAAAGATTATAATACCAAAATGTTTTATTGATTTAAATTGTATTATCGTTCGAAAAATCAGAACAGATAACAGAAAAGGGGAATACCGACGTATCGATCTGTTACTGATTGTACGCAAGATATTTACATATTATCGCATAATAAAATACATAATACAGACTAAATTAGACAGGCATCGATATAAAATTAGAATACGCGAACAATATTATACACATTTATATTATATATTGTGTTTTATTATATTTATTATGTGTACTATTATAATTTCTGGATATGGTCAGTCAATGATGGCCGTATTCCGAAAATCATAGAACTGGCGAACATTAATGTTTTTCATAGCTACGTCGAAAAAATAGTATGAACACTTTTCTTAAAAACTTTACTTATTACAAACATAATAATTATATTCTGCATCTCAATACAATATTCTGACCCTACTTATTCTATTTACATTCAAACATATTATTCATTTGCAAGATTTATTATTAACATTTTTTTAAATTATTATGCCATATAAATCGTCTCAGTATTAGATATCGATTCTAACCGAATCATAATCGTAACTAACGTAAGGTACAATATATCGATACGTTTTCCTATAAAACTTTTCAAATAGTAGTAAGTATTCAGCAGGTACGTCTGTATCTATTCGCACTTATGTATATCGTTCATATGGTAAAGAGAGACAGATATAGATGTATATTATACTACTTTTAAACGTCTAAAAGTCTCTTGGCACCGGTAGGTTAGAGGAAGGGTATTATTTCTTAAATAATAATAACAGGTGTAATTTAGAGAGGGTCTGCATTGTCGAGAGTGGTTTATGTTTTGCGTTATTCGGTTTGCCCCACGTCTCTGTTTGATTAGGATAATACAAAATAAATAGAGAAAGAGTAGCCACGTCCTGTCTCTGGATTCTTTAGAAGATAGAGAACAAGGTTTGGCACAGACTTATGCCTGGCTAAAAAAGCAACTGGTCGACAAAGGGTCGGAACGGTATCTGATACCGTTATATTAGCTGGGCTGTATAAATACTGTTTTGGGCCACGGTCCAGAGGGAAGAGGAGTTATATACCCTACATAGTACATCCCTTTCCCTCTAGACCGTACCCATTTATATCACGTCATGGCAGGCCCACAGGGCTGTTAGGAGACGGGAGTTTTACCGTCGCACCGGCGAATTCATGCAAAGATAGTAATCGGTCTGACACATGCAGGTCAGTTTAGATATTATTGTGATTATAATATTATTGTATTTTTTGGTTTGTAATAATTCAATGTGTAAATAATTTTCGAACTTAATATAGAAATTTATTGAGTACAAAAGATATCATTCTGCACGTTATTGAATTACATAAACTCGAAGAACATTCTTAATATACTATTTTATTATGTAAATAACAGTTAATTGAGCCACCTCTACTTTTAACAGATTCTTGATAATCGATTTAGACTCAGATCTTTGGCCGCACTGATTGGTAACTGGAAAGATGAACTTTTTAAATATTTCGAATTCGGAGATCAGTCAATAATAATGATACCTATTCATAATGGTATTTTTAATTTTAATTTAAATAATTGACTACAAGCTAAAGATGCTTTATTTCATTTGTTTAACCTATTATAATGGGTGATTTTTATAGTAGAACTGGATAAATAGATTTTGGACAGTTTGGGTGTTTATTTTTGTACATTTTTATGTTATTCCTTTCTTCTGTTTTTCTTCACCTTAGCGTTAATTCCAGTCGCTCCTCCGTATCGAAGCATTGCAGTTAGACTAGTTTTTTTTATACAACTTAGGTGGCAGACAAGCACACGGCCCACCTGATGGAAAGTGGTTACCATGACCTATGAACGTGTGTAACACCAGTGGATTCACATCCGTGCTGCCGACCCTGTAAGCACAGAGATTTTGTGCCGTCAGTGTAGAGAACAAAGCAGGACAAGCCTTTGGTCGTCCCACTGACAGCACAAAAACTCTCCAGTGAGCTCTGGCTACCCTACTCACCGCCGGGAACACAACACGAAGTTATTATAACCGCGGTATTCTGTAGGGCGAAGGTACTTCCCCAGTCGGACTGCTCAATTGTTGTTGGATATTTTAGGGGTTTCAACTACCCGTAACGGCTGCCATAGATGTTCGTATGGTAAATGGGACCGACGGTTTAACGTGCTCAACAAGACCCGACTAGACCATTGCAAACACCCATATTCATGCATACAAATATTTGTATTAAGCGGGGATCGAACCCGCGCCTCCTAACGGCCGCGTTCACTACCGCCACACCACCGAGGCTGTCCATTATTCCTTTCACCTAACATTATTTCCATATATTCATCATCATCCTCATCATCATCATCCTCCTTCCCTTATCCCATTATTGCTATTATTTGGGGTCGGCGCAATATGTGTTCTTTTTCCATTCATCTCTATTTGCAGTCATTTCAACATTCACTCCCTTCTTAACCATGTCATCTTTCACACAGTCCATCCACCTCATTTTAGGCCTCCCTTTCCCCTTGTAGCCATCCACTTCCATAGTTAGTGCCTTCCATACGACATTATTTTCATTCCTATATAAAAAAAATAGTTTTCACTAAATTAATACATCCAGACATCTTTGCTATCGATACTGTGTCTAAAATATTTTTATACGAAACGACTACAAAATCAGGGTGTGTATACATGTATAACTTCAATGTGTACTATATTGAGTATTTGTGCGCTGTTTGTGAATCTATATCGTGCGTGGGTGTGTGTGCGTATGAGTGCTTGCGTATGTAAAATATGAGTGTAGGTATATAAGCATGCAAGAGATTAAATGAACTCAGTTATTTGTGTAACAATATATTTCTAACAGGTAGGTTCGGTAAAGAGTCTTTCGTAGTTTTGTTTATTTTTTATCGAAACTGGCATCTTGAGCTCGTTTTCTATAGTAATTTTTTAAAAAATCATTCAGTTAGCTATCGACTGATGAAGTAATATTAGTAATAAAACAATATATTTAATAAACACGCGGCCATATTTATTTTCCATCCTTTTCTAATGCTATCTGTTTCTAACCGTTTTTCAACATTCCATCTCACTTTAATCATAATTAGAACAAAATTACACCTAGATCTACCATTCCTGTCGTATGCAACACTCAATATCCATGTATTATAACTACCGATGTATCGGTCGATATAACATCTATATATACTATCGATAACCGTATCGATTCCACTATCCATTTATTTATAACTAAATCATAAGACGCCTCTTTTAAAACTAGTTTTTCGCTATTATAAATTTCGTCTAGAGCGCCAAGAGGTTTTGAAGCCCGATATATAGTTACAACCAGACTAGACAACAAAGGCACTTCTCACAACATATACAACATAAAATTATTCGTAATCTATTGAATACCAATACGGGGTCATGTCACCCCAATATCACCCCTTGGGGAGACAAAGGGATGTTGAAAGGGCCGCAGCTGCCCTGAACGGGGAGACAAAGCCCCTTCATTTTTCAAGAGTATTCGTTTTCCTACATATATATTTTTCAATGGGGTAGGCAAATACTTCACATATTTATTTTATTATGCATTTAATTTCTAAAAATGAGATCTTTAGGACATATTTTTTAAAATACAAAATGTATTCTTAATTTTTGATATTTCATTACCCTGTTTTTTATTAAATAAAATATTTCTAAAACCATTCATATATTAAACAAGTAACTACATTGAACTAGAATAATATTAAGTATTCGGATTGATGATAACCCAATCTTGGAGTTTGATTTCCGGATATGTAATCTTGATACTTAAAATTATAATCGAGTATAAATTATTATCGGCATTCAAAAGATTACTTTAACCCTTAAAATAAAATTTAAAAAACATCAGACCAAAAGCGCATTTACACAATTATAAATAAGACTAAATGAAAAAGACTAACACTGACAAAATATCCAGTAATATATACTAGTATTTGGTATTCATGAATACTATAAAACGATGAATATTACTAAGAAATAGATAATATAATATCATGTAAGATCGATATAAATATACTTGTATACATAGGTACAAATAGGTGGAGAATATAAGCTTTGGTTATCGTATCTGTCGATCGTACTGAACATAATATTACCAATAAACCAAATAACGTTCACATACCTACATAATGTACAAGTACTACTTTCAAATTCACTTTTTTTTAATTTGTGACATGTATTTGTAAGAATTACACGCAAAAAAATAATTTAAAAACAGAATTTTATTAATATGTGGGTGCATCGAAAATACAATATAGTAGGCCAATGACCCAGCCTTGGTCAAAACAATGATTATTTTATTACTCATCAGTCGTAGTAATTAGTTCCTTAAAACTTTATAAGTGATAAAAATGTGCACTGGAGAAATTATACTACATGAACATAGAAGTAATTTGCTCTCAAAATTGAGGAACAAATTATTATCTTATATCGATTGAAGACTCACATAAAAAAAAAATATTGCAACCATTCGCTATAAAAATTAAAAAAAGAACATAAATATTCTAAATAGGAAGCACAAGACAGTCATGGACACTATAATTAAGCTGAACTAAAAAATTAAAACTAAGCATTATTACAACACAAGGACCAAAACCTCTTGAGCGCTGTACATATTAACATTCGTATAGAAAAATATCTATATTTCTATTCCACTAATAAAACGATCAATTTACTATGAGAGCTCGTTCTTTGAGGGATCTCTTGCACGGAACCGGTCTTTGGAGCAGTAAATCTGGAAGGAGAAACGTAAAAATACATATAATAGTCACACTGCAGAATTATATAACCTTAGTAAGCTTTTACAATTTTAACGATTAACTTTGAACCAACTAAAAGATTTCTCGGTGATGTAACAGTAGGTAAAAGGAGAGGACAGCTGTGTATGAACTCCTGGAATCGATACCCGAGTCAATCAAAGTATTGTTCTCAGATTATTAAAAAAAAAATTTACACAGTAAACGATAGCCTACATTTAGTTCTTTTGTGAATACTTGTCATGAATACATGGTTCCCGGCAGAGTAGAATTTGGACCACCCCATCACTTCCCATCGTACAAGGCGACTAAGAGATAGGGCTGTTTAACATCGGACAGTTATATACAGCCTGGACTCAGCCTCGGATGCATGGCTCGAGTCAACCATAGTGCCTGAAATGCGGCAATGGCTCACCCCCTATTACGTGGGACCGAATACAATTATTGGTGAAATGTGGGTGATCATTCACCTCTGCCTAACCCTCCGGGTATAAAGGCGTGATTATATGTATGTATGTATGTATGTATGTTGTCATAAAAGAAATAAACTTTTCTATTTCTATAAGGTAATTCTTACTAGTAGCATCACTTAGTCCTGAAAAGTCGTTCGATTAAACGTAATAGACTGATAAAGTATGCAAAAAATTATTGACTTGAATATTATTATTAATATGCCTCTGCAACCCTTTTGAAGATACTCAAGCTTTAGGGATACATAGAGTATAGTAGCCATAGTAGGATAGGGTATACTATACACTATCCTACATACCCGGTATAGTAATAACATGTTGAGTTTCCTAAATTATATATTTTTATTTGTTGAAAAAGAATTACGTGGGTTTTATACTAAAATACATCGAAATTTACAGAAAAAAATTAGTTTAAAATAGCAAAAAGAATCTCTCCGGCGGGGAATCGAACCCCGGTCTCCCGCGTGACAGGCGGGGATACTTACCACTATACTACCGAAGACTTGTCTACCTATCGCAAAATTTGCGATAGCTTTGCTAAAATTATGGAGATAAGATAAAAATGTATTTATTTGAAATATAAATAATGAGATATTGTTCAAGGTCAACAACCGGTTTTGTCTGCCTTTTTAAAAGCAATTTAATTTTGGAATGTAAAATCAGTATTAGCCATTACCAGTCGACATCAATGGGGAGAAAATTCCGATGCTAGATCCTTTAGTATCCTATGTTATATTCTTGTAAGTATAAAATTATATTCCCTCTTTTCACTCAAGTCCCATAACTACGCATATGAAGCATTAAGAAATAATAAGGCAAGCCTATGCTCGTCAAGTCTGTAAATTACAACTTGAGGAACGCTAGTTCCTCAAGATATCTTCCATCATTAATGCAAGTTAAATACCCACATGACCTTACAATAGTCAGAGAGATGTGTACGCAAGAGCGATGCCATACACCATGCCACTTCCGCCGAGCCCCGGTAGAAGGGTAAACCCAAAAAGTACTGGCTTGGCTTCGTAGAGAGTGACATGCGTGCCAATGCACTCACTAGCATGGATGTCCATAGACCCGGCCTCGGATGCGACCGGGTCTATTGCAAAGAGGGGTGATGACGACTTAGTCCATAATACATGAGTACTGAGTGTTATCGGTGTGGTGACGGAGAAAGAATACAATTATCACTACCCCATCTCATTCGAAGGGTGTCGTAAGAGGCGACTAACGGAAAAATACGAAGACGATATCACTGCGAGAGAAGGAATACTGAAACTGGAAATAAAAACCCTGTACCAACCCGTCTGGCCAGCGTGCAGCGTGCCCACATTGGGAGATGCCTAGTCCAGCAGTGGACTACGATAGGTTAGTTGATTGATTTACAAGGGTACTGTTACCTCACGTATCGGTGACAGACTGGTTGGCGAGCGAGCCGTCCCAAGCTGCTTCCTTGTGTAGGGCTGCCTGGCGTTTCTTCTCTGAAAGTGTACAAGTATATACTTTAGTCACACGATTTTCTACAAGCGAAATATATTATTTGCTAGTAAAGTTTACATTTTTTCATCAAATGTAGGTAGTGCTCATTGGGACCTAAACATAAACTGGCGAAATGTGGGTGCTAGGCCTCTGCCTACCCCTTCGGGGATATAGGCGTCAGTTTATGTTATGTAGGTACTGAAAATGGTAAATCTGTCACCAAAAATGATAATTCTGATAAATCTAACCCCATTTTGACCACATTTTGGCATAGATCTACTATTTCGATGACAAACCCTAACCCAAACTACTTTGGCGACAGATAAATCACACCCTTTCTTAAGTACGTGGAGCCGCATCATATGCGAAATTTTGGCGTCACTAGATTCCATAGGCACTTCCATTTTTTTACACGACCATGGCTATCCTTGATATTTTCTTCTTTAATACTTTTTAGAGCGTGATTTTCCGTAGTCGACATTTTTAAAACATAGAACGTTTTAAATGTGTTGTGATATTTTTTTTTATATCACTTAGGTGGCCGACAAGCACACGGCCCACCTGAAGGAAAGTTGTCACCGCGGTCTTTGGACGTGTGCAAAACCAAGAGAGTCACACTCGCGCTGCCAACCCTGCAAGCATTGGGAGTTTCTGTGCCGTCAGTGTGAAATACAAAGCAGGACAAGCTTTTGGTCTTACCACTGACAGCACAAAAACCTCCAAACGAGGTTATTATGACCGCGGTATTCTGTAGGGCTGTTCAATTGGACGAAAATACCGTCGTGTCGTCCTGTAAAATACTTTTGGAATTTAGTTAACAGCTAAAAATTCAAACTATATTCACCTCTGGCAATAGTGATAAGTCTCCTTTCCTCCGCTCGCTCCTGGCGCGCGGTGCTCAGCTTCACCCCCAAGGCTCCAGAGACGAGGCGTCGTGCGAGTGCTGTACATGTCTCTGGCCGTTGCCTGTAAGCGTCATTAGGTTTATAGTAGTAAGGTTGGGAGTCTTTATACTTTAACATACAGAAGATGCTGATAAACAATTCAATAGGGGATAATACTGCAACATTCTGGCGCCAGAGTGCAGCTGCACTAGTGTAAACAGCTTTTGACAGGTCACATGCTTTATGCTTTTATATTGAATTTTTTTTATATTACTCAGGTGGCAGACAAGCACACAGCCCACCTGATGGGAAGTGGTTACCGTGACCTATGGACGTATGCAACACCAGGGGTGTTACACTCGCGCTGCCGACCACGAAGAAACCTTCTGATGCCCCTCTTGAAGAACCCCATATTGTAGATACTTGGGAAAACCGCAACAGGGAGGTCATTCCACAGCTTGAGTGTGCGTGGGATGAAGGTCGCAATGTGTGACGATGAATTCCCTGCCTATAGCGAGAGGTGCGATGATAGAATGTAGCTGTGGACATCATGTCAAACAATTCATCTGAGCACAAACCATTGTATAGGCGTTAGAACACACACACTTTTTTTTACTTGTTTTTTTTTTTATATAGGACACGCCAACTTGACCTCACCTCGCCTGATGGTAAGCTAAAGGCAAAGTCTTAGGAAAGAGGATCACCATTACAGACACTAAGTGTTACAATGGTGGTACTCAGCTTGGCGGCCTCATCAGATGCTTTTTCACGCCCCGCTTAAAGGCCGCGGGACTGTAGGAAGAAGGAAACACGTGTGCTGGTAATGAATTCCAGGTCTTGGTGGTGCGGCAAAGAAGAGTCTCCGAACCGCTTGGTTCTTGCTCGTATATTCTGCGGTGACATCTAAGGCCTGCACGTGTTGTCCGTACTTGTGATGCAATTTAATTTCTATCGTTAGTTTTATTGATCAGTATATACTACTGTACTTGTAAGCCTTATGGCATAGCATAGCGAACATTTAATCTAACACTGTCAACTGTCCTCTGTAACTTATGTTAACAAATGAATAAACGATTTGATTTGACAATTGTATGCCAATATCAAGTAACTGACAGGTGACAAGACAAAGTTTATTCACTCAGTTTACTCTATGTGCTAGTGGTGTAGCGTCCTCTGAGCCTACCTTTGCGTAATGTACCCCTATTTAGAATTTGCTGAGTTAGGTCAGAAAATCCTTAAAGTTTATTTTAAAAAATTATTTGTTAGCAGTAGTTTTAAATCGGTAATGGTGCATGAGGCGTGTATAGAATCCATCAAGATCTTCGTACTTCAAGCACATTTAGCACATTAGCTGCCACAGTCGCATCTCTCAACCGGCAGGTGCACGGACTAGACTCTGGTGTAGGTTTTCCTCTCGGGGACCATTGGTTCTCAAGGCAGAAATTCTCGTAAAAAGATACACTAATTTTATTTTTAAACTTTCGCGGTGACCGCGGGTGCTGAAACGCATCCGAAACGTCGGCAGAAATAGTAATTTCCAAGATATAATTCGCGAGAAGTCCCGATACTTAGTATAAAAGATACACTAAATCTTGCAAAAGAGAGCGGACCCCGAGCTCCAAAGTGCAGGCTTTGAATGCAGCAAGATTGGTGTTCAGATAATGAAGAGTATAATGTCACATGGGTGCCATAGAGTATAGAGTTCGAAACTGCGATTATATTTTGATATTATAAATATTGGACCGCGGTAGCCTAGTGGTATGGGTAATGGGCTGCTGAGACGAGGTCTCTTTTACTATGGCACATACCAATGAATTTTCGATGCTTTTCGAAGTTATGTGTGTATTTATCGCAGGTTTATAAGTGCCCGGTTAATAGTAATAGGCTCGCCACCTATTACATTGGGACCTAAACATAAACTGGCGTAATGTGGGTGGTAGCACCTCGGTCTACCCCTTCGAGGATATAGGCGTGAGTTTATGTTGTGTTATGTTAAATATTGGACTAATTTCCAGTACTTCCTCTCGAAAACATTATTATAACACCCATACCTGTACGGTTGCAGGAATTCGGCGCACTTCTTTGCCTTGTTACGGGATTCCAAAGTAGCGGCATGGAGCGGTCGACATCGAGCAAGAGGGCGCTGTGATGACAACACTTCGGCAGCTGAAACGGACAAGAATATAATATTAAATGATAGTGTCATCTAACTGTTTTTCTTTTCATTTATACATGCATAATCACATTTATTGTTGCAAGCATTTACAGCGGAGATACAACCGACTAAAATCGCACACTGTCTTGGGTCATTAGTTGGCGGGAGCGAGATTGCCTCTGGTTTATCCCTCACGCCTCGGTTGATCCAGGGCCATTGAGATGGCCCCTCTGATGTGGGATCACGGTGTACCTATCTTGCCCCTTGTGTATTGGGGGAGGGTGCGCGCCGTTTCGGCCTACGTTTTCTAGGGTGACAGGCGGCCCCACCTATTATCCCCAGGCCCGCGCTCATGGAGGATGGAGGTCGTCATAGTTATTGCGTTTTCGATCAAGATTGGCACAAAAATACAGCTAATATCTACAGTAATTACAAAAATTATGTAATTTTTGTAGTTCAGATTTTTTGTAATTATACACATACACACACACTGTTCATCGCTTATGTGAGTTTATAATAATATAACAACTCATACATAACCTATCTGCGATATATTTAAAAACATTATATTCTAATTAATTGAAAACACACGCTTTTTTTTAAAGTCGGTTTATATAGACCTGGATACAAAGGCACATAATGTTTTAATTAACCTTGAGAAGTTCAAGGTGTTCAATGCGACTTTCCTGTTTTCCCACCCACCATTTCCTATGGGTTCTAAGAGTGCTAGAGGCCTAACCACTCTTTCCTATTACCCCTTAATTTCTGCACTGTGGCAATAAGTTAGTCATTTAAACAGTGAATCATTAACACGAGAAAAAGAAAAAGTTAGTGAAACCTAATTATTGCAAAAGTTTACGGACCACGGTAATCGCTTCTTCACCATGAGGTAGACAGTGTGCTTGTTTGCTTTATATTATTAAGAAATGTTACAAAAACGTTATCTCATTTTTATGAATAATTAAAAAAGAATTGTCTGAAATACGAACGAAATGTTTAGATAGGTACTTGTAATAAGTTATTGTATAACGTTTAATAAATTTTATGCATTTACTGCATTTACAAACGTCTAACCTAAAATATACCAGACAGTTATGTGCAATGTTATTGTATATGTTATCTTAAGTGTTAATGTTTTATAAATAAATAATCATTGCTTTGATAATAAAATAAAAAATAAGTAGACAGCTCTTATAAATAACTTGTGTTTCATTTCATTTGTATTGCAAGATTTCCAAGCCAACTAGCCAACAAGCCAAGGCCAAGGAGTCAATCCAATATAAGGCATATCCGTTTTTAAACTGAAAATGATTTCTCTTTTCCTGTTGCCTCTCGGCATGCACATTTGCGTGCAAAAATAACCTACAAAATTGCGGTTTCCATTATAAAATAATTTCAGAACTCGTTGGACGGTTTCCAAACATAACCCACCAAGGGTATCAATGTTTATGAAAACTAAAAATGTTTGTTTTATTACGTGTGTATGCCACAATGTTTGAATTAAAGTGAATCCGCAGACGTTGCTAATTAAAAAAAATAGCATTAAAAATCATTTCGATGTATATGTGTGGTGACGGAGAAAGAATACAATCATCACCACCCCATCCCATCCGTAGGATGTCGTAAGAGGCGACTGATGGAAAAATAAGCAGACGATATCACTGCGAGAGAAGGAAAACTCGAAATAAAACCCTGTACCAACCCGTATGGCCAGCGTGGAAACAGTAGGCCAAAGCCTCCCAACATTGGGAGAGGCCTTTGTCCAGCAGTGGACTATGATGGGCTAATTGATTGATTGTATTAAATTATTGGCTGAACAGAATGGAACAAGAACGCTCAAAACGCGATGTATACTAAAGTACTGGTGAAGGAAAAGAAATAGGGAGGGGTACTAGAGGAGGAGCAGCAGACGACCATGGCCGCGGGGCTAATGGAGAGAGGGGTATACGTGGGACTTTGCGCACATGAAAAAAATAAGGAATGGAGTAGTGTGGGGCTCTGGTAAATTGCACGTTTGGCGCGACGACAGAACGAGCCAGAATGAAAAGGAAGAAACCCAGAATGTGGTATGGCCCTTCGTTACCAGTCTTCTCTGTGCTGAATTTGCGGAAGTGACCAGCGGAATTCGGTAATATCTTTTGAATATTACCGAATTCCAATAATTAAAAAGTAATCAACAGGTATTTAAACCGTCTTGAATATGGAATAAATTATTTAATTCATCTATAGTTTTTACAGCACACGCAATGTAAAGAATTTTTAGGTAATTTTTTACACCATGGATTGCAATATTGGAGTTTTAATAAGGATCCATGATTGTTTTCAAAATATAACATAGCCTATATTAGTCAGTAATAATGCAGTACTCTAATGGTAAAAGAATTTATGAAATCGGTGCAGCATAGTTTATTCGAAAATAAAAATATTTTTTTAATTTATTTTCAATAGATCTGTCGGATTTGATGACATTTATGATCACTGCTCCACTCCCTTTTGTAGTAGCGTGATGTGATCTCGGCCTATAACCTTCGTCGATAAATGCACTACTCAACAGTAAAAGATTTTTTCAATTAGAACCAATTAAATAGTTCCTGAGATTAGCGCGTTCAAATAAACAAATAAACTCTTCAGCTCTATAATATTAGTATAGACCAATGATATTACATATAAAATATCATTGGTATAGACACCATTATCTGTTCTGTGGTGCAGATAAAAATGTAATAAAAAATCTAAAAAGACATTAATTTGTGTTCAAGTTACGTGACGGCTAATGTAGCAATACCGTAAGCTCAGAGTCAGGTCAATGTCATCCCAAAATAAAAAGAAAATACAAACAGATAATAATAACTATAAACTGCATCGAACGACAAAAGCAATGAAAAGGATTAAAATTTAAAAATAAAAAAATTGGCGGCAAATTGATAATGGAATGACGTAGACAGCCTAGATTTTGGCGCGCAACCTCGCAAGGAGGTTCAATGAACCAAGTGACGCAACGACGAGCAAGTGGGACGACGGCCGCGGCCGCGCCACATTGCACAGACAATTCAGTTTGCCGAGTTGTGAATAGTGTGACTACACCTTTAAAGTGATTTGCATAAGTACATGGAAGTGTTCCTCGTGTCTGTATGTTTAGACCAAAAACAATAGATAGATAACAGAAATCCACGTTATTTACATAGCAATTAAAAACAAAGTTTAAAATTCAGTGATTTAATTTGAATAAAATTATAATAACTAAATATTAAGCTGCCAAAAACTCCAAACAATGAAGTCTATAGCATTCAAGTTTGTTGTACTAGGATCGCCACTGTAAAAAGCAGACTGCTGTGAACATGTATTCATATTACATTATTTTAGAAAACACCATCACTATCTTCTCAAATTATTTTTCCACTATTATTTTTACAAGTGGTGAGTACATTTGTCGGTTACATTGTACAGTGTACATCTTTTATGCAACTTATCTTCTTTGCCGACTGTACATTAGGATGTAACATTACTGTAGACATTTAAGCATGGCAATTAGTTAAATTTCCTTAGTTTATTTGTATGATATTGGTGGACAGTAGAGGTAGAGAGGAAAGCACTACTGGGAACATTCTGCATTGATAGGTGGGATGTGAGTACGTATCATACTGTCTGAGTGCTCTCAGTGAGCCCTTTTCAGAAGTAGCGTAAGGGTTCTACCGTTTAGTGCTGTGGTCTCATTGTGCAGGTTTAAGAAATGCTAAAGTAAGATTAATTGTCATTTACGAATACGAATATGTACCTATTTTATGACAGTATACAATCTTGGAAGTCGTAGATAACGTATATGAGATATATAAAAATTCAAAATACTACATAACAAAGATACAGAAATAGCTTATATCTCTAATATAAAGTGTTCGGTTACGGTGGTTCATTCGTGATACATACAGCTATCCTACTAATGCTGATAGCTTATTTGCAAGCGTGTCGAAGCAAACCAAACAAGACAACTGTAGAATAGATGCTAATGTCTCTTTGCGAATTGCACAGTCATACTTATTCGTGCAGTTAACGACTAACCTTGAAACGAAATGGATAAAGAATTTCGAGGGGCTGCTGTTACTGGGTCTGTGAAAGATGTGGCGTCATTTGATGCACAGAGATGCATGTTTCAACAACATCCAATTGCCTTGAAGTGTCCATCCCGGTTGCATTCAAAGCTTGCATTTTGGGAGTTTGAGGTCTACTCTCTTACTCATTTTCCATTCCATCTCGTTTATATTAATTTTTACAATCGCCGCCGCCTGACACTTGAAAGGTAAGCTTGACCCTCATCTGTATATCAGCAACTGTTCCTGCTAGCAGGTGAATTTGACTTGAGCCCCACACTTTCTTTGGATGTTACAACTAGGTTTGATTAACAAGAACACGAGCTCACGCTTTAACGCTTGTAGAGATAGTATAGTATGTTGTTATGCTCCATCTAACTAGCTCTGGCAACATTACTTATCTACTAGTACAGAAGTTACGTAACACTGGCAATACCGTGTTGTTTGACCCTTGACTTTGGTTTTCTGTAAGATGGATACGGAAGGCGGAGGGTGCAATGGCGCACATTTGGAGTGACGTAGCACACCTCTCAAGTTACGATGATGACTCTTATATGGATAAAGTGGGCCGCAGACATAAACGTTGCGAAATAGTATGGCTTAACGGAGTAGTTTTGGATTAGTTTTCGAGCTGCAACCTGTTTACGACCGCCGTATACAAGGTAAGCAATACTCATAGAAATAATCTGTAACCGCACTTAGAGACGCAAAATGTACACATCGCGTGCAATGTAGATGCATAACTTGAAAGTTGTCTCGACTTGATCGCTACTAATACAGCATTCCACTAACGCGCGCTGTATTCTGCCACTTGCTAATCCAATTACAGTATTTACACATAACTACATAATATAGCTGCATTAGTAGAAGTCATTAGTTTGGGTGGTATAAAAACGAGAGGTTGCGATATTTGCGACCGAAAGGTCCACCCACGCAGCAACCACGCCACCCACGTATCAACAATTACTAGTAATAGTAGGTACAAAAAGTGATCAAATGGAAATTATGGGACGAATATTTTCGAAGTGTCGGTTTAACGGTACAATAGTTAAACTTGAATTTGGATTAGGTTAGGAGCTACGTAAACATTTATGTACTGTACTGGTTTAGAGAAGTTATTTACAAAGATGAGTAAATATCTTAGTTTATTCCAAAAAAGAACTTAGTAGATAATTTGGGAGTGATTGTGCACCGTTTACTGGTTGATGGCTCATGCTGACGACGAGTAAGATTAGATCTCTGGTCACGTCTCTCTGGCATTTTGAAATTGTGATGAGTATGTATTAGAAATTAATTATTACTTGCTTAAGGGTTACGAAAAGCATCGTGAGGACATCGCCATTTAAGACAGTTTTAGCTAATGTAATTGTAGTAGACAATCGAACGAACCCCTCGAATACTGAGACTAGACCCAGCCATGGTCCCAAAGCCGCTAAACCTAGAGCAGTTAAAATTCACTCCCTTACTACTCATATCTCTTTTCACTCAGCTCATCCATCCCTTCTTAGATCTTCCTCTCCCCTTAAAAGCCCACTGCCATAGTTAATACCTTCCTTACGACCATACATTGCTGGTACACATGCATATTTAAGACTAGCTGACACGCCCCAGCTTCGCCCGAGGCATATATTGAAGCCTTATATCACCCAAGACTAACGCCCAAGACAATAAATAAAGTATAGAAATGTGCCGGATATTTATGATCACTGCTCCGCTCCCTTATATAGTAGCATGATGAATTATACCCTAAAACCTTAGTCAATAAACGGACTAGTTAACACCAAATTATTTTTTCAATTCGAAACAGTAGTTCCTGAGATAAGGGCGTTCAAACAAACAAACAAACTCTTCAGCTTCATAATTTTAGTATAGAATACCTTCGGCCGGGGTGCGAGGGATATGGTCATAACCTTCCCCACTGGACCCGGTGGCGGGAGTATCTGTGGGGCTTTTGCGCACATTAAAAACAAAGTATACATACCTTATTCGTTTCTCATCTTATGGTAGGTGCGTAGGTACAATATGTAATGTGGTAACTATAAAAACAAGAGTTGCTCATAACCTACTTTTGCTTCAACATGTATTAGGAAAGTTCATTCAACCACTAAGTTCGTATTGCATAAGTAAACAAACTACCCAAAGACAATATTAAAGTGGTTTTATTTTCATACATTACAAATTGAAAACTAGAGCAGCGGAAGTGGTGTTTAATAAAAAAAATATTTATGGTCAGTTTGTTCTTGACATTTTGACAGTCGATTATTAAAAACTAGTTGTGCCTTGCGGTTGCCATCGCGTTGGACATTGAAATATTATAGGTGCGTATCCGGTTTGCGTAATTAATTATAAAGATATAAAATGTAAGTAAATCGTATTTAAGTTTAATCAGTAACTTTTGAAGGTCATTGATAGATTTCAATCTAATAATTATAGGCTTCCTTACCTCAAAAGAAAAAAAAATCAGAACCCTTATAGGATTAAAATTAAAATATTCTACAACATTCTACATAACGCTATCTAGAGCCATGGTAAGCATAGTTTAAATAGCTTGTGTTATGGAATCTAGAATGCGGATATGCATGCTCAAATACTTTTTTTTGTAAATTCATACATAGAAGCACCTAGACCAATGCAAATACCAATATTCATGCATACAAATATTTGCACTGAGCGGGGATCGAAACCGCGCCTCCTGCGTAGCGGGCGCGTTCACAACCGCTGCGCCACAGAGGTAATCACTTCGTTGTCTTGTCCTGTCCATCTGTCTGTCTGTCTGTCAAGATTTTTTTCTCGAGAATGTGTGGAGGTATCAAGTTGAAATACAAACCGCACGATCAGGTCTGTAAGGTCTTGGAACTGTGCAAAAATCAAACTTTTAAGTCAACGCAATCAACATTATATTGCGGTTTATGTAGCATAAGTGAGTAAGAAATATGATGCCCTCGTAACGAGTACTTAATTAACTTATTCGTAACGAGAATGCACATCTAAGAGGACACCATATGAAGTTATGCACTAGCTTCTCCAACAACAATCCTCTCAGACATTTCATCAGTAACAGAGTGGTCAGAGCGTGGAACAAGATCCCAGAACATGTAGTCTCAGCTGACAGTATCAACCAGTTCAAAAACAGACTTGATACATTTTACCTCAAACTAGAGAAATAGAAGGAAAGAAAATGGAAATTAGATACAGGCATTATCAGTTGTCTATGACTGCCTACCTGGTAACTTACAATAATAATAATAATAACCCCGCAGGGGCAGCTTGTGGCGAGCTGTTGGTGCGTGGCGACACCACGTACCCCGATTCTCCCGAAGATTAGGAATTATTCCCCCTCACCTTGTGTGCTTGCCTTTATTGGCCGGCCATGAGTGGAGTTGCAAGAGCAGAACCTATGCTCCAGGTTGGAAGTGTAAAATGTCATAACGCCGGGGGCATGCTGACTGGTATACCGCAAACTTGCGCCCCGCAGACTCACCTCTCGACAACCTTAGCCGCTCAACGGATGTTGCTCTATGGTCACACTATATGTGGCTATATTAATGGGGCCCATGCAATGAGTTGGCAAGTCACCGCCTGCTTTTTTTACAATTTTGAGACTTATTGTCACGGCAGGCGTCCGTTAGTCTCCCCCCATAGCCCATTCACCAGTCCATCCAATTCTCAATCCCATAGCCCATAATTTAGTTTCCACCGCGGCCACAGCACCGCACAGCAATAGTCTCTGCACCTGGCGGGGACCATCTCCCGGTGTATCATATTGTGCGCTCGGGGATGATATCCGCCATGTGTGTGTATTCCTAGCATATTAAATTCTCATAAAAGGGCCTCTACGTCTTGGCTTCGGCCCGACGCACGCCTTCCTAAGGCCCGGGACTCCATAGTCCCTAGAGTCAAGGTACTGAGAAACAATAATAATAATAATAAGTTCGTCGCTGAATACAAATTTTGAACTGAACCTTCGGAGTGCGAGTCCGACTCACACTTGAACGGCTTTTTTATGAAATACTCTAACACAAACAGACAGACAATAACAGTTTTATAACATATACAGAACATGGTTTACCAAAAATGCCTGTCCTTCTAGACAAGTGGTTGGGGTATTATAGAATAGAATGACATGTATGGGATTTGACCTTTATAACATATGGGAGAGTAGATTATATTGGACCAGTTTTGACTTGGACTCGGCTATTTAGTTTATAAAAGAATGTATAAAGATAAATTAGACATTTAAAATAATATTCTACAATGCGCCGGCCAACGAATTGACACTCATCTAGGGGGGCTGAGGAGTGCCACCCGGAGTGCGAGGGATATGTCTCAGATATATCACCTCGGACACCCCGCGGCACACACAGTCGGAGTGCGTTTTAGTCACTTCAAATCCAACATAACCTCCCCCATCGGCTCCGGTGGTGGTGTTATCCGTGGGGATTTTGCGCACAAGAAAGGTAGGGTTGAGCAGCTAAACTAACCTAATGGCTATACTAAGTTGAAGCTAATTTACCAAATGACATTTGGAGACGTCACTGATTATAAATACATTACTATGCTAATAGAATACATACTGCTCAGATAGCTTAGTTCTATTATTGAATATATTAGATACATGTAGTCAACGGAAGGTGAAAATTACAAACTTCCTAAGTTGAAGTACCCAACTCCTAGCAGTAGTAGTCGCTGAACATGACCCAGATCTATATCTTTTACGGGTCTCCTACCTCGACGGCAGTAATAAGTGCGAATCTAGATCTAGCCATGATATTTGTTTTTTCCCGCCTAAGATCTGGTTAAACCCCGAGAAGATTATCAAGTACAATAAATACATGAATTTTATTAATCTGTTACGTTTAAGAGTCTGCAATTATTAGTACTTGAACGATAAATGTAAAAAGTTACAAAAACGTGGTAAATGATAGACAATATGAATGAGGAAATACCTAGTTGTATCATCGGAAGTTGTATTCCTGCGAACAAGAAATTGTATAAAGGTGCTACCACAATATTCATATGTATTTATTTTCTTTACAAGTAAATAATTATATTCTGCAATGGTTAGGACCAAGACAATTTATAGCAACATTATTAGCTTGTAATACAATAAAATTACAAATACAATATTCTTAGTTTGTAAATATGGACGCGCGTATCTTATACAATACATACGTAAATTATACAGTACAATTTAAAAAAAAATCCGGTCTAGTGCGAGTCGGTCTCACGCACCGAGGGTTCCGTAACTTAAACTACATAAACCGTAGTATATTTTGAATGCTTTGACTTAGAAGTTTGATTTTTGCAGTTTCAAGACTTTACAGACCTGCGTATGTGGTATGAATTTCAACTTGACATCTCCACGCTCCCCTGGGAAAAAGGTCTTGACACACCGACAGACTGACAACGCAGTGATCCTATAAAGGGTTCCGTTTTTTCCTTATAAGGTACGGAACACTAAAAACCAGTGAAATGCGAATCGAGCTAGGGAAGGGGTATGGCGAACTTATACCACATAAACGGCAATCTCCCGAGGAAGGCCAGATCGTGAGATGGCCCTAGGTCAGCCGGGGCGGGAGGGATAGACCTTTCAACCTCACCTCCGGCAACCAACAACGACCCACAGACGCCGCGCGTTTTAGTTGATTTGAGTCTGACATAACCACTCCTACCGTCTCCCGGATGGGAATCTGTGGGGATTTTTCGCACATAGAAAAAAAAACGTAAGCGGCAATCTTGCAGTTTCAATTTTTTTCACAACTGTTAAAGGTTGTAAACCTGAATATTTGATATTTATCTCAACGTGCTATTTTCTTGTCATACAGACCTGCAGATATTCGTACAATGAAACGATAGGTGGGTAGGCGCTCAAAAAATGTTCCCCGCATACATCTCGACGCTCGAAGACTAGTCAAGTCGTGACCACGGGTGCTGCAACGCATCCGAAACGTCGGCAGAAATAGTAAGTTCCAAGATATAATTCGCGAGAAGTCCCGATACCTAGTATAATTATGAATTCACACTGCGAAAGTTTAAAAATAACGATAGTATAAGAGTAAGTTATTTCCTTTTTAGGTACGGTGGTACCCTATTTATAATGGACTAGCTTTTGCCCGCGGCTCCGCCCGCGTAGATGTCGGTTATCGCGACAAAACATAGCCTATGTCCTTTCCCAAGATCTAATCTACCCCTGTACCAAATTTCAGCAAAATCGGTTCAGTGGTTTAGGCGTGAAAGCGTAACAGACAGACAGACAGACAGAGTTACTTTCACATTTATAATATTAGTAAGGATTACAACTCATTGAATTGTTATCATCTGAAGATCTAATCTAAATAATAATTCAGCGTGTTTCCGTGTTGAGCGTCTGCAGGAGACAGTGTGGTGTCACCTTTATAACATAATTGTCGCAACTTGTCTTTTTAGAGATACGTGCCGAGTAAGTTTCTTTGAAGAAATAAATAGTAAAACGTACGATATGTAATCTTAGAGACATGTAATGTATTTTTAATTTTTTTAATCCACTTAGTTGGCAGACAAGCACACGGCCCACCTGATGGAAAGTAGTTACCGTGGCCTATGGACGTCTGTAACACCAGAGGAGTCACAGTCGCCAACCCTGTAAGTACAGAGTTTCTGTGCCGTCAGTAGAAGACAAAGCAGGACAAGCCTTTAGTCTTCCCACTGACAGCACAAATTCTCCAGTGAGCTCTGGCTACCCTACTCACCGCTGGGAACACAACACAAAGTTATTATAACCGCGGTATTCAATCAAATTCATGGAGGTAGGGAGTAATCATAGTTATGAGTGTGTGTTTGAGTAGATACGTCACAAGTCATGAAAAGATACTATAGTGTAGTCCCCATAACCCGGTTTCCGCCAGCGTTGTAGGTATGATACATGAAAAACTAGAACAAGGTAAGATATTTTTCCACCGGCTTCCCTTTTTTTGCCCACCTGATGGAAAGTGGTTACCGTGGCCTATGGACGTGTACAAAACCAAGGGAGTCACACTCGCGCTGCCAACCCTGTAAGCACAGAGAGTTTCTGTACCGTTAGTGTAAAAGACAAAGCAGGACAAGCTTTTGTTCTTCCCACTGACAGCCACGGTAACTACTTTCCATCAGGTGGGCCGTGTGCTTGTCTGCCAACTAAGTGGTATAAAAAAAAAAAAAAAAAAAGAAGCAGAAAAACTCTCCAGTGAGCTCTTTTGAAATTATTCACCCTTCGTCACTGCCGGACAGTGATAGGAATGAAGACTGACCCCAAGTACCCAGAGTGCATGGATGGACAGCGAAGAGACCAGTTAGTGACCGAATATCTCATGTACTCACTAATCAGATGGGTGCTTCAAGGACAGATACACTGGACATAAAGAATCTGAGAGATTTGAGGGTAGGACCGATTGTAAGATCTTATAAGGATGCAAGAAGTGGTGGTGGATGGAGTAACCTGCAGATTCCTGGAGTAACCTGCACTTTCGGGCCTGAAAAATCTATCCACCCGAACTAGTGGATAGATTTATCAGGTCCCGAAAGTGTCTCCAATAAAGAACAATATATGCATATATAGGCTAGTTCACGGGAGAAGGTTATTGCGGATTGTGGGTACGGGATCAGTATTTACGCGAGAAGCAACGAGCAACAGCTAATTATTATAGATCAAAATAGGAAACAATCCGAATGTTGCCGTTATAAGTAGGTATAATATTGCAGATAATATTTAATTATCAAGTAGAATAGCATAATATTCACATAAACAATTATATAGTTTGTAGTGTCAACAAAAGTACGTTATCTTTGTTAATTTACATAACTACAAAAGTTTCGTTCGCCGCTTCTGTAATTTGTGAATAGATTTTTTTTCAGGAAAGTATATTTATAAAGATAAATAAAGATTCCAATTCATCACTAGGGCATTGAGGCATTGCCTAGATACAAAAAATAAAAAATATATATTACAATAAGTATTGTTCCTAACCTACTAATACCTAACTACTACTACTACTAGTACCTAAATAATTACTTAGGTACTTAAATAAAGAATCAGCCGGATCTTTTATTTTTTTTATGTATTCATTTATATGTATCAAGTAATGTAATTATTAAAATAAAACTAAAAAACTATTATACAACTTATCTCAAAACATCATAATAATCCGAGTGCCAATCTCAGTTGGATCCGAAGCTTGCATTTAGGAGTCCGGGGTTTGCTTTCCTAGTTCTCAATAATTTAGTTTAATTGGATTTACAACCCCGAGAAGAAAGGTGAAGCCGAGGCTCTGATGTTTTACTCTCGGTTGGAAGATCAGATGGTAGTCGTTCCCACAGCCTAAAAGAGGCTAAGTGCGATAGAGAATAGTCTCATTCCCACAATAGCAAAGATAAGATAAAGCAAGAGATCAAGAGAAGGGACCCCAGGCAAGGTGCAAGTTTTAGATGCAACCGGGCCTAACGCTGTTATGATTATAGATGATGTTCCAAATAGAGTGAACTGAGGTAATAGCGCAGCAACAGACGGCGATTAGTCAATTGCGAACAATTTGGCTAATGCAATCTGAGTCTAGCAGTTAAGTAAACTGTTGCATCAGGCTGCAACAGTGACTGCAGCACGTTTTTAAGATTACGAAAGTATCTGTGAGTGGGGTCAAGATCTGAACCGTTTAGCAATTGCAACACAGGTAGTTGAGAGGTAGCAATTACTCCTTTTTTACGTGCGGTTGCGGGATGAATAATGTATTTGTATTTACCAAGAAATGTATTTAACGGAAGTACCCATAGTATTAGCTGTACTTAATGTGGATTTAGATATGGCTGTGTTACATTTCACAAGTAGAACTGTGTTTACCTACAAACATAGTTCTCACATTATCTTTAATAAAATGGAGGAATTCAAAGCAATTCAATTAATTTGATTTTAAATTGAGATACATTCTTATTATATAATTACATATTTTAACATTGCTTCTCTGTTGCATATAAATATTTATTAACATTTGAATTGACGTAATTTTAATTTTTGCAATGTAAAAATTGCAACAATTTTGCACATCATTATCGGTGAAACATATCGGTGAAATTGCAATAACCTGGAAATGATTTTTATTTGCGAGAATCATTTCCTATTACTTATTCTTAAAAAAACAGTACCTACTGAACGAAGTCGATCTAACAGTATGCAAAACGGTAATTTTTCATGGACACTGTGGGATGGAGAAAAGCCATATCCCTCAGTAATTGGCCGACGAAAGATGGGACGAAATAAAGAGATAAAGGCTCGAACTAAAGTCGGATTTTTAATAAGACGAAGTCAATCGACAGCAGCTAATGTCACTTAGTCAAAAAATGTTGCTGTATTCAATAATAGTGATGCAACTGATGCATTTAGTTTCCGTTCACTCATTTGAAACGAATGATGAGGGATCGTTAATCTTTTCTTACTATACGAATTCACGATGTTTTCGTTCATCTTTCACTTGGTATTCGGTATAGGCAGATACTATAGGTACAAATATAAATTAACTCTTTGCTACGTACATAGTACGACTAGAATTCGATAATGGTACCCAATATCGGCAGTTTGGCGCTCTAGACATTCACTAGGCTATCCATGCTTACTTAATACACTCATCATGATAATATAATAATACACTTTGTCACAACACTATTTTTATTTCATCAAAACTTACAACCGATTCAACGTCAGTTAAGTTCGTCT
The DNA here is from genome assembly GCA_963662185.1 of Eilema griseolum. NCBI lineage: Eukaryota > Metazoa > Arthropoda > Insecta > Lepidoptera > Erebidae > Eilema > Eilema griseolum. Next base: position 16,599,493 of record OY759250.1, read on the forward strand.
AATTCAAAAGCCGACTTTAAGGATCAGCTTGTCCGCTAAGGCTAAGGCTGAAAAGGTTCCTGTGGGTAGCGGGACCGATAAACACGCGGGTGGAGCCACAAACAAAAACTAGTATTACATAATAAATGAAAAACAACAAGTAGCCAGACAAGAGCAATAACCACTTCATTACAAACGCAATTTGTTTAGACGCTTGTACCAAACACCACTCTCGATTTCCTAAGCTCGCCCCACTTTACACACCATCGGCTTTTTGTTCAAAACATCATCCATTGCCGCCTTGAACTTGATATTCTTTACACAGATGCTTTCATAACAGCAAATGTATTACGAAATGCGTAGAAACATCAGTTACGTAGTGATTCTTAGGTGGCAGTGATTGGTACTTAATAAGCTGAGCACGGTGCATTTCTAGGTCAATCGTGGAATGTTTAAATGATATTGAAAACAGTTGGAGATTTCGCAGGTTAAAGGTTTCCTCTTCCGTGTCGAAGGTACTTCTGAGTAAATAAGCTATTATACGGAGGCTTCTGATTGGACTGTTGGTAATGGCAGGTAATTAGTGAATCGTTAATTGGTTTTATTTTTAGCGTGGCTTGTTGTTGATTCGTCTTTCACATTAGTTGTTCATTCAATTAGTTTATTGCAGTCCACTGCTGGACATAAACCTCTCCCAACGCGCCTGTTGTATCCATTGTGTGTGGTTATCTCACAACTGGTATGCGGGTGGGGAAATCCCTGAGAGCACTAGGCCTCTTATGGTAATTTCCTCACGGTTCACCACTGTGAGCCGGTCATTGAGGTTAATCTGCAGCCCTTGAGGTTGACGCGTACGTCGAACCTCCGGATGCCTGCGAGAGGTTGGCGGTTCGTCTTCATTTGTCGATGAGTTGGTCCCGCTCAAGATGCTAATATCCGCTCTAGCGTCCAGACAAATATTTAGTGATATTTAAAGATTGCAAATCTTGGATTATTTTGATTGGATGACGTAGTATCGTGTCGCCATTCAGCAATCACTCGATTGAATCCACATATATTTATTAAGTATCTGTTTATAATTTTTTTGTTACCTTTTACTTCTTTGATTGATAGTGTTTAATGAAATAATTATTCTGTTATGTACATAAAACATGAACAATATGCGATGAACGCGATGAGATTTTTATATAAAAAGCAACTACAGTAACAAATAAGTTTAATTATAATGAAGTTCATAACTAAAATAAATAAATAACGGATATTAATAGTATTTCTCTTAATATCACCAGCAAAGCTAAATTAGATGAGTCGGGAGCTTAGCAGTTAATGAGTCGGTCTTAAGATCGAGAGGTCCCGGGTTTGATTACTGGCTATTACGCTACTGACGTGAGCTTACTTACCCCTAACATGAGTAATTTAGTATATTTTGGAGGGGTTAACGGAAATACTAGTGATTTCAATTAGTAGTACGTAGGTAGTAGTAGGTAGTTTAGGTTTTTTTTGACAGCCTCTGTCAGCTCTCTCAGCCACCGCTACGCAGGAGGCGTGGGTTCTATCTCCGATAAGTGCAAATATTTGTTTGCATGTATATGGCTTGCATAATTGGTCTGGTCATGCCCCGGAGCGTTATGACGTGGATAAGATAAGATAACTTATTTTCTTAATTTAATTTACTACAATCGGGTGAAACAAACAAACAAAGGTTTACTGTATATTAAATACAAAAAATGACAGTAAACCATACATCATACCTGTCACTTCTTTTTTTATTATTTTTTTCACGGACAATCAGTTGAGGCGCATTTAATTTTCGTTGATGAAACATGTTAAACGTCATCCATTCACTAAAATGACACTTGGCATTAATCTGCGCCACAAAACGAACAAACAAAAGCACAACTCGCTACTATACTAGCTCGGCCGGGGTCGGTGGGACTTCGGGAAGCACTTCCGAAGTCTGGGCCCCAAATTGGCGGGCACAGCCAACGCTCTGGCGCGGCTACTGCCCAACCTGAGGGGCCCGGATGACTCCTGCAGGAGACTCTACGCGGGTGTCGTGCGGTCCATGGCCCTGTACGGGTGTCCCGTGTGGGCGGACACCCTGAGTGATCGGCACATGCTTCTGCTGCAGCGTCCGCAGCGGAAGTTGACGTGCCGCATCATAAGGGGGTACCGCACGATATCATTCAACGCGGCGAGTCTCCTCGCCGGATCGCCACCATGGATCCTGGAAGCGAGATGCCTTTCGGCGCTATACAGGTTCCGAAGGGCGGCGCGGGAGCGGGGTCAAGATCCCGAGCCCGAAGAAATTCGGGCCGTGAGATCCCGGCTCCACAGGGAAATGGTGGCAGAATGGGAGAGACGACTTGGGCAACCAAGCGCAGGGCACGCCGTAGTAACGGCGGTAAGACCCATCATGGGGGAGTGGCTAGAGAGGCCACACGGCAGCCTCTCGTACCGTCTGACGCAGATGATCACCGAGCACGGATGCTTCGAAAAGTATCTGCGTCGGATGCAGAAAGAGCCAACGTCCGAGTGCCATCACTGCGACGCGAGCGAGGACTCAGGTCCACACACGCTCACCGAGTGTCCGGCGTGGGAGACGCCGAGGCGGGAGCTTATGGCGGCCCTGGGAGTGAGGGTTCTCACGCTCTCCACCTTGCTCGCGGCGATGGTTCGCTGCGCGGATGCGTGGGCGGCCGGCGCCTCCTTCTGCGAGCAAGTAATGCTCGTGAAGGAGGAGGCGGGGCGGGAGCGGCAGCGGGAGCGACGAAGGATCGCTAGACAAGCTGCCCGCGCACGAAGGCAACTCGGGCGTCGGAGGTCGATGAACGACCTCCGCCCCCCATGAGCGCCGGCCTGGGGGTGACAGGTGAAGCCGCCTGTCACCCTGGCAGAAGCAGGCCGCGGCGGCGGCGCGCGTGGCGCGCCTCCCCGTTTCCGGGGACGAGTTGGGGACTCTGTGGTCCCCACACCCGAGAAGAGGGCCAGATCGTGAGAGATGGCCCTGGGTCGGCCAGGGTGCGAGGGATATGCCTGTCAACCTCACCTTCGGCAACCGAAACGACCCACAGGCGGCGTGCGTTTTAGTCGGTTCGAGTCCGACATAACCTCCTCCACCGGCTCCGGTGGGGAGGTATCCATGGGGATTTTGCGCACGTAAAAAAAAAAAAAAAAGCTCGGCCAGGGTGCGAGGGATATACCTGTCAACCTCTCCTTCGACAACCAACGACCCACAGGCGGCGTGCGTTTTAGTCGTCTCGAGTCCGACATAACCTCTCCCACTGGCGAGGTATCCGTGGGGATTTTGAGCACGTTAAAACAAAAATCTATACTAGCTGCTAACACACAGCAGCTTCCAGTTCACGGCGAACTAGAATAGCGGCCCGGTAGCCAAGGGCGGATATGTTTAGAAAGACAAGAGGACCATAATCATTTTACAGTTTTCTTTACCCGAAGGATAATTACTTAACTCGTATCTTCTTCATCCTAGTGTTAATCCCAGTCGTTTCCGAAGCTTTCACTTCAGAATCTGGGGTCGGTTTCACCAATCTAACTGCGGATTTGGCCTAACTTCGATATTTTCCGTGAAGCGACTGCCATATGATCTCCACAACCCAAATGCAAAAGGTATCGAGATCACTTTTATAGACTTTGCGAATTTTCTTTGTCCAATTACTCTTCAAGTTTTGAATCCTAATTTGTTAACTAGCACTTAACCGTACGCTAACTTATGGTGTGAACTGTACATGCCTCTAATTGGTGTACATATCAGAAACTTATACTTTGTATTCTACGATGTCAACGATTTATATGTATACTGTTGGTGTGTCTATTAATAAATAAATAAATAAATGCAATATCGAAGCATTGCAGTTAAACCACTTGCTGAACGTTTTAATGCTTCAACTACCCATAACGACTGCCATAGACGTTCCTACGTATGGTAACCGGGACAGACTGCTCAACGTGCTCTCCAAGGCACGACCAGACCAATGCAAATACCCATATTAACGCATACAAATCTTTGCACTGAACAGGGATCGAATGCCATTGTCTGTCAATTACTGAACCCTATAACTAAAACTAAAGGTGTATAGGGCCCTAATAATCTTCAGGGTCGAAAAGCGCAAGCTTTCGTCCCGGTGTCTGGAGTTCAAACGGCAGTCACCTCAAGAGAAGCTGGCATACTACAGTAAGCGGACCCTAGGCTCATCATAGATAATATAAGTGTTTACCGTCTGTACCATGGTGAGTGTTCTGATGAGCTCTTCCAATTAGTCCCGCCCTCCCCTTTCCTACACAGGACAACACGTGCATGTCTTAGATGTCACCCGCACACGGTGCAGAATATCCGATCAAGAACCAAACGGTTCGGTGACTCTTTCCTCTGTCGCACCATTAAGGCCTGGAATTCATTACCAGCTCACGTGTTTCACTCTTCCTACAGTCCCGGGTCCGTTAAGCGGGGCGTGAAAAAGCATATGATGAGACCGTCAAGCTGAGTGTCACCATTATCACACGGTATGTGTAGGTAATGGTGACTCTCTTTTCTGAGACTTTGCCTTCAGCTTACCATCAGGTAAGGCGAAGTCTAATTGACGTGTTCTTCATATAAAAAAAATAAAATAATATAAGCGGACCTCGTGGCGCACCCAAACTATTTAATTGTATTTTTACCTACTAACATTAGTTGTAAGTTTAACTAACAAATATGGAAGAATTTCTGAAATAAACATTATATTATATTATATTATTATAAAGTGCTATACCTATTTCCCAGTGGGAACATACAGCTAGAAAATAAAATGACAGTCAATCGCGTTGCAAATTAGTAGTTCCCTTGATGTATACAGTAGCCGTAGCTTAACTAAAGGGGTTGAAAAAAGTGAGACAGTAGCACAGATAAGATAACAGCTACTACAGTAGGTTAATTTATTTTGTCAGATTGGCATGTGTGTCGAAATAGCTGTCTCACGGATATCAGGAACACAAAAGAACAATATGGCAGCGGTAACAACACAATGGTACAATGCTCAAGGCTGAAGACAAATCGCCACAGATTAACTACCGATCTCCTTACAATCGTGTGCGATAGACACAACTCTAGCACACAATACTAAGATAGTTTACTAGCGAATTTGACAATGGAGTCGTTATATAATTGTAAATGTAGGTAGTGTTGGCTTTTATTTATTCTTTCCAGCTATTGTTAAACATTTTTTTATATTCATTAGATTACCAGCGAAGTAGAATTTGTGAGACATCGGTGCCAACACACTTCTCATGAGTAGACGTATAGATATCGGATGTAGGCGAAAAGGTAACTATGGACTATTTTAAAGGGGACACACTACAGCAGCAAGCACAAAACATATAGTAGCAAATGTTTTTGACATCTATTGTCAAATACTTAAATACGGCAATTTGCCGTAAGCTTGCTGCATTGGTGCGTGGCCCCTCTTGGTTGTTTCTCATTCGATGGTAAATATATATAGAACATGAAAACTTGTCCGTATGTTTTTTTTTTATAGGACACGCCATATAAATACGTATGTGCCTGTTTACGGCCAATAGACTATGTGAGCGTATAAGACCGTAACAACATCTTTAGAGTCAAAGTCTTATATCTGACATGAAGATAAATTCTCCCTAGTGAACCCCGAACTCCTGAGGCCTCTGACTGGAACTAATGCAAAGATGATGATGAAGAAAAAGCCCCTGGAAGAGATAGGTGTAGTACCTATCTCTGCAGGGGGTTTTTGCAAGCCAAGCTGTGCATTTCATGCAGGGAACTACACTATGCCAAAATAACAATATACTAACTTAAAAGTTAAAAGAATCATTGAAACTATTAATCACAAGAGAAAATTGAAAACCTTTCAACAATATTAGTATCATGTATCAAACAAATTGAAAAGAGATCAATCAACCGTATTAATGATACTACCTACTGCGAAAGATAAAATAATCAACATGGTGCCACCGCCAATTTTATGGTCGAGTTGGTAATGCGTACGATACGTGCACGTCTAATTTTATTTCACTTATGCAATCAATAAATAAGTCAGTGATATGTGTATGTCTGTCTGTCCAGACTCCATTACCAATATATTTCTAGATATTTATAAACACTTATATTTCGATATCGCCAAAACGATTCTGACGAGGTGTGACTGATTCATGCTTAGTTTCTTTTTTTTTTTCGTTTCATCCTTGAAGGTTTTTCGCCATTAATCAATTCTACCCGACAGGGTAGTGTAATTTAATTCATCAAAAGAGAAAAGAGATAGCCTAGTCTAGTTGTTTTTTCTAGAACATAATTAACCTTGAAAAATCACCTAATAGATTCAATTAATACAATGTCAGTACTAATGTTATTAACAAATGAAATGCAGCTGCGTACACCTCTCGTTACAATCATAAAAGAATACAAACTAAAGCAATATTGTGCATACAATTCTTTTACAAATTCATTAAAATATATGCAGACGATGTCAGTGGTTGCCGGTTGATTTTAGCTTTTATGCTAATAAGAACAAGCACACAGCTACAAACTAGAATTGTTACTTAATTATTTATAAGTCTCATATAAGAATATATAGCAGTATATTTTCATAAAGGCTCCTACATGCCTCGAAATGTATGTAGATGAGAGTTAGGTAGGATCCAGATAGCTTGATTAGTCAGAACTTAAAAGCGACTTAAAACCTTTTCAGGGGGAATACCCTGAAAAGGTTTTAAGTCTCTAAGTGTTGACTTTTGCCGTTAAACAAAAACATCAGTAACATATAGATTACAATTGCATGTCATGTTTATTCATACATGTGAAGAAACCGAGAGTAGATAATAGAAAAATAATGTTAATCTATTTATGAGACTTTCATCCAAAGCAGAAATCTATCAGACTAAAACGGTTTTTTTTATACCACTTAGGTGGCGGACAAGCGCACGGCCCACCTGATGGAAAGTAGTTACCGTGGCCTATGGACGTGTGTAACACCAGAGAAGCTACACCCGCGCTGCCGACCCTGTAAGCACAGAGTTTCTGTGCCGTCAGTGTAGAGGACAAAGCAGGACAAGCCTTTAGTCATTCCACTGACAGCACAAATTCTGAGCTCTGGCTACCCTACTCAACCCTGGGAACACAACACGACGTTATTTTTACCGCAGTATTCGGTAGGGCGGAGGTACTTCCCCAGTCGGTTTGAATGATTAAAAACTATCCATTATGAAACCTCATTTTATGGCAAAACGAATGATCAAAGAAAATTCTCACGTCAATTCAAGCGATTGCTAAGTGCTATATCTGCTCGAGCGGAAATTGATTCAATCTTTGTACGATATCTCTGAACGGTGTTTCATTTTATAAGAAAACTTTATATTCGTCTCTGATAACACTCATGTTTCTCGTTTAATGACGGGTACACACCGGCTAAACTAAGGTGCTCGATTAAATGGATCACACATCACTGGAAACCGAGCGTGTGTATGGATAAATCATACTTGCTCGCTTTGATCGAAAAATTTGAAGAATAATTTCAAGTATTTTTCAAAATATTGTCTTAAAATAAAATGTAGGCATTTTAATACATACAACAATACTTTATTAATCAAAATTAAAATGGAGTTGAATATAGAAACCGTGTACTTCCGCAATTGATTCATTTCTCGTTGAAGTTCAAGTTCGAGATAATTTACAAATCATAATTTAGTACCACTTCGAAAAAATTGTGATAGGAAAATCAGATTTGATAATATTGCACTATTTAACCGTCAACAGAACTCCTTTAAACGCGTTTTCATTCAATGTGTCGCTTCTTATCGTAAGAGATTTTGGTGATATTTTCAGGCTGCCTTCAGATAAGGTTAGGCAAATTTTAATTGCAATTACAAAGAAAAAATAAAAACGTGAAATTAACTCATGTCTTCAAGATCAAAACCAATTTGACAGCAGGAGGTACCCATTAATTTTTCTTTCGGCTTGTGATTGGCAATAGGGTACAACCTTTTATCAAACGTGTTTCGATCTTTTAGACAGCAGTCGGGTTTACTTTTTTCGATGTTTTAGATAGCAAGTCGGTATTTTAATTCTTTAATATTTTTAATTGCAATTTAATTTGCTAAACACTGCCTTCAGATTACCCCAGCGCGAGCGATCTTATAAAGTTTGCTATTGAATAGAGAAATATATATGCAAAGTAGCCGGCGGAATTGGTTTTTATTCAAAAATTTGGTTTGTTAATTTTAAAAGCTTAGGTAAAGCATAACAAGACATTAACGTTTCGATACTATCATTAGGATGAGCGGACACGCTTCGAATCAGAATAATATTCATCATCCAGAAACAAACTTGACCTCAATATATTTTCATTGAACTAAAGGTAAACACGATATGATATATGCGATGTGATGATCTCAGGACTCAGGTCAATTGAAAGTTACCTTGATCCTCATCTTCACCTAGACTCGTTGCGGGAATTGAGTCAAGTCAAAGTTTAGTTAGCTATCAGTCGTACTGTCCAAAACTCTATAATTATCGGACTTGACTACAAAGTCCTGTGTGCGATGATTGATCGATTGCAGAAATATCTGACACACAATTTAGCTCAACTAGTTCCTAAATCTAGGTAGTTTCAAACATTGTATTTAGTTGACGTTGAATTCTACATGTTATTTACAACAGTGTGACAACCGTGAAAAGAGTATACTTAGTGAAGTGAAGTTTACTCACCAATTTTGGCGCTGCTGAAGACGATCAACGCATGTGTATCATCCACCCACTTAATTTCGAAACCTGTGTCTTTATATTCACTGAACAACGAAAACAGATCGTTCGTTTTGAACTCACTCGGAAAGTCATACACTTCAACCACATGTGCGAAAGTCTCATCGTATGGTCCGTTAAACAACGCTTGACCGCGAGTCTGGTATTGATCGTAACTATTCTTCGGCTTACTTATATGGACCTTGCCCACTGTAGTTGTGAGTTCTTCAAGCAATGAAGGGTCCAGACATTCCCCACTATCGTCGAATACGGCGTCCCAGTCATTCTCTTCCCGTTTCAAAGATACTTTAGCCTCCAATTTCGGTTTTAATTTTTTCGGTTCAGGTTCTTTCGCTTCGGGAATAGGCTCATCGATTTTTTCGTTCGATCCCTCAACTGGATCTGATATCACTAGAACATCAGAATGGAAACTCTGCTTAATAATTCTTTTACTACTTCTATTAATCTCTTGAGATGCCCGTTTCAACTCATTTTTCTCGACGTCATCTTCATCCTTAACATACAAATAATCGCTATCAATAAAATTATTGCTTTGATTCGCTTCGTTTACGGCCATGTTTTCGTCGGACTCATTTGCCCTCCAATCTGATTCTTCGACGTTTTCACGGCTTTCCGTGTAATCACAGTAGGGGCTGTAGAAGCCCAGTTGTCCGTTCACAAAATAATCTCCTATATAAAAATTCTCTCCTACATCTACTTCGTTATAACTATCTTCACTAAAAGGTATTGCACTATCACTATTTGGCACTTGGAAGCCTGAAGGCACGGATTCTTTTGTATCGCTCGATGTGGCTGTGTCGTCTATGTCTATGCTTGGGGCCGTTTGAGATCTTTGATTCCTGAGATGTGGGGGTGTATAGACGTTGCAGTAATTTTTATCTATAGATTTTCTTGGGGTCGCGTTTGCAGACCTGTCTCTGAGTGGCGGTGTCTTGGGACACTTTGGTCCTTCGGCGCTCTGACTAGTTTTTTTATGAGTCTCTTTATTCTCCTCCGATGTGTTATTTTCTGCGGTGCGAAGTGCTCGTGGGACGTACACCGCGCGATCTGGACGCCGTGGTCTCGTTGAACCAGATCTGTTGACAAAGTGCGACATGATAAATCGATAAAGACACGTCTACGCGACGATAGCAATAATGAAACACCGACCGTTCTTGTTATATCGACATAACCATTAAGGCTTCATAATTAAGCCTTAATGAAATAATGATTAAGTAATATTGCAACACTCATCATGTACCTAATTGCATTAGTAATGTTTGCTATTTATGAAGTGTTTACCATTAGGATAATCTAATTGTTTTGTAACCAAAATAGTTAATGGTAGTTTGCCGCTTTTTAATGTTGTAAGTTTATGTATAGGGTAAAATGTTATATTCGTACATTGATGGACTTAATACCAAAGGTATTCTCCATCAGTCAACCAGATGAATAAATCGATTAAGACAGAAAAACAAATCGGTTCAGGTGGGATTCGAAACCGCGATCTTTCCCTTGCAGGGGGAATGATCTAACCACCAAGCCACCGACCCTCGCCTGAATCCTTAATATCCGTCTTGCGGTGACGGTGGGAGCCATCTACCGATACTCGTACGAACCATTGGAACCAATGAATGATGTTACGATCATTTATATACATTGATTTTTGATTACTCCGCGCAAACAATTGAATGAAATTTTAACAGTTAGTCTTAGTATTAAAGTTATCGGGATATCCTCTCTGGGAGATCCTCCTTGATCATAATACTTGCAACAGCGCCGAAATATTGGAAACTGTACTGAGTTTTTAAATACAACATGGAAAATATCTCGATAACTTTAATACTAATGTGAGTGCCCATGATAGTTTAAACACAATTATTAGTAAACTAAGTATACAAATCGATCGATCGAATCGAAATGCTTTAAAAATTCATTGAGACGAATAAAATTAACATTGTTGTGGTGTTTACCTATAGTTGCAATCGATCAACACTTACAGTACCAAAATAGAATACCCTCTAACTAGCCTTTCACACGGAAATCAATAATTTCAAGGACCTGGCCGCGGCGGTGGCGCGCCAGGTGCGCCTCCCCGTTTCCGGGGACGAGTTGGGGACTCTGTAGTCCCCACACCCGAGATGAGGGCCAGATCGTGAGAGATGGCCCTGGGTCGGCCGGGGTGCGAGGGATATGCCTGTCAACCTCACCTTCGGCAACCAAAACGACCCACAGGCGGCGTGCGTTTTAGTCGGTTCGAGTCCGACATAACCTCTCCCACCGGCTCCAGTGGAGAGGAATCCGAGGGGATTTTGCGCACGTAAAAAAAGGGTATAACCTGGTGTTGTATATTCATACACTTTCACATACAATATAACAATGTTAATTTGAGTACAGTCGAACAAACTCTTCCCTTTATCATCCCACTGGGATTCTAGAATTAATTAATTGAATGAGCTAATTAATTAATTTTATTAATTAATATACTAATATGAGCTAATTAATTAAATGCGTATAATGGTTACGTCCTACGTCATAGGACATAAATAATGTATATATTATGTTATAGCGTCTTATAAAGTACAATTATGAAATTAAATTAATTACTTTAGCGTTTCTTTAATTACCATTCTCCATTTTGGTGTCTTAATTTTATTAATGGTTTAACATTTGATCCTGATTTATTTAGTTGTTTTTGCGTCCATCCCTCGATCTATCATGAGCATAGAACACACAAATTGTCACATTTATTAGTAGGAAGTTGGATTAAACAATACTAACATTTCAATGCGTTTTTATAATATGTTTGTTTATTTGAGTAACACAGACTCATTTTTTTTTGTTAGTTACAATTCTCTTATTCTATGTTAGTACAAATTGAGCGTAAAAGATTTAGTTACTATCTATGTATTCAATCACCAGTACAGGCTCAACACCGATGTGGAGAGCCTGCAGCAGTGATTGATATATGTACAGTCAAGTCTACTGGCTATACACGTCAGGATTCTGTTGGGGCTGACTCGCACACGACGCACCAGGGACGCACACCGTTTCCGCATGATCGTGTAAAAGCAGTCGACACGTGCCTCCGCAAACATCCCTGATGCGCTGCAATACCGAGGCAGCCCCATTAATACCCGGAACGCGTTATTGTACTGGATTCGAAGGGAACTGTATGATTTTTTGGTGTAACTGGACCACAGATTGCACGTGTACAAGGATGTGCAGTATGCGCGAAATAAAGTTATTTTAGTTTAATTTAATGCGTTTTTTGCATGTAATTCTTACTTTATTGTTTACATTTTTATGACTTTTCAATGCTTTTCGAAGTTATGTGTGTATTTATCGCAGGTTTATAAGTGCCCGGTTAATGGCAATAGGCTCGCCACCTATTACATTGGGACCTAAACATAAATTGGCGAAATGTGGGTGGCTAGCACCTCTGCCTACCCCTTCGGGGATATAGGCGTGAGTTTATGTTATGTTATTTTTATATGTGAGTTATGGATCCAATGAATCTCAACAGGTAGGTACTTTAATTTATGTGAGAATTAACACATTATCTTGTGAACCAGTTCATTGTGCACTGTTAAGAATGTTAAAATTAACTGCAAGGCTATTGTAATGCACTTCTGTTCCGCGAAAAATACATGTAGCAACATGCAGTCTAGACGACGTATTTCGTTAAAAAAAAGAATGCCAGTGTATTTTATTTACTAGTGTGTAACAATTTATTACATTGTTACTCACTTGGTGTTGGTATATACATATTGATGCAATAGAAACAACGTTTAATTATATCTATTTATGAAATAATAAGCAACCTCATAATGCAGTTGATTAAAATATATTTTTTACTAATCTACATTTTCAGTCAACCAAAATCTATTACCCCTCGTTTACACCACGAAACAAGTTGCAAAACATGTTGTAAAGTTATTTATAAAAAACTTGTATAAGACTAATCAAAACAAAATACTTGTTTTATACATTTAGGTATCTCAGATACTTTTTCGTTCACATAAGATGTATAGCCTACAAGTCGTAAACAAGTATAAAACACATTTGCGTTCACACTATAGCCTCTGACATATTGAAACTTGTGAAATACATGTTTTATACTTAGGTGTAAACGAGGGGTTAGACATACAATATAACTGTTTGTGTAATCTTGACTTTGACAAAAAATAATTAGCATGACAGTGTTGTACTGCGTGCCTTGCAATATTTAAATTTTCTGTTGTCCGCTCGTTCGTGCGTTCGGTATTCCAGGTGTCATGGTCAAACGCCATGACAGATCTGGATAATTTGTGTGGACAATTATTCAATTATCTTTACAAGAAAAGTCAGAATTGTATACTGTAACGAGATTGTTGGTGATTTGTGTATTTACGTCTATTGTGTATATTCTGCAATAGTTTCTGCAATTTGTGTGTGCTAACAACTGTAGGTCATTCTCCGACCGCATTCACATTTCACACATTCAACACATTAGTGTTGCTATGTAGATTCTTTGTGATGTATTTATAAATGTAATCAGGAAAACTCATTTTTAATGGATGTAAGGGCCAAAGGCCGGGCAAGGGTACTTACTATCGAATACACCTGCTGATTAACGGACGAGGATTTTCTTTTGGAATTGGAGGACGTGATGGAAAGGAAAACGCTAGAGCCGAAGCCCAAGCACCAAGGTGCAAACTTTGGATACAACCGGGATTGATACTGGTGATGACGATGCTATTTTTTTTTTCAAATTACTAGGTACTTTATTGACAAAAGTAGACTAACGAATCGTCATTGACGTTACGTTAAACAGCAGATTGCATACCTATCTATCAATAGACACAAGTAAACCATATAGATTTTTATTACCGTCGGGGGTATTCCGATTCCCTACTTAGCTTGCACGATTGTTACAACACTGGTACTGTCGTTATTTGTGTCATCCGCACAAACAATAAAAAAACTCCAAAACAATAATGCCTCATTACCATTTACAAACAATACAAGCAGCTCGTTACCATCAAAATACTGTCAAATCAAAGTCAAAATTATATGTCATCCACCTGAGGCGCCCGCGCCGTTGTTTCTATTACTGCGATCACGTAACACCCAAGTAGGGCAAGGCCACTGACTGCCTCTCGCGGCACACTTTCGACCGTTTTCGGCCGCAACTGGTTTGTGCAACGAATGTTGTTGACATCACTAGTGTCTAGACCTAGTTCTGTCGTTGCAACATCGACATCAGATTATCTGTTACTGTTCATATTGATAACTAACTTATTTTTGTTAAAGTTATGACTTAAATTTTAAATGTGAAAGTTAGTTTTAAGATTTGTTTTTCTTTTTATGAAGCTAATCCGATCAAATGGGGGCGTAGCTTTGTCATTTATAGATATGTCATTTGTTTTTATTAGTTTGCTTTCAATTCAAATTCTACATGGGTCCATTTGCAGTTTTTAGTTTTAGCCCAAGTAGAAATAACATTTTTATGTTTAATTTTAAGTTTTATCTTACGCCAGGAGATAATTAGGCCAAGAGCATGACAATGCTCTTACATGTCAGGAGGTAGAACTAAATATCTCACAGTTATTTATTTATTTACATAATGACAATATAGCAAGGTTGTTTAGAGTTTTGACTGTAAGAGACTATCTACTGACTGTAATGAATGTATCAGTAAGTTACATTACAAGACAAACTTTTGAAATTAAGCAATAGTGTTAACTTTTAGATAGCGCAGTGCAGAACCTTGAGTAGATTTTGCAATGCACATCAGTAACCTTCTTGAAAACATTGGCAAAGATGCTGATTGACGCCACGCGTGATCAGAAAGCTGTATATCTTGCTCACGGAGGATAAGCATTGCCATTCAATGCCGTCAGCCATCTGGGAACGTTACCGGTCGATGATGATGCGAAGGAATTTCATGACGCATTATGTATAGAATATTATTATTTTTTTCAGTTTCTTTTAGTACGTAATAATATACAATATTTTCATTTAGTGTAATATTATATATTTCTGAAAAATCACTTAGTACATGCCAAACTACATTTGAGTCTTCAACTGTTTCCCTCTCAGCGCAAATATTTATTTTTTATTTGCATTGATCTATCTTCCTATGTGTAACATGCATGTAATAAGCATGTTTATTCGCATCTTAGAATATATATCGCCAGGTAGTAAGCCAAGGTAATTTGGGATCTTAATAGGTACTCAGAGTGTCGATGAAATATTAATAATTATATTTATATTATTTTCATTTTTTTTTAATTACCCACATTCAGTGTTTCAAAATCGAGTAGTTTTATTAAAATTATACGCACTTGTGTAGTCATTGTAACATATACATAATAATTGCATTGCTAAATCTTCATAAATGCCAAAGAATTCCGAGTGCGTGTATAATGTATGTACATGTACCTACCTATGTTTCTACATTCTCCAAATTAGTAATGTAACAGCATTTTTTTTTACCCCAAAATCTAGTTAATTTATAATTTCAAGGCATTCTGATTAAATTTAAATATAATGCATTTGTCACGATACTTAAATTTTAATTTTAAATGCAAATTTAATAATATTATTTGTTGCATTAATTTGTTTTAAATTCTGAATCTATACTAATATTATAAAGCTGAAGAGTTTGTCTGTTTGAACACGCTAATCTCAAGAACTACTGGTTAGAATTGAAAAAGTTTATATGCTGAATAGTTCGTTTATTCACGAAGATTTTAGGCTATATATTATCACGCTACTACTTAATGGAGTGGTGATTATAAATGTCAACAAATCAGGCAGGTTTCCATACATTATTTCAAGAATTAAAACAATCAGACTCAAAGCAGTGATATAGAGGTTTCAAAATATGCGTGGCCGGGGCGCGGTCATCTTATTTAATACATTTGAATAGAAACACCTCAGTTTTCTGTTATACCTAACTTAACACACTAACTGTACACTGATTTATTGCATGTTGATTTGTAGATCATCTTCCTTCAGTCCATGTGTGTAGGTACAGCAAGTGGAGTGGCTTTCACTTCTATTTCATTCTTTCTTCGTTCTAGTGAAAAATTATTTAACTAAATCCAGTTTCCACGCTTAACTTAATGAAATAAATTAATTGAGTAAACTTTGGTAACGCTATGTAGTTAGCATTGACTGTGATTCATATCATTGTATGGATTATTTATTTATTATTTTATTATTTTGTAAGTGCGATTAAATTAAACTTATGTGACCGAGCACTGAAATTAAATAAGGAAAACGTCACGGTACCCACAGGACAGGCTTGCCTAGTGTGGGGCCAACGGGAAAATCTGTGTGAATGTGAAAATCTTCTTCTGGAAATAAATTATTTTTATTTTTTTTCATTTTTTATTTATTATACTCATCCGATGAATATAAGTTTAATTCGAATTAAACTATGATAGCACATTTTACTTGACGAGTTTCGACATAATACGTAAAAACTCATTTTACTTAAACCTATTTCCCAAGTAAACCAAGTAGCAGGCGGCTCGGGCATCAGAGGTCACAAAATGACCTCCGACCTCCATGACCGCCTCCCCAGTCCTGAGGATGCGATGGGGACTCCGTGGTCCCCACACCCGAAGAGGGCCGTCTCATAAGAGACGGTCCTGGGCCGGCCGGAGTGCGAGGTATATGTCTCAGATAATCTCACCTCCGGCTCACACAGACGGCGTGCGTTTTAGTCGGTTCAAGTCCGGCACTCCCCCACCGGCATCGGTGGTGAGGGGTATCCGTGGGGATATTGCGCACATAAAAAAAAAGAAAAAATAAACCTAGGTTTTCCCTCTTAGGAAGTATAATATATTTTGACCATTATACTCGTAAGCTACTTAAAAACAAAGTAGAACGTTGACTTATAAACCCTATTAAATATTATTAACCTTTAATAGCCAACTATTACTCAACAAGCTCATCGACCATTCAAATATTTCACGGCACGCCATTCTATGTTACTCACGAGCTAGTGAGAGGGCAAGAGTTAACAATTAAGTTGTTGATGATCTTACACACGACGCTAATTGTAATGATACTACATCTTCATTTTGTAATAGATTTAAAGGCCGTACGATTAATTTTTTAACATAATGGAAGGTGGCTGCATAAGATTTTTAATGACTATATATATTCTATAGAAGGGGTGAGGACAGTAAAGACATGAAAACGATTGTGGTTGTGGTCTTTACAGACCCAGGAGGGTTAATAAATGTATGACATAAGGCATATAATAATGCACCTTTTGTAAAATAGAAATAAAAGAAATCTGCACACACATTTCGGCACTTTGTAATGGGTTATATATTTACTGTTGAGTGGAGGATAGGAATTGCAACCGAGTATGTTAACAAATCTCAATTCTAAGAAACACTTTTTTTTTCACGTGCGCAAAATCCCCACGGATACCTCCCCACCGGAACCGGTGGAAGAGGTTATGTCGGACTCGAACCGACTAAAACACACGCCGTCTGTGGGTCGTTTTGGTTGCCGAAGGTGAGGTTGACAGGCATATCCCTCCCACCCCGGCCGACCCAGGGCCATCTCTCACGATCTATTCTAAGAAACACTAGCAAGTTAAGTCTTAAGACGGGTGACCAATCTTAACACACTGAGCTTCTTTCTAGCTTCGATGTTAAGTGTAAAAGTCTTGAGGATGGATGTTTAAAAGATGTTAATGAAGCCTAGATTTCATTAACATCTTTTAAACATCATTACTGAATATGATTGTACATATTTAGTGATGGTGATGACTGAGATTAAGATTAAAGCGTCTATATGTAATGTTAAAATAACAGCTTTTTAATGAATATGATATAAAATGAATGAACGATATAGATAGGCAAATGATTTGTTATAAATGTGCGCGTGTTTCTAATAGAAAAGAAAATCTTTTTAACCTGTTTGCCTGTTTGTCTTTCTGTCTGCTTGACTCGGGTAGTCTCCGAAGCTAGCTAATGCAAAGCGATAATGTTAAGCGAAGGTAGCAAATGAAATGACATAACATGGCTTTATTTAAGCTACCTTAATTTTCAAAAAAGGGTAACACTCAAAAAATCATTAAAATTCAGATTTGTTTTAGGTAGATGGCGAAAAGATATCACTTTGCCTGTCTAGGGAAACTCCCATACACTCAACGACAAAAGAAGCTCAACAAATTCTAATTTATTAATAACTTAGCTCTTCAAGAATAATCATAATTGCGGTAGCCTAGTTGTATTGGAAATGGACTGCTAAGACGAGGTCTCGAGTTCGTACCCAGGTTTTACCATGGCACACACCAATCACTTTTCGATGCTTTTCGGAGTTATAAGTGTCCGGTTAATGGCAATAGGCTCGCCACCATTGAGACCTAAACATTAACTGGCGAAATGTGGGTGCTAGCACCTCTGCCTACCCCTTCGGGGATATACATAGGCGTGAGTTTATGTTATGTTCAAATAATAAACAGAACATAAAATGTACTTTGTCTTCTGGAGAACATAAAATAGTTTTTTATATATTGCGTCAAGCTACATTTCTCGTTGCTTTTTGCAAAGCACATGAATTCACACAGAAGCAGTCTATTGTTATTAGATACACATAAACCGGTCAAGTACATAAACTATTGAGTAACCGTATCTAAAGTTTTACGATTATGAAATTATCGCAATGATATATGAATTTCTTATACGATTTGCACATTATAAATTGCGTTACAGAGTATTATATGCTGTTCATAAAAAGTAAGTAATATATCGCAATTGCGTCTTATTGATAAGAAAATGTATGTATTACATGCGACCTTGGTTACTTTTCTTTAGCTTTTTAAATCGACGTTTTTGATTGCGATAGGGAACCAGGTCTTTTATCCATCAATTACAGCAAATCTATAAATAGCTCTACCGGAAAATTACTCCATTTTTTTAATATATACGTACATTCACGCCTACTTCTTCATAATAGGGTAGACAGAAACTTATTTTTACCATATTTTTCAGACCTAAGTCATCTATCATTTCCATAGCGTTTGTCTTGTTGCATAAAAGATTGCACTTTGGAGCCTGAGTTTCGCTCGTTGTTTTTAATTGGCTGTCCGGATTTTCTGGGCGCGACAGACAAAAGTTGCTGATCACAAACAAAATTACTAACGATCTTATTGAATGAAAATCGCAAACGTTAATCATTATGATCTGAGGACAAGTTTAAAAATGTTGTCAAATTTACAATTTTACAAAAGTTGGGTATAATTTTTTAATGTTAATTAGAACGCATTAACCTAATTACGTCACTGACTGTACTTGCTACAATTACAACAGAAAGATTACAGAACAATAATAATTGATAACTAATCATAAATATTGATAATGTTATCAACATTATTATGCCGGTTATGACAAACTAGGAATATTAACAACAATAAATTATGTAGAAACAAAGCAGTGACGTAGATTACAGAACACATTATATCCTTGACATTGGTCTTATCCTTGATCTAGGCCTTTTTGAATGTCTTCTACTAGTCCAGTCAAATTTTTAGTGGCTAGATCAAAAGACCAACTACTTATTCGTGTGGGGATGTACCCCCAAGCCGGGGTGTAAGGTGGCCCATGAGGCATTTCCCTCGCACCCCGGCAGACCTAGGGCTAACTTCGATTTTGAGATGGCTATGAGTCCAGAATCAGGCTAGGGTCTATTGGTCTAGACTCTAGATCAAAAGACCTACCTACCTAACATCCACATAGCGATTTCCCAGTTGTGACCAAAGCTTGCACTTCTCCATTACACAATTTGGTTTAGTTTGTTTTACAAAACGACTGCTATCTGACCCACCTCCCTCCTCCCACCCCCAGGCAAAAGAGCCAACCCTGCGCAAGAGCCTCATCATCGTATGTCATTAACATATTAACAATTACATGTGACCTTCAGCGAACTATGTACGATATCACTGACAGTATCATTTCAAAGTACGAATAATACATTGGCCTCATTATGTAAATATACTTTGTATTAATTCGCATCTGTGTACACAGTTTTCCTTATTTGCCACTGACAAACAACTACAAGGACATTAGTTTACACCTTCAATTTCTTTTGTTATTGTCATTTAGGTGTAGGGGGCCCCTTGGAATCGAAACCCAAGTCAACCCGACCTGCTAGTCAGTGCCTCTATTAAATAACTGAGGAAGTTTTGGACGTAGGTTTCCCTATCAGGGTTGGTAGGACAGACGACAGTGGTCCCCTGAATAACTGATATACCAATCAAAACCTATAAATTAATCAGATATTAGGCTCCAAAGTGCAAACTTTGGCCGCGATTGGGTAATTATAGCGATTGCCCAGTTACCGCAATTGTAGATCATCATGATATAGGAGCGGGAACATTCACCCCTGGATAGCAATTAAGTTACAGGAACATAGTGCATCGTTATTGGCACTTTTGTTAGCATGCAGGCACATGCATATGTATGATCTCATTAAAATCCGCGTATTTTCCAACATCTGTTGACGCAATTACACAAAAACCAATGATAAACTTACACTGAAATTGTCAAAAGGCCTCCAAAATTTGCACTTTAACACTAGCACTCACACGGGTTCAATATACGACCTTTGAAACACTCACGCTCCTGTCTCTTAATTTTTTTTTGTTCACTTCACTGCGCCTTATCAATAAACGATAAAGGGCTTGACAGACGTCCGTCCGTGTCGCGTTTAAAACAACAAATGAAGTAGGAAGTATTGTTGATACCGACCTGATCTTTTCCTGAGGCTGCGCGCGGCGCGGCGTCTGCGCCGGTTTGCAACCTCCCACCGCTGCGGCTGCGAAACAGTGTTACATAAAGTTACCATGCTTCGGTCATATCAAGGACGGGTACAAGTATATCGAGGCGTTTTATTCGACATTATTTTTATATAAAATTGGTGTTTATGTTAAGTTGCAATCGTTCTAAAGAAATTACATTAATAAAATAATTAGGGATTGTATTTAGCATAAGAGCGCTGGATACAATACATCTCTTCCCCTCTGTATTCTTACTGCACTCTGCAGGTGACAACTCTAACAACCGTTTTCCATCAGGTGGGGTCGTATTCTTATTTGCCAAAAAATAGAAAAAGAAAATAAGTGCAACAGGCTGGCTGTATTTATTTTTATTTATTGACATTAATTCGTAATTAATTAATAAACTTAGAATAAAATATAAAAAATGTATGTATTTATTACGTATAATAAATATTAATAGGTAGTTATAATAAAATTAATGTGTAGTATAATAATTAAATTGGTCGGGGTCAATTTCAATAACATCAACTACATCAAGGAAATTGGTGTAAAAAAGTTTATTGGCTCATCAGGGATGAAAGCATATGTGTGCTAATAGCGTAAGAAAATAGCAGCCTCTATTTCTGGCTACCCATTGACGGAAGGCGAGTTATGCGTAGTGAATTATGTATATTTAATTAAATACCGAAATAATTAACTAACCGACACAGGTTAATAATAAGTACGGAATGACTAATAAATGAGTTAACTAATTGAATAATACCTAATTACATTACAGCACCTCACTTGAACAGCGTTTAAATAATTTTATAGGCTCTTTACAACGGGTAATTACGTCATTTCACTTGCAGATAAATTCTAATATTTGAGTGAATAATAATGTAATTAAGAAAAATGCGCAACTTCTTTAAATATGGCGATTATGGTTCATATTCAGTAAAGCAACTTAATTTTCAGATACAAGACATCGCACACTTAGCTGTTGATGCGCATAATAAAAAAATACGTAGCTTTTCTTTATATACGACTGATATAACATAACATAACCTCACGCCTATATCCCCGAAGGGGTAGGCAGAGGTGCTATAGCACCCACATTTCGCTAGTTTATGTTTAGGTCCCAATGTAATAGGTGGCGAGCCTATTGCCATTAACCGGGCACTTATAAACCTGCGATAAATACACACATTGTATTTAATGAT
This sequence comes from Eilema griseolum, assembly GCA_963662185.1. Classification (NCBI taxonomy): domain Eukaryota; kingdom Metazoa; phylum Arthropoda; class Insecta; order Lepidoptera; family Erebidae; genus Eilema; species Eilema griseolum. Next base: position 16,621,232 of record OY759250.1, read on the forward strand.
TGATTATTGATTGAATTCTGGGTAACAAATTGCATCGACAATCTTTTTGTTATTTCAGTATCAGAATAAACGGGATATTTACCATTCTTCTGATACTGATGTGAGTGACCATGATAGTTTAAATACCTTTTTGTTATTGTTTACAAAAAATTAAAAGGAATAAGGATATTGGTCAGCTCAGCCTTTCCTTAGTAAAAACAGGCGGATCCCAGCCAATGGGTTCTAAATAAGGCATTTATCTACGGAATCTGTCCTTCAGTCGCACAAAGCGTGGTTTCCTCAGTATTACATCAGTGTAGTGAACGTAGTTCTCATGGCAGAAACAAACTTTACAATCACGTTTTTGTACTTTGCTATTGCATTGCATCGGCTGCTAAATAATCTCAAGGAAGATTTTCGTTACAGTGCAGATAACTGAAGGTTGTCGTACCCCTAGCCACCAGGTCAAAAGCAGTTATTAAGAAGTCGTCAATTCGAAAGCTACACGGTCTTGGAATCAAAATAAAATCGGTTAATTGTGCTTTAGGCAGCAGGCATAGGACAGAAATATTAACTTAAATCTCCATATTCTGTAGAATTCCACAAGTCTCCAGTTTGACGGCTTCTTCTAAGATTATGGGGTTTAAATTTGAACGTAGGCTATGCTTTGTGCTTGATAGTAGGGAATTACGATATAAGGGAAGCTTGAGTAGCAAATGCGAGTACATTTTGTTGATTGCCTAGCTGGAAAGGTGCAACATTGCTATTTTTTTTTGCCACCGATTAGATAAGAATAATAGGACAATGGTCTCTGTTATCGTGGAGTAAATGAGACGATAAAGAATAAGATAAGGGAGGTATACCTTACTTTCAGTAAACGTGAGAAACATACATCAAACTAACTAACTGTTGAGAATCATGATACTAAAATGAAATTATTTCGCATTTCTTTAAAACTATTTATAAAATGTAAAGGAAAAGAACAAAACAAAATTGTATTTGTTTTTTTTTATACTACTTAGGTGGCAGACAAGCGCACGGCCCACCTGATGGAAAGTGGTTACCGTGGCCTATGGACGTGTGTAACACCAGAGAAGCCACACTCGCGCTGCCGACCCTGTAAGCGCAGAGTCTCAGTGTCGTCAGTGTAGAGGACAAAGCAGGACAAGCCTTTCATCCCACTGACAGCACAAATTTTCCAGTGAGCTCTGGCTACCCTACTCACCGCTGGGAACATAACACGAAGGTATTATAACCGCGGTATTCTGTAGGGCGGAGGTACTTCCAGAGTCGGACTGCTCAATTGGGAGGCAATACCACCGTGTCCTACCTCCTACATAATTCATTGCCTTATAAACAATAAACAACGTTTATCTATTGATACCTACCCATCTTTACATCTTTATTGCTAATATCGAATTAATAGAGAAGCGAGTAAACTAAATTCGGCTAAATTGGGAGCAGGTTTCGATAGCCTTTTTGAAATAAATACTGTATATTTCTAGAAACAGATTAAGTAATTAGTGCAATCAGTACTAACGTAACGTTAGAATGGAATAACCAGGCCTTTACGTAAGAAATGGCTGATGTACGAACAACAACATGTACGAGTTAGAACAATGAAGTAATTAACATTTTTCAGGAAGGACTTTGAAAGTTTTTATAGTTGCTTCATTATTCTTTCAAAATCTTTGCATTTGATTTTAGAATTACAAATATTTTTCAGATTGAAAATATAGATGATATTTTTTGGAGCATGTTATCTACCAAGCCGATTTATTAGCATGAGGTTTACCTCTCTCTATGGTCTGGCTCTTGACCCAACTCTTGGCGCAACCTGTCATTCTCCTATAGGATCCTATAGGATGACATTCTGACAAGAGTGTTCTTTCAGAATGTCATCTCCTCAGTCGATCCTTTCCTTGTCAAATACTTTTTCAGGCTGTCCATCTTTTCTTGGGTCTACCTGGTTTCTAAAGCCCTAAAGAAATTCAACATTTCGTTGAAACAAATTCATTGTTTCAGCAGAAAAGGTTCTCGATTCATCAAAATATTGTATTATTTTCTTTTCTTTGATTTTTCAAATTATTATTTTTTGTTAATAATTGGGTACGTCAGGGTTTCACATATTTTGTCTAAGATGTGTTTATAACAAGATCATCAAGCAATTGAAATTTCATAATGTTATGTACAAGTACCACCATTATTTAGGTTACATGTGGACCAGCCTTTAATTTCACAATGATCTTATTACTGATATAATTGCCAAAACCGGTTAATAACTAGTGATTACTGCATATTTTATGTTCAAACGCCAATTCATGTGTCATCCCACACATGATACCCTGTTTTGCAATCGAAAACGACACTGTTCCAATACAATACAGACACCTACTTACACAAGATCAGACGAAGGATTGCAAGTATTGCAACATTATCTCTAACAGATCGAGACGGATTGCACCACCCGTAAACAAAGACGCAATCGATCGCTTTACATTTATTTAATACAACAATTGATTCACGATAGATAGTGATCAATGGCTCAATTTGACATAGAGTCGTTAGCTATGGTGTTATTGATACTTGTTTTCATGGACGCTGGTGGGAGGTGGTTTGGGTTTTCAAACCAAAATTAAAAAAAAATGTACTTTTCACATCAGATCTGTACTATTGTACCTACTATAAAAATACGTGGGTTATTTAATATGCTACATTAACGATTAACGAACAATCCAAAAATATTTTTTAGAAGTCTCATCGCGATGGACGATTTTTACGGGAACGACAGCTTCCCAACCCTAAGACAAACCCTGCGTTAGTTTCTTCCATTAAACAACAGGCCCCATTCCCATCAGTTTTTACTTTTTATTATACCAGAAAAATAATAATACTTTACAAATAGACCAGTGTATCCCTGCCTTATTGTAATTTACTATACTTATGTAGGTATAAGTGTCGTATAGAAACGTATGTGGACTCGAATGAGTTCATAACATGCGAGCGTATTTCCTGAATTGCCATTTCCGAACTAACTTCTAGAATCAATTTAATGTTTGCCTATAAGTGTTCTTGTTCTAGTAACACTTTCGACAGACCTGGTTATTTATTCAGACTTATTTAATGGCATACGGTTGCTATAAATAAGACGATGTAGGGTCTGAATTTCAATTCTTTCCAATCACACTAGGTACCAGACGGTAGTGTTGTAGGGAATTTTGTTGCCTCTTTCTACGAGCAAGTTATGCTCGTGAAGGAGGAGGCGGGGCGGGAGTGGCAGTGGGAGTGAAGGAGTATCGCAAGCCAAGCTGCCTGCGTACCGTCGGAGGTTGATGAATGACCTGAGGTCTGTCAGAAGCAGACCGCGGCGGCGCCGCACTTGGCGGGTCTCCCCGTTTCCGGGGACGAGTTGGGGATTCTGTGGTCCCCACACCCGAGAAAGGCCAGTTTGAGAGAGCCTGTCAACCTCACCTTCGGTGAGCTCTTTACGACCAACAGGCCTTTTAGTCGGTTCGCGTCTGACCTAACCTCTCCCATCGGCTCCGGCGGGGGTTTCCGTGGGGATTTTATTAGAAATATTGTAAATATTGTTAGAAATGAGTCACCAAGGAAGGATCACTTGCTGCTACGCGTAAGGGACAGTTCAAGAGGAATTTACTATGCGTATGTCATTCATTATCGGTATTCATCCCAAATTCTATTAATGTCACCATTTCAATATTCAGAGTTCAAATTTAATAGATTGTCTTACTACAGACAGTCATAGGCTACGGTAACAGCTTATCATCAGGAAGACTATTTACTTATTAACGTTTAATAGAATAAAATAAAGGTCTCTAATATAATGAACTGTGGTCAGTACCGCACCTTGTAAACACATTAGAAGTTGTTTTTACGCAATCATTGCAAACAATAGGTAGCTACTAGCTAATAGGTAGTTCAACAGGTGACGTATAAGCCAATTTAAACAAACAAAAGTATGCGTAAAAGTAGTTGGACGTTTACGAAAGTTGATTTGCTTGTGGGATCACTGTTCGACACCAAAATAAGTTAATTGTGACCCAGAAATTTGTAAATATCGCCGATATTAGAATACGGGAGGCGCCATAACTCAAATATTTTTTACTTATAATTAACTTAATATTACTTATAATTAAATTAACTTATCAATTAGTTACTTATAATTGACATTTCAATACAAACTATGATGTTTAGAAATAAATAAATTGAATTGAATTGATATATAAAAATACAATGATGTTAAAAAATCAGATGCAACTGGTGTTTGTGTCAGTCAAAGAATGATTTGTGAACTCTAAAAAAACGTCACCTTTTTTGTATTACTTAAGTGGCAAACAAGCAGACTGCCTACCTGATGGAATGTGGTTACCGTAGTCTATGGTCGTATACAACACCGCGCTGCCGACCATGTAAGCACAGAGAGTTTCTGTGCCATCAGTATAGAAGACAAAGCAGAATAAGCCTTAAGTCTTCCCACTGACAGCAAAAAATTCTCCAGTGAGCTCTGTTAGGCTGCTCTACTCACCGCCGGGAACACAACACGAGGTTTTTATCGGCTCGGTATTCTATAGGGTGGAGGTACTTCCCCAGTTGGACTGCTCAATTGGACGATAATACCGTCGTGTCCTACCTACCTGTTGCTAATTAACAAGGTGTTAATCAATCAATTAGCCTATGGCAGTCCACTGCTGGACATGGGCATCTCCCAATATCGGGAGGCTTTGTCCTACTATCATTTCGCGCAAGCTAAACCGGTTGGTGCAGGGTTTCATTTCGGATTTTTCTGTCTCTCAGTAATATTATTGTCTGCGTATTTTTCACCGCCTCTTACCACACCGTTCGTATGAGATGGGGTGGTAATCCTTGTATTCTATCTCCGTCACCGTACAAATAGCAAATTAGGAATGTGTTGAGATGGTAAATTATGTCATCTGTTACGTTAGAATGCATTGTATTGTAAATAAAAAATTGCCAGTGAATTTTGTTATACAACATGCTAACATATTATGAGATGTTAGCATGTTGTAAACAAATCCAGATAGGAAATAATCTGCAGATTGAGGATAGCATAATAATAGCTTAATCAAGTTGATTTACGTTCTGGACCTCCTTTCACAAATATTATTAACAAAACAATGTAGTTGTAGTTCTAGTTGTAGTAGAAAAGCAATCAAATCTTTAAAGTATTTAGGATATCGGAAGCCAAATACCATATACTACAAGACACAGTGTTGCTAACAAAATGCATCGCAAAAAGGCCGCGGGCAACAGCTGGTATATTAATATAAATAGAATAAAGAAAAAAAATGTTTTAAGCTGTCAATGTGTGCTTGTTATGGGATATCAACTTGCACCAAACTAGTAATCTTTTTACGCTGTCACATGGTAGAGCCACTTACTGTGTTTTTAGAGTTACAGTGTCTATGGTCTAAGTCAGAAGCCTAGCCTAAGCCGACTTGAAAAAAAAAGAATAAAAGAATCAAGAACCAAGAACCAAGAACCAAGAACCAAGAACCAAGAATCAAGAATCAAGAATCAAAGAATAAATTTCATTTATTCAGTTTAGGAACAAAGAGCACATATGAATGTAAAAACTTTACCATAATTATGTCAAGAAATATTATAAAAATATTAAATAATTTAAAAATAAACCATTGGAAAATGATTCTTTCGCTGGTTCGATAGGTTAGTTCTACTGAGAAGATATCAGAAAGAAACTCAGAGAACTAAATTAGACCAAGATTATCTATTCTTTTTTTTATATTTGCTTTAGCTTACAATTTATTGGGTGCGAGCAAGTAATAAAATGTGTTATTATAGTACACTTAGTTTTGTGTGGGATAGAATATTTCTAATCCCTACAAATATTACAAATGCGAAAGTAATACTGTCAGTCTGTATGTCTGTAAAGCTTTCACGGATAAACCACTGAAGCGATCTTGATAAAATTTGGTACAAAGATGGACTGGAGGACGACACCGGGGTCATAGTTAGTTTCAATAGGGAAGATGAATTCAAATTATCCGGGACGTGAGATACTGAAGAAGTTAAGATACTGAAACCAAAAAACACAGTGCTGTTAAAAACTGACATAGTAAGTTTGGTGTATCGCCAGCCTTACCATTCATTATAAAAGTAATGGAAGGTAGGCGCATAAAAATGTTCCCCGTATACCTCTTTACGCTCGCAAGCCAGTCAAGTCGTGACCACGGGTGCCGCAATGCATCCAAAACGTCGGCAAAAATAGTAAGTTCCATGATTTAATGGCGAAAAGTCCCGAATCGTTACTTATCAACAGCTAGTTGTTAATGTCAAGAGTGGTTCCCGGCAGATTAGAATTTCGGACACCCCATCTCTTCCCATGCGATGTCGTACAAGGCGAGTAAGGGATAGGGCTGTTTAACATCAGACAGATATATACAGCCCAGACTCAGCCTCAGAGCCATGCTTGAGTCAACAATAGTGCCCGGAAGACGGCAACAGACTCACCCCCTATTACGTGGGACTGAATTCAATTATTGGTTTATTTATTACCGAGAATGAGACGTGTGTCATGAAGTTTTTTTTTTTTTTTTTATTCGTGAAATGTGGGTGTTAAATAACCTCTGCCTAACCCTCCGGGGATAATGGCGTGATTATATGTACGTATGTAGTTGTTAATGAGTTCTAAAGTTGTTTAAATCTGTCAGAAATAGAAATAACGAACATTGTCTGCCACTTTAATGAGTTCGGACTCACGTGAGCTTTATCTTTAAAAATCAATTGACTTTTGTAATTGCTGTCGATTTAATATAATACTTAGGTTGTGCAAGTTCTAATGCAAGAAAATGATCAGCAGACATAACACTAGTTTAACCGCATGGCTGGTATCGAGCGAAAGGTAACCTGAGTCTGCAGCCCGTAACGAATATGTAACCGTTGTGAATGTGTTACTTTAAATGTCAAACATTTAACTGGATATAATCTTTTTCACATGGCGTGGGTGTGGTGGCATTTGATGGATTCTACTGCATGCTAAAGAACTAGAAAATGGGCAGGAAATGGGCTGGCTGGCTGTTTCAAATTTCGTGTAAGATTAACTATTATTACTTGTGGGTCAGTCATGGATCAGTCAGATCAGTATCAGTTACAGCAAGTGCAATAAAGATTGACGGTATTTTTAGCCCCGTACGGCGAAGACAAAGGAGGGTTAGGATTTTGACAGGCTATGTATGTATGTAGGTTCATTTGCTCTACAACTATTTGTTAGAACTGGACAAATGAGGTATCATAAAAAGCGTCTTGGTCGTCCGCTGGTTATAGGCTATATGACGTATCAGTGAATCTAATGTCGCGCCCCCTAGCGGCCATAAAGTACTGTGTTAAAAAAATAATTTGAGACAAATATGCCGTGTTTGGTATCACCTGAAAGGGCTTAATTAGCACATATCAAATATGTATAAATTATAGGTGTTGCTTGTCCTAAAATAATATACATGAAAAAATAAGTTTAAAAGTAAAACCTGAGTACTGAAAAATCATTCTTTAAAAAGTGTTAAACAAGAACAGTAGTCGGGTTTTTTATTATTAATTTTAAAGATATCGATTTTGTCATCGGTATACGAAAGGTGGGACGGGACGTACGGTAGCACCTAGTCATAAATGGATTCGGCTGGCGGAGCATTGGGACAGGACCAATGGCGAACATTGGGAGATGCCTATGTCCAGCAAGAGACAGCGATTGATTCTTTGGTGTAATCGTCGTTGTAATGTTTTATAAACTAATGATGACTTTATAAAACTATCTATTAAATTCTCTAGGTACTAGTCTCTACAAGTCATATTTAATTCTCTGTTAGCACATCATACGGGAAAAATCTATTAACTATAAATCACTTGCACCACATACCGGGTTCAAGCTATAAATTGACAAAGTTTTATCGTAGTCAGATGAACAGTACGAAGGAATACGAACTAACATTTGTTTTTTTTTATACAACATACAAGCACACAGCCCACCTGATGGAAAGTGGTTACCATGACCTATGAACGTGTGTAACACCAGTGGAGTCACATCCACATGTTTTTATAACACTCATCATATCTGGGAAAATGCATTATTATCTTGCATAGAAAGTGGTAAGGTTGCTAGTTTGTAATTGTAGATGCTAAACTCTGAACCTACGTATACAATTAGAAAAAATATTTGTGCATTTAATAGCCGAAATAGAACCAAGCATGGTGTGTGGAACCGACCGAGCAGTTTTGTATAGTATATTTACATAACATAACATAAACTCACGCCTATATCCCCGAAGGGGTAGGCAGAGGTGCTAGCACCCACATTTCGCTAGTTTATGTTTAGGTCCCAATGTAATAGGTGGCGAGTCTATTGCCACTAACCGGGCACTTATAAACCTGTGATAAATACACACATAACTCCGAAAAGCATCGAAAAGTCATTGGTGTGTGCCATGGTAAAACCTGGGATCGAACCCGAGACCTCGTCTCAGCAGTCCATTACCCATACCACTAGGCTATCGCGGTTGTTATGGCGGGTGTATAGTATATTTATAAACAATAATTATTAAAAAGCCACAAACGAGTCAATCTCCTAAAACAAATGCAGTCAAACACATATAATTATTTTATCAACAATTTGGATTTTGAGTTAACATAGTAACCGTCACAAAAAAATAAAACCAAGTCGCACTTCTCGCCTGTCGATAATTAAACCGGCTCTCTTGTAACAAGCTGTAAGAAGACCAGTTTCAAAACAATCTTACGATAAACCACAACACATTTGCCCAAATAAATCGAGGCGTGGGATATAAACGTAACATAGATACATAATCGTATACCCAGATGGCCACAGGCCGCGAAGTAGTTGTAATGCTTAATACGAATTGCTGTTTGGTAACAGTGACTAGTACATTATTGAAACTGTCATATATATCTACTTACTAGTACTAACTCGTAGAGATCCAGATCCAGATGAATGTCTCGAGTCAACAATAGTGCCCGGAATACGGCAATAGGCTCACCTCCTATTACGTGGGACCTTTGGGACCATTGGTAAAATGTGGGTATTAATTCCCTTCGGGGATAAAAACGTGATTGTGTGTACTAACTGGTAAAAGCACCAAATCACTTAAAAGCAATCCCGCTTATGGTTTGATATGTTCTCCGCATGTTATAGCAGTTTGTTATTAGATTAGTGGCCAAGCTATTTCAAAGCGGCTGAATTTTTTGAAAGGACTGTATCCTTGAGTATAACATAACATAAACTCACCCCTATATCCCCGAAGGGTAGGCAGAGGTGCTAGCACCCACATTTCGCCAGTTTATGTTTAGATCCCAATGTAATAGGTGGCGAGCATATTGCCATTAACCGGGCACTTATATACCTGCGATAAATATACACATAACTTCGAAAAACATCGAAAAGTCATTAGTGTGTGCCATGGTAAAACCTGGGATCGAACCCGAGACCTCGTTTCAGCAGTCCATTACCCATACCACTAGGCTACCGCGGTTGGTTGAGAAACATAACTCTATACATAACATAATATTGATTACTTAGGACTTATTTGTGTCCTTAATGCTTTATTATTTATTATTATTTATGTTAGCGGTTCGGAGACTCTTTCCTCTGTCGCACCATTAAGGCCTAGAGTTCATTACCAGCTCACGTGTTTCCTTCTTCCTACAGTCCCGGGTCCTTTAAGCGGGGCGTGAAAAAGCATATGATGAGGCCGTCAAGCTGAGTGTCACCATTGTCACACGGTATGTGTAAGTAATGGTGACCCTCTTTTCTGGGACTTTGCCTTCAGCTTACCATCAGGCAAGGCGAAGTCCAATTGGCGTGTCCTATATAAAAAAAAAATTTAAAAAAAAATACCTTTTATTAGGTACATAATTTGCATATGAACTCCCCTAATTTACTTTTGATTAATTTCGATGAGCATTCCAAGACAGTTTAACTTTCCCAGGGACTTTCCGAGTGTCATTACTGGGGTTCCCGAGAGCGTACGAGAGCCACTACTGGATTACAGTAGTGGGAACGTGGGTGGAATTAGTCCTGTAACCTTGAGTGTGATCATTAGTTATCAATTAGCCTACTGCATAACATTATTCACAGCTACCCAAATTTCGTCGTGCGCTCAGTGAAGTCTACTGATAACGGAACCGTTAAGGAAATACCAGATAATCAGTGATCCAAAACATACAACCTCGGTTTTCTGCGCATTCGGATAAACACCGGACAGTTTGCTTACAGAATAGGGACACTGTAAGTGCGGTATGTGACGGTACATGGCAAAACGAAAATGTACTGGTCGATGAAGAAGCTACTACCTCACGGACTCGAAGACTGCGGGCGTGCACCACTGAGCCAGTCTGCCTGTGACCACGGCCGGTGTTACCTGGTCGAAACGTCAGGCAAATCAAAAGTATGTATGTACTTATACCATAATCGCGTTAATTCCCGTAAACATTATTGTATAATACCTGTACATTTTGCAATCAAGGCCATAGAAATTCTTGACTAGGAAACACTATCTGTAGATCAGAAACATTAAGTCTATACACGTACTATCCTTGTAACACGTAATCCTATACCGATGTAACAACAACTCTAAGAGCAATCATTCCAGTTTTAGTCAATATTATCCAGTTTTAGAAAATACTAATTTTGATGATGGATCTTGAAGGCAGAATCAATAAAGCAATGAAAACCATTTATATGAATAAGCAGAACTAAAGGTATTCTTACCCAGTGTGAGCATACGCAGATTAAAACCGTAACAAATTTTTGTTTGTTTTTCAGAATGGTGGCGCTTGGCAGCGTGCGGTAATGGACTGTATTGCGGGAAGTAGCTAACTGTTCCATTGACGCTTTACACACAAAAGACAGGTGGTCGGGTTGCCGCGGGAGTGATCCAAGCAATGAATGCAACCCGAGAAATTAGGAGAGGATGCACTAACCTTCACGACACACGTGTTTTCATCGCAGCCGGTACACGGATCTTCTCTTCCTTGCTCAGGAGCTGCCGTCAGCATCACTAGATCACTTGAGGAACACACGAGAGGCACAATCCGATCGGTAAAGGTCTATGAAGCGGTAAAAATGTAACAAATATTAATCATTTTTGAGAGACGCGAGCGCGATCCGTCATTACGCTGGCTAGTTCAAAGCGAGACTGAGTGTCTATATTTCACAAATGGCGGACGGAAGCTACATCTATGGTTAGTGCGGAAGAGGAGACGGGTATAAAAGGAGTGTGTTTCCGTGTCAAAAATACAGTTTCTACTTCGGCGCAACCATTCCCCCCGGCTTGAAGGGTTACCTTCGAAACGAAAATGTGGAACAAATCTAATGTCTAATCTAAATCTAGGTTTGTGAAATAACAACTAAAATATAAACATAGATTGGAACTCGTGCCTACTGCTGGCTAGGCAGAGGGCAGAGGCGAACAACCGGGCGCAGATACGATCCGGTTGCAGTTTTAACCCGTACAACACGAGTTATCCCGCGGGCATCGGGAAAAATTTCCTCTACTACTCCCAGAGGCCAATGTAAAGGAGGAGCATTCTCAGTCATAAGGACTACCACCGTACCTACAGTAATTGGGTTGGATGGAGTATTCCATTTTTGACGTGACTGCAGCGTGTGCAAATAATCGGTTCTCCAACGATTCCAAAACGCTTGGACCAACTTATCTAAAAGAGCGTGACGAGTTAGAAGGTGCATTCTATCGTCATCAACATCTATTGCGGGCAAATATTTTAGAGGAGTCGTATTCAAGAAGTGAGCTGGCGTCAGAGCTAATGGCTCTGACGGATCGCTAGATAGAGTCCGACACAGCGGACGCGTGTTCATCACTGCCTCTACTTGAGCGAGTACGGTACTCAACTCCTCGAACGAGAGAATCTGCTCGCCTATGACGCGAAACAGATGCGACTTAAGGCTTTTAATATTCGCTTCCCAATTACCACCAAAATGACTAGCGGCAGGCGTGTTAAAGTACCATTCAATGCGATTTTCGGCTAAGATGTGAGCGAATTCACTTTGGTAGTACTTAGACCGTAAGAATGTGTGCAATTCCGAGATACTACGTCGGGCCCCTACATAGTTTGTACCGTTGTCCGAATACATGCGCTTAACCGGACCCCGACGCGACAAAAAACGTTTAAAAGCGGACATAAAATTTTGCGTACTTAAATCACCGGTCAACTCTATATGAACCGCGCGAGTTGTCATACAAATGAACAAACAAACGTAAGCTTTCGTGGAGCGAATGCCACGACCACGAGCAATGGTGACTTTGAAAGGCCCAGCAAAGTCTGTGCCGGTGTGTACGAAAGGTTTTGCGGATTGAACAACACGACAAGAGCGATGATCGGCCATTTCAGGCGCGATAAAACGCGGGCGGAGCTTAAAACAAGGTACACATCTGTGTACTCTAGCGCGAACCAAATTACGAGCGGAAATTATCCAGTATTTCTGTCTCAAAATAGACATCAACAAATCGGGACCAGCGTGACAATTCACCTTATGATGATAATCTACTAACAAATCTAATACGTGGTCCTTACGCGGGAGAACTACTGGATGCCTTTGTTCAAATCCTAAACTTGAATTTCTCAAACGACCACCTACTCGAATGAGTCCATCCTCCAAAAATGGTTTCAAGTGTCGGAAAGAACGACTACAAGGTTTGTTAAATTCTAAATTTTTAAATTCAGAAGCAAAATAACCTTTCTGCAACTCGCGAAGTATGACCAATTCAGCCTTATCTAAATCAGCGGCGGTTATATGACCGCGTGTAGATAGAATTCTCAAAAATCGGCCCACATAAACAACACAACGCAACAGTCTCGACCAAGACGAGACGCGACTAGCCAACAACAAAATAAGGGACTCTTCACGCGGGACCGATACAACAAGCGAGTGCTTCTTTTCCTCGGGTGGTTCGGAAACCGTAGTGGGATTGAATTGAATAACTGGCCACCCATCCAACGCGGCATGAATCCAGGACGGTCCACCAAACCACAACGGGTGATCCAAAATTTGCGAAGGAAGCAATCCACGAGAGAGACAATCGGCTGGGTTGTCGGTGCCAGCAACGTGAAAGAGATTATGTGGCGCCAATTCAGATTGAATTTTTGCCACTCTATTAGCGACGAATGTGTCCCAACGATGGGGCGAAGAGTGGGCCCAACACAAAGCGACTGTTGAGTCCGAAAAAGCTAAAATTCTACTAATATTAATGCGACTACTACAAGCATTGGCGATAGAGGTGATCAATCTAACTAACAATAGTAAAGCGCATAGCTCGAGGCGTGCCAGAGAGACGACCTTACGGGGAGAGACCTTTGATTTCGCGCTTATAAGGCTAATTGAAACCTTACCTACATTCGAGACATGAAAGTAGACTACTCCTCCATACGCCCTCTCACTAGCGTCCGCGAAGCCTACTACCGTAACAACACTATGTTGCGATATACCTACATGACGCGGAATTTGTATTTGGTCAAGCACAGAAAGTTCTTTTCTAAAGCGAGCCCACAACTTAGCAATGTTGTCGGGCGCGGTGTCGTCCCAATCACAATTGGAAAGCCAAAGCTCCTTTATAAGTAGTTTGGCGTACAAAACGACAGGAGCTACGAATCCCATTACGTCCCATATCCGTGCCACACACGACAGGATAATGCGTTTAGTACAAGTTTGCGGGGTCGAACTAATTTTCAAACTAAACGTATCAGATGCGGGCGACCAGCTTAAACCAAGCACCTTGTGCGTATCACTTTCATCGAATTCCTTAACCGAAGACAATCGGTGCGACGGTGGAATCGACTCTAACGCAGTTTGCGAGTTGCTCGTCCATTTCACGAGATCAAATTGACCAGCCTTCATGAGACTTATAACTTGAGCGGCCGTCTCGACAGCCTCTGCCTCGCCATCTACACTATACACGAAGTCATCCATGTATAAGCCAGTCTCAATGGTGGCTCTCGCTTTCGGAAATGCATCGCCCTCGTCAGCGGCCAGCTGCTTGACGGTGCGAAGTGCGTGAAAAGGGCTAGATTTAAGCCCGAAGCAAACACGATTAAACTCGTAAACCATTAAAGGTTCTTGCGGTGAAAATCTATACAAAAATCGTTGAAACCTACGATCGGGTTTGCGCACTTCAAGGCACAAAAACATTTGTCGAATATCTGCAGAGAGTGCAACAGCGAATAAGCGAAAATTTACAATTATGTCAAATAAATTACCTTGAAGATTTTGACCACAATACAAAATGTCATTAAGCGACACGGAAGTGCTAGTCTTAGCACTGCCATCTAAAACTACGCGGAGTTTGGTAGTAAGCTTATCTTCTCTAATAACTCCGTGGTGCGGGATAACGTACGAAGGCTGGGTCTCGTCAGTGTCCGCAGGCGCAGGTGAGATGTAACCTTTATCTAAATATTCGTTAACAACCTCATCATAGGCTTGCTTTAACTTTGGAGACGCCTGCATCTTTCGTTCTAAACAAAGAAAGCGTCTTTCAGCGGATGCACGGGAGTCCCCGAGCGAAAAAATATCTCCCTTGAAAGGGAGCGCGACCACATAACGACCCTGCTCATCACGAGTAGTCGTGCGACAATAAATCTCCTCAGCCATCTTGTCATCGGGGCTTAGGATTGGTGGGACATTGACCTCTTCAATCTCCCAAAACTTGCGGATGGTAGACTCCAGTGGCGGCTCGACGGTGCAACAGAACGAGGCAGTCGAGTGACTAAAACTATCTATAGAAGCGGGTGCGGAACCAATTATAACAAAACCCAGAACTGTTTCCAGGGCGTGCGGAGCGGGGTACGTCGGTCCCCCTTTGACCTTACGTGATAACTGGAGGTGCGGGAGAATCGAAGCGCCGATCAATATATCGACGACTCCAGGAACAGCGTAAGTCTCATCAGCTAAAGGCAAGTCTTTAAATTTCGTTAATAAAGACGTGTCAACTGGGACGGTAGGCAACTGTTCAGTTATTTTATCTGTAACGAGCGAATCCATGTCAAACCAAATATTATTATTAAAACGAGATCCAAACCTTGTTTTAATGGTGCCATGAACAGCTGACTGCAAACCCCCAAACCCTTTCACCACTGAATGGGTTGAACGCTTATCAACATTGAAACCAAGACGTTGACAACAATCTTGAGTAATAAAATTACTTTGCGAAGCGCCATCTAATAGCGCTCGAACAAGGTGCGGTTTACCTAATGTATCAACAATAACAACGCGAGCGGTCGCGAGACACACAGTGGTGAGTGCAGCACTAGCGGAGAACGAACACAAGGTGACGTCATCCGCAGCGGTCACCGGGCGGGCCGGAGCGCGCGCGGGCGCGGGGTGCGGCTGCGGCGCAGGCTGCCGTGTGTCACCGCTCGACGGGCCAACTGTACTCACATTGGATGCGGCATTACTATTCTCAAAATGAAGCAAAGTGTGGTGTCTCGCTTGACATTTGCGACAACCATTTCCACTATTACATAAAACAACGCGGTGTTTAGTACCGAGACAATTAAAACAAAAATTATTAGCGCGAACAAATTTATAACGATCACTAGGCGACAATTTTAGGAAACCAGGACACTTGTACAGTTGCGAATGATGAGTACTACACAAAGAGCAAACAGATGATTGTACACGTGCTGGTGCGGTATTAACATAAGTATGGGTTGACCTCGGTGACCTCGATGAGGCATCTATTTTGCGTTCAGAAGTAACAACCTTCTTCGCGCCTTCATGTTTCGATGAAGAGCGTTGCAATACCTTTATATGCTCGCGAACAAAACTTTCTAAGTCTTCGAACTTAGGAATTTTACTGCCGCGATGATCCGACTCAAACAAACGAATGGTTTCGGAATCTAATTTCTTTAAACCCATATACAAAAATACGAAGTCGCAGAGGTCATCGATCTTCAAGTTCTTTACGGCGCGAACAGCTGACGCGAAAGTATCTAGAAATTTCTCTAAGTTTTGATCGTTACATGCCGTAATAGATTTCAAATCAGACATCTGATCTAAATAGGCGTTAGCTACCGATCTTTTATCCTCATACTTAGCTTTCAAAGTATTTAAAATTAAATTATAATTCCCGGCACTAAACGTAATTCCAGCGCAAGCGGTTATAGCTTTACCAGTCAATTTTTCAACGAGATAATGCAATTTTTCGTGATCTGTCAACGAATCGTTCTTATCTATCGTATTCTCAAAACTATCTATAAATAGACACCAATTGCGAATGTTACCATCAAATTCGGGTATTTGAATTGGTGGCAACTTAGGTCGGTCGCGAGTGGGGTTGGGTAGGTCAGCCGGTTTCTCCAAACTCCTAGCGACGCGTTTGATACGACAATACAAATCGTCAAACGACGACAAGGCTTGATAACTCACTGAGTAATCGGGATCCAAATTCAACTCTAAAACATTGATGTCATGTACTAAGGTTTCGAAATCCGCGCGTAGACTATCTAAGTTTTCTATAGAACACAAGAACGAATCTCTGATGACCAAATCAGAGGTTTTAAGTGCATTATCATAGATCGATTGTACGCGAGAGTAAATCATTTCTTTTTTAGCGTATAAAAGTTTCAATTGAACCTTACCGGTCTTATCAACCTTTGGGGACATGTTTACAATTAAATCTCAAACTAAAGTGCGGTAAATAACAAATA
Source organism: Eilema griseolum (assembly GCA_963662185.1). Taxonomy (NCBI): domain Eukaryota; kingdom Metazoa; phylum Arthropoda; class Insecta; order Lepidoptera; family Erebidae; genus Eilema; species Eilema griseolum. The sequence goes on from OY759250.1 coordinate 16,637,936, forward strand.
TGAAATGACTTAATCTTAGCGGTACAGAGCAGCGAGGCGGCGCGAGCGATAACCGTGGGTAGGTAGGTACTTATGACTGCCAGTGCAAGCTTGAACTAACGCGCATAGCAACAAGGTCGTACCTACGCGATGGTCGCTGTCTAGGTTCAACTATTATTTCAGAGATTAAGTATTGCGTAATATCTATTCAAATTAAAATACTTTCGTATGAATTGGGATGAGATGCGAGCGAGGTAGGTACAGCCACGTGTCCACCCACGCAGGTACTAGGCAAATACGACGCGAGCCGAGAACAACGTAATTGAAAAAAACAAAACAAAGCCAAATGCGTTAGGTATTACACTGTGCCTATGCACTAGGGTGTCTGAGTATACCTAAGATCTAAGCCTAAATGTCTGGATGCGGGGTTTTCTACTAAAATAACCAGGCACTTAGGTGCGATGCGAAAATTGCGAACTACGATTAAGTGTTGATATGATACCTAACCTATTTATGTATTAGGTAGGTACAATGCGAGCCAGCGGCGAACGGACAACAAATCTAATCCTAAGTGTCTGGATGCGGGGTTTTCTACTAAAATAACCAGGCACTTAGGTGCGGTGCGCTCATTCCCATTAGAATAATAACAAAATACGAACTACGGCTAAGAATCCGGCTCGATCCGGACCAAAAATGGTGGCGCTTGGCAGCGTGCGGTAATGGACTGTATTGCGGGAAGTAGCTAACTGTTCCATTGACGCTTTACACACAAAAGACAGGTGGTCGGGTTGCCGCGGGAGTGATCCAAGCAATGAATGCAACCCGAGAAATTAGGAGAGGATGCACTAACCTTCACGACACACGTGTTTTCATCGCAGCCGGTACACGGATCTTCTCTTCCTTGCTCAGGAGCTGCCGTCAGCATCACTAGATCACTTGAGGAACACACGAGAGGCACAATCCGATCGGTAAAGGTCTATGAAGCGGTAAAAATGTAACAAATATTAATCATTTTTGAGAGACGCGAGCGCGATCCGTCATTACGCTGGCTAGTTCAAAGCGAGACTGAGTGTCTATATTTCACAAATGGCGGACGGAAGCTACATCTATGGTTAGTGCGGAAGAGGAGACGGGTATAAAAGGAGTGTGTTTCCGTGTCAAAAATACAGTTTCTACTTCGGCGCAACCACAGAAGAACGTGAAATGTGGAGAGACATGCTGAACTAATTTTACTAAACGTTGACAAAGGTGGAATTCTGATTCTTTTTTTTATACCACTTAGGTGGCAGACGAGCACCGGTCCACCTGATGGAAAGTGGTTACCGTGGCCTATGGACGTGTGTAACACCAGAGGAGTCACACTTGCGCTGCCGACCCTGTATGCACAGAGTTTCTGTGCCGTTAGTGTAGAAGACAAAGCAAGGCAAGCGATGTTATTCTGGCCGCGGTTTAGTCTTCTCACTGACAGCACAAACTCTCCAATGAGCTCTGGCTACCCTACTCACCGCTGGGAACACAACACGAAGTTATTCTTGCCGCGGTATTCTGTAAGGCGGAGGTATTTCCCCAGTCGGACTGCTCAATTAGACGGAAATACCGCCGTGTTCTACCTCCTGGGATTCTGTATAAGTACTAATATAGTAAACTGTAATAATATAATAATAAGTAGATCACATGTTGCATGTTACTCTATAAAGATCAGTCCATCAAAAGATACCGCATTTTGCTATAAGACTGTCCATTGTTCTACATACATATAATCACACCTTTATCCCCGGACGGTTAGGCACAGGGGAATTAATACTCACATTTCACTAATCATTTTATTCGACCCCACGTAAAAAAAGGGTGAGCCTATTGCCGTATTCCGGGCACTATTGTTGACTCGAGCCACGCATCTGAGGCTGAGTCTGGGCTGTACATATCTGTCTGATATTAAACAGCCATATCCCTTAGTCGCCTTGTACGACACCGCATGGGAAGAGATGGGGTGGTTCAAATTCTCTCTCCACCACTATTGTTCTATTTCCATAAAATGTAAAATAATTATGTTATCTTTACTACTGGTGTGCAAACAACGGGTTTTCAATTCTAAACTACAAGCTTATATGATAATGACAAAATTACAGGCAAAATTGAATGACAGCAATATTGACAGACAGAAATGTTTTTAGTTCCCGAAATATTTCCCTAATTCCTCGTAATTACGAGCTCAAAGTAAACGCTTTACTAGTGCTTTACTCTAAAGGCGTTTGACAGTTCCAGAATAATTCAGACAACATCGCGACCTATTTACGAGGGCTTCCTTTCAGTGCAGCAACTTACCGGCTGCACTTAAAAGCTCAAGCCGGCGTGCTACTTTCACTTTCCGCGTTCCACATTAGCGGGCCCGGTCATTCCGCTGGCGTTGCATCAGCGCTTATGTCATTGGAATTTTGTGAGCACCAACATTTAATGTACACCGGCATTGTGAAGGACGAATTGCCGTTTAATAACTGGTAGGATTGTGGGACAGGGTGAGGTCATTCGAAAAAACCCTACGAGAACGAGGCTAGAGAATAAGGTGACAATATTGTGCAAGCTGCTAATATATGCTGCACGACGCATTTGTTTAGGTCAGGGTTTTATATTGTGTCAGTGAATAATGCTCCTAAAGGAACAAAGACCCGTGTAATCTTAATGTAATAGACTGATTCGGTCTTTTTAAATGATATACTTAAATAAGCTGTGTCAGTAAATGATCATCTTGGGTCACGGTCATCCGCTTTACAATATTTCCATGCAAATCTCTTTGTCATGCATGATATTTGATTATACATGGCAAAGTTGAAACAGGAGTTCTTTTATACAAAATTTGCTTAATGAATCCATTTACCTCATCTTCCATTAGCGTCGATACTTTACAATAGCTCAGCACGTAAGTCAGATTATTAGGGAGATTATGTTCATTCTTACCCTTTTATAGTGCTAAACTGACCCGGGGAGTCTTCAGCAGGTGTCCCATCCCATAATAGACGAAAATTCTCCAAGGTCGTATTCGATCAATTTCCGCAGATGCCATAGGATATGGTCCTATATGGCCATATAGCAGTGATAAGTGTGATCTATAACTTCACTAGCGGCTACCCACAACTTTGTACGCGTGGACCCAATTTACCCCCTTAGGGGTGGAGTTTAGTTTATACTATGTTCAAAGCTTTTGTAGAAAAATCTCTAATTGACAATGGAAACCGTATGAAAACCGAATGTTGTGGCTTAAAAGAATTGAGCGACACAGACAGATTCCAAAATTTACTTTTTACTTACATTATAATGTCTTCATATTGAGTTTTTATATACAACTTAGGTGGTAGACAAGCATACGACCCACAGAACAGTTAAAGGAGGTTAGAAGGGCCTTGTGGGCGGGGAAGGCGCGCCGCGCATATGAGCAAATGCTCATATCCCACCGAAATTTACTTATCGGCCAACACAGTCGCGCTCTTATTGTGACAACGTAAGAAGCTCCGCGAAAAAAAAGAATTATGCCGTCTTGCGCTATAATAACGTGTTGGAAAAGAAGCCAAGTGTGTAGTGTAGCCCAAGAAGGGATTTCTTTTCATCGGTAAGTCAAAAAACCTTAAAATACAAGTAATATTTGTAATTATTACAAAAGTATTATGTAATTTGTAGACAAAAACGACATAATCGCAAACTGATACAAAATTATACATTGCTTGCAATACATGAGTGCCATCTTGTACTACGTGAGCGATCGCGCAGTGTATAGCGATCTTTGCGAGAATCGCGTGTGCCGAACTAACGCTTGCAATGCCGCGATATCCATGCGTATCGATAGTGTTGGACAAAATGATCCGTTATAAACACTGTCGATATTAAGTACGTACACAAATTATTATTATCAGTAATATTGTAATCAAAATACATTTGTTTATTACCGTCAATAATAATTGTAAAATTTTGTTTTATGTCAGCCGTTTATATTGAAAATACATTTATAATTTAATTTTAGGTTTTCAACAAATCCAGATATTAAATAAATGTGGATTGAGGCTACGGGTAGAACTGAATGACAATGAAGCACAATTTGTTTGAAACATTTTGGAGACAATGATTATATAATAAAAAATTCTGGAAAAAGATACTTAAAACCAGGTGATACTCCGCATAAAAATATCGTTGTACCTTTTTCAGTAAGTAGTGCGTAATTTATTCATAGAACTATACATATGAATTAAATCAAAGTGTTTGCTTGTAATGTTAAAACAACAGTTTTGTATAAGAAATGCATATGAGTATAACCATTGATTCGGATATTCTCCGAAGTGGCGGAACCGAATTTAACATGATTTTGACAGAAGATAGTTGATGTTATAAAGCGTTACCAAGGCTACTTTAATTTTGGAAAATCACGGCATAGCGTGTTCTCCGAGGCACGACCAGATCAATGCAATTACCCATATTCATGCATACAAATATTTGTACTGATCTGGAATCGACCCGCGCCACCTGTGTTTCGGTCGCGTTCACTCGACCACGACCACGACCGCGGCCACAGAGCCTGGTTGTGTTCCTCTGTTCCACATATCCCCACTGATCTATCCCTACTGGTAGTTAATAAAGGATTTTTTTCCACATTTAGTTACTAGAGGGGTATTGTGTATTTACATTTAGCCAGACGGCTACTACGGCTACTTTTCACCTACTTTGTCAAAATACAAGAATTATGATGAATTGTTGATGTTACTAATAACGCAGAATGAGCTTACTCAATAAAGTTCACGACTTGTGTAAATTTCAGATAGTATCAAAATTATGGAAATTTTATCGATATCGAAAATCGACCTTTGGTCACCGTACATGTATGAGAAATTTTTATTGCTTTTGTGCGTGTGTGAGTACACGTCAAATGCAGTATTTGCATTAGTGTGACAACCAATAGCAAACTCGTGATTTGAGTGTGCTGATTTATTTGTGTGCGTAAACCGCGTCGTATTGGTCTCTTTTTTATAGTGGAGTTAAAGAGTGGGAGACAAGCGGCGACACGCGTCCTAATACAAATTAGGAACTATTTCCTTTCTAACCTCCTTTAACTGTTCTGTGATACGACCCAACTGAGTTCATAATTATCTGCTACGTATTTAAATATTATGCTCTTTTAAAAATTACAACGACAGCTACATAAATTACAGATTCGCATAACACTAATTCAAAGTATATTTCGTTTCAATACCAATGTATATGCAAATTACTCATCATAATGACTTTTACTAAAAAATTAACATAACTATTGCGAACATAACATGTATTACCAAATACTTATTCTTCAATGAGACATTTTGGGTCGGTTTTATCTGCTTCGAGAAAATCAATAGGTCACGTTACGACCGATCCTGGAAGCGAGATCCCTTTCGGCGCTATATCGGTTCCGAAAGGCGGCGCGAGAGCGGGGTCACGATTCCGACCGTGAAGAAATTCAGGCCGTGAGATCCTGGCTCCACAAGGACATGGTGGCGGAATGGCAGCTACGACTTGAGTGACCAAGTGCAGGAACACAACAAAAGAAACAGCCCTATTCCTTTGTCACCTTGTACGACACCGCATGATCCGCCATGAGAAGAGATGGAGTGGTCTAAATTCAACTCTACCGGGAACGTCTACATGTATATGTAATTAAATCTGGCTTTTGGACATCAATACACGAGCGAACATCTCTCTGACTAATACCTCTGAGGACTCTAGTCACTGCAGTAAATACAATACGATTACTTACGTGAGATTTACTGCATAACGAGGAATCAGCGTGGGTAGGTATTTCCTCAAGAAGAAGCCTTTTCAGATTTGAATGAATATCCTCTCTTCGTGAAGAGAGAAGAAAAACTAGGATTGAGTCACAGCTGCCAACAAACTGCTGTGCAGTTTAGCAGATGTTGAGAATAATAAGATATAATTTTAAATTCAAATAAACGATTTCATTTCATTTTTTCATTTCTCTTAACACTTTATAAAAAGGTACTACACATATCGTTTGCACTAAGGAAATCCCCTTATGGTCTTTTACGATCTGGTGTTTGTCGCATATTTTGTGGGTTAATGCATTTCCAGTGACCCACGCAAACGCCAAACACAACACTCAATAGGATATAAAAACAAACTAGTTCGGAAGCAAAAAATATTAAGTATTTCCCTTCTAAATAAGGTAAGAGACTAAAAAATCTACAGAGAATGTAGACATTACGTATTATAGAATACAACGTAACGTACACAAGATATGGCAATTAAAAAAAATGTCGCAACTAGGTTTAGATCAGTCCCCCCAATATTCCAATTATAAACGGTACAGACTAGGTCGTGAGCGGTGTGACGTCATTTTATTGGTAAACTTGGTCCCCGCAGAGAACAAAAATACAGTATGACACAGATGGCGCAACATTTAAACGGCCACCTTCCGCTGTGGCGAATTGCGGGTTTCATCCTAATACGGAATTATTATTTATATCATTGGCAAATAATTGGGTAAAGTTTGTGTCCAATAATTGTTTGGATGTTTGTATGTTTGTGTATTCTCCAAGACATCTCATCATCTGCCTGACCATGTCCCAATTATTTGGGCTCAGAGCAATTATTCTCTTCTGTTCATTTCTTTAGAGGTCATTGCCTTCCCTGATATATCCCTATTCGCGCATTTCTAGTGCCAATTGCCTAGTCCTAGTGTGAAGGTATTGCTCTGTTTTATTGTTTGTGAAATACAAAAAGTTGTGACAAAAAAGATACAGGTACTAATCGGTACTATTCCCACCTGCATTTCCATTACTATAGTTAATTCTCGTACAACATGCAACAGGATTATTAATTTACCCACAAAAACACTTTCAACTCAACTGATTTCAAACCCAAACAAGGTTTATCAGAAGGAAATTGGAGGGGTTAAATGTGGAACTATTATGCCTCTCAGCAAACAGGAGACAATAGAGACAAAATGGTGAACTACCTTTAAAAAAGATAATTTCTTGGTGCACACAATTATTGTCGACCGTAACAGATTCAGCTGAAATTCGCGTGCAACATCTAATTAATACCAATATGCACTATTTACACAATGATGTAAGCTTCATCATTATACAGTTACCTCAGTACCTGTAATACTATCGGTGCAACAAAAACTCTATTCAGATTATATCAGATTAAAACACATAATTGTGGTACTAAATATAATTTGCAATCATGCAAGAACATAAGCAAATGCAATTGAAGCATGCAAGCATTCGGTAACTGCTAAATAAAAATATATAATTGTACTTAATAATTTGTACAAAATTACATACATGTTTTATATGGTGAAGTATTTCAAATTGCTTTGCATGCCGACAAATTGCTTTACAGTTTGGTAACTGATGTTTATTGTTAAGAAAAACAAGGATCCAAGCTTTTTTTTCTATCACTTAGGTCGCAGACAAGCATGCGGGCCACCTGATGGAAAGTGGTCACCGTGGCCTATGGACGCGTGCAAAACCAAGAGAGTCACACTCGCGCTGCCAACCCTGCAAGCATTTTCTGTGCCGTCGGTGTAAAAGACAAAGCAGGACAAGCTTTTGGTTTTTCCACTGACAGCCCTCCAGTGAGCTCTGGCTACCCTAGTCACCGCCGCGAACTCAAGAACAGAAGAACCAACAAGTCGCAAAGCTGTCTGAATTCTGAATGCTGAAATGGTAGCGCTAAGTCGAAAAGAGCAAATAAGGGCCGAAGCTGCTAGAATGTTAATCAGTCGGAAGTCGCCTGTTGAGACAGGATTACTGAAGTGAAAAGAGTCTATGATGTCTGAAACTACCTGAATGACACCTCGTTGTCACAAGCATCCCTTTACACGTTTTACGTCAGAGATATTGTGTTTCGAATAAATAGTATAAATACCAATAAAACTTCGGTTTCGTTCAATTCAGGTTTTACTGCACTTATTAAAATTACAAGTTGTGGAATGCCTTCACGAATAAAACTAGATCCAGCAGCGATACGACAAAAACTGGATTGTAGTGAATGTGACGGTTGTTGTGTAGTTAGTGAACAAAGCAAACCCAGAATGTGTTCAGGTGCCAGTAGGTAGTAACCAGATATTTTCAATAGGATAAACCCAGTTTTAGGCCTGTAAATCCTGACTTAGTCCACTAATGAGGAGGTAAATATAGCACAATAGTTTAGTTAGGGTTGGCAGAAGCAGGCCTCACTATTTCCGGGGACGAGTTGGGGGCTCTGTGGTTCCCACGCCCGAGGAGGGCCAGAACGAGTGAGATGGCCCTGGGCCTGCTGGGGTGCGAAGGATATACCTGTCAACCTCACCTTCGGCAACTTAGCTACACGCGCAGGATTCTAAGGAAAATCCCCTTTCGCCAAGGGTTTAGAGGACAATATTAAAATCAATCTGAAATTCTATCGGCTTACTTATATGAAGACTAGAAGCGTAAAGCGTATGTCTGGATCGTAGCAAATGCCTTGCCTTGCCTTCTTTGCCTACCCCAATGCAAATGAGGTGAGACTAAGTATATATACGTATGTATCAGCAACATAACATTAGCTAACCCGTGGCGTGGCTCTCAACATTAACACGCGGAAGATATACGAACAACCGGTTCCTAGGTTTAAATGAATCGTAAATTATTTTCTATTGTGTTTAAATCATCATTTTGAATGGGATATTACGTTACGCATTTGTTTTGTAACCAATCACTGCCTATTTCTTGAAGAAATTGATTTACAACGGGTTATAACTTGCGGTATGTACATACTGTTAATGGGAATTAATGCGATTATGGTATAGGTAGATAGACCTTTGATTTGCCTGACGTTTGACGGTGTGAGTATTGCGGTATGTTAACACCGTTTCCGACATTTCGATTGCTTTTCAGCAGCAAGAGTTAGGGGGTGACTAGAATGGTTATGTAGGGACAGGAATGCTGACGCCGGAAATTCAAGTCATACGACCGAGCGCCCGGCGTGTTCAGGCAGTCGCGTACGAACTGGGCAGTAGGTTGGACACGTACAACCTTAAGTAACAATTGTAACCTTTCTTGTAACTTTCCTGTAACCAAACTTGTACCAAGGTCAGATACAGTAAACGGGTAATTATTCCTTGAGTGTTTAATTTACACAACCTAGGAGTCCCCCAACTCACCCCAACAGTTATATATTATGAAATAGTAAAGCCTATTAGCTGGTAAACCTGCTGCTTAACGAACGAGGCTCTGGGGCATCCTCTCCTCTCAGACGGCACCCGCCTTATTAGCACGGCACTTCGGGTCTCTAAAAGTCTTTTTCGCTAATGATAACACGAGTCACTTTGGTCACATTATAAATTTTTCTGCTAATTCATTGATAGAAGACACTTAAGTATTTCCCACCATACTGAGGTTAGTGCCAGATACTTTATATAGACCAAATAAGGACCGAATGATCCTCAATTAAAGCGTTAACAGACGGTGGACGCCATTAAAAAAAATTGAACGAGTTTATAATGAGTCAGGTTTCGTTGCATTTACCTTAGAACGGTACATTTTTGTCCTGCTCAGCTGCAAGAGGTGCGAGTGAGAAAAAATGCCTTGTCGTTTATTTACTCTGTTTCATATACACATAACTGTTTACGAGAAGCGTCTGATGAGGATACATAATTGTACTCTTAAGCTTATGGTGCTATTATATTGGGAAAATTAGTTTATGTAGTTTACTACACAAATCATTTTTCAAATGGAATATGAGTTGAGAATTTTTGGATCGTATGAACCACAAAACTATGAAGATGTTCAATATAATTCGCATTTAATACATTTGGCAGTATAACTGTTAATACTGTTGATTGATGGCGCTTGGTGGAACCTGCTACAAGTATAATACACTTTGTACATTTCTACTATATTTTAACCGCAACTACAAACCTTCGAGAATGCTGTGAGGCGAAACCGGTCAGATGAAAAATATATAGTGAAATACAAAGTGCTTGCATGTTATTCAAAACATTTAGCACAAGTAAACCTTACCTACAAATCTGTACACACTGCTGATTGACGGACGAGCGTTTATCACTAGCTTCCCTCGGGGTTCGAATCTGTCACAAAAACTGTACCAGCTACGTTTTTATTTTTTTAATACCACTTAGGTGGCAAACAAGCACATGGCCCACCTTATGGAAAGTGATTACCGTAGACTATGAACGTGTGTAACACCAGAGAAGCTACACTCGCGCGTGCGGACCCTGTAAGCACAGAGTCTCTGTGACGTCAATGTAGAGGACAAAGCAGGACAAGTCTTTAGTCATCCCACTGACAGCACAAATTCTCCAGTGAGCTTTGGCTACCCTACTAACCGCTGGGCACACAATATGAAGTTATTATAACCGCGGTATTCTGTAGGGCGACTTCCTCAGTCGGACAGCTCAATTGGGCGGAAATACCGCCGTGTTAACAGTGCAGATACGAAATGTATACGAATTTTAAAGCTCGTTTTCGAAACTATCTGTTACTATTGATTAGCCCTATTCCGCAGACTAAATACGGTCCTACAATGCACAGGACCCACCTGATGTACTCGTGTATGGTATCAGACGTGAGTTATTGAACACTTTAAATAGGTAATTGATTTGAATTAACTAATTAACTATTTTAGAAACTAACATTAGTATTAATAGTGTTAAGGTTGATATAAATAAATGAATATATAAATGTGTCTTACAACAATAGTAGTTTTATAGAAGCTCTTGTAGGTAACACTGTATAGAAACATACCTGCTTGGGAAAATGTGCCATCGTCGCGTTCTTGAGTCAGCCCCATTGCTGGTCGAGCGCAAGCTTCATCACTGTGGAAGACATTCACTATCAGTATGCGTTATTAAGGTTTCATTGTATAGATTTAGATCGGTAAAACTAAGTGCCTTGGATAAAATGGCGCACATTGAGAGAGGCCTATGTCTAGCAGTGGACAGCGGTGAGCTAATTGATTGATTGATTGAAGTACCCAGGACCTGAACACGCGCCCAGTACCTTACTGCGGGCATGCTCTGGCCAAATGAGCTACTCAGACACTTGTTGGACATTTTTTTATACAACTTAAGTAGCAATCAAGCAAACGGGCCACCTGATGAAAAGTGGTTACCGTGGCCTATGGACGTATGCAACACCAGAGGCGTAATGTGACACACATGCCGTCGACCCTGAAAGTACCTTCTAATGCCCTTGTTGAAGAACCCCATATTGTAGTCACTTTGGATAATCACGGCAGAGACTTCATTCCACAGATTAAACGTGATGGGACATACAAAATTCTCCCATATAATCGTCATGGGGTGTCTTGGGACAAATAAAAAGTTACATACATATCATAATCACCCCTTTATCCCCGGAGGTCTAGGATTAGGCATAGGTGAATTAACACCCAATCATTAAATTCGATCCCACTTAATAGGGGATGAGCCTATTGCCGTATTCCGGGCACTATTGTTGACTCGAGCCATGCATCTAAGGCTGAATATATCTGTCTGATGTTAAACAGCCTTATCCCTTAGTCGCCTTGTACAACACCACATGGGAAGAGATGGGGTGGTCCAAATTCTACTCTGCCGGAAGTTAACATAGGTACTACTTGATTAAAAATTTAATTTTACAAAAATGAATAAAATTGTCTAATAATTACTGTACGTTGCGTAGTTACCTTTATTAAGCTATATTTAGATTACCGTATTGGTTCCCAGCGGAGTAGAATAGAGGCATTTCATCACTTCCCGTGACTGTTGCAAAAGGCGACTAAGAGATATTGCTATTTTCCATCCGATAATAAACATATGGCCCATAACAATGTATCCATTTGACGGTAATAGGCTCGCACCCACGTATTACATGGCATCGAAAATCATAGTTGGTGAAATGTGCGTGTCAATAGACCTCTTCCAGAATTGACAGGACAGGACGTGAATATGTGAAGGAATGTATAATTTAGATTTGTAAAAGTCAACATTCAGGATAGGTATTTAAACTATCATGGTCACTCACATCAGTATCAGAATAAACGGGATATCTACCATGTTTCATTATTTTGAGTTTCCGATATTTCGGCGCTGTTGCAAGCACTGGAGTAGAGGCGGTGAAAAAAGAAAAAGTTTTTTCCTAGGAGTAATTATATCGATCTACCCTCTTTCGAGTTCTCTTACTACGCGTATCTGCACTTAAATATCGGAAACTCAAAATAATGAAACATGGTAAATATCCCGTTTATTCTGATACTGATCCAGGATAGGATCTGGACTCTGACCGAATTACCTAGCGTATGCAGGTGACTAGGTCAGAGTTCTGTCTTGGAAACGTATTGAGGCGATTGGATGAATTTGAGTGACCATTTTAGGCCTAGGCATTTTACATTCGATTAGGCTCTTATCTAGACGTACGCATTCTTGATGATTTTTTATAATGCGTTTTATGTAAAAACTGCGTTTATAAATATTTTTCTGTTTAGAAATAAATTTTGAAGACTAGACCCTAGTTTATTTGTTTAGTAATTATGTGTTTTTATAAAAAGTCGCTACAAGTTTGTTTACCTTTAGTTAAGTACCTAACCGAATGAAGTACTTATAGATAAGTCCCATATTTACCTCTATGTAATATCAGATCCTTGATAACTCGTAAGAAAAAAATAAAAAAACCTGAGTGTACCTAGTCCATTATAAAACTGAAATACAAAAGCAAATATCGTTCGGAGTCGTGCGTAAAAATCGGTGTTGGCGATGGATCAATTTTATTATTCACGTAAAAACTAACCACAATGCTTACAACAAAAAAGGACTATTTAATTTTTCTTTGATGATGACAATTAGTTAGTTTCACTATAAAATATAATGAAATGTACTAGCCTAATGGTATGGGTAATGGACTGCTGAGACGAGGTCTCGGGTTCGATACTAGGTTTTACCATGGCACACACCAATGACTTTTCGAGGCTTTTCGAAGTTATGTGTGTATTTATCGCAGGTTTAGATGTGCCCGGTTAATGGCAATAGGCTCGCCAACTATTAAATTGGGACCTAAACGTAAACTGGCGTAAGTTTATGTTATGTTATGATATGTACTTATTGTGTATGAAAATTTTTTAATTAAATTGTATTCAATGAATTTATTGTTAGCCTAATTGTCACGACACGATATAAATTATCATGATTTAATAGGCCTACGACTATTGTATATCTACGAAAGCAAGAAAAAAAAAAGTGGATAGGAAAAAAAGGATGGTCTAGTTATTTTATGGTCTAATAGCAAGCAACTTAAGATAAACCAATCTATAAAGAAAGGAGCAGTAGGAATGGGCTACAAAGTGCAAGATTTGGATGCAACTGGGAGGTCCCACTGGTAGTATTTTTGAAACCTCTCATATACTAGATGAAGTTCATTATTGCAAGCTGTTACTTGAGTATACAGTTTTACAAGTATTTATATAATGGTATTATTACAATGAAGAGTTAATTAAGTTCATAAAACTTACAGTGTGTTACATGCTTAAACCAGCAAATGCAGTCTGTCTTAAGCATTATGTAAGAGGTTTAACCTCTAAATTAATAAAACTTTTGAAATGTAATCCATTTACCTCACAGTGCATTAGCACATCAATCATAATTCATAAGATACAGCATGCAGGAAGCATTAGTGTTAGACCTTGAAATTAAGTAACTAAAAAATTGTACTAACATCATTTGCATTAGTGTTATTATTTAATACCGTCTATGTCTACTAAATTAAAAAAAAAAGAAATTTTAGCTGCCTTTTGAATAATATGAACCTATCAGCACTGCTTATTACAACTACAAAAATAAATGCATAACCTTTTTACGCAGTTTGAATGCATAGAATAAATTGGTATACCTATGTCAATTATTTAAAAATGCAATAATTAGTAATTACTAGTTCTACTTTTTATTTTCATGTTAATGGTGTCTTACAGAAGAATTATACACTATATAATAATAGTAATAAATAGTACACTTGGGTACTGACCTCAGCAACCTATCCCGGTAGCATACAACAGTACGGCGCTCGTCACTAACTCCTATTGAGAAGGTGGCTAGGTCTGGCCTGCCCAGCTGCTCAACACATCGGTGAATGAGAAATCGCCTGTAGTTGCTTACTGGAGGGAACACTAGCACACTGAAACAATGTTATAAACCATATTTGACTCTTGTGTCACATAAATTTGATGTTTTTTTTTATAAGTTCAAATTATTTTTTTTATACTAACAGAACTTTTTTATAATGGTTATTCAGACATGAAGAGCTATTTTAAATAATGGCTTCATATTTAAATATTATAAATCACTAGTATCAACAAACTGTATAATTTATTACTAAAGAAAATTTTAATTAATTCACTTAATCACTAGTTCATATGCATGACGAAAAACATGCATGCTATACTTAAAAAAAAAAACATATTCGCGAGGCTCTAGTTAATTTATACTGAGGGAAATGTGGCGATATTCAGTCGTTTTCGTTCGTCTAGTCGTTATAATTAACAGTAATGGAAAGAACATGTTGCAGTATTTTTAATTTATGAATAATACATGAATATTTCTCGGCGTTCAAGGTGTCATCTCGTTTCGCACCATTTGATTTGCGAAAATACGAGCGCGACCTACGTTCGTTTGCGCTTGACACATAGTAACCTTGAAATTGTTAAACAATAATCTGTAGTATCAATCTTGACCATCAATATAGGGAATAATAAACTTATAAAAAGACACTACGGCGCTAATTTTGCGGCTAACTGCACATGGAAAACATAAAGATAAAATTGTTTACCTGTCAACTCTTGCTTCGGCTGTAAAACATTTCAAGTCTTCGTTGACATCCTCGACAAAGTTGTCGTCTGCAAGACTGAGAAACCGCTCTACCGTTTTGGCACCCAGTTTGACGATCAAAATGATAATTACAAATAATTAAATAAAAATATCTATTCACATGCCTCACAGAAATCTATCGGCCATCCATTTTCATATTGCCCACACACAAAAACAACTTTATAAATATACACACACACACACACATAGAGAAGGAAATGTCAAATTAATGTTGCCCATTTCGCACTAGAATGTTTTAGTCGATATGGATTAGTCGATACTGTTATTCCACAAAACCGTAATTATGACGTTTTGATGTGGTAAAAAATGTTATAACCGTAAATTTTTGGACAATAATTTACGTTTTTAATATTATTAATTATTATTTATCGCACATTTTTAAGATAATTATTAATAATTAATTTTCGCATTATAAAGTTTTATTCTAAGTCTCAAAAAATATGTTTATGTTTCTATGGTTTTACCTGTCGTAGCATTCAGCGGAAATACAAGTAGGTGGCAGACAAGCATGCGGCACATCTGATGGCAAGTGTACCGTACTCTGGGAACACAACACGAAGTTATTACAGCCACGGTATTCTATAAGGTGGAGATACTTCCCCAGTCGATCTGTCGTATTCTACCTTCTTCTTTTTATTAATGGCCTCTGCAGCAAAATCGCCCCAATTTCACTCATGTTTTTGTAAAATTATTAATGATGATATACCAATATCACATATTTCAAGAAATTTTACCAGAGCCACGTTGGCTTTGCCTGTACATTTATTTACGTATCTACCCCCACGAGGTCTGTTCTATCAGAGAACTTGCTGAAAAGTTCAAAAAATAATCGCAGCAGCGATAAATGTTCAAAGTAGTCAGGACGAGTTCTCTAGTTTTGAGGTGAATTTGTAAAAAAGTGCATAGTTAGATTTGATTTTGTAAATTTTTATTACCAGTGTAGAGGAACAGGGCATGGTGTTCTTCAACACAAGAGGATCGTATTATTATGCTATGGGAGGTGGAAAGGTATTTATGAGAAGGAGGAACCTCCGACAAGGCTAGGCAAGTAGCATTAACATAAAAATACATACAACTAAACTTAATATATTTTATTAAATATTTATTTTAACCTAAAGTACAATTTTATTTAATTAACTAATAAGAATAGGAAACTGAAAATAATTAATTCGTTAATATCTTTACCCTTCCTTGGAAATTTATATGTTATCTTAATTTTAAAGTAATACCAAATAATAATCGAAACACTAATCAATTAAAACAAAATTAACAAAAATTAAATTTTTTTTTCTGAAACAATGAGTATGTTTGAGACATGGTTAATTGAACTAATAAACATAAATTAAAATATTGGATTTGAGAAAGAGTAATATTCTAATTTCATATATAAATTTTCTTACACATTTTTTGTATAACAAAAGTAAACTATCCAAGCTAGAATATTTTTAGTATACAGTTTTAATTTAAATTGAACATTTTACGAAAACCGTACTATTTTATGTTATTTAAAATGTTATTGAATCTAGTCTATATGACATCATTTAAACTTAGCACTGATCTCATTTAAACTTAAGCTATCATGAATTTCAAATGGATAGTTTACCTTCGGTACATAGATTTGTCTTTTTTTGTGACAAAAAAGCTAGGCAACCATTAATTTAATTTATCAGGTCAAAAACAAAAAAAAAGGATGATATTCTCTTTGTCATACACTAAAACTGCCAGTTTAGATAGTACTAACGTCAGCAGATTTTAACTATATAAATAATAAAACTAAATCACTTTAACATCTCTAGTGTTAGATTAAATAGCAGGGTAGCCTAGCTCATCAAGTCATAGACGACATTAATAGATAATGTTGAGTACATTATAAAAATATATCATGTTCCCTATAAATCGATCTTAGGTCTATACTGCAGTCGGAGGGGCGGGTCGCGGAACCGCCAGCGCGTCACGTACACAAACTTTAACGTATGATCTTTGCCTAGTAGTTCGTCGTTACATAGTATGTCAATCTGGAAATAAAATACAGTGGAAAATTTGTTACATAGATTTGTGACATTATATTTACTTATGGTGGGAAAATGAGGTGAATAGAAATCAAGAGATGAATAGAAATCAAGAGATGAATAGAAAAAAAAAGGTGAATAGAAATCAAAAAGAGAGTTTCTTGTATTGGACTATTTATATGTATGTACAAAATGATCCAAATAACCAGATAGTATGATGTGAAAAATTATTATTTACTATTTTTTTTCTATCAAGTACACGCCAATTTGACTTCACCTCGCCTGATGGTATGCTAAAGGCAAAGTCACAGGAGAGACGGTCACCATTACACATACAGTAATGTTACAATGGTGGCACTCAGCTTGGCGGCCTAATCAGATGGTTTTTCATGCCCCGCTTAAAGGACCCGGGACTGTAGGAAGATAGAAATTCCTAATGACTATTATATGTCTTTTTTTTTATACCACTTGGTTGGCAGACAAGCACACGGCCCACCTGATGGAAAGTGGTTACCGTGGCTTATGGATGTGTGTAACACCGAGTGAGTCCCAATGGCACTGCCAACCCTGTAAGCACAAGAGTTTATGTGCCATCAGTGTAAAAGACAAAGCAGGACAAGCTTTTGGTCTTCCTACTGACAGTTCAAAGACTCTCCAGTGAGCTCTGGCTACCCTAGTCACCGCCGGGAACACAACACAAGGTTATTATGGCCGCGGTATTCTGTAGGGAGGAGGTACTTCCCCAGTCGGGCTGCTCAATTGGACGGAAATACCGTCGTGTCCTACCTCCTGCGAATCATTTTACTGTTTCTCTTCGATTTGGGAGATCAGATGACAGTTTGTTTCTACAAAAGCCGTAAGCCAAACCAAAAGGAGAAAACGGAGTAGAAGGACCCTCGGGTCCGAGGTGAAAGCTTCATATGCAACAGGGAACAATGTTATGTTGATGATTCACATCAGTTTATCTTACACAACACTGTACCCTAATGTGAATACTTACTTCTCTATACTTCTCCATTCCGCTTAAAACTTTCTTAGCTATAAATTTCTTTAGGTGTGTGATTGTGGCCTGTGCTGAGCACCTAATAAAGCTGCGTTTTAGCGTCCGCAGTGACGTTGATATGCACTCCAGACATACATTGACCTGTAAGGCACAAAGACATCTGATTAGATTACATTGTATCACAAACAAATAACAAGCTTGTATGTTTTAGACTAGTAACATATATTTTGTACAATAATTGAAAATGAGAAAATGAGAGAGAAATTGAGAAAAGGGTGAATTTTTCAACTAAATGGACAAAAAGTACTACCTCAAATCATTTTGATAAAAATTAAATCTGCATCATAGAATTAATAACAGAATTTAAAAAATAAACAGTATATTCCTGATCCATGAAAATTATGTAAAGATCATCTTAAGTACCTGTTCATCTTTTCTGTGACAGTCAGTGTTATCTGGCTGCTCAGGTTCATCAGCTCCAGGTTTGTCCGCTGCAAGAGCAGCATCTTTTGGACACGGCAGGTTACGGGCACGGTAGAAATCTCTTTCCCGTTTTATTTCATCTGTGAATATCAACCACACTGCTTATTACAAAAGTATTACTCAGTAATCATTTATTTGGATAAAATATCTTGCTTCAAAATGTGAACTTTGGATGCAATTGATGTTATGATAATGAATAACTATATAGTATAAGGCAGCCTCTGTGGCGTGGCGGTAATGAATGCGGCCGCTACCTAGATGGCATGGGTTTGATACCCGGTCAGTACAAATATTTGTATGCATGAATATGGGTATTTGCATTAGTCTGGTCATGCTTCAGAGAGCATGTTAAGCTGTTATTCCCAGTAGCCATACGAACATCTATGCAAGTTGTTATGAGTTAAAGGAGTCCAACAACTGGTCTAGTCTGCAATGCTTCGATATTACCTGGGTAGTAGAGGTCAGATGGCAGTCGCTTTACGAAAAATATCGAAGTTTAGCCAAATCCACAGATTGACTGGTAAAGTGGACCCCGGACTCCGAGGTGTAAGCTTCCAAACTGCAGTTAATAATATAATCCCAGTTACATAGGAAGCTTTCACCTCTAATGCTAGTGTGCACTATACCAGTCAATTGTGGATTTGGCTGAACTTCCATAGATAACTATGGGCCTGACCTGACATAATTATATTGGAACCAATTCTTATTAAGTTAAACCAATTTTATTATTAGGATAAAAAATATATAATCACAGATGAGCTTGCTGCTTTTGGATCTTCACCACAAGTATTGAAGGTACAATGGTGAAACACTTCAAAGCAATTGTATCAAAACATTACATACAAACTGCTCACCATCTGCCTGCCTTTCTTGTTAGATATCATACTCCTTTCTTTTGATGTGTCTTTACTTACAATTCAATTATATCTGCTCAGCCCTAGCTATGCTTCTAAAGCTCTGTAAAGCTGCCGTTAGGTAACATAATAAATGAGTGTTTCTTATATTTATTGCAGTCCATACTCACTGTCTTGTAAATCCGGCACTAGTTTATAAACAATGTCCTGCATGGTCCGGTCGAAGCTGATGTACTGCAATGGGTGCGATTGGTGTATCACAATGGTACATGTTGGACATGTGTTGTTCTCCTCTAGATGTTTCACTAGGCAGCTTTTGCAGACTGAAATATTTGAAGGTTACCTTTAGGTTATACAGCTGTTTAGCTATATGATAGTGTCAAAAAAGGTTTAATGCAATTAAAAGGGCAAGTAATTTGTTAAGAATAGTGAATATTTCCATAGTAAATTCACGTTTTCTTGACCAATGTTGATAGCATTGATTTTTGTTTGTCATTTACACTGACACAAAATATATCTAAGCTGCTTGATTATATAAAGATTTCTCTTTTGAGTGATAATATATGAATTAACTAATTAGTAAATATTATGTTTATAATACTAACACGTATGAAGACACTCTGTGACCGTAGTCGCGTCGATGAAATATCCGCGACAAATTTTGCAGGTAATATGACTATTCAATGTTTTTAACTTTATCCTCCTTTCCATTGTCATCCTAAATCTACGTCTGCATTAAAAACATTAGTGAAACGAACTTAAAACCGATATAAAACCAAAATAATTAGAACATAAATGCAAAATCTACAATCAACAACTCAACACTTCAACTGCGTCTAATTAATGCTTCTTTTAAATGTTTAATTCTTTTTGTTTATGCTATATATTTTACAGCATTTGTGATTGAAAACTTTCAGTTAATGCAAATTTTATTAGTTAATTTACTTTACATAAACATTTAAAGTTCTGTCTGAGATACATACCCAAATAAAATATTTTTTTATTTTAGCAACGCACTGAGTACTTCTAACTGAGTTAACTGTAGCAATAACTAGACGTTTCAGATTTTTTTATTGCAGTTGGTATGAGTTTAGTTATTGCCGTGTTGTGTTAACGTTAGGAATATCGATATTAAAGACTGAAAACCTTTTTTTTTCCTATGAATAAAATCGAATGATGGTTACGGTTATACAACAGACAAATGTTTATAGTAATTATAATTACTTTATAAAATTCTGCTCATCTACATCTAGAATGTCTTGATTGATATTCTAGTACATATTATCAGAGTGACTACCTTCCTCTTCCTCGACCTGGGAGCTGAAGGGAAGTGAAGGCAGATTTTGCAGGTGATCTACTGTTATCGTCTGGAGCGCTCCACTCTACTGTAGATACGATCATGCGTGTGAGGGGCCCGGGGCGTTTTATAATTGTTAGGTATTCCTCTTGGGATAACACCTTCCCTAAGAACTGCATCAAAAAAGATCTTTCCTTTTAGTGTGCGGCGGTTTTATACGGAGATGGGTTTACTTATCGGAGACTGTCTCTTCAAGATTGCATAAACAAGTCAAGCAGGGTAGTGCACCGTGTGTGAGGATAGGTGCGGTGATATGTGCGTAAGGAATGTAGTGCCTACTTGTAACGTGTAGGGTAAGTGTAACGTGTAGAGTAAAGTGAGAATAGCTTGACTATAGGTCATTTAAACATTTAGAATTTTCATAACACATTTAAATAAAATTCAAATTATTTGTTTTAAAAATATTTTTACTTTACACACTTTTGTCATATCGATACAAATATTTGACGTCAAATTTATGTGAAAAATATATTTTTCTTGTCAGCAAAGTCTGGCTGGCGGCAGACCTACTATTTCGCTGACGAACCCTATAATTTTGGCGACAGATAAATCTCACACAAAAAAAAAGTGATCGTACATCTGCAAATGGCGTTCTTATATAACTTACCTTAAACAAAGTTCTTCTACTTAGAATGCTTATTATACTTGAAAATAATAAATAATTTATTTAATAAATAAATAGTTGCAATTCAAATATAGCACATTTTTAAATATATTCTACCTATAAATAATAGTGACAATCAAATATTTCTAGGAAAACAAATTGGTTTCCCAAAAGCTAGAACTTTTTCTATCTTTAAATATACTGTTCAGTTCGTACGACTGCGACACTATGAAACTGAGCAGGTACAGATCAATTGGCGTTTGAGGGAAGATAGCGAGTCAAGCGCCAACTGGCCCGAACCTGTGCGGTGTTGCTCGGCGTCGGTAGCTTGGTGGTCAAGGAGTCAACTTTACGATCGAGAGGGGGACGAGGAGGGTTCGAATCTTGGCCATTACACTACTGACATGAACCCACTCCTAACACAAGCATTTAGCTTAGCTGGAGGGGTTAGAGGGAATATTAGTAATTTCGGTTCTAATATTCTTTCCTTAAAGAAAAAGAGAAGTATAGTAATATACAGATGTCGCACTCGTACGAACTTCTGAGTCGCCATCAAGATTGAACCAATACAATACAATAGTGCAGTGTTTAAATGTATACAATAGTATAAAAAACTGTGCTCAAGAAAACATAACGTTTTTTTGTACATGTGGTTGAAAGAACACAGCCTATAACGGTCAAACTAACTTTGACATTGGCTTCCATTTTTAAAATATTGGTGAGATTAAAACATACCTCAAGCTTTTTTAAAAGTAGTATGCATAATAATATAACTATACTCCATTTGATTAGGTTTTTTTTACATGCGCAAAATCCCCACGGAAACCCTCCACTAGAGCCGGTGGAAGAGGTTATGTCGGACTCGAACCGACCAAAACGCACGCCGCCTGTGGGTCGTTTTTTGTTGCCGAAGGTGAGGTTAACAGGCATATCCCTACCTTGGCCGGCCCAGGGACATCTCTCTCGATCTGGCTCTCTCCTAGGTCCACATAATTAGGTGGGTACTTAACTAAAGGTAGACATTCTTGTGGCGACTTTTTATTAAAACGTATATTAAAATAAACTAGGCTAAATGACTAACTTGACTTGATTTCGGTTTAAATGTTAAAATGAGAAATGACAGAGAGTAACAGAAAAATATTAATACATTAAGTTTTTAAATAAAACATGTTAAAAAAACACATTAAGATTATTTTAGTTTAGTTACAAACCTAACCCAATTTAGTATAAATTGAACTCTCTGTTTTAGCAATTTCCCTCTTGAGATAAATATTATATAATTATTAAACAATAATTATAGATATGTATTTTATTTTAATCAAGTGACGTCTGACTGTTCTCAATACTTTGTCAGGTTTGATTAATTACTTTTTTACATATTAGTAAAAAGTTTTCGCTAATTCATTCGTGTTAATAAATTAATGAGATTCCAGTAACAATCACGAGGAAATACGTAATAAATAATGTGCAATTAGTAAGTTAGAAAGAGACAAAAGGTGTCCTGTTCTGTTAATTAACTTTACTTAGGCACATTGCAATATTTACATAATTTATAACTAAACTCTAGCTGCCCTACTATTACTAAAGCAATCCGTTAGAATAAATATCAATCTTAATTTAATTTGTAAAAATTTAATAACTTATCTTTCCAATATTCTTATAAATCGATGCTATTGAGGTAGTTTGATATCGAAAGTCAACCTGGGCAAAAGTCACCAGCAGTCACCAAAAGTCAATGTTATTACTTTTGGTGGCTACTTGTGACTTTGGTCAATAGTGTAAAGGAAGATTTTGAATGGTTGTATCAAAAGATGTTATTTAATTTATTGGGTTTAGTTTCACCATATAAATTCTACCATCAATATCTAGTTGAACCATGCATCAATTGGGTAATTTCCTGTAATTAAGATAAATTATTTATCTGAGCTTATTAAATTAAGAATTGTAAAAGAGCTGTAAAAGTTAAGTCTGTTCTTATTTTATAGTTTTTATCAATTTTTAATCATCCACCCAACCTATATTAGTAAATGACTTGACAGTAAAATATTGTGATGTCACAATAAATTATTTCATACAAGTTTCCTTGTAACTTACCGTTTTGACATTTAATAAAAAGTAACTAATTTGACTAGTCAGTTAAATACCCAATTACTTCAGGTGAAGCGAAAAAAAATCTTTAATTTTTTTTCGCTCGCTTCCACTTTCGTGAGATTTAAAAACATGGTTATTTATTTATTTTCATAGTAAATACATTGACCTGCACTACCTTCGAGACTCACATAACCGCGATCTATATTAAAAAAAATCCTCTTTCTTCCTTTAATCGTGTGATTTTCGACACGATTCTACCCTCCACACACGTATTTAACAGACCAAGCTGATGGAAGATATAAATCAATATTAGCGTAAGCTTATCGTACATCAACGTATATCGATATTTACCACATCGATAAATAAAAAGCATCACTAAAAATCTTAAAACTTACTAAAGCGCATCACTACGACCCCTCACATTTGACGTCTGTGCTCAAATTCCCGCCAATTTTTTGTATCGTACCATGTATCGCGTGTATTATTCCGAACACATCCTTATTTTCTTCGACCAACACTTTGTAATGTTCTGACGATGGGACCGGGGCGTTCGGTTTCGCGTGATCTTTTTTAAAATGTCGACTAAGATGGCTGGTTTGTGTGAATTTCCTGTCACATATCTTGCACTGGTACTTTTTTTCGCCGGTGTGGACGACGCGGTGTTGTTTTAGAGCTGATGACGTGTAAAATGTTTTTCCACACTCGCAGCTGTAGTCTCTTTGTCCTTTGTGACGTTTCAAGTGAACATTGTACGCACTGCACGTTACGAAGCCGCGGGAACATTCTTTGCAGTTATACCTAAATAAATTAAACAGTATTATTTATAGGGAATGTATGCTTTAGCCTGTATGTACCGAAAGGGGTAGGTAATAGAGGTGTATTAATATCTAGTCATGTATGATTTTTGATCCAACGTCGTACTAATATGATAGAAATATGACATAGAATAAGATGTTTGCACCATGACCTAAGAATTTTTTATTTACCTACCTTCATTTTTTTAGGGATGTAGTACTTTCAGTGTTACAACCAACTGAAGCCACACAGTATTCTACCGTGGTAGCCTTATACATACCACAAGATCCCCATTATACCCCAGCTATGAAGGGCCAAAGTATTCTAGCAGGCATCAGCCACCATTTGGCATTGTCGTTCAGCGCAGAGTGCCTTACTCTCTTTCGATTTGAGAGACACGTGCGGTATTGCTTTATCTTGGGCGAGTTCTACACTTCGCCTTTAGGCCTAACCTAATGGAGGCTGGAGATATTTGTTTACTCACCTAACTTCCTTGTTGTGTATCCTAACGTGTATAGATAAGTTGCCCGACGTAGCAAAAGTCTTGGTGCACAGATGACACGAATATGGCTTCTCACCATTGTGGATCCGCTGGTGAACCTTCAGTTCAGCTTTTATGGGAAAACCTGAACAGGGTGAAAATAGGATAAACTATTAATCTAAAGTTGCACAGCGGGCTATGGATCGAGGAATGCTTGGAGCTCTTTGAAGGATTTCAATTCGAGAGCTGTTCGATAAAGCCAACCGACTATGTAACTATGTGTTAGCAGAATAAGCAAGCTGAAGAGGTAATGGAAAGGCCACATCTAAGGACTGATGGCCGTTGGAGCAAACGAGTCGTAGGCTAGTATTCTAGAACGACAATCTGTTCAGAACCCCGAGCATGAAGAACTACTGTAATCGTACAGTAAAAGTATCGAGAGAATGGAGCATTGCGGTTTCACACACACACACAGGTTCACAGTAGGCAGGCGGCCAATCGCATTGCTCCTTTGTCTCGAGACGTTTACTACACGATTACGATAGTTTTTCGTGCTAGGGGCATTGTTCAAGTTTAAGTATTGTACGTATTGTAGAACTCAGATTCTCTACTGAGTACCATTCTACAATATGAACCTTACGAGTGGAGACCGCCTGAAGATAATCGGAAAGTGGGGTACCCCTAGCCAGATAGATGGACTGACGAACTGATAAAGGTGTCTGGGAAAGTGGATGCGGAAGGCGGAGGATCGAGAGCAATGGCACACATTGGAAGAGCCCTATATCCAGCAGTGGACTGTAATAGGCTAATTGATTGATTAATCATTATTTTCTTCTTCAAATCCATTCTTTGTGTACATACAATAAAGAGATATATTATTATTATTGTTTCTCGGCTCCATAAATCTCGGGACTATGGAGTACCGGGCCTTTGGAAGGCCGAAACCAAGACGTAGACGCCATTTTATGAGAATTTAATATGCTAGGAATACACACACATATATATATATATATCATCCCCGAGTGTACAATTTGATACACCGGGAGATGGTCCCCGCCAGGATTATTAATCTATCACTATATAATGTTTTATGTATTTTATGCATCGAGTATTAAAAACACGCTGCATTAGGGGTTATAATTAATCTATTTGGTGAGAGGGGGATAAATAATTTGATGATGTACAGACCTTTTCCACAAATCTGACATAGGTACGGCTTCTCTCCCATGTGGCGCTTCATGTGGATAGACAGCTGGGCACTTTGTACAAAAGTCTTAAAACATATTTCACAACTGTACAGCTTTTCTCCTGAAATATAAGAAGAGAATTCGCGCAATTGTACTATATGGACCAACCAAAACACCAAAAAAGGGCAGATCAACCAATGAATAAATAACTCTTAAATTGGTGAAGGGCGTCTAAAGGGCAACGCAGATAGAACGTCTTGGTTAAATCTCAACCTTATTCCATTTGCGCGAGCGTCTTCGAACACGCACATGATTGCTCCAACATGTTCGACAATGTGCACGATGTCACAGCAGCTTTGTCTAAATGGAATAAGGTTGATATTTAATTAAAACTTAAAAACTGCTCGAGCAGCATGCCGGTGTCTGCGCTGACCCTAAGAGGGATTCGGCTTTATTAGTGAGGACAACATACCTTTATGCATACGTATATGGTTGACTAGTCCAGTTCTTCTGCTAAACTGCTTAGGGCAATATTCACAGTGGTATGGAGTTTCACCTGTGTGGACTTTTTTGTGCTGGAATAAAGCACTATGCCCTCTGTAATGTTAGAAGGAAACAAAAATGATGACAAACGGATATGAATTTGACATAGAATCTTCCAAATAATTTTGGAAGAAGATTGGCGTCTTGGTTTCTTAACCGCTGTTGCGAAGATCGAACGAGTCTAACAAGGGTTCGACTGTCAGGAATCAAAAGCGGTTTTCGCTTTCAGGAAACTGAAGATGGTCCTGGTTCAGCAGTGGTGTAAGGGATATATCTATGGGAATCTCACATCCAGCATTTGAAGACCCAAGACTGCATGCAATTTATTTAATTTAAGTCTGACATAAACACCCCCGTCGGGCGAAAGGTATCAGAAGACATAAAAGAAAAAACTAATTACTTAAAATTTTTATTAATTCACAATCTTACCTGAAAGTTGCAGGACACTCAGGGCACATGAAGGGCCGGAGGTCGGTATGGCACAATTTATGAGCCTTCAAGTTACTTTTAGTACTGAGGAACTTGCCGCACACGTCGCACTGGTGGGGAAGTTTGCTCTCTGGCAGAACGCGGTGTTCACCTTCAAGGAATACTGAAAAGAATACAGAATACACTTAGATGATGACGCGACGAAGCGACCGATAATAGAAAAATAATAGTACCACATAAAATCGACAGGGTGTTTTAATTTGATGTGTCTATATTGTGTGTGCGTGAGTGCGCGCGTATGCGTGTGTCTGTCTGTTTTCTATTACAGAATTGGCAATATTCAAACATACCTTTTTTCTTTCTACCCCTCTTCTTTTTGTGGCTTTTAACATCAGTCTCTGAAAAAAAAAAAGGTAAGTTTAAGGTTTATTCCTGTATGATTTCATATATAAATTATGAAACTTTAAAGTCACCTCAGTATCAAAATAAACGGGATATTTACCATGTTTCATTGTTTTGAGTTGCCGATATTTCGGCGCTGTTGCAAGCACCATGATCACGGAGGAACTGGAGTAGTGGCGGTGAACAGAAAAAGTTTTTTCATAGGAGTAATTATATCGATACCCCCTTTCGAGTTCTTTTACTCAAGAAGAAACTCAAAACAATGAAACATGGTAAATATCCCGTTTATTTTGATACTGATGTGAGTGACCATGATAGTTTAAATACCTTTAAAGTCACCTGCTTTTTTCCTTTTGAGTCTTTGTACCAGAGCCTCATTATCAGCTTCCCAACAGGGTTCTGAAAAATGTAATAAGCCCATACAGTCATTTGTTACTATATTTTATATCTAGAGGCAGTTGTAGCCTTTTGCTAGTTCCACTAATACAACAGTATGTACAATGTTATTTTCCTGAAATCAAGTTTATACCCAGAACCTAAACCAATTTAAAAATAGACTAGACCAACACCTTAACCAAAAAAAATAAACACTAGTATATACAGGGTGTATTTTTGAAACGGGGCAGTAAGGGCAAGTACCTTAACCGTTGCAGTTACAGCAAAACGTTCTTAAAAGACCTTCCCTAACTTTTTGGGACATTTTGAACTGCATTCACAGATTTTGTAAAAAACTTACAGTTAGCAAAAAAAATGCAAAAAGTTCAAATTTTTTTTTTTTATGCCAATCGATTCTATTTCATGTGGGGATCAAAAAACTCTATGGGACCATTTTAGCTTTCAGTACTAGAAAAGACAGAAATCGCCAAAAACGTTTCCCATACATTTCGTACGGAAATATGATAAATCAACTCGAAACTCATAGGTCAGGTAAAATTTTGAACTTTTTAAATAAAAAAAATCATTTAAACATTTAAGAAATTGGTTTATGAAATAAATTGCTCAAAATGATTTCCATTTTCACGAATACATAAGTCTATCCTTTTTTGCACTGAACGAATGGCGGCTAATAATGTTCTGGGATGAATATTACGTAAAATGGTCATTAATGCATCCTTGAGCTCTTGAACACTGGCGTACGTCGTCTTATACACCTCGTTTTTCACGAAGCCCCATAAAAAAAAATCAAGTGGTGTTAGATCGGGGCTACGAGGTGGCCACTGTGTTGGACCATGTGTACTTATCCACTGTGTACCTAATAGGCGGCTCAAATTGGAACGTGAAAGGTGACTGTTATGTGGCGGAGCACCATCTTGTTGAAAATGAACATTTCGCAATTCCGACAGGGGCCATTCGTCCATCTCGTTTTCAAGATGGTGTAAAATGACTTCATTATACATGGCAGAATTCAGTTTCCCTTCATAAAATTCCACCATTATGACTCGATTGGACATTATACCACACCAACAGTTGAATGAGAAGCGAACCTGATTATGACTTGCCGTAACTCTTAGTGGATTATCTTTGGACCAATAGTGGTGATTTTTTCTGTTGTACATACCGTTATTGGAAAAATTCGTTTCGTCTGACCACAGTATGTAATTTAAAAATTCATGATCTCTGCTTATTTTTCCTCTTAGCCATCTGCAAAAAGTAAGCCTTCGAACATCATCACCCGGATGTAACACTTGAACTATGCGCCCATATCGATAGCACTTGCAGCCGTATTTCTTCCATATCTTTATCACAAGGGAGTGGGATACACCTACTTCAAGGGCGACTTGCCTGGACGATACCTCTGGATATGCTTCGACATAAGTCAGAACCGCAATCTCCGTGTCCATGTCCACACGAGGCTGCCGCTTTCTTTTGAAAGAACCCTGCAATTCCAGGTTTTTCAAAAGAGTTGTAATAACCTTTCTTGTTGGCATATGCCGCAACGGATACTTATTGCGGTACCACACTAATGCAGCTCCCGCATTTCGATTATTGACAAAATACGCTTCTAATAAGTCAATTTTTTCACGATTAGAAGACATTTTAGCGAAAATCCTTAATTAATAACTCATACGAAGTTTCTCAGCTGAAACTAAGTATAACACACAGATTTTCGAATCAAATTCGAAATTTGAAGGTAAAAATTCTTTTTATTTACTTTACAGTCAATTCTACCCACTTCTGGCCATAACAAAAAGTTAGACCATCGTAGAAATTTGTTTCTGTTGCCGAAATGTATGGGAAACGTTTTTGGCGATTTCTGTCTTTCCTAGTACTGAAAGCTAAAATGGTCTCATAGAGTTTTTTGATCCTCACATGAAATAGAATCGATTGGCATAAAAAAAAATTTTTGGACTTTCTGCATTTTTTTTGCCAACTGTAAGTTTTTTACAAAATCTGTGAATGCAGTTCAAAATATGTCAAAAAGTTAGGGAAGGTCTTCTAAGAACGTTCTGCTGTAACTGCAACGGTTAAGGTACTTGCCCTTACTGCCCCGTTTCACAAATACACCCTGTATACATAAGCAGGATACGGGCATTATCAGTTGCTTCGACTGCCTGCCTGTTAAAATAATAATAATAATAATAATTCTCTCATTTTTTCTTTCCATAAGAACCTTCTAAAAAGTATTCAGTGTCCGAATACTTGAATTAGTGTAATTGTTTTTAAGTTATGGTATGACCAAAGGAAATAGAAGAGACAGTAGAAATTTCCAGTTATACCTGATTATCTGAGTTCTTTGGTACCAATTAGCTCTTATTGGAATGTATTAATAAAAATACAAAAAAAAAATGAAATACCTGTTTTCTTAATATCTCCCAATAAAATATTATCATCGTCGGCATCCCAGCCACTGTCATTGCCATCGTCATTTACCAATAGCTCTAAAAAAAAGTAAATAACTATGAGAATCATGTTTACAGTGACTTCCCTGAGTTTCATTGCAATCTGATGAATGATATAAAAATGCATAGAATACAAAAATACAAGGATAAACATGCTCATTTCCATGCAGAGTTATTTATCAGTAGTAGGAGTGTTTCTATCCTAATACAAATGAGAATGAAGGTTATTAGTCAAAGGGAGCATAGAAATAACTATTTTATAAATAGATGTATTAAGGTCAAATTGTGTTTTATAATATTAAAAATAAAAAATCTATCCTATTGGAAACTTTCACGGTTATAACTTATCATTTGTGAAAGTTTCTTATAGGATATATTTTGAGCTATGAATAGTTTATCAACTACAAAGTCAGATGCAGTATGAGAAGTAGCAATAAGAAATGTTTTTTTTAATTGTTCTTCAGTTTGAAGCTGTAATTTCATGCACAACAGCTCAAAAATAAGTGGCTAAGTATGGAAAAAAGTGTCCTATACCATGACGCTGTAAATTGATGTACCTACTTAAAATAACTCTTACACCTATCTGGTCAATATCATTTCAATATCAGACACAACGCTAGGCACAATAGCTTACCAAGTTTAATGTCATCCTTATTTTCATCTTTAGAATGTTCATCAAACACTCGCATCTCTGTTTCGTCGTTCGATTTACATTTGTTTTCAGTAACTTCATAATCGTATAATAATTCATCTTTAATTGGCTCTGAACAACCATTTGTCTTAGTGCTACCTTCAGATGGATTTTCTAATAATAATAATAACTTCTGTTCGCTTTCTTCACATTGTATGTTGAAGGTGTATGTACGTTTGAGCTGGCGGCTACATTCTTTACAAATTAAGCGGGGTAGACTATCCTCTTCAGATGGCTGTAAAGTTTATAAATAGTTTCATGGTGTGTAAACAAATAAAAGCAACTTAAGTTTATTGGTAATCTTGTAAATATACCTTAAGTTTAGTACAATATATTAACATGTTGCAATAAAGCGCATTCCTTTTTCCATAACATGTATAAATGTCGTAACTTTGTTTGTTTGGTTCGAGGCAAATTCGACATATTTTTGTGAAGTCCATCGTCGTGGTTCACAGCAACAGGGTATGAAAATGTAGTAATTATGTGCTATAAATAGTAATTATTATGTACAGATTTTAGCCAGTGGTGTAAATTACATTCACATTTTGCTTCAATAGAACATGTATAAAAATAATCGCTTCGCAGTCGATCAGTCGATGCAAACAAACGAATGTCAAAATTAAATGTCATGTCAGTCATCACGAATTGTTATTGACACGTTTAATTATAGCAGAAAATCTATTCGGCTGGACTAAAGACAAAAAATATCATTAAAGCGCTTGATTTATATTAATATACTTCTCCTAAGTTCTCCAAAATCAATAATAAAATTTTATACTTCGTTAAATTTCGGGAGTGGAAATCTACTTTTTTTTTGCAAAAAGCGAACCTCAAAATACACAAAACTGTCTGTCTGTATCACTGTATTGTGAACTTAATTCTTATATCTGTGGTCAATTCTCAAATGAAAATAATGAAATAGGAAAGCGAGTGAATCCGGGAATGATAACAATTTAAAAGTCAAAATATTGATATTGAGCCGCATAGAACAAATAATATTACTGAATAAACATTAAGAAGTAAAGAAATAGTTCATCAAAATGTCTGCGCTACAGAAAAACATCATGAAAAATAAATTGCCACCTATATGCCCGAGAAGCTCTGGTTCGAAGTATGTAAAGAAATACACAATTTTATTGCAATATTCGTAATCCTGTAGCTCACCGTGACTTTTTTCCATCATCTCAGTAAATTGATGACAATAACTTTGTCATTTAAAATTGTTTCTCACATATTGTTAGGTTTACAATGAGCTTTATTTTAGAATGGCTCCGTTTGGCGCTGGTCGCCGCAAAGACTACACTCCCGTGTCCTGGAAGCAGTATTTCCACCAGTATGCTGACGTGGACACGGATGGTGGATCATTCAGAGTGTATTTTAGCCCAGTACCTGATCAGCTAGACAGACCCAGAATAGTGACATTGCATGGAGGAGGATATTCAGGCTTGAGTTGGGCATTGTTTACTGTAAGTATTTTTATTGGCCTGATTTATATGGTTTGTCCATTTCCACTTTTAGCCAGATTTGAATGAGAAATTTCATTAAGTATATGCATTTTAATGTCTACTCATAAATGCCAATACTCAAGTGAAGACTAATGTCCAATATGTTTTAAAAAGTATGTTTATGCACCACATAGTACTCATATCTCAAACTAGTTAATCTAATCTTTCTTCGGATCTAGATTGCTCTATATTGTATTCCGTAGAATGCAATGTACAATATAAAAAGAACGAGAGCAATGGGGCACATCAGGAGAGGCATATTGAATGAAATTTAGGCGGGATTTTAACCTGCAATCTTTACCTCCTGCACTGATTTTTTTTTTTATCTTAATTAAGGAAAGGCATATGTCCAGCATTGGACTGCAATAGGCTAATCTATACTAATTTTATAAAGCTGGAGAGTTTGTTTGTTTGAACAAGCTAATCTCAGGAACTACTAGTTCTAATTGGAAAATATCTTTTTGTATTGAATAGTCCGTTTACAGACAAAAATTTTAGGCTATATGTCGCCAAGTTACTACTTATGGGAGTGGAACAGTAATCATAAAATTCAACAAATATGGTAATTTTCAGGTGAAATAAAATAACAACATAACATAACATAAACTCACGCCTTTATCCCCAAAGGGGTAGGCAGAGGTGCTAGCACCCACATTTCGCCAGTTTATGTTTAGGTCCCAATCTAATAGGTGGCGAGGCTATTGCCATTAACTGGGCACTTATAAACCTGCAATAAATACACACAAATAAATAAATAAAGTAAAATAAATTTTGATAAAATAAGCTATCTAATTTTTAGGAAGAGATTACCAAGATGATCCATTGCCAGGTGGTCTCCATTGATATCAGAGGTCATGGAGAGACCAAGGCTACAAATTCTGATGACCTCAGCATTGATACCCTTGTCAAGTGAGTAAATTACATTATTCTGGACATAGCATAATTCTAACAAGTCCTGTTATTTATTGGCCCTAATACTGTGCATCATCATCATCCTCCTTATCCCAAGTTTATTTGGGGTCGGCGCAAAATGTGTTCTTTTTCCATTCATCTGTAGTTGCACTCATCTCAACATTCACTCCCTTCTTAACCATATCATCTTTCACACAGACCATCCACCTCATTTTAAGTCTCTCTCTCCCCTTGTAGCCATCCACTTTCATAGTTAGTGTGTTCCTTACAACGTTACATTCATTCATACGCATTACATGTCCGAACCAGGTCAAACTATTTCCTCGTAGCTTTTCCGTGATTGGTGCTACTCTGTTATATTATATTAATGTTGTGCATATAAGTGAAAAGATTTAAAATTATCCTGCTCTATCTCTCTCTCTCTCTTTTGTGCGCCTACATTCAAGATATGCAAGAGGTAGCAGGAGACTTAAACACATTTATCAGTACTCGTCTCTACTTTACTCTTTCATTTTCACTTTTCAGTGACGTAGAGAAGGTGCTGCACAAACTGTTTATCAGAGACTGCATCCCTCCACTAATTCTGATGGGCCACTCAATGGGCGGTGCTATTGCAGTCCGGGTTGCGCATCTACCTTCGATTGAATATGCTGTCTGTGGTATTGCTGTTATTGATGTTGTTGAAGGTGCGTATTTGCTGTACACACATACATATACTACCGTCTAGATGTCTCTGAAGTGTGACAAAAGACAACATAATCAATTTTATTTTGCATGTGGTTATACAGATTAAAAATTAAAACTAACAAAGGGTTTGATCAACACAAAGAGTTATAGGGAATACTAGTAATACCAATTACTAATAATCTAAAAAAAATATAGTTAAAATGCTAAAGGCAACTAAAAAGTAAAAAGTAGATTTAACTTTAAGAATTTAGGAGGATAAAAGTGTTTTTACACTTTCCTGTTGCTGTGGAATTAGTTTCAACACAAAATATTCATTGTATTTTTCCAGGCACAGCCATGGATGCTTTGGCCAGTATGCAAAGCTTTTTGAGAAGCAGGCCAACACACTTCAAGAGTTTGGAGCATGCAATTGAGTGGTGGTAAGTATTCCAAATATTTTCTGAAATAAATAAAATTAAGTTCAAGTGATTCATGATCTTTGGGCTTAGTATGCCCGCCAATAAGCGTCAATGTATACTTGCGCCTAGTTGAAGCGAATCTGAGCGAAATTCTTCACAGCAATAAGCCAACACCCTAATTACTGTTCCGTCCACCTGTGGCTCTTAGTGGCGCATGTACTATTTTGTAACATGATGAAGATAATGAGAATTACCTATACTCCATTGGGTTAGGTACTTAACTAAAGGTAAACAGTTTTGTCCCCGAAGGGGTAGGCAGAGGTGCTAGCACCCACATTTCGCCAGTTTATATTTTGGTCCCAATGTAATAGGTGGCGAGCCTATTGACATTAACCGGGCTTATAAATTGCGATAAATACACACATAACTTGGAAAAGCATCGAAAAATCATTGGTGTGTGCCATGGTAAACCCTGGGATCGAACCCGAGACCTCGTCTCAGCAGTCCATTACCCATACCACTAGGCTACCGCGGTTCTTGTAACGATCTTGTAGCGACTTGTTATACAAAAACATATTAAACAAATAAACTATAAAAAATTCGGTTTTAAGTCTTCCAAATAAATTTCTAAACAGAAAAATAATTATAAACTTGAGTTTTTTAATAAAACGTGTTTAAAAAAACACATCAAGATTATTTATGTTTAGTTAAGTACCTCGAGTATAGTTGAGATAAGAGTAAATTTGCTATTTTATCTTTTGTATATTCACTTCAATGCGCTTCAACTACGTTAGTGTATGAACTGCCCCTAATA
This sequence comes from Eilema griseolum, assembly GCA_963662185.1. Classification (NCBI taxonomy): domain Eukaryota; kingdom Metazoa; phylum Arthropoda; class Insecta; order Lepidoptera; family Erebidae; genus Eilema; species Eilema griseolum. Next base: position 16,672,878 of record OY759250.1, read on the forward strand.
TCAGTATTTTAGAGTTGTTCCTTAGATCGGACATTTATTTACGTAAATTTTCATTTTCTTTTCAGTGTCAGAAGTGGTCAAGTACGTAACGTGGATTCGGCCAAGGTCTCGATGCCGAGTCAAATTGTGAAGTAAGTCCATGTAATACAGTATAACAGTTCTTTTCACTGAGTAGAATATCATTAACATATTATTATACGCCACAATAGGTAAGAGTAAACTATACTTCAGCTCAAGGTTAAGTGGTTTTTCATCTTTGTTTTTGATCATAAGTTTATGTTACATGCAAAAAAATATTGTTGAAATATTTAGTTAATATGAAACCTAAATAATAATAAGGCTCTCTATGATTTCATTATATACAAAGTTGTTTATGTATTTGCATATACATATCAAAACTTGTTAAGCATCATATTGTACAAATCTTATTGAATAAAATCGCATTAAAAGAAAGTCCGCCATTAAGGTAGCTATTTACGTGATAGATTTATAAGAGGAAACAAGGGAACCGATATTTCGCCATGTCTCATAAGTCTTCGGTAGTATAGTGGTAAGTATCCCCGCCTGTCACGCGGGAGACCGGGGTTCGATTCCCCGCCGGAGAGATTCTTTTTGTGTTCTTAAAATATCTTTTCGGGTATTTTGAACATTTTTATTCACATAAATATACATTAAAATTTGAAAAATTGTTTTTTTTTTTAATATTTGAAAAGAACTTTGAATACTACAAATTCGTAGTAACTGCTTGAATATGCCGAGTTCAATTCTTTGTGTAATACCGAGAATGTACTGTACCTATGTGTTATATATTCACGCCTAAACATTCCCGAAAGGGTAGACAGAGGACAGATATTGACAAAATACAAACTGTTGAATGTTGACACACATTTGCATTCGCATTCCAACAAACTTGTTTCACATTTACATACAAATGAATACATATTATATTCACGCCTGTGAGTCCTTGAAGGGGTAAGCAGAGGTGTATTAGCACCCACATTTCAGAAAAAAAACGGGTTCACGAGATAGGAGGGCGAACCTATTACTGTCAAGTGGGTACTTTGTCATGAGCAATATGTTCAACGGATTTTGTTTGTTTTATGTTGAAACAACCTGTTATATGAAACTAAACTTGTATACCAGCCGGTATCATAACAAATAAGAATTTTTTTTTTTACGTGCGCAAAATCCCCACGGATACCTCACCACTGGAGCCGGTGGAGGAGGTTATGTCGGACTCGAACCGACTAAAACGCACGCCGCCCGTGGGTCGTTTTGGTTGCCGAAGGTGAGGTTGACAGGCATATCCCTCGCACCCCGGCCGACGCCATCTCTCGCGATCTGGCCCTCGTCTCGGGTGTGGGGACTACAGAGTCCCCAACTCGTCCCCGGAAACGGGGAGGCGCGCCAGGCGCGCCACCGCCGCGGCCTGCTTCTGCCAGGGTGACAGGCGACTCCACCTGTCACCCCCAGGCCGGCAACAAATAAGACTTGTTGACTGTCATATATTTTTTAAAAAAAATAGTATAATTTTACACAGTATTTTTCATATTTAACTTAAAAAAACCGTGGTGTCCTAGTGGTTCGGGTTATGGACTGCTGAGACGAGGTCTCGGGTTCGATCCCAGGTTTTACCATGGCACACACCAATGACATTTGTTTTTTTTTTTTCTATGCTTTTCGAAGTTTTGTGTGTATTTATCGCAGGTTTATAAGTTCTCGGTTAATGGCAATTGGCTCGCCACCTATTACATTGGGACCTAAACATAAATTGGCGAAATGTGGGTGGTAGCCTCCGGGGATATAGGCGTGAGTTTATGTATATGTATGTTATGTTAATTTCCAGCTGTGAGACCAATGTATTGGCTATAAACGAGGTGGAGACATACGAGCCGGAGTCTGAGGCGCCGGTGACGGCGACTAGGCACGAGACGCGGGCTGACTCCATCACCGAGGAGCCTGATGATGGTGACGAGGAGCTGTTCGTGCCGCCTGCGCCCGTTGGGGACTGTGCCGCGGCGGGACACACCATGAAGTAAGTGCTCATGAGCTACACAGGAGCCGGAGCCCTGTACGGGATCTGTGAATCACAAGCCTCATATAAGCCAAGGCACCTCCTAATTATCGGACCAGCTAATAGCGCCGTTTTTCCGCTCAGGGTTGGGAGAGCAGATGGCAGTCGCACTTGGAATAGTTTTCATACTAATAAAAAACAATAAACGGATCTAAGGCTGCACCTACACACACACACGTTATGTTTAAGGAGGTAACATTTAAGGAGGTAGGACACGGCGGTATTTCCGCCCGATTGAGCAGTCCGACTGGGGTAGTACCTCCGCCCTACAGAATACCGCGGTTATAATAACTTCGTGTTGTGTTCCCAGCGGTGAGTAGGGTAGCCAGAGCTCACTGGAGAATTTGTGCTGTCAGTGGGAAGACTAAAGGCTTGTCCTGCTTTGTCTTCTGCTGACGGTACAGAAACTCTGTACTTACAGGGTTGGCAGCGCGACTGTGACTCCTCTGGTGTTACAGATGTCCATAGGTCACGGTAACCACTTTCCATCAGGTGGGCCGTGTGCTTGTCTGCCAACTAAGTGGTATAAAAAAAAAAACACACACACACACATACACACTTTCAGCATTTCCTTTGTGGCAAACGGTTTTCAGATATCACGCCTTTGACTTGTAGCCGTAAATATAATCAAGGGCATTCAGTCCTTTTTAAAATTGGATATTTTCTTGTAATTAAAATAAATTATTTAACTGTACTTATTAAATCAAGATCAAGCGTCTGTTCATATTTTATCGTTTTTATTTATTTTTAATCATTCAGCTATAATAGTAAATTATTAGATAATACAATATTATAACTTACCGTTCTGACGTTTTGAAAAAAGTTACTAATTTGACTAGACAGTCAAATACCCAATATTATAGATACATAGTTCCCACCGGATGGAAAGTGGTTACTGTGTTGTAGTAAAATCCAAATGTGTTGTTCCGCAGGTACAAGTGGCGCATCGACCTGTCGAAGACGGAGTCGCACTGGGCGGGCTGGTTCAGCGGGCTGTCGGCCGCCTTCCTGGCGGTGCGCGCGCCGCGCCTGCTGCTGCTCGCCTCCATCGACGGGCTGGACAGGGAGCTCACCGTGGGGCAGATGCAGGGTACGTACGGGGCGGGCTGGACAGGGAGCTCACCGTGGGGCAGATGCAGGGTACGTACGGGGCGGGCTGGACAGGGAGCTCACCGTGGGGCAGATGCAGGGTACGTACGGGGCGGGCTGGACAGGGAGCTCACCGTGGGGCAGATGCAGGGTACGTACGGGGCGGGCTGGACAGGGAGCTCACTGTGGGGCAGATGCAGGGTACGTACGGGGCGGGCTGGACAGGGAGCTCACTGTGGGGCAGATGCAGGGTACGTACGGGGCGGGCTGGACAGGGAGCTCACCGTGGGGCAGATGCAGGGTACGTACGGGGCGGGCTGGACAGGGAGCTCACTGTGGGGCAGATGCAGGGTACGTACGGGGCGGGCTGGACAGGGAGCTCACTGTGGGGCAGATGCAGGGTACGTACGGGACGGGCTGGACAGGGAGCTCACCGTGGGGCAGATGCAGGGTACGTACGGGGCGGGCTGGACAGGGAGCTCACTGTGGGGCAGATGCAGGGTACGTACGGGGCGGGCTGGACAGGGAGCTCACTGTGGGGCAGATGCAGGGTACGTACGGGGCGGGCTGGACAGGGAGCTCACTGTGGGGCAGATGCAGGGTACGTACGGGGCGGGCTGGACAGGGAGCTCACTGTGGGGCAGATGCAGGGTACGTACGGGGCGGGCTGGACAGGGAGCTCACTGTGGGGCAGATGCAGGGTACGTACGGGGCGGGCTGGACAGGGAGCTCACTGTGGGGCAGATGCAGGGTACGTACGGGGCGGGCTGGACAGGGAGCTCACCGTGGGGCAGATGCAGGGTACGTACGGGGCGGGCTGGACAGGGAGCTCACTGTGGGGCAGATGCAGGGTACGTACGGGGCGGGCTGGACAGGGAGCTCACTGTGGGGCAGATGCAGGGTACGTACGGGGCGGGCTGGACAGGGAGCTCACCGTGGGGCAGATGCAGGGTACGTACGGGGCGGGCTGGACAGGGAGCTCACCGTGGGGCAGATGCAGGGTACGTACGGGGCGGGCTGGACAGGGAGCTCACTGTGGGGCAGATGCAGGGTACGTACGGGGCGGGCTGGACAGGGAGCTCACTGTGGGGCAGATGCAGGGTACGTACGGGACGGGCTGGACAGGGAGCTCACCGTGGGGCAGATGCAGGGTACGTACGGGGCGGGCTGGACAGGGAGCTCACCGTGGGGCAGATGCAGGGTACGTACGGGGCGGGCTGGACAGGGAGCTCACTGTGGGGCAGATGCAGGGTACGTACGGGGCGGGCTGGACAGGGAGCTCACTGTGGGGCAGATGCAGGGTACGTACGGGGCGGGCTGGACAGGGAGCTCACTGTGGGGCAGATGCAGGGTACGTACGGGGCGGGCTGGACAGGGAGCTCACTGTGGGGCAGATGCAGGGTACGTACGGGGCGGGCTGGACAGGGAGCTCACTGTGGGGCAGATGCAGGGTACGTACGGGGCGGGCTGGACAGGGAGCTCACTGTGGGGCAGATGCAGGGTACGTACGGGGCGGGCTGGACAAGGGAGCTCACTGTGGGGCAGATGCAGGGTACGTACGGGGCGGGCTGGACAGGGAGCTCACTGTGGGGCAGATGCAGGGTACGTACGGGGCGGGCTGGACAGGGAGCTCACTGTGGGGCAGATGCAGGGTACGTACGGGGCGGGCTGGACAGGGAGCTCACTGTGGGGCAGATGCAGGGTACGTACGGGGCGGGCTGGACAGGGAGCTCACTGTGGGGCAGATGCAGGGTACGTACGGGGCGGGCTGGACAGGGAGCTCACTGTGGGGCAGATGCAGGGTACGTACGGGGCGGGCTGGACAGGGAGCTCACTGTCGGGCAGATGCAGGGTACGTACGGGGCGGGCTGGACAGGGAGCTCACTGTGGGGCAGATGCAGGGTACGTACGGGGCGGGCTGGACAGGGAGCTCACCGTCGGGCAGATGCAGGGTACGTACGGGGCGGGCTGGACAGGGAGCTCACTGTGGGGCAGATGCAGGGTACGTACGGGGCGGGCTGGACAGGGAGCTCACCGTCGGGCAGATGCAGGGTACGTACGGGGCGGGCTGGACAGGGAGCTCACTGACGGGCAGATGCAGGGTACGCACTACGCACACTCGCTATTGACTACGAACAGGAATCATCATCATTTTAAATATATTTCTAGTTCTGTTTGACGCTTTCATCTCGTTGCCCGGGCCTCGAATTTGTTTTTCTTCCAGCTTTTATGTGTGCGACTACCGTCTGACCTCCTTACCTCAAGAGGAAAGTCTGCACCAGCGGCAGCGACAGCTTTCTCTCTTTCTCTCTCTCATAGGCTGGTCTCGCCGCCGCAGAGTTTGCGACCACGGCCTAACATGACTAACTCGTTAACGCAATCACCTGCTACCGGCTTCCGAAGTCTTGATTAAATTCCTGAGTCGGGCGTTAATAACCGCAAGGAGTTCGGAAATATGTTCAGTAGATGGTAATGGGCTCTATAGAGCAAATAATGTAACAGGTGTCTGGCGAGAGATGCCTTTACCTTCGAGACGTGAGCTTAGTAATAAAAGTAAAATAAAAACTTTGCGATTGCAGGTAAATTCCAAATGAAAGTGCTGACGCGGTGCGGTCACGCGGTACACGAGGATTCTCCGGAAGAGGTGAAATTTTGGAAACTTTTCATTTTAATTACCAGTCGTAGGTGATATGGGGGTGATGGGTGGAGCCGTATGTCATCCTAGCAGAAGCAGGCCGCGGCAGCGGCGCGTGAAGTTCATCTTCCCAAATCCGGGGGCGAGTTGGGGACTCCGTGGTTCCCACACCTGAAGAGGGCTGTCTCCAAAAGTGATAGTCCTGGGCCGGACGAGGGCCCATACAGTCGACATGCGTTTTAGTTTGTTCAAGTCCGACATAACCTCCCCACCGGCTCCGGTGGTGGGGTATCCGTGGGGATTTTGAGCACAAAATAGTAATAGGCAATCTATAGTCATCATCACTATAGTACTATTCTCGGTTGCTTCCGAGCCTGGGGTTCCGTTTTTATTTGGCTCATTTGACTCCTGTACAACAGAGCATAGTACATTTAGTTGTTTCGCTACTCGACAACAGATGGCGTTATAAAAAAATACGATATTAGCTGCTTTTATGTCACTTAGATGACAGACAAGCACACAGCCCACAGCCCACCTGATGGATAGTGGTTACTGTGGTCTAAGGCCGTGTGCAACACCAGAGGCGTCAGTGCGTTACACTCGCGCTGCCGACCCCGAACTTTCTAACTTCCTTCTTGAAGAACCCCATTTTTTTTATTACCACTAAGGTAGCAGACAAGTACACGGCCCACCTGATGAAAAGTGATTACCGTGGCCTATGGACCTGCAAAACCAAGGGAGTCACACTCGCGCCATATTGTACTCGCTTAGGAAGACCAGTTCCTTTTTCTAGCTCCAGCATAACATATATTCCTATTTTTGTTCATCATATATATTACAGGTAGCACGAGTGGTAGCGGCATTCATCTTACGACACCAGCTCACTGCGCCTATAGACCCGGACACGGCCGGGGAATTTGTTATGTATAATTCGTAATTATACTCCCAACTGCTCCATACTTGAAGATCTAAGACCAACCAGTAACATTCTATAGAATAAATGATAATGTCTTCAAAATAGTCCATATTATGTAATAGTGTATTAATGGCCGAAAATCATAATAAATGTTATAAAAAATTGTTATTTAGAAGTATGGAATAAAAAATCAAAGGTAAGTGCCGTAATCTCTTGGATCCGCCAGATTTTTCGGTCTAGCTGGCCGATATGACATAGCGCCGTGCAGTTTTAGCCGGTTCGAGTCCGACACACCCATCTCGCCGGCACACAAACGAAAGTTGCTTGGTTTAGCTACTTGGCCTTTTGATTTTTTAATCTGTATACTCAAACGTACTTTCGAGATTAAAATATAATAATATAATATCATAAATAAGTCTGAATGTCCGTCATTGCACGGATATATAGAAAGCGTCAAAAGTAGATGGTAATTAACTTTCTTAATGGTAAATAAATTTGATTTAAATATAGATAATAACTGTCATTCAAAATACCACCGCTGAAGTATTAAAACGGTTCTTACAAAACGTCATAACTAGACTAATGTATAGCAAATATACCACCGGTTCGCAACACAGCCCCATTATGAGATAACTCCGGCAAGATACTTATTTCAAATAATCATCAGGCTATAAAACTTATATGTCAAATCATAAAAAGTAAAAATAAAAAAATTGCCAAAAATAATTACAAAAGATATTTTGGAGTGGGTCCCTTATAGAAATTTTGTTGATTTTGTTTATTGACATTTGTACTTTCACACGTTATTTCGATCAGTATATATAAAAACTGAGTTGTTAGCGGAGTCCTTGGGATCGCCATAGAAGAAAAAAAAAGGGTCCCTTATTTTTTTTTTTTTATATAGGACACGTCAATTGGCCTTCGCCTTGCCTGATGGTAAGCTGAATCCCATTTTTTTATTACCACTTTTTAAAAAACTAATTAAAAAAAATGGGCTGAAGGCAAAGTTTAGGGGTTTAAAAAAATGTTTACGAACAATTTTCAGACCAACCAAATATGACCAAAAAAAATAATAAGAATCGGTAAAGCCTTTGCGGAGGAGTTTACAAACAAACACACACACATGCATGAAGTTACGGTAGCTTAGTGGTTAAGGAGTCGATCTTTACGATCGAGAGATTCCGGATTTGAATCCTGGCCATTGCAGTACCGACGTGAAACCACTCCTAGCACAAACAATTTAGCTCAGTTGGAGGGGTTAAACGGAATATTAGTAATTTTGGTATTTTTTTATAATACCACTTGGTTGGGCAGACATGCACACGGCCCACCTGATGGAAAGTGGTTACCGTAGCCTATAAACGTGTGCAACACCAAGGGAGTGTCAATCACGCTGCCAACCCTGTAAGCATAAGTGTTTCTGTGCCGTCCGTGTAAAAGACAAAGCAGGACAAGCTTTTGGTCTTCCCACTGACAGCACAAAAACCCTACAGTGAGCTCTGGCTACCCTACTCACCGCCGGGAACACAACACGAGGTTATTATGGCGGTTGCTAATACTCTTTCACTTAAAGAAATTTTTTCAATTTTACATACATACATATAATCACACCTTTTTCCCTGGAGGGTTAGGCAGAGATGAATTAACACCCACATTTCACCAATAATTGTATTCGGTCCCACGTAATAGGGGTGAGCCTATTGCCGTATTCCGGGCACTATTGTTGACTCGAGCCATGCATCTGAGGCTGAGTCTCGGCTGTATATATCTGTCTGATGTTAAACAGCACTATCCCTTAGTCGCCTTGTACGACACCGCATGGGAAGAGATGGGGTGGCCCTAATTCTACTCTGCCGAGAACCACGCAATTTTTAATTTTTAGCTTTAATGTTAGTATAATCATCATCTACTTCTGACGCCGACGGCGCGCAGTCTTCTCTCCGCGGCGTAGTGTGTCACTTACGACTAAAAAACTATTTTTCGAATAAAACGTTACATTAACGTTAAACGACCTACTTGTAAGATTTTACTTAATTATTATAAATTCTGTTATTAATTATTATATACGTATAACGATACGTTCTTGTGATTTTAATTTATCACTAGTCTTACTGCATTCGTATTGTGTGTTATGTTATACATAAACATCCAAAATGTTGGAATAAAAAATTACGTACTAAAGGTTATATAGTAGTATTATTACATGCGATGAAAGTCGGCGGATATGTTAGGCTTAGGACTCGATAGTTGCGTTACAAAGAGCACAAAACTGTTAGGTAATTACCTACCTATTAAAGTTTCGATGTTTTTTTTTTATACCACTTAGGTGGCAGACAAGACAAGAGGTGGGCCTCATGGAAAGTGGTTACCGTGGCCTATGGACGTGTGTAACACCAGAGAAGCCACACTCGCGCTGCCGACCCTGTAAGCACAGTTTCCTTGCCGTCAGTGTAGAGGACAAAGCAGGACTTTAGTCTTCCCACTGTCAGCACAAATTCTCCAGTGAGCTCTGGCTACCCTACTCACCGCTGGGAACACAACACGAAGTTATTATGACCGCGGTATTCTGTAGGGCGGAGGTACTTCCCCAGTCGGACTGCTCAATTGGGCGGAAATACCGCCGTGTCCTACCTTTCTCTTTCTGATGCACAAGAAAAAATAAATCCATACTACATTTGGTTGTACTTAATTGAAGGTAAACAATATTGTAGCAACTTTTTATAAAAACAAATATTAAAGAGAGTTTCTAAACGCAAAAAGTCAAAAATCATTTATTTTGTATAGACCATTATATCGGAACTTACAAAACGTCAACAAAAAAGGAACATGAAAATCAGTTTAGTAAATGGCGAACCGGTTCGAAACGCGGCCCCGATCTGAGAAGACTCCGGTAAGAAACACAGCGGGCATTTCTTTTTTTTTGGTCTATTTACAAACATACACTTGGTCTACTTAATCAAAATACTAAAATTTACTTGAGTAGCATAGTTGAGCGGAGATCATTTCCAAGCTTGTTTATCATCCAAGTCCAAGACACATATTAGAGTTACTAAACAGAAAAAATAAGTTTAAAACTAAAACTCGACTTCAAAAATCACGCTTTAAAAAGTATCAAACAAGAAAATATCAATAAATACACACATAACTTAGAAAAGCATCGAAAACTCATTGGTGTGTGCCATGGTAAAACCTGGGATCGAACCCGAGACCTCGTCTCAGCAGTTCATTACCCATACCACTAGGCTATTCAGTTTATTAATGTTTTTATCCGACTACGGCGAAACAAGAAAATATCAAGGATAGCCGTGGTCGTTTACCACTTTTCCCAAGAATGTATTGTTTTGTTAGACTAAGTGGCATACGACCACGGCTATCCTTGATATTTTCTTGTTTCGCCGTAGTCGGATAAAAATATTAATAAACTGAATAGTCTAGTGGTATGGGTAATGGACTGCTGAGACGAGGTCTCGGGTTCGATTCCAGGTATTCCATGGCACACACCAATGACTTTTCGATGCTTTTCGAAGTTATGCGTGTATTTATGGTAGGTTTATAAGTGCCTGGTTAATGGCAATAGACTCGTCGCCTATTACATTGGGACCTAAACATAAACTAGCGAAATGTGGGTGCTAGCACCTCTGCCTACCCCTTCGGGGATATAGCCGTGAGTTTATGTTATGTTATATATCAATATTGTTTATGTTTAGTTAAGTATCTAACCAAATGGAGATATTTTTGAAATTGATTATAATCGTAAAATGGCTGGTGCTCGTTTTCTTGTCCTGGGTTGTTGATACAAGCAAGTCCATGTAACATTTCCGTCGAGTTTTCGTCACATACAGTGATCATCAAACCCTTTAGATTTTATGTGACGTTTGTTTTTAACAGCAAAATCGATGGTCTAAGATCCAACCTAACATTGACCTTCACCTATTTGCTTACCGAACGAAAATTATATTTTAGCAAATTAAATGTGTTGCTGAATACATACCAATAGGGTGGCCCAAAAAATATGGTCAAAATATCATTAATTAAAATTACGAAACGTGTTTCTTTTTCTTATTTCACTGATTGACATGTTCGATTTGAATTTTGTGGTTTGAAATCAAAGACATTTCATCCGTTTAAATATTAGGTCCTTACCTATGGAATTGCCGAAATTTTCATACAGATTCATGAGTTCGTTATTCCTGTAATTTAATAGCTATTTCCATTATTTACATTTTGTTTGAAATTTGATTTCAAGATTTTACAACTCTGTATTAAATTTAGTTTTTATTGGCCGCTTGATAAATTAAATTCGATCTTCAAAAACAGTACTTCCTAAATGCTATCCATTTTGATAAATTTCGTATTACTTATTTACAGTTGTCACTTTTGAAAAATGTAATAAAAGTGTTTGTTAGCTTAATGTCGTCTCATTCATACAAATTTTTTTTTATAAAATTTGGATTTGTCATTCCTAAAAAATGCAAAAATGTTAGCACTGAAAATTGTGTTTCCTCTAATTTCTTAAAAAAAAAAACAGTAATTTCATATGTAACGACCTGTTATATATTTCATTCCGTAAACAGATGGGTGAAGGTCAACGTTACTTCGGATCCTATACCACAACAGCAACTTCAGAAGTCCCCAATAGGGGAGTATTTCTAATGAGAAATACTCAGGGACATCTGTAAACGATCAAATCTACTTTCCACCTTGATGTTGCTCGTCATCGGTACCTAAAACTTCGAATGTCCAGATATGAAGCAATACATTCAAACGTCATTGTTAAAATCTGTTGAGGTGAGTGTAGTACTTTCTACCGTTAGTGATTCTCGTAGCTTTCGTTATAAAATACTATACTTTTGGACCTATGTCTTGAACCTAAAATGTGCTTATACGCGCATTACATGTTTTTGGGTGTTTTTTGGGAATAGCGCGAGGTGCTGAAGCAGTGGACGAGCTCAAATTATTATAAAATAATCCGCCAAGACCCCGTTTGTCCTGCGAGGTCCAAGATAAATATCCTGAAGTATACAAACCTAACTTTTAAACTATCGCGTTCCATGATATACAATAATGTTTACGGGAATTAACGCGATCATGGCATAAGTACATACATACTTTTGATTTGCCTGACGTTTCGACCAGGTAACACCGGCCGTGGTCACAGGCTGACTGGCTCAGTAGTAGGCAGTAGATTCTTCATCTACCCGCACATTCTCGATATTTTTAATATCTTCGCGTTAATTCCCGTTAACATTAATTATATACATACCTGTCATAATATTTGGGAATCTACTCGACTAGGACTGACGCAATAAAATTGGCGTTGGTACTTAGTAGGAGACGGGTTAGTGACTAGACCATCAGCACTATCTGGTGTAGACAGGAACTTAAACTATTGTTGATTTGTAATAAAAAGATATAGGATGCTATAATAGCAGTCTCAAACTTAAAAAGTATGAACATCTTAATTGAGAACTTCCTTTTTAGAAGTCGGTTAACTGCTATTTTAGATGAAGAAATATTGAATAACGTGTACGTGCATTGCCAGAGATTGGTCTATCACCCTCACACCCAATCTTCTTCATTTTAGTGTTAATTCCAATCGCATCCGAAGCTCTCACATCGGAGTCTGCGGTCCGCATTACCAGTTTAACTACAGATTTGGCCGTCTGTCACCCATTTTGTTCACACATTTTTTATTTATCATGTTAAAATGATCGATATAAATCTGGATGAATATTACATTATTTTTATGTATAGCGTGCTTGCTTGCCACGGCCTGCAAGTGGTATAAAAGATATTATATTTTACTAGATTTCATTGTCGTATCGTTTAAATACCGTCGCACAAAATTTGCAATATATTTTCAAGACTGTCTTTGTAAGCACTCGCTCAAGTCCATGTGATTTCGGTTTATTGCACAAATTTTGTTAGGTTAGATTTGTAACCCATATAACAATGGGCATGGCAAAGCCATCGCCGTTGTGTACAGGAGGTAATAGTAGGGGAGCCGACGATGCTAAATGTGTAGTTGCTCGAGCATCGCGGAAACCTATTACAATTGGTAGATTATAGAAAGGATAATGGTATATAATATTTCCACTTTCAGTGAAGGGGGAAGCATAACCACACGACAAAATATATAATTACATAATTACATAATTTCATCCATCTTAATTAACTTTTTGTATTACTTTGGTGTTATTTAATTATTTTCAGTTATTCTGGTACCTATGATTACCTTTAAAATCTTAATAAAAAATGATCGCGCTCGCGTTAATTCAGACTTCGTATTTTGCAACTTTGATACCTTCCCACGTCTTAAGTTGCGCTTAAATCGGTAGATAAGCAAAATGAACACTTGTTAGTAACTAACCTCCCTTATCTTAATCTGACGCGTACATATAAATCCAATGGTCGAATTTTTTTTTGTGTACCCACATTTATTAAAATCTCTTACTGACTGGATGTACTTGTCAATATGTAAGTTATGTAACTAACCTCCCTTATCTTAATCTGACGCGTACATATGAATCCAATGGTCGTTTTTTTTTGCGTACCCACACTTATTAAAATCTTAGCTGGAGAACTTGTCAATATCTAAATAACCTCCCCTATATTCTGATTGACGCTCGAGTAATATCCAAATTTCCTTACGCCTCCCCCACCTACTATAAATGGTCGATTTGTTGGTACACTGTAAAGGAATCGTGACGTAGCAACGAGCTATGCACCATTATGATGATGACCCACTGTTGCGCATTGCAGAGCATGGATCTTTACTACTGGCCACTGTGTACGACTATGTTATAGATGGTTGTTAGGTTTACAAATCCATATTCGGAGGACTTTTTGTATGAAAACTGTTTTCAGTGTACTATTTTAAAGCCTAGACGTACCCACACCTTCGTTCGCCACATGTAAGAGACTACCTCATTTGTATAATTACCGGTAAATATCTTGAGAATAGCAGCGGCGTAAGTGCTCAAATTCAACAATCATAGATTTATTTATTTATCTAGGCATATCAACAGTGTATACACAAACATTGTCTTATTAGTAGCAATGGCAAGATATTATTAGTTATGTGCTACACAAATTATAGATTGTCATACAAAAATGTATCAAACCAAATCTGCGAGCGCAAGACCTCGTTTATCTCGCTTTGAGGGCAGGATATATGCCGCTAACTATACCTACCTGTAATTTCAACCATACGTATTGTACTAGTTAAGGTTCAGCTTCAACAAAGAGTTGATTGTACATTGTACAACGACCCTTTGTGTTAATGTATTAAGTTGCATGCGCCGGCGTTATTGTTGTATACTTAGTACGGATGCTATTTGATGTTTGAAACGAAATATATATGTAATTCTTAATTGGAGTTTTATTCAACATACCTTGAGGCTTGACTGTGTTGTAGGCTTGCAGGAGTTGTAGCAACTAGCAACCTGGACCCCGATTCTGATAATTTTATGTCACAACAAAAGGCACTGCAAAAAATTACATTAAATTTTATACTTTATCTCTACACGTTTAAAGTTCAAAAATGAAAAAGACTTTACGACATCTTTTCATTCAATCTACAAGATGCCTTTCAATTTTAGTCTCTAACAGCATAACAGTAAAGGCCCCGTATATTATTTGATTTGGCTTTGCTCTCCGGACAGCAGTGGCTTTTTGAAGCTCCTGGAGGTTAGCGGGGTACCCGTCTCTTTTTGCATTTTGGATTCGCAGCGACTAAAGTCGCATGCCGACTTTCGGATTTAACTTGGCACATAAAGGTTTTCCCTCATACCCCGTATGACCCAAGGCCATCTCCGGTTTCGGAGAGGCTCCAGGGAAAGAGGGGAATTATTGTAATCTGAGGCTCTATAACTTTTCTCTCGATGCAGTAACAGTTGCTGGGTTGAGGTTTGAAAAAAATACGCTACAGTTTAATTCAAACATTTAATTAGATCAGATCAAAGACATGAATAAATACAGAAAGTAGCTTACAGCATAACATGGTAACTACGAGTAGAAACAAACTTGGTTTGTGAACTACCCCACTATAATGACTAGCAAACGTTTTGTTTACGCGTTAAGTAACAAATTATACTGATTTGAACATTGCACCGAGCTCCCTCGCCGATAACAAAATAACCAAAGGCTGTGTGAGTGAGTATGAGTTTTATCATTCACTCTAATCCACTCACTCATAATTTGTACGATGCCATGTAGCGGTGAATATGTGAATAGATTTTTAGTACGAATTTTTTTTTATACCACTTAGTTGGCAGACAAGCACACGGCCCACCTGATGGAAAGTGGTTACCGTGACCTATGGACGTCTGTAACACCAGAGGAGTCACAGTCGCGCTGCCAACCCTGTAAGTACAGAGTTTCTGTGCCGTCAGTAGAAGACAAAGCAGGACAAGCCTTTAGTCTTCCCACTGACAGCACAAATTCTCCAGTGAGAACGAATTTCAAAAAGTCCTTACATTGCAAGTGAAAAAACTCATCTCGACTTTTAAGAAACCTTTCTCTTAATCAGAAATTAGTATAGTTAGTATTCTATCATACACTGTTCTCATAGAACAAATCAAATGACAATAGCTCGAGAGCTCTTTATATAAGTATTCTTGTAATAAATAAGTAAATAATCTCAATTCTCACTATTTAAAACAATTACTTAATGTTAGTAGGTCTACGTACATAGCTAGATAACAGAGTAGATTTGATATTTCTTCATATTAATGATTTCATTCAGCTAGCTATTACAAAATTATCAAACGAGTTGAATACAATTATCAGTTTGTGCATGATCCTAGTATTAATTGTGCTATAATATTGATAGTGATGACTCAATTAACTTATTTATTTCTTCATTAATCAATAACTGTGCTAAAATTGAAAGAAATGTAAATAACATTTTTTTTATAAAGAAAATTAGCAACCGAAATATCGGTGGTCTAGAAGACAAACATACTAAGTTAAAAAAATTACATTAGCTTAGCATGTCTTCTTTACCATCAATTTAAGGTTCATAATTGAATGTGTAAATTTTTTCGCTTATTATGTTTGTCTTCTTGCACATCGATATTCCCTCTAACCCCTCAGCTAAATTGCTTGTGTTAGGAGTGGGTTCATGTCGGTAGTGTAATGGCCAAGTTTCGAACCCGGGACCTTTCGATCGTAAGGTGGTTCTTAACCATTAAGCTACCGACTAAGCATCGATCCGTAAAACTATAATTAAATAAATAATAATAAATAAATATTCCACGACATTCTACACAACGCTATCTAGACCCATGGTAAGCATAGCTTAACTAGCTTGTGTTATGGAATCTAGAATGCGGATAAACATACTTAGATACTTTTTTTTTGTAAATACATACATATTATACCTACATAGAAACACCCAGACCAATGCAAATATACATATTTATGCATACATATATAGGAACGAAATATTCTCGTTGTATGTTATAAATTGATAATTGGGATGTGGTAGGTATAATTAGGTTGTTTACATTTACATTTATCATTATTCAAATCGATTAATATAGAAAAAAATTGAAACGGTTCAAGCGGGATTCGAACCCGCGATCTTTTTCCCGCGATTTTTTCCCCGCGATTTTTTACCCGCGATCGTTTCCCGCGATTTTTTCTATTTTACTCGATTTGACAGTGTCGCCAACTTGGGGGTTTTCCCCCTAAATTTGGGGATAAGTTAGATGAAGAGGGGTATTTTTAGGGGCCATATTTTTTTAGGGGCATACACTAGGGGTATAATTTTTTTACGCATTTTTCATGAGTTACCTTTTTTAGGGGTATTTTCTAGGGGGAAATTCTTTTGTAGCGGTTTTTGTAACGTAAATTAGAAGATGATTGATTGAATTGATGAATTAAATTTTATGAAGGTGTGTAATCTCATAGACATCAGCAGAAAAATCTTTTTTGTAAATTAAGATGAAAATTAAACGATACCAGCGAATACTCAAGCGGGCATAATAACTGAAATGATAAGACAAACAATTGGACGACGAGTGAAATACGAGTAACCGACTGAGCAAAAAGCGAAGATGTGGTTCGTTAGTGTTAGAGCCGTTACCGTTATTAGAGGTCAGTGAGATCGCTGTGGCGAAGAAACAAAGACGAGCGACCGAGCGAAATCTTCAAAATAATAAACAAAACTGCGAGAGTGCAAAGAACGAAGTGTCGTACCACGTGTGTTTTTTGTGTGTGAAATTCAACAATTTCTAAAGTAAGTGCTTTTGTTTTCGCGATCGTGTGACCTACTTACTAGTGAATGAAAGGAATAAAAAATATTTAATAATGAAAATTTGCGTTTTATTTAATATTTTGCTTCAGAGATGGAAGATGAAGATGCCTATTTCGAATAAGAATTTTTTTCCAATATAGTCTAGGGTGATCTTGAGTTAGTGTTAGGGGGAAAGAGGGGGATTTCGAGACGACGCTAGGGGGGGACGCTTAGTCGAGGTTGGCAACACTGCGATTTGAATAGTTAGCGTACTAAATGCATCAAAATTTCATTCAATTTATCATTATTATTATAATTTATTGTAATTACTTATCCACCTTGACTGTATTTAACTGTTAAACTTAATACCTATCCCACTTGAGACACTTAGAAATAAAAAGAGTTTGTGAGGCAACTTACACATAAGAGGTTGCAATATTATAGTGAAAATAAAAAAGTAAGTACGTATACATTCAAAGCTTAATGATAACCTATCATGAAGTTAATGACCCGTTACATGACTTTGGGAGTAGTGTAAGTATGTAGTATAAGTCTATAGTCTATTGCAGTGTTGGGCACATTTTAATTGCAGTTAATCTTGCAATTAACCTGACTGCTGTCTAAAAGTGTACCCATTAATTTTTACGGCTTATGATTAGCAATAGGGTACGGCCTGCTGTCAAACTTGTCTTGATTTTTTAGACAGTAAGCCGGGATTTTTATTTTTTAACTTTTTTTATCATTAACGAATGTCACATATATTATTATTTAGTGACATAACGTTTGAAGTAATAATAATAAGATTAAAGTAAATTAAGAAATCCACCCATTGAATTATGTTTTAGATATTTTTAAATAAACTGTATAAATCCTTTGAGAGTTTGGTTCAACATGTACTTATAAAGATCCTGTAAAATATTTAATATTCAAATTTTATATTGACTAGTATAAAAAATCTTTATCAATAGTTGACACTAGAAAAACCTCTCAAAATAAGTGCAGTTCTATCAGAAACATCTAAAGATAAAATATAAATTCATAGTACTTATTGGAGATCGAGGAGATTTTAATCTGTGGCAATATGATAGGATCAATACGGAAATACAAAATCAAGTACTCTTGACCCCACATTCCGTATATAATTAGTACCCATCACGAAAAAAATTTCGAATATCGATTTAAAATTAGGGAAGTTGTTAAATATGATGACTTTCGTTGAGCGAAGTTTCGTTCTTGCGACAAACTATGGCAGTTTTAGACGGCGCTTTTCATTTCTTGTTTGACGCAAGACTTGAACGCTTCCCAGCCCTCGTTCTTGGCGTATGACTGAAAAGCAAAAATAGTGGGTTCTTAAAAGATTAGAAATGTACGTTAAGTCTTACTCTCACGCCTATATCCCCGAAGGGTTAAGCATTTCACCAGTTTATGTTTAGGTCCCAATGTAATAGGTGGCGAGCCTATTGCCATTAACCGGGCACTTATAAACCTGCGATAAATACACACATAACTTCGAAAAGCATCGAAAAGTCATTGGTGTGTGCCATGGTAAAACCTGGGATCCAACCCGAGACCTCGTCTCAGCAGTCCATTACCCATACCACTAGGCTACCGCTGTTATTAGAAATGTGACATCAGAAAAACTCATCATCACCTACATCTTAGCGTCGTTCCCGGTCGGGATTACCCGAGACTTATAGAGATTTTATGGAAGCGAGTGCCGTCTGATCCCGTAACCCACACCAGAGCCTCACCTGCGAGCCGGTACATTTGCTGATAGGCTTGCAGGAGATTTAACCTTTCTACGTTTTGCAAGTTTCCTTGGAAGACGGTACCCCCTTACTATCGGGTAGGCTATATGCTTGTTTGCTACCTGCCTTGGCGGTATAAAAATTCATTTGAGAATGGCTAGACGATTCAAATGTCAGCCTTGAATGCAAAATAAATATTTTAAATAGAAAATAACTATGAATGAGGTCATTTTGTTCTGCCACGTGGCCATGATATAAAAAAAAAAAACAACCTTGAATTAGCTAAGCCCGGTATCGTGCCACGTGGCAAATGATTTCGACATATACACCAACTGGCCCTGTGGCGCAACGGATAACGCGTCTGACTACGGATCAGAAGATTCCAGGTTCGAATCCTGGCAGGGTCGCGAATCATCTTTTTGGGCTTTTTGTTAATTTGTGAGGATTTTGTGAAAATATGTAACGCTTAGGGATTACTTTACTTGAATTTTTTTTAAATATTATTGTGTTCAAATTAGTGTATTGAGAATTTATTTTTCTTAAAATTAAAATTTTACACGGATGTTTGAGTATTATTATTGATTACATTTTTCAATGATATTGTATATTGTGTAAATATAATGAACCTATTTTTTTTAAACAGACTAGCATTAGTTTATTTTGTAAAATTTTAGTGTACCTACTATTTTTTTTCTTTTTGCTAGACGTGAGTTTTTAATAAAAATTAAGTCAATATAGTCAAAATATTTGATTAATTTTCATTGAAAGAAACTAGAGTTGAGCAAGTAGAACTACAGATAACATGTAGAATTAAATAATCAGACTAATACATACATAAGTTTTTGAAGATGTTTGGATGTCTGTCTCGAAGACTATCTGTATTCATATTTCGTTATAATTACGTTTTTGCTTGAAATTAATTGACATTGAAATCGATATCGTGATGGGTTTTGACATTCGGGAGATTACGAGTAGATCGAGATTAAATTGTGAACATCTTTTATTAGGGTCCTTCAATTCGCCCTCAAGCATTCTGTCGTGAATACCTACAGTATGTACGTCCCCTCCCTGGCGGCATGTGTTATTATGTCTATCTCACACTATGACTAAATCGGACGCCGCGGGTCATCGGCTGCCACAGGTGAGATAGCCGGAAACATATCTCTCGAACCCCGGTCGTCTCCAGACCTAGGTCCAAGAAATATGTCTCGAGGTATACAGTGGAGCCGCGTGGTTTATGGCAGAGTAGAATTTGGACCCATCTCTTCCCATGCGGTGTCGTACAAGGCGACTAGGGGATAAGGCTGTTTAACATCAGACAGATATATACAGCCTCAGATGGTTCTAGTCAATAGTGCCCGGAAAACGGTAGTATTCTCACCCCCAATTACGTGGCACTGAAAACAATGATGGGTGAAAAGTCGGTGTTAATTCATCTCTGCCTAACCCTTCGGGGATATAGGCGTGATTATATGTATGTATGTATACAGTGTAAGGTTACCTTGAAGCCCCGGTGCAGGCGGTCCTTCATGATGGCGATGAACTCCTTGTAGCTGAGCAGCCCGTCGCCGTCCGCGTCGAATATCGCGAACACGGTGGACACCAGGTGCTCCGTCTGCGACACGCCCGTGCAGATCTTCACGGCGCGGTGGAACTCGTCTGGGCAGAACAATATTATGCAAAGTAACTAGCCCATTGCAGTCCACTGTTGGACTAGGCCTCTCCCAATGTCGGGAGGCTTTGGCCTACTATTTCCACGCTGGCCAAACAGGGTTTTATTTCGAGGTTTCCTTCTCTCGCAGAACAATAGTTTAAAAAAAAAAGAAAATTTATACAACTTAGGTGGCAGACAAGCACACGGCCCACCTGATGGAAAGTGGTTACCGTGACCTATGAACGTGTGTAACAACGGTGTAGTACACATCCATGCTGCCGACCCTGTAAGAACAGAGATTTTATGTGCCCTCAGTGCAGAACACAAAATCAGGACAAACCTTTGGTCTTCCCACTGACAGCACAAAAACTCTCCAGTGAGCTGTGGCTACCCTACTCACCGCTATAAAATTACAGGAATAATGAACTCATGAATTTGTAAGAAAATTTCGACAATTTCACAGGTAAAGACCTAATATTTGGGTTATGTTTACACCAAAGTATAAAACATATATTTGACAAGTTGCAATATGTCACATGCTACAGTGTGAACGCAAATGTGTTTTATACTTGTTTACAACTTGTTGGCTATACATCCTATGTGAACGAAAAAGTATCTGAGATACATGTATAAAACAAATATTGTTTTGATTAGTCCTCAACAAGTCTTCACTTGTATAAACAAGTTCTTTTAGTTATTCTTCACTTGTATAAACAAGTTTACAACTTGTTTCGTGGTGAAAACGAGGGGTTAGCGATATTGAACACAACCAATTTTTTTTAAATTCTTTTAAGTAGGTATGTGTGTTTGTCCGCGATGAACACAAAAACTGCTGAACGGATTATGATGCGGTTTTATGTTTGAAAGGCAAAGGCGAATCGGGCGTCGGAGGTTGTTGAACGACCTCTGTCCTCCATTAGTACGGGCCTGGGGGTGACAGGTGGAGCCGCCTGTTACTCTAACAGAAGCAGTCCGACACGGCGGCACAATGTGCGTCCTCCCCCCCTTTCCTGGGAAAAGATGGGGACGCCGTAGTCCCACACCCGAGAGGGCCTTCTATGACCGCAGGTCAGTCGGGGTGTGCGAGGGATATACCAAAGGCTATCTCACCTCCGGCAACTGATGGATTCAGGCGGCCGTAAGGTTTTAGTCGGTCCGAGTCTGACATAACCACCCTCACCGGGTCCGGCGGGGTGGGGATTTCCACACGTTAAAAACAAAGGCCTTGGTCAGACTTAAAATTTATCGGTTTAGTTTACTTTTTTTTTTTATACCACTTAGTTGGCAGACAAGCACACGGCCCACCTGATGGAAAGTAGTTACCATGGCCTATGGACGTCTGTAACACCAGAGGAGTCACAGTCGCGCTGCCAACCCTGTAAGTACAGAGTTTCTGTGCCGTCAGTAGAAGACAAATCAGGACAAGCCTTTAGTCTTCCCACTGACGGCACAAATTCTCCAGTGAGCTCTGGCTACCCTACTCACCGCTGGAAACACAACACGAAGTTATTATAGCCGCGGTATTTTGTAGGGCGGAGGTACTTCCCCAGTCGGACTGCTCAATCGGGCGGATATACCGCCGTGTCCTACCTCCTATTAGTAGGACGGGAGATAAGTATTTAAAAGTTGCGTTAACAGATATCCGGGGGCGGATATCTAGTCTACAATGAAATATCACTGTTCACCTTTAGAAATAGGATGATCAGCCAGCGTATACATCCTCATCGCGATAGTGAAGTCCTCGAGATTGTTGAGGAACTGGCAGAAGGTCTTGAACTCCTCGAACGTGATGCCCGCCTCGTTCTTCATCCGGTCGAGCAGCCGGTCTAAGTACATGTCGTACTCGTCCGTGTCTAAGTACGTGTACCGGAGGAGGATCTTCGCGAAGTCCACTTCAGATATAGTTTCGTGGCCTGGAATCATTGAGATATAATCCTTGATTAACTGTTTGCTCTTGATTCAAATTTTTGGACCGGTGTAATATGGCAATCAAAGAATCAATTTCATTTATTCAGTTTAGGCACGTAAAGAGCACATAACGAACGTCAAAATTTTACAATTATGTCAAAAAATATTAAATAATGTATAAATAAACCATTGGAAAATGATTCTTTCGCTGGTTCGGTAGGTTAGTTCTACTGAGAAGATACCAGCAAGAAACTCCGAGAAATATTGAGAGAATTAGAACTAAATTACCTTTTTTAAATTTGCTTTAGTTTACAATTTATTTTGTGCGAGCAAGCTAGATACTTATGTTGACCACGCATTAACATCATCAAGATACTCATCTACTTTATTGTAACCTTTTCTCATCAAACATTTTTCACTTCAATATTAAATTCATTTAGTGGCATGTCATTTAATTAATATTTTATATCATCATCTCGACGTTAGCATTTCCGGATGCATTTAATTATAACTTTAAGCTTTCACTTCAGAGTCCGGGGTTCGTTTTCCAGTCTAAATACCGGCTTGGCTTATTATTTTCCGTGAAGCGACTGCCACCTGGCCTCTACATCCCAGCGATATCGAAGCATTGCAGTAATACCAGTTGTTGGACTATTTAGGACTCCGACGACATCTATACGATACATGGCAACCGACACTGACGGCTTAACGAATGAGACACATTTTTGCATTGAACGGGAATCGAACCTACGCTTCCTGCGTAGCAATTGCGTTCACTACCGAAACGCCACAGAGGCTAACACTAACATGTGAGTATGTAAAATACAACGCTTCTACCCCAATAGGGTAAGCAGAGCCGACATATTGACTCCTGGTACCTTTCGCTTCTTCTATTATACTAGTTATTTTTGCTTCACCTAATCACAGCTATCGATGTTGTGGATATGTTGGAGTCGAACCGACTAAAACCGCACGGTATTGTGTCCCGTGTGGCCGGAGAATGTGGTGTGTTATGGGAAGGATATTACAGAGACCCCTTTAGAATAGAATAGAATAGATTAATAATATTTGCACATAAACATGGTAACAAAAGCCGCAGACTGTGGCATGCAAATTGTCATATAACCATTAGCACAATTCTTTACGAAGTCATCAATCTGATTGCTTATGATATACCTGTATGCCTTATATTACCTTTCGCGAATTCGTGGAACTCCAGCTCGAGGACCTCTGTCTGCAAGTTCTCCATGAACTGCTTGAAGCCCTCGAACTTCAGGTCGTTAGTGCCTTTCTTGCCAAAGAAGTGCACCTGGAAATTCATAAATGAATAGGTACATTAGATAATAACATACATAGGTAGGTTTATGAATGTATTTGTAAGATGTATGCTTCAAAAATTCATATATCATAATCTTATACATATACGGACTCGGACCGACTAAAACCGCACGGCCGCCTCAGGCCATCAGTTGCCGGGGGTGAGGTAGGCTTTTTTTTTTTTACGTGCGCAAAATCCCCACGGAAACCTCCCCATCGGAGCCGGTGGGCGAGGTTGTGTCGGACTCGAACCGACTAAAACGCCCGCCGCCTGTGGGTCGCTTTGGTTGCCGAAGGTGAGGTTGACAGGCATATCCCTCGCACCCCGGCCGACCCAGGGCCATCTCTCACGATCTGGCCCTCTTCTCGGGATGAGGTAGGCTTTGTCATATCTGATCTCTTACGACACCTTTCTGATAAGATGGGGTGGTGATACTTGTATTCTTTCTCGGTCACCACACAGACTATATTTTTATATACATACATATAATCACGCCTTTATCCCCAAAGGGTTAGGCAGAGGTGAATTAACACTCACATTTCACGTTTTCGGTCCCACGTAATAGGGAGTGAGTCTATTGCCGTTTTCCGGGCACTATTTGACTCGCGCAATGCATCTGAGGCTGAGTTTGGACTGTATATATCTGTCTGATTTTAAACAGCCCTATCCCTTAGTCGCCTTATACGACACCGCATGGGAAGAGATGGGGTGGTCACATTTCTACTCTATATTTTTAGTACTTAATTGACGTTATGGCGGCAGAAGAAATACATCTATAAAAAAGTCTGTCTATCTATAACGGTTCATGAGGTACACCCAGATGACATACAGTGGAGTCTTAGTAATAGAGTTCTTTCTTTACCCTGGGTACGGAACCTTAACAGAGGCAAGGTAGGACACGGCGGTATTGCCGCCCAATTGAGCAGTCCGACTGGGGTAGTCCTCCGCCCTACAGAATACCGCAGTTATAATAACTTCGTGTTGTGTTCCCAGCGGTGAATAGGGTAGCCAGAGCTCACTGGAGAATTTGTGCTTTCAGTACGATGACTAAAGGCTTGTCCTGCTTTGTCCTCTACACTGACGGCACAGAAACTCTGTGCTTACAAGGTCGGCAGTGCGAATGTGGCTTCTCTGGTGTTACACACGTCCATAGGCCACAGTAACCACTTTCCATCAGGTGGCCCGTGCGCTTGTCTGCCACCTAAGTGGTATAAAAAAAGTAGTACTTACTTGCAAGAAAGTATCAACGAGGTGTCTCCTCTGCAACCCCTGGTCATCATTGACGAAGTTCTCATGGGGTTTGTCGTCATCATTACCATTTTCCGCCATTCCCCTCTTGCCACGCCACGCGAAACTGAAGATCTTCTCCATCTGAAATACACCCTCGGCACGTTAAACACATTACTGTTTACTTTTTATAATGAAAAATTTTGATATATATATCTAGAAGTATAAGCTAAGAGACGCAGGGATAATTTTCTTGAATATAACCGCGGTAGCCTAGTGGTATGGGTAATGGACTGCTGAGACGAGGTCTCGGGTTCGATCTCAGGTTTTACCAAGACACACACCAATGACTTTTCGATGCTTTTCGAAGTTATGTGTGTATTTATCGCAGGTTTGTAAGTGCCCGAGTAATGGCAATAGGCTCGCCACCTATTACATTGGGACCTAAACATAAACTGGCGAAATGTGGGTGCTAGCACCTCTGCCTACACCTTCGGGGATATAGGCGTGACTTTATGTTATGTATGTTATTAATATTTTCATTTCGAGCACGAAAGCACATAGTCGGCCTGTTATGTAATTCTCTAAGCACATAGCGTTGAGCACAGCGCTGCGACAGCTTTGATAGATTTTTTTTTATTCCACTTGGTTGGCAGACAAGCACTCGGCCCACCTGATGGAAAGCGGTTACCATGGCCTATGGACGTGTGCTACGCCAAGGGAGTCACACTTGCGCTACCAGCCCTGTAAACAAGAGTTTCTGTGCCGTCAGTGTAAAAGACAAAGCAGGACAAGCTTTCGGTCTTCCCACTGACAGCACAAAATCTCTCCAGTGAGCTCTGGCTACCCTACTCACCGCCGGAAATACAACACGAGGTTATTATAGCCGCGGTATTCTGTACGGCGGAGGTACTTCACAATTGGACGGAAATACCGCCGTGTCCTAGCTCCTATCTATTATTTCATTAGACATATTGTCATTGGTCGGACTGGGTGACGTCACTGGAAATCGACCAATGACAAGCAAAGTGGTTGGCGCGGCCTATGGACGTGTGCAACACCAGAGTTTCTCTCGTGCTGATGACCACGACATCATATATTTCAAGAAATGTCAATATTGTATACTTCTAATCTAAGTGTTATACACAATTATAAGAGGTAGGACACGGCGGTATTGCCGCCCAATTGAGCAGTCCGACTGGGGTAGTCCACCGCCCTACAGAATACCGCAGTTATAATAACTTCGTGTTGTGTTCCCAGCGGTGAGTAGGGTAGCCAGAGTTCACTGGAGAATTTGTGCTGTCAGTGGGATGACTAAAGGCTTTTTCTGCTTTGTCCTCTACACTGACGGCACAGAAACTCTGTGCTTACAAGGTCGGCAGCGCGAGTGTGGCTTCTTTGGTGTTACACACGTCCATTGGCCACTGTAACCACTTTCCATCAGGTGGAAAAAACAATATTTGAATACCCTATTATGTTGTACATAAGGAAATTCTTCTCTTTGCTTATACTTCTTAAATACATTAAATTATGATACTCGTATTTTTTTTATTTCATAAATAACATTGATTTCGCAGTGCGGTAAAATTTTCAGCGTTAATACAAAAATAGATACAAGTCTTGTGTTACGCGAAGATCTTAGTGTTTAGGCAGAGGCGTGTAATTGTGTTACTTACTTATATATACACTTGCTATGTAATATATACATACAACAATATGTACATACAATACGACATACAAATCTAACCTGATCGAACGACGGAATATTAAAAAAACACATACCTATATAAATAACTTGTTTAACCGTCTATATCTTAAAATTAATTATACATTAATTGAAATAGTTTAATTAAAACTAGTTTTAGAAATAACTAAACTATATTAGGTACGATTAATTTATATTTATTTCTATTACACACATTATGAAGCTAAAAAAATGTTATGCTAGAGCAAACAATACACAAAAATATTATTAACATTAGCTACGAATATCTTTTGAAGAGATACGACGACGTTACGACAAAGTACAGACAATAAGAGGGCCCATACTGGACTTACTGTGGACGGGCTCGAAGTCACCTCAGTTAGACTTGCCCTGCTCTTCGTGGCACTTGTAGAGACTAACGAAAGCAGCTAAACGCGGTGAGCACATAATACACACAAATAAATCATTAATATTTACATATCATTAGATGAACATAGACAATAAAAACTGAAAACAAAAGCAAAAACGAACATTTTATGACGCACAAAGTTGGCCAATTCGTTTGATTACAAGCACTCTTAATGTTACTCAAATTAATTCATCAAATTTAAAATTTACTTTATTCAAACTTGGTAAGATTTAGTCAAATTTAATTAGGATATTTTTTTAAATTACTTAATTGGGAGTAAATCAACAAAACAGGGACTCCATACATTGCCCCAGAATCCAGATGCAAAAACTTATTAAATTAAAACGTTACGAAAAGACACATTAACAGGTATTTCAACAATAAAGACTGGCACTATTTCAATTATGAAAGTAGTTTGAAGTTTCGACTCGATGTAAACAAACAAAAAAACTAAATTATTATTGAAAAAAAAAGAACTAATTAAATATAAAAAAAAAATCCGTTAAATCGAGTCAAAATTCCAAACGGTGCTTTTACAGCGAGGCAGAATCCCTTCCATAAGCATTATGTCAACTCACTGCCTCCTTGCTCTTGGGATCCAAATCTTTACGCTCCTTGAACGTACCACCCAGAAGACGCTGGATCTAAATATACATTGTAAGAAAAAAAAAATAAACAATGAAACTCATGCTTAGAATGAATAAAAATAAAAATATAATAAACAAAGTGTATTTTTATTATTCTTGGTTCCTTGTTACATGAAGACTTCGCATGCTATTCTGTGTTATTATTTATTTATTATGGCGAAATTATAAAATTGAATGTTGTATTCAAAAATTTTAGACGTCAAATGCTGAATATTGGCCTTTAAAAAAAACAATTAAAACGTATTCTTTAGAAATATAACGTTTTTAAAACATCTGTTTTTTATTTTTTTTAAGTAGGACACGACAACTTGACTTCACCTTGCCTGATGGTACTAAAGGCAAAGTCTCAGAAAAGAGGATCAACATTACAGACACTAAGTAATGTTACAATGGTTGCACTCAGCTTGGCGGCCTCATCAGATACTTTTTCACACCCCGCTTTATCAAAAATTTAGGCACTCTTTTCATTAGTACGTAAGTCTTAATGTCATAAAATCGCCACAATAACTTGTAGTACAAACTCTTTGTACTTTATTATCCAAATGTGCTATAGCATCTACCGTGGCTTGTGCGCTGAACTTCACACACTGGCTACCTCTACGGTATGTGTGCTACAAGCGATAAGGGAATAGAGACAAGATTAAGAAATTGTCGCGACTTACGTGGTTTTGTTAAGGTGAGAGATGGGTGATGTTTAAATCTGTAGGTTTAGACGTAAACTGGAGTATCTATTACTAACTCCATAACACAACGACAGCAAATTTTGAACTGCTATAATTTCTTCTTTTTTTTTGAACATTATTATAAGTACGGTTTATTTGAAAACACATTCATGAAAAAATGGTGCATATTGCGAGGTACCTGTGTCCAGCAGTGGGCTAATTGATTGATTGCATAAGAATTATCTAGATTTTATTTATTGTAGCAAGAAGAAAAATATTCAGTACTAACAAGATTTCCAATATCGCGGTGTAAAACTTATTAAAATAGAACAATAGGATTTTACTTTCATCAATGGTTGTGTATTTTTAAGAACAAAATTGAAAATAGGATTGATTAACCAGCATCATATCTAAATAATAATAAAAATTCTTCACTCAAATTTATATTAGACCTGAAAATGAACTTTAAAGTCAAGCAGAAACTACTAGGATGTGTTCTATCTATCAGGAATTACACCTAAGTCTATCGATCCATACTGACATCTAATCTTCAGCTTATAACTTGTACCACACACAACAGTAAGAACACTGGTGTTTACTCACGACTAGAAATTCATTTTTATCAACTCTTTGGTTGCCGTCGGTGTCGAACATGTTGAACGCGATCCGGAACCCTGAAGCCGGCTCTGAAATTTATCAAAATTATGTGTTATATGGATGAAAAAGGTGGCTGGGACAGTCTGGATGCGGAAGGCAGAGGATCGAATAAAATGGTGCACATTGGGAGAGGTCTATGTCCAGCCGTGGACTGCGGTAGAACCATAGATTATCAATATTATGTCACAATGTAAAATGTCATACCTATATACATATAGATTATAATAGGATGGTATTTAAACGTATATCAAAAAGAGTACATTTTGTACGACAAAATAATCCAAATTCACATCAAAAATACTGATTGAGCACCAACAAAATACTGCAAGTAAATAGTTCCGCTTCGCTTCGCTCCCGCTTTAGTTTTCTAACCTAACCTATCCATTTCGGGGTGGGTGGTGATCATTCTGAACTTAATTAGATGCACAATCAGTATTTTTACTGAACGCGAAAATATTATCTATTATAATATACTATTAGTTTAGAACTATGCGATGGTTGAGATAGGGAAGAAAATGGTATTCAGTGTTGCCATCAAAAGAAAAATAAAAATTATAATTAGTTTTAGGTTTTGTTGTATATTTACTACTATTTTGTTGTATATTAATACTATACTGCTATTAGTTAAATGTTGTGTGTTGCAGTAAGTTGAGATAAACATTTCTTTCATTCTAAGTTCCCTTATAAAATTTTCCCATTTCGAAGTGCCGAAGTTCGCTCCGGTGACAAGCTCCGTCGGTTTGATGCGAAAAAGCCCACATTATTCTCGTACGTAGTAAGTTTCCTACTCTTTATCTAGTCAAGAGTCTAGCAAGTACATCTTTAACTTTTTGTTAAACTGTTTTACTACACTTGAAACTTTGAAATCATAGACATGAAATATAATAAAGAATTTATACTCACTTGTTAAAATGGAGAGAAGGAAGAGATACTCGGTGTAAGAGATTATGCCTGAAAAGGATACATTAGTGGTACATAGGTGGAGATGATATCAGCTAAAGTTATTGCAGGAGTCACGAAGGGAGTTCAACATATTCAATATCCATTTCTCTTTGCAGAAGAGGGAAGAGAAAGTAGGTAAGGTAAAAATACGCACGTACTCGTAGGTAACTCCCGGCAAACATTTTGAACAATAGGCTTAAAGTTTACGTATGTGCACTTTACGAGCCAAATAAAAAGTAAATGCCCATTAAAAACCCATAAATGTACTGATTAACTAATGACATGAACACTTGGAGCCTGTGAATAGTTTCATACATGTACATGTAATACATGTAAACACGCCTTTATCCTCGAAGGGTTAGGCAGAGGTGAATTACCACCCACATTTCACCAATCATTAAATTCGGTCATACGTAATAGGGGGTGAGCCTATTGCCGCCTTCCGGGCACCATTGTTGATTCGAGCCTTGTAGCCTTGTATATCTGCCTGATGTTAAACAGCCCTATCCCGTAGTCGCCTTGTACGAGACCGCATGGGAAGAGATGGGGTGGCCCAAATTCTATTCAATCAGAGATCATATTAGTTTTATATGACCTCTGATTGGTTCTTTCGCACCAAAGAGTTCTAAAAGCGCTGCTAGAGTATTGTCACGTTGTTTGCTGGTCATGGATTCTCTTCTCTCTTCGGCTGGGTATTCAACTGGACTATACCAAAATACTCTATCATAAGGCTTTCCTTTTTCTAGGTGATAAGTGAAGACATAGCTAACATACCCTTGTCCCTCATATTGCGGAACATCTGTGAGGAGCCCTTCTTGAGTTGTGGCGTGTGGTCCCGCAGATACTCGATTTCCTTCGTAGTGAGGACCCGGCGTTTCAGGCGAGCTGAAAAGTGAGGAGATATTTGTAGTAGAAGACAGTATGTGTATGTAGATTTTATAACACAATTAATTAATTTCATAGAAAGAAAAAATAAACATAAATATAAAAAAATACTTATTACACAAAAAAATAATTGAAACCGAAATCTTTACTTTTATTGTAAAGAGGTAACGTTTGTGAGTTTGTAACGTTGTAGGGGGCAATCTCTGGATATACTGAACCAATTTTGAAAATTCTTTTACCAATAGGAAGCCAAATTATTTTTATGTATTTGTGAGTGTTATAGATTGTAATATCATCATGTTATCGGAGAGGGTTAGCAGCGGGAACGGTATCAGAATTAAACGCAGGCGGAGCCGTGGGTAAAAGCAACAGCTAGTTATTAATATTCCTGGTACCCCACTTGATAAGTAGCATCGATTGTGTTAGAAGTGTAATGGTCAGGATTTTTTTTATAAACCACTTAGGTGGCAGACAAGCACACGGCCCACCTGATGGAAAGTGGTTACCGTAGCCTAAGGGACCTAGGGAGCCACACTTGCGCTGCAAACACTGTCAGCACAAAGAGTTTCTGTGTAAAAGACAAAGCAGGACACGCTTTTGGTCTTCCCACTGACAGCACAAAAACTCTCCAGTGAGCTCTGGCTACCCTACTCACCGCCGGGAACACAACACGAGGTTATCATGGCCGCGGTATTTTGTAGAATCCGACCCTCTTGATCATAAGGCCAATTCCTTAACCAGTAAGCTACGTACATATTGTAATACCATTGTTTACGTAGCACAGTCCAGAAAGGTTTCAGGTACAATTGGCAGAGCTTTTTCTTTACAAAAGGCCTATCTATCACAGGTCAAGTCCCATAGCATATAATTAGCTTCAACTCTCGATGTATCAAGAGTCATCCGGCGACCATGGCTGCTGAAAAGTAGCCGAAACATCGGGCTAAATGTAACTTATAACAAATAAATCGCTGGAATCCGTTAAAAAGTGGTTTTATTTCAATGAGTGACACAATGGCGTAAACTTCAGACAGTTACGTTGAGTTTCCTCGATTTTTAAGAACTAGGATTCTCTGAACTCCAACGCAAATTTAAGATAATGTAGGACTTACGCCGAGGTTCCTGCTCCACCACAGACTCGAGGAAGTCCTGGGGGGTCATGTACAGCTGGCCCCCATACTCAACACTCGCAAACTTGATGAACCTTCGTTCTCGAGATGTCAGCTTCACCGATTTCGCCAACTCGTCCGGCTGCAACAAGCAACAGAACATAATAAATTTGGGAAAATAATAGATAAAAGCTAGTCTAAAGTTCTTCCATCTAAAGGTATCATCTATATATATATATCATCTTTCAACAAAAAAAGAATTAAAAGGATATAGGTAGCATTCATTAAGCAAGTGTATCAAATTTCGTGCAGCATATTTAACTCGCATACAACCGTTCATCCCTTATTTTATCCACTTAGTATTGAAATTTCCAAAATTTCCTTTCTTAGCGGCTGCTTACAAGATAAAAGAGGCAGGCAGCTGCTTCCGCGGCAGCGGCGCGCCTCCCCATACCCGGGGACGAGATGGATACTCCATGGTCCCCACACCCAAAGAGGGGCGTCTTAAAAGAGACGGTCCTGGGCCGGCCGAGGAGCGACGGATATGTCTCAGATAATAATAATAACAATGTCTCACCTACGGCAACCTGCGGCCCACACAGTCGGCTTGCGTTTAGTTGGTTCAAGTCCAACATAACCTCCCCCACCGGCCCCAGTGGGAATCCTTGGTGATTTTTCGCAAAAAAAAGGCAGCTGCTGCCTAAATTTCAAGTTTGTAGCTTCACCAGTTTAGGCTCTGCGTTGATGAAGCAGTCAGACAAAATCAGAATATTTACATACATACATATAATCACGCCTTTATCCCCGGAGGATTAGCCAGAGTTGAATTAACACCCACATTTCACAAATCATTAAATTCGGTCCCACGTAATAGGGGGTGAGCCTATTGCCGTCTTCCAGGCACTATTGTTGACTCGAGCCATGCATCTGAGACTGAGTCTCGGCTGTATATATATGCCTGGACTGTGTGACTTGGCTGATTCTTACAGTGTTTACCTACCTAGATGTCAGCAGTAATCCGCTAAGCCATAATAGGAATACATTTTTATTTCTATTGCATAAGTACCACACCACCAAGACCAGGAATTCATTACCAGCACACGTGTTTCCTTCTTCCTACAGTCCTAGGTCCTATATGCGGGGCGTGAAAAAGCATCTGATGAAACCGCCAAGCTGACTGCCTCCATTGTAAAATTACTGAGTGCCTGTAATGGTGACCCTCTTTCCTGAGACTTCACCTTTAGCTTACCATCAGGCGATGTGAAGTCAAGTTGGCGTGTCCTCGATAAAAAAATTGTTTTTTTTTTTTATACAACTTAGTTGGCAGACAAGCACACGGCCCACCTGATGGAAAGTAGTTACCGTGGCCTATGGACGTCTGTAGCACCAGAGGAGTCACAGTCGCGCTGCCAACCCTATAAGTACAGAGTTTCTGTGCCGTCGGTAGAAGACAAAGCAGGACAAGCCTTTAGTCTTCCCACTGACAGCACAAATTCTCCAGTGAGAGTGACTTATTTCTAAAACGTAGGTACTTCAAAAAGTTTCACTATGAACACCATGTTATTGTAACAGTTAGGAATTCCTCAGTTCCGTGTTTAGACGAGTAAGTTCGCTGATGGAGGAATGTGCGCGGTTTATATCATCAACGTCCTACGATAGCGGCCTCTAGTCGACGCCCTCTCGGCTGTTGATGTTGATATCTATGAATACGTTATTAGGGCTTGTGTAGACTTGAGAGTGTAGACGAGCGATTAAAAGTTGCTTACTATGGCAATAAACTTTTGAATATAGGTGGGGCTATGTTTGATTTGAGATTGCCTTGGCCGAAATATCGGATACTCATAACATAACATAAACTCACGCCTATATCCCCAAAGGGGTAGGTAGAGGTGCTAACACCCACATTTCGCCAGTTTATGTTTAGGTCCCAATGTATATAATAGGTGGCGAGCCTATTGTCATTAACCGGGCACTTATAAACCTGCGAAAAATACACACATAACTTCGAAAATCATCTAAAGGCCATTGGTGCGTGCCATGGTAAAACCTGGGATCGAACCCGAGACCTCGTCTCAGCAGTCCATTACCCATACCACTAGGCTACCGCAGTTTTTTTTTACATATCGGATGCTCCTAACCAATAAAAAGCATGGTAAATATTCCGATGAGTGTTACACACTATTTACAAGAGCGGCATGCTCGAGGTATGTTAATGATTTAATCACATCAGTTATTGGTACCTATAGCCTTAATCTTAGTTTTCGAGAAAACAAAATCATTACACCAAATGCTGTAGTTAGGTACCTACTGTTAATTTAATTTCAATAAAGTATACACTGTGTCCCAAAATACATGCGCAAACCTAGTTTGGGAACCAGTAATAGACTTGTTTGTAACTCCGACTACAGCATGTTTGTAAATATTTTCCAAGATCAATAAAACATTCTATTTTATTATGACATAGCGTATACATTTTGTTACTTCAGTGACTAATATTGAACAGCCTCCTCTATGTTTATTTTTTTATATATACCTGATTATTCGTTTATTTTTACCTATACGATTATTTTATATAGTTAAAGTTTGTGAGTTTGTGACGTTGTAGGGGGTAATCTTTGAATCAACGGAACCGAGCTTGAAACATCTTTTACCAACAGAACGCCACATTAGTTGTGACTGTCATAGGTTATATAGTATCAGCCTATTGGGAAGGGTCAACAGCGGCAACGGGATCATAAGTCCCCGTGCAAGCTAAAATAACAAGACGCCGAATGTTTTCTAGTACAAATAATTATGTTACGCCGTTCTAAATGATTTAAAAACCCAGTAGTACCTCCATGAACATTTCATAGCAGCAAATATTCGTCAACACAAAGTCGCTCGTCTGCACGAAAACAGTACAATAAAGCGAATTCTTCTCAAAATAAATGATGTGGAAGCTTGTAACAAAATACCCGGAACAACAGCTTTTCCACGTTTCTGACTGTTAAAATAATATTTTAGATAATGCGTTCGAACTTTCCAAGCAAAGCAAACGGGCGAAACACGAGTTTCGCTATATACGTCCACCTATTTCGGTGTCGATCTTATTTGTGTGGGAACTAAGAATAGCAATAATGGACGCGATAGGGCTGCCATTTGTAATCATTAAATTTAGATCAAATGATTTAAGATTCTCATCCTTTTAGCGAAGTAAAGTGAAATTTATTTTATAATGATTGATTTGAGTGTTTGTTTTTTAATACTAAATTTTAGGTACTAGCTAATACCCGCGACTTCATCCGCGTTGAGTTCTGTGCTCGTTCTTGTGACTTTTTTTACAAACCTCCGTGGAACTTATGGAACATTTGAATAAAATATTTTTTTTGCGAATCGGTCGAGTCGTTCTCGAGTTTTTCGCTTAGCAATGTCTATTTTTATTAACTAGATATCCTAGGATTATTACAAAGCGCCTCCATTGACGAAACTAAACGTAGCTTATAAATTATGGAACAAATTTCCTTTGTAAATACGTAGATACATATTGTACATAAAAACCATTACAACACATTAGCATTATAAACCATTATAAATATATTAAATATTTGCACTGAGCGGGAATCGACTACGCTTGTTTGTATTTACGTACTATGTTTTTTAGACATTTCACCCATAAATGGGTAAAGCAGATTTATTACCCTATTTTTTGTGGATAGTCGGGTCGGGCCACAATAAGATCATTCGATGACAACCCTAATTTGTTTGACATTCTGTAATCAATATGTATGTATGTTTTGTCATTAGTTTAAGCACTATTTGTGTTTGCATGAATCGCCATTGTCACTTGCAAGTCAATATTTATTCTTAGATGTTTTCTTTTTTGGAATCATCTTCCCAGAACTCGACCTAATCTCAGTTAGTGGTCCAGATCTCGGACCGGTCGCGGGTTTGGACCCCGGTCGTTACACTATCGATGTGAGCTCACTTTTAGCAATGTTAGTCAATATGGACACATATGAATGAGTTAAAATGAAATGCGTCATTCATACAGCAATTGTATGAGCAAGTACAGACAGACAGTGGCGTAATGGTAGCGAAGCGAGGGAAAAATAAAAATAAAAATAAACTCACGCCTATATCCCCGAAGGGGTAGGCAGAGGTGCTAAGCACCCACATTTCGCCAGTTTATGTTTAGGTCCCAATGTAATAGGTGGCGAGCCTATTGCCATTAACCGGGCACTTATAAACCTGCGATAAATACACACATAACTTCGAAAAGCATCTAAAAGTCATTGGTGTGTGTCATGGTAAAACCTGGGATCGAACCCGAGACCTCGTCTCAGCAGTCCATTACCCATACCACTAGGCTACCGCGGTTGTGCTTACAGGGTCGGCACCGCGGTGGTGGCTCCTTCGGTATTACACACGTCCACGGCCACGGTAAGCACTTTCTATCAGGTGGGTCGTGTGCTTGTCTACCACCTAAGTGGTATAAAAATAAAAAAATGTTTGTAAAAGTCTCAAATTCGATACCTTTGCCTTTAGCTTACCATCAGGCGAGGTGAGGTCAAGTTGGCGTGTCCTATATATATATAAAAAAAAAACCATGATAGTGGGTTTATTATATTACTTATTTAAAGCAAAAAAAGAGTTAGGGGTCTTTAAAACCCCCTCATTCTTTGAATCCTCTAAATATATTACGGATGTTTGCTTACAGAACATCGATATAAATCTTTAAAGACAAATACATCTCTTATCACACCAATAAATTAGGGATGTTATAAAATCGCGGCATGGCCCATCTCTGCTGCCTACTTAATAGTCACTTTGTCGTGAATATAGCCATAAATTAGCCGCGCCACCCCTAAAAGGAGTTATAAATCTATAAGAACGAGGTAAATGGGTGGACGTGAACAATTTATGTCTTTTAAGGGTAGTTTTTATGTGATTGTTTGAATATGGGTCTACTTAAAATGAACTCGTGTGACACTCTACGAGAGAGAAATGTACAGGCTGAAGTGAATATGCCTGTATGTAGGCAAATATATCCAACACATATATACATTATATTCACGCCTGTAAATCTCCGATGAGGTGTATTGGCACCCACATTTCGCCAACTATGATTTTCGGTCTCACGAAATAGGTGGCGGGTCTATTGCCGACAAGCGGGCACTTTGTCATGGACTGTTTGCTTACCGTTGTGTATGTGTATGGAGAACAGTACCTAGCGTGAAAAAATATTGTAATCGTATCGTAAACATATCGACAGAACGAAGCATTGCGATTGGCCGGCTGGCTACTATGAACTTGTTTGTGAGTGAAGTCGGCCAATCACAATGCTCCATTCTCTCGATACATTTACTTTGCATACGATTTATATTTGGACTTCGCAAATATGATCATATCTCCGAATTTCGTGCAAAGCTCAAGTGGTTACCTATACGCCTTCGCCGGAATGCTCACTATCTTTATCTACTGTATAATAAGATAATTTAGATAAGATAATTTATTCACATATTTTTACACCATTACATACCTCCTTACATTTAGGCACTTAAATAATAATTATAAACTAAGTATATTTTAATCAAAGCAGGTATCTACCCACACTAAGACATACCATCCTACTCAATTTTCAAATCACATATTAACAACCCGCTTCTACCATAATATCCAACATATTAGGAGCCTATGTTCAAATCCCAAGTCATCCCCAAAAGAAAACATATAGAAAATAAAATGAAAAAGACTCAAGCCATCATCGAGGTGGGGCCCCACTGGTGGTTTAGTCTTCAACACTGGCTATAATTTTGGGGGCTGTAGGATAGGTCGGCAGTCGTCCCCGTAAAAGCCAAAAACACCAAATAATTTAAAAGAAAAATGACAGAATTAAGGCAGTTAACGTCAGCATTTCAGCTCAATTGCACATACCTAGCAGTGCACCCAAATCAATTAGTATTGATAACATTTTATTATTTTACATAGCAGACAAACATACATAGTATAAAATAGAATGTCTCTGGTGTTTAATGGTTGTATGTACATAAAAAATACGTCGCTCACATTAATTAGTCAACCTAAATATATTATTCAGGCGATCATTCCATTATATACCCAAGCAGAAATAAGAATAATATTGTTCTCTCTGCCCGGCAACAAATCAAACGTATTTTGTACGGGTACCTACCAGAAACATTATACTTGGCTGCACAGTTGGCAATATCATAACATCACACTTACACATGTTCCTAAAACCCTTAACACTATCACTATAGCTGATAAAATATGAAAT
Organism: Eilema griseolum; assembly: GCA_963662185.1. Classification (NCBI taxonomy): domain Eukaryota; kingdom Metazoa; phylum Arthropoda; class Insecta; order Lepidoptera; family Erebidae; genus Eilema; species Eilema griseolum. The sequence continues at coordinate 16,710,974 of OY759250.1, forward strand.
CATTAACTTTTAGATATATTAGCAAGGTTTAATTATAAATTAATGTAAAAAACCTAACAAAATAATGTTGGCGGTATGCAAATATAATATCATTACCTCCCGTGCTAGTCGATAAACGACTGTGTTACGGCGAGGTAAGATTCTCGACTCAAATAACATGATGTTTCTATTGTAGGTAAAACAAAAACCGGCAGCTTTAAAACACATAGTATATGTAAAATGTTCGGAGATATCTAATATTATCAGTTGCAGACAGGATAAAACAGTTACAGCCAGCAATACAAGGACATGTAGAAGAGTGAGCTTTCAAACTGAAATTTGTCTGCAATTGTTGTCTATTTGTTATTGTGAACGTTATGTATTTAGTCTTATTTAAGTTCAGCGTAAGCAAATTCGCGTCAAGCCATTTACTCATAATCGAGAAGCCTTTCTCTGCAGATGATTGAACCTGAGTCCAGGTGGAATTTTGGAATAAAATTACAGTATCGTCAGCAAAAGTAATCACTTTTGCGTCCGGTAGTTCCATATCACAGAGATTGTTTACGTAGATTAAAAACAACGTAGGTCCAAGCACTGAGCCCTGAGGCACACCAAAATTAATCATCAGCTTACTACTACTAAATTCACCTATTTTAACCATTTGTGACCGATTACTTAAATAATCCCTAAAAAGATCAAGTGTAATACCTCTTATACCTATTGATTCCAGCTTACGTAAAAGCAAGGGTATAGAAACAGTATCGAATGCCTTGGCCAAGTCAAGGAATATCCCAATACATTTTCTCCCACCATCAAGACATTTAGCCACGCTATTTGTCAAACTTTCAATTGCATCTATAGTTGACTTATTTTTTCTGAAACCGTATTGGTTTTCAGAAAGAAGACTATATTTGTCTAAATAATTTATGAGCCTGGTGTTAATAACCTTTTCTAAAATTTTTGCTATAGTAGGTAAGAGCGAAATCGGGCGATAATTAGCAACACTGTCTCGTTCTCCCGCTTTAAACACTGGCACAACAATGGATTCCTTTAGTACATCAGGGAATCTTCCATTAGATAAGCAAGAATTAATTAATTGTTAAATAATGTTTTATTTCATCCTCTCACTCCCATCTATCTGAAAGAACGCTTCCAATTCCTTGGTGACTCGCATTCTAGGGTCTTGAGGTCGTCGGAGAGTTTGAGGTTGAAAATGCCAGCGCACTCCACGAGTTATATGGATAAGTCGTATACCGTCCAAACTGTCCGATTGTGGAATGCCTTACCAGTAACTATAAGACGTGCGCAATCTCTGCCCGTTTTCAAAAAACTAGTTACAGCCTATTACTTACAGGAACGATAGCTATTACCTTTATCTTCTTTTCTTTATATCTCCCTTATTTATGTCCGCACTGATTTTAGTATTAAGTATATCAGGTACCTTATGGTAGGTACCGTTTCATTTAAACTGTTTATGTATGTGTAGTAAGTATGTATGTGTATGTATATATATATATATATATATATATATATATATATATATATATATATATATATATATATGTGTGTGTATGTGTATATGTGTATATAACATATAGTAGTATGCATTAACTGTATAATATATCTGAATGTAAATAATGGAATAAAGTAAATCATATATGTAATCATGTATGTACACAGGAAACTGCCCACTATGTCTATCTATTTATCTATTTCACTCCATCCCATGGTTGCCTGGTAGAGATTGCCTTGTACAATAAGGCCGCCACTTGTAATGCCACAAAGATGTACCTATTGTATTTTTTCTGTATCCCTTCTTTGTGTACATGCCATAAAGAGATATATTATTATTATTATTATTTACGATAGTTTTTCGTGTTATGGGTACTGAGCATTGTGATTGGCCGGCTGCCTACTATGAACCTGTTTGTGTGTGAAGCCGGCCAATCATAATTCTCCATTTTCCCAATTTGTTTACGATAGTTTTTCGTGCTAGGTACTGAGCATTGCGATTGGCCGGCTGCCTACTGTGAACTTGTTTGTGAGTGTAACCGGCCAATCGCAATGCTCCATTCTCTCGATACGTTTACGATAGTTTTTCGTGTTATGGGTACTGAGCATTGTGATTGGCCGGTTGACTACTATGAACCTGTTTGTGTGTGAAACCGGCCAATCGAAATACTTCGTTATTTCGATAAGTTTACGATACTATTACGATAGTTTTTCGTGCTAGCGGTACAGATCTATCTTTTAGTCGCCTTCAACGATATCTAAGGGAAGAGATACAACTGGACCTATACTGCTCCACCGTTATCAACACCAACACCAACACGGCAATCTTAAACTTATCTACGTCTAGAAAATTTTTTTTTTTTGCATTCATTGCAGCCAGGTAGGTAAATACTCTTTCCTAACATTCAAGTACAAGTACCCAAAGCTCAACGCTACAGTAACTCATTTCCTTGCACCAAGAGGCGTGAGACAGCTCCCGTGTCCACAACAACTTTCTATATTAACGTCCAATGTTTCCTGCATCGCGATATTAAATCACAGCAGCCGTGTATCAGCCAGTACAAATATTAATTCAAACTGGTAGCCATTACCGACAATTTAGAGGCGTATTATGCGTTGCAGACGTTAATTGATGCAGTGTGTTTGTGGACTAGGCTCGTGGCGCGGCGTGGTCCAATGTTCGTGTGATGTAATGTGAAGGCCTGTGTGATGTAGGATGTAGTGCAGAGGTTTGTACAGTCAGCATCAGATATACAAAGTACTCAAAATGATCTTAACATACATTAACATACATTTTTTATTTTTTTATACATATAATCACGCATTTATCCCCGGAGGGTTAGGCAGAGGTTAAATTAACACCCACATTTCACCAATCATTGAATTCGATCCCACGTAATAGGGGGTGAGCCTATTGCCGTCTTCCGAGCACTATTGTTGACTCAAGCCATGCATCTAAGGCTGAGTTTAGGCTGTATATATCTGTCTGATGTTAAACAGCACTATCCCTTAGTCGCTTTGTACGACACCGCATGGTAAGAAATGGGGTGGTCCAAATTCTACTCTACCTGGAACCATGCGGCAAATAATTTTAAATATTACTTAATACCTTTGTATTACCCCCTTCCGGTGTACTGATTGTTCTGATGATAATACAATTTAAATCAATAAAACAGTTCGAGTTGCTTTTAATAACTTGGTATTAAGTTCATTTTGAGTACTTTGCTAGTTAAGATTAATCTGATGCTGACTGTACTAAGGGTAGTAAGCTCCGGGGACGAGTTGGGGACTCTGTGGTCACCACACCCGAGGGGAGGGCCAGATCGAGAGAGATGGCTCTGGGTCGGCCGGGGTGCGAGAGATATGCCTGTTAACCTCACTTTCGGCAACCAAATGATCCACAGGCGTCGTGCGTTTTAGTCGGTTCGAGTCCGACATAACCTCTCCTACCTGCTCCAGTGGTGGGGGTATTCGTGGGGATTTTCCGCACGTAGCCCTCCCGAAAGTTATCGTTTGGCTTAGAGGTCATTATCATCATATTGGCGTAATTAATGGTTGTATCCGAGGTATTCACCTCGTAGCCTAGTGTCTGCACGAATTCTTTTCTTCATTATCTCTCTTGGATTGACGTATACGGCTTTTATGGGAGATACTGCCATCTGACCTTCCAACCCCGATAGGAAAGTCGGTAGCTTAGTGGTTAAGGATGGTTCGAATCCTGGCCATTACACTACCGACGTGAACCCATACCACAAGCAATTTAGCTTAGCTGGAGGGGTTAGAGGGAATATTAGTAATATCGGTTCAAATATTCTTTAAAAAAAAAACTACAGAGTTAAGTTCGTCAATCAGTATGAGTACCGGCTTGCAGGTGAAGTGTCCAACGACAATATTTATAAATGAATTAGAGGAGAAAATTTGGGAAGGTTTATGTTCCCGCTATGAGGATACAAGGAAAATAGCTGTCAAAGTCTTTTATAATCAACTTCGCATACTTGCATATTTTCACAATCAACTTTGCATACCTGTCAGCCCTGTTTTATTAACTGTCACCTTAAAAGGCCCGGCCCTCCTCTCATAATGACAAATTATTACATTATTTTTAATACCAGCAACCGAACCCATTACTTAAAGGAATTACAACTTAAATTTCAATCTCCACCGATACAAATACTTTCCAATCCCGATTAATAAATATATCTGCAACATAAAATGTTGTTTAAACATCATGTATCTGCAGCTCCTTAGTAGCTCATTAAAGTTTATGATTCTCATTCCTATTTAAATTCAAGACTTTATAACATTAACTGCTAGAGACTAGCCCCAGCTTCGCACAACTGCTGTTCGATTACCCGTTCTGCTAATTGTTGTTTAGGATAGTCTTAGGATGGGTAATCGTTCTTAAACAATTGAGAATTTTCGATGAATTTTCGGAGAGCACGTTAGGCCATACACAGATAGGTATAGCCTATTCGGTAGAGATATCTTAAAAAATAGCCTCCGACAATGTGCCCTATCTACAGAACTTTATATCATACAGAAATATCTAAGTTAGTCGCCGCTAAGTCACCGTTTCGTAGCTAGACTGAGAACAGACCGCAATTCAATTGGAAAAAGATTCAGAGATAATTAGATTAGATAATTAGATAATACTAACTAACCTAAGTTGTATAATAAACAATAAAACATAACATAACATAAACTCACGCCTATATCCCCGAAGGGGTAGGCAGAGGTGCTAGCACCAACATTTCGCCAGTTTATGATTAGGTCCCAATGTAATAGGTGGCGAGCCTATTGCCATTAACCGGGCACTTATCAACCTGCGATAAATACACACATAACTTCGAAAAGAAAGAATAAAACTATCTAATTAACTGTCAAAATAGTTCCAAACTCCGTCATGTTCACGTGGCTTAGAAAAACTAAGTGAACAGAGAAACAGACAGACGCATATAAGTGACTTTATAGCATACTAGCAGACCCACCCCAGCTTCGCCCGGGGTATATTTTGAAGCTTCATATCCCTTTGAGCCCGTATGTTTTAGTCTTCAAAATATGTATGAAAAATTGCCGGATTTGTTAACATTTATTATCAATGCTCCGCTCCCTTAAGTAGTAGCGTGATGATATATAGCCTAAAACCTTCCTCGATAAATGGACTACCCAACACTGAAAGAATCATTCAAATTGGACCAATAGTTCCAGAGATTAGCGCGTTCAAACAAACAAACAAACTCTGCAGCTTTATAATATTAGTATAGATTATATAATGCAAACGACTACGCACAATCTGCGCTGGTAGTTAACCATACACATAGCTAATTTGACATCCTAAGTATTTAAGGTCAAATCTGATACGAAGCGGTAGACCCCAACTGGTTGAAAGCCGATAACTGTGGCCACTTAACTCAATGAAGTGTTTACAAGATGTTATCGGATGACCTAACCACCTGTAATTGTTGTTGCACATTTACTACACATCGGAGGTTAGAAATCGCACTTGATATATATAGCGAATGGATTATGATTATGATCGGAAAGATTGTCTGAAATTGCTGATTTTAGTGGTGGAAAGTATTGGGTACTATGTTTAAAAGTGTTCATTAGTTTCCAGGGCGTGCTAGACTATCAGTTATGGTTGAAATCCATTGATATATAATGAGATTTTGAGGAGATTTTGTGTTATTTAATTTTATAATAATATATGTATATATTATCTATTGTATATTTGTGTAATTGAATTATATACAAATCAGTAGAAGTACCTCCGCCCTACAAAATACCGCGGCTATAATAACTTCGTGTTGTGTTTCCAGCGGTGAGTAGGGTAGCCAGAGCTCACTGGAGAATTTGTGCTGTCAGTGGGAAGACTAAAGGCTTGTCCTGCTTTGTCTTCTACACTGACGGCGCAGAAACTCTGTACTTACAGGGTTGGCAGCGCGATTGTGACTCCTTTGGTGTTACAAACGTCCATAGGCCACGGTAACCACTTTCCATCAGGTGGGCCGTGTGCTTGTCTGCCATATATATGTGATATGTCTGCTGTATGTATTGTATATGTATGATATTTTTATTCTTAGTATGTATTATACGTATTTTTTCTGCTGTTGTACACTTGTTTTTTTTTTTTATAATTTTCTTTTTGCACTTTTAATCCCTCAAAGGTTTGCTGGGACAAAACTCAATATTGAGTTAAGCTCGCCTTTGTACACCAAGATGTATTAGTGATTACCTGTTGATGTATTATTTTCTTGTGTATAATAAAGAATTAAAGAAAGAAAGGAATTCGAATTGTTGGTTAGTTTTAGTAAAAAGTCAGTACCTAAGTCAAAGTTCTTTATTTGTTGAATATGGTATAAAAATGATGTTTATATTATATTATCGGATCTCATATTCCGCCAGTTGTGGTGTACAAATTTTCCATTTTCATTTAATTTACAATTACATTTCTGGCCACCCTCCCGGTTGACATCGATGGGGAGGAATTCTTTGACGCCTGAACCTGCAGGATTGTTTAGATATTTGTTCTAGTTTTTTTATATATTTTGATTTAGATAACTTCCGTGTACATTTACAATATATGCAATACAATTCAAAATATTTCATATTAATATTGTAATGTATTTAATAATTCGTCAATTTTATAATAACAATTCTCACCAACTTCTTTTTAAATATATCAATAGTTAATTTCTTCTAAGTGTTAATTTATTTCGAGGCTGTTTGTTATTCCCCTGTTTTTAATATCTCAGGCCTCGAAGTCAAACGTCCATTTTAGTTCTATGGTACATTTGTAAAATTCATTCTAATCTTCCAAAACTTAGAGGATAGCCTGTGACATCCTTGTCCATCGACCGGGAGTTGTACCAGACGGCAGTAGACCTTTAGTAATATGGTTCCTAAAGACCTAGGTATATGTGTTGCTATCTTAATCAATAAGTATTGTCTCATAATAAAGTACGAATGTAAGAGAATACGGCAATGCTATTCTAATGCTAAGGTTACGTTTTGGCATAGTGACCTGCGGTTTCATCTCTGATAGTGTGCTGAAATCTACTAAGCTATTATGTTTCATGGACGTTTGTTTCCTCTAACAGGATATTACAGAGCAAAATACAGGGTATATGGTCATGGGAAAGTGGCCTTAAACATCGGTGGTATGGGAACTTGTGTTGCCAACTCTTATTATGACCAATGACGTCAGAATTGACAGTGACGTAAGCAACGCAGAGCTTAAAGCTCAGAATCAGTTGGATAGACTGTCTTCAATCAATCACCTTTTATGTTGCAAGCATCAATTAAGCAAAGATTTATGGGTTAAAATAGTCTTGAAACTACAAAATTATAGATTTCCCCATAATCGTGCATGTCTGTGCAGAAAATGTACGATGAATGGAAGTCAGTAATTTTCCCATAAAGAGAGTGAGTCTTAATGGAAAATTAGTCACTTTTGTTTTCGTGTTTTTTTATACAACTTAAGTGGCAGCACACGACCCATCTGAAGGAAAGAGATTATTGCCCGGGAAGTCACATTCGTGCTGCCGACTCTGTAAGAATAGAGTTTCTGTACTGTCAGTGTTGAAGACAAAGTAGGATAATCCTTTGGTCTTCCCACAGACAGCACAAAAACTCTTCAGCGAGTTCTGACTACCCTATTCACCGCTGCGCCGGGAACACAACGCGAAGTTATTATGGCAGCGGTATTCTGTAGGGCGGAGGTACTTCTCCAGGCGAATTGCTCAATTGGCACGGGAATATCGCCATGTCCTACCTCTAATTTTGTGTTTAATTGAATACGTCACATGATGGCCAACATTCTCAATAAAACTCAGTAGATTTAAAAATAAAATCCCATACGAAACCGGGACAAGCTTTGCATAAATTCCTTCAACAATCCTATTCAGTAATATCTTGTTTGGTAAACACGAACCGACGCTGTTGAAACGGGGTGTGATTTGATTAATAGTTCGCTTCGGCGATAGAAATCGTCATTACGCTTTATACATATTTTAGTGCAGGGCAGGTTGTGATACCCCACGGTTTCACCGTTATTAGCTCGCATACCTGCAGCTTAAACCATTTACTGTATAGACACAGCGAGGCTATCAAAATACATCGCGAAAAAAGTCTTGTAAAACGTGTTATATGAGCAAGCTAATGTTATTGTTTTAAACTGTCAATATGTATGTATTTATGGGATGTACCTATGTGTATGTCAACTTATACTAAAGTAGTAGCTATTTTTAACGTCGAGTTGTAATGTCAATCACTGCGTCTATAGAGTTTGTTTATTGTTCAAATTTGCAAGCTTTGCCCGCACGTTTCTTTGAGCGAGACTTATAAAAGCATATGTCGATGCCGTGCAGGCTGCACAACGTATGGAACGGAGTCTTGTGTCTTTTGGTCTTGTATCTAGCTTCCTATCATCCAGCGGGATGCAGGAAATTGACGGTTTGAATATAAAACAGAAAAAAATACTTTCTTCGTCCGAGCGTCAGTCCAGTATTCATAGTTTGTCATTTGAAGTCCAGGGTCTGCTCTCTTATAGCTCCTATCCATTTTGTTTGGTTAGTTAGGATGTATGTGGCCCAATTAAAATCTCTAGGACCAAAGTCAAGCCCCTACAAGCTGGTATACATGCTGATTAGCGGATAAGGTACAGGCGTAAGCTTTCCTTTTGAACTTGAGAGATCGGACGACAGTAGCATCGAAGATCGAATTTTCTTTCTTTCTTTCCGTTACGGAAAACTGCTACCTGGAAATCGTCTCCAGTGGCTAACTTGGTAATCTCCCACGAGCCGAAGTTGGCCACTGCAAGGAAAATCGGATAACGAAATGGGACTTTATCGATCGGTCGCAAGAGCCCTGCGTTTGTGGGGCTCAATCCCAGCCCATGTTATATTTTCTCTCCTGCACGCTGTGCCACTTCATCTGTACTGCCAACGTACTTCGAAGAGGAATAGAAAATGCTGTAACCAGGTTTTGTGACAAATAAATTTAAATCTAGTCACCATATACCAGATCTAGCCATTGACTCGAAGAAGAAGACGGAAACTTGGTAGTTATTCTAGCGGGTGCAAGCAGACAAGTGACAAACATTTCCCGTACACAGCTACTGGATGTAGAAATAAGTGTTAAATAAATCTTAATATTAATCGCTACAACTTTTATAACGTAACGGGATACTTTAAACGCCATTACTAAGCATAATCATTTTAATAACAAGCTTCTTTTCAAAACACTCATAATACGAAACCATAATAATAAATTTACAAAACACGGTATTTAAACTATTGCCTTTTTTTTTTTTTTTTTTTTTTTTTTACGTGCGCAAAATCCCCACGGATACCTCCCCACCGGACCCGGTGGAGGAGGTTATGTCGGACTCGAACCGACCAAAACGCACGCCGCCTGTGGGTCGTTTCGGTTGCCGAAGGTGAGGTTGACAGGCATATCCCTCGCACCCCGGCCGACCCAGGGCCATCTCTCACGATCTGGCCCTCTTCTCGGGTGTGGGGACCACAGAGTCCCCAACTCGTCCCCGGAAACGGGGAGGCGCGCCACGCGCGCCGCCGCCGCGGCCTGCTTCTGCAAGGGTGACAGGCGGCTTCACCTGTCACCCCCAGGCCGGCGCTCATGGGGGGCGGAGGTCGTTCATCGACCTCCGACGCCCGAGTTGCCTTCGTGCGCGGGCAGCTTGTCTAGCGATCCTTCGTCGCTCCCGCTGCCGCTCCCGCCCCGCCTCCTCCTTCACGAGCATTACTTGCTCGCAGAAGGAGGCGCCGGCCGCCCACAAACTATTGCCTAATGAAAACACACGGGCGGCATGAACTATCGCACAATGCATGTCATAGGTAGACACACGGGCTGTAAATCACGCGAGCTGAACCATTAAGTTCGGACATTTTCGGTTAATATGAAACAAATGTTTGTACAATAGACCGTTTAAAGTGTCACGGGACTATTTATGGTTGGCGGTTAGGAATTCTGGACCGGAATTGTACATTTTGTGCCTCAATATGTAGAGCGTATTGAGGCACGAATGCCATTTGACAATAGGCACCAGAATTTAAACGCAGTCACGCATGCGAGTGTGAGTTTCGTGCAAATAATTTGCAAAAAATTGTGCACAAAAGTCCATATGATTTTTATGACGCGATATTCATAAGGCACCGGAGGTGGTTAGTTAATGGTTTATAATTCTCCTCAGACAGATATAGTTTCAGAAACCACGATGTGATTGATTTGATTTGATAGATAGTAATGCATTCTATATTTGAAATTAATCTCTGGATTACCCTAGTATATGTCAATTAATTGGTTCTCCTAAAAATAAGGAGAGCCCTATACGTACGCCATATGGGCATCAGCGCTTACGCACCTTGGACATAACTCTGAATTACCTTGTTACTAGTCGAATAATGCCGTGTTTATGTTAATGTCGTCAATTTCAGCTCATAAAAGCTGCACTGCTGCTTAGTGTTACACCTCAGAGCTCACTCAGAACTCAGAGCAATCTTACAAGTTAAATACATAACATAAACTCACGCCTATATCCCCCAAAAGGGTAGGTAGAGAAGAGATGCTAACACCGACATTTCGCCAGTTTATGTTTAGGTCCCAATGTAATAGGTGGTGAGCCTATTACCATTAACCGGGCACTTATAAACCTGCGATAAATACATACATAACTTCGAAAAGCATCAAAAAGTAATTGTTGTGTCATGTGTGCCATGGTAAAACCTGGGATCGAACCCGAGACCTCGTCTCAGCAGTCCATTACCCATACCACTAGGCACCGCGGTTAAAAACGAACGAAAAGTTAAATACAGTGTTTGGGTATTACCCATATGGTTTGGAGTCTTTCCAAGGCCTTCGGACTCATGCCAGTTTGGCCAGCATCTTTTATAAAAAGCTGTAATACTTGGTAATGTAATAATTGCCAAGTTTCAGCACCGAATTTCCATTAAGAACTAAAAATAAGTTAATATATTTATAAAGCTAATGCGTTTTTCTGCAACTTTCTGTGACTTACTTACGACCGTTTCCGGGTTTGTTTTTTTTTCTTAATGTTTGTTTTTCCTTTCTTAATTTATTGGATATCTATGTGCAAAACGGCATCACTTACTTGGTAACTTTTTAAATTATACTATAGTGACCGGCATCAATTTGAAAATGTACTGTTGAACATTTTGCTCGTTCCAAAAATCTAACCTCGCTCGTCAGCAGTAGGCGCAATACCGCTGTGGCACCATGGCGCTAAAATACTTTCTATAAATCTAATAAATCATAGAAAACAAGAGTATTAACATCCATAACTCATGTTTAACGGGGTGTTAAACATGAGTTACATACACATTTAACACCATAGGTACGAAGTCCCCATGGGTGCTATATAGTTAAACTAAAGAAGTACACATCAATCAAATAGTTGCTCGGATTCACGCATTAAATGGCGCTCGTAAAACTTGATCGATTACAGGGATAACGACTTGTATTCACATAAAAATTTGATTCAGTATATGTAGGGTAAGTGCACCAATTCAAACTCGTCCTATAAATTTAAAGGAGGACTGGAGAGGCTAAAAAAGAGGCTTTAAAATGAAGTGAGAAATAGAGCAGTGTATTGTACCCTTGTCTTATAGTACGTGCTTTAAAAATTGTCTAAATTATTAATTTATAAACTTTCGCGTTCCATGATACACAATAATTTTTTAGCTGTAAGTTTTCCTAAAATGTAAAAATAAAATATATAAATAAAAATGTTTACGGGAATGATCGCGTTAGATCATGGTATAGGAACATGCATACCTTTGATTTCGGGTTAATTCCCGTAAACATTATTGTGTATTGTCTAAATTAATCTTTCGATTTATAAAAGTTCTTTGCGATTATATTTCATTCCTTATCAGCAGTTAAGTAGAAATTTAGAAGTGCAGAGCAGACCACTGAGCCGAAAAATGCGCATATGGTACCACTCACCTATAATAATCATCCATTGCAATTTGCATATCACAAGCTGTCGGCTCATAAAGGTGTCGGCGGTGGCGCGCCTGGCACGCCTCCCCGTTTCCGGGGACTCGTTGGGGACTCTGTAGTCCCCACACCCGAGAAGAGGGCCAGATCGTGAGAGATGGCCCTGGTTCGGTCGGGGTGCGAGGGATATGCCTGTCAACCTCACCTTCGGCTACCAAAGCGACCCACAGGCGACGTGCGTTTTAGTCGGTTCGAGTCCGATATAACCTCCTCCACCGGCTCCGGTGGGGAGGTATCCGTGGGGATTTTGCGCACGTAAATAAATAAAAAAAGGTGTAAGCAGTAAAAAATACGTCTCTAATGCAAAATGCCATCCAACGACCCAAATTCAAACTTATACAATTTTCTTTTACGGTGAACCAATAATAATAACTTTATATTGTTAATACTTTATCTACTAATCACAAAAATATGTTCCATATGGTCAACGAACCCACAAAAGCGTGTTAAAACCTGCAAATGAGAAATCTTGTTCGCTAAGCATCCTTACAAACAATAAAATGGATACCTACCCATTTTCTCAACCTCGTACCACTTTTATATAAGAGCCCCTTGTTGCTGTCCATTACACTGATCAAGTGCTAATTGGACTTAAAAGGATTACACGCGACACGCCTATTTCCCATGGAGGTAGGCAGAGACTGTATGTTGTCGCTAGCTACGATCGCGATTCAGTGACATACACCTTTAACCTCTTCTACTTTTATAATTGTTTTAGAGGTTGGGGTCCGGTCCTATACTTTCCATATTTGGTACTAGTTGTTGTTCAAGGGTCCACTCGCGTGGATGCCAGTTACCGCAATAAAATATAGCCTTTCTCAGGGTTTAATTTACCCCTATACTAAATTTTATCAAAATCGGGTCATTGGTTTGTCACCGCTTTCACGCCTAAACCACTGTGAAGTCAGACAGACAGACAAACAGTCACATATACAGACATAGTTACTCTGGCATTTTTTTATACCACTTAGGTGGCAGACAAGTACACAGCCACCTGATGGGAAGTGCTTACTGTGGCCTATGGACGTTTGCAAGACCAGGGGCGTTACACTCGCGCTGCCGACCTTGAAGAAAACTTCTAATGCCTTTTTTGAATAACCCCATATTGTCGGCGCTTGGGAAAACCGTAGCAGTAGGTACAATAGTGCGGGTATTTTGGCCTTTACGAGAGTGATTGCCGTCTGCACCCCCAATACCAGCCTGCGACAGAGCCTCGTCTGTAAATCAGCATGTGAACAGACTTGCACTTGGTTGGGTCCTTTACACCCAAGTAAACAAAAGTACCTATTAAAGTATATAGTAAATAACCACGTGTTGTGTTCCCGGTGGTGAGTAGGGTAGCCAGAGCTCACTGGAGAGTTTTTTTTTGTAGTCAGTGGGCGGACCAAAGGCTTGTCTTGTTTTGTCTTCTGCATTGACAGCACAGCAACTCTCAGTTCTTACAGGGTCGGCAGTACAGGAGACTGAATCGGGAGGTCCTCCTGGAGGCCGCCATCGTACAGGCCTGGGCCATTGCGCCGGACAGGCCTGTCGATATCGACGATGAGGCGGTGTGGTTCCGGGAGGCCATGACTCGTGTCTGCGATGCGGGTATGCCTAGGGCACCACCCTACAGTCCGAGGCGTCGGGTCTACTGGTGGTCTGCGGAGATCGCGAGGCTACGGCAAGCCTGCGTGATCGCGCACCGCCGGTGGACCAGACTCCGTAGGAGGCGTAGCCGAACCGCAGATACGGAGCCCCGAGTGGCGGAGCTTCATGTGGGATACAGGGAGGCCAGAGATGCCCTCCGAGCGGAGATTAAGCGGGCGAAAGCCGCGGCTTATAAGGAGCTCATGGAGACGCTGGAGCGGGACCCATGGGGGCGGCCTTACCTTATGGTAAGAGGAAAGCTGCGCCCCCGGGCCCCGCCGTTGACCCGGGTTCTCCAGCCAGCTCTGCTCGGTGGAGTGGTCGAGTCCCTGTTCCCGGCGCGAGCGGAACACGTTCCGCCGCAGATGACTCCGCCACCTCGGTCGCCTGTAGCGCCCAGTGTGGTAGTTGACGACGAAGTCCCCGAGGTCACTTGGGTAGAACTTGAGCTGGCGGTGCGAAGGCTTAGAGCCAAGAAGAGCACCGCCCCGGGACCCGACGGCATTCCAGGCCGCGCGTGGGTCCTAGCTCTGGGAGAAGACGGTCTCGAACCCCGGCTGAGAGGGTTCCTCAGCGCATGCTTGGAGCGGGGCCAGTTTCCGAAGATGTGGAAGACGGGGAAACTGGTCCTCATCCGAAAGGAGGGTCGCCCGGCGGACGAACCGTCCGGCTACCGGCCCATTGTGTTGCTCGACGAGGTGGGCAAGCTCTTTGAAAGAGTTATTGCGAAGCGCCTCGTCGAGCACCTCTCTGGTAGGGGGCCGGACCTGGCGGATGCCCAATATGGCTTCCGCCGGTGGCGGTCCACCGTGGATGCCATCATGCGCGTGAGGACTTTGGCGGAGGAGGCAGTTGCCCGGGGTGAGGTGACGTTGGCGGTGTCCTTGGACATCTCCAACGCGTTCAACACCTTGCCCTGGAGTTGCATCAGGGAGGCACTCGTGTACCACGGTGTGCCTCTCTACCTCCGCCGCATAGTCGGGGCGTACCTGACGGAGAGAGCCGTCATCTACCCAAGTGCGACCGGCGTCGGTCGGCGTGAGATGTCGTGCGGTGTTCCACAGGGATCGGTTCTCGGGCCGCTACTGTGGAACATTGGATACGACTGGGTGCTTCGCGGTGAGCTTGCGGACGGCGCCGCCGTCACGTGCTATGCGGACGACACGCTAGTGACGGCGAGCGGAGCTACACACCGCGAAGCGATCCTTAGGGCCACGACCGCGGTTGCTCAAGTCGTGGAACGGATCCGACGGCTGGGCCTTGAGGTGGCTTTGCATAAATCCGAGGCCATGTTCTTTCATGGACCTCGGCGCACGCCACCACCTGGTTCCAGTCTCACAGTGGGAGGCACTCTCATCGGCATCAAGCCCCAGATGAAATATCTGGGGCTCATGCTCGACGGCCGGTGGGACTTCGGGAAGCACTTCCGAAGTCTGGGCCCCAAATTGGCGGGCACAGCCAACGCTCTGGCGCGGCTACTGCCCAACCTGAGGGGCCCGGATGACTCCTGCAGGAGACTCTACGCGGGTGTCGTGCGGTCCATGGCCCTGTACGGGTGTCCCGTGTGGGCGGACACCCTGAGTGATCGGCACATGCTTCTGCTGCAGCGTCCGCAGCGGAAGTTGGCGTGCCGCATCATAAGGGGGTACCGCACGATATCATTCAACGCGGCGAGTCTCCTCGCCGGATCGCCACCATGGATCCTGGAAGCGAGATGCCTTTCGGCGCTATACAGGTTCCGAAGGGCGGCGCGGGAGCGGGGTCACGATCCCGAGCCCGAAGAAATTCGGGCCGTGAGATCCCGGCTCCACAGGGAAATGGTGGCAGAATGGGAGAGACGACTTGGGCAACCAAGCGCAGGGCACGCCGTAGTAACGGCGGTAAGACCCATCATGGGGGAGTGGCTAGAGAGGCCACACGGCAGCCTCTCGTACCGTCTGACGCAGATGATCACCGAGCACGGATGCTTCGGAAAGTATCTGCGTCGGATGCAGAAAGAGCCAACGTCCGAGTGCCATCACTGCGACGCGAGCGAGGACTCAGGTCCGCACACGCTCACCGAGTGTCCGGCGTGGGAGACGCCGAGGCGGGAGCTTGTGGCGGCCCTGGGAGTGAGGGTTCTCACGCTCTCCACCTTGCTCGCGGCGATGGTTCGCTGCGCGGATGCGTGGGCGGCCGGCGCCTCCTTCTGCGAGCAAGTAATGCTCGTGAAGGAGGAGGCGGGGCGGGAGCGGCAGCGGGAGCGACGAAGGATCGCTAGACAAGCTGCCCGCGCACGAAGGCAACTCGGGCGTCGGAGGTCGATGAACGACCTCCGCCCCCCATGAGCGCCGGCCTGGGGGTGACAGGTGAAGCCGCCTGTCACCCTTGCAGAAGCAGGCCGCGGCGGCGGCGCGCGTGGCGCGCCTCCCCGTTTCCGGGGACGAGTTGGGGACTCTGTGGTCCCCACACCCGAGAAGAGGGCCAGATCGTGAGAGATGGCCCTGGGTCGGCCGGGGTGCGAGGGATATGCCTGTCAACCTCACCTTCGGCAACCGAAACGACCCACAGGCGGCGTGCGTTTTAGTCGGTTCGAGTCCGACATAACCTCCTCCACCGGCTCCGGTGGGGAGGTATCCGTGGGGATTTTGCGCACGTAAAAAAAAAAAAAAAAAAGGGTCGGCAGTACAAGTGTGACTCCCCTGGTGTTGCACACCGTCAGATGGGCCGTATGCTTGTCTGCCACCTAAGTGGTATAAAAAAGTAGGTACTGATGATTCTTAATTTCAAGATTTTTTCGAGATATTGCCTGCCCTTATAAAAGAATTCTTGACCGTATATTGTTTCTAATATATAAGTACGAGATTTGTTGTCACGTGAACGTGATGTGAACGATGCGTTATCCGAATGAAGCACAGGAATTTTGTAATCTCATTGAATCTTGTAATATAAAGCATTTCTTTCTTTTGGGATAACCCAATATAAAAGGAATATATGTTCGCAAATAAAATGTAGTAGGTATGTATTATCTAGAATTCGAGACCAAGGTTTCTTTGCATATAGCTTTAAATACCTCTTATAGAATTTCAAGACCGAAAGTAAATGGCAATTATTCGTAGTTAATTATTAATATTATAAAAGTTAAAGTTTGGGAAAATGTTTGGATGTTTGGCACTCAATCACGCTCTAACAGCTGAACGGACCTGGTTGAAATTGGTACGGGGATAGATCATAAAACTGGAATAACACGTAGGCTACTTTTTATCACGGAAATAGCTAGTACCTTTACGGAGGTAGGACATAGGAGAAGGTAGGTCTTAATTGAGCAGCCTGAGTGGTACCTTCGCCCTACAGAATACCACGGCTATAATAACCCAATGTTGTGTTCCCGGCGGTGAGTAGGGTAGCCAGAGTTCACTGAAGAGTTTTTGTGCTGTTAGTGGAGAGACCAAAGTTTGCTTTGTCTTCCGCACTGACAGAACATAAACTCTCTGTTCTTACAGGGTCAGCAGCACGAGTGTGACTTCCCGGGTGTTGTTCACGTCCATAGGCCACGGTAATCACTTTCATCGTCTGGTGGGCCGTGTCCTTGTCTGTTGTTAACTATATGTTAAGTGGTATAAAAAAAAAGCTCCCATGGGTTGCGGGAACGAGATCAAAATTCCACGTGCGCGAAACCACGAGTAACAGTTAGTAATATCTTTTTACCTGCCAAACCCAATGCAAGGTTACTACAGCTAAAATAGAAGTCAAATCGAGTTCGCAACAGCTTCCCTGTACTTAACTAACGCGTTGATAAGTAATACCACTTGGCATCAACTAATTACAGAAATAATCCCACGAATAGAAAGGGGTGATATGTCAAGATGAACGATCATGACAATTAGGGTAAGAGCCCCCATCACCGTCTGTCAAGCGTCATTTATTTATATATTGGCGGTTTAACCTACAGACTCCCCCGGGACTGACAGCTAATGCGTTCCGTCATGTGTCAAATTAAATCTCGGTGTCAATAAACTTACATTTTTTTGACAAATGTTTGCGTTGCAGTCGTCGCAGGCGCAGCGCTAGCGAGGTTGACAACTTGAAGTGTAATTATATTGGGCTTTTCTGTAAGGATTTTTTTTATTCGGAGCGAAAATATAGTCGGAGGAATGTGTATTGTGGTATGTTTCGCTAAGTACGGTTACTATTTTGGGCTAAGGGTTTCACTCACATCTCTTAAGAGTGGCAAGACTCCGCAAGACTAGTGCCGTTAATTAGGTATCATTTCATGGGTTATATAATATATAACTATCTTACTACTTACTTACTATCGAATGACGAAGTAGGGCCACTTCTTCTTCGACTTCGCCTTGTATTGTACGAACACCAGATGAAGAGTTAATAAATGATTGTTAAAAAATTCGATTTCTTTTGTGTGCCCTTAATACAAAGAAATTAGGGAAACTGCCCTGTTTCTGCCTGCCTGTGTGTTTAAACACAAAGTTACGTTTATATTTCATAAATTCGTTATCCATATCTATGAACAATACAAAGGAAAGGTTTGAGTTTACGAACGTGCCAAGCTTACCAAAGTCAGGATAACCGCACCACAGAGTTTCCAAGATAGCGTGAAAGTCTAATGCATTACAAGCACGGATTTAGGATAGGCTAGATACCGCAAGCCATCCAACATGCCAAGCCGTCTGTCCCAGATGCCATAAGAACATCTGTGGAATTTGTAAAGGGAAACTGGAGCCGTAAAAAGTTCAATGGTAGTCACTAAATGGAAAGTAATACGCGTGGTGACGGAGAAAGAATACAACTATCACCATCTCGTCTCATCCGAAGGGTGTCGTAAGAAAATACGTTGACAATATCACTACGACAAAAGGAAGACAATATAAAACCCTTATAGTGTATATTCGTGTGGTGACGTAGAAAGAATACAAATATCACCACCCCATCTCATCTGAAGGGTGTCGTCAGAGGCCGCTAAAGGAAAATAAGCAGACGATATCACTGCAAGAGGCCAACTCGAAATAAAACCCTGTACCAACCCGTCAGGCCAGCGTGAAAACAGTAGGCCAAAGCCTCCCAACATTATAGAGGCCTATGTCCAGCAGTGGATTGCAATGGGCTAATTGATTGAATTGTATGTAGTAATGAAATATTATAGTGTTCTTTTTTCTTATTCTTCACGATCTCCGATCGCCGGTTTGCTGGGAAAAAAAATCTTTGTAGAAGTACCAATGCATGTACCAATTTTCAACGTCCAATATATTATGTTATGTTTATTTTATGTGTGCATAAATCCTAAATAGGAATGAATAAGATAAAAAAAATGTATTAACTCGTCTCGCCAGAGTAGAAACAGTAGACCAAAACCTGCCAACATTTGTGGTGCGAGTTCCAAACAGCCACACCGCTACCATCCTGCGTCCTGACTTTTGGCCGACGGGGGTGAAGTTTCGGCGCTTCCGAGGACGCCTGCCGACACGCGACACCCCGCCCCGTGTCACGTCGACGTCATTACGTGTGCTTTAGGTTAAGATATATTATATGTATTTTTAGTTTTAAGGTATATATTTATGGGCGGTAGAATAAGTTTTTTAACATCCTGTAACTTTTCTATTATTGCCTGAAATAAATGATTTATTATTATTATTATTATTATTGGGAGATGTGATATGCTAAATGATTGATTGATTGACGGAAAGTAATGGAGTTCAGTCGTTAATTAATAAGACTGAAAGCCGATCCCAACTGAATCGGGAAAAGACTAGGAGGACGATGATAGCAAGCTGTATCGCGCGTAGCCAAATCTGTACAAGACCTCAATTCTGCTAAAGCTAAACCACAGTCATACCACGGCCACTGCTAAAAATCTATTTAATTTCAGGTTTTAACACAATGACTTATAGTTCAAAATTAAAAGATTTTTTGGAGTGTAAATGAAAAAGTGCCTTGAAACTATTTTCATTTAATTCTACACTTTAACACTATAGAAATAAAATGTTGTGTTCCCGGCGGTGAGTAAGGTAGCCAGAGTTCACTGGAGAATGTGTGCTGTCAGTGGGAAGACTAAAGGCTTGTCCTGCTTTGTCTTCTACACTGACGGCACAGAAACTCTGTACTTACAGAGTTGGCAGCGCGACTGTGACTCCTCTGGTGTAACAAACGTCCATAGGCCACGGTAACCACTTTCCATCAGGTGGGCCGTGTGCTTGTCTGCCACCTAAGTAGTATAAAAAAAACCTAAAATGTAATCTGTGCTATTTCTTGCGGTGTCTGTGGTATGACTGTGGTTTTGCTTTAGGGCCAGGAAGGCCAGAAGGACCAGGAAGGATTCGTGGTTGATGTTTTTGTATTTGTCAGCCGGACAGCCGATCTAGCTTACTCTAAATCTGTGAACACAGCACTGTTTAGAAAACACACAACAATTACTTGTTACTTCAAAGACCAGGAAACATACAGAAGATAAGAGTTTATAAACACTTTTGGGAATTATATCTAAATATTTAACGTTTGCGGTTCACCATGTGTATCGTTAACCTGCTTGCTTGGCTCGGTATTCGGTATATAGATTAAGAAGGGCCTTAGTATTTTGTGGCTTCCATACAAGCACCGCTCCGCTCGCACAATCGCTTCTTCTTCGTGTTCTCGATTACGCCGATGTCAGCTATCCCGATCTCACAGAGGAGCAACTAGATAAACTTGAGCGACTTCTAAACTTTTGCATACGATTCATATCTGGTTTACGCAAGTATGATCACGTGTCAGATTTCCGTAAACAACTCAAGTGGCTCCCAATTCGGCTTCGCAGAAATGCTTATATTCTAACATTATTATATAACGTATTGTTTAATCCCACTACTCCCTCTTATCTCAAAGAACGATTTCAGTTTGTAGAAACTGACACACATACGAGATGCCTGAGGTCATCAGAGAATTTGAGGCTAAGAAGATTTTGATGATAAGTCATTATCTGAAAAGGCATATGGAACGCATTGCACTTGAGAATTAGACGAGCAAAATCCTTAAATGTTTTTAAAACATTGGTCTACTACCTATCATTTTGTACACTGTGATAGACTGATAGCTCACAATTTATATGCTCACTATGTTTCCTTCTTATTACTATGAACTATTTACTTTATATATATCTACTTATGTGCTAAAGTTGTATATTTATTTTACTTTATTTGAACTTCTATCTATATCTTTCTTGGTTTTTGTTTTTAATACACCTTGTTTTCAGTTTATTTGCTAACTACACCATATCTTTTGCTTTTATTACATCACTGTCCATCCGAAGGTTGCCTGGAAGAAATCACTTCATTCAGTTTCACTACAATTTTTAACTACTAGTAGTAGTGTGTATGTATTCGGTAGTAGTGAACGCGACTGCTACGCACGAGGCGCGGGTTCGATTCCCACTCTGTGCAAATATTTGTATGTGAATATGTGAATATGATATAACTCGTGGGTAGTTGACACAAATAGTATACTTTTAAAGTGCTCTGACATAAAATTAGAATTAAAATATTATTTAATAATTATTTCACAATTTAATGAATACAATATACAATTGACAATAAATACCTGCTAGTCTAGTGTTATTTCCGCAAACCACACACTATTTCACAACAAACAATATGGAAGCGTCGATTCTTGATATGCAAAGCTATTTTGAAGAACGGATGACAAGGTTTGAGGCAGATCTGCAGAAGAAAACGTCATCCAACTCAGGAGGTATAGCGGAAGAGTTTGCTGCCTTTAAGAGTTTTGTTCTGCAGACACTCAAGTCGTTTTCTGAACAGCTCGGTAACGTCGCGCGAGAGGTTGATAATTTGGAGATGCGCAGTCGCCAGAAAATTCTGCTTCTACACGGTCTGAAAGAGCAAGAGGACGAAGATATCAGCAGAGTTGTAACTGATGTCATGAAACAGCAACTTAAGATCGGCACCTTTAACACGACAGACGTCAGACGCTGCCATAGAATGGGGCGGCAGGCATCGAACGTGAAGCCCAGACCTGTGCTGGTGAAGCTTCAGAACCATACACTGAAGGAAAGTGTATGGTCTGCCAAGTCAAAATTGAAGGGCACAGGCGTAACAATTTCCGAATTTCTCACGAAATCTCGTCATAAGGCGTTCATGGCCGCCCGTGACAAGTTCGGGGTGCATAAATGCTGGACCAGAGACGGCACGGTTTATGTACTGGGTACGGATGGAAATCGGCATCGAATTACTTCAATCAGCGATCTGGACAGAATACAGTGCTCTGAAGATGAAGTAACCGCAGCGGCAACTTCTAAAATCACTACTACCAGGCCTAAACGTACTGCATTGAAGAGATAGATTCTTGCTGGGTAACTTGCATGTATACTATAGCAAACTTTTCACTTGTTTCTCATATTATGCAATACTTTTTCATCAAATATCAAAAAATTCTCTGTACCTTCTATTTGCTTCATTTCTATTTATTTTTTATCTCTCTGTCATGTTTGGTTTTTTTTTGACGTCTTTGACAGTATTGACAATAACAGAATACGTTCCGTGTTCCCAGGTTAAATTTTGGTACCTTAAGCATTACTTGTAACATGATTATGAGCATTTTAATCTCAATGTTTTAATGTTATAGTTTACTATTTTAAACTTTAATATTTATTATTGTGTGCCCAGCTCATGTTAATTACCAGTAGCATTAATTTTCTTTGGCACTCATGGTTAATTCTCCGTTGTTGTGAAATACTTTTTTTCTTTATTTGTAACACAGGACTGGCGGGTGGACAGTGAGTGGATTTGTTGTTAATACTTTATACCACTATATTATTATATATACGATTTATTTATATTTGCTGTTTACTGATATATACATACAGTACAACTACAAACACATACTTGATGAACGACTTGGATAGTGACGATAGTTTTTTCTCTGCTGGTAGTCTCAACGACAGCTTTGTGAGTATACCGTCTGTGTCACTTGAGGATACTCTTCGGGCGCAGTTTTCGGATGTTCCCAGGCATTTTAATGTAGTCCATATAAATGCTCAGAGTATTCCTGCTCATTGCCCGGATATGCTGGCTAATCTTGTTCATAAAAATATTCATGCTATTCTTGTCTCCGAATCTTGGCTAAAACCTTCTCTTCCGTCTACTTCTTACACACTACCGGGTTTTCAGCTTATTAGAAATGATCGAGTGCCAGTTGGAGGTGGCGGGGTGGCCATATATATACGCTCTCAAATCCCTCATACAGTTATCAGTATGTCGCCACAGCCAACACCATCCAATACTGGCGAGCATCTTTTCCTGGAGCTTGAACTACACCACTCTAAAGTTCTTCTTGGTGTCTACTATTCTTCATCGTCAAAAGTAAATTATTTTCCTTCTTTTGAACACTTACTAGAAACCTACTTACCATCTTATAGGCATACAATAATTATGGGAGATTTTAATACTTGCTTGGTAAAACCAGGGCCATGTATCACGCGTGCAACGTCTCTTCGCCGCATTATTCAATCCTTTAACTTATCTATCCTTCCTCTAAACGCTACTCATCATTTTCCTAACTGTGCCCCTGGTCTACTTGATCTCATTCTTGTCTCATCGCCTACCCATGTCGCAAAGCATGGTCAATGCTCTGCTGACATATTTTCTTACCATGACCTTATTTACCTCTCTTACAAGATACGGCCACCTAAAGAAAAACCTAAAGTTATAATGCAGTGCAGTTTTGGTGGCATTGCCCTTGACAAACTTCGTGAGGATGCTCATAGTATTGACTGGAGCCCTCTGCTGTCATCCACTTGTATGGACACTAAAGTAAACGTATTATCTAACAAAATAATAGAGCTTTATGATGTGCATGCACCAATCCGTGCCATCAAAGTTAAGCATTTACCTGCACCTTGGCTTACACCTGATATCAAAGAATTGATGGCGAAAAAAGCAGCAGCTAAGGCGAGGTATAAAATCAGAGCTACCCAGAGTAATTTGGAGAAGTATGTGGCCCTCAGAAATAGATGCAACAGGGTGTGTAGGAATGCACAACGCCAACATATCCATACCTCGGTAGAAAGCGGGGATCCAGCAAAAGTCTGGAAATTTCTGAATACATTAGGAGTTGGAAAGTCACGTCAAGACTCAATTCCTAAAAATTTAAATTTAGATGCACTTAATGTACATTTTTCTACGTCGTCCAATTTTAATGGAACTGCTAAAACTAATACACTGCAATATCTTTCATCTATTCCAACTCCTGAACATCCACCTTTCATCTTCAACCAATTGACCGCTTGTGATGTTAAGAAGAGCATCTTGTCTATTTCATCCAATGCTGTCGGTAGCGATGCCGTTAGTAGAAACATGATTGTGCCAATTCTAGAGCAAATTCTTCCTATCCTATGTCACGTCTTTAACTATTCCATTTCTTCGGCTATCTTCCCATCCTCGTGGAAAAATGCCCAGATAATTCCATTACCCAAGAAATCTAAGCCATGTTCCTTTTCTGACTTTCGTCCTATATCCATCCTTCCTTATCTTTCCAAAGCTTTAGAGCACCTCATTCACTCGCAACTTAGCTCTTTTCTTAATAAAAACGCGCTACTAAACCCTTTACAATCGGGCTTCAGATCTGGACATAGTACTGCGACAGCATTGGTTAATATCACGGAAGATATAAGACTGGGCATGGATAGAGGAAATCTTACGTTACTATCCTTACTTGATTTTAGCAATGCCTTTAATACCGTAGATTTCGACATTCTGCTCGGTATACTCTGCTCTGTTAACATATCTCCAACGGCTATTGAGTGGTTTCGTAGTTACCTGTCTGGTCGCCAGCAGCGTATTCGCGTCGAAGAATTAAGCTCTTCCTGGTGTGATGTGACCGCTGGTGTACCACAGGGTGGCGTTTTATCTCCGTTACTTTACGCCATCTTTATAAATACAATCTCCGAAAAACTACTTTCATCCTACCACCTTTATGCTGATGACCTACAAATTTACACCCAAGCTTCTCCAAATGACTTATGCGATGCTTTTGCTGTGCTCAACAACGACTTGGAGCGGATTTGCGAATGGAGCAAAAACCATGGACTCACCCTAAATTCGTCCAAAACACAGGTAATTGTTATTGGTAGTCCAAGGTTGAGTTCTAAAATAGATTGGACCCAGCTTCCTCAGGTTACTATGGGTGGAGTAGTGGTGCCAGTTGGTGACAGTGTCAAAAACTTGGGTATCTTCATGGATAAATCATTTTCTTGGAATATCCAGTTACAGGAAACTAGTTGAAAACTTTTCGCGTCAGCGGGTGCCTTACGAAGGCTCCGAAACTTTCTCCCAATTGCCACTAAAACTGCGCTCGCACAATCGATTCTTCTTCCTGTCCTCGATTACGCCGATGTCAGCTATCCTGATCTAACAGAAGAGCAACTAGATAAACTTGAGCGACTTCAAAATTTTTGCATAAGATTCATATTTGGTCTACGCAAGTATGATCACGTGTCTGATTTCCGTAAACAACTCAAGTGGCTCCCAATTCGACTTCGCAGGAATGCCCATATTCTAACATTGTTATATAATGTATTGTTTAATCCCAACACTTCCTCTTATCTCAAAGAACGATTCCAGTTCCTCTATGACACACATACGAAATGCCTGAGGTCGTCCGAGAATTTGAGGCTGAGTATGCCAATACATTCTACTGACTTTGCTGACAAGTCTTTCACTGTCAGGGCGGTGCGCTTATGGAACGCGTTGCCACTGAACATCAGACGGGCAAAGTCAGTGAATGTATTTAAATTAATGGTCAAGAACCACTACCTATCATGTTGTGCACAGTAGGTAATAGCTCACAATTATGTGCTCACTCACTATTTCCCCTTCGTATTAGTATGAACTATCTACTTTATGTATATATTTATTTAATACATGTATATGTATTTGTATGTCAGAATTTATGTTTATATTTTGTGTGTAAAGCCGTATATTAATTTTATTTTACTTACTTTTCTCTCTTTCTTTTGTTTTAATACACTATCTATTTAAGTTTAGTCGGTAACTACACCATATCTTTTATTTTCATAACATTACTGTCCATCCCAAGGTTGCCTGGAAGAAATCGCTGCAGCGATAAGGCCGCCCATTGTACATTGAACTGTATAGATGCTACCTACTTGTCCTACTGTAAATCTGTTGGTGTACAATAAAGAATTATCTATCTATCTATCTATCTATGTCCATTTGGCATAGTCTGAATATTTTCGTGCCTTGGAGAGCACGTGAAGCCGTCGGTCCCGGTTGTTATATGAACATCTAAGGTCGTTACGGGTAGTGGAAGCCCTAAAAAGTTCAACGACTGGTCTAACTGTAATGCTTTGATATCGCCATTGGGTTGTGAAAGTCAGATGGCAGTCACTTTACGAAAGATATCGAAGTTCAGCCAAACACGCAGAAAAAGCGGAGATTAGACTCTGAGATGAAAGCTTCGTCTAATGTACGGTAGACCAAAAAAAATGCGCGCTGAGTGTCTCGCCGGAGTTTTCTCAGGTCGGGGTCGCGTTTCGTACCGGTGATCCATTTATTAAACTGGTTTTCATGTTCCTTTTTTATTGATGTTTTCTAAGTGCCGATTTAATGGTCTACGCAGAATAAATGATTTTTGACTTTGGCTTTGGCTTCGTATGCAACCGGGATTAACGCAAGAATGAAGACGAAGTTACTATATGCAATTGTAATTGTAATTTAATTGATTCGAACTTAAATTATTGTAACTTTGACATAAGAATCATAAATAGGAATTTGATAACTGATTGTTTTATTCTAATTTTGATTATGTGACCTAATTATTTATTGTAATACCTAATAATATTAGGTCTTTACCTATGAAATTGCCGAAATTTTCTTACATATTCATGAGTTCGTTATTCCTGTAATTTAATAGCTATTTCTATTATTTATATTTTGTTTGAAAGTTGATTTCAAGATTTTATAACACTGTATTAAATTTTGTATTTATTGGCCGCTTGATAAATTAAATTCGATGTTCAAAAGCAGTACTTCCTAAATGCTATCCATTTAGATTTTAGATGATAAATTTCGTATTACTTTTTTACAGCTGTCACTTTTCAAAAATGTAATAAAAGTGTTTGCTAGCTTAATGTTGTATTATTCATACACAAAACATATTTCTAAATCTACTAAAAATTGGGTTTACTCCAATTTCTTCAAGATTACGACAATTTTATATGTAACGACCTATTACATATGAATTGTAATTGTATAAGGTTAATTATTGTGGTTCTCCACCATTGCATTTGGTAACAACCTGTAAAGATGGTAGTGAGAGGAACAAATAAATAATAAAAACTTTAACTTGTCTTCATACATTATAGGTATTTAAACTATCATGGTCACTGACATCAGTATCAGAATAAACGGGAATAAACGGGTTCCTCCGTGATCATGGTGCTTGCAACAGCGCCGAAATATCGGAAACTCAAAATAATGAAACATGGTAAATATCCCGTTTATTCTGATACTGTTGTCTTCATACAATTTTAGTCTGAGTATGAGATACGGTCGCCTATTCCCTGACAGGCCATAAGTTACAGGTTTGTTAAACTGTTAGGCCTTACACCTCGGTGACCGACATATTTTAACGACATCGGTTATCTAAATGATGATTAGCTAAACCTGTCTCGTTGGTGCACACCGAACTACTACTGAAACTCGATACTTCAGGTTCAAGGATAACAAGTGAAAGAGGTTTCTAATTTCTCGACAGTATTTTTTTCCGAACATTAGAAATTTTTCAACACTGACTTACAAGTCATCAGATTTGTGTAGTGACGGCGGTTGTCTAGATTCTATATCTTTCTTTCTAAAGAAAAAGGCGTAAAAATTAGAGATTGCAAATGTATACAAGCATAAGAATATCGACGGCCTTTCGCATTCAGCTGTAATTATATCGTATTCGGAATCAGCGCGTGATGTACCGCAGATAAGTTCGCCTCGACAGCGAACGACGTCGTACACTATATATACGAGTAGATACAGGTACTGCCGAATGCTATAGGTCGTCGATATTTGGCTTGATTCTTAGTTACCAAATCAATCAATCAATCAATCAATTAGCCCAACGCAGTCCACTGCTGGGCATAGACCTCTCACGTGCGCCATTTTTTCCGATCCTCTGCCTTCCGCATCCAGTCTGTCCCAGTCACCTATTTCAGGTCGTCCGTCCATCTGGCTACTGGGCGTCCTACTTTGAGTTTACCAAATATTCGCAGACATAATATAACATAAACTCACGCCTATATCCCCGAAGGGGTAAGCAGAGGTGCTAGCACCCACATTTCGCCAGTTTATGTTTAGGTCCCAATGTAACGTGTAATGTAATGTGGCGAGCCTATTGCCATTAACCGGGCACTTATAAACCTGCGATAAATACACGCATAACTTCGAAAAGTATCGAAAGTCATTGGTATGTGTCATGGTAAAACCTGGGATCGAACCCGAGACCTCGTCTCAGCAGTCCATAACCCATACCACTAGGCTACCGCGGTTATTATACTCGCAGACAAGTGAGGTGAGTTCACGAACCAATGGTAGTGTACAATATAATGACAGGTTCCCGTCTATCATAACTAACCGAGAGCAGAGATTGATTGTAATGCCTACTTGCCTAAGACGGCTGGGCGCTATTGACATCAATGAGCCGGGAGATTTGACACCAGATCATATACAAACGATAATGTAGCCACTATCCGGTTAGGTGTTAAACTGGCTTATTACTGAGAACTAGTCATTTTCAAGTTTATAAATGAAAAGTCCTTTTAGTAAATGATAGGCTAGATTAAATTAGATATCCATATTTGGTTGGCTGTATTTGTTCCAGGTAATAAGAGAAGATCACGTTGCCGTCTTACTGATATGTTTACAAACATGTTTAGGCTTCTTACTGCTCCTGGTAACTGAATGATCCTCAGTCTAAATGGTCTTACGCAGGAGTTGTTACAGTGAATTATTGTGTGGGGTATATTTTCATGATATTGTTGGGTAAATGAGACATTTAATTTTGTTTAAGCGCATACATTTGCATGAAGAAGGGAAGGCCATCTTTTTATTGCCAATTTTTTTTGCCAAATATCTAGGTGGTCGACTAGCACACTGCTCACCTGATGGTGGGCCAACCCTACAAGTATTGAGAGTTTCTGTGCCGTCAGTGTAAAAGACAAAGCAGGACAAGCTTTTGTTCTTTCCACTGACAGCACAAAAACCCTACAGTGAGCCATACCTACTGTTCGATATGACGCTCACAGCTACATTCTATCATCGCACATATCACTCGTCATATGCAAGGAGTTCCTCACACATTGCGACTAGACACGGTTCTCACTATGCTGCTGAAAGGATCGTCACCCCACGCACGCTCGAGCTGCGAAAAGTCCCTGCCGTGAAATTTTCAAACGACTACAATATGGTTTTCTTTAAGAAGGGTATTATAAGGTTCCTACAGGGTCAGCAGGTCAGCAGCAAAAGTGTGATGTTGCACACGTCCATAGGCCACGGTAACCACTTTCGATAAGGTGGGCCGACTTTTAGTTTGCCAACTAAGTGGTATTTGCCGCGTGTTTTCCAGCAGAGTAGAATTTGGACCACCCCATCTCTTCCCATGCGGTGTCGTACAAGGCGACTAAGGGATAAGGCTGTTTAACATCAGACAGATAATACAGTCCAGACAGCCTCAGATGAATGGCTTGAGTCAACAATGGTGCCCGGAAGACGGCAATAGGATCACCTCCTATAACGTGGGACCGAATTTAATTATTGGTGAAATATGGGTGTTAATTCACCTCTGCCTAACCCTCCGGGGATAAAGGCGTGATTATATGTATGTATGTACTAAATGGTATATAAAAAGGTATGTTATATACCCCCCTCCCCATAATAAGCACGTACTGTTAGTAATATATAAGTGAAATCGAGGGTGTTCTATATCCTGTCAGAAGGCTAATGCGTCCATTTGCAAACTGCCTGTATAATGAATCGGTACGTTGTCGATGGAAATTTGCTTTATTAACAAGGCTATAGTTAACACGCTGATGCCGGTGGCCGCCGACTGGGTTAATTGGGAAATTCTAGATAAGTAATCTTTTAGATTTCCGGACGAGTAAAGGGCCTATATGCGGCAATTGAGAAAGTGCGTGCTAAATAATAAAGGAATTTAATTACCAAGTATCAAAATAAGTTTAAGGGAGCTCTCCAAGGTAAGATAAGGTATATATATATATTTTTTATATAGATCACGTCAATTATACTTCGCCTTGCCTGATGGTAAGCTGAGGGCAAAGTCTCAGAAAAGAGGGTCACCATTACTTACACATACCGTGTGACAATGGTGACACTCAGCTTGACGGCCTCATCGTACGCTTTTTCCGCTTAAAGGACCCGGGACTGTAGGAAGAAGGAAACACGTACGTAAGATATTGGTTACTAAATATCAAAATCAGTTGTCGTTCAAGGGTGTCTCTAAGTTCTTTGGGGTATAAGTTAACCTTGCATGTATTGGGTATACCTGCTGATTACAGATGAGGCTCTGGTGCAAGCTTTCCTCTCAGTGCTGGGATCAGAAGGCATTCGATTATCTGTAGTCTGTGGGCAATTTATTCATGCGGAATTCTTCACCGATACTAAAGCTTCCGCTTCTCTCCGCCGGGCGCGGTTATGACGTACTCAAACCGCACGACTTCTCGGGTCTTTAGATCTTCAGCCGAGGTACAAGGGTCGATAAGGCGTAGTTTGTAGGCCTACCATAATATATATTTTTTTACCATAAAGCACGACTGACACCACAGTGTCAGTGGTGATTTACCTTGTAAACGGTCCTATATTACAAAACGGATATAAATCTGCGCCGCTTCCGCCTTCTTCAAGCTAACAGACAGAAACAACTCAATAAAAACGATCCAATGATTTATTAACCAACAAATCAAATCATAAACTCAAGCGCCGAACACAAATTGCAGAATTCTCAAAGAAATCAAAGGAAAATGAGAGTGGTCCGTATTATTTATAGCGTAAATTACAAGGTGGGTGCGCAGGCGCCGATGTCCGCTATTAAAGCGGTATTGGTGCGCCCGCGCCGGTATCCTAGCAATCACGACTATTTATCACTAGTATATCTAAGACGCTTTGATGAAGATCGCAGGTTGTGGTAATGATACGGCGTTATGTATTTTAGTTAATGCCGATCTTCAGGTGTTTTCTTATAATTGCCAAAGGAACTCCAACTTTTTTAAATCAATTAGGTGGCAGAGAAGTACACGGCCCACGTGATGTAAAGTGGTTACCGTGACCTATAGACGTGTGGAACACCAAGGGAGTCACACTCGCGCTGCCAACCCTGAAAGCACAGAGTTTTTGTGCCGTCACAAGACAAAGCAGGATAAGCCTTTGGTCTACCCATTGACAGGACAAAAACTGTCCAGTTAGCTCTGGCTGCACGGAACACAACACGAGTCTGTCTGTCAGTCTGTTACGCTTTCACACCTAAACCACTGAACCGATTTTGATGAAATTTGGTACAGAGATGGACTGCTACAATTTGGGAAAGGACATAGGTTCTTATTTCATATAATAATGGACTTTCATATAAACAGCTTTTTTGTATGAAAGTTCATTATTTTGATGATACATACATACATACATACATATAATCACGCCTTTATCCCTGGAGAGTTAGCCAGAGGTGAATAAACACCCACATTTCACCAATCATTAAATTCGGTCCCACTTAACGGAGGGTCAGCCTATTGCCGTCTTCCGGGCACTATTGTTGACTCAAGCCATGCGTCTGATGCTGAGTCTGGGCTGTACCTATATATCTGTCTAATGTTAATCAGCCCTATCCCTTAGTCGCCTTATTTTGATGATAACCTAATGAATTTTGGTACACATATAGATTAGAGCTTAGAAAAGTACATAGACTGCATAACCGACATCCACACGGCCAAAGTCGCAGGTAACAGTTAGTAATTCATATTATTGGAGCGTGTATTACAGGGAAACTATTCAATATGAATAGACAGAACTTCTCTAAGAATTTTCAACGACAAATTCTGGCGATGATTTAACCAGTACGTAAATAAATACGAGCATATTGTGGTGACAAGTGAGTTCCGACGCCAACATATCTTCACGACGCGTGCTAACAGGAGTGAGCAATGTAAACAACGTCTTATTTATTGCCATGCTGGTTTCAGACAGTGGTACAGAACTACTATATAGAATGTGATGTGACATGGAAGCGTGAGATGGATGGAATGAAATGAAATTAAACGGAACTTACAAAACGTCAAAAGAAAAAAGGATTTGTTTTTGTTAGCAAATGAACCACGCACCGGTGTAACTTCGGCATAAAGCTTGCTGGGCTTTTTTATCAATTTATAAACTGAGCGGAATTTAGTAATAATCAATTATCTCGATATTATATTACCTACAAAACCTACAATATGGGGTTCTTCAAGAGGGGCATCAGAAGGTTTCTTCATGGTCCAGATGTTGCATACGTCCATAGGCCACAGTAACCACTTCCCATTAGGTGCGCCGTGTGTTTGTGTGCCACCTAGGTGGTATAAAGAAAATTATTATTGCTTGTTGAAGTTCGACGCACAAGGTAAATAGCATCGTTCAAAATACGCTTAACTTAATTGTTATTAGTTCTGTGGACAATAGCGTTTACAATCTCTGAGGGCACATCGCTGCAAATTCAACCCAGAGTATAGGTACGACCTAATTGAACTAAGAAAAGAAAGGAGGCTGTTACATCAGGATTTTCATTCCAAGAAAAGGCCTTTGGTACTCATAAATAGAGTATCTGTTAAAGAGTAACACCTGTCTAGCTGGCTATAGTTTTTTTTTATACCGCTTAGGTGGCAGATAAGTACACGGCCCACCTGATGGAAAGTGGTTACCGTGGCCTATGGACGTGTGTAACACCAGAGGAGCCACACTCGCGCTGCCGACCTTGTAAGCACAGAGTTTCTGTGCCGTCAGAGTAGAAGACAAAGCAGGACAAGCCTTTAGTCTTCCCACTGACAGCACAAAGGTAGACAGTTCTAGTTCATGGTAGACAGATTCTATCATTGACAGCCTCTATGGCGTGGAGGTAGTGAACGCGGACGCTACGCAAGAGGCGCGGATTCGATCCCTGGTCAGTGCTAATATTTCTTAGTTTTGATTACCTCCCAACCGTGGGAGGAAAGCGCTTTACGCACACAAAGTAACAAAAGTATCTGCATACTCGTAAATAAATCAGTTCCCTGCTTGACTGCTGGCTGCTTGAATCTGTGAAGATAAGTTACAGTTACACAGTTCCCATCTAAATTTACACCCACAAACAATCACATTCCTCATTGCGGTGATACTTAATTACTAGACTAGTACAAATAGCGGGTGCGCAGGCGCTAAATCAATCACTGTCGCACTCGCACCGAGATGTGTGGCGTGGCGTGGCTTACACGCAGCCGACGCAGTGGCGCGAGATCTAATAACTTATCTTGTTCTTTTTATACGCACAATTTGAATAATTTTGTACTTTAAGAAAAAAATGTGTCTTAGAAAATAGCAGAGCTTATTCTGTGGAATTCATGCAACTTTATTATTATTGAAATATTGATTAGATTGTAGATAACGTTGTTGACAATTACCCACTTTTCGACAATTGACA
The DNA here is from genome assembly GCA_963662185.1 of Eilema griseolum. Taxonomy (NCBI): domain Eukaryota; kingdom Metazoa; phylum Arthropoda; class Insecta; order Lepidoptera; family Erebidae; genus Eilema; species Eilema griseolum. The sequence continues at coordinate 16,744,337 of OY759250.1, forward strand.
GCCTCTGTGGCGCGATGGCGTGGCGGTAATGAATGTGGCCGCTATGCAGGAGGCGCGGGTGCGATTCCCGCTCAATACAAATATTTGTATGCATGAATATGTATTTACATTGGGCTGATCGTGTCTCGGAGAGCTCCTGATGAAAAGTGGTTACAGCGACCTATGAACGTCTACGTCTGCTACATCAGAAGAGTCACAAACGTGCCGCCGACCCTATAACAACAGAGTGTTTCTGTGCCGTCAGTGGAGAAGACACAATCAGGACAAGCCTTTAGTCTTCCGACAGACGGCACAACAACTCTCCAGTGAGCTCTGGCTAACCTACTAACCGCCGGACCCACAACACGGGGTTATTATAGCCGTGGTATTCTGTAGGGTGGAGGCAGTTCCTTAGTCGGACTGCTCAATTGGGACGGGAATACCGTCATGTATCGCATCACTGACAAAATTGGGAGAAGGCTCAGATAATGATATCTCGGGAACAGGTTTATGTGGGCTACCAGCTACCACATACGTTATTTTTACTATAACAACAAAAGTGATGTAACAAATTACACTCGTACCTACTCAATAATCTGTAATAAAAACATAAAACTACCCACGTTTTTCATTAAATTACACATAAGATTTACATCACAACGAATCATGGGTTATTAGAATTACGTCACTTTTAAGATAGCTGATAGATCGTGTGTGGTGTCGACCATGCGCCCGCGCCACTGGCGCTAACTCAATCAAAATTCCTGCTGTCCACCGCCCACTGGAGGCAGTTTACCCGAGCAGTCTAATCACTTCTTTGCTACTGTACAAGGCGTAAGGTAATCTTACAGAGGTAACGCTAGATTTATAATACAAGTTTTTTTATATGCGATTTTAGTAAGTGTTACCCCTCCTTTTTACCTAGGTATAAAATATGTATATGGCAAGTTGCAATATGTCACAGGCTACAGTGTGGACTATTTAATACCTAAAGAATTTTTCAATTCGCTACAGTAGTTCCTGGGATTAGCGCTTTCGTAGTGTCGTAGCTATATAATTTTCGTATAGATATGGAAAGCATACGCTTGACTTACATATTTAGTTCCTTTTTTTGTTTAATACCACTTAAGGGTCAGACGAGCACACGATTCTCTTGATGGAAAATGGGACGTGTGCTTCACTAGGAGTGTTAAACTCGTGTTGCCGTCCCTGCCGAACCTTCTAATGCTCTTCTTGAAGAAGCCCATAGTATATTGTAGTAATATGGGGTATATTTTAGTCGCTTGGAAAGACCAAAGCAAGGATAATTTATATCATCGATAGCGAGGAATTCTTTGCTGCCTGAACCTGCAGGTTTCTATAGATATATTATGTATTGCTTTTATATTTTAATTCAGATAATTCTCATGTACATTATGTAAATATGTAACATAAAAGATATAAAAAACATTGCTAATTAGAAGACATGGCACATCTTTCACGACAAGCAATCATTGTCAGTCAGGCATTAGATAGGGCCCTTTGATGTAATCATAACATTTCTATAGGCCAATAAATGTCTCTAAGAACGTAAAAGTTTTATAGATGCAACATTTCCTAAGACATTAGATGCTCGTGACTAAACTGCGTAAACTGTTAATAAACTTGTGTTGTTAATAAAAAGTAATGGTGTAATAATGATAAAATTAAAATATCTTTTCGGAGGACATTTAGAAAGAAGGCTCTTTGACGCCGTGAAGGAAAGGCTCTGAAAAGTCATGATGAATAAAAAAACCTAGCCTAGTTCACTGTAATGGACTGCTGAGACGAGGTCTCGGGTTCGATCCCAGGTTTTACCATGGCACACACCAATGTCTTTGCGATGCTTATCGAATTTATGTATGTATTTATCGCAGGTTTATAAGTGCCCGGTTAATGGCAATAGACTCGCCACATATTACATTGGGACCTAAACATAAACTGGCGAAATGTGGGCGCTAGCACCTCTGCCCACCCTTTCGGGGATATAGACGTGAGTTTATGTTATGAACAAAAAGTTCTATACCACTTAGTTATCAAACCTACACACGACCCACCTGATGTAAATTGGTTACCGTGGCCTAAGGACGTGCTACATCAGGGGACTCACATTCGTGCTGCCGATTCTGTAAGAACAGAGAGTTTCTGTGCTGTCAGTGCAGAAGATAAAGCAGGAAAATTGAAAATTGAAAGCAATTAATGCGCATCTTATGACTAAGCGTCTCCTAACGCATATATTTGTACGCCGCTATATGGGGCAAAACATGACTGGACTATATAAACTATTACTGACCTATTGCATGCTTTTGTATGTACACACATGTTTTGAGCAAATAAAACGATTCAGGACAGCACGAAATCTTTTAAGTGAGCTCTGACAACTCTACTCACCGCCGGGAACACAACACGAGGTTATTATGGCCGCGGTATTCTCCAGTCGGACTGCACAATTGGAACGAGAATACCGTCCTACCTCCGTCAAAAGATTTAAGCAGTAAGTGACTTGATCAGGTAATCGATACAATCAATAGTTTTACTTTCACGTTTCGGACATGGGACTTCGCCAAGACGAAATATCAGTTGGAGGAATTGGTACTTCGTCTATCAATACATCACAGTATCTGTCAGGTTCAGGTTCCAACTTATGTTTACAGTCAAAGTCAAAGTTAAAGTCAAAGACCAACGCTTACCAGTTCGAAACGCGGCCCAGACCTAAGAAGACTCCGGCAAGAAACTCAGCGGGCATTCTTTTTTTGTATCTACTAACATTTACTAAGTCTACTTAGTCCAAATATAATAATTTACTTGAGGAGCATAGTTGAGTGAATAGCTCATTTCAAAGCTTGTTTATCATTTAAGTATTCTTGAATTCTATAATAGCCTTTTTGGCACAATTTACTCTTAACTACATTTTTATATTTCTTCACATGTAAATCCCTAATTTCATTAGGGAGCTTGTTAAAAAAGCACATACAGTTGCCCTGGAAAGAATGACTAAATTTTCGAAGTCTTCTATCACAGACTACAAGATTGTTTTTGTGTCTGTTATTTATATGATGCCTGTCACTAACTCTTGAAAATTTTTAAATATTTTTCCTTACATGCATTACTCGAAAATGTCTTGTAAATTGATGACTAAATGTATAAGAATGTCTATTTTTAAAGTTTTCTCGGAGGAAGACTCTTGGGTCTCAATTATAAATAGCACGCGCAACCTGTTTTTGTAACACAAATATTGTATTTAAATTTGCAGAATGACTCCAATTGAGAACTGTTCCGTACCGTACAGTACCTCCAAAACTAAAAAGATTGTGCTTTTTGTATATAATTTTATCATTTCTAGCATCGAAGTAACACCCCTAGCTTTCTCACCGACCATTCATTTTGCCAAGACTATCACACCACCTGTAGGAGAAAGTATGACAGTGATTACCGCAGGGGACCGGCCTCGTGCCGTATCGACATCACTAGTAAGATTTATTTGTGCACAGTTTAAAAATTAACAGAGGTTTGTGATCGAAAAGTCGCAGGAATTTTGACAGTCTAGTTTTACATTTAAAGCACGAAGGAATTCTCTAATTAAAAAATAAATCACGAGATAGGCCACTTACCTAACGCAGCTTTGTCTTATATATTTGCCCGAAATAATACGACGTTCTGGAGTAGGATTTCCTGGGTTAGGAGTAGATACGGTAGTCGTCCTCGAAAAAGTCGATATACCAATCGATGACAGGCTTCAAAGTGTGAATTTTGGACGCAACTGGGATATCACTAAAAGGGCGATGAGCTAACAGGTGTAGGAGATGTTGCTCGGACTAAAATACTACTAATAAACCAAACTAAATCATACAACTGCTCTCTTCTACTCTGTATCAGTTATCTAAGAATCTGTAATTGAATGATTTACTTTATAAAGTGTTACCGACACTTGGTGCCAAACTGCGTCGACAGTTGTCGATTCTCAGATTAAGCCTAAATTAATTGGCTCTATTTGCACAACGCACAACCGTGGTTTGCGATCAATGGCTGATTATCTTGTGCCTCTTTAAATAGCTTTGGCAGATTTGAGCACTGTTTTTGAAAATCTTTGAATATTATAATTGAGTTGTTTTATCTTTCTTGCTTTAATTGTCATTATTATTCATAGCATAATATTGTAATTTGTCACGCCTTTTCCCCACAATGATAAGATACCTATCTCCATTTATTGCTACTCTCGCTTCATTCACTCTCTTAACATTCTTCATGCATGCTTGTCGGTTTAGGGTACTACTGACTTGCCCCTCTCACCAACAGTTTTTTTAACGCTCGACGCAAAAACGACGGGGTGTTATTAGTTTGACTTGTCTGTGTCTGTGTGTGTGTCTGTCTGTGGCATCGTAGCTCCTGAACAGATGAACTGATTTGGATTTAGTATTTTTTGTTTGAAAGGTATATTAGTTGGGACCTTGGATCGTTCCGATAATATGACGTAGTGCTCTACCAGTTAGGGTCCGCCGACATGACAAGGCTTGATTCAAAATATGTATTACTAGGTTTACACACAATTTATTTTCGACTTTTTGGGGGTTACTTTATGTGATGGGGGTTTTTTAAATTTTTAATGCAAGAATATTAGCAACCGGAATTATTAAAATTCCCTCTAACCCCTCCAACTAAGCTCAATTGCTTGTGCTAAGAGTTGATTCACGTCGGTAGTGTAATGGTCAGGATTCGAACCCGGAACCTCTCGATCGTAAGGCCGACTCCTTAACCACTGAGCTACCGACGCTTTAGTTTCAAACAAACCACCTATTAACAGAAACAAAGTGTCTGTAGATAGCAAACATTATTGCCATATGTGGACATCAAACGCACATACATTAATTAAATGTTTGCAGATGACACTTGTTTGTTCACTTTAACAACTAAACCATACTTATAATCTAGATTATAATTCTACATTATAGATCCCTCCCTAAGTAAAGACCTCTGTAAGACAATTAACTGCACAAATATATATTATACATACCTAATATAACTGCCCATGCACAATGTAATAACGCACGGTGGATTAAGAACCCATGTAAAATAAATAAAAGTACCACGATTATGAAATAAATTTGATTTGATTTGACATAAATATGCCACGTTCAATTCTTCTCCACTCCACGTGGAGTAATTCGGTCAAGTGCGAGCGCGTGCTTTCGAAGGCTCGTCTAATCTCGATCAATGTAATCTGAAGGCGCCGGCGAGCCACTCAGCCGGACTTGATCGCGATTGACGACCGTGATATTGTATTTATAACCTGGTTGATTCGACGAAGTGTTATTATCATGTAAACGTTTTATTTAGAAAAGGATTCCATTACCATATTAGTTGGATGATTTATCAATAAAACATGTTTTCAATGAACCATTGGAATTCTGGAAGAATTTATCTTACAACTAAATAATTCTTCTTCGTCACCATCATCTTAGCGCTGTTTCGGTTGCCGCGTGGTTTTCGGCAGAGTAGAATTTGAACCACCCCATCTCTTCCCATGCGGTGTCGTACAAGGCGACTAAGGGATCTGGTTGCTTAAAATCAGACAGATATATACAGCCCAGACTCAGCCTCAGATGCAAGGCTCGAGTCAACAATAGTGCCCGGCAGACGGCAATCCCCTATTGCCTGCTATTACGTGGGACCGAACACATTTATTGGTGAAATGTGTATGTTAATTCACCTCTGCCTAACCCTCCGTGGATAAAGGCATGATTATATGTATGTATGTGTATGTATGTATGCACGAATAAATTTCATTTAATTTCATCGGCGGGTTCTTAGGCTTTATACAACTTTTATGGGAGTGATTGCTGTCTGACTTCCAAATCGCGAGACGAATGACTGCCGCATAGTCTCGTTCGTTAATCAGGTGTATTGCTAAACTCTCGACTTTCTTATCCAGCCCCTTTAGACTTGAGATAATTCGTTAGCCGGCGTATCGTATAGATTCAATCCAATTCAATTCTTGATTAATGGCTCTGTGCTTTTAGCATCAATGTTAAGTTTTTCAAGAAATTTTACCAGAGCCACGTTAGTCACACCAGTAAAATTGTTTCCGTGTGTCCACACCCCCACGGGATTCAGGTGGTCGATCAGGACGTGTGGTTGAATTTAAGGGGGCGTATCGTATAGAATGACGAATGTATCGAATTTGACATTTATGACATGCAATGACGGCTGTCATATACCTACGTCAAATCTCACACATTTGTAATTCTATTCTACGACACACCGGTCAACGGATTGCCACTTGTCTAGGAGGACAGGTCCTACCGCAGCAGCTCTCATAAAAGCCGTCTATCCAAACGAAGGTAGTGAAAGCGGACCTCGGAATTCTAAGTGAAAGCCTCGAACACAACCAGAAACAACAACGCCAAAATGATGAAGATTCTATTGTAAAGCACAAAAGGAAATCCATCACACCACCACGTCACCATTGGCCCAAGGCCACTTGACATCATGGCCTGTAATAAACAGATACCATTACAGTGATATTCCATTAGCATTAGAATAACATTGAGTATTAAGAGATTTATTACAATAGTGCACATTGTCTATTATGGATACATCAAGCTGAGGTATAGCGTCGTAAAAGATAACAACAGAATCCTTAATTTTATTAACAGCTGTTCTGAAACAAAGGCTTTGAGACTATGCCCGTCACTCTAGCAGAAGCAGGCTGGGGCGGCGCAAGAGGGCCTCCCTTTTCGGGGGCAAGACATAGTGATTATCATATTCGAGGGGCCCTCTCGAAATAGGCGAAGGCCTTGAGTCAGCCGAATTGCGAGAGATATGTTTTGGGCTAGATAGGATAGTTAGGTAAAAAGTTAATTCCTGATCAATTCAGGGCAAGGTAGAATTTGGTCCACCCCATATCTTCCCATGCGGTATCGTACAAGGTGATTAAGGGATAGGGCTGTTTATAATCAGACAGATATATACAGGTCAGACTCACACTTATATGCACGGGTCGAGTCAACAATAGCGCCCGGTAGACGGCAATAACCTCACCCCCTATTATCGAATTACCGACCGAAATACATACAACAATTGGTGAAATGTAGGTGTTAATTCGCTCTGCCTAACCGTCCAGGGATAAAGGCGTGATTATATGTTGAGATCAAATACAAAATATTGGAAGTAATTTATATGATAGACAGTTACAGATTACCTAATAACGACATAGTGATTGTGAAATATATGTCATTATCATTATACTGATAGCTATTTCCCAGTTACACTTTGAAGCCTGAAGTCCGGTTATCAATTTTACAGACAAGTCAGTTTTTTTGGACTTTATTACCATCTGACATTCCAACCCGGAGAAAGAGTACTTGGTCCCAAATGTACGATAGGACCCTGTATACCCTACATATAAGTACCTATATCATTCGTGGAATTCGCCTAAATTCCGAAGATCGTGGAATTTCTCTAGATATCTGAATACGCGTTTAACGAAATCAAGATACACTCTCGATATTAAGACTATTCTACACCATTAAAGTTGTAAAAACTTCGAGGACCGTATAAATTGATGCGGTATAAGTCAATAGTTTAAATTAACCACTTATTGAATCCCTACGTCGTTTATTAGAAGATTTTTTTTTCAGCTAGGTATTTAATTGAATGGCAGCAATTCTTTCGATTATTCGCGATTTTTGGAGAAGCAATACGACCATAGGGTATAGTGACCGCTTTTCATCAGGAGGACCATGTGAAGTCTAATGATGCTCTTTCTAGAGTAGCTTCTCCAGTAGGGTAAAGTAATGGTCGGAGTGCGAGGAGAACCTTACTGGATAGCGTTTGGTAAGGCCTATTACAGCACTAGCAGAGCACAGTTTCACGGCAACTTATACTAACAACACATGCAAAAGGGAAAAATTTGCTTCGAAATTATCTAACTCTATGAGAACATGACCTTTTAATGGATAAAATGGGTTCTTATTTATTTTACGAGATAGATTTGGATCTAAACTCTGATTACCTTCATCAATATCATAGAACTATGGTCACGATGGGCGATTTAGTTTTGTTTAAAATTATATGGTAAATGTTATTATTAATTGTGTGCTTAACCTTGATCTCCGCACGTTTCGGCGTTTGTCTTAAGCACATAGAACAATATTAATGTTTTTTGCCTTTAAATTGCATTAAAGCGTGAATCCAATGACATCGACTATCGACATTACCTCGGGACTAGTCTAAGTTTAAAAGGCATCTGACGACAGGCGGAGTGTTCCAAAAAGAAGTTCCAAAACGTTGTGTTCTAGGGATAGCCGATCTGATTGAGTATTAGAAATTCTGACATTTTATGATCAATTATGTCACGCAAAACATGGCGTGATTGGTAATAATTTTGAATAGAGAACAACCCTAAAGTGATTTGTCAGTGGCTAGCGAATCGCGGTAACATGGTGGGGTAGGCTTTCTTAATTTAAATTTTGCACCCAAATGATGGGAATTTTAGAAGATTTTGTCCAGCAACCGAATTTTCAACCCTCTTGACATAAGTTTGTGTTAGTTTGTGTGTCCACTATGCCGCATCCAAGAGTCCTTTCTCCCTATTCCCAAACACACACGATCGTTAACACAGCAACAACTCCTTTGAGCTCGTATATCGCACGATACCATCGGTGGGTGCGTGGGCGCCGACCAGGGTGGAAGTGCACTGCAGCTCCCCGGTCCCGACAGCTACATGATCACGACTTATGACGGCATGTATGTACAATACCTATAAATTTCGGTATTAAGATAAGGTTTTGTGGGTAGATGTGATTCTGTGATATATTTTGGACTGCCGTACTGTTTTCGAGGGCTGTTGGAGGACAATATCATGTCGATATGCTCATGCTTGGAAATCTACGAAGGCGTACTTCCTTCCGGGTACTTACAAAGGCTTTTATTGTTTCTGTTACTTAAAGCATTATATTTATAAGCACAACCAGGAAATTGCTAGAACGACGACGATACAGATTATTACAATGTAAGTAGATCTAAACTTATCAAGATATTGTAGTACGCCTACAATATCTTGATATGTTTTGATCATTGAAGTTTTGATACACTCTCGACTAACACTTCGGAAGACGCTATTGGGTTGTGTAACGTATGAAATGTGAGTGAATATATAGTTACGATATTAAACTCTATCTCAATATCCACTATCCCACTATCGTACAATGCTCGCGGAAGCTTACCTCGTGTGTAGAAACAATACCCATAACGTGGCTACGATCGCGTGAACATTATCTTTTACAAGGTGTTAATGCGGGTCGCAGTCATGACCGATCCTAAAATACCTCATTACTAGAGACACTGAGAGTTTCCGGATAATTATCCGGATATTAGTATTGGTTGTGAGTAAAAATACTGGTTGCGAGATTTAAAATAAACAAATAGTATTCAATTATTCCAATAAACTTATTAATTTTACAATCATGTCAAGAAATCTATACTTAATATTATAAAGCTGCAGAGTTTGTTTGTTTGTTTGAACGCGCTAATCTCTGGAACTACTGGTCCGATTTGAATGATTCTTTCAGTGTTGGGTAGTCCATTTATCGAGGAAGGTTTTAGGCTATATATCATCACGCTACTACTTAAGGGAGCGGAGCATTGATAATAAATGTTAACAAAGCAGCAATTTTTCATACATATTTTGAAGACTAAAACATACGGGCTCAAAGGGATATAAAGCTTCAAAATATACCCCGGGCGAAGCTGGGGTGGGTCAGCTAGTAATATATAAATATTAAATACAATAAAACTAAAATAACTATTATACAACTTATAGCTAAGAACAATTAAAATGCGTCGTGGAATTCCTCCGCATCGCATGCCTCTTGTGGTAGCGTTCCCAGAAGATGGCAATGCTTATTCTCTAACCTAAAAAGAGGCCAGCCTTCTGGTCACGAGAAGCGTCGACCATACGCTTCGCAATCTCACGGAAGAGGTTGCGAGCGCTCGGACCCCATGACCCCAAAGTCTCGACTCCAAACGGCACAAATTCATAATCTCCGATGAGATTGGAGTATTTGCGCCGCTTGAGAGCCTCTGCAGAAGCAGAAGCAGCAGCAGCACCAGCAGAAGCAGCAGCAGCACCAGCAGAAGCAGCAGCAGCACCAGCACAGCCAGCCGTGCTAGTTATATGGGTAGGAGCCATGGTATCAAAGCAAGTGGCGTCCCACACCAGAGTCCTACCCATCTTCCATGGCATTAATGACATGCCATCCAGTCTCTTGCCATCGTCACGCGCCAAACCGTTTGGTTCAAGTACAGCTGGTGCATCGGTAATTAATAAGTTTATTGGATAAAATATTAAAGCTATGTAATTATAAATTAAATACAAATTATATTATTCCATAAAAACGAAATGATGATTTTTTTAATTAGAAATGATCTCATTTGGAAATCTATATGAGAACTACAGTCACAGTCTAATTGTTCCTGAGAGCTTTTTGATCATGTTGAGTTTGGTTTATTAAATTTCTGTAAATAGGTTTAGTAATTTGGATTTTATGCCATTTGTAATCATATGCTCTATTGAGACTTGAATCGTTTGAGACTAAAGAAGGTAGAGCTACTTAATTGGTGTAAACATTAAACATCTCCGGACATCGAACATCCGGCAAAATTTGCACTTAACCGAACTCTATTCATTACCATAGAAATATGGCCGCCAGGAATGAAACAGTAATCTATATTAATGGTCGCCAGGCTAGCGAAACAGGACAGAATTTACATTCATGGGAACGCATATCAGGAGTAAGGTTATCAGGTGGCCCCTTTAAGGAATGCTCGACGGTGCAACGGTACGGTGCTGTGGAGAACTCGAGAACTCAAGATAGGTAAGCACGAGGTTGGTACAGCAGGTATGACAAACTGTAGTGTTCTGATACTGATACAGGTTTTAGTGTGGGGTTATTTTGTCTTGAGTACCTACATAGGTACTATAGGGTTATGTGTTGAATGTTAAGATCGTTGTTAAACTTAAATAATTAGTATGGTTGATCTTTTTTTGAAGTGAAAACTCCTTTGTCCATTAATTACGTGATGTTTTTTTTAGCAATTTTTAACCCATCTATCCCATGGTGAAACTTGCCGAGGTTTCAGAATAACCTTATACAAAATCACGTGTATATTTAAAAAAAAACGGTCATATTTCGTGATTTCTTCCGAACCCCCACTCCTCTGGTGAGCCTTACGTGATACAGCCCCTTTGAGTGCGTTGGTCAGTGAACATTTGTTTAGGTGTGTTGAGTGCGTTTTATTGTTTTTGAGATGGGAAAATACCATTGAACTCGAGACGTCTTTTTCGTTTCTTTTTTATATAGGACACGTCAATTTCACTTCAGCTCACCTGCTACCTGCACCTGATGGTATGCTGAAGGCAAAGTCCCAGGAAAGAGGTAATCTTAACCACCGAAACGTCTGATATCATATATAAGTAATATAAAACTCTACAAACGGGTAACGAGTCGTCAAAGAGTTGCTTGAGTGTTTTGAATAGGTTCAAAGTACTTAAGCAAGTGAAGTCATAAAGAAAAAACACAACACGTTATTACCTGGCTAACAGTAACAGCATTCAGCAATAACATCAGAGTTTATTGAAAACTGTTAGTCATAACTCAATGCATGGTAACTATGGAGGTATCGTAACTAGGAGCTTTGTTATTAGTTTCGCAACAATAATCACACAATTACTTGCTTATAACGATGGCTAGCTACAAAGGCAAATGCATATTTTATGCAATACATTTGTTATTATTTAACACTTGACTAAAGGAAGTTTTCCATGGTGTGTGATTTTGCGGACCGTCGACCGCGGATCAGCTCGCATTGACGCACCGTGTATAGTATCATTTATGGAAACGCAAACAACACCGTAGGGCATTGATTCAGATTGTTACCAACCGTAACGAGAGTGACAGGCAACTGAAGTAAGGCCTGGACGCTTCGCCTTGTCAGAAAGTCTTAGGCCCGGTTTACATTAAAGAGGAGAGGAGATGCGAGCTTTGTGTAGTCGAAATGTGAGTTGTGAGAGCTCGAAATTAGTCAAGTGCTGCCTACGAGAGGAAGACGTCATGCCATTACAAAAGTTATATTTTGATTTGCATGAGGAAGAATTTTAAATTAAAGGTTGAAGAAACAATAAATTTTAGAAGGTAGCGGGGAACAGAACACATTGTCCTGCTCAGCCGCGCCACTTGCCCGCTCATGGCATAAAATCTTGATCTGTTTCCACCGAAGCTCAGCGGAGAGCATCTGATTGGTTATACAAAACACATCTCTACTCGTCTCCTTTCCTCTTCGTTTTGGTAGAAACCGGGCCTTACGCCTACGCCTCCTGTTACAGAAACTCATAAGCGGATGGTATCCTAGTCAATTGTCATACTGGAAAACAGGAATATCGACAATCGTATGAAGAGGAGAAATTATTTGAAAGGATTTGTTCCCAAAGTGGAAATCTTTACATGCAATCGGGATTCATGTTGAAATGATGATTCTTAACGTACATATACATACATACATGCAATCACGCCTTTATCCCCGGAGGATTAAGCAGAGGTAAATTAACACCCACATTTCAACAATCATTGAATCTGTCCCACGTAATAGAGAGTGAGCCTATTGCCGTCTTCCGCGCGCTATTGTTGACTCAAGTCATATATCTGAGGCTGAGTCTGGGCTGTATATGTCTATGTGATGTTAAACAGCCCTATACCTTAGCACTGCTACTGAAATCTTAATGATTGCAAATTACAATACAAAAAGTCACGTCCAAGTACACAATCTAAATAGCACAGATGTTCTTAAACGTTGGTTTGTTACAGCCATATCAAATTTTATGTTAAGTTGATTGAGTTCTCGCGTTTTACGATTACATATCAAGTTCACTAATGATCGTAAACTTCATAGTTGAGATCATCACACCGCTAAGTATTGAATACTTTACTTATTAAACGGAGACATAAAATTTAAGTACCTAGCGTAGTTTTTATTGCGGCATGTGGGGCCGAGACATTAAATTTTTCATCTTTATTAGAGCACCGATCTGCTTGTCTACTTTTCCTTTTCGTATATCTTGGCGTAAAAGGAGCCACTATCGCTTGACGTGGCCTAGATCTGCTAAAGTAAAACCACGGTCATACCACGGACCCTGCTGAAAAATTCATTTAAAAAAAATAATTAAATTAAATTCATTAGATGAATGATGTCTCCGTTTAATAAGTAAAGTATTTAATAATTAGCGGTGTTCAATCCTATATGTAACAAAAAATAATCATTTTAAACTTTAAAGCAATGCAGTTAAAGTTTAAAATGATTATTTTAAAAAAGGCTTTCAGCAGAGTGAATAAAAACGTGTTAATTTTGGAGTTTCAATAGTGAAAATGTGTCGAACCAAACTGAGTTCCCACGTTTTACTCCTAGTCTGGAAATCAGCAGGTGTACCGGCTTGCAGGTATTTTATACACTTAGTCGGCAGACAAGCACACGGCCCACCTGATGGAAAGTGGTAAACCTATGGACGTATGCAACACTAGGGGACTCTCACTTGCACTGCCGACCCTGTAAGGTACGTTTGACTTGACTCGACCCTGAAGATTTTGATGGACCCTCATACATCCGATCGGCGACGGTCCGAAACATAGGCGGTAGTGCAGTACACATAATTTAAAACCAGTATGTATTAAAATACAGCTCCCTAGAATGATGAATGCTTTGACGAATTTTGATAGAATGATTTGACGTATGTGACAGTCGTCAACGCATGTCATAAACGTCAAATCCCATACATTCGTCATTATATTCCACAATACGCTGACCAACTAATTGCCACTTGTCTTAAGGGGCAGATGTCAATAGGCATGGTTAATAGTCTATCTTTTAAACATGTGTGGTATGTGACGGTACACGGCGAAACAAAAATACTTAAAATATCGAGAATGTGCGGGTAGATGAAGAACCTACTGCTTCACGGACTCGAAGACGGCGGGCGTGCACCACTTAGCCAGTCAGCCTGTGACCACGGTTGGTGTAACCTGGTCGAAACGTCAGACAAATCAAATGTACCTATACCATAATCGCGTAAATTGTATAGTTAATAGTCGATTACAAGAGTAAATCCCACGAGGTGGTATTCATATTAATCGGAAATTAATTAAAGAAACCGAAAGCGAACACCTTTTACTTATTTATTGAAGCGCTTCACAATGTTTCAAATATTTTAATTTACGTTAACAAATTTTAATTATTGTTATAACCGATGCAATGGTTACCTATCAAATACATGAAAAATTAAATCAATTATTTGTAATCGAATACACTTTATTATACTCGATATGGATGTTTGCTGCTAGCTGAATAATAAAAACTACTTATTCTATGAAATTTTAAAGCATTTAGTATACTAAGTATTGAAATCGATTAGGATACAGGAAAAAATTAATCGGTTCAGGCGGTTGAACCGTCGCCGTAAGACGGATATATGTGTAGAAGAATTTGGATGGTTTCGGGCGAAGGTTCTGTGGCTTAGTGGTCTTGAATGTTCGCAGTTGCGTGGAGACATTACCTCTTTGGCAGTATTCGACCGTTTTTACAAATGGCGAGTGTTTTGATGAGATTTTACTATTAATTCCACTCTTTTTCAGGTTTCATAAGGTGTAAAGGGATCAGAACCTCTTTTTTTATACCGCTTAGGTGGCAGACATGGCCCATGGACGTGTGTAACACCAGAGAAGCCACACTCGAGCTACCGACTCTGTAAGCACAGAGTTTCTGTGTTTTTATTTTCCGCTAAACGCTTAAAATTTCACCAGGTTCTGTGCTTTTCGATATTTCCCGGATCATTTATTCGGGCCATGTTTTCAAAATCTAAGGAAGCAGTAAAACTGAAAAAAAGCCACCATTTTAACTTGTCTTCTTCTTACAGTGAGCTATATTGATGTGTCTATTGCCTAGTAAAAAATATTACTTATTTATTTCCTGGATTCTGATACGCAGCTAAACCGATAGATATAAATTGTTTGACCGGGAGTTCGTCGATGCGTGGGTGCTGTCACAAATGTGGTATTACGCAATATTGATTAGTGGTCGACATCTTTGATGAATCGAAGGGACTTAATATCGGTTTTAGTATCAATCTTGATGTGACGTAGATGCGGTCTTTAAACTGGCTTCTAGTTTTGACCAAATACCGTTAAGCTGTTGTAATCTCTTTTGGAAACATACTTTAAAATTATATTGATATGGTGCATGTAATAGTCAGGTATTTAGGGCACCACTAAGATTTTTGGAGTCCATCCTGGAATTATTGTCTGATGGTTTGCGATGGACGCAAAAACTATGAAACAGAATTTTATGCCATTTGATTGTTAAGGTGCGGCTACAGCTCATATTCTTCGCCGCATTTTCAATAAAAACAAGAAACAAAACATTGTAGAGATTTGCATCTCTATAGTTTATGAATTTTTTTTACGATGGTCGGCACGTCAGAAAATGAATATTTTCTTCAATGTGCTTGTTCTTAAATGTATGACCATTTAGAGAAAGTATTTGTTCTCTAAAGTGCTGAACATCATTAAAAAAAATTGAATAGCCATAGAGATATGTGATCCGTTAAAAGAGAGCAGTTAATGTTCTGACATTGTTGTGCCAAGTCAAATGACTACATATAATTTAATACAAGTCCAATGCTCCCTAGGCCACTTCAACTTGCCCTATCTTAATTTGATGTTAGAGAGCCTGATACACTTGCCGTTCTTCGTGCTTGGTCCGAATCAATAATATAATTCGAATTAATAATAATTTTGACCGCCCGCAGGGTGTATGGTTCCCGAACGTGGGAATTATTTAATCTCCCCCCCCCCCCCCCCCTTCCCCCAGGAGGTTGCACCAGCATCTCTCTATACCCCTCGTAAATGATTGACAATGATTTCTTATGAAAAATATAAACTTCACAACCTTTTGTGAAGTTTTTGGTCATTTAAAAACTATATTTGATTAAAATTGGTGGCAAAAATATCCACGCAGGCATGAGCTAATAGGTACGTATACCCTTTGGCCGCGATGGTAATTGTTTCGTAACTATTTACGATTGAATTTCCATGGTCGTAACCAGTCACGAGCGAGGAGGTTTCCTTCCTAGTTCACAATTAGTAGTTATTGTTGTATCATGGAAATCTTTTCGCAACCCGTATAATACGAAAAAACTGCTGGAGGTTAACATGTAAAATGATTAGTACTAACAAATAGTACTTAAGTCAATTAAATTAGTAGTTCTGTGAAAACTTGACCTCACGAGCACTGTTTGACAAGTTCTGGTAGCCTTAATCAAAAATCATCAAGATCTGCAGGTACATAAATACCGCGACAGTCAACTTTTCCCCTTTCCTGCCCCAGTTTCCCTAATTAGAAAGAAGAATTGTGTACCATGTTTGGTGAAAATCAGTTTAGTAATCTCAATCACCCGCCCCCCAGACCAGAACAAACATACGGACAGAAGCATAATCGGCCACCTTGCCGAAACGGAGACTATTATTCGCTTTATTTATGGTCGCGGCTATCTTACGATCAACGATGATGATGATGAGATAGCTAGAGATAAGTTGAAAAGGAACTAGTTGCTCACTCCTATAAACAAACAAACATACGGACTAAAGCAAAATCGGCCACCTTGCCGAAACGGAGACTCACTTGCTTCACTCGCTCGGTTAATTATATGGTCGCGGCTATCTTACGATCAACGATGATGATGATGATGAGATAGCTAGAGATAAGTTGAAAAAGAAGTAGTTGCTCACTCTTCACAGGAGATTATTTCATTTTAATGAGCTTGTTTTAATCGATTGTGAAAATATCTATTACTATTCGTGATCATCTATGGCAGGTGTAGTAACAAAACAGTTGTAACTTTCCAAATGAACGTAACCTTTATCCATACTAATAATTAAGCTGAAGAGTTCGTTTCTTTTGCTTGAGCGCTTATCTGAGGAACTATCTGTGCGATTAAAAAAAACATGTATTTGTAGATATAGTATAGTCTTTGAGGATGGTTATAGGCTATGTAACATTACACTATGACACATAGTTTTATGAAAAAATATGTAATAACCAAACAAATAAATAAATGATATAATAACTTCGTGTTGTGTTCTCAGCGGTGAGTAGGGTAGCCAGAGCTCACTGGAGAATTTGTGCTGTCAGTGGGATGACTAAAGGCTTGTCCTGCTTTGTCCTCTACACTGACGGCACAGAAACTCTGTGCTTACAGGGTCGGCAGCGCGAGTGTGACTTCTCTGGTGTTACACACGTCCATAGGCCACGGTAATTACTTTCCATCAGGTGGGCCGTGCGCTTGTCTGCCACCTAAGTGGTATAAAGAAAAATGCAAAAAGTAGACTTCTGACTTGTGTTTACTAAATCGACCACTGATTCGCAAAGCAATGTCAACGACCTTTTCGTAGTCTATTTACAACGGTTTCCGTAACCAACCCGCTAAACACAAACATGTTTACTAAATCTCATTACAATTGTTTGGTGGCCTAGTTCTTTTTTGTTAACTGTATTCGATCCTGATATGATAGAGTGAGGGACTGTTATTGCCAACTGGCTATTTCTACTGATCCCGATTGCTACTGAAGCTGTAAAATTTCTGCACAAATACACTACCTACCTTATTTTTTATGCCACTTATGTGGCAGACAAGCACACGACCCACCTAATGGGAAGTGGTTACCGTGGCCTATGGACGTATGCAACACCAGGGGTGTTACACTCGCGCTGCTGACCACGAAGAAACCTTCTGATGCCCCTCTTGAAGAACCCCATATTGTAGGTGCTTGGGAAAACCGCAGCAGGGAGGCCATTCCACAGCTTGAGTGTGCGTGAGATGAAGTTTCTTTCATACCGCACAGTGCTCACCGTCTCAGTTCGCAATGTGTGAGGATGAATTCCCTGCCTATGGCGAGGGGTGCGATGACAAACCATGTATAGGCGGTAGAACACACATAGCGAGGCAAAGTCCCTCCTGAGGCTAAGAGGTTCCACCCTACCTGCGACTATAGGATTGTCAACCAGCCTCAACGCTCGTCTTTGCACCGAGTCGAAGGGGTCAAGCTGGTATGCAGGCGCTCCAGCAAAAAGGTGACAGCAGTACTCCATGTGGGGCCGGACCTGTGCCTTATAAAGAAGGAGTTGCTGCTCCGCAGTGACGTACTGCTTCGCCCTGTTAAGTACTCGTAAAATTCATCAACTTTTTACACTCATCCCGTAAGAATACGCTACCATTCAATGTGAAATTAACTTTCCTAATTCGCAAGCAAAACGTCTAAATAATTGCAACGAATAAAGTCGATTCGAAGTTTAAAAAAACTCAATCGATTTGAGTCGAGCCTTTGTCGGCGAGCCCTCAATCGTGATTAATTATCAACAAAACGTTAATTGACGAACTCTTATTTTTATCGGTCGCTAATTCGTGTGAACCTTCCAATAAGGGAACGCTCGCATCAAATTCGATACAGTCTTTGTCAGGGTACTTTTTCTTGAGTCTTAGAAAGTACTGGAAGGGCACGGTCAAATTCAATGACTTATTTGTATAACAACGGTGGAAAGAGTCGGTAAAGAAAGAAAGAAAGAAAGAAAAGTATTTACATTCTACACCATTCAGAGTATGTAGATTTGAGATACTCTGAATATCTAACTGACGACCTGGAAAAATGGCGCACATTGGGAGAGGCCTATATCCAGCAGTGGACAGCGATAGGCTTATTGATTAATTAATTGAATACTGTAGTCGGGATGGAGCCAATAAGGAGCCAGGTGTAATTGTCACATTCCTTTTAATGATTAATTTCACAATTTTAGGAACAAATAAACTTAATTATTAAGACAATGATTATAATTCGTGTAGTACGTTGGCGTTCGTTTCTCCGACTCACCGAGCCGGTCGCGCGGGCCTGTGATTGGCTAGCGCTATGGGCGCGTTCGTAAATTAGTAGACGGAGAATAACGTCTCGGCGCCCTACCGCGTGTATTACGGAGAGGGAGTTTAGGATTATCCGCTACAATACCTAACAGGTATTAAAACAACATAATTTAATAACTATACAACGGTTCCGGACTTCTCGCGGTTAAATTATGGAACTTACTATTTGTATAATTATGAATGCGCAACGCGATAGTTTAAAAATAGCATCATGAAGTATAATCTAATTATTATAATATAATAAAGTTATGTAGATAATATTCCTAACTTAATGTCAAAATAATAATTTCAAGGATGTAACCAAAAGGGCCTCAAAAAACGAAACATCCATGAGAACAGAACGGGAACGATCCATATTGATATAGGTAATAAAGAATACTTAATACCTTTAGTATCCTGAGATGAGGTCGATGAACGACCTCCGCCTCCCATGAGCGCAGGCCTGGGGGTGACTGGTGGAGCCGCCTGGCACCCTGGCAGAAGCAGGCCGCGGCGCCTGGCGCGCCTCCCCGTTTCCGGGGACGAGTTGGGGACTCTGTAGTTCCCACACACCCGAGGAGAGGGCCAGATCGTGAGAGATGGCCCTAGGTCGGCCAGGGTGCGAAGGATATGTCTGTCAACCTCACCTTCGGCAACCAAAACGACCCACAGGAGGCGTACGTTTTAGTTGGTTGGTTCGAGTTCGACATAACCTCTTCCACCGGCTCCGGTGGAGAGGTATCCGTGAGGATTTTGCGCACGTAAAAAAAAAGTATCCTGAGATAAAGCAATAGGTTCTTTTACCTCCATACCTCTACGGATATACCGTCCTATAACGAAGCTCTTGCGACTGGGGCAGGATGGAACTAATACGTGGTAGGTAATGATAAAAAGTAAGCTCAATACATTGACACACCACAACACATAATTGCAGGAAAACGAAACGAAAAACTGCAATACATCAATATGGCGCAAACGTGTTATTTGCACGGTGCCTTTAAAGGACCAAATACGCTTACACAGTGGGCGATAATTGAGACGTTTTCACGATAAATGCACGATAATTGACCGTACAAGATAGAGTTAAGCTTAATCGCCGCCCAGAGCGTGTAATTTCATATGAGATATGATTTTTTACAGCCTGTTCTAGTTTCATTCGTGATTGATAGAGCTCCTTCTTCGTGTGAATCGTAAGAAATATAATTTGTTACGAGTAGGACGTGTCTGTTTGTGAAGGGTCTGCGACACGTGTCGTGTAGCTGTAAATACCTTTATGCGTATTGCGTATGTACTTCTTTTTAAAAGTAAGGATTATAGTTACTTGTTGAAATTTTTGTTTGATTCATTTAAGGTTCTAAAGCCTACTTAGTCCACAGCTACAGCACCTTAGTACCGAGTAGGTACCTATGCAGCCTCTTACAGAAATTTAACACAGGTGTTAGTAGTTTTCTTTATGATTATTTTTGTTTTACTTTATTTAGATGTCTTATTATTTTATATTTATTTTATTTATACTTTATTGCACACACACATACACACACTCAAAATTACATTTATACAGAATAATTGATGTAAAGTTGTCATTTCTACTTTAAAGAGGGTTCTGAAGAAGATCTATTCTTTCTACGTCAAGAAATTTATAGCATTAAATTCATGAAAGCCTTAAATTTATAGTAATATTATTATGAGAAAATAATTATAAGTTTTTAATCGATGAACTCTGGAATTCCTGCGCCTATTTCAAAAATTCATGCATCTTTAGAGCGTTACTTTATGTCCCGACATTCTCACGGGATCTGAACTCATGCGGGTGAAACCGCGGGAGGATGCCAGTCTCAAAGATCATAAAACTATTAAAGCTCTATACTATATATACTTAAACGACATAGATGTAACGAGTAACAATAGTGCCAGTTTAAACTGGCCACGGTATCTGAAGCCTTATAAATTTCCTGACTGACCTGAGATCGCCCACCTCCTGTCACGGGTACACAGGTCATATCCTGCCCATGGTGGGTGCTACTCTATTTAGGTCGTCCATACTGTTCGTGTAGCCATGATATCGCGATAAAGTAATAATAATAAATCTGTCATATCTGTACAACGCTGACAACACTCTGTACCTACGTTGCATGTTCTAACGGGTATTAAAGAGTATTTTTGACAGACGGAGGAATATTGTTGTATAATTTTTTTAATACTACAATGGTGGCAGACAAGCACACGACTCACCATGGGACGTGGTTTTCGTGGCTTATTAGACGTGGCGAAAGGCGCTATACTCGGGCTGCTGACTCTGTAGGAATCTTCTAATGCCCTTCTTGAAGCAACCCATATAGTAGTCGCTTGGAACCATGAAAAATAAGTATACTGTAATTTTATAATAATGACATTTGGGTATCGATTCTATTATTAAAACTACAACACCACCTCTGTTATGATGCAGAAATATTAATTTTAAACTATCACGGTGTAAATATATATAATTATACAACACAGTGCTGTTAAAAACTGACCTAAGTGAGTGTGGTGTGTACCCAGGTTAACTATTCGTTATTAAAGTAATGGAGGGTGGATGCACCTCTGTGCATACCTCACGACACTCGCTAGCCAGTCGTGACCACGGGTGCTGTAAGGCTGCAATGCATCAGAAACGTCGCCAAAAATAGTAAGTTCTATGATATAATCGCGAAAAATCCCGAATCGTCATATAATTATGGATTCAGATTTGAGGTTTAAATCTGTGTAAATAATTTGTAATTTCGGTCTGTTTGTCAACATCGCCATCACAATGCTATTTCCGCTTTCACCCAAAACTTGTAGGTACTTTAGGAGTTATTTTTCTATTGTCTATAAGTCTGGATTAGACTTACATTGACTTTTGCGGCAGTGACTGCTGATAAGCCATTCTTACTTGCAAGGCGATACACTTGCTGATCCACTGTGGTCCTGGCGCGGGATTTCCTCTCAGAAATCGGGGATCCCATGGCATTCGCTCCCATGAAAGCCAAGAATTACGGAAAGGGGGAAAAGGACAGCGGACCTCTGACTCCAAAGAGGATGCAACTGGGACGAATTAAGAAGAAAAGTATGTCTACCACGATAACGACCATAGACATAGAATACGAAAACAAGATCGCTTTATATCTAAATTGTTAAAGCAGTACCGGACTGTGGTTTAGCAGATGTCAATGTGTTACAGCGATTGTGCTCCGGTGCGTTGGGAGTCGTGATGGTAACGATAGCGCTGCGACACCGGCGCTGTGTTAACGTAATAGAAACAATAATAGTGAAAGTAATATGTCAGCACAGGGGGTGGGATGGAATCGAACTTAACTTGAATAATTAATTTTTTTTATTGCTAATATCGAGAAAATACAATAACTTTGGTAGATACCTACGCCATTTGTTTCGGCCCATCTTCCTCTTGCCTCAAAGCCATTAAAAATAAAGAGTTTTGTCAATATATATGCTTAAAAAAAATGCCGCGTGCTTCCCGGCAAGTAGAATTTGGGCCACCCCATTACTTCCCATGCGGTGACATACAAGGCGACTAAGGGATAGGGCTGTTTAACACCAGACAGATATATTGTAGTAAATAGTCCAGACTCAGCTTTAGATGCATTGCTCGAATCAACAATAGTGCCCGGAAGACGGCAATAGGCTCAACTCAGAATAGAATAGAATAGAATAGAATAGAATAGAATCGTTTTATTTGTTCAAAACATGTGTGTACATACAAAAGCATGCAATAGGTCAGTAATAGTATATAATATATAGTCCAGTCATGTTTTGCCCCATATAGCGGCGTACAAATATATGCGTGAGGAGACGCTTAGTACTAAGATGCGCATTAATTGCTTTCAATTTTCACTAACAGTTCAAATCATTATGTAATGTAATGTCATCAATAATCATCAATCAGTAATGTAATCAAAATAAACGGGATATTTACCATGTTTCATTGTTTTGAGTTTTTTGATATTTTGATTTTGATACTGATGTGAGTGACCATGATAGTGTAAATACCAAATAGGCTCACCCCCTATTACGTGGGACTGAATTCAATGATTGGTGAAATGTGGGTGTTAATTCACCTCTGCCTAACTCTCCGGGGATAAGGGCGTATTTATATGTATGTATGTATGTAAAAGAAGATGGTATACACACAGACAGAAAGAAAATAGAGTAAGCTGAACGAATGCGAGAATGCTACAGAACTCACATTCTTATTAGGTTCAACACACTAACTACAACCCAGAAGCTTGCTAAATCGGAGGATCCTCTCTTTGTCGGAGGAATATTACATCCCGTTCCCCCACACAGATTAGGTACACCATCATACGCACTACGGATAAATAAAGAAACTTCACCCGGCCATATGCTATGTGTGTTCTACTGCCTATACAACGGTTTGTGCTCAGATGAATTGTTTGACATGATGCCCACAGCAACATTCTATCATCGCACCGCTCGCCGTAGGCAGGGCATTCATCCCCACACATTGCAAATTAAGACAGTACGCACTGTGCGGTATGAAAGAAACTTCATCCCACGCACACTCAAGCTGTGGAATGAACTCCCTGCTGCGGATTTCCCATGCGCCTACCATATGAGGTTCTTTAAAAGGGGCATTAGGAGGTTTCTTCAGGGTAGACAGCGCAAGTGTGACGCCCCTGGTGTTGCACAAGTCCATAGGCCACGGTAACCGCTTCCCATCAGGTGGGCCGTGTGCTTGTCTGCCACCTAAGTGGTATAAAAAAAAATTGTTGGACATTGAGAAAAGCCTGAGATCTGTGATAACTAAATCTTTTAAAAACTCTATGTCTAACACTACTCTACTCTTCTTTAAACGAGAACAGATCCCGCAGCGTGGAAAACGATTCGATTAGGCGAGCAGACACGGCCGCTTCGTTTATTATCGCGCTTCGTGTATGATGGATGCCTGGTGACTGGCGACCACACGACGCGGTCAGGTGGAGACTGTCCCCGCATTCACACGCCTTGAAGACATAACTCGGGAACGATCAAAAGAGTGATGAAATATTGACTACTATGTACAATCGGCATAGGAGATAAGTATGCACTTTTACATGTAGTTTTTAACCCCCGACGCAAAAACGACGGCGTGTTATAAGTTTGACATGTCTATGTGTGTCTGTCTGTGGCATCGTAGCTCCTGAACGGATGAACCGATTTGTATTTAGCCTTTTTTGTTTGAAAGGTATATTAGTCGGGGGTGTTCTTAGTTATGTTTGGAAAAAATCGGTCCAAGATGGCCGCCGCTACAAAATGAGGAAGTAGGTACATATTTTTTCTTTACTCCCCTTACATGGGTATCAAATGAAAGGGCTTGACTAGTAGAATACCATACAATATGACGAATTTCAAATCCAAGATGGCCGCCATCACAAAATGGGGAATTACATTTTATTTCACAACTCTCTCAATATGGGTATCAAATCTAAGAGCTTGACGAGTAGGTACATCATTTAAAAAGCGTAAAATAAAAATTACAACAACAACAAGAAAAAAAAACCACATGAAGTCGAAAATAAGTTGTGTTTTTTTAGCCCTATAACTTTGATATACCTACCTGTTAATACATATTTTGATTCAAGTGTTGTCATTATCGGGGGGACCTTGGATCGTTCCGATAATATGACGTACTGCTCTACCAGATAGGGTCCCCCGACATGACAAGGCTTGCATCAAAATATGTATTACTAGGTATACCAAAGTTATAGGGCTAACTAACACAACTTATTTTCGACTTTTTGGGGGTTGTTTTTGGTGACGGGGGTTTTTTAAATTATTAATGTATGAAAAGGTGTATATAGTTATCTCCTTTGTACCTAGAAGCATTAGATTTTTTTTATTTTTTATATAGGACACGCCAACTTGACCTCACCTCGCCTGATGGTAAGCTAAAGGCAAAGTCTCAGGAAAGAGGGTCACCATTACAGACACTAAGTGCTACAATGGTGGCACTCAGCTTGGCGGCCTCATCAGATGCTTTTTCACGCCCCGCTTAAAGGCCCCGGGACTGTAGGAAGAAGGAAACACGTGTGCTGGTAATGAATTCCAGGTCTTGGTGGTGCGGCAAAGAAAAGAGTCTCCGAACCGCTTGGTTCTTGCTCGTATATTCTGCACAGTGTGAGGGTGACATCTAAGGCCTGCACGTGTTGTCCTATGTAGGAAAGGAGATGGTGGGATTAGTTGGAAGAGCTCGTCAGAACACTCACCGTGGTAGAGACGGTAAAATACAGCCAAGGAAGCAATATCTGTACGCATCTGCAAAGGCTTTATTTCAACCACTAGTGATTTGGTGGGATTCACTACTAATTCACCAGTGATTCACTAGTGAGTTAAGACCATTTGAGTCCACCGTTTCACAGTTTCACTACTAGTGAATCAACTCACCAGTAATTCACTAGTGAGTTAAGACCCTTTGAGTCTACCGTTACACAGTTTCACTACTAGTGAATCAACTCACCAGTAATTCACTAGTGAGTTAAGACAATTTGAGTTCACCGTTTCAGTTTCACTACTAGTGAATCAACTCACCAGTAATTCACTAGTGAGTTAAGACAATTTGAGTTCACCGTTTCAGTTTCACTACTAGTGAATCAACTCACCAGTAATTCACTAGTGAGTTAAGACCATTTGAGACTGCCGTTTACAGTTTATGTATATCGATGACTGACGGGGATCTGACTAACCTTACAATCAATGACGTGACTGACACAGCTCTACCTGATCTTCTTACCTGTAAAAAGACAAAAGACATATAAATATTTTTCGAGGATGTAGGACACGCCGGTATTTCCATACAACTGAGCAGTCCGACTGGGTAAGTACCTCCGCCCTACAGAATACCGTGGTCATAATAACCTCGTGTTGTGTTTCTGGCGGTAAGTAGGGTAGCCAGAGCTCAATGGAGAGTTCTTGTGCTGTCAGTGGGAAAACCAAAGGTTTGTCCGAATTTGTCTTCTGCACTGACAGCAGAAAAACCATCAGTGCTTACAGGGTCGGCAGCGCAAGTTTAACTTCCCATGGTTACACACGTCCATAGGCCACGGTAACCACTTTACATCTAGTGGGCCGTGTGCTGGTCTGCCACCTAAGTGGTATTAAAAAGAAAGAGTTACTTTGGTAATTGTAAGAAAACATGTGAAGATCGACATTAACACATAACGTCGTATCATATACATAACATAAACTCACGCCTATATCCCCGAAGGGGTAGGCAGAGGTGCTAGCACCAGTTTATGTTTAGGTCCCTATTGCCATTAACCGGGCACTTATAAACCTGCTATAAATACACACATAACTTCGAAAGGCATCGAAAAGTCATTGGTGTGTGCCATGGTAAAACCTGGGATCGAACCCGAGACCTCGTCTCAGCAGTCCATTACCGATACCACTAGGCTACCGCGTCGTATCATTACCCCGATTTTCATCAAAGCATTTTAGAAAGAAAATCTCGATTGCGAGGATACCGCGGGCGTACCAATACCGGTAAGTAAGTAAATCATTTATTGCTCGAAACACGGTATGTCACAAGGGTGTTACAAATAAGGTCCGACATGTTTCGCAGATTATCTGCATGCAAATATATCCAAATCAACTGTAACATATTAGATTGACAATTAAATTGTAATAATATTAAAAAGATTAATTAAGTTATTAATAAAATTGTACAGTTTATTAAAGAATTCCCAAAGTCATAATACATTTATTATAATACAATATGTCAAAACTACTAATCAAATAACCCGCCCCTGATCGCTCCCGGTGCAAAAGTGCCCATAACACTTGCTGCGTTGCCACGTTGGATGGCAATGGACAGCCTTTGGACCAGGAACGACCCGGAACGAGTGTCACCGGTCGCCTCGATGAGCCTCTTTCTGATTTGTTTAATAAGGCTTTTAGCTTCCTATTATTATATATTACAATTAGAATATAAATAAAATGTCCATTAATGTCAATATTTGGTGTCAAGAACACATGCAAGTATATATTTTTAATAAAAGAATACACAATACTGTCAATAATCATATAAACAATAATAATATTGTAGATGGGCCGTGTGCTTGTCTGCCACCTAAGTTGTATAAAGAAATCAAATTTTAGCTCAGCACCGTCGAGACAAAGTCAAGCCAAGCACTGAAACCTAAAAAACTGTCCTCTTTTGTCAATAAGTTCTATCGCCGTCTACACTACATACATTACACTGATATCAATCGAAATATCTACAGCAATCAGTCGGTGGCTTTGTTTGTTAGAGGACGGTACGCGGCCACTATTAAGATAACTCGAGATATGTAGCCACTATTTCCTTATTGCAACTGTTTGTTTTTTATTTGGATGGCAGATATTTGAGTACGTATATACGTAGTATATGGGATTAAAAGTACCACACTCAAGGCTGATCACAGGTGACCAACGAATCATCATTAGTTTCGTTCACTTGTTTTACCAGGATTCTATTTTTCAAGTAAATAAATTATCATGATTATAGAGATTAATTGATAAAGAACCCAAAATGTAGTCGCCAACGGGACGATGGAAAATTTTACTATAGAACATCTATTAATTAGATCATTCTGCATCTAAATACACTACGATAGATAAACATTTTCATTGAAAACTAAAAAATGAAACAAAATTTGTCATTCATAAGACTTTAAGGCTATTTATATTTTATAAGGTCGTAAGTGAACATTATATAGCCAATGACGAAAATGTATCTTATCTTTAATTTATCTTCACATGGACTACTTGTAATATGAACTATAAAAATTCCCAACAACGACACATTCGCTTAAAATAACAATATTTCATCCTATGACAAAATAATGAACTATAAAGCGAATCAAATCTAAATAATCCAGCTATATCTGTGGTTGTAGCATAGGGCCAAGTCCTAATAAATGAAACCATGTTAAGAAGAGAGATGTTAGTTTATATTATTATTATACTAGGTGGTTGAGGGTTTAGGTTAGAATACAGCCAAATACAAGTAGTAGTAGCAAACTTAATCATAAACAAAGTTCTTAGCTTATTTGAAGAGGTTAAAAACGATGCATGAAACGATGGCGGAAAGACTAGTGCTATCAGTGGGAAGACCAAAGGCATGTCCTGATTTTGTGTTCTGCACTGAAGGCACTTAAAATCTCTGTTCTTACAGGGTCGGCAGCACGGATGTGACTCCACTGGTGTTACATGCGTTCATAGGCCACGGTAATAACTTTCCATCAGGTGGACCGTGTGCTTGTCTGCCACCTAAGTTGTATAAAAAAAAAGGAAATTTTGTAACCGATTACATTCATAGACGTTACACATTATGGGATAAAAAAAATAAATGCTTATTTAAAGTTTGTTACAGCTCGAAGATTCTGTAAAGTAATGTAGGATACAAATATATTTAGGAACCGTTTTATTATTCTTTAATAGTAAGTGATAAACGAAGTAGTATTTCCTAGACTTGGCCTGTGCTCTACCATGCAGCACCACTTTGATTTGAATAAAACATTCTCAATTCAAACATCTTAATGTAGTAAAAACAAAAAAAGCCTTCTATAACACCGTCACGGTTAAAATCAGAGGGGATGGGCGCTGTAACGGAACATAAAGTGTTTTTATATGATAGCTTTATTATTTTATTAAAATGTAAATTGTTGACGGGTGACGTGTCGGTGTGACGGCCGCTCCGGGCGTCAAATTATGAACCAATTTAAATAAACATACGTGCACTATTTGTTGGTACTATTTGAGAATTGAGTCATCATAGATGATAGGTATGTATTGTATGGGATTTTTTGTATTTGTAGACATTGACTCGATGAACTTAGATGTGGATAAAATTTCAAGAAACTCATTATGACAATATGTACGAAAACTGTTTTGGCTGAAGGGTACAAAACTGATCAGATTTGGCGGGTGAGTTGATTTTATCCTGTAATATTTTTATTTCCAAGAAGCGTGTATTGCGTGTACTGTAAGTTGCTAGCTATTTAACTGGGACAGATCTCGTAGGGCATTGGGAGCCATAGCGCACACTGAGTGGAGTATATATCCAGCCGGGGTACAGCAGCCAGCTGCTATAGGCTAATTGATTGAATTTTCAATTGAATCTATAGAAATCTAGTTTTTAGACAAAGTATGAAATCATCTAAATGTAGTGTAGGGGGTTGAGTCATATTAAATTGTTACCAAAGCAGAAAAAAAAATTACGTATTGAATTATCTATTTTAATCTAAAATATACCCAAGTGAAATGTGAAATGCATTTTTTCAATGGCAAATACCTATACGGCCATTATTATTAAATTGACAAACGCAATTTAAATTCAGAATCCCAGATATGCCCTTCAAAGTTGCTTGAGAAACATTCAGGTCACAATAAGTTACCACATAACGTCCCATTACAGAATCTTTGAATAATTTCGAGCGTATAATTCATAGATAATGTAAGGTGTGAACCACGAACAATTTTCCTTAGGCCTATTACTCAGCAGGGGTGGAATTGAATATACAGACGTTTGTACTATGAATGGGGCCTCTATTACTATTGTGACATTATTGCTTTGGAGTAAATTTAACAATTTTGGAGTGAAAGTTTGTTTGTCTTGTTATAGAAAATTTATGTGTCGATTGTTGGGAAATTAGTATTGAGTGCGTTTCTATTAAAAAGGGTAAAGATCAAACGTTTTGTTTGTGACTTTGTTGTTTGGATAGCGGCACTAGCAATGAATGCTCAAAATGTCATTATTGATTGTTTATTACAAGTTTAACTTTTGTTTCACATGGCATTAATTTGCTGATTTGAGATTACATTACTGTAAGGAGTTTAGAAACAACGATACCTTACTGTGACATCAACCCTCGTCATTATGGAAACAGTGATATGATTGGTTATAATTTTAAACAGAGAACAAGCTTATAAGTTAATGTCATTTAACAGCCAATCAAGTTGCATTTTTTTATACACAGACATCTAGTTGTGCCCTTAAATATGTTGAAGAGATAGATATTCATATTCATACATACATTAATAAAAACTTCATCTTTCGTTTATCTTTCCATAATTTTATCGTTTAGAGATGCAAATGAAACCAGCTCGAAGGACCAAACGTTAACTTCTAAATACCACAATGAGAGGTGTGACATCATAAATACTCACGTACCTATATTATAAATTTAAGTACAGCATACATTAATTATATTGAAGTACCTATTTAAAATCGTCGTAAAAACGTCATTTTATGGAATAGTTTTGCATATACATTTATCCGACAAAATTACTGCACTTGAAACTAAGAACCTATAATTTTTTTGCCATTTACTATTCGGGGAAAAGTATTTATTTTACATCGTTGTCCAAATTGAAAACTTAATTAGGTCCAGTGAAATGATATAAACGAAGTACTTCAGGAATAACGGTATTTATTTTTATTCACAAACTTTTTCAAGAGTATTATAGAACAACCGACCCGCACATTCGCACCGAGAATTCAATATGGCGCCACAGCGGCGACCACAGAGTATATTTTCGAGTCAATTACAGTTCTTGTTTATGATATATATTTTACAATGATTACTGAATAAAATAATAATATAAATAAAGATTAATACAATAATAATTATTTACCATAAAATGTATATCAGATACAATTATCATATTAATACTAACTAATCTCTTTAAAGTTGGCATTAGCTTACAATCGGCCATTCTGAATTAGCACGTGATTTAAACGATTAATTACATTCCAACCATGAGATTTAATTATTAAGTCTGACTAATTAAATTAAATCAAATTAAATAACTACTCATATTCTGATTTTAGTAAAAGTACTAACATAAAAAATAACTTCAATTAAACAATGTCTCCGAATGTCACAATTTATAATAAAGAAACTAATAACTTTTTGGCTTAGATGAACTTGTCACATCAGGTTATCGTTCGCCCCAGGAAGCGTCATCAAAAGCTGATATCGCCACAAGCGGCTGGTATCGCCACCAGGCTCTGGTATCGCCGCACAGGACTGGTTTCGCCACAAGGGGCTGGTATCGCCACACAAGGCTGGTAACGCCACAAGGGGCTGGTATCGCCACACAAGGCTGGTAATGCCACTAGGGGCTGGTATCGCCACACGAGGCTGGTATCGCCACAAGCGACTGGTATCGCCACACAAGGCTGGTAACGCCACTAGGGGCTGGTATCGCCACACGAGGCTGGTATCGCCACAAGGGGCTGGGTATTGCCACAAGGGGCTGGTATCGCCACAAGGGGCTGGTATCGCCACAAGGGGCTGGTATCGCCACAAGGGGCTGGTATCGCCACAAGGGGCTGGTATCGCCACAAGGGGCTAGTATCGCCACAAGGGGCTGGTATCGCCACCTCTCATCTTCCACATCAACGGTAATATTAAAGACATGATAGTCGTCATCGCGCGATGGTGGATTTTTTGTGCCAACAGGGTTCCTGCTAAGGGCATCTACGTGTGCCATTTTTAGACCTTTTCGATACTCTATGATAAAATCGAACTCCTGCAGCGCGATCCACCATCTAGCGACACGAGGGATCAAGTCCTTCTTAGTCATTGTACTCTTCACTGCGTTACAATCAGTTACAACCTTAAATTCGACACCCAGTAAATAAACGCGAAATCTATTTAAGGCCGTAATAACAGCAAGTGTCTCCAGCTCGTACGAGTGAAACTTCTGTTCTTCTGGCGAGGTTTGCCGACTAAAATATGATATGGGCTGGAGACCCTTGCCGTCATCTTGCAGCAGCATTGCGCCTATCCCTAATTTGCTAGCGTCCGTGTGTACTTCTAACTTAGCTTTAGGGTTATACAGTGCAAGGACTGGCCGGCTTACTAGCCTATCTTTAAGAGTGCTGAAAGCTGCCATTTCTTCTAAACCAAAATGCCATGGTACATTTTTTCTAGTAAGTTGTGTTAGAGGTCTTGCAATGATCGAAAAATCCTTTACAAATTTGCGGAAGTAGCTGGCCAGTCCAACGAACTGGCGAACTTCATGGACGTTTTTAGGCACTGGAAAGAGTTTTACCGCCTCTGTTTTATACAAGCCTGGCCTGATACCCTCACCGCAAATTTCATACCCCAGATATTCGATTTTCTCTTGAAAAAACACACATTTTTTTGGATTGAGCGTCAATTTGGAATTTCTTAAGAGGACGAAAACCCTTTCCAGCTTCTGAAGACCCTCTTGGACTGTTTTAGAAGGGACCAACAAATCATCCATATAGGCTAACACTAAATTTTGCCCCACACCATTCAGCATTGAGTTAATAGCCCTTTGAAACGTACTCGGAGCGTTTGCTAATCCGAATGGCATGCGATTATATTCATATAACCCATCCGGAGTAACAAACGCTGTGAGATGTTTGCTTCCCTCTGCAACGGGCACCTGGTAATAGCCCGAGGCAAGATCCAGACTTGAAAACAAATTGTTACCACCCAAACAGTCCAATTTGTCCTCTATACGAGGTAAAGGGTATTTGTCCTCAAAGTTTTTCTGTTAAGAGCACGGTAATCTATGCATAAGCGTTTCTGCCCATTCTTTTTGCTCACCAGTAAGACTGGGCTTGCATATGACGACGAACTTTCCCTAATTATACCGTTTTTAAGCAGATCATCTATTATTTCCGAGAGTTGTTCTTTTTCCTTTAGCGACATGCGGTAAGGATTATAAACTACTGGTGTATCATCTTTTAATTTAATTTCCATTTCAGTCAAATTAGTTCTACCAAGCTCAGATAGATTTACAGCAAAACAATCCCTGTATTTTTCCAAAAGTTGGACTAAACTTTCCATTTCCGACTCAGCCAATTGTGTGTCGGTCGGTATCGGGGTCTTGTTGTGTAGTTGTCGCAGTGAATCCAATGTATGCATCATTGATTTCGTTATAATCAACTCCCCTGGCTATTGTCTTACCCTTTTCGATGGCGAGATCTGAGTTGCCTAAGTTTGTTATCATAATATAGCCAGAGCTATTTTTAAAATCATATAATCCCGGCAAAATTAAAAACCTATTGTCACCGCTATCGCGAAACCCAGATGGAACGTACAGAGATCCCGAAAAATCAGTGAATGTTACCACTTCTACCGGTGAAGTAGAACTAGGTTCAACTACAATATCAATGCACGCGTTAATTTTCAATTTAGTTCCATAATCATCAGAACGACTTAGATTGGGTGCTTCATAAAACATTAAGTTATCCGAAGTTTTGTACATCACAATGTTTGGCAACTCAGTAAATGTTTGGCCTATTATGACGTCACATGGCATGTAACGGTCTGATACTACCACAAATTCAATTTCAGCTTCAATTTCATCAACAGATATTGTACCTTTGACCGTCCCTAAAGGTTGCACGCTAAAATTGCCAAACCCTCGAAGATTTGGAATGTTTTCACCTGTGTCATATTTGTTATATATTTCCAATGCTAAGCTTTCTTTTAAAATACACTCGAGAGCAATGAATCCGGGTCACTTAAAGAATCCTAAAAATCTCGGAAACTAAAAATGCTAGGTTAATGCAATAAATTGTATTTAATAGACAATGTAATACTCCTTAAATGAAGGTATTAAAACTTCTTAGTTATTGTAAAGTTATATCATAAAAAAATCAAATTTGAAAAAGGGCCACTTTCGAAGATGGAACTACGAAATTACAGCATTTGGTGTTGCTTTTGTTTGTAATCTGTCATTTATGTGGGTACATAAACCATGTTGATAGTGCTCTATATTCATTAATCAAGCTGAAATTATGTCGCTTACGCCTGAAGAATGCACCAGAATACTTACAATGCTGGAAACCGGCCGGAGTCAGCGCGATACAGCCAGGACTGTCGGTGTGTCGCTGTCAACAGTACAAAGAGTTCTCCGACGTTACGAAGAAACTGGTTCTAACCTACGCAGACCAGGAACGAGCAGAACCAGGTGTACCACAGCACGAGAAGACCGATACTTGGTGAACACCATGCTTCGAAATCGCTTTCTCACAGGAACTGAACTCACCAATCAGTTTCGACGCCTCGGAGGAAGTAACCCAAGTGCATGGACAGTAAGACGTCGGCTTGCTGAATCTAACTTAAAACCCCTTAGACCTGCAAACGGCCCTAAACTGGAGCGTGGGCATCGTATTTCGAGACTAAGTTATGCCCAGAGCCACGTAAATTGGAGTATTGAAGATTGGTCAAAAGTTATGTTCTCCGACGAATCAAAATTTATGCTCTACAAGCACGATGGAAGACACAGAGTGTATCGAAGACCAGGGGAAAGATTCAAGCAAGCATGCATCGAAGAAAAAGTAGCCTACGGTGGTGGGTCTGTACTTGTGTGGGCCGGAATTTCTTCTGAAAGTCGCACAGAGCTGGTGATCATAGAAAACGGCTCTTTAACTAGCGTAAGATATGTGGAAGAAATCCTCAATGATCACGTTGGTCCATTTATGGTCAATTTAGGTGAGGATGCTATATTTATGCATGACAATGCCAGACCTCATACAGGTAGGATTGTGAATGACTACCTTCAAGAGATGAACATTACTCGTATGGAGTGGCCAGCGCGCAGCCCGGATATCAACCCGATCGAGCATGCTTGGGACGAGCTAGGCAGATGCGTAAAACAACGAAACCCTCCCCCAATCACGCTTCGTGAGCTCAAAATTGCTCTCACAGAGGAATGGGAGAATATTCCCCAAAATCGTATAAGGAACTTGGTGTACAGCATGCCAAACCGCGTAAACGCAGTAATGGAAGCACGAGGAGGCAATACGAAGTATTAAAATTCAAGAAAATCGTAATAAAGTTCAAAAATTTCATGTTTCCTATTTTTGTTTTAAGGAGAGATCAGCAGTTTTTTTCTTTATGTAATTTTGTGTTAATAAAATGTATGGTGACTCATATTTTTTTTACTTTCATTTAAGGAGTATTACATTGTCTATTAAATACAATTTATTGCATTAACCTATCATTTTTAGTTTCCGAGATTTTTAACATTCTTTAAGTGACCCGGATTCATTGCTCTCGAGTGTAGTACAGTTACTACCTAAATCAATAAATGCCTGTTTCACCGACCCATCGATATTTACGTCTTTATAAAATTTGCCACTATCTATGTGGCTGGATTGTATGCGCATAACATTTTTATCAGGCGGCGCCGTAATTTGTAACAGGTTATTATTTTGACCACTGTTTTCTGTCACGTTTGATTTAGTACGACAGTCCTTGGCTAAATGACCTACTCTGCGACAGATGTTGCATCTTTTCATAGGTTTTGTACACCTTGTCCTAATATGACCTGCCTCACCACAATTGAAGCAAACAATGCCTGATCTTGAGGAGTCCGTGCCACTATTGGATGGTTCTTGTTGAGATCCTGATTCTTTAGTATTCATTTTTCGCTTATTTGCCACGTAATTGTCACTCTGTGCTAAAGTCTTCAAATATGAAAACAACTGCTCAGGCTCCTCAAAACGGCATGCATTTGCACTCATCCTAACGAACTTGTCATCAATACCATGTACTAAGCACCCTACAGACTTGCGTCCTGATATTTCACACCTATTTATTAAAATCATCTTTTCAAAGTAATATATATCTAGCGGCTGTCCTATTCTACACCGATATTGCAGCATTCTCTGAAGCATGTCGCCATAATTTTCAGTTGACGGAAAAGCCGATTTCAACTTTTCTGTCCACTGATCCCATGTATACAATAATGAGGGTAGACCTTGATACCATCTTTTGGCAAGACCCGTAAGTTTTGCCAAAGCATAGTGACTTGTGTATCATTCCACGAATATATCTGTGCACACTCATTTACTTTGTATATCCACGATTCAATATTTTGAGAACTGTCGCTTGGATCAAATTCTGGTACCACATTAACGTGAGTTGAAAATGCATTATGTGCTGGAGCTTGTACCGGATTACTTGTTACTTGCAAGGAGTTGGATTCACAAATTGGAGGAGTTCGTGTCGCGGTCCTATAACTCCTTTCAGTATTTTTATGTTTAGAGTGATGACGATACTCTTTATTCTTTTTAGATCGTGATTTATCCGATTTATGACGTTTGTAAGACCTTTCATGCCTGGTCGTCGACGAGGACGACGTATCGACGCTACTTGAATTACGGTAACGTCGACGTTGCTTCGAATTGTGCCTTTTACGGGACCTACTCCGTCGATTGGACCCCATGGCTAGCGATTTCAAACGATTCAAAATTTCAAACAAAAAAAAATTACCTAGGTATCTACCCTACTTAATCAAAATGAAAATAAAATATATCTTTCTTTTTTTAATACGCAAACACAAAGAAAATAAGTGCCCTACCTTGTTTTAGCTAATTACCTTACGTACAAATCGTTTTTTTTTTGTTTAATATAATCGACATCAAATTAATACTACCTACTAGGAACTAATTAACATGATAGGTAAATGTATAGTATTCTTGTACACGTCAGGCAACGGCGACTAGCTAGCTCTTCATCAAAATAACATGGTTTTATCACTTCCATTTAAGTTCATGACTCAAAAGCTTTGCCAGAAAATTTTACCCGCAGTCACGTCAAAATCAGTGTCATATTTTCATTAACGTTTCGGAATTAACACACTTCACTATTGTCATGTACGTACACGATCCATCTCGGTACACAAAACACATTTGAAATAAAACGTAACCAATGTCACCGAGAAGATGAAAAAAAACTTACTGCTTGGCAGCGAGTCCAGCGCGTGAATTATCCCACTTCTGATTGAAAACTTAATTAGGTCCAGTGAAATGATATAAACGAAGTACTTCAGGAATAACGGTATTTATTTTTATTCACAAACTTTTTCAAGAGTATTATAGAACAACCGACCCGCACATTCGCACCGAGAATTCAATATGGCGCCACAGCGGCGACCACAGAGTATATTTTCGAGTCAATTACAGTTCTTGTTTATGATATACATTTTACAATGATTACTGAATAAAATAATAATATAAATAAAGATTAATACAATAATAATTATTTACCATAAAATGTATATCAGATACAATTATCATATTAATACTAACTAATCTCTTTAAAGTTGGCATTAGCTTACAAAATTATCCAGAAAAAAACATCTAACAACAAAATTATATTTCAGTTTAGTATTCCAGGACCTATTGACAACAGATAGTCTTACGAATTGTATCAGCGACTATGCGTCCAGTTTCACCAAATAAACTAACCAAGCATTTCAATCTGCGTTACCAGTCAGAAGGCTCACGATTTATTCTCAGCCAAAGCAAGCTATTGATATATCGGTCACGCTCATACCTTATGGGGTGTGCAGTACCCGATGGGGTATAAATCTCTAGGCGCTTAGTACTATCAAAGTATCGCAATAATATTGATTGTTGTTATGGGACCACCTAGCTGGAGTGCTAAGTATTGGTTGGATTTCTTGTTCTACGCACTTGTTTAAGATTTCAGAATAATATTAGGTACAAAGATTTTTTGTTTGTAAAGAATAAACTGAAAACTACTGGACCAAAATCAAAAAGTCTCTGTATGCTACATTATCTCTAAGCAACATAGGCTACTATTTACCCCGAAATTCCTATGGAATTAGGCTTTACTTTGAGATATGATGCTATTTACTACCTATAGGTATGTACCAATTAGTAAACACAAACATAACTATAGGTATGTTTGTGTGAGTGAACATGTAATATTTGTAGATGCATTTGCGAATATTAGAGACGTCATCTCATCAGGTCAATGCTTTCCTTGCAATATCCTCTTTCACGTCATCCATTTATATTATCTTGGGCCATCAATTTTATTTCTGGTAACTATAATCTAAATCATACTCAAATTATAACTTTAGTCTAATAATACCTTTATTTGAGCTAGACGAGCTAATAACCCAGTCAGACACCAGCTCTATTAAGTTATCGTTTAGGCCAGGGCGTGCGGCGTGTCTGTGTGGTCTGCCCACGCCCCAAACGTCAGCGGGTGATGATTTAAAGGCAGGTAACGAAAGCGTTCATTATCTGTTCGCGTGGCCACTTAGTCAAAACTAAATATGTATATTCAAAAGAGACGGTTTGCAACAGTCATATTTTTATATTCTTCTTTTTTTACATCAATCAATTCAATTAGCCCATCTGGACCACTGCTGGTCATAGGCCTCTCCTAATGTTAGGAGGCTTTGGCCTACTGTTTCCACGCAGGCCAGACGGGTATGTACAGTTTTATTTCGAGTTTTTCTTCTCTCACAGTCTGCGTATTTTTCCGTTAGTTGCCTCTTTTTTTTATACCTCCCACAGAACAGCTATATGCATTGATGGTTGAACGGGTTCAGCGCAAATTTGCCCGTTACTTATACAAGCGCGCCTATGGCTACTATCCATTCCTCTATCCTTCCATTTTCGTGACTGGGATGATTGGTCTCGATACATTGCACTTTAGACGGGAATTCGTACTAATAATGCATTACTGTCTATTGCTGAACAATAAGGTGGATAACCCATCGGTGCGCGAGTGCATCCTTTTCTATGTGCCGGACGGGTACTTGCGGGGGGCTGGAAGGCGACGGCATCAACTTTTCACTTGCCCGCCGGCGTGGCGCTTTCTGGCATGGAAGAGTCCCACTTTTAGAGGTGTTCAGCACTTAAATATTTTTTTGGAAACGAATCCAAATGTAGACATATTTTATGAAAAGACTAGTGCCATTAGTGTGAGTGTGAGGGGATATTTATGTAGGTCATAAAGAATGTTGACATTGTAGTACGAATGTATTTTTATCTCCCAATTTAATCCTATCTGACATTATTATATTAACATTTAATATTTACCTGATTCTTATGATTTGCGTCAGTATCTTGCCTTCCATTTGACATTATTCGCTTGACATTTATATTGTATTGGACATTTTTTTTTTTTTATTGAATGATTGTTTACCTGATTATTTGACGAACTGTAGAATGTGACTAATCATTTTTAATTTTTATGTGTTTAATTTATGTAATCTACAGCATATAAGCGCTTTGGTGTATACTGTAAGCTTGTATTGCTAACAACAATAAATAAATGAATAAATACCACTAAGGTAGCAGACATGCACACGGCCCACCTGATGGAAAGTGGTTACCGTGGCCTATGGACGTTTGTGACACCAGAGGAGTCACAGTCGCGCGGCCAACCCTGTAAGTAGAGTTTCTGTGCCGTCAGTGTAGAAGACAAAGCAGGACAAGCCTTTAGTCTTCCCACTGACAGCACAGCACAAATTCTCCAGTGAGCTCTGGCTACCCTACTCACCGCTGGGAACACAACACAAAGTTATTATAGCCGCAGTATTCTGTAGGGCGGAGGTACTTCCCCAGTCGGACTGCTCAATTGGGCGGAAATACCGCCGTGTCCTACCTCCTAAATGCCTCTTACGGCACTTGTCGGATGAGATGATGTGGTGACATTTGTATTTTTTTCTCCGTCACCACACGGATAACTTTTTAACACTTTTTTACATATCTTTTTTGTATTTGGTGGGGTGTCCGCTGTGTGGGGTTTGAATAAAACATTTTTCTTACTTTCTTTCTTCTTTCTTTCTATAATTATTTTTATAATGCATTTTTTATTTATTTTATTTTTTTTATATATATAATATGTATATATTATTTTTATTTGAACTGTTAAAGTCACATTACAAATAGACAAAATAATTAGAACATAAATACACGACACAAACTCGCGATCATGTCGCGTCAAACAATTAAGAAATACTTTAGTAGGCCCCATTAAGATCTTTAGGACTCAAGCTAATCTCTCATTTTCTAGACGGTATTTGTGTTAGCTGCAGTGAGTGCAGTTGCTGATTAACGGACAACAGTAAAACGCAAAATACGCTACATCAGAAAGACGAACCATAAAAGAGCGAGTTACAAGTCTCAAAGTGGCATTTAGGAAAGAGTGCCTGAGTTGAGTTGTTTTTTTTTTATAGAATAATCATGGTGCTAGCAACAGCGCCGAAATATCGGAAACTCAGAATAATACAACATAGTAAAATAAATATCCTGATAACTTTAATACTAATGTGAGTGACCATGATAGTTTAAATACCTATAAGAATAGTAGCAACCGAAATTACTACCAACTATGCTGAATTGCTTGTGCTAGGAATGGCTTCACGTCGGTAGTGTAATGGCCAGGATTCAAATCCGGGACCTCTCGATCGTAGGACCAACTCCTTAACCACAAAGCTACCGACGCTTTTGGCCTTGTTTGTGCCCTGAAGATCCATCCATACACCTGGGTACTCTTACAAATCGTACGAAATGCAGTCTACTGTTATACAGTCGATCTAACCGAAGTGAAAGAGTGGTACTGCTCCGGTCAAGGCGGACAAAAAGTATTTTAGCTCACAAAAGCTTTGTGCGGGCGGTAAAAAAGGAAAAAGAGGCTCAATTTCTTGTACAAGTTTATCACTGCAATCAGGTATGATTACAAAAATTGAACTACCGTTTTGACTTCCCTAATTACGAATGAGACAGCTGTATACCTTCGTATATCACCGTCTCGTTCACCCCTTTTGACGAATTTAACTTCATGGTGTTCTGAAGTTTTATTCTTTTTGCATTTCAAAGAATCGCTCAGTTTGCTCCGAACACAATGAAAATTCTTAGAACAAATTATTCGTATAATAAAAACCATGGCACATTTAAAATCTGCCTACATTATTATAATTAAACTGAATAGCCGATAACAATAGGAACACTCATATAAAATTATAAAATGTAGATGAGTTAAGGCCTATTACGTGTCCCATTCAAGCAAAAACTATGAGTCATTTTATACTTATCGCATTTCCTAATCCGGTAGCCTTGTGAATGACAGCTGGAATAATACAACTGGCTTATTGAATAATATTTACGTAGGCGTGGATCCTGGCAGAGTAGAATTTGGACCACCCCATCTCTGTATCGTACAAGGCGACTAAGAGATAGGGCTGTTTAACATCAGACAGATATATACAGTCCAGACTCAGCCTCAGATGCATGGCTTGCATCCACAATATAGCCCGGAAGATAAGCTCACCTCCTATTACGTGGGACCGAATTCAATGATTAGTGAAATGTATGTGTCAATTCACCTCTGTCTAGCCCATCGAAGATAAGGGCGGGATTATATGTATATATGTGTATATAATATCATGTATATAATATCATGTACATAATTATGTAAGTATATATATATATTATAGCCTCTGTGGCGTGGCGGTAGTGAACGCGACTGCTACGCAGGAGGCGCGGGTTCGATCCCCGCTCAGTGCAAATATTTGTATGCATGAATATGGGTATTTGCATTGGTCTGGGTGTTTCTATGTATAATATGTATGTATTTACAAAAAAAAAAGTATTTAAGTATGTTTATCCGCATTCTAGATTCCATAACACAAGCTAGTTAAGCTATGCTTACCATGGGTCTAGATAGCGTTGTGTAGAATGTTGTAGAATATTTATTTATTTATTATTATTATTAACGTATAAAAAATGGAACCCTTATAGAATCACTTCATTGTCCGTTTGTCTGTCTGTCTGTCTGTCAAGACTCTTTTCTCAGGAATGCGTGGGAGATCTATAACGTCTTGTAACTGTCCAAAAATCAAACTTCTAAGACAACGCATTTAAAATATATTATGGTTTATGTAGCTTAAGTTACAGAACCCTCGGTGCGCGAGTCCGACTCGCACTTGACCGGTGTTTTTAAATATTCAATGTGATCAATTTAATTCCCGACACTTAATAGAATCGTAATTCTAAAACTTCCATTAGCAATAAATAATGATTCTCACACACAGTATCACTGATAGGTACACCCAGTACCCTTTTTCAGTACATAATACACAAACATTGATACGGCCTTGATTTACCATCAATAAAATCATAAAATTCGGCTTACAGTAATAAATTTCAATACATTTGAATGTTACTTAACATTGTCAATGCAAATTACACCGCAGAGTGCAATGTTCCCATCAATTTTGCTTATTCGTAGTCTATTGTAATAATGGCGTCATCAAGGAACACGTAATAAGCCTGTGTGTTGTCAATTAAACTGAATAATTAAGCTGTCACGCGGTTGTGGTCCTAATAAGAAATTATTGTGGAGATCTTCCTATGATAGTGACAGGTTCAGTGCTATGGGAAACAAGGAAATATTGTATTCGGAACTCTTTACTTAATTTAGAAACAGTACAGCATATGGCGTTATATTAACATGTGAACATGTTAATATAACGAGCCTAAGCCTACTTACTAGTTGATGCACCTGATGATCTACAGACGAGACCCTGGTGCAGTCACCCACCTCCCGTAATAACCAAATATACCAAATAAAAATGACTTCATACCCAAAGTGGGCTTTTCATGGGCTTTTTTTTTACGTGCGCAAAATCCTCACGGATACCTCCCCACCGGAGCCGCTGGAAGAGGTTATGTCGGACTCGAACCGACTAAAACGCACGCCGCCTGTGGGTCGTTTTGGTTGCCGAAGGTGAGATTGACAGGCATATCCCTCGCACCCCGGTCGACCCAGAGCCATTTCTCGCGATCTGGCCCTCTCCTCGGGTGTGTGGGGACTACAGAGTCCCCAACTCGTGGCTTTTCATGGGCTGTAGGTATGCTGTTGAATGATAGAACAATAGTGCTATCTCTAGTCGCTTTGTGTATTATCACATATGGAATAGCCTTTGTAGTTTGCTTCGCAGAGTATTAAGTGAAGAAAACACCGATAAAATGTATCTACATACCTAATTAACAAAAAATGAACACCACCAATAAATACCGCTGCTGGTACCCATATATAATAATAAGATCACAATAAGAAACGACAACACAATTTTTTATTAATGGTCATGGCAGTTTCAAATAATTGCAATTATAAGACTACACAAATCAAACCGATCTAGATGGTATCCAAAAAGAATT
Organism: Eilema griseolum; assembly: GCA_963662185.1. Taxonomy (NCBI): domain Eukaryota; kingdom Metazoa; phylum Arthropoda; class Insecta; order Lepidoptera; family Erebidae; genus Eilema; species Eilema griseolum. The sequence goes on from OY759250.1 coordinate 16,787,326, forward strand.
TATTGGAACAAATTGATTTTAACTCCGATACCAAACGCGCATTGTAATGCAGTGAGTTATTTCCATCGCTCTCATTAACAATCGGTGTATCGCCTCCAGCGAAAGATCAAACGAATTCGCTCATTATGTATTTTTTGTTAGCAGCTCCAAAATCTCGTAACTTAGTTACATACGGCTCGATAACTATTGACATGTGAGCAAAAACACATGCCTATCTTAAGTATACAACAATTAGAGGTAAATAGCAAAGATTTTAGTGTTTGCACATAGCAGTTTAAAGATAAATTAGGATAAACATGATTTATTAAACTTATTATTATACTTAGAGCTTGATAAACGATCTAGGTAGACATTTCAAAATGACTATGAAATTACTTTTTATAGCTTAAACGGTAGCTGGCGACTTAAATAATAACAGAAAGCTTGGGTGGTGATCTGCTCGATTGACCAAAATGATGGCAATTTAAACAACGAAATAGTTATAAGAGGTACGGCAAAATATCTTGAAGCGAGACTCAAACTATCAATTTTCACTGATAAAGTCATCAAACCGACTAAAATACATGCTTGAACACATCGTCGCGGCAATAATTATGGTAAAAAGCCGCCCTGAACAAACAACGGATAATGAAATCGCTCACAAAAACACGATAATGATATAGTAGGACCACCAGTAATTTCTGTAGAAGCCCATCGGCTTAATGGCTTAATTAACATAATATCTGTTCTAACATTAAGTTTATCCACGCAATTTAATTTCGCCTTCATTTTATTTTTTGTTTAAGCTAATATTAGTAGAAGCGGTGCTTTCATTCCAAATATTTGACGAGGAAGATTTTATAATTTTAAACTAATTTAAATGTACCAAGGAAGTATAATAGAGGAACGTTGTCACATATCTGGAATGCGAAGCAATGACCGCGTTTAGTCGTAAATGGTATACAGGTACACAGTGTACTGAAGTTATCGTGGATATAACAAGGGAAGTGTTCCAATTCTGTACATGTGCGCTAGAATTTGAATACTTAACCATAAATCCAATTACTATTACCGAAAGAGGTATTGGAACTGCACAACAGCATTATAAACGGTTTAGTGATTCAACAGATCAGCAGAAATCTACATCCACTTAGGAGTAGACAGATGTAGTATATTAAGCTCATGCAATTTTAATGGCCGATTATTCAAACCCATTTGAAAAGGTTAATAAATAGCTGCAATTAAATAATTAACATGAAGAAATAGGTGGGTGGGATGGTAAAAATACATCATTGGAACTTAGCGAGCCTAGCATGATTTTATTTTTATTTGGTTTTGTTCACAAACAATGGTTTTATAGTTGAAGATTTACAATCCGACCTAAGTCTAGGGTTTGGAAATCAACTGTTAATTGGAGCTGACCATGAAGGTAATCTTATAGATGTTGGTAAAAGAATTTAATAATTGGATATTCAGAATGACGGGTCCATCTATTATTCAATTAATGAAAGTATGAATAATATGATGATGTTACGTCATTTTGGAAAATAAACATGATCAAAGACAGAGCTTGTGAGATGAGAGAAATAGTACAGATTAATAATTTTGACAGGAAACATTGGGAGATGACGCAAGACGTGCCGTCAGTGTTACTAACTAATTGACTTTTATAATGAGTTGAGATTAAGCTGTATGGGCCAAAACAACAATCAGTAACACATGTTTGAAGAAAAAGTAATGAAATTTGAATATCTAATCGCAGCCAAGTAATATTATCTTCAAAGAATATTATTAGACACGTATTCACTTTCAAATATTGGCATGGACATTTCAAATATGACTGTTTACAGATTTAATATTTATTTTTACTTTTTATATTTAAAACGCCAGCATTAGATACATATGTACGAACATGCAAACTCCAGCCAGATTCTTCTGGATCGAGAGTAGGTAGAACACGACCAATTGAGCAATCCGAATGGAGAAGTACCTCCATCCTACAGTATACCGCGGCCATAATAACCTCGTGTTGTGTTCCCGACAGTGAGTTGGGTAGTCAGAGATCACTGAAGAGTTTTTGTACACTCAGTGGGAAACCCATACGCTTGCCCTGCTTTGTCTTTTACACTGACGGTACAGAAACTCTTGTGCTTACAGGATTGGCAGTGCGATAGTGACTCCCTTGGTGTTGCACACGTCCATAGGCCACGGTAACCACTTTCCATCAGGTGGGCCATGTGCTAGTTTGCCAACCAAGTGGTATAAAAAAATATCAGCTATCAGCAAAACGACAAAATAACTTAAAAACAGGTAATTCAACATAATGTCAACTCATTCAATCAACTCCTTCCTTGTGTTAAAGTTTAGAAAAAGCTATAACTGGGAAGACTTCAAGTCTAGAATTAATTGGTTGCTAGCATGTTTTATCATCGACCATATCATCAATGTGCAGATAATGAACAAACGTTCTAACAATTATAAAAAAAAATAACAAGAGTCTATAGACTCGATAAGCTAAACCGTGACTCACAATGTAGTGGTCAAATTTCCTTGCCACGCTAACAAAGCCTATCATATCGAAAAGTACCAACCTTATCGTTCCACCGCAAAGTTGAGAAGGCCTAGAATCATAAAACATTCAAATAACAATAAACACTTCTACCAACACCTTGCATAATAATCCAACTAGCCAATTTTCAGGGCGTGAAACGGAAGATCAAAGAGTAACAAGTGAGAGCACTCGAAAGAACCATTTCAAAGCTACCTTGAATCCGAGAATGAATGTCGTGATATATTATAGGTATTTAAACTATCATGGTTTTAATTGATTTTTCTCTGTTCACCGCCAGTACTCCAGTTCCTCCGTGATCATGGTGCTTGCAACAGCGCCGAAATATCGGAAATTCCAAACAATGCATCATGGTAAATATCCTGATTATTTTGATACGGATGGGGACTTAAAGCTTGATGTCTATAAAACCAATTCCTTTAAAAAAAGTTAAAGTCTTTGCTGTTGGAGAAGTGTTACTACACAGTGGAAGAATTTGTGGATGATGACTGAAATGTTTATCTGACTAAATGTAAGGTTGTAATTTAATTGTACCCAAAATGACTACAGTTGTTCTGTTATGAAATTGTGTACCTATGTAACATTTTGCATCAATAATTTTTTTATTTTTTTTATTTTATCTTGACGTTATAGTGTATTTCATTGATAGTGTGTATTTATTACTTATAATTGACATTTAAATACAAGCTATGTTTGTTCAGAAATAAATAAATTGAATTAAATAAATTAAATTTTCACTGTCTACCCTCCTAGTTAAAACGGTTTTCAAAACTTGAAAGGCCGACGCTATCTTTGTTTATCCATTTGAAGTATCTTAAGCGATCTTTTCTAACTGGCATTGTGAGGGCCCAAGAGATTCTCATAAATAAATTAGACATTGTCGCGGCTCTTTTTACTCTTGCGACGGACGTATTCGGAATGTCGACGCCGATTTACTAATTCATTTCGGCAAGCCGGTGCGTTTATTGGTCGCGATACGATTCCGTTGTGTCGATGAGTGTAAGATGATATTGATATGCCCTTGTAAATTGAGTTAATTGATTTATGCATGAGGTAGGTGGTTTCTTATCTGATGATTTGGTCTACTAATAACCGAATCGGATATATTGGATTCCAAGAAGATCTTCAGGCAGGGCCAATTTCACCTGCAAGCTGGTTTAAATGCCGATGGCGGATAAGGATCTGGTGCTGGCTTACTCTCAAAGTTGGGAGGTCAATTAGCAGCTGTCGTAAAATCCTAAATTCTAAAAAGGAAGAGAGTGGATCTCACGCTCCCCGGTGCAGGTTTTGTATGTAACCGGAATTAGCGCTCGGATCAGGTTTTCTTGGTTCTTAAGAACTTGGTGGAGCTCTATAGATTCAGCTAGTAGTTATAACATATTGTAACGGTCCGATTACAGATGTCGTAAACTATAAGTCCACTTGTTGGCTAACGGCATCAGGTTTTCCGAGTCTATATCTAAGTTGGTACCAGTTAGATGGAACGCTGTTTAAGACGTTTTTGTATGGTACAAACTTTTTAGGATCAACTGTACGTTTTAGGGTTAAATTACAATTTAATTAACACTAAGACATTATGATGTTTGTACTTAATTATTTGAAAACTTTCGGTAGGTACATACGTCAATTAAACTTACACACCTTCTTATTGGAAATCAATTTTTTAGGTGATGGAAGTCGTGCTTTAGTAGCGTGACGGGTGGAGCCGCCTGTCACCCGGGCAGAAACAGCGCCCACCTCCCCTTTTCCGGGGACGAGTTGGAGACTCCGTGGTCCCCACACCCGAGGAGGGCCTGATCGGAAGAGTTGCATTGGGTAGGCTGGGGTGCGAGGAATATACCTGTCAACCTCACCTTCGGCAACCAACAACGACCCACAGACGCCGTGAGTGGGTATCCGTGGGGAGTTATGGCACTTAAAAAAACGTTGAACCAAATTGACTTAATCCCAGTTATCCGACCTTAGAAGGGAGGAAGGACTTGTAGAAGATACTCGTAGTATTAAAACGACCTTAAAATTTGATTTATGAGTTTTATCTATAACTAGCTGTTGCTCGAGGTTCTGCTGCTGAAATACTGATTCCATTCCTGTGACCCACAGGAACATATTCCCGGGATAAAAATAATTTACAACCGATTCTCAGACCTACCAGAATTGTACAAAAAATTTCATAAGAATCGGTGAAGTCGTTTCGGAGGAGTTTGCACTTTGCAGAGAAACATTGTGGCACAAGAGTTTTATACATTAAATATTGATAGAACTCAATGGCCCCAGAAATTCGTGGGACCTCTCTCTCTCTCTCTCTTATTAGTTATAACAGTTTAAATTGCTCTGAGAATCTTCATTTCAAATTGCATTTGTAAACGTATTCAATCTCCAAAACGCTCCAAGGGGGATCCTGATAGCATGATTGTAGTCAAACAAACGTGGGACACATCTGTAGAAGCCGTATTGAAAAATTGTTTTGTATATAAATTGCTATATAAATCTAATTCAGGCACGTCGGGACCGTCTGTTGTGAGTACCATAAAATTGTCCTTTAGGAGTATGTTGTGACAATCCAACGATATGTATTACAATTTGTTACTAAACTTATACATACGAGTAACTTGGTTCTGCTTGTGACTTCGCCTGTATGGAATCAAAATTGGGTTTAGGGATGGAAAAAAATAACATAACATAACAAACTAATGCCTATATCCCCGAAGGGGTGAGCAGAGGTGCTAGCACCCACATTTCGCCAGTTTATGTTTAGGTCCCAATGTAATAGGTGGCGAGCCTATTGCCATTTACCGGGCACTTATAAACCTGCGATAAATGCACATATAACTTCGAAAAGCATCGAAAAGTCATTGGCGTTTGCCATGGTAAAACCTGGGATCGAACCCGAGACCTCGTCTCAGTAGTCCATTACCCATACCATTAGGCAACCGCGGTTACATAAGGATAAAAAGTATCTTGCTTTAACCCTGATTTTGCAAACTCTCCCATTCTAAGATGACGTAGAAAATTCTTAAAACGAGGTGAAGGTCTTAGAAGCAATCGGATTCAACTTCTCTCTATCATGATGGTGATGCAAAGAATTCTTGAGTGGGTAAAGTTTTTTTGGATTTGAATATAACTGTTCTTTTTAGAAGGGTGGTCACAGAATGGCTTTTGAACAAGTCCTATTTAGAAACTGAAGACATTTTAAAACTGTCAGTACTATAATACAATTAAAAAAAACTACGTACACACACACACACACACACACACACACACACACACACACACATTTACATTTATGATATGTTTACTTAATTGAAATGCTTCTTTGACGAGGTACTTGCTGGCTTGTACAAAGACTCATGAACACCGAACTAATGTGTATTAATTAATTGTATCATAATATATTTGTTGATTGTGATAGGTTTCAGGAACCCTGGTACCCTAAACACAAGTTTAATCTTAATTTGGGTACCAGATTTCATCATACTATGCTGTTAAACTATCATCAAATCGTATTGTAATGTGTTCACTAGTTTGTAACTATGGATTAAATGAATTTTGAATTTGAATTTGAATTTTCTAGCTTTAGGTACTACTCCTAAAGAAATTGGAGCTTGTAGCCATAGTAGAAAAAAAAAAGATTTTTTATAACTCCTAGTTTTGATAGAAGTGGTCTTAGTCTATTTTTAGTCGTAAATACCCTACATTTCAGCAAAATTTCTGCTAAACACATACCTACATCTCGATTGAGTAGCCAACAACTCACAGTGACACTTTTGGGTTTGTTAAAGTCAAAACGATGAACTGACCTTTACAAAATCAAGCCACAATCGGATGGTACTCCAATTAATAACATGATTGATCATGATTTACTACGACTATTGTTCAACAAATGTCATAACCAAAAATCCCTTATCAAAATCCCATTTCAGTGTCCAACAAGTTCATTATTCCTGCCAGCCTTAGTGTTTATGATCGAACATGGCAAAACAAGGGTTTTGTGCCGCTGTCAGAAGAGTGGCGATCGATCAAAAACACCCGTCTGTCACGTGGCAATGATTGAGGGCGACAGTCTGTTCCCATACGCAGTCGCATCTGCCGAATTTGGCGCGATACAACTTGTCAAAATTCATGTATCAGAGCGAATACATTCCGGTGTGTCCGAGGCTTTCCCACAACAATTTGTGAAGAAAAAAGATTTTGGTAGCTGTTAACTAATGTAATAAACTTGATACTATCATCGTCACTGACCCAAACACTATATATAGGGCTCTTTCCTTTGATATTTGTTTTACCACCGCGCCACTGATTCGCAGATTCAATTAATCCAATTACAACGCTTTGTTTGAGAAATCTTTTGTTCGGTACGGATGATCTGGGGTCTTTGTGTCTTCTAGGAGCTAAAGATGAGATGGATACGTCGAATTCGAACCAACTTAAATCGCACTGTTCCGTTACATACATTGAGAAGTCTAGTAGACAAAGCAGTTCATTTCCTTCTCATCTAAATATTTATGATATCCATTGCCCGGTTAATGGCAATAGGCTCGCCACCTATTACATTGGGACCTAAAACATAAACTGGCTAAATGTGGAGCCAGCACCTCTGCCTACCCCTTCGGGGATATAGGCGTGAGTTAATGTTTATGTTTTCAAATATGGAAGCATGCATTGCTTTTGTTATCAACTAATTAAATCGCCCACCCAAAAAACTGTACACCGATTGCGTTACAAGGTTCAGCGTGAATTCGCTACCAATTCGCACACTATCTGCGCAGTTCTCCAATGATTTGTGATGACGCGCGTACAATGGGAGACATTGTTATTATGGCATGGTTTTTGTATAGTGGCTCGATTGTTCAGCAGTTAATGTCACCTTAATACGTCACTAGTTTTTTCGAGTATCGGTCAATAATGACAGCTGTCTTATTCTTTTTCTATTTTGGCCGATAGTTTTGTTAAATGGTGATGGACTTAGTTGGTGATATTTTGTACATGGTTTGAAGGAGGAGCTCTGCACATATACATTTAAGAGTTCTACGGGGTAACTAAGGTAACTCAACACGAAAGGCCCTATAAACCTTTTTTGCGTCTGTACATAATTGAACTCCTATACGGTAGAACCGATTTGAATGATATTTCATGTGTTGTCAAATAGATCTCTGTATGGGTTCACAAGTGGATCCGATATGTGGCTGTTTAATTAGTTTGGGATCTATTTTTTTATTATGATGTCCCCTTCCTTTCTGTTGACTGATTGTTCTGATACTCACCTTTAGTTCGGACGATAACATTTAAGATAAACTCACGCCTACATCCCCGAAGGGGTAGGCAGAGGTGCTAGCACCCACATTTCGCCAGTTTATGTTTAGGTAGGTCGCGAGCCCCTTGCCATTAACGGGCACTTATAAATATACGATAAATACACACATAACTTCGAAAAGCATCGACAAATAAATGAATAAATAAATAAAAATAAATAAAAGTCATTGGTGTGTGCCATGGTAAACCTGGGATCGAACCTGAGACCTCATCTCTGCAGTCCATTACCCATACCACTAGGCTACTGCGGTTCGGACGATAATATAATTTAAATCAATAAAACAATTTGCCCTAACGCAAAATTATTGGTATTAAGATCTTTTCAAGATATGAGCACTTTGGTAGTCAAGATCGATCTGATGTTAACTGTCCCTGCCTACTTTTCATAACATCTTCAATCTGAGCAAATTAAATTATGAATATTCCACATTCAAAGGTCTCGCACGGGGGTCCTGTTCGAGGGATGACATGACAGATGAGCGCGTGACTCGTCCGCCGGTGTGCGCCGGCGCATTGTTTCACTCTCGACGGCCACGACGCATGTGCGCTACGATTTAATACGACACTGACCCTGACCAACATGTATACGTCCAACACAGATTATAAACATAGGAAAAGAGTATTTACTTTCTTTGGCCCGTGGGCGGGAGATCTCTTAATATAGTTGTTGCAGTTTATTGAGATTCTTTTCTTTTAATGTTGGGAATTTTGAATTTAATACTTGTAAGGTAAGTAACCCATGTTTTGCTCAAATCGGTCGTGTCGCCGCTTTCGCTTTCATTTAGTATCTTTGAAAGAGAAATGAAACTTATATTGTTGGGGCTGTTGATAAAAAAAGGTTTTAGTATGGCTTTAGGAGCTAAAGTAGCCGTAATAGGAGGACATTTATGGCTTTCCTTACCGTCTCTCTTTCTTTAAGCCCAGTCCCATGCAAAGCTTTCACCTCAGAGTCTGGGGTCCGTTTTACCAGTCCAACTGCGGATTTGGCTAAACTTCGATATTTTTCGGAAAGCGACTGCCATCTGACCATCTGATCCACAACCCAAAGGCGATATCGAATCAATGCAGCTAGACCAGTTGATGGACTTTTTGAAGCTCCAACTACTCGTAATGACTGGGACCGACGGCTTGACGTGCTCTTCGAGATTCGAGACTCGACCAGACCAGAAAAATATTTGCACTGAATGGGGATCGAACCCGCGCCTCCTACGTAGCGGCCGTGTTCACTAACGCCACGCCACGGAGGCTGTCACCTTATCGTCTAACCGGGAAAAAATGTTGCAGCGGGATAAAGTTATTTTACGGTAATAGACTCGCCCCATATTACGTGGAACCCAAAATCATAGTTGGTGAAATGGGGGTGTTAATACACATCTGCAAACCCCTTCAGAGATTTAAAGCCTTGAATATATTTATATGTTTGTAACTTGTTTCATTTTGATAGTGCAGGAAGCAATGCAGAATGAAAATATAATTAAATTTCCTGCAATTCTTCCTAATTGTGTCCCAGGAATTGATAAATGACAAAGTAAGTTTTATCAGAAAGATCCTAGGTGAACAAGCTGAGGTTACAATTTCTCGGTAATTGTATTACAGTCGACGTATAGCTAGGCAAAATACCTTAAATGACATTTAGGCAAATAAGGCCAGTGCGCCAGTTGGGATCGACGACAGTATTTAATTTTGAATATCGGTCTTTTGGGCACGACCAAATACATAAACTTAGTTTAAAAGCCTTTCGAAGAATTTCATTTTATACTGTTAAAGAAACATGTTTTGAGGAAAATATTTTCGAATTTGTGTAAACTTGGTGGGCCCTTAAGTGCAATTTTATACCCTTCATAAAAACTGTCTGCGTCCCTTATAATGATGACTCATTACATTTAGATAAATATGAAGTTTATGTTATAGTGCCAAATAAGTTTAATAACTGAAGGAATACAATCATCGGTTACCTAGGTAACCCCAATACAGTCATCGGTTACGTAGAGCATCTATGCATATTCAGAAAGTTGAAAATGTATCAAATTTCTGAATATGCCTGGATGCTCTAAAAACCAGGGAATTTACGTACATTTTGTCAAACTTATGTTAACACCCGTATACTGTTCTTCTTCGTCATCCGAGCGGTAAGTCCAGTTGCATCCAAACGTGAGCCCTTTGGGGTTCCTATTTGTTAAACATATCATTATGACAACGGGGTATCAGCCTCGTAGCCACCGGGGCTGGTAATATCGGCCTCGAACCGATTAAAATCGCACGCCATTTCGGGTCTCAAATATCTCAAATGTACAAAGAACAAAAAATAACGTAACTTGTACTACTTGTAGTCGCTTCATGGAAAATATCATAGTTTAGCCGGATCACAGATAGACTGAAAAACCGACCCCACCTGAGTTGGGACAAGGTTCAGAGAGAATGATAAAACAAATGACGTATTAGGTAAACTGTTTCCACTAGCTCTTATCTTCCCCACCGGTATAACTGCAAGCTTTCTTGCTGCTATTCCTGTCTGCTAATAAATCTGCTTTGCGTGCGCACGCGCAGGTCGTACAAAAGCAGGCCATCTTGACCGGTCCACGCGATTATTTAATTCAATCAGTCGTTCAAGCGGCACTCACTTGACTACATTACACACCTACAATGTAAGAAGTTTAATTACCAGTTAACTTTTCTTCAAATAGGAATATAATCTAACTTTTAAACTTTCATATACCATGATCGCGTTAACTGACGTAAACATTATTGTATAGGAACGTAATATTCATGGTCTCGTCATTCATCTTCCAAGACAGATAAAGACATTAGCTTTCCTTTTGTCTCTCCTTACACATCTCACTAGTTTCTCGTTGATGACGGTTCAAAAACGGAAACCGATGCACCAGCTGATTACGGACGCAACCGTCATTTGAGGAGACCGACTGCCATCGCTCCCGTAAAAGCCAAGATATGCCTAATCAAGATAAAGAGAAGAGGAGATACCCGTTTCCAAAGCTTTACATATTGCTGGAACTAACGCTGTGATGATGATGGTGGACAAATAACACGAGTCATTTTTATGCAACTTACGCATAATGCTGTGAATTAAATTGCGGGCCATCAGAAACGGGGATTGAGGTTAAATCCTAATGCCACACGACCACAACTTCCGCGGAGTCGGCTTCGGATCTGTCTAAATCAATTTCCCGTGCAAAACTTGGCACTGAACAAATTTCTCCAGTCACTCTAAGTTATAACAAGCATAAATGCGATTATTATGGTCTTCAACGGTTCTGACACACGGTTCACTGAATTGATAACAGTTCTATAATTTATGAAGTTAAATCGATTTAACATGATAACCGGTGACAACAGTGATTTGATTATTTTGACCGAAAACTTAACACGCACTCACATTTCTGTCAATAATAATGGAGTCTCAAACTAGCTGTCTGACATCCAGCCCATCTGACATCAGTTCGGTTTAAAACATGTCAGATGGTGGCGCAATTCTCGCCACGTGAGCTAGTGGACTGTATTATGCGGGGGGTGAAGCTAAATGTTTCATATGACACTTTACACAACAAACAAGATAGGTGATCGGGTTGCCGCGGAGGTGGTTTAGGCATTGAATGCAACCCAAGAAATTAGGAGAGGATGCACTAACCTTTATGACGCCACGTGCTGTCGGAGCCGGTGCACCGGTCTTCTCTTCCTGGCTCAGGAGCTGCTGCCCACATCACTAAATCACTTGAGGGACACACGAGAGGCACAATCCGATCGGTAAAGGTCTATGAAAGCGGTTAAAATGCAACAAACATTATTAATTTCTGAGAGTCGCGCGCGCTGCCGCCATTGCTGCTACTAGTTCAAACGGAAGTCAAGATGCGGCTATTTCAACCATTGGCGGGGCGAAAACTATTGTTATCTCACTTTAGAGGTAGTGCGGGAGGGAGATAGGTATAGGGAGCGTGTGTTCAGTGTCAACCAATTGAGAGACGATTTGAATTTACTACTACTGGCGCAACCATCAGAATATCCATAAATGTTAGCATATCAACTTTACGAGGGAAATAAACGTTGGAAGTTCATACAACAAGTCCGTTAGTTTGGAAAAAGTACCTTTGGTGGCGTGAGCCGACGTCCACGCAGGGGGGCTGCGAGCAGAAAGCTCATCTAGGTATAGCCAAAATTCACTAAAATAATGTTAATGATCATTGTCGCTTACCTGAAGATGCTAAGGCATTATAAACTTCAGAACTACATCTACATAAGTTCAAAGATTTCTGTGCATTTACCTACTATAATTTCTTTCATTTTGAAGAGTTTTATGGGAACTAAATAAAGATTTTCCTGACTCGAATACGTATATTACCGCAAAAGCGCGAGGCAATCGAAATGTCTCACGATACTATGATATCATAGAGCTAGATGGACGTACATCATTCTTCCATCATTACATTTTGTCTACATCCTCGCACCCTTTGTCCAATTGACGCCTCAAAATAAATTATACACAGGCTCGTCGTGATAACAGTGTACTGAACCAGCACTCAAACAATCAAGTGATTTATTCCACGGCTATCGATACTATCGCCTAATACATCATTTGTTGGGTGCATTGTCAAATGCATTGCGTTTTTGTCCTTTTGCTGCAGTGGTTCTCAAATTAAGATCTTAAGAATATTGCTAGTATTGATCACTCGATATTTATATATTATATTTATATACGACCTCCGTGGCGTAGCGGTAGAGCATTCGACTGCTATGCAGGGGGCGCGAGTTCGATTTCCGCTCAGTGCAAATATTTGTATGCATTGGTATGGACGTTTCTATGTATATGTATGTATTTACAAAAAAATAAGTATCTAAGTATGTTTATCCGCATTCTAGATTCTATAACACAAGCTAGTTGAGCTATGCTTACCATAGGTCTAGATAGCGTTGTGTAGAATGTCGTGGAATATTTATTATTTTAGATAATAGCGTAATTAAAAAATATATCAGTCAATTTTAAAAGAAAAATAAATTACTTACCGTACTGTATACTTCGAAGAGATAGGTAGACCTTTATTACAAACACCTAAATTAAAATGTATAGAGGGCATGTCTATGGGCGACAAATGGCACTCTTTCAACTACTTTACAGACTCCGTGTGGTTATTAAAAATATTCCACTTGGCTGAGTCAGGACTCAATTCAAAGTTATTGTATTTCACCTAAGATGAGACAAGCATCCTCTTTGTTAAAATGACAAGAAATCAACTAAAATGCTAGTAAAAATCTAGAGTAAATTTAGAATATTTACGCTTTAAAAAACTGATTAAGCACGTGATGCTGACCTTAAGCCTGCTTGTAAAAAGTTTGACAATCCTGTTTTATGGACTTTATCTCACCAGGATGTGAATATCCTTGGCTAACAGCCGACTCTATTGAGCAAGTTGTAATCGACATACAGCATCATTTTCTTGCTAATGGACTTGTAAGCTGGATTGTTCATATAAAATAAGCATCATATCAAAACTGCCCAACGAGATAAATAGCGTTAAAGTAGATTTAAAAATAAAACAATTCCTATTAAAGAATTTATTATCATCATGATCCCGATTTCATCCGAGGTTTTCACCATGTCCGAGGTCACTCTCTTGCTGTTTCTGCTCTACTTCCTTCGGTACTTCACATCTTTGGTAGTGAGATCATTTTGCACGCACGTTAACTTTCAAGACATCAAGCCTACACTGCTTGGGACCTTTCCTACCGGGGCCCAGTGTGAGCGGTATGACACCAGCAGCAAAGAATATAAGTAGGTACCTACCTACTAACTTTTAAGTAAACAAGCTCAAGGGTGTAAAATAATACCAATGGGTGGTGTATGGGTAAATTATGAAGGAACATTAAAAATGTAGCATACGACATACGATTTAAAGGACATTCGTATAATGCTGGTAGCACCAGTATAACGCCACTGGTGTTGTACACGTCCATGGGCCACAGTAAACACTTTCTATCATGCGAGTCTTGTGCTAGTCTGTCACCAAAGCAGTATGAAAAAAAAAACAATTCTGCCCTTCAGTTTTTCCTTAAACACCTTGAAAATTCTTCAAAATCTTTGATGATTTTATACATTAATATGTCTAACTAAACTCCCAGATATGCATTGTGAAGGTTGAGGAGCTTTAATTATAAATAATGTATGCTATTACTAATAACTGAATTCCTCAACCGAACCCCTGAACGTTTGAAGTGGTGGAGTTAATCCGTGGAACAACGCCCGTCATTGTTCCACGTCTTGGCGATAAAACCGTTAATTTAATCGCGATTAAATCTGCATACAGTTAGTCCTATCTCAGATTAATGTGCAACACAGATAAATGTACTTATACGTGTAATACTGTTGCTAATATATCTAATTCGAATAATAAGTTTCGTGACAGTTATTCATATAGATAGAAGAGGTGTTTCCTTTGGAGAAGCCCGAGAAATTTCGACCCTACAAACGATTAGGGTACGGAGGCCTCATACATCATACGTATAGTCAGTCACTTCTCTTTGTAACTGGGTTCGTTTCCCAGCAGGGCACAGAGGGCAGACCACATATTTCCACTTAATACATCCTAGGATGTATTAAACATCCTACAGATAGGGGCCTAATGGACGGCGTCCTAAAGCCTATCGTAAAGTATCACTCACCACCGAAAATAACGTTTATACTATTAAGGTTCCAAACAAGCACACAACCAGTCTGTGCTTACATATCGAACCTTAGAAACGTAATAGATAATATTAATGTAACGATGACAATTGATGATGACGATGACCATAGGTTCCAGGTGTACAATCGCTGATTTTCATAATTAAATATAAATACTGGCCTCTTTTTATTGTTTATTGGAGCTTACTGGTTATTGGATTCGTGGAGCAAATTTCAATGCAGTGAATCACCCATGTTTACATCAAAACATTCCTGATGGATGTGACTGGCCCTCATCATTCTTCATTTGCTTATCCCCAAGTGAGCTCTGCAAAGGGGACTGTGCATTGTGATTGTGACGAGAAACCTATGAATATCCAGATATTTCTTCAACCAATTTCAAACAATTAGCCCATCGCAGTCCACTGCTGAATATAGGCATCTCCCAATGTGCGCCAATTTCGTCCGGTCCTCTGTTTTCCGCATTCAGTCCTTCCCAGCCACTTTTTACAGGTCGTCAGTCTATCTGGATATTTCTTAGATAAACGCTTCTCACAAATTTACCCACCAAACATCCAAAGATCAAAGTCGATTTAGAGGGTCTCACAGTGTCACTTATCTTCAAGAAGTTTAGGCTTATATGACGCCAGTAGTGCAAAAATAAACTGTTCATTATACTCGCTTTCTATTCCGACTTTAAAGCAGCAATATTGATAGACTTAGGCTGGTATTTTCTTATCCCGGGCTGTATATAAAGCTTACCTTTATAATAATGTCTTTATCCGAGTTCCGAGACTAATCGTGTATATCTGGCGGTAATAACCAAGGGCGCGTCTACACTGACTTAACGTTTATATAAACCTGAAAAGTAGCTTCTCGAAGAGGCTTCTTCTCTTCTATTTTTCTATAAGACTAGCCTTCTGGATCGAAAATATCGACAAAGTGCAGGTAACACTTTGATTCCTAGATGCAGACAAGATAGACCAATCAATCTTTCTGTCATTATTTCACAACTGTTCTGAACATTGTAAGTACTATAATTAACACAATCCACAAATTACTAGTATGCCTGTTCCAGTAAAGTTCTAGGTAAAAGGGACAAGAACTACGGAAAAGTACTTGCTAATATTTGCCTGCAAATTGAAGAATATTTTAATAACATATTGCAAATGTTTAACAATGGCAAAGTTTGCAGCTTTAGTAGCATCACAAAATCTATGAAAAGTCGCCCAAGTGAATGAACTATCTTATAAGTTCGATTATCGATTACTAAACATAGTAAATAATATAACACGATTTATCGAATCTGTTCCTTAAAATATGTTATATTGGGTTGAAAGTAGAATTTTCGTAAATGGCATAACTACTTTTGTTATCCGATGTGCCTATATCTTTGTACACTTGTTTTACAAGTATCAATACTATACTATCAGTTACAGAGAACAGATATCACAATATCTCGGTAGTGTTGACTTATTTATTGGACACGAATGACTTGATGTATGGCCTTTATATCATGTTTTTTGTAAAGTAAAACTGTCAGCAATCAGAAAAAAATAAATACCATTGATTTATGCAAGATCGGAACACATTTAATAGTAATACATAGATAAGTCTTTGTTCGTAGCTACGCAGGCGATCTATCTTGATTATAATTTATTACCGCAGCAAGGAAAAACAATATCACAATTAAAAAAAATCATATAGAATAACGTCAAGTGTTTAGGAAAACCGGTAATTTTTTGGAACGCACTACCTCATGCCATTCGCGGTAGTAATACTCTGGACATCTTCAGGACAAGAGCAAGAGAACAACATTTCCTATCACAATTATGTAAACCAAACCAACTCAAAAATGTTGCCAGATCTTATGGAGAGCCAAGTAGGTAAACCATAATAGTATTATTAGTAGGTAATCTAACTATCTACTCTCTCTCTCTCTAATTATAGAAGGTACTTATAAAATTTTGTGTAAATTATACTTTCAAGTTCATCTGAGTCTTAATAATGCCTGGGATGAAACCGGAAAAATTCGAGGCTTGAAAACAGTGGGTTGAAAATGGAAATACACAAAAGTGACCCAGACCGTTTAAAATAAACTTGTATAGAAAGTTTTCTCCAAACAAAAGAACATAATTCAATGTCAAGCTTCATTTATTTAATGGTGACTGATGCTAAACTCATCAATTCTTTGTACCAATTTGCCGCAGTTGACTTTTGTAACCAGTATTAGAGAAGCTATGATAGAAAACAGAGACAAATCTATCCTTAATCTGAACAATTATTATAAATTGGATATCAACAGGGAAGACAATGGCCAACCTTGTCTTTTTGATTAAATAGTGGTTTAATAGGCGAGACTATCCGAGTGTCATTACTCGATGTTCGTAGGTCACTCATAGCTGTTGATTTTGGTGTACAGGAGTTAGCTAGTGGGGGCGTAGGAGGGATTGCTCCCGTCGAAAAAAAGTGGTAAAGTTATGTTCCAGTACGAGTGCGACAGGACAAGCTTTTGGTCTTCTCACTGACAGCACAAAACTTTCCAGTGAGCTCTGGCTACCCTACTCACCGCCGGGCACACAACACGACGTTATTATGGCCGGGGTATTCTGTAGGGCGAAGGTACTACCCCAGTTGGACTGCTCAATTGGACTTTAAATTCATTGAAACTGTCTGTGATTTTGTCTTACTTTTTCCTATATTGTATTCTCCTCCGCAAAAGAAACTTCATTATGTATTAAACATTTTTTAAAAAGCCGTTGTGAGTAAACATACTCGTAACGGCAACGCAACTCTTATTCGAGCAAGAACTCGCTTAGAAATCGGTGAGAATTTCGATAGTGAGCAAGAACCCTAAGATTTCCACGTTTCGATGTCAAATTCTCTACTATCCTTAGAATATCCAAGAGACGCTTTTTCGTTGGGCTCGGCAAACCGGATCCTGTCGTCAGTGCAACCGGACCGTATAGAAACCGTTTCTTGAAAGCGTGTGGAAGTTTTATTATTAGAAAAGATTCCATAACCAAGTCTGCAAGGTCCCCAAGTGTATCAAATCTAACGTTGAAATAAAAGAACAGGTTCATTACCACCGCAAATCTAGTTATGTAACAGGCGATACCCCATCTGCCGAGCGGCGCGGGCGCCGACAGTCGACCGACCAATCATATCGTATCTAAGATCTTGATTGAGATTTATTAGACACCAGCTCAGCCGGCGAGCTCTGTATAAATCAGTCTTTTATTCTTAACAAAGTTTACTCTGCAGTTTCCATTTTGTAATTATTTTGTTTCTAATGCGTCATATGATTCGAATTCGGTTGTTTTTCTTTTCGGTAGATGAAAGATTTTGGTTATATATTTGGTCTGATTTCTGATTTGTTTTGACCACTCGTTAACGCTTCTTGAAAGGTACGTTAGACATTTGAAAGTGTTATAACACAATTGTTTGCCGCCGATGATTATCGCGGTTTGGTTGAGTATGAAAATTGCAGTTAAAGAAAAAAGAAATGATCCCTAGATAGGAGGTTTGCGTTGTAATAGGTCGTGACATATGAAATTGGCGTTTTATTTTTTAAAAAATTGGAGGAAACCCAATTTTCAGTACTAGCATTTTTGCATTTTTTTTAGTAATGACAAATTCAAGCTTTATGATTTTTTTTGTGTATGAATGAGACTACATTAAGCTAACACATACTTTTATTACATTTTTGAAAAGTGACAGCTGTATCATCAAAATGGATAGCATTTAGGAAGTACTGTTTTAGAAGATCGAATTTAATTTATCACGCTTTTACAACTCTGTCAACATCCACTTTCAATCAAAATATTAATAATGGAAATAGCTATTAAATTACAGGAATAACGAACGAGAATTTTTTTTTTTATTAATTTAAGAAAATTTCGTAAATCTCATAGGTAAAGACATAATAGTTATATAAAAGGTACATATTATTTAGAATAGGTCGGCAGCGCCTGTGTAACGCCCCTGGTGTCGCACATATCCATAGACCACGGTAACCACTTCTCATTAGGTGGGTCGTGTGCTTGTCTGCCACCTAAGTCGTATAAAAAATGACTGCCGTGAAGCAAAAAAGGAAGGTTATGTGTTAACCCCGTGTATGTTTTTCATGCCAAAAACTAAACAAACTGATTTGAATATAAGAAAAGAAGGCAACTGCAGCATAATTAATATAATAAAATTTCTCGTGATAAAAAACGACGCACATAAATACCATGTGGAACAATTGTAGGAAATGGTAGATTATTTAGAAACGGAGGTACGATCGAAGGATTTGGTACTCTACAATGGAGATTGGAAATTGCACCGCTTGTCAGCACTAAGTGATGGATGGGTGACCTGTAGACCAACGGGTCATATCCCTGACAAAGATTGCTTGAGTCTAGTGCATATATTGCAAATATAAGCTTTGGGAACGGGTTGATATTACAGATGAATGGAAAAAGTGCACATGTTGCACCGACCCCAAATAAATAAGGGATAAAGGTAGGATAATGATAATGATGGGGTTGCTGTTATAAAGCTGCCTGCGTTTCCGTCGGTGTGCAATTCAGATCCCGTTCCCATAACCTTTGCGAACTTATTCCAGACACGAAAAGCCTTTAACTTACTCCATGTTAAAATGTACTAAATTTTCCTTAGGCCAGGAAAAAGGCCGGAAAGCAGACACCGCATTCCGAGATGAAGGCTACGGACGCGACCTGTACAAAAGATACTCGTGATGAATCTACTAAATTTTTCTTCCTAGTTACAATAATTTTGCAAAAGGAGTCGTGACATTTCTTAGCCAGTTCAAGGTCTACTGACCGCGTTCGTCTGAACAATCGGATGCACATTGTGTGTATCCGATTACTTTGCCATTATTCAATTGAGGATAGCATTTGGAAACACTGAATGCTCTTGCTTTGTCGGTTAAATCATAACTGGGATGTCATCTCAAAAATGGCGTGCATTTCCTTTTGTTACAGATGTTAGAGTTTAATTTACAGAATAGATAAATAAAGCGCTTTCTTTTTACAGAAGCAGAAGGTAAAGTCTCAGGAAAGAGGGTTACCACTACAGATACCACAATTACAATGGTGGCAACTTGATGGGCTCATTAAATACTTTTTTAAGCTCTGCTTAAAGTACTCGGTACTGAAAGAAGAAGGAAACACGTGTGCTGGTAAAGAATTCCAAGACTTTATGGTACGGCAAAGAAAAAGTGACCTAACCGCGTTACTAGGCCGTTTGTTAGATAATTATTAGGAGGTTTCTTCATGGTCGGCAGCGCGAGTGCGACGCCCTTGATGTTGCACAAGTCCATAGGCCACGGTAACCACTTCCCATCAGGTGGGCCGTGTGCTTGTCTGCCACCTAAGTGGTACAAAAAAAAGGTTGAATATAAAACATGGATTCTGGAAAGAGTGCGGAAAATTACCGGCAAAAGACCTTTGACTGGATATAAGAAGAGTCTGCCGGGCCACTGTTTTTCACCGGCGTCTTCGTAGGACAGATTCGCGTTTATAACCTGGTGGGGATTTGGTAACTTAGTCCAATCCACTGACGCAGGGACTATTCGATTCTGATATACTCTTACCTACCTTAAGTACACATTATCATTTATTAGAACAAAAGACACCCAACAAATCAGAAATTGTGGGCAACCTTTAAACACTTCGCACTTAATGTATTATTTTTCCATTATTGGCCATAAATTAATTTACATTCATTTAAAACTGTTGCTTATTACAAAAGTCTTAAAATCTACATTCGCTTAATGCATTACTAAAGGTTTATGAGGGTAGGTCGTGGTAGTGATTGACGAACAAGATGTTTATCTGTGAACAATGCGTGTGGCTGCGCAGGCGCAGGTCAACGTGTTCGAAATTTGAACTATCGATGTATGAACTGATCTGGTGATCAGTATGCATACGAATGTGTGAGAACTGTCAATCTTATTTAAAATGTTCCTTATTAGTGAAAATAGTTTACGTAGTTAAAATACTAAGAAAGTAAATCATTTATAGTGTATTTATATTTTCTTTGATTTAAGCGTAAATTTCAGTGTAATATGTATAGTGGATACTTGTTTAATAAAATTTAAAAATAAAACATACATACATATAATCACGCCTTTATCCCTGGAGGGTTAGGCAGGTTAGCTGGAGAGTTAGGTAAATTATCACCCACATTTCACCAATAATTGTGTTCGGTCCCACGTAATAGGGGGTGAGCCCATTGCCGCATCTGACGCTGAGTATGGGCTGCATATATCTGTCCGATGTTAACAGCCGTATCCCTTAGTCGCCTTGTACGACACCACATGGGCAGAGATGAGGTGGTTCAAATTCTACTCTGCCGGGAACCACGCGCCGTTATAATAATTTTAAAACATTAAGTAATTGGAATTTTGGGTTGGTTAATACTTAATTAAGATAAGTTTAGTTTCAAAAACCTGATGTAGTTCATTTTGTTGCAGAAGCTGTATCTTTAAGACGTTTCTTATCAAACTTTCAATGGAATGTTGAATATTTAATTTGTAGAATACATAACGAAATTAAATCCATCGATAAATCAGTAAGCTTGTTTATGTAAGATACTTTTTCTTCTTCTTCCAGTCATTTAAAAAAAGAGGTAAATGCGCCCAGCTCAAAATTTGGCGACATTGACCGCACCTTCCGTCGCTTCATTCAGGTCAGCAATTGTTCAGGTGTAAAGGCAGTGGGCACGACAGGAGGTGGTGCATCGACTGCAGAGGTGAACCACAATCATAGCCACCACCCCTCCGAGTCTAGGTAACCCCATTTTACCCGGCTGGCTCTACAGCAGGCTCTTATTAAATAAATATAAGTACTAAAAAACTAAAACAAAAAAAATCTAACAAAAAGATGTAAATTACCATAGACAGAGTACCAATCCCTACATTTCCATTGTAAAAATATCAGGTATTGAAAGGAGCAGAAGAATCTAATTTAGAAAATAAAACAAGTACCTAAACAATTACGTTAAACGAACAATGTTATCCTTATCCCTCATTCTTAACTCTTCAAACTTGTTAAGGATATGTTTACCCTCAACAACGCCCCCAACAGATTTGTTTCAATGACCGCCATAACCTATTGTACGCGCCATTTCGCTTTTTTCCACCTTCTTCCACCTCACCATCACAATTCCAACCTACCTGTCCAAAAAATAGAGTTTCATTTCCTTCAATGAGATCTTTATCACTATAGTTCTCAAGCGATCCCACTGTGAACCGAATTATGAAGTCACATGTTTGTGGTTGATTGAAAAATTCCAAAAGGAGGGGATTATCTTTAACGTTTTGTTTGTTAGTGACATTTCTTGGGGTTTCGGTCCCCTTGCGATTTATGTTTAAACTATTTCTGGTTTAGACTATTTCTGTTCCAGATTTCGTTTGACCGCGTTTGTTTCGATGCTAAATTGTAAGCTGTTCCTTCTAGTTTGAGATAGACCCAAGAGATTGAGGTTCAAGCTGTGAATAATGTAGACTATATTTCACGTTATTGCCTCGAGACGTGAAATCTTGAACATTCCAAGTTGATCAAGTTTGACACATAGTGTGTTGTCTTTCATATTTAATAGAAAGAAAGAAAGAAAGAAAGAAAATACGTTTATTAAACACACACAAAAAAAATTGTAATGCCATTAATACCATGTGTCAGTGTGGAGTGTGTGTTTAAAAGGCCGCAGTTCAGCTGATGCTACAGATTAGGCACAATCTGCAGCGCTGGTTTTCAACTGTAGCCCAACCAAACCAGGTAGCTTACTGTATTTAATATTTGGGTATCTGGCCTTTTATCAAGTAAAAAGTTATTTATACTTGGTCAAAGTATCTAGCGATTTATGTACGGATTTACAATTACAATTACAATACACAATACAATACAATGTTCTTTATTGTACACCATAAACAATATATACAAAATCATTACATTTTACACTGTATTTATCGCAGGTTTATAAGTGCCCGGTTAATGGCAATAGGCTCGCCACCTACATTGGGACCAAAACATAAACTGGCGAAATGTGGGTGATAGCACCTCTGCCTACCCCTTCGGGGATATAAGCGTGAGTTTATGTTATGTTATGTTATGTTACATTTTACAAATTATGAGGTACAAACGGCGCGGCGGTCTTTTCGCTAGGCGCGATTTCTTACAGACAACCTGTGACAATGGAGTCTGTGCTTTGGATGGTTATAATTTAGTTTCAATTTAATATGCAATTAATTTTCAAAGACTAAAGTTTACCAACATGCAAAATAAAATAAAAAATAGGCTCCAAATCATATTCCATTACTTCGGGTTGGTATAAACCTAGTTATTGGTAAGCCCATGCTTTGTAATAAGTTCGCATATCTCAGATATATTTGACTACCTCTGTGGCGTAGCGGTAGAATGTTCGACTACTGCGCAGGATGTGCGGGTTCGATTCCAACATAGTGCAAAAAAATAGTATGCATGAATATGTACATTGGTCTGGGTGTTTCTATGATATTTATTGCGCGTGGTTCCTGTCAGAATAGAATTTGGAGCACCCCAAGTCTTCTCATGCGGTGTCGTACAAGGCGACTAAGGGATAGGGCTGTTTAACATCAGACAGACATATACAGCCCAGACTCAGCCTCAGATGCATGGCTTGAGTCAACAATAGTGCCCGGAAGACGGCAATAGGCTCACCCCTAATACGTGGGACCGAATTCAATGATTGAAATGTAGGTGTTAATTCACGTCTGCTCAACCCTCCGGAGATAAAGGCGTGATTATATGTATGTATGTTAAAGAAGTATCTAAGTTTGTCTATCCGCTTTCTATATTCTATAATACAAGCTAGTTAAGCCATGCTTACCATGGGTCTAGATAGCGTTGTGTAGAATGTTGTGAAATTGTTTACTTATCTATACTAATATTATAAAGCTGCAGAGTTTGTTTGTTTGTTTGAACGCGCTAATCTCTGGAACTATTGGTCCGATTTGAATGATTCTTTCAGTGTTGGGTAGTCCATTTATCGAGGAAGGTTTCAGGCTATATATTATCACGCTACTACTTAAGGGAGCGGAGCATTGATAATAAATGTTAACAAATCCGGCAATTTTTCATACATATTTTGAAGACTAAAACATACGGGCTCAAAGGGATATGAAGCTTCAAAATATACCCCGGGCGAAGCTGGGGTGGGTCAGCTAGTTTAGTTATACAAAGGGTCGCTCAGACCCCTCGAAGGTTATCGTCAAGAAACAATCAATTACAGTTGTAGAAGTACCCTGAAGAGGAGGGGACTAATCGTCCACGAAAAGGGCCAAATTAGCGGAGACACTGTCACTAATAGGGTAACGACATACAAGGAAATTGGAATACGAGGGTTGTTAATCTAAGTATGGATAAATTTGGGAAAGATTGTGAAGGGTACGTAATAGATAGAGGTGCTGAAAGTGATATAAAGTGTAGATTAGCACTAAAAAAATTTAAAATTAAATCTTTATTGAAACCATAAAATACAGGAATATTGTAAACATAAATAGTGTGATAGTATCAGCGTTAGTTTAGAACTGTGTCGCAGACACTAACGCCACCTCCAGGCCGAACTAGGCACCTGATTTCCATCATAGACTCATGTCAACATGTATAGGTAAGAAGAGAATTAAAAATAAATGCAATATTGACTTCTCAGAATTTTATATTAAGTTAGTGTGTTCTGTGTGTAGGTAGTGAAGTGTGTAGATGTGACGTGATATGTTAGTGTAGGTTTGAGTGTGTAACTTTTATAAAGTAGTGAACTGCTAAATATTATATACATACAAATAAATGTACAATCGCGGTAACCTATACGGTATGGGTAATGGACTGCTGAGACGAGGTCTCGGGTTCGATCCCAGGTTTTACCATGGCACACACCAATGACTTTTCGATGCTGTTCGTTTCGTTATGTGTGTATTTACCGCAGGTTTATAAGTGCCCTGTTAATGACAATAGGGTCGCCACCTATTACATTGGGATTTAAACATAAACTGGCGAAATGTGGATGCTAGCACCTCTGCCTACCCGTTCGGGGATATAGGCGTGGGTTTATGTCATGTAGTGCTAAATCTTTCTGTACATTTTAATTGATTGTAAGATTCAGATTCATTTCTCCTAACCCCTGCTAAGATAAAATTTGCTTATGTTAAGAGTTGGTTCAGTCGGTAGTGTAATCACCAGGATTCGAATCGTGGACCTCTCAAACTCGTCGTCAAATCGTAAAATCAACTCGTTAACCGCTATCTAAGGATGGTATTGCCTTAAATCTCCGGAACAATGTGGCATTCAAATGTTAACAGATGAATCTGAGCTGATGATGAAGCCATGTTGAATCCTTCTACGGCTTTTGTCAACCATGTACATCAGATACCTTACTGGCCTTTGTAAATACTAATAAATAAATAAATGAAAATAAATACTAAAATTCTCAAACTGGAGACAACATGCCATATTGCATCTTGTAATACCTTAACCTAATATTAATTTTAGTTGAATCACTCGAATCACTGGAATTCCGATCCCAGGATGGGAAGCAATGGTGTACATTAGGGGAGGTACATTATGTCCAGCTGTGGACTGCAATAGGAAGAGGCTAAATTGATTGGTTGATAGATTGAATCACTCAACACTTTTAAGGTATCAAACGGATCTAAATTTTAATTACTCTTGGCAACTGTTTAATAAGCAATCAGTCTTAGATGACTAAACAAAGACTCATTGATATTTTGCGTCATGGTATCAATGGGCCATTGATCGCTGATGCGTGCTGTACTAATAGGTATCTAGGTGAGTAATCTAATCATCTATCAATGATTGAGGGAATCCTAAGAGTACGTGCCGGAGGAGGTTTTGAATTAGAAATAATATTTTTATTTTTAGAATACTAAAATCCCAAATAACTAGACTATTAAGCCTTCTAGTTAACGCCTCCAGGGCATCCAGCTAAATCATCAAACCCTAATAAGTGGTGTACCATACCGTATTGTATGCTATGGTACACGATACGGTATGGTACACCATGGTATGGCTTCAACTCCACCCTTGTGGAATAATGATTCTATTCCATGCGATCTATCAGAAACTATTTTTAGAATAAAAACAGCATTCTCCTCTTTCCTCATTGACCTGTTTTTCGGTGATTAGGTATAATATTACTGTGCCGTCAGTGTAGAAGACAAAGCAGGACAAGCCTGTAGTCTTCTCAATGACAGCACAAATTCTCCAGTGAGCTACACACGAAGACAACACAACACGAAGTTATTATGACCGCGGTATTCTGTAGGGCGGAGGTACTTCCCCAGTCGGACTGCTCAATTCAATTTCACAATTCTAATTTAAAAAACAAATAAAATACATGAACGAAATGACTAGTACTCCTTACCTCACCAGGTAAACCTAAGGCTTGTGTTAAGAGTGTGCTCACGTCGATTCTGTAATGGCCAAGATTCGAACCCAGCACCTCTCGACCTTAACCACTAAACTACCGGCGCTGCTAAGTATATTAGTCAGGATATTACGATAGCAGCTCATTCAATCTTATTTTTTTCTCACACCAGCCACATTCTCGAGACTCTCTAAACAACAGCATAAATTATCAAGATCCACGTTCCATTCTTAACGCACCCCTAACAAAGATACAAAAGATTTGACAACAAATTATCTCATTTATATCACCAAACAATGAGTTTGGTCAAAAAAAGTGATACACTGACCAATATTTGGATATTTGGATCAATAGCAACGCAGGTGGTCTTCTTAGAAAACACCCTTTAGTTAATGGTTTGTCCGTCGTTTGGTGTCGCTTATAGGGGGTGTGCTACAATTTAGGGTTAAGCCTTGAATAGCGACGGCTGATTTACTTTTAATCGTGAGTTTGATATTATCGCGGCCATTCAAGTGTTTTGTTACGAGGCCCTACTATTTGTTTGTGTTTGGAACAGGAATGAGTGAGCTACGCTTGATATTGCTTTCGAGTTCTCTAAATTTTTGACGGCGATGATTGGCTATTGATGTATCAAAGATTATGCTGTTTGTTGGTATCATGTATTGTATTATATTATTTATTTTAACCTCAAATATAGAAAACGTTTAAATTGAATAGTAATTAACAGCGTGGTTCCCGGCAGAGTAGAATTTGGACCACCCCACCTCTTCCCATGCGGTGTAGCGTCTAAGGGATAGGGCTGTTTAACATCGGACAGATATATACAGCCCAGACTCAACCTAAGATGCATGGCTTGGATGAATAATAGTGCCCGGAAGATGCCAATAGGCTCACCCTCTATTACGTGGGAACGAATTCTATGATTGGTGAATTTTGGGTGTTAATTCACCTCTGCCTAAACCTCTTCTATGTATGTATGTAATATTATCACTTTTATTATTCAAACAATTACACAAGCAATCGCAAGCAGTTACCATAGCTTATCTTTGCTCGAAAATTGCGATACCCATACAAATTTCTTCAGAAAACTAATTATTAAGGTTGTTGTACAATAATTCTATTAATTATCAACAAAATGTAGCTCAGAAAACATTTTTTTTTTTAATTTATTTGTCAAGAAATTCGCGCAAATCGAGAACAAATGGTACAACCTCTAGACAGTTTAGTGCGACACACTGTATTGTGTTACTTCGACAAGAAAAAAGTAGTCGAATGAGAAACATGGGACGCGTTTGTTTAAAAACAAAACTATTGATGTACTACTTTACCACGTGGTGTAGAAAAAATTAGTGTATTTTATTTGGTATCGGTTCGCTGGCATACGATAGGCAAGGAAATATGAATAAAGGAGGCATAATTTGAAGGTTAACATACATACAAACTGGCTTCACGCCTGGCATATTTTCTCATATCATCACCCGTGCTGCCGACACTATAAGAACAGAGATTTTCTGAGCCGTCAGTGCAGAACACAAAATCAGGACAAGCCTTTGGTCTTCCCACTGACAGCACAAAACTCTCCAGTGAGCTCTGGCTATCGGGAACACCACACGAGGTTTTTATAGCCGTGTTATTCTGCAGGGTGGATGTACTACCCCAGTCGGACGGTGAATTCCCATACTTGGTGAAGAAGATAAGTAGAATAATACTGATTGATATAAATTAAACTGTATTCTACCTAGATGAGTCACATAAATTTTCACTTGAAACCTTTAATAGAAGGCCATAAAATTAATTCATACCCAATCAGTGTACGTGACAATGTTGCACAAATAGGCCACAAATCATGACGCATGTAGGATATGATTGAGGGACAATCCCAACACCTTACGTGATGTGTGGTCACACATATCAGCAATATAAAATGATGATAACATTTGGAAGTAGACCACAAAATGGAGACATGGTCGTATGACGTCTTTTGCTCCGTGGTGGTTTAATATCAGATATGTGTACGTGACTAGTATGATCAGACCACACTAATTTTTAGTACAGCGAGTCATCAAAATATGATGGAATAATTTTCTTTTATATGGTAAAGGGACAGCCAAGTTCATTACTATTTATACTGTTGATTGATGGCACTTGGTGGAATTTGTTGTTACACATATTGATAACTCACTTGTCTGTCACTTTTCCACATTACTTTTATTTGTTAGACCTGACCGGTTTCGCCTTACGGTATCCTCAAAGGTTTACAATGACATTTAAGAACATTCCCTTATAAACATTGCGACACTCTAACATATTAATACAAGTACAAGTGAGTTATCAATATGTGCAAGTTCAATACGTTTATTATTTTATAAAGTCTTTTTAGGGTCAGCGGTGCGAGTGTGACCCCCTGGTGTTGCACACGTCCATATGCCACGGTAACCACGTTCAGGTGGGCCGTGTGCTTGTCTGCCACCTAAGTGGTATATAAAAAGTCCTACCTAGTGGTATATAAGCTGTGGGTAATTTCTCTCTCTAGGTAGCGACCTAGAGAGAGAAATTACCCACAGCTTATAAGTTGTTCTATGGGACATACTAATCATATTAGATTACCTACCTTCCACTGGGCAATTCAAGATTACGTGATTAAGACTAAAACTAATTTGCAGTGAGTTTGCTGGACCCAGGGTTCTAATCAGGACCCCAACATAGCAATTGCATTAGGTACCAGCGGATTTGATCTGATATTTATGAATTTGATTTTAAACCTGCAACTTCTTTTCATTTGATGAGCAGTGAACGTCCTATGTGGGTGAGATAATTAATATTATGATTCATTCATGAGAATCAATTTCTAAAATGAGAATATCAAAAATTGCATTCATTATTTTAACCGATTATTTTAATCTATAACCTCAAAATGTGTATGATTCACATTTTTGCCAAAATTCAACTTCATTATTATTGCCCATATGTAACAGAAACAATAGAACAATACTAATATTACCATTTTTAGAATTAATGTAGGAAATCCTGTAGAACTTGGCTGGCCATGAATCATGCGCCGGCGCCTGTTTTATATCTTATTATTGTTTAAGCGTTGATCAATTTGTACGCATATGCCGATGCATGATCTAGGTTAGGTCACCACAAAATCAAACTGACTGAATTATTTATGACTGTGACGAATATATTGTTTATTTGAGCACTTTCCTGTAGTAGCTACTAGGTAGGTATTGCAACTTCTTTAAATTTATTCTAAGATGCACTGTATTAGCCACCGGGAATTATCCAATCCAATACAAGTGCAGGTTAATAACTTTTATGAAACTTTTAAATACTTACTTCTATTATATTTATATTAAATAGATAGACAGATAATGCTTTATTGTACACCAACAGATTTACAGTAGGATAAGTAGGGCTGCCTGCGTGTTAAGGCAACTCGAGCGTCGGAGATCGATGAATGACCTCCGTCCCCCATGAGCACAGGCCTGGGGCTGACGGGTGGAGCGCACATTGCGCGCCTCCCCGTTTCTGGGAACGAGTTGGAGACTTTATGGTCCCCATACCTGGGATATGCTTGTCAACCTCACCTATGGTAACCAAAAAGAACCCACGCTTTGCGTTTGCGTGCGTTTTATTCGGTTCGAGTCTGACATAACCTATCTCCCACTGGCTCCGGCGGGAGGGGTAATAGTGGGGATTTTCTGCACGTAAAAAAAGTAGGTAGCATGTATACAGTTCAATGTACAGTAAGCTTCAGAGAAAAGGAACCCTACTTGTTAATGACATATTCTTTAAGTATTGAGGGGTTCTGTTTTCTCTGACGTTGTGTGTGCAATGGGCGGCCTTTTTTATTGCATAAGCGACTTCTTCCAGGCAACCTTTGATGATCTCTGTCCTTCTTACAGGCGTTATCTCACCGGAGGTAACGATGTGGCGGGGATGACGGTGAGGAGAAGTGCAACCGGGAACAATATTAGGACGACGTTTGGTTTACTATATCTATGGTTAGTGGCGGTTCTATTGGTGTATTCCCATTCAGCAACATCAAAACTAGTTACACTGTTGGTTACCACATAGTTATAATAAAGTGAAGTAAAAATAACCGCGGTAGCCTATTGGTATGGTTAATGGACTGCTGAGACAAGGTCTTGGGTTCGATCCCAGGTTTTAAAATGGCACACACCAATAATTTTTCGAGGCTTTTCGAAGTTATTTGAGTATTTATCGCAGGTTAATGGCAATAGGCTCGCCACCTATTACATTGGGACCTAAACATAAACTGGCGAAATGTGGGTGCTAGCTCCTCTGCCTACCCCTACGGGGATATAGGCGTGAGTTTGTGTAATGTTATGTATATAGTTCTGAACATTATTCATAGTTGCAGCACGTCATTTTCAATTTTTTTAATGCACTTAATATTAGAAAACGAACTGTTAGACAAATGACTAAAGAAAAATATGGCGAGACTGGCACAGAAGAAAATAAAATACACACAACAAAAAAAAAAGAAAACGAGCAAAACCATTCGTGTCAAAACGGCCACCATAGCGTGCTGCAACTACTACATACTTGTAATATTGAAAATGCTTTACAAGAAATTAAGATTACGCTATCATGTCGATGCTTCCAAACAACATAAAACTCCTCACCTCTTAAAATACTTTAGCGACAAATACCCTCAAAACGGAGTCAAAGTCATAATCGCGCTATAAAATTGGCTATAAAATTAACAGTAAGGATACCTGTGAATTTATGCGTTTTAGTAAACACTTGGAAATGGATTTGTAAAAACCATTTATGGATATCCGTTATTTATCGTTAGGGGCTACTTATCGACCCGTGGTATTTTAGCGTTAACATTGGCAGTTCTTGTTGGCAGGTTAATAATGATTAGCAGGATTTTATATTTAGCATTTAGTTGTAAATAACGTCATGTGTTGCCAAAGTTTCTGTGAAATGTATTAGTGTAAACTAAAGTAGGAAACAAGCACATGGCCGTTCTGACGGTAAGTGGCTACATATTATGAGGAACGGGCACGAGGATCATCCTCAATTCGCTGGAGTGTTATCGAAATCACAAACTACATATTATGTCGAAATACATACATATACTGCAAACTCTCGTGTATAGATAATTTTAGTGACTCTTCTACTAGGGATAGTAAAAGATCCTGGCATATTATTATTCTGGCATAATTACTAATTACGATTCGGTTCATCCGTGTGGTGACGGAAAAAGAATACAAGTATTACTACCCAATTCTCACGCGAAGTGTGTTAAGAGGCGACTAACGGAAAAATACGCAGATGATATCACTGCGAGAGAAGGAAAACTCGAAATAAAACCCTGTACCAACCCGTTTGTTCCAGAGTGGGAACAGTGGGACAAAGTCTTCCAATATTGGGAGAAGCCTACGTCCAGCAGTAGACTGCAATTGGCTAATTGAATGATTTGCTGACTAATTTCGGGGGAAAGGTGTACGGAGCGCCAACAAGATGTATGGAACCAAGCTAATTTCATCGGCATTGCAAGCCCGTTGATTAACCGACGAGGCTGGCACAAGTTTTCCTCTTGGGGTTGAGAGGTCAGACTCAAAAGCCGACAGTAACTGTGTTACATGACTACTTTACCGCTGCTATACTAATAGGTATGCACCTACCTAATGACTGTGGGTTGGGGGTTACTTATTACTAGTATTTAAATAAACCCTAAATCTTAAAAACTAGATCTACAGTGATCGCGGCACCTGTAATTACGATATTGTTTATAAACTCAGGCCGGTGGACCACACAGTAAAACGCCAAAAATGATCGACATTCCAGTATTCTTAATCGATCACCCGCCCCTCCACATTTAAAAAACGAATTCATGTCATTATATTCCTTGAATTCGAATTAAGAACACCAATAACACCATAAACAACTTCATCAACGTCACAAATTGACATACTTTCGCCATATCGATGTTTAATAAATCGATCCTAATTATAGTTCGATGTATCGATTTGGCTTCGTTTGCCCATGATTTGTGATGCGGCATGCACCTTTTTTATCTAGGACACGCCAACTTGACTTCACCTCGCCTGATGGTAAGCTAAAGGCAAAGTCTCAGGAAAGAGGGTCACCATTACAGACACTAAGTAATGTTACAATGGTGGCCCTCCGCTTGGCGGCCTCCTCAGATGATTTTCACGCCCCGCTTAATGGACCCGGGACTGTAGGTACCTTCTTGATATACGACATACATTTCATACATTTTGGACACATGATGGAGGCTTCTTGCCCAAATGGCGCAAGCTTATACTATCAGCACATGCGTTCATAGTGACGAAAATAACACATTTTATTTGCGTGTATTTGGTGACTTCACGGTGTTTACAGTGCCTTGACACAGAAGCAGATCATGAGGAGTATTATGGGTAATTTTCATAGAACTGGCAACTGTTTTCCAACAGCAAACACAGAACACCTTATAAGTACAACAAAGGAAATAAGCTATAAGTACTTAACTTATAGCTGTTGCCGGAAATGGTAAAATCAGACACGAGTTCTCTAATGGAGTCTAGAAGAAAAAGGCCCTTTTCACAACGATTGTCCACGATTAAGATCTTTACCTGTGACGCTATTTCCTTGTCTTATTAGCCCATTAGCACTTGAGTACGCGGACTGTCGTGCGCTCAATGTGTTTCTAAATGAGAATGTAGCTCTTGAGTGCAGACCGCGGTCAGAGAGCTCTAATGTCTAGTGATTGACGAACGGCACGGCAGCGCGTGCTAATAATAGACAGTTTGTGTGTGTATTATCTCAAGCAAGTTTATACCCTATTGAGTAGGGCGGAAGTTTTATTTATAGATATGTAGGAGTGTATTAAATACATACATACATATATATCACACCTTTATCCCCGGAGAGTTAGGCAGAGATGAATTAACACCCACAATTCACCAATCATTGAAGTCGGTCCAAAGAGGAGCAAAGTTTAAATACTATCTTAATTAAATCTAATTAAATAATTAACATTTTTCAATAAAATAAGTTGCAAATAGCATAAGTGATATCTACTTACGTTTGCAAAAGTTAATGTAGCAGTAATTCAGAATACACCACCTGCCAGCACATACTACACTATGTCTCAACTTAGCAACATTGAGGCCACTCAGAAATCCTTGGAGGAGTGCTTCACCAAGAGGATGGGGGAGTTGGAAACACAGCTTCAATGTGGAAGTGCAGCTAAAGACACTGTGGCGAAGGTGGCTGAGGAGTTCAGGACCTTCCGGGAGCTGATGTATGCTGGGGCTGCTCCGCAAACAGATCTCTGAATGCTCTAGGGCCATAGACTCAATGGAGACAAGGCACCGGCGTAAAGCTATGCTATTTCTGGGAATTGCGGAGTCTGCGAGCGAGGACTGCGGTGGGGTCGTCCTGGATGTCATACGGAGTAAGCTGGGCCTCAAGGACTGCACAAAATCTTCAATCACTACGTGTCACAGGCTTGGAGCAGTGAGTGAGGAACATCACCGGCCTGTTCTGGTGCGCTTTTCCAGTCTACAAGTAAGGACAGCCGTATGGAGAGCAAAAACAGCATTAAAAGGCTCGCCCATCTCCATCCGAGAATTCCTGACGCGGGCCAGGCAGGCCGTGCTCACCCAGACACGGCTGCATTTTGGAACTCGGGCGTGTTGGACGCAGGACGGCGTGATTGTAATTAGGACTTCAGATGGCAAGAGACATAAAATTACTGCTGCTGAAGAGTTGCAGTCTCTAGCTAAGGCGTATCCTAAGTCTCCCGGTGTTGTCTCATCCAATGGAAATAAGAACATCACCCGCAAGGTGTGATTACATAAGTTCATAACAATTGTGTGCTTCACGTATTCCGTCGGACTGGCACTCAGGTATGCAACATAGGTATTATTAATTATTTGCCTTATAAATTGTAAAATACCTCACATTGTTGTACTATTATCGTCCTAGTACTATTATCGTCTTACCACCTACTATGATCTTTACAAATCTTTCAATATAGGTATACTATATTCTTCATACTACCTACTTACTAAGATCATTACAAATAGTAACTATTTCATAAGTATTTCTATTCTTAAGCAAGATGTTCAATTCTTGAAATAAATGTTTGCACCTGAAAATGACAATCTGCTGTCACTATTGCCCAGTCACAGTCAAGTCAGTGTGACAGATAGTACGAGTGACAGTTCGGCGGGTTGCGTTCCGGGGCACGTTTTGTTATAATGATATTTTAAACTTTTTCGTATGTTACACGAGTGTCTTTGCTTTGTTACTGTTTTTGTTTTGTTTTTTTTTCCATTTAATGTGTTGTTAGCTGGCGGGTGGTGCAGAGATACAACGCTGCATTAATTTTTATTCTTTCTTAAAGAAACCTAGCATATATATACCTTAGTTCAGTCTTAATAATATTCCTATAAATATTTACTGATATTTATTATTCTACATATTTATTTTATTTTTATTTATTCTTATTTTTATTTTATATTGTATTTATTTAATTAAATGTTATATAAAGATAATGTCTCATAAAATTTCGATAACGATTTGTCTAAGTCATCCAGTGATGCCAGCGA
The DNA here is from genome assembly GCA_963662185.1 of Eilema griseolum. NCBI lineage: Eukaryota > Metazoa > Arthropoda > Insecta > Lepidoptera > Erebidae > Eilema > Eilema griseolum. Next base: position 16,821,878 of record OY759250.1, read on the forward strand.
CAGCTCCATTCCTGAAACTCTAGATGACCGCCTGCGACGGACTTTTGTAAATGAAACAAAGAACTTACTGAATGTGTGTCATATAAACGCACAGAGCGTACCCAGTCATCACAGCGACCTGCTGGCAGCCTTCGCCAACCCTAACATACATGCCATCCTGATCTCTGAGAGTATGCTCAAACCTGGATTGCTGTCTACTTCCTATTGTATTCCTGGTTTCATTCTAATTCGGAATGATCGTATCAATAAACGAGGAGGTGGTGTTGCCATATACCTCCGTAGTTTTCTACACTATAAAATTCTAGCCTCCTCGTGTCCAGACTACAATGCAGATGCTGAATTTTTGTTTCTCGAGGTTTGTGTCAATGGAACCAAACTGGTTCTCGGGGTTGTTTACTGTCCTCCTTCTGTCAATTACTTCTCCAGTCTGGAAACAGTTCTGGATTCTTTAGGGTCACCTTATATGCATCACATCATCATGGGGGATTTTAACACGAACTTACTAAATGCGCAGTCCCTAGAAGCCCGTAAACTTTGTCACATTGTTGAGTCAGCCAGTCTTCATATTTTACCCTTACAAGCTACTCATCACAACATCCTGGTCGAGGACACCTGGCTTGACCTTATAATAACCTCATCCGCTACCCACGTTCATAGTCACGGCCAAATTCCTGCACCATGCTTCTCACACCACGACCTGGTTTATATCTCTTATAACGTGAAACCTCCCAAACCTCGGCCTAAGGTTGTGTTTGTGCGAAGTTTTGGACGCATGGACATGGATAGGCTACACCAGGATGCTTCTTTGTTGAACTGGGATGCGTTGGAAGCTGCAACCACCGTCGATGAGAAAGTTGCTGTATTCAATGACATTGTGCTCAACCTTTACGATGTTCATGCTCCTGTCCGAAGGGTAAAACTAAAACGTCCACCGGCACCTTGGCTAACACCGGAGGTTCGAGTGGCAATGGGGCGTAGGGATTGCGTCTATAGGAAATTTCTAAAAAAACGTAATGACGAGAATTGGAATCTCTATAAGTCAGCGAGAAATCGCTGCAACCAGATGATACGTAACGCTAAGCGCCGACATATCCACGATAATATCTGTTCATCTTCACCTGCCAATATATGGAAGTTTCTTGGTACTCTGGGTATTGGCAAACAGCACGCAGATTATCAGTTGACAGTTGGCTTGGATGATCTGAATCAACATTTCTCTTCTACTACTCCCATTGATCACCAAACCAAATGTCATACATTAAATTACGTTGCGGGTCTTATAAGTCCTGATATAGACCCATTCAAGTTTTCTCCAGTTGCAACTGAGGACATCAAAAAGATAGCCCTCTCTATTAAATCTAATGCAGTTGGCTGTGATAAAATAAGCCGTCGTATGATTGTGCCAATAATTGACCATCTGCTTCCTGCCATTTCTCATATAATAAATTTTTGTCTCTACTCTAGAATGTTCCCCTACCTTTGGCGTAAAGCCTACTTGATCCCTTTACCTAAAATATCCAACGCTACACTTCCCAATCACTTCCGCCCCATTTCGATTCTCCCTTTTATGTCCAAGCTGCTCGAGGCCTGTACACTAAAACAACTCTCTTCGTTTATTCATCGGAATAACCTGTTAAGCCCGCTACAGTCAGGCTTTCGGCCTGGCCATAGCACTACTACTGCACTTCTAAAGGTTACAGGTGATATAAGGACTGGCATGGAGGCTACAAAGGTAACAGTGCTTGTCTTGGTGGACTTCTCTAATGCATTTAATACAGTCAGTCATGATATCTTGCTAGCTATACTTTCCCATCTAAAGATCTCAGCTGATGCACTGGAATTTTTCTCAAATTATCTTCGGGGGCGCCGGCAGTGTGTTCGCATCGAGGAATCCACTTCTAACTGGTGCGATCTCATTGCTGGTGTCCCTCAAGGCGGTATTCTCTCTCCCTTATTATTTTCTATTTTTATTAATCTTATTACTAACAATCTTCGATGTGCGTATCATCTGTATGCAGACGACCTGCAGTTATATGCCCAAGCACCTGCAGATGACATTTCTAGTGCTATACACGAGCTGAATGAGGATCTGGAGGCTTTGGGAAATTGGTCTACTAATTTTGGTTTAACCATAAACCCATCAAAGTGCCAGGCCATCATACTGGGCAGTGGTAGGTTGCTGAATGAAGTCAATACCACTACACGTCCACCAATTATCTACAACGGAACAATAATTCCATTCAGCTCATCAGTAAAGGACCTGGGACTCTACCTCGATTCCAACCTCGACTGGCGCGTGCAGGTAATGAACTTGAGCCAGAAAATTACAGGTAGGCTTAGAGTTCTGTACCGCCTGAAGAACTTCCTCCCAGCAAGGACAAAAGCTATGTTGACTCAAAGTTTAATCCATCCTCTGATTGACTATGGTGATGTGTGCTATCTTGACCTGAATGCAGACCTTCTCAACAAACTTGACCGTCTTCTCAATAACTGCATTCGATTCATCTTCAATCTTCGTAAATATGACCACGTGTCTTCTTTCCGCTCGCAGCTTAATTGGTTAACTATTCGTCCTCGCCGTAAGTTACGCACACTTACTACTCTCTACAATATTCTCAACTCTCCCTCTATCCCTACTTACTTAACGTCTTATTTTCAACTATTATCTTCCAGGAATGACAGAGATCTTCGTTCTACAGACAATCGGCTCCTTGCATTCCCAACTCATAGAACTAACTTTTTAGGCTCTTCGTTCTTTGTTGAGGCCGTTCGTCTGTGGAATGCACTTCCTCAGGAGATCAGGAAGAGCACAAGCCGCGATGTGTTCAAGTCCAGGGTACGGCAGTTGATCATCGCGGAATTGGCAGAGTTATCGGCTCAACAATGATGTTTTTACCACTCTTGTATATTTATATATATTTATTATATATTTATATTGTATTTATGTTATATTTGTATATTAATCAGATATGTATGATTTATGGTATGTAAATATATGTACTGTTTATGTAAGTGTATGTAATTAATCTATAGTATCACCTATCGAACAATCAAATCCCTAATTAATATGCGCCTACCACGTACTAGCTCTGCACCACCCAATGGTAGACTGGTAGAGAATGCCTACGGCATTAAGTCCGCCAATGTACATCGTGCATAAAGAATAAATAAATAAATAAAAAAAATAATACGAGGTGAGTCTATTGCCGTCTTCGGAGCACTATTGTTGACTCGAGCCATGCATCTGAGGCTGAGTCTGGGCTGTATATATCTGTCCGATGTTAAACAGCCCTATCCCTTAGTCGCCTTGTACGACACCACATGGGAAGAGATGGCCCAAATTCTACTCTGCCGGGGACCACGCGGGAATAGCTTTTAAGTACATAAACGCGATCACAACTGCTAATTCTTGGAAAATATTACTTAAACATTATGCAAGAAAGTTTGTTATTTAACTAGATTTATATACTTGATAGAAAAAAGTGAATGGACAGACGGGACTTACTTACAGGAGGAGTGCTCTGACCACTGAGACCACTGAGCTATCGAACCATGTTTCGGCATTCGCAATTCTCTTATAATAATAATAATTTTAATAATAATAATAATAAATTGATTATTAGCCACATAAGTTGTACATCAATTTACACTACAATGTATAATAATATAATAATTTGGAGTATCATCATCTTAGACCAATTTACAAGTGTTTATTTGAACACTGATACCCATGCTAAGACAAAACATCTAAGAGCGACAGTGCGAGCCATCTATAGTTAGCACAATTGCTTTAAAATTTAAAAAATCTGTTGTCTTGTTTGTTTATCGTGCAAGAAGGTCTATCTCGACAAGAGAGCGAATGGATTCCGCAAACGTTCTCTTAAGATCAATTCTTCGTTGAATTGTTCTCGGACAAAAAGATTGATTATTTTTTTGTTTATCCAGAGATATTTAGATCTATTTTCCACTAAAAGTGTTATAAATACATCATAGACATTTAAAACTATGATCAAAACTGTTATTAAAAGTTTTTTTTTATAGGCACAGGTTGTATAGACATTTCATAGTTTGCATTTGCAGTAGGTAATAAATGTTCACCAAACCAAAAGAAAGATTATGCATCTCACACACACAGTTTCTATTCTATTCAACAGAAAGCTAGGATTAGACAAGCCAATACAAACTCAGGATTCCGGGCCGTTAAAGTCAGTTCGCTTTAACGACTAATAAAATAATATGCATAGAAGAAAACACTCTTGTGTAAATAGCAAAGGAATTCTAACAAAATAAAAACAAGAATTTAATGATTTTAGTTTTAGTGTGTTTCTGGAGGCGAGGTTAGACTATATTATCAATATTCAAGTGTTTGAGATACAAAATTGTGAGGTTAATTAATAATCTTTTTTTTTATACTGCTCAGGTGGCAGACAAGCACACGGCCCACCTGATAGAAAGTGGTTATGACCTATAAACGTTTGTAACTACAGAGGAGTCACACTCGCGCTGCCGACCCTGTATGCACAGAGTTTCTGTGCCGTCAGTGTAGAAGACAAAGCAGGACAAGCAGTTAGTCTTCCCACTGACAGCACAATTTCTCCAGTGAGCTCTGTCTACCCTACTCACCGCTGGGAACACAACACGAAGTTATTATGGCCGCGGTATTCTGTAGGGCGGAGGTACTTTCCCAGTCGGTCCCCGCCGTGTCATACCTCCTAGAAACATCCTTTTTTTTATACCACTTAGGTGGCAGACAAGCACACAGCCCACCTGATGGGATGGCCTATGGACTTGTGCAACACCAGGGGTGTCACACTCGCTTAGCCGACCCTGAAGAAACTTCCTAATGCCCCTTTTGAAGAACCCCATATTGTAGACGCATGGGAAGACCGCAGCAGGAGTTCATTCCACAGCTTGAGTGTGCGTGGGATGAAGTTTCTTTCATACCGTACAGTGCGTACCGTCTCAGGTTGCAATGTGTGGGGATGAACTCCCTGCCTACGGCGATGATAGAGATGAGATAAGGAGATGATAGAATGTTGCCGTGGGCATCATGTCAAACAATTCATCTGAGCACAAACATCCTGTTGGTATCATCCTGTTGGTATGAGGTTATTGGCCAGTATTAGTCATGGATCAACATTAATTTGTTTATTAGGCGTCTACCTACTACCATAATCTCGTAACGTAATCTATACGTATACTGATGCAATGTTGTTGAAATATGCACTTATGCACAGGTCTTATCCCCTATAAGGATGTCATTTGATTTTCTTGTATTGATTGTAAAACATTGATGTCTATTTAAGCTTAAGTGATTAATATTTAAAATAAGGCCTGTTTTCTAGAACGACACTCAGATAATCTCGATTTATCTGGGGACAGATTTTTTATTTTTTATCTAGGACACGCCAACTTGACTTCACCTCGTCTGATGGTAAGCTGAAGGCAAAGTCTCAGGAAAGAGGGTCATTACAGACACTAAGTAATGTTATAATGGTGGCATTCAGTTTGGCGGCCTCATCAGATGCTTTTTCACGCCCCGCTTAAAGAACCCGGGACTGTAGGAAGAAGGAAACACGTAAGCTGGTAATGAATTCCAGGTCTTGATGGTGCGGCAAAAAAAAGAGTCTCCAAACCGTTTGGTTCTTGCTCGTATATTCTGCACAGTGATATCTAAGCCCTGCACGTGTTGTCCTGTGTAGGAAAGGAGAGGGTGGGATTTGGAAGGTGGGACAGATAACAGATTTGACAGATTGTCAGATAAATTGACAGTTCTAGAATACGGACCTTAAGCATTATATTCTGTGCCTTAAGTTTGTTGACTGTGGGTACAGAACATAACACTTCTAAGTTTTATTTAGTTATAAAACACTACAAGCATAGTAGAAAATAAAGTTCACTTTATACAAGACAGGATAATAAAAATTGCTACTGTTTATATCTGTGTTTGTGTTGAACATACCTTCAGTTTGTAGTAAGTACACAAGCTACAGTTATTTACACAATATATTTTTATGACATCTGTAAATCGTCTTAAAACATCCTATGTTTAAAATCATAAAAACTAGTTACTATGAGAGCTCTATTTTAGAGGTGCCCACCAAACCACAGATTGAAAAAAGTCAATTTAGTCGACAATTATCAACTCAACACTTCATTCGATATTTTAAAACAATCAGTGCGAGTTGGACTCGGACCCAAACGGTTCCGTTCAAAAATTGTTGAATTTTTTATTTATTTTTTACGACTTAGGTGGCATACAAGCTCACGGCCCACCGATGGAAAGTGGTTACCGTGACCTATGAACGTGTGTAACACCAGCGATCCTGTAAGAACAGAGATTTTATGTGTCTTCAGACAAAATCAGGACAAGCCTTTGGTTTTCCCACTGACAGCACAAAACTCTCCAGTGAGCTCTGGCTACCCTACTCACCGCCGGGAACACAACACGAGGTTATTTTAACCGTGGTATTCTGTAGGGTGGAGGTACTTCTCCAGCCGGACTGCTCAATTCGGACGGGAATACCGTCGTGTCCTACATTTGTAAGACAAACAAGACTCTAAAATATATTATTTCCTATAGTGTGACAAGAACTGGAATCTGGAATCTGGGATATGCCTGTCAACCTCACCTTCGGTAACCAAAACGACCCACAGGCGGCGTGCGTTTTAGTCGGTTCGAGTCCGACATAACCTCTCCCACCGGCTCCGGTGGGGAGGTATCATTTTGCGCACGTAAAAAAAAAAAAAGCCTGTATACCTGTTGATTGATAGACAGACGATACTCTAGGCAGCATAGAAACCGATGGTGTGTGGTCCCTGTGACCCGATTCCTGTCGGCTTCCGAATGGATGGATAAAAAACTAATCCGAAGTAATTTTTTTCCACCAGCTTCACTTTTGAAAATTTTCACTCATAAACAATTAGATATCTAGGTACATAGCGGACCTAGGTCTAAAGCCTATAGCTGAATTTCCCAATGAAGTTTTCCTCAATGAAAATCAATCAAATCAAAAACAGTTCAATTCGCCTTGATCATTATTTCAACTACCGGTAAATTCCATACTAAAATACTAATATGATAAATGCAAAAATAACTCTGTCTGTCTGTATGTTACGCTTTCACGCCTAAACCATAGAAAGAACATAGATTATATTTTGTCGCGATAACCGTCATCTACGCGGGCAGAGCCGTGGGTAACAGCTAGTTTGCTATAAAAATCACGTTTAAAACTAAAACCCGACTACTGAAAAGTCTTTAACATTTATTTACAACATGATTTGCAGTAGTCGTGTTTCAGTTTTAAACTTATTTTTTATTTGGGGCAAGCAATAGTTATAATTTATACATATTTGAAATGTGCAAATTAAGCCCCTTCAGTTGATACTAAACACGACATATTTATTTCAAATGAATTTCTTAACAGTACTTTATGAATGCTAGAGGGCGCCCCAATAGATTCAGTGACACATCATATAGCCTATACCCAGCGGACGACTGACACTTCTAACGATCGATAACGAACGAGGAGCTATGAGGGAACAGATGAACGTACATATACACAGTCAGTCCAAATTATAACCCTCCTTTTGCTTTGCCGTAGTCGAGTTAAAATCCCAAATATCTTTACGATGGTTATCCTACGAGTAGGGAACCCTAAAAAGTAACATTAAGTAAAACCTCGAAAAAAGGCGGCAATTATTCTCCTGTCCTATTTAACCATTACCACCCCACGAGCTCATTAGATCGTTTAACACGTGTAGAATTAAAAAATAACTTAACACCCGCCTACCGGGTTCTCATGGCCGCGTTTGAAATTAATCGATTCCATTAGTATCGAAACTCTGGAATTTCGAATATTTATCAGTGTCGATTAAGAAAGGGGCTCAATGTCAACCCTATCGCACGTCACTAGGGTTATAGAGTAATTTAATAATTACACACATGTATTATCAAATCATTCGTGTGGTGACGGAGAAAGAATTCAAGTATCACCACCCCATCACATCCGAAGGGTGTCGTAAGAGGCGACTAACGGAACAATACGCAGACGATATCACTGCGAGAGGGAAAACTCGAAATAAAACCCTGTACATACCCGCCTGGCCAGCGTGGAAACAGTAGGCCAGAGCCTCCCAACATTGGGAGAGGCCTAGTCCAGCAGTGGACTGCGATGGGCTATAGTCGGAATTTTAATTCGATTCCAGATTTGACATTAGCTACTGTCATTTTGTGAAATAATGATACCACATATAAGAGTGTAGTGATGAACACAAAAATCGATAAACAATCAGTGTGGTGCCATCAGTGTGCCAATTAAAGACTAAATTATTGATTTTTATTTAAATAAATACATAATTATTCATAATAATTATTTATTAATTAGTAATCGCTGCTCTATTTCATAAAAAGTTTATATTTTTGCTTTTTTATATTAAAAAAAACTTATAATAAAAGAGCCTAGATAGTTTTCAGTATTGGCAACCCGTGCGCGCTCGTGCAGCTATCGCCATTATGTTTATCGTGTCATTCGGCTTCATACTCCCAGTCTGACTGCACGAATATCTTATTTCATTGCGAATCGATATTTTGTTATTTTGTTGGGTTTTTGTTAAAGTGTTGTTACGTTGTGTTTGTTGTTACATTTATAGTTTTTTGTGAACTTTGAGTGAATCTATTTGTTTTGGTTTTCCATCAAAATGGATCCTCAGCCAAGTACATCACAAAAAGACGTGGATGTTTTCTTGTCCCCAAGAAAAAAACGTCCACGAAAAGCTTTCACTGTTACTGAAAAAGTAATGATCCGCACTCTTACTGGTGGTAGAAACTTGGTGGCACAAATTTGTCTCAAGTTTCGACCGGGTAGGTACCACCGTGCACTATTGCGAAAAACCCTCCATAGCAATTCAATCTCGGTTGGATTGTGTTCAGGGGTCAGCAAGTGCATAGCCGGGCAGAGGTAGTGGTTGTCGCAGCACTAGTGGGACCAGTGGGTCTTGGCGTAGTCTAGTGGGGATGGCGCGGGGCGATGCGCCGAACAGGGAGACCTGTAGAAACGGTGGTGCCGCTGGCCGCCCGCCAGTACAGGGGCCCAACTGGGGTTAACCACCTTGGGAGGCTGCCTCACCAGGCCGCGCATAATCCCGATATGGTTCGTCGTGCCGGTTGGTGACCGGAATTGGGAGCCCGGCGACCATACTCGGGGGGGTACGGGGGCCCTTCCGTTCGGCGCGTCGGCTCTCGCCATGCCTCACATTCATAGATAAAACCAATATCCCGCGCTTTGTCACACGGTGCTGCGGCGGCAATCACCTCTTTTTTCACGCCTTCTACCACCCAAACTCATGGCAGCGCAATTCAAAGAAATAGGCAACACAGCGGCTCGACACTCTCCCAAAAGCTTGCTATTTGAGGTGGAGTCCACTAACATCTGTGGGCTCCATGCAAACCTCAACGCCGTCCACCAACACCTAGAGACGGCGAAACCTGCCATGTTTTTTCTAACGGAGACGCAAATACACCGCCCTGACGACACGACCTACTTGCTCTACCCTGGCTATGTTCTTGAGGAAAGTTTTCGTGCAAAAGCCGGGGTGTGCGTGTTTGTTAGGGCGGATGTTTGCTGTCGCCGTTTGCGCTGCCTAGAGGACCCATCCTTCTCCATCCTTTGGGTACACGTAGACCATGGCCCTACGAGTCAGATCTATGTGTGCCTCTACCGTTCCCATACAGGAGATGCTGAGACAACTCGACTCTTTGAATATCTGAGTCAGGCGGCAGATGATGCGCAGAAGCGATTTCCGAATGCCGAAATGGTATTTTTGGGGGATTTTAACGCCCACCACGAGATCTGGTTGGGCTCCTCCAAAACAGACCATGCGGGAAGAGCCGCCCACGCATTTGCTCTGACGCACGGCCTGACCCAATTGGTGCACGAGGTCACTAGGATACCAAGAAGGTCGGGCCTAGCACCTTCTCTGCTAGACCTTCTGCTGACGAGTGATCCGGACCGGTACAGTGTATCGGTGCGAGCCGCTTTAGGCAACTCCGACTACTGCCTGGTCTGTTCCACGGTGCCCATTATAGCGCCCGCACGACCCGTGCAGGGGAAGCGGCGTCTCTGGCACTACTCGTCAGCGGACTGGGATGGACTTCGTGACTATTTTGCGTCCATCCCGTGGGTTGAGCGCTGCTTTGAAGGTAAGAACCCATCGGATTGTGCTACTGCTGTCGCCGGTGAGATCGGTCTGGGTATGGAATACTATATCTCATACACCGATGTCACCGGTGACCGCGGGGTGCGCCCTTGGTTCGGGCGCGAGTGTGCGGAAGCTGTTAAACAAAAACAGTCTGCGTACCGCGCTTGGGTAAGGGCGCGCGCCACGCGCCATCCCAATCTGGGCCACTTCAAGGCGGCGTACAACAGAGCCACAAAGGTCTGCAGAAGGGCCTACGTCAGAGCGGATGCCCTGCGCATAGCGCGGCTTGGTCAAGAGCTAGTGATGCATCCCACGGGAAGCCGTGGCTACTGGCGACTGGCTAAAGCCGTGCAAGCCAACTTCTGTCAGCCTTCGCTGCCTCCGCTGCGTAACCCTGATAGATCCCTGGCCCATGAGCCGCAAGAGAAGGCAAATCTGCTGGCTAATCTCTTTGCGGCCAACTCCCGAATCGATGATTGTGGTACGCAGCCACCAACACTACCCGACAGTGACCACGCGATGCCTGATATCCTTATCAGGCAACGCGATGTCCGTGCAGTGCTGCAATCACTGAAAGCCAGTGGTCCGGATAGTATTCCAGCGGTAGTTTTGAAAAAATGTGCAGCGGAGTTGTCTCCAATGCTTACGCGCCTGTACCGGCTATCCTACAGTTAGGGTACAGTGCCTTTGCCTTGGAAAGAGGCGAATGTTCAGCCGATTCCCAAGAAGGGGGATCGCTCGGAGCCAGCCAACTATCGACCCATAGCCGTCACCTCAGTGCTGTGCAAAGTGTTCGAGCACATAATTAACAAACAGCTCATGCGGCACCTAGAGGATCACTCCTTAATTAATGACCGGCAATATGGCTTCAGACCGAAACGGTCAACGGGTGATCTTCTAGCATACGTTACCCATCTTTGGGGTGAGGCTATGGACAAGCACGGCGAGTCACTGGCAATTAGTCTTGACATCGCCAAAGCTTTCGATAGAGTCTGGCACAAATCGCTTCTTTCCAAGCTACCTGCCTTTGGTCTGCCTTCTAGGCTGTGCAACTGGGTTGCTAGCTTCCTGCAGGGGCGCCGTATTCGCGTCCTTTGTGACGGACGAGCTTCGGAGTTTCTGCAGGTTAATGCTGGCGTGCCCCAGGGGTCCGTCCTATCACCCACTCTCTTTCTTCTGCATATCAACGACATGCTGTCAACCGGCAATGTTCATTGTTATGCAGACGATAGCACTTTGCATGGGAGTTATCATGGACATCCTGCGGCCAAGCAGTCGGATATCGCAGAAAAAAGGCAGCTTCTTGTCACTGAGCTTGACGGGATCCTGAATCACATTTCTCAATGGGGCTCTGAGAACCTGGTTGAGTTCAATGCCAAGAAGACGCAGGCATGTGCGTTTACAGCAAAAGTATCTTCTTTCCTTCCCCTCCCCACTCTTCAGAGCACGCCACTGCCACTGCAGGACAATCTCAATATCCTAGGTATGGATGTTCGCTGCAACCTGAATAACAAAAACTACATCGAAAGTATCATCAAAACAGTCTCACGAAAACTCGGAGTCCTGAACAGAGTGAGACGATTTTTCACGCCGGAGCAGCGGTGTCTTCTATACAAGACACAAATTCGCTCCTGTGTGGAGTACTGCTCGCATCTCTGGGATGGTTCAGCAAAGTACTTACTAGATGCTCTCGACAGGTTGCAGCGACGTGCGGTCCGCATCATTGGGAATCCCGAGATCACGAACACCCTAGAACCTTTACAGCTGCGTAGAGATGTTGCGTCCATGGCTGTATTTTACCGTTTGTACCATGGGGAGTGTTCTGATGAGCTCTTCCAATTAGTCCCACCCTCCCCTTTCCTACACAGGACAACGCGTGCAGGTCTTAGATGTCATCCGCACACGGTGCAAAACATCCGATCAAGAACCAAGCGGTTCGGAGACTCTTTCCTGTGTCGCACCATTAAGGCCTGGAATTCATTACCAGCTCACGTGTTTCCTTCTTCCTACAGTCCCGGGTCCTTTAAGCGGGGCGTGAAAAAGCATATGATGAGGCCGTCAAGCTGAGTGTCACCATTGTCACACGGTATGTGTAAGTAATGGTGACCCTCTTTTCTGGGACTTTGCCTTCAGCTTACCATCAGGCAAGGCGAAGTCCAATAGACGTGTCCTGTATAAAAAAAAAAAAAAAAAACGCCTACAAATACGTGAAAAATAAAATTTCTGCGCAATTGCAGGCCTTTGAAGTTGTGGAAGAAAATGAATGTATAAGCAAAGTTGCTGACATATTGGGAATAACCTCACGCTCTGTTTGTAACGTTTTGAAGGAAGTAAATAAAGGTGCGCCGCCAACTCCTAACTCAAAATGAGTAGTCTAGATATGTTAATTGACAATATCACAGACACATTTATAATAAATGTTACAGAAAGTGACAGCGATAGCGATAGCGATGACGGCGACAATTTATAAAATAAATTATTACCATAATACATGTGATCATGAAGGAACATGACAAATAAAACAGATTTATTTGTCATGTTCCTTCATGATCACATTTTTTTATTTATCTCACACACAATTATAAAAGAAAAGTCTCAGATCGTTAATTAATCGTCAAAACTAAATTATCGGTTCAGAAATATTTATTTTCCTGATATACTTAGTTTACGAGAGTAAAATTATAAACGAGAAGAATCGATCCGGAAATATTCCATTTCCATATCGAATAATTTCGCAACGTCACTATTCAGTACTTGTCATAACGTTGCAACACTGAAATTAACAAATCTGGAATCGAATTAAAATTCCGAGTATAGTTGTTTAACAAATAAAAACGATTCTATTCTATTCTATAATTCTAGGAACTTGTAGGGAGCTATGGAAACCCTTCCAAGAGCTTAGGGTCCAAGTGTGCTGATTAACGGACAATGCTCTGGCACAGGTATTTTTCTCGAGATTAGGGACTCAGACGGCAGTCGCTTCAACAAAATAGGTGTAGACCTAATCAAAAGCAGTACTCCAAGCTCCGAGGTGGAGATCTGGGATGCAATTATGAAATATGCTCAGATGAAGATGATAAACTGTAACGTGAAAAAGCGCGTTCGTATTATCTGATATTTATGCCTTGTCGTTCCCGGCCGAGTAGAATTTGGACCACCCTATCTCTTCCCATGCGGTGTCCTACAAGGCGACTAAGGGATAGAGCTGTTTCACATCAGACAGATACATACAGTCCAGACTCAGCCTCAGATACATGGCTTGAGCCAATAATAGGGCCCGGAAGACGGCAATTACGTGGGACCGAATTCAATGATTGGTGAAATGTGGGTGTTAATTCCCCTCTGCCTAACCCGCCGGGGATAAAGGCGTGATTATATTAATATTTGTAGGTACTTAGATAAATATCTATTCACAGAAACTGTTAAAACTTGAGTTAAATGACGGCTTTCCGTCAGGAGGGTCAAATATTTGTTTGCCATCTTATTAGTGTAAAATATCACAAAATACACCGCTGTTATGAAAAGTCAATAACGTTTTTCTATTTACGCATTGTTAGTGCAAAAAGAAGGTAGATATAGGTACCTACCTAACCCTTTTGTTTGAATTGATCATGACCTTGAGTAACATCTAATGGATAACTAAGTAGATACCTACCAACCTACAGAGACAAACAACAAACCGTTTAACGTTTATTTAGATGATAACTCGCTATTATTTCCTTATAACAACAGCAACTATGTCTAATTTGAATATTATTATTGAAATGTTTTTGATAAAACCTGTTTTTTTCGCGACAGTGTATTTTTGAACGTTCGCGCAAATGTCAAATTTCGTAGGTGCTATTTATAAACAAGCAACTGAGCTTGCGTGATATTGTAAAAATTATGACTTAGATTAGCCGTTTTAATCTATTAAATCCTATAGTGAACAAGATAGATTATCAAGGTATGTCTAGTGAATAACCCAAAGACGGAAACTTGCGTATTTTATTGCAAAATTGACTTACCTTTGCCTTGAGAGCGAAGACAGTATTCCTCTTCCCATATTTATTAAACGCGTAAAACGCCACTCCACCTCCGAAAACACAAGCACAGGTCGTCAAGACCTTTTTAAACGGTTTATCACTCTTCACATAACCTAAATTTCGCGTTAAAACCGGCGAAAATTGCAAATTTCGTAATAATTTCGACGAAGTACGACTTAGCGTGGCCATGTTGGCAGAACGGCTGATTGACGTGTGCAAGCGAGAAAGATATATTATTGGAAGAGAATCTCCGTGAAACAGCGCATGCGCGTTTGATATCTAAGCTCATAAAATTTATGTATACGAAATTAGTCTTTATCCCCAGACGATACAGCAGATACTGCTTCACTCCATGTTCGTCATCAATGGCTAAAATAGTTTTCCAGTTTCAGTTTCAGATATTTTTTCGTACTCGCCCTACAGAACCGAACAAAAGTTTTCAATATGTTAACTCTGGCAAAAGTTTGTAGGATTTTTCAGTCATCCACAATTGACGCAGGCTTTCGTTTCCTCTCAGGGATGGGAGGTCATATGGTAGTCACTCTCGTAAAATTCAACAAACTTAAACATACGTAGTACTTATTGTATTATGGATAGTATTAGTAGATTAGGTAGAAACTTTTACTTTTTCACATAGAATTATGTGCTCTGGTAAGCGTAAAGTACTTCCACAGTCGGACTACTCAATTGGGACGGGAATACCGTCGTGTCCTACCTCCCTCACTTCCTTAACTAAATAATGAGATGAGCAATTATGACATATTTGTCATGCTCATCTATATGATAGTACCTAACCAAAAGTAGCGTATTGTTACTGAACAAATTGTGGTGTTAACTGTGACTCCTCTGGTGTTACAAACGTCCATAGGCCACGGTAACCACTTTCCATCAGGTGGGACGTGTGCTTGTCTGCCACCTAAGTGGTATAAAACAGAAGAAAAAAAAATCGATGGATACCAATTTTTTTACAGTTCTTTTTCGACACAATACGTCAGAGCGTACAACTGAAGTATTGTGATATTTACGCGACAAATGTACACTAACAGCTGTTATAGTCACTTGTGAATTACCATCACCACTCGCGTACAGCACTGCAATTAAGTTGCACTTGCATCCTGGTCGTAACGAACTGAACAACGACCCAAATACTTCGCGCTATCAACTTATTTATTATCTGTAACATCTTTCGCACTGCAATTTACTATCGGTCTCATTGTTTAGACTTGAACTGTGAGCCGTCTCTTGAGCTCTGTGAGAACATACCGACCTCTCTGAGCCTTTTCCCAACTCAACTGGTGTGGGCTTTCTAGCCTACTCTGATGCGGCTAAACTTCGATATTTTCTTCCTTGACCAATTGGCAATATCGCAGTTCTGTAGTTAGAATAAAGGAGGATTTTTGAGGGCTCCAAATATTCGTAATGACTGCCATAGATGTTAGTATCAACCACGACCGACGTGCTTTTCGTGGAGCCGCCTGTGACCCTAGCAAAAGCAGGCCGCGACGGTGCGGGATGCGCGCCTCCCCATGCCCGAGGATGCGATGGGGACTCCGTGATCCCCACACTCGAGAGACAGTCCTGGGCCGGCCAGGGTGCAAGGAATATGTCTCAGATAATCTTACCTCCGGCAACCAACGGGCAACACAGACGGCATTTCGTTTTAGTCGGTTTAAGTCCGACATAACCTCTCCCACCCGCGTCGGTGGTGGGGTATCCGTGGGGATTTTGCGCACATTAAAAAAATATAATTAAAAAATGCATAAGATACCGACCTGTCCATCGTATAAAGATCATTATAATAAGCTTCAAAGCGATTGCCTTGTTGCGTACGAAGTTTGCAGCTTGAAGCCGCTTATTATTGTGATCGGTGTATCGGTTTTTACGATATCAACTGCCACTGTACGCCGAAACGAAAGCACAGAAATAAAAAAGCAATTTTTATCAATGGAATCTTTTCCTTTCTTGTGTGTGCAAAATCCCCACGCACCACCAGGGCCGGTGGGGGAGGTTATGTCAACTTATGTCCGGCTTGAACCTACAAAAACGCACGCTGTATGGGCTAAAATTGGAAAATGTCAACTGACGGGGCTTGAATCTGCGATCAGTCCCTTATTCGGGCGATACTCTGACCAACACTGAGCTTCTTGGATATTCAAAATTATCTTATACATATAGGTCGACATGAAGTATCACATAGGGTGTGTAGGTATGTACCTCTTCCATCCTTAATTACTTACTTTTTCTCTCTTCCTCTTTGTAACAACTTTAGCCTGGTTGGAAAACTAGTGTCTCTCATGCTACAGTGGGGCAACGCAAGGCGATACTGGTCTGGTGAAGCAAGCATCACTATCTCACAATTTTATTACCTATATACCTACCACTTACCACAGACACCTTATTTCATGTATATATTTTTTTTTGGTTGGGTTCACCTCTGCCTAACCCTTCGGGGATAGATGCGTGATTATATGTGTATAAAAGAGCTTTAAGTTAGAATTTCGTTATTAGCATCTGTCTCGACTCTTAACGATAACATGGCATAAGGCTAAAGACCCTCATGCTTGGCGAACGCGGACCATTTTGGTGCCCCAGATTTCGTACGATCAAACGAATTCGTGTTGTTAATATGCTCGAATACTATTTAAGAGTCCATTGACACGGCAGTAAAAATAGCCCGGAAAACTATGTCTAAAGATTTTCACGTGATTAAGAAAGCGTGGGTTTCGTCACGTACACACATTGTTTATTGGGGAGATTCATTTGCCTCATTATAACCCAAGATTAATGTATCAGCTTGTACAGACAGCATCACATAATCGACCTTGATTAGCAAAATACACAAAATGATCTTAAATACAAATGATTTTGGGTAAGTCAAGCTGTTTAATTGATTTAAATTTGTATTATCGTCCGAATTAAAGGTGTGTAGGTACCAAATAGCAGAACAATCAGTCAGCAGTAAGGGCCATATCATACTAACGGTTTCGGGTTCGGGGCGGAGCGGGTACGCCGCGTAACCGTCCGTACCGTCTGTATTCCCCTCTTAGGACCTTATCTATTATACTAGCGGTTTTGGGGCGGAGTGGAGACTTCGCGGTTTTGTAGTGAGTTTACGAGATACTGACAATACACTCAATAAATGGATTCTGACAAGGTAACACCGTTGTTGGCTGTGTTAATGCGAAGACGTCGGAGACCGAAACGAAAAATTTGGGAAGATCTATTACCATTAATCGAATGTAAGAGAGCGATTACTTTGTGTTATTTTGCTATTGAATAAACTAATCCATTTTGATACTCAGTGTATTGTCGGGCGTCGGAGATCGATGAATGACCTCCGCCCCTCATGAGCGCAGACCTTGAGGGAGACGGTTGGAGCCACCTGTCACCCTGGTAAAAGCAGACCGCGGCGGCGGCGCGCCTCCCCCTTTCCGGGGACGAGTTCGGGTCTCTGTAGTCACCCGAGGAGAGGGCCAGATCGAGAGAGATGGCCCTTGGTCGGCCGGGGTGCGAGGGATATGCCTGTTAACCTCACCTTCAACCAAAAACGACCCACAGGCGTCGTGCGTTTTAGTCGGTTCGAGTCCGACATAACCTCTCCTACCGACTCCGGTGGTGGGGGGTATCCGTAGGGATTGTTCGCACGTTAAATAAAGAAGTGTATTGTCAGTAAATCGTAAACTCACAACAAATCCACGACGTCTCCGCTCCGGCTCGAAACCGTTAGTACCTATGATACATTGGGTTATATGTACTACTATAATTCATATAACTCAATGGTGTGTTAAGACTGATAAGGCCCTAAGAGGAAAATACCAGGGTATTAAGATAGATAGATAGATAGATAATTCTTTATTGTACACCAACAGATTTACAGTAGGACAAGATAAGTATTGAGAACATTTTGAGCACTTGGTTCGTCAAAATCGATCTTATGCTGACTGTACCCGCTATTATTGACGTCGGTAGGGACTTATTGTTAGGGGTGAAAAATGGCTGGAACCTATGATCATTTGCCAAGTTTTTAATCAAGATTATTAGCATCTGCTTGAATTTGATCTATGGAAAATGGTTAATTTGTGTGAAAAACTATTGGCGTTGTTCCAGATTTCATTTTCAAGGGGGCGAGGATACAAATGATTTTATTTTTTTTACCACTTAGTTGGTAGAATACGACCCACCTGATAGAAAGTGGTTACCGTGATCTATTTACGCGTCGACCACCAGGGAGTCACACTGATGCTGCCGACCCTGTAAAAGAGTTTCTGTGTCGTCAGTGTAGAAGACAAAGCAGCAGGACAAGCCTTTGTTCTTCCCACTGACAGCAGAGTAAACTCTCCAGTTAGCTCTGGCAACCCTACTCACTGCTGGGAACACAAGATATATGGTTGAATTGGTGAAATTTTTAGAACTTGTTGAGAGCACAGGCGTTATTGACGAGATATTTTATAAATAGTATTATTTTATTTCAGATACATATATCATTTTAAAAATGGATAATGTAATAATACGAGAAACACAATTTATAATTGTGCATGTGTGTCAGTTTTAATTTAAGTATTTTCTATTTTATAAGTAATTGTTATTAGAATTCAATTCAATTTAAAAATAAAAATTAGTCATACCTACCGCATGTCACGATTGTTGGCAAAATGCGTTTTATGCTAATAAATTGTTCGTTTGTACTTACCACATTTTATGCAAATAAATCTACATATATTATATTTTATTATTAATATAATAAATAATGATTCACTAAGTTCTTAGGGATCCAAGTCAACCGTACTTGCAAGTACTTACATCTTCTGTTTTTTTTTTATGTATAGGACACGCCAATTTCACTTCATCTCGCCTGGTGTTAAGCTAAAGATAAAGTTTCAAGAAAGAGGGTCACCAAGCTACAATGGTGGCAATCAGAAACCAAACCACTGTTATATCAGATACTAAAAAAATTCTAATACATTTTAGACCTTATTTCTATATGCATAAGATAAAAAATTAAGTGAAAATAGTATCATTACACTTCATTTTTCACTTAACAATAAGCCATTTAGACTTTAACCTATAGTAATAAGGTCTAAAATGTAAATAGGTTTAAAGTCTATATGGCTTTTTGTAGAGTGAAAGATAAAAGTGTTATGATACTATTTTCATAGGTAGGACACGGCGGTATTTCCGCCCAATTGAGCAGTCCGACTGGGGAAGTACCTCCGCCCTACAGAATACCGCGGTTATAATAACTTCGTGTTGTGTTCCCGGCGGTGAGTAGGGTAGCCAGAGCTCACTGGAGAGTTATTGTGCTATCAGTGGGATGACCATATGACCAAAGGCTTGTCCTGCTTTGTCCTCTACCCTGACGGCACAAAATCTCTCTTCTTACAGGGTCGGCAGCACGGATGTGAATCCACTGGTGTAATACACACGTTCATAGGTCATGATAACCACTTTCCATCAGGTGGACCGTGTGCTTGTCTGCCACCTAAGTTATATAAAAAAAATCCTTATGGTTATAGCAAGTCTAAAATGTATTGCCATTTTATTGCAATGTCTGTGGTACGACAGGGTTTTGCGTTAGTAGAATTAACGCCCTGTTTGGACCTCATTTATAGGTGGGCCTTAGTCTCGTAGTAAGTGTTTTTATGATAGGCTTCAAACTTTGAGGACGTGCGGGCACGTAGCTAATGGTATGTCGCCAACAACCAGGGGGAAGAAAAAATGGGAGATGGCGCACAGAAATAAAAGAAACAGTAGATTACCTTATGCTACTTAACATATACACTATGCGAGAGTGATATCTGTGCTAGAAGGTCAAACCAGAACAATAACCATTGACTTCTATGGATGTAATGAGTAAGGTCAGTATTTAGTGAGGCCAGTATTAAGTGAGGCCAGTATTGAGTGAGGCCAGTATTGAGCGAGGCCAGTATTGAGCAAGGCCAGTATGTTGTAAGCCTAGTACTGGATGTACATATGGATGACTCAAATTAATCTCTAACTTTTACTAGGTGACTTCACCAGGATGTTACCTACCTGTCATTCAATTTCCACATTAAGTAGCAGTTTGCTGTATTAATTTTTTTAATACAATACAACTCTTTTTTTCTTCCTATCCCTTTCCCACTTTCAGGCAGCAGTACTTTAACCCATTATTTATTTGCTACCTTAGTATTATAAAAACCCTCATGGTCTTATAATTGTTTTACAAACTTGTATTAAATGAGTGCAACATTCAAATAATTCTTCTTTATTATATTACATAATTCTTCATTCATCATTTAACCTAATTATATCTAAAAATTCCTAATTATTCTCCGATATCTGTTTCATTACTTTGGTTGTTTTCGTCTTTATGCTCAATTACTTCTTCTGCATGTATTGTTTGCAAGTGTGATGCATACTCAACTGTTGACGGTGGTTCTGGCTCCGGTGACTGTACAGAATACATTACTACCCTTTTAACAGCCTCGGCATTATCATACAAACCATACTCGGCTTGCCATAGAACTGTTGTAATAAGTTGTTGTAAGTTCCCTCTAGTACGTGGGGAATTGAATTTCCTTAATTTATTCGCTATATATTCACCGAACACAGCATATTCGTCTTTCTTTGGTTCTTCGTATACTACAGTTTTGTTTGCTTTGGGTGCGACATAAAAACCGGGTAAACCGGTAGGGGAAGCAACTTCCCGTTTAATCTTCCTATATTTCATTTTCTTTGTAGTCGGTTCATATGTTTCTATATGTGTGATTTGGTAAGGGTCGTCTTCAAGCCACTCCTCTTCTGAGTTTGCATCTGCATGCATTTGTCGGACTAGGTTTATTGTAGCATCGTTACCTTCATCAGCATTGTCAGAATCTACATTCTCAAGCACATCAACCTGAAAGATGAATTCTGGTTTAGAGACAAATATTTAAGATAAGAAAACACCACTATGGCATCATGTTTAACAAATTAAAAACAATTCATAAGGTTAGGGTCATGATGATATTCAGCTATTAAATGATAAATAAATAGCCACGCTGTCACGTAATTGGTCAAAACATAGGCATGTGTCATTTTTCAGTTTTTTTGTATCAAGAGCTACCTCCACATAACCTATAAAATATAAATATTGATAGTTTGATTGAAATCCCAATATTACCCATATAATTAAACACTGATCGACAAATACCCCCTATATTTCTATTTTAAAACGTTCAAATGATTCTTCAAGATCAAACAAATTGTCCTCAACAGAAACAAATTAAACAACAATAAAGTTGAAAATATTTTTAACTAAATCGAATATCAAATCAATACCAAACAAAGTGATTACACTATCGATCGATATAAAAAATCGATAAGATGGACGGGTTTTATCAAGCACACCTCTGAATGACTCGATGTATCACAATCACTGTGGTTTTGGTTTCAATGACAAACTGATAAAGAAATTACAGCGTAATACATCAATTTATTATATAGTTAGTCTTAGTACCCGTTGTATTTCGATTACTGGCATAGAACCCGTTCCGGTAGCTTCTTCATTATTTACTGATACTGAATAACGTACGTTTTTATCTTTGTGGCCTCTCGACGCATATTTCCTTCTTTTTGGTGTAGATGTGGAAGCAGAGGTGTCTTCGTCTATAATTCGAAAATGTGAATCCTGCAAAGTACCACTCTGAGATAGTTCCCATTGTATAGGATGCTTGTTTAATAAATGGGATCGTAGATTTGTCGTGTT
Source organism: Eilema griseolum (assembly GCA_963662185.1). NCBI lineage: Eukaryota > Metazoa > Arthropoda > Insecta > Lepidoptera > Erebidae > Eilema > Eilema griseolum. Next base: position 16,843,829 of record OY759250.1, read on the forward strand.
TCCGAAGAATTTGTATTGAGTTTCACATAATTTACACAACACTGCAACACATCTCTTGTTTTCAACAATACGCTCAAAAAATCTCCACACCACTGATGAACATCGCTTCATTTTGTATCGATACTTTATTGATAGTCAATTTGCCGCCGAAAATCAGATGGATATTGAAAGTCAAACGATTATAGCCGTGTATCGAATCAAAAGTATCACGACTCACGAGTACGAGACAAACAGTTCTTCAAAATGGCGATCGAATAAAACATCGAGCGAGCCGCGGCGAGAGGAGAAGCGAGCGAGCGACCTTCATTCGATGCTTTGACGCTATCAACCGAGTCGAAATACGAACGTTTGGAGTGCACAACCGCAATATAGAACTTTAGCCCCTACAAAATACAGTCCTATTACGAATTCAATTTTGTTTTTATGCTGTACACGTGACTTTGTAGTGTTGTCTTTTTCACTCTTATCTGTTCTGTTAGTTTACATCTCTTTCTCACGCTTGTTCATTGGATGACGGAGTACCACTCTGCAGTCTTGCCAACTTTACAAAAATAAACTCGATCAATGGGCACGTTCCATCCATTGAAAATACCACATTTTTATTCATAAACGCGGTTACATGTACACATTTGATTCAAACAAAGATTTCATTATTGTTGAGTGATTTCATGCTCTCCGATCCTGAGGCTCATCATAAATAAATAAATATTTTTTTCCTAAAACTTAAATTGTAGCTTTACAGACTATATAATGCTGCACTTTTCAAAATAAAGTGTTGTTCTTCTACAATAGAATGATTGAATTATTACTCTTCTAGATGAGTACATACCTAGTCTGTAGTAAGGACATACAGGGTCTCCCTGTTTCTTCTAGTTAAGCCCTTTCATTTGATTCCCATATTGAGAGACTTGTGAAAAACATCCAGTTTTGCTAAATCCAAATCCGTTGATTCATACAGGAGCTATGGGCCTATGGTGTGGTGCCACAGACAGACACACATACACACACACAGAGAGAGAGACACGTCAACTTATAACACTTCGATTTTGGGTCGGGCGTTAAATATATCGTGATTTTTCATTTTGTTTAATGAAATTGGCTTATCGATTTCATAATAAAAAACTGCTTCTTAACTTTTCCTAGTCAAATAATATGAATTTATTATTAATGTCATTCTCATAGCGATTGCCCAGATACATCCCGAGATACAAACCCGAGGTCCGCTGATTGGTGTGGTGATTTCAATGAGAGTAACCATCGCCCGACCCCCCAACACCAAGAGGGAACCCTAAGGCCACGCCAGAGCCACGTTGTTTAGCAGGTGTACCGACTAGACTAGACTTAGTACCTAGGTCATGTTGACTTGAGTCTCAAATGTGTCGATAGGTCCGCAATTACCAACTAAATAATTGTACCTAATCTGTGCTATTTCTACGTCTGCCACAAGAGTGAATTTCAAAGTCTAAATTTCACTTTTTACTGTGATTTTCAAATTTAACTTGAAGCTAATGTTGTAGTTAGGTGGTTGTCCTCTATTATGTTATAGTTTAATTGAATATCTATTTATAACAGTTAATATTTAATACATTCTCTACTGAAATATGCTAATAAAATATACAATTACTTCCAATTTTGTTGTCCTCTTGCAAAACACCTTATCATGAATAAATGGTATAAATTGAGTTTGGTATTTACAGGATTATCAATGTTTTATGTTTTTTTTTAATTAATAAAATATATACTTACACTAAATGTATTTTATATCTATGCTAATATTTACATTAATAAAAAATAATTATTAGATTAAACAATAGTTAAAGTGCGACGTGGAATTCCTACGCATCGCATGCCTCTTGTGGTAGCGTTCCCAGAAGACAGGCAGCTTTGCCACGTTGTATGGCAATGCTTATTCTCTGACCTAAGAAGAGGCCAGCCCTCTCAGGTCACGAGAAGCGTCGACCATACGCTTCGTAATCTCCGTTATTTGATTTCATACTTGCTAAAATTAATATCGAAAGTATTACTTACATACTTTTAAATTTTGAATTAAATTTGGAATAACACATTGTAATTAAATTAAAATTAAATGGGAGTACGAAATTCATCTATAAAATGTAAAAAAAAACACAAAAAGAATCTCTCCGGCGGGGAATCGAACCCCGGTCTCCCGCGTGACAGGCGGGGATACTTACCACTATACTACCGAAGATGTGATAACTAATTGTGAAATAGCTATTCTACTTATACAACTCAGAGAAAAGAAAAGTGAGCTTATATTTATTTCATGCATTTATCTGTAGCGAAATAAATGATTCTGATTCTGATTCTATTTATCTATATTCACTAATTAACTAACTTTTACCTACTTGAAGTTTCAGTTTTATTTAATTATTTCTTTAGCGTTGTAGGTATATTTCTACTTTTAAATTTCATTTAGTATTATTCATGTATTGTACAAATCTCATTGAATAAAATTTGACTATAAACTACAAAGAAAAAAAGATAAATTGGAATCATTCTGTAACTTATTATAATATTTACAGCCAGCCAATTGTAAACATTTGAATACTAAAATACATGCAGGACAAATATTTTTTATACCACCAAGGTGGCAGATAATCCCACGGCCCACCAAGGTACCTAAATATTTGACCTCTGAAGTTTATGTTTTACTTAGTAGGTAGGTCCTATAATTTATTTTTTAATTTTTCATTCTACTTAGGTGGCAAACAAGCACACGACCCACCTGAAGGAAAGTGGTTACCGTGGTCTATGGACGTGTGTTACACCAGAGGGGCCACTCTCGCGCTGCTGACCCTGTAAGCACAGAGTTTCTGTGCCGTCAGTGTAGAGGACAAGCCTTTAGTCTTATTCTGTGATTTTACTAGTTGTTGCCCGCGGCGTAGAATTCCAATCGCGTTCCGCAACCATGGTAATGTATTCCGGAGATACAAGCTGTTAGGTTAAAAAAAAATAGTCTAGTCTATCTAGAATTTAATCTATCCCTGTACCTAGTAAATTTCAGCTAGATCCGTAGAGCCTTTTACACTTTTATGGAGCAGACGTCCACTTACTTTGACATTTATAAAATTGTAGGATTTTATTATTTCTATCACTACAATCTGGATAAGCGTCCATGGGGGCTTGAACTCTGGACCTCTGACGTGTTTCCCCTGGGAGCTGTAATTATTGTATCTATGGTGACTGTTAGAACCTGACTTGGTCTTAGAATTTTAATGGACAAATTATTCATAGTGCCACCGTATCATAAATATCGTTTGGTACAATCGGTCACGTACACGCTTCCCATCTTTTCCCGCATAAATACATAAATAATAATTTTTATTGGAGCAAGGAAACACAATACAGACAAACACAGATTGTGTCGATGATAGCTGCAAAAGTATACTCTGTGGCGCAGCCATCAACGGCACTTCCCTAATAAGAAAGAACCTAAAATTATTGTTCCACATTACATACTTAGAAACATAGAATAATAAAGGTGAATTAACACCCACATTTCACCAATAATTGTATTCGGTCCCATGTAATAGGAGGCGAGCGTATTTTTTTTTTTATATAGGACACGCCAACTTGATCTCACCTCCATAAAGTACAAAAAGGATTAAAATAATAATGCCTTTTTTATACCACTAAGGTGGCTGACAAGCACACGGCCCACCTGATGGAAAGTGGTTACCTTGTTCTATAGAAGTGTGCAACACCAGGGGCGTCACACTTGAGTATCGTACGAGGCGATTAATGAATAAGTCTCAGTCATTAAATGAGTGTTGATGGCCAAAATTGTAACTAAGTGGAATATAGCGAAAAGAACTTGTTATAAGCAGCCTTGGGTCCGATTTTGCCTAAACTAAAACTATTCCTGATAGTTTCGGATTTGGCTATATACGCCGGCGACCTCTTGAAAAGTCTATATACTTCAGTCAGTCAGGGTCAGCCCTTACTTTCGAAGCCTAGCTGCCCGCGTACGAAGGCAACTCGGGCGTCAGAGGTCGATGAACGACCTCCGCCCCTCATGAGCGCAGGCCTGGGGTGACAGGTGGAGCCGCCTGTCACCCTGGCAGAAGCAGGCCGCGGCGGCGGCGCCTCCCCGTTTCCGGGGACGAGTTGGGGACTCTGTAGTCCCCACACCCGAGAAGAGGGCCAGATCGTAAGAGATGACTATGGGTCGGCCGGGGTGCAAGGGATATGCCTGTCAACATCTTCTTCGGCAACCAAAACCGACCCACAGGCGGCGTGCGTTTTGGTCGGCTCGAGTCCAACATAACCTCTTCCACCGGCTCCAGTGAGCCCTTACTGCCGCATTCCGTCACCTATATTTTCAGTTCTAGAATTTTAGCTTTTTTAAATTATTTTTTATTAATTAGAATTTTTGCTACTGTACTGTACTACTAAGAATGTCTAGAGTTAGACAGAAAACACTATGCTTGATCCGGGAGTCGAACCGGAAAATCATATACAGTAATTGCACTAGCTAACTGCTGCGTCATGGTATAATAGATTCGCACTGTGCATTATTTTACCCAGGATTAGGAAAAGAAAACTCATATAATATAGAATCGTTTTATTTATTTGTCGGTATAAGAGGCTGTAAAAAGTTATTGTCTAAACTTTCGATCAATCTTTCTTTTGGTACATCTAAGTAGGTAAATTAGGTATTTTTTAATATCATCCTACTTTAGAATAAACATCTAAAGATTATTAAAACATTTACAAATCAGAATTATAATTTTAAACGTACATATATAAATGCACTAAGCAAACACGAATATTTTATACATATATAATATTTTATTATTACTGTAAACATGTATCGAAATTAATTAAGTAATACTGTTTCACTCCTCTTGACTTTCTTAAATATAATTTTAGAGAAACGTGGGAATTGCGCGGGTAGATATAGAACACATTTGAATTAAAACCGATAATGTACGTCATAAATAAAATTTCAAAATGTCCGCCGTTTCCCGCGCTTTTGTTCCCTTATTCCTTAACAATTGAATTCATGAGTAGGTATAGTAATAACTGTTGAATTAGTGTTTATGTATCGGTAGGCTAACCCATAGGGGCTGTAATTATGGCACATGGGCATTAAAATAACATAACACTCATATTTTTACACCGGCACAGTTATGCAAACTCACGACTGTCGCAAAATAGCAGATCAATAAATATTTTACTATGTAATTATGAATAAATTATTAATAATATTTACGGGTTATTTATTACAATAGTTATGTCAGAATTATTTTAGTACAATGAGTTTGAGAGTTAACATCGCACCTGGTAGGGCTTGTTGCCAGTATTGGGTAAATTTTAATTGCAATTAAACTTGCATATAACCTAAATGCTGTGTTAAAGATCGAAATAATTTTGACAGTGGATACCCATTTATTTTTCTTTCGGTTTATTATTGACAATAGGGTACAGCCTGCTATCAAACTTGTTACGATCTTTTAGACAACAGTCGGGTTTACTTATTTCGATCTAGGTACTAGTTACCAGGTCGGTATTTTTATTTTTTAATTGTAATTCATATTTACCCAAGACTGTTCGTTGGTGTATCAATATTACGAATAGGAGAGCGAAATTATACCAATTTTATTGACGTCTTCTGAAGTTTCTTACAATCTCTATTCAATATAAAACTACAAAACTAGATACTGTAACGGAGAACCATTTCTACAATACCGAAATACTGTTTCTACACTAACATAAAGATTGATTGATATTAATTTACAATAACGAGTAAATTTCAACGAATCCGAGTATCGTATATCGAATAATTTATATCTGAAATAAACGAAAACGACAAGGAATTGGTACGGTGTAATAATTTTATACAAAATGTTTGAGTAAATGCTTCTTTTGTACGTATTCCCTGTTGCTTTCATGTGGTACCTAAATGTTATTCATACATATAAATAAATTCAAAATATCATTCGTATAATATACGTAGGTATATTCATAAAGCTTGCTGCGTACCTACCTATATTCACAAAAATCTCTTGAAATTGAATGGTACAGCGAACAGTGAACAATAAATATAAGTAAGTTTTACCCGCAATCAAAATCATTAAAGACATTTATGTAATAATTTATTTATTTATGTGTAATTTTATTTATTTATTTAGATTTACCAACATTTGTTAACACTGTTACAAGCTACAGAAATTACATTAAGTTAGATATGAATCGAGTGTGACAAATAATTATAGGTAAATACTACATGCTATATAAAACTAGGTACTGACATATATATTATTGTTTCCTTTCCCTTTCTGTTACAAAGTTATGTATACCACACAGAAGATTTTTAAAAGAGGTAAAATGGAGCGTCACGTACATAAAACTATCTAACAATCTTTATTATTATAATATTCTAATAATGTGGATCGAAACTTGAGTAGCGAGTCTGCATAAATATCCACAATATCACTACTTTCATTTGCTGACCTAGAGAACCTCGGGATCGGCGAGTTAGCGCCATAAGCTGTTCTACGTAGTGGTGGGTAGAAGGGAGTGATACAATTACGAGGGTATCTGGCGGGCACTCGAAAATTAATCTTGCTTAGCAATTCTGGGCAACTAAGGTGGTTATGCAGGACCTTAAACATAAAAACGTTATCATTAAAATCTCTACGATCTGACAATGAAATCATTCCAGACTGCATGAGTCTTGCGTGGTAGCTAATCCTTTTATTAGTGAAGTTACGGTATGATAAATGCCATAAAAATCTTTTTTGAATGCGTTCTAAACGCATTGAGTGAACGGCAAAATGTGGTCTCCAAACCACGCTGCAATATTCCAGAATACTGCGGACCAAACTGTCATACAATAATATTCGCAATACCTTGATTAAATATTATTGTCCGTATTTTGGTAACGTTTAAAATGGTCGAGTTTATTGTTAGGTAAAATAGAATGCGAGTTGGTATAATTTATGAATGAACGAATGAATGAATGAAACGATTAATGGATGAAAGTAAACGCACGAATTTGCTATAAGTATTTTTTTTTTACCAGTTAGGTATATATATTTGACATTCAATGTTCGCTGACCGTATTCAAAATCCTCCTGATACAAAATCTATGCTCATATTCAGAATGCGAGGGACATTACTAAAAAGAATGTAATCGTTTACATCTATTCGAAAACAATAGTTACGATTGTATCCATTACACACTATACAAAACCGCATACACAGCACTTATTGTTTCCGAACGGACTTAAAAATATAATACAAATATTATTGGCTCACTAAAAGTACAAGCGTATGACATCCTACATATCTACATCGGTTGGAACTAAAGGGGACGAGAGAATAAAAAACATCAACTAAAACGTTAACAAAATACGACTTTCTCTATGGAAAATAAATAAATTTACAAATTAGATACACGTTTTAGAACTACTTACTAATAGTCACTTCATCGTCGTTCATGTTTATCACTACATTTTTGAACGAATCCGAGCGAGCGGTCTTGTAGTTTCAACTAGTGACGTGCAGTTACGCAATTATAATTTATTTTTTATTTCTTTGATCTCGTAGGGACTGGTTTCATTCACACCGCGGGGTACGTCGGGATATCAGACATGGTGTCACGTAGCCACCGGCACGCGTGGGAATAATCTATGAGATTTATAATTTGATGTCGTTTAATACACGGCCGCTCGCTCGCGACCCGATAACTTAGAATAGATTATTATAGAAGCATGCCGTCCGCCGCACTACGTTATCCTATCATAGCCTAGGCCGAAACCAACATAAACTACATTACTCAGTCCAATTTTCAGTCAATTTCTTATGAAATTACACCTCAACACACATTTCTAAGTACAAAAACGTTTCGGAATATCCTCTTTGTGTTAATAAGCATGTCAATGCAAATTGTGATCTTTGCCGCATATAGAAGATCTTAAAAGTAATTTTTCTGTTCAAATATAGAAGTAAAAGAACGATAATTTCTCAATTTGAATGCCTGAGCGGCATGTGTAGTTCCCTACATATTTTATGAACGTAGAAAATTACGAGCATTTCAGTTATCTATTAACCATAAATGTCGTATTTATAACGGAGTCGAATGGACTCCGATCTAATCCATTAACGAATAACTTAAGTTTAATTAAGGAGCATACTAAACGTCCCAAGTAATGGTTTATGAAAGATACACCAATTACTAAATTGATGTTAGAAATGACCATTAATTATTATGAGTGAATGTAAATGAATGAACTACTGCCAGATTAAGCGGCGCGAGAGAGTGATTCCGAAACGATAAGTATTTAGGCTAAATTTTAATTGACAGGAATCCTTTCCCTTCTCCTAACACAGTTCCACCTTACCAAACCATAATCTCGACTATTTAAAAACAATGTTTTAGTAATTATCGAATAAAGTAAATTTTATTATCTACGTTAATTTCATGTGAAGTAACAGTAACTAACAACTGGAATCTTGCCGATAAACCTACGTTTTAAAGCGAACTAGGAATATAAAATTGAGATAGATAATTTCAGTAGCTTTGGTAGAATAATATCATTCGTTTATTGTTATCGTTTATCAACTTAGCAGCAACGCCGCTAGCACTCATTTGAGTATTATATTTCATACGTACTACTAGTAAAGGAAAGAACGAAGATAAATTTCGACAAATAAAAAATTGATAACGCGCCTCTCGTTCAACATTTTCAATAGTTAAATTGGAGCGCCGTACGTTAAGAGAGCGATGTTACTTTGTAGTAAACATTTCTTGTGTCGTACCAGTCGTACCGCGTCGGTAGTACGACACTAGGCCTTAACTACATATTTCCATCTACCGTCAATACTGGTAATACTAATAATAATAATGTTGAAGAGGGAAAAATCTCACTTAGATTTAATCACGGTACTGATGGTGAATAACATGTAGTGCGGGCTAAGGAATGATACAGAGATTCTTGCACGTGTAAGTGTGGAACGGTGCTAGTGTGCGAGCGCAACGGCTGCCCCGACCGCGACCAGCGCCCGACTCACGCGCGACCGACCGCCTCCTGCGCGGTCGCGGACCGAAAAAACTCGACATCAGTCGTTGTAGACATGGTCGACATCGTCGACTCGTCCCACGTCACCTCGGTCGTGGTCGTCGTTCCATTCTCGTGTTTTCTCCTCGTTTTCGGATGACGCTGCTTTTTTTTCGGATGGTTAGCCTTCTTGTGCTTCCTTTTTTGCCGTAGGTTCTGCTTTTGGAGGCGCTGTTGGCAGTTCCTGTGGCGAGGTGGTGGTCTTTTCAGTTTGCCGCGGTGCCTCCGCGGTGGGCAGTGCGTTTGTTTCTCGCCGTCCCACCGCCTGGTGAGTGAGAGTGCGTACGGCGATAGATTCCCCAGTGGTCGGTTGACGGGTATCTGCGTCCGCCTCGCCCTTCCTCTGTTGTCTAGCGCCAAGAAGGTCTTCTTCCCATTGCGTAAGCGCGAGTATGTGTTATAGTTGTTTTCCTCCATATGTTCTTCGAACACGCAATCGTCCGAGAGATCCTTCTGAAACAATGGAAAAGATACGATTAGCAAAGATAAAGATACTTAAGTGGCACTATCAATAACATGATAAATATCGAAAAAACGATGAGCAAGACCTGAAAATGGTAGATGGAATAGACTGGATACTCTAGATGGGATATCTAGTGCTGTGGAGCACACTGGTGTTAATGCCCATTTATAATACTTAATATAAATGAGTAAATTAAAAAAAAAGGACACTGAAGATTATAAAAATATCTTCATTTTAAAGATAGAAAAATGTTAGTTTTTATTTCAACGTTTGAGGTGTTTGTTGATTTATCTTGAGGTACACTCACCCCCAAGATAAACCTATACGGGAATTATGGGTGCTTAAAAAAAGGAAAATAAAAAAAATATCAAATTCTTTTATTTTCTTGATTTGTCTCGAAAAAGAAAATAAAGACCAGCATAAGATAAGTCTTTTTCACTTAAAATACCAGGTTATAGTTACGTATCATTTAGAAATTACAATATTTTACAAAAAAAAACGGGAGATCAGAACACTAAATATGCATCTTTATATTCTGTTTTCATTTTTTTTTAAATATCATTAGGTAGCCCTAAATATTAAATGCATATATGATTCACGGTGAATGTGGCGTGATGACAGTAGGTAATACCGCCACGATAGTACAACAGTACGACAGTAGGTAATCTTGACAAGATGAAACAATTACAAAGAATTTCTTCAAATAGTCCGATTTTTTTTTATTTTCTTTTTTTTAAGCACCCATAATTCCCGTATAGGTTTATCTTGGGTGTGAGTGTATATTAAATTAAATTTATATAAACAACAATAATTATAATTATAAATCAACAAAAACATAAATAAGTTTCGCCGTTGACAAGAAATAATAAACACTGACATAAAGTAAGAAGTCTCAACGCACAATCAATAAGTAACATTCACTAAAGAACTTCCGATACTGCAAATTGCTCGTCGCATAAATCTTTCCTATAATAATTCTCACTCGCGCACCGCTAACCTGCAAACCAAACCTGATTCAATTGATGTCCACCGTATTACCGTCTTGTGACAATTTAAGGGGCATTAAAACACCCTCTAGCGATTCACTGATACATATTTATGAATAAAACAAGCAATTTGTATACAGTCTGGAACTCAGACCATAACGGCAAAATATCTTGAGGGTAATACGGCCAGGCCCAATTTGTTGAACTTGACAAACTGACTCCTTATAGATACATCTGCTCGATACACAATACACTTAAGGAGTTTATGGGCAATTTGTTGGCTTATATATTGTTTACTGATAATGCGATGTAGATTGCAGTTCTAATTCTCAAACCTAGTCTTTCTCAATGCTTTCATCGTCAATTGCATAAGAATTTAATGTATCATCGCGGACAACTGCAAAATGATTCTTATTTTATATAAAATCTAGATTGTTCTCCTTCGGAAGAGTATTAGTAATCTTAGTGATGATTCCGGTTGCGAATTATCGGAGCCAGTCAGCCCGTGTTGTTTTCAATTTTTTTCATTTGAAATATAACGAAGGAAGTGACTCCTCCGACTAATGGCCGTCAGTCTCCGCAAACCATAGGAGGAAGAACCTTAAAACATACTCTCACTAAATAAAATGATGGATTATTGCCGCCAACTGTGAGAAACACCAATCACCAACATTGCTCTTGGCGCGAAAACCATAAAGTTGACAGCTCCGTTGCACAATATAAACGCTTACTTAATAGACCACTAGAGGTCGTTATTTGCCTGCGAGCGTTACTGACTGAAAATTAATTTCTACAACTAAACTTATGAACTTACCGCGGAGTTACCGCGTTACTGTAATCATAAATGACGTTCATGCTGTTTATTCGAAATTGCATGGCGGTTTATTTTAATAATGAGTTTCATACATTATTGCATACCATTGTGTATTGTTTTGAATAATAAAATCTCTACTTACTGTTAAACACAATGCGTGATTTGCGTTTCCGTATTTCTAATCGCTCTTACAGTCTTACATTCAATAAACAACTTCGTTTCGTTCTAAATAGTTTCAAAAGAATATTTGAATCGTTACAACATCAATATTTAATTAAGCAACAGCTCTATTAGAGAGGTCCTTTCAATTATAAAACCGTTTTATTGTCCAATCACCTATCGATTACAGATAATATTAACCGTTACTAATAGTTTAATTCAAAAGGAGGTGGCGTACGTTATTATCAATTAAATCGCGGCTCGTCGCAACCGTCATAACACGTTATCTTATCGAGGGTTAAAACTATTCTCTATAATAGCTACAGGGTCCGTTTAGTGCATTGGTTCAGGGGCCGTATGTGTGAGAATTGGGCGGAGATAAGACTAGAGACTGATTGCAGGCTATCTGGATATCGATAAAGTTAACTTTGAAGATAAGATTCGTTAAGTAGAAAGTTAGGTATGTTGGAATTCGTTTAATTGGCTGTTTAAAATTCTCATATTGGGCAACATAAAAATATCGTTGGCGATGCTACTCCTATTTCATAATACAACTTGAGTTGTAATGGGCGAAGAAGCAGTAAATATTCTGTACTCCCTGCACAGAATTTTAGTAATAAACTAGACAGTTCACTTTTGATAACTTTACTTGCTGTCTGTTTATGAAAAGATCGCTAAGTTATTGGATATGACTGAATAAAGGGAGGTTCTTAGCTAGTTTATGAGAAAGCATGTATTATTCACGAATGCCATTTCATATTTCAAACTTAACTTAGTCGCTTTCAAACAAGACTAACAAGATTATTCTAATTCAATGATTCCCTGCAACATGTAAATAACGAACTCATAATATTTACATACATTTTCTAATCGATAAATCGTGCCAACCTCACGGGTCAAACATTTTATGATCGTGAATTTATCGATGGCGATGATCGACTATTGATTATGGGACAACACTAGCATAGATAGGGTTATCGCGTACGATCTTTATGGAGTAAAACAATCGCCAAAGAAGATCCGATTCGTGTCCCTTGTAAAGGATTCAATATGATGAAATTAAATTTTAGTATCCTTTATTGACCTGTTCCTTCGTATGTCACTATATATACATACAAAGTAATAAAGTTAAACATTATTTTTTCTATTGTAAAGGTGGCCATACACCCACTATATGGGTCATTAAGTTGTTGGCAACATGGTAATGAAATAGCTTTTATTTGTGACAATACCTACGTTAAAACGCACTTAACCTATGTGAATTTGAATTGATAGCAAGTGTGTAGTTTATTGACGAAAGTGTAAGGGTATCTTTTTATTGTAATTAATACTATTTCATACATTATTAATATTTTTAAAGTAACTGAAACTGGATATTCTAGCTAGTCGTACAGAGTGCAACGAGTGCCCAAATGCCCCGGATAACCTGTCATTTAATAAGGTTTTAAAATATGTTATGATTGAAATAAGTAGATGCTATATTTATTCATTATTTCATTTATTTAATTCCAATTAGAATACACCCCATAAACAATGCTGCTATCTCTGAAAATTTGTAAGAATTTAGTAATTTAATACCTATGTAATGATTGGCTAAGAGTTAATGAATGAATTGATTATGTGAAACCAAAGATTGAACTTAATTAAATGTGCTCTTTAAATAATTACTTTTAATTTCAGTTCTTAACCAAACCACCCAAGATTTCAGCCCAAAAAAATGACACAGCGATACAAAAGTTCTTCTGAAATTGGATAATAGTACCGTGCAAACAAAATGTTAAATTAGAAAGTCTTGAATTCTAATTTACGCGCCTCTGGAGTTATTTATTCTGTAATAAATATGTCAATTACAGTAGCCTAGCCCAGACAGATTTATACAGGGGTGTCAGTCGTGCTTTAAAAAGACATTGACATCTCTTATTCTGACGTGGCGGGAATTTTATACTTTTTAGCGGGAAACGGATTAGGAATATTGAATGGTAAGAAATAATAGCTTGATTTGCATTAGATTACAACCAAACTTTGTATATAAACTTAGAAAGAAAAGTAATGTTTATCTACCACACCATTTCAATTTTATATTAATTATCGCAACTTTTTTTTAATGCTCACCAGCTTTTTTAAGATTTTTTTATCTACGGTGACAGATTAGCACGCAGCTCGCCCAACAGTAAGCAGGACCCTGGCAACTTCAGAAATGTTATTCCCACCTGTAGAGGGGAATTGGAGGAGAATAGAGCGAGGCAGAGGCAAGCGAATGGAGAATAGGTAGTTCGTCAGGAAACATCAACATTAAAAAAAAACAACTACACCGGACATCCAAACACTGTCGTGATACATCGGTAGGGTTGCCAGGACAAATCATTAACATTTCCTAGAAAGTGGCGATTGCGATCAATAACAAGATTGATGATGTCGGTTCCACAGTTCCAGGTATCCTGATGGGATTCCGTCAACCTTTACCGCAAATGTCACGCCATTATTTTAGCTGGTCTAGCCTGTCGTCTGTGAATCTAGTGTTAATTTATGCGATCGCGGCGCCTCTTATAAAATTTTAATGACGTGTTTCTGAACGATCAGTTTCGAACGTTTTTAAATTTTACTGATAATATTTGGAATAGGTCGCCACAGACCACTGCACCGCAGTCAAATTAATTGCTTTATTTTTCTGTATAATCTGTTGAATTCACTAGCATATAATGGGTTCGATAAAATCAGTAGTCCGCCGAATAGCGATCATGTTTGTGTGTTCATTTTGATAGTTTACCATAAATTTAAGTAGGTCTGCAAAATAAAAAAAATAAGGATTGGATTTGTATTGTTATTTGCATGTAGGTACTCTTGTAGATATACCTACTTGACGCTGTGTGTGTGTGTGTGTGTGTGTGTATGTATATGCTATTCAAGTTGTTGATATAATTGGTACGTCATATTTTAGCTTTCTTTTACATTTCTGCTGAAGGTTTTACCTTTTGGTGTCCACATACATAAACAGTCTGAGGTGCTTCTCCACTCTTTTTTTTAATTCTAATTTTGATATGATCTATAATTTAAAATGTGATAAGTTTACAGAAGGACCTAAAGTGGTAGATATATAAAAATGGATTTAATATATATTCACTGATTTTCCGCGTACCTGTTAGCAAGTGTTATGGGCACTTTTGCGATCAGGGGCGGGTTATTTGATTAGTACATGGACTAAGCGTTGCTTGTTGTACCATTTTGACATATTGTATTAATTTAACGAATGATTACTATTATATTTCCACTATCGAATACCTACATTACTTTTAATACCTAGTTAAATAAAATATTATAATAATATGGTGCCTGTCATAATATGTTTTGTCTAAACATTTTCGTGGCACGCTTGTTACGGTGAAATGTTGATGTTATCAATTTTCAAATGAAAGGAACGTCCAAAGACTAGAGAATAATTTTTTATGAATTTATTGTAATTTTATTTAAAAATATGACTTATTATTATATTTATCTCTCAACATCGACTAATTAAACGAATATTTAAATAGTTTATGTCTCATCTCTTACGGTATGTATTTACACAAAATCGACTAATTTTAAATCGATTTAAATTTCTTCTATTTATATTTCGAACGTCCACTTGAGATACGATTGAGGCGAGCGGCTGAGCACACTTAGCCAAACGGTTTATACTGATTGTGTTCACGTTAAAACAAAGGATATAAAAAAGAAATAAAAGGGAATGAAGAGATAAAAACTTTACGACCCGTTACTTCATTGTCATCACTAACGCTTTCAGTTTATGGAGATTTAAGAACTCCCATATTAGGTTGCTCGGTGAGCACAGGGATCGGAGTAGCACTTTTTTATTGAAAATTTCACTGCTAACGATATTTTGGAACAAACGTTTCGAAGAATTTCGATATTTTTACTTGTTACGTCTAAAATAACTATCTGCTTAGTACGTAAATTTTATTATATATAATTCAGAAATACACATTGGGGGTGGATTTTTATGTTTACCCGCATTCAATTTAGGTGCCTATTTGTCCATGTACAATTTGTCTAAACAGAAGAAATATTTAAGTAAGAATTAATACTTTTTGTAGTTGTGATAAGGAAATGAATAAGTTTAGGATTTTTGACTTCATTAAATAGTTTATCATCAAGTCACTTTTACGCGTAGGTATGTCTGTTTTTCTTTTAATTTCTTGTACATCAATATAATAGATTTAATTATCAAAAACAAAACATTTAAAATAAATAGTGATGAGCAACAACTCTATGATACTAATGCCGAAAAATCGAACTCGATGCCGTAGTCAATATCATTGTTAATCATTATAAAATTTATATCGAATTATAATCTCCCAATCTATTCAACTCGTAAACTGCCGAGTCGTCCTTTGGGAATACCACAGCTAATAAAAAAGCAGTAAAATATATGATTGTCGATATGTATACACAGGTTTTAGTAGTTTTATTTAAAACAAGCTATTTCTTAATTCTTTACGAGTGTGACCAGACGCCGCTGTGATCTAGTTCAGGAACCGCCTATTCACACCACACATTTTTCTAATTTTATTGGGTACTTACTTTTAAAAATAAATTGAAATTTGTCGTGGGTGTATTTTACTACCAATCTGTAGAAATAGTTGAATAATTACATCCATTGCATTCGAATTTATTGCATTTAAATTATACTGTCAATTATCCTGTAAGGGACCTAACATATTAATTATTATACATTGGAGTTAGCAGACACATACCTATTTAAATGTGATTTATTTAAAACTATACTACATGGTACCAATAAATAACAATCTTAATCAAAATACTTTCAGTTGTATTTATTACCCAGTAAAATAAATATTATTTGATTCACAGTCCTGGAAAAAAACTATCTATGAGAATCTTATGCACTTAAAAAGGTCCTAAAACAAGCCAGTCGCATCAAACCGTCGATACAAACTACCCCATAAATTAAAACATCCCTTAGAAAAAATCAAATTCCAGGAGACAAGAATCAAATAGCCATAAATATACCGTCATATTAAAACATAAAATAGGGTAAACAATCGTAAATAAAAATTACAACGAAAACACACAATGGGGTCGTTAAATCAAGTATAAATTATGTCTATTTTGTGGCCTGCTTTACACTTTTTTGTTGCCCTTGATTTTTTTTGTTGTTGTGGCAACATAAGCGGCGCCTGTGGTGCGGTGAAACCCTTTAGTCTGAATTCAAAATCGAACAATTTTTTTCGGTTTACTTTTTAAAGTTCGGTATGCTATCAGTTAAAGCGGGCTATTAATACTCTTCTAGTCATTATCTGTGAACGCTTTATTTCTTAAAGCGGCCCATTGTCCATTTTAGTCGATTCGTTCTCTGTCGTGATGAAACTATAAATATTGAGCTTACTCTCCTGTGATGTCGACAGTCGGTCGCAATTACTATTTTAAATTGACTTAATTCTTATTATAAGTATTTCTAAATATTTACTAGTTACTTTAATATATTATGTACTTACTTGATTAGGTAATTGCCTTTAATTACTGTGATTGAGTTCGAGTCGGATGTCGATAACTTAACAAATATATACCTACTTTCTTTCGGTATATAGATATAGATCTAAACAAATTTGAAGGTGCGATTTCTTTCATTTCTTACAAAGGTTGAAGATTTAATTTTAACGATTCGAATAATGTAATATAAGGTAATAATTAGTTTTCAATGAAATTTTAATGTAATAACTGAAAAATATAAAAAAAACCGTTTCGCAGCATCATCAGCTGGTTTTTGCTTGCGTGCGATCTCGGTTTACTAAGCTCATGTCAGCCCAATTACCGTAAATGTGATCCTGTCTCTCTCGTATCCGTTTACGACTCTCGTTTAAAAAGTCACGGTAGACCTACTGATGTTCCAAGTTTTATTCGTCAATCGGTCAAATGTTATAGGTTGTACATTGAGCTTTACTTGCTTACCTTTTAAAGTTCACCAGAGTGAACGCCATTGCTCAATGACAGGTAATAAAAAAAAATACAAACTGTACAATAATGAATGAGTTTGTTACGTGTTTCCGGTTGTAATGTTGACTCTAATGACACCATTCATAAAATTATGAACGTAATTTCAATATGGTACAGTCAACGATAAAAGTAGATTAACTAATTCTAATTTATTGACCACAGTGGCTTTAAAACTTTCATAAAATAATAAACCAAACATGAAAATATATTACGTTAGATGTACGGGTTTTAAAAAACTACAATATATACATCAATTATTATTCGTACCTACCTACCTATCTGTTATTAATACTGTGTATCTATCCACCTCGGAATCCGGGGTCCGCTCTTAGAGTATGATTTAGCTTTATTTTTTTCGGCTATATTGGGAGTAACTGTCGTCTGACCTCTAAGCCTGATTTGGGCCTCCTCATCTCTTCCCATGCGGTGTCGTACAAAGCGACTAAGGGATAGGGCGGTTTATAATCAGACATATACAGCTCAGACTCAGGCAGAGAAACAAGGCTCGAGTCAACAATAGTGCCCGGAAGACGGCAATAACCTTTCCCCTATTACGTGGAGCCGAAAACAATGATTGGTGTAATGTGGGTGTTAATTCACCTCTGCCTAAGTAATAAAGGCGTGATTATATGTATGTATGATGTATTTTCCTTTATTTTTAATATTCCACAATGGCCTGCTAACGTATTTCCATTTGTCTAGTCATCTAGTGGCTAAAAAGTCTAGTACCGTGGTGTAATTTTCATTTAGCTCTGGCCCTCCTTTTCCTAACGATGGGTGTTTACACTGTCAATGCTAATCTGGGCCACCCCTGGATTACACAAGTCGTAATATTACAGTAAAAGTGGGATTATAACTGGTCCCACTTAACTTTAGGTATTAAATCTAAGCCCGTCTTTAATTGACATTAATACATACGTTTGGATACATGCAATATTTTACGTGATAAAAGTAATTTATGATCATTTGAAAAGTGTAGTAAATATTTTTTTTTTGTAGAACACGTCAATTACACTTTGCATCGCCTGATCGTATGAAGGTAAAGTCTCAGAAAAGAGGGCTACCATTACATATATACCATGTTACAATAGCGACACTCAGCTTGACTACCTCATCATATGCTTTTTCACGCCCCGCTTAAAGGATTCGGGGCTGTAGCAAGAAGGAAACACATGAGCTGGTAAGAAACTCCAGGTTTTAGTGGTGCGACAAAGGAAAGAGTTTCTGAAATGCCATGACATCTACTCGTAAGCCCTGCACGTGTTGTACTGAGTAGGAAAGGAGAGGGTGTGACTAATTGGTGGAAGAGCTCATCAGAACACTCACCATGGTAAAATACTGAGTAGGTAAGAAGTAAATCAGTATTGTATAGTGTTGCCACTGGTATTACCAGCGCAATAAAGATTGCAAAGTGGGAAAAATTATCAAAGAAAATTACGGTGACGTGTTATAGACTCTTAATCCAGCTTCTGCGGAGGACATATCCTGTATCACAGCAAAGTTATATTTCTTTACCAGGAAGAATTGTTCAGAGGAAATTGGAAACCGATAGGGAGTGCTAAAACAGTTATGAATTATGGTTATTTACGCCATGAAAAGTATGATATCTCGTTGGAGCTTATGTTGAATTCTCTTATAAATACACGCTATGTGTTGGAAGTATGCTGGGCAGGAATAGCAAATAGGGATTTGAAATGCCTAAGCATCCCCATCACATCTGCCCCCCTAGAGGCAGGTAATTCGTTAGTAGAATAGAATATACTTATTTCTGTTTCTTTTGGTGACTTCTGCAGCAAATCGTCGCAATATGTCAATATCAAGTAAATGTCTATAAAATTATAAATGGCGAGAGGCCAATGTCAAGTTTTTTAAGAAATTCTACCAGAGCCACGTTAGCCAGTAAATTCGTTGCCGTGTGTTCGCCCCCCACAGGATTCAGGTGGTCGATCAGGTCGTGTGGTTGGATTTTAGGGGCATAGGATAGACTAATGAATAGACTAATAAATATGTGGTATTGAAATGCGTGTACAACTGTCATAAAGCTCATAAACGTCAAAATATGTGCTATTTCGATACATTTCTTTTTGTTTTTTCTTTTCCTATGGCGATCCCAACGATTCGGTCAACAACTCAGTTTTTATACGCTGATCCAAATAACGTGTGAAAGTATCAATGAACAAAAATTTTCCATACAAACAGTTCATTTTGAAAAAGAGGCCAAAGACCATAGGCAGGGAATTCATCCTCACACATTGCGACTTGAGACAGTGCGCACTGTGCGGTATGAAAGAAACTTCATCCCACGCACACTCAAGCTGTGGAATGACCTCCCTGCTGCGGTTTTCCCAAGCGCCTACAATATGGGGTTCTTCAATAGGGGCATCGGAAGGTTCCTTCATGGTCGGCAGCGCGAGTGTGACACCCCTGGTGTTGCATACGTCCATAGGCCACGGTAACCGCTTCCCAGCAGGTGGGCCGTGTGCTTGTCTGCCAACTAAGTGGTATAAAAAAAAAGTTTATTACTGAGGTACCTGAAAAGAGGAGACTTCTTATTCTAACCTACCATCGATTGTGCCACTTGTCTAGAAGAGGCCGGTGTTGCAAGCATTGTAGAAACCAGTAGTCGGTAACAACATATTTTTACAGTCAGTACCTTATTACTGTGGATAAAAATAAGGATTAATATTTATTCATGGCCTTTATATTCCTAATCAAAATCTATTCCTCATTATTATAAAAATTCCAGTCACACCACAATCCTTGCCGAGAAAGTGGTTTAATAAGAAGCTCCACAGATTATAAATGATCGATGCTCCTTAGTCGATTTATCGTTTGTATTAATAGTCTGTTATCAAAACATTATATTGCTTTCCAATTAGTTTGGAGGAATCAAACGGCTACCGTGAAAGTTCAACAGACTTGATGAATTATTGACTGATATTTTGTGAGTTTTTTTTAGCTTTTAATGAGAGATATATGTATGATATTTATATCTTTTTTCTTTTTATATAGGACACGCCAACTTGACCTCACCTCGCCTGATGGTAAGCTAAAGGAAAGAGGGTCACCGTTACAGACACTAAGTGTTACAATGGTGGCACTCAGCTTGGCGGCCTCATCAGATCTGGCTACCTTCGTGGGTAACGGTATGTTTGCTCGGCTTACTTGGACATAAAAGTTTAGCAACGCCTCGTCACTTACAGTGATACCTCACAACAAAGAGTATTCTCAGGTCGGGACTGCGTTACGAAGCGGTGGTCCATTTACTCAACTAGTTTTCATGTTTCCTTGTTTATTGACGTTCTATAAGTGCCAATTTAATGGTCTATGCAGAATAAATAAAATTAAAATCAAAATATTTTTCTCACTTTGATTTTGAATCATGCCTATTGTCCAATAGGGTTGGCAGGGACCATATGTTTGTTTCATGTGCTTTCTCGCTATCATCTATCCATTTATTTAAAAAAAAATAGTACCATGTAGCCTGTCAGCCTGCGAGCATGGCCGGTGTAACCTGGTGAAAACGTCAGGCAAATCAAAGGTATGTATGTACTATACCATGATCGCGTTAATTCCCGACGACTAGAAAAACTAAACCAAAGCGAAGAATTTAACTTGCTTTTATCCTCACAAAATAAATAGACAATAAAACTAATTGCAAGCACCTAATAATACTCAAATAAAGCCGAAAAATAAACACAATTAAGTCCAAGTCCAATTTTAACAGCATGTCTTACGGAATCGTAAACTCTCACTTAAAATTCGTAAGCCCTTGTTTATAGAAAATGTTTTACATTCTACACCACAGAATTATATTAGGATACAACTTTTTAGACAATATTCCTGCCTTAAAAAACAGTAACTTTCGAACGTTTACTTAGTACTGTTAAGACATATTAGAATTATGTTATATTATGCTATTTCCAACAGAAGAATAAAAATGGAGAAGTAAATTTGAAAAATATAAGCATTTCTTATCTCTCGTATTTATTTACAGAGAAATGGTCACCCCGCGTGACATGCAGGTAAACACTGCTTATAGACCTTGTATCCTAATATATTTCTGTGTTTCACACGTATCTGAGGGTTCACAAACAGGGTTCAAAGGGGAGGACAATGTGTCACGAGATATTAAAACTAGGGGATGCAATCTCGCGAGATTAGGTCTTTGACGGGATCTCGCGATATTGCGTAAAACAATACCGCGAAATCTCGCCAAATTCGAGACCTATGAGATTGGCAGCTTGTGTGTTTATTCTTGTAAATAATAACAATTTCCAAAGCACTAATCACTAAGCACTAATCTCGCGAAATCTCGCCCAATTTTCGGCCGTGATCCATCCTATTAAAAAGGCCGAGATCTCGGGAGATCGAGATTGCATAATTAAAACTACACTTGTAAATTAAAATTTCTCCACAGGTTTATTCTTTGATAATAAAAGCCATAAGACTTGAATTCAGTATTATTTTAAGTGTAAAACACTGCTGTTAGAATATAACAATATTTTATTTTGAATAATATTTTTTAAAAGAATCATAGCACCTGAAATTAGTAATATTCCCTCCAGGTAAGCTAAATTGCTTGTGTTGGGAGTGGGATCACGTCGGTAGTATAATTTAGATTCGAACCCGGGATTTTTCGATCGTAATGCCGACTTAACCACTAAGCTATGGACTCTTCTAGATTATGATCGATGGGATCAGATATCGAGTGGTTTTTATTGTTCCAAATTTTGCTTCAGTTAGGTAAGTACTAATCCTTTGTTACATGCATTATGCAATTATAAAATCCAGTATCTGCTCCGCCATTAGATATCCTCTTCTAAATCATAAAAATTGATTCAGATTCTTTAAAAACAAATAAACAAAAAAAAACCGGTATTAAGATAAGTTTATTGAAAAAAAAATACCTTTGCTTCTTCTGAATAAGAGCTACACATTTATCTAAACAACATTATTCGAGTGCATCTCTAAGTGAGATGAGACTGGCACCTTCCCCACTCTATCACAAAAGGGCTATCGCACCTAAACAATTTGCCTCCGTATCTCACACTAAGGCCACACATCCATATGACAAATCGATTCTCGCTGGGCGCGTTAATGAATCGAGTACTCGCTGATTAATGGTGTCACTACATCCTTATCGCGCCCTGTGCTAGTGTTGCGCCTCCCTAATGGGATCACCCGGGCGTTAGTCGAGTAGAAAAATGAATAACCGATTAGCTATTCGTATCCTTTATAGTTCAATTTAAATTAGGTGCTAAGTATAATGGGACTAGATTTATAGAATCAAATCAACGCTACGATACGATGTTTAGAAGTGCATCTGATGTTTGTACCTTTTCATGTTATTATGTCGGTATTCTATGTACTACATTAATTTAACATAACATAAACTCACGCCTATATCCCCGAAGGGGTAGGCAGAAGTGCTAGCACCCACATTTCGCCAGTTTAACCAGGCACTAATAAACCTGCGATAAATACACACATAACTTCGAAAAGCATCGAAATGTCATTGGTACATTAATTTATTACTGTGATATATAAGAGTCATTCGCTATTTTAAGTTTTATCTAATTAATATCTACAAAAGTAAGTACTTTGTTTTGATTTTTTTATTAGTATTTAAATAATTTTAATTTTTCTACAGGAAGTATTTATGTATGGCGCAACGTAGACGGTATTTGCCATCCGGTCACTGTGATAAAATAGACATAAGTTAAAATGGACGCAAGAATAAGACATAAAAATTACAAAAATAACAGTTTATTTCTTATTTTAAAACGCTATCTCGTAGGCATAAAATCTTTAATAATGTTTACGCCTACTGCGTAAAACTGCTATTAAGAATTTAATTTAAAGAAAGTTGCGAATTAATTTCTCTATTACCGTCATATTTATCGGAAATAAAAATGGCTTCCCGCTGAGTTCATATAGGCCTACACTCCTACAGTA
This sequence comes from Eilema griseolum, assembly GCA_963662185.1. Classification (NCBI taxonomy): domain Eukaryota; kingdom Metazoa; phylum Arthropoda; class Insecta; order Lepidoptera; family Erebidae; genus Eilema; species Eilema griseolum. The sequence continues at coordinate 16,867,307 of OY759250.1, forward strand.
TAGTTATATGCATTCGAATTTCAAATCGCGCTCCATTTTTTCAATGTGACTGACTTTTGCTGCGTTCGAGCATAGATTTATATGATTTATTTTACGTTTGAACATATGTAATTATTTTGTGATTTGAGACGTAACGTAGTGTGAATAAGTATACTAAGTAAGTATGTTTTAATTTGCATTTTAAATTCTAATTCTATCTATACCTATGCCTTCATGAAATAAAATGGAACAATTAATTATTTTTTAATAAACTATTTTAATTAATACATATTCACTTAGTAGTTGACATACAACATTGAAACAATTCACTTAAGCAGTACACATTGTCGGCAAACAAAAACAAAATTTATCAATCGTCTGTATTGAGCTATCAGATTAGCAGCTGGCACCCCACGCCGAGGCAGAGGGTGCGATGTTTGCTACAAATGACTCCTGGCACTTGGCAGTCCATCCATCAATCTGTGCCACACGTTGCACTGTCTCTGTGAATTGGATGACATCTGTCATTTATTAAACGTCAGTCGATATTGTGATATTGTTGGAAGTTTACGCGAAAATCACATATTGCAATAAATAATATTATGCTTATTTAACAGTTTAGAATTTATTTCGTGTTCGTGTTAAGATTCATACACACTTCACATTCTACTATAATTAAAAATTCAGTTAATACCTTTATACTTTGTGTGATTATTTTGTTTCGGAAAATATGTTTAGGTAAAAGGTTTCAAAAATATTGGGTGAGCCAATACTCTAAAATTCAGGTTATGTGTGTGTATATCGCAGGTTCATAAGTGCGCGGTTAATGGCAATAGGCTCGCCACCTATACATTTGGGACCATAACATTAACTAGCGAAATGTGGGTGCCTACCCCTTCGGGGATATATGAGTTTATGTTATGTTAAAGATTTCAAAAATTGCCATCCATGCCTATGCTAACCGTACCACATCGACATGGCCATCACATAGGTTGCAGTAACCAGCTGACTTTTGAAAATCCATGACCGGTGGGTGTAGGTTAGTTGCATGAGACGACGCGCACGTATTATGACTCGAGAGACTCCGAATTCCGAATTGCGGCTGCGGCCTATGGTAATGTTAGCATACAAATATGAGCATTATATTAAAAAAAAAAAATTATTACCAAAAACACTTACACATATTTACATTTCCGGTGGCCCCACACTAGGCATAGGCCTATCCTGTGGGTGCCTGTTACAGTACTGGTTTACAACAATTTAATATTGGTTCGGTTTAATCACAAGTTAACGATACTGATCAACACCCAAAGTTTCAAGTGTTAATTTAAATAATTCGGTCAGTATATTTATGCGAGGTCGAACCAGGTAGCCTGCCCATTTACCCGTGTCTAAATATGAATCTTTAAACCAGTAACAAATGTATTTCCTTTATAAGCAAATTAAATACCTAACTCAAAGTAGCCCATATGTGCAGTAATGTGCAGTTTATACGCCCTTAAAATACAAAATCAAGACAATTAAATTAAAGGACACCTTTTATTGCACAGTAGTTCGGTTTCATTTAGGTAAACATCTGTCTTCAAAGTCCTATTGCTCGGCTGCTAAGCATCGTAGCGTGATATTTAATAGCCTATAACCTTCCACAGGAACTGGGCTATCAAATGCAAAAAGAATTTTACACATCACAGAAGTAGTACCAGAGATTAGTACGTTCAAACAAACTTCTGAGCTTTTTATTAGTTTAAATAATCTCTTAAGCACACACAGTTATACGCACAACGCACACATAGATCATAGCTTTGTTTGACACATTAGGGTTGCGAACACAAAGTATAAACTTAAATATTGAGACATACTTAATACCAATTTGGATGTGACTGCCTTTGTACAGCATGCGTACGAAATAGTCGTTTAAATAATTTATGACTTTAACAACCAATAAGTTTTTAAGAGGATTTGCTCTGGAAGTTGTAACTTTTTCTGTTAATACAGATTATAAACAAACGTGACATTATTAGACAGAACAGTGTATATTTGAGTGGTAATCGCTTTAGGCGATTCGTGTTGTTTACAGTTAATAAGATGATGGATATTTGTATTTAAACTATCATGGTCACTCACATTAGTATATAGTGTTATATTCAGTATCAAAGTAATCGAGATATTTACCATGTTGTATTGTTTTAAGTTTCCGATATTTCGCCACTGTTGCCAGCACCATGATCACGGAGGAACTGGAGTATTGGCAGTGAACAAAGAAAAAAAGTTTTTTAGGCGATAAATATATCGATCTACCCTCTTTCGAGTTCATTTACTACGCGTATCTGCACTACCCTGGTTTCACTCTCACTACAAACTCGAATCCGATCTCGATCACGTTCACGACACAAGATGCTAGACTTTATCCACTTGCGATTTTGTTTTTGGTTGCTCCCGGTTGTTTTTGCAAAGTCGGATCCCGATTACTTTGATACTGAAGTGAGTGACCATGATAGTTTAAATAAGTATTATGTTGTATTTTTACGTTTTATGAGTTATTAGGAAATATCGGAAATTCATAACAATATAACATGGTAAACATTAAGATAACTTTAATACTAAGATGATGGATGTCAATGGGAAAAGCTAGTTAAGAATATTTAAATTTAAATCAATCAACTAGCCCATCGCAGTCCACTGCGAGACTAGGCTTCTCTCAATGTTGGGAGGCTTTGGCCTACTGTTTCCACGCTGGCCAGACGGGTTGGTACAGGGTTTTATTTAGAGTTTTCCTTCTCTCGCAGTGATATGGTTTGCGTATGTTTCCATTAGTCGCCTCTTACGACACCCTTCGGATGAGATGGGGTGGTGATACTTGTATTCTTTCTCCGTCACCACACGGACTATTTAAATTTAAAATATGACATAAAATTTGTATGTCATTTTTAAGCATTAATTACATTTTCAGGTGCTTGTATTTCTCTTAATTTTAATAAAGACCGTAACTAATTACATGGTTAAATATCTAATCTAAGTCTGTATTTCGCTAATGCCTTTAAATGCACATAGTTTAATTTAAACTGCGGAGCCACAAAATGTGTTCAAAATTCTATGAATTTCATGCAGAACATCAAAACAGTTCAGTTTAACCTATTGAAGGTGATTAAATAAAACCCCTAGTAATTTGAACACACACTTACTGAAGTTAGTTGGTGTTATCAAGAGTACAAAATGACTTTACAAAAATTTAACAGTACGTTAGCAAAATATTATTCATATCATAATAAATTACTGTATCATTAGATTTAAGTACTATCGCTATTTAAATAAAAACGTACAATAAACATCTTTATAACACGATACTCCATCAACATAAAACTAACAACCGATCCGTATGTCAAGCTCTCAATTGACAAAGGCGTTCGTACAAACTAAATATGACATATTTGAAAATACAATAACACACACAGCACCTACGGTGTCGTTCAAATGATGCCACCCACATACTCGACTACCGATACTCGACTAAACTACCATGTGTTACGTTATACGAGTCAATTAACAATGGCACTTCACTATTGTCGATTTAAACCGTAACTTGTTTTCTTTTTTTAAAAAGTAGGTAAGTACTTTAAAAGAGTTCTATACTCGAAATTTGAATAAAGACTTTCTGATTTAGATGGGTTTTCATTTGACGTAGTGTCCTCATTTTAAGGTAGGTAAGTAATATTTTTAGAAAAAAATATTGTTTTCGTAAGTTAAGTCTACAAAATTAGTAACATACACTAAATAATTTAACGAGGTGCATGGGGTCCGACCGGGTAAGCGAATATCACTGCAAACCGATGTATGTACTTAGGCTTACGAACGCTGTGCATATCTGTAATTGGGTTATGTACTAGATATAAGTCCACAAAACCTGTTATTTAAGTTTGAAATGTAATATACATAATCTGTTGATGTGCCTAAAAAAAAAAAAAAAAAAACCGGACCACACACCTACTAATTGACGAATGTGGCTTTGGTCCAGGTTTTTCTCTGAAGGTTGGGAGGTCATCCGGTAGTTGCTCACATGAAAACTGTATAGGCTAAACAAAAAGGAAGAGAGGGAGAGAGAGTAGGTAGCAAGTAGACCCCGGACTCTGAGGTGAAAAGTTAAGATGCAACCGGAACTTATTAAACATTCAATACCATTAGTATGAATTGGTATAAGATTTAAAAAAAAAAATAAAAAAAAATTGTAATAAGATTAGAGAGTACATACATACATACATACATATAATCACGCCTTTATCCCAGGAGAGTTAGGCAGAGGTGAATTAACATCCACATTTCACCAATATTAAATTCGGTCCCACGTAATAGGTGGTGAGTCTATTGTCGTCTTCCTATTGTTAACTCAAGCCATTCATCTGAGGCTGAGTATGGGCTGTATATATATGTCTGATGTTAAATAGTAAGAGAATAGGTAAAGTAAAACAGTGTTGACAATTTAAAAATAAATAAAATTTACTCAGCCTCAGATGAATGGCTTGAGTTAACAATAGTGCCCGGAAGACGGATCGTAATCACACCAATCTTTACGTTGGCAACACACATACTTACACATACCTACAAGGACGGAACACTCAAGACTTTTCCCTTTGTAAGTTTTCAGAGGATTAGATAAAGATATAATATACATTCAAATTCACTTTTCACCATGTTTTCAGCTGCACGTCATTCACACACCTTCCTACCCGGGCATCGAATATTAGACCCATTGTTACAGCAGTCACACTCACTAGGGCTGTGACTTATATTATTTAGGGCAAGGTACATTCAAATGTGGAGATGAAAGCCCTTATCTGACGTATGATTGATCGCTATCCTGTGTCGGCAGGTGAAAGTAACTGAGGTAATAGATCTCTGTTGTAACCTGCGTTACAAATGATAAGTATCTTTAACCTGGTCACTTGTAGATTGATAATATCTTTTATTTTTAACACGTCTGTATTTACCGAAGATAAATAGGTTATTATTTCTTTCTCTTAAAAGTGTTTGAAAGAGGCGACTAACGGAAAAATACGCTGACGATATCACTGCGACAAAAGGAAAAACCGAAAAATAAAAAAGTTATTAAAAAAAAGGAGGGAGAGGGCTATGTCTAGCAGTGAACTGCGATGGGCTAATTGATAGAAATATACTGTAGAAACTTTTATAATAATGGTACCTAACGTTTCTACTGTGATCTTTCCCATGGAGTTCCCCCGGAAAGGATTCACCATAAATCAATATCACTCATTTCGACTTCAAACCTGAGACATTTTACAAAGAACCTATACTCTCTTGCATTGCTTCATTAATAGAATAAAATAAGATTAATTCTTTATGTTACATTTGGAATATATATAAGAAATTCATAGTCTTCTTTTTTTATACCACTTGGTTGACAGACAAGCACACGACCCACCTGATGGAAAGTGGTTACCGTGGCTTATGGACGTGTGCAACACCAAGGGAGTAGCATTCGCGCTGCCAACCCTGTAAGCACAGAGTTTCTGTGCCGTCAGTGTAAAAGACAAAGCAGGACAAGCTTTTGGTCTTCTCACTGACAGCACAAAAACTCTCCAGTGAGCTTAATCATCCTAGGCGTTAATCCCGGTCACATTCGAAGCTTCCACTTCGAAGTTTTTCCACTTATTCCAGTCTAACTGCGAGTTAGTTTGAATTTCGATATTTTAGTAATTCGAAACTTATCGAGGTTATAATATGCCTACTATAAAGTATGGTTGCCAAAGGAATTCCAACTAGAACGAAGGTCATTACCGGGCGTAGTGTAGCGTAATTACAACTACAGTTACTACGGCGAGTGTACTACAAGAGTGTATCGATATTTAACTAATTAGTGACCATTAGTTAACCTAATAACGCTCCACATTAATTGTGTGAAGGTGAAACTTAGTACCTGATAGCAGTTCAAAACATTGTTTGCCAGTAATTAGATAGATAAAATACACTTTCCCGAGGAGTCTCATTCGTTCTCGTTCGCATTACAATTAGCTTAAAACGGGCTTGTTTTGAAAGGAATTGTTTGTATTGGTCTGTTTAAAATGCATCTGGGTAAGCTGATAATGTTCTCTTCATTTGGATATCACTTTAATAGCCGTGATTCATGGTGGAGTAGGCCACCCCATCTATTCAATAGGTGTCGTAGCAGGCGACTAAGGGATATATTTTAGGTTCACATCACATACACACACACACACACACACACACACACACACACACTCACGCATACACGCAAACACACACTCACACATACACGCAAACACACACTCACACGATCACGCACACACACTCACACTCACACACACACACACACACACACACACACACACACACACACACTCACACACTCACGCCCACTCACCTGAGAAATATAAAATCCATAACAGGTTAGACGATTACCCCCGAGTGGGTCATCTCGGTCTCATGGCCCATGGTCAGCCGGGGTGCGAGGGAAATGCCTTACATACCGGAATTTGAGAGCCGAGTTAAACATATCAGCGGACATAAGTAGGGATTGCCTACGAAAAGTATAAACCTTTCCAGTTTCGTCTTGGATCTTGATTTTACAGATTTTAATTTATTAACTAGATTGAAAAGCATTAGGACATGTCAAGAGTACCCGAAACCGGCAAGCATGTATGAAAACAACTATGAAAGTAGAAGAAGCAAAAGAGGTATTCTTTTTATACAACTTAGGTGGCAGACAAGCACACGGGCCACCTGATGGAAAGTGGTTACCGTGGCCTATGAACGTGTGTAACACCAGTCGAGTCACATCCCTGCTGCCGACCCTGTAAGAATAGAGATTTTAAGTGCCTTCAGCGCAGAACACAAAATCAGGACAAGCCTTTGGTCTTCCCACTGATAGCACAAAAACTCTCCAGTGAGCTCTGGCTACTCACCGCTGGGAACTCTACATGAGGTTATTATAGCCGTGGTATTCTGTAGGGTGGAGGTAATTTCCCAGTCGGACTACTCAATTCGGATGGGAATCCCGTCGTTTCCTACCTCCTATATCTATAGTAGAAAATAGAAGAAGCGAAAGAGGTACGCCGTGGCAAGTGGAAAACAGTAGTCTCTGCCTACCCCACTGGGAAAAAGGCATGACTGTATGTATGAAAAGCATTATAAATAATTACAAAGACGATCTTCGCATAATAATAAATTATTATTCTAATATAGCATCGATAAAGTTTTTACGATCGATGTCGCTTTAGTCGATAAAAGTCCTCATAAATACATACTCGATACTAGAATCGATTTTATTACAACTAGGGCTCATTTCCTTTAATCCCGCTTACCTTAGGTACCTATATAAATCTAATTACTCTATCATCTTTCTAAACGTTGATTGGTTATAAAAATCTCTGTCGTTCTAATGGCACATTTGTCCAATTTCCTGTTGGACATAATTAGCTTGCGGGCCGCCGATAAAAGATGGCGTTCTAACCGATTAGATATAGGTACGAAATAAGGGGAGATGCACACAATGGACTTTAAGTGTCCGTACATATCTGACGGAAAATGCATCAAGCGTCTATTCGGTCAAATTAGATCTGCCACAGTACGCGTCTAGTTAGTTCTATATAATATTGTCAGATCGTGCAAAATTGTCTTTGATTTGTAATAAAACTTTAAAACACTATGCATTTGACAGTTTTTACCGTAGTTTTGATTTTAGCCACTTCACGGAATAGTTGGTATATATACTCCAGACTTTACGGAAATGCCGTTGCGGATCGCCCGCGTCGGAACGCCAATGTATATTTTCAATACTTACATACTAAATGCGAAAGTAACTATGTCTGTTTATCAAAAAAACGTTATAGGGTAATTGATTGTCAAATAATAAAAAATTATAGGCTGTCTAATAGGCTTTAACGCCTGAACATCAGAACCGATTTTGATGAAATTTGCTACCTAGGCCTGACCTAGGCGAGCCCAAGCAATAAAGCTTGGGACAGGCTGATATAGGCTATGTTTGGTCACGATTACAGCTGACGATGGTTCTGTCGTTGCATCGATTTATTAGCAGTACCAGGTATTGGTGGAAAATCCGCTATTGATTTTATAAGTTTGCAAACTAAAAGGATTTATATGATATAAATCCTTTTAGTATGTTATGTATGTATTGTATTTTAGTTATCCCAACCAACTGCAAATATAGCCGTAACTAAAAAATCGCACTAGCAAGTGTCTTATCTATGCGGCTGGCCTAATCTCAGCGTGGTTGCGCATGCGACGACAGTCTAGTAACACGCCGCGTTGAAACCAAAAACATTTGTTTGGCTCTTCAATCAGCGGAATTCCGTGTAGTTTGATTACGCGTCTGGGCACTAGATAAAGTCGAATTTATGCGTCACATATTATGTGTGTTATCGGAACTGTAGTATCATCTTCTAATCAATCTGCTCAAGATATGTCAGAATTATGTCTTGATTTTGCAAGTAGACTAACTGTTGACGACCTCTGTGACGTAGCGGTAGAGTATTCGAAAGCTAAGCAGGAGGCGCGGGTTCGATTCCAGCTTAGTGCAAATATTTATATGCCTGAATATGTATTTTGTATTGGTCTGTGTGTTTCTATGTATAACAAGTAAGTATTTAAAAAAAGTATATAAGTATGTTTATCTGCATTCTAGTTCCCATAGCACAAGCTAGTTAAGCTATGCTTACCATGGGTCTAGATAGCGTTGTGTAGAATGTCGTGGAATATTTATTTATTTATTTAGCTGTTGCCAGTAGCTTAGCTTTCGTGAAATTTTGATCCCGTTCCCGCAACCCATGGAACCTATTCCCAGGAAACAAAACCTGTTTGTTATTCCAGACTGTAATCTATAATCGTAAAAAGAACAGTCAAATCAGTTCAGCCGTTTGAGCAAGATTGAATAACAAACATCCAAACATCTTCACAAGCTTTCACATTTATAATATGTTGGTAGTGAACGCGGCCGCTACTCAGGAGGCGCAGGTTCGATCCCCGTTCAGTGCAAATATTTGTATGCATGAATATGGGTATTTGTTTTGGTCTGGTCGTGCCTCGGAGAGCACGTTAAGCCGTTGTCGGTCCTGGTTACCAAAAAAACATCTATGGCAATCGTTACGGGTACTTGGAGCCATGAAAACCCAAAAACTGGTCTTTTATTTTTTTTTACGTGCGCAAAATCCCCACGGATACCGGACTCGAACCGACTAAAACGCACGCCGCCTGCAGGTCGATTTGGTTGCCGAAGGTGAGGTTGACATGCATATCCCTCGCTCCCTGGCCGACCCAGGGCCATCTCTCACAATCTGGCCCTCTACCCAAAAACTGGTCTTACACTTACTGCAATTAATACTTCGATAACGACATTGAATTATGGAAGTAAGATGACCATCGCTTCAACAAAAATATCGAAGTTTAGCCAAATACGCAGTGTCTAACTGCTGGTTAAGCGGATCCCAGGAGGATTCTTCAAGAGGGGCATGAGAAGATTTCTTCATGGACGGCAGCGCGAGTGTAACGCCCCTGGTGTTGTATACGTCCATAGCCCACGGTAACCACTTCCTATCAGATGGGCCGTGTGCTTGTCTGCCACCTAAGTGGTATAAAAAAAAGGTCTGAGGTTGATAGATTCGGTTGCGACTGCGATTGACGCTCAGATGAAGAAGATGAGGAAGTATTTTTCTAAAACATGCAGTCATTTTCAATGATCTGAATCCTACAAAAGTCAACATTCATGTTGGAGTACTTCTGGTACATATCCTAGCCAGGTCCAAGTAGTTCAGTTGACAGAGTATTTCCCCTAAAACGATACTCTTACTCTTGCCGATTCAATTACCGTCCCGAATTTTGTCGTTTTCCGCTTTTTTTTTCAGTTATGTGATTAATACATTATTAACATTATGGTACGAGTATGCAAAGGCACCATTTTTTGAAGAACAAAGCAATAAAGTTAAAAAAAAAACTATAACTCACTTGTGAATTATAGTAAGGAAAATGTCACAGATTGATTATTATAGGTGCCATTATGTGTTTAATTGCGGTGAAATTAGAGCCACTTTATGAGCAAATTTGTTGAAAAATAATTTTATATAATGTGTAATAAGTATAACTTCTAGCTATTAATTTTCTTTATTTTTCTGTAAATCTACGTAGTTATTTCTAATTTTAATTAGTAGAAGTTAAACAATGGGTACTTACGAAATCTACTACTTTTTGTTGAAATCTTGAAGCAAGATGTATTTACCTACCTACCTAGTCATATTTCTATTTCCAGACTTTGCTGATAACACTTTGTAAGTATGTTGGCGACTAAGAATATTGAAGTTATATTTGTTGGAATTCCGACAACAATTTAAAGATTTTAATGCAGCAAAAAGAAAATTAGTTAAATAGACTTTTCAGACAAACTTTTCACCCTCTAACATAGTCGAAACTTTTAAAATAAAATTGAAAATTTTAAATGAAATATTTCATAAACAAATTTCAAGTTTTCGTTAATAGATTTCGAATTTTTTGAATAATTTGACTATTATTAAAAATTACTTAGCTATGTTTATAGCTATTCTATATGGCAATACTGTCAGTTTACTAGAAAGGGAACCAGTCAGTGATGATGTGGAGGAATTTTATGACGCATGTGAGTAATTGACTATGTAAATATTTAGTTTTTTATTTAGTTATATGTTCATGCCGCGCTGTTCCCGGCAGAGTAGAATTTGAACCACCCCATCTCTTCCCATGCGGTGTCGTACAAGGCGACTAAGGGATAGGGCTGTTTAACATCGGACAGATATATACAGGCCAGACTCAGCCTCAGATGCATGGCTCGAGTCAACAATAGTGCCCGAAATACGGCAATAGGCTCACCCCCTATTACGTGGGACCGAATACAATTATTGGTGAAATGTGGGTGATAATTTATCTCTGCCTAACCCTCCGGGGATAAAGGCGTGATTATATGTATGTATGTATGTAGATTTTGTAGTTGGTGTACGTAATCATCTTTTTTTTGGCTAGGACTCGTCAATATCAGTTTAATGGTCTCATCAGAGATCTATTAATAGTCGTAGGTAATCATATTTTTTCAGAACCTAAAATAATATGTATCAGTATACTTGGTTAGAGGAGGATCGACTGCTATAGCTTAAATTGGAATAGTTCAGCAGTGATGTGATGAGTTTAAATTTGAGATAAAGAAAATAAAGGAAGAGAGCAAGAAAATAAAAATTGCGAAGGTTTGTGATTAAGAAAAAGAGTATAACAGTTTATTTCTATATAGGTATTCTATGTAATTTTTCTACTGTAGGAATAAATGTAAGCGTTACTTACATGAGCGTACTGGAACCCGCAGGCGTCCATACAGAGATAGAGGCACGTCGACACCCCCTGGATCGTCAGGAGGCCGACTTTGTACGTCGCACGCTGAAGTATCGCTGCAACAAAGAGACAGGGGAATTAGCCTGAATCTCTCACATTTTGTATATTTCACCCTGAATTATCGCAGCAATAAAGAGACAGGAGAATTAGCCTGAATCTCTCACATTTTGTATATTTCACCCTGAATTATCGCAGCAATAAAGAGACAGGAGAATTAGCCTGAATCTCTCACATTTTGTATATTTCACCCTGAATTATCGCAGCAATAAAGAGACAGGAGAATTAGCCTGAATCTCTCACATTTTGTATATTTCACCCTGAATTATCGCAGCAATAAAGAGACAGGAGAATTAGCCTGAATCTCTCACATTTTGTATATTTCACCCTGAATTATCGCAGCAATAAAGAGACAGGAGAATTAGCCTGAATCTCTCACATTTTGTATATTTCACCCTGAATTATCGCAGCAATAAAGAGACAGGAGAATTAGCCTGAATCTCTCACATTTTGTATATTTCACCCTGAATTATCGCAGCAATAAAGAGACAGGAGAATTAGCCTGAATCTCTCACATTTTGTATATTTCACCCTGAATTATCGCAGCAATAAAGAGACAGGAGAATTAGCCTGAATCTCTCACATTTTGTATATTTCACCCTGAATTATCGCAGCAATAAAGAGACAGGAGAATTAGCCTGAATCTCTCACATTTTGTATATTTCACCCTGAATTATCGCAGCAATAAAGAGACAGGAGAATTAGCCTGAATCTCTCACATTTTGTATATCTTACCCTGAATTATCGCTGCAACAAAGAGACAAGGGAATTATCCTGAATCTCTCACATTTTGTATTTCGCACCCTGAATTATCGCAGCAACAAAGAGACAGGGAATTATCCTGAATCTCTAACATTTTGTAAATCGTACCCTGAATTATTGCAGCAATAAAGAGACAGGGGAATTATCCTGAATCTCTCATATTTTGTATATCGTACCCGGAATTACTGCAGCAATAAAGAGACAGGGGAATTATCCTGAATCTCTCACATTTTGTATATCGTACCCTGAATTATCGCAGCTACAAAAAGTCAGGGGAATTAGCCTGAATCTCTCACATTATGGCCTGCGTAGAGCATCTATTGATCGCCTAAATAGACGGTTATATAAATCAAACTGCAAGGATTTTTATAAAATGGAAGACTGCAGCTAGAATTATCTATTATTGCTTATCTTGCTTAAAATCCAGAATAGAATATACCTGTGTTGAGTACCTTGCGAAGTCTCTCTGTTTCTATTTACCCCCAAGCGGCTAATGAAAATTCCATAAATAAAAGATAGATAAAATATGTCGAATCTAAAACAAGTTAACATAGCATCCTATATAATCTACGGTATAATCAAACCTACTACAAGAGGACACTTCAAATTCAAGTACCATCATAAGAACGAAAACTAACGAGCACTAAACATAAACATTTACTGCCAACACACAGAAAATATCAGCAACAACTTTACATTTTAGTTCATTTAAAATATTCACAGGGGTAAGCTAGAAGATACATAATACGAGAACTGTACACCTCATTACATTTAAACTATAACTGTCACTTACCACAATCGAGTACAAACATTGAAACGGACATTTAAAAGCTCAAAAACATTAAAACGGCCATTTTGTCTGCCATCATTGGGTTGACTAAAATGGCGGGCGTAATGCTGAATATTTGCATTACAACAGGCAGTGGCGCTACAAATTCAATATCTTTCTGTAGATGACGGTGGTAGTGCTTCCATATTGGGCAAACGACAAATATTTCTAAGCCTAAGAATTGAATAAGTTTTAACTTTTTAAGGTAAACTTTGTTAGTGTATCTTTGAGCTTCTGATAGTCGTTAAGAATTTCTATATTATGATATTCATAAGCTCCTGGTCTTTAGGATACCTTATTATGGAAATAAAGTTGTCTAATATTAAAACACTTTATCGCAATACTCAGTTTTACATGGACCTTGGATCGTTCCGATCACACGTCGGAGAGCTTGATCAGTTGCGTGTCAGGTGATCGTTATCGCGAGGGGACCCCCTGACAGGACACCACTGGAATCGAAATATTATAAGGTAGTCGTACTAGGTATATCCCATATATCAAACTTCAGGCCAAACAACACGGTTTTTTTTTAGTTTTTGATGAACTTTTTCGTTCGCGCTATTTTTTTAAATTTTCATTCAATTTTTGGAAGTTCTGAATTTTTTTCTTTTTCTTTTTTTGATAAATAATATTCCCTTCCTGGGACCTTTAACATCTTCGGGACCCAAGATAACCACTCCTACCAGTTGGTATAATAATAATAATTTATTCATAAATCACAATTGTAGCTGCACAGAATAAATAATGTTATTTGAAAATATAGAGTTGTTCTTCTACAATAGGTTGGTTGAGTTACTGCTCTCCTAAATAGACTATAAGTAGCCTGTGTTAAGGAGATACAGGGTTCCCCCTATATCTCCCCCGCACTGTCTATTCAAATAAAAGTGGATAGAAGTAGGTAGCAGGAAAGCTGACCTGAGGTTTTGAGGTGAGAAGAGGGTCATGTGAAAGCCTGTGACGCAACTGGGATCATCGCTGAGATGATGAGCATGACTGAAGCGTCATGCGTCTTATTGGCGGAAGAACGATATTGGTATTTTTTGGGAAGACGAAAAAGACCAATATCGTTCTTCTGCCAAGATAATATTTTAAATATTCATGTAAAAAGTCATACACACACTCAACTTATAAAGTAACATATTCGATTCTGGATGCGGACAAATATTGATACTGCATAATAGATAGTTAGATAATATTTGTCAATCAACGTCCGGTAGTCATTAATGTATGCTTGTATATGTATGTTAATCCCCAAAACTACTGGACCGGTTGTAATGCTGCATGTTTAAGCACTCCGATGTTAATATTTTAAGTTGGCATTATAATCTATGTGTAATTGATAACGGTGTATGTTTAATGGTAATTATTTTGACTTGTTGTTGTCATTATGACATCTGACTCTGAGAGAAGATGGATGATGATCTGACAGGTTCTATTTGCAAATTGATAGACATTTAAAAAGATTCAATGATGTATACTCTGATGCAGTAGCGAGAGGGGCCTATAACTCGATTCCTGCTGGCTTCCCAATGATCGCATTGTGAATGACATACTAGATCGAGTTAAGCTTTATTTTGTTCATTGATTTCAAAAAATTTCACCGACGACGGCGACACCATTCGCCAATGGTGAATTGGTGTTGCAACTCTTACCGGAGCCGGTGAGGTTGAAAATCTTCTCTTTACCTTAACGCACACTCAAGCTTTGGAGTGAACTCCCTGCTACGGTTTTCCCAAGTGCCTACAATATGGGGTTCTTTAAGAGGGGCATTAGAAAATTTCTTCAGGGTCGGCAGCGCGAGTTTAACGCCCTTAAGTGTTACACACGTCCATAGGCCATGGTAACCACTTCCCATTAGGTGGGCCGTGTGCTTGTCTGCCACCTAAGTGGAATAAAAAAAACCTAGAAGTCTGGCGTTCTCATCTTACGTGAAAATGTTGCCAGTATGGCCACAGAGGCAATCTTCTGATAAGCTTTTTTATTTGATCTATTGTAGTACCAGTTTCTGTAATACTCGTACAGGCAGACTGCCGTCTGTCCACCCCATACATCCCTAAGACCTGAGCGCCTGCACCAGAACCTCAATCAATGATCGATAACTGTAAGACTCGATGATGAGTTAGGTCTGGCGTCTAAAAATGTTATAGAATCTTTGCTTAAGATGAAGAACCTATAAAGTTGAAGTGTTTGTTTGTTTGGTTGAACGCGCTTATCTCAGAAGCTTCTAGCTCGAATTTTAAAATTAATTTTGTGTTGAATAGTCCATTAAAGGAGGAACATTATGTAATATGTATGATCTCGCTACTACCTAAGGGAGCAGAGCATTAAACCTAAATGTCAACAGATTAGTAGATATACCTTATACTAATAAAATATATCGACGCTTTTCGTGACAAGAAGGCTGACCTATTTTTAGGTCAGAGAATAAGCATTGCCATACAACGTGGCATTACTGCCAAACTTCTGGGAACGCTACCACAAGAGGCATGCGATGCGGAGGAATTCCACGACGCATTTTAAGTATTTTTAGCTATAAGTTGCATAATAGTTCTTTTAGTTTTATTTCAATAGTTTATTGAACAGTTTCAATATTAACACACTTAAAAATTATAAATGAGTTGTCACAGGGTTAAAAATGCCATGGGCGAAACCGAGCTGGGCTAGTCAGTGCACAAGAAAATGTAAAACAAAAGTAAATTTCGAACTGCAATTACTTCATCAATCCTTGTAAAAAGACCTTTATTTAAATTTAACACATATATGTGTGCGGACTTAATGCGAATGGTACTTATTCTCCACTAAGTTTATGTCCAAACGACACTTCACAATTTAACTACAACTTCCTTACCATAAAGCAGACGCCTGCGTTGTTTAAAACATACTCGTTTATCTAGACAGACAGAGTCTAGACAATATAAATGATACAAATCGCGTTCGCAGAATAAAACGAAACTAATTAAGTAAAAGAAATACATAAGCACTTTGTTATAAGGCTCAACATTCACTAAGGCGTTCATAAGACGTTTATGCTGATTGTATATATTCGAGTAATATAATCTGCAATCTATTTTTATTAAGCTAAGTACTGTGTATGCCGACGTGGGTTATTTTTATTCCATTACCGATTACCTCATGAGAGCAATTTAATTATACGCTCACCGTAAACTGTATCGTTTCAGTCTCAACACTTCAATCGATATTAGCGACAAAGTTGAAATTAGACTAATTCAAGTGACTCAGTGTGTGACTGGAGAGAGGCCTGGGATAAACGGCTTGTGTATCTATTCTACTCTAAATCTGTGATAACAAAAGCCCGTCAAGTGTGAGTCAATCTCACTCACCGAGGTTTCGGTAACTTATGCTGCATAAACCATAATATATTTTATATGCGTTTGTTTGATTTTTGCACAGTTTCAGGATGTTACAGACTTCTGAATCCTGAATAATAGGTCTTGACAGACAGAAATATAGAAGGAGAACGAAGTAATCCTAGTTCCTTTTTTTTTCTTTTGAGATACGAAAACCTAAAAATTGATTTTTTTTTCTTTTTATTCCACTTAGGTGGCAGACAAGCGCACGGCCCACCTGATAGAAAGTGGTTACCGTGGCCTATAGACGTGTGTAACACCAGAGAAGCCACACTCGCGCTGCCGACCCTGTAAGCACCGAGTTTATGTGCCATCAGTGTAGAGGACAAAGCAGGACAAGCCTTTAGTCATCCCACTGACAGCACAAACTCTCCAGTGAGCTCTACCCTACTCACCGCTGGGAACACAACATGAAGTTATTATAACCGCAGTATTCTGTAGGGCAGAGGTACTTCGCCAGTCGGACTGCTCAATTCGGCGGAAATACCGCCATGTCCTACCTCCTCATAAAACAATGGTGAGATCCTAAGAACATTTCGTTTTATTTTCTCTGCATCCACACTGGGTGAAGTAATTGGGTAGTACAAATTTCTCTGTTAAATGTCATAAAGAATTTCTTTAGCAATTTTCTTATATCTAATTTGATTCTAAACTTGAAGAGCCTACTTTCCTGAAACTGAATAGCGGTTAATCTTTAATAATAATTGCCACGGTTATTATTAATAGCTTCGTAATACATCGCTTCCGGTGGAAGCTGACCCTAATTCTTATACCTATCTGTACATGGGAATCTTTGCGATGCTCAGATAATGATACAGGCTGTTCTATTTGATTGTTATTAAGCTGTTAACGATTCCTGATAGCACTTGTCGTTTACTATTGTTATCTACGCTACAATCTTACGAGTGTTAAATATATTTTAATAAAGAGAATGGTAATTTTTTCTTTTTATTTAAGTAATAAAAATTAGCTTGGTATTTAATACTAGTTTTAGTATGCGTGCAGACTGCGCAGTATGCGTGAACCGCCTTCTGGACTATTTTTTTTCTTTCTCTATTCCCTGTATATAAGATAGCTTTGTAGGCACTCTATGTAGAAGAAAATTACACGTTACGATGATCCCAAATAGGAACAAGAGGCCCAATGGCAAGGTAAATGATGATGACTCTATTGACGAAATTTCAGCCAATTTATTTAAGCACCTATTCCGATTGAACAATAAACAAACTCGCATTCACATTTGTTATATTAGTTCAGATAAAACGCCCCAGACTATTGCACAGCTCTTCCAAATGCATTTACAGCCAAAGTTAATTTTCGATATAGTGAGCAGATGCCTCAATTTAGATCTATTTGATACTTCTATTACAAAGCGTGATTTAATAAATAGGTTAAAATATTTACTTTTCATGACAGTTCTTATTTATACAAATGTTTGTCTGTCGGTTTGACATGACTTATTTTTGAAACGTTTGGGCCACTTCCCAGTTCGTACCTTGGAGAACGAATTCCGGTTGTGTTTTTATTGGTGTGTCGACCTGTCGGCTTGTCCGGGATCGACTCTCGTCTGACCTCCCAGCCACGGGTAAAAAGTCTGTTCCAGTCTCATCTATTGTTTGGCAGGTGCACCACCAATTTGCAGTTGAGGTTGACTAAAAGTTTAAAAAAATTGAGATGATAAAAAGAGAGCAACCTGTATATACAGTAATTAAGTCTCAAATCATTTATTCTTAATAAATGGTGGGCGTTAAATTGCAATATTATCAGATCCCTGGCTAATATGTACGGATTAATTAGCCTTACTAACTGGTGTCACGGACTCGCGGACGAGTCTCTTGACGGTAATGGCGCCAATATATCATTATATCATTGCTCATATTATACGCGCGAGTTCCGCCTTTGACCGCAATTTCTATATCAGTGGCTTACATTTCATTATATATTACCGAAAATACATATATACATATAATAGGTTTAGGTTTAAAGAATTTTATTCTCATAAAGACATATTTTACATCACTTACATGAGAACATAAATTATAAATTCCTAGAATAGTATTCGTTGTCACACTAAAAACAGACACGTTCAGTACATTAAGATTATGTGTTTGGCTAATTGTTTCTTAAATACATCATAATCACGCCTTTATCTGCGGAGGGAGTTCCGGGAGTTCCGATTCCGAATTCAATGGGAGGTGAATTAACACCCATAATCCACCAATTATTGAATTTGGTTCCACGTAATAGGGGGTGAGCCTATTGCCATTTTCCGGGCACTATTGTTGACTCGAGCCATGCATCTGAGGCTGAGTCTGGGCTGTATATATCTGTCTGATCTTAAACAGCCCTTAGTCGCCGAAAATGCGTATTTTTATCATTGACAGGCTCACGTATTGTACGTAAATGAGTTTGAGATTGGAAAATAGAGTGAATAACAAAACGCTCAAGATGATCTCCCTGTTGTGGTCGCGAGTGTGACTCCCCTGGTGTTGTTGTGCACACGATCCTTGGTCACGGGAACCACGTCCTATCAGGAGTATCAGGTGGGCCGTGTGCTTGAATACTAATATTTATTTTCATTGGTATGGATGCTTTAGGTATTCGATGAGGTAGAACATGACGGCATTCCTGTCCCAAATGATGATTCCGACTGGGGAAGTACCACCCTACAGAATACCACTGCTATAATAACCTAGTGTTGTGTTCCCGCCGGTGAGTAGGGTAGCCAGAGCTCACTGGAGAGTATTTGTGCTGGTAAGAAAGGCTTGCCCTGATTGTGTCTTCTGCATTGACGGCTCAGAAACTCTTAGTTCCTACAGGGTCGGTAGTAGGGGTGTGACTCCTTAGTTTTCGCGCACGTTCATAGGTCACGGTAACCACATTCCACCAGGTGGGCCGTGTGCTTGTCTGCCAGCTAAGTTGTATAACAAAAAGTATAATAATTATATATCATAAAATTATCTATGTATGTTTACCCGCATTCTACAACTTATAACACAAGCTAGTTAAGCTAGGCTTATTTTAATAACTATAATATTAACTTTTTTTTTTAGGTAGGACACGCCAACTTGACTTCACCTCGCCTGATGGTAAGCTAAAGGCAAAGTCTCAGACACTAAGTAATGTTACAATGGTGGCACTCAGCTTGGCGGCATCATCAGATGCTTATTCACGCCCCGCTTAAAGGACTTGGGACTGTAGGAAGAAGGAAACACGTGTGCTGGTAATGAATTACATTTCTTGGTGGTGCCTCAAAGAAAAGAGTCTCCGAGTGTGAGGGTGACATTTAAGCCCTGCACGTGTTGTCCTATGTACGAAAGGAGAGGATGGGATTAGTTGCAAGAGCTCATCACTTATCGCCTAGAATTAGTATTATGATATCAAATAGTATGCAGTAGTCCTAGTAAGAGATAATATTGGAAGTGGTACTAATAAAATATGTTACAGTAGTAGCCATACCTCGTATCCCGTGAAGTCGGTAACAGATGCAAATGTCCAACATATTTAAATAATTTATCTCACTTACACTCCGACAATGCTTTGACAGTCCAAGTTATTTATACAGCAGTGGTTTTCTTCGAAGGATGTGCCTAATTCATAGTAGGAACCTATTTAAATAATCAAAGCTATGAAAACACTTCCATTATAAGTCATATGACCATTTATACGGTCAATACGGGACAGCTTAAGTTTGATTTAATTTGAATTAAATTATTGAAAAGAAAATTAATTGTTATCTCATTAAAACAACTAGCTTTATTGTGTACAATAAAGAATATCTTATCTTACCTAAATAATTTAATTTTTATTCGATTTCATTGCGATCTATTTGGGTTTATTTTATTATTAACACCGATGTTGATGCAGAAATACTTGATTTTCAGCAGCAATTGTTAATATTCATGGGTAACTCTTTGTGCTTACAGGGTTAGCAGCGCGAGTGTGACTCTCTTGGCGTTATACACGTCAAATTAAAAAAAAAAAGCTGCCTGCCTATATAACTGCGATAATGAGGATTAAATTGAAATAAAATAACACTGATTATTTTAGCATACGTCCATAGGCCACGGTAACCACTTCCCATCAGGTGGACCGTGTTCTTATCTGCCACCTAAGTGGTATAAAAAAAACACAAAATTAATAATGACAAAATCCACTTATGATTTATAAAATATATATAAAAATTATGATATTGCGGTTTATTCTTATTTATCGGAAAATAAGTGATGTTATTGTAAAATGGTTGTATTAATTAGTGCGTAAATATTAGGTTACCGCAATACCGTATTAGGTTTCACCTGTAAAGCTATTTGCCAGTGTTTGTAATTAACTAAAAATAAAAGAAATAAATATTAATAACAATGGGACTATTTCGCTTGCCAAAGTTCTTCAGCGACACCTGGACGGCGGACAAATAAACGGGACTGTCCCGTTCACAAGGGGACTGTCCCGTTCAAAACGGGATTTATGGTCATATTAACGACAAGTGACGCCAGATCTACAATTAAAATTCTTGATAGATGTAGCCAGTTATATTAAGCTGTCGTTACAGAGTTAGCTTTAGCTAAAGTAATAACTTAGTAAACAACTCTGCCAATCCCTGTTTATTTATTACAGGGAAATGATATAAAGTCGGAACATTAATGTGTGCATGTTGTCACTGTAAATCTAAGCGGTTAAGACACTCCGATGGGTTATGGCTGTGAAAACCGAGTTTATACTGTTAGAAAAGGCTTTTCTGCCTATTTTCGTGTCTGTACAACAGTACTTACCTACTTATATACATTTTGAAACTGTTATTGACTATATTCAAAGATATTTAAAGATATCGTGTTGTGTTCCCAGCGGTGAGTAGGGTAGCCAGAGCTCACTGGAGAATTTGTGCCGTCAGTGGGAACTGATTTGTCTTCTACTGACGGCAAAGAAACTCTGTACTGACAGGATTGGCAGCGCGACTGTGACTCCTCTGGTGTTACAGACGTCCATAGGCCACGGTAACTACTTTCCATCAGGTGGGCCGTGTGTTTGTCTGCCAACTAAGTGGTACAAAAAAAAAAAATTATTTGTCCCGAATCAACTAAACTAGCACGGTGTTTTATAACATCTGCCTACGGGAATCTGGCGGGCCTTAAAGAAGATATCCTAGAGTATTCGAAATTACATACTAGTATTTCCAGCTTTTTTTAAACTGTATTGCTTATGTTTAGATCAGTACCACGTTGCGTTGGTAGTGTTATAACCCGGGACTTTGAAGGGATGTGTAGAGTGTCGTAAGCAAAACTAAGCTCACACATCGGTGGCGACACTTATAGCCATAAAAGGAGACCACCTGTTTCCGTTAACAGGCCTTTTGTGATACTATATGTTGCAAGTCCAAAATTTTCTAACAAAAAATGTCATCACTCACAATCAAATCACTGGCTTGAGTTTCACCTCTCCACTGATCGCCGCTACTACTCACGGATTGTGCGTGAAGGCATTGAAATAAAAAAAATATAAAAAAGAAGATGATTGAAGGGAAGATGGATTCAAAGTATTCGGAACTTGGAATCCAGTGATTAAGATACTAAAACCAAAAAACACAATGCCGTTAAAAACTGACATAAAAGTAATGGTGGGTAGTCGCACAAAAAATGTTCCCCGCATACCTCTCGACGCTCGCAAGCTAGTCAAGTCGTGACCACGGGTGCTGCAACGCATGCGAAACGTCGGCAGAAATAGTAATTTCTATGATTGAATCTCGAAATGTCTCGAACCCTTGTATAATTAAAAAAACCTCGAACAGCAAAACAACATGACTTGGAAAATTATGTGCAGGAGTCGCAAAACGAGACAGGCAATGAAGACAATAAATAGCAAAGATTAATTGACAACACAATCCACACACTGGTAGCTAAACGGCACAACCGAAGGTATTATGTCAAGAGTACATCATTATCGGCTCGATCAGCTAACAATGCCGATTCGATCGGCACGTTTACTTTCATTGTGACACTACTCACGAGCGATCATGCGGCTCACTTGCGGGTGTATCGCTAGCGTATCGGCGCGGGTGCTCGCGGCATGTCTGAGATGTGCAGGCGCCAGTCATTGTGCAGGATAATGCAGTAGGTAAATTTGGTTTCACTAGATATTAAATGGAAATTAGTTCCTGATCCCGTGTACATTTGTTAGATTATGTGTATAGTTAGAATATGTAAAACAAATGAATGTATGAGGTTATTTACTAGGTGTTCAGCAATTTTAACCCTTTTTTCCAAAAGGAGGAATTATATTTTTTTAATATATTTTTTTATAAGTCAAAAATGATTAAATACCCATATTGGATTATGAGGTATTTAAACATTATACTTTTTAAGGCTCTTTGAAGATTGTTTGAAAAGTCGTTCATTGAGTTCAGTTCAAGTTTAATAAATAAATATTGTAGTACCTATTTTTTTATATCACTTAGGTGGCAGACAAGCACACGGCCTCATAGAAAGTGGTTACTGTGGACTATGGACTCAATATTATGTGATATAAGTTTCACTAAGTGCCCTCAGTCTACAGTTACGGTATAAATAATAATCTATACCTACTAATATTATAAAGCTGAAAAGTATAATTGTTCGGTTGAACGCACTAATCTCAAGAACTACTGATCCGAACTGATTTTTTTAGTATTAAATCGTCCATTTATCGAGGAAGGTTATATGCTATATATTATCACGTTACTGCTCCAAGATGCTGAGCAGTAATCCAAAATATAAACAAATCCAGCAGATTCTTACGTTATTTGGAAATAAGGTTATAAATTGCACATGGCTATTGATACGAGATTTCGAAGTATGCCACTGGTAAAGCCGAGGTAGGTCGACTAGTAACTTTATATTCTCCAAAAATCGTTGCATAACGTAAAGATTATCAGCAGTTTAATT
This sequence comes from Eilema griseolum, assembly GCA_963662185.1. Classification (NCBI taxonomy): domain Eukaryota; kingdom Metazoa; phylum Arthropoda; class Insecta; order Lepidoptera; family Erebidae; genus Eilema; species Eilema griseolum. Next base: position 16,890,613 of record OY759250.1, read on the forward strand.
TTATGATACTGAATGAAACATTTTATTCCAAATTCTGATGTCATATACAAGTTAAAGTACTGCCATTTAATTTTATAGTCTGATATGCGCAGGCGCAGGGTGACGATGCAATTTCGTGCAATTCGCCGGACATCAAACAGTTATTGCCGACTTGGAATTGATATGGACGTTTAAACATTTTTTGCTTCGCTGTAATAAATCAAATATTCAATTTTAAAAAAATACTGGGTAGTTATTTATAACTTCGTTTGTTGAATACTAGCTGTTGCCCGTGGTTCCGTCCGGGTGAAATACTAATCTCGTTAACGAAGAACTCAAGCGCCTACAATATGGGGTTCTTCAAGAGGGGCATCAGAAGGTTTATTCATGGTCGGCAGCGCGAGTGTAACACCCCTGGTGTTGCATACGTCCATAGGCCACGGTAACCGCTTCCCATCAGGTGGGCCGTGTGCTTGTCTGCCAACTAAGTGGTATAAAAAAAAACCTTTTCCCGCGATAAAAAAGTCGAAGCGTGGGTTTTGGCAGTGAGACTGCAATAGCTCACATAAAAGTCAATGTGAACTAAGTTATATATAGAAAGTCTTATGGAAGTTTTGGATGCCACTGAAATTGGTGCTAAGATGAAGCAGAAGATATTTACTAGCTACTAAATACTAATTTGTGAAAGATTGGATGCGCAAGTCGGAGAATCGAGTGCAATAAGGCTAGAGTTATTTAAGAAAAATGTGTATTGCATGTGTGTAAAAATATATAATCATTTGCCGAACAATATTGCTGAACTACCTGTAAGATTATTAAAAAGGACACTGTTTGAAATGTTATTAAATAAAAATTATTATGACGTACACGAATATTTAAATGACAAATTTAAAGAATGGCACTTGAACATAAATAAATAAGGATGTTAATTAATAATAATAATAATAATAAATACATAATGGTAATGATTATAGATTTAATGTAGATTTAAGAAATTGACAAATGTACTAAATTTGCACGCCGTCACATGGCAGAATATGAGCGAACTACACTATGTTATTATAACACCTCTATACACCATGTTCTAGCAAATAAATGAATTTGAATTTGAATGGCGCACATTGGAAGAGGCCTGTACCCAGTAGTGGACTACAGATATGGTAAAAAAAATTGCCGAAATTTTCTTACAGATTCATGAGTTCGTTATTCTTGTAATTTAATAGCTATTTCCATTATTTATATTTTGTTTGAAAGATTTTGTTTTTATTGGCCACTAAATTTAATTCGATCTTCAAAAACAGTACTTCCTAAATGCTATCCATTTTGATGATAAATTTCGTATTACTTTTTTACAGCTGTCACTTTTTAAAACAGTAATAAAAGTGTTTGTTAGCTTAATGTTGTTTCATTCATACACAAAAAAAACTATAAAATTTGTACACTACCTACTTGGCCTACTGTAAATCTGTTGGTGAACAGTAAAAAATTATCTATCTATCTATCAAAAATATTAGTACGGAAAATTGAGTTTCCTCTAATTGCTTGAAAAAAAAACCGGCAATTTAATATGTATCGACCATTATTTCTGTGATATTCATAAAGAAATCTCTTCACAAAATAAATTATTGAAGTCCTAATATCAAAAGTCAACAATATTAATCCTTATTTTAACACCAATAGTCATGTAACCTAGTCGATAAACACTGGGTATCGATAACTAGCACTAATTCACGTTAAATAGCCGTGAATGAAGTGTCTTGTGCAATTTGCCCATACCGACACGGTGAGTGCATCGTACTCAGTAGTTGTGAGACGCGAACTCGATTGACGAGTACAGTAGTGAGGAACAACTATTTTAAATTATATCGATTAATTAATCTTTAAGTCGATATTATTATATTAAAGAGATTTAGAAGGAAGTAATTTAGATATCGAGTAGTTATAGATAGATAATGATTACATTCTGATTATCACTAGGTATATACTTAACCTTTTAAAAATATAATATTTGATTCGTTCAAATGCTTTAGAGTCCAAGGTTGCTTATTATTTTTCATTGGTTTTTAGTCTTTTAATAGCGACTGTCGTCTGATCTTCTTCAAAGACCGTGGTTGAGGCTCTGTCCGATTAACAAGTTTGGTTGACCTGAGCCCCACAGGTGCGTGGTTTCCGGCAGAGTAGAATTTGGACCACCCCATCTCTTCCCATGCGGTGTCGTACAAGGCGACTAAGGGATAAGATTGTTTAATATCAGACAGATATATACAGCCCAGACTCAGCCAGAGATGCATGGCTCGAGGCAACAATAGTGCCCGGAAAACGGCAATAGGCTCACCCCCTATTACGTGGGACCGAATACAATGATGGTGAAATGTGGGTGTTAATGAAATTCACCTCTGCCTAACTCTCCCGGGATAAAGGCGTGATTATATATATATGTATGTACATCCAGTTTACCCTACAGGTGGGGCAAAGTGGATTGTAAAAAAATATTATCCACTTTTATTTATTCTGGTACAATTGTCCCCACTAGAATTGGTAACTTTGTCCATGTTACATTTATAAGATCTAAGAACATAGTTTTCAACACATTTTAAAGAATAAATTGAATAATGCTGTTTTAATTTTATCGATAAAGAGTATCGAAGCCGTGTAATCTTTGCCCCAAGGTGTAAATCAATAAATCGGTAGATAATCTCCCCTAAATACATATGATGGACACTGAACGCAGCTAGTCTACTCAATAACAGACTTTAGAACGAGCTAAATGAAATGGAAATATAGTTTAAGTATAATTTAATATAAGAGTTCATACTTGTTATAGTGATGAGTTCATTTTTTTTCTTTAAATGTAGACTTCTGGATATTTTGAGTACAGGTTAGACTTTAAACCACCCGTAATTAGGAACTCCATCATATCTAATGTGTCAAAAATGTAAAATTGTAAATTAGCTTTATATGTGTTATTGTTAACTGTTGAAACTCCTTCATCTTAACTCATTTGTACACGCGTTCTTGTGGAATGCAACCTGGACTCTAATCCTATTGAAATTTGTATTATTATTGTAGTTCTTATTGGTTGTAATCTATTACGTGTGATAAATAAATAAATAAAAAAGCAGGCGGGAATTTACTTATATAAACTATTAATAAACCTAATGAGTGTATCTGTCACTATAATACACTTAACCATCTATGTAATTTGAAAAAACCTTTTTGCATTTATTTATAAAAGGCTACATTTTAGAGCAAATAGAAGAATATTTTATCCATTAAGAGCTGTGCAATAAGATGAAAATGGTTAGAAAGACGAAAGGAGTAACAAACAAAACACAAAAAAATTAAAATTCCTTCTCTTCCCATGCTGTGTCGTACAAGGCGACTGAAGGATAGGGCTGTTTAATATCAGACAGATATATACAGCCCAGACTCAGCCTCAGACGCATGACACGAGTCAACAAAAAGACCGAAATACGGCAATAGACTCACCCCCTATTACGTGGGACTGAATACAATGATTGGTGAAATATGGGTGTTAATTCCCCTCCGGGAATAAAGGCGTGATTATATATATGTATGTATGTATAATTGAATAAAGTGAAAGTTTTTCACTTGATTCACATCGATCGATTTAACCGTGAAATAATAAATAGAGTCGTAACCGTGAACGTAATCAATTAGAGGCGATCCAAATGAAATGTAATTTCACTACTAATTGTGAAAAAGACTTAATCATAGATCACTTGGTACCGATGGCGCTAGTTGTGCAAGCGCGTAATAGCCGCCAGTCACGCGACGACCACACACGCGTGCAGACGTGTCAAGAGTAAGACAATCACTGTTATTAACTTAATTAACACTTAGATAATATGGCCTCGGGTGGTTTTTTGTTGAGTTAAGATCTAGGAAATGGTAGAATTTAAGATATGAGCTTCATTACCAAATATTCGATTGGTAAGACAGGAAAGCAGCTCTTTTCATCCGATCGTTAATCCTGTTGCATTGAAAATCTTGCAATTTAAAGCATTGGATATACTCTCTTACTCCCCCTATCCAAATTTTGTTCTTTTTTATGGCAGTGACTATCCTCTGACACCCAAGCCAAAGAGCAAAATTCTGCACCAAATATAGGTATTTAACTCGGAAACTCAAAACAATGAAACATGGTAAATATCCCGTTTATTTTGATACTTCTGCGCCAAAGCCTCATCTATCAATCAGTAGGTGTTGATTGGAAAAATGTTTAACAATATAGCTAAACCAATATGGAAGTTATAGTTAATGGAGACGTCAGCTCTTATTTCACCAAAATAGTTTTCTTATCTCGAGGTATGTAGCAGATTGTGATAACGCTGATAAAATCTAAATGAACGGAAACATATTCAAAAAGCCGATACGATTCATTCATGCGACTATTGGTATTCAATAAACGGCACCTTATGTAGTCAAGCACATAAAATTCCTAATCAAACTAAGATTAATGGATTCAAATGACTCTAAACCAGAATTCGAAGTTAATCTCCTTTGGAATCTTAAGTAGCTAGTGTAAATATAACGGTAGCTTTATCAGACACCTTCTCACCTTGAGTTATCAATCCTTATGGGGTGAGATTAGAACTGTGTAATTTTTATAGCATTTGGCTTGAATAGTTGTGGAAATACTTGTTGAAATCGGAAGAATTTCTCTAAAAATCTGCCATTAATAAACGGAAGAATAGATCATAAGCATCGGTAGAGAAGATAAGTGATAGATGTGTAGTATGAGAATGTAAAGGTGTTATTAGAAGATTTAGTTCTTTAAAAAGGTCAGACATGAAGACCTCGGATGTTTGAGGACAGAGCGCTGTTATAATGTGAAAGGTGAGGATATCTCTGAGGCCCCGATCAGACTTGGCTGCCAACATTGAAGACATCAACTAGGTAGTATCAAAATGAATTTATTTTAAAAATGTAGGTGGTAAGCGTATTTCGGCATTTCATGGATCTCTAGACTTCATGATTAACGATACACTCACTACTATTTTTTATACAACATAGGTTGCAGACAAGCCCACCAGTTCATTCCACAGCTTGAGCCTGCATGGGATGAAGTTCCTTTCATACCACACTTTCCAGTCGCAATGTGTGAGGATGAATTCCCTGCCTATGTCGAGCGGTGCGATGATTGAATGTAGCTATAGGCATCATGTCAAACAATTCATCTGAGCACAAGCCATTGTACATGCAGTAGAATACACACAGCGAGGCAAAGTCCCTCCAAAGGCTGAGAAATTCCACATCGCCTGTGAGTATGGGATTGTCGACAAACTTCAACGCCCTTCTTTGCACCAAGTCGAATGGGTCAAGCTGGTATGTCCTGCATACCAGCTTGACCCCTTCGACTCAGTGATCTCGATTAAGTTGTTTGAGACTCTCCTCCACCTCGGATAGAGGGATATTTATATGAATCGTGTAACTAAAAGTAAATTTTGAATACCTACAAAGTAAATCAATTACAAATATTATAAAGCAAATCGTTTTGAAAGGTCTTCCAAAAGCTGTTAATAAAACATCACCACGTGTTGTTAGCTATCAATTATTTCCCAACTCTTGCTTCACGTAGCCTCAACTAATACCTAGTTAACAAAGGCCGATAATAATGTATCAAGAGAGACGATGCTGTCATGTAATGAAATTATTAAGTGTAAGATAAAACCATGGTGGATATAAATAATAATTACGGAGAAAGTTGGTAGCTGGCCGGTTCGGACCCACAGTATTGACGATTAGATTATATGAACAGAAATATTTGGTCATGTATTTTAATAAGTAGTATGTCACTAGGATCTTAGATTAGGCAGAGCTGTATCATTAGATGCTGGTTATTTGAGATTGAGTAGCCTGGGAATTGGATATTGCTGTTTAGTGTACATGTTATACTGCTTAATTAGTTGTTAGAAACGTGATTTCTTTATTACAATATCCAAGGAGTGTTAATTGCTATTGTGTAGATTAGATAGTATTTAATAGACAGTAATATTTGAATGAAATATGACTGTTGAAACAGATATTTAGAAATTTATTTATTTGGTACACAAAACAGATAACATTTAAAATTTTACATATCATTTCAAGGTTCGGTTCCAGATTGAGTTCCATAAACATGTGTACTCAGCTTGACAGAATTAAAAACCGTGCATTAAGTGATACAATAAAAATAATAACTAAAACCAAAAATAATAAACAAGTATTAACAGTAAAATAATATAAAAGTAAAATAATAACAGTAATTAATGTCTGCAACAAAGTGACAACAAATTTATAACTTGACTTTAACCTGCTTAGCAGTATTCTTGTATTATTTTTTCGCGATACCTCTCGACCTCGCTCTCGACACTCGCAAGCTAGTCAAGTCGTGACCACGGGTACTGCAACGCATCCGAAACGTCGGCAGAAATAGTTTGTTCCATGATTTAATCGCTTAAAGTCCCAAAACCGTTGTATAATTAAGTATTTATTTATTTATTTAAGCTTTTTGCACAAACAGACAGAATGTACAAAGGCGGACTTAATGCCACAGGCATTTTCTACCAGTCAACCTTAGGGTGATGCAGAGATATTAAAAGTAGGTGCTCGAAGTGTTGTAGTGATAGTTTCCTCAGTTAGGTATTCTTGCATGTGGAAAAAACTCGGCTGAATATATCTATCTCTTTCTTGGCTATGCTCACTATAAAGACAACGCATTCGCATTAGATATATTTCGAATAAAAGAACGTACATTAGTCTGATTGAGGACGAGGAAAAGAAAATACATGTTATAGAATGTCCAGTCGAAGAGTACCCCGTTACAAATCATAACATAACATAAACTCACGCCTATATCCCCGTAGGGGTAGGCAGAGGTGCTAGCACCCACATTTCACCAGTTTATGTTTAGGTCCATAGGTGGCGAGCCTATTGCCATTAACCGGGCACTTATAAACCTGCGATGAATACACACATAACTTCGAAAAGCATCGAAAAGTCATTGGTGTGTGCCATGGTAAAACCTGGGATCGAACCCGAGTCCTCGTCTCAGCAGTCCATTACCCATACCACTAAGCTTACAAACCGCGTCACAAAATTTAACTAAGAAAGAAGAGAAGAGAAGAGGAAGAGGGATACCAAGCCAAGATCATAGCAAGTGAATATGTTATCACTGTCTATCTTTTGCCTATTTCTTATCCAAATAAAATAACTTTGAGACGATGTTATCTAAAAGTAGCCATGTCTTTGAAGCAATGGCTAATTTTTGCTGTATATTTGAATAAAATATTGAAGTAATTTGAGCCATTACTACTCCAATGAAACGGATTAGGTCCAGAATGTCTAATTCCAAAAATGTCCAAAAGATAACCCAAAACCCAGAATATCCATGTCCCAAAATGTCGAATTTCCAGAATATTCATCTATTTTTATTTGGGACTCACGTGTTTAGATGCATCTATAGGATTTTGGGCTCCGTAGATCCATGGAAGTATCCTCGTATATAAAGAGGGATATGTTCATAAATCCATTCGTATACACAAGCTTTAATAGCACATTCATAAAAATGGTGTCAGCGTTGCAATACAACAATTATTTATAGCCAAGTAATAAACATAATATTATATGCATGTCTTAATAGCAATTATTTACGATAGTAATCATGGAGTATGATAAACAATATATAAACACAGACAGATTCATAAATAGGTAAAGAAATAATTGTGATTGTTTCAGAGATTTATGTTAATGATATTGGTATCTAACATGTATGTATCCATCTTTATATGTCCTATGTTTGGTGTGCAATAAAGAGTATTTATTATTATTATTATGTTTCCACAATGGCCAGTTGCCATACGAACATCTTTTGCAGTCATTACGGATAGTCGGAGCCCTAAAAAGTCCGAATTGTCTCGTCAATTGGTTCTGGATGTCAGATTCACTCAGCTTCACGAAAAATATTGAATTTCAGTGGCATTTAGACTGAAAAATCCCAACCTAACAGAGTTGGGAAAAGGCTTAGAGAATGATGATGAGGTTCAACGATAAATTGATGTATAATAGTTTACTAAGCTTATTTCAGCTTCATCACAGTGATTAGAGGCAATTTGAAATTGGCACCAGTGAATAAAAAATTTAGAAGCGAATGACTGTCGTGGTATGGAAGAAAAGAAGAGGAGAACACCATGGGAACAGATGAAAGTAATATTGTGAAAAAGGTTCAAATAATGGATGTTGATGGCCAAGAAAAGATGTACGGAATGCGTAAAACATGATATGGCAATGAAAAGAGTGACTGATAAGATGACATCTGACAAGAATGTATGAAGAAGAATTGTATATGTATGATATTTTTATTTTTAGTATGTATTATATGTATTTTTTCTGCTGTTGTACACTTGCTTTTTTTATCATTTTTTGCACTTTTAATCCCCAAAGGTTTGCTGGGAGAAAACTCAATATTGAGTTAAGCTCGACTCTGTACACCAAGATGTATTTGTGATTACCTGTTGATGTGTTATTTTCTTGTTTACAATAAAGAATTAAAGGAAGAAGAATTATATGTTGCGCTGTCCCTAAATAATTGGGCAGAGCATCAAATTTTGCCTAGAAACCATATTTTTAATGACTCATATTCACACTTAGGAACCACAATTTCACGAAAATAGAAGTGACAAACAGGCTTCTAATTCAATTTGTGTTAATTTTAATAATGTTTTTATTATGATAATGTTTCAACTACAAATTTTAGAAGCTGACATTATATTGAGACATTCAATAATTATGTATGTATGAATATACATACATATAATCACGACGTTTATCCCTGGAGGGTTAGGCAGAGGTGAATTAACACCCACATTTCACCAATAATTGTATTCGGTTCCACGTAATAGGGGGTGAGCCTATTGCCGTATTCCGGGCACTATTGTTGACTCGAACCATGCATCTGAGGCTGAGTCTGGGCTGTATATATCTGTCTGATGTTAAACAGCCATATCCCTTAGTCGCCTTGTACGACACCGCATGGGAAGAGATGGGGTAGCCGTAATTCTACTCTGCCGGAAACCACAACCGGAAATCAATAATTGTTATTATCTTTTTTGACATTTTATTTAGACTCTTTTTCTCTTTTTCTTCTTGGTGATGTAGAAAGAATACAAATGTCACCACCCCATCTCATTCGAAGGGCGACACCCGTTAGATGAGATGTCTTACAGAAAATAACGCAGACGATTTCACGGCGAGAGAAGGAGGTAGGACACGGCGGTATTTCCGTCCAATTGAGCAGTCCGACTGGGGAAGTACCCTACAGAATACCACGGCCATAATAACCTCATGTTGTGTTTCCGGCGGTGAGTAGGGTAGCCAGAGCTCACTGGAGAGATTTTGTACTGTCAGTGGGAAGACCAAAAGCTTGTCCTGCTTTATATTTTAAACTAACGGCACAGAAACTCTCGTATTTACAGGGTGGGCAGTGTGAGTCTAACTCCCTTTGCGTTGCACACGTCCATAGGCCACGGTAACCACTTTCCATCAGGTGAGCTGTGTGCTTGTTTGCCAACCAAGTGGTAAAAAAAAAGCAAATTCGAAATAAAACCCTGTACCAACCCCTCTGGTCAGGCAGCGTGGAAACAGTATGCCAAAGCCTCCCAACATTGGGAGATGCCTATGTCCAGCAGTGGACCGCGATAGGGTAATTCATTGAATTAATCATAAATTTATGACTATTTACATACATTTGATGTTTTATTACGTAATATTAGTCCGACTGGGGAAGTACCTCCGCCCTACAGAATACCGCGGTTATAATAACTTCGTGTTGTGTTCCCAGCGGTGAGTAGGGTAGCCAGAGCTCACTGGAGAATTTGTGCTGTCAGTGGGAAGACTAAAGGCTTGTCCTGATTTGTCTTCTTCTGACGGCACAGAAACTCTGTACTTACAGGGTTGGCAGCGCGACTGTGACTCCTCTGGTGTTACAGACGTCCATAGGCCATGGTAACTACTTTCCATCAGGTGGGCCGTGTGCTTGTCTGCCAACTAAGTGGTATAAAAATTTTTTTATTAATCTCAATTAAATTAATAATAGATACACTCGTGCATCACTATATTTAATCAGTTCAACAGGGTTGAACTGTAATTAATTTAGTGTCGTGCACACTTATGAATATGTAGAAGTGTACACATAAATAATATTCTTATCTTATCTCTTAACGCCTCTCGTGTCAGCTTTTCACTCGAAGTCAGAAAATATATCGACACATGTAAATTAACCCTGATTATAACACACCATACACACCCAGGTGTAAACTTCTCTGATTATTGTCTAACCTACTAGAATATAGTCTAGAACATTATTTTTATCAATTTTGTCGAAATATTGACACGAATAATCGAAAAGCTGACACGAACCATGAAAACGTTAATTACAGATTGAAATATTTGCAATACTTTGTATTGTATATAGTTCTTTTATCCCTGGCACTGCACACGTCCATATTCCACGGTAACCACCTTCCATCATGTGGACTATGTGATTGTCTGCCATCTAAATAGTTTATTAAAATGTTGAACGCATAAAAAAATCGATTTATTTTGTATCATGTAATCCGCCCATCACTAGTAGTGACACGTGACATTCCCACGATCGCATCTCTACAGATTTGTAAGTTCCGAGGTCGACGTTCGGCCTTGTTCGGTGATTTTCGCGCGGTTGGCGCGTGACGTCACAACCAACTCAACGGCGGAGGCGACGTGGTTTCGCGCACGTATAACACGACTCTAGTGACGTACGACTGCGTCAGTATCGATAAAATGAGTACAGTCAATATTGGGTTAAGATAACGTTATTTAGGTAACAATAAATTTGCTAAATAATATTTTATCGTTATTGTACAAGTGAAAGGTGAAATATTGTCTCGAGATATTTGTTATTTTAGTAGAACAGCTGAGTAATTTATGTTACAAGACTTGAACATTTTATGCTATAAATACTTATGTATCTAAGCAGGTTTATCCGCATTCTAAAACTCATATTACAAACTAGATAAGCTAAGTATGCTTAGTTATGGTCTAGATAGCGATGTGACGTGTGTCCTAGAATATTTATGTGTATATAATTATTAGATAATATTTTTCTAAGTAGGTGGTTCATCATTCAAGATTTTTGAAGTCTGTGTTAAAATTTTCTAGATAACAAGAACATTTAAATTAGATAATAAGAGAGTAGATAAGAATAAATAATAAAACAAATAACCAAAAGATTCTTTTTTAGAATTAGATAACAAGGTAGTAAATAAGAATAACTAAATGTATATATGTATCTATCGAAGTTGAAAAGTATCGATTGTTAGGTGTCACAACATTACTCCGCTTAAATCAATATTTTGACTACAACGGTTCTAGCTATTGATGGTAAACGGATATTTATTAACTACTTAATGTTTTAAAGCGTAATGAGGTTATTATGTTAACGAAGACGCGGAGAATTGAAGCAAGTTGCGGCCAGATTAGTTTATATCTCCATTTAAAAAAAAATCAATTTATACGAGTAGGTACCTACTACTATCTCTTATTATGTATGTAAAGTTGATAAGTTAATTGAAGTTTATTGAAAAGTTGTCGTACCTGTACATTGAAGATATTTAGAATAAATATTAATAATAATAATAAACATTTAAACTATCATGGTCACTCACATCAGTATCACAATAAACGGGATATTTACCACGGAGGAACTGGAGTAGTGGCCACTGCTCCAGTTCCTCCGTGATCATGGTGCTTGCAACAGCGCCGAAATATCGGAAACATGGTAAATATCGCGTTTATGGTGATACTGAATAATAATATCAGCGTCTTTATTGTACACCAATAATATATTACATTACAATAAGAAGACTTTTGTGGTACTTACAGATGGCGGCCTTATCGCTCTGCGGTAATTTCTTACAGGCAACCATAGGATGGGAGAAAAAAATAGGAGAAGGATGTTTTAAGCAAGTTAGGTGTATATAGAGTATTTATGTTAGGTGTATTAGTATTTATAGAAGGGGTATTATTTATTGTGAATATATGAGGATAACCGCGATAGCCTAGTATATGGGTAATGGACTGCTGAGACGAGGTCTCGGGTTCGATCCCAGGTTTTACCATGGCACACACCAATGACTTTTCGATGTTTTTCGAAGTTATGTGTGCATTTATCGCAGGTTAATAAGTGCCCGGTTAATGGCAATAGGCTCACCACCTACTACATTGGGACCTAAACATAAACTGGCGAAGTGTGGGTGCTAGCACCTCTGCCACCCCTTCGGGGATACAGGCGTGAGTTTATGTTATATTTATTATTAGATGTACATAGAATGATTGGATTATGTTTGATAAACGTTTTGAATACAACCTATTTTTTTTAACGTGCGGATATCCCCTCGGATACTACCCCACCGGACCCGGTGAGGGTGGATTTCAGACTCGGACCGACTAAAACCGCACAGCCGCCTCAGGCCATCAGTTGCTGGGGGTGAGGTAACCTTTGACACATCCCTCGCGAGACGCAAATCTACTGAACAGAATTTGATAGAAAAATTTATCAGACTTAAAAAGCTTAAGGTACATGACCGCAATTCATTGAGATCATCTTTGACTGTTATATTATATGCCTGCAACTTCATACACGTGCAATTTTGATCTCTTTGCTACAAGTTATAGATTCCTATTGGTTGTGGGAATACGACAATAATCCCAAGCAGGCGATGCTGCGAGCAACAGCTAGTAAATAATAAAATTAATGCTAATATCTGTTTCTTAATAAATCCTGCTTCGTCCTCTACACTGACGGTACTGAAACTCTGTGCTTACAGGGTCGGCAGCGCGAATGTGGCTCCTCTGGTGTTACACACATCCATAGACCATGGTGACCACTTTCCATCAGGTGGGCCATGTGCTTGTCTGCCACCTAAATAATATAAAAAAAATTACTTACAAAATAATCCACGCGCGCCAGGGCCTCGCTTGTCTCGTGTCTAGGTTCAAGATATATGTCTCGAGGTATATACGGTTGGAAAACCTAACCTTTCACACTTAGAGCAGCACTAAAACAGATCCGTTGCTACGGATGTTCCGCTGTGTCGGCATGGCGGCACTCGGCACGAATCGCGATGTCTTGGGAACGAAACGGAAATTACGAGGCCATGTTGAGCAATCAACTTGACAAATCACCTGATAATCTACTCTTCAATCGTGAGCCATTTTTACCCGACTGCGGTGAAGCCTGAGGGTCAGCAATAGTGCCCGGAATACGGCAATAGGCTCACCCCCTATTACGTAGGACCGAATACAATTATTGGTGAAATGGAGGAGGTAGGACACGGCGGTATTTCCGCCCGATTGAGCAGTCCGACTGGGGTAGTACCTCCGCCCTACAGAATACCGCGGCTATAATAACTTCGTGTTGTGTTCCCAGCGGTGAGTAGGGTAGCCAGAGCTCACTGGAGAATTTGTGCTGTCAGTGGGAAGACTAAAGGCTTGTCCTGCTTTGTCTTCTACTGACGACACAGAAACTCTGTACTTACAGGGTTGGCAGCGCGACTGTGACTCCTCTGGTGTTACAGACGTCCATAGGTCACGGTAACCACTTTCCATCAGGTGGGCCGTGTGCTTGTCTGCTAACTAAGTGGTATAAAAAAAAAAATGTGGTTGTAAATAACCTTTGCCACACCTCTGCCTAACCTTTCCGGGATAAAAGCGAGATTATATGTATGTATGTAAGTACAATTACAATAGCATGTATAAACCTGTACAAAGACTAACTTTTAAACATTCGCGTTCCATGATATACAATACTGTTTACTGCCGGTGTAACCAGGTCGCAGCGTCAGTCAAATCAAAGTTATGTACGTATACCATGATCGCATTAATTTTTCACACAAGTATGCGCAAAAGAGGAGCCTCCCTGATACGCAGGGTGCGAGACAGCTCCAACATCGTCCTGGCAATGATTGCTGACAGGTTGGACTGCCCTTACATTAGGCATTGCTGTTAGAGACACGTCCCGCAATGCCGGATGTAAAGGCTTTGTAATAATTTGACATTATTTGATTGAATGACTGACTGTTATATATATATTTTTGATCATGTCATAATGTATTAATTGATTTATTATTGCGTATTGATTATCATTATTGTATTAATTATTTATTAGTGTCAATTTAATTCCATATTTTTACTCAATTAATTAAATTACTGAATCTAATTTTTTATAAAACCAAATTTATCAGTTTTCATGTCCTACATCGCTACGTATATGGGTGAAATTTACCTGAAATAAATTTATTTTATTTTATTTATTTATTTTTTTATTAATTCCCCTAAACATTATTGTATATTGTACAACAGCTGCTAAGATACAGCGTTACTATCGCTAACTGTCTAGTCGACATCACAATTGGGAGTTGGGGACTCTGCGGTTCCCACCAGAGGGCCAGAGCGAGAGACATGGGTCAGCCGGGCCCTCACCTTCGGCAACTCAAAACAACCCATTGACGTCGTGCGTTTTAGTCGATTCGAGTCTGACACAACCTCTCCCACCAGCTCCGGTGGTGGGGGTATCCATGCGGAAAAAAAAGTACACGATAATAAGCATGCCCCATATTTCGGAACCGAAAATCATAGCGAAATGTGGGTATTATCATCATCATCATCATCATGTCAGCCACACATAGTCCACTGCTGAACATAGGCCTCTCCCACAGACTTCCAGAATGACCGATCTAAAGCAGCCCGCATCCAGCGCTTCCCGGCGACCTTCATGAGGTCGTCCGTCCACTGTCGTTCGTCTGGTGGTATTATACATACATATAATTATACACCTCTGATTTTCCCTATGGAGATTTACAAGCGTGAATATATCATTGGTCTAGAAGAATCTCAACTCAACACATGTAGCAAATTATCAATCGTTCCATATAACAAATTACGTCTGAAATTAATAAGAATTATCCAATAACAAACAGGAAACAATTTAGCATATATTATTTAAATACTCGTGTACCTAAATGTGTAATGGATATATTTGATATACAGGGGTCAAGGCGTCTGTACATATTAAGAAAGGCTTATCAGCGAGTGTTTCCTCAATAAAAGATACAATGAACTGTCTGTACGTTAATATATTCAACGAATATCAGGGTCATTGTCAACGATTACTGTGTCACGCTTTTGGGTTATTGTGTCACATAAACCGATGGGAAAGAAATAATACTAGGGTTATTAGGTTCAGCACCACCCCATCTCATCCGAAGGGTGTCGTAAGAGGCGACTAACGGAACAATACGCAGACGGTATCACTGCGAGAGAAGGAAAACTTGAAATAAAACCCTGTACCAACCCGTCTAGCCAGCGTGGAAACAGTAGGCCAAAGCCTCCCAATATTGAGAGAGGCCTAGTCCAGCAGGGGACTGCGATGGGCTAGTTGTTTGTCTTGCTGTTGTATTAGGTTCATATTATTTTGGGCGTGTACTAAAATAAATTTATAAATATACCCCTTTCATAGTATTCGGTCCCACGTAAAAGTAGAAGAAACGAAAGAGGTATGCCATGATCGTGGCAAGTGGAAAACAGTAGTCTCTGCCTACCCCACTGGGAAAAAGGCGTGACTGTATGTATGTAATAGGGGGTGAGCCTTTTACCGTTATCTGGGCACTATTGTTGACTCGAGCCATGCATCTGAGGCAGAGTCTGGGCAGTATATATCTGTCTGATGTTAAACAGCACTATCCCTTACTCGCCTTGTACGACACCGCATGGGAAGAGATGAATTGGCCCAAAATCCACTCTACCCAGCTTCCAGGTATCAGAGAGCATGTTCAGCTGTCGGTCCCGGTCCCGGGCAGTCCTGTACGAGGCCTGATCATCCGTCTGGTTAACGATATTCCCAGTTCCAAGTCAAGAAATTAGAAAATGGGTCATAACAATCAATTAGATAATTTCAAATTTCCAGATGATATTAGAATACAATTTGCACTTTGTTCACTTTGGTTAAAAAAGTGCCTGTCATGCTCATAGTGAGCTTTAGGAAAGGATCTGATGAGGCTGTCAAGCTGAGGGTCACCATTTTAGCGTTATATCGTTATCTATCTATCTATCTATCTGTAATAGTAAAAATGATAAGAAGAAGAATATATACATTGTATACCTTCTTATATTAATTCTACACTTGTGCACTAGACTTAGCTTCTCGTATTGCAATTCCTCTGTGCACTCCCGGGTTTGCTGGAAGAGAACTCAACTTTGAGTTAAACTCGCCTTTGTACATTACAACTCATCTTTTTATATTAATGTAATTTATGTGTACAATAAAGTATAAATAAATAAAAAACAATGGTGATCTTTTCTTAGATTCCAACCATATTCCACCATAGCAACACCAGTTTTGAGGAGGTAGGACACGGCGGTATTTCCGCCCAATTGAGCAGTCCGACTGGGGAAGTACCTCCGCCCTACAGAATACCGCGGTTATAATAACTTCGTGTTGTTTTCCCGGCGGTGAGTAGGGTAGCCAGAGCTCACTGGTGAGTTTTTGTGCTGTCAGTGGGATGACCAAAGGCTAGTCCTGCTTTGTCCTCTACACTGACGGCACAAAATCTCTGTTCTTACAGGGTTGGCAGCACGGATGTGACTCCACTAGTGTTACACACGTTCATAGGTCATAGTAACCACTTTCCATCAGGTGGGCCGTGTGCTTGTCCGCCACCTAAGTGGTATAAAAAAAACCATGTGACCATGTGTAAAGACATATTGAAGTCACATTGATCTGACCGCCAAAAAGAAAAATGTCGTACCTACCAAATCCTAAACTCAACGTTAAGTGCCGAGTCTAATAATATGTGAAGTATAAATACACATATATGTGATGATTTGTAATATGAGGCAAACCACTGGCGCCAGCAACAAATGTCAACGTCTGACCACTAACAGTTTTGTTGAAATGGGGAATTTGATTAAAACCGCAGCGCGAACTGTATAAAATATGGCTTGTGTTCTGTCGCATACTGTATTGTTATTATATATTTCAGAACAAGTATAGTAATTTAAGTGGTAATTACATATTTGAGCCGTTTGGGGTCGAGACATTGAGATCAAGCGGCCATCTTTTGTTTAGAGACATTTCTAAACGTTTAATAGACTCTACCCGTGACCAGAGGGCTGGTTTTATATATATATATACATTCTATATATATTATAAGTATTGCCATTCAACGTGGCAATGCCGCCAGCCTTCTGGCCACCCTCCCGGTTGACATCAATGGGGAGGAATTCTTTGATGCCAGAACCTGCAGGTTTGTATAGGTATACGCTGTTTTGTTTTTACATTTTAATTTAGATAAATCCCATGTACATTATGTAAATAAAAGAGGTTCGGGACTAATTTCTTGGACACATAATTTTTTTTATACCACTTAGGTGGCAGACAAGCACACGACCCACCTGATGGAAAGTGGTCACCGTGGCCTATGGACGTGGGTAAAACCAAAAGCATTGAGTTTCTGTGCCGTCAATGTAAAAGACAAAAAAGGAAGGTTATGTGGGTGTTATTTCACTTCTGCGTAATCCTTCGGGGATAAAAGCGTGATTATATGCATGTATTAACTGTATATCTTTACTATTAGTTGTGTACGGTTCCATCTGTGTATAATTTTCATTCGGTTCTCGCAACACAGAGGAACGTGTTCTCGGGGTAAAAATGAGCCAATGTGCTGTCCAGATTCTAATCTATCTCTTTGACAAATTTTATCTAGATCAGTTCACTCGTTCTGACATGATTGAGTAACTGATATCCGTCCATTCGCCAAACGGTCATATTCTTTGTGCAATAATGTTAATGCAAAATAATTAGTGTTAAATTGCCAAATGTGTGCATCTGTTTTTGTGTGATTATGTAGGTACCTACCAAGTACATTCAGAATCAGATCGATTATAACTAGCGAAGTTCTCAAGATCATTTTATTACTCACTAATGATGTTAATATCAAAAAAGTTTTATTAATTTAAATTGTATTATCGTTGAAACTAAAGGTATGTACAAAATATATCATAATCAGTCAACAGGAAGGGTGCAAAACAGAAGGTATTTTGATCATTTTGAGTACTTTTCCAGTCAAGATCGATCTGGTGCTGACTGTACCTACCCACTCAATCTAAATATATATAACTCAAAGGTGACTGACTGACTGACTGACAGTGATCTATCAACGCACAGCCCAAACCACTGAACGTATCGGGCTGAAATTTGGCATGCAGGTGTTATGACGTAGGCATCCACTAAGAAAGGATTATGATTAATTCTACCCCCAAGAGGATAAAATAGGGGATGAAAGTTTGTATGACACTTAGTCAATTTTAAACCGATCGGGCTGAGACTTTGCACACATAAAGCTACTATGACGTAGGCATCCCCTAAGAAAGGATTTTGAGATGCAAGTTATATAAGACTAGCTGTTGCCCGCGACTCGGCCCGCGTGGATGTTGGTTATCACTTTATGTTGAGTCAACGCTATGGAGCATAATTTTTTCTAAAATAAAAGTAGCCTACGTTACTCCTTATTACATCAGCTACCTGCCAATAAAAGTCCCGTCAAAATCGGTCAAGCCATTTCAGAGATTAACCGGAACAAACAGACAGACAGACAGACAGACAGTCTTTATGGCAGGTAGCTGATGTAATAAAGAGTAACGTAGGCTACTTTTATTTTAGAATTTTTTTATGCTCAATAGTGTTGACTCAACACTAAGCGATAACCGACATCCACGCGGGCGGAGCCGCGGGCAACAGCTAGTCACACATAAAAGTTTTTTAGTAATCTAATTACTAACAAATAAACTTTAAAACGATCAAATTTAAGAATATAAGTACGATTCCCTCTTGAATACAGGCTTATACAAATTTCAAAGATCAAAATTGATAAAACCATGACACCCGTGAGCGCGGGGCACAGTAGTATCAATCAAAAGGGCTGTCACTCACGTCCAATTATTGTGAAGCGAGTTGACACTCCACGCCAGGGCTGTCAAAACCGTATTAAGGGCCACACAGGGGGCGTCAGTTGGCCCTTTTCACGGCTGCCTTGGTCTTAATTGTTTAGATTCGAATTTCGAATGCTTCTTTTTATACATACACTTTTTTTAAAAATTTCTTTGTTAGTTTGAGAATGTGAATATTAAGTAATATATATTATAGAGTTAAGATTTTATTAGATACTAGCTGATTTCTGCGGCGTCACTTGCCTGGACTTTCTGTTCCTGAATAGATCGAGCCGTTCAACAACATTCAGTTTTAGTAATATAACTATAGTGGTAACAGCTTTCTGAGATAGTTTCCATAATCTTACTGCTAATATAAATCCTAAAGTTTTGATGTTGAGGTAAGCTAGTTTAGAAGAAGCTCCACTTTGTTCATAAACTTTCGATAATTTGTATAAACACCATTTATTTGTATAATAAAGAATAAAATAAATATCTGATTGTTACAAATAATACACGTATTAGGTACTAAAATTGCAACTGGCCGATTATAATATTTCATTTCAACAATCTGCGCTAAACTTCACAAAACTAAATTGGCAAAAAAATAACAACACCGAAGCAGAATAATTTATATTTTAATATCATTAGATAATTTCATGGTCCAAATAAAAAAAATAATCTTTCTGACGATGTCGGCTAAGTTCTTACTTTAAAAATACCACCTCACACTGTGAGGTGACCATAAATAATTTTTATTAGTTTTTAGTGATGTCATCCATTAAATTATTGCAAGTCGATAAAAATGTCCACAAAGAATCGATTGGATAATTTAAAATGACATGTTTGAGTTAAACTAGCGACCGCACCGCGGGTTCGCCTGCATCGATCATCATTCATCTTCTTTTATTGGCTCCAATATAAACTTTAAACTTACGATGCTATTTTTGTACAATGATTTTAAAGATATCTTTGCTTTTTAATTTTGCAGCATCGATGTCGGTTTTTAACCTTTAAGTTTTTTTCTTATTATATAATCTGTCACATCTACCAATTAAGTTATAGTGAAAAATAAATGTAATATGTATTATAGAATGCAAACTGATTCATACATATTTTTCGCAGTAGATTTTTCCGCCGAGTCATTGCGTTTTTTAATGATCTAGGTATATTTAAAAGGTAATATATTTTTAAACGGAATTGGCAGATTTATTGTATTAAATTTTTATTATTATTATTATTGGGGAACAGGCCAGCAGGTGAAACAACTGATATCAGCCTGCATCTCATTGTTCACTACACTGTTTTCACTACTCAATGATTTTGTTGATTTATGTGTTTGTCCAGTCTATTTTTGAATTGGTTAATGTTTTCTGCTGTCACAATGTTTTCAGGTAGCCTATTCCATGTGTTAACCACTCTATTGCTCAATTACTTATCTACCTAGTCAGTTTAATTTTATTTTTAGCAACTTCTATAAGAGAAGATGTAAGACTGGTTATTTATTAAATGAGAAATATATGGTTCAATTCTACTAGTTATAAATGTAACAATCGAATACTCCACGCCACGCTTTGGTAGGTAAATAGGTACATGAAATAAATGAACTTCCCTGATGTTCCACAACTCCATAGCTACTATACTATAGTATTTTAATTGGCAGACAAGCACACGGCCCACCTGATGGAAAGTGTTTACCGTGACCTATGGACGTGTGCAAAACCAAGGGAGTCACACACTCGCGTTGCCAACTCTGTAAGCACAGAGTGTCTGTGCCGTCAGTGCAAAAGACAAAGCAGAACAAGCTTCTGGTCTTCCCACTGACAGCACAAAAACTCTCCAGTTAGCTCTGGCTACCCTACTCACCGCCGGGAACACAACACGAGGTTATTATCGCCGCGGTATTCTATAGGGCTGAGGTACTGTTAAATTATCGATTCAGAACCCAAAATTGCATTTTTTGTATTCTTGTCTGCAAAAACTACTGAACGCATTTTGATGCAATTTTATTACAGAGGTGTTGGTCAGTCTTCAGAACTGTCGAATGTTTAATTGCAATTCGTTGTATAGAACCAGAGATATAATCAAAAATGATAACTGGCATCCACGCGGGCAGAGTCGCTGGCATAACTAGCGTTAGATAAAACTCTGCTCAGCTTGTTCTAAAAGACATGTTAACACATTACTTCGAAAACGTATTCCAACTGTATATACCTCGGCGCTCATATCTTGGACCTAAGACACGAGACAAGCGAGGCCCTGGCGCGCGTATATTGTTATGTATTTTTTTTATACAACTTATTAGGCAGACAAGCTCATCGCCCACCTGATGGAAAGTGGTTACCGTGACCTATGGCCGTGTGTAACACTAGGTGTGTCCCACCCGTGCTGCCGACCCTGTAAGAACAGAGAGTTTCTATGCCGTCAGTGCAGAGCACAAAATCAGGACAAGCCTTTGGTCTTCCCACTGACAACACAAAAACTCTCCAGTGAGCTCTGGCTACGCTACTCACCGCCGGGAACACAACACGAGGTTATTATAGCCGTGGTATTCTGTAGGGCGGAGGTACTTCCCCAGTCGGACTGCTCAATTGGGATGGGACCGCCGTGTCCTACCTCCTACAAATCTATGCTTGGTTAATTTGATTGGTAATAATATATCCTCGAAATACATACATATAATCACGCCTTTATCCCCGGAGGATTAGGCAGAGGTGAATTAACACCCACATTTCGCCAATCAATGAATTCGATCCCACGTAATAGGGTGTGAGCCTATTGCAGTATTCCGGGCAGAGTAGAATTTGGGCCAACCCATCTCTTCCCGTGCGGTGTCGTACAAAGCGACTAAGGGCTGTTTAACATCAAGCAGATATATACAGCCCTCAAAATACACCCTAAGGAAGGTGTACTGCTCGTATAGAATACATTTAAGATCCAATATATATGTCGAGAGGTATACTCCAAATAGAGACGTTTTCTTGTAAGCCACTTTCATATATTACTTCCCTTATTTTTTGTGAAATTTAAATGTTTCTTTAAACAGAGGTCCATGTTGTAAAAATGCATCTTTAGTAGTTTTTATATTATCTTGTATCTTAAAATGGTTACTTACATGGTAAGAGATGTCTCTCTCGCTATAAATAAGACATGTTATAGTGGAATTTACTATTTTATCGGATAATTTTGCCTTAAAGAATATAAATTATGGTGTTCCTATGGGACTAACAGGGTTTCTGGTCTCTTCCTTAATAGATTATAGGGTTCTTGGTAATAGGTTCAAGTGACAGAACACGGTATGGATTTCGTAGGTTCGATTCTGATATTCCACTTCACCCGCTTGCCCAGGTGAAGATACCTGAGCGGGTTCTACATGTATATGAGAAGAAGACATTGATAAACCCCACCTCTTCCTGTGGTTGTCCTAATCGTCTTCTACGAAGAAGGCGATTAGGGGATAGAGCTGTTCTTCATCTGACAGCAAACGTTTAGCCCGTGACATGGTACCGGCTTGACGGCAATAGGCTCGCCCTTTATTACGTGGCGGCAAAAATCGTACTTGGCGAAATATGGGTCTTAGTACAACTCTGAATATCCCTCTTCAGATTTACAAGCGTCAATATGTATGTATGATAAAATGTGAGTTGGTGCTTTGCCTGCTGTTTAGGATAGCCAGTTTCCGATTTTCTATAAAACGATATATGGTTAAGATTTGTAAACAGTGGTTGATAGATTTACCAATGAAAAAAAAAGATGCATGTTGCTAATTGTCCATGCAGACTACAGGTTAGGAGGCGTACCTCCTAACCTCATACAGAATACCGCAGTTATAATAACTTCGTGTTGTGTTCCCAGCGGTGAGTAGGGTAGCCAGAGCTCACTGGAGAGATTTTGTGTGACCAAAAGCTTGTCCTGCTTTGTCTTTTACAGTGACGGCACAGAAACTCTTGTTTACAGGGTTGGCAGCGCGAGTGTGACTCCCTTTTTTTTTTACATGCGCAAAATCCCCACGGATACCTCCCCACCGGAGCCGGTGGAGGAGGTTATGTCGGACTCGAACCGACTAAAACGCACGCCGCCTGTGGGTCGCTTTGGTTGCCGAAGGTGAGGTTGACAGGCATATCCCTCGTACCCCAGCCGACCCAGGGCCATCTCTCACGATCTGGCCCTCTTCTCGGGTGTGGGGACTACAGAGTCCAGTCCCCAACTCGTCCCCGGAAACGGGGCCTGCTTCTGCCAGGGTGACAGGCGGCTCCACCTGTCACCCCCAGGACGGCGCTCATGGGGGGCGGAGGTCGTTCATCGACCTCCGACGCCCGAGTTGCCTTCGTACGCGGGCAGCTTGTCTTGCGATCCTTCGTCGCTCCCGCTGCCGCTCCCGCCCCGCCTCTTCCTTCACGAGCATTACTTGCTCGCAGAAGGAGGCGCCGGCCGCCCACGCATCCGCGCAGCGAACCTTCGCCGCGAGCAAGGTGGAGAGCGTGAGAACCCTCACTCCCAGGGCCGCCACAAGCTCCCGCCTCGGCGTCTCCCACGCCGGACACTCGGTGAGCGTGTGCTGACCTGAGTCCTCGCTCGCGTCGCAGTAGTGTGACTCCCTTGGCGTAGCACACGTCCATAGGCCACGGTAACCACTTTCCATCAGGTGGGCCGTGTGCTTGTCTGCCAACCAAGTGGTATAAAAAAAAATCAGCACCCAGAGCCCCAGACGCATATTAACATTAAAAAAAAATTTTTTTTACTAATCAATAAGTTTTGGTAGTCGCCCACAAAATAGGGTTGTAACACATATTAAAAAAAGACCACGTCATATCTCATGTCATTATCTTCATAATAGGCAGAGGGTCCGACTTCATAAATTGGTTGTATCAAAGCTTACATCTTAATAAATAAAGATCTTTCAATGTAGATACATGCATAATATTTCGGTTATTTATGTGAACCGCACCCGCCTTTGTGGCCGCACCGAACTTATCAGATGTTCTAAGGATATAATTTAAATTGTGAACTTGTCACCCTTTGTAGGTATCTATCGTCTTTGCAGGGGTGTCACAGACAAGTTTACCTTTTGTGTCACCCCTTAAAAAAATAAAAAATAATAGAGAACTTGATTAATAGAAAACAATGAAAAGAGGCTCCCCTCCTTTTGAGAAAAATGCTTGCTTAAATGCAAGGACTTTTCTCGAAGTAGGAGCTCATCAAATCTGGTTACGTAAACACGTATATAACTAAAAGGGATAAACTTACGCGTCAAGAAGAAGATAATCCTTAAACCTAGATACGTATGTGTTACACATTCCAGTTTCTGTCGAAATAGTAAGTAGCTAGTATGGGTGGCTAGTGGTCTAGCCATCCACAGCGATGAATTCCTGGAACACTATGAATCTACTACTATCTCTTCTAATTCATCTTCTATATTTCATTTGCGTAGAATACCTACTGCTTACTGATAACATTTTAAACCAATAATTTAGTTTTACTCCAATAAATCAGATATTAATTACGTATTAAAAGTAATAATTACACTTATAATTTTATAAACTGAAGAGTTTGTTTGTTTGTTTGTTTGAACGCGCTAATCTCAGGAACTACTGGTTTGAATTGAAAAAATATTTTTATGTTAAATAGTCCGTTTATCGATGAAGGTTTTAGGTTATATATCATCACACTACTACTTAAGGGAGCGGAGCAGTGATCATAAATGTCAACAAAACCGGAAAAATACCATACATTATTTGAAAACTAAAGTATGTAATGGAGGCTCAAATAGATGATACGAGTCACGGGTCTATAATAGTGAAAACTTGTGGCAGCCCTAATTTGGTGACAAGTAAAGTAAGTAATCCTGCTCAAACGATCCTGTGAATATGTTAAATATTATTTATTCTAGCTATGAACGGTCGTGAACGTGGTCGAGTGCCGCCCTTGTCATTGATATTACCGACGACACTTTAGTTTTGATTAAATTACTGGAACAGTGTTATGGAGGACTTCACATTTCTGAGATGATTTAAAAGGGCAGACTAAAAGGAATAGTTATAATAATTATATTCTTAAACAAATTGATGTGTAACGATTTTTGTGGCGTAGTGTCTTTTGGACTTATTTTTCTAACAATTTAGGCTCGTAAGAACCGAAGCGTGATGCTAAACGTTTTTCTTGTTTCCTCAAGAACAGGGTTATTAAATGCAAGAGGAATATTTCATATAAATTTCAGATATTAACGCGTTTAAAGGAACAAATAAACTCTTCAGCATTATTTAATAATGTAGGTATTATTTTTTTATTAAAGAATGTTAGCAACCGCTATTACTATTGTTTTATCAAGAACACGCCAATTTTATTTCACCTCGCCTGATGGTAAGCTAAAGGCAAAGTCTCAGGAAAGAGGGTCTAAGTAATGTTACAATAGTGGCACTCAGTTTGGCGGCCTAAATATTCCCTCTAATTCCTCCAACTAAGCTAAATTGCTTGTGCTAGCAGTGGGTTATCGTCAGTAGTGTAATGGCCAGGATTAGAACCCCGGACCTCTCGATCATAAGGCCGACTCCTTAACCACTTAGCTATTGACATTTATATTGGAAGATAGTTCAATTCATTTGAAATAATGGACCGTGTGGTTGTTTGCCACCCATGCGCTATAATTAAAAAAAAGTGATGTTACAATTAATGCGCTCCTGAAAAAATATACTGTCAAAATTAATTTGACATTTTTAAAACGAGCAGAGATGTACAATTGTACATACTTAGATATCGATAATTCTGTCAAACTCGAGCACCATCACTATTTTCACTTCAGTGATTTATTTTTCCAATGAACATTAATTAATTCTATCTAGAAGCCCACGCACTATTAGTATTATTACCATTGATTTGAACGATGTTGCGTAGTGATTAAAATATATCAATGCAATCGTAAAAATTAGAAGATATATTACTTTTCTGGCAATGCTGGCAGGCTTTGGCCTACTGTTTCCACGCTGGACAGTATCGTCTGTGTGTTTTTCCGTTAGTCGCCTCTTGCAACTTAAAGATGAGATAGGGTGATGATACTTGAATTTTTTCTCCGTCGCCATACGTAAGAGAAGATTTTAGAACGCGGTAGCCTAGTGGTTCGATCCCAGATTTCACCATGGCGCACACACCAATGATTTTTCGATGTTTTTCGAAGTTATGTGTGTATTTATCGAAGGTTTATAAGTGCCCGGTTAATGGCAATAGGCTCGCCACCTATTACATTGGGACCTAAACATAGACTGGCGAAATGTGGGTGCTAGCACCACTGCCTACCCCTTCAGGGATATAGGCGTGAGGTTATGTTATGTATGTATGTAATGTAAGGCTGCCCCGTCTCAGCTGTAAATGTATTGGTATACAATAAAGTATTATCTATCTTTTTATGTTATGTTATGTTATGTTATGTTGGTATGTATGACTTTCCGATGCTTTTCGAAGTTATGTGTGTATTTATCGCAGGTTTATAAGTGCCTGGTTAATGGCAATAGGCTCGCCATCTATTACATTGGGACTAAACATAAACCCCCCTTCGGGGATATAGGCGTGAGTTTATGTTATGTTTATGTATGTTATGATATAGTTGTATACAGACATTTTTATTGTAAAATTCAGTCAACTAGTCTATCTATCGACATCGGTATAAGTCGAAAGGTACTTCACTATTATTTACGGAAAACGTATTATAGTATCAGACTTCCACTACTGAGAACTCAATGTTATTGTTTCAATGTTGTAAATAGCTGGCGCCCGCGCCGCCTAGATGTAGTTATTTTAAACGTTTTTATGTGTGTTCAGATTGTCAATATTACAGAGTAGGCAGTTAAATAGATACTGTAAACGGCTTCTAGCAATAGTGTTTTAAAAACGACGGATAAATTCCAAAATCTGTTGATAAGTTATAAAGCAGCGATATTATAGATGTTGCTGTAATTTTTTTACAGAAGAGCTGAATTGAAATTGAAAGAAGTGTGGGTATACAATCACGCCTTTATACCTGGAGGGTTAGGCAGAGGTGAATTCATACCCTTATTTCACCTATCATTGTATTCGGTACCACAAATAAGTACCTATGCTTAACATACGTTAAGGACTGTCAAATGCGTCAACTCCTTTTTTATTTATTTTACAATACCGGAATTACACTTGAATAGAGGAGAGGAGGGGATGGCTGAAGTATGATAGATTACTCGTTACCAAATTTCGTAGGGTCGGGCCAGTCTGACAATCACCAATCATTAATATACACAGGTAAACAAAGTCACGCCTTTTTTTCATTGGGGTAGGTAGAGACGCCATCATTCTACTTGTTACGAAGGTTAGACCCAAGTAGTGTACGAGGTCAAAAGGAAGTTTATTCATATTTATTGATGGTGATGGTGGTGATGATAACTAGAATAAGAATAAGAATAAGAATAATTTATTTCAAAAAAGGTACATTATAAATTTCTCCTTATAGCAGTCCTGGAGTGTATGGTAAAAGCTAGATGCTATACAATTTAAATTAGGCTATAAGGAGTGCTTAGGCATTCGTACTAGGGGAACCCTGTATCACGAATGCCCACACCCTCCTATTGATCAGCTGTGCAATTATCCAAGCATACAGCGCCAAGCGCAGCGCCGCGACAGCCCCGACAGAGATTGCCATTGGTCTATCTGCTGTGACGTCGCCCAGTCCGACCAACGGCAACCCCCACCAGGCCGCCGCAACACCGCGCCCAACGCCGCACACCTAGAGAATATGATTATAAGTTGCTTAGTAATAGTTTAGAGATATTTTCTTTTTAATTACGTACAGTCAATTCATTGCAACAACAATAATGAATTACCAAAATAGTGTAAATGAGTGTGTGCGTGTGAGAAATTGTGTGTGAGTGTGTATGTGTGTGCGTGTGTGTGTGTGAATGCAATCTATTTCGGTATGAGTAGAAGTGTTTCTGTTTCCTCATATGTCAGAGTTTTTAGCCATCTATTTACTGCATGTTCACAGTCGTGCCGGGCAAGTGCAGCAATGTTCAAGTACTTGTTCGCTTCATTGTAAAGTTTGGGACCCAATATCCAAAAATGTCTTTCTGCAGTTGCGGTTCTGTGCCTTTCGGAGGTGAACACATTAAGTCTCCTGCGCAAACCAGTTCTCATGTTCAGTGAGTGAGATGCTGAGGCATGCATGCGTAGGACTGCCCTGAGCACAAAGAGTTGTCTAATGGTAAGGACCTCACAGTCCAAATAAAGGTTTGTTGTCGGATACCTAAAGGGTCTCTTGCACATAACCTTGAGAACAGCTCTTTGTGCTCTCTCCAGTCGAGTCATGCTTGTTTGAAATGTGCCACCCCAGGCGGCAATGCAGTAGCCCATCAGAGATTGCGCAAGAGCGAAATAAACGTTCTTTAAGGTTGCAAAATCCGCTGACGATCTAAGCCTTTTGAAGACGAATAATAATTTTCGAATTCGCGGAACCATGGTGTCAATGTGTTTATTCCAGCTGAGTGTGCTGTCAAGATGTACACCCAGGTATTTAAGATGTGATTTCCTTGGAATGGTGGTACAGTTGCAAGAAATATCTTGCGTGCAGGATTCGTGTACCCTGATGGGGAACAACTCGGTGCCGGGTTGCCCCACTGTTGAACACGAGAATGTTATGTAAGAGGTTTTTTCTACATTTAGGGTAAGAAGACTACAAGATAACCACCCTGAGACTGTCCTCAGGCTTTCCTCAGCCAGCGCTCGTGCCTGACCCCAGTTTTGGCCGTCAACTAATAGTGTGGTATCATCGGCGTATGTAAATATTTTAGTGTGGGGCAATTCAAGAGCACATAGGCCATTTATATACACTAGGAATAGTGTAGGTCCGAGAACGCTGCCCTGAGGAACTCCGTACGTGACACGTTGTTCACCGCTCGTGACGTTTCCTATTTTAACACACTGACTTCTTTCAGTCAGATAGTCACGAAAGATGTCTAGCACTATTCCTCTTATGCCAATTAACTCTAATCTGTCCACAAGAATGGGAATCGAAACCGTGTCGAACGCCTTCGACAGATCTAGAAATATTCCAAGGCACTTCTTGCCAGAGTCAAGTGTCCGAATGATATGATCAGTCAGGTCAGTTACTGCATCCTCTGTTGATCTTCCCTGTCTGAAGCCATACTGGTTACTTGCAAGAATTTTATTTTCGTTTAGGTAGTGAACCAGACGTTTGTTGAGGGCTTTTTCCATGATTTTGGACAATGTGCTGAGCACTGCGATTGGTCTATAGTTCGTGACATTACTCCGATCCCCACTCTTGTAGATCGGATGAATCAGCGCTTTCTTAAAGACACAAGGGAATGTACCCTTTGTGAAGCAAAGGTTTATGATGTGCATTAGGGGAGGGATTAGGAAGGTGCGAGCTTCCTTCAAGAGATTGACAGGGATGCCATCCCACCCAATAGCACATTCGTTCCGTAATCCTAATATAATGGATTCCAGCTCCATTTCGTCTACACTCAACAGACCCATAGAGTTGCCCAGGATGTTCCGCGAGTGGTCATTAACCCTGAAAGGTAGGTTACGGGATCCAGTATCAACACCATTTCTTTGTTGGGCAGTGATATTGTCGGCTAAAGTTTTGCCAATATTAGCAAAAAAATAATTGACATCATCGATTGATGATGAACCATTATTCGATGCTTCTAAAAGTTCAACTGGGGTAGTCTTGTGGTGCTGCAATTGTGCAATTTTTTTAATAGCTTTCCACATAGATTTTGTGTTACCCTTGGCGTTAAGTAGTTCTTCCCTTTCGTAGGCAATTTTTAGGTTTTTCAGGAGATTGTTACAAAAATTACGATACCTCATATAAGTGACCTGACAAATCATGTTGGCAGGGTCTTTTTTGGCTTTCATATGAAGCCTATCACGGTTCCTGATACACCTCAAAAGGCCCGGCGTAATCCACGGCTTTATAATTTTGGTTCTATGAGTTTTTTTTATAGCCATGCTGTTTGCATTCACTACGGTTGATAGCTGATGGACAAAATGTTCCGCAGCGAGATTTGGGTCATTTGAGGACAGAACCTTGCAAAAATTTAGATCTTTGATGTCATTAAGTGCAGCCTTAACATTAAGTCTAGTGCCATCACTCCCAGCCATGGACTGTTTTGGTGTATACTCTAAGCTTAGCAGTGTGGGACGATGATCGGTTATGTACGCATTCAGTACCATTGCCGATGCTACAGTGGCTTTAGTTTTTAGCATAATGTGATCCAAACACCTCTCCATTCGTGTGGGAAATCGATGAGCAGGCAGAAGGCCGTGAGCAGCAGTGAGGGCAAGGTACTCTTCGGTAAAAGAGTTATTTTCAGAGGGGTGTATATTAATATTTATGTCCCCTGTTACGACTACAGTTTCATATGCTGAAAGGGTTTCTAACACTGTATCTAGGCTAGCCAAAAAATTCCCGATTTGATTATATGATGGGGATCGATAAATAGCAACAATTGCTAAATTCTGTTGCCTAAGCACCAGACAGGTACCGTCCACAAACGTAGGTTCCTCACAAATCACCGAGGCCAGTCTAGTAGATACATACACCACCACCCCATCGTTTTGGTTAGAGAAGGTCGATCCGTATGCCACGTAGTTATCAAGCATTGGTATGATCGGCACCTTGCTCAACCAGCATTCCGTCAGGACAATGATATCACAGCTGATATCCACCTGCGACAGCAGAATATTAAGCTCGTCGAAGTGGCAGTTCAGGCTACATATATTCATATGAAAAATATTAATGTTTTTTCGATTGCTGCTACTAATGTGTTTCGAACACTGGTCAGGGTCGCAGATGTAAGCCTTTGCAATATCAGTGTCATCTATATCATAGCATATTGTGTGTATAGAAGCCATCGATTAAATTGCAGTAATAATAACAATAAATACAACAACAAATACCCGAAGCCAACACCCGCACGGGATATGACATGTGATGATGGGGGAGTTACAAACTGTCCGAAAAGTAGGTTGAGGGACAAGGAGCACTGCTCAATGCATCTAATTGATGAACCCAAGCATCCAGGGAACCCCGGATGAGAGCATCGGAGACAAGTCATGATTTTACTATACTTTTGTGTAGAATAAGTTATGTTGTGTAATGTGTACGTTTTAGTGTGCAGCTGTAAGTTTATCGTGTTGTGCAATTCACCAGTGCAATTTTTGTCGTTCGTATTTTCAATATCATTTTGTAATTGATCAAAAATGTTGTACCAATTTTCATAACAAAAATAAATTAATAAATAATATACAAAATAATATATAAACTACAGGTAATCACAATTAAATGGGAGTTGTAAAATCATCTCTGCCTACCCTTTACCCATGTAGTAGGCGTGCATAACATAAAAGGTACACAGTAATTAGTAGGTTCTCATAAATGTGGAATAGCGTCGTGATAATATTTGTTATAAGTATTAAATCTATAATTATTTAATTTGACTTCCGTAGTTTATACTAGAGGCACGTGCCGGGGTGGTCAGGCGCAGGCTATACCACGCCTAACCAGATTTGATACTTATTTTCAACATTTATTTAGAAAAGTTACTTTATAGCTTTTTGAAGTGAATTTTGGTAATTATGCATTGTGCTATTATATTATGTATTAATTAAAAAGTTGATAAAGCTTGTAGATGGTAGCCTCATTCTTATGTTTATGTCTATTTTCTCAGTTTCTTCTAATTATCATCGCTGCAGGTCAGATAATACCGCGCGTGTAATCGCTTTTTATGTTACAAGTATCCATGACAAGTATCAACACTTTTTTAGGAATAAAAGTGGCTTTTGGCGCATGTTACAACGCTAGATTATAAAAAATCTAACGAAATCAAGCTTCAGCAATTAGAAAATTAATAAGATGTTGTTAAGTTAGGTATTAGTGACTTCATCAATTTTAAACCGTTACTAAAAATAACCTCGAGCTTCGGGAAAATAACTATAACGTTATTTCAAACGTATCTGAATCGTCTGCAACGTATCTGAATCGTCTGCAACGTATCTGAATCGTCGGCAGAAATAGTAAGTTCCAAGAATATAATTCGCGAGAAGTCCCGATGTCTTGTATAATTATGAACTATAACGTTATTTTTCTGATATAAAATAATTTGAATAAGATTGTCTATGTATTTTTTTTTTCCTATTTGAGAATCGAACTCGCATAACAGCCATACTCACTGCGTGCCAGTTTCATTTAATACACAGCATATTTAATAAAGTCTTCGAATAAGTACCGTTGAATAAAAGAAGTACCAAGATTGTACGAGCGTAGTACACGTAAGCGTTGAGTGTACCCACTCGAAAGATAATTTTAACTGAGGGCCGAGCAGGGCGCTAATAGTTACATATTAGCTGCCGACGTCACGTCGAATCCCTCCCTCGGTGAAGTACTGTTTGTGTGAAGCACTCTTTAAGAAGTACTCATAGGAACACATTTTTCTAAACAAGTTTGGCAGTTATACATACATACATATAATCACGCCTTTATCCCCGGAGGGTTAGGCAGAGGTGAATTATCACCCACATTTCACCAATATTTGTATTCAGTCCCACGTAATAGGGGGTGAGCCTATTGACCTATTTCGGGCACTATTGTTGACTCGAGCCATGCATCTGACGCTGAGTCTGGCCTGTATATATCTGTCCGATGTTA
The DNA here is from genome assembly GCA_963662185.1 of Eilema griseolum. Classification (NCBI taxonomy): domain Eukaryota; kingdom Metazoa; phylum Arthropoda; class Insecta; order Lepidoptera; family Erebidae; genus Eilema; species Eilema griseolum. Next base: position 16,923,302 of record OY759250.1, read on the forward strand.
AATAGCCCTATCCCTTAGTCGCCTTGTACGACACCACATGGGAAGAGATGGGGTGGTCCAAATTCTACTCTGCCGGGAACCATGATTAGATAAAAATATTGCTGTAATGTGCCGTTGTGTCGTAAAAGTATCAAAATGTGTGCTGGTACACGTGTTTCCTTCTTCCAACTTGACTTGAGTCAACAATAGTGCCCGGAAGACGGCAATAGGCTCACCTCCTATTACGTGAGACCGAATTCAATGATTGGTGAAATGTATTAATTCACTTCGGCCTAACCCTCCGGGGTAAAGGCGTGATTATATGTATGTATGTTTTATCTATTCAGTATCCTAACACTCTCGCAATGTTTCTCGAATTTCTCCATCTAATACTCAATCATGATCGATAGCCGGCTAAAATACTCGCGACTTACCGATCCGTACAAATGGCTGCAGCCTTAGGCTGGCTGAAAGTCTGTCTAACGAATTGCCGTATAACTCAGGCGGTAAGTCGAGACTTAAAATCTTAGGATATATTGCTTGTTGCTAGCCCCCGGGATGTGTCTACATTAGTGGGGAATACATCTTATGATAAGTTAGATTGTTATTTTTGTCTATTGACGGCTTTATGCGTTAGGAAGACTTATACAGAGTGAAATATTGTAATGCCACCTGAAGGGGAAGTGCTCTTAATACTGTAGATAGTTTTTTTTTCATATAGGACATGCCAACTTGACCTTACCTCGCCTGATGGTAAGCTACAGGCAAAGTCTCAGGAAAGAGGGTCACCATTACAGAGACTAAGTGCTACAATGGTGGCACTCAGCTTGGCGGCCTCATCAGATGCTTTTTCACGCCCCGCTTAAAGGGCCCAGGACTGTAGGAAGAAGGAAACACGTGTGCTGGTAATGAATTCCAAGTCTTGATGGTGCGGCAAAGAAAAGAGTCTCCGAACCGCTTGGTTCTTGCTCGTATATATATACTCAAAGAAAACATCCCTTTATTTTTGAAATAAAAGAAAACTGCATTAAGCAACCACTCCGTACTCACTTCTCACTCACGCTGCTTTTAAATCGCCATGACAGCGAGAGTAAATCTCCTGCCTGTTCACAGCGATTTAACGCATCAGTTCAACAGCTAATTGAAAATCTCTAATATGACTTTTGTGGTGAAATGCGCGTTAAGAGGTAGATAATCTGAGCTTATATTGTGTTTGTTGAGTTGAAAGTTGGTTAGGTTAGCGCTAAATCAGATTTGAGATCGATAAAATAATGTGTTATTGTTCTCAAAAATACAATCAATACCGAATATAAATATTGACGAGGGAGACAGTCAAACCGTATAATAATAATTTATTGCTCGAAACACGGTATGTTACATATTGGTGTTACAAGAAAACAAAGAAATATATTGGTTCCTTTTTTATGCCAATTATTTGTAGCATCTGCTGCTGAGCTAGGATTGTAGCCTGTGTTTCAGCAGATAGTGCCTCCGCCCACAAGATTTATTTAGCTATATTGTTTATCACTTAGTAGGTGGGTAACAAAATTATGATCACGAATGAAGTAATAAAAATAGACACGAGAAATAAGAAACAAGAATTCAAAATATAGAATGTGACTGTACAGATTGAAATATATTAAGTACCCATGTGGTTCCCGGCAGAGTAGAATTTGAACCACCCCATCTCTTTCCATGCGGTGTCGTACAAGGCGACTAAGGGATAGCGCTGTTTGACATCAGACAGATTTATACAGCTCAGAGTCAGGTACAGATACAAGGCTCGAGTCAACATAGTGCCCAGAAGACGATGATAGGATCACCCCTATTAGGTACGTGTGTCGAAAGCAATAATTGGTGAAATGTGGGTGTTAATTCATCTATGTCTAACCCTTCGGGGACAAAGGCGTGATTATATGTATGTATGTATATTGAGCAAGATTTTCTGTCAGGTTATTGAAAATCCCTAATTACAAGTATCACTAAGATTCCTGGGTCGGCCGGGGTGCGAGGGATATGCCTGTCAACCTCACCTTCGGCAACCAAAGCGACCCTCAGGCGCGTGCGTTTTAGTCGGTTCGATTCCGATATAAGCTCCTCCACCGGGTCCGGTGGGGAGGTATCCGTGGCGATTTTGCGCACGTAAAAAAAAGTATCACTAAGATGGTAACTCAGGAATATCTAATCAGGTACATATGTTGTAGCTTAGAAACGGTACACGATAAATAAATCACTTTCGATTAAAGACGAAATACTCTGCAGGGCGTCCTAGGCTTTTATTCAGTTAGACACACAAAGAGTAAAAAAACTTGTACATTAGCCTTAAAATACAGGATGTGATTAATATTTGTTTGTGAAGAAATTATTTATTTAAACTATCATGGTCACTCACATCAGTATCAAAATAAACGGGATTTTTACCATGTTTCATTGTTTTGAGTTTCCGATATTTAGTTCCTCCGTGAACATGGTGCTTGCAACAGCGCCGAACTATCGGAAACTCAAAACAATGAAACATGGTAAATATCCCATTTATTTTGATACTGAAGAAATTATTTTTTTAAGCAACATAAAGCTTACATGATGATGATAGAATGTGGATACACATTCTTAGATACTTTTTTTTTGTAAATACATAATGTCATCTATGTATCACCCAGACCAATTCAAATATACATATTCATGCATACAAATATTTGCACTGAGCGGGAATCGATCCCGTGCCTCCTGCGTAGCAGTTGAACGTTCTACCGCAGCGTCACAGAGTTAAATACATTTTATCTCTTAAGTGGCAACCGTACAGAGTAACTAGGGCTTACCCAAATGGCGATGGGGTATGACTGTTACTATTATATTGATATTTCATATTTTTTGTAAGAATTAAATATTTTTCAAGCTCTTGTTACCAAATGTTACCTAGGATATTAGTGAAAACAAACCAGATAAGTTCTAATTGGGGAGTTAATTACGCTAACCGCTGAAGAGTTTATATTTGATAGAGACAGACAAACTGTAATTGCTCATTGATAAAAAAATAATAAATAATGCTAGTAAAATCCATGTATAAAATATCATGCTGTATAATAAATTACATGTATTAAGTCGCATGCTAACCGCGGGGCGTAAGCGGAAGCTCTGTAGCGACTTAGGAACATGCATGCGAACTCAGATCAGACATCTTTTCATATAAGTATGTGGTTTTATCATATTTTATATACTAATCTGTAATGTGCACGGATGCTACTACAGATTCAGGACTTGTTAGATATAGCGTGCTCTGTTCATGCTGCGTCAAAACGAATACGAAGTCTCAAAATGATCTTAAAACTGAGGTATTAAGAGCAAATAAAACTATTCTATTTATACTGTAGATTGATGGCACTTGGTGGAATTTGTTGTGACACATATTGATAACTCACTTGTACTTTTCCACATTACTTTATTGTTTATTACACCTGACCGGTTTCGCCTTACGGCATTCTCAAAGGTTTATAATGACATTTAAGAGCATTCCTATTAGAATTCTAAATTCTATTCATTTAAATTGTATTATCATCTTTTTGTTTTATACCACTTAAGTGGCAGACAAGCACACGGCCCACCTGATGGAAAGTGGTTACCGTGACCGTTATAAGTGTGTGTAACACCAGTGGAGTCACATCCGTGCTGCCGACCCTGTAAGATAAGAGATTTTCTGTGACCTCATTGCAGAAAACAAAATCAGGACAAGCCTTTGGTCTTCCCACTGACAGCACAAAAATCTCCAGTGAGCTCTGGCTACCCTACTCACCGCCGGGAACACAACACGAGGTTATTATAGCTGTGGTATTCTGTAGGGTGCGTTTCGTTTTTTTTTCCTCACTATCGATAAGGTTACGCCGTTATACGAATCCTTTGAAGATCCTCGTTAAGATTATCTATTGTAAATCATTAGAGGAAAATTTTCAAGAGATGACTCAGAGGTTTAGGCTTCAAGAAGGCTCAGGCCTCAACTTCTTGACGCCTTCGCTCAGAGGAGTCCTTTCCCAACTCAATTGTGGTCGGCTTTCACTCTAACTGCACTTTGCAGTTTGAAACTTGCAACTTTGAAATTTTCCATGAAGTGACTGCTATCTGACTTCCACAACTCATCGGCGATTTTAAAGTTCTTTTTCTTCTTCAACCTAGCGTTAATCCCAGTCGCATCTAAAGCTCTCACCTCGGAGCGAATTTAGTTAAACTTCGATATTTTCCATCCAGCGCCTGTCATCTGACCTCCACAACTCAGACGATATCGAAGACCAGTTGTTGAACTTTTTAGGGCTCTAACTACTCGCAAACTACCATAGATGTTCGTATGGCAACCAGTTATTGATATAATTTTTTTTTGTTTTGTTTATTATTTCGAATATTCTTATAAATATGAACATGTCTGTGTCGTGTCATCTGTAATTCAAACAATTTTATTTCTTTCCTTCTAATTTGTTAGCTACTCAAAATCTTCCCCTCTTTCAACTCATCTACTTTATTCATATTACTTACCTTCTCATTTCCTTACGACATACACTGGCTGCTCCAGATACACAAAACAGATACAATTACAAGTTCCAAGCGGTAATGAATGCGTTTATCTGACGGTTAGATCTGCGCACGCATCGCGCGATCTAATGGCGGCATTAGCGCTACTTTGTGCGACCACTACTACAAGTGTGTGAACGAAATGTGATTAAAATTGTATACTTCAGTAGTTGCTACGAGTAATCAAGTACTTGGGCTGGTTATCAGGCCTGTTATCGGCTTATATAAACAATCTCAATACTGATAATAAATCACAGGTGGTTGGCTACTTTCCCTTCGAAAGGAATGTTGACAACTGGTTAAACTTTATAACAAAACATATAACATAAAACCACGTCTAAATCCCCGAAGGGGTAGGCAGAGGTGCTAGCACCCACATTTCACCAGTATATGTTTAGGTCCCAATGTAATAGGTGGTGAGCCTATTGACATTAACCGGGCACTTATAAACCTGCGATAAATACACTATTACGTGGGACCGAATTCAATGATTGGTGAAATGTGGATGTTAATTCACCTCTGCCTGACCTTCCGAGGATAAAGATATGTATGTATTTTTTTATTATTATATAATATTAATTATTTTATTAAAAAATTATTTAAAAAAAAAGGAATGAAAGATATGAAGTTGAACAGGATTAGAACGCACTACCTTACTACAGCTTAGTCGGTAGCTTAGTGATTAGAGTAACCTCCTTACTCTAACTCCTTAACTCCTACAAAAACAGTTTTATTCCAGCAAATATATGATCTCATCAGATCACTTATCGATAATTACTTCTAATTTATGAGTACTCTAACGGTATTCGATTACAAAATCGACTAACTTCAAAACGATAACTCGATTAAATTTATCTCTATCTTTTCAATTAATTAAACTACGTTACTCTTTCCGCTTTAGTTTCTATCGAATACTCATAAATCGAATAGTTATAATGTGTTTTATTAATTATAATGTATTAGTTGATTTAACACGATTAACCTTTATAGGATAGTATTAGTATTAGTAAGTCCTGTTTAGTATTGCTTCTAATTAGGGATACCAATATTATCAGTTCAGATTAAATACTTCAATAAATCTTATGAAAGTGGTAAATTGTTAGTTTACAATTATTTTCTAATAAAGGAACTTGCTAACTACTCCATAATGATTAGTGTGTCTTTCGTAAGCACTAAATGTGATTTGGTCAGCAGTTATCTAAAAAGAAAGGTACGTTTATTCAGTACAAGGAATACAGTAATAAGAATGTTTTATATCATCATCATCATCATCATCATCATCATCATCATGTCAGCCACACACAGTCCACTGCTGAATATAGGCCTCTCCCACAGACTTCCAGAATGACCGATTTAAAGCAGCGCGCATCCAGAGCTTCCCGGCGACCTTGAATAACCTAAATTATACATGTCACATATGTCTATGACAAAATGTGTAGAATGACAAGCTGCTTCTCGTGTAGTCCCTTCATGGATATAATAATATTTGTCTAAATTCTGCAAAATTATTTGTCTAAATTTTCATTTTAGTAGTTAAATTGTATAGAAATAAGTTAATAGTTAATTGTTAAGATAACAAACATACAAATATACGTTTATTTTTGAATACAAAAAGGCTTATAGGTATAAAGTTAATGACAATTACGATTAAACTGTACTACTCAAATAACGAGATATACGTAGAGCGTACAATTATGTCCTCAAACTATCGGTCGTGAATGTTACGACACAGTGTATGTCTACCCTTACTTTATCGATATTATAAAGTTTAGTTACAATCACAATCTGGGTCCACGCAGTTAGATTCTATTTGCGTTAAGGAAACTGTTATTTTAAACAGTAACTTCTGAACTAAGCTGTAGTGTTTAAAATTATTTTATCCACATTATATTGATAGCCGTGTAGTTCCCGGCAGAATAAAATTTGGGCCACCCCATATCTTCCCATGCGGTGTCGTACAAGGCGACTAAGGGATAGGGCGGTTTAACATCAGACAGATATATACAGTCCAGACTTAAGGCGTGATTATATTTATTAATTTATTTATAGTTTATTGTAAACATAAATGACATTAATGCTAAAAGTTGAGATGTAACATACAAAGGGGAGCTTAACTCAAAGTTTACGTGCGCAAAATCCCCACGGATACCCCCCCCCGCCGGAGCCGGTGGAAGAGGTTAAGTCGGACTCGAACCGACCAAAACGCACGCCGCCTGTGAGTCGTTTTTGGTTGCCGAAGGTGGGACAGGCATATCCCTCTCACCCCGGCCGACACAGGGCACCAATATTTCGAGTTAAATTCATAGGAATATTTAACATAGATTAAAAAAATATATGAATTACGTCCATAGGCCAATCTAGCCACTTTCCATCAGGTGGGCTGTGTACTTTTCTACCACCTTAGTTGTATAAAAAAAAATAAAAGAATAATATTTTTGACTCGGCAACAAAATTATCATGAAACACGTAACTACAAACATATATTTATAATAAAATTAACATTAGATCCAATGGTAGGGGCCCAATAAGGAACAGAATGCATGAGTTCTTTTGATATTTAAACATAATAATATCAGGATGCTGTACCAACAGTAATTACCTACGAGGTGGATCGCCGGTGGTCTGGAGCAACGTATGCTATACAGGATGTGACGCCTTTTAGAGTCGAGGAATGGGATAGCTTCCTTGTATGAAAATCTGAATATGATAACATAACATAACCTCACGCCTATATCCCCGAAGGTGTAGACAGAGGTGCTAGCACCCACATTTCACCAGTTTATTTTTAGGTCCCAATGTAATAGGTGGCGAGCCTATTGCACATTAACCGGGCACTTATAAACCTGCGATAAATACACACATAACTTCGAAAAGCATCGAAAAGTCATTGGTGTGTGCCATGGTAAAACCCATACCACTAGGCTACCGCGGTTTTGATGATGATGAATATGATGAAGCTACTTAATTGTGAACTAACCTTTTCTTAATTGGAAAAAGTGTTTAAATGGTTCAGGCACGTGAAGTGGAGGAACGAAAGAAGTTTGACGAAACAGATTTACAAAGTGTCGGTAGCTTAGTGGTTAAATACTCGGCCTTAAGATCGAGAGGGCCCGGGTTCGAATCCTGGCCATTACCGACGTGAACCCACTCCTAACACAAGCAATTTGGCTTAGCTGAAGGGGTTAGAGGGGAATATTAGTATTTTCGGTTCTAATATTCTTTTCTTTTAAAAAAAGCAATGGTGAATGGGCAACCCGCTAGGGTAAAATAAAGATTGGTCGTATGCGTATGTCAATAAGATCGAAGGCATTTTAAAGAAAGGACATGTCAAAAGTACCGGCAACAGACGAGCATATATGGAGAAATTCAATTTAAATTTTTCAATTTATTTATTTCTAAACAAACATAGTTTGTATTGAAATGTCAATTTTAACTAATAAATACATACAATCCATGAACACTACACTTTAACACAACGTCAAAATGAAATAAAATAAAATAAAATTTACAAGTTTACATTTAGTCACAAAAACATTTTAGTCATCATTCACAAATTCTTCCACTTTGTAGTACCTAACACTTTTCCAACAGCAAGGACTTTAACTTTTTCATAAAGGAATAGGTTTTATAGACATCAAGCTTTAAGTCACTACTACTAGGCAGACTATTAAATAGTTTTATTGCTTGACGTTTCGCACTATGTATCACGACGTTAATTCTCGGATTCAATGTAGCTTTGAAATGGTTCCTTCGAGTGCTTTCACGTGTTACTCTTTCATCTTCCGTTTTATAATCCCTTATGTGTTTTGCAAAATCACTTAAAATATATAGAGGCAAGGCACGGTTAGTATGGACAGGTTTTTAAAATGCTCCCTACAAGATTCCCACTGTGGAATACGAAATATTGTTCTTATAGCCCTTTTCTGCACGGAAATAGAAGAAGCGAAAGATGAATGCCATAATTCCCATACATTCACCGTTATTGCATGAGTCTGGATGTTTCTATGTATAATATGTTTCTGAGTAACCGATAACAATAAACAAGGTAAATCTCCCAACGAGTTTTACACTATTAAGGTGAATAACTATGGTAATCTTAAATCAGTATTTAAATATATTCATCCGGATTCTAGATTCCATAACACAAGCTAGTTAATCTATACTTAGTATGGTTCTAGATAGCGTTGTATAGAATATTGTGAAATATTTATTTATTTAAAACAAATAATATTACAACAATTATCAATATGGTTCAACAAACAATTCTTAGTCCATGTACTAATCAAATATCCCGCCCCTGATCGCTCCCGGTGCAAAAGTGTCCATAACACTTGCTGCGTTGCCACGTTGGATGGCGATGGACAGCCTTTGGACCAGGAACGACCCGGAACGAGTGTCACCGGTCGCCTCGATGAGCCTCTGTCCGATTTCTTTAATTTTATTTGTTTATTATTATATTCTACAAGCCAACGAATTGCCACTTGTCTACGAGGCTGATTATTTACGAGACTTGTAAAACAGAATTTTGTCAAGACATTCAAACATATAGAAAAACTAAACCAAGTCGGCCTAGAACGTCTCTACTAGTCCCTAGTTAGGCCTTTTCTGTGTCTCTAACGACTTTCACTCCTAATAACAGCCACACATCGTCACAATAAATCTAGACTAGCCCACTATTACGACAGTTGAATACAATGACACGATTTATTTGATTGAAGACCTGTATTGTGGTGCTGTAGTACATCCGAATGTCATAGATTGTTTGGACTATATTCGTACAGGCGACTGCAGAAGACCGTGCACAATTTAAAACAAAAATATCAAGTGATGCTACACGCCTAGTAGAGAGTAAGTAATAAATTGGTAATCACCAATGGCAATCAATCAATTAGCTTATCGCAGTCCATTGTTGGACTTAGGCCTCTTCCAAAATTGAGAGGTTTTGGCCTATTGTTTTCACGCTGGCCAGATGGGTTGATACAGAGTTTCAGCACAAGTGTATTTTAACTGTAAATTAATTCATTTATCTACTTGCTTTTATACTTTAACAGAGGTAATGACATCTAAATATAGTTTACACAGTTACTCAAAGGATTAAAAATTAGAATACTGCGGTTATAATAACTTCGTGTTGTGTTCCCAGCGGTGAGTAGGGTAGCCAGAGCTCACTGGAGAATTTGTGCTGTCAGTGGGATGACTAAAGGCTTGTCCTGCTTTGTCCTGTACACTGACAGCACAGAATTTCTGTGCTGTCAGTGTACAGCACAAAATCTTAAGGTGTCCACGGGGGTACTTTGTCTATTCACATCAGAAGCTGTTCGAACCACGGCGTGAATCGCACAAGGCCCCTTTTTGTCGACTTGTCCGACCACGAATTCAAAAAGAGACCGTGTGCGATTGACACCATGATCCGAACAGCTTGTGGTGTGAATCAACGAAGTACCCATCCACGGATTTCTGCAGCCCACTGTACATCAACCTTTTTTATCGTGTGAAAAATCCTCACTGATAGTGGGAGTAGATGGGGGAGCTTATATCGGACTTGAACCGACTAAAACGCCCGCCGTCGAGAGTCGTAGGTTGCCAGAAGTAAAGTTGTCGGAGACATATCTCTCACACCCCGACTAACCCATCTTTTTCGTCCCCGAGTATGGGGACTGTATATTAAAATGGGCCCTTTCATATCAGCCAGACGGCGGCGATTACACTAATTACAAGTACAATAACTGTCAGGAAGGTTATAAATTCAATGCGTTTAAATGAACATTAATGCAAATACATAATAAAATCCGCATTGCAATATGGCTGTTATATAAATAAAGGTACAACTAGTAAACAACTGCATATCTCGTAGGAAAACATTCGCTAATACCATCTAATGCTCGATTATAGAAACCCAATGATGACAATCTTGGTCTGATATTAACGTTAGAGTATGATCACGTTAAGGCACAGACATATTTCAATTCAATAATCTGATTCATAAAGAACCACCAAAAGATTCTCGGGTACAAGTCTACCTGTCCATTACACTATCGATGTGGACCTACTCCTAACACTAGCAATTTATGCTTAGCTGGACGGGTTAACTGAAATATTAGTAATTCTGTTTCCAACCTACCCGTGTTCTTTAAAAAAAAAATTAAAGCCATCTCCAAGTATATCGGCTGATTAAAGGGCTAGGCTTCAGCGCGTAAATCAAATCTAATGAGAAGAAGGGGCTCTAGACAAAGTTACATTCCAGGAGCGATATAGTCAATGGAAAGTTCTAAAATGTATGGAAGTGACATTATATGTGAATAGACTATTTATACAGTTGATTGCTGGCACTTGGTGGAATTTGTTGTTACACATATTGATAACTCAAAGGTTTCAAAAAGGTTTCAAAGGTTTAAACCTTTGAAACCTTTGAGGATGCCGTAAGGCGAAACCGGTCAGGTGTATTAAGTAATAAAGTAATGTGGAAAAGTACAAGTGAGTTATCAATATGTGTTATATGTGGTTGATATGTCACGTGATCCACGGATAACGAACACAAAATTGCTAGACAATGTTAATATCACTCGATTCCATGAATCGAATCGACATCTTCGAACAAGGAGTAACAATAGATGCCGAGGTGATAGCTTCGAATGCAACTGAGAACCATGTTAGAAGACGATGATGATTCATAGAGTGTTAGATGACGCCCCCGGCTCCGCTTTAGTGAAATTTTGATCCCGTTTTGGCTACCTATAGGACCTTATTACCGAAATAGAACGTAGCCGGTGTTTTATTTTATTATTTTCCGAAAAATCCCGACGGAAACCTCCTTTGCCGGAGCCGTCGGGGAAGATTATATTAGATTCTAGCCAGTGTGTTGTTCCAGATTATAGCACCACCTTTTTGATGACTGGTAGAGAATCCCTACGGCATTAAATCCGCCTATGTACTTGTGCATACTTGAACTGTATGCACAAGACAAAAGTCTATGTAACCTATCAAATTTCAGCAAGATCTGTGCATCCGTTAGAGTCTGATTGAATAACAAACATCTTCACAACCTCTCTCATTTAGAATACTATTGGCTGAAATTCTATTCTATACCTACCTACATAATTCTGAAAAAAGAATATAATGATTACTGAAAAATTGATCTCGGGGTTCAGATGGCCGTCGCTCTCTCTCTTTGACTTTTGTCAAGATATATATTTTTTATGCCATCGCAAAATCCCCATTACACACATAAAGATCAAGATAGCCAAATGAAGAAAAGTAGAACAACAGACACTGGACTACCAAGTGCAAGCTTTTAATGCAGCCAGGACTAATAATAATGATGATTATGTGTAATTTGGCCATTAGAAATGGCCCTACAGAATACCGCGGCCATAATAACCTCGTGTTGTGTTCCCGGCGGTGAGTAAGGTAGCCAGAGCTCACTGGATGGTTTTTGTGCTCTCAGTGGAAAGACCAAAAGCTTATCCTGCTTTATCTTTTACACTGACGGCACAGAAAATCTCAATACTTGCAGGGTTGGCAGCGATGTTTTAGCACGCGTCCATAGGCCACGGTGACCACTTTCTATCAAGTGTGCCTTATGCTTGTCTGCCAACTAAGTGGTATAAAAAACAAAAAAAAAAGAAATAAACATTTTATTGATTTCAGATTGACCACGCCTTAACAGATCCCTCCCTAGGTATTGCTTCTTAACAAGCACTCACGGGTTATTATAAGACAATGTTAACTATAATAAACATCAATTTGTATAGCAACTAGCTAATTAGGAACGGGTTAATGGTTGTAGAAAGCTGTGTTCAAGGTAACTAACGGCAGCAAAGGGTTAGAATTAGATGCGTTAATGAAGTACATCGAGAGGGTTAATTTAAATATTAGCTGTGGAGGAATGTGGTTTTGGCCTATCCAGGAGATGTTAGATTGCAAATGATTTTATAATGTATTCTTATTATTTATTTAGGTCGCAAACTGACACTTATAAATGTTAGTAATCTAAAATAGACATTTTTAAACTTTCACGGTGTGAATTCATAATTATATTAGATAACGGGACCACATGCTGCAACGTATCCGAAACGTCGGTAGAAATAGTAAGTTCCAAGATATAATTCGCGAGAAGTACCGATATCTTGTATAATTATAAAATAGACATGCCCGCGATTTTGTCTAGGTTTAATTTTTTTGCAAGGAAACCTGATAATTTTTCGAAAATATTCGAAGAAATAGCCTAAGTTACGACTTATTATAAATTATCTACGGTTATAAATCACGCCAGAATCGGCCCAGCCACTTCGGAGATTAACTGTTACAAACACATACAAAAATGTTAAAAATAGCATTTAATGTTTTTTTTTATACCACTTAGGTGGCAGATAAGCACACGGCCCACTTGATGGAAAGTGGTTACCGTGGCTTATGGATGTTTGTAACACCAGAGGAGTCACACTCGCGCTGCCAACCCTGTAAGTACAGAGTTTCTGTGCCGTCAGTGTAGAAGACAAAGCAGGACAAGCCTTTAGTCTTCCCACTGACAGCATAAATTCTCCAGTGAGCTCTGGCTACCCCACTCACCGCTGGGAACTCAACACGAAGTTATTATAACCGCGGTATTCTGTAGGGCGGAGGTACTTCCCCAGTCGGACTGCTCAATTGGGCGGAAATATCGCCGTATCCTACCTCCCTTGTTATTGGTATCGTGTTTATTTTAGCGTTACAAATAGACATCAATTTGATAAATTAGGAAATATTTAAATCGGTTCAGGCAGGATTCGAACCCGCGATCTTTCTCTTACAGGGGGAATGCTCTGAATATTGAGCCACCGAACCTCACCTGAAGCCATCCAAATCTTCCGGCATTTGTGTCACTCACTCTCTATCTCTCTATATAAACGGGAATTCCCGTTAGAGTCTACTCACATACATTTTCAAAACTATTAAATTCCGTTACACACACCCCGTTGAATTAAGCAGTTAAATTATGTAATCTCATTCACATCTCAGTGGGCAGCTCGTAATGATCGAGCCCGCGCCTGCGCAGACTTGTTCAGATCGAAGATATGATGACGTATTAGCATAGTGAAAACTGCCGATTGAATTGCATGAACAAACTGTTTTACGTTTAGAATAATGATATTGATATAACACTTGAGTTTAACAGAAATGGGAAAGCAGAACTGTTGCCTGTGGCTCCGCTCGTTTGTATTTCTGATCCCGTACATACATATAATCACGCCTTTATCCCTGGAGGGTTAGGTTAGGTTAGGTTAGAGGTGAATTAACACCCACATTTAAACAATAATCGTATTCAGTCCCACGTAATTGGGGGTCATCCTACTGTCGTATTCCAGGCAATATTGTTGACTCGAGCCATGTATCTGAGGCTGAGTCTGGGCTGTATATTTCTGTCTGATGTTAAACAGCCCTATCCCGTAGTCGCCTTGTACGACACCGCATGGGAAGAGATGGGGTGGCCCTAATTCTACTCTGCCGGAAACCATACGGCTATAGTTATTAGCCAGGCTATAATTTATCCTATACCAATTACCGATTTAAAGTGCTTTCCGTTAGTCCTGTAATGAATTGCCAGGGCCGAAGTTAACATTGCCGAGGTGTTCTAAGCCTCTAAAGCGACAAATTGCTGATCGTGTTATTGTAGCTTAATTTCCAGGATCGCAATTGTTTGAGATTTTACTGCGCAATATTTTATTGCATACTTTTTTATACAACCTAGCAGACAATACGAGTTATAGGTAGTTGTTACGGGTAATTGGAGTCCTCAAAAGACCGACTAATTTAACTATAGAACTACGATATCGCCAAGAGGGGCATTAGAATGTTTCTTCAGTGTCGGCAGCGCGAGTGTAACGCTCCTCGTTGCACACGTCCATAGGTCACGGTAACCACTTCCCATTAGGTGATCCGTGTGCTTGTCTGCCACCTAAGTGATATACAAAAATGGTTGTGGAGATCAGACAGCAGTTGCTTCACGAAAAATAATCAGCCGCATTACAGTTAGACTGGAAAACCAGCCAATTGAGTTGAGAAAAGGCTAAGAGAATGAAATTATTCGGATGCAATCTAATTCTCGGATACCTCGCTTTCTACGGTATGCAATAAATTAACTGCAGTTGATATAGAACTATGTTTATTAAACGGCAATAGAATTAAACTGTACTTTCTTAGTTACGTTTGTGGGCTAACCAGGAGTACTTAAGTACACTTTAAATTGTCGCGAGACTCTCGAGCCCTGTCGAGATTTTCTCGCCGTTGGTGTGCACGCCAGGCGTGTCCGCCATAAAATTCTGTCATTGAAGGTCTTGGAGACTGGCGTGTCGAGAGAATACCTATCTCGTAACGGATCTTTTGTGATTGTATTTTATGAGCAGGTGTTTTAAAATAGAAAAATTTGCTTAATAAATAAAATAATGGAAATATGAAAGAAGAAAATCGTAAAAAGCGACTAGGATTAGAGCAATTCTCCATCCGAGAGTAATAACACAGTCCATAACAAAGTGCCCATTTGTCGGCAATAGGCTCGACCCCTATTATGTAGAACCGAAAATCATACTTGATGAAATATGGGAATTAAGATATCCCTTCGGACTGTACCACAATTAGACGGGAAATTGAAATAAGTTTTGAAATAAAAATTACAATAATACTTAAAATTATAGTAGTACCTATAATTAAGTAAATTTTACACTTGTACGGAATAAGTACCCATAATATATTTATAGCTTATGAAAGTTTTTTACGATAAAAAAGTAAACTGTATTTTTTTCATACATACATACATATGATCACGCGTCTATCCCCGGAGGGTTAGGCAGAGGTGAATTATCACCCACACTTCACCAAATAATTGTATTCGGTCCCACGTAATAGGGGGTGCCGGCTATATCCGTATTTCGGGCACTATTGTTGACTCGAGCCATGCATCTGACGCTGAGTCTGGCCTGTATATATCTGTCCGATGTTAAATAGCCCTATCCCTTAGTCGCCTTGTACGACACCACATGGGAAGAGATGGGGTGGTCCAAATTCTACTCTGCCGGGAACCACGCAGCAAGAATTTTTTTCAATATATTCAGTATACCTTTGTACTAATAAAAGTTGCTAAAAGAGTAATTGTAAAAAATGTTCCAATACGATGATCGCTCAATATATCAATTCAGTCATCAATCACTCACAAAGTGATGATAAGTACCAAGTAAGGGCAGGTTCACACTGTAGCGGATCGTTAACGCGATAAACTTCCGCGAACGAGGCATGCGAACCGAACATTAACCGAAAATGAGGCCATTAAGTCGGCGGTTAGTAGCAATATTTCGAAGAACTTAAGGTAGTCAATATTTATTTGAGTTGAAATTACTTATTAGCTAAGTAAATACTGTCCTTATACCTCTAATTATTCTAACTACGTTTTTGATGGATTTTTGGTATTCAAAATCGATTAAGATTAATTAACTATATTTCTTTGGCACGAGCTACCTCTCGGGATCAGGAGGGCCACAAGCCGTTACACATTTAAAATGGGAGTTCGGAAGCTCATGCTGGATAAATTGGAAGAAACTTCATTGTAATTATATTTATAAATGTGTGGTTAGATATTATTATGTGTATGTGTATTTTATTTATATATCTATGTATATATCTATATATACATAAATATAGGTAAAATATATAGTATATATTTTACCTTGTTACCTTTCATAATGCACCTACCTTATTATTCTCTGCACCACCTATTGGGTTGACTGGTAAAGAATGCCTGTGGCATTAAGTCCGCCTTTGTACATTTGTGCATGAAGTTTAAATAAATAAATAAATAAATTAAAATACAAAAATTTAAACGGTCCAGGTGGGATTTGAACCCGCGATCTTTCCCTTACAGGGTGAACGCTCTGATCATTGAACCACCGATTTTTGTATGTAATTCATCTCGCCTGTTGAAGTTAGGTCTCAGGAAAAAGGGTCACCGTTTTTACATATATTTGGAATCAGCGTATCGAGATTTACAAAAATGTTAAATTCACATTTAACGATGAAAAATCTTCAGCCACGTTTTTTCTTATTTTGTATATAGTTTAGATAGGGTATTTATAGTTCATAGAATAAAATAGATACATTTAAGTAGAACAAGCTCAGCAGATATTAATAATAGTGATAGCTTCCTGTCTTAATTTCATATTAATATTACCTATAGGTAGTTTTATGTAGTAGATAGTTTACTTGCCGAGGTATTTAACGTCATAATTTCCATTTACGGTTAAATACGGGATTGACCTGTTATAATTATCTATTAAGTACCTACAGACGCAAAATTAAACTGGTATGTTCATGGTTATTTGAAATTGAATCGTTCCTTAAGATATCACTTGAACTCCGTCAACGGCAACGCTATCAAAGTCTTTCATAGATTAAACATTTTTATTAATTACAAATAAGATTAAAATAAGTTAAAATTATAACGTAATATAAACTACTATAAAGAAATTATTTTGTAACCAGATCTACAGCAACTGAAGCTCACATGTTAGGTACTCGATCTCGCACCCGATCATCCTGTCAAGGCAGCTTGACTGGGTGATCGTGAATAGGATCATGACAATCATTCCTGTTTTGTGACTTTTGTCTCCACTTTGTATCTACTTTTCTTTGTATGTTTGAAAAACGCATGTAGTTTTCACGTCTAGAAGGACTTTCTTTCTGATG
Source organism: Eilema griseolum (assembly GCA_963662185.1). Lineage (NCBI taxonomy): Eukaryota > Metazoa > Arthropoda > Insecta > Lepidoptera > Erebidae > Eilema > Eilema griseolum. The sequence continues at coordinate 16,940,549 of OY759250.1, forward strand.
GATTGAATATGTAATGAATATGTCAAATGCAACGTCCAGTTTCGTGAGCCATTAATAAAAAATAAACTCATGTCATGTTATAATTTTAAACTTATTTATTAACCGCGGTAGCCTAGTGGTATGGGTAATGGACTGCTGAGACGAGATCTCGGGATCGATCCCAGATTTCACCATGGCACACACCAATGTCTTTTCAATGCTTTTCGAAGTTATGTGTGTATTTATCGCAGGTTTATAAGTGCCCGGTTAATGGCAATATGCTCGCCACCTATTATATTGGGACCTAAACATAAACGGGCGAAATGTGGGTGCTAGCTCCTCTGCCTACCCCTTCGGGGATATAGGCGTGAGTTTATGTTATGTAAAATTATAGCTGTATAATAATAATATGCGTTCTTTTTAATAATTTTAAATAGGTACCTATCCGTAACATTGCTAATATTTTTTTTCTTGTAAGTATTAATAGCCAGAAAAAAAAATCCTCGAAATTTCTTAAGAAATCCTGTGTTACTTAATAAATTAGGGTGGGAATTAAACGGTGACGAGATGTTGGCCAACAGCCAGAAAATGACAAATTTAATAATCCCGAGGACGCTTGTTATCTCATTCTGAACTAATAGTGTGACATTCACTTGTCAACCAGTTCAAGCCGCTCGTGTTCTTATTTTAGCTGAAATGACAGATGTCAAAATTTGTTAGCAAAATGTAGATAGTAAATGAAATATTTAACTTCGACAGCCTCTATCGCGTAGAGGTAGACAGTTCGACTGCTACACAGGGGACGCAGGTTCGGTTCAAAACTAAACTGAACACACCATTTTATATACCTATAACAAAGTTTCGAGTAAAACAATAATAGTGCAAATATCCAATTTCAGGTAATGATCTCGCAGAACGAGGCAATGTGTCAATGAGTAAAGTAAATTATTATACCGATAATAACGCAGTAGTGGTCCTCAACACATAAATAATATTACTAACTAGTGATTACCGTGATAATCTACGCAGTCCCTTGTTTTGTCGTAATAGGTAAAGTATTACATAATCATTTCTATGGGCAAAATTATTTTACGCAATAATACTATACAAGAGGCTGCTATATTTCAACCAGGAAATGTATCAGACGAAAATCACAATTCACCATTTTCGGAAAGCTTACTTTCTCACCTGTGCTGTTATTGTGTTAAGTGTGTTCTTTAAACATGGCGTGAGAAAGTAAGGCCGGCAAATCAAGAACCAAAATTTACAATCAATCTAGTATAATAGCAAACGAGTTGTAGTCTTATTCATAAACCAAATATAAAACAAAGGCTTGTCCTGCTTTATGTTGTGCACTGACTGACAAAAACTCTCTATTCTTATAGGGTCGGCAGCACGAGTGTGACTCCCCTGATGTTGCACACGTCCATATGCCACGGTAAAATAATACATAGTAAAAGGTTGGCGTGTTCCCGAAAATTACTACAAGCTAATTTCAAATATCGTGATCGAAATAACAAACCTAGTTTCAGATATTTTAGTACTAGCATATTTTATGGCCATACACGAAGCGCTTGATTGACTTCGATAATATTTTGGAAGTCGTAAACGGTTAAAATTGACGCGGCACGTTTGTGCGGTCGGGTTAACCGAAGTTAACCGAATGTACAATTAATGCTCACTTGCATGGATATAAAGTTAACTTTTTAATAGGTTGTGATGGTTAATGAAGTCATTAAAGAGGTAATTGGGAGGTACGTTAATTAAGTTAGTGATGTATGGTCAGCATCAGATCGATGTTGATGTACCAAGTACTCAAAATAATAATAATAATAATTTATTTTCGTTAAAAATAAGTTACAGTTTAAATGTACAGTGGTCGAAGTCATCTTTTAAGCAAAATTTGCCTGTGCCAGGTGACATCGCTCTTCCATATCTACTAGTTATTAGAGTTACATGTAGCTGTAAACAAACTATTACAAATAAATGCAAGCATGAACTATCTAGGTATTATGTAGATACATGTGCTTTACTTTAGAGTTAATTACAACTATATTATTGTTAATTTATATGTTTAAATTTGTGTGTATGTATGTTTGTGTGTGTGTGTGTGTGTGTGTGTGTGTGTGTGTGTGTGTGTGTGTATATGTATGTGTGTGTATGTGTGTGTGTGTGTGTGTGTGTGTGTGTGTGTGTGTGTGTGTGTGTGTGTGTGAGTGTGTGTGTGTGTGTGCAAAATGATCTTAATGTCTTGGTTTTCTCAACTTCCTGTAGACTGATTTTTCTAATATTTGGTACACACCTTAATTAGTTCAGACGATAATACGATTTAAATCAATAAAAACAGTTTGGTATACATACATATTAAATAAAAATCTACTACATCAAGGACGACGTATCGTAACGTATATATCTACGTCAAGGAGGTAGGACACGGCGGTATTTCCACCCGATTGGGCAGTCCGACTGGGGAAGTACCTCCGCCCTACAGAATACCGCGGCTATAATAACTTTGTGTTGTGTTCCCAGCGGTGAGTAGGGTAGCCAGAGCTCACTGGAGAATTTGTGCTGTCAGTGGGAAGACTAAAGGCTTATCCTGCTTTGTCTTCTACTGACGGCACATAAACTCTGTACTTACAGGGTTGGCAGCGCGACTGTGACTCCTCTGGTGTTACAGACGTCCATAGGTCACGGTAACCATTTTCTATCAGGTGTGTCGTGTGCTTGTCTGCCAACTAAATGGTGTAAAAAAAATAAAAAAACATTCTTCATTCACACAACGCTATCTAGACCTAAGGCAAGCATAGCTTAACTAGCTTGTGTTATGTAATCTAGAATGCAAATAAATTTATTTAGATACTTTTTTTTGTAAATACATACATATACAAATATTAGTACCACATATTCAGACCACAAATATACGAATATTCGTGCATACAAGTAATGTGTTTCCCTCTTCCTAGAGTCCCCGGGTCCTTCAGGTGGAGCGTGAAAAAGCATCTGATGAGGCCGCCAAGCTGAGTGCTACCGTTGTAACATAATTTAGTGACCCTCTTTCCTGCCTTTAGCTTACCATCAGGCGAGATGAAGTCAAGTTTGCGAGTTCTAGATAAAAAAAACTAACAAGGAAGACGGAGGATAGATTGTTTTACAATCGTTTTTGACATTTGGGTGATTGAGATTAGAGCAAAACGCAACTTTGAACAGTATTTATTCCGAAAATTGACCGTCAGGGGTAAAGTGCATCGTATTGTACTTACTTGTGTTGGGTAATAAAATATGCTAAGATATTAGAAATCTTTGAACACGGCAGTAAAAATAACGATAAATCAAATATACAATAGAATATATACTCAATAGTAAATAACTTCGAGATATAGTCAGCGTCAGAACGGTCTTGACTACGAAGCCTCAAAATGATTTCATTAATAATGATAATGATTTAACTTAATTCCGAGGTAATGATTTAACTTAATTCCGAGGTATTAGGAGCAAATCAAACTGTTTTATTGATTTAAATTGTATTTTTCTCCGAACACACTTAAGCTGTGGAATGAACTCCCTGCTGCGATTTTCACATGCTCCTACAATATGAGGTTCTTCAAAGGGGGCATTAGAAGGTTTCTTCAGGGTCGGCAGCACGAGTGTGACGCGCCGGTGTTGCACAAGTCCATAGGCCACGGTAATCATTTCCCATCAGGTGGGCCGTGTGCTTGTCTGCCACCTAAGTGGTATAAAAAAAACTAAAGGACCTAATATTAGAACTATCAGTCAACAGGAAGGCGGGAAAACCAAGGTATTAAGATCATGAATACCTTCTTCTTCAAGATCGATCTGTTGCTTAGTGTACATTGAAAGCTGTCTCTATTCTTCAACTTCATATTAACGTTAATCCCAGTGGCATCTGAAGCTTTCATCGGGTCGCGATTTAACTGTACTTCGATATTTTCGATGAAGCGACTGCCATCTGACCTCCACATTCTATCAGCAATATCAAACTATGGCAGTTAGACCATTTGTTGGACTTGTTAGGGCTTCTACTACGCGTAACGACTGTCATAGATGTTGGTATGGCAACCGGGAGGAACGGAATAACGTGCTCTCCGAAGCACAACCAGACCTGAACGTTTTTTCTATAGCAAATCGAATTAAAAGGTGCTCAAATACGCAATGAACTTCTGCCCACAATCCCCATCTAAAAACGGTCATGAAAAAGTAACTTTTGAAGTCATCAAGTTAGGTACAGCCAAAATAAGAACAGCATCTGAAATGGCGGACATTATTCTTTGGACTGTACCTAGGCTTGCCATCAGGCGGGGTGCAGTCAAATTGTCAGGGTCAATGTAAAAAAAAACACATTAATAATTTAACGTGTACCTACATATATATACTACTTACAGTTTTACAGCTTCAAAGTCCATACTTACCTGAAAAAGAAAAGGAAATTGTGTATTAGTATTTACATATATTGAAACTTAGTTATTAGTATTAGTATATTGAATCTTAGAACGTAACATTAATTTTAATTTTAAAACTCCGCGGTAGCCTAGTAGTATGGGTAATGGACTGCTGAGACGAGGTCTCGGGTTCGATCCCAGGTTTTACCATGCCACACACCAATGTCTTTTCGATGCTTTTCGAAGTTATGTGTGTTTATCGCAGGTTTAAAAGTGCCCGGTTAATGGCAATAGGCTCGCCACCTATTACGTTGGGACCTAAACATAAACTGGCGAAATGTGAGTGCTAGCACCTATGCCTACCCCTTCGGGGATATACCTAGGCGTGAGTTTATGTATTATGTTATGTTTTAAAACTGTCATTGTGTAAACTCATAATCTTACAAAGGTTCGCACCGAAACTTAATCGTGACTTAATAATAATTTAATCGCGATAAAACCCGAACCTTTATTAAAATATTACATATACCTACATAATACCGTGGCCATAATAACTTCGTGTTATGTTCCCAGCAGTGAGTAGGGTAGACAGAGCTCACTGGAGAATTTGTGCTGTCAGTGGGATGACTAAAGGCTTGTCCTGCTTTGTCTTCTACACTGATGGCATAGAAACTCTGTGTAACTGGGTCGGCAGTGCGAGTGTGGTTCCTCAGGTGTTACAAACGTCTATAGGCTACGGGAACCACTTTCCATCAGGTAGACCGTGTGCTTGTCTGCCACCTAAGTGGTATAAAAAAAACGTTAATTCACTTAATATGTATTTTATGTAACGGAAAGCTGTAACTTATACGTATTCCATTTCTTTATTTTCTCGATGACAGCTCCTGTGGAAACTTAGCCCACTTAGTGAAGTGCCCTATTCATAACAAACAGACATAGACTATAAAACAATCATACTTGGCGAAATGTAGGTGTTATCCGTGTGGTGACGGAGAAAGAATACAGGTATGACTTCACCATCTCATCCGAAGGGTGTCGTAAGAGGCAACTAGCTGAAATATACTCAGACGATATCACTGCGAGAGAAGGAAAACTCGAAATAAAACCCTGTACCAATCCGTCTGGCCAGGGTGGATACAGTAGGCCAAAGCCTCCCAACTTTGGGAGAGGCCTTGTCCTACAGTGAGCTGCAATGGGCTAGTTGATTGAATACACCTCTACGTATCCCTATATATATATGTAAAATTTAAAAAACAAACTGGCGAAAATATGGGTGCTAGCACCTCTGCCTACCCCTTCGGGGATATAGACGTGAGTTTATGTTATGTTATTATGTTATATGTAAAATATATCATCACCCAAAAATATAAAAAATAAATATATCAGACAGAACATGGTCACTATCATCTCATTTATCTATAGATATTCCTAACTGTGTCTGTGTAACACGGTTTGTCTGTCCGTCCGTCAAACTAGACGGACAATAATCTGTAGATGATGAATTATTATACTAGGCACGCATAAAAATCAGTCTATGAACTGTTATCCAGCCGTATCATTCTGTCAAATTTATTGTTCGTTTAATCTGTTTGATGTTAAAATTGTAAATTTGATAGATATAACATACTAGCCCCGGGTCAAGACCCTGGTCTCGCCTTCGCCCAGGAATAAATTCGAAAAAGAATCAAGATTTGGCAACTTAACGAACCGAAACTCCCTTGGGTTGCCAGTATTCTGAGCACGCTACCAATCTTGGCAAATAAATTCGTCCGATCTGAAAGAGGTGCAGTCGAAAAAAATATCTTAACATTTTCAAAATTTACGACATAATTTGCCACTTTTATTCGAATACGTTTTTTTTTTGCAAATTTGCTCATGTGTAATTGCTTTCCGTTGCTAATAATTTATTATCTATATATATAAAAATCAATTACTGTTCGTTAGTCTCGCTAAAACTCGAGAACTGCTGAACGGATTTATCTTATCTTGGTATTGAAATGTTCGTGGAGGTCTAAGAAAGGTTTAAAAGGTGAGAAAAAATCGAATAATTGCCGGGAACCGACATCCACGCGGGCGGAGCCGCGGGCAAAAGCTAGTTATTAATAAATCTTAAATGCAAATCATTTACACGTATTTGCTTATCCAAGATCATAAGATATTTGCAATTCGTATGTAATTACATAATGTCAAGTTATTTATGACGCTTCCAATTCCATCATTTTGCAATTATTATTATTTATTTGCAAGTGACATCCTTACATCTAACCATAAATGAAATAGTCAGATGTGTTTAATTTAATAGATTGAATATTAATTTAGGTTATTTCAATTTTCTATATCCTTAGGAGGACGTAAACTATTATTACTGACTAATGACTAATAGAATAATTTTAATTAGTTAATTATAATGTATTTATCTGACGCCTATCTTAATAAATAGGTAGATATATTTGCATGTAATATGCAATTGATTGCATATTAAGTTAGTTTAATAATAAATGATCTATATATGGATATAAAATAAGTGAATCATCAATTAGTGACTGGTAACTGGTGACTACATAGTATTTAGTTAGTTAATTATGATGATTTCGTGTGATGACAATCTGTACAATTTATTATAGGTATGTAATAGGCAATTGATTGCATATTAATTTAGGTTGATAATAAATGTTCCTTCTCCATATGAAGACGTGGACTATCAATAAGTGACTACATAATTTTAGTTAGTTAATTACATCATAGTTGCGATGATCCATCAGATAAACACATCATGTTTATCTGATGGATCATCGCAACTAAGTTGCATGTAATTTAAATACAGTCACAAATAGTCACAAGTGTATTTAATTAACTAAAATTCTCCAGGTCACTTAAGTTATTCTTAGTATAAATATAAATTATAACAATCATAAATACGGAAATGCGTAGGTACTCATAAAGACGAGAACAAGATTGAGTGCCAATTAACTTGTATGTATATTAATTGTTTACCATAGATTCTTGCTCACCTTTTTAATCGGCCATGCTAAATGTAGCATAATAATATTTTTTTTTATACCACTTATGTGGTAGACAAGCGCACGGCCCATCTGATGGAAAGTGGTTACCGTGACCTATGGACATGTGTAACACCAGAGGTGCCACTCGCGCTGATGACCCTATAAGCACAGAGTTTCTGTGCCGTCAGTGTTGAGGACAAAGCAGGATAGGCCATTAGTCATCCCACTGACAGCACAAATTCTAAAGTGAGCTCTGGCTACCCTACTCACCGCTGGGAACACAACACGAAGGTATTATAACCGCGGTATTCTGTAAGGCGGAGGTACTTCACCAGTCGGACTGCTCAATTGGGCGGAAATACAGCCGTGTCCTACCTCCTATATTTTAAAGACTAGTGTTAGTTGCAATTAATAATAGAACAAAACAAGTATATCCCGTCTAAGATGTGCGGGTTGTTGATTTTTTTTATTCTTTCCTATAAAGTCCTTTGTCAGATGTTGTTCGGGCACAAAAATATGGGTAACTATATTTACAGTAGAAGAAAAAATCCAAAATAATAGCATAACATAAACTTCCGCCTATATCCCCGAAGGGGTAGGCAGAGGTGCTAGCACCCACATATCGCCAGTTTATGTTTACGTCCCAATGTAACAGGTGGCGAGCCTATCGCCATTAACCGGGCACTTATAAACCTGCGATAAATACACACATAACTTCGAAAAGCATCGATAAATCATTGGTGTGTTAAAATGCCATGGTAAAACCTGGAATCGAACCCGAGACCTCATCTGAGCAGTCCATTACACCACTAGGCTACCGCGGTAAATCTAAAATAATGGTGAAGATTATCTCATTATAGTTTCAAAATTCATAACAACACTTTTGAAACTTATGTTTGAATTTATTTTTATTTAAACTTTTTGCATAAATACACAAAGTTTGTACAAAGGCGGACTTAATACCTCTGGCAAAGTGATGAAAAATATTTTTGCATTTTTTAACATTTTTTTGTATAAAATCACAAATTTCAAAGATATTTATTCAAAGCACAATGACTGATGATTTAATTACTGATAACCACGCTGGTTGGTATAGGGTTTGTTATTCGAAGGGACGTGGGTTTGGTATCCAAAAGAAACAAAAATAGAGACATATTATTCAAAACACTCTTAAATGTATTTTGCTTGTTGTCTTACAAGTTCAAATGTTGTGTGAATAGGTTAAAACTAGGATAGAGTTACAAACATTTCCCCATGGGGGCGACTAAATGGAATGTTCTACTAAAATATAACATTTTAAAAAGTATTATGGTTTAAATTTCCCAAATAAACAAACCCTAGCTTTTGTGTTCTTTGTTGGAGCTAAATAACATTTTTTAAATATTTTTTTGACGTGAAAACTTCTTTAGCAGCGCTGTGTACTTTTTTGGAATGGGTAAAAATTTCTAAACTCGCGTCAGGACACGTGACCTGATCGAAAATTCCTAAGACGGATGGAGAGAGGACAGGCGGCGCAGGGCGCTTGCGTTAATATTCAAGTTTTCACTTCTGCCAGCACTCCTGGAGTGCAACCCGTCGTTTTTTTTATTAAACACGGTGTGCCCTATTCAGGATTCCTTACCCAAAACGGAAGCCTGTTACCTACTAGGATGCCACTCACTGTATGTCTGTCTCCAGGCTGTGTCTTATAACCACGATTGCTAGACAGTGGAAATTCTCACAGATGATATATTTGTTATACTAAAGACGGAAAAAAGTATTGATACGGAAGTTACGCAACCCTATCTGTGCGAATCCAACTCGATCTTACATACATACAGACACGCCGTAGGCAGAGACCACAGTTTTCCACTAGCCAGGGTCCTGGCTACTACTATCTACTGTCATAATTGTTTTCATACATGCTCGCCGGTTTCGGGTACTCTTGACATGCCCTTTCTTCAAAATACCTATGATCTGATTGACATACGTATGTCTACGTCGACCTTTACCGGGTTGTCCTGTCACCCTCGCTCTTAACCGGTTTTATTATAATATTACCGCTGACAGATGTGCAAACATAAGATATTCAGCAAAGTTGAGACGCGCCAACTGTCAATTCGAAATTGAAATCGAATTATTGCCATCCAAAAAAATAACAAAAAACTATATTCCTCAAAAAGACCAGCTAACAAGCATAAAACGGGTTAACGCTAAAAAAGTGAACCTGTCGCGTGTTCGGCTCTCGCATAAGGAAATGAGCCATCCTGAGAACAGAACAAGTTGTGTTAATTGCACAGATTGATTGGCACTGTACCATCTTGATAAAGCTGTATAATATGCTGTCCTTTTCTGGACACATTCGTTATGAGGACGTCCCCTGTAATTATAATTTATTTAGTTTGGCATTATTTACAGTACTTACTTACACAGTTGTATGTTAAACATTAAGATATCTTTTAATTGCATTTGAGATTCTAATCTTATGTTTCATTATTCTACGTTAGTAGGATGTTTCAGATCGAAATTTCGGACAATATGCACCTTGGAACACAATCTCGAAATCGAATCCGAAAACGGAACGTGACACTTCATTTCGGCTAAAACCCTACCGTAAAAGGACGTCTCCTTTTAACTTGCCTTGGTTCGGGCGCGAGTGTGCGGAAGCTGTTGAACAAAAACAGTCTGCGTACCGCGCTTGGGTAAGGGCGCGCGCCACGCGCCATCCCAATCTGGGCCACTTCAAGGCGGCGTACAACAGAGCCACAAAGGTCTGCAGAAGGGCCTACGTCAGAGCTGATGCCCTGCGCATAGCGCGGCTTGGTCAAGAGCTAGTGATGCATCCCACGGGAAGCCGTGGCTACTGGCGACTGGCTAAAGCCGTGCAAGCCAACTTCTGTCAGCCTTCGCTGCCTCCGCTGCGTAACCCTGATGGATCCCTGGCCCATGAGCCGCAAGAGAAGGCAAATCTGCTGGCTAATCTCTTTGCGGCCAACTCCCGAATCGATGATTGTGGTACGCAGCCACCAACACTACCCGACAGTGACCACGCGATGCCTGATATCCATATCAGGCAACGCGATGTCCGTGCAGTGCTGCAATCACTCGATGTCCGGAAAGCCAGTGGTCCGGATGGTATTCCAGCGGTAGTCTTGAAAAAATGTGCAGCAGAGTTGTCTCCAATGCTTACGCGCCTGTACCGGCTATCCTACAGTTCGGGTACAGTGCCTTTGCCTTGGAAAGAGGCGAATGTTCAGCCGATTCCCAAGAAGGGGGATCGCTCGGAGCCAGCCAACTATCGACCCATAGCCGTCACCTCAGTGCTGTGCAAAGTGTTCGAGCACATAATCAACAAACAGCTCATGCGGCACCTAGAGGATCACTCCTTAATTAATGACCGGCAATATGGCTTCAGACCGAAACGGTCAACGGGTGATCTTCTAGCATACGTTACCCATCTTTGGGGTGAGGCTATGGACAAGCACGGCGAGTCACTGGCAATTAGTCTTGACATCGCCAAAGCTTTCGATAGAGTCTGGCACAAATCGCTTCTTTCCAAGCTACCTGCCTTTGGTCTGCCTTCTAGGCTATGCAACTGGGTTGCTAGCTTCCTGCAGGGGCGCCGTATTCGCGTCCTTTGTGACGGACGAGCTTCGGAATTTCTGCAGGTTAATGCTGGCGTGCCCCAGGGGTCCGTCTTATCACCCACTCTCTTTCTTCTGCATATCAACGACATGCTGTCTACCGGCAATGTTCATTGTTATGCAGACGATAGCACTTTGCATGGGAGTTATCATGGACATCCTGCGGCCAAGCAGTCGGATATCGCGGAGAAAAGGCAGCTTCTTGTCACTGAGCTTGACGGGATCCTGAATCACATTTCTCAATGGGGCTCTGAGAACCTGGTTGAGTTCAATGCCAAGAAGACGCAGGCATGTGCGTTTACAGCAAAAGTATCTTCTTTCCTTCCCCTCCCCACTCTTCAGAGCACGCCACTGCCACTGCAGGACAATCTCAATATCCTAGGTATGGATGTTCGCTGCAACCTGAATAACAAAAACTACATCGAAAGTATCATCAAAACAGCCTCACGAAAACTCGGAGTCCTGAACAGAGTGAGACGGTTTTTCACGCCGGAGCAGCGGTGTCTTCTATACAAGACACAAATTCGCTCCTGTGTGGAGTACTGCTCGCATCTCTGGGATGGTTCAGCAAAGTACTTACTAGATGCTCTCGACAGGTTGCAGCGACGTGCGGTCCGCATTATTGGGAATCCCGAGATCACGAACACCCTAGAACCTTTACAGCTGCGTAGAGATGTTGCGTCCATGGCTGTATTTTACCGTTTGTACCATGGGGAGTGTTCTGATGAGCTCTTCCAATTAGTCCCACCCTCCCCTTTCCTACACAGGACAACGCGTGCAGGTCTTAGATGTCATCCGCACACGGTGCAAAACATCCGATCAAGAACCAAGCGGTTCGGAGACTCTTTCCTCTGTCGCACCATTAAGGCCTGGAATTCATTACCAGCTCACGTGTTTCCTTCTTCCTACAGTCCCGGGTCCTTTAAGCGGGGCGTGAAAAAGCATATGATAAGGCCGTCAAGCTGAGTGTCACCATTGTCACACGGTATGTGTAAGTAATGGTGACCCTCTTTTCTGGGACTTTGCCTTCAGCTTACCATCAGGCAAGGCGAAGTCCAATTGACGTGTCCTATATAAAAAAAAAAAAAAAAAAAACTGATAGCTAATTCTGATAGCTAATTAATTCTGTAAAAAATTCTGCCGTGACGTCTCATGGCAGAATTTTTTACAGAATTAGCTATCAGTATCAGAATAAACGGGATATTTACCATGTTTAATACCTATAGAATTAGCTACATATTTACATACATAGCTAATTCTGGAAAAAAGTTCTGGATATTTCATAACAATCTCCACTTATTGTTAAAACTAAATAGCGTCATCACGTTTTACTTTATAACTGTCATGGGTTTCAGAGTGTATGTATAATATGTGTATTCTATCAAGATCTAAAAAACCCAAGCCAATCACACCTGACTGAACGATGCCTTTAAGGGTTGGGTCTAACCACAATTACTCCTCTTAAAATCAAAATAAACCACATCTCGAGTAAGAGATAGTAGAAGATCGGATCCCAGGTTCTTTACTTTGCCGCACCATCAAGACCTGGAATTCATTACCAGCACACGTGTTTCCTTCTTCCTACAGTCCTGGGTCCTTTAAGCGTGGCGTGAAAAAGCGTCTGATGAGGCCGCCCAGCTGAGTGCCACCATTGTAACATTATTTAGTGTCTGTAATGGTTTCTGAGACTTTGCCTTTAGCTTACCATTAGGCGAGATGATCAAGTTGGCGTGTCATAAATAAAAAGAAAAGTAGTTTTGGGATTTTAGTTCGATACATACATAGTTCATATCTTTTTTTAAATTTAATAACTTCCCGAATACCAACCATATTATTAAACTGCTATGTAACATGAGTCTGTACAACAAATTAGCCAATAACATGTGCAAGTACCGTCGGAATTCAAACAAACACCTATTAAGTGGGCCGGTGGCGGTGGCCGGCGGCTATTTCAGACGCGCTTGCGCAAGTGTCGAATAGAGTGTCGCGTGAGTTGTGCGACGGTCGTGAAACGTGTACAACAACCTTTTGCCAACTTTTCTTTTCAGACGGCAATTTCTCTGAATTATTCACACCTTACTGATAGAAAACCGGAATGGACAGTACCTCCGCCGTACAGAATACCGCGGCCATTATAACCTCGTGTAGTTTTCCCGGCGAACCTCGTGTAGTGGCGTCATGTATTATCGCCTATAACATACCCCGATAAACAGTCTATTCATCACAAAATTTTTTTTTCAAATCGAAAGTTCCTGAGATTAGCGCGTTGAACTAAATGAACAAACTCTAGCAATAAAATATTTATATAGATAGTATAGTTATACTTACATATTAATAGCACAATTTTATAGTTTATGAAAGTCTATCACTTCACGGCTTACCAGCATATAATAATCCAGTATTTACTCAGAGACCTGTATCCACGAGAGCTCATTAAGCTAATCCAGTTGCCATGACAACTGTAACTGCTCATAGATGTATTAATTGAATCTAGAAAACAGACAAGTCGTTTAAATCTTTATTTTATTTATAGAGGGCTTGGTACAAAAGGCAGTAACCCTAGACGAGTCTTAGTTTAATAAAATATTGACTGGTGACTCCACTCATGTGGAATTTTGATCCCGTTCCTGCAGCTCATGGGACCCTATCTCTGAGTAAAGAGTATGTAAGGGTCAGCCGGTAATTTGAGGCTGAGAATACCAATGCATTCAACTGATTTTGTTGATAAGTCATTCTCTGTCAAGGCTGTGCGCTTATGGAACGCTTTGCCATTGAATATCAGACGAGCAAAATCCCTAAACGTCTTTAATACAAGGGTAAAGAACGGTACGGCTGCCTGTCACCTCCTCACCCTACTCACGCCTATATCCCCGAAGGGGTAGGCAGAGGTGCTAGCACCCACATTTCGCTAGTTTATGTTTAGGTTCCAATGTAATAGGTGGCGAGCCTATTACCATTAACCGGGCACATATAAACCTGCTATAAATACACACATAACTTCGAAAAGCATCAAAAAGTCATTGGTGTATGCCATGGTAAAACCTGGGATCAAACCCGAGACCTCGTCTCAGCTGTCTATTACCCATACCACTAGGCTACCGCTTGTTACCACCAGTTAATTAAACTACATGTAATTAACAGTGATTATAATGAAGAGTAAAACCAGATTCATAATCCTGAATTCCTGTACCTCTTTATTTACATATAAGGCAAGGTTACTAGTAAACATCATCTTTTATATATTCATATTGTACTAAAACGTACTTGTCAGAGTTGTTAGTCGTTTTATGGATATCTAACATCGATCTCAACGTGCCAAAGACGATATAATTGTTCCGCGATTACCTGCGCGTACGCACCTCATGCAAATTTCCAAGATTTATAATACAGGTGTGACGTGACAATCAATCAAGGTACTAACAGTCTTTGATGCGTTATATACTCACGCTTGTAGTCGCTGAAGGGGTAGGCAGAGATTTGTGTTATTTTATACTATTGCTGAATTTTGTCAACTATGGTACACCTTTTTTTTCAATCAATCAATTAGCCCACCGCAGTTCACTGCTGGACATAGGCCTCTCCTAATGTGTGCCATTTTTTCCGGTCCTCTGCCTTCCGCATCCAGTCCGTCCCAGCCACCTTTTTCAATTCGTACGTCCATCTGGCTAGGGGGCGTCCTACCTTTCGTTTACCTTCTCGCAGTCTCTACTCTAGGACTCGTTTGCTCCAACGGCCATCGGTTCTTCGACAAACGTGGCCAGCCCACTGCCACTTCAGTTTGTGACCTATGTCGGTAACTTTACTTCTCTGTCGGGTAACCTCGTCCCGAATTATATCCTTCAGAGAAACTCCAAGCATAGCTCGCTCCATAGACCGCTGCGCGACTTTTAAGCTATGAACCAGTCCCCCAGTGTCCAAGTTTCGGCACCGTAAGTCATAAAAGGTTCAAACTGTTCAAAGACCTTTGTTTTTTACGTGCGAAAAAGTCCCTACTTGTACCTCCTGGCCGGAGCTGATGGGAAAGATTGAGTCAGACTCGAACCGACTAAAGCGGACGGCGCCTGTGGGTCATTGTTGGTTGCCGAAGATACTTGCAGGCATACTCCTTGCACCCCGGCTGACCCAGGGCCAGGTGTGGGGATCGCCGACACGTCCCCGGAAACAGGGAGACACATACACCTGCGGATTGACGGAAGAGGCTCTAGGGTGTGTCTTGCTGCGGTTTGCGGCCACGAATTTGTATCCCTAGGTGGACTTTAGTCTATGATTAAATTATACAATCAAAGGTTCAAGGTATGACTACACAAAGGAGATATTTACATACACCTACTTATGTAAACAACTTGCATATATAATTTTACTCATTTATTTTGTCATGTTAGGCGATTTACGTTTTGTTCCGTGACCACGCATGTATAATTTTCACACATTATTCTAATCCATCAAAAGGTTGACATAAAGGTCCATAGGCCGCCCCATCTGTGTTTACGAAATGAGTATGTTCAGTTTGACGCAACATTTCTTGTCATTCTTGTAAGGGCCACACAACAAAGCAGCATTAGAGCATACAGCAAATGACCAAAAAAAAGTTTCTTGGCAAGAAATATTAAGAAGTATATACTGTGTAAATAGGGGGGATCCCAGCAGTACCATCGTCTATTTCTATTTTATAGAACTACTGGTATTTATTTCTCTCAGAAGTACCAGGATTGAACTATTAAGATTTTTCTCCCCCTTCAAATGTAAGGCATCACTTGTAAGAGAGAGAATTTTTCCCAGTCTGCTTCTCAGCGTATCTTTTTGTCCTTCCGTATGTTTTTTCCAGATTATATAGGATTCGTTGAGTTGATTTTGACGGAAATTTTACAGCAATAATCTAATATTTGAGACTATTTTTAATTAAAAATAATGGTTCTGTGTCAAATATTTTAAAACTAGATTTAAGTCAAAGCGAACGAAGACGAAGTTACGATACACCATTAGAATTAATTCTTCATACTTAGTCTGGCCATAAATACTGTTACAATTAAAATAAGAAAGATATTACATTTGAATTTGGAATCTGTCATTTTTATACGATTGTTCATTGTGTTTTCTAATTTTGGCGCCAATACATTGTACAATATTTTGCTATATTAAAATGGAGTGGGGTGATAAAGAAAACCGAATCGCTGTGATTGCATTACACAAAGTTGGTATGGAGCCGAATGCAATTTTTAAAACTCTCCATACGCTTGGTATTAGTCAAATGTTTGTGTAACGGGCTATTAATAGGTATAATGAGACCTCCTCTGTTTGTGACAGAAAAAGATATGGCCGTCCACGTAGTGTTCGTATGAAAAAGGTGGTCAAAGTAGTAAGGGAAAGAATTCGAAGAAATCCTGTCCGAAAGCAAAAGATTTTACCTCGGGAAATGAAGATAGCACCCAGAACCATTTCGCGCATTTTAAAAGATGACTTAGCACTTGCAGCCTATAAGAGACGCACTAGTCATTTTTTAACTGATAATTAAAAAAAGAGCAGGGTGGTAAAATCGAAGCAACTACTGAAGCGGTACGCAAAGGGAGGTCACAGAAAAATTTTGTTTACGGATGAGAAAATCTTTACAATTGAGCAACATTTTAACTAACAAAATGACCGTATTTATGCTCAAAGCTCTAAGGAAGCTTCCCAATTAGTCAACAGAGTGCAACGTGGGCATTATCCGACTTCAGTGATGGTTTGGTGAGGTGTTAGCTATGAAGGAGTGACTGAGCCATATTTTTGTGAAAAAGGTATCAAAACATCGGCACAAGTGTATCAAGATACCATTCTTGAGAAGGTAGTTAAACCCCTTAACAACACCATGTTCAATAACCAAGTATGGTCCTTCCAACAAGACTCAGCGCCGGGTCATAAAGCTCGGTCCACGCAGTCTTGGTTGGAAGTGAACGTTTCGGACTTCATCAGAGCTGAAGACTGGCCGTCGTCTAGTCCCGATCTTAATCCGCTGGATTATGATTTATGGTCAGTTTTAGAGAGTATGGCTTGCTCTAAACGCCATGATAATTTGGAGTCCCTAAAACAATCCATACGATTGGCAGTGAAGAATTTTCCCATGGAAAGAGTGCGTGCTTCTATTGATAACTGGCCTCAACGTTGAAAGGACTGTGTTGCAGCCAATGGAGATTACTTCGAATAAGCTTTCTATATTTTAAATTGTTTTATATTTATGTATTAAACTAACACACTGTAAGAGTAATAAATATTATTTGCAATAAAAAAAATGTTTTTTCTTCGTAACAATATTTATGGCTAGACTAGGTATATCATCAAGATGCTGTTAGTCTTCTAGGAACTCTACCACAATAGGCATGCGATACGGAGGAATTCCACCACGCATTTTAATTATTCTTTATAAGTTGTATAATGGTTATTTTAGATTTATTGTATTTAATATTTATATATTATTTCTTGACATGATTGTAAAATTTTAATGTTCCTAAACTAGTCATTAATTTTTCAAATAAATCATAGTAAATTCAAATCATATAAATGCAGATTCCAGTAGGTACAGGATTATTAATCATCCAGATAACAAATCGCCTCCACTTCTAAGTTAACACTGCTAATACTAAGATTCCTGTTTATCTGCTAATAATAACGTAACGTATACGTTTTTATAGACCGTCAGGTGATTAGCAGTTGAAATAGCGAGCCATATTAGCGTATAACCAATAACCAGTGGGCATATTAATGTATCGGGCATGGTATCGGATCAATTTATAAACTGGTAGCGATTGTACATAAATACATCCTACTAATCCCCACTTTGCCGCGTGGTTTCCGGCAGAGTAGAAGTAGAATTAGGTTCACTCCATCTCTTCCCATGCGGTGTCGTACAAGGCGACTAAGGGATCCACTGACACATTCCTGGGATAAAAACTCCCCTAATGATCTATATTTTTGATAAATTTCATCCAGATCTATTCAGCTGTTCTGTTGTGACTGAGTAACAATCTTCTATTGATCATTCCTCACAGACATTTCGCATTATTACATACATACAAATATGTAAACACGCCTTTATACCCGAAGGGTTAGGCAGAGGTGAATTAACACCCACATTTCACCAATCATTGTTTTCGGTCCCACGTAATGGGGGGTGAGCCAGTTGCCGTCTTCCGGGCACTATTTTGTCGAGTTGACACTAGCTTTGTACTTTTTATCTCGGAATTAGGTTTCTATAGGACGCAGGACACAAGACCCGGAATTTATCCAGGAGATTCCACACGTGGTTCTTTTTTAATTTAAAGAATTATGAAAACAACCCGCTAGCTCTCGTAACTTGTGTCAGTATTACGGTGAGCAAAAAAATTGCTACTAATCATAACATCTGACAGTGATCTGCCGCAACAGTTGGCGGCGCAACATACAAAGTGTTAGCGCTGACGTTTCAATTCGAGATTAACCACAACAGACAGATACAAGCAGTAGATCCACTGTGGACGAGGACTTTTAGATCACAAGTGGCCCAGGCCATAGGCTATCGAGAGTTTGCACGTAATCCTACCTATACCCTGTGCCGTTTGTTGGAAATGTACTATCAAGCACAGTATGAATTTTAACACTTCTTAGTTTAGATTTATGTGAGAAAAAGTGAAGTAAAGATGGGACTGGTGGTGGCCTGGTGGATTCAAGTTATGTTAAGGAATTCACTTTTTCGAATGTAAATAGTTAGCATATTAATTGCTTTAAAATTAATTTAAAGTTATTGGTTTTTTTTTTATTTTTCATACGGAACTCACCATGGAAACCCCAAGGGTGATTATGCTGGACTCGAACTGACCAGGACCGCATTCGGTCTGGGGTCTCAATTACCGGGCGTATGGTTACATACCCAATAATGCATTTCCCTCGCACTCCGGATGACCTTAGGGCACCTACGGTTTTAAAGTGATGCCTTCGGGCGTTGCAAGTACGATGTCCCCATCGAGCCCCGGGAAGGTGGGCAGTGTGTCCCCTGAAGGAGAGCGGCGTAACCATCTCCGTTGCCTAGGGTGCATCACATGGTGGTACCGAATCGAGCTCCTCAGTACTATGTATCTACTTCTTCGTAGGCGATGGCGCCTCGGCTCTCAGACTATGTCATCCCAGTGTGCTACTACCTGAATGGCGTTCTCGGAGACACACGTGTGTTCTTCCGGTGTAGATGTGCCATAGTCTGTGGAACAACTCCACATTCTCCTACTTACTTTTTTGTAGGTACCTACTTAATAAGTATTTATAGTTTAAAAACCGACCCAAAATTTCAAAGACAAACCCAAGCTCGTTCTCTAACCAATCCTTTAAAATATACTTTTTGCCGATTGCCATTCACTGTGCTGCTGATGTTACTATATGGATCAACTCGGATTAACTCAAGAAACACAACATCGTGTGGGATTACTGGGAACAACATTTTAATTTGATTTTTTCACGGCCATCAACCGAAGATGAATGGGATTGTGATTTAATGTAAGTCTCAGGAAAGAGGGTCACCATTACAGACACTAAGTGTTACAATGGTGGCACTCAGCTT
This sequence comes from Eilema griseolum, assembly GCA_963662185.1. Lineage (NCBI taxonomy): Eukaryota > Metazoa > Arthropoda > Insecta > Lepidoptera > Erebidae > Eilema > Eilema griseolum. The sequence goes on from OY759250.1 coordinate 16,960,110, forward strand.
GGCGACCTCATCAGATGTTTTTTCACGCCCCGCTTAAAGGCCCCTGGACTGTAGGAAGAAGGAAACACGTGTGCTGGAAATGAATTCCAGGTCTTGGTGGTGCGGCAAAGAAAAGAGTCTCCGAACCGCTTGGTTCTTGCTCGTATATTCTGCACAGTGTGAGGGTGACATCTAATTTACATTTTTTTTATTGGGTACAGTTATTAAGAAATGTCTTTTTGTTACGCTTGGGAATTGAACTCACTCGCATAGCAGTCGTTGCTGCTGCACCACATCATCCCTTTTACAAGTAATTAAAAATGATATGATGTACCTACTTCTCTTCTTCTCCATCATAGCATTTCACCTCAGAGTCTGGGGTCAGCTTTACCAGTTTAACTGCAGATTTAGTCACTTCGATATTTTTCGTGAAGCGACTCCCAAAACCCAAAAACGATATCGAAGACCAATTGTTGGACTTAGGGCTCTAACTACCCGTAACGTGCTGTCCTAGACACGACCAGAGCAGACAATCCAAATACCTATATTCATGCAAACACATATTTGCACTGAGCGGGGATCGAACCCACTCCTCCTGCGCTACGACCGCGTCCACTACCGCCACGCCACGGAGGCTGTACAAACATACCTACTAAGTTATAAATTTTAGCACTTATGGAATGAATAGAATTAATAAGATTACCACCATAAGTGGCAAAACAATATCAATCATTGCACTATCTAGTTTTCATTCAATTAAAATTCAAATTTATTCAATTAAATTTGAATCGATTTGTGAACTTTCTACGCAATGTTAATTATTTCATTATACCATCTAAGTTGTAGCGAGTAAGCAGACAAGCTCATTACACTGCGAGTTAAATACAGAATTTATAAGTTTTAATACCTTTTATGAAATTTAATTGAACAAGGTTTGTAATTGAAAATAAATTGTTACATTTACCTCCTTATTGAGACATTTTCATACATAATCAAGAAGTTTACCCTTACATACCTGATTTCTAGTAGGTACTTAGCCAGAGAAATTGCATCTGTAGTTTTAAATAAGCATAGTTTATTGTTACCCGATTACGGTAAAGCAAAATGAGGGTTATGATTTTGACAAGCTATGTATGTGTTCTTATTTGGATGATAGTCGATATACAACCATATTCATTAGTTTAGTCATTTATACAATAAAGTTACCTATAATTATATAATTAACAATATAGTCAAATTATATGTGTACGGCTTCTGTGGCGTAGCGGTAGAATGTTCGACTGTCCCGCAGGGGGCGCGGGTTCAATTTCTGCTCGTTGCAAATATATACAGTCCATACTCAGCCTCAGGCTCGAGTCAACCATAGTGTTTGATATACGGCAATAGGCTCACCACCTATTACGTGGGACCGAATATAGTTATTGGTGAAATGTGGGTGTTAATTCACCTCTGCCTAACCCTCCGGAGATAAAGGCGAGATTTTATGTATGTTTATGTAAATATTTGTAGTACCTGAATATGTATGTATTGGTATGGGTGTTTCTATTTAAAATGATGCATGTATTTACAAAAAAAAGTATCTAAGTATGTTTACACGCATTCTAGATTCCATAACACAAGCTAGTTGAGCTTTGCTTACCGTGGATCTAGATAATGTTGCAGAATATTTATTTATAGGAATAGCTCATAGACCACTCTTTTTTAGGTTCCCCTTTTATCCCGGTATCAGTTGTGGCCCATAGAAATGGATCACATCTGATAACTATTTCACGCAGACTGAATTACAGACAACAGCTGAAATTTATATATTTTTTTAACTAAATATATCACTCGAGTCTGCCTAAACGACGCTAAACTGTTGGCCACCATTCAAAACACAATCGACATAAGTCACTTGGACCACCCGAACACTCGTGGGCGATAAAATACCAAAATACACAGTACATCATTATGTAATGACATGTACAGGCTATAAATAAACTGAGTTCGCGAATGTACAGGGCCGCGGTAATCACTAGCGAACGGTGCCCACTGCCCGCTAGGATTCTAGTGGTAGGGTAGATGCGCGAGTTGTCGTCCTACTGAAAATACTAAGGATTTACGGTAGCAGTATGTTTTCTACTCTCTACTTTGCGGCAACCACGCGGCTACCTAATGCCACCTAAGTCGTATAAAAAACGCCGTTTTTTCGTCCATCCTCTTCCCTACTTCACTGGAGAGTTTTTGTACTGTCAGTGGAAAGATCAAAAACTTGTCCTGCTTTGACTTTTACACTGACGGCACAGAAACTCTCAATGCTTGCAGGGTTAGCAGCGCGAGTGTGACTCTCTTGGTTTTGCACGCGTCCATAGACAACGGTGACCACTTTCCATCAGGTGGGCCGTGTGCTCGTCTGCCACCTAAGTGGTATAAAAAAAATCGTAAACACCTCTCTGTTTGATAACTTAAATATAATAATGCTAGCTGATGCGCGATATTCTGATCACAATCCAAGAATACAGAAACCTATTCCCGGAACTTAGACCGTTATTTCAGACAATAGTCAATTACGAAATTTCATCCAGATCCGTTCAACAGTTAGAGTGTGATTGGAAAACAGATATCCAAATTTTAATTTTATTTTACTAATACTTCTCTCTCTCTCACTCTCTTTCTCTCTCTCTATTTTATTTTTAATACACTTTCTCTTTAGTTTAGCCGTTAACTACACCATATCTTTTGTTTTTATAACATTATTATTCATCCTAAGGTTGCCTGGAAGAAATTGCTACAGCGATAAGGCCGCTCTTTGTACTGCTCTTGTCTTCTCAATTTCTATAACATGAATATTGTAATTGGCGTACAATAAAGTATATAATAATAAATAATAATAATATAATATTAGTAGTATTCTGACAATAGATGGCCCACAACAGGCGTGTTTACCCTCCCTGTACAATGCTAGTGTATTACGCGATTCGCGTCGCCACCCGCGCGGGCGCGTCACTCGTCACGCTCTTCAGTGTGATCTTACGAAGTACGAACTGTTTGATTTATTTAGTTATACAGTTTGTAAGTATAATGTCTTATCTCTTCTTATTGTTAAGATCATCCCTGGATTGTTTCGAAGGTATAGGCAGAGATGTATTTATACCAATCGTAATTAATATTATAAACGTGAAAGTTTTTCATCATGTTTTTTTATACAACTTGCAAAAGCGCCGAAATACCGGAAACGCGAAATAATGTAACATGGTAAATATCCCGATTATGTAGATATTTGATATATCCGTTAAAAAGGTTATAGGAGGTAGGACACGGCGGTATTTCCGCCCAATTGAGCAGTCCGACTGGGGACGTACCTCCGCCCTACACCTACACCTACCGCGGTTATAATAAATTCGTGTTGTGTTCGCGGCGGTGAGTAGGGTTGGGTAGTTGCAGTATGTTTTATCAGAATACGGGCTACTTTTAAACGCTTGTCCATAGTTTCGAGCAATTGGTGATTTGAAACTAATTTCGATTCAAGATTCTGTAACACAAGCTAGTTTTGCTATGCTTACCATGGGTCTAGAAAGCATCTAGATAGCGTACCATGGGGACTATGGTACTCTATCTGGTGACTAAAACTTGCTGGAATGATATAACTTACACTTCAAACTATGTGACAACTATAACACAGGAGCTAGGACATGACTATAATTGCAGGAGGTATGACACGACGGTATTCCGGTCCCAATTGAGCTGTCCGACTGGACTAGTACCTCCGCCCTACAGAATACCGCTGCTATAATAACTTCGTGTTGTGATCCCAGCGGTGAGTAGGGTAGCCAGAGCTTACTGGAGAGTTTGTGCTGTCAGTGGGCTAAAGGCTTGTCTTGCTTTGTCCTCTACACTAACGGCACAGAAACTCTGTGCTTACAAGGTCGGCAGCGCGAGTGTGGCTTCTCTGGTGTTGCACACGTCCATAGGCCACGGTAACCACTTTCCATCAGGTGGGCCGTGCGCTTGTATGCCACCTAAGTGGCATAAAAAAGGGGTTTTATGTTAATGTGCAATAACTCTGATTGTAGTTCTGGGTGGCAGCCCTTGCTTCCAGATATCTTCATTTATATGCTCTTAATCTATTAGGGCCAGTATCCAAGTAACAGGTCTGATCAGTATTTCGTTTGATGTCGGTATGAAATGGCCATTATAAAGCTGTTTCAAAGAGCTTAACTTAATAATGCTCGCTGAGCAAAGATTATGTACTGTTATAAATTCAATTTAATTATGTTATATGCAAGTAATAGTTCATAAAATAGTTACCTTTGATTGGAGATAAGTAAGTACAGTTAACGACAAAAGTAGGTTAACATATTACAATTTGCAATATCCTTATAGAAAATAATTACATTAAAAATTAAATCATTATTCATAATCAGGCGAGCTGACGTCATAATTGACATATTAATGTGTATTAAGAAAAAGTCACGTGGTCGTAGGCAGAGTAGAATTTGTGTCACCCCATCTCTTCCCATGCGGTGTCGTACAAGGCGACTAAAAGATACGGCTGTTTAACATCAGACAGATATATACAGCCCAGACTCAGCCTCAGATGCATGTCTCGAGTCAACAATAATGCCCGGAAGATGGCAATAGATTCACCCCTTATTACGTGGGACCGAATTGCCACGTATGGCAATGCTATTTGTCTGACCAATAAATTAATTAATTGCAAGCTATAAATTGATATTACAAACGAATACCTAGGTATTGGTGTATTGGTGGTATTAGTATGACCACAATTACTTAATTATCACGAGACAAACCGACATTAAGACATGGCCGTCCTCTGTACGAGTAGGTAAATTGATATCTTTGCTAAAACATATTCTTATTTCAAATTGTATTAATTGCTTATTTGTAATACTTACGCGTGGTGCATGTTATAAGAGTTTCAACTTGAGCAATGATTAAAAATGATAGAAAAAAGAAATCTTGAGGAGGTAGACACGACGGTATTCCCGTCCGAATTGAGCAGTCCGACTGGGGAAGTACCTCCACCCTACAGAATATCACGTCTATAATAACCTCGTGTTGTGTTTCCGGTGGTGAGTAGGGTAAGCCAGAGCTCACTGGAGAGTTTTTGTGCTGTCAGTGGGAAGATCAAAGGCTGGTCCTGATTTTGTGTTCTGCACTGAGGGCAAATAAAATCTCTGTTCTTACAGGGTCGGCAGCACCGATGTGACTCCACTGGTGTTACACACGTTCATAGGTCATGGTAACCACTTTCCATCAGGTGGGCCGTGTGCTTGTCTGCCACCTAAGTTGTATAAAAAAAAAACTGATTTTTATAATCTTTTCTTCACCTTGTCTCTGTTGGGTTCATAATATCAATCAATCAATTTTATTCGTGTGGTGACGAAGTAAAAATACAAGTACCCCATCTTATCTGAAGGATGTCGTAAGAGGCGACTAACGGAAAAATATGCAGACGATATAACTGCGAGTGAAGGAAACCTTGAAATAAAACCCTGTACCAACCCGCCTGGCCAGCGTGAAAACAGTATGCCAAAGCCTCTCAACATTGGGAGAGGCTTAGTCCAGCAGTGGACTGCGATGAGCTAATTGATTACAGTATTTATTTTATATCACCAATTTGCAATTAGAATGTATGAAAAATGTATGAAAAATGTATGACTAAACTGTGAAAAGATCCTTATTATACTCGTAGTTGCGGTTTTTATTAGTTTCAGTCTTAATTTTTACCTACAACCCAATCATGACTTTTAGGCAATCATTTCTCCTTGGATATTAGAGCAAAGCTTCTTCAAGTATAAATGGGCGACGGCGTTGATCAGCGAACCACCATCTTCTCATTTAATATCGATATCCTACTACAGATATTTGTGAACAGCTGCTTATGCAACAGGTAGCTAAGCAACAGCTAGTTAAGAATATTTCTCTCATTTTGTGATTACCAAATGCATCGTTTCGAAAAGGAGCGTTATGTTCCTTTTTAGAATTCCGTACCTCAAGACAAAAAAGGGGAACCCATATGGGAACTTTTCGGTGCCTATCAGTTCATCTGTCTGTCTGTCCATCTGTCAGGCGTGTCAGGACCTTTTACTCAGGAATCAATATGAAATTCATACCGAATGCTTAGGTCTGCGAAGCCTAGCAGCGGTGAAAAAGCGATGCTGTTTATACTGTAAGTTCGTTCCTAAATACAGTTTAGTAAGGAGCCCTCGAGCACAAACCCGACTCACACTGCCTGGTTTATTTTAACTTACACTACTAGGATCCTTACGTTAACGCCTTAAGCTTACTCCTTGGGCTGTACAAAAACTTAAACCGCAATGACCCGCTTACGGTCAAACTAAAAACCGCTGGCTTCAAATTGCATTAGTTAGGATCTCTTGACAGATACAAAACGTAATTTAATTAATTGATAAGTATGTGCTTGTGTGCGTGTGTGCGCGTGTGTGTGTGTGTGTTTGTTCCGTGTGTGATTGTGTGTGTGTTGCTCGACATTTGAAGGTAACAATATTGTAGTGAATAGTTTATTTAGTTTTATTATAGATTTATCATTTAACTGGATGCAAGTATGTATTAGAAATATGTTATTTGTGTTGTCACTGACCTTCATGGTTATCTAAAACCCTGGGTCGGCTAACTCCTCTAGTTTGTTTTATTTATTTATTCAATTAAATAAACTTACAGCTAACTAAAAGTATACTTTTAAACCAAATGTATGTACCCGCAATATATATTTTTTCTAAATTTTTATGTGAATCTATCTAGAACAGTTCTTCCAACGATCCCTTAAGGATACGTTTTACAGCCTTAACAAATATTTACCGTTTTTGCGTAAAAGAGTCACAAATACAAGCAAACCAACTTTCACGTCTGTAATAATAAATAAATAAATATTCTACAACATTCTACACAACGCTATCTAGACCCACGGTAAGCATAGTTTAACTAGCTTGTGTTATGGAATCTAGAATACGGATAAACATACTTAAATACTTTTTTTTAATAAATACATACATATTATACATAATATTAATATGATAATAGTATAGTAGGGTGTATTGTTCACAGCGGCAGCGCGGCGGTGCGCTTAGCGCACCTCCCCGTTTACGGGGACGAGTTGGGCACTCTGTAGTCCCCACATCGCAGCAACTAAAAACGACCCATAAGTGCCGTGCGTTTTAGTCGGTTCGAGTCCAACATAACTTCTCCCACCGGCTCCGGCTGGGGGGTATCCGTGGAGATTTTTCGCACGTAATAATAAAAGGTGTAATGTTCATGGCAATTCCTATTTGACTGTTCAGCCAGTAATCCTCTCAGTAGTCCAAGGTTCTTCAACATCATTTTGACGTTTAGTTTACGCTGCCCGCACGGCAACTGAATTCTCCTGCTATTCCATGACTCGTATCATTATAACACTAAAATTCTGTCATCAAAGCTCGCCTTATTCAGTTCGTAATTGCCTTAATAGATCCATTATGACACCACAACGTAATTTGTATCGATTTGTACGCAAATTAACTGGCATGACCGAACGCTTAACAAGCTTGTTCGTAGCCTATACTTATAAAATTGTAATTTTACTTGCACCGACTGAATTTTAAACGTTTTATCAATATAAAACTAGTGATAAGTTGTAATAAGGACGACGCCTGTGCAGCAGCTGGTAGCCTTGCGGATCTAGTGAGTCAAGTCTCTCTCGGCAACAGATAATCCTTTGGGAGTCTCATAAACTATTTCAAAATAACATAACGTAAACTCACGCCTATATACCCGAAAGGGTAGGCAGAGGTGCTAGCACCCACATTTCGCCAGTTTATGTTAGGTCCCAATGCAATAGACTCGCCCCACCTATTGTGGCGAGTCTATTGCCACTAACCGGGCACTTACAAACCTGCGATAAATACACACATGACTCCTATTTATCCTTTCGATAAATAGACTATTCAACACAAATTGAATAGTCTGTTTATCGAGGAAGGCTCTAGGCTATATATCATTACGCTACTAGAGAAATAGCGAAGCGATAATATAATTATAGATATATAATATTCACATACACTAATACCGTTGATATAAAGACAGTTGAAATCATAGAACAACGTCAGCCACAAACATGCGGTTGACTTCAATCGCACACCGAACTTGAATTCGAAAGGAATAGAGCCGAAGTCATTTCGGTCGACTTGCATTATATTAAGGTAATGACTTCTAAGTAGGCACCATACTTAATGTTTGGGGTTCATTACATAAGTACAGTCAGCATCAGATCGATCTTGACAAACATAATACTCAAAATGATATTAATGCCTTAGTTTCCCCCTTTTCTGTCAGCTGCCGACTGTATATTTCACACCACAACAGTGTATGAAGTTTTCAAAGATTAATACCGTCTTTCAGTAATTTTTTGCCGGAATCTCATCAAATGTTCACTACGTCATCAGCAAGGGATAAAGGGTGATCCATTTTCTTCTTTGTGATTACCACAAAGTCCATCCCAATTCCATTCAAAGCTTGTAGGTACCATTAGACGGTGCTGGTACTAACATATTGATTTAAGATTTTAATGACTAGAAGGCGTTGATTTTTTTAGCACCAATCAAAACTGGCGACTCTATTCTTTTCTCGATACGCGTCAAGCAGTCAATTAGGTGACACTATTGCGCACTGCGCAGGCGCCGATTTATCAACCAATATGGATTGCAATCACCGTTTAGGTACATACAATTTATTTATTCAGATTGTATCTAGGTACCCATAATTCACATTAACGGTCATTATATATTTAAAAAAAATTGGATTCTTATGTTAGAGTAATATTAATGCAGCGATAAATACTCATAAGTAAATATTTTGATTTTTTTATGTCATTTAGGTGGTAGACAAGTACACAGCTCACCTGATGGAATGTGGTTACCATGGCGTATGGACGGGTGCGACCCAGGGGAGACATATGCGTGCTACCAAGCCTGTAAGAAAAGAGAATTTTTGTGCCGCCAGTGCAGAATACATAGCAGAACAAGCCTTTGTTCTTCGTACTGACAGCACAGAAACTCTTCAGTGAGCTCTGGCTACACATTTTTTTTTTACAGTATCAGCAGTATGAGTATGACGATTATGAATCCTAGATGGTAAACACGAACACTTTGGCTGTCAAATATTTTGTTGAAAAATACCTAAATCTATCTACGATATCTTGCTAATTCTAAAGGATTTTAATAAACTCGTCAGATAGTTTACTTTCAGATATATCACCGGTTAAGTAGTTTGGAATTTTGGTATGAATCATAAATTTCGAAGATCACAAGCCGTGAAATGAATAGAGCAAATTGAAAAGAGAACAACTTCATAAAAATTCTAAACGGCCATTAGCGTTCCAGATTTGTGGCATTCACATAAAACTGTGGAATGAAATTCCTAAGGTTTTCTTCTGTTTAAAAATTATTTAAATGTATAAATAAATTAAATTAACCATTGTAATAAAACTTTACGGCAAATATCGAAACTCTTGTCTTTACAAGGTTGGCAGCGCGAGTGTGACTCCCTTTGCGTTGCATACGTCCATAGGTCACGGTAACCACTTTCCATCAGGTGGGCCATGTGCTTGTCTGCCAACCAAGTGGTATAAAAATCAGCTAAATCTACAGTTAGACTGGTAGAAACGCACCCCAGACTATAGGGAGGCAACTTCGGTTGCGACGAGCATTAACTAAGATGAAAAACTTCTTCGATCCACTGAAATAAGGTTATTTGTAACGAATTCTATCACGTTTCATTTGGTATTTTAACGGCAACATACGTGCCAATCCCGTACACTAATTATTCTATTCTATTCTCTTATATCCGTCCGTATATCGTGGTAAATAATATTTTTCTGCAAACGCGAAGTTCACGCAGAATTCGCAGTTCATGCATTCTTTCACTTACTCTACTAGATGCGAGAGGGTCGGATAAAATGGCGCACATTTGTAGAGGCCTGAGTCCAGTAGGCCTGCGGTGGGCTAATTAATAAATTGATTGATTAAATCCACTACTGGGCCTTTCCCAATGTGCACCATTTCTGCGGATCCTCCGCGTACTTAGGTACTATTACAGTTTATTGGTTAGTTTTAAGTGGCCCACACTTATTATATCTGAAAAATTAATGTTTCTTTTACTATTCTGAATAGTATAAAGTTCTTTAGTGCAAAGTTATTATTGTTTTTATAGATGTTCTGAATCTGAATGTTATTTGTAGATAGTTGAAAAAATTTCAGGGAGACTCGGTGTCTGCGTATGAGGTTTTTGACCGAAACTATTATAAAAAACATTGGCTTTGGACCAATTTTGTCACAACTCATTTAAATAGAGATACTGAAACTGCGCAATTGTGTAATAAACATAATCACGACTTTACACCTCGGGAATAAGCAGAGACAAAACATTATCTGTTTCTTTCAGTTCTCTTCCAGCAAACCAATTCCTTCACCATCTCATACAAGTCCAACTCCAATGCTTCTGATCTAATCACAGTATGTTCTCTGAAAACGACTTCGGTTTGCCTGCTCACTTATATGTACCATACACATTTCATATGTCATAAAACTAAGAAAAATATTGTTATTCCTTTACACATTAATAATTGCCATATCCAAAAATATAACTTGTAGGTATGTTGATTCATTAATTAAATAAAAAAATCATCTTAGTATCTCTAACGTTAGTAATTTATCTTGTTCTGTTTATAACTACGGTTTGTGTGGTACAAAATTAATTGTACCAATCGATCTCTTTTAAAGAGGTAGTCTATTTTTTTAATCTGTTTTTAGCTCTGCCCGTGTTCGTGAAATGTGTCTATATAGCAAATAGTATGATGATAAGTTAATTGAACATCGGAGGTTTTCTTTGATTGTAGTATCTAAACTCTATTCGGTTTGGTACTTAAGGCCCTGTATTCTTGCAAAAGTAGGCATTTATCGCCATCCCGGCCGGTCGCAAAATATTACGCGCGGCCGCAGTGACGGTGAACTCGGTGTTGACCCCGCCAGCGACGCAGAATAGAAATAAACAGTACGAAAACTTGGTTTGACTTAAAAAATTAAGTGCAGTTTTTTTTAACTTTACTTTAGTTTCGTGAATAAATTAAGTAAGTAATAAATAAGAAATTAAAAAACGATATGAATTTACATTTTTTTTATTTCCAGTTTTACATTATAATAATAATAATGTTTGTACATTTACAAACATTTGTTTGAAATGATGCCAACGGTTACTTTATATCAATGCACCATTCGTCGACTGGTATCCTTACACTTGGGCACATAATTGGTTACGTACTGAGCGGTTTCTGAAGAATTTCCTCCCGCGAACGATTTCATTGTGGACTGAACTCCCTGCCTAGGTATTCCCTAGGGACTACAGTATGAAGTTCTTCAAAAAGGTAGTGAACAGGTTTTTAAAGGGTTGGCAACGCGTGTTTGATTCCCCTGGCGTTGCAGGCGTCCATAGGCTTTGGTGACGTTTACCATCGGCGGTCCGTATGTCTGTTAGCGGCCCTGGTGATATAAAAAAACAAAGCGTCATTTAGTCCTAAAGCTAGCAAATGTTTGAAATATGGATACAAGACATCTGATTTGCATTTTTAAATTATTTAAGAACTCTTCTTCTGCTTTCTTTAATTCATGTAAATCCATATGTGGTGCTTTGCTAACTGGACCATAGTTATGTTGTTTCTGATTTATTTCTTTTAATTTTCATTTTTTTTTTACCGGATGCTCGAAGTTCAGTTTACGTTATTGTGCTCTCCTACTTTCAATTATCTTAACCCGCCCTTTAGGGATTCTATTTAAAATAGCTTTTTGGATGGCTGAAAGTGCGGACTTGCAATTAAATGAAGTAACAGCTGCTGAGCACCTTCCTTGGTAACCTCCTTTTAGTGCAAAATTTATTAGTTTTCAACCAATAAATTTGGCGATGACACTATTAAAACACTCAACAGTATTTGTGTCAACATCCTCGACTAAACTGCGCGATTTTGCTGCAACGTTTGAAACAATCGCATTTATTCTGAACATGAATGTTGAATTCTGGATCTTTTTGAGCTCTTCGTTGTCATTTTTATTTTTCGTACAATAATATTCTTGACACATTGTACGGTTGCCGAAAGCATGTGCTACACAGTTAATGATATCATTGTGAAGATTTGATATTGCTACATTATGAGGATTTCCAGAGGTTTTGTGGTGTCTTATGGATTGTACAATTGATTTCCGCATCGTCAATTTTTTTACGTTTGTATGCATTTTACGATGTGCTAGATCAAATTTTGTTTCTAGGGTCAAACTACTACTGGTAATTTTTTGCAAAAGTTGCGCAGAATATGATTCCGACATTAAATTTTTTCGACTGTCACATTTTTGGTCTCATACGGTCTAGCTTTGAGGATGGCAGTGTAAGTCTCAAGTGTCTCCGTCTTCTATCATGCGCTCATATATGATGCCATACATTTAGATTGACGCCTTGAAACTTTCAACAATTATTTCCGTTTCCATGGAGCTTGAAGAACTTTCATAATTTCTAAAGCATTTGTGTTCAATCGGTGATATTTTTTTGTGCTCAGCTCGAGCGCATACTAAGCAATATTTATTTTTTATCCCAATATAAAGGACTTGTCCTGTTTTTCTGGCTGCTGTGCTTGATGACGCTTTATAGTTCGTGCCGTAAGATCAAGCGCACCATGACCTGTCAACGTAAACATCAATAAAAGGTATGTCAAGTTTAGTTCGACCTTCTGCAATAGCGATATCTTTCTACATTTGAGCTGCAGCTTCCATCGAAGTACTTATCGTCTCTTTCCATTTTTCAAATACTTCATCTTTTAATTTGGAATAGTATTTTGCACTGAATAGCGAAATTTCCATGGCTGAACATAACGCCTCAAATTGAGAAAAGCCTATACCGGAAGCCACAATTCCCGTAGTGGCCGCTATATTTAGATTGACTTGTTCTTTGTTATTAGGGTCTTCAGAGGTAATCAAGCAAATATGTTTGCACATAGGTATTGCATTCAAAACGATACGCCGATAAAACTTTTCGTAGCTTTTCACTAATTAGACGGAAGTTACCTAATGTGCAATTAAATAGATTATTATGACGAGCTTTTTCTTGTAACTCCTGTAAAACAATTTAAATCAATAATTCGACGTCCCGAAACAGGCTGAAATTCATCTTCTTTGTTAATTTCATACTCTACGATAAGAGGATTTTCTGTCTCTTCGATATATCTGAAACAGTGAAGGCAAACATTACATTATTTTACTTGTCAGGTGGTATATTGTGTAAGCTTTTTTTACAGTTTTTAATATTTGCACAATGCTACAAAAAAATTGTAGTGTATATTTTATATGAAGTCAAGTGGTTCTGCTGGTTTAACTATAGAATGAAGTTCGCCTATGGGTCGGAGGTCAGATAGCAGTGTCGCCATGGAAATAGCTGAAATTCAAGTAATTCTGATTAGACCAGTTAGCAGACCCTAGGTCCTAAGCGTAAGTCTAGGGCAACCGGGATAAATGATAAAGTGAAGGAAGGAAGTCTAATTTAATAAGACATTTTTATCTAATCTCACCCTAAGTGCGTAAAACCTAGTACCTACCTATTTAGATCTATGGATAATAACTTACCTATTTTCAATCTATGTCATCTGAATCTATGTCAGGTGTTTGAAGCTGCCTCATAGACCTACAATAAAACGGAGTATCTATTAGTATTTACTTATCATTTGCAAACGGTAAGCAGATGTACTGATATAGATAAAATATGAATGATCAAAAATCGTAAGTAGCATCCTCAGCAGTTATACTGATGTTCTTATACTGTGGCGCTATGAACGTAATATTTAGGTGTGATATTTTTTTTAAATTACCAATCGGAGATAGAAATGTAGTGAAAAATAACATAATATAAAATTTATAAAAATGATAAAATAATGAAGCATAACATTTTAATAAATTATATGAATATTTACTTACTTCTTCACATATCTTTGGAGTGCATTCTTTTTATTTGTCATTTTTATGGCTTTGCGCGACTTTTTTCGCTTGCGTTGTTTATTGCCCATATTGAATAACTTGAAGCAATTTGTTATGAATACGTAAAACCGATTGATTGGTGCACGATACTGTCGCTAAAAAAACTGACACAGGTCCAACTTCGGTAAGCGCCAGCGCGCGACTGGCGCGACTGTTCGGGCCTCAGCGGCGCAAGCACTCGTGAATTTTGTAGGTATTTAAACATAACTTTAACAATTATTTAATAATATAGTCAAAATCTGCGAAAATGACTATAAATATGTAGTGGCTTTAGTTGAGTACAAAAATTTAATAGAAAACATCAGTAGTTTAGTCATAATATTGAAAAAACATTATGAAAAGGGGTAACTTTGGGATTTTTTTCTATCGAGTGAATTTCATTAGATCTGGTAACTGAATGCGAATTTGACTAGACTAGATCCTTAACTACTATATATCTTTTTTTCGAAATTTAAAACGCTTTTTTCTATGATTCAGATGGTTTAAAAGAACTCAAAAGTGCGGCCTCTGCTGGAATACCTCGCCTTAAATTAACGTAAACCATCTTGAAGAGTCTTTTTAATATGTTTTATTAAAAAACTAAGTTTATTAATACTTTTTATGTTTAGAAATTCATTCTGAAGACTAAAAACTAAAATCGAACGACTAGTTAGTTAGTTAGTCTAGTTTATATGCTTAATATGTGTTTTTGTAAAATGTCGCTACAAAATTTTTGTACCTTTACCGTTTTTCGTTTACCTTTCGTTTAGTACCTAACCAAATGAAGTATAGCATTATACTACGAATAACAGGACAGCCCTTTGTAACAGAATCTAACAAAGGTAAGTCTCTAAAATTTCGCGAATATTAATAATTGATTAAAACAATTGTGTCTTGTAATTTTAATTTATGTTTTGGTGTTGGTGGCCAAGGCCGGTCGGGGTCTTTGAGATTTCTTCTTTGAAACTCACCAGATTCCCTGGCCACGTAAGACGATGTACCTATTTCAAATGCATATTTTTTTCAGATACTTCAGCTTCTATTCGTGTCAAAGAAATTAAAATCTAAGAATCCAGGGCGCCCTTTGTAGGCTTCCTTCAGAGGTGCAATTATCCGACTTTAACGGAACAGCTCGTGGAAGGCAGTGAACTCACACAAGGGCCAAGCATCACAAGCATGCAACCATCATTCGTTGAGATAGGGTTGCTAGCTCTATTTTCTAAACTAGATTTACTTAACCGCGAGAGGCCCGGCAAAGCTGCGTAGTTCCAGAGTAGAATTTGGGCCATCCCATTTCTTCCCACGCGGTGTCGTACAAGGCGACTAAAGGATAGGGTAGGGCTGTTTGGCTGGTTATCGCGTTCATAGGCCACGGTAACTAATTTTCATTAGATGTGCCGTGTGCCACTAAGGTGGTAAAAAAAGGTGTCTTCTCAAATAAAAATTAACCATTAATAGCTAAGCTACCTGTTCCTCCCCTTCATCAAATAACTACGCATTTCTTGACACTGTACTGTTTTTAAATATCTTTTATTATACCAAAGGTAAACTTTCGTAGTAGATATCTCCAAGTTTGTCAATCAATTCCTCTTTCTTTATTGTTATTAGCAATTGAAAAGCTTGTGCGTTTCAAATGAAAAGTTACAATTTGAAACAGAGTCTTCCAAATTTTAATGAACACTTGCCTCCAATTTTAAATAATAATTTTCTACACAAATTTCGACCAAAGACGTCTTGTTTCTCTCGATGAAACTTCGAAGGCTTTTTGTGTATTTACAAACATTTATGAATTTATTGCTTATATACAAAAAGGTGTCATCCCTATCCCTACAAGAAAAGAACACGAGTAAAGTATTCAACTATAATCCCTCTACAAACATCACACAATTCTTAATTCATATCAGATATCCGGTGAGAAGAATACATCTCTATATAAACAGTAGTTTTTTTGTCGCGTCTGCTTGTCGCGTTTCCTCTGATAACAGGTCGTTGACCCGCGAATCTTACGGTAATCACGATTCAAGATTATATTTATTTGCTGAACGGAATGTGATAAATAATATTTGGCTGACATTTTGCGTTTGTAAGACTTCAAGGCCGTTGTAGGTACGGTAGTAGGTTTTCGAACAAAACCAGGCTATTTGTTTTAACTACGGAACATTCTTCATTAGCGTATTATCACAGTAAAGCTGTATTATGGTACATACATACATACATATTTTCACGTCTTTATCCCGCGGATAGAAACCGCGGTAGCCTAGTGGTATGAGTAATGGAGTGGTGAAACCGAGGTCTCGGGTTCGATTCCAGGTTTTACCATGTCACACACCAACGACTTTTCGATGCGTTTCAAAGTTATGTGTGTATTTATCGCAGGTTTATAAGTGCCCGGTTAATGGCAATTGGCTCACAACCTATTACATTGGGACCTAAACATATACCTACTGGCGAAATGTGGGTGCTAGCACCTCTACCTACCCCTTCGGGGAATAAAGGCTCAAGCCTTTATGTTATGTTATGTTATCCCCGGAGGGTTAGGCAGAGGTGAAATAACACCCACATTTCACCAATCAATGAATTCCGTCCTACGTGATAGAGGGTGAGCCTGTTGTCGTCTTCCGGTTACTATTGTTAACTCAAGCCAAGCATCTGAGGCTGAGTCTGGGCTGTATATATCTGTCTGCTGTTAAACAGCCATATCCCTTAGTCATCTTGTACGACAACGCATGGGAAGAGATGGGGGGGTCCAAATTCTACTTTGCCGGGAACCACGTGGCGTATTTTGGTGTGTTGAGCGTTGCCTCCCATAGATGTCATATACGACGACTTCTTAGTCGGTCAGTGAATTAAAGACGGGAATACCGTCGTGTCCTACCTCCTACCAACGTGTGACAATCAGTATTTAAGTAGGTATACAATATTAATACTATTGCATTCAAATTCGCAACATTCGAAAAGTTCAAACAGTAATAATTATTATCCGAATCTGAACAATAACATTGATAACAGAAGTGGGGCACGTAAGGTCGTAAGTTAGACCCAATTACGAATGCCAATTCACACCTACGAACTACGATAAGGTTTGTTATTTTAGTGTAAGTCATATATTTATTTTAGAACAAGCTGTTGCAGGTGGTTTGCCCTCGTGGTTTTTACATCCCATAGGAACCAATTCTCGGGATAAAAAGTTGTATGTGTTATTCCAGACTGCAATAATAATAATAATAATAAACTAACACCTAAAGAGACTCGGGTTAGATGATTTGGTCAAGGGCCAGATGCAGGCTGTGCTTCTTGATACGGCGCGCATCGTGCGGAAATTTCTTTCACTGGAGCCCTAATCACCGGTAGTTTGGTCCCTGTACCCGATACCGGTGGAGAACTATTTTTTATATTTTTAAATAGATATTTTTTATATGTATTTAAAAATATAATTAATAAGTTGTATATAATAATAAAGAGATATAATAATAATAAACGTCTTTATTGTACACCAATAATATATTACATTACAATATGAGATACAAGTATTGTGGTACGTACAGATGGCGGCCTTATCGCTCTGCGGCAATTTTTTACAGGCAACCATTCAATTTCTGTACTAAATTTCAGCCTGATCCGTTCCGCTGTTAGATCATAATTGAAAAACGAAGATACTTTGTACTATAATTATTATTTTTTATACAGGACACGTCAATTAGATTTCGCCTCGCCTGATGGTAAGCTGAAGGCAAAGTCAAAAAAGGGTCACCATTACCATGTTACAATGGTGACACTCAGCTTGACGGCCTCATCATATGCTTTTTCACACCCCGTTTAAAAGATCCGTCACTGCAAGAAGAAGGAAACACGTGAGCTGGTAATGAATTCCAAGCATTAATGATGCGACAAGAGATAATTATCATTAAGTGATGTTATTTGAACATCACATAGTAACACTGTTTTTTCTTTCTTATATTCGTGATCAGCAGTATCAATACATACGAAAAACACGTAATAAAGACAATGCAATGAAGGTCGAAAAAAATTGTAGGATAGAATGTACTTGATTCGTATTGAATGAACGGGCTCTCACTTGCAGACCGGTAGACCTACTGTTTGACGGACGATGCTCTGACGCAGACGTTCCTCTCAGGGTCGAGGGAAGTTACTGATAGCGCCAATATTGAGCTCTCTGTGCATTCTCTCAAATTGAGTTCTTCATCGAATTAACTTTTTCTTCGGATATCATTTCTCTTTAGCAGTTCATTATAATAAACAAAAGTCATCATTTATAGACGATACTGCATCCTGTGATACAGTTTTTAACTAGTACAGAGTGCAGGAGATCTTTTCCACTGCAAAACATCTCGCAACAAATTGTATCTGTATACTTAAGTAAAACAGTGGAAAAATTAATTTGTAACACATTTAAAAAACAAATGAATATGATTTGATTTGATTTGACAATTAAAAAACAATATTTTTAATAATTTATTGCACTGAAAGCCGAAGGTAGTCTACCAATCAGTCATATTTTATATTTGAATCGCACTTAAATTTAACCGAAGCTTAGATAATAAAAGAGAATTACATCGTACCGTTTACACATATTATCAAAATAAGTTATCTTTAAGTAAGGGCCTTGTTCAAGTTCGCGTGTTTGCTTGCATTACACGTCTCGTCTTACAATGTCGGTTAAGGATGCTGTTATAGTAATAAGCGAAGCGGAGGTGGCAGACAAGCACACGGCCCACCTGATGGGAAGTAGTTACCCTGACCTATCGACGTGTGCAACACCAGGGTGTCACACTCGCGCTGCCGTCCCTGAAGAAACCTAATGCCCCTTTTAAAGAACCCCATATTGTAGGCGCATGGAAAAACCGCAGCAGGAATATGATAGACTTTTTAATAATTATTGTTATAGTAATCGTGAATCGTGAAAATTAAACTACCAGAGTTGTCGATTAAGATATAATAAAAATTAAATCGAATCAGGCGTGATTCGAACCAGAGTTGCCTTTTTTATGTTTTATTGAGTAAGAGCTTCATGTAATGACTTCCCCCAAGAGTCAATCAATGCATCAATTAGCTCATCGCGGTCCACTGCTGGACATATCTTCCAATGTAGTAAAGACAGGAAAAATAAGGGAAACTTATACCACGTCTCACGGAACTCTGGTTGTCTCTAGTGAAAATATGGGGAGTATATGGGGAACTCGTGTTGCACTGTTGAATGTCAATTAAGTTAATCTAGCAAAACGTGATAAGGTGATAACCCAGGTTTAGTTTTACTCTTGGTTACTGTTGATGGCGAAATTCGCTCTAACGAGACAATCCAATATAGCGTGTTCGTTAATCGCTACCGCTTAGTTACTTTGCACACCCAGCTTGAATGTGTAACTGGACACTAGACTAGTTATGTCCAGTGAATGATTTTTCTAAGCCACGACGTATTCACTTATTAATAAGATGAAAAGGCTTTTTGCTAATCTAGGTCTCTTTTTTTTTTAGAAAAGAAACAAAATTGTCCGTGTGGTTCCGGCAGAGTAGAATTTGGACCACCCCAGGCGACTAAGGAATAGGGCTGTTTAATATCAGACTCAGATGAGAAGCTCAGACGCTTGGCTTGAGTTAACAATAGTGCTAGGAAGACGCCAATAGGCTCACCTCCTATTACGTGGGACTGAAGACAATGATTGGTGAAATGTGGGTGTTAATTCACCTGTGTCTATTTTATGTTTTCATATTTGATTTATACCACTTAGGTGGCAGACAAGCATATGGTTCACCTGACGGAAAGTGGTTACCGTGACCTAAGAACGTGTGCAACATCATTACATCCGTGCTACCGACCCTATAAGAACGGAAAGTTTCTGTGTCGTCAGTGCAGAAGAAACAATCAGGATAAGCCTCTAAACTTCCCACTGATAGCACAAAACTCTCCAGGGAACTCAGGCTACCCTACTCACCGCCGGGAACACAATACTAGGTTATTATAGCCGTGGTATTATGTAGGGTACAGATACTTCCCCAGTCACAATTGGGACCCAATTGGGACGGGAATACCGTCGTGTCCTACCTTCTGGTTGTATGTAAAATAGGTACCTACTTTGATTCATTAAGATATATGAATCTAGATTACCTATGGCGTCATTTAATAAACAAGTATTGCTATATCATATATCTATTTTCTAATATAATGTACTAAGTTTAATAAACAAATCAAGAAATAATTTATAAATATTAAATACAATAAAAATAAAATAACTATTATACAACTTATAGCTAAGAACAATTAAAATGCGTCGTAGAATTCCTCCGCATCGCATGCCTCTTGTGGTAGCGTTCCCAGAAGACTGGCAGCATTGCCACGTTGTATGGCAATGCTTATTCTCTGTCCTAAAAAGAGGCCAGCCTTCTGGTCACGAGAAGCGTCGACCATTCGCTTCGCAATCTCACGGAAGAGGTTGCGAGCGCTCGGACCCCATGACCCCAAAGTCTCGACTCCACACGGCACAAATTCATAATCTCCGATGAGATTGGAGTATTTGCGCCGCTTGAGAGCCTCTGCAGAAGCAGCAGCAGCACCAGCACAGCCAGCCGTGCTAGTTATATGGGTAGGAGCCATGGTATCAACGCATGTGGCGTCCCACACCAGAGTCCTACCCATCTACCATGGCATTAACGACATGCCATCCGGTCTCTTGCCATCGTCACGCGCCAAACCGTTTGGTTCTAGTACAGCTGGTACACCGGCGGTGACAAGAGCACGGCGGACTATGTCGTTGAGGCTGGCGTGCCGTGGAATTCGCCCAGCGCTCCTGCAGCACGACAGACCATGGTGTCCGAGTCTGTCAACGGCTTCTCCACAACGGCATTGATGCGGAGAAACACACGGCGCACCTAAACGGAGACAAGTTGCGATGCGGAAGGTAGTGTCATCTAACATAGTCCCTACGTTAGATGACGGAAGAGCTTGTAGCCAAAGACCCGATTCCCACACTCCAACCGCCAGTAAACGGGCACGCTCAGCAGCATTGGAACATGTATTTAGTAATTTTTTTCCAACTAAGCTGCAGAGCGGCCCGTCCCACTGACGCTGTGAGAAAAGGTTCCTTGGGAGATCGGTGTTTGGACATGCAATTTTCCAAGCGTTCACTGCATCAGTCTTACACAATACTTCAGAATTAACTAGTGTAGGTGCAAGGATTTTCCTAGTTAATTCTTCCGTACTGTGGACTGAAGACAGGAACGCTGGTAAGCTGACATCTGAAATTTTGCGAATACCGAGCCCACCCAAGCGAATCGGTAGAGTCGCTTGTAGTAAAGCTCGGTCATCCAAGGCCACATTTAAAATTTTGGTGAGGGTATTTTCCATAATTTCGTCCATTTTTTTCAAAATTGTAATATGTTTAAAAAATGGCGTCGATCGTAAGGCATGGGTGAATTTTGGAACGAATAGGCAATACCGAAGAATAGTGAAAGCCGAGTGTATATTTATTTTGAGTAGGCGATCCGAAATGTCACTAAAATTTTGAACTTTTTCCTCTATAAATGAGGTGTAGGCATCTTCTAGGATTGGGGACCCGAGGAGACGTAAAGAGTCTTTTTCTAAAATTTTGATGGTGGGAGCTACGGAATTGAATTTAGAAATAGTAGAAATTTTGTCCGAAACGTCGTTTAAAAAAATCTCGCATTTGCTGTCATTTAGTTCTAAACCAATTAATCTAAATTCATTTTTAATAAATACCAAATCTTGTAAAACTGTCTCCACATCTCCTCCTAGAGTCCCATCGTCTAGGTACCATACATTAAAATTAGAATTTAACCGCCGAATAATGGGCTGAATGGCTAAACTGAAAATTACCGGTCCAAGAGGGTCTCCTTGTTGATCCTTAAGATATATTGTTACTGAAGTAATTTAATGTATCAGACTGAAACTCAACATTGGATTTATACTATACAGTAACAGAATAACACTGCAGTTCACAAGGTACTAAGACAAACAATCGCATAAGTATCTACAAGCTTCTAAACAGAATCTCGGTTTGTTTATCGCATCTCAGATTCAATGGTTGCCCTGCGACATCAATTAACCTAACTTCAACTACATTGCAATTGATATGCCGATAAATCTCATACTATGTATTACATTACCAGTTCATAACGATAAGGAGACCTACGCACGTATTACGACACATCATTGGATGTTGTTTAGAGGAGTAAATCATTTTGCTGAATTAGTTTTATGCTGGCCATACACTTTGGGCTAACGAGAGCCAATATGTACCAATATTGTTGAATAGATTCTATGGACAATATTGGCGCATGTTTGGCCAATATGTATACCAAGCTTCACAGCGACTGGAAGCCGATAGTTGACTAGTGGCGACTGTACACATTGGGCCAAAGTAAACCCATATAAAAAAATCTAAAAATAATCATTTATTGTCAAATAGTATGGACTACCGACATTTGTGTTAACCTATGTTTTTACTATAGCTTTGAAAAAGAGCCGCTTATCACGCCACTTGACATGCAAAAAGGAGGACACGACGGTATTCCCGTCCGAATAGAGCAGTCCGACTGGGGAAGTACCTCCACTCTACAGAATACCACAGCTATAATAACCTCGTGTTGTGTTCCCGGTGGTGAGTACGGTAGCCAGAGCTCACTGGAAAGTTTTGTGCTGTCAGTGGGAAGTCCAAAGGCTTGTTCTGATTGTGTCTTCTGCACTGATGGCACATAAACTCTCCGTTCTTGCAGAGTCAGCAGCACGGGAGTGATTCCCCTGGTGTCACATACGTTTAAATATTTATTTATATACTCTTTCTTATACGGCAATTTACAATATCCATGAAGACAACAGCAGTACAAAGGGCACGTTCATAGGTCACGGTAACCACTTTCCATCAGGTGTTCCGTAAGTACGTCTGCCACCTAAGTTGTATAAGAAAACCTAAACCAAATTCTTCTAGGCTCTGATAATTATGTCTGTGTTCGATCTTGAAAATTGTGTTACCAGATTACCGTTTTTTTTCTGTGTTCGATCTTGAAAATTGTGTTACCAGATTACCGTTTTTTTTCTGTGTTCGATCTTGAAAATTGTGTTACCAGAATACCGTTTTTTTTTCTGTGTTCGATCTTGAAAATTGTGTTACCACAATCCCGTTTTTTTCTGTGTTCGATCTTGAAAATTGTGTTACCAGAATACCATAGCGTTTACAGCTAAGGTATCTTCCTTCATTCCCCTCCCTGCACTTCGTGATGCACAATTAAATTACCACTGTAGACTAACCTAAATGTACTTTATGGTGAGTTTACAGCTGATCTTTTCCAATTAATTATAGCTTGTACAACCTCAAATGACCCATCACTTATCTTACGCAAACAAGCAAATTAGAAGTTCACGAAACAATTGTTTACACAGATGGGTATCATTTCAGTTCCGGTTGAAGACGCAAGAAATGAGTGCACAATATTGGCGCACGTTGGGCCATTGTGTACAGTTAGCTTTAGCCTAAATGAAGTTGGTATCGAGAGTTTGTTGTTGATTTTAGTAAGTGTTTAAATAACCTATTTAGACGTATAAACATTATGAATAATATTTTCTTAGAAATTCGCTGTTTCCACCGTAACGTGTAAATACTTCATTAAGCGAACAAACATTGTTTTATATAAACTTTTATTGTAATACTAGCTGTTGCCTATGGCTCCGCCCGCGTGGATGTCAATTATCGTGACATAACATAGCCTAAATCCTTTCTCCAGGTCTAATTTATCCCTTAACCAAATTTCACCAACATCAGTTCAGCGGTTTAGGCGTGAAAGCGTAACATACAGACAAACATACTCCCGGCGTTGGAAAATTAGGTGGCAGGCCGCTCCTATATAGATCTTATAAACCAAACCAAAACGAGAAGTAATAAGGGAACCCCGGCCATCTGTGATGGTAGGACCATAAATACTACATTATCGGCGCATTTGCATTCAGTATCTTCAAGGTCACATTGTTATCACAACTATAATCAATTTATTCTGACTCAATAAAATCGTTTTATACCACTGTTAAATTCGCATAAACTCACTTCTTGTCTGTTCAACAAGTACAACTATAAATTGTACGAACTAATTAACAACATATAAAACACCGACGGAATTCAGTATAAAGGAATGTCAACCAAAAACGCGTGCTCAGAATTAATGAAAGCAATAAAAAACAAGAGTAGGAACTTTGGTGAAATTAAATTTTAGGGTATAGTTACCGACATATATCTTGATTCTTGACCTCAAGTCGCGAGGGAAACGAGAACCTGATGCCTGCGTACCTATTGGTTTGTTATAATCTATGATTGGTATGATTGGACGCTCTTTCGTCCGAAGTTCAGTTGCGAACAGACGTGTATTCATTTTAAAATAAAAATAATACTTCAATCACAAACTCAGTTCTATAATATTCATTCCTGTTGCACAATTAATACAGTAGAAATTAGAATAAAAGTGAACATCAAGCGCTGGCGCACACGCTCGAGGCCCAGCTACCTGCGCGGACCCACGACCGAGCGAGACAACTACTGCTACAGCCGATGGTGCGAACAAGATGCAAGCTGCGTAGCGCAGTGGATATAAGCTACGAGTACATGCATACTCCAGCCTATTATTGAGAAACAGTGCAAATAATCTCGCAAAACAACAGTAAGCGTTATCTATGTTTTTATATATTCTTTGAATAGGGAAGGTTACAATATTGCACTGTAAATATTGTGGATATAACCTCATCGACATCGAATTCTTCTAACAGCGTAGGTAATTTACAATGCCGTTAAACCGCAAGTCACCTCCTGGTACCTCACCAGTGACGTTCAGCGGGTCCGAACTCGGGTCTCAACAGGCTATCACTCGATCTAAGCGTAAAATTGTGCATTGCGAGAATAGTGACGCCCTGCTATCTGAGATGCGAGGTATGTTTACTGCATTTGAAGAAAAACAGGAAATTAAATATAAGAGGATCTTGGATTCGGTAAACGAGTTAAAAGATCAGATTTTGGGTATACAGAGTGCGGTCCAGTACATATCGAATCAATATGATGACCTGAAAAAACACTTTGATAAATTACAAACTGATTGGACAACAAAACTTTCCTATATTCAAACCCTTGAAGAAAGAATCGAAAACCTGGAGAGGAGCAATAGGTCTGCTAACATAGAATTACGTAATATTCCTTCAAAACCAACTGAAACTAAAGAAGAACTTTGCGACACAATCTTGAATCTCGGCAATTTTCTGTCTCTGCCACTACAGAAATCTGATGTCAGGGATATCTACCGCTTTAACACGAAAGCCGGCACAGAGAAACCTCTCGTTGTTGAACTTACATCAACATTGATTAAGGAAAGGCTGTTGACTGCTGTAAAAACCTACAATAAACAACACAAAAAGGAAAAGATAACGACATCAACACTAAGCTTGGAAGGCCCAGATAAACCAATCTTTGTCTCCGAAAACCTAAGTTTCAAAACAAGACGGCTTTATTCTATTGCCCGAAACTTCGCGAAAGCCAACAATTTTATCTTTTGCTGGACTAACCACGGGAGAGTATACATCCGGAAGAAAGAGGGGCTCCCCGCGTTTCGCATAAATACTGAAGCAGATCTTTACAAAGCCGGGCATGTCGACTGACTGATTGTAATATTTTGTACACACTGTGTCTTATATTTTAAGTTAGATTTTATTGTTTTCTACTTCCCGTTAAAAATCTTTTTTACCTTAATATATGTTGATTGTTACACGGTAATGACTTATGCGAGCAATCTGAGCATTAAGTCTACAAAAGTAATCAACGAAACACAACAATTACTTACACACTACACTAACTACTCCTATCTTACCACACTAACACATCACACCTACCATACACTATCTCATTACCACATTCACATACTCACACATACATCTTCTTTCCACATTGCTACACAACATCACGTACTCCGAAACACAACTAAATACAAAACTCTGACATTCAACTCCCGCATAACAGTGAAATTTACAATATTTACCCACTGGTGGCGCATGGCAGCGTGCGGTAATGGACTGTATTGCGGGAAGTAGCTAACTGTTCTATTGACGCTTTACACACAAAACAAGACAGGTGGCCGGGCTGCCGCGGATTCGATCCAGGCAGTGAATGCAGCCCGAGAAATTAGGAGAGGATGCACTAACCTTCACGACACACGTGTTTTCATCGCAGCCGGTACACGGATCTTCTCTTCCTTGCTCAGGAGCTGCCGTCAGCATCACTAGATCGCTTGAGGAACACGCGAGAGGCATAATCCGATCGGTAAAGGTCTATGAAGCGGTAAAAATGTAACAAATATTATACATTTCTGAGAGACGCGAGCGCGGTCCGTCCGTCTTTACGCTGGCTAGTTCAAAGCGAGACTCAGTGTCTATATTTCACAAATGGCGGACGGAAGCTACATCTATGGTCAGTGCGGAAGGGGAGACGGGTATAAAAGGAGTGTGTTTCCGTGTCAAAAATACAGTTTCCACTTCGGCGCAACCATTCCCCCCGGCTTGAAGGGTTACCTTCGAAACGACAAATGCGAAACAAATCTAAAGTCTAATCTAAATCTAGGTTTGGGAAATAACAACTAAAATATAAACCTAGATTGGAGCTCGTGCCTACTGCTGGCTAGGCAGCGGGCAGAGGCGAACAAACAACACAACGCAACAGTCTCGACCAAGACGAGACGCGATTAGCCAACAACAAAATAAGGGTCTCTTCACGTGGGACCGATACAACAAGCGAGTGCTTCTTCTCCTCGGGTGGTTCGGAAACCGTAGTGGGATTGAATTGACTAACTGGCCACCCATCTAACGCGGCATGAATCCAGGACGGTCCACTAAACCATAACGGGTGATCTAAAATTTGCGAAGGAAGCAATCCACGAGAGAGACAATCGGCTGGGTTGTCGGTGCCAGCAACGTGAAAGAGATTATGTGGCGCCAATTCAGATTGAATTTTTGCCACTCTATTAGCGACGAATGTGTCCCAACGATGGGGCGAAGAGTGGGCCCAACACAAAGCGACTGTTGAGTCCTAAAGCTAAAAATTACTAATATTAATGCGAAAATTTACAATTATGTCATTAAGCGACACGGAAGTGCTAGTCTTAGCACTGCCATCCAAAACTACACGGAGTTTTAGTAGTAAGCTTATCTTCTCTAATAACTCCGCGGTGCGGGATAATGTACGAAGGCTGGGTCCCGCCAGTGTCCGCAGGCGCAGGTGAGATGTAACCTTTATCTAAATATTCGTTAACAACCTCATCATAGGCCCGCTTCGACTTTGGGGACGCCTGCATCTTTCGTTCCAAACAAAGAAAGCGTTTTTCAGCGGATACACGGGAGCCACCGAGCGAAAACTTGCGGATGGTAGACTCCAGTGGCGGCTCGACGGTGCAACAGAACGAAGCAGTCGAGTGACTAAAACTATCCATAGAAGCGGGTGCGGAACCAATTATAACAAAACCAAGAACTGTTTCCAGTGCGTGCGGAGCGGGGTACGTCGGTCCCCCTTGAACCTTACGTGATAACTGGAGGTGCGGGAGAATCGAAGCGCCGATCAATATATCGACGACTCCAGGAACAGCGTAAGTCTCATCTGCTAAAGGCAAGTCTTTAAATTTCGTTAATAAAGACGTGTCAACCGGGACGGTAGGCAACTGTTCAGCTATTCTATCTATAACGAGCGAATCCATGTCAAACCAAATATTATTATTAAAACGAGATCTAAACCTTGTTTTAACGGTGCCACGAACAGCTGACTGTAAGCTTCCAAAACCCTTCACCACTGAGCGGGTTGAACGCTTATCAACATTGAAACCAAGACGCCGACAACAATCTTGAGTAATAAAATTACTTTGCGAAGCGCCATCTAACAGCGCTCGAACAATGCGCGGCTTACCTAATGCATCAACAATAACAACGCGAGCGGTCGCAAGACACACAGTAGTGAGTGCAGCACTAGCGGAGAACGAACACAAGGTGACGTCATCCGCGGCGGTCACCGGGCGGGCCGGAGCGCGCGCGAGCGCGGGCTGCGGCTGCGGCGCAGGCTGCCGTGTGTCACCGCTCGACGAGCCAACCGTGCTCACATTGGATGCGGCATTACTATTCTCAAAATGAAGCAAAGTGTGGTGTCTCGCTTGACATTTGCGACAACTATTTCTACTATTACATAAAACAACGCGGTGTTTAGTACCGAGACAATTAAAACAAAAATTATTAGCGCGAACAAATTTATAACGATCACTAGGCGACAATTTTAGAAAACCAGGACACCTGTACAGTTGCGAATGATGAGTGCTACACAAAGAGCAAACAGGTGACTGTACACGTGCTGGTGCGGTACTAACATAAGTATGAGTTGACCTCAGTGACTTCGATGACGCATCTACTTTGCGTGCAGAATCAACAACTATCTTCGCGCCTTCATGTTTCGATGAAGAGCGCTGCAATACTTTTATATGCTCGCGAACAAAACTTTCCAAGTCTTCGAACTTAGGAATTTTATTGCCGCGATGATCCGACTCAAACAAACGAATGGTTTCGGAATCTAATTTCCTTAAACCCATATACAAAAATACGAAGTCGCAGAGGTCATCAATCTTTAGGTTCTTTACGGCGCGAACAGCTGACGCGAAAGTATCTAGAAATTTCTCTAAGTTTTGATCGTTACATGCCGCAATAGATTTCAAATCAAACATCTGATCTAAATAGGCGTTAGCTACCGATCTTTTATCCTCATACCTAGCTTTCAAAGTATTTAAAATTAAATTATAATTCTCGGCACTAAACGTAATTCCAGCGCAAACGGTTATAGCTTTACCAGTCAATTTTTCAACGAGATAATGCAACTTTTCGTGATCTGTCAACGAATCGTTCTTATCTATTGTATTCTCAAAACTATCTATAAATAGACACCAATTGCGAATGTTACCATCAAACTCGGGTATTTGAATTGGTGGCAACTTAGGTCGGTCGCGAGTGGGGTTGGGTAGGTCAGCCGGCTTCTCCAAACTCCTAGCGACGCGTTTGATACGACAATACAAATCGTCAAACGACGACAAGGCTTGATAACTCACTGAGTAATCGGGATTCAAATTCAACTCTAAAACGTTGATGTCATGTACTAAGGTTTCGAAATCCGCGCGTAGACTATCTAAGTTTTCTATAGAACACAAGAACGAATCTCTGATGACCAAATCAGAGGTTTTAAGTGCATTATCATAAATCGATTGTACGCGAGAGTAAATCATTTCTTTTTTAGCGTATAAAAGTTTCAATTGAACCTTACCGGTCTTATCAACCTTTGGGGACATGTTTACAATTAAATCTCAAACTAAAGTGCGGTAAACAACAAATATGAAATGACTTAATCTTAGCGGTACAGAGCAGCGAGGCGGCGCGAGCGATAACCGTAGGTAGGTAGGTACTTATAACTGCCAGTGCAAGCTTGAACTAACGCGCATAGCAACAAGATCGTACCTACGCGATGGTCGCTGTCTAGGTTCAACTATTATTTCAGAGATTAAGTATTGCGTAATATCTATTCAAATTAAAATACTTTCGTATGAATTGGGATGAGATGCGAGCGAGGTAGGTACAGCCACGTGTCTACCCACGCAGGTACTAGGCAAATACGACGCGAGCCGAGAACAACGTAATTGAAAAAAACAAAACAAAGCCAAATGCGTTAGGTATTACACTGTGCCTATGCACTAGGGTGTCTAGTATACCTAAGATCTAAGCCTAAATGTCTGGATGCGGGGTTTTCTACTAAAATAACCAGGCACTTAGGTGCGGTGCGAAAATTGTGAACTACGATTAAGTGTTGATATGATACCTAACCTATTTATGTATTAGGTAGGTACAATGCGAGCCAGCGGCGAACGGACAACAAATTCTAAGCCTAAATGTCTGGATGCGGGGTTTTCTACTAAAATAACCAGGCACTTAGGTGCGATGCGCTTATTCCCATTAGAATAATAACAAAATACGAACTACGGCTAAGAATCCGGCTCGATCCGGACCAAAAATGGTGGCGCATGGCAGCGTGCGGTAATGGACTGTATTGCGGGAAGTAGCTAACTGTTCTATTGACGCTTTACACACAAAACAAGACAGGTGGCCGGGCTGCCGCGGATTCGATCCAGGCAGTGAATGCAGCCCGAGAAATTAGGAGAGGATGCACTAACCTTCACGACACACGTGTTTTCATCGCAGCCGGTACACGGATCTTCTCTTCCTTGCTCAGGAGCTGCCGTCAGCATCACTAGATCGCTTGAGGAACACGCGAGAGGCACAATCCGATCGGTAAAGGTCTATGAAGCGGTAAAAATGTAACAAATATTATACATTTCTGAGAGACGCGAGCGCGGTCCGTCCGTCTTTACGCTGGCTAGTTCAAAGCGAGACTCAGTGTCTATATTTCACAAATGGCGGACGGAAGCTACATCTATGGTCAGTGCGGAAGGGGAGACGGGTATAAAAGGAGTGTGTTTCCGTGTCAAAAATACAGTTTCCACTTCGGCGCAACCACCCACTACAACTCTGGCATCACGGAGTTCCCGCACTTTACGCTTAAATTAAACAAAAACGTCACACCAATGCCTCCCAACCTAAAACAAAGAAAAAATGGCTAACACTGATGAAATTGCTGACGACCTTGAAAATTTTGCAATATCAAAAACATACATATCACTTCCCCCGGAAAGCTGCTCCAGAATTGTTCATATCACCCCGACATCCGTTACCATTCTACACATTAATATCCGCAGCATAAACTGTAATATTGACGCTCTTTCTGTGCTTTTGGAAAGACTTAACGTGAGATGCGACATAATCCTGCTAACTGAATGTTGGCTGAGTAAGGTGACCACCGAATGTCCACACTTATCTAGTTATACGGCCCATAAAAGTAGTTTTAAGAATCAAAATGATGGTGTAATAGTTTACCTCCACTCTCGCCTTAACTGCTCGGTAACGGAGGAAGTGATAAGTGACGCTAAATGCCTCCTCGTAAAATGCGGTGCGGAACTTGCTGTTGCTGCAATCTACCGCTCCCCATCAGTAACAAACACAAAACCATTCCTACACAGCCTTGATTCCTTCCTAACTAAATTGGCTGGAATAAATTCAATCGCCATCATCGGTGACATTAATATCGATATCACGCCCGTAAATAAAGACGATAGCTCTGAAGAGTATTTGAATATAACTGCATCCCACGGTCTACTACCAGCACACGTACAAGCAACTCGAAAACATAAATGCATAGACCATATCATGTTAAAAAGTAGGAAAAAATCTATAACAATTGTACTTGACGCCCCACTTACTGATCACGTCCCGGTTCTCCTTCACACTGAGCTAACAAATATCAAGCCTAAATCCAAGACAAGTAAAGAAAGATTTAACCTACTTAAGGCAGTCGATGATATTAAAGTTACCAATTTCACTAAAATAATGTCTAGCTCAAACCCCAACGAGGGTGCGGAGATGTTTGTAAGTAATCTTGCATCAGTGGTAGAAATGAATACCGAACTAACAAAGATTTCACACCGAAAAAGGATCATAAGCCCTTGGATCACACCAGGTTTACTGAAATGCATACGAAACAAAGACACTTTACATAAGAAACTCAATAAAGACCCTGATAACGCGACCCTAAAATTAACGTATAACCGATATCGCAACTTTTGCAATAACTTATTAAAGAAAATTAAATGCAAATACAACCAAATAGAACTGGAAAAGCACAACCGTGACCCTAAAACTACATGGAATATTATCAAGGTCATTGCTAACATGAATAAGTCTTTGCAACCCCCAACAGAGCTCTTAAATATTAAGCCAGATCCTAGACTTTCCATAAACCATGTTAACAATTACTTTGCGAATGTAGGTAGGGAGCTGGCCTCTGGAATCACGCAAACAGTGAGTGAAAGTTCAAAAAAATACAATAAAACAATTACTAATTCTTTGGGTGATTCCATGGCTCTGTTCCCACTGGATGATGCTGAAATTAGTTCAATTATCATGAACCTTCGCAGCGATAGCGCTACTGGTACTGACAAAATCTCAGCTACTTTTGTAAAGGCAATCGCCCCCTTTATTATTGTCCCGCTCAAATACATTCTTAATTCCTGCTTGACTAGTGGAGTGTTTCCCAGGGTTTTCAAGGGTGCACTAGTCCATCCTATTCATAAAGGGGGTGACAGAAGCACTGTCACTAACTATAGACCAATATCTGTCCTCACTACTTTATCGAAAGTTTTTGAAAAGGCCTTAAATTCCCGACTGATGCAGTATCTAGAAAAAAATAATGTACTCTCTAAGAATCAATTTGGATTTCAGAGGAATAAATCTACAGAAGATGCAGTCTTGAAACTCACTAATAGCATAGTGAAAGCCCTAGATGACAAAACTAAATGCCTAGCTATATTCCTTGATCTTTCACGTGCCTTTGACACTGTTTCTGTTACTATCCTGGTAGAAAAGATGGAAAACATTGGAATTAGAGGCGTGGCTCTGGATCCTTTCAAGGATTATTTGACCGATCGGAGTCAACGTGTGAAAATAGATTCGTTGATGAGTGATGATGCTCCTCTTGGTGATTTTGGCGTGCCGCAGGGTAGCGTTCTTGGCCCCACACTCTTTCTTATCTACGTCAATGAGCTCTGTCAGCTAAACATACCTAATTGCCAAATATTTTCTTACGCTGATGATACGGCCTTATTAGTTCGGGGAAGGTCTTGGCATGATGTCCAACTTAATGCTGAAAATGCCCTTAAAATAGTTATGATATGGCTAAACAACAACTTATTGACACTCAATTTCAATAAGACCAGGTACGTTACTTTCGCTGCTGGCATCCAATTTCTACCAAAGCCTGACTCCATCTCCATTCAGGCTCACGTCTGTCCTGGCCCAAGGAATTCCTCATGTTCCTGCAAACATATAGCACGTTCGGAAAATATAAAATACCTGGGTGTCCACCTTGATTCTACCCTAACCTGGCACCCACACCTTAAGATACTCGTAGGAAGAGTGAGAAAACTCATCTTCGTCTTTAAACGACTAAGGTCAACACTACAGCGCAAAACCCTTCTAACTGTTTACTACGCCCTAGTCCAGTCTCTTTTTTCCTACTGCATCACTGTCTGGGGTGGTGCCTTTAAGACTCTAATGCTCGGAGCAGAGAGAGCACAAAGAGCGATACTAAAGGTCATGCTTAAAAAGCCGCGACGGTACCCTACTGAAGACTTATACAGCGACACTGGTGTTCTATCGGTCAGGCAAATATTTGTCTCCCAAGTAATTTTACGACAACATGCATCCACAGAATATCTTCTTGACAAAATTAGAGACAATCGAAGAAAACACAATGTGTGCCCTGCTGTGCCTCACAGAACTGCGTTAGCCAGTCGACACTTCTCCGTTCTCGGCCCTCGTTTATACAGATTAGCATGTAAACAAAATAATAATCTATACTCTGCACCTATTGTAAAGTGTAAACGCTTAGTTAAAGACTGGCTCCTAACACAGGCCTACGTTGACACGGAGAATCTACTTAAACATATCATTTAGCTCCCATTTCAAAACCGTAAAACTTCTATACAAATCAACAACCGTTACATGTGGTAATTTATTTAATCTCACAACTGTTGCAACATATAATAGTATATTCACTCACCATTCACCCCACATTCACTCACCTTACATTCTCTTACACACGCACACATAACACACAACACACACACAACATACAATCATACATACAAATGTTCCCATTAATAACCTAAATTAATTCTTACTCATTTTACTTTATGTACCTGCTTATTACCAGTAACACTCGTTAAGCAAAATCATATCCAGGCAGGTCAAGTTTGCCCATTACTAATGACTTGTTTTTCTAACTAGTCTATTATTATAGTTTCTTGTTTGTACTAATATTAAGCATCCCATATTCTGGACGGGAGACCCTGCATCCTGTGATACAGTTTTTAACTAGTACAGGATACAGGAGATCTTTTCCACTGCATAACATCTCGTAACAAATTGTGCGTATACCTAAGTAAAACAGTGGAAAAACAAATTTGTAACACATTTTATAAATAAATAAATAAATAAATAAAAATAAATAAATTGGTGAGCTAATCACCGTTGCACTTCGTAGCATGTTTAAAAAACACCCAAAATGGCGTACTTTTTTATATCACAATCAATTAATTAGCCACCACAGTCCACTGCTGGACGTAGGCCTCTCCCAATGGGCGCCATTTTTGCTGATCCTCAACTTTTTTATTTAGGACGCGCCAATTTGACTTAAGCGTATAAAAATATGGTAAGCTAAAGACAAAGTCTCAGGAAAGAGGGTCACAATTACAGATACGTAGCATGTTACAATGGTGGCACTCAGCTTGATGGCCTCATCATCTGCTTTTTCACACCCCGCTGATAGGATCCGGGACTGTAGGAAGAAGAAAAGATAAAGAATACCAGGTCTTAGTGGTGCAACAATGGAAAGAGTCTCCAAAGATTAAGCCCTGCATATGTTGTTCTGTGTAGGAAAGAAGAGTGTGAGACCAATTGGAAGAGCTCATCAGAACACTCATCATTGTAGAGACGGTAAATTACAGCCAAGGAAGCAACATCGCTACGCATCTGCAAATACTGCGCATATAAAGTTAGTATATAAAATTATGAGGTAGGACACGGCGGTATATCCGCCCAATTGAGCAGTCCGACTGGGGAAGTACCTCCGCCCTACAGAATACCGCGGTTATAATAACTTCGTGTTGTGTTCCCAGCGGTGAGTAGGGTAGCCAGAGCTCACTGGAGAATTTGTGCTGTCAGTGGGATGACTAATGACTTGTCCTGCTTTGTCCTCTACACTGACGGCAAAGAAATTCTGTGCTTACAGGGTCGGCAGCGCGAGTGTGGCTCCTCTGGTGTTACACACGTCCATAGGCCACGGTAACCACTTTCCATCAGGTGGGCCGTGCGCTTGTCTGCCACCTAAGTGGTATATAAAAAAAAGTACAATTTGTGATGTAGGGTCAAGATATATACCGCAAACTGTATGAAAATTGTATTAGCTTTGCGTAAGCTATAAACAAATAAAGTTTAAAAGGGAAAGCATTTAACAACGGTATGAAAATGTAACATGGTTAACCGGATACCCCTCCGGATAACCTTTTTACATTCATGAACTCCAAAAAGCCTAATATCCAGTCAAATAAAATGTTCATTTACATGCTCAAGTACTTTCACCTTGGAGTTCACTAACATTGTAATATGAAAATTCTGCAAAAAAAATCATACCACCGATATTTAAAAACGACGCACTCATTTTTGCATATTATCATTAAATTACTGACTAAACACACGTCTGTACACGTTGGAGGTCTGTCATCGTTTCAGCTTTGCGTTCGAAATTCAAACGCGAACGATTTTAATGAGCCCACGTGATTGGTGGTCGTAATTTTCTCTGCACTATTATTATGTGAGATGAAGTTATCAAAATTTTGAAACAGAAAATTGTGGGGTTTTAAACTTTCGCTCTCGCTTATGTTTGCTTTTCGTGGATAATTTTATTAGGCCTTATTAAGTCAGCTGTTTGTTTTTACTTGAGGCGTATTTACGAGTATAATTGTTGAAATTATCAACATTAACGATTTATGAGCTTCTCGTAAAGTGAGATGACGTCACTTTTGATGAGCTTCTTTAAAATGATAGATAATGAAATAATTGGTGATACTGCTTTTCAAGTACATGAAAGAGTGTGTGGGATTATGTTAGTGCCAACAAGAATTCTAAAACGACCTATTTGAGAGAAGTAACTTTAACTAATGAGGGACTACCCGGAGTTCCTACTTACTTTCTTTATTGCTTTTATCTCTGATTCATTCCACTCATTCCACTTTTAGAAATATATATGTACATTTCTGCAAGTGGAATGCAGGCATTTAATTGGATTCGAACGTAAGAGTTAGGATCATCAGCCGCATTCATCTATCGCCGTGCAAAAATAATAGCAATTATAGTATTCTCATGCGATTTAATATGAGAATAAGTAATAATTAAATCTAGCTGTAACACACTTTGCTTAGAATTATAGATATCAGAAAAACATAAATTATACCCAGTCAAATTAAAAGCACACAATTATAAAACGGGGGACTTTTCGCGATTAAACCATGGAACTTACTATGTCCCGAACCATTATATAATAATGAATTTACACAGCGATAGATTAAAAATAATAAAACCACACAACTCACAAAGGAAATAGGAAAGCTTAACTACAAGACAGTGAGCGCTGTGACAATACAAAACAGTTTTCATGTTTAGCTTCTGGAACAAGAAACTGCTCGAAGCTTTTGATGTCTCAACAGAGTGCTCTATATTGATAATCCTATTCGTCTAATGCCGGTCCATACAAAAGTGTATTGTAAATAATCTATAAGCGGACTTACAGGTTACAATAGCACGCACAATTAAAATGACTAAGAGCGTCCATCCCACGTCTCGTACATTTCAAGTAAGGGCTCCTTAAAGGGACCTTCGTAGGTCCCTTCCGGGTGGGCTTTCAATAATATGACTTAACCCAACTTTACGACAATCATAACTCACCCCAGATTGTGACGCTGGACTAATAAATACAAATATTTTGTTGTATTGTGATTTAATAGGGTGATTTGGATGAAAGGTTAACATGGATACTATTAAGTATGTTACGGTTAAGAATATTAAACGTAAAAATAGGAATTTATTAATGAATAGGTATGTTTTCTAATTGTAAAAATATGAGGCAGTAACTTTTAGACTCAATTAGTATTATTAGATTTCAGACTTTTTTACAAGAGGTGTTAAGGTACCTTTTACGTTGTGTTTATTGCTCAAATATAGGGGTGTATTTGGGGGCCTAGGTTTGACGAACAAGGTTCTGGCGCAGGTTTTTCTATCCACATTAGGAGGTCAGATGGCAGTCGCTACCATAAAAAATAAGAGAATGTTTTATAGATTGTAATGATATAAATCGTTTATTGACCGATCATCGCAGTAAAATAAAATAACGTGTTTCAAACATATTCTTCCTTCGATTTCAAACACTAAACATAAGGTAAAATAAAAACATTTTATTACTTATTATGTCCAATTAGCAATATTTACTTTAAGGTTAAGTTTTTACATTATCATATATTATGTTTTATCAAAAAAACAACCTTTAATTGCTGATTTCGTTAATTTATACTTACGGACCTCACACGGTTGATTTTATTACTTTACGAATTATAAACAAAAGGCAAAGTGTTTCGTGTTTTTTTTATAAGAGATATAAAACTAAGGTCCCTTCTGTTCGAATTTAAATTCATAACAAATAGGCAACTGACTTCCTTCACTTTTTGGCCTGGCGAAAGTATTCTTCTCGAGGTGAAGCGGGGAGGGGAGATTAGGCGGCAGAGGCTCCTTTTAAAAAACGTCACATCAGGAGCGGAAACTTTGGGAGAGTGATAGATTTTGAGTGATATGAACATATGGTTGCTATTTTACTTCCAGTTCATCATTAATATGATAATTTTTTTAATATATGCAAGACTTTTTACTCATTTAAAGCTTCTGCTAAGGTTTGCAGGGTTTCCGTGTCCTAAACCTTCTCCTCCATTTCACACGGTTTTCAGTACCTTGATAGCGAGACTATTAACTATTATTTTAGGCACTCTCTTGTTGCTTTATAGGAATTTTAGTTATTTATTTATATTATTCATAAACGCAATAAAAGTCTGAATTTAATGTGGTATATAAACACCAGTTATTTTTATTACTTTGGTTACAACCTGCAATACAACCTTTTGTATTTACCTACATTTGTTATTTAAATATTCATGTGTTTTATCGTTTGCAGTAGTCAATACAAAAAGAACATACGTCTTTTGTGTCATCGTTCGCATCTTAACAATCTGATCTTAACAACAGCATTGACTACATGTATATAAAGCTGAAGAGTTTGTTTGTTTATTGAATGTGCTAATCTCAGGAACAGCTGGTTCGAAGTTTAGTGTTTATCAAAGAATGTTATGGGTTAAATATAATCACGTTACTACTCAAGGGAGCAGAATAGTGGCTATAAATGCTAACAAATCTAGTAAATCCCTATACATTATTTGAAAAATAATAAATTGCGGGCATATTGAAGGAGGTAGGACACGACAGTATTTCCGCCCGATTGAGCAGTCCGACTGGGGAAGTACCTCCGCCCTACAGAATACCGCGGCTATAATAACTTCGTGTTGTGTTTCCAGCGGTGAGTAGGGTAGCCAGAGCTCACTGGAGAATTTGTGCTGTCAGTGGGAAGACAAAAGGCTTGTCCTGCTTTGTCTTCTACTGACGGCACAGAAACTCTGTACTTACAGGGTTGGCAGCGCGACTGTGACTCCTCTGGTATTACAAACGTCCATAGGCCACGGTAACCACTTTCCATCAGGTGGGCCGTGTGCTTGTCTGCCAACTAAGTGGTAAAAAAAAAAATATGATTATGGTTCAATGGGGTGTAATGGGGTTACGAAGTATGCTAGGGTCGAAGCCGGGGCAGGTCAGCTGGTAGTCCATATGCAGAAAATGACAAGATGGCCTACAATTAAAGAAACATCTTAACAAGGTCATATCCATACTAAGACAACATTACCCACATATATGTAGAAAATTAAAATCAGTTTAAGTTTGTTTTATAGCCCAAAGAGGCACCGTTAGGGCGGGTGCACACAAATAACTACTAATCGATATTAGAATCAATGTTGAGCGGGTGCGCATGCAGTACAGGGTGTTGTTTAATTCGTATATGGATTTTACAATCAGTCGAATTTTGTGCGACTCAACATTTTTTTCTTTTAAATTTTTCCTTTAAATTTTAATTTATGGTATGATATTTCACACATTACAAATAATTCTTAATAGTATGATAACTCATCGACATAAAGTATAGAGCAAACTTGTTTTCTTTAACCATTTTTACCAAAAAGTGTGAAACTATTACCGTATAACAATCCCTTTTTCAAAATTTTTGCTAGATTTTTCTATTGAGTTTGTTTCGACAAAAAAACCCTAATATGCTTTGCTCAATATTGAAATCGAACTGAGTGTCTCATTATCGTATAATAATATAAAAGCAAGAAACCCTTGAACTACTTGATACATATCTTGACGGAACACTAAAAAACCTACGTATCACTGATTTAACCCATTCTAGAATTGTATTTTAATATATAACATTAAATTAAACATCTAGCTGACAATGTGTAACTAATATTTAAATATTTTACATGTAATTTTAACCTATTAAATATTTAAAGCTATGCTAAAATTTAAAATTAATAAAAAATAATAATTAACTAAAACAAAAGTTAAAATGCGTCATGGAATTCTGCCGCATCGGATGCATCTTGTGGTAGCGTTCCCACCTATAAAATAATTGAGTGAGTTGCCAAACACAAAAAAAAGCTAATACCATTTTGGATCAACCTGTATGTAATTTAACGTCTTTTATGTGATCTGAAAAACAAACAGCCTATAGTTTAAACAAATAGTTGGATCACAAAGTTTATTGTTATTGGATATACGAGTACGTGCGGGCTCAGGTTCGATGCCTCGTACGCAGGTGAAACAACTCAGACTTTTGATGCGCGCACGCAGGCTGGCAGAGAGATCAAATTTTTTATTGTATATTTAAAAAGCTTTAACATGGAGATTTTTTTATATAAGTAAGACACGTAAGACATCCAGTGCGGAAGGCAGAGGATCGGAAAAAATGGCGCACATTGGGAGAGGCCTAAGTCCAGCAGTGGACTACGGTGGGCTAATTGATTGATTGATTGAACTAAGACACGTCCCTTTGACTTCACTTCGCCTGATGGTAAGCTGAAGCCCAATTCTCAGGAAAGAGAGTCATAATTACAGCCACGTACCAGCTCAGTTTGACGGGCTGATCAAATGCTTTTTCACGCTCCGCTTAAAGGACCCGGGACTGTAGGAAGAAGGAAACACGTGAGCTGATAATGAATAAACTTTATGATGAATTTTCCCATTCATAAAAAAGATTATTTAGCAGGAATTCTAAAATTGCTCAAGAGACGAAAAATGTCGTATACTGGGATAAAATGGAAAGAACAAATGGAAGTAGCCTAGTGGTATGGGTTATGGACTGCTGAGACGAAAGGTCTCGGGTTCGATCCCAAGTTTTACCATGGCACACACCAATGACTTATCGATGCTTTTCGAAGTTATGTGTGTATTTATCGCAGGTTTATAAGTGCCCGGTTAATGGCAATAAGCTCGGCACCTATTACATTGGAACCTAAACATAAACTGGCGAAATGTGGGTGCTAGCACCTCTGCCTACTCCTTCGAGGGATATAGACGTGAGTTTATGTTATGTTATGTTATGTTTATGTTTTGCAAATGGAAAAAGAGCGCTAAAAGTTGAGGCGATTATTATTCTATATTTATTTTTAATCATCTAGTTAACCTATAATAATTAGTTATTAAATTTATTACGACACAATAAATTAATTAATTCAAGTTACCTTGTAGGTTACCGTTTTGACGTTTAGTAATAGTTACTAATTTGACTAGTCAGTCAAATACCCAATTATCTAAATAAGACATCAAAATCTGTTCAGCTGTTTGAATGTGTTTGAGTAAAAGCATTCAAACATCTTCACAAGCTCTTAAAGATTAATAGATTAGATGAGATATGCTATTGTCTATTTTTTCCCATCTGATGCAGGGCCGAGTCAGCTAGTGTTGTCATCTAGTCTAAATGTATAATTACCACCCAGTTTCCGAAAGGCTGATCAACGCTAAAATTAACTAATCGGCTGTTAAATCTCTTGTCAAATAGCAATTGGGTTGCTAGAAGCATGATTAAATAGTTTAATTTGATTATCGTGTCAGTTAACATAGCTGTCTAATTAAACTCGAGAATCGTATGTCAACTGCCATTTTGGGTTTCTGAAATGCTTGTCAAGCCGTGATCATAGATTATCTTCCTGTCAAAAGCTTTGTCAACTAATCGGTGCGTATCGGCGAATTAACTTATGTATGCAATTGTTTTACTACGCGAATCTACATTTTCTCTTCAAATCTACATTATTAAGGTATGTCAAAACATATTTATAATACAGTTTTATTTTTATACACGGTTTTATTTGTAAAAATTGTATATTTCGGACATCTTGCTAAGGTTATATTTCTAT
The DNA here is from genome assembly GCA_963662185.1 of Eilema griseolum. Classification (NCBI taxonomy): domain Eukaryota; kingdom Metazoa; phylum Arthropoda; class Insecta; order Lepidoptera; family Erebidae; genus Eilema; species Eilema griseolum. The sequence goes on from OY759250.1 coordinate 17,001,434, forward strand.
GTTGCTAAGCATATATTTTTTCTTGTTTTAGATTACAATCATGTCACTTTCGGATATTGAGATGAGTATCAGTACGTCTAGCAGTGATGAAGAGCAAAGAACGCGAACATTCAGGACGAGAATGAATCCTTTTGATTTCTATAATGAAGAGGAATTCAAGAATCGGTACCGACTGACAAAGGCTGTTGTATTGTTGTTGGTAAATTTGATAGAGCCGAAAATAAAACGCTTCACTTTGAGAAATCAGTCTATAAATGCTTTGGAACAGGTGTTACTGACAATAAGTTATTATGCGACAGGAGCATTTCAAATTACTGTTGCTGATCACATAAGGGTGCACAAATCTACAGCTTGTAGAATAATAAAAAAAGTATCTGCAGCTATTGCAGAACTTAGGCCACAGTTTATATCTATGCCCAGTACAGATCAAGATTGCAATAAGGTAAAGAGTGAATTTTATAACATTAGTTCTTTTCCTAATGTAATCGGGGCAGTTGACTGCACACATATAAAGATACAGTCTCCTGGTGGTCCCCGAGCTGAGTTATATAGGAACAGAAAAGGATATTTCTCCCTGAACGTTCAGGTAATATGTGATGCAAATCTAAAAATATGTGATGTGATCTGTCGGTGGCCTGGGTTTATATCTATGCCCAGTACAGATCAAGATTGCAATAAGGTAAAGAGTGAATTTTATAACATTAGTTCTTTTCCTAATGTAATCGGGGCAGTTGACTGCACACATATAAAGATACAGTCTCCTGGTGGTCCCCGAGCTGAGTTATATAGGAACAGAAAAGGATATTTCTCCCTGAACGTTCAGGTAATATGTGATGCAAATCTAAAAATATGTGATGTGATCTGTCGGTGGCCTGGATCTGTTCATGACACTACAATTACATATTAATGATTCCCATATTCGGGCAGATTTTGAAAGTGGAGTCTATGGCAGTGACTATCTACTAGGGGACAGTGGGTATCCATGCCGGTCATATTTATTGACACCTTTCCTGCGCCCTTCAACACCCAGCGAAGAAGCATATAATCGAGCACATGTAAGAACCAGAAATACTGTGGAGAGATGCTTTGGGGTTCTTAAGAGACGATTCCCATGTTTGTCGATGGGCCTCCGTGTTAAGTTGCCTACTACTATGAACATTATTGTGGCTTGTTGTGTTTTACATAATTTGGCACTCAATCATAATGACCACATAGAAGAAGTAACTAGTGTATCATTGGATCCAAATGCTCCAGATGATACTGGTACTAGTTCTGTAAGTAATGAAAACACATCTGTGCGGTCATCTCTATTGTTGACACATTTTAATTGTTAAGTTAAATAAAGTAAGGTAAATGTACAAGAACAACCATCATTATCAACATGTTTAATTTTAAAATGATATAACATTTGAAGTAAATATCTTTAACTATTATTATTTCTTAATCATATTTTCGTACTCTTTTTCCTTAATTTTAATTTCCAAATCTAATAACTTGCTGCGTTTTAAAGCTAATCTATATTCTAATAATTTGGTTTTTTTTTCTAAATTTACACACTCCATCTTTGTTTGATAATACATTTTCTTCATAATGTTATTATTCTTAGAAACTAGTTTCTTCTTTGGTACCTTCTTCTTTATTTTTATTTTGTTAGGTATATTTGTTATTGGTGGAGTAACAGAGGTACTCAGAGCATCAGTAATATTGGCTTCTACTGGAACCACTTCGAAATGTGTCACATCTTCAACTAAAAAGATTTAATTAGAATATAAGTGTAAGATTTAATAAATTAATGTATAATGAGTATAAGGAAATTGCATTGAGTAAGAAAGGTACCATTTCGGTAGTAACTTGATGCACTATCACAGGTATTGGAGAGTGGTTTCACCTGATCACCCATTATTGATAATATTTGTGCACCCACAGTGCCAAGGACTGGTTTATAAAGACCACCACCAGTTGCCATGATACCCTTCTGAAAAAGAAAATTACATTAAATACCTGCTCGATGTAACTTTGAGTTATTGTATTTTAGCAAACTTTTTAATTTATAACCACAAGGTGCAGTTACATACATACCTTATCCGCTATTTCATCTTTTTTTAATTGTTTTAAAAGAGAACCTAGCTCTGATATATCACTGTGCATATTTGACTGAAACAAAATATATAATGTTATTTATCAAGATAACACTTCATGAGCATCATTACCACACCTACTTATCTGCTACTCATAGGTTTGCTGGAAGAGAACTCATTTTTGAGTTAAGCTCCCCCTTTGTACATGTTCCTTGAAATGTTATATTTATGATCTCTGTACTGTATGTGTGCTGTAAAGAATTAAGAACTGTAAACAAGTAGGCACTTAAATCTTACCTCTTCATTCAATGTGATTACTTGTGATGGTCCTGCTTCACTGTCACAAAGATCATAATTTTTATTCGCTTTATATTGTTGAACCTATAAAAAAATAAATTAAAGTTTATACGAAATGTATCCTGAATATAAAGTTTTATTTATAGACACTTTTCCCAAAATTGTGATGCCCATAATAAATAAAATTGCCTTGATATTAGAATATGCCACTATCAATGATATTATTGGCCTCTATGCAATTATTATTCCTTGAATATATTACCTAGTCAGGCCAAGTAGGTATTCATGTATCCTGATCTGATATATCAGGCAACAGTGTTAGAATATTTTGATGCAATTCTCAGATCACTTGCCAAGTTTAAGCACTCTAAAAAGAATTTGAGATTATGAGAACTTACATTTTTATTGGCTATATTTTGTCTCGTAGTCCTTTTTAAATTTAAATATGCTGTGCTCAGCTGTTTTTGGCTTCGAGGCACTTCTGCATTGCTGTTAAATTCTTGGGTAATGGTTTCCCAAGCCTCATTTTTTTTAACTGTGGATACAGCATTTGTACATTTATTCTCTATTATATGTTTGTATCTGGAATAAAACAATGTCTGTAATATAGTCACCACAGCGCAGGATGTGTAATGTAAACAATGATATTAAACAATAAAGATTATACTTTAGAACACAGTTTACGTACTTACTTCTGAACTAGTTCTAAAAGCTTTTGCTTTTCTCTTTCGGTAAAATTCTTTCCTCGTGAGGCCATTTTAAATACAGGACACAGTTTAGAAAGCACTTGAACACACTGACGCCACTTGAAAATATAAACTTGAACTTGAGATTTGAAATTCCCAGAATATTTCGTCAGTAATGACAGTCCGTAACTTTTTTTCATCCGGCTTGGAACCAGGCATATTGTCGTTTTTGACTGATAAGAATGAACTAATGAACAACAATGAACAGTGTGGCCACAATTTAAAACAAACCGCATGTCAAATCAAAATAATCATAGATTAGTTAATTTTGGCCTGATCAACGTTTCAGAAACTCAAATTGATTTGACATTCATGTTAAATTAACAGCCGGGTTAGTTGATCAATGGTTTGACAGGCCTTTCAGAAACCGGCCGTACGTCTCCTACTTGTGAGCGAAGTGGTATAATCAGCGGCAATTGAGCCTGCTGAGCAAGTTGGCACAGTTCAATTATTCTAATGAAAGAATTAATTCAATTGAAATGCGACTCTCAAATGACAGATATACAGTGTCACTTCAACCATATTTCTGAGAAGCCGATGATTTAACCCGGTTTCGCATGGGAAAATTGAAAAAAATCTCATTTAACTCGATAGTAGTGACACCTGCCGGAACTAATATTTGTACTATGCTATCTTTGCGCAAGTGCAACTGAGATATAGATAAAATAGCAGTTTAGTCAAGTTTTATTCAGATTCGTTTATATACCTGAGCACCTTACCTTTCAATACCTTAGCTTTGCCCAATACCCTAAAAAAGGGCAATGTCATTACTAAGTCCGAATCCACATTTTTAAACAATACTTTCTCACAAGAGCAGTGACTTTCGAAGTTCACGGTCATGTCCACATTAAGGGAACATTTACATATTGTTACGAAATTTGTTTGCCAAGTGGCACGCCGCGTGTGAGTGGTTTATAGCCTAAGGTTTTAACAGCTGATAACACGCCCTCCGTCTGTACCTGTCCTTATTTCAACATAGGGTTGCCACCTGTAGCACCAAATAAATAAAAAATAATGTTATTTTCAACTCCTTTAGTCCTGCGATCTGCCTCTGACAGGGCTTTTAGCTGAAGGTTAACCATTTCTTGTACAATAAATTATACAGTAACAGAAATGTTTTTGTTTCAAATCAAATTAATCATAAAATTTGTATTTAAATGGCTATTAATGAGGTTTCCGGTTTTATTAGGCTGTATTTCCATGAGAGGATTTCTCACCGGATCCGAGCCGGATTTAGTAGTGTCCCTCTTTCCTGAAACTTTGACTTTGTAAGCGAGGTGAAGTCAAATTGACATGCCCTATACTTATATAAAAAAAAGATTGTAATATATTATATCTGTCAATCTACTGTACCGCCGGAACATGGTTAAGAATCTGAACTGAACTAACCTTTAAACTTTTGCATTCCATGATACACAACAGTGTTAAAGGGGCGTAACATACATCCTTTGATTTGTCAGGCAGGGCATGGCCGGTGTACCTGGTCGAAACGTCAATGTTAATTCCCGTAAACATTAATATAAAACCTCAAGTGAAGTCCATAATGTGCGGGCCATTACTCTAAATGCTGATGATTTTAAAATGGTGGTTCCACTTTTGGATACGCACCAACAACAATAACTTAAAGTCTTCATCAGTCTTGTGTGACAAACTATTGGGTGACACACATATTGAAATAGAGTTGTACCTTTTCCACAGTGTTTTTTTTATTATTACACCTGACCGGTTTCACTGTACGGCATTCTCAAATGTTTACAATTACATTGCATTATATTGGGTGTTAATTATACAATACGATGCCAGCATGCTTCAGTTTTCAGTGCCATCAGTCGCGTACAATTGAGGAGTCCGACTGGGGAAGTACCTCCGCCTTACAGAATACCGCGGCCATAATAACCTCGTATTGTATTCCTGGCGGTGAGTAGGGTAGCCACTGGAGAGTTTATGTGCTGTCAGTGGGCAGACCAAAGGCTTGTCCTGCTTTGTCTTTTACACTGACGGCACAGAAGCTCTCTGTGCTGATAGGGTCGGCCGCGTGAGTGTTATTCCCCTGGTGTTGAATACGTCCATAGGCCACGGTAACCGCTTTCCATCAGGTGATCCGCGTATCTACCTGCCACCTAAGTGGTATAAAAAAACCATATAGAAACCGGGCCGTGCAAAAATCGTCTAATGAAAATACGTCCTTAGGTTCTTAAATCATACAAGCATTTTAGATTTAAGAGCCTAATACCGCCATTTCTTAATTATTAATTACACAAATTAAAATTGAGAGAATGGAGAGAATATTTTAGAGATTAATGATAGCGCTCACAGATCCAAACTGGTTTATAGAATGGAATTTAATAGGCAGATGCGTGTCCTGCTTTGGCAATATAGGCACTTTCACAAGATACGACTCGTTCATATTGTTCCTATTGCATCTCTAGAATTAGATTCTATGACCTCCTGGGATGGTCATGTCGTACTTGAACTTACTAGAATCGTGCGCCGTATTGCATATTCAGATACGTAGTAGACTAGTATGAAGTGGTCCATGAGGCCTTTCTATTGCACCCCGGCGGACCTAGGGTCATTTTCAGTGGGGTGACGGGTGGAGCCACCTGTCACCTAGGCAGAAGGAGGCTGCAGTTTCCGGGGACTAGTTGGAGACTCAGTGTTCCCGACACTAAAGGAGAGGGCAAGATCGAGAGAGATGGTCTTTGGTCGGTCAGGGTGCGAGGGATATATCTGTCAACATCATCTTCGACAGTTCGAGTTCGACATAGCTTCTCCCACTGGCTCCGGTGATGGGAGTATCCGTGAGGACGTTCCGCGCGAAAAAATAAAGGTAAAATTCAGTTGTGAGAGTAGAGTAGTCCCTAGGAACCACAGTGTCCCCATCTTGCTCCCGGTTATTTTACGTGCGGAAAACCCCTCGGATACCACCCCTCCGGACCCAATGGGGGTAATTATGTCGGACACGGACCGACTAAAACAGCACGGCCGCCTTAGGCCATCAGTTGCCGGAGTGAGGTAGCCTTTGTAGCATATCTCTCACGCACCCGACAACCTAGAAACCACCTGCCCAATTCAGCTAAGGTGGCAGCCTGCTTGCGCGGCCTGCACTCATGGAGGACGGAGATCGTTGAATGACCTCCGATGTCTAAACCGCCGTGAGACAACCCTAAAAGAAAGTGTCACGCGAAACCAAAAGTTTTATGTGTTGTTTTAAACGTCACACCTAATCAGAGCTAAGCCGGGTAATTAAATATTTTGGTCGCGCGGCTTTCAGACGGGTTTTAAATCACAAACGAACATTGATAAGTGCGACATATATTTTTAACTTAGCTTTTAATTGAAAATTTATGTTTTGTTGTAGTGATTTTATTGTGATATAATCACAAGTGAATAAAAAAAAATTATAAAAATTAATGAATGTTGGTCAACGAAATTTTCGTTGACCAACATTCATTAATGTCCACATGCACGCATTCACGCCCCTAAATTACTGAAGGGGTAGGCAGAGGTATATTATTACCCACATTTCGCCAACTATAATTTTTGGTCACATGTAGTAATGTCCTATGGGATAAGCCTATGGCCTAAAAGCGAGTACATTTTTTTTAAATATTCTACAACATTCTACACAACCCTTTCTAGACCCATGGTAAGCATAGCTCAACTAGCTTGTGTTGTGGAATCTACAATACAGATACTTTTTTTGTAAATACATTTTTTCTATAATATAATAACACTTGCGTTCTTAGAAATAAAGTTATTATATTTATTATTCCCTATATTCATTAACATACCAGATAAATTACGTTTTTAAATACATCCAAAAGAAATATTTTTAGGATATAAAAAATAGTGCCCCACTGGCATTGGGTACATGGACCAAGCTACCAGTGTTTAGGGCTCCAGAAAGAGGAATTTCCTCACTGTGCGTACCGTGTCTATCATTATTATAGAGGGGCAGCATTAAACAGTATTTTGCCTTTAACTAAATAAAATTCGTATTTAATAATCTCGGAATAACAACTACACCCGCTATCTGAACAGTCGATCAATTAAAACGCACATAAAATAATAATGTTTATTTAGTACACAGGTCCCAACACTTATTTAACAGATTTTGCGACTACAAAACACATAAAAATCCAATTAAAAACTATTAAAACAAATATCACTACGAAATAAACACGCCGACAGGCGGCAAGACCGAAAATGATAACGTTTTATAGCTCACTTATCTCCTGTCGGGCAATCAAAGGACATGTAGGTACTCGAACATACATAAAACTTTTTTAATACACCCTAATCTAAAATTTCGCCTGGATTCGCTTTAATTTTTTAACGGGGTTATAAGGCGGGCTATTCATGGTGCGACCGACAAGATTTTTAATAATGTGACATAATTTTAATGAGTAGAGATCGATGGAGAGGAATTTTACGATGCCTAAAGTTGCAGTCTCCTTATTTTTCTCTATTTCATTTTTATGTATATTGTATAGTTAGCATAGTTTTGTATAAATTTAAAAAAAATTGCATAATTTTTTTCTGTATATTATAATAGTTTAATGTTAAATTATTTTTTTTATTTTTTTTCACAAAACAAATTCGCGATTATGTCGCGTCAAACAACCCACTCCGCATCGTTCCCGGCGCAACTGTGCCCATGATGCTGGCCGCGTTTCCCCGCTGAATCGCAATAGCCAACCTTTGCCCCAGGAACGAGCATTTATATTGTAAATAAACCACAATAAATGCATTTTATTCATATTTTCTCTGGTTTTTATTTCCAATATTTGACAAATACGAAGATAATATAAGAATATTATTTTATTGAAAGCTTTAAGACCTTATATAAACCGTTAAATCAGTAGATTAAAGTGACTTCTTCAAAGTACAAGTTCAAAAAATTGAGAGTAGGCCGTATTGTGGTTGAATTCGTGTCCCATAAAAAAACCATAAAAAAAACAAACAAGCTAGTATAATCATAAAAAGATTTTATTGTTCAAAACACAAGAAGTCCTATTGTTAGAAAGTCACGAAATTTACTTTCCCGTCGATAATATCTAATCAAAGAACGTAAAAAGGTCATAAAGGTAATTAAACCCTACAGTATATACCTACGCTATATCTAATTGCTTAATTTTTTAATGAAATACTGCATCCACTATATACCTACCTGCTCATTGACTCTTGATTAGATCAACATTATTCCAGCGTAGCAATAAGTCTCGGTCGCAACCGAAGCCGTCATGTCGTTTTTCGTCAATACAATAATTACAATACTACAATAAAATTGGTAAGTAACGAATACTGAATACTGAATAAGTTTATATTTTATACATCTATTTCTCGTCGTTCCTACACACTTTTCACTAAGGTCTCTATTTCTCACTCTCTCATCTCGCTGTTCTGCTGGAAGGGATTTTTAATAGAAATAAGCAGAGCCTCTATTCTACTATTTTCACCTATGTATCTCTATGTTCTATGCTCTATGCTCACTGGAGAATTTGTGCTGTCAGTGGGAAGACTAAAGGCTTGTCCTGCTTCGTCTTCTACACAGAAACTCTGTACTTACAGGGTTGGCAGCGCGACTGTGACTCCTCTGGTGTTACAAACGTCCATAGGCCACAGTAACCACTTTCCATAGGGTGGGCCGTGTGCTTGTCTGCCACCTAAGTGGTATAAATTTAAAAAAAATACAATTCATGTATATATAGTCGTTAATTTTTGATTTTCTCACATTCTAAAACCGTCCCATCAATAGCCAGCCTTAAAGGCAATTAACGTTTTTTATGACACCCAAAATAAAGGACGATAGTCAACAAATTTAGAGTTCTCTTTATCAAGTGGTTCCCTCACTGAATCACTATTTTATTGCTCTGAGAAAAGCGATAAGTAGCTATAAAATATTTAATGTTAGGAAAATTTGATAATAGGCGCCTATTTTCACAGGTTCAACGACTAATGGCGTAGAGTTTAAAATTATGTTTGTAGAACATCTATGGTTTGAAATCAAATAATCGTTTTGATATATTTATAAATGCAAAAGTAGGTATGTGATCCATAAAAGAGTTGTATCTTTAACCGATGTAAAAATTACAATCACATATCCCTCGATAATTTCATCTTTAGTAAATCGATTTTTTTTAAATTTCTCCAGCTATCTTTATAGTGTCCCACATTAAAAAAAAAAATTAAAAGTGTAAACTCGGACAACTATCCGAACAAATTATTTGTGACGTCATCGGCTAGTCTGTTTTTCTATAAATATCAACCGGGCAAAAAATCACAATATTAACTTCTATTAAGGTATATTTTGGGTAGGTATATAATGTTTTTTTTAACTAGGACAGTATAGATAATAGTATATAGAAGAAAGTAAATAGGAGATACAAGGAAATTGTCTTAATATGTAGATTAGTTTCAAATCAAAATTTTTTTATTTTTTTCTTCTCGTATATTGAGTTTCTCCCAGTCAGTAAGAAATACTTGTGACAGGGTTTTCTCGCTGCTTCTCCTTGGTTTGAGTATACAATGCTGAGAACTTAATCTAGCTGGGTCACTATAAAAATATGATATAATTTTATATAATAGTAATCCTGGTCGCACGTTACAACAGTGTTAACATACATAGTCGGTACTTTGAGGTACAAAGTGATCTGTAGTGAGAGATAATTTCATTCTCCATGCAAACTAGTATTTATTTTCCAATACGATGTGATCACTTCATTGTACAAAAATAAAAACAGAACACCAGAACCAAAGCTCAACTCTTTGATTATCAAAATATATTTAATAAAGATGCAGTAGTGCGATCCAAAATGCAAATTACGTAACTCAAACCATAATCTAAAATAGACCGCAAAGGTCATCGACTCACATCAATTCCGGTATAACAAATAAACTTACTTGCAGACATAACATTAACTACCTGATGACAAGAGGCGATAAATAGAGAAATTTCACTAAGAATTATGTTGTTAATCATTTGGTGAACAGGTGTTAGATGGTACAGAAAATAAATATCTATACCAGCCATATTATAATTTCTACCATATTCTACTTATAGATTTCCCGCCAAAATTCATTCTGACATAAAAAGCCGTTTGTAATATGGTTAAGTACATTCAATTTTTTTGGTTATTTTTTTACTAAGGAAGCGCTCAGTATGCCAATGAGTGTTTATTTTGACTCACTTGCATGTGTTAGGATTTTTGTTTTTGCACATGGTGTGTAAAGATACTTTGTTTTGATAAGTAGTATAATGCTGTAACATAATAGTAAAAGGTCCCAAATTTTTAGGTATATTACAGTAATATTTATTACGCGTTTATTAAATATTTGTGTATTATCTATGTATATAGTATTAGCCTTGTGTGTGTGTTTTAGTTACTTTTATTCAATTAATAAATGATACAGCGTTTAGAACAAATAATGGTTTTTTTATGAAAAAAAAAACATTTTTGAGACTAGACGCCATTTACGTAAGATTTGATTTACTTTATTGTTTAAGTTAATAAAAAATATTATTTGATATAGTATCTTATACAAATACATTTTTTAATGATATTTTATCATCACAACTTTTTTTTAAATTTCAATAATTGTTAATTTGTATGTTAATTCAAGAAGCATTTTTTATTCATACTCCTATCATTAAAATTGCGTCATGCGTTACCATCCCTGGGACCATCTGGGAATGGGACAATCTGGGAATAGGACAATCTGGGAATAGGACAATCTGGGAATAGGACCATCTGGGATTGGGACCATCTGAAACAGCGTGACGAGTTTGGGAATGGGACGTTCTGCTACCAAACCTCTACAATAGAAAAAATCTAAGCTCAACAACTAAATTTTATCGCCATTATTTTTTCCTGCGGCAGTTTTAATTCGCAACTAAATTATAACTTCACACAAAGCGGATAAAAATCCGCACATTTTTCGTCGGATTCTAGTAGAAAGAAAGAAAGAAAATGGCTTTTATGCGGATCACATATAAAATTCAAATAATATAAAAATAGTAATAATATATTCGTGTAGATTTAAATCAAATGGTGTTCATTGTCAAAGCACAAGGAATTATTATCTCGCAGATTTTGTTGTTTGTTGTCTCCTAAAAACTAAATACAGTTTCCATAATGTCACACAATTTTACGGAAATATTAGCGCAGTGAAATATCACCGTGTGGGTTTAGCCTAAATATTGCGTCCAGGAAAGCAGAACATATAAAGGGCGGAATAGACTTCCCGTTCATCAATCATGAAATGGTAAAATTGATATATGAACTGTTTCGCAACGTCGAGTATATCAAGCTTGCAGATTGTGTCGCTGGTCTTGGAGTTTAATTATGTGAAGTGTACTGGAGAAGTTTTGGTGAAGAGGAAATTCCCCAAGTTTCCATTTATTCAACTATTTATTTATGTGTGTACTGTACTTTCTGTGTCAGACTAGGATAGCGAACCTCGGGGCCGAAGTGCAAACTTTTGCTGCAACAGGGATTAACGCTAAGATAAGATAATAAGATAACAAATAAAACAATCGTAGATAAATCCAGTACAAGTTATGGCCAGACGTAATTATCTATCAAAATACAACAGTCATCAGGCTAGGTCTTCCCATTCCCATGCTAGCACTAGGTTGCAGGCCTGGGGGTGACGGGTGGAGCTGCCTGTCACCCTGGCAGAAGGCGGCTGTGTCGGTTGCGCGCCTTTTTTTACAGGGATGAGTAGGGTAGGTAGAGATCAGGAGATATGGCCATTTTAATTGCTTAGCCTCTGTGGCGTAGCGGTAGTGAACGCGGTCGCTACACTAGAGGCTCAGGTTCGATCCCCGCTCAGTGCTAATATTTGTATGCATGAATATAAGTATTTGCATTGGTAGTGACATTTGCTTCGGAAAGTACGTTAAGACGTCGGTCTCGGTTGCTAAACGAACATTTCGTAGCGGTAGAGCATTCGACCACTATGCAGGGGGTGTGGGTTCGATTCCCGCTCAGTGCAAATATTTGTATGCATGAATATGTATATTTGCATTGGCCTGGGTGTTTCTATGTATAATATGTATGTATTTACAAAAAAAAAGTATCTAAGTATGTTTATCCGCATTCTAGATTCCATAACACAAGTTAGTTAAGCTATGGTTACCATGGGGCTAGATAGCGTTGTGTAGAATGTCGTGGAATATTTATTTATTTATTTAATTTATTTATTTATGGCAATCGTGTGGCAGAAAAAGCATCAGAGTAGAGTGAATGCAGTAGAAATGCGTGCGTTGCGAAGTATGTGTGGCTTGACCTTGAAAGATAGAGTGAGAAATAGCGTTATAAGAGAACGATGTGGAGTGATAGAAGATGTAGTGATGAGAATTGAGAGAGGAATGTTGAGATGGTTTGGTCATGTTGAGAGAATGAATGAAAGAAGACTAACGAAACAGGTGTATGAGGCGAGTGTGGATGGTACCGTCGGAAGGGGAAGACCTAGGCGCACATACCTGGACCAAATCGGGGAAGTTTTAGAAAAGGGGCAGGTCAGGAGTACTCTAAACCGACGAGCATGCATGAAGAATGTAATGAGAGTGAATGAAGCGAGAGTAGTATGTCAGGGTCGTAGCAAATGGAGATCCGTGATCTCTGCCTACCCCTATGGGAGACAGGCGTGATTTTATGTATGTATGTATGTATGTATGTATGTATTTATGGCAATCGTTACGTTCCGTTGGAGCCCTAAAATGTTTAACAACTGGTCTACCTGTAATGCTTCGATGTCGCTTTTAGGGAATGGAGGTTAGATGGTATTCGCTTCACGGAAAATATCTAAGTTAGCCAAATTTGCTGTTAGACTGGTAAACCGGACCCCAGACTCCGAGGTGAGAGCTTCGGATATGACTGAGATTAACGCTAAATTGAAAAAGAAGACTGTATTTTTGTGTTTATGTTAAATAATTACTGTGGTCCTCTCTATTCTGTGACATTGTACTACAGTAATTGTATTCAGTTTTATAATATAATAAACAGAAAACCTGAAATACATATTCTGAAATACACAGTCCCCGGATCGGGGTGGCGCACCCAAACTATTTAATTCTATTTTTACCTACTAACATTAGTCTGTTGTAAGTTTAACTAACAAATATGGAAGAATTTCTGAAATAAACCTTATATTATTATTATTATTATTAATTCAACAGTTTAATAAAGAGTTATCTATCTATCTATCTAAGGTAGTCTTAGTAGTTATTTGTAGTTATCTAAGGTAGTACTACTAGTACCTTAGATAGATAGATAATAAACAATCCTTAGGTAAGGGTTTTCTAGGTTAGGTTCTAGGCAGGGTTGTCTAGTGTTGAGAAACTGTTTGAAACTTTGAGTTAGGGATACTAAAATATGAATGAAATGGTAAAAGATCAAGAACGATATATGACTGATGTCAAAAAATAAATGACTAATTAAATAAATAATTATTGATTGCATGCGTCACATATTTGATATTATTATCGTAAAATTTAAATATTATTATTGTAAAAGTTAATATTTCTACATATACCCTGGGTATGGTAGAATATGTTTGAACAAGTGAAATAACATAAAGACCTCAATGTACCATATTCTTAGAAATAAATTATTATTATTATTATTATTATAGAAATTGGGAATAAAGGATCGGACACTTTGCTTGTTATTAAATGTTAGTTAAGGTTTCTCTTCCTAATAATTATTTACATACATACATATAATCACACCTTTATCCCTAGTGGGTTAGGCAGAGGTGAATTAACACCCACATTTCACCAATAATTTTATTCGGTACCAAGTAATAGGGGGTGAGCCTATTGCCGTATTCCGAGCACTATTGTTGACTCGAGCCATGCGTCTGAAGGCTGAGTCTGGGCTGTATATATCTGTCTGTCGCCTTGTACGACACCGCATGGGAAGAGATGGGGTGGCCCTAATTCTACTCTGCCGGAAACCACGCGGCTCTAATAATTATTTGCAATAGACAAACATGTAATGCCTTATTCAATAACTTAAACATCTATAATAAACTGGTATTAACTATGAAACTGGTACTAGAAACAGGATAGGATACCTCCTATCCTGTTTTGTGTTTTTATATTTGAGTAATACATAGTACCCTACACGACGGTATTTCCGTCCAATTGAGCAATTCAACTGGGGAAGTACCTCGGTCCTACAGAATACCCCGGCCATAATAACCTCGTGTTTTGTTCCCGGCGGTGAGTAGGGTAGCCAGAGCTCACTGGAGAGTTTTTGTGCTGTCAGTGGGAGGATCAAAAGCTTGTCCTGCTTTGTCTCTTACACTGACGGCACAGAAACTCTTTGCGCTTACAGTGTTGACAGCGCGAGTGTGATTCCCTTGGTGTTGCACACATCCATAGACCACGGTTACCACTTTCCATCAGGTGGGCCGTGTGCTTGTCTGCCGCACAAGTGGTTTAAAAAAAAGGTATTATTGACCTGAAGTGTGTCAAAAAAAAAAGTTATAGCTTGTCTATTTTTCACTTTCTAAGTAAACTCGCGGGAACCACAAAATTAAGTAAAACTCTAAATTTTAAGTTAATTGGTAGCGACATCCGATATTTAGTGAGCAATAAATCGTGGCTCAATTACTAATGTCACCCATTTCATTCGTTTTTTCCCATTTATTGAAACTTTAGACGCAATATTTTTATACATGATCACCATAAATGCGTAATAAAAAGTCACAGAAATGCTATCACAAATTAAAAATGGCCGCATTAATATGACAAATGAAATGAGCCTACGATGATTATTGAATGTTAAGGAGACTTTACACACGAAAAATAATAACTGGATTATAAAGGTGGGTAAGTAAGATTTAATTTATCACGTCGTCTATTCAACATATCATCGTGAAATTTTGCTTAGGACGGGGCAATATGGACATAGGCATTTCATCCAGAAAAGTAATACATATCTAGCCATATGAACTATAAGTATTTAACATAGCATAACGAAATCTAATGTGATGCTAACAATCTTTTTGCCGCGTGGTTTCCGGCAGAGTAGAATTAGGGCCACCCCATCTCTTCCCATGCGGTGTCGTACAAGGCGACTAAGGGATAGGGCTGTTTAGCAACAGACGGATATATACTGCCCAGACTCAGCCTCATATGCATGGCTCGAGTCAACAATAGTGCCCGGAATACGGCTATATGCTCACCCCCTATTACGTGGGACCGAATACAATTCACCTCTGCCTAACCCTCCAGTGATAAAGGCGTGATTATGCGGAAATAGGTACATACATACTTTTTCTTCGCTTTTTTCCCCGGAGGATTTAACAGAAATGAATAACACCCACATTTCACCAATCATTAAATTCGGTCCCACGTTATAGGGGGTGAGCCTATTGTCGTCTTCCAGGCACTATTGTTGATTCAAGCCATGCATCTGAGGCTGAGTGTGGGGTGTATATATCTGTCTATTGTTAAACAGTCCTATCCCTAAGTCGCCTTGTACGACACCGCATGGGAAGAGATAGGGTAGCCCAAATTCTACTCTGCCGGGAACCACGCGGCACATCTTCCATCTTCCATTGTGTTTCATTATTACATTTTCCATTATTATATTTATGTTTTTGGAGGTTATAACCTAAGTAGGGTCAGTAAAAGAGGAAGGGCCACACGTGAGTGAAACCACTGGTGTTGTAAACATTTATAGTTATCGGTAACCATTCACTATCAGTTGGCCGTGAGCCTATTTGCCAACTTAGTTGTATAGAATCACTAAAAGTGAAAACATCGAACAAAATACGTGCTACAATGTTGTCGTTGTAAAGCTACAAAATTATGAACAGCAAGTAATTAAAAAGTTGTAACGTCTTTTAAATTCTACGTATTATGTTAGTACAACAAAAAAAAAGTATTTTTTTAAATTAGGCGGTAGCCTAGTTGTAATCGATCCCAGGTTTACCAAGGCACACACCAATGACTTTTCGATGCTTTTCGAAGTTATATGTGTATTTATCGCAGGTTTACAAGTGCCCGTTTAATGGCAATAGGCTCGTCACCTATTACATTGGGACCTAAACATAAACTGGCGAGATGTGGGTTCTGGGTTTTTGTAATAAAACCATTATATTTAAATTTCATGTATTTAAATATTGTCAAACATATAAATGTATACATTAAGTCAATACAATTTAGTCAATAAATTAATTAAATAACCCGTCCCTGACCGCTCCCGGGGCAAAAGTGCCCATCACACTCACGTTTACACGCTGGATTGCAATGGCCAGGAACGCTGCGGAACGAGAGGAGATTTGCTACGTTGATAAGATCCACCCGCAAAATACCGACCGTTTTGAAAAAGATACCTACTATTTTGGTTTTAGGTACCTAAATATTGCTATGGAAACAACTGTTACCTGGTGTTTGTAAAAGGTCCTTAATTAATTGTATTCTTGTATGTTGTTAAATAAAGATTTTAATTATTAATTTTTATTTTTATTACTAGTAACTCGGTCATTCATAGGACAGCTTGTCATATCATTAAAGAAAATTATTATTAAGCTTAATTATATAAAAGGAACTGAATAAGAACAAGTAAATTTAAATTAACCGTATAACTTTACCAGTGTGACCGTACTAAAAAAAATTGCCTATTGGTAGTAAAAACTGTTGAGATATTTTTAATGAATGTCCGAAAGCACTAATTTGATAGAAATGAAGATGTTGATGAGTACCATTCATTTTTTGTATCGGTTAGAGTAGTAATTAGGTGTATATTTTCGTTATTACGCTATGTGTTTGCGCATTAGAGCGCAGGGCGCGCTAAATATATTTTTTGACTTGTGGTTTCAAAGTTGGCAATATACTTATTCCTACTTTATTAACTTGTATCCTTTTAAAAAAAGTCTTAAAGGTATTAAAAAAAGTAAAAAAAAAATTATAGAAACATCTTAACTTTATGTGCGAAAATCGATAAAATTAATAAGATATCAGCGGGACAGATTTGAAAAAAGAATTGAACTGACATTCCAAATATGAAATCATACCATATACCAATCAGAACAGAAGGCAACAAACAAAAACCGAAATAAACAACAAAAGCTACTTTATCGAAACTCACTTAATATTTTTTTCACCCCATCGCGTGATTACCGGTTATTAACGAATAACGATAAATCAATAACAGTTTTTTTATGAATAAGTACCTCTGTTCCGATGTATTAAGATAATATATTTGTTTAATCCCATTTAAGAGGGGCTATGTTCAATTTTTTAAAAGTTCCTGTATAATGTGATGTAACATATGGGTGTTAAGGTAATTGAACATTAGATCGAACAGATATCAAAGGTTAATGTATCAGTTCTACTAGTTTTTTTAATTCCCTTGATGTAAATTAAGTGCTAGTTTTAGGAGGGGGTCTGTGTGATTAGAGAATTGGGTGGGGTTCGTATCGCCAATACGATTGATAATTTTTTAATTTTTTTATACAACTTATGTGGACAAGACACGCACACGGTTCACCTGATGGAAAGTGGTTACCGTGACCTATGAACGTGTGTAACACTGGGGGAGTCGGCAGACCTTGTAAGAACAGAGATTATCTGTGCCATCAGTGCAGAAGACAAAATCAGGACAAGCCTTTGATCTTCCCACTGACAGCACAAAAACTCTCCAGTGAGCTCTGGCTACCCTACTGACCGCCGGGAACGCAACACGAGGTTATTATAGCTGTGGTACTCTGTAAGGTGGAGGTACTTCCCCAGTCGGACTGCTCAATTGGGACGGAAATACCGTCGTGTTCTACCTACTATAAAAAATAGGTATTCATTAGATAACCGCGGTAGCCTAGTGGTATGGGTAATGAACTGCTAAGACGAGGCCTCGGGTTCGATCCCAGGTTTTACCATGGCACACACCAATGACTTTTCGAAGTTATGTGTATATTTATCGCAGGTTTATAAGTGCCCGGTTAATGGCAATAGGCTCGCCACCTATTACATTAGGACATAAACATAAACTGGCGAAATGTGGGTGCTAGCACCTCTACCTACCCCTTCGGGAATATAGGCGCGAATTTATTTTATGTTATGTGTTATGTCATTTGATTCTTCAGACTAATTAATTAATTCTGAACTAGGACAATACATGGATAGTAACTCATAAATAGCACTATTTTAAGAATGTGTACCAGCCAATCGTCTACACCTCCAGTTACGTTCTCTTTAGGGAAGTACGTAAGGAACGCACGCTTAAACTGGGGAATGAACTCCCTGCCGTCGTTTTCAAGAAGAGTATTAGCAGGTGTTTACTGAGTCAGCAGCGCGATTGTAGCGCCCCTGATGTTGCATAAATCCATAGACCACGGTAACCACTTTTCGACCGTGTGCTTGTCTGCCATTTAAGTGGTATAAAATACTCAGTAGTCTAGGATTCGAACCCAGGATCTCCCGATCGCTTCATGAGTCTTGCATGATAAGACTATCAATCCTCGATCTAATGTGAATTCGCCCTTAATCAACTCTCTACTTAGTAGTCTTGTTACAAGTGCATATGGCGTTATGTCAATACGTCGCATATGACTTATCACCTTGATCGAGTTTTGACGCACTCTGCTTATGCAACAAGGGCATTGAACCCGACTTCTGTTCGAGCGCGTCGCTAATTCACAAATATTTACTCCTGTCACTTGCAAGCGGTGCATGCGGTACGCCATAATGTAGATATTTCAGTCACTTTACGCGGTTTACAGTTTTGGTTTGGTAGTTTGTTCTGTTTTGGTAGTTTTTAAAATTAGATGGGTAGTTTTGGGTAGTTTGTTCTGTTTAGGTAGTTTTTATGTTTAGTCTGGTAGTTTGTTCTGTTTAGGTAGTTTTTATGTTTAGTTTGGTAGTTTGTTCTGTTTTGGTAGTTTTATAATTCGTCTATAGTTTCTTCGAACGTTTTCGGTAGCCTTTTTATTTTGCAGATTAGTTAGTACAACTCTTTAGAATGTTTTTTGGTTAGTTAGCAAGGAATAAGGGTGCAGGGTTTATATCCCCAACCCCACAGGCAAGTCGAGGTGCGATGGTCAAGGTCTGCGGGATACCTAGAGAATACTGGGAGTTACCTTTCCAGATTAAATCCTGGTTCCCGACTATATTTTGCCGTGAGGAAAAACTGCATGGTTTTGATTCCCACGCGTGCAAGATAAGCATAAGATAACGAGTTTTACTTATAATTATAGAATAATTTATATTATTTATTAACCTTAAATTAAGTTCTTGATTACAAAACAAAAAACTGGACCAAATCCTACATTGGGTTCTCAACTTCAATACATTTGCATTGCCTTCAATTTACTTTTTATTAAAAAAGTTGCCGTATTAAATTAGTTGATCAGTTGAAGTAAAAAAAAAGTTAAATTAAGACCTCTTTATAACCTTGTTATAAGTACCTTGTCAAATACTATAATAAAATTGCTAAACGATTGTATCGAAACATCGTGATAATCTTCATAAAATATATTATCCTTTTGTTTCTCTCGCCGCCAGACGATGCATCGTGCGCCGGCGCAATCTCGGCCCGATCAAGGTGTACTCCTGATTCAACATATTTGTGATCGATCGATCTCATAATCAAACTAGAAATTTTGTGATATTGTCTAAAGTTTACGCATATATGATTAAAATCTTTTTAACAGATTATTTGGTATTATTTACATTTATCCCGACTTTTCGGCTACTATTAGCCATGATCGCGGAACCATATAAATGGCAATATAACACGTTATAACTAACTGACCCGCCCCAGCTTCGCCTGTGGTATATTTAGAAACCTCACATCATAAGTCTGTATTGCGTTAGTTTTTAAATAATGTGCGAAAATCTGGCGGGTTTTTTTTATATTTATGATCACTGCTCCGATCCCTGAAATAGTATCGTGATAATATATAGTCTAAACCTTCATCGGTAAATGGACTATTCAATACAAAAATAATTTTTCAATTCGAACTTGTAGTTTCTGAGATTAATAATAATAATAATAATAATAATAATATATCTCTTTATTGCATGTACACAAAGAAGGGATACAGAAAAAATACAATAGGTACATCTTTGTGGCATTACAAGTGGCGGCCTTATTGCACAAGGCAATCTCTACCAGGCAACCATGAGATGGAGTGAAATAGATAAATTGATAGACACAGTGGGCAGTTTCCGGTGTACATAATGTATATGATTTACTTTATTCCATTATTTACATTCAGATATATTATACAGTTAACGGTTAACGCGTTCAAGCAAACAAACAAACTCTTCAGCTTTATAACATTAGTATAGATAGGTATTTTTTTTAATCCTTCTCTAACAGTATTCAATTTTAATCGTAATTTGTCAGTGAGACCTCCTCTGTTATATATTTACACATTTATGTCCACGAAAGTAGTCCGAGACATGACATGAAAGACGAAAACTTCATAGTCTATATGAAAAAAATAATTACACACTCGTATTGAAAATCATCCTCCCTTGATCTCCTAACGGGGCAGTCTCTAGTTTGTCGCTTTTTTTTTGTTTGATTGACAACCTCTGTGGAGTGGCGGTAGTGAATGCCGCCCCTACGCAGGAGGCGCGGGTTCGATCCCCGCTCTGTGCAAATACTTGCATGCATGAATATGGGTATTGGCAGGGGTGTTACACTCGTGCTGCTGACCGACCCCCTGCAATCTTCTAATATCCTTCTTGAATAACGTCGTACTGTAGTCGCTTGGAGTAACCACGGCAGTTTGTGGAAAATAGATAAAAATCCACGAGTTGAATATTGTATCTTCATAGTTTTTAGATTACATTGTAAACCTTTCCCGAAAACAATCAAGATTTATATCAAATAAGTTTTATCGTTCATCGAAATCTAACGAATCCTATACAGAACTCCACCATTTTTTTAAGAGGTAACCAATAATGTACGAACGGAGATCACACAAGATTTGTGAGGGAGATAACGGAAGATCGCGTTTGAGATAACTCGTGACGTCTTATTTTATCTTATTATGTCATTAATCATCATTCATTAGTCTGGCCCCGCCTTGCTTGAGATTTTTTCTTTTATTATTTTTTTAATAATGTCTGGATAGTTCACTAACATTTTGTTTTTTTGTTTACTTTGACTAACAATATTCAAAATGTCTACGACTACGTCTAGAAGTTTAGAAGTTTAGCAGCGACATATTAACACATCAACCGATATTTTCATAATAGGTTTCTTTTTCGCTCCGTCTTAATTTACAACAAAAAAAACTAGCCACGAGTCACGACCTATTATTTTTGGCACACCCTATAGTTATCGTAATAACTATTATTACAACATACTATTAAAAAACCTATCTGTGTAATTTAGTCGAACTTTGACAGTTAAAATGCGTAGTTCAAACTGTTCAGTGTACAGTCAACTGTATAAGTTGATTAACAGTTAAATATTTACAAACCACTTTTTAAATTAGAATATAAGTATTTAAAATTTATGACATAAATAACCTAATGATGCCCAGAGAACAAAGACGTCCGAATTGAGCAGTCCGACTGGGGAACCTTCTTCCTACAGAATACCACAGCTATAATAACCTTGTGTTGTGTTCCCGGCGGTAAGAAGGGTAGCCAGAGCTCACTGGAGAATTTGTGCTGTCAGTGGGAGGACTAATGGCATGGCTTGTCCTGCTTTGTCCTCTACACTTTTGTGTTTTGCACTAAAGGCACAGAAAATCTCTGTTCTTACAGGGAATTCTTATTCTGAATTTTACGTAGTACACGTCAATTTGACTTCATCTCGCCTGATGTTTAGCTGAAGGCAACTCTCTCAGGCTCTTTCCTAAGAGATTTCACATTACAGACACGTTCCACGTAGCACTTAGATAGACGGGTCTCGTGAGATGTTTTTTCACGCCACACATAACTGACCCGTGTAGTAAGAAGGAATTTTTTATATATTTTTTCATATTCTATATATTTTGTAGTTTAGTGGCCATAGTCATTAAAAAAATCGCATTTATTAAGTAACTTATTGCCGTGTGGTTTCCGGCAGAGTAGAATTTGGACCACCCCATCTCTTCCCATGCGATGTCGTACAAGGCAATTCAGGGATAGGTCTGTTTGACATTAGACAGATATATACAGCCCAGACTCAGCCTCAGATGCATGGCTCGAATCAACAATAGTGCCCGAAATACGGCAATAGGCCTATTACGTGGGACCGAATACAATTATTGGTGAAATGTGGGTGTTGATTCACCTCTGACTAACCCTCCAGGGATGAAGGTGTGATTATATGTATGTATGTTAAGTTACTTTTGTTGTGGACTGTACCTATCGCTTTATAAAGCTAATTGTTCAACCATTACACAAATTAAAATAGTAATTAGTGAATTGTAATTTACGAATAATTACACGTGTGAGTTAATTGTAATGTTATCTTGTGAGTTAATTGTAATGTAATGTTGTGCAACTTGCTAATGCTCTCAATAGATACGGTATCTAATTGACGGTTTAATTTACCTACCGCTGGTCTCAAAAAAATATATATTGTGCTCCGACTAAAACGCACGCCGCCTGTGGGTCGTTTTGGTTGCCGAAGGTGAGGTTGACAGGCATATCCCTCGCACCGCGGCCGACTCAGGGCCATCTCTCACGATCTGGCCCTCTTCTCGGGTGTGGGAACTACAGAGTCGCCAACTCGTCCCCGGAAACGGGGAGGCGCGCCAAGCGCGCCACCGCCGCGGCCTGCTTCTGCCAGGGTGACAGGCGGCTCCACCTGTCACCCCCAGGCCGGCGCTCATGGGGGGCGGAGGTCGTTCAACGACCTCCGACGCCCGAGTTGCCTTCGTACGCGGGCAGCTTGTCTTGCGATCCTTCGTCGTTCCCGCTGCCGCTCCCGCCCGGCCTCCTCCTTCACGAGCATTACTTGCTCGCAGAAGGAGGCGCCGGCCGCCCACCATTATATAACTCTACAAGAAATGAAGCTAGAACTTCCGAGAGCATGTTAAGCCGTCGCTACGGTCCTGGTTGCCACACGAACACATATGGCCGTCGTTACGGGTAGTTCGAATTCTCAGAACACCAACCACTGGTCTAACTGGAACACTTCGATATTGCTAAAAGGTTGTAGAGGTCAGATGACAGTTGCTTCACAGAAAATGTGGACTAAAACGCGCACATTATGTGGGTCGTAGGTTATCGGAGGTGAAATTGAATTGAGACATAACTCTCACACCCAGGCCGATCCAAGGTCATCTGTTTCGAATTAGCCCTCTCCAGGTGAGCGGACCACGGAGTCCTCATCTATAGCCGCCTCGGGCAGCTTCTGCTAGGGTGACAGGTGGCTTCACAAGTCACCCCCAGGCTCCTACTCATGGTGGACGAAGGTCGTTCTCTGAGCTTGTTGAGAATTGTCATACTGCAGCTACTTAGCTGGGTACCCGCTCTTTCGTACCCGCAAGTGCGCTGAAACTTAGACCAGCCTGACCTTTCTCTGTATAATTTGCAAGTTTATCGGCATTCTAGAACCAATAACACAAACTTATGTTGTAGGAAGTAGGACACGACGGTATTTCCGTCCCAATTGAACAGTCCGATTGACTAAGACCTTACAGAATACCACGGCTATAATAACCTCGTGTTGTGTTCCCGGCGGTGATTAGGGTAGAAAGAACTCACAGGAGAGTTTTGTGCTGTCAGTGGGAAGATCAAAGGCTTGTCCTGATTGTGTTTTCTGCACTGACGGCACAGAAAATCTCTGTTCTAACAGGGGTCGGCAGCACGGGTGGTACTCCCCTGGTGTAGCACACGTTCATAGGTCACGGTAACCACTTTTAATCAGGTGGGCCATGTGCCTGTCTGCCACCTAAGTTGTATATACATACATACGCCTTTATCCTCGGAGTGTTAGGCAGAGGTGAATATACAGCCACATTTTACCAATCATTGAATTAGGTCCCACGTAATAGGACGTGAACCTATTGCCGTTTTCCGAGCACTATTGTTGACTCAAGCACCTAAGTTGTATAAAAAATAACTAAGTTATACTTACTTTGGGTTTTCATAGCATTGTACAGAATGTTCTACAATATATTTATTCGGTATTGTTTTAAAATATGAATAAATGCCTGTAGTTAAAGAACATTGGTTAATGAAAATTAACATAAAGTAAGATTTACGAAACGCTGACGCAAGACTCCTTTGAGTTGTGGACAATATATACAAAATAGACGACTTGATGTTTGGCCCAAGGCACAAGAGGTTCAGTCAATCTGGTTAAACATAGATCTATGACTAAACTAACACCTAATGTCAATTAAATTGCTATTTGGGACGAGTCTAAGCCATTATTGAGATGGTTGATAAGCTAGAATTATTTAAACCTAACAGTTGCGTGAACAGAAAACATTTCCCAGGATAAAAGTGGCTTAATGAGCTTTTCCAGACTATAAATCTATTTCTGTGCTGATATCCAAATCAATTCAGCTGTTTTTGCGTAAAAGAGTAACAAATTATCACACACATTTATATCATAATATGGTATGAGTCTAGATCACTATTGAGATGATTGATAATTAGAATTATTTAAACCTAGCTGTAGTCTGAACAGAAACCATTTTCCAGGATACAAGTAGCTTTACGAAAATTAGGAAAATCCTTGCACCTACACTAGTTAATTCTGAAGTATTGTGTAAGACTGATGCAGTGAACGCTTGGAAAATTGCATGTCCAAACACCGATCTCCCAAGGAACCTCTTCTCACAGCGTCAGTGGGACGGGCCGCTCTGCAGCTTAGTTGGAAAAAAATTACTAAATACATGTTCCAATGCTGCTGAGCGTGCCCGTTTACTGGCGGTTGGAGTGTGGGAATCGGGTCTTTGGCTACAAGCTCTTCCGTCATCTAACGTAGGGACTATGTTAGATGACACTACCTTCCGCATCGCAACTTGTCTCCGTTTAGGTGCGCCGTGTGTTTCTCCGCATCAATGCCGTTGTGGAGAAGCCGTTGACAGACTCGGACACCATGGTCTGTCGTGCTGCAGGAGCGCAGGGCGAATTCCACGGCACGCCAGCCTCAATGACATATTCCGCCGTGCTCTTGTCACCGCCGGTGTACCAGCTGTACTAGAACCAAACGGTTTGGCGCGTGACGATGGCAAGAGACCGGATGGCATGTCGTTAATGCCATGGAAGATGGGTAGGACTCTGGTGTGGGACGCCACATGCGTTGATACCATGGCTCCTACCCATATAACTAGCACGGCTGGCTGTGCTGGAGCTGCTGCTGCTTCTGCAGAGGCTCTCAAGCGGCGCAAATACTCCAATCTCATCGGAGATTATGAATTTGTGCCGTTTGGAGTCGAGACTTTGGGGTCATGGGGTCCGAGCGCTCGCAACCTCTTCCGTGAGATTGCGAAGCGTATGGTCGACGCTTCTCGTGACCAGAAGGCTGGCCTCTTTTTAGGTCAGAGAATAAGCATTGCCATACAACGTGGCAATGCTGCCAGTCTTCTGGGAACGCTGCCACAAGAGGCATGCGATGCGGAGGAATTCTACGACGCATTTTAATTGTTCTTAGCTATAAGTTGTATAATAGTTATTTTATTTTTATTGTATTTAATATTTATAAATTATTTCTGTATAGATTACTTAGAATAAAAATTATTAGTAGCTTTATGATCTTTTCTAGACTATAAATCTATTTTTGTGATAAGTGACATCCATATCAGTTCAGCCGTTTTTGTGTGAAAGAATAACAAACTATCACACACATTCATATCACAACATGGTTTGAGTCTAGGCCGATGGTTGATAAACTAGATTTATTTGAACCCAGCTGTTGCCTGAACAGGAGCTCAGGGTAAAAGTAGCTTAATGAGCTTTTCTAGACTATAACTCTATTTCTGTGATAAGTGACATCCATATCAGTTCAGCCGTTTTTGTGTGAAAGAGTAACAAACTATCACACACATTCATATCACGACATGGTTTGAGTCTAGGCCAATGGTTGATAAACTAGAATTATTTGAACCCAGCTGTTGCCTGAACAGGAGCTCAGGGTAAAAGTAGCTTAATGAGCTTTTCTAGACTATAACTCTATTTCTGTGATAAGTGACATCCATATCAGTTCAGCCGTTTTTGTGTGAAAGAGTAACAAACTATCACACACATTCATATCACGACATGGTTTGAGTCTAGGCCAATGGTTGATAAACTAGATTTATTTGAACCCAGCTGTTGCCTGAACAGGAGCTCAGGGTAAAAGTAGCTTAATGAGCTTTTCTAGACTATAACTCTATTTCTGTGATAAGTGACATCCATATCAGTTCAGCCGTTTTTGTGTGAAAGAGTAAAAAATTATCACACATTCATATCACGACATAAATGTGTACTTATTTCAGTACAATTACCAATCGCTTTCTACGCAACGACAATGGGGTTAAAATCGATTAAGATAGAATCTGTGGCTTAGTGGTGAGAACATTCCCCTTGTAACGGAAAGATCGCGTGTTCGAATCCCTTCTGAACTGATTAAATTTTTTCCCCTTCTTAATCGATTTGAATTGTTAGTATATTATATACTTTAAAATTTCATTCAATATGGGGTTCTTCAGGAAGGGTATTTTTCATTAGGTGCACCATGTGCTTGTCTGTCACTTAAAAGGTATAAAAATAACCGCTATCCGTTCTCAATTTGCACTACAACAAAATCTACAAATAATATATTAAACAGAAGACTTACTTAAGCATTGGGGAGCTGACAACGTTGACCATTACACGTTTTCTGCGACAGGAGTATGACCATTGTAGCACGACAATAGGAAGACAGTTGACGTGACGGATTATATAATATCATAAAGGGAATTTCATAGACATAATGTTGTGCCTGTCGACAAAGCACACCTCATTGGACTTTTTGCTGTCTTTTTATTTCTTATGTTGTATTGGACAAATTACTTTAACCTAAATACAAATATACATACATACATATAATCACTCCTTTATCCCCGGAGCGTTAGGCAGAATAGGTTGGGTTGAATTAACACCGACATTACACCAATCATTAAATTCGGTTCCATGTAATAGGGGGTGAGCCGTCTTCTGGGCACTATTTGTTGACTCAAGCCATGCATCTGAGGCTGAGTCTGGGCTCTATGTATCTGTCTGATGTTAAACAGCCCTATCCATTAGTCGCCTTGTATATTACCGCATGGAAAGAGATGGGTTGGTCCAATATCCAGCTTCCAATATCCAATGTCCATTCAGCCCAATTATGATTTATTATTAAATAATTTTGTAAATTAATGAGACAACTTTAATTAAAGTAGCCTTGATAATATTAGATTCCAGCTTCAAATAGTGATGTCTAGTATGAATATCAGATCAGTCTAAGAAGTCAGCATATTTGAAATACAGTTTTTTGTATTTTATTATACGTAATATAAAAATTATAACGCCTCTGTCGCTCCCGTATCAGACTTCACATTCGTTCTAAACTATACCGCACGAATGGTATTTGTATCATCTATTTAAGATGCAAAGGCTTTCTTCAATATTTTATGAATACATAATGCCACGTAAATACTATTTTTGTTCTATTTACCAATTATAATAAAAGATACCCTCTGAAATATTTCCGCTCTGAGTCACAGCTTATTAAAGCACACACAACAATACCGTACCATAAACTCAATTTATGCCATAGTACCTATTCCCGTCTCGTATTCAACAATGCAAACACACCCAAACAAAATAAATATTAGTTACAATGAATAAAACCTCCTTCATAAGGGCACTGTGTAGCGCAAGCAAGATAAAGAACAAAACAAACAAACATGTGTCAGATATCTTGGACCATTCATGAGATTGGAAGCGAAAACGACTACACGAAGAAATATATCTTAGACTTAATGGAGGTCGGACACAACGGTATTTCCGATTGAGCAGTCCGACTGGGGAAGTATCTTCGCTCTGCAGAATACCGTAGTCATAATAACCAGCGGTGAGTAGGGTTACCAGAGCTCTCTGGAGAGTTTTGTACTCATACAGAGGTCCGGGACTTTTCGCAATTGAGTCGTGGAACTTGCTGTTTACGTCGGCAGAAATAGTAGGTTCCGTGATTTAGTCTCGGGGGTCCTGAACCTTCGTATGATTATGAATTCGCACCGTGATAGTTTTTGTACTGTTGTAAGCTTGTCCTGCTTTGTATTTTACACTGACGGCACAGAAACTCTTGTGTTTACAGGGTTGACAGCGCGAGTGTGACTCCCTTGGTGTTGCACACGTCCATAGGCCACGGTAACCACTTTCCATCAGGTGGGCCGTGTGCTTGTCTGACAACCAGGTGGTAAAAAAACGGTAGCCTCTCTAGAGAATTTTTGTGCTGTTAGTTGGAAGACGGAAGCTTCTTCAGCGACGGCACAGAAACTCTTATAGTGTGACTCCCCTGGTGTTGCACACGTCCATGCTTGTCTGACACCTAAGTAGTAAAAAAAAGAGAAATGAAAAATGTCGTATACTGGACAGTGGGCGAGTTCAAATTCACCAAGCATATTATTTGTTACAAAGTAATCCGCGCGCGTCAGAGCCTCGTTTGTATAACAACAGGTCTAAGATATGTGTTCCAAGGTATATCATTTTATATTAGGTATAGGAAGAACACGGTTTTATAGCTAAACAATTGCGAACCAATCATTGAATGCAAATGCTGACATTCTTGAACATTTTACTGCAGATTTTCTGATTTCTGATTTATTCCCAATTATGATCTGATAGATAGATAGATATAAATCACGCCTTTATCCCCGGAGGGTTAGGCAGAGGTGAATTAACACCCAAATTTCACCAATAATTGTATTCGGTTCCACGTAATAGGGCGTGAGCCTATTGCCGTATTCCGGGCACTATTGTTGACTCGAGCCATGCATCTGAGGCTGAGTCTAGGCTGTATATATTTTTTTGATGTTAAACAGCCCTATCCCTTAGTCGCCTTGTACGACACCGCATGGGAAAAGATGGGGTGTCCAAATTCTGCTCTGCCGGGGACCAGGCTATCATATAAGTATATTAAACGAGATATTTCATGACGCCAGTAGGTATATAATTTTATATAGATATTTTTTGAGTTGCGTATAGTGTCATATTGGGTCCCGGTGAAGTAGAATGTGATTTTTTTTATTTTTTATACAACTTAGCTGGCAGACGAGCACACGACCCACCTGATGAAAAGTGGTTACCATGACCTATGAACGTGTGTAACACCAGTGGAGTCACATCTATGCTGCCGACCCTGTAAGAACAGAGATTTTGTGCCGTAAGTGTATAGGACAAGCCTTTGGTCATCCCACTGACAGCACAAAAACTCTCCAGTGAGCTCTGGCTACCGTACTCACCGCCGGGAACACAACACGAAGTTATTATAACCGCGGTATTCTGTAGGGCGGAGGTACTTCCCCAGTCGGACTGCTGAATTAGGCGAAAATACCGCCGTGTCATACCTACCTACAAGAATATACATTTATTGCAAAACACAACGCACATTACGTACTTTTACACAATTTAGAATTTAGGCTGTTCTCTATACGACAGTAAAAATACAGCCCATGACAAAATGCCCTCTTGACAGCAACAGCTTCGCTCTCTATTGCGTGGGACTGAAATTATTTGTTGGCAAAATGTCTGTGTTTTTTTTATACCACTTATTTGGCAGACAAGCACACGGCCCACCTGATGGGAAGCGGTTACCGTGGCCTATGGACGTATGCAACACCAGAGGTGACACACTCGCGCTGCTGACCATGAAGAAACCTTCTGATGCCCCTCTTGAAGAACCCCATATTGTAGGCGCTTGGGAAAACCTCAGCAGGGAGGTCATTCCACAGCTTGAGTGTGCGTGGGATGAAGTGTTAAAATACCTCTGCCTACCCTTTCGAGGTCATGAATATAGGATATGTAGGAACAAGTCTACAGCTACACCTCTACACCTTACACATTTATAACAATTTATAGTTTTTAAAGTAAGTGATATCCTTGGTATAATTGCTACAGTGTGAGCTACAGTGGCTGCTTATTATCAGATGGACTGTCTCCCATAAAACAATAAGTATATATCATAAAAGCTATCGAGTGACCTGATACATCATCAGGGTCACATCATAAATCTATTAAAAAATACTTCAGAAATTCCATCTCCTAGTAGTCTATCTTAAACAGAACTCTTCGGGTTTCAAGTTACCGAAGATTACCATATCAATGTGTGCCGTATAAATTAAATATGTCATGTTTGAAGTTGACATAACAACTGTCACTTCAAGGAATCAACTGTTCACGAAGCTTCATTACAACTCTGTTAATGTGGTTATAAAAACAGCGTTTTTATATGAAGAATTAGATATTTGATAAATTTCGGAAACCTATTTTAAAATTGGTTACTTTCATAATTTTCCCGTAAAATCTTAATTAGAAAATGCACATTTTCACTTTGTTATCTCAAAAAGTGCGCGTAAAACGGTCGGTCACGTGACATTTAGCGCGTGACGGCATAATATCTACGAAGTGACCATCCAACGAAAGTTTCAGCTATGCTTAGTATATTTCTTATAGTTATGTCACGTGTATCATCAACTGATTTTTTGCGGTTTGCCTTGTGTGAAACGCAGATAAAAAATCTCATTTTTTTATTTATTAGGCGTTCTGTCTACAACACGCCGGCTAACGAATTGCCACTTTATTGTCACTTGTCTAGGGGGGCAGGTCAGGTATAGATAGCGTTATATAATATATCCTCGAGTATTTATTATTATGTGCTACTTGAATTGTAATCACACTAATCACCATTAATAATACGGTTCACTATGATAAAAGCCAAACCAACTGTGGTATCGATCGCATTAAGATAAGGTAAATACAGTAAAGCGATGGTATATGCCTATTTCCTCCACCTCTGTAAGCCCTTTGACCTGGTGTCATATAATGTATCGTAGGGAAAGTTGCATGACAGGAACATTATGTTGTAAGTCCTTTATATTTTGTAGTATTGGTATGCAAATCAGACAAACAACATCTCTAGCGTTGATTGCAGAGTAAGATTTACAACCGCATATTATTTTAATGTCAACAAAGTCATCATACATACATAATATATATATATATATTTATAAATTTATAATCACCATTTTGCGGTGTGGATCCATACTAGCAACTACACTACAATGAAGTTAATAAAACAAGCTAAAAGGAAGACGTGGTCTAGTCCCATCGTACATCGTACTTTAAAATACGTACTACTTTAAAATACGTATAATACCGCGGCCATAGTAAATTCGTGTTGCGTTTCCAGCGGTAAGTAGGGTAGCCAGAGCTCACTGGAGAATTTGTGCTGTCAGTGGGAAGACTAAAGGTTTGTCTTCTACACTGACGGCACAGAAACACTGTGCTTAGAGGGTTGACAGCACGAGTGTGGCTCCTCTGGTGTTACAAACGTCCATAGGCCACCGTAACCACTTTCCATCAGGTGGGCCGTGTGCTTGTCTGCTACATAAGGGGTATAAAATAAAAACCAACGGTAAGTAGATAACCTACTTACCGACGTTTAAGGATACATAAGTTTACTAAGAAAGAGTGAAGAGTACTAGCTATTCGAGTTGATTTGTTAGCACGCAGATTGATAGACGATCAATTTCTATTAGGCAGTCGTCAGCTAGAGGAGGGTAGAGGGGGAGAGTTAGGGTCAGGAACATGTCACTTCGCAACCGCCGTAGGTGTAGAGTCAGCCTCAGACAACGACCGTGATGATAGAATGAAGACAGTGAGGATAAAGAACTATCCATTTATCTTTATGTCGGTACAGTTTGAGATCTATTTTTAACTGAGGCAGGTCAGTCTCACACAGGCCGCGGTCAAAGTAAAAGAAGCTCTCATTGTTTTACATGTAATGTTTGCGCGTGTTAACGATAAGCATTTTTTTAAGCAATGCTTTGCTGTGTTAAGTACCACGTTATTGTGGGTCGCAATTGACACAAATAAATGGAATATTACCATACAGAAATTCTTCCCTTCCCTTTTTTTAAATTTTTTTTATACCACTTAGTTGGCAGACAAACACACGGCCCACCTGATGGAAAGTAGTTACCGTGGCCTATGGACGTCTGTAACACCAGAGGAGTCACAGTCGCGCTGCCAACCCTGTAAGTACAGAGTTTCTGTGCCGTCAGTAGAAGACAAATCAGGAGAAGCCTTTAGTCTTCCCACTGACAGCACAAATTCTCCAGTGAGCTCTGGCTACCCTACTCACCGCTGGGAACACAACACGAAGTTATTATAACCGCGGTATTCTATAGGGCGGAGGTACTTCCCCAGTCGGACTGCTCAATCGGGCGGGAATACCGCTGTGTCCTACCTCCTATAAACATATTTTTCTTTGTATTTCATTAGCTTACATTTTCTTTTGCAATGGAAGTGTTTGAACGATATTTTGTTATTTGTTGTTTTTTAAAAGTTCGTTTTATATATCTCTGTCTAATCCTTCGGGGATAAAGGCGTGATTATATGTATGTATGCACACTTCTTTCTATTTCTGCCTACTTTTCTGCGTATTACCGTCTCGGAATGAGTCGCGATAGGATGGGAAGACAATACTTATAAATTAATATAGGATAAATAATAAATATTAACAATAATGTAATGTGCTGTGTGTGTGTGTAAAATTGATTTATAATTTATTCATTAATAATTCTAATTGGTTATATTATGAGCTGTGATGTTTGTATTGTTTAATTTTTAGTTCTGGTTTATGTTTATCTTTATTATTTTTTAATTTTTGTTTAATATTTGTGATTTACATTGTACCTACTCATTGACTGTTTGTGTTCTATTTTTCGTTTTAATTTTTTATGTCTACACTATCGCATTGGACTTTTCTGTAATGATAGTGTAAGGTGTGTGTAATAATAAATAAATAAATATGAATAAAAATAATAATAATACATATGATACATTATATAAATTATAGATAAAAAATTTGACACATTATCATTTTTTATTTTTTTTATTTTTTTATACCACTTAGTTGGCAGACAAGCACACAGCCCACCTGATGGAAAGTGGTTACCGTGACCTATGGACGTTTGTAACACCAGAGGAGTCAGATTCGCGCTGCCAACCCTGTAAGTAGAGTCTCTGTGCCGTCAGTTTAGAAGATAAAGCAGGACAAGCCATTAGTCTTCCCACTGACAGCACAAATTCTCCAGTGAGCTCTGGCTACCCTACTCACCGCTGGGAACACAACACGAAGTTATTATAGCCGCGGTATTCTGTAGGGCGGAGGTACTTCCCCAGTCGGACTGCTCAATTGGGCGGATATACCGCCGTGTCCTACCTCCTAGTAAATAAAAATCTAATTTAGGTAAATAAATAGTGGAAAAATATTGAATAAATCAGGGAGCTTCATCTACCAACAAACTGTTATACAGTTTGGCAGAAGAAAAATATTGTAACAATGCTTGTTTCCCGTAAATAAATTTTATTTCATTTGAAAAAAATCTAGGTATTCTTCTTATTACGTATTCTACGTATGCTTGAGATTCCGAAAATCATAGTCAGAAAGGTTTCATACATGACATACAAATAGCGTGTGGACTGTAGTGTCTTTATGATAGCCCCGCTGTAAGACCACGCATTTTACTTAACATTATATCGATTTACTTAAAATTTCCCAATCTGTCAGGCCTGTCAGTGTCATGTCAGCATTGAAATGCCAAAGCGAGAACAAAATATAGCAGCAATACGTTTTTAAATTCACTACGGCACACGCCATATACATAACAAGTTTAGTGGTTTTCAATAAAAATCACGTACGGCCCTTGTTTGACGCTCCACTTAAAGTACCTACAGCTGATGACAAGTAATGATACAATTAAATACAATACTTTAGTAGGTACATTGTTTTATACCACTTAGGTGGCAGACAAGCACACCAAACGGAAAGTGGTCACCGTGGCCTATGGACGCGTGCAAAACCAAGAGAGTCACACTCGCGCTACCAACCCTGCAAGTATTGAGAGTTTCTGTGCCGTCAGTGTAAAAGACAAAGCGGGACAAGCTTTTGGTCTTTCCACTGACAGCACAAATACCCTCCAGTGAGCTCTGGTTACCGTACTCACCGCCGGGAACACAACACGAGGTTGTTATGGCCGTAGTATTCTGTAGGGCGGTGGGACCTCCCCAGTCGGACTACTCAGTTGGACGGAAATACCGTCGTGTCCTACCTCCTTATAAATCATGATACGTACATGATACGGGTGGTAGGTATGTTAGCTGCAGCATCAGCTTCAGCAACTAATATAAATTTATTTGCTACTTACTAGCTGTTGCTCGTAGCTCCAACCGCATGAAGTTCTGATACCTTTTCAAAAACCCATGGGATCCTTTTCCAGGTATAAGAAAACCAATGTATTATTCCAAACTACAGTATAAATCCCCGTAAAATTTTACTCAAATCGGTACAGCCGTTTGATCGTTATTGAGTAACATTTTGATTGTCAGTCTGTCTGTAAATATAAATGTAGAAACAAAAATGTTGGCAAATATTAGTATTACTTTATGACCTAAACCCAATAAAGACTACATCTATATTCCTCTAATGTACACATACATACATAACACACGCCTTTATGAGGAGGGTTAGGCAGAGGTGAAGTAATAGGGTGAGCCAATTGCCGTCCTCCGGGCACTATTGTTGACTCATAATGTATGGCTATTAAAATATACAATAAACTACCAATTGGTATGAGAGTGTTACCTATGGCTAAAATTAAATTCAACATGTTTAATTTGTTATAATTAATAATACATTTATTTTAATACAATATGTCAAAACTACTAATCAAATAACCCGCCCCTGATCGCTCCCGGTGCAAAAGTGCCCATAACACTTGCTGCGTTGCCACGTTGTATGGCAATGGACAGCCTTTGGACCAGGAACGACACGGAACGAGTGTCACCGGTCGCCTCGATGAGCACCTGTCCGATTTCTTTAATAAGGCTTTAGATAAATGTTTTTATTCGGTGAGGGAATTTATGGGTGGCAAACATACCACAAATAAAATGCCTAAGTAATGAAATAATTAATTAATTGCATGTGTGACGGATTTATTATTTTATTATTTATATTATTACTGTAAAACTAAATATTTCTACACCAATTACATTAGAATATGTAGTAATAATCTAAAAAGCTCGATATACGTTTTGTAAGACTAAGTGGCATACGACCACGTCTATTCTTGATATTTTCTTGTTTAATTCTTAGAAATAAATAAATTCATTCATTCATTTCATTCATAAATATATTTCATTTAATTCGGTCATAACCTAACATAACATCTTTTTTTGCTCCTAGTTTCTGTTCAACTAGAATCCTTTAAACTCGCGTACTTTCTGGCCCCATTTTGTAAGCACAAAACACAAGACTACCTCAACATACTGCCCCTTAGAGCACTTATGTGTCAAGGCTGTACACCAGAGACCTTGGGCACTGTTAATTTATAACGATTGTTATACAAGATAACTGAACAAATTACGCGGTATTTTAATTTATTGTCTTAAGTTACTTCACAGCAGTGTGGAGAGAACTTGGGTGGGATCATAGATGAAGTTGATTAATCTATAATATAATTGTATTGTAGTCATGTCTGTACATTAGAGATATTAAAAAAACTTGGATTTCTTTGATACTGAATATCAGTATCAAAATAATCGGGATATTTAACATGTTTCATTGTTTTGAGTTCCTCCGTGATCAGTGTGCTTGCAATAGCGCAACAAACAAAACAAACAAAACATTGAAACATGGTAAATATCTCGATTATTTTGATTCTGATGTGAGTGACCATGATGATTTAAATACCTTATTTTATTTTAATTTATTGTCTTAAGTTACTTCACAGCAGTGTGGAGAGAACTTGGGTGGGATCATAGATGAAGTTGATTAATCTATAATATAATTGTATTGTAGTCATGTCTGTACATTAGAGATATTAAAAAAACTTGGATTACTTTGATACTGAATATCAGTATCAAAATAATCGAGATATTTAATATGTTTCATTGTTTTGAGTTCCTCCGTGATCATTGTGGCTGCAATAGCGCCGAAATATCGAAAACTCAAAACAATGAAACATGGTAAATATCCCGATTATTTTGATACTGATATGAGTGACCATGATAGTTTAAATACCTATAATGGATTATATTACTTTAATGAAAATGAACAATGCATGATTTAAGATTGACATGGTCATTCGCATTAATAGTGTAAAACTCAGCGAATATAATAAACATGGTAAATATCCCGACGATTTTTTTTGGAGTTCTTATCTGTTCTTTCACGAGCGACGCAAAACTACTGAACGAATTTTGATGCGATTTTTTTTTGTTTATAAGTTCTTGGTCAGACTTAAAATCTTCGTTTCTTTGATTGCAATTCGTTGAATAGTACTGGATATATGAACAGGAGTCGCGATAACCGACATCCTCGCGGGTGGACCCGCGGGTTTATGCTAGTTACTTTAATAAGAGAATTTTTTTTTTTTTTTTTTTTTATATAGGACACGTCAATTGGACTTCGCCTTGCCTGATGGTAAGCTGAAGGCAAAATCCCAGAAAAGAGGGTCACCATTACTTACACATACCGTGTGACAATGGTGACACTCAGCTTGACGGCCTTATCATATGCTTTTTCACGCCCCGCTTGAAGGACCCGGGACTGTAGGAAGAAGGAAACACGTGAGCTGGTAATGAATTCCAGGCCTTAATGGTGCGACAGAGGAAAGAGTCTCCGAACCGCTTGGTTCTTGATCGGATGTTTTGCACCGTGTGCGGATGACATCTAAGACCTGCACGCGTTGTCCTGTGTAGGAAAGGGGAGGGTGGGACTAATTGGAAGAGCTCATCAGAACACTCCCCATGGTACAGACGGTAAAATACAGCCATGGACGCAACATCTCTACGCAGCTGTAAAGGTTCTAGGGTGTTCGTGATCTCGGGATTCCCAATGATGCGGACCGCACGTCGCTGCAACCTGTCGAG
Organism: Eilema griseolum; assembly: GCA_963662185.1. Lineage (NCBI taxonomy): Eukaryota > Metazoa > Arthropoda > Insecta > Lepidoptera > Erebidae > Eilema > Eilema griseolum. Next base: position 17,038,639 of record OY759250.1, read on the forward strand.
AGCATCTAGTAAGTACTTTGCTGACCCATCCCAGAGATGCGAACAGTACTCCACACAGGAGCGAATTTGTGTCTTGTATAGAAGACACCGCTGCTCCGGCGTGAAAAATCGTCTCACTCTGTTCAGGACTCCGAGTTTTCGTGAGGCTGTTTTGATGATGCTTTCGATGTAGTTTTTGTTATTCAGGTTGCAGCGAACATCCATACCTAGGATATTGAGATTGTCCTGCAGCGGCAGTGGCGTGCTCTGAAGAGTGGGGAGGGGAAGGAAAGAAGATACTTTTGCTGTAAACGCACATGCCTGCGTCTTCTTGGCATTGAACTCAACCAGGTTCTCAGAGCCCCATTGAGAAATGTGATTCAGGACCCCGTCAAGCTCAGTGACAAGAAGTTGCCTTTTCTCTGCGATATCTGACTGCTTGGCCGCTGGATGTCCATGATAACTCCCATGTAAAGTGCTATCGTCTGCATAACAATGAACATTGCCGGTAGACAGCATGTCGTTGATATGCAGAAGAAAGAGAGTGGGTGATAAGACGGACCCCTGGGGTACGCCAGCATTAACCTGCAGAAACTCCGAAGCTCGTCCGTCACAAAGGACGCGAATACGGCGCCCCTGCAGAAAGCTAGCAGCCCAGTTGCACAGCCTAGAAGGCAGACCAAAGGCAGGTAGCTTAGAAAGAAGCGATTTGTGCCAGACTCTATCGAAAGCTTTGGCGATGTCAAGACTAATTGCCAGTGACTCACCGTGCTTGTCCATAGCCTCACCCCAAAGATGGGTAACGTATGCTAGAAGATCACCCGTTGACCGTTTCGGTCTGAAGCCATATTGCCGGTCATTAATTAAGGAGTGATCCTCTAGGTGCCGCATGAGCTGTTTGTTAATTATGTGCTCGAACACTTTGCACAGCACTGAGGTGACGGCTATGGGTCGATAGTTGGCTGGCTCCAAGCGATCCCCCTTCTTGGGAATCGGCTGAACATTCGCCTCTTTCCAAGGCAAAGGCACTGTACCCGAACTGTAGGATAGCCGGTACAGGCGCGTAAGCATTGGAGACAACTCCGCTGCACATTTTTTCAAAACTACCGCTGGAATACCATCCGGACCACTGGCTTTCCGGACATCGAGTGATTGCAGCACTGCACGGACATCGCGTTGCCTGATATGGATATCAGGCATCGCGTGGTCACTGTCGGGTAGTGTTGGTGACTACGTACCACAATCATCGATTCGGGAGTTGGCCGCAAAGAGATTAGCCAGCAGATTTGCCTTCTCTTGCGGCTCATGGGCCAGGGATCCATCAGGGTTACGCAGCGGAGGCAGCGAAGGCTGACAGAAGTTGGCTTGCACGGCTTTAGCCAGTCGCCAGTAGCTACGGCTTCCCGTGGGATGCATCACTAGCTCTTGACCAAGCCGCGCTATGCGCAGGGCATCCGCTCTGACATAGGCCCTTCTACAGACCTTTGTGGCTCTGTTGTACGCCGCCTTGAAGTGGCCCAGATTGGGATGGCGCGTGGCGCGCGCCCTTACCCAAGCGCGGTACGCAGACTGTTTTTGTTCAACAGCTTCCGCGCACTCACGCCCGAACCAAGGGCGCACCCCGCGGTCACCGGTGACATCGGTGTATGAGATATAGTATTCCATACCCAGACCGATCTCACCGGCGACAGCAGTAGCACAATCCGATGGGTTCTTACCTTCAAAGCAGCGCTCAACCCACGGGATGGACGCAAAATAGTCACGAAGTCCATCCCAGTCCGCTGACGAGTAGTGCCAGAGACGCCGCTTCCCCTGCATGGGTCGTGGGGGCGCTATAATAGGCACTGTGGAACAGACCAGGCAGTGGTCAGAGTTGCCTAAAGCGGCTAGCACCGATACACTGTACCGGTCCGGATTACTCGTCAGCAGAAGGTCTAGCAGAGAAGGTGCTTGGCCCGACCTTCTTGGTATCCTAGTGACCTCGTGCACCAATTGGGTCAGGCCGTGCGCCAGAGCAAATGCGTGGGCGGCTCTTCCCGCATGGTCTGTTTTGGAGGAGCCCAACCAGATCTCGTGGTGGGCGTTAAAATCCCCCAAAAATACCATTTCGGCATTCGGAAATCGCTCCTGCGCATCATCTGCCGCCTGACTCAGATATTCAAAGAGTCGAGTTGTCTCAGCATCTCCTGTATGGGAACGGTAGAGGCACACATAGATCTGACTCGTAGGGCCATGGTCTACGTGTACCCAAAGGACGGAGAAGGATGGGTCCTCTAGGCAGCGCAAACGGCGACAGCAAACATCCGCCCTAACAAACACGCACACCCCGGCTTTTGCACGAAAACTTTCCTCAAGAACATAGCCAGGGTAGAGCAAGTAGGTCGTGTCATCAGGGCGGTGTATTTGCGTCTCCGTTAGAAAAAACATGGCAGGTTTCGCCGTCTCTAGGTGTTGGTGGACGGCGTTGAGGTTTGCATGGAGCCCACATATGTTAGTGGACTCCACCTCAAATAGCAAGCTTTTGGGAGTGTGACGAGCCGCTGTGTTGCCTTTTTCTGTAAATTGCGCTGCCATGAGTTTGGGTGGGAGAATGCGTGAAAAAAGAAGTGATTGCCGCCGCAGCACCGTGTGACAAAGCGCGGGATATTGGTTTTATCTATGAATGTGAGGCATGGCGAGAGCCGACGCGCCGAACGGAAGGGCCCCCGTACCCCCCCGAGTATGGTCGCCGGGCTCCCAAATCCGGTCACCAACCGGCACGACGAACCATATCGGGATTATGCGCGGCCTGGTGAGGCAGCCTCCCAAGGTGGTTAACCCCAGTTGGGCCCCTGTACCATACCGCGGGCGGCCAGCGGCACCACCGTTTCTACAGGTCTCCCTGTTCGGCGCATCGCCCCGCGCCATCCCCACTAGACTACGCCAAGACCCACTGGTCCCACTAGTGCTGCGACAACCACCACCTCTGCCCGGCTATACACATGCTGACCCCTGAACACAATCCAACCGAGATTGAATTGCTATGGAGGGTTTTTCGCAATAGTGCACGGTGGTACCTACCCAGTCGAAACTTGAGACAAATTTGTGCCACCAAGTTTTAGTCTTTGAAAGTCGCGTTTTTTCCGGCTACTCCGCCGGAAACCACGCGGCAAACACGAGGTAAAAAAAAACATATTCAAAAGACACATATCAAGATTGTTTAGTTTACGTTTCGTTAAATACTTAATCGATTGTAGTATAAATGGCGTGTGGTACTTACTCAATTTTAGTTTCATATTGCATACGAGCTTCTCTGTACATTAATGTTCAGTTTAGAGTTTCTAGAAGTGCGCTAACATTCCTAGCGTTAAACCTTCAAGACAACGCGAGGACAAACAGTATTAACTACAGTCATAAAACACAATCTTAGTTCACAACTTGCGTTTACTACCTATAGTAGGAACTATATAATCGACTAGATGACCAGCATCGCCTGTGGGAGATTTTGAATCCTCATAATATCACCAATAGAACCTATATATCCTCTCACAAAAATACCCCTTCATAGAAGAAGTCCAAACTTTGAGGCCCTACGAGATTTCACGGGTACATAGCTTGTTTACCCTGTCACAAAATCCTCCATATGACCTCGTTTTAAGACCCGTTATGGATGAGGTCTAAACTTTGAAGTCGTTTGGGTACATAGCCTGATTACCCTCTTACAAAAATACCCCTTCATAGATAAGGTCCAAACTTTGAGACTCTACGAGGTTTCATGGGTACGTAGCCTGCTTACCCTATCATAAAATCCCCGTACGACCTCGTTTTAAGATATCTTTATAAATGAGGTCCAAACATTGAGGTCGGTAAGAGTACGGAGCGTGCGTACTCACCCGTAGATTCAATAAACTGAGCATATAATCGCGTACTGACATATTTGAATATATTTACACACGTGTGTTCTCGCACAATGTCCTCAAGGTGAACGGCTAATGAACAAAATCATTGAAATGTATGTAAGATTACTATTAAACAGAGATTTCTAATATTAAGTACTAACAACATTTTCGATATTCAGTAAAATCTGATATCGCATCATAAGGGGGTACCGCACGATATCATTCAACGCGGCGAGTCTCCTCGCCGGATCGCCACCATGGATCCTGGAAGCGAGATGCCTTTCGGCGCTATACCGGTTCCGAAAGGCGGCGCGGGAGAGGGGTCACGATCCCGAGCCCGAAGAAATTCGGGCCGTGAGATCCCGGCTCCACAGGGAAATGGTGGCGGAATGGGAGATACGACTTGGGCAACCAGGCGCAGGGCACGCCGTAGTAACGGCGGTAAGACCCATCATGGGGGAGTGGCTAGAGAGGTCACACGGCAGCCTCTCGTACCGTCTGACGCAGATGATCACCGAGCACGGATGCTTCGGAAAGTATCTGCGTCGGATGCAGAAAGAGCCCACGTCCGAGTGCCATCACTGCGACGCGAGCGAGGACTCAGGTCCGCACACGCTCACCGAGTGTCCGGCGTGGGAGACGCCGAGGCGGGAGCTTGTGGCGGCCCTGGGAGTGAGGGTTCTCACGCTCTCCACCTTGCTCGCGGCGATGGTTCGCTGCGCGGATGCGTGAGCGGCCGGCGCCTCCTTCTGCGAGCAAGTAATGCTCGTGAAGGAGGAGGCGGGGCGGGAGCGGCAGCGGGAGCGACGAAGGATCGCAAGACAAGCTGCCCGCGTACGAAGGCAACTCGGGCGTCGGAGGTCGATGAACGACCTCCGCCCCCCATGAGCGCGGCGGCGGTGGCGCGCGTGGCGCGCCTCCCCGTTTCCGGGGACGAGTTGGGGACTCTGTAGTCCCCACACCCGAGAAGAGGGCCAGATCGTGAGAGATGGCCCTGGGTCGGCCGGGGTGCGAGGGATATGCCTGTCAACCTCACCTTCGGCAACCAAAACGACCCACAGGCGGCGTGTGTTTTAGTCGGTTCGTGTCCGACATAACCTCCTCCACCGGCTCCGGTGGGGAGGTATCCGAGGGGATTTTGCGCACGTAAAAAAAAAAAAAAAAAAGTAAAATCTGATACGAGTGTTGCTTCACACGTGTTGCATTTCACAAACGAACTATTAGAACTATTTTTGAGGAGGTAGGACACGGCGGTATTTCCGCCCAATCGAGCAGTCCGACTGGGGAAGTACCTCCGCCCAACAGAATACCGCGGTTATAATAACTTCGTGTTGTGTTCCCGGCGGTGAGTAGGGTAGCCAGAGCTCACTGGAGAGTTTTTGTGCTGTCAGTGGGATGACCAAAGGCTTGTCCTGCTTTGTCCTCTACACTGACGGCACAAAATCTCTGTTCTTACAGGGTCGACAGCACGAATGTGACTCCACTGGTGTTACACACGTTTATAGGTCATGTCAACCACTTTCCATCAGGTGGGCCGAGTGCTTGTCTGCCACCTAAGTTGTATAAAAAATAAAAAATCTAATTTTTATAATCTTTTCTTCACCAAAACTAGTTAGTAGTTTTGGTGAAGAAAAGATTGTTTGTCTTTGTAAAATATTAATTTATTTAAAGCTTCTGCCCGCGGATCTGTCCAGACAGATATTGGTTACCGCATCCGTTATGTCCTTTCTTAAGCTCTAATCTATCTATGTACCAAATTTTATCAAGTTATCTACTAAAATTACGAACTTTAATTTCATACCAAGCACCCCTTTTTTCGCAATGATAGCTAGCTTATATCCTTTCATAAGTATATAGTTCATCTCTGCACCAACATACATACATACATACATACATACAGACATACATACATACATATAATCACACCTTGATCCTCGGAGGGTTAGGCAGAGGTGAATTAACACCCACATTTCACCAATGTTATTATGTCCCACGTAATAGGTGAGCTCATTGCCGCATTCCGGTTTTAGTGCTACAAATTTCATCAAAATTAGTTTAGTGGTTTAGAAGTATAAGCATAACACACAGACAGAGATGGATAAATATAATTTTAGAAAAAATATTTAATCGACTTTATAAAAGAAAAACGACACTGAAAATTGGAACTTATCTAAACAACAGGAATATAAAAGACAAAAGTACTAAAATCATACATATACATACATAAACTCACGCCTATATCCCCGAAGAGGTTAGCAGAGGTGCTAGCACCCACATTTCGCCAGTTTATGTTTAGGTCCCAATGTAATAGGTGGCGAGCCTATTGCCTTTAACCGGGCACTTAAAAGCATTTTTTCGAAATTCGAAAAGCATCGAAAAGTCATTGGTGTGTGCCATGGTAAACCTGGGATCGAACCCAAGACCTCGTCTCTGCAGTCCATTACCCATACCATTAGGCTACCGCGGGTACTAAAATCGATAGTTTATGTTATACCTATTTATATTTTATTTCTCTGATCTGTTGAGAATCGGTGCCAAGCAAAACAGGTAACATCAACTGATAAAATTTCAAGTTTGTAGCAACGGCGGCTTATTTTCTGCTTTGATGAATCAGTCTAGACAAGAATCTGATTGATCTAGTACTTTTATCTATACTTCAACCTACCCCCATAGAGGTATTAGAAAGCTATCGCAATGAAAAGACGTTCAAAATTTAACTTAATTGTCCAAAACGGTATTTCATTTTACAATTTTGATATCGTGATTGTCATTATCATTATACACCTTTTATCTAGGTTTAAATGATAACTACACTCATATATGTCTTGTCTTGTCAAATCCTGAGTCCTGCCTGGATGAAATCGCTTTCAGCGATAAGGCTCCCTGCTCCCTGCTGCAGTTTTCCCATGCGCCTACAATATGGGGTTCTTGAAAAGGGGCATTAGAAGGTTTCTTCAGGGTCGGGCAGCGCGAGTGTAACACCCCTGGTGTTGCATACGTCCATAGGTAACCGCTTCCCATCAGGTGGGCCGTGTGCTTGTCTGCCAACTAAGTGATATAAAAAAAAATACTGTCCATCCCAAGGTTACCTGGAAGAATTAGCTTTGAACGTTAAGGCTGTCCATTATACATTAAACTCTATACACATGGTACCTACTTGTCTCAGCTGTAATTAAAGTATTTTCCATCAATCTATCTATGTCATGGCCGTTGGAGCAAACGAGTCCTATAGTGGAGACCGCGAGAAGGTAAACGAAAGGTAGGACGCCCCCTAGCCAGATGGACGGACGACCTGACAAAGGTGGCTGAGACAGACTGGATGTGGAAGGCGGAGGATCGGAGAAAATGGCGCACATTGGGAGAGGCCTATGGCCAGCAGTGGACTGCAGTGGGGTGATTGATTGATATCTATGTCAGCTGGGGTACGAGGGATGTGCTAGTGGCAATCTCACTCCCGGCAACTTATGACCCAACACAGCGTGTGGTTTTACTCAATTCGAGGCCGATATATTTAAGCACCTCCGCTGGCTCCAGCGTGGGTAGGTATATCTGTGGGGATATCCTCTCTAAAAAAGGCATGAGTATGTAGATTATAATACCTACATATTAAAATCGAAGATACATTCAGAGTAAACACTGATTTCTCAAGTAGGTCAGTGCCGACTAGCAAATACTTTGCAGTATAGTTGTTAATCATTAACAGCCTCAAATCAGTTTCACTCGGCTACAAGAAGATAGTTAATACCAGTGTTGACTTACTGCCTGATTAAATACTAAATAGTGTTTTGAATAAAGTCTGTGGGACCAGAATTCAGTCAGATTTATCAGATTTATTAATGTTTACAGGAATTAACGCGATCATGGTATAAAATCTGCCTAAAAGCAGCTCAGCATCTCACAGAGCGTTGGTGCCATGGCTACGCCTGAAGCGCAGGTTTGAATTCCGCTCAGTGTAAATATTTGTATGTATAAATATATATATTTGTATTGATCTAGGTCTGGTTCATCCCTATGTATGATTTGTATGTGTTTACAAAAAAAAGCAGTTATCTAAATGTGTTTATCTGCATTCTAGATTCCATAAATTAAAAATAAGTAATATACTGATCAAAAATAGTTTTACCATCTTAACAATAATTCTCACCAATCAAATCACGATACCCATTTGCAATTAATTCAACCATAGACAAATCACTTCAATCAAGCTTGATCTAGTTGTAGTGTAGGAAGAGAATATAGTTTCACTCATATATAACCTCATAACAAGGCATTCAACAATTAATGAAGGTACTATTAACAATGTTTCAGGCTAACTGGTGCAAAAATCGCCCACACAGACGTAATCTATGGCTCTATCAGATATCTGCGGGCCTTATCTGATGCTGTCTTTGCTACTGTCTATTTTGACAGCTACTTGATTGTTTATGGTTCCGATTACAAGGCAGCTTTCTTAAAATAATTACGATGCTTAGGACCTTTTGTACAAAATTGCAACAAAACGAAAAAAAAGAAGAATTTACGAAAGGAATAAATTAAAAAACGAGCTATGTCTAAGGTGTTCAAATTCATAATTAAAATTATTATAGTAAAACCAGCCATTCCGTAGCTGAGAAGCGAAATGGCCGAAATTTGTCCGAAATCCGATTTTAACGGAAACTTCAAGCAATCGCAATTTTATATGTAATTATAAATTTTATATGATTTGACAATTTATTATTTTACATATTTATTTTTTATTTAAATTTTGAGGTGGCGTTCTCCTTCAATTCACGGAATTGCTAGTTTCTGCTTCCCGTTCCAATTTCAAAATTTAAACTTCAATCCCGGTTCTCCTAGGAACCGTTACACAATTTTGAGTTCTCAATAGCTTGTTTAGAAGTTATTGTATCTCATTGAACAGTCAGCATATTAACTAGTAAAGTACTCAAAAATGATTTAAATACCTGCCAAGCGCTAATGATGTTACTTAATACCAAACGGTTTAATTGATTTAAATTGTATTATCTTTCGAACTAAAGGCATAGTATAAAAGGTATTCACACATCAGAACAATCCATCAACAGGAAGGTGGAGAATACCAGGGTTTATCTTGCCTGAGAAGAGACTGAACTCCACGACACAGGGTATCTTAGTGTGGGGTTCTGAGAATCAATTAACTCATTACATTCATATAAGTTAATACAGCTAAATATCTAGGTACACTTCATGATGTAACAGTTACTTATAGGTAAACACAGCATGCAAGAAGAAACATTAAAAAAGGAGCTACACACCATCACTGTTACAAAAATATTCGAAGAAAGTAGTTAAATAACAGGAAAGTTTTAACTTGTATTACTCTATGCATATGTAACCTTAATGTACATGTATATTAGAAAACAATAAATAAATTCAATTAATATAAAAAAAAATTAAACGGTTCAGGCGGGAATTTTCCCGCGATCTTCTCCTTACAGGGGGAACTTTGTGACCACTAAGCCACATAACCTTCGCCTGACACCACAAATATATATATCCGTCTTACGGCAAAATACGGCACAATAAATAAATTATTGAATTATTGAACTACATAAACAAACTTTAACTACCTTACTACTTACGACTCTATCTCTGACTATAACAGGAAATACTGCACTAATACTCTATATCTATAATGGATATTTACTTCTCACTGCGATGAAACGAGAAGTAAATATCCATTCAGCATCATCCAACAGCGATATTTTCTTAAACAAATATGCTGTCATAATCTAAACGTCTTCTGCTCCATTTTTGATCAGAGAAAATAAGGTAATATTCCCTTCAATTACCAAACGCCATTTTTGTATTTATCTTAATTATTCTGAATGAATGAATATTCAGAATCTATTTAAGATATCTCTCTTAGATAGACGACTAAATACGCAGATTAGAAAATAATATCATCAATATTTTAAAATAATAAACACCATTTATAATCATAGCATGGGGAAATTGAATATTCAAACTGATAATGTAATTTATTGTTTCAGATATGATAAAGTGTTTAGTGATGATTACTGATGGTGTGATCATTGGTTCTTGTATTCTACTGATATTACAAATATGAAATTTTGCAAAAATGTTCGGATGTTTTCTACTCAATAACATTAAAAAGGCTGAATGGATCAGGCTGAAATTCCGTACAGGGATAAGCTTTACTATAGTCGGAAATAACACATATGTTATGCTTGTATTGGAATCTGTTCCAATGATTCAATCAATTAGCCCAGCGCAGTCCACTGCTGGACACACGCCTCTCCCAATATGCGCCATTTCATCCAATCCTCTGCCTTCCGCATCCAGTCTGTCCCAGCTACTTTTTGCAGGTCTTCATTCCATCTGGCCAGAGGTGTCCTATCTTCCGCTTGCTATCTCGCGGTCTCCACTCTAGGGTTAGTTTGCTCCCACCGCCATCTGTCCTTCAACAAATGTGGCCAGGCCACTGCCACTTCAGCTTGCTTATTCTGCGAGCTATGTCGGTAACTTTAGTTCTTTGTCGTATAACCTCGTTTCGAATTATATTCTTCAGAGAAACTCATAGTAATAACGGACTTTTAGGTAAAAATTAGCCTCGTCACCAGTGTCCACGTTTCGGCACCGTAAGTCTAACAGGCTAAGGAGTCGGCCTTACGATCGAGAGGTACCTTGCTAGAATCCTGGGCATTACACTACTGACGTGAACCCACTCCTAACACAACCTGGGACTGGTACATGTAAGCTGGTAAAGAATTCCAGGTCATAATGGTGCGACAAAGGGAAGAGCTTCCGAAGCACTTGGTTCTTGATGGGATATTCTGTACTGTAAGCGGGTGACATCTAAGCCCTGCACGTGTTATCCTGTACCATACCTATCAGATAATATGCTTCAGCCGCGTGATTAAATAACAAATATCCAAACATATTTACTAACATTCACATTTAAAAAAAAAAAAAAATGGTACTGGTAAATACTTAACCGAAATTACTGATATTTCGATAACCCCTTTAATTAAGCTAAATCGTATAGTATAACGACCAGGATTCGAACCCAGAACAGTACCTCTTAATTGGACGGCCGACTCCTTGAACACTAAGCTAACATAACATAAACTCACGTCTATATCTCCGAAGGGGTAGGCAGAGGTGGTAGTACCCACATTTCGCCAGTTAAAGTTTAGGTCCCAGTGTAATAGGTGGCGAGCCTATTGCCATTAACACAAAACACAAATACACACATAACTCCGAAAAGCTAAACACACCAACATAAATTTACTCAACTTGCAGAAGCTCTCAACGTATTTTAAATATTTATGTACTTTTTTGAAATAAAAAAAAGATAATGATGTTCTTAAATTGGTGAAACAAGCATCCCCATTATGTCGGAGCACTCTATCTGCGGGTCCGGTGGTAGGTGCCCTGTCAGCTGTCAGCTCGGGCGCAGGAAGTTGCGCCCACGCATGGGTCTTGACATATTCCCACGTCACAAGCGAACAGCGGAAACCCCCATATCATACGCATCTAATACATCTAAGGAATGTATTTGGAATTGATTTGAAATATTTTTTAATTATATCGGAAATTCCAATTTCTTAAAGTTTTGATTTGTTTTCATGTTCGTTAGTTAAATCTATTAGCGGATATCACAAATAATTATAAAATCTATGTTGAGAAGCTTTATTCACAGTAGTAAATCTACTCTTTGATTTAATTGGGTTATATTTAACAAGGCTTGATGCAGAAGGCAGTCCCTTCTCAACACGAGCCCCAATCTCAATCAGCAAACGTTTGAGAAATAGATGTTGATAAATATCATCACAAAAAAAGAACTTCAAAATTTAAAAAGTAATAAAAACTGATACCAAAAAAAGAAAAAATAGTGATTTACAGATTTAATTCAAAAGACAAATATTATAAAATAAGTAAGACTTTTCTGTTGAAAACTACATTGCATATTCAATTTTTATATCGAATCTACCTCCTCTTTTATTGACGTCAATTAATTGTTTACGTCCAACGGTCCAAGTTTACGTCCTTTTTTAAAAAAGGACGTAAACTTGGACCGTTCATTTAATCGCTCACATCTTATAACTTGCACCACATATGTATAATTGAATCAATGTCCGCCAACATTGATATATGTTGCGAAGATACGTGAACAGATTACTGAATTAGCCGCCGAGATTTATCGGCTGTGCGCTTCCCATTCAGAGTTCATTCTATCGTTAACATCGTTAGTTTTCTACTGAAACTAGCGAACGATCGCTACTGGTGATTAACGATGTTTCAGATCGAATGATGAACGATTTGATATGAATGTTGAAATAATAATATAATTTTTATTTTTTTTATACTTTTAAAGAAGAGGTAGGACACGGCGGTATTTCCGCCCAATTGAGCATTCCGACTTAAGAAGTACTTCCGCCCTACAGAATACCGTGGTTATAATAACTTCATGTTGTGTGCCCAGCGGTGAGTAGGGTAGCCAGAGCTCACTGGAGAATTTGTGCTGTCGGTGGGAAGACTAAAGGGCTTGTCCTGCTTTGTATTCTACACTGACGGCACAGAAACTTTTTACTTACAGGGTTGGCAGCGCGACTGTGACTTCCCTGGTGTTGCAAACGTCCATAGGCCACGGTAACCACTTTCCATCAGGTAGGCCGTGTGCTTGTCTGCCAATTAAGTGTATAAAAAAGAAAAAACAAACTAGATAAATGATATTCCGTTGGTCGTCGTTTTGTAGAAAATACGTATTTTGATACATATGACGTTTATGACAGGCGTAAACAAATGCCAATCCCGTTCATAGATCATTCTATTATTTTCTAGAAATTATTGCCAATTGTCTAGAGGGGTTGGTGATAGACAAAAGTCGATGTTTTAGTAATGGAGTACCATTTTTACCCTTTAAAAACAGTACGGAACCCTAAAACAGTGATGGTTCGCACTGTACAACAAACATAAAGTCACATTGTTAATAGAAACCCAACGCTGACAGACCGACGACAGACAAACGAGGTCGTACTGTGACTTGAAATAATAATTGCTCTTTATTGGTTTAGTCTGAGAGCTAACGAACGGTACGTTATTTAGATAGGTAGATAAATTCCCGGCAGATAAACCTATGTGCGGGGAATTCTACTTACTATGTGGTCTTACTAGGTGGTCCTACACCCCATCGCTTTCCCATGCGGTGTCGTATAAGGCGACTAAGGGATAGGGTTGTTTAACATCATAAAGATATATACAGCCGGATTCAGTCTCAGATGCATGTCTTGAGTCAATAATAGGGTACGGAAGACGGTAATAGGTTCACCTCCTATTATGTGGTCCCGAATTCAATGATTGATGAAATGTGAGTGTTAATGCACCTCTGCCTAACCCTCCAGGGATAAAGGCGTGATTATATGTATGTATGTTATAAAATATTAACTGACAGTCACTATCATTACCACAGACTTAGTCCGGGTTGCAAACAAAGCTCCAGGCAGTCCAGGATCCACTATTCTACTCTTTTTATTGATTTGAAAGAAATCCTCCATTTTATCAGCGGTGTCACGGATGATGAAGGCCGTATATTTATCTTCGCGACAGTTAGTTCCTACTCGTGTTTCTCTAGCAACGACTACGCTTTGCAGCAGATCTATTGTTAGTTTTATCGACCTGTACCTTCAAGCTACCCACATTTTGGGGATTACAAATGACACCAGTCACTTAACCGCTTTGCCCACGCAGCAGCAATGCTTGTCAATTAGTCAATTTATTTATGGATCTTTCTAATATCTCAAATAAAAAACGTATCACATATGCGGCCTTGACAGAGCGATATATATTCGCTCCCGTTGTAGTCGAGACGATTTGTAGTTGGGGTGCCGACGCCAAAAAGTTGGTTGGAGAATTGGAGCGCATATTGAAGGACAAACTGGTAACTCTATGTATGTATGTTTCTATATAACAAGGCTTGATGCAGAAGGCAGTTCCTTCTCAACACGAGTCCCACGAGTTAGCATACTAAATGCTTTAAAATTTCATTACATTTAAGATATTTCCTTCCCATTATTAAATTTAAAAATTAAACACTATATCATGACGATTCACATATTAACTACAGGAACTAAACGTCTTATACGGCACAATTTGTCGTTTTCACATCAATAATTTTGAAAATCGAACACAAAGTGTCATGGCGGTTGCGTTAACGGTATCGGTCGCGTAATGTCACATTGTTAACGTGCCTGTCGCAGACGGACGACAGACGACGCTGTTGCGATAATATCGAGTTGCGATATGCGATAGCATCGTGTGTTTACTGATTGAGCATGGCGTGTCAATATCACATGTAGCTTTTTATGGAACGATTTAAGTGAGCTTATTTGTTGATTATTAAGAGGGGAGAGTTTGATTAAGAGAGAGTAATGAAATGGAAATTGAAAGTTTTGTACTTATGTCATAATCAACTCTTAGTGGCTTATTTTTCAAAAATCTAGTAAAAGGGGGTTTTGATCACAAGTAATTTTAAGGCAAATATTATGGCGATTAATATATAGAAAAAAAATAAATTGTTTCAGGCGGGATTACTATATCGTAATCAATTCGAATAGTTAAAATAGTAAATGTTTTAAAATTTCATTCAAAAAGATTATGGCGGCTCCAAAAGAAGTCATTTTTTATAATTTTTTAGAAAGTATTTTTATTAATACCTAATATGTAGATAATTATCATTCAAATGTAAGATATCGTATCCCCATTTACCTAGCATATTCAGTTAAATTGCTTTTTTATTTCAAATTTTGACACATCATTATTCGTCTTGAAATATCTAAAAAAATAAAACCAGGCAATATTCTCAATAATGATGCTATAAAAAGCGTCAATGGCACTATATTTTAACATACGGCATTAGTTTTAGATAAAGTTTCTACTTACGGTTGCTACTTATCTTGAAGGATCCAAGCTTTAGTTAGAAGAATTGCAAACTTACCTGAAAAGGAAAATTAAAAAAATTAAGAACATAGACATCTTGTCTTTAGCTATAATTTGTATAACAGTTTATTTGGTTTTAGTTTTATTTTAAAAGTTTATTATTGTATGTACAGGTACAACCTGTTAATCGGGCGTCGGAGGTCGCAAAATGACCTTCGTTCCCGATGAGCGCGGGCTTGGGGGTGACGGGTACGGTGGAGCCGCCTGTCAACCTAGCAGAAGCAGGCCGTGGCGGTGTTTTAGTCGGTTCAAGTCCGAACCTCCTCCACCAGCCCCGGTGGTGGCGGTATACGGGGGGAATTTGCGCACATTAAAAAAAGGTACAACTTGTACATTGTTTATTTATTGATAATTCTGATAAAAAATAATCTTAAGTATATAGTTTGTAATTAGTAATTATTCATTTCATTCAATTATAAATTTATAACGTGAGTTTGATAAAGAGCTGGAATGTTCTGCTTGAGCATGTGTTTCCTTTTTCTTACAGTCCAGAGCGCCTGTTGAAAGACCACCATTTTGTATGGCTGTATGCCTGTAATGATAGCTAGAAGTTTGGACATATAAATAATAAAAAAAATAAGGTTAACAGTATCGGGGCTGGTGGCACGTATTATCTGAACTGCCATAATAATCTATACTAATATTATAAAGCTGCAGAGTTTGTTTGTTTGTTTGTTTGTTTGAACGCGCTAATCTCTGGAACTACTGGTCCGATTTGAATGACTCTTTCAGTGTTGGGTAGTCCATTTATCGAGGAAGGTTTTAGGTTATATATCATCACGCTACTACTTAAGGGAGCGGAGCATTAATAATAAATGTTAACAAATCCGGAAATTTTTCATACATATTTTGAAGACTAAAACATACGGGCTCAAAGGGATATGAAGCTTCAAAATATACCCCGGGCGAAGCTGGGGTGGGTCAGCTAGTGAATTATAAAACAAAAGTTCAGTAGTCTGTCACCTATAATACTATAGCTACTTCGTATGGATGGTTTTATTACGCTTTATTAGTTCACTACTATGGCCGCTAGCGTGGGTGCAATCAACCAAGCAAGATAATTTGCATCACAATGAACGTGAAACAGGTGTGTAAATTTACTATTAAGTGACTATTAACATAATATAATAAAAGATAAGAATTTATTCGCAATGGTAGAATATAATATATGATTTTATTTGGGCCACCTACGATGGAACTATGATATATTTTGTGTTTTTTTTTCTTTATCATTCTACATAACGCTATCTTGACCTATAGTACTGAAGCGTAGATTAAGTAGCTTGTGTTGTGGGATCTAGAATATGGATATACATATTTAGATCCTCTTTTTCATAGATTTGTTATACATAGCAAACACCCAGACCAACGCAAATTACATATTGGGTGGGCATCGAACTCGCGTCTCGTGCATAGCAGCCTAACGTTCTACTGAATCAACATAGTTCTTTGTCAATTCTGGGGCATTGTTCTGAGTGACAACGAGTTTCCCATGCAGTCGTAAAGTGAGAAGACAGAGGATTACTATTAATTAACATAGAAGAGCGAACTATAATAAAACTACAGCAACTTAAATGAGGACACTCAGAATAAGGGGCTTGTTCGTGAACGGTGTCTCGGGGTTGGAGTTTAGGTGAATATCGCTCTTATTAAAGCTGCATAAAGACCATAACGTCATCTGTGGCTGTCGTTACGGGCAGTTAGAGCCCCAGATGCAACAAGCCAGAAACAAAGCTAAGATGATGTCGTTTTGACGTTCACAATTGTTATTTTGTGACCTAAATGAATGCAGATATCAGATTTGAATGGCCCATCAGCGCGTCATATCTCAAATAAAATGTAATTTAAAACGCACTTTAATTCAATGTGTCTCATTCTATGAAGCCACGAACAAACAAGTTTCTGTTTGTACACATAAATTCTACGAAAGACGACAATGGACTTCGATAATGTTTGACACAAATGAGAATCAGTGCGTAGGCCAAATCACCCGTCTCTGAGCGAAATGTATCGATTGATATCCGGATATTATTGATATTTGAGATATTATTGTATAAGAATTATATTATATTATCAGTGGTTATAATGACTGAACTTGTCGAGTATGAATCAAATTTATTAATTTTATAGGTATTTAAACTATCACTCACATCAGTATCAAAATAAACGAGATATTAACCATGTTACATTGTTTTGAGTTTCCGATATTTCAGCGCTATTGCAAGCACCATGATCACGGAGGAACTGGAGTAGTGGCGGTGAACAGAGAAAAAGTTTCTTCCTAGGAGTAATTATATCGATCTACCCTCTTTCGAGTTGTCTTACTACGCGTATCTGCACTACTATTAGTTTCACTCTCACTACAAACTCGAACCCGATCTTGATCACGTTCACGACACACGATGCTTACTGTATCCACTCGCGATTTTGTTTTGGCTTGTTCCCGGTTGTTTTTGCTTATATTTTTATTAATTTTATTTTCACATAGTATAAGTCAAATTTTATTTAATTTATTAACCCGCCCCTCGACGTACCAGGTCCAAAGCTGCTGGATAGCAATGGCCAACTTTGGCCCCAAGTACGAGGTAGAGCGAGAGTTACCAGTTTGTCCTTCAATATGCGCCCCAATTCTCCAACCAACTTTTTGGCGTCGGCACCCCAACTACAAATCGTCTCGACTACAACGGGAGCGAATATATATCGCTCTGTCAAGGCCGCATATGTGGTACGTTTTTTATTTGAGATATTAGAAAGATCCATAAATAAATTGACTAATTGACAAGCATTGCTGCTGCGTGGGCAAAGCGGTTAAGTGACTGGTGTAATTTGTAATCCCCAAAATGTGGGTAAGTTGAAGGTACAGGTCTATAAAATTAATATTAGATCTGCTGCAAAGCGTAGTCGTTGCTAGAGAGACACGAGCAGGAACTAACTATCGCGAAGATAAATATGCTACCTTCATCATCCGTGATACCGCAGATAAAATGCAGGATTTCTTTCAAATCAATAAAAAGAGTAGAATAGTGGATCCTGTACTGCCTGGAGCTTTGGATGCAACCCGGACTAAGTCTGTGATAATGATAGTGACTGCCAGTTAGATATTTTATAACATACATACATATAATCACGCCTTTATCCGCGGAGGGTTAGGCAGAGGTGAATTTACACCCACATTTCACAAATCCTTGAATTCGGTCCCACGTAATAGGGTGAGCCTATTGCTGTCTTCCGGACACTATTGTTGACTCAAGCCATACATCTGAGGCTGAGTCAGGGCTGTATATATCTGTCTGATGTTAAACAGCCCTATACCTTAATCGCCTTGTACGACACCGCTTGGGAAGAGATGGAGTGGTCCGAATTCTACTATATATTATAATACCTACCTATATGATATAATAAACTGCTAAAGAACAGGATATCAAAATGTATGTCTGGGCAAAGCTGATTACTAATAAAATTCTATTAGGTAATTAATTATTATTATAGAAAATAAAATAATTTGTTGGAATTTATATTACTTTTATTAAGACATGGTCATTCAAATTAATGTTATATAACATTTAAGAAGAAAAATATCAGAAATCCGATACTAATTGATATTAACTATTATAATATCCCGCCAATGTTGAATATAGTACATCATTTATATTATTATTTATAATTTGTATAAGTATTTTATTTATTTATTTTATTACAAAAAATTATATTGTTATATTTTAATTTGGAAAAACCATAAACGGCTAATAATTTTCAATACAATGACTAAAGAATAAAAAAGATATTATACGTATTAATTTTTATTACAAAAATTTACATAAACTAGGTAGGTTAGCAAGACAATCGATTTTTATACCGCTTAGGTGACAGACAAGCACACGGCTTACCTGATGGAAAGTATTACCGTGGCCTAAGAAGAAGAAGTTAGAAGATAACCGTTTAAGTTGAATTACGTTTACTTATTTAAATATTTTGAACGAAATTTTAAAGAAATTAGTATGCTAACTATTAAATATTTAGCATATTAATTTCTTTAATTTTATCAATTCTAATTCAATTCTAATTTCTTTAGATATAGATGAGAAAAAGTGAAGGCTTGAACGGGGCTTGAACCTTGATCATTGGTTCAGATGGGATTTGAACCCCCATCTTGAGCATTTGAAATTCTCCTAAACAACCATCTTGGGGCGATTGTGGGAGCTCAGTGGTCGGAGAATTGCCCCTATAAGGGACTCGTCGCGGTTTCAAACCCTGTCAGCTTCATTTTTACCTATCTACATAGATTATTAAAAACATTTTGATGTACAATCAGCTTCGTGTGTGCATTTATATAATATTAGTATAGAAATTTTACAACTACCAACTAGTAAAATTACTTAATACCTTCAACGATAAACTGTTCATATATTATGGTTGCGCCGGTGTAGAAACTGTATTTTGACACGGAAACACACTCCTTTTATACCCGTCTCCTCTTCCGCACTAACCATAGATGTAGCTTCCGTCCGCCATTTGTGAAATATAGACACTCAGTCTCGCTTTGAACTAGCCAGCGTAAAGACGGACGGACCGCGCTCGCGTCTCTCAGAAATGTATAATATTTGTTACATTTTTACCGCTTCATAGACCTTTACCGATCGGATTGTGCCTCTCGTGTGTTCCTCAAGCGATCTAGTGATGCTGACGGCAGCTCCTGAGCAAGGAAGAGAAGATCCGTGTACCGGCTGCGATGAAAACACGTGTGTCGTGAAGGTTAGTGCATCCTCTCCTAATTTCTCGGGCTGCATTCACTGCCTGGATCACTCCCGCGGCAACCCGACCACCTGTTTTGTGTGTAAAGCGTCAATAGAACAGTTAGCTACTTCCCGCAATACAGTCCATTACCGCACTCGGCCATGCGCCATCATTTTTGGTCCGGATCGAGCCGGATTCTTAGCCGTAGTTCGTATTTTGTTATTATTCTAATGGGAATGAGCGCACCGCACCTAAGTGCCTGGTTATTTTAGTAGAAAACCCCGCATCCAGACACTTAGGATTAGATTTGTTGTCCGTTCGCCGCTGGCTCGCATTGTACCTACCTAATACATAAATAGGTTAGGTATCATATCAACACTTAATCGTAGTTCGCAATTTTCGCATCGCACCTAAGTGCCTGGTTATTTTAGTAGAAAACCCCGCATCCAGACATTTAGGCTTAGATCTTAGGTATACTCAGACACCCTAGTGCATAGGCACAGTGTAATACCTAACGCATTTGGCTTTGTTTTGTTTTTTTCAATTACGTTGTTCTCGGCTCGCGTCGTATTTGCCTAGTACCTGCGTGGGTGGACACGTGGCTGTACCTACCTCGCTCGCATCTCATCCCAATTCATACGAAAGTATTTTAATTTGAATAGATATTACGCAATACTTAATCTCGGAAATAATAGTTGAACCTAGACAGCGACCATCGCGTAGGTACGACCTTGTTGCTATGCGCGTTTGTTCAAGCGTGCATTCACAGTTGTAGGTACCTACCTACCTACGGTTATCGCTCGCGCCGCCTCGCTGCTCTGTACCGCTAAGATTAAGTCATTTCATATTTGTTATTTACCGCACTTTAGTTTGAGATTTAATTGTAAACATGTCCCCAAAGGTTGATAAGACCGGTAAGGTTCAATTGAAACTTTTATACGCTAAAAAAGAAATGATTTACTCTCGCGTACAATCGATCTATGATAATGCACTTAAAACCTCTGATTTGGTCATCAGAGATTCGTTCTTGTGTTCTATAGAAAACTTAGATAGTCTACGCGCGGATTTCGAAACCTTAGTACATGACATCAATGTTTTAGAGTTGAATTTGGATCCCGATTACTCAGTGAGTTATCAAGCCTTGTCGTCGTTTGACGATTTGTATTGTCGTATCAAACGCGTCGCTAGGAGTTTGGAGAAACCGGCTGACCTACCCAACCCCACTCGCGACCGACCTAAGTTGCCACCAATTCAAATACCCGAATTTGATGGTAACATTCGCAATTGGTGTCTATTTATAGATAGTTTTGAGAATACAATAGATAGGAACGATTCATTGACAGATCACGAAAAGTTGCATTATCTCGTTGAAAAATTGACTGGTAAAGCTATAACCGTTTGCGCTGGAATTACGTTTAGTGCCGAGAATTATAATTTAATTTTAAATACTTTGAAAGCTAGGTATGAGGATAAAAGATCGGTAGCTAACGCCTATTTAGATCAGATGTTTGATTTGAAATCTATTGCGGCATGTAACGATCAAAACTTAGAGAAATTTCTAGATACTTTCGCGTCAGCTGTTCGCGCCGTAAAGAACCTAAAGATTGATGACCTCTGCGACTTCGTATTTTTGTATATGGGTTTAAGGAAATTAGATTCCGAAACCATTCGTTTGTTTGAGTCGGATCATCGCGGCAATAAAATTCCTAAGTTCGAAGACTTAGAAAGTTTTGTTCGCGAGCATATAAAAGTATTGCAGCGCTCTTCATCGAAACATGAAGGCGCGAAGATAGTTGTTGATTCTGCACGCAAAGTAGATGCGTCATCGAAGTCACTGAGGTCAACTCATACTTATGTTAGTACCGCACCAGCACGTGTACAGTCACCTGTTTGCTCTTTGTGTAGCACTCATCATTCGCAACTGTACAGGTGTCCTGGTTTTCTAAAATTGTCGCCTAGTGATCGTTATAAATTTGTTCGCGCTAATAATTTTTGTTTTAATTGTCTCGGTACTAAACACCGCGTTGTTTTATGTAATAGTAGAAATAGTTGTCGCAAATGTCAAGCGAGACACCACACTTTGCTTCATTTTGAGAATAGTAATGCCGCATCCAATGTGAGCACGGTTGGCTCGTCGAGCGGTGACACACGGCAGCCTGCGCCGCAGCCGCAGCCCGCGCTCGCGCGCGCTCCGGCCCGCCCGGTGACCGCCGCGGATGACGTCACCTTGTGTTCGTTCTCCGCTAGTGCTGCACTCACTACTGTGTGTCTTGCGACCGCTCGCGTTGTTATTGTTGATGCATTAGGTAAGCCGCGCATTGTTCGAGCGCTGTTAGATGGCGCTTCGCAAAGTAATTTTATTACTCAAGATTGTTGTCGGCGTCTTGGTTTCAATGTTGATAAGCGTTCAACCCGCTCAGTGGTGAAGGGTTTTGGAAGCTTACAGTCAGCTGTTCGTGGCACCGTTAAAACAAGGTTTAGATCTCGTTTTAATAATAATATTTGGTTTGACATGGATTCGCTCGTTATAGATAGAATAGCTGAACAGTTGCCTACCGTCCCGGTTGACACGTCTTTATTAACGAAATTTAAAGACTTGCCTTTAGCAGATGAGACTTACGCTGTTCCTGGAGTCGTCGATATATTGATCGGCGCTTCGATTCTCCCGCACCTCCAGTTATCACGTAAGGTTCAAGGGGGACCGACGTACCCCGCTCCGCACGCACTGGAAACAGTTCTTGGTTTTGTTATAATTGGTTCCGCACCCGCTTCTATGGATAGTTTTAGTCACTCGACTGCTTCGTTCTGTTGCACCGTCGAGCCGCCACTGGAGTCTACCATCCGCAAGTTTTCGCTCGGTGGCTCCCGTGTATCCGCTGAAAAACGCTTTCTTTGTTTGGAACGAAAGATGCAGGCGTCCCCAAAGTCGAAGCGGGCCTATGATGAGGTTGTTAACGAATATTTAGATAAAGGTTACATCTCACCTGCGCCTGCGGACACTGGCGGGACCCAGCCTTCGTACATTATCCCGCACCGCGGAGTTATTAGAGAAGATAAGCTTACTACTAAAACTCCGTGTAGTTTTGGATGGCAGTGCTAAGACTAGCACTTCCGTGTCGCTTAATGACATAATTGTAAATTTTCGCATTAATATTAGTAATTTTTAGCTTTTAGGACTCAACAGTCGCTTTGTGTTGGGCCCACTCTTCGCCCCATCGTTGGGACACATTCGTCGCTAATAGAGTGGCAAAAATTCAATCTGAATTGGCGCCACATAATCTCTTTCACGTTGCTGGCACCGACAACCCAGCCGATTGTCTCTCTCGTGGATTGCTTCCTTCGCAAATTTTAGATCACCCGTTATGGTTTAGTGGACCGTCCTGGATTCATGCCGCGTTAGATAGGTGGCCAGTTAGTCAATTCAATCCCACTACGGTTTCCGAACCACCCGAGGAGAAGAAGCACTCGCTTGTTGTATCGGTCCCACGTGAAGAGACCCTTATTTTGTTGTTGGCTAATCGCGTCTCGTCTTGGTCGAGACTGTTGCGTTGTGTTGTTTGTTCGCCTCTGCCCTCTGCCTAGCCAGCGGTAGGCACGAGCTCCAATCTAGGTTTATATTTTAGTTGTTATTTCCCAAACCTAGATTTAGATTAGACTTTAGATTTGTTTCGCATTTGTCGTTTCGAAGGTAACCCTTCAAGCCGGGGGGAATGGTTGCGCCGGTGTAGAAACTGTATTTTGACACGGAAACACACTCCTTTTATACCCGTCTCCTCTTCCGCACTAACCATAGATGTAGCTTCCGTCCGCCATTTGTGAAATATAGACACTCAGTCTCGCTTTGAACTAGCCAGCGTAAAGACGGACGGACCGCGCTCGCGTCTCTCAGAAATGTATAATATTTGTTACATTTTTACCGCTTCATAGACCTTTACCGATCGGATTGTGCCTCTCGTGTGTTCCTCAAGCGATCTAGTGATGCTGACGGCAGCTCCTGAGCAAGGAAGAGAAGATCCGTGTACCGGCTGCGATGAAAACACGTGTGTCGTGAAGGTTAGTGCATCCTCTCCTAATTTCTCGGGCTGCATTCACTGCCTGGATCACTCCCGCGGCAACCCGACCACCTGTTTTGTGTGTAAAGCGTCAATAGAACAGTTAGCTACTTCCCGCAATACAGTCCATTACCGCACTCGGCCATGCGCCATCATATTATATAAATATAAGAGAATTTGTAATCAATCAATGTGATTTATGGGCTTCAATGCAATAATCACATAAATCTCAGTCTCGTAAGCAAGTCGGCCGTGCCGTGAATGGGCCAAACTTGTACAGATTTGTCTAGTGGGCAATAAAAATGTGAGAAGCAAATCGAAACTGCTATTAACAGTGTGAAGAATGTAATGTTACACAATATCTAGCTTCTTATTTAGTTTGAAAATGTCGTTATTAATGTAACATTTACAGAGTCATAGGTAGGGAATTCATCCTCACACATTGCGAAGTGAGACGGTGCACACTGTGCGGTATGAAAGAAACTTCATCCCACGCACACTCAAGCTGTGGAATGAACTCGGTGCTGCAGTTTTCCCAAGCGACTTTGTCGACTACAAAATTGGGAAATCTGTGCCTTATATTGTTACGAGGTTCTTCAAGAGGGGCATTAAAAAGTTTCTTCAGCGTGGCAGCGTGAGTGTAACGCCCCTGGTGTAGCATACGTCCATAGGCCACGGTAACCGCTTTTCATCAGGCAGGCCGGTGCTTGTCTGCCATCTAAGCGGTATAAAAAAAAGTTTAATTGAATAGCTTTTATCGCGGGCCTTGAGCGTGGGGACCGAATCCAGAAATTCCGTAACGAAAAAAACCTAACACCCCCAACTCCGAGCTCGCACGAATCGAGCCGAGCTGCTCCGAAGTAGCTCCGCTTAACGTAAGTAATTATAATTGCATAAGTTGTTAGTTTTCAAATTCAAATTCAAATTCAGACTCAGACTCAGACTCAGACTTAGACTCAGACTCAGACTCAGACTCAGACTCAGACTCAGACTCAGACTCAGACTCAGACTCAGACTCAGATTCAAATTCAAATTATATTATTATTTATTATAATTGCATAAGAAATGCTATGCAATAGCTTTACCGCGGCAGTCCCCGAGTGCCACACGTCTTTTTTTATTATTAGATAAATTTTAGTTAGGTTAAGTACCTATATATTAGTTAGTTGAATGAAATTTTAAAGCATTTAGTATGCTAATTATTCAAATTGATTAGGATGTGACAGACACAAAAGGCAACGTTACTGCTTACCCCACGTTGAATCGATTCAAGGGGTTTTTGCACGAAAAAAAGTATTGTCAGGATCGAATGAGGTCTCTCTACATAGCATGCAAATACTGTAGAATAATGATGGACACGTATTTTGACGCTTATGACATTGTATGTCAGACCCGTACATTGATGAACCTAATCTGTTCTGTTCTACAAACGTTTTGCCCCTTGTCTAGTCGGGCAGGTAAGATGGAAATAAACTATAAATCCTGACCTACCCTTCTACCTACCTAAAGCCTCAGAGAATATCAATCATGAGCCATGAGTAGGTGCCTACTACAAAATGAGTACAAACTAGGTACGAACACAATTCAGGAAAACAAACACGTTCTGTTAACAACTAAATATTAAACTATGAAATATATGTATAGTCAGCAACGAAAGTAGTTTACCATTCTAATTTTCATACCTTAGCTCTATGCCGTTTCATGAAATTAGAAGTAAAGTAAATATATATCATTTTATATCATCTTACTCTTCAAATCAAATCATTTTATTTTATTTTATTTTATTTAAAATAAAACATATGTCAGTGCCATGTATTATTCTACAATCCTATTTTATTATTAGTTATGACAATAACATAATAAGCCAATATCAATTAGGCACAATAAAACAAATGTCAATGGATTCTTTCTTAGTCAATTTATTCCGTTAATCAAAATATTCAGTAAATATTTAATGTTACTGGCTCAATAATCAAATCTACCACTAAGTACTATTATTAAATGGGAAAATATGAATGAGTGAACGAATCTGAATTTAGTATTTTTATCGCGGGAATAAATTCCTGTAGGAACGTGACCAGTATTTCATACCAACGGAGTCGTCAGAAACAGCTGGTAGTAAAACAAACTAACCTTGTCCTCTAAGGATTGCCAAAAATATTTAAACATAAATATTATCGACTACTACGTACATGTCAGAAGTCAAAGGTGTTTTGTGATAGGTTTTATACCTACCTATCTTGTCACAAAACACCCACCGTACGGGGTCATACGGGTACGACTTCAATTTTAGAAGAGGTCTATTTAATTGCCTCCTAAAAGCCTCCCAATATTGGAAAAGGCCTACGTCCAGCAATGGACTACGGTGGGCTAATTGATTGATTGATTGAATCGTTTGTAAATTTGTTCATGTTCAGCTAATTCTATTGCTGACTGTACTCGTAAAATAAATTTATGAGTTACATTTATCGTGACACCAACCGTTGACGGAGAAAGCTGTTGGGGACAACTGGCAACCCTGGCATAAATCGCGATCTTGAAGTGGTCTCGCCAAACGGAAGATAATGTGATGGATATGGCTCATTTTAGGTCATAGACACAAGAATAGTACAGGATCTGTGGCGTAGCGGTAGAACGTTCGACTGCTAAGCAGGGGGCGCGGGTTCGATTCCCGCTCAGTGCAAATATTTGTATACATGAATATGTATATTTGCATTGGTCTGGGTGTTTCTATGTATGATATGTATGTATTTACAAAAAAAAGAGTATCTAAGTATGTTTAACCGCATTCTAGATTCCATAACACAAGCTAGTTAAGCTATGCTTACCATGGATATAGATAGCGTTATGTAGAATATTGTAGAATATTTATTTATTATTATCTACAGGACGATTCGATTCGCACATATTTTTTTAATAAAACCACATTATACGGATCGCAATATTTAGCCCGGCGTTTCGGCTCGGTACTTTCAACATAGTCGACCGGGTGTCTAGAGATAGTAGTTGTCACATATACAATAATGTTAACGGGACATAACGCTAACATGGTATAGGTTGTGTACATACATAATATGGATAGGTACATACATAATACAATTATAAGGAGGTAGGACACGACGGTTTTCCGTCCGACTGGGAAAGTACTTCACCTTACAGAATACTGCGGACATAATAACCTCGTGTCGTGTTCCTGGTGGTGAGTAGGGTAGCCAGAGTTTAGTGGAGAGTTTTTGTGCTGTCAGTGGGAAGACCAAAAGTTTGTCCTGCATTGTCTTTTACACTGACTGCACAGAAAGTCTTGTTCTTACAGGGTTGGCAGCATGATTGTGACTCCCTAGATGTTGCACACGTACATAGGCCACGGTAACCGCTTTCTTCAGGTGGGCCGTGTGCTTGTCTACCAACCAAGTGGTATAAAAAATACATACCTTTGAAATCAACTGACGTTTCGACCAGGTTACACCAGCAGTGGTCACAGGCTGACTAGTCCCGTCCCGTCCCGTCCCGTCCCGTCCCGTCCCGTCCCGTCCCGTCCCGTCCCGTCCCGTCCCGTTCCGTGGAAAAGTAGCCCTAATCAGAAGTAGCCAATATGAGAAGTGGCCATAATGAGAAGTAGTCCATTAGCGAGTCGGTTGCCATAATGAGAATTAGCCCTAATGCGCCTAAACCGTCTCGTGGTTGTCTCGCTAACATTATTGTATATGATGGAACGCGATAGTTTAAACGTTTTTTTATAACTTAGGTGGCAGACAAGCACACCAAAATGAGTCACAGCCATGCTACCGACCCTGTAAGAGTAAGTTTTGTGCCGTCAGTGCAGAAGACACAATCAGGACAAGCTTTTAGTCTTCCCACTGACAGCATAAATACTCTCCAGTGAGCTCTGGCTACCCTACTTACCACCGGGAACACAACACGAGGTTATTATAACCGTGGCATTCTGGAGGTACTTCCTATTCCATGCAATTGGGACTGGAATACCGTCGTGTCCTACCTCCTGTAATTATAGTCATTATCCTATCTCCTGTGTATAGTTCTCACATAGTTTAAAGTGTAAGTTATTCAAGTAATTTTATATCACCCGGGACCATGGTACGCTATCTAGAAATTTTCTAGATCCATGGTAAGCATAACAAAACTAGCTTGTGTTACAGAATCTTGAATCGAAATTAGTTTCAAATCACCAATTGCTCGAAACTACGGACAAGCGTTTAAAAGTAGCCCGTATTCTGATAAAGCATACTGCAACACCACGTGGTCTATGCAAAACAACACCGAAATGGTGTTAGTAAGATAAGTGTTATCAGTACACGACAATGTTATCAATTAGGTGCTAAAACGTCGACAGCCTGAGAACCGCTTGGGTGGTCAGATGTCACATGTCAATTTTAAAGTCTGTTGTGTCACGATAAAGTATATTTTTATGCGTAAGTCATATTGTAAGTTGGGATTATTATTGGTGATAATTGAGTTTTCTGTCTTTAAAAATTGAGGTGTTATGTATTGTGTTTATTAGCATTTTCGGTATAATTTAGATTTAGTACTTTGATATCAATAATGTATTATTCGATGTAGCACACGTACTGTCAGTACCAAAACTAGATGAACAGATTTGGAAATAACAAAATATAGATCGAAATTAGTACATTGTCTGACTGTCTACCTTAGAGTGATGCAGAGATGAATTGTCTTACGGTGTAAGCTCGTTTTAAAATCGAGATAATTCCAATAAACATCGCATATTTACTCCTAAAAGCTCATCAATCATAGTAGCATCATTTAATTTCTATGCTAACTGTACCTGATAATTAAAATAAAATGAGGTATTGTATAGATAGGCATCTGTTGTATTTTTAAATAGATTTATAGCTATTCTCGTCATAATTACGTTAAATAGTTAAAAACAAAACCTTCTTATTTTTGGTCCTTGATTGTTTTACGATGTAACCTCGTTTTAAATCGAGAGCATTCCAATAAAAATCGCAATTCTTTTCTTAAAAGCCCATATATCATAGTCGCTAAAATCAATGGAATATTTAAAAAAAATTAAATGAATTTCTAAGAACACCCATAGACGTTAACAAGTATTGATTTACGGCTGTCCATCTTCTTAACTTGATGGTTTGAAGTTACCGAACGGACCAAAATATGGCGGACTGAACCGATATTACTAATATAGGGAATATTACTAATAATTGGAGAGATTAGAGGGAATATTAGTAAAATCGGTTTTAAAGTTCTTTATTTAAAAAAAATCAATAAAGATTGTCAAACGCTAGTCTACATGAAACGAAAGGTCATTTAACTTTTTAATAGTCTCAAAGTTGAATATCTCATATAAATTAACTTTCAATAAATTATCGGTTGCAAATTGACAAGCCTATCACAATTAATAGTCCATCCAAACTTTTTTAATTATGATAATAATGATGTGGGCTTCTGCTAAGTTGGGTTATCAACCTCCTTCATCAGATATTTAAATATTTTAATGCACGATTAGATGCGTCAGTGCGTTTTTATTAATCTACGAATGAAACTGTATTTGAGTGCGTTGATAAACAGATGAGTATAGATTTTTCATTTTTTTTTTCATTTATCAGAGAAAGTTATTTGCTTTTTCATTTGCAGCGATTATATCGAGTAAATGTAAATGGAAGAAGGAGTAAATAGAACCGCAATATAAAAGTTAGAGTAAAGGTTTTTGTCATTATAAACCTTTGAGGATGCCGTAAGGCGAAACCGGTCAGGTATAATAAGCAATAAAGTAATGTGGAAAAGTACAAGTGAGTTATCAATATGTGCCGCAATATATTATCAAAAGTTTTCGCGAATGTTGGTTACTTGTACAATCGTTGGCAACAAATCACATCCATAATTAAACAAGATATCGGGACTTCTCGCGAATTATATCTTGGAACTTACTATTTCTGCCTAACCGTTCATAATTAGTGTAATGGTGGGTAGGCGCTCAAAAAATGTTACGCATACCTCTCGACGCTCGAAGACTAGTCAAGTCGTGACCACGGGTGCTGAAATGCATCCGAAACGTCGGCAGAAATAGTAAGTTCCAAGATATAATTCGCGAGAAGTTCCGATACCTTGTATAATTATGAATTCACATCCACCCACCCCTGCCCTCTTCAGTCATCTACAGAATTAATCATATTATTTACATTAGGTATGTATAATAAATCGTTATAGAGGGTTATTATAAAAGGACGTGTCATAAAATCCCAAATTAACCGCCAAAACTTTGAATTACAATTCTTTTTTTAAACTGTTTCGAATTTAAAAAACTTAAATGTCATCGGAGACGAAAATATTTTAAAGACGTCCATATTTGGGTTGCCATTACTTAGTTGACCGCAATATCTTGGATGGTTTTATTATTCAGGTGTTATTTCATTTCATTTCAGTTCATATTGTATCTGTGCAAGATTTAAAATTAAAAGTTATTGTCTACACGACGATGAAATAGCTGTAAACTGTGGTATAAGTAAAAAATCTTTGCAGTCAAATTTTAATAAGCAATTTCGCAGAAATATACACTTCTATTAATATCCAAATTGAATTCTTATTTGTTAGTGTAAATGATTTTGAGCATGATCGCAAAAGTTTGTAATCAGGAAAAGTACCATATTGTTTAATTTTTTTAAGCTTAAAAAATATTCAAGTAGATTTAACCATAGTAGGTAACTTTCTAAAAGGGGGTAGATTGAGATCAAATGGCTATGATGGAGCGACTTAGCCATGTTGTGGATAAGCTCCGTAAATAAAGATTGAAAAAAAAAAACCACATCGTGAGACGCGTATCACCGTGTCAACCATCTCGCAGTAATAAACCATACATATATAAATATAATCACGCCTTTATCCCTGGACAGTTAGGCAGAGGTGAATTAACACCCACATTTTTATTTTTATTTTTTATATAGGACACGTCAATTGGACTTCGCCTTGCCTGATGGTAAGCTGAAGGCAAAGTCCCAAAAAAGAGGGTCACCATTACTTTCACATACCGTGTGACAATGGTGACACTCAGCTTGACGGCCTCATCATATGCTTTTTCACGCCCCGCTTAAAGGACCCGGGACTGTAGGAAGAAGGAAACACGTGAGCTGGTAATGAATTCCAGGCCTTAATGGTGCGACAGAGGAAAGAGTCTCCGAACCGCTTGGTTCTTGATCGGATGTTTTGCACCGTGTGCGGATGACATCAAGACCTGCACGCGTTGTCCTGTGTAGGAAAGGGGAGGGTGGGACTAATTGGAAGAGCTCATCAGAACACTCCCCATGGTACAAACGGTAAAATACAGCCATGGACGCAACATCTCTACGCAGCTGTAAAGGTTCTAGGGTGTTCGTGATCTCGGGATTCCCAATGATGCGGACCGCACGTCGCTGCAACCTGTCGAGAGCATCTAGTAAGTACTTTGCTGAACCATCCCAGAGATGCGAGCAGTACTCCACACAGGAGCGAATTTGTGTCTTGTATAGAAGACACCGGTGCCCCGGCGTGAAAAATCGTCTCACTCTGTTCAGGACTCCGAGTTTTCGTGAGGCTGTTTTTCCATTCACATTTCACCAATAATTGTATTCGGTCCTACGTAATAGGGGGTGAGCCTATTGCCGTATTTCGGGAACTATTGTTGACTCGAGCCATGCATCTGAGGCTGAGTCTGGGCTGTATATATCTGTAAACAGCCCTATCCCTTAGTCGCCTTGTACGACACCGCATGGGAAGAGATGGGGTGGCCCTAATTCTACTCTGCAGGAAACCGCATGGCAGTAATAAACCAATAAACATAAAATTGCTAACATACACAATTTATCGATTGCTCAACTGAGTGAGTAACAATTCATCATTCAACATCCAAGTATTGAACCCACTACCAGCCCTTTGCAGGGGGACTGTTCTGAACAACTGCGCACTTGATACGTCTTAGACATACGAAATTCTCTTATACATTCATCTTGGGACAACGCTGAAATCTTTACAGAAATCTATCGGAAAAGTTATTAATTTCAAAACCTTTGCATTTCTAATTGTGACTAAGATGACTAAGTACTTTTTTTTATACCACTTAGGTGGCAGACAAACGCACGGCCCACCTGATGGACAGTGGTTACCGTGGCCTATGGACGTGTGTGATACCAGAGAAACCACACTCGTGCTGCCGACCCTGTAAGTATAGAGTCTCTGTGCCGTCAGTGTAGAAGATAAAGCAGGACAATCTTTAATCATCCCACTGACAGCACAAATTCTCCAGTGAGCTCTGGCTACCCTACTCACCGTTGGGAACACAACATGAAGTTATTATAACCGCGGTATACTGTAAGGCGAAGGGACTTCCCCAGTCGGACTGCTCAATTGGGCGGAAATACCGCCGTATCCTACCTCCTACCATACTAGTACTACTTCGTGACTATTCAAGTCATGTAATAAAAAAAAATACACATACAGGGTGGTCTCTCATAGTAATGGCGTCTAATTAAAATTTCATCAACATTACCAGCTAGCCTTAGGGGTGATCAACTCAACAAGACTGATAAATAAGCACTATTATTAAAACATTAAATGGCCAAGTAGTAAAGTAATTTATACATGACGTTCATTTATGCAATATAAAGGCTGATGCCTGGAGATGTCTTATGAATATTTTAACTTTATTGTAGAACCTCACACACTGTCAGATAACTACAGTGGTGCTATTCCATAACATTATAAAATGTCGAGCTCTTTAGAACGAGACTCAACATCGAGTCGAGCCTTCGTTCTAACGAGCTAGCTCGCTCAGATAGATTGAGGCGGTAAAGGGTGCCTAAAAGATTATTATAATATAACATAAACTATGTTACAAAACATACTCACGCCTATATCCCCGAAAGGGTAAGCAGAGGTGCTAGCACTTACATTTCGCCAGTTTATGTTTAGGTCCCAAGGTGGCGAGCCTATTGCCATTAACCGGGCACTTATAAACCTGCGATAAATACACACATAACTTCGAAAAGCATCGAAAATTCATTGGTGTGTGCCATGGTAAAACCTGGGATCGAACCCGAGACCTCGTCTCAGCAGCATTACCCATACCAATAGACTACCGCGGTTAGATTATTATGAATTACAATATTCAATTAAAATTATAGTGGCCTCCACTTCCTGAAAAAGTTTATCGTCCATCAAACAGTAAGCTTGTTGTTGAGGCCCAAACATTTAATCAATCCTCATAACCTCCATGTTTGAATCTTTCCCAAGCTCCAACCCATCTTTGCATCAAAGTTCATCGAAAATGATTCAGTGGTTTAGGTATGAAAGCACAACAGACAGACAAACACATCTAACTCTAATTTAGAACTCTAAGCTAACGTTGATCTAGTTTGTCTGGTTAAATTTTTATAACATCACCATGCCTACAAATAACCTTTTACTAATAGAAACTAACAGAAATATTACTACCATCAATTATTTATATAATTAATTCTGAAAATAACATTTAAAATTCTAACGACTTCTTTGAAAGCCTATCTAAAATTAAAATATGTTTCAAAAAATGTCATTAACAAATTTAGTCGATTCAGTTAATACCTACATAAATCAAATAGAAAACTACTAATTACATGTTTGATTTAAACACTATATTCTGTCACAGCTATTGACATATTTACAGCCCATTATTACATTTTATATATAAAATATAACATTCTTTGACAGCATCAAAGTTTACTAATTAACTATTTTATGATTATTAAGAAGATTAATCGACTAAACGGTTTTATCGCGATCATAATCGACTAATTTTATGTACTTGAATGTCTAACATCGATTTTTTCAAAGATTTTTATGATAGATACTGCATTTACGGTGTATTTATGTGTTATAAAATTAATTAACATCCGTAATAGCATCTCCGGTGCTATAAAAAACGTGTAAAAAGAAAGATTTTCTAATTAGTTTGTGTTAAAGCATCTATAACTGTCGTTTGCCAAAAGTACATTATCAGGAGATCTTACTGCATAAATTAGTAAAATACAGGTATATATCGAAACCACGGTAGCTTAGTGGTATGGGTAATGGACTGCTGAGACTGAGGTCTCGGGTTCGATCCCAGGTTTTACCATGGCACACACCAATGAATTTTCGATGCTTTTCGAAGTTATGTGTGTATTTATCGCAGGTTTATAAGTGCCCGGTTAATGGCAATAGGCTCGCCTCGCCACCTATTACATTGGGACCTAAACATTAACTGGCGAAATGTGGACACCTGAGCCTACCCATTCGGGGAATATAGACGTTTATGTTATGTTATATCGAAATAGAATAAATATGGTAACAGAGATCTTAGTAGTATATAACAACACAAAGATGTTTAACTATATTTAATGAAATTTTAAAGCATTTAGTATAATAACTATTCAAATCGACTAATATATAGGAAAAATTTAATCGATTCGGGCAGGATTCAATTTTTTCTATATCTTAATCAATATTTAGCCATAGTGCGTGGCATGCAAATTTTGATTATTACAATGAATTATTTTAATTAATTGTCAAGTTATCATTGGCAGTCATTAATAGGCGAGACGTGATTTCTACAAGGAAATAATTTTTTTTATAATTTTTTTTTTTTTATAAATATTCCACGACATTCAAATATAATATAAACAAAGTAACGTACAGATTAGGATATCACGTCCTCTGTCATAACAACAAATCTGCAGCAGTATCCACAAACGTGACACATGTTGCCAGCCCCACTACAAAAAGTATTGTAAATCTTAGTATATAAGCTACAGTCAGTAGTTTAAGATCAATTAAGAATCGGCTAATAAATAGATAACCATACTCTTGTAAGTACCTATCTTATAATTCACCTCCGCAATATTATCCATAGCGATATATACATTGCCTAGCTACATAAGTTAGAATGATAATTTAGTAAAAACTAAATTATACATTTTTTTTTAATAAATATTCTACAACATTCTACACAACGCTATCTAGATCCACGGTAAGCATAGTTTAACTAGCTTGTATTATGGAATCTAGAATACGGATATATTATATACCTAGAATTTAAGAATTTTATTTATTAATTTTACATCGAATACATTTGTTACAATACAATATGTCAAAACTACTAATCAAATAATACGGATAACATACTTAAATACTTTCTTTTTTGTAAATACATACATATTATACATAGAAACATTCAGACCAATGCAAATACCCATATTCATGTATACAAATATTAGCACTGAGCGGGGATCGAACCCGCGCCTCCTGCGTGGCAGTCGCGTTCACACAGAACAGAGGCTAAGCAATTAAAATGGCCATATCTCCTGATCTCTACCTACCCTACTCATCCCTGGAAAAAGAGGCGCGCAACCGACACAGCCGCCTTCTGCCAGGGTGACAGGCAGCTCCACCCGTCACCCCCAGGCCTGCAACCCAGTGCTAGCATGGGAATGGGAAGACCTAGCCTGATGACTGTTGTAGTTTGATAGATTATTACGTCTGGCCATAGCTTGTACTGGATTCATCTACGATTGTTTTATTTGTCAAGTTCATCCTATCTTATTATCTTATCTTAGCGTTAATCCCTGTTGCAGCAAAAGTTTGCACTTCGGCCCCGAGGTTCGCTATCCTAGTCTTTATCTCTATAGGAATTAGGTAACTTAGCTTTTACCGAAGTGACTCCCGTCTGACCTACCCCAACCACGTCTGTCCATCAGCAGATTTCTCGAAGAACTTGTTGGCAGACTAAAAACATATCAATCATATCATATATGTTTCTTTTCAAGTTCATTATAAAGACCTCTTTCTCCTAACAATAAACTTTATCAAACACATTGTGCCTTCTAACAAGTTCAATAAATGTGTAAAACTTTATAATATAATAATTTATTGAGTGTAAAAATTGGAGCACCAATAAACTTGAAGCGGACTACCATTTTTATGATCTTAATCAAAGATTGGAATGATAAAAGTGTATAGAAACATAAAATTATGGTGGTTCATTTTTTGTGGAGAGTTGAATTGTAAGACAGTTATGCTTCTTCACTTCTTTTATATGCCTTATTGTATTTGTATCAAGAATTTGTATTATTACGTTCTAAATATTTTGTTTTAAAAGTTCATCCCGTGTCCTGATTTCATTCAAGACAGTCCAGTGTGATTTGATTACAGAAAGAAGGAAACTCGATTATTTAAAAATGAACAATAAATTATTATTAATTAAAAATTATGATTACCTTTTAAAATTTATCGGCTAAAACCTTTTTATAGGTCATGTTAATATCATTTCAATTTTAAAAAATATTACTACAGCTCGCCGGATGGAGAGGAAGGCGAAATTAACTACTCTGGAGGTTTTCAGATGAACGGCCTCATCAAATATTTTTTGTGTAGGAGTTAATACTTATATCTCTGCCTACTTCTTTGGGATTTATAGTCGTGAATATATGTATGTAAGTATATTTAGGATCCGGGAGTGTAGGAAGGTACACGGTGTTGGTAAAGAATTCCATATGATATTATAATAGTTTGTCTTATTTACACTGCTTTAATAAGACTCAAGTGTAAGCAAGATAACACCAGTTTACATATAAAATATTGTACAATAATTTAAATTTATACAGCCGCGTAGTTTCCGGCAGAGTAGAATTAGGGCCACCCCATCTCTTCCCATGCGATGACGTAGAAGGCAACTAAAGGATAGAGCTGTTTAACATTGTGTCAAAAATAGAGCCCGGAATACGGCAATAGGCTCACCCCCTGTTACGTGACGTGGGACCGAATACAATTATTGGTGAAATGTGAGCGTTAATGGTTATATGTATGCATGTGTACTATAATTTACAAGTACATACATCTTGTATGGGAAAAACTGCACGACATTACATGCAGACAACTCCATTACATAAATTTTAATAAAATATTCTAAGGCACGCGCCAGGGTATATGGTCTTTATGGATGAAGGTCCAAAACAGTGGCTCACTGAATTAATTTTTAATAATCATTACTAATAAGACAAGATGGAGATTATGGTGCAATATAAACATGTCATTGTTTCGTCTTGGTACAAATAATTTGTCATCATTAACATAAATTAAGATATAACAATAAACGGTAACCATTTTAAAATAACGGTCTATTTCTTAAAGGAAATTATTTTGGTTTGTTTAGGGCTGTATGTATAGTTACTACTGATTGTTTGATTGACTACGTAGTCGTAGTCAATCAAACAATCAAACAATCAAACAGAAAAATAATCTAGTTCTAATTATAGTTCGCTGAGTTTCTTGCTGGTATCTTCTCAGTAGAACTAACCTACCGAACCAGCGAAAGAATCATTTTCCAATGGTTTATTTGTACATTATTTAATATTTTAATATTATTTCTTGACATACTCAATTGTATAATTTTGACGTTCATATGTGCTCTTTGTGTGCCTAAACTGAATAAATGAAATTGATTCTTTGATTCTTGATTCTTTGATTCTTGAAACAGTTAGCCCACGGCAGTCCACGGCTGGACATAGGCCTCCCTCAATTTTTTTTCCAATCCTCTGCCCGTACAGTTTGGCAGAGGAGCTGACTTTATAATAGTGTATTTTACTGTCATGAATAAATTTATTTTATTTTTTATTATTCCGCATCCAGACCGTCCCAGTCACATTTTTCAGGTCGTCAGTCCATCTGGCTAGAGCGTCCTACCTTCTGTTTATTTCTCGCGGTCTCCACTCTAGGACTCGTTTGCTCCAACGGTCACCGGTCCTTCGACAAACGTGGCCAGCTCACTGCCACTTCAGCTTGCTTATTCTGCGACCTATGTCGGTAACTTAAGTACTCTGTCGGATAACCTCGTGCCGAATTCTATCCTTTAGAGAAACTCCAAGCATAGCTCGATTTATAGCCCGCTGCGCGACTTTTAAGCTATGGACCAGCCCCACTGTAAGTGTCCACGTGTCGGCACCGTAAGTCATAACAGGTAGGACGAACTGTTCAAAGACCTTTGTACTACGTAGTACCTACTATTATTTATTCTGTGGTGTAGGTGTTTAATGAATTTTTTGAACAAAAATCAATTAAGTATAATTCGTATCTAATTCTTTCTTATGTATTGTTGAAATGAAGTAAACGATGGCGTATCAAATTTTCAAATAGTTTACTTCATCAATATTATTCCGATTTTATTTATATTATTTTACAATTTATGATTAAAAAAATGTAAAAATAAAAATAAAAATGTAAATTGAAATCTACTGATAGTTGTAAACCTAGTTTCATTGGACTACAGATTTTGACATTGCCATCTATATATATTTTGGAAACCGTGTTGTTCGTGAGGAAAAATATGCAGCTTTATAGAAATCTTAATAGTAAAAGACATAACATGAAGATATGTCTTCCAGCTAATGCAACCACATATCTATCATAACAGTAGTGTGTTCTGCATGGCTCCAAGGCTTTACAACCGACTACCAATTTCTATTTTGCATATCACAAACATAAATTAATTTAAACGTAGCCTTAAGAACCTTTTGCTGGAGAAATGTTATTATTCTGTTGAAGAGTACATAAATGACAAGTCATTGAAATAGATAAAATTAGTATTTCACTGAAATTAAATTAATTGAGTTTACTAAATTGAACACGGATATCATTTGTTACTATCATTATTTAATTAATAATTAATGTAATTGACATTTTCTAATTTGATTTTATTTTCATAATGTATTATTTCCTATTACTGACATGCCTATTTTATTTTATTTTATTTTGATTATGTGAAATCTTATTACAGTTGACATACGCATTTGATTTTATTTTGATTACCTATTTGATATTTAGTTACTATTGACATAATGTACGTATCTCGAATGAACTGTAATGAAGTGTAGTATAAATGCATGTCCACTAATTATTTGTATGGCTCTAATTTGCATGCCGCAAGGCCAAATGTAGTGATACCTTTTTAACAAACATGTACCAACTTTCGACCTACATTTGCAAAATGAATAAATAAATAAATAAAAAAAAAAGAATATTTATTAATATCTGATATTAAAACTATACTTAATCAATATCCAAATTATATTAGACCAAAGTTTTTATTTTTAATTTATTTAAGTATGACTTGTGAAGAAATAATGTGATGTCACTTATCTTTACAGTTATTTAAGTTGCAATGTTTT
The DNA here is from genome assembly GCA_963662185.1 of Eilema griseolum. Lineage (NCBI taxonomy): Eukaryota > Metazoa > Arthropoda > Insecta > Lepidoptera > Erebidae > Eilema > Eilema griseolum. Next base: position 17,077,465 of record OY759250.1, read on the forward strand.
GCAAAGCACAATTTTTTTATACCACATAGGTTGCCGACAAGCACACGGCCCACCTGATGCAAAGTGGTTACCATGGCCTATGGATAATTAAAAATAATTATATGACATAATTTTGATTTAAGAAACCTAATTACAAATCTATCTTTTGACAACTCCCAACCCTAAAACCGCTTCGCGCTACATCGACACGTGTAAGCTAATGCATGCATGCATGCATCAGTAATGCGCTTGCATTACACACAATGATGGTAACCTGCAGCCCATTGTTACAGAGAAAGTGCCTTAGTACTTTATTGAGCGGTAGTGCAGTTGAATTATTCATTATGATAACAGAACGATATAGGTTCGAATCGATGAACATTGTTTAATTTTTTAGGGTTCCTTCTTTGTAAAACAATAAAATCGGTATGTATATAGAGTTCACACTAGTAATTATTATACAGGTTGTTAATGTGCACAGTGGCCCCTCTAACTGGGTAGGTATGTAAAGCTGTATTTTATCGATCGTGCAATAAAACTAATTTTACCGGAATCCTGTTCTAAATTGTATACAGAAGCCAGTAGCTACCGCAGAGTAAAACAAATTACGGAGAAGAAAATCCCGGGCGCAAAAATACTGTGCGGAGCACAAGAAATATTCGTATTCGTAAACGTATCAAGAGTACGGCAGCATTGTGATTGGCAGGCTTCACACACACAGGTTCCCAGTAGGCAGGCAGGCTGCAAAACGTATTGCTCCGCTCTCTCGATATGTTTACGTTACGTTTACAAATATTTTTCGTGGGTCATTATATCGAGCAAATCGCAAATTCGCATCATATTATTTGTATGAAACAGCTGCCCGCAGCGGACAGCCTGAAAAATGAACCAGATATTTTTCTTATGTAACGGTTGCCCCAATGCATTAGTTAGTAACTTGTAAACATTAATTTCGTTGAACGTACGGAACCTCCATATAGATCAAGTATTACGCTTCACTTATTGTATAAAACATTTAATGATGAAATAGATTCGGTATTTTGTTCTTTCACAATACATTTTGAAACTTCATTTGTTAAATGACAATAGATCGAATATTATCGCTGATGAGGTACTTACATGATTTATGATTATTTGATAAACTTAGTTGTTCTGTGTTTACAGATAGATTAGAAATTGACTTCCAGTTGAATATTGACGACATGTGTGGCGTGGTGACTGAGCTTTCAGCTGCTATGCTATATGCGTGGCAGGAGGCGCGGGTTCGATCCCCGCTCAGTGCAAATATTTGTATGCATGAATATGGGTATTTGCATTGGTCTGGGTGTTTCTTAGATAAAATGTATGTATTTATAAAGAAAATATTTAAGTATGTTTATCCGTATTCTAGATTCCATAACACAAGTTAATTAAGCTATGCTTACCATGGGTCTAGATAGCGTTGTGTAGAATATCGTGGAATATTTATATTTAGGTATATCTACTGGTTTATGGGGTTAGTCTCGGCACAGAAAAAAAAGAAAAGTATCTCTATACAGAGGTCGCAATTACCCCATTCTCTGTTTCCCCGGAATTTATTTCTTTTATAATAAATATTAAATCCAACTACCCACCCTCTCCTTTCCTACACAGGACAACACGTGCAGGGCGTAGATGTCACCCCACACTGTGCAGAATATACGAGCAAGAACCAAGTTTATGAGACTCTTTTCTTTGCCGCACCACCAAGAACTGGAACTCATTACCAGCTCACATGTTTCCTTCTTCCTATAGTCCCGGGTCCTTTAAGCGGGGCGTCTAAGCATCTGACGAGGCCGCGAAGCTGAGTGCCACCATTGTAACATTACTTAGTGTCTGTAATGGTGACCCTCTTTCCTGAGACATTGCCTTTAGCTCACCATGCGGCGAGGTGAACTCAAGTAGGCGTGTTCTAAATAAAATAAAACTACTTTCATTTTTATACCACAATACTTTTAATATAATAAACATTAATTATTATTATTAAATTAATTGTTTTGTTTAAATAAATATAATGGCATCTAAAACTCTTACTGCACACAGCTTACACCGTTAGGACCCCGTGCCGACACCCGAAGCTGAAGGTCACACAAATACTGAATTTGTCACGAATTTGACATTGTACTTTGAGTAAAACCAGGAATACTCAAATACATTGTGTGCTGTAGACGATGCATGCAATTTGTCATTTTGCGCTTTTGACGTTGCTGCTATTCGGTATGTATAATTACGATTGTTTATATGATACGTGTGTGGAGTACCTACGCACCCATTGGTCCCCTAAAATTCGTACCCTAAGTTCGTCTGCTCAATTATTTGAGACTCCCACTAGTTAAAACTCAGAATATATTATATCAATGTTTTTTTATACCACTTAGGTGAAATACATGCACACGATCCATCTGATGGAAAGTGGTTACTGTGGACGATAGACATGTACAATATCAGGGGTGTTGAATTCGCACTGCCGACCCTGTTAGAATGTTCACAGGGTTGGCAGCGCGAGAATCGTCCCCTGGTCTGTTATATGTTTCAAAACAATAATATAGAAGCATGATAGTGTCCCCACCAAGAGGAAACAGCGAAAGCACAAAGCAATAGCAATGTGTAGTAGTTTTCACGTCCGAAATATCCTCACGCATAACCCTTCCCTCCCTTCTCTACCGGAGCCGGTAGGAGAGGTTATGTCGGACTCGAACGAACTAATACGCACGGCGTCTATGCATCGTTGTGGGTAGCCGGAGGTGAGCGTCACAAGCATATCCCTCACACTGAGGGCCATCTCTCTCGATCAGTCCCTCCTCGGATGTGAGGGCCACGAATGTGTAGTTAGTAGTGACTAAGTGACGAAACTTAATACTTATTTTTAATGAACAAACATCAAGTTTATTATCTACACATGGACCGGTTATGTTGTCTGTCTGTTACATAATTGCAGTGTCGTGTGCACGTTAATTACAAAGTGACAGGTACCGCCTGCTTCGCATAGCAGAGCTCTGTAAAAAAGCTATGTCAACAGATTATAAAGTAGTACTTACGACCTGTATTTCTTACTGATAAGGAGTGTATAGGCTATCAAACTTGATATAAAGACTAATTGGCTGGCTATGTGCAGTGAGTCTATTAAAAAAATACAGTGACACTCCGAGAATGCCGATAGAAGTGAAAACTTGGTTAATATCTGTAAATACTTATATACAGAGGTGTTGGTAACGGTTACAGTAACAGTGTTGCGAATTCAATTGTTTCATCAAATCCTAACGAGCTAAAGGACTATTCATTTCATTAAAACATCCTGTGCTGGAACTGCTGTCTTGTGTTTTATGAGTTTCAATGGGTTTCTGTTATAATCTAATCGTTTTTTTTTCATTGCATCCGAAGTTTTGTACTTGATTTGGCTTAACGATATTTTCTAGAATGACTGTCAACTCATTGATCAGATCCCCCAATCCCAGTACGTCCATCTCCTTGTAGGGAGATCCGATAGATGTCGCTCCCATAAAAGTTAAAGAAAAGCGGACCCTGGGCTCAGGGTTCGCGAGTAACGTCATCGTGACAAGTCCTACATTTTTTTTTACAAAATTACCTGAGTATTTACCACCATAACATGATTCTGCATATGTCAAAAGAGATCTGTCAGTTTTTTGTCAACCTCCATCAAGCATACAGTCTACGAATTAATCTCAAATATAAATCAACTAACAACTAACGAAGATCAATTACCTACTTGATGTTATCTTAATAAACGTGATTTAATTTAATTATTCCTATAATGGCTCCAACATGAATTAATGGGAGCCATGATGGGACATAACAGCATCTTAAATCACATCTTTGTAAAGTGTTCAACTAATTTATTTAATGTTTTACATTACTTTGTATACAAGTACATACTTATATACAAAGTGGCGTAAATATCAGCACACCTATGCAGAAAAATAGTAGGAGGTAGGACACGACGGTATTGAGCAGTCTGACTGGGGAAGTACCTCCGCCCTACAGAATACTGCAGCCATAATAACCTCGTGTTGTGTTCCCGGCGGTGAGTAGGGTAGCCAGAGCTCACTGGAGAGTTTTTGTACTGTCAGTGGGAAGACCAAAAGCTTGTCCTGCTTTATCTTTTACACTGACGGCACAGAAACTCTTGTGCTTAAAGGGTTGGCAGCGCGATTGTGACCTCCCTTTCATAGGTCGCGGTAACACTTTCCATCAGGTGGGCCGTCTTTTTTTTTTATACCACTTAGTTAGCAGACAAGCACACGGCCCACCTGATGGAAAGTGGTTACCTTGACCTATGGACGTCTGTAACACCAGAGGAGTCACAGTCGCGCTGCCAACCCTGTAAGTACAGAGTTTCTGTGCCGTCAGTAGAAGACAAAGCAGGACAAACCTTTAGTCTTCCCACTGACAGCACAAATTCTCCAGTGAGCTCTGGCTACCCTACTCACCGCTGGGAACACAACACGAAGTTATTATAGCCGCGCCGTCTGCTAGTCTGCCACATTAGTTGTATAAAAAAATCCTTTATAGTCTCATTTAAGACCAAAACGTGCCGTGATGGTTCCCAGGGGATCTATCGTTTTTTCCCGTAGGTGTTGTACAAGGCGACAAGGCTTTACCCAGGGTGGGTACATGAATAGATTTTAATATGGAAAACAAATAAGCTGCCCTTTATCCCTGCAATATATTCCTTAGGGAATGAAATTAAAACACGCGGGGAAATGGAGCTGGAGCCGTTAACAACAGCTGCTTTGATCATTATGTTTTCAACAGTAGGATAAACCTACAATAATGTTAGCAAGAGAGCTTAAAACTTATTAGAACAGGCTATACTAAAACAAGTAGATACCTCTCACTAACGAACCACAGTTACTAAGTTGACATTGAGAGCTAAACCATAACTTCTGCTCGCCATATACAACGGAAATCAGTACACATCTCATAAAACAAGACCACAATTACGTTTCGATCGTAAATCATGATCTTACATCCGAGTTATGTCAAACACATAATACCCTGGAGCGAGCAAATCGACTGAATATATTCCTAATACACTTAAACTATGCTTTATAGGCAGACAGACCGACAAAGCGGTCTAGGTAGCTTCTTAACTTGTGTGTATGTAGATTGAGGGCCCAACCTTGTTAATTATTATTAACATGTAGTTAGGATATAGTGAACATTCCCATACATTTGTGAAAGTCTAATTAGGATTAAGGTAACCTTTGTTCAAAATTGGCAACTACTACTACACACACACACACACACACACACACACACACACACACACACACACACACACACACACACACACACACACACACACACACACACACACACACACACACATATGCACACACAAACACGCGCGCGCGCATGGACACTCGCACACACGCACTCACGTTACAATTGTTAAGACTGACGAGTGATATGTACATACATACATACATAAATACATACTTACATATAATCACGCATTTATCCCCGGAGGGTTAGGCAGAGGTGCCATTGTACACTGCCACCACGCGGTTCGAGAGATATCTAATTAATTACATATTTTAATTGAACATTTTGGCGAAACTATTGACCGGGCATTAAGATCACTGTGGTTACAATATTGAAAAAGTTAGAAGTCACTGCTTAAAGGCAGACAGACCGACAAAGAGAATCTAAATAGCTTCTTAGCTTAGCGTTAAAGATGTAGATAACTGGGTGTTGAACAGCGAGATATTAGTGATCTTTGATATATCTGATTTATGAAGGCAGTTCTGAAGATGAGACGATTCCGCACTATTCCGCTGAGAATTTCTGTTGGAAGCTGTGATCTTTTCACTTTTGCGGTGATAGCGAATAAGATATTTTATTACTAGATTGCTTTGAATGTTACTAATGTTATAAGTGTGGAATTTTAAGAATATGTCTAAAGACGATTGGATGATTGTTTGTTACTTTTTTACGCAAGAATGGCTAAACAGATCTGGATGTTTTATAGAGATTTTAAGTTTAAGATCATGAATGCCCTCTCCAAGGTACTCCTCTTTTCAATAATTTTGTCAAAGCGAGTATCTTCTCAGCAAGTCGGATCTAACCTACTATACTTTGACCTATACAAGCTATGAAGGGGCTATCTGACAATCTCTCAACTTCAAATCTTTATTACTTCGTTTAAAGATTAACTATGACATTATATGACGAAAGCCGCGGTAGCCTAGTAAACCGCGGTAGCCCAGTGGTATGGGTAATGGACTGCTGAGGCGAGGTTTCGGGTTCGATCCCAGGTTTTACCATGGCACACACCAATGACTTTTCGATGCTTTTCGAAGTTTTATGTGTATTTATCACAAGTTTATAAGTGACCGGTTAATGGCAATAGGCTCGTCACCTATTACATTGGGACCTAAACATAAACTGGCGAAATGTGCGTGCTAGCACCCCTGCCTACTCCTTAGGGGATATAGGCGTGGGTTTTTGTTATGTACAATAATATTATAGTGTCAACTGCGGGTATGGCTGACATATCGAACTGGAAAAAGCGGACCCAAGACTCCGAGGTAAAAGCTTCAAATGCGACTAGAACATATGCAAGGATGGAGAAGAATAAAATTATAGTTACTAGTGTAAAACTCGCCGAGATATTTACCATGTTTATTATTTTTGTTAAGCAACCGATATTTCGGGGCTGTTAAAAGCGCTGTGATCACGGTGTACTTTTGTACGTGCGGCGCTTAAAACAGCGCCGAAATATCGGTTGCTCAACAAAAATAATAAACAAGGTAAATATTCCGGCGAGTTTGACACTAGTAATGTGAATGACCATGTCAATCTCAAATCAAATCATTTAAGGAGGTAGGGCGGCGGTATTTCCGCCCAATTGAGCAGTCCGACTGGGAAAGTACCTCCGCCCTACAGACAGACAGAAAATAACTTCGTGTTGTGTTCCCAGCGGTGAGTAGGGTAGCCAGAGCTCACTGGAGAGTTTTTGTGCTGTCAGTGGGATGGCCAAAGGCTTGTCCTGCTGTGTCCTCTACACTGACGGCACAAAATCTCTGTTCTTACAGGGTCGGCAGCGCGACTGACTCCTCTGGTGCTACAAACGTCCATAGGCCACGGTAACTACTTTCCATCAGGTGGGCCGTGTGCTAGTCGGCCACCTAAGTGTATAAAAAAATTTAGAAAAGAACATAAAATTATAGTGTTAAATAGTTGTCTATTAATGTAGTGTTAAAGCTCCTGTGTTAAGGCTTTTATTTGAGATAGGTATTTTGAAATTGTCAGATAGCTCCTTCATCCACTCAAGTCTTCAAACTTTTCTTGAAAATTATATATTGCAAATGACGTCAATTTCGTATGATGTAATTAGGTATATTTATTTATCTTTTCTCACAGCGTCAGAGGAACGGGCAGCTCTGCAGCTTAGTTAGAAAAAAATTACTAAATATATGTTCCAATGCTGCTGAGCGTGTGAGGCCTCTCATGACCAGAGGGCTGGCCTCTTTTTAGGTCAGAGAATAAGCATTGCCATACAACGTGGCAATGCTGCCAGTCTTCTAGGAACGCTACCACAAGAGGCATGCGATGCGGAGGAATTCCATGACGCATTTTAATTGTTCTTAGCTATAAATTGTGTAATAGTTATTTTAGGTTTATTGTATTTAATATTTATATATTATTTCTTGAAATGATTTTAAAATTTTGATGTTCCTAAATTGATTAAATGCACTGTATATTTATAAGAGTTTGGCAACACTCGTTACCATAGTAACGAGGCTGTAGGGCGCCTCTTCATATAAAATTCCGGAGTTAGAGATACTTCTTCGTGATGAAGAGATTACAGACCGGCTCTTTAGGCAATTAAGCCGTAATTAATCTAGAGTTATGTGTTTTTTAACTTTATAGACTTTGTGCCGAAGTTGCTTAATAAAATATTAATAAATAGGTTTTTTTTATACGAGCGTACTTAAAATATTCAATATTTTATTACTTTTAATTGAGTGTGCTATTTTTTATAGCATAGATTACTTAAATTAATGGTCATCTAGTTTATTTTAGAGTTTTTTTTTATATTCATTCTTGCCAAGTGCAAAAAGCAGTAAACGCGTATGGGGCATGTAATTTACTAATGGCGCCAACTGGAATGGCAGCAATAACAACAATTTGAAGAACATATAAAATATTTGTACACAGACATATGCTCACGCCTATTTCCTTTCGGGGTAGGCAGAAAATATAAAATATTTTTTTATACAACTTAGGTGGCAGACAAGCATACGACCCACCTGATGGAAAGTGGTTACCGTGACCTATGAACGTGTGTAACACCAGTGAAGTCACACCCGTGCTGCCGACCCTGTAAGAACACCAAAATCAGGACAAGCCTTTGGTCTTCCCACTGACGGCACAAAAACTCTCCAATGAGCTCGGGCTACCCTACTCACCGTCGGGAACACAACTTACAGTGGCCTATAGATGTGTGCAACACCAGGGGTGTCACACTCACGCTGCTGACCCTGTAAGCACAGAGAGTTTCTGTCCCGTCAGTGTAGAAGACAATGCAGGAAAAGTCTTTGATCATCCCAAAGACTGCAAAAAGCTTCTCCAGTGAGCTCTGACGGCCCTATTCACCGCCGGGAACACAACACGAGGTTATTATGACCGCGATATTCTGTAGGGCGGAGGTACTTCCGTAAAATTACTGTATATGTCATAAAGTGTCATCATTACTTACTAACGGGACGTGGGATTAACACCTTTTTAACATACATATACCTACTCTCGCCTATAAATATCCGAAGGGGTAGGCAGAAGCACATTTCACTATGCTTTCGGGCCTACATTTTTTTTACATAAACAAGCTCACGGCCCATCTGATGGAGTGTGATTACCGTAACGTATAAACGTGTGCACACCAAGGGAGCTACACCCGTGCTACCGGCCCTGTAAGAACAGGGAGTTTCTGTGTCAGTGTAGAAGAAACAATCGGGACAAGCCTTTGGTATTCCCACTGAAAGCACAAAAACTCTCCAATGAGCTCTGGCTACCCTACTCACCGCCGGGAACACGAGGTTATTATAGGTTATTATGCTCAATTGGGTCGGGAATACCGTCGTGTCCTACTTCCTGGTAAAAACGTAATAGGGGGCAAGCCCATTGTCATCCATCGGGTACTTAGTCACGGGCTGTACGTTTACTGCCGGGTAGAGAATATCTCTATTTCTAAATTGTGTTCTACAACACCCACAGAAAGAGATCTTAATAAAATATACTAGCCTGACTGCCAGGAACGGCTACGTTTAAGGTTGTCTGGAAAAGATCGCAGTCCGCGATAAGACTGCCCATTACGAATTTTGTGAAAATTGTGAACGTTTTTGATATTTATTTTGTGTTGATTATCGGTGTAAAATAAAGTTATAATCATTCATTCATCCGTTTTTGAGGGGAAGGGGGGGGGGCATCATGGGGGGTATACATAGTAGGTTATCAATATTATCAATCAATCAATTTCATTTATTTATTTATCACAAAACAATTTTTACATTGTGTCGGATTGGAAAATATAATATAATTTCAAGGTATTGAGTATTTACACATACATTATGAACAATACAATATAAATTAAAATAAGCTATTACAGTCCATATACCTCTACCACTGTTGGAACGTTTTAGCCTACTGTTCCCACGTTTTATTTCAAGTTTTCCTACTCCCGCAGTAATATAATGTGTATATTTTTCCGTTACTCGCCTCTTACGACACCCTTCTTTCCTTTCTTTTTTATATAGGACACGTAAATTAGACTTCACCTTGCCTGATGGTAAGCTGAAGGCAAAGTCTCAGAAAAGAGGGTCACCATTACTTACACATACTAGGTGATAAGTGATAATGGTGACACTCAGCTTGACGGCCTCATCGGTTTTTCACGCCCCGCTCAAGGGACCAGGGACCTTAGGAAGAATAGATGGGGTGGTGAAGCTTGTATTCTTACTCCGTCACCACACACACAGTAGGTTCATAGAAATTAGATTTGAGCGTCTTTAAAAAGGCATTATTCTACAAAAACATGCTCTTAAATAGCACTTGCCTATTAGATTGTTTACTGGCTGTCTATAAGACCTATCAATCAATAGTATTAGTGACTGTGTCAGGTCAGAATATCAACAACAGATAGTTAAAATAGGTTAATAGAACAGAAGATTACTTTTCACCACCGAAAACTATAAACATGTATTCAAACTATCATGGTCGTACATTAGTACCTATTAAAGTAATCGGGATATTTACCATGTAGTATGTAACTGCCGAACGTCTAGAATCCAGTGGTCCGTCTTTTACAGAAACAACCAGGAACAAGCCAAAACAAAATCGCGAGTGGATACAGTAAGCATCGTGTGTCGTGAACGTGATTGAAATCGGGTTCAAGTCTGTAGTAAGAGTGAAACCAGTGGTAGTGCACATACGCGTAGTAAAAGAATTTGAAAGATCGATATATTTACTCCTAAAAATATTTTTTCACTGTTCACCTTCAATACTCCAGTTCCTCTGTCATCGTGGTGCTTGCAACAGCGCCGAAATATCGGAAACTCACACCAATACAACATGGTAAGTATCCCAATTACTTAGTTAATAAACATGTAGCTAAAATATTTTCATCTTGTTCCTTTCTTTGGAAACCCATTCCCGGGATAAGGAGCTATGTAATTTTGCAGACTAATCTATCACTGTACCAAATTTCAGCCTGATATGTGTAGTCGTTTGAGCGTATATCTGTATCCTATTCGTTAGCACAGAAGCAGAGACTAGAAACGTGCTTTTTGCATGTCAACGTAAATAAACACACAAGAATTAAAAATAAAAATGAGTGCATAAAAATGCCGAAAATTATAAACCCAAACCCTTTTGACACATTTACAGTTCAAATAAAACTTACTTATGTTTAAAAACGTTCAAAGAGTAGTTAAATATATCTCACAAATATAGCGGATGCTTTCTTTTTTAAGAATGTATTATACCTAACGTTGTTAAGTAATCGCTTCGTTTGTCTAAAGTTATTTACAGACTGTGTTGTTGATACACGTATATTATTTAGAGTATCGTGTCAATCTCTGGCAATTAACAGGCGGTATGTGAGAGTTAGATCGTTAACAGATAAAATATATACACGTGATTATCACTCAGCTCACCTCCTCTGCGTCGATTAATGTTTACATTTTGTTTTATAGTTGATTTAACTTTTCCAGATCGACACCTGTCGCAAGAAGACTGTGACAAGAAATCCATTGTATAGGTTTCGAATAAAACAGGATGAATTGGGAATTGGGATCAATGAGTGAGTTACATTTTTTATAATTTCTTTTTAGCACCAGAGGTATGTCATGTTTTAATACTTTTATGGTATACAATAAAGAATATCTTTGATGTCATTTAACTCTATTTTGGTACTTATTTCATTGAAATAAAAACACTTCTAACGGGTTATATCGTGATTTATTTGGTTTTTATTTCAATGGTTGTAATTCACGTAAACTTCCGAAAGTTTCATAATTAATTCATTTTTAAAAGAGATAGAATGGAACATTCTTTCATTCAATTTCTTTATTATTTTAGCTCACAGGTCAGTTATAAATGATATTCACAAGTCAATACTTAAACAAACGTACATTTATGAAAATTATTAATAACAACCAGACGGTAAATTGTACATAACTTCGTGATGTGTTCCCAGCGGTAAATAGGGTAGCCAGAGCTCACTGGAGAATTTGTGCTGTCAGTAGGATGACTATAGGCTTATCCTGCTTTGTCCTCTACACTGATGGCACAGAAACTCTGTGCTTACAGGGTCGGCAGCGCGAGTGTGGCTTCTCTGGTGTTACACACGTCCATAGGCCACGGTAACCACTTTCCATCAGGTGGGCCGTTCGCTGCCAACTAAGTAGTATAAAAAAATAAAAAACCATTTTACGGTTAAATATTAATTATTAACTTACGTATGGTCAAAAGTAGTATGTAATTTAATTTATAAATGAAGTCTACTAAGTACACTATACAAATACGAATTTTAATGGTTATTACTTGGCTTTCTAATTGCCTGTTATTTACGATTACAGATCACGTGACCATCGGTTAGTATTTAGTGCCTACGCAATCAGTTTGATTTTGACACACCTGCTGTACTAATACCGTCATAGATTAAACATTTCAAAAATACAGACAAGACTTTCCGTTGAAACTTGATAAATATAAAACAATAATGGATTAGAGATTTCAACTCCTCCAAAAGTAGATAAATTAAGCCCCGTATTCTAGAATGAAATTTGATTCCAGATTCAATGAATGCTCAAGTGATTTTCATTGATAAAATCTACTCTAACATTAAGTTCTAGCATATAATCTATAATTAAAACTAATTTCAAGTCATGACTGAGTATCATTCTAGAATACGGAAATTAATATGCGTTTATACGAATAGTTACAAAACCATAAATAAAATACCGATAAAAATAATTAGTTGCTTGAGTTATATTATTAATAAAGCTGCAAGTTACCAAACTACCTACGTTTAACAATTTCTAGTATACCTGTCTATTCTGTCACAATAATTTGGGATCAGCGCAATACGTCATTCCTCTCCAAATAGTCATGCCCCCCCCTGCCCCCGGTATGCGCTAGAGCCTTGATCGTCATTCAACAGGTGTACCGTCTTGTAGAAGAGGTTGACTTGGTCCCATAAACCTCTCTTTTCTTTACCGTCTATAACGTCTTAGAATTATTTTCCAGAACAGGTAGTTCCTTCTTCTTACAGCCTCGGGTTAAAAAAACGTCTGATGAGGCTGGCAAGGCGGACCACCAATGTAACAGTATTTGTGTCTGAAATGGTGACTTCTTTCCTGAGACTTTGTGCTTAGTTATAATAACTTAGTGTTGTGTTCCCAGCGGTGAGTAGGGTAGCCAGAGCTCATTGGAGAATTTGTACTGTCGGTGGGATGACTAATGGCTTGTCCTGCTTAGTCCTCTACACTGACACACAGAAACTCTGCGCTTACAGGGTCGGCACCGCGAGTGTGGCTCCTCTGGTATTACACACGCCCATAGACATGGTAACCACTTTCCATCAGGTGGGCACGGCCCTGCCTGCTTGTCTGCCACCTAAGTGGTTTAAAAAAAAGGCTAGGTAAAGTCATATTGACATGTTCTAATAAAAAAAACCACTACACTTCTGTACAATTTTATAGTGTATACTATTAAAATTTTAATTAAAACAGAAATATGTACATACTATAACACTTACAAAGTAAGTAATAATCTAACTACGCCTACTGCACTCGTAAAATTAAAAACTTTGTTAGGTTGGCAATAACTGATAATGAGATTGCAGATGGCAGTACACCTGTGTGAATAAAAGACATTATTTATTGTCTATGGCATGTTATGCATACATAGAGAATGCACGCATATACAGAAGGTATAAAAGTAGGCGGCTGGCGCCTCCTTCTGCGAGCAAGTAATGCTCGTGAAGGAGGAGGCGGGGCGGGAGCGGCAGAAGGTACGAAGGCAACTCGGGCGTCGGAGGTCGATGAACGACCTCCGCCCACCATGAGCGCCGGCCTGGTAGAAGCAGGCCGCAGCGGCGGCGCGCCCGGCACGCCTTTCCGTTTCCGGGGACGAGTTAGGGACTCTGTAGTCCTCACACCCGAGAAGAGGGTCAGATCGTGAGAGATGGCCCTGGGTCGGCCGGGGTGCGAGGTATATGCCTGTCAACCTCACCTTCGGTAACCAAAGCGACCCACAGGCGGCGTGCGTTTTAGTCGGTTCGAGTCCGATACAACCTCCTACACCGACTTCGGTAGGGAGGTATCCGTGGGGATTTTGCGCACGTAAAAAAAAGTATAAAAGTAGTTATAATATTTTTTTGTATTTACCTAATCTGTATAATATCTACAAGATGGCCATATGCGTATTAAGGGATTTAATACACATAATTATGTAATAGCGCGTAATGATAATAATGTAATGACATTTTATAGAAAATGGCCTTTGTGGAGTGGCGATGGTGAACGTTCTCTCGAGGAGGTAGGACATGACGGTATTTCCGTCCAATTGAGCAGTCTGACTGGGAAAGTCAGCCGCGTGGTTCCCGGCAGAGTAGAATTTGGGCCACCCCATCTCTTCCCATGCGGTGTCGTACAAGGCGACTGAGGGATAGGGCTGTTTAACATCAGACAGATATATACACGATATACAGCCCAGACTCGGCCTCAAATGTGGGGCTCGAGTCAACTCTAGTATCCGATATACGGCAATAGGCTACCACCTATTACGTGGGACCGAATACAGTTATTGGTGAAATATGGGTGTTAATTCACCTCTGCCTAACCCTCCGGGGTTAAAGGCGTGATTTTATGTGTATGTGATGTGACTGGGAAAGTACCTCCGCCCAACAAAATACCGCGGTCATAATAACCTCCTGTTATGTTCCCGGAGGTAAGTAGGGTAGCCAGAGCTCAATGGAGGGTTTTTGTGCTGTCAGTGGAAAGAACAAAAGCTTGTCTTGCTTTGTCTTTATACTGACGGTACAGAAACTCTCAATGCTTGCAGTTGTCAACGCGAGTGTACTTGTCTGACACGAAAGTGGTATAAAAAAAACTATTTCTTTGTTCCATACAAACAATCTTTATGATAATGATGCACAGTATGCATCATTGTCATATAATGCATAGTGTGAAGGGTTATGCAATTAATTTATATGCACAAATAATACAAACTTACATGCGATACCAATCAATATATACTATTGTACCCGAGGCTGGTACAACCTTATAATTAGAAACTTTGTTAGGTTGGCAATAAGTGGTAATGAGATTGCTCACGGCGGCACATTTGTGTGAATTATTTAGATATTTAATGTGTATGGTACGTGTACAGCAGAGTTTCTCAAACTTTTAGTTCCACATATTTTGGACCTTACGCAAACTTTAAATACCGGCGATTTTGCCACTTACTTATCAAAAAGCTATGAGTTGCTCAATAATGATTGTAATAATCTCTCGCTCTATTTTCAAATCTTATTGTCATTAATAATCAATAATAATTTAGCTTTATTTAGTTTAGCTTGGTTCCTGTACCCGAAGCTGTCAGGGCACTATGTACTATGCACTATATTATACTTTTAAATACGTTTTTTGTTATAATATGTATAAATATAATTTAAAAGATTTTTAAATTAGGAATAATAATAATTATGGATGTGATGATATGATATTTTTTACTTTTAGTTGTGTTTATTCAGTTTAAGTACATAAAATATGCTATTATAATATACAATTACTTACAAATTAATATAAAACTAAGCTAACTATACAATATATACAAAAATGGAATAGAGAAAAAGAGGGAGTTGGTTTTGTTAGTTGTTTTCTTTTAGTTTGGTTTTCTAAAGCGTGGTTTAAATTTTTTTTATGCTCTTTATCATTATCTCACCCTGATGATTAATGATTAAACTGTAAGTTATTATACATAATATGCAGCTCCCACATAAGTAAGTTCCAACGAAGAGTAGAAGAGATTTGACTGCTTCAAATTAAAGCTAATAAACAATATAAATCAAATAGATACGCGTACCGGCGCAGCGTACCCCTCTTTGAGAAACGCTGTCTTATATTAAAGTGTTCACGATTCATCAGAATGATTTGTATTAAATGAAAATAAAATGAAAATAGCATAACATCACGTGTAATGCCGTTGGCAACATTAGCAGTTGTAAATCGGGCACACAGACATTGTATCTACGAATAATGTGGGTAGATAAATTGATAGCCTCAAATACTTCAATTAAATGCAGGTCTAGAAGTACATGTTGCCTGTAATATTCTAGATCAGGAGATTACGGGAGCGATCACCGTCTAACCTCAGTCAAACGGCGGGCTCTTGTCTCTGCTTACCCCGGAGGATTAATTAAAATGTAAAGAAGTTATAAGCATGTATGTATGTATATATACATATCTATATATAAAGTGGAAGATCTTGACTTTGCCTGAAGGGAAAGCTGGGAAAGTACTAGTTACGTAGGAGGATAAAAAAATCCTTTCAGGAAACCAGTTTCCAAACTTCAGTTTCCTTAACGGCCGAAGGGCTCTAAATACTGACGGTAGTGAATTTTACTCAAAGGAAATATTCTTTTATTTTTCAAAAAAAACGAAACCTAATTCTGATGGTTCAATGACTAAAAGTTCTGTATTTGCTGGCATTTATAAGTTAAAATTTTATGGACTTCCTTTCATTTAATTTATCATGTTGGTTATACAGATTTGATCCATATGATTAACACTATTGATTGATGAAGGATTTTGCATTTTCGGATACTTTTTTTTTTTTTTTTTAAAACGCACGCCGCCTGTGGGTCGTTTCGGTTGCCGAAGGTGAGGTTGACAGGCATATCCCTCGCACCCCGGCCGACCCAGGGCCATCTCTCACGATCTGGCCCTCTTCTCGGGTGTGGGGACCACAGAGTCCCCAACTCGTCCCCGGAAACGGGGAGGCGCGCCACGCGCGCCGCCGCCGCGGCCTGCTTCTGCAAGGGTGACAGGCGGCTTCACCTGTCACCCCCAGGCCGGCGCTCATGGGGGGCGGAGGTCGTTCATCGACCTCCGACGCCCGAGTTGCCTTCGTGCGCGGGCAGCTTGTCTAGCGATCCTTCGTCGCTCCCTCTGCCGCTCCCGCCCCGCCTCCTCCTTCACGAGCATTACTTGCTCGCAGAAGGAGGCGCCGGCCGCCCACGCATCCGCGCAGCGAACCATCGCCGCGAGCAAGGTGGAGAGCGTGAGAACCCTCACTCCCAGGGCCGCCACAAGCTCCCGCCTCGGCGTCTCCCACGCCGGACACTCGGTGAGTGTGTGCGGACCTGAGTCCTCGCTCGCGTCGCAGTGATGGCACTCGGACGTTGGCTCTTTCTGCATCCGACGCAGATACTTTCCGAAGCATCCGTGCTCGGTGATCATCTGCGTCAGACGGTACGAGAGGCTGCCGTGTGGCCTCTCTAGCCACTCCCCCATGATGGGTCTTACCGCCGTTACTACGGCGTGCCCTGCGCTTGGTTGCCCAAGTCGTCTCTCCCATTCTGCCACCATTTCCCTGTGGAGCCGGGATCTCACGGCCCGAATTTCTTCGGGCTCGGGATCGTGACCCCGCTCCCGCGCCGCCCTTCGGAACCTGTATAGCGCCGAAAGGCATCTCGCTTCCAGGATCCATGGTGGCGATCCGGCGAGGAGACTCGCCGCGTTGAATGATATCGTGCGGTACCCCCTTATGATGCGGCACGCCAACTTCCGCTGCGGACGCTGCAGCAGAAGCATGTGCCGATCACTCAGGGTGTCCGCCCACACGGGACACCCGTACAGGGCCATGGACCGCACGACACCCGCGTAGAGTCTCCTGCAGGAGTCATCCGGGCCCCTCAGGTTGGGCAGTAGCCGCGCCAGAGCGTTGGCTGTGTCCGCCAATTTGGGGCCCAGACTTCGGAAGTGCTTCCCGAAGTCCCACCGGCCGTCGAGCACGAGCCCCAGATATTTCATCTGGGGCTTGATGCCGATGAGAGTGCCTCCCACTGTGAGACTGGAACCAGGTGGTGGCGTGCGCCGAGGTCCATGAAAGAACATGGCCTCGGATTTATGCAAAGCCACCTCAAGGCCCAGCCGCCGGATCCGTTCCACGACTTGAGCAACCGCGGTCGTGGCCCTCAGGATCGCTTCGCGGTGTGTAGCTCCGCTCGCCGTCACTAGCGTGTCGTCCGCATAGCACGTGACGGCGGCGCCGTCCGCAAGCTCACCGCGAAGCACCCAGTCGTATCCAATGTTCCACAGTAGCGGCCTGAGAACCGATCCCTGTGGAACACCGCACGACATCTCACGCCGACCGACGCCGGTCGCACTTGGGTAGATGACGGCTCTCTCCGTCAGGTACGCCCCGACTATGCGGCGGAGGTAGAGAGGCACACCGTGGTACACGAGTGCCTCCCTGATGCAACTCCAGGGCAAGGTGTTGAACGCGTTGGAGATGTCCAAGGACACCGCCAACGTCACCTCACCCCGGGCAACTGCCTCCTCCGCCAAAGTCCTCACGCGCATGATGGCATCCACGGTGGACCGCCACCGGCGGAAACCATATTGGGCATCCGCCAGGTCCGGCCCCCTGCCAGAGAGGTGCTCGACGAGGCGCTTCGCAATAACTCTTTCAAAGAGCTTGCCCACCTCGTCGAGCAACACAATGGGCCGGTAGCCGGACGGTTCGTCCGCCGGGCGACCCTCCTTTCGGATGAGGACCAGTTTCCCCGT
The DNA here is from genome assembly GCA_963662185.1 of Eilema griseolum. Taxonomy (NCBI): domain Eukaryota; kingdom Metazoa; phylum Arthropoda; class Insecta; order Lepidoptera; family Erebidae; genus Eilema; species Eilema griseolum. The sequence goes on from OY759250.1 coordinate 17,095,782, forward strand.
CTTCCACATCTTCGGAAACTGGCCCCGCTCCAAGCATGCGCTGAGGAACCCTCTCAGCCGGGGTTCGAGACCGTCTTCTCCCAGAGCTAGGACCCACGCGCGGCCTGGAATGCCGTCGGGTCCCGGGGCGGTGCTCTTCTTGGCTCTAAGCCTTCGCACCGCCAGCTCCAGTTCTACCCAAGTGACCTCGGGGACTTCGTCGTCAACTACCACACTGGGCGCCACAGGCGACCGAGGTGGCGGAGTCATCTGCGGCGGAACGTGTTTCGCTCGCGCCGGGAACAGGGACTCGACCACTCCACCGAGCAGAGCTGGCTGGACAACCCGGGTCAACGGCGGGGCCCGGGGGCGCAGCTTTCCTCTTACCACAAGGTAAGGCCGCCCCCATGGGTCCCGCTCCAGCGTCTCCATGAGCTCCTTGTAAGCCGCGGCTTTCGCCCGCTTAATCTCCGCTCGGAGGGCATCTCTGGCCTCCCTGTATCCCACATGAAGCTCCGCCACTCGGGGCTCCGTATCTGCGGTTCGGCTACGCCTCCTACGGAGTCTGGTCCACCGGCGGTGCGCGATCACGCAGGCTTGCCGTAGCCTCGCGATCTCCGCAGACCACCAGTAGACCCGACGCCTCGGACTGTAGGGTGGTGCCCTAGGCATACCCGCATCGCAGACACGAGTCATGGCCTCCCGGAACCACACCGCCTCATCGTCGATATCGACAGGCCTGTCCGGCGCAATGGCCCAGGCCTGTACGATGGCGGCCTCCAGGAGGACCTCCCGATTCAGTCTCCCAAGCACCCAGCGTGGCTCGCGTGGGGCCGGTATGACCGGCTGCATTTTCGGATACTGAGTGTGTGGCAAGAGAGTATTTGTAAATCTTTACATACAGTATCGTTTCTTTTTAAAAATACTTTAAAAATAAAAATAAAAACTAAAAAAAAAAAAAAAAACCCTACTTTTCTGCTCCACTGTGCACTGAGACCACTGACACTCAGTTCATTCCTTATGACGTCAAACTAGCACCTAATGAGTCTTCCAGTCCTATTGGGGTCCAACGGAAGCGGCAGGGCCACAGTCACTTGTTATTCAAATAATTACATGCAAAATATGACCGCGCCAGTAAAAGCGACTCTCATAATTTATTTGAAACATTTATTGAAATTCAGTTTATATTGCTCTTAAAACTATTGTCTGCTGGAACTTCACACTAGGATTCCCTGGGTCGTGAAGACCAGTCTCTCTGTCTCTTTCGTAAGACACAATAAATTCAACTGAATATTCGTTTAGCTTAAATTCAAATTTAGATTTAAATTCTCACATTATCAAAGTAATTGTTAACACTATTATTTATTTTTATTTATCGTGTGTGTAGGTATGTGCGTGTGAGTATGCGTGAATGTGTGTGTGTGTGTGCGTGTGTGTGTGTGTGTGTATCGTTGTTTGTGAATGTGGGTACGTGAGACAATGTGAGTGTTATGTTATTAGGATATGTGTAGAAGGTCTTCAGTAGTTCTGTAATCCATATCTAAGAGCCAATCGTTAATTCTCGATTTGCAGCGACATCACAGTGAGTAATGTAACTAAATGGCGCTTGTATATCATCGACTGTGGTAAAAACGAACACGTTATTTTTGTTACCAAAGGCACATATCAATGACTTTTCGATGCTTTTCGAAGTTATGTGTGTATTTATCGCAGGTTTATTAGTGCCCGGTTAATGGCAATAGGCTCGCCACCTATTACATTGGGACCTTAACATAAACTAGCGAAATGTGTGTGCTAGCACCTCTGCACCCTTCAGGGATATAGGCGTGAGTTATGTTATGTTTTTGTACCATTTAATGCACGTAATATCTAGTCTTCTCTACATCTGTGGCATATGTATTATGTCGTTACGTTAGTGGAAACCGTTCCGCATCATAAGGGGGTACCGCACGATATCCTTCAACGCGGCGAGTCTCCTCGCCGGATCGCCACCATGGATCCTGGAAGCGAGATCCCTTTCGGCGCTATACCGGTTCCGAAAGGCGGCGCGGGAGCGAGGTCACGATCCCGAGCCCGAAGAAATTCGGGCCGTGAGATCCCGGCTCCACAGGGAAATGGTGGCGGAATGGGAGCTACGACTTGGGCGACCAGGCGCAGGGCGCGCCGTAGTAGCGGCGGTAAGACCCATCATGGGGGAGTGGCTAGAGAGGCCACACGGCAGCCTCTCGTACCGTCTGACGCAGATGATCACCGAGCACGGATGCTTCGGAAAGTATCTGCGTCGGATGGAGAAAGAGCCAACGTCCGAGTGCCATCACTGCGACGCGAGCGAGGACTCAGGTCCGCACACGCTCACCGAGTGTCCGGCGTGGGAGACGCCGAGGCGGGAGCTTGTGGCGTGGGCGGCCGGCGCCTCCTTCTGCGAGCAAGTAATGCTCGTGAAGGAGGAGGCGGGGCGGGAGCGGCAGCGGGAGCGGGAGCGACGAAGGATCGCAAGCCAAGCTGCCCGCGTACGAAGGCAACTCGGGCGTCGGAGGTCGATGAACGACCTCCGCCCCCCATGAGCGCCGGCCTGGGGGTGACAGGTGGAGCCGCCGGTTACCCTGGCAGAAGCAGGCCGCAGCGGTGGCGCGCCTAGCGCGCCTCCCCGTTTTCGGGGTCGAGTTGGGGACTCTGTAGTCCCCACACCCGAGACGAGGGCCAGATCGTGAGAGATGGCCCTGGGTCGGCCGGGGTGCGAGGGATATGCCTGTCAACCTCACCTTCGGCAACCAAAACGACCCACAGGCGGCGTGCGTTTTAGTCGGTTCGAGTCCGACATAACCTCCTCCACCGGTTCCGGTGGGGAGGTATCCGTGGGGATTTTGCGCACGTAAAAAAAAAAAAAAAAAAAAAAGTGGAAACCGTTCATAGACAATAAAACATAATGAATATCCAAATCATTTGTAACAGCTACTGAGAATATTATACATAATGCGTTTTGACGAGTGTTCCTTATTATTATTTTAGAATTCTCTGTCTTATTCTTATTATGAAACTCTCAATAACACTTTTCAAGTATCTACAATATGGGATTCTTCTAGAAAGACATTAAAAGGTTCTTACTTTATCTGCAGCACGAGTTCTTGATGTTGCACACGTCCCTAGACCGCAGTAAACACATCAGGTAGGCCGTGTGCTTGTCTGATATAAAACTACACAGGACAACACGTGCAGGTCTTAGATGTCACCCGCACACGGTGCACAACATCCGATCAGAACCAAGCGGTTCGGTGACTCTTTCCTCTGTCGCACCATTTAGGCCTGGAATTCATTACCAGCTCACATGTTTCCTTTTTCCTACAGTCCCGGGTCCTTTAAGCGGGGCGTGAGAAAGCATATGATGAAGCCGTCAAGCTGAGTGTCACCATTGTCACATGGTATGTATAAGTAATAGTGACCCTCTTTTCTGAGACTTTGCCTTCTGCTTACCATCAGGCAGGGCGAAGTTTAATTGACGTGTTCTACATATATAAAAAAAATACTCATGTGGGCAGCTTTACATTTTTTTTTAAAGTTCTTAATTTTCTTTCATATTTCTATTTTCTCATGTCTGTTTCTATGTAGAAATCCCCAAAGGGGTACACAATTACCCAAATAAAACTAACTGATCAACATTAGTAAAACAAAATTCGGTTACAAAAATACTAAATATAAACAATCTAAAACAACAAATACCAATAAACTAAAACACAATAGACATTCCAACCTAAACATGTTTAGTAAAAAGCAATTCGCTTTCTGCCTAAAATGCGTCACGAAACTTAGCATAGAAATGCCGACAGTAATAAATTTAATTCACGTAATCCCGTTGACAAGATGAACGAGGATTGTGCTCGTAATAAATATTTCAGATGCTGTTAAACTTAATAGTGTTATCAAAAGCTAGCTTAAATTTATGTGGCATTATCATTCAGTATTGTCAAATTTACGATGGCAAATTGCTAACAGCCAATAACCCTATTGCCGTCCGAGATTAAGTCTGTCGTACGCTACTGTTACTACGTTTGTGTTCCTTGCTTGTGTGTGGATAGACATTGGAATGGAATTATGTCATTTATTTTCTATTATTAGTATTATACACCTTGTGGTTCCCGCCAGAGTAGAATTTGGGCCACCCTATCTTTTCCAACGTGGTGTCGTACAAGGCGACTAAGGGATAGGGCTGTTTAACATCAGACAGATATATACAGCCCAGACTCAGCCTCAAATGCATGGCTTGAGTCAACTATAGTGGCCGGAAGACGGCAATAGGCTCACCCTCTATTACGTGAGACCGAATTCAATGATTGGTGAAATGTGGGTGTTAATTCAACTATGTCTAACCCACCGGGGATAAAGGCGTGATTATATGTATGTATGTATGTTATACGCACTAAATTGATACTTATGAATGCATCAAAATAAGTTTTACTTTTAATATCTTATTTTTTGTTCTTGTTAATGTAGTAAAGAAACGTTCAGAATAATAGGTACTTACCTTCCTTTTTATTCGCACATTATTGTTAAAAACTGCTTATTTTTCTTTTGTACCTTTTATTTATTTATTTATAATTTAAGCACGATGTACATTGGCGGACTTTCTTAAACATAAACAGTACATATACCTAGTTATCATATATAAAATAAATCAGAATGGAATACATAAAATATTTACACATATATAACACAAACATAATACATACCCATATCAATATGAGTAGAATTATCATTATCGTTAAGTTGATGATTCTGCCAATTATGTGGTGATCAATTGCCGTACCCTAGACTCGTGCTCTTCCTGATCTCTAGAGGAAGTTCGTTCTATTGACGAATATTCTCAACAAAGAAAGCGGAGCCTAAAAAGTTTGTTCTATGAGAAGGAAATGCGAGGATCTGGATGTCAGTAGAACGAAGATTTCTAAAATTATTGGCACATAATAGCTGAAAGTAAGAAGTTAAGTAAGTGGGGATAGTGGGAGAGTTGAGGAATTTAGTTATTAGGAATTTGTGCATTTCAGCTAATACCCTACTGCGAGTCTCTTGACAGTGTGTTCTAAGTAACTATGACATTTACTAAAAAGACATTGAACCACGCTACGTCTACTACAGTGAAGAACCTATAAACATTACACCCTGAACATCTGATAGAAAATTACTCATCAAAAGTAATCTAACGCGCCACGAACGAAGTGTTTCCGTTAAAAGTATTTTAAAATTACTTTTACGACTTACCGGCTTTTTCATTAGCCTCTGACCGACATCGGTCAACAAAATACTACTCATCGGAACCAATAACAATAAAATAACAAGCCCAAACGCGTGCCCAATTGCTTTAAAGCAATAAGGAGCTCTTTTTATTACCTGTCGACTTTAATATCAAGCTTGAATCACTTCTGTCAGCAAACTACTCATTGATCCTAATCTAAGTATTTCAAACTTGAAGCTTATGCATTAAGGAGGTAAGAATTTTAACCGCCATCGACCGGTTCCATCAACAGATGAATTCCGTCACGGCTTTATGGATTTTTCCTTCTTCGGGTACGAATTCGCAGCTGATCTTAGACCGCAGCAGCAGATGCTTGCAGCAGATATAGCGTACCGGGAAATAGGCTTGAATATAATGATAATACTGTTTGTTTTAATTCATTACGGCTTCTCAGTGGCGCCGTATACCCGGTCCAGTGACTCTTTCCTTTGAGGCCTGGAAATCATTACCAGCTCACGTGTTTCCTATAGTCGCGAGTCGTTTAAGCGGAGCTTGAAAAAGCATCTGATGAGGCCATCATTAGTGTCACCATTGTCGCATGGTATTTGTAAGTAAATATGACCCTCTTTTTTGAAACTTTGCCTTCAGCTTACCAGCAGGCAAGGCGAAGTCTAATTGACGTTTTCTATATAAAAAAAATCGAAGTTTAACCATTAATGTAGGTATGTGACAAAAATATAGTTAAGGACAAATGAGCATTGCAGGAAAGGTACTCTTTTATTTTTATGGACCACATGTGCGGTCAAATTATGTGTCGTTTCTTCACATATTACTTCAATAATCTCAAGCAGGAAAATCATTTGCAAATACATTTATTCAAAAATATGTAGCACTTCTCAGATCCTTTTTCATATCACACTTTTAGGAAGCAAAGAAACCTTTGTAATTCTTTATTAATATTTCACTTCATACGCCGTGTGTTTCCGACAGAGTAGAAGTAGGGCCACCCCATCTCTTACCATACGGTGTCGTACAAGGCGACTAAGGGATAGGGCTGTTTAACATCAGACAGATAAATATAGCCCACACTCAGCCTCAGATGCATGACTCGAGTCGAGTCAAAAATAGTGCCCGGAATACGTCAACAGGCTCACCCCCTATTAAGTGGGACCGAATACAATTATTGGTGAAATGTGGATGTTAATTTACCTCTGCCTAAATCTCCAGGGATAAAGATTATTTTATTTTATTTTATTTATTTATTTATAGAGGGGACAAAAAACAGTTACATGATAAAGTCTTAAACAAATAATCTTAAAAACTAAAACAGATTATCAACCATGTAACCAACACAATCGTCCACGAATTGACCATAGACATACACAGACAATTTTGTATTTACAATGCAATATTTAATGCATTGGCTGCTTATTAATAAAAATGAATAAACATTATTATAACTAAATTTGAAAAACTAAAAATCAAAGTCAAAAGTAAGAGTATTAATCAGACTAATCAATAATCAAAACAAATTATACTTGTGTCTGCAAATTGGTCAATAACTCTATGGCTTTGCGTTTGAATTGCAGGTTAGATAGAGAGAACAAAGAGATTATATGTATATATGTATGTGTGTATTTCACTTCTTCGCTAGGTATACAAGAAGCCAGAACTCGTTTCAAAATTTGTATAACTAAACATTTCCATTACAGTAAGTTTGTCTTGTAAAAGTAATTGTGGCCTATGTAAGCATATTGTTCAACAGCTACCAGCAATCTAGGCGAGCTATTCAGCTCCAACACTTTAATACATCTTGAGTATACAATGGTGAAAATTAATGTGGTGTAGTGTCGCGTTTCATGAAGACCACCTTTGATTTAGAAATAATATTATCTGAATTCGCAGGAATAAACGGCATATTGATTTCAAATACTGTTAAATTATTAGGTAACAAACCTTTTATGCTTGCTTTTCTTAGAAATGAATAATAATAATAATAAAAATAATATTAAAATAAAATTAGTTACAAAGATGTTGTAAACAATTTATTTGTTATATGATTGCTAATGAACGAAACTAAGCAATTTCCAATGCTGCAATGTTAGAAATGCCGTTTGTTATTCCTTCCTGTTCAGATAAGCTTTACTTCATAAACCGCTCAGGTTTTCATTAAGTTGCCAACATACACGGTTATAAAACAAACATCCAATGGTAATAATCATTAGTTACGCTATCATCTCATATACAGTCGCCCACAGAAGTCACCTAAAAATTGACAAATGTTAAATTTTTAATATTGAAATAAGAGGACAAATTTAACATTTTTAATTCATTATTTTATGGAATAAAATAGGAAAAATTTAAATTGTTTCAGGCGGGAATGAAACCACCTACTTTTCTCTTATAGGTGGAAATGATATTTCGTACGAGTATTGATATAGGTATATAGAAAAATTTGAATGGCTTCAATAGAGGTTCGGTGGCTAGAGCATTCCCCTATAAGGGAAAGATCGCGGGTTCAAATCCCGCCTGAACCTTTTCTTTATACAACTTAGGTGGCACACAAGCACACGGCCCACCTGTGATAACAACCCTGTAAGAACAGAGAATTTCTGTGCCGTCAGTACAGGAGACACGATCAGAACAAGCCTTTGGTCGTCTCACTAACATCACAAAAACTTCTCCAGTGAGTTCTGACTACCCTACTCACCGCCGGGACACAACACGAGGTTATTATAGCCGTGGTATTCTGTAGGGTGGAGGTACTTCCCCAGTCGGACTGCTCAATTGAGACGGTAATACCACCGTGTCCTACCTCCTGAACCGATTTAAAATCCAGTTAGTTAACATACCAAATGCTTTTAAATTTTATTAAATCATTATTATACGTCAAGTTTTAGTGGTAATGGGCCTATCACACGAACAAGCTTCACCACAGTTTTGCCAGGCTGGTTTGTAACGAAACAATGTGCGTGTAGTTGGTAAAACTAATACAGTTACGTATGGTTTTTTTTTTTTTACGTGCGCAAAATCCCCACGGATACCTCCCCACCGGAGCCGGTGGAGGAGGTTATGTCGGACTCGAACCGACTAAAACGCACGCCGCCTGTAGGTCGCTTTGGTTGCCGAAGGTGAGGTTGACAGGCATATCCCTCGCACCCCGGTCGACCCAGGGCCATCTCTCACGATCTGGCCCTCTTCTCGGGTGTGGGGACTACAGAGTCCCCAACTCGTCCCCGGAAACGGGGAGGGGCGCCACGCGCGCCACCGCCGCGGCCTGCTTCTGCCAGGGTGACAGGCGACTCCACCTGTCACCCCCAGGCCGGCGCTCATGGGGGACGGAGGTCGTTCATCGACCTCCGACGCCCGAGTTGCCTTCGTACGCGGGCAGCTTGTCTTGCGATCCTTCGTCGCTCCCGCTGCCGCTCCCGCCCCGCCTCCTCCTTCACGAGCATTACTTGCTCGCAGAAGGAGAGTTACGTATGGTATTCTATGTACAAACCGGCCTGCGTAGGCAAAAACTGTGGTAAAGCGTGTGCATGTGAGATACCTAAAATGTGATCGGTAACTTGAAAAGTATTAAACTAGTGCCAGTGACAACTGTATAGTACTTGTTTACGATATTAGAATAACACTAGCTGACCCGGCCGGCCGGGGTGCGAGGGATATGCCTGTTAACCTCATCTTCGGCAACTAAAGACCCAGCAGGGGCGTGCGTTTTGGTCGGTTCGAGTCCGACATAACCTCTCCCACCGGCACCAGTGGGGGTATCCGTGGGGATGTTCCGCACGTAAAAAAAAAAGCTGACCCGGTATGCCATGTAGGTATATTATTTAAAGGAAACTTTTTTTAAGTTCAATAAAAATAACTATCTACCATAAGTGTGTGGGGATTTACTTATAATCGAAAGTGTTGTAGACAATGAGAGTATGCCTTATTTAGGTTAATTAATTAATAAAAATCGCGCATAAATTATCGCGATGGAAAAATAGGAGTTAATCGTAAAGGGTTGAAAACTCGGGATTGTAAGTATTTTCTAATGCTGTATCATAAAATATTAAAAATTTATCTAAAGCAAAACAAAATTGGGATCTACCCTTAACATTCAATAAATCTTAGACCTACCCAATATGCACACAAAATTTTATGAGAATCGGACAAGCTGTTTCACAGGAGTTTAACTATAAAGACACGAGAATTTTATATATTAGATTAACCCTTTCTCCTCTAACCATTCGATGGCTATTTTCTAACTCAATTTGCTTTGACATCGATCATGTCATCGATATAAATAACTAATCGACATAATTACCACTCTTAAGCACCTAATGAGATTGAAAATAGTTGTGACTTCGTGAAACTCGATAGCTAAGTAATTGTAACGGTGCACTAATGGAACTAACCGTGAACTATCGACGAGGAAATACGCATCATTTAAGATATAGTTATATGAATAATTTTAGAACGAACAGGTGTTCTAACGATAAGTAGTGGAATATTACGAGATTTCTTTTTCTTAGGTGGCAGACAAGCACACGGCCTACCTGACGGGAAGTCATTACTGTGGCCTATGGACGTATGCAACACCAGGGGTGCTACACTCGCGCTGCCGACCACGAAGAAACCTTCTGATGCCCCTCTTGAAGAACCCCATGTTGTAGGCGCTTGGGAAAACCGCAGCAGGGAGGTCATTCCGCAGCTTAAGTGTGCGTGGGATGAAGTTTCTTTCATACCGCACAGTTTGTAAGTGTACCAAGGTTTTTTTTTTAAGTTGAGGTCTAATTGGGTATTTGACTGTCTAATCAAATTAGTTACTTTTTACTAAACGTCAAAACGGTAAGTCAAAATTAGGAAACTTTTATGAAATAATTTATTGTCACATCATTCTATTCAATCATCCCAATTGAGCAGTCCGACTGGGGAAGTACCTCTACCCTACAGAAAACTACGGCTATAATAACCTCACGTTGTGTTCCCGGTGGTGAGTATGCACGAAAACGCACGAAAATTCGTTTTTTTTTTCGTACCGTCATCGTCAGAGGGAACACTAAAGGCTTGTCCTGATTGTTTCTTCTGCAGTGACGGTACAGAAACTCTCTGTTTTTACAGGATTGGTAGCATGGATGTAACTCTCCTGGTGTTGCACACGTTCATAGGTCACGGTAACCACTTGCCATCAGGTGGGCCGTGTGTGTGTTTGCCACCTAATCCCAGTAAAATAATGCACTGACGATTGACAAATTGACGTGTCTTATATAAAAAAATAATTAAAAGTGTAGTATTTATTATATTATATTATATTAGCATAGATCGCGAACTCATTGCAGTAAACACGTCAATTCCAAATCATAATCGAATCCCAATCAAAACGAACGGAATTCGAGTTTGAATATAGAAGTGAACCAAAATAAAGATGTTTGTACCAATAACGAAGATAGTGACCATTAGCAGTTAGATTGAAATTCAACGATGGATCTTAAAATTTTATTGGATTCCAACGAGAAATTTTAGGAATGCAACGTAACTTTTAATGATCAATAATAATATAGTTTGCTCTAGTTTGCTGTAGTTTTATTTTTAACTCTCCTCTCCTTGCTTTGCATGTCTACAGAATTCTAAAAAAGACAAATAATATTATATCATAACTTATTTAGCAATGAATCCCTGTTTATCTTAACCGATTTCATGTATCTGTTTTCTTAAGTTATACTTTGTTCTTACAAAAACAAAAATACTAATGATACCTAAAATTATAGGTCATAGATTATATTTTATATGCAGTTACTACGTTTTTTTTTATCACTTTTTTGCACTTGCACTTGCACTTTTAATGCCCAAAAGGTTTGCGGGGAGAAAACTCAATATTGAGTTAAGCTCGCCTTTGTACACCAAGATGTATTTGTGATTACCTGTTGATGTATTATTTTCTTGTGTACAATAAAGAATTAAAGAATGTAAAAGCTTCCTTTTGACTTCGTATCATTTTGTACGCCAAAGTGTTTTATATAATAAGGAAAATTTGCATGCCCAATTTACCTAGTTATAAGACATAATTTTTTTTTTTTATTTTTTTTTTATATAGGACACGTCAATTGGACCCCGCCTTGCCTGATGGTAAGCTGAAGGCAAAGTCCCAGAAAAGAGGGTCACCATTACTTACACATACCGTGTGACAATGGTGACACTCAGCTTGACGGCCTCATCATATGCTTTTTCACGCCCCGCTTAAAGGACCCGGGACTGTAGGAAGAAGGAAACACGTGAGCTGGTAATGAATTCCAGGCCTTAATGGTGCGACAGAGGAAAGAGTCTCCGAACCGCTTGGTTCTTGATCGGATGTTTTGCACCGTGTGCGGATGACATCTAAGACCTGCACGCGTTGTCCTGTGTAGGAAAGGGGAGGGTGGGACTAATTGGAAGAGCTCATCAGAACACTCCCCATGGTACAAACGGTAAAATACAGCCATGGACGCAACATCTCTACGCAGCTGTAAAGGTTCTAGGGTGTTCGTGATCTCGGGATTCCCAATGATGCGGACCGCACGTCGCTGCAACCTGTCGAGAGCATCTAGTAAGTACTTTGCTGAACCATCCCAGAGATGCGAGCAGTACTCCACACAGGAGCGAATTTGTGTCTTGTATAGAAGACACCGCTGCTCCGGCGTGAAAAATCGTCTCACTCTGTTCAGGACTCCGAGTTTTCGTGAGGCTGTTTTGATGATACTTTCGATGTAGTTTTTGTTATTCAGGTTGCAGCGAACATCCATACCTAGGATATTGAGATTGTCCTGCAGTGGCAGTGGCGTGCTCTGAAGAGTGGGGAGGGGAAGGAAAGAAGATACTTTTGCTGTAAACGCACATGCCTGCGTCTTCTTGGCATTGAACTCAACCAGGTTCTCAGAGCCCCATTGAGAAATGTGATTCAGGATCCCGTCAAGCTCAGTGACAAGAAGCTGCCTTTTCTCCGCGATATCCGACTGCTTGGCCGCAGGATGTCCATGATAACTCCCATGCAAAGTGCTATCGTCTGCATAACAATGAACATTGCCGGTAGACAGCATGTCGTTGATATGCAGAAGAAAGAGAGTGGGTGATAAGACGGACCCCTGGGGCACGCCAGCATTAACCTGCAGAAACTCCGAAGCTCGTCCGTCACAAAGGACGCGAATACGGCGCCCCTGCAGAAAGCTAGCAACCCAGTTGCACAGCCTAGAAGGCAGACCAAAGGCAGGTAGCTTGGAAAGAAGCGATTTGTGCCAGACTCTATCGAAAGCTTTGGCGATGTCAAGACTAATTGCCAGTGACTCGCCGTGCTTGTCCATAGCCTCACCCCAAAGATGGGTAACGTATGCTAGAAGATCACCCGTTGACCGTTTCGGTCTGAAGCCATATTGCCGGTCATTAATTAAGAAGTGATCCTCTAGGTGCCGCATGAGCTGTTTGTTGATTATGTGCTCGAACACTTTGCACAGCACTGAGGTGACGGCTATGGGTCGATAGTTGGCTGGCTCCGAGCGATCCCCCTTCTTGGGAATCGGCTGAACATTCGCCTCTTTCCAAGGCAAAGGCACTGTACCCGAACTGTAGGATAGCCGGTACAGGCGCGTAAGCATTGGAGACAACATCCTTATCACAATGTTCTAGCAAATAAAGATCTATTCTTTTCTATTATATATAATTTATCTGTTAACTCCCAGTGACACTACCAAAGATGTTATAGGGAACCTAGAGAAACTATTTCTCCTAAAACCTAAAGCTTGCTCTTTGGAGTCCAAGCTCCTTTCCCTACTCCACCTTAAAATTAGGTTTGGTTAAATTTTACGTTGAGCGACCGCTACCTGACCCTCCCAACCCCAAAGCCTGCGCCAGACGAGTATCATGGTAGTCTATCCACCCAATAAAATCAAATATACTGACGTTCCAACAAATATGTAGGTACATGTAATTATTACAGTAGCAGGTTCAAGATAAATTCATAATCTGCTTATAATGGCTTGTCAACACTTCCATTCATGCTTATCATGGCATCTAACGAGATATCGACCTCCATTTATGGGCATATACATGCACGGCCGGAAAATAACTCATCTTATTCTGACAGAATATTTAAAATTCAAATAAGAAATTCGTTTTTTTTTCTCACACGATATTACCAGAGATAAAGTCGTTATATAAGGAAGCTGTTGGAAGCATAACAGGTGTAGATTGCTGTATTAAAGTGGCCGATCAATCCCGAGGCGTCGGCGCCTGCGCATCGAATGATTGATGTATTACGCATACCTTTTGATCGAGCGAAAATGTATATACCATACATATCCGTGGCATAGCGGTAGAGCATTCGACTGCTATGCAGGGGGCGCGGGTTCGATTCCCGCTCAGTGCAAATATTTGTATGCATGAATATGTATATTTGCATTGGTCTGGGTGTTTCTATGTATAACCGCGGTAGCCTAGTGGTATGGGTAATGGACTGCTGAGACGAGGTCTCGGGTTCGATCCCAGGTTTTACCATGGCACACACCAATGACTTTTCGATGCTTTTCGAAGCTATGTGTGTATTTATCGCAGGTTTATAAGTGCCCGGTTAATAGCAATACGCTCGCCACACTACATTGGGATCTAAACATAAACTGGTGAAATGTGGGTGCAACCTATGCCCACCCCTTCGGGGATATAAGCGTGAGTTTATGTTATGTTATGTTATATGTAATAATGCATTTTAGTTCGATTTAAGCTCGTTTTCAGTCATATTGGTAAGTGCAAATAGTATTTCACTAATTTTCATTTGATTTTCTTTTCGAGCTCGAATATTTAACTTCAGTCGCTTCCCGGAAATTTGCGAAGTTCAGCAGCATTTTAGTTAGACTAAGTTGGGAGAAGTTTAGAGAGAGTTTAGAGAATGACGACTTAGCCTGGAAATCTGCCTTTTTTACGAAAAATCACTACTGCTACCCCAGCCTTCGAAGCCGCTGGGAGAGGTTATATCGGACTCGAACGGACTTAAACGCATTGCGCCTATGGTTCGTGTTTGGTTGCTGAATGTGAGGTTGATAAGCATATCCCTCACACTCTGATCGAACAGTCTGAAAATGTGCCTAATAGAAAAAGGAGTTTGTTCTCTATCGGGTACCATAACGATATCTACATCAAAAAACAAGTTGGCGTAATATCAGAGTGGATAACTTGTATCTAGCCATATCAAATATCCGATATTCTTTTGAATACAAATAGTAAGTAATAGAATATAATTAGTGATTTAAAATATTTCACGATACCTATATTTATAAATTTTATAGGTATGTTTTGGGTAAAGGTGTCTCAAATAACCCTGATGATTAGTTGAAATGGGTTTAACCTTTAAACATATTTGAGTTGACCCTTGCTAGCTAAATAGTAACTGGCTATAGTTATACTCGTATTTCCTTATACAATGTATATAATTATACACGGTTGACTATATAGTTTCATAGTGAAAGATTTTGGGTATAATTTCGATATCGAAATATACTGGAATATATACTAACATTAAACTGAAGAGTTGGTTTGTTTTCTTGTTTGTTTGAACGCGTTAATCTCAAGAAGTACTGCTTCAAACTGAATAATTCCGTTTATCGACAAAGGTTTTAAGCTATATATCATCGTGCTACTACTTAAGGGAGAGGAGCAGTGATCATAAATATAAATAAAATCTGTAGATTGCCATACATTATTTGAAACCTATAGAAATATGGGCTCAAAACTTTTTCAAAGCAATTCAAACTTTTTAACTCAAACCTAATCATCTTTTCCATTCTTCTCTAGTTGCAGTCATCTCAACATTCACTCTTTTCTTAACCATATCATCATTCACACAGTCCATCCAACTCATTTCAGGTCACCCTCTCCCCTTGTAGCCATCCACTTCCTTCCTTACGACGTTACTTTCATCCCTGCGCATTACATGTCCGAACCAGGACAAACGATTTCCTCGCAGCTTTTCCGTGATTGGTGCCACTCTCAAACTTCCTCTAGTACATTCATTCCTAATCTTATCCATTCTTGTCACACCACACATCCATCTCAACATTCGCATCTCGGCTACATGCAACCGTCTTTCATCCGTCACCTTTACGGACCAGCTCTTCGATCCGTACAGGATGGCAGATCGGATCATGTTCTTGCTCTTGGCTACAAGTAGCTACATAAATAAAGACGAAAATAAAACTTGTTCAAGACAACTCATACTTAATATCTAATCTTTTCACCTCAACTCTTCTAACTCAACACGGTCGGATGCGCTTGCGCATCACATCTTGCACAAGTCTAACTCATTATTCATGTTAATATTGATATTAATTAACGCTTTATGTCAAGTAAGGTTAACATAACAGTTTCAACCAGTTTCGGTTCTCACGGGTCGGAGTGGTCAACAAAAAAATCTCGACTGTTTTTGATACTTTTATTTTAATTATAATAAAAATAGAAATAATGACAGAGTGCGGTTTGGAATAAGTGCTAATTTACTTTTTATAATAAGTTGTTAAAGTTTTTTAAAATGGAAATATAAGCAGTCAAGTTTCTTATTGTTGGTAACTGCTATTGAGAAAATTTCTATTTTTTAATCATCCGCAACGAACTGAGTAAGGTATTCATCTGAGCATACTGTATTGGTAAATTGTCAGGAACAGTAAGAGACAGGAAGGGATGAGGACTTGAAGCTGAGGGCCACCCATTGTAACATTGTTGGTGTCTCTAATAGTGACCTTCTGTCCTGAGACCTTCAGCCGACCATCGAGGTGAAGTCATATTGACGTGTCCTATATAAAAAAAATATTAAGACACTCCGGGAATCCCACCAGTGAAAACAATTGTGTGAAAGTATTTACTTCAATAAAAAGCGCTCAACACAACAATAACCTGTCTGTGAATTGGGTATTCGAAAAATTTCGGAAACTTATCATAAAAGATGTAGAAAATTATTTAATACCTGTCCTTTCATCATTTTCCCGTAAAACTTTATTAGTTAGAAAAAAATACATTTTCACTTTGTTAGCATAAAAAGTGCGCGAGTAACGGTCGGTCACGTGACATTCTGCGCGTGACGTCATTAAATAATATCTACGAAGAGACTAACCATCGTAAGTTTCTGTTACGTTTAGTCTCATGTGAAATTCGGATAAAAAAAATATTTTGTAAAAATATAATATTTAAATTCATCTTTTCGTAAAATACATTTTGTAAAGTTATTATTTACTTAAAAACTATCATATCCAATACATTTCATATTGGATGTCAAAGTCAAGTCAAATGCCCAATTGACTTAATTGTATTTCTCAAATAGATACTTGAACTTGTGAAATAGGAACTAATGGCCGTATAGAGCCGTTCACCCATCCCCCACCCCTCTAGTTAAGCGTGCCTAAAGAAGTTTCTACGTCAAAAATTATTTGGCAATAAACCTAACCTAATATCACTAAGCACTACGTAATCAAATTCCACAATCACTATCGATGGATTCTTTCCCCGTATTCATAAAATACAATGCACTAAAAAGGGAGAATAAAGTGAAATGTGGGCAACACAGAAGCGTTGTATTGTTCTGCCCACACCCAGATCGATGATTACACCCGATGATGACTGATTTATGTTTGAAGATGGCAACACTAGATTTGTTCGATACCGTTTTTAGATAGAGTGCAGTTTAAAATATGCTGTCTTTGGCGAATGCAGATTAGCGGTTTTTTTTAATAAAAATACTAACCTATACCAATAAACTATTTGACAAGGTCTTCCAAATACTGCTTAATATTCGAGTTTGTTCTGAAAAATATACCTTGCAAAATAAGACGTTGCATAACCAAACTGAAACTATGACTGTTCATTATTTTTAAATCCCACAGTAAGACCAAATATAAAAAAACAAATGCTGTCCCAATTTTTTAGATTCCTCATTAAATTTCAAATTATTTTTATTATGAACAAATACACGTGTAAACGCAACGTAGACCGAGATAAATGCGATATTCTCTTGCACTACATACATTTTACGATTATAGAATATACGAAATGTGGGTGCTAGCACCTCTACCTAACCCTTCGGGGAAATAGGCGTGACTTTATGTTATACGATTTTGTATGGAGCGTTTCTGGCGACGGGCGAAAGAATTTGAATTTTCACAATCAAATATCTTTGAAAATATTTGTCTTATACATTTTTCACTTTAGCAGTTCACTATATTACTATAAAGTGGTCATTTTGAAAGAATAAAATAAATAGTCTAATAGCCTATTGTAATAAACAACAAACGTAAGTTTTGAAGTATGATCAACATCTTTCGCTTTCCAAAAATTCGCATCAAAAACGTTCAGTAGTTATTGCGTCTATAGCGAACAAACAGACAAAATTTCCAAAAAAATATTTTTGTGTTAAAAACCGTGTGTCATCTAATGTCTGATCTTGTTGAAACATTTTCTGCTGACGCGTGGTACAGGTTCATAAAAATTATCGAATTTTTTCTTATGTTGACACTTCAAATATTTTTTCCATTTTTTTCATATTATTCTACGAGTATAGGTACTGTGTGATGTGGGGCAGTATGCAAACCGCCTAAATTATACAATATGTTGACCTTCATATTGTTAACGAGTCGTTAACCTTGTCAAAAATATTCCATAGTCTGTGTCTATGAGAAAAAAAACTTTTGTAAACTAGACCAGACGTGGAAAAAATACAATTGAAAACATATGGTACTATTATGTAACTTGTAGTGTCTGTATTATTATATTATCTGTATTCACACACTTTTAATTTAAATAAAACAATAATTTGTAATGGAATTCGAGGAAACAATTTGTTTTGTCTGCGTTCGCAGATAAAGTTTGAATGTTTACGCAATGAAAATATTTTTACGCCTGTAAATCCCCGAAATGTTAGGTAGAGGTGTTAACAACGGCTGCAGAGGTATTAATACCTACATTTCGCCAACTATGATTATTGATCCCACGTAATAGGAGGCGAGCCTATTGCCATCAAGCTGGCATTTTATCATGGCTCTGTAATTTATTTTTAGATTATATACCCTACAGGTACCTAAATATAATCTTAAATTACAAAGTACCGCTTGAGGTTAGCACATTGCAAGGTTAAGCAAGAGAAACTAGGTCAGTCCTAGGATAGGTGACCATTCTAAACACAGATGAATGCTTTTTACGTCAATGTATTTTCATCTAATAATATTTTTTTGTAATCATAGCTTTGATTTAAAAGATATCTCGAATCTCAAGCCTCATCCCGTCTGTTACAATCTTTCCCAACACAAAAACTAATTTTCAGACATTGCAACACCGACCGGCGCTTTGATGTGAAACCAATCGCTCTATTTGTTCTGTATCTACTAAATAATGGAATTAAAGATCTTTAATACAATGCAGTCGCAATCTAAGTTACAATCACTGCCAAATCACCTCCAATAAAGAAATAATTGATATAATCAGAACAGTAGATTACATGACAAGGTCTTGCCAGTACAAAGTTAAAAAAAACTATCAAATTTTTTAACCAATAACTTAAGTCAAAGTTTTAGAGTTTATTTTCCTTTGAGATAAGTTTTAGAAACGGTAAATGTGTTGGTTTTAACCATGTACAGAGAATACAGTTTAAATGTTGCAATCTGGGCAAATTACTACCGGGAAATGGAGAAAGGTGGGCAAACAATTTTTTTTGGCTGTAATAAACGCATTTTAACGGTAGGCATCTGTTGATACATATTAAATTTATTGAACGTACTGTTAACTTTCTACTGAAAGTAAGATTATGATGGAGATTAATGGACTTCGTTTGCGGCCGTTTTTAATTTAAAAAACAATTAGTTTTGTTATTGCTTTTGTTATAAATACTAATTTTTCATTATTAATTTGGTTTTGACCAGCGCGTTATTCTATTTGGAAACGTGTGTCATCTACTAATCACAGTCGTAACTTAATAAGTAGTTTGATAGATTTATGCTGTATTTGCTATATTTATATATATATATATATATATATATATATATATATTGCTGTGTGGTTCACGGCAGAGTAGAATTTGGACCATCCCATCTCTTCCCATGCGGTGTCGTACAAGGCGACAGCCTTATCGGCTGTTTAAGATTACGTGGGACCGAATACAATGGTTGGTGAAATGTGGATATTAATTCACCTCTGTCTAACCCTCCGGGGATAAAGGCATGATTAGATGTATAATTTTAAAGTTTTATCTCTGTGTTTGTCAGTTCCGATCGAGAAAGCGTATTTCCTCACCGATTTTCACCAAACTTGGTACAAGTGTTCTTTGAAATCTTTTTAAATCGAGAGAAATTGTTACACAGAATAATAAAATAGTACTGTTAGTACACAGAATTAGTGTCGGTATCTTAGTGGTTGAGAAGTCTTACGATCGAGAGGTCTCGAGTTCGATTCCTGGCCATTACACTACCGACGTGACCCTACTCCTAACACATGCACTTTAGCTTATCTGGAGGGGTTAGAGGGAATATTAATAATTTCGGTTCTAATATAATTTAAAAAAAAATGAAATCTATACTAATATTATAAAGCTGCAGAGTTTGTTTGTTTGTTTGAAAGCGCTAATCTCTGGAACTACTGGTCCGATTTGAATGATTCTTTCAGTGTTGGGTAGTCCATTTATCGAGGAAGGTTTTAGGCGGAGCATTGATAATAAATGTTAACAAATCCGGCAATTTTTCATACATATTTTGAAGACTAAAACATACGGGCTCAAAGGGATATGAAGCTTCAAAATATACCCCGGGCGAAGCTGGGGTGGGTCAGCTAGTGAATTAATAAAAGGCGGAATCAAGAAGGGGGCTGTCGTGTTATTGATGATTTTTGACTAAAAACATCAAGGACCTGATATTCCTTACAGGTTGTTGTGAAAAGAAAAAGAAAAAAAACAGGTGCTCACTGTCCGCTGTTCACAGAACACTTATTAGTGTTTAGGGTTTCATAGGTCCTCATTTAATTAAAAAATAAATCAAACATTTATCTAATTAATTAATTAACTGAGCAACGTTGCATATTATTATCCGTCACTGGCAGACATACGGTCATACAACTCATTTCTTAAGAATGAACGAATGCATTCATCTAATCACGGCCGCGACCGGATGAGTGAGACGGAAGGACCCATTCATTCACTAATAAAGAGTTATGAGTTTGACAATGTTGACTTTTGTGTTATGTTCAATGTGAAACTAGAATATATTTTGTTACTAATTTAGAACATTAAAATTTTCGAAGGTTTGTTTAACGTAATATTGCATATTTATGTAATATTAGCTGACCTGCCTCGGCTTCGCCTGTGGCTTATTTTTAAGTCTTAAATCACCTCTTTGAGCCTGTATTTTTTTGGTTTTCATATAATGTATGGAATTCTCCGGATTTGTTGACTATTATGATATCTGCCCCGCCCTTTTAAACAGTAGCGTGATGATATATAGCCTGAAACCTTCGTCGATAAACGGACTACTCAAGACAAAATATTTTTTTCAATTCGAACCAGTAATTCTTGAGATTAGCGCGTTTAAACAAACAAACAAACTCTTCGCTTTGCTATTATAGATTTGAAACTTTAGTGCATGGCAACAACTAAAATAAAAATATTAAGGAATGGGCTGGGGTCTTCTGAACTGACCGCACAGAAACTCTTTGTTCTTATGGGGTCGACAGCACGAGTTTAACTCTCTTGGTAATCACGCCCATAGGTTAAGGTAACCACTTTCTATCCATGGGGCCGTGAGCTTGTCTGCCACTTAAGTTGCATAAAAAAATCTAACTCACTTCCTAAAAAAAAATTGCAATTAAATAACAAAGTTTAAAATTTTAAGCAAACAAATATATTTAATAAATAGGATACGAGCGGTTTCGGCTCACATAACGGCAAACTTGAATTTTAATAAACTTTAACTGAACTCGCATAAAAATAATATTTACGTTTTCGATATTAATTTTACAATCTGTCCGCGACCATTTAAAAACCAATAACATAAATAGTGACCTTAATTTCAAAACCCAGGTCAAAAGAGTCAATATTAATTTAAATTTCACAGTTCATTAAATTTAGTAGTATCATAATATTACGAAATCGACATACTTGTTACTATAAAACAAACAAAATCTGATCGAATATCGATAAAAACTTATCGATATTGACGTAAAAAATATCTAAATATTTGAAATTAGTACATAATTATGCTACGCGATATTTATCATGTCGTATTGTTTCGAGTTTCCGATATTACGGCGCAGTTGAATGATCAATGATAGTTGAAATACTCTATTTGGAATATATTAATGTATCTTTCATATCAATGAGCAGAATGATTACGTAGCTGCAGTTAAATTTTAATTGACCTCGATTTCTATTATTAGTGAAATTGATTATAAAACAATATACGGCCCGGCTAAAGACAAGAGGAAATCGGACCAGGTTGGAGAGGAAGGTTTCGCCGTCTGAAAATTCTTAAATACCAACGACAGATTCAATAGGGGACAAATAGCGTAAGTCACCTAAGTCGTCTGATGGAAAACTGAAGGTCAAGTCTCGGGAAAGACGGTCACCATTACAGACATGTAGCATGAGACAATGGTGGCACTCAGCTTGACGGCCTCATCAGATACTTTTTCACGCCCCACTTAAAGGAAGAGGTAAGGGAATCTTAGTCTTAGTGAAGCGACAAAGGACAAAGTCTCAACACCGTTTGATCCTTGATTGGATATTATGCACAGTATGCGAGTGACATCTGAGCCCTGCACATGAAGTTCTGTGTAGGAAAGGAAAGGGTGGGACTAATTGGAAGAGCCCATCAAAACATTCACTATGGTAGAGATGGCAAAATACAGTCAAGGAAGCAACATCTCTAAACATCTGCAAAGGCTCGAGGATATTTGTGCTCATGGCAGTAATGAATTCTGTAAATGGTTAGCTCCCCGTAACTCAAGATTAGTGTTTCTCATGGAGGACAGAATATGTCTTTTCTTTATTCCCAATCAAAGGATACTTCAAATATCCTTACGCAAATCGACGTCACGTATATATAGATTTGCATTTATACTCCGTTCAAGCCTTGATTCCGTGACGGTATGCCGTAAAGAAACTTTTAAAATGTATGATCTCAATCAGTCCATGGACCACCTTGTCTAACGCCTCAGGCATTTCACATCTCCGTATTGAGTCATTATCACAATTGCATATAACTGATTGTGAATACCGTATCTATAATTACAGCCTAAAAGCCATTGATGGTGTTATTAGAGAACAATTTGATCTTCTTTCAGACGGTCTAATTTTCTTGTCTCGATTATTTTGTTCTAAAAAAGGACAGTACTGATTTATTACTTGGAACTGCTCGAGTTATATGAGTTTGTCTACGAGTTGTCTAGTTTGCAATGAGCCGCCGCAAAAAGCGGGACAAAAAATGATATTGCTTTTTTGTGAGTGTAAAAAGTGGACTGGTCTTTTATTGTAACATCTGCGCTGACGCATTCGATAATACGTGTTTATTGAAGCTGGTTTTTTGAATAAATATAGTGAGATATCAAAATTATGTTTCACGTTTTGGAAACATTAGTAGGTAATATAAATATTTTCTTCGATTCATTTTTAGATTAGCTCTTTTTTGTGGAGTAATAAACATGGTAGCTTCTCTTCATAGGTTTTGACTGCAACATTATCCACAATTTTGTTTTATGTTTATGTAAATAGGTTTTTTTCCATTTGTCAGCATTGACAATGTTGACGCCAGTGAGAATATATAGACGTACAATCATTGTTCTGTTTTTAGCTATTTCGCGAATTCAAAGATTCTATAAATATTACTATAGACGGGCGTTGACAAAAGTGTACTCTTGTCGTGTATCTTCACTTAAACCACCTAGGTGGCTGCAAAAACGGAGAGTTTCTGTGCCGTCAGTACAGAAGACACAATTAGGGCAAGCATATAGTCTTCCCACTGACAGCACAAAAACACTCCAGTGAGCTCTGGCTACCACCGCGAACACAACACGAGGCTATTTCACATTTTAAATAAAACTATTACTATTAGAATATCTAATGTGTTATTTATCCAATGGCACTTTGACATTAAACCTTTCTATAGAAACAATAAATAGTTTCGTGAGCAGAGATTCCTATCTAGGCAAGTAATATGCCGTTTACTTTTACGATACATTGTCATTACAAAGACATCACACATTCCCCAAATACTTTAAACACGTTTCGCATCAAAGAATGTATCTTCTTAGTTCTAAGTTCTTGGATAATATGTACTTTACGTACTTCAATTTTCCGTTTCCAAAGACTAAAGCGGACTGGAGCGAGCTATGGAGTTTCTTTGAAGGATAAAATGCGCAATGAGATCATCAGACAAGTTACTACAGTTACCGATAAAGCTTATAGAATAGGCAAGCTGGCAGTGGGCTGGCCACATCTATCGAAGGACCGATGGCCGTTGAAGCAAACGAATTCAAGAGTGGAGACCGCAAGAATGCAAACGGAAGGTAGGACAACCCCTAGCCAGATGAACTGACGACTTGAAAAAAGGTAGCTGGACTGAACTGGATGTGGAAGGCGGAATATCGGGATAAGTGGCACATATTGGGAGAGACTTATATCCAGGAGTGGATTGCTATAAACTAATTAATTGATTGAAAGACTTCAGACATATTTTAAGCCATGGACGTTTAAAAAGCAGAACGGAATTTCCCTAAACAAATAGTGAAGCAGCATAGTTTCTCCGCTCGTTTGTACGCTTGAATTAACACGCACACATTCGCACAAAAGTTAGTCCAGTCCAGTTACCAATAGCCGAAATGCTGTCCACAGAGATCCTGGTTGAACTGTGTACAAACCGCCGCAATTAATTGTACGTAGTTACGGGTGTACGGGTATAATTATTAGAAAGTGTTAAACAAATGTTAGAAGAGTTTTTTAAATCTTGTAAAATATAAGTATGTGGAACTTTTATATAGTACTTAATATCATATATGTAATAGTAATCAAATACCACGATTACATGCCAAATTATGTGAATCGTAATACTTTCTCGATTTGTCCTTAAATTTTCAACTTTTTATAGCTAGCATTAATAACTAAACCTATAGTTTTGAGCACAGCACTCGAATTTCCTTCAATCGATAATTCAATTCAAACACTTAAAAAATGCTCAAGAACTTACCCACATTGAAATTCCTTCAATCGACAATTCAAATGAAACACTTAAAAATTGCTCAAGCATTTTTCTTCTTCGTCTAAATAAATCCTAGCGGTCAGTTAAACTCTACATTTGTTTCTACAAAACTAAAACGAATAACATATCCAATAGATCTATCTGCAAAAAGCCTCGATGTACCGCTGCAACGGAGATTAGGTAGGTACGTTACGGCAGTTATCGTAATAAAAAATACAACTGCAAATCTAGATCTAGATATTTTGCATGCCAATGATCCGAATAGTTTTTATAGAGAAGTTCACAAAGAAACCGAATCCTTGATAACAGTAGCTTATAAAATAGTAGTTTAAACAGTGCAGTCCATTTTGAGCACCCAGCTGAATAGCATCTGAGTGCATAGCTCATAGCCTTGTCAACAAATAGCTCAATATCAAAAATTTTGAATAGTGCTCTTCGTGGACAAGGCTAGATGCTATTCAGGCAGGTGCTATTCAGCAGGTAGCTTTAAGTGGAATACACAGTTTAAATGAATTCTATTTAGGAGTACATTCATCATCTTTACTTTATTCCTGATTGCATTTGAGGTTTTCAACTTAGATTTATCTGGAAGCAAGTCAATGAACTTCGACTTGCAGCAGTTGCTAGGTGTATACATTTAGTTTATTGAAAGAAATATCATTCATCTTTAACTAAACTATGAATTTCTGAAAGTAATTACAGCCAGAGTTTAGGCTTAATTTAAAAGTCAATTATAAGCTAGAACTTACTGTAAACGCTGTTGTAATCTGTGGTACCGTTGACTGTGCCATCCGGCATCAGCTGCAGATAGCGATTCTTGAGGAACATCTGAATTGTGCGGGAGGTGCCAGTGATGTGGCTCAGGTTGGCGGAGCGCTGCGCGCGCGGCTCGGGCGCGGGGGCGGCGGCGCACGAGGCCAACGCCAGCGCCGCCAGGAGCAGACGCAGCGGGCGCGTGCGCGGACGCATGACGCGCCGCGCCCATGGCAGCCGCCCGGACGCCGTCACTGCACGACACCCCGTCTCATACCCCGCACAGCACTACCCAGTCTGCCGTCGCTGCACGATAACCCGTCTCATACCCTGCACTGCACTACCCAGTCCACTACTCCACTGACTGTAATCTCTAACTTTCAGTTCGGTTGACCCGCATCACACCCAACACCTTCATGTTAGTTTCTATTGCACCGTATCATTGGTTTGCGACACTCGGTTTCTCGGTTTACGCGGTTGAAACGATCCTGCCGGATTATTCACACGATCTGTAACAAATAATGGTTTTGTGTTTAATAATAGAGTCTGGTATACCTACCTACATTCGGTAATTGATACTATGTGACGCCTGATTATTTGGTGGGGGCATTCACAGTCGCAGTAAATTTGCATATTATCATTGTTTTATTGTCAAAATTTCCATTTGTTTAACAGCGCTGTTTCTACAGATGTGTGTATTTTTGGTAGGTAATTACTAAGTAAGGTATTTATTTCCAAGATGTTATTTCCATCCAAAATGTGATGCGAATAGTGACTTCGTACAGACACGAGTGCAAGGGTTAATAAACTAAACACGGAATGTTGCTGAATAAAAAAATATAATATTACACAAACACACGCCAATATCCCCGAAGGGGTAGGCAGAGGTGCTAGCACCCACATTTCACCAATTTATGTTTAGGTCCCAATGTAATAGGTGGCGAGCCTATTGCCATTAACCGGTCACTTATAAACCTGCGATAAATACACACATAACTTCGAAAAGCATCGAAAAGTCACTGGTGTGTGCCTTGGTAAAACCTGGGATCGAACCCGAGACCTCGTTTCAGCAGTCCATTACCCGTATCACTAGGCTACCGCGGTTCGTATAATGACAGGAAATTTCCTAGAAAGTCATATCAACTCCAATATTATGTTTATGATATCCTTAGATAATGTTTTTAACAATGAACTAATTCAAAAGCACTTTGTTCAGCTACCAGACTATAAAAATAAAATTTTAACACCCTGAAGGTTCAACAGAACCATAAAAACAAATATACTGTTAAATTAAAGCACACTCTGGTACTGTGACGACATTATATTGAAGTAGATTAATAGATATTTATAAACATAGAAACATTTGAAACACGAAATATTGTAACTGAATTAAAAATAATTGAAGTTGGAAAAACAAGACAAAGTCTTAACGCGATTTATAAGCTGGTTGGTGCCAGAAGCTGATAAGTCTGATAACAAATGGCTACTCATCACTGAATAGTAGGTCGGCAGATTGCCTGACTTTCAACATTAACATACGAGATTCAATCTCGGCGAAGGCGATGAAACACTCGAAGATAAGACGAGAAGAGTGGTTAAGAATATTGAAGTGAAACCATATTTTGATCGAATCGGTATCCGGAATTGATGGAAAGTGCCTCAATGATGTTAACATGAATGTATTACACTAATAATAGACTGTACGACCACAGATGTGAGAAATATTTTTTCTGTTTTTGAGATATAGAAAAAATATGGCAATTGTTATGGCTTTTTAGAGTAAGTATAATCATTTTGCTCGTTTATTAGTTTTCAATTGTGTTCTTTTCAACTCGTTGCATATACATATTATGATTGTAACGGTTTCAAATTAGGTACCTACACTAAAATTTAGTATGAACAGTTGAAGATGGGTAACATTTTGAATAACAATACCTGTGTCAGGCAAAGCAAGCATGAAATTCAATACTACCTTTATCCAAGTGGACGAAACTGGATTTTTTAATAGATTTTCAGGGCAATCTGGTTTGCAAAAATAAACCTGCAAAATGATTCATTTGACTTATCTCAAGATAATTTAGCTGAGATCTGATAAAATATCGAAGTTAGTGCAGAATTAAACGGATATAGATATAGTTAAACTAAATCCATATCCGTTTATTCAGTTTAATTAATTTATATAGGCAGAGTAGAAATTGGACCACCCCATCTATTTCCATGCGACTAAGGGATAGGGCTGTTTGACGTCAGGCAGAATATACAGCCGAGACTCAGCCTCAGATGCATGACTCGAGTCAACAATATTGCCCGGAAAACGGCAATAAGCTAACTCCTTTTCGGACCGAATTTAATGATTGGTGAAATGTGTGTGTTTATTCCCCTCTGCCTTACCATACGGGG
This sequence comes from Eilema griseolum, assembly GCA_963662185.1. Classification (NCBI taxonomy): domain Eukaryota; kingdom Metazoa; phylum Arthropoda; class Insecta; order Lepidoptera; family Erebidae; genus Eilema; species Eilema griseolum. Next base: position 17,123,364 of record OY759250.1, read on the forward strand.
ATAAAGGCGTGATTATATGTATGTATGTATTTAATCCGTTTAAAAGTAGTTTTATTTCAATGAGTGAGGTTCGCGTACGTTTCAGATGATATTCAATTTGTGTGTTGACTCTTAGTTTTAGTCGTGCAAAACGATAAAGTAATTTCTGCATGGAAAATATAGTTACAATTGTGAGTTTGCCGCATTCTTAAGATTCTTTAGATGACTCATCAAGAATGAAAACTTAGAACAGTTATTTCTATTATACCATGTATTTTTACGAAGGATCTGAAAGCATCCAGTTTTCGTAACCTTTGCTCAAGTGCGTTGGAGTTAGCTTTCAATTTGTCGCGGTTGTTTGCTAATGGCCACACATCGCGTCGGCTTCCGCAACCGAAATAGTGGTGTTGAATGCTAACTGATTTTAATGTACGTTATGAAACACATTACTTTTACTTCTGTATTATAAGAGTTACATTTCACTGAGAGTGGAGAATGTTTGTGTTATTTTATACCACTTAAGTGGCAGACAAGCACACGGCCCCTCCATGGAAAGTAGTTACCGAGGCCCATGGACAAGATGCAACACCACGGGACTCACTCTTACTGCTGACCTTGTAAGAACAGAAAGTTTCTGTGCCGTTAGTGCAGAAGACAAAGCAGGAAAAGCCTTTGGTCTTTCCACTGACAGCACGAAAACTCCAGTGAGCGCTGGCTACCCTACTCACCGCCGGCAAACACAATACGAGATTACTATGCGCGCGGTATTCTGTAGGGCGGAGACACATCCGCAGTCGTACTGCTCAATTGGGACGGGCATATTATCGTGTTCTATCTCTGTTAAAATATGTTAGTATCGTGCCACGACACAAAATACACACCGTCGCCCCAAGAGGGTAGTATACGAAAAATCCGAATACTAAAACCGTGGCTCTGTAGCCCAGTGGTTAGAGCATTGCCCTTGTAATGCAGTAATCGTGCGTTCAAGTCCCGTCTGAACATTCACTTTTCCTATTATTTTTTGCATAGTTAGTACGCTAACTATGCAAAAAATAATCGCCTTAAAATTTCATTACTATGAACCATTGATACATTTTATATTACAATCATCTACTAAGCAAGAGTTTTTGATAATTTTGCCCACCGTACCAAAATTATCAAAAACTCTTGCAAAATTCTGACAGTTCAGAGAGTCTTTCCTGAATCAGGTGGAGGTGGAAGTCCCTAAACAGACTTCGATCACAGGTCGGTTGAAGCAAGGAGAATCTGTCCAGTTGGGGTTTCTCAGATGACGCGACCTGCGGTGTGAGTGTGGAGTTGCTTCACAGACCATAATACTCCTTATGAGCGCCTCCATGAACGCAATCCACCTGGTTTGCGTTCATGGAGGCAGCAGCACACTGGGGACATACAATCTGAGGGTAGAAGCGCCGTCTACTCGACAGAAGAAGAGGATTTAATCTATAATATGAGAAGATATAAAACTGTCCACTGTCAAACCCATAGTAACCATCTCTGCCAATTCTATAACTCAACCTTTATCATTTAATTCTTCGTTGCTATAAATATTAGCCTTCGCCGTTAGTTCCCCTTGATTGTTTGGTCCCAATTTGTCAACCTGTTCCTTAGTTGTAATTGAATAGCAACGAGAAACTCGCCGACAATAGATTAAGATTGCAAGCAAACTAGAGCAAGTTCATTCAGTACACTTTGTTATGGTACCATATTGTGATACTACCTACATTTATTCGTTCCTTATATCGTTTGCTTGACTACATTCATTTTCTTTTAAGAATAAGCTAGATAATTTTGTTATAATAGGTTGTACGTATCTCTTTTAAGTTGCTGTAAGTCCTAATCCTCTATAATAAATCTTTTTGCCGTATAGGATTATATTCAAAGCATTTAGATTATTTTAATTCCCGCCCACTATTATGCTCAATGGGCGAATAATTGCGGATATAATACAAATTGAAAACCCTTTCAGGTACCTACGCTCATATCGTTTGGATTAAAAGACCAAAGTAGGTAAGTCCACAAATATTTTCTTAAGACTAAGGCATATTTTGATGTTGACATTTGAAATGGTGTAAGTACTGGCTCTCGAACTAAGCTGAAGCTTGTATTTTGGGGGTCAGTGCAGTGTCCAATGTTGTACAATCATTATGGTTTTGGTAAAATGGTTTATACACTTGTGAGTATTGTGTAAGATATAAATATGTAGGTAAACAAGCCGAAGTCAATCTTACCGAAACTACACTAATCAAATTAATGAAGTATGAAAAATAGCGATTTCAAAAACACTCGTTAATAACCTTCTAGCATCAAAGATTTATTGACAGTAGAGGAAGCTCGGTAAGCAATTGGTGTTAATGTTGTCTCTGCCTACACCGTAGGAAGTAGAACGGTTAGTGCATAAATGTACATACATACATACATAAAATCACGCCTGTCTCCCATAGGGGTAGGCAGAGATCACGGATCTCCATTTGCTACGATCCTGACATACTATAATAACTTCGTGTTGTGTTCTCAGCGGTGAGTAGGGTAGCAAGAGCTCAAACTTACAGGGTTGGCACCGCGACTGTGACTCCTCTGGTGTTACAAACGTCCATAGGCCACGGTAACCACTTTCCATCAGGTGGGCCGTGTGATTGTCTGCCACCTAAGTGGTATAAAAAAATAAACCTCTCGCTTCATTCACTCTCATTACATTCTTCATGCATTCTCGTCGGTTTAGGGTACTCCTGACCTGCCCCTTTTCTAAAACTGCACCGATTTGGTCCAGGTATGTGTACCTAGGTCTTCCCCATTTATAACAATTAAATCAATATCTAATATCCTACTAAGCACAAGCTCATAGCAGTAACAGTGCACAAAAACGTACATCACTTAGCAATAAAAAAGCCTAGTGGCATGGGTAATGGACTGCTGAGACGAGATCTCGGGTTCGATCCCAGGTTTTACCATGGTACACACCAATGACTTTTCGATGCTTTTCGAAGTTATGTGTGTATTTATCGCAGGTTTATAATTGCCCGGTTAATGGAATTAGGCTCACCACCTATTACATTGGAACCTAAACATAAACTGGCGAAATGTGGGTGCTAGCACCTCTGCCTACCCCTTCGGGGATATAGGCGTGAGTTTCTGTTCTGTTATGTTATATTAATATCTAATATCCTATTAAGCAGAAGCACATACCAGTAACAGTGCACAAAAAAGTATATTACCTAGCAATAAAAAATAGCGTTATCAAATATTAACAAACAGATCAGATGATTCTAATGCATCGATGATTTCGATGCATTAGACTATTATATATTTCTTGTAGTATTGATATCAGTAGTATTAGCTATTAATCATGGCCATTTAAATCTCTTTGAAATGTACTCACAAGTACGCAATTATGGTCATCTATTTTTAATATCTTTGCTGTCAATCATTGCGTTTTGAGATTGAGTTTAGACATGAATCAATTCAAAGTTATTCATATGCTTTGGAGTATTTACAACATAGTTAACAAGTAATAGATGATAATAGATCGCTATATTTTAGCTGAAAAGTTACAAAGTAGATAGATATTTATTTATTGATCTATTTTTGTTGATGCAAAACTGATTTTAACTAGTTACAGCGCGATTTATTGCAATGGGTTTTTATAACACTTTATTTAATTTACAAAATTTAAACAAAATAATCTGTTTTAATATTGATATATACACATATATACATTATTACTTTATTAGCAAATATTTATGGAAAGTAATTACCACCAGTGAAACATCAGGGTAGTCACACTCGTACTGCCGAACCTTGTTAGTACAGCATCTCTGCACCATCAGTACAGAAGACAAAACAGGACAAGGCTTTAGTCTTCCCACTGACAGCACAATAACTCGCCATTGAATTCTAGGTACCCTACTTACCGCCTGAACACAACGCGAGGGTATTCTGTATTCTAATATATATTATTCTCATCGAGGTTGTCGGTCCACAGCATTCGGGGTAGGTCCCAATCCTCAAGTAAGTTCCAGAGAGGTGGGCTATAATTAGTGGTTGACTAAGGAACTCACCATCACCATCCTTGCGTTGATCTCGGTAGAAACTGAGGTCCGGTCTAGTACCGGGGTCCTAGTTTTTCAGTCTGACTAGGACGCGGCTAAACTTCGATATTTTCCATGAAATGACTGCACAATTCATTATCCATATTATTATTTGGAACACCTGATGGAAAGTGGTTACCATGACCTATGAACGTGTGTAACACCAGTGGAGTCACATCCGTGCTGCCGACCCTGTAAGAACAGAGTTTTTGTGCCGTCAGTGTAGAGGAAAAATCAGGGCAAGCCTTTGGTCATCCCACTGACAGCACAAAAACTCTCCAGTGAGCTCTGACTATCCTACTCACCGCCGGGAACACAACACGAAGTTATTATAACCGCGGTATTCTATAGGGCGGAGGTGCTTCCCCAGTCGGACTGCTCAATTGGGCGGAAATACCGCTGTGTCCTACCTCCTCAAACCATACAACTACCCGAAAAGAACATATAGGCCTTACGAACATCTGTGACAGCCATAATGTCACAGATGTTCGTAAGGCCTATATGTTCTTTTTACCACTAAGGTGGCATCATACACGATGCTGCCCTTAAGAACCATCTGATGCCCTTCTTAAAGAACTTAGAAAAACTACAGCGTTATTCTACAGATTAAGCGTGCGCTAAATCAATTTCCATTGATACCTCACTGTTCCGGTGTCCCGGTCACAACGTTTGAAGATGAATTCTCTACATGTATTTATACTAGGTATTCGATTTAGACGCTCGTCTCTATTACATAAAGAATCTTAAAGAGCGAAAAAAACACGATTTTCGCACGGTAATAGAATTAATTAATAATAAACTGGAAAATCCTGAATGCTTTCGTTAAATTTCTCACAGTTTCTTGTAAATAATGACCATGGTACTAATTTTTACTAGAGGTAATAAAGTAATGAAATAGAACCTATTGTCATAAATATATATATAAATATATATATATATATATATATATATATATATATATATATATATATATATATATATATATATATATATATATATATATATATATAAATATATATATATTGCCACAATTAGAGTTCGTCTTGCCTGATGGAAAGCTGAAGGCAAAGTCTCAGAAAAGAGGGTCACCATTACTTACACCTACCATGTGACAATGGTGACACTCAGCTTGACGGCCTCATCAAATGCTTTTTCACGCTTAAAGGACCCGGGACTGTAAGAAGAAGGAAACATGTGAGCTGGTAATGAATTCCAGGCCTTAATGGTGCGACAGAGGAAAGAGTCACCGAACCGCTTAGCTCTTGATCGGATGTTCTGCACCGTGTGCGGGTGACATCTAAGACCTGCACGTGTTGTCCTGTGTAGAATATTAGGCTAGATATTGCGTTACACGGGCTCCCACTGAACCTGGTGCAGGTATTTCTTTCGGAAGAAAAGAGGAAATGGTAAAACATTTGTTTTAGAAACTCACAATGTATAAAGAATCCAAATAAAATAATTACAAAAATGTAGATACATTCAATGCACATCGCGCGAACTGAAATGGGTCACCATCTCAGTATGAACACTTCGCAAACCAGGGTATACAGATGGTTTTCAGATAACGTCACTATACACCTAATGGTTGCGCCGATGTAGAAACTGTATTTTTTGACGCGGAAACACACTCCTTCTATACCCATCTCCCCTCCCGCACTAACCATAGTATAGTACTAGATATAGTTTCCGTCCGCCATTTGTGATATATAGACACTCACTCCCTCTTTGAACTAGCCAGCGTGAGGGCGGACCGCGCGCGCGTCTCTCAGAAATGAATAATATTTGTTGCATTTTTACCGCTTCATAGACCTTTACCGATCGGATTGTGCCTCTCGTGTGTCCCTCAAGTGATTTAGTGATGCTGGCGGCAGCTCCTGAGCAAGGAAGAGAGGATCCGTGTACCGGCTGCGATGAAAACACGTGGTGTCGTGAAGGTTAGTGCATCCTCTCCTAATTTCTCGGGTTGCATTCATTGCCTGGATCACGTCCGCGGCAACCCGATCACCTGTCTTTTTGTGTGTGAAGCGTCAATGGAACAGTTAGCTACTTCTCCGCAATACAGTCCACTAGCGCACGTGGCCAATCGCGCCACCACCTAATATTTCGCTGCTGCTGTTGCTGCACTAAAAGTTGGATACTCTAGTACGTTACTCTTATGTCATCCTTATTTTTAATAAAAAAAAAACAGTCTTAATATCAATATCACGCCAGATGACAAGAGGGGCGCTTTGTAATTACTCAGTTATTGAATAACGATTCGTAGGTTATCAGCCGCTTGTCACTTTCAACTGTCACCGCTGCCCCGATAACAAGGCGTTTATTAATTCTTTGTACTGTATAACCCCACTATTTTATATGCTCACGCTTGTATTGTCTCGACAGGGTTGGGTAGGTCTTACGTCATGCTCTAGGCTCCCCATACCCGGGGACGAGATGGGGACTCCATCTAACATACGAAGAGGGCCGTGTCATAAGAGACGGTCTTGGGCCGGGCGGGGTGCGAGGGATGTCTCAGTTTTTTTTTAAATAATATTAGAACCAAAATTACTAATATTGCCTCTAACCCCTCCAGCTAAGCTAAATTGCTTGAGTTAGAAGTGGGTTCACGTTGATAGTGAGTAGTTCGAACCCGGGATCTTTCGATCGTAAGGCCAACTCCTTAACCACTAAGCTACCAACGCTCTCAACCTGCGGACCACACATTCGGCGTGCGTTTTAGACGGTTCAAGTCCGACATAACCTCCTCCACCGGCTCCAGTGGTGGGGTAAAAAAGGTCGGTCTTAAGTGGTATTGTAGCAAACTAATGTACCTTCCTTGTTGAAACTGGTCAACGTGGCTGCGACAGTTAGCGTCGCTGGAGATGTAAGAATTATAATATAATTAGGTCAATCATTTGATACCTACTGCCCATAAAACCCCCTAGCCAGATGGACTTACCACCTGAAAAAAGTGGCTGTGTCCGACTGGATGCGGAAGGCGGCGGATCGTAGAAATGGTGCAAATTGGGAGAGAGCTAATTGATTGATTGATTCATAAAATAATCGACAGCTAATACTTTCCTTTTTATTTTTTTACCACCCATTGGTCCCCTAAAATTCTCACCTACCCTGCGTCCGCTCATCTTATTCAGTTTCTGATGTTTCATGGTAGTTCCATGGTAGTTATTACATGATCGTAATCTAATACAAGTCTTCAAGAACTAATTTACAACCATAAATTGGTACAGTAAAGTCAAATTTACATTTCAATAGACAAGAAACAGCTAGTTCTCTGTTTATTTATTAGCAAAGGAAACGTAAAGCGGTTAAGTGCGAGTCGGATGCGCACACGAAGTGTTCATACCATCATCCTTTTTTTTATACCACTTGGTTGGCAGACAAGCACACGGCTCACTTGATGGAAAGTAGTTCCGGTGGCTTATGGACGTGTGTAGCACCAAGGGAGTTACACTCGCGCTGCCCACCCTGTAAGCACAAGAGTTTCTGCACCGTCAGTGTAAAAGACAAAGCAGGACAAGCTTTTGGTCTTCCCACTGACAGCACAAACACTTTCCAGTGAGCTCTGGCTACCCTAATCACCGCCGGGAACACAACACGAGGTTATTATGGCTGCGGTATTCATCTAATACTATAAAACTAAAATTTAATGCTAGGTAATTATTGTGTACAAATTAAAGTATTATCCGTATGGTTAATAGATCATTCTTCTTCCTGCACTTACCTCGATGCATCTCTGCATCACCATAAGGTAGACAGTCAGATAATGCCTTTGGCATTAAGTCCGCATTTGTACAATAGGCTGTGCATAAAGTTAAAATAAATAAATTAAAAAAATAAAAGGTGCTATGTAATTTGTTATTTATTGCAGTTTACGAGATACAAACCACAGATAGATGAACATACAAAAAAGTCTCTGTCACAGATAGATATAAACGCCTTAATTATTTTTCAACTATATTAGCACAAAACTTAAATTTAGTTAAACGAACTTTTGCAGCCGAAGCCAATAGTTCTCTTGACAGTATACGGAACTCTAATAAAATCTGACATTTCAAGTGATGCAATATTGACTTAAAAAGCTTAATCCCGACAATTATAATGCCGATACAAAGATTACACGGCAATAAAGTTAAATCGGTGTTGTGAGCCCTATCTCTTAGATAAGGCGAGCGGAATGTCGGTATAGGTGCTCAAAGATCTTTATTGGTTCCGCAGGCTAATTTAACATGTGGGGTCGGAATATAGGAAGGAGATTACAATCTGCCGAGAGATATTTTCAATGCAGATATAGTAATTTAAAAGGATGTACATTTACTTACACTTATTGCATCGCAAATAAAGTGGTTATGTGGTTTGTTCCGTTTTCGCTCCACGACGTTTCGAATCGCGCGGGAAATTATTATTTGCCCTTATATTTATTTCTTATTTCGCCTCGAAAGTTGTTCTTACGCGTCGTTATAGAATTATTCGTGTCAAATTAAAAGTACTGTAAATTCTATCATCGCACCTCTCGCCATAGGCAGGGAATTCATCCCCACACATTGCGACCTGAGCCGGTGCGCACTGTGCGGTATGAAAGAAACTTCATCCCACGCACACTCAAGCTGTGGAATGACCTCCCTGCTGCGGTTTTCCCAAGCGCCTACAATATGGGGTTCTTCAAGAGGGGCATCAGAAGGTTTCTTCATGGTCGGCAGCACGAGTGTGACACCCCTGGTGTTGCATACGTCCATAGGCCACGGTAACCGCTTCTCATCAGGTGGGCCGTGTGCTTGTCTGCCAACTTAGTGGTATAAAAAAAAAAAAAAAAAGAATTAAAAAATCCCCGTCATAAAAAGCATTTTCCAAAAAATTACAAATAAATTGTGTTGGTTACTTACCTAACCTTACCTAACTGGTAAAGCACTCGGAACGATGCAAGGTCCTCCGACATGACAACGCTTGAATCAAAATATTACCAGGTATATCAAATTTATGGGCTGTTAGTTACGAGAAATAGAAGCATTTCCTTTAACTTTACTCAATAACTCACCTATGAGTTCCGAATGAGGCCTGTCTCGGTAGATAACGAGAGTTCATTGACCCAGTGACGTGTTACACTAAAATAAAGCCAGTCAGACTAAACTACGACAATCTGAAGTTGACACTATTTTGAGATGTTATTTTTTTAGCGAAGTTTTGGCAGCCGCGAGCTGCCGTTTTAGTTCTAGCTTTGATCATTGACACGTCTCGTCATCTCGAAGGGAAGTACTAACTATCTTTAAGGTAATATTAGATTCGCTTCATCCAAGCATTAATTCTAGTCCGGCATCTGCGTTCCTATATTTACCTCAAAAGGAAAAAAGTGCCAAAATAATGCGTGAGACTTTTTTTTGTACTACTTAGGTGAGAGACAAGCATACGGCCCACCTGATGGAAAGTGGTTAGAGTTTCTGTGCCGTCAGTATAGCACACAAAGCAGGACAAGCCTTTAGTCTCCCCACTGACAGCACAAATTCTCCAGTGAGCTCTGGCTACCCTACTCACCGCTGGGAACACAACACGAAGTTATTATAACCGCGGTATTCTGTAGGGCGGAGGTACTTCCCCAGTCGGACTGCTCAATGGGGCGGAAATACTGCCGTGTCCTACCTCCTCCTCTCTCTCTGACCAGAGCTAAATCTACTATCAAACTTGGAACGATCCATCGACATTAGGGTTTGTATGTAACTGTACCTACTACGAGAAACATATATTATATTATTATGTTCGCAATATGTCGATCTTGTGACGCCGAGACATAAATGATAAGAGACAAAACAAACTGCAGTCTCGACTTTGAATTTGAAATAATAGTCAATTGCACAGTGTATTGATTCATTCATTACACTGAACTTAAAAAACTGTTTCGCGATGTGTGGTCGTATTTATAATGCAATACCTAAAGACTTAAAGACTGCACATCTATAAATTTCTGAGTAATTTGAAAGCATAGCTCATAAAAAATGTTTTGTACGATAGAGAAATTTAAAAAGTGTAAGGGTAAACTATGAATAAATATAATTTTTCAAATTGACATGTAATATTTTTCACAAATTTTTATAACTTGTTTTTATGTGTTTTTTTTTTTTTTTATATAGGACACGTCAATTGGACTTCGCCTTGCCTGATGGTAAGCTGAAGGCAAAGTCCCAGAAAAATGTGTGTTTTATAATACGTTCTGACATTCCTATAAATTTATTATATGTTTGTGACTAAAGAATTCAATGGACTTGCATGTGCTGAACTAATTTTGTATAATAATAATAATTGTAGTATAAAGTCGTATTATGTGTAATTTAATGTTTCCATGCCATAAAATGGTAAATGTGGTGCACAAAAGTATTGTACCTGACACCTGTATAACCACATTCAAGCAAATAAATTGTATTAGTCTTATATTTGCATGTTTGCATATACGTCAAATATTTTGCCAAATCAATAAACGCTTAATATTATCTCCATAAATGAAATAAAACTATCACCCTTCCCCCTATTTTCATTTGTAATATATAACGTTAATGTTAGATGAATATAAATCACCTCCTCCCACCTCCTCCCCCAGCAAATAACTCATCTAACCCTGAGCTTTAATTTAGATAAATATTTACATATTTATGTTGTGATGTCCTTTTTTTATGACCGACAAAGATAAGCCCAAATTACCAAGTCACTTCCCCATAAATACCTAGAGACCTCCATAAACGATTAAAGCTACTCTCCACCTTGAGGTTGTCATCGTCGGCACCTATATAACCGATGCAAGGATCCATTTAAATAAAAAAACGCCTAATAGCAAATACAAAAAGCCAAGTGAAGTGTCACCATCACGGTGAGTAGTACACGATATCGCGCACGCGTTTTTTAAATCACGGAACGTGGAATCCAGCCCTCAGACTCTTTCATACTTTTCTGTCAAACATCATCTCTGTTACTTCTTTCCTATCCAATCTTCCATGGACTCACTTCCGCTAGCTGCTAGACAAAATAAGAGAATAGTACTGCACCAGAGACTGAAAAAGTGAGACGCGAGAGACTATCATAATATAGTATGAGATGCAGTAATGTACCCCATCTCTTCCCATGTGGTGTCGTACGAGGCGACTAAGGGACAGGGCTGTTTAACATCAGACTGATATATACAGCCGAAACTCAGCCTCAAATGCATGGCTCAAGTCAACAATAGTGCCCGGATAACGGCAATAAGCTCACTCCCTATTACATGGGACCGAATACATTCGTGAAATGTGGGTGTTATTTCACCTCTGCCTAACTCTCCGGGAATAAAGGCGTGATTATATGTATGTAATTTTTATACAACTTATGTGGCAGACAAGCACACGGCCCACCTGATGGAAAGTGGTTACCGTGACTGTAAGAACAAAGATTTGTGAGAAGTGCAGAACACAAAATCAGGACAAGCCTTCCTACTGACAGCACAAGAACTCTTCAGTGGGCTATTGTATGTATTTATGTGTGTATGTATGCAGTAACGTTATCAGAAAGGCTCAAAATATGATGCAAACTAGCTACCAAACATCATAATTATATGGCATTTGATGATTATAAAAGAATCTGCCAAAACAAATAAACGTTACCTGAGGCGTGATAAGCCAATATTTGATGTATATTTAGGATGTTTAAGGTAATTACGACTTGTAGACAGAACTCCAGCAACTTGGTTCAGAGCACTGAATGTATACCTAGAGATTAGTACAATACTCTTTAGTGAAAATGATTCTTAAATCGTGTCCTGTCATTACAGCTCACTTCATACATCATTGCTGCCTACCTTCATATTGCTTGCAAAAATCCACTCCTAACACAAGCAATTTAGCTTAGCTTAACCTAGTTTACTAATAACCCCTTTAAAGAAAGAAGAAAGAAAGAAAGAAAAATATTTTATTCAAGCCCCACACAGCGGGCACCCCACCAAATACAAACAGGTAGGCAATACAACAATTAGCTGGTACATTAAATCAAAACAGTAGGCACATTACAATTAAGCTACGGGTGCAACACTCCACACTATGCGAACCCAAATAGGGCCCCATCCAGGCCCCTCTTCCCCACTGGGCACTATGGGCACGTGCCCAGGGCCCCGCGATCGAATGGGGCCCCCTAGTTCCTGCCAGATTACCAAATGATAACCGATATTTAGGTATTACCGAAAAACATTAATTTTGAAAAATCTGATGATAATGACTTACTACAATACCTACGCTTATTATATTAGCTTTAGTTTGCCGCATGCGGATAGCTATACCTTGTACAACATAGCTTGAACTTTTTGACAGATGGGTCAGTGATGGGAAACAGAAAATATCAATTGGTGTAAAAAATGTGTTGGCTAAATATGTGGCTGTATGTATGTTTTAAACTATTCAAAATAAATAAATTCATTCGTCAATCAATTTTATTGCACTAGACATAAAAACATTGGGTAGGTACCATTGTTTTCAGTTTTTCTATTTAAATTTTACTTCGAAGCAATAAAAACCACTTAAGACTTTCGGAAAATGCTTGAGTCCTTAACAGGTACTCTTATGTTGTGTGTCTTTTCTTATGATTATTATCAATTTTTAATATTATTAAAATAAGAAAATATTGTTCGTCGTTGCAAAGTTATATCGATTTCAGATTTGACATCCGTCAAAAAGAAAGATCAAACTAATAAATAAACAGGGTATAAGTACTCCACTCTCTCTCAAAAATGAGTTTTTCCGATATTAGTATATTTAGGTTAATTTAAATACCTATATGTAAGTATAAGAATACACTTAAAAGAAAAATTATTAAATTAAAAAAAGAAGAATTATTTGATGCGGTGTGGTTTATGTCTTTAAGAAACCTATTCGAACGTCATTCGTAATACCAAAGACAAAAAAGGGGAATTCCCGACTCCCGATCGTCGTTTGACTTGACGAACGGGAATTCCCTTCAAGTATTTGTCTGCGATGTTGTGGCGTTTGTTTTGTTTGTAGTTGTTAGTTTGTTACTGACTGTGCTTGAGCTCTGACAAAAAAATAGTATTGTTTGATTAAATCGTCGTTTGTCTGTTTTGTGTTAGCGAATATTTTCGTTATAAAATTAATTAAATACTGAATTATAATATAAAATGTCGAAACGGTCATATCCTAGTGGATCTGAAAAAAGGAAAAAAGCTCTACATCAGAAAGAAGTAATTGAAAAGTTACCAAAATTAACATCATATTTTACTACTACTACTGGAGAAACTTCTGTAAGTAGCAATCAACTCATAAATGTTCCACATGATGACTCAGCTCAATTACAAATTGCGGGAATTTCTAAACCTTCATGTTCCAATTTTGAAAAAGAGATTGAATCAGAAAGCGACTATTCCTACGACGAAAGTGCAACGACTTCAGTAACTTCACTAAAACCGACAACTCCAACTGTGTCAATTGAACAGCAGTTTTCCAACACAGAAGAATTAATATCGCACGATCCCGCCGATTATTTTCACGAAAAGTTTGTTGAAATAAATCGCGAAATTTTAATTCGTAAGGGACCAGTATATTTTCAAAATAAAGATTCTGACTTTTCCGAGGCATCCAGAACCTACAAAGATGGTAATAAATTAGTGACGAGATATTTCAACAAAGCATTATTTATTCGCAAATTAAAGAACAATGAAAGCGTCGAAAGAAAATGGTTGCTGTATTCGCCTTCCAAATGCTCTGTATTTTGTTTTTCATGCTGCTTATTTAACCCAACTGATGTTAATCTTTGCTCTCGGAATGGATGTAATGATTGGAAGCATATTAATCACATAATTTTAACACATGAAAATAGCCCAGCGCATAAGCAATCTATGATGACTTATCTGGCACGAAGTAAAGCGGTTGGTAGAGTAGATATAGAGTTATTATCTCAACATCAAAAGGAAGTGGATTACTGAAGAAACGTACTTGAACGGATTGTAGCTGTTGTAAAATTTTTGGCATCGAGAGGGCTTCCATTTCGCGGCGACAATGAAATCCTAGGATCTCCAAACAATGGAAATTATTTGGGTTGTGTGGAATTATTGAGTGAATTTGATCCATTTCTTGCAGATCACTTAAAAAAATTTGGGAATCCTGGAAAGGGTAACATTTCTTATTTATCAGCAAATATCTGTAATGAGTTTATTGAAGTAATGGGAAAACAGGTTCTAAAAAAAATTATAAATGAAGTTAAATCAGCAAAATATTTTTCCATAAGCGTTGACAGTACGCCCGATCTGTCTCATATTGACCAGCTAACTTTCATCATTCGATACGTAAAAGACTGTGTTCCTGTTGAAAGGTTTTTGAAATTTATACCTATTAAAGAGCATAAATCTAAGTATTTAGCGGAGACCATCTTAATTTTTTTAGAGATACATGATATTCCCATAAAAGATTGCAGAGGACAAAGCTACGACAATGCTTCAAATATGTCGGGAAAGTATAGTGGTCTACAAACAAAAATCAAGGAAAAATGTGAATTTGCCACCTTTATACCATGTGCAGGACATTCACTAAACTTGGTAGGTGTCCATGCTGCTGGGAGTGTACCGGAGGCATCACAGTTTTTTGAAATAGTTCAGAAAGTGTACAACTTTTTTTCGGGCTCTACCCACAGATGGAATATATTAACAGAACATTTAGGTTCAAAAAAAGTTGTTAAGAGTCTTTCACAAACCAGATGGTCAGCCCGAGCTGATGCAGTAAGTGCTTTGCATGGGGGTTATAAAAGAATATTAGAAGCTTTAATCACCATCGCAAACGATACTGAAAAGGCACGAGAAACAAGAGACGAAGCCCTTAGTCTGTCTAGAAAAATGGGAAATCTAGAATTTATTATACTGACGGAAATCTGGAGCACCATATTGGAAAGAATAGACAAAACAAGTAATTATCTTCAGAAAGAAACAATAACACTGGACGTTGCAACCAATTTGTTGACTTCACTTTATGATTTTATTACTAACCTCAGGGATAAATTTGATAACTTCGAATCATCTGCCAAAGAAAATAACCCAGAATCTGACTACAAAGATCTATCTCAAAGAACAAGACGTAGAAGCTCACGGCTGATTTTTTTTGATGGCTCTGCGCCATCAGTCCAATTGAATGGAAAAGAGCGATTCAACGTAGAAACCTTTCTCCCAATAATCGATACCTTGAGTGTTCATCTAAAACAGCGACAAAGTTCATATGAGACCGTCAGTCAACGTTTTAGTTTATTTTTTCACTTAAAAACTCTGAATTCCGAAGAGATACGACAAGGATGCAAAGAATTTTCTCAAATCTATCACGGAGATGTAAATGAAAAAGAGTTAGAAATAGAATGTCAACATTTAAAAGAATACTTAAAAAATGTTCAGAGTGAAAATGAAGCATCTAACAGTGTACAGGAAGTATATAATCTATTAAAGCAAAACAAAATTGAAGACACATTTCCTAACGTAGAAATTGCATTGAGAATATTTTTAAGAATGATGGTAACTAACTGCAGCGGAGAACGCTCCTTCTCCAAATTGAAACGAATAAAAAATGAATTAAGAAGTACAATGCTTCAAGAGAGATTAACTAGTTTGTCGCTGATGTCCATAGAATGTGATATTCTCAATACCATAGATTTTGAAGATGTGATTAACGATTTTGCTCATCTTAAATCTAGAAGGGTACCTTTGCAATCAACATAGAATTAATCTAAGGATTTTATGTTAAGCGAGTTACTTTTGTAGATTATTTTTTATATTTCCTATTTTTTTATAGTTAGTAACTAAAAAAAAAAAAATTTAGAACCTTGTTTGTCTTTCTTTATCTATTGTAACTAAATAGTGTTTTCTCAAGGTCCTAGGGGCCCCATGATCCTAATGTGCCCAGGGCCTCAAATAGTTTAAAGACGGCCCTGGCCCCATCTCAGCATTGAATGCTGCGCGCTCCCTTCGTTGGGTATGCACAGCGCTGATTTTCAGTACTTTCCTGTAGTAAAAATAGTTCTAAAATTCTTTAAAAATTAAAAACTATAAAAAGAACAGAACTGAGTTCTCGCATCTCATTCAATTAAATATATAAATATTTAACCCATTGAGCAAAACGTGATAATATTTGTAGTTTGATTTCGATCCGACTTTAATGAATTCTTTAAATACCTATAACGTGAAAACCTATTTTAGTTGAACACAATTTCACTAGTGAAATAGATTTCACCAGATTTCACTAGTGAAAATTTATAATTTTGCGTTTTATATTTTGATTGATACTTACATATTTGAAAAAACAAATGCACTTTTAGACGAATTTCACGATTTATTTGGTATTTCTTATTTAGGTACATTTCAGCAACCATATCCACCACAGGTTGACTAAACTGCGATAGAAGTCGTTACAACTGCTTTTATTCAATGCATGATGTGCTAATGCCGCCAGCCTCTTGGGCACGGTACCACTAGAGATTGATGGGGAGGAATTTTTCGATGCCTAAACATGCAGTCTGCCTCTTTTTCTCTAATTTTTCTTTGTAAATATTGTATGTTTAGCCAGGCCCCTCTTCCCCACTGGGCACTATGGGCACGTGCCCAGGGCCCCGCGATCAAATGGGGCCCCCTAGTTCCTGCCAGATTACCAAATGATAACCGATATTTAGGTATTACCGAAAAACATTAATTTTGAAAAATCTGATGATAATGACTTACTACAATACCTACGCTTATTATATTAGCTTTAGTTTGCCGCATGCGGATAGCTATACCTTGTACAACATAGCTTGAACTTTTTGACAGATGGGTCAGTGATGGGAAACAGAAAATATCTATTGGTGTAAAAAATGTGTTGGCTAAATATGTGGCTGTATGTATGTTTTAAACTATTCAAAATAAATAAATTCATTCGTCAATCAATTTTATTGCACTAGACATAAAAACATTGGGTAGGTACCATTGTTTTCAGTTTTTCTATTTAAATTTTACTTCGAAGCAATAAAAACCACTTAAGACTTTCGGAAAATGCTTGAGTCCTTAACAGGTACTCTTATGTTGTGTGTCTATTCTTATGATTATTATCAATTTTTAATATTATTAAAATAAGAAAATATTGTTCGTCGTTGCAAAGTTATATCGATTTCAGATTTGACATCCGTCAAAAAGAAAGATCAAACTAATAAATAAACAGGGTATAAGTACTCCACTCTCTCTCAAAAATGAGTTTTTCCGATATTAGTATATTTAGGTTAATTTAAATACCTATATGTAAGTATAAGAATACAATTAAAAGAAAAATTATTAAATTAAAAAAAAGAAGAATTATTTGATGCGGTGTGGTTTATGTCTTTAAGAAACCTATTCGAACGTCATTCGTAATACCAAAGACAAAAAAGGGGAATTCCCGACTCCCGATCGTCGTTTGACTTGACGAACGGGAATTCCCTTCAAGTATTTGTCTGCGATGTTGTGGCGTTTGTTTTGTTTGTAGTTGTTAGTTTGTTACTGACTGTGCTTGAGCTCTGACAAAAAAATAGTATTGTTTGATTAAATCGTCGTTTGTCTGTTTTGTGTTAGCGAATATTTTCGTTATAAAATTAATTAAATACTGAATTATAATATAAAATGTCGAAACGGCCATATCCTAGTGGATCTGAAAAAAGGAAAAAAGCTCTACATCAGAAAGAAGTTATTGAAAAGTTACCAAAATTAACATCATATTTTACTACTACTACTGGAGAAACTTCTGTAAGTAGCAATCAACTCATAAATGTTCCACATGATGACTCAGCTCAATTACAAATTGCGGGAATTTCTAAACCTTCATGTTCCAATTTTGAAAAAGAGATTGAATCAGAAAGCGACTATTCCTACGACGAAAGTGCAACGACTTCAGTAACTTCACTAAAACCGACAACTCCAACTGTGTCAATTGAACAGCAGTTTTCCAACACAGAAAAATTAATATCGCACGATCCCGTCGATTATTTTCACGAAAAGTTTGTTGAAATAAATCGCGAAATTTTAATTCGTATGGGACCAGTATATTTTCAAAATAAAGATTCTGACTTTTCCGAGGCATCCAGAACCTACAAAGATGGTAATAAATTAGTGACGAGTTATTTCAACAAAGCATTATTTATTCGCAAATTAAAGAACAATGAAAGCGTCGAAAGAAAATGGTTGCTGTATTCGCCTTCCAAATGCTCTGTATTTTGTTTTTCATGCTGCTTATTTAACCCAACTGATGTTAATCTTTGCTCTCGGAATGGATGTAATGATTGGAAGCATATTAATCACATAATTTTAACACATGAAAATAGCCCAGCGCATAAGCAATCTATGATGACTTATCTGGCACGAAGTAAAGCGGTTGGTAGAGTAGATATAGAGTTATTATCTAAACATCAAAAGGAAGTGGATTACTGGAGAAACGTACTTAAACGGATTGTAGCTGTTGTAAAATTTTTGGCATCGAGAGGGCTTCCATTTCGCGGCGACAATGAAATCCTAGGATCTCCAAACAATGGAAATTATTTGGGTTGTGTGGAATTATTGAGTGAATTTGATCCATTTCTTGCAGATCACTTAAAAAAATTTGGGAATCCTGGAAAGGGTAACATTTCTTATTTATCAGCAAATATCTGTAATGAGTTTATTGAAGTAATGGGAAAACAGGTTCCAAAAAAAATTATAAATGAAGTTAAATCAGCAAAATATTTTTCCATAAGCGTTGACAGTACGCCCGATCTGTCTCATATTGACCAGCTAACTTTCATCATTCGATACGTAAAAGACTGTGTTCCTGTTGAAAGGTTTTTGAAATTTATACCTATTAAAGAGCATAAATCTAAGTATTTAGCGGAGACCATCTTAAATTTTTTAGAGATACATGATATTCCCATAAAAGATTGCAGAGGACAAAGCTACGACAATGCTTCAAATATGTCGGGAAAGTATAGTGGTCTACAAACAAGAATCAAGGAAAAATGTGAATTTGCCACCTTTATACCATGTGCAGGACATTCACTAAACTTGGTAGGTGTCCATGCTGCTGGGTGTGTACCGGAGGCATCACAGTTTTTTGAAATAGTTCAGAAAGTGTACAACTTTTTTTCGGGCTCTACCCACAGATGGAATATATTAACAGAACATTTAGGTTCAAAAAAAGTTGTTAAGAGTCTTTCTCAAACCAGATGGTCAGCCCGAGCTGATGCAGTAAGTGCTTTGCATGGGGGTTATAAAAGAATATTAGAAGCTTTAATCACCATCGCAAACGATACTGAAAAGGCACGAGAAACAAGAGACGAAGCCCTTAGTCTGTCTAGAAAAATGGGAAATCTAGAATTTATTATACTGACGGAAATCTGGAGCACCATATTGGAAAGAATAGACAAAACAAGTAATTATCTTCAGAAAGAAACAATAACACTGGACGTTGCAACCAATTTGTTGACTTCACTTTATGATTTTATTACTAACCTCAGGGATAAATTTGATAACTTCGAATCATCTGCCAAAGAAAATAACCCAGAATCTGACTACAAAGATCTATCTCAAAGAACAAGACGTAGAAGCTCACGGCTGATTTTTTTTGATGGCTCTGCGCCATCAGTCCAATTGAATGGAAAAGAGCGATTCAACGTAGAAACCTTTCTCCCAATAATCGATACCTTGAGTGTTCATCTAAAACAGCGACAAAGTTCATATGAGACCGTCAGTCAACGTTTTAGTTTATTTTTTCACTTAAAAACTCTGAATTCCGAAGAGATACGACAAGGATGCAAAGAATTTTCTCAAATCTATCACGAAGATGTAAATGAAAAAGAGTTAGAAATAGAATGTCAACATTTAAAAGAATACTTAAAAAATGTTCAGAGTGAAAATGAAGCATCTAACAGTGTACAGGAAGTATATAATCTATTAAAGCAAAACAAAATTGAAGACACATTTCCTAACGTAGAAATTGCATTGAGAATATTTTTAAGTATGATGGTAACTAACTGCAGCGGAGAACGCTCCTTCTCCAAATTGAAACGAATAAAAAATGAATTAAGAAGTACAATGCTTCAAGAGAGATTAACTAGTTTGTCGCTGATGTTCATAGAATGGGATATTCTCAATACCATAGATTTTGAAGATGTGATTAACGATTTTGCTCATCTTAAATCTAGAAGGGTACCTTTGCAATCAACATAGAATTGATTTTATGTTAAGCGAGTTACTTTTGTAGATTATTTTTTATATTTCCTATTTTTTTATAGTTAGTAAGTAACTAAATAAAAATAAATTTAGAACCTTGTTTGTCTTTCTTTATCTATTGTAACTAAATAGTGTTTTCTCAAGGTCCTAGGGGCCCCATGATCCTAATGTGCCCAGGGCGTCAAATAGTTTAAAGACGGCCCTGTGTTTAGCATCGTTTTGTATAAATTTTATAAGTAATTACAAATATTTTTTTCTGTATATTATAATAGTTTAATGTTAAATTTATTTTAACATTACACTTAATTGATAAAAAATATCCTATATTTTTTTTGAATATTTGGACTACCTAAATCCAAATATTTGCTAGACACCCAACTTTTCAAAGCTGCGTAATACTCAAATTACGAT
Source organism: Eilema griseolum (assembly GCA_963662185.1). Taxonomy (NCBI): domain Eukaryota; kingdom Metazoa; phylum Arthropoda; class Insecta; order Lepidoptera; family Erebidae; genus Eilema; species Eilema griseolum. The sequence goes on from OY759250.1 coordinate 17,144,052, forward strand.
AACTAACCTCCAACTAGAGAGTTTTATAGCCAATTCAATATCAAATAGTTCTATAACAACCACGCTACAAATACTTACCATTCAAAGCAAGAATTTTATTACGTCTGCCCTCTGTACACGTTGGGCCACAGTAGTACTAAACTATTATCAGAACATTGAACTAAATTACATTTACGTAAAGTAATCGTTGTGCTAAAGACATTTTGTGGTCAATATTCTATGACCATAATACTATAACTACTACTATAATACTTTGTTCATAGAGTACACCGATAAAGACATACTTGAGCAAGTAGGGTTACCAGGTATCGTATTTTTTTTTTTATTTATTCAACTTTATGCACAGTAATTTTGTACAAAGGCGGACTTAATGCCAAAGGCATTATCTAACAGTCAACCTTAGGGTGATGCAGAGATACATTGAGGTAGGTGCAGTGCACTATGTTCACAATAATAATACATACATTATACATACACACTATAATACATAAGAAATTCATACACATACTTTTAAATATATTAGGTACTTATATATATTCGTATAATATATACCTATATAATATAAACTTACCTACCTATCGTACTGTCGTATCTAGCAAAAGATAGGTTAAGTGTTTTGATTTACCCCGCCCCGCCAAAGATGCCGAGGAAAAGCGTATGAAAGAAGAAAACGCAAGACAAAATAACGTGTAACATTGGCTGAATGTATTTTAAGTGCATACATATTTTTATGTAGTAAGTACACCATTTCTAGCCTGCTATTCCAAAGATACCAGTCCATCTAAAGGTTGTCTGGAAGAGATCGCAGTCCGCGATAAGACCGCCCATTTGTACCTACTACTATGAACTTTGTTGATATTTATTTTGTGTTGATTATCGGTGTACAATAGTTATATTCATTCATTCATTCATGCATTCAATCATTCATTCATTCATTCATTCATTCATTCATTCATTCATTCATTCATTCATTCATTCGATCATTCATTCTTTCATTCATTCATTTATTCATTCATTCATTCAAAATAAAAGAACTATACTAATAAAAGTAAGTATCCAATTTAATACATCTTCTCAAAATCGATTAAGAAACCATCCAAATTCTTCTATACATATATCTGTCTTACGGCAACGGTGGGAGCCATCATCGCAGCAGGGTCAGCGCAATGTTCGTAGTTCGTACGAATACCGATATTCGTACGAACATTGCGCTGACCCTGCTGCGATCTATATTTATTGTATAGCATAAGGCCAGAAAGAGAACTTTTGCATTTTGCCCCTGGCAACCCTAACTGCATACTAAAACCCTGCGAACGGCCGCAATCCCTCATTTACAATACTTTACGATCAGCTGTTTTAGTCGAACAGTTTTATTTTCTAACTACTTCTGTCACCGTAACAACACGAGCTTTTAATAAACATGTACCATTTGTACCATTTCATATATTACGTAATTCTATGCCATAGAAATCTAAATTTATTCGTACGTTCTCATAATTTTATGGCGATCTTGAACTTCTAATATAATATGGAGGAATAAAAGCGGAGAGAGTAACGAAATGTTTATTGAATAAAGCAACTAGTATTTGTTTTTTGAATCATTACGTAAGTATTTGTTGCTTGCTGTTGCTTGCAACTTCTTCTTCGGCAATTGATGACCAGAGACGGCGGCTCCGGCCACCAGCTCCGAAAGCGAATATCCAAGGGTATTTCCGCTTTATAATAAGTATAGAAAGATTTTTTTGTCTACTGTGAATCCACTCGCGCGAAATAATTGCGTTTCTGTAACTTAAAAGAACCCATTTCCAGGATAAAATAGACTGTGTGATATTCCAGATCATCTATCTCTGGGACAAATTTCATCATCAGAATGAACAACAAAACGTTTTAAAGGGCTGATAGGAAAGGATTTCAACTGGACTGACGCTGCCTACTTAGTAAAGTGTAAAAAAAGTACATACATACATATAATCACGCCTTTATCCCCGAAGGGTTAGGCAGAGGAGAATTAACACCCACATTTCACCAATCATTGAATTCAGTCCCACGTAATAGGGGGTGAACCTATTACCGTCTTCCGGGCACTGATGTTGACTCGAGCAATGCATCTAAAGCTGAGTCTGGACTGTATATGTCTGTCTGGTGTTAAACAGCCCTATCCCTTAGTCACCTTGTACGACACCGCATGGGAAGTGATGGAGTGGCCCAAATTTTACTCTGCCGGGAACCACGCGGCTGCGGTGTAATAATGTAAGTATATTATTAAAACAATCAACCTATTATTTTTTCATAGTATTCCCAGAAAACAAACGAAAATAAAACTTAGCAAGTACAATTGATTAGTGCAAAAGATTCTCAAAAACAGGTTACGTTTGAAAATAGCCACCAAACGTTGGTCCGATAACCAGAAGCGGTAGTGACAAACGGACAATGCATAACTTCAGTCTGGTACAGAATTAGCATCGATATTTTGCGCGAGCGCACCTAACATCGGCACTATTCGGGACTATTCGGCGTAGATCACGAGTTCGCCCTCAGTCACTTCGGTTCATTGAGAAAACACTTACGTAATTCAAGATCATAGTACTAGAGAGAATCGCGAATTGAAAAACTCGTGGTTAAATGGAAAAAATTAGGTTACACATTGCTCCTGTGTGGAATACTGCTCGCATCTCTGGGATGGTTCAGCAAAGTACTTACTAGATGCTCTCGACAGGTTGCAGCGACGTGCGTTCCGCATCATTGGGAATCCCGAGATCACGAACACCCTAGATCCTTTACACATACGTAGAGATGTTGCGTCCATGGCTGTATTTTACCGTCTGTACTGTGTATGTCTGTGTGGTGAGTGTTCTGATGAGCTCTTCCAATTAGTCCCACCCTCCCCTTTCCTACACAGGACAACACGTGCAGGTCTTAAATGTCATCCACACACGGTGCAGAACATCCGATCAAGAACCAAGCGGTTCGGTGACTCTTTCCTCTGTCGCACCATTAAGGCCTGGAATTCATTACCAGCTCACGTGTTTCCTTCTTCCTACTGTCCCGGGTCCTTTTGAGCGGGGCATGAAAAAGCATATGATGAGGCCGTCAAGCTGAGTGTCACCATTGTCACACGGTATGTGTAAGTAATGGTGACCCTCTTTTCTGAGACTATATATAAAAATAAAAACTGACACACTGAGCCACGGAGAGCATGTTAAGCTGTAAGTCTAGGTAGATATACGAAAGTCTATGGCAATCGTCACGGGAAGTTGGAACCCTTATATAATTACAACTGGTCTACAAACAAAATATTAATTGACCAGTCCCAGTAAAGTACCTCCACCCTACAGAATACCGCGGCTATAATAACCTCGTGTTGTGTTCCCGGCGGTGAGTAGAGTAACCAGAGCTCACTGGAGAGTTTTTGTGCTATCAGTTGGAAGACCAAAGGCTAGTCCTTATTTTGTATTCTGCATTGATGGCATAGAAAATCTTTGTTCTCACAGGGTCGGCAGCACGGTCGTGACTCCCATAGTGTTACACACATTCATAGGTCACGGTAACCACTTATCATCAGGTGGGTCGTATGCTTTTCTGCCATCTAAGATGTATTAAGAAAAATATTTTTATTGCCAATGGGTTGCGGAGATGTTGGCCTGAAAGTCAAATCAGGTGAATTACCAGGGTATCTCCTCGCGTTGAATTCTCATCAAGTTAATAGTTTTGCTACAGTACTATACACAAACACATACATATATTCACGGCACTTCCTAAAGGGATAGGAAGAGACTGCATGTCCACTTGACATAGCAATCATAATCCTGGCACACACTCTTCTATCTTGTATCATCCCTGTTGATCCCAATTGTATATATTGAAGCTAAGGGATCTGCTTATTCCGTCTCCTACAAGTGGTATAAAAAAAAATGTATACTAAGTAGCCTGAAACGAACCCGTGACTACCAACTTCGTGATCGAACTCTCTACCGCCACACCACACTGGCAGTCAAATGATGAGTCATTTATCATCCAGGAATTTATGAAGACAATGAATAAGATACTAAACGAGTTCCTTAGAAAGTTATATTGGGATGCGGAAAACTAAGAGTTACAACTAAGCAAACGATGTTAGAACAGATTTAACGTTCAAGATGAACTCAAATAGATCGCATTTCATTCAGGCCTATGTAATTCACATTATTATTAGAACACATATCAACAGCCAGTTCAAAATTGTTAACTTCTACGGATTTCTGCGATTAATAAAAAAGAAAAGTAAAACCATTTATTATACACACACACTTACATTACACATAAAAACTACATTATCGCAACAAAAAAACAAATAAAACTTAAGCAATGAGATGCAAAAAAAAGTATTAAATGTACACAGCATTTAATATGTAGGTATAGATAGATAGATAGATAGATGGATAGATAATTCTTTATTGTACACCAACAGATTTACAGTAGGACAAGTAGGTAGCATGTATACAGTTCAATGTACAATGGGTATATAGGTAGGCTGTGCCCGCACTCAGTCTTATTTCGTAGTCTGTATATAATAATATATAATGTCTGTTCATCATTACTGTAACATAACCCATGTTACAGTAATGATTCTAAACACAACAACGTTTTTTTTAGTTCTTGTCAGTTGCTCTGTTTTTTTCTTTATAGATAGATCAAACTTAAACTCTTACGTATATTTGATCACAATTGGTTGAACAGCAGAATACTACGGTGGAAGAGGTAGGACACGACAGTATTCCCGTCCCAATTGAGCAGTCCGACTGTGTAAGCACCTCCACCCTACAGAATACCACGGCTATAATAACCTCGTGTTGTGTTCCCGGCGGTGAGTAGCGTAGCCAGAGCTCACTGGAGAGTTTTTGTACTCTCACTGTTTGTGTCTTCTGCACTGATGGCACAGAAACTCTCTGTTCGTACAGGGTCGGTAGTACGAGTGTGACTCCTCTGGTGTCGCACACGTAAATAGGTCACGGTAACTACTTTCCATCAGGTGGGCCGTGTGTTTGTCTAACTAAGTGATATAAACAAATAATCATCAGTTGAGAAAAAATATTTGTAAAGCTAAACATTCTTAAAATGTTTAAGATTTTTATTCTATTTTTTTTATACTACTTAGGTGGCAGACGAGCACACGGCCCACCTGATGGAAAGTGGTTACCGTGGCCTATGGACGTTTGTAACACCAGAGGAGTCACAGTCACGCTGCCAACCCTGTAAGTACCTACAGAGTTTCTGAAAATATAAATGGCAATGTAAATTGCGTTATTAGATTAGTTAGTTCCTAGTTCCTAAACTAAGGCGAAATACCAGTAGTAAAGTAAGTCAACAAGACTAGAATTTCTAAGAAAATGTTTCATCAAAATGAAATTGAAGAATATGACAAATTGGCCAGTCTCGCGGTTATTACTCACAAATTTTACAAAACTGTAGGCCCAAATTAGGTCGGTTGTTCCATAAGGGTTCCGTACTCGAAAGGTCACCAACGGAACCATATTTCTCAATTTTATACACTATTATACACTACACTAATTATAGTTAGGTTAAGCTGAAATTTTGATGTCGCTTACTATTGACGCTTTAACCATTTTTTTTGGAAAAAATTAGTTGCCTGTAAAGTCGGTATACGGGCGAAAGTTTTACGTGACAACGACTTGTTTTGCCTTCACCATATTCATCAATGTACCGACGAGTTTGTGGAAATATATGCAGCACGTAACTGGATCGATGTCTGTCTCTCTCGCTCTTAGGCGGGCTAACCATGCCCGAGTGGAAGGGACGCGTGCCTCTCACTCGCTCTCATTGTGAGCGCATAACGTGAGCGGAGCGTAACGCAGTTTCTTGAAGTGTCACCCGGCAAACCAATTTATAAGACGTTGTCACGTCAAAAAGTCGCAAATGAGACATGTCTATATTTAATTACCGCGGTAGCCTAGTGGTATCGGTAATGTACTGCTGAGACGAGGTCTCGGGTTCGATCCCAGGTTTTACCATGGCACACACCAATGACTTTCGATGCTTTTCGAAGTTATGTGTGTATTTATCGCAGGTTTATAAGTGCTCAGTTAATGGCAATAGGCTCGCCACCTATTACATTGGGACCTAAACATAAACTAACAAAATGTGGGTGCTAGCACAATGCAAAATGTAGCTGCCTATCCCTTCCGGGATATAGGTGTGAGTTTATGTTTATGTCTATAATTTATCTTTTATTTTCAATATCATATTAGTCATTATAGATAAACATTGTTACTAAACTTGTTAGCCATGATCTCATCTGCCCTGCCGTCTGGCCCCGAAAAGAAACTATTTTTATGTTGGTATAATGAAAGTTTCAAATAACTGATAATGAAAGTCAATTACTTATAAAAGTTCAAACGTACGGAACCCATCCGAACAAATCCGACTAGCATTTGACCGATTATTTGTTATATTCTTACAGTTTAGTCATAATACAAACTCGTGCTTATCACATTTGTAAGCAACTGTAAGCTTGAGTGATATTTTTACAAGATTGCAGCAGTAAACATGTGGTGACAGGCAGCATCTATCATCTTCGCTAGATAACCTGTTTCCCACCATTTTGGACTAACGTGACAATTAACACGACATTTGAAATGTCCAACATCTTCGGCGTTGCCGTTTTCGACCCACGATTTTCTACCCGCAAATATTTTTCCGATTTCAACCCACAAATTTCGTCTCACGAATATTTTTTACGATTTTAATCAATAATCTATGTTTATCATTTATTTGTTACTATCGGAATGCAATTATAATACCTAATTGCGATCAAGTTCAAACAGTGGGATCACAAAAATCAGATTTTAGTGACAGCGATTTTATTCTATGAAGTTTATTGCATAACATGTATCGTGCAGTTTATTTCGACTTAACGGTGTTACTATCATTGGAAATCGCAGTTATTTCCGACCAAAGATGGCATATTGAGCTTCGATTTTAATTAACAAGGGTACAGTTTATTTAACTTAAACTGAATTTTCTATGACTACTTCATAAGTTAAGAACACAAGGAAGTTATGAATTCTTGTTATCCCTTTAACTTTGTTATGTATTACTGACGTGTAAATTAACCAAATTGAATTTAGGACTAGAAATTTCCATCTCTGATAATAATAAAAAAACGACCAAAATATCGCTATCTGACTACTCTATACAGCCTATACAATTCAACCACGAAATTAAAAGTAATAATACCGGAATAAGGAACGGAACAGACTGCACGCAATAAACAACAATTAATGCTAAACAAAACACTTGAGTTAGTGTCAAAACAAGTTACAACGGTTCAAGTTTTTTTAGAAAGATTTCTGCGAGGTTGTAGACCTCAGTTACACATAGAGTTGCTAGGCGTCCGGATATAGCCGGACATAGACTTTTTGATTGCATGTCCGGCCAAAATAAATCGTATCCCGATTTTGTTACGCTTTGTACATTTCGCAAACGACAGCACAACGCATCTGTATTATTTGAATACTTGCGTTTCATTAGAATTTAAAAATATTGATAAATGTAAACGTATTATTTCATTACAATTGAACAATGTACATCGGTCCCACGTAATAGGGGGTGAGCCTATTGCAGTATTCCGGGTACTATTGTTGACTCGAGCCATGCATCTGAGGCTGAGACTGTATATATATGCTAAAGATACTAAAGAGCCCTATCCCTTAGTCGCCTTGTACGACACCGCATGGGAAGAGATGGGATGGCCCTAATTCTACTCTACCGTTATGGTAATAATCAAGAAAGCTAGATTTGAGTGTCCAACCTTTTTAATCAAATGTCCGGTCAAACTGGTTGATGTGTCCGGCTATTGGGTTTGGCGACCTAACAACCCTAGTTACATGCCCAATTAATACGTGAATTACTACGCATCGTACTAAAGTGTTAATAAAACATGATGAAAATTACATTACATTCAAGAATATCTTCATAATCGTCTCCCCGTCCTTATCTCATATTTATCCAGAGCTGACACAACATGTGTGCTTTTCCCATTCATATCTGCTTGCAGTCATCTTAACATTCACTCAGCTCCTGGCTATAACAAATTTTACTGGTCTATTAAAGTCTTTCTTAGCTAAACTGTATACTTATCTACATCTTATCAACATTAAAATAGACAAAAATCTAGTTCTAATATACACTCGAGAGCAATGAATCCGGGTCACTTAAAGAATCCTAAAAATCTCGGAAACTAAAAATGCTAGGTTAATGCAATAAATTGTATTTAATAGACAATGTAATACTCCTTAAATGAAGGTATTAAAACTTCTTAGTTATTGTAAAGTTATATCATAAAAAAATCAAATTTGAAAAAGGGCCACTTTCGAAGATGGAACTACGAAATTACAGCATTTGGTGTTGCTTTTGTTTGTAATCTGTCATTTATGTGGGTACATAAACCATGTTGATAGTGCTCTATATTCATTAATCAAGCTGAAATTATGTCGCTTACGCCTGAAGAATGCACCAGAATACTTACAATGCTGGAAACCGGCTGGAGTCAGCGCGATACAGCCAGGACTGTCGGTGTGTCGCTGTCAACAGTACAAAGAGTTCTCCGACGTTACGAAGAAACTGGTTCTAACCTACGCAGACCAGGAACGGGCAGAACCAGGTGTACCACAGCACGAGAAGACCGATACTTGGTGAACACCATGCTTCGAAATCGCTTTCTCACAGGAACTGAACTCACCAATCAGTTTCGACGCCTCGGAGGAAGTAACCCAAGTGCATGGACAGTAAGACGTCGGCTTGCTGAATCTAACTTAAAACCCCTTAGACCTGCAAACGGCCCTAAACTGGAGCGTGGGCATCGTATTTCGAGACTAAGTTATGCCCAGAGCCACGTAAATTGGAGTATTGAAGATTGGTCAAAAGTTATGTTCTCCGACGAATCAAAATTTATGCTCTACAAGCACGATGGAAGACACAGAGTGTATCGAAGACCAGGGGAAAGATTCAAGCAAGCATGCATCGAAGAAAAAGTAGCCTACGGTGGTGGGTCTGTACTTGTGTGGGCCGGAATTTCTTCTGAAAGTCGCACAGAGCTGGTGATCATAGAAAACGGCTCTTTAACTAGCGTAAGATATGTGGAAGAAATCCTCAATGATCACGTTGGTCCATTTATGGTCAATTTAGGTGAGGATGCTATATTTATGCATGACAATGCCAGACCTCATACAGGTAGGATTGTGAATGACTACCTTCAAGAGATGAACATTACTCGTATGGAGTGGCCAGCGCGCAGCCCGGATATCAACCCGATCGAGCATGCTTGGGACGAGCTAGGCAGATGCGTAAAACAACGAAACCCTCCCCCAATCACGCTTCGTGAGCTCAAAATTGCTCTCACAGAGGAATGGGAGAATATTCCCCAAAATCGTATAAGGAACTTGGTGTACAGCATGCCAAACCGCGTAAACGCAGTAATGGAAGCACGAGGAGGCAATACGAAGTATTAAAATTCAAGAAAATCGTAATAAAGTTCAAAAATTTCATGTTTCCTATTTTTGTTTTAAGGAGAGATCAGCAGTTTTTTTCTTTATGTAATTTTGTGTTAATAAAATGTATGGTGACTCATATTTTTTTTACTTTCATTTAAGGAGTATTACATTGTCTATTAAATACAATTTATTGCATTAACCTATCATTTTTAGTTTCCGAGATTTTTAACATTCTTTAAGTGACCCGGATTCATTGCTCTCGAGTGTAGTTCGCTGATTTTCTTGCTGGTATCTTCTCAGTAGAACTAACCTACCGAACCAGCGAAAGAATCATTTTCCAATGGTTTATTTTTACATTGTTTAATATTTTTATATTATTTCTTGACATAGCTAATTTTAAAATTTTAATGTTCATAATATGTGCTCTTTATGTACCTAAACTGAGTAAATGAAATTGATTCTTTGATTGAAGCAATTGCGAATGAAAAATATCTGCAAAATATTTGACAATTTTATTCCTATTGTCTATTCTATTTTACCCCGTACTCAATGATTAAATTATTTCCTGCAAATAAACGTTCCATTTCAACCAATCAATCAATTAGCCTATTGCAGACTGCTGCTGGACATAGACGTCCCCCAATAAGCTCCATAGCAACTGAAACTCTATTGTCCTTGTATTCTAAAAGGCCCGTAATATAGACACTCATTTCTGAACCTTGACTCATCTGAGGACAAATAGTATAGTTAGACATAACATAACATAAACTCACGCCTATATTTCCGAAGGGGTAGGCAGAGGTGTTAGCACCCACATTTCGCCAGTTTATGTTTAGGTCCCAATGTAATAGGTTGCGAGCCTATTGCCATTAACCGGGCACTTATAAACCAGCGATAAATACACACATAACTTCGAAAAGCATCGAAAGTCATTGGTGTGTGTCATGGTAAAACCTGGGATCGAACCCGAGACCTCGTCTCAGCGGTCCATTACCCATACCACTAGGCTACCGTCTGTCTGTCTGTCCTCAGATAAATCGAGATACGGAACTGAGTACTATTTTAAAATACAAGCCTAATTCAACTAAGAAAATATCTATAACCGACGCTGCGTATGCGCATGAACGGCCATGATCCACGGCCGAACTAAAACTAAACGTATATCAAACACTATCGGCTGAACAAATAAACTATCTAAGAAATATATACATGCGTAATATGGACAACAAATATAAATTACATAACGCGGGTTCTTGGGAAGAGTTATTTAAAAGCTTTGAATCTGTTTAGATTTTAAAGAACAATATGGCGGTTTGGTGGTAGGATGTTCGACTGTTACGTCGTAGTTTTGGGTTTGATTTCCGCTAAAAGCAAATAAGTATTTGTTTTTTTTTTAAGAATATTTGAAATGAAATTACTAATATCCCCTCTAATCCCTCCAGCTAAGCTAAATGCTTGTGTTAGGAGTGGGTTCACGTCGATTTGTCACCAGGATACGAACCTGAGACCTTTTGATCGTAAGGCAGACTCCTTAACCACTAAACTACTGACGCTTCATAAAGTTACCGTCATCTTTAGGCACGTTTTTTCTGACGCTGGTGGAGGACCAGCTAGCCAGTACACCAAGTCTTGTATAATCCGTATACCTATCGCCACTTATCCTGGACCTAAGGAACGAACGGCCCACGTATTTTGTTGTGTGAATCTGTGATTGATGAATTTGAGCTGCTCGCCACCGAAGAACCTGACTTTGTGCTGTCAGTGGGAAGTCTAAAGGCTTGTTTTTTTTTATACCACTTAGGTAGCAGACACGGCCCACCTGATGGGTAGTGTTACCGTGGCCTATGGACTTGTTCAACACCAGGGGCGTCACATTCACGCTGCCGACCCTGAAGAAACCTCCTAATGCCCCTTTTGGAGAACCCCATATTGTAGGCGCATGGGAAAACCGCATTGTCCTGTTTTGTCTTCTACACTGACGGCACAGGAACTCTCTGCGCTTACAGGGTCAGCGCGAGTGTGACTGCTCTGGTGTTACACACGTCCATAGGCCACGGTAACCACTTTCCATCAGGTGGGCCGTATGCTTGTCTATCACCTACAAATCCTCAAAATACCGCCAAAAACGCGTACTACGCGTATGGAGCATATTTTAGATACAAGATATACCACTGCTTGATATTTAAAATAAATATTTGTATATTTTGTTCTCTAGAACTTGTCAATTTTTTATTAGCCTTAATTGTATTTTATGGGAGTTATTGTACTATAACCGTTTGATGGCTATTTACGTTTCATTCCCGCCAATTGTTTCGCAAATGTCTTATTAAATACTTTTATTATTTTTTACGATCGTCACTTGACTGTAATCGTTTGTACTGTCCTAAATATTTTCCACGCCGTCTACGCGTCTCTTGTTAAAGCGACAATAGTTCAAGAATCAAAGAATCAATTTCATTTATTCATTTTAGGCACGCAAAGAGCACATATGAACGCCAAAATTTTATAATTACGTCAAGAATAGTAAAAAAAATTAATAATGTATAAATAAATAATGTATTTAATATTTATAAATTATTTCTGTATAGATTACTTAGAATGAGAATAATTTAATTAACTTCTACCATCAAATATATTTTATTACGAAATAAATAATTTATGTTGGTACTGTACAAAAAAAAACCATTGAAAAATGATTCTATCGCTGGTTCGGTAGGTTAGTTCTGCTGAGAAGATACCAGCAAGAAACTCAGAGATTTATATTAGAAATAGATTATCTATTTTTTAATTGCTTTAGTTTACAATGAATGGTTTGCGAGCAAGCATAAGACTTATGTTGATCACGCATTTACATAATCAAGATACTCATCTATTTTATTATGCCAATATACAATGTCAATATTAAGTCAAGAATATCCCAACAATTATAAATTAGAGACGTAGCGGAACGTCATTAAATTTTAGTTCCTTCAACTCCAGCATAACAACTTCACATTTTATGTAAGGTGAAATTTGAAAGGATTTCACTATAAAAAAAAGTAAGAAGCATTATGCAAATTCCCCTAAAATCACTAAAAGCCTTTAAGAATTAAATCAACATAATTTATATTTATTGATTTAAATTATTAAAAATATTCCTATAGATTCAGTTTGGAAATAGTAAATGTCCAATGGGACTTACAGCATACTAATTGTTTTAAAATTTCGAAATAAGATTCTTTCGTAATAAATAATTGAATAAAACCATTAAAGTTTTACTTGAAAAAATGTAAAATACAAATTATTGACGTTATAACTATTATAAAGGTCAAAGAAATCACATTTGTGACGTCAAATTCTGGAACTAAAATACGAATCATGAATATGTAGTCGGAATAATTTAGCTCCATTCTAAATTATTGTAACAGTTTAAAACCGTATGTGAAGTTTATTACAAGCACTTTTCGACAGATAATAATAATAAAACATTAACTTTATTGCGCAATTTTCGAGTGAGAATTAATGCAATGACTTGGTTTTTTAGGGTTCCGTGCCTTAAAAGGAAAAAAGCTGAACCTTTTAAGGATCACTTTGTTATCCGTCTGTCCGTCTGTCTGTCGGTCAAGACCCTTTTCACCGGAATACGTGAAAGTTTCAAGTTGAAATTCATATCACATACTCAGGTCTATAACGTTATAAAACTGTGCAAAAATCACACTTCAAAGTCAACATATTCAAAATATATTACGGTTTATGTAGCTTAAGTTACGGAACCCTCGGTTTGCAAGTCCAACTCGCACTTAAACAGCTTTTTTTTACTTTTTATTGCATTTTCCGTATTGGTATCCTTTTGACTATGAATGAGTCACAGAACAGAAAAAAAACTAGCTATTTTCTATATCACTTAGGTGGCAGACAAGAATAAGAACTAGCGAATGGAAAGTGGTTACTTTTTTTTTTACGCAAAATCCCCGCGGATACCCCCCCCCCCTTTCCGCCACCGGAGCCGGTGGAAGAGTTTATGTCGGACTCGAACCGACTAAAACGCACGCCCCTTGAGGGTTGCTTTGGTTGCCGAAGGTGAGGTTGACAGGCATATCCCTCGCACGCAAAGTGGTTACTGTGGCCTATGGACGTGTGCAACATCAGGAGCGTCACACTCGTATTGCCGACCCTGTAAGAACCTTCTAATGCTCTTCTTGAAGAATCCCATGTTGTAGTCGCTTGGGAAAACCACGGCAGGGAGTACATTTCATAACTTAAGCGAGCAGAGGATGCAGTTCCGATCATACCGTACTAAGTCTAGTTCTTCTGCTCTTGATTTTTTTGTGGAAACAGCATTTATTTTGTTATGGGCGATGGAGATTATATCGAACACGAACCGATTAAAACCGAACGCCGCGTCGGGTCTTCAGATGTCAGGGAGTAAGATGATCTGACACAGATAGTCCCGAAGCACCCTTTTCCAAATATCATCTGTGTTAACCGGTATAAGAGGCTCCCATGTCGCCTCTCTATTCAGGCGTCCATGATGGGTCCGAAGAATACCATTCTTTCACTGAATTTCGTACAGTTTATGAAATCAATATGCTCTACCGCTTTACCTCTTTTAACAACTTTATAGTGCTTTAAATAATAACCCTGTACATTCTTTAATATTAATCCCGTATATTTTTAATAATAACCCTGTATATTTTTTAATAATAACCCTGTTTATTTTTTAATAATAACCCTGTATATTTTTTAATAATAACCCTGTATATTTTTTAATAATAAAGTGATATTTGTGTGCTGATACCTCGCACATGAAAGAAAACAATTTCTAGTCAACTTCTACTCTACAAACAAGTTTAATTTTTTTAAATTATTTGTATAATCTGTTATACATTCTACAAATATAATAAAATTAACTGCCTGTGTCAGATAGGAATGGTATAGCATTAGTTTAGTGGTATTTATACTTTCATCTCTAGGGACAAGATTAATGAGAGTATAAATGTATTTAGACAAGCAAGCATTCTAAATCTGTACCAACATTATAAAACTTAACAGTTTTTATTTGGTTAATCGCGTTGTTTCAGGAACTACTGGCATATTAATTACAAAGTCTAGCAACCGATTTGCCCGTAAAACTATTAGACTTACTAACCGACCCCTGCTTCATATCTTTCATTTTTCTTACAATTAGATGACTAAGTTGATTAGGTCTAGGGAAACTAACACGAATATATTTTGAATGAAATTTTTTAAAGCATTTGGTATGCTGAGTTTTCAAATCGATTAAGATAGAAAAAAAATAATCGGGGGTAATAGGGGGTAGATAGAAAATTTTTTAAAAAATTATAAGGGGTAATCGTGAATTCGAGCCTGCGATCTTTCCCTTAAAGGGGAAATAATGGGTTCGAATCCTGTCTGGACCGTTTAAATTTTTTCTATCTTAACACGAACATATTCTGAAAGAATTTTAAAACATCTCATGCTTTCAGAATTTTTACTATCACAACTTAAATGAGAATTTTAATATACCCTTTCATTCTCAGTCGAAAGTATATTACATATAACTGTAATTAAGGGCTTCTTAATAGCAATATCAGTCACTAACATAAAAGAAAGAACTCATTATTGTGACGACTGACTGTTACTGACAAAGATATGCCACCGAACGGCTAGTGAGAACACATCAGACAAGTTTATTGCTTGCCCGACAGGGGGTGTCTGGAGAAACAGACATTAGTGTCTTAAGAATGAATTTGCTGACGTATTTTGATAGCTGTGTAGATATTTAAAACTGGTGAAGTATTAATGAAGTAAGGTATAAATTGACAAGTCTTCAGAGTATTCAGCACTACATTAAAGTTTTTGCGTTTTCATTATTTGTATTCATTAATCTGTTAAATGTTTGCAGTAACGGTTGCAACATCTACTAAATGTCTGTGAAATTCGAGATTATTCGAGATTCGAAATAAATGGTTCGAAAAATTGTGTTCTAAGTGCCGAGTAAAAAACACACATACATACATATAATCACGCCTTTTTCACCGAGGGTTAGGCAGAGGTGAATTAACACCCAAATTTCAGCAATCATTGAATTCGATCCCACGTAATAAGGGGTTAGCCTAATGCCGTGTTCTGGGCACTATTGTAGACTCAAGCCATGCATCTGACGCTGAGTCTGGGCTGTATATATATATGTCTGATGCTAAACAGCCTTATCCCTTAGTCACCATGTACAACACCGCATGGGAAGACATGGGGTGGTCCAAATTTTACTCTGCCGGGAACCACGCGGTTGCAAAACACACAAGGCTTTGTTTATTGTGTTTATAAATACTTTGGCTACAAGTAAAGCATTGTTTAGTTTCATATTGACGCAGAGTAGAATTTGGAAATGTGGGTGATAATTCCCCTCTGCCTAACCCTCCGGGGATGGGGGCGTGATTATATGTATGTATGTATGTATGTATTACGCTTGTATTCTTCACAATGCATTGTTTATTTCATGTAATAAGCTCAAACTGCACAAAAACGTCATCTTCTCGTATGTTTACCTACAAGAATGTCATGTCTGTCCATCCCTCTAATGCAGTCGTAATTATATAGCAGTAATTTATTCTGCTAATAGATGATTGGGAATTTTCACATGCCAAGCTAGGGCTGCCTACTGACACTTATTATTAATTTATAAACGTTCGTGAATCGTCTAAATACTAGGATATTTAAAGTATATCCATGTTAACAAATTTAAAGTAAATACCTTGTACACATACCTTAAGTTTCTTGCCGGGGTCTTCTCAGCCCGATCTGAGAAGACCCCGGCCGCGTTTCTAACCGGTGCGGTGGTCCATTTACTTAACTAGTCTTTCATATTTCTTTTTATATTGACTTTTTGTAAGTTCCGATTTAATGGTCTATACAGAATAAATGATTTTTGACTTTGACTTTGACATATTGTGGAAAAGTACAAGTGATTAACAACAAATTCCACCAAATGCCATCAATTAACAGTATAAATAGTCTAATAGTTTAATAACCTACCTCCTTTTTTGTAAATTTACCAACTACCTAACAACTCTAGTGCAATAATAACTGAATTCAATAATTGAATCAGAGATCTAACGTCCTAAAAAGTTATACAACTAGTCTAGCTGCATTCTGGAAAAATTGTTCCTGGACTTCGAGGCGAAGGCTTTGGATGCCACCAAGATTAACGCTAGCATGGATAAGACTATGTTTAACAAACTGATTCCTGTCAACCCTAACGCGCCGATGAAATGCACCTTTACTTAACGGGGAATAGTCATTAACTCCAGATTGAGTTTTACGACGACACCATGACATTGTCGGTATAAACGACACTTCACACTGTGAGATGAGCTGGGGGACAACAACATATATTGTTGATGGATTATCTTCTAAATTAATTTAGTGATAATGTGGCATGAATAAAAATCATTGATGGTGTTTTACCTTTAAAATGATTATGTGTACCGAGACGTTTAATGATTCGCCGATTATTGAGCAATGTTGATTTTGTTTCGCAGTTGTAAAAAAACGGCAAGACCTCCGGGTTGAAATCGGAAAAATATTCTTGGGTAGAAAATATAAAACGCTTAAAAGTGTTAATGGACTAGGCTGAGATTATAAAAGTTCATTGTTAAAAGGTTATTTTTTTGGTTTCACATCGTTTTGCTCTTGAGAAAGTGATCGTAACTAAAGAAGTAAGTGATTGGCAGTTAAGTTTACGTTAAAAGAGTGTAACCATCCTAACAAACTCTGGCCCAGTTCGAGCATATTTTTAACTCGGAGATTTTTTTTTTTATCTAGGACACGCCAACCTGACTTCACCTGGCCTGATGGTAAGCTAAAGGCGAAGTCTCAGGAAAGAGGGTCACCATTACAGACACACAGTAATGTTATAATGGTTATACTCATCTTGGCGGCCTCATAAGATGATCATTCACGCTCTGTTTAAAGGACCCGTAACTGCAGGAAGAAGGAAACTTGCCCGGGAAAGGAATAATGGAAGTTGCACAATATGAGCAGCATATACTTATTAAGTTAACTATAAATCCTTCACTGTTATTAGTAAACGTCTATATATCAAACAAGACCCGAGACCAACTGTGTACAGATACGCTAACATTAAAACCCAGACACCAATAAGCCACCCACGCATAATATAATTAATTAATATCCATAAAGAATTCAACCCGGTAGCTAATTACTTAATTTCTTTCGATGATGAACATATTAAATCGATAGGACGTAAATTGTACAGCTTACGTAAGACTCTATCATTAAAATTGTCTGAATAATAATTATTTCATTAGTAAAATTATAATAAAACATGACAGAACTGCTGGAGGCAATGATCAAATAGTAATAATTTTTCATAATTATAGTTAATCAATACCACAATGATTACATGTTTGTGACTTATTATAATATGCATGGGGAAAATTTGAAATTTTGACAGTAGAAGCTTTTTGTCAGTAATCTAACTAGCTAACTAGTAATCAGCCAACCGCGGTAGCCTAGTGGTATGGGTAATGGACTGCTGAGACGAGGTCTCGGGTTCGATCCTAGGTTTTACCTAGGTACACACCAATGACTTTTCGATGCTTTTCGAAGTTAAGTGTGTATTTATCACAGGTTTATAAGTGCCCGGTTAATGGCAATAGGCTCGCCACCTATTATATTGGAACCTAAATATAAACTGGCGAAATGTGGGTGCTAACACCTCTGTCTTCCACTTCGGGGATATAGGCGTGAGTTTATGTTATGTAAGCTTTTTGTTTCGTAAATATCTGCATCGTATCAACGTTGTACCAAAATAAAAAAACGGAAAGGTTTTTCCAGGAGGTAGTAAACGGAATTATATTTTTTTTAGCTTGGAGGTAGAAAAAGTAAACGTCCGTCCCGATAGCATTTTCTCTTCGGCTTTATTTTCTTGGGTCTCTGTGTCGTTTGCTTGGCTCAAAAAAACGTTTTGATGGGGTTCTTAAAACCTAATTTTTGTAACAGATATCTCTTGCGAAGTTTTGACTTTGTATAGCCAATTAGAAATGAAACATACGAACTTTCGCACATACATATATTAGTTATAGGATGCCCTGCATGCAACAGGTCGTAATCGTAACGAAGTACCTACAACCGCTAGTAAATTGTACATAAGTAATAATTTTAGTTTCAACTAGCGGAACGAATTTGAGGTTACTAGATTAACTACTTTATAGTTTGTTAGTTTCTCAAGGGATTCTAGGTTGAGCTGATAATGAAATAGAAATTGACTTAAAATGTTTGCTTGAATACTTTTATTACATAGGTACATACATACAGGAGAAAAATGTGCTTATGTCGGCATTTTACCACTCTTGCCACGTTTTATGATTTATGTCAAGTATGTCACGTATATGTCACAGTAAACTGGTAAACTGTCAGGATTGGCAGTGAGGCGAATATCTATGGTCAGGAAACAAAAAAAAAAAACATTATTTTTAAACATTGTTGTATTCCGCTGTGTGTTACCACCTCTAAAAATGTGCGCTGTGTTTTCTAAATAAAACATATTTTCTTTCTTTCTTTTTCTACATACATACATGTAATTACTGACAGAAGTAAATTAATACCCACTTTTTACCAATCATTGAATTCGGTCCCACGTAATAGGGGGTGAGCCTATTGCCGTCTTCCGGGCACTATTGTTGACTCAAGCCATGCATCTGTGGCTGAGTCTGGGCTGTACATTTATAAATACAGCTCAGATATCTGTCTGATATTAAACAACCCTATACCTTGTACGACACCGCATGGGAAAAGGTGGGATGGTCCAAATTCTACTCTGCCGGGAACCACGCGGCTTTCGGAATACTTTTATTTTATTCATTTATTTTTTATCTAGGACACGCTAACTTGACTCCACCTCGCCTGATGGTAAGCTAAAGGCACAGTCACGTGAAAGCGGGTCACCAATACAGACACTAAGTATTGTTACAATGGTGGCACTCAGCTTGGCGGCCTCATCAGATGCTTTTTCACGCCCTGCTTAAAGGACCCGGGTCTGGGAGGGGACTTAAAGCTCCTCAGCTTACTGAAAGATTGTGCCCACCGCCGAGATGAAGAGGAAGTAAAGTTTCAGGGTCAAAATAATCACAACTACTATTTTTTTTATACCACTTAGATGGCAGACAAGCACATGGCCCACCTGATAGAAAGTGGTTACCATGGCCCATGGACGCGTGTAACACCAGAGGAATCACACTCGCACACTCGCGCTGCCGACCTTGAAAGCACAGAGTTACTGTGCCGTTAGTGTAGAAGACAAAACAGGACAAGCCTATAGTCTTCCCACTGATAGCACAAAAGCTCTCCAGTGAGCCCTGGCTACCCTACTTACCGCTAGGATCACAACACGTAGCTAATATGGCCGCGGTATTTTGTAGGGTACTGCTCCAGTTGGACTGCTCAAATGGATGGAAATACCGCCGTATCCTACCTCTTGTCTGTCGTCATCATCCGATTTCCCAGTTTCGTTTAAAATTTGCATTTTTCAGCCCATTCTGAGGTCCGTTTTCCTCGCTTGATCACACTTTTCATAACGCTCTCGTCAAACATTCACTAGCTTACTTCACAAACCAAGCGTGCGTAAAGAAATTTTCTCCAATAAATCTTCGACAGTGTCTCGTCTCTCGTCTGTTACGTCACAGCCGTTAGTCAGACGTTGGTAATTACCCGTGCCACGGACATCTGATAACTATTTCTGTTTGCTATATACATACGTGCGCATAACTAGCTTGGTTTGGCATACCTACAGAGTGTGAGAGTCAATGAATTGAGAACACATGGATTGAAAGGCGGATCGGTTTGTTATTAGTGGCACAGACTGATATAATACTCGTAGGAATATTAAAATACTGGTAGTATTAAAATAACTTCACGTAGATACTCTTTGATGTACGTCAATTGTTAGAAATAAATATGGTTTTTAAAGTGCCGAATATGCGAATGTCGTACTTTTTGACCATATACTGGATATAGACATAGTAGATATAACTAACAAAATGCGTGTGAAAATGGTCTGGTATTTAACAGTCGATGTCAAAAGTGTTTGATCACTAACGTATAGCTTTATATTAAGGAAGGCTAAGACAATGTTTTTCCTCTTTTCCTCGTCTTTCACTTATTTTGTTCTTCGAATCAATGGCATTTAATGGGCTGGTATTTTTTTATTTATTGGCCCAAAATTTGACCACAGCAACAGCGGTTTCTGTTGCTCTACAGAGGTCATCGGTATTGCAGGTGGAGAGGCACAGAGAGCAGGAAAGCTAATGTGACATGGACTAGGATTAATCCCCGTAATCGCAGGACTCTTGCGACTGGTCAATAAAGCCACATTTTGCCATGTTTTCCCTACAGCGCCAAGCTTATTCTGTTCTCAACATTATTTTTAAACATGCTCGTCTTGTTGTGGATACTCTTGACCTGGCCTTTTCTACGTAAACATCATCATTTCAGCTTTGACGAAGCTTTCACTTTATATTTGTGTCTTCTACATTGAGGGAACATAAATTCTCTGTTCTTATAGGATCGGCAGCACTGGTTTGACTCCCTTTTTTTTTTTTTTTTTTTTTTTACGTGCGCAAAATCCCCACGGATACCTCCCCACCGGAGCCGGTGGAGGAGGTTATGTCGGACTCGAACCGACTAAAACGCACGCCGCCTGTGGGTCGTTTCGGTTGCCGAAGGTGAGGTTGACAGGCATATCCCTCGCACCCCGGCCGACCCAGGGCCATCTCTCACGATCTGGCCCTCTTCTCGGGTGTGGGGACCACAGAGTCCCCAACTCGTCCCCGGAAACGGGGAGGCGCG
Source organism: Eilema griseolum (assembly GCA_963662185.1). Lineage (NCBI taxonomy): Eukaryota > Metazoa > Arthropoda > Insecta > Lepidoptera > Erebidae > Eilema > Eilema griseolum. The sequence continues at coordinate 17,165,387 of OY759250.1, forward strand.
CCATGCGCGCCGCCGCCGCGGCCTGCTTCTGCAAGGGTGACAGGCGGCTTCACCTGTCACCCCCAGGCCGGCGCTCATGGGGGGCGGAGGTCGTTCATCGACCTCCGACGCCCGAGTTGCCTTCGTGCGCGGGCAGCTTGTCTAGCGATCCTTCGTCGCTCCCGCTGCCGCTCCCGCCCCGGGTTTGACTCCCTTGGTTTTGTATACGGTAACCACTTTCCATCAGGTGGGTCGTGTGCAAGAGGTTCGCAATTCGCTCTCCTCAACACTAAGTTATACCGACCACTATTAAATATGGTACAAAAATTAATATGATAACCTGCGCCTGTTGTTTTATCAACTATTTATTTATTTATCTTTTATTTCTATCGGCAGTCTCAAAGGCTAAAGGTTATTGTGCGAGGGAGGTTATGTCGGACGTGAACCGACTGAAACGCACGCCGTCTATGGATCGTAGTGGTTGTCGGAGGTGAGGTTGGCAGGCCTGTCGTTTTTTATACAACTTAGGTGGCAGACAAGCACACGGTCCACCTGATGTTTACCGTGACCTATGAACATGTGTAACACCAGGGGAATCACACTCGTGCTGCCGACCCTGAAAGAACTGAGAGTTACTGTGCCGTCAGTGCAGAACACAAAATCAGGACAAGTCTGTATTCTTCCCACTGACAGCACAAAAACTCTCCAGTGAGCTCTGGCTACCCTACTCACCGCCGGGAACACAACACGAGGTTATTATAGACGTGGTCTTCTGTAGAACGGAGGTACTTCCCCAGTCGGACTGCTCAATTGAGACGGAAACATTGTCGTGTTCTACCTACTATAACCTCTACACTTCTCTCACGCAATTTTATACTTAGTAACAGCCTATGCTGAAATAATTCAGGGTGGCTATCTAAGGCTATCTTAACTCATAATACTATTAAGATAAATTAGCCTGACACTAGAGCGTGACCTTTAACTACCTAGCAACAGTGAAGCAACGTAGTTTACCGTGACATAACAGAACTAAATCACTAAATCGAAAAGTGATTGTATTGACTTGAACCCGCATTTAATAAATTCGTTTTTGAGCGGTTTTAATTATTTGTTTATTAAAGCGACCACTGTGACTGACTTTCTAATTATTGGTGCATTAAAATTAGAAAAGGAAATTGCTACTGGTACTGCACCGTGGTTATTATCGCTCGTTTAATTCATAATGTTTAAATAGAGGTTGTTAAATTTTTTTAACCATACCCACCACTATCCCATGGTCCTTCCAACCATCTTGGTTATAAAGGGCCGAATCTTGAGAGATGCGCGCCCTACTGGCGTCTGCTTTCTTTCGGGCGCACATTTCTTGCGTCCCTACAAATTATTATTAAAGTTATCGGGAAATTTAAAATGTTGTATTGTTTTGAGTTCCTCGTGATCATGGTGCTAGCAACAGTGCCGAAATATCGGAAACTCATTCCAATACAACACGGTAAATATCCCGATAACTTTAATACTAATGTGAGTGACCATGATAGTTTAAATCCCTACAAATTATCATTTTTGCTCTCTCCGCTTCCTGAAGCAGCACAGCACACACTCTCTCTCTCTCTCTCTCTCTCTTTGAATCGTGTTATCCTACACTATAATCTATCCCTGCACCAAATTTCATCTAGATTCATTCAGGTGTTAGAGCGTGATTGAATTGTTAGTGACGAGCTCGAGTCCGACATAACCTCTTCCACCGGCTCCGGTGGGGAGGTATCCGTGGGGATATTGCGCACGTAAAAAAAAAGAACCCTTATTGTAGACGCCAGGGAAAACAGCAACCTACCCAAAGAGTTACGAAGGCTTAAGAAAGCTATGATGGTAGGTCAAGTTAAAATTAAACGTTTTAAATAATTATATAAAACAATCAAAGATATTACTTGAAATTCTAAGAAATAAATGTTGTTCTTGTGTTAATTGTTTTGCTTTAATATTCGACCATAACTGATAAACAATTTTTTATTGATATGCGAGCGAAAACCACTTTTTAAATGTCAACAGTCTGCCTACACCATTTTTATTAATTAGCTTATAAATATTATAATTTAAGATAAGCTTATCAAAGAAACTCGTGTGTATTTTACAATTTCATAAATCTAAATAAGAAATAAAAAGCTGTGTAGGTACAGTGATACTTAGAATTAGTTAGAGTTGCCTTAATCAAAGTGACTGCCTGTCTACTAAATAATTAACAACTAAGCTCAAACTGAAATATTTTATTGATATGATTTTTTTATACCACTTAGGTGACAGACAAGCACACGGCCCACCTGATGGAAAGTGGTTACCGTAGCCTATGGACGTTTGTAACACCAGAGGAGTCACAGTCGCGCTGCCAACCCTGTAAGTACAGTACAGCCGTCAGTGTAGAAGACAAAGCAGGACAAGCGTTAAGTCTTCCCACTGACAGCACAAATTCTCCAGTGACCTCTGATGATTCCTTGTAGGATGATATAAAAACAAGTTGTGTACTCGTGTTTATTAAGTCTATTTTTTGTCAATCAGTCGTTTATGCTCAAATTGCCACGAGGTTAGGAAGATAAACTAGGCAAATACTTGAAAATATGGACAATATCAGCCTTATTTTGTGTTATAAGGCCCCTATTGCTATTGTCATTGGTCAAAAGAAGTCGCTTGTGCCTAAGATAAGATGAATTACACTTTCGACCCAGTTTTGTATATGTATATTACTGTATAAGTTCCTAAATGTAACATAACAATAATCTACAACATCTAAATTGATGTTCAGATGTTTGTCTGTACTCATAAGGTTTCTTCTAATTATATTTTATTACTGTCCATTGTATTTTTCCACAGCGGTGGCCATTTTGGATATCTATTGAGCCATCTTCCTTCCATGATGGTAAATAGTTTTACTCAGGTTCAAAGCGACTACAATATGGGGTTCTTGAAGAAGGGAATCAGAAGGTTCACTCACTGGAGAATTTGTGTTGTCAGTGGGAAGACTAAAGACTTGTCCTGATTTGTCTTCTACACTAACGGCATAGAAACTCTGTGCTTACAGGGTCGGCAGCGCGAGTGTGGCTCCTCTGGTGTTACATACAACCATAGGCTACGGTAACCACTTTCCACAAGATTGATAGTACAAGTATGACCTACTGACCCCAAGGGATATACATATTCCCTCTAACCCCTCCAGCTAAGCTCCAGTTTATGTGGGTAGTGTAATTGCCAGGATTCGAACCCGGGCCCTTTCTATCATAAGACCACGAAAGGTCCCGTCTATCCCGTATCTGAGTAGCTTAGTAGCTACTCAGATATCAATGATTTTATTGTAAATAAAGAATGTATGTAAGAAAAAGATATTCACTATATTAAAAGAATACAAGCAATTCCGGTACCATCAATCAAGAAATCAAAGGATCAATGTCATTTATTCAGTTTAGACACATAAATATAAATATAAATAATTCATATCTTTCTTTCTTTTTGTTTTTAATATACGTTGTTTCTAGTTTATTTGCTAACTACACCAAATGTTTGCTTTATTACATTACTGTCCATCCCAAGGTTGCCTGGAAGAAATCGCTTCCAACGATAAGGCCGCCCATTGTACATCAAACTGTATGCATGCTAACTACAAGTTTTACTGTAATCTATTGATGTACAATAAAGAATTATCTATCTATTTAAAAAGAGCAGTTAAAATTTTACCATTGTCAAGTAAATAAAGTTAATAATGTCAAGAAATGTTATAAAATTATTAAATAATGTATAAATAAACCATTGGAAAATAATTGTTTCGCTGGATACCTAAAATAATATAACATCCATATATCAAATAAAATTCCATGAAAATTAATAAGCTTGTTAAAAATAAAACTTTCTCGACAAATACATCGCAATTTTTCTTCTATAACACACACTTCCTAAAATAACACAGAATCTTTATTTCCATAACACTATCTCCCAAATTATTGTATATTATCAAGACTAGTGATACTAAGTGATGTGATAGTTCAAATGTGTGTTAATAACATGGTCTAACCGACCCCAGCAATGTTCTGAACTATAAAATAGAAACGAATTCCGTGTCAACATGTCGCTTGCTGGTTGTCCAGTCTATTATACGTGTTCCACGTGCGTTAGAGGCTGTTTGGGTGTGGTCCCGACATACGAATTTATATCTTGTAATATACATTACTCAATCCGGTAGCGGTGATTTAACATCGTAATAAAGAATGCCATGACATTCTCACGAAAAAAAATAAGTTACCTATTTTTTAAACAACTTAGGTGGCAGACAAGCACACTTGATTGAAAGTGGTTATCGCGATATGAACGGTTGCAACACTAGAGAAGTCACACCTGTGCTACCGACCCTGTAAGAATGGAGAATTTCTGTGCCGTCAGTGTAGAAGACACAATCAGGACAAGCTTTTAGTCTTCCCACTGACAGCACAACAACTCGATTTGATGCTGACAACACTGACCGTATAAAACACATCTCGTATACATTTTAAGTTCAAGATATGTGCCCCGAGGTGGATCTAACAGAAATATGTAGGACAAAAATAAACTGTATAGTTTTGCTGTCTAGATTTATATTGAGCGACACGACTGTACCATGTGACTTGTGATTATAATATCTACATCACTGTCGTCAGACAGGCCTAACTAATATCTAATAGATACATATATAAAAATTAATGTTTGTTTGTTTGCAGTTTGAACGCAGTTGTACAGTTCTTCCGATTGTGATGTAACTTTATCAATTAAGTAGTTTCTTGCAGTTGCATGAAGGTTAATAACCTTATAAAACACAATATGATTGTAAATATCTAAATTAAACCAACTATTAAACTAATTTTCCATATTCTCCAAGAAGTGTGATGGAAGACATGACAGAAATACTATTGCTTTTTCTTCGACAGTTTTTTTTAATTTTTATTATTTCATATAGAACACGTCAATTAGACTTCGCCTTGCCTGATGGCAAGCTGAAGGCAAAGTCTCAGAAAAGAGGGTCACCATTACTTACACATACCATGTGACAATGGTGACACTCTGCTTGACGGCCTCATCATATGCTTTTTCACGCCCCGCTTAAAGGACCCGGGACTGTAGGAAGAAGGAAACACGTGAGCTGGTAATGAATTCCAGACCTTAATGGTGCGACAGAGGAAAAAGTCGCCGAACCGCTTGGTTCTAGTATTTACACCTATTATATAGGAAACTAACAATTGGATATTTTCCTGTATTCTTCTTCTTCATGTCAATGGTAATTTAAAAAAAGCTAAGTGCGCCCAACCCAAATCTCGGCGACATTGACCGCCCCTTCCGTCGCTTCATTCAGGTCAGCAATTGTGCAGGTGTAGGGGCACAGTGGGCACGACAGGAGGTGGTCCATCGACTGCAGAGGTGCACCACAATCACAGCCACCACCCCTCGAGTCTAGGACGACCGAGCTGAGTCCTCAACCTAATTAGGAACTTAAATTAAATTAACATAACATAACATAATCTCACGCCTATATCCCCGAAGGGGTAGGCAAAGGTGCTAGCATCCACATTTTGCCAGTTTATGTTTAGGTCCCAATGTAATAGGTGGCGAGCCTATTGCCATTAACCGGGCACTTATAAACCTACGATAAATACACACGTAACTTCGAAAAGCATCTAAAACTCATTGGTGTGTGCCATGGTAAAACCTGGGATCGAACCCGAGAGCTCGTCTCAGCAGTCCATTACCCATACGACTAGGCTACCGTGGTTGTTTATTTAACTAAATTAAGTTAAGAATGGTAAAATGGTTTAGTTAATTAAATTAAGAATGGTAAAAGAGCGGTAAAAGTTGCATTGGTTCTTAATTTATCGTTTTTATATTCATCCACCCAACTTATAATAGTAAATTGTTTGATTATTGTGAATATTATGACGTCACAATAATTTATTTCATACAAGTATCATATCCTATAACTTACCGTTTTGACGATTAGTAAAAAGTAACTAATTTGATTAGTCAATCAAATATCCAATTGGTGAAATGCAGATCTCTGTCTACCACTTCGTAGATATCTACGAAGTGGTAGACAGAGAGAGTTATTTAAAGTCAATGGAAAGTTAGAGGTTAGCATTTTTTTTTATCTAGGACACGCCAATTTAACTTTTTCACCTCGCCTGATGGTAAAGGCAAAGTCTCAGGAGAGAGGGTCATCATTAGAGACACTAAATAATGTAACAATGGTGGTAAACAAATGCTTTTTCACGCCCTGCTTAAAGGACCAAGGACTGTCGGAAGAAGAAAACAGTGAATTGGTAATGAATTCTAAGTTTTGGTGGTGCAGCAAAGAGTCTCCGAACCGCTTGGTTCTTGCTCGTATATTCTGCACAGTGTGAGGGTGACATCTAAGGCCTGCACGTGTTGTCCTGTGTAGGCATAATAATTCTAAGTCGTTATTTAGCTTACTGTTTGTATGTATATTTATATAGCTGATGGCCACAATACCACTTGCGTGAAAGAAGAAGAAACAAAAGAAACGAAAGAAGTGGTATATACAATTTAACTATACTATTCATTTACTGTGATGACGGCCTCAGTGGCGTAGCGGTAGAATGTTCGACTGCTAAGCAGGGGGGCGCGGGTTCGATTCCCGCTCAGTGCAAATATTTGTATGCATGAATATGTATATTTATATTGGTCTGGGTGTTTCTATGTATGTATTTATAAAAAAAGGGGTTTCTAATATGTTTATCCGCATTCTAGATTCCATAACACAAGCTAGTTAAGCTATTCTTACCATGGGTCTAAATAGCGTTGTGTAGAATGTTGTAGAATATTTATTTATTTATTACTATGGAAGAAATATTTCTTAATTTTAAAGCTCTAATCATCATCATTACACTATCTTGCGGTAAAGCAGTGTTAACGAATTTAGCACGCTCACAAACGAATTTTCGAATCTACAAAAGCAAATAATGTAGTACACAAATATACACATAATGTTGACTTTGGTGCGACTCACGCACGGACGCATATCCAAGTTTCGGAAATCGTATTCATAGCTTCACGTATTAGAAGTATTTATCAATTTTCGCGGGTTCGATTCCCGCTCAGTGCAAATATTTGTATGCATGAATATGTATATTTGCATTTGTCTGGGTGATTCTATGTATGTATTTACAAAAAAAAAAGTATCTAAGTATGTTTATCCGCATTCTAGATCCCATAACACAAGCTAGTTAAGCTATGCTTACCATGGGTCTAGATAGCGTTGTGCAGAATGTTGTGAAATAATTAAAAAAAAAATTTAAAAAAAATACTTTTGCAATAAAGATTAGACTTTATGACGCTGGTTTCCTTTTTCAAGGCTAGTACAATCTGATGTAGGTATTGTGTGCCTTAAAACTATACAATATTACTACTGGCCTCTTTTAAGGTCAGAGAATTAACATTACCATACAACGTGGCAACACTGCCTATCTTCTGGGAACGCTACCACAAGAGGCATACGATGCAGAGGAATTCCACGACGCATTTTAACTATTTGTACTATAAGTTGTTTAATAGTTATTTTATTGTTTCTAATTTATGAATATTTGAGTAGATAATTATATTATTAGGATTAAAAAAAATAACTATCCTATTTAAATAACTATACTGTCACTAGTCACGTCTACAAGAGCGTCCAATTTTTCGATCACATTTTTCGACCAGCTTACACCCTTGAGGACCCTCCTCACATAAAGAATGGTAACACGAGGGTAAAATTTGCCATCTGCAATTATGCTTCCTTCATTGTTACCTACCTTAATAACAAAAATTTACAACAAAATGCACAAATTTACAACAAAAAAATATAAAGTTAAAATATTCATATTGTGTTCCATAGTAAAAATAATAACTGTACTTACTACATAGCTATAATTCAAATAGATGCAGAATAAGATCATCATATTTTCTTAACTTAGAACAACATTATTTGTAACATAATGACAAAAGTTAGTTGCATTTGATACCACAGATATAGTATAGACTGGATACCGCAAGCTGAGAGGAGATAGGACACGACCCGTCCGAATTGAGCAGTCCGACTGGGGAAGTACCTCCACCCTACAGAATACCACGGCTGTAATAACCTCGTGTTGTGTTCCCGGTGGTGGATAGGGTTGCCAGAGCTCACTTGGCACATGAAAGCACATAAATGTCGGTTCTTACAGGGTCGGCAGCACGGATGTGACTCCACTGGTGTTATGCACGTTCATAGGTCACGGTAATCACTTTCCATTAGGTGGGCCGTGTGCTGGTCTGCCACCTAAGTTGTATAAAAAAAGCTGTCGTCCTAGCGTAATCACCGATATTAACTCATCTTTATTTTAGGGGGCCATACACTAATGCAGTATTTGTTGCTCGCACAGTAAATTGACAAGAAAATTGCTTCTAAAAAGAAAAATGTAGGACAATTTACTGCTTTGATGCATTTTTTACTTTGGTGTGTGTAAGGGGGCCCCTTAGAAATTTCTAGTGCACAAATAATCTACACTTTTTCGCAGTTAGCCTACGTTCAACATTGTCGATTGATATTCAACAAAAAAATCGCCGATTTGTGCCGGCAGACGATTGAAATTTATGCGATTGTAATGACTCTATTTACGGCTTGCTTAATGTATACTGCCAGTCAAGGTTAAGCTGTTTAGAAAAAAATGTCGCGGTTCGGGGGGTGAGGTAAGATTGGGGGAGGAGAACAGGAGTCAGAAACTAGATAATTAGGTAATGAGTTTTAGTAGCTATCTGTATTTGCATAAATTGGGCATTCGTGACACAGGGTTCACCAGTACGAATGCCTAAGCACTCCTTATAACCTAATTGAATTGTATAGCATCTAATAGCCAAGCTGCCCGCGTACGAAGGCAACTCGCAACGTCAGAGGTCGATGAACGACCTCCGCCCCCAATAAGCGTAGACCTGGGGGTGACTGGTGGAGCCGCCTGTCACCCTGGCAGAAGCAGGCTGCGGCGGCGGCGCACCTGGCGCGCCTCCCCGATTTCCGGGGACGAGTTGGGGACTCTGTAGTCCCCACACACCGGAGGAGAGGACCAAATCGTGAGAGATGGCCCTGGATCGGCCGGGGTGCGAGGGATATACCTGTCAACCTCACCTTCGGCAACCAAAACGACCCACAGGCGACGTGCGCTTTAGTCGGTTCGAGTCCGACATAACCTCTTCCACCGTCTCCGGTGGGGAGGTATCCGTAGGGATTTTGCGCGCGTAAATGAAAAACTAACTTTTACCTATATTCTAGGACTGTTGTAAGGAGAAATTTGTAGTCGACCTATTGAAATTATAATTTTTCTTATTTTTGTCGTATCATCTGTATCACAGAAACAAAATGTTGCGCGTAAATCAATGACAATGGCAAACCAATTTTTGTTCAGTACAGCCAGTCTATACATGAAAGTTGTTACGTAAAGTGAAAAAGCATATGATGAAGCTGTCAAGCTGAGTATCACCATTGAAAAATGGTAAATGTATGAAATGGTGACCCTCTTTCCTGAGACTTTGCCTTCAGCTTACCATCTGACGAAGTGAATTCTAATTGACGTGACCTAGTGACGTGGCGACCTCTGTGGCGGAGCGGTAAAACGTTCGACTGCTACGCAGGGGGCGCAGGTTCGATTCCCGCTCCGTTCAAATATTTGTACGCATGAATGTGTATATTTGCATTGGTCTGGGTGTTTATAATATGTGCGCATTTACAATAAAAAAGTATATAAGTATTTTTTTTCGCATTCTAGATTCCATAACACGAGCTAGTTAAACTATGCTTACCGTGGGTCTAAATAGCGATGTGTAGAATGTTTATTTGTTATTATTTAAAAAAAAAACGCCAATAGTGGTGCTGCAAAAATAACACCAAAATGACCAATGAAATGTCACCACTGTCACGTGGTTTGTGTAAGTAATGGTGACCCTCTTTTCTGAGACTTTGCCTTCAGCTTACCATCAGGTAAGGCGAAGTCTAATGGACGTGTTCTATATATAAAAAAACACGCTCGGTTTTCATACTATTTAATCACACGCGACATCTAGCTCACTATATATCTGTGTACGATACATATTTTTTTCTTCCCAATCGGCAAATTTATTTGAGTTGTAAACTCAAATAAGTTGCTGTTGCATTATGCATGTCTACATTACGCATGTATATGAATTGTGTTTTGTCCATAGTATTTCACGGTAGACATTACCCGGAATTTTCATGTTTTGAGTTCTTCGTTCTTCGATATCTAGACATTTGAATCTTTTGAAAATATGTACACAAGTCTGTGCAAGTCCACTGTTCATGGCTTGATGGAATGTTGACACTATTTTGAACTGTTGTTGTTATAAGATCTAGGTATCATATTCATTAATCATCTCTAAGTATTCTTTAGAGCGATAGACTGTCTGGAAGTATTACATACATACATACATATAATCACGTCTTTATCCCCGGAGGGTTAGGCAGAGGTGAATTAACACCCACATTTCACCAATGACAGAATTCGATTCCACGTTATAGTGGACCTATTGCTGTCTTTTGTTGACTCAAGCCATGCATCTGAAGCTGAATCTGGGTTGTATATATCTGTCTGATGTTACTACTGTCTCTTAATCACCTTGTACGACACTTCATGGGAAGAGATGAGGTGGCCCAAATTCTACTAAGTAATTTTGCCATCGCAAATGTACTTACCCAAGATCTTTCGGTCTCAAATGACTATATAATCAGCTAGTATATAATATGCAGGTACTTAGGACAGAATAATTAATAATACATCTATTCTGTGTTTAGGTACAAATTCTGGAGACTAGCCTTAGGTTTGCAGTGCAGTTGCTGCAAAACCCTACAAAAATTTTTAATATGACACTACGTATGAAAAAAAGGAGAGGAGAGGCCTATATATTTCGCCAGTTTATGTTTAGATCCCAATGTATTAGGTGGCGAGCCTATTGCCATTAACCGGGCACTTATAAACCCACGATAAAAACACACATAACTTCGAAAATCATCGAAAAGTCATTGGTGTGTGCCATGGTAAAACCTGGGATCGAACCCGAGACCTCGTCTCAGCAGTTCATTATCCATACCACTAGGCTACCGCGGTTAACCATCAAACTTTACTAACATCAAAATTTAATCATAAAACAATAAAACAAGCACCGTGAAATGTAATGGCTGGTTATGGTTTCGTCAGATTCTCGTTGGTACACGCGTATAATAAGCGTTTATCTAAGATAATGCAATACACAGTTATTTTCAGTATCAGAATAAACGGGATATTTACCATGTTTCATTATTTTGAGTTTCCGATATTTCCATATATAACCAATAGTAGTGCAGATACGCGTAGTAAAAGAACTCGAAAGAGGGTAGATCGATATAATTACTCCTAGAAGAAAAAACTTTTTCTTTGTTCACCGCCACTACTCCAGTTCCTCCGTGATCATGGTGCTTGCAACAGCGCCGAAATATCGGAAACTCAAAATAATGAAACATGGTAAATATCCCGTTTATTCTGATACTGATGTCAGTGACCATGATAGTTTAAATACCTACACAGTTATTTTGTTATGTGTTTTTTGACTAGTGAATGAGGCCGCACGCGTTTGGTACACGCTTGTATGCCAAAGCAGCCATTTTTTTTTAATATGCGCAAAATCCCTACTGATACAGATCAGTGGTGGGGACTGACGCCGGTGGGGAAGGTTATGTCGGACTTGAACCGACTAAAACGCACGCTGTCTGTGTGGGCTGCAGCTTGCCGGAAGTGAGATTATCTGAGACATCCTCGCACCCCGGCCGGTCCAAACCAGCCACTGCCACTTTAGCATGCTCACGGTATTTCTGATCTATTTTACCTCAAATCTGTTGTAGAAAACACGTCTGTTATCAGGCCGCAGGTTGTCAACCCTGCTAATACCAGTTTAGAACGCCCCACACACGTAAACACACTAGTACACATCGCAATATCTAGATGCTGTGACGTAAGCTGATAAGAGAAAGGTTTTTAGGCCACTAACACTAACTAAATGCACCTCTAACGAATATATTATATCTAAGACCGGAGCCGGGTGGTTAGACTTAAACAGAGTAAAACCGCACGCCATTGACGTCTTCAGTAGCCAGAGGGGACGTAACCAGAAACATATGAAACCGCGTGGTTCCCGGCATAGTAGAATTTGGACCATCCCATCTCTTCCCATGTGGTGTCGTACAAGGCGTCTAAGGGATACGAAGGCAACTCGGGCATCGGATGTCGATGAACGACCTCCGTCCCCCATGAGCGCCGGCCTGGGGGTGACAGGTGGAGCCGCCTGTCACCCTGGCAGAAGCAGGCCGCGGCGGTGGCGCGACCAGCGCTCCTCCCCGTTTCCGGGGACGAGTTTTGGACTCTGTAGTCCCCACACCCGAGAAGAGGGCCAGATCGTGAGAGATGGCCCTGGGTCGTCCGGGGTGCGAGGGATATGCCTGTCAACCTCACCTTCGGCAACCAAAGCGACCCACAGGCGGCGTGCGTTTTAGTCGGTTCGAGTCCGACATAACCTCCTCCACCGGCTCCGGTGGGGAGGTATCCGTGGGGATTTTGCGCACGTAAAAAAAAAAAGGCGTCTAAGGGTGAGGGCTGTTTAACACCAGAAAGATATATACAGCCCAGACTCAGCCTCAGATGAATGGCTTGAATCAACAATAGTGCCCGGAAGACGGCAATAAGCTCACCCCCTATTACGTAGCACCGAATTTAAAGATTGGTGAAAAATGGGTGTTAATTCACCTCAGCCTAATCCTAATCCTCCGGGGATAAAGGCTGATCTCTCGCAACCCAGGGGCATCTCTGGTTGCGAGATAGTCCTCTTCAGGTGGGAGAAACACGGTGTCCTCATCTTGCCCCCGGATATTGACGATTCGTCACCTTTTAATCTCAACTAAGAGACGTTCCTCAAAAACCCTCACTGATACGTTGTCCGATCCAAGAATCGCATCTAGGACCTCACGATCACATGTACGAAACAATAGTGCAAATGGGACTAACAGCAGATACATTTATCCTGCAATAAAGTCAAACTTGCCGCGGCGAAGTACCCGATAACCTCAATAACACAATGGTCGTGAAAATATATCGCCATATATACATTTTGCTTGAAGATTTGTATTACAATATCTTTATGCTACTTATGCCAGTTATGCTACTTAGGCTGTGTCCGGTTGACGCCAATAGGCGTGCTTGCTATAACGTGGGACCGAAAATCCGGAATGTGATTGTTAATACACCTATCCCCACCTCTTTGGGAGTGCATTTCTTTTTATACCACTCAGGTGGCAGACAAGCACACGGCACACCTGATGGAAAGTGGTTACCGTGGCCTATCGACGTGTGTAACACCAGAGAAGCCATACTCGCGCTGCCAAACCTTTAAGCACAGAGTTTCTGTGCCGTCAGTGAGGAGAAATTAGTCAAATATAAGAATCATGACACATATCCACGCTCGCTCGCACTAAACCCCTACCGATACGATTTTAGGTCGTCGCCTTACATAACAATTGAATAATGGTCTAAACGCCGTCCGTCTAGCAACACACTAACACTAACCACATACAGTCGCGTATGTAATACAGCCTTACTATTTACTCATTATCTAGAATCAACAGAAATGTGAGGCCGGCGCTATTACTGCAGTAGTAGAGGAAGAATATAGTTAGGTGTGTTATAGTTTTTTTTAAATTTAACATTCCAGTGTAAACGGTCCCTATTTTAAGTGTTTGACTAGACAAGTGGTTGTTTTGATATTATATTTGTATGTGTGGGAATAGCTTTATGAGTGGAGAATGTACTAATAGTTTATTTAGGGGTGTTAACACGTACAGGATCAAATTGGTTCAGTTTAATCTAAAGCGGACACTTAGACCCGTACATAACCAACCCCATCGACTCCGGTGGGGTATTTATCGGAGTATTCTGGGGTATTTCTTGGATACCTCTGGGGATTTCCGCAAGTTTATTAAGGAGGTAGGACACGGCGGTATTTCCGCCCATTTGAGCAGTCCGACTGGGGAAGTACCTCCGCCCTACAGAATACCGCAGCCATAATAACTTCGTGTTGTGTTCCCGGCGGTGAGTAGGGTAGCCAGAGCTCACTGGAGAATTTGTGCTGTCAGTGGGAAGACTAAAGGCTTGTCATACTTTGTCTTCTACACAGACGGCACAGAAACTCTGTACTTACAGGGTTGGCAGTGCGACTGTGACTCCTCTGGTGTTACAAACGTCCATAGGCCACGGTAACCACTTTCCATCAGGTGGGCCGTGTGCTTGTCTGCCACCTAAGTGGTATAAAAAAATTAAAAAAAAAGGTCCGCAGTCCGCTTACAAATTTTTCACTTTTGGTTTTTATGATCTTGCAGTTCCGAGAGGAAACCTTACACCCGTGACGAAATCTACATGAATAGCCGGAGAATCTCCCACTTTAATCTCTAATCAGCAGATGTATTTGTCTATGTATGTTTACAAAATCATTGTAACAAAATTATTTCATTAGATATAGGAAGCAGTAAAATACACAACGTACCCTGTCTATGAATTACAATTGTTACTTCACGGAAAATGGATTCGTTCTCTGAAATAACTCTCAAGCTCAACGGCCAATATAATGTTAGTGTTATTTAAATAAGGGTGTTCAGTCCTCCGTTTAAAAGACGACTCCTAGTAAATATTTAAGAATAGCAGACGCATTCCGCTTTATTAAATTCTAGGTAATCTTTTCTGGAATTAAAGACCCGTCTCGAATCTCAGGAAGATCATGGAAAAGTTAACTGTCTTGAAATCCGATAACGAAATTACTCAGAAGACGATTGAAAGAACAATTGAACAAATTAAATCCAGTGAGTTAAAATAGAAAGCTATTGTTTCTAATTACATCAGAGGCTTTCACCTCAAAGCCCGTGGTCCGTTTGCTAATCTTCCGACTTTTAGTTTAGCTCATACGGCTTTTATGATTGTCGAGATTAGAACTCACTATACTTCAGCATAAGATTTTCATGCATCTCGATCTCCGACGTTCTTTTTGCAAAAGTTTTACCAAATAATTCAAATTCAAACTCAAATTCATTTATTTGCTAGAACATGGTGTATCCTCTATACACCATGTTCTAGCAAATAAATGAATTTGAGTTTTGAACTTGAGTTTTATAATAATATAGTGTAGTTCGCTCATTTTCTGCCATGTGATGGCGTGCAAATTTAGTACATTCGTCAATTTCTTACGTCTACATTAAATCTATAATCATTACCATTATGTATTTATTATTATTATTAATTAACATAACGCAGCGGATAAAAAACGAGAGAAGTATGCGGCGTTGACAGAGCAATATATGTTCGCTCCCTTTGCGGTCGAGACAATGGGTAGTTGGGGTACCGACGCCAAGAATCTGGTGAGCGAATTAGGGCGCAGGTTGAGGGACAAAACCGGTGACTCCCGCTCCGGCTCGTACCTGGGGCAACGGTTGGCCATAGCTGTTCAACGGGGCAATGCCGCCAGTGTCATGGGTACCTTTGCACCAGGTACGATGAGGGACGGGTTAATAGATTAGACTGTCACTCTGACTGTACAAAAATGTGGACAATATTTTAATTCAGTATCAGAATAAACGGGATATTTACCATGTTTCACTATTTTGAGCTTCCGATATATATAGTGCTTGCAAGCCGCCGAAATATCGGAAGCTCAAAATAGTGAAACATGGTAAATATCCCGTTTATTCTGATACTGATGTCAGTGACCATGATAGTTTAAATACAAATATTTTAATTGTATAAATTAACATCATTATTTATTTATATATCTGTATGTATGTATGTCATTTAAATATTCATGTACGTCATAATAATTTATTTTTTTTACATATAGGAATTTATCTTATCTTGGTCTTGAAATGTTCGTGAAGGTTTAGGAAAGTATCAGAATAAACGGGATATTTACCATGTTTCATTGTTTTGAGTTTCCGATATTTCGGCGCTGTTGCAAGCACCATGATCACGGAGGAACTGGAGTACTCAAAACAATGAAACATGGTAAATATCCCGTTTATTCAGATACTGATGTGAGTGACCATGATAGTTTAAATACCTATGGTTTAGGAAAGGTTTAAAAGGTGAGAAAAATTCGGATAATTGCCGGGAACCGATAATTTTTCGAATGAAATCGAAATCGAATTTGAAATTCGGCGGAGCCGCGGGTAAAAGCTAGTGATTAATAAAAATGGACTACTAGACTACTAAATATGGACGAATGTACATTTGTCCTTGGAGATATTGCCCACAGTAAATATAAGAGAACCCTGCAAATCTATTTTCTTTGTCGTGTATTCATTAAAAGCTACCTCCTCCTTTAAATACCAGTACAAAGGACCGTTCTGTTCAAAAGCAATTGACTCCAACTTCCACCGAAACTTCCTTGTAGGGTCAAGACATGCAAACCAATAAATATTCCATTCAATACCAATGTCCACAAACATGTCTCCGCATGACTACACTTGTTCCCATAACCTATGTCCACCATAGAAAGTCCATTGAATTCAATATATCAATGGACAGACGGCGATGCCGTTAGTCGGATATTGTCGGACAAATCGCGGACTAAAGATCACGGGAACTTATCAAGTGTTACAACTTCACTTGCTGGTCTATGGATTCCTTAGAATTACCGCAAACTAGCTGTTGACCGCGACGCCGTCCACGTGGATATCAGTTTTTGCGTTTTAGACCATACCTTTTTTATACAACTTAGGTGGCAGACAAGCACACGGCCTACCTGATGGAAAGTGGTTACTGTGACCGAACGTGTGTAACACCAGTGGAGTCACATCCGTGCTGCCGACCCTGTAAGAACAGAGATTTTATGTGCTCTACAAAATCAGGACAAGCCTTTGGCCTTCCCACTGACAGCACAAAAAGTCTCCAGTGAGCTCTGGCTACCCTTATTGGTATTCTGTAGGGTGGAGGTACTACCCCAGTCGGACTGCTCAATTCGGCCGGAATACCGTTGTGTCCTACCTCTAGTTCTACTTGACCGATTGCGATCAAGCTTACGTAAGATTCTAGGTCTGATCAAGACCTTTGAAACGAAAGAAACCGCATCGAAATCCGTTCAGTAGTTTTTAAAATACTCCGTGTTGTGTTCCCGACGGTCAGTAAGGTAGCCAGCTATGCAATTCTGTAAGTACACAGCGTAGAGCACAGCGCTGCGACATACTTGATAGGACTTGTCATTGGTCGATTTCCCGTGACGTCATCTAGTCCAACCAATGAAAATCTCTATTTAGGACCTATTGGGAAGTACCTCCGCCCTACAGAATACCGCGGCAATAATAACGTCGCGTTGTGTTCCCAGCAGTGAGTAGGGTAGCCAGAGCTCACTGGAGAATTTGTGCTGTCAGTGAGATGACTAAAGGCTTGTCCTGCTTTGTCCTCTACACTGACGGCACAGAAACTCTGTGCTTACAGGGTTGGCAGCGCGAGTGTGACTCCACTGGTGTTACGACATACGTCCATACGCCACGGTAACCACTTTCCATCAGATGGGCCATGCGATTGTCTGCCACCTAAGTGGTATAAAAAAAAGGCTGTCGCAGCAATATGCTCGACGTTGTGTGCTAACAGGATGCAAAGCTCCCTGGAGAGATTTTGAGCTGTCAATGGACCAAAGGTTTGTCCTGCTTTGTCTTCTACACTGACGGCAAACAAGGACACGGCCCACCTGATGGAAAGTGGATGTAAATACTTTGTCTATATATACATACATACATACATACTTACATACAGTCATGCCTTTTCCCAGTGGGGTAGGCAGAGACAATCTTGGCATACCTTTTTCACTTCTCCTACTTTCATAATTGTTTTCATACATGCTCGCCGGTTTTGAGTACTCTTGACATGTCCTTTCTTCATATACTTCTTCTACAAAATGCATGTCATGAGAAGAAAAAAATATACCTATTTATACGGTGAGTAGGGTAACCAGCGCTAACTGAAGAGTTCTTGTGATGTCAGTGGGAAGACTAAACGCTTATCCTGATTGTTTCTTCTGTTCACGGCATAGAAACTCCCTGTTCTTACAGAGTTCGTAGCAGAGGTGTAACTCCCTTGGTGTTACACGCGTTCATGGGTCACTATAGCTACTTTCCATCAGGTGGGCCGACTGCTTTTTGCTACATAAGTTGTATAAAATAAAAATACCTGTATTACCAAATTATTGATGATTACGACCGCGGTAGCCTAGTGGTATGGGTAATGGACTGCTGAGACGACGTCTCGGGTTCGATCCCAGGTTTTACCATGGCACACACCAATGACTTTTCGATGCTTTTCGAAGTTATGTGTGTATTTGTCGCAGGTTTATAAGTGCCCGATTAATGGCAATAGGCTCGCCATCTATTACATTGGGACCTAAACATAAACTGGCGAAATGTGGATGCTAGCACCTCTGCCTACCCCTTCGGGGATATAGGCGTGAGTTTATGTTATGTGATGATTACGACCATTATTAATAATCGAACCTGCAACAAGTCGTACACCGGATGAACTTCTGACAACTCTCAACCAAAACGACAACACGCTATGCATACCACTTAAGAACATATTTACACTACGTTAAGTAAAGTGACGTAACAAAACGGTAACAGACTTGGCGTTATTAAACAGTTGTGTTATCATTCATGCAATAACTTGAGTTAATGTATTACACCTGATAAGAAATGTTACTTGCTGCTATGTTGGCAGTATTGTTAAGAAATAGAGGAAGGTCAATTGTATTATTGTTTAGAGTTTAGAGGTTTGTATTACAGATTCATCCATCTTATGTTACAGACATACAAGACTAGTATTGAAGATCTTAAAAAAAACTTGGGTTATGTTTCATTAACGATTGTACTATTTTTTTTTTTATACCACTTAGTTGGCAGACAAGCACACGGCCCACCTGATGGAAAGTAGTTACCGTGACCTATGGACGTCTGCAACACCAGAGGAGTCACAGTCGCGCTGCCAACCCTGTAAGTACAGAGTTTCTGTGCCGTCAGTAGAAGACAAATCAGGACAAGCCTTTAGTCTTCCCACTGACGGCACAAATTCTCCAGTGAGCTCTGGCTACCCTACTCACCGCTGGGAACACAACACGAAGTTATTATAACCGCGGTATTCTGTAGGGCGGAGGTACTTCCCCAGTCGGACTGCTCAATCGGGCGGATATACCGCCGTGTCCTACCTCCTTGTACTAAACAATTTTTTAAATTATTGTTTATTTGTCTGCGTTGGACTCAAAAACCACTGAACGGATTTTGATGCAATTTTATGAAAAACAATATTTTTAAATACTTATATAGAACACGTCAATTAGACTTCGACTTGCCTTATGGTAAGCTGAAGGCAAAGGTTACACGCGTATGTATGTATGTATTTACGTAGTTTTTTTTGTTCCTCTGTACAGGCCTACCAGCTGGATGGATATCGATGAATGTGGTGTCAAATGAAAGGTATTCATCTCCTGAGTATCATAGGGTACATTACATAACATGTCAACAAATACTTTACGGTGGGTATTTGATGCTAAAATGTCTATCGTCAATAGAATATTTTCGAGTAGGGTTTCAAAATCTCTGTTCTTATAACGTATACCAGTATAATAACGTAACACCAGTGGATCACATTCGTGCCGACCCTGGCACGAATGTGATCCACTGGTGTTACACACGTTCATAGGTCACGGTAACCACTTTCCATCAGGTGGGCCGTGTGCTGGTCTCCACCTAAGTTGTATAAAAAAGTTAGAGGATATTACAAAAATAGTTTATCTATACATGTCGGGTTTTCTAGTTTTTAATAATTAATGTTATTTCTTTGAGAGATCAGAGAGAAGTCAGGCGATTCCCGCACCGGATCGTACCTGGTCCAGAGGCTGTCCATCGCCATTCAAAGGGGCTACGCAGCCAGCGTGATGGGCACCTTCGCGCCGGGTACAGATCCGGTCGCGCCTATCTTTCAGGGACGAGCACGAATGCGTGTGATTGCTTGTATTATCTATATTGACCGATTATTAATAAATTTAAATAACACTAAATTTATTTATTGCAATCGATTGAGGAAAACTGGAGATACGAGCAAAAGTCGCATTAACCGTGGACACAGGTGGAGCCGCCGGCAAAAGCTAGTAATAAATATAATTTTAAATATAAGTGATAAGGCTTGTCTTTCTTTATAGATTGGAATGTTGGGCCGTTAAGAAAATGAATGAAAGTCGACTGCATGTAGCGAAGATGTGATTGTAAAGTTTGACACGGAGAGTGACAAGAATCGACAAGATAAGAAATGAATATGTAATGGAAAGCATGACATTTTGACTGCGGTGACAAGAAAAGATCAACGGAAATCTTTTATCTTTGTATGGTCATGTTATGAAAAGGATAACAAGGAAGCGTCGCCGGTTTAGCGGTTAAGATATCGACCTAATAATCGAACGGATGGATTCGAATACATACATACATACATACATAAATACATATATTTAATCATGTCTTTATCCTTGGAGGGTTGGGCAGAGTTGAATTAATACCCACATTTCACCATGAATTGTATTCGGTCCTACGTAATAGGGGGTGAGCCGATTGCTGTCCTCCGGGCACTATTGTCACATGAGTAGAAAGGGCTTATCTACTCATGTGCTATTGTTGACTCGAGCCATGTATCTGAGACTGAGTCTAGGCTGTGTATATCTGTTTGATGTTAAACAGCCCTTAGTCGCCTTGTACGACACCGCATGGGAAGAGATGGGATGGCCCAAATTCTACTCTGCCGGAAATCACGAATCCCTTTATATCACTGATGGTTTGTTAGGATTGTGGTAAATGCTCAGATCAATTCTACTCCAATTTAAATCATGAAATGGAGTTTACAGGCATAGACCAGTATTTTTTTTTTTACGTGCGCGAAACCCCACGGATACCTCCCTACCGGAGCCGGTGGGAGAGGTTATGTCGGGAGAGGTTATGTGGCATAGACCAGTATTAGATCAAAAAGAGCACTTACAGTAAAACTATTTTACCTTATCTTTACAATTTTAATCAAGTAAGAAAGAATGAGTAATATAACATAATTGTAGAAAAATGTGTTTTATCTACAGCTTAGGTGGCAGACAAGCACACGGCCCACTTTAATGGAAATCGGTCACTGTGGCCTATGGGCGTGTGCAACATCAGGGAAATTATTATTATAACTTTAGTATGAGAATAATGTAGGAGTATTTAATGAACTGTCTTAAAACAAAGGTCTTTGAACGGTTTTTTTTTTTTTACATGCGCAAAATCCGCTCGGATACCTCCCCACCGGAGCCGGTGGAGGAGGTTATGTCGGACTCGAACCGACTAAAACGCACGCCGCCTGTGGGTCGCTGTGGTTGCCGAAGGTGAGGTTGACAGGCATATCCCTCGCACCCCGGCCGACCCAGGGCCATCTCTCACGATCTGGCCCTCTTCTCGGGTGTGGGGACTACAGAGTCCCCAACTCGTCCCCGGAAACGGGGAGGCGCGCCACGCGCGCCGCCGCCGCGGCCTGCTTCTGCCAGGGTGACAGGCGGCTTCACCTATCACCCCCAGGCCGGCGCTCATGGGGGGCGGAGGTCGTTCATCGACCTCCGACGCCCGAGTTGCCTTCGTACGCGGGCAGCTTGTCTTGCGATCCTTCGTCGCTCCCGCTGCCGCTCCCGCCCCGCCTCCTCCTTCACGAGCATTACTTGCTCGCAGAAGGAGGCGCCGGCCGCCCACGCATCCGCGCAGCGAACCATCGCCGCGAGCAAGGTGGAGAGCGTGAGAACCCTCACTCCCAGGGCCGCCACAAGCTCCCGCCTCGGTGTCTCCCACGCCGGACACTCGGTGAGCGTGTGCGGACCTGAGTCCTCGCTCGCGTCGCAGTGATGGCACTCGGACGTTGGCTCTTTCTGCATCCGACGCAGATACTTTCCGAAGCATCCGTGCTCGGTGATCATCTGCGTCAGACGGTACGAGAGGCTGCCGTGTGGCCTCTCTAGCCACTCCCCCATGATGGGTCTTACCGCCGTTACTACGGCGTGCCCTGGTCTTTGAACGGTGCGTCGTACCTGTTATGACTTACGGTGCCGAAACGTGGACACTTACAGTGGGGCTGGTCCATAGCTTAAAAGTCGCGCAGCGGGCTATGGAGCAAGCTATGCTTGGAGTTTCTCTGAAGGATAGAATTCGGAACGAGGTTATCCGACAGAGAACTAAAGTTACCGACATAGGTGACAGAATAAGCAAGTTGCAGTGGGCTGGCCACGTTTGTAGCTAGAGTGGAGACCTCGAGAAGGTAAACGAAAGGTAGGACGCCCTCTAGCCAGATGGACGGACGAGCTGAAAAAGGTGGCTGGGACAGACTGGATGCGGAAGGCGGAGGATCGGAGAAAATGGCGCACATTGGGAGAGGCCTATGTCAAGCAGTGGACTGCGGTGAGCTAATTGTTAATGAACTGTTACATTATAACTAGGCATACAAACTGTCAGTAACGTAACGTAGTCTAAATATATTTATCATGGTGATAAAATACGTAAGTCCTAATTAAATTAACGAATGAACTTCAATAAAAATCCAATCATAATTACATGGTTAATTAGTAAATAACTTTAGCATTTATTGTATATTTCTTAACAAACAATCATAGACTTAGCTGCAGTAAAAGTTACCTTCCGACAAATTAAGCTCTCTGAGTAAACAAACGCAATCATCACCATCATTGCGTGTGGCCCGGTCTCATCAGATTCTCGGAACCCGCAAACGCAGTAAGGGAGTAAATTAATTACTGCCGAATTATATCTGCTAATGCGAGTATACAGAAGAGAGCAGCATTGCATACTTCCATAGGCCACGTTACCCACTTTCCTTATCAGGTGGGCCGTGTGTTTATCTGCCTCTTGAGGCAATTTAGCCGCGTGGTTTCCAGCCGAGTAGAATTTGGGCCACCCCATCTTTTCCCATGCGGTGTCGTACAAGGCGACTAAGGGATAGGGCTGTTTAACATCAGACGGATGTATACAGCCCAGAGTCAGCCTCAGATGCATGACTTTATTCAACAATAGTATATATATATATAATCACACCCTGAATCTGAAAACAATAAACAGCGTGCGGTTTTTGTCGGTCCGAGTACGATATAGCGTATTATCCAATAGTCTTCCTCTACTATAATAAGTTCAAAGACATAGTGAGAGTGTAGAGCAATCAGCCGATCTATTTAAATAAGTTTATAAATAAGTATTGCAATCTGTTTGTCACTCGCTAAAACATTACTGACCGACAGACAGTTTCTTGTACGTATAGCTATTTATTTGTGTATTTACACATTCATAACATAACATAACATAAACTCACGCCTATATCCCCGAAGGGGTAGGCAGAGGTGCTAACACCCACATTTCGCCAGTTTATGTATAGGTCCCAATGTAATAGGTGGCGAGCCTATTGCCATTAACTGGGCACTTATAAACCTGCGATAAATACACCAATAACTTTGAAAAGCATCGAAAAGTCATTGGTGTGTGCCATAGTAAAACCTGGGATCGAACGCGAGACCTCGTCTCAGCAGTCATACACATTCACGCCTGTAAATCTCCGTATCTACCACATTTCGACCACTATGATTTCGGATTTTCGGTCCCACAAAATGGAAGATGAGACTATTGCCGTCAAGCAGGCACTCCTAGACAATGACAAATGTATAGGTTTTGAAGTATTTGACAGGTGTCAACGCATGTCATAAACGTCAAATTCCATACATTCGTAATTCTATTCTTCAATACACCGGCCAACGATTTGCCACCTATCTAGAAGGGCAGCTTCATCCCTTAGACGCCTCCTACGACACCCACGGAGAGAAATGGGGTAGCTTCCACCGGTTAGACAGATTCCATAGATTAGATAAAATATTATTCTGGAATAACACATATAATATTTTATTCTGCAAATATGTTTCTTTGTAAATGAAATGAAAATTTATTCGCAAGAGACACGGTGAAGATAAAGGTGTTAATTTGTCCAGTGTGGATAGTACAGCATATCTCGCCTGCATTAGGCATACGAATTTTTTAGGTACATTGTTGCTATTGTTGTTATATAAATATCATCATTGGTTAGTACACCATAACCCATTATACCTGCACAAATTACACAGTCGACATTCTATTCGAAACAAAAATTAATTATAATAAGTAACTAAGTATACAAAATAAATTCATGAATCAATCAACAGACGCCTTAACAATGCATGCGATAGAATAAACCGCAAAACCTTCATTCCAATTATCATGTCAAATATTTATCATGAATTTGTCAGAAATGTCAGGTTAGATGTTTAAAATAATATTATAATGATTTTAATGTCAATGAGCTTTCTTGTCAATATACCTACTTCAATAAATCGATGCCGCTAAATTACAATGTCAAGTACTACCATTACTAAATTAATATGTCAAATTAAAAGTATATTATATTAAATTGGAAATGTCAAGAATAATAATTTTTTATATATTTAGTCATTTGCAATCAAAAAATTCTTGCAGATCATAAAAACATTTATTTATAAGCCATTGCCTTAGTTTCGACCTAAATTGAGTCCTAGGCAGTTCCCTGATCACCTTTGGAATGTGATTGTAAACCTTAATGGTCATTATAAAGCAGTTTTTTTGGTAAAAAGTAGTTCTGCACATCTCGAACTTTATTTTAGTGGGGTCTCGAGACTCAAATCTGCATGTTGCACTTGCTTTAGCAAACAAGTGACTTTGGTTTATTACGAACATACCTGCCTCCAATATGTAGACAGACACCAAAGTCAGCACCCCCAGCCTCTTAAAGAGTGGTCTACAGGTTTCTAGGGGCCCTACCCCACATACTGCTCTTATGCACTTTTTTTGCTTCAAGAACGCTCTCTCAATAGCAGTTGAATTGCCCCACAATAATATACCATATCTTAATATCGAAGCAACGTGACCATAGTAGGCTATGAGAGCTGTTTTTCCGCAAGTTGTGCTTCTAAGCTGACGCAGGGCAAATGCAAATCTATTAACTCTTTTGCATACTGCATCTATATGTAGCTTCCAATTACAGTGTTCATCTAATATGAGACCAAGAAAGCGAATGTGACTATCCCTGCCTATTGCAACACCGTTCAACGTTAAATTAAGATTTTGAGGTTTTTGTTTATAGTTCCTGAATTCAATATAATGTGTTTTCGATAAGTTTACTTTAAGGTTATTTAAATCAAGCCAATTCAGTATGTCTCTCATTGTTAGGTGCACAATTTCATCATGATTGTGATTGGGATTGCTAGGTATGACAATTGATACGTCATCAGCAAAGAGAACACATTTTTGGGAAGTGATACTCGGCAAATCATTGATGTACATTATCCTGTTATCTGCAAATTTGCTCGGTTCCAATGTTACTTGTACATATAAATGAGAAAATCAGTTGCCGATACAGAAAACCATTCTTCAATTAAGAAAAGACAAAAGAGAAACGACTCAGGCGGAACTTGAACTTATGATCAGTCCCTGAGTCGTGTCACTTTTTCCTATCGTAATTGATTTGAAAAT
Source organism: Eilema griseolum (assembly GCA_963662185.1). Lineage (NCBI taxonomy): Eukaryota > Metazoa > Arthropoda > Insecta > Lepidoptera > Erebidae > Eilema > Eilema griseolum. The sequence continues at coordinate 17,191,059 of OY759250.1, forward strand.
TTCATTTAATTCTTCAATCAATACATGATTAACGAATTCCAGCGAATCACAATATTGAACAATTTAAAAAATCTGTTTTAAATTAAATTCACTTTCCCTCACACATCAACTGATTCTAAATCGCACAATGAATGACCGATTTAAGTATAGAACCGATGCAACGTTTTCTATAACGATTATAAATAATCGTTTCAAAAATCGAATCAACAGTATTTACATCAATCAGAATAACTGTTTTCAACGTTAATTACGCAATATTGAAATATCTGGTAACGAGTGCTCATTTTAGGGGTCAACCTTGTGACGAGAACATAAAAATCACGCGAAAAGACAAACTGGAACACACGTTGCGAGTGACCGGTCTGACAGGTCGGTGCTCGATTTTTAAAATATTTGCACTGAGTCGTTTTTTCATTCACTTAATGACGCATGTATTTAGCGTATGCAAGTACCATACTCCGGACATATTACGTGTTAATATTAAAATTATACATATGTTCATACATATCTGTAAATCCCCAAATGTGTGGGTATAGGTGTATGTGTATAGGTGTAGGTGTACCCACATTTCGTCAACTATGATTTTCTTAAAGCGAGGTAATAAGCGGGGTATTTACCATGGGTGGTACGTTCACTTTTGGGCGGAGAACAGCCCTATCCCATAGTCGCCTTTTACAACACTCTGAAGAGAAGAGGTAGCCCTTAGGTAGGTTAGCCCTATTCCATTCCACTGGGAACCAACACGGCAATTAAAATTATGTAACACTTATTGTAATACTTTATATATTGCATAATTGTTACGTATTTTATGTTTGTATATAACTTTGTTGCGAATATTTATAAGCACAGACATTCGTTTCCCATCTTGACTAAGTGATTAGTAGATTGTCAGGGAGAAGTTGTACCAAATATTTCTTTATTCGTATAGATCACAAAAACTTCTACGATTACGGTTAATTTCAAAAAGTAATAAGTAAACCCTATCAGAAAATAATCTGGCAATAAAAACATATGACGCGGTCAATCTTTTCTAATCACCATTAATTATTTAGTTAATAAACTCTATCGATAATTAAGATACTCCAACAAATATACTCTCGAATAAATGTTAAGTAATGATAGAATATAGAGTTATTACATTACACTGAAGTGAACGTTATGTAGATAATGTGTAGAAAACGATATAATATCCCCTGGCACAGAGTATAAAGAAAGCGATATGTTTTATGTAACGTAACATGTAGAACTATAAAAATTACAATAAATTATTCGCCTGAAGGTAACGATACACGAAATGCGAAGCCGAATTTACAAAATGGTACGTCGTTTGGCTTATCGGGAAGAAGAATCAAGCACTTACTTTAGCCAAAGAGTTTTTAATGTGAATTCAATGCAGCCATATTTCGGGCCAGTAGCTTTAGATATATTTAATGTTTAAAAATAAATTTTATATTCGATTTTTAAAGTTGTATCTCGCACGTTATATAATATTTATTATCGTTCCGTTATTGCTGTAAAGTGGATTCTCATAACTATTTATTTTCCGAATAACGATTATTTGGAACTAGGTATTTTCGTTAACTTGTTGGTATCACTTCACCGTTTGACGTCTGACATTACTGTTAAATTAATTTGAACTGAGATTTTAATCGAGATGTAACGTTATCCAATTATTTATTTAAAATACTGGTCTTTAAAAACAGTTATTTGTTAAATAGGGGACGTATAAAACAGTACCAGCATCGCAGGGAACTAAACTTAGATATCTATATGCATAAGGACTACACACTGAAGCTGTAAGTGAAACCAAATAGAAATTAGGCACCTTTTTTTTTTTACGTGCGCAAATTCCCCACGGTTACCTCCCCACCGGTGCCGGTGGGAGAGGTTATGTCAGACTCGAACCGACTAAAACGCACGCCGCCTGTGGGTCGTTTTGTGATACAATGTTTAAATACGTTATTAGTACAGGTGCCAATGTTCCACATTTTATATCTAAATGAAAAAGATAAATTAAGTTAAGAAGAGATACCCCATAATTGTATTGATTGATATACTATATTGTGTTGTACTATTGCATTAAAGACTAAGACAGTTTAAGATATAAGACTATTCAAAAATAAAAAGGATGAAACGATGATGAGCACAAAAATATGGATCCTAGTCTCAGCTCCAATCGAAATGAGTGATACATCGTAGGAAAGATATTTTGAGAAGAATAAGAATATTTATATCGCTAGTCTCTATTCACTGTCCGATCGGAGTAAATCTATTTTAAAGATACTGTTTTCACGAGGTTTTTTTTACCATTTTCTATCGTAACAATTGTCACAACACATCATTGCCTACTTAAGTAGTAAAAAATGACTATTTAAACCACTATTGCACCATCTACACATCGACACACGAATAAAATTACACACCAGAATTATTCAAATTTAAAATTGAATAAATGTATTACGAATGTATAATAAATTGTTTTGTGCCACTTATCCCTGCAAAGCACGTGTTTGAAGAAAATTTTCCAGTATTATTAATTTATACAAGATGTCTGAAGCCCTTCACCACTATTTAGTTTTATTGCTGTCATTCTTTTTACTTTTCTACGCTTATCTCAGATTTGGAAGCGCGAGCGCATTCTACAAGTTTTTTTGCCGCTAATATGTCGCTGCTTGCAAATCAAATGGCGCTGTATACGAATAAAATAAAGATTGGAATAGATGATAAAAGAATCTTGCTATTTTGGTTTTTCAAAGTATACAATAATATTGATTTAAAGCTTTTTAGGGTTCCGTACTTAAAGGGTTAAAACGGAACCCTTCTTCTCGACAGTCGCGTAAAAACAGGATAAAATAAATATTTAAAGGGGGCTCCTATTCAACCAACGTGGTTTTATTGGCATTTGCCTGTGTGTCACTTAACTGTATCTGATAAGTAGGGACTTGAAATTTTCACAGATGATGTATTTCGGCTGCTATACCAACCATCTAAATGTAATCTTAAATCAAATCAAATCAAAGTTCATTTATTTCAAGTATCAGAGACTCGTTACATATTGAAGTTCATATTTCATCTATTATCATTATTATAATACAATACACATAAGATAAAGTACACAAATGTCATGAAAACAAATTTAAATTAATTTTCATCATAAAGCATTACAAAAATAAAATTATTAAATTACATTGAATGTCCAATGAGAATTATATTTACTTATAAATTGAATTTTAAATAATATGAATTACAATTAAATACATAATTCAAATAAAATAATATAAATACAACTTCAATTACATTATTATTAATAAAATGCCCGCCTCTGAGTCATTTGTTTGCTAAAATAGAATGGTATTTGATAAGCCACTCGTGCGCGACACCAACTCAAACTTGGCCGGTTTTTTAATAAGTGTTGCTAAGCTAAGAAAGTTATGACTATCGTCTATAGGTTTGTATTCAAACAGTATATCTGCATATCCTAACCAATTAACTACAGACAGACAGACAAATAGAAGACATTGAAAGCAAACATACAACAATGAAAAGATTCATTGGGAGCCTTGAGACATTTTCACAGACAATCAACTAAAAGGTAAATAAAATAACATCTGCTATTTAAAATTTATACACCGCGTCACGAACTACGCGCTTTCTTGGTTTGTGTACTTAGCGTAGTTACTACTAATTAGTCGTATTGGTTGAGTTCAATGTGCGCGCTTAGTTTATGTTAAATACAAGCAAAATAAAAAATTACGACTAATTCCTAAATCCTAATGCATAATTCTCTGAACCTTTTTAAAACTCAGTCGAGGTCAGCTCTCCAGTCTATATCCATTAATCAATTAACCTAGCGCTGTCCACTACTAGACAAAGGCCTCTCCCAATGTTGGGAGTTTTGGCCTGCTGTATCCACCCTGGCTAGACAGGTTGGTGCAGAGTTTTTTCGAGATTTCCTTCTCTCACAGTGATATCGTATGCGCATTTTTCCGTTAGTCGCCTCTTACGATACTCTTCGATTGATATGTGCTCTTTCTCGGTCACCACACGGATAGTGTGATTCAGTCTTTAATAAGGTCTGTATTCTAGAACGACTCTCGGTCCTAAATGTCACTTTATTTTTGGACAGATTATCAGATTTGACAGATTGTTTATATAACCTGTCCTCAGATAAATCTGAATTCTGAACTGAGTACCACCCTATAATACGAGCCTAAGTGTGTTGTGGCTGATCTTCAATGTTTTTCATGAAGTGACTTATATCTGACTTCTATCTTGAAATAGTCTAAATGTTCTGTTATTGAGGGCTCCAACTCAGATGCTTGTAGAAAAAAATTGGGGATTGAGTTTGGACTCTTTTTGATGAGGACTCCAGCTTACATACCACGCAGAATAAGCAAACTGAAGATGACCTGAAAAATGTGGCTGAGATAGGCGGGGATAGCAATGAAGCACATTGGAAGAGGCCTATGTCCATCAGTGGACTACAGTAGACTAATCACCACTGACAAAGACTTTTAAAAAATTACACCACCTAGGGGGTATTTTCTAAAATTCTTCTCTATTGTATTGGCTTAACATTGACATTTTCATTTACTTATTTATTTAAATTAACATAATTGGTGCATGGTAAAATGTATAATTTGCATGTAATACTGCTATTACTGTTATTCCCTTTATTAATATTGCTTTTTATTGTAAAAATGTTCAAACACAGTGTAAAAATTGTTCATGAGATACTGAATACTGAATAAGATTTTTTTCCGTACGAAGCAAATTGTATAACCAGTGTCAATTTTTTTAATTTTATAGTTACTTAGATACTGCGGTCTTCACTAATGTTTATAACTAGCTGACCCACCCCAGCTTCGCCCGGGGTATATTTTGAAGCTTCATATCCCTTTGAGCCCGTATGTTTTAGTCTTCAAAATATGTATGAAAAATTGCCGAATTTGTTAACATTTATTATCAATGCTCCGCTCCCTTAAGTAGTAGCGTGATGATATATAACCTAAAACCTTCCTCGATACATGGACTACCCAACACTGAAAGAATCATTCAAATCGGACCAGTAGTTCCAGAGATTAGCGCGTTCAAACAAACAAACAAACAAACTCTGCAGCTTTATAATATTAAGTATAGATTTATTGTTTGTTATGTCAATATTCCCAAATAAAATTTTGTCATAATATTTTATCAGTAAATTCCTCAGTCATAATTAACATTTTTAGATATTTTAATATGCGTATGTGGTAGTAGGATGCCTGGAACCGTGCCCAGCATCCAAGTATCTGTTACGTGTACCCCGAAACGTAAATCATAAAACATTGGTGTTAACACATATGGGACATTGACCTGGCTAAAGAGGATACAAGTGGTTCATAGGTAGTAGTAGTTCTATAGGAAACACGTGTCAAAGTGACTCCTCATGACGCTGATCTGATATTGTGTACAAACCTTAATCCCATGACGTCCCCAGGTAGTAAGAAGCTTTAAGTGAATTCTAAAGAATGAGGGTCATCCAGAATATGATTAAGTCATCATAGATTCCAACAATGGTCAATACTGAAATGGTGGTTCTCAGTTTGACGGCCTTAATGGGTTTGTTTTTTTTTTTTAATTAAATTAACATTTAATAAAGCTCAGATTTCTCTAGTGAAAATAATAACGAACTAAGCAAATTGTACCAAGAAAATAGTTTTATTCGACTAGATCGATGGACCATTACTTTTAGGGTTCCGTATTTCAAGAGGAAAAAAACCGAACCTTTATCGGATCACTTTGCTGTCCGTCCATCAAGACCTTTTCGTCATGAATATGTGGATGTCAATAAATCAATCAATTAGCCCCCCGCAGCCCACTGCTGGACATAGGCCTATCCCAATGTGCGCCATTTTCTCCGATCCTCCGCCTTCCGCATCCAGTCTGTCCCAGCCACCTTTTTCAGGTCGTCCGTCCGTTGTAGGGGCGTCCTACCTTTCGTTTACCTTGTGGATGTATCAAGTTGAAATTCATACCAAATACTCTGGTATATAGGGCTGCAACAGCTAGCTTGAGTCTTCGTGTATTCATTTGTGCTCCACAGTCAATTCCGTTAATAAGCAGGTGTAATAGCTGATAGGTGTTCCGACTAGCAGATATACCGGCATGCAGAGGTACCGGCTTACAGGGGTACCGGCTTGCAGGGGTACCGGCTTGCAGCTATATCGGCTTACAGGGGTACTTGTTTGCAAGTGTGTCGGCTTGCAGGTGTTCCAAATAGCAGGAGTGCCGGCTTACGGGTGTACCGGCTTGCAGTGATACCGGCTCATTAGTACAGTTACTTTGGGTCCCATACAACATGTCCACGCTTAACCACAAATTTCCACGTGTTTTAGACAATAATAAATATATTATTTCTGATGCTAATGACTCCCTTGAACTCGGAAGTCCCTTGCCTATTTTTAGTGACGCTTCGAACAATTTTGAGTGAACACTTTCGCAATGCTAACAATAGTTTACTGTGGACCACATAAACATGCTCAATACCCATTCCAAACGCATCTGATCTGATCTGATCTCACAGCAGGGAGATCAGTCTCAAATTGATGCAAAACACTATATATAATTAAAGGTTGCCTGGAAGAAATTGCATGAAGCGATAAGGCCGCCCTTTGTACTGCTCTTGTCTTCTCAATTTCTGTATCATGAATATTGTAATTGGCGTACAATAAAGTATATTATAAATAATACTAAATAAATAAATAATTAGCTGCTATTGCCATCAACCATCTTGTACCAAGAACTTTGGTACTACTAAATTTTGTCACAGTATAAGTGCATGTACTTAATTGTTTAGTTTTGTAATTTTCATTTATTTAAGGCGACATAATCGCCTTGTGGGATTAAGCCTTTCAATAAAGAGAAAAAAAAAATCAGTCCACAGCTGAAGCGTGCATAGAATGATGTTCCTTTCATGCCTCACTGTACGCACAGTTTTCGATCATAACGTGTGAGGATGAACTCCCTGTCTATGATAAGAGATGCTTTGATTTGAATCGTACTTAAATTGAAATATTTCATCTGACTTTTCTTTCTAGCCGAATATTTAAAAACAACTTTAATTCTATTAGATGTAAATCATTTTATTAGTAAACCAAAAAAATTAAAACAAAATATTTCATCCAAAATAATCTTCAATTAATTTGTCAGTCCTAAACGGTGCAGCGTTATTTTAGCGCTCTTCCGAAATTAAGGTTAATTGACTTTTCTAGGGCTATTGATTTAAGAACTGTCTGTTTGTTTATTAAAATAACCAAATAGTACAATATATTAGTGATGTTTAGCTCTCGGTTCTCACAGATTAGCTACTTATGCATCGGAAATGTCCGGTGTCTCTATCAATCACTCTATAACGACTGAGTCTCATTTAGAATCCGGATTCCCATGCTGTGTTGTACAAGGCGAGTAAGGGATAGGGCTGTTTAACATTTGACAGATATATACAGCCCAGATTCAGCCTCAGATACATGGCTTGAGTCAACAATAGTGCCCGGAAGACGGCAATAGGCTCACCCACTATGAGACCGCATTTAATGATTGGTGAAATGTGGGTGTTAATTCAACTCCGCCTGCCCCTCCGGGGATAAAGGCGTGATTATATGTATGTATACATATATGTAATAATCAATATATCAAAAGTGACAAGTCATAGCATACGAGTATATTAATCACTACTCTGGTAAACTGACCCACATTAACTCAATCTTATACGCACTGATAAAGAAATGATAAAGGAAATCAAATAAGTACGTATACACGATCTAGTGCATACAGACTCCACTTATAAAATCATCCTAGTGCGATTCACCATCCCAGAATTATAACAATCAAGGACTTCAGTTATTCTTGCTAAACATTAATCCTCGTTGCATATTAATCTATCGATCTAATGTAATCCTTGAGAAACATTCATGTATTTCTTGTTTAACGTTAGTCTAACCTAGTCCTTGCTAAACATTAGTCTATTCTAATCCTTGTTACATATTAGTCAAGTGTTATTTTAGGTGAACATTAATCTAGTGTAATCCTAGCTAAACATTAGTATAATCCTTGCTTAACGTAAGTCTAGCCTAATCCTTGCTAAACATTATACTCGTTAAATATTAGTCTAGTGGACTCTATTGTTATGTTAACTAAACGTTAATCTAGTGTAATCCTTACTAAACATTAGCCCAATTCTTGCCTGACGCTAGTCTAGCCAAATTCTTGCTAATCAACAGTCTAGTATCATCCTTGTTAAACATTAATCTAGTTTAAAATACTTGTTGTCCCTTTTTCTGGTTGCGGTTACACGAAACTCAGCAGCATTTTATTTAGTTTCACATCGTTTCATTTCAGTTCGTTTCGTTTCGTGCTGTTGCCTTTCATTTAACTGCTTTGAATTTCAATGTTGTTATATTTCAATGAAATTTTGCTAGAACATGGTAGTTATACAAGGTAATTTCGTTGATAGCCGTAGGTATAGTGCGCCTAACATCCGTAAAACATGCTTCAGTCATGATTACATTTACGACAGTTGTGTCAAGGAAATACTACAGACATTATTTAATAGATACTATAGTATCTGCATCATAAAACAAGATAGGTCCCATTATATCCCGCTACAAAGCACAAAAAATGCCGCACATTTGATCCATAACATCGTTAAGACAGTTTTAAAAAAACGCAATCGATCAATCCAGTTTAATGATGTAGAATGCCGCATTTTCGGTATAGATAACACAAAACGGGGCAACAGATAAGTAATTTATCGCTCACACTATCGTACATTGTATACTTTCTTCAGTTTATCGTAATCAAAATCAGTGCCAGATACTGGTAGGCGTGTATCTAGATAGTGAAACAAAAAATTCCGCGCGGCTCCACGCTCTGTGACAAGCCATCATGGCCAATTTATTTTTAGTTGTGAAGAAAATTTTCATACCGAGGTCATTGTTTTACAGGCGACGGTTCGCAGACACTGTGGTGTCTTGGACTAATATAACGCTTATGAGGCAAAGTTTGTTCAAGATGGATACTAAGGTCAACCTACGAGTATCTTTTCTTGGGGGCGTGCAAGGCAATTTATTCGCAACAATACAATTTTGCTTTGATTACGCCTTATGCTTGCTGTATAACAGCTAAGGGATTGAGCTGATCTATATCCAATACTATGTACACCTATAGATTCTCTCACCTTCTCTATACTAAAATGGCTCAGTTTCATAGGGGTTAAGAACAAATGGCCAAAATGGTGACTCACCTCTAATCACGGGACACCATACTTTGCCTAGACTTTTCTGGGACAACAGATGTGACTGATGAATTTACAAAATGTAGACAAAAGGTTGGTAGGTAGATGGTTCCGACACGCAGAGAGGAGGGATGAAACGAGGTTTGGATAAAAGGAATAGGGTAGGGTAAAGATCGACCTAGGCGTGTGTACGTTAATGTTATGATCGATGACATTTTTACATACATATAATCACGCCTTTATCCCTGGAGGGCTAGACAGAGGTAAATTAACACCCACATATCACCAATAATTGTATTCGGTCCCACGTAATAGGGGGTGAGCCTATTGCCTTATTCCGGGCACTATTGTTGAGTCGAGCCATGCATCTGAAGCTGAGTCTGGGCTGTATATATCTGTCTAATGTTAAACAGCTCTATCCCTTAGTCGCCTTGTACGACACCGCATGGGAAGAAATGGGGTGGCCCTAATTCTACTCTCCCGGAAACCATGCGGCAATGACACAAGCAAGCGGCAAGAAAACAATTAAGTTGAACATGTAAAACAGTTATGAAATTTGGAGAAGTGAAAGTGCAGCAGTAATATATGTTCTATTCTATGTGTAATATTCAGTAGCAGCATTCCGGGACAGTCATGTAAAGACAATAAATTTAGTGCCATAAAATTTTCCGAAATGTTTTCTTTATTTGGCACACAAAACAGAAAACAATCAGAATTTTACAAGATATCATTTTAAGGTTCGGTTCCGGATTGAGTTCCAAAACATGTGTACTTAGTGTGAACCCATTAATCAGAAGTACGAGGGAAGATTGGAGACGAACGTACATATATGTAAGTCAAGCACATAGCCAAAGCTATTTGTGACTTTGCCGCAGTCGCGTGACAAGGTGATATGTTGCACTTAAATAAAAAAGAAAACAGGAGTCCTACAGAAATATTTTGATGATTTTATCGGTGCCATGTTATTCGCACATAATAACCATCTAACAATCTTGATCTGCAACATTGCCCAGTAACGGCGTGTAGTATTTTGCATAAACTCTTTTAGTATAAATATTAGCCTGCGACCAATGAAAGAGTATTTAAAACCAAAAGGATTATGCAAATCTGCTAAGTGGTTGTGATTCAAATTAAAATTTTGTTTATATTTATTTTTACTAAAAAAAGACATGTTAGATGTTATTTTCCGTTTGATTATTGTCAATGGTCTTTTCTCAAAGATTACCAAACGAGATTAATTTGGAGTTGTCTCTGTCACTACATAAATAAAATATATGATTGATGCAAGCGTAAGTCGGACAAGATGGGTTCCTTCCATTCTGTCGTATAAGATAGAATTTAGAATATCTACTTTTGTTAAAAACACAAGAAAAATATCAGAAAAGTGTGTACAGTAGTTTTTAGTTTATTGGTCGCACTGCCTTCGATTTTATTATTAAGTTTTCAGAAAGGAACTTTTGTGGTTACTTTACACAAGTTACCTACATTAAAATTAAAGATATGGAAAATCAAATAAGGCAACCCGAAATAAAATAACAAAATAATATAAGAAAAATTTTAAAATTATGCTAACACCTACATTTTAGCAAAATAACGACGAATAAGAATTTCGTAATTCAAAAGATATTTTGAGAAATTAATCCTGAACAAACCGTTTGCGTGCAGGTTTATAGGCTATTCGCGATCAGGAGCTCTCGATTCGATTCGGGTGTTGGGCAATGTTTCACAATAACGCAATTCTTCTAGGTCAGAATTTGAACTTGAATCTCGACAGCTGAAGAAAATCTTAACCATTTTGCCACCATACACAATAAGGTTAACAGTAACTAACATCGATATCATGAAACGCGAAAGCATAAAAGTTAGGATAGGCAATGTTACATTGAGATTTTTGTTAAGACGTTTTCAATAGCGTGACGTAGTTTAGAAATGTTACCAGTAGACGACAATAGGCTTCACACACAAGGAAGCGAAAATCACTATTCTATAGTGTAGAGTAAGATTGTATGCACCTATCTCACACTCACACACATACACACAGACACACACACACGCACACACACATTTTTGACGTAGGTAATATTCTGTTTTTTTAATAATACTATTTTTCTTTACGGTTGAAATGATTCTTTTTGTACTTACTTTTGACCATATCCGCTTTTTGACATTAATATGCAACTATCCATAATTAATAAGGGAAATTACTGACTCCCGTAACATAGTTTTTTACAAAACTAGCTCGGGAGCCAGGGATTTTTTCACACGTGTAATGTATTTCTGTCAATAAACAATTTTTAATTTTTTAAATTTAATTTTAATCTATTAGCAATTTTACTACTTACCCAACTGTTCTAAGTACCTATGTACGAACAGATAAGATTATGTAGGTTAGGTTGAACCTTTGGAATAAACCAACTTTATATTTAACTTTGCCCATGTGTGATTTTGTTTGGAAATATGGGCAATGTTATATTTATCAGATAGTATCTTACAACGAAAGAATCTTCTTTAAACGCCAACAACTAGGACACGACTTGAGCATTGACCAGTTCTATTTTAGGAGAAACAATTTGACCAACTGAATTAATTGAGTGAAATACCAGTAAAGAATAGCCAAAATTAAAGTAAGTTGGTATACGTAAATATAATTCATTAATTCTAACACTGTTACACCAATCTGACAAGAGTTGCAATAAAAATAACTTGTAAAGTCATGTGATAAACTAAATTAGTTTGTGATCATGGCTCCGCCTGCCTGGTGTACTAAGCTGGATACCATTATAGCGAACCTATTGCTTGAATACACAGGCTATATGAAAAAAAACTTTAATGAGTAAAGGCTACTATAAAGTGGATGAGTATCTTAATGATGTTAATGCGTGGTCAACATAAGTCTCTTGCTTGCTCGCACAAAATAAATTGTAAGCTAAAGCAAATTTATAAAAGAAAAATAATCTAGTTCTAATATAGTTCGCTGAGTTTCTTGCTGGTGGTATCTTCTCAGTAGAACTAATCTACCGAACCAGCGAAAGAATCATTTTCCAATGGTTTATTTTTACATTATTTAATATTTTTATATTATTTCTTGACATACCCAATTGTAAAATTTTAACGTTCATATGTGCTCTTTGTGTGCCTAAACTGAATAAATGAAATTGATTCTTTGATTCTATATACAATTCTCTGTCATACTCTACTCTGTCTGCAAAATTTCAAAGAAATCCACCCAGCCATTCTTGTTTGATTGACTTACAAATCAACAAACAAATGAACAAACTGACTTTCTTTCCACGCATTTATAATATTAATTGGATTGTAAAAGTTTTTGAATACGTGCTAGTTATATAGAAGATGTTTATTACTACGCTAAAACGGCTGAACTGTGTTTAGTCGAATTCGCAATACGGATAGATTATAACATCCTGTATAAAACACAGGCAATGTTTTTTTCAGAAAACTATGCATTCAGTAAATTAAACAATTAGACGCAATTAATTTAAACATGTAATAATTATACTTTATTGATATTATCATTTTAAATTGAATGTGAAATCGAATCTGCACAAATATTCAGTTTACAATTTTAAATAAAAGGCAAAAAACTTTAAAATGTTCAATTTATTTAGTTTCTAGTCTTCCTATCACAAAAGTTTCCAAATCATGGTTTGCAAAAAATGGTCCTTAACTAATCAGTGAAAAGTTTTATATTTTTAAAGTAAACCTAGTAGTAGTAGTAGTAGTTTAAAGTTTAAACGAATGTTACATATTGAAATTCAACTATTTTAACGGATTTCTATCGTTACTCAAAAGCAACCAAAACATAATCAGTGTAAATTTGTAAATAATATCAATCAATCAATAAGCTTGTCTCAGTCCACTGCTGGACATAGGCCTGTCCCAATGTTGGGAGGCTTTGGCCTACTGTTCCCACGGTTGGTACAGGGTTTTATTTCGAGTTTTCCTTCTCTCGCAGTGATATCGTCTGCGCATTTTGCCTTTAGTCGCTTCTTACGACACCCTTCAGATGAAACGGGGTAGTATTGTATTCTTTCTCCATCACCAAAACCAAAATAAATTATAATATAAATTATAAACCCAAATTTAAATTATAAAATAACACCGAATAAATTGAGATTAAGTTTAATATTTTAAAAATAGTTATATTGCAATAAATTCGATAAGTAGAAATTGTACGCCTACATAATATATTATTTCGTACAATTAATAATGGTAGTAAATAAGTAAATTATAATAAACAAAATAATTAGCGGGCAATGCTATTAATTCAGCAACCGGCTTTCTTGTAATCTAGAAGTTCACCACGCTGAGATTTTTTTTCTAAGCACTTATCTTAATTTTATTAGTTTTTAACGTAATAAATTAGAATTTGAAATACTAAGGAATATAAATAATATGATGTAGAGCCATGATAGAGCTGTTACTGCTAAATCAGAGGTCGCGAGTTCGATTCTCGTTCAGTGCAAATATTTATATATATTTTATGTTTAAGTGTTTCTATGTATAATTTGTAGGTGTTGACAATAAATATAACTTAGTATTTCTATCAACATTTCGAATCCATATTAGGTACAAGCTAGTAAACCTTACTTAGGGCCTACACAGTGTTGTGCGGTATGTTATAGAATATTATGTAAAATAATTCATTTCTCAGATAATCAGATACTTAAATGATCACCAATCACGATATACTCGCTATAAACTGTTTTCGAAATATCGTTTACATTCAGTGCTATATGGTAACACTTAGAACAGTTATAAGTCGAATATGAAAATCATAAACATTTAAATTAGTTTTACTAAATCCGACGACAGAAGCACTCACAGCTCACTTTCGCTTACTCTCATGCTCAACAGCTCTTTCTGTAAATAACGATTTTATGACTTGTGTCAGTCTGTCTACAGGCCTACAAGATATCTATAAATCATTAAGCATTCCAAATTCAAAATCATATATCTGTAGGTATTTAAATTTTAATGCCAAATTACGAGTGGGCACCGAAACTTAAAATCGTACTCATAAAATTTAAATTCTACGCACGCACGTTCATGTAATTATAAAATTGGTTATGAGATAGAACTCACCTGTTCAAACTTTAGTCACGACCAACAGACGTTTGCACATTCGAATTTTGAAACCAATAAACTATTACACTTTTTTTTTAATTTTCTTTTTGCTGAAACCGAAGTCACACTTTCGAAATACGTTCGTTCACAAAGCGATGTTTTTCAAAACCGCGTAAGTTTCCCAACGGCGTGTCACTTTCGTACTGTTTCCGAGCAGATCGTGTTCACTTGTGGTTATTGTAATTCTAACTCGAATAACTCAACACTGGTATTATTGGTACAAATAGACATCACACAGGGAAGGTAATTGATACTAGTAATATTTCTCACCGACGTTTCTCTGCGAACTGAAAATCACGCACGTCAGTTAACACATGGTCCACTCAAACACACTAGAAATTTTGTAAAAAGTATCATAGAGTAATAACGTATCGGGTACGTCATGCGGCAGAAATAATAAACAATATAAAAATAAACTGCGTGAATAAGAAATTATAAGAATCGATAAAAGTCGCGATAAAAATGTTAAATTTTGCAAATGTTTACTTAAAGAATTGGTACGGCCCGCGTGCGAGATGAGGGCAAAGTTACAGCGCGCCTCCGTGCCAAAAGAGATTTTGTCAAGCAATTAGCAGATAACTGTCGTCAGATGAAAGGAAAAAAAGTTTTTTTTTTTCGGTAAGAAACTTCGCCTCGAGCGTTTCGTAACAAGCAAACGCAGTGTTCAAGTATGTAGTTAGTCTGAAATCTTCGCCAATCAGCAGTCAAGTAAACACACTAAGTCAAACAGACCACCTAGGCACCAAGCACTGAATTTCCATCTGTGCGATATGATAAAACCAACTTTTCCACGCGGTCCGGCCTTCGCTGCATTGTTATGCAATTGTAAAACGTCGGACCGGCTGCCAAATCGCAAAACTAAGATTTTCGAACGGGCAAAGTTGTTCGGAAAAACGTTAACCGGAAAAATTATCAACTTGTTCAAAAGCCGCGAAAAGTTTCGCCGATAATACTTTGAGGTTATTAATCTATGATATTTTCTGTTTGCCGATCACATGTTGATCAATTACCGGGGGCGACTTATCGTGTTCGTATGCGCGCTCGGCCGATTCGTAGAGCGGCATCACATGACCGTCCCGGGCGGTAACTCGCGCTATACTGAGGCGTCGCGCCCAACTGCTATCTGGACTCCGCGGCCCGATACACTTTGCGTCTTCAAAAAAGCTCGACCTAATGTGCTAGCGGTACCGTCAGCAACGAAAACTGGTATACGATTGTACGTTCATAAAAAAGCTGGAGCTCGTGTCTTGGCCATGGAGCATAATGGTACATGACGACACGTATAGTTCGGGGAACCGATGCATCATCAATGACGAACTTGTAATAAGTTTTTTCCTGAATAATACATTCTAATTAACTCTCCAAAACTAAGATTAATGAAATGTACTTTTATCTTAGCAGAGTGCACTTAATAAAGACGGCTCCGCATCTGAATACTTATTTTTGTAGCAAACAAGCAGATTTTTTTTATATACCACTTAGGTGGTAGACAAGCACACGGCCCACCTGATAGAAAGTGGTTACCGTGGCCTATGAACGTGTAACACCAGAGCAGTCACACACGCGCTGCCGACCCTGTAAGCATAGAGTTTCTGTACCGTCTGTCTAGAAGACAAAGCAGGACTAGCCTTTAGTCTTCCCACTGACAGCATAAACTCTCTAGTGAGCTCTGCCTACCCTACTCACCACTGGGAACACAACACGAAATTATTATGGCCACGGTATTCTGTAGGGCGGAGGTACTTCCCCAGTCGGACTGCTCAATTCGGACGGAAATACCGTCGTGTCCTACCTCCTACAATATAACCGATATTCTTGTCTATTATAAGTGATTGGATAAACTTACCGAATACAAAACCATCACACTAGCTTGAAAGAACGAAGCTCTGGTACATGCTCACCTCAGAGGATTGAGAGGTCAGATTATACCTAGTCGTTCCAGTAAAAGTCAAGTTGGGGGAGGGGGGGGGGGGGGGATATCCGGAGGATATCACATTTAAAAAAAACTGTGCAACGACTGACAAATTTGTTACATACATACACATAATCACGCCTTTATCCCCGGAGGGTTAGGCAGAGGTGAATTAACACCCACATTTCACCAATCATTGTATACGGTCCCACGTAACAGGGGGTGAGCTGTTAAGGTTGACCATATGTAGCCTATTGATAACCGGGACCGGGACCAACTTAACGTGTCGTCCTCCAGTATGGATATTGGATATGGCATTTTGTACAGTACTGTACAAAATGCCGTATCCAAACATTTTCACAAAGTTTTTACAAGAATATTAGAACCGAAATTACTGGCTCTCTCCCCTCCAACTAAGGTAAACTGCTTGTGTTAGGAGTGGGTTCATGTAGGTAATGTAACGGCCAGGATTCGAACCCGGGGCCTCTAGATCGTAAGGCCGACTCTTAACCTTGTCTGGATGTTCGTTTCCAATGGCTGAACGGATTTGGCTGATATTTGCTACAGTACTTAATAGAATATAGTCTGAAGAAGAGCAGTGATGGGCAAAGTACATGGCCCATGGACTTCTTTATTCACTTAGGTGGCAGACAAGCGCTCGGCCCACCTGATGGAATGTGGTTACCGTGGCCTATGGACGTGTGTAACACCAGAGAAGCTACACTCGCGCTGGCGGCCATGTAGGCACAGAGTTTCTGTGCCGTCAGTGTAGAGGACAAAGCAGGACAAGCCGTTAGTCATGCCACTGACAGCACAAATTCTCTAGTGAGCTCTGGCTACCCTACTCACCGCTGGGAACACAACACGAAGTTATTATAACCGCGGTATTCTGTAGGGCGGAGGTGCTTTCCCAGTCGGACTGCTCAATTCTCCTATATCCTAACTCCTTTTTTTTAAATATTACTTAGCTGGCAGACAAGCACACGGCCCACCTGATGGGAAGTGGTTACCGTGGCCTATGAACTTGTGCAACACCAGGGGCGTCACACTCGCACTGCTGACCCTGAAGAAACCTCCTAATGCCCCTTTTGAAGAACTCCATATTGTAGGCGTATGGGAAGACCGCGGTAGGAAGTTCATTTCACAGCTTAAGTGTGCATGGGATGAAGTTTCTTTCATACCGCACAGTGCGTACCGTCTCAGGTTGCAATGTGTGGGGATGTATTCCCTGCCTACGGCGAGCGGTGCGATGACAGAATGTTGCTGTGGGCATCATGTCAAAACAATTCATCTGAGCACAAAACGTTGTTTAAGCGGTAGAACACACACAGTGATAGTTAATAATAATAATAGGATAAAATTACATTTCCACTACTTATTTATTGTAGGTACACTGAAACAATGTTGATAATTTTAATTATTTCAATTAAGCAATGTGTCATATTTATTTTCAAAGATATCTGGAGAATAATGAGCACATAATAAATATTTACTTGCTGCGAGTGTAAAAATGTCCGACTTTTGACCTGAGAACGGAGATATCAATTTGCAGAATTAAAATCAGTAATGCAATATATAATTTCCAATTCGAATCTTACTCAGATGATAAGCTCGCACAAGTAGGTAGGACGTATGATTGTTATATCACCTATAGCATGACTCTATCACTAACAGCACGAGTCTATCACCTACAGCACGAATTTATCACCTATTATTAAGTATGAACTCTTCAAGTGAACCATCGCAAAAATATCACATCAAGCTATGTGGTTCTTCTCTATTATGGAGTTAACATTAATTAGTTATTTCAAAATATAAAAACGGACGTATGATAGGTGATAATGCGCGCCCGCTCGTAGCGTGCTTATATCACCTTAGCACGACCTTAGCACTTAGTTGGCAGACAGGCACACGGCCCACCTGATGGGAAGCGGTTACCGTTTCCAATGGACGTATCAACACCAGGGGTGTCACACTCGCGCTGCCGACCATGAAGAAACCTTCTGATGCCCCTCTTGAAGAACCCCATATTGTAGGCGCTTGGGAAAACCGCAGCAGGGAGGTCAGTTATAGGACGAGTCTATCACCTATAACATGAATCTACCATCTATTTTTTTATACAACTTAGGTGGCCCATCTGATGGAAAATTGTTACTGTGACCTATGAACATGTGCAAAACCAGAGGAGTCACACCCGTGCTACCGAATTAAGAAGACAAGCGCAGTTGAACGCGATAATCTCAGGAACTATGGGCTATACACACATATATATATATATATATATATATATATATATATATATACAGCCCATAGTTTCTGAGATTATCATATAGCCATAGTTATGGGATATATATAGTATATATATATATATATATATATTTATTTTGCCCATATATTAAGGATTAATTAATTAAGGAAGCAGAGCAGTAATCATATTTTTGTTGTAAACCACTTGGTTATATAAACAAGCATACGGCCCACCTGATGGAAATTGGTTACCGTAGCCACCGCTGCACCTGATGGAAAGTGGTTACCGCTGCCAACTTCTCCTGTATAGCAGATCTATTCGTGGAATTTTAAGCAATGATAAGGTATATCGTATTTACAAACCACCTAAAGCGGCGTGTGAAGGTGTAAGATAAATATTATAAGTTAGGCAAATATTTCACCACTTCACACCTAATCGTAGAATAAAGAGGATGCTTTTTTGATAGCTCGTTAGGTTGATTTCACTCCACATGAGACCACTGGCGTTGGGTCCTCAGATGGATAAACGACCATGAAGGGGGATCACACACCTTATCTTATATATTATAAAAGAAAAAGCATATGATGAGGCCGTCAAGCTGAGTGTCACCATTGTCACACGGTATGTGTAAGTAATGGTGACCCTCTTTTCTGGGACTTTGCCTTCAGCTTACCATCAGGCAAGGCGAAGTCTAATTGACGTGTCCTATATAAAAAAAAAAAAAACAGCAAGTACTTCCAGAAATCTGTTTTCATTTTTCTACACTCGATATTTACAGACAGATGGAAGTAGTGATTGCATAAAAAATTAATAACACGGTCATAATAACCTCGTGTTGTGTTCCCGACGGTGAGTAGGGTGGCCAGAGCTCACTGGAGATTTTTTGTGCTGTCAATAGCAAGAACAAAAGCTTGTTCTGCTTTGTCTTTTACATTGACGGCACAGAAACTGTGTGCTCACAGGGTTGGCAGTGCGAGTGCGACTCCCTTGGTGTTGCACACGTTTATAGGCCACGGACCACTTTCTATCGGGTGGGCCGTGTGCTTCTCTGTCAACCAAGTGGCATAAGGTAAGACACGGTGGTATTTCCGCCCAATTGAGCAGTCCGACTAGGGAAGTACCTCCGCCCTACAGAATACCGCGGTTATAATAACTTCGTGTTGTGTTCCCGGTGGTGAGTAGGGTAGCCAGAGCTCACTGGAGAGTTTTTGTGCTGTCAGTGGGATGACCAAAGGCTTGTTTTGCTTTGTCCTCTACACTGACGTCACAAAATCTCTGTTCTTACAGGGTCGGAGCACGGATGTGACTCCACTGGTGTTACACACGTTCATAGGTCATGGTAACCACTTTCCATCAGGTGGGCCATGTGCTTGTTTGCTACCTAAGTGGTATAAAAAAATAAAAAAACATCGGTTAGGTTAAAAAATCATAAATCAATAAATGAACTTATGATCTATCTACACATATCTAACAATAAAACAGTAAATTCGCGTCTGTACATTTTATAAACTTATCATAAAACGATTATGGGCCACAATGCACTCGCTAATCTCTAAAATGTTCATTCATATTGTTTATTCGATTTAAAAGACAACAACGCACCTTCGATAAATCCTTTCATAGTGCCCGCGTAGAAAATAATCTTAAATTAATTAAATGTCAAGAAAAACCATCAGTAATGCAATAATTTGGTAAAAGTAATGTATTTTCAAGTAGTCTATTTCGATTTTAACATTTTCAAATTATTATAATAAAAACACAGTCGATTGACTAACGTGGTTCCCGGCAGAGTAGAATTTCGACCACCCCATCTCTTCCGATGCGATGTCGTACAAGGCGACTAAGGGATAGGGCTGTTTAACATCAGACAGATATACAGTCCAGACTCAGCCTCAGATGTATGGCTCGAGTCAACAATAGTGCCCAAAAGACGGCAATAGGCTCACCCCCTATTACGTCGGTTAAAATTCAATGATTGGTGAAATGTGGGTGTTATTTCACCTCTGCCTAACCCTCCGGGGATAAAGGCGTGATTATGTATATGTATGAATATATGATTCTTTAGTCAGGGTTTTTAACAATCTATATTTTATATTTTTATGCAATCACTACTTCCATCTGTGTAAAATACAATAATGGCGTATAGAAAAACGCTTCTTGACAATAGATGTCTAGAAGTACTTTCTGTACCTATAAGTAAGGTGTGTGATCCCCCTTCATGGTCGCTTCTCCATCTGAGGACCCAATGCCAGTGGAGGTAGGACACGGCGGTTTTTCCGCCCAATTGAGCAGTCCGACTGGGGAAATACCTCTACCCTACAGAATACCGTGGCTATAATAACTTCGTGTTGTGTTCCCAGCGGTGAGTAGGGTAGCCAGAGCTCACTGGAGAATTAGTGCTGTCACTGGGAAGACTAAAGGTTTGTCCTGTTTTGTCTTCTGCACTGACGGCACAGAAACTATATTTACAGGGTTGGCCGCGCGACTGTGACTCCTCTGGTGTTACAAACGTCCATAGGCCACGGTAACCACCTTCCATCAGGTGGGCCGTGTGCTTGTCTGCCACCTAAGTGGGATAAAAATAAACTTAACGAGCTATCAAAAAAAGCATCCTCTTTATTCTACGATCAGGTGTGAAATGGTGAAATGTTTGCCCTACTTATAAAATTTATCTTACACCTTCACACGCTTTAGGTGGTTTGTAAATACGATATACCTTATCAGTGCTTAAGATTCCACGAATAGATCTACTATACAGGAGAACTTTGATGGCGTCAGTGGCCTAGCGGTAGGACACTCGACGGCTACGCAACGGGCGCGGGTTCGATTTCCACTCAGTAATAAATGTTTGTATACTTTAATATAAACATTTGCTTAGGACTGGATGTGTCTATATATTTACTTACTGTCAGTAGGGGACGCCGCTGCCGGACGTGTGATCCACCCCTAATAATGGGATATTTCACCCGTTTCTTTTAAATGTGTGTCTATGTAAAATGTATATGAATTAGTAAATACATATAATTTTACATATAATTACGCCTTTATCCCCGGAGGGTTAGGCAGAGGTGAATTAACATCCACATTTCACACAATTTGGTTCAACGTAATAGGGGGTGAGTCTTTTGCCGTCTTCCAGGCACTATTGTTGACTCAAGTCATGTAGCTGAGGCTGAGTCTGGGCTGTACATATCTGTGTGATGTTAAACAACCCTATCCCTTAGTCGCCTTGTACGACACCGGAAGAGATGGGGTGATCAAATTCTACTCTGCCGGGAACCTGAACCTGCAAAGCACCTGCACCTGCACTAAAAAAAATTTAGTATATTTATCCGCATTCGAGAACCCATAAGCTGGTTAAGCTATGCTTACTCTGGGTCTAGATACCAATACCACTGGCGTCACACTCGTGCTGCTGACCTTGCAAAATCCTTCTAATATTCCTCTTGAAGATCCCCATATTTTAGTCGCTAGAAAAATATAATCTTGTTCCAATTTTAAAATGACAATGTATTTTTTTTTCTTTTGGCAATTACGTCAATCCTTACTAATATTATAAATGTGAAAGTAACTCTGTCTGTCTGTCTGTCTGTCTGTTACGCTTTCACGCCTAAACCACTGAACCGATTTTGCTGAAATTTGATACAGGGGTAGATTAGATCTTGGGAAAGGACATAGGCTATGTTTTGTCGCGATAACCGACATCTACGCGGGCGGAGCCGTGGGCAAAAGCTAGTTTATTATATACAGTAGATAGATAATTATTTAATGTACACCAATGAATAGATTTACAGTATCGCAAGTAGGTTTATTTTACTTGCGAAAAATCCCCACGGGTACCCACACCACCGGAGCCGGTGGGAGAGGTTATGTCGGACTCGAACCAACTAAAACGCACGACACCTGTGGGTCGTTTTTGGTTGCCGAAGGTGAGGTTGACAGGCGTATGGACGTGTGCAACACCAGGGGTGTCACACTCGCGCTGCCGTCCGTGAAGATGCCGATCCTCGGGTGTGGGGACCAGAGAGTCCCCAACACGTCCCCGAAAATGGGGAGGCGAGGAAGGCGCACCGCTGCCGCGGCCTGCTTCTGCCAGGGTGACAGGCGGCTCCACCTGTCACCCCCAGGGCTCCACTCGTCACCACCAGGAGTATAACAAGTAGGTAGCACAAAGTGCCGGCGTTAGGACCACTGGCGCCCTGGGCAAAAATATTGTGACGTCCACTTAAGGAAATCATTTCTTTTTATTTACTTATATTTTAATTTCTTTTTAATTTTATGCTATTTTTTCGTGACTGCTTTTATTTTTCAAAAAAATTTACCGAAAGAAGGAAGAAGCCGGAATCCAGGGCCGTCTTTAAACTATTTGAGGCCCTGGGCACATTAGGATCATGGGGCCCCTAGGACCTTGAGAAAACACTATTTAGTTACAATAGATAAAGAAAGACAAACAAGGTTCTAAATTTATTTTTATTTAGTTACTAACTATAAAAAAATAGGAAATATAAAAAAATAATCTACAAAAGTAACTCGCTTAACATAAAATCCTTAGATTAATTCTATGTTGATTGCAAAGGTACCCTTCTAGATTTAAGATGAGCAAAATCGTTAATCACATCTTCAAAATCTATGGTATTGAGAATATCACATTCTATGGACATCAGCGACAAACTAGTTAATCTCTCTTGAAGCATTGTACTTCTTAATTCATTTTTTATTCGTTTCAATTTGGAGAAGGAGCGTTCTCCGCTGCAGTTAGTTACCATCATACTTAAAAATATTCTCAATGCAATTTCTACGTTAGGAAATGTGTCTTCAATTTTGTTTTGCTTTAATATACACTCGAGAGCAATGAATCCGGGTCACTTAAAGAATGTTAAAAATCTCGGAAACTAAAAATGATAGGTTAATGCAATAAATTGTATTTAATAGACAATGTAATACTCCTTAAATGAAAGTAAAAAAAATATGAGTCACCATACATTTTATTAACACAAAATTACATAAAGAAAAAAACTGCTGATCTCTCCTTAAAACAAAAATAGGAAACATGAAATTTTTGAACTTTATTACGATTTTCTTGAATTTTAATACTTCGTATTGCCTCCTCGTGCTTCCATTACTGCGTTTACGCGGTTTGGCATGCTGTACACCAAGTTCCTTATACGATTTTGGGGAATATTCTCCCATTCCTCTGTGAGAGCAATTTTGAGCTCACGAAGCGTGATTGGGGGAGGGTTTCGTTGTTTTACGCATCTGCCTAGCTCGTCCCAAGCATGCTCGATCGGGTTGATATCCGGGCTGCGCGCTGGCCACTCCATACGAGTAATGTTCATCTCTTGAAGGTAGTCATTCACAATCCTACC
Source organism: Eilema griseolum (assembly GCA_963662185.1). NCBI lineage: Eukaryota > Metazoa > Arthropoda > Insecta > Lepidoptera > Erebidae > Eilema > Eilema griseolum. The sequence continues at coordinate 17,215,001 of OY759250.1, forward strand.
TGTATGAGGTCTGGCATTGTCATGCATAAATATAGCATCCTCACCTAAATTGACCATAAATGGACCAACGTGATCATTGAGGATTTCTTCCACATATCTTACGCTAGTTAAAGAGCCGTTTTCTATGATCACCAGCTCTGTGCGACTTTCAGAAGAAATTCCGGCCCACACAAGTACAGACCCACCACCGTAGGCTACTTTTTCTTCGATGCATGCTTGCTTGAATCTTTCCCCTGGTCTTCGATACACTCTGTGTCTTCCATCGTGCTTGTAGAGCATAAATTTTGATTCGTCGGAGAACATAACTTTTGACCAATCTTCAATACTCCAATTTACGTGGCTCTGGGCATAACTTAGTCTCGAAATACGATGCCCACGCTCCAGTTTAGGGCCGTTTGCAGGTCTAAGGGGTTTTAAGTTAGATTCAGCAAGCCGACGTCTTACTGTCCATGCACTTGGGTTACTTCCTCCGAGGCGTCGAAACTGATTGGTGAGTTCAGTTCCTGTGAGAAAGCGATTTCGAAGCATGGTGTTCACCAAGTATCGGTCTTCTCGTGCTGTGGTACACCTGGTTCTGCCCGTTCCTGGTCTGCGTAGGTTAGAACCAGTTTCTTCGTAACGTCGGAGAACTCTTTGTACTGTTGACAGCGACACACCGACAGTCCTGGCTGTATCGCGCTGACTCCGGCCGGTTTCCAGCATTGTAAGTATTCTGGTGCATTCTTCAGGCGTAAGCGACATAATTTCAGCTTGATTAATGAATATAGAGCACTATCAACATGGTTTATGTACCCACATAAATGACAGATTACAAACAAAAGCAACACCAAATGCTGTAATTTCGTAGTTCCATCTTCGAAAGTGGCCCTTTTTCAAATTTGATTTTTTTATGATATAACTTTACAATAACTAAGAAGTTTTAATACCTTCATTTAAGGAGTATTACATTGTCTATTAAATACAATTTATTGCATTAACCTAGCATTTTTAGTTTCCGAGATTTTTAGGATTCTTTAAGTAAATAATAATAATAATTTATTTCTAAGAATATGGTACATTGAGATCTTTATGTTATTTCACTTGTTCAAACATATTCTACCATACCCTGGTGTAGAAATATTAAATTTTATAATAATAATATTTAAGATTTACAATAGTAATGTCAAATATGTCACTCATGCAATCAATTAATTATTTATTTCTATTACGTTTTACAATAATAATTTAAATTTTACGATAATAATATCAAATATATCACGCATGCAATCAATAATTATTTATTTTATTAGTCATTTATTTGTTTTACATCAGTCAAATGTCCTTAAAATTAAATTTGCTATCCATATATTCCCTCACTGAATAAAAACACTTATCTACTAAGAAATTAAATATGCTGAATTTAAATTTATTCATAGGTAGCGCTCGCACACCAACTGGCAGTTTATTATATATTTTTATAGCCATACAATATGCATTTGAGGAATATAGATGTATTCTTTGCTGGGGCACTAAAATTTTATAAGGATCTCTACTATTTGTCTTTTTCAATATGTCATCATGTAGCGGAAACATTTGTGGATATTTCTTCACAAATAGGCACATTTCATAAATATAAAGGCAAGGAAATGGCAGAATTCTTAGTTTTTTGAAGATTGGTTTGCAGTGTTCTCGGTATCCGGCTCCATACAGAGCTCTAACACACTTCTTCTGTGCCAGAAGTACACTCTCTACTTCTACCGAGTTACCCCATACAACGATACCATATCGTAGCACTGATGAGATGTATCCATGATACGCTGACAGAGCTGTCTCTCTGGAAGCTATCTGTCTCAATTTCCTTAGAGCGAATACAAACTTGTCCACTTTTGCACATACATTTCCAACATGTTCTTTCCAATTTAAATACTTATCTATTGTTATTCCAAGAAACAGAGTTGAGTTGACAGGTTTAATAAATGTATTGTTAATATTGATATTTGGTGAAGCGCATTTAGAATTATATGTTTCAAACTTAATTATTTTAGTTTTATCGACATTAATCTGTAAGTTGTTGTTTTGTAACCATTGTATTGCCCTATTTAACTCCTGATTAGTTTCAGTTTCTATGTCAGATTTATTTTTACACTTAATCATAAGTGTCGTGTCATCAGCAAAGAGTATACAGTCATGCATAATATTCTTGCTGAAGTCATTTATGTAAATGAGAAACAGTAAGGGCCCCAATACACTCCCTTGAGGAACACCGCAACTATTTATTTTTAATGTTGATGTAAAAGTTACCTCTGTGTTTTTTACTATTTTTGTTATCATAGTGCACTGTTGACGATTTGAGAGATAACTTTCCAACCAATTATAAGCGTTACCTCTTATTCCGTATCTCTCCAGTTTGTTTAGTAGGCGGTTGTGTGGGACGAAGTCAAATGCTTTGCTCATATCTAAAAAGGTAGATAGCACTGACATCTTCTTGTCTAGAGCTTCAGTGACTTGTTTTACAAGCGAAAAACAGGCTAATGCTGTAGAGCTGTTTTTTCTGAATCCAAATTGATTTTCTACTAGTATTTTATTCGTCGTCAAGAAATTATTAAGTTTTTGATACATGGCTTTTTCAAAAATCTTTGAGAAAATGGGTATTAGGGTTATTGGCCTATAATTACTAATGATTGTGGGGTCTCCCTTTTTAAATAGTGGTTTTATGATTGATAATTTCAATTTAGTTGGAAAAATTCCATCTTCAAACGATTTATTAATTAGGTGGCTCATGGGCATGGCTATACTTTTTGCATTATGTTTGATTAATTTCGTAGTTATTTCGTCATATCCCGTAGCATTTGTGTCGTTTAGTGACCGTATTATTTTTATGACGTCGTCCTGACTTACCGGAGTTATGAACATACTTTGCAATTCATTACTTAAATTTATGTCATTTATTTTACTATAATTTGATTTATTAGTTAATTCTATATAATAATTATTAAAATATTCACAAATGTCACTAGGTTTATTAATTATTTTGTCATTTATTTTCAATTCTTTAATATCCTGATTACTATTATTTGTATTCATATTATTCTTGATAACAGTCCATGTCGCCTGGCATTTATTCTTAGCAGTACTTATAAATCTATTATTATTTATACTTTGAGATTTTTGAATGCATTTTTTCAATATTTTAGTGTAGGTTGTATATTTACTTTTTTGAAATGTCTTGTTTGTCGCTTCATTTTGATATTTGTAGTATAATAATCTCTTTTTTCTGCAAGATGTTTTGAGTCCTTTACTTATCCACGAGTTCTTAACTTTTTTATGACCTTTTTTATAACGAACCAAAGGAAAACATAGTTTGAACATAAGCGTGAACAAATCGTGAAAGATATTAAAAGATTGGTCACAGTCCCTTTCTTCATAAATTTCTGTGAATGATAATGCCGATATACACTGTCTGAATTTATTCATATTATACCAACAGAAGTTTCGTCTTGTTTGATACCAACACGTGTGTTTAGAGTTCTTAATACTTGCATCTGTATAAAACATTAGAGATTGACCTGTATCGTGGTCTGATAGGTTTAGGGTATGCGTACCGGCCACTACATCTGCAACTAGAATATTCGAAGCTATTTGATCTATACTCGTAGCTTTTCTTGTGGGAGTATTGATATGTGTCAGTATGTTATAATTTCGTAAAATAGACAACAATTTTTTTGTGTCTGCATTTATGTTTAAAACATCGATATTCCAATCTCCACACAGTATAATATATTTCTTAATGTTATGCGTTATAATACTTAATAATTTTTCAAGCCTCGTAAAGAACACATCAATGTCTGAACCTGGGATTCTGTAGATACAAACGATTATAAGATTATAGTCAGTTACCTCAATGCCACAGCATTCGAATTCATTGGTAAGAGCTATTTGTCCAATTGATGGTAATGTTTTAAATTCTAGATCGCGTTTAATCAATATACATGAACCGCCTCTTTTTTTATCCCGTCTAGAATAATAAGCAACTAATTTATAATTTGATAATATAAGACTGTTTTCATGACCTGACTGTACAAATGTTTCAGTGAGACATATAAAGTCTATAGGGCCAATTTTTATCGATTAGATTAGTGATCGTAACTTCAAAAACCCCTAATTTATTGAGTATCCCTGCAATATTTTGATGAAATAGTGTTAACCTTTTCCTATTTTCTAATCTAATTTCGTCGCATGCCTCCTTATTCACGAAAAAAAACCAATAGTAGATTCCGCTTGGTTATCAAGCATAGAGGATCGATTTAGTGTTGTTGTAATACTTTGCTCATTCTGATTTGCACTAATTTTATCCCTGTGCATTATAGGGAAATAGAATGGTATAGTACCTTTCTTTGCTACTCCCTTGATTTTCTTATTTGATTCAAGAGGTAACATGTTTTTTTTTGCTACCCTTACACTTTTAAGCACTTTTTCATTACAATAATTTATGTAGTTGATCCGATACTCAGTTCTCAGAATTTCTTTGAGTAATAATCTAGAATTAAGTAATGGATTAATCTTGTAGCCACTATCAACAAATTCTACATGTTTTAAATTACTGGAAATTAATTTTAGGATCTGGTTAATATTTCTTACATTCATATATCTATTAATGTGTACATTACCAAGTAAAACGTTCGTATGTGACATATTATATAAGGTAGTAAGTGACCCGGATTCATTGCTCTCGAGTGTATTATATACTTCCTGTACACTGTTAGATGCTTCATTTTTACTCTGAACATTTTTTAAGTATTCTTTTAAATGTTGACATTCTATTTCTAACTCTTTTTCATTTACATCTTCGTGATAGATTTGAGAAAATTCTTTGCATCCTTGTCGTATCTCTTCGGAATTCAGAGTTTTTAAGTGAAAAAATAAACTAAAACGTTGACTGACGGTCTCATATGAACTTTGTCGCTGTTTTAGATGAACACTCAAGGTATCGATTATTGGGAGAAAGGTTTCTACGTTGAATCGCTCTTTTCCATTCAATTGGACTGATGGCGCAGAGCCATCAAAAAAAATCAGCCGTGAGCTTCTACGTCTTGTTCTTTGAGATAGATCTTTGTAGTCAGATTCTGGGTTATTTTCTTTGGCAGATGATTGGAAGTTATCAAATTTATCCCTGAGGTTAGTAATAAAATCATAAAGTGAAGTCAACAAATTGGTTGCAACGTCCAGTGTTATTGTTTCTTTCTGAAGATAATTACTTGTTTTGTCTATTCTTTCCAATATGGTGCTCCAGATTTCCGTCAGTATAATAAATTCTAGATTTCCCATTTTTCTAGACAGACTAAGGGCTTCGTCTCTTGTTTCTCGTGCCTTTTCAGTATCGTTTGCGATGGTGATTAAAGCTTCTAATATTCTTTTATAACCCCCATGCAAAGCACTTACTGCATCAGCTCGGGCTGACCATCTGGTTTGTGAAAGACTCTTAACAACTTTTTTTGAACCTAAATGTTCTGTTAATATATTCCATCTGTGGGTAGAGCCCGAAAAAAAGTTGTACACTTTCTGAACTATTTCAAAAAACTGTGATGCCTCCGGTACACACCCAGCAGCATGGACACCTACCAAGTTTAGTGAATGTCCTGCACATGGTATAAAGGTGGCAAATTCACATTTTTCCTTGATTCTTGTTTGTAGACCACTATACTTTCCCGACATATTTGAAGCATTGTCGTAGCTTTGTCCTCTGCAATCTTTTATGGGAATATCATGTATCTCTAAAAAATTTAAGATGGTCGCCGCTAAATACTTAGATTTATGCTCTTTAATAGGTATAAATTTCAAAAACCTTTCAACAGGAACACAGTCTTTTACGTATCGAATGATGAAAGTTAGCTGGTCAATATGAGACAGATCGGGCGTACTGTCAACGCTTATGGAAAAATATTTTGCTGATTTAACTTCATTTATAATTTTTTTTAGAACCTGTTTTCCCATTACTTCAATAAACTCATTACAGATATTTGCTGATAAATAAGAAATGTTACCCTTTCCAGGATTCCCAAATTTTTTTAAGTGATCTGCAAGAAATGGATCAAATTCACTCAATAATTCCACACAACCCAAATAATTTCCATTGTTTGGAGATCCTAGGATTTCATTGTCGCCGCGAAATGGAAGCCCTCTCGATGCCAAAAATTTTACAACAGCTACAATCCGTTTAAGTACGTTTCTCCAGTAATCCACTTCCTTTTGATGTTGAGATAATAACTCTATATCTACTCTACCAACCGCTTTACTTCGTGCCAGATAAGTCATCATAGATTGCTTATGCGCTGGGCTATTTTCATGTGTTAAAATTATGTGATTAATATGCTTCCAATCATTACATCCATTCCGAGAGCAAAGATTAACATCAGTTGGGTTAAATAAGCAGCATGAAAAACAAAATACAGAGCATTTGGAAGGCGAATACAGCAACCATTTTCTTTCGACGCTTTCATTGTTCTTTAATTTGCGAATAAATAATGCTTTGTTGAAATATCTCGTCACTAATTTATTACCATCTTTGTAGGTTCTGGATGCCTCGGAAAAGTCAGAATCTTTATTTTGAAAATATACTGGTCCCTTACGAATTAAAATTTCGCGATTTATTTCAACAAACTTTTCGTGAAAATAATCGGCGGGATCGTGCGATATTAATTCTTCTGTGTTGGAAAACTGCTGTTCAATTGACACAGTTGGAGTTGTCGGTTTTAGTGAAGTTACTGAAGTCGTTGCACTTTCGTCGTAGGAATAGTCGCTTTCTGATTCAATCTCTTTTTCAAAATTGGAACATGTTACATGAAGGTTTAGAAATTCCCGCAATTTGTAATTGAGCTGAGTCATCATGTGGAACATTTATAAGTTGATTGCTACTTACAGAAGTTTCTCCAGTAGTAGTAGTAAAATATGATGTTAATTTTGGTAACTTTTCAATTACTTCTTTCTGATGTAGAGCTTTTTTCCTTTTTTCAGATCCACTAGGATATGACCGTTTCGACATTTTATATTATAATTCAGTATTTAATTAATTTTATAACGAAAATATTCGCTAACACAAAACAGACAAACGACGATTTAATCAAACAATACTATTTTTTTGTCAGAGCTCAAGCACAGTCAGTAACAAACTAACAACTACAAACAAAACAAACGCCACAACATCGCAGACAAATACTTGAAGGGAATTCCCGTTCGTCAAGTCAAACGACGATCGGGAGTCGGGAATTCCCCTTTTGTGTCTTTGGTATTACGAATGACGTTCGAATAGGTTTCTTAAAGACATAAACCACACCGCATCAAATAATTCTTCTTTTTTTAATTTAATAATTTTTCTTTTAATTGTATTCTTATACTTACATATAGGTATTTAAATTAACCTAAATATACTAATATCGGAAAAACTCATTTTTGAGAGAGAGTGGAGTACTTATACCCTGTTTATTTATTAGTTTGATCTTTCTTTTTGACGGATGTCAAATCTGAAATCGATATAACTTTGCAACGACGAACAATATTTTCTTATTTTAATAATATTAAAAATTGATAATAATCATAAGAATATACACACAACATAAGAGTACCTGTTAAGGACTCAAGCATTTTCCGAAAGTCTTAAGTGGTTTTTATTGCTTCGAAGTAAAATTTAAATAGAAAAACTGAAAACAATGGTACCTACCCAATGTTTTTATGTCTAGTGCAATAAAATTGATTGACGAATGAATTTATTTATTTTGAATAGTTTAAAACATACATACAGCCACATATTTAGCCAACACATTTTTTACACCAATAGATATTTTCTGTTTCCCATCACTGACCCATCTGTCAAAAAGTTCAAGCTATGTTGTACAAGGTATAGCTATCCGCATGCGGCAAACTAAAGCTAATATAATAAGCGTAGGTATTGTAGTAAGTCATTATCATCAGATTTTTCAAAATTAATGTTTTTCGGTAATACCTAAATATCGGTTATCATTTGGTAATCTGGCAGGAACTAGGGGGCCCCATACGATCGCGGGGCCCTGGGCACGTGCCCATAGTGCCCAGTGGGGAAGAGGGGCCTGCCGGAATCCGTACATTTAGTTATACCTAGTGCTTGAATATTGTTCTTAAATCAAAGACAGAATATCGTGCATGCATCATCTATCTATATGGTTTTGTATTAATTATTTTATAAAAGGTCACCAAGTCTCCAAATATGCGGAAGCGTCCCTGCAAATCAGGCGCCTTGGGTGGCTGCCCTACCTCGGCCTCCCTTAACGTCGGCACTGTATAGCAGGCGCATGGGAAGTTCATTCCTCAGCTTGAGTGTACGTGGGATGAAGTTTCTTTCATACCGCACAGTGCGTACCGTCTCAGGTTGCAATGTGTGGGGATGAATTCACTGCCTACGGCGAGTGTGGAAGAATTCCACACAACCTTAGGATGGACAGTAATGTACGTATTCAATACAGTGAACCAATATCCTGCAAATACCAAGTGTGGAGTTCAAACGGCAATTGCTCACGTAAATGCGAAGATGAGTCACGCTGTGAAGAGAAAACAGACAAGCAGACCTTTTAAGTATTTATTGTTACACCGATGTTATTACTTTCCCGAATTCGCGTGGTTTCCGGCAGAGTAGAATTTGGTCCACTCCATCTCTTCCCATGCGGTGTCGTACAAGGAGACTAAGGGATAGGCAGCAGATTGATATAGACAGCCCTGAATCAGCCTCAGATCGGAATACGGCAATGGGCTCACCTCCTATTACGTGGGACCGAGTTCAATTATTGGTGAAATGTGAGTATTAATTCACCTCTGCCCAACCCTCCGGGGATAAAGGCGTGATTATATGTATGTATGTATGTACATAATTCTTTCAATATTACCGACACTAAATAATAGTGTAATAATACAGCTGTGTGTTTGTTTTTCAAAATCAATGGGATCGATTCCTGGCTAGGAATATTAATATTTTTAAAAATCCAATGACTTAGTTTTAATTTTCATTATAATTGAGATTGAGACTAATTTGAGCATTTATTATTATACACTCGAGAGCAATGAATCCGGGTCACTTAAAGAATCCTAAAAATCTCGGAAACTAAAAATGCTAGGTTAATGCAATAAATTGTATTTAATAGACAATGTAATACTCCTTAAATGAAGGTTTTAAAACTTCTTAGTTATTGTAAAGTTATATCATAAAAAAATCAAATTTGAAAAAGGGCCACTTTCGAAGATGGAACTACGAAATTACAGCATTTGGTGTTGCTTTTGTTTGTAATCTGTCATTTATGTGGGTACATAAACCATGTTGATAGTGCTCTATATTCATTAATCAAGCTGAAATTATGTCGCTTACGCCTGAAGAATGCACCAGAATACTTACAATGCTGGAAACCGGCCGGAGTCAGCGCGATACAGCCAGGACTGTCGGTGTGTCGCTGTCAACAGTACAAAGAGTTCTCCGACGTTACGAAGAAACTGGTTCTAACCTACGCAGACCAGGAACGGGCAGAACCAGGTGTACCACAGCACGAGAAGACCGATACTTGGTGAACACCATGCTTCGAAATCGCTTTCTCACAGGAACTGAACTCACCAATCAGTTTCGACGCCTCGGAGGAAGTAACCCAAGTGCATGGACAGTAAGACGTCGGCTTGCTGAATCTAACTTAAAACCCCTTAGACCTGCAAACGGCCCTAAACTGGAGCGTGGGCATCGTATTTCGAGACTAAGTTATGCCCAGAGCCACGTAAATTGGAGTATTGAAGATTGGTCAAAAGTTATGTTCTCCGACGAATCAAAATTTATGCTCTACAAGCACGATGGAAGACACAGAGTGTATCGAAGACCAGGGGAAAGATTCAAGCAAGCATACATCGAAGAAAAAGTAGCCTACGGTGGTGGGTCTGTACTTGTGTGGGCCGGAATTTCTTCTGAAAGTCGCACAGAGCTGGTGATCATAGAAAACGGCTCTTTAACTAGCGTAAGATATGTGGAAGAAATCCTCAATGATCACGTTGGTCCATTTATGGTCAATTTAGGTGAGGATGCTATATTTATGCATGACAATGCCAGACCTCATACAGGTAGGATTGTGAATGACTACCTTCAAGAGATGAACATTACTCGTATGGAGTGGCCAGCGCGCAGCCCGGATATCAACCCGATCGAGCATGCTTGGGACGAGCTAGGCAGATGCGTAAAACAACGAAACCCTCCCCCAATCACGCTTCGTGAGCTCAAAATTGCTCTCACAGAGGAATGGGAGAATATTCCCCAAAATCGTATAAGGAACTTGGTGTACAGCATGCCAAACCGCGTAAACGCAGTAATGGAAGCACGAGGAGGCAATACGAAGTATTAAAATTCAAGAAAATCGTAATAAAGTTCAAAAATTTCATGTTTCCTATTTTTGTTTTAAGGAGAGATCAGCAGTTTTTTTCTTTATGTAATTTTGTGTTAATAAAATGTATGGTGACTCATATTTTTTTTACTTTCATTTAAGGAGTATTACATTGTCTATTAAATACAATTTATTGCATTAACCTATCATTTTTAGTTTCCGAGATTTTTAACATTCTTTAAGTGACCCGGATTCATTGCTCTCGAGTGTATTTTCTGATTTGATTAACCACGATCAGTTGAAATTTGAACTCTGTACAATTCGTGGGAATTAGCATGGCACCAGGCTCCTCTCGCATCCCTGCACGAAGCCCCGCTCTCGTCCGTCGAGACCAGCAGCATCCGCAACACTGTGACCGTTGCAGGTTTGCCTTAGTTTGAGTTTCGTAGATATTAGTTTTCTGATTTTATTTGACATTTGGTATTGTTACGTCTGGGAAGCCAGGTGCATGTTAATTCGCACGAATTATGTATTAAACTAGCGCCGCGCCGCGGTTTCACCCGCGTAAATCCTGATCCCATGGGAATATCGGGATAAAAAGTAGCCTATGTTACTCACGAAGAATGTAGTTTTTTAATGAAAAAATAATTATTAAAATCGGTCCAGTACTTTTTGAGTTTATTCGTTACATACAAAAATACAAATCTTTCCTCTTCCTCACACGCTCACCGAGTGTCCGGCGTGGGAGACGCCGAGGCGGGAGCTTGTGGCGGCCCTGGGAGTGAGGGTTCTCACGCTCTCCACCTTGCTCGCGGCGATGGTTCGCTGCGCGGATGCGTGGGCGGCCGGCGCCTCCTTCTGCGAGCAAGTAATGCTCGTGAAGGAGGAGGCGGGGCGGGAGCGGCAGCGGGAGCGACGAAGGATCGCTAGACAAGCTGCCCGCGCAAGAAGGCAACTCGGGCGTCGGAGGTCGATGAACGACCTCCGCCCCCCATGAGCGCGGGCCTGGGGGTGACAGGTGAAGCCGCCTGTCACCCTTGCAGAAGCAGGCCGCGGCGGCGGCGCGCGTGGCGCGCCTCCCCGTTTCCGGGGTCGAGTTGGGGACTCTGTGGTCCCCATACCCGAGAAGAGGGCCAGATCGTAAGAGATGGCCCTGGGTCGGCCGGGGTGCGAGGGATATGCCTGTCAACCTCACCTTCGGCAACCGAAACGACCCACAGGCGGCGTGCGTTTTAGTCGGTTCGAGTCCGACATAACCTCCTCCACCGGCTCCGGTGGGGAGGTATCCGTGGGGATTTTGCGCACGTAAAAAAAAAAAAAAAAAAAAAATCTTTCCTCTTTATAATATTATATTATAGTATAGATATTATTTTATTTTTATTAATATATAGATATCTTACTGTAAAAGCGATGTATCTAAATAAACAAAAATCACGATCTGCGCAATCGTGTCAGTATTATTGAGGGTTTAATTAAATTTTCTAGTATACCTACTAACTATTTAAATTGGAATAAGTGAATGTTCAAAACGGCACTTTCCATAAAAACCTTTAACTACTTACGAAGTAGTCTAAGGTTTATAGTTAAATATTTCACGGAATCATGAACTATTTTAGTTTATTATAGTTATATTACTATTAATACTCAATGAAACGAATAACATTCCATGACTGTAAATCGTAAATGTAGCGCCATCTATGATAGATATTTTAAACTAAAATATTACGGAAAACTTAATAATTGAAATTATTAGCTACCTAACTAAAAATGTTTGGTAAAACGTGTTAAAACATTATTTTATACAAAATTATTATATTATTATTATATTGAGCAAAATAATCATTTATGATACGTTCGTGTTCCGATTCCCGCTGAAAGAAAATAATTTATTTGTATGCATGATAATGTTTTAATATAAGTGTTTCTATTTCCAGATAATCAAGTATCTAAATAGTAATTCAAGACATTCCATTACCTGTTTGTTCTCTATTGTATATCGAATTTTGGAAATTATCTAAATACTAAATACTATAAAATTATTGACTACCGCCACCTACCGCTTCTATACGAACCATATGAAACACGAACTGTCAAGCAAGAGTGACTATTTTTGCATCCAGTTAATTATACTATCTGGCAACCCTTTTTCGGTCATGCCACCACCACAAATTTATTTACTTAGTCTATGGTATCAAACCTACCGATTTTACAGTATTTCGACCAAAATAGCGTCGAAAAACGAAATGCTATTACAATAAAAGATTCTCTTCAGCAAAATGTCTTCAGACGATGAACTGCGATGATTAGAGTTACAAAAGAGAGTGCAAAACGATAACACACACTTCAATAAAATTGCCACACATTGCAACCTGCGACAGTACGCACTGTGCGGTATGAAAGAAACTTCATTCCACACACACTCAAGCTATTGAATGAACTTCCTGCTACGGTCTTCCCATGCGCCTACAATATGGGGTTCTTCATAAGGGGCATTAGGAGGTTTCTTCAGGGTCGGCAGCGTGAGTGTAACGCCCCTGGTGTTGCACGAGTCCATAGGCCACGGTAACCACTTCCTATCAGGTGGGCCGTGTGCTTGTCTGCCACCTAAGTGGTATAAAAAATTAAAAAGTCAAATTGGCACGTTCTAGAGGTGTGATACCGACAAAAATCTTTTTAACCGACTTCAAAAGGAGGAAAGTTCTCAATTCATACTCAATTCTCAATTTTTTTTTGTTTGGTGTTTTAATAAAATTTTATAGTCATGTTTTTCAATATGGGCAACATAAAAGCCATAAAGAAAAAGAAAAGCTTTTGATTTCGAATGTATGTAACTATGTTCGGGTTAAAGGTATGATCCATTTGACGACGGAGAAAGAATACTAGAATCACTACCCCGTCTCCTCCGAAGGGTTATGACACCCTTATGAGGAGACTAACGGCAAAATACGCAGACGATATCGCTGCGAGAGAAGGAAGACTTAAAATAAAATCATGTACCAACCCGTCTGGCCAGTGTGGAAACAGTAGGCCAAAGTCTCCCAACATTGGGAGAGGCCTACATCCTGCAGTGGACTGCGATAGGCTTATTGATTGATTCCGTGGCCAACCGCAGAAAGCAGCAGCAAATGCAGAGCGTACCATGAAATAGATCTAAATTTGATAATTTTGTGTACTGTTTTAATTCGTTGCGGCTTTTCAATGGTGCCGTTTATCCATGTTCAAGTTTAACAAGTGATCTCTGCTAAGAAATTATACGTCATCCCGGTTGGATCACGTATAATCTCTTAGCAGAGATCACTTGTACTTACATAGAAATGTTTTATGGAAATAAAAGAAAATCTGTCATTTGTCAAAACTATACATTCACATTTTTCACTTATATTACTTGAAACTCTACTTCAGTAGCAAGATACACAAGGTCAGCCAGAGGGCAAAGGAAATGGCTCATAGGGTCACCTCAGTAGGTAATTATGACCCGAGACGGCTTGCGGTTTTAGTCGGTTCGAGTACGACTTTCATTAGAGTGAGTGTGTGTGTGTGTGTGTGTGTGTGTGCGTGTATGTCTGTGGCATCGTAGCTCCTGAACGGATGAACCGATTTGGATTTAAGGTGGACGCCACTACAAAATGATGGAGTACCTACATATTTTTTCTAAACATCCTCAATATGGGTATCAAATGAAAGGGCTTGACTAGTAAAATACCATATAATATGACAAGTTTCAAATCCTAGATGGCCGTCACCACAAAATGGCGAATTTTCATTTTATTTCACAACTTCCTCAATATGGGTATCAAAAAAGAGCTTGACGAGTCGATCAATTTAAAAAGGACCTTAAATCGTTCCAATAATATGACATAGTGCTCTACCAGTTAAGGTCCCCCGACATGACAAGGCTTCCATCAAAATATTTATTACTAGGCATATCAAAGTTATAGGGCTACTAACTAACAAAACTTATTTTCGAATTTTTGGCAGTTGTTTTTTGTGACGGAGGTTTTTAAAATTTTTAATTTAATTTTCGGCAATGTAGCGATTTATGGTCGCAATAAAAAAATTACCGAATTTATTTCATGAATCTACCGATTTCGTATTTAACATTGTTGGCATTCATCGAGACCATAGAGATACAATATACATCGAGATTCGTATTTTCTTTTGACATTGTTTCATTTTGGTTGGTCGTCATTGGTGGTTGCTGTATGGTGTGAAGTTTCTCTGTATTCGTGAGCAAAAAAAAAAAACTAATTTAGCGGCAAATCCGCAGACGTTGTAAGTACTTTATTGATATCATCTATGTTTACAAAACTTTTACGCAATTTAAATAGAACTGTAGTTCGACAGCATTCTTATAAGATTTCTAGTCTTCGGTTTCTCCATCAATTAACAGAAATGAAGGTAGGATTTAGATTTTGTTAATTTACTTTACAGCCTGCATAACCTAGACGTTTTGTGTTTTACGCTTTCTTACGTCGGTTAATATGCTCAATTTTCCGCTCTTCGACTCCTGATAAATGTGTGAAGTGACCGTGGTAAACAGGGCCACATACCAAAGTAGCAACCATACAAAACCCTGAGTACTCTCAATCATCTCATTTACAGCGTCAATATGCTATGTGTGTGGCCTCCTCAACTGTATTTTTTGACGATTTTTCTAGTAGACATAAGTGGCATTACTACCCACTTAAGTGTAATATTTCATTTATTTTTCAATCTACCTGAGTTTTAAAAAAGTATACTGGTTTCCGGCAGAGTAGAATTAAGGCCACCCCATCTCTTACCATGCGGTCTAACAACAGACAGATATAGACGGCCCTGAATCAGCCTCAGATGCATGGCTCGGGTCAACAATGGTGGCCGGAATACGGCAATGGGCTCACCTCCTATTATGTGGGACCGAGTTCAATTATTGGTGAATAGTGGGTGTTAATTCACCTCTGCCTAACCCTCCAGGGATAAAGGCGTGATTATATGTATGTATGTATACTGGTATATAGTGAAAAAAAATTATAGTGTTCACTGCTGATTATAAAATACCCTCAATGGGTATTGAGAAATCACACTTACAAATTGAGTAAAACTCAATGAAATTGATTTTAACAATTTGGTAAAAAGTTTTATATAGATTCTATTCCAAATCATCTTCTGTACCCAGTGATTTCCTAGTTGTATCTAAATATAGTACTTTTAAGCCAGAATTTGGTCATTATTGTGTCTTTTCGGGGAGTGACGCATCTCCCAACCTTAACGGAAACCTGCCCTAGATCCTCATCCACTGTTGAGCAGGTGTACCAACTGACTGGCTCACTTGGACTCAAAAGTTCATTCAACTCTAAACATTCAACATTTAGATTCAATTTACTATCTACCCTCAAACTTTGGAATTCTTTATCTATTAAGGACTATTTTAATTTTTCAGATTGGAACTCATGATGGTGTGTTCCATTGTGATGAGGTACTTGCATGT
Source organism: Eilema griseolum (assembly GCA_963662185.1). Taxonomy (NCBI): domain Eukaryota; kingdom Metazoa; phylum Arthropoda; class Insecta; order Lepidoptera; family Erebidae; genus Eilema; species Eilema griseolum. Next base: position 17,230,820 of record OY759250.1, read on the forward strand.
TTCATGCTCAAATGTCTACCTGAATATGAAGATGCCGAGATCGTCAGAACTCGGGATAAAAATAAGTTGAAAGATTGTGATATAGTTGTAGACGTTGGAGCTGTCTTTGATCATAACAAGAAACTGTATGATCATCACCAAAGGGAGTTTACAGAAACTCTCAGCACATTGAAACCAGAGTTTGGTGATAAATATAAAATCAAGTAAGTTCTAATACAATTTTTAACGGAGTTAACTGCAATTTTTATTATTATTATTATTGTTTGATACACTTGCAGCTTAAAGCTGATGCGTGTATATCACTGCACTTGTGTTTAACATTCCAAATGCTTCTCCAGTCTATTTTTAAAAATGTCTATGCTAGGAATTTACTTGATATGGGAGCAAAAAAAGTGCGAAATACGCTGCAATGGAGCCACAATATCATGTTGCGCTAATTGTGGTGGAGACTCTGTACAGCACGACCATGGTGGTGACTTCCTGGCGATTCAGCGAGTCAACGCAGCCAGCATCATGGGCACATTTGCGCCGGGAACGATGCGGAGTGGGTTGTTTGACGCGACATAATCGCGAATTTGTTTTGTGTATTTATGTTTCAATTATTTCTGATATAATTGTATAATAATTTAATTTATAATAGTGATTAAAAAATTTACTTGATATTATTTTATTAATAAACTAAGCTGGATATGACGAGCAATCTCAGGCTTAGTGTTTATAATAAAATAATACCAACAAATTGCAATCCTCGGTAGCTTAAGTACTCTGCCCTATGTTCGCTCGAACCAAACTCAACAGCCTCTGCCCACTTGCCCCCGAACCAAGGGCACACTCCACAGGCATCAGTGTTCTTTCTACGGAGAATCTTACTTCAAACTCTACGATTTGACCAGACTGGTGCTATATACTTTTATAAATTATGTTGATATTGGTTTCCAAACCTGTATTTTGGGTAACTGCACTATCAACGTTTTCAAAAACAAGTATCCAATCTACCCTTCAATAAAAAAAAACTTTCCTTTTTCAGATTAAGTTCAGCTGGTCTGGTTTATACATACTATGGTAGCCAAGTTATAGAAAAATTAGCACCAAAGGGTACAACTCTCAATAAATCAGATCTTAACCTCATTTACAAGAAAGTATATGAACAGTTCATACAAGAAATTGATGCTATAGACAACGGTGTACCAATGTTTACTGAAGAACCTGTCTATAAAATACGCACACACTTGAGTAATCGGGTTGCACGATTAAACCCCGATTGGAACTCAAAACAACTCGTAAATCTCGATGAAATTTTCAAGCAAGCAATGAAACTCGTGAGTGAGGAGTTCATGTATAGTGTCAACTATTTCATCACAGTGTGGCTTCCTGCAAGAAACTATGTCCGAACAGCGTTGGAAAACCGATTCAAAATTCACGAGTCCGGTCAAATCGTTGAGTTTGAAGAAAGATTCCCGTGGAAAGTACACCTCTTTGATTTGGAAGAGGAGTTGAATATAGGACATGATGTCAAATATGTTTTGTTTAATGACAAGCCAAACTCTTGGAGAGTTCAAGCTGTTCCTGTCAATCCTACCAGTTTTATTACAAGGTAAGTTATAATATTTTGTTACCATCTAACAGCCTCTGTAGCGGTAGGGCATTCGACTTCTATCCAGGGGGCACGGGTTTCTGCTCAGTGTAAATATTAGTAGACATAAACATATCTATTTGCATTGGTCTGCACTATACTTGTAGTTAAACTCCTCCGAAATGGCTTGGCTGATTGTGCATATTGCATAGGTCTGAGAATTGGACCACAATACAAATTTTTCATCTCCCTAAATGTTCAGTGAGAGTGGGTAGTCCACTCCTAATTTTTATTTTTATTTAAAACATTTTTTTTTATGATACAAAATACATACATACCAAAATTTTCAACCCTCTATGATCAACTCCTATTTTTGCATCGCGAATTTTATTTTTTGTTTACAACACTTACATTGTCTACAACACTTTCGATTACAAGTAAATCCCCACACACTTATAGTAGATAGTTATTTTTATTGATCTAAAAAACATGTTTCCTTGAAATAACATACATGGTAAAACAATGTTTGCCGGGTCAGCTTGTTATTATAAAATGAGTGAAATGACCCACTCAGAAGAGACCACATCCTTTTTAGTTGTCCTATATCCCAGCCCAGAGTCCACCTTGATGCCTATGCTATAACTTATGACAGGGGTAATGTTCTGACCACTGAGACACTGACAACCTCGCCTGAAATTTGTTTTTACAGGCAACTGTTAAATAAAAATAGGAAAATTGGATAATTTCAGGCAAAGTTCTGTCAAAGGCAAAAGGCTCAGTGGTGAGAGCATTCCCCCCTGTAAAGGAAAGATCTCGGGTTCGAATCCCGCCTGAACAGTGTCCGCGACAATACTCTTCGATTGTTATGTGAGATTGAAAATCATAGTTGTCGAAATACAATTTTTTCTTTATACCATTTAGTTGATACATGACCCATGATGAAAAGTGGTAACTGTGGCCTTTGTATGTGTGCAATACCAGGGCTTCACATTGTAGGAAACTCTGTAGGAACCTTCTAACGCCCTTGTACCCCATATTGTACTCACCTTTGCCTACCCCTTTGGGGATTTATAGACCTGTGTGTAAGTAATTTTTGTTTTTACAGGAAACCGTTAAATAAAAAATGGTGGGGAGTACGAGATGAGGAGTTGAGTGATGTAGCTGGGATCAAAGGTTGTATCTTCTGCCACGCTACAGGCTTTATAGGTGGGAACACTACGAGAGGTGGCTCTTTAGAAATGGCTGTTGCCAGTTTAGAATCTGATGTATAGAGAACTGAAATAGACAAATCATGACATGGTATTGTTTTGTTTTTTATTATTGATGTAGCCCTTTAATTTGCTTTACCGCTCCCTTGCAACGAACGGCATGACGGGGGACGTGGTAAAAAAAGAGAAAGAAAGCTTTGAGACGAGAGTGAGCGAGATACCTCCGCCAGCGCTTGCTCTCAGCTAATGCTCTGTCTCTTTTGTACCTCGTACTCCGCCACGCTGACCTGTGAATGTTCTATTGTTTAACATCAGCTACATAACTGAGCATTTTCTGATAATGCTTTCAATAATATATCTGTATATCACTGGATTCATTTGATATATTATTGAATATCAGAACATTGAAAGTGTATTAGATCCTAACTGCAGATTACAATCTACTCAAAATCGATTCAAAATATCCTGTTCAGAAGAGCCGTCTAACGGACACAGCCTTCAGATTCACGCAGTCTTCCGTTGATACACTGGTTACCCATCACTTCTTCAGTAATAGTGTGGTCTATAAATCGTCTCGATAACTGAATTATCTAGTAATTCAGCGTTTAAAAAAGTGTTGGACAGTTAAAAAAAAAGAATAATCAAGATCGGTTCAAGCGGTAAAGAATTTTGTCGGTAACAAACATAAAAAATAGACGAATTGAGAACCTCCTTTTTCAAGTCGGTTAAAAAACAAAAGGTTTACCACTAGAAGTGAACACATCAGCTCGTAGCTGCTTGTTAATAAAACACAAAAATAAATGAATTTAAATAGATCAGCTGTTGTATCAACAAGGTGTTTTTTCTTTCATCTAGGTATAATGACTAGTATTCTGGCTGGCTTGGCTCATCATCATAATCATCATCCTCAGCGCGATTTTTCAGTTGCGGCCAAAGTTCACACAAAGTACCATCATGACGATAACCCGTAGTATTTACCTGAGAGAAAACCTCCGTCAGTATATTTTCTTGTTGAACAGGTGTGGCGACTATCTGGCAAGTCTAAGTTAGGCCCCAAAAGCATATATAGGACCCTATTCACCTGTGTTCATTAGCAAGGTCCTATTCACTTGACTGTCTTCATTGTCAGGGCCATATTCACCTAGCTATATTCATTGGCAGGGCCCCATTCACCTGTTTTCGTTGGCAGGGCCCTATTAACCTGGCTGTCTTCGTTGGCGGGGCCCTATTCACTTGTCTGTCTTCGTTGGCAGAGCCCTATTCATTTGACTGTCTTCATTGTCAGGGCCCTATCCACCTAGCTGTATTCTTTGGCAGAGCCCCAATCACCTGGCTGACCTCACTGTCAGGGCCTTATTCCCCTGGCTGTCTTCATTGTCAGGGCCCTATTCACCTGGCTGTCTTCGTTAGCAACGGCCTGTTGGCCTTCAATATTGTTATCAGTTTAGTTGAATATTATTGTATGTATGACTTTTAATAATATTGCTTCAAGTCGGTTGACGGTTACTTCTTGTTAGTGAAGTTTTCAAATAAAATTGAATTTGCTTTTTTTTTGATTAATTGACTGAAACGAATTTATTAATAAAAAAGAATTAAAACACAATAAAATTGTCAAGTTTACATTTAAATGTAAATAGACGGGTGGTTTGTCCTAGTTTTGTATGGGATAGTCACTTAACAGGCTGTAAATAAATAAAAATATCAATCATGTTTAAAATTACAGTGAATATATAAAAATGAATATATTTTGACGACAAGGTTCTTTTATCTATATTTATCCACAGGCGCGGTCGCAGCTTGACATTTTGAAGGAGTCACTAATTTAATAATACAATATTAAACATAAAATTAAATATAAAAAATTCATAGGCCACGGTAACCATCGGTTCCATCAGGTGAGCCGTGTGCTTGTCTGCCACCTAAGTGGTATAAAAAATGGAGTAAATTTGTCTTTACTGCACACACAATAAAAATGGAAGTCTACTATATTTATTGGAAAATTAAATCAAATCAAATAATTTTATTGTGAAAATGGGTACATAGTGGTGCTGTGATAAAATGTGGTTTCTCCATTCTCCGCCTCAAGGCATACAATATAATTGCTTATAAAATATGCAACATAATAATTAAACAATTATTTACTTAGGCTACTTTATATCATACCAATAGTTGTTTGCGTTAAAAAAAAAAGGTCAGTATAAGTAAATGTAAAAAAATAAAAGTCATCTATATAATTAAAATCATAAGGAGTACATACATTCCATTATCATTAGAATATTTCAAATTACACAAAAAAAAAAATAAGAAATCAAATCATAACAAAACAAATTAAAACAATTCAAATCACATTAAATTTCGTTCTGTTAACTTCTAATAAATTATATTATATTACATTGATAATATTCGAGACGTATGGTGCCATTTCGGCAATGGCAGAGTCCACGATTATACCAACATACTGCTTAGGAAAAGAGCTAAAAAACATACAAAAGAAAGAACCCAATAATATAATTAATAAAATCTTGTTCGACTTGAGCAACGTTCGTGATATATGGTGTTTACTTTGGTTTCAAATTGCGTTTTTCCTCGGTACTCCCTTAACTTAGGGCTTATAAGCTGGCTGTCAGCGCACTCCTGATGCGTTAGACATGTGAAATGTGTCTTCATGTGTCTGTTGCATTCATGCCTAAAAGCAGCTTTCAGCGGCCCATAAAAAGACACATCCAACGGCTGTGTTCTGTGAGAACTGTGTGGTAGAATGGAAAGCATTGTGATGTGATTTTGCTTGCAAAAGTTAAAAGCTTGAAGCGAAATGTGACTGCTGTGATTATCCAGAATTAACAACACAGGTGATTCTTGGAAAGGCTTAGTAAATGCTGCGAAATGTGTGAGCCGAGTCCAGCCATTTTTAGAGCTGGTGTATAATGCACCAGCTGTATATCTGTAAGGCTTGTCCTGCTTTGTCTTCTACTGACGGCACAGAAACTCTGTACTTACAGGGTTGGCAGCGCGTTTGTGACTCCTCTGGTGTTACAGACGTCCATAGGTCACGGTAACCACTTTCCATCAGGTGGGCCGTGTGCTTGTCTGCTAACTAAGTGGTATAAAAAAAAATATATCTTTTTCTAATAGAGGCGTCATTCAAATCAAATCAAAATAGTTTATTTGCTAGAATATGGTACAATAGATATTACAAATTTACGTTTCCTCACATTCTGCAATATAGGTACGGCGTGCAAATTTTCAAGTTATAATTTAAAATACTTATATGCTAAAATTAATTACATTAAAAGATATTGGTAAATGTTATAGTAATAATAATAATAATAATAAAAGCCTTTTTATTTCATGCAAATATAAACTAAAACAAGTACAAGTAAACTAATCTTAAACCTAATGTAACATTTTATAAAATTAAAGTTGTGAACTTATTCTAATGAAATTTGTTTTATTTTGAAAAAAAAAAAAAAATTAGCAAGAACCCCTCCGCGGGTGAATGCCTCCTCCAAAGAACCCCAGTTTATTCTATCATGGGCTGATTGCATCCACCTTGAACCAGCCGCCTTCATGACATCATCCTCCCATCTAGTCTGTGGTCTTCCTCAAATGTTATAGTATCGTCCAAGAAATCATTAATAACATTTTGCCTGGCAAAAATAAACATGGGCGGTATGAAGTTTCCAGCTGCACTCATCGTACACATAATTGTTACGTTGCTTCCTCGTTCGCCGCTTGTAACAGATCCGACTCTTCTTCGACCTTTTTGACATCAGTTTCGTCAGCATTGTATATGTTGTTGGGAATCCAGTAAGTCGCCAAGTTTATTGTAGAAATGTGTTATTTCTTCCTTATTGAAACCAGAAATTGTATTTAAGCTTGTCGCTTCAGCTTTGCGTATAGAAACTAAAAGATTGCGTCTCATAAAAGCATGTACCCAATGCAATTCAGCTGTTTTGCTGGTTTGATCAAAATTGTTTATGATATTGTTGAGCTCAGCATATTTATAAATAAATTTACGCAAATCTGCGATATTAAGTCCATAGTACAGCGAGCCCAACAACTTAACTTGTTCAGCAATTTCAGTTTCTTGCTGTTGGGTAAAAACGGGCTTGCGACCTAGTCTTGGGTTACTGATATTTCCATGTTTCCGTATATCTCTCAACGTAGTAAATGGTATGTTAAATTGTTTTGCTGTTTTTCTTTTGGACAAACCTACTTCAATCGCAGTTTTAGCAAATTGAAAGTCTTCGGTCCAAGCCCCTTTTGCGGTGGTCCTTTAAAGATTTCTTGGCATATCTAAAACAATAAAACAAAATAAGTTACTAAGGGGTAATGGCGCTCATTTGAGCGGTACCCCAAATTGTTGAAATTTGATTACATTATCAAAAAAAATAGAATAGTTTAATTGTAGAAAAGTAAAAATATAATTTAATAAGCATTGACGTTTTGAACTTATCGACAAAAAACACGTAAAAGATATCAGTTGGCCGCAAACAAAGAAACCCACTTCACGGTCGCATGCCTCTCGCCGACTGTCCGCTTGCATCGTTGCCCGTGAGACCCTCGCCCCCCCTGCGTTTCACCCAACATGGCGTGTTGCTGAGTTTTATTTTGACAGAGTTACAGAGGTGAGCGCCATTACCCCGTGAGCGCCATTCCCCCGTGAGTGCCATTCCCCCGTGAGTGCCATTCCCCCTTGTTACCTTACGTACTCTTGGTCACTAACACTGAGGTGAGGTCACACATACGTAACTGCCTAAAAATAATGAATAATATAATAAAGAACAATGTACTTGAAGCTTTTATTATTGCTGGCCACATATTTAAGGTGACTAAATATACTATTAAAAACAATACCTTTACAATTATAAAAATAATCCACATTTATTTGTAATGAATGAGTAATGACACAATACCGGCTAGCTCAAATTTCTAACGTAAAAATCAACAAAAAAAATTCAATTGCCTCTTCCTGATACTATGATTGTTATCAAAATATAATAAAAATAAACAATGTAAGACAATAAGAAAAAAACTCAGTTTTAAAGTGAAATTGTATTGAGTTTTTAAATAAATTCATAATACATGAACACTGAAATGACGTCTGTGAGACGTCAATCACACCTGGGTGAACACCAGCGCATTCGCAGCACTTGCTGTGTTAACTAAATTTTAACGGGATTTTCTTCCTGTACCTACCGCTGTCAAGCCATTCACATCTGTGTTGAAAGGGTCTACAATCCAACTTCTTTCTGTCGGTTTCTGGAAAGTAATCCTGAAAAGAAGACCTCAGAACGCGTAGATGTTTAATTATTTCATGTCCTAGTAACGTTTGCATACAGTAATGAATTATGAAATTTTCATATTGCGTCCGTCTCTTTTGAATTTAACGATTGACATCAACCGCTTTTTCTCTTGAGTATCAATGTCACTTCTACACATTCGAACCATAGTTCATCAAGAATTATTTATTTATTTAAACTTTTTGCACAAACACACAAAGATTGTACAAAGGCGGACTTAATGCCACAGGCATTTTCTATAGGGTGATGCAGAGATATTTATATCAAAGCAAGAGAGAAATTATCAAACGACGAAGTATTGTGGTGAGGGTTTTTCTCATTTTGGTACACAAATAATGTGATCTGAAATTATTTGTTTGCCAACTATCGGTTGCAGTAGAGCTGGTGTACTCTGGTCTTAAATATAAAACGGTTTGTGGACATCCTGATTTCCAGAGGAAGCGGGTTCCATAGAAGAATAGACTGGACTAAGAAAGAAGAGTGGACAAGCCTTGTCGTGTGAGTGGGACAGTGTAGGAGTAGGTTATTAGACGAGCGTCAATTTTTGTTATGGTTAGAGCATTCCAATCCAGCTGTTATTATCTATTTGCGGTGTCTCTATCTTCTGAACCATGTTCTCAAGGTGTTTGATGACAGATTGGTGCCTATGTGCTCCGCTAGAATATGAGAGACAGCCTGAAATACTAGACGTTGATCCAGAGAGGGGATCATATGGGGCAAAGGGTTTTATCGATTCCGTTGCATTCAAGGGCATGACTTCACCTAATGGGAACAAGACTACCCAAGTTGTACCCGGGTTGGGTGCACGGACACGAAGTGGCTCCTCATATTTCTGTTTGATTTGGAACTAAATCGTCAATTCAATCTTTCTTTTTTATATTCTAAAATGAATGGAATGAACGACAGATATGTATAAAATTACACAGCATACTTAAAACGTAAATATAAAAATACTTAAACAATCTATCATGGCCTAAAAATACAGTAATGAAAACAAAAATTGTCGTATTGTTCGTGCTTTTTTAGGGTTTAACGATTGCTATTAAGCCATCATCCTCTTTTCCTCGGAAGAATCAGTGTCACTTCTTCACATTCAAGCCACAATTTACCAAGAAATATCTATTTCCCGTTTCTCACTATCCTCTGAACCACATTCTTAAGGTGTTTATTTAGGTTGGGTGATAGATTGGCACCAATGTGCCCCTCTAGAATAAGAGGGACAGCCTGAAATACTAGACGATCACCAGAGAGGGATTCATTCGGGGCCAAGGGTTTTATCGACTCCGTTGCATCATTGCCGTCGTCAAAGGCTCTAATGGGAACAAGAATAGCAATGTTATACCCGGAATGGGTGCACAGGCCACTCGGCGCTCCTCATTGGTCTTTTTCGTCTAGTACTAAATCGTCATTTCAGTCTTTTTTTTATATATTCCAAAATGAATGCAATGAACGGTAGCAGTATTTTATAGACTGCATCTTGAAGAGGTAGTACGCACCTTCACAGCTGGAAAGAATTAAGTGATGTAGGTGATTAATTTCACTAACAATATGGTAAGAGCCTGTCACATACATTGCTGAATTCCCTCGGAGTGGTGAGAGTACCTTTGATACGTGTTGAGTCAGTCTAGGTTGGTGTGTCGATCTGACTGTCAATAGGACATAAGGGAACTTTTCTTTCTACGTTTTTGGTAACTCCTGGAGTTTTGAAGATGTTGGGCAGGAAGGTTTTAGTGATTTTGAATCGAACTGTAATATCTTGGGAGTATTTGCTAATAATATTTCGAGTTTGATTAACCATCTTATTAGTAAGGTCTGCTGTATTTTTTGTTTATTTAAACTTCATGCACAAATGTACAAAGGCGGACTTAATGCCACAGGCTTTCTCTATCAGTCAACCCAATAGGTAGTGCAGAGAATAACAAACTGTAGTCTCGTTCGATAAAAGATTTTCGAATTTCTGCTTGCACTCCGATGTATCCACAACAACCGCAGCGTTTCCCTTATCTTGTCTGCATGGAGTACTGTTATATACGGCCCAGCTCGAAAGTCCTTCAATGCGATGAACTCGTTTACGAGAATCTCTGGTGTAGGAGCTTCGCTTCGATGCAAGACCGATGAAACGTCGGACTAAATGTCAATAATACCAAATATCTCGCGATAAAATCTGTCAAAAAGTGATTCAATTTCAATGAGAATAGATTGAATTTTCGCGAATACATCAAACAGCAAAAACTAATATTTTTTATAGTAGTAACTCATATAAGATACTGCATTAAAGTTTCTAAATAAATCTGTGATTGCTGCGTGCTACCAACGCGCATAATGATTAACAGGTATGGCTTACATGGGAACAGCAATGGCAGCAACGGCTGGATACTGCGTCATAGAACTTATGTTGTCTGCATGGAGAACTGTTATATACGGCCCAGCTCGAAAGTCCTTCAATGCGATGAACTCGTTTACGTGAATCTCTGGTGTGGGAACTTCGCTTCGATGCAAGACCGATGAAACGTCAGACTAAATGTCAATAAAACCAAATATCTCGCGTTAAAATCAGTCAAAAAGTGATTTTATTTGAATGAGAATAGATTGAATTTTCGCGAATACATCAAACATCAAATACTGATCTTTTTTATAGTAGTAACTCGTATAAGATACTGCATTAGTTTCTAAATAAATCTGTAATTGCTGCGTGCTACCAACGCGCATAATGATTAATAGGTACGGCTTACATGGGAACAGGAATGGCAGCAACGGCTGGATACTGCGTCATAGATTACCAGAGATTCATTACCAGCACACGTGTTTCCTTCTTCCTACAGTCCCGGGGCCTTTAAGCGGGGCGTGAAAAAGCATCTGATGAGGCCGCCAAGCTGAGTGCCACCATTGTAGCACTTAGTGTCTGTAATGGTGACCCTCTTTCCTGAGACTTTGCCTTTAGCTTACCATCAGGCGAGGTGAGGTCAAGTTGGCGTGCCCTATATAAAAAAAAAAAAAAAAAAACGGTACGGCTTACATGGGAACAGGAATGGCAGCAACGGCTGGATACTGCGTCATAGATGCTTTACAGCCTCTGTTGAATACGACTTTAATGGGAACAAGAATGGTTAAGTTGTACCCACCCCCCTTTCTACGGGACCACTCGACGCTCCTTTTTTTCGGTCTTTCATTTTAATATTCTAAAATTTTTGGAATGATCAATTAATAATATATATATTATTCGAGCGGTTAATATATGTAATGTTATAACATATATATTAACATATATTAACCGCTAAAAATAAAAAATATTGTTAAAAAATGTTATGTAAAATTTTATCCATTACACTCCAAAAACGTTAGCATTTATATGTTATAAATTGTCGAAAAAAGATTATCTTTTAGCTTCAATGCACAGACTTTATTGTTATAAAATATTAGGTAGGATCTCATGAACAGAAAACAGAATACCTTTGCTGAGTTCTGTCTCAAACAACTTATTCATCAGCCGCTGTTGTTGCGTGTCGCGGGCGTTAGTGATGCCAAATGCGATAAGCTTGAACCGCGTCTTGAACTGCACTTGGTCGCACACGCTGCCATCAACAATGGGTTAATGTAATATAACAAATATTTGGAAAGAGCGGTTAATATATGTAATGTTATAACATATATTAACCGCTAAAATAAAAAATATTATGTATAATTTTATCCATTACACTCCAAAAACGATGGCATTTATATGTTATAAATTGCCGAATAAAGATTATCTTTTAGCTTCAATGCACAGACTTTATTGTTATAAAATATTAGGTAGGACCTCGTGAACAGAAATCAAAACACCTTTGTTGAGTTCTGTCTCAAACAACTTATTCACCAGCCGCTGTTGTTGCGTGTCGCGGGCGTTAGTGATGCAAATGCGATAAACTTGAACCGCGTCTTGAACTGCACTTGGTCGCACACGCTGCCATCAACAATGGGTTTTGTTAGCCTCCCGTCACCGAGAAATTCTTAGCATTCTCCGCCGGCGAAAGTTACCATGTCTGGGAATAGCGGGATTACAGAGAACAGGGCAAGTATTATTGTAGCGTCGGTCCATTTAGAAGGGTTTAAGCCTATTTTTGCCACGCTGTCTGGCCAGCGTGGCCAGACAAAAATAGTATGTAGAATTTTATCTATTAAACTTCAAAAATGTTAGGATTTCTATGTTATAAATTGCCGAATAAAGATTATTTTTTAGCTTCAATGCACAGACTTTATTGTTATAAAATATTAGGTAGGTCCCAACTGGAATTTTATTTATAACACTTCGAAAAGGTTTGCTGTGAGATAAACGTTGTCAATCGGCTTCAATCCACAAAATGACACAGGTTTACCCGTTGGATCTCGTGAACAAAAAACAGAATACCTTTGCTGAGTTCTTTCTCAAACAACTTATTCACCAGCCGCTGTTGTTGCGTGTCGCGGGCGTTAGTGTTGCCAAATGCGCTAAGCTTGAACCGCGTCTTGAACTGCATTTGGTCGCTCACGCTGCACAGTGTATTATTTTGCCTCAGTAGCGGACATCCTCCTTTTATAGCCAATTTCGATAGATATAATCGTATTACAGCATTATATGATACACCAGAATGAAAATATTGCTTGGTTTTTTAAACATATAGCTTCTTCTGAAAGGTCATTGAACTTTGACAAAAAGATTTTTACAAATTTAGCGCGATATAATGAAAATTTATATTAGTTAAAATTACCAAATAATGGAGGAATATATAAGTAATTGAGTGTAAAAATCACAAGTCTGTAACTATCCTGAAATAAGAAAAAAATTTTTTTTTTCAAATTTCAGAAAAATAAAAATAATAAATTTTCTAGAAGATTGTCGCATGCTTTTTTGCTGGCAAAATATACTCCAGTAATGTGGCTTCCTTTATACAAACTTTCGTTTATTTTTGTTGTAGGACAGCTGAGGTATGACGTTTCTAAGTTTTTTTAAATTTTCTATGGAAATAGGGTTGTCACAAAAAAATTATAGAGATCCGAAATTTATAATATTTAAATTGACGGAACGTTTGAGATAGAGTTAGACTGGCTTAAATTTTTAGCATGATTTAGTGATACAGCCCTATTTTGAACCTAAGGTATTGCGGAACTCTTTAATTTTCGTTTAAAGTTTGTAAGACGTTTCAGACATAATATGTATGTTTGTCAGTCGCGGATGGCAACGTGTTAATAATCACATAACCTGGGAGTACCTCCACGCGATGAAGGCGGTAACAGATTTTACTGCTAAAACTACATAGTATGTAGGTACATATTACTTTATGTACTTAGTACTATTATTATATATATATATATATATATTAGTAGTATTACTTCTGTGCAAACATATAATTGGTATTATATGTCTGTTACATTACACAAAATATTAATTCACGGTAGACAAATAATTGATTCCAGCTCTTTACCAATAGGTATGTTGTCAGAGCAAGCCGGGGAATCTAGAAACAAATTTTGGCGTTAAGATCGTGACCATCATACGCGCAAGTTAGATCGGAAAACCACTATCACTGATTTATTTCACCGTGGACTCGAATATCCGACCCATATTCATTATCCCACAACAAACGTCGCAAACAAAAGATGCCTTTACCCCCTAAAGTTCTTTCTTTATTAGAAGTGACAACTGATAATGTTCAGTATTACCCCTCTGAGTAAGATGTCCAATTTGCAGAGGTGGAGTTGACCACAAATGAACTATTAATAATTTCCGACAACGAGGGCACATAAACTGCATTGTCAGATCAACATAAATTTCATAAATCTTGGGCCAGATAACCAAGGTTGGCGGCAGGTTTTCACTATATTTTGATACTTTGATCATCCAGTCTGTAAAAAATTAATACTAAAAAGAAGCTTCCTGACTGGTTTTAAAAAGGTTCTTCGTTAAAATTTGTGCTTTTATTTGTTTTTACGTCATAATTCAACTAATTATTACGTGATTTTGATGTTTCTTTGCTGAACTATACCATAGACTTGAGAGACAACCCTTACTAAACACTTAATAACTGAATATCGCAGCTGTCCTAAGCTCGTAGCATTTAATTTTTTTTGTGGCAGTAGTTATAACTGCAGTTAACAATTTGGTTTTAAAAAAACACGCGACGGACAAACGTCTTTAAAAAATAAATGAAATAATTGAAAAAAAAAATATTCTCCCAAAATTAGACAAGATTATTTCACATTTTTTTTATAAATCGGTACCTAAATTATAACAGTATCATATAAAAAAAATCCATGAATAAGAACGAATAACAACGGAGATTAATGGTTTTTATGTTTTTTTTTTCGATTTCCACAATTTCTCTGAAACACAAAGTCACTGAGATATAAATTCAGGAGTTTTACTATAAATTTAGTTTGGTTGTTATCCATCTTAAAACATAAAAAGAAGAGGATGGCCGCTACTGAGGCAAAATAATATACTATGCCTCGATAACTTCGATATTTTCCGTGAAGCGACTGCCAATTCACTAGTTGAGGACTTATTAGGGCTCCAACTACCCGTAATGTAGATGTTCGTTTGGAAACCGGGACCAGACCAATGAAAATACCCAATGTTTATGCATATAAATATTTGCACCAAGCGGGGATCGAACCTGCGTCTCCTGCATAGCAGCTGCGTTCACTACCACGCCACGTCTCAGAGGCTATCAGTTTTGATTCAAAATAATAACAAATAAAAAATAATATAATGACAACTGAACTATACCATAGACTTAAGAGACAACCCTAACTAAAAACTTGAAAACTGAATATCGCAGCTGTCCTAAGCTCGTAGTGTCTAATTTTTTTTGTGGTAGTAGTAATAACTGCAGTTAACAATTTGGTATTAAAAAAACATGCGACAATCCAAGGATACTTCTTAAAAAAAAAATTTTAAAAAAATTGAAAAAAAAAATATTCTCCCTAAATTAGAAAAGCTTATTTCACTTTTTTTTTATAAATCAATGCCTAAATTATAACAGTATCATATAATAAAAAATCTATGATAAAATAACGAATAACAACGGAGATTAATGATTTCTATGGTTTCTATGGACTTTTCTCGATTTTCCCAATTTCTCTGAAACCATGCGAGATAAAAATTTAGGAGTTTTACTACATATTTAGTTTGGTTGTTGTCCATCATAAAACATAAAAAGAAGGGGATGACCGCTACTGAGGCAAAATAATATACTGTGCGCTGCCATCAACAATGGGTTAATGTAATATAACAAATATTTGGAAAGAGCGGTTAATATATGTAATGTTAGAACATATATTAACGGCAAAAATAAAAAATATTATGTAGAATTTTATCCATTACACTCCAAAAACGATGGCATTTATATGTTATAAATTGCCGAATAAAAATTATCTTTTAGCTTCAATGCACAGACTTTATTGTTATAAAATATTAGGTAGGACCTCGTGAACAGAAATCAAAACACCTTTGCTGAGTTCTGTCTCAAACAACTTATTCACCAGCCGCTGTTGTTGCGTGTCGCGGGCGTTAGTGATGCAAATGCGATAAACTTGAACCGCGTCTTGAACTGCACTTGGTCGCACACGCTGCCATCAACAATGGGTTTTGGTAGCCTCCCGTCACCGGGAAATTCTTAGCATTCTCCGCCGGCGAAAGTTACCATGTCTGGGAATAGCGGGATTACGGAGAACAGGGCAACTATTATTGTAGCGTCTGTCCATTTAGAAGGGTTTAAGCCTACTTTTGCCACGCTGTCTGGCCAGCGTGGCCAGACAAAAATAGTATGTAGAATTTTATCCATTACACTTCGAAAATGGTAGGATTTCTATGTTATAAATTGCCGAATAAAGATTATTTTTTGGCTTCAATGCACAGACTTTATTGTTATAAAATATTAGGTAGGTCCCAACTGGAATTTTATTTATAACACTTCGAAAAGGTTTGCTGTGAGATAAACGTTGTCAATCGGCTTCAATCCACAAAATGACACAGGTTTACCCGTTGGATCTCGTGAACAAAAAACAGAATACCTTTACTGAGTTCTTTCTCAAACAACTTATTCACCAGCCGCTGTTGTTGCGTGTCGCAGGCGTTAGTGTTGCCAAATGCGCTAAGCTTGAACCGCGTCTTGAACTGCATTTGGTCGCTCACGCTGCCATCAACAATGGGTTAATGTAATATAACAAATATTTGGAAACAGCGGTTAATATATGTAATGTTATAACATATATTAACGGCTAAAATAAAAAATATTATGTATAATTTTATCCATTACACTCCAAAAACGACGGCATTTATATGTTATAAATTGCCGAATAAAGATTATCTTTTAGCTTCAAAGCACAGACTTTAATGCTATAAAATATTAGGTAGGACCTCGTGAACAGAAATCAAAACACCTTTGCTGAGTTCTGTCTCAAACAACTTATTCACCAGCCGCTGTTGTTGCGTGTCGCGGGCGTTAGTGATGCAAATGCGATAAACTTGAACCGCGTCTGGAACTGCATTTGGTCGCTCACGCTGCCATCAACAATGGGTTAATGTAATATAACAAATATTTGGAAAGAGCGGTTAATATATGTAATGTTAGAACATATATTAACGGCTAAAATAAAAAATATTATGTAGAATTTTATCCATTACACTCCAAAAACGATGGCATTTATATGTTATAAATTGCCGAATAAAAATTATCTTTTAGCTTCAATGCACAGACTTTATTGTTATAAAATATTAGGTAGGACCTCGTGAACAGAAATCAAAACACCTTTGCTGAGTTCTGTCTCAAACAACTTATTCACCAGCCGCTGTTGTTGCGTGTCGCGGGCGTTAGTGATGCAAATGCGATAAACTTGAACCGCGTCTTGAACTGCACTTGGTCGCACACGCTGCCATCAACAATGGGTTTTGGTAGCCTCCCGTCACCGGGAAATTCTTAGCATTCTCCGCCGGCGAAAGTTACCATGTCTGGGAATAGCGGGATTACGGAGAACAGGGCAACTATTATTGTAGCGTCTGTCCATTTAGAAGGGTTTAAGCCTACTTTTGCCACGCTGTCTGGCCAGCGTGGCCAGACAAAAATAGTATGTAGAATTTTATCCATTACACTTCGAAAATGGTAGGATTTCTATGTTATAAATTGCCGAATAAAGATTATTTTTTGGCTTCAATGCACAGACTTTATTGTTATAAAATATTAGGTAGGTCCCAACTGGAATTTTATTTATAACACTTCGAAAAGGTTTGCTGTGAGATAAACGTTGTCAATCGGCTTCAATCCACAAAATGACACAGGTTTACCCGTTGGATCTCGTGAACAAAAAACAGAATACCTTTACTGAGTTCTTTCTCAAACAACTTATTCACCAGCCGCTGTTGTTGCGTGTCGCAGGCGTTAGTGTTGCCAAATGCGCTAAGCTTGAACCGCGTCTTGAACTGCATTTGGTCGCTCACGCTGCCATCAACAATGGGTTAATGTAATATAACAAATATTTGGAAACAGCGGTTAATATATGTAATGTTATAACATATATTAAC
The DNA here is from genome assembly GCA_963662185.1 of Eilema griseolum. Lineage (NCBI taxonomy): Eukaryota > Metazoa > Arthropoda > Insecta > Lepidoptera > Erebidae > Eilema > Eilema griseolum. The sequence continues at coordinate 17,248,439 of OY759250.1, forward strand.
GGCTAAAATAAAAAATATTATGTATAATTTTATCCATTACACTCCAAAAACGACGGCATTTATATGTTATAAATTGCCCAATAAAGATTATCTTTTAGCTTCAAAGCACAGACTTTAATGCTATAAAATATTAGGTAGGACCTCGTGAACAGAAATCAAAACACCTTTGCTGAGTTCTGTCTCAAACAACTTATTCACCAGCCGCTGTTGTTGCGTGTCGCGGGCGTTAGTGATGCAAATGCGATAAACTTGAACCGCGTCTTGAACTGCACTTGGTCGCACACGCTGCCATCAACAATGGGTTTTGGTAGCCTCCCGTCACCGGGAAATTCTTAGCATTCTCCGCCGGCGAAAGTTACCATGTCTGGGAATAGCGGGATTACGGAGAACAGGGCAACTATTATTGTAGCGTCTGTCCATTTAGAAGGGTTTAAGCCTACTTTTGCCACGCTGTCTGGCCAGCGTGGCCAGACAAAAATAGTATGTAGAATTTTATCCATTACACTTCGAAAATGGTAGGATTTCTATGTTATAAATTGCCGAATAAAGATTATTTTTTGGCTTCAATGCACAGACTTTATTGTTATAAAATATTAGGTAGGTCCCAACTGGAATTTTATTTATAACACTTCGAAAAGGTTTGCTGTGAGATAAACGTTGTCAATCGGCTTCAATCCACAAAATGACACAGGTTTACCCGTTGGATCTCGTGAACAAAAAACAGAATACCTTTACTGAGTTCTTTCTCAAACAACTTATTCACCAGCCGCTGTTGTTGCGTGTCGCAGGCGTTAGTGTTGCCAAATGCGCTAAGCTTGAACCGCGTCTTGAACTGCATTTGGTCGCTCACGCTGCCATCAACAATGGGTTAATGTAATATAACAAATATTTGGAAACAGCGGTTAATATATGTAATGTTATAACATATATTAACGGCTAAAATAAAAAATATTATGTATAATTTTATCCATTACACTCCAAAAACGACGGCATTTATATGTTATAAATTGCCCAATAAAGATTATCTTTTAGCTTCAAAGCACAGACTTTAATGCTATAAAATATTAGGTAGGACCTCGTGAACAGAAATCAAAACACCTTTGCTGAGTTCTGTCTCAAACAACTTATTCACCAGCCGCTGTTGTTGCGTGTCGCGGGCGTTAGTGATGCAAATGCGATAAACTTGAACCGCGTCTTGAACTGCACTTGGTCGCACACGCTGCCATCAACAATGGGTTTTGGTAGCCTCCCGTCACCGGGAAATTCTTAGCATTCTCCTCCGGCGAAAGTTACCATGTCTGAGAATAGCGGGATTACGGAGAACAGGGCAACTACTATTGTAGCGTCTGTCCATTTAGAAGGGTTTAAGCCTACTTTTGCCACGCTGTCTGGCCAGCGTGGCCAGACAAAAATAGTATGTAGAATTTTATCCATTACACTTCAAAAATGTTAGGATTTCTATGTTATAAATTGCCGAATAAAGATTATTTTTTAGCTTCAATGCACAGACTTTATTGTTATAAAATATTAGGTAGGTCCCAACTGGAATTTTATTTATAACACTTCGAAAAGGTTTGCTGTGAGATAAACGTTGTCAATCGGCTTCAATCCACAAAATCACACAGGTTTACCCGTTGGATCTCGTGAACAAAAAACAGAATACCTTTGCTGAGTTCTTTCTCAAACAACTTATTCACCAGCCGCTGTTGTTGCGTGTCGCGGGCGTTAGTGTTGCCAAATGCGATAAGCTTGAACCGCGTCTTGTCTGCATTTGGTCGCTCACGCTGCCATCAACAATGGGTTAATGTAATATAACAAATATTTGGAAAGAGCGGTTAATATATGTAATGTTATAACATATATTAACCGCTAAAATAAAAAATATTATGTAGAATTTTATCCATTACACTCCAAAAACGATGGCATTTATATGTTATAAATTGCCGAATAAAGATTATCTTTTAGCTTCAATGCACAGACTTTATTGTTATAAAATATTAGGTAGGACCTCGTGAACAGAAAACAAAACACCTTTGCTGAGTTCTGTCTCAAACAACTTATTCACCAGCCGCTGTTGTTGCGTGTCGCGGGCGTTAGTGATGCAAATGCGATAAACTTGAACCGCGTCTTGAACTGCACTTGGTCGCACACGCTGCCATCAACAATGGGTTTTGGTAGCCTCCCGTCACCGGGAAATTCTTAGCATTCTCCGCCGGCGAAAGTTACCATGTCTGGGAATAGCGGGATTACGGAGAACAGGGCAACTATTATTGTAGCGTCTGTCCATTTAGAAGGGTTTAAGCCTACTTTTGCCACGCTGTCTGGCTAGCGTGGCCAGACAAAAATAGTATGTAGAATTTTATCCATAACACTTCAAAAATGTTAGGATTTCTATGTTATAAATTGCCGAATAAAGATTATTTTTTAGCTTCAATGCACAGACTTTATTGTTATAAAATATTAGGTAGGACCTCGTGAACAGAAAACAAAACACCTTTGCTGAGTTCTGTCTCAAACAACTTATTCACCAGCCGCTGTTGTTGCGTGTCGCGGGCGTTAGTGATGTCAAATGCGATAAACTTGAACCGCGTCTTGAACTGCACTTGGTCGCAAACTCTGCCATCAACAATGGGTTTTGGTAGCCTCCCGTCACCGGGAAATTCTTAGCATTCTCCGCCGGCGAAAGTTACCATGTCTGGGAATAGCGAGATTACGGAGAACAGGGCAACTATTATTGTAGCGTCTGTCCATTTAGAAGGGTTTAAGCCAACTTTTGCCACGCTGGCGGCCAGCGTGGCCAGACAAAAATAGTATGTAGAATTTTATCCATTACACTTCAAAAATGTTAGGATTTCTATATTATAAATTGCCGAATAAAGATTATTTTTTAGCTTCAATGCACAGACTTTATTGTTATAAAATATTAGGTAGGACCTCGTGAACAGAAAACAAAACACCTTTGCTGAGTTCTGTCTCAAACAACTTATTCACCAGCCGCTGTTGTTGCGTGTCGCGGGCGTTAGTGATGTCAAATGCGATAAACTTGAACCGCGTCTTGAACTGCACTTGGTCGCACACGCTGCCATCAACAATGGGTTTTGGTAGCCTCCCGTCACCGGGAAATTCTTAGCATTCTCCGCCGGCGAAAGTTACCATGTCTGGGAATAGCGGGATTACGGAGAACAGGGCAACTATTATTGTAGCGTCTGTCCATTTAGAAGGGCTTAAGCCTACTTTTGCCACGCTGGCCAGACGGGTTGGCAAAGTGTTTTCTTCTCGAATTTTTCTTTTTTCAATTCGTTCCAACCTCGACAGAATATCACCCAGAAGCTGGAACTTCTCCCCCGAATTGACGAGGGAGTTACAGTTTCCGTTGTCCAGGATGCACCGCGTTGAAGTTTTCTGACATGCCCTATTTCTATGTTATAAATTGCCCAGTAAAAGTTGTCTTTGAGTTTCAATCCACAGACTTCATTGTTACACAAATAGTATGTAGAATTTTATCCACTACACTTCGAAAATGTTAGGCATTTATAAGTTGTAAATTGCCGAATAAAGATTATTTTTTAGCTTCAATGCACAGACTTTATTGTTATAAAAATTAGGTAGGTCCCAACTGGAATTTTATTTATAACACTTCGAAAAGGTTTGCTGTGAGATAAACGTTGTCAATCGGCTTCAATCCACAAATCCACACAGGTTTACCCGTTGGATCTCGTGAACAAAAAACAGAATACCTTTGCTGAGTTCTTTCTCAAACAACTTATTCACCAGCCGCTGTTGTTGCGTGTCGCGGGCGTTAGTGTTGCCAAATGCGATGAGCTTGAACCGCGTCTTGTCTGCATTTGGTCGCTCACGCTGCCATCAACAATGGGTTAATGTAATATAACAAATATTTGGAAAGAGCTGTTAATATATGTAATGTTATAACATATATTAACCGCTAAAATAAAAAATATTATGTAGAATTTTATCCATTACACTCCAAAAACGATGGCATTTATATGTTATAAATTGCCGAATAAAGATTATCTTTTAGCACATAATGCACAGACTTTATTGTTATAAAATATTAGGTAGGACCTCGTGAACAGAAAACAAAACACCTTTGCTGAGTTCTGTCTCAAACAACTTATTCACCAGCCGCTGTTGTTGCGTGTCGCGGGCGTTAGTGATGTCAAATGCGATAAACTTGAACCGCGTCTTGAACTGCACTTGGTCGCACACGCTGCCATCAACAATGGGTTTTGGTAGCCTCCCGTCACCGGGAAATTCTTAGCATTCTCCGCCGGCGAAAGTTACCATGTCTGGGAATAGCGGGATTACGGAGAACAGGGCAACTATTATTGTAGCGTCTGTCCATTTAGAAGGGCTTAAGCCTACTTTTGCCACGCTGGCCAGACGGGTTGGCAAAGTGTTTTCTTCTCGAATTTTTCTTTTTTCAATTCGTTCCAACCTCGACAGAATATCACCCAGAAGCTGGAACTTCTCCCCCGAATTGACGAGGGAGTTACAGTTTCCGTTGTCCAGGATGCACCGCGTTGAAGTTTTCTGACATGCCCTATTTCTATGTTATAAATTGCCCAGTAAAAGTTGTCTTTGAGTTTCAATCCACAGACTTCATTGTTACACAAATAGTATGTAGAATTTTATCCACTACACTTCGAAAATGTTAGGCATTTATAAGTTGTAAATTGCCGAATAAAGATTATTTTTTAGCTTCAATGCACAGACTTTATTGTTATAAAAATTAGGTAGGTCCCAACTGGAATTTTATTTATAACACTTCGAAAAGGTTTGCTGTGAGATAAACGTTGTCAATCGGCTTCAATCCACAAAATCACACAGGTTTACCCGTTGGATCTCGTGAACAAAAAACAGAATACCTTTGCTGAGTTCTTTCTCAAACAACTTATTCACCAGCCGCTGTTGTTGCGTGTCGCGGGCGTTAGTGTTGCCAAATGCGATGAGCTTGAACCGCGTCTTGTCTGCATTTGGTCGCTCACGCTGCCATCAACAATGGGTTAATGTAATATAACAAATATTTGGAAAGAGCTGTTAATATATGTAATGTTATAACATATATTAACCGCTAAAATAAAAAATATTATGTAGAATTTTATCCATTACACTCCAATAACGATGGCATTTATATGTTATAAATTGCCGAATAAAGATTATCTTTTAGGTTCAATGCACAGACTTAATTGTTATAAAATATTAGGTAGGACCTCGTGAACAGAAAACAAAACACCTTTGCTGAGTTCTGTCTCAAACAACTTATTCACCAGCCGCTTTTGTTGCGTGTCGCGGGCGTTAGTGATGTCAAATGCGATAAACTTGAACCGCGTCTTGAACTGCACTTGGTCGCACACGCTGCCATCAACAATGGGTTTTGGTAGCCTCCCGTCACCCGGAAATTCTTAGCATTCTCCGCCGGCGAAAGTTACCATGTCTGGGAATAGCGAGATTACGGAGAACAGGGCAACTATTATTGTAGCGTCTGTCCATTTAGAAGGGTTTAAGCCTACTTTTGCCACGCTGTCTGGCCAGCGTGGCCAGACAAAAATAGTATGTAGAATTTTATCCATTACACTTCAAAAATGTTAGGATTTCTATGTTATAAATTGCCGAATAAAGATTATTTTTTAGCTTCAATGCACAGACTTTATTGTTATAAAATATTAGGTAGGACCTCGTGAACAGAAAACAAAACACCTTTGCTGAGTTCTGTCTCAAACAACTTATTCACCAGCCGCTGTTGTTGCGTGTCGCGGGCGTTAGTGATGTCAAATGCGATAAACTTGAACCGCGTCTTGAACTGCACTTGGTCGCAAACTCTGCCATCAACAATGGGTTTTTGGTAGCCTCCCGTCACCGGGAAATTCTTAGCATTCTCCGCCGGCGAAAGTTACCATGTCTGGGAATAGCGAGATTACGGAGAACAGGGCAACTATTATTGTAGCGTCTGTCCATTTAGAAGGGTTTAAGCCAACTTTTGCCACGCTGGCGGCCAGCGTGGCCAGACAAAAATAGTATGTAGAATTTTATCCATTACACTTCAAAAATGTTAGGATTTCTATATTATAAATTGCCGAATAAAGATTATTTTTTAGCTTCAATGCACAGACTTTATTGTTATAAAATATTAGGTAGGACCTCGTGAACAGAAAACAAAACACCTTTGCTGAGTTCTGTCTCAAACAACTTATTTACCAGCCGCTGTTGTTGCGTGTCGCGGGCGTTAGTGATGTCAAATGCGATAAACTTGAACCGCGTCTTGAACTGCACTTGGTCGCACACGCTGCCATCAACAATGGGTTTTGGTAGCCTCCCGTCACCGGGAAATTCTTAGCATTCTCCGCCGGCGAAAGTTACCATGTCTGGGAATAGCGGGATTACGGAGAACAGGGCAACTATTATTGTAGCGTCTGTCCATTTAGAAGGGCTTAAGCCTACTTTTGCCACGCTGGCCAGACGGGTTGGCAAAGTGTTTTCTTCTCGAATTTTTCTTTTTTCAATTCGTTCCAACCTCGACAGAATATCACCCAGAAGCTGGAACTTCTCCCCCGAATTGACGAGGGATATACAGTTTCCGTTGTCCAGGATGCACCGCGTTGAAGTTTTCTGACATGCCCTATTTCTATGTTATAAATTGCCCAGTAAAAGTTGTCTTTGAGTTTCAATCCACAGACTTCATTGTTACACAAATAGTATGTAGAATTTTATCCACTACACTTCGAAAATGTTAGGCATTTATAAGTTGTAAATTGCCGAATAAAGATTATTTTTTAGCTTCAATGCACAGACTTTATTGTTATAAAAATTAGGTAGGTCCCAACTGGAATTTTATTTATAACACTTCGAAAAGGTTTGCTGTGAGATAAACGTTGTCAATCGGCTTCAATCCACAAAATCACACAGGTTTACCCGTTGGATCTCGTGAACAAAAAACAGAATACCTTTGCTGAGTTCTTTCTCAAACAACTTATTCACCAGCCGCTGTTGTTGCGTGTCGCGGGCGTTAGTGTTGCCAAATGCGATGAGCTTGAACCGCGTCTTGTCTGCATTTGGTCGCTCACGCTGCCATCAACAATGGGTTAATGTAATATAACAAATATTTGGAAAGAGCGGTTAATATATGTAATGTTATGACATATATTAACCGCTAAAATAAAAAAAAAATATGTAGAATTTTATCCATTACACTCCAAAAACGATGGCATTTATATGTTATAAATTGCCGAATAAAGATTATCTTTTAGCTTCAATGCACAGACTTTATTATTATAAAATATTAGGTAGGACCTCGTGAACAGAAAACAGAACACCTTTGCTGAGTTCTGTCTCAAACAACTTATTCACCTGCCGCTGTTGTTGCGTGTCGCGGGCGTTAGTGATGTCAAATGCGATAAACTTGAACCGCGTCTTGAACTGCACTTGGTCGCAAACTCTGCCATCAACAATGGATTTTTGGTAGCCTCCCGTCACCGGGAAATTCTTAGCATTCTCCGCCGGCGAAAGTTACCATGTCTGGGAATAGCGAGATTACGGAGAACAGGGCAACTATTATTGTAGCGTCTGTCCATTTAGAAGGGTTTAAGCCAACTTTTGCCACGCTGGCGGCCAGCGTGGCCAGACAAAAATAGTATGTAGAATTTTATCCATTACACTTCAAAAATGTTAGGATTTCTATATTATAAATTGCCGAATAAAGATTATTTTTTAGCTTCAATGCACAGACTTTATTGTTATAAAATATTAGGTAGGACCTCGTGAACAGAAAACAAAACCCCTTTGCTGAGTTCTGTCTCAAACAACTTATTCACCAGCCGCTGTTGTTGCGTGTCGCGGGCGTTAGTGATGTCAAATGCGATAAACTTGAACCGCGTCTTGAACTGCACTTGGTCGCAAACTCTGCCATCAACAATGGGTTTTGGTAGCCTCCCGTCACCGGGAAATTCTTAGCATTCTCCGCCGGCGAAAGTTACCATGTCTGGGAATAGCGAGATTACGGAGAACAGGGCAACTATTATTGTAGCGTCTGTCCATTTAGAAGGGTTTAAGCCTACTTTTGCCACGCTGGCCAGACGGGTTGGCAAAGTGTTTTCTTCTCGAATTTTTCTTTTTTCAATTCGTTCCAACCTCGACAGAATATCACCCAGAAGCTGGAACTTCTCCCCCGAATTGACGAGGGAGTTACAGCTTCCGTTGTCCAGGATGCACCGCGTTGAAGTTTTCTGACATGTCCTATTTCTATGTTATAAATTGCCCAGTAAAAGTTGTCTTTGAGTTTCAATCCACAGACTTCATTGTTACACAAATAGTATGTAGAATTTTATCCACTACACTTCAAAAATGTTAGGCATTTATAAGTTTTAAATTGCCGAATAAAGATTATTTTTTAGCTTCAATGCACACACTTTATTGTTATAAAATATTAGGTAGGTCCCAACTGGAATTTTTATAATAACACTTCGAAAAGGTTTGCTGTGAGATAAACGTTGTCATTCGGCTTCAATCCACAAAATGACACAGGTTTACCCGTTGGATCTCGTGAACAAAAAACAGAATACCTTTGCTGAGTTCTATCTCAAACAACTTATTCACCAGCCGCTGTTGTTGCGTGTCGCGGGCGTTAGTGTTGCCAAATGCGATAAGCTTGAACCGCGTCTTGAACAGCATTTGGTCGCTCACGCTGCCATCAACAATGGGTTAATGTAATATAACAAATATTTGGAAAGAGCGGTTAATATATGTAATGTTATGACATATATTAACCGCTAAAATAAAAAAAAATTATGTAGAATTTTATCCATTACACTCCAAAAACGATGGCATTTATATGTTATAAATTGCCGAATAAAGATTATCTTTTAGCTTCAATGCACAGACTTTATTATTATAAAATATTAGGTAGGACCTCGTGAACAGAAAACAGAACACCTTTGCTGAGTTCTGTCTCAAACAACTTATTCACCTGCCGCTGTTGTTGCGTGTCGCGGGCGTTAGTGATGTCAAATGCGATAAACTTGAACCGCGTCTTGAACTGCACTTGGTCGCAAACTCTGCCATCAACAATGGATTTTTGGTAGCCTCCCGTCACCGGGAAATTCTTAGCATTCTCCGCCGGCGAAAGTTACCATGTCTGGGAATAGCGAGATTACGGAGAACAGGGCAACTATTATTGTAGCGTCTGTCCATTTAGAAGGGTTTAAGCCAACTTTTGCCACGCTGGCGGCCAGCGTGGCCAGACAAAAATAGTATGTAGAATTTTATCCATTACACTTCAAAAATGTTAGGATTTCTATATTATAAATTGCCGAATAAAGATTATTTTTTAGCTTCAATGCACAGACTTTATTGTTATAAAATATTAGGTAGGACCTCGTGAACAGAAAACAAAACACCTTTGCTGAGTTCTGTCTCAAACAACTTATTCACCAGCCGCTGTTGTTGCGTGTCGCGGGCGTTAGTGATGTCAAATGCGATAAACTTGAACCGCGTCTTGAACTGCACTTGGTCGCAAACTCTGCCATCAACAATGGGTTTTGGTAGCCTCCCGTCACCGGGAAATTCTTAGCATTCTCCGCCGGCGAAAGTTACCATGTCTGGGAATAGCGAGATTACGGAGAACAGGGCAACTATTATTGTAGCGTCTGTCCATTTAGAAGGGTTTAAGCCTACTTTTGCCACGCTGGCCAGACGGGTTGGCAAAGTGTTTTCTTCTCGAATTTTTCTTTTTTCAATTCGTTCCAACCTCGACAGAATATCACCCAGAAGCTGGAACTTCTCCCCCGAATTGACGAGGGAGTTACAGCTTCCGTTGTCCAGGATGCACCGCGTTGAAGTTTTCTGACATGTCCTATTTCTATGTTATAAATTGCCCAGTAAAAGTTGTCTTTGAGTTTCAATCCACAGACTTCATTGTTACACAAATAGTATGTAGAATTTTATCCACTACACTTCAAAAATGTTAGGCATTTATAAGTTTTAAATTGCCGAATAAAGATTATTTTTTAGCTTCAATGCACACACTTTATTGTTATAAAATATTAGGTAGGTCCCAACTGGAATTTTTATAATAACACTTCGAAAAGGTTTGCTGTGAGATAAACGTTGTCATTCGGCTTCAATCCACAAAATGACACAGGTTTACCCGTTGGATCTCGTGAACAAAAAACAGAATACCTTTGCTGAGTTCTATCTCAAACAACTTATTCACCAGCCGCTGTTGTTGCGTGTCGCGGGCGTTAGTGTTGCCAAATGCGATAAGCTTGAACCGCGTCTTGAACAGCATTTGGTCGCTCACGCTGCCATCAACAATGGGTTAATGTAATATAACAAATATTTGGAAAGAGCGGTTAATATATGTAATGTTATGACATATATTAACCGCTAAAATAAAAAAAAATTATGTAGAATTTTATCCATTACACTCCAAAAACGATGGCATTTATATGTTATAAATTGCCGAATAAAGATTATCTTTTAGCTTCAATGCACAGACTTTATTATTATAAAATATTAGGTAGGACCTCGTGAACAGAAAACAGAACACCTTTGCTGAGTTCTGTCTCAAACAACTTATTCACCTGCCGCTGTTGTTGCGTGTCGCGGGCGTTAGTGATCTCAAATGCGATAAACTTGAACCGCGTCTTGAACTGCACTTGGTCGCACACGCTGCCATCAACAATGGGTTTTGGTAGCCTCCCGTCACCGGGAAATTCTTAGCATTCTCCGCCGGCGAAAGTTACCATGTCTGGGAATAGCGGGATTACGGAGAACAGGGCAACTATTATTGTAGCGTCTGTCCATTTAGAAGGGCTTAAGCCTACTTTTGCCACGCTGGCCAGACGGGTTGGCAAAGTGTTTTCTTCTCGAATTTTTCTTTTTTCAATTCGTTCCAACCTCGACAGAATATCACCCAGAAGCTGGAACTTCTCCCCCGAATTGACGAGGGAGTTACAGCTTCCGTTGTCCAGGATGCACCGCGTTGAAGTTTTCTGACATGCCCTATTTCTATGTTATAAATTGCCCAGTAAAAGTTGTCTTTGAGTTTCAATCCACTGACTTCATTGTTACACAAATAGTATGTAGAATTTTATCCACTACACTTCAAAAATGTTAGGCATTTATAAGTTTTAAATTGCCGAATAAAGATTATTTTTTAGCTTCAATGCACACACTTTATTGTTATAAAATATTAGGTAGGTCCCAAATGGAATTTTTATAATAACACTTCGAAAAGGTTTGCTGTGAGATAAACGTTGTCATTTGGATTCAATCCACAAAATGACACAGGTTTACCCGTTGGATCTCGTGAACAAAAAACAGAATACCTTTGCTGAGTTCTATCTCAAACAACTTATTCACCAGCCGCTGTTGTTGCGTGTCGCGGGCGTTAGTGTTGCCAAATGCGATAAGCTTGAACCGCGTCTTGAACAGCATTTGGTCGCTCACGCTGCCATCAACAATGGGTTAATGTAATATAACAAATATTTGGAAAGAGCGGTTAATATATGTAATGTTATGACATATATTAACCGCTAAAATAAAAAAAAATTATGTAGAATTTTATCCATTACACTCCAAAAACGATGGCATTTATATGTTATAAATTGCCGAATAAAGATTATCTTTTAGCTTCAATGCACAGACTTTATTATTATGAAATATTAGGTAGGACCTCGTGAACAGAAAACAGAACACCTTTGCTGAGTTCTGTCTCAAACAACTTATTCACCTGCCGCTGTTGTTGCGTGTCGCGGGCGTTAGTGATGTCAAATGCGATAAACTTGAACCGCGTCTTGAACTGCACTTGGTCGCAAACTCTGCCATCAACAATGGGTTTTTGGTAGCCTCCCGTCACCGGGAAATTCTTAGCATTCTCCGCCGGCGAAAGTTACCATGTCTGGGAATAGCGAGATTACGGAGAACAGGGCAACTATTATTGTAGCGTCTGTCCATTTAGAAGGGTTTAAGCCAACTTTTGCCACGCTGGCGGCCAGCGTGGCCAGACAAAAATAGTATGTAGAATTTTATCCATTACACTTCAAAAATGTTAGGATTTCTATATTATAAATTGCCGAATAAAGATTATTTTTTAGCTTCAATGCACAGACTTTATTGTTATAAAATATTAGGTAGGACCTCGTGAACAGAAAACAGAACACCTTTGCTGAGTTCTGTCTCAAACAACTTATTCACCAGCCGCTGTTGTTGCGTGTCGCGGGCGTTAGTGATGTCAAATGCGATAAACTTGAACCGCGTCTTGAACTGCACTTGGTCGCAAACTCTGCCATCAACAATGGGTTTTGGTAGCCTCCCGTCACCGGGAAATTCTTAGCATTCTCCGCCGGCGAAAGTTACCATGTCTGGGAATAGCGAGATTACGGAGAACAGGGCAACTATTATTGTAGCGTCTGTCCATTTAGAAGGGTTTAAGCCTACTTTTGCCACGCTGGCCAGACGGGTTGGCAAAGTGTTTTCTTCTCGAATTTTTCTTTTTTCAATTCGTTCCAACCTCGACAGAATATCACCCAGAAGCTGGAACTTCTCCCCCGAATTGACGAGGGAGTTACAGCTTCCGTTGTCCAGGATGCACCGCGTTGAAGTTTTCTGACATGTCCTATTTCTATGTTATAAATTGCCCAGTAAAAGTTGTCTTTGAGTTTCAATCCACAGACTTCATTGTTACACAAATAGTATGTAGAATTTTATCCACTACACTTCAAAAATGTTAGGCATTTATAAGTTTTAAATTGCCGAATAAAGATTATTTTTTAGCTTCAATGCACACACTTTATTGTTATAAAATATTAGGTAGGTCCCAACTGGAATTTTTATAATAACACTTCGAAAAGGTTTGCTGTGAGATAAACGTTGTCATTCGGCTTCAATCCACAAAATGACACAGGTTTACCCGTTGGATCTCGTGAACAAAAAACAGAATACCTTTGCTGAGTTCTATCTCAAACAACTTATTCACCAGCCGCTGTTGTTGCGTGTCGCGGGCGTTAGTGTTGCCAAATGCGATAAGCTTGAACCGCGTCTTGAACAGCATTTGGTCGCTCACGCTGCCATCAACAATGGGTTAATGTAATATAACAAATATTTGGAAAGAGCGGTTAATATATGTAATGTTATGACATATATTAACCGCTAAAATAAAAAAAAATTATGTAGAATTTTATCCATTACACTCCAAAAACGATGGCATTTATATGTTATAAATTGCCGAATAAAGATTATCTTTTAGCTTCAATGCACAGACTTTATTATTATAAAATATTAGGTAGGACCTCGTGAACAGAAAACAGAACACCTTTGCTGAGTTCTGTCTCAAACAACTTATTCACCTGCCGCTGTTGTTGCGTGTCGCGGGCGTTAGTGATCTCAAATGCGATAAACTTGAACCGCGTCTTGAACTGCACTTGGTCGCACACGCTGCCATCAACAATGGGTTTTGGTAGCCTCCCGTCACCGGGAAATTCTTAGCATTCTCCGCCGGCGAAAGTTACCATGTCTGGGAATAGCGGGATTACGGAGAACAGGGCAACTATTATTGTAGCGTCTGTCCATTTAGAAGGGCTTAAGCCTACTTTTGCCACGCTGGCCAGACGGGTTGGCAAAGTGTTTTCTTCTCGAATTTTTCTTTTTTCAATTCGTTCCAACCTCGACAGAATATCACCCAGAAGCTGGAACTTCTCCCCCGAATTGACGAGGGAGTTACAGCTTCCGTTGTCCAGGATGCACCGCGTTGAAGTTTTCTGACATGCCCTATTTCTATGTTATAAATTGCCCAGTAAAAGTTGTCTTTGAGTTTCAATCCACTGACTTCATTGTTACACAAATAGTATGTAGAATTTTATCCACTACACTTCAAAAATGTTAGGCATTTATAAGTTTTAAATTGCCGAATAAAGATTATTTTTTAGCTTCAATGCACACACTTTATTGTTATAAAATATTAGGTAGGTCCCAAATGGAATTTTTATAATAACACTTCGAAAAGGTTTGCTGTGAGATAAACGTTGTCATTTGGATTCAATCCACAAAATGACACAGGTTTACCCGTTGGATCTCGTGAACAAAAAACAGAATACCTTTGCTGAGTTCTATCTCAAACAACTTATTCACCAGCCGCTGTTGTTGCGTGTCGCGGGCGTTAGTGTTGCCAAATGCGATAAGCTTGAACCGCGTCTTGAACAGCATTTGGTCGCTCACGCTGCCATCAACAATGGGTTAATGTAATATAACAAATATTTGGAAAGAGCGGTTAATATATGTAATGTTATGACATATATTAACCGCTAAAATAAAAAAAAATTATGTAGAATTTTATCCATTACACTCCAAAAACGATGGCATTTATATGTTATAAATTGCCGAATAAAGATTATCTTTTAGCTTCAATGCACAGACTTTATTATTATGAAATATTAGGTAGGACCTCGTGAACAGAAAACAGAACACCTTTGCTGAGTTCTGTCTCAAACAACTTATTCACCTGCCGCTGTTGTTGCGTGTCGCGGGCGTTAGTGATGTCAAATGCGATAAACTTGAACCGCGTCTTGAACTGCACTTGGTCGCAAACTCTGCCATCAACAATGGGTTTTTGGTAGCCTCCCGTCACCGGGAAATTCTTAGCATTCTCCGCCGGCGAAAGTTACCATGTCTGGGAATAGCGAGATTACGGAGAACAGGGCAACTATTATTGTAGCGTCTGTCCATTTAGAAGGGTTTAAGCCAACTTTTGCCACGCTGGCGGCCAGCGTGGCCAGACAAAAATAGTATGTAGAATTTTATCCATTACACTTCAAAAATGTTAGGATTTCTATATTATAAATTGCCGAATAAAGATTATTTTTTAGCTTCAATGCACAGACTTTATTGTTATAAAATATTAGGTAGGACCTCGTGAACAGAAAACAAAACACCTTTGCTGAGTTCTGTCTCAAACAACTTATTCACCAGCCGCTGTTGTTGCGTGTCGCGGGCGTTAGTGATGTCAAATGCGATAAACTTGAACCGCGTCTTGAACTGCACTTGGTCGCAAACTCTGCCATCAACAATGGGTTTTGGTAGCCTCCCGTCACCGGGAAATTCTTAGCATTCTCCGCCGGCGAAAGTTACCATGTCTGGGAATAGCGAGATTACGGAGAACAGGGCAACTATTATTGTAGCGTCTGTCCATTTAGAAGGGTTTAAGCCTACTTTTGCCACGCTGGCCAGACGGGTTGGCAAAGTGTTTTCTTCTCGAATTTTTCTTTTTTCAATTCGTTCCAACCTCGACAGAATATCACCCAGAAGCTGGAACTTCTCCCCCGAATTGACGAGGGAGTTACAGCTTCCGTTGTCCAGGATGCACCGCGTTGAAGTTTTCTGACATGTCCTATTTCTATGTTATAAATTGCCCAGTAAAAGTTGTCTTTGAGTTTCAATCCACAGACTTCATTGTTACACAAATAGTATGTAGAATTTTATCCACTACACTTCAAAAATGTTAGGCATTTATAAGTTTTAAATTGCCGAATAAAGATTATTTTTTAGCTTCAATGCACACACTTTATTGTTATAAAATATTAGGTAGGTCCCAACTGGAATTTTTATAATAACACTTCGAAAAGGTTTGCTGTGAGATAAACGTTGTCATTCGGCTTCAATCCACAAAATGACACAGGTTTACCCGTTGGATCTCGTGAACAAAAAACAGAATACCTTTGCTGAGTTCTATCTCAAACAACTTATTCACCAGCCGCTGTTGTTGCGTGTCGCGGGCGTTAGTGTTGCCAAATGCGATAAGCTTGAACCGCGTCTTGAACAGCATTTGGTCGCTCACGCTGCCATCAACAATGGGTTAATGTAATATAACAAATATTTGGAAAGAGCGGTTAATATATGTAATGTTATGACATATATTAACCGCTAAAATAAAAAAAAATTATGTAGAATTTTATCCATTACACTCCAAAAACGATGGCATTTATATGTTATAAATTGCCGAATAAAGATTATCTTTTAGCTTCAATGCACAGACTTTATTATTATAAAATATTAGGTAGGACCTCGTGAACAGAAAACAGAACACCTTTGCTGAGTTCTGTCTCAAACAACTTATTCACCTGCCGCTGTTGTTGCGTGTCGCGGGCGTTAGTGATCTCAAATGCGATAAACTTGAACCGCGTCTTGAACTGCACTTGGTCGCACACGCTGCCATCAACAATGGGTTTTGGTAGCCTCCCGTCACCGGGAAATTCTTAGCATTCTCCGCCGGCGAAAGTTACCATGTCTGGGAATAGCGGGATTACGGAGAACAGGGCAACTATTATTGTAGCGTCTGTCCATTTAGAAGGGCTTAAGCCTACTTTTGCCACGCTGGCCAGACGGGTTGGCAAAGTGTTTTCTTCTCGAATTTTTCTTTTTTCAATTCGTTCCAACCTCGACAGAATATCACCCAGAAGCTGGAACTTCTCCCCCGAATTGACGAGGGAGTTACAGCTTCCGTTGTCCAGGATGCACCGCGTTGAAGTTTTCTGACATGCCCTATTTCTATGTTATAAATTGCCCAGTAAAAGTTGTCTTTGAGTTTCAATCCACTGACTTCATTGTTACACAAATAGTATGTAGAATTTTATCCACTACACTTCAAAAATGTTAGGCATTTATAAGTTTTAAATTGCCGAATAAAGATTATTTTTTAGCTTCAATGCACACACTTTATTGTTATAAAATATTAGGTAGGTCCCAAATGGAATTTTTATAATAACACTTCGAAAAGGTTTGCTGTGAGATAAACGTTGTCATTTGGATTCAATCCACAAAATGACACAGGTTTACCCGTTGGATCTCGTGAACAAAAAACAGAATACCTTTGCTGAGTTCTATCTCAAACAACTTATTCACCAGCCGCTGTTGTTGCGTGTCGCGGGCGTTAGTGTTGCCAAATGCGATAAGCTTGAACCGCGTCTTGAACAGCATTTGGTCGCTCACGCTGCCATCAACAATGGGTTAATGTAATATAACAAATATTTGGAAAGAGCGGTTAATATATGTAATGTTATGACATATATTAACCGCTAAAATAAAAAAAAATTATGTAGAATTTTATCCATTACACTCCAAAAACGATGGCATTTATATGTTATAAATTGCCGAATAAAGATTATCTTTTAGCTTCAATGCACAGACTTTATTATTATGAAATATTAGGTAGGACCTCGTGAACAGAAAACAGAACACCTTTGCTGAGTTCTGTCTCAAACAACTTATTCACCTGCCGCTGTTGTTGCGTGTCGCGGGCGTTAGTGATGTCAAATGCGATAAACTTGAACCGCGTCTTGAACTGCACTTGGTCGCAAACTCTGCCATCAACAATGGGTTTTTGGTAGCCTCCCGTCACCGGGAAATTCTTAGCATTCTCCGCCGGCGAAAGTTACCATGTCTGGGAATAGCGAGATTACGGAGAACAGGGCAACTATTATTGTAGCGTCTGTCCATTTAGAAGGGTTTAAGCCAACTTTTGCCACGCTGGCGGCCAGCGTGGCCAGACAAAAATAGTATGTAGAATTTTATCCATTACACTTCAAAAATGTTAGGATTTCTATATTATAAATTGCCGAATAAAGATTATTTTTTAGCTTCAATGCACAGACTTTATTGTTATAAAATATTAGGTAGGACCTCGTGAACAGAAAACAGAACACCTTTGCTGAGTTCTGTCTCAAACAACTTATTCACCAGCCGCTGTTGTTGCGTGTCGCGGGCGTTAGTGATGTCAAATGCGATAAACTTGAACCGCGTCTTGAACTGCACTTGGTCGCAAACTCTGCCATCAACAATGGGTTTTGGTAGCCTCCCGTCACCGGGAAATTCTTAGCATTCTCCGCCGGCGAAAGTTACCATGTCTGGGAATAGCGAGATTACGGAGAACAGGGCAACTATTATTGTAGCGTCTGTCCATTTAGAAGGGTTTAAGCCTACTTTTGCCACGCTGGCCAGACGGGTTGGCAAAGTGTTTTCTTCTCGAATTTTTCTTTTTTCAATTCGTTCCAACCTCGACAGAATATCACCCAGAAGCTGGAACTTCTCCCCCGAATTGACGAGGGAGTTACAGCTTCCGTTGTCCAGGATGCACCGCGTTGAAGTTTTCTGACATGCCCTATTTCTATGTTATAAATTGCCCAGTAAAAGTTGTCTTTGAGTTTCAATCCACTGACTTCATTGTTACACAAATAGTATGTAGAATTTTATCCACTACACTTCAAAAATGTTAGGCATTTATAAGTTTTAAATTGCCGAATAAAGATTATTTTTTAGCTTCAATGCACACACTTTATTGTTATAAAATATTAGGTAGGTCCCAAATGGAATTTTTATAATAACACTTCGAAAAGGTTTGCTGTGAGATAAACGTTGTCATTCGGCTTCAATCCACAAAATGACACAGGTTTACCCGTTGGATCTCGTGAACAAAAAACAGAATACCTTTGCTGAGTTCTATCTCAAACAACTTATTCACCAGCCGCTGTTGTTGCGTGTCGCGGGTGTTAGTGTTGCCAAATGCGATAAGCTTGAACCGCGTCTTGAACAGCATTTGGTCGCTCACGCTGCCATCAACAATGGGTTAATGTAATATAACAAATATTTGGAAAGAGCGGTTAATATATGTAATGTTATGACATATATTAACCGCTAAAATAAAAAAAAATATGTAGAATTTTATCCATTACACTCCAAAAACGATGGCATTTATATGTTATAAATTGCCGAATAAAGATTATCTTTTAGCTTCAATGCACAGACTTTATTGTTATAAAATATTAGGTAGGACCTCGTGAACAGAAAACAGAACACCTTTGCTGAGTTCTGTCTCAAACAACTTATTCACCTGCCGCTGTTGTTGCGGGTCGCGGGCGTTAGTGATCTCAAATGCTATAAACTTGAACCGCGTCTTGAACTGCACTTGGTCGCACACGCTGCCATCAACAATGGGTTTTGGTAGCCTCCCGTCACCGGGAAATTATTAGCATTCTCCGCCGGCGAAAGTTACCATGTCTGGGAATAGCGGGATTACGGAGAACAGGGCAACTATTATTGTAGCGTCTGTCCATTTAGAAGGGCTTAAGCCTACTTTTGCCACGCTGGCCAGACGGGTTGGCAAAGTGTTTTCTTCTCGAATTTTTCTTTTTTCAATTCGTTCCAACCTCGACAGAATATCACCCAGAAGCTGGAACTTCTCCCCCGAATTGACGAGGGAGTTACAGCTTCCGTTGTCGAGGATGCACCGCGTTGAAGTTTTCTGACATGCCCTATTTCTATGTTATAAATTGCCCAGTAATAGTTGTCTTTGAGTTTCAATCCACAGACTTCATTGTTACACAAATAGTATGTAGAATTTTATCCACTACACTTCAAAAATGTTAGGCATTTATAAGTTTTAAATTGCCGAATAAAGATTATTTTTTAGCTTCAATGCACACACTTTATTGTTATAAAATATTAGGTAGGTCCCAACTGGAATTTTTATAATAACACTTCGAAAAGGTTTGCTGTGAGATAAACGTTGTCATTTGGCTTCAATCCACAAAATGACACAGGTTTACCCGTTGGATCTCGTGAACAAAAAACAGAATACCTTTGCTGAGTTCTATCTCAAACAACTTATTCACCAGCCGCTGTTGTTGCGTGTCGCGGGCGTTAGTGTTGCCAAATGCGATAAGCTTGAACCGCGTCTTGAACAGCATTTGGTCGCTCACGCTGCCATCAACAATGGGTTAATGTAATATAACAAATATTTGGAAAGAGCGGTTAATATATGTAATGTTATGACATATATTAACCGCTAAAATAAAAAAAAATTATATAGAATTTTATCCATTACACTCCAAAAACGATGGCATTTATATGTTATAAATTGCCGAATAAAGATTATCTTTTAGCTTCAATGCACAGACTTTATTGTTATAAAATATTAGGTAGGACCTCGTGAACAGAAAACAGAACACCTTTGCTGAGTTCTGTCTCAAACAACTTATTCACCTGCCGCTGTTGTTGCGTGTCGCGGGCGTTAGTGATGTCAAATGCGATAAACTTGAACCGCATCTTGAACTGCACTTGGTCGCACACGCTGCCATCAACAATGGGTTTTGGTAGCCTCCCGTCACCGGGAAATTCTTAGCATTCTCCGCCGGCGAAAGTTACCATGTCTGGGAATAGCGGGATTACGGAGAACAGGGCAACTATTATTGTAGCGTCTGTCCATTTAGAAGGGTTTAAGCCTACTTTTGCCACGCTGGCCAGACGGGTTGGCAAAGTGTTTTCTTCTCGAATTTTTCTTTTTTCAATTCGTTCCAACCTCGACAGAATATCACCCAGAAGCTGGAACTTCTCCCCCGAATTGACGAGGGAGTTACAGCTTCCGTTGTCCAGGATGCACCGCGTTGAAGTTTTCTGACATGCCCTATTTCTATGTTATAAATTGCCCAGTAAAAGTTGTCTTTGAGTTTCAATCCACTGACTTCATTGTTACACAAATAGTATGTAGAATTTTATCCACTACACTTCAAAAATGTTAGGCATTTATAAGTTTTAAATTGCCGAATAAAGATTATTTTTTAGCTTCAATGCACACACTTTATTGTTATAAAATATTAGGTAGGTCCCAAATGGAATTTTTATAATAACACTTCGAAAAGGTTTGCTGTGAGATAAACGTTGTCATTCGGCTTCAATCCACAAAATGACACAGGTTTACCCGTTGGATCTCGTGAACAAAAAACAGAATACCTTTGCTGAGTTCTATCTCAAACAACTTATTCACCAGCCGCTGTTGTTGCGTGTCGCGGGTGTTAGTGTTGCCAAATGCGATAAGCTTGAACCGCGTCTTGAACAGCATTTGGTCGCTCACGCTGCCATCAACAATGGGTTAATGTAATATAACAAATATTTGGAAAGAGCGGTTAATATATGTAATGTTATGACATATATTAACCGCTAAAATAAAAAAAAAATATGTAGAATTTTATCCATTACACTCCAAAAACGATGGCATTTATATGTTATAAATTGCCGAATAAAGATTATCTTTTAGCTTCAATGCACAGACTTTATTGTTATAAAATATTAGGTAGGACCTCGTGAACAGAAAACAGAACACCTTTGCTGAGTTCTGTCTCAAACAACTTATTCACCTGCCGCTGTTGTTGCGGGTCGCGGGCGTTAGTGATCTCAAATGCTATAAACTTGAACCGCGTCTTGAACTGCACTTGGTCGCACACGCTGCCATCAACAATGGGTTTTGGTAGCCTCCCGTCACCGGGAAATTATTAGCATTCTCCGCCGGCGAAAGTTACCATGTCTGGGAATAGCGGGATTACGGAGAACAGGGCAACTATTATTGTAGCGTCTGTCCATTTAGAAGGGCTTAAGCCTACTTTTGCCACGCTGGCCAGACGGGTTGGCAAAGTGTTTTCTTCTCGAATTTTTCTTTTTTCAATTCGTTCCAACCTCGACAGAATATCACCCAGAAGCTGGAACTTCTCCCCCGAATTGACGAGGGAGTTACAGCTTCCGTTGTCGAGGATGCACCGCGTTGAAGTTTTCTGACATGCCCTATTTCTATGTTATAAATTGCCCAGTAATAGTTGTCTTTGAGTTTCAATCCACAGACTTCATTGTTACACAAATAGTATGTAGAATTTTATCCACTACACTTCAAAAATGTTAGGCATTTATAAGTTTTAAATTGCCGAATAAAGATTATTTTTTAGCTTCAATGCACACACTTTATTGTTATAAAATATTAGGTAGGTCCCAACTGGAATTTTTATAATAACACTTCGAAAAGGTTTGCTGTGAGATAAACGTTGTCATTTGGCTTCAATCCACAAAATGACACAGGTTTACCCGTTGGATCTCGTGAACAAAAAACAGAATACCTTTGCTGAGTTCTATCTCAAACAACTTATTCACCAGCCGCTGTTGTTGCGTGTCGCGGGCGTTAGTGTTGCCAAATGCGATAAGCTTGAACCGCGTCTTGAACAGCATTTGGTCGCTCACGCTGCCATCAACAATGGGTTAATGTAATATAACAAATATTTGGAAAGAGCGGTTAATATATGTAATGTTATGACATATATTAACCGCTAAAATAAAAAAAAAATATATAGAATTTTATCCATTACACTCCAAAAACGATGGCATTTATATGTTATAAATTGCCGAATAAAGATTATCTTTTAGCTTCAATGCACAGACTTTATTGTTATAAAATATTAGGTAGGACCTCGTGAACAGAAAACAGAACACCTTTGCTGAGTTCTGTCTCAAACAACTTATTCACCTGCCGCTGTTGTTGCGTGTCGCGGGCGTTAGTGATGTCAAATGCGATAAACTTGAACCGCATCTTGAACTGCACTTGGTCGCACACGCTGCCATCAACAATGGGTTTTGGTAGCCTCCCGTCACCGGGAAATTCTTAGCATTCTCCGCCGGCGAAAGTTACCATGTCTGGGAATAGCGGGATTACGGAGAACAGGGCAACTATTATTGTAGCGTCTGTCCATTTAGAAGGGTTTAAGCCTACTTTTGCCACGCTGGCCAGACGGGTTGGCAAAGTGTTTTCTTCTCGAATTTTTCTTTTTTCAATTCGTTCCAACCTCGACAGAATATCACCCAGAAGCTGGAACTTCTCCCCCGAATTGACGAGGGAGTTACAGCTTCCGTTGTCCAGGATGCACCGCGTTGAAGTTTTCTGACATGCCCTATTTCTATGTTATAAATTGCCCAGTAAAAGTTGTCTTTGAGTTTCAATCCACTGACTTCATTGTTACACAAATAGTATGTAGAATTTTATCCACTACACTTCAAAAATGTTTGGCATTTATAAGTTTTAAATTGCCGAATAAAGATTACTTTTTAGCTTCAATGCACACACTTTATTGTTATAAAATATTAGGTAGGTCCCAACTGGAATTTTTATAATAACACTTCGAAAAGGTTTGCTGTGAGATAAACGTTGTCATTCGGCTTCAATCCACAAAATGACACAGGTTTACCCGTTGGATCTCGTGAACAAAAAACAGAATACCTTTGCTGAGTTCTATCTCAAACAACTTATTCACCAGCCGCTGTTGTTGCGTGTCGCGGGTGTTAGTGTTGCCAAATGCGATAAGCTTGAACCGCGTCTTGAACAGCATTTGGTCGCTCACGCTGCCATCAACAATGGGTTAATGTAATATAACAAATATTTGGAAAGAGCGGTTAATATATGTAATGTTATGACATATATTAACCGCTAAAATAAAAAAAAAAATATGTAGAATTTTATCCATTACACTCCAAAAACGATGGCATTTATATGTTATAAATTGCCGAATAAAGATTATCTTTTAGCTTCAATGCACAGACTTTATTGTTATAAAATATTAGGTAGGACCTCGTGAACAGAAAACAGAACACCTTTGCTGAGTTCTGTCTCAAACAACTTATTCACCTGCCGCTGTTGTTGCGTGTCGCGGGCGTTAGTGATGTCAAATGCGATAAACTTGAACCGCGTCTTGAACTGCACTTGGTCGCACACGCTGCCATCAACAATGGGTTTTGGTAGCCTCCCGTCACCGGGAAATTCTTAGCATTCTCCGCCGGCGAAAGTTACCATGTCTGGGAATAGCGGGATTACGGAGAACAGGGCAACTATTATTGTAGCGTCTGTCCATTTAGAAGGGTTTAAGCCTACTTTTGCCACGCTGGCCAGACGGGTTGGCAAAGTGTTTTCTTCTCGAATTTTTCTTTTTTCAATTCGTTCCAACCTCGACAGAATATCACCCAGAAGCTGGAACTTCTCCCCCGAATTGACGAGGGAGTTACAGCTTCCGTTGTCCAGGATGCACCGCGTTGAAGTTTTCTGACATGCCCTATTTCTATGTTATAAATTGCCCAGTAAAAGTTGTCTTTGAGTTTCAATCCACAGACTTCATTGTTACACAAATAGTATGTAGAATTTTATCCACTACACTTCAAAAATGTTAGGCATTTATAAGTTTTAAATTGCCGAATAAAGATTATTTTTTAGCTTCAATGCACAGACTTTATTGTTATAAAATATTAGGTAGGTCCCAACTGGAATTTTATTTATAACACTTCGAAAAGGTTTGCCGTGAGATAAACGTTGTCATTCGGCTTCAATCCACAAAATGACACAGGTTTACCCGTTGGATCTCGTGAACAAAAAACAGAATACCTTTGCTGAGTTCTATCTCAAACAACTTATTCACCAGCCGCTGTTGTTGCGTGTCGCGGGCGTTAGTGTTGCCAAATGCGATAAGCTTGAACCGCGTCTTGAACAGCATTTGGTCGCTCACGCTGCCATCAACAATGGGTTAATGTAATATAACAAATATTTGGAAAGAGCGGTTAATATATGTAATGTTATGACATATATTAACCGCTAAAATAAAAAAAAATTATGTAGAATTTTATCCATTACACTCCAAAAACGATGGCATTTATATGTTATAAATTGCCGAATAAAGATTATCTTTTAGCTTCAATGCACAGACTTTATTATTATGAAATATTAGGTAGGACCTCGTGAACAGAAAACAGAACACCTTTGCTGAGTTCTGTCTCAAACAACTTATTCACCTGCCGCTGTTGTTGCGTGTCGCGGGCGTTAGTGATGTCAAATGCGATAAACTTGAACCGCGTCTTGAACTGCACTTGGTCGCAAACTCTGCCATCAACAATGGGTTTTTGGTAGCCTCCCGTCACCGGGAAATTCTTAGCATTCTCCGCCGGCGAAAGTTACCATGTCTGGGAATAGCGAGATTACGGAGAACAGGGCAACTATTATTGTAGCGTCTGTCCATTTAGAAGGGTTTAAGCCAACTTTTGCCACGCTGGCGGCCAGCGTGGCCAGACAAAAATAGTATGTAGAATTTTATCCATTACACTTCAAAAATGTTAGGATTTCTATATTATAAATTGCCGAATAAAGATTATTTTTTAGCTTCAATGCACAGACTTTATTGTTATAAAATATTAGGTAGGACCTCGTGAACAGAAAACAGAACACCTTTGCTGAGTTCTGTCTCAAACAACTTATTCACCAGCCGCTGTTGTTGCGTGTCGCGGGCGTTAGTGATGTCAAATGCGATAAACTTGAACCGCGTCTTGAACTGCACTTGGTCGCAAACTCTGCCATCAACAATGGGTTTTGGTAGCCTCCCGTCACCGGGAAATTCTTAGCATTCTCCGCCGGCGAAAGTTACCATGTCTGGGAATAGCGAGATTACGGAGAACAGGGCAACTATTATTGTAGCGTCTGTCCATTTAGAAGGGTTTAAGCCTACTTTTGCCACGCTGGCCAGACGGGTTGGCAAAGTGTTTTCTTCTCGAATTTTTCTTTTTTCAATTCGTTCCAACCTCGACAGAATATCACCCAGAAGCTGGAACTTCTCCCCCGAATTGACGAGGGAGTTACAGCTTCCGTTGTCCAGGATGCACCGCGTTGAAGTTTTCTGACATGCCCTATTTCTATGTTATAAATTGCCCAGTAAAAGTTGTCTTTGAGTTTCAATCCACTGACTTCATTGTTACACAAATAGTATGTAGAATTTTATCCACTACACTTCAAAAATGTTAGGCATTTATAAGTTTTAAATTGCCGAATAAAGATTATTTTTTAGCTTCAATGCACACACTTTATTGTTATAAAATATTAGGTAGGTCCCAAATGGAATTTTTATAATAACACTTCGAAAAGGTTTGCTGTGAGATAAACGTTGTCATTCGGCTTCAATCCACAAAATGACACAGGTTTACCCGTTGGATCTCGTGAACAAAAAACAGAATACCTTTGCTGAGTTCTATCTCAAACAACTTATTCACCAGCCGCTGTTGTTGCGTGTCGCGGGTGTTAGTGTTGCCAAATGCGATAAGCTTGAACCGCGTCTTGAACAGCATTTGGTCGCTCACGCTGCCATCAACAATGGGTTAATGTAATATAACAAATATTTGGAAAGAGCGGTTAATATATGTAATGTTATGACATATATTAACCGCTAAAATAAAAAAAAATATGTAGAATTTTATCCATTACACTCCAAAAACGATGGCATTTATATGTTATAAATTGCCGAATAAAGATTATCTTTTAGCTTCAATGCACAGACTTTATTGTTATAAAATATTAGGTAGGACCTCGTGAACAGAAAACAGAACACCTTTGCTGAGTTCTGTCTCAAACAACTTATTCACCTGCCGCTGTTGTTGCGGGTCGCGGGCGTTAGTGATCTCAAATGCTATAAACTTGAACCGCGTCTTGAACTGCACTTGGTCGCACACGCTGCCATCAACAATGGGTTTTGGTAGCCTCCCGTCACCGGGAAATTATTAGCATTCTCCGCCGGCGAAAGTTACCATGTCTGGGAATAGCGGGATTACGGAGAACAGGGCAACTATTATTGTAGCGTCTGTCCATTTAGAAGGGCTTAAGCCTACTTTTGCCACGCTGGCCAGACGGGTTGGCAAAGTGTTTTCTTCTCGAATTTTTCTTTTTTCAATTCGTTCCAACCTCGACAGAATATCACCCAGAAGCTGGAACTTCTCCCCCGAATTGACGAGGGAGTTACAGCTTCCGTTGTCGAGGATGCACCGCGTTGAAGTTTTCTGACATGCCCTATTTCTATGTTATAAATTGCCCAGTAATAGTTGTCTTTGAGTTTCAATCCACAGACTTCATTGTTACACAAATAGTATGTAGAATTTTATCCACTACACTTCAAAAATGTTAGGCATTTATAAGTTTTAAATTGCCGAATAAAGATTATTTTTTAGCTTCAATGCACACACTTTATTGTTATAAAATATTAGGTAGGTCCCAACTGGAATTTTTATAATAACACTTCGAAAAGGTTTGCTGTGAGATAAACGTTGTCATTTGGCTTCAATCCACAAAATGACACAGGTTTACCCGTTGGATCTCGTGAACAAAAAACAGAATACCTTTGCTGAGTTCTATCTCAAACAACTTATTCACCAGCCGCTGTTGTTGCGTGTCGCGGGCGTTAGTGTTGCCAAATGCGATAAGCTTGAACCGCGTCTTGAACAGCA
Source organism: Eilema griseolum (assembly GCA_963662185.1). Lineage (NCBI taxonomy): Eukaryota > Metazoa > Arthropoda > Insecta > Lepidoptera > Erebidae > Eilema > Eilema griseolum. The sequence continues at coordinate 17,275,556 of OY759250.1, forward strand.
TTTGGTCGCTCACGCTGCCATCAACAATGGGTTAATGTAATATAACAAATATTTGGAAAGAGCGGTTAATATATGTAATGTTATGACATATATTAACCGCTAAAATAAAAAAAAATTATATAGAATTTTATCCATTACACTCCAAAAACGATGGCATTTATATGTTATAAATTGCCGAATAAAGATTATCTTTTAGCTTCAATGCACAGACTTTATTGTTATAAAATATTAGGTAGGACCTCGTGAACAGAAAACAGAACACCTTTGCTGAGTTCTGTCTCAAACAACTTATTCACCTGCCGCTGTTGTTGCGTGTCGCGGGCGTTAGTGATGTCAAATGCGATAAACTTGAACCGCATCTTGAACTGCACTTGGTCGCACACGCTGCCATCAACAATGGGTTTTGGTAGCCTCCCGTCACCGGGAAATTCTTAGCATTCTCCGCCGGCGAAAGTTACCATGTCTGGGAATAGCGGGATTACGGAGAACAGGGCAACTATTATTGTAGCGTCTGTCCATTTAGAAGGGTTTAAGCCTACTTTTGCCACGCTGGCCAGACGGGTTGGCAAAGTGTTTTCTTCTCGAATTTTTCTTTTTTCAATTCGTTCCAACCTCGACAGAATATCACCCAGAAGCTGGAACTTCTCCCCCGAATTGACGAGGGAGTTACAGCTTCCGTTGTCCAGGATGCACCGCGTTGAAGTTTTCTGACATGCCCTATTTCTATGTTATAAATTGCCCAGTAAAAGTTGTCTTTGAGTTTCAATCCACTGACTTCATTGTTACACAAATAGTATGTAGAATTTTATCCACTACACTTCAAAAATGTTTGGCATTTATAAGTTTTAAATTGCCGAATAAAGATTACTTTTTAGCTTCAATGCACACACTTTATTGTTATAAAATATTAGGTAGGTCCCAACTGGAATTTTTATAATAACACTTCGAAAAGGTTTGCTGTGAGATAAACGTTGTCATTCGGCTTCAATCCACAAAATGACACAGGTTTACCCGTTGGATCTCGTGAACAAAAAACAGAATACCTTTGCTGAGTTCTATCTCAAACAACTTATTCACCAGCCGCTGTTGTTGCGTGTCGCGGGTGTTAGTGTTGCCAAATGCGATAAGCTTGAACCGCGTCTTGAACAGCATTTGGTCGCTCACGCTGCCATCAACAATGGGTTAATGTAATATAACATATATTTGGAAAGAGCGGTTAATATATGTAATGTTATGACATATATTAACCGCTAAAATAAAAAAAAAAATATGTAGAATTTTATCCATTACACTCCAAAAACGATGGCATTTATATGTTATAAATTGCCGAATAAAGATTATCTTTTAGCTTCAATGCACAGACTTTATTGTTATAAAATATTAGGTAGGACCTCGTGAACAGAAAACAGAACACCTTTGCTGAGTTCTGTCTCAAACAACTTATTCACCTGCCGCTGTTGTTGCGTGTCGCGGGCGTTAGTGATGTCAAATGCGATAAACTTGAACCGCGTCTTGAACTGCACTTGGTCGCACACGCTGCCATCAACAATGGGTTTTGGTAGCCTCCCGTCACCGGGAAATTCTTAGCATTCTCCGCCGGCGAAAGTTACCATGTCTGGGAATAGCGGGATTACGGAGAACAGGGCAACTATTATTGTAGCGTCTGTCCATTTAGAAGGGTTTAAGCCTACTTTTGCCACGCTGGCCAGACGGGTTGGCAAAGTGTTTTCTTCTCGAATTTTTCTTTTTTCAATTCGTTCCAACCTCGACAGAATATCACCCAGAAGCTGGAACTTCTCCCCCGAATTGACGAGGGAGTTACAGCTTCCGTTGTCCAGGATGCACCGCGTTGAAGTTTTCTGACATGCCCTATTTCTATGTTATAAATTGCCCAGTAAAAGTTGTCTTTGAGTTTCAATCCACAGACTTCATTGTTACACAAATAGTATGTAGAATTTTATCCACTACACTTCAAAAATGTTAGGCATTTATAAGTTTTAAATTGCCGAATAAAGATTATTTTTTAGCTTCAATGCACAGACTTTATTGTTATAAAATATTAGGTAGGTCCCAACTGGAATTTTATTTATAACACTTCGAAAAGGTTTGCCGTGAGATAAACGTTGTCATTCGGCTTCAATCCACAAAATGACACAGGTTTACCCGTTGGATCTCGTGAACAAAAAACAGAATACCTTTGCTGAGTTCTATCTCAAACAACTTATTCACCAGCCGCTGTTGTTGCGTGTCGCGGGCGTTAGTGTTGCCAAATGCGATAAGCTTGAACCGCGTCTTGAACTGCATTTGGTCGCTCACGCTGCCATCAACAATGGGTTAATGTAATATAACAAATATTTGGAAAGAGCGGTTAATATATGTAATGTTATGACATATATTAACCGCTAAAATAAAAAAAAATTATGTAGAATTTTATCCATTACACTCCAAAAACGATGGCATTTATATGTTATAAATTGCCGAATAAAGATTATCTTTTAGCTTCAATGCACAGACTTTATTATTATAAAATATTAGGTAGGACCTCGTGAACAGAAAACAGAACACCTTTGCTGAGTTCTGTCTCAAACAACTTATTCACCTGCCGCTGTTGTTGCGTGTCGCGGGCGTTAGTGATCTCAAATGCGATAAACTTGAACCGCGTCTTGAACTGCACTTGGTCGCACACGCTGCCATCAACAATGGGTTTTGGTAGCCTCCCGTCACCGGGAAATTCTTAGCATTCTCCGCCGGCGAAAGTTACCATGTCTGGGAATAGCGGGATTACGGAGAACAGGGCAACTATTATTGTAGCGTCTGTCCATTTAGAAGGGCTTAAGCCTACTTTTGCCACGCTGGCCAGACGGGTTGGCAAAGTGTTTTCTTCTCGAATTTTTCTTTTTTCAATTCGTTCCAACCTCGACAGAATATCACCCAGAAGCTGGAACTTCTCCCCCGAATTGACGAGGGAGTTACAGCTTCCGTTGTCCAGGATGCACCGCGTTGAAGTTTTCTGACATGCCCTATTTCTATGTTATAAATTGCCCAGTAAAAGTTGTCTTTGAGTTTCAATCCACTGACTTCATTGTTACACAAATAGTATGTAGAATTTTATCCACTACACTTCAAAAATGTTAGGCATTTATAAGTTTTAAATTGCCGAATACAGATTATTTTTTAGCTTCAATGCACACACTTTATTGTTATAAAATATTAGGTAGGTCCCAAATGGAATTTTTATAATAACACTTCGAAAAGGTTTGCTGTGAGATAAACGTTGTCATTCGGCTTCAATCCACAAAATGACACAGGTTTACCCGTTGGATCTCGTGAACAAAAAACAGAATACCTTTGCTGAGTTCTATCTCAAACAACTTATTCACCAGCCGCTGTTGTTGCGTGTCGCGGGTGTTAGTGTTGCCAAATGCGATAAGCTTGAACCGCGTCTTGAACAGCATTTGGTCGCTCACGCTGCCATCAACAATGGGTTAATGTAATATAACAATTATTTGGAAAGAGCGGTTAATATATGTAATGTTATGACATATATTAACCGCTAAAATAAAAAAAAATATGTAGAATTTTATCCATTACACTCCAAAAACGATGGCATTTATATGTTATAAATTGCCGAATAAAGATTATCTTTTAGCTTCAATGCACAGACTTTATTGTTATAAAATATTAGGTAGGACCTCGTGAACAGAAAACAGAACACCTTTGCTGAGTTCTGTCTCAAACAACTTATTCACCTGCCGCTGTTGTTGCGGGTCGCGGGCGTTAGTGATCTCAAATGCTATAAACTTGAACCGCGTCTTGAACTGCACTTGGTCGCACACGCTGCCATCAACAATGGGTTTTGGTAGCCTCCCGTCACCGGGAAATTATTAGCATTCTCCGCCGGTGAAAGTTACCATGTCTGGGAATAGCGGGATTACGGAGAACAGGGCAACTATTATTGTAGCGTCTGTCCATTTAGAAGGGCTTAAGCCTACTTTTGCCACGCTGGCCAGACGGGTTGGCAAAGTGTTTTCTTCTCGAATTTTTCTTTTTTCAATTCGTTCCAACCTCGACAGAATATCACCCAGAAGCTGGAACTTCTCCCCCGAATTGACGAGGGAGTTACAGCTTCCGTTGTCCAGGATGCACCGCGTTGAAGTTTTCTGACATGCCCTATTTCTATGTTATAAATTGCCCATTAAAAGTTGTCTTTGAGTTTCAATCCACAGACTTCATTGTTACACAAATAGTATGTAGAATTTTATCCACTACACTTCAAAAATGTTAGGCATTTATAAGTTTTAAATTGCCGAATAAAGATTATTTTTTAGCTTCAATGCACAGACTTTATTGTTATAAATTATTAGGTAGGTCCCAACTGGAATATTACTCATAACATTTTGAAAAGGTTTGCTGTAAGATAAATGTTGTCTTTCCACTCTAAGGTCCTTTGGGCCACTGTGGCGTACTGTGACAGTACAGGCAAACTGGGCGTCTTCACATCCTTCTTACCACAACTGTAACAGACAATAAGTTCTGACTTCCAGATGAGGCTCTAGAAGTTCGCCCTACCCAACCAACCAATTCCAATTGAGTGTGGTTTTGAACCAATGAAAAGGTGTATATATCAATTCATTCTTTACGTCTCTTTCTATTAGTGTATGAACACTGTCTTCTTTTGTGTCCTTTAAAAACAGTACAGAAAAAGAAACTCGTAACACGATACTTATTTTTGACATGCACACATTTACACGAAGTTAGAATCTGCTTGGTAAACGAATTGTTGTAATTCTGCTCAGGATAAGTGACCATTTTACGAACTTTAAAGGAATCCATCGAGATCTACTGGCAATTCATAAAGTTACTCGTTTTTTGCGGAATCGCTCAATGTAGCCTTTTTAGACCCGCAGTACAATTGGACGTAGTTAAGCAGAAAGGATTCAGTCCACTTCCAACTACTTTTGAAATATTTGAAAGTTTACATCGTATTTTTGTCATGAATGCGACAGAATTCAGCTGCTGCTTTAATGGCAGAGGAAGGGTATTTTTTGTATTTTAATATTTGTGTTATGGAATTAGGCTTACTTTAATATTGCATGACATATTATAAAAAATATGAGATTGGATCCTTTCTGATAATTGGCACTTTCTACACTACATATTATTTTTCAGAAAGGTAGTTGGAACCTTTTTTTTGAAAGGATTGCTCACCTTTTTGTGATAAAATATAGTAAACAGGAATAAAAAAAATGTGTTTAAAAACTAATTTTTTTTTTCTTAAAAAACTTAAAATTTATAAGTATTAGGTACATTTAAATTTATTATATCTCTGACTATCGATTTCAAATTCGTTTTCAATAGTAAAATCAGGCACTCCTACAAACCAGCCCACATCATCTATGATATTTTCGTCTCCCTGTAAAGCCTTATAGAAACTTAAGCAGTCTTTTGTAACTAGATGAAACATAGATTTTAAGTCATCGTTTATTATAGCCATATTAGTTTAGGTTGTGTTATTTTTTTGCCACTAGGCCACAAAACGGTCATGTCTTTGTCTGTTAAATCAAATGATTTTCCTTTTATTTTCTTTTCTATGTTCACTTCTTGGCGCTCCTCATTGGTCTTTTTCGTCTAGTACTGAATCGTCACTTCAATATTTTTGTTATATATTCCAAAATGAATGCAATGAACGATAGCAGTATTTTATAGACTGCATCTTGAAGAGGTAGTAGGCACCTTGACAGCTGGTAAGAATTAAAAGTGATGTAGGTGATTAATTTCACTAACAATATGGTAAGAGCCTGTCACATACATTGCTGAGTTCCCTCGTAATGGTGACCTTTGATACGTATTGAGTCAGTCTAGGTTGGTGTGTGGATCTGACTATCAATAGGACATAGGGAAACTTTTCTTTCTACATTTTTGGTAACTCCTGGAGTTTAGAAGATATTGGGCACGAAGGTTTTAGTGATTTTGAATCGAACTGTAATATCATGGGAGTATTTGCTAATAATATTTCGAGTTTGATTTACTATCTTATTAGTAAGGTCTGCTGTATTAAACTGTAGTCTCGTTCGATAATAGATTTTCGAATTTCTGCTTGCACTCCGATGTATCCATAACAACCGCAGCGTTTCCCTTATCTTGTCTGCATGAAGTACTGTTATATACGGCCCAGCTCGAAAGTCCTTCAATGCGATGAACTCGTTTACGCGAATCTCCTGTGTGGGAGCTTCGCTTCGATGCAAGACCGATGAAACGTCGGACTAAATGTCAATAAAACCAAATATCTCGCGATAAAATCAGTCAAAAAGTGATTTTATTCCAATGAGAATAGATTGAATTTTCGCAAATACATCAAACATCAAATACTGATCTTTTTTATAGTAGTAACTCGTATAAGATACTGCATTAGTTTCTAAATAAATCTGTAATTGCTGCGTGCTACCAACGCGCATAATGATTAATAGGTACGGCTTACATGGGAACAGGAATGGCAGCAACGGCTGGATACTGCGTCATAGATTACCAGAGATTCATTACCAGCACACGTGTTTCCTTCTTCCTACAGTCCCGGGGCCTGAAAAAGCATCTGATGAGGCCGCCAAGCTGAGTGCCACCATTGTAGCACTTAGTGTCTGTAATGGTGACCCTCTTTCCTGAGACTTTGCCTTTAGCTTACCATCAGGCGAGGTGAGGTCAAGTTGGCGTGTCCTACATAAAAAAAAAAAAAAGATGATTTACAGCCTCTGTTGAATACGACTTTAATGGGAACAAGAATGGTTAAGTTGTACCCACCCCCCTTTCTACGGGACCACTCGACGCTCCTTTTTTCGTTCTTTCATTTTAATATTCTAAAATTTTTGGAATGATCAATTAATAACATTTATTAACGAGCGGTTAATAAATGTAATGTTATAACATATATTAACCGCTAAAAATAAAAAATATTGTTAAAAAATGTTATGTAGAATTTTATCCATTACACTCCAAAAACGTTAGCATTTATATGTTATAAAATATTTGGTAGGATCTCATGAACAGAAAACAGAATACCTTTGCTGAGTTCTGTCTCAAACAACTTATTCACCAGCCGCTGTGAGTGTGGGCATTTGTGCCGACTTTCCTGTTTTGTCGACTTTACAGAAAAATCACACATCGATTACCTTTATGCCGAATATTCAAACTTCATTGATTTTAGTGCTTTTGTGCTGACTTTCCCTTGATGCCGACTTTTAAAATTAATCCATTTTTATGTTTAAAAAGCCAACAAAATAAATATCTTCGTTACAGGAACCGCAATGCCGACTATTTGTACAGTCGTGTATAATTTTATCTTGTAAATAATGATTGAAACAAAAATAGTAATGTAGGTATGGATATATTATTATTGTAGTTTAAAATAAAAACAAAAGCTGAGATCTCTTATGGAAAAAAACGTATTTAACTTAAAAACTCCTGATTAAAAACGAACATTTGCGAGTCTTTTTAAGCATGTCATTATTTCAATGTTGCTGCTCAAATAGTCATCTACTATTTTTTGGTACCGGCTGTCTCTTAATTTGTATTTTTCCATATTTTTTAGAAATCGGCAAATAAGCGTGGTCACTGTGGACGCTCTCATCCTTCAATATTTTAATTAAGGGAAAAATAGACACCTTTCTAACTTTTACGACTTTCTTCAAGCGGGCATGCCAACTTTCCACAGCATTTGAAGTGCGATGTGGATTACCGTAACAGCTGACTACTGGCAATACTTCCCGGTTCATCCACTGTTTTACAAACTAATCAATAAATTGATTCCAATTACTGTTATTTCTGATTATTTCAAATTGTATATTAATAAATCCTTCTGGAATATGTTGAATGGGCTAAGGCAGTATATAAAGATATAATGTTTTTATCGCCTTCTTCATTTAAATTATACTTTTTTGCATTTTTTTGCAATGTTTGTGAAAAGTGAAAAAAAACAACCTTTTTTTCATGACCTTCCTTGCTGCAAAATACTAGTATTTTATCGTCTATCCCATCTTCAAAAAGTAGAAAATTTACGCCTAATTTTGGGCTCATTTTCACATCAGCCAATGTTTTAAAGACTGTAGAATAAACTTGTAAATACTGCCTTCTAGCCCTATACAAGCAATTTTTTATAGAATTAAATAATGGAATAACACCATCATATTGGTGATTACTTTTGTAATCCTTTATAAATTCATCATAAATTAGTGGTATCGGTCCTAAATCATCGCACACACGTTTTTTCAGTGCAGACATAATTTTAGCGATTTCAAACTTATTCCAATCAGGTTCACAAACGTGAATGGACTCTCGCATTACAGTGCCGTCCTCTTCCATCCATGTAATTGATCCAGAACACCTTCGATTGGAGCATCTCCATATTTGTGAATTATCCTTATTTCTTCTTTCTAATGTGTAATTAAATCCGTATCGCCACAAAGTCCAGCCACCCTATAAATATAATTATTGTATAATTTATACTGTCTATTGTCGGCACTTGTTGAAGCGTCTGTCCATTTAGAAGGGTTTAAGCCTACTTTTGCCAACCTGGCCAGACGGGTTGGCAAAGTGTTTTCTTCTCGAATTTTTCTTTTTTCAATTCGTTCCAACAGAATATCACCCAGAAGCTGCAACTTCTCCCCCGAATTGACGAGGGAGTTACAGCTTCCGTTGTCCAGGATGAACCGCGTTGAAGTTTTCTGACATGCCCTATTTCTACGTTATAAATTGTAATAATAAAAAAATATATTTATTACATATTGAATGAAGCAAGTCAAATATGACAAAGTAAGTGTGTAATCTCCTATTTAAAAGAAATAAAAACAAAATTGGTTTGTAAGTACATTACCATAAAAGTTCGGGCGCCTTGGAGATACACATGCCTAGGATAATCAGCGGATATTGGAAACTTTTAATCTTCCGGTGGTGAGCTAAATGAAACCAAACTGTGAGGTTAATGTTTTATTGTACACTCCAGTGTGCATTAAGAAATAAATTTAAGGACATACCTAATACGTAATTAGCCTTAAATTAAAATTAAAGTTTTAGAAACTATGTCAATATGATCCTACATCACCAATGCATTTTAAGGTTATATTAAAGTTAAGTTTTAAAGTAAAATTAAAGCATGCTCACGGCATCCCTCGGCGAGTAAGTGCAGGCAAACCCAGCAGCGAGAAAGCTCGTAGCAGACAAGTTCTCAATTCAAGCCCATGCGGTGCATCAATGCTTGTGGTGAAAAGCCCAAATTTTCCATAAGGAAATGCAGATGAAAAGCCAATGAAAAGGAAGGCATAAAAAACCGTAAGAAAAAAAAGACGGTTCCAATTGGAAACCTGTAACAAAATTGTGTGTCATTAGAACAAGCTCCAATATGAACACGAGGTCCTAAAGTTTTATAAATTTGTGCGACTTATCACCTTAATTCGCTGGAACAACACTAGTACCAAACGAAATCATATTATTTTTAAGTTAAAAGCTGAAATAAATTATAATCCCATATTAGGATCATTATGAATACATGAATACACAATTTATTGTCCTTCAGGCAAAAATACTCTCATATTGATGAGATTTATCAAAATTTTAATTACGAAGCCATGAAAATCGACTTTCCAAACCAGATCGTTAGGAAGAAATTGTGCTGTGTGTGTTGTGTTGATCATGAGACGTTGTTACTAAAATTAAAATATTATGGTGTTTCAAGCGGCTCATTTAGATTACTTACGTCTTTTTTTTTTTATATAGGACACACTAATTTGACCTCACCTCGCCTGATGGTAAGCTAAAGGCAAAGTCTCAGGAAAGAGGGTCACCATTACAGACACTAAGTGCTACAATGGTGGCACTCAGCTTGGCGGCCTCATCAGATGCTTTTTCACGCCCCGCTTAAAGGCCCCGGGACTGTAGGAAGAAGGAAACACGTGTGCTGGTATTGAATTCCAGGTCTTGGTAGTGCGGCAAAGAAAAGAGTCTCCAAACCGCTTGGTTCTTGCTCGTATATTCTGCACAGTGTGAGAGTGACATCTAAGGCCTGCACGTGTTGTCCTATGTAGGAAAGGAGATGGTGGGATTAGTTGGAAGAGCTCGTCAGAACACTCACCGTGGTAGAGACGGTAAAATACAGCCAAGGAAGCAATATGTCTACGCATCTGCAAAGGCTCGAGGGTGTTCGTGACCTCAGGGTTCCCAATAATTCGGACCGCGCGTCGCTGCAACCTGTCGAGAGCATCTAGTAGGTATTTCGCGGAGCCATCCCAGAGATGCGAGCAGTATTCCACGCAGGAGCGAATTTGTGTCTTATAGAGAAGACACCGCTGCTCCGGCGTGAAAAAACGTCTCATTTTGTTTAGGAGTCCGAGTTTCCGCGAGGCTGTTTTGATGATGCTCTCGATGTAATTTCTGTTATTCAGTTTGCAGCGAATATCCATGCCTAGGATATTGAGATTGTCCTGCAGTGGCAGTGGCGTGCTCTGAAGAGTGGGAAGGGGAAGGAAAGAAGATACCTTTGCTGTGAACGCACAAGCCTGCGTCTTCTTGGCATTGAACTCGACCATGTTCTCAGAGCCCCATTGAGAAATGTGATTCAAGATCCGGTCCAGTTCAGTGACAAGTGCCAGACTCTATCGAAAGCTTTGGCGATATCAAGACTAATTGCCAGTGACTCGCCGTGCTTGTCCATAGCCTCACCCCAAAGATGGGTAACGTATGCTAGAAGATCACCCGTTGACCATTTCGGCCTGAAGCCATATTGCCGGTCATTAATTAAGGAGTGATCCTCTAGGTGACGCATGAGCTGTTTGTTAATGATGTGCTCGAAGACCTTGCACAGCACTGAGGTGACGGCTATGGGTCGATAGTTGGCTGGCTCTGAGCGATCCCCCTTCTTGGGAATCGGCTGTACATTCGCCTCTTTCCAAGCCGAAGGCACTGTACCCGAGCTGTAGGACACTCGGTACAGCCGCGTAAGCATCGGAGACAACTCCGCTGCACATTTTTGTAAGACCACCGCTGGAATACCATCCGGGCCACTGGCTTTCCGGACATCGAGTGATTGAAGCACCGCACGGACATCGCATTGCCTGATACGTATTTCAGGCATTACGTGGTCACCATTGGGTAGTGTCGGCGGCTGTATACCGCAATCATCGACTCGGGCATTGGCCGCAAAGAGATTTACTAGCATATTGGCTTTCTCTTGCGGTCCATGGGCCAGGGATCCATCAGGGTAGCGCAGCGGTGGCAGCGAAGGCTGACAGAAGTTGGCCTGCACGGCTTGGGCCAGTCGCCAATATCCACGGCTGCCCGTGGGATGTGCCACTAGCTCTTGACCAAGCCGTGCAATGCGCAGGGCATCCGCTCTGACGTAAGCCCTCTTGCAGACCTTTGTGGCTCTGTTGTACGCCGCCTTGAAGTGGCCCACATTGGGATCGTGCGTGGCACGCGCCCTTACCCAAGCGCGATACGCGGACTGCTTTTGATCAACAGCCCTCGCACACTCGCGCCCGAACCAAGGGCGCACTCCTCGGGCACCGGTGACATCAGTGTACGGGATATAGTATTCCATACCCAGACCGATCTCACCGGCAACAGCAGTAGCACAATCTGAGGGTTTCTTACCTTCAAAGCAGCGTTCAACCCACGGGATGGACGCAAAATAGTTGCGCAGCCCATCCCAATCTGCTGACGAGTAGTGCCAGAGACGCCGCTTCCCCTGCACGGGTCGTGAGGGCGCTATAATTGGCACCTTGGAGCAGACCAGACAGTGGTCGGAATTGCCTAAAGCGGCTTGTACCGAAACACTGTGCAGGTCTGGGTGACTCGTCAGCAGAAGGTCTAGCAGAGAGGGTGCTAGGACCGACCTTCTTGGTATTCTAGTGACCTCGTGTACCAATTGGGTCAGGCCATGCGCCAGAGCAAATGCATGGGCGGCTCTTCCCGCATGGTCTGTTTTGGTGGAGCCCAACCAGGTTTCGTGGTGGGCGTTAAAGTCCCCCAAAAATACCACATCGGCGTTCGGAAACCGTTCCTGCGCATCATCTGCCGCCTGACTCAGATATTCAAAGAGTCGAGTTGTCTCAGCATCTCCTGTATGGGAACGGTAGAGGCACACATACATCTGACTCGTAGAGTCATGGTCTACGTGTACCCATAGGGTTGAAAAGGATGGGTCCTCAAGGCAGCGCAAACGGCGACAACAAACATCCGCCCTAAGAAACACGCACACCCCGGCTTTTGCACGGAAATTTTCCTCGATAACATAGCCGGGGTAAAGCAAGTAGGTCGTCACTGACAGAATTCAAAAAGTTAATGTTAATGGCACTGACTCTTATGGTGCCCCATTAGTTATGGGAGTACCCCAGGGCTCGATATTAGGACCCCTTCTATTCTTGATATATGTTAATGATCTTCCTTACTTCGCTACAAATCTTTGTGAAATTGTATTATTTGCTGATGACACATCATTAATTTTTAAGACTGATAGACATAAAATAATACTTGACGAAGTGAATAATACCCTTTCTGATATATTACATTGGTTTACAAGTAACAACTTGCTGCTCAATGCGAAGAAAACTAAATGTGTAAAGTTTATTATGCCTAATGTAAGACAGACAGATATTAATATCAAAATGAATAATGAATCTGTCCAAATAGTCAATACCACAGTTTTTCTTGGAATAACTCTAGATAGTAAACTGCAATGGGGTTCTCATATAACAGCCTTGGCAGGAAGACTTAGCTCAGCTGCCTGTGCGGTTAGAAAGATAAGGTCACTGACTGATGAGGAAACTGCTCGATTAGTTTATTTTAGCTACTTCCATACCGTTATGTCATACGGTCTGCTGCTGTGGGGCTCAGCTGCCGATATTGAGACTATATTTGTACTACAAAAACGAGCGATACGAGCGATCTATAGCCTCAGACCCCGTGACTCGCTGAAAGAAGTTTTCAAAGAAATTAATATTTTAACAGTTTCTTCTCAATATATTCATGATAATATCTTATATGTACGAAAAGAACTAAATATTTTCGAAAAACTATCTGATGTACACCATTTTAATACGAGAAACAAAAATAAACTAGTTGAACCAAAACTTCGGCTTCACAAAGTTGGTGATTCATTTGTAGGCAGCTGCATAAAAATATTTAACAAAATTCCTCAGGATTTGATTAATTTGCCAATAAATAAATTTAAAATAGAAGAGCGTGGTCGACATAAGTCTCTTGCTTAAACTAAGCAAATTTAAAAAAGAAAAATAATTTTGTTCTAATATAGTTCGCTGAGTTTCTTGCTGGTATCTTCTCAGTAGAACTGACCTACCGAACCAGCGAAAGAATCATTTTCCAATGATTTATTTTTAAATTATTTAATATTTTTATATTATTTCTTGACATATCCAATTGTAAAATGTTGACGTTCATATGTGCTCTTTGTGTGCCTAAACTGAATAAATGAAATTGATTCTTTGAAAGGTCCCTTGACAGCGTACGTCAAAATGTCATTCATTCCGCGTTTCGAAACTCCAAAGAATTTTCGTTCAAAAATTAGAATTAAAACCGGTGTGATGACGTTCGAAAAGTGCGTCGTTACATTACATCCCTCCCCAAAAAGAAAAAACGAAAGAAACTTCCTTTTCTAATGAAAATTATGAGAGTCCAGAACAAAATTCCAAGGAACCTCAAAAAAATGAAATGTCTTGCAACATTTTTCAATAAACAAAAAAGTAATGCGAAAGCATCTTGCAATGGGTATTGCAAAAACAATTAAAAAGTAAAGAATGTGAAAGCATTTCTAAAAATCAAAGCATGTGAAAACATTCGAAAAGTAAAGAATTAAGTTGGAAACTTCCAGTTTTAAATGGAAATAAAGGGTATTATCCAACTCAATGGAATAACCAAAACCAAACTCAGAAAAGAGTAAAGACTTATTTCAACACAAAAGTTGAAAGTGAAAATAAATCTTACAACAAAATAAATTAAATAATCCCTGCTCAATTCTATTCCAGATATCGATTAGGCAACCAACGCCGTCGAATCTAATCCTTGATCTTAACCAGCCTTCTAGCATCAATACAAAAGTGCGGTTGAGCTCCTACGCCACCGACTCTATACCAGCAATTCCTGAAACAAAAATATGAAACTAACAAGCTATCAAATATGAGGCAAATATTTTTTAACCAAGTTCTATGATCATCTTTAACAAAACAAGAAATACATGTTTCGACTGTTTTGTTATATCTCTCTACAGGATTATTTTGTGGTGTATATAAAGTATTATAAAATATTTTTATTATAACTTTTTAGAAAATCTACAAATTGCTTAGCTGTAAATTGGCTTCCATTATCACAAACAAAAATTTTAGGTGTTCCAAACTTAAGAAATATTTCTCTTTCAAGAATCTTACAAATTACTTTAGTGGTAGCACTAGTCATAGGAAATATCCAACAATATTTGGTAAAAACATCTACCTAGTCTAGCCATAAATATTGTTACGAAGAAAAAACATTTTTTTTATTGCAAATAATATTTATTACTTTTACAGTGTGTCAGTTTAATACATAAATATAAAACAATTTAAAATATAAAAAGCTTATTCGAAGTGGTCTCCATTGGCTGCAACACAGTCCTTTAAACGTTGAGGCCAGTTATCAATAGAAGCACGCACTCTTTCCATGGGAAAATTCTTCACTGCCAATCGTATGGATTGTTTTAGGGACTCCAAATTATCATGGCGTTTAGAGCAAGCCATACTCTCTAAAACAGACCATAAATCATAATCCAGCGGATTAAGATCGGGACTAGACGACGGCCAGTCTTCAGCTCTGATGAAGTCCGAAACGTTCACTTCCAACCAAGATTGCGTGGGCCGAGCTTTATGACCCGGCGCTGAGTCTTGTTGGAAGGACCATACTTGGTTATTGAACATGGTGTTGTTAAGGGGTTTAACTACCTTCTCAAGAATGGTATCTTGATACACTTGTGCTGAAGTTTTGATACCTTTTTCACAAAAACATGGCTCAGTCACTCCTCCATAGCTAACATCCCACCAAACCATCACTGAAGTCGGATAATGCCCACGTTGCACTCTGTCGACTAATTGGGAAGCTTCCTTAGAGCTTTGAGCATAAATATAAATACGGTCATTTTGTTTGTTAAAATGTTGCTCAATTGTAAAGATTTTCTCATCCGTAAACAAAATTCAGTAGTTGCTTCGATTTTACCACCCTATTCTTTTTTAAATTATCAGTTAAAAAATGACCAGTGCATGTCTTATAGGCTGCAAGTCCTAAGTCATCTTTTAAAATGCGCGACATGGTTCTGGGTGCTATCTTCATCTCCCGAGATAAAATCTTTTGCTTTCGGACAGGATTCCTTCGAATTCTTTTCCTTACTGCTTTGACCACCTTTTTCGTACGAACACTACGTTGACGGCCAGATCTTTTTCTGTCACAAACAGAGGAGGTCTCATTGTACCTATTAATAGTCCGGTACACAAACATTTGACTAATACCAAGCGTATGGAGAGTTTTAAAAATTACATTCGGCTCCATACCAACTTTGTGTAATGCAATCACAGCGATTCGGTTTTCTTTATCACCCCACTCCATTTTAATATAGCAAAATATTGTACAATGTATTGGCGCCAAAATTAGAGAACACAATGAACAATCGTATAAAAATGACAGATTCCAAATTCAAATGTAGTATCTTTCTTATTTTAACTGTAACAGTATTTATGGCCAGACTAAGTATGATTGAAAGTATATACTTATGGCCAGAATAAGCTTTTGGAAGAGTTCCAATAATATCAATAGAAAGCATTAACATTGGTTTATCAACTTTCTTAGGATTAACCATAATTCCATGAGGTGGATTAGTAGAAGATTTATAAGCTTTACAAGTATCACAAGAAGAAATGTATTTTTGAACATCAATAAAACATACCTTTCCAAAAATAATGTATTTTAACTTATTTAAAGTTTTATGAATTCCTAAATGTCCTGAATTAACATCATCATGATTAGATTTAATAGTGTCTAAGATGTGTTCTTTAGGTATGACAATTTTCCAATTTAAACGATTATTAGGATTATATTTATCTTAACAAAATCTATACAAAGTATCACTTTCAACTTTGAAATTTTATATTTTCTGGGAAACTTTTGACAATTTACAAGTATTTTTCTATACCAAGGATCAACAATATCCTCATTTGGCAAAACAATATTTTTATTTAAAGGAATATTAATAGCAGAAATTTCTTTTCTAGATAAACAATCTGGAACTAAATGTAAAGAACCTTTTTTATACTTAACATCAAAAGTAAATTGAGAAATTCTAGCAGCCCAACGTGCAAGACGACCACTAGGATTATTAAGTTTAAGAAGCCAAGTTAAACTAGCATGGTCAGTGATAACTGTAAACATTCCTTCAATATAAGGTCTGAAATGTTCAAAAGAATCTAATATTGATAACAACTCTCTCTCAGTTGTACTATAATTACGTTCACATTTATTAAGTGATCTAGAATAATAAGATATAGGATGTTGATCTCCATTATCATCATCTTGACTCAGGACACTACCAATTCCAACAGAACTAGCATCGCTATGTAAAGAGAATGGTTTTTCAAAATTTGGACAATGTAAAACTGGTGTAGAAATTAATGCAAGTTTTAAATTATGAAAAGCAACTTCAGCTTCTTCATTCCAGAAAAGAGATTTTTTTGAATTCTTGCTTCCGGCCGTTAATTTTGTTAAGGGCGAAGCAATATCAGCAAACTTATCAATGAATCTACGGTAATAAGAACATAACCCAAGAAAACTTCTTAATTGTCTAAAGCTTTCTGGGCGTGGAAAACTTTTAATGGACTCTAATTTAGTAGGGTCTGTATGTTTTTTTTTTTTTTTTATACCACCATTACTATCAACAATATAACCAAGATAACGCAGTTAATCTTTACAAAAAGTACACTTTTTTAAATTAATAGTTAACCCAGCATCTTTAAGGATTTTATAAATTTTATTTAAACAATTTAAATGATCAGAGAATGTAGAATTTATCAATATGAGATCATCTTAGTAACAGAATGCTACATTATCAAATTCTGGTCCAAACCACTTGTCTACGAGTCTCTGTAACTCTGCAGGTGCATTAGTCAAATCGTACACCATCCGGGTAAAATGAAATAAACCTTTCCCAGGAACAACAAAAGCAGTCTTCTCTCGAGAAGATTCTTCTAAAGTGATTTGCAAAAATGCTTTAGACAAATCAATAGTAGTTATATAATTAGCACCCCGAAGTTATCTAAAATTCTAGAAGGGTAAGGTAAAGGATAAGAATCTTTAACAGTAGGGTAGGGCGGGGCTAGTTGAGCAAATTTTTACTTGAATGGATGTAGCTGCTTAATGATACGTCTCAATAAATTGTTATGCGGCTTGATGGATTTGTTGTTTATCGCTTAACAAAAGTGTCAATAGTATTTTTTTGTAATAAGTAAAATTTAAGAGCTACAGCTGTTTTAATGCAGAAAGTCAAGTATGCTCAATGTACCCCATAGGTGGGGTAAGTTGAGCAATGGTATGGGGCAAGTTGAGCACTAAGAAAGTATAATGAAACTATAGGTTCAATGTTGACTAGTGATGAAATAAAATAAGTGTTTAACAATCAGTTCTTTATTTATAGTCTTTTAGTGACAGAGAGAACAAAACTTATAGTAATTTTCTTTGAATAATTAACCAAAAGTAGAATCAACAAAACAATAACGTAACGTAACGGAGAGAGCAAATGCCCGTGGTTTAATAGGCCTTGCAGGGAAGCTAGAGACCGCAAGCAATCTGCATACAAGGCTTGGGCCTCGGCTCTACCAATAAGGATCCGAACATCGATGAAGTGAAGCGGAATTTATTAGCACATTCGTAGGCAAGGCGACCGACATCTTTTGGAGAATATCCGTAGAAGATTGATGCCATTTGTAGCAAGTATTTTTTCAATGAATCTTCCTGTGTAGAAGAAAATACTTGTCTCGGTGTTGCTTAGCCCATGGATGAATCGACACCTTCATTTAATTTTTTCAGATATCTTGTCAAACTCATCTGTTTGATACCGAATTCTGTATCGGTGGCATTAACAATTTTGCAGCATTTTTTAAATTTTCAGTAGTGTTAGAACATCTTGTAGTTTTTCTCTTGTAAGTCCGCATCCTAATAAAATATAAAACATTTATTAGTTTAGTTGTTTGAATCATGGGGTAAGTGGAGCAACTATGCTCAACTAACCCCAACCCAGAATTTCAAAATATAAGTGATGTTATAAAAAAACCGTGAGAATCACACCCAGAACCTCTCTGCATATCAAAAGTACGATAATTATATGGAAGATTAACACTTACCTGAATAAAAACAAATAACATTTGACTAATACAGACGAAAACTTGCGATAAATGATGTTTTTACTTTTTGGTCTTAAAATAAACAAAACGTCCGTGCGCCTCACTCGCTTACCCAGCGGCCACTAGCGATCGCGTGATGTTTACCCCTCCCGCGCCACCCTCTTTCCGCCATACGATGCCAATACGTACGGTGAATAGTTTTCGAGATATTTCGATTGCCCAACTTGCCCCTATGCTCAACAAGCCCCGCTCTACCCTAACTGAATTTAAGCGTCTAGAATCCAAACATAATCTTGTTCCACCATCGCGTTTTTCAACGGTTAACACTGGAGAACACCAAGGAGATTTAGAAGGTTCGATAATATTTTCCTTAATAAAACTTCCACTTCATCATGAAGTTCCTTTTGTTTAGCAGGACTAAGTGGCCAATAACGTTGTTTCAAAGGTTCACCAGTAACATTAATTTTATGTCTAACTAAATCAGTAAGACCTAAGCCTCTCTTTTCATAAGAAATATTTTCAAAAAGTGAAATAATTTTATTTAACTCATGTTTCTCAGAAGGAGAAAGTTCAGAAACAGAAGTAACTGCATTTACACAAGTAGAGGATTCATATTCAAAAGTAATATTATTCCATAAGTCTTTAGCAAGATTAAACTTCAACCAAAAGTCAAATCCCAAAATAATTGAAGGTTTAAAAGAAGGTATTATCAAAAAATCTACATTTTTAGTTAAGTTATAACAAGTGATAGGTAAAATCATAGTTCCAATAACATTGTGTGCAGAACCATCAGCAGTAACAGCGTTACCTTTATAAGGTTTAAATTTAAAAATGTTTGATGAATATTAGAACCGAGTACACAACTACAAGCTCCACTATCTAACAAACCTGAATAAAAATTATTATTAATAGTAAATTTCAAATAAGGTCTAGTGTCTTTATGTTTAACAAACAAAACAGGGGCAGCCCTGATATTACTAAAGAAAACTTTCAAATAATCTAACCATACATTAAATTCTTTTTACAAGTGGCTTCATTCGGAGCATTGCTAAATTTTTTCAACATCGAGTCACCAGAGGTTTTATCATAAACTAGGGCTCGATGGAACCTGATACGTTTTTTGACTGAACAGTATTTGAATTACAAACTTCGCAATTCTTCGTAGTGACGCCAAGCTTGTGACATTTAAAACAAATTACACCTGGAAATGTAGGGCAATTTTTATAAGAATGTTCAGAGGACTTACATTTTAATCAAGTTAAATCATCTGATTTAACAGCACTGATTTGAGCAGAATATTTTTCTTTTTTAATACTTTTATTCTCACTCAAGTTCTTTCTTGACACAAAATTCTCTAATTCTCTGCTGAGGTTAATAAATTCGTCGATAGAAGAAATAGTTCTACCAAACACAAAAGGTGTGTAAATATTTAACATATTATGTTTAGTAATAGTTATGAGGGTAATATCAAAAATAGGCATAGACAAACGGCTAGCCATATCCATTATGTCTGTAATAAAATCTGGTAATGACTCACTTATCTTTTGTTTACGTGTACGGAGTTCATGTTCCAAATGATAATCAAATTCAATTCTATCAAAACGTTTCAACAACGCAGCCTTCAAATCCTGCCACGAAGCAATACGAATACGAACACTACGAAACCATTTAAGTGCAGTGCCTAACAAAAGATCAGAGAATGAACTAACCAAAAAATGTTCATTAAAATTTTTATACAAGAAATATTCTTCCACTTGAGTAATAAATTCCCTAACACACGATCTGTCATCATACAAAAGCTTACTTCGTTTTAAATCAGGTAACCTAGCAACAGAAGGCAAGTTTTTCTTCAAATTTTCATTCAATAAAACATTCATCATATTAAATGAAGATGCGGCTCTCGGACTATGATCACCAGCTCCTCGACTATTCGGAAAAGGATCAACTACTTCAGACAAATCAGCCATACCATGAGGCAACTCATGAGTAGAAGTACCAACTGGAACATCATTAACAATATTCTCAAACAAAGGCGGGACCTGTATTTCCTTATCCATGTTTGATTTATAAAAGGATGTGAAAATCTAATAAAAAGTTGTATTAAATACACTAACTTTCTAATTAAAGTATCCATTAAAGTTTCTAACAAAAGTTTAAAGTTAATTAAATTATGAATGAAGTTAATTTTTTGATTGCAAAACGCCAAACATTTGGATATTTTATACATAGCAAAGTATCGGGTACACAGAAGTGAATGCTATAAATACATTAGATTTGGTTTAGTAAGAAACTTTTTTTAACTCGAAAGCCTACAGGAGTCAATTGAACAAAAGTCTGTACTTTTTATTTATTTATAGTATATGATTTCTAAATTTATTATTTATTTAATTGAATCGTTTTTTTACAATCTTATTTATCACATACAAAAAACGCTAAACTCAAAAGTCAAACAAACTCATAGAATGGAATGTTATTGTTACAAAAGTTATTTAGGTCAAATGCCACAAAGATAAAAAATGCATTAGTGATTCACAAAATAAATTATTATAGTTCACTTAAGGTAAGGTAAACAAACAAACAAACAAATATTCAAATATCACTATGTTTTCACACATGTGAATGAAGGTTATGAACTAGTAATTATACAATATTACTGAGTGGAAAATCTTACCTGTAATAAACAAAGGTTATACAAGATAAAACAATTATAACAATAACCATAAATGTTATACAAATTGAAACATTCACCTGTAATTGAGAGATACAAACAATAGTACTAACTTGTAGTATGATTGGTTTTGCAAAGTAAACAATAATAAAGATTTACTGTAATACACAGTTATGTAGCAGTAAAATACATGAAGAAAACACTGTTCTTAACATGTTAAAGTAAAAAATAATGCAAAGGTGACAAGGAATAAAGATATATGCACACTGTCATGTCCCTGTTCGCGAGCGACAATTGTAATAATAAAAAATATATTTATTACATATGCAGCGAAGCTTGTAGCAGGCGAAGTTCTCAATTCAAGCCCATGCGGTACAGCAATGCTTGAGGTGAAAAGCCCAAATTTTCCATAAGGAAATGCAGATGAAAAGCTAATGAAAAGGAAGGCGTAAAAAAAACCACAAGAAAAAAAAGAAGACTGTTCCAATTGGAAACCTGTAACAAAATTGTGTGTCATTAGAACAAACTCCAATATGAACACGAGGTCCTAAAGTTTTATAAATTTGTGCGACTTACCGCCTTAATTCGCTGGAACAACACTAGTACCAAACGAAATCATATTATTTTTAAGTTAAAAGCTGAAATAAATTATGATCCCATATTAGGATCATTATGAATACACAATTTATTGTCCTTCAGGCAAAAATACTCTCATATTGATGAGATTTATCAAAATTTAAATTACGAAGCCATGAAAATCGACCGACCAAACCAGATCGTTAGGAAGAAAGGTGCCTTGACAGCGTACGTCAAAATATCATTCCGCGTTTCGAAACTCCAAACAATTTTGTTCAAAAATTAGTATTAAAACCGGTGTGAAGACGTGCGAAAAGTGCGTCGTTACAAAATTGCCCAGTAAAAGTTGTCTTTGAGTTTCAATCCACAGACTTCATTGTTACAAAAATAGTATGTCAAATTTTATCCACTACACTTAAAAAATGTTAGGCATTTATAAGTTGTAAATTGCCGAATAAAGATTATTTTTTAGCTTCAATGCACAGACTTTATTGTTATAAAATATTAGGTAGGTCCCAACTGGAATATTACTCATAACACTTCTAAAAGGTTTGCTGTAAGATAAATGTTGTCTTTCCACTCTAAGGTCCTTTGGGCCACTGTGGCGTACTGTGACAGTACAGGCAAACTGGGCGTCTTTACATCCTTCCTACCACAACTGTAACAGACAATAATTTCTGACTTCCAGATGAGGCTCTAGAAGTTCGCCCTACCCAACCAACCAATTCCAATTGAGTGTGGTTTTGAACCAATGAAAAGGTGTATATATCAATTCATTCTTTACGCCTCTTTTTATTAGTGTATGAACACTGTCTTCTTTTGTGTCCTTTAAAAACAGTACAGAAAAAAAAACTCTTAACATATACTTATTTATGACATGCACACATTTACACGAATTTAAACGAAAGAAATTTTAATATTTGTGTTATGGAATTAGGCTTACTTCAATATTGCATGAGATATTATAAAAAATGTGAGATTGAATCCTTTCTGATAATTGGCACTTTCTACACTACATATTATTTCTCAGAAAGGTAGTTGGAACCTTTTTTTGAAAGGATTGTTCAAAAAAACCTTTTTGTCATAAAATATAGCAAATGGAAATAAAAAAATGGGTTTAAAACTTTATTAAAATGAGAAAACTTGAGACCAACTCTAACTTATTAATTTTTTTTTCTTAAACAACTTAAATTTGAAAGTACCTAATACTTTTAAATTTCATTATATCTCTGACTATCGATTTCAAATTCGTGTTCAATAGTAAAATCAGGCACTCCTCCAAACCCGCCCACATCATCTATGATATTTTCGTCTCCCTGTAAAGTTTAAGTCATCGTTTATTTTAGTTTTAGGTTGTGTTATTTTTTGCCACTAGGCCACAAAACGGTCATGTCTTTGTCTGTTATATCAAATGATTTTCCTTTTATTTTCTTTTTTATGTTCACTTCTTGGCGCTCCTCATTGGTCTTTTTCGTCTAGTACTAAATCGTCACTTCAATCTTTTTTTATATATTCCAAAATGAATGCAATGAACGGTAGCAGTATTTTATAGACTGCATCTTGAAGAGGTAGTAGGCACCTTGACAGCTGGTAAGAATTAACAGTGATGTAGGTGATTAATTTCACTAACAAAATGGCAAGAGCCTGTCACATACATTGCTGAGTTCCCTCGAAATGGTGAGAGTACCTTTGATTCGTATTGAGTCAGTCTAGGTTGGTGTGTGGATCTGACTATCAATAGGACATAGGGAAACTTTTCTTTCTACAATTTTGGTAACTCCTAGAGTTTTGAAGATGTTGGGCACGAAGGTTTTAGTGATTTTGAATCGAACTGTAATATCTTGGGAGTATTTGCTAATAATATTTCGAGTTTGATTTACTATCTTATTAGTAAGGTCTGCTGTATTAAACTGTAGTCTCGTTCGATAATAGATTTTCGAATTTCTGGTTGCGCTCCGATGTATCCATAACA
Source organism: Eilema griseolum (assembly GCA_963662185.1). NCBI lineage: Eukaryota > Metazoa > Arthropoda > Insecta > Lepidoptera > Erebidae > Eilema > Eilema griseolum. Next base: position 17,299,182 of record OY759250.1, read on the forward strand.
ACCGCAGCGTTTCCCTTATCTTGTCTGCATGGAGTACTGTTATATACGGCCCAGCTCGAAAGTCCTTCAATGCGATGAACTCGTTTACGCGAATCTCCTGTGTGGGAGCTTCGCTTCGATGCAAGACCGATGAAACGTCAGACTAAATGTCGTGTCGTAGTGAGGCCAAATGCGATAAGCTTGAACCGCGTCTTGAACTGCATTTGGTCGCGCACGCTGCCTTTAACAATGGGTTAATATAATATAAAAATTTTTTGGAATGAGCGGTTAAAATATGTAATGTTATAACATATATTAACCGCAAAAAAAAAATTGTCAAAAAATATGATGTAGAATTTTATCCATTACAATCCAAAAACGTTAGCATTTATATGTTATAAATTGCCGAATAAAGATTATCTTTCAGCTTCAATGCACAGACTTTATTGTTATAAAATATTATGTAGCACCTCGTGAGCAGAAAACAGAATACCATTGCTGAGTTCTGTCTCAAACAACTTATTCACCAGCCGCTGTTGTTGCGTGTCGCGAGCGTTAGTGAGGCCAAATGCGATAAGCTTGAACCGCGTCTTGAACTGCATTTGGTCGCGCACGCTGCCATCAACAATGTGTTTTGGTAGCCTCCCGTCACCTGGATTTTTTTTTATTCAAAAGAGTGTAGGTACTCGTAAGTAGGTTGTGACTTTGTGTTGACGATTCTAGATTTTTCTATGCCATTCGGTAGAGTTCCTTGTCACTAACAATGCGTTTTTATTTCTTGAAGATTATTAGTTTTCGAGATATCGACGTCTGTCGTAACAATATGGTAGTTTTAGTAGTTGTCCTGTTTTGCTTTCACAGACTGTGTATGATCTTTTTTCTTATTTTCTCTTACACTACTGGTTATAAACAATTAATCTTCTTCAGCTTGTGGCTCAGCGGCTTCATTTGATCCCAGTGAAATAAGTTTTTGGAACTCATCTTCTCTTTAGAAATAATACTGCATTTTTTTTGGCGTGTACACAAGACAAAAACGTTAGCCTACCCATCTAATAAAATCTATTTATCATCTGGGTCAAGTGGAAACACCCGTATGTTTTACATATGTGTGTGAACAGTCAAACACAATAACTCCATTGCTTTGAAGTCACATGTGTGCGTCATCGTTACAGGCGTATTAGTGTATTATATTTATGTGTGCCAGTGTGCACGATCATGAATCGTGAACGATTGAATATGTGTTAGTGAGTGATTTGCCTGCCATCGAATGAGAAGGTAAATTTCATTAAACTAGCACAGGCTCACGCAGTTGAGTGGTATTATAGGCGTAATGGCATTATAAAGGTAGCGAGTTCGAGCCGCAACTGTATTGATGTAGTAGTTTTGATTTAATAAATAGTTTTGTTTTTGTTCTTTATTTTGTTTGTTATGTTAAGGAACCATACAGTTGTCTTTTATACTTAGTGTTCCGTAGTCTCAAAAATAATATGGAAAATAAAACAACATCATTGTTTCAACGATATAATAATAAAGTAAGATTGTTCAGTAAATAAATAATTTAATTGTGTTGTGTCGTAGAACTACATATATATATGTCACAATGTTTGTAACTAAACTCCTTCTAAACAGTTAGACAGATTTTGAGAAACATTTTTGCTAAATAGTATTTAGTAGACCTAAGAATAGTCATATACTATTGTTCGGGATAATTGAAAACCATGTGGTCGTAGCCGAGTGCAACAGGTTTAGGTTTATACATTACACATTCATTATATAATAAATAGGTTATTCAATATTATCCCTCTGGATGTTTAAATCAGACAAGCATGGACGCAGGTAAACTAATTAACTTTCAGTAACTAAAGTGTAGTGAATCACCATGTTAACGTTTAGAAATTATACTATATGCAAATATAATAACATCTCATTTCGTTAACAATAACATCACTCACTTATTTTCAGTTATTTCTCAAAATGATGCCACATAATTACCTACATCTTTTAGGTCCTAAGCACTAGTGGAGAAGAAATGGCGCAACAAATTCCAACTTTTATTATAAATATGAATTATAAAATAATACTTATAGATAATAATAGTCTTTATTTGCTTAAATTTGCCTATATATTAGATAGTATATAGTGGTTTTAATTATTCCAAGTTACCTATACCGAAGTATATATACCAAGTATAATTGAAACCACTAAAATTCAGATTTGCAATATAATTAAACAAAAATAATTCAAGTAATATGACCACTAGACCTGCACGGTAGAATATTTTTTTTGGCAATATCGCTCACCTGTTTTTCTCCATAAAATTTTGCGTCCATCCCTGTCTGAATTAAATATTTTTCATCACTAAATATTACTATATTGTTGCACCAGTCAAAATTTAAATATCCCCTGGCAAACCTAAACCTACTTCGACGATGAAGATCCCACGTCAAAATTTTTCTTGCCGGTCTGCGACATCTGATCCCAGCTGCCCGAAGATGGTTCCTTACTGTTTGCAATGTAACATGGTGTTTGGTGGCCATAACACGGGTGGAAGGGGTTTTGAATATGTTTTTCAACCACCTCTTTATGCAAAGAACACGCATCGGTGTAGGCAAAGGCTTTGGGGCCAGGCCGAAGACGGTCTCTGGTGCCTGAATCGCCATATCGGCGCACCCACCGCTGCTCTGTAATGGAAAAAAAAGTAATAAAATTCCTTGTTAAAATTCTGTACAATTTATATGCCTACTTATATATTTTTGTTTATTATTAGTATTGGGAGATATATAGATTCTCCAGGATGATGATGATTATAAGATCAAATAACTTTCATAATAATAAATTGCAGAAAACACTACTTACCGATATGTTCAATTTTCGAGATATTTCATGTATTCAAATATTTTGCTCATGCAAAGTAATAATATGCGCTCTCATAATACCGGGTGCTTCAAAAAAATGTATACACACTTTGAACTTCCATAGAAAATTTATTTACCGTTCTACAAAGTTAAATTTCAGGTAAATAGAAAGCTGAAAGTCCAATGTAAATGAAACATAAATAACAAATGTTAATACTGTTCAAATTGGTGACCTGCAGCATCAATACAATTCTGAGTACGAGTCACCACAGATTCTGTACATCGTATCAAAACGTCCAATGAGATTTCTCTACACACTGCTTGAATCTCATTCCAAAGAATGTCTAGGTTACGTGGTTTACGTTTGTACACCTCATCTTTTACTGTGCCCCACAAGAAGAAATCCAGTGGTGTAAGGTCTGGAGAGCGTGCTGGAAACTCGATTGGCCCCCTGCGTCCTATCCACTGGCCCGACAAATTTTGATCCAGGTAAGCTCGTACGTCCCTGTGATAGCGCGGCGGAGCACCATCTTGTTGAAAATAAAAATCATCATTACCGTATAATGCACGAATGGCAGGAAATATGGAATCAGCAAGCATTGTTAGGTAATTAATACCAGTTACAGTGCCTTCAAATCGAAAAGGTCCAATGAGTCCCCTTGAAGACAAACCGCACCACACATTTACACCAGGCAAATTTACAGCTTTTTCAATTGTAATGTGAGGATTTTCTTCACACCAGTAAACACAATTGTGCCTATTGACAGTTCCATTAAGTTTGAATTGGGCTTCATCCGACCAAATGATGCTACCCATAAATCCCGGTTCACGTATCACCATCTCCTGAATCCATTCACAAAATTGCAACCTTCGATCTGGATCGTCGTCATTTAGCTGTTGCACCAGCCTTGGAATGTAAACACGATACTTGCCTCTCTTCAGAATGCGTAGCACGCTGCTAGCACTTACATCACTTTCACGTGCCCCTTGCCTTGAAGATTTGTTAGGAGAGCGTTGAAACAGTTCCAAGACTGCCGTTGATGACTCATCACTTGTAGCTGTTCGAGGCCGACCTGAATGACCTTTATGCACATCACACACTGTTCCATGAACTTCGAATTTGTCTCGTATGCGTGTAATTGTTAATCTTGAAGGTGGTTCTGTATCACACTCCCTTCTCCACTGTCTTTGAACTTCATTTACATTCTCAAACTTCCAGTACCACTTAATAACCTGCTTACGTTCTTCAAAACTCAAACGTACGTCCCCCATGTTGATATTACAAATTCCAACTGATAATATAACATAGAGGGACGATTATGCTTGCACCTGGCGAAGAAATATAACATTAGCCTTGTAGAGCGGGAAAACTACAATAGTTTAAAGTGTGTATACATTTTTTTGAAGCACCCTGTAGTTGTAACTTGTAAGTTGTTGATTCATTTTTATGAATAAAAAACAATAAAATAAAAAAGTTGTTAATTAACCGTGTGGAAAGCACAACGCATCCAATTGTTGACAGATAAAAATAAAATTATCATGTTATTTTAATCATGAGAATGAGGGTAGCATAAATTCCAATACGAGAAACATTCATGCAATGTGTGTGCAACAATACTCGCTCAGTAATAATAAAAATACTACTGATTTAAGTTGCTATAAAATTATAACTAAAATATCAAGATACTTTTGTGATGTTACCTCAACATTCCCTTAATAGGTAAGTAATTAACATGAAGATATACAAATATTTAAAAGTTCAAAAAGTAAAATTTGACCGTGAATCGAACTCAAAACTTTGCGATATTTTAAATCTTATAAAACGTAACTGTAAACCCCGAGGTCACGGAGACTTACTAAAATTTTATCAAAAATTACGTTCATATCCTAGTAATAAGAATTTTATGAGTTATTCTTATTACTAAAGAAAGTTTAACTGATGGATGATAAATAAATACGAATGGTTTTGAATCAATTGTAATTTGCAAGTGTGTAAGTGTGTGTGAATGAGGAAACGAATTATTGTTACACACACATATATGTAGAACTTACTGGTGACCTTTTCTGCTTGCCAAAATCAATATAAAGATATGTATAATACTTATATCACTAGACAGGCTATCGTTTTTGTCTTGTGTACTCTTACATACTTCTTGGCGTATAATATTAAAATGTTTTAGAAAGTAATCTCGTATTTTTCTTATTTGAATGGATTGGTAAGTTTAAATACTTCCTTTCTTTAGCTTGAACTATTGTGTGGTCCTGAAACTTTCGTTTTCTTCCCTTTTTTGGACGGCCCCGTGATTGCTTGACTTCAAATTCTATATCATTAATTGTATTACATTCGGAATCAGATACATTTGCGGCTGATATTTCAACTGGCGTATTCACATTAAAAATTACGCTAGAGTTATTGGGTGTATTCACATTATCTACATCTGAGTTATTATTATTGATAATCATTGTTGTATGTTGTTGGTGTTGATATACATTATGTTCTTTATTACGATCATTTCGTGCGCCTTTAGTACTATGAACTAAAGCAACTACTTGTTGTTTAACTGTAGGCAATACTTCTTCGTCATTTGAATTTTCACAACTATCGGGTACATAGTCTGAGCCTGTATCGTTACTAAAATCCCTAATATTATGTTCGTGCTTTTTATTATTTTCTGATAAAGTCAAATCTCCAAAGTTTGAAATAATCCTTCTTCTGCCTCAAACGATACAGGGCATTCCATTTCAGCTGAAAATCAAAACATGCTGTGTAGTCTTTATGTAAAATGCCCATGAACTTTATTTTAATTAATTATTTATTTATTAGTAATTAGCAATATAAGCTTACAGTCTACACCAAAGCGCTTATATGCTATAGATTATAATAGGTAGGGGAAAAAGTTTTTTCGCATTTTTTAAGAAATTCAAAACATTTTTTAATACAGTTTATTGACATTTAACTAAAGTATGTAGGTACCATTTGGTCGATAACTTTTTGGCATCTTGTAGGTAGGGACATGATTCCTCTGCTATAGAAATTTTGGGACTTCTGATCAAAATTCCGCGACAAGTGGTTTTGGCAGTCCTCTCGTGATTTTAACCTGACATTACCTAAAGTATTCTGAAGAGACCGAAACCGGTGGAAACCTGAAGGTGCAAGGTCAGGACTATACGGCGGATGAATTAACACCTCCCAGCCAAATTCTCTTAATTTTTGCTGAGTGGCTAAAGATGTGTGAGGCCTAGCGTTATCATGATGAAAAACCACACCCCTTCTGTTGGTTAATTCCGGCAGCTTTCTCTCAACTTCTTGCTTTAATCTCATCCGTTGTTCGCAGTAGAGTTCAGAATGGATGGTCCTGCCTGGTGGTAACAGCTCATAATGAACAATGCCCTTCCATTCCCACCACACACACCGCATCACCTTGTTGCGAATTAATCCGGGTTTCACCACAGTCTGTGAAGCCTGACTGGCCTTTGACCACGACCTTCTTCGCACGTTCTTGTCGTACGTGTACGTGTACTTGTGGTCGTGAGGTACCCAAATATCGATCTTTTTTGTGTATCCAGTTTTTTCAAATGCGCCAAAACTGTTTTGTGGTCAATTCCCAGTTCTTCAGCTACGTCGTAACTACTGATATGCCGATCTTGATCCACTTTTTCAAAAATGGCATCCATTTTATCCGTAATTAAATGGGCGACCAGGGCGACGTGCATCTTTGACATCAAATTTTCCAGAATGAAAACGCTTAAACCAAATTTATGCTACCAAATTTTTAAATCATTAGATTCACTCATCTTGACAGTACGAAAAACAAATGAAAATCACACATTTTCCTAATTTGAATTTGGAATTATGTTCTTTAAAGTTTTAACTTTTAATGATACCAAAACCAGTCAGATGCAAATTATACAGCCAAAGAGATTTTGTTACAAGTTCATACATAGGTACTATAATGCGAAAAGACTTTCGCCCCAACCTACTTGAACCTAATATTAGGCATTACACTAGATTGCTTTTAAATACATTAAAATTAAAAGTACTACGTTCATTCTTGCAGTTCGTCAATAATTAGGTTAACAATCGTTCAATGAAAATAAAAGAAAATAAACAAAACCTATCAATACAAATGTTAAATGAATAATATCCAATGGAAGGCAAGGATATTGAAACAAATCACAAGAATTAGGTAGGTACATATTAAATTTCCTTACAAGCATTATTAGTACGAATTCCCGTCTAAAGTGCAATTTATCGAGACCACCGGAGATTATTGGATAGTAGCCATAGGCGCGCTCGTATAAGTAACGGGTAAATTTGCGCTGAACCCATTCAATAATTAATACAAAAAATAACCTCAAAACTTACCGTTATCCTCTTTACTGCTTTCTTTTATGAAATCGCCTAAAGCGTAATTGATAAATTCGGTCTATTCTCTTCATAACTTTGAATTACACGACGTGAACGATAGGTAATCTTTTTAAAATAAATCATAAGATACAACAACTTTACGTAAGCTCCGCGTAAGTTATGCGAGTGCAACTGACTACTACTAGATCAATGTTGCCAGAACAAAATAATTATAACATTATTATTTAATTTAAACATTAATTTATATTTTTTTATAAATCAATTAATTTGCAATCCATCTTCAATATAATTTATTCAACCCCACCGAAGATATCCACTAATAAATTAATTAGAGTGGATCCTTTTTGTTATTTTAATAATATTGATAAAATTACTAAGAAATATGCCTGAAATTATCTACGTGCTTGGGATCCTTTGCGATTTGTGATATAATTTCGGAGTTAATTATAGTATTTAACAGAAAAGGGCCAAGTGATTTACGTCGTTTTCGTGATGAATAAATTATATGATTTTCGATTAAACTAAATTGTCAGAAACGAAGCAGGTGAATTGGATTTCTTTTGTGATATATTTTTTACCAAGATCTGTATATGTCTATATCTCAGAAGAGATACAAACGTGTTGGATGGTATCTGTTGTATTAAATTATATACTCGCCATACATGAGGGTTGGTATCTAGTGTATGTATTAATACCATAGATTTGTTTATCTGTGGGATCTTGTTGCGGAACGAAAGTATCGACTTAAGCGAATTCTTTACTATATCTAACTGCGACGCGAGCAAAGACTCGGGGCCGCACACGCTCACAGAGTGCCCGGCGTGGGAGACGCCGAGGCGGGAACTTGAGGCGGCCCTGGGAGCGAGGGTTCTCATGCTCTCCACCTTGCTCGCAGCGATGGTCCGCTGCGCGGATGCGTGGGCGGCCGGCGCCTCCTTCTGTGAGCAAGTAGTGCTCGTGAAGGAGGCGGGCGGGAGCGGCAGCGGGAGCGACGAAGGATCGCAAGCCAAGCTGCCCGCGTACGAAAGCAACTCGGGCGTCAGAGGTCGATGAACGACCTCCGCCCCCCATGAGCGCCGGCCTGGGGGTGACAGGTGGAGCCGCCTGTCTCCCTGGCAGAAGCAGGCCGCGGCGGCGTTCCCGGGCACGAGTTGGGGACTCTGTAGTCCCCACGCCCGAGAAGACGGCCAGTTCGTGAGAGATGGCTGTGGGTCGGCCGGGGTGCGAGGGATATGCCTGTCAACCTCAGCTTCGGCAACCAAAACGACCCACAAGCGGCGTTCGTTTTAGTCGGTTCGAGTCCGACATAACCTCTCTCACCGACTCCGGTGGAGAGGTGTTGATAGACGGCGCGCCGTCTATCAACACCTAGCCGCGGCGTTGTGGTTTATATGGATCCCACAAATTTTAGTAGACTCCACCTCAAATAGTGAAATTATGTGTGAAGAGCCGCTATATCTCCAAATTCTCTACATTGCGATGCCATGGTAAGGGATAAGAAAAGGCGTGAGAAGAGGTGATTGTCGTCGCAGCACCGCGTATCAAAAATTAAAAACAAACCAAAGTCTGGGCGAAATATTTTGTGTCTCCGTTTCGCTATCTCCAGGTATTGGTGGACGGCGTTGAGGTTTACATCAAGCCCACAGATGTTGGTAGAGACTTGAAATAGTGGACTTGTGGGAGTATAACGAACCGCTATGTAGCTAAATTCTCTATATTGCGCTGTCATGGTAAGGGATAAGAGAAGGCGTGAAAAAAGGTGATTGTGTTAAAGCGCGGTAAATTAGTTTAATTCATGAATGTGAGGCATGGCGAGAGACGAAGCCCATTATCTGGCTCAGCTCTCAAGTTCTTCAATGCTATGAATTCGTTTCTGGGGAATTTCGATTTGAAACTGGCGTATAGCCTCCACATATTCCTTGTCTCATTTTTAACTATAGTTGCTCGACTTTATCCTAATAAAAATATTGTTTATCTGGCTTTCATTCTTGTCCTCTAGTACCGTACAAGTTCTCGCATTTATCCCGCTCATACTTTTACACCATGCCTTTTATATTTGTGGGGGGAAGCAACAGGGTTTATTAGGTCGTAAAGCTTTTATTTATTTATAGTAAACTACATCCATATCTTAAATTTACCTGATTCTTTGCTTATATTTATCGACACCTATATTCAGGTCTGTAAAATACCAAGGTCGGCGGCTCGGCTGGCTTCGCACAGCAGATTCCGAGGAACGGACCGTGTATATAAATGCTAAGTGGTTAAATGGACCAACCGGTTTAAAACGTATAAATACTAAATTAAAAAAAGTCCTTAAATTAAACAGAGTATAATAAAAGGAAAGAAAACTAACTTCTATAGCTAACTTTAGACTTAACTAGTAAAAAACACTGGTTGTCTGGAAGAGATCGCAGACCGCGAAAAGACCGCCCATTGTACAACTATCTAATATGTGTCTCCATCTTTATGTGTCCTATGTTTGGTGTGCAATAAAGAGTATTTATTATTACTATTTTGACCTCCCAAGACAGCTTTCTAGCAGTTTTGACACCACCTTATATGTGTTAACTTTCCTTCTCATTTCTCGGCCTCTTGTTTACTGGTACAGGTGCATTTTTCTACTTAGTGCGGCTAACAAATGCAACATGATGCCGTTCTAGTGACGTTAACCTTTTTTATTGCTGAATTAGATTATCGATTCATCTTTTGTTAATTCTCTTCACCAGAACTATATAATTCTGACATTCTGTGGTTCAAATAGGTAAGTAATCTAGTTAGAACATTTGAGTCTAGATGTGGGCATGCAAAAATTTATAAACTACATATAACGTTTTTCTCACTAAAACTTTGAGTGTTTAAGGTCTATGTCACTGAACCGATAATTAATAGTCATAGAACTAATAAAAAGTATGATCAAAAGTTCAATCTTGTTACCACGATTGTAAATTTACAAAGGGAGGTCCTGAATATAAAGATATAACGACAACAAACGGACAGGGGGTCAAAAGTCAGACCGAAATTACTAAAAGTTACGATAGTTCTTTATTAACGGAGTATTATCCGTTGGTAACACTTTGGAAAATTGAGAAAGATATTTTAAATTGTTTCTATAGTTAATTGTCTTAATAGTTAATAATCTATATAAGATAAGTCAATTTCGTTTTCATTAACTTTTTAAAGTTCACAAACGATTTTATTATTATATTTTAAGTAGCTTGGAGTGCTTGATCGGGATCCTCTATGTGGTACACCGCAGTACCCTCTGGGCAAAGGATATTGCACGAGTATTGCCTTATTGGGATTGAATCACCTTACAAACCGTCAATTGAGACGGTGCGGCGTGCGATTTTAGTCGGATGAAGTTCGACATAAATACCTTTCTAGGTATTTAAGTAAACTATCATTAAGTCACATTAAGTATTAAAGCTATCTGGATATATCTACCATGTTGTATTGTACTGAGTTTCCGATGTTTAGGCGCTGTTGCAAGCACCGGAGGAACTGGAGTTGTGGCGGTGAACAGTGAAAGAGTTTTTATCGATCTAGGCCAGCGACTCCTGCGAGCGAAAGCGGCAGCGGGAGCAAAGGAGGATTTTAGTTTTAAACTTATTTGTCTATATTTCGGTGATGATGAAATAAAAGTCGTATACAACTAGAAAGTCACTAGAAGACCCAATAAGAAAAAATGACAGTAGTACAGTGCAAACGGTGTCAGCAATATAAGCACAGCATATTCAGATGCGTAAAGTGTGCCGGAGCACATAAAACTACGATGTGCACAGTAAATGCAAACACCTCGGCAGTATCTGCACTATGCTCAGGTAGTCCCCCCCTGCTGCCTGCTGGGTCCCGTACGTAGTTTCGAATGACGTTGCAGCGATAGGTCATTGTGGCGAAAAACTTTTAACGTGGTACGCTGGAGCGAAAAGTCATTGAAGCGAATTCCACCAGGGCGAATGACACCGCAGCGACAAACATTGTGACGAAAAATGTTTTAAATTACATATATGCAACTTTAAACTATAAAGGCGAAATAAAAGACAGAAAGTACAAGTTTAAGTTTAATCAACAAAAAAGAACAGTTATTTTCTGATAAATATTTCTTTGATAGTCAGTTTTTAACTAAATTAAATGTTATTAAATAATATCATATTAAATGATATTATAGTTTTGCCATTCGATTGACGGGTTTTGAACTCTCCCAAAACGTAATATTTTTCGAAGTAATCAGTGACTGCTCGAGCTTCTTCCGGAAAGACCGTTTCTTTTAAATCGTTGAACACATTCGGTATATCTGCTGGCGGAAAATAGGCCAAAGCAAATACATATTGTCGCATTTTAAGTGCAAACTCGCTGTCTGTACCATATTTTTGACTGAGGCCTTTTTGTTGGATTTTTCTCCAAATACTTTGGCCCAGATGAAAAAGACAAGTTGACTGAAGCGTTGCTGGGAAAACAGTTTTCACTGCGTTTATAATTGCCAATTCAAAATCGGACAATATTTGTTCCGGATTCAACTCAATATTAAATTCCAAAGCATATCCCTTTAAACTGTTAAAAAATTGTATGTAACATTCTTCAGTCTTACGGGAGAGAAGCCCGTATGCTAAGGGTAATATTCGCCTGCAATCATCAGTGCCAACTAAACCATGCACCGAAAATAATTGAGTAAATAATACTGGACAAGTTTGGAAAGTTCCATCTACTAACCAAAATGGTGATTCGTTTAACATCCGTAGGTTATTTTCCGTTGCAAATAATAATAGGCGATTATTGCCATCCAGTCCAAATGTAACATTGCATCCTAGGAAGCGATTACCATTGATTTGTGTATATTGTTCTGGTATATTTACCACTTCAGTAGTAATATTTATCAGAAAATAACTGTTCTTTTTTGTTGATTAAACTTAAACTTGTACTTTCTGTCTTTTATTTCGCCTTTATAGTTTTAAAGTTGCATATATGTAATTTCAAACATTTTTCGTCACAATGTTTGTCGCTGCGGTGTCATTCGCCCTGGTGGAATTCGCTTCAATGACTTTTCGCTCCAGCGTACCACGTTAAAAGTTTTTCGCCACAATGACCTATCGCTGCAACGTCATTCGAAACTACGTACGGGACCCGCTAGCTACATAGGGTGTCAGGTGTATAAGGAAGTCCTAGCAAGAAAGCAAATGGGAAACAAATTTCAATCACATCCGAAACCAAGAACTACTTTGGAAGCCGCAACCAATGAGCTCATTTGACATAGATGAAGTAGTTATTGAATCACATCAAGACTGCCCAACAAAATCAGCGGAAACCAAGTGTATCCGAAAAATTAAGCCTGTATAGCAAACTCACCAAAAACCAGCCAAAACTGTAGTACAAAAAATAAAGAAGCCAAGAGTAAACACGAAAGATAACACTGAACAGATGCTCAGGGAAGACAAAATTGACCATACTGAGAACGAAATAATCGAACAACTCATTACACAACGCGGCACAATGATGAACCTCATTACGGCACTCATCTGTAAACTTCCACAATGATGTCGTGACGTATCGCTACCTGTAATATCAATGGCCTAGCCCAAACCAAAAAGAACTGGAAATACTGCCAAAGGTTAACAAATTTACATTGGTCTATTACCTGTTCACCATCCCATCTCAACTCATCTTAATGAACTTAAGAATATTAAGATGGACAAGTATAATATTTATATATATACCAACCACTCCGATACCACATCACATGGAGGATCTGCAGTCATTATTAAAAGTAACATCAGACCACCACCTCCATAACGAATTCTGGGAAGATTGGATGCAGACCACTACTGTCACTAGATGCTGGCATTGGTCCCATCAATGTAAGCGCTGTATATTGTCCACCAAAACATAAACCGAAACAACACATGGTTGACCGCTACTTTCGGAGCCTGGGAAACAGATATAAAGTGATGGGGACTGGAACTGTAAGCACACCCATTGGAGATCACGATTAACGACCAGTAAAGGACGTAAATTAAAGAAATGTGATGACAAACACAAACTTAACACTGGGTACGGGAAAACCAACTTATTGGCCAGCTGATGTCAGCAGAATACCTGATCTAGTTGACTTTTTTATAGTGAAAGTACTATCCGACGTGTATTTTGACGTGGCATCATCGCTTGATGGTGATTCTGATCACAACCCTGTCATAGCTACATTTAGCCTCTCGGCCATACACAGAACACCGAGACCTGCGCTATATAACTATATAACAAACCGGGGGGCGCGTTTGCCAAATACTTGGAGGATGAGATTGACTTAAAAGTTGGCTTTAAAACAGAAGAAGATATAGAGGAGGCAACATTCTATATCAGAACCCTCATACAAGTTGCTGCGTGGCGTGCCTATCAAACACTGAATTCTCCCAGTCAAGTAGATAACATACAATAAAAATACGCAACAAACTAGAAGAGAAACGGAGACAAAGGAGGCGATTACACACCAGCAGATCAGATGTAGACAGGTTGGAATTTAATAGAATATCTAGAGAATTGAAAGAGTTAATCAAAGAAAATCAGAACGCAACTGTTCAAGGAAATCTTCGCGCACTCTCAGCTCACAAGAAGAATGGTTATTCACTCTGGAAAATAACTAAGAGCTTTAAAAGACCACATAACCATACGCCACCTATAAGAATATTCCCAAATGATCCATGGGCTAGATACGAAAATGAAAAAGTTGAATTTTTCATTACATCTGAGCGAAGTTTTCACATCAAATCAATCATCTATGACCGAGTTTGAAGAGGAAGTGGATATTATGATCAATAGTGACCAGCAGTTATCACTACGAGTACCACTGAAACTAGTCACTCCGCGGGAACTAACTCGAACAATTGGCTGCCTATAAAACAAAAAGGCTCGACGAAACAAAAAGGTTTCGACCTAATAACGGGTGAAATACTTAAGAAACTACCCATGGCATCTTTAAAATACAATTCTACCCAAAGCTGTGGAAGATATCGCAAATAATTATGATTGCAAAACCAGACAAACCACCAACGGATATCACGGATATCTAAGGTTATTGAAAAACTTTTCTGCGGAGATTAAAACCAGTTTTGGATCAGAACAAGGTTATACCAGACCATTTGGGTTCCAGTAAAAAAATGCTACTGTAGACAAGTACATCGAGTGGTCAACAAAGTTATACAATCGCTAGAGAAAAAGGAGTGTGCAGCATTGATAGACATACAGCAGGCATTCAATAGGGACTGACACAAAGGGTTGTTATATAAAATGACGACCCTCTTACCGAACTCATTCTACATGATCCTAAAATCTTATCTAGATCAAAGAAGATTCCAAGTAAAGTATGAGGAAAAACTGCAGTATGAGAAAGACTGGCAGAAGCAGGCCGCCGCGACACCTATATTCAGATCTGTAAAATACCAAAGTTGGCGTATCGGATAGTTTCGCTCAGCAGATTCCGAGAAATGGACCATGTATAGCGACTACGTGGTTAAATGCACGGCAGAAGCAGGCTGCCGCGACACCTATATTCAGATTCGTAAAATACCAAGGTTGGCGTACCGGATAGTTTCGCACAGCATATTCCGAGAAATGGACCGTGTATAGCGGCTACGCGGTAAATGGATGGCAGAAGCACGCCTCAGCGATACCTATAATCAGGTCTGTAAAATACCAAAGTTGGCGTACCGGATAGTTTCGCACAGCAGATTCCGAGAAATGGACCGTGTATTGCGGCCACGCGGTTAAATGGATATCAGAAGCAGGCCACCGCGACACCTATATTCAGGTCTGTAAAATACCAAGGTTGGCGTACCGGATAGTTTCGCACAGCAGATTCCGAGAAATGAACTGAGTATATCGGATACGTTGTTAAATGGATGGCAGAAGCAGGCCGCTGTGACACCTATATTCAGATCTGTGAAATACCAAGGTTGGCGTACCGGATAGTTTCGCACAGCAGATTCCGAGAAATGGACCGAGTATAGCAGATTTGTGATTAAATGGATGGCAGAAGCAGGCCGCCGCGACACCTATATTCAGATCCGTAAAATACCAAGGTTGGCGTACCGGATAGTTTCGCACAACAGATTCCGAGAAATGAACTGAGTATATCGGATACGTTGTTAAATGGGTGGCAGAAGCAGGCCGCCGCGACACCTATATTCAGATCTGTGAAATACCAAGGTTGGCGTACCGGATAGTTTCGCACAGCAGGTTCCGAGAAATGGACCGTGTATAGCGGCTACGTAGTTAAATGGATGGCAGAAGCACGCCGTAGCGACACCTATATTCAGGTCTGTAAAAGACCAAGGTTGGCGTACCGGATAGTTGTTGTAGTTAAATGGACCAACCTGTTTAAAATATGGGAAAGGGAAAAAGAGGATTAACTTCTACTGCGAACTTTAGTCTTACTTAACCCTTAATCGGATGCGAGTCATAATAGAAAGAAATAACTGGTTTTATTTATAAATATAGATGATTGTATCATATGTAGGCCATGTGTATGAAAATTTTTCGAAAAAATTGGCTCGTTTTTGTTTTTTTATAGGTGGTCAATATATTGCCGTTGTCTGGTTAGAGTCTTGAGAAAGTGGCAAATATATGACCATTGTTTGTTACGGACTTTTGTGTAAATAAAACAAACAACTTAAAATTACAAATTTATTTAATTACCTTGGCTTTCCGCCAAGTGAAACTTTTTAAAACATTGTTTCATACATAAAGTTACGCGGCAGTGTGAACATCTCATGTTAGACCGTTTTGTTACCTTCTTAGATGAACAAAACTTACACCTAGTGTAAGTATCTTACAACTCAGGAAAATGAATACCCACATTTTGTAGACGGATTTCATCGGGAACTCCGAAGTTACCACCTTTCTTGTTCTTGAAAACTGTAGGCCTCTGTTTTTTACATGTAAAGTCTCCAATAAGAGCCCTCGCGAGTCGCAGCCTAAAATTCCTGTGCGAAAAATCACGTTGTGCATGCTTCTTTAGGTAAAGTATGTAAGCGTTTATTATACTAGCATCGAGCATAAAAAAAAATAAACGCATCCAAAATATACGTGATTTTCTACCTGTAGGATAGGAGGAACGGAAATGGTCAAAGTGATCTACACCCCCCCATATATAAGGTATAGTCCGCTATTGCCTTGGGGCAAAATACTTCTCTCCTTGTGCCATCTTTTTGTGTCCTCTTGACCATTGTAACATCCGATTCCTTGTGCGCAGAAGATAGAACTGAGACCTCTTTGGTGTCTAGCCATTTCACGGCTAGAATGGGTTCACTACTTTGAGCGTCTAGAAGGTGTTGTAGTTCTTTATTCGAGAGCGCTTTCCTCTATGCCATTATCACTAATTATCTGTAACAATAATATCTAAATATTATGGAACAACTAGCTGACTCGGCGGCATAATTTTAGCACCCGTCTTTAATTTTCAAATAATGTATGGGATCCTGCCGGATTTGTTGACATTTATGCTTACTGTTCCGCTCCCTTATGTCGTAGCGTGAAGGTACCATATACCCTATGTTTACTGGAGATAGTGTAGCTTCTCAACAGTGAAAGAATTTTTCAAATCGGTCAAGTAGTTTCGGAGCCTATTCATTTCAAACAAACAAAGAAACAAACAAGAAAACAATCAAATCTTTATATATGAGAAAACAGTTCTATTCTATCTACTTTCTTGACTCACAAATGACACAAACGGACAACGGTCATATATTTGCCACATACTTTGAACCCATGTTATTACCCACAAAACTTATTGTAATCTGTAGCAATAAACATGTTTCTTTGGCTATTATAGTTATATTTATGAAATAACAATAAAAATCAACTTACCAGAATTTTTCAAGACGTGACGAAATTTTTATTTAGTTTACACCGCTAAAAGTTGTCGCCAGTCAAATTTTGCCGCGCTATTTCATTTCAAACTTTTTTGACAGCTAAACGTCACTTACCTTGCCGCGTAATACCAATCTAACGCAAAGATAACATCATCACAGATGAATAAAAAAAATAAGAATTTAGGTGCGTTCAAAATTTATAAATATTTTTCAACATTGAAATAGTACTATAGAGGTGGCTACTATTTTACCATTGTCTGATTAAGGGTTAACTAGTAAATTGTGACCTTCAAGATAGAAAGAAAGAACAAAAAATATTTTCTTCACAAGTAGCAGTTGCTTAGTTATGTAAGTGTAATGCCAGAGCTAAAGATAAACATTCATGTTTCGATGAGTTATCTTTAGCTGTGGCATTCCTGTAGGTCTACCATGAGTTAACATTTAGTTACTTCATGATAAACAGTTTAGTTTCACTAAAGGTAGAGACACGACAGATGCAGGCGTTGCACATATATAACATATATTTGTGTATGGGAGAAGAAGCAGGATGCCATTGGTATTTTTTGTTATCTATCAAAAGCTTTTGATTGCGTTGTTCATGAGACATGAGAATATTATGGTGTTTCAAGTGGCTCACTTATTTTACTAAAGTCTTACCTCACTGAAAAAATTCGAAAGTTAACGTTAATGGCACTGTCTCTTCTGGTGCCGCATTAATAATGGGAGTACCGCAGGGCTCTATATTAGGAGCCCTTTTATTCTTGATATACGTTAATGATCTTCCTTACTTCGCTACAAATCTTTGTGAAATTGAATTATTTGCAGATGACACATCATTAATTCTTTTAAGACTAATGGACATAAAGTAGTACTTGACGATTTTCTGAAATGTTACATTGGTTTACAAGTAACAAGTTGCTGCTCAATTCGAAGAAAACAAAATGTGTAAAGTTTACTATGTCAAATGTAAGACAGATGGGTATTAATTAGAGATGTGCCGACTAGTCGGTAAAGCCGACTATCTGGCCACTATTGTAGTTGGCGACTAGTTGGCAAAGAGCGCCGACTATCCGACTTCATACTTTGTTTATATTTCTCATATATTTAGGGGTAGCTACATCAAATGAAAATCTTGATTTAATTTATACCTATATATTTTTATTTAATAATTAGTCTTATATACCTACATTTACTTGCTTGTAAAGAAAACATTATTTATGTTTATGACATTTATGCACTTTTATTTCTTCCTATAACTTGTTATATTTTTGATTTTATTTAATCCATTTTTTACGTACATCTTGAAATGTGAAGTACAGCGACCTTTACTTTGGTAATAAAATAAATCAATATAATCAGTTTCTAAACTACTTACAAGGAAAACATACATTACTGCCTTAAAGGGCAGAAACATTGGTTTTTTACATCATAATTAATTTTGTATTATAGTATACCTATATCTATACCTACTAGTTATAGAAATAAATTTACTTATTTATTTAACTACTTAAATACTTTTATTAACGTCAAATTATGGTGTAATAACATCAATGTTTCTGTCTTTTCTGGCAGCAATTTATTCCTTTTCGTTTCGTAAATGTTCCCGGCCTCTGAGAACAGTCTCTCACTGTACACAGAATTTGCGTGACAAGAAAGGTATACTTTTGGCTTCGACTTTGGAAACCTAGAGTGAGACTCCTCCACTGAAATTGGTCATCATTACGATTTATCACTGGTAACGCACAGTAGGACTGCAGTTCATGGGCTGCCTTTGACTTGTCATCTTGAATGTCTTCTATTTTTCTTGATGCTAATTGGTGATAGCATTGCCAAAAATTCCTGTGTTGCTGTTTCTGTATTTTCTTCACCGATAGAGGTACTCTGTAGATCATCTTTACCATTGTCGCTCTCGTCATCACTCATGCTATATTTTAGAGATTCTAATAAAAATTGAGACCTGACACCATGTTCTAGCAAATAAATGATTTTTTTTAACATCGTAAAAGAATCACAATTTTCTTAATTTATTTTTTTGTTTATTTATCAGAACGAAACATTAAATACATAGGATTACACAGTAATAGCATCAAAAAACCACTCAGGTTTATACCTGTGCTATTGAGTTGTCGGCACAATTCTAAATATATATACATACAACATATTACACAATCGAATTATATGAACCGACTACAATCCACCAAATTATCTAATTCTAAATAATATATCTATAAAATAACAATCTATTTTACGCCTAGGAAATGTTCTTTGAGCTTTTTATGTACATAAGATATTTTGTTCTTTTCTCGGATACAAGAGGGTAGGTCATTAAGAAGTCGCGGGACAATAGCAGTGCGTTCGCCATATTCATTATTCGCACGTTGTGTTATAAGCTGGTTCTCGGAGACTGCCCGAGTGCGCACAGGGTGTTCAACTGTTTTTCTAAAAGAGTTATTAAAAAACTGTTCTTTTAATAAAGATAGATGTACTTGTGTATGTACTGGCAATGGTTTACAGTGTTTTAAGAGGCCGGTTTCGTTGTCCAAATGGGTTCACGGTTCATTAGGTTTCTTTCAGGAGGTCGTGAGGTACCCAAATATCGAGCTTTTTTGTGTATCCAGTTTTTTTCAAATACGCCAAAACTGTTTAGTGGTCAATTCCCAGTTCTTTAGTTACGTCGTAACTACTGATATGCCGATCTTGCTCCACTTTTTCAAAAATGGCATCCATTTTATCCGTAATAGGGCGACCAGAGCGACGTGCATCTTTGACATCAAAATTTCTGGAATGAAAACGCTTAAACCAAATTAGTGCTCACAGAGTACTGGGTCCATCGCAAATTTTTTTCGCGGCTTGTGTTGCATTTTTACATTTTTTGTAATATATTTTTTAAATGTATCAAATTTCTTCATTAGATTCACTCATCTTGACAGTACGAAAAACAAATGAAAATCACATATTTTCCTAATTTGAATTTGGAATTTCTTTATTTCATATTTACGTAATATACACGGAAGTTATCTAAATTAAAATATGTAAAAAAAGCAGAATATATATCTAAATAATCCTGCAGGTTCAGGCGTCAAAGAATTCCTCCCCATCGATGTCAACCGGAAAGGTGACCAGAAGGCTCGCGGCATTGCCATTGCTTTAAAGTTTTAACTTTTAATAATACTAAAGCCAGCCAGATGCAAATAGTATAGCCAAAGAGTTGTGTGTTGTGTTCCAGTGAGCTCTGGCTGTGAGTGAGAAATTCTCCAGTGAGCTCTGGCTACCCTACTCACCGCTAGTAGGGTAGCCAGAGCTCACTGGAGAATTTGTGCTGTCAGTGGAAGACTATGGGCTTGTCCTGCTTTGTCTTCTACTGACGGCACAGAAACTCTGTACTTACAGGGTTGGCAGCGCGACTGTGACTCCTCTGGTGTTACAAACGTCCATAGGTCACGGTAACCACTTTCCATCAGGTGGGCCATGTGCTTGTCTGCCAACTAAGTGGTATAAAAAAATATATAACAAGTTCATACATACTATAATGGGAAAAGACTTTTTCCCCAACCTAATATTTAAAAGACACAATTTTGTCAATTAATATCTACTGTTTTTTTTTAATATTCACTAAACATGTAGACCATTTTGCGACTGACACTGTCAGAAAATACCTATTGTAATACTGGGTGACTCAGTTTTAACAGGAAAATCACATGCAGTGTTCATAGTACTGGCACAAGTAGAGAGGATCGGTATGGAATCATTGATAGGGGGGGTGGAGCATGACAAGGACCTGTCAGTCATATCTTTGCTTCTACGGGTTTTCTACCGAATAGAATCTGTACGTGGTTGACCAACCGGTGGACCAACGGGTTTGAAACATGCGAAATACAAAAAAAGACACCTTAATTTAAAAATAATAAAGTAAAGGGAAATAGAGTACTAACTTCTACAGTCAACTTTAGAGTTAACTAGTAAATTGTGACCTCCAAGATAGAAAGAAAGAAATAAAAGTCATTATTATTAATTATTAAATTATTTATTGCATGTATTAGGTATATTATTTTGGAGTTTTCTAAATATAGATTATTCTAGAATCTTTTTTTTTGTATTCCCTTCTTAATCTTGCAATCAGTAGCTTTGACTATGAGCAGATGTTGTGAAGTAGTAAGGGTTTGTAAAGGACTACCCTCCGTAGAGTCACTTCTCTTAATATGATTGAGCCAGCTTTTGGCGACTGTTACACGTCAAAGATATCTCGCCTTTTCTTTAGGCGGCGAATCGATTCAGGGATAGTCAGTTGTTCAGCAAGCTGATTAGGGTGCATTTATAATCGTGATGTGTCTATCTTTGTGGCACGTGATCACGTTTTTTATCATTGCGATGATAAGAATTTCTTGAATCTCTTTAGTTGTGATGAACCATGGTATTCAAGATCTGCTTCAGTATATAATTTTGCACCCTCTGTACTACCATTATATTAGACCTAAAGGCTAAATCCCACAGTTCAATGCTATGTGACCAAATAGGTTATATTATTGTTTTGTATACCAGAATTTTACTGTCGATTATTCTATAATCCAATAAAAATATTGTTTATCTCGCTTTAATTCTTGTCCTCTAGTAACCATACAAGTTCTCGCATTTATCCCTCTCATACTTTCACACAATGCCTTTCATATTTATGGGGGGAAGAAACAGGGTTTATGAGGTCGTAGTGCTTTTATTTATTTGTAGTAAACTACATCCATATCTTAATTTAACCTGATTGTTTATTTATAATTGTCGACACCTATTTTCAGGACTGTAATATTTTACAGACCTAAAAATAGGTGGCAAGGTTGGCGTACCGGATAGTTTGGCACAGCAGATTCCGAGAAATGGAACGTGTATAGCGGCTAGAAAGACAGAAAAGAAAGAAAATATGTTTTATTTAGAAAACACAGCGCACATTTTTAGAGGTAATTAATATTAGTATGTTTATCAGCTATCTAGTTTTCCATACCTACAAGCTATAGTGGATATCTTACTTAGGGTAGAGGCTTCGTGTAGAAGAAAAACGTCTAAAATAAACACCTCAACAAAGTCTAGGGAACAAGATGAACCCAATTATTTTTTTTCGTGTAAATCTTGTTTTGCAAATAACTGGCAGCAAATAAATAAAAATAGAATAAAGTAGATTACAGAATTGTTCGAAATTTAAAAATAAATTTAAATAAGTAATGATTTTCGAATATGGAGGGAAAACTTTTAAAAGTGTTTGATTGTGCAGTTTCTCTGAGGCAAAATAAAAATTATTTTTTTTGATTGTAAATAACGTTTATTATCAATAATACGTCTTTTACGTATGGTTTGTGCATTTTTGTGACTGTAGTCATCATGTCACGTCGTCATTTAAGTCGCGAAGAGATGTTGAGGGCTGTTGGTATGCTGCAAGCTGGACGAACTCAACGCGACGTAGCGGATGCTGTCAACACCCAACCAAGCGTAATTTGCAGATTATGGGCACGCTACAGGTCTACAGGGGATGTTGCCGAACGTCACAGGGGACGAAATAGGGTTACTACCCCGCGACAAGATCGTTTCTTGCAAAATTCCGCAAGGCGGCAACCCCACGATTACTGCTCGTCAGTTGGTCGCAGGCCTCCAGTCTCAGCATCAAGTGGTTATTATCGATCAAACTGTCAGAAGAAGACTACACGAAGCCAATCTTTATGCTCGCAGACCGCTTAGGGTTCCAGCTATTCGACGTGGAAATCGAGGTCGTCGCTTATTGTGGGCTAACGCACATTTACAGTGGACCGACCATCAATGGGCACGGGTTCTGTTTTCCGACGAATCTTTCTTCGGTTTTCATCCTGATTCGAGAAGAGTGCGTATATGGCGAGTTCCTGGACGTCGGAGTCGTCTCCAGAATCCGCAAGAAGTTCATCCTTACCAAGGTGGAACAATCATGGTATGGGCTGGAATTCGCCTTGGTGGAAGGACCGACCTCGTTTGGATACGGGGCAATTTGAATGCAAACCAATACATTCAGGAGGTTATACACCCCATGGTAATCCCTCATTGACAGCAGTTCGGTCAAGATTTTATGTTCATGCAAGATAATGCACGGTCACACACCGCGAGGGTAGTGGTCAATGCGTTAAGCGAGCACAATATGACGACGTTGGAATGGCCTGCTCAGTCTGCCGACCTCAATCCCATAGAGCATGCCTGGGATTTGCTTGGGAGAAGAGCTTTCAGTGATTCTTTGGAAAATCTGAACACGAAGAACAACTTTTTTTACACCTTCGCAGTGTATGGAGCCATATTCCACAGACGATGATTGACAATCTCATACTAAGTATGCCACGGCGTTGTCGAGCTGTTGCTAATGCTTTAGGAGGTCCACAGAGATACAGATTATTAAAAACGTTTAAAGTACGGTTAATTACAGTATTTCTTACTACCTCGTTGTTTTTGTGCCTAATCATAGAAGGTTGTAATACTCAATATTGGCACTATTCAATTTTCTTAAAAAAAAAAAAATTGGTATAAAAACGGTATAAAAATACCCTTCTATTGATATAAAACACTCACTATTACAAGAAAGGGTTTTTAAATAAAAACTAGAAATGTCCTTGTTCCCTAGACTTTGTTGATGTGTGTATTATTACTCTCTCTTTTTCTCTTTCTCTTCTTACTCTTTTTTTCTTGGCTGTTAGCCATGAGTCAGCCGAAGAGCCGCCTGTGGAGATGGCCGAAGAGGCAATGCTGTGCCGGCCTTTACGGCCACTAATACCCCCAGTTGCCCCTCGGGTGGCAGACCGCCGCCCGCCTTTATCGCAGGGCGAAGTACAGGCCCTGCAAGAGGCGTGGCGGGCCGCTGCGGCTGTAAGAGGCAGCTTGGCGGACATTAGAGCACAGGCCACAGTGCCAAAATTGCGCCGGCGTCCCCGTGCAGCGTGTTAATGGGCCCCGTGCAACTTTACTTGCATGGGGCCCTTCAATGAATTTGTACATACATTAGATTTTTTTAAAGCTTTGTGTTGGTTTTTTTAATACATCTCTTGTACATAGCGTTTGTTGATTTATTTTGATCCTGATAAAAAGCCTATTTATTAATCCAAGTTCTAATCTACCCCTGTACCAAATTTCAGCCAGATCCGTTCAGCCGTTAGAGCGTGATTAAGTAACAAACATCCAAATATCTTCACATACTTTCACATTTATAATATTAGTAGGATTTCTACTTCACTACTATCCCATTTTATATAGAACTAGCACCGCGCCGCGGTTTCACCCGCGTATGTCCTGATACCATGGGAATATCGGGATAAAAAGTAGCCTTTGTTACTCAAGAAGAATGTAGCTTTCTAATGGTGAATGAATTTTTAAAATCGGCCCAGTAGTTTCGGAGCCTACTCAATACAAACAAATCTTTCCTCTTTGTAATATTAGTATAGATATAGATTGGCGCAATACGTTTTTACCTGTCTGATAACTGATAAGACAGCTGGATGCTTTCTATGCTATGTTTTCACTCCTAGTCCAGTAACGTTTTATTTTATAAGCAAATAATATATATCTACCTATTTAATACCCAAAAAGTAAACACCTTTTTACATATCGATTTTGCACAGCTTTATGATTTTCGCAAAACTGCTTGACTGATTCGAAATAAGTAGGTAATTTGAATTGGTCCTATAGAAAGTGACTTAGAATATTGACCGTAGGTAGTGATTGGTATGGAAATTATAAAAGGTAATCAATAAAATTTAGAGGCTTTTTCGTATGTATTATTTTATTCTAGATTTTTTCCCTACCCCTTTCCCCTTTGGCGTTGGTGACGCCGTCCTTTTTGCACCGGCCGGTCGGTGAGGCGCAGCTATGATCGTTACTGCCTCAGCTGCCCGCAGCAACTGAGACAGATTGAGCTGTGCCTCTACCGATGTACTCGCGGTCGGCGTCGCTGCCGATGTACTCGCGACTGGCGTCGCCGCCGATGTACTCGCGGCTGGCGCCGCCGCCGATGTACTCGCGCCTGGTGCCGCCGCCGGCACGGCGCCTCCGCCATCCAGCCGCTCGGCATCGTGTCTTCATCATCCCTAACGTTAAAGTAATATAATAGTATCTAGGTACCTATTGTACTATATGCCTTAATTATTTGATATGTTACTTACAACTCCATGATCTGTTATCTTTTCCTCTTTGCCTCTGATACAAAATATACAAATTGTCTCGCAAACTAACCAACTTATCGCTTGACATCACACGATTGCGCGGGAACGTAAGTTTGACCTTTAAAGACCAAGTACTAAAAAGTTGATATTTTTTAGTTTTTACGTTATTTATTGTTGTGTTCACGTAATTTTATTAGCTTATCTTTGTGTTTTGAGGTATTATTCAATTGAAATCGATTTAGAAGTTGATTTACTTTTGTCAACGAACTTTTTTAACACAATTGTTTCAACCCGGGCCCTATGATGACTACAAACTTTCAAATTCGTGGTAGTTATGCCGCGCCGGTCTGAAATGGATATAATCGTCGCACAGTGGGGCAGTGTCATATAGGGATATGATATACCTAAATTCAATTTTGAAAAGTGGGCATTTTGATAAAACTAGTGATGTTATGGTAAACTTAAATATTGAGTTGCAGTCATTATTACCCTTTATAACAAAATATAAATTTATTTAGTACCAACAAATTGCACTCGAAGTAAGACGTATCGTATCCAAGTGCCAAAAGGTACTTAGGACTGTAACCACAAAATTTCAAAGATTTGCAGTATTAACATTTTACTTCTATTGTCAGTCATATTAAGTAGGTGAGGTTTGAAGCCAGTGCATAAGGTATCGGCCTCAGAATTTTGTGGCTCAAACTCGATCCCCTACCCACTTCCAACGTAAGCAACTTAGCTAAAGGGGTCAACGAAGGTGATAGTAATCCTGTTTTTAGCCTGCACAAAAAGTTATTTCTTGATATTAAAATATGTGAACCCAGAAAGGGTGAAAGCGCCCGCTCCCCGCGCTTTACTGTGAATACCGACACCAAACTGTGTATTCTCCACCACTCAAACAAAAAACTGATAAAATATAAATTATAATATTTATAATGAATGTATCTCCAAAATTTTTGAAGATACATTCATTTGCAATAATTTGTAGCTGAAATCTAGTAATAAAATAATTAACAATCAATAAAATCAACAAGCTTCTAAAATAACTCTGGAAAACAGGATCTGTAAAATAATTATTAAATAAATCAACAAGCCTGCAGTAAAAAAAACTATTAGATTCATAGGGATTTGAAAATTATTTCTTGAAATTAAAATACGTGGACCCAAAAGGGGTGAAAGCGCACGCTCTTCGCGCTTTACTGTGAATACTGACACTCAAACAAAAGAAGTGATCAAATATATAATGAATGAATGTATCTCCAAATTTTTTGGGGAAATATTCATATGGAATAAATAATATCTACCTGAAATCTAGTAATAAAATAATCAATAATCTATAAAATCAACAAGCTTCTAAAATTATACTGGAAAACAGGATCTGTAAATTTAAACCTAATTAGTAATCAACATATTTAAAAAATAAAATATAGTACAAATTAAGAAAAAAAAATTCAGCCACTTATTCACAGTTGGCCAGGTTAGGTACAGTGTCCATCAATGAAACACCAAAAATTCTAAGTTTCATATATATCTTATTTTTGTAGATATTGATTCCGTTTTTTGTAGGAATGAAGTCTTCTTAATAGGGTATAATATGGCATTTATAGATTCTTTAATAAACAGAAACATAACCACTGCCAAGGATTTAAAAAAAAAATGGGAATTGTTTCATTGTGTCCACCTATATGTACACAATGAAACACCCTGAGTCCAACGATGAAACACTGTTACTTATATTGACTTTTTTATTAATTGTGGATATTGGTACAAGTAACTAGCTAAATAATAAACAATGAATATTATTTTCAAATTTTTGTTTATTTTCTTAATGTTATAAACACTTACTAAATCTTTTAAAGCTTAATCAGTTTCAAAATCACAAATTGTATTATGTACTTAATAATTAAACTGAGCTTACAACACAAATAATCAATGTTCTTTATTTACTTAATGATAAGTATAAAAATTAAAACTCTTTAACAGTCTCAAAATCAAAAACATTATTTAGTAATTAAGCTGAGCTTATTACACAAACAATGAATATTCTTAGTTTACCTACTTAATGAATTATAAAAACTAAAACTATCACAGTCTCAAAATCACAAATGTTATGTAGTAATTAAGCTGAGCTTTGAAAAACTAAGTTTAACAATCTGAAAATCACAAATTTTAAGTGGTAATAGAGCTTACTACACAAAATAACAATGAATATTATTTTAAAATTAAAATGTAACCTTCTTTATTTGCTTAATTATCTAGAAACTAACTCTTTCAGTTTAATCAGTCTCGAAATTGCAAATATTTGACAATATCTGAGCTTATTAGCGCAACTTAATATTTGGAGACACACGGACTGGAAAATTATAAAAGGCGTTCCGGGTTTTCGTCCCATTTATTTGTGGTGGAGGAAGAATCTTTTTTATCTCTTTTATATGAATTTCTGACATATCGGGTTCTAATGGCATCTGGAATTTCATCATGTCTTTCACTTTTAGTCTCAAAAACGAAACCTCATATCTATTAGCACTTACTACATCAATTATTTTTGCGACATAATATACCTTCAGTTTCTTATTGTCCATTAAAACTAGCACATAATCGTCAATTTTGGGTTTACGCTCAAGTTTTATGAAACTTTCTGTAATCAATGGGAGCCCATCCTCATCAACTTCTTGTTCATCTTCTACTCCACTCAGATCGGTTTCACTATAGCACACTATTTCCTCGTCTTCATCGGTACTAGTTTCAGAATCTATTTTAATTTGTTTAGGTTTAGTTTTTCTTTTTGTCTGTTTTTTATCAGATAAAACTGGTCGCTTTATTGCTTTTGCCGCTGATTTTCTTATTTGAGTTTTTTTCTTTTCTTCTGCTATCTGGTCTTTCTCTGGAGTGTCAGTCGCAACCATGCTTTTACCAAGCTTTCTTGCTTTACGTTTTCCAGTCCGCGGTACAGCCTTCAAAGCAGGCATAAATTCGTCAGGAGTTTTAAATTTAATTATGGAACTCGCGGGAGTATTTATTGTAGGTGGTGTCATCTCTCTGTTTGGTATGCTAGGATCAGGTTCTTGAGACACACTAACGAAAATTTCATTGGCAGGCGACGTCGTTGCTTTGGTAGTTAAACTAGTATCCTGAATTTCACAGGCAGATTCAGTGTCAACATAGAGATCCATAGCTTCCAAAACAGATGGACTATCAGCACGTGTCGCATCTGATGAGAGACTAGCACGATTCTCTCTATTTTGCAGTTCATCGGGAGCATCCATATATAAAGATGGTCTTGCTGGTTCATCTCTGTCAGTAACTGATGATGGCATGAAGTCGATCTCGGTAAAAATATCTCCATCGTACGGGAAAATCCCGCATTTTTTGAAGGCTGATGCTATATTTGTTGGCGTCATTGATTTTGTATATGCCTGACCCACGCATTCAGCGACATTGTATATAGTTATTGGTTTACCTGGGTTCTTCATTAACCATGAATCCACAGCGCTATTATAATATACTTTGAAGGGGCCGTTTAAACCCACATCAAGTGGCTGCATCTTAGCAGTTGTATGAGGGTGCAAAGTTAAAACTGTCACCCCAGATTCTTTGGCTAAATTTAAAGCCTCAATGCTAAGGTGAGATTCATGGTTATCGCAAATTAGCAGGGCAGGGTTTTCACGGCTTGCAGAAGTGTGTTTAATAAAATGTCTCATAACGTGAACAAACAATTCCGCGTTCATCCACCCAGTTGGAGCAGCTAGTCCGAGGGATCCTGGAGGAGCACCACGCAACATTATGTCTTTATAGTTTTTCCTCGGAAAAACTAGAACCGGAGGTAATGCTTGACCTGCCGCACATACAATTGCGCATGTAGTAACCAAAGTACCCCTTTCTCCGCTAGTTACTTTGCCTATATTTTGTTTTCCTTTCGGCGCTAACACTTTCTGGGGCTTTTGGACTGTTGTAGTTGCAGTTTCGTCGAGATTGAAGACTCTCGTGCCATCGCCGAAAGAGGGATATCTATCCATAACAGTTTTTAGATTATTAAAGAAAGTTTTGACAGTTTCTTTATTAAATGCAGTGGCACGAGCCAAACTACATGCCTCAGGTTTCTTCATTGATAAATCTGGATGTCTCGACTTAAAAGATCGAAGCCACTCCTTCCCAGCCATTTGTTCCTTCTGCCAATTATCTGGATATTTGATACCATTAACGATTGCCATTTGGTAAGCTACGCGGCGAACATCTTTACTGCTTAATCCATAAAACTTCAATGCACAGTCTTTAATATATGTTTTGAGTGCTGTTTCTTGATCGTCTGTAAACGTTTTGTTAACGTCGTAGTTAGGCGTGAATTTTTGACCCTCTAATAACGCATCACCAACATTTTTATGCTTTTTGACATACCGGAATAGTGTAGGGTAACACACATTACACTCTTTCGCGGCTTTACGCAAACTCATGCCTTGCCTATTAAGCTTTACAGCTTCTAGCATATTTTCAGAAGAATGGTTGCCCTTTTTTCTTACTGCAGTTTTTGTACGCGCCATCCTAAAAATGTTAAAGTACCTATTAGTAACACAATTGAGCTTAGGCACGTAAACATTACTAAAATGTCCACTAGATTTTATTAAAATCGTACGTAATGAATGAAACATATTGAAATAAAACTAATTCGGACATAAAGTAAAAAAGTAGTACACAATGAAACACTGTTTCATAGTGTCCACCCTCGAACTGTGTCATTGTTGGACATCTGTATTATTTTATAATAACCTCAAAAATTTTCTGATCAAAATCGAATTATTTAACAGGTGAACTAGTCCATGTGAATCTATGATACATGTACAAAGCAACGTAATATTAAGGAAAACCGAATTTACTATAGGATTAACATGAGAAATCATAAATAAACTAAAAAAAAACTCACTTTTTTGTCGAAAAATCCAAAATTGCTCCGCAGACACGTCGTTTCGCAACCGGCGCCCACGCCGACTAGGGAGGAAGGGGACGTGTATGAAGTTGTCTAGAGTGGGAATACTGCACAACCTGACAACCTCGCAATTTCAGAAATATGGCACTGTTTCACTGTGTACGACTGTTTCAACGTTGGACACTCGACCCTACCTATGAAAATCACGAAAACATTTCAAACATAATCCAGGCTGTTTGATACAAAGGGGGCAATAAAATAAGGTAGGTTTTCGGATATTTCTAAATAGTATGTAAGCAATGCTTGCAATCTTTTCGTTTTGTTTTGCCTTTATCGTTTTTAGGTAACTCTACGGGTAAATGAACATCATCTCCTGTGGTCAATTTAAATTTTTTACCAACGGATGATGAAGATTGCATTGTATTTCTAAAATTAGTCTGTCTGTTAGTTGTGTTACCAATTTGTAATAAACATATTTTTAAATACATTCTCATACAGAAAACATCCCAACTTTGGAACAAACATTTGAGTGTCTTGGAAACATCAATTGTTCTGTCTTAGGTTTCATATCCAAGACCTCAATAACTGCATTTGTATACAATATCACTGCACCACCGAGGCATATTTCTTATCAGTCTGATAAAGCACAATTTTAGTGTCATTTGGTACTTGAGTCGAGTTAATCTCACCTAACGTATGTGTGCTCACCTTATTAAATGTTAAATAAATATGTAGATTAGAAAGCCTTACATATCCAGTGGATGTCATATAAATTGAATGAGATAATAAAAGAAGGAAAACTTGTGAGTCATGAAACACCATGTTTAGTCTGGCAGTGAACTGATCATCTGAACAGTTTAATTAATAATGCATCATAATCAATATAAATGCTTAGTTTATACTCTAAAGCCATGTTATTATAAAAAATAATTCTTTCAAAAATCTTCCAAACAGCCAGTCCACGCATCTACAACAATAAATGAGATTTTAAAATAACATGACATTGGCTGAAATATTAAGTCAAAAGTAGCAAGTGGTTACATACATTATTTTTGCCATTATCAGTTTCAGTACAATTGACAAAAAATATTGGAATCAAAGCAATAACGCCCAGATAGCATTGAAACAGGCAAATTATGCTTCACATAGGCATTTCCAGAACCAGAGGTACACATATAATGATGAAGTGAAAAGTTTGAAAGTATCCTGTTGTCACTGACATCAAATTTGTTAGTTTGCATTATGTACAATCTATAAGTTAGGCACACACATCCATGCAACGTACCTACCCATTTAAAAACATACAGCTACATGCACCATTTCTATTCATAGCTATGTATGTCCACACACTTCTAAGATTTTACTACTATACCGACATTACCGACCTATAAGATTAGTAGGTAGATATTCGAGTCCATCCAGTAGTAGGCTCAGGCTGCAATAGGCTGATTGATTGATTGATGAAATATACATTGATTCGTAAATAAATGTACCATTACAACGCACGTGATTTATACCTACTTATATATAGTTTGAAATTTAATACAAAAAACATTTGAACATCTGAGTAAAGTAATCATTACTATCCCATATTTATTAGGTGTCGGCGCTTTTATCATTAGTTAGACCCTAGCTAGATCATTGGACCTACATGCATACATACATATAATCACGCCTTTATCCCCGGAGGGTTAGGCAGAGATGAATTATCGCCCACATTTCACCAATAATTGTATTCGGTCCCACGTAATAGGGGGTGAGCCTATTGGTTCTACTCTGCCGGGAACCACGTGGACCTCTCATTATTATAAACTATTTGAGTATTAAGATTTTATAAATATTAATATCTTTACAGATTAAAAGAAGCCAAGAAGCTTCAGGCAGAACGGAAGCCTCTCACACAACCAAAAAAGGAAGGAGGTTTGAAGGCACGACTGCAAAAGTTGTCCAGTACTACTAAGAAATAATGATTCTTATCGCGATTGGACTAGGGCTTATATTGCCATATCAATGTATTCATTTTATACCGCACAATTACTGCAATGTATCTACATTCCAAATAAGGCATTCCATACACAAATAGTCCTGTAAAGTTAAGGGGAACTTACAACTATATTTGTACTGTTGTATACTTTTAATAAATGTTTTTTTTTATGTGATATAATGAGTCTCACGTGTGTACTGAGAAGGGCCTATGACCTTATTGAAGTCAATGCAATTTTTTGAATATTTTTATAGTCTTTTAGTGGTCTTCATGTATTGTATACCAGCTGGCTTTCTTTTTTAAGTTTCTGAATATAATGCCCGCTAGCAGCTCAGAAACAGTGAATCATAACTTTGTAAAGTGTAGCACATAATGTTTTACATTGTATTGTCATATTAAGTAAAAGACAATTCATATCAACCGAGTTTCGATCCTAGTTTTATCGAAAAGCTTGTACTTTGGGGTCCAGGGATCCACTGTAGCTTTTTTGGGAGCAATAGGGATATTAGGGATGATGACTATTTTTTATTGTTTTTTTACTCTTTGTTAATGACCAGTTTATGATAATATAATGAACTGCTGAAGTGAAATTTTATTACAACAAATAGTTTTAAAGATATTTGAAAATTCAATTTCTCGATCTGCCTGAAAACGCTCTATATAAAATTGTTGCACAAGGCGTGACATAGTACATACATACAAATTTATGTCCGTAAAAAGTAATTTGTTAAAAAATAATTGTTTATATTTTGACCTGCTTTGGGAACTAAGACTAATAAAAAGTCATAGTTTCAGTTTAGTTAAGAACATTTTATTTTGCAAGTCATGTATTTTCAGCAAAAGCTAAGATATCAAGCGGTATTGGGTAGAATCAGACGATCTGGTCATCATCCCTAATGATGCCCTGAGAGGAAAGTCTGCTAGAGTCTTATCGGTTAGACAGCAGGTGTACTGGCATTCAGGTGTGGTTGGCTTGGGCCCGTCCACATTAAGTGTGGGATAAATGTGTGTAAGACAGTTGAATAAACTTAATGTGACAAAATTTGTTCACCTTGAATAAATTTGCACAGAAATATTTAACCACCTGGAATATTGTCCAACATCCCAGTATATATAATTGTACCTGAAATACTGTTTTATGCATTATATTAATTGAAATGCCTGAAACTGCATAAGTTATTTATCTAAAAATGGTGCTGTAGCATTTGTTGTATCTGTAAATTTTTTTTTTTTTATTTTTTTTTATTCATTTATTTAACCAGAAAAAAATACATTGGGTCTAATGCCTTAGTAGTGTAACAAAAACCAGAAAGGTTTGTCCGTACACTACGTTCGTCGTCGAGTCTATATAATATTAATTCTGTACATCAGGTAGGCAAGCACTAAATCTAGGTATAACAATATCAGAATTAAATCTGCACAACAAAAATATGTTACATTGTGGGTACATATATGTTTATTGCAACAATATAATTTTACTTTCGTTCTGTGTTCGTAATATAATATTTTTTAAGTGTATAGTAAAATAATGTGCGGGTAGATTGGTAAATTTACAGCGCACAATGGCTCACAATATGAATAAGTTGCCGCTGCGACTTACCGATCTGCTTACAGGATGTTTCATTACTTTTCGATTTTTTTCTTTTCTTTGATTTTTAGTTTTATTTTCTAGCAACTTAATTATTTTAGTGTATTAATAAGGTAGGTTTTTAATGTAGCTTTTAGATTTCTACAATTTATTTTACTTTTTAAATGTTTAGGTAATTTGTTTAATAAGTTAGGGACTATATAGTTCAATGTTCTTTTTCCATGTAGGTTATTGAATCTTGGTATTATCAACTTTTTATTGGTCACGCTTCTGGTTAATTTATTGTGAGAATTAACTATTTGTAGGTCCTCGTTAAAGTATTGTTCTGTTAAGATATTATATTTTATTTTATCCTGAACTGGCATCAAAAAGCAGTATGAGAACAATTCGTGTTGATTATTTTTATACTCTTCCCTTACCTTCCGGGGAACAATGGTTTTCAGAATACGTAACTGTAGTTCATAGATTCTGTCTATTTTTGATTTAAAAGTGCGCCCGTAACTACTTAGTCCGTAAGATATCACTGATTCACCCAATGCTTTATATAATGATAGCAAAATTGGATATGGAATTTTATGCCTTAGTATAGAGAATTTGGCCAGTATTGCGCGCAATTTATCACATACGTGTTGAATGTGATTAGACCAAGTTAATCTGTCGTCAATGATCACACCTAGGTAAGTCTGTGTATCCACTACTTCTAGGGCCTCACAGTCACAATTTATATTTTTATGTAAACAAAACAAAATATTATTATTTAAAATATAAAACTCAATAATATAATATTTTGGTTTATTATTTATAGTCTAAACATTTTTCTTTCCATATTTTTTTGAATTTCTTTTCTATTTTCCTGTTAGTCAGAACATCACACAATTTGAGCAATGATTTTTTGAGAGCATGCCATTGCATAAGACTCAAGTGCGATGTCAATGATTTGGTGTTTGCATCATTCCGGAATTCTTCTTCTATTTTTATGAACTTTTCTAGTGACACTGAATTTGTTACTTTCATATGAGAGTGTGTATCATTATCTTTGTTTATTTTAGTTTGTTTCATGGATTCTATAGTATTTAGTTTTAAAGGTACATCAGTACCATCTTTATTAGGATTCAAATCTGATTTCCTCCCGTGCGAGTTACCATTTATTTTTTTTGTAACTTTATTTTGTGTATTGAGGAGAACCTTGAAACTTTCACTGGAAAGAGTATCACATTGACGTGCTTGCTCCATTTTATAACTTTCCCTGCTTATCAATTGACCTTTATTAATTTCCAGTGTATCCCGAGACAGTCCTACACCACGGTCTATTGTTGTCGTACTATTTAGGTGTTCCTTACATTTCTCTAATAATGGTTCTAACTCTTCATCAAATTCTTCTGATTCATTTTTACCTAATTGGTTTACAAAACTTAGAATATTGTCAAACAAGTCACTTTCATCATCATCTAGGAAATCATTCTCCACACCCATCATTTTCTTTTGATCCCAATTAAATCTGCCAAAGGTATCAATATTTTTCAAGTCCAACCATTGCTCTAGATCTTGTGGAAGAGTATAATCCTCGGGAAGAAATTGTAATCCTTTAATCTCTTTGGATCACAATCACAATTTTTTTTTTTTTTTTTTTTTTTTCCCTCTGTCGATTCCGATGTTTCCGCCAATGACTTAGCTCGGGATTTAATTCATAGTTTCGACTTGTCGGAATGTGACTTGTTGTAGTCTCGGATCAAAGGTTTTATGAATGTACAAGAGATGATGTATTTAACATCCAATATAGGCCGAAAGTCATGTAGCACGCTGGAGTACCTGAGTCAAAGCAAAACACACTGGTTGGAGGTTATAGCAGACAAACACAGTTCTACAGGTTAATATTATTTGAGTTAATGTAGCTAGAGATCAAATATATGAGAGGAGAATTAGTATAGGTCAGAAGAGAGTTAAAATTCATGGGTCGAGGGATACGGTTAATGGGGAGGATATCATATAAAGAACCATTCCTTCTTGTGCACTCAAAGAAAATATGATCCGCTGTGTGTTCATCTAAGCCACACTCACAGAGAGAGCTGTCCCTGATCCTGATTTTAGCTAGAAATACATTGGTGCAGGCATGACCTAAACGCAGACGACAAATTACCGAAGTAGCTCTCTTACTAGCTTCACGGAATTGGTAAAACCAAGGTCTAGCTGGAATATCAGGCTGGATGGAGGCATAGTGTCTACCCTTCACCTTACTGGACTTCTCCCAAAGGGTAGTCCATTTTGAGATCAAACAGGGTTTGGCAAGTAAGAGGATATCGTGAGCATAGACTCTATAATGGTCGAGAGCACCATTGGATATTGCTTCCTTGGCAAGGGAATCCACAAAAGTGTTACCTGCTATGCCCGTATGGCTTGGGATCCATACCAGTGAAATCAACAGACCCTTAGTCTGACATCTGAACAATGATTGCTTAATCAACAGTATTAAGGGGAACTTTGTTTTACTGGTGAATTGATTAGCTAGGATGGCCATTAAGCAGCTCCTGGAATCAGTAAACACCACCGCCTTGCTTACATTATGAGATTCAACATATAGTAATGCTTCAAGTATAGCTATCGATTCGCCAGTAAAAATGGAATTGATATTTGGAGATTTATATGACAGTATAATTTTATATTTTGGGATCCAAACTGCAGACCCCACGCAAGAAGAGTCAGAAGTTTTAGATGCGTCAGTGTAAATGGCTAGCCAATCCTTCCAATGTTGACTGATCAAATAATCCAGCTCCCTACCAGCGTCCACGGAATCCTTACTGATACCTGAATATAAGACCACATTAGGGGTGTAGATAATTGCATCAAATGTGGTTTCATACAATGGGTTAGTTTTACACTGAAAACAAGGGAAAGGGAGACGAACATAATTCACAAAACTATTAAATAAACAGGGGTGGTTTTTATGTGTCCAATATCCACCTGAAGAAATGTATTCTGATAGTCTATGTAACTTGGGTATTAGGGGATGTAAGGATAGTTGGGACGATTTATATAGGTATCTGTCTGAGAGGTGCTGTCTTCTTAGAAATAGAGGGGGGTCTACACACTCCAATTGTAGTGCATTTATCGGTGATGATCTCATGGCACCTACAATGAGGCGCATGCTTTTGGCCTGGATCTTATCCAGCAAGCTTAATGCTGCCTTATTGCATGGTTCCAAGAGGAAGCTTCCATAGTCAAGGTGGCTACGGATAAGGGCGTTGTACATCAGCTTTTGACAATAGGGGTGGGCTCCCCACCAGGCGCCAGACACTGCTCTTAAAATATTAATATTTTTTTCACATTTATGGGAAATGTAGTTAATGTGTTCCACCCCAGATAACTTTGAGTCCAGAACAAATCCTAAAAACTTAACTGTGTTATTTACAGGGAAATTTTGATGATCAAGAGAGATTAAACAATCAGGGATGGATCTACGACGGCTGAAAATTACCACAGAGCTTTTGGGAACCGAGAGTGATAGACCATGGTCAGTAAGCCAAATAGAGAGATAGGAAATTGCTGAGTTCAATCTGGACACAGCATCCGCCATATGATCCACTGCTACATAAAGAGCCAAATCATCTGCATATTGTAAGATGTTGCAGAAAGATGTGACTGAGAGATCCAAATCAGCTGTGTAGATACTGTAGAGGAGAGGACTTAAGACAGAGCCCTGTGGAAGGCCTCTCCAAGTAATTCTGGAAGAGAGGGTTGAATTTTGAACTCTAAGTCTAATGGTTCTTGCAGACAGGGAATTGAAAATGAAATTTACGATCTTCTCTGGAACACTCAGATTGAGCAGTTTTTGCCTGAGCACAGGAAGAAGTACATTATCATATGCAGCTGCAATGTCCAAGAAAACGCCCACGCAATACTGATTTTTAGATAAAGCTATTCTAACGTCAGTAGTTAAAATGCTGAGGCTATCCATTGTCCCCAGGCCCTTGCGGAAGCCGAACTGAGTTTTCGACAGTAAGCCCTGGCTTTCCACCAGCCACTCTAAACGATTTTTTATTAAGTGCTCTAATATTTTAGACATAGTACAAGAGAGCGCAATGGGGCGGTAGCTAGAGGGATCATCGCTGCGCTTACCTGGTTTCAAGATCGGTATTATGATTTGAGATTTCCACTCTTCCGGGGGGAAACCAGAGCAAAAAATGTGGTTGAGTAAATTTAAAAAGAAGGTTTTGGTAGTGGTGCTGCTTTTGAAAATGAATGAGTAAGGGATGCCATCTACCCCAGGAGAAGAATCCTTAAGGGACCCCAAGACGATCGAAAGCTCGTCGTACGTAAAACAAGCATCTAAAGGGTGTGAAGCCTGAGGACTGGAGGGAAAGAATTTTGAAGACTCATCAGCTGTGGGAGCTGTTGGGGGAGCCAATCTTTGCTCGAATTTCTGTAACCATCGGGAGGGGTCATTCGACGTAATATTGCTGTAGGTTGTAGAGTACCTGAACCTTCTAATATCTCTCCATACAAAAGATGCGGGGGTACGAGGGGCTAATCTTTCGCAGAATCTGCGCCAACCATCCTTTTTCCTTTGTGACAGGAGCCTAACTGTTTGTGCAGCTACTTTTTGGTAGTTTAAATAGTTATTAGTTGACATATTATGCTTATATGCTCTTTCAGCCTCCTTTCTCATTCGGCAGGCAGACGAGCAGGCCTCATCCCACCAAGGAGGAGAGGGGATGTTGTTCCTGGGGGCCCTTTTAACAGGTATTGCCTTGTCAGCAGAGTTCAGAAGAGCTTGTTTAAACAGGGTGTAAACAGTCTCAATGTTATCTGAGTTAGGCGCAGGCAGGAGAGAAACCTCTTGTTCAAGATAACTGGAGTATAATTCCCAATTGGCCTTTGAAAGGTTATATTTGAGAAGGGGGTTAAATGGTGATGATTCCCTGTGGCTGGCTAGTGATGTGACAATTATGGGGTAGTGATCACTCTGTTGTGAGTCACTTGATATCTGCCAAGTCAGGCAAGAGGCAAGGGACGCTGAGCAAACAGTCAAATCTACAGCACTAGGGCCCCTTTGGGTTAGAGAGGGCCTACGGGTGGCAGAGCCATCATTTAAGATGCAGAGATTCAACGAATCTAGCATCTCTATGAATGGGGATGCTAAAACATCACAATCTTGTGAACCCCAAGAAGTATGATGAATGTTGAAGTCACCTAGAATAACAAGCGGATAAGCTATAGAAGTTAAAATGTCATTCATCTCAGCCAAGGAAGAAACATCTGGATAGGGGATGTAAACAGAGAGAAAAGCAATGTTTGCCACTGTAATGGCAACAATATTGATACCATCACTATGAGGAGGTAAAGTCAAAGAATTAAAAATAATTGTTCTAGAGATTAGAAGGGCAGCTCCAGCATACCTATCACCTCTGTCATCCCGGAGACAGACATACCCAGGCACCCTGAAATGGGAACCGGGCTTAAGCCAAGTCTCCTGGATGGCAAGGATGAGAGGTTTGTGCTTATTAATTAAATAAATTAAATGACTTTTCTTACTTCTAATGCTCCTACAATTCCATTGGAGCAGAGGAGGGAATGTTACTGGTGAAAGTTAACAGCTGAGTAAGTTTTGATCTATATTTATCAGGCAGCTCAGTATCATCAAAGCGGGTCAACATGTTAATAAGTGTGGAGAGTAATAGATCAAGGAGGTTATCATTCGCAGGAACGTTAGCTTCTGCATCAGAGATAGCAGCACCATTAGGAAGAGAAGATGGGGGGCAGCGAGTGATAACATTGTGGGCCTGCCTGTCATAGCCAGGGCCAGAAGCGGGTTTGTTCTGCCTTTGGGGCATGATAATTGTTTTTCGGTGAGATACTTGAGGCCCTTGAGACCTCCGGACAGAAGACGGGAAAGACTGCTGAGCACCAAGTTGAGGACTCAATGGTTGAGACATTCTGGTAGTGTCGGCAAAGGATTTTTTCACTTGGGGGAATCTGGCAGATGCCTCCATATATGAGATATTCTCCTGAGACATAGTAATCTTTATCATCTTCTGCCTAGAGTGTTCTGGACAAGAGGGATCTTTTGCTGAGTGAGGCCCTAAGCAAAACATGCAGGTGGGGGATCCTGAGGCACATGATGTACCCTCATGAGCTTGGGAGCAAATAAAACACCGTGGAGCAGACCTGCATTGTGTAGTGGTGTGGCCATAGCGACAGCATTTCCAGCACTGAATCAGAGGGAGAACGTAGTTCTCAACGGGGAGAGAGTTATAAAAACAATAGACGTGTGGGGGCAATTTTTGTCCTGAGAAAGTGACTACAATAGTCTGAGTGGGAATGTATGTGGCTGTGTTGTTCTCATTCAGTACTCTTCTGTTAAGCCTTCTTGCTTTCATGATTGAACCATATCCTGATGGGACCTCAATGGATAGGACCACTTCTTCTAGAGTCCAATCTACTGGAACCTGCCTTACTATGCCCATTCGAGAGCTTGCAAAAGAGGGAATAGAACACATGTATTTGGCCCTTGCTAAGGATGGATGAGAAAGAAAGTTGTTGGCATCACTAGCGTTCTTAAATTCAACGGACACTCTGTTGCGACCCACTCGCTTAACACTACCATCAACTATGTTGTTAATTTTATTGGCGAATAAGAAATGGCCGAACTTTATGGATCGGAACACTGTTCCAGCAGCGGCATCCTCGGTATCTCTTGTCACGTGAACCAAAAAAGGACCTGAATCTGAGTCTAAGTACTTTGCTACCTTATCCTGAAAATCCGGATGGATGTAAGTATTTTGTATAGACGGCGTAGCTTGGGAGGGGATCGTAATAGTTTTTTTGGCAGGGACAGCGTCTTCCTGTGAGGTATGGTTCATACGTTTCTTAGCTATGATGGATGTAGGTGTATCATCTAGCACAACGCGAGAACTACTGGGGAGAGGCGTGCCCGGCCGCTGGCCGGGGACGTTTCCCCCACCGGGGTCTGGTGGATGGTTATCCATAGGACAATCTAAGTGTTAAACACCTTTACTTACCCTGAATATGAATACTAAGCACACTTAGACAACACAAAAGCACTTAAATACTCCAGCAACACAATATTGTCAACAAAAAAATTTTAGGCAAGGACGAACACTTGTAGCAAGCACGCGTTCCAGATCCGAATCCACAATCACAATTCCGCACATGTGCCAATGTTTGTTATTAATGTCAAAGTCATGTTAGGATACGAATGACAAGTTTTCAATTTTTTTACTGTTCTGGCGTGGTTACAAGATCTTTAAGCTATGTCTTAATAATTAATTTAAACAATGGTAAAAGCACCAACAGCGGACACTAACCCTGTAGTGGACACTTTCGAATAAAAACCTTTATTAAATTTTTTTTCGAATTGTATAACTTTATCACCGTGATAAGTTTATACAATTCGAATAAAATTTTAATAATAGTTTGTATCGAAAGTGTCCACTACATGGTTAGTGTCCACTATTGTTGCTTTTACCTTAGTTTTGATTTGTGAAAATTGAGTTTTGTATAAACTGTATCCATCTGAACTATCCTAAAGTAATATTGACCTAAAGATGTTAGTCGAATGGTCGAATCATTAAATTATTTATGTTATGTTATTTGCGCACAAAGTGGATATATGCATCTATAATAAATCCATACCTTAATAAATTGTGTGTTCTGTGTTTTGGCACCAAAACATAGAAGGGTGCATCGCGGTATATACTATTTTGTACATTTTATTTTCCGAAATTGGCCAGTTTTTATGTATCACAGTGATATTTAAGTGAATTGTGACTTTTCGAGTTGGTTTTAAATCTCCCTAGAAAACCTGTAATAAAGTTCCACAACTTCACACATAAAAACAAGTGAGACAGCTGTCATCATTGATCATCATCATCACCAACATCATTACCAACAATCAAGATAACAATAATACAATTAATTATTAAGATCTAGCTAAAAGGTTTTGTAACAACACCAAAAATGTTTAAAAAAAAATTGACAACTTGTCATTCGTATCCTCACATGACTTTGACATTAATTATTTAATAACAAACATTGGCGCAGGATTCGGATCTGGAACGCGTGCTTGCTACAAGTGTTCGTCATTGCCAAAAATCTTTTTGTTGACAATATTGTGTTGCTGGAGTATTTAAGTGCTTCTGTGTTGTCTAAGTGTGCTTAGTATTCATATTCAGGGTAAGTAACGGTGTTTAACACTTAGATTGTCCTATGGATAACCATCCACCAGACCCCGGTGGGGGAAACGTCCCCGGCCACCGGCCGGGCACGCCTCTCCCCAGTAGTTCTCGCGTTGTGCTAGATGATACACCTACATCCATCATAGCCAAGAAACGTATGAACCATACCTCACAGGAAGACGCTGTCCCTGCCAAAAAAACTATTACGATCCCCTCCCAAGCTACGCCGTCTATACAAAGTACTTACATCCATCCGGATTTTCAGGATAAGGTAGCAAAGTACTTAGACTCAGATTCAGGTCCTTTTTTGGTTCACGTGACAAGAGATACCGAGGATGCCGCTGCTGGAACAGTGTTCCGATCCATAAAGTTCGGCCATTTCTTATTCGCCAATAAAATTAACAACATAGTTGATGGTAGTGTTAAGCGAGTGGGTCGCAACAGAGTGTCCGTTGAATTTAAGAATGCTAGTGATGCCAACAACTTTCTTTCTCATCCATCCTTAGCAAGCTCTCGAATGGGCATAGTAAGGCAGGTTCCAGTAGATTGGACTCTAGAAGAAGTGGTCCTATCCATTGAGGTCCCATCAGGATATGGTTCAATCATGAAAGCAAGAAGGCTTAACAGAAGAGTACTGAATGAGAACAACACAGCCACATACATTCCCACTCAGACTATTGTAGTCACTTTCTCAGGACAAAAATTGCCCCCACACGTCTATTGTTTTTATAACTCTCTCCCCGTTGAGAACTACGTTCTCCCTCTGATTCAGTGCTGGAAATGCTGTCGCTATGGCCACACCACTACACAATGCAGGTCTGCTCCACGGTGTTTTATTTGCTCCCAAGCTCATGAGGGTACATCATGTGCCTCAGGATCCCCCACCTGCATGTTTTGCTTAGGGCCTCACTCAGCAAAAGATCCCTCTTGTCCAGAACACTCTAGGCAGAAGATGATAAAGATTACTATGTCTCAGGAGAATATCTCATATATGGAGGCATCTGCCAGATTCCCCCAAGTGAAAAAATCCTTTGCCGACACTACCAGAATGTCTCAACCATTGAGTCCTCAACTTGGTGCTCAGCAGTCTTTCCCGTCTTCTGTCCGGAGGTCTCAAGGGCCTCAAGTATCTCACCGAAAAACAATTATCATGCCCCAAAGGCAGAACAAACCCGCTTCTGGCCCTGGCTATGACAGGCAGGCCCACAATGTTATCACTCGCTGCCCCCCATCTTCTCTTCCTAATGGTGCTGCTATCTCTGATGCAGAAGCTAACGTTCCTGCGAATGATAACCTCCTTGATCTATTACTCTCCACACTTATTAACATGTTGACCCGCTTTGATGATACTGAGCTGCCTGATAAATATAGATCAAAACTTACTCAGCTGTTAACTTTCACCAGTAACATTCCCTCCTCTGCTCCAATGGAATTGTAGGAGCATTAGAAGTAAGAAAAGTCATTTAATTTATTTAATTAATAAGCACAAACCTCTCATCCTTGCCATCCAGGAGACTTGGCTTAAGCCCGGTTCCCATTTCAGGGTGCCTGGGTATGTCTGTCTCCGGGATGACAGAGGTGATAGGTATGCTGGAGCTGCCCTTCTAATCTCTAGAACAATTATTTTTAATTCTTTGACTTTACCTCCTCATAGTGATGGTATCAATATTGTTGCCATTACAGTGGCAAACATTGCTTTTCTCTCTGTTTACATCCCCTATCCAGATGTTTCTTCCTTGGCTGAGATGAATGACATTTTAACTTCTATAGCTTATCCGCTTGTT
Source organism: Eilema griseolum (assembly GCA_963662185.1). Lineage (NCBI taxonomy): Eukaryota > Metazoa > Arthropoda > Insecta > Lepidoptera > Erebidae > Eilema > Eilema griseolum. Next base: position 17,342,861 of record OY759250.1, read on the forward strand.
ATTCTAGGTGACTTCAACATTCATCATACTTCTTGGGGTTCACAAGATTGTGATGTTTTAGCATCCCCATTCATAGAGATGCTAGATTCGTTGAATCTCTGCATCTTAAATGATGGCTCTGCCACCCGTAGGCCCTCTCTAACCCAAAGGGGCCCTAGTGCTGTAGATTTGACTGTTTGCTCAGCGTCCCTTGCCTCTTGCCTGACTTGGCAGATATCAAGTGACTCACAACAGAGTGATCACTACCCCATAATTGTCACATCACTAGCCAGCCACAGGGAATCATCACCATTTAACCCCCTTCTCAAATATAACCTTTCAAAGGCCAATTGGGAATTATACTCCAGTTATCTTGAACAAGAGGTATCTCTCCTGCCTGCGCCTAACTCAGATAACATTGAGACTGTTTACACCCTGTTTAAACAAGCTCTTCTGAACTCTGCTGACAAGGCAATACCTGTTAAAAGGGCCCCCAGGAACAACATCCCCTCTCCTCCTTGGTGGGATGAGGCCTGCTCGTCTGCCTGCCGAATGAGAAAGGAGGCTGAAAGAGCATATAAGCATAATATGTCAACTAATAACTATTTAAACTACCAAAAAGTAGCGGCACAAACAGTTAGGCTCCTGTCACAAAAGAAAAAGGATGGTTGGCGCAGATTCTGCGAAAGATTAGCCCCTCGTACCCCCGCATCTTTTGTATGGAGAGATATTAGAAGGTTCAGGTACTCTACAACCTACAGCAATATTACGTCGAATGACCCCTCCCGATGGTTACAGTGTTAGTGCGGACAATCTGTGCAGAGCGGTTCACGCAGATTTAGCTGATATGAGACGTGGCCGTGCTAACTAACCTACAGGGCTACGTGTGCGTGGGAAGGTGACTTACATTAGGAATAAAATAACGCCATTCAGCAACTTCATATATTGTTCTATTCCTTCATTCAATAAGTATATCACAATAGCACTTGCATCGTCAGATGAATTAAGATTACATTCATGTTTTACAAATAAGCTTTGAAAAAGAAATTACGTGTTCACTCCAAGATCGAATTTTGACAAGAGAGCACAGACCTAAAAAAAAAAGGAGCACGTCATAGACTTCATAGATGACTTTTTAATTTACCATAAACAAAAGGTTTACTTTGTCAATAATTAAAGTGTACGGTCCCGATGTTTCAACACTTCCCCTTACACTTTATATTATTACAGTCCGTCAAATCTAAGAAGTACCGTTTGACAGTTCTGACAATTGAATGATAGGGATGGGATGAAAAAATCGATTACTATAATATCCGAACTTTAAGAGATCGATTACTATAATATCCGAATTTTAAGAAATCAATTGTTATAATTAAATAAAAGAAATGTTTAGGACATTTTTTTATTCACTACTAGTACTAGTATCGTCGTCTTCGTCATCATCGTCATTTAAATTAATGACCAGTTGATTGTCCATTACATTATCAAAGTGTACGTCTCTTTCGAAGTCGTCCATTATTATTTTCTTTGTTTTTTGTACTACTTTACTCCAATCTTCCTGTGTAACTTGGGCACATGCTTCCTTTAATAAACCTTCCATTTTCTTGACACTGAAGGGTGGTTTTGTGTTGTGTCTTGCTGCATAACCTGTAAAACAATAATGTAACTATTTGATAGCAGACGAAAACCATTGTTTAAATTATAAATGTTAGAAGTACTCGTGTTATTATTATAATATTATAAAATATTACCTTTAACTTGGGCCCAAATCAGTTCAATGGCATTATATTGGCAATGGTACGGAGGAAGTCGTATGACTTTGTGCCCGTGCTCTTCGGCCAATTGGTCAATTACATATGTCGGTTTTGGTGGTTTATGCAATTTCACTAACTGTAATAATTCAGCTTTTAATAGTGACATGTCGGCATCCACTCCTTTTCTTTGCAGCCATGCCACCAAATCTGCTTTCTTATTGGCAGACGTAGGTGCTTTATCAATTTGCACAGAGTGGTATGGGGCATTATCCATTATAATTGTGCTGTTAGGAGGGATATTCTGTAATAAATTTAAGAACCACTCTCGGAACCTTACTGCGTCCATTTCTTCATGATACTCTTTAGTGCTTTTGGATTGGAAAGCTAATAAAGAGTTTTCCACGAAGCCTGTAGACGCTGACCCAGCATGGCATATTATGAGGCGTCCACCTTTTCCTATCGGCACCTTCGAGCACGAAGCTTCAGAATCACCAGTCCATGTTTTCGGCACAGAATGGTTGGAATTTAGCCAAGTTTCGTCCAAAAATATTACATTATCCCAGTTTATAATTTGTTTAACTTCGCGCAGGAATGTTAGTCGCTGCATAATTATGTCATGTCGCTCCATAACAATTTTTCGTTTGTCAACTTTTTTGTATCTGAAGCCAATTCCTGTTATTACCGTTCTCAACGACTCTATGCTTCCCTTATACAGCCCGGCATCTTTTAAAGTTGCACATAACTTTGCCAATGTTGGAAATTCGCCTCTTGTAAAATACCCGTATATATGGTTTCTAATAGCATGACTATCGAATTCATCGATGCCTGTCACAGGTTTATTTCTTTTTCGTTTTTTCGGTGTGTGAAGTACGTTACTGTCACTCCCCGAAGGCCCATATTTTTCACTTAATATTTTGCCAACGGTGCGGCTACCAATACCGAGAGCTTCACCGACGCGATCCCGAACTTGTGTAACTGGCAGTAGAAGTCCACCATTTTGAGATTCACGCTCAAAATACTCGTGTAATTTCACCACCAATTCACGAGCCTGGCTGTTCAAAGTACGTCCTCTTTTCGACATTATTAATAAACACTTGCTTAGTTCGGAGTCCAGTATAAATATTGCCAAGGTAAACGGATAAAGAATGATCAGTCCAGAAAAGTAATAGCCAAGTCACAAATTGTAAAACACAAACGAGAAAGCAAGTACGCGCACAGTCAGCTTCCAAGATGGCGAGAGACTGCTGACGCCGAACCGACCGAGCGGACCAGGCATGGGACACTTCCCTACTTGGACTCAGAACTTGGCGTCGTGAAATTCCAACCAATCAGCTTTTTCTGTAACCAATCAGAGGAAAGTAGTAGTTTTCTCTGATTGGTTACAGAAAAAGTATACTTGCCTAAAGAAAAAAATCGATTTCTTTCAACAGGCAAACTTCCTTTCCTCTGATTGGTTAATTGACGTATTTGACATTTCTACTGATTGGTTCATTTTTCTGGACGCCGAGTGGCGATTGGCGAGTTTGTAACGCTGTCATTTAGCTCCTAGACGCCATATTTGTATATTTGTTTTGTTTTCGTGTTGGTGAAAATATTGTTAAAATTGAAGATTTCTGTTTTAAATATCTACTGCTTACGTTGAATTGAGTGACTACTCCTCTGTAGTGTTGAATACTGCTAGTTTATTCTGTTTTGTGAGAAATTGACTCCTTGTGTTGTGTGAGAAATTGACTCTTTGTGTTTTGTGAGAAATAGACTGTTTATGGCGATACATCGACTCTTATTAAGTTTTTTGAGATATTGACTTTTTTTTGCTCTCAGATGTTGATTCTTTATTTCTTTATGTGAGTGTTTGACCTAGCTATATCAGCTCCGATAGGTTTGTATTCCTAACCGGTTATTACACATTAAATCATCAGCTGTTGTGAATAGAGCATATAATTGTATTTTTACAGCAAATAAATTACATTTTTCACGTTAAAGAAACTAAAAATGCCTTCTAACTATGATTATTCTTAGAATATGTAATAACGTGAATAGTATATATATATTTATTATAGTAGGCCTAATAAAGAAATTATGCATATTCGTTCAGGAATTTTATTTCGCTTTCCTAAATATTTTCGTTCAGAAATTTTATTTCAGTTTCCTAAATATTTCCAGCAAATAATCGATTCCAATTGTATGAAACCGATTTTTTTAAATCGGAATTAATCGATTATTAAGGAACTATGCAGTTCTTTAAGCCTATTTGGCTAGAGACGGCTAAAAAGGCGTATAGCTACCCCGGTGTAGAGGGAGAACTCTTCTCCCTCCTCGTACCCCGGCGTCGTGAAATATTAAAAAAAAATTGCTGAGCCGAGCTCGGATTTTTTGTTTGAAGTGCGCCCTCTTACTCTTATATACTCTTTGGAGCGGACCGCGTGCGCTTGTAGTTGGCAGTGTTGCCAGAAAAAAAAAATTGTAGAGACTTGGACACCTGCGATTTTGCCTATTGACCTAAAAATAATTAAATTAATTTATTTTAGGGTATCTGTGTATTCAGTGCATTATGCGGTCGCGCAGTAACGTCGTTAATTTATAACATCAGGCAACAACATTTTTGTGAATGGGTTCTACATACCTTATTTTTATTAGTTTTAGACGTAGAAATAAGACTTAGAAGAAAAAATTGTAATTGTAAAATCAATGGATGTGCTTGTTAAAAATTTGTTTATTTCTCTGTAATATGCAAACCCATACTATCATACACAAAAATAAATGTAAAAAACACTATCCCTGACTCCATTTACTATTTCGACAGCGTTAGCGCGAGAAACCCCGACTTATTTGGGCGCGAAAATCAAAAATCGACAAATCGCTTTCGACAACTTTTTAAAGAAGCAAATATATTTGATTTATAAATACGTATTTTTGGTGAATGGGTTCATATTTAGTTATGTAATCGTAATATGTGAGATAAATCCCATTCACATGAAAAAATATTTGTTTGGTTGTCAAGTGTAATTTGTAAATAATACATTCGATTTTTCGTATATGTAAACGATTTTTTTGCATACAAGTGTATCCGAAGAGTCGCAACACTACGTGCAGTGACCTAACTACGTAACTTTGTAATGCGGTCAAGAATATAACTATTAGAAATTATTTACTGTGTAAATATGTGTTATTTTGCTTTGTTTGAAAGTTTTCAATTACATTTAGATATTAAGAATTGTACATTTTTAGATACAATAATGAAATCTTTCTAAATTCATGGTTTTATGAAAAAGGTTATCGAAACTGAATAATGTACGTATGAACAAAGTTGTTTCGGTTTGAAAAATATGAAACGTCAAACGGTACCTCTTAGATTTGATGGACTGTATATTAGATAATTTAACATTACATACAAGTCATGCTACACAACACATACACTCATGTTCTTAATAAAATCTACATGCTTCTTAGAGCTAAGCGGTTTGGTTAGTACATCTGCTATCATCTTTTCAGTCTGTAAATATTTTACAGTTATAATATAATTCTTTATTAGATCCTTTACATAATGGTATCTGAGATCAATATGCTTTGTTCGTTTGTGACAGTATTCTTTACATTCCAACAACTTAATGGCACTTTGATTGTCATTATAAACAATGGACTCTAGATTCAAGCAAAAGATCTCTGATAACAGACTCTTGATAAAACTTATATCCTTACAAACATCACAAATTGAAAGATATTCCGCTTCTGTAGTAGATAATGCGACACAGCGTTGCTTGCGTGATTCCCAATTTATTGTATTATTCCCTAGCTTCACGACATAACCAGTATAAGACTTACGATCAGTTACATCATTAGCCCAGTCTGCATCAGTATAAGCGACTAAACTCAATTTATTACTTCTTATAAATAATAAGCTATAATCAATTGTTCCCGCTAAATAACGTAAAACACGTTTAGCAGCTTGCCAATGACTGTTATCGTGACAGTTATTAAATTGACTCAACTGGCTACAAGCATAAGCGATGTCAGGCCTTGTACATACAGCTAAGTACATTAATGAACCTAACAATTGCCTAAAATTATCATTGCACTCGCTTACATTTTCATTTTCAGCTTTCAGTAATTTACAATTTAATGGTATAGGTGTAGACACAGCTTTACAATTATTCATACCAAACCGCAATAATAATTTCTTAATGTAATCAGACTGGTCCAATTTTAAAATACATTTTGATCTATCTCTTGTTACATTTATACCAAGACAGCTTTTTAATGGATCAAGGTTCTTTACATTAAATTCTTGTTGTAACATTTTTACCAAATCTTGTTGAATAGCACTTTTCTCAGTATAAAATATAAAGAAATCATCTACATACAATGCTATAATGGTCAAATCATGCTTATTTTTCTTTACATAAACACATGGTTCACTTAGACTTTGTACATAACCATTATTATTTAACAAATCATGAACTTTGCTATTCCACATTTTGCTTGCTTGCTTTAGTCCATAGATACTCTTATTCAATAAACAAACCTTAGAATTATCTCCATTATCAAAACCAATAGGTTGTTCCATAAATATTGTTTCATTTAAGTTTCCATTTAAGAAAGCACAAGCTACATCAATGTGATCTATACTGAGATTCATATCATTTGCTAAAGAAAATAAAATTCTCATGGTAGAATGCCTGACCACTGGGGAGAATGTCTCACTATAATCTACACCATGTTTTTGTGTAAATCCCCTGGCAACTAATCGCGCTTTGTACTTACTAAAGTTACCGGAAGCATCGTGCTTGCGTTTAAAAACCCATTTAGATTTAATTACATTTTGCCCTATAGGTCGATCTACGATCTTCCAAACTTCGTTCGCGATTAATGAGTCATACTCACTCTGCATTGCAGCACGCCAATCAATGGCATCTGAACAAGAGATAGCCTCTTCGTAACTAGATGGTTCCTCAATATTACCGACATACATTGAAACGTCATAATCACGATACCTCAATGGTGGAATAGACCGAGTACTTCGTACAGGGCGGGGATTAGCCTCAGCCCGGGGTACCTCTACACTCGTCACTCCTTCCCCTCGAACAGGCGCGTCCGGCGATGACGAAGTCACTGACTCGTGGCTCGCCGACGATGAGTCTGCACAGCGGGACTCATCCTCACTGCCTGTGCAGTAATGCTCCTCGTCTGTTGTATCTGAAATTTGAGAACCATCATTTAATTCTAAAGAATTGGTTTTATTACTAATACTATCTAAATTACTACATTCACCTATATTTAATGGACTAGAATGGATTTCATTAGTATTTTTATTATCAATTAAATTATCATTATTTAAAACCAATTCAGTGCTCATGTCAAAATTATCATTCTGCAAGATAACTTCATTAAAACTTGCTACACGATTCTTTTCATTAAAAACTCTATTATAAAACCTATTTTCCAAAAATGCAACATTCCTTGACAATAACACCTTTCTAGGATTCAAAGGATCAGACAGTCTATACCCTTTACAAGTCTCACTGTATCCCACAAAGATGTACATCTTACTCTTAGCATCAAGTTTTCCACGCTTATGCTTAGGCTCCAACGAATAAGCGATGCAACCAAAAACCTTTAAGTGACTCAGATCAACTCTAGATCCCGACCACAGGTGCTCAGGAATCTGTCCAGATAAAGCTGTAGTAGGGGACCGATTTTTCAAATAAATTGCAGTATTAACCGCTTCTCCCCAATAACACTTACTGAGACCTGACTCCTGCAGCATGCAACGCGCCTTTTCAATGAGCGTCCGGTTAAGGCGCTCTGAAACACCATTTTGTTGAGCCGAGTAAGGAACTGTAGTTTGATGTACAATACCTTCTTTACTTAAGAATCCAGAAAATCTATAATTGACATACTCGCCACCATTGTCCGAACGTAAGCATTTAATCTTCAATCCAGTTTGTCTCTCAACCATAGCCTTAAATATAATAAACTTGGACATTACCTCGGATTTGCACTTCATAAGGTATCCAAATGTTTTTCTGGTGTGATCATCTGTAAATGTAACCAAATACTTTGCGCCTCCCAAGCTGTTCTCACTCATTGGCCCGCAGACATCAGAATGTACCAACTCCAATGGTCGCTCGGCCCGCTTGCCCTCTCCTTTGGGAAACGGCTGTGTTGACAGCTTCCCCTCAAGGCAGGGTATGCAGTCCTTCAGTGTGTCCTGGGAATCCTCAGTTCCAAAGTCTACCATTAAATCTCCCACACCACTACATTCTAACTTTTCATTATTTGCTACAGCAACAGTAGTGTTTTTAGTATTAAAGTCTTTAAAATTCACCAGATCTTCTTTATAATTTGTCATGTGAGATGTACAGCCGGAGTCGATGAACCAAGCATCATTTTGATGAACAAACAGAGCTGAAGCGAAGCTTGTAGAATCCTTCTGATCGTTCTTCTTCTGGTCATTCTTTTTCTGATCATTCTTCATCTTGTAGCATTTAGCCTTCACATGTCCAGGCTTGCTGCAGTAATGACAGATTATAGACTTATTCTTCGAAGAGTTCTTCGCAATCAAAGCTGTGTTTTTATTATTCGATGCACCATCAGTCCTTCGCATTTCTTCCTGTAGAAGTCGACATCGTACAATCTCGCTGGTGAGATTACTGGTCAAACATACCGTCTCCAGATTAGAGACCAAGTATTCAAATTCCTGAGGCAGACCACTCAACAAAATCTCTGCGACTTCAGCATCATCCGTCCTCCGGCCAATATCCGTGAGCTGCTGCACCAGGGTCATCACACCCTGTATGTACTCTGACATACTTGAAAACTGAGTATAATCAATTCTGTGTAGTTTGTAATAATTAAAAAATATGTTGTTATTACAAAGTAAAAAGTATTGGTTCGCAAGCGTCAGATGTAATAATAAAAAAATATGTGTCATATGACAATGAAAGAAAGTAAGTGTGTAATCTCCTATTTAAAAGAAATATAAATAAAATTGGTTTGTAAGTACATTACCATAAAAGTTCGGGCGCCTTGGAGATACACATGCCTAAGATAATCAGCGGATATTGGAAACTTTTAATCTTCCGGAGGTGAGCTAAATGAAACCAAACTGTGAGGTTTAAGGTTTTATTGTCCACTCCAGTGTGCATTTAGAAATAGTTGCAAGGATACATTCCTAATGTATATCTAACCTTAAATTTAAAATTAGAGTTTTATAAGCTAGGTCAAAATGATCTTATGTCAATATGATTCTATGTCACCAATGCACTTTTAGGTCATTTTGAAGTTTAGATTTAAAATATAATTAAAGTAAGCTCACGGCATCCCTCGGCGAGTATATGTAAACACAGCAGCGAGAAAGCTCGTAGCAGGCGAAGTTTTCAGTTTAAGCCCATGCGGTACATCCATGTTTGAGGTGAAAAGTCCAAACCCTCCATAAGGAAATGCAGATGACCGAAGACAAAGGAACGCCGAAAAAGGTCCAAAGAAAAGAGAAAAGGCAAAGCCAAAGGCGGTTCCAATTTGGAAACCTGTAATAAAATTGCATGTCATTAGAACAACTCCTATATATGAACACGAGGTCCTAATTTTCTATAAATTTGCGCGACTTACCGCCTTAATTTGCTGGAACAATGCCAATAGCAAAAGAAATCATAATATTTTCAGATTAAGAGCTGAAACAATAGAATTTTAACAATTATTTTTCAAATTAGGAGCGTGGCGAATTTCCATCAAAGGGAATCTTATTAAAAAATAACAACTCACCAGAAATAAACTATAATTCCACAAGAGGATAGTTGTGAGGACACAAACTATTATCCTTTAGGCCAAAATACTCTCATTTTTATGAGATTTATTGAAATTAAGTTACGAAGCCATGAATATCGACCATTCCGTCTCAATATAGGAAAAAAGGTGCTTTTGACAGCGATACGTCAAAATGTCATTCACTCCGCGCTCCGAAACCTTTCGTTCAAAAATAGAATTAAAACAGGTGTGACGACGTTCGCAGAGCGCGTCGTTACATTACATCCCTCCCCAAAAAGAAAAAAAAGAAAGAAGGAAACTTCCTTTTCCAATGAAAATTATGAGAGTCCAGAACAAAATTCCAAAAAAAACCTCAAAAGACAAAATGTCTTGCAACATTTTTCAATAAACAAAAAGGGCAATGCGAAAGCATCTTGCATTGGGTATTGCAGAAATAATTATAAATTAAAGAATGGGAAAGCATTCCTTAAAATCAAAGAATGTGAAAACACTCGAAAAGTAAAGAACCAAACTCAGAAAAGAGTAAAAACTTATTTCAACACAAAAGTGAAAATAAATCCTTCAATAAAACAAATTAAACAATCCCTACTCAATTCCATTCCAGATATCGATTAGGCAACCAACGCCGTCGAATCTAATCCTTGATCTTAACCAGCCTTCTAGCATCAATACAAAAGTGCGGTTGAGCTCCTACGCCACCGACTCTATACCAGCTATTCCTGAAACAAAAATATGAAACTAACAAGATATCGGTTAAGCACCAACGCTGCCGAATCTGAAAGAAAATCGGTAAAAACAATGAAGTTTTCCCACTGTCGGTTAGGTTGAAAAGCCGCCGACTTCAAATTCCTATTCCAACATCTAAAACGTCAAAACAAAATCACAACAAAAGTGTCGTAATAATATATTTATAAGCATTGTGATCGGCATAACACCACCAACTTTCCGAGCACAAGCAAAATATAAAGAAAATATGACAATTGTGACCAGTACAACACCACTGACTTTCTGAGCACAACCGCATAAGAAAAGTATGACATTTGCGACCGGCACAACACCACCGACATCCCGTGCGCAAAGCATAAAAAATGTAACAATGTGTATAAAAACACAATCGTACAAAAAGAGAAAAACGACAATTACGACCGGCTCAACACCACCAGCTTCCCGTGCGCAAAGCGTAAGGTGTGACTATGTGTATGAAACACAATAGCACAAAAAATTGTAAAGTCCAGTAAGACACAAGTTTCCCAAAAAATGGTATAACAAGGTGTGTAAAAAATGCATAAAATGCGTCCAATCCGAGAATCTTAATACTAAGAAAATAACCCAGAACTGTACAAAAATAAAGTTCAAGAAACTTAATTTTCCATTCCCTAAGTGAGTGGAAATAAGTCAAGTGAATTTAATGTAGAAAATGAATATTAAATTTCACTCCTATATTAGAGTAGAAACTAAATTCCTAAATTTGTACAAAATATACAATATTAAATATACAAGTGTATAAAAATATATACAGGAAAATAATCCTATACAACAAAGATAAATAAAAATATAAGATCTTTTGATGTGGAACAATTTGTTAATACGGAGTAGAGTTACACAATAACAAGTCCTAAAATGACCTAAGTTATTTTTGAAGGAAACTAAAATTGAAATTAATAAATTGTTGTGAAGTTCCTAACATACATCACCTTTCAAGATCCCTTAGCCTCACAAACATCACCTTACAATGGGATCAAACTTCAAACAAAGTACCAAAGACAAAGATAGACATTGTCAAAACAAGAATAATTTTAATATTTAATTATGTCTTTAATATGATAACGACCAGTATAGTTTTTATTAAGGTCTTTTAAAACATAAACATTAGAGGAAATTTTATCTATTATTTCACACTTAACAAACTTAGGTGCTAACTTAGCCGAAAAGAATGCAGGAGCATTAGACTGCACAAAACTTCTCCTCCACACTATATCTCCCACTTCAAAAGAAATGACCTTCCTTCCTATATTATAATAACGCGCATTACGCTTATAAGCTTTAAGCAATGAAGCTTGAACCTTTATAAAGATATCACTAAGTGATTTAAGTGAAAAAGCAAATGAAGACCTATCAACAACATCAAGTTGATTGAGGTTATCAAAAGAATTACTAAAACGGTGCAATGAAGCATCAAAAATAAGTTCTCTACCGAACATGAGAAAATTAGGAGTGAAATCTGTAGCTAGATTCACACTACTATTTAAAGCTAATTGAACATGAGGCAAATATTTTGACCAAGTTCTATGATCATCTTTAACAAAACAAGAAATACATGTTTCGACTGTTTTGTTATATCTCTCTACAGGATTATTTTGAGGTGTATATAAAGTATTATAAAATATTTTACTAATATTATAACTTTTTAGAAAATCTACAAATTGCTTAGCTGTAAATTGGCTTCCATTATCACAAACAAAAACTTTAGGTGTTCCAAACTTAAGAAATATTTCCTTTTCAAGTATCCTACAAATTACTTTAGTGGTAGCACTAGTCATAGGAAATATCCAACAATATTTTGTAAAAACATCTATGATTGAAAGTATATACTTATGGCCAGAATAAGCTTTTGGAAGAGTTCCAATAATATCAATAGAAAGCATTAACATTGGTTTATCAACTTTCTTAGGATTAACCATAATTCCATGAGGTGGATTAGTAGAAGATTTATAAGCTTTACAAGTATCACAAGAAGAAATGTATTTTTGAACATCAATAAACATACCTTTCCAAAAATAATGTATTTTTAATTTATTTAAAGTTTTATGAATTCCTAAATGTCCTGAATTAACATCATCATGATTAGATTTAATAGTGTCTAAGATGTGTTCTTTAGGTATGACAATTTTCCAATTTAAACGATTATTAGGATTATATTTATCTTTACAAAATCTATACAAAGTATCACTTTCAACTTTGAAATTTTTATATTTTCTAGGAAACTTTTGACAATTTACAAATATTTTTCTATACCAAGGATCAACGATATCCTCATTTGGCATAACAATAATATTATTTACAGGAATATTAATAGCAGAAATTTCTATTCTGGATAAACAATCTGGAACTAAATGTAAAGAACCTTTTTTATATTTAACATCAAAAGTAAATTGAGAAATTCTAGCAGCCCAACGTGCAAGACGACCACTAGGATTATTAAGTTTAAGAAGCCAAGTTAAACTAGCATGGTCAGTGATAACTGTAAATTTCATTCCTTCAATATAAGGTCTGAAATGTTCAATAGAATCCAATATTGACAACAACTCTCTCTCAGTTGTACTATAATTACGTTCACATTTATTAAGTGATCTAGAATAATAAGCTACAGGATGTTGATCTCCATTATCATCATCTTGGCTCAGGACACTACCAATTCCAACAGAACTAGCATCGCAATGTAAAGAGAATGGTCTTTCAAAATTCGGACAATGTAAAACTGGTGCAGAAATTAATGCAAGTTTTAAATTATGAAAAGCAACTTCAGCTTCTTCATTCCAGAAAAGAGATTTTTTAGAATTCTTGCTTCCGGCCGTTAATTTGGTTAAGGGCGAAGCAATATCAGCAAACTTATCAATGAATCTACGGTAATAAGAACATAACCCAAGAAAACTTCTTAATTGTCTAACGCTTTCTGGGCGTGGGAAACTTTTAATGGACTCCAATTTAGCAGGGTCTGTATGTAAACCATTACTATCAACAATATAACCAAGATAACGCAGTTTATCTTTACAAAAATTACACTTTTTTAAATTAATAGTTAACCCAGCATCTTTAAGGATTTTATAAATTTTATTTAAATAATCTAAATGATCAGAGAATGTAGAATTTATCAATATGAGATCATCTAAGTAACAGAATGCTACATTATCGAATTCTGGTCCAAACAACTTGTCTACGAGTCTCTGCAACTCTGCAGGTGCATTAGTCAAACCGTACACCATCCGGGTAAAATGAAATAAACCTTTCCCAGGAACAACAAAAGCAGTCTTCTCTCGAGAAGATTCTTCTAAAGCGATTTGCAAAAATGCTTTAGACAAATCAATAGTAGTTATATAATTAGCACCCCGAAGGTTATCTAAAATTCTAGAAGGGTAAGGTAAAGGATAAGAATCTTTAACAGTAACTGAATTTAAACGTCTAGAGTCCAAACATAATCTTGTTCCACCATCGCATTTTTCAACGGCTAACACTGGAGAACACCAAGGAGATTTAGAAGGTTCAATAATATTTTCCTTTAATAAAACTTCCACTTCATCATAAAGTTCTTTTTGTTTAGCAGGACTAAGGGGCCAATAACGTTGTTTAAAAGGTTCACCAGTAACATTAATTTTATGTTTAACTAAATGAGTAAGACCTAAGCCTCTCTTTTCATAAGAAATATTTTCAAAAAGTGAAATAATTTTATTTAACTCGTGTTTCTCAGAAGGAGAAAGTTCAGAAACAGAAGTAACTGCATTTACACAAGTAGTGGATTCATATTCAAAAGTAATATTATTCCATAAGTCTTTAGCAAGATTAAATTTCAACCAAAAGTCAAATCCCAAAATAATTGAAGGTTTAAAAGAAGGTATTATCAAAAAATCTACATTTTTAGTTAAGTTATCACAAGTGATAGGTAAAACCATAGTTCCAATAACATTGTGTGCAGAACCATCAGCAGTAACAGCGTTACCTTTATAAGGTTTAAATTTATAACCTAATTGCAAAAATGTTTGATGAATATTAGAACCGAGTACACAACTACAAGCTCCACTATCTAACAAACCTGAATAAAATTTATTATTAATATTAAAATTTAAATAAGGTCTAGTGTCTTTATGTTTAACAAACAAAATAGGAGCAGCCCTGATATTATTAAAGAAAACTTTCAAATAATCCAACCAATCATTAAATTCTTTCTTACAAGTGGCTTCACTCGGAGCATTGCTAAATTTTTTCAACATCGAGTCACCAGAAGTTTTATCAAAAACTAGGGCTCGATGGGACCTGATACGTTTTTTGACTGAACAGTATTTGAATTACAAACTTCGCAATTCCTCGTAGTGACGCCAAGCTTGTGACATTTAAAACAAATTACACCTGGAAATGTAGGGCAATTTTTATAAGAATGTCCAGAGGACTTACATTTTAAACAAGTTAAATCATCTGATTTAACAGCACTAATTTGAGCAGAATATTTTTCTTTTTTAATACTTTTATTCTCACTCAAGTTCTTTCTTGACACAAAATTCTCTAATTCTCTGCTGAGGTTAATAAATTCGTCGATAGAAGAAATAGTTCTACCAAACACAAAAGGTGTGTAAATATTTAACATATTATGTTTAATAATAGTTATGAGGGTAGCATCAAAAACAGGCATAGACAAACGGCTAGCCATATCCATTATGTCTGTAATAAAATCTGGTAATGACTCAGTTATCTTTTGTTTACGAGTACGGAGTTCCTGTTCCAAATGATAATCAAATTCAACTCTATCAAAACGTTTCAACAACGCAGCCTTCAAATCCTGCCAAGAAGCAATACGAATACGAACACTACGAAACCATTTAAGCGCAGTGCCTGACAAAAGATCAGAGAATGAACTAACCAAAAAATATTCATTAAAATTTTTAAACAAGAAATATTCTTCCACTTGAGTAATAAATTCCCTAACGCACGATTTACCATCATACAAAAGCTTACTTCGTTTTAAATCAGGCAACTTAGTAACAGAAGGCAAGTTTTTCTTCAAATTATCATTCAATAAAACATTCATCATATTAAATGAAGATGCGGCTCTCAGACTATGATCACCAGCTTCAGACAAATCAGCCATGACATGAGGCATCTCATGAGTAGAAGTACCAACTGGAACATCATTAACTAGAATATTCTCAAACAAAGGCGGGACCTGTATTTCCTTATCCATGTTTGATTTATAAAAGGATGTGAAAATCTAATAAAAAGTTGTATTAAATACACTATAAGTTTCTAATTAAAGTATCAATTAAAGTTTCTAATTAAAGTTAATTAAATTATGAATGAAGTTAATTGCATTGATAGCAAAACGCTAAACTCAAAAGTCAAACAAACTCATAGAATGGAATGTTATTGTTGCAAAAGTTATTTAGGTCAAATGCCTATAAAGATAAAAATGCATTAGTGATTCACAAAATAAATTATCTATGTCTACTTAAGGTAAACAGCAAACACTCAAATATTACCACGCTTTCACACATGTGAATAAAGGTTAAGAACTAGTAATTATATAATATTACTAAGTGGAAAATCTTACCTGTAATAAACAAAAGCTATATAAGATAAAAGAATTATAACAATAACCATGTTATACAAATTGAAACATTCACCTGTAATTGAGAGATACAAACAATAGTACTAACTTGTAGTATGATTAGTTTTGCAAAGTAAACAATAACAAAGATTTACTGTAATACACAGTTATGTAACAGTAAAATACATGAAGAAAACACTGTTCTTAACATGTTAAAGTAAAAAATAATGCAAAGGTGACAAGGAATAAAGATACATGCACACTGTCATGTCCCTGTTCGCGAGTGCCAATTGTAATAATTGAAAAATATGTTGTTATTACAAAGTAAAAAGTATTGGTTCGCAAGCGTCAGATGTAATAATAAAAAAATATGTGTCATATGACAATGAAAGAAAGTAAGTGTGTAATCTCCTATTTAAAAGAAATATAAATAAAATTGGTTTGTAAGTACATTACCATAAAAGTTCGGGCGCCTTGGAGATACACATGCCTAAGATAATCAGCGGATATTGGAAACTTTTAATCTTCCGGAGGTGAGCTAAATGAAACCAAACTGTGAGGTTTAAGGTTTTATTGTCCACTCCAGTGTGCATTTAGAAATAGTTGCAAGGATACATTCCTAATGTATATCTAACCTTAAATTTAAAATTAGAGTTTTATAAGCTAGGTCAAAATGATCTTATGTCAATATGATTCTATGTCACCAATGCACTTTTAGGTCATTTTGAAGTTTAGATTTAAAATATAATTAAAGTAAGCTCACGGCATCCCTCGGCGAGTATATGTAAACACAGCAGCGAGAAAGCTCGTAGCAGGCGAAGTTTTCAGTTTAAGCCCATGCGGTACATCCATGTTTGAGGTGAAAAGTCCAAACCCTCCATAAGGAAATGCAGATGACCGAAGACAAAGGAACGCCGAAAAAGGTCCAAAGAAAAGAGAAAAGGCAAAGCCAAAGGCGGTTCCAATTTGGAAACCTGTAATAAAATTGCATGTCATTAGAACAACTCCTATATATGAACACGAGGTCCTAATTTTCTATAAATTTGCGCGACTTACCGCCTTAATTTGCTGGAACAATGCCAATAGCAAAAGAAATCATAATATTTTCAGATTAAGAGCTGAAACAATAGAATTTTAACAATTATTTTTCAAATTAGGAGCGTGGCGAATTTCCATCAAAGGGAATCTTATTAAAAAATAACAACTCACCAGAAATAAACTATAATTCCACAAGAGGATAGTTGTGAGGACACAAACTATTATCCTTTAGGCCAAAATACTCTCATTTTTATGAGATTTATTGAAATTAAGTTACGAAGCCATGAATATCGACCATTCCGTCTCAATATAGGAAAAAAGGTGCTTTTGACAGCGATACGTCAAAATGTCATTCACTCCGCGCTCCGAAACCTTTCGTTCAAAAATAGAATTAAAACAGGTGTGACGACGTTCGCAGAGCGCGTCGTTACAAGTTGTCTCAAAAGCAGCACACGCCTCAATAAGCCCTTATTTTCAAAAATATCAGCCAAGCTTTTCCATGCTTGTTTGGCCGTAGTAGCATTCCTGATATATTGATAAAGCGCCGGCTTGATGCATAATGCTATTCGCGCTAAAGCACGCTGATCTTTCACGGGATCAGTCTCGGTGCCTTCAATTGTGTTCCACAAGCCATCCATGGTAAGCAGCATCTTAATAGCGAATTTCCAATTCAGAAAGTTGGATACGCCTTCCAACTTTTCTATTGACGATGCCAAGCCATTGTTATTTTGCAAAGCGTTTCCATTGCTCGATTCTTGAGGGCTAGGAGAAGCCATATCGATGCACGACTTGTCACCAACTCAAAATCCACCGCACCACGCAGCCACCCAATGAGGTTAGTTTCTAGGTTATTATTCAGCACGAGTTATCAACTCTTCTCATAAAATTACTGGGCCCATAACCTGTTAGTGCGGACAATCTGTGCAGAGCGGTTCACGCAGATTTAGCTGATATGAGACGTGGCCGTGCTAACTAACCTACAGGGCTACGTGTGCGTGGGAAGGTGACTTACATTAGGAATAAAATAACGCCATTCAGCAACTTCATATATTGTTCTATTCCTTCATTCAATAAGTATATCACAATAGCACTTGCATCGTCAGATGAATTAAGATTACATTCATGTTTTACAAATAAGCTTTGAAAAAGAAATTACGTGTTCACTCCAAGATCGAATTTTGACAAGAGAGCACAGACCTAAAAAAAAAAGGAGCACGTCATAGACTTCATAGATGACTTTTTAATTTACCATAAACAAAAGGTTTACTTTGTCAATAATTAAAGTGTACGGTCCCGATGTTTCAACATACAGAAATTCGAGCAAAGATTGGCTCCCCCAACAGCTCCCACAGCTGATGAGTCTTCAAAATTCTTTCCCTCCAGTCCTCAGGCTTCACACCCTTTAGATGCTTGTTTTACGTACGACGAGCTTTCGATCGTCTTGGGGTCCCTTAAAGATTCTTCTCCTGGGGTAGATGGCATCCCTTACTCATTCATTTTCAAAAGCAGCACCACTACCAAAACCTTCTTTTTAAATTTACTCAACCACATTTTTTGCTCTGGTTTCCCCCCGGAAGAGTGGAAATCTCAAATCATAATACCGATCTTGAAACCAGGTAAGCGCAGCGATGATCCCTCTAGCTACCGCCCCATTGCGCTCTCTTGTACTATGTCTAAAATATTAGAGCACTTAATAAAAAATCGTTTAGAGTGGCTGGTGGAAAGCCAGGGCTTACTGTCGAAAACTCAGTTCGGCTTCCGCAAGGGCCTGGGGACTATGGATAGCCTCAGCATTTTAACTACTGACGTTAGAATAGCTTTATCTAAAAATCAGTATTGCGTGGGCGTTTTCTTGGACATTGCAGCTGCATATAAGATAATGTACTTCTTCCTGTGCTCAGGCAAAAACTGCTCAATCTGAGTGTTCCAGAGAAGATCGTAAATTTCATTTCCAATTCCCTGTCTGCAAGAACCATTAGTCTTAGAGTTCAAAATTCAACCCTCTCTTCCAGAATTACTTGGAGAGGCCTTCCACAGGGCTCTGTCTTAAGTCCTCTCCTCTACAGTATCTACACAGCTGATTTGGATCTCTCAGTCACATCTTTCTGCAACATCTTACAATATGCAGATGATTTGGCTCTTTATGTAGCAGTGGATCATATGGCAGATGCTGTGTCCAGATTGAACTCAGCAATTTCCTATCTCTCTATTTGGCTTACTGACCATGGTCTATCACTCTCGGTTCCCAAAAGCTCTGTGGTAATTTTCAGCCGTCGTAGATCCATCCCTGATTGTTTAATCTCTCTTGATCATCAAAATTTCCCTGTAAATAACACAGTTAAGTTTTTAGGATTTGTTCTGGACTCAAAGTTATCTGGGGTGGAACACATTAACTACATTTCCCATAAATGTGAAAAAAATATTAATATTTTAAGAGCAGTGTCTGGCGCCTGGTGGGGAGCCCACCCCTATTGTCAAAAGCTGATGTACAACGCCCTTATCCGTAGCCACCTTGACTATGGAAGCTTCCTCTTGGAACCATGCAATAAGGCAGCATTAAGCTTGTTGGATAAGATCCAGGCCAAAAGCATGCGCCTCATTGTAGGTGCCATGAGATCATCTCCGATAAATGCACTACAATTGGAGTGTGTAGACCCCCCTCTATTTTTAAGAAGACAGTACCTCGCAGACAGATACCTATATAAATCGTCCCAACTATCCTTACATCCCCTATTACCCAAGTTACATAGACTATCAGAATACATTTCTTCAGGTGGATATTGGACACATAAAAGCCACCCCTGTTTATTTAATAGTTTTGTGAATTATGTTCGTCTCCCTTTCCCTTGTTTTCAGTGTAAAACTAACCCATTGTTTGAAACCACATTTGATGCAATTATCTACACCCCTAATGTGGTCTTATATTCAGGTATCAGTAAGGATTCCGTGGACGCTGGTAGGGAGCTGGATTATTTGATCAGTCAACATTGGAAGGATTGGCTAGCCATTTACACTGACGCATCTAAAACTTCTGACTCTTCTTGCGTGGGGTCTGCAGTTTGGATCCCAAAATATAAAATTATACTGTCATATAAATCTCCAAATATCAATTCCATTTTTACTGGCGAATCGATAGCTATACTTGAAGCATTACTATATGTTGAATCTCATAATGTAAGCAAGGCGGTGGTTTTTACTGATTCCAGGAGCTGCTTAATGGCCATCCTAGCTAATCAATTCACCAGTAAAACAAAGTTCCCCTTAATACTGTTGATTAAGCAATCATTGTTCAGATGTCAGACTAAGGGTCTGTTGATTTCACTGGTATGGATCCCAAGCCATACGGGCATAGCAGGTAACACTTTTGTGGATTCCCTTGCCAAGGAAGCAATATCCAATGGTGCTCTCGACCAATATAGAGTCTATGCTCACGATATCCTCTTACTTGCCAAACCCTGTTTGATCTCAAAATGGACTACCCTTTGGGAGAAGTCCAGTAAGGTGAAGGGTAGACACTATGCCTCCATCCAGCCTGATATTCCAGCTAGACCTTGGTTTTACCAATTCCGTGAAGCTAGTAAGAGAGCTACTTCGGTAATTTGTCGTCTGCGTTTAGGTCATGCCTGCACCAATGTATTTCTAGCTAAAATCAGGATCAGGGACAGCTCTCTCTGTGAGTGTGGCTTAGATGAACACACAGCGGATCATATTTTCTTTGAGTGCACAAGAAGGAATGGTTCTTTATATGATATCCTCCCCATTAACCGTATCCCTCGACCCATGAATTTTAACTCTCTTCTGACCTATACTAATTCTCCTCTCATATATTTGATCTCTAGCTACATTAACTCAAATAATATTAACCTGTAGAACTGTGTTTGTCTGCTATAACCTCCAACCAGTGTGTTTTGCTTTGACTCAGGTACTCCAGCGTGCTACATGACTTTCGGCCTATATTGGATGTTAAATACATCATCTCTTGTACATTCATAAAACCTTTGATCCGAGACTACAACAAGTCACATTCCGACAAGTCGAAACTATGAATTAAATCCCGAGCTAAGTCATTGGCGGAAACATCGGAATCGCCAGAAGGGAAAAAAAAAAAAAAAAAAAAAAAAAAAAAAAAAAAAAAAAAACATTGGCGCATGTGCGAAATTGTGATTGTGATCTTCCTATAAAGTCGGATAGTCGCTTCGCTATCAAAAAGTTAAACAAATAAGATAATATTCTTTCTTAAAGTATCTTTTAAATAAGCTTAGTCAACGATTATCACTATGTTAGAACCCTGGAATAATTCGACCATTTTACCACCTCCTGTAAACATGTTTTTATGTAACAAAAAAGTTGGTAAGTTAAATCATTTAGAATATTTTACCATAAGTATATTCGCTATTAAGTTCATGTTGACAAAAAACGTTTGTGTATATGTGTATAGTAATAGTAATCTTGTGTATTGCAGATGTATCGGCCATGAAGCATGTGTGCAATAACATTGTCAAGGTATTGTCTAAGCAGTCACCATTGCACAAAGAAAGTGCGTTATGCTCAAGATTTATATACAAGTATGACAGAAAGTTCAGAAGTGACATTGGTTATAGAAATTTTAGAAAAGTACACACTGCTTTAAAGAAATATTTATCTCTGAATCTTTTGAAGGATATTGAAGGTTTCCTGTCTGCCCTTCCATCAGAAAAAGATGATGAAAAATACTTACCAACTAGACAAATGCTAGAATATGTAATGCTTAGAATTATAACATTTTCTATGATAATGTTGAGGGTTTGCATTTGTTCAAAACAATCAGCAATATTCTACTTGAATAGACTCAAGAGAGGTGAAAGTCATTGGATGAGTTTGTTGCCATATGCACTGATGAGCCGGTTATGGTCTATGTGTAAGGTGCTAGTCCAGCATTCCACCAACTGGTATTCAAACTTGTATCCCTATCTAAATATTCTAGAGTTTAAAGGATTACAATTCCTTCCCGATCATTATACTCCTCCACGAGATCTAAACCAATGGTTGGATTTAAAAAATATTAATAACTTTGGCAAATTTAACTGGGATCAAAAGAGCAAAATGTAATGAAACCTATTACTGGTAATTATTAAAGTGTTTTCTCATTATTCTTTTATTATTTAAATGTATTAGTAATTTTCGTCTGAACCTCAATCCTAGTTCATACACTTTGGTGCCCAGATTAACTAAGTGACTGCCTCGGACCTCCAAAAACCAAAAGAAAATCCCGCTGTAGGACCTTGCCCATTAATTAGGTATTTGACACACTAGTAAAATTAGTTACTTTTTACTAGATGTCAAAACTGTAAAAAGTAACTAATTACACTGATAAGGAAACTTGGATGACATAATTTACTGTGATGTCATAATATTTCATTGTCAGATCATCTACTACTATAGTTTAGGTGGATGATTTAAAAAAAGTACAGATGCAACTTTTAGTAGGTACTCTAACCATTATTAATTTATTGAGCTTGGTTGTAAATTAGACTTCGGATGGTAAGCTGAAGGCAAAGTCTCAGAAAAGAGGGTCACCATTACTTACACATACCATGTGACAAATGGTGACACTCAGCTTGATGGCCTCATCATATGCTTTTTCACGTCCTGCTTAAAGGACCCGGGACTGTAGGAAGAAGGAAACAGGTGTGCTGGTAATGAATTCCAGGCCTTGGTGCAAAAAGGAAAGAGTCACCGAACTGCTTGGTTCTTGATCGGATATTCTGCACATTGTACGGGTGACATCTAAGACCTGCATGTGTTGTCCTGTGTAGGTAATGGGAGGGTGGGACTAATTGGAAGAGCTCATCAGAACACTCACGTACCATGGTGGTTAAAATACAGCCATGGACGCAAATCTCTACGCATCTGCAAAGGTTCTAGGGTGTTCGTGACTTCGGGATTCTCAATGATGCGGACCGCACGCTGTAACCTGTCGAGAGCATCTAGTAAGTACTCTACTGAACCATCCCAGAGATGCGAGCGGTATTCCGCATCGGAGCGAATTTGTGTATTGTATAGAAGACCGCTGCTCCAGCGTGAAAAAAGTCTCACTCTGGACTCCCGAGTTTACGCGAGGCTGTTTTGATGATACTCTCGATGTAATTTTTGTTATTGAGGTTGCAGCGAACAATCATACCTAGGATATTAGATTGTCCTGCAGTGGTAGTGGCGTGGTCTGAAGAGTGGGGAGGGGAAGGAAAGAAGATACTTTAAACGCGCATGATTGCGTCTTCTTGGCATTGAACTCGACCAGGTTCTTAGAGCCCTATTGGGCAATGATTCAGGATCCGGTCAAGCTCAGCGACAAGAAGCTGCCTTTTCTCTGCAATTTCTGACTGCTTGGCCGCAGGATGTCCATAATAACTCCCGTGTAAGGTGATATCGTCTGTATAACAATGAATACTGCCGGTGGACAGCATGTCGTTGATATGAAGAAGAAAGAGAGTGGGTGATAAGACGGACCCCTGCGGCACGCTAGCATTTAACTGCAGAAACTCAGAAGCTCGTCCGTCACAAAGCTAGCAACCCAGTTGCACAGCCTAGGAGGCAGAGCAAAGGCTGGTAGCTTGGAAAGAAGCGTTTTGTGCCAGACTCTATCGAAAGCTTTGGCGATGTCAAGACAATTGTCAGTGACTCGCCGTGCTTGTCCATAGCCTCACCCCAAAGATGGGTAACGTATGCTAGAAGATCACCTGTTGACCGTTTCGGCCTGAAACCATATTGCCGGTCATTAATTAAGGAGTGATCCTCCAGATGACGCATAAGCTGTTTGTTTACGATGTGCTGTAAGACCTTGCACAGCACTGAGGTGACGGCTATGGGTTGATAGTTACCCGGGTCTGAGCGATCCCCCTTTTTGGAGATTAGCTGTACATTATGGCACTGTACCCGAGCTGTAACAGTCGGTAAAGCCGCGCAAGCTTTGGAGACAACTCCGCTGCTGGCTTCCCGGCATCGAGTGATTGCAGCACTGCACGGACATCGCGTTCCCTGATTTGGATTTCAGGCATTGCGTGATCATTGTAGGGTAGTGTCGGTGGCTGCGTACCACAATCATCGATTCGGGAGCTGGCCGCGAAGAGATTAACTGCGGTGTGTATGGTCTCATAGATAACGACCAATGCGCGTAGACACGACATATTTTTAACCTAACCTACTTAAAATTGTGTTTAATTATGTAAGGAAAAAATAAAAACAATGATTTGATTGAAAAATTTATTAGAATTTCCTTTAAATTGAATCAGTTTGGTAAGTTTCTGTCGTTTTGTTCGGCACGCGTAGGTACTGTCCACGCGCTCGCTCCCGCGCCGTATCTCAATCTTACAACGAATTCAAAATGGCTTTATTCAAACAAGAATTTATTTTGAACATTAACTTATGGTTGGTCGTTAATCTACAAATTACCTAATTAATGTAAGAAATCAATTCATTTTTCTTTGACTGATTCAGTCAGGTAATATGCAAAATACCTAGTAGGCTTAGATGAATTAAAAAAGCCTTTTTTAATTCATCTAAGCTAGTAGGTAAACCTGTAAATTAACTGAATTCTAATATATAATTCTAAAAATACATACGCGCGAAAAACATTAATCTCGCTAGCGTAGTCGGGTAAGGGACACTACAATAAAATACCTATTAATATAATAACCATCGTGATATCATAATCTCGATGATATTTATATTATAGTACCTATTTTATTTTCAAGTGTCAATAGTATCCCTTCTGCACATACAAATCCTATCACTATTTGACATTAACCTAAACATGGCAGTCGCCGCTGTGATGCTAAGTTGATAAAATGAAAGTAAAGTAAAGACAATAAGATAAATTAACCAAACATACTTTTGAATTAACCTCGCCATTTGTTTATTTTCTTGGCTTCGTTTCAACTGTCACAAATTAAAATGAACTTTTAAATTCGCAAGAGTTCTAATATGATTTTTTTAGTTTTGTATACATTTTATAAGTATTTTTACTATTTAAATTAAGTTGATTTATTAGTTCAACTGTCTATAATATATGAATTTAAATTATTTCGTATGAAAGAAAACTTTATACTCACTTTTCAAACTTCTTTCTAACTTGTGAAGACCGTTAGTGGCGTAATGTCACAATTGTCAAATTTTAATTCGTTGTTGTTTCAAAATTTGTCCGTTCGGAAAGGCATTTAGTAAAATCACGGTTTAATATATAATTAATTAACTTTTTATAGTTAGCTTTTTTAAATTATGTACAGCTATGTATGCTATGTATAATGTATGCGCATGAAGGTCACCAATATTATCGTTAAAAACACTGCGTTTGAGTCTTAGATGAATTAAAAAAGGAAGATACGGTACTCGATCATTTGTGTGGGCATGCCAAACTAGGTCCATGGACCTAGTTTGGTTTAGTGTATGTCGAGTGACCGAAGCGCTTACATGTGTATGCTCTTCTTTCAAGTGCTGAAAAAACCCGTGATAATTAACAAAAGTGCCTTCATGTTCATTTAGAAAAATGCCCAAATCACTCACGAAGCAAAAACAAAACACAAGGAATTACTTTCATTCATAATTACCTAATAAATATCATTAGAACTTTAATTTAATAATTTATTTGTTACTCTTCATACGATTTTGGCTGAAGGTGAGACAAATATATGAAATTCTACGAGAGAGAAAAGGATATCATGTAAATTGTTAACAACGACGTCTTGGCGGCCAAATTTGAACACGACGCAAGCCGAAACTTTCACGAACTCGCACGAGTGCTAGAGCAGTAAGCGATAACGCTTCTTGTTCACTCCTATCTTAATCATATATTGATATCACTTTCGCACATTTCTTATTAATTACAAGACAATGTGTGAGTGAGTATTTGTGTGTAGTTATGTGCGAGCCATTTTTTAAGTACAATGCATAGAACGTACCGTATCTTCCCTTTTTTAATTCATCTAAGGTTTGAGTACTTTGATTGCTCGAGGCTCGAATTGCTCGGTTTGTCTAAGACGATAGACAAAAGAAAACGAAATTGGTTAGTCAGATTTTAGTTTGTAAGAAATTGGCTAGATGGCATTATATATATTTTTTTTATTTAATATTTTTAAAATTTCTCTCTTTTGTATGGAAAGTTATTTTTTCACCATATCTTTAAAACGGTGCGTCTGAGCGTGAAAATGATGTTTTTTGTACCCCTATGTTATCCGCAAACACCTCAACCCACAGCCTATGTGTTTTCCAGTCTGCTTGTAACGTCTTTTTGAAATACGCGCGTAGCGTGTTCGCACGCACCCCCGTCACAAAATCTTTATAGCTCGATACGCATGTGCGTAATAGAGTCTGGCTATCGGTTCTCTGCACTGGACTGTTTTTTTTAATCTATACATGGCAATATTTTTGAACTGTCATGTCACTGTCAAACGGATTGACCCGTTTTTGTGTTTAGTGTTTCTCGATCAATATTCTTTTGAAATTATTGAAAAATAATGCCTAAAGCTATCAAAGGCGTAGTTAGAAAGTTGATATTTACCATGATCGGCAAGTATCAAGACATAAAACTTGATAATGAACGAATCCAGAACGAAAAAATACATCGCTTAGACGAAATCCTTACAGCTGCTGGTAAGTAGTCTTGATAGTTGGCTTGATATTTATGTCCGGGTATCATGTGAATACTATTTACTATTTTTTTTCTTGTATGTGTTTTAGAAGGTGACATGGCGAGAGTCAAGACGTTAGTGAAAGAGTTAAAATGTTTTGAGGAAAAGGAATCGTTGAACTCTGAAACGAAATATTTGGATACAATTTCTACGATGACAGGTAAATTTGTTTTTGAAAAATGTCTTAAAATCTTTGTACGATTATTTTCAATGTTTGCATACAAGTTTATCTTTCTTCATAGTATAGTGGAACAGTTAAATTATTGTTAGGCTTTTATATTTTTTACATTCAATTACATTTATATATTTTTCCTTTGCAGAAATATCTGTTAGAACTATTAAAACAATCAAGAAGGAAGGTTCTATAAACCAAGGAGAATGGAATACACCCGGCAAGAAACGCCCTCGTCAGGGCACGGTATCAAATCTGGATGATTTTGATTTAACGGCTATTAGGAATAAGATTAATGAATTTTACTGTGTAAAAAAACAGGTTCCTACTCTACGGAATTTACTTGTTGAACTCAGAGAGTCAATTGGCTTCACCGGCTGTCGTGAAACATTACGGCAGATATTGAAAAAAAAATGGTTTCGAGTTTAAGAAAAACCAGAATGAAAGGTCTTTGCTCATAGAGAACTTTGAACTAGCTGCTTGGAGACACAGATATCTTCGAACAATTGCTGAGAAACGACAACAAGGGAAACCAATAATTTATCTTGATGAAACCTATGTTCACCAAAATTATAAGGTAAAAAAATCATGGCAAGGTCCTTCCACTAGTGGAGTGATAGACAAAATTTCGTCTGGCAAGAGACATATTATAGTACATGCTGGATCGGAAAAGGGTTTTGTGCCCAATGCACTGTTAGTATTTAGTACCAAATCAAAAACAGCTGACTATCATGATGACATGAATGCAGAAAATTTTATGAAGTGGTTAGGTGAGAAATTGATTCCAAATTTGACAGAGCCTAGTGTGATTGTGATGGACAGTGCTAGTTATCATGTTACACAAATAAATAAACCACCAACAATGCAGAACTTAAAAAGTGACATACAGAAATGGCTTAGAGAAAACAACATTCCATTTGAAGAAATTTATACTAAAGATGAATTAATGTGCCTCGTTAAAGAGAATAAGCCTGAACCCTTGTATAAAGCAGAAGAACTTCTAAAACAACATGGCCACGAAGTGCTTAAACTACCTCCATACCACTGTGATTTAAATGCTATTGAGCTCATATGGAGTTTAGCTAAACGAAAAGTGGCTAGCAAAAATATAGGAGTACCAGGGGCAGAAATGGAAAACTTAATTAAAGAGTCTTTTCTTAGTGTAACGGCTGATTGGAAGAAATGCACAGATCACGTCATTCACGTCGAAAATGAATACAAATTAAGAGATGGAATCACAGAAACAGTACTGGAACGATTTATAATAAATGTACGTGATGATGATGACGATAGTGACAGTTCATTTTCTGGTGTTGAATTTATAGAATCAGACTTTGATTATGAATCATAATAAAATTATAAATATTAATGACTTGTAATTTTTTTTCTTGTATCCTGGACATGATCATTATTTGCATGATGAGCAAGCATGTATGTTAACTTTATGTGTAAGTAGAAAATTTCTTTTTTAATAAAAGCATACTAGCAACTGAAATTACTAGTATAAAACTGCTTGTGTGGGTTCATACCGGTAGTGCAATGACTGGGGATCAAAACTGCAACGTCAACATTGTACGTCCAACGCCATAACCATTAGGCTACAGTCACCGTTAATTCATAAATACCGGAGTGCAAGTTTGGGCCGCAAACGGGACTAAATGCTATGATGATAATATCTAAGCTAATTTTAAAGTTTGTGCAGCTTATCCGACTCAGTTTGTTATATATGTACAGGTAAGAATAACACGTAATAAATAAAAATGTATAAAATAACTTTTATTGAATATAAAAAATAATAGTATCAAATGCATTTTTTCAGTCTATAGTCGGTGTTGTCACCCCTTGTTTTTTTGAATTTACCGCTCTTTTCTTATGCAAAGAACCGATGGCCAGACTATAACAACACTGCTGTGTTTTTTCAGTATAGCTGAATTTATATTTACTATTAGGGCAGCAGTGAATGTGTTAAAGACCAAGTACTAAAAAGTTGATATTTTTTAGTATTTACGTTATTTATTGTTGTGTTCACGTAATTTTATTAGCTTATCTTTGTGGTTTGAGGTATTATTCAATTGAAATCGATTTAGAAGTTGATTTACTTTTGTCAACGAACTTTTTTAACACAATTGTTTCAACCCGGGCCCTATGATGACTACAAACTTTCAAATTCGTGGTAGTTATGCCGTGCCGGTCTGAAATGGATATAATCGTCGCACAGTGGGGCAGTGTCATATAGGGATATGATATAAATTCAATTTTGAAAAATGGGCATTTTGATAATTGCACTCGAAGTAAGACGTATCGTATCCAAGTGCCAAAAGGTACTTAGGACTGTAACCACAAAATTTCAAAGATTTGCAGTATTAACATTTTACTTCTATTGTCAGTCATATTAAGTAGGTGAGGTTTGAAGCCAGTGCATAAGGTATCGGCCTCAGAATTTTGTGGCTCAAACTCGATCCCCTACCCACTTCCAACGTAAGCAACTTAGCTAAAGGGGTCAACGAAGGTGATAGTAATTTCGGTTACTAGTATACTTAGAAAAATAGTAAGTTACCTGTTTTTAGCCTGCACAAAAAGTTATTTCTTGATATTAATATATGTGAACCCAGAAAGGGTGAAAGCGCCCGCTCCCCGCGCTTTACTGTGAATACCGACACCAAACTGTGTATTCTCCCACCACTCAAACAAAAAACTGATAAAATATAAATTATAATATTTATAATGAATGTATCTCCAAAATTTTTGAAGATACATTCATTTGCAATAATTTGTAGCTGGAATCTAGTAATAAAATAATTAACAATCAATAAAATCAACAAGCTTCTAAAATAACTCTGGAAAACAGGATCTGTAAAAAAATTATTAAATAAATCAACAAGCCTGCAGTAAAAAAAAACTATTAGATTCATAGGGATTTGAAAATTATTTCTTGAAATTAAAATACGTGGACCCAAAAGGGGTGAAAGCGCACGCTCTTCGAGCTTTACTGTGAATACTGACACTCAAACAAAAGAAGTGATCAAATATATAATGAATGAATGTATCTCCAAATTTTTTGGAGAAATATTCATATGGAATAAATAATATCTACCTGAAATCTAGTAATAAAATAATCAACAATCTATAAAATCAACAAGCTTCTAAAATTATACTGGAAAACAGGATTTGTAAATTTAAACCTAATTAGTAATCAACATATTTAAAAAATAAAATATAGTACAAATTAAGAAAAAAAAATTCAGCCACTTATTCACAGTTGGCCAGGTTAGTCCTGGTAAAGTAAAGTGGCTGAATGAACCTATGAAAATCACGAAAACATTTCAAACATAATCCAGGCTGTTTGATACAAAGGGGGCAATAAAATAAGGTAGGTTTTCGGATATTTCTAAATAGTATGTAAGCAATGCTTGCAATCTTTTCGTTTTGTTTTGCCTTTATCGTTTTTAGGTAACTCTACGGGTAAATGAACATCATCTCCTGTGGTCAATTTAATTTTTTTACCAACGGATGATGAAGATTGCATTGTATTTCTAAAATTAGTCTGTCTGTTAGTTGTGTTACCAATTTGTAATAAACATATTTTTAAATACATTCTCATACAGAAAACATCCCAACTTTGGAACAGACATTTGAGTATCTTGGAAACATCAATTGTTCTGTCTTAGGTTTCATATCCAATACCTCAATAACTGCATTTATATACAATATCATTGCACCACCGAGGCATATTTCTTATCAGTCTGATAAAGCACAATTTTAGTGTCATTTGGTACTTGAGTCGAGTTAATCTCACCTAATGTATGTGTGCTCACCTTATTAAATGTTAAATAAATAGATTAGAAAGCCTTACATATCCAGTGGATGTAATATAAATTGAATGAGATAATAAAAGAAGGAAAACGTATGAGTCATGAAACACCATGTTTAGTCTGGCAGTGAACTGATCATCTGAACAGTTTAATTAATAATGCATCATAATCAATATTAATGCTTATTTTATACTCTAAAGCCATATTATTTTAAAAAATTATTCTTTCAAAAATCTTCCAAACAGCCAGTCCACGCATCTACAACAATAAATGAGATTTTAAAATAACATGACATTGGCTGAAATATTAAGTCGAAAAGTAGCAAGTGGTTACATACATTATTTTTGCCATTATCAGTTTCAGTACATACAATTGACAAAAAATATTGGAATCAAAGCAATAGCACCCAGATAGCATTGAAACAGGCAAATTATGCTTCACATAGGCATTTCCAGAACCAGAGGTACACATATAATGAAGAAGTGAAAAGTTTGAAAGTATCCTGTTGTCACTGACATCAAATTTGTTAGTTTGCATTATGTACAATCTATAAGTTAGGCACACACATCCATGCAACGTACCTACCCATTTAAAAACATACAGCTACATGCACCATTTCTATTCATAGCTATGTATGTCCACACACTTCTAAGATTTTACTACTATACCGA
This sequence comes from Eilema griseolum, assembly GCA_963662185.1. Taxonomy (NCBI): domain Eukaryota; kingdom Metazoa; phylum Arthropoda; class Insecta; order Lepidoptera; family Erebidae; genus Eilema; species Eilema griseolum. The sequence continues at coordinate 17,374,026 of OY759250.1, forward strand.
CATTACCGACCTATAAGATTAGTAGGTAGATATTCGAGTCCATCCAGTAGTAGGCTCAGGCTGCAATAGGCTGATTGATTGATTGATGAAATATACATTGATTCGTAAATAAATGTACCATTACAACGCACGTGATTTATACCTACTTATATATAGTTTGAAATTTAATACAAAAAACATTTGAACATCTGAGTAAAGTAATCATTACTATCCCATATTTATTAGGTGTCGGCGCTTTTATCATTAGTTAGACCCTAGCTAGATCATTGGACCTACATGCATACATACATATAATCACGCCTTTATCCCCGGAGGGTTAGGCAGAGATGAATTATCGCCCACATTTCACCAATAATTGTATTCGGTCCCACGTAATAGGGGGTGAGCCTATTGGTTCTACTCTGCCGGGAACCACGTGGACCTCTCATTATTATAAACTATTTGAGTATTAAGATTTTATAAATATTAATATCTTTACAGATTAAAAGAAGCCAAGAAGCTTCAGGCAGAACGGAAGCCTCTCACACAACCAAAAAAGGAAGGAGGTTTGAAGGCACGACTGCAAAAGTTGTCCAGTACTACTAAGAAATAATGATTCTTATCGCGATTGGACTAGGGCTTATATTGCCATATCAATGTATTCATTTTATACCGCACAATTACTGCAATGTATCTACATTCCAAATAAGGCATTCCATACACAAATAGTCCTGTAAAGTTAAGGGGAACTTACAACTATATTTGTACTGTTGTATACTTTTAATAAATGTTTTTTTTTATGTGATATAATGAGTCTCACGTGTGTACTGAGAAGGGCCTATGACCTTATTGAAGTCAATGCAATTTTTTGAATATTTTTATAGTCTTTTAGTGGTCTTCATGTATTGTATACCAGCTGGCTTTCTTTTTTAAGTTTCTGAATATAATGCCCGCTAGCAGCTCAGAAACAGTGAATCATAACTTTGTAAAGTGTAGCACATAATGTTTTACATTGTATTGTCATATTAAGTAAAAGACAATTCATATCAACCGAGTTTCGATCCTAGTTTTATCGAAAAGCTTGTACTTTGGGGTCCAGGGATCCACTGTAGCTTTTTTGGGAGCAATAGGGATATTAGGGATGATGACTATTTTTTATTGTTTTTTTACTCTTTGTTAATGACCAGTTTATGATAATATAATGAACTGCTGAAGTGAAATTTTATTACAACAAATAGTTTTAAAGATATTTGAAAATTCAATTTCTCGATCTGCCTGAAAACGCTCTATATAAAATTGTTGCACAAGGCGTGACATAGTACATACATACAAATTTATGTCCGTAAAAAGTAATTTGTTAAAAAATAATTGTTTATATTTTGACCTGCTTTGGGAACTAAGACTAATAAAAAGTCATAGTTTCAGTTTAGTTAAGAACATTTTATTTTGCAAGTCATGTATTTTCAGCAAAAGCTAAGATATCAAGCGGTATTGGGTAGAATCAGACGATCTGGTCATCATCCCTAATGATGCCCTGAGAGGAAAGTCTGCTAGAGTCTTATCGGTTAGACAGCAGGTGTACTGGCATTCAGGTGTGGTTGGCTTGGGCCCGTCCACATTAAGTGTGGGATAAATGTGTGTAAGACAGTTGAATAAACTTAATGTGACAAAATTTGTTCACCTTGAATAAATTTGCACAGAAATATTTAACCACCTGGAATATTGTCCAACATCCCAGTATATATAATTGTACCTGAAATACTGTTTTATGCATTATATTAATTGAAATGCCTGAAACTGCATAAGTTATTTATCTAAAAATGGTGCTGTAGCATTTGTTGTATCTGTAAATTTTTTTTTTTTATTTTTTTTTATTCATTTATTTAACCAGAAAAAAATACATTGGGTCTAATGCCTTAGTAGTGTAACAAAAACCAGAAAGGTTTGTCCGTACACTACGTTCGTCGTCGAGTCTATATAATATTAATTCTGTACATCAGGTAGGCAAGCACTAAATCTAGGTATAACAATATCAGAATTAAATCTGCACAACAAAAATATGTTACATTGTGGGTACATATATGTTTATTGCAACAATATAATTTTACTTTCGTTCTGTGTTCGTAATATAATATTTTTTAAGTGTATAGTAAAATAATGTGCGGGTAGATTGGTAAATTTACAGCGCACAATGGCTCACAATATGAATAAGTTGCCGCTGCGACTTACCGATCTGCTTACAGGATGTTTCATTACTTTTCGATTTTTTTCTTTTCTTTGATTTTTAGTTTTATTTTCTAGCAACTTAATTATTTTAGTGTATTAATAAGGTAGGTTTTTAATGTAGCTTTTAGATTTCTACAATTTATTTTACTTTTTAAATGTTTAGGTAATTTGTTTAATAAGTTAGGGACTATATAGTTCAATGTTCTTTTTCCATGTAGGTTATTGAATCTTGGTATTATCAACTTTTTATTGGTCACGCTTCTGGTTAATTTATTGTGAGAATTAACTATTTGTAGGTCCTCGTTAAAGTATTGTTCTGTTAAGATATTATATTTTATTTTATCCTGAACTGGCATCAAAAAGCAGTATGAGAACAATTCGTGTTGATTATTTTTATACTCTTCCCTTACCTTCCGGGGAACAATGGTTTTCAGAATACGTAACTGTAGTTCATAGATTCTGTCTATTTTTGATTTAAAAGTGCGCCCGTAACTACTTAGTCCGTAAGATATCACTGATTCACCCAATGCTTTATATAATGATAGCAAAATTTGATATGGAATTTTATGCCTTAGTATAGAGAATTTGGCCAGTATTGCGCGCAATTTATCACATACGTGTTGAATGTGATTAGACCAAGTTAATCTGTCGTCAATGATCACACCTAGGTAAGTCTGTGTATCCACTACTTCTAGGGCCTCACAGTCACAATTTATATTTTTATGTAAACAAAACAAAATATTATTATTTAAAATATAAAACTCAATAATATAATATTTTGGTTTATTATTTATAGTCTAAACATTTTTCTTTCCATATTTTTTTGAATTTCTTTTCTATTTTCCTGTTAGTCAGAACATCACACAATTTGAGCAATGATTTTTTGAGAGCATGCCATTGCATAAGACTCAAGTGCGATGTCAATGATTTGGTGTTTGCATCATTCCGGAATTCTTCTTCTATTTTTATGAACTTTTCTAGTGACACTGAATTTGTTACTTTCATATGAGAGTGTGTATCATTATCTTTGTTTATTTTAGTTTGTTTCATGGATTCTATAGTATTTAGTTTTAAAGGTACATCAGTACCATCTTTATTAGGATTCAAATCTGATTTCCTCCCGTGCGAGTTACCATTTATTTTTTTTGTAACTTTATTTTGTGTATTGAGGAGAACCTTGAAACTTTCACGGGAAAGAGTATCACATTGACGTGCTTGCTCCATTTTATAACTTTCCCTGCTTATCAATTGACCTTTATTAATTTCCAGTGTATCCCGAGACAGTCCTACACCACGGTCTATTGTTGTCGTACTATTTAGGTGTTCCTTACATTTCTCTAATAATGGTTCTAACTCTTCATCAAATTCTTCTGATTCATTTTTACCTAATTGGTTTACAAAACTTAGAATATTGTCAAACAAGTCACTTTCATCATCATCTAGGAAATCATTCTCCACACCCATCATTTTCTTTTGATCCCAATTAAATCTGCCAAAGGTATCAATATTTTTCAAGTCCAACCATTGCTCTAGATCTTGTGGAAGAGTATAATCCTCGGGAAGAAATTGTAATCCTTTAATCTCTTTGGATCACAATCACAATTATTTTTTTTTATTTTTTTTCCCTCTGGCGATTCCGATGTTTCCGCCAATGACTTAGCTCGGGATTTAATTCATAGTTTCGACTTGTCGGAATGTGACTTGTTGTAGTCTCGGATCAAAGGTTTTATGAATGTACAAGAGATGATGTATTTAACATCCAATATAGGCCGAAAGTCATGTAGCACGCTGGAGTACCTGAGTCAAAGCAAAACACACTGGTTGGAGGTTATAGCAGACAAACACAGTTCTACAGGTTAATATTATTTGAGTTAATGTAGCTAGAGATCAAATATATGAGAGGAGAATTAGTATAGGTCAGAAGAGAGTTAAAATTCATGGGTCGAGGGATACGGTTAATGGGGAGGATATCATATAAAGAACCATTCCTTCTTGTGCACTCAAAGAAAATATGATCCGCTGTGTGTTCATCTAAGCCACACTCACAGAGAGAGCTGTCCCTGATCCTGATTTTAGCTAGAAATACATTGGTGCAGGCATGACCTAAACGCAGACGACAAATTACCGAAGTAGCTCTCTTACTAGCTTCACGGAATTGGTAAAACCAAGGTCTAGCTGGAATATCAGGCTGGATGGAGGCATAGTGTCTACCCTTCACCTTACTGGACTTCTCCCAAAGGGTAGTCCATTTTGAGATCAAACAGGGTTTGGCAAGTAAGAGGATATCGTGAGCATAGACTCTATAATGGTCGAGAGCACCATTGGATATTGCTTCCTTGGCAAGGGAATCCACAAAAGTGTTACCTGCTATGCCCGTATGGCTTGGGATCCATACCAGTGAAATCAACAGACCCTTAGTCTGACATCTGAACAATGATTGCTTAATCAACAGTATTAAGGGGAACTTTGTTTTACTGGTGAATTGATTAGCTAGGATGGCCATTAAGCAGCTCCTGGAATCAGTAAACACCACCGCCTTGCTTACATTATGAGATTCAACATATAGTAATGCTTCAAGTATAGCTATCGATTCGCCAGTAAAAATGGAATTGATATTTGGAGATTTATATGACAGTATAATTTTATATTTTGGGATCCAAACTGCAGACCCCACGCAAGAAGAGTCAGAAGTTTTAGATGCGTCAGTGTAAATGGCTAGCCAATCCTTCCAATGTTGACTGATCAAATAATCCAGCTCCCTACCAGCGTCCACGGAATCCTTACTGATACCTGAATATAAGACCACATTAGGGGTGTAGATAATTGCATCAAATGTGGTTTCATACAATGGGTTAGTTTTACACTGAAAACAAGGGAAAGGGAGACGAACATAATTCACAAAACTATTAAATAAACAGGGGTGGTTTTTATGTGTCCAATATCCACCTGAAGAAATGTATTCTGATAGTCTATGTAACTTGGGTATTAGGGGATGTAAGGATAGTTGGGACGATTTATATAGGTATCTGTCTGAGAGGTGCTGTCTTCTTAGAAATAGAGGGGGGTCTACACACTCCAATTGTAGTGCATTTATCGGTGATGATCTCATGGCACCTACAATGAGGCGCATGCTTTTGGCCTGGATCTTATCCAGCAAGCTTAATGCTGCCTTATTGCATGGTTCCAAGAGGAAGCTTTCATAGTCAAGGTGGCTACGGATAAGGGCGTTGTACATCAGCTTTTGACAATAGGGGTGGGCTCCCCACCAGGCGCCAGACACTGCTCTTAAAATATTAATATTTTTTTCACATTTATGGGAAATGTAGTTAATGTGTTCCACCCCAGATAACTTTGAGTCCAGAACAAATCCTAAAAACTTAACTGTGTTATTTACAGGGAAATTTTGATGATCAAGAGAGATTAAACAATCAGGGATGGATCTACGACGGCTGAAAATTACCACAGAGCTTTTGGGAACCGAGAGTGATAGACCATGGTCAGTAAGCCAAATAGAGAGATAGGAAATTGCTGAGTTCAATCTGGACACAGCATCCGCCATATGATCCACTGCTACATAAAGAGCCAAATCATCTGCATATTGTAAGATGTTGCAGAAAGATGTGACTGAGAGATCCAAATCAGCTGTGTAGATACTGTAGAGGAGAGGACTTAAGACAGAGCCCTGTGGAAGGCCTCTCCAAGTAATTCTGGAAGAGAGGGTTGAATTTTGAACTCTAAGTCTAATGGTTCTTGCAGACAGGGAATTGAAAATGAAATTTACGATCTTCTCTGGAACACTCAGATTGAGCAGTTTTTGCCTGAGCACAGGAAGAAGTACATTATCATATGCAGCTGCAATGTCCAAGAAAACGCCCACGCAATACTGATTTTTAGATAAAGCTATTCTAACGTCAGTAGTTAAAATGCTGAGGCTATCCATTGTCCCCAGGCCCTTGCGGAAGCCGAACTGAGTTTTCGACAGTAAGCCCTGGCTTTCCACCAGCCACTCTAAACGATTTTTTATTAAGTGCTCTAATATTTTAGACATAGTACAAGAGAGCGCAATGGGGCGGTAGCTAGAGGGATCATCGCTGCGCTTACCTGGTTTCAAGATCGGTATTATGATTTGAGATTTCCACTCTTCCGGGGGGAAACCAGAGCAAAAAATGTGGTTGAGTAAATTTAAAAAGAAGGTTTTGGTAGTGGTGCTGCTTTTGAAAATGAATGAGTAAGGGATGCCATCTACCCCAGGAGAAGAATCCTTAAGGGACCCCAAGACGATCGAAAGCTCGTCGTACGTAAAACAAGCATCTAAAGGGTGTGAAGCCTGAGGACTGGAGGGAAAGAATTTTGAAGACTCATCAGCTGTGGGAGCTGTTGGGGGAGCCAATCTTTGCTCGAATTTCTGTAACCATCGGGAGGGGTCATTCGACGTAATATTGCTGTAGGTTGTAGAGTACCTGAACCTTCTAATATCTCTCCATACAAAAGATGCGGGGGTACGAGGGGCTAATCTTTCGCAGAATCTGCGCCAACCATCCTTTTTCCTTTGTGACAGGAGCCTAACTGTTTGTGCAGCTACTTTTTGGTAGTTTAAATAGTTATTAGTTGACATATTATGCTTATATGCTCTTTCAGCCTCCTTTCTCATTCGGCAGGCAGACGAGCAGGCCTCATCCCACCAAGGAGGAGAGGGGATGTTGTTCCTGGGGGCCCTTTTAACAGGTATTGCCTTGTCAGCAGAGTTCAGAAGAGCTTGTTTAAACAGGGTGTAAACAGTCTCAATGTTATCTGAGTTAGGCGCAGGCAGGAGAGAAACCTCTTGTTCAAGATAACTGGAGTATAATTCCCAATTGGCCTTTGAAAGGTTATATTTGAGAAGAGGGTTAAATGGTGATGATTCCCTGTGGCTGGCTAGTGATGTGACAATTATGGGGTAGTGATCACTCTGTTGTGAGTCACTTGATATCTGCCAAGTCAGGCAAGAGGCAAGGGACGCTGAGCAAACAGTCAAATCTACAGCACTAGGGCCCCTTTGGGTTAGAGAGGGCCTACGGGTGGCAGAGCCATCATTTAAGATGCAGAGATTCAACGAATCTAGCATCTCTATGAATGGGGATGCTAAAACATCACAATCTTGTGAACCCCAAGAAGTATGATGAATGTTGAAGTCACCTAGAATAACAAGCGGATAAGCTATAGAAGTTAAAATGTCATTCATCTCAGCCAAGGAAGAAACATCTGGATAGGGGATGTAAACAGAGAGAAAAGCAATGTTTGCCACTGTAATGGCAACAATATTGATACCATCACTATGAGGAGGTAAAGTCAAAGAATTAAAAATAATTGTTCTAGAGATTAGAAGGGCAGCTCCAGCATACCTATCACCTCTGTCATCCCGGAGACAGACATACCCAGGCACCCTGAAATGGGAACCGGGCTTAAGCCAAGTCTCCTGGATGGCAAGGATGAGAGGTTTGTGCTTATTAATTAAATAAATTAAATGACTTTTCTTACTTCTAATGCTCCTACAATTCCATTGGAGCAGAGGAGGGAATGTTACTGGTGAAAGTTAACAGCTGAGTAAGTTTTGATCTATATTTATCAGGCAGCTCAGTATCATCAAAGCGGGTCAACATGTTAATAAGTGTGGAGAGTAATAGATCAAGGAGGTTATCATTCACAGGAACGTTAGCTTCTGCATCAGAGATAGCAGCACCATTAGGAAGAGAAGATGGGGGGCAGCGAGTGATAACATTGTGGGCCTGCCTGTCATAGCCAGGGCCAGAAGCGGGTTTGTTCTGCCTTTGGGGCATGATAATTGTTTTTCGGTGAGATACTTGAGGCCCTTGAGACCTCCGGACAGAGGACGGGAAAGACTGCTGAGCACCAAGTTGAGGACTCAATGGTTGAGACATTCTGGTAGTGTCGGCAAAGGATTTTTTCACTTGGGGGAATCTGGCAGATGCCTCCATATATGAGATATTCTCCTGAGACATAGTAATCTTTATCATCTTCTGCCTAGAGTGTTCTGGACAAGAGGGGTCTTTTGCTGAGTGAGGCCCTAAGCAAAACATGCAGGTGGGGGATCCTGAGGCACATGATGTACCCTCATGAGCTTGGGAGCAAATAAAACACCGTGGAGCAGACCTGCATTGTGTAGTGGTGTGGCCATAGCGACAGCATTTCCAGCACTGAATCAGAGGGAGAACGTAGTTCTCAACGGGGAGAGAGTTATAAAAACAATAGACGTGTGGGGGCAATTTTCGTCCTGAGAAAGTGACTACAATAGTCTGAGTGGGAATGTATGTGGCTGTGTTGTTCTCATTCAGTACTCTTCTGTTAAGCCTTCTTGCTTTCATGATTGAACCATATCCTGATGGGACCTCAATGGATAGGACCACTTCTTCTAGAGTCCAATCTACTGGAACCTGCCTTACTATGCCCATTCGAGAGCTTGCAAAAGAGGGAATAGAACACATGTATTTGGCCCTTGCTAAGGATGGATGAGAAAGAAAGTTGTTGGCATCACTAGCGTTCTTAAATTCAACGGACACTCTGTTGCGACCCACTCGCTTAACACTACCATCAACTATGTTGTTAATTTTATTGGCGAATAAGAAATGGCCGAACTTTATGGATCGGAACACTGTTCCAGCAGCGGCATCCTCGGTATCTCTTGTCACGTGAACCAAAAAAGGACCTGAATCTGAGTCTAAGTACTTTGCTACCTTATCCTGAAAATCCGGATGGATGTAAGTATTTTGTATAGACGGCGTAGCTTGGGAGGGGATCGTAATAGTTTTTTTGGCAGGGACAGCGTCTTCCTGTGAGGTATGGTTCATACGTTTCTTAGCTATGATGGATGTAGGTGTATCATCTAGCACAACGCGAGAACTACTGGGGAGAGGCGTGCCCGGCCGCTGGCCGGGGACGTTTCCCCCACCGGGGTCTGGTGGATGGTTATCCATAGGACAATCTAAGTGTTAAACACCTTTACTTACCCTGAATATGAATACTAAGCACACTTAGACAACACAAAAGCACTTAAAGACCAAGTACTAAAAAGTTGATATTTTTTAGTATTTACGTTATTTATTGTTGTGTTCACGTAATTTTATTAGTTTATCTTTGTGTTTTGAGGTATTATTCAATTGAAATCGATTTAGAAGTTGATTTACTTTTGTCAACGAACTTTTTTAACACAATTGTTTCAACCCGGGCCCTATGATGACTACAAACTTTCAAATTCGTGGTAGTTATGCCGTGCCGGTCTGAAATGGATATAATCGTCGCACAGTGGGGCAGTGTCATATAGGGATATGATATAAATTCAATTTTGAAAAGTGGGCATTTTGATAAAACTAGTGATGTTATGGTAAACTTAAATATTGAGTTGCAGTCATTATTACCCTTTATAACAAAATATAAATTTATTTAGTACCAACAAATTGCACTCGAAGTAAGACGTATCGTATCCAAGTGCCAAAAGGTACTTAAGACTGTAACCACAAAATTACAAAGATTTGCAGTATTAACATTTTACTTCTATTGTCAGTCATATTTAGTAGGTGAGGTTTGAAGCCAGTGCATAAGGTATCTGCCTCGGAATTTTGTGGCTCAAGCTCGATCCCCTACCCGCGTGAACGCACTTCCAACGCAAGCAACTTAGCTAAAGGGGTCAACGTGGGTGATAGTAATTTCGGTTACTAGTATACTTAGAAAAATAGTAAGTTACCTGAGCTAGTGTCCTCCGAAAACGAAATAAAGGTTGATTGAAATTTTATAATTCATTATTTTAGCCTGCACTAAAAGTTATTTCTTGATATTAAAATATGTGAACCCAGAAGGGGTGAAAGCGCCCGCTCCCCGCGCTTTACTGTGAATACCGACACCAAACTGTGTATTCTCCCACCACTCAAACAAAAAATTGATAAAACATATATTATAATATTTATAACGAATGTATCTCCAAAATTTTTGAAGATACATTCATTTGCAATAATTTGTACCTGAAATCTAGTAATAAAATAATTAACAATCAACAAGCTTGGACCTTGGATGCCTGGTTGCTAGTTTCGATGTTTGTGCAGAAGCGTCTCCAGCACTCTACGCTTCTCTGACGTATTTCTTTTTTATATCTATTTTTTTGTGTTTTGGTACATCTCCCAGTCAGTCTGTTCCCTGGTGTTCTTAGCCCTGTTGAAAAGTCTTCTCAACTTGCGTCGTAGCTTCTCAAGGGACAAACACCACTAGTGTCGCCCTTTGCCAACCATTGGTGTGGTGAGGGGGCAGGACTGCTCGTAGCTTGAGATGAGAATTGATGTGATTTCGTTTGTGTAGTAATCTATGTCGGTAATTTCGAGGTTTTCTAGGGATTTTGTAGGTTGTTAAACCTTGCGCTAACTAGACTTACAAATTTTTGTTTGTTTGTCTTGGGTGGCTGCCTACATGGTTTTGGTATTGGTAGCTCTATGTTTATGCAGAATCGGATCCATCTGTGGTCTGAGCATGAGGCCTCTTCGGACACATGCCACTTGGTGATGGATTTTGCTATTCTGGCTGACACTAGGGTGAGATCTATTACCGTTTGATGGCGAGTGTTAACGAACGTGGGTTCGGAGCCTTGATTTAATAAGTTAAAATTGTTTGTGAAAATAAAGTTGAGCATTTCCTCACCTCTTTTGTTGGTGTCTTTATTACCCCAGAGAGTGTGGTGCGCGTTCGTGTCGACTGCGACGATGATGTTGAGACACTCCCTCTCGCAGTACTCAGCTAATGAACTGAGTTCCGGCAGGGGTACGTCTTCGTCGCTCGGCAGGTAGGCGGAGGCAAAGACGATTCCTGGCTGATGCTAGTCACTTCTGCTCAACCTGACGACTGTCAGGTCCCTTGAGCAGAATTGATTGATTAATAGTGTTGATGAGTGTTTAGGTAGGTAGATGCATGCTATTGGTTTACTTACGGAAGTATCCAGCAGCAGTTTGCCTCCGGTGTTGTTGAGGCCGCAGACCTTGTTTCCTCTGATCCACGGCTTCTGAATCAGGGCAACGGTCTGCGGGTTTTCTTCCAGCACTCGGCGCAGGGAAGCCGTCGCGGCCTGACTGTGCTGCTGGAGGTTTACTTGGATTATGTTAGTCCCGCAGCGGGGAGGCCGGGAGGTCACCAAGTTCACTCCATCCTGGTGTTCCTTCGTTGCAGCGCGGTCCCAAGCATTGATATTGAGGTGCCTGTTTTGTCGAGCTAGGAGCCTTTGTAGGTTTTCGGGGTTGGCAACGCGGCCAGCCACGCTAACCACGCAGGAGATCTTCCTCGGTATTGCCGATTGCGCCCGAACTACAAGGCTGGTGTTGGGTAGTGGCGATTCCATGGCACTTACCGTCGTAACTAGCCACGCCAGCGTGAAGTCGTCCTCGCACCAAGTTTTGAGGACGCCGTCTGAGTGGTGGGGCCGACCACGGAACCGCAGGTCATTTGGGGTGGTAGAGAGGGGGGCATCGAGGTCCGCCAGGAGTTCTTCCCTGAGCTTACTCTCGATGTTGTCCCTTATAGCCTCTGCCTGTGCTTGTGACAGATCCTGGAAGGGCTCTGTCATAACGGCCACACAGAGGCTGTTGGTGAGGTATGTGGCAGCTGCTTCAGCGTACGAGCCAGTGGTCCTGCCGGAGTTGCGAGGCTTTTTGCCCTCTCTTGTTGGGGTCACTGTTTCCTCTGGCCGTGAGCGCTTCGTCGGTCTTACGCTGGTTGCTGGTCGTTGCTTTTTCGGTTTAGCGGTGGAGATGGCTGAGCCACCTGTGGAACTTCCAGGGTTAACAGGATGCCTTGCGGCATCTGCTGCGTTCGCTCGTGCTTCTGCTCTCGCTTTGAAGCGCGGTCTTTTGGCCGAGGACATCTTTTTGTGTGCTGTCGATCAGGTGGGATCGTTGGTGGTGGGTGATTGTATGGCCTCTCTAACAGAGGTCATATCCATCGCCTCGGGTGTTGTGGGACACTACTGGGCCCAGCTTCGGGTATTGGACGGGCTGCTGCCCCTGGCATTTTGCCAGTTGCAGATTTTCCCGTTATGCCCTTTGCTGAGGTGGGGCAGGAGGGGGGTGCTTGTGAAGCAGCCTTCCTGCTAGGACTGGGTAGAATGTTTGGGCATGATACTGCTTTTTCAGCAGCAATCATGCCCGAGTAAGATGTGGTGGGAAAGGATACTGCTTCTGCAGCAGTGATCGTGCCCGAAGGAAGTTTTGGAAGTGCTGCTTTTGCAGCAGCGGTCTTCCTATTGGTGTTTTTTGTACATGTCTCGGAATCCATGTATTATACGAGGAGTTGTTCACCTCAGGAGCTCTCCACCCGCCACGGAGCCCTCACGTCGGGGACGTCGCTTGCATTGCAAGTGATCGCCAGAGCTACTCCCTCGGTATAGGTCCCCTGAGTTGAGAAGAGGACGCGACTGCACACAACGAGATATGACTTGGTTTTCCACAGCATGAGACAGTGCTGCTTCCATCCAAGCCACCACGCCATGCCGCCTGCCCTTCCCCAACCCACGAGACCTCGCTTAAGCAGCCCGCTTATGGGATGCCACAGCCGATTGATCACAGAAAGCTACTCTGTGACCACCCGTGTGAGAAGAAATCCAGCCCACTGCTCGCTCAACCACCAGGACTCCTTCATCCCCCGGTACGGGTCCCCGCGCACGGCACAAACACGCGGGAGGTCATTGCTATCCACCACCTGCTCTTGTTCGGTCATGAACACGCAGAAGCATGACCTCTGCATTTCTGCGTTGGTGTGCCTGGAGGTTTTTGTTGCGTCTACTTCTTAGGGAATTAGACCAAGAACAGGACGACAACCTCGAGAAGGATAGTCCACCAGACTTGTTTTGAGGATCTACGCGACCTGCGCTCTCCCTCAAAACCACGTCACCCTACCCCTCAGAAGGAGGGGGAGGGTAGGTCCGTGCTTGTACAGTAAACTTTAGACTTACTTAACTAGTAAATTGTGACTTCCAAGATAGAAAGAAAGAACGAAAAATATTTCCCTCAGAAGTTACAGTTACTCAGTAGAATATTAATGTACATGGATGTAATCTAAATTAAAATATAAAAGCAAAACAGAATATACCTAAACAATCCCGCAGGTTCAGGCGTCAAAGAATTTCTCCCCATCGATGTCAACCGGGAGGGTGGCCAGAAGGCTGGCGGCATTGCCACGTTGAATGAATGGCAATACCAATCCTAAAAGTAGATACAGTCATTCGTAAAATATGTATGTTTTGATGAGTTATTTCTTAATTTATCTGATTCTTATATTTATCGACACCGATATTCAGGTAGGTATCTATAATAACTGATCTGTAAACTAACAAGGGTGGCGTACCGGATAGTTTCGCACAGCAGATTCCGAGAGCTAGTATGGTAGAAGCAGACCGCCGCGGCACCTATACTCAGGTCTGTAAAATACCAAGGTTGGCGTACCGGATAGTTCCGCACAGCAGTTTCCGAGAAATGGACCGTGTATAGCGGCTACGTGGCTAAATGGATGGCAGAAGTAGACCACCGCGACACCTATATTCAGATCCGTAAAATACCAAGGTTGGCGTACCCGATAGTTTCGTACAGCAAATTCCGAGAAATGGACCGTGTATAGCGGCTACGTGGTTAAATGGATGGCAGAAGCAGGCCGCCGCGACACCTATATTCAGATCTGTAAAATACCAAGGTCGGCGTACCCGATAGTTTCGCACAGCAGATTCAAAGAAATGGACCGAGTATAGCGGCTACGTGGTTAAATGGATGGCAGAAGCAGACCACCGCGACACCTATATTCAGATCTGTAAACTAACAAGGGTGGCGTACCGGATAGTTTCGCACAGCAGATTCCAAGAAATGGACCGAGTATAGCGGCTACGTTGCTAAATGGATGGCAGAAGCAGACCACCGCGACACCTATATTCAGATCTGTAAACTAACAAGGATGGCGTACCGGATAGTTTCGCACAGCAGATTCCGAGAAATGGACCGTGTATAGCGGATACGTGGTTAAATGGACCAACCGGATTGAAACGTGGGAAATACGAAAAAAGCAATGTGCTTTTTTCGTATAAAAATAATAAAGAGAAAATGAGCACAAACTTTTACAGCGAACTTTAGATTTAACTAGTAAATTATGACCTCCAAGATAGAAAGAAAGAAATAAAAAATATTTTAATTATTGATGACCTTCACTTTATGACATGAGTAGGTCATTACAGGTACAGCCATTCGTAAAATATGTAGAATCTTTCACACTGTGCGAACCTAAATATGTAAATAGGTATAACTTTGAGCAGCTTTGTCACCACATTATCTGTGTGATCTTTTCGTCCCGTTTCTTTTGTTTCCTGGTACAGGTGCATTCTTAAGACCTTTTTGTGTAGCTAAAATATACATCTTAATACCTACCGTACTTTTTTTTTTTTTTATACCACTTAGTTGGCAGACAAGCACACGGCCCACCTGATGGGAAGCGGTTACCGTGGCCTATGGACGTATGCAACACCAGGGGTGTCACACTCGCGCTGCCGACCATGAAGAAACCTTCTCATGCCCCTCTTGAAGAACCCCATATTGTAGGCGCTTGGGAAAACCGCAGCAGGGAAGTCATTCCACAGCTTGAGTGTGCGTGGGATGAAGTTTCTTTCATACCGCACAGTGCGCACCGTCTCAGGTCGCAATGTGTGGGGATGAATTCCCTGCCTATGGCGAGAGGTGCGATGATAGAATGTAGCTACGGGCATCATGTCAAACAATTCATCAGAGCACAAACCATTGTATAGGCGGTAGAACACACACAGTGAGGCAAAATCCCTCCTAAGGCTAAGAGGTTCCACTCTACCTGTGAGTATGGGATTGTCAACCAGCCTCAATGCCCGTCGTACTTGGGGCGCTTACGATATTACATGTATTAGGTATACTATTTTGGAGCTTTCTGAACAAACAGGCATAACGTCTTTTGTTAAACGTTTCGACCGACCGATTTCCTCACCTGTTCTCATTTAATATTAATGAAATAAATATCATACAGTTATCCTTAATCCTAGTTTCATTTTAAGTTAACCTAAGTATTTGCACGAACCAGACTACTAATTTCTATGACGCGTAAAGTAAAATGAAATATAAATGAAAACAAATTTCCTTGGCCCCACCAACCTACGTAAATATGGAACATATTGATTTCTAGACCATATTTTACCCTTAGCGTTACGGGTAATCAACACATTTCACATGAAGCATTTACCATCGCTTTATTTTACATGTTTAGTTACATTTGAATACGACGACTTTAATTTCAATATCAAGTACCTCCGCCCTACAGAATACCGCGGTTATAATAACTTCGTGTTGTGTTCCCAGCGGTGAGTAGGGTAGCCAGAGCTCACTGGAGAATTTGTGCCGTCAGTGGGAAGACTAAAGGCTTGTCCTGATTTGTCTTCTACTGACGGCACAGAAACTCTGTACTGACAGGGTTGGCAGCGCGACTGTGCCTCCTCTGGTGTTACAGACGTCCATAGGCCACGGTAACTACTTTCCATCAGGTGGGCCGTGTGCTTGTCTGCCAACTAAGTGGTATAAAAAAAGACAAAAAAAAACGTCTTTATTTACTAGAAAAACAATATAAAATACTTATAACAATCAATTTACTTATTTATCTATCCTAAAACCACATAATAGTACATACAGTCACGCATTGCTTATACATCCATTATCATGCCGTCTAAATGTTCGGTAACTCGCAGATGGTTGCTCCTTTAAGCGCATACGTCTTGTTTACTTGTTTGAGGTTGGAGTGCACACGTAGTTTTGCCTCCATCATCATGCCGTCTAAATGTTCGGTAACTCGCAGATGGTTGCTCCTTTAAGCGCATACGTCTTGTTTACTTTTTTGAAGTTGGAGTGCACACGTAGTTTTGCCTCCATCATCATGCCGTCTAAATGTTCGGTAACTCGCAGATGGTTGCTCCTTTAAGCGCATACGTCTTGTTTACTTTTTTGAGGTTGGAGTGCACACGTAGTTTTGCCTCCATCATCATGCCGTCTAAATGTTCGGTAACTCGCAGATGGTTGCTCCTTTAAGCGCATACGTCTTGTTTACTTGTTTGAGGTTGGAGTGCACACGTAGTTTTGCCTCCATCATCATGCCGTCTAAATGTTCGGTAACTCGCAGATGGTTGCTCCTTTAAGCGCATACGTCTTGTTTACTTTTTTGAAGTTGGAGTGCACACGTAGTTTTGCCTCCATCATCATGCCGTCTAAATGTTCGGTAACTCGCAGATGGTTGCTCCTTTAAGCGCATACGTCTTGTTTACTTGTTTGAGGTTGGAGTGCACACGTAGTTTTGCCTCCATCATCAGGCCGTCTAAATGTTCGGTAACTCGCAGATGGTTGCTCCTTTAAGCGCATACGTCTTGTTTACTTGTTTGAGGTTGGAGTGCACACGTAGTTTTGCCTCCATCATCATGCCGTCTAAATGTGCGGTCACTCGCAGGTGGTTGCTCCTTTAAGCGCATACATCTTGTTTACTTGTTTGAGGTTGGAGTGCACACGTAGTTTTGCCTCCATCATCATGCCGTCTAAATGTTCGGTCACTCGCAGGTGGTTGCCCCCTTTAAGCGCATACGTCTTATTTACTTGTTTGAGGTTGGAGTGCACACGTAGTTTGGCTCCATCATCGTGCCGTCTAAATGTTCGGTAACTCGCAGATGGTTGCTCCTTTAAGCACATACGTTTTGTTTACTTTATTGAGGTTGGAGTGCACACATAGTTTCAACCGTAGTGCAGTATTCTGCAGTAAGGAGCCTGGAGCGTGCCATAGTTCATTTGGTGTCGTTATACGAAAGTAAGCACCCCTCATCCCCAGACTGGGTCAGGGCAGAGGATTTCAGGCTTTAATAGTAGCCTTGAGCCATAATATAGGACTATCGTCCCGTAGTTCCTTCCAACCGTAGTATAGTATGGTTACATTACGGAAACTAGCACCCCTTGTCCCCGATCGGGCCAGGGCAGAGAACTCCTATGTCTTTTTGGTAGTGCCCCTCAAACTTTGTTGTGTGAGGCATTCCTAGATGCAGGCTCCGAGTAGGGTGGGAAGCCAAAGAGATTAAACTTCATAACCTAATAAACATGAATACAAGGCCAAATTAAACAAACCACCAGTGAAAACACGGAGCTCCGTTGCCCGCCCTTTGCATCGCCGACGAGCCGCTCGCATTTGCGGCGGCTAACCGCAAACTGTTTGACCTCCGCGCAGGCTATTTCGCTTGGTTTGGGTTTGGCTTTTTTGGTAGTTAGAATGTCCATGTAGTTCCCACGATTATGACGCGATATAAACTACACTTCCTGGGTGACGCTCATTCCAGGAAGCGGGGTACATACTGTGAAGTTCCCCAGGTGTCCACAGGTTTTAAGCGACTTCGCTGTCGAGTTTTTAAGACTTTTCCTTGTCGCAGGCCGGCCAATTAAGGCAAGCCCCGCGGCCTTCAGGATACCAGCTTCCCGAGTGTGGCTAGCACTCAGGTCGTTGTCGATATCCCGGAGGTTACGCGATGCGGGGGAGCGGCCAACTCCGACACGAGTGGCACGAGTGCCTATCAGCCCCTGCGCGAGCAGTGGGCCGATCCACCCCTAGATCCCATGGATCTTCATGTCACTCCCCTGTCCCCTCTGAGACCAGAGGGATACTGGGAGCGACAGGGCCGCAGACTTTAAAAGCCTGGGCCCGCTAGCCCTAAAAAGGGATGTTTGAGATGGAAGGGATTCGTAGAATCCCTTCCCATCTTCGTCATCTTCCCGCGAGCTTGCAGGCTCGCTAAACCACGACTCCCTCAGGGTCAGCTCGTCCTAAAATGGGCTCGTCGGGTTATTTGTCAACGGCTAGCAGAGCTCCTTCTCCTTGGAGTCAGAATCTACTAACCGTTGTCCAGGGTGCACCAGCCTCCACGCTTCCGTTCCCCAGGACCGCGGTCCAGAGGGAGAAGAAACAAGTAAGTCGACGTGGAGGTTACCCAACTTGCACCCCAAATTTCTATCAGTTAGCATAATAAGAGTTACGTGCTATTACGCTTGTTCACCAACCGAACTGTCCTGTCCCTGTACTCCTTGGTCATAACTCGGTGGTGGATGACGCGACGGTTAGTGACCGTCATGAGTGCGGTTCTGCTATCGCTAAATATGCTGAAAGTGGCTGCGTCTATGGCCAGGAACTTTTTGCTTGGTAGACGCTACAGTACGGGGCGAGAGCAAGTTTGAGGGCCTTTGTTTCGGTCCCGATATTCCAAATGAATAACGCGGCGAGACACAACCTTTTACAGAGCTTTTGAGTGAAACCGCGCTGCACCACATTCAGCTACTTCCGAACACTAAGTTTCTCCACCTCAGGACACCAACTACTGGCGGCATACAGCACCGTCGGTTCCACAGCGGCGTTGTACTGGGTGGCGCAAAAGTACTGGCACTAAAGAAAATACCTTTATTTTTTTTATATGACATTTTCTGTCATTCTGTTGTTGAAAATTGTGTAGTGAACAAATGTAAAATACACTGAAAATAAACATGGACCGTTTTACTCCCCAAGAACGTGGAATAATTGTGTCAATGTTCTTACGGAATAATTCATCAGTGATAAGAACACAACGTGAATTTCGTCGACGATTTCCCCACCGTCCGGCACCGATTGGTCGCACAATTCGACGCTTTGCCACACGCCTTGAAGCAACTGGCTCAACATTGGATAGACCTAAGTCTGGGAGACCGCTGAACGGCCTGTCCGTTCAGCTGAAAATATCGATGCTGTGCGCGAAGATGTGGAAGAGTGTCCAGAAACATCAACGAGGCGACGTGCCACGCAATTGGGCATTTCCAGACGGACCCTGCAGCGTATTTTGGTGAAAGACTTAAAGATGTTCCCGTATAAAACTCAAATGACTCATCAGCTGCTGCCTGCTGACCACCGAGCTCGTCTAGATTACTGCCAGCGCGTCATAAACCTCAACCTTGAAGAGGATGATTTTCCTTCAAAATTGGTTATGAGTGACGAAGCGCATTTCCATCTCTCAGGGCATGTCAATAAGCAGAATACTCGGTTCTGGGGCACTGATAATCCGCGCATTATTCAAGAAACACCTCTACACCCACTAAAAGTTACTGTATGGTGTGGCATCTGTGTTGACAGAGTGATCGGACCCTATTTTTTCGAAGACGCTGGAGGCAATGCGATAACTGTCACTGGAGAACGCTACAGAACCATGTTACGTGAGTTTTTGATACCCAGTTTGGACGAATTGGGGCTGGAGCACATCTGGTTTCAACAAGACGGCACTACGGCACACACAGCGCGCGACACTATGGACTTAGTGAGGGACGCTTTTCCAGGCCGAGTTATCTCTCGTTTTGGCGATTTGCCTTGGCCTGCAAGATCACCCGATCTGACCAGTCCAGACTTCTTTCTTTGGGGTTTTTTGAAATCTCGGGTGTATGTGAACAAGCCACTGACTCTCGCAGCTCTAAAAGAAAACATTCGTCAAGAAATAACGAACATATCGCAGGAAGTGTTACGGCAAGTTGTGCAAAATGTCATAAATAGGGCTCAAATGTGTATCAACTCTGGAGGTCACCATTTAAAAGACATCATCTTTAAATCCTAATGGTACGAAATTTAATGGTACAAATATACATTTAAAAAAACCTAAATCTAGTTTTCTAATTTAGAAAAAATGTTATAGCCGAACCAAATAGGGTCTTTACTTTTGCGCCACCCAGTATATGGTCCGGATCACCTCGGGATGTAATCCCCGATGGAACCGGGCCAGCCGCGCCAACTTGTGGTAGATGCCGATCGCCTTCCTGCAAACGTTAATGACGTGTGTGTTGAAAGTGAACTTGTGTTCAATGGTGAGCCCCACGATTTTTCTTGTACAGCCCAATGTCTAATCCCGCCCATGCTGAGGCGTGGGAACTTAAACCTCCGCGTGATTACCATCGCACAGGTTTTGTGCGGTGCGAATTTCAGCTTCAATCCCATGGTCCACTCCCGCACATGCTCAAGAGAGGTATTGGCATGTCTCTCAATCTCCAAGGCACTGTCACCATCGAACACCAACACCACATGGTCTGCGAATGCCTGTGCATGAACTGCCCTACCTTCTATACCATGGAGCAGTGGATCAAGCAAGAGATTCCACAATAAGGGTCCGCCAATAGAACCCTGGAATAAAACTTTCTCCGTAGAGCGTCTGCACTCCTCGCCCGCATACCTAATCCTTACCTCCCTGTCACTAAGGTCAGTCTTACCTTTATGGCCGGCCACCATGCACTATCGAAGGCGCCATCCATAGATATATCCAGGGACACCATTAGGACTATTCTCTTCTCATCGAGCTTAGCCCTTATGCGACTCATAAGGTCATAGAGGGCGTCTTCGATGCTTTTTTGTAGCATAAAGCCGTGCTAGCGGGGGCTAATTGTCGGCAGTAGGTAGAAATTAAGACTAGCCACCAGCATCCTCTCGTACACCTTCCCCTGAACGGGCAATAGACCCCCGGTTTCCTCAGTGCCACAACCACGGGTTCTCTTCTAGGAAAGTAGCGAATTAAACAGCGTCTCGTCATACTGCCAAACTAAACGAACAGGCAGCTGGAGATTTGTAAGTATTAGAGAACAATTTGTTTAAAACTGCAACAGGCACCCTTCTATTAACTTAAAAAAATAAGTACTTCATTTAATTAACTAAGTTGGAGCGCAGGCCGCATGTCACGTCATGCACATTTAAATGACATTATCCGCCGGGCTCTTGTCACCGCTGGTGTTCCAGCTATACTTGAACCAGTTGGCTTGGTGCGCAACGATGGCAAGAGACCGGATGGTATGTCTTTGGTGCCTTGGAAGATGGGTAGGCCTTTGGTGTGGGATGCAACATGCGTCGACACCCTTGCCCCTTCCCATCTTCCAAGTACGACGGATTGCGCTTGTGCTGCTGCGGCATCTGCTGAGACCCTCAAACGGCGAAAATATGATAACATTACAAACAATTACATATTTGAGCCGTTTGGGGTTGAAACGCTGGGTTCGTGGGGTCCGAGCGCACGGTCGCTATACAAAGAAATAGCAAAACGACTGGTCGATGCTTCGCGTGACCAAAGGGCTGGCCTCTTTTTCGCTCAACGGATTGGCATTGCCATCCAACGGGGCAATGCCGCCAGCCTTTTGGGCACATTACCAGTCGACATCGATGGGGAGGAATTCTTCGATGCTTAATTTGATCCATTTGATCCTTTTGTATCCTATTTTATATTCTTGTAAATATTAGTTTATATTTTATTAAATTAGTGTAAATATGTTGTATCTTAGATAATATATAAACGTGCAATTATACTTAATTAATTAATATACTAAGTTGTTATTTATTATTTCCAGCATATATAAAAAGCAGAAGGCAGATCTGCGAGCAACAGGTGAGCAACTTTCTAATCTTTGTATTTTATCAAGTCTGTTGACATCGTAAAGGTATCCGACTGTAGCATAAGCAGCATACTGAAAATAGACTGTCAGCGTCAGGTAATGTATTAATAACTATTTGCAATTCTTATTTTTATACCACTTAGGTAGCAGACAAGCACACGGTCCACCTGATGGGAAGTGGTTACTGTGGCCTATGGACTTGTGCAACACCAGGGGCGCCACACTCGCGCTGCCGACCCTGAAAAAACGTCCTAATGCCCCTTTTGAAGAACCCCATATTGTAGGCGCATCGGAAAACCGCAGTCACAGCTTGAGTGTGCGTGGGATGAAGTTTCTTTCATACCGCACAGTGCGTACCGTTTCAGGTTGCAATGTGTGGTTTACCGGTAGAGTAGAATTCAGGCCTCTTCCCATGCGGTGTCGTACAAGGCGACTAAGGGATAGGGCTGTTTAACATCAGACAGGTATATAAGTATACAGCCCAGACTCAACCTCAGATGCAAGGCTCAGATGTCCGTAATACGACAATAGGCTCACCTATTACGTGGGACCGAATACAATTATTGGTGAAATGTGGGTGATAATTCACCTCTGCCTAACCCTCCGGGGATAAAGGCGTGATTATATGTATGTATGTATGCAAATAAAATAATATATGTATTATTTGCAAATAGTTATTAAGTAATATTTTTGATCTGAATATCCCACAAATTGTGCACTTTTTTTTTTTTTTTTTTACGTGCGCAAAATCCCCACGGATACCTCCCCACCGGAGCCGGTGGAGGAGGTTATGTCGGACTCGAACCGACCAAAACGCACGCCGCCTGTGGGTCGTTTCGGTTGCCGAAGGTGAGGTTGACAGGCATATCCCTCGCACCCCGGCCGACCCAGGGCCATCTCTCACGATCTAGCCCTCTTCTCGGGTGTGGGGACCACAGAGTCCCCAACTCGTCCCCGGAAACGGGGAGGCGCGCCACGCGCGCCGCCGCCGCGGCCTGCTTCTGCCAGGGTGACAGGCGGCTTCACCTGTCACCCCCAGGCCGGCGCTCATGGGGGGCGGAGGTCGTTCATCGACCTCCGACGCCCGAGTTGCCTTCGTGCGCGGGCAGCTTGTCTAGCGATCCTACGTCGCTCCCGCTGCCGCTCCCACCCCGCCTCCTCCTTCACGAGCATTACTTGCTCGCAGAAGGAGGCGCCGGCCGCCCACGCATCCGCGCAGCGAACCATCGCCGCGAGCAAGGTGGAGAGCGTGAGAACCCTCACAAATTGTGCACTTGTAAGTTGTACAAGCAATATGTAAATGCAACTGCTTAATTTATTTATTATTTTTATAAGAAACAGGGTTGTGAAAGTGGCTCAGTGACAAAAGCTAACTATTTATATTTAGAACAGTGATATGCTGGACCGAAGTTGGTGGGTTCGAGTCTCACATAGAACATTGATTTAAGTAATTTTGTCAATAAATTAAAACAGAAGCATGATGATTTTGTAAAAACAGTAAATTAGGTAATGTAATACTTATATATAGCAATATCAACTTATTCTTATTAACTTTTTGCAAGTATGCTGTTGCAATTCAGCTTTCAGCTCCACTTGTTTTAAACAGTAAGTTGTAGCTCTTGTCTATTATGTAATACTAACTCATTATTTTTAACTTTTTACAGATTATGTTCCAGCTCCACTAATGCTGACGATATGAGCAACTGGAGCCAGTAGTGCTGGCTTCATCAGCTGCTATGATTAGGCCAGCATTGCGGGCGTTCCTGAAGCTAAACACCTCAACAAAGTCTAGGGAACAAGATGACCCCAATTTTTTTTTTTCGTGTAAATCTTGTTTTGCAAATAACTGGCAGCAAATAAATAAAAATAGAATAAAGTAGATTACAGAGTTGTTCGAAATTTAAAAATAAATTTAAATAAGTAATGATTTTCGAATATGGAGGGAAAACTTTTAAAAGTGTTTGATTGTGCAGTTTCTCTGAGGCAAAATAAAAATTATTTTCTTTGATTGTAAATAACGTTTATTATCAATAATACGTTTTTTTCGTATGGTTTGTGCATTTTTGTGACTGTAGTCATCATGTCACGTCGTCATTTAAGTCGCGAAGAGATGTTAAGGGCTGTTGGTATGCTGCAAGCTGGACGAACTCAACGCGACGTAGCGGATGCTGTCAACACCCAACCAAGCGTAATTTGCAGATTATGGGCACGCTACAGGTCTACAGGCGATGTTGCCGAACGTCACAGGGGACGAAAATAGGGTTACTACCCCGCAACAAGATCGTTTCTTGCAAAATTCCGCAAGGCGGCAACCCACGATTACTGCTCGTCAGTTGGTCGCAGGCCTCCAGTCTCAGCATCAAGTGGTTATTAGCGATCAAACTGTCAGGAGAAGACTACACGAAGCCAATCTTCATGCTCGCAGACCGCTTAGGGTTCCAGCTCTTCGACGTGGAAATCGAGGTCGCTGCTTATTGTGGGCTAACGCACATTTACAGTGGACCAACCATCAATGGGCACGGGTTCTGTTTTCCGACGAATCTCGCTTCGGTTTTCATCCTGATTCGAGAAGAGTGCGTATATGGCGAGTTCCTGGACGTCGGAGTCGTCTCCAGAATCCGCAAGAAGTTCATCCTTACCAAGGTGGAACAATCATGGTATGGGCTGGAATTCGCCTTGGTGGAAGAACCGACCTCGTTTGGATACGGGGCAAATTGAATGCAAACCAATACATTCAGGAGGTAATACACCCCATGGTAATCCCTCATCGACAGTAGTTCGGTCAAGATTTCATGTTCATGCAAGATAATGCACGGTCACACACCGCGTGGGTAGTGGTCAATGCGTTAAGCGAGCACAATATTACGATGTTGGAATGGCCTGCTCAGTCTGCCGACCTCAATCCCATAGAGCATGCCTGGGATTTGCTTGGGAGAAGAGCTTTCAGTGATTCTTTGGAAAATCTGAACACTGAAGAACAACTATTTTTACACTTTCGCAGTGTATGGAGCCATATTCCACAGACGATGATTGACAATGTCATACTAAGTATGCCACGCCGTTGTCGAGCTGTTGCTAATGCTTTAGGAGGTTCTACAGATTATTAAAAACGTTTAAAGTACGGTTAATTACTGTATTTCTTACTACCTCGTTATTTTTGTGCCTAATCATAGAAGGTTGTAATACTCAAAATTGGCACGATTCAATTCTTTCTTAAAAAAAAAAAAATTGATATGAGAATGTTTTTATTAAAATTAAAATTAAAAACGGTATAAAAATACCCTTCTATTGATATAAAACACTAACTATTACAAGAAAGGGTTTTTATATAAAAACTAGAAATGTCCATGTTCCCTAGACTTTGTTGATGTGTGTACCATATCGCAGGCATCACCTCCTTCTACGCCATCTCCATCACACCATAGCTACTATACAGAGTATACAGATCAATGAACAACCTATACATCTTTTAATATTCCGTCGCCCAGAACACCCCCAACAGTGACCCCGACGTCGCGTCGGGGCACAGGATGACCCACCGCAGTCATAATTACAAAAAAATTCAGTCAATATTTTGAAACCTGAAGAAACTATAGATTTTCTCATTTTGAAGCTATTACTTTCCTTCGCAATAAATTTATCTGGGTTACAATATTTTTTACCTGTTAAGACAGTTTATATTTTCGTCTAGAAACTCCATTCCAAATGCCGATCCTGAAGAAAGGTTTCTTGCCCTTCTGAAGAACCCCATATTAGTAGTAGCTTGGAAACTTGTAGACTCTCTAAATGCTTATCTTTGCTTACTTTATCTTTTCTTTGTATTTAATGTACTATTTTTTCAAGTTAAAACAGAGCTTACTTCCATGTAGCTTAGTTATTTCCATTTAGATGCCTTAACAAACTTATTTAATCCATTATTAATTTTTATTCTTATTTTGATTTTTAATTCTAATTAAGGTGGTCTAATAATTGTATTATTGTTATATTATCTTTGAGAGAATGTATTTAAATTTTATTGTAATGACTTTTACCTATTTACACTTTAAAAATTAGATTAAAGTATTGGTTTATGTTATATCTAATTTTAAGTGAACTGTATTTTTATAAGAAACAAATATCATCAAACCGATTAATATTAGAATAAATTGATATTAATTGGTTTGACCAATCAAAATTATGAAACATAATGTAGGTAAGAAAATGTACGGTTAATTTTGTTACTCGAAATACTAACATGAATATGCTGATAGGTACATTATTATGATAAGTAAGCTTTGTGTAATTTAAATCTATGATGCATTTTAGATTACCGAAACTTTAAGTTATATTACCTATTTAGTTATGTAGTTATTTATTAGTTGTAAGTGCTATATACAATATTATTTTAAGATATTTTAAATACTTTTACCTGTACCTGTACCTATCAACTAACAGACAACGTTCTAATTTGAGTAAACTATGTGTTTTTTAATTCTATAATTTATGTTATTTAAGTTACAGAAACTCAAATTATTTTGTTATTTAATAAAAATAATGTTAGTTAAGTATTTAATTTATTACTAATTTATTTACTGTCAATATTTTAAGTTATATCCTAAGTAAGCTTTTATGAGTAGATAAGTAAGCTTTGTGTTATTTCATGATAAGTAAGACTAAGCATTGTGTTTTGTATTATATGAAAATAAATGACTGTCATTAAACTAAACTACCTTTCATTTCATACAACCAGCTCAACCAAGACAAATAAAACACAGCGACAAAACTTTTTACTAACATCCGGCGCATTGGTTAGTCACGACATAACGCTGGCAACATTTTTCTCTTACACGTGCTTTTTACGACAACTTACTCCAAGTTACACACACAAAGCCAAGACTAGACTTTACTTTATATCTGGGTGTTTCTATTTATAATATGTATAAGTATTTTTTTATACCACTTAGGTGACAGACAAGCACACGGCCCACCTGATGGGAAGTGGTTACCGTGGCCTATGGACTTGTGCAACACCAGGGGCGTCACACGCGCGCTGCCGACCCTGAAGAAATCTCCTAATGCCCCTGTTGACGAACCCCAGTAGGCGCATGGGAAGACCGCAGCAGGGAGTTCATTCCACAGCTTGAGTGTGCGTGGGATGAAGTTTCTTTCATACCGCACAGTGCGTACCGTCTCAGGTTGCAATGTGTGGGGATGAATTCCCTGCCTACGGCGAGCGGTGCGATGATAGAATATGAGTATGAATATATATAAAAATATGAGTATATTTATTGACAATCTAGAATCCAAAACTCAAACTAGTAAAACTGCTAACTTTAGTAGAATGTCATAGAACAGGTACTTACCTATTTATAACTATGATATGTTTTTATGAAATAAATTGAACTGTGGTGACCCCAATGTGATTTGAATTCGCGTAGTTCTCAGGGAACGGGGACAAGGAAGAGGGTGGTTGTACACAGGACATTCCATAATAACAAAAATAGAAGACAGAACTGCAGGCAAAAGGTGAGAAAATTTCTAATCTTCTTAAGTTTTATAAATTTAAAATTATACTTTTTTTACTTTTACGATTTTGTAATAAATTATGACTCTCGCAGCGTTAGGTAATTTATTAGTTCAAACAAGTGCAAGTAATTATTAACAATGTTTTAATAGAAATTTCCTCAAGATTGTGCGGTTACCATAAATATAATGTAAGCATTACAAACTAAATGTACGCGTAACTAAGAGATAGTATATCTGGGTATCTGCAGCAACATCAGCTGGGGTTCGGCACACGATTGGGGTGTAAAGCGTCAATCCACCTTACACGGGCATACTCCATGAATGCTGAAAATGCCCATTGCGTCGTAGTCAAACTGGATATCTGCAACGCCTATAACACTCTTGAGAGGGCTCCCTGTTGCGTGTGGTTTGTTATCTGGCTCCTTCTACATATATCTATCCCTTTCTTCACCAAATATATCGCTGGCCTTCAAATGCCTTCTATGACAAAGATGTCATTTGGGGCACAGCAATGCCCCAAATGAGATCTTTCCACTCAGGTCCCTCGTGTTCAGCATGGCCATTCGCAGTGTCATAACCTCAATCGCCACTGGACGTCTGGTATCTGGACGATGGCACGATTGGTGGTTAACCAGAAGATCGGGCGAGACTGCTCGCTGTCTTACAGCCGGAGGCTGGGGCATAGTTGCAGGCACGTGGACGATGACTCTTTGCGTGTGGCGGTGGCTCTTCGCTTGGGCTGCAGGGTGTGTGAACCCTATGAGCAAGAAGCCAAGTCTCATTGAGGCTCGGTGAAGGATACATTGAGGACAGACTCCACGAGTGACTTCATCGTCAAAGGACGAGATTTCCGCCGCACAAATCCAAGTAGGGGTTGGTTTCAGCAGGTATGTAAGCTTAGGCAGCGCAAAGCACAAAGTCAAAGCTACATGTCAAGCCCTTGAGACGTCCCTGAGCGTTCTGGAGGAGATTTTTGCGCTTATTAATGACGTTGAGGCGAACATCTGGAAACATAGGAGACATAGAAGGTGAAAAATATAGCGTGAAACTTCTCTAAGGCCGGGCAACAAGCACGAGTTGAAGGTAGAATAATGTCTACTAGCTGCGGCAATTTTTTTTATAAACTCACGCCTATATCCCCGAAGGGTTAGGCAGAGGTGCTAGCACCCACATTTCGCCAGTTTATGTTTAGATCCCAATGTAATAGGTGGCGAGCCTATTGCCATTAACCGGGCACTTATAAACCTGCGATAAATACACACATAACTTCGAAAAGTCATTGGTGTGTGCCATGGTAAACCTGGGATCGAACCCGAGACCTCGTCTCAGCAGTCCATTACCCATACCACTAGGCTACCGCGGTCCTGCGGCACTACAAGCGAAGAATTCGCAGTAATTCGCACTTACTCGTGTTCACCTTAACACCCAGGTCTTAATTTATTTTTAATGTATTTCTTAGGTATTTAATTTTCTGTAAGTATACAATATTATATGTTAGATTTAACACATTTAGTTGTAGGTACAAGTACCTATCCTTATTATGAATAAGTAAGGTTTGTGTAATTTCATTATGAGTAAGCCTATGCATTTTGTTTTATTAAATATGAAAATATCTATACAGCTCAGCTATATACCTACTCAGCCTCAGATGCATGGCTCGAGTCAACAATAGTGTCCGAAATACGGCAATAGGCTCACCCCCTATTACGTGGGACCGAATACAATTATCGGTGAAATGTGGGTGATAATTCACCTCTACCTAACCCTCCGGGGATAAAGGCGTGATTATAATGTATGTATGTATGTAAATATAAAAATAAATGACTGCCATTCAACTAAATTACCTTTCCTTTCATACAACTAAGACAAATAAAACACAACAACAAAACATTTTCTAAAATCTGGCGCATTGAGGAAACACAACACAACGCTAGCAACATTTTTCTCTAACACACGACCTCTGTATCCTACGCAAGGGTATGCGGGTTCGATTCTCGCTCAGTGCAAATATTTGTAGATACACATGAATATGTAGATATATTTACTTTTTTTTTATACAACTTAGGTGACAGACAAGCACACGGCCCACCTGATGGAAAGTGGTTACCATTACCTATCAACGTGTGTAACACCAGTGGAGTCACATCCGTGCTGCCGACCCTGTAAGAACAGAGATTTTGTGCCGTCAGTGTAGAGGACAAAGCAGGACAATCATTTGGTCTTCCCACTGACAGTACAAAAACTCGCCAGTGAGCTCTGGCTACCCTACTCACCGCCGGAAGCATAACACGGAAAAAAGTATATAGATAAGTTTATTTATTGACAATCTAGAACCCATTATACATGGTAGTTAAACTATGCTAACTTTCAGAAAGTCGTAGAATTTTATTATTATCATTACCTTACATTATATCTACTATACGAGTGGTGGTGACAGAGAAAACATACAAGTACCTATGTGTCACCATCCTATCTCATCCGAAGTGTGTCGTAAGGACGACTAAAGGAAAAATACGCAGACGATATCACTGCGAGAGAAGAAAAACTCAAAATAAAACCGTGTACCAACCAGCCAGCGTGGCAACAGTAGTCCAAAGCCTCCCAACATTGGGAGAAACCTATTTTCATCAGTGGACTACGATGGGCTATTTGATTTATTGATATATCACCTACAATCGGGGAGGGTTGGCGGAGCAGCGGGCAACAGCTATTGTAATCTATAGGTACTATATTATATATAATATTATAAAGAGGAAAGATTTATATTTTTGTATGTAACGAATAAACTCAAAAAGTACTGGACCGATTTTAATAATTATTTTTTCATTAGAAAGCTACATTCTTCGTGAGTAACATAGGCTACTTTTTATCCTGATATTCGCATGGGATCAGGATTTATGCGGGTGAAACCGCGTAAATCTATGATACGATTGGATATTCTTTATTGTTCACCATAGAAGTATTACATAAGAACAATTTATTTATATATAATGCACAATGGGTGGCTTTATCGCTAACCATCTGACCAGCTTGGAAACGGTTGGCAAAACCCTCAAAACATCGAGAGAGGTCTAGACCAACACGTGGACTGCGATTGTTGATTGAATAAATTAATATTATTATTTACAACACAGTAATGTTAATAGCGTAACACTTACCGGGTTATTTAGTTATTTCCCATGTTTTTTTGTTTTTATTGAGTACCCGATAATTCGGTGCAGTCAGAAGCGCCATAATCACAGTGTTCTGACGACCGCCAAGCCAGTTATTATTGGGTAGACATTATCAGCCTACCCTCTTCCGCACTCGTTTTTTACGCGCGTGTATATTATCTGTGGTAGTAGTTACGTACTACCACAGATAATATAATATAAGAATTATATTATCTGTGCTACTACTGTCCGCGTCCTCGCACTGCACTCAATCACATTTACAATAAACAACACAGATTCGAATCGCACTAATTTTGGAATTGCAATTTGCTCAGGTTTTGTGCACATACGAAATTATAATAATATGGTTTTTTTATTCCACTTAGGTGGCAGACAAGCACACTGCCTACCTGATGGGAAGTGGTTACTGTGGCCTATGGACGTATTCAACACCAGGGGCGTTACACTCGTGTGCCGACCCTTAGTTGAATTTATTTATTTTGTTCCTCACACCCCCATCTCTACAGGTTTTAATTAAATATATCTTCCATCTTTTTTATTTTTCATATTTTATCTAAACGGCGTTCTCTCTTGAAAATTGTGTTATGAGAATTGTTTTTGACATTTGGGAGACTAGATCGAGACTGCTTTTATACGAGACTTTTTTTATATACATACAGTCACACCTCTATCCCAATGGGGTAAGCAGAGACCACCGTTTACCACCTGCTACGATCCAGACACACGTCTTTCGCTTCCTCTACTTTCATAATTGTTTTTATTCATGCCGGCATTTTTTGATTCTTGACGGCCTCTGTGGCGTAGCGGTAGAACGTTCGACTGATACGCAGGAGGCGCGGGTTCGATTCCTACTCATTGTAAATATTTGTATGCATTGGCCTGGGTGTTTCTATGTATAATATATATGTATTTCCAAAAAAGTATCTAAGTATGAGTGTGATAAGTATGAATGAGTATCGGGTGTCGTGCGGTCCATGGCCCTGTACGGGTGTCCCGTGTGGGCGGACACCCTGAGTGATCGGCACATGCCATGGTCACGATCCCGACCCCGAAGAAATTCGGGCCGTGAGATCCCGGCTCCACAGGGAAATGGTGGCGGAATGGGAGATACGACTTGGGCGACCAGGCGCAGGGCACGCCGTAGTAGCGGCGGTAAGACCCATCATGGGGGAGTGGCTAGAGAGGCCACACGGCAGCCTCTCGTACCGTCTGACGCAGATGATTACCGAGCACGGATGCTTCGGAAAGTATCTGCGTCGGATGCAGAAAGAGCCAACGTCCGAGTGCCATCACTGCGACGCGAGCGAGGACTCAGGTCCGCACACGCTCACCGAGTGTCCGGCGTGGGAGACGCCGAGGCGAGAGCTTGTGGCGGCCCTGGGAGTGAGGGTTCTCACGCTCTCCACCGCACCGAGCGGCGATGGTTCGCTGCGCGGATGCGTGGGCGGCCGGCGCCTCCTTCTGCGAGCAAGTAATGCTCGTGAAGGAGGAGGCGGGGTGGAGCCGCCTGTCACCCTGGCAGAAGCAGGCCGCGGCGGTGGCGCGCGCGGCGCGCCTCCCTGTTTCCGGGGACGAGTTGAGGACTCTGTAGTCCCCACGCCCGAGAAGAGGGCCAGATCGTGAGAGATGGCCCTGGGTCGGCCGGGGTGCGAGGGATATGCCTGTCAACCTCACCTTCGGCAACCAAAGCGACCCACAGGCGGCGTGCGTTTTAGTCGGTTCGAGTCCGACATAACCTCCTCCACCAGCTCCGGTGGGGAGGTATCCGTGGGGATTTTGCGCACGTAAAAAAATTAAAATAAAAGTGTGAATGAGTATGAGCATTCTAGATTCCATAACACAAACTAGTTATCCTATACTTACCATGGGTCTAAATAGCGTTGTGTAGAATGCTGCGGAATATTTATTTACTTACATATTTTTATTAGTAGAATTATCCTAGGGATTTACCTATGAACGTGTGCAACACCAGAGGAGTCACACCCGAGCTACCGACCCTGTAAGAACGGAGAGTTTCTGTGCCTTCAGTGATAAATACAATGAAAGACACAACATACAACTATTTTTTATTTTTATTTTTTATTCAACTTAGGTGGCAGACAAGCACACGGCCCACCTGATGGAAAGTGGTTACCATGACCTATGAACGTGTGTAACACCAGTGGAGTCACATCCGTGCTGCCGACCCTGTAAGAACAGAAATTTTGTGCCGTCAGTGTAGAGGACAATCCTTTGGTCATCCCACTGACAGCACAAAAACTCTCCAGTGAGCTCTGGCTACCCTACTCACCGCCGAGAACACAACACGAAGTTATTATAACCGCGGTATTCTGTAGGGCGGAGGTACTTCCCCAGTCGGACTGCTCAATTGGGCGGAAATACCGCCGTGTCCTACCTCCTCAAAGCTACCTCATATTATTAATCTAATAATAAAACCAACTTCAGTTCTTAAATACTTTGGCCTCGCCATTTATTCCAATGTCATCTTGACAATTTCACTTAAATCTATATTACAAATATTGTAATTATAAAATGCAATCAGTGTCATCTAATATTTAACATGTAGTATGTTACAATCGTAAAATAAATAGCACGGGGTGCCAAGGCGACTATGTTGCTCAAAGCCACCAAAATTATCTCAAACTAATATGCGTGTATTAACGCCTTGTATCTCTCACGATTTGGGCTCAAAATATATGCCAGGAAGTATACCTACAGCTCATTCAGTAAGGCGAAATGATAAGAAACAGGCTCGTATTAATTCTAGTACAGAAATGTAAATACCATTAAATTGTAACAATTGTCGCTATAGTCACTTAATATCGTTACTACTTTTGACTTCAAGACTTGTCTTCAGTAGTACTTTCACTGCTAACAATAGTATTTTCACTGCCAACAGTAGTATTTTCACTGCCAGCAGTAGTATTTTCACTGCCGGCAGTAGCATTTTCACTGCCAGCAGTGGTACTTTCACTGCCAGCAGTAGTATTTTTTCTGCCAGCAGTAGCATTTTCACTGCCAGCAGTAGTATTTTCACTGCCAGCAGTAGCATTTTCACTGTCAGCAATAGTATTTTCACTGTCACAGAATTTTTTGCTCACAGATTTTTTGCTGTCACTATCACCATCTGTTACATCATCATCATCGTCGTCATCATCACCACCCAGCTCCTTCTCATCATCTTTGTCAGGCACATTTTCTGAAGGTTCATACGAATGCCTGCTCAGCTTGGTCTCCAGCCAAGTCCCCATAGAGTTACCCTCTGTCTCGCCTTTGACTATGATTGGATATATATGTTCGTGTTTAAATTTCTGTATTTTTGTTTCCTCCTCGTCCCAGGTTAGGCTATCGTGGCTGTTCTTAAACTTTGCATCGTATCTGTCGTAATGTACCTGGAAAGTGTATGAGTATTGTTAATAAGTAAAAAAACAACAAAGTATTCTTTAATAATTACTAGCTGAACCAGCAAACGTTGCATTCCCCGTTAAAAAATAAAAAATCGGGGTGGACTATGTTGTTTTGCCATGTATATTATTTTAGTTCAGTAAAAATAACTATCTACTATAAGTGTGTGGGGATTTACTTATAATCGAAAGCCTTGTAGACAATGCAAAATAAAAATCGCGATGGAAAAATAGGGGTTGATCGTACAGGGTTGAAAATTCAAGGTTGTTCGTATTTTTTAATGCTGTATCATAAAAAATATATTTAAGAGGATGAAAAATAGATGTTGTCCGATTCTCAGAAATTACAGTAGGTACAGGGTAGGCCCAATATGGGCACAAAATTTCATGAGAATCGGTCTAGCTGTTTCGGAGGAGTTCAACTACAAACACCGCAACACGAGAATTTTAAATATTAGAAAGAGGTAATTTTTTTAACGTCGCATCGTAAGAGGTATTCTATAGATCTAATGAATCAATATGTTTAAATTGTTTTAGCAATATTATTTTGTGAGTGTCGTAGGCTATTTATCATCACGCTATCGGAGACGGTCAGCAGCAGGAACAGATCAGATGTCCACCAGCTAGTTATTAATATTTTATGCATTTTTCTCTTTTAAGATTATCAAACACATGTAGTTTCTTCATGGTCGGCAGCACGAGTGTAACGCCCCTGGTGCTG
This sequence comes from Eilema griseolum, assembly GCA_963662185.1. NCBI lineage: Eukaryota > Metazoa > Arthropoda > Insecta > Lepidoptera > Erebidae > Eilema > Eilema griseolum. The sequence continues at coordinate 17,408,518 of OY759250.1, forward strand.
CATATGTGCATAGGGCACGGTTACCACATCCCATCAGGTGGGCCGTGTGCTTGTCTGCCACCTAAGCGATGCATGCTAAGCTGTCTCTATCACTTTCTCACGCTTTGAAACATCCGTAATCTGGGAGCGTCACACTCGCACCGGAGACCCTGTAGAAACCTGATGCCTTTCTGGAATAACCCCTTGCTGTAGTCGCTTGGAGAACCCAAAACAAGGGGTTCATTCCATACGCTAAGCAATTACTTACATACATACAACCGAATACATACATACATATAATCACGCCTTTATCCCCGGAGGGCAAGGCAGAGGTGAATAAACACCCACATTTCACCAATGATTGAAATTGATCGCACGTAATAGCCTATTGCCGTCTTCCGTGCACTATTGTTGGCTCAAGCCATGCATCTCAGGCTGGAATGGAAAGGGACTCCCTTGTCCGCACTTAGCCTCCTTTTGGGCCATTGTGCGTGCCCATCTGAGGCTGAGTCTGGACTGAGACAGTGTATATCTGTCTGATGTTAAACAGCCCTATCCCTTAGTCGCCTTGTGCAATCAATGTTAACCTTATTTCTTGTTATTCAAGAGGTAATATGCTTACCATGTCCAGAACGAGACCAAGCCCCGGTGCTGTGGGTATCATGACTTTCTCCTTCCCGAATATTTTCTCTAATAACGCCATGTCACCATGTCCCCTACATATGGCGATCGCAACTCCAACCATTTTGCGAATTTGATGCAGCATAAAACTCTGACCCTAGAACAAAATATATTATTTAATGTTAATTATTAAGTAAATGAAACAGTTACAGTAAAGAATCATAGTTCTTTTTTCTTTGTTTATCTTTTCTCTTTTTTTGTAATGTACACTTCAAATCTCTCGTCATTACTATATGCTTCTCTACTACTCAAAGGTTTGCTGGGAGAGAACTCATTTTGAGATAAGCTCGCCTTTGTAAATCTTCTTTGATATGTTTTATTTGTGATCTCTGTACTGTGTGTGTGCAATAAAGAATTTGTGGCGATGCCACATGTACCCAGCGCCATCTAGCGACAGCAAGCAGAACTACTACGAATCCTACATCGCGCAAGTAAAGTTCTCGCGCTGGGAGAACATGTATACTTCAACCCAACGACAATCGTTGGGCCGCGGCCCGCCAGGCGTGATCACCTTGCCTGGTCGGAGGATCCTCCCTTTGTGTTGGAGGAACATATCACCTCGTTCCTCCACAAATTAAATAAAATAAAAAATAATTAGTACATTTTTTTCATACCACTTAGGTGGCAGACAAGCACACGGCCCACCTGGTGGGAAGTGGTTACCGTGGCCTATGGACTTGTGCAACACCAGGGGCGTCACACTCGCGCTGCCGACCCTGAAGAAACCTCCTAATGCCCATTTTGAAGAACCCCATGTTGTAGGCGTAGATCCATGGTAAGCATAACTTAACTAGCTTGTGTTATGGAATCAAAGTATTTAAGCATGTTTTTTAAAAACATACTTAGTTACTTTTTTTTGTAAATACATACATATTATACATAGAAACACCCAGACCAATGCAAATATACATATTCATTGCATAAAAATTGTTAGTAGTAGCAGTCGTGTCCGGCGTGGGAGACGCCGAGGCGGGAGCTTGTGGCGGCCCTGGGAGTGAGGGTTCTCACGCTCTCCACCGCACCGAGCGGCGATGGTTCGCTGCGCGGATGCGTGGGCGGCCGGCGCCTCCTTCTGCGAGCAAGTAATGCTCGTGAAGGAGGAGGCGGGGCGGGAGCGGCAGCGGGAGCGACGAAGGATCGCAAGACAAGCTGCCCGCGTACGAAGGCAACTCGGGCGTCGGAGGTCCATAAATGACCTCCGCCCCCCCATGAGCGCAGGCCTGGGGGTGACAGGCTGGCGCGCCTCCCCATTTCAGGGGACGAGTTGGGGACTCTGTGGTCACCACACCCGGGTCGGCCGGGGTGCGAGGGATATACCTGTTAACCTCCCCTTCGGCAAACAACCCACAGGTGGCGTGCGTTTTGGTCAGTTCGAGTCCGACATAACCTCTTCCACCGGCTCCGGTGGGGGGGATATCCGTGGGGATTTTGCGCACGAAAATACAAAAAAAGTCTAGTGATAATGTATGACAAACCTTTACTATTAAAACTGCAAACTCCATGTCTGACTCCACAAAGACCCGGTCTACTGTAAAGCCCATCATGTATCTTAGTGCTGAGGGATCGTTGAAGTGTCTGCAAGAAACGTAAAATAAATATTATACACGGCACCACCTTATGAAAAGTGGCTACATACATATGTACCGCGGTAGCCTAGTGGTATGGGTAATGGACTGCTGAGACGAGGTCTCGGGTTCGATCCCAAGTTTTACCATGACACACAATAATGACTGTTCGATGCTTTTCGAAGTTATATCTTCTGGAATTTTTTTTTTTTTTTTATAGGTGCCCGGTTAATGACAATAGACTCGCCACCTATTACATTGGAACCTAAACATAAACTGGCGAAATGCGGCTGCTAGCACCTCTGCCTACCCCTTCGGGGATATAAGCGTGAGTTTAGATAGATAGATAGATAATTCTTTATTGTACACCAACAGACCAACAGAAGTAGGTAGCATATATACAGTTCAATGTACAATGGGCGGCCTTATCGCTGAAGCGATTTCTTCCAGGCAACCTTGGGATTTGGGTTTATATTATGTTACATATAATCACGTAAGTATGCCAGCATTTTTGTCGTCGGTCTATGGCACTGAAGAATTAGTCAGGAAAATTCTATCTCCTTCACTGATTAATTCGGATGTGCCAGGTAAGGCCGAAGCTGTAAATGCTTGGAAAATGACTTGTCCAACTGCCGCCATGCCCGCCAACCCATCTTCCCAAAGGCAATGGGATGAGCCGCTCAGTATTGGTGTTAAAAAACATTTAATCAGTACAGCTCGTCTATTGGCTGTGGGTGAATGGGAATCTCGTGTACGGCTCCAGGCACTTCCTTCGCCCAACATTGGAACAATGTTGGACGACACGACCTTCCGCATTGCAACTTGCTTTCGTTTGGGTGCACCGTGTGTTTCTCCGCATCGGTGTCTCTGTGGAGAAGCTGTCGATAGCCTTGGACATCACGGATTGTCTTGCAACAGGAGCGCAGGCTGCATGTCCCGACATGCAAACATTAACGACATTATCCGTCGAGCTCTTGTCACCGCCGGCGTGCCAGCTATACTTGAACCTGTTGGCTTGGCTCGCGACGATGGTAAGAGACCGGACGGTATGTCGTTGATGCCTTGGAAGATGAAATAGCGAAGCGACTAATCGACGCTTCCCGTGACCATAAGGCTGGCCTTTACCTCGCTCAAAGAATTGGCATCGCCATTCAGCGTGGTAATGTCGCCAGCCTCTTGGGCACGGTACCAGTAGAGATCGATGGGGAGGAATTTTTCGATGCCTAAAATTACAGTCTCCCTCTTTTTCTCTATTCCATTTTTGTATATATTGTATAGTTAGCATAGTTTTATATAAATTTATATACCGACTTGTATATAATTCAATTACACAAATATACATTAATCACGTCTTTATTATTATGAATCTTATCTTTATCCCCGCTGGGTTAGGCAGAGTTTATTTTTTATCTAGGACACGCAAATTTCACTTCACCTCATCGATTAAGATATACATAGAAAAATTTAATCGGTCGAAAATTAAAAAAAATTTAACCCGCGATCTTTCCCCTACAGGGGGAAAATCCCGCCTGAACCGATTTATTTTTTCTTTATCTTAATCGATTTGAATAATTAGCATACTAAATGCTTTAAAATTTCATTCAATTGACTTCACCCCGCCTGATGAAAGCTAAAAGCAAAGTTTCAGTAAAGAGGGTCACCATTACAGACACTAAGTAATGTTACAATGGTGGCACTCAGCTTGGCGGCCTCATCAGATGCATTTTCACGCCCCGCTTAAAGGACCCGAGACTGTAGGAAGAAGGAGACCCGTGAGCTAGTAATGAGGTCTTGGTGGTACAGCAAAGAAAAGAGTCTCAGAACATTAACACCCAAATTTCACCATAGTATTCGGTCCCACGTAATAGCGGGTGAGCCTATTGCCGTATTCCGGGCACTATTGTTACTATAACTAAACTCACTAAAATCTACCTCCCAGACAAGAGGCAAATCGTTTGTAGACAAGAATGATCAATTTATATTGATTGACAGATATTTTGACGCTTACGACAATCGTGAACGTATGTCAATGCCCCGAGTGTTAGGCAGAGGTGAATTAACGCCCACATTTCACCAAACATTGAATTCAGTCTCACATAATAGGGGGTGAGTCTATTTCCGTCTTACGGGTACTATTGTTGACTCAAGCCATGCATCTGAGGCTGAGTCTGAGCTGTAATATATCTGTCTGATGTTAAACAGCCCTATCCTTTAGTCGCCTTTGTATTCTATTCGTATTCCTTAACATTCTATTCTTTTATATTTACATTTCTCTATAGGGGCTGGTTAGTCCGATTTATACAATGTATGAGGTCATTTACAGAATTATAGCAAGTGGAAAACTGTGGTTTCTTCCTACAGTCCCGGGTCCTTTAAGCGGGGCATAAAAAAGTATATGATGAGGCCGTCAAGCTGAGTGTCACCATTGTAACATGGTATATTATTATTATTATTATTATTGTTTGATACACTTGCAGCTAAAAGCTGATGCGTGTATATCACTGCACTTGTGTTTAACATTCCAAATGTTTGTCCAGTCTATTTTTAAAAATGTTTATGCTAGGAGCACTTATTATTGTTTCTGGCAGGGAGTTCCACAATTGCACCACCCGGTTTGGCAAAAAGTGATATCTAGGGTTGCTGGCACACTGAGGTTTACTGATTTTCATTGAGCAGTGTAGTAGTGAGTAGTGTAAGTAATGGTGCCCCTTTTTTCTGAGACTTTGCCTTCAGCTATATAAAAAAATTAAAAAATCCTGGGAAAGAGTGGTGACTGTTTGTATGTATGTGTGATCAATACACTTACTTTTTTTCAGTAAAATTGTGATAGCTTTTAGTTCCTTTATAGACCTCTAAAACTTTCTTCAACTGCTCCAATTTTTCTTCCGGTATCCTATACCGTCTTTTGTCTTCATCGGAGACTATACTCGGCTCAAATGCATATGTAGGCAAGGTATAACTGTAACTCCGTGCGTTACACTTTGACTTTGAATTAAACTTATTTGTTACTCTCTTTATACCAAACACTTGAATGCTTTCTGGTAAATTATTATTTATTTCTTTAACATCTACTTCTAGAGCTGAAAGTAAAAATATATAAACATTCTAATTCATTATACATATGTTTGTACGTACAAAAGAAAATGTAATAACCCTTTTTTTTTTTACGTCCGCAAAATGCCCACGTATACCTCCCCAACGGAGCCAGTGGAAGAGGTTTTGTTGGACTCGAACCGACTAAAACGCACGCAGCCTGTGGGACGTTTTGGTTGCCGAAGGTGAGGTTGACAGGCATATCCCTCGCACCCCGGCCGATCCAGGGCCATCTCTCACAATCTGGCCCTCTCCTCGTTTGTGTGGGGATTACAGAGTCCCCGACTCGTCCCCGAAAACGGGGAGGCGCGCCAGGCACGCCGCCGCCGCGGACTGCTTCTGCCAGGGTGACAGGCGGCTCCACCAGTCACCCCCAGGCCTGCGCTCATGGGGCCGGAGGTCGTTCATCAACCTAATGTGATAACCCTAGAAATCAAGGAATCAATCACTCCAGGTTCAAAAGTGCACAAGTTCAGATGCAGCCAGGATCGTTAAGAGGATGATAATTAATAAATATGTGAATAATACTCACGCAGCTTAAGTGAAACTACCTGTCTGGCAGCTGATACCCCTTTATCAGTCCGAGAACTTCTCTGAAATTGAGCATTTTGTTGGTTGTTGAAATCATCTTCGGTAATATACTTTGCTTCCAATAGCGCTTTGAGCAGATCCTCTTCTATTGTTCTTACACCTGGATTTCTGGTAACAACAGATACATGTAATATCTATAATCACAGGTAGGTATCTTATTATTATAATATTGTTATAAAGAGGCAAAGTTTGTGAGTTAACGAGGTTTAATCTACAATTTTTGAAAATTATTTTATAAATAGAAAGCCGCATTATTTATGAGTAGGAATGGGATCAGGAGTCCATGCATGCGGAGTTAGTATTATATGATTAGCTTGGCAGTCAGTGTGAATATGTATATGTTAAAGTAAAATCCTTTTTTTGATTAGAATGTTTTTCCCTAATCAGAACTAGCTTTATTATTGCCTTTGTTAAAAATAGAATTAATAATAAGTAGTTGGGGCACGTTATGATGACCGTTTTGACATGACAGGTATTACTCGTTTTCTCTTTTTTAGCAATTATAATATTCAAAATTTGAAATCAGGTCAAACTAATTCTTACTAGACAAAACACATATTTTGGTTGCATGTTCAAGTCCCGTCTTAAACATTCACTGTATATGGGTTTATTTGTATTAGATAATTTATTTTGACATACTAACATACAGTATTATTATTTATAGTTGTGGATGAATTACTACTACACTCACCTCTGCATACCATAATAGTCTACTCCACAGTATCCTAAAAGTAGCGCCATTTTTTTTCTCTTCACCCTCTCTGCGTTACCGCATAATCTTTTAGTGTCCGTTTCACCATTCTCTTTTCTATTAGGGTTTGGTTCGTCCCATTGGCGTTTGTTGTACCGTTTCTTAAATCTTGTCAAATTTTTGTTCATAACAATTTCATGTGATTGGTTACTCTCGGTTGCTTTTTCTTCTACCGTTACTGCACTCATGATTGAAACACGTCTATCTGCAAAGTAATAAAGCACGCTTAGATTATTAAATGTCCTATTATAACAATGTTCTTATGTAATATTATTAATCTAAGAATGAAAGTTCATTTTTATTGAATTAGTTGTTCCCACTGTAGCATTTATTTTCCTACATATAATATAAAAAACACATTAATTTAGACACTATCATAATGAAAAAATTTTAATGTTACATGAAGATACAGATTTGTAAAAGATAAGAAACAACACAGACAATGAACACTCTCCTTTTTATAGTTCCGTGACCAAAGGGTAAAAAAGCGAATCCTATTTCTGAGACTCTTTTGTCTGTCTGTCTGTCAACTGGTGTATCTCATGAGCTGTATCAGTTAGACAGCTGCAACTTTCACAGCTGATGTATTTCTGTTGTAGCTATAACAACCGAAATACATCAGTAAAACAGAATAAAATAAATACCAGGGAGGGCTCCCAAACAATAGTGATTTATTGTCGCTTTTCGCTTAATGTAGATATGGGATAGGTTTAACTAAAATATATAATCTAATGTAATATAGGTAATGCTACAGAATCCTTAGTGTTCAAGTCCGACTCGCACTAGGTGTTTTTAAAGTTGATTTAGACAAAAATAAGGTTATGTTTTATTTATGACATAAACACAATTTTCACGTGCTTCCCTTGCTATTCATAACATGAACTGTGTATTTTATATAAAGAATTAAATATTGCTATGCTTGCTCATTTAAAAGCAAGTTATATTAATTACTTCATAGTACAAAATACCGCCTTCCATCCATGAGGATTTTTACCTGATCTAAAAGGATGTCTCGGCAGATTCTGTCTCAATGCACTTACAAAAAATCGGAATAACGTAGTTGACATACCTAACACCAAAACATAAAATTGCAAAATAGTAAATAAATGGACGATCACTTGAGAACAGCAAAAATTATTGCAATTTTGTCCAATGTGTTTTCATTTCGTCGTTTATCTTATTTCTGTCAAATTGACAACATTGTCATCTGTCAACGCCAGTCAATGGTCAAGACTAGCCATTTTAATTTTTAATGTTTTTTGCAGCCAATATAGTGCAGTCCAGCAGTGGGCTAATTGACTGATTGATAGTGCAGTTGTGGATCACATGATGGATATTGATGGATGTCGATAAAAAATTAAACTTCTCCATTTGATACTTAATTAATCAAACAATATGAAATACTTTACCACCCTCAGACAATTATTATACACTGACCTATCATACTAAGAAATTCTCTAAAATCTTTCTTTCTGCTATTTACGAAATTAATGTGAATGAGTGTGGGGTGCCCGCTGTGTGGGGTCTGAATAAAATATTTTCTTTCTTTCTTTCTTTCTTTCTTTAAATTCCTCGCTCGATATTTTAAAGATGTGGACAGTTTTAGTAACCTCCTACCATCAAGAGAATTATTATAAATATATCTGTATCGGCATGCACTGTTGTGTAATGTAATTTTATTGCCTCTCTTTAGTAACAGATTTTACCATGTATTATATTATTTATAAACAGCACAACATCTTGGATCTTAAATGCCGGAGTGTAAGGTAAGGACTCTTGGCCACACATTAAAAATGTACCTAGCAGGCATATCTACTCATAAGTACAATAGGATTGTGATTATGAGTAATAAGTCAGAAGCATAAGTAGGCTGTAGGGACCTAAGTATATGGAGCACACATATACATATAAATAGGTACACTACCTATATTTCATGACTTTATAAAATACCGCGCATGTCCCATTCTGGCGCAGGCGTATTTCATTTTTACATAGGACAAGATTCCGAATACGGCATGGGTTGACGCAGTGCCCATAAAATGAGGGATGGAAGTTCTGAGCGTCTGGTCGTGCGATCGAAACGACGCAGAGGTGATACGCGCGCTAAACTTACGAGATACATTACGGTAATTCTAGCCGCTTTGCTTGGAGGCGGCGGGTCGGCACTCCTATTTCTCGTGCCGCTGTACGCTGACCCAGCATTAAGTGCTCTGGCTGCAGACTTTGATCCGACACCAGCAGAATGTGTAACTGAAAGACGCGACGACAGACTCGGCTTGGACAACTGCACTTGGGCTTCCTGTAGAGAAGGATGTACCAGTGACGCTTACAAATGCACACAACTCCACGTCAAGTACAAGGCGTACAGTGAAGAATGGCGTCCGGCAGTATTATTTGTTAATATAAAAGGATGTGGCTATCCGCCGATTGTGGATTGTGAGAATTTTACCACTAATTTCGGTTATGTTGGAGCAAAATACTCTTGTTTCTGGTCGCGAGCTGATCCTACTGTTGTGGTGCCCCGATGGTCTAGAGGCGAGCAAGTAGCGACTGTGACCCGGACATTGGCTGTACCACTTTTCCTGTCAGGATGTGCTGGAATAGGGCTCTGCGCTTTGCACTGTGAATGCAAGCCTCGCCGCCGCAGACGTCCACCACGTAGGCCCCCGCGTTTGCCTACACTCTCCCCCGATGACACATCAGTTTATCGCTTAGCCTAGTTTTACCTAAATAAAGACGAGCACAAGCTATATTTTCCAAGATGTAAATAATAGGTGTAAATATATTAATATAGCAGCAACTTGTATTTTATTTTCAATCCCTTACCGTTCGCCAGAAAACACTAAAATTGATTATCGTTATCCGCTTATCCGCTGCATTGTTTGGTCTTATTTGGGTACCTAAGTAAGTACATGTAGTATATTACTTACTCTGTGGGTGCGGGTATTCAAATAAGACCTAACACGGCTTACTGTTTCGTACAAATTGTAGACTAGCGTACTTTGCATTTCGCACGAATTAGTGCAATTTTATTTTTATGAAAGTGGTGCGAGAAAGCCAATTCCCACTGCAAAATCAGCAGCCAGAGCGACTTTTTAAGGTAATACATTACAAACCATTTTGAATCTTATGTACGGGAGAAAAAGTTCTAAATCATTGAAGGCATATGTCTAACGCAGTGCCGTGAGACGGCGCACAGCCGCACGATCATTCCCGCAAATATTTCTTTGAGTCGCAATTGAGTTAACCCTTAATCTTATCTATATACTATATAACTTTAGCTTACAATCAGACGAGGTAAAATAAAATTGGGGACGTCCTATATAAAAAAATCAATGTTCTAGTAGTGTCAAACTTTGACTGTCCACTGAATTATTATATACCTATGATTATATATAAAGAAATAGGTACCTATTTCCCATCATTTTCCAAATCCGTCACAAACTATCTCCACAGACCATGACTTATGTAGGTACTTCTTATTATATCTCTGGCCTGTGTATGCCGTTGTTTGACCAGCCATGCCAGCATGTCTCATACATGGAGACGCCGAGATGACAAGAGGTATGTACCTATACCCAAATGATAGTTGAGGGGCCGTTCAAGTATTACGTAAGCAGATTTATTACAATTATTTATCTCCCCCGTCAGCAAAAGTAAGCAAAATTCTAACCCCCATGCTTATGTAAACATTTATTCCTATATGCATATTTTTTTTTCATGTTTTTTTTCTAGGTTAAAATATGGATAATTCATGCTATGCGTGAAAAAGTAAATAACTTCTGCTCACGTACCTAATCATTAACTATATAGACCCCCCTCCCCTATGTCATCAAAAATAAGCAATGCACAGACCCCCCTTCTCCCTTTAGTGCTTATGTAAAACTTGAATATCAATTGAAGCTTAAAGAGAACCGAAATAATATCAAATTGTAACCCTCATGATTGCATGAAAGTTTAACTACAGTAGAGGCAGCTGTTGTAGTCTGTGAAAATCAAATCTGATGGCATGCTACTGTTACAACTTACCCCGGCGAGACAAAAGCGTGAGTATATGAGTCTTAAGGTAAGATTGCAAAGCCGATCGCATAGAGACAACTGCCGACTCATGCAGCAGATACGCGTAATTCATTACGGCTTCTCAATGGTCCCCTTTATCAGGATCGAAGTTAACAATATGTACTGCATGCGTCGGCAGATAACGTATGCGGTATGCGGTCGGTTCCGGAATTGTACGATAATAAAGTTACGGCCTCTGTGGCGTAGCGGTAGAACATTCGACTGCTACCCTGGAGGCGCGGGTTCGATGCCCGCTTAGTTCAAATATTTGTATGCATGAATATGAATATTTGCATTGGTCTGGGTGTTTCTATCTATACTAATATTTTAAAGCTACAGAGTTTGTTTGTTTGTTTGAACGCGCTAATCTCTGGTCCGATTTGAATGATTCTTTCAGTGTTGAGTAGTCCATTTATCGAGGAAGGTTTTAGGCTATATATCATCACGCTACTACTTAAGGTAGCGGAGCATTGATAATAAATGTTAACAAATCCGGCAATTTTTCATACATATTTTGAAGGCTAAAACATACGGGCTCAAAGGGATATGAAGCTTCAAAATATACCCCGGGCGAAGCTGGGGTGGGTCAGCTAGTGTATGATATCGCGAACCTACATAGACTAGCTCAACTATAAAAATCACATTTTTCATGAATCGAAAAAAGTGTTACTTCATCTCTATTTAGTACATAAAAACTTTATGTTCTTTATATATTTATTGTGATAATTGTCTTTGACCAAATTACAGTTACATTACAATTTCAGTTTTTTGAATTAGTTGTTATTCATGACAAAACATTACTTACATTTGTAAACAAACACTCCAAGCCAGATTAGTCAAAAAAATGGCGCCATCTTCTCTTTATTTATGACGTAGATGTCGGTAATGATATAAAGTCATTTTGGTATTACTTTGAGTTGCATGAGTCTATATGTATTTATTAGTATTTACAAAAAAAAATTATGTTTATCCGCATTATAGATTTCATAACAGAAGCTAGTTAAGCTATACTTACCATGGGTCTAGATAGCGTTGTCTCGAATGTTGTAGAATATTTATTCATTTATTATTCCTTTGCAAGCGTTAGTGGTATGGGTAATAGACTGCTGAGACGAGGTGTCGGGTTCGATCCCAGGTTTTACCATGGCACACACCAATGACTTTTCGATGCTTTTCGAAGTTATGTGTGTATTTATCGCCCGGTTTATAAGTGCCCGATTAATGGCAATAGGTTCGCCACCTATTATTATTATTACATTGGGACCTAAACATAAACTGACGAAATGTGGGTGCTAGCACCTCTGCCTACCCCTTCGGGGATATAGGCGTGAGTTTATGTATGTATGTATGTATTCGTTTAACTTGAATTCAGGAAGACGAAACAAAACACATAATACAAAGAAGTAAAATATTTATTTTCAAGGTTTATAATGTGTCTTTATCTTAACATTTTAGAAGTACAAAATAATTTTCATATCAGTCCAATGCCAATACCTTTTCATCAGTCTTCATACAACTTTTAGCCCTTTATGTATGTAACAAACATTTACGGGTCATACATTAATTACATTCTTTTGAACATTAGGAATTTATTATGTACTAACAATTAATTTTCATTGCACAATATCTCTTGAATGATGAGACAAGATGTTTAACGGTCAACACACACATATCGACAGTCTATCTCTCTCTTTCTTACGCTCTGAAATTTCGTAATCAGAGCGAGACACATAGTGCGTACGCTATTTATCTCGCTCTGATAGCAGATGTTTTAAAGTATAAGAAAGTGACAGATATATATTCAAATGCGAAAGACTCTCGATAAACATGTCTTGATCCTTGCAATGTAAATTTAATATAGTACTTTTTATATGCTGTGTTAACTATTAATTTTATTCATTCGTCGATAAGAATTTCTATAGGAACTTAGTTTGCCACTATGGAACAAGTAATCACGGTTTAGGAAAACGATCAGAATAATAAAAAAACTACTCGTGCTTCAGAAGCGAGTGTGGGAGCTCTGAGAGATATCAAATAGAATATATTTCTGTTTACATATATTATTTTTTCTCAACGACCAATGAATATTCGGGAAGCACTGTTTACTAAATATAGATTATATAGGAATAGCAGATACAAGTTTACGTAACAGGTGGTAAAAATGTTTATACATACGAATATAGGGTTCTTAGACTATAAACAAACTATAGACACAGTAATGGCTACTATAATGCGGCGTTAAAAATAGTTACTACTTCGGTACTAGTTTGAAATATACTATAAATTCCGTAACATGTACATATTGACAGTTTAAGAGTACATGACGTGTATTTCGAGCTGTCATGCGTTTTGTTAGCACAATACTGTGTCTATACAGTATATAGTCCAAGATGGGGTTATAATGCGATACTTATACAAAATATTAAGTTTTGGTAACTTTGTCAAGACATTTTTGACTTCAACAATCATAAACTATTAACGTTATGTACTAATGCCTAAGTATACTGTGGCTTTTAGCGGTAGTACGGTGACGTCACTATTTAGACGCTAAGTACATAACAATGTTGCTAGCTCAACAAAAAAATTAATTTACATTTTGGTATAAACATTTATTTTACGAATTAACAAAAATTTGAGAAACAGACTGAATATAAACCAGTTTTTTAGGGAAATGGGGAAATCGGGCAACACCGACGTCCAATTTACCTTTTAACCCGTAACAAAAAAAACCCTTAGATAATGGTAATGAACTTTAATACATAAGCTACCTATGTGAGAAAATATGATCAAGTATGTCATGTTTAGTGATCAGAATCAGCCAAAAAAATATTAAAAATTATCGTCTAATTTTAAATTCTGTCATAGTGGCACTTCACATGGCTATTTGTGTTCGCTATTGGGTGTTTGTTGTATTTGGCAAAATATCTGACGTACACGCAAATACAGACAAGTACCATCCATACATTGGCACCAAAATAACAAACCGATAAACGCAGTAAGCATTTATGGTATTCACAAAATTTTTCAAATACTGTTCACACATGTAATTTATTTGCCAAATATATCAAACAAATATCCATGGGAATCACCACCATCACATAACATAGTTCACCATAATTTCCACACAATTGAGCATGGAACGGAATCTTAGATATCTTCACTAGAAAAATTAAACAGTTTCAACAATGAAAATAAAAATGAGCAATTAAAAAAATAAAACAAGATTCTATTCCATAACACATTTGAAAAATAAACTTTTGCTTGCGTTTGTCACTGTTGTTATTTAAATATGGCGGAATCAATATGGCATATTGGTTTTTGAACACTTAACTACGATGACGCCAAACAAAATCACGTTCGTTGGTCATGTGATAATCCAGTTTTGATCCAATTATCTTCAATAATGAAATCTGACATGAATGCCACAGCAGACTGTTTTATTAATATTATACAGGGTGGAATTCAACACCACCACAAAATCTGTTAACTCTTTAAGTGCTAAATGTGCTTTATCAAGATTAGATTTCAGGAATTCCCTTTAATTTACTATGCTTCTTACAGAGATTTGATACTTTTGACTGGCTCAATCGATAGATGCCACAAAAACGATGATATTTTAATGAGTATCTGAAAAGCTTTGAATGTACATTTGTTTCTTTTTAAAAACAAAGGTTTGAGTAACATTTGCTATTTAAGTATTTAGAATACCGTAGGCTGCAAAAATTCCACCCTGTATATTAAAGACTCTATATATCGTAAGGCAAATTCACAGCCAACAATAGCTCAGTCCATGTCGTGATCTTATTGTATTTATATTATTTGTATTTTAATATACACGGCAAGTTTCGTGAAATTAGCCTCGTCTACAACAAACAGGTGAGATGGACAACAGTAACAGTCACAAACAAACAAACATTAAAATAATTTAAACAGTATTTAATCACAACCTCACTACATCCAAAACAGCAAAATTCGATTTAATAACATGACTCGCATACAATATAAATTAGCATAATTTAAATTAGATTGCTATTTCGGATACAGTTATTATAAAATATATACTACGTTTTAACGTTAAGGTGAAAATGAGTATACATTTATACAAAGGTCTAGTTGCTTGCACGCACTAGCGTGTGAGGCCTGCACCCTATTGTGCAATAATGCGCGCGTGCAAATAATGGAGAGTTAATTTCGTGCAGAGTTTGCACAATTGCACGATGTACAATCGCCAGCATGAGCAACAAAGGCGGTAAGTGTGCATCAATTTTATCGATGGCATTTAAGTAGTTACTTTACTAATAAATTAGTTTTTAAAGTAAAATGGGAGTAGTAATTGGCAGTATACACCATGAAAACACCCGAAGGTCCCATCGTTTTAGGGCTAGTAGCATATCTTTAGAGAAGTAAACACACTACTGTAAACCAGCCTCATTACTGGGCTTTGTTATATATTCAGGAGTTTTTTTATTACACATACAATAATCCCAGATCAAAATTGGACATACATACAGAGAATACACACATCAATTTCACCTTAACTAACAAATATGTTACAAAAATTAACTATCATAAATTAAGGGAAAAATGATTGTCAAAATCTAGTATTTCACTATCGTAATGCAGTTACTTAACACAACATTATGAAATAGTAACTAAATATTGATCCAATTCCATACACACTGTGAAATTGATCAATAAATTTGCTATATGATTGATCTCTTGAGACCTTTTATATGAAAAGTGGGTGGAATATAATGACTGTAAATAAATAAAACGTTAGTCAATAACAAAATTGAACTCGTAAACGTCAATATAATTGTTTCTAATATGAGTATATGTTGACAAGTGCCTGTGGCTCACAAGTAAATGCTAAAAAGACTTTAAATTCGAGACGTTACCAGCCCCACTTGTCATAGTATATTGCTATATGTAAGCATAATTGAGAAGTTTTTTAGAAGAAGTATTCTGTGTACATTGAAAGAACATAATGCCAGACATCAAAATATTTTAATAAATAGATTTAATTTCAACAATAATTGTACTATAGTTGAAAATTGAAGAACTTATAGTGTATGTAACTTAGATATGCTTGAGAAAATCTGAAAAAATAACCCTTACAAGTATTTTTAAAAGAATTGCGAAAGTTCATGACTGAGAGACTATGTTTGTTTCTGCTTTAAGCTGAAACAGCTTTACAGACGTGACTACAATTCGGAATTGTAGTGCCCTAAACCCTAGATTTATTTGGACTAAATAGTAGTTTATGACACATAAATTACCTTTACTACCGAATAAATTTGTTGTTCTTGGGTTATTTGTTGTAAATAATAAAGCATAATATGGGCCTAGGATATTACTGAGTTTTCTACAAAAAAATTACTTCCAAAATGTGGACTAATTCCATTGCGTAGGACCGATGGCCGTAGGAGCAAACGAGTCCTAGAGTAGAGACCACGAGAAGGTAAATGGAAGGTGAGACATCCCCTAGCCAGATGGACGGACATAAAAGGTGGCTGGGACATACTGGACACGGAAGGCAGGGTATCGAGAGCACTGCCACACATTGGAAGTGGCCAGATATTTATGGAATTCTACAAAGTACATCCCAAACTTTATCCCTCTTTACCAGCTGTACCATTAATGGTACTACTGGGAATATTTTTTCCCAGTAGTAACATTAATAGTACTAATCAATGGTACAGCTGCAAAAGACGGAACTTTATGCTCAATATTCAAATAATATTTGTTACTTCAAATTTGATCCAAAGCACATATAATTCATCACAATACTATTTCAATAATCTTGACCACAATCTGCATATGGCTTACTCATGATTTATTAATGCCACTAACATCTAGCTAATAGTGTTGTTTCAAAGAACACCTCTACTTTATTTATTGCTATGCGAAGTACTTTTGTCAGTCTGTTTTGTTCATAAATCTCCTATTAAGAACTTTGTTTTATTAACATTATTTACTTAACTTCTCAATTATTATTGCTGTGATTATTATACTAGTAAGAATTATATTTTACTGTATATTATAGTATAAGATCATTGTCACTGAACTAGAGGCGTGAATCCCGGCTTCGCCCGGGAATTAATTCGCAAAAGAATCCTATGCGAACTTTCTATACAACCGTTAATCGCCAAATTTACCGCTTTAGTAATGAAATCACCCTGGCAGAATCAGGCGGCACGCTTTGCGCGCCTTCCTGTTTCTGGGGATGAGTCGGGGACTCTGTGGTCCCCACACTCAAGGGCCAGAACGAGAAAGATGGCCCTAGGTCGGCCGGGTGCGAGGGATATGCCTGTCAACCTAACCTTCGGTAACCAACGTCGCGTCAACCCACAAGCGCCGTGCATTTTAGCCGGTTCGAGTCCGACATAACCTCTCGCCAAATTATGAATTATCCGCTGCCAAATTTCAAGATTGTAGGTCCAGCGGTTACAATAAAAGCATAAGTTATCGCGAATTATTTCCTGAATTTTGTGATAAGTCGTCACAGAAGAGTATCTTACAGATTATTCTATCATTACTATCATTAGACTACCTGTCATAACGTTTTTATCATTGAGATAAATCATCTATAGATGTTAAAAAATGATTCGTCGGACTTATTGTCGTTTATCAGTTCAATGATTCAAGAATCTAATTCTTACTAGTACAATTGTTATTTAAGCGTAATCCAATATAATGAGTTAAACAATTGTTTATTATTGTATCCTGGAATATGCACACTATCCTAAATTGATTAAAAATACTTTCGAGTTGAATAAATGATACGAAATCAAAGAGTAGAGACGTATTCATAAAAAAGTTTATAATCAAAAGTATTTATGATCAATTTCTCTATATTCATTTTTCTCCACTTTTTGTTGTATAGTAACATTTTTTATGTTGGCAATACTAAACAGAGAAAATTACAGATAACAAAGAAATGATCAGCAACATTTGAAGACAGCTTTAGCCAAAATGTTATTTAACAAAAAGTGTCTGCAATGAATATAGATATTAAATAAAGACTAGAAATGATCATAGAACCACCTGCGACATCTGGGAGGCAAGTCGGTACCTCTTCCTCTCTATGTCAACATTGGCATCTAGGCCACGTTTCACAGCCACACTTGTTGATGGTTGGTTCTCTAAACTAGCTTCGAGAAGTCTACGGGATCTACAATACCTGTAATCCGCAGCTGAGTTGACACGTTGCAATGTCATGTCCACAGCGGTTGGCAACCGGTAGTAATCTTGAACGTTAACATTAGTAGGCACTTCTGTATCATTTAAATCTAACACTGTGTAATCACTGTCAGGCCTTCGTTCTGTGATGGGACGCTGACGGTATGATGTGTCTACGTTGAGGTGGCTACGGGACGATGTGCTGCAGGTACTCGAAGCTGGTGATACATGGAAACTTGGAGAAGTGCATGGTGTTTGGTCCGGTGATGTCCTTGCACTGCTATATCCTTGATCGGTTTCGGATTCCGTTGAAGTTTCACGAGCTTTCAGAATCTGCATCATTCTGAAATGGAATTATGGTTATTAAACCAGATAGTTTGTGAAATATTATGTCAATATGGTTGTTTTTATTCAGTATTCGCTTCGGTGTTATAACCATGGAGGGATATCGACCATAAAGGAATATCAACCGTGAAGCTCGTCGTACGAGCGTCTTTTCGGCCTTTTTATCATCATAAAGGTAGCTGTGACAGATTGGATCCCGAAGGTCAAAGAGCAATGGCGCAATTTAGGAGATACCTATGTTCAACAGTAGAATGCACACTAATTAATTTATTATTATTATTATTGTAAGTTAGCAGGCAGGCAGTCGTAGACAACTTATAATGCCTGTATCCAGTTTCCATTTTCTTTCCTTCTATTTCTCTAGTTTGAAAATGCTAAAAATCTCGACACTCAGTCAATGTATTCCCAAGTGAATGACCTTTTTTTTTTTTATACCACTTCGTTGGCAGACAAGCACACGGCCCACCTGATGGAAAGTGGTTACCGTGACCTATGGACGTCTGTAACACCAGAGGAGTCACAGTCGCGCTGCCAACCCTGTAAGTACAGAGTTTCTGTGCCGTCAGTAGAAGACAAAGCAGGACAAGCCCACTGACAGCACAAATTCTCCAGTGAGCTCAATTTGATCGGAAATTTCACCAATGTCAAAATAAATATGGGTGCGATTTATCTGTTGCCAACATAATAGTGTTTGTCAACAAAATAGTATATCTGCCGCCAAAATGTTGTCTCAAGATACGTCGGCGGGGCATCGAAGTAGCACGAAACTTTACAGCGGAATAAATTCCACGCTCAAGCTGTGGAATTAACTCCCTGCTGTGGTTTCTCCAAGGGGCCACGGTTCAAGTATTACGTAAGCAGATTTATTACAATTATTTACCCCTCCCCCACCCTTGTCAACAAAAGTAAGCAAAACTATTACCCCTCCCCCCTTATGTAAACATTGGTACCTACCTATATACATATTTCTTTAAATGTTTGTTTTTTTAGGGTAATTTACGAGTAATGCATGTTAATATTATGTGTGGAAAAGAAAATAACAACTGCTTACGTAATCATTATTTAGACCCCCCATCCCCATGTAATCAAAAACAAGCAATGTAAAGACCCCCTCCCCTTTAATGCGTAATACTTGAACAGCCCCAAGCGACTATGAACAGGGCTCTTCGAGAAGGGCGTTAGAAGGTTTCTACACGGTCGGCAGCAGGAGTGTGGCACTCCTGGTATTGGACACGCCCATAGGCCACGGTAACC
Source organism: Eilema griseolum (assembly GCA_963662185.1). Classification (NCBI taxonomy): domain Eukaryota; kingdom Metazoa; phylum Arthropoda; class Insecta; order Lepidoptera; family Erebidae; genus Eilema; species Eilema griseolum. Next base: position 17,428,018 of record OY759250.1, read on the forward strand.
ACTTTCTCGTGCTAGGCGTGCCCTTGTCTGCTACCTAAATGGCATAAAAAAGAAAAAGACTTGGAGGGGCTATAGATACAGGAGTACTTACCGCTGTAGTAGTCTTGCGATGGGAGCCACTGCGGTGTGCCCGCGATGGGTCCTCGCGGCGAGCCAGGCGGGCCACGCCGCGAGCCCCAGGTCCGCGCGGGCGCAGGCCACGCATGCGCACCCCACGTCCACGCTCTCCACCACCTTCAGGCGCACGTCTGGACCACATACACATCTTAGTTAACACTGTGATAATGTCTATGTGAAGTTTACAGAGCCGAAATAGTTGTAAGCATCTAGAGTGGTCCAAACATCTTAACAATCTTTTCTCCGTAATAATATAAGATAACAGTGTTCATATTGATATGTGCTAGCAGGTCGCTTAATGGCATCTAAGCTGTTCAAAATTATCTTTAATCTACAAGAAAATAATACGAAATGTGATTAAATGACTTTATGTAAAGATAATTCTGAACACTGCTAGCTTAGATGCCATTGAGCGATCTGCTAACACATATCAATATCTAAGCTACCTGAGTGATCAAAATTATCTTTTATTTAAAGAAAAGTAAAGATAAGGATACAAGTAGTGATTAAATCACGTGTTTCCTTCTTCCTACAGTTCCCGAGTGCGAAAAAGCATCTGATGAGGACGCCAAGCTGAGTGCCACCATTGTAACGTGCTGTTCTGTGATGGTGATCCTCTTTCCTGAGACTTTGCCTTTAGCAGGCGAGGAGATCTATTTCTCCTTATTGGTGAGTCTTATTTTAAAAAAAAATGGAATGGAACGCAGAAACAAGATAAAAGACTCCCTTGTGTATAGCGGATAAGTGTCTTGTAAATTCATCTCTAGCGGCTATACCCCTAACGATCCCAAATCTTAGGCACAGTAAGGTCGCTCCGCGAAGCCTGTGAAGTACCCAGTAAGCTCACTCCTCTACCGTGTCTGGGCGGAGCTAGGCTGGCTTTCCTATCCAGTACTCTTCACGCACAACGGCCCAAGTAAAGAGGTAAGGTGCGGATAAAAGAGTCATATTTTCTTCCCAAGGCATCTTTAAACTTATCTAGAAATAAGTATACTTAAAAAAACATTGGGTAAATCTGATTCTCACCCGACAAAGTCAAGTCCAGATAAGCTTCCAGCAGTTTGGCGCCATCTCTTTTGAAACGCCTCACAAATTTCGGATGTCTGGTGGTCAGATCGCTGTCGGTGACCACATACTGCGCCAGTAGCGCTGCGTACGTCACAGGTGTGGGTGATAGCAGCCTCCACCTGACGTGCTGGCCCACCATCCATTCTAGCTGCCTGAAGGTCTTGCCGCAGAGCTGAACACCGCTGATTTTGGCTAAAGTCTTCAATGTAGGCGCCCGACTGAACTTTTCTTCGCTTTTTGCTGGAAGATTATGGGATATATTGATATGGTGGGTCTGTTAAGGTAATCGAAAAATAAGACGAATGAGCTCGCAAAAAAAGCAAGTGCGAGTTGCACTCTCGCACCGAGGGTTCCGTAAATTAAGCTACAAAAACCGTAATACATTTTGAATGCATTGACTTAGAAGTAGACCTGATATGTGGTATGAATTTCAAAGTGATACTCCCACGCATTGCTGAGAAAAGGGTCTGTAGCCTAGAATGCAGTACAGTGACAATGCTGCACTAGGGACCATGAGGGGGATTCTAAGGGATACCACAATATTATATCTTAATTTGTTCAGGCATTTAAAAGTTATAGCTCTTCTAAAGGCATATTTTTTTAATTTTCATCTCATCTGATACTTTTGATGGTTTAGCTTATTAAAGATGAAATATCAAGAATGAAAGACTCTGTGCTGATAATAGAAAAAAACTACTAAGTGTTTATGAAGAGGCAAAAAAGTAAGTCCCGCGTTCCGAAATTACTAATATTTAGCTAAGCGAAATTGCTTGAGTTAGAAGTGGGTCCAGCCAGGATTCGAACCCAAGACCTTTTGATCGTAAGGCCTACTCCTTAACCACTAAGCTAGTGAGCTCATAAGAATCGCCATACTAGAGGCGGTACAAGGTACCAGGTAATCAGGTCTTACCTGCTAAACTCAAGCAGGCGAGTGCAACGTGTGTCAGTCGGTCAGCTCTGAGCCTGTGCGCGTCCATGAACAGGTCCAGCTGTGCCACGGCAGTGTGCAGGGTTGCGATACTGAGTCCCAACTTCTTTGTGACGTCACGGAGTTGCTGCACTAGCGACCCACGAAATTCGAGCTGAAACGGAACAGTTTTCTTTAGTCCTTATCTCTCTGGTGATAATAAACCCCACTCTTCATTCTAACAGGGTCGGCAGCAAGAGTGTAACGCCCCTGGTATTACACATGGTGTTTTTTTTTTAAATATCACTTAGGTGGCAGACAAGTGGCAAGAAAGTGGCTACCGTAGCCTATGGACGTATGCAACACCAGGGATGTCACACTCTTGCTGCTGACCTTGTAGGAGGAACTTTCTATTCCCCTCGAAGAACCCCATATTGAAGACGTTTGGAAAAAACCACAGCAGGAAGTTCATTCCTTCGTTTTATATTTCGTAAATACTCAAAAACGAAGACCGCGTTCGATTCCGTAAGAGCCGTTTGAAAAATGTAATTAATTTATTGAAGACATGCCAAATATCTTCGTATACACACATACACATACAATGTTTACGGGAGTTAACGCGATCATGGTATAGGATGGGCAGCCCCGGATCTTCAAGTTTTTTAACCGAGGCAAAACTGGTAAATTACCGGCCCCACTCCCTTTTTTTCGTGCGGAGATCTGATACCGGGGGGGGGGGGGGGCAAACTCAGACGCTTCATAATCATCCATAATGGGCGCCATAAGCGACAGAGACGGAGTCAACACATTCCACCATACACGCTGGGAACAGAAAGCCAATAACGTCTCCGAGCAGCTTTAGTGTAAAGTCACATTGACTAAGACCTTGCAGACGAAAGGCCGCTTCTGGGGGAAATTTGCCGCCCCCTGATGCTGCTGCCAGGGTCACGTGCACCGGCTTATCCCCCCTAGATCCGGCCCTGAGGATTGGTAGTATATACATTTGATAAATACCATGATCGCGTTAATTCCCGTAAACATTATTGTATATCATGGAACGCGAAATTTTAAAAGTAAATTTCCTCGTAAATTTCAGACCGTAACCCAGAAAACGGCTTTTGTAGAACAAATCAACTAGTTAGCAGTGATATCATCTGATACGTTAGTAACACAACCTGACTGAAGGGGAGTAGGCCAAGAGACACTTAATCTTCTTTATTGCGAGTTTTTAGGATATTTGTTTTTATAAAAAGACTAGTGACTTGACCCGGCTACGGCTTGACATAGAAACAATTAATCGGAGAAATAAGATAAAAAAAAAGCGTGCCAACTGCGAGTCGGAACCGCAAGCGAATGTTTCCGTACCATTAGGTAACGGCAGACACGACAGTATTCCCGTCCCAATTGAGCAGTCCGACTGGTGAAGTGCCTAAGCTCTACAGTACACCGCGGACATAATAACCTCGTGTTATGTTCCACCGGTGAGTAGGGTAGCCAGAGCTCACTGGAGAGTTTTTCTGCTGTCAGTGGGAAGACCAAAGGCTTGTCCTGGTCTGTCCACCACTGTTTACATTGACGGCAGAGAAACTTTCTATTATTACAGGGTCGGCAGCACGAGTGTGACTCCCCTGATGATGCACACGTCCATAGGCCACGGTAACCACTTTCTATCAGGTGAGCCATGTGCTTGTCTGCCATCTATGGGAAGTGGTTACCATGGCCTATGGACGTGTGCAACACCAGGGCCGCTACACTCCCGCTGCCGACCCTGAAGAAACCTTCTAATGCCCCTCTTGAAGAACTCCATATTGTAGGCACTTGGGAAAACCACAGCAGGGAGTTCATTCCACAGCTTGAATGTGCGGGGGATGAAGTTTGCCATGTAATAGGGGGCGATTTTGTTGCCGTCATGATTTTAGCTTTTCGTAATTGGGTTTTGATTAATCACGATTTAATCCCAAAAGTCATTTTAACATTCACCAATCGGTAGGTACATAAATAATAAAGTAATGGTTTATGTTGTAATGCAATATAATGAACTATTATGAAATCACGTTAATTACAAGCAGCACTAGCCTTTATATCTATAACGTAAAGGTTAATTTTCCTGTTTATTAAGTTCACGTAATATTAGTAGGTATTATGCAAATGAAAGCAATTATGAATCATGTAATTACTGTTATGTTTTTTATAAGTACATATGTAGGGTTACATATCACAGTACATATTTCATCAATATCGAAGATATTGCAACATTAAAGGCAACAAGTTATTCTTACAAGGTGATACCTTTTTTGTAACTCACCTTGTTTAGAGACTAGGTACAGTCTAAACATCTCTGGCTACCCCTTGGGGGATATACAGGTGTGGATATCGCGACCAAACATAGCCTGTTTTCTCAAGCTCTAAGCCAGTACCAAAATTCATAGAAATAGGCTATTTGACAAGGTCTTGCAATACTGGTAAATAAGATATTGTCTAACCAACCTGAAACTACCTATAACTTTTCATTATTTCTAATTCCCACAAGTAAGACAAAATATAAATGCAATATTATCTTGCACTCCATACATTTGCAAGTCACTCACAAGTACGATTTTGTATAGAGCTTTTTCGAGGGACGCGTGAAATCGAATTTTCAAAATGAAACAAATGAAAAATAAAATGAAACTGATTGTCTTAAGAATTTTTCACTTTTGCAGTATGATATATTATTATACGTAATTTTTCAAGAATAAATAAAATAGTCAAATAGCCTACTGGTGGCGTGAATATGCGTAATCACAGGACTAAGGCAGTAAAATAAACGAGATGTCTGCGACTTCCTGAAGCGTGACACCCAAATCACAGGATGAATACAGTTATAACAAATTCAGCAGATAGGTAGGTATGTGTGTGACATTGGAGTCTGTAACGTTAGATTTGCGAAACTCGCGTGAAGGCTAAACTAACAATTTACTAGGAAGTGTACAAATGTTTACTAAGCAGTTTAAAAACAAAGTTGTAATTCATGAAAAAAAAAAAACTGCGGTTCGACAACGACGAGTGTCGTCCGCCATTCATACTTGTACATTACATGCAGTATGCACTATTGATCAATTAGCACATCGCATTACACTGCTTGACAAAGGCCGTCAAAGGCGTCTCCCAAGGTTGCTTTGGCCTAATCTACTGTTTCCACGCTAGCGAAACGGGTTGATACAGGGGATTTATTTCGAGTTTTCCTTCTCTCGTAGTGATATCGTCAGCGTATTTTTCCTTTAGTCAATTCCTACGACACCCTTCGTTTGAGATGTGGTGGTGATACCATGCTAGTGCATATCATGCACTATTAATAAATAAAAAATACATGAAGTCTCCACCATCATTGGAGTGCAACCAGTAAGAGAAAGGAGAAGTTCAAGAAGTAGGAGATGTTCTAGAACTTCACATGCTATCGATTCCATAATGGTGGTAAAGCCTCCCCAGCATAGGCGCGTTATTATCGGCGATAAAACCGCTGTAACGATAGCTGTTTTTAGTAAATTGTGTATTAAGTATGGCTACGTAAAAGATAGATGCTCGCGTTCCTACGTCCTGTGATATTCCGATATGAGTTCTTGGAACGTTAGTAGTGGGAATTTGGTACACACTCAATCCCAGACATAGTTGCGTTACTATCGGTCTATAATACCGGACGTTAGTAATACTACGAAATGGACCTATTGGACGATAAAAATATACATGTGGTATGCCAGGAATCGCGAAGCACTTTCGTTATAACGCATCCGGTAATATCGACCGATAATAACGCGCCTGTGTGAGGTAGCCTTTATAAGCTCAATCTTATTACATGGAACTCAATAACAAAAGGCAAGTCAGAAGTACTCGAAATCGGCCGGCTTGCATGAAAGGATTAATGACAGTAAAAAGCTCGCGAAGTATGCAAGGATAAAGTCATATTCTTCTTTTTTATACCACTTAGGTGGCAGACAAGCACACAGCCCACCTGACAGAAAGTGGTTACCGTGGCCTATGGGCGTGTGTAACACTAGAGGAGTCACACTCGCGCTGCCGACCCTGTATGCAGAGTATCTGTGCCGTCAGTGTAGAAGACAAAGCAGGGCAAGCCTTTAGTCTTCCCACTGACAGCACAAACTCTCCAGTGAGCTCTGGCAACCCTACTCACCGCTGGGAACACAACACGAAGTTATTATGGTCGCGGTATTCTGTAGTGCGGAGGTACTTCTTCAGTCGGACTGCTCAATTGGACGGAAATACAGCCGTATCCTACCTCCTGGGAAATTCCGATATGGCGGGCTGTTCTATGCCTACCTCTGAGGGAATTTATAGAATTTAAGAAATGGCAATACTTACTTGAGGTGACTGTAGGTGAATCGTGGGCTTTTCTGCCTCTTGTTCCAGTAGGTTTGTCCAGATCTCTTCTTTGTATTCACAATGGTATTCTTCATCTTGATCCGTAAGGTACTGTAAAAACATAATTTGAGTAAATATTTTTTTAAAGAATGCTAGTAACCGAAATACCGAAAATAATTTAGCTAAGTTAAATTATTATTATTATATTATTATTATTGGGGAACAGGCCAGCAGTTGATACAACTGATATCAGCCTGCATCTCATTGTTCACTACACTGTTTTCACTACTCAATGATTTTGTTGATTTATGTGTTTGTCCAGTCTATTTTTGAATTGGTTAATGTTTTCTGCTGTCACAATATTTTCAGGTAGCCTATTCCATGTGTTAACCACTCTATCGCTCAAGAAGTTCTTGTGTGGGTTTGTATTCCAACTAGATTTTTGCAGTCTAATGTTGTGTCCTCTGCGATTTCGGTCAGGTGCGCGTATGAACATGTTGCTGGATCCTTGTAAGTCATAGTGATCAGTGATTATTTTGAAGGTCTCAATCAGGTCTCCACGTTCTCTAAATTGTTTGTGTTAGAAGTGGGTTCAAGTCACTAAAGTTGCAGCACGCTACAACTAATGGCCGTCTTGACACAACTGGTCTTGGTTGTTTTCTCAAAACAGCTATCTTAGCGTACCACAGCTATAGTCTGTGAGTGTGTTAAAAAAAAATTTATGGTGGGAATGTTCTTTACCAGTTTACAGAAATCTACAATTGCATATATTTTTCTCTTAACCTTGCTAGTCATAGTCATAGTCTGATAAACTCAAAAAGAAATATTTTCTTAGGGTTCTGGCACCTAAAAGCCAAAAGGGGATCATCTGCATATCTTTTTTAGTGTTGTAATATCCTTGTACATCCGCCCGCTGCTGGCGGTGGAACCCTTTTATTCGATTGGTGGATTGTGAGATTGGTAACTCCATGCCATTGGTAGTAATTATGGATTTTAGAAAGGTTCTCCACTTTCAATGTCATTTAAAACATTTAATTAATATCAATAATGTTATTGTATCCATTAACATTGAATTAAATGATTTCTAACTTGTTTTACTGTTTATTTACAATACAATACCTACATTCAAAGTTTTAGTAGAATAATTTATGATGAAATATTGTCAACAATTATGAAATAATGAAAAAAAAAATTATTCTTCTTTTCTTTTGGCAATTCCCTAACAATGCTACAAATAATAATAATAATATCCGCCATGTGTATGTATCCCTGGCATATTAAATTCTCTTTAAGGGCCTCTACATCTCGGCTTCAGCCCGACTCATGCCTTCCAAAGGACTCCATAGTCCCGAGAGTCATGGAACTGAGAAACAATAATAATATATGTCTGTATTGTACACCAAGTATATTACAGTGATACAATTTTTGTGATATGTACAGATACGGTAATATTACTTCTTAAAGGCGACCATAGAAACACATGTATTGTATAATAAATACAGGCAGTTTGGCTTTCCATCAGGTAGGCCGTGTGCTAGTCTGCCACCTAAGTTGTATAAAAAAAAAAATGAGGTATTATTTCGGAGATACATTTGTGGAACAGCTAAAGTTAAAATTCATTCCAACCAGATCCTGAAACCCAGCTCCTAAATCCATGAAGAATGTATAATATTATAAAGCTGAAGAGTTTGTTCGGTGTCGAAGTGTGCCACGGGCAAAGCTGTGGCAGGCCAGCTAGTTAGTAAAAATTAAAAATACAAATGGGACTTCTTCTCTTCTTCATCTCAGCATGAATCCCAGTTGTATCCCAAGGTTTCACCTCAGAATCTGAGGTCCACTCTACCAGTTTAACTGTGGATTTAGTTGAGCTTCCATATTTCCATTCATTATTTTTTCTTTTTTCTTTTTTTTTAATACTAAAATATTATAATCAAAATCACACTAAATCTTAGTGACTTAGTTTGATATTTAATATAAAGTTGAAGGCTCCTTGTTTGTTTATTTAGTTACAGATAAATTTATTTGTCTTTGCTCACAAAGACAGCTGTTTCATTATCATTACAACATATTGCTTCATATTACAATAGATAAATTTTACCTTGGTAATCTACTCTACTATATTATTTGAGGTAATAATATTATAACCTTTTTAGTATCAACCTCTTATGGGAAGAAAGATTTTTTTTTATTTGTTAAGTAACGAATATTGTTATCTTTATTTGGTCATGAAAATTGATCTGATTTTGCAATGTATGTTTTGTTTTTTAAAAATACGATAAAAATATAGCTATATATCTATTTGTGTAACGATTTAAGTTTGGCTTCAGTTTAAATACAATTTTATTCAATATATTTTTATAATTCGATCAACTATAAAACATGGTATAAAACTTACATTCATTTCGAACTTTTCCTCGTTCCTTTCAAACTTAATTCCGTTGTCCTGTGAGCTTCGACTTCTCCCGCTGTACAGGTTTAGTTTTGAAATATTTAAGGACTCCATTTTTTATGATAAATGCGGTCAAAAACTTAAAATAAAACTAGAAAATTAACACGTCGACCGTCAATGACGTGAACCACGTGGAAACAAGTGTCAAATAAAGATGCCGCAAAGTGCAACAAAATGGATTCTGCTATAATAAATTATTAGTCTACGCGCAAGCATCACTTATTACATTTAACTAAAACACAAAAACGTGAAGAGATTAACGCTTAAACAGTATTCTAAGCGAGTTTTTTCACATGGCGCAGAGAGCTCAGTCGTAGCATTTTTGACAAATGCATAAGTTGAGCTGAGTTTGAGTGAGTGAGTGAACTTGTAGTGAGGTGAACGGACTTCCCTTACCAGTCACAGGCCCTGGTCACTTCCCTACAAACAGATTTTCTGTCAATAGTGTCATTCCAACTACGCTACCGGTATACCAACATAAGAAATCGCATGTCAGAAACACTTTTTCGTAAAGTTGGTTGCATTGGCATACTAAGTGTTAATAGTGAGATAGTTTTACATTTTCACTACACTATTTTGCTTACAGACATATTTTATATTTATACTGATTGGTTCATTTATTACAATCCGCCGAATTCCGATTTTGATTGGTTACAACAATTGCCTCCAGCAAATTAGCCAATCAGAATCATCTGGCGAGTTTGCAATGCAATGTCAATATTGTCAAACAAAACAATATGGCTGTGCTGTCAAGTACTTCGCATTTGGTAACTTTTCTGCTGGTGAAATTTTTCTGATTTTAACATCCATTTGTACGTTTCGTCTACTACTTACGTTGAATTGAGTAACTGCTCCTCCGTAGTGCTGGATAGTGCAATAGTTGCTGTTTATTTTGTGAGATATAAGTGTTAATTTGTGTCCTACCTGTGATCTGCTTTAACAGGTTTGTATTGGTAACCGATGTTTACACGTTTTTATTATATTCACCAGCTCTATTGTATACAGCGCATATAATTGAGTGTTCCGTTAAAAAAACGCTTCAAACAAACTTCATTTATCTATAATGTACCTATATGAAGTAGAATTAAGCTGTACCTACCTATTCAATTACATATGTAAAATGATTAAATTCCTTAGAATAATAGGAATTGTCCCCAAAATAGTCGATCTCTTACCAAAATGTAGCCCCTTTACAATACAAAACAGGATTTTAGGTTTACTTTGAACTATCAAATAAACGAAGTCTATATTTAATATAAATAGTTTGGTTTTGATGATTGACTCATAAAATTGATTAAAAATGTACACAAAAGTGACATTGCCAAGCATTATCACAAGTAACCTAATGTTGGGCCTTGCAGTATCATGATCTGTGGCAATAATTGATATATTTGGCAAAAGATTTATAAAATCAAAACATAATTATAAAGTAAAGCAGGTTCTGAACATACCTACATGTAACAAATTATGAAATAAGAATCAATTATTGTTAAAAAAATTGAGTTGTAAATAAATTGTTTTTGTTAGCCCTTAACTTTAATATACCAATAGCCTGTTCATTATAGGATGATTCGTGTGACAGTTGTTACCGAGTAAGAACAAGTGATGGGACACTATTGATTAAATCAATCTATTTATGGATTATTAGCTACATACAGTTTTGAAAATAATAAAACCATAAATATTTATACATGTATTACTAACTCAACCTGTTTAGGTATCATGATATCACTATCCTCCTACTCCGAATGATCATTCTTATTGCAATCTTGCAAATTAATAATAAATTCTTGATCACACATTGTATCAATCGAGGTAGGTACTATCAAACAAATAGACGACTAGTGTTTTATTGAATATTTATGAGTTGGTAATTAAGATCTTTGAGTGAAATCTTTCAAATCATTGTATTGCGCTGGTAAATGGATGAATATCCCGGTTAAAAAAAATATTTAAGAAAAAGTTACAGTCAAAAGTGCCATAAGACCATGAAGTAAAAAGTCAAAATATAAAAAATAATTATAAATACCTACATATAAAAATAATTACTATTTATTTAGTTAATTATACTCCATACTCGATTGTGTCAACATAGTTTGGATACTAGATTCTCCATTTAATAATGAAGTGACAACTACATCCTTCTATGAGCGTAATCATTTGGATTTACATAAATTGAAATGCTTAGAAAAAATAATTTAGGTATTGTAATTTATCCATAAATGAGTTATGCATTATCATGTTAATGCATAATAATAATGTATGTTTTGAAATTGTATTTTTGTTAGTGAAAAAGCAAGATGGAATATGTTGTGATACAAAATATTATGCATTCATGCATTTTTAATAATTGAAAGTGAAGTTGAACAGGGAAATGAAAGCAGAACATTAGAAAAAAAACGGTCTGTAGTTTTATAATACAGATTGGAAGGCTTCATCGTAAAGGTTATTTTTTGCTAAGTAAATTAGCATGCACACACGAACATACATACGCATACACGCACATATCCACACGCACACACGCGCACTTGCACCGCACAGACACGCGCACATGCGCCGCACAGACACGCGCACAGACACGCACACAGACACGCACACACGCGCCGCACAGACACGCGCACAGACACGCACACACGCGCCGCACAGACACGCGCCGCACAGACACGCGCCGCACAGACACGCGCCGCACAGACACGCGCCGCACAGACACGCCCCGCACAGACACGCCCCGCACAGACACGCGCCGCACAGACACGCGCCGCACAGACACGCGCCGCACAGACACGCGCACACACACACACACACACACACACACACACACGCACACACGCACACACACACACACACACACACACACACACACACACACACACACACACACACACAGCCACCATACCAGAGGTGAAGACATTGTGCATCCTTACTCAAATATGTGACTAAAATATAATTTTGAAATAGTGATAAATGCATAATCGCTTACAGACGTTATTACCCAGAGGACGTTATTACATAATAAATAGTGTTTTTGTAATATGCAATAAATTATGTTGATTTCAGATGTCGTGCTTGTACCACTATCTATTGAAATGATTCAAAATAATCGCTTTATTTGTGAATCCCACTTTTTGCCATGGTGTTTTAGAAAAACTCGGAAACGATTATTACTAGATAATGCCATCCCAACACTCAATATGGAGCCCCCACCTTTACAAGACGAGTTGTTTTCTGAGTTTCCTTTGCATCGACGAAAGAAAATGCCAACGCAGGTATGTCAAAGCTCTTGTAACAGCAATATAGTACAAAGAAATAAATTAATATTGTATACTGGGTTTCAATTAAAGTAACCCAATATATAACCCAGTTTGTTGGTTCCCGGACCATGCCGAGTTCGTTTCTGGTGGATTAGAATAGGGCCACTCCATCTCTTCCTGAGAATTTCGTAGAAGGCAACTAAAGAACATTAGGAGGCAGGACACGAAATTTCCGTCCAATTAAGCAGTCCGACTGGAGAAGTACTTCCGCCCTACAGAATACCAGCTATAATAACCTCGGCATTAGATTAGTGGAATATACCTTTAAACATGTAAATAACTCGCCCAATCTTAATCTAGCCAGAGCTCACTGGAGAGTTTTTGTGCTGTCAGTGGGCAGACCAAAGTCTTGTACTACTTTGTCTTTTACACTGACTCGTCTGGTATTGCACACGTCCATAGACCGTCAGAAACCACTTTCCATCAGGTGGACCATGTGCTCGTCTACCACCTAAGTGGTATAAAAAAAAATAAGGGATAGGAGTGTTCTCCATCCGATATTAAACTTAAAAAGTGTCCGCTTGACGGCAACAGGCTCGCTTCCTATTACTTGGGACCGAAAATAATACACCTCTGCAGCCCTTTCGGGGATTGATAACTCAAATGAAAAATGTGCAGAGGCCACGGCATTTATGCAAACTGTTTACTTCAGCAATGTTAAACGTTCCTACGTGACTGACAACGTACTTGTAAAACATAATGTTACTTGTAAATTATGTCCAATATGATATGTACTAATTGAAGTTTCAATTTTTCCAGCATTACCACCAATAACTCAAATGGGTTTTGGCGAGACAGAAGCATCAACTTCCACAGAATTTATACAAACTATTGGTAAGTATTGAGTACCTATCAATAGTTTACTTTAAGAATGTATAAAGAATGTCTTGAGGCTGACATGGTTTTTCACATTAATAGTGTAACGCGCCCCGGGATATTTACCACGGGTTTTTTTAGGTATTAACTGGAACATGTACAAAGTCAAAACGCGGCCATAGTGTGTAGTTTATATTGTAAAACAGCCATATCGACGCTAGTCCTGATCCGAAAATATTGACATACTATACGCCGCGACAGCGAACGTAGCGAGTAGGCCGTTATGCGCTCCCCGAATTTCGTAGACCAGTATTTAAGGGAATTTGTCATTTTAAATCACTTGACATTTTGGGATTTAGGTATCAAAAGGATATCGTTACTAAAAATATTAAACTAAAACAAATTTGGTAGGCGGTAGGACACGGCGATATTTCCGTCCAGTTGAGCAGTCCGACTGGGGAAGTACCTCCGCTCTACAGAGTACTTCATGGTGTGTGCCCAGCGGTGAGTAGGGTAGCCAGAGCTCGATGGAGAGTTTGTGCTCTCAGTGGGAAGACTAAAGACTTGCCCTGCCTTGTCTTCCACACTAACGGCACAGAAACTCTGTGCTTACAGGGTCGCCAGCGCGAGTGTGACTCCTCTGGTGTTGCACACATTTATAGGCCACGGTAATTACTTTTCATCAGGTGGGCCGTGTGCTGTGTTCTTTATTATCAGGACAAGGTTTGCATAATATAAGTAAAAATAAAAAAGAGAAGTGTACCGCGAACGGGATTTGTACTTGGATGGGGCCACGGGTTTGGCAAAAAAATGGCGGTATGATGTTCATCAGGTCAGCTAGTATTATAATAAAAATAAATAGCTATACAAGCTGTATTCTTGAAACGGGGCAGTAAGGGAAATCCCTAACTTTTTAACATATTCTGAACTACATTGGCAGTTTTGGTAAAGCCGTCGGTTACGGTGAAGCAAAGTCGGCAAAAAAAATGCTAAAGTCTAAAAATATTTTTTGGTGCTAATCGATCCCATTTCATGTGGGGAAGACCATTTAAGGTTTGGGTACTAAAAACGACAGAAGTCGTCAAAAACGCTTGTCTATATTTGGTTGTTATAACCAACATCCACTCAGGTGGAACCGCGAGCAACGGCTATCAACAGCGTCATTGCTTTTTAGATATATAATATAAAACTAATAATATTGGTTTGATATTTTCAGTTGGAGAGACTACACTAAGTCAACAATAAGTCACCGAGGAAAAATTCTCAAGAAATAGCAGACTGCAAAATTATCATTAAAACGTCTTGCTAAAAGAACCTTAAACCCTAAACAACTTAGACTCAGACATGTCAAAAGAATTTGTAAGCAATATGTTATAAAATAAAAAAAGATCACCTACTGGTAAAAGGTGGACGTTGGAATCAAACATTTACAGAATTCACGTAAACTTGCATATTGTTTATTCCTAATCTTCGTTTTTCTAATGATTTGTGTTCATAATCATCACTCTTCGTATATTTTCTGTATAATTTTAATTGATTGTTTGGTTGAATTTTGATCATTGATTTATTGATAATTGATTGACAGACATTTCTTATTTTTTTAATATTAATGATGTCATTACATTTTAGTTTTTTTGTCAATTATCACAAAATACTTTTATGGCGCTTAAAAAAGTGCGATTAATGAGTTCCCCCTGTTTATTTGTGCACTATCGCAAGTAACACGAAGAGATTATTTGAGCTCTCTGCTCGTCATAAAAGAGATCAGCGCAGGTTGACAGCGTTGGCTGTGCCCACCAATTTGGGGCCAAGACTTCGGAAGTGCTTCCCGAAGTCCCACCGGCCGTCGAGCACGAGCCCCAGATATTTCATCTGGGGCTTGATGCCGATGAGAGTGCCTCCTACTGTGAGACTGGAACCAGGTGGTGGCGTACGCCGAGGTCCATGAAAGAACATGGCCTCGGATTTATGCAGAGCCACCTCAAGGCCCAGCCGCTGGATCCGTTCCACGACTTGAGCAACCGCGGTCGTGGCCCTCAGGGTCGCTTCGCGGTATGTAGCCCCGCTCACCGTCACTAGCGTGTCGTCCGCATAGCACGTGACGGCGGCGCCGTCCGCGAGCTCACCGCGAAGCACCCAGTCGTATCCGATGTTCCACAGGAGCGGCCCTAGAACCGATCCCTGTGGAACACCGCACGACATCTCACGCCGACCGACGCTGGTCGCACTTGGGTAGATGACGGCTCTCTCCGTCAGGTACGCCCCGACTATGCGGCGGAGGTAGAGAGGCACACCGTGGTACACGAGTGCCTCCCTGATGCAACTCCAGGGCAAGATGTTGAACGCGTTGGAGATGTCCAAGGACACCGCCAACGTCACCTCACCCCGGGTGACTGCCTCCTCCGTCAATGTCCTCACGCGCATGATGGCATCCACTGTGGACCGCCACCGGCGGAAGCCGTATTTGGCATCCGCCTGGTCCGGCCCCCTACCAGAGATGTGCTCGACGAGGCGCTTCGCAATAACTCTTTCAAAGAGCTTGCCCACCTCGTCGAGCAACACAATGGGCCGGTAGCCAGACGGTTCGTCTGCCGGTCGACCCTCCTTTCGGATGAGGATCAGTTTCCCCATCTTCCACATCTTCGGAAACTGGCCCCGCTCCATGCATGCGCTGAGTAGCCCTCTCAGTCGGGGTTCGAGACCGTCTTCTCCCAGAGCTAGGACCCACGGCCTGGAATGCCGTCGGGTCCCGGGGCGGTGCTTTTCTTGGCTCTAAGCCTTCGCTCCACCAGCTCCAGTTCTACCCAAGTCACCTCGGGGACTTCGTCGTCAACTACCACCCTGGGCGCCACAGCCGAGGTGGCGGAGTCGCACCCCCATGGGTCCCGCTCCAGCGTCTCCATGAGCTCCTTGTAAGCCGCAGCTTTCGCCCGCTTAATCTCTGCTCGGAGGGCATCTCTGGCCTCCCTCTATCAAATCAATGTTAATAAAAATTGCATATTTATGTTAAGGTAGGTGTATAGTGAAACTTCATAATATATAAAAGTTTTTATTAGGATTTCTTTGAGAAAAAACACTAACACTCCGACACAAAACAAACCATCCAAATATAAATAAAGAGTAATGTTGTGTTTGGTTCTTTAACTTTAATATACCTATCATAGTTACATTATGATTCCAACGTCTATTTTTTGCTTTATTTTATTTATTTGGGTAAATAAAGAGTCGCGCAAACGGTACTAGGCGTAAAGGGCAAGTTAGACACATATCTTATTTGTTGATGTACATGTGTTCTTGTCCGTACTTTATATCTTAATGCTTGTTTTTTTTTGTGGAGGTAGTTTCTTCACGGAAAACATCGAAGTTTAACCGTTTCGCAGTTAGCCCCCAAAATGGAAAACTGATCCCAACTGGGTCGGGTTAAAGGCTCAGAGGATTCCGATGATCTTTAATTTGAAACCACTGACGCAAAAACGGCGGGGTGTAATAAGTTTGACGTGTATGTGTGCGAGTCTGTGGCATCGGAGCTCCTGAAAGGATGAACCGATTTTGATTTGGTTTTTTTTTTTGTATGAAAGGTATATTAGACGGAAGTGTTGTTAGGTGTTTGAAAAAAAATGGTCCAAGATGGCCTCTGCCAGAAAATAACGGAGTTCATATTTTTTCACATCTCTGTCAATATGGGTATCAAATGAAAGGGTTTGACTAGTAGATCAATTTAATAGACCCTAGCTGCTAGATCATTCAGTCATATCGGAACGATCCAAGATCCGCCCGACATGACAACGCTTGAATCAAAATATGTATTACTAGGTACATCAAAGTTATAGGGCTAACTAACACAATTTATCTTCGACTTTTTGAGGGTTGTTTTTTTGTGACGGGGGGGCTTTTAAAATTTTTAATTTAATTTTTACTGACGGGGGTTTTTAAATTTAATTTGTATTTAACACTTCTTAAACTGATCTACTCGTCAAGCTCTTTCATTTGATACCCATATTGAGGGAGTTGTAAAATAAAATGTGCCATTTTGTGGTGGCAGCCATCTTGGTTTTGAAATTTTTATAATTGAAAGTAAAGAAAGTAAAGATGAAAGTATTCTACTAGTCAAGTCCTTTCATTTGATACCCATATTGAGGAAGTTGAAATAAAAACTGTAATCCGTAGTTTTGTAGCGGCGGCCATCTTGAACCGATTTTTTTTTTCAAGCATAGCTAAGAACACTTCCGTCTAATATACCTTTCAAAAAAAACTAAATCCAAATCGGTTCATCTGTTCAAGAGTTACGACGCCACAGACAGACACACACCACATACACACAGACACGTCAAACTTATAAACCCCGTCGTTTTTGCGTCGGGGGTTAAAAAGTTAAAAATAAATTGTGTTGGTTAACCTTTTAACTCTGATATACCTAGTAATATTTGATTCAAGCGTTATCATGTCGGGGGACCCTAACTGGGAAAGCACTCCATCATGTTATCGGAGCGATCCAAGCTCTCCCCGACATTATAACGTATGAATCAAATATTACTAGGTATATCAGAGTTAAAAGCTTAACATATCCAATTTATTTTTTACTTTTTGGGGAAAGTTTTTGTAACGGGGGTTTTTAATTATTTTTTTTCTAAATTCTTTCCGCCGGCTTTATTTATTTTTGAAACTTTCAAATTTAAGCAAGGATGAGATATTTCATGTCCGAGTTGCCCCCGGAACTAGTGCTACGATTAGCATCTGTTTAACAACTACTCCTTGATAGCCTTCTGATGAGCCTAAACCCGCTATATCTGCTCTAAGTTACTGAGGATGATGGTTACTCGCAAGCTCACATCCAGACAATGAAACAATATTGAATTTTAACCTTTCTATGTTTAAGATGCGAATAGGGCAGTGCAGATAGCGTCAAAAATGAGAAATAAAATTAATTACTAATACATTTATCTATTGACTGGATTTAGTCAAATGAACATCTTTTAAATAAAATTTGTACAGTTGAAATATTATATCCTGTACTATATCCTGTATTATATCAAATGATTATTTTTAAAGTTATATGTTTTCGAAATGAAAGTTTGTCAAATGATTAGTTTTTCAAACGTTGTTTATAAAATGTTTTGTCATTATGTTGTTTGCTAAACAATAGGGACCCTCTACATATATCGAAAAAATTGGAAAATATTGTTTTTTGTTCGTATCTGTCACATAACCTCTTTTTTACACAAAATTTTGTAAAAGTAAACTTTCACCAAATTTTGTTTCTTCATGTTTCAAACATAATCACATTGCTTTTTCATCAATATATTCATATTTTCGTCGTATTTTCATGCTCAAATTGTGTTCAAATAGTGTTTATTGTGCTCAAATATGTGTGTATGAATTGGTATTGGTTGAGTGAAATAAGCAACAAAAAGTTAGTAAATATATGTTTTCTGAAAAATATTATATATTTCAGAAAAAGCAAAAAGCACTAAACTGAAAATATTAAATTTCAAAAGTTACATTTAAATATTATGAAAATGATTCGTTATTTACAATAAATCCTTTTTGTTATTATTTATATTTATTACTAAATAAATTTGATCGTGTTTGAAACATGAAGAGGTAAAATTACACAAAATTTTGTTGAAAAAGAAGCTGTGGGGCGTGTCGGACAGCCTCTTTAGCGTGGCGGTTGTGAACGCAGGCGGCGTGGGCTCGATACCCCCCGCAGTGCAAATAATGGCACGGTATACCCATAACGTCGGTTGGTTGGAACCCTCAAAAGTCCGACTTAACTACAGAACATAGATGTCGCCAATTGGTTATGGAGGTCAGATGGCTGTCGCTTCGCGGGAAATATCGAAGTTCAGCCGCATCTTAGTTAGACGACTCCAACGTCATTCCAACTCCAACTGAGTAATGAAAAAGTTTAGATAATGAAGATGGAATAGTCCTACTTTTAGAGGTGTGCAGCACCTAAATAGCTTTTTGGAAATGAATGATGCAGGCATATTTAATGATAAGCCTAGCGCCATTAGTGTAAAGTGTAGGAAGGCATCTATGTCATTTATAATCTAATGTTTTAATCATTTTATGTAATTTGATGAGCTGTAAAATGAATTCTAATTTATTTGACTTTATAATTTTAATGCATCTATTGACATTGTGATATATAAATATAGATAATACTTTACTATTATATAAAGTAATCATCGAATCTGTAACAGATAGCATATATTATAGTGTTTTAGTGTGTATATTGCTAACAGCATGTAAATAAATAAATACTGATAGCAGATGAGAATACAAAACCAAAAAATCATATTTGCCAATTTTGCTCCAAAACTGTAAGGTAATCTGAAAAACGAAAAACGTTCCCATACAAATTGTGGAAAACCATTTTTCACCTTTAAAATGCACCCTATTTCACCCCGTACCTACTTCATAGTTAGTTTAATTTATTTTTCTCCCTGCTTTATTCATTTTTCTTTTTAGTCCCAAAAGCTTATTATTTCCCTAAATTTGTATCTACATCGCCTAGACATGTACCAATGAAATGAAATTTATTAGTAGGAAACATTATTAATATTTTAAATTTTTTGTTGTCATTAGGCATATGAGTCTTGTACATGATACGCAAATTATATTATTATTTAACTACTTACTAACTATACCTACTATATTAAGTTTGAATTAGTATTATTAAGTAATTGTTAACAAATGTCAATTTTGAATTAATTTTTCCTCTAGGATATTCTACACATAATTTTAATTGTGGACCTAAACATAAACTGGAGAAATGTGGGTGCTAGCACCTCTGCCTACTCCTTCGGGGATATAGGCGTAAGTTTATGTTATGTTATGTTTGATTGAATTGTAAATATAAGATGTCAAAGAAATGAGGATCATAATATTACATTTATCAATGTCCACATAACTTCAATTAATATTAAAGTTTATAGGTAAGTATATATATAATTTTTTCTGATAAGCACTATATTGAAAACTAAATAAATCAATTCGTGTACTTTATATAAATAATAGAATATCATGTTATAATACTAATGGTAATTTACACTCAAAAATGTTACTATCTTAATTTCACCATAAATTATTGTAAATCTTACAATTACATCTCAAGTTATCAGGAGATTTGGTGATAACTTGGGCTGTGATTGTAAAATAAATCTTAATATAACTTATATCAGTACTTATTTTGTTGTATAAATCGAAAAAGTAAACATTCGAGATAGGTAAGGCTTAACCCATGTAAATGACAATGAATGTCATTATCACGTAAGTAGGTACTTATGATTTTTTCATTACCACTTTTTGTATCTACATGTATTGGAATAGGTTGAAATTTATTAAATAAATAAATATTCTACAACATTCTACACAACGCTATCTAGATCCATGGTAAGCATAGTTTAACTAGCTTGTGGTATGGTATCTAGAATACGGATAAACATACTTAAATACTTTTTTTTTGTAAATACATACATATTATACATAGAAACACCCAGACCAATGCAAATACTCATAATCACACATACAAATATTTGCACTGAGCGGGGATCGAACCCGCGCCTCCTGCGTAGCAGTCGTGTTCACTACTGCCACGCCACAGAGGCTGTCAAATAAATGAACTATCTATTGTCACCTAGTTTTAAGTTGGTTTTGCGTGCATTAAAATGTATTCTATAAAGTCTCATAAGGTGATCATGACATGATTATCAGAATGAATTATACTGTATTTTTTTTGTCAAATAAAAATATAAAAATATTTGTTTGGAAATTTTTATTCGCTTTCCCATATTATTTGAAAGGCATGAATAATCGATTGGAATTAAACAATAATCGGTATGAGTCGATTAATCAACCAATTTAATCGATAGTCGATTAGGCGATTATCGTAGAACATTTCATTGGTACGTCTCTACCCGGCGGATTGTAATCAGGTGAACGAATGAACGGTTATTTCCAGTCAGCTGAACTCTATCGTTCGTAGTGCCTTCTCTTCCCTCTTATATACTCTTTGCCAGTCACTGAAGCTTGAGTGTGACCAGATATAGATTAGAAATTATACCATCGTTTTGTTTGTTTGAGTCACTATGAGTTTGTAACGTTGACGTATAATAAAAATGTAATTATTTATGTAGACCATGGACCGGACCGTCCAATAGGTGGTTCGGTCGTGTATTACGCATACCGGACCACCACCTTACATGTACAAAATCGGTAGTATATTAGAACTTTAAATCATAGTATCAATCAATTCTACTAAACTAGCGCAGACGCATTACGAACATGACTGAAATGTTGAGACACAGAGGGAAGGTAGAACAACGCACTTTTTCTGCCCTCTGATGGAACAGTAATTTGCGTGGCATTGGGTCGAGTCGGACTATGAGCTGTCCAAGCTCCTCAGCGAACATGAATGTTTTCGAAAGCGCTAATATATCTGGGCATTGCGCATTGGTGGCAAAAGTATATGTGTATATGGTTTGTAAGATGAAGACCTACATAATGTTTTGGGGGTCTGCCCCCTGTATGAACATGATGAGAAGGGTGATAAGTAAAATTGGAGGTTGGCCCTATGTATGACGGTTGCAGAGCTTTGCCCGCGTTTGGCACGAGAGGTGCAAAGGTCATGAAGTCTCTAACGGTGACGAAGCCCTTTAGTGTAGTGTGGCGTCCTGCCCAAGAAAGAGGACAGAGTGAAAATGGTAGGGCACCAAAAATAATTTGTAGAAGTCAAGAAATGCGACCCGAACGAAATCTGAAGCCATTAGGGCGCGCATCTCTTAAGCTATGCTATGTTATGGGAAGGAGGTGAGAATGGTGAATCCTATTAAACTCGTAGAATTCCTACTAATTTGGCCACATAGGTCCATATGGTCACACCGATGGGAACATAAAATAAAAAGTAGTTTGTTCAATAACTTTTATTTTAGTAACCTCATCTGATCATCACAGTCACTCACAATATTTTATTAAAAAACATACCAAGCGACACAATTTTACATGATTTTCTTGAGAGTTTAATGATTAAAGTAGTGGTAGATGACCACATTTTAAACTAAATTTCTCGTACAAGATCAGACACTCATTTTAGTCATTATAAATAATGCCAATTTATTAGTCGATTGTAACATAGTCTTTGTAAAGCTTCACAGTAAATGAATAAATTTCATCAAAATAATTCCAAGTACTTTATCATCAATATTATTATTTTTTAATGATTATTCTTTATCAGTATTCTGCTGTCCATATATGGTAATGTCAATGAGCAACAATCGTGCCAACATTGCAAAAATATATATATTATACGTCATTTTTGGAAGGCTATGGAGTATAGCGGCTGACTGTATTTCTCTAAAAATAATTAAAAGTACTGCGTGACCAATAGATTTAGCATAATTTAAGTAGTATTTAGTTAGTGAAGTGTACTAATAAAATGTCTTATTCTAATAGTAAGTTCTAATTGGAATATTATTGAGGCCAGCATGGTAGCATTATCTGTTGGACTAAACATAATGATAAAACTGTGTATGTAAGAAATTGTTAGTAACCGGTGAATCTACAGTATAATTTTATGTCCGCAGAGTATACTTGGGCAGCTTTGCCCAGAACTGCGAGGGGTACGCCACTCGTTTTAGGCGGTGATCCGAAGGGGAGAAATTTTCTGTACACCAACGGGAATTCCGTTATTATCAGAGACATTGAAAACCCCGCAATTGCGGATGTATATACGGAGCACTCATGTCAAGTCAACGTTGCGAAGTACTCTCCGAGCGGTTTTTACGTTGCTTCTGGAGGTAAGGATTACCATATATTAACTAGTCTTAGCCTGTGACATACATCGAATCTGTGTTGCACCCCTTAGGGTAATACATACCCGTAATTTATCAGTTGGTTCTCGTCAGAGTAGAATTTGGGCCACCCCATCTCTTCCCAGGTGGTACAAGGCGACTAAGGGATAATGTCTGTTTAACATCAGACAGATATATACAGCCCAGACTCAGTCTCAGATGCATGGCTCAAGTTAACAATAGTGCCTGGAATATGGCAATAGGCTCACTCTCTATAGTCCCACATAATATTATATAAATAGTATAATAAATCAGTATTATAAAAAGTGGTCTTTATAATACTAATATATATAACATAGACTATTATTATCTTACAATTATTTTTATGTAATTCCACCTTGAGACCATCCAGGCTAATTGGAACAGGCTATTTACTAGCAACCAATAAACGCGACTAGGGGATAGGGCTGTTCTCCATCTTACAATAAACACACAGCTCATTATAAAGTGGTGAGATATCAGGAAGCCATCCAATCCTCTAATAAAAATACATCAACATAAAGAGCATGAGCCACAATGTGTTCAAGTCTAGAGTACAGCAATTGATCACTATGAAATTTGAACCATTCCATCTCTTCCCATGCAGTGTCGTACAAGGCGACTAAGAGATAGGGCTGTTTAATTTCAGACAGATATATACAGCCATGATTCAGCCTCAGATGTATGGCTCGAGTCAAAAATAGTGCCTGGAATACGGCAATAATCTCATCCCCTATTACATGCAATCAAATTTAATGATTGGTGAAATGTGGGTGTTAATTCACCTCGGCTTAACCCTCCAGTGGATAAAGGCGTGGTAATATAATTATATGTATATATTTACAACCAAAATATGTTACTTTGTTGTCTCATCAACCATGACCATACAATAAATTATTGTAAAGCATAATTATTCATAGTTTTATGGTGCTAGTATATATATATAGAGATGATTTACCTCCTTGTTGGTTTGCTTGATTCATGTATGTTTGTTATTTTGTAAACATTAGTATGAATAATAACACTACAGGAAGCTTTTGGAGTGCGTAAAGATTGCGATTGGCTGTTGTATCTCTAACGAAAACATGTGAATATAAATGTATGAATAAAAAGTTCCTCGGTGATCACGGTTTTTACAATCGTGACAGGCGGCTCCACGTGTCACCCCCAGGCCTGCGCTCATGGGGGGGCGGAGGTCGTTCATCGACCTCAGACGCCCGAGTTGCCTTCGTACGCGGGCAGCCTGGCTTGGGATCCTTCGTCGCTCCCGCTGTCGCTCTCGCCCCGCCTCCTTCTTCACGGTAGGTTTGCCAGAGCTCACTGGAGAATTTGTACTGTCAGTGGGAAGACTAAAGGCTTGTCCTGCTTTGTCTTCTACACTGACGGCACAGAAACTCTGTACTTACAGGGTTGGCAGCTCGACTGTGACTCCTCTGGTGTTACAAACGGTCATAGGCCACGGTAACCACTTTCCATCAGGTGGGCCGTGTGCTCGTCTGCCACCTAAGTGGTATAAAAAAAAAAATTACTTGCTCGCAGAAGGAGGCGCCGGAGATGTACTTACGCAGCATTTATACATTTATATAAAATAATACATGAATCATTCCTAATATGGTTGTAATTTGTTATATAAACTTTTAGAAGTGATTCATAATATAATATGTACAGATATGGCAATAACAACGATAACACGTCTATTTGGGTAAATCATTTAGATTCTTTTTTAAATTACTGCTTATTAGCTGTCGCCCGCGGCTCTGTGCGTGGATTTCGATTATCGCGATTTTCGGTTATCTATCTGTGTACTTTCATCAGCTTAACTGACGTGACAGCTAAGAAAAGGAACACACGGTAAATTTCCCATTCAAACTTTCAACCCCTAATTTACCACATATTGAGAACTTTTTATAGGAGGTAGGACACGGCGGTATTTCCGCCCAATTGAGCAGTCCGACTGGGGAAGTACCTCCGCCCTACAGAATACCGCGGTTATAATAACTTCGTGTTGTGTTCCCAGCGGTGAGTAGGGTAGCCAAAGCTCACTGGAGAATTTGTGCTGTCAGTGGGATGACTAAAGGCTTGTCCTACTTTGTCCTCTACACTGACGGCACAGAGACTCTGTGGTTACAGGGTCGGCAGCGCTAGTGTGGCTTCTCTGATGTTACACACGTCCATAGTCCACGGTAACTGCTTTCCTTAAGGTGGGCCGTGCGCTTGTCTGCCACTTAAGTAGTATAAAAAAATATATACTTTTCATCCCCAGAGGATCCCGTAAGGCGAAACGGGATCCTCTAAGGATGCCGTAAGGCGAAACCGGTCAGGTCTAATAACTATTGAAAAAGTGGAAAAGTACAAGTGAGTTCTCAATATGTGTAACAACAAATTCCACCAAGTGCCATCAATCAACAGTATATTAACCTAATTTACCACTTCAGGGGTAAAATGTTGAAGCGCGGATATAAATTTGTACCTTAGTATTCCGTCGCGGAAGATCCGTCAAGTGTGAGATAGGCATAGAATTTCATGCCACCTTTTATCCCTTCATAACATAACATAACATATACTCACGCCTATATCCCCGAAGGGGTAACTAGAGGTGCTAGCACCCACATTTCGCCAGTTAATGTTTAGGTCCCAATGTGATAGGTGGCGAGCCTATTACCATTAACCGGGCACTTATAAACCTGCGATAAATACACACATAACTTCGAAAAGCATCGAAAAGTCATTGGTGTCATCCTTTACTGAAAACTTACAACCTTATACTCCCTTCGATTAGGTAATTCTGCTGTGCAGATTTGTAATCACATAGCGTCGAACATAGCGCTGTGACAGCCTAGATGGAGATTGCCATCATTGGTCGGACTGGGTGACGTCACTGGAAATCGACCAATGACATGGTCTATCAAGGATGTCGAAGCGCTGTGCTCTACATTGTGTGCTTAGAGAATTACAGAACTGAACTTAAATAATCTTGATAATTCTTTTTAATAGTTGTACTTGTTGTACTTGATAGTTATATTTGAAAATCGAATGGAGTATAAAAAACATCATGGGACAAAAGGTCAAGTTTATGGCCTCAGGAGTTTTACTTCTGTGTTGATAAATCAGTCGATAAATATACCTAGTTCCCGGTATACAGGTAAAAGATTACCTGGAGGGAAAGTACTCTAAATAGTTGAGATAGCGAATTGCACTCTAAGGAAACATTCCATTAACTTACTAATTAACTGCATTAAATGATTATCGAAAATTCGCTTGTCACAATTTTTATTATTATTATTATTAGTTAGCAGGCAGGCAGTCGTAGACAACTGATAATGCCTGTATCCAGTTTCCATTTTCTTTCTTTCTATTTCTTTAGTTTGAGGTAAAATGTATCAAGTCTGTTTTTAAACTGGTTGATACTGTCTGCAGAGACTACATTTTCTGGGAGCTTGTTCCACGTTCTGACTACTCTGTTACTGATGAAATGTCTGTGAGGATTGTTGTTGGAGAAGCTAGTGCACAACTTCAGATGGTGTCCTCTTAAATGTGCATTCTCGTTACGAATAAAGAGGGCATCAAAGTTCTTTATATCGTAGAATCCATTCAAAATTTTGAATGTTTCTATTAAATCTCCACGATTTCTCCGTTCCTTCAGTGTTGTGAGTTTTAGTATTGACAAACGTTCCTCATATGTCCGCTGTTTGAGATTCCTTGGTACTTTAGTAAATCTTCGTTGCACTCCCTCTAAGAGATCAATATCCTTAACGAAGTAGGGACTGCAGACTTGAAATGCGTATTCCAAGATAGGTCTTATAAACGTTTTATGTATCTTCAGCACCATTTCTGGAGTTAAGGTTCCAAACGCTTTCCTGATGAGGTAGATTAGGCTGCTTGCCTTCTTGGTAACAGATGTTATATGGGTCTCCCACTTCAGGTCTTCGGTAATCATCACACCCAGATCTGTCTGAACTTTGACATCCATAAGTTGTATGCCGTTTACTGTGTAAGTGTGATGAGGATTCCTATTTCCTATGTGCAGCACCGTGCATTTCGAGGCATTCAGATTAAGGAGCCATTCCTTTGACCAGTTTGCTATTCTGTCTAGATCTGCTTGGACATCTTCATAATTGATCAAAGGATTTGCGAAGAGCTTGGTATCATCGGCAAAGATACTGACATTACTTCTCAAGGAGTAGGGTAGGTCAAAAGTGTAAATAATATACAGCACCGGGCCTAAAACGGACCCTTGCGGCACGCCACTGGTTATCATTCGTTGGTCTGATAGACTTTCGCCCACCCTCACACGGAAGGATCTTTGTTGTAGAAATGCACTGATCCAGGCTAGCAACTTTCCACGAATTCCAACAAAGTCCAGTTTATATAAAAGTCTTCTAATCGGAACTTTATCGAAGGCCTTTTCGTAATCTAAATAGATTACGTCTGTAGGCTCTCTGATATTAAAATCTTTCGTCCACGACGACAAACACGACAGTAGACTGGATATAGTGGAGCGATGTGGGCAAAAACCATGTTGCTGGTCAGGTATAACAAGATGGTCAGTAAGAAAGTCCCTAATGTGTTTCACAATGAGTTTTTCCATGACCTTGCAAGCTACACATGTCAAACTGATGGGTCTATAGTTAGAAGGTTCCAGTTTACTTCCTTTTTTATATATAGGCGTTACATTTGCAGTCTTCCACAGTTCCGGCAACTGTGGATTTGATTGAACCGACTATAATCCGAAAAAATTAACATTCTGTATTTTTGTGAAATCAATCGATAGTGGAAAACATAAGGACCAAATCCTCTAACAAACATGGTAACTTTAATTAAAGGAAGGAAATAAAATCTTAACTTAGACATCCCAAACTTGGAGATCCCAAATCGCGATGCAAACGATGACCTGGCCCGCGTGGATTGGTTTAAGCTCCTATGCCGCTATAGTGCTATCCCCAAAAGACACCCAAAAAACTTTTACTGCACATACATAGAGTGCACTTTGTGACTTCGCTGTTAAGATAAGATAATATTTATTGTACACTAACACATTACAGTACATGTACGGATAACATTATGAAAAATGTACAAATGGCGGCCTTATCGCTACAAGCGATCTCTTACAGGCAACCTTTGGATGGAAATGTTTTAATTGTCTTAACAATAATAACCCATGGGTAGTTGTTCGTGGATCTTCTTGATCTTAGCGTTAATTTCAGTCGCATTACCAGTCTAACTCTGGTTTTGGCTGAACTACTATATTTTCTGATTTTTCGGTGTATACATACATACATATAATCACGCCTTTATCCCTGGAGGGTTAGACAGAGGTGAATTAACATCCAAATTTCACCAATAATTGTAATCGGTCCCACGTAATAGGGGGTGAGCCTATTGCCGTAATCCGGGCACTGTTGTTGACTCGAGATATCTGTTGGATGTTAAACAGCCCTATCGCTTAGTCGCCATGTACGATACCGCACTTGAAGAGATGGGGTGGCCCAAAGTCTACTCTGCCGGGAACCACGCGGGGTATACCTATATGTTCCATATAACTATATCTATTATAGGTCCTCAGTTTTAAGTAGTGTTATAAATATTATAAAAATATGCTCTTATAACATCACCACGATTACCAAAACAACACAAGTGGGAACATATTTATCAAGATTTCGTAGGACTGCGAACGTTGGCGCCAAGCCAGGCCGTATCACTCCAGAATTAAACTGAAACTAGTTTTGTTACTAACATTTAATATGTGGTAATATCATTTCTAACACATACTGAAGGGATTTTTTCTAAATCTAGGGAAATTGTCACAGTAACGGCTAAGATCAGATTATTTTTTTGTTGAACCCAATTTTTTTTAACGTGTGCTTGTATGTTACAAGCACTCTTAAAAAAAATTGGGTTCAACACTAGTACTAACCGTTACTTGTAGTAACCGTTTATAAAATAAAATGTGTTGAATAAAACGAACCCTCCGGAGCGTGAGGGATTACTCGAGGCAATTCACTTTTGATAACAATAAAAGCGTGCGCTTTTAGTCGGTTCGACTCCGACATAACCACTCCCACTGGCTCCGAGAGCTACTACGGTGGCAGAAGGGTTCAAATCTATCATTCATAGACTATCAATATCAATCAATAAGCCTGTCGCAATTCACTGCTGGACATAGGCCTCTCCCAATGTTGGGAGGCTTTGGCCTACTATTTCCACACTGGTCATACGGGTTGGTACAGGGTTTTATTTCGAGTTTTCCTCCTCTCGCAGTGATATCGTCTGCGTATTTTACCGTTAGTCGCCTCTTACAACACCCTTCGGATGAGACGGGGTAGTGATTTTTGTATACTTTCTCCGTAGATCCATAGATTATATCACACAAATCCGCGTGCGTTAGGACCTCGTTTCTCTCTCGATTTGGGGTCAAGATATATGCCGGGATCTATACTTATATTCGTATCCAATATCGGCAAGTAATTATAGAGACGACATTATACAGGTTAACCACAACGCAGTTAATGTCAAGGGAGTAATCACTGCTTATACTTAAACGGCTATTGTTTCCTAGTATTCAGTGCACACAAAACTCCTCCTTAAGGGTATGATACTGAAGAATGTATTTTGTATGAAACTTACTTAACTACGACCAAAGAGACTTATACCTCGGGCGGGACATACAAATCTTGGTAATAAAATGGACGTTTGTTGGGGGTCTTATGAGGAAAGCACGGCGTGCTACGGCGGACGTGATCGAGCTCAAATTCACCAAGCATAGATACATACATACATACATACACATATATACACATATAATCACGCCTTTATCCCCGGAGGGTTAGGCATGTGCATATGCATATGCATGTGTTGATATTTAATGATGAATAATGAAATTAAACAATGTAAAACGTCGCCAGAACCGGCAGAATATGAGATCTGAACATTTTGTACCTAAACACCATTTTATACTATATTCAACAAATAAAGAATTCGACTTTTGACTTTGACTTTGGGGTAGGACCTTACGATCGAGAAGTCCGGGATTCGAATCCTGGCCATTACACTGCCGACATTAACCCACTCCTAACACAAGCGATTTAGCTTAGCTGGAGGGGTTAGAGGGAATATTAGTAATATCGGTTCTTTTTTTGTTTTTATTTTAAAAAAAAAAACAATCAGCGCGCGCCAGGGCCTCGTTTGTCTCGCGACTTAGATCCAAGGTAATCGCCAGAATGGACTCGCCCTGGTCTCGCATGGGCGCCATTTGATTCCCCGTTTTCTTCAACTGAAGATACTTTGCAAGCGCAAAATATCTATATGACTGATAACCATATCAAATTCCGTTACACATGGGGTAGAGGTAGAACGTTCGCTGCTACGCAGGAGGCGCGGGTTCGATTCCTGCTCAGTGTAAATATTTGTATGCATGAATATGGGTATTTGCATTGGTCTGGTCTAGTACATTGTATGTGATAGATAGATAGATAGATAGATAATTCTTTATTGTACACCAACAGATTTACAGTAGGACAAGTAGGTAGCATATATACAGTTCAATGTACAATGGGCGGCCTTATCGCTGAAGCGATTTCTTCCAGGCAACCTTGGGATGGACAGTAATGTTATGAAAACAAAAGATATGGTGTAGTTACCGACTAAACTTAAATAGATAGTGTATTAAAATAACAGAAAGAGAGAAAAGTAAGTACAATAAAATTAATATACTTACGGCTTTACACAAAAAATATCAACATAAATACCTACTGACATAAGTACAAATACATATACATGTATTAAATAAATATATACATAAAGTAGATAGTTCATACTAATACGAAGGGAAAATAGTGAGTGAGCACATAATTGTGAGCTATTACCTACTGTGCACAACATGATAGGTAGTGGTTCTTGACCATTAATTTAAATACATTTAGGGATTTTGCCCGTCTGATATTCAGTGGCAACGCGTTCCATAAGCGCACCGCCCTGACAGTGAAAGACTTGTCAGCAAAGTCAGTAGAATGTCATTTGCATATACAATGTTCATGTGAATTAACGAGATCAGCCGCGATGAGTCAACCTGTGACAACGCGTTCCATAAGCGCACCGCCCTGACAGTGAAAGACTTGTCAGCAAAGTCAGTAGAATGTCATTTGCATATACAATGTTCATGTGAATTAACGAGATCAACCGCGATGAGTCAACCTGTGACCACGGCCGGTGTAACATATTCGAAATGTCAAGCAAAACAAAGGTATTTTTATACCTATACCATGAATGCGTTAATTCCCGTAAACATTATTGTATATAGAACACAGAATCTCATCAAATTGCGGTCCCAAAATCGCTGGTCACCGATGCGAAGTGCTTTGGCCGTCTATAAATAAAATATAAAGGAGTTTATCTGTTCGTATATCAGTTTCCTTATCAGCATTCTTGAATCACGATGAGTGCTGCTGGGAGCGGAAACTATTACTTGCAGTTTATCGAATCTGAAGCCGATAGAGCGATAGTCTATAACCTTGACCTTGTTGACCTTACATAGCCATGTTAGTGATGATGTGGGATATCCACGTAAAATGACTGCGAATTGTGAAAATGGTCGTGTGCGTTACCCCAGCAAAATGTTGTGCTTTAGAGTTTTAAGTCGTTTCCTTGTTTTGTAGAAACTGCGTTTTCGATCATTAAAATAAGATTACCATAATTTGTATAAAATTTTTAAGAATTTTTTTTATTATAAATATTGCTTTAAGCTACTGAACCCATATTTACTATCGATTTAAACAGTAATATATATCAGGGGTATATATTACCGTTAAGTTGTTAAGTGCACTTGCAAATTAGTTTTTTTCTGATTTTCGAAACTATTAGAATAGCTGTGGTGTTCATCAAATAAATCCAAGACTAATGTTTAAACAAATTTAAACAAACAAAGCAGAAGCAGGCGCGCCTCCCCGTTTCCGGGGACGAGTTGGGGACTCTGTAGTTCCCACACCCGAGGAGAGGGCCAGATCGTGAGAGATGGCCCTGAGTCGGCCGGGGTGCGAGGGATATGCCTGTCAACCTCACCTTCGGCAGCCAAAAACGACCCACAGGCGACGTGCGTTTTAGTCGGTTCGAGTCCAACATAACCTCTTCCACAAAAACAACAGCAAAGTTTGTTTTTCGCAAATATCTTTGTAACTATAATCTGCATTAATTTTGCTATACGAGATATTTGAATCCTATCTGGAGGGAAGTACTATAAATACAAAAGATAGCAAAGCATTTCTAGAGAGAAATTAATCTGCATTCCAAGATTTTTAGAAACTCACTTACCACATCCGGTAATTTGAATCTACTAAAATCCCAAAAAAAATACATCTGTACTTTTATGGCATGATAAGCCACACGAGACGCTATGATAGGGCAGATATACACACCTACATTCTCTGTATTTGGTCTCACGTATTAGGGGGTGTGCCTATTACCGGGCACTTTCAGTAAGTAGTTTATCGAGTAGGACAGTGGACTCCGGGTCAACCCAACTAGATAATCTGTGTGGGAGGGGAACTATAGAGATACTTCCATTGCGACCCCCTGTCTGGTACTAGACCAGTGTCTAATTTAATCTTCATAGTGTGTACAGAAAAGGCACGTACTTATTATCTATTATTGTGAAATAAATAAGTGCTTCGTATTTGTGTGCCTATTCAATAATAAATATTCTAAAACATTCTACACAACGCTATCTAGACCCATGGTAAGCATAGCTTATTAACTAGTTTAGTTTGTGTTATGGAATCTAAAATGCTAATAAACATACTTAAATACCTACTTATTTTTATTATACATAGAGACACTATTACTTACTTAATCGACAAGTTATAAATATGAAGTTATAAATATGATAACAGATTTATCATTTACAAGAATATAGTGATAAGTTGATAACAGAGTAAACAAGGATTTACAAACATACATACATATACATATAATCAGGCCTTTATCCCAGGAGGGTTAGGCAGAGGTGAATTAACACCCACATTTCACCATCATTGCATTCCGTCCCACGTAACCCAAGTCCCAAGTAACAAGGATTTGTAATTATTATTATTATTCCTAATCTAAAAGCCTAGCTATTTTTGCCCTAAGTTACTGAAAACTATATAATAATAATATAAGTATAAATAATATATAAATCGTACCCGAAAGTCGTTCGTAGGAGTATGAATGAATCATTCGTCGAAACGAACGACCCCAAGAAAGATATGTTCGATTAAGAAATAGAAAAAATTGGATCGATTCAAGCGGGATTTGAACCCGCGATCTTTCCCTTACAGGGGAAATTAAGGACAAAGTAAGGGAAAGTAAGAACCGATTCAATTTTTTCTATTTCTTAATCGATTTGAATAGTTAGCATACTAAATGCTTTTACGGCCAGATAGTAAGAGATGGCCCTGAGTCGGCCGGGGTGCGAGGGATATGACTGTCAACCTCACCTTCGGCAACCAAAACGACCCACAGGCGGCGTGCGTTTTAGTCGGTTCGAGTCCGACATAACCACTTCCACCGGCTCCGGTGGGCAGGTATCCGTGGGGGATTTGCGCACGTAAAAAAGCATACTAAATGCTTTAAAAATTGCATTCAAGACTGATATTAATATGCAGAAGCAGTTTCTAGGTTCTATATTTTTTTCAAGGGCAATAACCCTATCGCTTAGTCACCTTTTCTAAGTCTGGAATAATACATAGGCTACTTGAGAATGACTGACCTCCCAATCTCAACCCTAAAAGAAATGCCAGCGCTAGAGCCTCGTCCGTTTGTTAGCAGGTGGACCAATTTGCAAATGAGGTTGGCTTGGGCCTCAACCTCAAGGATATTGCTATAGTAGTGCCCTCTACACCCCTTCCGTTGGTATTAGTATAATAATGATAGACCTTTCTTCGCTACAGACGCATCCGGTAAGATCCGTATCTGGGATACGGTGAACAAGGAGCACATTTTGAAGAACGAGTTCCAGCCGATAGGTGGTCCCATCAAGGACATCGCTTGGAGCGCTGACAACCAGCGTATGGTCGCAGTTGGGGAAGGCAGGGAGAGGTACGTACTTAAACTATATTGTCTGTAAAATATATATTTTTTGTAATATCAATCCCCAGTACACATTAACTAGAAGGCCCATGCTTGATGCTTATATATCAGAACTGTATCTAAGCTACAACTGTTTAAAAAACAACTCCGTGACCTGTTAACAGAAAAATGCTATTACTCCGTGAAAGATTTCCTAACAGATAGGACATTACAGTACAAGGTGCCCTACTTGTGATGTGGTCGGTTCATACAGTGTTCGATGTAGGTAAATTTTATTTTGACAAAGTAAATTAATTATATCTTGACATCATAATATTGTTACGACCGCCGTCGATATCTCGAAAACTAATAATCGAATCTTCAAGAAATAAAAACGCATTGTTAGTGACGAGGTACTCTACCGATTGGCATAGAAAAATCTAGAATCATCAACAAAAAGTCACAACCTACCTACGAGTACCTACACTCTCAAATATAAACAAACAATAGGTAAATATCGAGAAATTACTCGAAGGTCAGCGACGGCGGCAAGATCAAAAGAATAGGTTTTTATCGCTCGCGAACTTTCTAGATAATTCGATCCTCCTAACTGAGAGGTATAAAAACATGCTCGCATAGCAACACGATTCATTCAGTCTTTGAGATCGATAACGAACACAGCGAACTTAAGCGACCGAAGAAGATTCTACCTGCGACCTGAGCAATGACTGTGGACTACTGTGAACTACTGAGCGACTGGGACTGTTGAGGAAGTACTGTGTGTACTAGTGATCTAATTGTCTAGTTTGTGGTGAGCTAATAAATCTCTTCGTTGAGTAAACGGCATTTAATTGTACCCCGTGCACGTAACAATTGGTGTCAGAAGCGGAATGCCGTTATTACCACGTGAAGACGAAGGGCGTACTCCACGAACCAGAAGTCAAGTGGAAATGGAGGCCGCACGTCAACGGAGCCTGGAAGAAGAAGGGCGTCAGGCCGATTCTGCTGTCTCAGCGCGAACTACGGCAGCACTAGAGGGAACCTCGTCAGATACCGACATAATGACGCTGCTAGCGTCTATGCAGCAGATGATGCAGGCCTCCAGGCAAGAGATGCAGTCTTCTATGCAGCAGATGATGCAGGCTTCCAGGCAAAAGACGCAAGCCTCCAGGCAAGAGATGCAGTCTTCTATGCAGCAGATGATGCAGGCCTCCAGGCAAGAGATGCAGGCTTCTATGCAGCAGATGATGCAGGCCTCCAGGCAAGAGATGCAGGCCTCCAGGCAAGAGATGCAGGCCTCCAAGGAAGAAATGCAGGCTACTATGCAGCAGATGATCAGGCAAGAGATGCAGGCCAACCAGGAAGCTGTCATGGGTAAAATCGATGTAGGCATCCATGCACTGGGAGATTGATAAAGTGAGGAACCTCGAAGATGGCTTGCAAATGCTGAGTAATGAAGTGGCTTTGAAGTCTGGGACCATGGACGACCGCTTGCAAGTTCTCGAAAAGAAGATCGTCAGGCTGGAAACCTGCGGACCTGTTACCGTGACCTCACCATCATCAGCAAAGTTCGACCTACCACACTTTGACGGAACTTCCTCGTGGACAGCCTTCAAATACCAATTCGAGATATTGGCAAAAACTAAAGCCTGGAGCAACGAGGAGTCATTTATGGCTTTGACACTTGCATTACGAGGAGATGCCTTAATAATACTGGAAAATCTGCCACCTGAAGGAAGGACTCTGGGGTCTTTGATGGAAGCTTTAGACACACGTTACGGTGACAAGCACCTGGAGAATGCCTACCGAGCGCAGCTTCGGAAGAAGAAACAAAAATCTAGTCAAAGCCTCCAGGAATGGGCTGTGGAGGTTGAAAGACTCGTTCGTCGGGCCTACTCATCGACTCCCATGATGATCGAGACCATTTTGCTAGAGGCCTTCCTAAATGGTATACGAGACGCAGAAGTGAAAGCTAGTGTACAGTTGCGTCACCATCAGACCTTGAAGGAAGCACTGGCTTATGCTCTCGAAGTGGAAACTGTGCGGCAGAATGCCGGAATAAGTAAAGTTAGGGAGGTCAAAGAGGTTATTGCAGAAGAGAGGAAGCCACTGTATGTCCCAACGTGTTATTCCTGTAGAGGAAGGGGCCATATTCAATCAGAGTGTCCTTCGAGAAAACGGAGGAGGGTCACGGACTCCGGGACCCAAGTGGATCAAGAGGTTCCGTTAAACTAAATGCCGCCAGGGCCGCGGGGCGGGCGCTGGCTGGTCGACATGAGGCCCCAACCATCACTATAACTCAAGTTTGCAATGGAAATAGTTTGATCATCGAAGCTACCTTAAACAATCGACCTTGCAGTTTAACAGTGGATACTGGAGCTTCACGTACAGTTGTTAGACCAGAATTACTGAAACGCACCATAAGGTGGGAAAAACGATTTCCAAGGTGCCAGCTTCAGACAGCTACTGGCCAGCCAGTGACCGTTCTCGGTGAAACAGAAATGGAGGTAAGAATTGGCGAGCAAATATACCAGCAGTCAGTGCTTATTGCTAATATTACTGATGACTGTATTTTGGGACTGGATTTCTTGAGGAACCACAGATGTGTCTTGGATATACCTAGAGGAGTGCTGAGATTCCCTGATCAGGAAGTCTGTTTACAAGGATCGCACCCGTGCTCTCTTTACTGTTTAACGGATACGACGTTAGCTCCTAAATCGGAAACATTGGTCAAAGTGAAGTTTCCCGCGAAGACTGAACAAAGAAGATGTCTTATTGTGGAAGATGCCGGCAGTTATCAAAATTTAATAACAGCAAGAACCTTACTGATACCGAACGGAATCACTTTAGTGAGAATTCTTAACCTCAGTGATGAAATAGTTCTTCTGAAGAAGAATAGTGTGGTCGGAAGATGTGAGGAAGTAAAGTGCCTGAGGCGGTTGAACAACACTTCGCCTAAACAAGACGGTACACAAATCTCCGAAGATCACATCGAACAACTCCTTGAGAATTCAAAGGAAAACTTAACAACATCAGAATTGCACCAAGCCAGAGACCTATTGCTACATTTCAGAGACATCTTTGCAACCGGGAATGACTGTGGAAGGACTGGACTCGTGAAACACCGGATTGACACGGGTGACTCCAGGCCCATAAAACAGAGACCTCGACGTTTACCATGGGCAAGAGAAGGGGAGGTAGCAGATATGATTAAAGACATGGCTGAGAGCAAAGTGATCGAACCTTCTACGAGTCCATGGTCATCACCTGTGGTACTAGTGAAAAAGAAGGATGGTAGCACAAGGTTTTGTGTGGATTACCGAATGTTAAATAATGTCACTAAGAAAGACAGTTATCCTTTGCCTAGAATTGACGATACCCTGGATATGCTTAGTAGTATGAAATGGCTTTCAACCATTCATTTAAAAAGTGGCTACTGGCAGGTGGAGATCAGTCCTGAAGATAAAGAGAAGACAGCCTTTAGTACAGGAGTTGGAAACAGATTGTGGCATTTTAATGTTATGCCATTTGGGTTATGTAATGCCCCGGCTACGTTTGAGCGCCTCATGGAAAGAGTAATGGTGGGTCTACTCGGAGATGTCTGTCTGGTTTACCTGGACGATGTCATAGTTATGGGACGCAGCTTCAAAGAAAACCTGAAGAACCTGGAAAAAGTTTTCACTCGAATCCGTGAGGCTAACCTTAAACTGAGTCCAAAGAAATGCGCTTTATTTAAAAGGGAGGTCAGCTATCTTGGACATGTGATCTCCACAGAAGGAGTTAAAACCGACCCCGAGAAGATAAGAGCTGTTCAGGAATGGCCTGTTCCAAAGAACAAAACGGAGATTCGAGCGTTTCTGGGACTATGCGCGTATTACAGACGCTTTATTAAGCATTTCTCGGATATTGCCAAACCACTACACAGACTAACGGAAGATAAACGAGATTTCGTTTGGGACTTAGATTGCGAGCAAGCTTTTAGTACACTTAAAGAACGGTTGTGCGAAGCTCCTATATTGGGTTATGCTACCAGGGAAGGTAGATTCATTGTGGATACGGATGCCAGCAACACCGGCATAGGTGGAGTGTTGTCACAAGTGCAAGGAGATCGCCATGTTGTAATAGCATACTTCAGTAAATCGCTATCCAAGCCGGAAAGAAATTACTGTGTCACTCGTCGTGAACTTCTCGCGGTGGTGAAGTCCTTACAGCATTTTAATAAGTACCTTATAGGACGAGAGTTTACACTAAGGACAGATCATGCTGCACTACAATGGTTGCTGCAATTCAAGAATCCGGAAGGTCAAGTAGCAAGGTGGATCGAGCAACTACAAGAATTTCCCTTTGTGATAGAACACCGAAGTGGAAAAGGGCACGGCAATGCCGATGCTTTGTCTCGTAGGCCTTGTGTAGAAGATTGCAAGCATTGTCTGAAGAACGAAGCCCGTGAAAATATTAAAGTCATAAAGGCGAATGGACTTGACGACGAATGGACCGGAAGCAGTATGAAGCAGGCGCAAGAGGATGATGATGATCTACAGCCTCTACTGCACTGGAAGCAGCTTGGAAACAAACCCCAATGGAGTCTCCTATCGATAGGTGATGACGACCTGAGCAACGACTGTGGACTACTGTGAACTACTGAGCGACTGGGACTGTTGAGGAAGTACTGTGTGTACTAGTGATCTAATTGTCTAGTTTGTGGTGAGCTAATAAATCTCTTCGTTGAGTAAACGGCATTTAATTGTACCCCGTGCACGTAACAATATTGAATAGACATTAAAATCTAAAATGACATTATAAACTGACATCACCCACATTATTTCTATTCTATCTTAATATTGTTCTTATTAATATTATTGACATTGTTAATTGAAATTGAAGGAATTTTGAAAGTACTATTTGTAACGAACGAATGAGTTTTGAACGATAACACTATTAATTGACATTTAGCATTGATCGACATCTAATATGTATAATACTGATTGACATTTAGTATAAATTGACATTATTTTTTTTAAACTATTTTGATTTATATAAGTAATGACGTGTTGTTTAGCTGCTTAATGTTTCAATTGCATGCCTATTATGGTGGCATATGGCGAAACTGTACCTACTTGATATAACACCTTTATGTAACCCATATTTGCAATGAATGAATAAATGAAATAAATGAAATGAATAAATGCTCTGTAATGAACCACTGCAGGTCATCTCGTAGGTGGCTACACAAGCTAGTTGCTACGCTTCGATTCCATTGAAGTGTGCCAAAAAAGTGACAAGATCCTGATTGCTCGTTACGCCCCAATCGTGCGCTACAATCCACAGTAGCGGCACGTCTGGGGCGTCCACTTCTTGGTGAACCTGTGCCCAGTGCTATCCTTAACACAGGCTACCTAGGAATGCAGCTGGTCACTCTCTGTATCACTGTGCTGAATAAAATGAAAATAAAAATAGCCATGGTGTACTGGACGCTTTTCATCAATGCTACGTACGATTAAAAAACGATAAACTCCTTACAACCCAATGTGTACAATGTGTAAAATTTAAATTAATAAATAAACAAAACAATCAAAATAATACAGATTTAGTTAGCAGTTTGCACAGCGATATAAACAGAGCTTATTATTTGTAAGCACCCAAGCGTCACTCAGATGGTAGAGATAAACCAAATGCTGTAACAATGCCAATTATTCAGTCTGCTATATGTGTGGATATGGCGAAAAGCAATGACCTTTATGTGACCAGCTGTTGCTAGCGGTTTGTTCTCTTGTGTTGCCCAAGTTCTTCCTACAGTCCCGGGTCCTTTAAGCGGGGCGTGAAAAAGCATATGATGAGGCCGTCAAGCTGAGTGTCACCATTGTCACACGGTATGTGTAAGTAATGGTGACCCTCTTTTCTGGGACTTTGCCTTCAGCTTACCATCAGGCAAGGCGAAGTCCAATTGACGTGTCCTATATAAAAAAAAAAAAAAAAAAGTTAATGTCTTCTTCATTCTAGCTTAATCCCTGGCTTTCACCTCGGACCTCAGACCGTCCGCTTTTTCCAGTCTAACTGCTGGTTTGGCTGATCTAATTAAATTTATAAAAGAAAAATAATCTAGTTCTAATGTAGTTGGCTGAGTTTCTTGCTGGTATCTTCTCAGTAGAACTAATCTATCGAACCAGCGAAAGAATCATTTTCCAATGGTTTATTTTTACATTATTTAATATTTTTATATTATTTCTTGACATACATAATTGTAAAATTTTGACGTTCATATGTGCTCTTTATGTGCCTAAACTGAATAAATGAAATTGATTCTTTGATTGATTCTTTTGTCATTTTCCGTGAAGCGACTGCCATCTGACCATCCATTGGCGATATCGAAGTATTTATTGTATTATAGTTGTTATTTTAGCCCTCGCAACTACCCGTAATGACTCCCATAGATGTTTATAAGACAACCTGGACCAAAAGTTTAACGTGCTTTCCGAGGCGAGACCAGACTGATTCAAATATCCATATTCATGCATATAAAAATTTCACTAAACGATAATCGAACCCGCGTCCCTGTATAGCAGTCGTATTCGTTGCCGCTAAGCCACAGAGGCTGTAGTAGTAGTAGACTGGTCTCGTAATCCAAGTAACAGAAATACTATTACTGTTACAAATAGCGAGACTATTCGGGACAGGTATAGTATTCCTATTAATAAAGAATGTACATTCTTTCTCGTTCGTCGTTCGTTCGTCTTCTCAATTAAAATCTACGTTTTATATGTGTATATCAGACTTAGCAGTATACTGCCATTCATACGATTGATTCCATTACTGTTCATCCCAAGGTTGCCTGGAAGAAATCGCTTCTGCGATAAGGCCGTTCATTGTACATTGAACTGTATATATGCTACCTACTTATCCTACTGTAAATCTGTTGGTGTACAATAACGAATTATTTATCTATCTATTCCTCTTTTCCTTTCCACTTTCGCCCACCATTTCCTATTCGCACGGAACCTTCATAGGCTCCTTAACTAACGGTACGGTAGCCGCGTGGTTCCCATAGAGTAGAATTTGGACCACCCCATCTCTTCCCATGCGGTCGAACAAGGCGACCAAAGGATAAATCTGTTTAACACCAGACATATATACAGCCCAGACTCAGCCTCGCATGCATTCCTCGACTCAACAATAGTGCCCGGAATACTGCAATAGACTCACCGCCTATTACGCGGAACTGAATACAATGATTGGTGAATTGTGGGTATTAATTCACCTCTGCCTAACCTTCCGTGATTATATGTATGTATGTAGGTATGTATTTTTAAAAAAATGCCAACAAAAATAAGTTGTCTTCACAGATTCGGCCATGTGTTCATGTCGGAGACAGGGACCTCAGTGGGTGAGATCAGTGGCCAGTCCAAGCCCATTAACTCAGTGGACTTCAAGCCGACCAGGCCGTTCCGTATCGTTACCGCGTCGGAAGACAACACGTTAGCCGTGTTTGAAGGACCTCCTTTCAAGTTCAAATGCACGAAGCAGGTATGTCTTGTGAATTATATCAATACATATATTTTTTTTGTTTGTTGTTTACTCAGTGGTCCCTACACCCGAAGAGGGCCAGATTGATGGCCTAGGCTCAGAGTGATGGCCCTATGTAGGTTGGGGTGCGAGGGATAATTTTGGCAACCAAAACGAACCACAGGCGCCGTGCGTTTTAGTTGGTTCGAGTTTAACATAATCTCTCCTACCGGCTCCGGCAGGGAGATGGGGGGGATGAGGTTATGATATCAATTAAAAGAAATCTAAATAATTTACTACTATTGGTTGGGTGGGTGATTAAAATAAACAAAAAACAATAAAATAATAACCAACACAATGTTTACCGCTCTTTTGCCATTCTTAGTTTAATAAGCTCAATTAAATAATTTATTTTAAGTACAGGAACATACCTAACTGATAGGTCTGACGGTAATTGATCTCGTAAAAACCGAATAAGCCAACTCGAAAGGAGAAGTTGATTTGGAACCAGAATTTGGAAGGTAGACTGTCAGATAATGCCTTTGGCATTAAGTCCGCCTTTGTACAATAAACTGTGCATAAAGTTAAAAAATAAAGAAATAAATAAACCTCTCTGGTTACAACGATTACAGGGATCTCGCCAATGGTATCTAGTCCCCGTTTCCGGGGACGAGTGGGGGGACTCTGTAGTCCCCACACCCGAGGAGAGGGCCAGATCGTGAGAGATAGCCCTGGGTCGGCCGGGGTGCGAGCGATATGCCTATCAACCTCACCTTTGGCAACCAAAGCGACCCACAGGCGGCGTGGGTTTTAGTCGGTTCGAGTCCGACATAACCTCTTCCACCGGCTCCGGTGGGAGGGTATCCGTGGGGACTTTGCGCACGTAAATAAAAAGTCTATACAAACTAAATATCTATATTGTAGGAGCACACTCGTTTCGCCCAAGCCGTCCGCTACAGTCCTGATGGCAGTCAGTTCGCCTCAGCCGGATTCGACGGAAAGATCTTCTTGTTTGATGGAGCCACTTCAGAGCTGAAGGGAGAGGTATGTACCTATGCTTCTACAGTGCATTATCAGCCTCTCTAGGCGACCTACGACCCATACAGTCGGCGTGTGATAACTTACTGTTTCTGGGGATATAACGCACAAAAGAAGTCGTATTCTAGGTCCTATATTACTATATCTACTTAGCTCAGGTCTAATTGGCGTGGCATTGAAAGTTTCATAGCCACACCATTGATTAATAATTATTATGAACAGAACATTCAATGCCACGCCATAATTCGACGGCCTCTGTGGCGTAGCGGTAGAACGTTCGACTGCTACGCAGGAGGTGCGGGTTCGATTCCTGCTCAGTGCAAATATTTGTATGCATGAATATGTATATTTGCATTGATCTGGGTGTTTCTAAGTATAATATGTATGGATTTACAAAAAAAAAGTATTTAAGTATGTTTATCCGCATTCTAGATTCCATAACACAAGCTATTTAAGCTATGCGTACCGTGGGCTAGACCCATAGCGTCGTGTAGCATGTTGTAGAATATATTTAATGTTTATATTCCCAGTAGCAGTTTTTTGGGAACCTGTCCAGTAGACGACAATAAGCTAAATTAGATATTATTACGTCGGGCCGTGAACTATAGTTGTAAAATATTACAATACAGATGTGTAAATAATAAATATCATGTAGCACCAGACTGTTTACTAAGACATGATATTAAGCAACCAATGGGTTTATCTTGCTTAGTTTAAGAATTGTGATGGCCACCTACCTACTCCATTATCAGACCAGCTTCTTGAGGTAAAAAAAAATCGCACTGAGAGATGATAGAAGTAGTTAGTTTTTATGTTAAGTCATTAATAGACTATATTCTCTCAATGCATTTTTTTTTATCTAGGACACGCCAATTTCACTTCACCTAGCCTGATGGTAAGCTAAAGGCAAAGTCTCAGGAAAGAGGGTCACCATTACAGATATTTAGAAATGTTACAATGGTGGCACTCAGCTTGGCGGCCTCATCAGATGCTTTTTCACGCCCCGCTTAAAGGACCCGGGACTGTAGGAAGAAGGAAACACATGAGCTGGTAAAGAATTGTAGGTCTTGGTGGTGCGGCCAAGATTATTATTTTTTTATTATTTTATTTATTTATCACCTTAAAAACATCATATATACATAATTATTTACAGTGCATTTAGAAACCACTGAGGTTTGTAGCAAATGCAACGAGTTATTTTTCAATAAGTAATACAGGTTACAAAAAATAATCACTAGAATCACAAAGTAGAATATAAGAAATAAATGTAGGTAGCTTAATATTATAATGTAGGTGTACCGGCGCAGAATGGCGACACGTACCTAATCACGGCTAAGCAAACATCCTTATTGAAATGGTATATGTTTACAAAAATCCAAAAAAGAATCGCTTCAATACATGTTTAATATTTTTGTCATTTAAATTTTCCTTTACAATATTTGAGGGTAGTTTATTAATTAAGCGCGGTACAATGTATTGCGT
Source organism: Eilema griseolum (assembly GCA_963662185.1). Taxonomy (NCBI): domain Eukaryota; kingdom Metazoa; phylum Arthropoda; class Insecta; order Lepidoptera; family Erebidae; genus Eilema; species Eilema griseolum. The sequence goes on from OY759250.1 coordinate 17,471,932, forward strand.
TGTTCTCTCACCGAATACGTTAGCAGCGCGTGCGGTTTGTAACCGGTTCTGTGAGACTGCTCTTGTGCATACATGATGTTCCACTTTATCACCCAAATAATATTTAAAGTAGTTTTCTTTTAACAAACTGTATTTTAGTTTTAAATGAATGGGTAATACTTTACAGTGTTTAAAAATACCCAGATCATCATTGCTATATTCTAACTTAATTTGCGGCGATATTATTGTCTTTAATATTTTCAGTTGCAGATTATATATTTTGTTTATGTGTGTTTTATAGGTCCGTCCATAGCTGGTGAGTCCATACAAAATATGAGACTCGGCTAGAGAGTTATAAAGTAGTATTTTCACATGATAGGGGATACGACGATTTAAGATTTTAATATTTGCCAGGAAGCTTCTCAGCTTATCACATACTTTATCGATATGTAACAGTTTGGTTTTGTTTGCGTTAAGGACAAGCCCTGCATCATGACACCATTTACAGAGGGTATAAAAATCTGCCTGCAGGTACTCGTACGCTTTATCTAGGTTCCTATTACTAACTAGTAAACACGTATCATCAGCAAATTGGTAACAGGTGCTTTGTTCGATACAATCACTCATATCATTGACGTATGTCAAGAAATGAAGAGGTCCCACCACTGATCCTTGTGCCGTGCCCTTGGACACAGTCACCGTATCACTGAACGCATCATTGACCTTAACAGTATATGTGCGGTCAGAGAGGTAACTTTTAAACCATTTTAGTAAAGGCCCGCGTATTCCACAAGTGTCAAGTTTATGAAGAAGCACCTCGTGATTAAGAGTATCAAAAGCACGGGAGAAGTCAATGAAGAGTGCTAGGGTATGCTTCCTTTGATTCATGGAATCGTTAACATGATCAGTAAATTGTGATAGGACGTCACTAGAGCCCTTTCCCTGTTGAAACCCAAATTGATTTTTATAAATGATTTCCTTATCGTTATAAAAATTATTCAGTTGACCACAGACATACTTTTCAACTATTTTGTCGATAGTGGAGAGTAGCGTGATAGGGCGATAGTTGCCATATTCATTGTGATGACCTTTCTTAAAGATCGGTCTAACGCAGCCAGTTTTTAATTGGTCAGGATAATCACCCTTTTTAACACTGCAGTTAATGAGATTAGCTATGGACTGAGAGATACCACTGCTTACTGTTTTTATGTCTGAAACTGAGATAGTGTCTATACCCGGAGCTTTCTTGAAATTTAGTTTTTTTATTATTTCACTTACGTTTTTTTTTGTAGCCTTTTGAAATCGAATACTGGAGTTTACCGGATTTGAAGACGTATGCTTACCTAGTAATTGGGTCTTACATTGTGTACGAATATATATATTTGCATATACTCTGGGTGTTCCTATGTAATATTTATGTATTTACATAAAGAAGATTTATCAGGATTCTAGATGCTGTGATTATAAAAATATAGTCTCATATTCTTATTTTATTTTTAATACACTTAGGTGTGAGACAAGCACATTGCCCACCTGATGGAAAGTGGTTACCGTGGCTTATGGACATGTGTAACACCAGAGGAGGCACACTCGCGCTGCCGACCCTGTAAGCACAGAGTTTCTGTGCCGTCAGTGTAGAAGACAAAGCAGGACAAGCCTTTAGTCTTCCCACTGACAGCACAAATTCTCCAGTGAGCTCTGGCTACCCTACTCACCGCTGGGAATCATTCCATTCCACATTCCACCATAATCACACCATAATCCTCATTATAGTGTTATTATAATAAGATATTGTTTTATAGATCGGTTCCCCAGCTCACAAGGGTGGAGTGTACGGCATCGCGTGGTCGCCGGATGGCAAGCAGCTGCTGTCCTGCTCCGGAGACAAGACCTGCGCCATCTGGGATGTCGAGACGAGGGAACGCGTCACAGTCTTCAATATGGGCACCGCAGTCGAGAACCAACAGGTAAGGTCATTCTCATATTTTTTATACAACTTAGCTGGCTGACAAGCACACTGCCCACCTCTTGGAAACTGGTTACCCTGGCCTATGAGCGTGTTCAACACCAGGAGTCATACTCGTGCTGACGATTATGTAAGTATAGAGAGTTTCTATACCGTCAGTATAGAAGACATAGTAAGACATACCTTTGGTCTTCTCACTGACAGCACAAAAACTCTCCAGTGAGCTCTGACAGCCTTATTCAACGCCGGGAACACAATACGAGGTTATTATGGTGTCCAACTTTAGAGTCCGAGTACTGGGTAAGCTTACCCAAAGAGGGCCAGCTCGACAGAGATGGCTCTGGGTCGGCTAGGTTGCGAGAGATATGTCTCCGGCAAACTCACCTCCGGCAAACTCACCTCCGGCAAACTCACCTCCGGCAAACTTTGACCCAATGTGCGTTTAATTCGGTTCTAATTCGACATAATCACCCCCACTGACTCCGGCGCTTACACAATTTACTTTTAACTAAATTTTTTAATCTATCCACTGGTAAATCCCTAATTTCATTCGGGAGCTTGTTAAAAATGAATGAATAAATTAAAACAATAAATAATATTATTACATTCAAGTCAATACCTCAGTACGCTGTATCTGCTGCTGCGGTCTGCAGTCGGTCAAGAAATCATACCATTCGCGCTTGATGACATTGTCTAACATATTCTAAAACATAAATTTATAACCTTCCAGGTATCCTGCCTATGGCAAGGCAAGCACCTCCTCTCTGTCTCCCTATCGGGTGTGATCAACTATCTAGATGTGAACAACCCGGATCAACCCCTACAAGTGCTGATGGGGCACAACAAGCCCATTACGTGTCTGACCCTCCACCCTGAGAGGCACACGGTGTACACCGCCAGCCATGATGGCACCGTCACACAATGGAACTGTAATAGCGGTAAGATATACACATACATACTTATATTCACGCCTGAAAATCCCCGAAGGAGTACCAGAGGTGTATTTACGCTTCGTTTAAACTTCTGTACGCACCGCACGCTTGACTTGAAGAGTTAGCTGGTAAATGCGTAACGAGATCGTTACGACAAGTGTGATCGGGCGAAGCGAACGGAAGTTGAGAGGGAGATATAAGTTAGTGAAGATAGAAAGAGAGAAAGAGAGTTGTTGAATGTTTCGTATTACTTTAGGTGCAAGAAAGAGAGAGAGAGAGAGAGAGCTACGTTTCGTATATAACTGTATGAGCAAGAGAGAGGTGCGAGTACTCCATTTTGTTGGAGCTAAAGAAGTTTTACTTTAGTCGTGTGGTCTAAAGCACGTTCAAACCCTTATAGGATCACTTTGTTGTCTGTCTGTTTGTTAAGACCTTTTTCTTAGGAATGCGTGGAGGCATCAAGTTGAAATTCATACCACATACTCAGGTCTCTAACATCTTGAAACTGTGCAAAAATAAAACTACTAAGTGGACGCAATCTTTTTGATTGAGTTTTATGTATGTTCATAATATATGTTTGACCCTGAATCCAATTTTGTATGTAACTCTCGGTGCGCGAGTCTGACTCGCGCTTGACCAGCTTTTTTTTTCTATTAAAATGTTACTATATTAGTATCAAAATAATCGGGATATTTACCATGTTGCATTGTTTCGAGTTTCATCAGGGCAGTCAAAAACAATGAGCCGCATAAATCTGTAATCGCTCAACATTTAGTCCGGAGTCCGGTACTGACCACTGGATACCTACCTACGGACGGATCTAGTTACATAACCCTCAGATGCTTTCGACAGAACGCCACTATATACCAAAACTGGTTAGGAAAGCGATTGAAATCAAAAAAGTATAAAAATATTAATCGTGAGGACGGGTTTCAACTGCCGAATGTCTGGCGTCTTTGCAAAAACAAGCGGGAACAAGCCAAAACAAAATCGCGAGTGGATACTGTAAGCATCTTGTGTCGTGAACGTGATCGAGTTTGTAGTGAGAGTGAAACCAGTGGTAGTGCAGATACGCGTAGTAAAAGAACTCGAAAGAGGGTAGATCCATATATTTACTACTAGAAAAAAACTTTTTCTCTGTTCACCAGTTACTCTAAGTTTAATTATTCAATACAATACTCCAGTTCCTCCGTGATCATGGTGCTTGCAACAGTGCCAAAATATCGGAAACTAAATTTGATACTGATGTGAGTGACCATGATAGTTTAAATACCTATATTGTTATTACATTAGTTATATTAAACCATCATTATTAATATTCTTTCAGGTGAAGGTCGTCATATAACTGGTCAAGGTCACGGAAACCAGGTGAACGGCATGCGAGCGGGCAAGGACGGCTCTCTACTAACGTGCGGTATCGACGACACTCTGCGGATCGCGAAGCCTATGGCTGAAGGTACAGTATGCTAAATTTTTGTGTTAAAGCTTGTACAGTCCGTCTCAGAAGATGAACACTGATAAAGGAGAGGCCACACCGCCAGCTAGTGAGTGAGGGAGTGAGACTTGCGTGCGTGCGAGGAAAACTATACATAGGACATATTTCGTTCGGATCGTTTATATCGCCAATATATAACTTCTACCTCTCGTCTCAGTATCCGAATAAACGGGATATTTACCATGTTTCATTGTTCCTCCGTGATCATGGTGCTTGCAACAGCGCCGAAATATCGGAAACTCAAAACAATGAAACATGGTAAATATCCCGTTTATTCTGATACTGATGTGAGTGACCATGATAGTTTAAATACCTATATTCTACCTCTCGTTTTCACCTAAGTATGAAACATGTATTTGACAAGTTGTAATATATCACAGGGTACAGTGTGATCGCAAATGTGTTTTTTACTTAATAATTATACAAGATATCGAGACTTCTCGCGAATTATATCTTGGAACTTACTATTTCTGCCGACGTTTCGGATGCGTTGCAGCACCCGTGGTCACGACTAGTCTTCCAGTGTCGAGATGTATGCGGGGAACATTTTTTGAGCTAGCCACCATTACACTTATTATGAACGGTTAGGCTGGCGACACACCACACTCACTATGTCAGTTTTTAACGGCACTGTGATTTTTGGTTTTAGTATCTTAATTTTACTTGTTCACAACTTGTTGGCTATACATCCTATGTGAACGAAAAAGTATCTGAGATACATGTATAAAACAAATATTGTTTTTTGATTAGACTTCTACAAGTCTTCACCAAGTTTTTTATAAACAAGTTGTATTAGAACTTGTTTCGTGATGTAAACGATTGGTTAACTCGCACTGTTTGCGGTGAGAACCGAAGTTTAAAAAGAAGTCAAATCAAATAAAATAATCATATTTATTGTAAATCATAGGTACAGAAGATGTTCACATAATAATTAGTTCAGCTATGTTTCACCATTTGGGTATACAATATTAAGTAGATTATTAATTTTATAGGTGAAACGATATATCGCTCGTAGACTAGCTCGCAGTGTCTCGTCTCAATGATCTGATACTATCATCATCATCTAGGCCTTTTCCCAACACAGTTGGGGTCGGCTTTCACGATGTGGCCGAACTCCAATATGTTCGTGAAGCGACTGCCGTATGATCTTTAGAGGAGGTAGGACACGACGGTATTTCCGTCCAATTGAGCAGTCCGACTGGGGAAGTACCTCCGCCCTACAGAATATCGTGGCCTTAATAATTTCGTATTGTGTTCCCAATGGTGAGTAGGGTAGCCAGAGCTCAATGGAGAGTTTTTGTGCTGTCAGTGGGAAGATCAAAAGCTTGTCCTGCTTTTTCTTTTACACTGACGGCACAAAAGCTCTCTGTGCTTACAGGATTGGCAGCGCCAGTGTGATTCCTTTGGTACTGCCACGTCCATAAGCCACGGTAACCACTTTAAAATAACCCCAATGACGATGTCAAAATTCTGTAGTGTAACCAGATTAGAACTTTTTAGAACATTACTTATAGTGAACATATTTCTTGCAGGTGATGTGCCCACGTACACGGATGTATCCATACCGCTGGGGTCCCAGCCTCGCGCGATGGATCACATCATTGATGACGATACCACAATTGTCGCTACTGTGAAAGAGGTAATTACTGATGACTGTATAAAACTTCAAAAATGCTGTGAATTGTGTAGATAGATAAAACTAAACATAAAATGTGGGTGCTAGCACCTCTGCCCGAAGGGGTTTCGGGGATATAGTCGTGAGTTTATGTTATGTTATGTTACAGTGTGAACGCAAATGTGTTTTATACTTGTTTAGAACTTGTTGGCTATGTGAACGCAAAAGTGAGAATGAGATACACGTATAAAACAAGTACTGTGTTTTGATTAGTCTTCTACAAGTGTGTGTCGACGCTGTGCGCTAACAGAATTGCACAGTAGGACGGGTCTCGAAGCTGCGACCAGTCCCTTTTTAGGAGAAATACTCTGACCTACTGAGCTTCGCTAGACCCATATACAGCCTCTGTGGCATGACAGCATCCATGGCGTAGCGGTAGGACGTTCAACTGGGGCGTGGCGGGTTCTATTCCCGCTAAATGTGATCTTGTAACGTAGTTGTAACGATTTTGTAACGATTTTGTAACGATATTGTAACGATGGTGTAACGATTTTGTAACGGTGGTGTAACGATATTGTAGCGTTATTGTAACGATGTTGTAATTAGTGTTGTTTTGTTGTTCCATAGTTGACCGTTATCATCGGGGGTACGAAGCAGTCGAGCCTGCCTCTATCGTACGAGCCGACGTGCGTCAGTATCGACACCAAGTCCAGACATGTCGCTGTGGGCGGTAAGACTTGCTATATCTTTGTTATGACGTCATTATATTATAAACTAGCTTTTGCCCGCGGCTCCGCCCGCGTAGATGTCGGTTATCGCGACAAAACATAGCCTATGTCCTTTCCCAAGATCTAATCTACCCCTGTACCAAATTTCAGCAAAATCGGTTCAGTGGTTTAGGCGTGAAAGCGTAACAGACAGACAGACAGACAGACAGACAGAGTTACTTTCACATTTATAATATTAGTAAGGATAAAAGTTGAACAATGACAAACTGAATCGAATTGAAGATATGGATGGATTAAATGAAAGATTCTCCCAGTACTAGATTTTATCAGATATAATAAATGGACAATGTTTAAAGTGTTTTAGTCTTTAGGTTTTTCGCTTTAGAAACATGTTAAGTATGTATTTATATTTTGCCATGTAGGTACCATGTATTTGGCCTTTTTCACTTTGTGAAAAACATATTGGATTTCTCTCTAGATCAAGACCTAATATGGGATTGCGGGTCGCCAAAAATTAAGTAGCACCATGACAGTGATTTGTAAACGTACTTTTAGGAATACTGGTAATTAAAAAAAGCGTTATCTGAGAATTTTACCGCCGAAATTGATAAGCAACTGATCTCATAATTTATGTGCCATTAGGAGCGGACAACAAAGTACACTTATACACGTTGGATGTTCGCACGCTCACCCCGGGAATCGAATTGGAGCACCTCGGTCCTGTGACGGACGTGCGCTTCAGCCCCGACTCGCAGTACCTCGTGGCGAGCGACGCCAATAGAAAAGTCATACTGTATTCCACTGAGGATTATAAGGTAAATGTGTAGCACGTTTTGTGGTAGTGTATTCATATTTAACTACAGTATGATTTTGTAACTATACTGACCAGTAGTGTCCATCAGACTCATTTTATATTTCAATTCAATTCAAGTAAAGTAAATAGTTGTGTGATGCAATGTGAAATGCAATGAAAAATGTTATTATTCATAATCAATAAACGAAAATATATCTTTATCAACCTACAAGTGTCCGACAGACACAATAACATTTTATTTAATTGGGTAGGTAAGGTTTATTATTTACATTTAGTTACAATCTAATGGTATCGGGTAGGCAATAGCGACCGCCAGATGTTTGTTTGTGCTATAATAATTGTATCACGTACAGCACACTTTCCAATCAAACCAAATGTTATTATGTCTGTCGGACACTTCTAGGTTGACGGTGTTTTAGTTTTTATGACAACATAAATACCAAATTGTGTCCGCGAGACACTTGTAGGAAGTTAAGAGTTAAACGGTATTTTATTAAAAAGATATAGGCCAAAGGCAGGCCCTTTTTTATTGATTTTAAAATAATAATAATAACCATCAATGATAAGACAATGTTAGGCATATTATTCAAAATGCCGCCTGCCCATGCCATCCGCAGCTGGCGCACAACAAGGAGTGGGGCTTCCACACGGCGCGCGTCAACAGCGTGGCGTGGGCCCCCGACGCGCGCCGCCTCGCGTCGGGCTCGCTCGACACCGCCGTCATCGTGTGGAGCGTCGACAACCCCGGCAAGCACATCACCATCAAAAGTTAGTACTAGTACACAGCTCCATTGCTTTATTTACAGGTTTGTAAATATACTAGCTGATGCTCGCGGCGTTGATCCTGTGGAATTCTGATGTGGTGTAATTCGAGGGATTTTTGCACCAAAATGAGCCGTTTCTGATGAGAGATGGTATAATATGCCGATATTCTATGAAACTCCATTCGGTTAACTACTTGACTAAAGGCAAACATCTTGTAGCGAACGAAACTCACGCCTATATCCCCGAAGGGGCAGGCAGAGGTGCTAACACCCACATTTCGCCAGTTTATGTTTAGGTCCCAATGTAATAGGTGGCGAGCCTATTGCCATTAACCGGGCACTTATAAACCTGCGATAAATACGCACTAAACTTCGAAAAGCATCGAAAATTCATTGGTGTGTGCCATAGTAAAACCTGGGATCGAAGCCGAGACCTCGTCTTAGCAGTCCATTACCCACACCACTAGGCTACCGCAGTTTAAAAAACACATATTAGACAAATATACGGGCTAACTACGTGCTGACTGAGTAGTTTAATTTCGATTTTAATCCTTAAAATGAGTTTCTAATCTTTAAAATGAGTTTTTAAATAAAACATTTAAAAAAGACTCATCAAAATTGTTTACGTTTAGTTTTTTTTAAGTACCTTACCGAATGGAGTATAGTTTTATGTTAAACCCCAGCATTATGTTATAAAATTATTCATTTCATGTTTTTTTTTCAGATGCCCACCCACAAAGCCAGATCACAGGTCTGACGTGGCTGGATGACGAGACAGTAGTGTCAGTTGGCCAGGACGGAAACACACGCGTCTGGTCCGTGCCTAAAGCTTAGACCTTCAGAATCTATTGTCTGGGGAAATATTCTTTTATAAAAAAGGCTTTAAAATGAACACACATTTCAGTAACAATACTTTAATTCGTTTTAAGATTTATTTTAAATAACCGTTACTAGTTGAATAACGTTATTTATACAATAACGTTTTAATAACGGTTACAGAGATGCAACGGTAAAGTAGTTATATCATGAGTTCTGTACAAATTAGGTGCTCTTTCTCTATTTTTGGTTATTGGTATATTGGTATTAGCATACACCAAAGTGAAAAGCTATACAAAGCTATTGATGACAATACTAATATAATTGTATTACCTTTTATGAAAAAGTATTTTCTCAAACATATTTATTAAATATAAATAACTCAGATTATCTAGCATATTTATAAAAGAACTAACATATTTATTTCGCTTACTTAAGTTATAAAATTATACTCTCAGTTTGTTGACAATTCTGAGAAGTTTGTTATTAAAATCGTAACACTATATTGTTCGCGTGTGACATTTAGCACTGGTTCGTAAGATACTGTTATTAAAACGTTACAATGTTAAAATAATATTATTCAATCTTTTTCTCAGATATAATTGATATCCTGATACTGATATTTGTAACAAAATCCCAATATTCGCTACTAATTTATAGCTATCTTGTCATATATCGTCGTATACTTATTTTCGCGTGTCGTCATTTTATGAACGGCTACCGAATCGACAAAGATAGCTATCGGTAACGTTATTGTGACGATAACGTTATTATTTATTGTTGTAACGTTTTATTTAAGCTAAAGAAATAAATAATAGAAATGTAACGAGAATTATAGTCCATACATTATGCAAACATTGTGATTTTTTTTGTATTAAATCTTGGTGCGAACTGTATGGTCCTTTTTATACCAGTCATTGCGTACTAACAGTGTGGAATCGCATTTATAATGTTCTAGTAAGAATAAAATATTAACGTTTTATTTGGAAAGATAGTTTTTTAATGTAGATATTAGCTAAGAGTAAAAAATATCAGAATCGTGGAGTAAAACGTATCAATATATTGAATTACATAATAATATATTACATTTGTAGTTAACTAACGGTAAACAATCTTGATACGTTCTAAAAAAAATTAAAAACTCAGTTTATTAATCTTTTTGGTTTATAAATAAAACGCGAAAAATACCGAAAACGAACTACTTGTTTAAGCAGTACTTTAATTGTTTAATATATACTTTAACATGTAATCACGCCTTTATCCCCGGAGGGTTAGGCAGAGGTGAATTAACACCTACATACATTTCACCAATCATTAAATTCGGTCCCACGTAATAGGGGGTGAGCCTATTGCCGTCTTCCGGCCCCTATTGTTGATTCAAGCCACTCATTTGAGACCGAGTCTGGGCTGTATATATCTGTCTGATATTAAACAGCCCTATCCCTTAGTCGCTTTGTACGACACCGCATGGGAAGAGATGGGGTGGTCTAAATTCTACTCTGCCGGTTACCAAGCGGTATTTGTTTAATGCGTTTGTCTAAATGATCAAGATTGTTTATCTTAGTGTACTTTGCAAATGGAATATAATAATAGTTTGAAGTACATTTCAATTGGTGACATAAAATTTGTATTGTGTTTGTATAAAGGTATTGTTTGCAATAACTTATCTTTCCAAACAATAACGTTATAAAACGTATCTAAACAGTATTTTTATACTAATTTCTGATGTATTTTTTCTTAGTTTTACGCGATTTCTACTAAAATGAAGTATGTACGACATGAATAAACTTGTATACACTTGTAACTGTATGTTTTATTTGTGACTTGGGAGATCGGGCCCTACTATAACCTTTTGGATCCATACCTATGACACCTTTAAGCTTATTCACTATGGGGCCGTTCAAGTATTAGGAAGTGGGTGGTAACCCTCCCCGGTTTATTGCTTATTTTTGATGTGGGGGGGGAGGGTCTGGATAATAATGATTACATAAGCAGTAGTTTTTTACTTTTTCACACATTAGCATGCATTACCCTAAAAAACAAACATGAAAAAAAATATGCATATAGGTACCAATGTTTACGTGAGCATGGGGTGGGGGGTTAGAGATTTGCTTACTTTTCCTGACAAGAGGGAGGAGCGGTTAAATCAAATCTGCTTACGTAATACTTAACGGCCTCCTACAGATTGTAGGGCGCGATTCTGGTAGAAGCGTTTTCACTTGGTGTTGATAATCTGGGTCACATCAGCCCCAACACCAACCAGATCAAATCATGGAAAGTGGGAGAAAAAGAGCGGATGGGAACTGAAATAGAATTTTGATTGTCCAAGACCTGGAATTCATTACCAGCACACGTGTTTCTTTCTTCCTACAGTCCCGGGTCCCTTAAGCGGGGCGTGAAAAAGCATCTGATGAGGCCGTCAAGCTGAGTGCCACCATTGTAACATTACTTAGTGTCTGTAATGGTGACCCTCTTTCCTGAGACTTTACCTTTAGCTTACCATCAGGCGAGGTGAAATCAAGTTGGCGTGTCCTAGATAAAAAAGGTTTTATTTGTAATTTCCTTTTGTACTCGGCATAAGCTGTGACAGCCTTATAACCCTGATATTAACAAAATAATGATGTGTAAACGCGATTTCGTAGGAGGTAGGACACGGCGGTATTTCCGCCCAATTGAGCAGTCCGACTGGGGAAGTACCTCCGCCCTACAGAATACCGCGGCTATAATAACTTTGTGTTGTGTTTCCAGCGGTGAGTAGGGTAGCCAGAGCTCACTGGAGAATTTGTGCTGTCAGTGGGAAGACTAAAGGCTTGTCCTGCTTTGTCTTCTATACTCACGGCACAGAAACTCTGTACTTACAGGGTTGGCAGCGCGACTGTGACTCCTCTGGTGTTACAAACGTCCATAGGCCACGGTAACCACTTTCCATCAGGTGGGCCGTGTGCTTGTCTGCCACCTAAGAGGTATAAAAAAAAAAAAATATTGGATCATGATTCTGAATCGCAATTCTAGATCGCGATATTTATTGAACGTATTACAGTGTCAAAATATAAGCCTCTTGGCACTCTATAATTTCTTGACATTAGTCGCTTGTTGAGAAAATGCTCTGTTGCGTTATTTCTCCGAGTGAGTGTGAGTGTATCTGATAAGTTAATAAAACAAAAATAACAGTTCAAATATTTATTAATAATAACTAAATTGTCTTTTATTATTTATGTCTTTTGACTAGCATAACTTAGGCTTAACATTGTGTCTAGGGATTGTTACCTATTAAAAATAAACTATATATGTAATAATATAATTATAATAATGGTAAATGACGTTCCAAATGATTTTCATTCCGTTCCTGATTGGGGAAATTAATTTAAAACAGTGCAAAAATAAGTAAATTTGACCCAATTATTATGGCAACATTTTTAAAATCCTTAGGGTAGTGACATTTCGCGCCATGACATTTTTTAATTGTGACATTTAAGAGGTCATTGGTTCCTTAGTCCAAAAAATAAATAAGATCTTATATTTATAAAAGTTCTGATTATGTTGCCGTAAAAATATTAATTTCATCTCAAGGCCCGTATTGAAGAACGAACCTCGATTTATATTTGGTTATGTACTTAACTAAACGTGAATAACTTGTAACTTTTTAACGTTTTTTTTTAAACTTAGTTTAAGTATTAATACTTTTCTGTTTGGAAACTCATTTTAAAGACTAAAAACCGAAAGCCTAGTTTATTTGTGTAATATGAGTTTTTACCTTAAGTTAAGTACTATTGATAATTTGTCAATGAAAATCTAGATTTATCGTTCTGGATAACTGGCCTAAATGTAGCGCTTTCAATATCAAGGATGCATAATTTCATAATTAGGTCATATATTTAAGTGACACGTGAGTTGTTAGTAACTTATTCATATCACAGAATAAAATAATAAACAAAAACGATCATGCATAACAACAGTCCTATAAATTGACTTAGAAAGGTATTTAAACGTGGAGTACAAAATTACAATAACATTCAATAAAATTGTTCTATCGGTGCGTATAGAAGTGGCTATGTTCTGTTGAGAACATGGCCTCACAACCATATTAATATAGTGGACCCGCGGTAATCTGGTAAACTTTTGCAAGGCATGACAATGTTTATGTCAACATTTATATATTGTATACAATACTGTGCCGTCTGTATGTCACCAGACCGTATCTTATGAACCGTAATAGCTGGAAAGTTGAAATTTTTACAGATGATTTATTTTCAAGTATTGCAGATATTAAAAACAGAAAAAAATATGGTACGGACGCGTTGTACGCGTGTCTGACTCACACTTGACCAGTTTTTTATTTGGCAGTTGGCAAGTGTTGCCAGTGTAAATGTAGATAATTCTACCAAAGAGATTCTAAAAACAGAAAATATATGGTACGGACGCGTTGTACGCGTGTCTGACTCAGACTTGACCAGTTTTTTATTTTGCAATTGGCAAGTGTTGCCAGTGTAAAGTAAAAAAACGGGCGAAGGAGGTTCAAGTGTTGTCAGTACTTACGTCTTTTCCCGCTAGGGTAGGAGGAGTCAATAGCCATGACTCCTGTACCGTTATTACTTTTTCGAATCCATTCGTATACGATACAGTTGTAGGTACATACATGATGTATTTTTAGCATTTTTTAACCCTCTCTCCCCCATGGTGATACCTGGTAAGGTTGCAGATTACAAAAATCACGTGTTTTTTTTTACAAGTTAAAAAAAAATACACTTTTTTCACGGAATTATCGCGGGTCCACTGTAAGTATTATAATTTCATTTATATTAAAACGAAGAAACCAGAACACTAGAAAGAAATAGGTAGGCATATGAGAAAAATGTATTGTATACGTCTTTTAATGTTATTTTGGTGATACACCGTCGGTGGGTATACATAATAAAATTATTCGAAAGATATTTTGATAGCTAATGATAGGGTTCTCGTGACGAGACTTATGGTTAAAAAACGGATATTTTCAACCGTTTAACCATTCGAAAAACACGATTAAGTAGTTGATCGAAATGTTACAGTTTTTTGGGCTTAGCTTGCATTTGATAGAGGATGTAATTTTATTTTTTAGATATCAAGAGGGGGGCTAGTTTAAAGTTAAATTCAAGTTAGTGGGGTTGCGCCCGGGTTGCGAGGGATGCGTCCCAGATAATCTTACCTCCAACAAATTTTTTTTTTTTTTTACGTGCGCAATATCCCCACGGATACCTCCTCACCGGAGCCGGTGGAGGAGATATCCGCCTGTGGGTCGCTTTGGTTGCCGAAGGTAAGGTTGACAGGCATATCCCTCGCACAACCTCCAACAACCTGTGGCTCACACAGTCGGCGTGCGTTTTAGTTGGTTCAAGTCCGACATAACCTCCCCCACCAGCTCTACTGGTGGAAGTATCCTAGATGATTATGCGCACAATAAAAAAAGAAGTTTCAATCCATGATCGATATCTTAGAAAAGGACTTAAGTACCCACAAAAACTACAAATAGGTAAAGTTATCTACAACTTTTCTCAAGTACCTAATGCATGGTACATCCTCTGAAAAATGCAATCACAAATGTAACTTTTCGGTGAACTACATGTTAAATTTCCGATATTCTGTATCTTTATTATCTGTTTACAGATATTCAACTGCACAGCAGTACGCGTAATGATCGTACTAATGAAGCGTTTCCTAGTAGGATTGCTAGGCTTATAGATTCCCAAATTGTATTTTTTTTTAAATTATAAACGAATAAGTTGATCGCAAACACTCCCATCAAACTATTTGTACGATTCCTCTTCACATGTCCCCCCTTCCTTGTCGATGTTGCTGTGGTGCGTGTCTGTAAGCCACGTGTTTTCTGAGTGCATCTCGAGATCTCGACACATGTGAACAGGCGCGGCAGGCGTGCCTCCTGCCCGCATGCGTCTCCATATGGACCCTTAGATTGTACTGATTGCTTAAACGCTTGTTGCATATCGTACATACAGAACTATTTATCCTCCATTTCCTGTCATACGGCTCTGGTGATTCTGGAACTGAGAGATGGAATATTTTTTATTCACAACTTTTTTTAGTAATCATAATTTTTTTTATACCACTTAGGTGGCAGACACGCGCACGGCCCACCTGATGGAAAGTGGTTACCGTGGCCTATGGACGTGTGTAACACCAGAGAAGCCACACTCGCGCTGCCGACCCTGTAAGCACAGAGTTTCTGTGCCGTCAGTGTAGAGGACAAAGCAGGACAAGTCTTTAGTCATCCCACTGACAGCCAAATTCTCCAGTGAGCTCTGGCCACCCTACTCACCGCTGGGAACACAACATGAAGTTATTATAACCGCGGTATTTTGTAGGGCGGAGGTACTTCCCCAGCAGAAACAAGTGGTGATGAGCCCGCCAAATTGAGTGTCACCATTGTAACATTACTAGTGTCTGTAATTGTGACCCTCTTTCCTGAGACTTTGCCTTAAGCTTACTATCAGGCGAGGTGAAGTCAAGTTGGCGTGTCCTAGATTAAAAAAAAACCTTATGTGTTCAATTATTTGGTGGAGGTAAGACACGGCGCGGCGGTATTTCCGCCCAACTAAGCAGTCCGACTGGGGAAGTACCTCCGCCCTACAGAATATCGCGGTTATAATAACTTCGTGTTGTGTTCCCAGCGGTGAGTAACCAGACTCACTGGAGAATTTGTGCGGTCATTGGGAAGACTGAAGACTTGTCCTGCTTTGTCTTCTACACTGACGGCACAGAAACTCTGCTTACAGGGTCGGCAGCACGAGTGTGGTTCCTCTGGTGTTACACACGTTTATAGCCCACGGTAACCCCTTTCCATCAGGTGGGCCGTGTGCTTGTCTTCCACCTAAGTGGTATAAAAATATAGTTATATAGTTAGGTGTTTTTATAAAGAGTACATATTGATTATCGTCCGCAGATTACGACACCGCGTGGAGGTTACTTGTGATAGTACACGAAGAACGAAGCATATACCTAAATTTATACAATTCATTAACAATTGTATTCTTGATAGCTTAAATTCTTAACTCAAACTTCACCCTACACACGTTCTAGTCTAAAATTCTAGCTGTGAAATGAACTCCCTGCTAGTTTTTTCAAATAAATACAATATGGGGTTCTCTAAGAAGGACTTTGGAAGCTTTCTACAGGGTCGGCAGCACGAGTGCTCCTAGCATCGCACACGCCAATAGGTCGCAGCAACCGCATCCAATGGGATGTGTTTACCTAATGAGGTGGGTCGTGTGCTTGTCTGCTAGGTGGCAAGATCTACGTTTTTTGAATTGGTTATACTGTGTCATTACCGTTGCTACTCTGATCTACTAACATCTATTAGGTATTTTTTTATAGCAGAGTTGGACAAATCATAATTGCAATTAAACTTGCAATTAACCCGACTGCTGTCTAAAAGTACGAAACAAATTTGACAACAGACAGTATCCATTAATTCTTCTTTCAGTTTTTTTTATTTTGAAATGAATATACATTTTTACTTAAATAATGAATGGAACCTCCTTTTATGATTCGCACTAAGGTACAACCTTATTGTTTTGGGCTGTTTAACATCAGACAGATTTATACAGCCTAGACTCAGCCTCAGATGCATGGCTTGAGTCAACAATAGTGCCCGGAAGACGGCGATAGGCTCACCTTCTATTACTTGGAACCGAATTCAATGATTGGTGAAATGTTGGTGTTTATTCATATCTGCCTAACACTCCGGGGATAAAGGCGTGATTATATGTCGATTTTTATAGGAGGTAGGACACGGCGGCATTTCCGCCCAATTGAGCAGTCCGACTGGGGTAGTACCGCCGCCCTACAGAATACCGCGGTTATAATAACTTCGTGTTGTGTTCCCAGTGGTGAGTAGGGTAGCCGGAGCTCACTGGCGAATTTGTGCTGTCAGTGGGATGACTAAAGGTTTGTCCTGTTTTGTCCTCTACACTGACGACGACGACGTAAAAAAAATATATGTATGTTTGTAAGGTACTACCTGCTGTCAAACTTGTGTTGATCTTTTAAACATCAGACGGGTTTATTTGTTGCGATCTTTTAGACAGCAAGTAGATTTTATATGTATAATATCTACCTACACTAAGTACCTCTCCTTCACATCAAATTAATGTCCAATTGCATAACGATCTCACAACTAAACTAGTAGTTAATAAGACTCGTGTATCGTATAGGTAAATAAATGAAAGTGAGACAGCAAATTACGCAGGCACTTATTGTTTCATGTTTCTAATTTGATTAATACGAGTTTATTGAATTATTCTCGTTGAATAAGTGGCACTACTCACTCTTATACCGTAGGTACCTAAACTCACGAGTGACGTGAATCCATAATAAATATAAACATAAATATTCCACGACATTCTACACAACGCAATCTAGACTTACACAAGCTTAGCTTAACTAGCTTGTGTTATGGGATCTAGAATGCGGATAAACATACTTAGATACTTTTTTTTTTTGTAAATACATACATATCATACATAGAAACACCCAGACCAATGCAAATATACATATTCATGCATACAAATATTTGCACTGAGCGGGAATCGAACCCGCACCCACTGCATAGCAGTCGAATGCTCTACCGCTAAGCCACGGAGATCAATGATGCTAATAATGCTACCTCAGAATACAGGACAAACAGTTTGATCTGTATTCTAAGAATGCTATCTACCTATCTAAAGTTTGCATGTCACGATGGTTAGCAAAATGTGGCTAGTGTTCATAAATTGTTTCTCACCTTTGTATTTACCACATATTATGCAAATAAATAAATATTACCATGGCACACACCAATGACTTTTCGATGGTTTTCGAAGTTATGTGTGTATTTATCGCAGGTTTATAAGTGCCAGGTTAATAGCAATAAGCTTGCCACCACCACATTGGAACCTAAACATAAACTGACGAAATGTGGGTGCTAGCACCTCTGCCTACCCCTTCGGGGATACAGGCGTGAGTTTATGTATTTATGTAAAAATTAAATGTTAACTTAACGGACCCTGATAATGATTTGTTAGATTTCATTTAAAGAATATCTATTAGAATCGAAATTATTAATCGATTGAGATTGAAAACATTGAAATCGTCCAGGCGGGATTCGAACCCACGGTCTTTCGCTTGCAGGGAGAACGCTCTGACCACTAATCCCCGAACCTTCGCCTGAACCCATTCAAATTCTTCTAAACATATACCTATCCGTGTCTTGTGTTCCCAGCGGTGAGTAGGGTAGCCAGAGCTCACTGGAGAATTTGTGCTGTCAGTGGGAAGACTAAAGGCTTGTCCTGCTTTGTCTTCTACACTGACGGTACAGAAACTCCGTACTTACAGGGTTGGCAGCGCGACTGTGACTCCTCCGGTGTTACAAACGTCCATAGACCACGGTAACCTCTTTCTATCAGGTGGGCCGTGTGCTTGTCTGCCACCTAAGTGGTATAAAAAAAAACCGTTTCAATGTTTTTATACCTCTTAGGTGGCAGACAAGCACACGGCCCACCTGATGGAAAGTGGTTACCGTTTTTCTATCTAAATCGATTTTTAATAGCATACTAATTGACTAAAATTTCATTCCAAATTATTAATATTCCCTATAAACCCTCCAACTAAGCGAAATTGCTTGTGTTATGAGTAGGTTCTTGTCAACCCAGGACCTGTTTAAGCTACCGAAGCGATGTGATATTGAAGGAAAAATAAAAACCTACACTCGTTTGGCTTGGGGCGTAAGCTGGTGAATGCGTGACGAGAGCGTTACGAAAAGTGTGATCGGGAGAAGGAGATAGAAAGAGAGTTTTTTTTATACCATTTAGGTGGCAGACAAGCGCACGGCCCACCTGATGGAAAGTGGTTACCATGGCCTATGGTGTAACACCAGAGAAGCCACACTCGTGCTGCAGACCCTGTAAGCACAGAGTTTCTGTGCCGTCAGTGTAGAGGACAAAGCAGGACACACCTTTAGTCATCCCACTGACAGCACAAATTCTCCAGTGAGCTCTGGCTACCCTACTCACCGCTGGGAACACAAAATTACATTTCGTAGCGCGTTCACCTATTCCCCTTTCTCTAATAGCCAGTTATGTTTCGTATATCTAAGACATCAGTGCAGGCCTTTTCAGTTTTACTGCAGTCGTCTGGTCTAAGGTAAACTCATCACAGCTACCGCTGTTGCTGTGGCCAAGTTTTGGACCAGTATAATACCAGACCATTTTATACTCTCGAAGAAGAAGAGAACTCGTTTTTTTTACTTACCACCAGTCACCATAGTCGCAGCTGGAAGTCCAATTTTGTGGGTGCTATATAGATTCTGGACGATCTGATCCAGCTTACTCAGTCTATCCTTCTCGCTCTTCATCATGTAATCACTTATAAAGTTAGTTTCTTTCTCGTTCGT
This sequence comes from Eilema griseolum, assembly GCA_963662185.1. Lineage (NCBI taxonomy): Eukaryota > Metazoa > Arthropoda > Insecta > Lepidoptera > Erebidae > Eilema > Eilema griseolum. Next base: position 17,491,461 of record OY759250.1, read on the forward strand.
TGGCGACAGCATATCGTCGTAGTTCAATTTGGAACTGGAACTCGAGTTATCGTTCACTATTTGAGGTTGAATATCGTTTTTGATTTCTAGGTTTACAGGTGAGGTGGTTTCGTCTTGGGGGAGTTCCGATTCGGTGGGTGTCAGAGTAGAATTCTGTAAAATATTGAAAATACGTTTGAGTTTAAGCGGTGGTAGCTTAGTGGTTAAGGAGTCGGCCTTAAGATCGAGAGGTCCCGGGTTCGAAACCTGGCCATTAAACTACCGACGTGAACTCACTCCTAAGACAAGCAATTTAGCTTAGCTGAAGGAATATTAGTAATTTCGGATCTAATATTCTTTTTATAAAAAAACGAACTGTGTCTGTAGATAGAAAACAAGAGTAAGGTTTCTTAGCAGTCTACCAGTCCAGACTACTAGCTACTCTTGATGGTAACGGACCAAACTACGGACTTACTAGCTGTTGCTCGCGGCTCCCCGCACGTAGATATCTGGTTATTTCGTCCAAACATAGCCTCTGTTCTTTCCCAAGCTGTTATTTCCGCCCGATTGAGCAGTCCGACTGGGGAAGTACCTCCGCCCTACAGAATACCGCGGTTATAATAACTTCGTGTTGTGTTCCCAGCGGTGAGTAGGGTAGCCAGATCTCACTGCTTTGTCTTCTACTGACGGCACTGAAACTCTGTACTTACAGGGTTGGCAGCGCGACTGTGACTCCTCTGGTGTTACAGACGTCCATAGGCCACGGTAACTACTTTCCATCAGGTGGGCCGTGTGCTTGTCTGCCAACTAAGTGGTATAAAAAAATAAATCAAATTTTATTAAAATCAGTTCAGTGGTTTAGGCATGAAATAGCTACTTTCGTATTTATAATATGCAACCTTCTCCTTTTCTGAAGTCGGTCAAAAAACGAACCAACCGTATCAGTGTCGGTGAGACCAGACACTTTCAAAGTCTGCGCGAGCCTCAGCAGTGATGGCAGGACTTTCTTGCAGGCAGTCACCTCCCCAGTATACATGAACGTGAGGAGAAGCCTTAGCTCTGCAGCATCACAGCCCAGCACCACCACCAGGGTGTTATTTTCAGCTTCCACTTCCTGAAAAATGATAGTTATTGCGGTAGAATAACAATATTCTGAGATTGTTTGAAGTTAACTCGAATATCAGTCAATGAAATAATATACATACATATAATCACGTCTTTATCCCTGTAGGGTTAGGCAGAGGTGAATAAACACCTAAATTTCACCAATCATTGAATTCGGTCCCACGTAATAAGATGGAGAGCCTATTGCCGTCTTCTGGGTACTGCTGTTGACTCAAGCCATGCATGTGACGCCGAGTCTGGGCTGTATCTCTCTGATACCGTACATGATACCGTATATGAGCTGGTCCAAATTCTACTCCGAGAACCGCGCAACATTGAAATAAAACCACTTTTTAACGGACTATGGTTGCTGAAATATAGCCGAAACGCCGGGTTAAATGTCATCATCATCTTCATGGAGACTTGTTTACCGATTAATTCCGAGATCAAGGTGACCTCGGAGCTCAGGGTCTACTGTGCTAAATGTATAATGCAAAAAATATTTTGCGCAAGAATCCTTTAAAAAGTGGTTTTATTTCAATATTCTGAGAGGTATATGGGCGCGTGTGTGACAGTCAATATTTATTGCAATCTAATATTGTGATCCGGTGTGGGGATCAGTCGAGTTTGATGTGCCAACAAACGCGAAATTACTTGTATACCCGTTAACCACTCAGCTAAACTAATTGCTTGTGTTAAAGTGGGTTACGTTAGTAGTGTAAGAGTCAGGATTCGAAGTACCACTCGATCTAAAGTCTTAACTGCTAAGCTGATGAGGCCATCAAACTGAAGGCCGCCATTGTACCTTTCGAAAGTATCTATAATGGTGACCGTCTTTCACGCCGCGAGCAGTACCCATTCGTGGACAAATCCCTGATCGCACACACACATACGGATTTGTCCAGCGCGGCTCGTAGGTATGCGACTCCAAGCATCAATACATTCACTCGCAGATTTGTTCGCGAACTTGTCGCCAGCGACAAATCCGTTAGGTGTGCATGTGAATGCCAGCCTTTTTGCCTTTAGCTTACCATACAGAGGTGAAGGCCAAATTGACGTGTCCTATATTTAAAAAAAAACTTCTTTTTATTGGTGTAAGAACTTCAAGTTCAATCCTGAATTATCCTGATAGCAAGTTTGTATTTTAAACTACACTTTAAAATATACGAACCTTGAACAGTTGAGCGAAGTATTGACTACATGACGCTAGTACCAGTCTGTGGGCCTTCACAGTAGTACCACTAGCGCTGAGGGTCACATCCGTCAGGGTGCCTGTACTGAACATGCGCCCTAAAGCACCTATAACGCTGTTCTGTCAAAAAAATAGGACTCATTTTAGTATTTAGATAAAAAGCAGGTGATTTGGCAAATCCGTCATTTTCTTTCGTATTAAAAAATGTGTAAGCATATTAAAATAATAAGTTATAGTCTGTAGTGTTATGAATGGCGATGCACGATTCTACTAAAGCAAAACCATTCATACCAAGACAATGCAAAAAATGATATTAAATTTTAGACTTTATTTCTAAATCCATAAAGTCCTAAATTAAATGAAAAGAGTTTCATCATACTTTTTCGTTCTCTCTGTAAAAATCAGTCTTTGTGGTATGATAGTGTATATACACTATTGTTGACTTGAGCTATGTATTTGTGCCTGAGTCTGAACTGTAAATATCTATCTGATGTTAAACAGCCCTATCGTTTAGTCGCCTTGTACGACACCGCATGGGATGAGATGAGGTGGCCTAAATTCACCTCTACCGGGAACTACGCGGATAATTTGTGGTCTTTCGCGATACCAATAACTTATAACGTATAAATACCACAAGAATGACTTTCGGAACAAAAAAAAGGTGACGGTTTCTGACTAAAGTATTGACCATTAATTTTATGAAGTTCTCATATAGATGCCATTATAAAAAGGCTATGTAAACACAGATATTTTACACAGATCGGAAGTGATGGGAATAAATTATACATACAATACACATATATTTTATAGAGACTGTAGAAGCACAGCTGATAACTATTGTAGAAGTGACACATATGATCTCAATATATCGTCTTTTACAGTTCAATGAACTATTCATAATGACAAAAAAGTTTTTTTGTTAACTAAGCTTATTAAATTAAGAAAGGTAAAAGAGCGGTAAAAGTGGCGTCCGTTCCTATTTTATCGTTTTCATTTTATTTTTTAATCATGCATTCAACTTATGACAATAATATATGCGAATGAACTTGCTTATAATAATATAGTTGTGATATTTATATCATTACTTTTATAAGTAGAGGTGCCTGCCGAACCCAACCCTACCGGCTTACCCTTTTATTTCAACACATTGACGGATTTCAACCAAATAGCTACTCACTACATAATATTTTTTTCTTGATTTATTTATTTTTATTCTATTATTAGATAAATAGTAAATTATATTAATATTAGATCCACATTAGTTGTGAATTGACGAATAGTTGATTAGTGGGTGTGCGTGTGTCTAGATTAGTATATTTACTAATTTAGTATACATTGCAAAGGTACTTAGAAGCTAAGCAAAGTTTTCATTATTTACATTAACTATAATATTACAGCACAGCGTAAAACAGATTAAGAAAAGAAATTAAAAAAAAAATGGGCAGCGAAATTATTCACACAACATATTTAAAAAAGGAATGGAATACAAAGGATATTTAAATTGAAAACAGCGAAATGAAATAAATAATATTTTTAAAACGTGTACAGTATTCAAAGAAACATAATGTAAATTTTATATAATTATTGAATACTTTATAGCAATTAATAAATATTTGTAGTTAAACAATATTAAAAAAATAACGACATTAACTTCTCTTTGAACGTCAGAAAAAAGGTTTGTTACGAACGCAATAGGCACTAAATAAATAATGACTGAAGCAAAAAATAGTGTTGCGGTAAAAATGTAAGTGTACCTGTTTCCCTGAAGTGGGTGTGTTGATAAAATAAATTATTACTCACCTACCTGATGGTTGTGCCACCGCAACGAGAACTGTTGAACATCGTCCTCATCCATATTTCACAATATATTTATATTAAAAACCACCAAGATTGATCTTACGTTCACTATAGTTCGACGCACGTACCAAGTGGAGACAATTATATTGTTAACGTATCCAGGCTGCTTTATTTTAGGTCGGTACGCCTGGAAAACCTGTAGCCACCTATTTCTGGAGCTGATTGTATTTATAAATCCAATGACATTCAGCGTGTGACGCGGCTGACATACCAAAACTCATCCAAAAACAGATTTAGTTCGCTCGACCGAAATGATTGGCATCATTGTTCGACCGATTGCGCTAATTTATGCGTTTTTGATGCATTGCGGTGAATTATATACACGTTCATTTTCGTTCGGTATCTCAATATATTGTAGTTCCTATTATGTCAGAATCAGAGTGTAATATATGACGTTTGTAATTAACTGAGAAAATAGTATGATACAAATTGGCTGAATATTAATTGCTATTCGTGATTCTACTATAAAAAAATACTTTTGTTACTTTCACATTGTACCTAATAAATGAAGTACCTACTATTTATAGTTTTTTGACACTTGAGTTATTATTACAAACATACATATAATCACGCCTTTATCACCTAAGGGTTAGGCAGAGGTGAATTAACACCCACATTTCACCAATCGTTGTTTTCGGCCTCACGTAATAAGGGGTGAGCCTATTGCCGTCTTCTGGGCACTATTGTTTACTCGAGCCTTGTATCTGTACATGAGTCTGGGCTGTATATAACTGTCCGATTTTAAACAGCCCTAGGTATCCCTTAGGTAGTCGCCTAGTACAACACCGTGTGGGAAGAGATAGGGTGACCCAAATTCTACTCTACCGTGAACCACACGTGAATTATTGTTGTTTATAGATTTTTCGGGAGAAAAAAAGAGAGAAAGAAAGAAACAAAGAAAGAAAGAAAGAAAGAAAGAAAGAAAGAAAGAAAGAAAGAAAGAAAGAAAGAAAGAAAGAAAGAAAGAAAGAAAGAAAGAAAGAAAGAAAGAAGGAAAGAAAGAAAGAAAGAAAGAAAGAAAGAAAGAAAGAAAGAAAGAAAGAAAGAAAGAAAGAAAGAAAGAAAGAAAGAAAGAAAGAAAGAAAGAAAGAAAGAAAGAAAGAAAGAAAGAAAGAAAGAAAGAAAGAAAGAAAGAAAGAAAGAAAGAAAGAAAGAAAGAAAGAAAGAAAGAAAGAAAGAAAGAAAGAAAGAAAGAAAGAAAGAAAGAAAGAAAGAAAGAAAGAAAGAAAGAAAGAAAGAAAGAAAGAAAGAAAGAAAGAAAGAAAGAAAGAAAGAAAGAAAGAAAGAAAGAAAGAAAGAAAGAAAGAAAGAAAGAAAGAAAATATATTATTTGCGACCACACACAATGCACGGTGGTTACATTATTCAAATATCATAATCATATCTTGGACCTAAATCGCGAGACAAACGAGGCCGAGGCGTGCGGATTTTTCTGTTATTATAATATCTATGATTGGTGAATAATGAACTCGTCCACGGTCATAGCACCCCGTGCTATCCTCAAAAGACACCCAAAGATTGTGTACTGCGCGTACAGAGCACATTTTAGGTTCAAGACATATGTCCTGAGCAACAATCATCTAACTATCGAATTCATTACGAACAAGAACAGTTACCATATTATCTGTTCTGTGTTTATACTCCATTCGGTTAGATATTTACGTAAACTTAAACAATCTATAAGTGACTTTTAAATAATATATGTTTTATTTAAGTAGATACCTGCCACTGCTTGTTGCTCCAATCTGATTTGGATCGACTTACCAACTGAATAAAATAAGTGTCAACACCCAGAAATGCTTGTCTATAAGTTTCACGCGAAAAACAGATCCCATTATATTCGAATATAAGCTGAGCTACGATACAGTGCCCAGAACGTCACAAGTCCGAGACTTGGGAGTACTTCTGGACTGTCAATATAGTTTTAAGCCGCACATGCAACTAATGGTCAGTAAAGCGTATAAGTCTCTAGGGTTTGTCTTGCGGAATAGTTCACCATTCAACGACCCGCAGTGCATCAAAATCCTTTATTATTGTTACGTGAGAAGTATATTGGAGTTTGCAAGTATCATCTGGAGCCCTTTCTACACAGTGGATATTGACACTTTAGAAAAAATTCAGAAAAAAATTATTAAACATCTGAACTACAGAGCTCGTATGAATTCCATGTCCTACACTGAATCATGCGTGTACCATAAAATAAACACTCTGGCAGATAGGCGTTTGGTTACCGACATGATGCATTTGTACGATGTCCTTAATGGCAGATTTGACTGTACAGAATTGCAGGGGGACGTCAGGTTCAGCGTGCCTGTGAGACGAACTAGGCACACCCCATTACTGGCTCCCACATCTGCCCCAACAAACTACTTAATGCGATCTCCACTCAGTCGTATTCCAAGCGCCTATAATAAAATTTTCTCATCACCGGATCCATTTAGCACCTCTCGAAACTCATATAAGGCTGCAATACTTCAGCTACTGTCAAACACCAATGTCCCTATCACTCACCCCACCCATACATCCTAGCACTCCTCTACACCCACATGCACACACACACAGACACACTTGCATATATACACACCTATCTACACACAAGTACCTACATACATTCACACTCTTCAGACCATCACACGAAGCATTGCGCTTCTTTTTCTTTTGTTATCTTTCTCATTCATCACTTCTTTATTTATTACCTAATTATTTTCTCATGTCTACTTACGCCACACTTTAATTTTAATGTGTACCTTAATTTTTGGCGTACCTAATGTTTTTATATTCATGTATTTATTTCTGAACTGTAAGCTGTGAGGTACCTGAAGATAAATAAATAAATAATTGTATTATATATAATTTGTTGTATTATATAAAATTTGCATGCCACATACTGCGGTTAAACATGTTGTGCTGTTACATAATTTTAAGATCTGTAAGTATTCTATCATGTTTATGAGCAAATATATTGTTTCTTTCTTTCTTTCTTAAACTCAGTTTATTAATATTTTTCAAAAAATGATTCAAAATATTTTAAAGACTAAAACCGAAATTGAACTACTAGTTAGTCAGTTAGTTAGCCTTTTTTTTTACGTGCGCAAAATCCCCACGGATACCTCCCTCTATAAGATTGTTTACCTATAGTTAAGTACCCAACTGAATGAAGTATTAATAGGTATATCCACACTAATATTATAAATGCAAAAGTAACTGTATGTCTGTCTGAATGTTACGCTATCACACCTAAACCGCTGTATCGATTTTGATTAAATTAGACCTTGAGAAGAGAGAGTTCCGTTTTGTTGCAATAACCGATATCCACGCGGACGGAGCCGCTAGCAACAGCTAGTTGTATTGTAACGATGATAGTTTGCGCAAACATTTTATGTATATTACGTATATGTCAAACAAAACACAATACAATCATATAATATTCTGAAGAATTTTAGAAATAACTTGGAGAGTTATTTTCATATCTACTTGAAATATTAGAGCCTTTTTAATTTCCGTCCCAACTGCTTTAGTGTAAAAACTCCTATAATCTGGCTGTTTGACGACGATCGCGTGCGTTCTTTGACCTAATTCTGATTTTAAAAAAAAAGTTCTACATATTTTCCCGCTCCGTTTGCGTATCCGATTGTCAAACTTTTTACTTTTTAGTTCCTGTGTTTAGTTAAAAATCAAATAAACTCTTATATATTTTTCGAAAATAATTGGAACTTTTATTAGTTTTTATTATTACAAGAAGAAACGCACACGGCCTCATTTGGGTATGTAATTATTCCTTACTTTTTTCCTGTTTATTTTCTTTCTGTTTGCTAATTTGCTTTGCTTTTACTGTAATATAATATGTACACTGTACATATTCCAATAATATTTTTAAAATGTACAAAATAAACAATATTTGGCGACTGTAAACATACAGCCCATTACTGAATGTCCGCTTGACGGTTATAGGCTCGCCCCCTAAAATGTGGGACCGAAAATCGTAGTTGGCGAAATGTGGGTGCTAATACTCCGTCTACCTAAGGGATTTACAAGCGTCAGCATATATATGTATATAGAAAAAGATAAGTTATTATGTAAATGTACACGTATTTGTGTAGTGTAGTTCTACGCTTCAATAAGTTTATTGTAGACATTTTTTTTTACGTGCGCAATACCCCACGGATATCCCCCCACCAGAGCCGGTGGAAGAGGTTATGTCGGACTCGAACCGACCAAAACGCACGCCGCCTGTGGGTCGTTTTTGGTTGCCGAAGGTGAGGTTGACAGACATATCCCTCGCACCCCGGCCGACCCACGCCCATCTCTCACGATCTGGCCCTCTCCTCGGGTTTGGGGACCACAGAGTCCCCAACTCGTCCCCGGAAACGGGGAGGCGCGCCGCCGCCGCTGCCTGCTTCTGCTAGGGTTACAGGCGGCTCCACCAGTCACCCCCAGGTCTGCGCTCATGGGGGGCGGAGGTCGTTCATCGACCTCTGACGTCCGAGTTACCTTAGTACGCGGGCAGCTTGGCTTGCGATCCTTCGTCGCTCCTCCTTCACGAGCATTACTTGCTCGCAGAAGCAGGCGCCGGACGCCCACTCATAGTTTATTGTAGACTATGCCGCGTGGTTCCTGTCAGAGTAGAATTTGGACCACCCCATCTCTTCCCTTGCGGTGTCGTACAAGGCGACTAAGGGATAGGGCTGTTTAACATCAGACAGATATATAGGTACAGCCCAGACTCAGCCTCTGATGCATGGCTCGAGTCAATAATAGTGCCCGCAATACGGCAATTGGCTCACCCCCTATTACGTGGGACCGAATACAATGATGATGAAATGTGAGTGTTAATTCACCTTTACCTAACCCTCCGGGGATAAAGGCGTGATTATATGTATGTTTGTAGTGTAGACTAGCTGTCCTAGCTGAAAGTGGCACATTTTGAACCCTCATTATCACCCCTCTGAGCCAGTATTTTTTTAGTCTTCAAATAATGTTTGGAAATCTGCCACATTTTTGGACATTTATGATAACTGGTCTGCTCCCTTAAATGGTAACGTGATGATATATAGCCAAAAACGTTTGTCGATATACGGATTATTCAACACAAAAAGATTTTTTGAATTCGAAACATGAGTCTTGACAGACAGACAGACAGACGGACAATGAAGTGATCCTATAAGGGCTCCTTTTGAAGTATGGAACCCTTAAAAGAGGTGCACCCAGACCTATACCCGGCGCGAAAGTCCTCATCACGCCTGCTTTGGAAAGCGATGAACAGTCTCTGTACCGGGTACGATCCGGTGCGAAAGTCGCCTGACTCAAAGAATCAATTTCATTTATTCAGTTTAGGCACATAAAGAGCACATATGAACGTCAAAATTTCACAATTATGTATGTCAAGAAATAATATAAAAATATCAAATAATTTAAAAATAAACCATTGGAAAATGATTCTTTCGCTGGTTCGGTAGATTAGTTCTACTGAGAAGATACCAGCAAGAAACTCAGCGAACTACATTAGAACTAGATTATTTTTCTTTTTTAAATTTGTTTTGGTTAACAATTTATTTTTTATTTTGTGCGAGCAAGCAAGAGACTTATGTTGACCACGCATTAACATCATTAAGGTACTCATCCACTTTATAGTAACCTTTACTCATTAAAGTTTTTTTCACTTCTATTTTAAATTTATTTATTGGCATATTAATCAAGTCCTGAGGAATTTTATTAAATATTTTTATGCAGCTGCCTACAAATGAATCACCAACCTTGTGAAGCCTACCTTCTCCTTGATCCAACGTTCGATGTCCTCTACAAATCTTTTTGCCTCCACACTCGAACAGCCCATCGTCTTCACTGCAAAGGGAACGGTCAGATACCAGGCATGCAACATCTTGTACTCGACTAAATTCCCGTCGGCAGTAGTTGCCGGAAACAGGAAACAGGACTGAGGTGACTCGGAGGGACAGTGCTGACGCACATGGCGTCCAATAACAGACACTTGCCGTTTCTCCAAGGCACCTACATCCATGTAAAAAAACGCTCCATACAAAATAGTAGCACGTGGTGACGTCACAGCGTCCTGGCGCGTTATGCAATTGTATGGAGTGCGAGAGAATATTGCATTTATTTCAGTCCCCGTTGTTAATACATGTACAATGGATTGATTTGAAATTTAATGAGGAATCTAAAAAGTTGTATATTTTGCGTTATTTCTATTATTTATATTTTGACCTATTTTGTGTATGAAAATAATGAAAAGTCATAGTTTCAGTTTAGTTAGGCAAAATCTTAGCATACCATACATATTTTTAGATAAAAAACTAAGGCAGTTAGTAGTATTGGTAAAATCTGATCACTAAGGACTAAGGACACTCCCCAATTCACGTACCGCCGCCGCGCCGCGCCGCGCCGTTCTTTTATTAATGTAAGATGTTTAAGTTACTGATTCTGTACTTTTTCAAAATGTCTGCTGTTTATAGTAAAGATCAGACTGATTAATTGACTACGAATATCAAAAGGCTTTCTCAATTTATTAGAATTTGTAAATGGCCTTTAAGTATCTAAAAGCGTGCTCATTACTTTAGTGAAAATATTGATTTCAGTACATCTATTTATACTAATATTATAAAGCTGAAGAGTTTGTTTGTTTGAACGCGCTTATCTCAAGAACCACAGGTTCGAATTGAACAATTCTTTTTGTATTTAACAGTCCGTTTACTGATAAAGGATTTAGGCTATAGATCATTATGCTACTACTTAAGAGAGCGGAGCGGTGATCATAAATACCAACAAATCTGGTTGGCTTTCAAACACTATTTGAAGCCTAAAAAAATTAGGGGCTTACAGGGGTGATATGAGGTTTTTAAATATGTCCCAGACGAAGATCGGGGAATTAGCTTGTTTAAAATAAATGTACATGAATTTACGCCATCATCCAATCATCCCAATACATCTCCAAAGGGGTAGTCAGTGGAGTATAGTCGCTCTTCTTGTAAATTTACAAATTAAACAACGATTTTTACATTGAAATATACACAGAGTTCGAAACGTTGTCATTCGACAAAGAACTAAAGTTATCGACATAGCTCGCAGAATAAGCCAGCTGAAGTAGCATGGGCTGGCCACGTCTGTCGAAGGACCGATGGCCGTTGGAGCAAATGAATCCTAGAGTGGAGACCGCGAGTAGGCAAATGGAAGGATACCCTCTAGCCAGATGGACTGACGACTTGAAAAGGGTGGCTAGGAGAGATTGGTTGCGGAAGGCAGTGGAATGGATGAAATGGCGCACATTGATAGAGGCCTATGTCCAACAGTGGACATTTTGCTGTAGGGTTGATTGATTGATTGACATTGAAACAAATCATTTGAAGTCTTCAGAAGACAAAAACATCATTAAATTTTTATTTGTTATCTATTTCATGTAAAGTTTAAGAATAAAGATGATTGGTTACTTGTAATTTAGAATATATTAAACTAATAATGGAGACTGTAATTAATTAGCACCCACTTTTTACCATCCTGTCTACCTTTGTGGATATAGGAACCATTACCATGCTGTTTGCATTTCCCGGAGGGGTAGAATAGAACCACCCCATATCTTCCCGTGGGTGTTGCAGAACATACTGCTGTAGGGTAACTACGGCATAAGGCTGTTCTCCATCCGACAGTAAAAATATAGCCCACAATAAAGAGCCCGGTTAAAACGATAGTTGGTGAAATGTGGGTGTTATACACCTCTGTTTACCCGTTCAGGGATTTACAGGCGATTTTCAGTTCCGTATTAATATTAACAGTCACTTTTCACCATCTCTCTCCTCCTTCGGGGATTCAGAGACCATAAAATACGGTTTTACAATTTCCAATGTGTTTTAAATGTTTAGTTTTGCCGATAGCGATGGAATCGAGAGCTAAACCCGTTGAGAATTCACCAGATCCGGACTTCTTCAATAATATTAAAGCTGCTATTGAAAAGGAACTAGAGAAAATGAAGAAAATTGTAAATAACATTAATCAAATGAGAGGTAATTACTTAAAGAATATAGAGTTTTTATGAGACTGTTATGTTATGAAAATTGAAAAGATATATTTATATTATATTTATTTATTTATTTATTTATTTATTCATTTTGCAAATGTAGGTCGAAAGTTGGTACATGTTTGTTAAAAAGGTATCACTACATTTGGCCTTGCGGCATGCAAATTAGAGCCATACAAATAATTAGTGGACATGCATTTATACTACACTTCATTACAGTTCATTCGAGATACGTACATTATGTCAATAGTAACTAAATATCACATAATCAAAATAAAATCAAATGCGTATATCAACTGTAATAAGATTTCATATAATCAAAATAGAATAATATATATATATATATATATATATATAATATATATATTGATATATATTAGATAGATATGCAAAGTGATTTAGGCATGTAGAACAAGTGAGTACAGCAGACACAAACGACCTCCGCCCCCCATGAGCGCAGGCCTGGGGGTAACTGGTGGAGCAGCCTGTCACCCTGGCAGAAGCAGGCCGCGGCGGCGACGCGCCTGGCGCGCCTCCCCGTTTTCTGCGGACGAGTTGGAGACTCTGTAGTCCCCACACACCCAAGGAGAGGGCCTGATCGTGAGAGATGGCCCTGGGCCCTGGGTGCGAGGGATATGCCTGTCAATCTCACCTTCGACAACCAAAACGACCCACAGGCGGTGTGCGTTTTAGTCGGTTCGAGTCCGACATAGCCTCTTCCACCGGCTCCGGTGGGGAGGTATCCGTGGGGATTATGCGCACGTAAAAAAAAAGTACAGTAGACACATGCCGTAAATCGTTTCGAACGATTGAACGGATTGGACAGTTGTAAATGGTGCGCATTGGGAGAGGCCTATGTCCAGCAATGGACTGCGGTGGGTTAATTGATTGATTGATTGATTGATTCGCGGTGAGAATTTAGTGACGTCACGTTAGAGCATGCGCAATTGAAATCTCACCACGAATTCAGCTGTCAAATCGGTTTTTTTATATACCTAACTTAGATGGCAGACAAGCACACGGCCCACTTGAAGAAAAGTGATTACCGTGGCATAAAGGGCGTGTGCAATATCAGGGGTGTCACACTCGTGCTGCCTACCCTGTGAGAACAGAAAGTTTCTGTACTGTCAGTGTAGAAGACAAAACAGGACAGGCCTTTCGTCCTGTCTTTCGTCGTGTCCTACCTCATGTCATTTTCTGCAGTGTCTGTGCGTCTGTGTTTTGCTTATGTCATGTCAAAGCCACTGTCGTACCTACTACGAACACTACTAAAAATCTATTTTAGACTTTAAACCAATGGCAAAATAAAAAGGAGTTTTGCAGAGCGAATGAAACTCTTTTCATGTAATTTTGGACTTAAGAGTATAGAAATAAAGTCTTTAATTGTGTTCGAGTCATTCACCGAACAAATAATCATGTCAGCGAAATTCCTCCTTCACGAGCATTACTTGCTCGCAGAAGGAGGCGCCGGCCGCCCACGCATCCGCGCAGCGAACCATCGCCGCGAGCAAGGTGGAGAGCGTGAGAACCCTCACTCCCAGGGCCGCAACAAGCTCCCGCCTCGGCGTCTCCCACGCCGGACACTCGGTGAGCGTGTGCGGACCTGAGTCCTCGCTCGCGTCGCAGTGATGACACTCGGACGTTGGCTCTTTCTGCATCCGACGCATCTCTAGCCACTCCCCCATGATGGGTCTTACCGCCGCTACTACGGCGCGCCCTGCGCCTGGTCGCCCAAGTCGTAACTCCCATTCCGCCACCATTTCCCTGTGGAGCCGGGATCTCACGGCCCGAATTTCTTCGGTCTCGGCATCGTGACCCCGCTCACGCGCAACCTTTCGAAACCGGATTTTATGTATTACCTAAGTAAAAACAGTCAGTACGCTTTCGGATAGCATATCGGGCGCGACTCAATCTTATCCCATTCACCTAATTAGATTAAATCGTTATCCTAATTGTATTACTGAAATATACCATCTTTACAATCTTTAAACGTGGTATTTATCTTGATCTCACCCCAAACAAATTTAATGCAATATTTTGCAGGGTTTGTTGTTTTGCTTTAGCAGAATCAAGGGCCTACTCAATCTCTTCCGTGTAACCTATTCACCCACTCTTCACGAATCTGTGTCGTAACTTCTATATTATAAAATTAATTCCCTACTCCGAAGGGATCCCAATAGGTATCAGTTATTATCATCTACCAGCTCAACTAGCTGTAAAGTAATTATTAGGCGACGTGATCTGGTTAGCAAGTGCTAATAACGATAAATTTAACGCGTTAATAGCATTTAACTGTGGAATAGTTAATTTTGTGCGCTAAAATAGCGTTAACTAGTTTTGATAAACTGGGAATGGGAAGTTTATGATTCGTTTTGTTTCGTTATTTTACCGAAATCCCCTCTGATACCCAGGGCAGGGGTAGTTATGTCGCCTACTTACTCATCGTCCACCTGTACAGACAACCTGGGTGAACCGTGGTAAAAACATTTACACGAGCAAGAACCGGCTAAAACCGCATGCAGTCTTGGGTTTTCGGATACCAGGGTATACATACATATAATCACGCCTCCATCCCCGGAGGGTTAGTCAGAGGTGAATTAACACCCACACTTCTCCAATCACTGAATTCGATCCCACATACTAGGGGGTGAGCCTATTGGCGTCTTCCGGGCACTATTGTTGACTCAAGCAATACATCTGAGACTGAGTCTGGGCTGTATATATCTGTCTGATAAACAGTCCTTAACAACAGTTAATGTAATCAAACTAAAACCTTACTTTTCAGTGGAGACAACTTATTTAGAATCTGATCTGCTGTTGATGATTGACGCTGCTACTTGGGAAGACATCTCAGAGCTGATAGGTTCAGCACCTATGAAGATTGACGACTTGGCTGTTAAGAAAGAACCGTATAATTGATATTACGTAGGTTATGCAGGTAATTGTGATATTTAGTGATTAAATGTTTTGACTTACTTAAAACCAACTACTTTATTTACAACTAGCTTATGGCCTCGTCACTATCCACATGGATATTGTATTGGCTCAAATTTCCAGTTCTATCCAAGCAATTGCTTCTAAACCAAATTAAACTTCTGATCAGGAACTTGAACCGCAACAAGATCCGTTCAGTCGATTCATCGCGGAAAAACAGACAATTAACACCCACTTTTCACCAATCATTAAATTCGGTCCCACGTAATAGGGGGTGGAGTCTATTGCCGTCTTCCGGGCACTATTGTTGACTCAAGCCATTCATCTGAGGCTGAGTCTGGGCTGTATATATCTGTCTGCATCCGTTAGTCGTCTTGTACGACACCACATGGGAAGAATGGGGTGGTCCAAATTCTACTCTGCCGAGAACCACGCATTTGTACATTGTGTACTAAGTTTTTTTTATACCACCTAGTTGGCAGACAAGCACACGGCTCACCTGATGGAACTGGTTACTGTAAGTCACACTCGCGCTGCCAACCTTGTAAACACAAGAGTTTCTGTGCCGTCAGTGTAAAAGATAAAGCAGGACAAACTTTTGATCTTCTCACTGACCGTACAAAATATCCCCAGTGAGCTCTGGCTAACCTACTCACTACTATATATGTACATAGCGTGTAGCGTACATAAGTATTTCTACTATGAATAATTTTAAAAAAACTCTAAAGACGTACCCACTTAAGTACCTACTGTTAGTTGGTTGTTACGTACGTGAAAACCACTCAACCAAAAAGGATTTTGGGATTGTATTCCAGCGACTTACAACGGCGAACACTAAAACCTTTATTAAGATTTAAAACGTACTATATAACACAATACCTATATTTTAAAATAAACTTTTATATATCTACAAAGGTTTGTTGCAAGGGGACGCTCAATTCTTTTTAAAAGGATTTTCGATGCGGCTGCTTCCTAGAGCCGTTTCCTACCAACTTATCAGCAAGTTCTACAATAGAAAATAGTCTTTATTACATTGGTGATAGGGTTTATATGACCTGCTTTTATAATGTTGGATAAAATCCTCGTGAATTATACGCTCCAGAGGGTCGGAGCACGGCACCGGTCGGCGGGCGACAGTAGCTGGCTATTTTACGACACTCGACACGAAATTCTTTCCAAGTGAAACGGTTAAAAATCGAATTGAATTTGAAGTTGACAATTGGTATTTTATTTACCGTAAATATTAACTGTTGTAACATAGGAACTTTTGTTAATACTTCCATTTTTGAATTAATTATAGTTATGGCATGCTATGAAGGCCGTTTTAACATGACTGATTTTATTAGTTTTTTCTTTTTTTGGCGGGTGAAGTTTATTTTCTTCTGTGCCAGTCTCGCCATATTTTTCTTTAGTTATTCGTCTAATATTAAGCGCACGAAAAAAGAGAAAACAAGCAAAACCAGTCGCGTCAAGACGGCCATCATAGTTTGCCGCAACTATAATGTCATAACCTTTAAAAAAATAAACCTGAAAATGATGGCCAGTAGAGATAACGAAAGAAAGATAGAGAGAATTACTATCCATATAAAATTATTTACTTTCTTGTTTTTTTTTTTTCACGTGAAACATCCATTAGGGTATACTAATCGATATTTGTAACTTTGGCAACACCACAAATCAATTCATATACTGAGATGGTAACCAAGTCACCAAGACCTTTTGGGTCAAGTAACCCGGTACATCTTCTAATTGACGAGGCTCTGGGCTTCCTCTTAGGTTTGGGAGATCAGACCGCAGTTACTCCAATAAAAGCCGTATATATATAGAAGTACCTAAATGCTTTAAAATTGGTTCAATAATCAGGCGTGTACCTAAAGCTAACATACAGACATAAGTATCTTTAGATTAGTTAGAACCAAATTGCATGATCATATAGTATGACGAACTAAACTTCTCCATACAACATTATCATTTTCAAATCATACAGTTCTGGCTCGGGGACTGCAATCCGGGACAACTTGTCCCGGATTGCAGTCCCCGAGCAATACAGTAAGCGAACTAACGCAAGCACATCATCGTGTCAGGGGACACGGATATAATATAAGCGAATATCGCTTGGCCACGCTCGGCTCACGGTTCAAACTACATGGTTTATATATCATGAAAAGTGCATTTTTGATTTCCAAGTGGCAAATTGAAAAGCTGACAAGAAAATCTTTGAACTGTAGCTATATTATACTGTAATAGACACACGATTTCACCCGCGTGAAAGTACATTTAGGTTTTAGTATTTTTCTAACCCTAATTTCTACCAGTAAAAGCTACTTGGGGACTCCGTGGTCCGAGGAGGGCGCGATCGAGACGTATCCCTAGGCCGGCCGAGGTGCGAGGGATATGCCTGTCAATCTCAATTTCGACAACCAACAACGACTCACAAGCGACGTGCGTTTTATTTGGTTCTACATAACCTCTCTCACCGGTTCCAACTGGGGTTATCCGTGGGGACATTTCGCATGTAAAAAATAACAGTTATAGCCTCTTTTTCACAAATAAGAGAAGCCTTAGTTGCTCCTTATCTACACTCTACAGTAAAAATGCCGCCGAAATCGGCACAGCCTCTATAGAAATTACTTACCTGTTACTGAAATGGTTTTTTCGGTAATAAGTATCGTGTACTTATATGTTATCGCGGTAGCCTAGTGGCATGGGTAATGGACTGCAGAGAAGAGGTCTCGGGTTCGATCTCAGGTTTTACCATGGCACACACCAATGACTTTTCGATGCTTTTCGAAGTTATGTGTGTATTTAGTTAAGTGCCCGGTTAATGGCAATAGGCTCGCCACCTGTTACATTGGGACCTAAACATAAACTGACGAAATGTGGGTGCTAGCACGTCTGCCTAGCCTTTCGGGTAAATAGGCGTGAGTTTATGCTATTTACTTACATGTCACAGCCATCTAACGTAATTAGCCGTTCTATTTAATTAGTCTAGCCTCAACGCTGATCAAGTAGCTTCCTGAATGATATTAGCCGCAGCGTTTGCTTCATAAATTTAATAAACTGGCTGGCTAAGCTTGAGGTCATTCATCGATAGGTTAGATTAGAAGGTTAATGCGGAATCCGACTAGGTTAGGCAAGTAATGAAAAGTCATCGATCCAAATCATTTGTATAGATGTTTGAACAAATAGCTAGACAAGTAATGAAAAGTCCTCGACCCAAGTCATTTTTTTTTTTATACCACTTAGTTGGCAGACAAGCACACGGCCCACCTGATGGAAAGTAGTTACCGTGGCCTATGGACGTCTGTAACACCAGAGGAGTCACAGTCGCGCTGCCAACCCTGTAAGTACAGAGTTTCTGTGCCGTCAGTAGAAGACAAATCAGGACAAGCCTTTAGTCTTCCCACTGACGGCACAAATTCTCCAGTGAGCTCTGGCTACCCTACTCACCGCTGGGAACACAACACGAAGTTATTATAACCGCGGTATTCTGTAGGGCGGAGGTACTTCCCCAGTCGGACTGCTCAATCGGGCGGATATACCGCCGTGTCCTACCTCCATTTGTTTAGTTGTTTGAACAAACGGCCAAGCAAATAATGAAACGTCAACAATATAAGTCATTTCACTAGCTGATTGAGCAAATGGCTAGGCAAGTAATGAAAAATCATCGTACCAAGCCTTTTGCATAGTTGTTTGAGCAAATGCCTAGGCAGGTAATTAAAAGTTATAGATCCACGTCATTTGTCTAAAAATGTTTGAGCAAGTGGCTAGGCAAGTAAAAAAAAAACGGCGGCCCAAGTCTTTTGTCTAGTTGTTTGAGCAAATGTCTAGGCAAGTAATTAAAAGTCACAGATACAAGTCATTTGTCTAAATGACTGAGCAAGTGGCTAGGCAAGTAATAAAAAATCATCGACCCAAGTGTTTTATCTAGTTGTTTGAGCATATGCCTAGGCAAGCAGTTGACCTTGAGTTGAAAGTCATAGATCCAAGTCATTTGTCTAGCTATTTGAGCAAATGGCCAGGCAATGAAACGTCATCGATCTAAGTGCCTAGCTGTTTAAACAAATTTAGTCTGATATTACCACCCCCGCATGCACCAGCTCTTATATTGCACGGAAGTCAAGTTTTCAATAATTCGTATTACGCCAACGCTTTCTATATTTAGACATTAATGTAGATCTTAAGGAAACAAGAGCTGACGACGTTGAATGTGCCAGTACACAATATACATATCCTATTTAAAATTCCTTCTAACATACAGAATTACAGCATATCTTCCCAGGAGTATTTGCCTGTGGACAGGAATCTTATACGCATGTTATTGTAGATTTTTCAAATTTAGTTGTGTACCGTTGACCTTCAAAAAATACTCTACAATATTACTCAAATATAGTGATGCACCGTGACTAAATGCTGAGACGATGATGATGCAGTACTTCACTGACGCAACGACTCCTTCTTTATAAGGCACAGGTCCGGTACCAGATTGAGTACTGCTGTCACCTTTTTGCTGGTGCGTCTGCATACCAGCTTAACCCCTTTTTTGATTTTTATTGTGCGCAAAATCCTCGCGGCCGTCACCGTAGCCGGTTGGGGAGGTTATGTCGGACTTGAACCAACTGTGGGGGCTGCAGGTTGCCGGTGGTGAGATTATCTGAGACACCCTCGCACCCCAGCACCAGCTTGACCCGTTCAATGACGGGTTTGAGGCCGGTCGACAATCTCATACTCTCAGGTGATGTGGAAACCTCTCAGCCCTATTGAGGTGATGTGGAACCTCTCAGCCTTATGAAGGACTTTGTCTTGTTGTGTGTGTTCTGCCGCTTATACAATGGTTTGTGCTCAGATGAACTGTTTGACATGATGCCCATAGCTACATTGTTTCATGGCACCGCTTGTCATGGTTAGGGAATTCATCCTCACACATTGCGACCTGTGACGGTGCGCCTCAACTTCATCCCACGCACACTCAAGCTGTGGAATGAACTCCCTGCTGCGGTTTTTCCAAGTGCATAGAATATGGGGTTCTTCAAGAGCTAGTCGACATCGCGAGTGTAACGACCCTGGTGTTACAAACGTCCATAGGCCACGGTAACCACTTTCCATCTGGTGGGCCGTCTGCTTGTCTACCCCTTAGTGGTATAAAAAAACTAAATTGCTTACATGGGAATAGGGAAATGTATGAGTAAGTAGATATCCATTGTAAATTTATTATAATATATCTGTTTGACGTGAAAAAGCATCTGAGGAGGGCAGCAAGCTGAGGGCTACCATTCTAACTCGGATATTTGTGATACAAAGATTGTTGGTGTCTGTATACTATGGTGGTGTTGATGTGTGTAATGGTGACTCTCTTTCCTGAGACTACGGGGCGGACCTTGAATTTGTGGGGCCCTGGGCTAATACTGCTTAGGGGCCCTACCCAATCATTCAAACAATTGCCATTTTGTCAAAAAACTGTTTTCTGTAGTGATTTAGGTATACATAATATATGTTAAGTATCTACAGGAAGAAAATAGGTCACCAAAATATTAATTTATTTATTAAAACATTTATTCCAAAATATATTGACTTGCTATGAATGGTTATGTTTTATAAATTACAGAGCAACCTAACTGCATTTTTGGGCTGTAAATAAAAGTATTTACTCATCGCACTGTAAGTCCTTTGTTAAATCGCAATTTATGGAAAGAACTGATAAATGAGTTAGTCGATAGCTCCTCATTGCTGTCCTGGATTTTTTTAAATTCTAGATAATTTTTATTATTGACAATATCGTCTATTGTTTTCAGTTCAAGTTGGGGGCCCTCTGTATTCACGGGGCCTTTTTTTTTTACGTGCGCACAATCCCCACGGATACCTTCCCACCGGAGTCGGTGGAGGAGGTTATGTCGGACTATAACCGACTAAAACGCACGCCGTCTGTGGGTCGTTTTGGTTGCCGAAGGTGAGGTTGACAGGCATATCCCTCGCACCCCGGCCGACCCAGGGCCATCTCTAACGATCTGGCCCACTTCTCGTGTGGGGACTACAGAGTCCCCAACTCGTCCCCGGAAATGGGGAGGCGCGCCAGGTGCGCCACCGCCGTGGCCTGCTTCTGCCAGGGTGACAGGCTGCTCCACCTGTCACCCCAGGCCGGCGCTCAAGGGGGTCGGAGGTCGTTCATCGACCTCTGACGTCCGAGACGCCTTCGTACGCGGGCAGCTTGTCTTGCGATCCTTCGTCGCTCCCGCTGCCGCTCCGGCCCCGCCTCCTCCTTCACGAGCATTACTTGCTCGCAGAAGGAGGCGCTGGCCACCCACGCTTCCGCGCAGCAGACCATCGCCGCGAGCAAGGTGGAGAGCGTGAGAACCCTCACTCCCAGGGCCGCCACAAGCTCCCGCCTCGGCAGTGATGGCACTCGGACGTTGGCTCTTTCTCCATCCGATGCAGATACTTTCCGAAGCATCCGTGCTCTGTGATCATCTGCGTCACGGTACGAGAGGCTGCCGTGTGGCCTCTCTAGCCACTCCCCCATGATGGGTCTTACCGCCGCTACTACGGCGCGCCCTGCGCCTGGTCGCCCAAGTTGTAACTCCCATTCCGCCACCATTTCCCTGTGGAGCTGGGATCTCACGGCCCGAATTTCTTCGGGCTTGGGATCGTGACCCGGCTCCCGCGCCGCCTTTCGGAACCGGTATAGCGCCGAAAGGGATCTCGCTTCCAGGATCCATGGTGGCGAGCCGGCGTGGAGACTCACCGCGTTGAAAGATATCGTGCGGTACCCCCTTATGATGCGGCACGCCAACTTCTGCTGCGGACGCTGCAGCAGGGGCATGTGCCGATCACTCAGGGTGTCCGCCCACACGGGACACCCGTACAGGGCCATGGACCACACGACACCCGCGTAGAGTCTCCTGCAGGAGTCCTCCGGGCCCCCTTAGGTTGGGCAGTAGCCGCGCCAGAGCGTTGGCTGTGCCCACCAATTTGGGGCCCAGACTTCGGAAGTGCTTCCCGAAGTCCCACCGGCCGTCGAGCACGAGCCCCAGATATTTCATCTGGGGCTTGATGCCGATGAGAGTGCCTTCCACTGTGAGACTGGAACCAGGTGGTGGCGTGCGCCGAGGTCCATGAAAGAACATGACCTTGGATTTATGCAAAGCCACCTCAAGGCCCAGCCGCCGGATCCGTTCCACGACTTGAGCAACTGCGGTCGTGGCCCTCAGGGTCATTTCGCGGTATGTAGCCCATTCACGGGGCCTTGGACTGTTGCCCAA
The DNA here is from genome assembly GCA_963662185.1 of Eilema griseolum. NCBI lineage: Eukaryota > Metazoa > Arthropoda > Insecta > Lepidoptera > Erebidae > Eilema > Eilema griseolum. The sequence goes on from OY759250.1 coordinate 17,513,806, forward strand.
AAAGCCTTTAAGTAGATCCGCCCCTGCTGAGACTGACTGACAGGCGTGTTAAAAAACATTACTTTATTTTTTTTGTAATACTAATAAAAGCGTGTTAAAAATAAAGGTAACACTGTCACAGGCCTAAATGAGTTATACGTTAGTAAGAAAAATAGAAATGGCCGCTCTGCTCTAAGCAGCTTTCAGGAGATAGTGGAAATAGAATGTCACTCGCTGAAGGATTGAAAATTTATGTTTCCGTAGCCATGCAGCGGAATAAAGCGCTTTCTCGCAATAAGTCTGTCCGCTGAAAAATGATAAAAAATAGGTGAGCCGTAAAGACTAAGGATCGTATTTTGAAACGATAGTGCCGAGTATATACATATATCCGTCTTACGGCGACGGTAGGTTCGGTTTGTGCTAAAATAGCACTCACATCCGAAATCCGGGACATCAGGATTGTTAATAAGTAGTTTAAATAAAAAAAGTAGCGCAGTACATACCAAGGTCTGACCTGGCACGCCGTGGTAACGGCGGTAAGACCCATCATGGGGGAGTGGCTAGAGAGGCCACACGGCAGCCTCTCGTACCGTCTGACGCAGATGATCACCGAGCACGGATGCTTCGGAAAGTATCTGCGTCGGATGCACAAAGAGCCAACGTCCGAGTGCCATCACTGTGACGCGAGCGAGGACTCAGGTCCGCACACGCTCACCGAGTGTCCGGCGTGGGAGACGCCGAGGCGGGAGCTTGTGGCGGCCCTGGGAGTGAGGGTTCTCACGCTCTCCACCTTGCTCGCGGCGATGGTTCGCTGCGCGGATGCGTGGGCGGCCGGCGCCTCCTTCTGCGAGCAAGTAATGCTCGTGAAGGAGGAGGCGTGGCGGGAGCGGCAGCGGGAGCGACGAAGGATCGCTAGACAAGCTGCCCGCGTACGAAGGCAACTCGGGCATCGGAGGTCGATGAACGACCTCCGCCCCCCATGAGCGCCGGCCTGGGGGTGACAGGTGAAGCCGCCTGTCACCCTGGCAGAAGCAGGCCGCGGCGGTGGCGCGCGTGGCGCGCCTCCCCGTTTCCGGGGACGAGTTGGGGACTCTGTAGTCCCCACACCCGAGAGGAGGGCCAGATCGTGAGAGATGGCCCTGGGTCGGCCGGGGTGCGAGGGATATGCCTGTCAACCTCACCATCGGCAACCAAAACGACCCACAGGCGGCGTGCGTTTTAGTCGGTTCGAGTCCGACATAACCTCCTCCACCGGCTCCGGTGGGGAGGTATCCGTGGGGATTTTGCGCACGTAAAAAAAAAAAAAAAAAAAGGTCTGACCTGGAGGAAGGGAGTTCCCGTATCTTGCGGATAATAACCCTAGTTAACTACAAACAAAGGTGAGATGTTAGTAGTATTAGTTTTCTTTCTGTGTACTAGAGAGAAGGAATATCTAAATAAATAAAAATACGCAAATAAAGATCACACTTTTTACTGGTATACACAATTTTACAAATAGGATTACTTTTGTAGGAGGTAGGACAAGGCGGTATTTGCGCCCAATTGAGCAGTCCGACTGGGGAATTACTTCTGCCCTCTGGTTATAATAACTTCGTGTTGTGTTCCGAGCGGTGAGTAGGGTAGCCAGAGCTCACTGGAGAATTTGTGCTGTTAGTGGGATGACTAAAGGCTTGTCCTGCTTTGTCCTTTACACTAATGGCACAGAGACTCTGTGCTTACAGGGTCGGCAGCGCGTGTGTGGCTTCTGTGATGTTACACACGTCCATAGGCCACGGTAAACACTTTCCATCAGGTGGGCCGTGCACTTGTCTGCCACCTAAGTGGTATAAAAAAAACAGTATTTTTTCCAATTTTCTTTCAGTACTCCCAAAATATGGGGATTTTTTTACTGGTATACATAATTTTACAACAACCCACATATGACAGTATTGGTTAGAGCAGCTAGCCCAGTTTCGCCTCGAAGCGCAGAAGCTTACTGGGGGCTTCAGAACCTTCGGCAAGTGACTTCCTTATGCTGAGGATTTGTGATCTTTGAGGGGCTACTGCTTTACAGTATTAGGTACGTGACGACCGTTTTTTCGGCAACGAAAACGCCCCCTTGCAAGGAGACCTATCCGTAACACCGATTGTATCTAGGTGGTTGAGGGGACAAAACAAGGCTGGGTATCTCTGCCGCATGATCAAGAAATGAGTGCTTGAATATATTTTGGCCCTAAAGGGAGCCACACACCAAGGTAGCAAAACCTACATTTATACAGAAAAATAATGCTTCTTGACATTGTTTTTTTTGTCAATTTTCTCTAAGCGCAGCGACTGCTGCTTTGATGTGTGGTGTCCCTAAGATTCTGATTAATAATTTTAAAAGCACCTCAAACCGGACTTGCTTTGATTAAACTGTATCTACCCTCGGAAACTGGTAAACAACACGCATTACAGACACCCACAAGTTGCCCCCTAAGGCACGATATAACGTTTTTGCGGCTCCCGAATATCAGTTGGGTTCATAAACGACCCCTGAATATTCCTTCGTGGGTATTAAAATGAGTGAAACTGCTCGCTACTGACATGTTTCGTAGCAGCTCTTTATTGCCAGATATTTACATATTACTGGCAATTTAATTGTTGTGATATATTGTCTCTTTCTAAAGTATTTTATTACCACGGCCACGGCGAAGCAAAAGGAGGGCTATGATTTTGACAGGCTATGTATGTATGTAGGTTCATCTGCTCCCTCATAGCTCCTCAACCACGTATTATTAGAACTGGACAAATAAGGTATCGTCAGAAGCGTCTTGGTCGTCCGCTGGTTATAGGCTATATAATGAGTCAATGAACAATAGATTCAGTGACGCCCTCTAGCGGTTATAAAGTACTGCATAAAAAAATAAAATTGAGATAAATATGTCATGTTTAGTACCAACTTAAAGGGCTTCTTTCGCACATTTCAAATAGGTATGTATAAAATAAACCTATTGCTTGCTCGAACATAATGTAAATTAAAAAATAAGTTTAAAACTAAAACCCGACTGCTGAAAAATCACGCTCTAAAATGTATTAAACAAGAAAATATCAAGGGTAGACGTGGTCGTATGCCACTTAGTCTAACAAAACAATACATTCTGTTCAGAGTTCGGAGACTCTTTCCTCTGTTGCATCATTAAGGCCTGGAATTCATTACCAGCTCACGTGTTTCCTTCTTCCTATAGTCCCGGGTCCTTTAAGCGGGGCGTGAAAAAGCATATGATGAGGCCGTCAAGCTGAGTGTCACCATTGTCATATGGTATGTGTAAGTAATGGTGACCCTCTTTTCTGGGACTTTGCCTTCAGCTTACCATCAGGCAAGGCGAAGTCCAATTGACGTGTCCTATATAAAAAAAAAAAAAAAAAATGTATTAAACAAGAAAATATCAAGGGTAGACGTGGTCGTATGCCACTTAGTCTAACAAAACAATACATTCTAGGGAAAAGTGGCATACGACCACGACTATTCTTGATATTTTCTTGTTTAATACATTGTAAAGCGTGATTTTTCGGTAATCTGGTTTTAGTTTTAAACTTATTTTTTATAAAACAGCTTTACCACTTATTTACATAAACTTTTACCGTGTTAAATTATAGTTTTAAAAACCACAGCCGATACGCAGGAGGTGCGGTTTCGATCTCCGCTCAATGCAAATATTTGTATGCATGAATATAGCTATTTGCATTGGTCTGGTCGTACCACGAAGAGTACGTTAAGCCGTTGGTCCCGGTTGCCATACCGACATCTATGGCAGTCTTTACGGGTAGTTGGAGCCCTAAAAAGTCTGTGGAGGAACGAGGTGGGATGTTCCTCCAACACAAAGGGGGGATCCTCCGACCAGGCAAGGTGATCACGCCTGGCGGGCCGCGGTCCAACGATTGTCGTCGGGTTGAAATATACATGTTGTCCCAGCGCGAGAACTTAACTTGCGCGATGTAGGATTCGTAGTAGTTCTACTTGCTTTCGCTAGATGGCGCTGGGTACATGTGGCATCGCCACAAGTCTTACAACGGATCTAGCTGCAATGTTTCTATATCGCCTTTGCGTTGTGGATGTCAGATGGCCGTCGCTTCACGGAAAAATTGCACTGGTAAAGCGGACCCCAGAGTGAAGTGAAAGCTTCGGATGCGACTGTGATGAACGCCGAGAGGAAGAAGAAGTCCGTTTATCGTTGAACGTTTTAGGTATATATCATCACGGTCTACTTAAGGGAGCGGAGCATTGATCATAAATGGCAACAATTCCGACGGAATTCCGGAAGACTACACAGGCTTAAAGGGGAGATAATGAGATTTCTAAATGTGCCACAGGCGAAGCTGGGGTGGGTCAGCTAGTATTAATATACAATACTTGAACTAAACATGGCGTCCAATGATCCTCGCTTGTATCTCTAATCTATTCCGTACATCCCGGTTTTAGAGCCGTGACGAAGGTTGATCACAGGGCACGGCCGCGATAAGTCACGCTTTCGATACCCGACGGTGTTTATCTGTTTGTTAGCAGCTATATAACGGTTAATTGGTGTGACGCGGATTTAGTAGGTTGTTTTAAGTGCTTTAAATCGTTTAGCTTGTGTAATTAACACGGGATTTGGGTAGATTAATGGATAAACAGGAAATATACTGTATTAAGAATTTTGGGGATCTATTTCCGCAGCTGTCTGATATAGTGAACCGCGATAGAAGTAGAAATGCACTATGTATTTGCTAAGACAAGCCTTATGTGGAGTAGTATATTTGGCTTAGCTCCAAAAATATCTCATAAGATACCTAATAGTTGGAAAAGTTTAACAGCCTCTGTGGCGTGGCGGTAGTGAACGCGACTGCTACGCAGGAGGCGCGGGTTCGATCCCCGCTCAGTGCAAATATTTGTATGCATGAATTCTGAGTGAGAGCATCTGATGAGGCCGCCAAGATGAGTGCCACCATTGTAGCACTTAGTGTCTGTAATGGTGACCCTCTTTCCTGAGACTTTGCCTTTAGCTTATCATCAGGCGAGGTGAGGTCAAGTTGGCGTGTCCAAAAAAAAAAAAAATTATGAAGAACAGGAGTAAAACGCTAACCTAACAGACAGAAACACGTGTACTGATAAAACTTGTAAGAAATTTCTGTATTCTGTGAATACGTCCAGTAAAAGGGATGCAGCCCCTACATCAGACCCAAAAGATATAAATGTCCAAAAGGAAATATATAAAAATGGATCCGACGAGGTAACAATCACAGTGGCCGATCGTAAACTTGCTTCGTAACACGTTTATATCCGCGAATCGCATAAAGAAAAACAAAGAGACATTTTCTGAGCTATAAAATTCACCTTTTATTGAAAATCTTACGTATTCTTCCTTATTTATAACTCTTGAAGAAGATTTGAAATAAAAAACGTTTGTGTAATAGTTTTATAAGTTTTTAGTAGCTTCTCTAGTCTATCTTAATGAGCTTAAATGATAACAGGAGGTTCTCTTTGTAGTTGCTTCTTAAATAGCTATTCTTTTAACAACACTTCGTTAATGTAATTTAATTCAATACAATATAATATTTTTTATACCACAGTTGGCAGACAAGCACACGGTCTTCCTGATGGGAGTTGGTTATCATGGCCTAACCCCTCGATCTACACTCCTCGCATTGCTCATCGTGTTGCCGGAAATATTCACGCGAATAATGCCCTAGTGTCCATACTAGTTTTTCCGCATTACAGTATTTGCCTTGCAATGCAATGGAGATGGACGTAAACGTAGGGGCAACAACCAAACACTGTTACAGTAATGCGGTAAAAGCACTGCTACAGTAGTAGTGTACGCATTGTGCTTTAAAAGTATAATGAAATACACTAAGACAGCCAGAAAACCCGCTGTTTTCTTAACGGCTGTAAACGTTTCTAAGTGGCTATAATAAAGAATCTAATCTAAATAGTAAACTGATTGCGTCGCACTTGTCTACCAGCAGTACCAGCACAGTAAGCACGTTCACAGACATAGTTCGACACTGCAAATATAAAAAAGCTTTCACAGCTGTATTCTCAACGACTATAAACATCTCTAAGTGACTATAGCAAAGTATCTGATCTGAATTGTAAGCCAATTGCATCGTACTGCGTCTATCAGTAGTACCAGCACAGAAAGCATATCCCCAGACATAGTTTGTCGCTGCAATTATAATCGTAACTTTTATAGCTGTATTCTCAACGGCTGTAAACATCTCTAATTGGCTATAACAAAGAATCTAATCTGAATTGTAGGCCAGTTGCGTTGCATTGCGTCTATCAGCAGTACCAGCACAGAAAGTACATCCCCAGAGATAGTTTGTCGCTGCAATTATAATCGTAACTATAACAGTTGTATTCTCAACGGCTATAAACATATCTAAGTGGCTATAACAAATAATCTAACCTGAATTGTTAGCCAGTACCCAGACATAGTTCGTCACTGGAATTATAATCGTAACTTTCACAGTTGTATTCTCAACGACTGTAAACATCTCTAAGTGGCTATAACAAAGAATCTAATCTCAATTGTAAGCCGGATGCGTCGCAATGCGTCTACCAGCAATACCAACACAGAAAGCACGTATCCAGACATAGTTCGTCGCTGCAATTATAATTGTACCATTCACAGCTGTATTATCAACGGCTGTAAACATCTCTAAGTGGCTATAACAAAAAATCTAATCTAAATTGTAAGCCGGATGCGTCGCACTGCGTCTACCAGCAGTACCAGCACAGAAAGCACATTCACAGACATAGTTCGACGCTGCAATTATAATAAATTTAGTGGAAACTCGAAGGTGACTTGGATTTAGTTTGGCTGTAAGAGACTTATATTGTACGGGCCCCTTGGGTACTACTGAGGTTGGGTGTACTGTCGCTGACTAAAGTGTTTAAGAATTATGTTATGTAAAATGTTTTTCAGTCCGTAGATACCAAACCTAGTCTGACTATCTAACAAATAGAAGGATTTCAACCTCTAGGATAAATTACACTTCCTTTTTTTTTTTTACGTGCGCAAAGTCCCCTCGGATACCCCCCACCGGAGCCGGTGGAAGAGGTCATGTCATGTGAGGTTGACAGGCATATCCCTCGTACCCCGGCCGAACCAGGGCCATCTCTTACGATCTGGCCTTCTTCTCGGGTGTGGGGACTGGACGCGAGCGGGCCTGCTTCTGCCAGGGTGACAGGCAGCTCCACCTGTCACCCCCAGGCCTGCGCTCATGGGGGCCGGAGGTCGTTCATCGACCTAAATTACACTTCTTTGGCAGTCTGGTTATTACCTGATAATTTAGGAGTAATACTTTTTGAAAAGTCAGAATGGAGTAGCAATAATTTTGGGACTGCTAACTGTTTGATACCTTAATACCAAAAGGAAAGCAAGGTCAAAGTTTAGCTTAGACCATCAGTCAGCTGATTATAGGCTTACAGGTGATTTTGAGCTAAGCCTCGAAGATTTTGGTAGAGCCATAGGCCACGATTACCACTTTCCATCAGGCCGTCTGATTATCTGCCTTCCAAGTGGAATAAAAAGCCTATTTAATAAAATACCTTAAGTTAAATTTAATTATTTCCATATTCCTGATTAGTACCGGTTCCTGGAAGAAAGTTGCGTGGTTCTCGGCAGAGTAGAATTTGGATCACCCCATCTCTTCCTATGCGGTATCTTAAAAAGCGACTATGGGGTTAGTAGGGCGGTTTAACATCAGACAGATATATACAGCCCAGAATCAGCCTCAGATGAATTACTTGAGTCAACAATATTGCCTGGAATACTGCAATAGGCTCATCCCCTATTACATGGGATCGAATTTGAATGTGAAATGTGGCTGTTAATTCATCGGCCTAGCCATCCGGTGATAAAGGCGCCATTATAGTCAAAGTCAAGTCAAAAATCATTTATTCTGAATAGACCATTATATCGCCACTTACAAAACGTCAACAAAAAAGGAACATGAATATCAGTTTAGTAAATGGACCACCGGTTCGAAACGCGGCCCTGACCTGAGAAATGTATGTATGTTTGTATATTTACTATTTATAGGCTTTACTGTCTTCAGACACTGTACACCTATCCAGCTCCCACTAGCAACCATTAACTACAGACAACTCATTACTACGGCGAGCGAGCAACAGCATAAATTATCGTTTCAAACAATTAAATTTTGATATTTTTAATTTACGAACAGAATCTGTGAGACGGGTGTTCAGTTAGATTTTTTCTTCTCTTAAAGTACAATTTCTACTGTGAAATAAGTTGGGTATGTATTACGATTCAATGCATAATACCTACTTATTTTAACTTGTACTATTCATACTGTTGATAGATGGCACTTGGTGAAATTTGTTGTTAAATATATTTAAATACACTTTACTTTTTCCATAGTTTTTTTTTTATTATGTTGTAATTATTTTTAAACATAGATTATTGATGTCTCCGCCCAAATTACTGAATGAAATTTTAAAGCACAGTATGTTAACTATTCAAATCGGATTGGATAAAGGAAAGATCAGGTTTGAATCCCGCCGAAACATTCTATCATAGCACCGCTCGCCGTAGGCAGGTAATTCACCCCGACACATTGCAACCTGAGATGGTACGCACTGTGCTGTATGAAAGAAACTTCATCCCACGCACACTCAAGTTGTGCAATGAACTCCCTGCTGCGGTTTTCCCAGGTGTCTGAAATATGAGGTTCTTCAAGAGGGGCATTAGAAGGTTTCCTCAGAGTCGGCAGCGCAAGTGTAACGCCCATGGTGTTGCACACGTCCATATGCCACGGCAACCACTTCCCATCAGGTGGTATAAAAATAACTGATTCAATTTTTTTTTGCTTTAAAAGTTCATTGTAACTTAAATTATTTCGAAAAAATTATAGTATAGCGCTTTTCTCCTCGCTAGTACCTTCACGTTGAACTTAAATTAACTCTGCGTATATCAGCTCTTCCGTTAATCTGACATCTACATATGTTGTTGAAACGAAGAAATCGCTATGTCTGTCTCCCTCTAACGCAATTTATCCTTGTCTAACTGAGATATATATCAGCTAGAAGTAATTCGTACTTGGCGGCGAATCTGAACGACTTTACAACAGTTCCAAGTTATCTTAAAGCTTGTTTTTAAGCAATATCCGAAGAAAACTGTGTTTGGAATTTGAAATTATACCATTTTGGTACTTTGAATTAGTTTGGCCGATGTTTTTGTGGTAATCGATAGCTGTAATTTAGTGGGAGATGGAAAGAATTGGATGTGAAAGAAGTCTCATTAAGATATTTGGGACCTAATCTAAGTTTTTTATCTTTATTTATTCACCATACAATACACTATCATTATAGATTCAGTTCATCTAAGTACTAGCTCTCTACTAATCGATCGATAAGGTTCTGACCGATAAGGTACAAAGGTGAAGGGCTGGTAGGTCAGACTACAGAATACCACTACTATAATAACCTCGTGTTATGTTCCCGGTGGTGAGTAGGGTAGTCAGAGCTCACTGGAGAGTTTTTGTGCTGTCACTGGCCAACCAAAGGCTTGTCCTAGTTTTGTGTTCTGCACTGAGAACACATAAAATCTCTGTTCTTACAGCAGCTCGGATCGTTAGCACGGATGTGACTCTACTGGTATTACACACGATCATAGGTTACCACTTCGTCGTTCTCCAAATGTACTATCAATTACCCGAATCTAAGATGGCTATTCATGAAAGAAAAAAAAAACTAGCAGTATATACGAGAAACCTACGTACATACATATAATCACGCCTTTATCCCATAGAGAGGCGAATTAACACCCACATTTCACCAATAAATTGTATTAGATCCCACGTAATAGGGGATGAGCCTATTGCCGTATTCCGGGTACTATTTGTTGACTCAAGCCATGCATCTGAGGCTGAGTCAGGGCGGTAAATATCTGTCTGAAATTAAACAGTACTATCCCTTAGTAGCCTTGTACGACACCGCATGGGAAGAGATGGGGTGGTCCAAATCTTACTCTGCCGGGAATCTACGGTCATTTTATTTTACGTTCCGGCAATATAGTAATTGGTATATAGAATAGAAAAAGTTATTAAACGTACACCTTTATCAATGGAAATAGCCAGTCTTCTGTTCTGTTCTTTTGCTCATGGTATATAAGTCAATGTCATCGAGTTTTAGGCTATTCTCATAACACACCCGGTGTTACACACCTCCATAGGCCTTGGTATTCGTTTCTAATCAGCCCCCTAGACAAGGAGCAATATTTTTTATTTTTTTATTTTTCGTCATCTAATCAAATAACACAATACAGGCAATTACACGCTTCCGTGACTGAAAAATAGCCACTGCTAATATTAAAATTTTTTGAGACAAATAGTTTTAAAGATATTTGATTTTGTAAATTCGATTTCTCGCGCCGCCAGAAAACTATACATAACTCTATATAAAATTCTGTTAATTCAACACAAAATTATACTTATGAGTGAAGTCACACGCCAGTCGTCCGTAGTGCAAATGTATGGAGTGCAAGAGAATATCGCTTTTCAGTATCAGAATAAACGGGATATTTACCATGTTTCATTATTTTGAGTTTCCGATATTTCGGCGCTGTTGCAAGCACATTACAGACATAAAGTTAAAACTCAAAATAATGAAACATGGTAAATATCCCGTTTATTCTGATACTGATGTCAGTGACCATGATAGTTTAAATACCTATAATATCGCCTTTGTCTCGGTCTACGTTGCGTCTCCACGTATATTGTTCGTAATAAAAGTAATTTAAAATTTAATGAGGAATATAAAAAGTTAAAATTTGGGACAGCATTTGAGTGCTTATATTTTGTCTTACAGTGGGAATTAGAAATAATGAAAAGTAATTGTTTCAGTTTGGTTAGGTTATTTATTTTATTTATTTATTCTTTATGCACGATGTACAACTTGTTAAAGAAGTTCAGAAGAACTTGTCAAATAGCCCATTGTTGCATTAAAACAATCAGTCAATGCTGTGCTCCGTGGCGCAGCGGTAGAGCATTCGACTGCTATGCAGGGGGCGCGGGTTCGATACCCGCTCAGTGCAAATATTTGTACGCATGAATATGTATATTTGCATTGGTCTGGGTGTTTCTATTTATAATATGTATGTATTTACAAAAAAAAAAGTATCTAAGTATGTTTATCTGCATTCTAGATCCTATAACACAAGCTAGTTAAGCTATGCTTACCATGGGTCTAGATAGCGTTGTGTAGAATGTTGTGGAATATTTATTATTTATTATTATTATTTATTATCTGCCTAATTATCTTGCCATTGTGATTCATCAATGCTGGTGTTTACACTGTTGATATGCCTACTTAAATAAATAAATAAATCTATACTATTCTAAAAACGTATTGCCACTTGTCTAGAGGGCAGGCCGTGTGCTTGTCAGATACGTTACAAGATGAAGAAGATCACAATCGGATAAATGTCAGCATATAGACTAAGAACAAATAAACAAAATACCTAGATTTTTATATATTAGATTATGAGGTGCAGCAGTATGGTCCCTTGTGTGTTACTTTTCATAGAGTCCAATAAATTCCACATTATTACAGACACAAAGTTTCCAAGTAAACAGTGCCCTATTGTTCGCTAATTCGTTAGACCAAAGCGCAAGTCACATGCGCTAGCGAATTTAGCGATCCACTTTGGATATTATCAGACACATGATATTAAATGCTGAAGAGTATATTCTGTACTTATTTTGATGTGTGTCAAGTATTTCAGGGTAAAGCAATTTCAAGAACATCTTTATTCTTTGAAATTCCCGTATTGTGGAATGACCTCCCTGCTGCGGTTTTCCCAAGCGCCTACAATATGGGGTTTTTCAAGAGGGGCCTCAGAAGGTTTCTTCATGGTCTGCAGCGCGAGTGTGATACCCCTGGTGTTGCATACGTCCATAGGCCACGGTAACCGCTTTCCATCAGGTGGGCCGTGTGCTGTCTGCCAACTAAGTGGTATAAAAAAAAAAAGTAAAAAAAAAAAGAGTAGGGTAGCCAGAGTTTTTATGTTGTCAGTAGAAAGATGTGTACTTATTGTGTCTTCTGCACTGACGGCACATAAACTCTCTGTTCTTACAGGGTCGGTAGCACGAGTGTGAATCCGCTGGTGTTGCACAGATTCATAGATCACGGTAACCACTTTCCATCAGGTGGGCCGTGTACTTGTCTACCACCTAAGTTGTATAATAAAAATTATGACCATAACAGTTTCAGACTGTTTGCAACAATGCAGCGTTATTTTAAGGAGTTACAGTAATGCTGCATTGTACAGAAGTAGACTTGATTAGGCTAGGATGAATTCATAATACTCGTAACAGACAATTGGATTTGTCGGACCGGATTTATCTGTTCCGGATAAATCCGGTCGTCTGGAGAGCAGTCCGCCGGACATGATTTGTCCAGTGATTCGACACCGGATTTGTCCGGCCGTCTGTCTGTCGGGCCATCAAACCGGTACCGAACATCAAAACTTTTAATTGTTCGGCGTAGACCCTAGATTTTCCTATTTTTTGGTGAGTGACAGAACTGACACTTTCTGTTTTTATTGTTAGAAGTTCTTGGAATATCTATAAAATACATTTTTTGGAATTTATACGTAACCCTGAACACAAAAATGAGAGTAAAAGATGAGTACAAATTGAAGTCAATAAGGATTTACACCGGTCTACAAATTGAAAAATTGCAAGCAATTTTCAACCTTATTGACATCACATAGTTTTTTTTATTATATTCGTAATCAGCGGCATGTATTCATAAACAAAAATAGGTAATAAAGAAAATGTAATTAAGGTTTCAATAATTTTTGAAGTGAAACTCAAAAATTTATATCCCGCAAAATAATAAATATTAAAACATTTTTTAACACCGTAAAACCTACGAATGAATAATTATATTATAATGATTATTAAATTAACATAAATAATCAAGAATAATTTTTAATCTCAAAACTCTCTCTCAAAGTCAAAGAAGCGTCGGTGCCCCGGGACCCGACGGCATTCCAGGCCGCGCGTGGGTCCTAGCTCTGGGAGAAGACGGTCTCGAACCCCGGCTGAGAGGGTTCCTCAGCGCATGCTTGGAGCGGGGCCGGTTTCCGAAGATGTGGAAGACGGGGAAACTGGTCCTCATCCGAAAGGAGGGTCGCCCGGCGGACGAACCGTCCGGCTACCGGCCCATTGTGTTGCTCGACGAGGTGGGCAAGCTCTTTGAAAGAGTTATTGCGAAGCGCCTCGTCGAGCACCTCTCTGGTAGGGGGCCGGACCTGGCGGATGCCCAATATGGCTTCCGCCGGTGGCGGTCCACTGTGGATGCCATCATGCGCGTGAGGACTTTGGCGGAGGAGGCAGTTGCCCGGGGTGAGGTGACGTTGGCGGTGTCCTTGGACATCTCCAACGCGTTCAACACCTTGCCCTGGAGTTGCATCAGGGAGGCACTCGTGTACCACGGTGTGCCTCTCTACCTCCGCCGCATAGTCGGGGCGTACCTGACGGAGAGAGCCGTCATCTACCCAAGTGCGACCGGCGTCGGTCGGCGTGAGATGTCGTGCGGTGTTCCACAGGGATCGGTTCTCGGGCCGCTACTGTGGAACATTGGATACGACTGGGTGCTTCGCGGTGAGCTTGCGGACGGCGCCGCCGTCACGTGCTATGCGGACGACACGCTAGTGACGGCGAGCGGAGCTACACACCGCGAAGCGATCCTGAGGGCCACGACCGCGGTTGCTCAAGTCGTGGAACGGATCCGGCGGCTGGGCCTTGAGGTGGCTTTGCATAAATCCGAGGCCATGTTCTTTCATGGACCTCGGCGCACGCCACCACCTGGTTCCAGTCTCACAGTGGGAGGCACTCTCATCGGCATCAAGCCCCAGATGAAATATCTGGGGCTCGTGCTCGACGGCCGGTGGGACTTCGGGAAGCACTTCCGAAGTCTGGGCCCCAAACTGGCGGGCACAGCCAACGCTCTGGCGCGGCTACTGCCCAACCTGAGGGGCCCGGATGACTCCTGCAGGAGACTCTACGCGGGTGTCGTGCGGTCCATGGCCCTGTACGGGTGTCCCGTGTGGGCGGACACCCTGAGTGATCGGCACATGCTTCTGCTGCAGCGTCCGCAGCGGAAGTTGGCGTGCCGCATCATAAGGGGGTACCGCACGATATCATTCAACGCGGCGAGTCTCCTCGCCGGATCGCCACCATGGATCCTGGAAGCGAGATGCCTTTCGGCGCTATACAGGTTCCGAAGGGCGGCGCGGGAGCGGGGTCACGATCCCGAGCCCGAAGAAATTCGGGCCGTGAGATCCCGGCTCCACAGGGAAATGGTGGCAGAATGGGAGAGACGACTTGGGCAACCAAGCGCAGGGCACGCCGTAGTAACGGCGGTAAGACCCATCATGGGGGAGTGGCTAGAGAGGCCACACGGCAGCCTCTCGTACCGTCTGACGCAGATGATCACCGAGCACGGATGCTTCGGAAAGTATCTGCGTCGGATGCAGAAAGAGCCAACGTCCGAGTGCCATCACTGCGACGCGAGCGAGGACTCAGGTCCGCACACGCTCACCGAGTGTCCGGCGTGGGAGACGCCGAGGCGGGAGCTTGTGGCGGCCCTGGGAGTGAGGGTTCTCACGCTCTCCACCTTGCTCGCGGCGATGGTTCGCTGCGCGGATGCGTGGGCGGCCGGCGCCTCCTTCTGCGAGCAAGTAATGCTCGTGAAGGAGGAGGCGGGGCGGGAGCGGCAGCGGGAGCGACGAAGGATCGCTAGACAAACTGCCCGCGCACGAAGGCAACTCGGGCGTCGGAGGTCGATGAACGACCTCCGCCCCCCATGAGCGCCGGCCTGGGGGTGACAGGTGAAGCCGCCTGTCACCCTGGCAGAAGCAGGCCGCGGCGGCGGCGCGCGTGGCGCGCCTCCCCGTTTCCGGGGACGAGTTGGGGACTCTGTGGTCCCCACACCCGAGAAGAGGGCCAGATCGTGAGAGATGGCCCTGGGTCGGCCGGGGTGCGAGGGATATGCCTGTCAACCTCACCTTCGGCAACCGAAACGACCCACAGGCGGCGTGCGTTTTAGTCGGTTCGAGTCCGACATAACCTCTTCCACCGGCTCCGGTGGGGAGGTATCCGTGGGGATTTTGCGCACGTAAAAAAAAAAAAAAAAAAAAAAGAAGCGTCGGTAGCTTAGTGGTTAAAGAGTCAGCAATACGTTCGAAAGGTCTCTGGTTTGAATCCTCGCCATTACACTACCGACTTGAACCCACTCCTAACACAAGCAATTTAGCTTACCTGGAGGGGTTAGAGGGAAAAATAGTAATTTAGGTCCTAATATTCTTTTTATTTAAGAAAAAAAAGTTTTATAAAAGAGGATAGGGGAAGCTCGTGAAGTAAGAAAGGATAGAAATAAACGTTTGGCTGTTGTCCCCGCCTACCCCGGAGGGATATTTCCCTCTATGTAACTCTCAGAACTTCTCAAATACAGGTGCCTGGTGACATAGTGGCACAATTTGTTCTCTTATAACTTGCACTATACAGCACACACCGTCGAGTCAGCATCGCGAACTCTCGCGGCCGGGAACTCGAAGCGAATTGTGGAAAATTCCCGGCCAATCAGGCACAACGGTTCCCAGGGGGAATGGGAAGCAGCGATACTGTGACCATGTTACTGATGTGCCATCTTTTATTCAATCAAACATTTCTATTAGGTTTTGAAATACAGTCCAGCAATCAGTAGGGTACCGATAATTTCGTTTTGATCTGAAGTTGAAAAGTGTAATGAAAACATTACTAGTGTAAAACTCGCCGGAATATTTTCCATGTTTATTATTTTCGCTGAGTAACCGATATTTCGGCGATGTTACAACATAACAACTAGCTCGGCGATCGTCAGTACACCGTATGCATGGCGTTTGTAACTGCGCCACATTACGGCAGTATATGTTTAGGTCCCAATGTAATAGGTGGCGAACCTATTGCCATTAACCGGGCACTTATAAACCTGCGATAAATACACATATAACTTCGAAAAGCATCGAAAAGTCATTGGTGTGTGCCATGGTAAAACCTGGAATCGAGCCCGAGACCTCGTCTCAGCAGTCCATTACCCATACAACTAGGCTACCGTGTAATTAATCACATCCAAAAGATTCTTCGATTTGTACGTGGTAATTTTCACTCAGAGGTAAGCAGCGGTGTATTAAGACTATAAGCCCCTCATCATGTTCTAAGATTGGGTGACCCCATTCCTATATCTGAACAGTTGATCTTGGGCTGCACAAGTCGGTTTATTGTTGTTTAGAGTTACCAGCGGGAAGAGATAGAAACAAACACAAAAATATAAAGTTTTTTTTATACCACTTACGTGGCAGACAAGCACATGGCCCACGTAATGGTAAATGGTTACCGTGGCCTATGGACGTGTGCAACACGAGGGCCAGTACACTCGCTCTGCCGACCTTGAAGAAACCATGATTTATTTTAAATATGATAAGTAAGTACTGTTTATGTTTAAGAACCTATATATAATTAATCTATACTTAGTTCTTATAGAAGCCAACGCATCTCTTGTTAATATGCGCCTACCTCGTACTAGCTCTGCACCACCCTATGGTAGACTGGCAGAGAATGCTTACGGCATTAAGTCCGCCAATGTACATCGTGCACAAAGTATAAATAAATAAAAAAAGAAACCTCCTAATGCCCCTTTTGAAGAACCCCATATTGTAGGCGCTTGGGAAAACCGCAGCAGGGAGGTCATTCCACAGCTTGAGCGTGCGTGGGATGAAATATCTTTCATACCGCACAGTGCGCACCGTCTCAGGTCGCAATGTGTGAAGATGAATTCCCTGCCTACGGCGAGCGGTGCGATGATAAAATGTAGCTATAGGCATCATGTCAAACAATTTATCTGAACTCATCTTATGCGGTCACCTTTTTTTTTCTTTTTTTTAATACCACTTAGTTGGCAGACAAGCAAGTGGTTACCGTGGCCTATGGACGTTTGTAACACCAGAGGAGTCACAGTCGCGCTGCCAACCCTGTAAGTAAAGAGTTTCTATGCCGTCAGTGTAGAAGACAAAGCAGGACAGGCCTTTAGTCTTCCCATTGACAGCACAAATTCTCCAGTGAGCTCTGGCTACCCTACTCACCGCTGGGAATACAACATAAAGTTATTATAACCGCGGTATTCTGTAGGGCGGAGGTACTTTCCCAGTCAGACTGCTCAATTGGGAGGAAATACCGCCGTGCCCTACCTCCTTAAAATCACCTTCGAAATTATACCTTTAGTCGCCTTTTACGCCACCCTTCGGATAAGATGGGGTGGTGATACTTGTATTCTTTCTGCATCACTACACGGAAAATAGTAATAAATTAGATTAAAAATATATCCAAAAGCCATAGCCACTCTACATGTAGTAGTTTGTTTCTCACTGTTAGATTCGACGACGTAGGTACTGTCTTACTTTGAACTCTGATAACGTGTTTTAAATGGATCATAGGGGCGTAGATTTCTATTTAACTTCCGAAAACTCTTCATAGTATACGTATTAGTAGCTAGTACAGTTAACCCGATTGTTGTGCTGCCATTTCGTCTACAGCGTACTTATTAAAAGACTCGTTACGTGGAATCAGTTCTAAAAGCGTAGCTTTAACCATATCTGGTTCGTAATGAATATTTTTATTTAAGAGCCAATCTTGAATGGCAGCTTTTTTCCAGCTCATTTTTGGTGCCGTTTCCAATTTTCGGGAGTGGTAAGGTGCATTATCCATCACCACAATTGAGTTTGGTCTTAATTTTGGTAAGACTCCAGCGAACCACTCCTCAAAACAAACTGCATTCATCTCATCATGGTAATCTTCACAATTTTTCTTTGCTTCAAAATCATGAGCCCCTCTTCCAGGAAGCCTTCTTCACTAACTATATGGCTAATTATGAGACGTTTGCCTTTTCCAGATGGATTTTTTAATCCAGTGGTCAGTCCCTCCAAAAACGCTTGTCGAGATGATGTGACTTTCTTGTCCACCCAAGTTTTTTTTACAGTATGACCTTAAAATAAATATAGTACATGAACATTCAATATTACTATTAAATTTAACGTAAAATGTATATAAATTCATTTTGTGTATAAATGTTAGCCTTACCTGCGTTAACCCAAGTTTCATCTTGATAATATATATGTCTCCCTTCTCGTCGAAACTGACATATAGATCGCAAGTAACTCTGGCGCCATGTTTTTTTTTTTTTTACGTGCGCAATTTCCCCACGGATACCTCCCCACCGGAGCCGGTGGAGGAGGTTATGTCGGACTCGAACCGACTAAAACGCACGCCGCCTGTGGGTCGTTTTGGTTGCCGAAGGTGAGGTTGACAGGCATATCCCTCGCACCCCGGCCGACCCAGGGCCATCTCTCACGATCTGGCCCTCGTCTCGGGTGTGGGGACTAAAGAGTCCCCAACTCGACCCCGGAAACGGGGGGGCGCGCTGGGCGCGCCACCGCCGCGGCCTGCTTCTGCCAGGGTGACAGGCGGCTCCACCTGTCACCCCCAGGCCGGCGCTCATGGGGGGCGGAGGTCGTTCATCGACCTCCGACGCCCAAGGCGCCATGTTATTATATCATTTCGATCAATAAGTGTGCTCTTGCGTGACCGTGCAACAAATTTTAAATTAAGATGCTTCAAAATTTTTCTGAGGGTTTCTTTGGAAATCTTGGGCATTTCTGAATCATCGTTCATCACTTGTAAAATCTAAAATAGTAAATTTTATAATAGCTTGGAATCATTACTTATATATAAAAGATGTAGGTATAAAATAATACTGACTGACTGATTGACTAACCTTCGCAATGGTTGGAGGTTCATTTCGGTAAAAGAACTGATGAACAATTCTTCGTATTGCAGAGAATGTAAATTCATCAATTTTATCTTTGAAACTTCGCTTTGGTCCAGTTTTTTTAGGAGGAGTTGGCGGTGCACCTTTATTTACTTCCTTCAAAACGTTACAAACAGAGCGTGAGGTTATTCCCAATATGTCAGCCACTTTGCTCATACATTCATTTTCTTCCACAACTTCAAAGGCCTCCAATTGCGCAGAAATTTCATTTTTCACGTATTTGTAGGCGTTGCGGATCATTACTTTTTCAGTAACAGTGAAAGCGTTTCGTGGAAGTTTTTTTCTTGGGGACAAGAAAACATCCACGTCTTTTTGTGATGTACTTGGCTGAGGATCCATTTTGATGGAAAACCAAAACAAATAGATTCACTCAAAGTTCACAAAAAACTATAAACGTAACAACAAACACAACGTAACAACACTTTAACAAAAACCCAACAAAATAACAAAATATCGATTCGCAATGAAATAAGATATTCGTGCAGTCAGACTGGGAGAATGAAGCCGAATGACACGATAAACAAAATGGCGATAGCTGCACGAGCGCGCACGGGTTGCCAATACTTAAAACTATCTAGGCTCTTTTATTACAAGTTTTGTTTTTAATATAAAAACAAAAATATTAACTTGCAATCGGGCAATCACGGTTTTAAGACTGCCCCCTTACCATTGCGAGCTAAACCCTATCGAATTGATATGGGCGCAGGTAAAGGGGCATGTAGCTCAAAATAATAAAACCTTCAAATTGACAGACGTGAGAAATTTATTTCAGGAAGGCATTCAAAAAATTACGGCTACCGAATGGTCTAAATGCGTATCGCATGTTGTCAAAGAAGAGGAAAAAATGAGTAGGCTAGATATGTTAATTGACAATATCACAGACACATTTATAATAAATGTTACAGAAAGTGACAGCGATAGCGATAGCGATGACGGCGACAATTTATAAAATAAATTATTACCATAATACATCTATCTGTTTTATTTGTCATGTTCCTTCATGATCACATTTTTTTATTTATCTCACACACAATTATAAAAGAAAAGTCTCAGATCGTTAATTAATCGTCAAAACTAAATTATCGGTTCAGAAATATTTAATTTCCTGATATACTTAGTTTACGAGAGTAAAATTATAAACGAGAAGAATCGATCCGGAAATATTCCATTTCCATATCGAATAATTTCGCAACGTCACTATTTAGTACTTGTTATAACGTTGCAACACTGAAATTATCAAATTTGGAATCGAATTGAAATTCCGAGTATAGGACTTGATATTTTGAAGCGACTGCCCACTGACCATGGAGATATCGAAGTATATTTAGGGCATTGAACTTTTTAAGGTTCCAAATACGTACATACACATATATTTATTCCCAGAGGGTTAGACAGAGGTGAATTAACACCCATAATTCACCAATCATTAAATTCGGTTCCACGTAATAGGAGATGAGCCGTTTCCCGGGCACTTATTGTTGACTCAAGCCATTCATCTGAGCCTGAGTCTGGACTGTATTTATCTGTCTGATGTTAAACAGCCCTATCTGTATCAAAATAAACGGGATATTTACCAGGTTTCATTGTTTTGAGTTTTCGATATTTCGGCGCTGTTGCAGGCACCATGATGATACTTGTATTCTTTCTGCATCACTACACGGAAAATAGTAATAAATTAGATTAAAAATATATCCAAAAGCCATAGCCGCTGTTGCAAGCACCATGATCACGGAGGAACTGGAGTAGTGGCGGTGAACAGAGAAAAAGTTTTTTCCTAGGAGTAATTATATCGATCTACCCTCTTTCGAGTTCTTTTACAACGCGTATCTGCACTACTATTGGTTTCACTCTCACTACAAACTTGAACCCGATCTCGATCACGATCACGACATACGATGCTCACTGTATCCACTCGCGATATTGTTTTAGCTTGTTCCCGGTTGTTTTTGCAAAGACGGACCACTGGATGCCAGACGTTCGGCAGTTGAAACCCATCCTCACGATTGAAATTTTTATACTTTTTTATTTCAATTGCTTCCCTAACCAGTCTTGGTATATAGTGGCGTTCTGTCGAGAGCATCTGAGGGTTATGTAGCTCGATCCAGTGGTTCGTACCGGACTCCAATAAATGTTGAGCGATTGCAGATTTATGTGGTTCATTGTTTTTGACTGCCCTGATGTGTTCCTTGATTCGGCATGTGACCGTTCTTTTTGTTTGTCCTATATAAGAACTGCC
Organism: Eilema griseolum; assembly: GCA_963662185.1. Classification (NCBI taxonomy): domain Eukaryota; kingdom Metazoa; phylum Arthropoda; class Insecta; order Lepidoptera; family Erebidae; genus Eilema; species Eilema griseolum. The sequence continues at coordinate 17,534,919 of OY759250.1, forward strand.
ACAGCTACAGTCAATCTTGTACACTCCCGGTCTGTCCAGTAGGGAGCCATCTTTGGGTGAGCGCAGGCATTGCGACAGCTTTTTAAAGGGAGTGAAAATAGTTTTGACAGATACCTTCTTCAGGATGTTAGCGATCTTATCTGTCACTCCTTTGATGTAGGGTAAAAAGGCTGGCTGTCTTTCCACCTTACAGTTCCGGGGTTTATTTGTGGTGAGTCTGGGTGGTCTTATCCGTCCATTGTATCCATTCTTTTGTAGAACGCCGCTTATGTGCTTCAATTCTTCTTGTAAGTGTTCCTCGTCACATAAACTATATGCGCGGTCAGTAAGTGACGTCACTACCGAATTCAGATGGCGCGGATGATGATGTGAGTCGGCATGCAGGTAGCGGTCAGTGTGAGTGGGTTTCCTGTACACGGAGTGGCTACACGACCCATCCCCACGAACACCGATCCTCACGTCAAGGAAGGCAAGGGTTCTTTCCTTTTCCATTTCGTACGTAAGCTCATTTTTCCATGGATGTTGTTGAACTGGGCCACGTATTGTTGTACAACATTCTCACCCCCCTCCAGTATACAGAAAATGTCATCAACATACCGTTTCCAGATTTTGATGCTTGGGGCGGTAGGTATGGCTATGGCTTCGAAATGTTCCATCCACAAGTTTGCCACAACTGGAGCCACCGGACTGCCCATCGCTACTCCATCTATCTGTAGGTAGTACTCATTTCTGTATACGAAGTAGTTTGTGGTCACACAATGTTATCTCTTACTCGCCTTGTACGACACCGCATGGGAAGAGATGGGGTAGTCCAAATTCTACTCTGCCGGGAACCACGCGGCGGGGTTCCAAATACCTATCCAAAAACCATGGGACTTGTATCCATTGTAGTGAAACCAACCACCATGTTATTTACAATGCGAAACTCTAATAAGCCAATGACTAATATAAACATATATGCACATTACTGTAACACTGCTGACATTGCATGCGCTTGCCCTACATTAACTAAAACTGATAATTTAAAATATCTTGGTGTAACTATTGACACAAATTTGAATTTCCGTAAACATATTGAATTACTATGTACTAGATTAAGAAAATTAATGTATATCTTCAAAAACTTACGCTCAATAGCGGGCCCTAAGATAATTAAACTGGTATACTTGGCATTGTGCCAGTCCATTCTTACTTATTGTATAACTTCCTGGGGTGGAGCAGGACGTACAATATTGCTACCCCTTGAGCGTGCCCAAAGAGCAATTTTAAAAGTAGCCACGTTTCGTCCATACAGGTTTCCCAAAGATCAACTCTACAAGATATGTAAAGTACTAACAGTGCGTCAATTATTCATTCTAAATATCACTCTATACCAACACACCAAACTCACACCCACAATAAATCTAGACAGGAGAAGAAAGGGCATAGTTTGTGAAAAATCACAAACAAAACATGAATTTGTAAATAGGTTTTATATATTTTTGGGTCATTTTCTGTATAATAAACTGAACAAATTACTAACCATACATAGATTAAACTATTGGAACTGTAAGGTATTATTGCAGAATATCTAGAGCAGCTAGATTATGCGGACACGGAGAAACTGCTAGAAATATTAAAATAGGTACCAATAAGCTGTAAATATAGATTCTTTTGTTTATATTGTTTAATTGATTGTAATGCGTAATTTGTATATGTATCTGAGCGGACATAACCTGAAACACAGGTTTTTAAAAACCTAGATCAGGTAGGTCGTAAATTGTAAATGTAAGTAATATATTTTAAATTCCATTTGTTTACTGTGTAGGTATACAGTGTGGCTTTTTATTGAAGGTTAATTCTTAATGTAGACATTATTAGCAGTAAAGTAGTTATATTTGACCTTATTTATAAAACTAGTAATAATACAATGTACAGCCCTTTTTGATAAATAAATAAATATTATTATTATTAAATATTATTATTATTATTGTCATGCATGTAATTTTTTATGACGACAATTTCGCAATTGCTGATCTACCTTTCCTACCGGAGATAAGTCGCGATTCCCCCGTTCTTGATATTCCTTGAAAAGTTTTCGGTTTCAAAATAGCGTTTTCTCAAATTTTCGGGGGGGAACCGAAAACGAAGGAAGGTACAGCCAGATAGAAAATAAAGACTGCTGCGATATATTTAGATTATACTAATTCCTTCTCAGCACACTTCGACCTTATCAAAGCGGTTTACTGGACACAAATCATTAATTTACATTTAGAATTATATCGTTCATTACTCTTGGCGTCAAACCTTCCCACCAACAACCGCCATTACCATCAGCCCACGCTAAACGTCAAAGGAAAGTACTGTTTACTTATTCCCTTTTTATTTATAATGTTACCTTTCAACGAGAGCTTTGAATTAGAGGCCAATTCAAAGTGTTTTAATGGAAAAACCATTCATCAATTTCTCGTGGCTCTAATCCTCGGTATTGAGGTACCGGCGGAGAGTGAGAGAGGAATACGTGCGAAGAAATGAACAATATTGCTAAAAAATTAATTTATTATTCTCATTTGCTCAGTGTGTAATCTGATTAATTGAGTTCGTACAAAAACCAATAATTTGAATTATGTGGAGATATTTGAAATTTAGGTCAAATTATGGAGTTCTTTAGATTAGGTGTCTTATTAATTATCTGTAGCCGCGTGGTTCCCGGCAGAGAAGAATTTGGGCCACTCCATCTCTTCTCATGCGGTGTCGTACAAGGCGACTAAGGTATAGGGCTGTTTAACATCAGACAGATATAGATACAGCCCAAACTCAGCCTCAGATGCATAGCTCGAGTCGACAATAGTGCCTGGAAGACGACAATAGGCTCATCCCCTATTACGTGGGACCGAATTCAACGATTGGTGAAATGTGGGTGTTAATTCACCTCTGCATAACCCTCTGGGGATAAAGGCGTGATTGTATGGATGTAATTATCTGTGAATAAGGTGTAGTACCTACTCCTTTCGAATACCACCGCTCGGCAGGGGTGGGTATATCGGACTCGTAGCGACTCAACCCCAGAGGACTGGTCTCACATCAATTTTTGCCACTGATATAATTGCGAAAGGGCCCTCACTTCCAGGTTCCATGATTGGGTTCCGACAAGGAGACTCCACCCCGAATAATATCGTGCGAGGGTACCCTCTGATAAACCTATTGGCCAACACGCACTGCAAAGCGCGCAGCAGTCCCGCATTATTGGCCTCCAAACCAGGGTCTCCATCCATACTGCTCGATTCCTCCGCAATCTCATCCGGCCCCCTCATGTCGGGCAGCAGGAACGCCAGAACGACAGCTGTGTCCGTAAATTTACGCCACAAACTCCGGATATGTTCCCCGAAATCCCACTGATCGTCGAGCACGAGTACCAAATAATTCATCTGTGCTTTATGCCGATGGGCTTCCATCGTATCGAAGGTAGGACTGGGCGGTATTTCCGCCCAATTGAGCAGTCCGATTGGGAAAGTACCTCCACCCTACAGAATTTTTTTTTTTTTTTTTTTTTGTGCTTTTATCTGCGATCAGTCCTTTTTTTTTTTAATCAACTATGAGCAGATGTGTATGGTCAGCAGGTGTTTGGGGAAAAGGGATCCTTCGATCTCTTCCTCCTTCAGTCACGAATCCAGCTCGATTATGTGGTTCCTTTTTAGCCGCTTGGTGTAGTTTATGTTCGTGAGTTCTACAGCCAGGGGATTTGGATGCATAGCTATTCGCTGTTTGTAGGTGGCTGAGAATATCTTAATTTCTTCGCTGACTGTATTTATTTTGAGCTCTTCGTGCAGTTCACTATTCCTCAGGAACCATGTAGCATTAGCCAAACTTCTCAGAATGCCATTCTGAGCTCTTTGTATAATTGCGACATTGGATTTGCATGCGGATCCCCAGAGCTGGATGCCATATGTCCAAACAGGTTTCAGTACGACCTTATATACAAGGAGTTTGTTGTCTATACTCAGTACTGAGTTTCTTCCAAGCAACCAATGGAGGTTTCGAGATTTCAAGTTCAATTCTTCTCTTTTTTTCTGTATGTGTGTTCTCCAGGTGAGTCTCCGATCCAGGTGCATACCCAAGTACTTAACTGAGTCTTTGTGCGGCAATGTGGTATTTCCCAGGTATACGGGAGGGCAGTCTCCTGTGCGTAATGCAAACGTGATGTGAGTAGACTTTGTGGCACTGGGTTTTATTCGCCACTTTTTTAACCACTGCTCTATTTTATCTAACTCTTGCTGGAGGATTCGAGAGGCCGTGCTGCGATTACTACTGCTTGCAAGGATGGCAGTGTCATCTGCGAATGTAGCAGTTACTACGGCTGGTGATTCTGGTAGGTCACATGTGAAGATAGTATACAGCACTGGCCCCAGTACCGATCCCTGCGGTACTCCCGCTTCTATTTCGTGGAACCTGGAGGTGCAATCGCCATCTTTAACTTGAAATATTCTTCCAGAGATATAAGATTTTAGTAACTCGAAGTACGCATGGGGTAGCAGGGTTTTGACCTTGCAGAGTAATCCCTTATGCCAGACCTTATCAAACGCCTGTTGGATGTCCAGGAAAGCTGCCGAGCAATATTCCTTATGTTCCAGGGTCTTCCTTATATGGTCAACGACTCTGTGCACCTGTTCTATGGTGCCGTGCTTCTGTCTGAATCCGAATTGGTGGTCCGGAATTACATATCTTTCCTGCATGGTTTTAAGGATTCTTACTAGCAGAACCCTTTCAAATAGCTTGGAGGTAACAGGTAGGAGGCTAATTGGTCTATATGAGCCAACTTCGTGGATCGGTTTTCCATCTTTGGGGATCATTATGATTTGGGAGATTTTCCATATGGTTGGATAGTAACCTACTCTCATAATACTATTGAAAAGGATCGTGAGGAAGACTATCCCTTTTCTTGGCAGTTGAAGAAGAACCTCCTTGGTAATATAATCAAATCCCGGGGATTTTCTGTTGTCAAGTCGAGATAGGAGCATAAATATCTCACGAGGGGTCGTATATTTAATGGGAATGTCTAACTGGAAGTCCTGGTTCATTATGTCATCTATGTCAGAGTCATTGCCAATGCCTTCATTGGGTTGGAATACCTTAGCTAGGTGGTTTGCAAAGGTTTCTATTCTTTGTTGTGGAGTTCTAGCCCACATACCACCTTCTAGTTTGAGGGGTGGTCTGGTGTATTTTGGTTGGTCTAAGTCTGACGTTGCCTTCCACAATGAATAATTTGTAGACTTGGTTGCTGTCAATGATTCTAGTCGCTGTGCTAAGGTTTCGTTTTTGGCATTTTTTAACATTTCCCTCAATTCCTTAATCGCTTTGTTATATGCTTGTTTGTCTTCACGGTGTCTAGTGTTGTGCCATACTCTGCGAAGTCGTCTTTTTACTTGGATTTTATTTCTTATTTCCCATGGGACTGAGTTGTGTCTGAGTTTTTTGCAGGACTTATCGGGAGTGGTCGACCAGCATGCGACTTGAATCAAATTTGTAAACTGGGTTGCAGCTGTCTCTATGTCATCAGGTGATTTCAGAGAGATTCTGAGGTTAAGTTTCTTGTCGATGATATCGCGGAAGGAATCCCAATCAGTATGCCTGTTGTACAGTTTTGGTGTTTTTTCGTACTCTAATAGGACTGTACTTATTGTTAGGAGTACAGGAGTGTGAACTGTGGATCCATCCAGACAGGAGCTAGTAGAAGAGAAGTATTGTGACATGCCCTTGCAGATGAAGAAGTCTAAGACGTCGGGGAGTCTATTTTCGTCAGTGGGCCAGTGTGTTGGTTCAGCCGTAGATAGTGTTGTTAGATTGTTGGACTCAATTGATAATTTTAGTTGGCGCCCTCGTGGACTTGTTAATCTTGAGCCCCAGTGGGGATGTTTGGCATTCCAGTCACCTCCAGCGATAAATCTAGGGCCAAGTGTTTGGAAGTAGTGCGTCCATTGCTCTTCTTTAAGTTTGTGCTTGGGTGGACAATACACTGAGGATATGTTGAAACTGCTCGCTTTTCCTTCCACTGCAATTGTAGTGGCCTGTAGGTGTTCCGTCCTGTATTCCGCTAGCTCATGGTGTTTTATGGATGATCGTATTATCAGAGCTGTTCCCCCATTGGCTCGCGCTGCTCCCTCCGGATGTTTAGTGTCATAAATTGTGTAGTTTTTGATTTTGACCGAGCTTCTAGAGGTAAAATGAGATTCTGATATTAAGAGTATGTCAATCTTATGGGTATCCAGAAAGACTTCCACTTCATTAATCTTCGGTGCAAGTCCATCAATGTTCCACGTCGCAATATTTAATGAGAGCATTACGTTAGTTTTTCGACGAGTGTCGTAATGAGTCCCATGAGTGAGCTCATTAGGGTGAACAGCATGTTCATTTTTTCAGTTTGCTTATTCATTAGATCTTGAATGACTTGGGTTAGCTTGAGAGATCCATCATTTGTAGTGTGATGTGTTCGCTCAGGAGATTTCCATGAAGGGTGTGTGTGTAATCTAGACTCAGAGTTTTGGTTGGTTACCTCATTCCACTCAGGTTTTTTGGTGTTTTGAGAACCAGCGACTTCCGAGTAGGTCCGACGATATGGTGTTTGTTTTTCTCTGATGTGTTGATATTGTGTATCTTTTTCATTGAAGGTCTTCTGACTTCCTATCTTTTTGTCCACAGTTAGCTCTGGGTATGACTGAGTGTCCGATGGGACTGGAGTCGGAGGGACCGGAACCGGGTTCTGTCTTCTAGCGTGTGTGAACTGACAATTTCGCCGTTTTAAGATTTCGCGGTAAACTTCACACCCTTTATAATTTGCGGGATGCTCTCCAAAACACAGCGCACATTTCGCTGGGGTGCTGCGATCTTTTTTAGTACAGTCACTTGTTTTATGTTGCCCGGCGCATTTAACGCAGCGGTATGGCCTCATACAATTGTTCTTGGAGTGGCCGTATTGCTGACATTTGGTGCATTGGACAATTGTATTTTTCTTTTTAGGATCCTCAATGACGACTGCAGTGTTGTAGATGTATTTGATGTCTTTGGCGGCTATGTTGTTTGGGCTAGGCTCTAGATTAATAAAGAATGTTGAGGTAGGCTTTTTGTCGGGTCCTCCTCTGGCATTAATTATTTCTCCACGAACTTTGTTGCCTGTATTTTCAAATGCTTCAATGATGGCATCGTGTGGTGTGGTATGGTGGAGGTTTCTTACTACGATTCTGTAACATCTCTCTTCCTTTCTTGTGAAGGTGTGGCCAATAAGACCCATTTCCCTTACAAGGTTTAGCAGTTTTTTGTATGGGTCAACAGAGATGCAGTTCACCCTTAATTGGTTTCTAGTGATGATTTTCAGAGAATATTCTCTCTTTTCTAGAACTGTTTCTATTGCTTCGGTTAGCTTGTTCACATCTTCTATACCATATAGTATGAGTGGTGGAGGTCTGGTAACTTTAGCTGGGTTTTTGTTATCACCAGTAGTATCGGTTGGTAAGATAGAGAACATGTTTCGTGTTTCTGTAGCTACTTGTTGAGGTGGTGAATCTGAAATTCTCTTGCGTTTGTTGGTTTTAGGCATTGGAACTTTCTGCCAGGTTGGCCTGGTAGGTATAGCAGCTTGTGAAGGTGTTGAAGTCTGGGTTGAATTTTCAACTTCATCTAAATCAATGATTGGTGTAGAGCTTTGTATTTCAGAATGAGTAGTTGCTTTCGGTCTTGTTTGGAATAAACCTTTGTGGAATACTTGCTGGGTATAGACTTTTTTATTTAAGTCTTGGGAGTTGGTTTTAGGATTCACTGTGGTCTTTGGTGACTGAGATTCACCTATCGCTCTAGTAATCTTATTTTCATTAGAGTTCTGGGGATCACCGCCAAGCAATGTTGAATTTTCCCCTTCCATTGGGGTAATTTAATTATGCGGCAACACTTTTCCAGATGTCAGATGACATTGGATTGACAGATTGAATTAATGTTAAGATGCACAATTATGTTGAGGGTAGATTTAAAAATATTTTCAATTGACGAGTTTTATAACTATCAATTTCAAATTATAAACACAGAATTTTGGTAGAAATATTGTAAGTTGTTCTTAGATAACACTGTCACTAAGAGTATAACTGTTTCACTTCACTTTGGTGTAACATTGAGATGTTAAATCACTGTTTATCACGAAATATTTATTTTTTTGTCGGCAGCGTATTTGCGTGTGTTGACAGCTTGACAGCACTCTTCCACCACCACCCTACAGAATAACGCGGCTATAATAACTTCGTGTTGTGTTCCCAGCGGTGAGTAGGGTAGCCAGAACTCACTGGAGAATTTGTGCTGTCAGGGGGAAGACTAAAGGCTTATCCTACTTTGTCTTCTACACTGACGGCACAGAAACTCTGTATGTACAGGGTTGGCAGCGCGACTGTGACTCCTCTGGTGTTACAAACGTCCATAGGCCACGGTAACCACTTTAAAAAAATAAAAAACTGCCAGTCCCCTACCATGTCCCTAACATCAAAGACAGACAAGGCTAAGAACTTTAAAGTTTCTTGTGTTATATCGAACTTACAATATCGAAGTTACCCCGCCACACCACAGGGTTTAATTTGCCTCATGTAACGTTTGATCAACGGATAATTGAACGGGGTAATCAATTTGAGAAAACTAGTTATTGGAGTTTATAGTGAGCGAACGCTATGCCAACTTTGGCCATTAATTTGCAAATAATGCATTCGGTTGAATCTAACTAGCGTAGAAGTTAGGTGGGGTAATATCATTTATCAATTAGTAATGCGAAAAAGATCAAGAGTTGAATAAAGTGAGGAGTATTAAATCAAATATAATTAGTATTTCTGCTTGCATTGAGAGTATAGATCTTTACATGGCTGTCCAGTAACTACAGTACACGGCAGACCATAGTTTCAGCTGTGGTATTCGACGGCTTTGTTTCTTGAGCAGGTCAGATAGAGAACCAGCATTCAATCTAATATATATGCAGCACTTTAATATGTACGCATATGTTTCTTTATATAAATACTAGCACCGCGCCGCGATTTCACCCGCGTAAATCCTGATCCCATGGGAATATCGGGATAAAAAGTAGCCTAAGTTACTCACGAAGAATGTAGCTTTCTAATGAAAAAAAGAATGATTAAAATCGGTCCAGTACTTTTTGAGTTTATTCGTTACATACAAAAATACAAATCTTTCCTCTTTATAATATTATATTATTATTATAGTATAGATTATTAATCAATTAGACCATCGGAGTCCACTGTTGGACATAGGCATCTCAATGTTGGGAGGCTTGTCATTTTGTTTCTACCCTGGCCAGACGGGTCGGTACAGGGTTCTATTTCGAGTTTCCTTCACTCACAGTGATATCGTCTGCCTATTGTTATTCGTTATATCGTTAGTCGCCTCTAACGACACCTTTTGAATGAGTTGGAGTGGTGATACTACTTGTGTGGAGGAACGAGGTGATATGTTCCTCCAACACAAAGGGAGGATCCTCCGACCAGGCAAGGTACCAGTTTGTACCAGCGCGAAAACTTTACTTGCGCGATGTAGGATTCGTAGTTACATAATAGTTTTGCTTGCTTTCGCTAGATGGCGCTGTGCACATGTGGCATAGCCACACTTGTATTCTTTTTCCGTCATCACATGGATGAAATTATCTATTCACCTGTCCCGCAACGAAAAAACCGTGCACTGGAGAGCAGTCATTTCCATAATAGCCAATACAAAAAAATAGACAGAAGGTGCACGAAAGAGGACTAATTTTCGTCGTAGTAACAAAATCACACAGCCTTAAATTGCCAATTTTGAACGAAATTAACCAAAATAGAGATTTTTAGTGTAAAAATTCTCTGTACTTTTGTCCTTTGTCCTATATTTAACTTTTATTTAGGAAGTTCTGAAGTCGTGTGACGGGGTCTTGTAATTAGTCGTTGGTAAAGATCGCACTGTAAAGGGCCCTCTGTTTTTACACCATTGTGAACACAAGATAGATTCGCTCAGTGCTAAGTGTACTTTGTTGTAAATTGAAAAAGTTTGCCTCACATTCTAGGAAGTAGTGGTAGTTTTTTTATACAATTTAGGTGGCAGACAAGCACACGGCCCACCTGATGGAAAGTGGTTACCATGACCTATGAACGTGTGTAACAGAGAACAGAGATTTTGTGCCGTCAGTGTAGAGGACAAAGCAGGACAAGCCTTTGGTCATCCCACTGACAGCACAAAAACTCTCCAGTGAGCACTGGCTACCCTACTCACCGCCGGTAACACAACACGAAGTTATTATAACCGTGGTATTCTGTAGGGCGGAGGTACTTCCCCAGTCGGACTGCTCAATTGGGCGGAAATACCGCCGTGTCTTACCTCCTCAAAAAAGTAGTAGGTAGTTTTATTATTGAAGAGCTTGAAGAAATGATTTGATTCTAGCTCAGTACTCTCACAAACCAGGCCCTCATTTCTACTAAAGCAAAACCAGTGTCAAACCACAGACTGTCAAAAAGTCTTTTAATTTTGAACGTTAATGCCATTAGTTTAAAGTCTTAAATTAAATAGAGTTAGCAGTCTGTGAAATGACAGTGGCTTTACTTTAGCAGATTCGAGGCCCAGATGTACGGATTACTCTCTCATACATAACGTCTGTAAATCTGAGAAGGGGTCTGTAGAGGTGTATTAATACCCACATTGCGCCATGATTTTCGGTCTTACGTAGCAAGCGATAAGTGGGCACTTTGTCATGAGCTGTATGTTCCCTATCCCTTGGTCGCCTTTTACGTCACCTACGGGAAGAGATGGAGTGGTCTTTCTCTATCGCTCGCTCTATGGCGAATAATGTTCCGATGTGTTCTTTCAATTAATATCACCTTTTCGATTTACCTTCGTTTCTTTGCCATATTACCAGACTGTGACCACGGCCGGCGTAACCTGGATGAAACGTCAGACAAAGGTTACAAACCGGGAACACAACACAAGGTTATTATAACCGCGGTATTCTGTAGGGCGGAGATACTTCCCCAGACGGACTGCTCAATTTGAGACGGGAGATACCGTCGTGTCCTACCTCCTTTATTACCTATACCATGATCGCGTTAATTCCTGTAAATATTATTGTATATTATAAATACTAGAAATTCTTTACCAGCACGTGTTTCATACTTCCCGCAATCAGTATTAACCAGGACGTTTCAAGCATTTTAAAATCATGATGGAATAAAAACCCACAAGAGATCCCTGTAAACACATTTTCGTCCTTTTTTGGATAATCGTGTATAAATAAAGCAATATTTTACAAGTAGGTGTTCTGTATGCTTATTTACCAAATAGCGCATAAGCTTATCACATCCAATACCGTTTAGTGCTTGAAGCAGTTCCATAAAATCTTTTTGAATATATCCACAGAACAAATGTTCTGCACTCGGTGGAATGGGAGTAATTGTGTATTATAACAATTCTATTCCAATCGGATTGTGATCTGCGCCACTGCGGCAAGAGAATCTTGCGAAATCGACTATCTTTCTTTACTTGTGTGTTTTTATTTCAAACACATATTTCGTATGTGTGAGTGTGTGTGTGAAATGAAAAACCTTCGCCTACATGCATTAAGATAGGAAAAATTTAATCGGTGCAGGCGGGATTTGAAACGAGCAAAAAAAAATGTACATAGATATTTAAACTATCATGGTCACTCACATCAGTATCAAAATAAACGGGATATTTACCAAGTTTCATTGTTTTGAGTTTCCGATTTATCGGCTCTGTTGCAAGCACCATGATCACGGAGGAACTGGAGTGTGCGGTGAACAGAGAAAAAAAAAGTTTTTGTTTTGTTTCGTGATCATGGTGCTTGCAACTGCGCCGAAATATCGGCAACTCAAAACAATGAAACATGGTAAATATCCCGTTTATTTTGATTCTGAAAAAAATTCATGTTTAAAAATGATTGTAACATCATTCATTGGTATATAATAGTTTGTACGAATGTTGGTAGATGGCGCCCACAGTCGCCCGGATATATAGGATGGCTTCAGGCGTGGTTCGGTGGCTTAGTGGTGAGGGGATTCCCCCACAACACGAGGTTATTATGGCCGTGGTATTCTGTAGGGCGCAGATACTTCTCCAGTCAGACTGCTCAATTGGACCGAAATACCGTCGTGTCCTACCTCCTTTATACAGATCCTCATTGTGCGCAGATTTTCTTCTGGGGGTTGCGGAAATAGCAGTCGTTCCCGTAATAGCTAAAGAGTCTAATATAAATGGTGTATATATAAAACCACCCACTTAGTTCCTAAAGTGCTAATTTGCCATCTTATTCATATAAAAAAAACTTTCTAGAATGTGCGTAATCTTAGAGAACCCAGTTTGAAAGGATACACTTTAATTTTAGCTAAAAGGTAAAAAGCCCACCTGACGTTAAGTGGCCATTGTGAAGAGCACGAATCCACTGAAGGATAGGCGACATTAAAGCGATGAGGAGCTATATAATGTTTAATGTGACGGGAGTTTTTAATTATTTTTTTTAAATTGATCTACTACTCAAGCCTTTTCATTTGATACCCATATCGACAAAATTGTGAAAAATATACTCCATTACTTTGTGGCGGCGGCCATCTTCGACCGACTTTTTTCTAACATAGCTACGGATACTCCTGACTAATATACCTTTCAAAGAACTAAATCCAAATCGGTTTTTTCGTTCAGGAGCTGCGATGCTACAGATACACACACACACGCGCGCGCGTCTAGCTTATAACACCCCATCGTGTTGCTTAGCGTATAACTCTAGAACGGTTCGATCGATTTGGCATTTCTTTTTTTATGCTTATGTTCAATGAAAAGTTTAAAAAAGTAACGTGAAAAAGTTTAAAAAAATGTTTAAAAATTTTTAATTTAATTTTCATTTTACACTTTTTAAATTGATCTCCTAGTCAAGATATTTGATATGGTACCCCATATTGAGGGAGTTATGAAAAAAAATGTACATCTCTACTTCTCTAATAAGAATTAAATGTTTGGTAAAATTAATAACATACATACATATAATCACGCCTTTATCCCCGGAGGGTTAGGCAGAGGTGAATATACACCCACATTTCACTAATAGTTATATTCGGTCCCACGTAATAGGGGGCGAGCCTATTGCCGTATTCCGGGCACTATTGTTGACTCGAGCCATACATCTGAGGCTGAGTCTGAGCTGTATATATCTATCTGATGTTAAACAGCTCTATCTGTAAGTCGCTTTGTACGACACCGCATGGGAAGAGATGGGGTGGCCCAAATTCACGATAGCTATTCGTAATTTTGAGAAAGAAAACCTCCATTAAATATTTTAGAATCATGCTATATTATATATCTTGACGTTACGCACAGGCTTAAGTTAAAGCTAAGCGAGCTCTCACATGTTACCTTCTAGAAGCACTTGCTTAAAAGGTTCTTTTACTTAGCAACGATTTCGTTAACTTGTACAATATAATGCGTATAAAAGGTGTAACAAAATTAATTCTTGGAACTTTGAGGAGTTGATCAGTATAGGTCTCACTATACCCGAAAACATATAAAAAATGATATGTTATTTCTTCATTCATCATTATTTATAAGAGGATAATCAGGCCTATCGTCCTGTAAGGATCGGAGAGCTGGCCCGTAAAGGTAACGGATCAAAGATGGTTGCATGTGTAGCCGATATGCGAATGTTGAGACGGATGTGTGGTGTGAAAAGAATGGATAAGATTTGGAATGAATATATTAGAGGAAGTTTAAGAGTAGCAACAATCACAGAAAAGCTAGGAGGAAATCGTTTGTCCTGGTTTGGGCATGTAATGCGTAGGGGTGAAAGTAATGTCGTAAGGAAGGCACTAACTATGGAAGTGGATGGCTACAAGGGGAGAGGGAGACCCAAAATGAGGTGGATGGACTGTGTAAATGATGATATGGTTAAGAAGGGAGTGAATGTTGAGATGACTGCAACTAGAGATGAATGGAAAAAGAACACATGTTGCGCCGACCCCTAATAAACTTGGGGTAATGGCAGAAGGAGAATTCACTTTAGCAGTTCATTATATTATGCCGCGTGGTTCCCGGCAGAATAGAGTTTGGACCACCCCATCTCCTCCCATGCGGTGTCGTACAAGGCGACTAAGGGATAGAGCTGTTTAACATCAGACAGATATATACGGTCCAGACTCAGCCTCAGATGCATGGCTTGAGTTAACAATAGTGCCCGGAAGACGGCAATAGGCTCACCTCCTATTACGTGGGACCGAATTTAATTATTGGTGAAATGTGGGTGCTAATTCACCTCTGCCTAACCCACCGGGGAAAAGGCGTGATTATATGTATGTATGTATATTATAGTGGTAATTTTTCAAGAATCTATTTGGTACAGTAATAGATTATACTCTGGAATATCAAATTAATATAATCAAAATTCCAAACGGACAATAGCTTGTACCTAATATATATACTGGTGTCCAGAACAAAGAATATGGAGCTAACTTCTCATGTTATACTGGTGGCAGAACGCCCAATGCAACTTATTACCTTGTTCGTAATAAAACATACGTTATAAACTTTTATCTACTCCAACTATAAAACTGTCTCATGAAAGTCAAATAATTCATCGTTTATACTCTGTGGCTTCAGCAAAGGAATACGGTGATTACCCATCTCTGCCAGTGAGTGTAGGAGGTACAAGATGACTGAAGAATAGGGCTGAATTCAAGGAGGTAGGACACGGCGATATTTCCGCCCAATTGAGCAGTCCGACTGGGGAAGTACCTCCGCCCTACAGAATACCGCGGCTATAATAACTTCGTGATATGTTCCCAGCGGTGAGTAGGGTAGCCAGAGCTCACTGGAGACTTTGTGCTGTCAGTGGAAGACTATGGGCTTGTCCAGCTTTGTCTTCTACTGACGGCACAGAAACTCTGTACTTACAGGGTTGGCAGCGCGACTGTGACTCCTCTGGTGTTACAAACGTCCATAGGCCACGGTAACCACTTTCCATCAGGTGGGCCGTGTGCTTGTCTGCCAACTAAGTGGTATAGTGTATAAAAAAAGAATTAATTTTGACAGTATAAAGCCTACTCTCTTTTTAATTTCAGGTATAAACATGTTCTTAAGTACAGACAACCTCCTGACATAGAGAGTGGCCTATATCTAGCAGTGGAATGGGATGGGCTAATTGTTTAATTGATTGAAAAGGTAGTTAGTGTGGTTCCCGGCATAGTAAAATTTGGACTAGCCCGTCTTTTCCCATGCGGTGTCATACAAGGCAAGTAAGGGATAAGGCTGTTTAACTTCAGACAGATATACACTACCCAGATTCAGCCTTAGATGCGTGGTTTGAGTCAACAATAGTGGCTGGAAGACGGCAATAGGTTCACCTCCTATTACGTGTGACCAAATTCAATGATTGATGAAATGTGGATGTTAATTCACCTCTGTTAAACCCTCTGGGGATTAAGGCGTGGTTATATGAATGTATGTATGTTTGTGCCAAATTTTATTCCAGTTTGTACACCCGATGTAGTTTAATTAGACAGAAAGTATGCACCCACATTTGGCTATGGACCCGTGTGACCCGAAAGTTTAGAGCCTATCACAACAATACTCCTTTATTTTTAGAGCTATTTATAGATCAGGTCTAAACTTTTAAACAACGGTTTGTGCTCAGATGAATTGTTTGACATGATGCCCACAGCAACATTCTATCATCGCGTCACTCGCCGTAGGCAGGGAATTCATATACACACATTGCAACCTGAGACGGTACGCACTGTGCGGCATGAAAGAAACTTCATCCCACGCACACTCAAGCTGTGGAATGAATTCCCTGCTGTCGTTTTCCCATGCACCTACAATATGGGGTTCTTCAAAAGGGCATTAGGAGGTTTCTATAGGGTCGGCAGCGCGAGTGTGACGCCCCTGGTGTTGCACACATCCATAGGCCACGGTAACCACTTCCCATCAGGTGGGCCGTGTGCTTGTCGGCCACCTATGTGGTATAAAAAAAGAAGGTCTTACGGGCTAAGTATCCCTAAATTTCCCCATTTGTAAACGCGAACTAAATCGTAACAAAACGTAGCATAGCAGGTAGAATTACATCATACTACGAGACACGAAACACTCCGTCTTCTGAAACGAGTTGGGCTCATTAAAATTTCACCCGTTACCCATTTCAATGCGAGACTGAGCAAACGAATAATTAATTAATTGAAACACTGGAAACCTATTTTTCACGCTTCATCTCCGTTTCAGAAACTGGTTTTGTCTGAATTCGAGTGTGAATGAGTTCACTAAAGTGGTTAAATGGAGAACATTTTTCACGTTAAAAATAAAGTTTTAACTAACTAGCATTTGGTTAGTTACGTGATTTTCATAGGTAGTTTGTTTCAAATTTTAACTGTTTCGTTTTTAGAACATTTTTATTAGCTCATAGTGTCGTACAAGGCGATTTAGGGATAAGGCTGTTTAACATCAGAGATATAAATAGCCCAGACTCTTTGAGTCAACAATAGTGGCCGGAAGACGGCAATAAGCTCACCCCTAATGTGGGTGTTTATAGACCTCTGCCTAACCCTCCGTAGATAAAGGCGTGATTATATCTATATATGTATGTATGCTATTAGCTCATTGATATCTTTTCGTCTTTGATTTGGTTGTTTTAGGCTTTTACAGGAACGATTGCTGTTTGACCATCCAATTATGATAGAAAAGCCTCGGGTAGAGCTTCATCTTCATGAAAATATTTATTTGTACGAGTATTATGACATTATAAAAGAAAAATGGCCACATCTGTACCTCGTCTTATTAATAAACTAAAGGCAAAGTTTCCAGAAACAGGATATTTACAGACATCAACAGTGTTAAAATAGCTGCCTTCAGCTTGACCGCCTCTTCAGACCCAGAACTGTAGGAAGAAGAAAATACGTGTGCTGTTTTTTTTTTATCCCACTTAGGTGGCAGACAAGCACACGGTTCACCTGATGGAAAGTGGTTACCGTGGCCTATGGACGTTTGTAACACCAGAGGAGTCACAGTCGCGCTGCCAACCCTGTAAATATAGAGTTTCTGCGCCGTCAGTGTAGAAGACAAAGCAGGACAAGCCTTTCTTCCCAGTGGCAGCACAAATTCTCCAGTGAGCTCTGGCTACCCTACTCACCGCTGGGAACACAAGACGAAGTTATTATAGCCGCGGTATTCTGTAGGGTTACTCTTCATAAAGCCTCTTGAGTCAAGTGGTAAATGAACCATAAGTGTCTATCACAATAAACAAACCACGACTTTCCTCAACCGATAAGAACACCTCTACACGATTTTCTTTAAATCTCTTCATCGTAAGTATTCGAATATCCTGCAAAAAAATTGCCAACTGTATCCGGCCTCCCGGCTAACCGTCTAAAAGGCGTTTGTTGTTCCAAAAAAATAAAGTTTATCTAAGAAAAAATCCCTGAAATCCCGAGCATTACCAACTACTACACAAGATTACTAAGTCCATCATGGAAATGACTGCGAGCGAGCGTATACCCTCTGTGTACCCGCAAACAAGTAGCAACTGGCGATATTACTTCAATTTCTTCGACGGTTCTTATCTACGGATACGAAAGGAGACATACGAATATTCAACAGCGCCAGCTAATTTGTTAATTGGTTATTATAAGGTTTATTTTGTAAAATAATATAGTGAAAACTGATTAAATGGTGTATAACTATACATTTCCCAAATACGTTTTTTTTATACCACTTAGGTGGTAGACAAGCACACGGCCCACCTGATGGGAAGTGGTTACCGTGGCCTATGGAACCTCCTAATACCCCTTTTGAAGAACCCCATATTGTAGGCGCATGGGAAGACCGCAGCATGGAGTTCATTCCACAGCTTGAGTGTGCGTGGGATGAAGTTTCTTTCATACAATCAAAGTTGCAATGTGTGGGGATGAATTCCCTGCCTACGGCGAGCGGTGCGATGATAGAATGTTGCTGTGGGCATCAGGAGGTTTCTCGTCCTCCGGTTCATTATTATCAATCAAGATTTTTAGGAATCAAGTCAACTATAAACAAGTATTCTTGTTATTGATAGGATGTGGCTTTCACCCAGGCCCAACTTCAAAAAGGAAGTTGGGCTTGTTGAATAAGATGTGGGTCGCTCCTATAAAATACAAATCAAAGTATTGAAATAAGGAATAAGAGATACTCTTATTCATAGTTTGGTTATCCAGGCCGGGCTGACCCAGGAATCAAACATGACCTCATGCAATGATATATAGTACATACATATAATAATGCCTTTATTCCCGGAGGGTTAGGCAGAGGTGAATAAAATTAACACCCACATTTCACCATCATTGTATTCGATCCCACGTAATAGGGGGTGAGCCTATTGCCGTTTTCCGGGCACTATTGTTGCCTCGAGCCATCTCTGGCTGAGTCTGGACTGTATATATCTGTCTGATGTTAAACAGTCTTATCCCTTAGCCGCCTTGTACGACACCGCATGGGAAGAGATGGGGTGGTCCAAATTCTACTCTGCCGGAAACCTGCAATGATCTGTATATAAAAAGATACAGGAGTGCGATCTAAATGTTTGTATTAAGGTTCACTTGTTCAATTCCACGATACACGTTCAGTTAAAATGACTGTAGGATCTCACAACATTTTTCCAAACAGTTGTTTGTTTTAACTGAAAATCCGCGGTAGCCTAGTGGTATGGGTAATGGACTGCTGAGACCAGGTCTCGGGTTCGTTCCCAGGTTTTACCAGGCCACACACCAATGACTTTTCAATAATTTTCGAAGTTGTATGTGTATTTATCGCTGGTTTATAAGTGCCCGGTTAATGGCAATAGGCTCGCCACCTATTACATTGGGACCTTAACATAAACTGGCGAAATGTGGGTGCTAACACCTCTACCTACCCCTTCGGGGATATAAGCGTGAGTTTATGAGAGAGTTTATTATGTTTGTTTTAACAGATTTTTTCATTTTTATTTTTCGGTTCGTAGACGTAATAGAAGTTGAAGTTAGAAGTAATAAATTCTTGGATAGGTAATTAAAAGATTTTATTAACTCGACGCCAATGCATTATTATCTTGTAATTGTGATATTCTATTGATGTTCTATACAAAATTTTGAAATTGGACTGCTATAATAATAATTGAAAGGGAAATCAAGAAAGATGATTATATGTTTTGATAGAATTATAAAATTATAAACTATTGAATGGATGGATTAATCGATGCTTGGTTTGTTCCTAAAACACGCCATTACGGCTTTTTGGATTTGGATTATATATCTGGAAAGGCTCATATAATATGAGCCTTTTTTTTTCACGAAAGCCACCTGGTAGAGTAGAATTTAGACCACCCCATCTTTACCCATGTGGTATCGTACAAAGCGACTAAGGGATAGGGCTGTTTAACATCAGACAGCCCAGACTCAGCCTCAGATGCATTGCTTGAGTCAACAAGAGTGCCCGGAAGACGGCAATAAGCTCACTCCCTATTACGTGGGACCGAATTCAATGATTGGTGAAATGTGGATGTTAATTCACCTCTGCCTAACCGTTCAGGGAATAAGGTATGATTATATGTAATGTAATGTATATCATAAAAATGTTTTCATGAGAGTCACAAGCATATTATTTTAAACTAATCTAGTCTAATTTATTTTATATCTGCTCACCATTCTTCACATCCGTATGTCCGCCAACTAAGGCCAATCTCAGAGTAGGGATGCGATACGAAACACCCGGCCTGCCCAGGGGATCACTGTCTGTAGCCTCGCAGAGATATATAGGCCCACAGAAAAATATTAACATGATTCCTTGCTTCCTTGTTGAGATTCTAGGAACGAATTAAGCCCAGTCAAAGTCAAGAGACGTTATCAGGCGTGTGGGATGTGGCTGGCTTATGTTATTTTCTGTAATAAAATTGTGTACGTGGATGAAAGATATCTGTGTCAATATTGTACATATATATATTCACGCCTATAAATTCCCGAAGGAGTAAGCTGAGGTGTATTAACGCTCAGGTTTTGCCAGTTATGAATTTCGGTTCTATGTAATACGGAGGTGAGTCTGTCACCGTCGAATGGGTACTTTGTCATGGGCTGTATGTTGACTATCGGATAGAGAAGTTCTCGCTAAGTAGCCGCCTATGACACCCACGGGAAGAGATGTGGTGGCTCTTTGCGACTCCACCGAGAACCAGCACGGTATTATATAACAATAAGTATACCCCAATAGGCTATTGGAGTATATAGGCAAACATTTTTTTTCTTTTTTTTTGTATTACTTTGTTGTGTATTGTTTTGTGATTAATAATTTAGTATGTTGGGTAGGACTCTTAGTAAATTTGTATGTCCAGTACTATTTTGGGGGTATTTTTGTAAAGGTGGTGGGATAAAATTGTGAAATATTCGCAAGAATCGGTGTAATCAGGTGATACGCAACGCTAAACGCCGACATATTCTTGATAACTCATCTTCCTGTACATCTGTCGATGTCTGGAGGTTTCTTGGGACACTGGGCATTAGTAAGCCAAGACAGCTGGAGCTACCCAAGACAATTGAGTTGGATGCCATTAACCATCATTTCTCTACCTCTCACACAATTGATGGCCCAACCAAGCATCAAACGGTTAACTCTATCACCGGACTGCCCAGTCCCAATTACGAACCTTTTCAATTCACTCCAGTCACGTCGGCGGAGATCAAGAAGACTATTCTCGCAATTAAGTCAAACGCAGTCGGCTGTGATGACATTAGTCGCCGTATGATAACCACTATCATGGACCAACTCCTTCCCGCTATTACACACATCATCAACTTTTCACTTGACTCTGGTCAATTTCCTGACTTGTGGCGTAAAGCTTATGTGCGTCCTCTTCCTAAAATCTCCAATCCCTCTCTTCCCAATCACTTTCGTCCTATTTCCATTCTCCCTTTCCTATCCAAGGTATTAGAAGCCTGTGTTCATCGCCAGCTGTCCAACTATGTGCACTCCAATGGGATACTAAGTCCATTACAATCCGGGTTCAGACCGGGACACAGCACTACAACCGCACTCCTTAAAGTAACGGGAGATGTCAGGGACGGAATAGAGAAAGGTTGTATCACAGTGCTAGTGTTGGTGGATTTCTCAAATGCGTTCAATTGCGTGAATCACGACATCCTTTTAGCCATACTAGACCATCTTTGGATCTCAGCCGACGAGCTAGAGTGGTTCTCTTCATATCTTCGTGGACGCCAACAGTCGGTTTGCGCAGATGAAATTTCATCTAGCTGGCGCAACCTCGACTCTGGTGTTCCGCAAGGCGGTATTCTTTCACCTCTTTTATTCTCTATCGCCGTAGTAACGGCGGTAAGACCCATCATGGGGGAGTGGCTAGAGAGGCCACACGGCAGCCTCTCGTACCGTCTGACGCAGATGATCACCGAGCACGGATGTTTCGGAAAGTATCTGCGTCGGATGCAGAAAGAGCCAACGTCCGAGTGCCATCACTGCGACGCGAGCGAGGACTCAGGTCCGCACACGCTCACCGAGTGTCCGGCGTGGGAGACGCCGAGGCGGGAGCTTGTGGCGGCCCTGGGAGTGAGGGTTCTCACGCTCTCCACCTTGCTCGCGGCGATGGTTCGCTGCGCGGATGCGTGGGCGGCCGGCGCCTCCTTCTGCGAGCAAGTAATGCTCGTGAAGGAGGAGGCGGGGCGGGAGCGGCAGCGGGAGCGACGAAGGATCGCAAGACAAGCTGCCCGCGCACGAAGGCAACTCGGGCGTCGGAGGTCGATGAACGACCTCCGCCCCCCATGAGCGCCGGCCTGGGGGTGACAGGTGAAGCCGCCTGTCACCCTGGCAGAAGCAGGCCGCGGCGGTGACGCGCGTGGCGCGCCTCCCCGTTTCCGGGGACGAGTTGGGGACTCTGTAGTCCCCACACCCGAGAGGAGGGCCAGATCGTGAGAGATGGCCCTGGGTCGGCCGGGGTGCGAGGGATATGCCTGTCAACCTCACCTTCGGCAACCGAAACGACCCACAGACGGCGTGCGTTTTGGTCGGTTCGAGTCCGACATAACCTCCTTCACCGGCTCCGGTGGGGAGGTATCCGTGGGGATTTTGCGCACGTAAAAAAAAAAAAAAAAAAAAAAAACCTCATTACCTCTGAACTTCAGTGTGCGTATCATTTGTATGCCGATGACCTACAGATATACAGCCAAGCCCGCGTGGAGAACCTTTCAGAGGCTATTGACAAAGTTAATTCCGATTTGCGCTCAATAGGCGTTTGGCGTGACAGGTTTGGTCTTTCTGTCAACCCCGATAAATGCCAGGGTATCTTAATTGGAAGTAGCCATAGGATTAATAAGGTAGACAGTGCAACTCTGCCAACAATAAAGTTCAACGGAAGAATTATTCCTGTCACGCATAGTGTCAAAAATCTGGGATTGAATGTTGACTCCACCTTGAACTGGCAAGTTCAAGTTACAAAGGTCTGTCAGAGGGTTACAGGAATGCTGCGTAGTCTTTATCGCCTCAAAATTTTTCTACCAACCAAAACCAAGGCAATGCTAATGCAAACGCTAATCTTTCCAATCGTGGACTATGGTGATGTATGCTATCTCGACCTGAATGCAGATCTGCTCAATAAACTCGACCGCCTTCTCAACAATTGCATTCGATTCACCTTTAACCTTAGGAAATATGATCACGTCTCAGCTCATCGTTCGGAGTTAGGATGGTTGCCGATACGTCAGCGACGCAGCTTGAGGGCGGTGATGATGATACATAAAATTTTAGCCACTCCTAATGTCCCCTCTTATTTATCATCTCATATTCAGCTACTTGGTTCTCATCACAACAGAAATCTGCCGTCAGCTGACAACCGTCTTCTCCACTGTCCTACTCATAGTTCCAGCCTAATTCATTCTTCTTTCCTCGTGCAAGCAATTCTCCTCTGGAATGCGCTTCCTCTCGAAATCCGGATGACTACTAACCGTGCAACGTTCAAGTACAAAGTACGTCAGCTCTACTACAGTAGCCCCTAGTCATAGTAATGTGTAAAACCTTAATGTTAGAAATACTTTGTCATTATGTATAATTATGTAAGTATAGGTAAGTTTATATTATATAAGTATATATTATACGAATATATATAAGTACCTAATATATTTAAAAGTATGTGTATGAATTTCTTATGTATTATAGTGTGTATGTATAATGTATGTATTATTATTGTGAACATAGTGCACTGCACATACCTCAATGTATCTCTGCATCACCCTAAGGTTGACTGTTAGATAATGCCTTTGGCATTAAGTCCGCCTTCGTACAAAATTACTGTGCATAAAGTTGAATAAATAAATAAATAAATAAATATCTCTGGAGTATCCAATTGGGGACGACTAAACCTAGTCCAATTCAACCCCACTAAGACACAAGTATGTGTATTCACCGCTAAGAAAACCCCATTCATTGTGGCGCCGCAATTCCTGGGCACACCGCTTACCATCTCCTCGAGTATAGGGATCCTTGGTGTCGATATCTCCAGCGACGTCCAATACCGAAGTCATTTGCAGGACAAGGTTAAGTTGGCATCAAGAAAGCTCGGAGTGCTCAACAGGGCGAAGCAGTACTTCACTGCGGGGCAGCAACTCCTTCTTTATAAAGCACAGGTCCGGCCTCACATGGAGTACTGCTGTCACCTTTTTGCTGGAGCACCTGCATACCAGCTTGACCCCTTCGACTCAGTGCAAAGACGGGCATTGAGGCTGGTTGACAATCCCATACTCACAGGTGTGGAACCTCTTAGCCTTAGGAGGGATTTTGCCTCACTGTGTGTGTTCTACCGCCTATACAATGGTTTGTGCTCAGATGAATTGTTTTACATGATGCCCGTAGCTACATTCTATCATCGCACCTCTCGCCATAGGCAGGGAATTCATCCTCACACATTGCGACCTGAGACGGTGCGCACTGTGCGGTATGAAAGAAACTTCATCCCACGCACACTCAAGCTGTGGAATGACCTCCCTGCTGCGGTTTTCCCAAGCGCCTACAATATGGGGTTCTTCAAGAGGGGCATCAGAAGGTTTCTTCATGGTCGGCAGCGCGAGTGTGACACCCCTGGTGTTGCATACGTCCATAGGCCACGGTAACCGCTTCCCATCAGGTGGGCCGTGTGCTTGTCTGCCAACTAAGTGTATAAAAAAAAAAGAGGTAGGACATGACATTTCCGTCCAATTGAGGAGCCCGACTGGTAAAGTATCTCCGCCCTACAGAATACCGCGGCCATAATAACCTCAGGTTATGTTCCCGGCGGTGAGTACGGTAGCCAGAGCTTACTTGAAAGTTTTTGTACTGTTAGTGGGAAGACCAAAAGCTTGTCCTGCTTTGTCTTTTGCACTGGCGGCACAGAAACTCTTGTGTTCACTGGGTTGGCAGCGCGAGTGTGACTCCCTTGGTGTTGCCCACGGTAACCACTTTGCATCAGGTGGGCCGTGTGCTTATCTGCCAACCAAGTGGCATAAAAAATCCTTGTGACAATAAAAATAAAACATAAAAACTTACTTGACCACAAGGGGGCCATTTTTCAACTTAGTCCATGATTATTTATAAGTATAACTTATTTATTATATTTTCTAACTACTTAGTGTAAGTGGTGAGAAATATATGCGGTCTCGTTTCCGGCAGAAAAGAACTTTCCCGTTGTTCCCAAGGGACTCGTAGGGTTACAAAAATATTATCTAGATAGTAGGGTTTTTATATATTTTTATTTTTAGTGATGACTCAGCGAAAAAAAGGTTAACAAAATATTACGGAATGAAGCTATGTTTTTTTTAATAATATTGTAGAGAATATTTTAGTACTAACCTGCGGGGTTTGGTTATCTAAAAGTCCACCTCATTAGCTTCTGGGTAAGTGAGAAAATAAATCTCACTAGTTTCATGGAGAGAAGGAAATCTTGAAATATAACCCTGTACCAACCCGTCTGGCCAGCGTGGAAACAGTAGGTCAAAGCCTCCCAACATTGGGAGAGGTCTATGTACTGCGATAGCTAATTGATTGATTGATTGATTGGTACACATGGTACAAATTGACACTATAGTATGTATTGATAATAGCTACCTAATAAGTTTTGAGGAAAAGGAGTCGCCTGATGGCAAACAGAAGGCTTAGTCTCAGAAAAGAGGGTCACAATTACATACATATACCAGTGACATTTAGTTTGACGGCCGCATATGCTTTTTCACGCCCCGCTTAAAGGACCCGGGACTGTAGGAAGAAGGAAACATGTGAGCTAGTAATGAATTCCAGGCCTTAATGGTGCGATAAAGGAAAAAAAACTATTCATCTGCAGGTAAATTATATTCCAGCCCCTCAACAATGTAAGGGTTAAGTTTTTTCAATTAACTCTCAACGTACTTGAATGAAACTTTGTGTAAATTTGATTTATAATAATAAACTTACAGAATACCGCGGTCATAATAACTTCGTGTTGTGTTCCTAGCGGTGAGTAGGGTAGCCAGAGCTCACTGGAGAATTTGTGCTGTCAGTGGGATGACTAAAGGCTTGTCCTACTTTGTCCTCTACACTGACGGCACAGAAACTCTGTGCTTACAAGGTCGGCAGCGCGAGTGTGGCTTCTCTGGTGTTACACACGTCCATAGGCCACGGTAACCACTTTCCATTAGGTGGGCCGTGCGCTTGTCTGCCAACTAAGTGGTATAAAAAAAAAAAAAACATCACTATTAAATAATTAACTGCACAAATATATATTATAGGTACATACCTAAAATTCCTAAGGGCACGCCGTAGTAACGGCGGTAAGACCCATCATGGGGGAGTGGCTAGAGAGGCCACACGGCAGCCTCTCGTACCGTCTGACGCAGATGATCACCGAACACGGGTGCTTCGGAAAGTATCTGCGTCGGATGGAGAAAGAGCCAACGTCCGAGTGCCATCACTGCGACGCGAGCGAGGACTCAGGTCCGCACACGCTCACCGAGTGTCCGGCGTGGGAGACGCCGAGGCGGGAGCTTGTGTCGGCCCTGGGAGTGAGAGTTCTCACGCTCTCCACCTTGCTCGCGGCGATGGTCCGCTGCGCGGATGCGTGGGCGGCCGGCGCCTCCTTCTGCGAGCAAGTAATGCTCGTGAAGGAGGAGGCGGGGCGGGAGCGGCAGCGGGAGCGACGAAGGATCGCAAGCCAAGCTGCCCGCGTACGAAGGCAACTCGGGCGTCGGAGGTCGATGAACGACCTCCGCCCCCCATGAGCGCCGGCCTGGGGGTGACAGGTGGAGCCGCCTGTCACCCTGGCAGAAGCAGGCCGCGGCGGTGGCGCGCCTGGCGCGCCTCCCCGTTTCCGGGGTCGAGTTGGGGACTGTAGTCCCCACAACCCGAGAAGAGGGCCAGATCGTGAGAGATGGCCCTGGGTCGGCCGGGGTGCGAGGGATATGCCTGTCAACCTCACCTTCGGCAACTAAAACGACCCACAGGCGGCATGCGTTTTAGTCGGTTCAAGTCCGACATAACCTCCTCCACCGGCTCCGGTGGGGAGGTATCCGTGGGGATTTTGCGCACGTAAAAAAAAAAAAAAAAAAACCTAAAATTCCTACCCATGCACAATGTAACCCACGATTGATTTATTACCCATGTAAAATACAGTACAACGAATATGAAATAAATATGATTTGATTTGAAATTTCATGCATGTAACATACAATTGGCAAAGTATATAAGTAGGTATACACCTATTCATATAAAGTTGCATGTATATACTTATCGTATTTGCCGACAGCACATTGAGAATTACTTTCACATCATTGGGGCTGACTCGACAGCTCTCTGCAGCTGACCATCCTTTTACCAGTGGGTATTTTATGAGACGAAGGTCAGCTATCCTTAAATTTAGAAGTGAAATACTATTAAACCCTGCCTCGTTAACTATTTATGCTATGTCTGCCCTTGTTCTATATATTATAAGGTCAGACATTAAGGTCAAACCGATACTTTTTACAAATAAATGCAAATTTTTACGCTTTGTCTAAATGGGTCACCAATTTGAATAAAAAATTACGCCCTTATTTTTATGGCTTTGTTATCTTATTTTTTTACTTTTCTTTTACTAGCTGTTGCCTGTGGATCCATTATTGTGACATTATTGAGCCTTTGGGTCATATCTCCGATTGTACTCAACCAACAAACAAATATATGTAAAATTTTAAGTCTGAATCAGATCTCTCAAACGAGAAACCCGCATTCGTTCAGTAGTTTTTGTGCGCAAAAACAGGTATTATTATTGAGTAAAAATAAAGTAACTATTCAGAATCGTTAATAATGTAATTATACATACATAAAATCACGAGAGTAATGTAATTATACATACATAAAATCACCCCCAGAGAGTTAGCCAGAGGTGAATTAACATCTAAATTTCACCAATACTTATGTTCGGTTCCACGTAATAGGGTGTAAGCCTATTGCCGTATTCTGGCCACTATTGTTGACTCGAGTCCGTGCAGCTTAGCTTTTTTAAATATCTCTAATTACTACACAATTATGTAATAAAGAAAAGTTGAGTAAACATGTTTGGTATATGAGCTAAATCACGTCAAATATTCATAAATTATATACAATAAAACTATTTATACTGTAGATTGATGGCACTTGGTGGAATTTGTTGTTACAAATATTGATAACTCACGTGTACATACATACATTCAATTACATTACATGGGTCTTAAATCTATCGTGGGTTAAACATTGTAAACCTTTGAGGATGCCGTAAGGCGAAATCGGTCAGGTATACCGGTAGGTAACCGGTAATGTGGAAAAGTACAAGTGAGTTATAACTATGTGTAGATACAATAAAACTAACTAACTTATAGCTAAAAATAACTAAAATGCGCCGTGGAATTCCTCCGTATCGCATGCCTCTTCCCAGCGTTCCCAGAAGACTAGCAGCATTGCCACGTTGTATATTTATCAGGCTTATTTATCAGGTTTTTTTTAACACTTGGTTGGCAGACAAGAATACGGAAATTCTTTTATACCGTCACCGTAAGACTTTGGATAGTCGGCTGTGGCTTAGTGGTCAGAGCGTTTCCCCTGTAAGGGAAAGATCGCGGGTTCGAATCGTGCCTGAACCGATTCAATTTTTTCAATATCTTAATCGATTTGAATAGCATACTAAATGCTTTAAAATTTCATGAATTAAACTATAGTCTTATATTTAATTTAATTGATGGTCTATAACATTTACGAACTCTAAAGTAAATATATCACGAGTAGTTTTTAAATAGTGCAATCAATCTAATACTTAATGGTCGAATTAAACTACAAATTGTTAACTGTCTGAATAATGGTGGTTGGTATAATTCCGACAGTTCAACATTGCCCGCGAATCTAATTACCGCTGGGGAGCATTTATCAAAATTAACTTTATTGTTTTGTATTTGAGTGGTTTTATATTGTTTTAGAGATTATTGAAAACAATATATATGTATAGGTATTTAAACTATCATGGTCACTGACATCAGTATCAGAATAAACGGGAACAAGCTAAAACAAAATCGCGAGTGGATACAGTGAGCATCGTATGTCGTGAACGTGATCGAGATCGGGCTCGAGTTTGTAGTGAGAGTGAAACCAATAGTAGTGCAGATACGCGTAGTAAAAGAACTCGAAAGAGGGTAGATCGATATAATTACTCCTAGGAAAAAACTTTTTCTTTGTTCACCGCCACTACTCCAGTTCCTCCGTGATCATGGTGCTTGCAACAGCGCCGAAATATCGGAAACTCAAAATAATGAAACATGGTAAATATCCCGTTTATTCTGATACTGACAATATATGTAGTCGATTATCATAAAAAAATTACATTGGGACCTAAACATAAATTGGCGAAATGTGGGTGCTAGCACCTCTGCCTACCTCTTCAGAGATATAGGCGTGAGTTTATGTTATGTTATCATAGAAAAAATTTCAACGGTCCAGGCGGGAATCGAACCTGCGATCTTTGCCTTACTGGATAGATATAACTAGCGATCTTTCCCCAAAAGATCGCGGGTTTGAATCCCGCCTGGGCCGTTTACATTTTTCCATGCTAATCGATTTTGAAAAGTTAGCATACTAAATGCTTAAAATATCATTCAATATATATGGCCGTGTGGTTCCCGGCAGAGTAGAATTAATAATAATATAATAATAAACTTTAAATATAAAAATACATTTTTACTTAACTTTTTTTTTTTTTATATAGGACACGCCAACTTGACCTCACCTCGCCTGATGGTAAGCTAAAGGCAAAGTCTCAGGAAAGAGGGTCACCATTACAGACACTAAGTGCTACAATGGTGGCACTCAGCTTGGCGGCCTCATCAGATGCTTTTTCACGCCCAAATAATGCCCAAATAATGAATTTGGGACCACCCCATCTCTTCCCATGCGGTGTTGTACAAGGCGACTAAGGGATAGGGCTGTTTGCCATCAGACAGATATATACAGCCTAGACTCAGCCTCAGATGCATGGCTTGAGTCAACAATAGAATATAATAAACTCACCCCGTTTTACGTGGGACCGAATTCAATTTTTTTTTTTATACCACTTAGTTGGCAGACAAGCACACGGTCCACCTGATGGAAAGTAGTTACCGTGGCCTATGGACGTCTGTAACACCAGAGGAGTCACAGTCGCGCTGCCAACCCTGTAAGTAAAGAGTTTCTGTGCCGTCAGTAGAAGACAAATCAGGACAAGACTTTAGTCCTCCCACTGACGGCACAAATTCTCCAGTGAGCTCTGGCTACCCTACTCACCGCTGGGAACACAACACGAAGTTATTATAACCGCGGTATTCTGTAGGGCGGAGGTACTTCCCCAGTCGGACTATTCAATCGGGCGGATATACCGCCGTGTCCTACCTTATTGGTGAAATGTGGGTGTTAATTCACCTCTTTCTAATCCTCCGGGGATGACGGGGTGGTTATATGTATGTATGTATGAATGTAATATTTCTAATGTTTTTTGTGTGTATTGCACTTATGTCCCTACGTAAACTATAAATCTTATCGTTAAGCCCAGCCGCTTCCGAAGTTTTCACCTCGTTCGCTTTACAAGTCTAACTGTGAATTTGCCTGACCTTGACATTTACCGTGAAGCGACTGCCATATAACCTCCTCAACCTTATAGCAATATCAGTTTATTAAGCATTGCAGTTTGATCCGACTAATCGTAACGACTGGCAACCGGGACCGACTGCTTAAAGTGCCCTCTGAGGCAAGAACAGACCAATTTAAATACCCATATTCATGCATATACATATTTGTACTGAGCGGGTATCGGTCTTTTTTTTTTTTTTTTTTTTTTTTTACGTGCGCAAAATCCCCACGGATACCTCCCCACCGGAGCCGGTGGAGGAGGTTATGTCGGACTCGAACCGACTAAAACGCACGCCACCTGTGGGTCGTTTTGGTTGCCGAAGGTGAGGTTGACAGGCATATCCCTCGCACCCCGGCCGACCCAGGGCCATCTCTCACGATCTGGCCCTCTTCTCGGGTTGTGGGGACTACAGTCCCCAACTCGACCCCGGAAACGGGGAGGCGCGCCAGGCGCGCCACCGCCGCGGCCTGCTTCTGCCAGGGTGACAGGCGGCTCCACCTGTCACCCCCAGGCCGGCGCTCATGGGGGGCGGAGGTCGTTCATCGACCTCCGACGCCCGAGTTGCCTTCGTACGCGGGCAGCTTGGCTTGCGATCCTTCGTCGCTCCCGCTGCCGCTCCCGCCCCGCCTCCTCCTTCACGAGCATTACTTGCTCGCAGAAGGAGGCGCCGGCCGCCCACGCATCCGCGCAGCGGACCATCGCCGCGAGCAAGGTGGAGAGCGTGAGAACTCTCACTCCCAGGGCCGCCACAAGCTCCCGCCTCGGCGTCTCCCACGCCGGACACTCGGTGAGCGTGTGCGGACCTGAGTCCTCGCTCGCGTCGCAGTGATGGCACTCGGACGTTGGCTCTTTCTCCATCCGACGCAGATACTTTCCGAAGCACCCGTGTTCGGTGATCATCTGCGTCAGACGGTACGAGAGGCTGCCGTGTGGCCTCTCTAGCCACTCCCCCATGATGGGTCTTACCGCCGTTACTACGGCGTGCCCTGCGCTTGGTTGCCCAAGTCGTCTCTCCCATTCCGCCACCATTTCCCTGTGGAGCCGGGATCTCACGGCCCGAATTTCTTCGGGCTCGGGATCGTGACCCCGCTCCCGCGCCGCCCTTCGGAACCGGTATAGCGCCGAAAGGCATCTCGCTTCCAGGATCCATGGCGGCGATCCGGCGAGGAGACTCGCCGCGTTGAATGATATCGTGCGGTACCCCCTTATGATGCGGCACGCCAACTTCCGCTGCGGACGCTGCAGCAGAAGCATGTGCCGATCACTCAGGGTGTCCGCCCACACGGGACACCCGTACAGGGCCATGGACCGCACGACACCCGCGTAGAGTCTCCTGCAGGAGTCCTCCGGGCCCCTCAGGTTGGGCAGTAGCCGCGCCAGAGCGTTGGCTGTGCCCGCCAATTTGGGGCCCAGACTCCGGAAGTGCTTCCCGAAGTCCCACCGGCCGTCGAGCACGAGCCCCAGATATTTCATCTGGGGCTTGATGCCGATGAGAGTGCCTCCCACTGTGAGACTGGAACCAGGTGGTGGCGTGCGCCGAGGTCCATGAAAGAACATGGCCTCGGATTTATGCAAAGCCACCTCAAGGCCCAGCCGCCGGATCCGTTCCACGACTTGAGCAACCGCGGTCGTGGCCCTCAGGATCGCTTCGCGGTGTGTAGCCCCGCTCGCCGTCACTAGCGTGTCGTCCGCATAGCACGTGACGGCGGCGCCGTCCGCAAGCTCACCGCGAAGCACCCAGTCGTATCCAATGTTCCACAGTAGCGGCCCGAGAACCGATCCCTGTGGAACACCGCACGACATCTCACGCCGACCGACGCCAGTCGCACTTGGGTAGATGACGGCTCTCTCCGTCAGGTACGCCCCGACTATGCGGCGGAGGTAGAGAGGCACACCGTGGTACACGAGTGCCTCCCTGATGCAACTCCAGGGCAAGGTGTTGAACGCGTTGGAGATGTCCAAGGACACCGCCAACGTCACCTCACCCCGGGCAACTGCCTCCTCCGCCAAAGTCCTCACGCGCATGATGGCATCCACGGTGGACCGCCACCGGCGGAAGCCATATTGGGCATCCGCCAGGTCCGGCCCCCTACCAGAGAGGTGCTCGACGAGGCGCTTCGAATAACTCTTTCAAAGAGCTTGCCCACCTCGTCGAGCAACACAATGGGCCGGTAGCCGGACGGTTCGTCCGCCGGGCGACCCTCCTTTCGGATGAGGACCAGTTTCCCCGTCTTCCACATCTTCGGAAACTGGCCCCGCTCCAAGCATGCGCTGAGGAACCCTCTCAGTCGGGGTTCGAGACCGTCTTCTCCCAGAGCTAGGACCCACGCGCGGCCTGGAATGCCGTCGGGTCCCGGGGCGGTACTCTTCTTGGCTCTAAGTCTTCGCACCGCCAGCTCCAGTTCTACCCAAGTGACCTCGGGGACTTCGTCGTCAACTACCACACCGGGCGCCACAGGCGACCGAGGTGGCGGAGTCATCTGCGGCGGAACGTGTTCCGCTCGCGCCGGGAACAGGGACTCGACCACTCCACCGAGCAGAGCTGGCTGGAGAACCCGGGTCAACGGCGGGGCCCGGGGGCGCAGCTTTCCTCTTACCATAAGGTAAGGCCGCCCCCATGGGTCCCGCTCCAGTGTCTCCATAAGCTCTTTATAAGCCGCGGCTTTCGCCCGCTTAATCTCCGCTCGGAGGGCATCTCTGGCCTCCCTGTATCCCACATGAAGCTCCGTCACTCGGGGCTCCGTATCTGCGGTTCGGCTACGCCTCCTACGGAGTCTGGTCCACCGGCGGTGCGCGACCACGCAGGCTTGCCGTAGCCTCGTGATCTCCGCAGACCACCAGTAGACCCGACGCCTCGGACTATAGGGTGGTGCCCTAGGCATACCCGCATCGCAGACACGAGTCATGGCCTCCCGGAACCACACCGCCTCATCGTCGATATCGACAGGCCTGTCCGGCGCAATGGCCCAGGCCTGTACGATGGCGGCCTCCAGGAGGACCTCCCGATTCAGTCTCCCAAGCACCCAGCGTGGCTCGCGTGGGGCCGGTATGACCGGCGCATCACCCGCGGGGGGGGGAGACATCAAACCGAACGTATCGGTGATCCGCCAGTGTCTCCACCCCCACAACAACACGCCAGTCCCGCACACGGTGCGACAGCGAAACGCCTGCGAACGATAGGTCGATAATCGAACTGCGCTCCGCGGTCACGAACGTGGCTTCGGCCCCGCGATTCTGGAGAACTAGACCGAGATTAGCGGCCCAGCTCTCCAGAGCCCTACCTCGTGGGTTCGTGTGCCGGGACCCCCAGGTCACCGACCAGGCGTTGAAGTCCCCGAGCACAAGAACCGGATGAGGATGACAGGCGTTGACGACGTCGGTCAGTCGCTCCAGCGACTGCCGGTACTCCCCTATGCGTCGGTGTAGGCTCGGCGTGAAATAGACGGCCACGACCGCAATCTCCCCCACACGCGCCGCTACGATGCCATGCTCCCTTGCCACGACAACAGGGGGGGGGGGCACCCATAGCGGCGTTGTACACCAGTGCCGCCGACCCGTCCAGGTCGACCACCCAGGCAGGCCCCAGGTGCCGGTGGGTGTACGGATCGGCGACAGCGGCGACGTGTACGGACCACTGTGCCATGCTCTGGAGCAGAAGACCCTGAGCATCGGCACCGTGGCCCACGTTCGCCTGCAGGATGCGGAGCTGAGGATCCATTATGGAACCATCTCCGCATCCCGCCGCGAACTTTGGGTGGAGCTCCCGCCTTGCGGCTTCGGCTCCCCCCCGGTGCAGGCCTTGCTGCCAACCCTATGGTCGGCCGGTTTGCCCCCCGCTGCACACCTGAAACAGTGCAGCGGAGCTTCGCATCCACCGGCCGTATGGCCGGGTTGGCCACAGCGGAAGCAGCGGTCACCGACCGTCACCGCCGCCGTGCACTGCACCCCCACGTGGCCGACCGACAGGCACCTAAAGCACCTGGTCGGTCGAGCCTGCAGGAGCCGGACCTGCACCCGCACCACGCCTCCAACGGCGAGGAACCCCCGGTCGGCAGCCTTTTTGGCTGCTGCGATGGGGCAGCCGACAACTGCCGCCCCCAGTCCACGGCGGCCGAAGCGGATTGCTCCGACCTTCACCGCCTCTAGGGGGCAGCCCCCGGCCTCCGCCACGGTGAGGCGGATTTGCTCGGCCGTGATGGAGTCGTCCAAGTCCGATATGCGCATTTCTGCGCATTTGTTGGGCCTGGACACCCGGACGTCGGCTGCGTCTAGCGTGTCCCGAAGCCTAGCCGCTAGGGCATCGGCCTGGGGACCGCTTGATGCGCCGGGGATCTCGAGTAACCGAGCACCCGTCCGAGTGGGTTTCACCCGGATGGGGCCCGGCATGTCGAGAGCCCTCATGTCGACGCAGGCTCTCGCCTGCGTGACAATCTGGGCGTACTGCACGCCCCTCTCCGCCGCCTCCGCCGTCATCGTAAGGACGACGGCGGTTGAGCGGGGGACGCGCAGCCTCCCCGGCACTCCCCTCGCAGCAGCCTCGGCCTTCCTGGCCTTTTTGGCTGCCTTCCGGAGCGCCTTGCGCCGCTTCTTGGAGGCTCCGGCTACCTCCCAGCCTCCTTCCGGCGGGGAACTTGAGGAGGCAATCCCCGCCGGGGTCCGGGCCGGCGCTGGGGCTGAGGCTAGGGCTGGGGACTTCTTCCCCTTGCCCTTCCCCTTCCCCTTGCCCTTGGCCCGGGCACCCTGGGAGCTCCCAGCTCCCACTTCGAGAGCGACAGCGGCTCGAGCGACCGGAGCGGCAGGAGCGGCAGGCGCAGCGGATGGGCTGCAGGCCGGCTCCTGCGGGGCCGCCACCGCCGGACTGGTGGGACCGCTTCTCACCGCTCCGGCGTACCCCGTCGGCGGCGCCAAGGGCGGGCGGCGGCTGGAGTCCATGACCGCCTCCATGAACCTCCGGGTGCGCTCCTCCTGCGTCACCTGCCACCTCCGCTGCTCAGCCAGCGCCGCCTCCTGCCGCTTTTCAATGGCGGCCATTGCCGTCATGCATGCCGCCAGTGGGTCTGCGGGCCTAGCCGGCTGCAGCACCGGCGACTCCAGCCGAACGGGCTGTGCCAGTGACACCGGCCGCACCGGTGTCTCCGGCCGCACTGGTGTCTCCGGCCGCACCGGTGTCTCCGGCCGCACCAGTCGCACCGGCGGCCTTGACCGCACCGGTGTCTCCGGCCGTACCGGTGCCTCCGACCGCACCGGTGACCTCGACCGCACCGGCGACAGCTGCGGCGCCGACGGCACCGGTCGCTCCGGCTGCACCGCTAGTCGCCGCCGCGCCGACCGCGTCACGCGCTCCGCGGGCAGCCCGGCGACGACCTGACGGAGGTTCGCCACTTCGGCCGCCATCCTCTCCATCTCCTTGCGGTGCTCAGCCGCTGTACGCTCCACGCTGTTGAGGAGCTCAACTTGCCTCCTCCCAAGTTGAGCTCGCTCGTTCCGGGACTCGGCCAGCTCCGCCTTGAGCAGCTCAAACTGCTCAACGAGGCGCGTCGCAGCCAGCCGGACCCGGTCCTCCTCCGGCGTTAGATGTCCAGAGCGGGCCCCGGCCAGTCTCTCCAGGGCCTCCATCACGTCCCTGGACGTGGAGCCGTCGGTACGAAGCGCGGGCGCCGCCGAGACGGAGGGACTCGGCGGCGCTCTCACATCTTCCCCGGCTGAGGCCCGTGAGGGGGCGGCTTTGGTGCCCCCACTCTGCAGCTTTCGGCGGCTAACCGCAACCTGCTTGGGTGGGGGGGGGGGACGCATCATCTCATCCCCACCAGAACTACTGGAAGACGAGTCGGTCAGGGTCAACTCGAGATCCGACTCGGTCTTCTGTGGGGGGATGATTTTTTTTTTGCGGTTCCGCTTCCGCCGTGGTGCAGATTTCCGGGTCTGCAGACCCACCGGGCTGTTCGCCCTGCTCCTCTCAGTGGCGGTGTCGAAGTCTTCCGACACCGTCCCTGCTTGTGACGCGACCTCCGCGTCTTGGTGCTGCGCGACCTCCGCGCAGACTGTTTCACTTGGTGATGGTTTTTTGTTGTTGTTATTTGTTTTGTTATCCATTCGAATCCCACGAGTAGAGACGATCTAAGATACACTTCCCGGGTGACGCTCATTCCGAGAAGCGGGGTAAATACTGTGGATTTCCCCAGGTGTCCACAGGTTTTAATCGACTTCGCTGTCGGGTTTTTCAGACTTTTCCTTGTCGCGGGCCGGCCAGTTAAGGCAAGCCCCGCGGCCTTCAGGATATCGGCTTCCCAAGTGTGGCTAGCACTCAGGTCGTTGTCGATATCCTGGAGGTTACGCGACGCGGGAGAGCAGCCAACTCTCCCAACACCGACGGTGGCACGAATGCCTGCCAGCCCCTGCGCGAGCAGTAGGCCGGCCCGTCCCTGGATCCCATGGATCCTTGTGTCGCCCCCATGTCCCCTCTGAAAGCAGAGGGATACCGGGAGCGACAGGCTAGCCCTAAAAAGGGCTGTTTGGGATGGAAGGGATTCCACGAATCCCTTCCCGCGGGCCTTGCAGGTCCGCCATACCACGACCCCCTCAGGGTCAGCTAGCCCTAAAAAGGGCTTGTCGGGTTATTTGTCGACGGCTAGCAGAGCTCCTTCTCCTTGGAGTCAGAGTCTACTAACCGTCGTCCAGGGTGCACCAGCCTCCCTGCTTCCGTTCTCCCTGCTTGGGTATCGGTCTTGTGTCTCCTGGGTAGCGGCCGCTTTCACTACTACTTCCTATTAATACATACATACATACATATAATCACGCCTGTTTCCCATAGGAGTAGGCAGACATCACAGATCTCCATTTACTACGATCTTGACATACTACTCTCGCTTCATTCACTCTCATTACATTCTTCAAGCATGCTTTTTTATACCACTTAGGTGGCAGATAAGCGCACGGCCCACCTGATGAAAACTGGTTACCGTGGCCTATCGACGTGTGTAACACATGCTCGTCGGTTTAGGGTACTTCCGACCTGCTCCTTTTCTAAAAGTTCCCTGTTTGGGTCCAGGAATGCGCGCCAAAATCTTCCCCTTCCGACGGTACCATCCACACTCGCCTCATACACCTGTTTCGTTAGTCTTCTTTCATTCATTCTCTCAACATGACCGAACCATCTCAACATTCCTCTCTCAATTCTCATCACTACATCTTCTGTCACTCCATATCACTTACTATAAATGCAACATTTATAGTAAGCGATGTGGAGTGACAGACAGCTATTTAATATTTAAGTCATTTAATTGAACATTTAAAATATTAATCGTCGCGGGAGTGAGTTTATCGAGCTTATTGATACTCCTGCGTGCTCTTTATACCGATAGATTAGGTTAGAAGGGTATGGCGGAGGTCTCTGAGATGATGAGTGGAGTTTATGGATTCTATATTAATTATATATAATATTGTATACGTGACTTATCTGTCGCAAAAATAATAGGATTTGTAAGCAAAATAGTAGATTCACTACCAAAACAGTCTCAAGTGACGGATATTCTGTGTACAATGGTTGATATTTTTGGGTCAGATTCACCATTTTGAGTTAAATCAGCGTCAGAATGATCTTGACTACAAAGTCTTAAAAATTTTCTAAATAACAAGGTATTAGGTATTAAGAATAAATCAAACTGTTATATTAATTAAAATTGTATAATTATCAGAACTAACAGTGTGTAGGTACCAAATATCAGAACAATCAGATGACAGAAAGGGGGAAACTGCTCAGATGAATTGTTTGACATGATGCCCATTATATTACATACATTCTACCATCTCACCTCTCGCCATAGGCAGGGAATTCATCCTCACACATTGCGACCTGAGAAGGTGCGCATTGTGCGGTATGCAAGAAACTTCATCCCACGCACACTCAAGCTGTGGAATGATCTCCCTGCTGCGGTTTTCCCAATCGCCTACAATATGAGATTCTTCAAGAGAGGCTTCAGAAGGTTTCTTCATGGTCGGCAGCGCGAATGTGACACCCCTGGTGTTGCATACGTCCCTAGGCTACGGTAGCCGCTTCCCTTCAGGTGGACCATGTGTTTGTCTGCCAACTAAATGGTATAAAAAAAACCTAAGATTACTATGAGGACTTTGTACGTCAAGAGGAATCTGATGCTGACTGTACCAATATTTGAAGCTTTGCGAACAAAATATATATTTTCCTGTCCCTATCTATTTGCCTTGGTTTGAGTGTTTCTTTTATCAATAAAAAAACTAAAGCTATATATAATACGATTAGTGAAATAAATGATTCAAAATTGAACATTTCCAGTGTTAAAGTAACTTCGTTTTTATGTTTTCAATCAGAGTGTGGCGTGTCGAACCAATCTAATATCCCCAATCGTTACAGCCGAACTTCATCGTATGAAAACGGAAAAAAACTGTAATGGACGCTGCAGTCGTTTTATTTTGTTCAAATCGGTTTAGTATTTGCCAAACTTTTAACCACATACGCTCTGGGTCTACAGTCAATGTGAATAATAAGTTTTTTATATATAAATCTCGATAGTATGACTTCGTTTATGGTAAGTTGAAGTTAAAGTCTTAGGAAATAAGGTCACCATTATCGATACTTATAATGTTACAATAGTGGCCTACAGCTTAGAACCTGGACCTTGGACTGTAGGAAGAGGTAAACACCTTTGCTGGTTAAGAATGTAAAGACTTTTTTTTATTTTTCTACAATCACATGATTGGTTTTATACATCAAATTTTAGATGTGTAGAAGAGGAAGCAGGACAAGCCCTTAGTCTTACCACTGAAAGCATAAATCCTCCAGTGAGCTCTGGTTACCCTACTCACCACCGGGAACACAGCAAGAGGTTATTATAGCCGTCGTATTCTGAAGGGTGGAGGTACTTCCCTAGTCAGACTGTTCATTGGGACGGAAAAACCGTT
The DNA here is from genome assembly GCA_963662185.1 of Eilema griseolum. Taxonomy (NCBI): domain Eukaryota; kingdom Metazoa; phylum Arthropoda; class Insecta; order Lepidoptera; family Erebidae; genus Eilema; species Eilema griseolum. The sequence continues at coordinate 17,573,989 of OY759250.1, forward strand.
GTGTCCTTTAATTTTCTAGAGATATTAATCTGTACACTAAATTAATGAAAAAATAAATAGGTATACATTAAAAAAATACTATCGAAGAAAAATATTGAGACACAGTACATTATTTTTAGATTTTTATAAATGAGGAAAAATCAATCTAAGACTCAAATTTCCCTAAAATTTGGTATTCTTTATATTGCAGTCCACTGTTGGATATAGACTTCTCCCAATGTGCACCATTACTCCTGTTCCTCTGTCCCGCCTCGAGGCTATACCAACCATCTTTTTCAAGTCGTTATTTCACTTGGCTAGTGGGTGGGAAGGTGGGACACCTTCCGTTTGCCTTCTCTATTCTTGGACTTCGTGTCTGCAGTTGGAATTCTTTTTAATACCTTTTAACTGACTAGCTTAGCTAGTGAAACGTATAACATACACTTCTCTCTGCATTTAGTAAAGGAAAAAAACTAACTGTAATTAATTGCAGCGTCCATTTTGTATAAAATAATAGTCTCATTGTAAAAATGTAGCACCGCGACGAACGAGCGACAAAGTAATGTTGAGAAATTGTAATTAGTGCTTGAGCATTTTCGACCTTATGCACTTTGAGAGCTAGGAGCTATATATTTTTTACCCGACTAAGACGGAGCAAAAGGAGGGTTATAATTTTGACAGGCTATGTAGGTATGTATGTATGTAGGTTCATCTGTTCCCTCATAGCTCCTCAACCACTTATTAGAACTGGACAAATGAGGTATTGTTAGAAGTGTCTTAGTCGCCCGCTGGTTATAGGCATGTATATATAAACTGTCACTGACCCCCTCTAGCGGTCATAAATTGCTGTGTCAAAAAATAAAATTGAGATAAACATATCGTATTTGGTAAAAACATAAAGGGCTTAATTAACATATTTCAAATATGTATAAATTATACCTATTGCTTGCCTCAAAAATAATATAAATAATAAATAAGTTTATAACTAAACCTCGACTACAGAAAAATCACGCTCTTAAAAATGTTAAATAAGAAAATATCTAGGATAGCCGTGGTTGTATGTCACTTAATCTAACAAAACAATACATTCGAAGGAAAAGTGGCATGCGACCACGGCTTGATATTTTCTTATATAACACTTTTTGGAGCGTGATTTTTCAGTAGTCGGGTTTTAGTTGTATTAAATGTAAAGATAAGATAATGTAGGTTGTATCAGTCTTATCCTCCATGAGCGCGAGCTTATCGGCTAGAGATGGCGCTAGTCGTCGCGTCGCCATGCTTTCTTCAAAAGACCCAAAAATCACGTACTGCATAAATAGAGTACATATTGTGACGTGACTGGGAGCACCATATAGGTAGGTCAACAACTACAAATATGATAAAAACAGGTAAATAAAAACTTCACACAATTGAAGTTGAAATGAAATCCGTAGGTTATCTAAGGATATTTTCCACAGTGTTCCACAGTGGAAACCAGACGTTATTTTGTACTATTTTATTTCCGGTCTGCTAAGCCCATAACTATTGGTGCAACTATACTAGAATTTTGGACAAATACCGGCTATCTTCGACGTACTGTCGAACTTGGGAAAGTTAAAGTATTCCACTTGAATGGGTATCGTTTGAGAGGTTACTATGATATTCTCTATTCTATCGATGCGATGAAATACATCAAAACACAGCTAGTATAGCCTTATTTATAGTACCAATCCTAATTCCTACTTTTTTTTATACACTTTTGGTGGCAGACAAGCACACGGCCCACCTGATGGAAAGTGGTTACCATGACCTATGAACGTGTGTAACAACAGTGGAGTCACATCCGTGCTGCCGACCCTGTAAGAACAGAGATTTTATGTGCACTCAGTGCAGAACACAAAATCAGGACAAGCCTTTGGTCTTCCCACTGACAGCATAAAACCTCTCCACTATTATTATTATATAACTATTATTATAAATGTGAAATCTTGTGAAGATTCGGATTCAGATTAAAAATGGGAGTACGTATTTAAAAAAGATAATATTTTCGCGTTCAGTAAAAATACTGATTGTGCATCTAATTAAGTTCAGAATGATCACCACCCACCCCGAAATGGATAGGTTAGGTTAGAAGACTAAGGCGGGAGCGAAGCGAAGCGGAGCTCCCGCCTTATGTCTTTGTGGTAATTTTTTTTATAATTGGTTGGTTGGTTGGTTGCTAACTAACTACTTACTAGGTCGGTAGCGCGAGTGTGACACCCCTGGTGTTGCATACGTCCATAGGCCACGGTAACCGCTTCCTATCAGGTGGGCCGTGTGCTTGTCTGCCAACTACGTGGCATAAAAAAAAAGTATTAAAAGTATTTAAATAGTTTCGACAATTTTTAAAACAGCTAATGTTTGATGTTTTGTTAATATCGCTGTTGACTAATATCGCTTGGTAGAACCTGCTACACATATTGAATAAGACACTTTCTACTTTTCCACTCTATTTTATTTTTCACCAGTACGGTTTCTTTATTTTTATTTTTTAGGGAAGATTCAATATTATTGCCCCAAATATGAGTAAAAAAGTTGAAGCTGGTATACATAAATTTAAAATTACCCACATTTTTTTTTACCCAACTTAGGTGGCAGACAAGCACACGGCCCACCTGATGGAAAGTGGTTACCGTGGCCTATGGACGTTTGTAACACCAGAGGAGTTACAGTCACGCTGCCAACCCTGTAAGTACAGAGTTTCTATACATGTAGAATATTGTCAAATATTGCGGTATTTTGAAATATAACTTTATAATCGCCAATTCAAACCATTGAGAATGCCATGAGGTGAAACCGGGCAGGTGAAAAATAAAATACAGTGTACAAAGTACAAGTGTCTTATTCACGGGGTCGAGTTGGGGACTCTGTAGTCCCCACACCCGAGACGAGGGCCAGATCGTGAGAGATGGCCCTGGGTCGGCCGGGGTGCGAGGGATATGCCTGTCAACCTCACCTTCGGCAACCAAAACGACCCACAGGCGACGTGCGTTTTAGTCGGTTCGAGTCCGACATAACCTCCTCCACCGGCTCCGGTGGGGAGGTATCCGTGGGGATTTTGCGCACGTAAAAAAAAAAAAAAAAAAGTGTCTTATTCAATATGTTTTGTTACAATTCAAGTTAATGATCAAGTCTATCAGCACCTTTAGATTTTGAAAAGTTTGTCTGAAACTGCATATTTTTTTTTTATAAGCTCACGCCTATATCCCCTGGTGGGTAGGCAGAGGTGCTAGCACTCACATTTCGCCAGTTTATGTTTAGGTTCCAATGTAATTGGTGGCAAGCCTATTGCCATTAACCGGTCACTTTTAAACCTGCGATTAACACACACATAACTTCGAAAAGCATGGAAAAGTCATTGGTGTGTGCCATGATAAAACCTGGGATCGAACCCGAGACCTCGTCTCAGCAGTACATTACTCATATCACTAGGCTACCGCGGTACTCTATGTAAGAAAACATATATATATGCAGTTTTAAACAAACGTAACAAGCCAAGGATTTAAAGTTTAGGCTCTAGATAAACTGTTCATTTTTACGAAAATTTTCACACTTTTTTAACTTGATTCTGTTATAAATAGTGCCAGGCGCTCCTATCAGTACGTTGTAGTAATCATAAAACAAAAGCACCAGTAGTTTGGTCATAATTTCAAGTTTTATATCTCTGCCATAACCATTACCACCCAAAATATTCACCCAAAGAATCCAGATAACGCTATATTTTATTAAATCTCTCCAAAGTGTTTCAGAAATCGAAAATCTTTAAGTTTTTATCTAAAATCTGTCCTGGAACATTTGGAAGGTCCAATAATTTCGGCGGTACGTCCAAATCGCTCGCAGTTAGTTCTAGAAAGTTTGGTACTGATAAAATTAAACTCGACAGACAAAGGCTAAGTTTTGAAGATAAAGACCTTTGGAGAGCATGCATATTACAGGCTGATGTAGACCATAGCGACGGTGGAAATACGGTTTTATAGTGTATAGGTAATAGTTATGATATTTTTTAGGAAGTAAGATATTATTGTAGCGATGGTCAATTCATTCGAGAAACGATCGAATTATTCGATAGCGGAATGTATTCGAATACATTTGTTTTGTTTTGGTTGACATGGCACTAAATAAATATAAAATAGAAGTGAAAAAATCTCTTATGAAAAAAGGTTATTATAAAGTAGATGAGTATCTTGATGATAAAAATGCGTGGTCAATCTCAGTCTCTTGCTTGCTCGTACAACATAAATTGTAAACAAAACCATATTTAAAAAAAGAAGTTCAAACTCTAATAATAAATAATAATAACTATAATCTAATACTCTCTGAGTTTCTGAGGAGGTAGGACAATAGATGTTACAATGAGATAGGACACGACGGTATTCCCGCCCAATTGAGCAGTGCGACTGGGGAAGTACCTCCGCCCTACAGAATACCGCGGTTATAATAACTTTGTGTTGTGTTCCCGGCGGTGAGTAGGGTAGCCAGAGCTCACTGGAGAGGTTTTGTGCTGTCAGTGGGATGACTAAAAGGCTTGTCCTGCTACAAAGCCGGACAAGCCTTTGGTCATCCCACTCATCATCATCCCACGAGGACAACCTCTACACTGCCGGCACAAAATCTCTGTTCTTACAGGGTCGGCAGCACGGATGTGACTCCGAACCGAACCAGCGAAAGAATCATTTTCCAATGGTTTATACATTATTTAATATTTTTATAATATTTCTTGACATAATTGTAAAATATTGACGTTCCAATATGCACATAAGGAGCACATATTATGTCTTCTCTCTTGATCTGGCCCTCATCCTACTTACTTCACAATATAGGAGGTAGATGTTTGAGCGCATAAACTAGAAAAAAGCAATCCAGCAAATAGTTATCAATTCATTTCTAATTTAAGTTGTGATTAGTTTTCTTTTCTATCTAGACCTATGGTAAGTGTAGTTTAACTAGCTTGTGTTATGGAATCTAGAATGAGGATAAACATACTTAGATCCTTTTTTTTGTAAATGCATACATATTATACATAGAAACACCCAAACTAATGCCAATATACATATTCATGCATACTAATATTTGCACTTAGCGGGAGTCGAACACGTGCCCCTTGCGTAGCAGTCGAAGGTTTTATCCCTACGCCACAGAGGCCGCCAAAATCCGGGAAGGCCATGTAAAGTACATTATTGAATGATGTAATGAATGGTGAATGAAATGGAACCATAGATTGAAGTGCAGTGAGAATAAATCAAACTGAAGTAAAATAATTGAATATAGAATATTGCATTGCCACAACAATGCAATGAAAGTGATGAATGAATGTGAAGAACGAATGAATGACCTTTTATTCATGACCGGTTATATTGTGTCGAATGGATTTGAACGGACAATTTTAATCCGCTTTTGGCGCCAAAATGATTGATTTCGTCAATATAATGATTTATTGTACAATTGTGACTTGTTTATTGGAGTTGTGCAATAATTGTTTCAGAGATATTAAAATGTTTCGATAACTGTTACTTCATAGTTTTTCTCAAAGTACAAAATTGCGGGTTTCCTTAAAATCCTAAACTAAAAAATAATGTAATAATGTTATCGCCTAATCTTCTCGGTATAAGGGCGTGATTATATGTATGTAATAATTATTTTATTTTATTTTCTGCATTCTATAAATATATTTATTCTATTTACGTACATCGATATCAAAATGGTACCTTTTTACCACTAGTTTTTAAACCTCATTTCATTAAGAGTGGATATGTCGAAATCAAACGACTAAAACCACATGAATTCTTTCAAGTCTGCCCACGTTATTGGAGAATCAGATGACTTTGGGTTTTTAATTGCCAGAGGTAAGATAGCTAGTAGGTAATATATCTCTCGTACCCCGGCCGACCCAGAGTCATCTCTAACTTTGAGATGACCCTCTCAGGTTTAGAAATCATGGTGTCCCCGTCTTACCCCCGGATATGCGAATGAACGCTTGCGCCGGCCGGTTCGGTCTGCTTCTGTTATGAAAGGAGAAAGTCGTTGAGCAACTTTCGACGCTCATTTTGCCTATGCGTATCAGTGGCTGTGCCAGTCGGGACAGCAACAACAATGGGTTAGAGTCACCAGGGCTGGTGCCTGGCAACGCCAACCCTTTGTTTGAGGATCATTCCCTTCCCTATAAATAGACACAGCCGAAACATTTCTCACAGAAGTCTTACATCAATAGCAGTCTTCACAAGAAACTGGACAAAGGATCTTCAACCTAAAACAAGTTTTTCATCGTATTTGAAACTTCAAAGGTTTGTATTTAGACCAGATTGTATTCGAACTTAGTAGCTTAGAAACGAATAAGTCTGTGTAAGCAGATAAACCTTTGCTTTGACAAACAATCGACTATTCATTGTCTGATAAGATTAAGGTTTTGTCAGCCAACTGCGGTTTTGATAAACAGCCGCAATTTAGGCAAAGATAGTATTGTGAGGAGTAATTTGTTTTGTCTCAGTTTTTGATTATTAAAGCTTCATTCACTCGTTTATGTTGACAATACAGATCTGCATGTGGACTAAGATATCAATAATGTTTCGAGAGCTAGATATCAGTAATGATACAAAAATAACTTTTAAACTACCTCGTTCTATGATATACAATAATGTTAACAGAAATTAACGCGATCATGGTATAGCGTACATACATACCTTTGGTTTGCCAGACGTTTCGACCAGTTTGCAGTTGCAGTTGATTGATTTGATGGCAATCTTCCCTGTAGTAACTGAAGACACAAATACTTGCTCGCATCTGATTCTCCAATAACGTGGACAAACTTGGGAGAATACGTGCACATTTAGTTTTGATTCTGGCATATCAGACATTTCAGACATTTCATTTCTGACATATCAGAAAAAATAAAATAAAAAAAATGTCAACTATTATTGAGATGAGGCAAACCAAAAGTATGTATGGTACCTATACCATGATCGCGTTAATTCCCGTTAACATTTTTGTACATACATACAAACATATAATCACGCCTTTATCCTTGGAGGGTTAGGCAGAGGTGAATTAACACCCACATATCACCAATATTTGTATTCGGTCCCACGTAATAGGGGGTGAGCCTATTGCCGTATTACGGGCACTATTGTTGACTCCAACCATACATCTGAGGCTGAGTCTGGACTGTATATATCTGTCTGATGTTACACAGTCCTATCCCTTAGTCGACTTGTACGACACCGCATGGGAAGAGATGGGGTGGCCCTAATTCTACTCTGCCGGAAACCACGCGGCACTTGTACATTTTTGTATACATTTGCAAATGCCTACATGTAGGACAGGACTAGAAGTTGCGACACATTCTAGTTGGGTAATTTTCCTACATACTCTCATTTATCCTTTGAGCCTTTTCCCATCTCAGTAGGGGATCAGCTTTCCAGTTTAAAGCCCGAATTTCAGAATACAAACTCAGATACTCAGGCCCTAATCTTGATTTATAATCTGAGGACAGATTGTATTTTAGAAGACAGTTCTAACGTCAATATGAGAGTCGATCTGAGCGTTGTTCTGGCATACAGGCCTCTGTGATGCAGCTGAACTTTTGATAATTTTTGTGAAGCGACTTCATTTGCTATTTATACTATTGATGGCACTTGGTGGAATTTGTTGTTACACATATTGGAAATACACTTGTATTTTTTCTGCAGTATTTTTTTTATTACATCTGACCGGTTTCGCATTACGGCTTCCTCAAAGGTTTACAATTGCAGTTAGGAACGTGTTCTAAACTGACTGGTTTCGCCTTACGGCATCCTCAGAGGTTTACAATTGCAATTAAGAACATGTGAAGAACATGTTTTTAACTGCATTTGTAAATCTTTGAGTATGCCGAAAGGCGAAACCGGTCAGATGTAATAATAAAAAATACTGTGGAAGTGTATTTCAATATGTGTGACTTCATCTGCCTTTTACATACCAAAAAGTAAATTATTTCTCCGGAAATGAGTCCTCGTTTTTTTTCCTCTTCGGACGATTACGATGTTTACGCCAATGACTTAGCCCGGGACTTAATTTAAAGTTTCGACTTGGAAGAATATGATTACTGAGTCCTGTCATTAAAACAACATATTTCATCTACGACTACTTGTGCGTGTTCTGAGTGTTGCTTTAGCAATATTACCAACTGAAGATTGCTGCTATAAGCTTGAAGGCGCTTTAAATAACTCCAGTCTGCTACTCCGAACTGTATAAAGTGACAGTACTATCTAAATAGCACAGTAGGCAAAAGGTTCTAGGAATTCAGTGATTAAGATACTAAAACCAAAAAACATAGTGCCGTTAAAAACTGACATAGTAAGTGTAGTGTGTCGCCAGCCTAACCGTTCATAATAAAGTGTAGTGGTGGGTAGGTGCTCAAAAAATGTAATGTTCCCCGCATTCCTCTTGACACTCAAAGACGTAGTCAAGTCGTGACCCCGGGTGCTGCAACGCATCCGAAACGTCGGCAGAAATAGTAAGTTCCAAGATGTAATTCGCGAGAAGTCCCGATACCTTGTATAATTATGAAAAGGTTCTAGTTTGTGAAAAGTGACTGTTCACTAATAGAGCTAGTTGTTAGTAGTTAGTTTCTGCATAACTTGTTAATCACCAAACCTATTTATTGTCAATACCACCGCCACTAGTCATCAAAGGTAGTAGGATAGATATAAATGTTTATCGTATATCAATAAATATAACTTATAATTGTACATGAAGACAGTTACCTACAGTAAATGGCATACAACATGGCAATGCTGCCAGTCTTCTAGGAACGCTACCACAAGAGGCATGCGGATGCGGAGGAATTCCACGACGCATTTTATAATAGATATCTGTATCTGTCTATTTATGTATATTCACTAATTAAGTGAATATATATATATAAATAGACTTAGTTAATATTTAAAATTAAAATCAAATTTATTTATTTTCTTCCAGGCAACCTTACGATGTACAAGAATTAAAAGTATATAAGATAAGTGAGTGCTGATGTAGTTTCATAAACATATAAAAGAGAGTCTTACATGAAAAAATACATTTATATCCTATAGTATACAAATTCATATATAAGTAGATTGGAGGAGGTAGTACACGGCGGTATTTCCGCCCAATTGAGCAGTCCGACTGGGGAAGTACCTCCGCCCTACAGAATACCGCGGTGTTGTGTTCCCAGCGGTGAGTAGGGTAGCCAGAGCTCACTGGAGAATTTGTGCTGTCAGTGGTATGACTAAAGGCTTGTCCTGCTTTGTCCTCTACATTGACGGCACAAAAACTCTGTGCTTACAGGGTCGGCAGCGCGAGTGTGTCTTCTCTGGTGTTACACACGTCAATAGGCCACGATAACCACTTTCCATCAAGTGGGCCATGCGCTTGTCTGCCACCTAAGTGGTATAAAAAAGAAAAAAAAAAGATAAATAAATAATATTATATAGGTAGTTATCTTTTAAGTTTCCTTGTAGTAAAATTTGCTGTCTCTAGTATTTAGAGTACTTCCACTATAAAGGGATTAAAATAATGCCACCCTGTATATTCTGAGAATACTGCAACAGCTTTGAACGTAGAATTTCTCCGTAATAGTCCCTCTGATGAGGAGATATAGTTACCCGCATGGCTCCCTCACACTGGTAATTAATCTATGGTTAACAAGACAATGGCTCAAGACTAGGTTTGTAGTTTTATCGCGATAACGCTAGAGGAATCTGCCTTATATTGATTTTTGTTGATAGAGAGATTTTCAATGAGAATTTACCTTGTGATACTTTGACTGTATTGGCACAGTGGTAAAGATGACAGACAGTCAGGTAAGCATAATTGTCTGTGTTAGGATTGGGGTTACGTCGGTGTTGTAATGGCCAGGATCGAACACAAGTTATCTGACGGCCTCTGTGTCGTAGAGGAACGTTCAACTGCTACGCAGGGGGCGCGGGTTCGGCTCCTACTCAGTGCAAATATTTGTATGCATATATATGTATATTTGCATTGGTCTGGGTTTCTATGTATGATATGTATGTATTTAGAATAAAAAAAATAGTATCTAAGTATGTTTATCCGTATTCTAGATTCCATAATACAAGCTAGTTAAGCTATGCTTGCCATGGGTCTAGATAGCGTTGTGTTTAATGTTGTGAAATATTTATTACTTATTTATTATTATCTCAATCATACATTTTTTTAGAGTGATGAAATCTAACATAAAACAATGCATTACATTATTTGATGATAGGATTTAGGTCTAAATTAAATATTATTAGTTCCCGCAATGTCATCCACACAAAGCAATTACAATTCGGATCCAAATCTACAAACTGAATTCTAACTTCATAAATGCTTCAATAGCAAATTCGCACACACAAACATGGTTGATAAAGGTATGATTCTGAGGCCGACCTCAGGCAGCAGCAGCAAACGCAGAGCGAACAATTAAATATACTTGAACGCATATGTAGCGGGCAGTGCGTAGCGTAGTCGCGATGTCAGTACATTCCTTTCCATGTGGCGAGGTGAGCCCGCTCTCTGTAAAGCCAGTTCATACGTGAAGCTTGGTAAGTCGGCCACATATAGACTCGTTCCACTTATAAATATTGCCGCGTGGTTTCCGGCAGAGTAGAATTAGGGCCAGTCCATCTCTTACCATGCGGTGTCGTACAAGGTGACTAAAGGATAGGGCTGTTTAACATCAGACTTATATATACAGCCCAGACGCAGCCTCATATGCATGACTCGTGTCAACTATAGTGTTCGCCCAGATTATGGCAATAGGCTCACCCCCCTATTATGTGGGATCGATTACAATTATTGGTGAAATGTGGTTGTTAATTCACCTCTGTATAACCCTCCAGGGATAAAGTCGTGATTATATGTATGTATGTATGTTAATATCAAGTGTCCTAGATAACTAGTTCACTGTTTTTACTAGAAATACTATTGTGATCAATAATAAACATTAATTGTGTACGTGAGATTTTATTTAGATACTCCCACGGAACTATAAGCATAGCCTCTAAAGCATATAATATCGCATTCAAGATTTACTGGGGCTGTATCTGAGGTGCAGTGCATCAGTAATGTTCGCAAAGGCCCGTACAATGCTATTATTAGAAAACGTTCGTCCTCTGCCTTGGTACGAGTTCACCGCAGCTCCAATGGTCCAATGAGTGTGTTTAAGGACAGGTGGGACTCCCCCTTGTTGCAGCACTGGATGACACTCCACACGTGTCACAGATAGTTGAGTGTTGTTAATTAGTTGTATTTATTAATGACATTAGTTCTTAACTTAAATTAAGATAAGATAAGATTCATTTCTTTGTAAGAATATTGTTTACTAACACTATGGATTGATGGTCTAAAATAAATGAATTTTAATTTAATATTATAATGATATGCAATGAATTAAATCAATAAACTAAATGTTTATTGATTTAATTCATTGCGGCTTCTCAATGGTGCCGTTTATCCGTATCGAAATTTAACAAGTAATGTATGCGAAGAGACGACATGTCATCCGACCACACATAAATGGTCCATAGAAATAAAAGAAAATCAATCTCGCAGTCCACTCATTTGTCTAAAACTATACATCTTATAAATGTGTATATATTTTACGTATATGTATAACTATTCCGATTTATTTTAAATATGATAAGGTGGTATGTGTACTGTTTATGTTTAAGAACCTATATATAATTAATGTATAATCCTTATAGAACCAAACGCATCTCTTGTTAATATGCGCCTACCTCGTACTAGCTCTGCATCACCCTATGGTAGACTGGCAGAGAATGCTTACGGCATTAAGTCTGCCAATATACATCGTGCATAAAGAATAAATAAATATTCATATTTCACATTACGCAGAAATGGCGCCATTGAGAAGCCGTAATGAATTAATATTTTTTTATTTATTTATTTCTCATTACAACTATCATTACAGGCATTACCCAATGCAATAGTGTAGCTATCTTATAATTTTCAACTATGTGCTTAAATTCTATACAATAATTAGGTATTTTAAATGTTGATAACATTTAACTTAACGTTGCAGATTATATGTAATGCCACCCTTGTGAACTCACTCTTAGGACAATGGAATAGATCAATCTCCGCAGCTATGAGATTCAATGTGCGAATCGCACGCGTCAGGGGCGCCTCCTGCAGGAGGTTCGTTCTGACGTTCGGTCTGTTACGACAGACGTCGATATCTCAAAAACTAATAATCGAATCTTCAAGAAATAAAAACGCATTGTTAGTGACGAGGTACTCTACCGAATTTCATAGAAAAATCTACAATCGTCAACACAAAGTCACAACCTACCTACGAGTACCTACTCTCTTTTGAATAAAAACAAACAATAGGTAAATATCGAGAATCAACTCGAAAGGTCAGCGATGGCGGTAAACTTCAAAAGACAGTAGGTATTTATCACTCGCGAATTTTCTAGATGATTCGACCCTCCTAATTAAGAGGCATAAAAATACGCTCGCATAGCTAGACCATTCATTCTGTCTTTGAGATCGATAACGAACACAGCGAGCTTAAGCGACCGAAGAAGATTACACCTGCGACCTGTGGGCTACTGTGAACTACTGAGCGACTGGAAATGTTGAAGAGTACTGTGTGTACTAGTGATTTAACTGTCTAGTTTGTGGTGAGCTAATAAATCTCTTCGTTGAGTAAACGGCATTTAATTGTACCCCGTACACGTAACAATATAATAAAAAAGAGGAGGTAGGACACGGCGGTATTTCCGCCCGATTGAGCAGTCCGACTGGGGCAGTACCTCCGCCCTACAGAATACCACGGCTATAATAACTTCGTGTTGTGTTCCCAGCGGTGAGTAGGGTAGCCAGAGCTCACTGGAGAATTTGTGCTGTCAGTGGGAAGACTAAGGACTTGTCCTGATTGTGTCTTCTACTGACGGCACAGAAACTCTGTACTTATAGGGTTGGCAGCGCGACTGTGACTCCTCTGGTGTTACAGACGTCCATAGGTCACGGTAACCACTTTCCATCAGGTGGGCCGTGTGCTTGTCTGCCAACTAAGTGGTATAAAAAAAAAATATATCATATTCTAAGTCTATTTTATAATACGCTCTGGATCTGCTGCTGCTGTCTGCAGTCGGCCACGGAATCACACCTTAAACGTTACATTTGTACCCAGTGGTCCGCAAATGAGTTTGTACGGCATGTTTCAGTACAAACAGTCTGCTCACAAAATTAGCTACAACATTTGACACAGCATTAATATTAGTTTAACAGATTCCATTGATATTAGTTTTCAAATTCGCGATAGATATGGCATTTGACGCGTTAAATTCTGAATATTTTGGTTACTGTTGTTTCTAAAAGTTAGATATAAATGTTCTTTTTTTATACCACTTAGGTAGCAGACAAGCATACGACCAACCTGATGAAAAGTACCAGCTTGACCCCTTCGAGTCGTTGACCAAAGACGGGCATTGAGGCTGGTTGACAATCCCATACTCACAGGTAGAGTGGAACCTCTTAGCCTTAGGAATGATTTTGCCTCACTGTGTGTGTTCTACCGCCTATAAAATGGTTTGTGCTCAGATAAATTGTTTGACATGATGCCCGTAGCTACATTCTATCATCGCACCTCTCGCCATAGTTAGGGAATTCATCCCCACACATTGCGACCTGAGACGGCGCGCACTGTGCGGTATGAAAGAAACTCCATCCCACGCACACTCAAGCTGTGGAATGACCTCCCTGCTGCGGTTTTCCCGAGCGCCTACAATATGGAGTTCTTCAAGAGGGGCATCAGAAGGTTTCTTCATGGTCGGCAGCGCGAGTGTGACACCCCTGGTGTTGCATACGTCCATAGGCCACGGTAACTGCTTTCCATCAGGTGGGCTGTGTATTTGTCTGCCAACTAAGTAACTAAGGCAGACAAGCACACGGCCCACCTGATGGGAAGCGGTACCGTGGCCTATGGACGTATGCAACACCAGGGGTGTCACACTCGCGCTGCCGACCATGAAGAAACCTTCTGATGCCCCTCTTGAAGGACCCCATATTGTAGGCGCTTGGGAAAACCGCAGCAGGGAGGTCATTCCACAGCTTGAGTGTGCGTGGGATGAAGTTTCTTTCATACCGCACAGTGCGCACCGCCTCAGGTCGCAATGTGTGGGGATGAATTCCCTGCCTATGGCGAGAGGTGCGATGATAGAATGTAGCTACGGGCATCATGTCAAACAATTCATCTGAGCACAAACCATTGTATAGGCGGTAGAACACACACAGTGAGGCAAAACAAATTAAACAAATTCTTTAGTTCTTGGATTACGTAGTGCCATGTATGATTTCAGATTGACATGGTCATTCACATTAATAGTTTAAAACTCGCCGGGATATTTACCATGTTTTTTGTTTTTGTTGAGCAACCGATCTACGCTGAAAAGTAAGGTGAGCTTATTGTCGTATTCCAGGCACTATTGTTGACTCGAGCCATGCATCTGAGGTTGAGTCTGGACTGTTTACATCTGTTTGATGTTAAACAGCCATATCCTTTAGTCGCCTTGAGCGTCATCGCATGGGAAGAGATGGGGTGGCCTAAATTCTACTCTGCCGAGAACCACGCGGCGGTGATATAGCAAGTTGTGAATAATTTATGTATGTATTATATAGTAAAGTTTTATTAAAATTATAACACACTAGCACCGCGCCGCGGTTTCACCCGCGTAAATCCTGATCCCATGGGAATATCGGGATAAAAAGTAGCTTATGTTACTCACGAAGAATGTAGCTTTCTAATGAAAAAAGAATGATTAAAATCGGTTCAGTACTTTTTGAGTTTATTTGTTACATACAAAAATACAAATTTTTCCTCTTTATAATATTAGTATAGATCAAGTATACAACCAAATTGTATTTGAACTCAACCATTTTAGCCTACTTTATAGTTTAAATAATATCAGGTGCATAAATAAAGCTTAGCATCGTGATAGGTCCCTACAACAGTCACGACTAAGTCGATACTATTCCTAAGTGTAGCGAATATTGATGGTATCTGCTTACCCCATCGCGAATTTGTTTGAATGTGTGTCGTATTAACCTTTTGATAATTACTACGTTGATATGGCCCCTAATTGAAGATGGTGTCTTTGAGTCATTTTAGTAAATAAATAAATGTTAGTAATGGAACTACATTTGATCAGGTATTTAATTAAATGTAAACAAACTTGATGTGTCTTTTTGATATGTTTTATTTTAACACTCAGTTTATTTATATTTTTTGTTTAGAAACTCATTTTAAAAACTAATAACCTAAATTGAATCATTATTTAGTTAGTTAGCTTAGTTTATTTGTTTAATATGTGTTTTAATAAAATTTCGCTACAAGATTATTTCCATTAGTTTTTCAAATGTAGTAATACCTAGAACTTAATGCAAATAAATTGGTTTTGAGAATATATCTGCGCAAATCGATTGAGATAGAAAATATTTAATCGGTTCAGGCGTGATTCGAAACAGCGGTTTTCCCTTAAAGTTGGAATGCTGTACTAGTGAGCCACCGAAACTCGACTGACTCCATCCAAATTTTCCCAACCAAATATATGCGTCTTGCGGCGACGACGGTAGGAGCCATCTACCGAAACTCGTAAGAACTGTCCTTTATCCGGTTCTTAATCGATTTAAAAAAAAAATATTGCGTCAAAAACATGGTTTACAGAGATATATATTTAAGTAGGCTTCTAGTATATTACACAATATTTCTGTACGAAAAATGTTTCCTAAACTAGGCTATTGCCTGTATTTTAGGTAAACATTTGAATAGTTAGCACGCTAAATGTTTTAAAATTTCATACACTTATCTGCGCAAATATACCTTACTACTTTTATAATGTAAAGTCATTTAAAAATAATTGTATGTATTGCAATTTGAAAAATTATGAAAACGCCTGGTAGATATAAAAGTATAGGACCCTTTTTAACATGCCTTCAAGGGAGTAGCCTTTTTGGACTATCATCTATAAAGGCTATCAGTACCCCTAGCACGAAAAACTATCGTAAACGTAAACGTATCGAGAGAACGGAGCATTGCGATTGGCTGACTTCACACACACATAGGTTCTCTGTAGGCAGGCGGCCAATAGGAATGCTCCGTTTTCTCGATACGATTACGATATTTTTTTTTATTCTCGGGGCACTGGTATATCGTATAAACGTAAGCGTATCGAGAAAACGGAGCATAATATTTACTAATTATCAACTAGTGTGATAGAATGTTAAACCAAATTAGAAAATATTTGTGTGTATAAACGAAATGCACGCCGTACTAACCCTTCGTGGTTTTTGGTGTGTTAATTTTTTTTTTATACCACTTTGGTGGCAGACACGCACACGGCCAACCTGATGGAAAGTGGTTATCGTGGCCTATGAACGTGTGCAAAACCAAGGGAGTCACACTCGTGCTGCCAGCTCTCGCGCTTAAAGGACGCGAGACTGTAGGGAGAAACACGTGAGCTGGTTTACTTTCTAAACAAAGTTGTCGATTAAAAATTCATATACCTTAATAAATTCTTGATATCTTTGAGTGGCCTTTACATCCTACTTCACCAGTAACCGCATCTCCTCCCATTTCCTCGAAAATTCATCATAAAAAAGAAGTACAGAAATCGTATCATTACACCCGTATTACATTGAAGGTTTAATGCGCTGCACCATAACTCGATCCTACTTCAGCATGCAATGGACGTCGTACAATCATTACTTGTAATGTAAACACCCCTTAGTTTTATATCTTTACTCGTAAAAGAGTTTTATTTGATGCTTCCTGTTCAGTGATGTTGGCTACTTTCTGTAGCGGCAGTAAAAGGGGTTAGAGACTTGTTTTTCTTTGGTTTTTTATTACTGAAGAAGTTAATAGCCCTATTTTTTTTATTTTTTATATAGGACACGTCAATTGGACTTCGCCTTGCCTGATGGTAAGCTGAAGGCAAAGTCCCAGAAAAGAGGGTCACCATTACCTACACATACCGTGTGACAATGGTGACACTCAGCTTGACGGCCTCATCATATGCCTTTTCACGCCCCGCTTAAAGTACCCGGGACTGTAGGAAGAAGGAAACACGTGAGCTGGTAATGAATTCCAGGCCTTAATGGTGCGACAGAGGAAAGAGTCTCCGAACCGCTTGGTTCTTGATCGGATGTTTTTGATATTGAGTTGTGAAAACTTATGAAAACTTGCAGTACCTTCCAGAGAGATATCTCTGGTAGGTAATTATTATGAAGAAATAAGTGAAATGGTGGGTAGGCGCTCAAAAAATGTTCCCCGCATACCTCTCGACGCTCGAAGACTAGTCAAGTCGTGACCACAGGTGCAGCAGAAATAGTAAGTTCCATGATATAATTCGCGAGAAGTCCCGATACCTTGTATAATTATGAATCTATTATAACCTATACATTAATAAAAAAATAATAATTAAATGACAGAAAAGTTAAAATGCGTCATGGAATTCCTCCGCATCGCATGCCTCTTGTGGTAGCGTTCCCAGAATACTAGCAGCATTGCCTCGTTGTATGGCAATGCTTATTCTTTGACCTAAGAAAAGGCCAGCCTTCTTGAAAAGACTATTTGTCTATTTGTTTTTATTCTCAAAAAATTAAATTTTTAAAATAATATAACGAACTACTGAAGTGAAATAAACGTACGACAAATAGTTTTGAAGATATGTGATTTTAAAAATTCCTAAAACGCCGAAAAGGCTCCATACAAAATCGTACTTACGAGTGACGTCACACGTTAATCTCGCGTAGTGTAAATATATGGAGTGCAATAGAATATCGTATTTCTCTCGGTCTACGTTGCGTTAACACATATATTATTCATAATAAAAGAACAATAATTCACCAATAATTGTATTAGTTTCCACGTAAAATGGGACATATTAGTAAAATAATTTTTTAAAGCATTTAGTATGCTAACTATTAAGGAAGTAGGACACGCGACGGTATTTCCGTCCAATTGAGCAGTCCGCCTGAGAAAGTACCTCCACCCTACAAAATACTGCGGCCATAATAACCTCGTGTTGGGTTCCCGAAATTTTTTGGAATCTAAACGACAAAGCAGGACAAACTTTTGGTCTTCCAACTGACAGCACAAAAACTCTCCAGTTAGTCTCACTGGAGATTTTTTGTGCTGTCAGTGACTTATGTGAGTACGCTGACAGTACAGAAACTCCATGCTTACAATGGCTCAGTGGTCAGATGATTCCTCCTGTAAGGGAATAGGGAATGATTGCGGATTCGAATCCCGTCTGAAACCCATTGAAAATGTTTCCTATTTTAACCGATTACCAGTATAAATTCCAAAAAATTTGCAATAATGGCATTCATCATACATTTTGGTTTAGCTATCCTTATTTTACTTAATTAACTTAAGTTTCAATCAATTACCTTCGTCATCACGAAATATCTAAACGATTATTGTTTGTTACGTTTTAGGATTTAGTTGCTGGACCTTCGGAACCGATTTTGAAAATACTTTCATCAATAGAGAGCCACATTATTGGTGAGTAACTTTAGGTGAGCCTAGTGGTATGGGTAATGGACTGCTGAGATGAGAGGTCTCGGGTTCGATCCCAGGTTTTACCATGGCACACACCAATGACTTCGTTGCTTTTGGAAGTTATAATAATTCATTTATTTTCCAGATAATTAAAATCCATTTTTTGTTAGTAAATATTTAAATCTATTTGTTATGTGTTGTATTTATCGCAGGTTTATAAGTACCCGGTTAATGGCTATAGGCTCGCCACTTATTACATTGGGACCTAAACATAAACTGGCGAAATGTGGGTGCTAGCACCTCTGCCTACCCCTTCGGGGATATAGGCGTGAGGTTGTGTTATGTTATGCTATCGAGGAGGGTCAGTAGCGGGTACGGGATCAAAAGAACAGCAAGTATAAATAGTAAAATTATTTGTTCTAAGATTAAAGGAGAGTAGATTAGAGATAAAGTCCATAAAATCGGAAGTCGACCATTCATGCGCTTGGTCTCGAAGCGGAAGACGCTAGGTACGTTCTAATAGTCGGAACTTTCCTTTCGTGACGTCAAATAATAACCCTAGGACGTCAAGTGGCAATTAGTGCTACTCGTGCTGACTGCTCGAATTAATTCCAGACTGCAATTTAGATCTTTAAATAGTACCATTTGATTGTCGAAATAAAACTATTTCTTTTTGCTGAAATAGCTACGGCAACGTTGGGTTTTTCTTTTTTAACGTGCGACAAATCCCCAAGGATACTCCCTCGCCGGTGGGCCAGTGGGAGAGGTTATGTCGGCTTCGAACCGACTAAAACGCACGGCGTCTGTGTGTCGTTTTTGGTTGCCGAAGGTGAGGTTGACAGGCATATCCCTCGCACTCCAAACGACACAGGGCCATCTCTCTCGATCTGGTCCTCCTCGGGTATGGAAACCACAGAGTACCCAACTCGTCCCTAGAAACGCGGAGGCGTAGATACATAAAATAAAAGTATTTCTAAGCGACTAAGCGTGCGGTTTTAGTCGGTCAGAGTCCGACATAACAACCCCCACCGAGTCCGGCGGGTATCCGAGGGGATTTCCGCACGTTAAATGTCGCACAATTAAGGTCTGGAATTCATTACCAGCTCACGTCTTCTTCCCAAAGTACCGGGTCCTTCAAATGGGGAGTGAACAAGCATATAACGAGACCGTTAAGCTGAGTATCACCTATAACATGGTATATTTATGTAATCGTGACCCTCTTTTCTGAGACTTTGCCTTCAGCTGACATGTCCTATATATAAAAAAAAAGTAAGTAATTCACACCTAACAATACAATAACAATTAAGTTCAGTGAACCTATGTATAAAATTTCAAACGTAAAAATCCCTTCACACTCTGCCTACCCAAATGAATGGGTTCAAATTAATAAAATTCATCCACCACCGAATTCGCCCCAAGCAATTACAACGAATTACTAGAAAGGAAACCATTCAACTACGTATCTGAGAATTAAGGTAAGCGCACACCGGCGGGGGAATATAATCATCATCATCATCATTCGTGGTGTAAAATGAAATTTATACGTAAGTAGTTGTTACCCGCGGCTCCGCTCTTGTGGATATTGAGAATTGCGACTAACTTTTTTATATTTTATACCAACCAATTGGTTGGCAGACAAGGACACGGCCCACCTGATAGAAAGTGGTTACCGTGACCTATGGACGTGTGCAACACCAGGGGAGTCACACTCGTGCTGCCAACCCCGTAAGTACAAGAGTGTCTGTGTTGTCAGTGTAAAAGACAAAGCAGGACAAGTTTTTGGTCTTCCCACTGACAGCACAAAAACTCTCCAGTGAACTCTGGCTAACCTACTCATTCATTTCATTTCTTCTGTGTAATACATTTTATCCAACGTGTTTCAGTGGTTTAGGCATATCAGACAGGCAAACAAACAGAGTATTTAAACTATCATGGTCACTCACATTAGTATGAAAGTTTTTGGAATATTTACAATGTTGTATTGTTACGAGTTTCCGATATTTCGGCGCTGTTGCAAGCACCATGATCACGGTGGAACTCAACATGGTATATTATCCCGATAACTTTAATACTAATACAGATAGAGTTCTTAGGTTGTTTTAATACCACTTACTACCGTTTGTGTGCCACACACAAGCACATTTCCCACTTGATGGGATATGGTTACCGTGGCCTATGGACGTGTATAATAAGATCTTAAATTGACTTGAAAGTAATATTATCTCTACATTGGAGCTTTTATGGATAAATGTTAAATTGTTTTCTTTTATTTATCAATAAAACTTATCTTATCTTATATCTTATCTTTTTACAAAACTGTAGTTACGCTATTTCAACGATGCTGAAACAAAAAATAAAGAAATATTCATAATTATACAAGATATCGGGACTTCTCGCGAATTATATCTTGGAACTTACTATTTCTGCCGACGTTTCGGATGCGTTGCTGCACCCGTGCTCACGACTTGACTAGTCTTCGAGCGTCGAGAGGTATGCGGGGAACATTTTTTGAGCGCCTACCCTAAAGAAATATTATTGGAATAATTCTTTGTTTGCCTGTGATGAACACAAAATCCATTTTTTTTCTTAAAAAATTTTCGAATACGAATACTAAATATATCTATCTAGCCTTATTGGCTAATTAGTAAACAAATTTCCTCTAATTTACAACGTAAATATAATTGTCAGAATGCGTCCATTAACACTTAGTTTTTAGTATGGCGAAGATACTTTGTTCATGTGTTCTTTGAAGACAACACTTATCACTACATTTATTTATTTGCCACTAAAACACTACACGAACTCGAACGGTTTCGTCTGTTTTAGTCTTGTGACTATATTATTATCTTCTTACTATAATAAACACCTCAACAAAGTCTAGGGAACAAGATGACCCCAATTATTTTTTTTCGTGTAAATCTTGTTTTGCAAATAACTGGCAGCAAATAAATAAAAATAGAATAAAGTAGATTACAGAGTTGTTCGAAATTTAAAAATAAATTTAAATAAGTAATGATTTTCGAATATAGAGGGAAAACTTTTAAAAGTGTTTGATTGTGCAGTTTCTCTGAGGCAAAATAAACTTTTATTACTTACTTTTATTACTTTTATTGATTACTGCTCGTCAGTTGGTCGCAGGCCTCCAGTCTCAGCATCAAGTGGTTATTAGCGATCAAACTGTCAGAAGAAGACTACACGAAGTCAATCTTTATGCTCGCAGACCGCTTAGGGTTCCAGCTCTTCGACGTGGAAATCGAGGTCGTCGCTTATTGTGGGCTAACGCACATTTACAGTGGACCGACCATCAATGGGCACGGGTTCTGTTTTCCGACGAATCTTGCTTCGGTTTTCATCCTGATTCGAGAAGAGTGCGTATATGGCGAGTTCCTGGACGTCGGAGTCGTCTCCAGAATCCGCAAGAAGTTCATCCTTACCAAGGTGGCACAATCATGGTATGGGCTGGAATTTGCCTTGGTGGAAGGACCGACCTCGTTTGGATACGGGGTAATTTGAATGCAAACCAATACATTCAGGAGGTTATACACTCCATGGTAATCCCTCATCGACAGCAGTTCGGTCAAGATTTTATGTTCATGCAAGATAATGCACGGTCACACACCGCGAGGGTAGTGGTCAATGCGTTAAGCGAGCACAATATGACGACGTTGGAATGGCCTACTCAGTCTGCCGACCTCAATCCCATAGAGCATGCCTGGGATTTGCTTGGGAGAAGAGCTTTCAGTGATTCTTTGGAAAATCTGAACACTGAAGAACAACTTTTTTTACACCTTCGCAGTGTATGGAGCCATATTCCACAGACGATGATTGACAATCCCATACTAAGTATGCCACGCCGTTGTCGAGCTGTTGCTAATGCTTTAGGAGGTCCTACAGATTATTAAAAACGTTTAAAGTACGGTTAATTACTGTATTTCTTACTACCTCGTTATTTTTGTGCCTAATCATAGAAGGTTGTAATACTCAATATTGGCACTATTCAATTCTTTCTTAAAAAAAAAAAAAAATTGGTATGAAACGGTTTTTATTAAAATTAAAATTAAAAACGGTATAAAAATACCCTTCTATTGATATAAAACACTCACTATTACAAGAAAGGGTTTTTAAATAAAAACTAGAAATGTCCTTGTTCCCTAGACTTTGTTGATGTGTGTATATGTCAAGAAGCTGGAAACGAATTAATAAATTTAATGCCCTCAACCGTACTGTCCGCCGGTTTGCGCCGGCCCTTACGCGAGTTTCGTTATGAAATGTAAGGAAACACAAATTTCCACTCCTGTGTTTGAAATCTCAACAGAATTACGCGACATCAGACGTACAAATACTGTGTCAGAAGATCCGTAAGTAATGCGATATAATTACTTGAGTGGAAGCAAAAAGGCTTGTCTGTGTATTTATATATATATATTAGGCAAGGGGAACACGAACAGTTTGAGCTTCAAATAATATTATATTATTATAGGACACGGTAGGACACGGCGATATTTCCGCCCAATTGAGCAGTCCGACTGGGGAGGTACCTCCGCCCTACAGAATACCGCGGTTATAATAACTTAGTGTTTTCCCAGCGGTGAGTAGGGTAGCCAGAGCTCACTGGAGAATTTGTGCTGTCAGTGGGATGACTAAAGGCTTGTCCTGCTTTGTCCTCTACACTGACGGCACAGAGACTCTGTGCTTCAGGGTCGCCAACGCAAGTGTGTTTTCTGTGGTGTAACACACGTCCATAGGCCACGGTAATCACTTTCCATCAGGTGGGCCGTGGGGCTGTCTGCCACCTAAGTGGTATAAAAAAAAACTTTTTTTTTTCTAGTCTATTCCTCTTGTCCAAATTGTCGCTCTCCCCATTATGTGGACAACCGGATGTCATTAAACTTCCTTCCCGTTGTCCCTATTGACGTTTTCTTGTTATGGGGCTATCAGGATATCATATAATACTATATCCGTTATCCCCATTGGACTGGTGGATACTGCCCACCCCGACTCGGATGGGTTAGGTTAGAAGGCTAAGGCGGGAGCGAAGCGGAGAAAAGGGACAGTGCCAATGGGGACAACAGGAATAGACGATTTTTCTTAGCTTTCACATTTTGTAATATACATTCGTATAGTTGGCCTTACTTACTCATTTTTTTTATATACAACTTAGGTGGCAGACAAGCACACGGCCCACCTAATAGAAAGTGGTTACCGTGGCCTATGGACGTGTGTAACACCAGAGAAGCCACACTCGCGCTGTCGACCCTGTAAGCACAGTCTCTGTGCCGTCAGTGTAGAGGACAAAGCAGGACAAGCCTTTAGTCATCGCACTGACAGCACAAATTCTCCAGTGAGCAAATGTTGTCCGTACCTACCCTGATGGGAAAGAGTCATGTCTATATGTATGTCTGAGAGCCCCTATAATTGTGAAACTTGCTCCCATAAGTGTCATGTTGTCACTGGGAAATGGGAAAGAGGCGTGATTATATGCATAAGAGTTCCCTACTACTGTTGACTTCTCAGCACCATCCATGTAATGCACCACCCAATGGTAGACTGGTCAAGAATGCCTACGGCATTAAATCCGCCAATGTACATCGTAGAATAAATAATAATAATAATAATAATAAAAACTTTATTTCAGACCTTGATCCATAAACAATGTTAGTAGTACACACTTAAAAGCTATGTTAGTAACAAAATAACACAAAATTACAAAAATCAGTTCATATACCGGCTCCACCCGCCTGACGCACAGGGAACATGCATATGCACGCACCCAATGCGCCATGATGGCGCAACACAGCTTCTCACTGATGACCTTTAGAATGCCGTTGACGCTCCCACGCACCCTGAGCATCATAGATGCCATCCTCTTTGTCAGGATGGTGCTAAAACAGAGTGCGCGTTTCGGTAAACATTCCTGATGCACTGCAGTAACGTGGGAGCCCCAGCAACATTCTGAAGGTATTGTATAAATAAAAAGGAAGGCAATTGCGAACACAAATCAGACCCCGAGTGTACGAACTGTGTACTATATGAATACGAGTATAACCCAATATTAGTTGGTAGGAAATCGTAATATAATTAATAGTGATGATAATACTGCGTACGTGAGTTAATTTGTAACAAATCTATAGTTTAGGCACTCAAAGGAGTTCGTTAAGTGTGTTACCAAACTTGCGAGAATAGTGTTAGTTGGAATATCGTAGCAATATTGATATTGAGTAATACACATATTCCAACTTGTAAATCAATGTCTTTAATATATCGGCAGTAGTAGATAGATGTGTCTCAACTCCCATAGATAGCAGTTAGTTTCTTTAACCTGACCTAACCTAACCTAACCTATCTTACCTATATATAAATATGGCGGTACAAAGTACGCTGAGTGAGCTAGCCTTGAATAAGATGTAATTTGAGTGTCAATAAACGTCTTCCCTCTCATTCAGGGAAATACAAGCGTGTGTATGAAGCAGCCCCCCCCCCTTTTCTGAGGATAGATGGGGACGCCCCACACTTGAGGGGGCCTTCTATGGCCCTGGGTCAGTCGGGGTGCGCGAGAGATATACCACAGGCTACCTTACCCCCGGTAACTGATGGCCTGAGGCGACCGTGCGGCTTCCATCGGTCCGAGTTCTACATAACCACCCCGCCGGCTTTGGCGTTCATTTTTTTACGTGCGGAAAATTCCCACGGGTAGCCCCACCACCAGAACCGGTGGGAGAGGTTATGTTGAACTCGAACCGACTAAAACACACGGCACCTGTGGCTTGTCTGGTTGCCGAAGGTGAGGTGAACAGGCATATCCCCTGTCCCCCGGCCGACCCAGAACCATCTCTCTCGATTTGGCCCTCTCCTCGGGTGTGGGGCCCACAGTGTCCCCAACGTATCCCCGGAAACGAGGAGGCGCGCAAGGCGCACCGCCGCCGTGGCGCCCTGCTTCTGTCAGGGAGACAGGTGGCTGTACTCGTCACCCCCAGGCCTGCGGTCATGGGGGACGGAGGTCATTCATTGACCTCCGACACTCGAGTTGCCTTCGTACGCGGGCAGCTTGCCTTGTGATCCTCCTTTGCTTCTGCTGCCGCTCCCGCCCCGCCACCTCCTTCACAAGCTTAACTTGCTCGTAGAAGGCGGCGCATATTTAAGCCATTATGATATTTAGCATTACCATATTGAAGAATCTTGATAAACAGTATTTATTTATTTATTCTTTGCAAATATGGGTTACATAAGATGTTACATTCATTAGGTATATATATATGTAGTTTCACCATATTCCACCATAATAGGCATGCAATTTAAAAGCTAAATTAGGAACAAAATACTAAATAATCTGATATCTTACTTCTAGAAATTTTCATACTGTCGAATTATTTATATTTATACATTCCAGAATACAAATTAAAATGTCATGGTACATATGGCTACTTAAAAATCAAAATTAACAATGTCATAATGTATTATTTCAATTGTAGTAGAAACCCGAGAAGCTGAGTAGCAGTTGCCTGTTGGTATTTGCTCGCGTGTCGACGGCCTAAGTGTTCTCCTATTTTCAAAGCTTCTAGAACGATTAAAGCCAGTCAACCAAGTAAGGAGTAGAAATTGTATAGTATTGTATTATGTATAGAAATGTAGTTTAATTACAGGTATCAGGAATGAATAGAACTCAACTAACTTTATGAATGGAAGTTTGAGGCAATTTTTTTTTATACCACTTAGCAGACAAGCACACGGTCCACCTGATGGGAAGTGGTTACCGTGGCCTATGGACTTGTGCAACACCAGGGGCGTCTCACTCGCGATGCCGACCTTGAAGAAAGCTCCTAATGCCCCTTTTGAAGAACCCCATATTGTAGGCGCACGGGAAGACCGCACCAGGGAGTTCATTTCACAGCTTGAGTGCGCGTGGGATGAAGTTTCTTTCATACCGTACAGCATACTTGTCCTAATTTTGACTATAAATTTGCTTGGGAGATTGTCCAAAGATGTTTGTTAGACGAGAGTTTCAGTTCTAGGACATGTAATCTATTTAAACATGGGCATATATTTTATTTTCGGAATATTTTTTCACTGGTTGCTGGAAGGATATTTAAAATATCATGGTCACTTACATTATAATACAGTAATCGGGATATTTACCATGTTTACGATTACTATAATACTAATTGCTGTAAGGAGTTCTAAACCCTTACCATGAACTTTTATAATAGTTAATTAATTAAACGGCTGTCATACCAACTATTAATTGAATAAATAAATTTGTAATCCCATATCGATATAAAATGTAATAAAATGAACTATCGGAACTTTGTGTTTTTTTTATCTAGGACACGCCAATTTGACTTCATCTCGCCTCATGGTAAGCTCAAGGCAAAGTCTCAGGAAAGAGGGTCAATATTACAGACACTTAGTAATGTTACAATGGTGGTACTCAGCTTGGCGGCCTGCTAATTCACCTCTGCCTAACCCTCCGGGGATAACGGCGTGATTATATGTATGTATGGGTTATATTATCTGTGGAATGACAGTCGTTCAATAATTTGACATCTTAATATGTAGTATAAATATAATTTTGTATGTAAAATAACGAGATCAAATTCATTAATCATTGCCCTAGGTTATTACAAAACAATCTGCATGTGCCAAGGCCTCGTTTGTCTCGCGACATAGGTCCTAGATATGTGACCCGAGGTATGCTTATGGAGCCTAGGTAAGTAGGTAATAAAAATATTTGGTGGCGCGGTGGTAAAGTTTGCGGCCCTCACATTATTCGCCTAGTGTGTATTTTATCTATACTCATGAGTAAATAAATAAAATTGAAATGTCTGTTTGTAACGTAAAATATATGATAATATCTGTGGCGTAGCGGGAATGTTCGACTGCTTCGCAGTGGGTGTGGGTTCGATTCCCGCTCAGTATTTTTTTTTGGTATGAGTGTTTCTATGCCTCAATCAATATCATATGAGGCTCTCGTTAGATAGTTGGCTCAAGGGCTTGATGCAGAAGGCAGTTCTGCTAGGCACGGCACGCATAGTGAGGAAGTACCTCTCCCATGAGCCCTAACCACCAGCTTCGTCCCTGTACCTAATGCTGGTGGGGAATTATTTTTTATATGTATTTAAAAATATAATTTATATATTTTTTTAATAATATATAAATTATTCTGTTGTTTATCACCTTACCTTTAGGTATATTAATTTTTTTTAAATACTTAAATTAAGATAACTTCCGTGTACATTATAATATATATTATAAGACGAATATTAATATAATTCATAATAAACAACGAGCATGCATGAAGAATGTAATGAGAGTGAATGAAGCGAGAGTAGTATGTCAGGATCGTAGCAAATGGAGATCCGTGATCTCTGCCTACCCCTATGGGAGACAGGCGTGATTATGTATGTATGTATGTTATAATGATGTATTTTATAACAAAAAATAGATGGTTATTGTAGTAGAAAGGCGAGCTTAACACAATGTTGAGTTTACTTCAGCAAACCTTAGAGGGAAACAGGGAAAATAAAATCATATAGGTGTAGTAACATTCCCGAGAGGGTTGCAAAACGGGAAAATATACAGTCACAGGTGAAGCGGAGTGCTTCCTCTAGTTAAGCAATAATGTATTTCCAGTAAAGGTATTACAATATTTATTAATATTACTTAAGGGGCAGTAAAGTTTTTAAGGCAGGCCGAGCCTCTCGAGAGTATGAAAACGCACTAAAAGTGTGGTTTTTACGTTTTTATTTTGTTGCGTACATCTCTGTATTACTCAACGTTGATAGTTTAGGCTGACCACAAATGATATATACCAGGGTAGAAGAAGAGAGAAAGATATTATAGAGGTGCTTGATGTATTGGATACAAATTTAATCAAGTCTGAACGAGTGCATAGTTGATGACAATGGGCTTGAACTTAATTCGTAGACCTTAAGACATTTCTTCAGTGTACCTGTACAACAATGAGTTGGCCTTTACTAGCAACTTTATTACACGACATAACATAACATAAACTCACGCCTATATCACCGAAGGGGTAGGCAGAGGTGCTAGCACCCACATTTCGCCAGTTTATGTTTTGGTCCCAATGTAATAGGTGGCGAACCTATTGCCGTTAACCGAGCACTTATGAACCTGCGATAAATACACACATAACTTCAGAAAGCATCGAAAAAGTCATTGGTGTGTGCCATGGTAAAACCTGGGATCGAACCCGAGACCTCGTCTCAGCAGTCCATTACCCATACCACTAGGCTACTGCGGTTAATTCTGAACAATTAACATATATCACTTGTATTTGACACTCTAAACTCACAATGTATTCGTTTTCGAGACTCATATTTTAAGGATTTAATGCTTGGAATATTTTCGTCGAAATATGAGGGTAGCAGTGTCGGGACATCGAAATATTAGGTTTGGGCGCGAATGGCCAATTTCCGTGATATCCCACGTTCACAAAAATTGAATAACGGCGACTGTAATTTTGTTAACCGACGTATGGACGGACAAGGATACTGTAGGTATGTGTATACAGTTATGTAAACCCAGAGCTTGTGAGTTGCGGGATTCTTGAGTATTATGACATTTGATAGTTCTTTTTCAGTTGTATTTGAGGTTTGCTCTGCAACTTAACCTCTTTGTTGTGTTACCGTGTTGGTTCCCGGTGGAAAACAATAGGGTCACCTCTTCCCGTGTGTATTGTAGTAGCCGACTAATGGTGATAGTAAACCTAACATAAAAGATACTATACGTCTACGTGGGACCTAAAATCATAGTTGACGAAATATGGATTTCTTTTTTATTCTATTACACTCCAACTTGACTTCACCTTGCCTGATGGTAAGCTAAAGGCAAAGTCTCAGGATAGAGGGTCATCATTACAGACACTAAGTAATGTTACAATGGCGGGACTCAGCTCGGCGGCCTCTTCAGATGCTTTTTCACGCCCTATTGTTGTTAAAATGGGTGTTAATATACTTCTGTTTACCCATGTAAATCCTACAAGCGCAAGTGTTTGTCATAGGTAGCGTTATTTTAATGGTTGGGTATACGTCGCCTCATTTAGATTTTTGACATTAGATCGAAACTTAATTATGAAAAAAAAAATGTTGTCACGAGAATTTGCTCTCTTTTCATTAAAACTGTGATAGTTTTTGATATTTTAGAATTTGAGGTTAGATCGAAATTGAATTTTGAATAACCGGTCTAAAACGGTCACTTTATTAGAATCATATTAGGATAATATATTGTCTTGCGGCGATATTTGCACGAAATTAGAATCTATACTTAGTACATGAATTATCATGATACAGTTTATATTAGTAACCTTTTAACGAATTTTATAGGAATATATTTATTAATGTATATATTACAAGAGATTTAATTAGCGAGACTCATCGAGGCGACCGGTGACACTCGTTCCGGGTCGTTCCTTGTCCAAAGGCTGTCCATCGCCATCCAACGTGGCAACGCAGCAAGTGTTATGGGCACTTTTGCACCGGGAGCGATCAGGGGCAGGTTATTTGATTAGTACATGGACTAAGCATTGCTTGTTGTACCATTTTGACATATTGTATTAATTTGACGAATAATGAAATATAATATGTTAGTAAAAATATTTAATGAACTGTTATTAGCGAGATAAATATTAATGATTAATGTAACTAAATATTATTTTACTTTTATTTTTTTACGTGCGCAAAATACCCACGGATACCTACCCACCGGAGCCAGTGGAAGAGGTTATGTCGGACTCGAACCGACTAAAACGCACGCCACCTGTGGGTTGTTTTGGTTGCCGAAGGTGAGGTTGACAGGCATATCCCTCGCACTCCGGCCGACCCAGTGCCATCTCTCACGATCTGGCCCTCTTCTCGGGTGTGGGGACTACAGAGTCCCCAACTCGTCCCCGGAAACGGGGAGGCGCGCCAGGCACGCCACCGCCGTGGCTTGCTTCTGCCGGGGTGACAGGCGGCTCCACCTGTCATCCACAGGCCTGCGCTCATGGGGGGCGGAGGTGGAAATTCATTAAGTTATTCGTTTTTAGCAGTATCGCTCAATGTGGCCATTTTAAACCCGCAAATTTTGTAATGCAAAATGTCTGTTTGATCTCTCTTACATCTAATATTAAAAAGGTATAAAACCTTTATAACACTCGCGAAAGTACACGAACCAAATCACACTCTTCGAAACTCAAATAATCCAAGTTACATCTTCAGTGGAAGTATATCAAGGCTAGAAGCAGAACACAACATTACAATACCTATAAAACTTTTAGAATTCTCCGACGTATTTTCTTTTGGGAGTGAGTGAATGGAAAAATTCGAGTATTATCGGTTGAAGGACGGTTGGAGACGGTTTTACGGTTTTTATAGTCTCAAAGCCGTTTTACGATCTTGTCCGTGGATAAAAACTGGTACCGCCCTCACTCCTTTAATCAATAGTAATTCTCAAGTAATAGTTTTTTTTCTAGTTTGAATACGTACTATAAAAGTTTTTATGGAAAATTAGAAAATAGGAAATTTTTGGATGCCTTTTTTTATGAAGAGTCTTCTCTGAACCTATTCATTTTTAACATAGCGTAATGGTAATCAAAACAACAATTTTGAAAAAAATTCTGTCTGTCTTTCTGTTTGTTTGCATCGAGTAATATCCAAAATGGCTGAGTTTGACCAAATTTTCACTGCCTGATACCTGAACCTGAATGTTAGAAGAAATAAGTAAGAATTACTTCTATTTAGAGTTCTGGGTAAATAATTCATAATTATGCCCAGGGTGTCTAACTCCACGCAGACGAAGTCGCAGGTAAGCTAGTGTTAAAAAACTAAAGAATTTGCTTGCTTATTTGAAATCGCTAATCTCATGAATAGGTTCGAATTGAAAAAATCTTTTTGTGTTGAATGGTACATTTATCAAGGGTATGGGCCACGAGGGACAGAATCCTATCATTTCCTTCTCCATGGTATAGACTATGTATCATCACGCTTCTACCAAAGGGAGCAGCAGATTCCCATGCATTATTTGAAAAGTAATACATTGAAAATTGGAAAGGATGAAACAGGGTGCCCCGGGCGATGTCAGGGCTGATCGGCTAGTATTGCATAAATGGGAACTGTTTGAGAATAAGAATCGATATTCTAAACTGCACCCGTAGCTGGCAGCCATTGCGCTATTGAGTGAAAGAGCTTTTGTCTGCAAAACGCAAGCTCCTTATAATTGTGCTGACTTTACTCAAAATAGACGCCGAGTGTACCGTTCGCTTTGTACTTCTTAAACTGGAAATTCATTGAACTATATTCCATTCGCTTAGGCACTTGACTAAAGAGCTGGAATGTTCTGCCTCGCACGTGTTTCCTTCTTCTTACAGTTCCGGGTTCTTCTTCGTGGCAATGGTCCGCTGCTAGGAAACGTACGAGTGCCATCACTGCGACGCGAGCGAGGACTCGCAGCTCACCGAGTGTCCGGCGTGGGAGACGCCGAGACGGGACCTTGTGGCGGCCCTGGGAGTGAGAGTTCTCACACTCTCCACCTTGCTTGCGGCGATGGTCCGCTGCGCGGATGCGTGGGCGGCCGGCGCCTTCTTCTGCGAGCAAGTAATGCTCGTGAAGGAGGACGCGGGGCGGGAGCGGCAGCGGGAGTGACGAAGGATCGCAAGCCCGCGTACGAAGGCATCTCGGGCGTCAGAGGTCGATGAACGACCTCCGCCCCCCATGAGCGCAGGCCTGGGGGTGACTGGTGGAGCCGCCTGTCACCCTGGCAGAAGCAGGCCGTCGCGCCTCGAGTTGGGGACTCTGTATTCCCCACACACCCGAGGAGAGTGCCAGATGGTGAGAGATAGCCCTGGGTCGGCCGGGGTGCGAGGGATATGCCTGTCAACGTCACCTTCGGCAACCAAAACGACCCACAGGCGGCCTTGCATTTTAGTCGGTTCGAGTTCGACATAACCTCTTCCACCAGCTCCGGTGGGGAGGCATCCGTGAGGATTTTGCGCACGTAAAAAAATCCCTTTCTTCAAGGGGGGCGTGAAAAAGCATCTATGAAGGCCGTCAAGGTAGGGACCACTATTTTAAGACCAATAGTGTCGGAAGTGGTGGTTCGTTTCTTTTGAACTGCATACATACATATATAATCACACCTTTATCCCCGGAGGGTTAGGCAGAGGTGAATTAACACCCACATTTCACCAATCATTGAATTCGGTCTTACGTAATAGGCGGTGTCATATTGCCGTCTTCTGGCCAAGATTATTGACTCAAGCCATGTATCTCAGGCTGAGTCGGGGCTGTATATATCTGTCTGATGTTGTACAAACCTATACCTTAGTCGCCTTGTACGACACCGCATGGGAAGAGATGGGGTGGTCCAAATTCTACTTTCCCGGGAACCACGCGGCGGGCTGCACCTCAGTTTTTATCATCTAGAGGGGAGTAGTCAATCGACGGAACAAAAAAAAAACAAAGGTTAATCTTGTAGCTACTTTTTATAAAAACACATTTAATAACATACATAAACATAAACATAAACTCACGTCTATATCCCCGAAGGGATAGGCAGAGGTGCTAGCACTCACATTTCGCCAGTTTATGTTTAGGTCCCGATGTAATAGGTGGCGAGCTTATTGCGATTAACAGGGCACTTATAAACCTGCGATAAATACACACATAACTTCAAAAAGCATCGAAAAGTCATTGGTGTGTGCCATGGTAAAACCAGGGATCGAACCCAAGACCTCGTCTCAGCAGTCCATTACCCATACCACTAGGCTACCGCGGTTTTTTACCTAAATAAACTAGACTAACTAATTGATTATCTAAAGATTCAATTTCGGTTTTTTTAGTCTTTAAAATGAGTTTTTAAACAGTAAAATATTAGTTAACTGAATTTTTAAATAAAATATATTAAAAAAAGACACATGAAGATTAATTACGTTTAATTAAGTACATCACCGAATATAGTATAGATATTATTGTGCTCTATGTTATAGAATAGCATTATTGAGTGTTATAGGGGCCTACCAAAATGTAATTTATTTTT
Organism: Eilema griseolum; assembly: GCA_963662185.1. Classification (NCBI taxonomy): domain Eukaryota; kingdom Metazoa; phylum Arthropoda; class Insecta; order Lepidoptera; family Erebidae; genus Eilema; species Eilema griseolum. The sequence continues at coordinate 17,607,554 of OY759250.1, forward strand.
AATTAAGTTATATATTAAGTTATATATTCTGCGGTTTTCCCAAGCGCCTACAATATGGGGTTCTTCAAGAGGGGCATCAGAAGGTTTCTTCATGGTCGGCAGCGCGAGTGTGACACCCCTGGTGTTGCATACGTCCATAGGCCACGGTAACCGCTTCCCATCAGGTGGGCCGTGTGCTTGTCTGCCAACTAAGTGGTACAAAAAAAAATACTGGGACCGCGAGAAATCACCCATTTTTTCTAGGCTTAGGTCAGCCTCTCTTGATACGTAATAAAATATAAATATAAATAAATTTTCTACAACATTCTACACAACGCTATCTAGACCCATGGTAAGCATAGTTTAACTATCTTGTGTTATGGAATCTAGAATACGGATGAACATACTTAAATACTTTTTTTTTGGTAAATACATACATATTATACATAAAAACACCCAGACCAATGCAAATACCCATATTCATGCATACAAATATTTGCACTGAGCGGGGATCGAACGCGCGCCTCCTGCGTAGCAGTCGCGTTCACTACCGCCACGCCACAGATGCCGCCGGATAATATACATACTGATTGAAGCGAACCCCGAGTTCTAAAGTATAAGCTTTGAATGTGAATTAGTTCTCGGATGTAGAAGACGATTATTTGCATTGAGCAGGGATCGAACGAGTGACCTCTAAAATAGCACGCTGGACTTTAAGCCAACTACGATTCAGTTTTGGGCAACGGTATAAAGGGAGAGGGTTGAAGCTATACACCTTACTATTTATACTGTTGATTGATGGCTCTCATTGGAATTTGTTGTTACACATATTGAAATACACTTGTACTTTTTGTACTTGTATTTTTTATTAATACACCTGAATCCTTTGAGGATGCCGTTAGGCAAAACCGATCAGATGTAATAATAAAAAATACTGTGGAAAAAGTACCTACAAGTGTATACAAGTGTATACACTTTGTAAACTGATCTACTAGTCAAGCCCTTTCATTTGATACCCATATTGAGGGAGTTGAGAAAAAATATGTACTCCGTCATTTTGTAACCGCGGCCATCTTGAACAGATTTTTTTTCAAACATAGTTAAGAACACTCCTGAGTAATATACCTTTCAAACAACAAAAACTAAATTTGTTTATCCGTTCAAGAGCTACGATGCCACAGACAGACACACATACACACAAACATATACACACACACATACACGTAAAATTTATAACAACCCGTCGTTTTTGCCGTTCGGGGGTTAAAAATGGAGGAATTCATATTTCATTTTGAATTGATTTCAAAACAGAAGCAATTCAATAAATTACAACCAATCTGTCATTATGACCCATTCAAAAAATTTCAGCTACATTTGGTTTATTGTACACTGGCACGTGAGAAGCATACTGATTACTTGTCAAATGTGTATGTACGAGTATTACGGGCTTTGCATCATAGATCATAGGGGCATATAAGTATAGTCAGCGTCATAACGTAACGTTCTAAGTGGCAAAGTCTCAAAATGATCTTGATACTGTTAAAAGAGCAAATCAAACTGTTTTAAATAAATAATAAATAAATATTTCACAACATTCTACACAACGCTATCTAGACCCATGGTAAGCATAGCTTAACTGCCGAGGCGGCGGCGCGCTTGGCGCGCCTCCCCGTTTTCCGGGGACAAGTTGGGAACTCTGTAGTCCCCACACACCCGAGGAGAGGGCCAGCTCGTGAGAGATGGCCCTGGGTCGGCAGAGGTGCGAGGGATATGCCTGTCAACCTCACCTTCGGCAACAAAAACGACCCACAGGCGGCGTGCGTTTTAGTCGATTCGTGTCCAACATAACCTCTTCCACCGGCTCCGGTGGGGAGGTATCCGTGGAGATTTTGCGCATGTAAAAAAAAGAAAGCATAGTTTAACTAGCTTGTATTATGGAATCTAGAATGCGGATAAACATATTTAGATACCTTATATTTTATAAATACATGTATATACATAGAAACACCCAGACCAATGCAAATATTCATATTTATGCATACAAATATTTGCACTGAGCGGGAATCGAATCCGCGCCTTCTGAGTAACAGTCCAACGTTCTACCGCTCCGCCACAGAGGCTGTCAACTGTTTTATTGATTGAACTTGTATTATTGTCCGATTTAAAAGTGTGTACTAAATATAAGAACAATTAGTCAACATTAAGGGGACAAGTTATAGGGTTTTTGACATGTCAGTTGTCACGTCAAGGTCGGCTCCGTATATATTTTCTAAAATAAAATACATAAAGTATCAATTACTTACTTTGATAGTTAATAAGTTTGCACAAAACTAAAAAATAAACACGCGCAATCATTATCTCCGAGCGAAGTGGCAATTATTAAATAAATAAAAATCCAAGATCTGAATGAGTGTCACATTGTATATAAGTAACGCAATAATTGTGAAGTGAAACAACTGAAGCTATTAAATACACGAAGTTACAGTGCCTTAAACAACAATTTGGTCAATCCAGTGCAATCAAAGATAATAATTTTAACAACACAGTAAAGCAATAGGTAGTAAACATAAAAATTATAAACAGTGTAATGTGGGTGAACTTAAACTTTGCATACAGACATTTCAAACTCAATATTATGAATTGCAAGCGCTCTCAAAGAACCGGTTTTTTTTTGATGAACTACTGTTGTATTGTCCAACACGCATAAAGCGAACGCTTATTTTAGCAAACTTTGATAGTTCAATCTTGGTTGTCGCGCCATACTACGGGATCCGCGCGCACACGACTTGAGTTCGATCCCGAGCAAACTACGCGTCACTTTTTGAGATCGCCATCTGCTGTTGGACATTATGTATATGAATAAATAGTGCGAAAGTAGTCCATTAAAAAGGACAAAAAGTCGAGATAACTCGCCAAATATTATCACTGAACACTTCAATACAAATAATATCGCGGCACGCCATCTACCTACTATAATTCGCCGTACCTACCGTACCAAGCCCTGTTGTGTGGCACATAGTCAGGGGAACAATGGAAGAATTAAAGCAGATGCTATTGGGAATGCAACGAGATATGAAACAACAAAATCAAGACATGATAGAAATGAAAGAAGATATCAAAAGTTCAATAATTAATAACATGAATGAAAAATTTAACAGTCTGGAATTTAAAAACGAATACTTAGAAAAAAAAGTAGAGGAACAAAACACAAAAATAAATAACTTAGAAAGACACATCAGACGCAAAAATCTAGTCATATTCGGTGTAGAGGAGTGTGAAAAATCCTATCATGAACTAGAAGACATAATAATCAACATAATAGCCACCTATTTCAAACTGCCATGCGAGAAAAACTATATTGAAGCTGTCAGAAGAGTTGGGAAGAAGGGTGAAAAGATCAGGCCAGTTATAATATCGTTTACCACACTAGGATTTAAAATAAACAATCAGAAAAAGAAATCTTGCCTAGAAAAATCTCCTTACTACATAAAAGATGACTATCCAATAGAGGTACTGAATAAGCGCAAGGAGCTTCAGACACAGTTACTGAACGAAAGGGAGTCAGGTAATACTGCCTTCATAAAATACGACAAACTCATAGTGAAGAGTAACAACAAACGCATGCCTCGCAGTCAACTTAGTAAGAGGAACCTATCGGAATCCCCAGAAACGTTGCAGCCTAGCGGTCAAAAAACTCAACATGAGAACAAACAACCACCCAAGAGAAATAAAGTAACAAATTTGAAAGACTATATACTGCAAAAACCAAAACTAAAGAGTAACCAGACAGAAACCTCTCAGAGTCCAACGATATAGCAACCACATATGGACCCTCTTCCCACTCCCCATCTCCCAATACGGCCGGTCACCGCGGGAGAGGTCGACCAAAACCCTCCAAATAAAAATATCAAAAAAATTAACGAAAAGAAAAGTATTATTAACATTTGTACCTATAACGTAAGAACACTCTCTTCAGAACCTAGGCTTATCGAGCTAAAGGCAGCGCTACAAACAATCAATCATGATATAGTGGAATTATGCGAAGTTCGCCGGCTGGGAGAGAATATAATCGAAGACGAAGATTATATTATGTACTATCTAGGCCAAACTAAAGGTCTTTATGGTGTTGGTTTTCTAGTCAAGAAAAAATATAAAGAAAATATTAAGAAATTCACAGGCAGGAAATTGAATTAGAAAACACACATTTCGCAATAATTCAAGCGTATGCGCCCACTGAAAATTCATCCCAAGAAGCAATTGACCAGTTCTATGAAGACTTGGAGAAAGCCCATAATTCTGTCTCTACAAGATGTATTATCTCTATGGGAGATTTCAACGCACTAATAGGAATACCCAAGGATCACGAACAATCCGTTGCTGGCAAATATGGCTACGGGAAAAGGAGCGATCGCGGCGAAAGACTGATCCAGTATGCATATGAGCATAATTTAAAAATTGTTAATACACTGTTCAAGTCAAAACCAAAGAACAGGTGGACATGGATCTCTCCAGACAAAAACATACGGAACGAGATCGATTATATTATGACCACAGAACCCCACTTATTTTCTAACTTCAAAGTACTAATATCATTCCCATTCAAATCAGACCACAGACTTCTGAGAGCTACTATCCATCTGAAACCGAAAGGAAAGAGTAGACGCAACTTTTTAAACATACCAAGAAAGCTGAAAACCCTAAAAGAGCAAGAAACTTACCTTGAAAAACTAAATTTTCATATATCCAAACTTATGACATCACACAACATGTATAATGCTGAAGAATATTGTCAGAAAATCGTAAACTCTATAAAAGAAAGCTTAAAAGGTATTACAGAGACAGCTACGCGGAATATCTTATCACAGAAGGCGATGGAGCTTATGAAAGAAAGAAGTAAACTACAAAGCAAGCCTAAACTGAGCAAAATGGATAAAGAAAAGCTAAAAGCACTATACAAAACTACCAACAAAGAAATAAGGAAATGCTACCATGCCTACAGAATGAGCACTATACAAAGATACCTTGAAAAATCTAGATCAGCCAAAAAAGCTTTCAAAGAACTGAACAACACAAAGTCTTGGATACCATCTCTGCAGCCCGGCTCCAACAAGAGTACTTCCCGAATGGAGGTAATCAATGCAGCTACGCAGTTTTACAGACAACTGTACAGCCAACGAGATCCCCAAAAACAAAGCAATACCGATAATCAATATCTGGTAACCGCACCTACTCCGGAGTTCACAGAGCCTGAAATCATAAAGCAAATATTGAAGCTTAAACCAGAGAAAGGCCCGGGACCAGATGGTATTACAAACGAACATATAAAGTTTGCAAAGACTTTACTACTGACTCCGATTACTCTTCTATTCAACAAAATATTAGTAGAAGAAGCTGTGCCGCCCATATGGTCTGAATCTGAAATAATATTGCTGTACAAAAAAGGCGACCCAACCGATATAGGGAATTACCGCCCTATAAGCCTCATGCCCAGCCTCTACAAACTGTTTGCCTGTTGCTTGCTGGAAAGAATATCACCAGACATAGATGCACACCAACCGATAGAGCAAGCCGGTTTCAGAAGCGGTTTCAGCACTGCAGATCATATCCATGTGGTCGACCAGGTAATCGAAAAATATCTGGAATTTTGCAGGCCTTTGTATGTGGCGTTCATTGATTATAAAAAGGCTTTTGATTCTATATCTCACGACAGCATCTGGGAGGCATTAAGATCTCAAAATATAAAAGAAAAATACATAAACATTCTCAAAAACATCTATGCCAGCAGCACAAGTAGAGTAAAGCTAGATCGAGTAGGGGAAAAAATCGATATAAATAGAGGTGTGAGACAGGGTGACCCGATCTCACCTAAACTTTTCATAGCCGTTCTACAATATATAATGAAGGACTTACCATGGTCTGCAGAGGGCATCTACATTAATGGAAACTTTTTGAGTCATCTCAGATTCGCCGACGACATCATTCTGTTTTCCGAATCTGCACAAAAACTGGAGAGAATGATAAACGACCTGTTCCAGGCTAGTACACGAGTTGGATTAGAACTGAACGCTGAAAAAACGAAAGCTATGACCAACCACCATAAATCACCCATCTATGTGAATAACACCCCCCTAGAATTCGTAGAAAGTTACGTTTATCTAGGCAAACAGATTTCTTTTAGTAGAGATAGAGGTTACGAAGAAGTAGAAAGGAGAGTAGCTATCACCTGGAAGAAATACTGGGCTCGCAAAGAGATATTTAAATCACAGCTCCCGCTACCTATGAAGAAAATAGTTATGGATTCGGAAATTCTACCTTGCCTCACGTACGGCTGCGAAACCTGGACATTCGATCTAAAAACCAGAAACAGAATTCAGACTACTCAAAGACGAATGGAACGAAGTTGCCTAGGTTTGAAAATAAGGGACAAAGTGAGAAACGCAGATATCCGAATGAAAACAAAAATTTCAGATGCACTTACTTTCTCCCTCCAAAGAAAATGGAAATGGGCAGGACACGTGGCTAGGTACACTGACCACAGATGGTCAAAAGAGGTCGTAAAATGGTCAGGACCGCAAGGCACTAGAGCGAGAGGCCGACCCTATGCCAGATGGGCAGACGAAATAGTGAAAGTGGCAGGTCGATGATGGATTGAAACAGCACAAGATAGGAAAGAATGGAATTCCTTGGAGGAGGCTTTTACCCGAACGGGGTCCATACAAACAGAATAGATAGCAATATTATTTTTATTATTATTATATATTATTACAATGACATTATTTTAATTATCATTATTCCATTTACATCACACTTTTTCAATTTATTGTCTAAAAACATTTGTTTCTTTTAATATTGCCAATTTAATGCATGAATTATGTAATTGTAATATGTTTGCATGGAATTAAATAAAGCTTATTATTATTATTATTATTATTATAAGGGGACAAATGCAAAACCTTTCAAGTTTATTTTATGTGCGAAAAATCCTTACGGATATCCCAACCACAGGAGCCGGTAGGAGAGGTTATGTCGGACTCGAACAGACTAAAACACCCGACGCCTGTGAGACGTTTTTGATTGCCGAATGTGAAGTTAACAGGCATGTCCCTCGCACCCCGGCCGACCCTGAGCCCTCTCTCTCGATTTGGCCCTCTCCTCGGAAACCTTTCAAGTATGCAAAGTCCTTAATTACCTTGTATTGTGCCTTAGTGAGGAGTATTACTGAATACTGCGCTTCCGTTTGGGCTTCAATATATGCAGTACATATTAATGAAGCAATCCAACAGCGCTTCGTCAGAGCTCTGTGTATAAAATAAGGCCTTAGACGTAAAATACCCGAATACGAAGACAGGCTTAAAACCTTTGAGATTATGAGTTTGGAGGAGAGGAGGAGGATGGGTGATCTGTCTACTCTATACAAGATCGTGAATGGCTTGCTGGATTGTAATCTTGACAACTACATAAGCTTTAAAGTACCTACTTGGTCTGTACCCATTCCGCAACTATTTACTATCCCGCTGTGTAAAACCCATGTTCATAATAAATCTATACTAATATAATAAAGCTGCAGAGTTTGTTTGTTTGTTTGTTTGTTTGAACGCGCTAATCTCTGGAACTACTGGTCCGATTTGAATGATTCTTTCAGTGTTGGGTAGTCCATTTATCGAGGAAGGTTATATATCATCACGCTACTACTTAAGGGAGCGGAGCATTGATAATAAATGTTAACAAATCCGTCAATTTTTCATACATATTTTGAAGACTAAAACATACGGGCTCAAAGGGATATGAAGCTTCAAAATATACCCCGGGCGAAGCTGGGGTGGGTCAGCTAGTAACATATATTTATCATAACATTCCACACAACGCTGTCTAGATCCATGGTAAGCATAGCTTAACTAGCTTGTGTTATGGAATCTAGAATGCAGATAGACATACTTATATACATTTTTTGTAAATACATACATATCATACATATAAACCCCAGACCAATGCAAATATACATATTCATGCATACAAATATTTGTACTGAACGGGAATCGTACCCGCGCCTCCTGCGTAGCAGTCGATCGTACCGCTACGCTACAGAGGCTTCACACACAGAATAACCCGCTCCATAGAATGGGTAGTCTATATAATAGGGTTTGTACTCACTGGATATCTTCTTTGATAGCTTCAGTACTTTTAAAAAACATCTTTAATGTATTCATTTTGTTTTGTTTATTTTTTTGCCTGTTAAAGATTTATGAATGTCAATGTATAAATCTATAATTTGTATGTTTGCATTATATATATATACTGTCTTAACAAAGCTGTGTAACATTTGAACATTTGTACAAATATTATTGGATTTCTGGTTTCAAAAGTGCCGCGTGGTTCCCTGCAGAATAGAATTTGGACCAACCCATCTTTTCCCATGCGGTGTCGTACAAGGCGACTAAGGGATAGGGCTGTTTAATATCAGACAGATATATACAGCCCAGACTCAGATGAATAATAAATAAAAATAAAATAAAAATAAAAAATAAAAATAAAAAAGCCTTTATTTGATCCTGCTACATAGATTCTTAATTTAGGTTATGCTATTTTATAATATAACATTATTTATGTTAGCAAGGTCCCCAGATTGGGTAAAGGCCTCCTCCAACGATGTCCACTTCTCTCTATCCTGAGCTGTTTGCCACCACTTTGGACCAGCGACTTTTTTTATTTCATCCTCCCAGCGTGATGAGGGCCTGCCTCTCTTTCTTTTTCCTTGGGGTCCTCTCCATATGGTGGTGCTGTGGGTCCATCTTTTGTCGCTAAGCCTGGCTATGTGACCGGCCCATTTCCACTTTAACTTTTGTGCGTAGTTTAAGGCATTAGTGGCTTTTGTTATTTCTCTTATTTTTACGTGTCTAATCTTATCTAGTTTCTTTATTTTTAGCATGCTTCTCTCTATTCCGCGCTGACAGGATGATATTTTTTGCTTAGCTTTTGATGTAAATTTCCATGTTTGACATCCATATGTCAAGCATGGTAAGAGGTTGGAGTTCCATGTCTTAGTTTTCAGTGTTATTGGCATGTTACTTTTGAAAATTTCTTTCAGACTCCAGAATTTATTCCATGTTCGCTGTACTCTTCTTTCAATCTCTAGTTCGTTGTTTTCTTTTTCAAAACTGATTGTTTTTCCTAGGTAAGTATATTTGTCTGTATAATCCAGTGGATATCCGTTGACGTTTATCTGTTTTTTGAGGTTATTAGTCATTATCATGGTCTTAGTGAGATTGATTTCGAGTCCTACGTCTGCGCTAGCTGATTGTAAATCATTGATCATGATCTGTAGTTCTGAGAAAGTCTCGGATAATATTACTATATCATCGGCAAAACGCAAGTGACTCAGAAAGGTTCTTTGTATGTAGATTCCTCGTTCGCTCCAGTTCAGTTTGTTGATGATGCTTTCGAGTATGGCTATGAATATTTTTGGCGACAAGGGATCGCCCTGCCTTACACCTCTCTTTATTTCAAAGCTCGGGCCCAGTATGTCTAGCTTTATTCGGCCCATGTTGTTGTCATATATATTCTGGATTACTTTTATATACACTTCACTTACCTCCTGTTCTCTCAAGCTTTGCCAAACGCTATCGTGAGCAACCGTGTCGAAAGCTTTTTGGTAGTCAATAAATCCGAGATAGAGTGGCCTCTGTTGTTCCCGATATTTCTCTATAATTAACTCTAAGGTATGTATATGGTCCATCGTAGAGAAACCTTTTCGGAAACCGGCCTGCTCTACAGGCTGTCTTGCTTCGATTGCGGGGCTGATTCTCGAGTTCATGATCGCCGAGAAAAGCTTGTACAGAGTTGGTAGCAGGCTTATCGGTCTATAGTTGCCTATATCTTTTGGGTTTCCCTTCTTATATATTAAAATAATGTTGGATTCGGACCATTGTGCAGGCGTTTCAGAGCTTTGCAAAATCAGACTGAATAGTTCAGCGAGTGGTGTTGCCAGTAAATGATAAGCTGTTTTTAAAGCTTCGTTTGTTATGTTATCTGACCCAGGGGATTTTTCTAGTTTGAGCCTTTTTATTGCATCTATGATTTCAATTTCGTCAATTGTTTTTATGTAATCTTCGGTTTCTTGTTCAATGTGGCTTTCCTTTATGGTTATAGTGATTTTATTTTTGAGTGTACTTATTTGTTTTTTATTGCTATACAGGTTTTTATAAAAATTAGTTGCTGTGTTAATGATGTCTTTTCGGTTGTTTAGGTCTTTTCCAAACTCTTTTAGACCTTCTATCCAGGTTTTGCTTGTTCTGAGTTCCTTGTAAGCCTTTTTTGTGCTGCCTGTGAGGTTTAGATGCCTTTCTAATGTACTTTGTCTATACGTTGAATAGTCCTTTCTTATATATTTGTTGACTAGCTTGTAGAGTGCAGAGAGTTCATTTTTCGTAGATCTCGATTTGTTTTTAGTTTTTTGAAGTTCCTTCCTTCTTTGTAAAAGAGATGAAGTACGTTCCGATAGTATCTTCTGTCGTCTGTGCTCCTTTCTCATTGTTTGGGCTGATTTTAAGCTCGTAGTTATTGCATTTGTGATGTTATCGTAATGGATTTGTACTGAGGTGTTTCCGTGGCCATCACATTGCCTAGATAACATTCCTGATAAGGTTTCCCTGTAATTTGCTATTTCTACTTCAGATTTCAGTTGGTTTGCATGCCTAATACTGTAATTAACTCTACTTTTCTTTAGTTTAGTTAGTTTTACTTTTGATCTGATTAACCTATGGTCTGAGGGGTAGTTTAAGTTCATAGTACCCATATCTTGGAACAGTCTCGGTTGGTTTGATAATATATAATCTATCTCGTTTTTAGTTTTTCCATCCGGAGACCGCCATGTCCATCTTCTGCTTAATTTCTTTTTAAAACATGTATTTATTATAGTTAGTTTGTGCTCCAATGCGAAATCCATTAACCTCTGTCCTCTTTCGTTCCTCGTCCCGCTCCCGAATTGCTTTGTTACTATATGTTCTTCTTTCTTGGGAAGCCCGATCTTCGCATTGAAGTCTCCCATAAGTATGACCTTATTGTGTGTAGTGTCCAGAGCTTTATCAATCGTTTTTGTAGAACTCTTCGATTTCTTCTTCACTCGCAGATTCCGTTGGAGCATACACCTGTATAATAGAGATTAAGGAGCCTTGAATGTTCATGTTTAGTACAGCGATTCTTTCCGTCAGGCCCGTGAAGCTCTCTATATTGCTTTTGTGTATTTTGTTTACTATAAAGCCTACTCCATGCAGGCCGGGCGTGTGACCCACGTAACAAAATATAAAGTTTTTATGCTCTTGTATGTTGGTACCTAGCCGTCTTGTTTCTGAGATTCCTATAACGTCGAATTTTGTTTCTTGTATTGCTTGTTCTAGTTCTAATAGGCGTTCGTATGACGATAAGGATCTAACATTGTAAGTTGCTATGTGTAAATATTGTGTTTTTTCTTTTTTTCTGCTCTTAACTTTTGTGGTATCTATTTTTGGAGGGTTATGGTCGTATTCTTCCACGGTGACCAGCCGGGTTGGAAGATTATTATTTTTGTTTCTTGTTTTTAATTGTGTGTTAGTTTGTTCTGTGCCGGAGGAGGAGGCGTGTAATTGCTATTCTTGATTGTTCTGATTATTGTTCTTATTCGCTGCATTTTTCACTACGTAGTTTAGTATTCCTTTTTTAATTATTCCTTCAGAGAAGCTGCTAGACCTCCTGACCGAAGTGACAATTTGTTTGGTTTTGTTCTTCTTGTTTAATTGCGTATTTTTCTCTACAGTTCCAGTGGCATTCTCGGGTGACGTAGGCAGCTTCCTTTTAGTGTTATTTTTTGTAATTATTAGTTTATCATATATAATTTTAGCTAAGTTTCCCTTTTCTCTTTCCTGTTGTAATTGTTGTTGTAGTTCCCTTCTTTTCTCTAGTACATATTTAGGATAGTCTTCTTTAATGTAATAATGTAAATCTTTTAGTGTTCTTTTGTGTTTCAAGATTTTTATCTTTGTGCCTAGAGTTGTGAAGGTCACTACTATTGGGCGTAATTTTTCGCCTTTCTTTCCTATTCTTTTTATTTCTTGGATGTCGTTGTGGCATATTTTTAGAGAAAGATATTGTTCCGTCCATATAATGAAGTTTCTTTCTAGATTATCGTATGATTTTTCACTTTCTTCTATGCCGAAAAATACCAAATTATTTTTCCTTGCCTGTTTTTCTATAGCGTGTAATCTTTTCTCCTGGTTTTCCACTATTTCTTTCAAATTTTTATGATTTGTTTCCAATGCTAAAAATTTTTCTTCAAACATCCTGCTTATATTCTGTGTAACTTTCTCAGTAACATTATTTCCCATTTCACGGATTTCTTGTCTTTGATTATCTAAGTCCTTTTTTATTGCCTCAAGCGCTTTCAAAACCTCGTCCATTATTTTAAAGTTACGCGTAGCGCCCTCTTGTAGTTATTGACGGAAGCTCTTAGCTAGGTAGTATCAGTGTCGATGTTAAATAATAATGATTTTGTGTTTGGTCTTTATCTATGTATTACAAACATTTGCCGCTAGATGGCACCTTTCTGAGTTATCTGTTTTATCGTATAAATCCGTGATGACTTGGATATTTTACTGACTTGGATATATTACTCAGATGAATATTGAGTGTTAATTCATCTCTGCCTAATCCTCCGGAGATGAAGGCGTGATTGTATGTATGTATGTATGTATGTATGTATGTATGTTATCTGTTTTTGTACCTAATAAAAAATATCATTTTGTGTACTTTGTACGTCAACATGGATCTGATGCTGACTTTTTTTTGATATAGAACACGTCAATTAGACTTCGCCTTGCCTGATGGTAAGCTGTAGGCAAAGTCTCAGAAAAGAGGGTCACCTAACTACATAAATGATATTGTCGAAAGTTTACACGAATATAATTATTTTAAAATATAATTATTTTTAACAGTTTTTGTTTATTGAATGAAATTTTAAAGCAATTAGTATGGTAACTATTTAAATTGATAGGAATGGATCGGTGGCTCAGTGGTCAGAGCATTCTCCCTGTAAGGGAAAGATAGTGGGTTCGATTCCGCCTGTCTTCAAAACTCAATGTTCAAAAATGATTGTGATATCATTCATTGGTACCGATAGTTCGTACGAGTATAGCTAGATGGCTCCCACCGGCGTCGCCGTAAGACATATATATATATATATATATATATATATATATTTTTTTTTTATATAGGACACGTCAATTGGACTTCGCCTTGCCTGATGGTAAGCTGAAGGCAAAATCCCAGAAAAGAGGGTCACCATTACTTACACATACCGTGTGACAATGGTGACACTCAGCTTGACGGCCTTATCATGTGCTTTTTCACGCCCCGCTTAAAGGACCCGGGACTGTAGGAAGAAGGAAACACGTGAGCTGGTAATGAATTCCAGGCCTTAATGGTGCGACAGAGGAAAGAGTCTCCGAACCGCTTGGTTCTTGATCGGATGTTTTGCACCGTGTGCGAATGACATTTAAGACCTGCACGCGTTGTCCTGTGTAGGAAAGGGGAGGGTGGGACTAATTGGAAGAGCTCATCAGAACACTCACCATGGTACAGACGGTAAAATACAGCCATGGACGCAACATCTCTACGCAGCTGTAAAGGTTCTAGGGTGTTCGTGATCTCGGGATTCCCAATGATGCGGACCGCACGTCGCTGCAACCTGTCGAGAGCATCTAGTAAGTACTTTGCTGAACCATCCCAGAGATGCGAGCAGTACTCCACACAGGAGCGAATTTGTGTCTTGTATAGAAGACACCGCTGCTCCGGCGTGAAAAATCGTCTCACTCTGTTCAGGACTCCGAGTTTTCGTGAGGCTGTTTTGATGATGCTTTCGATGTAGTTTTTGTTATTCAGGTTGCAGCGAACATCCATACCTAGGATATTGAGACTGTCCTGCAGCGGCAGTGGCGTGCTCTGAAGAGTGGGGAGGGGAAGGAAAGAAGATACTTTTGCTGTAAACGCACATGCCTGCGTCTTCTTGGCATTGAACTCAACCAGGTTCTCAGAGCCCCATTGAGAAATGTGACTCAGGACCCCGTCAAGCTCATTGACAAGAAGCTGCCTTTTCTCTGCGATATCTGACTGCTTGGCCGCTGGATGTCCATGATAACTCCCATGTAAAGTGCTATCGTCTGCATAACAATGAACATTGCCGGTAGACAGCATGTCGTTGATATGCAGAAGAAAGAGAGTGGGTGATAAGACGGACCCCTGGGGCACGCCAGCATTTACCTGTAGAAACTCCGAAGCTCGTCCGTCACAAAGTACGCGAATACGGCGCCCCTGCAGGAAGCTAGCAACCCAGTTGCACAGCCTAGAAGGCAGACCAAAGGCAGGTAGCTTAGAAAGAAGCGATTTGTGCCAGACTCTATCGAAAGCTTTGGCGATGTCAAGACTAATTGCCAGTGACTCGCCGTGCTTGTCCATAGCCTCACCCCAAAGATGGGTAACGTATGCTAGAAGATCACCCGTTGACCGTTTCGGCCTGAAGCCATATTGCCGGTCATTAATTAAGGAGTGATCCTCTAGGTGCCGCATGAGCTGTTTGTTAATTATGTGCTCGAACACTTTGCACAGCACTGAGGTGACGGCTATGGGTCGATAGTTGGCTGGCTCCGAGCGATCCCCCTTCTTGGGAATCGGCTGAACATTCGCCTCTTTCCAAGGCAAAGGCACTGTACCCGAACTGTAGGATAGCCGGTACAGGCGCGTAAGCATTGGAGACAACTCCGCTGCACATTTTTTCAAAACTACCGCTGGAATACCATCCGGACCACTGGCTTTCCGGACATCGAGTGATTGCAGCACTGCACGGACATCGCGTTGCCTGATATGGATATCAGGCATCGCGTGGTCACTGTCGGGTAGTGTTGGTGGCTGCGTACCACAATCATCGATTCGGGAGTTGGCCGCAAAGAGATTAGCCAGCAGATTTGCCTTCTCTTGCGGCTCATGGGCCAGGGATCCATCAGGGTTACGCAGCGGAGGCAGCGAAGGCTGACAGAAGTTGGCTTGCACGGCTTTAGCCAGTCGCCAGTAGCCACGGCTTCCCGTGGGATGCATCACTAGCTCTTGACCAAGCCGCGCTATGCGCAGGGCATCCGCTCTGACATAGGCCCTTCTACAGACCTTTGTGGCTCTGTTGTACGCCGCCTTGAAGTGGCCCATATTGGGATGGCACGTGGCGCGCGCCCTTACCCAAGCGCGGTACGCAGACTGTTTTTGTTCAACAGCTTCTGCGCACTCGCGCCCGAACCAAGGGCGCACCCCGCGGTCACCGGTGACATCGGTGTATGAGATATAGTATTCCATACCCAGACCGATCTCACCGGCGACAGCAGTAGCACAATCCGATGGGTTCTTACCTTCAAAGCAGCGCTCAACCCACGGGATGGACGCAAAATAGTCACGAAGTCCATCCCAGTCCGCTGACGAGTAGTGCCAGAGACGCCGCTTCCCCTGCATGGGTCGTGGGGGCGCTATAATAGGCACCGTGGAACAGACCAGGCAGTGGTCAGAGTTGCCTAACGCGGCTCGCACCGATACACTGTACCGGTCCGGATCACTCGTCAGCAGAAGGTCTAGCAGAGAAGGTGCTTGGCCTGACCTTCTTGGTATCCTAGTGACCTCGTGCACCAATTGGGTCAGGCCGTGCGCCAGAGCAAATGCGTGGGCGGCTCTTCCCGCATGGTCTGTTTTGGAGGAGCCCAACCAGATCTCGTGGTGGGCGTTAAAATCCCCCAAAAATACCATTTCGGCATTCGGAAATCGCTCCTGCGCATCATCTGCCGCCTGACTCAGATATTCAAAGAGTCGAGTTGTCTCAGCATCTCCTGTATGGGAACGGTAGAGGCACACATAGATCTGACTCGTAGGGCCATGGTCTACGTGTACCCAAAGGACGGAGAAGGATGGGTCCTCTAGGCAGCGCAAACGGCGACAGCAAACATCCGCCCTAACAAACACGCACACCCCGGCTTTTGCACGAAAACTTTCCTCAAGAATATAGCCAGGGTAGAGCAAGTAGGTCGTGTCGTCAGGGCGGTGTATTTGCGTCTCCGTTAGAAAAAACATGGCAGGTTTCGCCGTCTCTAGGTGTTGGTGGACGGCGTTGAGGTTTGCATGGAGCCCACAGATGTTAGTGGACTCCACCTCAAATAGCAAGCTTTTGGGAGTGTGACGAGCCGCTGTGTTGCCTTTTTCTGTAAATTGCGCTGCCATGAGTTTGGGTGGGAGAAGGCGTGAAAAAAGAAGTGATTGCCGCCGCAGCACCGTGTGACAAAGCGCGGGATATTGGTTTTATCTATGAATGTGAGGCATGGCGAGAGCCGATGCGCCGAACGGAAGGGCCCCCGTACCCCCCCGAGTATGGTCGCCGGGCTCCCAAATCCGGTCACCAACCGGCACGACGAACCATATCGGGATTATGCGCGGCCTGGTGAGGCAGCCTCCCAAGGTGGTTAACCCCAGTTGGGCCCCTGTACTATACCGCGGGCGGCCAGCGGCACCACCGTTTCTACAGGTCTCCCTGTTCGGCGCATCGCCCCGCGCCATCCCCACTAGACTACGCCAAGACCCACTGGTCCCACTAGTGCTGCGACAACCACCACCTCTGCCCAGCTATGCACATGCTGACCCCTGAACACAATACAACCGAGATTGAATTGCTATGGAGGGTTTTTCGCAATAGTGCACGGTGGTACCTACCCGGTCGAAACTTGAGACAAATTTGTGCCACCAAGTTTCTACCACCAGTATTATTATTATTTATATAATATTTATATATATTAGTATTTATATAATAATAAATAAATAATAATAATAAGTTTATACATAGAAGGATTTGGATGATTTCAGGCATGGTTCGATAGCTCGGTGGTCAGACCTCTACAAGAGAAAGCTTTGAATTCCGCCGTAACTGATTAAATTTTTTCTCCTAGTTTTTATTTATTTATTAATTAATATATTATTAATATGACACTGTTTACAAAATTTTGATTCCTTATT
This sequence comes from Eilema griseolum, assembly GCA_963662185.1. Taxonomy (NCBI): domain Eukaryota; kingdom Metazoa; phylum Arthropoda; class Insecta; order Lepidoptera; family Erebidae; genus Eilema; species Eilema griseolum. The sequence goes on from OY759250.1 coordinate 17,624,594, forward strand.
AAATCTTCCATATTACAATCATTACAACTGTGTCATGACAAATTTACTAACAGAAGAATCTAATAATCTACCAGGAAATATTTTCTGAACAACTTCATACAAAGCAACTTCCCAAGTAGGAAGCCGACAAGTTTAACCCGATAATTTCGGTTGCCTGTGCCAAATCCTTCTCCAAAAATTAAAACTGAAACTTTTGAAATTAGAACAATCATCGCACCATTTAATGACGTCAATTTGTCCCTCGTGTGATTCATTAAATCATTGGTCATCAATGATATGTCGCGTTTAGCCCACCACTATTTTAGAAGTTTAGATCGTTAGTAGGGTAGCCAGAGCTCACTGGAGAGTTTTTGTACTGTCAGTGGGAAGACCAAAAGCTTGTACTGCTTTGTCTTTTACACTGACAGCACAGAAACGCTAGTGCTTACAGGGTTGGCAGCGCGAGTGTGACTCCCTTCACACATCTATATGCCACGGTAACCACTTGCCATCAGGTGGGCTGTGTGCTTGACTGCCAACCAAGTGGTATAAAATAAAAGTTTTTGGGTTGTCGGCTACAGTGGTGATAATTGCCGCGAATATCAAATACTAACTACCCGCTATCGCTTCGCTTTGTTTTTGACGTGAAACATACATACATACATAAAATCACACCTTTATTCCCGTAGGGTTTGACAGTGGTGTGTGAATGTGGGTGTTAATTCAACACCCACATTTCACCAATCATTGTATTTGGATTCATGTAATTGGGGGTGAGCCTATTGCCATTTTCCGGGCACTATTGTTGACTCGAGCCATGCATCTGAGGCTGCATTTGGGCTGTATACATCTATCTAATTTTGCAGCCCTATCCCTTAGTCGCCTCGTACGACACTGCATGGGAAGAGATCGGGTGGTTAAAATTCTTCTCTGCTGGAAACCACACGGCTATGCAGTGAAAAAGTCTTTTTAACTTAAAACACAACAATATTGGGGAAATAGTTTTATTACGAAATACGACTTGACAGACTATTTTTATTTTACACGTGAAAAAGTTCAAGTTTGGAGGGAAATTTAAATTTGGAATATTTTTTTTTTAACTAGTAGTCATAGTTTTAATAAAATTGCAATAAAATATCTGCCAGTGTATTATTGTTAGTTGGAAAATACAACCTCTTCTCAAGCATAACACGTTTAAGCGGGTTTTTCAACGGAATGTTTTCAAATTATTTGTATTGTCTTCAAGTAATATTAGAACAGGAAAAAGTATTACTCAGCCCTATGATAACGCACAATGCATACAAATTATAAGGAAAATACACTAAAAGGTGAATTAATACAATACAACGATAGATTATCAGGTTTTCTTAGACTTTCAACAAGTGAATGGAGTATCGTCCCGTTTAATATTTTCGGAAACACAATCGCTAATCGCTTAAAAGGATCTCGCTTCTTGAAAAATGGTGTCAAATTTGATGTCATCGGTGTTATTTATGATATATTAGGCATTTTACCTGACTATACGGCAAAGCCAAATCAGGGTTATTTGATACATAATCTTCTTAAGTTGCCATAACAAGTTACTAGTTAAATATTATCTTGTGTAAAATATCAGTTTCATTAATTATGGCCATGCCTATTGCAGTTTGTAGGATACGTTTTAATACACCGTGCTACTACATGATACAGCGTAGTACATGAAATAGAATGGAATGGAAAGGGGCTCTTCTGTCTGCAATTAGCCTCCTTTTTGGGCCATGCGTCCAGAGTACTGACTAGAGCAGCCAGTTTAGTTCCGCACAGAAATACAGAAGCTTACTGGGGGCTTCATAGGCTCCGCGGAGCAACCTCACTGTGTCGAGGATTTGTGATCGCTGATGGGCTACTGCCTCGCATTCCAGTATCACACAGGCGGTCGTTTCCTCGGCAACGAAACACTGCCTGCAATGGGGGCTGTCCGTGACACCGATGGTGCTTCTTGAGAGGACAGTGGCCCGTTATTGTCCCCATAATTGTTCTTAGACTTGTTCTGTCTAGGTACAAAATCAAAGTTACTTCTTCAATTACACATATTAACTTGCATTACTTCAAGTTAGGGAAACTAAAGTTGTGGTACGCTATGCTGGCCGTTTTGACACGACTGGTTTTACTCGTTTTCTCTTTTTTGGTGTGTAAAGTTTATTTTCTTTCGTGCCAGTCTTGCCATATTATTCTTCAGTTATTTGTCTGACTATATTAAGCGCACTAAAATAGAGAAAACGAGCAAAACCAGTAGTGTCAAAACGGCCATTATAGCGTGCCGCAACTATAGTTCATGAACATCTAACATACTTTCTCTAATCTATTTTTAAGTAACCTCTCCCACCGGCTCCGGCAGTCGGGGTATCCATGGTGAAGTAGATTTTCCGCACCTAAAAAATCTACTTCTAAGTGTTTACTAAGAACTAACTACCAAACGTGCAAAAGCTCAGAGGGTGAAAGTCAACGTAGTTTTCAGTTAGCACTCATGTACGCTATTTTTTTTATTTCTTTTTTATTTTATACCACTTAGGTGGCAGACAAGCGTACAGGGCCCACCTGATGAAAAGTCGTTACCGTGGCCTATGGACGTGTGTAACACCAGAGAAGCCACGCTCGCGCTGCCGACACTGTAAGCACAGAGTTTCTGTGCCGTCAGTGTAGAGGACAAAGCAGGACAAGCCCTTAGTCATCCCACTGACAGCACAAATTCTTCAGTGAGCTCTGGCCTCCCCCTTTAAAAAACGCCAGCAAATATCGCTTCATCGTAAACATTCGCTAACTCCCGTTCCCGGTTGGTGCAACACATTTAATTCATATGTCTAACAGCTTGCCGACTTAATTGAGTTACACCCCCGGCAAGCCTAATTCCTTAGCAATTATATTTTCCAATTTAATTTTCCACTTTTCTTGCTCAGATAATGGATTTTGAAATTATTTTCATGCAATATTTTGATGTTTATAATTAAAAAAGGGTTATACCGAGTGGAATAAGGCTTTGAAGTCAATTATGATTAATTTGAAATTTTGGAATTCTGAAATTGATAAATTATTGTATAAGCACATTATTGTATGAGAGACAGATAAAAGTGTAGGTAGCTGAGTTCCCGTAAATGATTAGTAGCCCCTTATCCTTACTGTAATACATACATACATACATATAATCACATCTTTATCCCCGGAGGGTTAGGTAGATCAACACCCACATTTCACCAATAATTATATTCGGTCCCACATAATAGAGGGTGAGGGGCCCTATTGTTGAATCGGGCCATGCATCCAAGGTGGAGCCTGGGCTGTATACATCTGTCTTTTTTTTATACCACTTAGTTGGCAGATAAGCACACGGCCCACCTGATGGGAAGCGGTTACCGTGGCCTATGGACGTATGCAACACCAGGGGTGTCACACTCGCGCTGCCGACCATGAAGAAACCTTCTGATGCCCCTCTTGAAGAACCCCATATTGTAGGCGCTTGGGAAAACCGCAGCAGGGAGGTCATTCCACAGCTTGAGTGTGCGTGGGATGAAGTTTCTTTCATACCGCACAGTGCGCACCGTCTCAGGTCGCAATGTGTGAGGATGAATTCCCTGCCTATGGCGAGAGGTGCGATGATAGAATGTAGCTACGGGCATCATGTAAAACAACTGTCTGATGTTAAACAGCCCTATCCCTTAGTCGCCTTTGACGACACCATATGGGAAGAGATGGGATGGGAAGATGTGGATGGTAGGCTAGACAGATTGCCTGGAAGAAATCGCTTCCAGCGATAAGGCCGCCCATTGTACATTAAACTGTATGCATGCTCACTACAAATTTTACTGTAATCTATTGGTGTACAATAAAGAATTATCTATCTATCTATCTATCTATCATAATTATATTCACGCCAATAAATACCCTAAGGGAAAGCAGAGGTATATTCATATTTCAAGAGCTGTATAATATTTAACATATGCTATTGAATGAAATTTTAAAGCATTTAGTATGACCATTCAAATCGATAAGGATAAAAAAAAATTAAACGGTCCGGGAGTCGAATCCGCGATCTTTCCCTTACAGGGGGAACGCTCTGATCACTGAGCTATAGAACCTTCGCCTGAAACCATCCAAATTCTTCATACATATATCCGTCTTACGGCGACGGGAAGGGAAAGATAGTGGGTTCGAATCCTGCCTGGACCGTTTAATTTTTTTCTATCGTGATCGATTAACATGTACTGTCAAGCTTCCACAGACGTAGTCAGCCCACTGCCACTTCAGCTATGTTGGTAATTTTAGTTCTTTGTCAGATGACCTCGTTCCGAATTCTATCCTTCAGAGAAATTCCAAGCATTAGGTTATGATCCAGCCCCACTGTCGGTGTCCACGTTTCGGCACCGTAAGTCCTAACCATCTGTCATACCACAGAAACTGCAAAAATGGCATTAAATTTTAGAATTTATACATACTAACATACATAAAATCACGCCTTTATCCCTGGAGGGTTAGGCAGAGGTGAATTAGCACCCACATTTCACCAATAATTGTATTAGGTCCCACGTAATAGGGGGTGAGCCTATTATCGTTTTCCGGGCGCTATTGCTGACGTTAAACATCCCTATCCCTAAGTCGCCTTGTACGACACCGCATGGGAAGAGATGGGGTGGCCCAAATTCTACTCTGCCGGGAACCACGCGGCGGAATTTATCCTGAAAGTCGAAAATCAAATGAAAAGAGCTTCATTCATTAAACTTTTTCATTCACTCTGCATAAGGCTTTTTAATTTTGAACTTTAACGCATTGCTTTAAAGTTTAAAATTTAATGGATTTTTAGCAGGGTCCGTCGTGTGCCAGAAAAAAAGTAGTTTTGTTTTAGCTGAATTGAGGCCCTGGTCAAAGATCTTTGTTTTCAAGCATTGTGGTAGAGGTGAAGAGAAGATCCGACATAGTTTGCTAAGTATTATCACAATAGATGTTAGAATGAGATAGGACACGACGGTATTTCCGTCTAATTGAGCAGTCCAACTGGGAAAGTACCTCCGGGTTAGCTGGCATACCTCGACGATATTCAGATTATCCAGATTCCTATATTTCCTGAAATATTATTTCTTCTTTAGGATCTTATATTTCCTTATTAGCAATTATATTTATATTAATTATTGTTTGAGAATCGCCCTACAGAATACCGCGGCTATAATAACCTAGTGTTGTATTTTCAGCGGTGAGTAGGGTAGCCAGAGCTCACTGGACAGTTTTTGTACTGTCATTGGGAAGACCAAAAGCTTGTCCTGCTTTGTCTTTTACACTGACGGCACAGAAACTGTCAATGCTTGCAGGGTTGGCACTGCGATTGTGACTCTGTAGGTTTTGCACGCGTCCATAGGCCACGGTAACTACTTTCAACTTAGGTCTGCCACCCAAGTGCCATAAAAAATGTAATTTGTTAAGTAGCAAGAACTTTATTAGCTTTGTTGAAGTTAGTTTTTCTTTTGTAAAAATGTCTATTAATGGAAGGTAAACTAACAGCCAGATTTACAATTCAATGGATATAGCTTAGAAGGAATGCGTCTGCCAATAAAAACTAACTGCTTTTCTACTTCAATTCATATACTCCAAGTCAGGCTTGCAATGTTATGTTTGGGAACCGAATTTCAGCTGTGGAAGCTGCCTAATTTGTGAAGTTCAAAAAACACTAACCGTGGTAGCAATCTACCGTCTTCCGTCATTTAATTCCAAAGAGAATTTCGAAAATTTTCTATTAAGCCTAAACACTGTCTACGAAAAAATTTCCTCCAAACCCAATATAGTACTGATGGGAGACTTAAATATTAATCTAATACCGGGACATATAAACGATCGAGGTTTTGAATATCTTACTCTAAACGCTTCCCATGGTCTCACACCAACACACTTAATGCCCACTCGAATGGAAAACTGCCTGGACCATGTACTCCTAAAGTCAAAGTTAACATCCACGACACTCGTCTTAGACACATATCTTACAGACCATAAACCTGTTCTCGTATCCATCGCCAAGGCCAACGTGACTCACACTACCTTTAGAAACACTACACGACTAAATCACGAAGCCATTTTCTTGGATCTACAAAATGTTAACTTTGACCCCATATACCGTACAGGGGACCCCAATGCCGCCATGCATGAATTTATAAATATAATAAAATCAGTCATTTTAAAAAACTCACGGGTAGTTAAATCTCCTAGGATAAAAAGAACCATAAAGCCATGGATTACACCCGGCCTTCTTAAATGCATCAGAAATCGGGATAAAATGCACTTAAACTCAACAAAAGCTCCAGACAATGTAATTCTTAAGACTACATACAAAAGGTATCGCAATTTTTGCAATGATCTTCTTCGAAACCTAAAAAAAGCACATGAAACTCACGAATTGGAAAAAAACAAAAACAACCCTAGAGCCCTGTGGAAATCTATAAAAGAAATAACCCACACACGGAAAACACGTGACAGTCCCGCTGAACTCTTGCAAATTAAGGACTCCCCTCAGTCCTCCCTAAATGAGATAGGTCAGTTTTTTTAGCAATGTAGGTAAAAACTTAGCTACTGAAATAATAATGCGAGCCCCGGCTCCAACAACGGTTACTGAAAAACAAAACCCTCCAATTGCTTCCCTAGCCTTGTTAAATGTAGATGAAGCCCAAGTGGAATCTTTTATCCTGCAACTGCGGAGTGACAGCGCAACAGGATGGGATGGTATCTCTTCCCAAGTGCTGAAACACTGTAGGTCCGTCTTGACCACTCCACTTACCTTTCTAATCAATCGTTGTATAAAAGATCAAATTTTTCTTTTATTCGCATTTATCAAAAAATCCACAAAATGATACCCATCCAGAACCTAAACACCTTCAAACTTAAAACTAAATATAGGTATTTAAACTATCATGGTCACTGACATCAGTATCAGAATAAACGGGATATTTACCATGTTTCACTATTTTGAGCTTCCGATATTTCGGCGCTGTTGCAAGCACCATGATCACGGAGGAACTGGAGTAGTGGCGGTGAACTAAGAAAAAGTTTTTTCTTCTAGGAGTAATTATATCGATCTACCCTCTTTCGAGTTCTTTTACTACGCGTATCTGCACTACTATTGGTTTCACTCTCACTACAAACTCGAACCCGATCTCGATCACGTTCACGACATACGATGCTCACTGTATCCACTCGCGATTTTGTTTTAGCTTGTTCCCGGTTGTTTTTGCAAAGACGGACCACTGGATGCCAGACGTTCGGCAGTTGAAACCCATCCTCACGATTGAAATTTTTATACTTTTTTATTTCAATTGCTTCCCTAACCAGTCTTGGTATATAGTGGCGTTCTGTCGAAAGCATCTGAGGGTTATGTAGTTCGATCCAGTGGTTCGTACCGGACTCCAATAAATGTTGAGCGATTGCAGATTTATGCGGTTCATTGTTTTTGACTGCCCTGATGTGTTCCTTGATTCGGCATGTAACCGTTCTTTTTGTTTGTCCTATATAAGAACTGCCACAGCTACAGTCAATCTTGTACACTCCCGGTCTGTCCAATGGGGAGCCATCTTTGGGTGAGCGCAGGCATTGCGACAGCTTTTTAAAAGGAGTGAATATAGTTTTGACAGATACCTTCTTCAGGATGTTAGCGATCTTATCTGTCACTCCTTTGATGTAGGGTAAAAAGGCTGGCTGTCTTTCCACCTTATAGTTCCGGGGTTTATTTGTGGTGAGTCTTGGTGGTCTTATCCGTCCATTGTATCCATTCTTTTGTAGAACGCCGCTTATGTGCTTCAATTCTTCCTGTAAATGTTCCTCGTCACATAAACTATATGCGCGGTCAGTAAGCGACGTCACTACCGAATTCAGATGGCGCGGATGATGATGTGAGTCGGCATGCAGGTAGCGGTCAGTGTGAGTGGGTTTCCTGTACACGGAGTGGCTACACGACCCATCCTCACGAACACCGATCCTCACGTCAAGGAAGGCAAGGGTTCTTTCCTTTTCCATTTCGTACGTAAAGCTCATTTTTCCATGGATGTTGTTGAACTGAGCCACGTATTGTTGTACAACATTCTCACTCCCCTCCAGTATACAAAAAATGTCATCAACGTACCGTTTCCAGATTTTGATGCTTGGGGCGGTGGGTATGGCTATGGCTTCGAAATGTTCCATCCACAAGTTTGCCACAACTGGAGCCACCGGACTGCCCATCGCTACTCCATCTATCTGTAGGTAGTACTCATTTCTGTATACGAAGTAGTTTGTGGTCACACAATGTTGCACAAGGTCAGCATATTCTTTAGCGACTCCGTTCTCTGCGATTTTTCGTCTTATGATCTCCAAGCAGTCTGTGATGGGAACATTTGTGAATAGGGACTCCACGTCAAAGCTCACCATCACTTCTTGATCATTGACCGAAGTTTGACGCAAAATCTGAACGAAGTGTCTTGAGTCCTTCACGTACGACATGGTCCTACCCACCAAAGACTGCAAGATATTCGCCACATGTTTGACCAGTTCATAGGTCGGCGAGTCAATCTGACTCACTATGGGCCGCAAGGGAGTGTTTGGCTTGTGTATCTTAGGCAGACCATATAGTTTGGGGGGCTGGAGGTTCCTGGGTCGCAGCAGGTGTGCCACTACCTCTTCACCGATTACCTGTTGATGTTCCTTGATCATTCGAACCGTGCTTCGGTTGGTCCTTGCAGTCGGGTTGTAGTTGACCTTCTTGTACGTTTTTTCGTCACTCAACAAGTGCCGCATTTTGTCGTCGTATTCCGTGACGTTCATAACTACCGTGGCGTTTCCCTTGTCGGCCCTCAAGACTAGTATCTTGTCATCGTCTCGTAGGTCGCGAAGTGCACAACGTTCCTCGGCAGTCATGTTGGATTGTGGGATCTTTGCTCGACGCAGAGTGAGAGAAACCTCTTGTCTAAGTACCTCAGCGTCATCAGCTGGTATTCTATTCCGTCGAACAACCTCCTCAATCGTACCTATAACTTTTTCGTACGGAATAATATGCTGACCTTGTGCAACATTGTGTGACCACAAACTACTTCGTATACAGAAATGAGTACTACCTACAGATAGATGGAGTAGCGATGGGTAGTCCGGTGGCTCCAGTTGTGGCAAACTTGTGGATGGAACATTTCGAAGCCATAGCCATACCCACCGCCCCAAGCATCAAAATCTGGAAACGGTACGTTGATGACATTTTTTGTATACTGGAGGGGAGTGAGAATGTTGTACAACAATACGTGGCTCAGTTCAACAACATCCATGGAAAAATGAGCTTTACGTACGAAATGGAAAAGGAAAGAACCCTTGCCTTCCTTGACGTGAGGATCGGTGTTCGTGAGGATGGGTCGTGTAGCCACTCCGTGTACAGGAAACCCACTCACACTGACCGCTACCTGCATGCCGACTCACATCATCATCCGCGCCATCTGAATTCGGTAGTGACGTCGCTTACTGACCGCGCATATAGTTTATGTGACGAGGAACATTTACAGGAAGAATTGAAGCACATAAGCGGCGTTCTACAAAAGAATGGATACAATGGACGGATAAGACCACCAAGACTCACCACAAATAAACCCCGGAACTATAAGGTGGAAAGACAGCCAGCCTTTTTACCCTACATCAAAGGAGTGACAGATAAGATCGCTAACATCCTGAAGAAGGTATCTGTCAAAACTATATTCACTCCTTTTAAAAAGCTGTCGCAATGCCTGCGCTCACCCAAAGATGGCTCCCCATTGGACAGACCGGGAGTGTACAAGATTGACTGTAGCTGTGGCAGTTCTTATATAGGACAAACAAAAAGAACGGTTACATGCCGAATCAAGGAACACATCAGGGCAGTCAAAAACAATGAACCGCATAAATCTGCAATCGCTCAACATTTATTGGAGTCCGGTACGAACCACTGGATCGAACTATATAACCCTCAGATGCTTTCGACAGAACGCCACTATATACCAAGACTGGTTAGGGAAGCAATTGAAATAAAAAAGTATGAAAATTTCAATCGTGAGGATGGGTTTCAACTGCCGAACGTCTGGCATCCAGTGGTCCGTCTTTGCAAAAACAACCGGAAACAAGCTAAAACAAAATCGCGAGTGGATACAGTGAGCATCGTATGTCGTGAACGTGATCGAGATCGGGTTCGAGTTTGTAGTGAGAGTGAAACCAATAGTAGTGCAGATACGCGTAGTAAAAGAACTCGAAAGAGGGTAGATCGATATAATTACTCCTAGAAGAAAAAACTTTTTCTTAGTTCACCGCCACTACTCCAGTTCCTCCGTGATCATGGTGCTTGCAACAGCGCCGAAATATCGGAAGCTCAAAATAGTGAAACATGGTAAATATCCCGTTTATTCTGATACTTAAAACTAAAGTCACAGAGTGGTTACTGCAACAAGACTATGCTCAGACAGAGTCCCTTCTAAACTAAGCACGTCGCTCAAGTCTCACACATACAGATACAGATATACACACACACATACCACACATAGACACCACACACACACATACACATCACACACACATACCTACCTTATTTTTTGTTTTTTTTTTAGATTATTTTCTTCATGTTTTTTTTTTCCTTTTTTTTTTCATCACAGTTAAAATTATATAAAAATCGATTTTTGAATTATAAACCGACGCAGTCTACTAAATTTGTATAATATTATGTTACATATTTACCTTCACGACCGAACACTGTCTCTCAAGATACAGGTTATCCTAGTTTCAGAGGCAGGGTTAATATTATTGTACACTTTAAACCACAAACAATGTTACAAGTAGGTAGCAAATCAATGTTGTTATATATAGTGTACGTCTTTTTGGATAATAAATTATTATTATTATAATTAATAAAAAAAAATAAAAATTGTCAGTAATTACAATACTTTTTCAGTTTGAATTTTTTGCTAAAATTTACTGTCAATGAATGAATGTGGTTGCGCCGATAGTAGAATTTGTATTTTTAATATTCAATAGTAGTAATTCAAATTGATGACGCTGGACACACACTCCCTGTACCCATCTCCCTCCCGCACTACCTCTAAGTGAAAGATAGCAATAGTTTTCGCCCGCCAATTGTCAAATATAGACGCTTATTCAGTCCCGCTTTGAACTAGCCAGCGCAATGGCGGCGGCGCTCGCGTCTCTCAGAAATGAATAATATTTGTTGTATTTTAACCGCTTTCATAGACCTTTACCGATCGGATTGTGCCTCTCGTGTGTCCCTCAAGTGATTTAGTGATGTGGACAACAGCTCCTGAGCCAGGAAGAGAAGATCGGTGCAACGGCCCAGCCAGCAAATGACAAAACAGCACGTGGCGTAGTAAAGGTTAGTGCATCCTCTCCTAATTTCTCGGGTTGCATTCAATGCCTAATCACATCCGCGGCAACCCGATCACCTGTCTTGTTTGTGTGTAAAGCGTCAATGGAACAGATAACTTCACCCCCCGCGAAATACAGTCCACTAGCTCACGTGGCGAGAATTGCGCTACCATTCTTTTTGGTCCTGATCGAACCGGATCCTTGGCCGTAGTTCGTAGTTTGTTGTTATTCTATTGGGAATAAACGCACCGCACCTGGATGCCTGGTTATTTTAGTAGAAAACCCCGCATCTAGGCATTTAGGCTTAGAATTTTGTTGTCCGTTCGCCGCTGGCTCGCATCGTACCTACCTAATACATACATAGGTTAGGTATCGTATCGACACTTAGTCGTAGTTTCGCAATTTTGTTATTATTCTATTGGGAATAAACGCACCGCGCCTAAATACCTAGTTATTTTAGTAGAAAACCCCGCATCTAGGCGTTTAGGTTAGATCTTAGGTATACTAGACACCCTAGTGCATAGGCACAGTGTAATACCTAACGCATTTGGCTTTTGTTTTTATTTGTTTCAATCTCTAAGTTGTCCGTTCACCGCTAGCTCGCATCGTATTTACCTAATACGGTAGGTACACAGCTATACCTCGCTCGCATTCCTCTTATCGTATCAATCCTTGGTCGTAGTTTGGCATTTGTTATTATTCTAGTGAGAATAAACGCACCGCACCTGAATGCCTAGTTATTTTAGTAGAAAACCCCGCATCTAGGCAGGCTAGGTTTAGATCTTAGGTATCCTAGACACCCTAGTGCATAGGCACAGTGTAATACCTAACGCATTTGGCTTTTGTTTTTATTTGTTTCAATCTCTAAGTTGTCCGTTCACCGCTAGCTCGCATCGTATTTACCTAATACGGTAGGTACACAGTTGTACCTCGCTCGCATTTCATTCAAATTCATACGAAAGTATTTTAATTTGAATAGATATTACGCAATACTTAATCCCTGAAATAATAGTTGAACCTAGACAGCGACCATCGCGTAGGTACGATCTTGTTGCTATGCGCGTTAGTTCAAGTTTGCACTGGCAGTTATAAGTACCTACCTACCTACGGATATCGCTCGCGCCGCGTCGCTGCTCTGTACCGCGAAGATTAAGTCATTTCATATTTGTTGTTTACCGCACTTTAGTTTGATATTTAATTGTAAACATGTCCCCAAAGGTTGATAGGACCGGTAATGGGGTTCAATTGAAACTTTTATACGCTAAAAGAGAAATGATTTACTCTCGCGTACAATCGATTTGTGATAATGCACTTAAAACCTCTGATTTGGCCATTAGAGATTCGTTCTTGTGTTCTATAGAAAACTTAGATAGTCTACGCGCGGATTTCGAAACCTTAGTACATGACATCAACGTTTTAGAGTTGAATTTAAATCCCGATTACTCAGTGAGTTATCAAGCCTTGTCGTCGTTTGACGATTTGTATTGTCGTATCAAACGCGTCGCTAGGAGTTTGGAGAAACCGTCTGACCGACCCAATCCCACTCGCGACCGACCTAAGTTGCCACCAATTCAAATACCCGAATTTGATGGTAACATTCGCAATTGGGGTTTATTTATAGATAGTTTTGAGAATACAATAGATAAGAACGTTTCGTTGACAGATCACGAAAAATTGCATTATCTCGTTGAAAAATTAACTGGTAAAGCTGTAACCGTTTGCGCTGGAATTACGTTTAGTGCTGAAAATTATAGTTTAATTTTAAATACTTTGAAAGCTAAGTATGAGGATAAAAGATCGGTAGCTAACGCATATTTGGATCAGATGTTTGAATTGAAATCTATTACGGCATGTAACGATCAAAACTTAGAGAAGTTTCTAGATACTTTCGCATCATCTGTTCGCGCCGTAAAGATCCTAAAGATCGATGACCTCTGCGACTTCTTATTTTTGTATATGGGTTTAAAGAAATTAGATTCCGAAACCATTCGTTTATTTGAGTCGGATCATCGCGGCAATAAAATTCCTAAGTTCGAAGACTTAGAAAGTTTTGTTCGCGAGCATATAAAAATATTGCAACGCTCTTCATCGAAACATGAAGGCGCGAAGATAGTTGTTAGTTCTGAACGCAAAATAGATGCCTCATCGAGGTCACTGAGGTCAACTCATACTTATGTTAATACCGCACCAGCACATGTACAATCACCTGTTTGCTCTTTGTGTAATACTCATCATTCGCAATTGTACAAGTGTCCTGGTTTCCTAAAATTGTCGCCTAATGATCGTTATAAGTTTGTTCGCGCTAATAATTTTTGTTTTAATTGTCTCGGTACTAAACACCGCGTTGTTTTATGTAATAGTAGCAATAGTTGTCGCAAATGTCAAGCGAGACACCACACTTTACTTCATTTTGAAAATAGTAATGCCGCATCCAATGTGAGCACAGTTGGTTCGTCGAGCGGTGACACACGGCAGCCTGCGCCGCAGCCGCAGCCCGCGCTCGCGCGCGCTCCGGCCCGCCCGGTGACCGCTGCGAATGACGTCACCTTGTGTTCGTTTTCCGCTAGTGCTGCACTCACTACTGTGTGTCTCGCGACCGCTCGCGTTGTTATTGTTGATGCATTGGGTAAACCGCATATTGTTCGAGCGCTATTAGATGGCGCTTCGCAAAGTAATTTTATTACTCAAGATTGTTGTCAACGTCTTGGTTTCAATGTTAATAAGCGTTCAACCCGCTCAGTGGTGAAGGGTTTTGGAGGTTTACAGTCAGCTGTTCATGGCACCGTTAAAACAAGGTTTGGATCTCGTTTTAATAATAATATTTGGTTTGACATGGATTCGCTCGTTATAGATAAAATAACTGAACAGTTGCCTACCGTCCCGGTTGACACGTCTTTATTAACGAAATTTAAAGACTTGCCTTTAGCTGATGAGACTTACGCTGTTCCTGGAGTCGTCGATATATTGATCGGCGCTTCGATTCTCCCGCACCTCCAGTTATCACGTAAGGTTCAAGGGGGACCGACGTACCCCGCTCCGCACGCACTGGAAACAGTTCTAGGTTTTGTTATAATTGGTTCCGCACCCGCTTCTATAGATAGTTTTAGTCACTCGACTGCTTCGTTCTGTTGCACCGTCGAGCCGCCACTGGAGTCTACCATCCGCAAGTTTTGGGAAATTGAAGAGGTCAATGTCCCACCTATCCTAAGCCCTGATGACAAGATGGCTGAGGAGATTTGTTGTCGCACGACTACTCGTGATGAGCAGGGTCGTTATGTTGTCGCGCTCCCTTTCAAGGGAGATATTTTTTCGTTCGGTGACTCCCGTGTATCCGCTGAAAAACGCTTTCTTTGTTTAGAACGAAAGATGCAGGCGTCTCCAAAGTTGAAGCGGGCCTGTGATGAGGTTGTTAACGAATATTTAGATAAAGGTTGCATCTCACCTGCGCCTGCGGACACTGGCGGGACCCAGCCTTCGTACATTATCCCGCACCACGGAGTTATTAGAGAAGATAAGCTTACTACTAAACTCCGCGTAGTTTTGGATGGCAGTGCTAAGACTAGCACTTCCGTGTCGCTTAATGACATTTTGTATTGTGGTCAAAATCTTTGAGGTAATTTATTCGACATAATTGTAAATTTTCGCATTAATATTAGTAGAATTTTAGCTTTTTCGGACTCAACAGTCGCTTTGTATTGGGCCCACTCTTCGCCCCATCGTTGGGACACATTCGTCGCTAATGGAGTAGCAAAAATTCAATCTGAATTGGCGCCATAAGGTCTCTTTCGCGTTGCTGGCACCGACAACCCAGCCGTATGTCTCTCTCGTGGATTGCTTCCTTCGCAAATTTTAGATCACCCGTTATGGTTTAGTGGACCGTCCTGGATTCATGCCGCGTTAGTTAAGTGGCCAGTTAGTCAATACAATCCCACTACGGTTTCCGAACCACCCGAGGAGAAGAAGCACTCGCTTGTTGTGTCGGTCCCGCGTGAAGAGTCCCTTATTTTGTTGTTGGCTAATCGCGTCTCGTCTTGGTCGAGACTGTTGCGTTGTGTTGTTTACGTAGGCCGATTTTGAGAATTTTATCTACGCGCGGTCATATAGAGTTGACCGGTGATTTAAGTACGCAAAATATTCGCCCGCAATAGATGTTAATGACGATAGAATGCACCTTCTAACTCGTCACGCTCTTTTAGATAAATTAGTCCAATCGTTTTGGAATCGTTGAAGAACCGATTATTTGCACACGCTGCAGTCGCGTCAAAAATGGAATACTCCATCTAACCCAATTACTGTAGGTACGGTGGTAATCCTTATGACTGGGAATGCGCCTCCTTTGCATTGGCCTCTAGGAGTAGTAGAGGAAGTTCTTCCCGATTCCCGCGGGGTAACTCGTGTTGTACGGGTTAAAACCGCAACCGGATCGTATCTGCGCCCGGTTGTTCGCCTCTGCCCTCTGCCTAGCCAGCAGTAGGCACGAGTTCAAATCTAGGTTTATATTTTAGTTGTTATTTCCCAAACCTAGATTTAGATTAGACTTTAGATTTGTTCCGCATTTTTTCGTTTTGAAGGTAACCCTTCAAGCCGGGGGGAATGGTTGCGCCGATAGTAGAATTTGTATTTTTAATATTCAATAGTAGTAATTCAAATTGATGACGCTGGACACACACTCCCTGTACCCATCTCCCTCCCGCACTACCTCTAAGTGAAAGATAGCAATAGTTTTCGCCCGCCAATTGTCAAATATAGACGCTTATTCAGTCCCGCTTTGAACTAGCCAGCGCAATGGCGGCGGCGCTCGCGTCTCTCAGAAATGAATAATATTTGTTGTATTTTAACCGCTTTCATAGACCTTTACCGATCGGATTGTGCCTCTCGTGTGTCCCTCAAGTGATTTAGTGATGTGGACAGCAGCTCCTGAGCCAGGAAGAGAAGATCGGTGCAACGGCCCAGCCAGCAAATGACAAAACAGCACGTGGCATAGTAAAGGTTAGTGCATCCTCTCCTAATTTCTCGGGTTGCATTCAATGCCTAATCACATCCGCGGCAACCCGATCACCTGTCTTGTTTGTGTGTAAAGCGTCAATGGAACAGCTAACTTCACCCCCCGCGAAATACAGTCCACTAGCTCACGTGGCGAGAATTGCGCCACCAGAATGTTTATTTTCAAATTGTACATTTACTTTGTCCCCTTTTTGGGGGTGAGTGAGCACTGGCTACCCTACTCACCGCTGGGAACACAACACGAACACCTGTTGATTATCGAACAAGTCACTGGCACAGCTTTTTCTTTCGAGGCTCCAACCTCGAAAGAAAAAGCTGTGCCAGGTTAGCAATAGTTACACACGCGGAAGTCAAATTCAATGAAAGAGTGGGAGACAAACGCTTTGATGACGATGATAGTGGAGAAGTAGACTCTTTCTCTGTTTTAGTGACTACATTTCCTTGGTTTCTGGCAGAGTAGAATTTGGGCCACCCCATCTCTTCCCATATGGAGTCTTACAAGGCGACTCAGCAATAGGGCTGTTTAACATCAGACATATATATAGTCCAGACTCAGCCTCAGATGCATGGCTCGAGTCAACAATAATGTCCGGAATACGGTAATAGGCTCACCCCCTATTACGTGGGATCGAATACAATTGTTGGTGAAACTATTGGTGAAATGTGGGTTTCTTTTCTCCTGTAGCCGTCTAACCCTCCTATGTACTTTTTTATAGCCAATATTAATAACCTAAATTACTAATCTTCCCTCTAACCCCTCTACTACTATGATTTTCACTTTAACCACCAAAATCTCTTATCACATTATAACATAAAACAAAACTATTACCTATCCCGCTCCGCTCATCTCAGAACACATCCTAACAAGCCAAATTGAAACCTTCAAACGTAATCTTCATTACTTTAAATATTCTTAACCGCTTCTATTAATAGCCCATACCTGGTACCAGTTAGGCAGAGTCGTTAGGCGATAAAAAATCAATAGGTGATTCCCAGTCAGGGCTTAATTGAACGATCTGGTTAAGCCGTTCTAAGTGGCTTTAATCCTTATTGCCTTTTAGCTAGCGTAAAATCGCTAATGAGCGAATCTCTATTCTATGAAAGGGGGCGCTAAAATAGTGCTTAATATACCTACTTCAATGATAGATAGGTATTTAGAAAAAGGAAATTGACTTTCGTAGGACATTGGTTCACTGTGTAGGCAATTTTATGTGGGTCGCTCCTAGTGCAAAGGCTGGGTATCGCCATCCAGCGTGCCAAAGCAGCAAGTGTCATGGGCAATTTTGTACCAGGAGCGATCCGGGGCTTGTTGTTTGATTAGTACATGGATTAAGCATTGCTTGTTGTATAATTCTGATATATTGTTATATTTTAACATTAAAATCTAAATAAAATAGTAATAACGTTTATTGCAAAAAAGATTACACAGCTGATAATAAAAATAACACACAACATAATTTTTTTTACGCAACGAGGACTTCGGGGTACATCGAAAGCTATGTTCAGCTCAGTCTCTTAAACTAAGGTGAACCCTGTATAAATAAACCAATACTGTGTTCTGGAGAAATAAGGATCCATTAAGGAGAATAGTTCTACGTTACTGGCTTTTGTGGATACCGACATAAACCTTTTTAAATTTAAATGTAAACTCGCCAAGTGCTGCATAATACTCATGAAGAGATGACGGCTGACTTCGAAGGACTTTATGAATATCTAATACTAATCTCGGAAACTGATACCACTAATACACATATTGAGAACTCACTTGTACTTTTCCACAGTATTTTTTATTTATTTTTTATTTTTCAATCAAAAATTTTAATTTAAAAACTTTGAGGCTGCCGTAAGGCGAAACCGGTCAGGTCTAATAACAAATAAAAAATACTATGGAAAAGTACAAGTGGTTCTCAATATATGTAACAACAAATTCCACCACGTACCATCAATTAACGGTATAAATAGTCTGATACCACTAATAATTGGGATGAAAACTATTTAAATAAGGTTTCGCTTTTAAGTTTTGTCTTCCCTATAAAAATGCGATATTGTACATTTTTAATCGCACGCTATTTTATCAATTGCATTATAACATAACATAAACTCACGCCTATATCCCCGAAGGGTTAGGCAGAGGTGCTAACACCCACATTTCGATTGTTTATGTTTAGGTCCCAATGTAATAGGTGGCGAGCCTTTAGCCATTAACTGGACACTTATAAACCTGCGATAAATACACACATAACTTCGAAAAGCATCGAAAAGTCCTTGGTGTGTGCCATGGTAAAACCTGGGATCGAACCTGAGACCTCGCCTCAGCAGTCCATAACCCATACCACTAGGCTACCGTGGTTATTTCATTGCATTGTTGGTATTAATATTAGCATGCTGGTACTACAAAACTTCTAAAGTAAGTATTATTATACAGTTTATGAACAAACTAAACTAAATCTAAACCATACATAAATATCGATTAAGATATGGAAAAAATTGAATCGGTTCAGGCACGATTCGAACCCGCGATCTTTCCCTTACAGGGGGAACGCACTGACCACTACGCCACAGAACCTTCGCACGAAACCATCCAAATTCTTCTTCACATATATCCGACTTACGGCAACGGTTCTGTGTCTTAGTGGTCAGAGCGTTCCCCTTGTAAGGGGAAGATCGCAGGTTTGAATTCCACCTGAACCAATTAAATTTTTTCCATATCTTAAGAGATTTGATTAGTTAGCATACTAACTAAATGCTTTAAAATTTCATTCATACATAAATAATTATCAATGATTCGTACGCGTTTTCCCAAAGTAGCATTTTACCGCTCAGGGCAACACCGTACCTTTGGACAAAGCTGTCGGCCCATTGTGCGGTATACTACAGAATGAGATCTTATTATAGATTGCCGGTTCACAGGAGTAATCGATCTCTTTTAGCCAGATAATACCTTTAATATAGTGAGGTTCAATGCCGCTTTGTGAGCGGTGTGTGAGTAGCCTACAATGTGGATAAAAGGGGCATTTTTGAGATTTCACGATAAGTTTTTTTTGATGTAAGCAAATTGTGGATGTTTGTTGGTGAGAGGGGTTGGTATTGTTATTTTTGGAGGGTTATTGATCATGATTTAAAGAGAAGGTGCGAAAGGAAAGCTTTTTAATGTTCGCGCTAATAACGTTACATTACATATTTTTATTTAATGCTATTTTTTTTATAACTTAGGTGGCACGTAGAGAACAATCGTGCTGCCGACCCTGTAGGAACATACATCCACTCGACAGAATACCACGGCTATGATAACCTCGTCTTGTGTTCCTAGCGATGAGTAGGGTAGCCAGAGCTCACTGGACAGTTTTTGTGCTGTCAGTGGGAAGACCAAATGCTTGTCCAGATTGTGTCTTCAGTACTGACGCCACAGAAAGTTGTGACTCCCCTGGTGTTGCACACGTTCATAAGTCACTGTAGCCACTTTCCATCAGGTGGGCTATGTGCTTTTCTGCCACATAAGTTGTATAAAGATAAAAAGAAAGAAAGAAGGAGGGCAATGTTGTCGACTCGCAATTGGTCGATATTATTTTGTCTCTGCACTTGCTGTTTTGCAATGCTGTTACGCACGGCGTCTCCGGTTCCGGGGCGACACTCAGAAACTATGTGTGGGAATCTTCCAAGCAGTAGCTGACATAAATAAGCACGAGTTGAGTATATCCCCATACACAAATTAATAAAATAAAATCAATGGTGTAATTTACCCCTGCACAACTTAACGTTTGATTGGTACAAAACGCCTATGGCTATACCGCCATATTATGCAGAAATCCTAAATAAATAGAAGTGTTATGAGTTAAGTTCTATTTAATGTTTTATGGAATTACTATTAATTGCCCGCGGCTCCTCTCCCGTCAAGCTCTGATCCCATTGCACTGCACATATGGGAACGTATTACAGCTCGAATAAGATAGAAAAAATTTAATCAAACTGGGCTGACACGATCCAAATTTCTCTATACAAATATATATTCGTCTTACGGGACGATTGAGAGCCATCTACCGACATTCGTAC
This sequence comes from Eilema griseolum, assembly GCA_963662185.1. Classification (NCBI taxonomy): domain Eukaryota; kingdom Metazoa; phylum Arthropoda; class Insecta; order Lepidoptera; family Erebidae; genus Eilema; species Eilema griseolum. Next base: position 17,644,991 of record OY759250.1, read on the forward strand.
GAATTATCGGAATCAATGAATGACGTTACAATCATTTTTAAACATTGATCCCGTCTGCCTGGACCGTATCAATATTTTCTATTTTAATCGAATTGAATAGTTAGCTTGCTAAATGTCATTCAATAGTTTGAGCGGAGTCATCAAAATATAATGTTTAAAAATGATTGCAACATCATTCATTAGTGCCGTTAGTTCGTACGAATGTCGCTAGATGGCTCTCAATCGTCGTCGTAAGACGAATATATGTGTATAGAAATTTGGATGGTTTCGGTTGAAGGTTCAGTGGCTTAGTGGTCAGAGCCTGTAAGGGAAAGATCACGGGTTCGAATCCCGCCTAAATCGATTATATTGTTTCTATCTTTACAGCGCGACTGTGACTCCTCTGGTGTAACAGACGCCCATAGGTCACGGTAACCACTTTCCATCAGGTGAGCCGTGTGCTTGTCTGCCAACTAAGTGGTATAAAAAAAACGGTTTCAATAGTTGGCATACTAAATGCTTTAAAATTTCATTCAAACTTATTACAGTGATAAAAGGTAGTCTATGTATTATTCTAGACTAAAATATAACCCAAATTTCTAATTACAGCCAGATCTATTCAATTATTACAGTGTAATTGAGTCATAAATATAAAAACATCTATATTACTATATAGAAATATCTTATATTTATAAAATTCTCGTGCCACAATGTTCGTTCCCGTACTCCTCCGAAACGGCTTGACCGATTCTCATGAAATTAAGTGAGCATATTGAGTAGGTCTGAGAATCGGCCAACATCTATTTTTCATACCCCTTAGTGATAAGGGTTGTCCACCCTGGGAACCGACATCCACGCGGGCGGAGCCGGGGGCAAAAGCTAGTTATTATATAGATTGGATACACAAACAAACTATAGGTACTATAAATAAGCGTCGGTAGATAAGTGGCTGAGGCTGATTCCTGCTTTAAAAGAACTCACACGTATACATATCATCATCATGCTCAAAGCTTCTTTGAACCGTGGTGAACCCACTTCTAACACAAGCAATTTAGCTTAGCTGGAAGGGTTAGAAGGAATTATTGTAATTTCGGTTCTAATATATATATATTTTAAATACTTCCTTTCATTTATGATATTAGTAGATAGTGAAATAGAATTGGCTGACCTTTACCGGATTCGCTCGAGAATATTTCGTATAGTAGCAATGCTTTGGGAATAAAGAAGGAAGTGCAGTGAAAGGACAAAACAAATGTAAAACTAAGAAAAACACAAAATACTTCTATATAATAAAACTAATTTAAAAAATAACCAGTTAAGTGCGAATCAAGATTATGTAGGGAGGGTACAAAACTAGATTGGAGTATGCACCCGGTTTTGATAGCGTTGAATTTGCATTAGCAAAAGGAGGTAGGACATGATAGTATTTCCGTCCAATTGAGCAGTCTGAATGGGGAAGTACCTCCGTCTTACAGAATACCGCGGCCATGATAACCTCGTGTTGTGGTCCCGGCGGTGAGTAAGGTAGGCAGAGTTAACTGGAGTTTTTTTGCTGTCAGTGGGAAGATCAAAAGCTTGTCCTGCTTTGTCTTTTACACTAACGGAACAGAAACTCACTGTGCTTACAGGGTTGGCAGCGCGAGTGTGATTCCTTTGGGTTTGCACACGTCCATAGGCAATCGTAACCACTTTCCATCAGGTGGACCATGTGCTTGTCTGCCACCTAAGTGGTATAAAAAAATTCATAATGCTATACAAATGCCTGTATCTTTTGATTGCATTCTTCTTTCAGCTTCAAGGCCTAAATATTTTCCACGCACTCCTGAGAAAAAGGCCTTGATAAATAGACGGATAGACACACAGACGGACTACGAACTGATAGGGTTCCTTTTTTCCCTTTTTAGGTACGGAAATGGCTATCGGTGGCTCATGGTGGAACATGCTGTTACATGTATTGAATAAACACTTGTACTTTTCCCACACTATTATATTTTGAACCTTACCGTTTTCACACCGCGTCATACTTAATGGCTTTTAGTGTCTGACTGTTAACTTAACTGTTTTATAAGACTATTTATACTGTTTTTTTTCTGAATTCTGAATTCTGAATAACACGCATTCGCGCTCGTCCCTAAAAGATAGGCGCGACCGGACCTGTATCTGGCGCGAAGGTGCCCATCATGCTGGCTGCGTTGCCCCTTTGAATGGCGATGGACAGCCTCTGGACCAGACACGATCCAGCGCGGGAGTCGCCTGACTTCTCCCTGATCCTACGTCCGATATCCTCCGCAAATCGTTTTGCCTCCACACTCCAACAGCCCAAAGTCTCTCTCCACTGCAAAGGGAATGAATGTTGGTTGATGACACTTGGTGGAATTTGTTGTTACACATTGAGAACACTGTTGTAATTAGTCAAAATGTCAGTGTAAACCTTTGAGGATGCCGTAAGGCGAACCCGGTCAGGTCTAATAACAAATAAAAAATACTGTGGAAAGTACAACTTTGTTCTCAATATGTGTTATTATAAGCCTTTTAGAACATATATCTATACTAAAGATATGACACAAGAGTGTGTTTGTTTGAACACGCTTATCTTTGCAACTAAGTACACCAGATTCCAGGATAAAAGATTGCATTGAGCATATCCCTCAGACCCCCACTCGGGTGTAAGAAGCACAATCCTCATAGAAATATCTACTTACCCTAAAAAGATTTCTGTAGGTAGATTTGTAGGCTTGCAGTAACCACGTAAATATTGGTAGCCTGAAGTGCACATCGGCAGCGAATGCATTTCGTGCGATTGATTTTGTGGGTTCACACAAAACCGACAAAGCTTTTGTGGTTATGTTTTCAGTTGTTGAGTCGAATTCGCTTTTAGGTACAAACTACTTTTTGAATTGCATTGACAAAAAATATGGGAAAATATAGACTGACATAATAAAAAGTGTTTGTGGATATCTAACACTAGTCCGGTAAAATTAGACCAAAAATAAGAGTAAAGTTACCTAAATTCCCACCAAGTAAGATTGTTTAAAATATCATTAAAAACAAAATTTGTAAGTTCCCCATCTTTCCCCTGTAAGGAAACAAATTTATTCAAGGTCAAAGGTAAAAAAAAGAGTATTTCACGATTTTCAGCGAAACGGTAAGTTTTATTATAAAAATACCTCAGACAAAAATTGTAGATCATAAAATTATCTACAAAAAATTTATTCATACTTTTAATATTGTTGTAATATATGTTAAAATATTTTTCTATCGGTCATTGTAACTTACACTACTAATATAAAATATATCTTACCGATTTTCAGCTTGGTGGGAATTTAGGTAACTTCGAATGTCTAAATTGACCGGACTACACTGTTAGGCGAGTTCTAGCCACAGTTATAGTATTTATTTTCACTACAGAATAGTAACCGAGGTAACCGCGGTAGCCTAGTGGCATGGGTAATGGACTGCTGAGACGAGGTCTCGGGTTCAATCCCAAGTTTTACCATGGCACACACCAATGAGTTTTCGATGCTTTTCGAAGTTATGTATGTATTTATCGCAGGTTTATAAGAGTCCGGTTAATGGCAATAGGCTTGCCACTTATTACATTGGGTCCTAAACATAAACTAACTGCGGGGTGGTGGATACAGGAACGTACATCAGAAATGATGGATCGCTGCGAATATGTAAATAAGCAGTCCCAATCAAATAACGACAAGATTAGCAGAACGTGACTGGTATTTCAGTGGGATGGGCTAACTTATAAAATGCCACATATAATGTATGACAATCTTGTGGCGTAACGAGTAAGCACCGCTACTTTAAGGCGCTTCCACCCCCTTGGAAGCAGTATCAGTACTAACCAGAGGTCAAGGTAAAGGATACTAGTAGGCCTCTGGATCAGAACACCATCCATTGAGAAATTGGCTGGTGAACTGCGGAACGAAAGGCAATTGGAGCAACCACCATTCTAAGCGCCGTCATTTGTAGTATGAAAAAGAATAGTAAATTTATTTCTTATTGACCTCAATAATAGTTCTACTGAAACCAAGTTGCCTGGAAGAAATCGCTTCTAGCGATCAGGTCGCCCCTTGTACATTAAACTATATGCATGCTACCTAGAAGTTATACTGTAATCTATTGGTGTACAATAAAGAATTATCTATTTATCTATCTAAGTTTACCACCGCTTCCCTAGTGGAGAAGAAACGGCGCAAAAACCTCACTGGGGCATTTATAATTTCTATTTGCCGTGATGGTTCCCAGAGAAGTAGAATATGGCTCATCTCTTCCCACAGGTATCGTAGAAGGTGACTAAGGAATAGGGCTGTTCTTCATCTGACAGTAAAAGTATGCCCATGACAAAATGTCTGCTTGACGGCAATAGTTTCGCCCTCTATTACGAATCACCGTTTAAAAAAGTTCAACCACTACACATGAACGGATAAAGCTTTTTCAAATAGCGAATTCACACTAAAAATATATCCTACGGGCCCCGGGCTTAGAAGAATAAAAGCATAACCTACACAGAACTCAAAAATAT